>OX336388.2:1209534608-1219534608 GCA_946902985.2 Meconema thalassinum
CACGTCTATTGCTTGTATGTTAAATCTATTCTTCGGTCCTTTGAAGCAGCGAACTCGTATATGATGTCATCGTAAAAGGGCATTGTATTCATCAAGTCGTTGAGCAGTGACTTCTCTAGGGATATGGTTGCCAGCGCAGTCAGCCTCTCCTGGGATATTGAATTCCTTAAGTATGTTTTAATCCGCTTAAGGCATGAAAAGATTCTTTCTACTGAGGAACTGGCAGACGGTATAGTAAGTATTAAACCAAATAATTTATACGCTTCTTTGAACACATCGTTAAGTTCATTCTTATTGAGCGACAAAATTATTTCCTCCAAACTGGTATTTTTGTAGGTAGAATCAGAATAGATGTACTGAAGTTCGTTTTTTAACCTATGTGTGTCAAATATCGTGGGATAAGAGATTTTAAGTTCTCTAGAGCATCAAGAGGGAGGATTTTAGAATATTCTTCAAACTTAGAGCTATCTCCTAAGCAAAGAAACTGGAGCTTCTGCATATCTTGAAATCTTGTATCAATTTCTACGGAGACTATATCCAATATCTCAAAATACATCACTCGATACTTAAGGAAAACTTCGTTTTCTGTTTTTAAACCAGAATGTCTTTTAAGTTCAATTTTAGTTTTCTTCTCAGCCATTTGAAAATAGGTTTTGAACGTTTCTTCATTCCTTTTACCTAGTATCAGTTGCCGTGTAGTGTTTATTTATGAGAGGCAGAAGTAAATGTCCAGAGACTTCCTTTGGAGCACGTTAAATAATATATTAGCAAGATCAAACATGTCATTGAATACTATTGATAAAAATGTGAATTGGAAGCTATTAAAGTTACCTAAACAACCCCTCTGATTGACGAATGGTCTTTTCGTCTGACTGAGGGTCGTGCATAAGTCTTTCAAAAATATCTTTCAATCCCTCCCACTCCTCGACAACCACGTTTAAAAGTTTTCCATGTGACGACCAACGTGTATCCACACCAGATGGTATTCGTTTCGCAATTACTGAATGAGCGACGAAAGTTCTTTTGGCTGATGACTGAAAAAATGAGGGAATACCACCCAGACTCGCAAAAAAAAACTGGCACTCTGATATGTTGCTAATACTTTGCTTTACCACTAGATTTAATCGGTGTGACAAACAATGTACAAATAATGCTTGAGGGGCATCTTCCTTGACCTTAGTTTGAAGACCGTTTAGATGACCTACCATCACACTAGCTCCGTCATAACACTGGGCAATCAATTTAGTTTTGTAAGAAAATTCACTCAAAACAGTCTGAAGCAAGTGGAACAAAGTAATCGCTGTACGGTCCGAACTAACATCATAAAAGCCAAGAAACCGTTCAACTAGCGCACCTTTGTAAGTAATATACCGAAGTATCACCGAACACTGCGATTTCTTTGTGATGTCACTTGTATCGTCGACCTGAACTGAAAAGAAAGGGGTTTCTAAAATTTCTTCTTTCACAGCATCTCTAATGAAGTCTATTAGCTCACACTGTATGGTTTTCGATTCTCTGCTAAAAACTTTCTTTATCGAAGCATACTGCTGTTGAATTTCTAATGAGCTGCTACAGACTAGAAGTTTCAACAGTTCTTTGAAATTCCCTCTATTTAAGGAGGAGTCGCTCTCATCATGGCCTCTAAATGCCATTTCCTGTTTAGACAGAAATAAAACTGCATCGAATGGTAATTGCATGAAAAGTCCGTTAAGCCTCACATTCTCATTAAACTTTGTGATGTAAAGACGAACATTTTCTCTTAAAGCGTCAGCAATTTGATTCTGATTCTTTTTAAGTTCTTTAAATCCCACGGCACTTTGTATATGCTCCAAGGAACCTTCGTGCTTTTGGAAAGACCTAGTAGCACAGGACATATTTTCAAATCCTGTGTGATTCCAGACTCCCTGTTTCACTCCTACAATAAGACAAGGCCAACAAAAGAGTTTCTGCAAATACTGACTACCGCATAACCACGGATAACTACTATACCAGGATACCTGGAAATTTCGCGTGTTCACCTTTCCGGAGGGAGAACCAGTTTTTCTGATATGTCAAAAGTGGTTGGGGTTGATTGCTTGATAAAATTTCTTTTTTTCATCCTTCTCCTTCCATTTAGAAAACGGAGTTTCTCTTAAAATGCAAACTAAATCCACGGACGGTTCCATGTTAAAACACGCCTTGGAGGGAACACTATTATTTCACACTATAAGAAAAGATTTTAATACGACCTCTACATACTCGTAATTATATTTATAACATAACTGAATTTCAAACGCACTTCCTCTCCAAAGATATACCTATAATTATGTAAAGCTTAGCACAGTAACTATAAAAACGCCACTGCTACTGTATGCTCTTCAAAAGCGCTCATTCTATTTACACTTCACTCACAATTAATGTGCCACACGGCCACGAATCACAATTTAACAGCACAATTTTTACTATAACAGAATACTTCGTACACCACACGTTCAAAATTATAACAAGCTTCTTGTTGCAACTTTTGGAACAGTAGCAACAACTCTCGGGACAAAATATACTAGTAAATATGTCTTTGCGTGATTGTGTTTTAGCGTGATTTGGATTCTAACATTGGCAGCAATGGACTACCAGCGGGGAGCCCGGGTTATGTTCGGGTGCGTTCGGATAATATCGTTACAGCTCGTGCGAGGCAGCCAAATATCCCGGTTGCTCGAACGGCTGCACCAAGCGGAATACTTCCGTATACATACTGCAGGCGGTTTGGCGCGTTGTCATGGCAACCGTTCAGTTATACGTCACAAGTCAGCCCATACTGCTGTGAGAATTAGCAGGGCTGCACTCAGAAGGCAAGGCGCAATCGTGAAGGAAACGGACTGTGGGGATTGAGCGCTACGCTACGCCGGTTGTGTAATCATAACATATAAAGCGCACTCTTCGTTCTTTTTAACGAATACAATAGGTTTTAAAGAGAAAATATAGGGATTCAGAAAATGATAAGACAATTGGTTTGGGAAATGTTAGTGCAGCCGGGCTGTACCTGATGCACCCGAAAAGCCGCTACTGTGTTGGGACTGTTTCTTTAGGCTAGGTATATCTAGATTGCTTCCTTTATGTCAAGAGCTCTGCCTTTCGGTTCGTGATGAAGTATTTTTTAGGTCCGTTTCAATGTTAGTGAAGCTATGCCCCGCGTCACACATGTGTTCGCATACGGCTGAATGTGTTCCGTATTTTATCGCATTCCTATGTTCATTGTAACGTGTAACTACTCGTCTTCCCCTCTGTCCGATGTAATTAGCTTGACATCCAGTATCTTGGCACGTAATAGAATATACCCCTGACTTTGAATACGGGTCATGTTTATTTAGATTACTATTCTGCAAGTGCCTACCAGTTGTGTTATTCGTTGTGAATGCTATTTTTATGCCTTACTTTTTGAATAGATTATTGTTCGCATTCACATAGTTAAAGCGCGCGAATTTTTTCTCAATACTGTCCGGTTTTGGAATAGTTTTATCTTTATTTTTATGTTTGGCTACAATTTGGTCTATTTTGCTTGGCGGGAAATTGTTTTCCTTTGCTATTTGCTTAATGGTTCTTATTTCCTTATTATAATTGTCTTTTGGCATGGGTATGTTTAAAGACCTGTGCACCATTGAATTGAACCCCGCTAATTTATGCGTACTGGGGTGATTAGATTGATTGTCGATTGCAAGCGAGGTTTGTGTGGCTTTCCGGAATATGGAATATGAAAGCCCGTTGTCTTTACGTTCAATAGTTATGTCGAGATAGTTAATTTTTCGGTCTGTTTCGGATTCCTTATTAAATTTGATTGAGTGGTGTAGGCTATTAATGGATTGGAGAATTGTTTCTTCGCTTGTTAATTCAGTATCGGAGATGCAAATTACATCATCTACGTATCTTTTCCATATTACTATTCCCATTGTTGAAGACTTTTCTAAGAACGCACTTTCTAGTGTATTAATGACGATGTCAATGGTTAGCCCGCTTAGTGGTACGCCCGATGCAATCCATGCTGTACGCCTACTTGTGGAAAACATAGACAAAAGAACCAACCTTTACATCTCGCATTCTTGGATCTCGAGAAGGCTTTCGACAGGGTGCCACATGAGCTCATCTGGAGATCACTTCGAGCTCACAAAATCCCAGAAGTTTACGTCCGGTGTATTCAGTCCCTCTACTGCAACGTCACAAGTATGGTACGCTGTCCAACTGGAATTTCACCTGCTTTCCCAATCACTGTTGGAGTTCATCAGGGATCAGCACTCTCTCTGCTTCTGTTCATTCTGTGCATGGATACGGTGACAGCTGACATTCAGACACCTCATCCATGGACGATCTTATATGCTGATGATGTGTTTCTCGCAGATCATACTCGCGAAAATCTAGAAAATCGAACTCTGTGCTGGAAGGAATGTCTGAGCAAAAATGGTTTGAAACTCAATATAGGGAAAATTGAATACTTGCTTCCCACAGAGCGGCTTAGGTGGCGAAGTTGGTAGCATGCTGAGCTTCTATGCCCAAGATCGCGGGTTCAAACCCGGCCTAAGTCGTCGGATTTTTAAGAGCGTTAAAAATCCCCCCTCAGTATGCCTTCCTTCGGAGGGGAAGTAAAGCTGGTGGTCCCTTGTCATAGATTTATGGCATGTTAAAGAACCTTCCACTAACTACACCTGTGTGTAGCTAAATCTCTACTTAGTATAAAACAAAGTCCCCGATTCTTGGATGTTACAGGGAAAACTCGAGAACCACTGGATGGATTTTGATGCGGTTTTCACCATTCTGTAAAGGATATCTCGAGGATGATTTCTGTAGAAAATAATTTATTTATGATTAAAGGAAGCCGAGCAGTAACGATTTCAGTGGAAAAGTCGAAGAAAAAACCTTGCTTCCGAGTGCTTTGTAAGCTTACGCTGGGAAAACCGTTAAAAATATCTAAATACTATGAGTGTAAGAATTGTTCAGCATGAAACGTTCTACAAAATAGTCCGGGAAAGCATATGTCTATCTTCAATACATCGCCTACTATAAGTGTTTTTATGTTCGACCCTCACTATTATGTGTCAGAAAACTGTATCATAATGATGGTCATTATAACACTGTTTTTCATTATGATACAGTTTCTCCAGCCAATCAGAGCTCGTTCATTGACCAATTAGGTAACGATACCTTCGCGCATGCGCTCAAAATCCAACATGTCGGACATAAACACAACATCGAACTATAATAAATTACCGGCATGGAATACGCACCGTCCATATGTTCGCGTAAATAAACTGGCGAATATGAGACAAGAAATAGCACTGTACCTTAATATCACCAACTCTAATATCTACACAGCGCATTGTCTTGAAACGACTCCGGTGACAATATTACTGAGGGGTGGCAGATGTAAACATATGGCCTGCATATGGCATTGCAAGCACACAGAGCGCATGCGTCGGTCGTTCGGAGATCTTGAAAGACAGAGATATTGTACAGCCTGGGGGCAGTACCCCTAGGACCTGACACACCCCTTCATCTTTCGCCCATAAAACCACCCTTAAAGGGCTATGCCATAAGCCACATACACTTCCTTCAACACAAGCGGGCGCAGCGAGCTAGCTGTTAGCCAAAGCTTACATCGTACACAAACAACTACACTACCAACGGAATCTGGAGCACCGACGTGACGAAACGCCAAGTCAGCGGGCGGGAGACCTTAAAAGGTAAACCCAGGAAGACCCATTATCCATTCGCAGCCGACGGCTCTGTCTCCCTCCGGTTCCAGCTCCGACCACATCACTGCACCACCAGGTGAGCATAAGAGTGTGTTCAGATTTCCTAATAGCTTTGCAACACATCACCAAACCCACATTTGTGATTGTACACATTGTTCTACACTCATCTACTGAAATAAGGACATCACATTGTCGCCACTGACCAATAAATACTTGGTCAGTAAACACATACATCTGCTACTCATTTCACCTAGTTTTACATCCCTACACCCAACCTGACCTTAGTCCTAATTGCCCCTGACCCTGAACGGCAGGAATTGCAGCGTCAGGAACTCATTGTACTCGCGTAGCAGACGACAGCGGCCAAGTTGCCGACTGTGCATGTGAGCTCGCCTTTGCTCGCTCACAATCAATTGGTAAGCTAAGTAATAGCTCTTTCTTAAACATTCATCCCCTAACGAGTAGACGCACCCCGTAGGAACGCACCCCATTAGCTCACATCCTCTCACCAACACATTACACTAGTAGTCTCCCCCAATTACGGGAAACTACCCCTTTTCGGAAACCACCCCCAAAATTATACATTCACACACACCTGTTCATCCCTCCCCCAACATCGGGATAGAACAATATCATACTTAGCGCTCGCTCTCCAATCACAACATTCAAGTGGCTGACTCTCAACAGATATTTATGAATATTTATGTTAAAACATATAATAAAGTAATAATTATCGTCGAACATAAACAGCCATATGCAACTCGCCTATAATGGTAATTATGACACTCGTATGGAAATTATAAACTCACATACGCTCGTTTTATAAAAATACTCGTGTCTTAATTATAGCCATTATAGGCTCGTTGCATAATGTACTATTACGTTTTAATTTCTTCCAACCATGTCCATTCAACTACTGAGGCGACAGTTTACGAGCTAGCTAAGGGCGAGTCAATCATCCCTGTTACAGCCTAGCTAGCAGGCGAAACTATTGCCCCAGATACAGCCAGCAGCAAACCATAGAGTCGTGTTGAGATAAGAATTCTGAGAAGGGTGGTTGTGTTTGGAGTTTCCCTGGAAGTGCAACTCGGGTTTCCTTCATTTCGCCAGTGAAACACAGTCAAGTTGAGATTGGACGGAAGGGGGGTTTGAGTTTCATTCACCCCGCCATTGCCTCATTTCGCCTGTGAACTTTTCATTCGGCAAAATTCACAGTCAATTTAAGATTGGACGTTAGGGGGATTATATTATATTAAAATATACTGATTGGTGTATAATCTCTACTTAGTATAAAACAAAGTCCCCGATTCATGGATGTCACGGGTAATCTCGAGAACTACTGAATGGATTTTGATGCGGTTTTCACCATTCTGTAAAGGATATCTCGAGGAAGGTTTCTGTAGAAAATAATTTATTTATGACCAAAGGAAGTCAAGCACCAACGATTTCAGTGAAACGTTCGAAAAAAATTGGCGTCCGTGTGCTCTTTAAACTTAAGCTGGGCAACCGTTAAACATATCAATATACTATGAGTGTAAGAATTGTTCAACATGAAAAGTTCTACAAAAAATCTCGGGAGATCATATCTCTATCTTCATTACATCGCCTACCGTAAGTGATTTTACGTTTTCATTTCTTCCAACCATCTCCATTCAGTTACTGAGGCGACAGTTTACGAGCAAGCTAGGGGCGAGTCTATCACCCCAGTTACAGCTTAGCTGGTGGACGAGCTTATTGCCCCAGATACAGCCAGCAGCAAACTGTCGAGTCGTGTTGAGTTAAAAACTTTAGAGAAGAGTGGTTGTGTTTGGAGTTGCGCTGGAAGTGCAACTCGGCTTTCCTTCATTTCGCCTGTGAACTTTTCGTTCCGCAGAATTCACAGTCAAGTTAATATTGGACGGAAGGGGGATTTGTGTTTCATGCACCTCGCCATTCTTAAATTACGTCTGATAAGAATTTGTTGCACATGCATCTCCATGATAATATATTTAATAATCCAGTCAGTGATTTTAACCCATCATGCCGAGACGTAAAACGGATATTGGTCGTTGTTCATTGACATTGAAAAAAAAAATGCGCTTATCACTTAATGCATTCATAACTGATCCCGGATGAAGCCGGGTCGGGTTGCTAGTTATATATATATATATAGGTTAAGAATGTAAACAACGCTCTTAGGATCTACGTTCGTTGCCAGGAGCCGACTGCGGTGGCGGTATGTAGCTAAGTTCTGACTAGTAGTCGTTGACGGTGACGTTTGGCGGCAAAAGTAGGAACTATTTGAAAAATTCAAAGTTTGCAGCCCTTACTTGAATTAAATAACAGATAACACACACTAATACAGTAATCACAATTTACACAGGTTATCAGACAGATTCTACACACACCCAAAGTACACGGGGCTACATGACTGCGTTGTCGCAGCCCCTAAACTGAGGAACCTACCAACCAACCCGCTTCCCACAGAGTCAGATGGAAAACTGAATGTGATCTCGTGCAATGGCGTTGTCATGGCTACCTCTGATGGCTGACACCTCATCAAATTAGTAGCGTTGTCATAGCAACCTCTGATGGCTCTTGGCATTTTCTTATAATTCCGAAATTATTTTTCTCATCCATTGGCGTAATGGCGGGTCATATCAAAAATTCTTTCAGACAAATGTTTTAGGTAATTATTAGGGGAATATTGTCCATTTTGTACGGTTTTGATATTGTGCCTATTAAGAGAGGTATGATTAATGTTTCCCGAAAAACCCACTTTTTCCCACCCCAATGGTGAATGTTTGGTGCTATCAAAAAACTTTTGAAACATACATTTTTGGCCCTTATCCAACTTTGAATGGATTCGATATTTCACGTATTAATAGAGTTATAGTGATATTTCACTTTTTCGAAAAAAAAAAAATCATTTTCACTCCCTTCGACTGATTTTGCCCATTAACGAATTCGACCGAGATTTTATAGCGATACATATTACGTAAAAAAATCAAAGTGATTGGTAACAAGTAGTTCCGTGAAGAACTATGCAGCCTATTTTCATATATCCTACTTATGTTAACTGCCACTATCAACATACACAATTTCAGTTTGATTGCTGTAATAGATTCGTAGATATTGAGAACCGACTAAATATTTCGGATGGTCGCCATGTTGGATTTTATATATGTAGGTCTTAGAGTTATGTACTGTTACATGCAGATTATTGTGAACGTGTAGTATTCAAACTTCAATCGCATAATTAGGACACAAGAAAAAACAAGGAGATTTTAAAATTTTTCACAGCTGCCATCTTGAGGTTATGGAAACAATTGAAATAAATTAGATGCCAGTGGATTAACATTCGTATAAGGATTTACTGTACCAAGTTTCACTGCACGCGGTTGGTTAAATTGCGAGAAACGTCCATGTGAATATTTATAATTCGCGTCACCGCCATGTTGGATTTGTGATCACCAGGTTATTTAAAGTCCTATAGGTGAACTTAAGTTCATAGCCCCTATGAACGTTAAAAAATGCAGTTTGATTGCTAAAATAGATTCGTAGATATTCAGTATCGTCTAAATATTTCGGATGGTCGCCATGTTGGATTGTTAAATGTATAGGCCATAGAGTCATGTACCATTAAAGGAAAATTATTGCGTAGGTTCATTATTCAAACTTTCACTTCGATCGCATGACTACATCACAATAAATAAAATCTTAATTTTAAAATTCGCACTGCCGCCATCTTGAGGTTATGTAAACAATTGAACTAAATTAGATACCAGTGGATTACAATGTGTATAAATATTTCCTGTGCCAGGTTTCAGTGCGCTTGGAACATTAAATCGCGAGAAAGGTCTATTTAAAATTTTCAAATTCGCTTGGCCGCCATGTTCGTTTTGTAGTTAACCGGTTTTTGAAAGTCTTATAGATGGACTTCCAGTAGTGCCCTTTATCTCCGTACAAAATTTCAGGGTTTTACCGCTAATAGTTTCAGAGATATAGAATGCCGGTGAAATATTTCGCACATCCGCCATCTTGTGATTATGTAAACAATTCAACGAAGTTAGATGTCGGTGCATTACAATGTATATAAACATATACTGTACCAAGTTTCATTGCGTTTGGTTGGTCAAATCGCGAGAAACGTCTATTTAAAAGTCGCAAATTCGCTTGGCCGCCATGTTGGTTTTGTAGTTACCAGGTTTTCAAAAGTCATATAAGTGAACTTATAGTAGTTCCCTCTATCACCATAGAAAATGTCAGGGTAATATCGGTAATAGTTTCGGAAATATTGAATGCTGGTGAAATATTTCGCACAGCC
Organism: Meconema thalassinum; assembly: GCA_946902985.2. Classification (NCBI taxonomy): domain Eukaryota; kingdom Metazoa; phylum Arthropoda; class Insecta; order Orthoptera; family Tettigoniidae; genus Meconema; species Meconema thalassinum. The sequence goes on from OX336388.2 coordinate 1,209,544,635, forward strand.
GCCATGTTGGATTGGTGAGTCGTAACAAAATTTGAAGGGCACGGTCGAGGTCGCCGGGAATAGTGCTATGAACTTTCCGAGTTTCATTGAAATCTCTCCAGCCGTTTGGATTTTATTAGGGGGGGACACACACACGAATCACACACACACACACACACACACACACACGCACACACATACGGACAAAAGGTGATCTCATAAGCCTATTTTTTCAAAATTGAAAATAGGCTAAAAATTGCGGTAGTTATCGAGTCCACAAGAAAGTGGTATGTATACATATATATAATTATATATATACATAAATTATATATAAACTTTTGAACTGACGGTGGTTTTGGGGTCTGGGGGATGTTAAACGCGAAGATATGTCGAAATTTTCCGGAAGTCGAAACATGGCACTGTACTCGAATCCCGCATAGCCACCACCTATTATCCGGTGAGATGATAAGGATTGCAGGGACGTTGATACCCAGCTAGATAAATCAAAACTTCCCTACTAGGTGAATAACTAGAAAACTCTCGGTGCATACCAGCTATACAATAGTACTACTAACTAGTTACATACAAGATCCTAATATTAAAATATTGGCAGGACAAAAAACTTGGATCTCGAGGGTGAACGGTTAAAAGTAAGTCGAAGTGGGCGCCAGTATCTAACTAGTAGTACTATCATATTTCGATTATTAAATGAAAAGATTATCAGTTTCTATAAAAATGGACAAGCTAACTAAAAAGTGCTTGTAATATTTATTCAAGGAAGGAAGGAAGATTGTAGTTTTACGTGACCGTGAATCTTGTGATTATAAGCCACGGGACCTCCTTTTTTACGTGGAATCCGAACCACAGGACATGGCATTTCACTTTGAAAATCTCACATGCATTGACCGGGAATCGAACCCGGACCGCCTTGCTGAGAGGCATATAGCTAGACCGCTGAGCCACCATGCCCCCCAATATTTATTCAAATAAGGACACTACATAATATGTCCCTGACACAAATAACGTAGTTTCAAAACATAAAATGTTCAAGTAAAATTCAAATAATTCCTATATAGAAGGAATTCGGAACTCCACTGAGTCCTCCTCATCATAATAAAAACTTTCACTGAAACAAAATTCAAACGTGTATTTTCAATTATTAAACTTGTTAAATTACTTGTTGTACAGTCTGTACTAATCAGCTGTAACTTGTCAAATCTCTTAAATGTCGCTATTTACATTATCTCACCCTACATAATACACTTATCTTCGCTGTTCAACAAATCTAAATTATTATAAATTATTAAAATTATTAAATTATTATTATTTTACAATATTTACAAAGTCCAGCACGCTATTATGCTTAAATCTCTCTAAGATCTTCCATGATCTTTCTCTCACTTTCTTTATCTTTCTTATAAAGTCTTTTTTTCGATACAATTCACATTAAATGTTTTATCTTCTCTGAATAGCTTTAGTTATGTCCAAAAGAACCTTCGTAGCGAGCAATAAAGCTAATTACGGTTCTGTCATTATAATTCCAATTAATAAATTTGATAACTTTGAAGTACAATGCTGGACTATCTCAATATACAATAATAAAACTCGTGGTTCGTGGCATTAATCCTCACTGACATAACACATGATATTTCCATACACTTTTCTTATACACTGTACAGAACGTTGCTTCGTTGCAATTACTTCTTATACTGGCGAACAAATCTTCTATATAGCGTCTACAATACGCTCACATTTCCACTAATACATTTCCTATCCTTTCGACGATGATGCACGGTATTGTAATAATATGAGCCCATCTCTATGCATTCTCAAAATGTATGAGATTTAGTGATCCTACGTGATATATTTTTCATGATACTAACAAACTCATCTAACGATTATACATAATTTTCGTGCCTTTTATAATTCAACACTTGTTCTGTTCACAAACTTCCTACACTCCCTGTAGTTACATATTTACGCTCATGTCTTTCATACTTCACATTTAACCACGTTACAATAAAATATAAACCTCCTTTGATTATAGTCTGCATGTCTTCGTATTTAATGATAATAAAATCATATCCTCCCTTCCTGCTAATACTCAATGAGTTAATAGTCATATTTACTTATATATGACTTCAATTATGACAACAGGTTGAAGAACAAATCACACCTTGTCTTTTTTTCGTAATTTCATGTTCATAAACAGAGTTATACTCTTGTTAACTCCAACAATGAGTTATTTATTCTCTGTGGTATCACATTGACTTACACGTCAATAATGTGATCCTATTTCCTTCCTATATCATTCGTGTTAATAACATTAGACTGTTACAAAGTCTTGTTTCCTTAAATATTGAATTATATATCCATTATACTTCCTATGTATTTTACAAGTATTTATACATGTTCTATTTACATATCAAAGCAATATTAAAAAATAACATAATTTCTCTATGCATTCTATCTACGCATTCTATCGATGCATTCTATCGATGCTTTCTATCGATGCATTCTACCGATGCATTCTATCGACGCATTCCACTCATGTAAAACGGATTCGTTTAAAATGGGTTGACTTATAAAATGTATCTGCAAAAATTAATTATCTAATATCAAAATCCAAAATATCATTACTATACGTCAAAAACGACACTCGCTGACGTGAAAAGGAATTACTTTTAAATTTACATAAACTGACAACATAATAACGTGAGTTATAAATGGTAATATATACTTAAACATGTTGGTCACACCTGAAATATCCCCAAAATATGGAAAACTACTGAATGTAGGACAAACTTTCATCTACCTTACGCTGCGTTGATCTTGCGTTAACCTGTGCTGTTACTTGAGAGTTGAGCGGCTGCATTGCTAACTACACGTGGCTGGCATACTCGCTGATGTAGCGGTATCTGGCGCGTGCTGGCAGCAAGCGAACAGCTGAGTGGCCACACTTATCCTTGCGGGTTACTCGATTGCTGGGATCGGCTCTGCTCATCTGGTCTTCCATCTTCTTGACCAAACAGTCTGGAATCTCGTTCGTTTCCGAGCTAGATAGATCTGTCGAATACTCTCTTCTAACGGCTCATCTCTCGTGGTAATGCAATGAAATCGTAGCTGAAGTGTTTGTACTTTGAAATTTCCAAGTTGGTAGTGGAAACTCATGTGGTTGCATTATTGGTGATTTCAGATTTCTGCTGTCGATGTTGCAGTGGTAATCCGTAGAAACCATGGTTGTATGGTCCACTCTGGATTCCACACAATCGATGTAGATTAACTTCCCTCCATTGTAGTTTAGTAACTCTTGACGACTTCAAAATTAATGTAGATTCAATATAACAATGTCCCCTCTAACTCGAGTATATTAACATCCTGTAATATTTCTCAATATACTGTTGAAATATACTTGTTATATCGTTTAATGCATTGTAGTATTCTCTCATATAATGTTGGCAGTATTTCTGTAGAAGTTCTGTAGAATGTTTCTTATAAACGTCGTAAAATTGTATTCTGTAACTTCAAGTTCTCAATAATAATCTTTAGTATTCTTTCACGGGCAATATCTCTCCTCGTTATCGGCGACTGATGTCTCTCCTTCGGCCAAGCCTTTCTTCTCCCGTCGCTCTCTGAATATGCAGTAATGTTGTAAGGAAGTATCGTGAAGTAGGTCTATACTCGGCCTGTCGAAGTAATGAAGAGAATGTCTTGACTCTCTGCTGCTAGGCTCCTGAGTTCCAAAAATGGCATTCCTAGCCTCGCACACAATTTAATTTCTCTTAGTTGTAAATATCTCCTCTCGTAGTTTTAAATGTCAAATTTCGTTTCGATAGATACATTTTATTTCTTATTCTCTTGATATTGGTGCGGTTAAATTGTTTACAATTTCCATTTTAAAATATGGTAATATTTTATTCTTCAGATTTATAAATCAATCTGATTGGCTGTCGAGTTGTTATGCAGATCTCATTGTTCTAAGCTTCTAAATTAGTGTCGTTTGCCGATATCTCTTTCTCTCTCGTACAGAAGCGTGTCGCGTGCAAATCTCCCTTGTTGTCGAGTACTCAGCGTATGAAACCAGTTCTAGACTGGCTAACTTGTAAATTGGTCATAATCCAGCCTCTATAAATCTGATTCTCCCTTGGTTAAAATGATATTCACAGAATCATTTCCATTCTTGCTTCTTATAAATACCGTAATTTCCTCATACAACTCGTCAATAGCTTTCTCTAACATCACAGAATGCTGGTGTGTATAAGACGTTGCTCGAACTGCTACTTCATTTCCATTCATAAAATTGTCACGCAAGACGGTTCGATCCTTGTCTCATGCATTTCCTTACTGATACTAAATTCGAGTTCAGTACCCATTGCAATAGTTAACTTTCTAATGAAATCTAACTAAAATGGAAGTTGCTACCGGTTTCTCGGTAAATACGCATGTGCTGGGAGCGTGTTGTATGAGCCCCGTAGTACGATTTAAGAATTTGAAAACAGAATGCCGATATCTTAAACGGTTCCGTAGATATTTGAGGTGGTCATCTTAGCTGAACCACCCTGTATATGGACCATTTGCTGAAGGGCATAAACTGGCTGGGTGGGATTCAATTAGTTGGAAACAAGGTAAGCAGTCCGGCCTATGCCGATGACCTAGTTGTAATGACGGTATATGGATTGCAAGCCAAAATGTTAAAACTTGAACAGAAATGTACGGAGTATGAAGATCAGCGTTTCAAAGACGAATGTTATGTCGGTAGGGAAGATACACAAGAAAGTAGAATGCTATGTGGGAGGAGTTAAATTAGAGCAGGTGGAAGATTTTAAGTACTTGGGCTGTGAATTGTCTCAGGATGGTACTATGAGGAAATAAATAGAGTCGAGGTGTAGAAAAGCCAATGCATTGAGTTCTCAGTTGCGATTTACAGTATTCTGCAAGAAATAAGTTAGTGCAGCGACAAAACTCTCCCTACATCGCTCAGTATTTAGAATGACCTTGTTGTACGGAAGTGAGAGCTGGGTAGATTCAGGATATATGATACATACGTTAGAGGTAACTGCACTGCCGGCTGGATCGCACCCCTCCTGGCTGCTTTAAACTGCCTGCCCATTCGACACTCACAGGCGTACAAGATATATGCATTAATTCACCGCTAGGCAGCACTAACCCACTGAGATTGCCGCGGCTCTTTAAAGGGGAAGATACCTGAAACGAAGGATTGTTATGTTTGGAGGCTTAATATCGATATTGACGGACGAGAAAACATTACACTAAGTTAGTTAGTTTGTTATTCAATCATCTAAAAGTATTCAGACACATACTTACGGGCAAATTTTCAGTATAAAGGAAAGAAAAAATACATGTGGTGGAGGCAATTGTTTTTAAGGGGCGAAATGTCTAGCTCATTTTCCCGTAATTATGCAGATGATAATAAAAATAGAACTACTTCTAACTGACTTAAATATAACTAACATACTTGGCGAGATGAAAAGAATAAGGGCAATAAAAGACAGGGAAAAGAAATGCCTCCGGCCCCCGAAAAATGGGATGTTGATTTATTTAGGGACTTTGTGACATCGTGGTCTTGTAGTCCCATGTACTTGGGTGTGAGTTGAATTTGTCTGATAACCCGTCTTATTGTGATGGCTGTATTATACATTTTTACAGATTTTTGGACATATTGTTTATTTATTTGCTTACAAATTTATTTATTCAAATTTATTTATTTAATTATGTATTTACTTATTTTAACCCCACCAACCTGGACCCATTATTTTGGGCAGCCAGGCTCTGCCTGTCACAAGGCAGGATAAAGGGGGAGTGATAGAGGAGTAACACCTCTAAAAAAAAACCTTGGGCCAGCTGACCCGGCTGGTAGTACCATGTAAGGGTCCCTTGCCAGGGTTACGGTAAAGACCTCAACGGCAGCTACAGTGGAGAGGATATTCTTTAGTACAGTGTAGATGGCGGAAGGGGCAGCCCAGTGCTCGTGATTAATTGGGTACAAGGTATCGTCCTCAGTTGAGGGTAGGTATCAGCTGTAGCGTCTGATCCGGAGCGGGCGGCTACAAACGGCGTCTGTACCCCATGTTAGGGGTGGCCGAATTATATGCTGGCAGTAGCTCTAAAATGCTTGGTGACAGGCTACGTGACGAGCCGACCGTAAAAAATATGCTACATGTTTATGGAAATGTTGTCCTCTGGTTCGGAAATAAAGGCTAGGGCGTCCCCCGTAGGCGACGCGCGTTGGCATGGCCCGGTCAGCGCGAGAAATGTGCAAAGGTTACCATCGCATGGGCGGCGATGGCTAAACAAGCTAGCCCTCACATTCCGTCTTGCAACACTCAACGTCGGCACCATGTCTGGACGGTACAATGAGCTATCTAAAGCCCTTGAAAACCGACGCATTGACATCTGTGCAGTTCAAGAAACACGGTGGTGCGGAAGCAAATCATATGATATTGGATGCGGATACAAGCTGTTGTATAATGGCTCCCGCGGAACAACCAGTGGCGTTGGCATTATAGTGTCATCCAAGTTCGACGGTACTATCTCTGAAGTACAAAGATATGATGATCGCCTGATGAAGATTGTGTACATCACAGATGGCAGAAAAATCCACTTTTTCAGTGCCTACGCTCCACAAACTGGTCAAGCAAACTCCATCAAGGACGCCTTTTGGAAGATGCTTGATGCAAAGACTGCTGAAGTGCCCCCAGAAGATTACATCATCATCGCTGGTGATCTTAATGGGCACGTTGGGTGTAGAAAGGAAGACCATATCGCTCATGGTGGGCATGGATTCGGAGAAAAGAATGACGATGGTAAGCGTATCCTCGATTTCTCAGAAGCTCATAACCTGGTAATTGCGAACACATGGTTCAAAAAGCGTGACTCACATCTGATCACGTTTTACAGCGGCACTAATGCCACGCAGATCGACTACATCCTTGTGAGGCGTCGTGATCTCAAAGATGTGCTTGATGCAAAGGTCATCCCCTATGAAACAGTTGCGACACAACACCGTCCATTGATCTGCAAGCTACGAATCAAGTTGCCAACAAACAAGCACGTAGATCGCACAGGACCTGCGAGAATCAAATGGTGGAAATTCAAGGACAAGGAAACCCGAATTTTTCTGCCACCAATTACCACCGTTGAAGAAAGCTGGAAGAAACTGAAAGAGACTGCTCACGAAGCTGCACATGCCTTTCTTGGGTCAACAAAACCAGGACGACGGAGGATCAATAGAAATACGTGGCTTTGGAATGACACCGTCAAAGACGCGGTACGCACAAAGAAACGATTGTATCACGAGTTTCTTGCCGATGGAATGCGTACCGAACAGCCCGTAGCGACGCAAAAAAAGGTAATAGCAGCAACCAAATCCTCACGTTTTGCAGATCTATACGCAAAACTAGACACACGTGAAGGAGAGCGGGACTTATATCAACTCCCTAAAGCATTATATCGCAATTCGGAAGATGTTCGACGGTTCTACGGAGTCAATGACGAGGCTGGTAATCTGCTAGTTGATTGGAACAAGGCAAGAGAACGATGGCGCAGCTATTTCAAGAAGATCTCAACAGAAGAGTTCCCCCATTCACCAATTCCCACCGGCCATGTTGTTGAAGGGCCCGTAAGAGAAATTGTAGTCGAAGAGGTCAAGAATGCATTGATGAAAATGAAGCCTGGAAAGGCCACCGGCCCAGATGATCTCCCAGCCGAGTTATGGTGTTCTAATCATTGGAAGATAGCCGAATGGTTAACGGAACTCTTCAACAAGATCATTGACGAGGGATAAACACCAACTGACTGGCAACAAAGTATCACTGTGCCTATTTTTAAGAAGAAGGGAAGTCCCGCTGAGTGCACCAACTACCGGCCAATTCGACTTCTATGCCACGCCATGAAAATCTTTGAGCGTGTTCTGGACCAAAGAATCCGTGAGATCGCACAGATTTCCAGAAACCAGGCGGGATTTGTGAAGAGCTGCGGCACAACTGATGCGATTCATGCTGTAAGACTATTAGTCGAGAAACATCATGAGAAAGCCAAGCCACTGCATCTAGCATTCCTGGATCTCGAAAAGGCCTTTGATCGAGTGCCCCACAGTCTCATCTGGCTAGCACTCCGAAAACATGATGTGCCAGAGCAGCTTATTAACTGGCTGCAGTTGCTTTATGCACAGCCAAGAAGTTACGTCCGTACAGCTTCAGGACAATCCAAGGACTTCCCCATCACAGTCGGTGTCCATCAAGGTTCTGCATTATCACCGCTTCTTTCATTCTAGTTATGGACACCGTGACAGTTGACCTGCACCGGCCATTACCATGGACCCTACTTTATGCTGATGACGTGATGCTGGCAGCAGAAAACAAGCTTGATCTGCAAAGCCAAACTCAAGAATGGTGTGACCGGTTGGTGCAACATGGTTTGCGCCTTAACTTGAAGAAAACTGAGTACATGACATCAGATAGACATGAAATGGGAACTATCACGGTCAATGGTGAAGATCTGACGCGTGTGAGTAAATTTAAGTACCTCGGTTCCACAATCACTGTTGACGGCCGACTCACCGAAGAGGTCAATACCAGAACTCAGGCAGCCTGGATGAAGTGGCGAACAACAACCGGAGTCACTTGCGACCGCAGGATGAAAGATCATTTAAAATCAAAAATCTATCGTACTGTCATCCGGCCAGTCGCCTTGTATGGTTGTGAGTGCTGGCCGACTACAGTCGAGACAGAACGCCGCCTAAGTGTAATGGAAACGAAGATGCTGAGATGGACAGCGGGCCTCACTAAGTTAGAACACGTTTCCAATGACAGCATCAGAAAACAGTTTGGAGTTGCACCGATCCAAGACAAGATGCGTGAGAGCCGACTCCGTTGGTTCGGGCATGTTTTACGGGCCGATGATGACTCTATTGCCAAGACGGGATTCACACTTGAAGTCGTCGGCAGAAGACCTAAAGGACGACCTAAACAACGCTGGGCTGATACGCTTCATAAAGACCTCCAAAGCGTGAACATCCATCCAGATGCAGCCCGAGACAGAGCGAAATGGAGACAACGGACCCATGTAGCGGACCCCGCAGGCGTGCGGGACAAACGCTGACGGAAAAGAAGAAGAAGATTTATTTACTTATTTTCTTATTTATTTATTTACTTATTTATTTGCTTATTTATTTACTTATTTATTTGCTTATTTATTTACTTATTTACTAATTTGTTTATTTATTTGTTTATTTACTTACATGTTTATTTACTTATATATTTAATTATTTATTTTCTTATTTATTTGTTTACTTATTTATTTACTTATTTATTTGCTTATTTATTTACTTATTTACTTATTTATTCACTTATTTGTTTATTTACTTACACGTTTATTTACTTACATATTTATGTATTTAATTATTTATTTGTTTACTTATTTACTTACTTATTTATTCACTTATATATTTATTTACTCATTTACTTACATATGTATTTATTTAATTATTTATTTTCTTATTTATTTGTTTACTTATTATTTACTTATTTATTTGCTTATTTATTCACTTATTTATTTACTTATTTATTTACATATTTATTTAGTTATTTATTTACTTATTTATGCATTTACTTATTTATTTGCTTATTTATTCATTTATATATGTATTTACTCATTTACTTACATATGTATTTATTTAATTATTTATTTTCTTATTTATTTATTTGTTTACTTATTATTTACTTATTTATTTGCTTATTTATTCACTTATTTATTTACTTATTTACTTACATATTTATTTAATTATTTATTTACTTATTTATTCATTTACTTATTGATTTACTTACTTATTTATTCACTTATATATTTATTTACTCATTTAATTACATATGTATTTATTTAATTATTTATTTTCTTATTTATTTGTTTACTTATTACTTACTTATTTATTTGCTTATTTATTCACTTATTTATTTACTTACTAGCAGTAGTACCCGGCTTCGCCCGGTGGAATGATGATAATGTTTTAAGGTCTCCTTAGAAATATAATGGACTTAAAATCTAAGTCATTTGCCCCCAAAGACAATGAGGGAGTAATATCTAGGTCATTTGCCCTTTTGATAAGGATGATAATAAAAACTACTGTTGAATTGACACGTCAAACTTACAAACTACCGTAATTGAAATACATATTTCAAAATTCACAGGCGAGAAAGACTTATTGTGTGTGGTGATTAATGGTGTAATGGGCGTAACATCTACTGTAGGTCATTTGCTCTTATGATGAGGATGATAAGGGAAACTACTACCGGTATTGAATTGACACTTCAACGTATAATGTACACAATGAACTGTAATAAAAATAACTATATGGCGGCTTCGGTGGCGTATTTGGTAGCATGCTGAGCTTCTATGCCCAAGATAGCGGGTTCAAACCCGGCCGAAGCCGTCGGATATTTTAAGAGCGTTAAAAATCCGTCAGTATGCCTTTCTTCGGAGGGGAAGTAAAGCCGGCGGTCCCATGTCAGATTTATGGCATGTTATTGAACCATCCACTAATTACACCTGTGTGAAGCTAAATTTGATAGGTAAACAACGCTCATAGATGTCTACGTCCGTTGCCAAGAGCCGACTGCAGTGGCGTCTAGTAGCTAAGTTCCGAACTTGGCCTAGTAGTCGTTGACGGTGGCGCTTGGCGGCAAAAGTACGAACTATTTGAAGAATTCTAAGTTGCAGTTTGTACTTAAATTAAAAAACAGATAACACACACTAATACAGTCATCACAATTAACACCGGTTATCAGACAGATTCTACACACACCCAAAGTACACGGGGCTACATGACCGCGTTGTCGCAGCCCCTAAACTTAAGAACCAACCAACCAAAAATAAATATTTTAAAAATCACAGTCGAGAAAGACTTTATGCGGCGGTGATTATTGGTATGATGCGCGTAACATCTAGGTCATTTGCACTTATGATGATAATAATAAGGTAATGAAAAAATGACTACTAAACGAACATGGTGTTATTTTAAAACTAATATAGGTAATTCAGGTGTCTAGCTTCGATGTCTTCCAAAGTCTCAACCTTATTTTCTGGCTTAGGCCTGTACTGGATGCGTCTAGTGAAAGAGCGTACTGCTCGGCAAAGACAAAGAATATAGGTCCAAGCTGCACGAACCTGAGATGATCGCAGATGATGACGAAATATGATGACACACGTTCGGGGTTCCCCGTCCTATACAGATTGACCGGGAATCACTCACTGTTTCGCAACGGCCCTGTGCTGGCATCAGCATAGACAGCAGGAGATAACACGGCGGGCTCTGGAAAGTACCTCACGATGAATCAGCAAGCTATTCTCACAACTGACCCCCCCCCCAGGGTCTCACAACTTGTGGGACGTGGGTTGGCGACCACGGAACCCCTGCTGAGTCTGGCATCGCTTCTACTTCCTGGTGCTGGGCTCATTTCAGTTCTCTTTCCTGTCGGCCTCCCTTGGTCAACTCTTGTTCTCTTCCGACCCAGACTGTATTAGGGTATCCGAGGGCTAGGGAGTCTTTCAATTTCCCGCCTTAATTGGCTTTGTCTCATCTTTCCTGATACCCTCATTCTTCGAGGGGTCTGCCTTCTTTTCCTTTTCATAATATCTCCTGTTTTCTGCTCAAGGCCCTCAAAGAGGCAGGGTGTGTGTAGACCCACCACTTCTGGTACACCCTCAAGGGCTCATGACTGGTGAGTTAGGAAGCTGGCAACCCCGAGGAATTCCTGAGCTACATGCAGGGAATGGAGTGGTATGTCAGAAATTTCAAGTGGACAGTGTTACGCATCGGGTTCCAAAGGGTAAGTATACACACTTTGTTTTCGATCGGTGAACGATGTAGATTTGTACCAAAGGGCCTTAATGCGAGAAATGGAGTGGTCTGTCCGAAATTTCGAGTGGACAGTGTTACTCGTCGAGTTCCAAACGGTAATTATGTAAAATCTGGTTGAGATCGGTGAAACGGTGTAGTTTTGTGCCAAGGGCCAAAATGCAGGGAATGGAGTGGCCTGTCCAAATTTTAAAGTGGACAGTGTTACTCATCGGGTTCCAAAGGGTAAGTATACACATTTTGTTTTCGATCGGTGAACGATGTAGATTTGTGCCAAAGGGCCTAAATGCGTGGAATGGAGTGGTCTGTCCGAAATTTCGAGTGGACAGTGTTACTCGTCGAGTTCCAAAGGGTAATTATGTAAAATCTGGTTGAGATCGGTGAAACGGTGTAGTTTTCTGCCAAAGGGCCAAAAAGCAGGGAATAGTGTGGTCTGTCCAAAATTTAAAGTGAACAGTGTTACTTGTCGGGTTCTACGGGTAAGTATATAAAATTGGGGTCAGATCGGTGAAACGGTGTAGATTTGTGCCAAACAGCCTAAATGCAAGGGATGGAGTGGCCTCGCCGCAATTTCAAGCAGACAGTGTTAGTCGCAGTGTTCCAAAGGGTAAATATACAAATTTTGGTTGAGATCGGTGAAACGGTGTAGATTTGGGACAAAGGGCCTAAATGCAGGGAATGGAGTGGTCTGTCCGCAATTTCAAATAGACAGTGTTACTCGCTGGGTACCAAAGGGTAAGTTTACGAATATTGGTTCTGATCGGTGAAACGGTGTAGATTTGTGCCAAAGTGCCTAAATGCAGGGAATGGGGTGGTCTGTCCGAAATTTTAAGTGGACAGTGTTACTCGCAGGGTTCCAAAGGGTAAGTATACAAAGTTTGGTTCAGATCGGTGAAACGGTGTAGATTTGTGCCAAAGGGCCTAAATGCATGGGATGGAGTAGCCTCTCCGCAATTTCAAGCAGACAGTGTTAGTCGCAGTGTTCCAAAGGGTAAATATACAAATTTTGGTTGAGATCGGTGGAACGGTGTAGATTTGGGCCAAAGGGCCTAAATGCAGGGAATGGAGTGGTCTGTCCGCAATTTCAAGCAGACAGTGTTACTCGCAGGGTTCCAAAGGGTAAGTATACACATTTTGGTTCAGATCGGTGAAACGGTGTAGATTTGTGCAAAAAGGGCCTAAATGCAGGGAATGGCGTGGTCTGTCCGAAATTTCAAGCAGACAGTGTTAGTCGCAGTGTTCCATTGGGTAAATATACAAATTTTGGTTGAGATCGGTGAAACGGTATAGATTTGGGCCAAAGGGCCTAAATGCAGGGAATGGAGTGGTCTGTCCGCAATTTCAAGCAGACAGTGTTACTCGCAGGGCACCAAAGGGTAAGAATACGAATTTTGGTTCTGATCGGTGAAACGGTGTAGATTTGGACCAAAGGGCCTAAATGCAGGGAATGGGGTGGTCTGTCCGAAATTTTAAGTGGTCAGTGGTACTCGCAGGGTTCCAAAGGGTAAATATACAAATTTTGGTTGAGATCGGTGAAACGGTGTGGATTTGGACCAAAGGGCCTAAATGCAGGGAATGGGGTGGTCTGTCCGAAATTTCAAGTGGACAGTGGTACTCGCAGGGTGCCAAAGGTTAAATATACAACTTTTGGTTCAGATCGGTGAAACGATGTAGATTTGTGCAAAAGGGCCTAAATGCAGGGCATGGGGTGGTCTGTCCGAAATTTAATGTTGACGGGGTTACCCGCAGGGTTCCAAAGGGTAAGTATACAAATTTTGGTTCAGGTCGGTGAAACGGTGTAGATTTGTATACATAACAGACAGACAGACAGACAGACAGACAGACAGACAGACAGACAGACAAACTTTGTGCTTTATATATATAGATTTACTTACATATTTAGTTAATTATTTATTTATTCATTTACTTATTTATTTACTTACATATTTATTTACTTACTTATTTACTTACATATTTATTGACTCACGTATTTACTCACTCAATCATTCATTCATTTATGTATTTATTTATTTATTTATTTATTTATTTATTTATTTGCTTCCTCTTCGTCACCTTCTCTGGAAATTGCACGTAACCACATCCCACGCAGTGAATTTTCCGATGGTATCTCATGAAATGAGATTGCCCGGTATTCTAACTTGCCCTGTTCTGATTTACAAAAGGGCACGCAGCAGTACAGCGTTATAAAATCATTCAGAATACATTCCAAACACAACTTCGCCATTAACATCAATACAAAACTTAAGTCTGCCACAGTGACTTGGTGCTGCTTCCTAGCGCCTCTATTTGGAAACGAGGTTGTACGCTCAAACCAATGCTGTAATCATTGAATGGGCAGGCAGTTTAAAGCCGCCAGGAGGGGTGCGATCCAGCCGGCAGTGGGTAACTGATATGAGGGTAGCATGAATGATTGCTGGGACAAATGGATCGTCGCAATGACAGAAAGGAATTCGTAATGAAGAGATAAGGGCTAAGTTAGAAATGAACACGCTAGATGGAGCTGTTCGCGTGGGCCGACTCAGATGGTGGAGAGAATGGGGGAGGAGAGGTTACCTAAATGATTAATGAGTTCGGCTGTAGAGGGTAAGAGAAGCAGAGGTAGATGGTTAAATTCAGTGTCAAACGATTTCAAAGTGAGAGGTGTGGAAACAGAGGAGCCGCAGTGCTAAATGCTAATAGGGGATCATGGAGGCGACTTGTTCGCATACAGAGGCTTGCAGACTAGACTGGACGCTGATAGGTCAAACAGTCTTAATTGAAAATTCATGCATATTTTTTTATTGAGGGGGCCCCGGTGCAGTGGCCAAGCTGCTTGCCTATGATGGTGGACTGGGATCGATCTCGATCAATACATGTGAGATTTTTGGTGTGATATATTAGGCTACAACCTGTGGTTTGGATTCCACGTAAAAATGGCGGTCCCGTGGCTCATGATCGCGATATTAACGGTCACGTAAAACTTCAAGCTTGCTCACTTCCTTCTTTGTCATTTTTTGTTATTGATGGTTTTCCCCCATTTTTCCTAAGCACCCTTTGATATTCAACGATACCAAATTTCAGATTTCTGGCTATTGGAGAAGTGAGCACGCGAGGGCTTTTCCTTTTATATTAAGATTCAATTTTTGATTTAAATGGACAGCAATTTCTTGTTTGTTCTATCTCGAGTGTGCTGTTGGCCTGTTTAACCTGTACCATTGCCACGCGGTATTGATCCTGTTCTAGAAATTAGATAACCGATAAATAGACATGAATACTCTTGAGACAGCCGCGGTCGCACACACACAATGTTAAATCTAGCATCACTTAATGAAGAATGAAGACCATTAAAAGTAAATTGCCGTTTCATTTTAAAAGTTTCTCAAAGTCAGCAAGCTTTGCTTCTCTGCCCTTCTCTCTTCTTCCCATGCTCCCTTACGCCACCACACAACTTTCCAGCTTCCCTCTGGAGAATTTTTCGGGATCACTACATACAGGGATGGAACTTGGAAACGAACTCCCAGCAGAATCATTTTTGTTGAAAGCCTCCTCTGTTAGAAGGAATATTATTTTTTTACGGTTGTGTTATATCAAAGGATTTCTGCTTAACTACATCTCTTTAGATGTTCACATAAAGGGAGAGCTACAGCTCTCTATATTGGCGGTGTATACGGGGAGGTCCATCAGCATCCCTTCATTATCTGGTATTCCCTCTGTTCTAGCGCTGTTACTTTCCCTGAGGCAAAGATAAATGTCGAAGGAATGCTCTAGTTCGATTCGTAAGCGGAGAAGGGAGAAGTGGGCAGGCTAAGCGAAGCTATTTCCCCCTGGTTTAATTTTGGAGAAACATACTGTAAAGCAGAAGACATGCCACCAATGCAAGGTAACACATACTTTCAAAAATGGGTGTGAGCAATTTCTTGAAGAGAAAAAATGCAGTAAAAAATTGTTCAGCAATCTTCCGGTGTGTAAGAACTATATGGAGTATTATTAATGTGTTAATTTCCGTATCCTAGGGATTTCATCTTCATCAAAACCTTCTACAAAACGTTCATCTCCTCCCACGGTGGACGTAATTTCATAGACATACATAGCTTTGAGAGAAATTCCGAGTGGCAAGGAAGGTTGTTGACGCATATTGAAATAATCCAAGATGATTGTAGCTAAGGTCTGATGCTAACTCTTTTCTTTGTAGACAGACAAACTGAAGAGAAATGAAACCATCGAGAAAATTATCTCACGTTGCTGCTCACTAGCTTCGAAGGAATGAATAATATTATAATTGATTTTTAATGATCTTTTATGCTTATTATTAAAATTATTTACTCTCATTGTATAACAGACATAATTAACAAACTGCCAAACCAAGCAATTGCTGAATTCGATCTACTAGGCCTATATAGGCAAAATTGTGTTGATATCGTAAAATAAACATTACCACTGACAAAATTCATACATCACTATGCACATATAGGCAATGCTTACATACACTTCAGTCGCAACCGATGTCCCTATAATGTGAAGATTTAAATTACTGATTCATTTATTTGCATACCTGCAGTTCAGGCAGACCTTGAAAGTGACTGGCTGCGTGCCTCAGCGGTAACGTTCTCGCTTGCTGTGCCCTAGGTTGCAGGATCGAATCCAGGCGCAGTCAGCTGGCATTAAGGTGCACAAATACGAAGGAGCCGTGTCAGTAGATTTACTGGCACGTTAAAGATCCCCTTCGGGGCAAAATTCCGGCACCCCGGCGTCTCTAAACGCCAGAGTAGTTAAAAGGGACGAAGAACCAATAACATTATTATTAGACCCTAGAAAGTACATTCGTCTTATCTGCATGAAATTAAAAAAGAATTAATTCAAACAGCATGGACTTAAAAATTAAGGCTGCAAGGATTTTATGATCAGAAGAAGATGTCAACCTTTATTTTTGTTACAGCACGTACTGTACTTTCACTCTAGTTACGAAGTTACCTATTTTCACTGGACCTAATGTTGTACATATACCAGATCGCTCCACCAAACTGAGGTAATCTCAAGCTTTCTGTCTGAACATTAGGAACTTTCAGCCGAAACTTTCTATTTATCCCGAATGAGGTTACTCTCAGTTTAAGTTTTATCAATTTTTGAAGTCAATAGCCACTTACCTGAATGGCATGAAAATTCGTGTTTAAGTAGAGGCATCGCTAAAATAAAACTAGCTCGGACGGACAAGCAATTTTAGAAATCACGCATCTTTAGGGGGGGGGGGGGGTATGAATGTCCTTGTTATTCCAGTTTTTAACGTGGGCGGAAAGGAGATGCAATGCAAGTATATGTGGTGGGTGTTTCTTACGGCTGGATTCCTTTTCTGACGCCAACCTTATAAGAACGTTATTGAGATATAAAATGAATGAAGATGAATGAAACTGGGCAGGGATGTGGAAGGAGGTGGCCATGGTACTGTCCGGGCATTTTCCTGGAGTTGAGAATAGGAAACCACGAGAAACCATTTCAGAGACAGCCGACTGTCGTGTGGTTCGAACCCACGTCTATACCGAGCCCTATGACTAAGCGCTGCGCGTTAGCGACCGCATCTACTGCTGCAGGAGTAATATACACACATCAAAAAAAGTTTTGCATCACCTCGGTTCCAAGAGTTCCGGAACCGTTAAATACAAAGGGAATAGAGATCAACACAAACAACATTTCAGCTCGTTTTATTGCTCATGAGACCCACACATTGCATGTTGTACCATCATACAGCTAGACTTTCAGCATTTGTGGTCCAGATTGCAGTACACACCACTACCTCTAATACCCAGTAGCACGTCCTCTTGCATTGATGCATGCCTGTATTCGCCGTGGCATACTATCCACAAGTTCATCAAGACACTGTTGGTCCAAATTGTCCCACTCCTCAACGACAATTCGGCGTAAATCTCTCAGAGTGGTTGGTGGGTCAAGACGTCCATAAACAGCCCTTTTCAACATATCCCAGGCATGTTCGATAGGGTTCATGTCTGGCGAACATGCTGGCCACTGTAGTCGAGCGATGTCGTTATCTTGAAGGAACGTATTCACAAGATGTGCACGATGAGGTCGAGAATTGTCGTCCATGAAGACAAATGCCTCTCCAATATTCTGCCGATATGGTTGCACTATGGGTCGGAGGATGTCATTCAGGTATCGTAAAGCCGTTTCGGAGCCTTCCATGACCACCAGTGGCGTACGTCGGCCCCACATAATGCCACCCCAAAACATCAGGGAACCACCACCTTGCTGCACTCGCTGGACAGTGTGTCTAAGACGTTCAGCCTGACCAGGGTGCCTCCAAACACGTCTCCGACGATTGTCTGGTTGAAGGCATATGCGACACTCATCGGTGAAGAGAACGTGATGCCAATTCCGCGGGGTCCATTCAGCATGTTGTTGGGCCCATCTGTACCGCGCTGCATGGTGTCGGGGTTGCAAAGCTGGACCTCGCCATGGACGTCGGGAGTGAAGTTGCGCATCATGCAGCCTATTGCGCACAGTTTGAGTTGAAACACGACGTCCTGTGGCTGAACGAAACGCATTATTCAACATGGTGGCATTGCTGTCAGGGTTCCTCCGAGCGGCAATCCGTAAGTAGCGGTCATCCACTACAGTAGTAGCCCTTGGGCGGCCTGAGCGAGGCCTGTCATCGACAGTTCCTGTATCTCTGTACCTCCTCCATGTCCGAACAACATCGCTTTGGTTCACTCTGAGACGCCTGGAAACTTCCCTTGTTGAGAGCCCTTCTTGACACAAAGTAACAATGCGGACGCGATCGAACTGCGGTATTGACCTTCTAGGCATGGTAGAACTACAGACAACATGAGAAGCGTACCTTCGTCCTGGTGGAATGACTGGAACTGATCGGCTGTCGTACCCCCTCCGTCTAATAGGCCCTGCTCATGCATGGTTGTTTACATCTTTGAGCAGTTTTAGTGACATCTATGAACAGTCAAAGGGACTGTATCTTGGATACAATATACACAGTCAACGTCTATATGCCGGAGATCTGGGAACCGAGGTGATGCAAAACTTTTTTTGATGTGTGTAGTACTTTGGTTTGTTGCTTTAGAAATTTTGTGTGAGGGGAAAGGGAGCGAGACGATGCACTGGCGTAGCGGCTTCCCGTCTACCCGGATGACTTGAAATTCGAATCGTGGTGATTGCAAGGTGGAATTTTTCAGCTGTGATATCACGTGGTGTCACAAAGACATACGGCTAAAACCAAACAGAGCCAAGGTGGCCCAGACGATACCAAACAATTTGGGTAAGCCCGGCTGGGGTTATTTCGTGGATTTGCTTGTAAGGATATCTTCAGACTCAACCAGCGACCATTTTTAGCCTATTTTTCATTTATAAAAAAAAAAAAAAAGTTAATGAGACCACCTTTTGTCCGTGTGAGTGTGTACGTATGTGTGTGCGTCCCCCTCTAATAAATTCTAAACAGCAGGAGCCATTTCATTGAAACTCAGTGAGGTCATAGCACCATATTGACCAATCCCGATCATGCCCTTCAAATGTTATTTCGTCTTACCAATCGAACATGGCGGCTGTGCGAAATATTTCACTGGCATTCTATATCTCCGAAACTATTACTGATATCACCCTGCAATTGTGTACGGTGATAAAAGGCACTACTACTAGAAGTTCATATATGAGACCTTCAAAAACCTGTTAACTAAAAAACGAACATGGCGGCCAAGCGAAGTTGAAACTTTTAAATAGACTTTTGTCGTGATTTAACCATTTGAACGCAATTGAACTTGGTACAGCAAATGTTTAGGCCTATACACATTGTAATTCACAGGCATCTAATTTAGTTCAATTGTTTACATAACCTCAAGATGGCAGCTGTGCGAAATATTTAACTGGCATTCTATATCCCCAAAACTATTACTGATATCACCCTGAAATTTTGTACGATGATAAAAGGTACTACTACAAGTCCATATATGTAACTTTCAAACATCTGAAAAATACAAAACGAACATGGCGGCCAAGCGAAGTTGAAACATTTTAATAGACTTTTCTCGCGATGTAAGCATCTGAGCACAGTGAAATATGGTACAGAAAATGTTTATGCACATTGTAATGCACTGGCATCTAATTTAGTTCAATTGTTTACATAACCTCAAGATGGCGGCTTTGCGTAATTTTAAAATTAAGCTTTAATTTCTTGTAACGTTATCATGCGATCGAAGAGAAAGTTTGAATAATGAACCTACGCAATAATTAATAGTAGATCTACTTAACTCTATGTCCTATACATATAACAATCCAACATGGCGACCATCCAAAATATTTAGACGGTTCTCAATATCTACGAATCTATTACAGCAATCAAACTGAATTTTTCAATGTTCATAGAGGCTATAAACATAAGTTCACCTATGAGACTTTCAATAACCTGGTGAGCACAAATCCAACATTGCGGCGACGCGAAATATAAATATTTAAATGGACGTTTCTCGCGATTTAACCATCCGGGTGCAGTGAAACTTGGTACGATAAAAGCGTATATACAATTTTTAATCCACTGGCATCTAATTTATTTCAATTGTTTTCATAACCAAAAGATAGCAGCTGTGTGAAATTTTAAAATCTCGTTTTTATTTATTGTGTCCTAATCATGCGTTTGAAGTTTGAATACTACACCTACCCAATAATCTTCATGTAATAGTACATAACTCTAAGACCTACATATATAAATATCCAACATGGCGACCATCCGAAATATTTAGACGGTTCTCAATATCTACGAATCTATTATTGCAATCAAATTGACATTTTGTATGTTGATAGAGACAATTAACATAAGTAGGATATATGAAAATAGGAATTACTTGTTAAAGTGGTTTTCTGAACTCCAGAAAATGCCGTGACTGTACTTTTTTTTAATAGAAAACGGCCAGTTCCTTCAACATCCTTGCTCTATTTCCATTCATTTCATTTTTTATTTATTCCTCAAGAGATTGACATCAGGTAAGCAGTGGCGTAACTTGGATTTGATTCTGGAGGGGGATGAGTGAAATCAAAATAACATTTGGGAGGGCTTCGGCAAAATGAGACGTAAACAATGAATGCAAAAATATCTACACGTTTTTGTCGTGTTTGATCTCGATAGCATTTGATACGTTTTATATGCACCTATCAATGTGCAAAACTCAGGAAAGAACAATTTTGCTTAAGCAAGTATTTAGTTTAGGTAACACTAAAGTTTTTACAAGAGTTTTGAGAAATCTTCTCAAATTAGCACCTATAAACGTACATAATACAGTCGTGTTTCATCAATCCTTAAACTGGTTCAATTCAAAATGAAAATTTAAACGAATTATATTTTTTATAGGTGTGGCTCTAGTGCGGGGAAAGGAGGGATTAATCCAGACTACAGTAGAAACGTAGTCCGTGAAAACCAAAGATAATGATAAAGTAGTTAATGGGATGTAAATTAGTTATGAATAATACTGTACAGGCCCCCAGGGGGCTGCACCCCCTGGAAGCCACCCTCCGTCATCTATTAAAACCACCCCTAACTGGCAAATCTCATAAGTCCAGAACAACATCTTTTACACAGCGAGGGCAGCTGACCAGCCTGGAAGGCTTGCCAAACACTTGCATCACACCATAAACATCTACACTATAACTAACTGGGGCAGCTATGCCAATGGAATGCTGACAGTACAACAGCAAAACCTATAAAGAGGACGGCCTTAATGAGGACAGGCTCTCTCTCCATTATCTGTCATACCGTGCGTCGCCGAAGGCTCTACTGCAAGCTGCTATCACCAGGTGAGTATCAGTGAAGTGTTCAGAGATCCTATATTTTGTAACCTACTCCACAAACTTGTACACTTAAACTTATAACATGTATTACATTCCCCTAAAAGGGACTCACAATTTCATATTCACTGACCAATAAATACTTGATCAGTACACTACACTTGTCTTACTAATTACACGCCTATTCACGTCCTAACGCCCTTCCTGATTCCCGTCACGAGTGACCGTGACGACAGTAGCCAAATAGTTGCTAGCTCAAGCTTCATTGTACTTCCCGCAGCGGCCCGACTGCCTAAGCAGCGAGCCGACAACATAGCTGACGCACGCACGTCAGTTATATAACTCTCTTCAACCAGCTGGGAGGCTAGTACATTAACCTGTACACAGAGGTTCATCCCCCGAGTTACACTCACGTCTTTATAGGAGCATCCCCTAGCATCCTAACACTAAACAACACTCTACACTGGTCAGCTTACCCAGCTACGGGAAGCTGCCCCCCTCTAGGAATCACTCTCCAAATCAGCACAATAACACATCCGTTTTAGATCTAACTACCCCCAACTAAAGGATCTAAAACAGATTGGTGGAGGCCGGGTACCACGCACAGTAGACAAGGGGCTCATACAACGAGTTCTCGTGGTCAAAACGGCCAGTACCGCATACAGCCAAGCGAGACTGGATTTTTTTTTCTCAGACAGAAAGCAGCTTTTTTGCTTCACACTAGCCACACAGGGAGTTTTTTTTCCCAAACCAACCCCCAGCCCCCAGAAAGAATCAGAGAGATATAAGATACACTGCCAAACACGCACAGTTTTTTTTTAATTAGAAGACGCATACACTTCATTCGGCATGGCCCCCCTATACCGCCTAACTGTGCTGAGGAGCATTGGGGAGTACCAGGAATTAATTGCCTGGCACAAAGTCTTTGAAACTAGGCAGGACTACCTCAGAAGGTTTCAGCAGCTCCTGCACGCCCAGTATATGCGGATCATAAGAGCACTTGTCCGGCCACTCCGCAGCGCTAAGAATCGCAAGATTCGGGCGAAAATCCCCACCCTCCGTACACAAATCATTAAGGCACACTGGCAACTACACTGCCGACACGAGTTCATGTTCCAGCAATGGGAAACACTCATCAGGGAACACCAACGCATAGGGACTAATGGCACAAAAGTCGCTGAGCAGGCCATGAGCCTCAACAGGCAGTACACCCAAATTTGGGACGAGTACCGCGAGCTCCAGGATAACAAGGCCATTTTTGAGTTCATGGCAGGGCCACCAGCCCAGCCGAGAGAGGACATAAGCGTAGATACGCTAACGCAGCAATTTGCGAGGATGTCTCTCTCGCCACGTACTGCCACACAGGGGAAGGAGTTCACCGTGGCCACAGTCCAGAAGACGACCAGGTAAGGCTCCAACACACTGCGGGACCCAAGCTACATAAATACACCTCCTTCAGCTCCGGCTCGAAAGGCAACTTTGCCAAACCGAGGAGCAGAACCTAGGCCAACCCCCTCGGAACGGACGAACGAGAGGGAGTTGAAGCCAGGACTATCCGTCACACATGACATAACAGGGATAAAACGGGAGGTGATCACATCATGGGCTGAGGACGCAGAGCCCGCCCTACAGCACATTAAGCCCACATACACCTACACAAATAGGCAAACACAATGGCAGGAGTCTACCGTGGCCACAGGCCAGAAAGCGGTCAGACTACACGCCACTACATCGCCAGGGCAAACACAGGCAATCAAACGGCCTTTGCCGCTAGTCCAAAGGGCAATTTTGCCAGGACGAAAGCGGGCACCGGCATTCATACCCCAGGTGCGAATGCATAAGAGGGTGTTGCCTTCAGGCCCTCAGGGTACACAACACACACCCACACACTCTGACCAGGCGCTAACACACAGTACACGGGGTATAAGAAAGGTCTTATTACCTACCCCACGAGACCGGTCAGTCAAAAATACACACACCCCGTAAACTCTACTAGGGTAGCGCAGAGCGCAAGTAGTCCCTCGAACACAACCACATTCAGGCCAACAGCCAGACGCTACGGTGAAAGTAGGCCCAGGCTTACTTTGCTACAAACTCCTCCGAAAAATAGCGAAGAAGCGCCTCAATGGGTTTCAGGGGCCTATGCCCTAGTAACAGGGCGAAAGCATTCACCTTTCAGACCAGGGACGCTCGGACGGTGATAACGACTTTCACCAGGAGTACAAAATAAACCAATATCACTTGCACCACTATTATAGATACACGTAGGCTCGTTTACACGCGAGAAATACGATAATAGACACACAGAGACTCACAAACATAAAATGCACATTTTTTCATGTATATACAGTAGAACATGGCTAATTCAAACGTGCGTAATTCAAAATTCTTCTGTTTTTTTTTCTTGACCCCTAGCATTTTTTTCTCAGGCCATCAATGGTTATTGATCATAGTTAGTCCACATTATAACTTGGATAATGTAAAGTTTGTAAATATGCAAAGCCAAGCGGAAGCCAATCAGTTGGGCCACGCGGCTTAAGACCATAAAGAGCTATTCCGAACACAGCCTAGGCAACGAACCACAGCATAGAGCTCAGGCAGGTCTTTCTAAGTAGAAATGACTAAGTGTTCTATGTTCCGGTTCCACAGTTTGATAGATCCTCTTGTGACGGGCGAGAGCCCTAATCGTAGCAAGAATTAAGAATCTCAAACTATTTTTCAAAAATGATAGATTCCCCTGAGACGTAACTAGATTACTGTAGAACTAACGTCACCAAATAGGTGGATAGTACACTCAGGTCCTACTTCTCATTTTTAAACATTTTTTGTTTACGACACAATTCTTACAGACTACCGCCGCCTGGCAACCCGCTTTAATAAGCATAAAGCAGTGTGCAGGCGAGATACAATATATTTTCTCTACTCTTTTCAAAGTGCTCTCTTAATTCGGAGCGTTGCATAGCTCATTTTTTTCTGCCTCATTCATTAATCCCGAGAAAGGAAAGTTAGCCAAGTTGAACTGTATGTATTTAATCCACAGGCATACGTGACACATTACACTGCCTATAACATGACTTTTTCTCACCTCCATAACAACACGCAAGCTAAAACACAAACACCATAGGGTGAAGATCCCAGACTTTGGGAAAGCCTACATATTTTTGGACGGCACACAGCCAATTCACATTGCCACATAACAAGTTAATACGCTAACACAACTGGCCCGGAGACACAGCCTAGAATGGCACCAGACATAATTACTCTGGTTAAAGACGGTCTCGAACCCGTAACCTCCTGAATACCAGGAATGTAAGGTCGGGTAGCTATCCAGTTGCAGGATAGGAAAGTAAGGGACAGTTACACTAACAGATATTCACACGCGGAAGACAATAAAATCACCTCCGACACCTAGTCACCAAATACGCGACTAGCGGCCCGGAGACACTCGCACATAACAACATTTAGCACCATTAATAGGGATATATTCGACCCACGCTACATTAACACAAAACTTGGGAACACGAATGTACTTAGTGGAAGGTTCTTTTATATTACGGAAAGCCCTACTCGCAACTACAGAGATAGCACTCAGGCCCAGACACACACACGTGCCGGACACGGAGCATTATCAAACAAGTAACAAGTGAGTGCGCACGCCATTGTAATTCAATACTATCGCCGTCAGCGATAACACACTCCGCGTGGCGACCTTGGCTGGCACAGACAGGCTAAGAGCACTCCAGGCTGAACTGGGACATACACACTCATTCACGCCAAGTCCAGAACCCCATAACTTCCAAAATTACACTACGAGGAGAATTCAAGAAGATCCAAACTTCTCATGCCAAGGCGTATTTTTATCCGCATGCCTTAAATACACGATGCGTGTGCCATAGTACATACGGCACAGATATCGTAATACCAGGTCCTTACAGCAAGCCGGGTCCGAACTCATAACCACACAACACACTCGTACCAAAAACTAACTAACCAATGGTATATTTGGTACGAAAAACACAATCAAAATACATACAAGGGGCGCTCAAAACCAACAGACAACGCAGACATAGAACACAGAGAATTACATGAGATTGCGGGTCCAAATGCCCAAATAAAAATAGGCCACCGTGGAAAACAACTATACAGACTCCCAATTAGACCGAAATTGGCCCATACAAGTACATAAACAGGTAATACCACATTTCCTCCGGCCAAACACCATGCAAAAATTTCGATTACACTTGACATAGGAAATAGATTTCCCAAACACAGGTATAGCAATTTCATAAGGCAAAAAGTCTTATGGAATAGTGTCCACACAACAGTACTAGCAAAAATAGGACGAATTGACACATTGGCCCGCCCGGAATCCCCAGACAGTGACAACACTCACATACTGGCAAAGAAATCACGTTCCGATAGTCGACAAACGCAATGTCAGAGACTTCATGTACACAAACAAATGAAAACATAACATGACGAAATACTGACTTGCAGATTCCGCCGCATTGCCACACCGCCGACGACAGACACTATTGTTATATCGGGAGTGACCATGAAATCACAAACACAAACCAATTATAATGCCATACATTTTTCAGCACTGTTACAACAGTTGTGACATTTAGCAACGTACAGACATAATAAGCCGGACTTATCTTAGGGCCACAGGGACATATCTACAAAGATATTGACAAGTTGCACGCGCCATCTGACACTCAGACACGCGATACACGATAGGACTTAGCCGATAACAGGCCTCCCGCCCGCATGGGGTAGCGGAACATAGTCCCATACATACGCGCTCACTAATCATGGGCGAATACAGACAGGGGCTCTGAGGGAACAAGACCTCCCCCTAATAACTTCTTTTCTCGACTTTATTTCTACAAAATCATCACAGGCGATCAGAACATGGCCAGGCACACTACGATCACTTGCTACATTAACACTACAAATGGGAGACCAGATTAGGCCGTGACGTCACAGCGTCACCACACTTTACTATCCCAAGAAGCGGATAGAAAGCAGACATGGACCAAGGGAGGACGACAGGAGCATAGGTGGACAATCCCAGCGGGATTACCAATATACCACCCACAGGCTACCATTTTACTACCCTACTCCCCCTCCATAACCTTTCCATTTACAACATTAACCAACACAGACACATAAACACGTAAAAACACATAAACTACATGACAAAATTTACATCGGGGTTGATAGACTTCATGCGTTTAAAGAGAGGGCTTCCTACGCCCTGGATCTCAATGCTAGCACCTGAATATTAGGGGTGTGTCGGAAAAACGACAATTAAGCGTAATGCGCATCTCCAAGTCAGAGATGAGGCCAAATTTATATACTAACCATCTTTTTTTAATTAAATAATCCCGCATGAAAGGTACATAATATTATTTTACACTGACCGATACCTATCCTTACATGAGTGCGGGTACGCCTCATATCCAGACACATGCATGGAATATCCCGTCCACATACCAAGGGTTATTATTATTAAACCTGCATGACACTTTGTTAAAATTTTTGCAATCCCGGGATATACCTACCCCCGTCCACTCATTGTAGAAGCATCCTGGTAGCATCACCGGCTTTAGGCCACCATTTACAGGAAGCCCAAAGATGCGCAACCCTCTCCTACCTTGCTTCAAGCCTATTCAACGAATAATACCCCCGGATCCTAATAACAGGGAACCTAACGCTATAAACCCTACTAACGCCGCCATGAAAGTTAACAGAGCATTACAGCTGGAAATCCGACATAGCACAGTAGACCTGAAGTAGTCTATGCACTTAGAAGTTTCTACAACCCCAAAACACTTGAAAAATTTTACATTTTATACACAGCAAATTATTTACAGGTTACACTATATTTTTATATATATATAACACAAAAGGAATCTGATAACACGCTGATTGGTGATAACGACATAAGCAGAAGGCCAGAGGCACCACACTGGAGCAGAGCTGGGGAAGGTGATGATGACCCTTACCCCAGTTGGCTCAACAACTTAACGTCTAGACCAAAAAGACGAACTACGTAAGGTTAAGGCATTCATGGCCTGGCACGGGCAAACTTCGGAATCGTAGGTGTGCCTAGCCTGCCCCTAGGACGAAGAGATGTTACACCCACTATGTGCCACGGTTGTCGAAGCCAAGACCTGCAGGGAGACTTTCTGAGGATGGTGGGGAAATAGCCAGCTCCACGCCGGACTGAGGAGTTGACCCTAGGGACGACTAAACTAGGACTAGACTTTTAGTTAAATATATGTAAGTAGGGCTTCTAGAGCGAGAAGCGAGACTCCTATGCGCAGGAGTGAAGTATTATTGTTGCCAATCAGGGCGAAGAGAATATTATTACTGCCAACAAAGGCGAAGAGAATATTATTGCTGCCAACAAAGGCGAAGAGAATACTATTACTGCCAACAAAGGCGAAGAGAATATTATTACTGCCAACAAAGGCGAAGAGAATACTATTACTGCCAATAAGGGCGAAGATGATACTATGCCATTGGACGATGTCCAATGCCCACATAAATGGTGACCCAGCAGGCAGCCAAGGGCATTAAATGAGGAGCATCGCGAGCAACTCACAGGGGTCAAAGTGGGCAGACCCAACAACGACAACATATGCAAAGGCAACGGCAATGAGCAGGCAAATACAGCAGGCGAAGCGGTTTGCTTAGTGGCACCGTAAGCCGCCTGCGACTATATTAATACTAGTTAATAATCATTAGCAGAAATGTCGACAACTAAGTGTACAAGTTTGTGGAGTAGGTTACAAAATATAGGATCTCTGAACACTTCACTGATACTCACCTGGTGATAGCAGCTTGCAGTAGAGCCTTCGGCGACGCACGGTATGACAGATAATGGAGAGAGAGCCTGTCCTCATTAAGGCCGTCCTCTAAGGGAGCGGAATCCGGCGATTCTAGAGACAACCGGTGTTTCTAGGATACGTGCGGGTGGTGATCTGGGGAGGTAAAACTGCCCCGGGCGATCGCTCTGGTCAAAATTTTAGCATGTAAGACAGTTGCATTTTGGTACGCTACTTAGAATTAAGCAAATTTATTAACCGCTGTTGCTAAATAATAGCACAGCATATTTCGGCAATAAAGTAAGGTCAACCATGCGGCTTATAAATAGCAACCATTTTTTTTAACTAGCATAATTATGGCAATTTTTTTTAGATTAAGATAAAATCTTTCGGCACCTAATGACTGACAAACCCGTCATCAGGGTAAGCCCGATAATACATTAAGTTAGATTAACTAGGTTAACTAAAACTAATATAAACACTTTGAGAGTAAGAAAAAACATTACGGCACCGTGTAGGGTAAGCCCGATCATACATCAAGTAAAACAATCATGTGTAAAGAGAACATGACATTAATAGTGGCCACAGGTTAACACTAATCATGCTATTTTTTTCAGGGGAAAAAGAGCTTCAGCCAGTGAACACACTGACACAGTAGCCGATATGCAATATTCATATGTTTTTTTAACCTCTCCATTTTTCAGGCGTCGTCACCAGGAATATGGCACTGGTGACTATGATTTCACTGCCATACAGCAGCAGCATGTTATTTGTGCCATGATATTATTGTGTACCACCTTTACGCACTAATTTGTATTTGCAATTCGTATTCATCCTCACACACAACCCAACACATACACCTTTTTTTTTTACAGCTACACTCCAGAAATCTGAACAGCAGGGTTGATACCTGTGGGGTATCAGGCTTGCTGACAGACCAACATAAACAAAGAACATAAGCGTCAAAGATGCGACGCAAAATACGGCAATGAGGGCGCAACCGATCTGTGGTGGCGACTCTCACTGTCAAGTGGAAGGCATTCGCCCACAGAGAATGGTTCACAAAGTAAGGGTATATATCAGCGGCACGACCACTAAGCTACACCGGGAAACGGCCGGACAGGATTAGCCGTGGGACGGCACTTAAATACAAAAGGTAGCGTGCACGCAAGTTACAATAGACACGGCCGTCTAGGTATAGCATAATTAATAATTAACATAGATAGATATAAGTATATAATGTAATATAATGTAATACAAAATACGGCAATATTGTTCAATGGCACTACACACAAAATTACGATGCCACACATTGTGAACACACATATTCTTGTCAAACACATGTACACCATGATTATGATTTGTTTCTTTCATTTTCTTTCTTCTAACGTCCCAATTTGTAAAGATGTTCCGTTTTATCCCAACGCAATAAACATATTTTAAATATTTCCTTTAACTTATACCCTGGAACACCTATTTTTTTCTACTTCTTCCATCTTTCACATTGCAGGGAGCAATTTTTTCCCCAAGACAGAGGCGGACAGCACAATCACCCGTCCAGCCCTGGGTTTTTTCCTCCCTGCACAACAATATATTACATAATGTTTAAAACCATGTATTTTTTTAGAACTTTTTATATATTGAAAATGCCAATTTTTTTCCTCATGCACTGTTTTAAAATGTCAAATGTACATGTATATCCCAAAACCCACCCCTCTGAACACGAACTGATCTCACATCTACACGACATCCCTACATCAACACGACATCACCACCTCTACACGGAACAGAAGAAACGAAGATCAGACACAAGGAAGATTCCACTACGACCTACTACGACGACACCCCATCTCCACGTTCCGTTCCCGTTCGTGGGGACGCGAACTAAACAGAGGAAGAGGCTTGTACAGGCCCCCAGGGGGCTGCACCCCCTGGAAACCACCCACCGTCATCTATTAAAACCACCCCTAACTAGCAAATCTCATAAGTCCAGAACAACATCTTTTACACAGCGAGGGCAGCTGACCAGCCTGGAAGGCTTGCCAAACACTTGCATCACACCATAAACATCTACACTATAACTAACTGGGGCAGCTATGCCAATGGAATGCTGACAGTACAACAGCAAAACCTATAAAGAGGACGGCCTTAATGAGGACAGGCTCTCTCTCCATTATCTGTCATACCGTGCGTCGCCGAAGGCTCTACTGCAAGCTGCTATCACCAGGTGAGTATCAGTGAAGTGTTCAGAGATCCTATATTTTGTAACCTACTCCACAAACTTGTACACTTAAACTTATAACATTTATTACATTCCCCTAAAAGGGACTCACAATTTCATATTCACTGGCCAATAAATACTTGGTCAGTACACTACACTTGTCTTACTAATTACACGCCTATTCACGTCCTAACGCCCTTCCTGATTCCCGTCACGAGTGACCGTGACGACAGTAGCCAAATAGTTGCTAGCTCAAGCTTCATTGTACTTCCCGCAGCGGCCCGACTGCCTATGCAGCGAGCCGACAACATAGCTGACGCACGCACGTCAGTTATATTTCTCTCTTCAACCAGCTGGGAGGCTAGTACATTAACCTGTACACAGAGGTTCATCCCCCGAGTTACACTTACGTCTTTATAGGAGCATCCCCTAGCATCCTAACACTAAACAACACTCTACACTGGTCAGCTTACCCAGCTACGGGAAGCTGCCCCCCTCTAGGAATCACTCTCCAAATCAGCACAATAACACATCCGTTTTAGATCTAACTACCCCCAACTAAAGGATCTAAAACAATACATAGGTTATTCGATTTCATATTATTACATTTCAGTTACATATTCAGTGTATATCGAATATTTGCTGCAACAGTGACATAACTCAAATTATATTGTGTGTAAGAAACTACATAACACAGTTACTACGTTGTGGTTTTCACGCAATATAAGATTTGCTTCAGATGAGTGTAACAGACACGGTGGGTTGGTTCCTCAGTTTAGGGGCTGCGACAACGCGGTTAGGTAGCCCCGTGTACTTTGGGTGTGTGTTGAATCTGTCTGATAACCGGTGTTAATTGTGATGGCTGTATTAGTGCGTGTTATCTGTAATTCAGGTAAGGACTGCAGACGATCAATTTCAAGTAGTTCCTACTGTTGCTACCAAATGCTACCGTCAACGACACCTAGCCGAGAACTTGGCTACTTGATGCCACCGCAACCGGCACCTGGTGGCGAACGTCAGAACTAATAGATCATTAATCAAATCTAACCTACAAATTTAGCTTCACACAATTGTAGTTAGTGGAAGGTTCCTTTTCATGCCATAAATATATGGCATGGGCCCGCCAGCTTTACTTCCCCTCCGAAGGAAGGCATACTGAGGGATTTTTAACGCTTTAAAAATCATAAAATCGGACTCCAACGCAATTAATAAGTTTCAGTGTTCTTGATATAATAAATTGTAATATTTTCAGAAACTTGCACAACGAATTATATAGTGTCACGTTGCCATGAAAAACGATAGAGTAGTGTCGATTTAATTAATGCTATGGAGAATATTTTCCAGCACTATTCTAAGGTAAAAGCTGAAAACTAACAGATTTCTAGTTTTGCCACTGTTGTAGAAAATGAGCGATAGTTGTTGCAGATTTTGGGAATTGGGCACTGCGATATCAATGAGCAAGGTTCTCTTCTGCACGTTGTCCTCAAGAACGATATCTGGCCGGTTCGCTGGTATGGTTTTATCAGTAATAACTGATCTGTCCCATAACAACTTATTATTATGATTGCATTCAACGTTGATCTTTCCATATACTTATTAAGAAGAAGTCGATAAAGAATGGGATAGGAAAAGAAGCTTATTGTCACAACTTAACGTTTTACGAACATGTACGTCATACATATGTGTGATTAATGTGTGATTGATTTCTCTTCCTTGTATAGATCTTAACACCAAGAAACTGAGAAGTTACTAGCTCCAAGCATATTAAACACGTAACTGTAGGATGAGGCACCCTATAGTACGGGTAATGAATAGCTTAGCATCCCCTCTCCCTTCACCAGGCTTCTGATTGGTAATCTCTAGAAATGTCGCACCTAATTATTCATGATAGAAGTCATTAAGTCTTCCTCTCGAGCAACACTCTATTAAAGGTCGCCTTGTTAATATTAACGAACGCAGCCAGCTGGTTGATAAATACGGGCAACTAAAAAAATAAGATGTGCTTTTCTTTAATACGGACCATACATCTTCAAATTTGACGTCACTCAAAATCTTATCTATTGGTGACAAAGTATACAAAATCGTTAAAAAGATGAAGCGCCAAAGCCAATAAGGGCCACAGTTAAAAAGTCTAGAGAATATTATTACTGATAGCCTATGTCAGTGATGTCAAATCTGGTCACTGGTGACTCCTGCCCTCTCCTCACTACTTGGCCGACTCCTTGACATATCGTTGTTGTTAATTCGGGGGCTTTGCAAAATCGTGCTCATGTAGCTCCGTGCACTTGAGTGTGTGTGGAATTTGTCTGCTAACCTGTTATTTTCTGTGATGGATGTAGGCTATTAGTGTGTGTATTTGTAATTCATATGAGGATTGGGCAGCCTTAAGTTAGGAACCAACCCGGCTTTCGCCTGGAGTAGATGTGGGGAAACCACGGAAAACCCCCTCCAAGATGGCTGAGGTGGGATTCAAACCCACTTCTT
Organism: Meconema thalassinum; assembly: GCA_946902985.2. Classification (NCBI taxonomy): domain Eukaryota; kingdom Metazoa; phylum Arthropoda; class Insecta; order Orthoptera; family Tettigoniidae; genus Meconema; species Meconema thalassinum. The sequence continues at coordinate 1,209,577,819 of OX336388.2, forward strand.
CTCACGTTTGCCTCGTGAGGCAGCCCTCAGACCAGGATTAAATATCTTGGCAGAGCCGGGAATCGAACCCGGGCCTCCGCAGTGACAGCCTCAAGTGCTAGGCCACTACGAAACGAGGCGGACCCTCGACATATCTCGAAGCGCCCTCTTAGCTAGTTGCTGACGTAGTCTCATCCCCTCCAGCAATAGCTACGAGTAGAATTGTATTAGAATCGCACGATATCTCCTAATGTACCGTAGAAGGAATACAGTACTTATGTTCAAAAGCAGGGTGATAAAATATAAAATTTATACGTCGCATAAATAATGGCTCTAACGCAAAATATCTACTACACTGTAGCTGAGGTCATACGATTATTATTTAAATATCTCATATTTGTTCGTAGACGTATCAAATGTAGCTCTCGTATCTTAATCCGACGACTTCATGGCGAAGTGGATAGATCTCCAGACTTTGGCCTGGGGGATTCTGAGTTCAATTCCCGGCTATTTCACTGTATTTCAACCCTGTATGGTTAATTCCCCTGGGTGTTTGTAATATCTTTGTCATTCATTTCATTTCCATCAAGACGTGCAAGTCGTCCACCGCTGTCAAATTGAAAGACCTGCACCGAGCCTCTCCAGAAGGAAGCTTGTTTTCCTTTTAATGGTTAATCTCGCGATTATAAGCCACGGAACCTCTTTCTTTACGTGGAATCCATACTTCCGGAGTGAAGAGTACAGTTAGTATAGTTTGTAAGTTGATATTCTATTCATATGTTTGAGTAGAGAATAATGAAAATGAAAATCCACAGCCTGCTTCCAGTCTCCGACCGGGTCAGGAATGGAATGAATATGAAGCCCCCATCTAGCGGCGAGGATATGAACTGTGCCGGCTGCCGAGGCCTGACGCACTCCTCTGGGGCAATGATTAAATGAATGACAGATGAAATGAAATGATAGTGGAGAGTGTTGCTGGAATGAATTTTTGACAGGGAAAACCGGAGTACCCGGACAAAAACCTGTCTGGCTCCGTTTTGTCCAGCACAGATCTCACATGGAGTGACCGAGATTTGAACCACGGACCCAGCGGTGAGAGGCCGGCGTGCTGCCGCCTAAGCCACGGAGGCTTTTTAGTAGAGAATAATAACTGCCCAATATAATTGCACTTTCCGACCGAAGAGCATTTTACGTAGAATATAACAAGGCAACACTGAAGAAATGACTTCTAAGTTTTCTGTTCTTTGAAAACAGAACAAGAAATATACCACCATGCAGTAAGTAATCTCTCCTTCATGCAACTTACCTGTGTACCTACTTCAGATGCCATGAATCTGTACGGACAGTTCAGAAGTTGTCAAGACAACGAAAAAAGAAAAAAGAAATAGAAAGAGTATCAGCGGTACAGAGATAGTAAACAAGTAGTTCCGTGAAGAACTATACAGCCTATTTTCATATAACCAACTTAGGTTAATTGCCTCTATCTACATACAAAATTTCAGTTGCTGTTATAGATTCGTAGATATTGAGAACCGACTAAATATTTCGGATGGTCGCCATGCTGGATTTTATATATGTAGGTCCTAGAGTTGTGTATTGTTACATGAAGATTATTGTGTACGTGTAGCATTCAAACTTCATTCGCATGTTTAGGACGCAAGCGGTAACAAGGAGATTTTAAAATTTCGCACAGCTGCCATCTTGTGGTTTTGGAAGCAATTGAAACAAATTACATGCCAGTGGATTATCATTCTTATAAGGAATTACTGTACCAAGTTTCACTGCACTCGGAAGTTTAAATTGCGAGAAACGTCCTTGTGAATATTTATACTTCGCGTCGCCGCCATGTTGGATCGTGATCACCAGGTTATTTAAAGTCCTATAGATGAACTTAAGTTCATAGCCCCTATGAACTTAAAAAAATCAGTTTGATTGCTATAATAGATTCGTAGATATTCAGAGCCGTCCAAATATTTCGGATGGTCGCCATGTTGGATTGTTAAATGTATAGGCCATAGGGTCATGTACCATTAAAGGAAAATTATTGCGTAGGTTCATTATTCAAACTTTCACTTCGATCGCATGATTACGACACAAGAAATAAAAACTTAATTTTAAAATTCGCAAAGCCACCATATTGAGGTTATGTAAACAATTGAACTAAATTAGATACCAGTGCATTACAATGTGTATAAACATTTTCTGTACCAGATTTCATTGCGTTTGGAACATTAAATCAAGAGAAAGGTCTATTTAAAATTTTCAAATTCGCTTGGCCGCGATGTTCGTTTTGTAGTTAACCGGTTTTTGAAAGTCTTATAGATGAACATCCAGTAGTGCCCTTTATCTCCGTACATACATTCAGGGTGATACCGCTAATAGTTTCAGAGATATAGAATGCCGGTGAAATATTTCGCACATCCGCCATCTTGTGGTTATGTAAAAAATTGAACCAAGTTAGATGTCGGTGCATTACAATGTGTATAAACATATACTGTACGAAGTTTTATTGCGTTTGGTTGGTTAAATCGCGAGAAACGTCTATTTAAAAGTCGCAAATTCGCGTGGCCGCCATGTTGGTTTTGTAGTTACCAATTTTTCAAAAGTCACATAGGTGAACTTCTAGTAGTTCCCTTTATCACCGTAAAAAAGTCCAGGGAGATATCGCGAATAGTTTCGGGGATATTGAATGCTGGTGAAATATTTCGCACAGCCGCCATGTTGGATTGGTGAGAGGTAACAAAATTTGAAGGGCACGCTCGGGGTCGCCCGGAATAGTGCTATGAACTTACCGAGTTTCATTGAAATTGCTCCAGCCGTTTAGATTGTATTAGGGACACACACACACACACACACACACACGCCTCACACACACACACACACACACACACACACACGGACAAAAGGTGATCTCATAAGCCTATTTTTTTCTAAATTGAAAATAGGCTAAAAATTGTGTTATGAGGGTTGCTTTATAAACGGGTCTACATTTTAAGTAATAAATAGTATAAATCGACATCCAGTTTAGCCTCAATAGCAAGTCGACAGTTATTCAGGGTGTAACAAAAATGTACGGCAGAAAATGCAGGACACATTCCTCACACGTAGACGAAGAAATTATGTTACATGAACATGGGTCTGGAAACGCTATGTTTCCATGTTACAACTCATTTTCTCCAACTCATTAATCATGGGAAACACACAAGAACAGAACGTTTGAATCATGGGAAACATGCACTCTTGGTTACGTCTGGTTACGTTGCCATTATCGTAGGTGCACCGCCAATGTTTTGTTTTACATGGCCCTGTTGCCATGTGACTTACTGAATTGCTTGTTTACAGCTGTGCGACAAAACAAGAACTTCATGCACGATGGAGCACCTCCTCATTTTACAGTAGTGTTAATGTCCGTCGGCTTCTAAATAACAGATTCGGTGACATATGTATAGGTAGAAGTGGACCAATTGCCTGGCCTCCGTGCTCTCCGGATATAAACCCACTGGCCTTTTATTTGTGGGGGCATTTTAAATCTCTTGTGTATCGAACCCCAGTACAAGATGTTCAGAGTCTCCGTACCCGTATTATGGAAGGCTGCGAAACCATACGCAATACTCCATGGATACATCAACGCATCTGAGATTCACTACGACGGCGGGTTGATGCATGTATCAATGCGCACGGAGGGCAGATTGAGCATCTCCTGTGACAAAGAGTTCCATGTGGTATACTGATACGTTCTGTTCTTGTGTGTCTCCCATGATTAATGAGTTGGATATAATGAGGTGTAACATGGAAACAAAGCGATTCCGGTCCCATGATCATGTAACATAATTTCTTCGTCTACGTGTGAGGAATGTGTCCTGCATTTTGTGGCGTACAATTTTTACCTATTTTCATTTATGAAAAAATAGGCTTATGAGATCACATTTTGACCGTGTGTGCGTATGTATGTATGTATGTGTGTACGTCCATGTGTATGTCACCCCTAATAACTTCTAAATGGCTGGAGCGATTTCAATGAAATAGTAGTACTATTTTGGCTGACCCCGACCGTGCCCCTCAAATTTTATTATGTCTCACCAATCCAACATGGCGGCTGTGCGAAATATTTCACCGGCATTCTATATCTCCGAAACTATTACTCATATCACCCTGAAATTTTGTACAGTGATAAAGGGCACTACTAGACGTTCACCTATGAAACTTTCAGAAACCTGTCAACTACAAAACGAACATGGCGGCCAAGCGAAGGTAAAACATTTAAATAGACTTTTCTCGCGAATTAACCATCCGAACGCAGTGAAACTTGGTACAGCAAATGACTGCACAAATTTCAATGCACTGATATCTAATTTAGTTCATTTGTTTACATAACCTCAAGATGGCGGCTGTGCAAAATTTTGAAATTAAGTTATTATTTCTTGTGTTCTAATCATGCGATCGAAATCAACGTTTGACTAATAAACGTACACAATAATTCTCATCTAATTGTACATAACTCTATGGCCTACATTTTTATTAAAATTCAACATGGCGACCATCCAAAATATTTAGATGGTTCTCAATATTTATTAATCTACGGAAGAAATCAAACTGAAATTCTGTATGTGTATAGAGGCTATAAACATACGTTCTCATATGGGACGTTCAATAACCTGGTGAGCACAAATCCAACATGGCGGCGACGCGAAATTTAAATATTGAAATGGACGTTTCTCGCGATTTAACCATCCGAGCGCAGTGATACTTGGTACGGTATACGAGTATGCTTATAGGCTATACATTTAATCCACTGGCATCATTTAAATTATTTTCATAACCACAAGATGGCGGCTGAGCGAAGTTTTAAAATCTCGTTTTTATTTCTTGTGTCCTAATCATGCGATTGAAGTTTGAATAAGACACTTAAACAATAATCTTCATGTAATAATACGTAACTATATGGCCTATATATAAAAATCTAACATGGCAACCATCTGAAATATATAGACGGTTCTCATTATCTACGAATCTATTATTACAACAATCAAACTGAAATTTTGTATATTGATAGAGGCAATTAACATAAGTAGGATAGGCCCTATATGAGAATAGGCTATATTAGTTCTTCACGGAAGTACTTGTTTGTTTCACTCTATTGGTGGCCGCGACATGCTTTAGACAAGAGTCTAAATTTGATAATCTAGTGTCTCAATTAGAACCTACATAGTCTATTATCGTAAATATTTGGGACATTACTAGAAAGTTGGAAGTGAATAAATACTCCATGGCTAAGGAACTCTTGGTGAACATTTTTAAAGAATGCGAAGATAAGCACATTAATTGACTGAGTACTGGAATTGATTTGGGAGACAAAAATCGAGTCAATTGTTGTGCAAAACGCAAGTCTTGGCAGGTGTAGATGTAGGCCTATCAGAATAGGTCCTTAAGACACTCTGGTTCGAAAAAGTACCGATCAAGGAACACAGTTATAAATCCTTCCTTTTCACGGTACACCGCACACCTCTACTCCAGGAAAATGCCAGGATGGTTTCTAACATTAGGCCCCTGCCGCCTCCTTCGCAATGCTCACTTGACTCAAGCGCTACAGATTATAAAAGAAGTACAAGTTACTATTATCGGCAGGGTGAAGGCGGAAAATATGTTAATTGACAGTTAACAATTTCGTGAGAAACTGCATGAATACGTTTCCTTTCCTTATTTATAGTAGTACGCACTAGTTCACCTGTTGTGAACTATTCCAATGAAAGGGCTGCAGCTTCCCACTGCAAGTTGAAGTAGGCCTACGGTTCTCGTCCAGGTGCCTTTTGAAGTCCGATAGATTTAGCCATTCCATCTGACGAACTGTTACAAAAGACAAGTAGTTCCGTGAAGAACTAAATAGCCTATTTTCGTATATCCTACTAGTCTTACTTAGGACACAAGAATTAAAAACGAGATTTCAAAATTTCGCACAGCCGCCATCCTGAGGTTATGTAAACAATTGAACTAAATTAGATTTCAGTGCATTACAATGTGTATAATTTGCTATAGTCGCCTCCGTAGCGTAGCGGTCAGCATGGTTAGCTGGGTTCGATTCCCGGCTCTGCCACGAAATTTGAAAAGTGGTATGAGGACTGGAACGGGGTCTACTCAGCCTCGGGTGGTCCAAATGAGTAGAGGGGGTTCGATTCCCACCTCAGCCATCCTCGAAATGGTTTTCCGTGGTTTCCCACTTCGTCTTCGGGCAAATGCCGAGATGGTGCCTACTGTAAGGTCACGGCCGCCTCCTTCCCTCTTCCTAGCCTATCCGTCCCAATCTTCCATCCCTTCCCATCCCTCATGAGGCCCCTGTTCGCTTTGCAGATGAGGCCGCCTGGGCGAAGTGCTGATCACACCTCCCCAGTTGTATCCATCCCGACCAGATGTTCCAAGCTCCAGGACACTGCCCATAGAGGCCCTCGTTGAGTCCGTGGGAACCACCAACCTAGAGGGTAAATTGACTAAATAAAATAAATAAATAATTTGCTATATCACGTTTCACTGCGCTCGAATTGTTAAATCTTGAGACAAGTCTATTTAAATGTTTCAACTTCGCTTGGTCGCCATGCTCGTTTTGTACTTAACAGGTTTATTAAAGTCACATAGATGAAGTAGTCCTCTTTATCACCGTACAACATTTCAGGGTGACATCATTTGCTGTCGCGGAGATATTGAATGCCAGTGAAATATTTCGCGCGGCTGCCATGTTGGATTGGTGAAACGTATTAAAATTTGAGAGGCACGGTCGAGGTTGGACGAGGGTATTAATATGTACTTATCAAGTTTCATTGAAATGAAACCGGGTGAGTTAGCCGTGGTCGTTACGGAATGACTGCTGGCAGTCGCTCACATCCGGGAGGCGAGGAGGTTCGAATCCCCCCGCCGGCAACCTTGAAGATGGTCTTCTGTGGTTTCCCATCTTCCTTCCAGGCAAATGCCGGGGTTGGTCCCTAACTATAGGCCACAGCCGCTACCTTCCAACTCCTCGTCCTTCCATTCCACCTTCCCTCCCCAACGGTACTTGTAGCTCACCCATCGGGTGTCCGTCTCGAAGCAGCTACAAAACTGGTGAGCCGAACATGTCCTCGGACACTCCCGGCACTAAAAGCCATACGCTAAAAAAAAATGAAATGAAAATAGGTTACAAACGCTGTTCCATGCAATGAACTGGTACACACGGATATTTGCCTCTTGAGTTTAAAGGTAATAAAGGCTACTTCATTTTCAGGTTTGATTTCTAAACCCTGCCGTTCCTAAACGTCGCACCTGTAGGACCGGGCTTACACAGTCTAAGCCTAAATCATCCCCTGATGTCATCTATATACACCTATATTTTATTGAGCACCTGATGCAAACTTTACCTATGGTTGTTTCAAAGTCTCTGCAAGACGAACAATCTGCATGGAACAGTTCAAAGTCATTCCAACAGCTTGATTCCTGGGGCATTTTACTAAAGCGGCTTCGGTGGCGTAGTCGGTAGCATGCTGAGCTTCTATGCCCAAGATAGCGGGTTCAAACCCGGCCGAAGCCGTCGGATTTTTAAGAGCGTTAAAATCCGTCAGTATGCCTTCCTTCGGAGGGGAAGTAAAGCCGGCGGTCCCATGTCATAGATTTATGACATGTTAAAGAACCTTCCACTAATTACACCTGTGTGAAGCTAAATTGGATAGGTTAAGAATGTAAACAACGCTCTTAGGTTTCTACGTTCGTTGCCAAGAGCCGACTGCGGTGACGTCTAGTAGCTAAGTTCTGAACTTGGCCTAGTAGTCGTTGACGGTGGCGCTTGGCGGCAAAAGTAGGAACTATTTGAAAAATTCTAAGTTGCAGACTGTACTTAAATTAAAAAAAAACAGCTAACACACACTAATACAGTCATCACAATTAAAACCGGTTATCAGACAGTTTCTACACACACCCAAAGTACACGGGGCTAAATGACCGCGTTGTCGCAGCCCCTAAACTTAAGAACCAACAAACCATTTTACTAAAACCAAGCCCTCAAGTAACATCAAATGAGTGGCTCCTAAGAGCACATATTTTCCTTGAAATGTGTTTTCAAAGAGCTCATAAAATTAATGACTGGGACAGGGGAGAAGAGGCTCTCTCCATTTCTTGGTCATCGTTAGAGTGGGCCGCTTTTTGTCTCGACTTGCTTTGAAACTCGCGGTCAGCACTGAGAAGTGCCGCTGGTAGGGCGGAAGCTTAAAATATGCAAGTTGACACAACTCAGAATCCAGCAGAGTAGCCTCGTGTGTTAGGTCACATTATGCTTCTGTAATAGAGATCCGAGGTTCGAATGCCTCACAGGCAGCAGCCAATCTAATTGTGGCTTCCCGATTGTTCCTTCACATCCCCTCAAGGCTAATATGAATTTGAGGTGTAGGCCTACCGCAGACTGCGTCTTGCGGAGATTTTAAGAACAAGCATTGACTTCAACTGTACTGCAGCAGTGAGCGAGACTCTGAATTTCAGTGATAAATAGCGGGAGTATATTTGAGTCTACTCTTTTATGTGATCAATAATCTTTTCGTGCATTAAAAAAAGTCTGCAAAACTCTCAATACGGGAACCAAATACCAGATTTGAATTTGCAAATATTATTTACCTAAGCATCGGTGAAACAATGACGCCAAATATTACAAAAATAGTGGCGAAAACAAAGCAACAAAGAGTTCAAAAGTAAATAAAATACAAAATAGCATTGTTGGGTGGGCTAATTATTGGCAGACTACTTACAATTTTTGTTATTATGATAAAAACGAATATGTTTGTTTATTCATATCATGCTAATTAAACAAAAAGGCTGTGTTTTAATGTATGTATTGATAGGTACTTATAGTATAGCCTACATTAAATTTTAAAGAAATGTGTTTTCAGTTCTCAATTTGCAGTGATACATCTATGACGTTGCCCTACGACAGCCTATCATACTGTGGAATGTTGCCTGCCATGGGCTATCAATAGATTTCAAGAATTGGAATTACTGTAAATCCTCCTATTCTCATCACTGCAGTCGTGAGTTTTAACAAATACTGTATATTTATGAATACGGTAAAATAAAAGATGAAAGTAAGTGACATGATGAGATCTCTAAAAGCCTCTAGTTAAACGGGAGGTAAAACCTATAACAGCATATAAAGTATATCGTACATAAAACGCTAAGGTGCACGTTTCACAAAGCTGAAGCTCTTAAAACAAAGGGAGTTAGAAGGTGGGGTTTGTACCAAAATCTTCCAAATAGTCTCAATAGTACACCTACAGGAAAGTAATTGCATTTCTTGAAAACTCAACGGAATTATATTTATTCGTTTATAAAGAGCATTTAAACAAACAAACAAGACGATAGCCCCTGCCAGAAATGTGTCGCGTTGAGCCCACATAACAGTGAAGCCAGGCAGGTGGTTTATTCGAGATTTCTCGCATAGGTCCTCCAGTTTTTTTTCGTAGTCAGTTTACCCTCCAGGTAGGCTTTTCCCACGGACTCAGCGAGGGATACCACCTTTGCCGCCTCTACGGATAGTGTCCTGGAGCTTGACATTGAGTCGGGGGATACAACTGGGGAAGCGGGACTAGCGCCTCGCCCAGACGGCCTCACCTGCAAAGCGAACGGGAGCCTCATGAGGGATGGGACGGGATGGAAAAAATGGTAGGGATAGACAAGGAAGAGGGAAGGAGGCGGTCGTGGCCTGACGGTAGGCACAGTACCAGTATGTTGCTGTAGCAATTGGAACGGAGCAGTTGGCTACACGGACATTGATTTTACGAGTATAAATAATTACGAGAGGATAGTGTTACGCAAGAATCAGCTGTGACACCAGGTGTATAGGCAACCCGCCACGATACCCAGAATGTTGTTCTGTTCAAGGTTATTGTCACCGGCCATTTCGCAGCTGAGTAGGAAAGGAAGGAAGATTGTAGTTTTACGTGACCGTGAATCTTGTGATTATGACCCACGGGACCTCCTTTTTACGTGGAATCCGAACCACAGGACATGGCATTTCACTTCGAAAATCTCACATGCATTGACCGGGAATCGAACCCGGACCGCCTTGGTGAGAGGCATACAGCTAGACCGCTGAGCCACCACGCCCCCGCAGCTGAGTAGACGCGGGGTCATCATATGGTCGACTGACGCGATTTAGATCGAGAAAAACGCTGAATGCGATGTTTTACGAACTTTGAAGAATACAGAATTGAAAGAATATATTGCTGTGCACCACAAATTAACATGAATATGGAGGAAGCTGATTCTCTTGAGTTTTTGTAGGATATGATACTGTATGTAGTACGGAAAGGAATTATTTGTTAAACATCGAGTTTCATCGAGATATCATGGTCAGAGTGGGGGTGAGTAGGAGCTAGAGAGAGCTTGTGAGCAGAGCAGGAGTATCTTACGTCTTTGATCGGTGAAGAGTTCACATCGCGTCTTAAACTCGTTTCCAATACATGACGTTTCGAAAACATAGTGTGTGACAGACAATATTATACTAGTGACCTACGCTGGAGATGTACTCCAGTCTTATTTTGTGATAACTCACAAGAAGTATTAATTATATTGGAAGTTAAAAGACATTGAATTCTTTTGGAAAAGCATTTCAGTAGCGTACAGACAATTCTCTACAATAGTTCACGTTGTTATTTTACGTGAAGTTGGGAGGAATATTACCACAGCTTATTAAATCTACGACTATGTGTGGTTAAATTGAAGAAGGAACACAGCTTACAGAGTGACCGAGAATGTCAAGAGTAATCATCTACGAGTAGTGGTTTTTGGGGGGTTCAGATGCCTCCACCTCCACATTCCTCCACACAAGATGGCGGCGGCGCGATATCTCTCGAACGCATGGTCGGATTTTGACGAATGAGGTGTCATTGAACTCAGGCCAACACCCTCTTTCCAATGAACAACATATTTCAACCCCAAAATAAAACCTACCCCTACTAGGGGGTGAAATTGTAATTTCTTTTTGAAAATCTCGCTTTTCAAGTGCAACATGTGAGAGTTTGAATACCAATATGGAATTAAACGTTGTTCTACATAAAGTGCATGTGTACGCTGGATAGCCACTGAATTAATATGCTTGTTTTTTGTTTTTTACGCATGCCCACTCATGGCTTTTGTAAGAGGGTGGGGGAGCGGATCCCTGTGGACGGGTCATTGTTGGCGGGTCATTGTTGACAGGCCATAGTTGACAGGTCCTTGTAGAAAAGTCCTTGAGGACAAGTCCTTGTTGACAGGTCCTTGTTGTCGGGTCATTGTTGACGGGTCCTTGTTGACGGGTCCCTTTGGCCTGATCGCTACGGACTAGCCCATGAATTTATTTAAATTATGTCATAGAGCCTAACTACATTTTGCGTGTAAAGCAGTGTGTTGAACTGGCGTTGTTCACTAATCCCCCACTACTATAATGTGATAACGATATGAAAGGAAAGTGACGAAATACATGTGAACATACAAGGGATCTAACTTGGTGGATGGATGTGTTCTAACGAGTCATTTGTAGTTGAAAGAGAATAATACATGTTCTTAAGATGTTAAAACTGTGGAGATGGTACGTGCAGTAAGACGTCTTGTTATTTCCTGTGTCTTATTACAGACATGGCAGAGAGCGCGTAGATTTGTTGCTATGACTAACGCTGCAGTAATTTGAAACCGCAAGTGTTCATTAAGACAATGGGTGATGATCATGCAAAGTTAGCAGTTATTGTATATTACACAGGTGTTCCTTCCAGTGTTGCTGACATGGCAGAGAGCGCACACTGCTGTTGCTATGACTGACGCTGCGGTAATTTGAAACCCCAGGTGTTGATCAAGCAAAGTCAGCAGTAATTGGATACCACACAGGTGTTCCTAGTGAACTTTGGACTCTCAGCTGTATTGGGAAAGGAATTGCAATGATCTGCAAAAAAATGCTGACACGAGCGATGAGAGTTTATATAAGAGAGGTGTCATATATTTCCCTACTGTCAGTCTTTATTACTCGCTCAAGAGTTGTAAAAAAGCCTTTTTGGTAGAAAATTAAATTATTTTGCAAGGTAAGTACTTATTATTAATTATTATTAATGGATTGTAGTCTTTTATTACTAATTGATGTTGAAGTTATTGATTGGAATGTATTTATTGATTGATTGATTGATTGATTGATTGATTGATTTGTTTACAGATAATTGGGTACCTGTAGGTTACCAGATTCCTACAATCTGTTCATTCAGTGACAACAGTTGATAAATTATAAAAAGGTAAGTGCCCTCTAATAACTAGGTAAGTGCTCTCTAATAACTTTTAAAACAGTTAGAGTGATATTTTACAATGTTCACCACTGCATGTCAGTGAAAATGGTATATTTGGCAGTCAAAAGTTGGAACTACTTGACCATGGTGTGTAAAGCTAATTTTGTAGGTTAGATTTTGATTACCGCTCTATAAGTCTGAATGTTCATTGCTAGGTGTCAGTGACAGAGGGAATATTTAAAGACTTAACCTCAGTTCACCTAACATAACCTAACTTTACCTAACTTAACCTTGTCACGTGACATGTTTTTCAAGTTAAGACTTGCTTTATGACTGACTATTACGTCACACTTAGCTCACTTAACTGGTGGCTGCTGGTTTCTATCACGTGACATGTTCTACAAGTTTAGACTTGTTTTAAGACTGGCTATGACGTCACAGTTAGCTCACTTAACTGGCGATCGCTGGTTTCTATCACGTGACATGTTCTACAAGTTTAAACTTGTTTTAAGACTGGCTATGACGTCACACTTAGCTCACTTAACTGGCGATCACTGGTTTCTATCACGTGATATGTTCTACAAGTTTAGACTTGTTTTAAGACTGGCTATGACGTCACACTTAGCTCACGTGACATGTTCTACAAGTTTAGGCTATCAAGTTCCAATGTTCACCGCTAGGTGTCAGTGACAGTGGTATACAGTAACCCCCAGTTAGAACTACATGAAGTTAGACTTGCTAGGAGTTCACAGATGATCGATTTAAATACCCTGCTATAACCATTGAACGGAATGTAATTAATCTATTTATATTGTACTTTGTTTTATCATTTATTAAATATCTATATATTTTTTGTTTTATCTTTTTATTAACATTTATGATTTCTTTCTTTTATAGGCAATTTCGAAAGTGATCATTATGTTCAAGTGTGGTGAATGTAAGAAACAGTTTTCAAGACCTGACAACCTTCAACGACACGCAAATGCTAAAACATGGCATTAAAATGTTTGTGTGCAGTCATTGTGCTATGACATTTAACAGATAGGATAGTCTTGGACGGCATGTAAATTTAATGCATGTCAGTTCAGCACCTTTTTCATGTACAGTTTGTGATCTTGGTTTTTCTGCTGTAAAGCGATATCAATCCCACATGGTTGAAGTGCAAGGGGAACAACAGGAATTAAAACTGTAAAACCATCAACTAGTTCGGAACCTTTAAACGAATGTGATGCTCAAAAGCGTAAACGTTCTCAAGGTTGTGAAAATAGTTGTGCAACAAAAAGAAAGAAGAATGGTGAACCTTCGATAACACATTGTGATGTATGTAATATTGATATACCTTCTTCAATCATTCATGGACATTTACGCAGTATTCATCATAAAAATAACGCTTGCCATGAAAGAAATTCTGGAAATATTCAGAAAATTGGCAGTGCATTTAAAAGTCGAATTGCTAGTTATAGACTTTATAGTAAAGAAAAAACTCAAAGTATTGAATCATTTAAAAAAAAAAGTTCAACCTAGTGGGTTTGGCTTGGTAGAAAATGTGTTAGTAGAGCATAAAACAATTAAAATGAATTTTGAACTTTTTGGACTCTATGTAAAAACTTGGAGTGAAGGTGAAATTACAGATATCAAATTTTTAATACAAAAACCTTAATTGTTAGCGAATCAACTAATATTAGTGGTTTATACCAAACTATTTCAAGTGCTATCATTGTGAAGAGTGAAGAGTTCCAGGAAAGGGAGTCAGGCTAGGTGTTGGTTGAAGTACTTTATTTAGAAACCAACATGAATAACTACAACCCCCTTCGAGCATCATCATACATTGATTTGCCAGGATGGATCAAACGTAAGCATGCTTGTGTAAACGTTATGAATAATGATGACGCATGCTTTGCATGGGCTGTAACCTCAGCTCTCCATCCAGCAGTGAGGTACACGATGAGAACATCATCATATCCTCACTATACTTCAGTGTTAGATTTAAAAGAAATGGAATTTCCTATGGCGATAAAAGACATTCAACGTTTTGAAAAGCTGAACAATATAAGTATTAATGTTTATGAAATTGAAAATAAGAGAATAGTAGGTCCTCTATATTATACTCAGGAAAAAAGGATGCTCATGTAAATTTACTGTACATAACTGAAGGTGAAAACACCCACTATTGTTGGATAAAACATTTAAGTAGACTTGTTGGTAGTCAAGTATCAAAACATAAATCTAAAAAGTGGTTGTGTGATGGTTGTTTGCTATATTTCAGAAAAGAGGACCAACTAATTCAACATCAACAAGTAGTTCCGTGAAGAACTATACAGCCTATTTTCATATATCCTGCTCATGTTAATTGTCTCTATCAACATACAAAATTTCAGTTTAATTGCTTTAACAGATTCGTAGATATTGAGAACCGTCTAAATATTTCATATGGTCGCCAGGATGGATTTTTATTTTTGTATTATTACATTAAGATTATTGTGTACGTGTGGTATTCAAACTTCAATCGCATGATTAGAACACAAGAAGTAAAAACGAGATTTTAAAAGTTCGCACACCAGCCATCTTGTGATTATGCAAACAATTGAAATAAATTACATGCCAGTGGATCAACATTTGTATAAGCATTTAACGTGCAACGTTTCACGGCACTCGGATAGTTAATTCGCGAGAAACGTCCATTTAAATATTTATACTTCGCGTCGCCGCCATGTTGGATTTGTGCTCAACTGGTTACTGAAAGTCCTATAGGTGAACATATGTTCATAGTCTCTATGAACATAAAAAAATCAGTTTGGTTGCTGTAAAAGATTCATAGATATTGAGAACCGTCTAAATATTTCGGAAGCTCGCCATTTAGGATTGTTATATGTATAGGCCATAGAGTTATGTACCATTCAAGGACAATTATTGCCTAGCTTTATTATTCAAACTATCACTTCGATCGCATGATTACGACACAAGAATAAAAACTTAATTTTAAAATTTCGCACAGCCGCCATCTTGAGTTTATGTAAACAATTGAATTAAATTACATGGCAGTGCATTACAATCTGCAAAATCATTTACTGTACCACATTTCACTGCGCTCAGAGAGTTAACTCACGAGAAAAGTCTATTAAAATATTTCAAATTCGCTTGGTCGCCATGTTCGTTTTGTACTTTACAGGTTTATGAAATATACATAGGTAAACTTGTATCAGTACCCGTTATCACCGTACAAAAATGCATGATGATATCTGTAATAGTTTCGGAGCTATAGAATGTCAGTGAAATATTTCGCACAGCCGCCATTTTGAGGTTATGTAAGCAATTGAACTAGATTAGACTCCAGTGCATTACAATGTGTATAAACATTTGCTGTACCAAGTTTCATTACGTTTGGATAGTTAAATCGCGAGAAATGTCTATTTGAAAGTCTCAATTTCGCTTGACCGCCATGTTGGTTTTGTAGTCACCAGGTTTTTGAAAGTCTCATAGGTGAACTTCTAGTAGAGCCCTTTATCACCGAACACTATTTCAGGGCGATATCGGTAATAGTTTCGGAGATATTGAATGGTAGTGAAATATTTCGCACAGCCGCCATGTTGGATTGGTGAGACGTAACAAAATTTGAAGGGCACGGTCGATGTCGCTGGGAATAGTGCTATGAATTTACCGAGTTTCATTGAAATCGCTCCAGCCGTTTAGATTTTATTAGGGACACACACACACACACACACACACCTCTCACACACACACACACACACACACACACACACACACACACGCTCACACACACGGACAAAAGGTGATCTCATAAGCCTATTTTTTTCAAAATTGAAAATAGGCTAAAAATGGGGATGTAATCATGTGTGTACGGTATTACCGACTCTAAAAATAACATCCTAACATTTAAGGATTATGAGAAACAGCTTCGAGTACCATTTGTTATATATGCTGACTTCGAGGCTTTGCTAAAACCATTTAATACATGTTCATCGAATCCATCCCAACCTTTCACCAACACTACTCACATTCATGAACCTTTTAGCTTTGCATATTATATTAAATGTAGTTACGATAACTCGTTAAATAAGTTTGAGCTCTACAGAGGACCTGATGCACTTAAAGTTTTTATGGAAAGACTAGAGAAAGATGTCATCCGTATATCCTCTATTTTATATACAACTAGCAGTAGTACCCGGCTTCGCCCGGTGGAATGATGATAATGTTTTAAGGTCTCCTTAGAAATATAATGGACTTAAAATCTAAGTCATTTGCCCCCAAAGACAATGAGGAAGTAATATCTAGGTCATTTGCCCTTTTGATAAGGATGATAATAAAAACTACTGTTGAATTGACACGTCAAACTTACAAACTACCTTAATAGAAATACATATTTCAAAATTCACAGGCGAGGAAGACTTATTGTGTGTGGTGATTAATGGTGTAATGGGCGTAACATCCACTGTAGGTCATTTGCTCTTATGATGAGGATGATAAGGGAAACTACTACCGGTATTGAATTGACACTTCAACTTATAATGTACACAATGTACTGTAATAAAAATATGGCGGCTTCGGTGGCGTATTTGGTAGCATGCTGAGCTTCAATGCCCAAGATAGCGGGTTCAAGAGCGTTAAAAATCCCTCAGTATGCCTTTCTTCGGAGGGGCAGTAAAGCCGGCGGTCCCATGTCAGATTTATGGCATGTTAAAGAACCTTCCACTAATTACACCTGTGTGAAGCTAAATTGGATAGGTAAACAACGCTCTTAGATGTCTACGTCCGTTGCCAAGAGCTGACTGCAGTGGCGTCTAGTAGCTAAGTTCCGAACTTGGCCTAGTAGTCGTGACGGCAAAAGTACGAACTATTTGAAGAATTCTAAGTTGCAGTTTGTACTTAAATTAAAAAACAGATAACACACACTAATACAGTCATCACAATTAACACCGGTTATCAGACAGATTCTACACACCCCCAAAGTACACGGGGCTACATGACCGCGTTGTCGCAGCCCCTAAACTTAAGAACCAACCAAAAATAAATATTTTAAAAATCACAGTCGAGAAAGACTTTATGCGGCGGTGATTATTGGTATGATGCGCGTAACATCTAGGTCATTTGCACTTATGATGATAATAATAAGGTAATTAAAAAATGACTACTAAACGAACATGGTGTTATTTTAAAACTGATATAGGTAATTCAGGTGTCTAGCTTCGATGTCTTCCAAAGTCTCTACCTTATTTTCTGGCTTAGGCCTGTACTCGATGCGTCTAGTGAAAGAGCGTACTGCTCGGCAAAGACAAAGAATATAGGTCCAAGCTGTACGAACCTGAGATGATCGCAGATGATGACGAAATATGATGACACGCGTTCGGGGTTCCCCGTCCTATTTAGATTGACCGGGAATCACTCACTGTTTCGCAACGGCCCTGTGCTGACATCAGCATAGACAGCAGGAGATAACACGGCGGGCTCTGGAAAGTAATCTCAAGTCACCTCGCGATGAATCAGCAAGCTATTCTAACAACTGACCTCCCCCCCCAGGGTCTCACAACTTGTGGGACGTGGGTTGGCGACCACGGGACCCCAGCTGAGTCTGGCATCGCTTCTGCTTCCTGGTGCCGGGCTCATTTCAGTTTTCTTTCCTGTCGGCCTCCCTTGGTCAACTCTTGTTCTCTTCCGACCCAGACTGTATTAGGGTATCCGAGGGCTAGGGAGTCTTTCAATTTCCCGCCTTAATTGGCTTTGTCTCATCTTTCCTGATACCCTCATTCTTCGAGGGGTCGCCTTCTTTTCCTTTTCATAATATCTCCTGTCTTCTGCTCAAGGCCCACAAAGAGGCAGGGTGTGTGTAGACCCACCACTTCTGGTACACCCTCAAGGGCTCATGACTGGTGAGTTAGGAAGCTGGCAACCCCGAGGAATTCCTGAGCTAAATGCAGGGAATGGAGTGGTATGTGAGAAATTTCAAGTGGACAGTGTTACGGATCGGGTTCCAAATGGTAAGTATACACACTTTGTTTTCGATCGGTGAACGATGTAGATTTGTAACAAAAGGCCTTAATGCGGGAAATGGAGTGGTCTGTCCGAAATTTCGAGTGGACAGTGTTACTCGTCGAGTTCCAAACGGTAATTATGTAAAATCTGTTTGAGATCGGTGAAACGGTGTAGTTTTGTGCCAAAGGGCCAAAATGCAGGGAATAGAGTGAGTGGCCTGTCCAAATTTTAAAGTGGACAGTCTTACTCATCGGGTTCCAAAGGGTAAGTATACACATTTTGTTTTCGATCGGGGAAAGATGTAGATTTGCGCCAAAGGGCCTAAATGCGTGGAATGGAGTGGTCTGTCCGAAATTTCGAGTGGACAGTGTTACTCGTCGAGTTCCAAAGGGTAATTATGTAAAATATGGTTGAGATCGGTGAAACTGTGTAGTTTTCTGCCAAAGGGCCAAAAAGCAGGGAATAGTGTGGTCTGTCCGAAATTTAAAGTGAACAGTGTTACTTGTCGGGTTCCTACGGGTAAGTATATAAAATTGGGGTCAGATCGGTGAAACGGTGTAGATTTGTGCCACACAGCCTAAATGCAAGGGATGGAGTGGCCTCGCCGCAATTTCAAGCAGACAGTGTTAGTCGCAGTGTTCCAAAGGGTAAATATACACATTTTGGTTGAGATCGGTGAAACGGTGTAGATTTGTGCCAAAGTGCCTAAATGCAGGGAATGGGGTGGTCTGTCCAAAATTTTAAGTGGACAGTGTTACTCGCAGCGTTCCAAAGGGTAAGTATACAAATTTTGGTTCAGATCGGTGAAACGGTGTATATTTGTGCCAAAGGGCCTAAATGCAGGGGATGGAGTAGCCTCTCCATAATTTCAAGCAGACAGTGTTAGTCGCAGTGTTCCAAAGGGTAAATATACAAATTTTGGTTGAGATCGGTGGAACGGTGTAGATTTTGGCCAAAGGGCCTAAATGCAGGGAATGGAGTGGTCTGTCCGCAATTTCAAGCAGACAGTGTTACTCGCAGGCCTTCAAAGGGTGAGTATACAAATTTTGGTTCAGATCGGTGAAACGGTGTTGATTTGTGCCAAAGGGCCTGAATGCAGGGAATGGAGTGGTCTGTCCGCAATTTCAAGCAGACAGTGTTACTCGCAGGCTTTCAAAGGGTGAGTATACAAATTTTGGTTGAGATCGGTGGAACGGTGTAGATTTGGGCCAAAGGGCCTGAATGCAGGGAATGGAGTGGTCCGTCCGCAATTTCAAGCGGACAGTGTTACTCGCAGGGTACCAAAGGGTAAGAATACGAAATTTGGTTCTGATCTGTGAAACGGTGTAGATTTGGACCAAAGGGCCTAAATGCAGGGAATGGGGTGGTCTGTCCGAAATGTCAAGTGGACAGTGTTACTCGCAGGGTTCCAAAGGGTAAGTATACACATTTTGGTTCAGATAGGTGAAACGGTGTATATTTGTGCAAAAAGGGCCTAAATGCAGCGAATGGCGTGGTCTGTCCGAAATTTCAAGCAGACAGTGTTACTCGCAGGGTACCAAAGGGTAAGAATACGAATTTTGGTTCTGATCGGTGAAACGGTGTAGATTGGGACCAAAGGGCCTAAATGCAGGGAATGGGGTGGTCTGTCCGAAATTTTAAGTGGACAGTGTTACTCGCAGGGTTCCAAAGGGTAAATATACAAATTTTGGTTGAGATCGGTGAAACGGTGTGGATTTGGACCAAAGGGCCTAAATGCAGGGAATGGGGTGGTCTGTCCGAATTTTTAAGTGGACAGTGTTACTCGCAGGGTTCCAAAGGTTAAATATACAAATTTTGGTTGAGATCGGTGAAACGGTGTGGATTTGGACCAAAGGGCCTAAATGTAGGGAATGGGGTGGTCTGTCCGAATTTTTAAGTGGACAGTGTTACTCGCAGGGTTTCAAAGGTTAAATATACAACTTTTGGTTCAGATCGGTGAAACGGTGTAGATTTGTGCAAAAGGGCCTAAATGCAGGGCATGGGGTGGTCTGTCCGAAATTTAATGTTGACAGGGTTACCCGCAGGGACCCAAAGGCTAAGTATAAAAATTTTGGTTCAGATCGGTGAAACGGTGTAAATTTGTATACATAACAGACAGACAGACAGACAGACAGACAGACAGACTTTGTGCTTTATATATATATATATATAGATATAGATAGATAGATATATCTGAAACGGTGTAGATTTGTGCCAAAGTGCCTAAATGCAGGGAATGGGGTGGTCTGTCCAAAATATTAAGCGGGCAGTGTTACTCGCAGCGTTCCAAAGGGTAAGTATACAAATTTTGGTTCAGATCGGTGAAACGGTGTATATTTGTGCCAAAGGGCCTAAATGCAGGGGATGGAGTAGCCTCTCCATAATTTCAAGCAGACAGTGTTAGTCGCAGTTTTCCAAAGGGTAAATATACAAATTTTGGTTGAGATCGGTGGAACGGTGTAGATTTTGGCCAAAGGGCCTAAATGCAGGGAATGGAGTGGTCTGTCCGCAATTTCAAGCAGACAGTGTTACTCGCAGGCCTTCAAAGGGTGAGTATACAAATTTTGGTTCAGATCGGTGAAACGGTGTTGATTTGTGCCAAAGGGCCTGAATGCAGGGAATGGAGTGGTCTGTCCGCAATTTCAAGCAGACAGTGTTACTCGCAGGCTTTCAAAGGGTGAGTATACAAATTTTGGTTGAGATCGGTGGAACGGTGTAGATTTGGGCCAAAGGGCCTGAATGCAGGGAATGGAGTGGTCCGTCCGCAATTTCAAGCGGACAGTGTTACTCGCAGGGTACCAAAGGGTAAGAATACGAAATTTGGTTCTGATCTGTGAAACGGTGTAGATTTGGACCAAAGGGCCTAAATGCAGGGAATGGGGTGGTCTGTCCGAAATGTCAAGTGGACAGTGTTACTCGCAGGGTTCCAAAGGGTAAGTATACACATTTTGGTTCAGATAGGTGAAACGGTGTATATTTGTGCAAAAAGGGCCTAAATGCAGCGAATGGCGTGGTCTGTCCGAAATTTCAAGCAGACAGTGTTACTCGCAGGGTACCAAAGGGTAAGAATACGAATTTTGGTTCTGATCGGTGAAACGGTGTAGATTGGGACCAAAGGGCCTAAATGCAGGGAATGGGGTGGTCTGTCCGAAATTTTAAGTGGACAGTGTTACTCGCAGGGTTCCAAAGGGTAAATATACAAATTTTGGTTGAGATCGGTGAAACGGTGTGGATTTGGACCAAAGGGCCTAAATGCAGGGAATGGGGTGGTCTGTCCGAATTTTTAAAGTGGACAGTGTTACTCGCAGGGTTTCAAAGGTTAAATATACAACTTTTGGTTCAGATCGGTGAAACGGTGTAGATTTGTGCAAAAGGGCCTAAATGCAGGGCATGGGGTGGTCTGTCCGAAATTTAATGTTGACAGGGTTACCCGCAGGGTCCCAAAGGCTAAGTATACAAATTTTGGTTCAGATCGGTGAAACGGTGTAGATTTGTATGCATAACAGACAGACAGACAGACAGACAGACAGACAGACAGACAAACTTTGTGCTTTATATATATAGAAGAAGATCATTCCAATGGAGTCACTAACATCATCACAGCAAATGGGTTTTGAAACTGAAACTAATTGTTTTATATGTGGTGAATGTTTATATACGGACAGGGTTCGCGATCATGACCATTTAACAGGAAAATATCGTGGTGCTGCTCACCAAGAATGTAATTTAAATTATAGAGTAAGTAAATTCATTCCAGTCATTCTACATAACGGTAGCAAATACGATAACCACTTTATCGTTAAAGAATTTGGAGCTTCAGATGTGAAAATTGATGTGATTGCAAATAATAAGGAACAATACATATCGTTCACAAAATACATCAAAACTGTCAATAAAAAAACTATAAAATTGCGATTTTTAGATTTATTCCGCTTTATGCCAAGTAGTCTTGATAAGCTGGCTAGTAATTTAAAATCAGATCAGATTCATGAAATTCAACGTGTCTTTCCTAAAGAAGATGATTTTAATTTGATTCGTCAAAAGGGTATATTCCCTTATGAATATATTAACTGTGTGGAACGTCTTGAGGAGTGTTCTTTACCACCGAAAGATGCATTTTACTGTTCTTTAAGCACACGTCATATTAGTGATCAGGAATATTTACATGCACAACGTGTATGGACACAGTTTGACATTCAAACTTTAGGTGAATTTTCAGACATATATTTGAAGACAGATGTGTTATTATTAGCAGATGTTTTTGAAAATTTTCGGAATGTTTGTATGAAAACTTATGACCTTAATCCTTGTCAGTATTTCACTGCCCCTGGGTTAAGTTTCAGTTCAATGTTGAAAAAAAAAAACGAAAGTAAATTTAGAATTAATGACTGATATAGACATGATCAATTTTATAAAATCATCAATTCGGGGTGGATTAAGCCAATGTAGTGGGCGATATTCTAAAGCGAATAATAAATACATGCCTAAATACAACCCTTGTGAAGAGTCAAAGTATATTGTCTACCTCGAGGCAAATAACCAATATGGTTGGCCTATGAGCCACTGAAAGATTTTCGCTGGCTGACACAACCTGAAATTGATGTCTTACATGTTAACACTCTTAATGATAACGATGAAAAAGGATATATTTTAGAGGTAAATTGAGTACCCTAAAGAGTTACATGATGATCATAATGATTTACCATTTTGTCCTGAGAATATGAAATCTCCATACATCACATCACGAACAAAAATGTTAATTGCTAATGTAAATGATAAATGTAAATATGTAATACATTATCAAAACTTGAAACAGTGTCTACAGCATGGATTGAAATTAACTAAAATTCAACGCGTATTACAATTTCATCAGTCAGCATGGCTCAAACCGTATATTGATCTAAACAATAATTTAAGAACACAGTCAACAAACGCGTTTGAAACAGATTTTTATAAACTCATGAATAATAGCGTTTTTGGAAAGACTATGGAGAATGTTGATAAACGAGTTGATGTAAAGCTGATAACAAAGTGGGAGAATGATGGTAAAAGGTATGGTGCGAGCAACTTAATAAGCAAGCCTAACTTTCATAGCTGTTCAATTATTCATGAGGATTTAGTTGTAATACAAATGAATCGTCTTAAAGTAACTTACAACAAACCCATATATGTGGGTTACACCATTCTGGAATTGTCGAAAACACTTATGTATGAATTTCACTATGATTATGTAAAGAAAAACTATCTTGATAATGCTAAATTACTCTACACAGACACAGATTCTTTTATTTATGAGTTTAAAACTGATGATTTTTATGAGGATATCAAAACTGAGCTAAATAGGTTTGATACAAGTGACTATCCCGAGGATAATATTTACCATTTACCTCTAGTAAACAAAAAGGTTCTTAGGAAATTTAAGGATGAATGTTCTGGTGATATTATAGACACCTTTGTAGGCACAAAATCTAAATCATACAGCTATATGACAATTGATGATGTAGTAGTAAAAAAATTAAATGGAGTGAAAAAGAATGTTGTTAGTTAAGAGTAGGATATAAGTGATTATAAAAACTGTATAGTTAGTAACCCACCGGTATTATATAAGAAAATGTGTGTGTTTAGAAGTAAAAATCATCAGATACATACCGATTTGCTGAACAAAGTTGCTTTAAGTAATGAAGACAACAAACGATTCATTATACCCAACACATTTGATACTTTTGCTTGAGGGAAACAGTCGCATTGACGACTATTACTTTACTTAAGTCTAATGATCACTATATCGTAATATTTGTAGTGTGTTTTATATTGAAATTTTTTTGTTGTAAAAACTGTAAGTAGAATGTATAATGTTAGGCTACTGTAGTTTAGTAAAAATAAGATAAGTAATACATTTTAGTGTAAAATGTTTGCTTTTGTATATTACGAAAAAGATTTTTAAAAATGTACAGAATGTGTGAACTAAACAAGGGAAATGTAAAAAATGTAAAGTGGAAATTGTAAATATCCTTGTGTGAAAAAGTGAAATGGCTATCACCATTTTAAAATTAAAAGACATTGTGATCTGGTAAACCTTGTCTTTATTTCACAACAACAAAAATGTACAGAATGTGTAAACTAAACAAGGAGAATGTAAAAAAAGTGGAAATTGTAAATATTCATGTGTGAAAAAATGAAAATAAAGAAAATGGCTATCACCATTTTAAAATTAAAAGACATTGTGATCTGGTAAACCTTGTTTTTATTTCACAACAACAAAAATGTACAGAATGTGTAAACGAAACAAGGAGAATGTAAAAAATGAAAAGTGGAAATTGTAAATATTCATGTGTGAAAAAAAACAAAATGAAGAAATGGCTATCACCATTTTTAAAATTAAAAGACATTGTGATCTTGTAAAACTTGTTTTTATTTCACAACAAATATGGCTTTACAAAAATAGAATACAAAGAAATACCAATTCCTCAATCCTTTTCAATGTTCATGTCCACTCATCATTAACTTTCCTTTTATAGCACTAATCACAATGAGGGCTGCTGACCTATCTCCCACTGAGACATCACAGGATGTCAAACGTTGTTTAGCTTTTCAACGATACTTTATCCGCCACACGTTTTAATGCAGGATGCCTATGGCGATAAGAAATGTGCATGCTCGATCCAATGGATTAATAGGTATATCACCACGCTGCAAAGGTTCTTCAAGACAAGTTCCAGGACCACACAAATAATAAACAGGTAGGTAGATTTCGAAAGTCAAGTATTGAATTACTTTGTCAATGACGCCATTGCCAGTACAGGTCTGGCATATCCTTTTCCATAGGTGGAGAAGAGGTTTGATCTTCCTCCTCCTCTGTGGATGATGTTTGTTGCTGCTGCTTTTTTTTCTCCACCACACCCGTGGAATGAAGAAACAAAGTCTTTACATGGACTTTTATGACCGTGATACAGTTTGACCAGCTGGCAAGTGGCGCACTGTCGCATAGATGGTATTTTTGCCATAGCCACTTGCTTATGGTGATCATAATCCGTACATGGTTGCAATTCACTTAACACAGGGTCTTGAGTCCATGATTTTGGTACATGTTGCCAGATTTCTTCCACGGCATTTGCTGCGACGTAATAAATGAATGATTTTGGAAGAGCCAATAATTCTTCTTTGGTAAAACTGTCTAGTTTCTTTTTGCACAAAAAGAACTTTCCAATCGCTTTATCGGTAGCATCCCCTTTCTCCATGGTATCACCTTGATGTTTACACATCGCTTGTAGAAATCTCACTGGTGGCATCCACAGGTAAACCTTCAGTTTTGATTTTATTTAACAACTCCCAGCAGGCATTGGTGGTTAGCCAATGAAACAATTGCCACACCTGTGCCAGAGCTTTATAGGTAATGTTGTCACAGGGGTAGCGGTCCATGAGTGTTTGCAGCGAGGGACAGCCCATGTCCATTAAATCGATACATTGACAGTAAGACGCCAAAAATGGTTGTAGCCATTGACGTTTTTCACTACCTATCACAAATACTACATGGGCAGAAGACAAGTGGGCTTTCATGGCCATTTCCAGGTGCTTATATGAAATGGTTCCTTGCTTCCAGTCTAGTTGCATATGAGTTTCAATCCACTGGGTTTGTTTACGGTCTTTATCACACAACAAATCAAACGCATAAGGTGGTTTAAACACCAAATGGGTAGCTTGCGATATCCAAAAAGTGGAACAATCGATAATGGCCACTTCTTTAAATATAAATTTGTTATCTCCAATGTTAAACACTTGACAGTCGACGATTAGTGTACGCAACATGTTCACTCTTATCTGGATCAAGTCCAACTGACCACAGACTGACAATTGTTCAGTAAGGTGTACCCATGTCATTTACTTACATTCCATTCTAGTAAAAGAAAATAAAAACATTGAGTAGTCACTATGGAGGTTAGGATATGACAGGGGGGGGGCATAAGAAATAATAATATAACAACAACAACCAATTTTTTATTACATTATTTTATTAGCATAACAAGTTTTACATTCTTTTTTCATTCTAGGATAGAGGCGGTACCATCTCATACAACAAGAAAGTCTTTTCTGTTTATAGTGTCCATAACACCGATGATATTCCAATGTCTCTAAACTGGGTGTTTTTGACTGTGAGCTGCTCACTGAAGCACTGTTGACACCATAAAGTCCACACGTATCATAACTTTTTTCATCACTCAGAGGCACGAGTGAGGGGTAACTTGAATGACAGGGTATATTACCCACCTCCATTCTGCACAGGTAGGGGCAGGCAGGTGAGCAGCGCTGATGTTCCTGCATGGGTTCATCGCTCTCTTGGCATCGGTCTAAGATGACGGGACAAAACACACATTTCACTTCATCTCTTGTTTTTGAATAGTAGAATCCAGCGGCCGCTAAGGCTTGAGGGTTTATAAAAGGCACCGGCCACGTCGCAAAGGTCTTGAAACGTTGTTCCTCAGATTTTAAATTCATGGATGTAACTTCTCTTGAGGCTTGAAAGCAAGACATGACTGAGCGGTTTGGTGTGGATTGACCTGCTATTTATACACTTGTCACTTGGTTGGACAGTGGATAATAGTTGACTTGTTTGTGATGAATAATCAAACAGTAGGCCGTGGTATTGGCTGGAACATTGTCATGCGTTTAAAAATCTAGTCGAATGTCAATATTGGATGGTTTAACAGACTCTTCCAAGTAGGAACAGTCAAAGACAATCAGTGGTGCCCTTGTCTTAAAAGCTTGGGGTGACAAAATAGAACAATTCTCTTTTTGATAATACGACCATCTAAATTTAGAAAACAAGTTGTACAGGGGGCCAAACATATTTTTTGAAAAATCTAAATCCAGCCCTTCATAGGGAAACACAGCACCGTTGAGGAAAAGACGTGCATTTCTCAATTGCAGGTGATCAAATTGTGTGGCATCTTTGGTTTGTTGATACTTGCGATTCTTTTGAAAACCCACGATCATGTAGAGAGGTCTCTCTGTATAGCGGCCTGTTTTTATAGACCAACTGTGTGTGTTGGTGGTGGGCAATAACGGGCACTCATGGAGTGCCCAGCTTATAAATTCTATGGGTAGAGGCATATCTCTCTTTACCATTTTGAGTATGTCCAGTTTTTTGCTATCGTTAAGGGTCACATGAGGCACTTTCCATAGCAAGCATTGTAGTTGAACTTTTGAATCAATGGGGGCATTGTCGGCTCCTTTGAGTGCATTATTATCACTCCTGTCTCTCACTAGATAAAGCACTTGCCTTGCGTTGACCACAATGCGCTGGCGATCTTCAGCAAAGCCTAAAATCAGTTTAAGAGGTAAATATTCAGTAAAGGTGCCATCGGTGTGTACCATCCAGTCATTGATCGAGTCAGGGCACCAACCCGCCATGCACAGCGTTTTAGCTTCTTCCTCACTATAAGAGGGATATACTGTAGTTTCATGACACTGGAAATACCCTCATTTCGAGTGATATCCACCACGATATCGTTAATCACGTAACGCACTTCAGAAAACAGAAAGGCGAAAGCATGGTTGGCTAACTTGGATGTGGTGGGTGTAGAGCCATCGGCTTTGGTGAGCCGACCTTAAATCTGAATAACACTTTCATGCGGTAGAGTGTAAATATCTTGGTTGTTGATAACAAATTGAATTTCATCATTGTTATTGAGTCCAGGTGTTTGAGCTTGATAAGAATGGAGATCAATTCTTACCACTCCTCGATGTGGTTCGCTACCTCTGGGATAGAATTCATCGCGGGGATTGACGAGGTAACCCAAATGCTGTAAAATCTGCTTGTTCTGAGATGTTAACGTGTATTCACGTGGTAAACAAGTAACACCATTCCTAGATGGTGCTGTTGCTTTATATACAAACTTCATAGTGGCTTTAGCACCAACTTGTAAGTCACTGGTGTGGTAGAATCTAGATCAATGAGTTGTTGCTCTCTATTGATCAGTCTTAATGTTATATTACTAATACCATCGACAGCCACAGAATGAAAAAGCACCACTGGAGGGTTTTCACGAATAATATAGCCATTGGGCGATGTTACAATAAAGTCATAAAGCGAATGCGACGGTTCTTGATTGGTGTACACTTGGCTAATAATATTACACGTCACCGACACATGATGGTCCTCAATGAATTTCACTTCATGGTCTGATTCATGTTTTTTGTTGGGCTCCAACACGCGTGGTTTAAATCCTAGTAATGGACCAATGGAATCGGGGTGTGTTTTAAAGTCAATTTTGAATGTAGAAAAAATACTGCAGCGATGAGTGTTGGTATTTCCTACAAGTTCAAACTTACGCGTTCCATCGAGAAATGACTTTAAACGATATTCATTAATCAACACCACATAAATGTGTTCATAAATGTCATCTATCGTGTATCCACCAGAGTTCAGGGTGAGCACAGAATCATCATAGTAAAACTTGTTGTTCACATTTTCACGTATGTTGTATATTCTATTGTACGTTTCAAGTGAAACAAGTCCTAAACCATTAGGTCTTTCACTCAATTCGATAGGTGGGTAAAAGTCTAGGCTCACTTCAGGTCCACGTCCATGCAGTGTAAACGTCTTACTTTCCACCGACATACTGTTGACGTTTTTGCTTACGCTGCGTCTTATATAAAAAAAATAAACACAAACGTCCACACTGTTGGCTGTTAAACGTTTGCTCACGTTTCACATTATAATATATCTTGATCCTGTTTCCAAAATAGGCCACTAGTTCCATGGGCGGGGGCAAATTCCCAAAACTGTCAAAGTTCCATACAGTGGATCCCTCTTTGACATAAGCTACATAATGTGTTCCAGGTCCTCGGTGATCATCCAAATTGACAACAGCTCATTCATGTTTCCAAGGTCGTGAGGGTAATTGGTTTCGCATAAACACACCTCGAAAATGAGAAAGCTTCAGTTGCTTAGCATAGCTTTCCACTTGTTGATGCGTCAGGGCATGTCTTGCTATGGCTGAGGTTAAAGATGTTTTATTTTATTTCGAAAAGGTGAAATTCCAAATCCTTGTTGATAAAAGGCTGGCTTCAAATTGACATTTATAGCCCTCATAGCAATGGCTTCCATCGTTTCACTGTGTCGCTGACTTTCTTTGAGTTGTTGCTTGCCCTGTTGCGCGGCTTTAATAGTTTTTGCCACTGCACTGGCGCCACCTAAAAGTGAACCTAGAGCAGCCAGACCAGCGAATAATGCAGGTAAAAATCCCGCTCGTTTGGGGACGGGAATCACTCGCCCTTGTTTTGAACCCTGTCGCTGACGTTTTGGAATAACATGTCTCTGTGCTGCTCGAAGAGCTTTCCTTATGGTCAACACATTATTTTTTCCTTTTTTTCTTTCGCAAGGGCTTGTCCATGAATGTCTTAAGCCCAGGCTTTGCCAAGGACAGGGTCATATTTTTAATCTTTCTCACCACATATCTTTGTTTCACCATGATGATGATGACCAACAACCTTTCACAAGAAAGTTTAAGTCACAACTAACGTCAGATTGTTATTTCATGGCTGTATATTCCAATTCTACATAAAGTGGGAAATCGTTTATGGTTTTTCCAGCGTGCTTTTCATCCCATGTCAACATGAGATGAAAGGATAATTCGTCTCCTGCATTGACCATTTCATGGTTATGGACCAACATCCTATGACCATTTATATCTATTTGTAATTGGTTCTCATCAGGTATGGCATATTTGATGTGAATGGTTCCATCATAGTGTAGTCGATAGTGGCTTAAACCCGAAGCAAGCACATAGGTCAAGTGTTGGTCATGAACTAGCGTATATGGTTTCTCTCATTCACAGGATTTACATTTGTCAGATACACTAAAAATACAGATGGGATAAATTTATAAAGCCTTTTCATTTCATAGGTCACGTATCGCTTGGTACAGACATCATCATTTTCTTGTGGGTCTTCCACGTGAATAATGCGGTGATGATTAGCGCTATAGCCATCCACCATAAGCTGAGGCACTTTATCATAAAACTCATACACCTTGTTATCCACATACTTTTTTGTAGTAACGTCTGTAGGCACTTGAGGATGTTTTACATGGGTTAACCGCTTTTCTTTAAAGTCATAATCTCCTTGTTTTGTGCGTGGCACTACTGACCTATCCACATAGTGTTTATTAGCAGGATCTGTTTCTTGTTTAGGATCATGTATGGGAACAGACCTAGCTTTGACCATCAACGCACGTCCAAAGACATCCATCGTCAACCTGTAGTACAAGTCTACTGTTTCTATGACACGGCTCGGTGCGATGTATATAGACAGCCTGCTAGCCTCTCTAAGCCTTAGTTGGAATGAAGATAATTAAGCAGCAAGAGTCATTCCCCGTGAGGGACATGGTTTCCCATCTCTGCCCCACATCACGTTAACAACGCCATGGTTCACTGTTTCCATCTTCCATTCGCTGCATCATTGTGGGACCTTCCGGCTGTGGAAAGACCAATCTTTTGCTGACACCTATTACAGCGCCCAATGGTCTGTGTTTTCAAAATATTTATATTTTCGCAAAATCTCTCTACCAACCCCTCTACGTGTTTCTGGATCAAGTCATGTCTGGAATACAAAATGAGAATATGGGGTATTTTACATTTTCCACGCAAGAAAATATTATTTCATCGGATGAGGTAAAGCCTGATTCACTCATGATTTTCGATGATGTATTCACTGAACGACAAGGCATCATTCAAAGCTATTTCAGCATGGGTCGACACAAACATATCGATTGCTTCTATCTTGGACAAACGTATTCTAAAATGTCCAAACAGTTGATTCGTGACAATGCCAATGTCATTGTTTTATTTCGCCAGGACGAGAGGAACAGTCGTCACATTTATAATGAACATGTGAATCCGGATATGACCTTTCAAATGTTTACAGAATTGTGTGGCAAGTACTGCAACACACAACGTCATGCCTGTTTAGTGATTGACAAACAAAGTGAACTCAACCAAGGGCGGTATCGCTTAGGGTTTGATCATTTTATTGCTATTTAAGGCACTGTATCATTCCCTCACAAGTCATTTGTCACGACACCATGGCGTTAGCAGAGAGTCAATTAAAAAAGCATATTATTAGAGCAAAAATACTATTCGCCAAAAGTTCCGTCAATTGAAACGATCACGTGCGGATCATGCTTTGTTTATTCAACAACATTTAGCCCCTCCGCTAAAAGCTATGTTGAAACCCCCTTTCAAGCTATCTGAAACGCTACGCACCGTTTCACAAGCCACTCAGACGCACCACGAGGACCCTGAGGAAGAGGAACAGGAACAGGAACAGGAAGAGGAAGATTTAACTAGTGTAAGCGAAATTGAGGATAATGAGGAACAAGTGTTTACGCCTCAAAAAAAGTCATCACCCCTTGCAGAGTTTTTAAGAAAAAAATAAATCCTTGGTCATGGTAGTGTACCCGATACCTATTTGAGGATATCGACTACGCGAGCAGACATTAAGCCGTAGTTGAGGTTTTTGGGAAGAGTTAAGAAAGATAGCGCTCAGATCGAGTCAAGAAGAATGTCAGGATGACGTAGTAGGTCTAGGATTTAGAAGGCGCTGACCACAGTTAAGCAGATGGATTTATGAATGGAATTATGAAGCTTTATTAAGATCTATATGGAACATGGTATTTAAACATCTTAGAAGAGGAGATATAACATGCATTATATGTGGTAATAATTTGAAGGAAGTCAGATAACCCTTAAGTTATTTTATAACGTAATAGCCGAGATGATGGGGGTTCGAGATTATATTTGTGACGCAAGACCACGGTGGTGGGGAGGACGCCACGTGACCGCACCAAGCAGGTAAGGGTCGAGACAGTGCAGGAACTTTCAGTCTAGCTCTGTGAGCCAAGCAAGGAAGTCAAGCTGAGTAACACACGCCAGGCGCATGGTATAGATCGTGCAGCGAACAGAAACTGTCACGGAAAGTGCAGGCGACAGTTTCAGCTTCATCGAGCAGCGAACAGAAACTGTCACGGAAAGTGCAGGGGACAGTTTCGGCTTCTCCGAGCGGCGAGCGACAAGTAGGTCAGTGGGCCAGGCGGACTTGCGGTGCAAGCAAGCATAGACGGCCGGGATATTCTAAAACAGCATTGCGAGTAGTTGGAGAACTTTATTCCAAGCTGCATTTTAACGTAGAACGACATGGCGAGGCTAGCTTTATGCGGAGATTATTATGGCATAGCAGTAGGGCCGTGCGGGTTAATTCCCATTATTATACGCAAGCATTATAACAGAAGCTGAACTTCATTACTACGTTGAGTTGGAACGTTTATTCAGCACTTGAATTATAAAGACAAATAGTTACGTGATACTGCAACTTTGAACTTCGAAAGAACATAGTTTTTCTTAATGACATTACGACTATGCATTTCATAGCGCATTCCAAGTTACATTAACAATTTTTAAGCAAACGGAATGTTGTGAGCATATGCACTTAGGAACATTAGCTCGTGCATTAATGCAAGTCAGTCTTAAGAAGTGTTATGAATTACCGAGTACGAACACAGATACAGGGTGTTTCATAAACTTAGACACTCTGATAAAATAATTTTATTTTCTACAAGTAAAACTTAACCGCTGTGGAAATTGAACTTTCAACACTCAAACTGAACATTGTATAGAACAGTGGCGTACCGTAGAAGAGGAATAGGGGGTCCGCTGTTTCTATGAACTTTTTCGTGAGGATTTGGACAATATCCGCTATGGATAACCAGAAGTTTATTATGTCGGAGTAAACGCAGACAGAGACGCGATGGCACCACGGAGCGATGGATTCGATTCCTGACGAGGAGGAGGTCCACCAGCTGATTCACTTGGAATTTCGAAGGCAATCGTCATTGCATGGATGGAATGATATTCACGCCGATCTTTCGAGAAATTCATTACATAGGGAAAATCGACGATCTTTGAAATTTAATAACAGCTGATTATGAGAAGGTACTGTAAGAGTTATAACTACCTGATACGATTATTTTCATGAATACTGGGCACACATGTATATTTTTCTAATAGGAGTGATACGATTGTTTAAGACATGGCTTTGACTTTATATACTTCGAAATTTTGCTAGAATATGGCGTGACCATATGATATGGCAGGCATCATTATACGAAATTCTCACCATTGGTTGGCTTTATTAGGCAGATGTTTGGTCTTTTAGACATTTTTCCAGTAAGGATATTTTTCATGAATAGTTTTTTTTGTGTAACGAGTATTTCGAACTCGTGATCTGCAATTGATTATCTAAAATTACTTCGTCAGTTCATTGCATACTAGCGAGTGTGTATTATTCATCAGTAGGGATTTTTTCCATTGGATTGTTTGGAGATATTAAGATGTTATTCACTTTAGTGAATGAATATCGCTTTTATATGACAACTAGAGACTTGTTGATTCCTATCTGGTACATTCACTCATATAGTCTTCGAGATGGGGTCTTTCGTATTTATACGATTGTATGGTGGTTACTCATCTTACCCATCGCTTAGGGCACTATCATGATTAGTCGACGGGGCGAGATCTTTCGTATTTATACGATTGTACGGTGGTTACTCATCTTACTTGCCATTGAGGGACTAATTTTTATCATCCGAGTGTACATGAGATTGTAAGTGAATCAAACAAGGAACTACTAGTCACGTATCAGTCGAAATTTTGTTAAATAAAGTACAGATAAATGTCAGCAGGGTTACATTTGTAATTCTTGTTTGCCAATCCAATATTTTGTTGCTATACTCTTTTGAGGGTAATTTCAGTTTAACAGCTGGTACAGCTGATGCTTTTGATGATTTTTATAATTGAGTTTGATACCTTTGAGAAGGACTTAAAGTAATTGAATCTTGTAAGATGAATCATTAATGGTCAGATTTATTTTAAGGCAGATCAGTATTACAGATTTTGATATGAGAGATTATAGCACATTGGTGTTTTTCTGTGATGTGAATTATGAGAATTGTAAGAGAATTTATGCTATTTGAAAGCAAATCTTGAATTACTAAGGTAATATTTTTCCAATCGTTTAAGAAGTTGTCTAGATGTGATCAGATTAATTACAGTTATTGGAGATTGTGTGCGTTGATAATTTGAAGCCAGTTATATATTTTTTGTAGATCATGCAACATGGTTAAGTGAAGTTTGTGATAGGCATTTTGGGGAAGTTGCCAAGTGATAGTTGCAATGTTGCTAATGCATTTTGAAGCAGACATGAGGTTGTTGAACCCAGTCTAGCGTAATTGTTGAGATTCATGCTGTATGTGCTGAATATTTATGAAGTTTTGTGGAATAATTGTTGTGTTCAAATGTGATATTTGAAGAATTGAGGATATATAATGTCGTTGTGGATAGTCAGATCCAACGTGATGTCGTGAAGGCAATGATATTTTTTGGCATGAAAATTAAATACGAGATATAACTTGGAAGTAATAAAACTGTAAGACAACGTTCTATAACCCATATTAAACAATTTGTTAGGAAATTAAACAAATAAATAAAGTTGATAAGACATGATTTTCTGAGAATAATAATTAATGAAATAATAATCTGAAATTTAAGCATATTAATGATCTGACCTAATGAAATAAAAATCAGAATGACTAGATGAAATAATAAGAATCTAAATAACCAGAAGAGTAAAATGTAAATAAGTTGGTAAATTAAATTTTGGAATAAATCAATGAATTAAATAAATGGATGAATTAAAGATTGGATGAATAAACTGATTTAAATAAATTAAGAGATGATTGGATAGATGATGAATAACTGAATTAGAAGGTGATAATTAATTAAAGAAGCTGATGATTAATGAATTTATATGGAATTAAAATAAATTTAATTGAGATATAATTTGAGGAATTGCAACTTGAGTTGAGGAATTAAACAATTTGTATTGATGATTTAAGACGATTTAATCTGAGGAAGATGATAAAATACGAGTGTGTGAATAATTAGAAAGCATAATGAAGTAATGATAATAATTTTCATTTAAATGATTTAATGGTGATGAGTTAATGATTCTGACAGGAATATGTTGAATTTTGAGATGAGAATTAATGTGAGAAATATTTAATTTTGATGATGACGATAATGATGACCAATGAGAAGTGAATTTTCTGTAATTCACAAACAAGTAATTATGAATGACAATGTAAATAGTGTAAATTAATTATTCGATGTTTAGGAGCATTTGACTAATATGTTCAACATTTAAATTATGCCATGCAAGCCATAAATACGTGATATTTAAAATATGTGATTATAATATGTGTATGTTTAGACAGATTAATAACTTTTTCAAATCCACATTCATGATGTTAAATTAAAGAGAAATTAGGTCTCAGGTTTCACAAATGTCAGTGACGAAAGACATAGTGCTACAGTGATCCTGAGAACCCAAGAGAACTTTAGAGATTTTTCTTGTTCTATGTGGATGAAATATTTTTGATTAGAAAAGAGATGGTTCGATTTTTGGACAATGACAATTTAACGTTGGCATTCGACCATACTCTCAGGTAGGAGGTATATTTAAAATGTCTGTCTGACTATCAAAGTGAAATAAATTTGTTTTTATCTTAGTTGTGACCTGATGATGGTGTGATTTTCCTTTTTCTTTCCTTGTTTTGAGTAAGGATTAACCAGGAAAGGAGGTGGTTTGCTAGGAATTCAGTTGATGGCGCCCATTTATATTTGCATTTTTTTTTATTAAACTTAAGCCCGTAACGACCCTAGAGATACTTTGTCTCGTGTTACCCACTGCTTTTTCGATAACTCAGCTGAATTTCCGACACATTCCTTATTTGACTAGAGGTTCATTTAACTCCGCTCTGTCCTGGAACTCCAGGAATGCGATGTAATAGCAGATGGGTCATCGCATCCCCAGGACGAACGGGTACAGTAGAAACACCTTGCCCTTCCAGATCGTCTCCATTTTCACAACTCTTGGCCACCCCTCAACATAAAGCTCAACTGAAAAACATTTTAATAAAATATTATGGATCAACACTGGAACCCTATTTCACCAATCTATTTATTGGAAACACAGATACCACGTATGGTGTTCGCTATGAGGATGATAGTTTTAAAATTGGTGATTCATCGATTAAATTTAGTCGTACTAAAGCTGTCATTAAAAAGATCAACTATAAATTAACACCAGGACTGTTAAAGCTACTATTCTCTCGGACTCCCTTATCCCAAGATTATACGCTAGAGGACCTTGATAAATATAAATCCATTTTATTGGACACCCATGCCCACAAAAGACAGTATGATCCCACTCAACAAGTGAATGCCAATATATCTCAAAAATATAAAACCATCATTGCAAAAATGTTCCCCACTAGTCAAAGTGGTCGTCGTTAAGTGTCCGCTTCAGGGGTGACATTTAAGCCATTAAAACCCCTTGTGGATGTTACCTACTGGCACAATCCCAATAAACTAGTCCAGCGACTACAGCTGTTGCATGCTTCACGTCAAGCCGGCCATACTGGTCACGATTGGGAAATTCAAGAAATTGAGGAAGAACTTCGAAATGCCAAAATTATTGTTTAAGCCCTCACCCATTAAAATGGGTATTGCTCACGAGTTGCATCCTCCAGCTAGATGTCACTATCAGCGACTCAAGGTGATTTCACAGGGTGTTAATGAACTTTGGCAAGCAGACTTTGTTGAAATGATTCCCTATGCTAGCGTTAACGATGGTGTACGGTATATGTCGACGGTCATTGATGTTTATTCCAAAATGGCGTTTGTTGAACCTGTGCGTCGCAAGTCTGGTCCACTAGTCACCAAGGCCTTTCAACATATTATTCAACAATCCAAACGTCAACCTCAGGTGCTACAAACCGATCAGGAAAAATAATTTTTCAACAAAGATTTCTCCAGTTTTCTGAAATCTAAGAATATTCACCATTACACCACGTACAGCAATCTCAAAGCCAGCGTGGTCGAGCGGTTCAACCGAACATTGAAAACCCATATGTGGAAAGCGTTTACCGCTCAGGGCACTTATCGCTGGTTAGACTTGTTACCTGAGCTAGTGTCACGTTACAATGACACCAAACACAGAACCATTGGGACCAAGCCACGACTTGTGACCAAAAATATTCTACAACTGGATAAACTGTTTAACCCCATGAAAACAACAGACCCTAAACGTCATCGCCTTAACATCGGGGACCATGTTCGTTTGAGCAAATTCAAGTCCGTCTTCGACAAGGGCTACACACCAAATTGGGGGACTGAACTATTTCGAATTCGTCAAGTCAACCTGAACAGTACAGTCACCTATTTACTCGAGGACCTCAACCATCAACCCATAAAAGGCAGGTTTTATCTTCAAGAACTCCAAAAGACAGCGTTTCCTAAACATTACCTCGTGGAAAAAGTGTTGAAACAAAAAGGAAATAAACTATATGTAAAATGGTTGGGATCTAGCTCAGCCTTTAATTGTTGGATTAATAAATTACATGTTGTGTGAACCTGTGTGCCTTGTATTTATTTATTCACTAATGTTGTACTTAACCTACAGCCCTATGTACAGTCCTCAGCTCAACATGTATTATGAGCATTACATATTTCTTTCTCTCTTCACCTGTGTTCTCTCTTACACCAATTCTCCCCCTCTCCTCCCCTTCACCTCCCACCACTGTCAAAACAGGTTGTGACTTGTTAGCTCTTATCGTGCACGTGCACAGGTGAACACCTGTGTGTTAGGTCATATTACACATGAACTCGTATTTTCTCACGTATGAACCAAAACAGGATGTGACTTGTTTCACAAGGAGGACGGTAATAATGACATTTATCACGTGTTCACATGTACTTCATCACTTTCCTTTCATATCGTTATCACATTATAGTAGTGGGGGATTAGTGAACAACGTCAGTTCAACACACTGCTTTACACGCAAAATGTAGTTAGGCCCTTTGACATAATTTAAATAAATTCATGGGCTAGTCCGTAGCGATCAGGCCAAAGGGACCTGTCAACAAGGACCTGTTAACAAGGACCCATCAACAAGGACCCGTCAACAAGAACCCGTCCACAAGGACCTGTCAACAAGGACTTGTTCACAAGGACTTGTTCACAAGGACTTGTCCACAAGGACCTGTCAACAATGACCTGTCAACAATGACCCGCCAACAATGACCTGTCAACAATGACCCGTCCACTGGGATCCGCTCCCCCACCCTCTTACAAAAGCCACGAATGGGCATGCGTAAAAACAAAAAACAAGCATGTTAATTCATAGTGGCTATCCACCGTACACATGCACTTTTTGTAGAACAACGTTTAATTCCATATTAGCATTCAAACTCTCACATGTTGCACTTGAAAAGCGAGATTTAAAAAAGAAATTACAATTTCACCCCCTAGTAGGGGTAGGTTTTATTTTGGGGTTAAAATATGTTGTTCGTTGGAAAGAGGGTGTTAGCCTGAGTTCAATGACACCTCATTCGTCAAAATCCGACCATGCGTTCGAGAGATATCGCGCCGCCGCCCTCTTGTGTGGAGGAATGTGGAGGTGGAGGCATCTGAACCCCCCCAAAACCACTACTTCTTCACTTATAAGTATGAGAAATACTTACTTCAAAATCATGGAGGAAGCGAGGTCAAACCACTGTACTACTCTATAAAGTAATGCTACTACGAAATTAAAAGATTTTTCAACCAAGAGAGATGGAGTCGACAATCTGGACGAACGAGAACCTGGAATTATGACATGCAGTCTACAATCCAGGAAGGAACAAGTGGGGACAGGAGTCCACTATCCCAGTTCGATGCCAGGAGAAGTAGATGGGCGATCAGAACGGCAGCTTCGTTTGTGGAGGAGATTGTTGGGTATTCCTCAAAATGCAATTTCAACAAGACTAAGCACAAGGTAGTGAAGAAGATTTTCT
This sequence comes from Meconema thalassinum, assembly GCA_946902985.2. NCBI lineage: Eukaryota > Metazoa > Arthropoda > Insecta > Orthoptera > Tettigoniidae > Meconema > Meconema thalassinum. Next base: position 1,209,616,985 of record OX336388.2, read on the forward strand.
TTATGTAGTAGTAGTTTGAGGTATATTGGAGTTGACCATTTCGCCATTTTTGTCTAGTTAAATTTGAGTGTGGTGTAGATATGATGTTCTTTTATATTTCGTCATATTTTCAATCAGGATTTTGATTCGTTTGCGATTGCATTCTATATTTTTCAACTTTCGATTTTGGATTACATTTATTTAGGATTTTGGATATTTTCGATTTGTTAATTTTGAATGAAGATCTTTATTGTTCAGAAGACATGCGTTAGGGAGAAGATATGCGATAAGAAGGAGATTTATGATTATAGGAAGAAGAATTATAGGATTAGGATTTGATTGACATTTTTGGATGATGTTTACGAATATTTTCGATAATTATTATATCATGATCAACGATGTTAGGAAGTATTGAAGGATTTATGGAAGTGAAAATGTTAATGGGATAGGCTTAAATATTGAATAATGTTAAACATGTTGGTTTTTGGAAGAATTGATAAGCGAAGCTCATGATAGTATTCTTTATTATCTTTATTAATTATTTGCCACGATTTTGAAATTAACGTTCGAACGTTGCTTAATTGCATAGTCAAATAGGCCAGAATATGATTACAATTTGGAATAATATTGAATCCTTCGACCAGTTCATACCATGTGATATAGTATTTCGATTTTCTTTGATTAGGAAGCTTGGAATTAATAAATTTAGTGATATTTTCTTGCAAATTTGACGTTTTGATTTATAATAATTGGTGAGAGATTGTGTTAGGAAGAGCAGTGATAGGTGTTAATCCCATATTAGTCCCATTGCTTTGCGATTTATTTTTCTTGATTCTCCATTTTTATCGAAGAGCTAGTTTTTTTCTTTTCCATTGGACATTTTCTTAACGCAATCTTGATAGGATATGTGTATACCCTTTCATATAGTGCTTGTCGGTAGGGATTTGAGGGTTTTTCTAGCCGTGGAATTTCTGGTTCTACGATCCAGCTGTTCTATCAAATTCGACAAGTACTGTCCATGTTTAATCGGGCACAGTACTGTACCAGTATTTTTCTGGTGAGATTTAAGCAATTTTGGTTATAATTTTTTTTACGCGGCGCCGCGATCTTTTAGACGCGCGAGCTTATACATGAAAACGAGATTCCAGCTAGTCAAGGAGAGTGGATACCGTCCCGCAACAATAAAACGTGATCAGACCCGTCTACAGTTATGCGCGATTGCGTGTGTGGGCCAAGGTCCACATTCCGTAGAGGTGGGAGGCGGTACATCTCGCATTTTTCACGCAGAAGGCGATTAATATTCAATTACTGGGATTAAAGAGAGAATCGACCACATGTTTATATCACGAATATTAACATACTATACTATGAAGCGAATTCTATTGAGTTTTCATTCCATAGAAGGTGTCGAGTAGCAAGAACTACATTTTTACGTGAAGATTGCGATATACATCGATACATTACCCTGAGTAGTGGGGGGGGGGGTTATTCTCTGATACGGAGTTTTCTGTCGAGAAAAGATACGACAGAAGTATTTACGTATTCAACCGATACACAACACTTGACCGGGAAAAGTTCGGTGAATGAGAAAAGTGCGCTCCGCATAGTGGTAGGTTAAGCATGAGCTCAGACACTACCTGAGGGAAGATGATTTGAAAAGCAAGAGAAAAAGGTTTAGGAATGGAGATGATCTTAGGCAGATAGGAAGGGAATCCAAGCCAGCATAATTAATAAGATAGTGAGAAAAAAATAGTTATGTTACGCAAAGCTTGTGGAAGCAAGGTGAATAAGTGGGATCCTAAGCTAGAATAACGGAGAGAGCAGCGTGAGCTGAGGTTACCGGCAGGCTGTCGCTAAGTGCTCTTTCCCTCCCGAACAAGAATTTTAGTACTATGGGGAAGGGCAGTGCACTGGCGAACAAAGGTATGCCAGATGAAAATGACTTATGTACTTTCCCTTCAAAAGGGTGAGATTTTAAAATGCTTTCTGAAATGCTAGAACGATTTAAATTAGCCGGGATATTTTTATTACCCGCCACTGCCGGATCCCCAACAGAAAGACCAAATGTCCCCGAAGTGGACATAGATAAAGCACCTTCTGGGCTTTTAGTGAGATTTTTATTATTAATGCTAGAAATTAACCCTACCAACCTGGGCCCAATGTCTGGGAAGCCAGGCTCTGCCTGTCACAAGTCAGGACCAAAGGGGAGTGATAGAGGAGTAACACCTCTTTAAAAAACCTTGGTCCAGCTGGCCCGGCTGGTAGTCCCTTGTAAGGGCCCCTTACCAGGGTTACGGTAAAGTCCTCAACGACAACTGTGGTGGAGAAGGTAGCCTTTGGTACAGCATAGATGGCGGAAGAGGCATCCCAGTGCTCGGGATAAATAGAGCAAAAGGTATCTGTTTTAACTAAACAGATATCAGCATTCACCCGATAACGTCTGTTCCCCATGTTAGGGGCGGTTATCAAAGGCGTCTGTTCCCATATTGGGCGGCCTATTATGATCCATCTGGCGATTCGATCACAGATGTAACATCGAAGGGGAGTAAACCTCCTTCCAAAATAATCTCAACTTAAGACATGATGGTAAACCACAACGGAAAATATACTCCAGGAGGTAAACAATCCTCCATCACAAGAAACTGTGATGCAACTGGGCCTGCGGAGTCTGGAGAGCCCAAAACATCATGTGAGGAAGAGTCGGAGCTTCCTAGAACTTCACGCATAAGACCTAAGCAAAAACATCTGCTAGGCACACTGAACATCAATACGCACATGAAAACTGGTAGACTGATACAACTGACAGATGTGCTGAATAGACGTAATATCCTCATTCTTGCTTTACAAGAAACTCGATACACCGACGAAGATGCTTTTGAGTCTGAGGGATATAGAATTTACAAAGGGAAAGCTGGCATCAAAACCAAACAAAACAGTACTATACTTGGAACAGCTTTTATGATTAAACAAAACTTTACAGAATCAATAACAAATTTTACATCTTCATCAGAACGAATTTCACTTCTCTCATTTCGATCAGGAAACAAAGGCTATACTATAATCAATGCTCATGCTCCCACCAATGAGGACAATAAGAAAAATCCAGAAAATGTTGAAGAGTTTTGGGAAATGTTGGAACATGAATCATCAAAGTTACCTTATCATCACGTTAAAATCTTAGTTGGTGACTTTAATGCACAGATTGGAAGAGAGAGAAAATTTAGAAACACAGTGGGCGACTTCCCAGCTCACAACCGCACTAACAGAAATGGAGAGAGACTCATAAGTTTCTGCAGACTATTTGATCTTAAATTAATGTCAACCTTTTTTGGAAATTGCCGAGGAGAAAGAAAACATGGTGCTCTCCAAATCCACATTTAGGTTCATATCAATTGGATCATGTAGCAATTACAAAACAGAACTTTAGAGAAATCATGAATGTTAGAGTAAGGAGAGGATTAAATATTGACTCTGACCATTTTTTGTCTGAGATCAAAACTAAATTCCAACCAAATAAATCCAAGCCAAAAATTCCAAGAATTCCTAAAATAGTCACAAAAGTTTTATCAGAAAATAAGACTGAATTTATCAATAAACTGCATACTAAAGATAAGAGTAACTGGGAAGAGATCAGAGATGTAATGATGGAATCAGCCAAAGAATTGGGACAGCCTCCAAGGAAAAGGAAACACCGATGGTGGAATACAACATGTGATGCAGCGATCGAACGTAGATTAGCGGCTTGGCAGTTATGGAATTCCAGGAAACGAGAAGATGACTGGATTAATTTTGTCAAGATCAGAAAGCTAACATCCAAAATCATCAGGATAGAGAAACGTAATTATGATAAGAAGCGATTGGAAGAGATAGATATAGATTTTAAAAAGAACAACACCAGACAATTCTACAAAGTATTTCGAGAGGAGATCCTAGGATACAAACCAATGAACCTCCATTTCAAGGATTCAACTGGTAGACTGGTCACTAATAATAAAGACAACTGCGAGTTACTAGCTAAGTGCTTTGAGGAACTTCTTAATTGCGAAGAACCTTTAGAAAGACTACAGTTTACATCACCACAAAAAGAGAACCCTCCGTCAGAACCACCAACTGTCCAACAAATAGAAAAATATATTGACAATCTTAAAAATAATAAGGCACCTGGTGAGGATGGGATACTAACTGAAATGTTGAAACTCGGTGGTAAATTTGCAGCTGAAGCCTTACACAAAGTTATCAAGGAATGTTGGGAAAAAGGAACAATTCCAAATGATTGGAAACAGGCAATAATCCATCCCTTGCACAAGAAAGGAGATAAGACAAACCCCAACAATTATAGAGGTATTTCCTTACAGCCAATCGCATACAAAGTTCTTTCTAAAGCATTGCTACACAATCTGGAAGAACAAGCAGAACATACTATCGGCGAATACCAAGCCGGATTTAGAAAGGGGAGATCTTGTCCAGAGCAAATTTTCAATCTCGAAACAATCCTTAGAATCAGAACAATACGTAACCTCAACACAGTTGCATCTTTCATTGATTTCAGAAAGGCTTATGATTCAATAGACAGACAGTCTGTATTCCTAATGCTAGCAGAATTAGGGATAGATAAAAATACCAGACAACTGGTTGAACAAACACTAACAAATACAACCTCAAGAGTTAAATTTCTAAACGACATTTCAGAACCCTTCCAAATCAAAACCGGAGTTAGACAAGGTGATGGGCTTTCACCACTTCTATTTAATTTGATATTAAACAAAATCATGAAGGAATGGGAACTTAAATTATGAGAAAGAAACATTGAAGGGGTCGATTTGGGGCAAGGAAAAGGAAGATTTGAGGTGAAATGTCTTGCCTTTGCTGATGACATAGCAATCATTTCAGAAAACATTTTTCAAGCACAAATAATGGTTGAAACCCTACATGAAATAGCAATAAAAACTGGTCATCAGATTTCGTATGAAAAAAACAAATATATTGAACACAGACACAATGGAGAAAAATATCAAACAACTCAACATGGACAGATTCAAAGAGTTGATAAATTTAAATATTTGGGAGAATGGATCCAGTCAAATGGACTTGATAACACATCCTGCAAGGAGAGATTCAGAAAGATGGAAAATGCCTATAAACTCACCCAACATAGATACAACAAACGATCAATTTCATTCCAAGCAAAAATCAGGCACTACACAACTGTAATTAAACCAGAGGTATTATACGGATCAGAATGTTTAACGTTGAACAAAAGAGGTGAACAAGAGGAACTGGAAAAGAAAGAAAGGAAAATACTTAGGAAAATTTTGGGTCTCCAAAAGAATAAAGATATTTGGATGAAGAGAAAAAATGAAGACCTTTACCGAAATGTGGAAAAAATTACAGACTCAATTAAAAGACGGAGACTACAATTTTATGGTCACCTTCATAGAATGGATAGCAGCAGGCTAACTAAGAAAATTTTTGACTACATCTCCAAATTAAAAAACACCACCAGATGGCTGGAAGAGATACGGTGTGATCTGCAAAAACTGAAGATCACAAACAACATCATTTCTAATAGGGTGGAATTCCGGCGACTGATCACTACTGCAGATTTTTTGATTCTGCAAGTTCCACATCAACCACGGAGAGTGTTATCAACGGAACAGAGGCAGGCCATCAGCCAACGTATGAAGAAGTTTTGGGAAGAAAAGAAAAAACGAAACAATGTACCGTAGTCTTAGGTTCAAAGCGGTCTATAATTGGCCAAATTCTAAATATATATATAATGCTAGAAATTATTAGAGAAACCCAATTGTTGCGTTTAAAGAAGTCTAAACTCTTACCCAGCAGGGTGCCGACTAAAAGATTAGAAAGGATGAAAAACCCAAACCTAACTTGAACGAAACCAAAATTCTGAAGAGTATCTCACAGGACAGAGCGAAAATCTCTTCAAGAAGGAAGCTGGCTGAGTGAGCTATACTTGCCTTAATAATTTACTAGAATTAGCTAGAATAGCTAAAAGAAACATTTTGAGTGATGCTAGCAGACGTTTTGCTCTAAACGCAACAAGTGATTGAGTTTGTAATAAACTTATCTTTCGGTGATTTTGTTTATTTCGTTAAATGTGAAGTAATTAGCAAGAAAACGTAGGAAAGGAAACGTCGTACCTAACAGCTATTCTAGCAATAGAAATAGAAAATCCAAATAATAAAGATTTTATTTAACAAAGTGAGGAAGTTAAAGAACAATAATAATTTAGATATCAGATCTATGTTGAGCTAAAGAAAGAAGTTTTTGTTTTTGAACAATTTGGAGGTCTCAGACCTATGACAAACAATAAAAAACCTTACAATGGTTTTTGAACGATGCGTACAATTAAAAGGTCTAGGACCTATAATAACAATACAAAAGGATTTACAATTTGGTTTAATATTTCGTTAGATTGGTTAGGTAGAGTACCAATATTTCAAAAATGCTTTTAGAATGCCTTTGTGGCAAAAGAAAAGGCTATACATTCCTGGGCATAGCAGGAGAAGAAAAAATAGATTAATAAGTGGATGTATAACCACTAGTATTTATGCAGACTTTAAGAAATGCTAAATTCAAATGGGACAGGTCGCATTAACGAAACCTGGATTACAAAAAATTAATTATAGAAGTTTAACATGGCAACTAGATCATGTTTGTATGGATAAGAACTATCACAGGGAGATCTACAATGTGAAAGTTCTGAGAGGAACAGATACTGGATCGGATCATTACATGATAAAGATTAAAATTAAATTTACCCCGTTGATAAAGACAAAAACTCACCTAAAAAGAAGAGAACATACGACCCTCATAAACTAATAAATAACAAGGGATACAAAGAACGAACTAGATATATTAAAATAACAGATGATCTAGAGGAAATAGTTCCCGAATTGAAACAAATAGCTGAACAAGTAGCCCCAATAAATCCAAGGAAGAAACACCAATGGTGGAACGATGAGTGTGATAATACAGTGGAAGATAGACATCAAGCCTGGTTACGGTATCAGAGTCAAAAAACAGATGAATCACACTTGGATCTCATAAAACAAAGGAAGATAACTCAAAAAATAATACGAGGGGTTAAACTGCTATACCAAAAGGATATACTTCTGATGATCGAAACAAATAGCGCGAAAACAAACTCAAGAGATTACTACAAAATTTTTAGCAAACAACTACAAAGATATGAACCTCCAACATTAATGTTAAAAGACAAAAATGGCGAGTTAGCTCATAGTAATAAAAGAAATACAGAAATTTTAGCAGAAACATTCAACAAGTTGCTAAATTGCGAAGATCCACCAGAACTGATTCAAATAAATACAGACACCATTATTAAAACACCATCAGAAACATAAATCCACCCACAATCCAAGAAGTCTACAAAGCGCTGAGAGAGCTCAAAAACTACAAAGCGAGTGAAGAAGATCAAACATTTGCAGAATTGTGGAAATATGCAGCAGAACCAGTAAAGATTTCATTACACCAATGCATAGTGAACATTTGGATCAAAGAAGAACTGCCAGACCATTGGACTACTGCTATAATACATCCATTACACAAGAAAGGAGAAAAATCAAATCCTGACAACTATCGAGGAATTTCCCTTTTGGATATCACATATAAAATCATGTCACGAATTCTATATAATCGTTGTAAAGATCAATTAGAACTGGAAATAGGGGAATATCAAGGTGGATTTCGGCCATGGCGAAGCTGCCCTGAACAGATAATCACCTTAAAATTAGTAATGGACTACTACAAACGTAGACAAAAACAGCAAGTCATAACCTTCGTAGACTTCAAAAAAGCTTATGATTGTATACATAGATCTTCATTGCTGAAAATACTAAGGAATTTCGGACTTCATCCCAAATTAATAAAAATTATAAAACTAACTCTAACAAACACCAAATCTAAAGTAAAATTCAGAGGAGAAATATCTGAACCGTTTACGATTAAAACAGGATTAAGGCTAGGAGATGGTTTATCGCCTCTACTTTTCAATTGTGCTTTGGAATATGTAATGAGGGAATGGTACAGGGAAAATCCTAGGAACATAAGAATTGGAACCAAGAAAGATCAAATAGACTTAAATTGCTTGGGATTCGCAGATGACTTAGCGTTACTGGCTAATAATATTCAAGAAGCCAAAAATCAAATAATAAGCCTAAAAAATATAGCACAAAAAATTGGACTTCAGATATCATTTGAAAAAAACAGAGATAATGGTAGCAAATCCATTTGTAATCAATCACATAACAGTAAATAATAAGAAAGTTAAAATAGTGAAGCAATTTAAATACTTAGGAGGAATTATAACTTACAACTTGGATGAGAAACCTGCATGGCAAGAAAGAACTAATAAAATGATAAAAGCCCAAAAATTAACATGGTCTACATATAAAAGAAAATGTCTATCAATCGCAACAAAATTAAAACATTACAAGACGGTGGTTCAACCAGAGGTGACCTATGGAAGTGAAACTCTTTTTAAAGTTACTCAGAAAAACAGAATCGACAAAATTTTAAAAGTAGAAAGAAGAATAGCTAGAACATGCATAAATAAAAAATATCAGAAAGATGGACAGTGGCGGATAGTACCAAATGAAGTGGTATACAGAGAACTGGAGCCCATCACTGATACTATTCGGAAGAAACGGCTTTCTTTCTTTGGTCACATCATGAGGACACCAGAAACCAGGTTATCTAGAAAAATTGTAGTGAAACTTTGGAATATGAAACAATAAGTAGGATGGATTAAGGAAATTAGAGAAGATATGAAAGAATTGGAAATAACCTTGGATGACTTGCAAAACAAAACAACAAAATAAAAAAAAACTGAGAGATATAAAAATATGATTTCAGGCTAAAATAGACAAACGTAATACAGTAAAAAGGGTATTTACAGATGAGGAACGCCTGAGAAGATCAGAGCGAATGAAGAGCTACTGGGCGACTCGGAAAGGAAACTTACTGAAGAAGAGGACCAAGAAATGATTGACTGAAGTGGTCCAATGAGGCCGTAAAAGCAGAAGAAGAAGAAGAAGTTTAACAATTAGAAAATTTCAACTTCCTGGACGCAGCAGGAAAAAATGCTTATTAAAATGTGGGTTTATAACCACATAGATATTTAAACAGAGTGAATAAATTTAACACCCGACAATAATGGGAGGGCGCCTATATATAGGCGAGGCCTCATTGAGAAAAAGGAAACTAGCTAAATATACCCTAAATTGCTAGTAAAGGAAATTGGGAGTACGGGAAATAAGGAATCAGAGTCCCGGCCAATGTTATTGATACGAGCGAATTGCGACGCGGAAGAAGCAACACATTCACTTTTGAAGCACTAAAAGTTTGTAGAACATGAGAAAAATGTCACTATTGCGAGTTATGGAGGTGCACTGAGCAGAACTTTAATAGGTGTCTGTAGGTTTAGAGTTTTAGTTTGCAGTTAATGGTTCAATTTAACTTAGAGTTGGCAGTAATTTTGACGTGGTTGAGTATAGTTTTTCACAGTTTAGAGTCTATTGCGAATGGAAATTTCCAGAGATGTAATGACAGTTGAATAGGGCGGTAGAAATCCCACGGAGGAAAAAGTTATGTTTTAGACAGCTACAAGTTTTAGCAGAATCCCACGTAGGAACGAAGCATCTCCCTTATTTCGTACAAGAAATGCTAGATTTCATGACTTTAGTAGCGAGCCTAGTTGGCTAAGCATGACAGAAGATCCCACGGGGGGCAGTTATTGCACAATATTGCAAAGATCCCAACACTGCCTATAACTTTCCTTCAAAGCATTCAGAATTTGTTTAAAACCTTTTCAAAGATGGTTAAAATCACTTAAGATGTGTTCATGGTGTATTGAAGGTTGACGTTTCCTTGCAGCCGTTAAACACAAATTTCAGACATGGCGTCGATTTGAATTACCTCATGGAAAAAGGAGATGAGCCTCCTTGAGAGGACTGACCTTTTCACGTAGCCGACTAGACGAGTAGTGAGCGAGAAATTTGAACATACAGATAGCCAGAACGACGAGGGGGAGGGGGGAGAGAACAAAGGAATAAAACAGAGTAGGTAACATTATAAAATAAAACACTCTACACTCTACATAATACAATTTGATTCATAGAATAGAGTCTTCTGGGAGATTTCAGATAACGACAACGACGACATTTGCTTGAGTGGGTGGAAACCATTCTTGAAATTGCTGAATTCAAAACTTACTTTGCAAAGCAAAATTGGCCAAAGTGATAATTTTCTTAAATTAGAGCTTTGTTTAAAGATTTGAAGGAGTTAATTTTACTCGGTTTAGCGCCACAATATAACATTTTGTGGTTAAATTAGTTTTTTTGGGCAATGCATTGCAAACACTTTAATCAGTTATCGTTAGAAATCAAACGTTACTACCAGACTGTAGCCACGTACCGGTAGAGTATTAATACAGTTCTCAAGATTCTCAGTTGTAGTCTTCCTGCCTCACTAGTTCTGAGGGCCGCGTTGGCGCAGCGGTGAAGCTGTTGGCCTCTCCGATTCTCGGCCAATGCATGTGAGATGTTCGGAGTGAAATGCCATGTCCTGTGATTCAGATTCCACGTAAAAAGGAGGCCCCGTGGCTCATGATCGCGAGATTAACGGTCACATAAAACTACAAGCTTCATTTTCACTAGTTCTGAACACTTTTTCCGTAATACAAATCTGGACGTTTGAGCATAGTACACGCTCGCGATTTCTACTTTTCCCATGGGTCATTCAATTTAAAATGGGCTGAAGAAACGCGGAAAATACAGCAGACTTATCTTGTGATCCTGACAACCATGTCTCAAACATCACTGTAAAGATTTTGCAACATATGAGAGAATAAATTGCAATAGTAAGAAAAAGTATAGGTTTCACCCTGAGTCTGCCATGTGAAGATGAAGTAGTTACCTGTCACAACAGGCAGGGAAACCCAGTGGATCTTTTAGAACCTTCGTCTACAACGGACGAAGGAAATCGAAAAACGATTATCTCCTTGCAAAATTAGGACGCCAGGTCAGAAAAAAAGAAACAAGGACCTGGAATCGAAATCGAAGCGGTAAGGGCGGAAGAGAACAAGAGTGTTGTACTAGAGTGGTTAGTAGGAAAGATAAATGAGACGAGCCCGCTACATTGTCTGTAGATATATTCGCAGATACAAGTAGGCTATATGAAAATCCAGTCGACCGACCGGGTCAGGAAATGGAATGAATGAAGCCCCCATCCAGCGGCGAGGATATGAACTGTGCCGGCTGCCAAAACTTGTCGCACTCCCCTGGGGCAATGAGTAAATGAATGACAGATGAAATGAAATGAAATGATATTGGAGAGTGTTGCTGGAATTGTGACAGGGAAAACCGGAGTACCCGGAGAAAAACCTATCTGCCTCCCCTTTATCCAGCTCAAATCTCACATGGAGTGACCGGGATTTGAACAACGGACCCAGGGGTGAGATGCCGGCGTGCTGCCGCCTAAGTCACGAAGGCTCACAAGTAGGCTATAAGTCACGTTAATTCTATTTTAGACCGAAGTAACCAAAATGACGACGAAATGAATGAAATGCAGTGGATCAGGCTAACTGTGCAATGTGTTATTCAAGAACTCTCCTTTGAAATCCTGCATGGCTGTAAAATAACTCCAATTGTTTAGGAGTGAAATTTTCATCGTGTCTTTGTCCCGCCTTCTCTTCGCACGTAGAACAAATTTCCCTCCTTTCATCCGTCATGATATTTGTTAAGCTTGTTTCCACCCCTGTGTTCCTGTTAAGCTTCCTCCCCCCTCCCTCCTTCCTTAACATGTTTCCTCTTGGTAGCTAGTAGTACAAAATTAAGAGAAACACACAACTTCTGCCATATCCATTCTCTCAACGTCATTCCAAGTTAACGCGATATTAAGATATATTGCACTACGATAACTCCCTTTCTCTCCTACTCCGTCCACTTGTTGAAGGAATGAACGAAAGGATGGTGAGAAGGAAAATAAAGAACACAATGTAAGATAATAAACAATATGTCTGAGACAAATAAATCACCCTAATTAACTTTACTTCCAGTCTTAATATTACCTTCACAGCGAGGTGGAAAGGTGAAGACTTTCAAGACGAATGAAACTCAATACTTTGTGGGATGAAATAGAATCTTCCTTCCACTACCTCTTACCTCTCACCGTAGAATTAAGAAGATGAACTCACAAATGCGAGGTGAATTAGTCTAAAAGCTTTCATTGCTTGAGTTATGCAAAACCCAATTAGTTTGATGGAGATCAACAGAGACTAGATGGGTGGAAGCTAAGTTCTGACACCGCACATGCTCAACTGTCGGGCGAAAGAACAGGCCAATAGTATGGTGTGATATCACGTTTCGAACATAATTTAAGATAGAGAAATAAGGCATTGCAAGGAACACCGTTTCTAGTAACAACTCTCTTAAGGAAAGGCGTTGGTTATTCAGTCTCAGTTCGTCAAGTACCGACAGTAGTGGCTACGCGGGCTAAAGCGCTGCGTTAGGTCAAGGGGCCAAGCTCTCTGCTGACTCGGTAGACGCGTGGGTTCGAGCCCCACACTCGGCTGTACTTGAAATGGTTTTCCGTGGTTTCCCCATTTTCAACACCAGGCAAATGCTGGGACAGTACCTTCTGACAGGCCACGGCCGCTTCCTTCCACATCCTTGCCCAGTTTCATTCATCTTCATCTGGGTTCGAGCCCCACACTCGGCTGTCCTTGAAATGGTTTTCCGTGGTTTCCCCATTTTCAACACCAGGCAAATGCTGGGACAGTACCTCCTGACAGGCCACGGCCGCTTCCTTCCACATCCTTGCCCAGTTTCATTCATCTTCATCCATTCCATCTCTCATCCCGACGCGCAGGTCGCCCACGGGCGTCGACTAGAAAGACCTGCACTCGGCCTCTCAGGAGGCTACACGACAAAAAAAAAGAAGTTCGTCAAGTGCTCTTTACACTCTGGGTTTGTTAACGGGGCTTAAGCCTTAACCGAGAAATTAGCGGGCATGTGAAAAACAGGGCATAAACAAAAAACTAAGATTTTTCAGGAACGTTGAAATGACTTCAGAATACAGCAATCCTGGCAAGCGCTCCTTCCATTGCTCCACGAACAACGGCTCTAGTGTTAGACGAAGTGTTAGTGTTAGATATTTTGGTCGTTGTCTATCGAGATCACGGTTATTTCGTCCACCCAGAAGAAGTTATGTTTTATCAGAATACCGTCACAGCTACCATGGTTGATACCAACCGCTGCTGTCACATCATTACCACGTGCCTGTTGAATTATCAACAAGAGCATTTTCCCGTCATGTATTGTGGTTTCCTGTTCCAACTGCTAAACGGCACATTGCGACAAGGGCTCCTAACACCAACTGTCCCGATTCACTTGCTCTTATGTGTGATACGCTAGTACAGCCATCACAATGAACAGTCATAATATAATGTGTTTTGGTTAGTTAACTTGTATAGGGTCGTCAAAAATTAACTGGGTAACTTTTACTGTTGGAAAATTTGGTCATCAGCTACTGTAAGTCGTTGTATAAAGCTTGTTTTCTATTAGTTTGCTGGTAGTCAGGGTCATCAATTGCCTCATGTTACCTGTAAATGGTGCAAATCTTCTGTTTTGGTTCATGCAATGGCAATTACGGTCATCAGCCACTGTAACTTTGGTATATTTTTCTTCTTTTGGATTGTAATTCTAAATGTTTCTGTCTGAATCGTTAGGAATGGTGCGTATGTTATCTCTGTTAGCCTCGTATTTCAACAAGAGCGGCTTGTTATCTCATCTAACCGTATTTTCGGGCCATGTAAGGCATCTTTTGGTTGTATGTGTTCATATCTTTAACCTGAACGAGGAAACCTCATTTGTACTTTTCGTACTGCTGAACTTAGTTCTTTTATGCTGGATTTTCCTCGGATATCGGCTGTATAAGCATCTGGTGTCGAACTTCAATTTCGTTCCTTGTGTTAGTGTAATGGTGTTTTCTTCTGCGCTGCCAATTCCTTTTCGTTTTGTCTTTACTGTAACTGCATTAGGATTTAACATTACCCACGTGCCGGGCGATTCATGCGATTCACGAACCAGCTAATGTAGACGCATTCATGTCAACAGTATTTCTATTAATTTGCCATCTAAATCAAGCATTTCCAGGGTGCATCTATCTCACATCAAACGAGGTGGAGAGATTTCTGAAACAGAAATTTGCTAAAAGGAATTGTAAACTATTCTATTGTATAAAAGTAGAGTATCCCAAAATATCCTTGAAGCCTAAGGGCATCTGTTTTGTTTTAAATTATGGATTGAGACAGATTCCCCACTCACTGAAATTCCCGGGACGACATGACCTCGAAGTGACAAAGTTCTTAAATGAATCAAGAACAGCTTAAGTGTGAGACAAGCAGACAATATCAGTGAGTTTGCTGATGCTGTCCCGTCTCGTAACAACTAATGTAGCCAAGTCTATCATGCTACTCCATATTTGTATATTAGTAGCTCTACTTCTTTGAGAGAACTAATACCATCCTATTGTAGCTACAAGCTCACTGGATACTTGTTATCTTTTATAATTTTGTGCATTAATTTTCCCATATTTATTCTGAATCGTAAAAGCCTGTCGTCTCCGTAGTGTAGCGGTCAGCATAGTTAGCTGCCGCCCCGGAGGTCCTCGGTTCGATTCCCGGCTCTGCCACGAAATTTGAAAAGTGGTATGAGGACTGGAACGGGGTTTACTCAGCCTCGGGTGGTCCAAATGATTAAAGGGGGTTCGATTCCCACCTCAGCGGTCCTCGAAGTGGTTTTCCGTGGATTCCCACTTCGTCTTCGGGCAAATGCCGGGATGTTACCTACTGTAAGTCCACGGTTGCCTCCTTCGCTCTTCCTTGCCTATCCATCCCAATCATCCCTTCCCTTCACATCCCTCATGAGGCCCTGTTCGCTTTGCAGGTGAGGCCGCCTTGGTGAAGTGCTGATCACACCTCCCCAGTTGTTTCCAAACCACTCAAGCGTTCCCAGCTCTATGACACTATCTGGAAAGGCGGTAGGGGTGAGTTCCCTCGCTGAGTCCGTGGGAACCACCAACCTGGAGGGTAAAATTGACAAAAAAAAAATCATAATAGCCTAATTACTTCATTCCACGACCACGATGGAATTTCCAAAAGGCAAACTGGCCTGCATTTTCTGAGAACCTTGACAAATGTCTGGGTTGGATTCCACCTGTAAGTGAAAGTTACGAGAGATTTGCGGGCGCAGTGATCAGTATAGCAAAGAAGTTTATTCCTAGAGGGTGCAGGAAGGAGTAAATTCCTGGATGGAATGAAGTTAGCGAAAAGTTGTATGAAGAGTTCCTCACAACTGGTGACCATGAAATATCAAATGAACTACTGCACAGCCTTGATGCCTCAAGAAGACAGAAATGGACTGAAACCGTCGAGAACATCGACTTCAAACACTCAAGCAGGGAAGCTTGGTCCCTTCTTCGAAAACTGGCAGGAGGAAACAAAATAGTACGTGATAACAGCACCATCAGTCCAGATACTATAGCCTCACACATGGTGTCAACATCAAAAGCACCCAAGCAAAGAGATCACACCAACAAGATTAAACGAGAGCTTAAAGTCTTAAAAGCAAAGGGTTTAGAAGATAATGAATTATCTTGTCCATTCACATCAGAGGACATTTCAAAGGCACTAAAAGATGTCAAACCAGGTAAAGCTCCAGGCTTTGATGGTATCAACCCAGAATTCCTGCTCCATTGTGGAAAATATGCAAAAGTATGGCTTGCACGCTTCTTCTCTGATATCCTGCAAACTGGGAACATACCTCCTGCACTTAAAAGAACAAAGGTTATCGCCATATTGAAACCAGGCAAACCAAATGATTTACTTCAAAGCTACAGGCCAATTGCACTACTCAGCGCAGTGTACAAGCTACTAGAAAGACTTCTTTACAACAGGATAAGCTCTTTAATCCTTGAACAAGTGCCTATAGAACAAGCTGGATTTCGACCAAATCGCAGTTGTGTCGATCAAGTACTATCACTGACCACCCACATAGAAGCCGGATTCCAGAAAGGGCTTAAGACATCTGTTGCATTCATTGATCTGACATCTGCTTATGACACTGTGTGGAGACATGGCATGATCTACAAACTCCTACGCACAATACCTTGCGGAAGAATAGCCAGACTTGTGGATAACATGTTAATGAATCGCAGATTTCAAGTAATTTTGGGAAACACCATCAGTAAGGAGAAGAAACTTGACAATGGATTGCCTCAAGGCTCCGTCTTGGCCCCACTTCTCTTCAGCCTGTACATCTCCGATATGCCTGCAACCAGTTCAAGAAAGTTTGGATACGCCGATGATTGGGCAATTGCTACCCAGGAGAGACAAATCGAAAATACAGAACATACCCTAACTATTGATCTACGCATTCTTGATGAATACTTCCGAAAATGGAGGCTGAAGCCGAACCCAAGCAAAACTACAGTGACATGTTTTCACTTATGCAATAAGCTAGCTAATCGTGAACTAGAAGTGTACCTAGGTAAAAATCGCTTGACCCACACCAATGAATCCAATTACCTGGGGGTCATCTTAGACAGAACTCTCTCCTTCAAGAAACACCTGAAGAAAACGGCAGAAAAACTGAAGTCTAGAAACAACATACTTCAAAAACTATGTGGCACTACATGGGGTTCGTCAGCCGACACTTTACGCACCACCGCCCTCAGTCTGGTCTTCTCAACAGCTGAGTATTGTTCTCCAGTGTGGCTAAATAGCAGTTATACCAAACTTGTCGATGCCCAATTGAATCAGGCAATGAGAATGATATCTGGCACAGTAAAATCAACACCAACATTTTGGTTACCAGCACTGAGTCATATTCCACCAGCGGAACTCAGACGCAAACATGCCTTACTCCGGGAGTATAAGAAGATAAATGCCAACGACCAGCTACCAATACACCAGGACATCACTGCTGCTGAAGTGAGACGTCTACGCTCGCGAAACCCCTCCATCCGGACAGCGAGACACCTGGTGAACCAAAACTTCAACCTGCTGCAAAACTGGAAAGAAGAATTGGTGGAAAACATTCCAAGTCAGCTGCAAGATATCACAAACTACACAACACCACCAAGTGGCTTTCATCTACCCCGGAAAACATGGTCAACGCTAAACAGGATAAGAACAAACCATGGTAGATGTGCAGATCTTCTCTACAAATGGGGATATACTGTATATCTTCACCAGAATGCAGTTGTGGTGATCCCAGGCAGACCATACGGCATATAGTCAATGACTGCCCGACGCATTCCTACAGTGGCAACTTCAGTGACTTTGTGGAAGCAGGCCCAGCTGTGATAGACTATTAACAACTTGAAAGTGAAACTGTAAATAATGTAAATACACATCTATTTTTGACTAATGTTGATATGTACAGCCAAACGCTAAATAAATAAACTTCGAAGTAGAACTATCTGATATTTACAAACATAGAAATGTCTACCCGAAAGCTTCGTCGAGAAAATAACAAATATTTTGTCAGGAGAGTGGTATTAGTTCTCAAAGAAATAACCCTGCTAATATGACAAGGAGTAGTAAACTAATATTTTCCATGTGCATCAGACTCGGCTAAACAATGTGCGGTTAGGTTCGCTGTAGTAGTTTGTGCATATTACATGTAATTAATATTACTAATTTTCAGCCGGTCAACACAATGTAATCCCAATTACTGGGACGTGCGAAAAATAACCTGCAAAGGATACTCGTGATTAAAATAGTTGTATACTCTATATATTTGTTTGCTTTGAACTACAGAAGTGGGAGAAAATTATATGTTATACATTAATCCTTTTATCAATGAACTAGCAACTCGCCTCAGCTTCGCCCGGTATCTTTAACGATTTACCCAGCGTAAGCATAAAAGGTGCACGGACAGCAGGTCACAGACGCAGTTCAGAAAAGCCAAGGTGAACAGTTAAACTCCAAACACATATACTCTTCTCTGAAGTCTTAACTTAACATGACTCGTCAGTATGATGCTGGCCTAAGTTGGGCTGATAGGCTCGCTCACTAGCTCGAAAACTCGCTCCGAAGCTATAATTTTAAATTTCCACTGAATGGAGTTTGTTGAAAGAAATGAAATCGTAAAAACACTTATAGCGGGCGATGTATCAAAGATAGAGATATGCTGTCGGGGACTTATTTGTGGAACCTTTCATGCAGAACAATTCTTACACTCATAGTATTAACGGTTTACCCAGCGTAAGCTTAAAAGGCGCATGGACGGCAGGTTTCTCTTCGACTCGATTCACTGAAATCGTTACTGCTCGGCTTCATTTGGTCATAACTGAGTGTTTTTGCACAGAAACCTTCCTCGAGAAATCCTTTACAGAATGATGAAAACCGCATCAAAACCAGCCCAGAATCCAAGAATCGGGGACTTCGTTTTATACTATGTACTGTAGAGACTGGTTACTTTTAGTTAGTTAATTAATGTTGTTTAAGGGGCGGAACAGCGATGTCATCTGCCCCTGTCCAATGAACTATGCACATCTGAAATTATAATAATTGAATAACCCGCCCCTGATCAGTCCATTTAGCCTAGTTTCTTGGCTCGGAGAAGAGATGCAATTAGACGCATTAACGACCAACATCTGTATATTAGGCAATCATAACAGAATTACAAGATGTAATTAAGATCTAACTTTAAGCTGAGAATTTATTATAATTTCTTCTACAAATAGCTTGGACTTCACTTATACCAATCACATACAATAAGGTAAAGTGCCCGAAATCCGTCCCCTCACCGTAATTCGTCCCCACTTTAACTTTCTGGGACAGTGTTACTGTCTTCCGAGAGGAGCAGGAAACTCTTCAGTTGACAGTTGGCTGTGAATCTCCTCTGTTACTGAATTCTCACTACTTGAAATTTCGGACAGACCACTCCATTCCCT
Source organism: Meconema thalassinum (assembly GCA_946902985.2). Taxonomy (NCBI): domain Eukaryota; kingdom Metazoa; phylum Arthropoda; class Insecta; order Orthoptera; family Tettigoniidae; genus Meconema; species Meconema thalassinum. The sequence continues at coordinate 1,209,635,963 of OX336388.2, forward strand.
GCATTTACGCCCTCTGGTGCAATTTTTAACCGTTTCACCGATCTGAAACAAATTTTACATACTTACCCTTTGGAACCCTGCGAGTAACACTGTCTACTGTTCATGAAATTTCGGACAGACCACTCCATTCCCTGATTTAGGCCCTTTGGCACAAATCTACATCGTTTCACCGATATGAACCCAACTTAATGTACATATCCTTTGGAACCCGACGAGTAACACTGTCTGCTTGAAATTTCGAACAGACCACTCCATTCCCTGCATTTAGGCCATTTGGCATAAATCTACACCGTTTCACCGATCTGAACCAAATTTTGTATACTTTCCCTTTGGAACCCTGCGGGTAGCACTACTTTAAATTTCGAAGAGACCACGCCATTCCCTGCATTAAGGCCCTTTAGCACAAATCTACACCTTTTCACCTAATTGCACTAAAATTTACATACCCTCTGAAATCCTGCTGGTAACACTGTCCACTTGATATTTTGGACAACCCTCTCCATTCCCTACATTTAGAATAACAGACAAAATGAACTTGAAAACCACGTTTTAAGGCCCTAGAACCATGTCCCTAGTAGTGTAACTATAAGAATATTTCAATAAGTCTATTGTTGACTGGCAATGCGGGCTGCATCACGTCGCCCCTACCAGTGTTCTGGTGCAGAATGGCGGAAATAGTTATATCTTGTGCTACTTATAAATTGGAGTCATGGCGTGTAATTAGTGCAAAAAGATTTTTTAGGCCCCTTAATACAGTTATCATCATGACAATATTTTGCCTCTGTATAAGTGCGATGGTGTTGTTGCAGTACATTGCGGTTATCAGCTGCAATAAGCGTTGGTGCTTTCAAATTTACTTTCATTTATTCCGATCCTTATCCTTGAGCGGTATGTGGCAATGAATGACACTATTGCTATCTCAGGAGCTTGGAGCAGCTGAAGTTTTCCAAAGTGATTTGATTATATTCCTACGGCGCTATGCGACAAAATACGACACTATTGGTGTCTACTTTTCTAACAGCTTTAGGCTTTAGGCAATGCGTTTTATTTAACTTACTCCTCTTTCTAATCATATGTTTCAATTCGTTTGTAAATTACATGTGTCAGTAATGTAATTAGCAAATAGCCGTTTCCCTATTCATTATTATCATTATCATTATCAATACGGGAAAATGACTTGAATGTTACGTCCATTATACTGTACTACTTATCACCCCCACTACCACCACCACCACCACAAAAAGTTATATTTTTTTCTTTCTGTTAGATTATGTATCATGTGCCAGTTCTGTTGTAGAATTCTTTGCCATCCATAACAGAAATAAATCCACCGGGCGAAGCCGGGCACTACTGCTTGTACTGCATATAATTATATTTGAATTGCAGCCAATGGCCATAGCAGGGTATTTTAATTGAACGCCTGTAGGCTCCCCATCATGCTCAATATCAAGTAGTTCCAACTCTGGCTACCAAAGATGCTACTGTCACTGACACATAGCACTTCAAATTTGATTTACGTCTCACCAATCTAATATGGCGGCTGTGCGAAATATTTCACCGGCATTTTATATCTCCGAAACTATTACTGATATCAACCTGAAAGTTTGTACGGTGATAAACGGCACTAGTAGAAGTTCACCTATGAGACTCTCAAAAACCTGTTAACTACAACACGAACATGGCGTCCAAGCGAATTTGAAACATTTTAATAAACTGTTCTCGCGATTTAACCACCTGAGCGCAAGTGAAATATGGTACAGTAAATGTTTATACACATTGTAATGCACTGCCATATAATTTAGTTCAATTGTTTACATAACCTCAACATGGTAGCTGTGCGATATTTTAAAATTAAGTTTTTATTTCTTGTGTATTAATCATTCTATCAAAGTGAACATTTGAATAATGAACCTAGGCATTATTTGTCATCCAATAGTACATAACCCTATGGCCTACATAAAAACAAGGTCACCATCTGAAATATTTAGATGGTTCTCAATAACTATTTATCTACTCGAATTACAGCAATTAAACTGAAATTTTGTTTCCTGATAGAAGCTATGAACATTAGTTTACCTATGGGACTTTGAATAATCTGTTGAGCACAAATCCAACATGGCGGCGATGCGAAATATAAATATTTAAATGGACGTTTCTCGCGATTCAACCATCCGAGTGCAGTAAAACTTGGTACGGTAAATGCTTATAGAAATTTTAATCCACTGGCATCTAATTTATTTCAATTGATTTCATAACCATAAGATGACATCTGTGCGAAATTATAAAATCTCCTTTTTATTTCTTGTGTCGTAATAATAAGTTTGAATACTACACCTACACAATATTCTTCACATAACTCTAAGACCTACATATATATAAATCCAACATGGCGACCATCTGAAATATTTAGACGGTTCTCAATATTTACGAATCTAGTACAGCAATCAAACTGAAATTTCGTATGTTGATTGAGGCAGTTAACATTCGTAGGATATATGAAAATAGGCTTCTTCTCGTATAGTTCTTCATAGTTTGCACTTTCCATGCCAGTGTCAATGTCATATCCCTCTTTCGAGTCCTTAAACATTTTCAAAAGGCGGATTGGGACACTTTCTCAGTAAATCTGGATAAATGTGTAGGATGGATCCCACCAACTAGCTCAAACTACCAGCGGTTCGTTGGAGCTGTAATTAGCACAGCAAAGAAGTGTATTCCACGAGGTTTCCGTAAGGCATATATTCCTGGCTGGACAGAAGAGTGCGAAAACCTATACAAAGAATTTTGTGAAAGCAACGATCATGACATAGCAGATGAGTTGCTGAGTAACATCGACGCAGCTAGACGTTTAAAGTGGAATGAGACTGTTGAATCCATGGACTTCCGTACATCAAGTAGAAAAGCTTGGTCTTTGCTCAGAAAACTAGGTGGTGCTACCCCACGTGACCGCACGTATGATGCTGTTACCCCAACCAAGTTGCAGCCAACATCGTGTCCACTTCCAGAACTCCTCAAGGTAGAGCACATACTATTGCTGCTAAGAAGAAATTAAAGGCACTCAAATCAGCCTGCACAACCGAAACGGAATATTCTCTACCATTCAGCATCGAAGAAGTAATGACTGCCATAAAAGAAATGAAACCAGGGAAAGCCCCAGGATTTGATGGTATTCATGCAGAATTCCTTTTGCACTGTGGAAAATATGTGAAAAAGTGGCTTGCTATGTTCTACACAAACATTCTACAAACGGGCAACATACCATCTGAAATGAAACGAGCAAAAGTCATAGCCTTACTGAAACCTGGTAAACCAAATGACAAACCAGAAAGTTATAGACCCATAGCTTTACTTAGTATACTATATAAGCTCCTCGAAAGATTGGTGTACAACAGAACGTGCCACAAGATCTTTGAACATGTACCGGTTGAACAGGCAGGTTTCAGACCTAACCGCAGCTGCACAGATCAAGTCCTCTCCTTAACAAGCTTCATAGAAGCTAGCTTCCAGAATCAAGAGAAGTCGTCAGTCGTATTCATTGACTTGACAGCTGCATATGATACTGTCTGGAGACAAGGTGTCATATTAAAACTTCTACAAGTAATTCCATGCCTAAAAATTGCCAATCTCATCAATGAAATGCTCGGTAACCGATGTTTCCAAGTGCTAATGGGCAACAAGATGAGTTCACAAATGAAGCTGAATAATGGGCTGCCACAAGGATCTGTTCTCGCCCCTCTTCTCTTCAGCTTGTACATATCAGACATGCCTGAAACCATATCAAGAAAGTTTGGGTATGCCGACGACTGGGCACTCGCAGTGAAGCACAGAGATCTTGAAGTTACAGAGTCCATATTGACCAATGATTTGTCAGTTATTGGTGATTATTTCCGCAAATGGAGGTTGCTGACAAGTGTGGATAAGACAGAAGTCTCATCGTTTCACCTAAACAGTAAATTGGCCAACAAAGAGCTCAAGGTCTACTTTGAAGGAAGGCTACTCAAGCACAACAGAAACCCGAAATACCTAGGGGTCACACTTGATAGAACGCTCAGTTACAAACAGCACCTATTAAGAACAGCTGCCAAAATCAAAACTCGGAATAACATCCTCCAGAAGCTATGTGGAACGTCATGGGGCTCCTCTGCATCAACACTTCGTACTTCAGCTCTGGGATTGGTCTACCCTGTTGCGGAATACTGCTCCCCAGCTTGAATGAATAGCACTCACACAAGACTTGTTGACACTCAGCTCAACCATACCATGCGTCTTATAACTGGTACAATCAGACCTACACCTACTTTTTGGCTACCCATACTTAGCCACATACCACCTCCATCTCTGCGACGGGAGAGTGCACTTGTCCGTGAATACAAACATCTACAGAAAAATCCTAACCTCCCTGTTCATGCAGACATCCCAACCATCGGTAAAGGAAGGCTTCGTTCTCGCAATCCACCTTTAGAAACTGGAAGGATGCTAGTTAACAACGGCTTTAATATCAATGACTGCTGGAGACACACATGGCAGAGTAATACTACTACAGAACAACTGAAGATGCCATGTATATCGACCAAACCACCTGGTTTTGATTTACCACGCAAGATCTGGTCGGTTCTTAACCACATAAGAACCAACACTGGCAGGTGTGCCGATTCTTTGTTCAAGTGGAAGAAAATAGCTTCTCCATGTTGTGACTGTGGTGCTGAAAAGCAGACTGTTCAGCATGTAATTTCAGAATGTCCTCTGAGAGCTTTTCCTGGCGATCCAACAGAGTTCCTGGTGATGACGGAGGGATCAATAGACTATATTCGTGGCCTGGACATTAATTTGTAATTTGTTATCATTGTAAATAGTATTTTTTAGTGATGTTTGTAGCCATACGCTAAATAAATAAATAAATAGTTTCTATCTGTAACATCGTTTGCACTTTCCATGCCAGTGTCAATGTCATATCCCTCTTTCGAGTCCTTAAACATTTTCCAGGTTCGTTATAATTCTGTCCGTCCATATTGGCAACTCCAGCTATCTGATATGGCATCTAGCGGTAAAAATGAGAAACTTACCAAGTAGGGTACATTTGTCACGTGGTGACTGTTTGTATATGGTTTCTTGTATTGGTAAGCAGATCGTGGTAAATTCTTCGTGTTTATACATAAGTAATAAGTTTTACTCGTTGATAAGAGTGCAAAATGAGTAAAATCAAAGTATACTGCTCAGTTTACGGCTGTAAGTCGATGTATAAGAGGGCTGCGGATATACGTTTTCATTACTTTCCAAAAGATGCAAATAGCAATAGCAGAAAGGTGACGATACCAAATAAATACGGGCAACAAGAGCGAGTTGGATCACCACCACTACACTCACTGACGACAGGACGGGTTGTTCACTTACGCCGTGCCAAGCCACACCTAGACAGCCAAGCACAGTCTCGCCGAGCCAAGCCGTACCAAGACAGCCAAGCCTAGGCCTACACCAGCCGAGGACAGCCAAGCTTCATCAGTCAGGTCCTTTCCCGCTCTCAAGTTCATTTCCAATAACCCTACCAACCGTCATCACCTCGCTCTGCGATATCCGAGCCATTCCACTACGAGTCATATAGGCCTAATTTGACTTCGCAGGGCAAATACTTCCCATCCAAATCAAGCAATTCCAGTCTACCCTGAGTTTTAATACAAGTTAAACACATCCCTTCGCCCAACCAAGCAGCAAATAATTTCTAGAGTCTATGGTACAATGAGCAAACTCAAATATAGCTTTTAAAGGTAACAGCACCATGACTCGAACTGCACAAAAACAAATACCAGCAGTCAACCGATGGTTGATAATATGCAATTGACACATAAAATCCAGTGGAACACACAAATTAGATCACGTGCATCGCACAGTTATACATATATACAATTGAAAATAACACTGTCATTATTTTAGGGTCCACATTTACTGATTATAACCGAAAAATAAAAAGTGTTCCATATCAAACGCGTGTTATTGAGTATTTTTACCCTACTTATCCAGACGACCGCAGCGCCCCTAGTGTTAGTTTGAGTTGCCAATTCCAAGGCTTCGTTGAGAGTTTCGTAACTTTTGAGTTTTTACAGTGGGGGGGGGGGGGGGGGGGTTGTTAGCCCCACACCCAACCCCCAACCCGGAGGACCAGGGTACTTTTCTACTGACGCAACTACCTACTGAAACAATGGCAATGCAACGTTTAATGGTAAATGGCTTCACAAATAGTTTTGAATATTTTTTTTCTGATAATATCCTATTTGAATTTATTACTACATACCACACCGGGTGAGTTAGCCGAGGTCGTTGCGGCATGACTGTTGGCAGTCGCTCACATCCGGGAGGCGAGGAGGTTCGAATCCCCCCGCCGGCAACCTTGAAGATGGTCTTCTGTGGTTTCCCATCTTCCTTCCAGGCAAATGCCGGGGTTGGTCCTTAACTATAGGCCACAGCCGCTACCTTCCAACTCCTCGACCCTCCCTTCCAACTTTCCTCCCCAACGGTACTTGTAGCTCACCCATTGGGTGTCCGTCTCGAAGCAGCTATAAACCTGGCGAGCCGAACATGTCCTCGGACACTCCCGGCACTAAAAGCCATACGCTAAAAAAAACTACATACCACGAGCATGTTGGTGGAAAGTAGGCGATTCTTCGCGGGACATCTTGTTTCAAGCTTGGTTCTATTTTTCCTGCTGTTGGTATGCTGAATCCTATTGATGCCAAGCTATGTTAAACGTGCCACGTCGAGTTAAGTGGATTTACAAGTTTTTGATAAAAATTATCACCTACCAACATTTTTAAGATGAAATATTAAATTATTTTCGTAGCAGGTAAATTTAATTGTTCTAATCGTATTAGATTATAAATAATTAATACGTTGCTTCATTAAAAAAAAATTGATTTAATTTTACTGTTAAATATAGATTGAGAATTTTAATATAATATTGTCGGCCTACACAATGAAAACAGTTGTTGTTGTTGTTTGAGTCCTCCGTCTTTTGACTGGTTTGATGCAGCCTCCATGCCTCCCTGTCCTGAGATAATCGTTTCATCTCTACATAGCTACCACACCCTGCATACGAGGCAATCTATTTAACATATTCTAACCTTGGTCTTCCCCTACAGTTCTTGACCTCGACCCTTCCTTCCATAACTAAGCTTGCTATTCCTGGGTGTCTTAGTTGTGTCCTACTGAACCCTTTATCCTCTGTTGGATAAATGATTCTAGGTTTTATTTCTTCAATTAATAAATATTTCCACCAGCATCATGAAAGTAGCCAGACGGAGATGAGGAAATTTCAAGCATTTGTTGGAGACAGCGGGTACATGCCTGAAGCAGATTGACAAAAGGCTAAATACTTTAGCTGTGAAAGGAAATAGCCTAGCGATGTGTCAGAAGGACAGGTGTTGGCCGCCTTAAAAATAGAAGCGACGCGCAGTGAGACATGGTTCTGGTATGTTCATTGTGATGTTCCGCCTATAAGAAATATGATGCAGTAACGTGAGTGGCTGATGAAGAAAATAGACACTCCTACGACGCCAAGATATGCTAAAAACCGCCAAGTGACAGAAAGTGTGGGAACCAATGAGAGAAGAATGCCTATTCAGCGCGGCAGGTCTAGCGTGGGCACGCTCGGCTAGCATTCACGCGGGAGATCGCCTAGACAAAATCTCTACGATCGATTCTAGGATTAATGGGCATATTCTTGACCTGCGCTATTTTACGAGTTCAGTGATATTTATTTCATTCCTGTATCACCATTACTTTGTGAAATTTTTATCTAAATTCCCCCTCTATCAAGACCTAGGGCCAGTTCATTTATAAGTGGTGTGAAGAGCCAAGACTTTGCTTATTATTATTCCGTGCGTCTACGGACGTAGGCTTATTATTCTGTGCGTCTACGGACGTAAGCTTATTATACTTTGTGTGTCGTGGACACAGGTTGACTATTACTTTGTGCGTCTAAGGACGTTGACAGTTATACTTTGCGTGTCATGAAGGACACAGAAATTATTATTAAAAGTGTTAAATTCAGTGTTAGATAGTCACAGTACTATATTTGTAGGGGCAGTATCTTCGATAATTCGCCAATAAACTGTTTTGGGGAAAGAAGTACCCGAACGGCGAATTTAGTAGTCAGACATCAAGTGTATAATAATTTAATTTTTGAATCAGCACGAGAGATGACATCATTGACCATGGAGGAAGCCTGGAAATATCAAGACTCCGTCAAGATGGTTGAGATGAGATAAGAAGAATCCAGTTGGGAGATGGCAGCGGATGTTCTTTGACGGATGACTGGCTGAGGATGAGTACAGAATAATATTTATTATTATCTGATAAATTAACTTATGGTGTATGGGACATATCTTGTTTTGTAAATAATTTGCTTGTGTGATTAACGTAGTCTATTTAGTTTTGGTCTGACACACCTTTTGCATGGAAACAGCTCGCATATATATTTAGTAGAAGGTTCTTTTCTTGTTTGTTGTTTTAACTAACGTAGCTATGTGAACGGCCGTGTTTGCATATGTTACGCAATGCGGTTAAAAACGTCTCTCGGAGATATGTTGTGTTTCAGAAGTAGGACTGAAGTAAAATAGTTATACAGTAGATTGGAGGGTAATTAATTTATTTGTTTTATTATTGATCAGATTCAATGAGATTATTGCCTTTGGAGCAATGTGATTTGTGACGTAGAGCAGTCAGCTCTATCGTAGGTTTTAATATTTTGTTTAATTGTCGGCGAGCATCCATTCAGCCGATCTGTGTGATAACGTATTGTCATTCCCAAATGTGTGTGTGTGAGTGTGTGTTTTTGTGTCATTACAAGCGGGATTTTCAGCTTAGACTGATTTCTGGCAGCTTGATGACAAATCTAGATTGTGACCTCGCCAGGGCAATTCTGGATATTTTGATTATGTCTGACCATATTTTGAAGTGGTTGAGTTTGTTGCTGTTGATTCCTTGAGATAACGACACAGCTGGTCAGTTACATTTATACACACTGGAGTGGGACAATGGCAGGTGATTGAGGAAGAGGGGAGATGTTGCACAAGACGAACTGAAGGGTGCCAGCCAGGTCATTAGTGGAGAGTGCCTGTGTGGCTCAGTAATAACTTTAAATACAGAATTAAGAACTGATCAATGGTAAAAATTGTTTAAATAAATGAGAGTTGCCTACGAATCACGATAATCTCCGAAGCGTTTGCTTAACACGCAGTTTTGTTCATATAAAGTAATGTCAGCCAGTCAGGCTTTTGTTGTTGTTGGTTTATTCCATGTTTTTATTTTTATTCAGTGACCCGTGAGTCACATGCTTGCTGTATTTCCTTGTTTATGTTGAGCAATTTGGCCCGTGTTGGCAGCTCAAAGTCAAGTGCGTCTTCGCGCTAATGAGGGTCCCGAGAGAGATTCCTGTAGATAGTAGATTTAGTGCGTGTGTCAGCATTACTTTTTAAGGGTTTTATTAATGTCATGTTCCATATCCATAAACGTTGATTTACGAGATGATTGTTCGTAAGCATCGTGGCTGTTAACCCGTTGTAAACGAACAGTCATCCAAAGTACTCATTCCTCGTAGTTAGTCATTACGCGCACATAAAACCCAAATTGCAAGGTAGTGGAACCAGGATCCACATTTTAAATGAAAGGGGAGATCCGTCTGACTCCTCAAATTTATAGATATTCCTATCATGGGAAATTCAGGGAGGATTTGTTTTATATTTTATTGTTGTTTATTTCTTTTTATGCACTTTTAGTCATTAAATCTTGTTATTATTTTACATCTTGTCACCTTTCTTTCTAATTTATAGTTTATATCCTATGACCCTTACCTCAGTAGAGCATGTTGTTTGGCGAACGTAAACATCACATAGGAACTGAGCGCGACCCCTTGATTAAGATTTCTTACATTAAACACTGCTTTTCTGAAGGGTTCATAGGAGTAAACTGGCGCGGCCAAGCGTGGGGCGGTTCACTGTGGTGTAACGGCAAAGATTTTGCACATGTCAGTGTATGCGTAGTTGGATTTTCATACTGACGCAACAATGAAGGTGTAATTTTGTTGCTGGTTCGCTGCTGGAACACATTTAAGTGGCGTATTTGAGTAAAACTGACATGCCGCAAGTGCAGGCAGATATGGCAGTATTTTAATCACCGGGAGGTGATATTTTATTAAAAGTAAGTGAGGCGAAGAGGATACCGCCAAATGTGTGAAATATAAAGTAAAATCAGGAGTTTGCAATGTAAAATACGGTTCACGTTTTTGTCTATTGAATTAAAGTAAAAGGTAATATATATGTGATACCGGGCGCCCAATGATTAAAATTAAAATTAGATTTGTTTAGAAAGTCAAACTCGTGAAAATGTTAGGAGGCTGTAGCCTTAAATGACAATTAATACTTTGTTAATTAATCAGTGTTAATATCAGATCAGGATAACAATTTAATGACTGAATATGTGTTTGGGTTTAAATTAAATTGAGTAAAATTAGAACTACTCAGAGATGCAATCGACTAGTGGGATTAAATGTAAAAATAAATGAACTGAGTAGGGCAAAGAAATTAAATGTGCATTGGATTTTATGTGTGTGTCAAAGGGCATTGCTTTATGCCATTTCCCTAATGTCTCATATAAAGTGTGTAATATGGCAACGGTTGAGCAGATTCAAGAAATCATTGAGAGTGCAGCTAGGAGAACACAGGAATTGTTGGACACTAAATTAGCGGAACAGAGTCAATCATTAAACGCTAAATTATCAGAACAGAGTCAATCATTGAACACAAAATTATCTGAACAAATAAACACTAAATTATCAGAACAGAGTCAATCATTAAACACTAGTATGTTAGAACAAAGTGAAGCATTAAACGCGAAATTGTCTGAGCAAATAAACAATACTATGGTAGAACAAAGTGAAGCATTGAACGCGAAGTTATCCGAACAAAGTGAAGCAATAAACAACACTATGTTAGAACAAAGTGAGTCGATAAACAAATTATCAGAACAAAGTGAATCATTGCGGACACAATTAAATAACTATAGAATTGAACAGAATGAATATCTGGCGGAACAAGCTAGGTTATTAAAAAGTGAAATTAATGACACTATCAATTCACAGTTAGAGACGCTAACCGCAGAGATGAAAGATCACACTAATCAACAGATGGTATTACTGGCCCTAGATGTGAGTAAAAATAATTAAAAGCAATTAGACCAGATTAAGAAAATGGAAAGTATTTTCGATCAAAAACTTAGCATTTTGGATGAAACGGTGTTAGCTAAATTAGAGCAAATTGAAATAGCGTGCACTATGAATACAAGCGAGGTCAAGATAGCTCAGGAGAAGTTAGAAGGACGATTTATGGAGATGGAAAAGAGCGGCAAAGTCATTCAACAACAATTATCAGCGGTAGATGAGAATATATCCGGCATAATTAAAGATATGGACCGTCTCGAAATAAAATCAGCAGAGCAGTGGAAAAGCCTAGAAGCGGATCAGGAGCAATTAAAGACTACCTTAGACGACACTAAAAGCCAGATTGAAGAGAAAGTAAGCACGATTAAAGAGCAGATAAGAAAAGATTGGAAAAGAATGAATATCGATTCTAAAGAGGAAAGATCCACCATTCTTAAAACAGTAGGCGAAAATCACACTCGTATTCAGGCGTTAGAGCAAGAAATGAAGAGCAAGCTTAAAGAACAGACGGACAGGATCATTAAAGCCGAACTTAGGTCATTAGAGCAATCGTCGATATTTAGAACAGGAACATTGAAAGACAAGCAGGATGACTCAAATAGCCCGGAGGGTACTAGCACAGCAGGAAGTCAGACTCAGGCGGAGAGCCCATTAACAACAAACACGGAAGGGTTTCGCAAGAATATCGATAAGAGCTCAACACCTCAAGACGGTCATCAGCCTACACAACTTATCCAAGTAATTCGCTCAAGTGATTATAAACCACAGAAATACACGGAGAATTCAGGGGTAACACCTAAAGCTTTTATCAAAGAGATTGAAGACCATTTCAATGACACTGGGGTACCTGAATCACGTAGATTGAGGACGATGGAGAGATTTTTATCAGGAAATGTCCTTACATGGTTTTTAAGCTTCAAATATACATTTGGAACCATGTCAGATTTTAAATTGGCGTTTCTGCGCAAATATTGGTCGCCCGCAACACAACAGAGTCTAAGGATGGAGCTTTACTCTAGAAAGTACCAAACCACCCAGCAAACAAAATACTCAGATTTCTTTAACATGCAAATGTTAAAATTTCGCGACCTGGATTACCCTTTAAATGAAGCGGATCTGGTGATGACAATAGCGAGGCAATTGCCAGTCAACGTGCAACAAGTACTAGTCGCAGCGAACGTTAGTATGGCTATACATGCAGAGCAGATATTACGCCAGATAGATGAGACTACGTCTCATAATCATTATAGAGGAGGAAGACAGCTGGAGTTAGTCAATGCGACAGAGGTCATAAAACCTAAGCAGGCAAACACTAAAACGCAGGGCACTAATACAAGCACTTCCACACCTAGGCGAAACCAGGATGAAGGAGAAAACAGACCATACCAGCGTAACGAAAATAACTACAATAATAGATCATATCAAGGCAACAATAGGTATCAACAGAGAGGATATCAACATTGGCGTGAAAATCGAAGAAATGACAGGCCTTATGGAAGATACGGTGATTACCATGCTAATCAAAGATGGAAAGGAAGAAGAGACCAAAATCAAGGAGTGCCACGAAATTATCGAAATGACTGGGATGATAGGCACGCTCAATCACAAAATTACCTAGAGGAATTACACGCTAGTCAAGGTGGAGAGCTAGGAAGATGGGAAAAAGCTATTGGGAACATGAAGAATCCTGATACACATACTGAGGAAGCTGGAAGTCTACTGAGACAAGAGGAATATCAAGGACATCGGCAACAAACGGATGATGGGGGTCGCACTGGAGCTAAAAAAAAATGTTAAATTTGGATAAAGAAGACAGCCTACAAACGCAACAGTCGGAAGTTGAAGAGGGATGGATAGTAGCGAACATACAAGAATGGATTGCTTTGCCAGAAGACTGCCTGGAGGAGACGGTGAAACCACGGAACGATGAAATTAGGCAGCTACCCATTATTTACGCGAGGATTGGTGGAATTAATATAAGATGTTTATTGGATACGGGGTCACAGATCAGTCTGGTATCGGAGGCCTTGGTTCGAGAGTTGGGACGGAGTCAAAATACTCCTGTAATTCCCGTACCACAGCTCAAAGTGAGGGGTGTTATACCTGAACGCACCGTCACTTGTAAACGTCAGGCATACTTAGAGCTGAACATATTGGAACACACTTTTGGGCAAACATTCATTATCATGGCAAAGATGAATTTCAATATAATTCTTGGTGCAAATTTTATTTGTGACTATCAAGCAGTGATAGATTTGCACAAGAATACTGTCAGTTTTAGAGAGTATGATCAGCTGAAGAACGTGGGATTGCATATGGATGAAATCACCACCGGAAGAGATGTAAATTCGTGGGCATTGGAAGCAATATCGGAAGAGACGGAAGAGGAGGTGCGAAAGGCAGAAGATAACATCATAGAAGGGGCTGTTGTGGAACTAGATGAGGAGAGTGAATCCCAGGAGATATGGTCTTTATTAACTGAGGGAGACGACAGTGAGGCACAATTTGAAGAGTTACTACAGGAGCGGCTCAATGACATTCAACTTGGGGGTGAACACAGAAAGCAATTGGAAGAGATTTTAAGGAAGCACAAAACAGTATTTGATACAGTACCTGGGAAAATATTAAATTTCAAATATTCTATGCAAGTCGAGGACTGGTCACCTTTCAAAAGCAGGTTGTATCCAATTCCTGGAAAATATCGTTGTCAAGTCAAGGTCATTATAGATGAGATGTTACAAGCTGGAGTGATAAGGAAGACACCGACACCTTATCTAAATGCGATTTTGGCAGTCACAAAACCAAATGGATCTATTAGACTTTGTTTAGATGCCAGAAATCTCAACACGAGACTCATTTTTCCTGAGTATGACAGAGCGCCAATTATCAGAGACGTACTAAAAGGCTTTAAAAACAAAAGCATTTATTCATCAGTCGATCTGACGAGCTCGTTCCACCATATTGAATTGGATGAGAAGTCACAGCTTCTAACTGGCTTCTTATTCGATAACCAAACGTTTTGCTTCGTCCGAATGCCCTTTGGAGTCAAAACAGCGGGCTGTGCTTTAATCCGAGCCCTGGACAGGAATCTAACCGAGGAAGTTAAGGAGATGACGGTGCGCTACATTGATGACATTTTGCTGGCATCCGACAACATTGAAACTCACATGGAAAATTTAGATAAAGTATTAGGCAACCTGAATGCATCAAATTTCAAAGTAAACCTGAAGAAATCGCATTTCTTCAAGAGCGAGATCTTATATTTGGGTCACATCATTGACAAGGAGGGAGTGAAGCCAAATCCCCCTAAGATCGAAGCGATAAAGAATTTCCCTACACCAACGAGAGTCAAGCACATTCGGGCTTTCTTAGGCGTAACGGGATTCTTTAAGGAAAACTGTCCAGGTTACACGGAGACTGTCGCTCCTATGCAGGACATGCTAAAGAAAAATAATAAATGGTTATGGAATGCGGAGTGTGAGAAGGCATTCCAAGCAACAAAACAGCTATTGGAAAACTGCATTAAATTAGGATATCCAGATTTCAAGCACAAATTTATAATCCAAGCGGATGCTTCACTGGTTGGTATAGGTGCTATGCTCTACCAAGAGGATCCAGCTAACCTGCAGCATAAAACATATTTGGCATTTGTCAGCCGAAAATTGCGTAAGCACGAGCGCAATTATACTGTAACGGAACTAGAGCTGTTGGCCATACTTCATGCGCTACAACAATGGAAACGAATAATCTATGATTACCCCATTGTTGTCAGGACTGATCATAAAGCACTAACATTCTTGTTTAAGACGTCGATGGCAAGCGAACGTGTGACACGTTGGTCTATATATATTCAGCAGTTTAGCATTGAGATTGAACATTGCCCAGGGAAGATGAACGTGATTCCGGATGCACTCAGCAGGAACCCAGAGCCTGATAATGAGGAAACAGCGATGGTACAACACTTGGAGTTAACACCGAAGGACCGGGAATTCTTGGAGGAGTTACGTGAGATACAGCGAGAACAAGAAGCGGAACCATGGATGATGCTATTGATTCAATACTTCAAAAAGCAACTACCTACAAGAACACCTGCATTTCGAGAAGCAAAAGCCAAAGAAGGAAGATATGTTTATGTCAACAATTTGCTGCACAAATGGGTAGATAATGACCACACCAAGTTACGCATATTGGTACCTGCTTCGTTACAGCGAGGACTGACATGGCATACGCACGAAAGTTACGGTCACGTGGGCGTAGATAAGTGCGAAGCGACCATAGGAGAGACATTTACATGGCCACGTATGAGAACAACTATATGTGACGTCATTACAACGTGTGATCCGTGTCAGAGGACAAAGCCAAATAATTATTTAATGAGGCAGTATCCTAGACCATTGCTACCTCAAAAACCATGCGAGCTACTGGCACTCGACTGTTTCGGTCCAATCCCGAAGGGAAGGCGAGGTTGCCGACACTTACTAGTATGCATTGATGTATTTTCTAAGTTTGTCGTATTATGCCCCATTCAGAAAACTACTTCAAAACAGGTACTCAGTCGTATTCGAAATAGAGTTATTCCAATCCTTGGAAAACCAGAATTTATATTATCAGATCATGGCAGTTATTTCACAAGCGCCGAATTCAAGAAAGGTATGGAGGACATGGGTATAAAACACATTTTAAGCAGTATCCGACATGCTCAAGCCAATCCAAGTGAGAGAGCAATTAAGTGTGTAACTTCATATTTGAGAATCTTCATTCCAAACGAACATCACAGATGGGTGGACAAAATCAAGGATGTAGAGACATGCATGAATTCTACCAGGCACGAGTCAACAGGACAGATCCCTATGGTCCTACACAAAAACGAGTATCCAGTGAGATCGTGGAAAAGCATCATTAACTGTCCACAAGATCCAATGATAGCACCTGACTTGCGAATTGAGAGGACGAGAGCCTACATGAGGAAACAAGCAGACCGCAGCTTACGGCGAGTAAGAAATAAGAGGTTTCACAGTGATCTTGAAATCAACCAGCTCGTTTTGGTGAAACGACCTGCTACATCGGACCCAGAGAAGAAGATCTTCAGTAAATTCTGCGAAAAGTTCATAGGACCCTATTCTATCGTAAGGAACCTTGGAAATAATGTTTACAGAGTGAAAGAATTGAGTACAGGAACAATGTCAGTTTACAACGCTGCCAACCTAAAAAGGTATCGTAGAAGTGAACCATGGGAGCGCCGAAATAATGATGCAGTTTGAATATATGGACGTCCAACTATCAACAAAGTGCACGGGGAGCAGTTGAGTACGGCACGGGAAGGAGGAAGTAGAGTTGGTGTTGATAAAACATTAACGAGGCGAGCAGAGTGTTGCCCCAGGCATCAGCGTCACGCAAGCAGTTGAGAGAGTCATTATGAGCAGGATGTGAAACGAGTAAATGCCATTCAAGACAGGAGCGACTAGACCAAGTAATAGAAAAGGGGTGATTCTGAAATAAAACATTTGGCCTACGGAAGTCTTTTAAAAAAATTATCGACTTTCTCCGAAGTTCGAAATTTTGTGAGTGGGAGAGTTGTGAACCCTTTATCCTCTGTTGGATAAATGATTCTAGGTTTTATTTCTTCAATTAATAAATATTTCCACCAGCATCATGAAAGTAGCCAGACGGAGATGAGGAAATTTCAAGCATTTGTTGGAGACAGCGGGTACATGCCTGAAGCAGATTGACAAAAGGCTAAATACTTTAGCTGTGAAAGGAAATAGCCTAGCGATGTGTCAGAAGGACAGGTGTTGGCCGCCTCAAAAATAGAAGCGACGCGCAGTGAGACATGGTTCTGGTATGTTCATTGTGATGTTCGCGCCTATAAGAAATATGATGCAGTAACGTGAGTGGCTGATGAAGAAAATAGACACTCCTACGACGCCAAGATATGCTAAAAACCGCCAAGTGACAGAAAGTGTGGGAACCAATGAGAGAAGAATGCCTATTTAGCGCGGCAGGTCTAGCGTGGGCACGCTCGGCTAGCATTCACGCGGGAGATCGCCTAGACAAAATCTCTACGATCGATTCTAGGATTAATGGGCATATTCTTGACCTGCGCTATTTTACGAGTTCAGTGATATTTATTTCATTCCTGTATCACCATTATTTTGTGAAATTTTTATCTAAATTCCCCCTCTATCAAGACCTAGGGCCAGTTCATTTATAAGTGGTGTGAAGAGCCAAGACTTTGCTTATTATTATTCCGTGCGTCTACGGACGTAGGCTTATTATTCTGTGCGTCTACGGACGTAAGCTTATTATACTTTGTGTGTCGTGGACACAGGTTGACTATTACTTTGTGCGTCTAAGGACGTTGACAGTTATACTTTGCGTGTCATGAAGGACACAGAAATTATTATTAAAAGTGTTAAATTCAGTGTTAGATAGTCACAGTACTATATTTGTAGGGGCAGTATCTTCGATAATTCGCCAATAAACTGTTTTGGGGAAAGAAGTACCCGAACGGCGAATTTAGTAGTCAGACATCAAGTGTATAATAATTTAATTTTTGAATCTGCACGAGAGATGACATCATTGACCATGGAGGAAGCCTGGAAATATCAAGACTCCGTCAAGATGGTTGAGATGAGATAAGAAGAATCCAGTTGGGAGATGGCAGCGGATGTTCTTTGACGGATGACTGGCTGAGGATGAGTACAGAATAATATTTATTATTATCTGATAAATTATCTTATGGTGTATGGGACATATCTTGTTTTGTAAATAATTTGCTTGTGTGATTAACGTAGTCTATTTAGTTTTGGTCTGACACACCTTTTGCATGGAAACAGCTCGCATATATATTTAGTAGAAGGTTCTTTTCTTGTTTGTTGTTTTAACTAACGTAGCTATGTGAACGGCCGTGTTTGCATATGTTACGCAATGTGGTTAAAAACGTCTCTCGGAGATATGTTGTGTTTCAGAAGTAGGACTGAAGTAAAATAGTTATACAGTAGATTGGAGGGTAATTAATTTATTTGTTTTATTATTGATCAGATTCAATGAGATTATTGCCTTTGGAGCAATGTGATTTGTGACGTAGAGCAGTCAGCTCTATCGTAGGTTTTAATATTTTGTTTAATTGTCGGCGAGCATCCATTCAGCCGATCTGTGTGATAACGTATTGTCATTCCCAAATGTGTGTGTGTGAGTGTGTGTTTTTGTGTCATTACAAGCGGGATTTTCAGCTTAGACTGATTTCTGGCAGCTTGATGACAAATCTAGATTGTGACCTCGCCAGGGCAATTCTGGATATTTTGATTATGTCTGACCATATTTTGAAGTGGTTGAGTTTGTTGCTGTTGATTCCTTGAGATAACGGCACAGCTGGTCAGTTATATTTATACACACTGGAGTGGGACAATGGCAGGTGATTGAGGAAGAGGGGAGATGTTGCACAAGACGAACTGAAGGGTGCCAGCCAGGTCATTAGTGGAGAGTGCCTGTGTGGCTCAGTAATAACTTTAAATACAGAATTAAGAACTGATCAATGGTAAAAATTGTTTAAATAAATGGGAGTTGCCTACGAATCACGATAATCTCCGAAGCGTTTGCTTAACACGCAGTTTTGTTCATATAAAGTAATGTCAGCCAGTCAGGCTTTTGTTGTTGTTGGTTTATTCCATGTTTTTATTTTTATTCAGTGACCCGTGAGT
Organism: Meconema thalassinum; assembly: GCA_946902985.2. Taxonomy (NCBI): domain Eukaryota; kingdom Metazoa; phylum Arthropoda; class Insecta; order Orthoptera; family Tettigoniidae; genus Meconema; species Meconema thalassinum. The sequence continues at coordinate 1,209,654,866 of OX336388.2, forward strand.
CACATGCTTGCTGTATTTCCTTGTTTATGTTGAGCAATTTGGCCCGTGTTGGCAGCTCAAAGTCAAGTGCGTCTTCGCGCTAATGAGGGTCCCGAGAGAGATTCCTGTAGATAGTAGATTTAGTGCGTGTGTCAGCATTACTTTTTAAGGGTTTTATTAATGTCATGTTCCATATCCATAAACGTTGATTTACGAGATGATTGTTCGTAAGCATCGTGGCTGTTAACCCGTTGTAAACGAACAGTCATCCAATGTACTCATTCCTCGTATTTAGTCATTACGCGCACATAAAACCCAAATTGCAAGGTAGTGGAACCAGGATCCACATTTTAAATAAAAGGGGAGATCCGTCTGACTCCTCAAATTTATAGATATTCCTATCATGGGAAATTCAGGGAGGATTTGTTTTATATTTTATTGTTGTTTATTTCTTTTTATGCACTTTTAGTCATTAAATCTTGTTATTATTTTACATCTTGTCACCTTTCTTTCTAATTTATAGTTTATATCCTATGACCCTTACCTCAGTAGAGCATGTTGTTTGGCGAACGTAAACATCACATAGGAACTGAGCGCGACTCCTTGATTAAGATTTCTTACATTAAACACTGCTTTTCTGAAGGGTTCACTACCAACCTATCTCTTCTCTTCATTAGCAGTCACCAGGAGCATCTGTCCTCTCCCTCTCGTCTTAATACCTCTTCGTTTGTAACCCTATCTACCCATCTGATCTTCATCATTCTCCTGTAACACCACATTTCAAACGCTTCAATTCTCCTCTTTTCTGTTGCACCAATAGTCCAAGTTTCACTTCCATAGTGTGCTACGCTCCAGGCAAAAGCTTTCAAGAATGACTTCCCAATACCTAAATCAATATTCGATGTCAAGAGATTCCTTCTTTGTAGAAATGCTTTCCTTGCCTGAGCCAACCTACTTTTATATCCTCTTTGCTTCGTCCAGTGTATTTTATTTAAGTTTCGTTCATCACCATGAATCTTATTTAGCTCCGAGTGAGAGCGTAAAACACCCGACTTCCAAAATAACATGCGCCGTGAGTCATCTGACTCCAGATTGTTCAAAAAATACTTATTATTATGAATTCAGTTATTCACGGGACTTGAACATATCTATATACCCAAAGAGAGAATGATTCCCACGTTTTTTAAAATAATAAATATTTTATTTCAAACAACAGGGCCCCTGGCACTTTTAGCAAAAGCTCCCTGGACCAATATATCGGTCCTCTGGCACTGTAAGGGTTAATAGCGTACAATAAGACGAGCACGTGATTTTTAAATAAATTACTTGCAAACCACCAAAGCCTGATTTCAAACTACGCACAACTGTTCACATGAATAATTTCTCAATCGTCGTACAAAAATGCTGGTTTCCTCACCTTCAACTGTTAACGGTTGATGTGATATGTTCAAACGAACATGAGATGGCTTGAAATAAAGATCAGGCAACAGAGGCATTATATATTTCACGGAAGGAAATGATACTTGATCACTTTTGTGATACTTTCAATGTTTAGCTTGGCCCATTTGTCGGTCAAATTTTATTTCTTGTTACCGAGATCCCCGAATGGTAATTATTTCTTTACAAATGTTAATTGCTTAAACCATATGCATAATCTTGTTATCAATCACTTATTCATAGATATTATAGTTCTCACCTCGAGTGTTACAGTCGCTCGCTACCTCAGGCGTCCTCACTCCCGACATACAGGGCTTCTACTGGTTGATCCACTGTCCGCTGAGTAGTGTCGACTGTCGTCACCCTGACTTTCGTTCGACCAATGGCAGGTCTTTGTCTGGTCGGGCGATCTCCAAACTTCGAGAGAGTTCCATGGTCCCTATTTAAGACGCCCATTGCTGGCGTTCTTCACCACTTCTGATCCACCACTTCTGATCAATCATCACTTTGGATCACTTCAACCTGCTGGTCACCGCTACTGCATCTCATGACACCATCGCTGATATCTACGCTACCGAGCAGTTACGTCACAAGATCTGCACCATGACGTATTGCTCAAGATGGCAAGAATAATTGCCAGCCGCTGTACTCTTCACCTTCACCTTAGAGGGGATACTTGGAATCGTCTTTCGAAATATTGCTGGATCATCTCTTGGAAACTATAAATGTCATTCCTGCGCAAGAAAAGAAGAGAGAGTTGACATTTTATCGATGGTGCACCTATCTCTAGGCCATGTACGCCTCCTTCCGAGAAAACCGTGAGGACTCTTTTAAATCAACATTTATGCTATCTGGAACTTTTTAAGGAGCTGGCTCTTCAACCCTCTTCAAAGATAAGTTTACTTTTATGAAGAACTTATATCATACCAGTTATTTTACACTCTTAATCATTTTTTATGGTTCTCTCTTTTTATAAACTGCATTTTTATATGTTTAGCTCAACTTTTCTCCAATCAAGCAAGCTTGTTTCATGGACCTTTCTATAATCTGGGTTTCTGTCATCAGGCCCTCACACTTTGCTACATTTATAATTGTTCATTTCTGTGATAAGCACTTAAGTGCAATTTGTTTATTCATTATAAATTTATTATTAGGAATAAAAATTGTTAATGTATTGCTCCCTATATTGGTTTTCTAGTCACGTATTTCATGCCCACTACCCCGCACCGCTTCAGTCTAATTTTCTTGACCACAGTAGTTATTTTGTCCAGGCTTTCGCCTGATGCGTTTCGTTCTCCCGTATGGGGAAGTTTTAGGGCAGAACTTATTCTTCTTCATAGTGTTGGTGCCTCACCCCCGGGAAACATATCTGTTGCACCCTGGATCCCTATACAAGTTTAATATTGTGGATTTTACATTAACAATTTTTGTTCATTGTGTTTCAACACTAATTCACATTGTACGTTTCAGCTTAAGGCGCATGTTCAGCAGAGGAGGAGAGAAACGTAAGCTAAGCCGGTTTCTTCCGCATCAGACTAAACCTTACTACCTAGCAAGCTGTCATCCTCTGACTTCCAGTACTCGAAGTCACAATATTGACGTGAGTAACAAACAACTTTTGACATGCCTAACCTTGATGAAAAACTTAGCAACGCCAGAGCCTCTTGTAAGGGCAAGCTCACACGGTTTCGTACTTTCTTAACGGGGCTCGAACCCCAAGAGCGTAATCTTGACATAATTTCGCAGAGGCTTAAGGATTATGAACAAGCCTTTGAGAAATATGATGAGATACAATGCAGTATAGAAACTCAGCATCCGGACCAGCAAAGTGATAGGTTGGAAGTTGAAAAATTATACTATCAGGGATTTTCTGAAGCTAAACAGCTTATTAGGGCTTTAACTTTAAAGGAAAATCAAGAAGATCAAACTTCTGCAGCATCTTCTACATCTTCTTCACGCATTATATTACCCAAATTAGAAATACCCAAATTTACTGGTAAAGACATAGAATGGGAACCATTTTTTGAATTATTCAATTCTTTAGTACATGAGAATACTTCTATACCAGTAATACAAAAATTTCACTACTTGCGTCTGGCAGTTCAAGGCAACGCACTTAACCTGATTCAAGCACTTTCTTTGACCAGTGATAATTATGAAGTTGCTCTGAATCTTCTTAAGGATAGATATGGGAACATTCGTTTATCTATTCAACGCCATATACAAAGCTTATTCGAGTTACCTAACGTGCAAGCAGATAACAGTTTATCACTTCGTAAGTTGATTGACACTGCAGAGCTACACGTCAGAGCATTGTCCAATTTAAACCAACCTGTAAATCACTGGGATTTATTTCTAGTTCACCTCATTTCTGCAAGATTGGATGCAAATACATTAAAAGCGTGGGAAACAGAACTTTCCCAGAATTTGCAATGCACTTATGAGGCGATTATTAACTTTTTGAAGGCCAGAAGCCAAGTCTTTTCCGCCATAGCTAATCAAAAAACTAGTAGTTCAGATTCAAAAGCCTTCTCAAAACATAAGGTTAGCAGTTCTAATCAAAGAATTTTAAGATCACAGGCTCTTCCTGTTGATGCTCGGTCACCGAACCAAATGCAAACGTGCGGTCTGTGTCAGCAATCGCATACTTTATACAATTGTGATGAATTTAAATCTTTATCAGTAGATGAAAGACGAAAGTTCATTACGAATAAAAAACATTGTTTCAACTGTTTGTCAGGAACGCATATGTTAAACAATTGCCGTTCACAACGTTTATGCTTTCATTGTAAGGCTAGACACCATTCACTTTTGCACAGACATGAAAGATCACGGTTATCAGGACCAAGCAGTTCCAATACTAAGTCTAATTCGGAGACTTCTCAAAATAGTGCGCAGTCGTATGCTCAAAGTTCTACCTCGCTTGGAAAAGTCCAGGTTTTATTATCTACCGTGCAGGTTCTATTGAAAAATTCTCACGGAAAATGGGTATCTGTCAGGGGATTATTGGATAATGCCGCTACCAACAATTTTATTAATGAATCGTTGGTACAAAAGTTAGGCCTCCCAAAACATCCTACCTCAATAGAGGTTACAGGAATAAACTGCTCTAAATCGCAATCCTTAAGCTTTGCTAAAGTGGATCTGAAGGACTCTAATAATCTTGGTACGCAGTTGCAATTAGATTGTTTGATTATCAAGTCTATAGGCAACAATATTCCTGGCACTTCTTATTCTATTCAAAGTTGGAATATCCCGAATTTTGTCCAGCTAGCTGACTCTCATTTCAACAGAGCTTCACCCGTAGAGCTTCTTTTCAGCTCAAGCGTATTTTGGCAATGTCTTCATTCCAATAAAGTAAAAATTGCTCCTAATGTTTTCTTCCGCGAAACTGATTTTGGTTGGATTGCTACTGGCCAAATATACCGTAATCCTATTCAAACTGTATCGAATTGTTATTTTGTTGGTACCGATTTGAGCCAAGAGCTAACCAAGTTCTGGGATCTTGAGAATGTTCAGGCTACTTCTTCTTCTTCTTCTTCTTCTTCTTCTTCTTCTTCTAACGAAATTTGTGAAAAGTTATACAAGGAAACCACTGTCCGTAATACTGAAGGCAGATTTATAGTAACTCTTCCACGTATTCCCAATCCTCCCGCCATTACGGGCTCGCATTCCAGAGCACTTAGGGCAATATTTGCTATTGAAAATCGGTTCAAACAAGATGCTTCTGTCAAAACTCAGTATGCTTCCTTTATGGAGGAATACGAATCATCCAATCACATGGAGGTAATTTCTAAATCAGAAGAAATTGACCATCCTTTAAATGAAATAGTTTATCTAAATCATCACCCGGTATGGAAAAATTCCATAACACAAGACAATATAAGAGTAGTTTTCAATGGCTCATCACCAGATTCCAATGGAATCTCTTTAAATGATACCTTGCAATGTGGTCCCGCGATTCAAACAGATCTCACCTCTGTTTTGCTTAATTTTCGAAGGTTTCCTATTGCTGTAATCTCAGATATTAAGCAGATGTATCGGCAGATTCTCGTAAATTCTGAGCAGCAAGATCTGCAAAGAATATTGTGGCGCGATGAGAGTTCCAAACCCATAAAGATATTTAGATTGAAGACTGTGACATATGGCCTGAAGCCTTCAGCCTTTCTTGCGATTCGGTCTCTCCACATGTTAGCCGAGCAAGATGGTCATCTGTATCATCCTTTGGCCTCTGAGTCATTAAAAACGGCATTTTATGTCGACGATTTCTTGTGCTCTTTCCCTAATATTTCTGAAGCGCTCCTTGTGTGCGAAGATTTGAAATCCCTGCTCCTAGGAGGTGGTTTTCCGCTCCATAAATGGACTTCAAATTCCAGTGAATTTATATCAAAATTTTCATCAGAGGTCCCAGTTGATGAATTTGTTGCTATTCCTACTGATGAAGCAGCCGTAAAAGCATTGGGTATTTTTTGGTGTCCTTCTTCTGATACCTTCTCTTATCAGGTACATCTGTCAGAATCTCCCCCTGTAACTAAGAGACAAGTTCTGTCAGAAATCGCAAAGATCTTTGATCCTTTGCAATATATTGCTCCTATAGTTATTGTTGCAAAAATGTTCTTGCAAAAGCTTTGGTCATTAAAATCAGACTGGGATGAAAATCTCCCCCTTCCTCTTGTAGAAGAATGTTTAGAGTATCGCAGCAGTTTGCTGGATCTCTCCAAGGTTTCTATACCCCGCCCTTTAATTTCTAATCCCTTATACCAGCAGTATGACCTGCATGTATTTTCTGATAGTTCAGAACGGGCTTATGGCTGTTGTGCATACATAGTAGGACGTTCCTCAGCTACTTTCCCTGGATTTTCTAATTTAGTGTGCGCTAAATCGAAGGTTGCTCCACTTAAAACAGTATCATTGCCGAGATTAGAATTATGCTCTGCTTTAATGGCAACAGAATTAGCTACTAAACTAAATGTCAGTTTAAAGTTAAAATTTTCCCGCACATTTTTTGGAGCGATTCTTCTATTGTATTAGCTTGGATTTCCAAGCCTTCTTCTCATTGGAATACCTTTGTGGCAAATCGCGTTTCTAAGATTCATGAAGTCTCTCATTCTGAACAATGGAGACATGTTCCTAGCCGTGAAAACCCCGCGGATATAATATCACGTGGTTGCACGCCTAAAAAATTGATTTCTTCAGACCTATACTGGAATGGTCCTCCTTGGCTAAGTCAGGAATCATCTTGCTGGCCTCGCTTAGCTAATCAATTTGCAGAAGAAATACCTGATGCCCGTAATGACCCTGTCACGTCGCATCTTACTTCTACTTCTACTAGCCTTTTTCATAGATACTCTTCATTTGATAAATTGATTCGTGTAGTGTCTTATATCTTCCGATGGAAATATTTAGTAATTGATCAACCATTGAAGCCTCAACCCTTTCTCTCCAGAGTAGAGTTAGAATTTGCTACTTGCAAGATTTTGTTACTTGTTCAGCAGGAAGTATTTGCTCCTGAAAAGCAAGCTCTTATAAGTGGTAAAGATTTACCCAAGTCTAGCAGGCTTTCACCACTCACTCCATTTCTAGACCAGGACGGCGTAATACGTGTGGGTGGAAGATTAGCTATGTCTAGTTGTGAGGATGGGAAAAAGCATCCCATCATCCTTCCTTCAAAGCATCCTATCACTACCCTTATAATAAAAAAGTTTCATTATAAACACCTTCATGCTGGCACTCGCACCTTGCTCTGTCTAATTCGTGAACTTTACTGGATCATCAATGGCATTCATGAGGTTTCTTCTGTTGTCAAAAAGTGTATACCTTGCTTCAAGGTTAAACCAAGGCCCGCCACGCAGATTATGGGTAATTTACCTCCATTTCGTTCAGAACCTAGTAAGCCCTTCGCTCTTACTGGGATCGATTACGCAGGTCCTTACGTATATCAGACCAATCCCTCTTCATCTAAGCGCAAAATCTTAGGTAAACTTTACATCTCGTTATTTGTATGTATGGTGACGGGAGCTATCCACCTTGAGTTGGTTACGAACGCTTCTGTATCCTACTTTTTGGCCGCCTTTTCTAGATTTGCTGCTAGACGGGGTGTTCCATCTGAAGTTTTTTCAGATAATGCAAAAATTTTTGTAAGCGCTTCTGATCTCTGGAAAAAAGTGTTAAGCTCCCCTTCTGCTAAAGAAAAAATTTCCAACTTTTCCTATTCTAAAGGTTTCAAATGGCATTTCACCCCTCCTTATGCTCCCCATCATGGGGGCCGTTGGGAATCCTGCATCAAACTTACTAAAAGACAGCTTAAGAAAACTCTTGGTCCTACCATACTTTCTTATGAGGAATTCAACTCTTTAATTATTCAAATTGAAGGTATTGTAAATTCCAGACCTCTGACCCCTCTTTCAAACGATCCTAAGCATCTTTTACATTTAACTCCCAGGCACTTCCTGATTGGCTGTTCGCTTGCTGCTACTCCGCCTTTGCTGGTTCGACGCTGTGATCCTAACTTGCCTATCTTTTGGAGAAAAGTAGAATCTTTGCGATGTTCTTTTTGGCGCCGATGGAAGTTAGAATATCTCAGCTTGCTAAATAGGCGTGAGAAATGGCGGCTTCCTCAACCAGATGTACGAGTGGCGGACATGGTTCTTCTTCGGGACCCATCTCCGCCTCTCGTGTGGAACCTAGGTAGAGTTATTCACTGCCACTTTGGCCGTGATAAACGCGTCAGAGTTGTTGATGTTTTAACTAGTAAAGGTCGTTATACTAGACCCATCTCTGCTATTTCTGTTTTGCCTTTCGAGTCTTAGTTTCTCCTCGTCTGTTATCCATGTTTTGCTTTGACTGATTCTTTTGTTGTCTGGCTGCGTGGCTCAGGGGTAACGTTCTCGCTTGCTGAGCCCAAGGTTGCAGGTTCGAAACCTGGCGCAGTCAGCTGGCATTTGAGGGTGCGCAAATGCGAGGGAGCCGTGTCAGTAGATTTACTGGCACGTTAAAGATCCCCTTCGGGGCAAAATTCCGGCACCCCGGCGTCTCTAAAAGCCAGTGTAGTTAAAAGGGACGTAAAACCAATAACATTATTATTATTATTATTATTATTCTTTTGTTTGTTTTCATTCGGAGTTCTCGGAGCATGATCACTTTTGTGATACTTTCAATGTTTAGCTTGGCCCATTTGTCGGTCAAATTTTATTTCTTGTTACCGAGATCCCCGAATGGTAATTATTTCTTTACAAATGTTAATTGCTTAAACCATATGCATAATCTTGTTATCAATCACTTATTCATAGATATTATAGTTCTCACCTCGAGTGTTACAGTCGCTCGCTACCTCAGGCGTCCTCACTCCCGACATACAGGGCTTCTACTGGTTGATCCACTGTCCGCTGAGTAGTGTCGACTGTCGTCACCCTGACTTTCGTTCGACCAATGGCAGGTCTTTGTCTGGTCGGGCGATCTCCAAACTTCGAGAGAGTTCCATGGTCCCTATTTAAGACGCCCATTGCTGGCGTTCTTCACCACTTCTGATCCACCACTTCTGATCAATCATCACTTTGGATCACTTCAACCTGCTGGTCACCGCTACTGCATCTCATGACACCATCGCTGATATCTACGCTACCGAGCAGTTACGTCACAAGATCTGCACCATGACGTATTGCTCAAGATGGCAAGAATAATTGCCAGCCGCTGTACTCTTCACCTTCACCTTAGAGGGGATACTTGGAATCGTCTTTCGAAATATTGCTGGATCATCTCTTGGAAACTATAAATGTCATTCCTGCGCAAGAAAAGAAGAGAGAGTTGACATTTTATCGATGGTGCACCTATCTCTAGGCCATGTACGCCTCCTTCCGAGAAAACCGTGAGGACTCTTTTAAATCAACATTTATGCTATCTGAAACTTTTTAAGGAGCTGGCTCTTCAACCCTCTTCAAAGATAAGTTTACTTTTATGAAGAACTTATATCATACCAGTTATTTTACACTCTTAATCATTTTTTATGGTTCTCTCTTTTTATAAACTGCATTTTTATATGTTAAGCTCAACTTTTCTCCAATCAAGCAAGCTTGTTTCATGGACCTTTCTATAATCTGGGTTTCTGTCATCAGGCCCTCACACTTTGCTACATTTATAATTGTTCATTTCTGTGATAAGCACTTAAGTGCAATTTGTTTATTCATTATAAATTTATTATTAGGAATAAAAATTGTTAATGTATTGCTCCCTATATTGGTTTTCTAGTCACGTATTTCATGCCCACTACCCCGCACCGCTTCAGTCTAATTTTCTTGACCACAGTAGTTATTTTGTCCAGGCTTTCGCCTGATGCGTTTCGTTCTCCCGTATGGGGAAGTTTTAGGGCAGAACTTATTCTTCTTCAATACTCAACAGGATGTCCGAGAATTTCCTCATCATGAAGCAACTAGGCGTATACGGTTCTACACGTTGTTCATTTCAAAACTATGTTCCATAAAACAACACAGTTGTATGATTTATAAGAGAGTATTTTTATAAAATTCTAAAACAAAGAAAGGTTAAGGTAAAAATTTAGGATTTGCGAGGAGGACAAAGAACGTAGACCCCTGTGCACCGTGTTCATTAAGTTATTCGTTAGTTCATATCCATACAACGTAAAATTCTAGGTGAATATACTGAGTTATTGACTAAATAAATGAACAAATAAACAAATAAATAATTAAATAAATACATTATCAATTCGTCCGGAAGACTTTCCACGAAAGAAACGGCTACGATGATCAAGACATCCTACGCCCTTTAAAGGCGAAGAAGAAAATCTTAGTTGAAGGATCTCTTATTTGAAATGTTCTCCTGGACTCAGTGTATTGAGAACCACTTCTTCCTGTGTATGAATGGTGTGACAGTGACAGCGTGGAGAATAGAACTAAGACGGACATTCACCTGCCGACACAACTTGTAAGGGCAGCTCAACAAAGAGGATCGGTCTTCCACGCCTCTAACTTCTCTTCCTTCAAAAGGAAAGGAGAGAAAAAAAAAGTCAAACTTGTGGTAACCACGTGGCTCTTGTGTTGAAGCACAGCCATTTCCTCTCCGTACCTCATCTGATACAGATCTCAGTTTTATACACACAAGGAAATGGCAGCATTTATCTTAACTCCGGACGAATCAAGGTTCAGAAAAGCAAAAATAATAAATAAATAAATAAATAAATAAATAAATAAATAAATAAATAAATAAATAAATAAATAAATAAATAAATAAATAAATAAATAAATAAATAAATAAATAAATAAATACATAAATAAATGAATAAATAAATAAATAAATAAATAAATAAATACATTATCAACTCGTTCAACTATTCACAGTTGATGAGACATGTTCAAACGAACATGAGACGGCGTGAATTAAAGACCAGGCAATAGTCTTCTTATGTATTTCACGGGAGAAAATGATACTCCACAGGATGTCCGAGAATTTCCTCACGAAGCAACTTGGCGTATATGGTTCTACATGTTGTTCATTTTAAAACTATGTTCCCCCTTGTCATCATAATCTTAAAAGGGAATACGGGAACAGGATCAAGTTTGAGGAAGTAGAGAGGGTGGTAAACAAACTACAATGTCACAAAGCGGTAGGGGTAGATGAAATTCGTCCAGAAATGGTAAAGTATAGTTGAAAAGTAGGACTGAAATGGTTGCATAGGAATGGGTTTTAGAAAAGGTTCCCTCTGACTGGACAAAAGCAGAAAGAGTGAATAGGAATGGGTTTTAGGAAAGGTACCCTCTGACTGGACAAAATCAATTTCTAACTAAGGTAACAGGAAATATTACAATAATTATGGGGGCATTTCTTTGATAGTGAACTCGGGGAAAATGAACTCTGAGATCGTAGACAGGAGAGTTCGATAATTGGCCGGGAGTAAGATGGATGAAAGCCAGTGTGGCTTTAAGCATAACGAGGATGTCAGGATTAAAATTTTAGTATGTGCCGAGTTATTGAGAAATGCTACGAGAGGAATAGACAGATGTGTTGTCGTTTGTAGATCTAGAGAAAGCATACGATAGAGTACCCAGGGAGATGATGCTGAGCATCTTGACAGATTATGGTATCAAGGGAAGGCTGCTACAGACAATCAAAAGTATTTTTAGCCTATTTTCAATTTTGAAAAAATAGGCTTATGAGATCACCTTTTGTCCGTGTGTGCGTGCGTGTGTGTGTGTGATTCGTGTCCCCCCCCCCCCTAATAAAATCTAAACGGCAGGAGCGATTTCAATGAAACTCGGAAAGTTCATAGCACAATTCCCGGCGACCTCGACCGTGCCCTTCAAAATTTGTTACGACTCACCAATCCAACATGGCGGCTGTGCGAAATATTTCACCAGCATTCAATATCTCTGAAACTATTACCGATATTACCCTGACATTTTCTATGGTGATAGAGGGAACTACTATAAGTTCACTTACGTGACTTTTAAAAACCTGGTAACTACAAAACCAACATGGAGGCCAAGCGAATTTGCGACTTTTAAATAGACGTTTCTCGCGATTTGACCAACCAAACGCAATGAAACTTGGTACAGTATATATTTATATACATTGTAAAGCACCGACATCTAACTTCGTTCAATTGTTTACATAATCACAAGATGGCGGATGTGCGAAATATTTCACCGGCATTCTGTATCTCTGAAACTATTAGCGGTATCTCCCTAAAATTTTGTACTGAGATAAAGGGCACTACTGGAAGTCCATCTGTTAGATTTTCAAAAACCGGATAACTACAAAACGAACATGGCGGCCAAGCGAATTTGAACATTTTAAATAGACCTTTCTCGCGATTTAATGCTCCAAGCGCACTGAAACCTGGTACAGGAAATATTTATACACATTGTAATCCACTGGTATCTAATTTAGTTCAATTGTTTACATAACCTCAAGATGGCGGCAGTGCGAATTTTAAAATTAAGTTGTTATTTCTTGTGATGTAGTCATGCGATCGAAGTGAAAGTTTGAATAATGAACCAACGCTATAATTTTCCTTTAATGGTACATGACTCTATGGCCTATACATTTAACAATCCAACATGGCGACCATCCGAAATATTTAGACGATACTGAATATCTACGAATCTATTTTAGCAATCAAACTGCTTTTTTTAATGTTCATAGGGGCTATGAACTTAAGTTCACCTATAGGACTTTAAATAACCTGGTAATCACAAATCCAACATGGCGGTGACGCGAATTATAAATATTCACATGGACGTTTCTCGCAATTTAACCAACCGCGTGCAGTGAAACTTTTTACAGTAAATCCTTATACGAATGTTAATCCACTGGCATCTAATTTACTTCAATTGTTTCCATAACCTCAAGATGGCAGCTGTGAAAAATTTTAAAATCTCCTTGTTTTTTCTTGTGTCCCAATTATGCGATTGAAGTTTGAATACTACACGTTCACAATATTCTGCATGTAACAGTACATAACTCTAGGACCTACATATATAAAATCCAACATGGCGACCATCCGAAATATTTAGTCGGTTCTTAATATCTACGAATCTATTACAGCAATCAAACAGAAATTGTGTATGTTGATAGTGGCAATTAACATAAGTAGGATATATGAAAATAGGCTGTATAGTTCTTCACGGAACTACTTGTTTCATAATCAGGCAGCAGTGAGAGTTGATGGTAGGATGAGCTCTTGATTCAAGGTTGTTACAGGAGTGAGGCAAGTCTGTAACCTCTCACCACTACTGTTTATTTTATGTATGGACCATTTGCTGGAGGCCATAAACTGGCTGGGTGGGATTCAATTAGGTGTAAACCAGGTGAACAGTCTGGCATATGCTGATGACCTGGTTGTAATGCCAGACTCCGTCGAAAACTTACAAGCCAATATGTTAGAACTTGAACAGAAATGTAGGGAGTATGGCATGAAGAAAATAGGAGGAACTAAATTGGAGCAAACGGAACATTTTAAGTACTTGTTGTTGTTGTTGTTGTTGTTTGAGTCTTCAGTCTTTTGACTGGTTTGATGCAGCTCTCCATGTCTCCCTGTGCTGAGCTAATCGTTTCATCTCTTCATAGCTACCACACCCTACATCTGAGGCAATCTGTTTAACATATTCTAACCTTGGTCTACCCCTACAGTTCTTGTCCTCGACCCTTCCTTCCATAACTAATCTTGCTATTCCTGGGTGTCTTAGTATGTCTCCTACCTACCTATTTCTTCTCTTGATTATCAGTCGCCAGAAACATCTCTCCTCTCCCACTAGTCTTAATACCTCTTCGTTTGTAACCATATCTATCATCTGATGTTCATCATTCTCCTGTAACACCACATTTCAAACGCTTCAATTCTCCCCTTTTTTGCTGCACCAATAGCCCAAGTTTCACTTCCATAGAGTGCCACGTTCCAGACAAAGGCTTTCAAAAAATGACTTCCTAATACCTAAATCTATATTCGATGTCAACAGATTTCTTTTCTGTAGAAATGCTTTTCTTGCCTGAGCCAACCTACTTTTTATATCCTCTTTGCTTCGTCCATCACTGGTTATTTTGCTTCCTAAGTAACAGTTTTTCACCGGCAAATTTGATGTCCATAGAAGTTTCTGATTTATTTCGGCTGCATTGCAATATTTTTGTTTTTTAAGTGCTAGGGCTGTGTATTCTCTCAGGATAATAGTGTGGGGAAGGAAATAGAGCCTAGGTGTAGAAAAGTCAATGCAGTGAGTTCTCAGTTGCGATCTACAGTATTCTGTGAGACAGAAGTTAATGTAGCGACGAAACTCTCCCCACACCGCTCAGTATTTAGACCAACCTTGCTGTATGGAAGTGAGAGCTGGGTAAATTCAGGATATCTGATACATAAACTAGGGGTAACTGATATAAAGGTAGCGTGAATGATTGCTGGCACAAATATAGAAGAGAACAATGACAGTGAGGTATTCGAAATGAAGAGATAAAGACAAAGTTAGAAATGAACACGCTAGATGAAGCTGGGATCATGTGAATGGGCAGGAGAGGTTACCTCAGTGGTTAATTAGTTCGGATGTAGAGGGTAATTGAAGCAGAGGCTGACCTAGGAGGCGATGGTTAGATTCAGTGTTGAACGATTTCAAAGTATGAGGTGTGGACGCAGAGGAGGCCGCAGTGCTAACTGCTAATAGGGGATCATGGAGGCGGCTTGTTCGTAAACAGAGGCTTGCAGACTAGCATGGACGCTGAAAGGCAAAAATGTGTGTATGTAATGAATGCCGGCAAATAGTTTTCTAACTTGGCATACATATCGAACAGAATACATCAGATCAATATTGAGCAATCCATATGGTACTGTCGCCAACATGGTTCTACGCGTGCTCAATGGCTCAATGTTTAACATCCATATTTACAAAGAAATTTCAACCAATTATTTATGTGCAATATATGTCTTATGAGACGAGCTGCCTCCGTGGCTTAGGCGGCAGCACGCCGGCCTCTCACCCCTGGGTCGTGGTTCAAATCCCGGTCACTCCATGTGAAATCTGTGCTGGACAAAACGGAGGCAGACAGGTTTTTCTCCGGGTACTCCGGTTTTCCATGTCCAAATTTCATTCCAGCAACACTCTCCACTATCATTTCATTTCATCAGTCATTCATTCAATCATTGCCCCAGAGGAGTGCGTCAGGCCTCGGCAGCCGGCACAGTTCATATCCTCGCCGCTAGATGGGGCTTCATTCATTCCATTCCTGACCCGGTCGGAGACTGGAAGCAGGCTGTGGATTTTCATTTTCATATGTCTTATGAGACATGCTTACGGTTATTTACAGAGTCCTCTAGGCTATCCACTGCCTAGTAACATTCCGCGAACATTTGAACCCTCGAATCAATATTGTAGAATCTGAACATAAACACAATATGAAACTCTGCACATTCTTAATAATGTATACATGTTTTGAGCAACGTGCATATGTCAGGGTTACCAAAATTATTCAACGCACGTTTATAGGTTCCATGTTTAACTAAACTTAAGTTCCAAAACATTCAGTGGATTCCTACCAAATTTTGTATATTCAGTGAGGTAAAATTGTGCATATTTTCAGAGGCAACAGACCAACGAACTACCTAATAACCCTCTCTGCGGATTCGAGTCGCAGACTCTCAATAATTCAGAAACCATACAAGGAATTAATTTCAGTCACACTGTAGTGCTCTATTAGGCCTCAGGTGTAGTCTGAGCAAATCAGAAATGCCACTATTACAATTTTAATTCCGAAGATAAGTTCTTATTATAAACAGGTGTAAATAGATGAATCTTACATTTTATGACATGTAGGCTCTTTATTTCGTGACATAACTACGGTAGTTGTTAGGTCTTTCAACCAGATAATCGCAGTTGAAGATGGCGAATGTGATAAATAGGTGAAATATCCATTCTGTAAACAGTCAATTAATTTTCTTCCTATCTCATACTATGGCATGCGATATTAATGAAATTGCTAAGAAAGGTATACCTGGTTCCTTAGTTTAGGGGCTGCAACAACGCGGTCATGTAGCCCCGTGTACTTTGGGTGTGTGTAGAATCTGTCTGATAACGGGTGTTAATTGCGATGGCTGTATTAGTGTGTGTTATCTGTGATTCAGGTAAGGACTTAATACGATCAATTTTCAAGTAGTTTCTACTTTTGCCGCAAACTTGGCTACTAGATGCCATCGCAACCAGCACCTGGGGAACTATTAGAGCGTTATCAAATGTAACCTACAAATTTTAGTTTCACACAAGGTAGTTAGTGGAAGGTACTTTTACATGCCATAAATCTATGACATGAGCCCGCTGGCTTTAATTCCCTTCCGAAGGAAGGCATTTTGAAGGATTTTAACGCTCTTAATAAATCCGACGACTTCAGCAGGGTTTGATCCCGCGGTCTTGGGCATTGAAGCACAGCATGCTACCAACTACACCACCGAGGCTGCCAATGGTATACCCATAGCGGAGCCATGTTAAGTCTTTAAACATGCTGTACACCACCTTCGGGATCATCTCCCTTGAAATAACTTAATAGATGGATCCCAAATGTTATGCAATGTAGGCTCTTTAGTTCGTCACATTATCGGATGTTCCTGGATCTTGAAGTGACATTCGTGTACAAAGAGTATGGTAATTATCCTTGAAAGGAACTTCGGAGTTGGTCCTTCAGAAAAGAATCATGCTATATGAAACAAGTAGTTCCGTGAAGAACTATACAGCCTATTTTCATATATCCTGCTAATGTTAATTGCCTCTATCAACATACAAAATTTCAGTTTAATTGCTGTAACAGATTCGTAGATATTGAGAACCGTCTAAATATTTCAGATGGTCGCCAGGTTGGATTTTTATTTTTGTACTATTACATTGATTATTGTGTACGTGTGGTATTCAAACTTCAATCGCATGATTAGAACACAAGAAGTAAAAATGAGATTTTAAAATCACGCACAGCAGCCATCTTGTGATTATGCAAACAATTGAAATAAATTAGATGCCAGTGGATCAACAATTGTATAAGCATTTAACGTGCAACTTTTCACGGCACTCGGATAGTTAATTCGCGAGAAACGTCCATTTAAATATTTATACTTCGCGTCGCCGCCATGTTGGATTTGTGTTCACCAGGTTACTGAAAGTCCTTTAGGTGAACATATGTTCATAGTCTTTATGAACATAAAAAAAATCAGTTTGGTTGCTGTAAAAGATTCATAGATATTGAGAAATGTCTAAATATTTCGGAAGCTCGCCATTTAGGTTTGTTATATGTATAGGCCATAGAGTTATGTACCATTCAAGGACAATTATTGCCTAGGTTCATTATTCAAACTTTCACCTCGATCGCATGATTACGACACAAGAAATAGAAACTTAATTTTAAAATTTCGCACAGCCGCCATCTTGAGGTTATGTAAACAATTGAATTAAATTATATGGCAGTGCATTACAATCTGCAAAATCATTTACTGTACTTCATTTCACTGCGCTCAGAGAGTTAAATCACGAGAAAAGTCTATTAAAACATTTCAAATTCGCTTGGTCGCCATGTTCGTTTTGTACTTTACAGGTTTACGAAATATACATAGGTAAACTTGCATCAGTACCCTTTATCACCGTACAAAATTGCAGGGTGATATCTGTAATCGTTTCGGAGATATAGAATGTCAGTGAAATATTTCGCACAGCCGCCATTTTGAGGTTATGTAAACAAATGAACTAAATTAGACTCCAGTGAATTACAATGTGTATAGACATTTGCTGTACTAAGTTTCATTACGTTTGGATAGTTAAATCGGGAGAAAAGTCTATTTAAAAGTCTCAACTTCGCTTGACCGCCATGTTGGTTTTGTAGTCACCAGGTTTTTGAAAGTCTCATAGGTGAACTTCTAGTAGTGCCCTTTATCACCGTACACAATTTCAGGGCGATATCGGTAATAGCTTCGGTGATATTGAATGCTAGTGAAATATTTCGCACAGCCGCCATGTTGGATTGGTGAGACGTAACAAAATGTGAAGGGCACGGTCGAGGTCGCCGGGAATAGTGCTATGAACATACCGAGTTTCATTGAAATCGCTCCGGCCGTTTAGATTTTATTAGGGGGGACTCAACACCACACACTCACACACACACACACACACACACAGCACACACACACACACGGACAAAAGGTGATCTCATAAGCCTATTTTTTCAAAATTGAAAATAGGCTAAAATGTGGGGCATTATTACTTATGATAAAAAAAAGTGAAATTGTGTGTGGGCATGCAATGTAGTTCAATAGCTTCTCGAAATTGTAAAAAATGAAAAAAACCATTTAGTCTTTCCCCATGAGTAGCGGAGCTCGGGTGTTGCAGCTAGTTAACGACATATCTGTGCCTCGGAGCTATAGGACACTATGTCACATTTACTACATTTTACAGGTGAGCAGTTTAAAGATGTTTTACTCAGTTCTCCCTTAATTTTCTCGCCTCTTAGTAGCATTTTCGTAACAAAATTTTAACTGTGTTTCTTTAATTCACGGAAAATCCACCAGACTGTGCAGAAGTATACAACACTATGATCAGATGGTGTGTATAGCTCTGTGTAGAGGAGAAGAACCCCATAAAATTGTGATAATAAACCCATTTTGGAGAAAAATGGACATATTGTCCTATACCTCCTAAGTATGGCCTGTTTGCCATCTCTTGATGAATGCAGTACATTCGCATTTGTCTATTGGCACAGGCTAGAGTAAAATGTGGCTTTTCACCGATGTCTCAGTCCCACTCATGGCTGTGATTATATGGAAGCTACTGAGGTATGGGTGGTGCTTAGTAATGACATTCAGGGCACACTCAGTGCCCGTGGATGCTGTGAAATATTCTACTCATAGGGTTAGTACTGCTGTTCTGACTTACTGAGGAAAGCAACCTCACTCCTCTTCTTGCCTAGTACGCCTCACTATAGCGCTGCCTTAGGTTTTTGTGGGTATCTACCCCCATAACCTAACGGCGGTATTTTTTGAGGATCCAACCAGCCTTCGGGCAGACTACCTTACAGACAGACCTCCAAAGTACAAAAATATTAGTAGAAGTAACTTTAATTCGAAATAGCAGTTCGCAACACACATATAATTTGCTTATTGCATACACTGTCAGGCGTTCAATCATATCATTGTTTCGTAACCGGTTGTACACTACTCATACATAGAACGTGTAGGATGTATAACAAAAATAGTTCCTCTGTTTGCTGTTCTTAAGTTTGTATTTTAACAACAATTTTTACTATTGAATTCATCTTCACATCATCTGAGTTTCTGATGTTGACTGTACCTATTCTTCTTTCTCCCTCCTCCTTCTGCTCACTTCCGGAACAGACGAGAAGAAGTTGTAAACCGCTGACGTCGGAAGGAGCTTGAAGAGCAAAGGGGAGAGCTAGAAGTGCTGGCAGCCGAGTTGATGAAGACTTCAGCTGTATGAGTGACTGACTGATTTCTTGAGCGAGTTTACGCAGCGGTAATTTTTATTGAACATCTGGCACTGTGTCATGCTTAAAATAGACATTGAAGCGTAAGTGGCAGAACAGACCAAACAATCGTTTGGCCAACGGTATATTAATAATAATATTAATAACAAGATGTTCAGTAAAGAACATATAGCCTACTTTCTCCTAAATGCATGGGTATTGTTATAATTCTTTGTCCTTTTCAAGGAGTATGATTGAATGTTGGTTGTAGTAGCTTGTTGAAATACAACGTGCTATAGGGATATTAAACATGAATATGAGGTGCCCTTTGCTAGTGCTACCTCTGTACCAAATTTCGTTCAATTCGGTTTCACCGTGTTTGAATTGATAGGGGGAATCGATTTGCACACATACTTGGCCACCATCTGCAAACTATTGGGCTGGTGTTCTTGCAGTTTGGTCTGAATTAGTTTCCCACATAAAGATATGGAGTTGCAAAATTTGGTAGAGACTAGATTATTAGGTTGGTCGTAATTACATTTTAGCTTTTAACATTTGGGTGGTCGCGATTACGTTTCCGTCAAGATAGCGGTGATATAAAACATGACACTGAGGTGCCCTTTGCTAGTGCTACCTCTGTACCAAATTTCGTTCCATTCGGTTTCACCGTGTTCGAATTGATAAGGGGAATCGATTTTCACACAAAGATGGCCGCCATCCGCAAAATATTAGGCTGATGACCTATTAGTTTGGTCAAAGGATGCTCCCTCCATAAAGGTATGTTGTTGCTAAATTTGCTAGAGATCGGATGATTAGGCTAATCGTAATTTGATTTAAGCTTTGAACATTTGTGTGGCCGCCATTACGTTTCTGTCAATATGGCGGCGATATAAATCATGACACTGAGATGCCCTTTGCTAGTGCTATCTCTGTACCAAATTTCGTTCCATTCGGTTTCACCGTGTTTGAATTAATAGGGGGAATTGATTTTCACACAAAGATGGCCGCCATCCGCAAACTATTAGGCTGATGACTTATTAGTTTGGTCAAAGGATGCTCCCCCCATAAAGGTATGTTGTTGCAAAATTTGGTAGAGATCGGATGATTAGGTTAATCGTAATTTGATTTAAGCTTTGAACATTTGTGTGGCCGCCATTACGTTTCCGTCAAGATGGCGGCGATATAAAACATGACACTGAGGTGCCTTTTGTTAGTACTACGTCTGTACCAAATTTCGTTCCATTCGGTTGCACCGTGTTCGAATTAATAGGGGGAATCGATTTTCACACAAAGATGGCCGCCATCCGCAAACTATTACGCTGATGACTGTTTGGTCAAAGGATGCTCCCCCCATAAAATAAAGGTATGTTGTTGCAAAATTTGGTAGATATCGGATGATTAGGTTAGTCGTAATTTGATTTAAGCTTTGAACATTTGTGTGGCCGCCATTACGTTTCCGTCAAGATGGCGGCGATATAAAAAATGACACTGAGGTTCCCTTTATTAGTACTACCTCTGTACCAAATTTTGTTCCATTTGGTTTCACCGTGTTCGAATTAATAGGGGGAATCGATTTTCAAACAAAGATGGCTGCCATCCGCAGACTATTGGGCTGATGACCTATTAGTTTGGTCAAAGGATGCTCCCCTCATATAGGTATGTTGTTGGAGAATTTGGTAGAGATCGGATGATTAGGTTAGTCGTAATTTGATTTAAGCTTTGAACATTTGTGTGGCCGCCATTACGTTTCAGTCAAGATGGCGGCGATATAAAACATGACAATGAGGTGTCCTTTGCTAGTGCTACCTTTGTACCAAATTTCGTTCAATTCGGGTACACCGTGTTCGAATTGATAGGGGGGGGGGGGACAGACATTCAGAGTACACACACTCACACACACAGACTCACACACACACAGACTGACACACAATTTTTCGCCCTGTGTTGATCTCATAAGTCTACTTTCATTTTTTGCAAAAATCGAAAGTAAGCTAAAAATACCGGTACTTTAAAACATTTTGGAAATATTTAGACAAATTTTGGGACCCCAAAATGATAAAGACAATATCTGAATGAAGAGGAAAAATTAAGTTCTCTACCGGAATATAGAGAAACTTATGGACAGAACTAAGAGAAGACGAGTACAATTTTATGGACACCTTCACACAATGAACAACATATTCAGTAAAAGAATGCTTGATTTCATCTCCAAATTGAGAACTACCACAGGTTGGCTAGAAAGGATCAACAAGGAATGAATATCACCGGTGACATCATAACTAACAGGGAGGAATTCCTGTGGTACACTGCTACTACATATTTTTTTAATTTTGCAAGTTCAAAGACAACCTAGGAGAGTCATGCCAAAGGAACACAGGCAGGCTATCAGTCAACGTTTGGAGAAGTTCTGGGAAGAAAAGAAAGAAGTTAAACGCTATTGCATAGGTTCTTAGAGGTGTATAAATGGTCAAAATCTTATAATAATAATAATAATAATAATAATAATAATTCATGACAAACATAAAATCAGCGCCCAGGGAACTGGAGGTCGGACTAGGAAAAGTTCAGAAGGCAGAAAAGTTTAAATACCTCGGTGAATGGATAGAGCCTAACCTATCAGAGAAAGAAGCCTTCGTGTCACGCATTAATAAAATGGAAATGGCATACAACCTGACTAATGACATCTACAATAAGAGATCGATATCCTTAAACGCCAAAATTAGACATTACTGCACTGTTATTCGACCAGAGGCTCTGTATGCGGCAGAGACTCTAACAATGAACAAGAAAGGTCTAATGGAAAAACTAGAGGCGAAAGAAAGGAAGATTTTGAGGAAAATCCTGGGTCCCATCAAAGAAAACAGCGAGTACAGAAGGCGTCACAACCACGAATTATACAAGCACGTGGAGAAGATCAGTGATACGATTTGAAAAAGAAGGATTGCCTTTTATAGCCACGTGACACGAATGAGCCCAGGCAGGATATCAAATCGCATATTGACGTACTTTCAGGATAAGAAAACCAAAGGGGCATGGTTCACGGAAGATGAAAAAGATCTACGTGAAATGGAAATTTCCCCTAAAGATATCCAGGAGCGTGTTCCACTTCAGGAAAAACTACGTACGCACAAAGGTTTCCAGGAAAAGCCGAAGCTGAAGACAGGGAAGGTGTGGTCCCAAGAGAGAAAAGAACAACACCGGAGACGAATGCGGGAACACTGGGCGGTAGTTAAAGCTCGGAAGAAGAGACAGTTGAACTGACGTGGTCCCTAGTTGGCCGAATCGAAGAAATAATAATAATAATAATAATAATAATAATAATAATAATAATAATAACAATAATACTAATAACTGATAGAGAGAAAAGGACTATTTACATTTTCGAAATTCGTATACAAATGAATAATAATTACGGAAAAATTTGACAAACACAGTGTCTCAGCAAATAATTTGAACAGTTGCAGAACCGAAACCAGATCATTATAACATGTTTGATTTTATCAACCAGCAAACTCCTATCAAAGATGCCACCAGAAGTCCTTCATCTTCAATATAACTTCTAGAGACAAATAAAGAAGGAAGTAATATTGGATTGCTCCCACTTGAATGGACACACGGACTGAGTTTCTGAATTTATATAATTACTTTCTACTAAATTTGCACACATCAACGATACACATTATACTGCTGACTTAAATCTCTAGAAATGTGTGTGATATTACTATATGCAAACTATGCAAATTTCCAAAATGCTCCTTGTTTCAAAGAAATTGAGATAGCTCAATTATTGCAACGGTTACTTACGTGATATTAACTTAAAAACAAATTTAAGTATTAGTTTAGAATGTATATGCATATATGCATAGATAAATAAATAAATAATAAATAAATAAATAAGTAAACAAATAAATATACAACTAACTAAATAAATAGATGAATAATTAATAATGTTATTGGTTTTACGTCCCTTTTAACTACACTTGCTTTTAGAGACGCCGGGGTGCCGGAATTTTGCCCCGAAGGTGATCTTTAACGTGCCAGTAAATCTACTGACACGGCTCCCTCGCATTTGCGCACCCTCAAATGCCAGCTGACTGCGCCAGGTTTTGAACCTGCTACCTTGGGATCAGCAAGCAAATAGATGAATAAATACATATAATTTATAATATATTGTTTCCTCGAATTACCTAATTAAATCATGTTAAACTACAAAACTAATAACACTACATTAAAACGAACATTTAAAAACATATGTTTCTATAAAGGATATGAATAATAATTTTCATCATTATTGTCGGAATATGGATTCTCTAGGAGCACATTTTATCTCAAAAAAAAAACAACAACAAAAAAACAAAAACAAAAACATAAATCCTCATTCACATTCACGAAGGTAATTACGTATAACCAAGGTCATTCTGCAGTGCCCGCTACACATGGGACTTCAAAATGAAAAGTGAAGGGGGGGGGGGGGGACTGTTTTCTGAAATCAGCGTTGATCCTTAAGCAATGGTAGAATATGGAAAATAACATCTAGCGTAATCTGCAAGAGTCAAGGGTGCATTTGTGATGAGACATTTTGAACGAAAATTCACTCCCAGTGTCCCTTTATGTTTCCTCCCTCTTATCTGAACCAAAGTGAGGCAATATCAAGTGTCGAAACTGCACAAACCCTTATATCTGCTGTGCGTGTGCTGAGATTCAAGTCAAACCCAAATATAAATCACTAGCGGACCCGTGCGAGAAATCTCGCATGCTCATAAGCCACACTTTCCCTAATGGGTTTATAATAAGAGACTTAAGGTGAAAGGTTGTTATGTCTTTATTTGAACCAAATGATTATAGAACACTATTTACGTTTCAGGCGTCCCTACTGCCAAAATGCGAACTGAACAGCAATGATGTCGCGTATTTTCCTGCAGCAACAGTATTTGCAAATCGCACACTTCTTACAAAAATTGATATTTATGAAATTAGAATGCAATTCGTCACAGCTAATGTCATTTGTGTGCTGAGTCCATTGATTGACAGCTTAGCCGTATATTTATGAAATTATACGATTTGAGTAAACTACTCATTCCTTTAAATTACTTTTTTTTGAAATCCATGCAAAATGATAAAGGAAAGACCTCAGAATAATAAAATGACATGAAACAGGCGTCATAGCGGCCAGCAATTATGGAGCGTATCTTCCTTCAGCAACAGTATCTGCAATTCGCACACTTCGTATAGTTTTTTAAAAGTCATTTTTAACGAAATTATTGATATTTATGAAATTAGAGTGCAATGCGTCACTGGTAATGTATATTCTCTTTAATTTGAATGCTCATTTTTCACGATTGGTCGCCTGTGAGCGCCGCAGGAGGGATACATACTACTGAAATAATATATATGATTGAAATAGTACATTATTATTATTATTATTATTATTATTAATTGTCGTAGTGTAATAATTATGATAATAATATTAATAATGCGTGTTTCTCTCTTATAGAATGACATGTTTCGTTCATCACATGAACATTTTCAGATCACCGTTCAAGCGAGGCCCTTCAGTAAGAGAGTTCTGAAGATCCATGCTCTAATTGCACTTGCCCAACTAGCCCTTGTCTTGGAAGGTCTCTATCTGTAAACAACAGCGACCACGCTATCATTGTCGGTATAACAGTGAGGACGTGCTCTCAGTTCAAACTAGTTCCAAACAATTTCCATTAGCTCTCTCACTCGATTTCCTCCGCTCGCCTCTGTTTGTGTTACATTTCCATGTTGATTTGGGCCACCTGGCTTGTGCACTGACTACAACACTCGCCTCTACTAATACATCAACAACGCTCTTCATAGGCACATCACAAAGTCACGTAGATTCGTCTCTTGTTATGCTATTAGTTCAATTGGTACTGTTCTTGTTTTTTTTCTGGTGAAATTATATTTCAAACGACATAAGAAACACTGGGAAGCCTCCGTGGCTTAGGCGGTAGCACGCCGGCCTCTCACCGCTGGGTCCGTGGTTCAAATCCCGGTCACTCCATGTGAGATCTGTGCTGGACAAAAAGGAGGCAGACAGGTTTTTCTCCGGGTACTCCGGTTTTCCCTGTCAAAATTTCATTCCAGCAACACTCTCCACTATCATTTCATTTCATCTGTCATTCATTTAATCATTGCCCCAGAGGAGTGCGTCAGGCCTCGGCAGCCGGCACAGTCCATATCCTCGCCGCTAGATGGGGGCTTCATTCATTCCATTCCTGACCCGGTCGGAGACTGGAAGCAGGCTGTGGATTTTCATTTTTCATTCATAAGAAACACTATCCTCTTCATTCTATACAGTGTTACAAATTTAAGCGACAAATCACTAGAAATACCACCGACAGCAGTGGCTATGCTCGCTAAAAGCGCAGCGTTGGGTCATGGGGCAAGCTCTCTGCTGACTCGGTAGACGCGTGGGTTCGAGCCCCTCCGTCGGTCGTCCTTGAAATGGTTTTCCGTGGTTTCCCATTTTCAACACCAGGCAAATGCTGGGACGGTACCTTCTGACAGGACACGGCCGATTCCTTCCACATCCTTGCCCAGTTTCATTCATCTTCATCCATTCCATCCATCATCCCGGCACGCAGGTCGCCCACGGGCGTCGACTAGAAAGACCTGCACTCGGCCTCTCTGGAGGTCACACGAAAAAAAAAAAAAAAAAAAAAAAAAAAAAAACTAGAAATACCGGATTTAGGGAGCAATTGAAGAAAAACGTTTAGTAAATGAGCCAAGTTATTTTGTAAATGCTTTATATTATTGGACGAAAATTCAATGACAATTAGGCCTAGTACAGATGTTGAGTGCGTACTGAAAACATAGTAATTATTGTTTTATATAGGAAACAGATTGGATGTAGACCTTATGCGATAACAATTTATATGGTCAATCATTAGCGGAACTATACTGTAAATGTAGTCAACATATCATTTAATTCCGTCAAACAGTCGTCAATATTTCAAACGTCGATGTTTCATCTCCCTTATTCTAATGCTGACCAGTATGTTAGTGAGCACCAACACTCCAGTGTCTGTGTCATACTTTCAGGGTTGGGGATTAATGAGTTACTCGTAACAACAGTTACTTTATACGGTAACAAGAGGATGGTTGGTTGTTTGGTTCCTCAGTTTGGGGGCTGCGACAACGCGGTCATGTAGCCACGTGTACTTTGGGTGTGTGTGGAATATGTCTGATAACCGGTATTAATTGTCTTGGCTGTATTAGTGTGTGTTATCTGTGAATCAGGTAGAATGATTCCAGACGATACATTTTTTCAAGTATTTCCTACTTTTGCCACCAAATGCTACCATCCACTACACCTAGCTGCTGGCGTTGGAACTAATAGAGCGTTATCAAACTAACCTACAAATATTTGCTTCCACAAGTGTAATTAGTGGAAGGTTCTTTTTTATTCCATAAATCTATGACATGGGACCGCCGGCTTTACTTCCCCTCTGAAGGAAGGCATACTGAGGGATTTTGACGCTCTTAAAAATCCGACGACTTAGGCCGGGTTTGAACCCGCAATCTTGGACATTGAAGCTCAGCATTCTACCAACTACGCCACCGAAGCCGCTAACTCAGAGTAACGTGTTACTAGTTAGTTAGTTATTGTTGTTAGAAGGGGCGGAACTACGAGGTCATCTGCCGCTAAAACGTGCTACTATAGAGTTACCAGGTAGAAAAGACTGTTGGAGGCGGGGCTCGCATTATGTAGCTGCTGAAGAGCTTCCCCCTCCATACACGACTTCGGAAGGTCCAGCGACTAGGACAACGAAGCAAGTAGCAGCGAGAAAAAGAGAGAGAGAGAGACACTTCCCCTACCTGACGCACATGCGCAGAAGAAAGACTAGCAGTTGAGTGGCAAGGGAGCTGGAAACACTCTCCCCTACTTTGGTGCACTTGCGCGTTGCAACATTCTTTTCAACCTGGTCACTCTATAGTAACAGTTACTTTATACGGTTACGAGAGGTGTGTGCCGTATCTTGTGTGGGGTTTCGCCTAGGACACCTAGCTGGCTCATCGGCGGGCTCTTGGTGTCCCCGCCTGGACCCCCAAAGGAGTAGTGAACTGCGCGCTACCTCCCTTTATATTGAGTGCAACTGCACTACTTTGCTGCGAGAATTAAAGGCTCAAGCAGCCTTAACCTACCTATGAAAGCTTCCAAAAAGATGGTTTATAGGTTTTCACGGTCAGTGAATTAAAACTCAGCATTTGTTTTCTAGGTTTGTGCCGTTTCTTGTGTGAGGTTTGGGCTAGGACATCAAGGTGGCTCATCAGCGGCCTCTTGGTGTCCCCGCTCGGAACCCCACAGGAGTAGCGAACTGCGCGCTACCTCCCTTTTTATGTAGTGCAACTGCACCACTTGACTGCGAGAACTAAAAGCTCAAGCAGCCATAACCTCCCTAATAAGGCTTCCAAAAAGATGGTGTATTTGCTTTCACGGCCAGTGAATTAAAACTCAGCAATTTTTCTAGGATTGTGCCATGTCTTGTGTGGGGTTTCGCCTAGGACACCAAACTGGCTCATCAGCGGGCTCTTGGTGTCCCCGCCAGGATCCTCACAGGAGTAGCGAACTGCGCGCTACCTCCCTTTTAATGAAGCGCACCTGCGCCTCTTCACTGCGAGAACAAAATCTCAAGCAGCCATAACCTCCCTATGAAGGCTTCCGAAAAGATGGTATATTGGCTTTCACGGTCATTGAATTAAAACTCAGCATTTGTTTTCTAGGTTTGTGCCGAGTCTTGTGTCGGGTTTCGCCTAGAACACCATGCTGGCTCATCAGCGGGCTCTTCATGTCCCCGCTCAAGATTTTCATTAGCATACAGCTGTTTGACCAACACTATTAGGTAAGGATAGCATCGCACCTGCGCTGACTTCCACCGCCTCCTATTTTAAATTTCACTGCGTGGCTAGTGCCATTGTGCGGTGTTCGAGGAGGCCGTGGTCGACTACAAGGTATTCTCTGCGTCAAATGCGCTCTGTTCAGTAAACAAAACTGGCGAAATCTCGACAGATATTTGTGAATATTCATGTTCGAACATAAAATAAAGTTAAAATTATCGTCGAAAATAAACAGTCGTATGCAACTCGCCTATAATGGTAATTAAGAAACTCGTATGGAAATTATAAAACTCACTCCGCTCGTTTTATAAACATACTAGTGTCTTAATTGTTGCCATTATAGGCGTGTTGCATAATGTAGTATTATACTGTATTACTGTAGTTATTGTTTCATTAAATTGAATGTATTGACAAGCGCTTACTTTATTATTTAATTAATTTTCCTTCATTCTTTGAGAGTGACGGTCCGTTTCTTCTTGAGTCCACTTTATTCTAGTTGTCTAATTCTTTCTCACCCGAAGCCCTGGATTATGGGTTACATCTCAACAAAGTGTTCTGTTTCCTATTGTATCTGTTTTAATTCCAGTCTTCTTCTTCTTCTTCTTCTTTTCTTCAGCGTTTGTCCCGCCTGGTGGCAGGGTCCACTATATGGATTCGATGTCTCCATTAGTTCTGTCCTCGGCCATGCCAGGGTGGAGATTGACGCTGTTCAGATCTTTGTGAAGGGTATCGCCCCATCGCTGTTTTTGGTCTATTACTGGCGACTTCCAACATGTAACCCGTCTTTACTATAGTGTCAGCCCCTGACCTCAGCATATGTCCAAACCATCTTAAACGACTCTAGTGCATTTTTTCGGGAATGGGTGCAATGCCAAATCTCTCCCTGATACATTCATTGATGATGCGATCCAGTTTAGTAACACCACCTGTCCACCGCAGCAGCATTCTGGTCTCAATGACTCCCAGTCGACGCTCTATCTCAGTCGTAGTAGGCCAACATTCGCAACCATACAGTGCGATAGGTCGGATGACATGATAGATTTTAGATTTGAGGTGATCTTTCATCCTCCTGTCGCAAGTGACGCCAGTTGTTGTTCGCCATTTCATCCAAGCTGCGGATATCCTTGCATTGACCTCTTCGACAAGTCGACCATCAGCAGCGATCGTGGAGCCAAGATACTTGAATCTCGTTACTCGCTGTAGATCCTCGCCGTCTACCTGAATTCCAACCTTTTTCATCAATTTTTAAATTTCAATGAACCATGTGTGGATTTGTAACTGTTTAATATGTTGAAGATCTGCTTGGTCTCTCTGTTATTATTCACTCGGTAAATGTGTCCAATATACTGTCGTCTTCTTTTCCTCATTACATCAGACAGATTTTCAACTCTCAACCCTCGGTTGGATCCAAGTCTATATTCTGCGTTATTATTACTTTTGATATGATACAATGAATAGCAGCAAATGCCCATAGCAGGGAATTTTTTATTTGAATGCCCGTAGGCTCCCAGCAAGTTCAATTTCAAATAGTTCTAACTTTGGTTACCAGATGCCACTGTCACTGACACCTGGCGGAAAACGTTGGAACTTGATAGAGGGTTTCTAACCAAATGTTACCTAAAAATGTGGCTACACACATCCAGGATATTTTACATGCCATAAATCTATGACTTAAGCCCGCTGGCTTTACTTCCCCTCCGAAGGAAGGGATATGGATATTAACGGTCTTAAAAATCCGACGACTTCGGCCGGGTTTGAACCCGCGATCTTAGGCATAGCAGTTAAGTATGTTACAGACTACGACACCAAAGCCGATCATTATTACTTTTAGGTCCCAGTATTTTTCTCAAGATTCTTCTACGAACTTCTTCTAATTTTTCAATTCAAGCGTTTCTACTGAATAAAGAAAAAGTAGTTCCGTGAAGAACTATACAGCATATTTTCATATATCCTACTTATGTTAACTGCCACTATCAACATACAAAATTTGAGTTTGATTGCTGTAATAGATTCGTAGATATTGAGAACCGACTAAATATTTCGGATGGCCACCATGTTGGATTTTATATATGTAGGTCTTAGAGTTATGTACTGTTACATGAAGATTATTGTGTACGTGTAGCATTCAAACTTCAATCTCATGATTAGGACACAAGAAGTAACAAGGAGATTTTAACATTTCGCTCAGCTGCCATCTTGTGGTTATGGAAACAATTGAAATAAGTTAGACGCCAGTGGATTAACATTCGTATAAGAATTTACTGTACCAGGTTCCACTGCACTAGGATGGTTAAATTGCGAGAAACGTCCATGTGAATATTTATAATTCGCGTCGCCGCCATGTTGGATTTGTGATCACCAGGTTATTTAAAGTCCTATAGGTGAACTTAATGTTCATAGCCCCTAAGAACATAAATAAATTCAGTTTGATTGCTATAACAGATTCGTAGATATTCAGAGCCGTCTAAATATTTCGGATGGTGGCCATGTATGATTGTTAAATGTATAGGCCATAGAGTCATGTACCATTAAAGGAAAATTATTGCGTAGGTTCATTATTCAAACTTTCACGTCGATCGCATGATTACGACACAAGAAGTAAAAACTTAATTTTAAAATTCGCACAGCCGCCATTTTGAGGTTATGTAAACAATTGAACTAAATTGGATACCAGTGCATTACAATGTGTATAAACATTTCCTGTACCAGATTTCATTGCGTTTGGAACATTAAATCGCGAGAAAGGTCTATTCAAATTTTTAATTCGCTTGGCCGCCATGTTCGTTTTGTAGTTAACCGGTTTTTGAAAGTCTTATAGATGAACTTCCAGTAGTGTCCTTTATCTCCTTACAAAATTTCAGGGTGATACCGCTAATAGTTTCAGAGATATAGAATGCCGGTGAAATATTTCGCATATCCGCCATCATGTGGTTACGTAAACAATTGAACGAAGTTTGATGTCGGTGCATTACAATGTGTATAAACATATACTGTACCAAGTTTTATTGCGTTTGGTTGGTTAAATCGCGAGAAACGTCTATTTAAAAGTCGCAAATTGCGTGGCCGCCATGTTGGTTTTGTAGTTACCAGTTTTTCAATAGTCACATAGGTGAACTTCTAGTAGTTCCCTTTATCACCGTAAAAAATTCCAGGGTGATATCGGGAATAGTTTCGGAGATATTGAATGCTGGTGAAACATTTCACACAGCCGCCATGTTGTAATGGTGAGACGTAACAAAATATGAAGGGCACGGTCGGGGTCGCCCGGAGTAGTGCTATGAACTTACCGAGTTTCATTGAAATCGCTCCAGCCGTATATAAGTTATTAGGGGGGCACACACACCCCCTCTCTCTCTCTCACACACACACACACACACACACACACACACACACACACACACGCACGCACACGCACACACAGACACACGGACAAAAGGTGATCTCATAAGCCTATTTTTTTCAAGATTGAAAATAGGCTAAAAAGTAGGGTTTGCCCTCTGTTTGATGTCTTAATTTGATGTTCCAGGACAAGGATTTTTTTATTGTCTACATTTTTAGCCTACTTTTCACATTTTGCAAAAATGAGGAAAAAGTAGATTTATGAGATCGATCCGGGCAAATGCCTGTCTGTCTGTCCTGTCTGTCTGGCTGGCTGTGTGTGTGTGTGTGTGTGTGTGTGTGTGTGTGTGTCCCTATCAACTTCTAAACGGCTGCAGCAATCGAAACCAAATTTGGTATGAGTAAAGATCTATACCTGCATATCTCAAGCCCATGTTTGAAAATGATGTCAATGCTACCAACTGCTGAAAAACCGAAATTGAAATTTGAGCTCCATTTTGGATACCTTAGAAGTTATGCATGGGAACTATTCAAAAATTGGCACACATATAGACAATAATATTTCAGTTTAATTTCCAGGAGGCCATGCATGGCAGTGTTGACAAAATGATTCTAAGCCTGCTGATAGGTCCAATTATTAAATGCATATAACTTCTACACTATCAATTGGATTTTAACCAAATTTCGTATGTACTATGTGTACATAAACAGATATGACCAAACATATTCTTAAAGGCCACCATGGCTGCCAACTGTTAATAAATGATCTCTCTCTATTTTCTTATCCAAATACCAATATATCAGAAAGTATGCAAGCCGACAGCTTTAAACTATGCACACGTATAGTACCTGACATTCTTGACTAATTTGGAGTAACTTATGTACGTCAGTGCAACCAATATGATTCTACGCCTGCTGATTGGACCAATTTTTAAATACATGCAACTTCTATACTATCAATTGGATTTCAACCAAATTTCGTATGTTGGATACCAGTGCATTACAATGTGTATAAACATTTCCTGTACCAGATTTCATTGCGTTTGGAACATTAAATCGCGAGAAAGGTCTATTAAAATTTTTAATTCGCTTGGCCGCCATGTTCGTTTTGTAGTTAACCGGTTTTTGAAAGTCATATCATAACAGATATGAGTATGATTATTCTTAAGAGCAACAAGGGCTACCAACTGTTAATAAATGCTGTCTCTATTTTTTACCCTAATATTATTATATCAGAAAGTATGTAAGCCAACAGCTTTAAAATTTGTACACGTATAGTACCAGACATTTTAGGTTAATTTGGGGAAACTAATATACGTCAGTGCTGCCAACATGAATCTAAGCCTGATGATAGGTCCAATTTTAAAATGCATGTAACTTATATACTGACAAATGGATATCATCCAAAATTGGCACAACAAGAGATCATAATATTTCAGATTATATCTGACCAACACATGTATGACATTGTTGCCAACATGATTTTACGCGCGCTGATAGATCCAAGGTCTAACTGCATGTAACGTCCATGCTATAAATTGGACTTCAACCAAATTTTGTATTATGTACCTTAGGTGATGGAACTAACAATATATTCAATCACCAGGGCTGCCAACTGTAGTGCTCTATTAGGCTACATTATACCAGGTATATTTCGAACTAATTAATAATTTCGATGTTGCCAACTTAATTTCGTCATTATTCTAGATAGGTCTATATAGATTGGCATGAATCTTAAATTTTAAGTAAAGTAGGCTCTTTAGTTCGTCACGGAACTTCTTGTTGTCTTTTGTGTTGTTCGTTATCCACTCTCCTAGGTAACTTATTCAATGCAATTTGTCTTAAATAATGTGTTGTTATGAATTGTGATATTTTGTTGTTCCTTGGACGTCGTGTTCAATTAGCCCCGTGTACTTTGCTGTATATATATATTATACACGGATCGTTCACACGTCCGTGACATTGTTGACATTATTATTTTGGAAAGAAGAGTTATTAATTGAAGAGATTGAGGGAATGGATGGTTTGAATAGCGCGCGCAGGAGACTCAAGGGTGCTGAGGGAAGCATGCATCGCAGGGCGAGTGACGTGAGTTTGTGACGTGAAGCCCACATACGTCACGAGTTTTTTTTCTGGAATTACCTTTAGGAGAAGAGATGGACGCTAGGAAATTAGCACACTTTACTGGCAATTACAAGAGAAGGAATTTGAGCTATCAAGCGTTAAAATCGGTCCAGTAGAAGCCGAGATACGAGATGGAAGTTTCTGGAACATTTGCTCGCTGGACTATATAAAGGGCACGATTCTCAAGATAGTTACATCATTACAACGAAGCATTTGCTCATGTGCGGAACTACGTAACGTGAAGTGACAGTATACACGCCGAGATTCTGACGGTCGAAGGACTTAGTCGCTGTACCAGTGGTCAGCAAGACTTAGTTTTTGTTCGAGTGAACAAACTTAACTTTTGGCAGCGAATGGACTTAGAATATCCACTGACTTTCAGGTCACATATTCTACAGTCAGGTGATGGAAGTGTCGAAACCATTCACAGAAGTTAGCCTACAGGACGATGTATTTCTTGTGGTGACTATCCATCAGGCACTTCGAATTTCATCAGGAGAAGTTATTTATTTCATCAGTTCGTTTATGCAGCTAATAGGTGTTCCTATCTTAGCGTGCAAACGAAACCGCATTATTTGAATATGAGATTTATTGTCAAATCTACAAGAGTACTGTACCAGTCTATGACTGAGCAACTTTTGGTCATGTTACACGGTACTGGTCATAGCGGGAGTTATTTAGAACGAGTGACTGCGAATATCAATATGCGCCGTTAAACTACTCGTAGGATTGGTAGGACATGGAGACAAACTAGGTATACGGATACAGCAGATGGCCATGGGAAGACACTGTTGGAATAGTGTCCACCACAGGACACGCTCTTCCTACACATCAAGAATGAAGTAAGACAACTATTCATGTACTATCCACTTACCTGTAGTATTAGAGAATTCCATATTTTTGAACAGTCACGATCAGAAATCAACACACATTTTTCACCGTAGCTAGATTTTCGATTGTATTTGTCTGGATGACAAATGGAACTGCTGTCTGACAATTTATTTTTCGATCTACGATTTGTCAGGACAGGCATTAGTTCATGTTCCGACATGAAATATTTCGATTTATTCCAAGGGATAGGAGTATTTTTCTTTTATTCTTATTATGAGAGCAGAAGTAATTGCGACATGGATTATTTAAATAATTTGATTTATTTAATAATAATAATAATAATAATAATAATAATCAAGTGTTAAGTGAATAAGTTAATAATATTATAAATAATGACGATGCTATTTAAATGTATAAATAATTAGGGAGTGATAATATCGAACATTAGGAACTAAATTAAATTGATTGTTAATTGTTTATTGTGATTAAATAATTAGTGCATCAAATAAAATAATAGAATATGTTACTAATAAACACTTACATATGAGATGTAAATATTTATTTATTAAAGAAATAGGGCGATAATAATCATTTATGACATTGATGATGCCTAAATATTTTTTTGTAATAATAATAATAATAATAATAATAATAATAATAATTTGTGGATGAATTTAATTAGTTGGAAGGACTTAAATTAAATAACTTTGTTTATTTTTGAATAAAAGTTTGGAAGTTTAAATAAATTTAAATGAGTTTATGGTTGAAGAGAATAAAGTAGTAAGATATTTGAACTCAGAATTATTTTTTCCAAAAGCACTTTAAAAATATATATATTCAGATGAAAAGGAAGGAAACGGCAGTTATTTAATGTATCAAATCAGGGAGAATTTATGTAAATGGAAGGCAAGGAGAGATTGACCAGAATTTATTTTATAGGTAAAATAACACTGAAGAACACAGTCTAGTAATTGACAGAATATTACAAGAAAAAAAAATATATGATTAAAAAAAAGAGAATAATATGATGTTGTGTGCAGAATATTTTGGTGATGATTTTAGTGTGCGTTTGGCGACACTTAAAGTTGTGGAGACCTTGGGGGTCATCCAAGAGGGCTTTTGTTCCCGTAGTTGTGGGCACACAAGGATGTGCGTATGTTTTTGAAAGAGCATGTGGGCTAAATTTTAAAAGAAGGTTTAGGCAATGTGGACCGCCCCATATTCTTGTCAGATGTCACTATTCTGTAAATCCAAATATTAAATAATTTTTTTTCTGGATCAACTCGAAGTTCCGATGGTATGCCTAAATAAATAATTGAAGAACATGAATTTAGATTTGTTGAACCTGACCGAGAAAAAAAAAATAAGATGAAAAGTGCAAATGAATTAAAATAAATAATTAATGAATTTTTTAATAACAGTGGAAATGAGCAAATAAAATATTCATCATGTGGGAGGTTGAGAAAACTTGTTATAAATAAAGTGAAGGGAAATTTTGAAATTTATTAATTAATAATAATAATAAATCTTTTAGATTTTTTTTTGAGATTATATGAAAATTTTGGTGATAGAAAATTTTGATGATATAAAATTTTGGTGAAGAGTTAATGATTTAATCCGCTGATGGTGGATAGCAACAATTTATATTGTTTACAACAATTTTTTGTTATATTAATAACAAATGGAAATAATTTAAAATTTTTGTGACATTTAAACAAATGAAAGTGAGAAAAGAAGAAAGTTAAATTTTCAAAATATTATGAAAAGTTTTTTGAACAAATTTTGTTTTTGAAATTGAAAATCTTTATGAACAATTATTAACATTCGACTTTATGTCAGTCGAGCATTGATACTGTTATGAAACAACGAATCAGTGATATGATATTTTTTCCAAGTAAGTCTAATTTTGGAATAACACCGAATGAATCAAGTTACTATTTTTTTTTGGGGGGGGGGGGAAATGTTTTGCTACGAATATTTGGACAATCAAATGCAATCATTCGAAAAGTGAATTACGAACATGTAAATATTATGGATCACTCAGAACTCTTTATTGAACAGTGATTACCAGTGTAAATATTTTTTAGAATTTTTTTTTGATATCAGAATGAACTAATTAATTTTCTGATTATGATATCTGCGACATTCAAGTAATAATTTTAGGGACAGTTGATTTCTCATGTGTGATTTGTTTTATCTTTGTTGAGGTTTTTGCCATCCAAATCATATTTTTATCTATAAATAAATTGAGATTTTAAAGGAATGTGAGTAGGTATAATAGGCCGAAGCTGGCGCAGGGGCTAATGTGCAAGATGGCTGCCACGCGCAACTCCCCTATGTTATTCTTATGGAGGGAGAGTCATAGCTGGCGCAGTGGCTAATGTGCAAGATGGCTGCCATTCACAACGAGCTTAGGATTATGGATGCTCTGAGCCAATAAGATGATATTATTTATCTTATGTACGAGGGTGAAAGAAGGAGGGGGGGGGCGGTAGGGAGTTGTTCAACGTCTAGTGACTTAGCGCATGATGTTCTTTTAAATAGTCATTTTTTATTTTCATATTTCTCACACGGTTATTTACAATTTTCAATATCATTGTTTTTGTTAATTTCATTTTTCAAGTTTTGCACTTGATCAATATTCAAAAGTTGATTTTACATTTAACTGTTATCACTTTTTCAGCTCTCACACACATGGTGGGATATGCTTTACACACATACGTTAAGCCAACCAGGACGTTAAAATGGTAGAAACCGCCGTTAACAACACCGCAAGGGTTGTAGCCTTGTCTTACAGAGTTGTAGCCAGTACTCTACACCCCCTCTGTGAGGGGCTTAACATCAACCAGTCAAAGCTTGAGTATGTCATGAAGCTGATACTCCAGTAAGTTAACTATAAATGCTATACGTAAACTCTTATCACAGGTGTATCAACAAGGTTTGCAATCTTGAATGACGAATACACCTCAAAGGTCTACTCTCCCTTCGTAAAGGGCACCGCGCATTATAGTTAAGTTTAAAGAAGTATATGCTTTTGTGTCTTTCCTCTTTCCCCAGGTCTCCCTCTCTCACACTCATAGTGGGATTTGCTTACACACATACGTTAAGCCAACCAGGACGTTAAAATGGAAGAAACCGCCGTTAACAACACCGCAAGGGTTGTAGCCTTGTCTTACAGAGTTGTAGCCAGTACTCTACACCCCCTCTGTGAGGGGCTTAACATCAACCAGTCAAAGCTTGAGTATGTCATGAAGCTGATACTCCAGTAAGTTAACTATAAATGCTATACGTAAACTCTTATCACAGGTGTATCAACAAGGTTTGCAATCTTGAATGACGAATACACCTCAAAGGTCTACTCTCCCTTCGTAAAGGGCACCGCGCATTATAGTTAAGTTTAAAGAAGTATATGCTTTTGTGCCTCTCCTCTTTTCTCTGGGCTTGAGACCAGCACTAGGGCTTAAGCCTAGAGGCAGAGTTAACACACACTCACAGGCGTACGGAGAAATTAATCTAGCACCATAGGCCCTTAGATTAGATTAGATTTTTATTTATCCATTTGATCAATTACATGTATACAATACATTTTTTATATAGAACACGTCAAAAATAACAGAGAAATCAATCTTGTGCCATAAGCCTTTCATTCACTCACAGGCTTACAGAGAAATCAATCTCACGCTAGATACCTTTTCATTCACACACAGACTTATGGAAAAAATAATCTTATGCCAGAGGTCTTTTCAATTATAAGTACAAGGCCTGAGAGTATGTGTGGAAGGTGACCACTTCCTTTCCACTCCTCATTCCACCACAACATCTGGTAGGTTCCATTGAACCCAATGAAGTTTGGGAGACACTGTATTACTTTGTTGACTTGATATGTATAACTTAGTTATTTAAGCGTGGTCAACGGTTGTGCAATGACCATAAGCATGTGTAGCTATACCATCAGAGTCAATTACTCGTTTATCATCACGAGGACACAAAGCAATTTTGTTTAGTTTTACAGATGATATGTTATGTTGTTTAGATGCGATAATGTTCATCGGTATTCTTTTTACCTCGTTCTTCATGAGACAATCCTTATAATCTTGAAAACTTAAACAATTTTTGACAACACCTTTGCTAATACCTTTAATCTTTTTTATTTCTAGTCCATCAATGTTTAAAGCATACATTTTAGCTCTAAGTCCAGCAAATGCTTTAATAATACGTCCACAAGCCTCGTCTTTAAATTTTCCCAAAGTTTTCTTGTTTGATGAAGAGTAACATATGTGATTAGTAGGATAATCAGATGTGTCCAGGTGTTCTAAAAATTTCAACTTGTCTTGATAAACATCTTGGGTGTTAACCAAATAAATAAACGAGTCTGTGTCCATATACAGGAGTTTAAGATTTTCGATCCCATAATGGGGTAGCAGGACATCATAGTGGTGGGAATACATAAGAGTTTTTGAAATATCCAGTATACACATTCCAATATACACACATCAAAAAAAGTTTTGCATCACCTCGGTTCCAAGAGTTCCGGAACCGTTAAATACAAAGGGAATAGAGATCAACACAAACAACATTTCAGCTCGTTTTATTGCTCATGAGACCCACACATTGCATGTTGTACCATCATACAGCTAGACTTTCAGCATTTGTGGTCCAGATTGCAGTACACACCACTACCTCTAATACCCAGTAGCACGTCCTCTTGCATTGATGCATGCCTGTATTCGCCGTGGCATACTATCCACAAGTTCATCAAGACACTGTTGGTCCAAATTGTCCCACTCCTCAACGACAATTCGGCGTAAATCTCTCAGAGTGGTTGGTGGGTCAATACGTCCATAAACAGCCCTTTTCAACATATCCCAGGCATGTTCGATAGGGTTCATGTCTGGCAAACATGCTGGCCACTGTAGTCGAGCGATGTCGTTATCTTGAAGGAACGCATTCGCAAGATGTGCACGATGAGGTCGAGAATTGTCGTCCATGAAGACAAATGCCTCTGCAATATTCTGCCGATATGGTTGCACTATGGGTCGGAGGATGTCATTCAGGTATCGTAAAGCCGTTTCGGAGCCTTCCATGACCACCAGTGGCGTACGTCGGCCCCACATAATGCCACCCCAAAACATCAGGGAACCACCACCTTGCTGCACTCGCTGGACAGTGTGTCTAAGACGTTCAGCCTGACCAGGGTGCCTCCAAACACGTCTCCGACGATTGTCTGGTTGAAGGCATATGCGACACTCATCGGTGAAGAGAACGTGATGCCAATTCCGTGGGGTCCATTCAGCATGTTGTTGGGCCCATCTGTACCGCGCTGCATGGTGTCGGGGTTGCAAAGCTGGACCTCGCCATGGACGTCGGGAGTGAAGTTGCGCATCATGCAGCCTATTGCGCACAGTTTGAGTTGAAACACTCTGTGTTGCGCTCTGTCAGAGTGCAGAGTACTCGATATATCTTGTTACAGTAGTTACATAACTCTGATAACAGAGCGGCGTACACAGCGTGTCGGGGGACTGGCAATCAGCTGGCTTGTAAATAAGAAAATAATTATTCTAATGTACGCCTTTCAACTAATTTAATAATAATACCCTAATCCTTTGGTGTAAAGCATGATTTGTAATGATTTCCAGTGCCTTTCTTTACTATAAAGTGAATGATATTACTATTTATATATTTTTATTTGAATATAATCGGTTACCCACCTTTAGGTGGCCAATCACTCAGCGAAGTTTATAATAGGGATACTTTATCATAGTTAGTACTAGTGTGTGTGTGTGTGTGTGTGTGTGTCAGTAAAGTGACCTTGACAAGTGAAACATCTGGTAGTTATTGGTGATTTAATGGAAAGATATACGAGATCATCTGCTTCTAATTGAACATCTAGAAAGACCTTCATACCGTAAGTGCCTCAGCAACGATAATATATATAGACTTGTAAGTAGCTAACTCCAGTTGACATATCATAAAGGGTAGCACGCAACCTTCAAATTTAAAAATAATGAATTATAATCAACGTATTTTTCTGGTTGATCTTGATAAAAACCGAGAAAAAATCTGTCAGATTTCTCACTCATCCTTCCTGAAAGTGGTATTGTTGTTTCCACTTCTACTTCAGGAAAATGCCAAGAGGTACCGTAACTAAATGTCATGACCGCTTCCTTACCAATCCTCCCCTAAGATGGATTAACTTGTAGGACGTGGGTTGGCGATCACAGGACCCAAGCTGAGTCGAGCATTGCTTCCACTTTCTTTTATAGGGTCCTCTCCGTTTTTTTTTTAATTCATGTCAACATGAGATCATTGCATCCACCATACATTTTGTAAGCATTTTCAATTACAATTGCATTTTGTAAGTATTTTGAATTTTCATTGCACTTTGTGGGCATTTAGAATCTAAAATGTGCGTTTTTCAATCTAAATTACATTGTGTACTTTCAATTGCATTTTGTCAGTATTTTGAAACTCAATTGCATTTCGAACCTCACTGTCGACCGTTCATGAATCGGTTTTCCGTGGTTTCACACTTCTACTCCAGGAAAATGTGTAGAGGTTGCTAATGGCTACTACTTCCTCTCCCAGTAGGTTGCCACTTGTGGGACGTGGGTTAGCGACCACAGGACCCCAACTGAGTCCAGCATTGCTTCCACTATCTTGTATCGGCTCCTCTCCGTTTTTTTTTCTTTTTTCAGTGAACATGAGTACTTTGAATCCACCATACATTTTGTAAGCAATTTCAATTGCATTTAGTTAGTATTTTGAATTTTCATGGCACTTTGTGAGCATTTAGAATCTAAAATGTGCGTTTTTCAATCTAAATTACATTGTGTTTTTTCAAATTCAATTGCATTTTTGTCAGTATCTTAATCCTCAATTGCATTTCGAACCTCACTCTCAACCATTCTTGATATGGTTTTCCGTGGTTTTACACTTCTACTCCAGGAAAATGTGTACAGGTAGCTAATGGCTACAACTTCCTCTCCCAGGAGCTCGCAACTTGTGGGACGTGGGTTAGCGACCACAGGACCCCAACTGAGTCCAGCATTGCTTCCGCTTCCTTGTATCGGCTCCTCTCCTTTTTCCTCCTGTCAACTTGAGTACTTTGTATCCACCACACATTTTGTAAGCATTTTCAATTTCAATTGCATTTTGTAAGTATTTTGAATTTTCATTGCACTTTGTGAGTATTTAGAATCTGAAATTTGCGTTTTTCAATCTAAATTACATTGTGTATTTTCAATTTCAATTACATTTTGCAGTATTTTGAACCTCAATTGATCTTCGAACCTCACTGTCGACCGTTCATGAATTGGTTTTCCGTGGTTTCACACTTCTACTCCAGGAAAATGTGTACAGGTAGCTAATGACTACAACTTCCTCTGCCAGGAGCTCGCAACTTGTAGGACGTGGGTTAGCGACCACAGGACCCTTACTGAGTACAGCATTGCTTCCGCTTTCTTGAACGGCTCCTCTCCTTTTTTTCCCCTATCAACCTGAGTAATTTGAAACCACCA
The DNA here is from genome assembly GCA_946902985.2 of Meconema thalassinum. Taxonomy (NCBI): domain Eukaryota; kingdom Metazoa; phylum Arthropoda; class Insecta; order Orthoptera; family Tettigoniidae; genus Meconema; species Meconema thalassinum. Next base: position 1,209,696,901 of record OX336388.2, read on the forward strand.
TACATTTTGTAAGCATTTTCAATTTCACCTGTATTTTGTAAGTAATTTGAATTTCAATTACACTTTGTGAGTACCGGTATTTAGAATCTAAAATGTTCGTTTTTCAATCTAAATTGCATTGTGTATTTTCAATTTCAATTACATTTTGTCAGTATTTTGAACTTCAATTACATTTCGAACCTCAGTGTTGACAGTCTTTGAAATGGTTTTCCGTGGTTTTACACTTCTACTCCAAGGGAATGCCTGAATGGTACTTTCTGTCAGGCCACGGCTGCTTCCTACCCAAATCCTTATTCTGGATCATTCATGTTCATCCATTCCATCTCTCATCCCTGCAAGCAGATCACCGACGGGCGTTGACTAGAAAGACCTTCACTCAGCTTCTCTAGAGGTCACACGACAAAATAAAAAATGTAAGGGATTATTATTATTATTATTATTAGGCTAATGTGAAAGTTCATCGTTCTGTCTTTTCTTTCACAGGTGTAATTTATTTCTAGAAAAAGCTGGTATATAAGGGACCTTCAGCAAGAATATTTTCAGATAACTGTTAGCTCTTGAGCTGGTTACATCGTGAAAAGTCGTCTAAGAATTCATTCTGCAGACTTGTAATATACAGTAAGTAGCTGATTATATTTAACATAGCATCTATGCCTGCATCCCTATCTACCATTTAGAGGCTATTAGAACGCTCAAAATTATGACCATTGTATTTAGATCTTATATTTCCAAAACAATACTTCAAGAATTAAAATTATCCGAATATTAGTTTAGCGTCTAGGCGTATAAATACCACCATGTTATTCTTATGAAAGAATAATGCTGTGAGTACATATCTTTTTTCACTGATAAGTAGCAAATGTCGAACGTCATGCACAACCTTGTAACAAGATTCTACATGTCTCTATAGTGGTATTTCTGTAAGAGGTTAAGCCCTGAGTGTATTAGGGTAGAGTATATTAGGGGACGTATATCAAGGATAATTTCAGTTGACTCCGATCTCTCAAACAGATCACATCGTCTTAAAAGTGTTCTAAGAATTCATTCTACAGCCTTGTGATATGCAGTAAGTAGCTGATTTTATTTAACATAGCATCTAAGCCTGCATCCCTATCTCTCAATTAGAGGCTACTAGAACGTTCAAAATTATCACCATTGTATTTAGATCGTATATTTCCAAAACAAAACTTCAAGAATTAACATTATCCAAATATTAGTTTAGCGTATAGGGGTATAAATACCACCATGTTATTCTTATGAAAAAATAATACCGTTAGTACATATCTTTTTTCACTCATAACCTTGTGATAAGATTCTACATGTCTCTATAGTGGTATTTCTGTAGGAAGTTAACCACCGGTTGTATTAGGGGATGTATATCAAGGATAATTTCAGTTGACTCTGATCTCTCAAACAGATCACATCGTGAAAGAACGTCTCACCGACCAGTCTACAGCCTTGTACTACGCAGTAAGCAGCTGTTGGCCTCCACTAGGGTATATTAGGGGACCCTTAGCAAGAATACAATCAGTTGACTACTACTTCTTACGGTGATCACATCGTGGAAGACTGTCTCACCCACCAGTACTACGCAGTAAGCAGCAGTTAGCCTTGACTAGGGCATATTAGAGGACCCTTAGCAAGCATATCACCAGTGGACTACTACCTCTCACAGTGTTCACATCGTGAAAGACCGTCTCACCGTCCAGTCTACAGCCTTATCATACGCAGTAAGTTTTAACATAGCATCTAGGGTTGCATCCGATCTGTAATTTAGAGGCTACTATTAAGTTCAAAATTATGACTAACGTATTTAGATGGTATATTTCCAAAACGAAACTTGAAGATTTATAAAAATCGCAATAATTGTTTAGTCTCCATGTTATTATTATGAAAGAATACCACTGCGTGCATATCTGTGGTATTTACACGTAAATAGTGTATGTTCAGTCATAGAATATGTAAGCTGTAAGCATGTGTATTCGTTTAGGAAAGCTCAGGGGATTGACACGCTGTTTTAGGTGACAGTCAGGGATGTTTGTAAATTCAATGTTAGATTGTAAGCAGTAAGTCATAGAATACATTTTATTATTATTATTTTATAGTATTATAAATATTATTATTGCTAACAATGTAAAAAATGTTTATCTTACCTCTTAAATATATTGTATCCTATAAACAGTTTACACAACTGTTCTCAACTAGGTTGATGGGAAAGTACAGCGCTCTGTCTCTCTTTTTCACAGGTGTGATTTATTTCTTTAAAAAAATCAACTGTTAGCAGAAAAGAACATCCATCATGGAGCAAACTATTCCAAGCTATATATGCAAAGTGTGTGGAAAAACTTTTGTTCGAGACTATGTTAGAAAGCGTCATGAAGTATCGTGTGGACAATTCCATCAATGTAAAACCTGTGGAATCAAATTCAACAATGCTTACAACGGACGTCGTCATGAAGAATGTTGTAATGTTATGTCATCAGCCAAAAGACAAAAATCTGAACCTACAAAACATCACCTACTCTCAATGGTTCCTGATAAAAACGGACTTAATGAATATGAAACGTCTTTTGATTGTCGTCTTAAATCCTATTTTATACGGTGTGATACGTGTAAGGATTTAAATTCATACCTCAACGAGTCCAAGCATAAAATAATCCATGTTATACAAAAAGAACAAGCGAACCACAAGTCGTTAAAAGTTAATCTTGTGGCTGAATGTAGATTTATTCATACATCTACCAATGAAATTACAGATCGTGCTTTTAAAACTCGTAATCAGGCCATATTTTTGGAAACAGATTTAAGTAGTTTCTTGGAAACACAATTTAAAAAGTTAACCATGGAAATGGAGGAATCCGAGCTAAAAGGCAGTAATTGGGCTTTGCTAGCAGTTGAAGGAGTGCGATTGAAAATAAATAAGTATAATCCCTTGCGTGGTAGCACATATATTCCTTTACCAGCAGCTGTAAATGCAAAAAAAGCTTGCATTAATCCACAAAACTTGAAAGATGAAAGGTGTTTTATGTATGCCATTTTAGCAAAACTGGTTAAAAAGGATGCTCAACGCGTTAGTAAATACAAGGACCTGGAAAACAAGTATGATTTTTCAGTCGTTTCGTTCCCTACATCGCTAGCTGACATTACGAAATTTGAGAAGGCAAACAATATATCCATCAATGTATTTGGACTGGAAGAAGACAACAAACTGTTTCCTCTAAAGGTTGTAGATCAAGAGCTACAAGACCACCGCGACCTTCTTCTGCTAAGTTCTTCATCTGGCCAGAACCACTACGTCTTTATCAAAGATTTTGATAAACTAGTAGGACATCAGGTCACACACCATGGACATAAGATATATACGTGTAAACGGTGTTTTACTCACTTTGATAATCGATATGGTCAACAAGGAATGGATAAATTAAAAGAACATAGAGCTTTGCGTGCCCTGTATGACATTGCAAGGGTTGAAATGCCTATAAAAAATCCAATTCTCAAGTTCTTAAATGTGGAAAAAATGCTTAGAATACCTTACGTTATCTATGCAGATTTCGAAAGTATACTCTTACCATATCAAACATGTTTACCCAATCCTGAGGCAAGTTATACAGTCCCATACCAAAGTCATGTTCCTATGAGCTTTGGTGTATATGTTAAACCCTCGCCAGCTGTGGAACATATAAAGACAAACCTCCCGAGCCAGCCTTTTATTTATCGTGGACCTGACGCTGCAGAAAAGTTTATGGACTGTTTGATATCGATAGCTAATGAAATTGATCGCCTTTACAGCTTAAATGTTCCAAAGGATTTAACTCATGATCAAGAAGCAGAGTTCCAATCATCTGAAACCTGTTATTTGTGCCATAAATTATTTACCAACGAGGACTGGAAAGTTAGAGATCATTGTCATATCACTGGCAAATATCGTGGAAGCGCTCATAATAACTGTAATTTGAGGTGTAAAACACGTAACCCAGTTCCTGTATTTCTACATAATATGAGTGGATATGATGCAAATTTTATTGTAAAACAGTTGGGGTGTACTACTGAGAGAGTGGACGTTATCCCCAACTCTAAGGAAAATTACATCTCCTTCACCAAATATGTAGGAAATGTTAAGCTTCGATTTGTGGATACGTTTCGGTTAATGCCTAGTAGTTTGGAAAACTTAGTTACAAACTTAACATCATACCCTGAAACAGACAAGTACTTTGGGAAAGAAAATGCAACGCTCATGACTCGTAAAGGTGTATTTCCTTATGATTACATTGATTCTTGGGAAAAGTTAAGTGAAAAGTGTTTACCTCCAAAAGAAGCATTCTTTAACAAATTAAATCAAGAAGATGTTAGTAAAGAAGACTATGAACATGCTGAAAATGTCTGGAATCAGTTCAAAATTAAAACTCTAGGGGAATACAGTGACCTTTACCTAACTTCAGATGTACTCCTTCTTGCAGACAGCTTTGAAACTTTTAGAAACAAAACACTAGAAACACACCGAGTGGATGCTGCACACTTCTTTACTTCGCCTGGTTTAAGTTTTGAGGCAATGCTCCTTTACACAGGAATTGAACTGGAATTGCTGCAGGATTATGATCAAATTCTTTTAATAGAGTCTGGAATACGTGGAGGAATATGCCAGGTTTCTCATCGGTATGCTGAAGCTAACAATAAATACATGGAAACATATGATTCCGAGAAACCATCGCAGTTTATTACCTATGATGATGCCAACAACCAATACGGGTGGGCTATGTGCCACTCCCTTCCTTACAGTGGATTTCAGTGGGTTTCTCCAGATACCATTGATCTAGAAACGCTAAAAGAAGATGACCCTGTTGGATATATTCTAGACGTTGATGTTGATTATCCATCTGACCTTCATAATTTACACAACGATTTACCTTTCCTACCAGAGTGTATACAACCTAAGGATTCGTCTCTCAAAAAACTAATTCCTCATCTTGGAAATCGAAGGCGATACGTTGTTCATTACATGGCACTTAAACAGGCTCTAAATCATGGACTAAAATTGATACAAATTCATCGTGTGTTAAAGTTTCAACAGAGACCTTGGCTGAAGGCATACGTTGATTTTAATAACAACCTTCGAAAACAAGCCAAAAATGACTTTGAGAAAAATCTTTACAAATTATTTAACAATGCAATTTTTGGAAAAACAATGGAAAATATTCGTAAAAGAATAGATATACGTCTTGTAACTGACAGCAAAAAGGCTGAAAAGCTAATTGCTAAACCAACATTTATCGACAGAACAATTTATGGACCTAACCTAGCTGCTTTCCACATGGCTAAACGTAGTATTGTGTTCAATAAGCCTATATATATTGGAATGTGTATACTGGATATTTCAAAAACTCTTATGTATTCCCACCACTATGATGTCCTGCTACCCCATTATGGGATCGAAAATCTTAAACTCCTGTATATGGACACAGACTCGTTTATTTATTTGGTTAACACCCAAGATGTTTATCAAGACAAGTTGAAATTTTTAGAACACCTGGACACATCTGATTATCCTACTAATCACATATGTTACTCTTCATCAAACAAGAAAACTTTGGGAAAATTTAAAGACGAGGCTTGTGGACGTATTATTAAAGCATTTGCTGGACTTAGAGCTAAAATGTATGCTTTAAACATTGATGGACTAGAAATAAAAAAGATTAAAGGTATTAGCAAAGGTGTTGTCAAAAATTGTTTAAGTTTTCAAGATTATAAGGATTGTCTCATGAAGAACGAGGTAAAAAGAATACCGATGAACATTATCGCATCTAAACAACATAACATATCATCTGTAAAACTAAACAAAATTGCTTTGTGTCCTCGTGATGATAAACGAGTAATTGACTCTGATGGTATAGCTACACATGCTTATGGTCATTGCACAACCGTTGACCACGCTTAAATAACTAAGTTATACATATCAAGTCAACAAAGTAATACAGTGTCTCCCAAACTTCATTGGGTTCAATGGAACCTACCAGATGTTGTGGTGGAATGAGGAGTGGAAAGGAAGTGGTCACCTTCCACACATACTCTCAGGCCTTGTACTTATAATTGAAAAGACCTCTGGCATAAGATTATTTTTTCCATAAGTCTGTGTGTGAATGAAAAGGTATCTAGCGTGAGATTGATTTCTCTGTAAGCCTGTGAGTGAATGAAAGGCTTATGGCACAAGATTGATTTCTCTGTTATTTTTGACGTGTTCTATATAAAAAATGTATTGTATACATGTAATTGATCAAATGGATAAATAAAAATCTAATCTAATCTAAGGGCCTATGGTGCTAGATTAATTTCTCCGTACGCCTGTGAGTGTGTGTTAACTCTGCCTCTAGGCTTAAGCCCTAGTGCTGGTCTCAAGCCCAGAGAAAAGAGGAGAGGCACAAAAGCATATACTTCTTTAAACTTAACTATAATGCGCGGTGCCCTTTACGAAGGGAGAGTAGACCTTTGAGGTGTATTCGTCATTCAAGATTGCAAACCTTGTTGATACACCTGTGATAAGAGTTTACGTATAGCATTTATAGTTAACTTACTGGAGTATCAGCTTCATGACATACTCAAGCTTTGACTGGTTGATGTTAAGCCCCTCACAGAGGGGGTGTAGAGTACTGGCTACAACTCTGTAAGACAAGGCTACAACCCTTGCGGTGTTGTTAACGGCGGTTTCTTCCATTTTAACGTCCTGGTTGGCTTAACGTATGTGTGTAAGCAAATCCCACTATGAGTGTGAGAGAGGGAGACCTGGGGAAAGAGGAAAGACACAAAAGCATATACTTCTTTAAACTTAACTATAATGCGCGGTGCCCTTTACGAAGGGAGAGTAGACCTTTGAGGTGTATTCGTCATTCAAGATTGCAAACCTTGTTGATACACCTGTGATAAGAGTTTACGTATAGCATTTATAGTTAACTTACTGGAGTATCAGCTTCATGACATACTCAAGCTTTGACTGGTTGATGTTAAGCCCCTCACAGAGGGGGTGTAGAGTACTGGCTACAACTCTGTAAGACAAGGCTACAACCCTTGCGGTGTTGTTAACGGCGGTTTCTACCATTTTAACGTCCTGGTTGGCTTAACGTATGTGTGTAAAGCATATCCCACCATGTGTGTGAGAGCTGAAAAAGTGATAACAGTTAAATGTAAAATCAACTTTTGAATATTGATCAAGTGCAAAACTTGAAAAATGAAATTAACAAAAACAATGATATTGAAAATTGTAAATAACCGTGTGAGATATATGAAAATAAAAAATGACTATTTAAAAGAACATCATGCGCTAAGTCACTAGACGTTGAACAACTCCCTACCGCCCCCCCCCCTCCTTCTTTCACCCTCGTACATAAGATAAATAATATCATCTTATTGGCTCAGAGCATCCATAATCCTAAGCTCGTTGTGAATGGCAGCCATCTTGCACATTAGCCACTGCGCCAGCTATGACTCTCCCTCCATAAGAATAACATAGGGGAGTTGCGCGTGGCAGCCATCTTGCACATTAGCCCCTGCGCCAGCTTCGGCCTATTATACCTACTAATGTGCTAATTCAAAATAATTTCACACCTTACCTTACTGTACTTGTGAATTACCGAGATCAGGGATGCCAGATTAGACCCAAGTATTCACCTAGATAGACCCTGAGATATATTTTCTCGTGCTAATCTGATGTCGGTATTTTACAAAATGTGGTCGTTGGATCTCGGTCCAAACGGGCACATAAGGTAGAGGGGAGAAGTTTGGCGCCCGTACTAAGGGGCTACAGAATGGGTCTTTCGGAGTAGTGTGTTTGTGAGAGTTCCGCACCCTCCTCCTCCTCCCCTCCTCACAAGATGGCGGCGGTGCGATATCTCTCGAACCCATGGTTGGATTTTAAAAAATGAGGTGTCATTGAACTCGGGCTGATACCCCATTTCCAATGGACAACATATTTCAACCCAAAAATAAAACCTACCCCTACGAGGGTTTTTTTTTTAGAGAATCTCCCTTTCCAATTGCAACATGTGAGAGTTTGAATGCCGATATGGAATGAAATGTTGTTCTATATGAAGTGCATATGTTCGGTGGAAAGCCACTATGAATTAGCATGCCCACTCATGGCTTTTGAAGAGGGTGGGGGAGCGGTTCCCTGTGGACGGGTTCTTGATGAAAGGTCCCTGTGGACGGGTCATTGTGGACGAGTCCTTGTGGACAAGTCCTTGTGGACAGGTCCTTGTGGACAAGTCCTTGTGGATGAGTCCTTGTTGATGAGTCCCTTTGGACTGATCCCTTTTGGACCGGTTCCTACGGACTGGCTCATGAATTTATTTAAATTATGTCAAAGGGCCTAACTACATTTCGCGTGTGTTGAACTGACGTTGTTCACTAATCCCGACTACTATAATGGGATAACGATATGAAAGGAAAGTGATGAAATACATGTGAACACGTGTGAGATGACCTTATTACCGTCCTCCTTGTGAAACAAGTCACATCCTGTTTTGGTTCCTACGTGAGAAAATGCAAGTTCATGTGTAATATGACCTAACACACAAGTGTACACATGTGCACGTGCACGATAAGAGCTGACAAGTCACAACCTGTTTTGACAGTGGTGGTAATAAGGCTAGAGACATGTACAAGTAGTCAAATGACTCCGGCAGACAACCCCTTTCCTATGCATAACTTATTTCCACTCAAAAATAAAATCTACCCCTACTAGGGGGTGAAATAATAATTTTTAGGTAAAAGTCGCTTTCCATGTGCAACATGTGGGAGTTTGTATGCCAATATGAAATTAAACTCGTTCCATATAAAGTGCATGCATACAACTGAATGCCGCTATGATTTATCATTTTTGTTTTTTGTTTTACGAATGCGCAATTGGGGTTTTTGTAAGAGGGCGGGTTTTTTGAATAATGATTTATAGATACGTTTTTTTTTTACAAATTAACCAAAGATCCAAAAACTAATAGGTCATCGGCTTTTTAATATCTTATGAACTAAGAAAGCTAGGGACTTGTATGAGGGGTCGTTGGACTTGGGGTGACGCCCTGTTTTTGAATGTATTATTCATTTTTTGTCAAAAGGGCCTAACTGCACTTTCGTTAATATCTCGCTAACTAATAATCACAGAGGGTCAAGTGAGGTGTCATAGGACTTAAAATGGCCAACCCCTCTCCATGACCAAAGAATTTTCCCAAAAAAAACCAGCAAGGTCATTAACGTAAGATTTTATCAACTAATAATCAGAGAGGGACAAGTGAGGTGTCACAAGACTCAGGATGGCCAACCCTTTTCCATGACCAACGGATTTACCCAAAATACCCAAAACAGCAAGGTCATTGACCTAAGATTTTATAAACTTATCAGTAGAGAGGGTCAAGTGAGGTGTCATAGGATTACGAATGGTTAACCCTTTCCCATGACCAATGAATTTACCTCAAAAATTCAAAACAGCAAGGTCATTGACCTGAGATTTTATAAACTAATAATCGGATATCAACATGTGAGGTGTCATAGGACTTAGAATGGTCAACCCTTTCCCATGGCTAATGAATTTACCCAAAAATACCCAATACATCAAGGTCATCGACTTGAGATTTTATAAACTTATAATCGGATATGGACATGTGAAATGTTTACAGTGAGTGATGAAACATAGCTAGGTAGTGAAAGAATTATTGTAGGCTACATGTATGGTGACTGACAAATCTTTCACCATTGGAACTTGTTTTCAGATCAAACTGCAGTACAGAGAGAGTATAGATTGTAGGTATGGGATAATAAATGACAAATGGTGTATACAAAATCTGATTTATCGATTCAAGAAATAAGAGTAGACAATCTTTAATTGATTGGTTAAAGAGGATAGCTAAAATCTAAAATGGTGACTACATTGAACTAAACTGAACCAAGCTGAATCAAACCCAACCAAACCGAACCAAACTTAATCAAAAACAAGCCAATGGTTTAAGTGTAAAACTTGTGGGTGAATGTGGTCATTGGTAATGTCAGAAAGGAAAGGGATAACGCTCTACCTACAGAGGGTAAGGTAAAGCTAGTGCATGATGCTAATGCACACACACAAGTACATGAACCACACACAACTATCCTATACAGTTTTTATGGTTGACTGTTAAAACTTGCTCAGTGGTTACTGGGACAAGATGGTCGCTACACACAACAAGCTTTAAATACCTGAGGCTAATAATCTATACACACACTCACACACACTTGTTCTAAACTAAACTGTCTTGCTGGCAGAGCTCACACAGTAGGTAAATGACAGAAATGCTTGGCTAACAGAAATACAATCATTTTCGGTTGTCTAATGTTACCAGCTAAACATTACGTGCTATAGTGGTGAGCACATGTGCCTTTTTCACTGGAGATCTTAACTCGATTTCTAGCTCTAAGGCCTAGAACGAATCAAACTAAGAAAAAAGGGTATGGTGACGCAGTGGTTAAACTGTTAGCCTTTCACTAAGGTGGACTAGGGTTTGATTTTAGGTTAATATACATGTCATAAACAAACAAATAAAAACAGAGATAATGTTTAAAACTGATTACACTTGTCTCTTTTCACATTATTACTTAGATTACAAATACAAACGTGGACTGGGTTTGACATACAGTTAATGCTTCCTATCACATACTAGACTGTAAGAAAGCCAAACAAGCAAAAGGCGTAGGTAGAGCAGTGGTAAATTCGCTATGTGTAGAGAAATACCTAACGGTTTTATGAACTGGCAAAGGTATGTCGCATAAACAGTGCAGGATACAATCCAGCAACCATAATTTTTATCTCGTGGACAAGAGAAAACATATATATAGAGAGAGATATATAGAAAGCTTGTGTGTGTGTGTGTGTGTGGGTAGCATTGGTTGTTTGACCAGGTAGGGTGGGGAGAGGGCGAATTAGCACTTATATATGAATGGAAAATAGATTTTTTCAATCGTTTTGTTTTTCAAATGCAGTGGTAGATAGTCGTTTTTTGTAAAACATTCTTACTTGCAGTAGTAATAAGCCTCTATGGTTCCGCTAACACATAGATAGACTGTATTATTGCCATGGTCAAGCACTCACATTAAGATCATTTACAAAATCATCAAATGAAAAATAAAAAATCTTGTTTTGGAAATATCGTTTTTCAACATACACACAAAATAAATATATAAAAAAATTGTAAACAGCAAAATGGAAAATCCATGTTTACATATAGACAAAATTTAAAAACCTTAAACGGACATTTAAGAAAATATATGCAAATGGGAAATTGACAAATGTGTAAATATGAAAATGGAAAAATCCATGTTTCCATATCATGAAATTGAAAAACATCAAACTGTCATTTTAAGAAATGCAAATGGAAAATTGACAAATTGCAATGTGTGAAATGTGAAATTGAACAATTGGCTATCATTATTAAAAAAAAAAGAACATGGTGCTCTATGGTTGAGGTGTGAATCAAACCCTCTCTACTTATTTGGACCACTCGAGACTGAGTAGACTAGTTTTAGTTGTCATACCACTTTTAAAAGTTTGTGTTAAATCTAGGAATTGAACCCAAGAGCTTGTAGGGGGGATCCAAGGTTATAATATGTTAAACAGATAGCTTTGAATGTAGGGTGTGGTAGTTATATAGAGATGAGACGTTTCGCTAAGGGCAGGGAGGCATGGAGATCTGCATCAAACCAGTCAAAAGACTGACGACTCAAACAACAACATGTAGAGCTCACCAAAATAATGTTGTGTAACGGTAAATGTTAGTCAACGAACAGTAATGCATTACTAAAACCCATGACACGATACCTAAGAGCTTTTCTAAAATTATTTTAAAATGCCTTTAACCCTATATTAAACACCCAGTTCACAAGACTCATAACTGCAATGTTATGGTCAAACAAAACAAAATCTATATTTGAAAAACAAACAAGTGGTTTAGTCAATGTATACTGGAAAACGTTTTATAAACACTCAAGTCCACAAAAATAATTAAATTAGTAACGGTCAGGTTGACCGAGTGGTTATGGTGTTTGACTTAAGTTCAAATTTTCTGTACAAGAAAGCAAGGGTTCGAATCCCTTACCTGATATAACTATTACCTCATCATGGCTTGACCACACTGTATTATTGTGTACTCGGTACACAAACCATAGATAGAGTGTATTGTTTAAGGTCACTCTCTTTGCGAACATAGTCAGAGACTGTTGATGGTTAACAATTGCATTAATAGTGGGACATAGGGATAGCAATTAAGAAAAACAGACAATACCCATACACTATTTTTATTTATTTAATGTAAGTACTTGTACAATAGTTATATACAAACTACAACTCTCTTTTGTCTATTACTATCTAGTCCTTTTCGATCCACTTGCATAACAAGGCAGATGACTTTGTAGTTCAGCCCCTTAAAACAACATAGTCTGTGATGTTGATGACTCTTGAGGCGTGGAAGATGGATACAACATAACTTTTACAACAGGGGTTAAACGTTGCTCAACAAACAATGCACTATTTTGAGTAGCAACATCTTTCTCTTGTACTAACTTATTAGCATTCTGATGACTTTTTGCCAACACCATCAGTGTTTTGTCTGGAGCACTACATTGATGATCACTCACACTTAAAACCACACCATTTCTACTTTTCATATTGCCTCGACATCTTGTTGACCTCTGTTTTGAGCATCGCCAGAATATTATTCCTTTTACATTTTGTCGTCTATAGTTATAAGAGTAGCCTTTATAGAGTACACGTTGTTTACCTCAGTTAGTTGTAGTAAGTTCCATAGTAGTAACTAACCTGTTAGTATGATTTACACACTACAAAGGTTATCTCTGTTCTGGTAATAGAATTATTTAGCGTTGGCTTTTATAATTAATATGTACAGTTAAAAGTGACAGAAAAGTGGTAGAAACGTGGTAGCAAAGTGGTAGACAAGTGGTAGACAATTGGTAACATAGTGGTAGCAAAGTGGTAGCAAAGTGGTAGAAAAGTGGTAGAAAAGTGGCAGAAAAGTGGTAGCAAAGTGGTAGAAAAGTGGTAGCAAACTAGAAAAGTGGTAGAAAAGTGGTAGAAAAGTGGTAGAAAAGTGGTAGCAAAGTGGTAGAAAAGTGGTAGCAAACTAGAAAAGTGGTAGCAAAGTGGCAGAAAAGTAGTAGAAAAGTGGTAGCAAAGTGGTAGAAAAGTGGTAGCAAACTAGAAAAGTGGTAGCAAAGTGGTAGCAAAGTGGTAGAAAATATTACATGTATTGTTAAGAAATAGTTTAAGTGGTTACATGGATTCATTACACTATAATTTTAGCATCACGAAGCTAATTTTCTATATCCAAAAGTTCTTCCTCATATTTAGTATGACCAGCCTGTTTACAGGTATGCAAGTACTGAAGCCGCTGGATTAGCTTATTGGGATTGTTCCAGTAAACAAATTTAACAAATGATTTTTTTTGGTGTAAACCATTATCATCATCATCATCATCATCATCATAATCATCATCATCATCATGGTTATCATCATCAATATAATTATCATCAATATAATCATCATCACTATTACTATCTAATCCTTTTTGTTCATCTTGCAATGCAACAACCTTTGGCATAGTTTGTGTTGTCTTTGATAGTGTTAGAGGTTTCTTAGACGTTAAAGACTGTCCTAACATGTCTTTTTCAGGAGATAATAAATGCTCTTTAACAAACAAAGCACTATCTTGAGCCACACTATTTTTTTCTTGGTCTTGCTTTTTTACCTTGGTTAGAGTATTTTGTCTATTTAAAGGAGTATTATTTTGAGATTTACAATGATGATCGATTGAAATAAGTATGTTGGAGCCTTTTGTTTTAATAATTCCTCGACACTTTTTAGATCGTTGTTTCGAACAGCACCAAATAACAGTTCCATTTTTATTAGTTCTTTTTACAATATATGTATATCCTTTATAGTAAGCACATGGCTTACCATAGCTAGTCGTTGATACTTCCATGTCAACTGTTAAGCATAAACTAATCTCTAGTAAAGTTAACTCGATAATAAAAATGATAGTTTGTAGTATGTGCAGTTTAAAGTAAGAGCAAAAGTGAGAGTCAAATGGTAGAAAAGTGTTAGCAATGTGGTGGAAGAGTGGTAGCAGTTTATAGTAGTCATGATCTTTTTTTTACCAGAATGTGATTTGAGTAAATGTAATTTCTAAACCTTAGCAGTGAGTAGTCAGTTAGTCTTGGTTCAGACAAGCGTAAACAGTTCTCCAATGAATCAGAGATCAAGATTTTCATTATGAAACAGTTGTGTAACCAATTAGGTATCGGTACTTGATAGCTTCACACACATGAACAAAAATTCCAACATATCTGACATGAATTACATGATTTGAAAGTTGACAAAGAATATCCAATCAACCATTGTAGTTGCAATGTCAAACACAAAGACAAAATCAGCATGAACTTTTAAGTTACAGGAAAATTCTATGAAATAGACTATGCAGGAAATTTGGAAATACACATCAGAAGTTTGCAACACCATCCTTCTAACCTATATAAATTATCGACATGGAAAATGTGCACTTCCCCGAACATTAAACCAATTTATCAGTAACGCAAGTCAACAATCAAAACATTTTGTGTTGAATCTATCATTTAATGCATATATTCTGTCTACATTGAACAGTAACAAAAAACGCCATTCATAATTAATTAAGTTTGCTTTAATTCTTTATGTAATGATAAATACATATTTAAAGTTTTGGCTGACTGTTCAGGGTGAATCGGCTTTGAACACATAAGAGAGGGAATATTTTAAGACTTAACCTCAGCTCACCTTACATAACCTAAATTTACCTAACCTAACCTTGTCATATAGGTAAGAAACGGGTCAAGCTATGCTTTCGACTACCGAGTTTCAGCTACTTTTCAAGGTTACTCTCCCGAACATTGCCGGAGACTGCTGATAAACACCTATGTTCCCACGGCGGCTGCGCGCAACGACTTACATGACGCGCTTCCCCCTTTTCATTGATCCCTGTTGATTTGTCCCTTTGGACTGGTCCCTGTTGACTAGCCCCTTTGGAAGGGCCCTTTTTGAATGGAGTCATTTTTGACGGGTCCCTGTGGACAGGTCCTTTTGGCCGATCCCTTTGGACCGGTCCCTTTGGACTGGTACCTCTGGACTGGCCCATGCAATTATCCAAATTATGTCAAAGGGTCCGGTCCAAAGGGATCAGCCAAAAGGACCTGTCCACAGGGACCCGTCAAAAATGACTCCATTCAAAAAGGGCCCTTCCAAAGGGGCTAGTCAACAGGGACCAGTCCAAAGGGACAAATCAACAGGGATCAATGGAAAGGGGGAAGCGCGTCATGTAAGTCGTTGCGCGCCGCCGCCGTGGGAACATAGGTGTTTATCAGCAGTCTCCGGCAATGTTCGGGAGAGTAATCTTGAAAAGTAGCTGAAACTCGGTAGTCGAAAGCATAGCTTGACCCGTTTCTTACCTATATGACAAGGTTAGGTTAGGTAAATTTAGGTTATGTAAGGTGAGCTGAGGTTAAGTCTTAAAATATTCCCTCTCTTATGTGTTCAAAGCCGATTCACCCTGAACAGTCAGCCAAAACTTTAAATATGTATTTATCATTACATAAAGAATTAAAGCAAACTTAATTAATTATGAATGGCGTTTTTTGTTACTGTTCAATGTAGACAGAATATATGCATTAAATGATAGACTCAACACAAAATGTTTTGATTGTTGACTTGCGTTATTGATAAATTGGTTTAATGTTAGGGGCAGTGCACACTTTCCATGTCGATAATTTATATAGGTTAGAAGGATGGTGTTGCAAACTTCTGATGTGTATTTCCAAATTTCCTGCATAGTCTATTTCATAGAATTTTCCTGTAACTTAAAAGTTCATGCTGATTTTGTCTTTGTGTTTGACATTGCAACTACAATGGTTGATTGGATATTCTTTGTCAACTTTCAAATCATGTAATTCATGTCAGATATGTTGGAATTTTTGTTCATGTGTGTGAAGCTATCAAGTACCGATACCTAATTGGTTACACAACTGTTTCATAATGAAAATCTTGATCTCTGATTCATTGGAGAACTGTTTACGCTTGTCTGAACCAAGACTAACTGACTACTCACTGCTAAGGTTTAGAAATTACATTTACTCAAATCACATTCTGGTAAAAAAGATCATGACTACTATAAACTGCTACCACTCTTCCACCACATTGCTAACACTTTTCTACCATTTGACTCTCACTTTTGCTCTTACTTTAAACTGCACATACTACAAACTATCATTTTTATTATCGAGTTAACTTTACTAGAGATTAGTTTATGCTTAACAGTTGACATGGAAGTATCAACGACTAGCTATGGTAAGCCATGTGCTTACTATAAAGGATATACATATATTGTAAAAAGAACTAATAAAAATGGAACTGTTATTTGGTGCTGTTCGAAACAACGATCTAAAAAGTGTCGAGGAATGATTAAAACAAAAGGCTCCAACATACTTATTTCAATCGATCATCATTGTAAATCTCAAAATAATACTCATTTAAATGGACAAAATACTCTAACCAAGGTAAAAAAGCAAGACCAAGAAAAAAATAGTGTGGCTCAAGATAGTGCTTTGTTTGTTAAAGAGCATTTATTATCTCCTGAAAAAGACATGTTAGGACAGTCGTTAACGTCTAAGAAACCTCTAACACTATCAAAGACAACACAAACTATGCCAAAGGTTGTTGCATTGCAAGATGAACAAAAAGGATTAGATAGTAATAGTGATGATGATTATATTGATGATAATTATATTGATGATGATAACCATGATAATGATGATGATTATGATGATGATGATGATGATGATGATGATGATAATGGTTTACACCCAAAAAAATCATTTGTTAAATTTGTTTACTGGAACAATCCCAATAAGCTAATCCAGCGGCTTCAGTACTTGCATACCTGTAAACAGGCTGGTCATACTAAGTATGAGGAAGAACTTTTGGATATAGAAAATGAGTATCGTGATGCTAAAATTATAGTGTAATGAATCCATGTAACTGCTTAAACTATTTCTTAACAATACATGTAATATTTTCTACCACTTTGCTACCACTTTGCTACCACTTTTCTAGTTTGCTAGCACTTTTCTACCACTTTGCTACCACTTTTCTACTACTTTTCTGCCACTTTGCTACCACTTTTCTAGTTTGCTAACACTTTTCTACCACTTTGCTACCACTTTTCTACCACTTTGCTACCACTTTTCTACTACTTTTCTGCCACTTTTCTACCACTTTTCTAGTTTGCTACCACTTTTCTACCACTTTGCTACCACTTTTCTACTACTTTTCTGCCACTTTTCTACCACTTTTCTACCACTTTGCTACCACTTTGCTACCAATTTTCTACCACTTGTCTACCACTTTGCTACCACGTTTCTACCACTTTTCTATCACTTTTAACTGTACATATTAATTATAAAAGCCAACGCTAAATAATTCTATTACCAGAACAGAGATAACTTTTGTAGTGTGCAAATCATACTAACAGGTTAGTTACTACTATGGAACTTACTACAACTAACTGAGGTAAACAACGTGTACTCTATAAAGGCTACTCTTATAACTATAGACGACAAAATGTAAAAGGAATAATATTCTGGCGATGCTCAAAACAGAGGTCAACAAGATGTCGAGGCAATATGAAAAGTAGAAATGGTGTGGTTTTAAGTGTGAGTGATCATCAATGTAGTGCTCCAGACAAAACACTGATGGTGTTGGCAAAAAGTCATCAGAATGCTAATAAGTTAGTACAAGAGAAAGATGTTGCTACTCAAAATAGTGCATTGTTTGTTGAGCAACGTTTAACCCCTGTTGTAAAAGTTATGTTGTATCCATCTTCCACGCCTCAAGAGTCATCAACATCACAGACTATGTTGTTTTAAGGGGCTGAACTACAAAGTCATCTGCCTTGTTATGCAAGTGGATCGAAAAGGACTAGATAGTAATAGACAAAAGAGAGTTGTAGTTTGTATATAACTATTGTACAAGTACTTACATTAAATAAATAAAAATAGTGTATGGGTATTGTCTGTTTTTCTTAATTGCTATCCCTATGTCCCACTATTAATGCAATTGTTAACCATCAACAGTCTCTGACTATGTTCGCAAAGAGAGTGACCTTAAACAATACACTCTATCTATGGTTTGTGTACCGAGTACACAATAATACAGTGTGGTCAAACCATGTTGAGGTAATAGTTATATCAGGTAAGGGATTCGAACCCTTGCTTTCTTGTACAGAAAATTTGAATTTAAGTCAAACACCATAACCACTCGGTCAACCTGACAGTTACTAATTTAACTATTTTTGTGGACTTGAGTGTTTATAAAACTTTTTCCAGTATACATTGACTAAACCACTTGTTTGTTTTCAAATATAGATTTTGTTTTGTTTGACCATAACATTGCAGTTATGAGTCTTGTGAACTGGTGTTTAATATAGGGTTAAAGACATTTTAAAATAATTTTAGAAAAGCTCTTAGGTATCGTGTCATGGGTTTTAGTAATGCATTACTGTTCGTTGACTAACATTTACCGTTACACAACATTATTTTGGTGAGCTCTACATGTTGTTGTTTGAGTCGTCAGTCTTTTGACTTGTTTGATGCAGATCTCCATGCCTCCCTGCCCTGAGCGAAACGTCTCATCTCTATATAACTACCACACCCTACATTCAAGGCTATCTGTTTAACATATTATAACCTTGGATCCCCCCTACAAGCTCTTGGTTTCCATTCCTAGATTTAACACAAACTTTTAAAAGTGGTATGACAACTAAAACTAGTCTACTCAGTCTCGAGTGGTCCAAATAAGTAGAGAGGGTTTGATTCACACCTCAACCATAGAGCACCATGTTCTTTTTTTTTTAAATAATGATAGCCAATTGTTCAATTTCACATTTCACACATTGCAATTTGTCAATTTTCCATTTGCATTTTTTAAAATGACAGTTTGATGTTTTTCAATTTCATGATATGGAAACATGGATTTTTCCATTTTCATATTTACACATTTGTCAATTTCCCATTTGCATATATTTTCTTAAATGTCCGTTTAAGGTTTTTAAATTTTGTCTATATGTAAACATGGATTTTCCATTTTGCTGTTTACAATTTTTTTATATATTTATTTTGTGTGTATGTTGAAAAACGATATTTCCAAAACAAGATTTTTTATTTTTCATTTGATGATTTTGTAAATGATCTTAATGTGAGTGCTTGACCATGGCAATAATACAGTCTATCTATGTGTTAGCGGAACCATAGAGGCTTATTACTACTGCAAGTAAGAATGTTTTACAAAAAACGACTATCTACTACTGCATTTGAAAAACAAAACGATTGAAAAAATCTATTTTCCATTCATATATAAGTGCTAATTCGCCCTCTCCCCACCCTACCTCACCGTATTTTCTCTGGTCAAACAACCAATGCTACCCACACACACACACACACACACAAGCTTTCTATATATCTCTCTCTATATATATGTTTTCTCTTGTCCACGAGATAAAAATTATGGTTGCTGGATTGTATCCTGCACTGTTTATGCGACATACCTTTGCCAGTTCATAAAACCGTTAGGTATTTCTCTACACATAGCGATTTTACCACTGCTCTACCTACGCCTTTTGCTTGTTTGGCTTTCTTACAGTCTAGTATGTGATAGGAAGCATTAACTGTATGTCAAACCCAGTCCACGTTTGTATTTGTAATCTAAGTAATAATTTGAAAAGAGACAAGTGTAATCAGTTTTAAACATTATCTCTGCTTTTATTTGTTTGTTTATGACATGTATATTAACCTAAAATCAAACCCTAGTCTACCTTAGTGAAAGGCTAACAGTTTAACCACTGCGTCACCATACCCTTTTTTCTTAGTTTGATTCGTTCTAGGCCTTAGAGCTAGAAATCGAGTTAAGATCTCCAGTGAAAGAGGCACATGTGCTCACCACTATAGCACGTAATGTTTAGCTGGTAACATTAGACAACCGAAAATGATTGTATTTCTTTTAGCCAAGCATTTCTGTCATTTACCTACTGTGTGAGCTCTGCCAGCAAGACAGTTTATTTTAGAACAAGTGTGTGTGAGTGTGTGTATAGATTATTAGCCTCAGGTATTTAAAGCTTGTTGTGTGTAGCGACCATCTTGTCCCAGTAACCACTGAGCAAGTTTTAACAGTCAACCATAAAAACTGTATAGGATAGTTGTGTGTGGTTCATGTACTTGCGTGTGTGCATTAGCATCATGCACTAGCTTTACCTTACCCTCTATAGGTAGAGCGTTATCCCTTTCCTTTCTGACATTACCAATGACCACATTCACCCACAAGTTTTACACTTAAACCATTGGCTTGTTTTTGATTAAGTTTGGTTCGGTTTGGTTGGGTTTGATTCAGCTTGGTTCAGTTTAGTTCAATGTAGTCACCATTTTAGATTTTAGCTATCCTCTTTAACCAATCAATTAAAGATTGTCTACTCTTATTTCTTGAATCGATAAATCAGATTTTGTATACACCATTTGTCATTTATTATCCCATACCTACAACCTATACTCTCTCTGTACTGCAGTTTGATTTGAAAACAAGTTCCAATGGTGAAAGATTTGTCAGTCACCATACATGTAGCCTACAATAATTCTTTCACTACCTAGCTATGTTTCATCACTCACTGTAAACATTTCACATGTCCATATCCGATTATAAGTTTATAAAATCTCAGGTCGATGACCTTGATGTATTGGGTATTTTTGGGTAAATTCATTAGCCATGGGAAAGGGTTGACCATTCTAAGTCCTATGACACCTCACATGTTGATATCCGATTATTAGTTTATAAAATCTCAGGTCAATGACCTTGCTGTTTTGAATTTTTGAGGTAAATTCATTGGTCATGGGAAAGGGTTAACCATTCGTAGCCCTATGACACCTCACTTGACCCTCTCTACTGATAAGTTTATAAAATCTTAGGTCAATGACCTTGCTGTTTTGGGTATTTTGGGTAAATTCGTTGGTCATGGAAAAGGGTTGGCCATCCTGAGTCTTGTGACACCTCACATGTCCCTCTCTGATTATTAGTTGATAAAATCTTAGGTTAATGACCTTGCTGTTTTTTTTGGGTAAATTCTTTGGTCATGCAGAGGGGTTGGCCATTATAAGTCCTATGACACCTCACTTGACCCTCTGTGATTATTAGTTAGCGAGATATTAACGAAAGTGCAGTTAGGCCCTTTTGACAAAAAATGAATAATACATTTAAAAACAGGGCGTCACCCCAAGTCCAACGACCCCTCATACAAGTCCCTAGCTTTCTTAGTTCATAAGATATTAAAAAGCCGATGACCTATTAGTTTTTGGATCTTTGGTTAATTTGTAAAAAAAAGTATCTATAAATCATTATTCAAAAAGCCCGCCCTCTTACAAAAACCCCAATTGCGCATTCGTAAAACAAAAAACAAAAATGATAAATCATAGCTGCATTCAGTTGTATGCATGCACTTTATATGGAACGAGTTTAATTTCATATTGGCATACAAACTCCCACATGTTGCACATGGAAAGCGACTTTTACCTAAAAATTATTATTTCACCCCCTAGTAGGGGTAGATTTTATTTTTGAGTGGAAATAAGTTATCCATAGGAAAGGGGTTGTCTGCCGGAGTCATTTGACTACTTGTACATGTCTCTAGCCTTATTACCACCACTGTCAAAACAGGTTGTGACTTGTTAGCTCTTATCGTGCACGTGCACATGTGTACACTTGTTTGTTAGGTCATATTACACATGAACTTGCATTTTCTCACGTAGGAACCAAAACAGGATGTGACTTGTTTCACAAGGAGGACGGTAATAAGGTCATCTCACACGTGTTCACATGTATTTCATCACTTTCCTTTCATATCGTTATCCCATTATAGTAGTCGGGATTAGTGAACAACGTCAGTTCAACACACGCGAAATGTAGTTAGGCCCTTTGACATAATTTAAATAAATTCATGAGCCAGTCCGTAGGAACCGGTCCAAAAGGGACTCATCAACAAGGACTCATCAACAAGGACTCATCCACAAGGACTCGTCCACAAGGACCTGTCCACAAGGACTTGTCCACAATGACCCTGCAACAATGACCCGTCCACAGGGACCTGTCAACAAGAACCCGTCCACAGGGAACCGCTCCCCCACCCTCTTCAAAAGCCATGAGTGGGCATGCTAATTCATAGTGGCTTTCAACCGAACATATGCACTTTATGTAGAACAACATTTCATTCCATATCGGCATTCAAACTCTCACATGTTGCAATTGGAAAGGAAGATTCTCAAAAAAAATTAAAATTTCACCCCCTAGTAGGGGTAGGTTTTATTTTGGGGTGGAAATATGTTGTCCATTGGAAAGGGGGTATCAGCCCGAGTTCAATGACACCTCATTTTTTAAAATCCAACCATGGGTTCGAGAGATATCGCACCGCCGCCATCTTGTGAGGAGGGGAGGAGGAGGAGGGTGCGGAACTCTCACAAACACACTACTTTTCGGATTTGTTTTCGAAGAGGCATTCGAGTAGACTTGTGAATTTTGCCACTTGCTTCGACTATTGACAAAAATCTGGAAAATTTTGAATTAAGGGAGATTGTTGAGCCCATGTTTGAGGACATAGTAGTAGTATAATTCGCTAGACTCCAAATATTGCATCTTCATGACCAGAAATTGCGTAATCCTGATGACGTCATTCCTGATGACGTCATGGGTCCTTAGAGCGAGCACGTGGTCCAGGTGGGATCAGGTGATTGGTTAATGGCTAGGATGACCACCACGCCTTGTGTTCGCATGGAGAGGACAGCAGAGGTCAGTTGTGTATCTTGGTTATTAATCATTGATTGATTATTGAATTATATTTAGGTAATTGTTTCAAGGGAGTGGAGAGAGTCTTTGGTGTCATAACTTTTGAATGAGAGTGTACGGTGAGGCGGTCGACATTGCTGGCCCGCTACCAGACATGTGGTGTGCATCTGTTCCGTTTTTTTGCTCGCGCCCGTGCGGCGAGGCGTGAGACCAGTCTGCGCTCTCCGCACATCTGGTGCATGGTTGTTAAAGTTTTTTGCTCGCGCTCGCTAAATAAGTCAAGTGGCGTTCTAGAGCTGAACTCTGTTTAAGTACAGCATATATCACCAGAGCGTGGGAGTGAACTTGTGTTACTCGTTGTCGCTATGTTATGTCTGTTTAATTTAAATGATGTTAACATTTTTTGTGTTCTGGCTTGCTTCATGATCTCAATCTGGTTACAGTGTTTTATATGTCATGTATATCTTCGAGTGTGTGAAATGAATCTTGATCTGTTTGTTTTTAGATTCCTAGACGTCATTATTCAAGTGTGTAATTTTTAATGCGAGAACGAGATTGGATGTCGGTTCCCAGAGCTTCATGTGAAATGTTTTAAAGAGCTTTTTTGACGCTCTAACTTCTTAATATATATAAGAGGAGATTGCTATGGAGCAGTCGTTAGATATCACAATCAACTTGAGTCTGTGTGAAAGCTTAGTACAAAAGTTGAGGAAACTGCAAGGAATCAAGTCATTGGCAAATAGCGCCAGAATGCAAGGACTAAATTTCGTTGTCAGTGCCATGAAAGTGGAGGAGGTAGCGTGGTATGATACGCTGTCAGCAAGTGAAAAAGAGATTTTTAGTTGCGAGATTTTGGAGTTGGTGAGAGACCCGTGCCACGCTCAAGAGATTACTTTTAACGGGGTGACGGAACATAATTTAAATATAATAATTGAAAAACTCAGAGCGATCGGGTTAAGGTCACTCAACCTGCTTGATCTTCCTCCCAACTCGTTCGATCCTTCATTAGCGGAGGAGGTTATGGCAGTGTTTGATCGCTCATTAGTGGAAGAAGAACATCGAGTGGAAGAAGAAGAAGAAGATGATGATGATGATGATGATGTTCAAATTTTAAATTAAATTAAATGGACGGTGGACAGTGGTTTGCTTTAAAAAAATTGTGCAGTGTAAATTTTTTTAAAAAAATATATATTTATTTGATCATTTGTGGTTTACATTAATTATATAATATGAAATAGTGAAAAATGATATGATCTTCATTCTTAAAGTGGTAAGTAGTTCTTTTTCCAACAAGCTGCAGAGAATTGAAGATGCTGTGTTGTTTGCAGAGTGGAATATGCTGGTCATGTGCACGGGTAAGTACAATCATTCTTTTCTTTCTTGCGTGTGTTGGTTTTAGTGAGCTGAAAAATATATATAGAGACACATTAATAATAATAATAATAATAATAATAATAAAAATAATAATAATAATAATAATATTTTTGCGAGGAATTAAAAAAAACTTACACTGTTGTAATTAGAAGATATTTTTGTTGGGGATCCAAGAGTTGTGAGTTGAATCGAATCCAAGCCAAGATACGAAGGCTCGGGTTCCTTTTCTACGTAGTACTTTGTCGACTAAGTAAATATTAGGATGTTTTGTTCGTTGTAACTCTGCTTCATAAAACGCTCCAAATATCTGCAAATTTTTATTATCTTTTAAAAGATATGTTCGTGGATTAGTATTTTGAACTTTATAAATTGTAAATAATTCCGTTGTCCAATTAGCTTCGTAGCCCTTAGTGAAGTGTTTCTTGATTTTTGATATTCTTACAATGTCACCGATTTTATATTTTGGTTTTCTTAAAGTTTCATTATATTGTGTTGGCAAGCTGGGTGGATTGTTTCTTTTTACATCAATAGGTTTCATGCCGATGCTGCGATGTATTTTGTGATTATACTTTACTAGTAACTCAGGCAAAATATGTACCCATCGGTAAGAACCTCGTGTTGTGAATTCTTTCCCACATCGATTCCTTAAGAGTTCGATTAAATCTTTCTACCACGCTCGCTTTAATGGAGCTCCCAGTGGAATAATGCTTTAGATTTTGTTTCTGAGACCATGTTTTGAATTCACTGTTATAAAATTCCGTTCCTCGATCGGTGTGAAAATAATTGGGCAATCTTTTACTTTGAGAATAAACGAATTTTAAGCTTTTTACAATCTCACTTCCTTTTTTGGTTTTAAGAGGAATTGCCCATGCATATTTCGAGTAAACGTCAATAATGGTTAATAAATATTTAAATCCATTATTCCATTTTGCAAGTTTGAACATGTCCACAAGGTCAGCTTCATGGAGGTCATCGATTCCTTTGCTAATAACACGTCGTCTTTTAAACTTTTTTCTAAGCGGTGCGTGAAGTTCTTTTGCAATTTCTCGTCTGATTTCGTTCATAGTTATTTTCCAAACAATGTTTTATAACATACTGTGCATTGTTTTACAAACGTTTGAATTTTTATTCAATATATCCTGCATTTCTTAGTTCTTCTTCAATTGCAAAGATTTCGCTGTCGAGTCCTGTGTGACCTGCAGCTTTCGATGCAATTAATTTTTTAAGTCTTGATACCAATTTGTTTGGTTCATTCCAGTGAACGAATTCAATATTGTTTCCGCCTTCAAATTTCCAAATGGCTTGTGGCGTGATGTGTTTTTTTTTGACCATATCCAGTATGCATCGTAGTATTTGCTTCTTCTTCATTTTCATCTGCTGTTTTTATAATTCTATCTATGTCTTCAGTGAGAAGGGGTTCAATTATATGTCTATACTTATAAGATTGCGTTCCTCTTGGAGCTGCATTGCTTGTATAATTTCTTTTGTGCACGTTTGAAACATTTAATAATTTCAAATATGAACTTAAATCACTCCTATCTATTAGAGTGGGGTCTGGTACTTTCCTTTGAATCAATTCAAGTAGACCTTCTGTAATAGGAAATTTTTCACCACCAACTTTTATCCACTTTTTATCAAAGAAAACTCGTTCACGTCCCAAGTATTTTTTATAATTTCTTATCGTTATACCATATGTTCTATCCACGTTTTGTTTAATGAACGGATCAAAGTAGCGGTTAAGTAGTGAAATTATTTTGATGCTATCTCCATCTTCTTCGTCTGAAGTAGCAGTGGATTCAGAATCGTCATATTTTCCTTTTCTTTTTCGATTTTCTTTATTTTGAGTTGACGTATTAGCAATAGCTAAAAGTTGATTTAATGAACTTGTTACTGGTTTAAAGTTAGTCTCTATATCTAATTCTTTTCGTCTAACATCATTTTGAAGTGAAAGATACTTGTCTTTAACATCTTTTTTTAAGCGAGAAAGTTTATCCTTTACTCGACTTTCGGCTTTAATCTTCGAGCTCTTCTCCATGACTAAACTGAAATTGTGGTTGTTTTACTTATTTATAGTATATTCAAAATCGATTTGAAGAGGAAGATCATCAGTTTTATGTTTTTTCGGGTCTCTAAGTCGAAACTGAATTTCATCTTGCTCTTCAACAACAATATCACTGCCATCCAGTTCAATCTCTTGACGTATATTTAAAATTGCATACACAATTGGAGATCTTGGTGAAACAAAAATTGGTTTTAATATGCCTTTGTAGGGAAGTTGATACTGTATGTTATGATTATGAAGCGTGTATACTGGTGAATGGATTGATGGTGTGTTGGAGAATTTTAGAATAAATTTCGATAAGTTCTTTTTCTTTACTTCATCTTTTAATATACCATATTCTTCTTTGGATGCAGTAAAACTTCCGAGTGGTTCTTTGTTAACCATTTGCTCAATTTTTTCTAGTTCAGTTTTTAACTTGTTATATTCTTCTTTGGATTCAGCAGCATAACTTTCAAGATCTTCTTTTTTAACAATATTGAGATTGTTAGCAACACCCTCAATACGAATTTGTAAATTGCTTAAAATTTCTTTTAGTTGATTAACTTCAGTTCGTGAAGCAGCATAGTGTTCTACAAACCGTTTATTTGTCACATCTTGGTCGTTAACAGGAAACTCAACATTTGTTTGTTTTTGATGTTGTAGATTGTTTACAGTTTGTTTCAATTGATCAAATTCACGTCGGGAAGCGGCATATTGTTCAACAAACGTCTTATTTGCAACATCGTTATCATATATGGGATTGTTTACGTGAGTAATTCGTTTACTCATCATATTTAAAGTTCCACCATCGTCTAAGTTTAAAAAGTTTTGTTTATTAAATTTAGTGATTAAGTCTTCTAGATCTTTTCGAGAGGCAGCAAAGTTTTCTAAATAATATTTGTTTATTGCATCTAACGAATCGATTGGTGGAGATATGTTTGTTATTCTTCTATTTAACATATCTACAGTTTCATCATCTCTGTTTATATTCAAAAGAGATTTTTTAATTTCATCGAGTTCATTTGTTACATGAGTTTTAAGAAAAGAATACGTTACCGCATCTTGATTTTGAATTGGATCTTTAACATTTCTTATTCTTTTGTTACCCAAGTCGAGAGTATCTTGATCATACGGAAAGTGATCTTCTGAAAATTCTCGCACTAAACCATGAATGAATTCTACTCGTTGTAACACTTCGGTTATTCGGGTCTCAAGATATTTTTTATATTCGATGTATGTTGCTGCATTGCAATAAGGTTTACTGCATCATTTGCAGATGATGGTAAAGCTAAGCCGGCGAGACGTTTGTTTTGAAAGTCAAGTTCTTTTTTCTCTATTTTACAAATTGAAAAAAATAAACCTTTAAGGTCGTTAAAGTTTCGTTGTATGTCTTCTTTAGACTCGATTTTATTTAGCTCATTCAATAACTTCACTACATAACCTTTGTTGCACGCATCTTCAACATGTATTTGCGTTCCAACATTTTTTAACCGTTTGCCGTTAATACTTAGATGTCCGTCGCTTGTTGTTGTTTTTAGTTGATTTCTATATTGCACTAGCTTATCATCAACATATGATTTAGTTGCAATATCATGTCGTGAAGTCGGTCGTCCGATAGACACATTATTGTTTTTTTTAAACGATGTCATAGTTAAGTTGTTAACCACGCAAAAGCTATAACACGAATGGGCATTTAGCTCTTTTTGAAGTCATATTTATAACTGAAAATAAACATCAAATCCATTGCGATATCGACCATTTTGTAAATCGCTATCTTTATCGATAACCAAAAAGCCAAACTTAGAGTTTTGCCAACAATACGAACAAATATCAAAGAACTGATCATAGCTCATATCTGTATTTACATGATCGTTATATACGTGACGCAAGTTTGTTCCGTCTTGTTTAAAAAGAATTAAAAAATTAGCGTTATCTCTAATTAGATGTTTAGGTATACAAGAATATGTTTGACAAAGATAAAATACGTCAACGTTGTGATGACGACCTCTACTGAAATAATCTTTCATGTGTTGTTGTTTATTGCTGGCTACATCATCAAAAACAAATATAGAGTTTTTTCTAGCCATTTCTGGAGGCATAACTTCATCATTATCGAAAAAAATCACTTTTTATTTCTTTTATGGAGTCCAAAAACTTTTTTAATTCAACATATTTACTTTGAGCAAGTGATTTAGAATAAATATAAACGTTTTCAAAACGAACTCCATTTTTATGACACAATACATTTAGCATTACGTTTGTTTTGCCACAGTTCGATGGACCGCAAATGATACATCGAATTGTGTTCGGTAGTAAAACACCACGCTTTCTTTTTTCACTTTTACTCTGGTTTTCAGCATTAGTAAATGAAATTACTGGTAGAGTGTTTGACTGCTTAACAAACTTCAGCATGTCTACGTTTACGTCTGAGAATGCACACTGCACAAAAAATCACATCACATCAACATATATTGCTTCCACACGTATCATAACTTGTATTATATGGAATAATAGTAGGATTTTCAGGATTTAAATCAACGTTGCCGACGTAAAACCCTCTTAAATATGGACAATATGGCGCCCATTTTTCATGATCATTTAAAGGATTATCGTTTTCCCTCCAATTTTCAATTTCAATCTTACAGAATATACATTTCACCTTATCACCATGACAAGTATAATAAAATCCTGCTGATGCTAAACAAAATTCGTTTGGACAGGGAAGAGGCCAATTTTGAAAAGTTTTAAGTCTTTCATATTCACATTTCAATTCTATGCTAGGAGAAATATTGTTTACGTAGGGGCAAGAAAAAGCCCATTTCTTATGCTCTTCAAACGGATCATCATCTTCTTCCCAATAACTAAGTTGCAGATTACAGAAAGCACACCTAACCATATCCTTATATCCATAATAGTAAAATCCTGCAGCTGCTAACCATGCAGTGTTCGGAAAACTGTCTGAAGTCCAGGTCTTAAATGTTTTTAGCCGATCTCTTTCAGATTTTAAATTCATTTCTTTTTGACTCAATATCATTTGCATTAACTGTTTTTTGGAATACTTTACACAATTAAAATACTTCATGATGCTGGTTTACTTCACAAAGAAAAAGATGTTCACCACACAAAGCTAAATGTGAACTGAGATGAATCAACAAAACACGTTGGCTAATATGCATGATTTGCATGTGTTGGGTTGGCCGAGCGGTCTAAGGCGTTAGACTTAAGATCTAATTTTCAGAAATTGAAAGCGAGGGTTCGAATCGCTCACCTGACATTATTATTATTATTTTATTTACATGTAGAGTGAGGAGGTAATTGATCATTAATAAGAACTTTATTATGAAATGGTACAAAAGACCTTTTCTTCTTTATTCATTTAGAATTACAATTAATACAATTTTATTTCTCTTGAAGTAATCTCATTCTTTTTTTAGTTGTCCAGATGAGTGTGGGTGTGTTGAGATGATCTTCTTCTTTTTAGTTGTCCAGATGATTATTTTCTGTAGACAAAAAAATATACACTGTGTTAAAAAGCAAACTAAAAACAAAATATGTATAGCGGTCAACGACACTAGTAGATTTAATTAATCACCTTTTATAGATAGCGATTACAGTTGTCACATTTGCAGCGAAGATGAAACAGTTGAAATTTCCTCTTTAGATGATCTGGTAGATGTTCCCACTCTAGACGAATTCGTTGTGGTTCATATATAGTCAGTACGTTTATAGGAAAGTAGTTACAATCAAACTTATTAAAACCTCGAAGTCCATTGTTTCGAAACTTGTTTATTATCGAACACACGATTTTCATGATGCCATCAGAAGAATTTAACCTATGTTGAACAGTATTGACATTGAATTTAGCACAACTATTGCTTCCCATTGCTAGAGATGGTAAATGTTTTGGACAATCTGTAGGTAAACGATGGCTATGCCTCAACATTAGGTGTGACATTCCATCAATCGTATTAAGATCAAATAATGAGTCGGGGGAAAGTGCTTTTAGTGCAAACAAAGAAAATTCCTGTAGCAAATTATATACAACTAAATATTCATATTTATTCTTAATAGAGTCAAAAAAAGAAGAAAGAGTTTTTTCACAATATGCTACAACCCATGTGATAACGGGGCTGAATGAAGGTATATTGCCGTTATTTAACATACAGTAAGCAAGTTCCAAACTGCCGTTTGGTAGCTTGCGAATGTCTGCAACTATTGGTTGCTTCTTATTCCACGTGCCAGCATCAGTAGAAGGAGAGTTTGTTGTTGTCAATTCCATGATTGCAACTAAAGTGAGAATACTTGTTTACTTGCTTGCTTATAACTTAGCAAATATTGGTTTAGATAATTACTTCATTCGTTAATGGTCTGTAAGATATTTGACGATCATGAATAAGAACACAATAAAGAGTTGTATCTTCAGGTATATTCTCACTTGTCTCGATTTCAATTCGCACATCGACTGAAGATGTATTCACTGCTTCCACTTGTTCGAGACAATTAATTACAATAATCGGACAATGAGACTTAAATTCATCTCGTGAAACCAGAGTCTCTGAACGAACATCATCGATCTGATAATATACATTACGAAATTTAACAAACATGTCATACAACTCGCTGTAGTCATTTATGGCAATTTCAGAAGTTGGCATTTCATAGGGATAAAAAATTGAATTTAAAAAAACTCTTATAGATTTAATGTTACAATGGTCAAAATAGGAAGAGCATGTGTTTAGTAAATTTCTTCTAGTTTGAAAACCTAATAAAAATTGACGTGGTCTTTGAGTTTCAGAAGTTGTCATTACAGTCCAACTATATTTAGTTGTTCTAGGAAGAGAAGGCAAGACATGAACATCCCATGATCGAAAACCAACCTGAATGGGAATATTTTTCTGCATTAGTTTTAATCTTTTAATTTGTTCTTCGTCCGATAATAATAAAACGGGAATTTTTAGATAAACATTAAATAACTTGACCTTAGAAAGATCGTTTTCGGT
This sequence comes from Meconema thalassinum, assembly GCA_946902985.2. Lineage (NCBI taxonomy): Eukaryota > Metazoa > Arthropoda > Insecta > Orthoptera > Tettigoniidae > Meconema > Meconema thalassinum. The sequence goes on from OX336388.2 coordinate 1,209,728,234, forward strand.
TGTCGATTGCAACGCACGTGCGTCACTTGACGATCGGAGAAGTATTACCTCATGCTTGCAGTTTAAAATCGGCTTTCTGTAATCCTCTGCTAAACCTAACAGGTTGCTTAAAGGAAGTATTATATGAAAACGTTTTGTGTTACTATCAACAATATTTGCTTCACTTGCTGGTGTTGTTAAAGGGGGAAAATAACCAGCATTTTGTAAAGCTGTATATTCGTTTTTTGAATATGATGCAAAGGTTTTTATAGAACTTGTTATACCTAGATGACGTGTACGATCAATTTCTTTACCATTTAACGTGATGCGAATTTCGCTAAAAAGATTAGCCCCAAAATTTTGGTCAGGATGTGCTGTAGTAGAAGCAGCCGGATTTATGTTAGAAGTAATAATTTGATCTTCTAAGTGAAGAACACCTTCTGATAATAAAACTATGTTTTCTTCATTTTGAATCGGTATTCGAATTTCATCATTATTTTCGAATTTATTAGCTGAATAAGGTTGATAAACTCTTTCTTCTCGTCGCACAACTCCGTTGTCAACCTCTCTTTTATCTGTTATGTTAAACATGCTAAACATGTTAACAGCTTCAACTATAGATAGAAACTAAATAAGATTAACAATTGCATATATATTTATATTGAAATTAAAGTACGCGATAGCCTAAAGACTGTAAGAAATGTTTGTTGTTACTCGATAACTGTTTCTTAGATTTCAAGGTGCGATGTCGTTGTTTGTTTTTTTTTACAAATTTTAGCTGATTGATTTATATTATTTTTTTCGAATCAGAGTCGACTTCTTTTTTTCAAACTTGAGTATTATATAGTATAACCATATTTGTGATTGTTTTCTAGTAAGCTTACTCAAGTAGAATGAAAACATAACAGTATTTCATTACTTTATATAGCAAGATATCGTGCTGGACGAATAATTAATTCTACAGTTAAATCTTCATCTTGCAAATCAATGAGCTGTTGAAGATGATCTTCAAGTTGCACAGATACATGTTGAATAACCTTGGTGTTCATAGGCAAAAAATTAATTGTTGTTGGTTGTACAACAATCGGGTAACCAGCAGGAACATGAGCTTTAAAATTATATAAAGAGTGTGTTGGTTTATGGTTCAAATAAGAACTCGTACCAAGCACAAGGTTGCAACATACTCGAATACTATTAACAGTGTTAATTTTAATAATATATTCAGAATGATGAGTTGTGTTTGCCTTGAACTTTCTATGAGAAAATCCTAACAAATCTGCAATAGAATCTGCAACACCAAAATCTATAGCAAACACTTTCGAATGTAGTTTACAATGATAAAAGACTTTATCATAATTAATATAAAATGATGGGAATTTGTCTTTGTCACCTAATAAATGTTCAACTTATAATTCATTAATCTCTTCACTTAATTGTTTTAACGTATAGCTAGCATTGGGTATTATTAAATTCGCTCTATCCGCTTCGTTCAACTTTATAGCCAAAACGTTATTATTCTCGCTAATTGTTACTTCATTATCGATTCTATTTCGATCAATTTCAATTTCTCTTTTATTCGCTTTAGGGTAAACTTTCTTTTCAATACCTAAAGGCCCTGCTACACTGTTGGCTACAGTGAAATCAATATTAAACGGAGAAGACAAAACGAGACGGTTGTCTCTTTTTCCATCTATATCCTCTTCCACATACATTTTTGTTTTTTCTAAATGTTCTGGTATAAGTTTCGACAATGAGTGATAACTAAGTAAATCATCAAAAGTTTTGGCTAGATCTTCAAATTCATAAATACCCGGTGGTACCACTAAATCAATTGATAAAAAATTAGTAAAATGAATGCGAAATTTATTATTTCTGTTGGTAACATTTCGAATAGAATTAGATGTATACAATCCTGCAAGTCCTATTTCAAAAAACTCTGCTCCTACAAGATGAATCGGGTTCTCCAATGTAACATCAATCTTCGAGCCTTTACCTTCAAGAGTTATCCGTCTTTCGAAAGCCATCTTTGAAATGTTTAAAGACGGTCTGTGTTTCCCTTATTTATACAATACAAAAAGACTAAACATAAATGTCCACAAATCGAAGAAGTAATCGATTGATATGAATGAAAATTATATTGTAGATAGCAATTTTTAAGATATGTTAAAATTTCTAATGGTGGTCTTAAATTACCAATACTATCAAAATAATGCACATATTTACTACGTTTACTGAAAGCCACCCAATGTGAACCGGATTTATCCATCGGTTCAAGGTTAACAAAACAGTTTTCATTTTTTCGAGGATATCTTGGTAACGTATCTCGCATAAAGACTCCTCTAAAATTTGGAATCTTTAATTGATGTGCGTATTTAGCTAAATCGAAATTACTTAATGCTTTATTTGGTATTTGGTTAATTATCTTTTGTATGCAGGAGGATTTAAATAAATGCCTTGACCTCCTTTTCCTCGCATTGCTTCTATCATTCGATTGTGTCTTTTCATTTCTTTTAGTTCTTCTTGAGCAGCTTTCGCCTTGTTTATAGCAGACGCCACCCCTGCTGCTCCGCCTGCTAGATCCCCCAAGCCCGACAAGGCTGCAAATAACGGAAGTAGGGGTAAAATACCACCTTGCTTTTTCGATGTTGTTCTTTTTTTATTATTATTTAAGTTTCGCTTACCTCCTCCAATCTTAGACTTAGCTTTCATTATGCCACCCACTGTTAGTGCAGCCGCTCTCTCTCCAAATGATGCGTCACGGGATTTTACACGAGACCAAGCTTTTGAAGCTAAAATTTCATCAGCCTCTCTTCTTTTGTTTGAATCTTTATGCTTTGCGTAAGCAATGTCGTGCTCTTTGCACGCTTTATCTAATATATTTATTCCTGGATCACCACGGCTCAATCGCTTTTCTAATTTTGTTCCTGGCCGACAATATTCATATCCCGGGATGTGTAATTCCACGGGTAAATTATCAATAGTTTTATTAAGTACACGACTAATTAATGATCCACTTCCTGTTCGTTTATATTGAGTGGTAGAGTTGCTCCTCTTACAACGCACCATTACTAAATGATATGTAATATAAAGTAATTATACATATATATATTTCTGGAAAATGGGAATGGTGGGGGGGAGGTGTTTTTTTTTAAATAGTACACACAAAATTTGGGTTATTATTTATTCTTTTTTCATAAGCAAAGGAACACACACAAAATTAGTATTATTAACAGCATAAAAGTGTGTGTGTGTGAAAGAAATAAAGTAAGTGAGATGAAGTGCTTTAATCTCAAATTTGATTCTAATCATTTTTTCAGAGAAAAATGACCAAACGGTAAAGTATCAATTCCGTTTTCAGTTATGTGTCTTTTATCTTCGTTTGATGAAATTGCCAAGTTATTTTGCCAAACAGTTAATACAGAATGAGATTTTGAAATTATACAAACTTGAACTTTGTTGACTTTATCTCTGTTATAAAGACACTTTCGATACTCATCAATATTCATACTTTTACTCACACTCTTCTTAATGCCTTTAGCCTTACACAAGCTATTCATTTCATCACACAATTTTATTGCATACATTTTGGGTCGTAACCCCACAAATTCTTCAACAATCCTTCCAGCATTTTCATCTTTCATTAAACCAATTTCACCTTTATTTTGTCTCACAATGCCAAAAGGATTGTTTGTTTCATAGTTTCCAGTATCAAACAAATTTGAATGCTGTTTCATGAACTCATAAATATCATAATAGAATATATACATAACACTATCGGTGTCTGTGTATAACAACCTCACATTTGATTCAGGATTTGCTAAAATAACATTGTAATGAAAGTCATTCATTTTACATTTAGACAAATCTAATATAGATGCACCAACATATACTGGTTGATTGTGAAAAATCTTTAGTCTACTCATCTCGATGACCATACATTGTTCATCGAATATAATTCTACGTTTAAAATTAGCCTTAGCTATTAAAGACCTAGCACCACGAGCTCCATGCCATTTGGTGACCCATTTGATGTCCCTTAACTTCCTCACATTCATCAGTGAACGACCAAAAATTGCATTATTCATCAATTTATAAAAATTATTTTCAAAATAATTTTTGGCATGTTTTTGTTTCTCTGTGTTCACATCAATATATGGTTTTAGCCATTGGCTCTGATTGAATTCAATTATTCTGTGAATACGATCTAATTTCATTCCTAATTGAATACATTGCTTTAACAATCTATAATGCAAAACATAACGTTCTTTATTATCTAGGGTAGCCATTAGCTTTGTCAACTTTTCGGGACATAGAGGGAAATCTGAATGTTTGTCATGTAACTCTTGAGGATAAGTCAAATCTACTTCTAAAATATATCCAATTTCTGAAGTATCATCAATAGTTAAAACATCAAAGCCTTCAACATTTGCAACCCATTTAAAGCCACCCGTTGGAAGATATTCCATCATCGCATATCCATATAAATTATTAACGTCAAAGTACATTATGTAGGACTCTTGCTTTTTCTCATCATAAGTTTTCATATACTTATTATTAGCAATCGCATGTCGTGTTATACACTGAACATTTCCTCCTCGAATAGATCGTTCAAAAAAGTGTAACATATCAATATCTTGAAGCAATTCAAGTTGAACGTTGGTTATCTTTTTCATAGCACACCAAGACATAGATGGAGCAGTGTAAAAATGAGCTGCATCAATGCCATAAGTTTCCATGCCATTCGATCTAAAATTTTCAAAGACATCCGCCAAAAGAAGTGTGTCAACTTTTAAATACAAATCGGCGTATTCTCCTAATGTTTGACAGGAAAACGTTTCCCACACAGATTGAGCAAACTCATACTCTTCATTCGATATTGTTTGATCATTAAGACTGCTATAAAACTTGGATATTTCAGGTAATTTAGTTTCGTTAAGTACATCCATACTCGTGACGTATTCATAGGGAAACACGCCTTTTCTCGCAGTAAGTCGAAACTGTGCATCATCATTAAAATAACGTCGTGTTATTTGCTTTGAATCTTCACTTAACGAAGATGAACATTGATCTAGTGAACACGACAAGAAATTATATGTATCGAAAAATCTTAACTGAATGAATCCATTCTTAACCCGTACATACTTTGTAAACCCTTTATAACGTTCCATATTCACCGCCAACAAACTTATATTACCAGGATTATGTAACACCTCTCCATCACGTATCTCACAAATTTCTTTAATTATAAAATGTCCATCATAGGCCGTTAGATTATGAAATGCTATAGGCAAAACCTTTGTTACTTTGTAATTTAAATTACAACTATTGTGTGCGCTTCCTCTATATTTTCCAGTTAAGTGACAATGATCGCGTACTTTGAGTTCATTAACTGCAATCGGTTTCTCGCAAATGTGACACATTTTACTTGACAAAAATAATCTTTCTTCATTTTCGGTCATCTTTAACATTGGCTTAACCGATAAGTAATATGTTTGAAGTTTATCCACAATACTATAAAGTTCCTTTACAAACAATTCAATGCAATTATTTCCCCTAAAGAGTTTGAAACTGCACAATTCACTATCGAAATTACAATGAAGGTATATGCTGTAAGGAATATGTTTATGTGTTAAAGTAGAGTTAGGAATGTCACTATTTGGAAAACAGGAGGAAATTGGAGACAAGACGCATTCAGTGTCTGCATATATTATAAATGGAACTGTATCTTTAACTCGGAATTCTGTAAAATTAACAAATCTTTGTTCATCAGTCGGCATTATGCTTTTTGCAACAGGAAACTGTTTACAGTCTGCAAAGTGAACATTTAACTCATCCTCAAGAAAATAATATGACAAACAACGTCTACATATATAAATCCTTCTCTGAGTGCTAGTGAGGCTTGAACGCACAAGGCGAGCAAGATTTCTAATTAAACAAAAGTGATAACTTTCACTGTTTCCAATCTGCAACATCAATAAGTCTACACTCCTTTCATATACTTTATCTGATACATACAAAGGTACAATAGTAAAAGTTTTTTTTCCTTTTACTTCGTTTGTTCCCATACATACCCAATTGTTTTCATCATATTGTGCTCCAAACACATTTACAGAAGTATTGTTTTGGTTTTCAAACTTGTTTAAATATTTCATTTCCATCGGAATTGGAATACCATCTAAATTTAAAACATCTCTGTAATTAGGATAGGAAGAAAGATGATTCGCGTTTCGAGTTTTTGGATACAAACCAGCAACCACACTCCACGCAAAACAAGCTTCCTTTGTATCATACAAATTTAGCACTGCATTTTTATTGACTATTACGTCAGGCAATCGACTAGTATTGGACATTCCTACTTGAAATCCAACATATTTATTTATATTAATTCTCAAACTATGAATTTTTTCTAAAGCCCACCCGGAACCATTTGCTTCAAATTCGCTCATTTTTGTCAATGTACCTTCAATGATATTCTTATTATAAAATTCATTTAAATCAGTATACTCGAAAACTACCTCATTTTTGATAGCAAAATATTTTGTTTCTGATATGTCGCGAAGCACATATTGTGCACACAAAACTGAATTCACCTTTAAAGCTTGTACAGTTAACGCTTTCTTAACATACTTTGTAAACCAAATATTAGCATTCGCTAAAAATTCGCGAGGATCCAAAAACTCATTCTTAACATTTGATAATGCAAGTGTGTACACTCTAGAATTGAATGCCGTTTCAATTAACTCACAGCTCAAGAAAGATTCATCCTTTATTTGAATTGTAATTTCTTCGAAATTCACAGCTTGTTGCAATATGTGCTCACTAATAACTCTCCAACATTCAATCAACTCATCACTGTTCTCAATCAACTCGGTTTGAGTGTTTACCCCGATTTGGTATGATACTGAAATAGCACCGCTTAGTTCACTTCTAAAATTAGAAACACTTTCAAATGCATTGTCCAATTGGTTTCTTATATTTTCACTGTTATTATGTATTACAATATCAACCTTTCTATGTTTGCTAGGAGGCGAGGTCATTGTTGCTGTTGTCTAAGCAATTGTCCAATTTGCACTAAAGTTAATACAACACCAACAGTTGGTGTACCATCACTGATGTCTAAGCATACGTCCAATTTGCAGTATTGTTAATACACCACCAGCAGTTGCTGTAACATCGGTTTACCATAAACCTATAATCTTTTAAAGTATATTCAAGCCATTGTGATAAATTACTGCCTGTAATCTCCAATGAACAATGAACAGCCTCAAAAGGAAATTCATCCTGAAGTTTACCAAGCAAATTGTTTCTATACTCATTCAATTTTGTTACATCGTAACAAGTCATGGAAAATTCGATTTTGAAAACTTCATCAAATGTATTGTATCCGAAGAAACAAATAAAATGTTCATCTTCACCTAATTCTTTCAATAGATATCTTAGAACTGTTTCTGTCACCTCTCGCTGACTATCCTCTGATTTGCTAACATTGGTAACGTAGACTGAAAATGTCGAAATTCCACTCGAAGATGTCCATTTGTTAAAACAAGCTTCTTTCTCATTACGACTCACCTCGTTATCATCTTCTTCCTCTTCTTCCGGTTGTTGTAAGCATACACGATGATACTCTATTAGCGGGTGCGATCGATGTTCAGTTCCGCTCAGGAAATTAACAGTTTTCCACTTCATTATGCTGTTCGTTTTAATAGTTTTTAGATGATCTGAAAAATTAAACAAATTAAGAAATAATGAGCAACTAAATATATCAATCGTTATATCAATCAATACATAATATATATATATATAATCAAATACTCACCAAAAAAAAATTTACTGATTTAAAAACATGTTGATGTGAGCGGTTCTTCAACCCAAAATACACCGTCATCAGTTTGCCATCGAGTACTGTTTCAAAATGACTTGATGTGAGCGGTTCTTCAGCCCCAAATACACCAGCATCAGTGTGCCTCCCATTGAGTTTAGTTCATCGATCTCTGATGCGCTTAATTTTGAAAATACTGCTGGTAGAAATACACTTGTTACTTCATCTTCAATTTAATGTCCACCACTATTTTTCTTCCAAACCTCGTCTGTACGGGGCGAATAATTTGAACCACATATGGTAAATCAATGACTAGTTCTGCTAGTTTCTTATTAGAATACTCATTACAAGATGATAAGTTATTGAACTTCGTAAGAGCTTCCATCACACAATTTGTTCCTCGTCGTTGACTTTCTTTATTCCTTTCACACACACACACACTCTTCGCGCAAAAGTAAAAGTTAAACTCTTCCATGCACTCGTCCATTTATATATCCTTCACCCCCACCCACACTCCAGAAACCATATGCTGCAAACTAGCTTCTAACGCAAAATTTTTTTTTTTCCACTATTGCTTAAAGAAGTCAAAGATTACATTCTTAGCCAATGACGTTAAAGGTCAACTCTGTCTCACGCGAACACTGCAGACGAGATCAATCCACTGCTGCACATGGTCAAACTTGCACGGGTGTCAAATGACGGATAGCATCCTAAGCAAAAAACAATAACAGCTGCACACCACATGTGTGGATAGGAACCGCCTCCCCGCTCAGCCCACCCGGCTTGGACAAAAAAACATAACAGCTGCACACCACATGTGTGGATTGCTGGCAGTGGCACACATGCTCACACTCGCATGGGTGTCCGATGACAGTTAGCATCCTAATAAACAACCCCCATGACGTCAACACCCATTAACTTTTTATCACCATCGCACAAACAAGCCAAAAGGTCAACCCCTTCCCACGCTAACACGTGCAGTGCACATGCTCGCTCCTGGACCACGTGCTCGCTCTAAGGACCCATGACGTCATCAGGAATGACGTCATCAGGATTACGCAATTTCTGGTCATGATGATGCAATATTTGGAGTCTAGCGAATTATACTACTCATAGTCAAATTTGCATTTTGAAATAAGTATTTTGATTTTGTATTGTTGTAACGACTTTGATTCGTAAGGGAGTATAGTAATATTTTAAAGGGAGTTTTATTAAATTAATTTATTTGTAATAAATGTTAGAATTGGGAGTTTGTTTTGGTTAGGTGAAATAGCACATTTATAGTATCCAGATGGAGTTTTTTTTAAATTTTGAAATTTTGCTTGAAAGTCAATTTAAATGAGTAGATTTTTTTCCATTAGACATTGACGTAGGGTAGGGAATTTATTAGGAATTCTCAAATGCTATAGGTTAGTATATGTTTAGTATTAAGGCTTCGTTCTATCCATGGAATACCAGTCTTGTATTTCTATTGGAAAATAATGGTTAAGGTTTTGGAGGTGTTGGCTCGGCTGGAGTCAAGCAATAAGCAGAGTATTGAGAAAGCTACTCAATTAGAGAATATGTTGTCAGAAAATTCCAAAAGGTTGGAAAAGCAGATACAAGAAAATTCTCAATATTTGGACAGTAGGATCGACGAAAACTCTAAATCTTTGGAAAGCTCATTAGAATCCAAATTAAATCAATCATTTGAATCTTAACTATCTGAAAATTTGTTAGAGAGTTCTAATTCACTTAAGTCAGGTATTGACAGTTAACTATCCGAAAATTCTAAACTTTTTTTGGACAGATTAAGTGTTAGCACAGAATCTTTAAGGGAAACTTTGGAAGAGAAGATTGTTGAACATTCTAAAGCTCTTGATATGTTGACTGAAAATTCCCGCATAATGGATTTAAATATCATTGGAAATTCAGAAACGCTAAGGTTAGATTTGGCTGATAATTCTAAACTGTTGGAACATCGGTTATCAGAAAGTTTGGGGAAACAATTCGCGGAAAAGTCCAAAATTGTTGGGGAAAAACTTAGCGAATTATTTGAAAAATCCAAGAACGTAGAAACTAGGTTAGAAGAAAACAAAGTTTCACTGGAAACCAAAATTAATGATAGCATGAAAAACTTAGAGGACAAAATCGAAAAATCGCATGATAAATTGAAAGACATGGAGGAAAATTTTGATAAACATTCTAGAAGAGTGGCTGAAGACTTGATAAGCTTGGAGATCAAAATTACAGAAGAGTGTAATGTTACTGCAAGGCAGGCGTTGCAGAGAGTGGCAACAGATTTCCAGGGGACTATTCTAGAACAGCTGAAAGAGGACAAGCTAATCCAAGAACTTAGTAAAAATGTGAAGGAGATAGCTCTTACTGAGGTTAGAAGTTTAGTACTAGAGGAGGCTAAAGAAGACGTTCAGGAAGCAAGGAATTCTTTTTCTACGCATATCAAAGTAATATCGGAAGATGTAGGAAAAATTCAGAGAGATGTGTCTAAGGTGACTAATTTAGTGAAGACTCATGAAACTATAATTGGGAAATTAGTAAAAGTTGTTCAGGACACGAATCAAGTCTTGAGAAAGAAAGGAATCGATCCTGTAACTAAAGAATTTGTTGAGACGAACATAGAAGAGATCAGAGGAGAGAGAGAAAAGAAGACAAATGATTCTGGACTGAAGAAGACATTGGGAACACTAGAAGAGAAAATGGCTTTATATGAATCTCAAAGGAAGCAAAGAAATGTGGAAGAAATACCAAATTTTGAGCAGAATAAAAAGAGAGAAATTTCGAAAAAGTTGGAGGATCAGAAAATTATGGCAAATTCTATTCCTATCGCTATATATAAGGCTAAGGATGATAAACCAGGAAAGTTTTCAGGAACAGGAAGTATCCCACCGGCCGAATTTTTGAGAGAAGTCAGGGATAACATCCGGGATTCAAAAATTTCAAAGGAAAGAGAGATAAGAGTGGTGAGCAGATTTTTGCATGGACCTGCACTGGTTTGGTTCAGGGCTTTTAGATCCAGTTTCCACTATTTCGATGAATTTTCCAGGGGGCTGATGAGAAAATTTTGGTCGCCGGAAACTCAACAAAAGATCAGGGCGGAATTGTATGCAAAGATATATTCAACATCACAGCCAACAAAGTACTCGGCTTATTTCTCGCAACAATTATCTAAATTGCAATTTCTCGAACCACCAATGCCAGATTTTGAAATGATATCTGCACTCGTACGTCAATTTCCAATCGGGGTACAAAGAACACTGATTGCAGCGAACATCGGAAACATGGAGGAATTCGATGAGGTGCTACAAAGGTTATATCATGCCAATACACAGTTCTTTGACTTAAGAGGTATAACAAAACTGTAAACCATACGATAAATACTGTAGTGACTGATCGTCACAGCCAAACAAATCAACAATGGAACAAACCTCAGAACCAGGTTGAAAATAAGGAATGGAGCAACACGAGAGACACTCCATATCAGAATAGACCATATGTGAGGCCATATCAATACCAAAATAGATGGAATCAATGGAGAAAACCAGGGTTTCAATCAAAACCATATAATAGACCACAGCAACAGTATGGAAATAAACAACAACACAGAAGAGAGAAACAACGAGGGAAGGAGGAATTCAAGCAACTGGCTAGGGAAGATCTTGACAGAAGGCATTAGGATAGCAAGCAATACCTAGATGAGCAATACAACAAACCTAGTACTTCCGGGTTGCAGAAGTCTACAGGTGGTAAAAAAGAAAAAAAAACGCCGAAAAATTAATAAGTAGTTACATTTCGAAGATTGTTAAATGGTAGGCAGAGGATGAAGACTTGATAGATGTAAAGGAAGAGAGAATTGGACTTGAGAAAAGATCGAAATCACCCATTATAGAGTGTGAAGTCTATGGTACAAAGATTCATACACTTATAGATACTGGAGCTATGCTTTGTGTAGTTAGTGAGAAGCTCTATGCTTTGTGGAAGATCACACTAGGCATTATTTATCTTTTATAAGTAGAAAGTTGAGACCTTCAGAGCGAAATTATTACACGACTGAACTTGAAGCTTTAGCTATTGTTCACGCTCTAGAAACTTGGAAGAAGATGCTTATAGGACATTCTGTCATTGTACGAACAGACCATCATGCACTTGAGTTTATTTTGAAGACGAATTTTGCAAGTGAAAGGATCACACGTTGGGCTTTGTTTGTCCAACAATTCAACATCATGATAGAGCACAAACCTGGAAAAGCGAATGTAGGAGCCGGCTTGTTAAGTCGAGCAGTTGAACCGACTTTTAAGGTGATGCCTATTACCTTGATACAAGAAGATGAAGAAACTCTAGAACGTTTGGAAAGGATATCTGTTACTCAGAAGAGGAACACACGTTTGAGGAAAATATACCGATTTCTGAAAGGGAACATGGATGTTAATGACACAGATTATCAGGAAACAGAGAGGATTTCGAGGAATTATGTGGTTATGAACGTTATTGTGTATCGATTCATTGATGCAGACCATACAAGACTGAGAGTAGCGGTACCACCCATATTGCAGAAACGGATTGTTTGGTTAGCGCACAGGATTTCTGGACACGCTGGATTGGATAAGACAGTACAACATGTGCAAGAGAAATTTTCGTGGGAGAATATGAGGACTACAGTCAGAGAGAAGATTAGGACATGTGACTTGTGTCAAGGAAGCAAGCACAATTCTAAGTTGTTGAGGGAAGCTCCTCGTCCTATTATTCCGCTGAAACCAAGAGAATTATACGCTATGGATATTTATGGTGAAGTGACGTGAAGTGACAGTATACACGCCGAGATTCTGACGGTCGAAGGACTTAGTCGCTGTACCAGTGGTCAGAAAGACTTAGTTTTTGTTCGAGTGAACAAACTTAACTTAAGTCAAAGAGGGGAAATAGATACATTTTGGTAACCATTGATGTTTTTTCTAAATTCACAATGTTACACCCCATCCAGAAAGCTAATACACGCTACATATTGAAGAGGATTAGAGAGAGTGTGATACCTGAAGCAGGGAAACCTGAATACCTCTTAACCGATCATAGATCGCAGTTCACATCTTACGAATTTAGAAATGCTATGGAAGTATCAGATATTAAGCAGATCCTATGTTCAATACGCCATCCTGGAAGCAACCCAGCTGAGATAGCGAAATTTTGTCGTTTGTTTTGTTCTGCTGAACATTGGAAGTGGATGGATGTGTTACTCATTGCATCACACTCCATTAACTCTACTGTACATGAGAGTACAAGTCAGATACCGATGATATTGCATCATGGCAATAAACCCGTAAGACCATGGGATAGGATCATTTCCATACCACCGGAAGTAGAACCTAATAGACAACTCAGAGAAGTTCAAGCACTGGAGAAAATTCGCAAGCAAGCTGACAAGAGAGATAGGAGAGTCCGAGGGAAGAAATTCAGACGACCTCTGAATGTCGGAACTCTCGTACTTGTAAGGAAACCTGTTCCGTCTGACGTCATGAACAGAGTTTATTCGAAGTTTGCTAGTTTATACTACGGCCCGTTCAGGATTAATGAAAGTTTTGATAACGGAAGTTATACATTGGTTGAAGAAGAATCTGGTAACACCGTGGGAAAATTCAACGCGGCAAGTTTGAAGATTTATCATTCAAGAGCCAGACAACAATGAGGAAAAAAATATATGATGTGTCACATATTTTATTATTGGCATGAGGGGTGGATATACTCGGATCGTTCACACGTCCGTGACATAGTTGACATTATTATTTTGGAAAGAAGAGTTATTAATTGAAGAGAGTGAGGGAATGGATGGTTTGAATAGCGCGCGGAGGAGACTCAAGAGTGCTGAGGGAAGCATGAATCGCAGGGGCGAGAGACGTGAGTTCGTGACGTGGAGCCCGCATGTGTCACGAGAATTTTTTTCTGGAATTACCTTTAGGAGAAGAGATGGACGCTAGGAAATTAGCACACTTTACTGGCAATTACAGGAGAAGGAATTTGAGCTATTATGCGTTAAAATCGGTCCAGTAGAAGCCGAGATACGAGATGGAAGTTTCTGGAACATTTGCTCGCTGGACTATATAAAGGGCACGATTCTCAAGATAGTTACATCATTACAACGAAGCATTTGCTCATGTGCGGAACTACGTAACGTGAAGTGACAGTATACACGCCGAGATTCTGACGGTCGAAGGACTTAGTCGCTGTACCAGTGGTCAGCAAGACTTAGTTTTTGTTCGAGTGAACAAACTTAACTTTTGGCAGCGAATTGACTTAGAATATCCACTGACTTTCAGGTCACATATTCTACAGTCAGGTGATGGAAGTGTCGAAACCATTCACAGAAGTTAGCCTACAGGACGATGTATTTCTTGTGGTGACTATCCATCAGGCACTTCGAATTTCATCAGAAGTTATTTATTTCATCAGTTCGTTTATGCAGCTAATAGGTGTTCCTATCTTAGCGTGCAAACGAAACCGCATTATTTGAATATGAGATGTATTGTCAAATCTACAAGAGTACTGTACCAGTCTATGACTGAGCAACTTTTGGTCATGTTACACGGTACTGGTCATAGCGGGAGTTATTTAGAACGAGTGACTGCGAATATCAATATGCGCCGTTAAACTACTAGTAGGATTGGTAGGACATGGAGACAAACTAGGCATACGGATACAGCAGATGGCCATGGGAAGACACTGTTGGAATAGTGTCCACCACAGGACACGCTCTCCCTACACATCAAGAATGAAGTAAGACAACTATTCATGTACTATCCACTAACCTGTAGTATTAGAGAATTCCATATTTTTGAACAGTCACGATCAGAAATCAACACACATTTTTCACCGTAGCTAGATTTTCGATTGTATTTGTCTGGATGACTAATGGAACTGCTGTCTGACAATTTATTTTTCGATCTACCATTTGTCAGGACAGGCATTAGTTCATGTTCTAACATGAAATATTTCGATTATTCCAAGGGATAGGAGTATTTTTCTTTAATTCTTATTATGAGAGCAGAAGTAATTGCGACTTGGATTATTTAAATAATTTGATTTATTTAATAATAATAATAATAATAATAATAATAATAATAATAGTAATCAAGTGTGAAGTGAATAAGTTAATAATATAAATAATAACGATGCTATTTAAAGGTATAAATAATTAGGGAGTGATAATACCGAACATTAGGAACTAAATTAAATTAATTGTTAATTGTTTATTGTGATTAAATAATTAGTGCATCAAATAAAAATAATAGAAGATGTTAATAATAATCACTTACAGATGAGATGTAAATATTTATTTATTAAAGATATAGGGCGATAATAATCAATTATGTCATTGATGATGCCTAAATATTTTTTTGTAATAATAATAATAATAATAATTTGTGGATGAATTTAATTAGTTGGAAGGACTTAAATTAAATAACTTTGTTTATTTTTGAATAAAAGTTTGGAAGTTTAAATAAATTTAAATGAGTTTATGGATGAAGAGAATAAGGTAGCAAGATATTTGAGCTCAGAATTATTTTTTACAAAAGCACTTAAAAATATATATTCAGATGAAAAGAAAGGAAACGGCAGGTATTTAATGTAACAAATCAGGGAGTATGTCTACCCCTTATTATTCCCGTTTTCCAACGGGGTCGGGGATGAGATAGGATGGAAGTTTTTGGTGGCGATGGTTTTTACGGCCGGATGCCCTTCCTGACGCCAACTCATGAGAGGAGTTAATGAGAGATGAAATGAATGATGGTGAATGAAACTGGGCAAGGATGTGGAAGGAAGCGGCCGTGGCCTGTTAGAAGGTACCGTCCGAGCATTCGCCTGGTGTTGAAAATGGGGAAACCACGGAAAACCATTTCAAGGACGGCCGACGGTGGGACTCGAACCCACGCATCTACCGAGTCAGCAGAGAGCTTGGCCCCATGACCTAATGCTGCGCGTTAGCCAGCGTAGCCACTACTGTCGGTGTACCAAATCAGGGAGAATTTATGTAAATGGAAGGCAAGGAGAGATTGACCAGAATTTATTTTCTTGGTAAAATAACACTGAAGAACACAGTCTAGTAATTGACAGAATATTACAAGAAAAAAAAAAATATATGATTAAAAAAAAGAGAATAATATGATGTTGTGTGCAGAATATTTTGGTGATGATTTTAGTGTGCGTTTGGCGACACTTAAAGTTGTGGAGACCTTGGGGGTCATCCAAGAGGGCTTTTGTTCCCGTAGTTGTGGGCACACAAGGATGTGCGTATGTTTTTGAAAGAGCATGTCGGCTAAATTGTAAAAGAAGTGTTAGGCAATGTGGACCGCCCCATATTCTTGTCAGATTTCACTATTCTGTAAATCCAAATATTAAATAATATTTTTTTTTCTGGATCAACTCGAAGTTCCGATGGTATGCCTAAATAAATAATTGAAGAACATGAATTTAGATTTGTTGAACCTGACCGAGAAAAAAAACAAGATGTTCAGTAAAGAACATATAGCCTACTTTCTCCTAAATGTATGAGTATAATTATAACTCGTTGTTATTATCAAAGAGTATAATAGAATCATTTCTTGGTTGAAGACCTTAGAAACTATTTACCTCTACCAAACGCCACAACCTAGAAGAAACTACTACCATCATTGAAGAAAGATAGATAAGAAGTTTCTGAAGGATGTTATGGATCTGGAGACATAATCGACTGGACTGGCTGCGTGGCTCAGCGGTAACGTTCTCGCTTGCTGGGCCCTAGGTTGCAGTTTCGTATCCTGGCGCAGTCAGCTGGCATTTGAGGGTGCACAAATGCGAGGGAGCCGTGTCGGTAGATTTACTGGCGCGTTAAAGATCCCCTTCGGTCCAAAATTCCGGCTCCCCGGCGTATCTAAAAGCAGCAGTAGTTAAAAGGGACGTAAAACAAATAACATTATTATTATTGTTGTTATTACATAATCGACCTGCCGTGGCCAACATCCAACTGTGAGTTGAGGCATGTCTTTACACGTCTGGTTGTGCATGGCTTTCACAACCCTAATTGAATTAACAAATCTTTCCATGACCCTACAGAGACGTGTGTATACAAACTAACTGGATTTTTTCGATTCCTATTTGCCTGAAATAAAAGTATTAATAACCTGAACTAGCACCAGCGGCTAGAATTCAGTTACTATGTGAAATCGTTTTGTTCTTTACTTCAAATAACATTTTTAAATAACGCACAATAGGCTGTTACAAACCCTTTAAAATAAGAAGTAAAAATGTATCATAGTATCATCTTGTCATTCTTCAAATTCGATGCGCATAGAATGCCAATGGTATACTATCAATGGAGTCCCATGCAGACCAGTCGTGAAATCTAGTGGAGAAGTATCGAACAATATAATCCTAACAGGGCGAGTGCATTCTAGCGGCTATAAGAAGAAACTTTTCAATAAAATCTGGAAGTTAATAAGTAGGCCGGCGTGCAGTTACCTTTTTGGCTGCTAGATGTCTCGAGCAAATCTGCTGGCGAATTATGTTTTAATTAAATATATGTTTTGCACCGTAATATGCACAATATAACGCTTAATTTTAAAACGTCTGAGTCATTACAAAGCAACAAATATGTAAAATTTCAAGCAAAAAACCTAACACTGATGGGGTTTGAACCATAGGCATATGAATGATAGACCAACGCTTTACCACGGAGCCATTTGTGCCAACGTACTGAACCCTTATTGATCTGCGATAAATAAGTATTCATGATTTATTATTATTATTACTGCAGCCAGGGAGTACTTGTGGAAGTTGATGAGGATAAAGGCAAGGTAGCGTGTCGCAATGATTGCCACAGAAGTAGCTCTTGGTAGCTATTCTTGAAAACGGCCGGCTAAGCTGAGTTCAAGGCCAAATTGTGTAACAACTTGCACCAGAATTGGAATCATAAAGGGATGGTCACGAGTTTCTTGCAACCGACCTACGATTGAATCACCCAATCAGGAGAGACCAAGCCAAAACCACGCGATGGATGGCGTCAGTGGTAAAAAGCGCGCGGAATTGATTATCTAAAGAACCGCCGATCGGAATTATCTCCGCATGAGTGCGCTGAGACGTTCGAATTATTTGATGAAGATTGACACTAGTCCCGTGTGTGTGAGATGAAAACTCTGGAAATTTTTTCTTAATTCACCCCACTCTTCATCCCCCTGTCAGTTTCTAATAAATTGATCGACGAGACGCTGTTCGATGTCATTCGTTTTGGAGCTCTGAGGAGCTAACTTCACGCCAGTTTGTTTAAAGAATTTAACGCTCTAATATTATTCGAATTCATTTTATTTGTGAGCTCTGATGAGCTAACTTCACATCAGTTTGTGTAGCGATTTTTAAAGCTCTAATATATTATTTGAAGTCTAATACTTTGTGATCTCAGTGAGCTAATTTCACGCCAGTTTGCGTGGTGATTTAAAACTTGAATATTATCTTAAAGACAGCTATTTTCAGCTCTTAGGGGCAAGACTTGAGAAACATTCTAATTAGCGCTCACCCGAGCGAAGGTCAAGCAGAGCAGTAGAGATTACCGAGCGAGATAGCAACTGTGAGTCAGTCAGACTTTAAAACTTGTATTGTCGAGCCAGTGACGATGGACTCGAAGTTGTATATTTCATGTAAATTTTTATTGTATTTTTCATGTGTGTATCGTGCGTGTGTGAGCGAGAGTAGGGAAAGTCTTCGTGATTAATCGCATAGGACTATTTGTGGGCGAATTTAGTAACTCACAAGCGATTATAGCCAGGTCAAATTATAATAACATTGAACTTTTCTTCCAAAGAGACTACACCAAGATGTCCGACGTGTGGTCAGGAGCCGGAGTGATGTCCGACGCGTCTACGAAGACAACGATGGAGTGCTAATTTTTCCATAGGGAAATGGGCTGAGATGGGGGTCATATGTTCTACAAGCTGAGACGGTGATGTACAACAATTGATTATTCAATTATGTAGTTAGATTGGCGGGGGAACTTTGTAAATAGTTAATTTTCTTTTTCTTGTTTTAGCGTGTTTTTTTTTCTTGTACCGACACTAAATGTTTTAAATGTACGTTGGCACGTGGCCAAAGTGTTTGTTGTGTATTTATTTTTCTTTGGAGTCATATTTAATGTACACGGCACGTGTACGTGATTTTTATCCATGCAAATGCGAAATCCGTTACATTCGATAAGTGGTGCTTTATTAAAGTTCATATTTTTTGTGATAGGAAAGGGAGGTAATTACTGTAAGATGTTTGCTGAACAGGTTATTATTCATATTAGGGTTGCCGAGTGCAACAATTTAAGATGTAATTGTAGAACACCTTAGTTCTATTTTTTTTTAGATTTTTTTGAGTCCTTTTCAGGTTTATTAGTCACTGGCATCGAACGGAGGCGCCAGCAAGTGGAAAATATTTATGTCATTTTATTTCAGGGTCTGTCAAACCCATACGTGTGATTCTGTGTGTGTTATCGTGTCAGGTGTGTGTTGATTCTGCGTGAAGAGGGGTAGAGGTCCTACCACCCTCATATTTTGTCGTTGTTGTATTTTTTTTGATGGAAAGGCAGGGTGCTCCAGGGAGACCGCTGTTCCTTGTCCATATGCTGATTCTTGGATTTCCTAGGGGAAATACCGGGATATTTTTGTTCTGACACACACACACACGTATTATTTGTGCTTTGGGGCACGCTTCTTCGAGATTCGACCCCGTGCCTTGGGAGGCCGAGGTTATTTTGACACGTGGGTTGACAGATATGCAGATTTCCACGAATCGCCCGTCTCGCCTGGTGACTTATTTTGTTAGGCAGTCCTATTGTTCCGACTGGCCCCTTTAAGCTTTCAAGTAGCAAACCTGTTCTTTGTGGAGGTTATTTTGAACCATAATTAATTGGGGAGTTCGCCATGTGTGTGACGGATTATTGCATGTCGTATGGATAGAATGTTGTGTTAATAATGTAAATGTTGGCTTTGAGCCTATTGATTTGTCTATGACTCAATTCATGTAATTTAATATGTGACGCCTGTGTGGTGTAGTGGTAGTGTACTTGAAAAAATGACGGCGGTCATATGTGTATTTCTTTTATTGGTCACGTGTTAACTTACTTGTGTTGATTTGTGTGAAAAGTCCTAATTTTAGGCAGTAATGTTTTTGCTACGGCAGTTTGATTCCAATTTCATGCGGAAATTATTGGGTTGTTTATTTTAAGTATAGGAAGTGTCGGTTTAGTTTTAAGTGTTGTATAGTTGTTCCCCGCGTCTGTCTAGCTCCAAGCAATGTGGATTCGTCGTCTGAAAGTTTATTCTGGATGATGACGAATCATGCATTCGATTGTACTCATCGTGAAGCATGTAGAACAGCACGCGCACATACATTGTCACTTTTGTTGATATTTTTCTTTGGGACACTTGGTCCGAGTATTAATCTCTCCAGAGATTTGGCCTAGTTTTGGCAAACTTTAATTTATTCAGCGGGAGTCATATTGGAGTTTTTTTTTGTTAATTCTTGTTGTAAATAGCTGATCTGTTTATTAAATTCATTTGTTTTAACCCTGGCTTCACTTTTTCCTGCATGTTATTTTGCTATATGTTACCCTGCATGTTAATGAATCGCTTTAACAACAACTTACGATATGGACTGTTACACCCCCCGAAACTGAGTCTCATAAGCTTCTTTGCAAGGGTTCAGTACATTGATCTATATAAAATGACTTACATAGAACTTGTTAGCAAATAATGATTTAGACCTAACGATTTCATCATTGGAGTATATTATTTATATATAAAGCATTTCATACAAAGTTTATTTATTTTGTATCAGTACGCTATATTGCATGCAATACTCAAATTAGTGAAATATAAGTCAGGCACAAGATATCCGCTGCCATCTTGTCTTCTTACCGAGACGGCTCAGATTTTTAAAATCACTTATGCACTATAGTATTACAAAATAAACTTTTAATTTCGAACGTGCCTCTTCCTTTAGAACAGTTAAATCGATTCTCGGCTCGATAATCGGAACTGGTGGGTCCCATGATATGGATTATAAAGTTATCATAATTCGCAAGGCCGCCATCCTGAAATGGTACGGCGGATGACCTTGTAGTTTGGTCACAAGACGCGTCCTATATGAAGGTATGTTATTACCAAATTTGGTAGAGATCGGATAATTTGGTTAGTCGCTATTTGATTTTACGTTTTGAACGTTTGAGTGGCCACCATTCAGTTTTGGTAAAGATGGCGGCGATATAAAACATGACACTGAGGTGCCCTTTGCTTGTTCTACCTCTGTACCAAATTTCGTTCAATTCGGTTTCACCGTGTTCGAATTGATAGGGGGGACACACATTCAGAGTACACACACTCACTCACACACACGCACACACACACACACACACACACACACACACACATACACACACAGACAGACACACAATTTTTGGCCCTGTAGTGATCTCATAAGTCTATTTTCATTTTTTGCAAAAATCGAAAGTAGGCTAAAAATAAGATGAAAAGTGCAAATGAATTAAAATAAATGTAATTAATGAATTTTTTAATAACAGTGGAAATGAGCAAATAAATATTCATCATGTGAGAGGTTGAGAAAACTTGTTATAAATAAAGTGAAGGGAAATTTTTAAATTAATAAATTAATAATAATAATAATAAAAGAGCTTCCGTGGCTTAGGCGGCAGCACGCCGGCCTCTCACCGCTGGGTCCGTGGTTCAAATCCCGGTCACTCCATGTGAGATCTGTGCTGGACAAAACGGAGGCAGACAGGTTTTTCTCCGGGTACTCCGGTTTTCCCTGTCACAATTTCATTCCAACAACACTCTCCACTATCATTTCATTTCATCTGTCATTCATTTAATCATTGCCCCAGAGGAGTGCGACAGGCTTCGGCAGCCGGCGCATTTCATATCCTCGCCGCTAGATGGGGGCTTCATTCATTCCATTCCTGACCCGGTCGGAGACTGGAAGCAGGCTGTGGATTTTCATTTTCAATAATAATAAATCTTTTTGATTTTTTTTGAGATTATATGAAAATCTAGGTGATAGAAAATTTTGATGATATAAAATTTTGGTGAAGAGTTAATGATTTAATCCGCTGATGGTGGATAGCATCAATTTATATTGTTTACAACAATTTTTTTGTAATATTAATAACAAATGGAAATAATTCAAAATTTTTGTGACATTTAAACAAATGAAAGTGAGAAAAGAAGAAAGTTAAATTTTGAAAATATTATGAAAAGCTTTTTGAATTTTGTTTTTGAAATTGAAAATTTTTATGAACAATTATTAGCATTCGACTTTATGTCAGTCGAGTATTGATATTGTTATGTAACAACGAATCAGTGATATGGTATTTTTTCCAAATAAGTCTAATTTTGGAATAACACGAATGAATCTAGTTACTATTTTTTTTTTGGGTGGGGGGGGGGATGTTTTTCTACGAATATTTGAACAATCAAATGCAATCTTTCGAAAAGTGAATTACGAACATGTAAATATTAGGGATCACTCAGAACTTTTTATTGAACAGTGATTACCAGTGTAAATATTTTTTTGAATTTTTTTTCTGATATCAGAATGAACTAATTAATTTTCTGATTATCATATCTGCGACATTCTAGTAATAATTTTAGGGACAGTTGATTTCTCATGTGTGATTTGTTTTATCTTTGTTGAGGTTTTTGCCATCCAAATCATATTTTTATCTATAAATAAATTGAGATTTTAAAGGAATGTGCTAATTCAAAATAATTTCTCACCTTACCTTACTTGTGAATTACCGAGATCAGGGATGCCAGATTAGACCCAAGTATTCACCTAGATAGACTCTGAGATATATTTTCTCGTGCTAATCTGATGTCGGTATTTTACAAAATGTGGTCGTTGGATCTCGGTCCAAACAGGCACAATATATAAAATTTGTCTTATAACCTGTGCCATTAGTTACTCTCCTAGTAGTAGTGGCAGTAGTGGTAGTAGTAGTAGTAGTAGTAGTAGTAGTAGTAGTAGTAGTAGTAGGATGTGTATTTGTAAGGCAGGTGAGGCTAAGGACGGAGGCGGCCGTGGCCTTAAATTAGGAACAAATATTCCACCAGTCTGTACTGCAGAAGCGTTTGAGAGAGCAACTTTAGGAACAGTCTGTAGTAGTACTAGAGTAGTGGTGGCTAATAAGAAGCTCCGGAAAAAAGCGTTTAGGAGAGCAACTTCAGGAACACCCTATAGTAGTAGGCCTACTAGAGTAGTGGCGTCTAATGAGAAGCTCCGGAAAGAATCGTTTGGAAAAGCAACTTTAGGAACAGCCTGTAATAGTACTAGTGGCGGCCTATTTTAAGCTCCGGAAAACCGGATTGGGAGAGCAATGTGAGACCATCGTGCAGTAGTACTGGAGAAATAATAGCTAAAATAAAACTCCGGAAAGATGGAATGGAGTGAACAACGTTTGGACGAGTCTGTAAAAGTACTAGAGCAATAACGGCTAATTTAATATTCCGGAAAGAAAAAGGAAGCAACTTTCGGATCAGCCTGTAGTAGTACTAGAGCACTGTCGACTAATATAAAGCTCCGGAAAGATGGGATTTAGTGAGCAACTTTTAGACCAGCCTGTAGTAGTACTAGAATAGCGCCAGCTCTTGACAATGTCTCCAGAGCTCTCCAAACAACAAGCAAGCAACACTTGTACAGTCCGTCTAATTGCAAAGTGATTAAAGCGACAAAACAAATGCTTCAGAGTTAGACACGATAATGAACACCTCTTTAAACTTCCATTATAAATTATGGAACACTTGTCAAGTAATTGTGACATAATTATAACAACACCACTAACGCTACATGTAATTAGGAACGTGACGTAAAAGCTATCGGTGACGTAGCTATGACCAGGCACTTCTGCAACGGAGATGCGAGACGTTTAGGTAGGCAGCGTAGGCAGTGGATTATGTACTAATGACCTAAAATGTTAGAAACGAGCAAATATTTATCCCCCTAGAAACGTCAAAAATACGACCATGGCATATGTTACGGTAAATGTGATTAATCGGGTCATTGTTTAACCAATTATCCGGCAATTTTATACAATCCAACTCGGTAAAGGCGAATGTGATAAAAGTCAGTTTGACTTGTTACATTATATGTGTTAATAAGGCTTTACATACAAACCTAACCTGCGACTTTCGCCCCCAGACCCCCTTGCTTGTATAAGGTGCGTTCAAAAAGTAACGAGCGGGAGGCTGTAATACGCAAACCGGTGACGACATCGGCTAATCGTGGCGTGTGTAACGAGGTGTAGTTCCGACCAGAGCGTGGATGGTCACAGATCGTCGCTAGAGGGCACGCGTGCACGTCACGTGACTATACAAAGCGAGCAGCAGCATGCATCAATCGTCCAACGCTGCTAGTCGCATTGCAAATAGTGACACGGAGGCTTCAAACGAAGAGCAAAGAGGTGTTGTTCGGTTTCTGACAGCGAAAGGAGTAGGGGGAACGAATATTCATCGCCGAATGTCACAAGTGTACGACGAACACTGCATGTCCCTTGCAAAGGTCAAGGCGTGGCACAAGCGCTTCAGGGAAGGACGGGTGTCGTTAGTCGATGATGCCCGGTCTGGGGCACCCCCGTGCATTACCGATGACAACGTCCAGCTGGTAGATGCACTCATTACCCAGGACCGCCGAGTGACAGTGAACGCCATAGCCGCCGTGGTCGGATTGAGCGTCGGAAGTGTGCACAACATCATGAAGGAACGACTGCACTTGCGCAAAGTGTGTGCCCAATGGGTGCCCCACAGTCTTCAACCACACCAGGAAGAATGTCGAATGGCCTACTGTCTTGGTCTTGGTTGGGCGATTGATGCATGCTGCTGCTCGCTTTGTATCGTCACGTGACTTGCACGCGTGCCCTCTAGCGTCGGGCTGTGACCATCCACGCTCTGGTCGGAACCACACCTCGTTACACACGCCACGATTAGCCGATGCCATCACCGATTTGCGCATTCCAGCCTGCGGCTCGTTACTTTTTGAACGCACCTTAGAGTACAAGCAGTAATTTTCGTCCAGACAGTGGTCTAACCTAGTAGCGACGAATGTTTTCGCTCAGACAGTCGTCTAACCTAGTAGTGGCCATTGATTTCGTCCAGACCGCCGTCATTCCTAGTAACGGCCATTGGGTTCACCCAGGGAGTCGTCTAACTTAGTAGCGACCATTCGCTTCATCCAGACCGTCGTCTAACCTAGTAACGGCCATTAGTTTCGGCCAGACTGTCGTCTAACCTTAAAGCGCCTAATGGTTTGGCCCAGGCAGTCAACTAACCTAGTAACGCCCATTGGTTTTGCCCATACCGTCGTCTAACCTAGAAGCGGCGAATGGTTTCGCCCAGGCCGTTGTCTAATCTAGTAACGGCCATTGGTTACGCCCAGACCGTCGTCTAACCTAGAAGCAGCCAATAGTTTCGCCCAGGCCGTCGTCTAACCTAGAAACGGCCATTGGTTACGTCCAGACCGTCGTCTAACCTAGTAACGCCCATTGGTTTCGCCCAGACCGTCGTCTAACCTAGTAACGGCCATTGGTTTCGCCCATACCGTCGTCTAACCTAGTAACGCCCATTGGTTTCGCCCAGACCGTCGTCTAACCTAGTAACGCCCATTGATTTCGCCCAGGCCGTCGTCTAACCTAGTAACGCCCATTGGTTTCGTCCAGACCGTCGTCTAACCCAGAAGCGGCCAATGGTTTCGCCCAGACCGTCGTCTAACCTAGTAAGACCCATTGGTTTCGCCCAGACCGTCGTCTAACCTAGTAACGGCCATTGGTTTCGCCCAGACCGTCGTCTAACCTAGCAACGCCCATTGGTTTCGCCCAGGCCGTCGTCTAACCTAGTAACGGCCATTGGTTTCGCCCAGACCGTCGTCTAACCTAGAAGCGGCCAATGGTTCCGCCCAGAGTGTCGTCTAACCTAGTAACGCCCATTGGTTTCGCCCAGACCGTCGTCTAACCTAGAAGCGGCCAATGGTTTCACCCAGACCGTCGTATAACCTAGTAACGCCCATTGGTTTCGCCCAGACCGTCGTCTAACCTAGTAACGCCCATTGGTTTCGCCCAGACCGTCGTCTAACCTAGAAGCGGCCAATGGTTTCACCCAGACCGTCGTATAACCTAGTAACGCCCATTGGTTTCGCCCAGACCGTCGTCTAACCTAGAAGCAGCCAATGGTTTCACCCAGACCGTCGTATAACCTAGTAACGCCCATTGGTTTCGCCCAGGCCGACGTCTAACCTAGTAACGCCCATTGGTTTCGCCCAGGCCGTCGTCTAACCTAGTAACGGCCATTGGTTTCGCCCAGACCGTCGTCTAACCTAGAAGTGGCCAATGGTTCCGCCCAGAGTGTCGTCTAACCTAGTAACACCCATTGGTTTCGCCCAGACCGTCGTCTAACCTAGAAGCGGCCAGTGGTTTCACCCAGACCGTCGTATAACCTAGTAATGCCCATTGGTTTCGCCCAGACCGTCGTCTAACCTAGAAGCGGCCATTGGTTTCGTCCAGACCATCGTCTAACCTAGGAGCGGCCAATAGTTTCACCCAGACCGTCGTATAACCTAGTAACGCCAATTGGTTTCGCCCAGACCGTCGTCTAACCTAGAAGCGGCCATTGGTTTCGCCCAGACCATCGTCTAACCTAGGAGCGGCCAATAGTTTCACCCAGACCGTCGTCTAACCTAGAAGTGGCCATTGGTTTCGCCCAGACCGTCGTCTAACCTAGTAACGGCCATTGGTTTCGCCCAGACCGTCATCTAACCTAGAAGGGGCCAGTGGTTTCGTCCAGACTGTCATTTAACTAGGTAATGGCCATTGGTTTCATCCTTACAGTAGTCTAACCTAATAGCAGCCATTGGTTTCGCCCCCAGACAATAGACTAACCTAGTAGTGGCCATTAGTTTCGCCCAGACCATCGTCTAACCTAGTAGCAGTCATTGGTTTCGCCGCAGATAGTAGTCGAACCTAGTAGCAGCCATTGGTTTCGTCCAAACAGTAGTCTAACCTGGTAGCAGCCATTGGTTTCGCCCCAGATAGTAGTCTAACCTAGTAGCAGCCATTGGTTTCGCCCAGACCGTCGTCTAACCTAGTAGCAGCCATTGGTTTCGCCCAGACCGTCGTTTAACCTAGAAGTGGCCATTGGTTTCGCCCAGACAGTCGTCTAACCTAGTAGCGGCCATTGGTTTCGCCCAGACCGTCGCTTAACCTAGAAGTGGCCATTGGTTTCGCCCAGACAGTCGTCTAACCTACAGGGCCAATGGTTTTGCCCAGACAGTCGTCTAACCTAGTAGCGGCCATTGGTTTAATCCAGACCGTCGTCTAACCTTCAGGGCCAATGGTTTCGCCCAGACAGTCGCCTATCCTACAGGGCCAATGATTTCACCCAGACAGTCATCTAACCTAGTAGCAGCCATCGGTTTTGCCCAGACCGTCGTTTAACCTAGAAGTGGCCGTTGGTTTCACCCAGACAGTCGTCTAACCTAGTAGCGGCCATTGGTTTCCCCCAGACCGTCGTTTAACCTAGAAGTGGCCATTGGTTTCGCCCAGACAGTCGTCTAACCTACAGGGCCAATGGTTTCGCCCAAACAGTCATCTAACCTACAAGGCCAATGGTTTCGCCCAGACAGTTGTCTAACCTAGTAGCGGCCATTGGTTTCATCCAGACCGTCGTCTAACCTACAGGGCCAATGGTTTCGCACAGATTGTCGTCTTACCTAGGAGTGACCAATAGTTTTGTCTCACCATGGCTTTAGAGGAGTGAGGTGCAACCTTTCCATAATTGAATTTAATTATTAATAAATTATTCACATTCGCCATTACGAGTTGGGAATTATAAAAGCTCGTCAGTTAATTTGATAAATATTCAATAATTTATCACATTTACCAAATTTAGTGGTGATTATACATAATAACCGGCAATTGTATATAATCTCCAGTTTATTACATTTACCATAGCATACCAGGTGGCCCATTTGCACTGTGCAATCAACTTATAAGTGTCCCGCATGTACTAGTGATGAACGGGAGGTCTAATAACTGAATTGCTAAGGGGTAACCTTGCATGCAACCAGGTTACGCCAGAATGCCAAGAGATAACAACCAGACGGCCGCACGCTGCGTGTTCCTCAGAGCTCCCGTCTAATGGCCCCATAGTGTTGTGAAGCCTTGCTGCAAGCGCAGAATAGTAGCTTTGCACGTGGTACAGCAGTATTAACTTTGCTATCAACACATCGACAATGGCTGAGGTTTTCACCAAAAACGAGCACACACACATAATTTTAATCTATGGAGAATATGGCCACAATCCCACCAAAGCTCGCAAAAGATTCAAAATAGACGCCTGCCTTCTGTACATGTATTTCCCAGAACAGAGCTGTAAATAAAAGCTAATGGATTGTTGAAGCACATAT
This sequence comes from Meconema thalassinum, assembly GCA_946902985.2. Taxonomy (NCBI): domain Eukaryota; kingdom Metazoa; phylum Arthropoda; class Insecta; order Orthoptera; family Tettigoniidae; genus Meconema; species Meconema thalassinum. The sequence continues at coordinate 1,209,756,492 of OX336388.2, forward strand.
CAGCATGCTAGAACCGACTGCAACAATTCTGATGTTGTGCAGACTGTACATCAGACAGTGGTCGAAGCCTCCACACGGTATGTTGAATTGCGCCGTACTGAAATAATGAGTTGTTGAATTTTAGGGGCCTTGCAACATAGTGGTCATGTAGCCCCGTGTACTTGAGTGTATTAATAATTTGTCTGATAACCTGTGTCACTATTATTATTTCATTATTACCATCTAGTGCAGACATAATAGTGGCAATAATAATAATAATAATAATAATAATAATAATAATAATAATAATAATAATGAATGAAAATCCACAACCTGCTTCCAGTCTCCGACCGGGTCAGGAATGGAATGAATGAAGCCCCCATCTAGCGGCGAGGATATGAACTGTGCCGGCTGCCGAGGCCTGACGCACTCCTCTGGGGCAATGATTAAATGAATGACAGATGAAATGAAATGATAGTGGAGAGTGTTGCTGGAATGAAATTTTGACAGAGAAAACCGGAGTACCCGGAGAAAAACCTGTCTGCCTCCGTTTTGTCCAGCACAGATCTCTCATGGAGTGACCGGGATTTGAACCACGGACTCAGCGGTGAGAGGCCAGCGCGCTGCCGCCTAAGCCACGGAGGCTTAATAATAATAATAATAATAATAATAATATGATTCCTGTCTTGTGTAGGAAGATTACTGCTAAATTGTTACACAACATCCAACATATTGTACACCACGTTGTAACTCTCCTTTGCAAACAGTGATTTCTGTAATAGACTGGGTTCATTTGTAAATACGCAAAAGATGCAGAAAATAAAGTTTAATAACACATTAATGTTTACATGTAGGCTACAGAAATTCCACTCTACAATAGCATTGATTGCTAAATGGACAAACACCTACATATTATTGCTTCAAAGCTTAGAAAATGAATTAAAATGACACACTTGGACAGTTATTCATCAGAATGAATATCTCAAAGACATGTCCCAGGTGGCGAATACAATGCTGAACACGTCGTAACATTTAAGGTGTAACTGCAGCACAGGTCTCACCAATGCGTTGTTTTAATTGATCAACATTTTATGGCGCAGTTTCATAGGCTTTTGATTTTATATAGCCCCACAGAAAGAAGTCCGGAGGGGTTAGATCAGGCGATCGTGGTGGCCAGTGCCAGGGTCCTCCACGCCCTATCCACCGTTCAGGATATCGTGCATTCAGATATACCGTAATGGTTTGGAAGGTGTGAGGTGGAGCACCATCATGCCGGTCCCAATGTTCTAATACAACCTGGAGTGGAATATCTTCTAGAAGGTTTCCCAGAGACAAGTTGGTTTGTAGAAATTTAAGATAATTCCTACCTGTGAGTCTGGGGGCTATTAAATCAGACCCAGTTATGTAGTCTACCAGAATACCACACCACACATTAACCCCCAGTGGATCTGAACATGCTGTGCTCGAACCCAGTGGGGGTTTACTGGAGCCCAGTAATGTAGATTCTGAGTATTGACGTTGGCATCTTTGGCGAAATAGAATTCATCACTCCACAGAATATTCCTGGCAAAATGTGAATCTTGTTGTAATGCAGCGGCCATTCTTCGGCAATATGCTACCCTGTAATCGAAATCATTTCCATACAGTTGTTGGTGTTGGTGCAGCTTATACGGATGCTATTTTCGCCCCTTCAGGATCCTCTGTATTGAAGTTCGTGGCACTCCTAGCTCCCTTGCAGCTCCTATTTGCCCTAAGCAACAATAAATATGTGCACATGGTCACGTAGATGGTTCGTATTATTATTATTATTATTATTATTATTATGGTTTCAAGATGCTAAATTATCTTGTACCAGCACTACTTAATGAACTACCACCTGGATTGTCCAATATGAACAGCAAACAACTAGCTGTACGTTGCATAAAGAATTATTACCTAAATAAGCATTAATTTATAACATATACTTACTATTGCATGCATTCTTGTATTGAAATAAAATCTGTATACTATTGTAAAAATAATTAATACAGTATGTCTCATGGATGATCTGTACTGGTTTTGCCGTCAGATTCCTGAGACATAAAGTATCACAAATATAATAGCAATAGTAATTAATAAATAAATTCTAATTCAAAATAATAATAATAATTATTATTATTATTATTATCATCATCAGTAGCTCAATGAGGTGAAGTGTAACTGACCGTGTGTAGGATTCCATTCAAAGTACTGAAGTACATTCTGCACAATTCCAGCATTACCGCAGACGGGTCTAGTCCGGCTGGTATGTGCCTGAAAAATTCCATTCGTTCGTAATTGCAGCTCCGTTCGGCGAAATACTTATCTAGACGGCAAACGTCAATCTGGAAACACCAGTGCAAACCGTCTATGAGCTTCAATGGCATTACGACCAGCTTCTCCATAGATTAGTATCATGTCCGTGTAAACATCGATGCTGAATACACCAGCCAAAGCCAATATGTTATAAGCAACTGTCGTGTTGTTGTACCATATATGAGTCTATTACGCTCTCAAATGCGAGGCTCCTAAGAGGCAATGGGGTGCATTAGACGGGTAGCGCTGAGGAACATGCAGCTAGCGGCCGTCCGGTTCTTATTCCTTCGAATTCTGACGCAATCGGCCAGCATGTAGTGTGACCCCTGTGGAAATCAGTTTTCAGACATCCCATACAGCATTAGTGTATGCGGGACACCTAAAACTAGATTGCACGGGGCAAACGAGCCACCTGGTATATATGACCAAACATTAATAGTTTTTGGCTCTACAACATGCTATCCTTGCCATTTTCGACTTACTTATTTATCAACGTAATCCTTAAAAGTATAAATATTGCACGATATTGTTAACATTCTGCATGAAGACAATTTTAAGAAATTACAAGAAACAACAGAGAAGTCCCCACTATACAGTATGCAACAATGTATAAAGGATGTGTGGAGTATAATTAGGCAGCCGGGAACATGGTTCCCTAGGTCCCGAAATACGTATGTTGAAAGATATGTGGTTAAGCGGGGAAAATGGTTTTATTTGAACATGTCTAGCTTAAGATTCCTAGCCCGTGCAACGCCGGGTAAAAATGCTAGTAAATAGACAAATAAATAAACAATTGCAGTAATACCAACTGGTAGTAAATGATCCTCCAATAATCGATGAATTGAATTATTGACTTTAAATTCTTTATTCATCTACTAGTTTCGGACACACTGTGTCCTTCTTTTGCATATTTAATAGTATTACCATGACGAATAGAAATAAACAGTGTCATCACTCCGCTACTTAAGCATTGTAGTTCTTGGTCCAGCCAGTGTGTGGCACGGAAGTCACACCGAACCATAAGCACGTGTGACAGTAACCCACGAGGTTAGTACTGTAATATCCTGTGCTCGAGAAGTCATATTATGCGAGGGAATTTGTTTCTTTGTAATAGTTTACGAATGTCTGTGCAGTGCTCTGTGTGTGCAAACAACTAAGTTTTCTGTTGTTTCGGGAAAATGCCGCAATGTTTTGTTCGTGGAAGTAAATCGGGTTACGAAGAAAATCTGATGGTAGACATTTTTTCACACCGCCAAAAGAAATAAATCTGTTTGCGAAATAGGCGAGAGTTATTCCGTGGAAAGATAAGCAATTGTCGATCAAAAATAGAATCTGTGACGAGCGTTTTTCGGAAGATTAAATTATTATAAAGGCGGACTGATTCGTAGTGAACTATGAGAACGTGGAAATTCCTCGCGTGAAGTGGAAATTACACCCAGGATCAGTACCTCACATTTTTCAAAATTTACCAAAATATCTATTCACTGATGTAAAATCACGAAAGCCACCCAGTAGGATACGGAATGAAGGCAGCCTTCCATGGTTAGGCCTACTTGTTCTATTTCGTGCCATCCTTACCTAAAACGAAAAAAAATCCGTCTTAATAATAATAGGCCTAAAATAATAAAAGTTGTTGATTCTTTAGGGACTTAACGACATCGTGGCCACATAGCCCCGTGTGTTTGGGTTTGTTTAGAATTCGTCTGATAACCTGTGTGATTATAATGTCTGTAGTAGTGTATGTATTTGGAATTGAGGTCGGATTTGGGTAGGAAGCGGCCGTGTTCTTCAGTTAGTTACCATCCCGGCATTTGCCTGGAGGAGAAGTGGGAAACCACTGAAGTCCACTTCGAGGATAGCTGAGGTAGGATTTGAACGCACCTCTTAACATTTTTGCCTCACGAGGCTGAGTGAACACCGTTCCAGCCCTCAGACCAGTATTAAATGTATTGGCAGAGCTGGGAATCGAACCCGGACTTCCGTGGTGATAGCCAAGTGGCCAAGAATGAGTCGGACATATAATAATGGCCAACCTGCCAATAAAATAATCGGTCATCGAATTCTTCGCTTCCGTTACCGTCCTCCTCAGATCTTGTTTCAACTTTGTCTTCAGTATCAGAGTCACAAATTCCTTTGAAATTACTGAATCAAGAACTAGCTATTCGTTATCTTTCAGCAGAAGGTGACACGCTTCAACTGCATCCTTAGGTTTTCGTAAGGCGCAATCTCCTTACTGATATTAACTAAGGCAACATACTAAGCCAAATAATCGGTATAACAGCACACCTGCCACTCACTGACAGAATGTAACATCATTGGGAGCGCTGGTACTATCAATTTCACGCTGACAAAATGTTACACGTGTTAAAGTTATTTTTCGGCACGCTATTTCACAACTCCAGAGAAATGCTTACTATGGTTTGGTGTAAGATGTCACGAGACGATAAGATCATAACTTGAACTGTTGGCTTGATATTAAAACTAATATAACGAACCATGGAGCTGTCAGACCAATGCGCGACTAACGGAGGTTTATAAACGATAGTTCTACATGGAGACTGAGAATATTAATACTAACTTTTTGACAGTATTATTCATAAGTCAAAACCCACAATTTGTTGTAATCAGCGTAACCGCAGCCTTCGTAAAGAGGTTTACGTAGCCCAGCGCATATCCCACTATCGAACAGCTGACTGTGTAGCGTTGGGGATCAGCGACGCTAGAGCTAGCCGAGCGGGGCGCGGTTGAACTCGGTGAGTGATAACACTATTTGTTTCTATTCGTCATGGTATTACTAAAAAAGATGAAAGGTTATTAATGCATTGCGAGTATTATATAAATTGTATGTGATTTGGATATTGTTAACCAATAGCACATTTCAACTATATATCATGTGATGAAATCAACTGAAGTTTATAAAATTACGAAAAACTGAATATAAAAATTAAATGAATGATTGAATGAATGAATGGATGAATGAATGTGTAACATTGGCTGATATTTGTATGCTTCACAGTACATTGTGCTTAATATTGGGAAATGTTCATGCGGCCCGTGAATCTTCCTGCACTTCAAATACGCTATTTAGTAAACCCCTGGTCTACGCCCGGAGAAGAGCCAGTGCTTCTTACGTTCTTACGACCTAAATCGCAGTGAGTATACTTCCAATTTTACCTCAATGTTTAGACTATACTGATGAATGAATCTTAACAGCTTATGCCAAGTCAGAGTTGGAAAAGTTTTTCTGCGAAACCTCGTACCAATCCTTCAAAAACACCGTACTTAGGATCCTCGTAAGTACACCAGACCTGCACTGAATCAATATACAGAAGACAGGGTATTTTTTAGCCTACTTTCGATTTTTGCAAAAAATGAAAGTAGACTTATGAGATCACTACAGGGCGAAAAAAAGTGTGTCTGTCTGTGTGTGTGTATGTGTGTGTGTGTCTGTGTGTACTCTGAATGTCTGCCCCCCCCCTATCAATTCGAACACGGTGAGCGCAAATTGAACGAAATTTGGTACAAAGGTAGCACTAGTGTCATGTTTTATATCGCCGCCATCTTGACGGAAACGTAATGGCGGCCACACAAATGTTCAAAGCTTAAATCAAATTACGACTAACCTAATCATCCGATCTCTACCAAATTTTGCAACAAGATACCTTTATGGGGGCAGCATCCTTTGACCAAACTATTAGGTCATCAGCCTAATAGTGTGCGGATGGCGGCCATCTTTGTGTGAAAATCGATTGCCCCTATTAATTCGAACACGGTGAAACCGAATGGAACGAAATTTGGTACAGAGGTAGTACTAGCAAAGGGCACCCCAGTGTCATGGATTATATCGCCGCCATCTTGACGGAAACGTAATGGCGGCCACACAAATGTTCAAAGCTTAAATCAAATTACGACTAACCTAATTATCCGATCTCTACCAAATTTTGCAACAACATACCTTTATGGAGGGAGCATCCTTTAACAAATCTAATAGGTCATTAGCCTAATAGTTTGCGGATGGCGGCCATCTTTGTGTCAAAATCGATTACCCCTATTAATTCAAACACGGTGAAACCGAATGGAATGAAATTTGGTACAGAGGTAGCACTAGCAAAGGGCACCTCAGTGTCATGTTTTATATCACCGCCATCTTGACGGAAACGTAATCGCGGCCACCCAAATGTTAAAAGCTTAAATCAAATTTCGACCATCCTAATAATTTGATCTCTACCGGATTTTGCAACAACATGCCTTTTTGTGGAAAGCATCTTATGACTGACTACAAGGTCATCAGCCCAATAGTTTGCAAATAGCGGCCATGTATGTGTGCAAATCCATTCCCCAGATCAATTCAAACACGGTGAAACCGAATTGAATGATTTTTTTTACAGAGGTAGCACTAGCAAAGGGCACCTCATATTCATGTTTAATATCCCTATAGCACGTTGTATTTCAACAAGCTACTACAACCAACATTCAATTATACTCCTTGAAAAGGACAAAGAGTTATATCAATACCCATGCATTTAGGAGAAAGTAGGCTATATGTTCTTTACTGAACATCTTGTTTTAACATACCCTTTTATACCATTGTAGGGGTTACTTCCAGTGCAGTGGTGTGTTTATGTTTTTACAGCTTTTAGGTCCACAAGAAATGGCCCACGCAATATAGTTTTCAATTTGTAGAACTGCCAAGTCACTAAGTCTTTCTTTTGTCATTACTAAATGCTAGTCCTCAATCGTCTGAGTGCGGAAAGCAATGGTCAGTTGGTATGGTGATTGTTTGTTTGATATATATAGAGTAATATTATCGATGTCCATTTTCATACTATGCAAACTCCCAATAAAGAAATGAAAACCTTCTTGTGTGTGTTAACAGCATAAAGAACCTAGGACATGATATTCGTTACCTTATTAATATAATACGGACTGTCGGAATTTGTGCTTTCACGAAAATTTTCCGCTCTAGGCTAGGGCCTACTTGATCTATAATTAAATACGACATTGGTCCATTGCGTAATCAAGCGCAAAGGCTCAGATTCTGTAATAAGTACGTTTAGATGCAGTGAAGTAAGGTTGTTCTAGAATATGTGCTTAAATGAAGCCGTAGAAAAGAAAATGATAATAACCCGGAACATGTTGAAACCAAGTTTGGAAGAAACTTTTTTTCTTTTTTGTTGGCTAACTAAATTTAAGTTAAAAGTTTTTCTTTTTATTGTTCACGGAGCTTGGGAGTTAATTGTGAGGAGAATACGAAGCTGAGTATTCAGCTCACAAAGGAGCAATCAGCATAAGTAGCGGCTCTTGGTTGCCGGCTATAACTGACAGGTAGGAGGACTGCCGGGATTCTCATCTAGGGGGCCGCGACACACACAATCAGCTGGCTCTGACAGGTACAGAGGGCCGTGACTCGGTCAATTGGCTCGAACTGACGGGTAGGAGACTCACTAAAGGGGCCGGTGACCCACAGTCTGCTGGCTCAAACTGACGGGTAGGAGACTCACTTATTAGTGGGCCGTCTGCTGGCTACGTGGAATCCAAACCACAGGACGTGATATTTTACTTCCAAAATCTTACATGCGTTATCCGGAATCGAACATGGTTGGTCTTGCTGAGAGGCAAGCCTTGATCACCTCACTACCAGGACCCTATCTTAATAAAGGCTGTGACTTGGTGGAGAAGTAGTTTAACGCAAGTAGGATCTACATAAAAGACAATTAATGCAACATAATGTTGTCGTTCTTTGGAAAAATTGTACTTAAACAAGATGTTCCGTAAAGAACACACATCCTACTTTCTCCTTTGTCCCTATCAAGGAGTAGGGTATAATTGAATGTTCTCGTGATGAACGTTAAGTGTTTTATGCTACGCAAGACTCCACGTTTACTAAGTTCCGTTCTAAATCCGCTTTTTCATCCAGAAGAATTGATTGAATTATTAGAAAATTACGCCCATCCGCCATCTTGGTTACATGAGCTCGTTTATCTTGCGATTTCTGCATCGAACACCCTGTATGTGAGACTGCATAATATGCTGCGTTTCGTCATTGTAACAGTAATAAGTAGTGGACTGTCGATATTAATGCCTTATACTGTATATTCAAGATGGCAGCCACGTACTAAACTATACACAGTGCGATAGCCGTATGATTATTGCAAGCGAGGTTATATTTCTCCCCTCTTACGAAGTTTCGTATTTATTGCGCAATTGGACCCCGAGTATTAATAATTTCAAGATGGCTACTGCACACTCAGTTCAGAGTCATATCAATATGAATAATGGTAGCGAGGATTTTTGTATGGTACTCTTCTTTCACTAAATTTCGCGTTAATTGTACAATTATATCATGAAGTAATGCTATTCAAAATTTAAGAACACGCCCAACCGCCATTATGAACGTATGGAGTCGCTGTTCTTTTGACTTAGTCATAAGAAAACACATAAACCTCCGTGGCTTAGGCGGCAGCACGCCGGCCTTTCACCGCGGGGTCCGTGGTTCAAATCCCGGTCACTCCATGTGAGATCTGTGCTGGACAAAACGGAGGCAGACAGTTTTTTTTTTCGGGTACTCCGATTTTCCCTGTCAAAATTTCATTCCAGCAACACTCTCCACTATCATTTCATTTCATCTGTCATTCATTTAATAATTGCCCCAGAGGAGTGCGTCAGGCCTCGGCAGCCGGCACAGTTCATATCCTCGCCGCTAGATGGGGGCTCCATTCATTCCATTCCTGACCCGGTCGGAGACTGGAAGCAGGCTGTGGATTTTCATTTTCATAAGAAGACACATACAAGGTTCTACATTACTGCTAATCTTCGTTGTTGTAACTTAATAATACTTTGAGTTATTCATTATCATATTCTATATTTTCAAGATGACCGCCTCGCTTTTTATTCAGAGTATTATTCTTATGGCTTATTTCACCAAGGCCTCTTATACAGTATAATACTTCTTTCTTACTAAGTTTAATTTTAATTGCGCAATTACAGTACTTTCTGAATGATTCACAATTACGTTTTAATATTACGCTCGTCCACCATATTGAAACTTAAGTCGCTGTTAATTTGGTTTGGATACGCATATAGCTTTCTACCTAATCACTAGTTTTCGTTATTGTACAGTACAACCACTGTAATCTGCCACCTCAGGGACTAAGGGTATGGTCGGAACGCAAAACAGGTCAAGCAGTTCAAGATTAGGTTTTTTCAATGTTTTGCAATTCTTAGTAGCGTTTTTACCATCTATCGTCACTGTACACGATTCAATGTCTTTCCGACTTCTTCTCCAATCTTTTATTATCGTAACGCCTACATTGAGTTCTTTGGCAATATTTTGGAGTGATTCCCCTTTATTCAGTCTTTGTAGCACTGCTAATTTTTCTCTTAATGAAAGAGTAACGAGTTAACGTTTCACTCCAGACATATTGCAAAAAAAAAAAAAAACACAACTGTACAGTACACACAATGTACAGTAAACAAATTTCTGTACAGTACTGTCTGTTAGGTAGTCAGCCCGAAGGCTGGTTGGATCCTCAAAAAGCACCGCCGCTAGGTTATGTGGGTAGATACCCACAAAAACCCAAGGCAGCGCTATATTGAGGCGTACTAGGCAAGACGAGCAGTGAGGTAGTTTGCCATTGCTTTCCTCACTGAGTCAGTACAGCAGTACTAACCCCATGAGTAGAATCACAACATCCACAGGTACTGACTGTGCCCTGAATGTCATTACTAAGCACCACCCATACCTCAGTAGCTTCCATATAATCACAGCCATGAGTGAGACTGAGACATTGGTGAAAAGCCACATTTTACTCTAGCCTGTGCCAACAGACACATGCAAATGTACTGCAATCATCAAGAGATGGCAAACAGGCCAACAGTACTGTAACGAACACAGAAGTACAATGTTGTAAAACCAACGAACAGTAACCACTAAAAACTTCACAATGCAGTATTGTGACCGATATCGCATGGTTTTGAGAGCTCTGGCAACGTCGCATAGCAGGAGTAAGAAAGCAAGCGGAAGTAACCTGAGGTTGATGCTTTTACGTCATGGACATAGTCGACAGCATGACTAGGCGAAGGTTCCAGAAGCGTAGAGGGCGCTGATGAGCTCCAGGAAAAGTCAAGGTGGAAAGGTCACGTCGGAGAAGCGGGTCACTTTCTTTCCTATCACCATACAATGAGGTTCACTTTTATTTTGCATCGCCGTACAACGAAGTTCACTTTATTTTTCATCACCGTACAACGAAGTTCACTTTCTTTTGTGTCGCCGTACGCCGAAGTTCATCTTTATTTTTGTGTCGCCGCACGCTGAAGCTCCAAACAAGTGTGTAGTAGCAGTCGTACCGTGGCCGCTTGGAACCAGTGCGGTATTCCGACAGTTTTTGGGACATAGCTGAAAGGTTCAGTATTATTTCTTGCGTGGACAGCTCTGTATTAACGAATACAAAAGCCGAATGTGGCGAGGTGATATTATAACGCAGATCATAATGCATTATGTTGTGGGACACTAGACATTTGTACGACGAAGTGCGAGCAGACACACGTGGTGTCTCAAGCTTTACTAGGTACGGGACTGTATGGGCCGTGCGCGATATAATTGACGCCCAGAACATATGAACGAAGCGATGTGCTTTTGTTTGACGAGCAGACAAATGAGTATCCAGGGTCAGTGAACTATGAGAGATAAACTGAGTGTAGTCCAAATATAGAGCGACATTCAAGGCCAAGGACGGACGTAATCTCTTATGAGTGCAGGCTAGTGTAGATGCGTACGATATAACCTGTGCCGTTATAGAGTTATTATCACGGCCATAAGTTGATATTACTTGGCATATTCGACATGAAGATTGCAGCGATGTATTGGACGGACATAAAGGCTATCAGTACAGACCAGTGCGAGTTTTGTGTCAAGAACTTTACGAGCGAAGAGATGACAAGCTAAGTCTAGTAATGTGGAAGCTGTTACGATGACGTGGAAACGAAGACGAGCCAGGACCATGGACACCCCGAGGGTCGCGAGCTGGATCCAGGACGAGAGGGGAGGATGTTCAATGGGAAGAACGTGGACCCAAACCCCCAGGAAACGTGTCAGCGGAACCAAGACTGAGGTGGTCGAAAGGTACTGAAAACCATGTAAATTCTTAAGTAGTGGTTAATGGGTAGTGGTTACTAAGATTTGGACAGACGGGCTTAAATCGAAATAGAAGTTAATCAAAAAGATAAAATGTGATATCATGACAAGATTATTAGAATAGTAAATTTTAAGTTTCCTTTTGAGAGATTAATGCAGTCATATTTAGGGTTTAAAATAAATATATGGATGTTTTAAAATATAATCTGAGTACAGGGTTCTTTCAGCGTGTTACGTCGCTGTGTTTTTTGAATTGGTGCAACCTGGATGACAATTTATGGTTTGAACAGGCTTAAATTACAGGGGATTCATTTACACTTAATGGGCCACTTTTTGTGCGCACATCATGCTATTTACACTAAACACTGACACGTCACTGAGGTTTCCCTTTACATGCTAACATGAGGAGATGAGTTTGGTAGGTGCCTGATACAAGGTTGAATAAATAATGATACTGCATTGATAAAATAGCAGGGTTGCCTAATACGAAGTTATGATGAAACTAAAGGTTCTCGCTATAGCGAGGTGATTAAAATAAATGATTATAATTAATGTTACGTGATAGTGTACAGTCCCCCAGGGGTCTGCACCCCCTGGAGGCCATCCCCCCCATCATCTATTTAAACCACCCCTAACTGGCAAATCTCGTAAGTCCAGAACAGTATCTTTCATACAGCAAGGGCAAGCCGGCCAGCTCGGAAGGCTTGCCAAATACTTGCATCACACACATAACACCTATACTATAACTAACTGGGGCAGCTATGCCATTGGAATGCCGACGAAGCAGCACTAAAGCATATAAGAAGAGGACCTTAAGGAGGACGACTCTCTCTCAATTACCAGTTATACAGTGCGTCCGCCGAAGGCCCTAGCCGTTATCATCAGGTGAGTCAGCAGTGTTCAGAGTTCCTATATTTTGTGACCTACCTTACAGACTTGTACACTTATACTTATAAGATTCATTACATTCCCCTAAAAGGGACTCATAATTTCATATTAACTGACCAATAAATACCTGGTCAGTACACTACACTTGTCTTACTGTTTACACGCCTCTTTACGTCCTTAAGTCCTTCCTGACTCCCGTCACGATTAGACGTGACATACAGTAGCCAAACAGTTGCTAGCTCAGGTATCATTGTATTTCCCGTAGCGGCCCGACTGCCAGAAGCAGCGTGCCGCCACATAGCTGACGCGTGCACGTCGGTTATATAACTATCTCCAACCAGCTGGAAGACTAGCACGTTGACCTGTACACTAAGTTCCATCCCCTGAAATACACCTACGTCTTTTATAGGAGCACCCCCTAGCATCCTAACACTAAACAACATTCTACACTGGTCAGCTTACCCAGCTACGGGAAGCTACCCCCTTTTAGGCACCCCCTTATAAATTAACACAATAACACATCCGTTTTAGATCTAACTACCCCCCACTAAGGGATCTAAAACAATAGGTTCAAGTATATGAAATGTTGAGGCAATTGTCAGTTGAAAATAATACAGATAGGCAGAGGCCATCTACTTAAATGTTTATGGTGTATTTATAAATATGTGAAGAGCATGCAGTTATTAACAAATAAATAAATAAATATCTGGAATCATAAAGATGTTATAATGTAAAGTAATAAATGTAAAAGCCAACAACTAGTCATTTTTCTGAGTGAGGCACAGCTGAACGAAAACCAGTGAAAATAATAATGAAAGTATTTAATCCATGAATAAAAGGTATGAAAATAAATTCTTTAACGCCAGTGACATTCATATATAAAAATATTTTTTCCTATTTTGGTGATTACATTTAGTTAGAAGGAGATCGAATGAAGCAGTCAAATTTTTTTCTTTGAATATTTTATCAGATTTATGCACCTGCTCATTTATGGACTATTCAACGGAGAGGTGACATAGCATTTTGAAGTAATGGTTGTAATACTAGGGTGATATAGCTCTGATCTCCGTAAGTTATTTTGTATCCGAAGATTAGGACGCCCGGAGATTTTTGTCCTCATTAATTTGAATTTTGCTTCTGCGTCATTTATTTATTTGCACATCAAGAGTAATTTTGAGAAGTCTCCGAGCGAAGGTAGGCTTCTGTGTTTGATTTTATGTATTTAGTGGTGTGGTCCTGTAATAAATGGTGGATGAGTTTTATTTTAACAGCGGAGTTTTTTGTCATTCTTGTTCGTTGTCATACTTGTGTGTCCACCGGATCAATTTTGAGATTTTACCCCAGTTGTACCCATCATTATAAAGACCCCGGGATTGCTTGAATCTCGTTCCCGACATAGTTTTTTTTAAGGCCAAAATTGATTCGGACATTCAAGATTTTTTTTTCTTTTCGAGTTGTACCGATTTCTGGGTGAGGGTTGACGTGTGTGTCGGGCCACCCAATCCAAAGCCAGATTATCGGGCACAGTATGTACAGTACAGAACACGGACAACGACAGAAACGATTCGGGAGATGACGGAGCACTAAAATGGACAAGCGATAACAACAATGGTGCGACGGGTAGGGAGTCACCGCTACGAGTCGGGGCAAGTTCGGCTCGAACACGGTCGGATGAACCGGAACGATGGACCAGTCGAGGGCGGACAAGAAGAGCTCCACTGTAGTTCTAAAACATAGAAAGTTGTTCACTTTTAAATTATGAATTTTCAGGTATGCCACTGCGCGCTATATCTAGTGTGATAAATTATCACTAATATTAATGGGGGTTATATAATGCTCCTCTTCTACTAAGTTTCCGCTTAATTGTGCAATAACATCCTAGATCCCTGGTTGGTTCGTAGGTTCCTTAGTTTAGGGGCTGTGACAATGCGGTATCGCTAATTTGTATAATTTGATAGTACGCCTAGCCACCATCTTGAATCTACCGAGCCATTGGTCTTTTGCTTTGGACACACAAAGCGACTTATAAGCTTCTATTTTATTACTAAATTTCGTTATTATAGCTGTAGGATACCAAATGTTATTAATTTATTTTGAAATTTCAAAATGGCCGCTGTGCATAAAATTCAGTGTGATAATCTTTTCACTAACGCATGTGAGAGCTCACCTTTTGGCAAGATTCGTCTTAATTATCCAATTTCATTCAGAGTTGTATATTTTAATGTTCCAATACTTCGCAAACTGCCATCTTGAACGTATGGAGAGTTTATTCTATTGGTTTGGCCATACAAGACCACATATACGGTCCTACCTTGTCACTATTTTTCTAACAGTAGCTCTTAAGTGTTGACAGTTATTTATTTTTATAAAAGCAACCCGACCTGGCTTCGCCAGGGAACAGTTATGAATCCATTACGTAAAAAGCGTTTTTTTTAAGTCAATGAACAAGGACCAATATTCGTTTTACGTCTCGGCATAATGGGTTAAAATCACTGACTGGACTATTAATTATATTATCATGGAGATGCATGTGCAACAAATTCTTGTCAGACGTAATTTAAGAATGGCGAGGTGCATGAAACACAAATCCCCCTTCCGTCCAATCTTAACTTGACTGTGAATTTGCGGAACGAAAAGTCCACAGGCGAAATGAAGAAAAGCCGAGTTGCACTTCCAGCGAAACTCCAAACACAATTACTCTTCTCTAAAGTTTTTAACTCAACACGACTCGACAGTTTGCTGCTGGCTGTATCTGGGGCAATAAGCTAGTCCACTAGCTATGCTGTAACTGGGGCAATAGACTCGCCCCTAGCTAGTTCGTAAACTGTCGCCTCAGTAACCGAATGGAGATTGTTGGAAGTGAAGAAAACGTAAAAACACTTATAGTAGGCCATGTGTTGAAGATATAGATACGCTCTCCGGGCTTTTTTGTAGAACTTTTCATGCTGAACAATTCTTATACTCATAGTATATAGATATTTTTAACGGTTTGCCCAGCGAAAGCTTAAAAAGCGCACGGACGCCAGATTTTTTCGACCTTTTCACTGAAATCGTTAGTGCTTGACTTCCTTTCGTCATAAATAAATTATTTTCTACAGAAATCTTCCTCGAGATATCCTTTACAGAATGGTGAAAACCGCATCAAAATCCATTCATTGGTTCTCGAGTTTACCCGTAACATCCAAGAATCGGGGACTTTGTTTTATATTAAGTAGAGATTATACGCCAATCAGTATAATTTAATATAATGTAATCCCCCTTCCGTCCAATCTTAAATTGACTGTGAATTTTGCGGAACGAAAAGTTCACAGCGAAATGAGAGTTGCACTTCCAGGGAATGGCGAGGTGAATGGAACTCAAATCCCCCTTCCGTCCAATGTTAACTTGACTGTGTTTCACAGGCGAAATGAAGAAAACCCGAGTTGCACTTCCAGGGAAACTCCAAACACAACCACTCTTCTCAGAAGTCTTAACTCAACACGACTCAACGGGTTGCTGCTGGCTATATCTGGGGCAATAGGTTCGCCTGCTAGCTAGGCTGTAACAGGGTTGATAGACTCGCCCTTAGCTAGCTCGTAAACTGTCGCCTTAGTAGTTGAATGGACATGGTCGGAAGAAATTAAAACGTAAAAAAACTTATAGTGGGCGATGTATTGGAGATAGACATATGCTCTCGCGGACTTTTTTTTGTAGAACCTTTCATGATGAACAAGTCTTACACACATAGTATTTAGATATTTTTTACGGTTTGCCCAGCGTAATCATACAAAGCACTCGGACGCCAGGTTTTTTCGACTTTTCCACTGAAATCGTTACCGCTCGTCTTCCTTTAATCATAAATAAATTATTTTCTACAGAAATCATCCTCGAGATATCCTTGACAGAATGGTGAAAACCGCATCAAAATCCATCCAGTGGTTCTTGAGTTTACCCGTAACATCCAAGAATCGGGGACTATGTTTTATACTAAGTAGAGATTTTATAATTTCAAGATGTCGGCTGCGCGTAACATACAGTCTATTTAGTTAGTTAGTTATTGTTATTTTAAGGGGTGGAACTACGAGGTCATCTCACGTTGGCAACGGAGGATTCTTCTATAACTCTATCTGAGTACCGAATACTGTGAACATTGATTTATTGAATAATGAGGTTTGGTTTATAATGCTTGCATGATTTACACGGCCGCCATCTTAAAACTATTTGGATAATGAACTTTTATTTTGGGCGTCAGACGCTTCTCTTGACTTACTTGACTTATTTCTTGTAACTCCTAAGTGGAGCATAGGGCATCAACGAATTTCCGCCATCGGATTCGGTTCTGGACCATGGTCTTGATCTCCGTCCAGGTCTTCCCACCATTCTCAATTCCCTCCACCTCCACGCTCCTCCTCCAGGTGTCCCTCTTCTTCTAGTGCCTTGTGGGTTCCATTCCAGTGCTTGTCTGGCGATGTTGTTTTTATCACGTCTTAGCGTGTGCCCGATGCATCTCCGCTTCCTGCGACGCATCTTAATATCAATAGGTGTTTGTTTACATCTGTTCCATAGTTCTTCATTGGAAATGATCTGTGGACACCATATCCTCAGGATATTCCTCACTCTTGTTCACAAAAGTCTGAAGACTTCTGATTAGTTGTTTAAGTTATTTGTTTTCCAGGTTTCGCAACCATAGAGCAGGACCGACTTGACATTCGTATTAAAGATGCGCAGTTTAGTGTTAATGTTAAGCTCTCGAGATCTCCAGATCGGTATTGGCATTGCAAATGCACCTTTGGCCTTATTAAGCCTATTCTTAATATTTTCTATTGTTCCTCCATCTGTGGTGACAATGCTTCCGAGGTAACAAAACGGTTTGACTCGTTCTACCTCTTGATTTTCTAGGAACAGTTGAGAATTATTGCGGTTCTTGAAACTTATCTCCTTAGTCTTCTTCGCATTAATCTTTAGTCCCACCTCTGCTGCTTCTACTCTCAAATCATTCAGCTTGGTTTACATATCATTAAAGCTGCTGGTGAGCAGGCACAAGTCATCTGCTAAGTCCAAGTCCTCCTGTCCGTCTGTCAGTCCCCATTGTGTGTCTCTTCGTCGGTTCATCGCTTTCCTCATCATCAAATCTAGTACCATAAGAAATAGTATCGGTGACAACAGGCATCCTTGCTTAACCCCGGTGTTAACTGGGATGGGCTCTGACAGCATTCCTTAGTTCTGGACTTGGCATGTGTAGTCGTCATCTCCTTGATTATGTTAATGATTTTTCCTGAAATCCCAAACTCTTTCATGGCTCTCCACATCCTTTTCCTCATGACACTATCAAACGCCTTCTCAAAGTCTACAAATAACACATACAGTGAGGACTGAAGTACGGTGGACTGTTCCATGATTAGGCGTAGGGTGTTGATCTGGTCCGTGCATGAGTAACCTTCTCTAAATCCCACAGACGCTCCTCACATGGAGGTATTTGTTTCCAAAATTTGGTAGAGAAACAATGATTAGTTTAGTCGTAATTTTTTTTAAGATTTTAACATTTGGGGGGCTACCATTTTGTTTTGGTTAAGATGGCGGTGATTTGCTAGTGGTACCACTGTACCAAATTTGGTTGAATTCGGTTTTGTCGTGTTTGAATTGATTTGAGGGGGAGGGGGGGGCAGACATATACACAGACAGACACATGGATATTTGGCCCGTGTAAATCTCATAAGTATACTTTATTTTTTTGCAAAAATCGAAAGTAGGTTAAAAAAGGCTTAAGCCCTAATAATAATATTAATAACAAAAAAGATACGAACCTTACAGTAGTCGCATATGATGTGTAACATCTGACATGTTATCCCACTATGAAATTGAGATGAAATGTATGTGAAGTCATCTGACATGTTATCCTACACGTATACTACACAGCTTGGACATTGTTAAAATGTTAATTTACGCTCAGTTTTCATACTGGTACTATGATGAATGTACAGATTGAATTGGAGATATGCTACTGTCACACTTGTTTCAACAAACATCACATATCGGCGGTACACAGTCGTACGTCAAAGATTCCGGCCATAACATTGAAAAAATGAAAACTATTCAACTAAAAGCTGGTGACTTACTAGACAGTTTTGACGTGGTCTCTCTTTTCACGAAAGTACCTATAAAGGCAGCCCTGGAGTACATCGCACGGATTTTTCCAGATGATATCGCTGCCTTATTACGCCACTGCCTCACCGCTAGCTACTTCCTGTGGAAAAGTGATTTCTATGAACAAATTGATGGGGTCGCCACGGGCAGTCCCAAATAGCACTCGAGACCGCACCTTTCAAACCTAAGGTGGGGCTAAGATACGTGGACGATACTTTTGTAATATGGGGCCATGGTAAAGATCAATTAAATCTGTTTTTACTACATCTCAACAGCCTGAACTCTAACAATCAGTTTACCATGGAGTTAGAGAATGAACAGAAAATCGCTCTCTTCGACGTTATGGTAACGACGACCGGAGATCTAACCTTGGGACATACAGTTTACCGTAAGCCGACCCATACTGACCGATATTTACATAAGACGTCCAACCACCACCCACGACAGAAATACGGAGTGATAAAAACACTGGCTGACTGCGCGAAAAGAATTTGTGAAAAGCAGTGCCTAAACCAAGAAATTAAACACTTCAACGAAGCCCTACGCGCCAATGGGTACAGCCTGAAATATATCCAGCGAGCACTCCATCCAAGACGTCCAACTACAAGGGTAATTGGAGACAAGCACCCCCTGGTTAGAGCTTTCCTTCCATATATAAAAAAAAGTCACGGGCAGAATAGGGAGGCTACTCGAGTCCCGTGATAAAAAGACCATATACAGGCCTACGCGAAAAATTAAGGACATGTTTAGGTCCGCTAAAGATAAGCGACATCCTCATACCGCGGCAGGGGTTTATAAAATCCCGTGTGGTTGTGGCCAAGTATATATTGGAACAACGAAAAGAAGTATTGCCACTCGCCTCAAGGGGCACGAACGACACAGCCGGCTGGGACAAACAGATAAATCCACTGCTGCAGCACACTCACTACTCGCAGGTCACGGCATAAGATATGGAATCACCGAAGTTCTGTCCACCACGGTGTCTTATCATGCCAGGCTTCAAAGGGAGGCCATTGGAATCCTGAAGCATACTAACAGCTTCAATCTTACGGAGGAAGCAGAACGTGTGAACAGAGCTTGGCTTCCAGTCCTTAATCCTCTCAAGCCTGCTCTCATTGACCGTCGTAGACGAGAAGATGCAACAGAAGAGCAGCCCTGTCCTTGATGCATTGCTTTTATGTGGTACACCGTTGCTATGGTAGCCTCTATGTGTGGGTTGTTGACTATTTTTTTAGCCTATTTTCAATTTTGAAAAAAATAGGCTTATGAGATCACCTTTTGTCCGTGTGTGTGTGATTCGTGTGTGTGTCCCCCCCCCCCCCCTAATAAAATCTAAACGGCAGGAGCGATTTCAATGAACTCGGAAGTTCATAGCACTATTCCCGGCGACCTCGACCGTGCCCTTCAAATTTTGTTACGGCTCACCAATCCAACATGGCGGCTGTGCGAAATATTTCACCAGCATTCAATATCTCCGAAACTATTACCGATATTACCCTGACATTTTCTAATGTGATAGAGGGAACTACTATAAGTTCACTTATGTGACTTTTGAAAACCTGGTAACTACAAAACCAACATGGAGGCCAAGCGAATTTGCGACTTTTAAATAGACGTTTCTCGCGATTTGACCAACCAAACGCAATGAAACATGGTACAGTATATGTTTATATACATTGTAATGCACCGACATCTAACTTCGTTCATATGTTTACATAATCACAAGATGGCGGATGTGCGAAATATTTCACCGGCATTCTATATCTCTGAAACTATTAGCGGTATCTCCCTAACATTTTGTACTGAGATAAAGGGCACTACTGGAAGTCCATCTATTAGATTTTCAAAAACCGGTTAACTACAAAACGAACATGGCGGCCAAGCGAATTTGAAAATTTTAAATAGACCTTACTCGCGATTTAATGATCCAAGCGCACTGAAACATGGTACAGGAAATATTTATACACATTGTAATCCACTGGTATCTAATTTAGTTCAATTATTTACATAACCTCAAGATGGCGGCAGTGCGAATTTTAAAATTACGTTTTTATTTCTTGGGATGTAGTCATGCGATCGAAGTGAAAGTTTGAATAATGAACCTACGCAATAATTTTCCTTTAATGGTACATGACTCTATGGCCTATACATTTAACAATCCAACATGGCGACCATCCGAAATATTTAGACGATACTGAATATCTACGAATCTATTTTAGCAATCAAACTGAATTTTTTAATGTTCATAGGGGCTATGAACTTAAGTTCACCTATAGGACTTTAAATAACCTGGTGATAACAAATCCAACATGGCGGTGACGCGAATTATAAATATTCACATGGACGTTTCTCGCAATTTAACCATCCGCGTGCAGTGAAACTCGGTACAGTAAATCCTTATACGAATGTTAATCCACTGGCATCTAATTTATTTCAATTGTTTCCATAACCTCAAGATGGCAGCTGTGCAAAATTTTAAAATCTCCTTGTTTTTTCTTGTGTCCTAATTATGCGATTGAAGTTTGAATACTACACGTTCACAATAATCTGCATGTAACAGTACATAACTCTAGGACCTACATATATAAAATCCAACATGGCGACCATCCGAAATATTTAGTCGGTTCTCAATATCTACGAATCTATTACAGCAATCAAACAGAAATTGTGTATGTTGATAGTGGCAATTAACATAAGTAGGATATATGAAAATAGGCTGTATAGTTCTTCACGGAACTACTTGTTATATCTTCTGTTTATTTCTTTTACCTCGCTTAATGTAACCTGTGAACATGCTGAACTCAGTCTTCAGCGAAACGTCAGGACGACAAAATGTCCTTAGAACACGGCCTATAAGCCCGCGAAACAGAGATTCCTATCACGTACTATATTGTAAATTAAGAGGGGGAATGAAACCATAGTCTCTAGCCTATCTATAGACTACTAGAAATAATGTTCAATACAATCAAATTTCCCAACTCCTGCTTGGTGAAAACTATTGTAATTAAAATTAGATAAATCGTCATTTCATGTAGATTCTGTTAAAATGACATATAATGTTATGATAGATATCGTTTAAATCGATAATCTGGTAGCAAAAATAATTGCTGGAACTGGGATTCGAACCTGAGACCTCATGATTCGCAGACCAAGACGCTATCCACGCAACCATTAAAACCACAGAAATTTAGAGTACAAGACAGTTACTTATTTTCACGTGCCGGTAATAATATGCAAGTATTTTTTATTTGCTCCATTAAAATTTTGCTTTTTTTTCGATAATTTTCCTGCGTGGAATTGAGTTTTAAATTAGTTATGAATACGCCTACTTGACAGTAAAGGGAATATTCCTATAGTGGTCCATGAAAGGCTAGCCCAGTTCCTGTATAAAAACATCGATATATATTATATTGATCACTGCATTACTTCAATGTGGGTTAATATCTGAATAGCCATTGTGCAGAAACATAATACCGGCTTTGGCGACTAGTTACAATGTTTCATATTAAAGCATATCATCATTTAAGTACTGATACGCAGACTTTGAACATGTGGTTTGTGTTTCAATTAGTTGACACCAAAGTTCGCATGAGCGTTTACCGTTGAGTATGAAAGTGTTGAGCAAAGTTACTCGGGGATTGGATTCCCATCACTTTTATCCAGAGATTACAAACCAGACTCTTAATAAATCATAATTGTTTTCAGCAAATATAATAAAATTAATATTTTTACACCAAAGAACGACAACTTGAAGATGATTTATTGTAGGAATATCTGTAATGGCGCCTACAAACCTTGAAGTAATCCGTATGTGATATACATTCCACATGGCCGACAGTGCGTCATGTGTACCGATCTCCGACACCGTGCGCTCATTGTTTCCTCTTACCACTACCAGCTAGATCACATTCCTCCTGGCTGCTTTAGCTGCTTGAGCAGCCAGGAGGGATGTGATCCGGCTGGCAGTGCGTCTTACACACTTCCGACCGATCTACTTCCGTCCGATCCATTTCCGTCCCATTTTAAAAAATCACTCCCACAAAAATATCCAGCAACCGAGTGGAAAGATGTTACACATCAATAATAATAATAATAATAATAATAATAATAATAATAATAATAATAATAATAATAATAATAAATAATAATAATAAAGTTATAATAATAATAATAATAATATTCATTCATTACTATTTCCTCTTCTGATGGTGTTAATGCTTTATTCTCAAACGATGTAATTCACTACTACACCATGCCACAAAAGTTATCGTGGAAACGCTGTACGTAATGACAAACTGTGATTGAGATTTCTTCTCGTACCACTGGAATGCTAGTGCAATTGTACACAATTCAACCCCCCCCCAGGAGGGCCTGATTGAGGTCTGATCGCAATCACAGCTCAGAGGGGTTTCTAGCCATTCGAACATGAGGGCTAACTCGCTCGTTGGGACGTATCGACTATCTTCAGGCAAGCTATTCTGTCCCCTGTTATCATTTCAGTTCAAAAAACACATGAAGAGTTTCTGGCAATAACACAGTATTAAAATGCTTTAAAAATCGTAGACATAAACCAACTATATACTCACCAGTGTAGCCGAATGATCCAAGACACGTTCCAGGGCTAATCTGATTAACTGACGTTAGGAGATTTTGAGGTCTGCATAGTGGTGCTGGCAGAGGCCATCCAAAAGGTTTTCCACATTCCAGGATGATATCGTACCTTATTTCAAGTCGCGGAGGACCAACCCCAATCATATATACTGTATTATCTATACTAATATAATAAAGCTGAAGAGTTTGTTTGTTTGTGTGTTTAAACGTGCTAATCCCTGGAACTGTTGTTGTTTGAGTCTTCAGACTTTTGACTGGTTTGATGCAGCTCTTCATGCCTCCCTGTCCTGAGCTAATCGTTTCATCTCTACATAGCTACTACACCCTACATCCGAGGCAATCTGTTTAACATATTCTAACCTTGGTCTACCCCTACAGTTCTTGTCCTCGACCCTTCCCTCCATAACTAAGCTTGCTATTCCTGGGTGTCTTAGTATGTGTCCTACCAACCTATCTCTTCTCTTCAATAGCAGTCGCCAGAAACATCTCTCCTCTCCCACTCGTCTTAATACCTCTTTGTTTGTAACCCTATCTACCCATCTGATCTTCATCATTCTCCTGTAACACCACATTTCAAATGCTTCAATTCTCCTCTTTTCTGCTGCATCAATAGTCCAAGTTTCACTTCCATAGAGCGCCACGCTCCAGACAAAGGCTTTCAAAAATGACTTCCTAATACCTAAATCTATATTCGAAGTCAGCAGATTCCTTTTTTGTAGAAATGCTTTCTTTGCCTGAGCCAACCTACTTTTTATATCCTCTTTGCTTCGTCCATCACTGGTTATTCTGCTTCCTAAGTAACAGAAGTCTCCTACTTCCTTCAGCTTTTCACCTGCCAATTTGATCTCCATAGAGGTTTCTGATTTATTTCGGCTGCATTCCAGTATTTTTGTTTAACATTTATTAATTTTCATCATGAATTCTTTCCGTAAGACGGAGTCCATACCGTTTAAAAACTCATTCAAATCCTCAGGCTTGTCGGCCAAGATGACGATGTCATCAGCAAATCGCAGAGTTGAAATTATTTCTCCTTGAATCTTCACTCCCACTTGAAATTTTTCACTAATTTCCTTCATTGCTTGTTCAATGTAAAGATTGAAAAGTATGGGTGATAAGTTGCAGCCTTGCCTTACACCTTTCTGAATACCAGCTTCTCTCTCATGTCCTTCAACTCGAATGACTGCTGTCTGGTTTCTGTATAGATTGTATATCACCCTCCTATCCCTGTACTTTATTCCAATCGATTTCAAAATGTCAAACAATTTAGTCCAATCAACGTTATCAGAAGCCTTTTCTAAGTCTACAAAAGCCATGAACGTTCTCTTATCTCTCCTTATTCTACCTTCCAAAATCAGCATAAGACTTAGTACAGCTTCCCTTGTTCCTACATTTCTCCTGAAACCAAACTGGTCTTCACCCAACTCCGTTTCTATCTGGCTTTCAATCCTCTTGTAAATTATTCTAGACAGGATCTTTGAAGCATGAGTAATCAAGCTGATTGTACGGTGATCTTCACATCTGTCAGCTCCCACTTTCTTTGGTATAGGGATGATTACATTATTCTTGAAATCAGGGGGTACCTCACCTGTCTCATAAATCCTACACACCAAGTGAAATAACCTGATCAGACCTTCATCTCCTATGCAGCGTAGCAACTCAATCGGTATATCATCTATGCCCGTCGCTTTGTTCCTGCTTAAGTCTTCCAAAGCTTTATCAAATTCTGATCTCAATATTAAATCTCCTTTCGCATCCATATCAATTTCCTCCTCCCTTTCCATTACATGATTCTCAATCTCCTTTCCCTTATACAAACTCTCTATGTAAGCTTTCCATCTCTCAACCTTTTCTTCCCTATCTGTTAGAGGCTTTCCATTTGTGTTCTTAATATTACAGCACTTAGTCTTCTTTTCCCCAAAAGTATTCTTAATCCTTCGATAAGCTGTGTCTACTTTTCCTAATTTCAGACAATTTTCGATACCTGCACATTTCTCTTTCAACCATTCTTCTTTCGCTTCCTTGCACTTCTTGTTAACCTCATTTCTCAGACGTTTGTATTCTGCGTTCCCCTTTTCATTTCTTACATTCTTGTGTTTCCGCCTTTCATCCATCAATTCTAGTATATCCTGAGTGATCCACGGTTTTCTACCTATTCTTTCTTTCCTACCAATGTGTTCTTCTGTCGGATTCAAAAACTTATCGTTGTATATGGTAGCCAGATTAAAGAGGAATAGTTTAGGCTATGTAGCATTAGGCTACACCGCTCGGGTAACCTTAAAGATTGATTTTTGTTCAGTAAGTCGGAAGATCAAGCGCTCCCGAACAGCTTCAATAATACCTAAGTCTATTGTTGCCTGGTAATGCAGGCTGCATCACGTCGCCCCTACCAGTGTTCTGGTTCAGAATTGAGAGTGGCTTATAAATTGCAGTCACGGCGAGTAATTAGTGCAAAAAGATTTTTTAGGCCCCTTAACCCGCCATCGGTATCGTTTTTAGGTTGGTCCTAACAAAAAACATTCCTTATTAAGAAAAGTTTTTTGTTTTAAGACTCAACCTTTCTCAAATGAGTATAAGAGTCACATGTTTTGGTTTGTTATGCGATGATTCACGCACACGAGTCACGTGTGGGAAGCGGGTAAGTGCGTACCGGTCGCGTCATAGGCAGTGTTAGGTGGCTTCTATAAAGCATCGATACCTTTGGCGTAACAATTTTTTCGCGTTCCGTGCTGGTGTAATATTTTAGTGAGAAGTGTCAAAGTGAAGTTTTAAAGGCTAATAGGCCTAGTGAATCTGTTCTTTTGAGCTGGATTGTAGAAGAGGACGACGTATTTACAGATGTTGACGACCAATGCTGTGCTTCTGACTGTCTAAGTGATGCTCCTAGTGAACATTCCATGCATCAAACTGATACTGAGCAATCCAACGATTCAGATAGTTTTTTTTAGTGCTGGAAGTGTCCGAGGACATGTTCGGCTCGCCAGAGTTAGTAGCTGCTTCTAGCGGACACCCATGGGGTGAGCTACAAATGCCGTCACGTGTGGAGTGATGTCTGGGAAAGGAAAGTGTGAATGTAAGGACTAGGAATTTGAAGGTATCTGCTGTGGCCTAGAGTTAGGGACCAACCCCGGCATTTGCCTGAAAGGAAGATGGGAAACCACAGAAAACCATCTTCAAGGTTGCCTGGGGGGGATTCGAACCTCCTTGCCTCCCGGATGTGAGCGACTGCCTGCAGCCACGCCGTAACAACCACGGCTAACTCACCCGGTATTCAGATAGTGAAATGAGTGAACTGGACAATGCTAGAAAGTAATGTGGTTTACAAATCATGATCAAATTTGTTGTTTAGCAATGTACCCCAAGATTTTTTTGTTCCTTTTTATAATATTTAGTAATGTTTATGTAGATTTATGTGTAGATAAAGAGGTCATAAAATGAGTCTAATAAAACAAAATTATAATTACCTTCTAAAAGAACGAAAATAATGTTGGAGTCAAAATTGTAGTAGTTAATTTTTAGTAATAAACTATTGTGGATATATACAAATATGTAAGTATATACTTATCTAGATATATTAATAAATAACCAAAGACTAGTATAATTTATTCTAAATGCCAAGTAGAGCCCGTATAAGCACTAAATCATATACCAAGCTGATGTTAGGGAGCGCCTATAGACACTACCTCTCGCGTAAGTGAGGACAACGCTACCGATGGCGGGTTAAAACAGTTATCATCATGACAATAGTATGCCTCTGTTTAAAGGCGATGGTGTTGGTTCAGTATACTGAGGTTATCAGCTGCAATAAGCGTTGGTGCTTTCCGATCCTTATCCTAGAACGCTCCAGTTCTGTAGTAGTATTCATTATCATCCATAAAACAAATAAATCCACCGGGCGAAGCCGGACACTACTGCTAGTACAGTATAATATCCGGTGAATCACCGGCCCCTAATAATATTGTTTTATGCAGCACAACTAGCGTTGTTATCAGGAAGGTCGATATTTCTCTGCTTACATCCCGTATTGTGCTAATGCAGTGCAAGCGTACCCTGCAAACGATACTGAACCATATTATTTTTCCCTCGATGTTACTTCAGACTAATGCGACGGAAAAATAATTAATAGGCTTTAGTATCGTTTGCGGGATATGCTTGCAGTGCAATAGTAGCACATGAGATGCAGGCAGAGAAATATCGACCTTCCTGATAACAACACAATAAAATAAATTATTAGGGCTGCTAACCCCCAAATATTGGATAACAACAATAAAAACGAACTCTTCTCGAACCTGTGTTAATTGTGATGGAACCGTAATTACAGGTTTTTATGTGGAGGTTTGAAAATATACCTTTAAAACTACAGTTTCTTTTAACTTTATCGTTGGCCTATTGAGATGCCGAGTGCAGGTCTTTCTAGTCGACGCGGGTGTCCTGCGCGTCGGGATGAGAGATGGAATGGATGAAGATGAATTATACTGGGCAAGGATGTGGAAGGAAGCGGCCGTGGCCTGTCAGAAGGTACCGTCCCAGCATTTGTCTTGTGCAGAAAATGGCAAACCACGGAACACTATTTCAATCAAGGCTGACGGTGTGACTCGAACCCACGCATCTACCGAGTTAGCAGAGAGCTTGGCCCCATGCCCTAACGCTGCGCTTTAGCGAGCGTAACCACCGCTGCCAGTAACTACAGCATTTAAACGTTGTGATTAAGAATATATTCAGCATACTTTTCTCGCATATTGCAACAAGTAGATCTCTAATATACAGTAGCTTGTTTTCATACTTTCTGCAGGTCCTTTCTATCCCAAAACTCTCCCGTCAATCAGATTTCCCATGTTTATGTTTATACGAAACCGTTGGCCAGCAAATGGGCGTCGCACCCATCACTATGAAGACACGGGAAAAGCGCCTCCAATGTTATGGTCACGTCCAACGTGCCGCACCTGGAACAGTTACCTATTTCACTTCGTCCTTTGAAATAAATGGACAACGTCCACGTTGATGACCAAGCAGTGCTGGCATGGCACAGTAAATGCTGATCTGAAAAATCTCCACTTAAGGCCACAATATGCCCAAGATCGTGCAAATTGACGAGCCAAGATCAGAACAGCGGACCCTGCACCATCGGAGAAACGCTAAGAAGAAGACTAAGAAGAAAAAGAAGAATAAGAAGAAGATGTTTATGTTTTTGAGATGTTTATAAACCTGTAAGATAAAATGTATTGTTTAATTCCTTTTATATAAAAAGAATGTATACAAAGATGCATTAACGCGATGAAGTACTGTTGAATGTATTGGAATGTCTTAATTGTTATGGTAGAAATTGTTCATCTGAATTAATTAGTTACAATTATTTTTGTATTTCTCTTTTCTTTTGTACTAACTAATAGCACAATAATACGGCAGGCAATCCTACAGTACCTTGAGCTGGGACACGCTGTAGTTGAGTAATACTGTACACCCCTGGTTCATTACGATCTTGTACTGGTCGCTGTTGTGTGATCGTTAATCTGAGCCTCAATGACGATTCACTCGAGTGTACTTCAACTGGGCCAACTATTTCCAAACCATGCCACTTAACTCAGTTAAATTGCAAAGAAAATATAAAATCAAGGTGCATGCAGAAAGTAGGTTTCCCTATTTACTTAAGAGAACATGGTTATATACAAAACTTTATTGCTGTACCTGTTGCCAATAACGTTTTGCATGTTCTCTCTTTTTTTTAAATAGGGAATCTTACTTTCTGGATGCGTCTCGTAGGCCTATCTACGCCGGCTTAGGACCAGGATAGCGTATCTACAAAAATAGCCAAATAGGCGTATCGCATGGCTTTTCTTAGTTAGAATGAAGCATATTTACTGCCAAAACAGCGTAAGCATAATCTTAATATTTTTTGAAATAAGCCTATAGCGTAACTACCTTCCACAAGATATCGTTAATACCTTAAAATCGTAAGTTAAGATACGTCACCTTGCTTCTATGGATTACGAGAAAAATGTTAGAGCAGTATCAGCGTAAGTGTACATACGCTACTTTGGTTCGAACTGAATTATTGGAGCACACTAAAGGTTTGTTATGCTTACCGCCTTTTCCTTACTGCTTAATTGTATCCCCAAGCTCTATGAACTTGTGGAGTGAGGTGACATGGGAGGCAAGAAGCGAAGGACCTGTCAACAACCTGCCGTGTTATCTAGGATTCCTGTCCATCCCAATACTGCTAACATAGGGCCGTTGCCTATACCAGTGAGATGTTGCAAATGAGTGAGTGATCGACCAATATATTTGGTTCTGTTACTCTCACTGCTTAGTGAGAGTATTATGTTGAAAATACATGGAGTAGTTTTAGCCGAACCTGCTGCTGAGTGCCATAAAAACATCCTAGGCAGACAAAGTGTTTGTTTATGAAATGATTTTATAAGGAATAAAGTATTCTTCTGCCATTATTTTTTTCTGACAGGAAAGTAGGAAAATTGGGAGAATATGGTTTTATGTGACTGTGGGAAATCAAAAGTTAAGTTTTATTTTACACATTATTTAATCAGTCATGTCAAGAAGATGATTTATATTACAGTATTATTTGTATGTCAAGGCAAATTTTTTAATGAATTGTTAAATATTTTAAGCCACACACAAAGAAGATCAGAACTTAACCCATCAGTTAGATGAAAACACTACGGCAAGGTGGGAAGAGGGTAAATTGATTGAACAGTTTGCCAGTGGCCATCCAGTAAATGTGAGAAAGTTTAAATAGCTGGTCAGAGTAGCAAGAAAGGAGGAGAGAGGAAAAATGGGTTTGTGATGGATGGTTTTATGATTGTGATTTTTTTAGGCCCATTGTAGAATTTATGATTTATTTCATTCAATGAAGATCTTTGGACCATCACCAATCAACAACCGATTAGCATCCAGATCAAGGAGAGGAAATGGCGCTGGATTGGTCATACACTAAGGAAGCCGGACGGAGCTATTGAGAGGGCGGTGCTAGACTGGAATCCTCAAGGCGCCAGGAAGCGAGGTCGACCGAAGAAGACCTGGAAGAGGACGATCGAAAATGAAATTGCAGAGGTGGACAAGAACTGGAGTCAAGTGAAGAGAATGGCCAGGAACCGTACTGCGTGGAGAAATTTCGCCAAGGCCCTATGCTCCGGAAGGAGCGGCAGGAATTAAGCTAAGCTAAGCTAAAAATCCGATGACTTCGGCCGGGTTTGAACCCGCAATCTTGGGCATAGAAGTTCAGCATGCTACCAACTAGCCTACGCCACCGAAGCCGCTCAAGCAAATTACCGAAAAGACCTGGCAAGAAGGGGAAACAGTATAGGAAATGGTCTGTTAGTAAAACTGATCACCTCGTGGTTAAGCGTTTAGCATTCTTGGCTGACGTCCCGGAGGTCCGGGTTCAATTCCCGGTATTGTCTTAGGGCTGGAACGGGATACACTCAGCCTCATGAGGCAAAACTGAGAAGAGGCGGGTTGGATTCCTACCTCAACCATCCTGGAAGGGATTTTCCATGGGTTCCCACGTCTACTCCAGGCAAATGCCGGGATGGTTCCTAACTTAAGTATATCAATGACTTTAGTCATGATCAATTTTTTCCCGTATTGAATTTATGATCTTTAATTTTGCTATGGAAAAGTGGTTAAGCATAATTAAAGATCCTAACTTAAGGTCACGACCGCTTTCTTGCCAATAAAATAATAATAAAAAATACACACACCAGTCATCGGATGGAATCAACTCACACCCAGGTACACGGGGTTAAATGACAACGATGAAACGACAGCAACAACTGATAGTAAAACTTCCTATGAAGTTGATTCAGCAGATTGCAGCAACTGGAGGGGATTTAACATTGAAGTAATGACTGGGTGTGCTGGCGCTACGATCAAGCTGTTTGCCTCTCAGCAAGGCGGGAAATGCCATGTCCCGTGGTGCGTAAAAGGAGGTCCTGAGGCTTATAATCTCAAGATTAATAACCACGTAAAACTAAAAACTTCCCTCCTACAAATGAACCGCACTCTCATGGCGTGTTTCATACTGACCTTCAAAAGCGTTAGGTTTTCATTTTAAAATAATATTTATTTACTTATTTATTTATTTATTTATTTATTTATTTATTTGCGGACAACAGGATTTTCATCCCAATTACAGTGGCATAAAGATTACACAGTATGTTATCTTATAACTTATACTAACTACTAAACAGTAACTAAATAAAACTAATTAAAATAACTAGGTGTGAAATTTAAACATTATAGTACAAATAATACATGTGTAATACAAGGTTGGCTAGGTGGAATGACACAATGGTAAGAATTCATGATGTACATTTTGCAAGGTTTGAGGCATTATTTCTGGTTAGTGGTTAGAAATTCCATCAAAAATGCTGTCAAGGAAGTACTAAAATCTATGGCATTATTTCTTTGAACAACATTGTTGAAAATATAACATAGTCTGATCAGCGGTGTATTTTTTGTAGTCAGATGTCCTGGTTCTTTTAATTTAAAATGTGATATTGTTCCTTGAATTGATGCGTGGTACATGGAAATTTAAGAGAGAAAGGAATTCGGAATTATCAATTTAATTATTTATAATTTTGAAAAGGAATTTCATAGCATCTATTTTTCTTCGTATTTCGTATATGCTATCATATCCTTGCCATCAACGTCTCAAAGAGTCACTTCATGACACATTTTCTCAATGAGCCAGAAACCTCGCACAGGATAGCTGTGGGTAGAGTACATCAAACAGCAAGCCTGGAAAATATTGAAGGATTACGCATCTTATATGTTATGTAGCCCACGTTGTTTTATATTTCGCGGTACAGAACCGGCAACGCTGTCTCCCTCCCTCGTGAGAAATGTCAGAGCCGGATACTTGGCGGCTGGACTGTAAAAATCATCCGCAAATTTTCTCCTAACATTATCCGCTGCTTATCCGCTATCCGCACAGCCATGCAAACTAATTCCTCATGGTGAAACTTTTTGCGGATATCCGTGGGTTTATCCGTGAATATCCGCATCCGCGCAGTGCTTTACCTATAGATGCCACATACATTCAAGAACCTGGGCTGATGTCCATTAATTCGCAAGCCCTAAATAAATGGCTTACATTGGCTTTTGTTTAAAGGTTATTCACCAGTAGATTCACTCTCTTGTAATTATTGTCAATTCAAATTACAGTACAGTAAGTATGTAGTTAGTTTTAGTTGTAAGTATGAAGTTAATTTGTTTATTAGCTATATGTCATTGTTCTATTAGACTGTGGTGTGTGAGTGTGTCTGGTGAGGGTGCATGTGAGTGGGCCTGGTGACAGACTGTTTTAGTGGTAGTATTTGTTTGTTGGTGAAACTTTAGTATTTTTTTCGTTAGTAGAATTTTGGTATTTAATTGTTAGTAGAAGGTTAGTATTTTGTAGTAGAATCGCTCTTTACTTATTCTGAAAGGGAGTAGCAGCCTTCCAGAATAAATCAATTCTTTACTAGTCTAATAGACGGTTAAGATATTGATAATATAAGCCAACTAATGGCTACACTGCGTTCTGCTGCACGGCTGAAAGCAACGGGAAACTACAGCCGTAATGCTATTTCCGAGGATATGCACCTCTCTATGCATAATTACATGTGATGATAGCCTCCTCCCTTGTAAAATTTCAATCCGGAGGTAAACTAGTCCCCCGTTCGGATCTCCGGGTGGGGACTACTCGAGAGGGGATTAACATCACAGAAGTGACAAAGAGGAAATCTGACATTCTACGGATAGGAGCGTGGAATGTTAGAAGTCTGCTAGGAAGTGGAAAGTTAGAAAACTTAGAAAGGGAAATGGATAGGTTGAGGTTGGATTTGGTTGGGATTAGTGAAATGCGATGGCAGGAAGAGCAGGACTTTTGGTCAGGAGACTATAGGGTCCTTAGCACCAAATCAAACAATGGCCAAGCATTGGTTGGTCTCATATTGAGTAGGAAACTTGGACAGCGGGTGGAATATTATGAGCAATACAGTGAACGGATTATTGTAGCAAAAATCAATACTAAACCTACGTGCACCACAGTGGTACAAGTCTATATGCCTACCAGTCAAGCTGATGATGAGGATGTTGAAAAGGTCTACGAAGAAATAGATGACATTCTGAGGTATATCAAAGGTGATGAAAATGTTATAGTAATGGGAGATTGGAATGCTGTGGTAGGAAAAGGGAGAGAAGGGAAGATAGGAGGAGATTTCGGATTAGGTGAAAGGAATGATCGAGGAAGCAGGCTGATGGAATTCTGCACCGAACATGAGCTGGTCATAGCTAACACCTTATTCAATAACCACAATAGAAGAATATACACATGGATGAGACCAGGAGATACAGGGCGTTACCAAATCGATTTCATTATGGTCAAGCAGAGGTTTCGAAACCAGATTTTGGATTGTAAAACATATCCTGGTGCTGACATAAACTCTGACCACAATCTGGTTGTAATGAAATGCAGATTAAAGTTGAAGAAACTGAAGAAAAGTCAAAAGCCAAAAAGGTGGGCAATAGACAGACTGAAAGTAAAGGATGTAAACGAAAGATTCAAGAAGAGTATAAAGGAAGGACTAATCAAAACCCCTAAACAAACTTCAATTGCAGACGAATGGGCACTTTTGAAGAATGAAATAACAAAATCCGCATAAGAAAACATTGGTAGGAAAGAAAGAATAGGTAGAAAACCGTGGATCACTCAGGATATACTAGAATTGATGGATGAAAGGCGGAAACACAAGAATCTAAGAGATGAAAAGGGGAAAGCAGAATACAGACGTCTGAGAAATGAGGTTAACAAGAAGTGCCAGGAAGCGAAAGAAGAATGGTTGAAAGAGAAATGTGCAGGTATAGAAAATTGTCTGAAATTAGGAAGAGTAGACACAGCTTATCGAAGGATTAAGAATACTTTTGGGGAAATGAAGACTAAGTGCTGTAATATTAGGGACACAAATGGAAAGCCTCTAACAGATAGGGAAGAAAAGGTTGAGAGATGGAAAGCTTACATAGAGTGCTTGTATAAGGGAAAGGAGATCGAGAATCATGTAATGGAAAGGGAGAAGGGAATTGATGAGGATGCAAAAGGAGATTTAATATTGAGATCAGAATTTGACAGAGCATTAGAGGACTTAGGCAGGAACAAAACACCAGGCATAGATGATATACCGATTGAGTTGCTACGCTGCATAGGAGATGAAGGTCTGATCAGGTTATTTCACTTGGTGTGTAGGATTTATGAGACAGGTGAGGTACCCCCTGATTTCAAGAAGAATGTTATCCCTATACCAAAGAAAGTGGGAGCTGACAGATGTGAAGATTACCGTACAATCAGCTTGATTACTCATGCTTCAAAGATCCTGTCTAGAATAATTTACAAGAGGATTGAAAGCCAGATAGAAACGGAGTTGGGTGAAGACCAGTTTGGTTTCAGGAGAAATGTAGGAACAAGGGAAGCTGTACTGTCTTAGGCTGATTTTGGAAGGTAGAATAAGGAGAGATAAGAGAACGTTCATGGCATTTGTAGACTTAGAAAAGGCTTTTGATAACGTTGAGTGGACTAAATTGTTTGACATTTTGAAATCTATTGGAATAAAGTACAGGGATAGGAGGGTGATATACAATCTATACAGAAACCAGACAGCAGTCATTCGAGCTGAAGGACATGAGAGAGAAGCTGGTATTCAGAAAGGTGTAAGGCAAGGCTGCAACTTATCACCCATACTTTTCAATCTTTACATTGAACAAGCAATGAAGGAAATTGGAGAAAAATTTAAAGTGGGAGTGAAGATTCAAGGAGAAATAATTTCTACTCTGAGATTTGCTGATGACATCGTCATCTTGGCCGACAAGCCTGAGGATTTGAATGAGTTTTTGAATGGTATGGATTCCTTCTTACGGAAGGAATTCATGATGAAAATTAATAAATGTAAAACAAAAATACTGGAATGCAGCCGAAATAAATCAGAAACCTCTATGGA
Organism: Meconema thalassinum; assembly: GCA_946902985.2. NCBI lineage: Eukaryota > Metazoa > Arthropoda > Insecta > Orthoptera > Tettigoniidae > Meconema > Meconema thalassinum. Next base: position 1,209,791,544 of record OX336388.2, read on the forward strand.
GATCAAATTGGCCGGTGAAAAGCTGAAGGAAGTAGGAGACTTCTGTTACTTAGGAAGCAGAATAACCAGTGATGGACGAAGCAAAGAGGATATAAAAAGTAGGTTGGCTCAGGCAAGGAAAGCCTTTCTACAAAAAAGGAATCTGTTGACATCGAATATAGATTTAGGTATTAGGAAGTCATTTTTGAAAGCCTTTGTCTGGAGCGTGGCGCTCTATGGAAGTGAAACTTGGACTATTGGTGCAGCAGAAAAGAGGAGAATTGAAGCATTTGAAATGTGGTGTTACAGGAGAATGATGAAGATCAGATGGGTAGATAGGGTTACAAACGAAGGGGTATTAAGGCGAGTGGGAGAGGAGAGATGTTTCTGGCGACTGCTAATGAAGAGAAGAGATAGGTTGGTAGGACACATACTAAGACACCCAGGAATAGCAAGCTTAGTTATGGAAGGAAGGGTCGAGGATAAGAACTGTAGGGGTAGTCCAAGATTAGAATATGTTAAACAGATTGTCTCGGATGTAGGGTGTGGGAGCTATGTAGAAATGAAACGATTAGCTCAGGACAGGGAGGAATGGAGAGCTGCATCAAACCAGTCAAAAGACTGAAGACTCAAACAACAACAACTACGCACGGATCGGAAACCCCTACATCTCTCATTATCGTCCGCTATCGACACTCCTCTCAGGTTCACATAACTTGGACTCGAGTAGTGCTGTAGTAGCTTAAATGCCTTTCAGTTGTTGGTGAATTCGTTCATTACTGTGCAAAGTTTGAATAGCTACGATGCATTTAAGCCGAGATCAGAATATTATGGCTGCATTAAATATACCAAAGTAATGTTGATTTATTTGGAGCTAGATCATAGTATTCAGGAATAGATTTTATAACCGAGTTGAGGAGAGGCCAACTCAGTGATCATGGATCTTTATGAATGCTATCATTAACTAATTTATAAAACGCATGTGATTCCCAGAGGCTATAACTACACTAAGTACTGCATTCATCGCTTTTCCAGAGCCACCATCCGCAATTTCAGTGCCCATTGATTCTAAAGCAGAGTTTGGAAGTGATGTGGATTATGAATTAGAATTAGATTCCGAACAGGAGAAAACTTTGTCAGAACTCACAAACGTTTCTGGAAAACAAAATCACAATTCTGAGGATCTGCAAGAAAGTTCGTGTGGTGTTAAGTCTATAGTAAGTGCTATGAAATACAGTACGGCACCAGATACATTTCAAGAATGCCCTATTGGGAGAGAAATCACCACTGAAGGAGGTATTTGCATTGACGTAGATGACAAAAGTGATGATGAAAAATAAGAAATTTCAGAAGACTCATTTGTGCCATCATCCTCGAACGGGATTACAACAGACGATGAAATGCATGACATGGAGACCCACACTGTTAGGAGAAAAAGAAAAATCAGTACCAGCGTCCCATTGGCAGGTAGGAGTTGCGATGTCATTAGCACTCACAGAATTTATGTCGGATTAAAGAACAGAATGACACCCCAGAAGATAATGGCAACAATACTACTAAAAGAAGGATGAGAAGAAAAATCACTCAGCCAACTGAGTAGAAAAGGAACAAACGTAAAATGAACAGGCAAAGTGGACAGCCCTATAAAAGTGACAGTAACATTCTGAAACCAGGTAAATTCTTACAACATAGAGACTGTTCGAATTGCCATAGAAAGGGTTCAAGTAACTTTGGTGAAGAAAGTAGACAAAATATATTCTCATCATTTTGGAAGTTGCGATGCCATTAGCACTCACGGAAATTTATGTCGGATTAAAGAACAGAATGACACCCCAGAAGACAATGACAATAATACTACTAAAAGAAAGATGAGAAGAAAAATCACTCAGCCATTCATGATCCATTGTTAACTTGTTACCTAATAACACTTGTACCTTTCACCTTTAACTGGTGACGTATGGAATTCGGAACATAACTTGTAACGTGAGGTCTAAGAGACTCCTGCCAAATATATTTCTCAATAACGAACATTTTACACTTCATACAACTACTTTCATTATGTTATATGTTTCTGCATGCAATAATCTCTGGTAATATTAATATGTTTAAATTGTAATAATACAAGGAGTAAAAAAATTGTCATTTTTTACTCACAGTATGTAGACGTTCTGATAAATTTCTTGATGCTGGTTGTCGCCACTTGAAATTAAACAAATACACCGCAGATCACTTTTCACTGATTCACACGTACAACACACTTTGGAAACTAACCGTAAATGATGGTGACGTGAGGTCTGCCAGTCCACTTGAAACTTCAACCTACCGAGGCGAGCTAACCAGGGCCATTAAAATTTCATCAACGAGTGTGTTAAGTGTCAGCATGAGCACACAGATAAGAAGGCAAACATAAACAACAGCTCCGTGCAAGATTTAATTAAAGAAGCACATATGTTTATTTCTTTTATTTCACGCCACCAGTTAAAGGTTAGGGGGCGTGGTGGCGCAATGGTCCAGCCGTTGACCTCTCACCACGGACCGGGTTCGATTCCCGGTCAATGTATGTGAGATTTTCAAAGTGAAATACCATGTCCTGTGGTTCAGATTCCACGTAAAAAGGAGGTCCCGTGGCTCATTATTAGGAGATTAACGGTCACGTAAAACTACAAACTTCACTTCTTCAGTTCAAGGTTAAGAAATAGAATCAAATAATGCTTTGTAGTCATTAAATTATTCAAAATAAATTTACTCCTACACTCAAGTTACCTACATAAGCTTATGTAAAATAATTTCAATAGAACATCATTAGAGCCAAAATAGCGCATCTCTGTTAATGACCTTAAAAAACTATACCATGATTCTATAACACTGCATGTAAGAAATAACTGCACAATGATCTTTGGAAATATGTTAGCAATTATATAACAAAATCACCGACTTCTAAATAAAAAAAAATCCTCTCGGCACGCCGGAAGGCGGAGGTAGATTTCACCGGGCAAACTAGGGGATAGGCTATAATAGGCAAAATATGCAGGTTTTCGTAGGAGGATCAGACCTCATTGATTGCAAGAAAGTATTTTACATTTGGAGGTTAATTAACTTTTTTTTCGGGTTTGTATGCATATTTTTATCATTTTATTGTCTTATGGTGATGGTAACCTTCTTGTCATTTAGGGTTCATTTTTATACTTGTGATCACACTGTCCTTATGCAAGGTTTGGAACTGATGTGTAACTATCTGACAGTCTGTTACTTCTTCACGCAAAATTTTATCTCCCGCAGATATTTTTGTTGGTTCCTCAGTTTAGGGGCTGCGACAACGTGGTCATGTAACCCCTTGTACACTGGGTGTGTGTAGAATCTGATAAACGGTGTTAATTGTGATGACTGTATTAGTCTGTAATTCAGGTAAGGTCTGCAGACGGTTAATTTTAAGTAGTAGTTCCTAATTTTGTACCATATACTAACGTCAACGACACCTAGCTGTGGACTAGGCTACTAGATGCCACCACAACCAGCAACTTGCAACGAACGTTGGAACTTGCCCTCCGAAGGAAAGCATGCTGAGGGATTTTTAGCGCTCTTAGAAAATCCGACGACTTTAGCCGGCTTTGAACCAGCGACCTTGGGCTTATAAGTTCAGCATGCTACCAGTTAGCCGCTTCCCACAGTCAGATGGAAAAATGAATGTGATCTCGTGCGATGGCGTTGTCTTGGCAACCTCTGATAGCTCATCCCTCATCAATTAAGAAGCGTTGTCATGGTCACCTCTGATGGCACTTGGCATTTTCTTTAATTCCGAAATCATTTTTCTCATCCCTTGGCGTAATGGTAGGTCAGATCAAAAATTATTTCAGAATTTTTTTTAGGTAGTTATTAGAAAAATATTTTCCATTTTGTACGGTTTTGATATTGTGCCTATTAAGAGAGATATGATTAATGTTTCCCGAAAAAAACACTTTTTCCACCCCTTTGGTCAATGTTTGGTGCTATCAAAAACTTTTCAAACATAAATTTTTTGGCACTTATCCGACACATATTATGAACTTTGAATGGATTCGATATTTGACGTATTAAGAGAGTTATAGCGATATTTCACTTTTTCGAAAACAAAAGCCCCCCCATTCCCGCCCCCCCCCCCCCTTTCAACCGATTTTGCCCATTAACGAACTCGATCAGGTTTTAAGGGGATACATATTATGTAAAACTTTCGAAGTGATTGGTGCAAAATTACGGCAGTTATTGTGTCCTCAAGAAACATATATACACACACACATATTGTACCCAACTGTCATCATGTGGAACATGTGTTCGTATCCCAGCTAACTCACGGTCTTTCGAGGTATGGTCCTGCCCACCATACGACCACATGCTCAGGATTTGAGTCTACCAGGTAACTACTCTACATGAAAGAAACAACATATTCCTAAATAAAACATTTACTGATCTAAAGTCATGGCTATACAACAAAATACAAACACAGGATAATTTACATTTAATTCCCCACAATGCAAATCAGGGTTATTTTGTAAGTCTCTTCTTAATTAGTGCTACACTGCACTCAAATCTATTTCTAGCATCCTATCATTGATACTTTCAGACCTCTACGAGTCTCCATAGTGTTCATCATGTGACACAATTTTACATAACAGGAGTATCACAACACAAAAGTCACATATCACATTAAATGGCATTAATCCTGTAATAATAAAACATTAATCCGTTTCTTACGGGCATTTACTTTCATTAGCATAAATTCATTATTCTATGCCTTAATTAACAAATGTTGTTGTGTCGCGTGAATCATCTTCCTCTTTCCCATCAATATGAAACGCTAAAAAGTGGTACGTTTCCCTTCCAAAATACACATGGATAGAAATGTTTATAGTTTCACCATACAACGATTTTCTGGGTCTGGTCGAAATTATTATCGTTACAAACGTGTCATGTTCTTAGAAAACATCTACCCGTCTGCATAAATTAGCGTGAACTGGCAAAAATGCACTTGAAAAGGATGTCTACATTATTTTGGTTCAGTGTTCCTCCTCAGAGAATAACTGGGCCAAATATTATCCGATTTCAATGACCCAACAACGTATGTGTGTTGAAACACATCATTTAATTCAATTGGCATCATCATAACAATCATATCTTAATTACATTTCGAAATATCGAGATTCTTCAGTGTCCCACTATGCTTTTAAAATTAAAGGGCTCCGGCCGACCGACCTCCCCTTCCCCTAGCAGGCAATAAAATTAGTTCCAGCTGGCCGCGCAAGATGGCCGCTGTCTCAGTGGACTACTCCCCCACCCCTCTCATCTGCTAGCAAGGTCATCTCTGTTTACAATTGCAGTACAGTGGAGTGACCCAGAGTATTGTCTCAAGTAATTGAGTCATTCTGATTATTTAACACCTATATTTATAGTGTATTGGGCTCAACTCTGCTCCTTAATTAACATTCATGGCTGGAGATGGATTCTGTAATAGCCTTGCCGTTCTATGGTGAATACTAGTGGCTTTGGACGCGCATCATAATGAGAATACAAGATTCTCACCAGCAGCAGTCTCAATAATATAAGGAAATCTGCGTTTCCTAAACGACGAACTTTGATTCTTACCTCTCAGGGCAAATCAACCAATACATGTGCTCACGGGGTCTCGAAGAACATCCTTTGTGGCAATTATTCCTGCAAGCGATGGATACAGACAGGCTCTGACCAATTCGCTCCGAATAATATAAGTACGCTCCACGGCGGTACTACCTCGTGGATTAGCCAACTTTTCACCTAACGTGCGAGCTATGCTAGTTTGGTCCCCGCAACTTTATTTACGTAAATCACTGGATTCTACGTTACATTGCTCGCTCAATGCGGCTCAAACAATACTTCTCATAGATGACTCAATTATTGAGGTACCCACGTCCCCTCTGCAATTACACTTAAGCCAAAGCTTCAAATAGCTCCTCAAAACAAAATATAAATTTACTGGCTTACATTACTTTAATGGTTCTCAAAAACAATCCTAAGAATTGACCATATTAAATATTCATTCAACACTTCATTGACACTGAAAAACTCTCGTATCTCGCTATAATTACACGTTACTTTCCTACTGTTTACCAAAATACAGTATCTTTATATTAGACATGACACACTTTGAACGTTATTTAGACCAGAAATGCCTATTACTTCACATTACTGTTATCGACCCCAGATATTATAATTATTATGATCATTTAACGTTACCGTTACATTCATCACATTTTTAGCCTGACTGGCCATAAACAAATCACCTTCCAAGCCATATTCTACCAAATATACGAGTGGTGAAAGCTCGTACAATAAGTGACTGTTACATCTTAGTCACAAAGTGATGCATCGTTGTATGGTGAACTATTTAGTTAGAATAACATTGTAAATTGGTACTCACTTTTTCATTTTCGCTGGATTATACCAGCACGCCAGCTCCGGGCCTACCATGACGCTTGATTTAAGCCATCATGCTACATCTCACACGACACTTGATTTCACATATTTCCCACATGATAATCATACTCTTATCAGTGGCTTTTCTCACTTTTACACAATACATATTAATCACAATACACATAAACACTTTTGAACACACTATAATAAGATTTATATACAATTTTTCACTATTTCACAGGTTAATCCTTAGTCGGACTCCTCCTAACGCCTGACCCCAGAGATGCGATGACTATGACAACCGCTGGTCTCCGTGAAAGTCTATCTGCGTGTACGTGCGTTCGATTCTCGTTCCCTTCAATACTCTTTATTTCACCGTCATGATTACTTGTGATGCCTCTCGGCTCCCATAACTGCAACGATCCTGACGATACTGCGTCATTTATAAATATGACCATACCTCCTGGTATTCAGTGTCCAAAACCATCCTAAATTATTGCTACGCTGTAGCAAACTACACTTGCGTATAATAATGGATAAATATCTTCTGTAAATTAAATCTTATGCGATTCATGATTTATATTTAGAAGCTGTATGATACGCTTCCATTGTTCTTCAAATATATTCTAACATTTCGCGCACTTATTAGCAGCGTTTAGTTTACGTATAGACTGCAGATGAACTGAAGATGAACTCAAGACGAACTGAAGACAAACTGGCTTGGTCTGTGCTGCTTCCTCTATATAAAGGTTTCTCGTAAAATGTAGTCCACAGGACACACGAGAGCGACTCCCTTCTTGAAATAATGTATCTCCATTCAAAATGACGTATACACCTTGTTCATCTTGGTGTGGAGGTCCCATAATCACTTGCGTGCAAGCGATCGCTTCGGCCAATTAATTACAATTAATTGCCTTATTCCATCGCGTCATGACGCCACCATGGTGATTCCCCTCTGGCTGGTCACCAAATCACTCCTCTCGAGCGTAAGCTCGGTGTTAACACGCTCATTTGGATAAATAGGCTTTAATTTAGGTGTAGGACCACTCCTAAATTATCTCTCCTAGAATATATCCACCTGGGTGTACATTTCACTCCATTTCGATGCTTCAATTGGCTGCAATCAATTAATTTCCGTGGGCAATCATCCCCACTACAGTCTCAAGCGTTGTCCATTGGGGACTCCCAGGGTCATTAATTTCGAGCTGTCTCCTCGGTCCAGACGGATAAAGTTCCACCGGCGCCCTGAATCTCCTCCCATTCGCTAGCTGCAATTAGTAAAATGTCAAGATGGCCTGCTTTCACGTTTCTATACTTTAAAAACGTACATATGACTGCAATTTCTGACAATTATTCCTTTAAACTGCTATGATATTCACATACAAGCCGTGAAATCATGCGATATTATTATATGTCATTATATATCTCATTGCTCTTCGGGTTCCCTGTAACTGTTACCCCTCAGAGAGCAATGGTTCGACTCTAGGCAGAATCATGTGCCTGGTCTTCTCTGATAAGACCTGAGTTCGATGCCAGTCTGCCGTGACCGATTGGGCACATCTTTCCCTCGCTAAGCTCGGAAAATTCATTTCACAAGTGAATTTTTCGCGCCTTTAGATGGCATCGACTCATGCAGTATTTACTTTAAGCGGTCAGTGCTCTCGGCAATGGGATGTCTCGTTCCCCCATTCCACTATGTCTGCCGTCTCGTATACTCTTGTTCTGCTTTCTCAGTTGTTCATTCATCTCCTCTATTTCCGCAGCGGCCTCCCTCAACTGGTCGTAAAATTCTTTCAGCCGACAGCTGCACTCACCCCTCGTTTCCCGTGGGTCTGCGAACAAGTCGTCTCGCTTCCTTTCTCCCTGGGCCTGCAAGCTTTTCTCAAGAGTCTTTGCGTGCATACATAATGACTCCCCGTCCACTTGGGCGTACATGGCTTGCTCCTCTCTTGTTTCATAATCCTCTGGCGGACTATACAGCTTTAAATTAGCTGCATTTACAACATCTTCTCTACCTGTCGCTTCATCTCTGATTCGGTATGCATTATTTTGCAAGTCCCTTATAATCAGGTAGGGTCCGTGATAGTTATGCTGAAATTTCTCATATTTCCTGCTCTCTGGATCTGAACTAGCTGGTTTTTTCAATAAGACGTACTCCCCAACGAATAGTGGTCTATGGTAGCGTTTCCTCCTATTTCTCCGCTGCCGTCTGTCTGCTTGTTTCTTGAGATACTCGAATGTTCTCTGGATCCTCAACTCATGTCCAGGCTGTGCATCGACGGGTGTTCGAATGACATTATTCCATGGCCTCTCTGGTCTTCTATCAAATGTAGGCTCACTGGCACTTCTCCTATCGCTTCATGCACGGTATTGTTGATACAGTATTCAATAATCTCTAGTACATCGATCCATTTCCAGTTCTCCGTAGAGCAGTATATCTTCATGTACTTTTGCAGTTCCCTCATTACTCTTTCAGCGGAATTCGACTCTGGATGTCGAACTATGGACAAAATCTGTCTTATACCCAGATTTTCCAATTCCCTGCGAAATTCTACGCTGGTAAAACAGCTCCCATGATCAGATAATATGTTCTCCGGCTGCCCTAATATAGGAAAGATTCTTTCCTTCAGCCTCTTATGTACCTATTTTGTACTGGTTTTCTGAATTGGACAGAGGACTACCATTTTAGAAAACACGTCTAGTGCAACTAGGATGTGTCTATTTCCTCTTCTAGCTCTAGGAAGCGGCCCAAAATTGTCCAATGCCAGAAGCTGACATGGCTTCTCTGGTAAGAGTGGTATAGGTTTTTGCCTCATTAAGTACGAGTTATGCTTTACTCGTTGGCAAATATCACATGTCCTGATTGTATTCCTGACTGTATCTCTAAGTTCTGGCCAAATAAATGCTTCTTTAAGCAGGGCAACAGTCTTGTCTACGCCAGGGTGACCAAAAGCTCGGTGTGCTAACCATACTAGCCTTCTCTGCAATGCTGGTGGTACAACAATCCTGGGTCGACTATGGTCTGTATCGCTCCATTTATGTAGCATCTGGTTAAACCATAGATACTCCGTTGATAGTGCTTCGGCTTCCACATACATTGGGGTTGCTCTGACAAGCTTTCCCTCAAAGTAATTAATCATCAACCGTATCCAGGGATCTTCACGTTGAAAAACGGTGATGTTCCTTAGATCATCTAAGGTCTTCTGGTCTCTATCTTCTATGTCGATAGCTAGTGCTTCCTCTTCATCAGATGTCGGGTATCTGCTTAGCAAGTCAGGTATAATATTGTCCTTCCCCGGGCAATACTCGATTTCCACTTGAAATTGCTGTATGTACAGGGACCACCTCGTCAGTCTTTGACTCGACAAGTCAGTTTTCAACAAGAATGTTAGGGCTTTATGGTCCGTTCTCAATATAATTCTAAAACCATAAATTAGCTTTCGCCAATACTGTAAGGCATACAGTATTGCGAGTAATTCGATCTCCGTGACCGTATAATTCTTTTCATTAGGTTTCAACCTTCTACTTATGAATGCAATGTAAGTTTTCTCCTCTGGCCTGTCCACATTTTCCTGCTATAACATCGCTCCAATGCTTATAAATGATGCGTCAGTCTGGATAATAAATTTCAGAGTGTAGTCTGGATATCCCAATTTAACATAATCTAAAAGCATCTGTTTATATTTCACGAAGGCTTCCTCGCATTTTTCCGTCCAGTGCCACCTTCCTCCTTTCTTCAGTAAGTCTTGGAGTGGTGCTACGGTCTCGATGTACTTCGGGCAATTGCTTGAAAAGAATCCAATAACGCCTAGATATTGCCTGACGTTCCTTACCTTCGTTGGTCTCGGGAAATGTTTAATGACTTCCAATTTTCCCGGATTAGGCCTAACTCCTTGTGCATCTATTACGTGGCCTAGGAATTTAACTTCTCTCTGACCAAAGTTAGATTTCTTTATATTGACCTTAATGTTAGCCTGACTTAGGTCATACAACAGCTTGCGTAGATCTCTGACGTGTTCTTCGACTGTTTCAGATGTCAGTAGTACATCATGTACTGTACCCATGTGAGTAATCTCGATGGTAAATATGCATCTGCCTCCAGCTAGCATCAGGTCTCAGGCGTGTACCGTCTCCCCAATTGAGCAGTGCATATTTTGGATTTGAGGCTACAAGGTATCAACCCTACAATAATAAGACACAACTCTATTCTAAAACTTTAATTCAGTAAATAAAATCATGGCTTCAAACACAAAAACAATCCCAAAACCATAAAAACAAAGCAAACAAAAATTTACTTCCACAATCCACAAACAAACAAAAAGAAAATCATAATAAAGTCATATTAAACCATAAAGCTGTACCCTTATGTGAACTTCATAAAGATATTCTGGTGCGCTGATGCACCTACGACTTCAAAACAAACTGTACATTGATATAACAGTCATACAATGTGACTTCTTTAATATCACAAATTAATTATTCCTTAAACTTCTTTATTTTTAACAATTATGTGTGCCGTGCGTGTTTTGATTTTTCTCTTCTCACCAAACAAATGCTTGCATGCATTTACCTATTCGGACGTTGCACCGCAATCAACGTGCAACTCCATAATTATGTAAGCTACCCCTCCACTTCCTCTATTTATATGGTTCCACTGCATGCTGTATGTGATTCCTACATAAAACGTTACGTTATAGCTTGTGTCGGATGGTACAATTAGATTACCTTGCTCTCGTGGCGATTGGCATCTGGTAACCAACTTCATAACTTGGTTTCAGTGACAGTACAAATACATCGTCTAACTATTCGTCAGATAGCTAAAATAATGAACCATCAGGATGATCTATAATTATCCATGTGTTCTTAAACCACATGGCTACATTACTCAACATAACAATCTTTCATTATATGTCATTTACCAGGGTCTAAAATCTGTTCCTTTCAACTTGCCTTGACGGTTCGAGTGCCCGCCTGCAGACCCTCGGCTAGAGGAGTCGGTACACAATAGAAAGTGGGATGGGTGTTCCACCAATTACCTCGACCCTCCTTAAAGGTTTGAATGCTTTCCTTTCTAAGCAGTAAAGATTTACAAGACAAATACTATTGTCTGAACGACACACATATCCCAAAGGATCTTAATTGACTATTATGCAAACAGGTATTGAATGAGCTTTTTAATCACTCCTACACAGAGGATATAATAATTACTGGCCTCACACGGGTCCATTCAACATGAAGGTTCGGGGTTCGTAATGCATTAGTCTGACGGGTGACCGATGTCTCAAGTAAAATATAGGCGCTCACTGCAGCTGTCGCCATGAGTTTCGCTACCACGAGCGGAATAACTCATCAATAAGTTCTCGGGAAATCATAGAGTTTCGAGGTGTCCTCGTTTTCCTCGTCTCTATCACAGGATTCCAACCCGGAACACTTTCATATCCTTCCTCAGAGCTAGGGTGCACACTACAACTCTGGCAAACATTATATCTCCACTTATGCCCATGACATAGGAGATTTCATACGTAGAATAGACCACCTGGCCCCTTACTCAATGCTACGACCTCCGACCTATATTATTAAGAGAAATCTATCAATTACTCTATAAGCTTCTCATATAAGCTGCAAATTCAATTCACTAAAAGCTCTTTCATTACTGGCATCATTATTGAATATATGCAATATTCTGATATAAAACTTCTTTCCTTAATTACTGTAATGTAATCTTACTGTATCATCTTACTGCTTAGATTGATAAGTCTTGCAATTAGCGTAACTAATTCTCGCTTACAACATTTATTTGTTTCCTGATGTGTTCATTCATACTTTTAATATTCATTATTATTATTACCATTAATCTCACTGACATAAATGACCAAAATCATTACTTTATTATTCTTATTAATCTCACTGACATAAATGACCAAAATCATTCTTTATTATTATTCTCACATAAATTACCAAAAATCCGACATAGCTAAACGTCTTAAACTCCGAACAATCGCGTTCGTCACATTTACATAACTGATTGCCATTCTTAATTCATAGTGGGAATAATTACTCCACTTAATGATGCAAATTAACATCTCAACTCTATAAAAATCAACACAATAATGATTAAACATGGAGGATCTCCCTCCTAAACTGATTTTTACTGGCATCTTTACGGAATCACAACATGCAGTGGCCCATATTTCTACATAATCATAACTTGTGGGGTACTCACATTTCTATAGGCGTCTTATGGTGGCTCCGACCAATCATATTTCTCCATTTCGCCCGCCATTAGCAGGTTTAACGCGACATATTCATCTTGAATACACACATTTTATAACACATAATTTTCATCAACAACACGGCACGTTGCATAACTCTCAGGAAGCTATCGCTCCCACACATGTGAAACACTTATCTAATCACTACTTTAAAGGATATTTTACATATGCTGTACCCTTAACACACGTCACTTTATACACTTTTCAATGCTGAAATTCCCTAGCAAAGATCGAAATTGCAGGTGTCGGCGGCATCTCCCGTGCTCCTATCAACTCCTGATTGAAAGTCTGGTTTACCTGCTTTCGGAATTCACCAACAGTTTTTATTTCCTACTCCTACGGTAAGCGTCCTGCGTTGCATAAATATGCTAGCTCCCGTCCTGAGTGTTATCATCTGGTACTCTCATGACATTACCACACGCTTCGTAGAGTTTCATTAGCGCATTCCATCGTAATTACACATATACGATCAGTCAATACTTCACACATTGCGCTACACTGTCCAATACTTTACACAAATAATTATTTACAATAGTTCTGCCATTAGCCTACACGGTGCTTCGTAACTGAACACGCCATAGTTCGTACTGCTGATTATGCCTATAGCACGACTATTATTCATACAAGCTTATTAAATGCTTCATTAACATGTACCAGTCTTTGTTCGGCGTCTATTATGAGTATGACCGCCATGCGTTCTGCCTTGACAAACTTGCTTCAAACTGGCTGTAACTGACTGAAGTTTCACTCGAAGACTGCTCGTAACTTACTTGAAGACTGCTGTAGACTGCTTACATACTGTCTCGTACTGCCCTCGTACTTGCTGCATACTGACTGCAACTTGCTCGATTGTAACTGGCTGTAACTGGGTGTAAACTGCACGTGAACTGCGCGTAGACTGAGATTGAACTGAGAGAGACTGAGATTGACTCCAAGGGTCTACTCCCTTATATCGGATTCCCACGAAAAGTAGGGCGAAATCTTCCCGCGTAATCTTGGCTCCTCTCCCAGCATGATTCTGGTCTCCAAACCATGATCATTGGGTTCCTCTTTCTTCACAGATCCCAAAACTATCTGCGTGCAAAGGAATCGCTCGTCCAATTAATTAATATTAATTCCTTTCTCCATAGCGTGGGACGCTATCTTACGGGTATTCCCCGGCAACATTCTCAAATCTATCCGCGAACAATGGCAGTTTTACAGTCCTTCCGCACTTCCTTAAATATGCCTCAATTTCGCAGGTAAAAGGCTCTAAAATTAGCCTCCTGCCAAAAGATTCACCTGTGAGCAACTCTCCTCTCAATTCGTTACTCCAATCACGAGTAATCAATGATTTTCCTGGGCATCTCTCCTCCCCCTCCTCATATCTATTCTCCGTCGGGGAATAACTGGGTCATTATTCAGGCCTCCACCCTGCTCCAGACGACAGAATGGGGTCACAGAGATGGACATGGCTCCACTGAGGCCCTCCCACAATCCTGGGCTAATTTGTAAAATGTCAACTCTGTCCTCTCCGTGCTTCAAGCCTCGTATAGCCTACACCAAGTAGTCTAATAATGCTGTAATCTGCTCATTATTCCCTGCATTATTTTAATAAACAATGTCATTGCACCAAAATCACACCAGTGATTAAATATACACTTCTTTCGAGGGGTTTTTACCATGAAACTGCCTCTACAGATCTCTGGTTCGTTCCCTGGTGGAACCTTTATGCTGAGATCACAGTCTCTGAGAACCACGTTCGATTCCAGTCAGCATAACCTCCTCGGGTTCAGTACGTAGCATATGGTTGTTGTTTTTACTTCTTCAGACAGGTTCCGAGCAAGCGCTCGTATCAACGCTGAACCTGCTGTTTTCAGACCAAATGGTAAGCGTAAGTAAGAATATGTATGCTGGTCGAATAAAAACCCAGTTAATAAGCTTGTTTTCTCCTCCAGAGCAAGATGGTGAAAACTTGCTGTCACGTCAAGATTTGAGAAAACAGTCTTTCCTTTGAACCTCCTGAGGACCTCCTTAATGGGCGGCACTTGGTCAAATTCTGGTATGACCTTGGAATTCAAATTTCGTAGGTCCAGGCATATCCTTACACTTCCGTCCTGTTTAGGTACAACTACCAGTGGGCTGACATAAGGTGTGGCCGTCTTCACAATGACGCCTGCCTGTAGCATTTCCTGTATTGCTTCTTTGACCTTTAAATAATGTTTCTCGGCTACAGGATACGGCTTCTGTCTGAATGGTGTCCAGTCACTGACCTGGAACGCATACTGGAAATTCTTGATCCGGCCAGGTCTCGAATCGAAGACTCCTTTGTATTCAAATAGCAGATCCCTTAGAATTTGCTTATGCTCTGGACCAATTTTAGCTTCCTCTATCTTTTCTTCCAGGCATTCTTCAAATTTTGGTTCGAGGTCCTTTTCAATGTCTGCGGCCAGTGTTGCCAACTCTTCCTCGATGTCTTCTGTTGTCAATACTGCATCCCCAGTCATATCTCCGTATGTATGCCATACGTACTCTTCTGGTCTCGTTTCATTGTGTTTTAAAGAGAGCTCTAAATCTTCCTTTCCCTCACTCATAACAATGTCTTGCGAGAGATCTATAATGACTTTATATTCTCTTATGAATTCCATGCCAACAATAATGTTAATAGGCAGCTTATTCACAAGTAGGAGGCTCTGTGAGAATGTAGAGTTCCCTATCTGCAAATCTAAAAATACTTGGTATCTGCATATCATAACTTTATCTGGTATCACGCCTTTTATCTTCACGCTTGAAATAGGTATTTTCAATACGTGGATTTTACTTTGGATTTCATTATATAATGCCTGGGTTATCAAACATACCGTTGAACCTGTATCTATGAGACTTCTTATCTTCATGCCTGCGATGTTTACAATAATAATGGGTAGTTCCCTTCCCACATTGACCGTCCCTTCATCTATGTCTTCAATAAGCTCCTCAGGTTTGGCAATCCAGTTAACTACATTCACTGTATTCCATCCTGTATTTATCTCTCTTTGGTCATTTAATTTTGGTGTTTTTTTTTCGATTGCTCCATTCTTTGTGGAGTTCTTCTGTCTGTCTTCGTACTGCTGAAGTTCCAGACTCTTGGCACCGTCATCATTTTTATAGATGTCGGGTGACCTTCGATTCTTAATCGCTTCATCCCAGTGAACTTGCGATTGTCTATGGTCGTCTCCACGCTCTTCCATGTATCTTAAAGATGCGTGATAGCGTTCTTCCGCCTCTTCATCGAACCCGCGACTCTGTTCTTGGGATCTCCATCCTTGGTTGTTCCCATTTCGGCCGTAATTCCTTCTGTTATCAGCTTGCTGGTCTCTTGTGCCGCGCTGATTCCAGGCTTTCCTTCCTCGGTTTCCACGGTTCGATCCTCCTCGATATGCTGGCCTCCAATTCTGGTTTTCCCGTCCTTCGCGTTGCCAGTCTGATTTCTCCGTTTCGGTGCTTGTGGACTTACTTTTTGTCTGCACCTTAGTCGATTCAGTCGGTGTAGTCGTCATGTTGACTTGTTCCATGTTCCGACTTTGCCTTGTGTGCTGCGCTGTGGTGAGATCGAGTTGTCTCAGCACTTCCTCCATATCGATCGCGGTCTTGGCGTTTGCTGAGATTAATAGACGTTCTACTTCATACGGTAGCTGCTTGGCTATCGCTATACACAAATCTGACTCTCTAATTCCTTCATCAAGTTCGCGGAAACGGCACAATTGAGCCACAAAAAATTCTGCATACTTCGTCGGATTATTAGTGCTATAACGCCTAGAATACAAGTCCAGTCTGAGGTTCTGCAGTATACTCGCGTCCCAGTACCTGCTTAAAAATGCCTGGCGAAATTCGTCAACGGTGTCGAACGTGTACCGAAAACTCCTAAACCATAAGGCACACTCGCCCTCCGTCAGTTTTTCAATCGCTCTCAACCTTCGCTCTGGCGGTACCTTCGCGTCATTCAAGTACTCGGAAACTTCTTTAAGCCAGTACTTGGGTGTCATGTTAGAATTACTCCCAGAGTATTTCTTTGGTTTCTCGTCACTAGCCCTCACAACAGTGACTATTTGATTTTGAACAGCATTTTCATGCGGTGTTGACATAGCAATTGGCATACCAGGTGTGGTATACGGGCTGTCACTTGGCATGGCTGCATTCTTTGGAGTGGGCTGTATCTCTATATCTGCCCATTTATTTCTCCTATTGTCATCTATACTTCCTTCGCTAGACCTAGGATTTCGCAACATGGATTCCTCCTGTGCGATCATTCTAGTTTCTATTTGGCTGTGCCTATTTTCTGCCCTTTCTAAACGAGCTAATACCTCTCGTTCTATTTTCCCTAGGCGATCCGGGTTTTTCTCTGCCATAGAAAATACCTTTTCCTTGTCATCTTTAAGGTTTTTTTTCAAGTGGGAAATTTCCCCCGCTAGACTTTCTCTTACCTCGGTAAGAGTTTTATCGCTGGCTTCAGTCTTCAAGCCTTCTCGAAGTTCAAATTCTTCTCGTAAGCCGGTAACTTCTTTTTGTATGTGACCCTGCATATGACAGATTTCAGTCCTTATTTTCGTGACTTCTCCCTGGTCCTCATCCTGCCTTTTATGAATAACTGCTAGGTCGCTCTGAGTTTGTTCTAACTCTTTTTGCACCTTCCCGACCTGCCTTTTCATATTTGACATTATTTCCTTATTCTCTTGATCAGAAGTTTTTATTTCATGGATTTCCTTGCATTGGTCAAGGATATTCTGATCCTGCTTTCTTAAGGCTTCGTCTACCGCCTTTGCGTAGCCTGCCATTCGCGTATTCCATTTTACGTCGCTGTCTTCGAGCCTTTGATCCACGGTCTGAGTGAACGTATTAAATTGCTCCTGTTGACGTTTAGTATTTGCTTCATTCTGACTCTGAATGTCTTTAAGCTCCATGGACATACTGCTTAAGCTTTCATTAATCTCACGCTGTGACTCTCTGCACGCTTGCAGATTATTCTCTAGTTTTAGCTCTATAGACTCAAAGCGTTTATCGTTATCAGCTTGCATCTCTGAGACCACGCTAACAATATTCTTAGTTACTTCTTGCTTAATGGACTCTTTAACGTCATCCATTTTTCTATTGACATCTAACTGATTAGCCTCTAATCTAGTGTTCATTTCAGTTTGATTAGCCTCTAAACTAGTGTTTACTTCAGCTTGATTATTCTCTAATTGAATATTTACTGTAGCCAACATCTGGCTTACCTTAGTTTGATTGGCATCCAATTGAGTATTGACTGTAGCCAATCTATCTGCTATTTCATCATTAAATACTTTCGCTTCTTCCTTACTCTTAGCATTAGTATCATCAAAATGTTCTCTTAACTCAGCGATACACCTGAGTATCTCCTCAGTTCCAGCCATCCTGTATTTCTTAATTTGAGAATCAGGTAGGCCGCAGCTGAACATGCTGGCGCGTTCTATTGGAAAAAAAGGATTCCGATCTCGCGACAACAACAACAACAACATATTACAAAGTGCCGAAACCACCTATGGAATGGGTATAGACCCACGTACCCGTCTGACAACAGTGTCTGACGTCTGAGTATCATCTAGAAAGACTCACACCCGCTCAAACAGAGTTTGAGGAAAAAATACTATTATTATGGTTTTCCCCATGAAAACTATGCTATTATTATGGGGTTTTCTGAATCCCATAAGCCTTCCACGTCTCTGGGCGCCATGATAATGAAAGGGAGTTTTGTATCAATGGTTTGGTCCATTGTAAGACATCGACCATATTCTGAATTATCAATAAAACTGTCCATGGAGTGGTTTTTACTGCCGAATGCCCCACCTGGGCGGCCATGATAAAGTTTAGGTCTACATGTAAAGAGGTGACAAGTTACATTTACATTTAAGCATGTCTTATGGAGGATTATTAACATTTATTTTGACGTGAAGGCTTATTAACAAATGGGACGCGGCCTTTTCCTAGTTTATCCTAATTTTCCTGCTGTACTTACTTCTACCATTAATATCTTGGCCGACTTTTAGCAGTACCTGTGACTCAATCCTGGTACAGTGACATCTCCTCCATGTACCCAACTGTCATCATGTGGAACATGTGTTCATATCCCAGCTAACTCACGGTCTTTCGAGATATGGGACGTTCCTGCCCACCATACGACCACATGCTCAGGATTTGAGTCTACCAGGTAACTAGTCTACATGAAAGAAACAACATATTCCTAAACAAAACATTTACTGATCTAAAGTCATGGCTATACAACAAAATACAAACACAGGATAATTTACATTTAATTTCCCACAATGCAAATCAGGGTTATTTTGTAAGTCTCTTCTTAATTAGTGCTACACTGCACTCAAATCTATTTCTAGCATCCTATCATTGATACTTTCAGACCTCTCTACGAGTCTCCATAGTGTTCATCATGTGACACAATTTTACATAACAGGAGTATCACAACACAAAAGTCACATATCACATTAAATGACATTAATCCTGTAAAAATAAGACATTAAACCATTTCTAACGGGCATTTACTTTCATTAGCATAAATTCATTATTCTATGCCTTAATTAACAAATGTTGTTGTGTCGCGTGAATCATCTTCCTCTTTCCCATCAATATGAAACGCTAAAAGGTGGTACGTTTCCCTTCCAAAATACACATGGAAAGAAATGTTTATAGTTTCACCAAACAACGATTTTCTGGGTCAGGTCGAAATTATTATCGTTACAAACGTGTCATGTTCTTAGAAAACATCTACCCGTCTGCATAAATTAGCGTGAACTGGCAAAAATGCACTTGAAAAGGATGTCTACATTATTTTGGTTCAGTGTTCCTCCTCAGAGAATAACTGGGCCAAATATTATCCGATTTCAATGATCCGACAATGTATGTGTGTTGAAACACATCATTTAATTCAATTGGCATCATCATAACAATCATATCTTAATTACATTTCGAAATATCGAGATTCTTCAGTGTCCCACTATGCTTTTAAAATTAAAGGGCTCCGGCCGACCGACCTCCCCTTCCCCTAGCAGGCAATAAAATTAGTTCCAGCTGGCCGCGCAAGATGGCCGCTGTCTCAGTGGACTACTCCCCCACCCCTCTCATCTGCTAGCAAGGTCATCTCTGTTTACAATTGCAGTACAGTGGAGTGACCCAGAGTATTGTCTCAAGTAATTGAGTCATTCTGATTATTTAACACCTATATTTATAGTGTATTGGGCTCAACTCTGCTCCTTAATTAACATTCATGGCTGGAGATGGATTCTGTAATAGCCTTGCCGTTCTATGGTGAATACTAGTGGCTTTGGACGCGCATCATAATGAGAATACAAGATTCTCACCAGCAGCAGTCTCAATAATATAAGGAAATCTGCGTTTCCTAAACGACGAACTTTGATTCTTACCTCTCAGGGCAAATCAACCAATACATGTGCTCACGGGGTCTCGAAGAACATCCCTTGTGGCAATTATTCCTGCAAGCGATGGATACAGACAGGCTCTGACCAATTCGCTCCGAATAATATAAGTACGCTCCACGGCGGTACTACCTCGTGGATTAGCCAACTTTTCACCTAACGTGCGAGCTATGCTAGTTTGGTCCCCGCAACTTTATTTACGTAAATCACTGGATTCTACGTTACATTGCTCGCTCAATGCGGCTCAAACAATACTTCTCATAGATGACTCATTTATTGAGGTACCCGCGTCCCCTCTGCAATTACACTTAAGCCAAAGCTTCAAATAGCTCCTCAAAACAAAATATGAATTTACTGGCTTACATTACTTTAATGGTTCTCAAAAACAATCCTAAGAATTGACCATATTAAATATTCATTCAACACTTCATTGACACTGAAAAACTCTCGTATCTCGCAATAATTACACGTTACTTTCCTACTGTTTACCAAAATACAGTATCTTTATATTAGACATGACACACTTTGAACGTTATTTACGCCAGAAATGCCTATTACTTCACATTACTGTTATCGACCCCAGATATTATAATTATTATGATCATTTAACGTTACCGTTACATTCATCACAATTTTAGCCTGACTGGCCATAAACAAATCACCTTCCAAGCCTTATTCTACCAAATATACGATTGGTGAAAGCTCGTACAATAAGTGACTGTTACATCTTAGTCTCAAAGTGATGCATCGTTGTATGGTGAACTATTTAGTTAGAATAACATTGTAAATTGGTACTCACTTTTTCATTTTCGCTGAATTATACCAGCACGCCATCTCCGGGCCTACCATGACGCTTGATTTAAGCCATCATGCTATATCTCACACGACACTTGATTTCACATATTTCCCACATGATAATCATACTCTTATCAGTGGCTTTTCTCACTTTTACACAATACATATTAATCACAATACACATAAACACTTTTGAACACACTATAATAAGATTTATATACAATTTTTCACTATTTCACAGGTTAATCCTTAGTCGGACTCCTCCTAACGCCTGACCCCAGAGATGCGATGACTATGACAACCGCTGGTCTCCGTGAAAGTCTATCTGCGTGTACGTGCGTTCGATTCTCGTTCCCTTCAATACTGTTTATTTCACCGTCATGATTACTTGTGATGCTTCTCGGCTCCCATAACTGCAACGATCCTGACGATACTGCGTCATTTATAAATATGACCATACCTCCTGGTATTCAGTGTCCAAAACCATCCTAAATTATTGCTACGCTGTAGCAAACTACACTTGCGTATAATAATGGATAAATATCTTCTGTAAATTAAATCTTATGCGATTCATGATTTATATTTAGAAGCTGTATGATACGCTTCCATTGTTCTTCAGATATATTCTAACATTTCGCGCACTTATTAGCAGCGTTTAGTTTACGTATAGACTGCAGATGAACTGAAGATGAACTCAAGACGAACTGAAGACAAACTGGCTTGGTCTGTGCTGCTTCCTCTATATAAAGGTTTCTCGTAAAATGTAGTCCACAGGACACACGAGAGCGACTCCCTTCTTGAAATAATGTATCTCCATTCAAAATGACGTATACACCTTGTTCATCTAGGTGTGGAGGTCCCATAATCACTTGCGTGCAAGCGATCGCTTCGGCCAATTAATTACAATTAATTGCCTTATTCCATCGCGTCATGACGCCACCGTGGTGATTCCCCTCTGGCTGGTCACCAAATCACTCCTCTCGAGCGTAAGCTCGGTGTTAACACGCTCATTTGGATATATAGGCTTTAATTTAGGTGTAGGACCACTCCTAAATTATCTCTCCTAGAATATATCCACCTGGGTGTACATTTCACTCCATTTCGATGCTTCAATTGGCTGCAATCAATTAATTTCCGTGGGCAATCATCCCCACTACAGTCTCAAGCGTTGTCCATTGGGGACTCCCAGGGTCATTAATTTCGAGCTGTCTCCTCGGTCCAGACGGAAAAAGTTCCACCGGCGCCCTGAACCTCCTCCCATTCGCTAGCTGCAATTAGTAAAATGTCAAGCTGGCCTGCTTTCACGTTTCTATACTTTAAAAACGTACATATGACTGCAATTTCTGACAATTATTCCCTTAAACAGCTATGATATTCACATACAAGCCGAGAAATCATGCGATATTATTATATGTCATTATACATCTCATTGCTCTTCGGGTTCCCTGTAACTGTTCCCCCTCAGAGATCAATGGTTCGACTCTAGGCAGAATCATGTGCCAGGTCTTCTCTGTTAAGACCTGAGTTCGATGCCAGTCTGCCGTGACCGATTGGGCACAATATATATATAAACTTTTGAACTGACGGTGGTTTGGGGGTCTGGGGGATGTGAAACGCGAAGATATGTCGAAATTTTCCGGAAGTCGAAACATGGCACCCATTGCAATAGTTAGCTTTCTGTTGAAATCTACCTAAATTGCAATAGTTAGCTTTCTGATGAAATCTACCTAAAATAGGCTACATAATTAAAAATACTACCATCAACGACACCTAGCTGAGAACTTGGCTACTAGATGCCACCGGAACCAACAACTCGCAACGAACGTTGGAACTTCCCCTCCGAAGGAAAGCAAAATCAGGATTTTTTAGCGCTCTTAGTAAATCCGACGACTTCAGCCGGGTTTGAACCCGCGACCTTGGGCATAGAAGTTCAGCATGCTACCAGTTCCAATACCGAAGTCGCTTCCCTCAGACAGATGGAAAACTGAATGTGATCTCGTGCAGTGGCGTTGTCATACCAACTGCTGATGGCTCATCCCTTATCAATTAAAAGTAAAGTTGTCATGGCAACCTCTCTTGGCACTTGGCATTTTCTTATAATTTAAATAATTTTTCTCACCCCGTGGCGTAATGGTGGGTCATATCAAAAATGCTTTCAGACAAAAGTTTTAGGTAATTAATGGAGGAATATTGTCCATTTTGTACGGTTTTGATATTGTGCCTATTAACAGAGATATGATTCAAGTTTCCCGAAAAACCCACTTTTTCCCACCCCTTTGGTCAATGGTTGGTGCTATCAAAAAACCTTTCAAACATAAATTTTTGGGCATTATCCGACACATAGTATGACCTTTGAATGGATTCAATATTTCAGATATTACAGAGTTATAGCGATAATTCACTTTTTTGAAAAAAGCCTCCCATTTTCACCCCCTTTGACCGATTTTGTCCATTAACGACCTCGTCCGAGATTTTAAGGGGATACATATTATGTAAAAAATTCAAAGTGATTGGTGCAAAATTACGGCAGTTATCGTGTCCACAAGAAACTGATATCTATACATATATATACATACATAAATTATATATAAACTTTTGAACTGACGGTGGTTTTGGGGTCTGGGGGATGTGAAACACGAAGATATGACGAAATTTTCCGGAAGTCGAAACATGGGACCCATTGCAATAGTTAGCTTTCTAATGAAATCTACCTAATATATAACCAGTTACGTGCCAATTAATAACAAGTTTGTTAATTTTTCTTGCTTCCTGAAAAGTAGTGTCTTTGTGGATACGCTATTCTGGTCCTTAGCCGGCGTCTAGTTAGCCTACTTTCGATTTTTCCAAAAAATGAAAGTAGACTTATGAGATCAACACAGGGCGAAAAAAAAGTGTGTCGTCTGTGTGTGTGTATGTGTGTGTGTGTGTGTGTGTGTGAGTCTGTGTACTCTGAATGTCTGTCCCCCTCCCCCCTTTCAATTCGAACACGGTGAACGCGAATCGAACGAATTTTGGTACAAAGGTAGCACTAGCAAAGGACACCTCAGTGTCATGTTTTATATCGCCGCCATCTTGACGGAAACGTAATGGCGGCCACACAAATATTCAAAGCTTAAATCAAATTACGACTAACCTAATCATCCGATCTCTACCAAATTTTTTAACAACATACCTTTATGGGGGGAGCATCCTTTGACCAAACTAATAGGTCATCAGCCTAATAGTTTGCGGATGGCGGCCATCTTTGTGTCAAAATAGATTCCCCCTATTAATTCGAACACGGTGAAACCGAATGGAACGAAATTTAGTACAGAGGTAGTACTAGCAAAGGGCACCTCAGTGACATGTTTTATATCGCCGCCATCTTGAGGAAACGTAATGGCGGCCACAAAAGTTCAAAGCTTAAATCAAATTACGACTAACCTAATCATCCGATCTCTACCAAATTTTGCAACAACATACCATTATAGAGGAAGCATGCTTTGACCAAATTAATTGGTCATTCGCCTAATAGTTTGCGGATGGCGGCCATCTTTGTGTCAAAATCGTTCCCGCTATTAATTCAAACACGGTGAAACCGAATGGAACGAAATTTGGTACAGAGGTAGCACTAGTAAAGGGCACCTCTGTGTCATATTTTATATCGCCGCCATCTTGACAGGAACGTAATGGCGGCCACACAAATGTTCAAAGCTTAGATCAAATTACGACTAACATAATCATCCGATCTCTACCAAATTTTGCAACAACATACCTTTATGGAGGGAGCATCCTTTGACCAATATAATAGGTCATTAGCCTAATAGTTTATGGATGGGGGCCATCTTTGTGTCAACATCGATTCCCCCTATTAATTCGAACACGGTGTAACCGAATGGAACGAAATTTGGTACAGAGATAGCACTAGCAAAGGGCACCTCAGTGTCATGTGTTATATCGCCGCCATCTTGACGGAAACGGAATGACGGCCACCCAAATGTTAAAAGCTTAAATCAAATTACGACCATCCTAATAATTTGATCTCTACCAGATTTTGCAACAACATGCCTTTTTGTGGAAAGCATCTTATGACTGACTACAAGGTCATCAGCCCAATAGTTTGCAAATAGCGGTCATGTATGTGTGCAAATCCATTCCCCATATCAATTCAAACACGGTGAAAAGAATTGAATTGAATGACATTTTTTACAGAGGTAGCACTAGCAAAGGGCACCTCATATTCATGTTTAATATCCTTATAACACGTTGTAATTCAACAAGCTATTACAACCAACATTCAATTAGACTCCTTGGAGAGAACAAAGAGTTATAACAATACCCATGCATTTAGGAGAAAGTAGGCTATATGTTCTTTACTGAACATCTTGTTTTTTACTTGAGAATAATTAAAACTTTGAAATGTAAGTTATTTTCAGTAAAGACTAAAAGTTGTACCTTGCTGGTGACAGGTACACGTATCGTAAACTTAACCTACGCTTTTAATTGGAAGTCAATTAATAAGGTAAACACTATAACTGGGCTGAGTACATTCATCAAACAGTACACAAGAGAAAAGGGAGGAGAGTTCACAGACGTAAACAGTACACCTTCAAATTTTAGTTATTCTGGATTGCAATAATAATAATTCATGAACGTCATAATCATAAAGGGCTCTTTGGGCGATAAGACCAGCAATTGACCAGTTTTCAGCTGCACCCAAAGTTAGTAACAGTAGAAGGAGAGCCAAGCACGCGACTTTGACCACCGTTGCTCTTTCAACTGAGCTAATGCGGCAGACGCCTTTATTTATATAGCAAGGGTACATGTGCCACGTTAGGCTGTGATAAAACCATCACATATATTATTTCAGTAGTGTAGATCCCTCCTGCGGCGCTCACAAGTGACCGAACGGGACAAATGAGCATTCAAATGAAAGAGAATAGACATTAGCAGTGACGAATTGCACTCTAATTTCATAAATATCTATAATTTCTTCAAAAAATGACTTAAAAATGTACGAAGTGTGCGATTTGCAGATACTGTTGCTGTAGGAAAATACGCTCCATAATTAGGGAACGTAGAACTCGAATTTTAACTGAAATGTAAATATTGTTCTATAATAATTTGGTTGAAATAAAAACATAACAACCTTTCTCCATAAGTCTCTCATTATAAACCTATTGGGGAAAGTGTGGTTTATGAACATGCGAGATTTCTCGCACGGGTACGCTAGTTACACTATAATATTGACAAAGGAAGCTTTTAGCTATTAGGTCACATATTTTACAAGCAATGTAGATGGAAGGTCAAGAGTTAAGGTCTCTGACGCACGTAGAAGTTGAACCCGGGATCAACTTTGACCGCTACCAATTGATGTAATGTTAATCATCTATTCTGTACTCAATATAACTGTAAAGAATGTTGATATATTGGTTTTCAGTAATTGAAATCCGGTCATGGACCCCAAGATCCCACTGATGAGCCTGACTTGTTGTACCCAGGCGAAACCCCACAAAATACACAGCAAAAAGCTGTTCGTATGAGCCGACTCACATTGTGGGGTCATCCGATGAAAATGGGGGAGAAGGGATAACCTAAGAGGTCAATGAGTTCGGCGGTAGAGGGTAAGAGAAGCAGAGGTAGATCTAGGAGGCGATGGTTAGATTCAGCGTTGAACGATTTAAAAACATAAATATAAATGAGTAGTCCGTTTGCAAAGGCAGCTAAGTGCATTATAAACGAAACCGAGTAAATGACGAAAAACTGCTACGACCAAACTATTTAAGCTAATACCATAGTTTTTACCCCTGAAAATCAACATAAAAACATTTATTATTCAGTTAAAATCTGTGAAATCTACGGTTGGATCTTCTGTCCCGAAACATAAATTAAAATATTGACTTACCGGTTTTTGCACCGTTTTGTGCAGTTAACGACATTTGCACCCGTGACAATGAGAGTCGTTAATGAAACTTAGGTTGCAAAACCCGCTATTTTATTGTTTTACGTACCGTATGTCATTTGGATGAGATTTTTAATAAAAAACTATTTTAGTTTCTATTTGGTTTATTAGGAAAAATATATTTTGAAAAAATAGACCACGTCCGGTGCGATAGAAAGAAAATTATTAAAAAAAAACACATCTTAAACACCGTGCAACGTCATTTAGACAGCATACAAATTTACAAATTAAGAAAGTGCACAAAACAAGAAAAAATGGCACTTAAGTTATGTCAGGTCATCCTTGACACCGTTCATCAGCTCAAAATCTGCTAGTTCTTAGTCTTCTTCCTCTTGAGGTCGGACGATATCGTTGCGAATGGTTTCTAGTTCCTGGAAGACCTCACTGAAGACTTTTTGGTTGCCGTTCGCTGGCCAGTTTTCGCCGAAGTACAGCTCTAAAAGCCGTCAGACGTCTTGTAGTTTAGTTTCTTTGAGTGCAACACCTTCTTGAATTGGTGAGGGACCAGGATGTTTTGTTAAAATTCGTACCACCTCAAAATTGTAGAACGGCTCCCCTCAGACCAGACATGTTATTTTTTTGTTTTGCTAATTGTGAACACGATTTTCTTCGCTTTTTGGAATTGGAAATGCTTACTACCCGGATTTTTTTACCATGCCATCCATATACGCTTTCCAATCCCTAACAGGACATTCATCTTGTACCAGGCGAACTACTGTCGCAAATTTCTCAATGAGCTTGATGAATCTGGAAGGATTTTCAAAGACACTCACTTTGCGAAGTTGCCGTTCAATATTTCCAAAAACTCTGTCAGGTGGGATAAATGAGCGGCCCACAATTATTGGGAACCATAACTGTAGACATGCGGGAGCTTCTAGCAGTAACCAGTGAGATAGCATGCTGATCATAGTCTTGTTTTTGTTCTGACCCCCACAGCCATCAGAGAAAAACCGAAATATTTTCCATCTTAAAAATGTATGCTGGCCAGTTTGTGAAGAAGTGTCGACGCTATTTGGTTTGATGCTTTGACATGTTGATGATATTCTAACCAGACGTAAGAAGTTGTTCTCAACTCCCGATATCAACGCGTTCAACTACTTCAACTTGCACTATTTATCCCACTACTCCTGCCGTTTCTGTTCTTCTCTCCGTATTTGGAAAATCCACAATAGTATTACAGTCCACAAATGCAATAACTGCTTCACTTAAATCAACAAGATCACTCATTTTTCTGGCTTGAAATGCCCACAACCAAGGAACAACCTGTCAATCAAATGTGCTTTTACACGGTGTATTTCGACAAGGCAGCATGTCATTGTTGCGTACGCTTCACTAGCGCTTAAAGACAGCCCAGCGGGGCTAACGAAGTGACCCGAATACTCACGATCGCAACCGATCATCCATCCCCCTCGAGACAGACCAGCGGGGCAGTCAGCTGTTCCTCGTTGAGACAGACATTCGTATCCCAACCTCCATACGGTGTGCATCTGTGCAGTGAGTGGTATCGGGTGTAGGGTACGTGCTTTGAGTGTCGTGTGGACTTCGGGTTTGTGACCTGTTATTTGTTTAGTGTGTTAGGTCCCGTTAGTGTTTAATCAGGTTAGTACCCCCGCCTTAATAGGGGATAACTATTCGACATGTCGTCCGAAAGTGATGGTAGTCAGATGGGGCGACCACCGGACAAATTTGAACACGTGGAATACGAGGGCGTAGCGTCTGTGGAAAGTATGCTTGTAGTGTCGGAGGTTGAGGTAGCATCAACTCCATCAACTTCCACTGCCGAAACAACTCCAATTCTTGCTAAGCGACAGCCAGTGTCAAATGACAATCGATATTATGAACATCACACAGGACCGTACACGGTGTTTGTGCAAGGTGAAGGTGATCAACATATTGGCAATTTACATCCGATGGCATTAGGAAAGCTTTTTTTCGAAAATAAGATCGTAGGTATAAAGAATATTCAACGCAAAGGCCGCAATCGTGTTCAGGTACAATTTAACAAGGCCGTAGAAGCTAACTCCTTCTTACAACATCCCTTATTGCCAGCAAAGCACCTGGTTGCATTTGTCCCGTCCGCTAACGTCCAACGTGTTGGGCTAATTAGGGGCGTGGACACATCCTTAACGCACGATGAAATCCTAAAATATATTGATTCGCCTGTACCAATTGTGAGAGTCCAGCGTTTTCTCCGGAAAAAGATGATTAACGACAAGTTAGAATCCCTTCCTACAGGAACAGTGAAAATTTTCTTTAAAACACAAAGACTACCTGATTATGTATCTATTTTTAATGTGCTCTTAGAGGTAACATTATTCATATTTTCCCCCATTAGATGTTTGAACTGTCAACGATTCGGGCATGTAAAACTACACTGCCGGGCTCGCGCCCCAATTTGCGGTAACTGTGCGCAAGGTCACTCTACGGAAACATGTAAGGAGACCCTGTTTAAATGTGCTAATTGTGGTGATAATCATCCGGCAGGCGCCGCACGCTGCCCCGAATTGGAGAAACAAAAGTCCATAAAACGTCAAATGTGTACCGAAAATAAATCGTACCACGAAGTTATTACGGCTAACTACAATGTACCGTTTAATCCTCATACCCTCCCACAGCAATTTCCAACCTTAGAACAGTCTCATAATACGCGTCGAGAGGATCCGCCGAGAAAACGAAAATATACAGAACTAGTGTCCCCAAAGCCGAAAGTGGTGAATCCCATAGGTTACGACCGACGGGCCTATCTCGAGATTCTGAAGCAACCATCTAGAAGTGGTGTAGGGGTGGCTATGCAACCCGCCACAATGGGTGAGGAAATTTCGAAGAAACCGTGTTCTCAAACACCCGGAACTTCACGAGACCCGTCCCATGACATCATTGAAGATTTCCTGAAATTACAAGAATTATTAGGGCACAATGCTCAATGGAGCTTTTATGTGAAACAATTATTAGACAAAATAGTTCCGTTACTTCCCAATCCTCCTACCACAAAAAATATTACCCTAGTAAGTAGTAGCCCTACAGTGGCCTAATTTCGATAAGTGCTACATGTTACTACTCCAGTGGAATTGCCGGAGTATTTTAAATAAGAAGCATGAATTATTACTGTTAATACAGGAGTATGACCCAGATATCATATTCCTACAGGAAACATGGCTTCGTGCCTCGTATAGATTCTCGATTCCCAACTACCTGGTCGAACGTCAGGATGGACCAGGATATCGTGGCATAATGACGCTATTCAAAAAGACCTTACGATACACTTCTCTCCCTACTCAGTTCTATATTCCTCACACTCAGTATCACACATTCCTTGTACAAGATATACATGTAAGTCATATTTATTGTCCCCCGGGTATACAAGGTTCCCGTCGGCAATGGCAGGCATAGTTCCGGTTCATAAAACAATTTCCTAAACATATTACCGTGGGGGATTTTAATGCACATCACGCCTTGTGGGGCAGTGGTCGCATTAATCCAAAAGGACGTCACATCGCTGCAGTTATTCAGGATTTACACCTACATCTCTTAAATGATGGATCACCCACGCGCATTACCCCACCAAATAGTCCCAAAAGTGCGGTGGATTTAAGTGTCACTACCCTAGACTTATCTCATAAGATGACATGGAAGACTGTGCAGGATACGCATCAAAGCGATCATTATCCAATTATAAACGACTATGATGTCTCGCGTACCCGACATATCCCAAAAAACGTCTTCAAGGTTAAGCGAAATTTACGAATTTTTGATTATGAGTTGTTCTCCCGATTTTTAGAGGATAGACTTTCACAGAATACACAGGGGCTCAGTAACAGTTATGCCTTTTTATTAGAGAATATCCGCGCCTATCTTAATATATATCACCCTTTAATTCCAACGACAGGTCCTCCAAATAATCGGGGCGCCTTACCCTCATGGTGGGATCAAGAATGCGGAAAGCTGGTTAGACGGCGCAAGGCGAGTTTAAAAGCTTTTCGACAGTATGGCTCTCCAACATCTTATTTGCGATACAAAAGTCTCACCGCGCAAATACAACGTGTATTTAATGATAAAAGACGGGAAGCGTGGAAAATATATACTACCCAATTATGCAGTTCTACGTCCCTCAACAGTATTTGGACGGCGATTAAACATTTCTCTAATAATCGTACTATCTCATCTCCCTCTCAACTTTCGGTGCAGGGATACCATGACCTGTATCATACTTGGACATCAGAAATCGTTGTTCGCTTGCCTACATCGTGTACATCTGGTTCCATGGAACGTTTTTCCAGTTTAATGCAGCCTATTACAAGTAACGAATTCAGACACGCATTTCGGCACAAAAAATCATCCAGCCCAGGGATTGATGGAGTGACTTATCAAATGATCGCTCGATTTCCAGTAAACGCTCAAAGTATCATTATTCAATTATATAATTCAATCTTATGCACAGGGACCTTCCCGGAGGATTGGAATGTGTTTCAAACTGTACCGATTCTTAAACCCATGAAAGATGCTCGATTACCGAGTAGTTATCGTGGTATTCACCTTGGATCTTGTTTCCGAAAAATTTTACAACATATACTTCTCCGACGGCTTCAATGGTGCCTAGAATATTATAACCTGTTTCCAAAAACCCAATTTGCATTTAGGAAAAATCTTGGTACATCCGACCCCTTAAATATATTCCTGACTGATTTACTCCTAGCAAAAGGAAAGAAAATGCACACAGTAGCTGTGTTCCTTGACCTCAAAAATGCATATGATTCGGTTGATCCATATCTTCTTATTCAACTTCTAAGGGATCTAAATTTTCCCCTGCCCTTCAGGTGCTTAATACACAATATGCTATGCTATCGTCATATTACGTTCAACTCCCCCGTCGGTGTCTTTGATTCTCGACATACTTCTTATGGTGTTCCCCAGGGCGACGTTCTAAGCGGGCTTTTATACTTACTTTACACCCGTACTTTAGAAACAGTCATATTACCGCACGCTCGCATTTTACAATATGCGGAGGACATTCTAATATATTGCACTCGAGAAGAGTTTTCCTCATGTCGAAGAGATATATACCACGCCTTATCTCATGCTCATGATTGGTTACATCAATACGGATTTGAAACATCCGTAGGGAAAAACGCTGCGATGATTTTTACACACAAACGAATTTACGACAGTTCTCCTATTTTATACCGTCAAGGTCACATTCCGGTGGTGACAAGTGTCAAATATTTAGGGATTCATATTGACAGGAAATTGCAATGGGAGAGACATACGCAATACCTACAGAGTCATCTCGCCAGTAAAATTAATGTTCTAAAATCTCTCACTAGACGTAATTGGGGGGCGGATCCAGAATCATTATTAACGGTTTACCGTAACATAATCCGTTCTGTACTGGATTACAATTCCTTTTTTTTTTGATTCCATGCCCAGCATTAGGCTCCTTCGGTTAGATAGAATCCAGTTTTCTGCTTTGCGTATAATCATAGGTGCGCTTCAGTCAACCCCCACAGGAGCCCTGCTAGTTGAAACCGGAGAAATGTCACTTCAGCATCGGCGTAGATATCTTGCATGTATGTACCTGCTACGAAAAATGATGATAACAACATCACCTATCGTCCCTAAATTACAACTATTAGAAGAATATTATACGCGTCGATTATTGCCCACCGTTTCTCGTCCTGCGTTACTAATCGCATATTCCATGCTTCAACCGTACCGCCATAATATATTAAAAGTCATGCGGTTACCGATATATACTATTCCGTATGCTGCAACGCACTTTCAACCTCCTATTCTTCCGAGCTCCTTACCCCACGTCTACCAGACGTTTCAACATCATCCTGTAATTATTCCCCGTATTTTTCGGGAAATAACGAGTCCTTTGATCTCCTGTATCTTTTTTTTACACAGATGGTTCTAAAATGGTTAACCCTGCGCGTGTGGGAGCAGCCTTCTGTGCTCCGGAATTACAAATCTCCTTTCAGTATAATTTACCCCCTGACGTCTCGATATTTACAGCCGAAATTTTTGCCATACGTCAGACGTGTTTTTATATAAAAAAAACATGCCGTTCGTCGTGCTTTAATATGTACCGATTCAATGAGTGTAGTGCAAGCACTTCAAAATGTTAGAGAGGCTGACAACTGGTTTTTATGTCAATTAGTGCAACAATTGTACACTTTCCACACGGAGGGTTTCGACGTCAGTATCATGTGGGTACCCGGCCATTGTCACATTGAAGGAAACGAAATAGCGGATAACCTTGCCAAAGATGCAGCAAAAGGACACGGAAAAACTTACCACATCGCCATACCAATGTCAGATCTGCGTTCTATAATTAGTTCGACAATACGGGAGGAATGGCAAGGCACGTGGACTAGCTACGCCAAAATTAAGGCCAAACATTATTTTGGGTTACAACCGACTATTTTAAACAAACCATGGTTTCATGGAGGGAAATACACACGACGACATATCATTACAATCATTCGTCTACGTTTCAACCATGCATTAACGCCGGTGTATTTATTCCGCATAAAACGACGTGATAATCCTCTATGTGCGTGTTTACAAATGGAGGGTTCCTTAAATCATATTCTATTTCAATGTCCACTATACGACCATCAACGAGCTTTAATGTTGAGAGCTTTATACGATTTAGGGTATGCACTTCCTTTAAATGTGGCCACATTGGTACATAAGCCTACAATTCCACTGGTCAGTAGCATAGTGGCATTTTTCGACAATATTAATTTCAAGATTTGAAAGGGTCATCCTTTCCCATATCCATATTTGTGACCCGGTCATGTGTGTGTATGTGTAGCGAGTCACCATGGTGGGTCGCTTCGGTGTGAAGAGTTAATACCATTTGTGTCCTCGTCTCTAATTCCTATGTTTTCCTCATACGTATCCCTCCGCGTTGCGTCATAGTCTTGTTTACGATTCCCCGCTACTCACTGGTCTTACGCTTTCAATCGGTAGTCGACGGTTATCCAATGATACATACCACTGCACAGTAGCAATTGGGTAAAGAGTTTACTATGCCCACTACCGTACCAAGAAGAAGAAGAAGAAGAAGTTGAGACAGACCAGCGCAGTGGGGCAATAAGACCGCACCCGAAACTTCACAACCTACACCGATCATTAGGGCTAGGAATTTTAAGTAAATACATATTCTTTCCCTTTGCTTCTACATAACTAAAATTGCTAAATGTCCCATCCCCTTATCTCCACTACCTTAGCTGTCATATAATTACATTTCATTGTTACATATCTGATCACAATGACATTTGTTTTACATATTTTTAATTTATAATGTAAAATTACATATTCTGTGATTTTACATACCGGTATTTGATCGAAATGACATTTTGTTTAAACATAATTTTGCTTTTATTTAAAACTAGCTGAAGTACCCGTGCTTCGCTACGCGTCATAAATAAATTAAAATGTGAAGGTGACAGTTAAAACAGGGGATAGGCGAGGTGCTGCGCAGAGGGAGATTAAGGATGGAACATTTTGTCCAATTACACCGCTCGGCGTTGACCGTGTTTTATAGCACAAATTTAGGTTTTACTCGCTAACAGTTGCAGATACCT
This sequence comes from Meconema thalassinum, assembly GCA_946902985.2. NCBI lineage: Eukaryota > Metazoa > Arthropoda > Insecta > Orthoptera > Tettigoniidae > Meconema > Meconema thalassinum. The sequence continues at coordinate 1,209,825,970 of OX336388.2, forward strand.
TTCGGATAGGAAATGTAGTTTTAAACCTCGCATATGTCATCAAAAGTTTGCTATTTCTTAGCGTTCTCTTTTTATTTGAAATGGAAATATGAAAGTTTGATACCAAAGGGTGTAGTGACGTCACTAAAATGGTCGCCATTTTAAATAGTGCAAAGTATTGAAATCAAAAGTAACCTATATGTTAACCAGGAAAATCAGCTACTTCCATGTAAAATTCACGTAAATCGGACCAGTGGTACTTGCGAGATTGAGTAATACACAGACACACACCATCTCAATTTTAGCCTCGCTTCGCTCACGTCATAGTCGTGTCATATTGTTATTCAATGAAATGCAGGTTTAACCCCGTTAACACCCCTTTAGAACCTGAATACCCAAAAATCCCTCCTTAGTAGACGTTTTCGACACACGACAAACATATCCCCAAAATATCATTCTTCTAACTTTAATAGTTTTGGTTGGTCGATGAGAGCAAACATCCAAAAATCCTTCCTTAGTGGACGTTTGTCTTCCAGAAGTTCACCCCTCCCCATATGCCCCTTAAATTGCATTTATGAAAACACGGTCGAACACCTATTTATTTTATTTATTTATTCATTTATTTATTTATTTATTTTTAAGCTGATAGATTTCCTCCGAATTTCAGACTCCTCCCTATGTCGTTTAAGAGATACACGCTCAGTTAGGAATCTTTCAACCCCCACTTTTCATCCCTTTCACCTCATAATATACACTACATCGAAAAACCATTATACATGTGTCAGCTTATTTTTAATGATTAGTATATGTGCCAAGTATCACATCCCCAAATGAAACCACTCGTGAGATATTGTTATTCAATGGAAAGCACGTTTACCCCCTTAACACCTCTTTAGAACCTGAATATCCAAAACTCTTTCCTTAGTGGACGTTTTCGACATACAACAAACATATCCCCAAAATTTCATGTTTCTAACTTCAATAATTTTGGCTGGACGATGATGAGTGAATGAGTCAGTCAGGACATTTTCTTTCATTTATTTTTGATAATTTCACCCGTCCCCATGAACCCCTTAAATTGGATTTATGAAACAAACGGTCAAACACCTATTTACTTATTTAAATCTGTTTTCCCCCTGAGTTTGATGAGTGAGTAAGTGAGTCAATCAGTTAGGACACTTTCTTTCCTGTTTTTTTTTCCCATAATTTCACCCCTCTCCAAGGGCCCCTTAAATTGGATTTATGAAAAAACGTTCGAACACCTATTTACTTGTATTTTAAGCTGTTTTTTTCCCACCGAATTTCAAACTTTACTACTAAGTCGTTTCAGAGATACACGCTCCGTCAAGAATCCCTCAACCCCCAATTTTCACCCCTTTAACCTCATAATATACACCACATCGATAAACCCTTAGACATATGTCTGATTATTTTTAATGATTAGTTTATATACCGAATATCACATCCCCAAACAAACAACTCATGAGATATCGTTATTCAATGAAATGCACGTTTACCCCCTTGACACGTCTCTAAAACCCGAGTAAACAAAAATCATTCCTTAGTTAACGTTTTCGACATACAGCGAACATATTCCCAAAATTTCATGTTTCCAACTTTAATAGTTTTCGCTGGGCGTGATGAGTGAGTGAGTCAGACAGGACATTTTCTTTCATTTATTTTACCAGAATTTCACCCCTCCCCATGGCCCCTTAAATTGGATTGATTAAAAATCGCTTGAACACCTATTAACTTATTTCTTAAGCTGTCTTTTTCCCCTGAGTCAGTCGGTTAGGACACTTTCTCTCCTCTTTATCCCCAGAATTTCACCCCACCCCATTGGCCCCTTAAATTAATTTATGAAAAAACAGTCGAAAACCGATTTACTTACTTTTTAAGCTGATTTTTTTTCGCTGAGTTTCAAATTTCTCGCCTATGTCGTTTAAGAGATAGGCCTACACGCTCCATTAGGAATCCTTCAACCCCCACTTTTCAGCCCTTTCACCTCATAATAATACACCACATCGAAAAACGCTTAGACACGTGTCTGCGTATTTTTAATGATTAGTTTATATGCCGAGTATTACATCCACAAATGAAACCATTCGTGAGATATTGATATTCAATGAAATGCAGGTTTAACCCCCTTAAGACCCCTTTAGAACCCGAATATCCAAAAAAAACTCCCTTAGTGTACGGTTTTGACATACAACGAACATATCCCCGAAATATCAAGTTTCCAACTTCAATATTTTTGGCTGGGTGATGATGAGTGAGTGAATGAGTCAGGACATTTTCTTTCAATTTTTTTTTCTTCAGAATTTCACCCCTCCCGATGAACCCCTTCAATTTGATTAAAAAACAAACTGTCTAAAAGCTATTTACTTACTTTAAAGCAGATTTTTTCCCCTGAGTTTGATGAGTGAGTCAGTCAGTCAATCAGTTAGGACACTCTCTTTTCTGCCCCCCCCCTCCCAGAATTTTACCCCTCCCCATGGGCCCCTTAAATTGGATTTATGGAAAAGCGGTCAAACACATATTTACTTATTTTTATGCTGATTTTTTTCCGCTGAGTTTCAAACTCCTCGCCAATGTCGTTTAAGAGATACACGCTCCGTTAGGAATCTTTCAATCCCCACTTTTCACCCCTTTAACCTCATAAACACATCGAAAAACCCTCAGACACGTGTCTTACTTTTTAATGATAAGTTTATATGCCGTGTATCACATCCCCCAATGAAACCAATCAGGAGATATTGTTATTCAATGAAATGCAGGTTTAACCCCCTTAAGACCCCTTTAGAACCTGAATATCCAAAAATCCTTCCTTAGTAGACGGTTTTGACATACAATGAACATATCCCCAAACTGTCATGTTTCTAACTTCAATAATTTTGGCTAGGCGATGATGAGTGAGTGAGTAAGTGAGTGAGTCTGGACATTTTCTTTCAATTTTCTTTTTTCAGAATTTCACCCCTCCCCATGAACTCCTTAAATTTGATTTATGAAAAAAAACTGTCGAACAGCTATTTACTTAATTTAAAGCAGTTTTTTCCAGTCAGTCAATCAGTTAGGACACTTTCTTTCCTGTTCCCCCCCCCCAGAATTTCATCTCTCCCCATGGGCCCCTTAAATTGGATTTATGAAAAAACTGTCAAACACATATTTACTTCTTTTTTATGTTGATTTTTTTTTCGCTGTGTTTCAAACTCCTCGCCTATGTCGTTTAAGAGAGACACGCTCCGTTAAGAATCTTTTAATCCCCACTTTTCACCCCTTTCACCTCATAATATACACCACATCGAAAAACCCTCAAACACATGTCTTCTTATTTTTAATGATGAGTTTATATGCCGAGTATCACATCCCCCCATGAAACCAATCGGGAGATATTGCTATTCAATTAAATGCAGGTCTACCCCCTTAACACCCCTTTAGAACCTGAATAGCCAAAATTTCTCTCTTAGGGGGCATTTGCGGCCCTTGAGGAAGCTGCATACAGATTTCATTCCAATCCGTTCGGTGGTTTCTGAGATTTCGTGATGAATAAATGAATGAGTGAGTGAGTGAGTGAGTGAGTGAGTGGTATTTGGCAAATATATAGTAGAAAGAAGATAGTGTCAAGTCTTTGTTATGCTAAACTCGGTTGACAGTGCTGTGTGAGCAATTGAGTAACTAACGGGATTTCAAGTAAAGATCCTCATTTTCTATACCGGTAGTGCTGAGCGCAATTGGCATCAAGTCGGCCGTGTCTCGACTTCAGCTATGTTGCCATGGAAACTATCTGCCTTGCCATTCCTTCATGAGTATATTTTATGATTTGATTAGCCTGTTTTTGAGTGAAAAAGGGCCGAAATCAGAAGAATGAGAAAGACTATCGAAAATTCATGTAGCCAGCGGTTCCTTCTGGGTCCTAAACTATGTGTATGCAAAATATGGTTGAGATTGGTGGAACGGTGTAGATTTGTATACGGAACCAACATATATACATACATACATACATACATACATACATACATACATACATACAGACTTTCACTTTTATATATTAGATTACACATCTGTCTCTTACTGTAAAAAAAATCGCAAGTGAAATATACGGTAATTCTAAACAGTGTATGTATGTCTACCCCTTATTATTTCCGTTTTTCCAACGGGGTCGGGGATGAGATGCCATGGATGTAGTTGTGGCGGATGGTTTTTACGGCCGGATGCCCTTCCTGACGCCAACCTCATGAGAGGAGATAATGAGAGATGAATTGAATTATTGGGTAATTCTAAACAGTTTGTATGACAATATTTGTTCACTAGAAACTCAGGTACGGTACGGTACCAGTGGCGGATCCAGAGGTTCACCTCGGAGGGGGCACTCTAGGATTTCAGAGTAGCAACAGGAAATATGTAATAAAATTACTAAATTTTTATTTAATCTACACACACTACACATAACATCCAACCACCAGATTTTATAATTCTACAAGAAATTCATTATATTAAAATGGATTATTGGTTTCAGTTTCAAGTCATTGTCATTATGTAAAATAAATAATTATTCTACAGAATATGTACATTTCCACATTTTAATGCACATTACACAGTCTAATATGTATTAAAAACATTTGCAATCACAGTAACTATCTGAAGACAATATACAAGTCTACTACACAAATGTTACAAGATATGTACTGTATATAGTACCAACATTGTCAGTCACTGAGTCACTACTAGTCACATAAATATAAATACAAAAACAATTGTATTGAATACTGATTGGGATTCTATTTGGTGACTATCCTAGGCAAAATACATGCCTATTACAAAATAAAATCCAGGCGATTATTCGTTTACCCCTTTAGAGAAACGTTCTACAATTTTTTCAACGTCAACATTTATATCACGGTGAACAAATAACAGACACAAGCCATTCAACCTTTCCTCTGTAATTCGCGTTCGTAGCCATGATTTAACAAGTTGCAGGCTGCTAAAAGATCTCTCTACACTTGCACCACTGTCGATGTAGCGATTATATTAACAGTGTTGCCATTACATACTATATGATAACAAACATTGACCACATTCATGAATGCAGGCAATAGAGCAAAGATTTTACTTGCAGTGCAGTTTGGAGAAACAATCATTTTATCAGCAATATCAATGTAGCAGACAACTGGTTTTTCGGAGGGTGCACTTGCCCCTGGTGCCCCCCTCTGGATCCGCCACTGTACGGTACCTACGTGAAACGGATTTTCCAAGCAATTCATAAGCTGTTGAGAAAGGGTCAGGGAAGAATATCAAGAAATATATTAGTGGAGATAAGGGGATGGGATTTCACGTAGCACCCTGCTGGAGACTCACCGGTTGGAATTTAGTTTATTTCAGTTGTCCAGATAGTGCCTGAGACATAATAATATCAACATGCAAAATATGTACTTATTTATGTAATTATAGTAGGTGAAATATGTAATATTAATTTGATTTTTATATAAATAATATATATTACACATGATATTGCTTGAAGATTCCTAATTTTATTCATTATATTTTTATGCAAAATAAATTGTGGTACGGGGCAGATAACCTTGCTGTTCCTCCCCTTAAAACAATAACAATACAACAAAAGTGGTGTACAATAATTAATTAATTAATTAAGCATGCCCATATTATAGCAAAGATAAGTACATTTCATTATGGCTGAGAAAATGTTTAGGAAGTCAACAATAAGTATTGTTTGGAGCACTTTTTGTTTCCGGGGTGGGAGGTTTAACAGGTTGAAAAGTAGAGTCTCAGGCACTCACTGGACAACTGAAATAAACTGGAGTCCAGCCGCTGAGTCTCCGACAGGGTGCTACGTGAATTCCCATCCACTTATCTCCACTGATATATTTCTTGATATTCTTCCCTTGACCTTTCTCAAAAGCTTATGAATTGCTTGGAAATTCGTTTCATGTACCGAGTTTCTAGTGAACAAATATTGTCATACAGACTGTTTAGAATCACCGTATATTTCACTTGCGAATAAATACTTTTTTTGCAGTAAGAGACAGAATATGTAATTTGAAATACATAAAGTGAAATTATGTTTTAAAATGCCATTTTGATCAAATATATAAAATAAAAACACTGAATATGTAATGTTACATTAAAAATTAAAAATATGTAAAACAAATGTCATTGTGATCAGATATGTAACAATAAAGTGCAATTATATGATAGCTATGGTTATAATTCATGGACATTTAGCATTTTAGTTATGTAGAAGCAAAGGGAAAGATAAATGTATTTACATAAAATTTCTAGCCCTAATGATCGGTGTAGGTTGTGAAGTTTCGGGTACGGTCTTATTGCCCCGCTGCGCTGGTCTGTCTCATCGAGGAACAGCTGACTGTCCCGCTGGTCTGTCTCGAGGGGGATGGATGATCGGTTGCGGTCGTGAGTATTCGGGTCACTTCGTTAGCCCCGCTGGGCTGTCTTTAAGCGCTAGTTACGCTTCCTCAATAGTGCAGCCAACTGTAATCTGAAACACAAAACTATCCTTCCCGATCGAAATAAATAATTATTTGTTGTAAAGAAATTCTGTGGGAGGAATATTGGCAGTTCTTGTACCAGTTAGCGTGTTTTGCAGCCGTATGTGGCAAGGCAGACGCCATACTTACGGAACTTAGCTGTCTTTGGACACGTGGAATATTAAACTGGATTTGCAACCGTAGCCAACATGCATTTAGCGGTTTATGCAAACGAATGCGATTTTTTTTGCCATTTTCAATGGTTTTGAGCGGGATATGCACCCTGAAACTTATTCCATCGTGTAGCCAGTTAAAAGACGAACGTGACGGTATGCTCAACTCAAAATCGACAAAAAGTGCACTTAGCGGCCTTTGCATCTGGGCTACTCAAATATAAATGTAAATGTAAATGTAAATGTAAATGTAAATGTAAATGTAAATGTAAATGTAAATATAAATTAAAAACTATAAAATTAAAAATAATTAATAAAAAGAGACAGTCAGTCTGAAAGACTGGACTTTATATCATTTTAAATGCTAGCAGCTGAGTACCAAGAAGGCAGTGCGAGAACAGAGTTTCAAGATTCTATTTTGTTTCTTCACTGCCTACTTGATTGATCTCGCACTGCCTTCTTGAAACTCTGTTCTCGCACTGCCTTCTTGGTACTCGGCTGCTACATCGTACTATGACGTCACACACCTCAGTGCATTCACGGTACATTTTGTCCCGTCACCGTAACGTAACGACAAAGTCGACTATATCAATTAAAATGATAAAATTAAATTACGATAATTAAAATTAAATAAACACAAATGAAAATTAGTATAAAAACAGTTCTGGTCTATAAAGAATTAAAAAGCAATTTCTTGGAATAAATATTATGTCACTACATTTTAAATGTGATTTGCTACATCGTCAATACCATTGCGATTTTACATCCACAATACCATTGTACTGAATGAATGTGGGTGCAGTGGGTGGGGGTGTCAAAATCATGCAATTGCTGAATTAAACCTAAAGACGCAAAGCACGCTTTTAACAGAAGGCCATGTTCAAGGAGGAGACGGGACGGAACTTATAACGGCTTGAGGAACACTCCACTTGCGAGAAGAAGTAGCAACCCCTTTACACTTTCCCATTAAATCTTTTTAAATCATTACCGAGTAATCTGCTTTCCCAAAGAGAGAAAGCTTTTGTATAATCAGTTCAAAATGAAAGCTTGAAAATTTTATGAGCGTGCGAACAAACGAGTGAGACGAAGAATGTCTTTCTTTTTTCTTCTTGCTGTTCCTAATCAAATGACACACAGCATATAGCAGATGGTATTGTCATTTAATTGGGTATCCGTGAGAGAGGAAGAGAAAAATCCTTTCCCAAAGTTTTAAAGCGGATACGACTCACAGAGCAGAGTAAAGGGATGAAAATTAGGATACTTATATGAGTTCATTTTAAAGAATTAGTGGTAAAAAGTAAGGATCATCCAATTAGTAGATCACAGGATTATATTTCTAATGATTTAAAATAATCCATTCAATCATACTTTCAGTCATAATTTGTGCAGTGCAGGGTGGTTATCAGCCTCATGTACTTTGTGTGTGTTAGCTGTGCTATTGTACTCTCTGTATTACATACATGATACTGGTACTACAGTCCATTTATGACTGTCCTACCAAGCGACTGCTGCTCTGCCCTTTGGCCTACATGAACCGCTTGATGTTAAAATGGGACTTCTGCAGGTTTTACGAAATGTTAGTTTTTGATGCGATACTACAGTGATACAGCGTTAAAAATCCCTCAGTATGCCTTCGGAGGGGAAGTAAAGCCGGCGGTCCCATGTCATAGATTTATGGCATGTTAAAGATCCTTCCACTAATTGCACCTGTGTGAAGCTAAATTGGATAGGTTAAGAATGTAAACAACGCTCGTAGGTTTCTACGTTGCCAAGCGCCGACTGCGGTGGCGTCTAGTAGCTAAGTTCTGAATTAGACCTAGTAGTCGTTGACGGTGGCGCTTGGCGGCAAAAGTAGGAACTATTTGAAAAATTATAAGTTGCAGTACTTAAAATTAAAAAACAGATACACACACTAATACAGTCATCACAATTAACACCGGTTATCAGACAGATTCTACACACACCCAAAGTACACGGGGCTACATGACCGCGTTGTCGCAGCCCCTAAACTTAAGAACCAACCAACCAACTCTATATGCCTACCAGTCAAGCTGATGATGAAGATGTTGAAAAGGTCTATGAAGAAATAGATGAAATTCTGAGGTATGTCAAGGGTGATGAAAATGTTATATAGTAATGGGAGATTGGAATGCTGTGGTAGGAAAAGGAAGAGAAGGAAAGATAGTAGGAGATTTCGGATTATGTGAAAGGAATGATCGAGGAAGCAGGCTGAAGGAATTCTGCACCGAGCATGAGTTGGTCATAGCTAACACCTTATTCAATAACCACAATAGATGAATATACACATGGATGAGACCAGGAGATACAGGGCGTTACCTAATCGACTTCATTATGGTCAAGCAGAGATTTCGAAACCAGATTTTGGATTGTAAAACATATCCCAATGCTGACATAAACTCTGACCACAATCTGGTTGTTATGAAATGCAGATTAAAGTTGACGAAACTGAAGAAAAGTCAAAAGCCAAGAAAGTGGGCAATAGACAGACTGAAAGAGAAGGATGTAAACGAAAGATTCAAGAAGAGTATAAAGGGAGGACTAATGAAAAACCCTAAACAAACTTCAATTGCAGACGAATGGACACTTTTGAAGAATGAAAAAACAAAACCCGCACAAGAAAACATTGGTAGGAAAGAAAAATAGGCAGAAAACCGTAGATCACTCAGGATATACTAGAATTGATGGATGAAAGGCGGAAACATAAGAATGTAAGAGATGAAAAGGGGAAAGCAGAATTCAGACGTCTGAGAAATGAGGTTAACAAGAAGTGCAAGGTAGCGAAAGAAGAATGGTTGAAAGAGAAATGTGCCGGTATCGAAAATTGTCTGAAATTAGGAAAAGTAGATACAGCTTATCGAAGGATTAAGAATACATTTGGGGAAAAGAATACTAAGTGCTGTAATATTAAGGACACAAATGGAAAGCCTCTAACAGATAGGGAAGAAAAGGTTGAGAGATGGAAAGCTTACATAGAGTGTTTGTATAAGGGAAAGGAGATTGAGAATCATGTAATGGAAAGGGAGGAGGAAATGGATGAGGATGCAAAAGGAGATTTAATATTGAGATCAGAAGTTGACAGAGCATTGGAAGACTTAAGCAGGAACAAAGCACCAGTGTTCCTTTCTCTCCCGGAACGATTCCTGTTACCATGCGGTAGCCAGGAGATGCTCGCTGGTTATGGTGCTCGGTTTAGCAGAATTCAAAAATAATACGTTACACACACACATTAATATGTAATCTATATATTTACACCTATATCACAACTAAATACACTGGCTGTAGCCGTGATGGTCACGATTTAGTTCGTTCCCTTTCAAGCCGCGCCATGCTTGTTCTGATGTAAGCCAGCCATGTGCTGCATGCCTCGAGCAGCCTTGAGTCGCGCCAGGTCACATGATCACGCGGCCAGCCGACAAACCCCGAGACAGGGCGTCAAGGAAGTGCTGCCGAGAGCAACGCAGCGGAGCACTGAGTAACTACCAACATACCGCCACACCTAAATGTATCACATTTAACAACTGTAAGAAAATTATTGATTTACATGAATCAACAGTGGTAATTTAAAGTTCTTTCACCGCCAGTCCGTATGGATCGCCGAATACAAAACACACACAAACCCCAACCAAAACAACTTAGGAACAAACATACACAGCCTAACAATGACATGAACATGTTAAATCATACAATAAGAAGGTTCAACACTATACACAAACAATAAAGGACACTGGTCAAAATTAAACTCTTGCGACACAAGAATAAAGTAATTAACTAAACCACAAGATGACACTGAAAGTAATTGCACATATCAGTCTTGAATTGGCAATGGACATTGTTTATGTACAGAACACTTCAAAATTCCACTGCTGGTACGAATGGTGACTGCACGCACTCGTCCATCCTTCCCAGGATATGTTTCCTCGACCGTTGCAAGCCTCCAAGAAAGAGGAGGAGTGTTGTCGTCCTTAACCAACACGACAGTTCCAGGCTGAAGGTTAGGCTGACTCGACAACCATTTCTGCCGCTGTTGCAAGCTATTAAGATAGTCATTAGATCATTGTCTCCAAAACTTCTGCTGCAGCGCTTGAATGTAGCGCCATCTGGAAGTATAACAGTGCACACCTTCTCTAAGGTCAGGTTCAGGGAAAGATAACAGGGGAGCACCTATTAGAAAGTGGCCAGGAGTTAAGTATGATGGTTCATCAGGGTCGTCAGATAGACTAACGAGCGGTCGTGAGTTCAGGCATGCTTCTATTTGGCAAAGTAGGGTGTACATCTCGTCATACGTCAAGCAGGCATTGCCAGCTGTTCTTCTTAAATGGTGTTTCATGGATTTAACTCCAGCTTCCCACAAACCACCGAAGTGTGGCGAATCAGGAGGAATGAAATTCCAAGTGAATCCTTCTTGGGCTGCGTTGTTCAGCATTTCTATCTTCCACTGCTCGGACTGGTGCACTCTCAATAATTCATTTCTAGCCCCTACAAAGTTATTAGCATTATCACTGTATAGATTTGTACACCTTCCCCTCCTGGCTGCAAATCTCCGTAAGGCGGCGATGAAAGCCTGTGTAGTCAAGTCACGAACCAATTCCAAGTGTATCGCCTTGGTGGAAAGGCAAACGAACAATGCTACATAGAATTTTACCTTGACCTTGCTCCTGGTTGCACCCTGTTTAATGTACAGCGGGCCAGCGTAGTCAACTCCCGTGTTCAAGAATGGCCGTGATGGAGTCACTCGAGGAGATGGTAGCTGTCCCATGAGTTGAGTGGCTGTAGTGGGTCGTAGTCTAAAACACTTCAAACACTTGTGAATGACAGTCCGTATCACTTTCTTTATGCTTACTATCCAATATCTGGACCTAAGTGAAGCCGTTACATGATTAGCACCAGCATGTAGCAGACGAACATGCTCATCAGCCATAATCAACTGGGTTACATTGTGACGCTGAGGTAATATGATCTGGTGCCTTTCTGCAAATGGTTTCAACGAGTTTTGTAGGCGACCACCTACTCGTAATAAGTCGTTCCCGTCTAAGAAGGGGTTCAGATTTCTTATTGCACTTTGCTGTGAAACTGATGAGTTTGACTTCAACTCGCCTATTTCCCGTGCGAATGTCACACGTTGAGCAAGCTTGATACACGTCTGAAGTCCAGTCTCAAGCTCTTCTGCAGATAGTGGTCCCGTTTTGAGCCTACTTTCGATTTTTGCAAAAAATGAAAGTAGACTTATGAGATCACTACAGGGCCAAAAATTGTGTGTCTGTCTGTGTGTGTGTATGTGTGTGTGTGTGAGAGTCTGTCTGTGTGTGTGTGTGAGTGTGTGTACTCTGAATGTCTGTCCCCCTATCAATTCGAACACGGTGAAACCAAATTGAACGAAATTTGGTACAGAGGTAGAACAAGCAAAGGGCACCTCAGTGTCATGTTTTATATCGCCGCCATCTTTACCAAAACTGAATGGCGGCCACTCAAACGTTCAAAACGTAAAATCAAATAGCGACTAACCAAATTATCCGATCTCTACCAAATTTGGTAACAACATACCTTCATATAGGATGCGTCTTGTGACCAAACTACAAGGTCATCAGCCGTACCATTTCAAGATGGCGGCCGTGCGAATTATGTAAACTTTATAATCCATATCATGGGACCCACCAGTTCCGATTATCGAGCCGAGAATCGATTTAACTGTTCTAAAGGAAGAGGCACGTTCGAAATTAAAAGTTTATTTTGTAATACTATAGTGCAGAAGTGATTTTAAAAAGCTGAGCCGTTTCGGTAAGAAGACACGATGGCAGCGGATATCTTGTGCCTGACTTATATTTCACTAATTTGAGTATTGCATGCAATATAGCGTACTGATACAAAATAAATAAACTTTGTATGAAATGCTTTATAAATAAATAATATACTCCACTGATGAAATCGTTTAGTCTAAATCATTATTTGCTAACAAGTTATATGTAAGTCATTTTATATAGAACGATGTTCGTTGGCACAAATGGTTCCGTGGTAAAGCGTTGGCCCATCACTCATATGCCTATGGTTCAAACCCCATCAGAGCTATTTTTTTTTGCTTGAAATTTTATATAATTATTGTTTTGTAATGATTCAGACGTTTTAAAATTAAGCGTTATATTTTGCATATTACGGTGGAAAATATATATTTAATTAAAACATAATTCACCAGCAGATTTGCTCGAGACATCTAGCAGCCAAAAAGGTAACTGCACGCCGGCCAACTTATTAACTTCAAGATTTTGTTGAAAGGTTTCTTCTTATGGCCACTAGAATGCACTCGCCCTGTTAGGGTTATATTGTTCGATACTTCTCCACTAGATGTCACCACTGGTCTACGTGGGACTCCATTGGTTAGTACCGTATACCATTGGCATTCTATGCGCATCGAATTTGAAGAATGGCAAGATTCTACTATAAATTTTTACTTTTTATTTTAAAGGGTTTGTAACAGCCTATTGTGCGTTATTTGAAAATGTTATTTGAAGTAAAGAACAAAACGATTTCACATAATAACTGAATTCTAGCCGTTGGTGTTAGTTCAGGTTATTAATTAATACTTTTATTTCAGGCAAATAGCAATCGAAAATATCCACATAGTTTGTATACACACGTCTCTGTAGGGTCATGGAAAGATTTGTTAATTCAATTAGGGTTGTGAAAGCCATGCACAACCAGACGTGTAAAGACATGCCTCAACTCAAAGTTGGATGTTGCCCACGGCAGGTCGATTATGTAATAATAACAATAATAATAATGTTATTTGTTTTACGTCCCTTTTAACTACTGCTGCTTTTAGATACGCCGGGGTGCCGGAATTTTGGCCCGAAGGGGATCTTTAACGTGCCAGTAAATCTACTGACACGGCTCCCTCGCATTTGTGCACCCTCAAATGCCAGCTGACTGCGCCAGGATACGAACCTGCAACCTAGGGCCCAGCAAGCGAGAACGTTACCGCTGAGCCACGCAGCCAGTCTGGTCGATTATGTCTCCAGTTCCATAACATTCTTGAGATACTTCTTATCTATCTTTCTTCAATGATGGTAGTAGTTTTTTTCTAGGTTGTGGCGTTTGGTAGAGGTAAATTATTTCTAAGGTCTTCAACCAAGAAATGATTATACTCTTTGATAATAACAACGAGTTATAACTATACTCATACATTCAGGAGAAAGTAGGCTATATGTTCTTTACTGAACATCTTGTTCTTACTTTGTGTCTTCTGGTATTGAACATAAATCTGTTGCAATAAGCCATTACTCTCTGTAGGCGACGGAGGGATGAGAACCTCGTCGTGATTTCGTCTGAGGGAGTAGCACTAACTAGACATTGCACCGTATCCCTTCTTTCTGGAAGTTCACCTGCAGAGTCGTTCGAGTCCCTAGTGGGCCAGCTACTTAAATCTTGTAGTAACCATGCTGGACCATGCCACCACTGTTGATTGCACTGCAGGCTGAGTGGTCCTTCTCCCCTTGAAAGAATATCGGAAGGGTTATCTTCTGACATCACATGACCCCACTTGGCTCTTCCAGTCAATTGCTGTATCTGGGAGACACGGTTGGCGACGAACGTTTTCCATTTTGTTGGTTCAGCTGCAAGCCACGATAGTACAATTGTCGAGTCAGTCCACAAGAACATGTGGTCAATTTTCAGGTTTAAGGTGTTGGTAGTCTTATCCACCAGACGTGCCAACAAAAGAGCTCCACACAGTTCTAACCTAGGTAAGGACTGTTGTTTCAGAGGAGCCACTCTGAACGTACCAACTTTACTGAAACTTCCCCGTGTTGGTTGGTGCATCGAATGTAAACACACGCTCCATAGGCCCATTCAGAAGCGTCTGAGAAGCCATGAACTTGTATGAGGATCACCCTTCCCGTAGAGAGAATCAATCTGTCGACATGAATGTTATTTAGAGCTGGAAGATCAGTGAAGATTTTGATCCAGCCTTCAAGTAACGGAGATGGTAGTGGTTCATCCCATCCTAATTTTTCTTGCCATAATTGTTGCATGAAAATTTTACACCTCACAATTACTGGTCCTATCAGCCCGAGGGGGTCAAATATAGAAGCTATAATTGAAAGTACCTTCCGTTTTGTGGGGCTTCCACTGTTCTCCTTGATGTGGACCTCAAACTGGAACTTGTCAAGAAAGGGATGCCATAGCAATCCTAGCGTTCTGATGTTGTCTTCCTTATCAAATCGTAGTGGTAACTGTGATTCTCTGAGTTCTTAAGGTATAGTCTCAAGTACAGCCTCGTGATTCGACGTCCACTTGCGGAGCGGGAACCCTCCTCGTTGCAGCAACTCTTGTAGTTCTCCTCGTAGCTGTATAGCATTTTCCACAGTGTCGCTACCACACAATACACCGTCCATGTAAAAATCCCGTTTCAATACGCGAGATGCTGTGGGAAACGCATGTGCTTCTTCTTCAGCCAGCTGGGTTAGACATCTTGTGGCTAGGAAGGACGCTGAAGAAGTACCGTATGTTACAGTCTTTAGTTGGTATGTGCGTAGAAGCTCAGATGGATGTTTTCGTCACAGTATGCGCTGTAAGTTAACATCTTCGTCGTCTACTCTGATCTGACGGTACATTTTTGTAACGTCTGCCGTCATCGCAATCTGAGAGTACGAAACCTTGTCACAATTGATAGCAGATCTTGTTGAACGGTAGGTCCCACCGCGAGAGTGTCATTAAGTGAAACGCCGTTGTCAGTTTTGCAGGAAGCATCGAATACAACTCGTGTTTTAGTAGTGGTACTCTCAGCCTTCAATACTGCATGATGAGGGAGATAGCAGCATGCTTCTTCGTCCTGGCTTATATCTGGAGCCAACTTCATATGACCCAGGTTCTCATACTCCTCCATGAATCTCACGTAATCTGCACGCAGATCAGGTCTCTTCTCGAATCTCTGTTCCAGTAGTCTGAATCGTTTCTCCGCTATTTTGTAAGATTTTCCAAGTTGTAGACTTTCTTCTCTTGTAGGTAATCTTACACTGAAACGTCCGCTGTCGTCCCGCCTGGTGTGAGTTGTGAAATGCTCCTCGCAATACTGCTCTTCCTTGGTTAAGTTGGTTCTTCTAGTTGTCACTTCTTCTATCGACCAGAATTTTTCCATCTTCCTGTCGAGGTCATCGTCCTGTCTGAGGAAAAATGATGAAGTGGGTGGTGCTTCCGCCTTCTTACTGGTCCGATCCTGGGATTTTATGGGACCTGACAGTATCCATCCCAGGGCGGTATTCTTCAAAATGGGTAATTCACAATTTTTCCGCCACCCTTCTCGCAACAGCTGCATGAAAATCTCTGTACCGATGAGCATATCTACTGATCCTGGCTCGTTGAAGTGAGGATCCGCTAATGTGATATCTTTAGGTAGGTTCCACGATTTGCAATCAACATAGTTTGCCGGAATATTGCCTGTTATGTGAGGGAGTATAGAACATGTGATAACAGTTTCAAAATTGGACACGTTAGAACTGATACGAACATCAACACTTTGAGATGCAGTTACCGCAGTGTTATTTATACCACTAATTGGAATACAGCTTCTGTGTCGTTGCAACTTAAGCTTACTTGCAAGTGACTCCGTTATAAAATGGGACTGTGATCCATTGTCGAGTAGCGCTCGGCACTGGTGAACTCTACCATTGTTGTCTGCCACTCCTATTACTGCAGTAGACAGCATTATTTGTGACTGTGGCTTGAATTTAAGTGTGCAGTAACTTGCCTTACTATGCCCTTCTTCGTCTTCTCGAATACCTCTACCAGCTGGGGCATCCCTGTCTGTAGTCATTTGACTGCTTGTGGGACTGTCGAAATGAATTAGGGTATGATGTCTGCCTTGGCATCTCTTACACCTATCAGATTTGCATATGCTGACATTATGATGTCTAAAACAGTTAAAGCACAGACCCTTCCTTTTGACAAAATCATACCGTTGTCTTACGCTAGCCTTCAGAAAACCCTCACACCGATGTACCGGGTGATCTGCATCACAAAAATCACACTTCCCCCTTGTAGATACGTATGAGCTAACTCGACCTGGATTGTCATTGTTACTCACATGTTGATTCTTGGGTGGATTTGCTGTGTTTCCCCTTTGTTCCCGTGTTGCCATCATTAGCTCCAACAGTTGTGCCCTCTCTTCCAAAAACGTGGATACCTCACTGAGTCTTGGAAAATTATCGCTGGGAGCCTTCATTTCCTACTCTTTACGGGTAGCGGGATCTAACTTATCTAACATAAGCTGCTGAAGTAAGACTTCATGTAGCGGCACTGAAAGGTTGAGATTTTGAATAGCATTCAAATTGCTTACTAAGTGGTTGTTCAATTTCCTAAGATCAGATGCTGTGTCTTTGTGACAAGTAGGTAACGACAACAGAGCCTTGATGTGTTGTGTTGCTATCAATTTTCTGTTGTTGTACCTCTTGCACACGATTTCCCAAGCTACTGGAAAGTTAGGGTTAGAAATAGGGATATTTTGAATCAGTTAGTGAGGTTCACCCTTAAGTGCGGACAGTAGATAGTGAAAACGTTGGATGTTTGATAGTTTTAAATTATCAACAATTAATGCCTGAAAGGTGTCCTGGAAATATGTCCACGTCTCATATTGTCCATGAAATGTAGGGAGGTTAATGACGGGCAATCGTAACTCCAAGGAAGCCTGTTGTGAATTACCGCAAGAATGCTGAGATAATTGATCGTTATTCTGCTCTGAAGTTATGCTCCGATCTATAAGTGTAGTCATTTTGGCTTCTAAATCATATTAGTTTTCTTCGAACTGTTCCCTATCCTGTTCATGGGTTACACTATTTTCGTCGTCATTAATTTCAAGCTTACATTGTACATGCTTATATTCTTCCTAGAGTGAAGGCAATTGCTTCAGCCTGCTACGTAATGTATTAATATCGGAGCCTGCCACAAACTTGTCTGCATATTTACTGATACGTGTCAGTGATCCTTTAATGACCGCTCGTTGTTTTACCAACAGGTTTTTCTCACTAGACTCCATGATAAGTTAGGAAAAGGAAATAAATACAAGGATTGACTGACCTCGGTATACTGCTATGATATGCACTTATCCTATAATCCTTTGTGTCCTCCCCATCGTGTACAGCATGCCGCCGAGAAGATGTTGCACGTGCTCCAATATTCTCGCCACAGGATGTCCGCACTCGGAAAGTATACTCAAATGCACCGGAGGACCACGTAATATTCTAGCATTACGACACTTTCACAAATCCGGCCCGGTATGACCATGTTCCTTTCTCTCCCGGAACGATTCCTGGTACCATGCAGTGACCAGGAGATGCTCGCTGGTTATGTATGTTCAGGTTAGCAGAATTCAAAAATAATACGTTACACACACATTAATATTTAAACTATATATTTAAACATATATCACAACTAAATACACTGGCTGTAGCCGTGATGGCCACGATTTAGTTCGTTCCCTTTCAAGCCGCGCCATGCTTGTTCTGATGTAAGCCAGCCATGTGCTGCATGCCTCGAGCAGTCTGGAGTCGCGCCAGGTCACATGATCACGCGGCCAGCCGACAAACCCCGAGACAGGGCGTCAAGGAAGTGCTGCCGAGAGCAACGCAGCGGAGCACTGAGTAACTACCAACAACCAGGTATAGATGATATACCGATTGAGTTGCTACACTGCATAGGAGATGAAGGTCTGATCAGGTTATTTCACTTGGTGTGTAGGATTCATGAGACAGGTGAGGTACCCTCTGATTTCAAGAAGAATGTAATCATCCCTATACCGACGAAAGTAGGAGCTGACAGATGTGAGGATTACCGTACAATCAGCTTGATTACTCATGCTTCAAAGATCCTGTCTAGAATAATTTACAAGAGGATGGAAAGCCAGATAGAAGCGGAGTTTGGTTTCAGGAGAAATATAGGAACAAGGGAAGCTGTACTAAGTCTTAGGCCGATTTTGGAAGGTAGAATAAGAAAAGATAAGAGAACGTTCATGGTATTTGTAGATTTAGAAAAGGCTTTTGATAACGTTGATTGGACTAAATTGATTGACATTTTGAAAATGATTGGAATAAAGTACCGGGATAGGAGGGTGATCTACAATCTGTACAGAAACCAGACAGCAGTCATTCGAGCTGATGGACATGAGAGAGGAGCTGGTATTCACAAAGGTGTGAGGCAAGGCTGCAACTTATCACCCAATTTTTTCAATCTTTACATTGAACAAGCAATGAAGGAAATTAGAGAGAAATTTAAAGTGGGGGTGAAGATTCAAGGAGAAATAAATTCAACTCTGAGATTTTCTGATGACATCCTCATCTTGGCCGACACGCCTCAGGATTTGAATGAGTTTTTGAATGGTATGGACTCCGTCTTGAGGAAAGAATTCATGATGAAAATTAATAAATGTAAAACTAAAATATTGGAATGCAGCCGCAATAAATCAGAAATCTCTAAGGACATCAAAGTGATAGGGGAGAAACTAAAGGAACTAGGAGACTTCTGTTACTTAGGAAGCAAAATAACCAGTGATAGACGAAGCAAAGAGGATATAAAAAGTAGGTTGACTCAGGCAAGGAAAGCATTTCTACAGAAAAGAAATCTGTTGACATCGAATATAGATTTAGGTATTAGGAAGTCATTTTTGAAAACCTTTGTCTGGAACGTCACACTCTATGGAAGTGAAACTTGGACTATTGGTGCAGAAGAAAAGAGGAGAATTGAAGCGTTTGAAATGTGGTGTTACAGAAGAATGATGAAGATCAGATGGGTAGATAGGGTTACAAACGAAGAGGTACTAAGACGAGTGGGAGAGGAGAGATGTTTCTGGCGAATGCTAATGAAGGAAAGAGATAGGTTGGTAGGACACGTACTAAGACACCCAGGAATAGCAAGCTTAGTTATGGAAGGAAGGGTCGAGGACAAGAACTGTAGGGGTAGACCAAGGTTAGAATATGTTAAACAGATTGCCTCGGATGTAGGGTGTGGTAGCTATGTAGAGATGAAACGATTAACTCAGGACAGGGAGGCATGGAGGGCTGCATCAAACCAGTCAAAAGAATGAAGACTCAAACAACAACTACAGATGATATGTAGGGCGACCGTTTAGTGTTGAGATGAGATTTCTGCAGTCCACACCACGGCTGTGCCGAGCTTGTGAATTCTCCGTGTGATGTTAAATGGAGACATAACAGTGTTGTTTTTGCATTTTTCATTACATTGAATTTTTGTTATTGGAATTATTGCTTTCTGAGTTTCAATGATTCTTGCATTGATATTGTACTTCATTCTCATATTACTATGAAGTTAAAAGTATTGGTTCAGTGTTCATATTGAAAGTTGTATTTATACCTTTCAAAAACAATAACAATACATTTTCTAATTATTTGTGGGTTTTATGTGGAAGTTGGCATTCAAAGTTACAAAGTTCACTCCATTTTATGCATTAAGGGGACTTCTGCAATACTAATATCTGTCATTGTTTCATAATCTATGCATTGTATTTTGTATTTTCGTGGACTGAAGTGTGCATTAGTATAGACGTCATCACTGGCAGAATCGTAAAACCTAGATTGACATTTTCCATCACCTATGCAGTTCTTTCCTTCTCTTGTTATATCTAGAAAGTATCAAAAGTCCCCTATCAACATCAAGCGATTCACATATTACGGGGTGACGCGTGGTCAGCATGACAGGCCCCCTCTGTCGTTAATCTTGACTTCCTTGCATATCGGATCAGTTACTCAATTGACCTCACGAGGCTGAGTGCTCCTGTTCCAGCCCTCACGTCAGTTTCTAAAACCCCGGGAATCGGGTGAGAGGCAGGCGTGCTTCTCGGGACCGGCAACTGAAGTGTTTGTAGTTAAGATTAGGATTGGAAAGGAAGTGGTCGTAGCCTTGAGTGAGGGACAAGTGGGAAATCATGGAATATCATTTCTAGAATGCGAATTATGCAATTGGACCCATCACTTCGGCGTACTGCTTCACAAGACTGAGAGTACTCCGTCACAGCCTTCAGACAAGAATTAAATTTCTTAGCAGAGCCGGGAATCGAACACTGGCTTCAACGGTAGCCATTGCACCACGATGCGAGCTGTTCACAGAAAAGCACGCACATAAAGAACAAGCTCCAGCGTGCTTCTTGTGTGTGAATGGTACTTGTTCGTTAGTTATTGTTGTTTTAAGGGGCGGAACTACGAGGTCATCTGCCCCTCTTAACACAGATTAAAGAATACAAATTCGGAATTGAATTTAAAATTTAGAGGTGGACACCCAAATTTGTAAAGAACGGAAATTAATAAAACAAAAGAATTAAATAAAACTAATAATTATAAATATAAACAAAAAATTACAGAAAAACAGAAAAATTATTATTCAAAAACGAACAATTCGTTGAATTATTGCACACCGGAAAATTTAGATTGCTGGCCCTAACACACTCTCACTTATAAAGCGGATGACGAGATCAGCAGTCACCGCGTCATCGGCTAATATAAGTTTGAGTGTCATCTGCAAATCAAGGTTTCTTCGTAAGTCAGCAAGATCTACACTCGGTTAAAATGTGGGCCGCGGTGAATATGGCTCTACAGGTACATAATAATAATGTTATTGCTTTTACGTCCCTTTTAACAACTGCGGCTTTTAGAGACGCTAGGGTGCCGGAATTTTTCCCCGAAGGGGATCTTTAACGTGCCAGTAAATCTACGGACACGGCTCCCTTGCATTTGCGCACCCTCAAATGCCAGCTGACTGCGCCAGGATACGTCTACAGGTACAACTTGGGGGTCTCCCCTTCCCATAAGGTACGAGTGGGTGGATCTTGTATGACCTATCCTTAGCCTACACAAAATGACAGTCTCCCTCCGTGACCGGAAGGAGCTCCGCCCAGACCATACACCAAGGGATGAGCAAAATGCCTTCGGAATTATATGGAGATGGGCCTTCTCGTAAGTTAAACATGTGGAACTTTTGTAGCGATTTGAAGCCATCCTGTTTTCAGTGTTGCCTGTACAAATTGACTTTTTGTAGCTTTTCAGTCGGTCAACACGGTTGGGCCCAATGAATGGGCGGGGTACCAATATATAAATAGGGGAAGCCTCGGCAAATTTAGCAGTTATTTTAACAATTGAACTGGTTTTAAAATGACAAACATATTTTCATAATTTTTTTCATAAAATACTTACATTCAGACATTTCCTCATGAGAATCCATATTTTAAAACAAAAGCTAAATGCAATAAATGCCTAAGATTTTGATTACAATGAATGACAACACACTCGTTTAAATTGGCAAGTTTCTAGGGTAATTTGGCAATAGTACTCGTTCAATTTGGCAATAGTGTTATTATTTTAAAATTAACAGCGTTTAACTTAACAATCTTCAGATATTTTTAATACGTATGTTAATTCATTTGTCACTGCACTCGTTACATTATTTTAAACTTCCGTCTGTATCGCTTCAGGTCTTGGCAATTCTCATGATGCCAATCCAGACACCCTGTACATTGAATCCAGAAATCACCATCACGGCCCTCTTCGAATGACCCATCACATGTTTTGCAGACATCTCTACTCGGCGACTTGCTTGCATTTGTGTTTATGTTGCATCTGTGAGTGTGGATAGTCTCCGTATGAATATTCGTAATTTCATCATCACTTTTAAAGCCTGCACTGGCAGACGTTGATGCAAAATTCTCGAACACACGAGCTCTTGGCGCTGCGTTACGTCTTTGACGCTCGTCTGGAAACCGGTGTGGCAACTGCATATTTCCTCCTGGCCGTTCCAGGATGATACACATCTTCAGAAAGGGCATTCCTGTTCAAAGGTTCGGAAACCAATCCCAACCTGTTAAACCTTCTTCAGCGTTGAATTAAGTTTTACGCCCACTCTTAGAGACGAGGTCATAGGCTTGTTTGTGGACATCTGTAGCGGTCAATACAAAGCCAAAATCATGCATTTCAATGATGTAAGAGAGTGCCAGTGAGAACCAGAGGTCAGCCCTTCTTTACTTCTGGAACATCGTGTGGTGCGGAAGAAACGGTCAGATATCTCTTTAAAGTATTAAAATGAATATTGAACTCATTGGACGATCGGTACACTCACCAGCCATCAATAATTAACACCTTTCCTACAACAGACTTTATATCGGCCTGAGAATATCTAGAGCCGTACTTCCAGCGTTCCCCTGGCTTACCTGCAACACACCATACACCACAAAAGTGATAAAATATGATGAGGTTACTGTAGCCAACATAAGAATTCGTTATAAAACACATTGTGGCCCATAGGTGGCAGGAAATATCAGAATTCGTAAACGTGGCTTTGGAACATACCGACAGCAACTGCGTCATGCCATTAAGAGAAGTCACATTTATGTTAAGCTCTTATTCCTCTTAAAATCAATATTGAACCCACTGAGCAAAGGTTCATGTGATATTTTTTATAACAGCACATTTATGATGGGATGTAGTACCTTTGAACACACCCAGAAAGCCACGTGGAGCTGAGAGCTCACGCTATACTCTTTGAAGTAGCGGATAATCGCACTTTTGACTTTGGTGAAGTCTGCTAATTATTTATCTGTGGTCTTATTAATTAATTTTATCTTTCCACGAGACTCAGAATATTCCATTTCGTCATGCTGCATTATTAAAACATTTTGGAGAATGTTATTTTCGCTTAAGGTAAGGTAATATCCTTGCAGATACGCAAACAGGAAAGTAAGTAGTCGCTCAACGACTTCGGTTTGACGACCTACTTCCTAGAGACACTCAGTGCCTTGCACTACGTCTGGAGAATCCGCCCCGTGTAGGCGTGAAATTGCATCCGTCCTATAAGACGTAGAAAATATCCGCTGTTTAGCGTGGAAGTTATTATCAGGTGCCATCGTGCACGAATATACTGCAAATCACTGTTATTTTTGCACAGTGAGCAACAAGAAGCATATTGTGAAATAATTGGCAAGTATAGTGAATTTTATAACATTACCGTAACACCACATTTTTGTACCCACGTGTTTGTGGAGGGCCGAGTGCCTGGTGAAAAATATAGAGGTAAACGTGTTATAACTACTTTGAATAAGTGTGATTATGAATGTATAACATATTTGAATTGCCACAGTGAATTTTTCAATTCCAAAACGACGCACATTTCACGGATGCCACGTGATGTAAAAGTGGCGTCAGCACACGTGAAGAACCACAGAACAGTGCTTGCCCACGTATTAATTCATATCTGCGAAATAAAGGCTGTGTTATCTATTGCAATTAAAGCCTGTAACATTTACTACGAACTTTTTGATTTTGAAGTGAAAGAATGAACTGCTACACGATTTATTTCACCACCCACGTGATCAGACTATTCTACACCATGTTTGAGACCGACATCATGGGCTAATACCATCATGGTATGAGGGTGATATTTCTATTGGAACCAGCATGATGGTGGAACTTCCAGAACAGCGAACGAGGAGGAAGGAACCCAGGATGCCATTCCCAGGCATATCCAGTACATCCACGAGGTTATCGACAGGGACAGATCGAACCCTGGTCTTTGGAGAAGTCCAGATGGGAATCCTGATGAGGATGATACCGTTCCGGAAAGCCAGGGATGAATTTGTACAACCCTTGTCGTTGAACAGAGGGCTGAGTGAGAGCTCCTCCATTTCGTGAGTTTTTGTACACCCTTTCCCGTTCTAGTTTCTGTTTTTTTTTGTCGTGTGGCCTCCTCAGAGGCCGAGTGCAGGTCTTTCTATTCGACGCCCGTGGGCGACCTGCGCGTCGGGATGAGAGATGGAATGGAGGAAGGTGAATGAATGAATCTGGGCAAGGATGTGGAAGGAATCGGCCGTGGCCTATCAGAAGGTACCGTCCCAGCATTTGCCTGGTGTTGAAAATGGGAAACCACGGAAAACCATTTCAAGGACGGCCGACGGTGGGGCTCGAACCCACGCGTCTACCGAGTCAGCAGAGAGCTTGGTCCCATGACCTAATGCTGCGCTTTAGCCAGCTGAGCCACTACTATCGGTTAGTTTCTGATGGTATAGTAGGTTTAATGTAGTTTGTGAACCAAACGAACTCAGTGTCAGCCATTTTTATAGGTAGGGAATGTAACCAGTCTAATTAGATGTCATTTATTTCAGTTAGAGTGAGACACCCTTGGGTCAGACATTTTGGTCAGCCCTGGTGCAGCTTGATGAACGTCGTAGAACGTCAATGCCTATCTTTTGCTAAACGTGACCGTAGCCATGGATATTTCTTTAACTGCATTTTCTTTGCAGCCAGTCTTTGTTACACCCCTGACTTCGTTAGAGCAGTCGTATCAGTTAGGTAATCGACTGTAATTACCAGTTTTGTAACTGCATTATATTTCATTTGAAATGAGCTCAGAAGCCATTCTTGGTCAAGTGTGGACCTTATAAGCGAAAGGGATGTTTCGTTGTCTAGCATCGAACCCAGTTCCCAACGAATCATTAAGCAGATCCAGAGTGTGGAATCTGCGCCACAATTATTATTTTGTTAGTGTCATGTGAAGACACGTATTTATTTGATATTGTACAAGCAACTACTGAATTATATCTTTGTGAGCAAAGAGCTCCAGCGACATGACATTGCTACCATTTACATGTCTTTGGTTTGAAAGACGGAATTATATTATTGTATTCAGATTTATAGCCTGTTTTTATACACGTATTCTTCGAGGTTTATAACCTATGGTAAAGATTTTATTGAGAGGCCAGATGTACAGTTTTTATTTTTGTTTAAATCGCCGGCCTTGATAGTTAGTGTGTTGTGTCAGATGAGCGCAGGAACGTTGTAGCCTGCCAGCGACACAAACTGGTTTGTGACCCGGTGCCCTTGAGAACACGCTTGTATTGTGAGACAGAATTACTTTGACGAAGGACAGAATGCTTGTTGTATTCGCTTTTCCTTTCATTGCAACTTAGCTCATGGAACCCAGTGTCCATTCTTGTATCTGATCACATGTTTTTATAGATTGTTTTTGTAGTTAAACGCACTGTTGCGTGTACCGTCGTTTGACGTGTACAGTTATGTCAGGTTTTCTATAGTATGTTGTAGGCTACCCTGTTATAGGAGGAATTTATTGTATGAAGGTATTTTGTGTGTACCTTGTCCGGGATTGTTCCCGTTGACCAGATGTTATTGGAGGGTTACTGAGTGTGCAGGCCCATCCCAGAGTTATTGAACGCGAGCTTTGCGCCGCTGGTAACTTGTGTTATTGTGTGTCCGAGTTGTTATTGCTCGTTGATTATATTCCGACTTTTGAGTCGAGGCTTTTGGTGGAGAATGATCTCAGTGGGGACACTCCGTGCCCAGGCTATTGTCAGTATTATTCGCCATAAACCAACGATAAACCTAAACCGACATCTTAATAATAAAACGCATAATTTTGGTAAAACAAAAGCTAACTAACGAATTCTTTCTATCTAACTTTGTTCTTTTGCATTTGGAACCTGCTGACATGGCCGTGCAGATGAAGGTATTTCTTTTGAGGAAATGACTAGGACAGCTGACACTATTGTAGCGACCTGAAGCTTGCTCGAACCTTGAGTTCGTAGCTTGTGGAGCGCAGGCCATGCGATGTTAGTCGTAGTCTTTACTACGTAGTCGTCACCGTAACTACACACTTTAGATGACTATGGCTTACAAAGAGTAAACCAAGGTGCAGGCAGGCATTTTAATAAAACTGTTGTCTCTTTCATTACTTATTTATAATGTACAAGTGTATGAATCCTACATGTTACCTTATTGTGTGCTGTTAGCACCTAGTTACTAAGAATAATTAAATGTTTTTTTATATGGCTGTTCACTTAGCTTTGAATGTAATTGTTTTCTGTTACGGACGTCATCGCCGTAAATTTTGTTATTAATTGATAGGACTTAGCTAGACGAATTAACGTTAAATGTAAATGTGGAGATGGTATCATCCAAACTTAGATTTGTTTTGCTACCCTGTTAAATGTAACTTCTGATATTAGCTTGATCTTGTAACTTGACCTAGGGACTTGCGTCGTACCATTTTCCTAGTGTTGCTGTTGTCGCTTTATTATTGTGAGATAGATCTTTCGCGAGGGTTTTCCGTAACTTCTCAGGTAGGGACCTGCTCTTTATTTTTGTTTGTTTATTAGCTTGCGGACTAGCCGATTGAAACCCTCCGAACTAGGCTAGGGGCTTGTGAATTTTAACAATAAATTTTCACGGTGTTTTACATAAGTCTGGATGTTTATTTTCTCAGTCTAGTTTTTAAGGTGAACCATTCCTTAGGCAGTCTCCATGTACCACGATCCCTGTGGACTACAGTTTCTCGTGCCGCTTTGGCCTATTTGGAAGTTCACCTGATCCTCACGGCAATTATGTCCGACGGATGAGATGTTAGGGAAGTCATTTCGGCTGTTGGCTATCCTGACAGCTCCACCGACGGTCTCAATATGTATAGAAAATGTTTATCAAACCTTGTATACAGATGTGTCATCTTCAAACTTATGTATAATTAACTTCCAAACAACTGCTAGTAACGCTACAATCTTGAAAACAACACCAGTATTACACTCACCACTCCCTTTTACTCAACTTCTAATAACATGCAGTGTTTGATTCCCCGTACAGCCGCCAGTAGCGCTCGAAACACTCAGAAAAACAAAAACAAAACAACAAAAACACAAGGTTTGAAATATTCTGCACTCTGTTAGTGCAAGCTTGAATCTTACAGAGACGACTCGGATAAGTTAGAAATAATTATGACATAAAATTCTGCCAAATTAAACATACTGCCAAATTTGCCTCGTTACGTACTGGCTAGCATTCTTGGCTGTCACCACGGTGGCCTGGGTTCGATTTCCGGCTCTGCCAAGAAATTTAACTCTGCTCTGAGAGCTGTCACGGAGTACACTCAGCCTCTTGAGGCAAAACGGAGAAGAGGCGCGTTCGATTCCTACTTCAGCCTGGAGGTGGTTTTCTGTGGTTTCCCTACTTCTATTGCAGGCAAATGCCGGGATTGATTGATTTTATTTCCACATCTACACTTAGTGCTTAAGAGCTCCTTTACAGTAGCGCCCTACATAAAATAAGATTAGGGCTTATAAAATAAAACATTCAAAATTTTTGAAAATGTTTTTATAAATATTTTGGTGCTTTAAGGTGAAAGATATTTAGATAAGTTATTCAAGTTATCAGCCTGGTCCAACTTATCAACACGGTGTTTATCATGTCTTTAGTTTTTCATTTTGTCTATAACAACTTCGGGAATGTTCTTCGTATACACATAAATATTTGAAATTTGCAGATAAATAATAAATCTGAAATGACCACCAAAATCCAAAACCTCTAAAATCACTTCCTTTTCGTGTTTAGTCACATTTTAATGTAACTAAATTGCTTATATAAAGTGTTCTTTTTAAACATTTATAACCATTGGACATTTTATTTCCTGTTACTGTATGCATAATTATATTATTATTATCATTACGATTGATTTCGTCATTGACTGTGCATTGAAAGCGTTGTCCTGTTCTTGTATTGTGAGATTACTTTGTTGGATTACAGCTGTAATCTCCTTGGTGAGATGTCTAGCTATAATTCTTAGCATCTCCCCCGACAAGAGTGTGGGTGGGTACCGATTGGCTACAGCACACCAAACCCCCAAGTGTTCCGGGATGCAGACGTTAGATTGCAAGGTGGTGTTGGGGAAGGGGGCCATGAGAAATAATCCCTGCTCTCGTCTTATCGGCCACCAGAGAGAAAAGGCGAAGAGGACGCACAGGAAGAAAAGGAGCAAATGAGAAAGACAGGGAGAAATTCTTTCTTGCTCCTAATATAAAACATCGAAGCTATTACCCACCATTTGGCAGCCGTGAAAGACAGAGATGAAGTCCTCTCATCGTGAGAAAGCTCTGCTATATTATACACCATACAACCTGCTCTGGAACACATTCTCTGTTTCTTTCATTCATACTTCGCCTCTTCTTCTATTATTTATTTGAGAATAACCATTATTCAGCCATCTTTATCTCTCTCTCTCTTTCAATCTTTTCCCTTTTGATTACTTCTGTATTTCTCGTAATTTCCTTTTTATACAGCACTGAAATAAATCTTTTTCATTTCTAATAATCATTCTCTTGCGTATCTTGAGGTCTCCAAAGCTCGTTTTGTGTTTGTTGCCTCTTTAAATCTGTGGCAGCAAGGTTTATACTAAGCCGTCTCGAAAGTACAGTGTGTTCAATCGTAAATGGAATTTTCCACTCGTCCTTTTTGAAGTGGCAATAAATGTAACTCTTGTTGGAGGTATCGTTGACATGCAAAGTTACCTAAGTGGTGTCAATTTCGAAGACTTGGACCAAGCCAGTTGGCTGCACAAATTTACTTTTACCACTGTCGGGCATGTTTAATATCCTCGTCGTAGAACAGTTGGTAAGAGTGAGGAAGGCGTTGTTTATCAAGGTTCCATTGTCGGGCGACAGAAAGTCGGCAATAGTGGAGGACAGTGCATGCATGGCCTGTCGCACACTGCTACATTTTTGCTAGAACTACCGTACCACTGGTAATTCTCTATATGCAATGTACACTAGCTGGCGGTGTTATAATGGGATTAACGCACGAGAAGAAAAGTAATTTCTAGATACTGATCGAGTTCTGACGTCACTTGTGTCGCATTAGCTCCACGGTTCTTTGTGACACACCTCATCAATGCTCGGTGGTCCATACCACTGAGGTTTGGCTTTCATCCACAATATTAATATGTTCTATTATGATGTTTTGCCACGAGTTGTGTATGCAATCTTAACTTTGGGTACTGTTGTACTCGACACACGTGTTTTGTATACACTTGATCCAACTATCAATACACCAACAATCTGTCCCCTTTGAAAACCAGGGAATTCTTCCATTCTACGTCCTAACATATGACTGGTGGACCACACGAACTCAAACTACAACGGCTGCAGACTATCAGTATTCATAGCAATAACACACGACATCGTAACCCACGATATCCACGATACTTCTAAAATGTATGTCTCTCAGAACAAGGGTTTTTCCATTATTTTGATCACTATCAAGACATCTGCCAAATAAAAAGAAGCCAGTCACAATGAGGTGACCTTGAGCTCACTGCCAATAATATTATGTTTATATAATTGGGAGACGAGAAGTCTGCATGCCGCTAAATGAACTAGAAACGCATACAATCGTGCACATCCTTTACTGTTGCAAAACTGTCTTCCCTTAAGTCATAACAAAGTAGCAGTGTGACGAAGAAACATAGCTGAAATAGAGCATAGGATTAAGTAGAAATGTTCTGGAATGTTCTAACAGCACTATTACTTTCCACGGTAACGCCCGACCCCACACTGCCCAATTTGGGTAGAAAACACTTCAATATCTATGATTCGTAATGTGTAAATGAAGTAATTTGACTGTACCGTAATGTGCGATCGGGCAACACTGGTGGCATGGGACTTGAAGAGGAGGCAGGTGCACATGTGTTACGCCATCATTGCGAGTTGAACCTCGCTACAGTCACATTGGTTGTCTGTAGCGATTATTTTAGTAATACAGGTTTTTCTTGTGCGTCCTCACAATGAGTGACACTTTTACCGAAAGGTTCTTGGAAGACTTCGCAAAAGGGTCATGGGTGTGAGAGTTAGTGAGTTAGTCATTGTTGTTTTAAGGGGCGGAACTACGAGGTCATCTGCCCCTGAGACCAAACATCAAACAGAATTGGGTGTTGTATCCCAACAATGTGCCTTGTCACTCAACGGACCAGCATTTGGTTAGTAAGAAAGTTCTTGTGGCTACTCAGCCTCCTTATTCACCTGATTTGAGTCCTTGTGACTTTTACCTCTTCCCGACATTGAAAACACTCGTCAAGAGACGTCGTTTTGGGCACTGGACACCATTCAAACGGCTGTAACCGACCAACTGAAGGCGATTCCAGTATCCGAGTTCCAGCACCGCTATGAGGGATGGAAGAACCACCTTCAGCGCTGTATGGTTTCCCAAGGCAGTTACATTGAACGGGACGGTGTTGAATTGTAATGGTATTGTAATAAAACCAGGTAAAACAATCAGTCTCAATACTTAATTTACACACCTCGTACAGCCGAGATATTTTTCTGTTAGATCTTGTTAATGTGTAACATCTTTCCACTCGGTATCTGTATATTTTTTATGGCAGTGATTTTGAAAAATGAAACGGAAATGGATGAGACGGAAACAATGAGCGCGCGTGGTGGCAGAGATTGGTACCATGACGTTCTGTTGGCCATGTAGCTATGTGGAATGTATATTGCATACGGTTTACTTCAAGGTTTGGGGGCCCCATTAAAGATATTTCTACAATAAATCATCTTAAATTTGTCGTTCTTTGGTGTGAAAATATTCATTATATCATATTTGCAGAAAACAATTATGATTTATTAAATCTTCATACTTTTGCTGTATTCTTATTTAATGTAAGCACTCGAGGTACTGTCAAGTTTTGGAGGCCATGGGGGGAAGGCTTTGTAATGGAATAGATGAAGGTTATGAATTGTGCAATTAAAATTGTTTAAGATGTATGTGAATAAATATATAGCCTAAAAGGAAATATTCTATTGTCTTCACTACGTCGGATTGGTTGTATCTTACTACAACATATTATATAGCTCCTCCGAAGAAATAAACTGACGGAATGAGTACTGTCGGCCATGTGGCTATGATGAAAGTATATCGCATACTTGAAGGTTTGGAGGCCCCATTATAGATAATTCTACAATAAATCATCTTCAAGTAGTCGTTCTTTGGTGTGAAATTATTCATTATATCATATTTGCTGAAAACAATTATGATTTATTAAATCTTCATACTTTTGCTGTATTATTATTTAATGTAAGCATTCGAGGTATTGTCGGCCATGGGGCATGTTACACATGCGACTACTGTAAGGCTCATAATTTCTTATTTCTTAACATTTTTCGTGGCCAAACAAAATACGTTCGTGGACGTCGTTTTACAACAGACGATGATGTTTGCGGTTGTGAACGGTTGTAGTTCCACCAAGAGCCTCGTATAAGAAGGCGATTGACCATCTTGTATCCCGGAGTTATGAATGTGTTAACGCTCATGGAGGTTTCTTTTGAAGTAATGTTCAATGACAGTTTTTGACAAAGACCAGATTTAATTTAATCGCTTCTCAGTTTTAATGTCCATTACGTCAACATTCGAGACTGCCACCGATCGCGTAGAAAGAATACATTTCATTCTACATTTTAATACTCTTTTATGTTTGACGATGTCGAAATGTAAATATTATATGTCAGAAAACTGTATCAAAATGAGGGTCATTGTAACACTATTTTTCATTATGAAACAGTTTCCTCCACCAGTCAGAGCTCAAGAAACAGTTGTGTGACCAATTAGGAAAGGATAGCATCGCACCTGCGCTGACTCCCACGGCCTTCATGTATTTTAAATTTCACTGCGTGGCTTCTAGTGTCATAGTGGGGTATTCCAGGAGGCCATAGTATTCTCTGCGTCCCATGCACTCTGTTCAGAACATAAAACTGGCGAAATCTCAACAGATATTTATGAATATTTATGTTCAAACATAAAATAATTATAATTATCGTCGAACATAAACAGTCGTATGTAACTCGCCTATATGTTAATGGTAATTAAGACACTCGTATGGAAATTATAAAACACGCATCGCTCGTTTTAGAAACATATTCGTGTCTTAATTATTGCCATTATAGGCTCGTTTCATAATATACTATTATAACAATATTTAAATTAACATTAGGCTATATTTTGTTTACATCCAAAAAGTGTAGAGACAAATTCTCTCGTTTCAAGTCTGAATATTCGTTATACCAGGTGAGGTGCTTGAATTGAAGCGATATTGTTTACCTGTCAGGAAAGGAACTCCAATATAAGTAAGAGAAATATGAAACCGTCTTACAGATAAATCTTTAAGAACAAAGATTTGAATATCAATCATGAAATATGAATACTGGTTTCATCCCCAAGGAAATCTAGTGGCGCGCGCGGGCGTCTGTCGGTATCCAGGATACAGGGCAAGGCCCACCTCACTCCCTCCACAAACCGTGAGCGCGCTTTGGAAAACATGGCCACCACCATTTTAATCAGACCCCTTTCTGATGAAATAGTTGGAATGTTTTATTTAGAGATATAGAGAACTGTATATTTTTGTACGTTAAAATGACTACAAAAGAGCTTTGTTGAATCATATCCTCTTGTATCTCAAGTTTGAAATGAGGATTAACCAATATGTAGTGAAGCAGAAGTAAGATGGATGTTCTCTCATTATCATGTGGAATTGCAAAAGTAAATTCTCTTTTTTTCACTCCCTCACTCTCTGATATTCGTCATTCTACAATAAAGTTGGTCCTAACGGATTTTAAACATACCATTACGTTCTTTTTCAGAGAAATTAAAAGTCTTCTTTTGCTCCATACTGCAGCAGGTTATTAAAATATTTTTTCCCCAGACATACAGGATAATTTCTTCTTTCAATATCTACTCACAATCAATCTCTATACCACGATGGTCTGATGAACTCGACAAATACAACCTTTGTCATCCTGAAAATTTATATTCCATTGTTAAAATATTTATTAAACTGGTTGCAGTAGATAAGGACATGTAGTCATACAGATTTCCCTAGATACTCGAGTGATTCAGATTCCATTTCTGGTAAGTTCGTTTTGTTGTACTTCTGATTAAGAAATAACGGAATATTTAGAATCAACTCTAAGTACCAGGCATGGATCAAACGATGGTGGCAACCTGTGTGCGTTATCACCTCTTGCAATAATAATAATAATAATAATAATAATAATAATAATAATATTAATAATAACAATAATAATAATTTTAATCGCTTATCCTCCCAGCTTGGCTTCACCCACGGCCTCTTGGAGGGGTCAACCTCTACAGTCGCGAGGGCGTTGTCTAGGAGTTGAACCCACTTTGTCAGCAGATACAACTAGGCCGATCGCCCAGGTGACCGCTAACTTGGGTCCAATTATAGAAGGGTCAGGGAAGGGATTTTTGAAGAAAGTCGGCCGTGGACCTGTCGAAAGGAACCGTCCCGGCATTAGCCTGGTGGTGAAAATAGGAAATCACGAAAACCATATACAAGACGGCCAAGGTGGGATTCGAAACCACGCTCTCCCGAAGCCAGCGAGTTACGAGGTAGCGTGTTAGCGCTCTCGGCCACTGCAGCTGGTACATTAATAATAATAATAATAGACTTATAATAATAATGATAATTAGCACCGCAGTTAAACACACTATGTCTTACCGAACATTACATCGGCCAACTAAGGACCACGATATTTCAACTGTCCTTTAGCATTTCCTTGTGCCTGGGCTTTAAGGTTCGCCCAGTATTCCCGTATTCGTTTCCTATGTTGTTCCTTCTTCACTTTAGTCCACGTTTAGCCAGTATTTCGTTTTGTCTCTTCTTGGAGTTTCGTCTTGAGCGAAACACGTTTCTGGATATATTTGTTATTATTATTATTATTATTATTTATTTATTTATTTAAGCGAAAATTCCCCTACAGGGGAGCGATTAAACTTGATAACATGATGTCATTTGGAGGCGTGTCTCCTCCGCACCTCCCAAAATCTCTTCATTCTCGCGGAATGTTCCCGCTTCCTCTCATCCGTCCACTTTTTTCCAGCTTGTCGTAATGATCTTGTTTCGAACTTAACATTCTTGATTTTCGTCTGGCACTCAGTTCGGTCTTCGAAATTTTGTATACTGATCATTTGTAAGTCTCTTTGTACCTCTTTAAGCCATTCTGTTCCGCATTTGCTCTGTGTTATGATACTGAGTAGTTTCTTGGGCAATCTGGAGGTGGCCATCCTGTGGATGTGAGTGTAAAATTTGGCTCTGCGTTTTCTAATTTCGTCTGTTATCGTAATGGTGTTTTGATAGACTTCAGTACTAGGTCTCTTCATCCAAATGCATGCCGTTTCTGTTGATTGCTCCGTAGATCTTCCGGAGAATTTTTCGTTCCTGCTTCTTCAGTTCCCTAATCTTGGAATGACCATCGATTACTATTGTTTCAGCCGCATATGTTGCTTCAGGAAGAATAACTGTTTTATAATGTCGTAATTTGGCGTTTGTCGAAATGCATTTCTTGTTGTAATGGGCCCACGTTAGCCTGTTGGCCTTCTGGAGCTTAGTGATTCTGTCTTCATTGGCGATTCGATTAAGTCCTGAGGGCTGTATAATTTCGCCAAGGTATTTAAAACTGCAGACTTGTGCGATTTTACCGTATTTGGTGTTTAAAGGGGATTTATTTTCTGGCCTTCTCTCCATATATTTGGTCTTGTCGTAATATATATGTAATCCGGTCTTTTGTGCAATCTCATGGAGCTTTTCCACTGCGTAATTCGCTTACGATCTGTTGTCTGCGACAATTGCAATATCGTCCGCGAAAGCGAGACATTTGACTTTAGTTCTGTTCACTTTTTTTAATACCGATTTGAATGCCCTTTACAAGCGGTTCCCATTCCCTAATTATCCTCTCCAGAACCATATTGAAGAGGATTGGGGATAGTCCATCCCCCTGTCGGACTCCCGTCTTGATTTCGAAGGGCTCTGATATTTCGCCCATGAATTTCACTTTGGATATTGTTCCTGTAAGTGTCTGTTCTATGATTTTGCGTGTCTTACGATCGATCCCAAATTCTTCCATGATTTTAAAGAGGGTGTCGCGGTCAACAGAGTCGTATGCTTTTCTGAAGTCGATGAATGCCATCACGGTATTTCTACATTTCCTCATTTGTAAGATCGTCTTTAGGCACCAGATCTGTTCAGCACACGATCGCCCTTTTCTGAATCCAGCCTGGTAGTCACCAATGAGTGGATCCTTTTGGGGCTCTAACCTGTTCAGAAGTGCTGTGGAAAGGATTTTATAAGCAACCGGGAGCAGGGAAATTCCTCTATAATTGTTGATGTCCGTCTTATCGCCCTTTTTGTGCAACGGGTGAATCAAAGCGCATTTCCAGTCATGTGGTAATTGCTCCGTTGTCCAAATATCTGAAATTATGGTATGGAGTTTCCGCGTCAGTGTGGGTTCATTCAGTTTCCAGAGTTCAGCAATGATTATTATTATTATTATTATTTAATCATGCATCCAATGATCTGCTGTATCAGCTAGTTACAAAGAAGCAAAGTGATCTTGTTAATCAGTGAACAGTATAAAGATAAAGATAGCCGAGGATAAGTGTCCTAGTATATGGTCCTAGCCTGGAGTAATGTGTTAAACGGTTCCAGGCTTGGATCGAGAAGTAACGGGGGGAGTTCTAGTCGGTAGACTGCCACCCAGGAGCCCGACACGATGTGGGTAAATGCATTTCTTCCCCTAAAAAAATTATATTATTTCATTGTCTATGAGACAAGGCGTATTTAACTGCGGTGATTTTGGAATTGCCGGGTGGAGGACAGAGTCATTGCTCTGGAGGGGTCCTCTATTGTGCCAGAATATCTACTGGTACCTGGAATTAAATCAGGCTCGATTGCCAAGCGACCGTACCGCGATTCAACCCAGAACCTTGGGCACTAGAGCGGAGAATCATTTTAAATTCACCACCAGCCCTGCTTTTATTGAGAAATTGTTCCCTCTTAACTTACAGAATAACAACGGAAACTATTAAAACATAATGTTTCCATGCTCCCAACACCTTCAAACTCGGAACATGTTTCGGTCACAAAACTAGTCTTCATAAGTCCAAAGGTGTCGTTGGCAAGCCAGAAATTATTATTTTAAGGTCATTAATGCTTGTGACAGTGAAGTGTTCAAAGATTTTGAGAATGTGACAGACACACTGAAGGGTAGGGGGGGGGGCTTGCAATTAACATATTCGCTTGGCTCTCCACCCACACCTGTGGGGAAAGGAAAGGAGGGTGTATTCTCAGTTGCTACCGATTGCGGCCCGCCAAATAACTCACATTATTTATCCTAACCGGGCAGAGGGGAGAAGGAGACCGGGATTAATAGGAATGTCTGTGGGAATTAATAGTTGCCTCATCTCCAAGTGGAGTGACGCTCACTTTTATTATTGCTCAGCAGTGATTGCGATGTGAACGATCATCAGCTCTCCTGTGTAATTTATGACCTGGGGACTGTTTCCCTGCGAGGGTTACGGTTCCTGGCCGTGTAATAGCAATACTCCTCCTGTTTTGCTCTACACAGGGAAATACGTGCGATATACTATACCGCCTTTCCTGTGAGCATCTGTTGGGGAATCCCCTACACGCGTGGGATATGGGATGCTTTGGTTTTCATAGCCAAGGTAATTTAATACAGAATATGTTTTATGCATTTTTCCATATCTGTTGGTGTATCGTCAGTAGTCGTCGATACGCCCTGTCTAGACCTCTTTTGGGATAGCAACTACTTGTGTGTGTGTGTGCTAGTCGTTTCATTCCCCCACCAATCCAGGCGATTTCGCCATCCCTTCAGGCCAAAGGCGTTGAGAAAGAAAAATATTAATGCTGTTGAGATGGACAAAAAAGCGAAATAATAAATTGAAAGAAATACAAACTGAATATGCACCGAATATGCGCAACTACTTGCTATGTTTAGGCTTACAACATGTTTTGGGTCCAACCCAGGAAACGTTTTTGAAATTCGTTAAAACTATTAACAGTTTACTAAAACATCAGCTGTATTTTTCACTAGACATAGCATTTATCAGAAATGGTTTTAAGAAAATTATATCATAAAATTCACAACAAGAAAGATCTGAATTAATATTAACATTTAACAGATGCACAGTAGATACTGAAAGTCGACCCTTATCTGCAGACCAAATGTTCCCCATTATTGCAAAAACTCTCTAGAGCAGATTTCCCAGGCAAAGACATCGCAAACTCATCTATTTTAGAAATATTGCAAAACGAAGAATGTCTCGGAGCTGAGTACTGGGCTCCCACCGGGTGCCTGTTAGAGAGCTGTGAGGTAGAACATGTCTCTCCTCCTGGGAGTTGACCAGAAGTGAGTGCCGGAGGTGCTGGGAGATGACACTACAGACCAATGGAAGACAGCTTGAAGGTACATCTCGGAGCTGAGCACAGGGCTACCACCGCGTGCCTGTTAGAGAGCTGTGAGGTAGAACATGTCTCTCCTCCTGGGAGTTGACCAGAAGAGAGTGCCGGAGGAGCTGGGAGATGACACTACAGACCTATGGAAGACAGCTTGAAGGTACATCTCGGAGCTGAGCACAGGGCTACCACCGGGTGCCTGTTAGAGAGCTGTGAGGTAGAACATGTCTTTCGTCCTGGGAGTTGACCAGAAGTGAGTGCTGGAGGTGCTGGGAGATGACACTACAGACCAATGGAAGACATCTTGAAGGTACATCTCGGAGCTGAGCACAGGGCTACCACCGGGTGCCTGTTAGAGAGCTGTGAGGTAGAACATGTCTCTCCTCCTGGGAGTTGACCTGAAGCGAGTGCCGGAGGAGCTGGGAGATGACACTACAGACCAATGGAAGACAGCTTGAAGGTACATCTCGGAGCTGAGCACAGGGCTACCACCGGGTGCCTGTTAGAGAGCTGTGAGGTAGAACATGTCTTTCGTCCTGGGAGTTGACCAGAAGTGAGTGCTGGAGGTGCTGGGAGATGACACTACAGACCAATGGAAGACAGCTTGAAAGTACATCTCGGAGCTGAGCACAGGGCTACCACCGGGTGCCTGTTAGAGAGCTGTGAGGTAGAACATGTCTCTCGTCCTGGGAGTTGACCTGAAGCGAGTGCCGGAGGTGCTGGGAGATGACACTACAGACCAATGGAAGACAGCTTGAAGGTACATCTCGGAGCTGAGCACAGGGCTACCACCGGGTGCCTGTTAGAGAGCTGTGAGGTAGAACATGTCTTTCGTCCTGGGAGTTGACCAGAAGTGAGTGCTGGAGGTGCTGGGAGATGACACTACAGACCAATGGAAGACAGCTTGAAGGTACATCTCGGAGCTGAGCACAGGGCTACCACCGGGTGCCTGTTAGAGAGCTGTGAGGTAGAACATGTCTCTCGTCCTGGGAGTTGACCTGAAGCGAGTGCCGGAGGTGCTGGGAGATGACACTACAGACCAATGGAAGACAGCTTGAAGGTACATCTCGGAGCTGAGCACAGGGCTACCACCGGGTGCCTGTTAGAGAGCTGTGAGGTAGAACATGTCTCTCGTCCTGGGAGTTGACCAGAAGTGAGTGCCGGAGGTGCTGGGAGATGACACTACAGACCAATGGAAGACAGCTTGAAGGTACATCTCGGAGCTGAGCACTGGGCTCCCACCGGGTGCCTGTTAGAGAGCTGTGAGGTAGAACATGTCTCTCGTCCTGGGAGTTGACCAGAAGTGAGTGCCGGAGGTGCTGGGAGATGACACTACAGACCAATGGAAGACAGCTTGAAGGTACATCTCGGAGCGTAGCACAGGGCTCCCACCGGGTGCCTGTTGGAGAGGAGTGAGTCAGACCATTCCGCATCCAGTACTTCAAATACATGTTTGTATGCAATTGACCAGTTAGAAACTCGGCGGATGTGTGCTATATTTTAACCGTAACCATAACTCACCTCACGTAATTCATGAGTGCTGACGATGTTGAAGAGGGGGATGTACCACACTGCTGCCTCAGCGCTGCACATTCATTGCATCGGTTTCGACAATTCAAGTTTCGACCAAATGAGATTGTATTATTATTGCTCATAAGGAGCCCGCGACGAGGTGCAGTTGAAGTACAGTAAAGCCTTTTAGTGACTCGCCTAGCATGCATTTATTGTTGTAGTCATATTTCAGACTGATAATTCACGGCCATCAGCTCATGTACTTGATGTTTATGTGGATAACCTGTGTTATTGTAGTTCCTGTACAAACCTGTATACGTGCAATTGGAGTTAGAACTACGTGTTGTATTAGAGGTTCGTCAATTAGCTCCATCATCATGGGATTAGGAAACTTTTGAATGCTGTCGTTGACCAAGGAAGCGAACAGATATGATGTACCTCAAAAGAAGTTACAAATATCAAAGAGGATAGACGGCTTACTGATCAGTTTTTTTTTTTTTTTGCAGGATATAGTCACCTCTATTGTTCCACTCACATTCTCCCCCTCTCCCATCATGGTTCAATCCCACTCGTATTGTCTTTGCTGAGAAACACAACATATTTCGCTTCATAATCCCCGCTAGCGACGCCACGTGTACTACCGTATAACAACATTACAGACGGTGCAGTTCATAAACTGGCCGCTAGGTCTTGTTATCTTCCCCTTAATAGCACGCCCACGCTCGTAAAGTGACGCCACCACACCGGATCAGCTGTCTATTAAACAAGCTCGCTTACCCTTGTCCCTGAATCATGGCCTTACATTGACATAGAAATTGTGCGTTTCCATTCCGACACAATTCATTTCTTTGTATCAGTGCTGTAACAGTGGATCAGGGCGGCTTCAGTGGCGTAGTCGGTAGCATACTGAGCTTCTATGATCAGATCGCGGGTTCAAACCCGGCCGAAGTAATCGGATTTTTAGGAGCGTGAAGAATCCCTCAGTATTCCTTCCTTCTGAGGAGAAGTGAAGCCGGCGGGCCCATGTCACAGATTTATGGCATGTAAAAGAACCTTCCGCTAACTAAAATTGTATAAAGCTAAATTTGTAGGCTATATTTGATTAACGCTCTTTAAGTTCCAACGCATCTGCGCAAGGTGCTGGTTGCGGTGGCATCTAGTAGTAGCCAAGTTTGACGGTAGCATTTGGTAGCAAAAGTAGGAACTACTTGAAATTGATCGTCTGCAGTTCTTACCTGAATTACAGATAGCACACACTAATACCGTCATCACAATTAACACTGGTTATCAGACAGATTCTACACACACCCAAAGTACACGGGGCTACATGACCGCGTTGCCGCAGCCCTAAACTGAGGAACCAACCAACCAACAGTGGATCAATTATCAACTCAATAGCGCAAGCACTAATATATGGGGACATTCTCAAATTAAAGATCTTGGTACAAGAAAGTCACACTTTTCACAAAACATTCCCCTGATTGGTTATAAATACGTCACCCGTTTGGGAACAGAAAGGATTTCTGCATATTCATCTGTCACCAGTCCAGTTTTGATCTTATTCCCATATTATTTGACACATGCATTTATAGATAACGCAATTACGTTCTGGATATACACTAGTGTCCATTCTCAAGCCAAAAAAGGCAGTGTGTTCTCCAGGAGTTCCAGATACGTCTAACTGTTAAGGCGTTGTGTAAGAATACTTGGTCCG
Organism: Meconema thalassinum; assembly: GCA_946902985.2. NCBI lineage: Eukaryota > Metazoa > Arthropoda > Insecta > Orthoptera > Tettigoniidae > Meconema > Meconema thalassinum. The sequence goes on from OX336388.2 coordinate 1,209,866,946, forward strand.
AGTAGGTGGTCACCAAGAATCACTGCCCAAACAATGAGGCTGAACCGTTGGTATTCCTCGAGGACCTCTTGTTGTCGACATGTGACGATTGAATGTTAGGTTGATGACGTTATTATTACAAAAGGTCGCTTCATGGGCGAAGAGGATTAACGACAGAAATTCCATAATGGTGTCGAACTATTATAGAAACCTTTCCCATGAAGGTAACTTCGCCGGTGATATACTCTGCTGGTGACAGGGATAGTACTGGTTGTAATACAAGAAACACAGCACTGTAACTTGATTTACACCATGCTGACGGGCCACTTGCTGAGGTTTGCACTGGGGTTGTTCTCAGTATCATGTCGAATATGATCTGATCGATGGATATGATCCATACAAGATAATGCCAATAACTGGGAATGAACTCGGATATGATCCACAACACTTAATGTAGAATCATTAAAAGATTTACAGGATGTTTATAAATTCCCATTACAAACTTTGAGGGCTTGTAGTGGGGACCTAGATGGTTAAGTTTAGTATAAGAACTTGTGTGCGGAAACGTACCGTCTTCCCGATATCCGCAATAAACCACCACTGCACACGTTCACAGCTCGCGCATTTTAGGCGCTCTGTGGGACTCCTGCTGCTTGTCTTCTGGGTCCAATTACAGGTGGGGCTCGATGTGACAGACGCGGTACCTCTGTACCATGTTCTGGTACACACGATCACTAATCCCTTGTCCTCCAACATCCGGCGCAGCCATAACCCGCACCAGTAGGTCTTCCTCGGATTCCATAGGGGTCTCGTAAATCAAGATTTTCATGTGACCTCACAAGTAGTAGTCAAGCGGTGTCAAGTCGGTTGAACGTGCAGGCCAAGCAAGCTGGCCACCACAACCTATCCACTGTTGCCCAAATCTGTGGTGCAGATGATCTCGTACCGCAAGTGAAAAATGAGGTAGTGTGCCATTGTGCTGAAACCTCATGTTTTACGCACATGCAGTGGCACATCGTCCAAGAACTCGTGCAGTACGTCTTTAAGTAATATCAAGTATGCGGCACCCGTGAGATTTTGTGGAAGAAGGGATAGAATGTCAACCAACCTGTAGAGATGGGACATTAGTGGATCGTTCAATGGCGTAGGTACTCTAGTCAGTGGCACTGAAAATGCGGGAGATTTGAACGTGTGCTCTAATGGTATTTTGCGGTTAGTGGGAAGACGGTACGTTTCCGGACACAAGTTCCTATGCTAAACTTAACCATCTAAGTCCCCGCTACAAACCCTCAAAGTCTGTAATGGGAATTTAGAAACACCCTGTGTGGATATCGGCAAGTTGTCCTTCGTGGGAGTGGACACTGCAGGGGAGAGAGAATTGTGCGCTCTCTGGTGGAGTGGATTGCTGGGGAGCGGGGGTGACATGAGAATTACGCGAAGGCGAAGACGGTGATCAAGCAGCTACCATTTTTTCTGAAGGTACAAAGGGCGTCCTATATTCTGGATTGAAGAGTTTAAATAAACCAGTAGAAGAAGTATGGTATAACATAGAAATTATCAGATCTCGGTAACTCTCGATTTAATCAAGGTGCACCAGATTAGTTGTAATAATAATAATAATAATAATATTAATAATAATAATGAAATAGAGCAGGGTGTCGAAGGAAGGTTGATAAATTCAAACATTTCAGGATAACTATAGCCTAAAAACCAAGGTTATCTGGTCGGAAGACAGAAACAGGAGACTTAATATAGCGACCGTATGAAAAAACAAGATATTCAGTAAAGAACATATAGCCTATTTACTCCTAAATGCATGAGTATTGTTATAACTCTTTGTCCTTTTCAAGGAGTATAATTGCATGCTGGTTGTAGTAGCTTGCTGAAATACAACGTGCTATACGGATATTAAACATGAATATAAGGTGCCCTTTGCTAGGAAATAAATTCATTCAATTCGGTTTCACGGTGTTTGAATTCATATGGGGAATCGATTTGCACACATACATGGCCGCTATCTGCAAACTATTGGGCTGATGACCTTGTAGTTCAGTCAAAAGATGCTTCCCACAAAAAGATATGTTGTTGCAAAATTTGGTAGAGATCAAATGATTAGGTTGGTCGTAATTTGATTTAAGCTTTTAACATTTGGGTGGCCGCCATTCCGTTTCCGTCAAGATGGCGGTGATATAAAACATGACACTGAGGAACGCTTTGCAAGTGCTACCTCTGTACCAAATTTTGTTCAATTCGGTTTTACCGTGTTTGAATTGATAGGGGGAATCGATTTGCGCACATACATGGCCGATATCTGCAAACTATTGGGCTGATGACCTTGTAGTTCAGTCAAAAGATGCTTCCCGCATAAAGGTATGTTGTTGCAAAATTTGGTAGAGATCAGATGATTAGGTTGGTCGTAATTTGATTTAAGCTTTTTACATTTGGGAGGCCACCATTACGTTTCAGTCAAGATGGCGGTGATATAATACATGACACTGAGGTGCACATTGCTAGTGCTACTTCCGTACCAAATTTCGTTCAATTCACTTTCACCGTGTTTGAATTGATAGGGGGAATCGGTTTGCACACATACATGACCGCCAACTGCAAACTATTGGGCTGATGAACTTGTAGTTTAGTCAAAAGACGCTCGCCATATAAATATAATATGTTCTTGCAAAATTTAGTAGAGATCAGATGATTAAGTTAGTCGTAATTTGATTTAACCTTTGAACATTTGGGTGGCCGACATAACGTTTCAGCCAAGATGGCAGCAATATAAAACATGACACTGAGGTGCCCTTTGCTAGCGCTACCTCTGTACCAAGTTTCGTTTAATTCGGTTTCACCGTGTTTGAATTGATAGGGGGAATCGATTTGCACACATACATGGCCTCACTCTGCAAACTATTGGGCTGATGACCTTGTAGTTTAGTAAAAAGACGCTTCCCATATAAATGTATGTTATTGTAAAATTTGGTAGATATATGTTATTTTAACATTTGGTAGAGATCAGATGATTAGGTTAGTCGTAATTTGATTTATGCTTTGAACATTTGGGTGGCTGCCATTACGTTTCCGTCAAGATGGCGCGATAAGAAACATGACACTGAGGTATCATTTGCTAGTGATACCTCTGTACCAAATTTCGTTCAATTCGGTTTCACCGTGTATGATTTGATAGGGGGACAGACAGACATGCAGAGTACACACACACACTCACAGACACACAATTTTTAGCCCTGTGTTGATCTCATAAATCTACTTTAATTTTTTGCAAAAATCAAAAGTAGGCTAATAAATATAAACGTAGGATTTTGATTTTGATTTAGATTAAGAAAAAACTATACACCAGACATTTTAAGCCTATTACTTCCCTGAGAAGTTAAAACTCACGGGTTTTGTGTGCGAATGAAAAACCACAGCAATGGGGTTGCGAACTGCTAAGTGGTAACTCAGCACTTAAAAGGTTAATACATTCTCTAATATAACGCAGCTTGTAATGCAGATTCCACACATACAGGGCCATAGTGGACAGATCATTACGAAATCACATGCCCTTAATAAAACAACAATAACAACGGTGCATGACATTGTAGTCTTTTAATAGGGGTTTATGACGTGTTTGAGAGACAAGTGTAACTGACTCTGGCTGCACTAGCTTTTGTTTGGAGCCTTTCAGGACGAGGAGGAAGACACATCGGTGATGGAGAATAGTGTCCACGAATGTTCCGCACTGCAAAGCTGTCACCACGGAGAGGACAAGGATGGTTGAGGCCACAAGAACTGAGTCATGTACTACTAGCGAGACTGTACCAGTCAACAGGCAAACTGACAGCATGTCACATTTAAACGAACAATGGTTTCCAACAGGGCCGCTTGCATCCGTATCTCAAACGGGTGTTAGTTACACAGTCTGCAAAGACTGAATCTCCAAGTGTACGGACATGCAATACGTAACGGAAGGGTTATCAAATAGTTGTAAAATAATATACAAAAGTTACCAAAGAATATCCAAGGGCATTAATTTACAACATGTAGTTATCAAGATTGAATTAGCAAAATTTTGGTGGTACTGACTATATTGTTAAGGAAGCAATAGATAAAAAAAAAACAATTACGATAATGATGCTGAGCAATCCTTCATCTATGAAGAGTTTTTAATTGCACGTGAGTCCACTACATCTCGCCGTATTTGAAACCAAATGGGTTGATAATACGGTAGCTCTACCATGGAAGACGAAAAAGAAGACACTCAACGAATCACCTAGGACCAACAACAAAACTTCAATGAGTAATTTAGGGGCTTCTGATATCTTGGTCATCAGCCCCGTGTAGTTAGCTGTTTGTTGAACTTATCTGATAACCTGTATGTCTGTGATGCCTGTAGTAGTGTGTGTGACTGTATCAGGGACAGGGATGAGATAGGTGCCCCAGAACTTTAAGTAAGGTACTATCCCTGAATTTGCCTGGAGGGAGTGTGGAAAAACCCGGGGAAAACTCACTTAGGATAGCGACTGTCAGCGCCGGGTTCGAACCTTTGATCTTCGGACATACTGCAGCTGCCCTCGCGGCCGTGGAGCACGATTTAAGGAGCATGGCTACGCCACGAGACACGATTGAATGTTCCATAGTGCTTATGTCAGGGATGAATCATTCACTCGGACTGGGTGGAACAGCTTATATTTGAATTCAATTTATATAAAAGTTTCTGCTTGTACGAAAATGGGACAGCACAGTGAGGCATTTGTGTTCTGGATTTTAACGAACTGATGAGGCAATGGATGTGTTGGAGCCAAGTAGACAGTGTGCCATTGGTACTAGCCTAGAACAGACCGAACGTGCTGAGAGTGTGAACGTCAAACAGGCTACATTCAGTGAATTAGTAATTATTGAATTTCATCGTACAGTGATCGTCGGTGTTTAGTAACTTACATAAACAAGTGAAATGCCGGAAATAAACGAGTATCCAAGAAATTAAGATGCAACAACCTCAGGAAGAATACGTTAAAGTGCACCTTCCAATGCAACGCGGCAAGACCTTTAGGTGCCGAAATACATACAGTATATGGGTTGCAGGTACTCTACGAATCACCATGGATCAATGTCTTCATCAAGGCAATATCCCTAATCAAAATGTTTTCGATAAACTACTTAGTAACTTTCATGGATATGATACCGTAGTGTCATTATTTAATGGAGGGAATGCAGGCGCGGATCTAGAGTTTGGCTTGGGGGGGGGGGGGGGGGGGTTCAGAGAATCGAAATTGTTAAGAAAAATGGTATCCTTAAAAACGCAATCACAAAATAACCAAACGTACAAAACCAGACCAACTTTTTGCAAGCTACATGGTTAGAAATTTGATGCGTTTAGCGCACCGAAACTATTCGTACAAATTGCAACGGCGTGTTTTGCGACTTTTACATCGAGCTTCGAGAAAAGTATCAAGGTACGTTACACTTTCGGCAAGTCGAGTTGGTACCGACAAAGGGAGAAAGTCACAGCTTAAATTGCCAACCAAGCTTGCAGTTTGGACGTCGGCAAATTTTTTGGGTGCGAAAAAAGCCCCAAATTTCTATCCGTGCATTGCTTCACATTCATCGTGACAACACTATAAACTTCGATTCGGTAATCACAAGGTTTACTAAACAAAATAGACGAGTAGATTTTGTCAGTTAAAATTCGTTAAGTTTTATTTGTCTGGTTATTGTGTTTTCGTTTTTTGAGTTTGCAAACAAAAAATTGGACTCTGTTGGGGGGAGGGCATGACCCCCGTGACCCCCCCCCCCTTGAATCCGCGCCTGAGGGAATGCCCGAATACATTGAATCGGCAGGTCTCAAAGCTACAAAAGTACGAATTTTTAATATTCCATCCAAACTTCCAAATTAAAAAATTCGGAACTTTTTCATGAAATTTGGTGTATTCAACGATATTACGAATGATTTTGGTCTAACAGCTAGAAATTTCTCGTAGCTAATGGTATAAGGCAATTGAAAATTGAACTTAAACAACACTTCTATTGAGAGCTACCAGGAACAGGTTTTTTACGAAGGTCAGGAAAGAACGTGTGCTCTACAGTATATCATGAAATCAGTCATCTTAGACTTGACTACCCGGAAAGTTTCACCACAGCAGGCTTTCTCAGCTTAGTGCTCTTTAAAAATGAAATGTGGTGGTCCCGTCAAACGAGCCAAAAGTGCTCGTGAGCACAAGCTCTCCTGACATCCGAACCGGCTCAGTGCATCTCGTTCCAAACCTCAGAGTGGAATAAAATATTTTGCTGGAACAGGGAATCAAACCCAGGACCTTTGGATTCAGAGTATCAACACGTACCCCCTCCCACCCCGAGACAACAAAGGATGGGTATGGTATTTTAAATATAATAATATATATATATATATCTTTATACATATAATTCTTCGACACGTGTGTATGTGACTGAACTCCTCCTAAACGACTGAACCGATTTTGATGGAATTTGGTATGTATATTAGGGTGGGTCCATGTATGGTTTAGATTCACAATCTGACCCGGTAGGTGGAATGAACACAATTTTAGAACCACAATTTACACACAATTTTAGAACCACAATTTACAGTCAAAAACAGTCGTCATGGAAACCACTAGCCTTGGCCTTCGTGAAAGCTGATGTCTTTGGACGGTTTGTCTCTGCACGTTAGAGCCACCTGGTCGCAACCTGTGCAACTGCCGCCATTACATACACTCCGCCCGTGGCGAAAAGTTGGGTCTTATACCAAAGGTGGCAGTGATGTCGAATTCTACTGTTTGTCTCTGCACGTTAGAGCGTTTCCAAGTCCCGTATGCGTTCATATACCATTCATCCGATTGCCATGAAACTTGGGTGATGTGTTGAGTGAGCTCCAGGGAAGGTGTTTGGCTTAGTAAATCCATTTTACAATAGATAGCGCACGAATAGATTCAACAAATGAGGGACGACGCGCGAAGCGTTTCAAAAAGGTCCCGTATGCGTTCAAATACAATTCGTCCGATGGCGATGAAACTTGGGTGAGATGTTGTGTACACTCCAGGGAAGGCTTCTGGCTTAGTAAATCAATTTCACATTAGGAGCGCACGACTAGATTCAACAAATGAGTGACGACGCGCGAAGCGTTTCAACAAAATCCCGTATAAGTTTGTATTCCATTCATAGATTGAAATGAAGCTTTGATGAGTTGTTGTGTACACTTAATTGAAGGCTTCTAACTTAGTAATAAATTTCACAGGAGGTTGCGCACGAGTAGATTCAACAAATGAGCGGCGACGTGCGAAGCGTTTCAACAAAGTCCCGTATGCGTTCAAATACCATTCGCCCGATAGCGATGAAACTTGGGTGAGATGTTGTGTACACTTACGTGAGGGTTTATAACTTAGTAAATCAATTTTACAATAGGTAGCTCACGAGTAGATTCAACAAATGAGCAACGACGCGCGAACTTTTAATCAAAGTTCCGTATGCGTTCATATACCATTCATCCGATTGCAATGAAACTTGGGTGAGATGTTGTGTACACTTACGTGAGGGTTTCTAACTTAGTAAATCAATTTTACAATAGGTAGCTCACGAGTAGATTCAACAAATGAGCGACGACGCGCGAAGCGTTTCAATAAGGTCCCATATGCGTTCAAATACCATTCGTCCGATTACGATGAAACTTGGGTGTGATGTTGTGTACACCCTACGGAAGGTTTCTGGCTTAATAAATCCATTTTACAATAGGTAGCGCACGAGTCGATTCAACAAATGTGTGATGGCACGCGAATCATTTCAACAAAGTACCGTATGCGTCCATATACCATTTATCCGATTGCGATGAAACTTTAGTGAATTGTTGTGTACACTCCAGGAAATGTTTCTGTCTTAGTAAATCCAGTTTTTAATAAGTAGCGCACGAGTAGATTCAACAAATGAGCGACGGCACGCGAATCGTTTTCACAATGTCCCGTATGCGTTCATATATCATTCATCCGATTGCGATCAAACCTTGGTGAATCATTGAGTACACGCCAGAGAAGGTTTCAGGCTTAGTAAATCTATTTTCAATAGGTAGCTCATGAGTAGATTCAACAAATGAGTGACGGCACGCGAATCGTTTAAAGAAAATCACTTATGCGTTCATGTCATTCATCCGATTCCGATGAAACTTTGATGAGTTGCTGTGTACAAGCCAGGGAAGGTGTTCAACTTGGTAAATCCATTTTACAATATTGGTAGCGCACGAGTAGATGTAACGAATGAGTGACGACGCGCGAAGCGTTCCAACAAAATCCTGTATGCGTTCATATACTATTCATCGATTGCGATGAAACTTTGATGAGTTGTTGTGTACACTTACGTGAAGCTTCCTAATTTAGTAGATCCATTTCACAGTTGGTAGAGCACGAGTAGATTCAACAAATGAGTGACAGCGCACGAATCATTTAAACCAAATCCCGTATGCGTTAAATACCATTTATCCGTTTGCGATGAAACTTTGGAGAGTTGTTGTGCACGCTCCAACGAATGTTTCTAAATTAGTTAATTCAATTCACGATAGTTTAGAGGCAGTTAACAGGAATTGAAAAAAATATATTGTGTATCCAAAAGCACGTCAAGAAACAAAGTTACAACACTTTCTTTGATTGGCAGGACAACGTCTGCCGGGTCAGCTAGTATATATATATATATACAAGCTTCAGATTGTTCAAGCTCTAAAACCAAATGACGGTGAGTTACGCTTGCAGTTTTGTGAACAGCTACTGACTAAAATCAATGAAGACGCAAACTTCATTGAAAATGTTTGGATGTCTGATGAGGCCCACTTTCATTTAAATGGACATGTCAATAAGCAGAACATGCGTTACTGGGCTCACAGAAATCCCGCTGAACTTCATCAACGTCCGTTACACAGCCCCAAAGTTACTGTATGGTGTGCAGTGTCTTGTCGTGGGGTGATTGGACCTTACTTTTTTGAAGATGAAAATGGTTCCACTGTAACTGTCACATCTCAACGTTACATTCAAATGCTGGAGACATTTTTTGCTCCACGGCTTCATGCTTTTCCAGATATTGACATTCAGCAAACCTGGTTTCAACAAGATGGAGCCACCCCACACACTGCCAGGCTGTCAATGGTTGCATTGAGACGTTTGTTTGGAGAGCGCATAATTGCAAGGAACGCTAACATCGCTTGGCCTCCACGGTCTCCAGACCTTTCAGTATGCGACTTCTTTCTATGGGGATATCTAAAGAGCGTTGTGTACCAGACTAGGCCAAGAAATCTTATTGAACTCAAGACTCAGATTGAAGAACACGTCGCCAAATGTGTTAGAAATAATGGACAGCACTTAAATGATGTGATTTTTAAAAAGTGATTTTTAACTTAACGAGTATTGTAATTTCCACTCTTGCCTTACACATTTTCAGCATTAAAAAATTTTGTTTTCAATTAATTGGTTAATTATGATTATTTCAAAATTTCCCGTTTCTCTGCGCCACCCTGTATTATATCGTATGGCACCGACAGTAGTGGCTACGCTGGCTAAAGCTCAGCATTAGGTCATGGGGCCAAGCTCTCTGCTGACTCGGTAGACGCGTGGGTTCGAGCCCCACCGTCGGCCGTCCTTGAAATGGTTTTCCGTGGTTTCCCATTTTCAACACCAGGAAAATGCTGGGACGGTACCTTCTGACAGGCCACGGCCGCTTCCTTCCACATCCTTGCCCAGTTTCATTCACCATCATTCATTTCATCTCTCATTAACTCCTCTCATGAGGTTGGCGTCAGGAAGGGAATCCGGCCGTAAAAATCATCGCCACAAAGACTTCCATCGCATCTCATCCCCGACCCCGTTAGAAAACGGGAATAATAAGGGGTAGACATACATACATACATACATACATACATACATACATACATTATATCGTATGGCCTCGGGTGCCGGGTGCAAGTTTTGTAATTTGACACCCAGAGGGTAGCTTGCATGTCGAATTTCGTTGTTCCTTGAATCACTATGAAAGTCAAGGTCAGATATCTCAGCTCCTTGAAATATAATAATAATACTGGAAGATATTAGTTGTGGATCATACTGTGAACGGAAGAGGAAGGCAGAGAGACGGGAAGAATGGCGAGCTGCTGTCAACCAGCCTCGCGGCTGGTTAACCACAGAGAGAAAGAATAATAATGAAATTGGTTCATCGTCCCTTTTAAATACTGTGGTTTATAGAGACGCCGGGGCGATGGAATTTTACCCTAAAGGGATCTTTAATGCATCAGTAAATCTACTGTAGTGTTCCCTGGCATTTACACACTCACAAATGCCAGCTGACTGTGCCAGGATTCGATCAAGCAACCTGGGGCACAGCAGGCGAGAACGTCACGGGTGCGCCTCGCAGCCAGTCCGTGGCACTATCATGTTCTCTGGGTGAGTAGTTATTGATGCTGAACTGACAGGTCCAGTCAGGACCCCAATATACTGGGCCGAGCCTCATGTGCTATGGAGATGAGTTTGCCTAAGAGAAGCCCACCCTAAAAGCTGATTACATACATACATATGTAATGGATCATAATACAGTCGCCCGCAAGGTGAACATTATAGCCTACCTCCTCCATAGGGATTAGAGGGTTGACAGAGGGACCGTCCGAGAATGTACCTGAACACCCTTCCAGCCTAGCTGAGCGTATTACGCTGTATTCTGGGAAGCATCAAGTTCGGAGTTCTAAGGTTTGAATCTGGGCAATGACGGCGCCCATCCATATTGTGCCCTTTTAAAAAAACCACCTACCAGTATCCAGATGGACGGATCACAGCTTCTTCGTGGCCCCTGCTAGATAAACCACTGAAAGAAATGCCTGGCATATGGGATAAGTCGGAAGACATACGTTTTTCTTACAATGACATTACACTACGGAATTAGGACTTCATCAACAATGGTAGAGTGAGAAACTTACGCTTCTCGGGGCAAATGGGATAAAAACATAATTTAAATTGGACGCCTATCCTTAATCCCATTGCATAAACTCATCTTAATTATTAGGCACCAATTACACTTGGTTTCTATAAAAACGGTGGACAGACGAAACTCTCGTGTCCTACGTTTTATTAATATAAAACATTACAAATACTAATTTAAATACGGACACTCCCGATCTCAAACAACAACAAAATCAATAATTAATTAAATTAAACCTTTAACTTCAGTATTATAACAAAATTAATATGAAGAATCCACTCTTCTGAATGACACCTGAATTTCCAAAATACTTTCGAAGTTTATAAATGAAATAAAACCCGATTTCTTCCTCCTTTTTTCTCTTTTTTTTCAGAATTATTATTTTTTGGTAAACAATTGACCTACAGTATGTATCATTAGTTTTACATCTCTGAATGAAATAAAATATTAGTCACTTTTCAGGAAAAGTTCACTTAAAGAGTTCACCAGAAGTTCTCCACTCATGTTCTGAACCGTTGTATTCATTTCTTGCATATCCATATTCCCCATTAGTGTCTTATAACCTGAAATTATAAATAGGAATGCTTTCTCACAAGGACCAGACACTTCGTTGCTCTTCTGAGCCATATCATTGAGCTCATTTATGAAGCCAGCTCTTATGACGTTACTCTTCGCCGTGGGTTCAGAAGTTCTTCAAAATATTCTTTCCACGTTTCCTTCAGTTCTTCCCTATTTTCTATCTCTTGTCCCATTTTGTTCACCATTCTAACATAATCCGTAGGATCCTTCCGCCTCTTATTTTTTACCATCCCATACAGGACCTTTTTTGTACCTTCACTATCCTCCTTCATCATCTCTGTCCACTCTTCCATCCACTTTCTTCTCCCCTCAGCCAGTACTCTCTTTGCCTCCTTCTTTCATTCGTGGTACTCTTCCCTTGTCTCTACCGTCCTATTTTGATACCACCTCCTAAAGGCTCTATTCTTCTCCCTTACTATATCTTTTGTCTTCTCATTCCACCATGGCGTTTCCTTCCACCTCTTCTTACTACTTGTCCTCCCACATACTACCTCTGCTGCACCTACTAGTGTTTTCTTAAATCTAGCCCATTCCTCTTCCACCCCTCTTTCTTCATCTGTTGGAATTCTTTCCTTTACCATTTTGATGTACTCGACCCTTATATCTCCTTCTTTCAGTTTCCATATCCTTATACGTCTTTCCTGGTTCTCAGTCCCTTTCTTCTCCTTAGTCCCTCTCAGGTTCATTACCAGCAATCGATGGTCGCTATCCAAGTTCTCCGATGGTGTGGCTCTCTCTTTTCTTAAACCAGGAGTTCCCAACTAGCAGGCTGTTCCTTTGACAGAAGTCCAACAGCCTCTTTCCTTCCTCATTTCTTCTGCCCCAACCCTCTGGTCCAAGCAAACTCTCATACCCTTGTCTTTCTCTTCCTACATAGGATTTCAGATCCCCCATAACAATCATATTCCTTCCTCCCAGCTGCTTCTGCAATTCCTCTTCAAACTCCTACTTCTCTTCAGAGGTGCAGCCTACTTGTGGAGCATACACTTGCACTATTTCTACGGTCTCTCCCCTCAGTGCTACTTTCACTTTCATCATCCTATCACTTATTCTCCTCACTTCTTCTTTTATACCATCTCGTACTACTACTCCCACTCCATTCCTCTTTCCCTCTTCGTTCCCCCTCCAGTACAGTCTATAGCCTTTTCTCAGTTCTCTCCTTCCTTCCCCTTTCCACTTTGTTTCTGCCAATCCCAATAAATCCAACTTCATTCTTTCCATCATATCCACTATCTCCTCTACCTTCCCCGTCAGTGTTCTTAGGTTTAAAGTTCCAAATCTTAGTCCATGAACACAGCTAGGTCGTCGTCCATTGTATCCGTCCTGCCCGAGGCCAGTTCCCTTCTTGAAAGCAAAAGTCCTATCCACTACTGGCTTGCTGGGCCTATCGTAGCTTCACCAGAGCCCCGTTAGCCGTCACTTTTCAGGGTTCCTGTAGGACCTTCACTGCTACCGTAACGGTCCCGGGGCGCACGAAGTCCCCACTGTACTTCGCCCCTACAGGCAATCCCCTACTTTGTGCCGTTGCCCGTCTCCCACGACGTGGACGAGGGGTTGGACTTATGGGAGACTGTGCCCAAGATAGCGGGTTCAAACCCGGCCAAAGACATCGGATTTTTTAAGAGCGTTAAAATCCTTCAGTATTCCTTCTTTCGGAGGGGAAGTAAAGCCGGCGGTCCCATGTCATAGATTTATGGCATGTAAAAGATCCTTTCACTGACTAAACTTGTGTGAAGCTAAATTTCTAGGTTAGATTTCGTTTGAACGCTCTATCTTAGTTCCAACGTTCACCACTAGGTATCAGTGAGGTCTGGTAGCGAAAGTTGGAACTACTTGAAATTGAACGGAACTTGTAGCATACCCTATGGGTGTCCGCTTGAAGCAGGTACAGACTCTGGCGAGCCGAACATGTCCTCGGACACTCCCGGCACTAAAAACCATAAGATAAATAAATAATTTAACGGAGCCTCCGTGGCTTAGGCGGCAGCACGCCGGCCTCTCACCGCTGGGTCCGTGGTTCAAATCCCGGTCACTCCATGTGAGATCTGTGCTGGACAGAACGGTGGCAGACAGGTTTTTCTCCGGGTACTCCGGTTTTCCCTGTCAACATTTCATTCCAGCAACACTCTCCACTATTATTTCATTTCATCTGTCATTCCTTTAAATCATTGCCCCAGAGGAGTGCGTCAGGCCTCGGCAGTCGGCACAGTTCATATCCTCGCCGCTATCCTCCCGGTCGGAGACTAGAAGCAGGCTGTGGATTTTCATTTTCATTACGGATTGGGCCTCCAGATAACGACGGTAATACTTAAGTAAACATTGTTCGTATGACTTCTTCTTTCAAAGAAACGTCTCAATGAGACAAACCCGCTGCTCTCTAGTGTATCACCTTAGAGTATCACATGTCAGACAAGATTAGATCAGCTCATTTAACTGCTCAACTGTGACGGACGTGTTAGACTGTGAGAATATACTGTCGGTCAACTGTCAGAACGCACGCCGCAGACTCGAATACCGTGGAAGTTGCGTAATGCTATGCTCTGACCTCCCCAAGGTGTAAGGTAGACTGTCTTTCTACTTTTTATTGTTCGTGCTTCTCGGGGGTCGTATTATTATTTATTGATCGTATGGCTTTTAGTGCCGGGAGTATCCGAGGACTTGTTCGGCTCACCAGAGGCTGTAGCTGTTTCAACCGGACACTCATAGGGTGAGCTACAAATTCCGTTCAATTTCAAGTAGTTCCAACCTTCGCTACCAGATACCACTGCTACCTAGTGGTGAACGTTGGGACTTTGATAAAGCGTTCAAACGAAATCTAACCTAGAAATTTAGCTTCACACAAGTTTAGTCTGTGGAAGGGCCTTTTACATGCCATTAATCTATGACGTGGGACCACCGGCTTTACTTCCCCTCCGAAGGAAGGCATACTGAAGAATTTTAACGCTCTTAAAAAATCCGACGACTTCGGCCGGCTTTGAACCCGCGATCTTGGGCACAGCATTTGAGCATGCAACCACCTACGCCACCGAAGTCGCTTTCGGGGGTCGTAGATGAGGCGAGATGAGTTTCCTTTATGGCGGATAGATTTTACGACATGATGCTTTTCTTGACATAAATCTTATGATGTAGCGTAAGTTATTGGGAGATTAAATGAATAAAGAAGAATGAAACTGTCTAAGGAGTGGGAAGGATGCGGTCGTGGCCTATCAGAACTTACCGACTCGCCATTTGTCTGAAGTTAAATACGGAAAACCACCGAATACCTAATCATGGACGGTCACCAATGGTGTTCAAAACCATTCTTCTTTTAAGTCCGGAAATAGCGAGACCCCATGGCCTGTCTTTGAACGCACTAAGCTGCTTGGTCGGTAGATCTAGGATATACTGCCAAACATTCCTTGGTTGCACTATTGACTGGGGTTGTATTTTAGCCGGCAAGGGTGGGTGCCAGACAGCGGGTTAGTGACCTGCTCTCACATAATGTATAGTGCTTGTGACTTTTAGCCCCGAGTCAATGGAGCGGAAGATACTATTTTCAGGGAGACTTAATGAAACTATGTCGTGTCAACTGCCTTTAAGACACTCCGTGCGACCAAATTATGGAATTCATCACCATTATAAATCTCCCAACTGCTAATCTCGATATGAATAGTACAGCATTTCACTTATCAGAGATGTCGGTTTTTCACTTAACTCACTACTAACCTATTTATTATGCCCTCCCCTTGTTTGTAATCAGTCCATCCAGTTGTTATATTTCTTTACATCTCAGTCGCGTGTATTTTATAACACAAGCAAAACAAGGGAAAAAAAAGCATTCTTAGTTCAATTGCATGAAGGTCATTAAAGTCAACCCTCATAGCTAATGTCACCGACCAATACCGACAACAGTGGCTACGTTCGCTAAAAGCGCAGCGTTTAGGTCATGGGGCCTAGCTCCCTGGTGTATTCTTTGGAATACACGGTTACTTAGAGTCAGATCTTGCTGCTCTTTGCTTTTTCTCTTTCATTAGTTTCTTTTATTTTCCCTTCGCAGACACCAACAGGGAACCCCTTCTTTGTATTCCCATTTTCTTTGAATATGCACTAAAATGTATGTACGTTTGTTTCAGTTATTACCCTCTGGATTTCGACCCCCAGCTCACCACGCGGCAACCTGCCGAAGTTGTTGGATTCAGTGATTTCAAGAGGACTTACAAACCATTCCAGCAGACGTCGTCTTTGTCGTCAGCTAACATCTCATTGAAGATCCTACTCCATGAAGAATATTATGTAAAGGGGTTATATTGCTCAGATGTTGCCCACCCTGTTTTATGTTCCTTTGTCACCCCCCACCTCCCCTTCGTCTTCTCGCTAGCCGTGTGTTCAAATTCTCCTTTTACTTCTTGTGCAGTCAGCTTGGTGAACAGTTCATCCCTCTTTCATAGGTTCTACTCCTCTCTAAATGAGGTGATTCAAACGGACGCCATGTCTGAATTTTGAGTGTAACGGTCGCAGGAGGCTTCAAACTTCAATCCACTATGGCAAGATATGTAACTACCTACATTGATTTAACAACATTTTAGAAGGTTTTAAACAACATTTTGAATGCTTTTAATGAAAGTTATAGGCAGTGTTGGGATTTCTGCAAAATTGAGTAATAACTGCCCCCCGTGGGAACCGTCATTCTTCGCCAACCAGGCGTGCTCTTAAAGTTATGAAATTCAGCATTTCTTGAACGAAATATGGGAATACTTTTCCTGCAACGAGGGATTTCTATTAAATTCATAGCTGTCTAAAACTTAACTTGTCTACCTCCGTGGGATGTCTACTTGCTCCCTTAAACTGTCACTACAGCTCTGGAACTTTCCATTCAAAATAAACTTTAAACAGTGAAGAACTATATTCAATACTGTCAAAATTACTGCAACCTTTAAGTTAAAGTGAATTCATAAATTACAATATCAATACTACATACGGCTAAAACCAGTCAACGTTTAACTTAATGAGCCTATACATACTGCAATAGTGAACATTTACAATCTATCAACAAACTTTAGTGCTAAAACCAGTGTCCGTTCATCAATCTACCGCATCGCGATTCGTTCGTATTAATACAATTGGCCAGGACTCTAATTCCAGATTTCCCATACTCCTAATTCCCTTCACTAACAATTTAGGGTATATTTAAACTAATTACTTTCTTTATATGAGGCCTCGCCTAAAATTAGGCGCCATCCCATCTTGCTAAACTTAACACTTATTCACTCTGTATAAATATATGTGGTTATAAACCACATTTTAATACTTATTTTGTCCTGCTTCGTCCAGGAAGTAAGCGTTTTCCAATTGGTAAACAATTATCTAATTTATGTAATTCAGGTTTGAATTTAGCATATATTAAACACTGTGTCAATAACAGGGGTTATAGAAACCTCTTATTAATCTCTTTTTTATTTTCCTGCTTGCCCAGGAATTCATAGCCTTTTCGATTGCAAAAAGGGCATTCTCTAAATATTTGGTATTCTTACTAACCAATACAACGAAATGTTAAACCAAATTGTAAGTCCTTTATTGTTATAGGCTTTAAACTTCTTAATTGCATGCACATTTTTAAAACCCATGTAAGGTTTTAGTGCTTGTAACAGGTTCGAAACCTTGAAATTGTTTAACATTATTTGTTAATTGTAAACCTCTTTTTTTATTATAGGTCTGAGACCTTTAATTTTTATAAAACAAAAAAAGTTGTTCTCAAGCTCAAAATAAGATCCGAGATCAAAAATTGTTAATGGTTTTCAATTCAATTACTTTGTCAAATAAATTCTTTATTATTTGTTTTCTACTTCTATTGCTAGAAAAACGGTTAGACAGGACCTTCTCTTCCTTAATTTTTCTCCTGAATTATTCTATATTCAAAGAAAAGGGCAAATCACTGAATGATAAGTTTATTAAAAACCCATCACTTGTTGTGTTTCAAACAAAACTTCGTTTAACAACATTTACAAAGTTTCTTGTAGCTATCTCAGCTAATTCTAGTAAATTATTAAGGCAAGTATAGCTCGCTCCGTAAGCTTCCTACTTGTAGAGATTTTCTCTCTGGCTTGTGATTTACTGTCTAATATTGTGGTTTTGTTCAAGTTAGGTTTGAGGGTTTCATCCTTTCTAAACTGTTAGTCGGCACTTTGCTGGGTAAAAGTTTAGCCTGCTTTAAATGCAACAATTGGTACTATCTGAAGATTTCTACTACTAATAATAAAAACATTGATAAAAGCAGTAGAGTTGCTTTATCTCTGCCCACTCTGGGGGCATTCGGCCTTTATGTCGGGGATCCAACAGTGTCGGTTAATAAAATTATCCCGTCTAATTTAAATCTTTCTGGCATTTCAGAACGCTTTCTAAAATCTCACCCTTTTGAAGTGAAAGTACATAAATCTTTTTTATTTGGCATACCTTGGTTTGCCAGTACACTACGTCCCTACAATATACCCAAATATCTGCTTGGGAGGGAAAGAGCACTTAGCGATAGCTAGCAGATAACCGTAGCTCACGCCACTCTCTCCGTTAACCGTGCTCAAGCTTCCGCTTATTTTAGTTACTTCACGGGCTTCGCTCAGTATAATTAGCCTTTATATCACTGTTTCTTTCTTATTTTGATTTGTATTCTCTTCCTCTTTGCCTACGATCGTTTCCACTCCTAAACCTTTCTCTTTTCTTTCAATCATCTTCCACCAGGTAGTGTTTAAGCTCCGGATTAACCTACCACTCTCTGCTGACTCGGTAGACGCGTGGGTTTCACCCCATCGTCGCCGGTCCTTGAAATGGTTTTCCGTGGCTTCCCCATTTTCAACACCAGGCAAATGCTGAGACGGTGCCTTCTGACAGGCCACGGCCGCTCCATTTCATCTTTCATCCCTGCACACAGGTCGCCCACGGGCGTTGACTAGAGAGACCTGCACTCGACCTCTCAGGAGGCCACACGACAAAAATAATAATTCTAAAGCCATGAATCAGAACGTTGACATGGAGTTGTTTTTGTTGATTAATTTAGGTATTTGCGATATCGTGGTCATTTAGCACCTTGTACTTCAGAGTGAGTATGTTTTGCCTGATCACTTATGTTATTGTGATGTCTGCAGTAGTGTTTGTAATTGAGACTAGGATTGGAAAGGAAGCATCCATGGCCTTAAGTTAGGAACCATCCCGGCCTTTGAACTAGAAATGGGAAATCTCCTAAAACCACTCCTAAGATGACTGAGGTAGGATTTGAACCCCCTCTTCACAGTTCTGCCTCACGAGACTGAGTGTGCCCACTTCCACGACTCAGACAAGAACTGCATTTTTAGGCAAAGGCACGAATCGAACCCGAACCTCAGGCGTTAAAACCAATAATATTAGCCTCTACTCCACGAGACACACTGATTTTGGGTTGATATCAACCTACGAGTAAGCCCCATGGCATAGGGGTATAGATAACATTCCTTTTTCTTTACATAGCAGACCCCGGGTTCATTTCCAAGCTTCGCAATGGAGTTAAGGTCTGAAGCTGGAACAGAGTACACTCAAACTCGTGAGAAAAATTGAGTAGCTGATTGATATGAGAATAAACAATCTATGTCTCAAAATGAAGGAACTACGGCTGAGGGTGTGGTCAAACTGTTTGCACGTTACCTATAATCCACAGTCGTGCTCTGAGGCTTAAAAAAGCGTTAGTTCTATAACAATGAAGGAACATCCACTATTCATTAGTACAGTTATGATCCATTACAGTGAGGGAACCTCCACTATTCATTAGTACATTAATGCTCCATTACAGTGAAGGAAACTTCACTATTCTTTAGTACAGTAATGATCCATTAGAGTGAAGGAACATTCACTATTCATTAGTACAGTTATGATCCATTACAGTGAGGGAACCTCCACTATTCATTAGTACATTAATGCTCCATTACAGTGAAGGAAACTTCACTATTATTTAGCACTGTAATGATCCATTACAGTGAAGGAACCTCCACTATTCATTAGTACACTAATGGTCCATTACAGTGAAGGAACCTTCACTATTCATTAGCAGAGTAATGATCCATTACAGTGAAGGAACCTTCACTATTCTTTAGTACAGTAATGACCCATTACAGTGAAGGAACCTCCACTATTCATTAGCACAGTAATGATCCATTACAGTGAAGGAACCTCCACTATTCATTAGTACATTAATGCTCCATTACATTGAAGGAACATCCACTATTCATTAGTACAGTTATGATCCATTACAGTGAGGGATCCTCCACTATTCATTAGTACATTAATGCTCCATTACATTGAAGGAACCTTCACTATTCATTAGTACAGTAATGATCCATTACAGTGA
This sequence comes from Meconema thalassinum, assembly GCA_946902985.2. Lineage (NCBI taxonomy): Eukaryota > Metazoa > Arthropoda > Insecta > Orthoptera > Tettigoniidae > Meconema > Meconema thalassinum. The sequence continues at coordinate 1,209,886,801 of OX336388.2, forward strand.
AGGAACCTTCACTATTCATTAGTACAGTAATGATCCATTACAGTGAAGGAACCTTCACTATTCATTAGCACAGTAATGATCCATTACAGTCAAGGAACCTTCACTATTCATTAGCACAGTAATGATCCATTACAGTGAAGGAACCTTCACTATTCATTAGCAGAGTAATGGTCCATTACAGTGAAGGAACCTCCACTATTCATTAGTATAGCAATGCTCCATTACAGTGAAGGAACCTCCACTATTCATTAGCACAGTAATGATCCATTACAGTGAAGGAACCACCCCTATTCATTAGTACAGCAATGCTCCATTACAGTGAAGGAACCTCCACTATTCATTAGTACAGTAATGATCCATTCCAGTGAAGGAGCCACCCCTATTCATTAGTACAGCAATGCTCCATTACAGTGAAGGAACCACCCCTATTCATTAGTACAATAATGCTCCATTACAATGAAGGAACCTTCACTATTCATTAGTACAGTAATGCTCCATTAGAGTGAAGGAACCTTCACTATTCATTAGCAGAGTAATGGTCCATTACAGTGAAGGAACCTCCACTATTCATTAGTACAGTAATGCTCCATTACAATGAAGGAACCTCCACTAGTTATTAGTACAGTTATGAACCATTACAGTGAAGGAACCATCCCTATTCATTAGTACAGTAATGCTCCATTACAGTGAAGGAACCTCCACTATTCATTAGCACAGTAATGATCCATTACAGTGAAGGAACCTTCACTATTCATTAGCAGAGTAATGGTCCGTAACAGTGAAGGAACCTCCACTATTCATTAGCACAGTAATGATCCATTACAGTGAAGGAACCACCCCTATTCATTAGTACAGTAATGCTCCATTACAGTGAAAGAACCTCCACTATTCATTAGCACAGTAATGATCCATTACAGTGAAGGAACCTTCACTATTCATTAGCAGAGTAATGGTCCATTACAGTGAAGGAACCTCCACTATTCATTAGTACAGTAATGATCCATTACATTGAAGGAACCTCCATTAGTTATTAGTACAGTTATGAACCATTACAGTGAAGGAACCTCCACTATTCATTAGTACAGTTATGAACCATTAGAGTGAAGAAACCTCCACTATTCATTAGTACACTAATGGTCCATTACAGTGAAGGAACCTCCACTATTCATTAGTAGGCTACAGAAATGCTCCATTACAGTGAAGGAACCTCCAATATTTATTAGCACAGTAATAATCCATTAGAGTGAAGGAACCTTCACTATTCATTAGTAGAGTAATGATCCATTACTGTGGAGGAACCTTCACTATTCATTAGTACACTAATGGTCCATTACAGTGAAGGAACCTCCACTGTTCATTAGTACACTAATGGTCCATTACAGTGAAGGAACCTCCACTGTTCATTAGTACACTAATGGACCATTACAGTGAAGGAACCTCCACTATTCATTAGTACAGTAATGCTCCATTACAATGAAGGAACCTCCACTATTCATTAGTACAGTTATGAACCATTAGAGTGAAGGAAACTCCACTATTCATTAGTACACTAATGGTCCATTACAGTGAAGGAACCTCCACTGTTCATTAGTACACTAATGGTCCATTACAGTGAAGGAACCTCCACTGTTCATTAGTACACTAATGGTCAATTACATTGAAGGAACCTCCACTATTCATTAGTACAGTAATGCTCCATTACAATGAAGGAACCTCCACTATTCATTAGTACAGTTATGAACCATTAGAGTGAAGGAACCTCCACTATTCATTAGTACACTAATGGTCCATTACAGTGAAGGAACCTCCACTGTTCATTAGTACACTAATGGTCCATTACAGTGACGGAACCTCCACTGTTCATTCGTACACTAATGGTCAATTACATTGAAGGAACCTCCACTATTCATTAGTACAGTAATGCTCCATTACAATGAAGGAACCTCCACTATTCATTAGTACAGTTATGAACCATTAGAGTGAAGGAACCTCCACTATTCATTAGTACAGTAATGATCCATTACAATGAAGGAACCTCCACTAGTTATTAGTACAGTTATGAACCATTACAATGAAGGAACCTTCACTATTATTCAGGACAGTAATGATCCATTACATTGAAGGAATCTTCACTATTCATTTGCACAGTAATGATCCATTACAGTGATGAAACCTCTACTATTCATTTGTACATGTGATGGAACCTACACTATTCATTAGTACAGTAATGCTCCTTTACTGTGACGGAACCTCCACTATTCATTAGTAGGCTACAGTAATGCTCCATTACAGTGAAGGAACCTCCAATATTTATTAGCACAGTAATAATCCATTAGAGTGAAGGAACCTCCACTATTAATTAGTGCAGTAATGATCCACAACAGTGAAGGAATTTAAAATGAAAGTTGATGTAAAAAGAAGGTATGGCTAAAACATAGAAGTCATTTTCTTTTGCGTTGCCTTGTTAGAGACTATGTAAAATTCTGGTTCTGTCGATCAACACGTTTAGGGAAGCCTTATAGCTTATTCTTGGATGTAGTTTCACGTGACCATTAATCTCGCATCATGAGCCACGTTGCTGATGCTAATATGTTTGTAACAGCTCTCATTCCCCCCTTACCATTTAAATAACCCAAAATGATAATAATAATAATATCAGCATATCAAAATAATTAATCAACATGATATTACCATACCCAAAAAATTAATAATTTATAATACACCCAAAACTTCATAGAGCATTCAGACTAACATGGGATCACTTTAATAAAAGAGTAATGTCACATAATGCAAAACTGAAACACTACAAAACAGTTGTACTACCGGAAGCTCTATATGCTTCAGAAACCATAGCTTTAGGAGGTCATTCTAAAATTGCAAATATAGAAAAGCAAGAACGTAAAATTCTTAGAAAAATATTCGGCCCCACACAAGAAAACGGAATTTGGATTAAAAGACGAAATTCAGACCTATACCGTCACACAGATAGTTTCAGCAACACGGTACGAAAAAGACGTTTAACATTTTATGGACACCTCTTCAGGATGGACGATTATAGACTTACAAAAAGGTTATTCAATGTAATAAATTCTCAGAAATCAAGGATAGCCTGGCTGGATGAATCAAGAGAGGACCTGCAAGAGTTGAACATCGGAGAAAATATTCTGAGAAACCGCAAAGTCTTCAGGACCGCAGTAACAAAGCACAAGTTTAGGGTGAAAACTAGTGGCAGGACTGGAACCAAGTGGACAGAAGAACGGAAGAAGCAGCACAGTGACTTCATGAAGAGATTTTGGGAAGATAGGAAGGCGAATATCATCAAGCCGAAAAACAAGTTCAAGCGCGCTCTATAATGGGCAAAACGCAAAAAGAAGAAGAATACACCCAAAAGGCCCAATTTAATTACTCGCTAGGTCAGCTGAGTTCACAGCAAAAAAAAAACCTAGGAGCGAATGTTCCGATTTGCTTGGTATTCAAGAACACCCTGATTTAATTTAGGGAAAGAGATCGGGCGGAACGAAACTAATGTCAAGACCAGCTTGTTAAGAGGAAAGCCTGGTGCGTACCTCAGTAGGCCGTATTAAAATGACCCTGCCAAAAGATGAAGGAAAGGAACAGAAACAAGGTATAATCTTCCTACCGACTGCACGCATTTAAATGAGATAATCAAGTCCCAATAAACAATATATTATAAAATCAGAATGATGTTACATTACTATAGATCCCCTCACCTCTTACAGCACTAACAAATCTGAACAATATAGTGATTAAACCTACACACTTCTTAGTCTAACATATAAATACGAACACGATGATTCCCAGAAATTAATAGCCAACAAGGACTAAATAATTTGTCACTAGCCCGCATGGCAATTTACGCAATTACATTTGAGGTTAAAACATGAATTTAAAAATGGATCCGGAAGAAGAAGAAAAAGGAAAACAACATGAGAAAGGCAATGCCTTCTCAAAAAACAATGCTGCATCAAACAACCGAAACGCCCCTTAATGGAACGGAAAGGTTTGACAACCTCCACATACATACGTGCTCCCTTCCCTGACCAATTCTAAATTCCCCATTTACACCAGTATGTTAGTATTCGGATCGTCAAGACACTATAACGCCAACGGAGTATCAACTCACGTGAGGACCTGATAAAACAACCCGTAGTTGTAGCCCTGAAATCACAGTTCTCCTTACATCGTACAAATACGTCCTAAAATGAAAGACACGAATCGGGGGAAAATATTTATTTACACCCTAAATGAGATGTGACCTGAAGGTGAATGCCTCCCAGAAAAAATCCCACTTAGTAAGTCACTCAACGAACACACACTAAGATAATGAATATTAAAGCCATTTAATACTTGACCAATTTAGATGACAACCTAACCTTAAAAATCCTATGTCACAACAAGACAATTTACTCGCCCCCCAATTACTAAGCAACTTAAACATCAACCAATCATACATAAACACTCACCTGATTCATTTATACTGAATTAGCACACACGCAATTCGACATTTAACATCATTCAAAACAATTACCGAACGTACATATAGACAGCAATTCGACCATTCCCCAGAACTAATTTAACACAGAATAAGTTGACAACACCAAATTTTAATACTCCCACGGTCCAATTTAATTTGACAGAGCTACCAACAGCGAAATAATTAACCCCCAACTAAAGAAATGACAACAAAACTCGAAATGTTTGGCCTAATGAACAGCTGACCACTACCAATTATACCTCACACGTATTATGCACAGCGAATCGCAGAACTTCAGATATCCAGCCTTACGTCACTAACAATTATTAAGAATAATTACAGATTTACCCCAAGGAACCTGCTGATGATAAATCCACACACGCAATTCACATTTTCACTGACATCAGTTGCATAAAATAATAACTTGTCACAGTCGCCGCCATGATAGTTCAAAATCACTACGTGATTCAACAGGCGTGTACTAAACGCACATCAAAACAGACACTAAGTTATTCTTACTGGAAATACAAGTCTATCAATTTCAGCCTATTTTCAAGAGAATTTAAAACGTCACTAATTTAAATTTTACCAAAACTACTTCCAAACAGACAAACATTTTATTCTTTCGAAACACGTGACACAATTAAGTCAAACCAACACTTTCCGAGGTGTACCTTTAGCACAGGCGCAGTAAAATTGAGCTGGACTATTTTCTACAAGAACAGAATGAATTTACAACCACCCCAAAACATACAAACAGCATATCAAAACTCACCACGTGTGAAATTCATTCGGCCGGTCGATCCATCAATCTGGCAACGCAGTTCAGCCATTTATTATTCCAGCAATCCTGACTTCCGTTCAGCGCACGTGACTGCCACTTACAGTTTTCAGCTATCTTCTCGTCTAACAGCTGACGATATGATTGCTCATTTGGTCCTCGATGTACACAGCAAGTTATTTTACATGAAATCAAATCACAACAGATATTAGGTTCTGCTCTAATTACTAGCATACCTATTGGAGAAAAGATTAGTAGTATAGAGGGCCCACTCTTCGTTAATTAAGTTACTGAATTTAATTTTAATTAATTACTGCAATCAGTCGATAGGAAGGATTGTTTGCTAATGGCAAGATCACAGAACAAACCATGCTCTCTGCTACCAATGTAACAGGCTCTCATTCCCCCCTCACCCTCTAGATAACCAAAATGATAATAATAATAATAATAATAATATTAGCATATCAAAATTATAATTTAATTACTCGCTAGGTCAGCTGAGTTCACAGCAAAACCTGGGCAGAGAATATCCCTAGTTTTATGGTATTGTGGAAATACTCTGGTCTAATTTAGAATAGGGGAAAGACGGGATGTAACCGAGGTCAAGGCCAGCTTGTTGAATGGAAGGCTGTGCGTACTCAGGAAGGCCGACAATTTTAATCTTGCCACACATGGTGAAAGGAATAGAAACAATCTTCCTACTGACTGCCATTATAAAATAAAAAAACAACATCTCAATATCAAAGTATAATGAAAATCTAAAATTGATACAATTAAATCATGATTAAATTACAACTAAAACCCTAAACCGCTTAACTTAGGCTAATATTTAAAAGGTAATGCAAGTTACGGATAATACTGTGAATAAAATAAAGTCAGACATTGCCCAGTTGGCAAAATTACATTTCCCCATCATACGATTAATTGAATTACTGAATAGAGGGTAGAATTATCCCCAAGAATAAAAGGAAAATTAACAACATGAAATTCAGGCCCGGTGCCGTTTCACAAACAAATTGCATAAAGCAACAAACGCGTTCCTTAGCGAACGAAAACGTCCGAGAAGCTTCAGAGTCCAGCACTGACTGTCTTTGAAGCCTATCTGACCAACGTTAAATCCACGAGGTTCCCATCCAGGTAACGGGAAATAGGGCAATAATAACCCACCCTGCAGTAACTACAAATAAAGGTATCACCAAACTATACAAGGCCTTCCAAAATATTACATACTAAAGTGCTAAAATAAAATGTCAGTCTTTATCTAATTAAGTTGATGGTCCACCGACACATGGCCTTAAAATAACACTACCAAATGACACAGTTTAATGCTCCATCGAACGGTTGCCCCTTCTAACAAATTGAGTTCATACCACCTGGTGTATTTCAGCCCTCCGGAGAAACTGCACTCCCAGTTTCCCCGGAGGCGATCGTTTTAGAGTCCTTCCGTCAGCAAGCCTCCTCACCACACTGTCTGTCGAGTCACAGATTCCACCCCTTGTATTCCAGAGTCCCCCACCACCCTACTCCAGTCATACCACCTGCGACTAGTGGCACAATCGGCCAACACAAGGGCAGAGCCCAAGGCCAGAGTCCAAGGTTTTGAGTTGGTAGTATTGAATATCAGCCCACACAGGTTACTGCGTAGAAACCTTCTAGGAGTTGAGGCGTCACACAATGTTCTTGCAAGGGTGTTCTTAGAACAGGGGCTTTGCGAATGTAGAAGACAGGAAATGTTCAGCTTTCCAATGTTCACAGATCAAAGCTTGACTTATCCCTCTTTTCCATTTGCGATAATACCTTAAGTGACAGTTCGCACGAAGGATAGAAATCCTGGCAGAAAGGCTTGGCGATCCCATTTCACCAGTAGTCAGGCGCCAGGTTGGCGAAAGGAATTCTCAGAAGAGGCCTGGTGTATGCTCTCATGATAATCCGGCCAGACCTGGAGCTCTTGCTGCGTCTCGAAGATAAGATGAACATGTACTGATTTGCAAAATCGGTACAATGTTCTACACAAATACGTGAGGTAATTCTTCACTTTCAAGCACAAATTCACTGCGCTAACGTTTTACTTAAGAAAGGAGAAATAGGGTTGAAAGGGGTAGGTCTCTGTATCATGAGGACAATTGAGGAGAATGGCGATTCGAACACCGCCCTGGAGTAGATTTGTATGGTGTCTTATCTTATTCATGGCAAATGTTGGAATGGTACTGACGTAAGTCCAGCCCCAGCCAAAATTTCAAGTACACACCCTTAGTGAAGTCATCAATATACAGCAGATTATCAGACAGAGTCCACTCATACCCAGGAGGTAGCTGACATTGAAGACGTTCCAAGCCTTTCAAGGACATATCTCTATGCATTGGCATCCTAATTCCTCGAGACTTCTCCCTCTATTTTGGATGTTACCTAGTATCGTTGAATTTGAAATGATACGCATTTGGAAAGTACTTCGAGGTGGGCGAATTAAAACATCACAAACGCTGCTGGACTCCATTCGGCAGCAGACGCATCACACAGTTCCAAACTCGCGAACTGTGTGGGTACTTATGTGCGTCGGATTAACGATTACTGTCGACCAAAGTATTATGTGCACTCGAGTTTGAAGGTTGTTTGTGAAGTAACCAACAGACGTACATAAACTCCAATAACATCATCATTTTCGTCGTTCTATTTTACGTTAGGTCATGTAGGTTTGGAATTTTTAATACATATTTTAATATTTTTTATCGCAGTTGGAACACAAAAAGTGCACGTTTTTAAGAGTGTTTCAACCATGCGTCACATTTAAGAAATATTATCTCAAAAACCCGTCATCAGATCGAATCCAAATTTTAACACAATATACATTGGAATGTTGTATAACTGGTTTATTAATTTCAAAATTGTGTGTGTCCAAGAAACAAAGTTGTTATCATTTTTGTAAGCTAACTTTTTCTCGGCTCGGGGTGGTTGGAAAATGTAGTTCTTGGTTGCATTGTAATCCTTATACATCGAAACGTTATGCTGTATGACTGTGAAATACGTAAATTAATTCACTTATTTTATATCGGTTTGTATTTCTACAGGGAAATAACACATGTTTCACCAGCTAGCTGCTTGGGGAGCAGCTGTACAGCGTTGCCGAAATGGGGCCCACTCGCATCATGGCGCGTCTCGCTCGGTAGTGATGGGCTCCATCTCAGCAACGCTGTACAGCTTTTACCGGAGCGGCTAGCTGGTAAAACATGTGTTATTTCCCTGTAGAAATACAAACAGATATAAAATAAGTGAATTAACTTACGTATTTCACAGTCATACAGCACAAATTTTTGATGTATAATGATTACAACGCAACCAAGAACTACATTTTCCAACCAGCCTGAGCCGAGAAAAAGTTACCTTACAACAATGATAACAACTTTGTTTCTTGGACACACAAAATTGTGAAATTAATAAACCAGTTATACAACATTCCAATGTATATTGTGTTAAAATTTGGATTCGATCTGATGACGGGCTTTTGAGATAATAATTCTTAAATGTGACGTATGGTTGAAACACGCTTAAAAACGGGTACTTTTTGTGTTCCAACTGCGATAACAAATATAAAAAAAAATTAAAATCCAAACCTACATGAACTAACGTAAAATAGAACGACGAAAATGTTGATGGTTTTGGATTTTATGTAGGTCTATTGGTTACTTCACAAACAACCTTCAAACTCGAGTACACATAATACTTTGGTCGACAGTAGTGTTATTTCAAAGTATGCTTGTTTCCAAAGCTACGAGATCTGTAAGAGTTATTGTTGATTCTTTTAGGGACTTTGTAACATCATGGTCACGTAGCCCGTGTACTTGGGTGTGTGTAGAATTTGTCTGATAACCTGTGTCATTGTGATATCTGTACTAGTGTGTGTATTTGTAATTGAGGTAGGATTTGGGTAGGAAGCGGTTGTGGCCTTAATTTAGGAACCATCCCGGCATTTGTCTCTGAAGTGGGAAACCACGAAAAACCACTTCCTGATTGGCTGATGGAGGAATTGAGCCCGCCTCTTCTGAGTTTTGTCTCAAGAGGCTGAGTCCACCCCGTTCCAGCCCTGAGACGAGAATTACATTTCTTGTAAGAGTCAGGAATCCAACCCGGGTCTCCTCAATGACAGCCAAGCGTGAGGAGAACTACAAGAACCATAGATGAGAGCCCTCTGTTTCACACAGTGCCTAGGATGTCATGCCAAGGACACGCTCAATTTGCCTGGCTCCAAACCTGCCCATTGCTTTCAACAGCACTTTGTACAACAATTTGTAAAACTTTTTATACATAAAAGCGTGTTATTTTGTGATATGTAATATTTCTTTCAGGTTAGGATGTATAAATTACTTGTTTCCCGCATAATGAAATTGAGCGCAATTTGTGTTGACCGACTGAAAAGCTTTCCTTAATAGAATTTGGCAACACTGAAAAATAGCTTCTAATACTTTAATATTATCTGGCAAGTATTATCCAAGGATTGTTTTCAGAACATGGCCCATTAGACTGACTAGAGAGAACATTTAATATCCCTTTATGTTCGTCGATGTCGAAATGTCAGAAAACTGTATCATAATGAGGGTCATTATAACACTATTTTTCATTTTGAAACAGAGCTCAAGAGCTCAAGAAACAGTTGGGTGACTAATTAGGTAAGGATAGCATCGCATCTGCACTGACTTCCACAGCCTCCTATTTTAAATTTCACTGAGTGGCTAGTGCCATAGTGGGGTATTTGAGGAGGCCATGGTCAAATACAAGCTATTCTCTGCGTCCCATGAGCTCTGTTCAGTACATAAAACTGGCGAAATCTCGACAGATATTTATGAATATATATGTTAGAACATAAAATAGTTATAATAATTATCGTCGAACATAAACAGTCGTATGCAACTCACCTATAATGGTAATTACGACAATCGAATGGAAATTATATAACTTGCTTCGCTCGTTTTATAAACATACTCCTGTCTTAATTTTGTCATTATAGGCTCGTTGCATAAGGTACTATTAATAAATATTTATTCGGTTCATCCCAATTAATTGGGGTCGCTGGAGCCACCCAGGTTCATTTTTGGGTTTGATCCTGACACCACGTGATTTTTCAGTTGAAAACTTCACCCCGTTGTCACCAGGATTCGAACTCCGGCCGTCCGGATGAAAGACGAGCAGCTAAGCCACTGCGCCATCACGCTCCGTGGCTTAGGTGGCAGCACGCCAGCTCTCACCACTGGGTCCGTGGTTCAAATCCCGGTTACTCCATGTGAGGTTTGTGCTGGACAAAGCGGAGGCAGACAGGTTTTTCTCCGGGTACGTCGGGTTTCCCTGTCACAATTTCATTCCAGCAACACTCTCCACTTCATTCAATTCCATTTAATCTGTCATTCATTTAATCATTGCCCCAGGGGAGTGCGACAGGTTTCGCTAGCCGGCGCAGTTCATATCCTCGCCGCTAGATGGGGGCTTAATTCATTCCATTCCCTGACCCGGTCGTCGACTGGAAGCAGGCTGTGGATTTTCATTTTTAATATATATTTAACGTGGATTATCTTCGATGCAGTTATGTTGTTTTTAACATGTCTTATAGGCACTTCGTGGAATAACTTCTTGATATTAATTCTTGCAGTTCTTTTTGAATTTAATCGGTCCCGAAGCTTTTCTAGTTTCAGCTACTGAGCCCTTGTCGAAGTCAATTACTTTGCAGAGCTTAAGAGGGTGTCTGCAGGCATCCTCCGTTAGTACAGTAGATAAGCTACACCTGCCCCGTGTGCTTGTCGAAACAACAGCTCACCTGTGCCAGCACATGTGTAAACACAGAACAAACTTGAGTCAGCCATAAAATGGTAATCGTGGGCTGGCTATAAAGTTATTAGCCTTACATGGCGCTGTGTTCCTACATTATCATATTAATGAGTGTGCTACAGTACCCTCGTGATGTGTGATGCCGCCGTCTACGTTATTTACGAAAGCTTTCTGGCTAAATGCTTGTTTCGCAATGTTAAGATGGAACTTACTTTTAGCCTATTTTTATTTTATAAAAAAAAGGCTTATAAGATCACCTTTTGTCCGTATGTGTGTAGGCATAATGTGTGCGCGTATGTGCGTATGTGCGTGTGTGTGTGTGTGTGGGTGTGTGCCCCCCTATAATAACTTCTAAATGGCTGGAGTGATATCAATGAAACTCGGAAAGATCATAGCACCATTTGGGCCAACCCCGACCGTGCCCTTCAAATTTTATTTCGTATCACCAATCCAACATGGCGGCTGTGCGAAATGTTTCACCAGTATTCAATATCTCCGAAACTATTACCGATATCACCCTGAAATTTTGTATGGTGGTAAAGGGCACTACTGGAACGTCACATGAGACTTTCAAAAACCTCGTAACTACAAAACCAACATGGTGGCCAAGCGAAGTTGAGACTTTCAAATAGACTTTTCTCGCGATTTAACCATCCAAACGCAATGAAACTAGGTACAGCAGATTTTTCTACACTGACATCTAATTTAGTTCAATTGTTTACATAACCTCCAGATGACGCCTGTGCGAAATATTTCACCGGCATTTAATATCTCCGAAACTATTACCGATATCATCCTGAAATTTTGTACGGTGATAAAGGGCACTTCTACAAGTTCACCTATGAGACTTTCAGAAACCTGTTAATTACAAAACTTACATGGCGGCCAAGCGAATTTGAATAGGCTTATCTCGCTATTTAACCATCTGAGCGTAGTGCAATATGATTATACATATTGCAATGCACTGGCATCTAATTTAGTTCAATTGCTTACATAACCTCAAGATGGCGGCTGTGCAAAATTTTAAAATTAAGTTTACATTTCTTGTGTCTTAAACATGTGATCAAAGTGAAAGTTTGAATAATGAACCTATGTAATAATTTTCCTTTAATGGTACATAACTCTTAAGGCCTATACTTATAACAATCCAAAATGGCGACCATCAGAAATATTTAGACGTTTCTAAAGATCTACGAATCTTTTACAGCAATCAAACTGAAATATTTTGTTCATAGAGGCTATGAACATAAGTTCACCTATACGACTTTCAATAACCTGGTGAGCACAAATCCAAAATGGCGGCGACGCGAAGTTAATCTATGTAAATGAACGTTTCTCTCGATTTAACCATCCGAGTGCAGTGAAACTTGGTACGGTAAATGCTTATACAAATGTTAATCCACTGGCATCTAATTTATTTCAATTGTTTTCATAACCACAAAATGGCAGCTGTGTGAAATTTTAAAATCTCTCATTTACTTCTTGTGTCCTAATCATGCGATTGCAGTTTGAATACTACACGTACACAATAATCTTCATGTAATAGTATATAACTCTAAGACCTAGGGTAAAGTTAAGTAACTCCGTGATACTAAGCTTTCTTTATTACTATTTCAGAAATTTTGGCATTCAGTTATTTCGATTCGTTTCGTGTTAAAGAGGGATACCCTACGGGACATTTCTGGCCCATATCTTCCAAATATCCATAAGTTATTAAATGGTATTATCTAACAAATTTCGGTAGTAGAAGTAGGTAACGCCGTGATATTCGAGTTACTCCGTGGTAGTGTTCAAGTTACTCCGTGATAGCATGGTGTTTACCATTCAGTGTACTTTTTAAGCGTAAAAGCAAATGTTTAATGTAATAAAAGTGTTCAAATCGTATGTATACGTTTCTATTACCCCATACTTTCCATATTAAAACATTTCACTACACAAAGAAAAATAGAAAAAACATTCTATTGAACATATTTTAAGTCTACTTGGCTCTTCTTAGTCACTATATGATTCATCGCACCTATCACACATAAAATAGGCATTGTAGATACCAGATATTACAAAACTGGCACTCAATCCATTCGGCTCCATTCTTCCACTTGGCGTCATCCGCAAGGGGAGCCACCGCATGCACCACTACCATCATCGTCGTTGTTCTGGGGTCTGGAATTAGGCCTAGACCGATCTATTGTGTCTATCTTGACACCCTATTTCTCTTCAAGCTCAGGTGTAATGACGAATAGTTTTCCAATTTTCGCAAGGGTTGCACTTCCTGGATCGGCTAAATATTTTGTGCAATAATCCTTTAGTGAACTCCACGGGATACTAATACGTCAACTGACCTGGACTACTGTCCACCCTTCTTTCTTCACCAACCGTAATGCGTATTTGTGTTTCAGCTGTGTAGGAACGAACCACTTTATTCCGTTTTGGCGCCATCTCTGCGTCCAACCTAATAAAAACGAACTTTTTGCTAAGCTCACGCACCTTGCATGCGTAACACTACATGCATGTACGTTTTAAATGTGAATGGTCTGTATCTTACCTCTGACTGGTGATAAAATGAAACTTATACAATGAAACAGCTGTTTATAAGAAATTAAAATCTTCACCACTGATTTCACTGGATATGTATAACTTGTTGAAATGTCAACTCCCTGTGAATATTTTTTTTATCGCCTTCGAGTTCGTCAAAGAGAGAGCACATGGGCTTCCTGGATTCTTGGTTTCTCCTGCCATTTGTCGGCAAAAACTTAGAACTTTCGGAATTGAACCTACGTTGTGATAGAGGAAATACGCTTTATCACGGTGTTACTTGATATCACGGAGTAACTAGACTCTACCCTACATATATAAAAATCCAACATGGCGACTATCCGAAATATTAGATGGTTCTCAATATCTACGAATCTATTACCGCAATCAAACTGAAATTTTGTATGGTGATAGAGGCAATTAACATAAGTAGGATATATGATAATAGGCTTTAGTTCTTGACGGAACTACTTGCTTTTGTCAACTTGAACCTTGACGATCGAAACTAGTCATCCAAGTGTATTTATTGACCTCATGTATTTTAGCCTATTTTAATTTATGAAATATAGGCCTATGAGATCACCTTTTTCCGTGTGCTAATGTGTGTATGTGTGTGTGTCCCTAAAAAAATCTGAACGGCTGGAGTGATTTCAATGAAACTCGGTAAAGTCATATTACTATTTCTTCCAACCCCGACCGTGGCTTAGAAATTTTATTACGTATCACCAATCCAACATGGCGGCTGTACGAAATATTTCACCGGCATTCTATATATATCCGATACTATTACTGATGTCACCCTGAAATTTTGTACGGTTATAAAGGTTACTTTCAAAATCCTGTTAAGAACAAAACGAACATAACAACCAAGCGAATTTGAACCATTTAAATAGACTTTTATCGTGATATAACCATCCGAGCGCAGTGAAACTTGGTATAGCAAATGTTTTACGCATTGTAATGCGCTGACATGTAATTCAGTTCAATTGTTTACATATCCTGAAGATGGCGGCTGTGCAAAATTTTAAAATTAAGTTTATATTTCTTGTGTCCTAATCATGAGATCGAAGTCAACGTTTGAATAATGAACGTACGCAATAATCGTCATATATTAGTACATAACTCTATGGTCAACATTTTATATGAAAATACAACATGGCAACCATCCGAAACATTTAGACGGTTATCACTATCTACTAATCCATGGCAGCAATCAAACTGAAATTTTGTATGTTGATAGAGGCAATTAACATAAGTAGGATATATGAAAATAGGCTCTTTAATTCTTCATGGAACTACTTTTTTTTTCAAGTTTAGGTAACCGCCCATTACAATTGGGTACAATCGTGTTGACCTGCTTGCCACGGTGAGTGAGTGTCGGACTACCAACCCCAAGTTTTCAGGTTCGCTCCTGGCCATGGTAAGTGATTTTTGAAAGGCGACAAAAATCACGACACGCATGTCATACTTTGTTGGCATGTTAAAGAACCCATTTGAATTCAGTAGGCCGTGTTCAAAATGGCAAAATTAATCTCGGGATTTTCAGCCAACACAAACGTTCCTTCTTTCTTTCTCTACTAGAAAGCGCTATAGTGTCAAGGAGCTTAGATATCGAATCTCCTTGACTTTCATAGCGCTCCAAGGAACAACGAAATTCGATATGCAAGCTTCCCTCTGGGTGTCAAATAACAAAGCTTGCACCCGGTACCCGAGGCCATACGATATTATTATTATTATTATTATTATTATTATTATTATTATTATTATTAGGGCCCGGATAGTTATGTGCTTAACTTTTCATAAATATGTATTTATTTATGTGCTTAAAAGTGGGAAAATATGTGATTAAGATTCCAAAATATGTTCTTAAATTGGTATCGTATTTATGTCCCTCAGTTACCGTACTCTAAAAATAGTTGAAACGTATAGCTGATTCAATAACCCAGTCCACTGTACAAATATTCCCGCATAACAGACCGGGACTTGCCTCAATTTCCGAATCCTACAATACTTCCTGCAGATACGCGATACGAAAACATATATGTGCTGTTTTCGAATTTCATTCTAAACGGAAGAAAAGGTCACTTAAGAATCTGTCATAGCACTGATTGTATTGTCGTATACTGATACTTGAGTGCGTAAATTTGCTCGATTGACGTGTAAAGTAAATTAAATGTCGTCCCCGGTAATCAGGCCACAGAAGCACCATGGCATCATTGAATGCTTTAGCCTTGTGTAACTGTTGGTTTTCTCAAAATGAACAGCTGTCAGTAAAAATAACTGTGATGGATCGCATTTTAACGTACCAACTACAGTATGATGTTGGCTACGTAACGGCCAGCATCGTCGGTCGTCTCGTCCATTGTAATCCACACAGCGTTGTCGCCTATTTCACTACGAATTCTGTGCACTCAGAGTAAAGTTTAGGTAAATAGTTCTTACGCAGTGTTGACTCGTCAGGGAGAGGAAGTTTGACGTACTTTTCTAACGTTCCACGTAGCACTGGATTCTGCAATTTGTTAAGTGTTTTTTTTTAGCGTATGGCTTTTAGTGCCGGGAGTGTCTGAGGACATGTTCGGCTCGCCAGTTTTGTAGCTGCTTCGAGACGGACACCCAATGGGTGAACTACAAGTACCGTTGGGGAGGGAAGGAGCGAAGTTGAATTGTAAGGACGAGGAGTTGGAAGGTAGCGGCTGTGGCCTATAGTTAGGGACCAACCCCGGCATTTGCCTGGAAGGAAGATGGGAAACCACAGAAGACCATCTTCAAGGTTGCCGGCGGGGGGATTCGAACCTCCTCGCCTCCCGGATGTGAGCGACTGCCATCAGTCATGCCGTAACCACCACGGCTAACTCACCCGGTTGTTAAGTGGTATATCAGCCACACGAAATGCGTGACAAATGTCTTGTGAGAACTAGCAGTTTGCTGGACCAGATCTCACATCCTGCATTTCGAGAAACCAACGTTGTGTGGACTTCTTAAAAATGCACATTTCACGTGTTTCACTGTCGCAAAATGTTGCGTAACTTGTGAACGCATGCCTGCCGCTATGGGTTTCTCACAAATGTTGCAAAATAAATTAGGTCCTTCAGTACTAAAAACGTCTCCGAACTCCCGCACTAAACGATTCAAAGTAACACATTTCGCACTCTTAGGACGCATCATACTCGTTGAAACGACAACGCCACAATCAGTACACTCACAAGTTATGCATACCACTGTGATTTAAAGTTAAATTTCTCGTATAGGTAAGGCTTAATGAGCCTGTTAATTACAGCCCCTCTGCTGTTCTTAATGACCGGGAAATTCCTGTCTTCAAATACGACTACAGTATGGAGACAATGTAGCACTGACGAAATAGAGAAGCCAATTACTGGAATTTCAAAGGGTCGAAAATGTGGGCAGCAGTCATCCAAGAAGAACAACATACTACCAAATATGTGCTTATCAATAAACACGCCCGAATATGTATTTATTTATTAAAACGTTAAAAATATGTAAATAAATAGAAAATATGTAATTAAATAAAAAATATTTAAACACATAACTATCCGGGCCTTAATTATTATTATTATTATCGTGTTGACCGACTGGAAAACATTAAATTTTGAATAGGCCTACTAAGGCAACACGGAAAAATGTCTTCCAACACGATAACATGTAGGCTACCAAGAAAATGAAGGGAAATATTTATCTCGGCCACTGTGGAAACAAGAAGCTAATCATCATCTTCTTTAATGGTGTTTGATTGATGTTGTATTTATTAGTATGGGTAGCGACGCTCGTTACAGGGGAGAAATAGAGAACTTTTAATTCTCGGAGATTAAGCAGAAAGTGGTGGTGGCGAAGAGGGGGCATGTGCAAGCACGTGGTTTCTCTCAATTAACCGACTCCTAGTTCGCTTTTGAAAGTATAATTTTTAATTAAAAATAAGAAGTGGAGACCTAAAAGGCTTTGCATTGTAATAAAGAAAATCCTATGAACAATGTATTTAGGAGGGGAAGATGCCACAGGGAGTTGAGTACCTACAATGCAGTGTTATCAACGACATTAGTGATTGTGTGTAGTTGTAGCACCCACTGAAGGAAAATACAACAACTCTGGTTTGGTGTGTAAAGTTTGGAAGCCATTCTTTTAGTGTTGCCAATACAAACTGTCAGTTGTAACTCTTCAGTCTGTCAACACGAATGCGCCCTATAACTGGGCGGGGTACAATGTACTGCATATAATATAGTCCTATGAATAATAAGTAAATAACTCTCCTGGAAATAATGACATGTATTAGTTATGATCATTATTATAAAGGGCTATTTTAAGATCACGTGTTTCAACCTTCAAGCGGTCATCATCAGATCCTGATCACTGTGTTTACATTTTATAGAGAGAGATCTGTTAGGTAATCAGCCCGAGGGCTGGTTGGATCCTCAAAAATTACCGCCGTTAGGTTATGTGGGTAGGCAGCGCTATATTGAGGCGTACTAGGCAAGATGAGTAGTGAGGTAGTTTGTCAACGCTTCCCCACTGAGTCAGAACAGCAGTACTAACCCTATGAGTAGAACCTTTCATCCACAGGCACTGACTGTGCCCTGAATGTCATTACTAAGCACCACTCATACCTCAGTAGCTTCCTTATAATCACAGCCATGAGTGAGACCGAGACATCGGTGAAAAGAAACATTTTACTCTAGCCTGTGCCAACAGACAAATGCAAATGTACTGCATTCAACAAGAGATGGCAAACAGACCAATAGAGATATCAACTATCTACAAACATTTGTAGTGCGTTTAATTGGTATTTATTTTACGATTTGCAGTTTAAATCTCGATATACTAGGTATAAGGTTACTTTTTTAGCCTATTTTCATTTATGAAAAAAATAGGCTTATGAGATCACCTTTTGTCCGTGTGTCTGTGTGTGTGTGTGATTCGTGTGTGTGTGTGTGTGCCCCCCCCCTAATAAAATCTAAACGGCAGAAGCGATTTCAATGAAACTCGGAAAGTTCAAAGCACTATTCCGGGCAACCCCGACCGTGCCCTTCAAATTTTGTTACGTCTCACCTATCCAACATGGAGGCTGTGCGAAATATTTCACCAGTATTCAATATCTCCGAAACTATTATAGATATCACCCTGGAATTTTGAATGGTGATAAAGGGAACTACTAGAAGTTCACTTATGTGACCTTTGAAAGCCTAATAACTACAATACCAACATGGCGGCCAAGCGAAGTTGCGACTTTTAAATAGACGTTTCTCGAGATTTAACCAACCAAACGCAATGGAACTAGGTACAGTATATGTTTATATACATTGTAATGTACCGACATCCTACTTCGTTCAATTGCTTACATAACCTCAAGATGGCGGCTGTGCGAAATATTTCACTGGCATTCTATATCTCTGAAACTATTACTGGTATCACCCTGAAATTTTGTACGGAGATAAAGGGCACCACTGGAAGTCCAACTATGAAACTTTAAAAAACCGGTTAACTACAAAACGAATATGGCGGCCAAGCGAATTTGAGAGTTTTAAATAGACTTTTCTTACGATTTAATGATCCAAACGCAATGAAACTTGGTACAGCAAATGTTTATGCACATTGTAATGCACTGGTATGTAATTTAGTTCAATTGTTTACATAATCTGAAGATGGCGGCTGTGTGAATTTTTAAATTAAGTTTTTGTTTCTTGTGTCGTAATCATGAGATCGAAGTGAAAGTTTGAATAATGAACCTACGCAATAAATTTCCTTTAAAGGTACATGACTCTATCGCCTATACGTATAACAATCCAATAAGGCGACCATCCTATATATTTAGACGGTTCTCAATATTTACGAATCTACTACAGCAATCAAACTGAATTCTTTAATGTTCATAGGGGTTATGGACATAAGTTCACCTATAGGACTTTCAATAAACCGGTGATCACAAATCCAAAATGGCGGCTCCACGAAATATAAATATTCACATGGTCGTTTCTCGCAAATTAACCATCCAAGTGCAGTGAAACTTGGTACAGTAAATCCTTATACAAATGTTAATCCACTGGCATCTAATTTATTTCAATTGTTTTCATAACCACAAGATGGCAGCTGTGCGAAATTCTTTAATCTCGTTTATATTTCTTGTGTCCTAATCATGTGATTGAAGTGTATTACACATACACAATCATCTTCATGTAACAGTAGATAACTCTAAGCCCTACATATATAAAAGTACAACATGGCGACCATCTAAAATATTTAGACGGTTCTCAATATCTACGGATCTATTACAGCAATCAAACTGAAATTTAGTATGTTGATAGTGGCAATTAACATTAGTAGGATATATGAAAATAGGCTGTATAGTTCTTCACGGAACTACTTGTTTAAATATTTTACAAGCGTTACTTATCTCAAACAGAGCCGTTGGTCATCCAGTTGTTACGCCTACTTTTGTTGCCAGTTGACGGGCTGAAGATTTACAACTGACAGTCTGTTTGGTATGTCTAAAATCGTTTAAGTTATTGAGAAACTTGCAGGACACTTTGAATTGTGCATTGAATGCTAAGCAATTTGTTTGATACCCTCTAATGTTGTGATGGCTGTATTAGTGTGTGTATCTGTAATTCCGGGGAGGATTGGGAAGGAGGCGGTCGTGGCTTTAAGTAATGGGAAACTACCTCACTCCTCATCTTGCCTAGTACGCCTCATTATAGTACTGCTTTGAGGTTTTGCGGGTATCTAACGACCTAACCTATGGCAGTACACTTTGAATATCCCACTATCCTTTGGGCTGACTTCCAAACAGACAGAGAGAATGTTTTTGCCGGCAATAATGCCCGAAATCATCGAGGAGATTTCATAAGTAAGTTCATACGGTCCATGTTGTTCGCTCAAAGTGGTGAATGTATCCTGCAATGGTACACAAATCCGTAGATTTTGCGCAAAATTGTCTAGTTAGTTATTTTTGTTTTAAGTGGCGGAACTTCGAGGCCATCTGCCCCAATTGGTGTTGTTTCATGTGAGGGGCTTGGAAACCGTGGCCATTTAATCCCTTGTAAGATGTGAGCGTGGATTTTGTCTGATAACCTCTATTGTTGTGATGGCAGTAATAGTGTGTGTATTTGTATTTTATGTTTGACCCTGACTATTATGTGTCAGAAAACTGTATCATAATGAGACTCATTATAACACTATTTTTCATTATGAAACAGTTTCTCCCACCAATCAGAGCTCAAGAAACAGTTGTGTGACCAATTAGATAGGGATACCTTCGCGCATGCGCTCAAAATCCAACATGTCTATATAAATTACCGAAAGTGCACCGTCCATATGTTTGCGTAAATAAACTGGTGAATATGAGACAAGACACTGTACCTTAATATCCCCAAATCCAATTTCTACACAGCGCGTTGTTTTGAAACGACTTCGGTGACAGTTTTACTGAATACTGGTGCACAATGTGAACATATGGCATTGAAGCACACAGAGCGCATGCGTCGGTTGGCCAGAGAGCTTGGAAAACGGAGATATACTACCCAGCGCAGCACCCGATCACAACATTCTAGTGACTGAACAGATATTATTGACATTTTTTTAAACATATAATAAAGTTATAATCATTGTCGAACATAAACAGTCGTATGCAACTCGCCTATGATGGTAATTAAGACACTGGCATCTAATTTATTTCAATTGTTTTCATAACTCGTATGGAAATTATAAAACTCGCATACGCTCGTTTTATAAACATACTCGTGTCTTAATTATAGCCATTATAGGCTCTTTGCATAATGGTACTATTTTGTAATTCCTGGGATGATTGGGAAGGAGGCGGTCGAGGCATTACGTTAGGAACCATCTCGGCATTGTCCTGGAGTGCAACTGGGAATCCACTTCCAAGATCCTGGAAGTGTTTTTTGTGGTTTCCCCACTTGTACTCCAGGCGACTGCCGGGATTGTTCCTAACTTAAGGCCACGGCCGCTTCCTTCCCAATCCTCTCCTGAATACACAAATACACACACTAATACATCTATCACAATAATACATGTTATCAGACAAAATTCCAAATTCATCCGAGTACACAGGGCTAAATGACCACGATGTCCAAGCTCCCCAAATGAAATAACACTAACAAAAACAAAAAAAACAACAACAACAACAAAAGTCCCTTCATTCAACTTCGACGTTGAGTAATGCTGAGGCCATGTAACAACTTAATAAACGTGCCCACGGAATTTGTTGTTTGAGATTTAGATGAATATTTTCTCACAGCATGCGCCGATGACCTCACTGTTCCACCACTTAAAACAACAATCATCATCATCATCATCATCAACACGCCGTCAAGAGGCTGAGCCATGTAGCCACCTGCCTTGGACTAGAAGTACGGTAGGCTACATATTGAGACTCTTTGCTCCAAGGGTAGGCCTACTGGCTTCCATTCTAGGCTCCATCAAGAAATTTAATTCTCGTCTGAAAGTCGGAACGGGGTGAACTCAGCCTCGTGAGGCAAAACTGAGAATGGGTGGGTTCAATTCCCACCTCAGCCATCTTTTGAAGTGGTTTTTCACTTCTACTTCAGGCAAATGCCGGGATGGTTCCTAACTTAAGGCCACGGCCATCTCCTTTCTAATCCTCACGTGAATTAGTCTGAAATGCACTCACTAATACAGCCATCACACAATATCAGTCAAATTACACACACAGTCAAACCCCTAAATAAATCAAAAGCAACAACTTCCACTCTATCCAAATGCCAGGATACTACATAACGTAATCACTAATCACTGCTCTGAATTCCAGCTACTTACACTTGTACAGACACCACAATAATGTAAGTTATCAAAGAAAGGAGGATTGGAGTTTTACGTGACCGTCAATCTCGAGATCATAAGCCACGGGACCACCTTTTTACGTGGAATCCGAACCACAGGACATGGCATTTCACTTTGAAAATCTCACATGCATTGACCGGGAATCAAACCCGGACCACCGTGGAGAGAGGCCAACAGCTTGACCACTGTCCCACCACGCCCCCAGTTGTCAAACAGATTATAACCACTCACAACCAGGCACATGGATCTGATGACCACGATGCTGAAGGCTTTTAAAAGAAAACTACAGTAACAATTTAGAACAGTGTGTATAACTGTGATTACCAGGCTGCGGGGTTTTAGTACGTGGGCAATGAAGTTAGATCGCACCGTACTATAGGGCACGTGGAAGCTCCTTCTGTGACCTTCGGGTGTACCAATGAACACATGTAAATGACGTACAGCGGATAAATGGACTGCTCGCATGGTTCGTCGTCTGTACATAGGGCGTGCGTCATATCAACTCCGTGCGATACTAATCTGACAGCACTGTTTTCGTACTAACATCCCGCAGCCTGGTGATTACCTCCAGACAGGCTGGAGGGACTGGTGGTTGACATTTTAGCGGGTAAAATATCAAGGTCATCAACCGCAAATAAGGCAGGTTATCCGCAAGTAATGATTGCTTGTTACCTCTATGTCCATTGCTGTGAGTCAAAGAAGCCGTGCAGCCCGATTATCTGTTTGTACTTGAACATCATGGGAAATCCTTCCCTTCCCATCCCAAGATGCGCGCAAGACGTTCTCCCTACATTGAAGGTTAGGAATTAGGTCATGACTACATTAGTGTGACACAGTATATATCTTGATTAAATTATATTCCGAGTGCACAAAATGAAGCAGCGTCGTCAATGTTCATGAATATTTGACGTTCTCAAGACACAGATCTGCTAAACCAAGAACTTTGCAGTATTCAAGTCTTGTGAGAGCGAGCAAAACTTGACAAATGTCTCCCTGTTGATACACATGCAATTCATTCTCAATTCATTACATCTCTCTTAGAGACTCGGCACACCAGTGTGTATATTATCTTCTTTTGGACTCAGTATAGGTCACCAAGTGTACGAGGGAAGTTCAGAAAGTAATGGTTGGTTCCTCAGTTTAGGGGCTGAGACAACGGGGTCATGTAGCCCCGTGTACTTTGGGTGTGTGTAGAATCCGTCTGATAAACGGTGTTAATTGTGATGGGTGTATTAGTGTGTGTTATCTGTTTTTAATTCAAGTAAGGACTGCAAACATTCAATTTTTCAAGTAGTTCCAGCTAGTTCTGAACTTGGTTACTACATGCCACCGCAGTCTGCTCCTGGTGACGAACGTTGGAATCTAAGAGCGTTAGTCAAATCTAACCTATAATTTAGCTTCACACAAGTGTCTGTCTGTTAGGTACTCAGCCCGAAGGCTGGTTGGATCCTCAAAAAGCACCTACGTTAGGTTATGTGTGTAGAACCCAAGGCAGCACTATATTGAGGCGTACTAGGCAAGATGAGGAGTGAGGTAGTTTGCCATTGCTTTCCTCACTGAGTCAGAACAGCAGCACTAACCCTATGAGTAGAATCTTTCACAGCATCCACAGGCAATGACTGTGCCCTGAACACACAAGTGTAATTAGTGGAAAATTCTTTATCACGCTATAAATCTATGACATGGGACCACCTGCTTTACTTCCCCTCCAAGGGATTTTTAACGCTCTTAAAAAATTCGACCATTTCGTCCGGGTCTGAACCCACGACCTTGGGCATAGAAGCTCAGCATGCTACCAACTACGCCACCGAAGCTACCTTCAGAAAGCAAGTTTCGTAATTGTATTGCACGAACAGACGGTATACTAGATGACACTAACAATCGCCATAAGAATCCACACCCGTGGTTGGTTTAACGACGGAAGGAGCGTCAGTCGAGCGGGAATGACGCATGCGCAGAGCGCCGACGAAGAGACAGGAGCAGCAGACCAATGTGCCCGATATCATTCGAATACAGTATTCACGACGTGTGCTGACAACGTGGTTGCCGATGAAGTGCGTCCTGTTATCCGGTATGAATGGGCACGTTGGACTAGAGTGTCAGTCATCCATGAACGCCTACAGACCGTGTATGGTGATGCAGTCATGTCTCGTCAAATGGTCAGTCGCTGGTTTTGTATGCTCAGTGAAGGACGGCAGAGTGTGGAGGATGAAGATCGAAGTGGGCGTCCCTCCACGTCCACGAATGAGAACAACATTGCTCGAGTACAGGACATGGTGTTAGCAGACAGGCGCATAACAGTGGCGTCCAAACTGCGTATTGAGTCATGCCCGGGCCCATCACATGCTCCATGAGGTGTTGGGTTACCGAAAAGTGTCCGCAAGATGGGTACAGAGAAACATGACCCCAGAACATAAAGAGTGCATCGCAGGGCACCGAGTTTTACCGGAGTGGTTTCTTCAAGCTAATTGCAGGCTACGACAAGTAAGTGGCGACTATGTCGATAAATAGTGCAAGCTGTATAGTTCATGATGACATGGAGTATGTCAGTTTGGCAGTAAAGGGTCCCTGGGAAAAAATACGAAAATAATTTTCAGTATTTCCCTCGTACATCATCTCTGTTCATATTGGGTGGAAGGCACTATATTGCTACAACTTCAGACAAGAGGCTGTTTGAACTTTGGCAGTTTCACTGAAGTGAGTCTAGTAGCTTAGTAATAGCTGCTGGCCAACAGTGGAGCACACAGCTCGTGGTTAATACATGGCTATGACTCAGCCAAGCTCTCTGCGCGATTGACAATTTACGTGTCAACGCGCATGCTCCGAAATCAGAGGCTCGCAGACTGTATGGTATCCCGATGCACATCCAGAGCCCATCGGCATAAAAGTGAAGTAAGCTATAAGCTCAATATCGTCAAGAAACCTGTTCATGTCTTCCTGCGCTGAATATATCTTTTTAATGAATATCTAACATAAGCTTCTACTGCAGTTTAGAATATATTTTGTTTTGAAATTCAAATTGAATCACCTTATTGTAAGGAAGCATGAAACATCAAACTATAAATAGTTGTATACATAACTATACATATGTACCTTATTAATAAGTCGTAAAAGGTTACATTTTAAGAATAGCTTTTGATGTATGCTAAATTCCGATATGATAAGATCATGTACTTATCCAGTCATGGCGACTAGTGCGAGTGAAACCACTTAATATTTGCGAACCACAGTACACAACTTCAATGTTGCCTTTTGATCAGCTCAGAGCTCAGATGAGTATGTTTGTCTATATTACATTGCAGTGTACTGTAGCCCACTGTAGTTCTATAAAATAAATGAATTAAATTTAATAAGAAATAGCTCCAAGATTGTAGTTAAGAGTTATTTCTACAAGCAACGTTGAGTTCTTCAGAATTTTAACAGTGTTAAGATTTAAAATCATCTGAGTCTCATGAAATAGTGATTTCATCAGCCACTACTATCTCAATCCAAAACTACCCTGATCAAAATAAGAATTCGTAAGAAAACTTTTTCCACATTAAAAGATAGAAAAAGAATCTCCATCATTTAATGTTAGAATAAAACCAAACGAACAACTAGTTTGGACCATACATGTAGTACCTATTTTACAACTTTTTTGAAATTATATCCGAGAAAAACTGGTCGGGGAACAGAGGCGGTGAAGGCTGGCTCTGATAGAAGTAGGAAAGCGATTTTCTGACATTTACTGTCGTCAATTCCTTTTCACCACTAAGAGCACTACAATGTCACTGACCAATTTCTTGCGGAGTAAAACACAGTTCTTCTTTATCCAGTGTTGAATCAACAATTTATTGTTTCTAAGGAATGTTAGCTCCAATTTCTTTTTAGGCAACTAGTCCAAATATATTATATGTTATGATGATTATTATTGTTTTAAGGAACCAAAATCAAATGGGTTCTTTAGAATGCCAACAACGTATGACATGCGTAACGTGATTTTTGTCGCCATTCAAAAATCACTTACCACGGCCAGGAGCGAACCTCCAAGCTTGGGGTTGATAGACCGACACGATAACCACACACCTACCGTGTTAAGCCATTCAAAGTACTTGTGTATGATGATTGCGCACGCTTTAACGAGTGGGAACTAAGTGCACTTGCTGGTGTTGCCATAGAAACCATGTGACGGAAATTTGTCGAAGTGAAACTGTCCATGCTAATTCCAGATAGTCCCCCAGTCCAATTCTCATGGTGGGTTGTGTGCTATCGTCCTGATTTTATAGTTAAAACAAATTGCATAAAAATAACCTTTTAACATAATGCAGCAATCATGTGTCAGAGGTATCCTGCTCCAAGAAGCAGGATGAAAAATAACTTTTGAGAGCAGCAGTGCTTGCAAATTTGACAAACTTATATACATCGAAGGTGTTGAAGAGGCGTGACACATAAACGAGTGATTACTGCAGTTCTAGCTACAAGATATCACATTACCTCAATATTTTTTCTTTTCTTTTCTAGAAGATTCAATGCACGGACTTCTATATAGTATTTGGTGATCCATACATTTTATATTCTGCCTTTTTTTTTGTCTACAAGGTCACTTTTGATAGTTAGTTTCAGTAGATATATTTTAATGACTAGTGAGATAAAAGGAAGGCTAAGGGAGACCACCCTGACAAAGCCAGGAACCCTGTAAGCTGTGAGGTTGGACGAGAGGCCAGCACCCTTTCTTCGTAAAAAAAAAAAAGGATTATGCTTTCAACGCTACAAGTAAGCCTCGGAATATGATTGATAATACTAAACGACAACAACGGCGAATAAATGGTATTCGATTTGGAACATGGAATGTAAGGAGTCTATACAAGGTAGGAGCTGCAACCAGTGTGAACAAAGAAATCCAGAAATACAAACTAGATCTAGCTGCACTGCAAGAAATCCGGTGGGAGGATTCGGGCATCATCGCTATTGAGAACTCGACTATCCTATATGGAGCCTTTGAACACGGGCAGTGGTTGGGTACTGGTTTTTGTGTGATTATGGTCTTGGCCAGTAATGTATCAGAGTTTGTGTCTATCAACCCCAGAATCTCTGTGTTAACAGTGAACGTAAAGCATCACAAGGCAACTTTTGTGAACTGTCATGCTCCCACGGAAGAAAGTGAAAGGGAACTGAAAGACGAGTTCTATGCGCAGCTAGAAGCAGTAGTGGATGCTATCCCAAATGGACACTTGAGGATCCTTATCGGAGACATTCATGCTAAAATTGGGAAAGAACAAGTATTCCAAGGTACAGTAGTAAGGCACAGCCTA
Source organism: Meconema thalassinum (assembly GCA_946902985.2). NCBI lineage: Eukaryota > Metazoa > Arthropoda > Insecta > Orthoptera > Tettigoniidae > Meconema > Meconema thalassinum. Next base: position 1,209,914,537 of record OX336388.2, read on the forward strand.
CATGAGGTAAGCAATGATAGGTTTGCTGCGTCATCAGGCTTGTTCATTTCCAGCACAAACTTCCAGCGTAGGAACATCCATAAGGGAACCTGTATGTCACCAGATGGGAGAATTATAAATCAGATAGACCATGTCGCTATTGATCTACAAACCAAGAGATGGGTGTCCGATGTTGAGACGGTCAGAGGCCACTTACAAGTTCAATGTAAAGGAGGGATTAGGGCTAACCTAAATAAGGTTGAGAGATACCGTGTTGAAAAACTAAAAGATGAAGTCATAAAGACAGAATATCAGCTGCAACTTAACAACCGCTTTGAAGCACTCAGTGAACTGGACGTGAGCGAAAACCCTGAACAAATTTGGGAAAAGATTCAAAGCTCACTGACTGCTACAGCAAAGGAGACGATCAAGGGAGACACAGTAGGCAAGAAGATCTGGTTTGGAAAGGAATGTGCAGATGCTCTGGAACAGAGAAAGGAAGCCAGGAATAAGTGGCTGCAGGAGACAGGTCTGGCGCAGGGTAAAGAACGATTTGAGGAGGTTCGAAGGGCTACCCAAGCAACTCTGAGAAGGGCAAAAAGAAGGTTACCAGTCGAGACAGAAATTTGTCAAAGATTCTAGTGACAAAATTCTGACCAACGATTATGATATCGCCAAGAGATGGAAGGAGTACTTCAACCAACTTCTCAATTGTGAAGACCCTGAAATAGTATTTGAATTCCAGTCTCCAACCACAGTCGGCTTGGATTATCCGCCACCCACTTTGGATGAGATCAAAACCCAGATCAAACGGCTCAAGAATAAAAGTCCGGGTGAAGATGGAATACAGACTGAGATGATCCAGGAAGGAAGAGAGAAACTAGCAGAAAAACTGCACAGGCTGATACAAGCAATCTGGATCAAAGAAGAACTACCGTCAGAATGGAAAACAGTTCTGATTTGTCCAATCTATAAGAAGGGTGACAAATTGAAATGTGATAACTATCGAGGAATCGCCCTGCTTAACGTCAGCTACAAGATCTTGTCTAACTGCCTCATAGATAGAATTCAACCAGTGGCAGAATCAGTGCTTGGTGAATACCAGGGAGGCTTTCGGCTGGGGCGTTCCACAGTAGATAATATCTTCGTTCTCCGACAGCTCACTGAAAAACTGGGTGAATATGGCAAAGAATTCCACGTGTTATTGGTAGATTTCAAGAAGGCCTATGATTGCATACACCGAAAGAGCCTACTCAGTTGCCTAAGAGAGTTTGGAATGGCCGAGAAACTCATCAACTTGGTAGCGATCTGCCAGAGCGAGGCACGCAATAAGATAAAAATGGGAAATCGAGTGACGGAGGATTTTGAAATTTTGACGGGTCTCAGGCAAGGAGACGGTTTATCTCCTACACTGTTCAATTTTGTCTTGGAGAAGATCATACGTGAGACCTTTCGAGAGAATTTTGAAGGAATCCAAGTCGAAGGGAAGAACCTAGCATACCTCGCCTACGCAGATGATATCAGTTTACTCTCCAGCTCTCAGGAAGAGTTGAGGCAAATGACCAGAGCACTCAAGGCAGCTGCCAACAAATTTGGGCTAATTGTGAATGAAACCAAGACGGAGTACCTCAACATGACTCGCGGGCAAGGCCACGTTTTTGGGCAACTAGAGTCACTCCGGGTAGGGGACCAGTCCTACAAGAGGGTCCATGAATTTCAGTACCTAGGATCGCTTTTCACGGAGAACTCATCATGTAAGGCAGAAATCAACGCCAGGATCCAAGCAGGAAACCGAACACTCTACAGCTTAACACAGCTTCTTCGGTCCAGATGTCTCTCCAGACTGTTCAAAATTCGTCTGTATAAAACTCTGATCCAACCCGTTGTACTATATGGATGTGAGACATGGAGTATCCGAAAACGGGACTTTCATAAACTACTCGTTTTTTGAGAGAAAAGTTCTTCGGAAGATCTTCGGACCGGTGAGAGATGTACACATGGGTGAATGGAGGATTAGACACAATCATGAAGTAGAAAACCTATACTATGATGCCAACATAGCTGGAACCATCAAAACCAGAAGACTGCAGTGGGCTGGACATGTAGCCCGGATGGAAGACCACCGATGGCCACGGAAGCTACTGGATTTCATCCCCACAGGAAGAGGACCACCAGGGAGACCAAGGAAGCGGTGGAGTGATGGACTCCATGAAGATCTGCAACAGGCAGCGATACGCGTAGACACTTGGCGGATGGCAGCTATGGATAGGAGACGATGGAGAAGGAAACTTGTAGCAGCGCGCGGTCCACTGGGCCTGATCGCGTAGAAGAAGAAGAAGAAGAGGCGTGAGGTGGTGCAAACAAAAGATTCATTGCACTCCACTGTTCGGTGGATAGAAATCTGGAGTGTTAATTTTGTGTACCTATGTTCTCGATGAACAGAATGCATTGGTTTATAGGCATTGTAGAGATAAAACGGGGTCTTGGTTTGCAGTATTTTATGAGTCAGAATGGCAACTGATGGCTGTCTGCGCTCGTGGAGAGATAGATAAGGAGATAGAAGGATAGCAAATAATTAAAATTAAGAAGGAAAAAGAACAAGGCATAGAGAGAAGGATGTATTGGCAAACAGAAGTACAAATGTCTTCCTGAAACCTTATCCCATTAGTGGACTTTTGCTAAGAATACTGTCTCTCTTTTTGTCACCACTCTCCTGCACCTCATTCATTTACTCTTTCACCTCCTCAAATCCTTTAATTCTCCCCTACAGCTAGCTTTTAATATTTCTTTTCTCGCAACTCTGGAAGTTCTAGGCTGACAATTATAATTTTAAAGAGAGCAGTACTTACAAAGGAAGAGAGACCTTAAGTATTTTAATTTTCTGGAAGGTGGGGATTCTTCTTCGTCTGCATAACGTTATTCTTTGCCTTTGTTATTTTCTTTCGCCGCACGGTTAGGTTAGAATATATTTCACTTCCGTCAGACAAATGAACTGTTCCGACTTAAGGCAAGACATACAAAGGGAATGCGTCAATGGAGCTGCCAAAACAAAACATGAAAGATCGAAAGGAAGTTTATTCTAAATGAAAATAATAAAAAAGATGAACTCCTACCGGCGCTGAGTCATATGGATGGGAGGAAGTTCATTTAGGAGTTCGGGATGTTGAATTCATTTAGTTCCGTGTTGAGTCTGATGTCCTTTCTATTCTTGTAAGGGGTTATAGCAGGGATTCTCAACCTTTTCAATATTGAATCGGTTGGCGCTGAAAAGCATTAAGTCAAAATTGGTCAATTTTTTAAGAATTATTATTCTGAAGAATTGAGCCAAGAGCCTTGGAACGGCATAGGAAAGGATTAAGTCAGCCTTCTGTTTAAGCCAGAAACATCTGCTACATGTAGTGCGATGAGAGGAGAAAATCGTAAGTCAATGACTTGCTGCATTTCAGCGCCGTATTCCGTCCTTAATGTTGGCCGCACTGCAAGTTTCCCGCGTCATACAGTGCTATTGTAAATTACATTTGTACAAGGTTTAGGTAGTTTTTATGTCAAAAATCCATTTTAAAATAAAATATAATGTGAAATATTCATTCTGGATGGCTTTATGCCGCACTGAACTGACCACGGAGCTGAAAGGCATTAAGTCACGTTTCCAAAATTAATTTGAAAAATATGTTAATTAAATTAAAATTGGTATTCCGCTAACGCAACCTGAATAGTTGCTTCACAATATAGATGACTAATATAGTGTGTTTGTTAAGTTACGTTCTGTCAATGACGGTTTATGTCTCATGAAAAGAAGTGAAAACTGACTTAGTACTTTTCAGCTCCAGCCGATTCAATTGTACCCCTAAGTTGTGACTAATTTTCTACCGTAACTCCACCATATTTTAAAAAATAATTAAGGTTAAAAGTTATTAACATAACGAATAGGCTAATAGTAATACATTAATACAAATGTGACAACGTACCGGTATTTATATTTAAATAGTTGAAACTTTGTAGATTAACAATGTGTTTTAGTGTTGTTAAGATGTTTAAAAAAATATCAATAAAGTTTCAATGAAACCTTTTAAAAATGTTTGAACATAATTACAAAATTATTAACATTCGGTACACTCACTTGTCTGCAATTTAAATAAAATTCCAAATGACGTTTCACAAACTGCTGAGAAATGGCAGAAAACAAAATAATAATGAAATAAATTAAGTGTTTTGTTACTACGTTGCTCTATGCACAAGTTTCCTATCGATCCTGCTACGTAAAGCTCGATTCACAAGGATAAATGTCGCAACATTAACAGTTACAAACGTTACAAATAATCGTCAACTTGCATTGAGGAGAACGATTCGCAGCCATGTTTTAAGGTAAACATGCAGAATCCCCCAATGGAGCAAAGTTGACGATGGTAAACCTGTGTTAGTAGAAATACAGTACTACTGTAGTGCTATATTACTCAGACAATCAAAGAAGAACGTTCATATTGTATACCTCGAAAACTGATCGCAACGGTTGGTTCTTATGTCATTGTGTCAATGTTTCAATAAGAATAGTTCCCATACCACTCTGGCAAACGTGCGAGTACGCGTGCCACAGTTTGAGAATCGGTGGGTTATAGCACCCCAGACAAATGCCGGGGTGGTACCATGTTTCAAACCTCCGGGCACCAACTAAATTCTTAGACTCTAATAATTACAATTGCACACACTATTACATCACCAACTTTCATTCCAGCAACACTCTCCACTGTCATTACATTTCATCTGACGTTCATTTAATCATTGCCCCAGGGGAGTGCGACAGGCTTCGGCAACCGGCACAGTTCATATCCTCGCCGCTAGATGGATTTACATTAGATTACCACAATAACACATGGTATCAAACAATTGCAACAAAGAAGACACACGCTCCTAGTTGTAGTAACAGCACAAACAAAAACGACGGTAATGGAGTTGGGGTTAGGATTGGGAAAGAGAATCCCGAGCCATCCAGCTACATACCATCCCGGCATTTGCATGGAAAGCTAAAGCAACCTACATTCTAGGTTGGCTAAGAGTGAAACCCACCTACACAATCTTCTTACTTGTTCTCATCAGGCTGAGTGTTCCTCGCTCCAACTAACATCAATAAAATCCTGGGAATCGAACTCTGGCAAGGAAAATATTACACTGAAAACTGGACTATGATGGCAGTCATAATATAATAGCTGAACGTTACTCAAGCTCAAGAGCTATTAGCCACGACTTAGAAAACTATAATGCAATGATATTTTTTTCAAAAATTAATATTTCAAAAGTTGTTGGTCGTTGTAGTTTTGAAAGTAAGTAGCGTCCGCCTCGTTACGTAGTGCCTAGAATTCTTGGCTGTCACCGCGGAGTCCCGGGTTTGATTCCTGGCTCTGCCAAGAAATTTAATTCTGGTCTGAGGGCTGGAACGGAGTCCACTCAGCCAAGTGATGCAACAACTGAGAAGAGGTGGGTTTGAATTCCAGATCGTCTGTCTTAGAAGTGATTTCCCCATTTATATTCCTGGCAAATACTGGGATGGTACCTAACTTAACACTTTATTGTATAATGGTCCGTACACCAACCACTTATCATAAGGACGATTTATCAAAGGTGCTGCTGATTGAATCTTTCAACGCAATTTTAATGAATTTCTTTGGTAAAAGTCATATTTCTGAAAAAGAAAGTAAAGGAGCCATGTCAGCCTACTGGCACGTTAATGATCCCCTTCGAGGTAAAATTCCGGCACCCCGGCGTCTCTAAAAGCCTCACTAGTTAAAAGGGACGTAAAACCACAAAAATTATATTATGTTCGACGATGTCGAAATGTAAATATTATATAGTACTAGCAGGTACCCGCGGCTTCGCTCGCGTCATAGTCTTGTCATATTGTTATTCAATGAAATGCAGGTTTAACCCCGTTCACACCCCTTTAGAATCTGAATATCCAAAAATCTTTCCTTTGTGGAAGTTTTCGACATACAACGAACATATCCAAAAAAATTCATGTTTCTAACTTCAATAATTTTGGCTGGGCGATGATGAGTGAGCGAGTCAGTCAGGACATTTTCTTTCATTTATTTTTGAGAATTTCACCCTTCCCCATGAACCCCTTAAATGGGATTTATGAAAAAAAAAAACCGTTAGAACACCTATTTACTTATTTATTAAGCTGACTTTTTCCCGCTGAATTTCAAACTTCTCTTTTATGTCGTTTAAATATACACGCTCCGTTAAGAATCCTTAGCCCCCAATTTTTACCCCTTTCACCTCATAGTATACACCATATCGATAAACTCTTAGACATATGTTTGCTTATTTTATTAATTAATTTATATGCCGAATATCACATCCCCAAATGAAACAACTCGTGAGATATTGTTAATCAATGAAATGCAAGTTTTACCCCCTTAACACCCCTTCAGAACATGAATATCCAAAAATCCATCCTTAGAGGACGTTTTCGACATACAACGAACATACCCCCCAATTTTTTAAAGTTTCTAACTGCAATAGGTTTGGATGGGGGATGAGTGAATATCCAAAATTCCTTCCTTAGCGGACTTCCTTCCCCAGAATTTCACCCCTCCCCATGCGCCTCTTAAATTGGATTTATGAAACAACGGTCGACCACCTATTTACTTATTTTTCAAGCTGATTTTCCCCCTGAGTTTCGTACTGTATGCCTCTGTCTTTTAAGAGATACTTGCTTCGTTAGGATTCCTTCAACCCTCACTTTTCACACATACACCTCATAATATACACTACATCGAAAAACCCTCAGACATGTGTCTTCTTATTCTTAATGATGAGTTTATATGCCGAGTATCGCATCTTCCAAGGAAACCAATCGGGAGATATTGTTATTCAATTAAATGCAGTCTACCCCCTTAACACCTCTTTAGAACCTGAATATCCAAAAATCCTTCTATGGTGAACGTTTTCGACATACAACGAACATAACCCCAAAATGTCATGTTTCTAACTTCAATAATTTAGGCTGGGCGACAATGAGTGAGTGAGTGAGGGTGTCAGGACATTTTCGTTCATTTATTTTTCAGAATTTCACCCCTCTCCATGGGCTGTTTTTTTGGTGCTGAATTTCAAACTTCTCGCCTATGTCGTTTAAGAGATAAACGCTCCGTTAAGAATCCTTCAACACTCAATTTTCACCCCTTTCATCTCAAAATATACACCACATCGATAAACCCTTAGACATATGTCTGCTTATTTTTAATGATTAGTTTATATGCCGAATATCACATCCCCAAAGAAACAACTCATGAGATATCGTTATTCAATGAAATGCACGATTACCCCCTTAACACCTCTTCAGAACCCGAATAAACGAAAATCCTTCCTTAGTTTACGTTTTCGACATACAGCGAACATATTCCCAAAATTTAATGTTTCCAACTTCAATAGTTTTTGCTGGGCGATGATGAGTGAGTGAGTCAGTCAGGTCATTTTCTTTCAATTATTTTTACCAGAAATTTACCCCTCCCCATGGGCCCCTTAAATTGGATTTATGAAGAAACGCTCGAACACCTATTAACTTATTTTAAGCTGTCTTTTTCCCCTGAGTTTGATGAGTGAGTTAGTCAGTAGTTAGGACACTTTCTCTCCTTTTCCCCCCCGAATTTCATCCCACCCCATTGGCCCCTTAAATTGAATGTATGAAAAAAAAAACGGTCGAACACCGATTTACTTATTTTTAAGCTTATTTTTTCCCGCTGAGTTTCAAACTTCTCGCCTATGTCGTTTAAGAGATACACGCTCCGATAGGAATCCTTCAACCCCCACTTTTCACCCCTTTCACCTTATAATAGACACCACATCGAAAAACCCTTACACACATGTCTGCTTATTTTTAATGATTAGTTTATATGCCGAGTATCACATCCTCAAATGAAACCACTCGTGAGATATTGTTATTCAATAAAATGCAGGTTTAGCCCCCTTAAGACCCCTTTAGAACCTGAATATCCGAAAATCCTCTCTTAGTGTACGGTTTTGACATACAACGAACATATCCCCAAAATCTCATGTTTCTAACTTCAGTAATTTTGGCTGGGCTATGATGAGTGAGTGAGTGAGGACATTTTCCTTCATTTTTCTTCCAGAATTTCACCCCTCCCCAAGAACCCCTTAAATTTGATTTATAAAAAAAACTGTCGAACACTTATTTACTTATTTTTAAGCAGATTTCTGTCCCTGAGTTTGAGGAGTGAGTCAGTCAGTCAATCAGTTAGGACACTTTCTTTCTTGTTCCCCCCCCCCCCCCTAGAATTTCACCCCTCCCCGTGGGCCCCTTAAATTGGATTTATGAAAAAAAGAACGGTCGAACTCCTATTTACTTATCTTTTAAGCTGATTTTTTCCGCTGAGTTTCAAACTCCTGGCCTATGTCGTTTAAGAGATACACACTCCGTTAGGAATCCTTCAACCCTCACTTTTCACCCCTTTCACCTCATAATATACACCAAATCGAAAAACCCTCCGACACGTGCCTTCTTATTTTTAATGATGTAATTATATGCCGAGTATCACATCCCCCAATGTAACCAATCGTGAGTTATTGTTATTCAATGAAATGCAGGTTTAACCCCCTTAAGACCCCTTTAGAAACTGAATATCAGAAAATCCTCCTTTGGTGGACGGTTTTGACATACAATGATCATTTCCCCAAAATGTCATGTTTCTAACTTCAATAATTTTGGTTGGGCGATGGTGACAGAGTCAGGACTTTTTCTTTCAATTTTCTTTTTTTCAGAATTTCACCCCTCCCCATGATCCCCCTAAATTGGGCTTATAAAAAACTGTCGAACACCTATTTACTTATTTTTAAGCAGTTTCCCCTCCTGAGTTTGATGAGTGAGTCTGTCAGTCAATCAGTTAGGACACTTTCTTTCGTGGTTTTTTTCTCCCCCAGAATTTCACCCCTCCGCATGGGCCCCTTAAATTGGATTTATGAAAGAACGGTCAAACACCTATTTACTTATTTTTAAGCTGTTTTTTCCGCTGAGTTTCAAACTCCTCGCTTATGTCGTTTAAGAGATACATGCTCCGTTAGGAATCCTTCAACCCCCACTTTTCACCCCTTTCACCTCATAATATACACCTCATCGAAAAATCCTCAGACACGTGTCTTCTTATTTTTAATGGTGAGTTTATATGCCGAGTATCACATCCCTCAATGAAACCAAGCCGGAGATATTGTTATTCAATGAAATGCAGGTGTACCCCCTTAACACCCCTTTAGAACCTGAATATCCAAAAATCCTTCCTTAGTGGGCGTTTTCGACTTACAACGAACATATACCCAAAATTTCATGTTTCTAACTTTAATAGTTTTGGCTGGGCGATGATGAGTCAGTCAGTCAGTCAGTCAGTCAGTCAGGGCACTTGTTTTTATATAAGAGATGTCAGAAAACTGTATCATAATGAGGGTCATTATAGTACTATTCTTCATTATGAAACAGTTTCTCCAGCCAATCAGAGCTCATTCATTGACCAATTAGGTAAGAATAGCTTCGCGCATGCGTTCAAAATCCAACATGTCGGACATGAATTACATGATTTGAAATTTCAAATTGGATATCGGATCAACCATTGTAGTTACAATCCCAAACACAAAGACAAAATCAGCTCGAACCTTTACGGTAACAAGACAATACTATGACATATGCAAGAAATATATGAATCTACGTCCAGAAGTTAGCAGCACAGAATCCTTCTATATAAATTACCGACATGGAAAGTGCTCCGTCCCATATGTTCGCGTAAATAAACTTGCGAATATGAGACAAGAAATAGCACTGTACCTTAATATCCCCAACTCCAATTTCTACACAGCACTTTGCTTTCAAACGACTTCGGTGACAATATTAGTGAATGCTAGTTCTGATCGGCACTAGATATCATGCAGGCTGTAAACAATAGCATTGCCAAGCAAAGTTAATGGTCTCTGCTTTTGAAATTATTTGACCCACGCATGCGCTCTGTTCAGTCAGCAAACCACCCAGTGCGCTCTGTTCACTAACTGAAGTTACTGAACCCCACAGATATTTATGAATATTTATGTTAAAACATATAATAAAGTAATAATTATCGTCGAACATAAACAGTCGTATGCAACTCGCCTATAATGGTAATTAAGACACTCGTATGGAAATTATAAAACTCGATTTGCTCGTTTAGTAAATATACTCGTGTCCTAACTATTGCCATTATAGGCTCGTTGCATAATGAACTATATTACAAGTATTACTTTTGTAACTCTTTCAACTGTGGTGGCTAAAAAAAAATATAGTGTATATATAGCAATTATAAGGTGCATTCAAAAAGTAACGAGCCGGAGGCTGGAATGCGCAAACCGGTGACTACATCGGCTAATCGTGGCGTGTGTAATGAGGTGTGGTTGCGACCAGAGCGTGGAAGGTCACAGCCCGTCGCTAGAGGGCACGTGTGCACGTCACGTGACTATACAAAGCGGGCAGCAGCATGCATCAATCGTCCAACGCTGCCAGTCGCATTGAAAATAGTGACATGGAAGCGTCAAACGAAGAGCAAAGAGGTGTTGTTCGGTTTTTGACAGCGGAAGGAGTAGGGGGAACGGACATTCATCGCCGAATGTCACAAGTGTACGGCGAACACTGCATGTCCCTTGCAAGGGTCAAGGCGTGGCACAAGCGCTTCAGGGAAGGACGGGTGTCGTTAGCCGATGATGCCCGGTCTGCCCCCCCCCCCCCCCCCCTGCATTACCGTTGACAACGTCCAGCTGGTTGATGCACTCATTACCCAGGACCGCCTGGTGACAGTGAATGCCATAGCCGCCGTGGTCGCTCCACGACAATGCACGACCTCATACGGCCGACACAGTCGCGGCACTCCTGCAGAAATTCAAATGGGAGGTTCTCGGCCACCCTCCATACAGTCCAGACCTCTCTCCATGTGATTACGTCATGCTTGGTCCCCTGAAAAGGGCTCTGCGGGACCAACGATTCACGTCGGACGCCGACGTCCAGCTGTACGTGCGGAACTGGTTCACATCGCAGCCCAGGGAATTTTATGAGGCAGCCATTCACCGCCTCGTGTCACAGTGGGACAAGTGCCTCAACAGCCAGGGCCAATACTTCTAAGATACAGGTACTGATTTCTGTAATTATGCCTCCGGCTCGTTACTTTTTGAACGCACCTTATAGAAATTATATATAAAATGAAAACCTTAGAAAATAATATAAAATTAAAATTAAAACACAATTTAAAATTAACAATATTAATAATGAAGATGAAATATAAATAAATACAAATAAAGTAATTCTTTATCAGAAAAGGTTCTGTCCTATAAAGGCCACGGCAGCCTCCTTCCCTATCCTCGTCTCATTACAAATATACATGTTGCTACAAACAACATAATAACAAACGTTATCACACAAATCCTAAATGAGCACGGTGTCGCAAGCACCTAAATAAATCATCAATAACAACCTCGTGTGCGGAATACACTGCCAGTGTTGCGGAATTCTATCTACTCTACTCTGCACTTGTCGGAGAAAATGTGCGAATGAATCGTAGATAAATGAAGTTAAGAAGACATTACGTCAGTGATCGGTCTTCTCCTTTATCTGTAATGTTTATGCCCCCTACATTCCGTTTCCTGACGCACGCCATGATGTATCGCCATCGTGTTCCGGACCAACTGTGTGTGTGAAATACATTCTCCAGGCTCAGACCCCAACAATGTTGGTCATGATATCTCTGGATACGAGTGTAGACAATATTGTCAACTCTCTACACCAGGAACAACATGAAACGATACAAAATACAAATACATATTATACAGGGTGTAACTAAATATGTGGGAAAGATCCGGTGATTCGATAGAGGACTTGACAACAAGCAAATAATTTCAAGATGGTGGCCGTGCGAATCATGCAGACATTATAATACATAACTTAGCTATTGATTCCATTATTTAATGCCCACAGTACTTGTCATTCAGATAATTTTATATAAGAGCCCACTGCTACCAACGTGATTTTTTATTTTATTTTTATCGTATGGCCTCGGGTGCCGGGTGCATGCTCTGTATTTGACACCCAAAGGGTAGCTTGCATGTCGAATTTCGTTGTTCCTTGAAGCACTATGAAAGTCAAGGAGGTTAGATAATTAAGCTATAACGCTTTCTATTAGAGAAATGAGGAACTTTGTGTTGGCGGAAACTCCCGATATTAATTTTACCATTATGAACACGGCCTACTGAATTCAAATGGGTTCTTTGACATGCCATCTACATGGTATGATACCTTTCAAAAATCACTTATCACGACCAGGAGCGTACCTGCAAGCTTGGGGTTAGTAGACCACACGTTGACCATTCACCCACTCACCCACTCACCAACGTGATGACTATATGAGGCTGAATATTGCGTTTAACCACCATCTTGACATTATAAAAACAGCTTAGAAAGTGGTTAAGACGAACACACCGCCCTTAGAGTCATAGTTTGTTAAGCTGCCATTAACATTTATATTCTAGGGATAACAAACAGCTAAAGGAACCAAAACAATAACGATTTTATATAACTGTACCTGTCATAAATCTTGTACAACAATTAAATACGTTTCTAAGGAAACACACATCTTGCTATTAGTTAGTTAGTTATTTATTGTTGTTTTAAGGGACGGAACTACGATCTTGCTATTAGAAGCAAAGCTTAAAATTTTCAAAATTCAAATCGTAACTATTTTAAGCCGATTTTCATCTATGAAAAAAAAAAAAGGTTTATGACATCACCTTTTGTTCGTGTGTGTGTATGTGTATGTGTGTGTGTGTGTGCGTATGTGTGTGTGTCTCATAAAATCTAAACAGCTGGAGCGATTTCAATTAACCTCAGTGAAGTCATAGCACCATGTCGGCTGACCCCGACCGTGCCCTTCAAATTTTATTACGTCTCACCAATCTAACATGGCGGCTGTGCGAAATATTTCACCGGCATTCTACATCTCCGAAACTGTTATTGATATCACCTTAATTTTTTATGGTGATAAAGGGCACTACTAAAAGTTCACCTATGAGAATTTAAAAAACCTGTTAACAACAAAACGAACATGACGGTCAAGCGAATATGAAACTTTTAAAAAGACATTCCTCGCGATTTAACCATCCAAACGCAATGAAACTTGGCACCGCAAATGTTTGTACACATTGTAATGCACTGGCATGTAATTTAGTTCAATTGTTTACATAACCTCAAGATGGCGGCTGTGCGAAATATTTCACCGGCATTCTTTATCTATGAAACTATTACAGATATAATCCAAGGCTTGTTTTTCCAGAATTTGGTAGAGATCCGACGATCAGTTTAGTCGAAATTATATATACGCTTTGAACACTCATGACACTAGGGTGTCAGGGGCAGATGACCTCGTAGTTCCGCCCCTTAAAACAACAATAACTAACTAAAATAACAAACTAATCAATACTGGGGTGTCACGGGAAGATGACCTCGCTGTTCCGCATAAAATAAAATAAAATGAAATATTAATAGTCAAGTGATTAAGATTTATTGTTTCCTCTTTCTTCTACAGTCCATAACAATATAGCCTACGTATCTTATTTATTTCAAGTGCAAGCCTCCGTGGCTTAGGCGGCAGCGCGTCGGCCTCTCACCACTGGGTCCGTGGTTCAAATCCCGGTCACTCCATGTGAGATCTGTGCTGCACAAAACGGAGGCAGACAGGTTTTTATCCGGGTACTCCGGTTTTCCCTGTCAAAATTTCATTCCAGCAACACTATCCACTATCATTTCATTTCATGTCATTAATTTAATCATTGTCCCAGAGGAGTGTGACAGGCCTAGGCAGCCGGCACAGTCCATATCCTCGCCTCTAGACGGGGGCTTCATTCATTCCATTCCTGACCCGGTCGGTCGACTGGAAGCAGGCTGTGGATTTTCATTTCTTTAATAGTCAAGTGCCATTGAGGGTGTTGTACTCAATTGTCCACTATCTTCAGCAAAGCAAAGCCAACTCCATACAGGCCATGGAGGCCCTGGGAGTAGTAGAAGGTAGAGGCTTCCACTTTTTGTGACATCGGCACTAGATGGAATGGAGTTGTCAGCTCCACGCCCGGCCGTCTTTGCCCCTAGGGCCATTTGCGTTTCCGAAAGTGGTAGTTTTGTTCTAAAATCCACTACTTGGGTGGGGATCGAACCCACTCCCTTTTAGTTAGAAGCTCAGCGCCTCTACCGACTGCGCCACGCAGCTCCCACATTCTTAAGCAGTAAGTAATATAGGCCTATGGAACTAAAAGGATCATATTGAAATACGAAACTATCCCAACAATTTCGTGGAGAACGTGTGGCAACCCTAGTTTTGGATGGCGGTTGTCAGTGCCAAGATTCGACCTCGAAAGAAAGAAAGAAAGAAAGAAAGAAAGAAAGAAAATTCAACGGACATCAAAGTAAAAGTCTCGAAATCTGTATCAAGGAAAGCAAACAGGTAATTGGGGGGGCCGATTCAGCTAAGTGGAGATGTATTCATAAGGTTCGTTTACCTGGGTAGTCAATAGTGACTTTAAAGGACTATTATGAATAGGCCTACGTCTTCTAACGGCAAAGAAGCTGGTACCAGTATTCTGTTTGACGGATGTAGGCTGCGCCACATGCGAACAATGCCCCCTCTTGTCAAACATCGTCGTGAAGCTGGCAAGTTCATTATTTTGTCGCCGTTCTGCCTCTCTATTTACACATCCGTCTCGTGTCAATATTAATGCTGTTGTTTCTTTTACTTGATTTTCCTCTCTCTTCTTGGCAAGGGAAGGAGAGGGCACCAAACTTCATTGTCGCCGTCTAGGGTGTCCAATGAGGCACTAAAATAACTGATAAAATTCAGCAAATCACATCTCACACACAGTGGCAAGGAAATGGAAGAAAAAGTTCCAACTCATTTCCACATCGTCTCCTTCAATACACCCAGAATAATGGGGAGAGTGAGAGAGAGAGAGAGACGTCTGCAATGTGGGAAGGCTTCTAATTTAAGAATGGAATAGAAATAAGTCATTTGGTCATGAACTCCAGACTGATTCAACAGTAAGTTGTGCTGTAAAACACTGCATCATAAAACTTGTGAGAGAAGTTTCATATGGAAAACTTGATAGACCTATGAATGAAGCCTGAAAGTTTCGGTAGTAAAAAGTTATGGACCTGGTGGAAATGATGAAATATCAATGGAACCTTAAGGACAAAGTGAAATAAAGGAACTGGAATTCTGTTGAAAATATGATGGGGAAAATTGAATTCTGGGAAACGATCCTAGACTAGGCTGGATATAATTTACATTATTCCTAATTTCTATGAAGGATTAAAGAATGCATTGTGGGAATAAAACTTTGAAATCTTCCCAATTCGCTACCTGGAGTTGAGATGACACATTCGATAGTTCGGATTCCACGTAAGAAAGGTTCCATTTCATTTTGTAGAAGAAGGTTAACACCCACTTTGAAAGGAAGAAACGTAAAAAAAATCCTATAGGCATAAACATAGGAGATATGAGGGGAACGGTGAAATTGTGAAAAGTGGAAAAAGAATATTGCGATTTGAATTTTGAAAATGTAAAAATTAGCTTCTAATAGCAATATGTGTGTGTTTCCTTGGAAACGTACATAATTGTTGCACAAGATTTATGACAGGCACAGTTATAATAATCCAATCGTTATTCTTTTGGTTCCTTAGCTGTTTGTTTTCCCTAGAATATTTATTTTACTGGCAGCTTAACAAACTATGGCCCTAAGGGCTGTGTGTTCCTCTTAACCACTTTCTAAGTTATTTTAGGTTTTGCACCCTAATTCTCATTCTCCCCTTTTGGTCTGCAGCCCGCCCTTTCTTTCGATTAAAATGCGGACTTGGAGATAAACTGCGGTGGAGCACTCTTAACAGATCACAGAAGGGGTGATGCTGTTCTTCCCTTTGTCAAAGACCTCCTTTGATGTAATAATGGACAAAAAAGTACAAACACTTCACTTGTTCTTTGACTCATTCTAATGTGGCGTCAGTAGCGGATCCCATCACCCCCTCCTTGACGTCTTGCCACACTGAATACGCTCAGCTTAAAGGAGATATAATAATAATAATTCATCTACACGTACTGTGAAAGAATCACGGATGTTGCTAGGAAACGACGTCTAGCATTTTATGGACACATCTACAGGATGCATCCTACTAGGTTGACCAATCAGCTCCTCGGTTACTGGCAAAATCGGAAGACCAAGTCACCATAGTTGTGGGAAGTGAGCAAAGATCTGCAAGAACGTGGAGGGACGGAAAGAGACTTAAAAGACTGGACATCTCTCAGGACGATGCTTCAGCAAATTAGGTTCCAGGACAAACCGCCAAGAAAGAAGACAGGAGTCCTCTGGATACAGAGGAGGAGGGAACAACACACACAGAGGATGTGCAACTACTGGGCAAACATCAAAGCCCACTCCAAATGTAATAGTTGAATGTCGTGGTCCTTAGATGGCCTATACGAAACAAGAATACAACTACTACTACTACTACTAATGATAATAATCTAATAATAATATTCCCCTTAATGTTCCCGTGTCTACAGGGTCGAGGATGAGATGTGATACATTTCTATGAGGAGGACGGTTTATTCGGCTAAATGCCCTATAAATAAAGATGAAACTGGGCAAACAGTTGGAAGGAAGCTGCCATCTTGGCACAGGTCTGGAGTTGAAAATGGGAAATCAGAGAGATCCATTTCAGAGGCAGCCGACGGCGGGGTTCAAACCCACTCGTCTGCCACGTCCTTAGATATCCTGGGCGTTAAAATAATAATAATAATAATATTCGGGGATTTATAACATACTTAAGAATATAGAAATGCAAAAGTAAAGAAAACACAAGTACTATATATTGGATGTAGAGAAGTAAAAATAAAGGATGGAAGTATTACATGACCATTAATCTTGCGATCATGAGCCAAGGGACCTCCTATTTACGTGGAATCGGAACCACAGGACATGGCATTTCACTTCGAAAATATCACATGCAATTGACCGGGAATCGAACCCGGTCCAACCCGGTGAGAGGCAAACAGCTTGAATGCTGCGCCACCCCCACCCCCTGCAGAAAAGTAATACCAAGCCTCAAGATACTGAGCGTTCTATGAGATTATGGTGTCTAGGGAAGACTGTTAGTAACTATGATAAGTATTGTACTTGGGAGGTCTCCTTTTCGGTGCACGTGGGACATCGTTTCCTTATGCTATGAACATATGCAACTTCCTGATTTGTGTGCACAGCAGCTAGATCTGCTCTTGCCCAACCCCCTCCTCCTGCGTACTACTGCAGTGTAAAACATTTGCCACGCTAATCGGCACTGGCTTAGACTAGTAATTTCTGAGGGAACATCCTACTATCGCGCGTCGATGGTCTCAGTCAGGGATGTATTCGGCACGATCCCCGCACCGCTCTATGCCCCTCTCCTACCATTGAGCTCTCAAGGTCAAATACACAGCTAGTCCCCGGGATCTGTTCAATAGGTGCTACGGGGAATTCTGAAGGATTCTTTTCATATTTTTAATGATCATCTATACAGGGTGTTTCGGAAAAAGTGTCCGATATTGTAACAAGGGTTGGGATTGGTCAAAACGAGAAGAAATGTTCCTATAAACATATGTCCGGAAACAAATACCTGTTGAGATATGCACCATTTTACCCGCGTGGACGAGGCGTTGTGTTTGGTGGTACAGGCGTCTTTCCGTTGAAGGTCTTTGTACGAGTTGGATCTTCAGTCATAGTATGTGGCTGTGCGGTTGCCGGACCTTAATCCATTGGATTTCTGGCTATGGAGACATTTGAAGACATAGGTGTATGCCACATCCATCGATAATGTACAGATGTTACAAGAGCGTGTGACCAATGGGAGTGCCCACATCCGTGAGCAGCCAGAGCCGTGATTGGACGAGTTGGGGATTCCTTGCGAAGAAGAGCTGAAGCATGTGGTAACCATGTGGAGCATCTCTTGTAATGTGCAGATGGTATTCCTGGACAGACCGACTGTAATCATCACAGCTCCTGGTTGGTGGTGTTGATGGATGTTTGCCCAACGCGTGTTCTATTAAACGTGTGTTACAAGCCAGTGTTCATTAGAAGTAGCTGGTAGGATGACGTCCATTGGCTGAAGTGTAAATACACAAAAAAAGTAAAATGGCTCATACTGTATCTCAACAGGTATTTGTTTCCGGACATATGTTTATAGAAACATTTCTTCTCGTTTTGACCTATCCCAACCTCTGTTGCAATATCGGACACTTTTTTTTGAAACACCCTGTATAACCATGTGTGAATTTTCTCAGCAGTGTTATACTGTATATCTATGTTCTATGTCGCTGTAATTTTATCCTTGTTTTATCATCCTGGACCTCCATGATCAGCTTAGGCGTAAGGCAGGTGCCAATATCGAAACAAACACCCCAAGTGGGTTGAAAATCAGGCTGCTGTGATTGTTGATTAGGACTGGGCAAGGCTGTAATCTTTCACCATTACTATTTATTTTACGTGCGGCCCATTTATTGAAGGACGTGAACTGGTTGCGTGGGATTCAGTTAGGTGAGAATCATGTCAACAGTCTGTTTTTCTTTATTGATGTATTTATTTTAGTGTAGACAGATTCGTTCCAAAGTTTAGAGGTTTACATTTTAGAACTCCAAATGAAACTTAGTGTTTTGAGATAGACAATATATTGGCCTCATACGTATTTCCCCTCCATTTTCATAAATCTGTTACAAACAAGAACGATTAACAGCGTGTTTCTAAGATACTAGCAGACCCGTGCGAGAACTTTCGCATAATGGGTTGTGTGCGCCCCATATGTACAGACTACCCGCCCAGCACTAGTGCTATGCGGGCTGTACGCAACATGGTTCTGCCAGGGGCTATCGTCTTGTTTATTTGTTTTAAAGCATTTTATAAACAAATACATATATTTTCGTTGACTTTTCAAGAAATGCATGATTTTTCCTGTACTATTGAGACGCCAAGGAAGATTTTGGTACAATCCACACCTTATAACTCCCTCTGGCTTAGAGCTTGGATTTTGTGAAACATACTGTGCCCGCTGGCCGAAGGTTTCGGGGAGTCACCGGTTTCAAATGACCCTTCCGAGACCCTCTTCCAGTTAACACACAAGTATAGGGGACGATACATTCATAGGCTGGTGTAGCACAAAGTCTGCACTCGGGGGTGCCGGGAATTAATGAGGTTCGATCTTTAACCAGCTCAGAGGAATGCATCGATAACAAAACTAAACAAGAAAAGAGATGTCAGTCTTATGTTAAAATCACAAATACATTTTATTCAGAATAGATCCCTAGCCTAGCATGAGAGTTGCAAACGGCTAGTCCGATACTATTCTGCCCTGAAAGAAAATATAAAAAAAGTCCTAAACAAAATCTAAATTACTCTCATGGTCCTAATACAAAATTCGACTAAAATGAACAAGCTAAGAGAATGGCACGTAAGATCGGCCCTAAGCAATTACATCGAAATGACTTACGGGTGGATCAAACATCAAAAGAATCTACAGCAAAGCAAGACATTTACTTGTTTACAAATACTAGAACATTTACATTTAGTAGCAAAGGGAAAGTTTGTCCTATGCTATGATGATGCCAACTCTAACATTTATCTTTAGAGTTACGTGTTTAGCTAGTCCTAAATATCATTAATTAATAAACGAGATGCGTTTATTACTAAGAAAATCAAGCTATGTGCACAATGTTGCTGAATAAAAAAGAGCTATGCTAATACAACACAAATGCATACAATAATTCAGCACTCCTATGGTTGTGCAATTGGCACTGCCTGCGTACTCGATTTGTTACTGTTTGTAACAAACGGTCATAATGTCAAAGTGTTAAGAAAATAGAAAATATAGGAAAGCCTGAAAATGCGATAGTAATTAAACAATTACATCGACTCATATTGCTACTAATCTGATGTGTGTGCTTCTGTTATCACATCACCAATCAGTTGTCGACTATTCATGTGAAAATGTATCAAAATCTATCTATATTAGCTTAACAATATCTAAGTGTTGACATTTGGTCCAGAAGATAGTTTATTTTTAATGTTTATAAATTTTATTTAGATTCAGGGGGAATTATAAGATTTGTTAGTTTTCCAAAACCTATTTTGATTATTAAGCTTCACACAATTATTTATCCATGACAGTATTGTTGTTCAGTTTATGGACCTTTAAAAGCGTTCAGTGTATTTAGGTAACGTGTGTATCCAACTTAAGCAAATAACTCAATAGTTTAATAGTTTACGAGAAACCCTGTGTCTTCACCAATATTTCATCATACTTATTAGACATCCTATGTCTTCACCAATTACTTTACTCTTATTTCGGATTCATTGATCCAGGCGCCCTCGGTTTTGGTACGACTTTAAATAGTTCATTACCACCGATATAACTACAATAACAATGTCGGAGGTATTTATCCACCGTCACGACTCATATAATACTCTTACAACGTTAATTTACAAAAGCGTGGATTCCTAATTGACACACGTTTGAAATGCTGGTAATAAAGATTATGTGTACAGAAAACACATCCTGACAACGTTTTAAATAAACATGAAGGCTTCTGATACAAGCTAAAAGTGTGTGTGAGCTTTCATAAAACTGCCTCTTCCCTGAATAAGGTCGAACCTGCGATCATTTGGTTACAAAATACAGTTGCATTCATTGCCTGTGTGGCTTCTCTTAAGGAAATAAACCAGTTTTCAAGTATTGATCTGGCCAACAAATGTGAATAACGGAACTCGGCATTCCACTTGTAATAATGTCAAGAATCTCACAGCCTTCTAAACAAAATATTGATCCACTGCCTAGAATCGAGTGTGCTGTGTAGTGAACTTGGCTCGTAACCTTGGCCTCGATTTAACATTTGTCAAACTAGTTTATTTGTCATCAGCCTGACATAATAAAAGTTGATAATAACCGTTTTGAAATGATACGAAATGAGCATTGAAAATCCAGCCTTCCTGGCGTCTATAAATGTTTAATAAAACTTATTAATTTCCACACGCGTCTTATAATTAACTACCTGCATTTTACACTAAATAAATGAAACAAAATTAAACTAATCTACTGTTTTCCATCTCTTACAATACGCTATAAATATTTGATCTGACTTAACGATGCAGCGTCACGTGGTTCGAATCACGCCATGAGATGTTATATGCGGTCTCGTGTATGGCTTTAGATTACCATCTCATTGCGTCTGGACATCTTCCGTCGCCAATTCCCCACGAATGATTTAGAAATCACATGCCATCGCGTGGTTGGGGTTGTATTTGAAGATCTGCTGGTTTAGCATTATTGTAATGTTTGCGTTGGTAATAACGTAGCACATAATTAAAGAAAACTTTCGCGCACTGCAGCTAATATGCGGTAAAAAAATTGCCCATTTTCACTCCGCCACTGGCTCTAGCCTTGGTCGCGTGAGCGACACTCACTCGTGACTTGCACTGATATTTATACAAACATTTTAACGTAAAATTAAATCAAAAATACTGCCCATCTGGCAAATAAAGATTGTTCTCGTATATTCTGTACAGTTATACAGTTAATTAAGTACACTGTTTATAAAACACTGAAGTGTGTGTGTGCGAGTGAGACCATGCGGTCGTAAAGTTTACTTCACACAAGTGCATCATTTCACCTCGGACAATGAAAATATTTCACAGTTTATGTAGTGATGAATGTCTTCAATCTTTAAACTATTAAACAATGCCATGATGGCTATCCATAAGAAAAATATCCACAGATTTTTCATGCCACATGGTTTCCTTCACGGACGAACTTTCACTTGTGCTCCAACATGCACATCGGTGTTGTCTCATCCAAAGAAAAAAATAGGAACTTGTGTTACCAAATATGGCGTGCTCCCAGTATATGAGCTGGCCGCGTAAATTGATAGTTTCTTGATTTACGAAGTATGCTGTACTTCAAATATGCAGAATTACTTGGTTATAATTATAGTTGATTTTTGGAATGTCCAAAATACGTATATAAAAATATGATCCTAAGCGATATTACTTCAGCTTCTTCCCGCCGCTCGCAGGGTATTTTCAGCTACATTCCAGCATAAGTTTTAGTCTCTCTTATCTGAGCAAACATGCGTCAACGGGCGCATACATCTCCACGTCAAGTAAATAATAATTGTGGAAGTCAATTTTTATTTCATCCAATTCAATCTTGAAAATACAATTTCAAATTTGCAGCATTGAAAATACCGATCCTTTCACCAGTTTGAAGATCACTTACAGCATAACTGCCATTGTTGTATACTGTTGTTATCCGGTGTTGACCGTAAAATAGAGAAATGAACTTGTGGTACACCCGTTCGAGGGGATTAGAAATTCCGGGTCTCCTGATAAGTACCATATCATTCACATGGAGTGGTCCATAAAAACGTTGCCTCTGGACTATTTGTAAGCGCTTCTGTGCTTGTCTCATCATACGTTCACGGGCTTATGTTATCTTAGTGGAATGTGCGGGTTGGATGCTGGGTGGTAACGCAACAACGTTGTTCCATGCTCTTTGAGGTCTTCTGTTGAAGTGTAGCTCATCTGGAGTGTATCCAGTGCTCTCGTGCTGAGTGTTATTGATACATTGAGCAGCGACAATTAGAACCTCTGCCCATCTCCAGTGTTGATTAGAACAATATAGGCGGCAAAATTTTGGCAGTTCAGCCATATATCTCTCCGCCGGATTGCTCTCAGGGTGTCTGATAGAATATAAGACATGCCCTATGCCTAATCGTTGCATGGCTTCAAAAAATTCCAAAGAAGTGAATTGTGAGCCATGATCTGTGAGCAAAAATTGAGGTCTTCCAGCCTCCGGTATGACCTGTCTCTCAATTCTGCTAATGATCTGTTTAGCTGTTGTTTTCTGGATAGGATGTAGCATTAAATATTTAGTGAACACATCCAGTATCACTACCACATAGCGATTTCCTCGCCTAGACTTCGGAATTGGGCCAAATATAATTATCTAGAGCATAGAGTTCTCTTGGTTCGGTCGGGAGTATAGGTTTTGGCATCTCCTTAAGCAATTGAGTGTTATATTTGTTCCTCTGGCATATATCACAGACTCTTAAACCATCCCTCACAGAACTTCCCATGTCGTTCCATACAAATGTTTCCCTGATAGCTGCTAGAGTTTTATCAGTACCAGAATGTCCTGTAGTTAAGTGTGCTAACTCCACGATTAGCCTCTGGTATCTCGGTGGTACAATTACTCGTAGTTGAGTATAATCTTCATCAACGAATTTGTAGAGTAACCCTTGATAGATCAGGTAATCATCAGCAATCCTGGAAGTTCTCACATAATCAGGATCTTGAGCGTCCATCCTCCTTTGTAGGAATCGGATAATATTCCTGAGTTCACGATCACGTTTCTGTCCTTCAGCAAGGTGTCCCAATCTTCTCAAGGGTTCAGCACATTCTCCCACGATGTCTATGGCGTTAATATGTGGTTCCGGATTACGGCTGAGAACAGCGGCTGAAATATTCTCCTTACCAGGACGATGAACAATTGTAAGGTCAAATTGTTGAATAAACAATGTCCAGCGCGTAATACGGTCATTCGCCAGTGTTGTCCGCAGAAGAAAGGTAAGTGCGTGGTGGTCAGTTCTCACGATAATTCTTTGACCCCACAACATCTTCCTCCAATAATCAAGGGCATATACCACAGACAAAGCCTCCAGTTCAGTGGTGAAATAGTTCTTTTCATGTGGACGTAACCTCCTGCTGAGAAAAGCTATGCAATGACGATTGTGATCTGAATCTTCCTGCAGCAGAATAGCTCCAATGCCAATAATGGATGCGTCTGTTTCAAGAATAAAGTTACGGGAGTAGTCTGGATATTCCAGTGTGATACTATTGCTCATCATGTTCTTGGCCTTTTCAAAAGCGGCGTCACATTCCTCATTCCAGGCCCATTTAGTATTCTTTCGGAGTACATTTTGAAGTGGAGCGACCGTCTCGGAGTGTGCGGGACAATGTGAGCTAAAAAATTGCAAAATACAAAGGAACTGCCTCACGTGCTTTATTTTCGTTGGTTTAGGAAAATGTGAAATCGCCTGGATTTTAGCGGGGTTAGGACGGTATCCCTCACCATCAATGATGTGCCCAACAAATTTAATTTCAGGTCGAAGAAATTTGCATTTAGCTAAGTTAACTTTGAAGTTTGCAGCGCGAAGATTGTCAAAGACAAGACATAATGTGTTGAAGTGCTCAACTTCTGTCTCGGACGCTATGATAATATCATCCACATAAAATATTATCTTTTCCTTTACCGCCGGAGTCAAGTTAGCATCCAATGCCCTTATCAAAGCTGCGCCTGTAGTATTGATTCCAAATGGTAATTTGCAGAATACGTAGGTCGTCTGTCCGAAAAGAAATCCAGTATATTTCCTGGTAGCTTCAGAGATTTTTATATGGTGATAAGATGAAACTAAATCAATGGAAGTGAACAGTTCCTTTCTCTTAAATCTCCTCAGGATGTCCTGAATCCTTGGAGGTCGGTCGTGTTCTGGAGCGAGCCTATCATTTAAGGAACGTGCGTCTAAGCACAGCCGTAGGTTTCTGTCAGTCTTTACCACAGTTACTAGTGGGTTAAGGCAAGGGGTGGGCATTTTCTTTATAATTCCAGCCTTTCCCATCTCTAGAATCTTCCTCGTAGCTTCCTCTAAATGTTTCTCGGCAATAGGGTAAATCGTGTGTTGATACGGTGAATCATCCTGCACCAACAGGTCGTATTCAAAATTAGCGATTTCCCCAGGTGTAGTATCGAAAACATCTTGGTATTCGGTTAAGAATTGGTCTAGCTGTGGCTTTAAATGTGATGGCACGTCTGCATGCACCGCCTTCTCAATCGAGCAGTTATTAATGAGTGACATCTCTTCCAAAACCTCGGTCATTGTATACATGAGCATATTATTCCCATGACCAGCTGCTCCCAATGGAATAGCACTTGAATCACAAAATTGAACTGTGTTGGATTTCAAGTCTATAATACCTTCGTATCGGCGTATAAAATCCGCTCCTAAAATAGCCAGGTGACAAACATTATTCATGACCAGGAACTCGTGCCTATATTCATGGGCTCCTATGTTCAACAAGCAAGACAATATTGTACTCGACACTTCACCGTGCGGTCTGGTATTATACCACGTACTTTTATGTTCGAGACTGGCAATTCACATAAGTCTCCTGCATTCTTTAATTCACAATAAAGTTCTCCAGAAACTACACTAACCATAGCTCCGGTGTCAACAAGCATATTTACAGGTAAGTCATTAATGCGGGCCGCGATGACAGGCAACTCCGTCAGTCGCGAACCATCTGTAGTCTTTCTTTCATCTAGAAGGTCTTCTGCTACGGGTTCCCACTGTAGCACATCCGCTACTACAGGGTGGTTTTCCGTGCTTAGCACTCCTGTCGAGAAATCGGTGTTTTTTTCCCCCTTTTGAAGCCCCTGAAGACGGGCGTTCATCATGCTCCTCTTCACTTACATCGGGTACTCTTTCCTCTTCAGACTTTCTGCCTGAATCCCTCTCTCCTCTATTTCTTCTATCTCGAATGTACTGGCGACTTGCATTAGCCTTACCTCGCCAATCATTATCGTATTGGAAACGAGAGTCATTTTCTCTTCAGTAACCGCCACTGTATCTGTAATCTCTTCTGGGATAATCAGTGTATCGGTTATTTCGATCATCGCGATCACGTGGCTGTCCTCTATAACCACGGTTGAAATTAGGGTTGTTGTTGTTATTGTTATTGTTGTTACTACGACGATTGTTGTTGTAATTGTTGGCTCTATTTTGATATCTGTTCTGGTAATTTTTGTTGATTGTGTCAAATCGACGATTCCTTGCATAAGGTGTATTGTCTTTACGGTAATCACGGAAATCTCTCCCTCTATCCGATCCCTCGTGATTTTGACTATTGTTTGTTCGACGATTTTCTGTAGTTTGTACAGTCTGACTGGTCCTGTCCACTGAAGTTATATTTACATCATATTGTGTGCTCCTGTGTTTAGGTGTAGGTGCAAATTGTTCGTGGCTGCTATCCAGCTTTCTAAGAACTCCGTCACATTTCATAAATGTATTTGCATCTGACGCTATGAGTAACCTTTGTACTTCCATAGGGTATTGTCTTCTAATGGTTTGGGCAAGTTCTAATTCGGACAAAGGGGGTTCCAAACATTGCAATTTCGAAAGCTGACTTGCGAAGTAGGTAGCGTACTTGATTGTTTGAGTACTAGCGTACCTCTTATTGTACATTTCCGCCCTTATATTTTGCTGACGTTCCAAAGACCAATAAGTCTTAAGGAATGCTTCTTTAAATTCCTGATAGTTGTGGAATGAGTATCTGAATGCCTTGAACCAGGTTAACGGCCTGTTCTCTAGGTATTTTTCGACAGTTCGTAACTCCCTGTCTGGCGTTACCATAGTTTCTCTCATGTATGACTCCAAGTTTCTCAGAAAATCTACCGGTGTAACGGAATTGGAATTATTGAATTTAGCCGGTCGATCTTCATGGCTTCTCAAATACACAATATTCGAGTACTGAGTTTGACCATAGTTCGGCGTGACATTAAAGTAAGATGTCAGCCCATAATTCGGCGTTATGTTAGCATTCGGTTTCACAAATTGTGATGTTGTTCTAAATGGATTATAACCTTGGTTTTCCACTGGAACATTCGGTTTTGCTATGTTAGTCGCAGTGTTTGTAGATGGTACACCCTCACTATTAGGTTTTAATAGACGATTGATGCGTTCATCCATTTCGGCGTATTCTAACACTTTCTCAGGTTGCTTGTTAATTATAGCATTCATCTGTGATTCTATCTGCTCAAATCTTCCTTCAATGCGATTATCGAATTCTTTCTGTTTCCCATCCTGTTCCTCAAGGTATGCATCTAATGTTTTTGCTACATATTGGTTGGATCTGTGATTGTTTTCACGAGTTTCCTCTCGAATCGCTTCAATGTCTGTAGCTAAGTCCTGTTTTATTCTGCTGACTTCAGCCTCCACCTTCTCTACTTAGCTTGCTACACGTTTAGTATTTATGTGTACGGCAACTGCTATGCCTCGCGTTAGTCTTAATCCAGAGTTAACTATAGTCACATCAGATTTAACACACCCACGTACGTGTTAACTTCTTCCATATGATGTTCCACGGTGTTAATTCTAGTACTAACAATTTCTTTTGCATTAGCGACTTCATTCCTGACTGATTCGATGTTATCGTTCATCTCCATCTGAACGTTTTTGAGTTTTTGATTTATCTCAGATCTATTTGTGCGTATCTCCTGTTTTATTCCCTCTAAGTGTGCGTGATATTCCGTGCGATAAGATTCCATCTCTGCACGCAAATCATCACTGATCTTATTGATTGTGACAGTAATTTCGGCTTTAATTTTGGCAATGTCCTCTCGCACTTCAACTACATTCTGTGCCATATCTGCCCTAATGTTAGTAGTAATGTTGTTACTAGTTTGTAAGAGAGTAGCTGTAGCATTGTGATTGTTCTCATTCATGTCTGCCCAAACAGTGTTTACATCTTCCCTGACAGTGTTTATGTTTTCAGTAACATTATTAATATCTGTCCTTAAGTTTTCACTGCTCTGAGCCATCTCTGCCCTTAAATGTTCACTATTCTGAGCCATATCTGTCCTAACATTGTTTATATCAGCTCTGAGATCATTATTGTTTCGTGTCAAATTGTCCATCGACACCTGCAGATTATGCAGT
Organism: Meconema thalassinum; assembly: GCA_946902985.2. Taxonomy (NCBI): domain Eukaryota; kingdom Metazoa; phylum Arthropoda; class Insecta; order Orthoptera; family Tettigoniidae; genus Meconema; species Meconema thalassinum. Next base: position 1,209,942,361 of record OX336388.2, read on the forward strand.
AGGGCAGGTAAGTTTGCCAACAGCTCGGCTGTCTCTTGCACAGACATAATATCTTGAATTGGAGAAATACGGGGAACTAACAACTTCACATGCCTTAACAATGGTTTGAGTTGGAAAACAGTAGAAAATCCATTCCTTCATAAATTTATTCGATGATAACAGCTGAACCTCTGGTAAAAATTAAATGACATCAAGACAAGAAACAAACTTACATTTACTCAAGACTAGGATAACTGCAAATCAAATCCTCAACTTATTATCATTAATAAATTTTACCTAGCCTCGTGGTCTTAATTCTGGAATAAGAATGCCATGTAGCCTCCCAAAACACTAGTACGAAATCTCGATTCGTTACTAATCTGTTGGATTTGCTAACGAAATAAAACCCTCACAAACAAACGAATCATGGAGATCGAACACAAGTTTCGATGCTAACCACGTTCGGCGCCAACGTACTATATGTGCCCGCTCGCCGAAGGTTTCGGGGAGCCACCGGTTTCAAATGACCCTTCCGAGACCCCCTTCCAGTTAACACACAAGTATAGGGGACGATACATTCATAGGCTGGTGTAGCACAAAGTCTGCACTCGGGGGTGTCGGGAATTAATGAGGTTCGATCTTTAACCAGCTCAGAGGAATGCATCGATAACAAAACTAAACAAGAAAAGAGATGTCAGTCTTATGTTAAAATCACAAATACATTTTATTCAGAATAGATCCCTAGCCTAGCATGAGAGTTGCAAACGGCTAGTCCGATACTATTCTGCCCTGAAAGAAAATATAAAAAAAGTCCTAAACAAAATCTAAATTACTCTCATGGCCCTAATACAAAATTCGACTAAAATGAACAAGCTAAGAGAATGGCACGTAAGATCGGCCCTAAGCAATTACATCGAAATGACTTACGGGTGGATCAAACATCAAAAGAATCTACAGCAAAGTAAGACATTTACTTGTTTACAAATACTAGAATATTTACATTTAGTAGCAAGGGGAACATTTGTCCTATGCTATGAAGATGCCATCTCTAACATTTATCTTTAGAGTTAAGTAAGTGTTTAGCTAGTCCTAAATATCATTAATTAATAAACGAGATGCGTTTATTACTAAGAAAATCAAGCTATGTGCACAATGTTGCTGAATAAAAAAGAGCTATGCTAATACAACACAAATGCATACAATAATTCAGCACTCCTATGGTTGTGCAATTGGCACTGCCTGCGTACTCGATTTGTTACTGTTTGTAAAAAACGGTCATAGTGTCAAAGTGTTAAGAAAATAGAAAATATAGGAAAGCCTGCAAATGCGATAGTAATTAAACAATTACATCGACTCATATTGCTACTAATCTGATGTGTGTGCTTCTGTTATCACATCACCAATTAGTTGTCGACTATTCATGTGAAAATGTATCAAAATGTATCTAAAATAGCTTAACAATATCTAAGTGTTGACATTTGGTCCAGAGAATAGTTTATTTTTAATGTTTATAAATTTTATTTAGATTCAGGGGGAATTATAAGATTTGTTAGTTTTCCAAAACCTATTTTGATTATTAAGCTTCACACAATTATTTATCCCTGACAGTTTTGTTGTTCAGTTTATGGACCTTTAAAAGCGTTCAGTGTATTTAGGTAACGTGTGTATCCAACTTAAGCAAATAACTCAATAGTTTAATAGTTTACGAGACACCCTGTGTCATCACCAATATTTCATCATATTTATTAGACATCCTATGTCTTCACCAATTACTTTACTCTTATTTCGGATTCATTGATCCAGGCGCCCTCGGTTTTGGTACGACTTTAAATAGTTCATTACCACCGATATAACCACAATAACAATGTCGGAGGTATTTATCCACTGTCACGACTCATATAATACTCTTATAACGTTAATTTACAAAAGCGTGGATTCCTAATTGATACACGTTTGAAATGCTGGTAATAAAGATTATGTGTACAGAAAACACATCCTGACAACGCTTTAAATAAACATGAAGGCTTCTGATACAAGCTAAAAGTGTGTGTGAGCATTCGTAAAACTGCCTCTTCCCTGAATAAGGTCGAACCTGCGTTCATTTGGTTACAAAATACAGTTGCATTCATTGACTGTATGGCTTCTCTTAACACTGCAGTAGTCGCGCGAAATTTAGTAACATTAGTGGTCGCGTGGATTACTAATGTAATCCATTTTAAAATATTTATTTTTAACACTCTTTTTATTTATGTTTAATTTATTGTTATTTATTAGGACTAAGGGTTTATATGAGACACAATTTTGGGATAAACAATAATGCTATTCAAGATTATAATTTTATATATAATAAAAATACAAGTTCGAGAAGCCACCAAAGATGAATCCACAGTAGTAGTGGAGTACTAGGAGTTCTGCCCCACTTCAAAACCCCCCTTGCTCTACTACTAAGCCTCAGCCATGTTAAATATCTCTTGAACGCATGGTCCGATTTTGACAAATGAGGTATTGTTGGACTCGGGCTGACGTCCTCTTTGCTATGGACCACTCATTATATTTTTCAAAATTTTTTTGAAAATTTTTGTTTTCGAAAATAGGCGATAGTTTGAAAACCAAACAGGATAGAACGTTGTGCCATGGCTCAAACGAACAGTCTTTATGACCTTTATTTTTTGTAATAAAAAATTTTTATTTTTTATATTTTTTTGAAAACACTCGAATTTTGAAAATCCTATATTTTGGAAACTAGGAACTCTACAAAAAAAATTGTTTAACGTAAATCAATGGTCCCTACCCCCTCTACCCCCAAAATAAATTTAAAGTCTCTAGAATGAAAACCTGCAGTAGTGTGGTAAGGACAGAGCTGCTTATAAAAGCAAGTGGTGAGCCCCTGCGACCTTGGAATGGAAGGAGCCATGCTAGGAGGGCGTGCTTGGATTCGTTTTTTTCGTCTCGTTGTGCTCTTTACGGGAATGTCGGTGTCGAAAAGGTGAAAATCTGGAAACACAGTCTTTTTGGGGTAAAAACGTGATTTTAGACTTTTTGCTATATCTCGCGAACCAATCATGCTAGAGGCATGTTCGACAGGTCCAAGGACTCGGGGTGACGTCCTCTCTGCTATGGACCACTCGTTATAATTTTTAATAAAATTGGAAACTCGATTTTGGGGTAAACACATGCTTTTTGTGATTTTGCCGATATCTAACGAACCAATAACGTTAGAGGCATGTACGACGGGTCCAAGGACTCGGGGTGACGTCCTCTTTGCTATGGACCACTCGTTGTAATTAAAAAAAAATGGGAAATGCGATTTTGGGGTAAACACGTGTTTTTTATGATTTTTGCCGATATGTCACGAACCAATAACGCTAGAGACGTGTACGAGGTGTCCTAGGACTCGGGCTAACGCCCCCTTTCAAATGTGGTAGATATTTTTTTTCAAAAAATAATTCACATGGGTCTAACGCCATACATGTTGAAAAAACGTTTTCTTTTTCTTTACCTGTTTATAATGTTCATGAAGCGTGGTGGTTGAGAGAGACGATACGGCTGGGTGTGTGTGTTTCAACGAACCTGTCGCTGACCAAGGTGGCTGTGTTCAATAGATCAATCGCTATTTCGGCGGGTCGGTGTATGACAGAGCGAGGGTGCGTTTTTCCTGATATTTTACCTTTAACGTGTAAACGGGGATGAGAACTAGGTTCTATGTTGGTCGAAGCGAGTAGAGAAAATAAACTTGCCGACGAGCAGGAGGTGAATGCCATTTGAGCTTATTGGAAGGCTCCGATCTGACTTGACAACAGGTGACGCTTGAAGGTGAAATAATCTGACCATCGTGGTGGCAGGGGAGTGTGAAAGGCATGCACACACATTTGTGAAACCACATGTAGGCTAAACCAGTGACATCCTGTCTTGCTTCGTACGTGACAAAATGCAAGTTCAGGTGACATTTGATCTACCTCAGGTGTTCACCTGGGACGTTATCTGTCCACGTGCCTGATAACAGAATGGTCAAAGCGTGGAAAAAAAAAAAAGATTATACATGCAATGTAGCATATATAAAGACATGTCGTTATCATTTCCACGCTCACTTAGGTGACTACCTTTGAACACACTGCGTTTATCAGTTTTGGTGTTGGTGGAAAATACTTAACCTTGTTGTGGGGTAGGTATATATTTATTCATTTATATATTTATTGATTTTATATAAATACATGCAATTATTTATTGATTAGATAATTAATGATTTTATTTATTTATTTGTTTGCAGATAACGTGTATAGCCTACCTGTCGTGTGTCTGTGGGAAATATATTAAAGAAAGAGAAAGACAGACAACTAGAAAAGAAAACCATTTCCATACTAGCCCACGAGACGGGAATATAGAAAAGCATTACACGTCAAGGTGAGATTTGTTTTTTTAAATATATAACCTGTTTGATTTTGTTTTGTTTATGAAATGCATAAACTATATGGAATGGATATACTTATGGTGGTTTATTTTATTTCTTTTTAGAGTGTTGGAAAACGCTTGACCTCTGTGAATAACCAGGAACGTGTGTGTTTTTTGGATTATTGTCAGACAGTCTACATTTCTAAACTCAGGTGAGTGTGTTCTTTCAAAATAATGTCTTTTACTGCTGCGGATACGTTAACTTGGGAAACCCTAAACAGTTGTTTCAAATCGCGTGTGTGCTCTGGCCGCATAGTGAATGTTAGAAAAAGTTCGATTCCCAAAGAATTTTTAGAATCTTGTTTTGAAATTTTTAAAATTGAAATTTGTACAGCGCAAAGGTTGCATATGGCTTTAAAGGTGAATACAGAACTAGTGTGCGATTTCGTATATAAAAAGAAGGATGTAGAGCATAAAGAGACATTCTATATTTGCAGTAAAATGCAAGAGCTATTCATAGCCCATAATTTGGAACAGTGGTATGAAACCCACGTGGTGAATGCCTTGCTGTCAAAATTTGATAAACTGCAACAAGGACCGAGTGGTCTAGCCTTAGACAAAATTCATCATTTACAAATCAACATTTGTCATTTCAACCCGTTGAATGCTGGGTCTAGCTATATTAAAACACCTCCAGCAATAGCTTCGAAAAAGGCTGTGGTGAATATTGAGAACCATGACAATGATTGCTTTCTGTGGGCTGTGGCTGCGTACTTGCAGCCAGCTCAAGATCGTCATGTTAACAGACCAGGAATGTACAAGGCCAAGTTTGTTGAATTGAAACATACTTTAAATTTAACTCGAGTGACGTTCCCTATGGACTTAACCGAGATCCATAGGTTTGAACGAGACAACCAGGACTTTTCGTTCATGGTGTATGGCCTTGACGGTGATGAGATTGTGGGTCCTCTTTATGCCACAAAAGAACCGAAACGACATCACATTCATCTTTTATATTTATCTGTAGGAGAAGTGAATCACTATTGCCTCATTAAAAGCCTGAGTAGATTGCTAAGCAGTCAAATGTCCAAAGCACATGGTATAAAGCATATTTGTGACCGTTGTCTCCAATACTTTTGGACGCCTACTTCTTTGGAACGTCATAGGGTAGATTGTGTTACTCAGGAAGCGGTGAGATTGATATTGCCACAAGGGGACAAGGCTGTGTTAAAGTTTAAGGACATTCATAAGCGTGACACTGTTCCCTATGTGGTATATGCAGATTTCGAAGCTCTCACCACACCCATGGCGGGATGTGAACCAGATCCCTCCATGAGCTCAACCACACCCATTCAAAAACATGAACCCTTTGCCATAGGATTTAATGTGGTGTGTGCCCATGACCCCACACAATCCGTTTACAAATACCGTGAGGGGCCAGATTGTGCCAAATGGTTCTTGGATGAACTTGTCAAGTTGGCCGACCATGTACAGGAATTACTGGACCACCCAGTACCCATGAGCCTATCTCCAGAACAACAGCAGCAGTATGAGCATGCCATGACATGCCATATTTGCGAAAAGCCACTGATCAATGCTGAAGACACCGTTCGTGATCACTCGCACTTTACGGGGGAGTTTCGTGGAGCTGCGCATAGTAAATGCAACTTGAACTTTCCAGCTCCTCGTTTCATCGGTGTCTTTTTCCACAATCTGGCGAATTATGACATTCAGTTTTTGATTCGTGAATTGGGCCATGTTAACAAGGGCTCGTTTACCATTATTCCCCAAAACCATGAGCGTTTTACAGCCCTGACATGGTGGTTGAGCAACTTTAGCATTCGATTTTTGGATTCCTTTAAGTTTATGGCATCCTCGCTAGACAGCCTTGTGAATGGCTTGAATGAGGAGGAATTAAAAAATACTAGAATGCATTTTAATGATCCTGAGCAATTTCAATTGTGCATTCGGAAAGGTATATTCCCGTATGATTTCTGCAACAGCTGGGACGTGTTAAAGCAAAGAAAACTCCCTCCACAAGAGAAATTTTACTCGAAACTAACACGCAGTACCGTTTCCGATGAAGACTATGCACATGCATGTCAAGTTTGGCGAGTGTTTGGCATGAAGACGCTAAGTGAATATGCTTTGCATTACCTAAAACTGGATGTATTGCTGCTCACTGATGTGTTTGAAAAATTCCGTAACTTGTGTCAACACATTTACGGTCTTGATCCGGCTCACTATTACACGAGTCCTGGACTCTCGTTCGATGCCGCTTTGAAATACACTCAAGTGGAATTGGATTTACTCACTGACGTAGACATGGTTCTATTTTTTGAAAAGGGCATTCGTGGCGGCTTTGTGTCACTTAACCAACGCCATGCTGAAGCGAACAATGTCTACATGTCTGATTATTCACCAGACAAACCAGAATCGTACTTAATGTACTATGACGTGAATAATTTGTACGGTTACGCCATGAGTCAGCCTTTGCCCTATGGGAAGTTTGCTTGGCTGACAGAGAAACAAGTGTCAGAATTTCATGTGAACATGGCTAGCCAAGAAACAGGCCGTGGATATGTGCTAGAAGTGGATATTGAATATCCATCATCCTTGTATGATGAACATGCCGATTTCCCATTCTGTCTTGAGCAAATGGTTCCCCCTGACAGTAAAGTGAAAACTGAAAAACTCATGGGCACACTTTACAACAAAAATCGGTATGTGCTACATATCCAAATGTTGGTGCAATGCCTCGCCCAAGGCTTGGTGTTGAAGAAAGTCCACAGGGGTATTTCTTTTGCTCAAAAAGCATGGCTTGAGCCATACATGCGACTCAACACAGAGCACCGACAAATGGCAACACAGCAGTTTGAAATTAATTTTTTTAAATTAATGAACAACTGCATCTATGGCAAGTCTATGGAGAATGTCCGCAAATACCGTGACATTAAATTGATGAATGTCTGGGAGGGGCGGTGGGGTGCCCGGCGGTACATTGCCAAGCCAAATTTCAAATCGATCAAAATTATCGATGAGGATTTGGCTACTATTGAAATGAGTAAGACCAGCGTGACCATGGATAAGCCCATTTACTTGGGTCAAGTCATTTTAGACTTTTCTAAATCGGTCATGTATCGATTCCACTATGAGTTTGCGAAACGCCATTTTGAGGACGTCTCTCTTTTGTATATGGACACGGACTCATTCATTTACCACATTCGCCACTGCAACCCCTATGACGTCATGAGGCAACATAGTGACTGGTTCGACACCTCTTGCTATAGTGCTGACAACGTGTTTCAGCTGCCCATAAAGAACAAGAAGGAAATGGGCGTTTTAAAAGATGAATGCGGTGATTCCATTATGACGGAATTCGTAGGTTTGGCTTCAAAAATGTATGCTTACCGCACACTCGACTGTAAGGAAGCCAAGAGAGCAAAAGGTGTAGGTAGGGCAGTGGTAAAATCGCTACGTGTAGACGATTACTTAGCGGTTTTACGCACTGGCAAAGCTATGTCTCATACACAGTGCAGGATACAATCCAGCAACCATCATTTGTATCTTGTGGAACAGAGAAAACGCACCCTCGCCTCCATGGATAACAAGCGTGTGTGGGCTGATGACCTGCTCACTAGCCTGCCCTGGGGTTATGATCGCAACGAGGAGGAGGTGTGATTTCACTGTTTAATCGTTTATGGGGCATGGCTTTTTGTAACTTGTAGATTTAGAATTTTGTAAATATTGGTTTCTGTCATTGTAAATAGTAGATTTTGTAAATAGTGACAATTCACTTGGACCTTTTGCTCTTTAAAAAGTTGTGTGCAACCTTATTTTTTAAAATTTTTTTGATTGGTAAATAGTGTGATTCTTTTAACGCTGTACAAAGTTGAGTTTTTTTTGTAAATATGAAATAAGTAAGATTTTTAGTAACTTTAATAACTAGTATTTAATTATTTTTCGTAATGTAAATGATAAACTAAAAAGTTCTTTTGGAATGAGTGTGCATGTCGAGAATGTGCTTTTGGGAATAAATAAAGTGGTTGTGTTTGTTCCCAAAGACAGGTGTGAATGTATGAGTGGAGAGAGAAAACTGGTGTGTATGATTGACCAGAGCAAACACGATGAGGTAGAGTGGGTGGGTGGGGTGGGGGTAAATGGTCACTTATATATTCATTTTGTTTTAAATAGTTTCGTTTTTTCATTGAAATGTGACAGTCAAAAGACATTATTTTTGTAAAAACAGTCTTACCTGCAGTAGTCGTAGACCTCGACGTTTCTCCAAACACACATCAACACATTGCAGTATTATCAAGGTCAAGCACTCGCATCAACATCATTGTCAAATCTCAACTTTCGACATACACCAAATGGAAAAAATATGAAAACAGCAAAATGGAAATTCCATGTTTCCATATCACCAAAACAGCAAAACTTAAAACGGACATTTTTAAAAACTGGAAATGGCCATGTGTGAAATTTGAAAATTCAAAAACTTCAAACGGACATTGTTTAAAATGTGTCATCAGCAAAATGGAAAAATCCATATCATCAAAAACGTTAAACTTGAAACGAACGTTTTCAAAAACTGTAAATTGCAAAATGATAAATGACAGTGTGTGGAATTCATCATGTGTGAAATGTGTAAAATGAAAAAATCAGCCATCAACATCACGATTTCTTAAAATTAAAAATAACAAAACATCGTGCTCTGGAAAACTTTTGTTTTTATTTCATAGTCATAGTGAATTGACAAAAGAAAAATAGAATACAAACAAATCCCAATTCCTCACTCCTCAATGTTTATGTCCATGCATCATCAACTTTCCTTTCATAGCACTCATGACAATTAGGGCTGCCATCCTTTCACCTACTGAGGCATCACTGGATGTGAAACGTTGTTTAGCTTTCTTCAATAACAATTTATCTGCCACATGTCTTAAACCAGAATGACTATGGCGATAAGAAAGGTCATGTTCCTTGCATGCTTGATCCAAAAGATTAATGGGTACATCACCACGTTGTAAACGTTTTTCGAGACGAGTTCCAGGGCCGCAAAAACGATAACCTGGAAGATGGATTTCGTAAGGTAAGTATTGAATCACTTTGTCAATGACGCCATTGCCAGTACAGGTCTGGCATATCCTTTTCCATCGATGGTAAAAAGGTTTGGTCTTCCTCCTCCTCTGTGGACGATGTTTGTGTTTGTTGTTGTTGTTGTTGCTTTTTCTCGCCATGACACTCGTGGAATGATTCAACAAAGTCTTTACACGGACTTTTATGACCGTGATACAGTTTCACTAGCTGGCAAGTCGCACACTGACGCATAGACGGTATTTTTGCCATGGCCACTTGCTTATGGTGATCGTAATCCGTACAGGGTTGCAATTCACTCAACACAGGGTCTTGAGTCCATGATTTTGGTACATGTTGCCAGATTTCTTTGACCGCGTTGGCGGCCACATAATAAATGAACGACTTGGGCAGTGCCAAGAGTTCCTCTTTGGTAAAACTGTCTAGTTTCTTTTTGCACACAAAGAACTTGCCGATGGCTTTGTCCGTAGCATTGCCTTTCTCCATGGTATCATGTGCTGTAGATGTTTACACGTCGCTAGTAGAAATCTCACTGACGTCATTCACAGGTAAATCTTGAGTTATAATTTTGTTCAACAACTCCCAGCAGGCATGAGTGGTTAACCAATGAAAGAGATGCCACGCATGCGATAGGGCTGTATGGGTAATGTTGCCACAGGAACAAGTATCCATGAGCGTTTGCAGGGAGGGGCAGCCCAACTCCATGAGGTCGATACATTGACAGTAAGACGCCAAAAATGGTTGCAACCATTGACGTTTTTCATTACCTTTCACAAATACCACATTGGCCGAGGACAAGTGTGCTTTCATGACCACGTCCAAATATTTATAGGAAATGGTTCCCTGATTCCAGTCTAGTTGCCTATGATTTTCAATCCACTGGGTTTGTTTACGGTCTTTTTCACACAACAAATCAAAAGCATGGGGTGGTTTAAATAGCAAATGCGTAGCTTGCGATATCCAAAACGTGGTACAATCGATTATGGCCACTTGTTTAAATATAAATTTGTTGTCACCAATTTTAAACCCTTGGCAATCCACAATGAGTGTGCGCAACATGTTGACGCTTGCCTGGACCAAGTTCAACTGACGACTGACTGACGATCACGTGTGATCATGGCATGGACTTACCTGCCATGCTAGTTTCAAAAAAGAAGGTTAGGGTAGGACAGGGGGACATGCAAAAATAAGAATTTAAGAATTACATCATTTTATTATCATAACACGTCTTACAGGCTTTTCTCATTTTAGGATAAGGACGATAGCAACTGATACAACAAAATAGTCTCTTGTGTTTGTAACGTCCATAACACCGATGATGTCCCAATGTCTCTAAACTAGGCGTTTTTGATGGTGATCTGCTCACCGAAGCACCATGGATACCATACGGCCCACATGTATCATAACTTGTATTTTTTTCATCACCCAGAGACACAAGTGAGGGATAGCTTGAATGACAGGGTATATTTCCCACTTTCATTCTGCACAGGTAGGGGCAGGTGTGTGACCAGCGCTGATGTTCCTGCATGGGTTCATCGCCCTCCTGCCATTGGTCTATGATGATGGGACAAAAGGCACATTTCACTTCATCTCTTGTTTTTAAATAGTAGAATCCAGCAGCCGCCAAGGCTTGAGGGTTTATGAAAGGCACTGGCCATGTGGCAAAAGTCTTGAAACGTTGTTCCTCAGAGTTTAAATTCATGGATGTAACGTCTCTTGAGGCTTTAAAGCAAGACATGACTGAGCGACTTAACGTGGGTTGAGCTGTTATTTATACACTCGTCACTTGGTTGGACAGTGGATAATAGTTGACTTGTTTGTGATGAATAATCAGACAGTAGGCTGTCGTATTGGCTGGTACATTGTCATGCGTTTCAAAATCTAGTCGAATGTCGATATTGGATGGCTTGACAGACTCTTCCAGGTAAGAACAGTCAAAAACAATCAGTGGTGCTCTTGCCTTAAACGCTTGGGGTAGTAGCATGGGACCGTTCTCTTTTTGATAATACGACCATCGAAATTTAGAAAACAAGTCGTACAGGGGGCCAAACTTATTTTTTGAAAAATCCAAATCCAGTCCTTCATAGGGAAACACAGCTCCGTTGAGGAAAAGACGTGCATTTCTCAATTGCAGGTGATCAAATTGCGTGGCATCTTTGGTTTGTTGATACTTGCGATTCGTTTGAAAACCCACGATCAGGTAGAGAGGTCTCTCTGTATAGCGAGCTGTTTTTACAGACCAACTGTGTGTGTTGGTGGTGGGCAATAGCGGATACTCATGGAGTGCCCAGCTTCTAAATTCCATGGGTAGAGGCATATCTCTCTTTACCATTTTGAGTATGTCCAGTTTTTTGCTATCGTTAAGGGTCACATGAGGCACTTTCCATAGCAAGCGTTGTAGTTGAATTTTTGAATCGATGGGGGCATTGTCGGCCCCCTTGAGTGCATTGTTATCACTCCTGTCTCTCACTAGATAAAGCACTTGCCTTGCGTTAACCACAATGCGTTGGTGATCTTCGGCAAAGCCTAGAACCAGTTTAAGAGGTAAATATCCAGTAAAGGTCCCATCGGTGTGTACCATCCAGTCATTGGTCGAGTCAGGGCACCAAGCTGCCATGCAAAGTGTTTTACCTTCTTCCTCACTATAAGAGGGGTATAGTTTCATGACACTGGAAATACCCACATTTCGAGTGCTATCCACCACGATATCGTTAATGACATAACGTACTTCAGAAAACAGAAAGGCTAAACCATGGTTGGCCAACTTGGATGTAGTGGGTGTAGAGCCATCGGCTTTGGTGAGCCGACCTTCAATCTGAATAACACTTTCATGCGGTAGGGTGTAAATATCTTGGTTGTTGATAACAAATTGAATTTCATCATTGTTATTGAGTCCAGGTGTTTGAGCTTGATAGGAATGGAGATCAATTCTTACCACTCCTGGTTGCTCCTCGATGTGGTTCGCTATCTCTAGGATAGAATTCATTATAAGGGTTGACGTGGTAACCCAAATGCTGTAAAATCTGCTTGCCTTGAGATGTTAACGTGTATTCACGCGGCAAACAACTAACACCATTCCTAGACGGTGTTGTTGCTTTATACACAAATTTCATAGTGGCTTTAGCACCAACTTGTAAGTCACTGGTGTAGTGGAATCTAGATCAATGAGTTGTTGATCTCTATTGATCAGTCTTAATGTTATATTACTAATACTATCAACAGCCACAGCATGAAAAAGCACCACTGGAGGGTTTTCACGAATAATATACCCATTGGGCGATGTCACAATAAAGTCATAAAGCGAATGCGATGGTTCTTGATTGGTGTACACTTGGCTAATAATATTACACGTCACCGACACATGATGGTCCTCAATGAATTTCACTTCATGGTCCGATTCATGTTTTTTGTTGGGCTCCAACACACGTGGTTTAAATCCGAGTAATGGGCCAATGGAATCGGGGTGTGTTTTAAAGTCAATGTTGAAGGTAGAGAAAATACTGCAGCGATGAGTGTTAGTATTGCCTACAAGTTCAAACTTGTGCGTTCCGTCGAGAAATGACTTTAAACCATACTGATTGATCAACACCACATAAATGTGTTCATAAATATCATCGATCGTGTATCCACCAGAGTTCAGGGTGAGCACAGAATCATCATAGTAAAACTTGTTGTTCACATTTTCACGTATGTTGTATATTCGATTGTACGTTTCAAGAGAAACAAGTCCTAAACCATAGGGTTTTTCACTCAATTCGATAGGCGGGTAAAAGTCTAGGCTGACTTCAGGTCCACGTCCATGCACTGTAAACGTTTTACTTTCTACCGACATACTGGTGGCGTTTTTGCTTATGCTGCGTCTTATATAAAAAAATTAAACACAAACGTCCACACTGTTGGCTGTTAAACGTTTGCTCACGTTTCACATTATAATATATCTTGATCCTGTTTCCAAAATAGGTCACTAGTTCCATGGGCGGGGGCAAATTCCCAAAACTGTCAAAGTACCATACCGTGGATCCCTCTTTGACATAAGCTACATAATGCGTTCCTGGTCCTCGGTGATCATCCAAATTGACAACAGCACATTCCTGTTTCCAGGGTCGTGGGGGTAATTGGTTTCGCATAAACACACCTCGAAAATGAGAAAGCTTTAGTTGTTTAGCATAGCTTTCCACTTGTTGATGCGTCAGGGCATGTCTCGCTATGGCTGAGGTTAAATTTTTTTTTTTTTAATATTTCGAAATGGTGAAATCCCAAATCCTTGTTGATAAAAGGCTGGCTTTAAATTGGCATTTCTAGCCCCCATGGCAATCGCTTCCATCGTTTCATTGTGTCGCTGACTTTCTTTGAGTTGTTGCTTGCCCTGCTGCGCGGCTTTAATGGTTTTCGCCACTGCACTGGCACCGCCCAAAAGTGAGCCCAGAGCAGCCAAACCAGCAAATAATGCAGGTAAAAATCCCGCTCGTTTGGGAACGGGAATCACTCGCCCTTGGTTTGAAACCTGTCGCCGACGTTTTGGAATAACCTGTCTCTGTGCTGCTCGAAGGGCTTTCCTTATGGTCAATACATTATTTTTTCTTTTTTTCTTTCGCAAGGGCTTGTCCTCGAATGTTGTAAGCCCTGGCTTTGCCAAGGACAAAGTCCTTTTTTTAGTCTTTCTCACTGCATACCTTTGTTTCACCATGATGATAATGACCCACAACCTTTCACAAGAAAGTTTAAATCACAACTAACGTCAGATGGTTATTTCATGGCTGTATATTCCAATTCCACATAAAGTGGGAAGTCGTTTATGGTTTTTCCCGCTTGCTTTTCATCCCATGTCAACATGAGATAAAAGGATAATTCGTCACCTGCATTGACCATTTCATGGTTATGAAGCAACATCCTATGACCATTTATCTTTATTTGTAAATGGTTCTCATCAGGTATGGCATATTTGATGTGAATGGTTCCATCATAGTGTAATCGATAGTGGCTTAAACCCGAAGCAAGCGCATAGGTCAAGTGCTGATCATGGACTAGCGGTAAATGGTTTCTGTCATTCACAGGTTTTTCATTTGTCAGATACACTAAAAACACAGATGGGATAAATTTATAAAGCCTTTTCATTTCATGGGTCACGTAACGCTTGGTACAAACATCGTCTTCGTCTTGTGGGTCTTCCACGTGAATAATCCGATGGTGATTAGCGCTATAGCCATTCACCATAAGCTGGGGCACTTTGTCATAAAACTCATACACTTTGTTATCCACATACTTTTTCGTAGTAACGTCTGTAGACACTTGAGGATGTTTTACATGGGTTAACCGCTTTCCCTTAAAGTCATAATCTCCCTGTTTTGTGCGTGGCACTACTGACCTATCCACATAGTGTTTATTAGCAGGATCTGTTTCCTGTTTAGGATCATGTATGGGGACAGGCCTAGCTTTGGCCATCAACGCACGTCCAAAGACATCCATCGTCAACCTGTAGTACCAGTCTACTGTTTCTATGACAAGGCTCGGTGTCCTGTATATAGACAGCCTGCTAGCCTTTCTAAGCCTTAGTTGAAATGAAGATTATTAAGCAGCAAGAGTCATTCCCCGTGGGGGACATGGTTTCCCATCTCTGTCCCACATCACGTGAACAACGCCATGGTTCACTGTTTCCATCTTCCATTCGCTGCATCATTGTGGGGCCTTCCGGCTGTGGAAAGACTAATCTTTTGCTAACGCTCATTACAGCGCCCAATGGTCTGCGTTTTCAAAATATTTATATTTTTGCAAAATCTCTCTACCAACCCCTCTACGTGTTTCTGGATCAAGTCATGTCTGGATTACAAAAAGAGAATATGGGTTATTTTACATTTTCCATGCAAGAAAATGTGATTTCACCGGATGAGGTAAAGCCTGATTCACTCATGATTTTCGATGATGTATCCACTGAACGTCAAGGCATCATTCAAAGCTATTTCAGCATGGGTCGACACAAACATATCGATTGCTTCTATCTTGGGCAAACGTATTCTAAAATGTCCAAACAGTTGATTCGTGACAATGCCAATGTCATTGTTTTATTTCGTCAGGACGAGAGGAACAGTCGTCACATTTATAATGAACATGTGAATCCGGATATGACCTTTCAAATGTTTACAGAATTGTGTGCCAAGTGCTGGAACACTCAACGTCATGCCTGTTTAGTGATTGACAAACAAAGTGAACTCAACCAAGGACGGTATCGCTTAGGGTTTGATCATTTTATTGCTATTTAAGGCCCTGTCTCATTCGCCATCAAGTCATTTGTCAAGACACCATGGCGTTAGCAGAGAGTCAATTGAAAAAGCATATTATTAGAGCAAAAAATACTATTCGCCAAAAGTTTCGTCAATTGAAACAATCACGTGCCAATCATGCTTTGTTTATTCAGCAACATTTAGCACCTCCACTAAAAGCCATGTTGAAACCCTCTTTCAAGCCATCTGAAACGCTACCCACCGTTTCACAAGCCACGCAGACGCTGCACGAGGACCCTGAGGAAGAGGAAGTGGAAGATTTGACTAGTGATAGTGAAGTTGAGGATGAGGAGGAACAAGTGTTTACGCCTCAAAAAAAGGCCGCACCCCTTGCAGAGTTTTTGAGAAAAAAGAAATCCTTGGCCATGGTCGAAACACCTTGCCCTTCCAGAGCGTCTCCGTTTTCACAACTCTTGGCCACCCCTCAACATAAAGCTCAACTGAAAACCATTTTAATAAAATATTATGGATCAACATTGGAACCCTATTTCACCGATCTATTTATTGGAAACACAGATACCACGTATGGTGTTCGCTATGAGGATGATAGTTTTAAAATTGGCGATTCATCCATTAAATTTGCTCGTACTAAAGCTGTCATTAAAAACATCAACTATAAATTAACGCCAGGACTGTTAAAGCTGCTCTTTTCTCGGACCCCCTCTTCCCATGATTATACGTCAGAGGACCTTGACAAATATAAATCCATTTTATTGGATACCCATGCTCACAAAAGACAGTATGATCCCACGCAACAAGTGAATGCCAATATATCTCAAAAATATAAAACCATCATTGCAAAAATGTTTCCCACCAGTCAAAGTACTCGTCGTAAAGTGTCCGCTTCGGGAGTGACTTTTAAACCATTAAAACCCCTTGTGGATGTTACCTACTGGCACAATCCCAATAAGCTCGTCCAGCGGCTACAGTTGTTGCATGCCTCACGTCAAGCTGGCCATACCGGTCACGATTGGGAAATTCAAGAAATTGAACAAGAACTTCGAAATGCCAAAATTATTGTTTAAGCCCTCACCCATTAAAATGGGTATTGCTCACGAGTTGCATCGCCCAGCTAGGCGTCACTATCCGCGACTCAAGGTGATTTCACGAGGTGTGGATGAACTTTGGCAGGCTGACTTGGTTGAAATGATACCCTATGCTGGCGTTAACGACGGTGTACGCTATATGTTGACCGTCATTGATGTCTATTCCAAAATGGCCTTTGTTGAACCTGTGCGTCGCAAGTCTGGCCCACTAGTTACCAAGGCCTTTCAACATATTATTCAACACTCCAAACGTCAACCTCAGCTGCTACAAACCGACCAGGGGAAAGAATTTTTCAACAAGGATTTCTCCAGTTTTCTCAAATCTAAGGATATTCACCATTACACCACGTACAGCAATCTGAAAGCCAGTGTGGTCGAGCGGTTCAACCGAACATTGAAAACCCATATGTGGAAAGCGTTTACCGCTCAGGGCACGTATCGCTGGTTGGACATGTTACCTGAGCTAGTATCACGTTACAATGACACCAAACATAGAACGATTGGGACCAAGCCACGTCTCGTAACTAAAAATATTCAGCGATTGGATAAACTGTTTAACCCCATAAAAACAGCTGATCCTAAACGTCACCGACTGAACATTGGGGATTTTGTTCGTGTGAGCAAATTTAAGTCTGTCTTCAATAAGGGCTACACGCCTCAGTGGGGGACTGAACTATTTCGAATTCGTCGAGTCAACTTGGACACTCCAGTCACCTATTTACTCGAGGACCTCAACCATCAACCCATAAAAGGTAGATTTTATCTCCATGAACTTCAGAAAACAGCATTTCCTCAGCATTATCTTGTGGAAAAAGTGTTGAAACAAAAAGGAAATAAACTCTACGTCAAATGGTTAGGGTTTAACTCTACGTTTAATTCCTGGATCAATAAATTACATGTTGTGTGAACCTGTGTACTTTTTATTTATTCACACATGTTGTACACCACCTATAGCTCTATGTGTACAGCGCTCCGCGCTTCATGCATGTTCATACATGTTTGTCTTTCCCTTTCCTCCTGTGTTCTCTCATACATCACCCCCTCCCCTCTCCCTCCCTTCACCTCCCACCACTGCTGTTTGCAGCTCTTGCCTATCTATTGGTTGTGACATTATTCCGACAAGTTGCATTATACTTTTTACTGATTCAGCGATTCCCACGCTTTGAACATTCTCTTATCGTGCACGTGGACAGATAACACCCACGCGAACACCTGTGCCGGATCAAATTTCACCTGAACTTGCATTTTGTCACGTACGAAGCAAGACAGGATGTAACTTGTTAACAGTTATCGCGCATGTAGATAGATAACGTCCCAAGCGAACACCTGCGGTAGATCAAATGTCACCTGAACTTGCATTTTGTCACGTACGAAGCAAAACAGGATGTCACTGGTTTAGCCTACATGTGGTTTCACAAATGTGTGTGTGCATGCCTTTCACACTCCCCTGCAACCACGATGGTCAGATTATTTCACCTTCAAGCGTCACCTGTTGTCAAGTCAGATCGGAGCCTTCCAATAATCTCAAATGGCATTCACCTCCTGTAAGTTTGTTTTCTCTACTCGCTTCGACCAACATAGAACCTAGTTCTCATCACCGTTTACACGTTAAAGGTAAAATATCAGAAAACGCACGCTCGCTCTGTCATACACCGACTCGTCGAAATATCAATTAATCTATTGAACACAGCCACCGTGGTCAGCGACAAGTTCGTTGAAACACACACACCCAGCCGTATCGTCTCTCTCAACCACCACGCTTCATGAACATTATAAACAGGTAAAGAAAAAGAAAACGTTTTTTCAACATGTATGGCGTTAGACCCATGTGAATTATTTTTTGAAAAAAAATATCTACCACATTTGAAAGGGGGCGTTAGCCCGAGTCCTAGGACACCTCGTACACGTCTCTAGCGTTATTGGTTCGTGACATATCGGCAAAAATCATAAAAAACACGTGTTTACCCCAAAATCGCATTTCCCATTTTTTTTAAATTACAACGAGTGGTCCATAGCAAAGAGGACGTCACCCCGAGTCCTTGGACCCGTCGTACATGCCTCTAACGTTATTGGTTCGTTAGATATCGGCAAAATCACAAAAAGCATGTGTTTACCCCAAAATCGAGTTTCCAATTTTATTAAAAATTATAACGAGTGGTCCATAGCAGAGAGGACGTCACCCCGAGTCCTTGGACCTGTCGAACATGCCTCTAGCATGATTGGTTCGCGAGATATAGCAAAAAGTCTAAAATCACGTTTTTACCCCAAAAAGACTGTGTTTCCAGATTTTCACCTTTTCGACACCGACATTCCCGTAAAGAGCACAACGAGACGAAAAAAACGAATCCAAGCACGCCCTCCTAGCATGGCTCCTTCCATTCCAAGGTCGCAGGGGCTCACCACTTGCTTTTATAAGCAGCTCTGTCCTTACCACACTACTGCAGGTTTTCATTCTAGAGACTTTAAATTTATTTTGGGGGTAGAGGGGGTAGGGACCATTGATTTACGTTAAACAATTTTTTTTGTAGAGTTCCTAGTTTCCAAAATATAGGATTTTCAAAATTCGAGTGTTTTCAAAAAAATATAAAAAATAAAAATTTTTTATTACAAAAAATAAAGGTCATAAAGACTGTTCGTTTGAGCCATGGCACAACGTTCTATCCTGTTTGGTTTTCAAACTATCGCCTATTTTCGAAAACAAAAATTTTCAAAAAAATTTTGAAAAATATAATGAGTGGTCCATAGCAAAGAGGACGTCAGCCCGAGTCCAACAATACCTCATTTGTCAAAATCGGACCATGCGTTCAAGAGATATTTAACATGGCTGAGGCTTAGTAGTAGAGCAAGGGGGGTTTTGAAGTGGGGCAGAACTCCTAGTACTCCACTACTCACAGTCTAAACCACCAAGCCTCATAGAAATACAGAAAATCATTAAAGAACTCAAAAACGACAAAGCACCAGGAGAAGATGGTATAGTAGCTGAAATGTGGAAAATTGGAGGAGATAAGCTAGCGGAGAACTTACACCGTCTAATCTGTGATATTTGGGAAAATGAACAAATACCCAAAGACTGGAAAGGCACACTTATACATCCGCTCCATAAGAAGGGAGATCGGACTGACCCAAACAACTACCGGGGAGTTTCGCTACTATCTATTGCTTACAAAGTACTTTCCAAGGCGTTGCTAAACATCGTAGAAGAACAGGTGGATCATCAAATAGGTGAATATCAAGGGGGCTTTAGAAAGGGATGATCCTGTGTGGAACAGATCTTTGGTCTGAAAAGTATTCTGAGAGTAAGAGCTCTACGAAGCAAAAACACCGTAGTTGTGTTCATTGATTTCAGAAAAGCATATGATTCCATCGACCGGCAGACACTCTTCAATGTTTTGGAGGAATTTGGAATAGATGGCAAAACGCGGACAATTATAAAACAGACACTAACAGAAACCGTCTCCAAAGTAAAATTTCAAGGAGAAATCTCATAGGCTTTTGAGATAAAGACAGGAGTCAGACAAGGAGACGGACTATCACCAATTTTGTTTAACATCGTCCTGGAAAAAATAATGAGAGTATGGAGGAAAGCAATAAAAGAAGAAGGTATAGAAGGAATCTGTTTAGGAACAAAAAAGCAAGGTGTAAAGGTGGATTGCTTAGCGTTTGCTGATGACATGGCATTGCTAGCCAAAGGAAAAGACGAAGCTCGAATAATGCTTGAAAAATTACATGAAATAGCTGAGAAGACTGGACTCAGGATCTCATACGAAAAAACAGAGTACATGGAGTACAAACACAATAAAGAAAAGCATCTGGAAACAAGATATGGGAAAATCAAGAGAGCTGATAAATTTAAATATCTTGGAGAATGGATCCAGCCGAATGGACTTGATAAAGAAGCAAATAGAGGAAGAGCTAGAAAGATGGAGCTAGCCTATAAATTAGTACAAAATAGATACAACAAGAGAACTATATCCTACAGGGCAAAGATAAGACACTATACCACGGTTGTCAAGCCAGAGGGACTCTATAGCTCAGCATGCTTGATATTGAATAAGAAAGGGGAAATCAAGGATTTAGAGAAGAAGGAAAGGAAAATCTTGAGAAAGATCCTAGGACCTGAAAAACAAAAAGATGGTACATGGAGGAAGAGGAGAAATGAAGATCTCTACAGACAGGCAGAGAAAATCACAGACACCATCCGTAAGAGGAGATTGAAGTTTTATGGACACCTCATGAGAATGAGCGAGAGTCGACTAACGAAGAGAATCTTTAACTACATCACCAAGATCAAGGCAACTACATTATGGATAGAGGAAACGAGAAAAGACATGGAGGAAGTGAGGATAAATCCAGAAGACATTTGGAATAGAGATGTGTTTCGTGCTAAGATTGATAAATTCAAGGGGTTCCAGGAAAAGCAATGTAAAAGGGCCAAAAACACCTGGTCAGATGAGAGGAGGAGGAACCACAGCGAAAGGATGAAGAAATTTTGGGAGAAGAAAAAAAGACTAACCAACAAATCAGTTGTTTTCCGTGGTCCACAGTAGGCCAAAATCGAAGGAAGAAGAAGAAAAATACAAAGTTAAGCTTATATTTACATATGTTTCCTATGTAGTTGAATATTTTGAAAAAATAATAAATACTGATACAAATCATGTTTTTTCATAAAGTAATATTTAGGACAAGAGTAACAAACACAATCAATGTATTGATAATGATGAAGATGACGATGATCATAATTGTTGTTTTAAGGGGCCTAACATCTAGGTTATCGGTCCCTAATGGTTTGGGTGATAGTGAAAAATGAGATGAGGCAAATAAAGGACAGGAGGAAAAGAAATGCCCTCAACCCTCGAAGAATGCGGGTTGAGGGACTTGGAAGGAAGGAGAGCCATAAAAGGCAGATAGGAAAGTGAAAGAGGAGAGGGTCCGTCCCACAGGTAATGGGGCCCCGTGGTCACCAACCCACGTCCCACTAGATGTGAGCCCCTGGGGGGAAATCAGTGTATTAATTGCCCCTTAGTCTTAATGAAAAATATAAATAAAAGCACTAAAAACACAAAAACAAGAAACTACTTCAAAATCAAAAAAAGTAACGTAAATAGTCGCGCGGATTACTATTGTAATCCAAACAATTTTAAAATTCCACCAAAAATCGATGCGTTTGCTTTGAGCGCTGCCACTTGACTGACAGCAGTGCGGGTAAGTGACCGGAAGGTAGATGACCGCTCAAGGTCATAAGTGTTGCCAATCCTTATTTGCAGCATAAAATGTACCCCTGGATTACAATAGTAATCCGCGCGACCACTCCAGTGTTAAAGAAATAAACCTGTTTTCAAGTATTGATCTGGCCAACAAATGTGAATAACGGAACTCTGCATTCCACTTGTAATAATTGACACCTACACGCTTCGGTGGATAGGGTGGATGGGCCGGGCCTACTTACCTTGTCTTCAAAGGTCCGCTTCGCTACATCGCAACTCACCGCCAGTTGACATGCCCCAACGGAAGAACACCTAAAGGCGGAAGAAGGAGGAGAAGAAGAAAACCCACAGGTTCGTCTACAGAAAATCCCCCCGACAACTAACAGAACTGCCACCGACGAAATGATGCCACAACAGTAGCTTGCTTTAAAAGAAAATATAATGTTAAATGAACAGCTCCATCAGAGAACAGAAAATGCATCAGCCAGCATAAAATTACAAAAACTTAAAAACCCCACCTAGAATGCTCCCTGGAGATAAAAACAAGGCTAAAGGTCGATACCAATTAACAATTACCTGAGGGGATACTAACGAAACATTTAGTTAAGAGACCCAAACAAAATTTACAACAACTATAATTATTTTGGCAGGAAGTTTGATACATAAAAGGTAATATACTAGCCTACCATGAAGTATTACCTGAAGTCAGAGAAGGGAAAGCCAAAAACGAACTTAAACACTTAACATGTACCTGACATACTTTCAACTGAACCATGTGGTCCTCGGAGAATCAAAAAAGAAGTAAATAGTGCAAACTTTACCATAAACAAGGTACCGAAAGATACACGCAGGAGTATAAAATAGAAAACTCCAAAAAAGGAAAACCAAGGATAATTAAAAACCAAAACAAGTTAAACAACATCACCATGACCCATGAACGTGCACTTCAAACACACGCCAGAAACAAAAACCCACAATGCACTACTGTCAACAAGTTATCATGGCGACTAGAACAGTTGAAGGTATATCAGTACGAATTTACAACAAACGCCGAATTTTACATTAAAAAAAAATCTCCAGCGAGAAAACAGGAAGATATAAAAAACTCTAGACATGACGAGAACAAATAGTATTTAAAAGGCAACGGATCAAAATAAAAACCGATCGACTAATGATTAAAATTAGGCCTACTGTTCAATTGATTACTCTGGTCAGTACCAGAATATAACAAGAATAAAATGCCTTAGCAAGACACCAAATAATAAAATTAGAAGAAAAACATAGACGTGTTCCCCGGACTAATATTATTTAACAAAATTTTACTTATTCAGAGGTGACATTTCTAGGCCTAGTCAACCTTCAGAAAAAAAAATTAACACAAATACACAATGAAAAATATGGAGCTCCAACAATTTAAAATAAATAAAACGTCAAAACATACCTTAATAAAGCCTTTTGGGGAGACACTAATATTTACAACACTAATGAGATATCCTTAAAGGATTTATATCACAAAAGAAAGGAGGATGGCTGCCAGCGGAACACGTAGAGATGCACACAAAAACATCATATCTCCATATTAAGGCCCAAAAGAAAACACGTTCACGAATATCACAGATTATAGTTGCACACCATATCCTTCATATATCATCAAAATAATGGGATATATCCCCAAGTTAGCGGAGACGAGGGCCAAAGCCCTCGTCCCAGACGACACCCACAATTTGCTCCTTCTCCAAAAAGCAATCAGTAACAAGTCGTAATTCAAAAGATGAGGACAAGAGCAAAGAAGGTCTCCCATCATGCACCAAGTTTATTTAAATTTAACCAATCCAAATGAGCCACATACTACGACAATGTGCATATCAAAATAATATTCACACTACACCATTAAAATAATTTGGTGGCATGATGCATATATAGTATTTTGTTTAATGACGTAGAATAATATACTTTTTCAAATATGTCTCGATTAGAGGCGGTTCCGGAAGACACCTATGTCTCGCTCTAGCGGTAGAAGACACAACCCCCCAGCCAGTAGAGCCGACAGGCGCTGCCATCTCGAGTTCATTAGCCAAACCAAGGCATCTTAGCGGGCACTTTAAATGGCAGAAGGTACCAAGACATCAAAATAGATACCTAATAATAATGTTTGAGACAGGCTTTGCATGTCACAATAATGTCAAGAATCTCACAGCCTTCTAAACAAAATATTGATCCACTGCCTAAAATCGAGTGTGCTGTGTAGTGAACTTGACTCGTAACCTTGGCATCGTTTTAACATTTGTCAAACTAGTTTATTTGTCATCAGCCTGACAAAATAAAAGTTGATAATAACTGTTTTGAAATGATAAGAAATGAGCATGGAAAATCCAGCCTTCATGGCGTCTATAAATGTTTAATAAAATTTATTAATTTCCACACGCGTATTATAATTAACTACCTGCATTGTGCACTAAATAAATGAAACCAAATTAAACTAATCTACTGTTTTCCAACTCTTACAATACGCTATAAATATTTGATCTGACTTACAGATGCAGCGTCACTTGGATCGAGTCCCGCCATGAGATGTTATATGCGGTCTCGTTTATGGCTTTAGATTACTATCTCATTGCGTCTGGACATCTTCCGTCGCCAATTCCCCACGCATGATTTAGAAATCACATGTCATCGCGTGGTTGGGGTTGTATTTGAAGATCTGCTGGTTTAGCATTATTGTAATGTTTGCGTTGGTAATAACGTAGCACATAATTAAATAAAACTTTCGCGCACTGCAGCTAATATGCGGTTAAAATTTGCCCATTTTCACTCCGCCACTGGCTCTAGCCTTTGTCGCTTGTGCGACACTCACTCGTGGCTTGCACTGATATTTACACAAAAATATTAACATAAAATTAAATCAAAAATACGGCCCATCCGGCAAATAAAGATTGTTCTCGTATATTTTGTACAGTTATACAGTTAATTAAGTACACTGTTTATATAACACTGAAGTGTGTGTGTGCGAGTGAGACCATGCGGTCGTAAAGTTTACTTCACACAAGTCCATCATTTCCCCTCGGATAATGAAAATATTTCACAGTTTATGTAGTGATGAATGTCTTCAATCTTTAAACTATTAAACAATACCATGATGGCTATCCATAAGAAAATATCCACAGATTTTTCATGCCACATGGTTTCCTTCACGGACGAACTTTCACTTGTGCTCCAACATGCACATCGGTGTTGTCTCATCCAAAGAAAAATAGGAACTTGTGTTACCAAATATGGCGTGCTCTCAGTATATGAGCTGGCCGCGTAAATTGATAGTTTCATGATTTACGAAGTATGCTGTACTTCAAATATGCAGAATTACTTGGTTATAATTATAGTTGATTTTTGGAATGTCCAAAATATATAAAAATATGATCCTAAGCGATATTACTTCAGCTTCTTCCCGCCGCTCGCAGGGTATGTTCAGTTACATTCCAGCATAAGTTTTAGTCTCTCTTATCTGAGCAAACATGCGTCAACAGACGCAATACACCTTAGCGTATTATATAATACGATGATTACACATACTAGATCAGCGCACGCATCTTCGTTCTTTCAGCATGGTAACAATAATAAAGATTCCAGCATCTCGTGTGGCTAACGGCCTCCTGACGACAAGTGACAAGCTATAGTAGTTTAGTGTGTAAACATCCAACATATACGCGAACAAACGTACTACCTTACCAGCGAATTGTTACCGGTGGTGGAAATCGGAACGAATGCGCTCCGCCCAGCCACACGCCTGCGCTAGACGTGCAGTTGTCGCTAGCGAAACCACATTGCATGTCGTTTGTGTGTATGATTCGTGCTGGGTCGTGTGCTGTGTGGTGTGTTCTCATTGTATGGCTGTACATGCGTTCCCCCTCTTGCTCCGCAACCACCGTAGCAGCCCTAACTTGGCGAGCTGACGCAATGTATACACAACAGACCCGCTCCACGTCTAGCGGTAACAATTCCCTGGTAGGGTAGTACACAAGATAACATACTGCTCGGGTCCAAGCTCTGTGAACTTGCGGGGTGAGGGGAAGGGGCAGAGAAGGGTCAGGCGATAAGAGAAGGATCTGTCAACAGCCCGCCGTGATGTGTGGTATTCCTTTCTATTCCAATACTGCTAACATACGGCCGTTGCTCAAACCACTGTGGTGTTGCGAATGAGTGAGTGAGTCACCGACCAATGTATTTGGTTCTGTTACTACGCACGTACCGGGAATCCTCATCACTCGTCAACACCACTTCTAATGGTCCGCGATCCACATTCCTCTCATGTTCATGCAGCTTAGACCCGAGCAGAACGTGACCCTTCTTATTGCGACACTTGTAGCGCTATTGCCAGACTGATGTCTCCAATGAAGTGATTCTTAGAGATAGTTGTTTTAATTTTAGGGACTCGGACATCGCACTTATTTAGCCCCGTATATTTGGGTGTAGGCTATGTAATGTTGTCTGGTAACCTAGCTGGCTGCGTGGGTCAGCGGTAACGTTCTCCCTTGCTGTCTCCAAGGTTGCAGGATTGAATCCTGGCGCAGCCAGTTTGCATTTGAGGATGTGCAAATGCGAGGGAGCCGTGTCAGCAGATTTACTGGCACGTTCAAGATCCCCTTCGGGGTAAAATTCTGGCACCCCGGTGTATGTAAAAGCAGTAGTTGGTAAAGGGGACGTAAAACCAATAACATTATTATTGTCTGGTAACCTGTGTTATGGTGATGGGTGTATTAGTGTGTGTATTTCTAATTCAGGTGAGGATTGGGAACGCGGCGACCGTGGCCTTAAGTTAGGAGCCATCCCGGTATTTGCCTACAGTAGAAGTGGGAAACCACGGATAAACACTTCCAGGACGGCTCAGGTGGTAATCGAACCCACCTCTTCTCAGTTTTATCTCACGAGTATATCCTGTTCCAGGCCTCAGACCAGAATTAAATTTCTTGACACAGCCGGGATTCAAACCCAGACCACCGGGGCGACAGTCACCAGTGCTAGTCACTAGACCACGAGGTGTTTTTTTTTTGTAGAGAACCACTCACCGTAAACAGATCCACCCCAGATATCATTTCATCGTTTTGTTGTGCAGCACGATGCGTCGTAGTGGAAACACAAAGTCAATAGAACGTTCGATTAGCCTAATAGACATGATTAAATACCGCAACAAAACATTTTATCCGCTAAACCACCCACCTTTCACTATTTGTTTGTCAGGTCTTTTGGCATTTCCTGAACTGACGAATTGTATTTGACAGGTCACACTCCACTCGTCCTGTATAGGGCGTTACGTTCGTATATTTACGGTCACCAAATGTCAACGTGCTACAGCACGGCACCCAGGGCCGGATTAAATTTTATGCGCTCCTAGGCCCGTGGGTTTTTGCCGGGCCCCTCTTCGAACGATCGTGAAGGTCTTTGTGAAGGTAATTTTTATTTTATTCTAATGTATCGTCAAGTAAAATCAATTAAATAAATTAAAATAATGAGAAATCAACTTTTTCTAAATTTGTTTGTTAAACTATAAATAAATAGGCCAACGAGATATTAAAATAAGTTTAAATCATTTAAGACTCATTATACACTTACAGATAGACTATTCAGGTATACATATACACTGCATCATACAACCTACAAGTAGAGTATGCATAATGAATTATTCAAATTATACTGATATTAATATTCAAGTCTTAAATTTTCTCCTAATAAATTATAAAACATTCCTGTTCTAAAGATGAAGTCGAAAAATCTGCTGTTGCTAAACATTTGTTAGCCTATTTTCAATTTTGAAAAAAATAGGCTTATGAGATCACCTTTTGTCCGTGTGTGTGTGCGTGTGTGTGTGTGTGATTCGTGTGTGTGTCCCCCCTAATAAAATCTAAACGGCTGGAGCGATTTCAATGAAACTCAGTGAGTTCATAGCGCTATTCCCGGCGACCTCGACCGTGCCCTTCAAATTTTGTTACGTCTCACCAATCCAACATGGCGGCTGTGCGAAATATTTCACTAGCATTCAATATCTCCGAAACTATTACAGATATCGCCCTGAAATTGCGCACGGTGATAAAGGGCATTACTAGAAGTTCACCTATGAGACTTTCAAAAACCTGGTGACTACAAAACCAACATGGCGGCCAAGCGAATTTGAGACTTTTAAATAGACTTTTCTCACGATTTAACTATCCAAACGTAATGAAATTTGGTATAGCAATTGTTTATACACATTGTAATGCACTGGAGTCTAATTTAGTTCAATTGTTTACATAACCTCAAAATGGCGGCTGTGCGAAATATTTCACTGACATTCTATATCTCCGAAACTATTACAGATATCACCCTGCAATTTTGTACGGTGATAAAGGGTACTGATACAAGTTTACCTATGTATATTTCATAAACCTGTAAAGTACAAAACGAACATGGCGACCAAGCGAATTTGAAATATTTTAATAGACTTTTCTCGTGATTTAACTCTCTGAGCGCAGTGAAATGTGGTACAGTAAATGATTTTGCAGGTTGTAATGCACTGCCATCTAATTTAATTCAATTGTTTACATAACCTCAAGATGGCGGCTGTGCGAAATTTTAAAATTAAGTTTTTATTTCTTGTGTCGTAATCATGCGATCGAAGTGAAAGTTTGAATAATGAACCTAGGCAATAATTGTCCTTGAATGGTACATAACTCTATGGCCTATACATATAACAATCCTAAATGGCGAGCTTCCGAAATATTTAGACGGTTCTCAATATCTATGAATCTTTCACAGCAACCAAACTGATTTTTTTAAATGTTCATAGAGACTATGAACATATGTTCACCTATAGGACTTTCAGTAACCAGGTGAGCACAAATCCAACATGGCAGCGACGCGAAGTATAAATATTTAAATGGACGTTTCTCGCGAATTAACTATCTGAGTGCCGTGAAACGTTGCACGTTAAATGCTTATACAAATATTGATCCACTGGCATCTAATGTATTTCAATTGTTTGCATAATCACAAGATGGCTGCTGTGCGTAATTTTAAAATCTCTTTTTTACTTCTTGTGTTCTAATCATGCGATTGACGTTTGAATACCACACGTACACAATAATCTTAATGTAATAGTACAAAAATAAAAATCCAACCTGGCGACCATCTGAAATATTTAGACGGTTCTCAATATCTACGAATCTGTTACAGCAATTTAACTGAAATGTTGTATGTTGATACAGGCAATTAACATGAGCAGGATATGTGAAAATAGGCTGTATAGTTCTTCACGGAACTACTTGTTGGAAAATGATGGCCAAAATATAAATTGGAAAAGTGTCAAAATTTTGGAAACTAATTTAAATCAAAAAATTATACGATGGTTGGTTAGTTCCTCAGTATTGGGGCTGAGACAACGCGGTCATGTAGCCCCGTGTACTTAGGATGTGTGTAGAATCTGTCTGTTAACGGGTGTTAATTGTGATGACTGTATTAGTGTGTGTATCTGTTTTCAATTCAAGTAAGGACTGCAGAAATTTAATTTTTTCAAGTAGTTCTTACTTTTGCCGCCAAACGCCACCGTCAGCGACTACTAGTTCATAACCTGGTTACCAGACGCCACTGCAGTTGGCTCCCGGCGACGAACGTTGGATCGTAAGAGCGTTTGTCAAATGTTTAACCTAACCTAATTTAGCTTCACACAGGTGTAATTAGTGGAAGGTTCTTAAACATGGCATAAATCTATGACAAGGGACCGCCGCGTCGGCTTTACTTCCCCTGTGAAGGAAGGCATACTGAGGGATTTTTAACGCTCTTAAAAAATCCGACGACTTCGGCCAGGTTTGAACCCGTGATCTTGGGCATAGAAGCTCAGCATGCTACCAACTACGCCACCGAAGCCGCCAAAATTATACGAAATACGTGTATTGTAGTCTAAAACATTTTATGGAAATTTTCTGATAAAAGAATTTGCGGATTAATGTTGCGCCCCTCTGGCTGGTGTGCCTCTAGGCCGGGGCCTATGGGGCTATTGAGAAATCCAGCCCTGACGGTACCCCTTAATGAACAACTGCCACTGCTCCGCTGTAAGGTTCAAATTGGCTATCTCAGTTGAAGATGACGAAGAAGTGCATCGCATCGCATCGCTCCAACGCCTGATCACCGTGGGAAGAGCTGACTGACATGTGTCGTGACTCCTATAATAAAGGAAGTAAGAGCCTTCCTTCTTCTCATCACATCCATTATTCATGAGAGACACTGCCTTTCCCGATGCATCGTTGATAATTAAACGTCTTCGACCACATCTTAGGGAAGGGATGGGGAGAGGTTTACCCTTCGCGCTGCAGAACATCGGCGTGAAGTAGTTGCTTCCTCAGTTAATGGCAAGATAGTGTTCCAGACATTCATATCCTACCTCCTCGCTCTGTCCCAATAATGATCAAGAGGATCTGCGACGCCGGGCTTTCTGGTTCTCACACGCATACTCTCATGTAGTCATGTGTGTGACAAAGTGCGAAAATCTCCCCTACACGATCAATCACTACTTTAGCATGTAAAGCAAATGTATTTTCGTCTGTATTTTATGTAGGTAATATCTGTAGGAAGTCCTTCACCGATCAAATTACCGGGTGAGTTAGCCGTGGTCGTTGCGGCATGACTGCTGGCAGTCGCTCACATCCGGGAGGCGAGAAGGTTCGATTCCCCCCGCCGGCAACCTTGAAGATGGTCTTCTGTGGTTTCCCATCTTCCTTCCAGGAAAATGCCGGGGTTGGTCCCTAAGTATAGGCCACAGCCGCTACCTTCCAACTCCTCGTCCTTACATTCCTACTTTCCTTCCAAACGGTACTTGTAGCTCACCCATTGGGTGTCCGTCTCGAAGCAGCTACAAAACTCGCGAGCCGAACATGTCCTCGGACAATCCCGGCACTAAAAGCCATTCGCTACAAAAAAAAAAAAAAAACACGATCAAATTGGCTCAAATAATTTTAAGGGGCAACAATGGACCAAGAATTTGATTTATCACCATACATACTTCTACAAATATACCTTACTAACAGTCGCAAGCACATGGACATACGGACTACAGCTGTAATAAGCGATTAATCGAATCATTTGAAATTAATCGATTAATTAATTGACTTTTCAATCGTATAATCGACTAACCGAATAATAGATTAATTCGCTAACTAAAGAATCGACTAATTGATTAGTAGACACAAGATAAGAAAATACGTTTAAATTAGAGGTCATTGCTTAAGTTGAGTTACGCTTATTTTTGGAATGATGTATAGAAATCAATAAAAGTTAAATTTTGTCTAATCACACGAAGTGTCCTTCCTAGTTTATATTAACAATAACCAAATAAGAGTCAGTGACAGTGGAAGGACAAATTCCAATCAAATTGGGAAGGATTTGGAAAAAATTAATGAAGACTTTTCAACAAAGATTTTGAATTCCTGTTCCATATTTACAATTTAGGACAGAAACACTTTTGTTTTACTTTGTTTTAGCCTAGTTTTCACAAAGAAGGTACAATATCCAAAATAAATGATACAATGTATTTTAATTAATTAACTTAAATGTCTGTTTTGCTTATGTAAGAGCTTAATTAAATGAGCGAAGTACATTGATTAATCGACAAAACAATTTTCAACTATTTTACCAATCGATTAATCGCAGCCCTGAAGGGCCTTGACCTACCAAGCGACCGCTGCCCAGCCATTTGGTGTGCAGATATTGAGGTGACGCATGGTCAGCGCATGGGATCGCCTCGGCCGTAAATCTTGGTTTTCGTGACCGGGGCGCTGCCTCACTGTCAGACAGCTATTCAATTGTCTGCACGAGGCTGAGTGCACCCCGTTCCAACCCCCATGTCAGTTTCTAAAATCCCTGACGGAGTCGGGAATTGAACACGGGTCCTCGGGATGAGAGGCAGGCGCGCTACCCCAACACCACGGGGCCGGCACTGGTTAGTTAGTTATTGTTGTTTTAAGGGGCAGA
Source organism: Meconema thalassinum (assembly GCA_946902985.2). Lineage (NCBI taxonomy): Eukaryota > Metazoa > Arthropoda > Insecta > Orthoptera > Tettigoniidae > Meconema > Meconema thalassinum. The sequence continues at coordinate 1,209,974,344 of OX336388.2, forward strand.
ACTACCAGGTCATCTGCCCCTCTTAACACAGATTAAAGAATACATATTTGGATTTTCGTAATACTAATGGATATTTGAGGCCTTGATATCGCCAGACTCAATGAACGAATATGTTTCTATATAACAAATTGTTGTAGCGAATGTTATACCAGCGCAATATAATTTACTTAATTTTTAATAAGCTACACATCTATATAGAAGGCCCAATCAGAAAGAATGACCCCGAATGCTCCTCAGGACTTGCTCACCTGATGAGTTAAAACTGAGCAGTTCCCTGCAAAGCAGGAGGCCATAGCCCTTATGGGATTTGTAAGGCTATTTATTTTATTTTATTTATTTTTATTTGGAATTGAATTTAACATTTTGAGGTGGATACCTAAATTTAAAAAGACAAAAAATTAATTTAAAAAAAGATTAAAAATAAACAACAATTACGGAAAAACAAAAAAAATTATTAAAAAACGATTAAACGCACAATATATTATTCGTTATTTGTAACAATTAATATTTTTCTGCTTCTATTAATCGATTATTCGATAACTGAAAGGAATTCATTAAAAGTAACAGCCCTAAGCTACATGCATAATAATCACTGGTGAAGGGAAACTTATAATATTGGTGTTATCACTGAAGAGTTGATTCACACCGACTAGCTGTAAGAGCACATGCTGACAGACTACATCTATAGCAGAATGTTTCCAACGTCCATGCCGAGCGACTTGAGGAACACTACACAAGGGAATTAGACTTCTCCATCATTCAGTGATACAGTACATAGATTAAATCCCGGCCATGCCTAGGGATCGGATTTTTAGGTTTTTAAAATTGTAATTTGAGTGTTTCAAAAGCAAAAATAGTCCTTTTTAAGTATTTTTAATAGGTTTTTATGTTTAAAGTTTAGCAAAAGTGTGAAGTTCTCAGTGATAATTTGATGACGTATCATTGTGTAAAATATTTACACTCTCGTTACAATCAGATTTCCTACTATTAATTAGGCTTTAATTTCAAGCTTTGTGCAGTTTATGACAACTTTTGCTAAACTCTGGGCCTGTGTTTATGATGTTTCTTTTCTGTCAGAAGGAGTTGATTATCTCTGGTGTACTCAAATCGGCTCCTTCTGCATTCCTCAACTAGATGGCCGCACACTCCTTGTGTCTGACCCATGTCTATAGGAGGCAGTGGACAAGAGGCCGAGGATACATTCTGTTTGGTATTCAGGGAGAGGAAGCGTTGAATTGTTGGAATAAGCTTGTTTTCTGAATGGCAAGAGAGGAAATCTGTATAAGAAACCTGCTACGTGCGCAGTAATTAGTTACCATACTAACATATGGCTAACACAACATATTATCAGTCAGACGGAGTAATGAGCTGCATAATATAATTATCTTCCGTATAGCTTTGAAGCTTCTAATGGCATCTCCAAGCCCCAACAGAAATGTACCAGGTGCAGATGTAGAACTATGAACTATTCATAGGAATAATAAAAGAGTGTTATTTTTAATCTTTCTACATACAGGATATATGTGTGTTCCAGTCCATTTATTAAATAAGTAAAAAATGATAATCATAAACTGACCAAACCTACACTCCACTTATCAAGTAGCTACAACTAAGTTATTGAGCCAGAGAACAAATCGTTCACACACGAACAAACATATTTAAGGACAGGGGCAGTTGAAAGAACATCTCAAACCTAAACAATGTTAATTATTCAAATTCAATAAAACCAAGGATGCCAGAGGTGATTTTCAAACTGTTGGCCGTTTAATTAATTTTGTTTATTTAGAATATAGGTAACTTGGAAATAATAAGAGATTTATTCCCACTTTCCTGACAGCAAATAACCGAACAATAGAATACAGTATAAGCTGAAAAGTGCAGAAAATATTCAATTTTCTGACGGATAGGATTTCTCTCAATCAACTAGAGTTAGGTACGGTATAAACATTGTCTTCAGGTTTACTTCTCAAAAATATCGACTAAAGCTTCAAATATTCTACAATAAATAGAACAAAACTGCAATTTGGTATTTTTATGTACTCACATATCATTTAATTTTTCTTAGGTACTACAGAATTCATGAATATGGCTCTGTTGAGTGTGATTCGGAAAAGTATTTAAGAGTTTTTGTATTTAGAAGTAAGGAAAAAATAGGTACAAACCTAAAAATCCGGTCCCTAGTAATGACAGAAATCATTCTCCCCAGGGGATCACATTCCAACTGTATGGTCCCAGCTGTGCTTATTATTGTTTCCATTTACTTGAACTACGTTGCTCTAATCTATCACCCATGTTCAACCTCCCTTGGCCAACTATTGTTCTCTTCTAAACCCGGTGCTATTAAAACATCCAAGTCTTTCATTATCAACTTTCCTAGCCCTTCAATACATGGAAATAACTAGGCCTATATGTTTTGCAGTTAGACACCTACGATAGTTTGCGCCTAAAAGCAACTATCACCACCAACATTGAGAGGAGACCAGCTCGTGGTGTAGCGGCTAGCCTTCTTGGCTGTCACCACGAAGGTCCGGGTTCGATCTCCAGCTCTGCAAAAAAAGAGTACAGTAATTCTGTATGGAATAGTTACTCATGTAACCGTCATGAGGGTAGCACCATCGGACAGATTGAGAAGTCTGTGAATGTCATGTGTGTACGGTATCTTGGATTATTGGTTGTTTTTATTTATGGGTTATGTTCCTTGTAAAACAAGAAGGATTGTTTCAGTAAAATACGAGCAGACATTAGCCTCTCCTTTGAAATAAATAGAGTTTTGTCTTTTATTATCTGTGGAGAGAGCTTGCCTTCATAATTGAGGGCAGAACATGGTCCTCTGGGTTGGGATAGATAATACTTTTTAACTATCAAACATCAAAAAAAACGAGCCTTACAGTAGTCGCATATGATGTGTAACATCTGACATAGAAGAAACCTCACGTGAAATTGTTGATACACCGGTATTTTATAGTATTATTGGCACAAATATTAATCTATTGTAAAAGGGAGTGTTTTACAGATATTGTAGTTTATAATACGGAACTCATTTTATTAGATGATTTGTAGCTTCCACCAGCACTAGCCTAAATAAAGAGTACGATATGGATCAACTAGATTAATAGACTCATAACCTTAAATTCCTTATAAACAGGTCCTCTTGATTCACAAACCAACACGTAATTTCATATGGATTCTGTTAAAATGAGTCATATTGATATGATAAATATCGTTTAAAATGATAATCTGGTAGAAAAAATACCTACCCCGCCCAGGATTCGAACCAAGATCTCTAGATTCACAGTAATACGCAATAACCCCACGGCTATTTCGACTACGCAAATATTGTGCACAAGATGGTGACTTATTTCCACGTTCCAATAATACTGCATTACTGAATTAAGTTTCATTTATATTTTGCTTGTTTCGATAATGTTCCCTGGGTGACATTGAATTTAAAATGTCTTATGCCAATGCAATGCCGACTACTTACAATGTTTGATATTAAGGCATTTTACCATTTAAATACTGATACGAAGACTTCAAACATTTACCATGTCATTTGTTTAAATAACTTGACACCAGAGTTAGCAGGAGCGTTTTCCGGTCAGTATGTCATATACATTCCACATGGCCGAGAGTGCGTCATGGTATCAATCTTCGACACCGCGCGCTGATTGTTTCTCTTACCAGTGCCAGCTGGATCGATCGATCGAGTTGGCAGTGCGTCTTATACTTCCGTTCGATCCACCACTGCCAGCTAGGGCACACTTCCATTCGATCGATCGAGCGGGCAGTGCATACATCCCTTGTCCACCACTGCCAGCTAGTACACTTCCGTTTGATCGATCGAGCGGGCAGTGCATACTTCCGTTGTCCACCACTGCCAGCTAGTACACTTCCGTTTGATCGATCGAGCAGGCAGTGCATACTTCCGTTTGATCCACCACTGCCAGCTCGATCGTTCCGATCTACTTCCGTCCCCAATTTTCAAAATCACTCCCACAAAACTATCCAGCAACCGAGCGGAAAGATGTTTCACATCAAAAAAATGCTCACAAAAAAGGTATCTGACAATTGATTTCAAGCAGTGTGACAATTATTCTGTTAATACTTCCTCTCTGCTCACAATCTTAATTATGGATGTCGCTGAAAAGAGAGGACTAATTATAAAAAGAGCTGTAATAAAAGCTCGTCTGACACGAATTGTCAGCTACATAGATAGTTTTCAACAAGGTGGCAACTTGAACGACATTCGTGTTAGTCACATGTTATTACATACTTCCAAGGAAGAATATAACGTAGGAAGGCCAGTTAGAAATAAAAGACACTAAAGAATCTCATGATATTGATAGGGAGACATTTGAAGAACTGTGCTTAGAGATAGAGTCTAGGATGGACACCTTACTAGAACCCAATTCGCCTTCACAATCTGTTCCTTCGAATTCCCCAAATATTAAACTGCCAAAGATTGCATTGCCAATATTCAGGGGCATAATATCAAACTTCAGGCACTTCAACGATAGCTTCCAGTCACTGGTAATAAACAATACGTGTCTGAGAGACATTCAGAGGTATTATTATTTACTATCATGCTTAACTGGCGAACCCCATAAATTATTAGAAAACTTACCTGTTACAGATAATAATTTTAGAGTAGCCTGGGAGTTGATAATCCAAAGATACGATAACCCCAAACTAATTGTAGACTATCACATTAAGGAACTATTAAACCTACCAGTAGGGGAGTGATGAGAGTTCTGCCCGCCCCCCTCCCCCCACCCCTACACCCAATGCGAGCCGATAACTCCCGAACCCGTGGTCGGAGATTTACGAATGAGCTGTCGTTGGACTCGAGCTGACGGGGGCTTTGCTATGGACCACTAGTTATATTTTTTTTTGAAAATTTTTGTTTTTGAAAGTAGGCGATAGTTTGAAAACCAAACATGATAGAACGTTATGCCATAGTTGAAACGAATGGTCTCTATGACCTTTATTTTTAGCCTATTTTCAATTTTGAAAAAATAGGCTTATGAGATCACCTTTTGTCCGTGTGTGTGTGTGTGAGCGTGTGTGTGTGTGAGATGTGTGTGTGTGTCCCTAATAACTTTTAAACGGCTGGAGCGATTTCAATGAAACTCGGTAAGTTCATAGCACTATTCCGGGTGACCCCGACCGTGCCCTTCAAATTTTGTTACGTCTCACCAATCGAACATGGCGGCCAATATTCCAATATTCCATATCTTCGAAATTCTTCCCGATATCACCCTGGATTTTTTTACGGTGATAAAGAAAACTACTAGAAGTTCACTTATGTTACTTTCGAAAAACTGGTAACTCAAAACCAACATGGTGGCCACGCGAATTTGCGACTATTAAATAGACGTTTCTCGCGATTTAACGAACCAAACGCAATAAAAATTGGTACAGTATATGTTTATACACATTGTAATGCACCGACATCCAACTTCGTTCAATTGTTTACATAACCACAAGATGGCAGATGTGCGAAATATTTTCCGGCATTCTATATTTCTGAAACTGTTAGCGGTATCACCCTGAAATTTTGTACGGAGATAAAGGGCACTACTGGAAGTTCATCTATAAGAATTTAAAAATCCGGTTAATTACACAACGAACATGGCGGCCAAGCGAATTTGAAATTTTTAAATAGACCATTGTCGCGATTTAATGTTCCAAACGCAATGAAATCTGGTACAGGAAATGTTTATACACATTGTAATGCACTGGTATCTAATTTAGATAAATTGTTTACATAACCTCAAGATGGCCGCTGTGCGAATTTTAAAATTAAGTTCTTATTTCTTGTGTTGTAGTCATGCGATCGAAGTGAAAGTTTGAATAATGAACCTACGCAATAATTTTCCTTTAATGGTACATGACTCTATGGCCTATACATTTAACAATCCAACATGGCGACCTTCCGAAATAGTTAGAGGGCTCTGAATATCTACGAATCTATTATAGCAATCAAATTGTTTTTTTTTATGTTCATAGGGGCTATGAATTTAAGTTCACCTATAGGACTTTAAATTACCTGGTGATCACAAATCCAACATGGCGGCGACGCGAATTATAAATATTCACATGGACGTTTCTCGCAATTTAACCATCCGAGTGCAGTGAAACTTGGTACAGTGAGTCTTTATACGAATGTTAATCCACTGGCATCTAATTTATTTCAATTGTTTCCATAACCACAAGATGGCAGCTGATCGAAATTAAAAAATCTCCTTGTTACTCCGTGTGTCCTAATCATGCGATTGAAGTTTGAATGCTACACGTACACAATAATCTTCATGTAACAGTACATAACTATAGGACCTACATATATAAAATCCAACATGGCGACCATCCGAGATATTTAGTCGGTTCTCAATATCTACGAATCTATTACAGCAATCAAACTGAAATGTTGTATGTTGATAGTAGCAATTAACATAAGTAGGATATATGAAAATAGGCTGTATAGTTCTTCACGGAACTACTTGTTTATAATAAAACCTTTTTTGAGATTTTTTTAAACACTACAATTTTGAAATTTTTATATTTTGGAAACTAAAGAGTTTACAAAAGATTTTGTTTGACGTAAATGAATGGCCCTGACCCCCTCTACCCCCAAAATAAATTTCAAGTCTCTAGGACTAAAACTGTGCAGAAGTGTGGTAAGGGGGGTTCCGAGCCACCCCCCACCTTCAAATAAACTTTGGCCGATATCTCTCGAACGCGTGGTCGGATTTTAACGAACGAAGTATCGTTGGCGTTGAGATGACGTTCTCTTGGCTAAGCATGTGTGTTGTTTGTTTATTTGGAAATTCTTGTTTTTTGGATTGGCGCTATTTTGGAAACGGTGAATTTTGGGAAAATGTTTGTTTGACGTTAATGAAAGGTGGATATGTCCTCTAGGCGGGCAGCAAGTTTCAAGGGTGTAGGAGGAAAACAAAAATGATAGCCTACTTTCTCGCGAACATTGGTGATCATTGGCGAACGGATGGTCGGATTTTAACAAATGAGGTGTCGTTGGACTCGAGCTGACGTCCTCTTTCCTATAGACCACTCGTTATTTTTTTTTGAAAAATTTTGTTTTCCAAAGTAGGGCCTAGGTGATAGTTTGAAAACCAAACATGATAGAACGTTGTGCCATAGTTGAAACGAATGGTCTCTATGACCTTTATTTTTTATAATACAACTTTTTTATATTTTGAGATTTTTTGAAAACACTCAAATTTTGAATTTTTTATATTTCGGAAACTAACACATGACAAAGAAAATTGTGTGAAATAAATGAAAGATCTCTATTCTCTCTACCATGAAAATAAATGTCAAGTCTCTAGGACAAAAAAGCAGGCATTTTACTTTTTAATTTTTTTTTTTTAAATAAAAGCGTGTTTGTAGACAGAGCCGGTAGCGCTTGACGTATGTTACAAAGAGGCTATGATTGGCCATGGTGGATATGGGAAATGGCTATTTCGACGGGGGCGGTGTATGGCAAAACGAGGGGTTGCTTTTCGATATTTTTTCCTATGACGAATGAATGAACGAATATTTTGAAATGTGACAAGCATGCTACGATTTTTACCCCTGAAGGGGATCTTGAACGTTTTAGTTAACGGTGATGAGCGAGATCGCTCTCTGACACAACAGACGGTTGTAGGATATGACCAAGTGATTCTTAGACGTTGGCGATCTCGGTGACCGTGCCTGGATGGCGGGGGCAGCTTATGACGGTTGGTTTTGTGACATTTCCTATGACGGAGAGAGGCGAATATTTGAAAATGTATTAAGTGTGCTAGGAATTTATTTTTTACCCCTGAAGGGGATCTTTAACATGCTAGTAAACGGTGATAAGCGAGACTGCTGTCTGGCAGAGTAAATGGTTTTAGAATATGGAAACCTATAACATTTGCTCGACCAAGTCATGTGCATGTACGCAAAGAGCCAAAACGGTAAGGTCATAGGCCTGAAATGTTATAAACTAAATATTGAACTAGGTGAAGTCATGTGTTTTAGGATGAAAGTATGTGGTTAACATGATCATGTATTGAGGATGGCCGCTTGCTAGTAATTATTATTACAGTAAAATGTTTAATAATAATAATAATAATAATAATAATAATAATATTAATAATAATAACAGATATGGAATCTGAAGATGATTTTGAAGATCCGCAGATCCAACCCCACAATTGTCACCTTTGTGGACCTAAAGAAAGCATATGATTCTGTGGACAGGCAGACCCTGTTTGAGACGCTAGAAGAACTTCAAGTGGACAGGAAGACCAGAGAACTGATTTGTCAGACTCTCACCAATACAACATCGAAGGTGAAGTTTCTTGGGGAAATTTCTGACTCTTTTGAAGTACGAACAGGTGTTCGCCAAGGAGACGGACTTTCACCCCTTCTATTTAACCTGGTTCTAGATAAAGTCATCAGAGAGTGGGAAAAGAACATCAAAGGCGTTAGCATAGGAACTGCTGGAAACAAAATCAATGTGAAATGCTTGGCTTTCGCAGATGACCTAGCAATTATCACTAGGAACAAAGAAGAAACTAAGCATGCTATTGAGACATTATACAGAATAGCATCACAAGCAGGCCTTCAAATATCATTTGAAAAAACCAAGTACATGAAGAATTTTCAGCAAAAGAAGAAGAAAGAAAAATTAGAAACAGCGTATGGAGCAATTTCACAAGTAGAATTTTTTAAATACCTTGGAGAAATAATTCTTCCTTCAGGATTGGACAGTTTGGCTAACACAGAAAGAGCCTCAAAACTTCATAGAGCATTCAGACTAACATGGGATCACTATAATAAAAGAGTAATGTCACATAATGCAAAACTGAAACACTACAAAACAGTTGTACTACCGGAAGCTCTATATGCTTCAGAAACCATAGCTTTAGGAGGTCATTCTAAAATTGCAAATATAGAAAAGCAAGAACGTAAAATTCTTAGAAAAATATTCGGCCCCACACAAGAAAACGGAATTTGGATTAAAAGACGAAATTCAGACCTATACCGTCACACAGATAGTTTCAGCAACACGGTACGAAAAAGACGTTTAACATTTTATGGACACCTCTTCAGGATGGACGATTATAGACTTACAAAAAGGTTATTCAATGTAATAAATTCTCAGAAATCAAGGATAGCCTGGCTGGATGAATCAAGAGAGGACCTGCAAGAGTTGAACATCGGAGAAAATATTCTGAGAAACCGCAAAGTCTTCAGGACCGCAGTAACAAAGCACAAGTTTAGGGTGAAAACTAGTGGCAGGACTGGAACCAAGTGGACAGAAGAACGGAAGAAGCAGCACAGTGACTTCATGAAGAGATTTTGGGAAGATAGGAAGGCGAATATCATCAAGCCGAAAAACAAGTTCAAGCGCGCTCTATAATGGGCAAAACGCAAAAAGAATAATAATAATAATAATAATAATAAGACACACACACATGTTTGAATGCAAACACGCACACAGTCCAGCTCACTGGTGACTGAATATTGTACCTAGCTAGAGGACTCGTGAGAGCTGTTGCTGCTGCTGACGAGGCAGGAATGTCTACGTCAGCAGGAAGTGTGATATCAGCTTACTTGCCTCGTGGTGGCTAGCAGGTGTGCTGTTTAAGCAGAGACCACCATTTTGGTTCTGAGACAGTAGGACTACCGATGTATAAGAGGTAGCCATTTTGGTTCCTTATTAAAAACATGAAACTTGTATGAGGTACACGAATCTTATTCAGATTGAGGAATGTGAAGAGGCGTGGTTATGTGAAGACCACATCGAGGAACGATGATGGTCGATTTGTCGTCAGATTGCCAATTCAACCATATCATGGAAAACTTGGCGATTCGCTTGGATACGCTACGAGGTGTCTGGAGCAATTAGAGAGAAGACTCCAGCGTCAACCTGAACTGAGGGCAGACTATGTGAAGTTTATGGCTGAGTATGTTGAGCTGAAACACATGGAAGTAGTGTCAGCAGAATCTAGCAAGCCAACGTATTACATGCCTCACCACGCCGTGGTCACGGAGTCTAGCAGCACCACGAGGTTTAGAGTGGTATTTAACGCTTCGGCAAAAACAATTGCGAAGTTGTCCCTCAATGACATCATGATGGTAGAACCCACCATACAAGAGGATTAATGTATTCCATCGTTTTAAGATTCCGAACGTACAGATATGCTTTCACTGCCGACATTATGAAAATGTACAGACAGATCTTAATTCACAAGGAAGACCAAGATCTCCAGCGTATTTTGTGGCGAGCCTCACCCAATGAGCCAATTCAGTTATATCGTCTTGCAACTGTTACATATGGCACTGCTGCAGCTCCATTTTTGGCTACACGCTGCTTACTAAAACTCGCTGATGACGAAGAAGACAAATATCCTAGAGCAGCAGAAATTCTAAGAAGAGATTTTTATGTCGATGATGTTCTGAGTGGTGCCGAGAATATTGAGGATACACTAACCTTACAAAAGGAACTGCAAGAACTATTACTCAGTGGAGGGTTTCTTCTTCGCAAGTGGTGTACCAATGATGAGGGATTGTTAGCGACTATTCCATTAGAGCATCGTGAAACGCAACTGTCATGGAGCTGGGATGGCATTGGTGAATATACAATCAAGGCTTTGGGTTTGTTATGGCACCCTCAGAGCGACACCCTTCAAATCTCAGCATCAGCTCACAAAGGCAAGGAATATACCTGGACAAAACGGTCTGTGTTAGCTAGTATTTCTTCCATATTTGATCCACTTGGTTTTTTAGGGCCGGTGACTGTCAAGTGCAAAATTCTTTTGCAACGTCTGTGGAAAAGAAATTAGACTGGAACCATTCCCCGTGAACTACAAACTGCTTGGAATGAGTTGCAACAACATCTTCCGTCACTCAACGGCATTCACATTGAAAGAAGAGTACTAGTAGAAGGCAAGGTACAGCATATTGAACTACATGGATTGTCAGATGCTTCAGAGCAAGCTTACGGAGCATTTATCTATCTTAGAAGTGTCAATGAGATCAATTGTGTTACAGTCAATCTGCTCACTTCCAAATCCCGTGTTGCACCTCTAAAGCAACAATCACTGCCAAGACTTGAATTGTGTGGAGCATTGTTGTTAGATAAACTTATGGAAAAAGTCAAGACTGTAATCTGGACATCACGAGAACTTTATACTGGACAGATTCTACAGTAGTACTGGATTGGCTTGCCAGGAGCCCCACACCCTGGAAGACGTTTGTGGGGAATCTCATAGCTGAAATTCAAGACGTGTCAACAGTAAACGATTGGAAACACGTTCAGTCGGCTGAAAACCCAGCCGATATCATATCCAGAGGGATGAGACCACAATATCTTCCAGACTATCAAATATGGAGGAAGGGTCCGACATGGTTACATCAACGAGACTGGGAACAGATCATTACGGGAACTCAATACACTATGATACCTCGTGATATTCCAGAACAACGAAAGGAGTCTGTTTGTCTTTTCGCTGTTAGTAGCGTCTGTAGAGAAATTGTTAACCGACACTCATCGTGGCTACGATTAAAGAGAATAATGGCATACGTTCTGAGATATATTAACAACCTTCGCTTGGACTCTTCACTTCGGCAACTCGGCTGCTTAACGGCGAACGAAATTCACAACGCATCACAGATTCTAATTCGTGACGCACAGGAGTACACATACAGAAAGGAGATAGAAGTCCTTCGTCTCACTCAGCCTGTCCCCAAAGAGAGTTCTCTTAAGTCCCTTCACCCATTTCTGGATGGAGACCAGTTATTGAGAGTAGGTGGTATGCTGGAGCAATCACAAGCGGCATACGACCAAAGGCATCCAGTCATACTCCCGCCAAAACATCAGATTACTAAGCTCATAATTATTAGTTAACATAAAAGGCTGATGCACGCTGGGGTGCAACTTTTGCTAGCTACACTCAGACAACGTTAATGGATTCCAAATGGGAGATCTATTATCCGCCAAGTCACACATAAATGTCTACCATGTTACCGCCTAAAAGAGAACTCGGCGACATAGCTCATGGGTCAACTACCTCCTTCCAGAGTTGAACCCAACAGGCCTTTCTTTAATTGTGGAGTTGACTATGGTGGTCCACTGCTCATTAGACAAGGATCGAAGAGAAGCGAGATCAGAACTAAATGTTACATAGGATTGTTCGTATGCATGTCAACAAAGGCGGTGCATATCGAACTCATCAGCGATTTGTCGTCCGAAGCATTCATAGCAGCCCTTCGTAGATTTATTTCTAGAAGATGTATTTGCATGCCCAAGATAGCGGGTTCAAACCCGGCCGAAGCCGTCGGATTATTAAGAGCGTTAAAAATCCCTCAGTATGCCTTCCTTCAGAGGGGAAGTAAAGCCGGCGGTCAAATGTCATAGATTTATGGCATGTTAAAGAAACTTCCACTAATTGCACCTGTGTGAAGCTAAATTGGATAGGTTAAGAATGTAAACAAGGCTCTTAGGTTTCTACGTTCGTTGCCAAGAGCCGACTGGGGTGGCGTCTTGTAGCTAAGTTCTGAACTTGGCCTAGTAGTCGTTGGCGGTGCGCTTGGCGCCAAAGTAGGAACTATTTGAAAAATTCTAGTTGCAGTAATTAAATAAAAATAAAAACAGATAACACACACTATTACAGTCATCAAAATTAACACCGGTTATCAGACATTCTACACACACCCAAAGTACACGGGGCTACATGACCGCGTTGTCGCAGCCCCTAAACTTAAGAACCAACCAACCAACAGTGACAACGGAACAACCTTCGTGGGAGCCAAAAATGAGCTGCCTGACCTTCAAGCATTGTTCCAGTCTCAACAGTTTCAGGACAAAATTCACAATTTTACGGCACAATGCAATATTCAGTGGCATTTCTTTTCTCCCCATGCTCTTCATTTTGGTGGTTTATGGGAGGCAGGAATAAAATCCGTCAAGTCGCATATGAAGAAGGTTGTTGGGAATAATGTGCTGACATTTGAAGATCTTTACACCCTTTTAACACAAGTTGAAGCTTGCCTTAATTCACGCCCCATCACACAAAACTTCCCGACAGTCTGATGAATTCTCATTCCAAACGCCTGGCCATTTCCTAATAGGAGATTCCTTATCTTCATTACCCGAGCCAGACTTGCAAATCCAGTGTCTCGCCTGTCCAGATGGCAGCACATTCAGCAGTGTAGACAACACATTTGGAAGCGATGGTCATAGGACTACCTATTCTAGTTACAACAACGCACCAAGTGGACTTCCGATGCAGCGAACCTCCAGCCTGGTAGTCTGGTGCTTTTGAAGGAAGACAATCTACCACCACTTGTATGGCAGACAGGGATCGTGGTCGATGTTCACCCCGGCAATGACAATCTTGTGCGTGTTGTGACGGTCCGCACTTCAAGGGGGACCTACAAGCGCCCAGTGACGAAGGTCTGTGCAATTCCGCAAGACAAGTGAAGTGCTTGAATTCAATGTGTTATATTTGATGCAAACGAAGATGAGACAGTGATCGCAGAGGGGTATTTTGCTTTCATTGATTGCTACCTAGTTTTGTTGTTGTTGTAATTTACATAAATTACGGTGGGCAGAATGTTTGGAATAGTTACTCAAGTAACCGTCATGAGGGTAGCACCATCGGGCACATTGAGAAGGCTGTGAATGTCGTGTGTGTACGGTATCCTGGATTATTGATTGTTTTTTTTAATGGATTATGTTCCTTGTAAAACAAGAAGGATTGTTTCAGTAAAATACGAGCAGACATTAGCCTCTCCTTTGAAATAAATATAGTTTTGTCTTTTATTATCAGTGGAGAGAGCTTGCCTTCATAATTTAAGGCAGAACAAATTCTGATCTGAGGGCTGGAACGGGGTACACTCAGTCTCGTGGGGCAAAACAGAGAAGAGGTGGTTTCGATACCCACCTCAGCCATCCTGGAAGTGGTTTTCCGTGGTTTCCCACTTCTACTCTAGGCAAATGCCGGGATGGTTCCTAACTTGTAGCCATGGCCACCTCCTTCACAATCCTCACGTGAATTACAAGTACACATAGTAATACAGCCATCACAGTGGCACAGGTTATCACACAAATCCACACGCTCCCAAGGACATGGGGGTAAATGACCAAATAGTCCAACCCCCTCAAATGAAATAACAACAGTATTACACATTTCTTTATAAGGAAATCAGTTACACGATTTCACGTGACCGTTAAACCAGCTTTAAGTTGACAGATGTTCGGCTAACGGATGTTTAACTATAGAGTTAAAACGTAAGAAATATAATTTACTGTTAACGTTTATGAACACATCTCTACAGCAGAAAAGTATAAAGTTTAGCATTAAATAAACGTACACCACCAATCTTACTATTTTCGCTAGACTATGTGTGAAATGTTCAGTCATTAGCTAATTACACATTCAAAGGATACATTCAAGAATTGTCGCCTTCCACGGAAAGAAGTGTTGGATTTCTATTAGCACATTGCGTTGCTGCCGCCCCGACGGGTAACTGGATAAATAAAAGAAGGCTCTCTCTCACATTACCCAGAATGCAGCTAAGAAGGTGAGACGGTCTAGTTTAAATCATTCACGACCTAGGTCATGACGTCTGCTTGTCTAGGTCTTCCAATTTCCCCATCTACCGCAGTGCAGACACATTATTAATGATGTGTTATCTTTCTCTAGCGTGTCTGCTTCTTACAGTTTGTAGGTCATCCCCCTTAAACGTGTCTGGTCTGTCTCACAAGTACACATGTGGCAAATGAATGGCAATGCAACAACGAGTATTACCTGTAGGTTATCGATCACCTAGAATAATTCTTGGCTGTCATCCCTGAGATCCGTTTCCATTTCCCTGCTCTGTCAATAAATTTAATTCTGGTCTAAGGCCTGGAACGCGGTACATTCAGCCTTGTGAGGCAGAACTGAAAAGAGGTGGGTTCGATTCTCAACTCAACCGTCTTAGATGTGTTTTTTGTGGTTTTACCACCCCACTTCTACTCCAGGCGAATGACGGGATGATTTCTAACTTCCGGCCATGGCCGTCTCCTTCCCATCTTTACTTGACTTACAAATACACACACTAATACAGCCATCACAATGTGATAGGTTATCAGACAAATCCCACACACACGAGGCTACATGACCACGATATCGCAAAGCCCCTAAATAAATCAACAGCAGCAACAACAACAACAACTACAACAACAATAACTAGACAACCTCGTGTCCCCTTCCGACTCGAACGGTTATCCGAGGCCTTTCTGTTCTTTACAAATGGTTGGTTCCTCAGTTTAGGGGCTGCGACAACGCGGTTATATAGCCCCGTGTACTTCTAGTGTGTGTAGAATGTGTCTGATAACCGCTGTTAATTGTGATGGCTGTATTAGTGTGTGTTATCTGTAATTCAGGTAAGGACTGCAGACATTCGATTTTCAAGTAGTTCAACTTTTGCTACCAAACGCCACCGTCAACGACCAACTAGTTCTGAACTTCGTTACTAGATGTCACCACAGTCGGCTCCTTGTGACGAACGTTGGAACTTAAGAGCGTAAGTCAAATATAACCTATAATTTAGCTTCACACAAGTGTAGTTAGGGGAAGGTTCTTTAACCAGCCATAAATCTATGACATGGGCCCGCCGGCTTTACTTCCCCTCCGAAGGAAGGCATACTGAGGGATTTTTAACGCACTTAAAGAATCCGACGACTTCGGCCAGGTTTGAACCCGCGATCTTGGGCTTAGACGCTCATCATGCTACCAAATACGCCACTGAAGCCGCTTTCTTTACAAATACTGTATTGTAATTTCTCAAGCAATCAGACCTTTTCTATTTAATTTTTCCCAGTGCGCTTTCGTATGAGGCAATTGAAGGGTGAGAGTGAGCGTTGCCCACCTCGTATAGAATACCTAAATTAACATGAAGCAGTCTGCATCCTTAAGGGTTGGTGAGTTCTGGAATTGATGACAGCGAGGGTTTCTGAGCTGGGTCTACTCCTCCCTTCTAACATGGATTTTCCTTTTTTGGACTGGGGATCAAGCCAAAATTTTCGTGATGCACATTGATGTGTGAGGGTCTACCGCGCACCTTGCCCCTAAACTGGCCTGCGCAGATACTACCCGCATTTCATTCCTGCCTCTTCCACGCAAGTAAAATAGTGCGTACGACACAATTCCTATCTTTCGCGTAGGTGATCTAAATATCGATCTGTAAAGTAGGCCTACTCCAGGCCAAACGTTCCTCTCGTTTATGCTCGATACGTTTAATCTCGATATGGATAATAATCCAACCATTTCGACGATAAGAAATAGTACCTCCGTCGACGCCATGTTTAGTCGATTCATTAATCATTTGACAACTCGAAAGTACATTTCATACTTCTCTCATAAACGTCCTTTACTCTGTATCGTGCCAAGGCGGTCCGGGTTCGATTCCCGGTCAATGCATGTGAGATTTTCGAAGTGAAATGCCATGTCCTGTGGTTCGGATTCCACGTAAAAAGGAGGTCCCGTGGCTCATAATCACAAGATTCACGGTCACGTAAAACTACAATCTTCCTTTTTTTCTTTCTGTATCGTGCCCTAGCACTTTCTTTCTTGTTCCAGATTTGTACTTGTCCCAGCAACTTAAATGCTAAAATAGCTAACTTTGTGTGAACAACGTTATAAAGAAACTGGTTTACAGACCTATCCTCATGCAAATTGCAAGTGGTGTAAACACGTGATCGTCTGTAATATAACCTTGTTAGAAAGGTTAACAGACTACCTCGTGCAGTAGCGGCTATCGTTCTTGAGTGTCGTTTCGGAGGTCTGGGTTTAATTCCTGGTTCTGCCAAGAAATTTTAATTCTGGTGTGAGGGTTGAAGCGGGCTACACTCAGCCTCGTGAGGTAAAACTGAGAAGAGAAGGGTTTGGTTCCTACCTCAGCCATCCTGGAAGTGGGTTTCCTTGGTTTCCCACTTCTACTCCGGGCAAATGTTGGGATGGTTTCTAACTTAAGGCCTCGGACACCTCCTTCCCAAATCCTAACCTCAATTTACAAATACACGCACTAGTACAGCTATCACAATAACACAGATTATCATACATATTCCACACAAACCCAAAACACACGGGGATATATGTTGCCCCTAAAATAAGCAACAACAACAATGAAAGGTTAACAAGTATTCCTCATCCAGATCCATGATTCGATGTTCCTCATTGTAGTGAAGAAACTTTCTTTTCTCTTTCAATGACTTTGGATTGGTTGGTTCCTTAGTTTAGGGGCTGCGACAACGCGGTCATGTTGCCCCGCGTACTTTGTGTGTGTGTAGATCTGTCTGATAACCGGTGTTAATTGTGATGGCTGTATTAGTGTGTGCTATCTGTAATTCAGGTAAGGACTGCAGACGTTCAATTTCAAGTAGTTCCTACTTTTGCTACCAAATGCTACCGTCAACGACACCTACCTGCGAAATTGGTTACTAGATGCCACTGCGACCATTACCTGGCACCGAACGTTGGCTTTAATAGAGCGTTAATCAAATCTAACCTAAAAATTTAGCTTCAAAATTGTTGTTAGTGGTAGGTTCTTTTACATGCCATAAATCTATGACATGGACCCACCGGCTTTACTTCCCCTCCGAAGGAAGGCATACTAAGGGATTTTTAAAACTCGTAAAAAATCCGACGACTTCGGCCGCGTTCGATCCTGCGATCTTGGGCATAAAAGGTCAGCATGCTACCAACTATGCCACCGAAGCCGCCTTGACTTGGGGGATGTACTGTCTACCTTTTATCTTTTCCTTCCAAGACCTTTAATTCTCAGTCTTCCTGGGTTGAGGGCCCCTATCTTCTTTTGTTTTCTCCAGCTACTATATGTCTCTGGTGATAGTGGGAGTTGTAGTACTTACTGTATGTAAATAGTAGTCCAATAGTGATACAGCTGATCGTTTTCATTGCCTTACTCAACATTCGGGGAAGACCACCGGCTGCAATTGTTCGACTCCTTAGACAGTAAATATCACCATAATTATAAGGGCGTGATGGCGCAGTGGTCAAGATGCTCGCCTTTTACCAAGACGGACGGGGTTCGATTCCAGTTCAATGCATGCGCTATTTTTGAAGTTAAATGCCACGTCCTGTGGTTCAGATTCCACGTATAAAGGAGTTCCCCTGACTCATGATCGCGAGATTAACCGTCACGTAAAAATGGAACGCAGTCCGCCTCGTTGCGTAGTGGCTAGCATTCTTGGCTGTCACCGGGTTCAATTCCCGGCTCTGCCAAGAAATTTAATTCTGGTCTGAGGACTGGAACGGAGTACACTCAGCCATGTGAGGCAAAACTGAGAAGAGACGGGTTCGATTCCTATCTCAGGCATCCTAGAAGTGGGTTTCCGTTGTTTCACACATCTACTCCAGGCAAATGCTGGGATGGTGTATAACTTAAGGTTACGGTCGCTTCATACCTAAATTACAAATACACACACTAGTACAGACACCACAGTGAAACAGATTATCAGACAAATTCTACACACACACACTCAAATACACGAGGCTACATGGCCTCGATGTCGCAAAGCCCCTCGAGAATCATCATCAACGACAACAAATAATTTATGCTTCCTTCACCAGCACTATTATCAGCAACAGCATGAAGAACGAAGACAATGTATTTCTTTAACAAAGGAAATTACACTAGAATTTCTCCGCCCCCTAATGGAATGGAACGTTTTCCAACTCGGTCCAACTCCAGGACGTGGTTATCTGATATCGATGGCCCATTGATTGGTCGCTGGAACTTGGACCGAAGCCACTGAGGCTGTACCTATTAAATATCGACTGTGTGCGGCGAGCAATATAGTGACCTCGACCGGCAGGTATCTGCCACTTGCCAAGAGAAATGAAACGGTCAAGAGTTTGCACCCGTGCTTATGGATAAGCTCCGACCCAGAGACACCTTCATTTTTATTGGCCTACTTTGATTATTGCAAAAATTGGAAGTAGACTTATGACATCTACACGGGCCAATTGTACGTGTGTATGTGTGCATGTCTTCCCCACCCATATCAATAGGTAAACGACGGAACCGAACTGAACCGAAATTGATACACAGGTAGCACTAGCAAAAGACATCTCAGTGTCTTGTTTCATATCGCCGCCATGTTAACCAAAACAAAGTGGCGGCCACCCAAATATTCAAAGTTTAAATCAAATTATTACAAAACTAATCATTGGATTTCTACCGACTTTTGGAAAAATACACCATGTCGGAAGCAAAAGGAAGATTGTAGTTTTACGTGACCGTGAATTTAGTGATTATGAGCCACGGGACCTCCTTTTTACGTGGAATCCTAACCACAGGACATGGCATTTCACTTCGAAAATCTCACATGCATTGATCGGGAAACGAACCCGGGCCGCCTTGGTGAGAGGCATACAGCTAGACCGCTGAGCCACCATGCCCCCCATGTCGGAAGCGTCTGGCGCCCAAACTACAAGGTCATCATCCTAATAATTTCAAGATAGCGATCGTGTGAATCATGCAAACATTAGCCTATAACCCATAACTTATGATCCAATGAATCGATGTTCACAGTATTTGGCATTTAAATAGTTTCATATAAGGACCCTCTGTTATAAACGTGAAAACTACATGAGAATGTTAAGTGCAGCCCCGCCATCTCGAAATTATAAAATATAAAAATAAATAGCTCTCAACACTTAAGAGCTACTGCAACGAAAATTAGTGACTAGGACCGTATATATGTTCCTTGTATGGTCAAGACAAAATAACAGACTCTGCATATATTCAAGATGGCAGCTGTGTGAACTATTAGAACATTAAAATTGACAACTCCCAATGAAATTGGGTAATTAAGTTGAGTCTTGTCAAGAGGTGAGCATCATATTAGAGCTCAGAAGATTATCATACTGAGTATAGCGCACAGTGGCCATCTTGAAATTTAAAAATAAAAGAATAACTTTCGGTAATCTAGAGCTATAATAACGACATTTAGTTATGATTTTTAATTTTTGTTTAGCATATAGCTTTTAGAGCCGGGAGTGTCCGAGGACATGTTCGGCTCGCCAGTTTTGTAGCTGCTTCGAGACGGACACCCAACGGGTGAGCTACAAGTGCCGTTGGGGAGGGAAGTTGGAATGTAAGGGCGAGAAGTTAGAAGGTAGCGGCTGTGGCCTATAGTTAAGGACCAACCCCGGCATTTGCCTGGAAGGAAGATGGGAAACCACAGAAGACCATCTTCAAGGTTGCCGGTGGGGGGATTCAAACCTCCTCGCCTCCCGGTTGAAAGCGACTGCCAGCAGTCATGCCGTAACGACCACGGCTAACTCACCCGGTAGTTATGAAATAGAACCTTATAAGTGCTTCGTATACTAAAAGCAGGTTATATATGAGAGTCGGCAGTAGCTTTAGTGATAAATTTATCAAACTAAATAACTTTCTATGTTTTAGAGCTACAATAACGGAAATACGTGATAAGGTAGAAACCTATTCGGAGTATCATATGCCCAAATCAAATTAACAGTGACTTAAAATTTCAAAATGGTGGCCGGGCTTAATATTAAAACGTAATTGTGAATCATTGAGAATGTAATTGCGCATTTAAAACGAAACTTTGTAAGATTATAGTACCATGTAAGGCACCCTGATGAATAAGAATATTACACTGATTACAACATGTGGGGGCCATTCTGAAAATATAGAATATGATAATGAATACGTAAAGTATCTTTAAGATACAACAACGAAGATTAGCAGTAATGTAGAAGGAGAAGGAGAATGCAGGAAGAGTTTGAATTCATAAAGTGATTCATTAATACGCGAATCTTCAAACGGAATAGAACTTGTATGGGCAAGTCGGGTTGTGTGTGTGTGTGTGTGTGTGTGTGTGTGTGTAGGTGGGGGAAGATTGGAAACGCAGCAAATATCTAAAATGTTCCAAGGGTCCTCATTGATCTGTCTTGCACAAGGTCTCTCGATTGGCTCCACTGCTACTGACAGGAGCGTTCTGATGTGAGAGCTTGAATTGAAGAAATAAAGCTAAACTTAGAGCCAAGATTGTACAACTCGGTATTAAAGGTTTGAGAGTGTTAAGATAATATAATAATATTGAAGTTGACCCAGAGTGTTCCAAATGACAAACATTGTAGTGTTACACTTCAGTGGAAGATACGTTGATATGATCTGGTCTGCCATATGCTAAAACATTATGACTGGCTTATTGTTGGTGTTAGTTTATTTAAGGGGATTGGGTCATCAGCCCCGGTTAGTTGGGTACGTGTTAACCCTGTAACCCTCGTGCCCCACAGACTTTTCGTTTTGCTCTGAGTATGCGTTGGCAAACCTTACAGCCTGCAGCCGACGTGACGTTTCTTTGTCCTTGACAGTATTTTGGTTGCCGTGTTTGTCACAGTTGTAACGCATCGCTTGTTTGCTATATATCGGTTTTGGGGCACTGAGTACCACAGTGTAGGATTAGCGTTACGTTTCTTGTTGTGTACTTTCCGCAAACCGAGGACACCAAAACCACTATGAAGAGTGCACAGTGTAAGATGTGTGTATGCTAAAGTCATCTCCTATCTGTCTGTGTCAATTGTAGAGATGACATTCAGTAAAACACTCTAAAATGTGAGGTGTTGTAAAGTAAATAGTGTAAGTTTTTTAATATTATTTTATCTCTAGTATAGAATGGTAAAGTGTAATATAAAATAACTTCTCCGTAAGTCTAATCAAACCAAACTAACCAGTTGTTATCCTGAATTCAGTACATATTGGTTTGTAATATGTAAATCAGGCTTATTATTCTTGGGGCCCTGAGTGCCATGTGAAGGATTATTGTTTGTAATAAACAAGTATAGGGTTCCAGGGTTAACATTGTGTGATAACCTGTATTTATGTGATGACTGTGGAAGTGTGTTTAACTCTATTAGGGACAGGGATGGGGTAGGTGCCCCGGGACTTGAAAT
Organism: Meconema thalassinum; assembly: GCA_946902985.2. Taxonomy (NCBI): domain Eukaryota; kingdom Metazoa; phylum Arthropoda; class Insecta; order Orthoptera; family Tettigoniidae; genus Meconema; species Meconema thalassinum. The sequence continues at coordinate 1,209,996,327 of OX336388.2, forward strand.
ATGCTACTATCCCGGCATTTGCTTGGAGGGAGTGTGGAAAACACCACACTCAGGATAGACGCTGAGAGCGCCGCGATTCGAACCTACAATCTCCGGAATTGCTGCAGTTGCCCTTGTGGCCATGGTACACGATATAAAGAGCAGGGCTACGCCGCGGGACAGAAAATAAGTAGGCCTACAACGATGTCCTTCGGTATGGGACGTAGCGCAAGGTTCGTCTCCCCAGCTGAGTCCAGACAGGTTATACCAAATCATGCTGATGAGCCCAGTTTGATACATCTGGACGTGAACCCGCAGCAGGCACGGCATAACACTGGAAGATGCATTAAAAATCTAAATATGGTAATCATCTATGTGGTGTCGTCTTTGCTAGGAAACATCTTTGCCTCTAGATGGTGTAGCATCTTTTTGGATAACTACTCGAAACTTTATCACTTTCTTGCTGTTGTTGTTTCACTTAAACTTGTACATCGTGGTATTTATCAAAGTGTTCGCACTTGGTTATGTGTGGAATCTACTTGTTCTAGCGTGTGTATTTATGGTTGGAGCTAGATTGGGAAAGAGTTGGCCGTGACTTTCAGTTAGGTACAATCACGGCATTTGCTTTTAGTAGAAGTGAGAAACCTCAGAGAAACCACTCCTAGGATGACTGAGCTAGGAAAAAAACTGAATTTGTTCTCATTTTTATCTCAAGAGGCTCCGTATATCCCATTCCAAACAAGAATTAAATTCATCGGCAGGAAGAACGTCAGTCACTTCCCCATGAGGTGATCTAGATATACAGCTGTACACATCCACCCTGGGAACACAGGCTATCAGACTAATTCATTACACATCCAAGTATAGGGTCATTATCTATGTGCGCACCAATAAACATGGCAAGCTAAACCGGCTGTGACTGGCGCAGATCGCGGCCACGCGTACCCAGTTCAGCTCACCGCTGAAAATGTCCTCCATCACTTGTAACACACACCTGACATCTTCTGATGAAAGAATGTCTGTCAACTCTTTTATTATTTACGGAGCCTATTTCCTTGAATCGTTTAGTGAGCCTCCTAATTGTACTGGCATTAGGTACATGTCTTCCTGGAAACTTGATTCGAAATTTTCATCTCGTTGCAGAACAAGATTTTCTGCTTTTCATATACGAATAATGGATATACACATGTTCGTGCAATGTGAAATGGTGTCTAGGCATGACCAACAATCACAGTAATCACAATACTGACTAAACATGCAACACTAACGTCTAAGCTTTGCAGATACACGTCCATATGAATGACAAAACACGTGTGAACTAACGATATGAGTCAGCGGAGCTCGCCTACCACCGGGTGAACTGGGTACATGCGGCCGCGATCTGCGCCGGTCACAGCCGGCTTAGCTTGCCGTGTTTACTCGTATGCTCATATATAATGACCCTGTAGAACAGAATAGATTACCCTCTGTTTTAAATCACGGATTGCCAGAGATTGGACACAACCAGGTAGACGGGTTTGGTGACGGAAATGTCCTAATATATTTAATTATGTAACAAGGGGAGATGGAATCATTATTCAACTTTCTCTCATCACAGGCTGACAAATGACAAAATGTCATAAATGTAGCTTTAAAAGTATTTTTCAGTGTTGTCTCATTACCAAAATATTGTAGCCTTCAGTAGGTCAAGATTAATTTGGGGGAGGAAGACTGTTTTTGTTCATGGGATAGTAATTTCTAAGTTTTGCAACATTAAAATACTTAGTTCTCTTCTCGGTGCTTAATGCTGTAATACGAGGGATGTTTTCATTCAAGTTCCGATGGACTGAATAAAAATAACAAATTGACATACCAAACTGATTTTACTACTAAATGTTTGCTTGTTTTATTCATATGTCTCAACATAATCGCTAAAACGATTGAAATATTTGCACCAGCTTTCCAATACCCTCGGCAAAAAATTCTGCCGCCACTGAGGCGGGTACGTCTGGAGAGTCTCCTGAAGTTTTTCCTTTTTGGTGAGGCATTGCCGCCAAACCACACCTTCAATTCTCGAAAAAGGTGAAAGTCATTCACGACCGCACTATGCCAAAGTTACTATAGACTTATTTAAAGAATTCAAGTGTGAAGTTTTGGACCATCTGTCGTTTAGTCCAAACCAGCACTGAATGATTTTCACAATATGTATATAAATCGTAATCACATGTCATTTATTTTTCACATATTCCAGTAATTGGATAATTTTGTGTTGACCAACTGAAACCTACGATATTAAAAGCACGTGTGTATCATCACACAAAATATTCAAAACAGGTAACAAGAACAACAACAATCAGCATTTTATGATTATATTCGTAACTAAAAAATAGAGGTTAATAGGTTTCCTTGTAAAGATGAGACAACCTAAATAGACTATTTTTTGATAGCATATCATTGAATTACTACAAAACACATAGGCCTACATCACATTCTAAAACAAATTTCAGAATCCTATCTCCAAATAGATTATATTCTGGAATCTAAATGTGTCTACAAAGTCTTGTGCTATCCTTTCCAAGGGGAATAAGATATCCTCGCTTGGTCTTTGAGCAAAGAACTGTGCGAGAGAGATCGATTATTTTGGACCCCAAGTGAAATCCCTGTGGAACCCCGGCAAGTCGAGTGCGTGGGTGTGTGTGTGTTCCCTCTCTGGAGATGAAGATGTCTGAAGAGAAAGAGCAAATACTGTCCCGTGAAGACTGCACCGCCAGCACATGCTGCGAGTTATTTGATGGACCACGGGCTGCTGATGATGAAGCTTTCCGGGCTAGATATTGATGAGAGAGGGGACGTTTTGAATATTAATGCCGGAAGAATTGCTGGAAAACTTTCCAAGAGGGAAGTGAGAAGGTGGGGGACGCACATACACAATGGGGCTGTCTGTTGAGTGCAACGTCATTTTTACGGGAGGGTTGCACACATCACTCGTTCATATGAAGGTAATAATAAGCTTCATCCTGAAAGGTGCTATTATACAATGTATTCTCTGGTTTTAGTAAGTATTATTTCTTTATGCTATAGGATATTATTTCAATATTATTTGATTCTTTTATGTGAGATCCACGAGGAGAGAGATTAAACTAAATTTAAAACAATGAATTATGGTAATTGATTTTCATTATCATATATACCGGGATGATGACTGAGACTTCCGACCCTCTAAATGAATCAAGAATAACGACATATTTTTTAATTTCTCAATTCAATACTTTTCAGCTTGAAGCATCTACAACCCCTTTATTTGCGGACAGTTTTACTTCTTCTTCTCCTCCTTACCCTGAAGTACGGCGATGGTTCCAAAAATATGTTGGGGAAATATAAGAAAAGAGAAGCATTAAGAGAGTACCCTTGCATTCTCTTTCTTACACACAAGTGGAAAATGCAGCGCTATTAAACATGTGCGTAAGAGTTCTTCTGCTGCTCAATCAACAGTAAGACGTTAAAGATGAAACATCCACGAAAAAACTGTGGAATAATAATCATAATAATAATAATTTACCAGTATTCCTTGTCAGGTTGTTGACTCATATTCCTAGGATCTCCCTCAGAGGCCCATGTGACAATGGTATGCAACAACCCATTGTTGTGGAGGAGGAGTGCATTTTCATCGCTTGATTAGTCACCTAATGTTTATTTTGGGTTTGATATTTGTTGCCTGGCCAGCTTGATTGGGTTAGCACTGTGACGTCACGTGCACATGTCAACAAAAACAAAACTCATTACACTATCCAAACACGGCGAGCTGACCATGTGGAAAAGCTAAATCAACACAATTTTGTGGTATGCGGTCACTACTGATTGACTCAAGCTATGTATTAAAAGACACTATTGATAAACAAGGGATAAATATGTTGCGCGCCCCATATTGTGTTCCAGCTTCCCAATCAAGACGTGTGTACATGTGGGTAGTTCACTCTTAACTTTAATAACCTCATTTTCTGGCGACAACACTGCAACCACGGCTGAAATATGAACTTGCTAGGGATAGTGCGGTGCTCTGAGGCTAATCTAAGTAGCCTGTACGCAAAAAAAAAAAATCGAATTCAACAACATGATACGCACAGCATATACAGGGTGTTCTACATCATGTGTCGAAATGAGCCGTCTTATATCTCATCTCACGCCCATACTGCGTGTATTCCCCTGTGTTTAATCATGCCATTTCAATACCAAACTCTTATCATTAATGGTTGATAATGCAACCCGTAAATTCTACTCTCCTCACTTTATAAACCTTGCTTTAGCATCTGATCAGTAATATCAATATTGATGTGTAACATCTTTCCACTCGGTTGCTGGATAGTTTTGTGGGAGTGATTTTGAAAAAGGGTCGGAAATGGGACGGAAACAATGAGCGCGCGCGGTGGTGGAGATTAGTACCACGACGTACTGTCGGCCCTGGCTATGTGGAATGTATATCGCATACGGTTTGCTTCAAGGTTTGGAGGCTCCATTAAAGATATTCCTACAAAAAATCATTGGTACCACGACGTACCTCACGCATGCGCACCGGTTAGGATTTGGCACTGGAGTTTTACTAGTAGTTATTTCAATGACCAACAGAGTTCACTGTTAACAAGGGATTTGCGCTCCCGACATGTCACATGTTACACATCATGTGCGACTACTGTAAGGTTCGTAATTTTCTATTTCATTCCTACAGTAACATTTAACTCATTTAATCAATTATTGCCTTAGTAATAACATAAATCCAATTCTTTACTTGTCGAAATGTAGAATTCATTCTGTCATTCTTAGGCGTCTAAACACCTGTTATATTAACCGTGTCATTTCACTTGGGATTCTGAATTACATGGTATTATAACCTTGACTTTGAGATTCTCATAATCTTCACAAAAAATAACTGGTTTCATTGCATAACACCTGTAAGTCTTCTCCTTAACCCCAGCCTTCTCAACCGCCCACTGCTTTGCTAATTTATAATATTCTGACAACGTTGGATTACTCCACTTCGCATCATAACAAGGATTTGTTATCAACATTTTCAATAGCACGTTAATTTCAAGCAACACATCAATTAACCTACCTAGCTAAATGAGTACAGTGCTCAGTATCGGCATTACTAATATTATTGTACAGACACAGGGTTCACTAAACGACACAAATAGATAACGTAGCATGTCAAAACTGTAACTTACTGCTGGCCGTCATTCTCCTAGAGGTCTTTGGCTAGATTCATAGTCTATGAATCCCTCCAGTATCATAGAATTTGGACATTGCTGCTTTACAGCCCATCTCATAATATAAGCCTTCATTTCTACAGCTTCCAGGAAATTATGTAGTAAGCTGACCATCGTGAATTCGGGTTTGGCCATGTTGTGCTGAATTAGCACTGAACTCTACCATCCTTGACAAGAAAACCTCCAGGATTCGATCAACCATGTTCGGTATGGTCCACTTTGAATCGCATCCATACGAGCCATGGTAGATGTGCTGATGCCCTCTTCAAGTGAGGGAAAATACAATACCCAAGATGCGACTGTGGAGCTGAAATCCAATCTGTGTGGCATATAGTGATGGAGTGCACCAAGAGAGTCCATATTGGAGAATTCTTTGACTTCCTGAACGCTACACCAGAAGCTCTTCATTACATAAGTCATATGGACTTATCTTTGTAGTTGTCTACTCTGTCATTTATATTTTACTGATGTGTATATGCCATTCGATAAATAAGCACTGAATTTACAGTGATATTTTTCCAATTTAAATTTAGGGGCAGATGACCTCGTAGTTCCGTCCCTTAAAACAATAATAACTATCTAACCAATTAAAATTGAACACTGCCTTTACACTGTGCAGAATATTTTCAAGCTGGCCATACATTTTCTGCTGTTTTGTGCACTGAATTTACGGTTATTATCAGGGAGTAAAAATCACTCCGCCATATGCTCATACAAGATCACGAAATATCTGATTAATTCCTTCTCAATTTGTGAATACGAATCGTGCTTTTAGTATTTCACGGCACTGCAATTGTTACTTTACCGTTTTATGCTAGACAAACGTATAATCTCTCTCACTGTTCTAAATTTTCACACACATGTGCTTTACGTCTCGCACTTGTTTCATGAGTATTACTGAAATAACTGATACCTCCTCCGTCTCCTCAACGATTTGCACAAATTACATTTCAATGTTAAATTCAATGTTTTCGTGTTCCTCGGCACTTATTAACCAGATTATTTCAGATTTTACTGACACCGCTTCCACAAATGTGCATACAGCTTGGCAGTCACCATACAGTGTGTACGTCTTCCATTGTACTTCCGTCTCCTAGATCACAGAACTAGTCATATTAATTTATGTAATATCATCCTATATGCTTTCGAAGTTCGTTGTTATCAATAGATATTGGGAAGAAATGATCCAAATAATTTTTGATAATTATTATAATAGTTTAGCAAGGTTTTCATATTCATAACATTAATTAAACACTTGCCTATTCCACAGCCTTCCGAGTTCTTAAGTTAGTTATTGTTTCTTTAGGGGGAGGAACAGTGAGGCCATCTGCTCCGATTTCTTCATTACTTCTATTATCACAGCTCCATGCAATTACAGTCAAGCGTCTGATTTCTGACATCTCCTTGAACATTTGATGATGATCGATGGTTTTACCTTCCCAGCCGAGTTTTTTTGCATACGATGAACTTATGAACGAGTTCAATATGGCTTTCTAAATCCTAAAAGTCACAAAAACAACATGGCAGCCAAGTGATTTTCAAATATTTCAAATTACTTTTCTGGCGATTAAATCTGCCGAGAGCAATGCGATTTAGCGCAGCGAATCTTTATTCAGAGCGTACTATAGAGACAACTCATGTTCAATTGTTTTCGAAAAGTTCAGGATGGCATCAGTTCAAAATTTTAAAAACTATTTTGTTTTATTTCTCGTATCGTATTCAAGCGATTGAAGGGAAGCCTCGTATGATGGGCTGTTATAATAATCATTATCTAGTTTCACACCGACAGTGGTGGCTACGCTCGCTAAAGCGCAGCGTTAGGCCATGAGGCCTAACTCTCTGCTGACTCGATAGACGTGTTGGTTCGAGCCCACCGTCGGCCGTCTTCGAAATAGTTTTCCGTGGTTTCCCATTTTCAACACCAGGCAAATGCTGGGACGGTACGTTCTGACAGGCCACCGACGCTTCCTTCCATATTCTTGCTCAGTTTCATTCATCTTCATCCATTCCATCTCTCATCCTGACGCGCAGGTCGCCCACGGGTGTCGACTAGAAAGACCTGCACTGGGACTCTCAGGAGGTCACACGACAAAAAAAAAAAAAACTAATTGCACAAAATTCTGTATATTAGAAGCCGTGCATTTGACTTTTCTTAAATTCAACTTCCGTAACTCGCTATAGAAAGATGCAATATCGCGGGAGAATTATTAATCACAGATACTGAAAGCTAAATATTCCTGCATATGATGGTGTTGCTGAAGACGTAGGTTGTGAACCAATAGCTATTTAGTAGATCGCATGAAAAATCCTTTAATAGGAGAGAGAGTTTTAATGGAAGAAACTAGTAGCATATAATAAAATAGGCTCTTTAGTTCTTCACGGAACTAATTGTTCAAAATTTAATTCATGATTTGTGCTGACCTCCCAGTTTCTCTCATATCTCACTTGTTTTTAAGAATTTTGGGACTTTTCTTTTTTAAAAGTGAGTGTTAAACCTTCGGCTACAAAATTAAACGCACTTGAGCCTTTTTAGCTGTAATTAGTCTTTTTATGAGTCGTTAAAAATATTTTTTAAAGATTATTTTACAACAAAAGTGAAATATTAACGCTAATTATATTAACAATATGGAAATATATGAGATTCAATTTTTAGCTGAAGGTTTAACACCGACTTTAATGAAATAAAAGTCCAAACATTCGTATAGGCTAAACAGGGGAAATATAAGAGAAACGGTGCTGATTATCCCAAAGCAAGGACCACATTTTAGAAAATGGTTAAAAATTGTTGAGATTTGAATTATATTTTATGGGCAGATGACCTCGTAGTTTCTCCCCTTAAAACAATAACTTTAACTACTAGGCTATTTCAATTTTGAAAATTTGAAACTTTGCTTCTAATAGCAAGATGTGTGTGTTTCCTTGGAAATATATATAATTATTGTACAAGATTTATGACAGGCACAGTTATAATATAAAATCGTTATTGTTTTAGCTCCTTAAGCTGTATGTTCCTCCGTAATTCCCAAGTAATATTATTTATCAAATGCGTTTTTTTTTGGTGAGACCACCATACAGAACTTTTACTTTCAAAGTACCGGTACTTTACTCAATATTTCATCAAAAGGATCACTGGTAATTGCGCTCTCCCTTGCTCGCACAAGTTTTGGCGCGAGTTTCCGTAGTGTTATGGTTGGTAATAATAATAATAATAACACAACATTTTGAAAAGCTGTCAAAATACAGAGAGCTTTCAGAACTGTTCAGGAAGCAATGGCACAAGTCAGGACAGTTCCTATAATCATCTCCAGCACTGGAGTGATTCAGAACAACTTAAAGGAATCTCTCACAGAGTTGAAATTAGACTCAGACCTTTTTAAGATTATGCAGAATACAGTCGCATAGTGAGGCTGTTCTTGGCTAATCAAGTCTGAAGGAGTGAGGGAAAAGTGTTTATCTACTACGGAATGTAGTCACTGAGGATTTGCTCCTTGTGATGTATATCTGGCATTGTAAGTGTTTTCTTTCTAGAAAATTCGGTGAGATGTGTAAGCACATGCGCAAAATAAATAATAACAATAATAATAATAATAATAATGTTATTAGTCTTACGTCCCTTTGAACTACTACTGCCTTTAGGGGCGCCTGAGTGTCAGTAAATCTATTGACACGGCTCCCTCGAATTTGCCCACCCTCAAATGACAACTGACTCTACCAGGATTCGATCCTGCAACCTTGATCACAGCAGGCGAGAACGTTACCGCTGCACCATGCTGCCAGTCTGTAATGTTTATCTTGATACAGCTAATCCCTGGTAAATCTTGCAGCTTCAGTCAGTTATTGGGTAGCCTGTGCAGACTCGAGCTTTCTGAGGCTTATGCTGTAGCATGCATATTGCTAGCGCGCCAAACATTGGCTCCTGAGAACACTATAGCGGTGTTCGCGTTGTTCAGTTATAGAATCCTCTTAGTTTACGAGTTCTAGAGAAAGGTTACTAGAAATGAACTAAAATATGTTAAACGTTTGACTCAGTAAAACTCGCAATGAAGCAAGGGTACTGTAGTTCAGAAGCTAGCAGTCAGCCACTTTTTTTTTTTGGGAGTCATCAAAGCTCGGTTGCAATCACATTGAATGGTACTGTAAGTACAGTGTTTGGTTCTAAGTTTCTGTATTCCAAATTCCTTCATACACACTTAATACTTTGAGTTATTCTATATAAGCCTACATTTATCTTGTTTTTCTATGAGGGGACATAGAGGGGACCAGACACGCATCGCTTTTGTTACCAGGCTAACAGACACACAAGTCTTGATATCGATCTGCTTGAGATTACACATAGGCTATGTATGCTCTTTTAAGATATTTAACTTACACATTTTCTAAGGTTTTGAAGTACAGAATTAGGTGTTAATTTCTTTCAAATACGAATGTCGATACCATAGGTTATGCAGGGTTCATAAACCTTCTAAATTATATTTGATACAGTAGGTGTTCTAAACAAACTTCTGATTGTGGATGGGGTTCTCTCTTTGACATACTTATTGTGAGCTGTGTTGGTAGTTTGAAACGTTATCCATAAAAGTGTTATTCCACGGTTTTGCGGAGAAAATGATATCACCTACCGTCAGGTATTATGACTCTCTTTTCTTGGAGAGCTAACATCTTTCTGGATAGTCCTAAATAAAAACATGATTATTACATCCCAGTGTGAATGATCTGAGACTATGGAAGGATGGAAGGAAGGGGAATGGAACGGAAGGGGAAGGGCAAAGGGAAGGAAGGAAGGATGGAAGGAACGGGAATGGAACGGAAGGGGAAGGGCAAAGGGAGGGAAGGAAGGATGGAAGGAACGGGAATGGAACGGAAGGGGAAGGGCAAAGGGAAGGAAGGAAGGAACGGGAATGGAACGGAAGGGGAAGAGCAAAGGGAGGGAAGGAAGCAAGGAAGGGGAATGGAATTGAAGGGGAAGGGCAAAGGGAAGGCAGGTAGGGGAATGGAAAGGAAGGGGAAGGGGAAAGGGAAGGAAGGAAGGAAGGAAGGAAGGAAGGAAGGAAGGGGAATGGAATGGAAGGGGAAGGGGAGAGGGAAGGAAGGAAGGAAGGATGGAAGGGGAATGGAATGGAAGGGGAAGGGAAAAGGGAAGGTAGGAAGGGGAATGGAATGGAAGGGGAAGGAAGGAAGGAAGGGGAATGGAATGGAAGGGAAAGGGGAGGGGGAAGGAAGGAAGGAAGGAAGGAAGGAAGGGAAATGGAATGGAAGGGGAAGGGGAAAGGGAAGGAAGGAAGGAAGGAAGGATGGAAGAAAGGCAGGGGAATGGAATGTAAGGGGAAAGGGAAGGAAGGAAGGAAGGAAGGAAGGGGAATGGAATGGGAAGGGGAAAGGGAAGGAAGGAAGGAAGGAAGTAAGGAAGGGGAATGGAATGCAAGGGGAAGGGGAAGGGGAGAGGGAAGGAAGGAAGGAAGGAAGGAAGGAAGGAAGGAAGGAAGGGGAATGGAATGGAAGGGGAAAGGGAAGGTAGGAAGGGGAATGGAATGGAAGGGGAAGGAAGGAAGGAAGGAAGGCTTGTAGTTTACTTGACGTTCAATATTGCGGTCACAAGCCTTTACGTCTCCTTTTTATGTAGAATCTGAGCCACCAAACGTGGTATTTGTTTTGCCTAAAAGAATCCCACATCCATTAACCGGGATTCAAACTCAGTTTATCCTGATGGGAGACAAGCAGCGTGACCGCTGTGCCAATACACTTTTCTAAGACTGTGCGCACTTCTTTTAAGAGCCACTAGTCGCCACTGTTCGCCATCATACCAACATAGAATCCTCTCGCAGGCCTTGACAAGTTCACAATATGACGGTGATTGTTTTCGTCCTACAAGCAGCAAAGGGAATAATGCATTGACGAGTCAGCAGTATTCTGGTGGATATCTTTCGTTGGTTGACAGGCTTTATTGATTCCCTGCTGTGTCCTTTTTATTCTTTACTTTGTGATGCGGTACATATTTGCTGAGCCTCTCATTCTGTGATCCCCCTGCCGTCAAGGAGGAGGGGTTCTCACAGTGTGTATTCAGTGACAAGTAATGACACGGCTCGGTTACATCTTGTGGTTGTAATTGAATCAGTCCTCGTAACCCCCTTCAAGTATGGTAGCTCTATATACCCCAAGGTAACGAGCACCACATTATACTCGTGTGGAGACAAGCTCATTAGAACACGTGACGTTGCTGGGAATCATTCAACCGAGTTTTATCCACGCGTGTTTATAATTATCATTATGATTATTTGTTGACCGTAGCGGTTTCTTAGTATGATACAATCTAAGTTAGAGTATGGGTGCGTTGATAGCCTACTTGCCTTTTATGTTTGATGCAGTTACATAGCTTTAGACACTGTGTATACCATATTATTAAGAAGGGCAAGTTTCTATTAAATTAAACTGAAAATGAATCAAGTTATAATTAATAACATAACTCTTATTCGTCATATACAGGATGATTTCTGGCATGGTTGATGAGTCTCACGCAGCCTGCTGGTTGAGAGTTGAGGGCTCGTTGCGAGCCACGTGTCGTGTAATGCCGTCTGTCAACGTTAAATAAATAAGTAAACAATTAAATAAATAAATAAATAAATACATGAAGAAATGAATAAATAAATAAATTTAATAAATAAATAAAATCCAATAATTAAATAAATAAATAAATAAATAAATAAAAATAACATAATTAAATAACTAAATAATTCATTGAATAAGTAAATATATAATTGATTAATTAAATAAATGAATACATTAATTAATTAATGAATAAATGAATAAATAAATCAATAAATAAGTATATAAATAAATAAATTAATACATAAGTTACAGTAAATGAATAAACAAGCGATCAAAGAAATAAATAAATGAACAAATGGAGAAACAAACAAATAATTGAAACTGTCAAATTCACGGTTCTTACAATGTACAGAAATGTTGGAAGTGCTCTCCGTCAACTAATTGACGTGGCTGATGAAATTCACTCGATGCAGATCGCCTTTAGAACGAGCTGGCCACACGTTATCTATATATTTAAAACACTAAGCTGTTTTTTGTACACACGAGATTGTGAAAACGACTTAACCGATTGGCTTCGTAAGACATTCTAACGAAAGCTCTTGGCATGCAGATTTGCAGAGTTTCTTTAAAAGGAAAATATATGTTACGGTATATTTTTAAATGATTAAAGAAATATGTAATATTTGACACTCCCGCGCATGCGCACAATGGCCTTTCTCAACAAGGAAAATGGCGATTCCGGTCGCGTCTAACTGAGATCTTTGTTTATGAGAATTAAAAAAGGGTCTCCAATAATGTTAATTATGTTTTTACAATATGCATTGAATTAGAATTATATTAAATAAACCACGAATTGAAGTACTTAAACTGCAGGTTGAGCGTGTATACTGGTTAGATAGCTTAATATTGAAGCGGCCCATAGTTGTCTGGATGGTCAAGGGGATAAGGTTACTGCCTAGAAATACGTATTATGCATGATCGAGAGGGTTCGATTCCCACCTCGGATATGTTTTTTTTATTTTCGTTTTCTGCCTTCCTACGATTGGTATTACATTTTAAAAACATATTTCACTTTTATCATTCCCGTCAAGTAACGAATTCATTGTTGCCATCCTTTGCATGGTCGAGAGGGTTCGATTCCCACCTCGGATACGTTCTTTTATTTTCATTTTCTTCCTACCTACGGTTGGTATTACATTGTAGAGACATATTTCACTTTTTTCATTCCCGTAAACTAACGAATTCTCTGTTGCCATCCTTTGCATGGTCGAGAGGGTTCGATTCCCACCTCGGATACGTTCTTTTATTTTCATTTTCTTCCTTCCTACGATTGGTATTATATTGTAGAGACATATTACACTTTTTTCATTCCCGTAAAGTAACGAATTCTCTGTTGCCATCCTTTGCATGGTCGAGAGGGTTCGATTCCCATCTCGGATATGTTTTTTTTTGTTTTCTTCCTTCCTACGATTGGTATTACATTGTAGAAATGTATTTCACTTTTATCATTCCCGTAAAGTAACGAATTCTCTGTTGCCATCTATATATTTAAAACACTAAGCTGTTTTTTGTACACACGAGATTGTGAAAACGACTTAACCGATTGGCTTCGTAAGACATTCTAACGAAAGCTCTTGGCATGCAGATTTGCAGAGTTTCTTTAAAAGGAAAATATATGTTACGGTATATTTTTAAATGATTAAAGAAATATGTAATATTTGACACTCCCGCGCATGCGCACAATGGCCTTTCTCAACAAGGAAAATGGCGATTCCGGTCGCGTCTAACTGAGATCTTTGTTTATGAGAATTAAAAAAGGGTCTCCAATAATGTTAATTATGTTTTTACAATATGCATTGAATTAGAATTATATTAAATAAACCACGAATTGAAGTACTTAAACTGCAGGTTGAGCGTGTATACTGGTTAGATAGCTTAATATTGAAGCGGCCCATAGTTGTCTGGATGGTCAACGGGATAAGGTTACTGCCTAGAAATATGTATTATGCATGATCGAGAGGGTTCGATTCCCACCTCGGATATGTTTTTTTATTTTCGTTTTCTGCCTTCCTACGATTGGTATTACATTTTAAAAACATATTTCACTTTTATCATTCCCGTCAAGTAACGAATTCATTGTTGCCATCCTTTGCATGGTCGAGAGGGTTCGATTCCCACCTCGGATACGTTCTTTTATTTTCATTTTCTTCCTACCTACGGTTGGTATTACATTGTAGAGACATATTTCACTTTTTTCATTCCCGTAAACTAACGAATTCTCTGTTGCCATCCTTTGCATGGTCGAGAGGGTTCGATTCCCACCTCGGATACGTTCTTTTATTTTCATTTTCTTCCTTCCTACGATTGGTATTATATTGTAGAGACATATTACACTTTTTTCATTCCCGTAAAGTAACGAATTCTCTGTTGCCATCCTTTGCATGGTCGAGAAGGTTCGATTCCCATCTCGGATATGTTTTTGTTTTTGTTTTCTTCCTTCCTACGATTGGTATTACATTGTAGAAATGTATTTCACTTTTATCATTCCCGTAAAGTAACGAATTCTCTGTTGCCATCTATCTATATATTTAAAACACTAAGCTGTTTTTTGTACACACGAGATTGTGAAAACGACTTAACCGATTGGCTTCGTAAGACATTCTAACGAAAGCTCTTGGCATGCAGATTTGCAGAGTTTCTTTAAAAGGAAAATATATGTTACGGTATATTTTTAAATGATTAAAGAAATATGTAATATTTGACACTCCCGCGCATGCGCACAATGGCCTTTCTCAACAAGGAAAATGGCGATTCCGGTCGCGTCTAACTGAGATCTTTGTTTATGAGAATTAAAAAAGGGTCTCCAATAATGTTAATTATGTTTTTACAATATGCATTGAATTAGAATTATATTAAATAAACCACGAATTGAAGTACTTAAACTGCAGGTTGAGCGTGTATACTGGTTAGATAGCTTAATATTGAAGCGGCCCATAGTTGTCTGGATGGTCAAGGGGATAAGGTTACTGCCTAGAAATATGTATTATGCATGATCGAGAGGGTTCGATTCCCACCTCGGATATGTTTTTTTATTTTCGTTTTCTGCCTTCCTACGATTGGTATTACATTTTAAAAACATATTTCACTCTTATCATTCCCGTCAAGTAACGAATTCATTGTTGCCATCCTTTGCATGGTCGAGAGGGTTCGATTCCCACCTCGGATACGTTCTTTTATTTTCATTTTCTTCCTACCTACGGTTGGTATTACATTGTAGAGACATATTTCACTTTTTTCATTCCCGTAAACTAACGAATTCTCTGTTGCCATCCTTTGCATGGTCGAGAGGGTTCGATTCCCACCTCGGATACGTTCTTTTATTTTCATTTTCTTCCTTCCTACGATTGGTATTATATTGTAGAGACATATTACACTTTTTTCATTCCCGTAAAGTAACGAATTCTCTGTTGCCATCCTTTGCATGGTCGAGAAGGTTCGATTCCCATCTCGGATATGTTTTTTTTTTGTTTTCTTCCTTCCTACGATTGGTATTACATTGTAGAAATGTATTTCACTTTTATCATTCCCGTAAAGTAACGAATTCTCTGTTGCCATCTATATATTTAAAACACTAAGCTGTTTTTTGTACACACGAGATTGTGAAAACGACTTAACCGATTGGCTTCGTAAGACATTCTAACGAAAGCTCTTGGCATGCAGATTTGCAGAGTTTCTTTAAAAGGAAAATATATGTTACGGTATATTTTTAAATGATTAAAGAAATATGTAATATTTGACACTCCCGCGCATGCGCACAATGGCCTTTCTCAACAAGGAAAATGGCGATTCCGGTCGCGTCTAACTGAGATCTTTGTTTATGAGAATTAAAAAAGGGTCTCCAATAATGTTAATTATGTTTTTACAATATGCATTGAATTAGAATTATATTAAATAAACCACGAATTGAAGTACTTAAACTGCAGGTTGAGCGTGTATACTGGTTAGATAGCTTAATATTGAAGCGGCCCATAGTTGTCTGGATGGTCAAGGGGATAAGGTTACTGCCTAGAAATATGTATTATGCATGATCGAGAGGGTTCGATTCCCACCTCGGATATGTTTTTTTATTTTCGTTTTCTGCCTTCCTACGATTGGTATTACATTTTAAAAACATATTTCACTTTTATCATTCCCGTCAAGTAACGAATTCATTGTTGCCATCCTTTGCATGGTCGAGAGGGTTCGATTCCCACCTCGGATACGTTCTTTTATTTTCATTTTCTTCCTACCTACGGTTGGTATTACATTGTAGAGACATATTTCACTTTTTTCATTCCCGTAAACTAACGAATTCTCTGTTGCCATCCTTTGCATGGTCGAGAGGGTTCGATTCCCACCTCGGATACGTTCTTTTATTTTCATTTTCTTCCTTCCTACGATTGGTATTATATTGTAGAGACATATTACACTTTTTTCATTCCCGTAAAGTAACGAATTCTCTGTTGCCATCCTTTGCATGGTCGAGAGGGTTCGATTCCCATCTCGGATATGTTTTTTTTTGTTTTCTTCCTTCCTACGATTGGTATTACATTGTAGAAATGTATTTCACTTTTATCATTCCCGTAAAGTAACGAATTCTCTGTTGCCATCTATCTATATATTTAAAACACTAAGCTGTTTTTTGTACACACGAGATTGTGAAAACGACTTAACCGATTGGCTTCGTAAGACATTCTAACGAAAGCTCTTGGCATGCAGATTTGCAGAGTGTCTCTAAAATAAACAAATATATTACGGTATATTTTTAAATTAATATAGAAAATAGCAGAATTCTAGGCCCTCACGCATGCGCACAATCCGCCTGGGGGTCATGACAAAATGGCGGTGAGAAGTCCATTAAAATGTAAGTTATTTAATAAGCTTGCATGTAATTGAAAACATACATTAACCAAGTTCTGACAGTAAAATATAATAACAGTATGAACGTATACGAATGTGCAATATTGATTTATTTGGATTATGAAATGGATTATTTTCTTCAGACAGCGGCTTTTAATGATAAAGAACGGCTGCGTCTGCTGGTGACCAAGAGTGCGCGTGTAGCTATGTGGTTAAGGCGACAGACTGTGGTTCCAAGGTTCACCGGTTCGATCCCAGCCCTCGCCGATATATATATTTTTTTTTACCACTGAAATATTGTTTAATCAAGGAGTATTAGTAAGGTTTTATGTCTGTTAAAGATACATATTTCTACATTCCTCTCGGTATATTTTTGAATTAATATAGAAAATAGCAGAATTCTTGGCCCTCACGCATGCGCACAATCCGCCTGAGGTCATGACAAAATGGCGGTGAGAATTCCATTAAAATGTAAGTTATTTAATAAGCTTCCATGTAATTGAAAACATACATTAACCAAGTTCTGACAGTAAAATATAATAACAGTATGAACGTATACGAATGTGCAACATTGATTTATTTGGATAATGAAATTGATTATTTCCTTCAAACAGCGGCTTTTGAATATAATGAATGGCTGCGTCTGCTACTATACATGAGTGCGTGTGTAGCCATGTGGTTAAGGCGACTGACTCTGGTTCCATGAAGCGCCGGTTCGATCCTAGCCCTCGCCAGTTTTTTTTTTTTTTTTACCACTGAAATATTGTTTAATCAAGGAGTAACAGTAAGGTTTTATGTCTGTTAAAGATACTTATTTCTACATTCCCTCTAAATACGTTTTATTTTCGTTTTACCATTGCATTGCAGCATGTAATCAAAAGAGCAAACTGTTGTCCGCAGTACGCCGTTTAAATATCTGCAATCAGTTCCTATAACTGACAACAGATGGCAGTAATTCGCCCATATAGTTCCATTAACTGACAGCAGATGGCAACACCATTGCATCGATATATTTAAAACACAAGACATGGCATGTTTTCACGTGATGGAAAATTATAAAGGAGGGGAATATTTAAGAAGGGAAATGTTGAGGAACATTAACTGACAGTTGAATGTGTAGGCTAGGTTGTTTATGTACCTTAATATTGCAATTTCTTCCCAATGCTTCGGTGGTCAAGTTATTAGCGTCCTAGACTAAAAGTTATAATTATGCATCGTCGATATTAAAGAAAAAAGTAGTTTTCCAGGCACACGCGCGTCTCCACAATTGCTTTCGCCATGAGAGACACTTGGCAAATATAATTCGTTTGAAGGACTCCGACATCTTGGTCACTCAGCCCCGTGTACTTGGGTGTGCATGTGTGAAACTTTCTTCTGATAACCAGTGTTATTGTGATGGCTGCATTACTGTGTGTATTTGTAATTAAGGTGGTAAATGGCAAGGAGACGGCCAAGGCCTAAAGTTAGGAACCATCCCGGTATTTGCCTTAAGTGGAAGTGGGAAACCACGGAAAACCACATCCAAGATTGTCGAGGTGGGAATTAAACCTTCCTCTTCTTAGTTATACCTCAAGAGACTGAATGTACCCCGATTTTGCCCTGAGACCAGAATTAAATTTCTTGGCAGAGCAGGAAATGTAACCCGGGTCTCCGGGGCGATAGACAAGAATAGGTGGGCCTCCATGTGTTAATACGATTTTTGACATGCACGGGACATAGAATTCAAAAACTGCCTCCATTAGGGTGACTATCGAAGTGAGTATTGAGTATAGGCCTATGGTCATTCCATTAGTTGGTGAAGTGATTCTATGTTCCCCTGCAAAATGTACTGCCATAACCTATAACAGGTGATGGAAATTGCTTATTTAGAGCAGTTTCGTACTGTTTATAACAAAATGAAGAACGTCATTCTGAGCTGCGTTTTCAAGCTATCGCAAAAAATTTCGCTGGCAGGAACAATTATAAGGAATTTATTTTAAGCGATCAGTCTCATCGCATTCTCCTCACCAACCAACTTGAGTTAGAAAGTCTCTGGACGGTCATGTTGAACTTCATTGTATAAGACAATTGTTTAATGATTATTTGTTTAGAGTACGGAGTCTAACTACGTAGTTGATTTCGGCAATGGAAGTATTATTTGCCATTTAATATTTAGCGGCTCCGTTATTGCAGGACACTATAGTGTTATCGAATAATACGAAGCCACATTTAAAATCCAATATAAATAGGCCATTTCAGAAACAATTCCAGATATTATGCAATACAGTTTACTGTAAGGTCCTTGACGATCAAATGTAAACATTTTTCTACATTGTATTTCTCTTGCGTAAAATCTATGCGTGGTTATTTTGGTCTTTACTGTTGTGAGGGTAAAATTGATCTACTGGAATATAAAATATTTGCCAAGCTGCAACAATGTAATGATATTAATTTAAAAGTCATTGAACTTATATCCAGCAGTTCAAACACATACATCAGCGTTAACAGATTGGATACTGAAGATGAAAGCCAGCTACTTCATTTCCCTATTATTGAATTTTTCAATTCCTTGGAATTAAGAGATTCGCCTCCACATACTTCGAACGTTTAAGCCGTAGATATGCTTCTTAGAAATCTGAACGTTTCCCATGGACTCATATATGGTAATATATTAATTGTAAGAAATCGCTTGGATTCGGATATAATAGGTGCAGTAATAATAGGCAGAGAGCTCAAATCCTACGACTTGATTTAACACCTTACGATAAAACACTTACAGGTAGCCTACAGTACATTTTCTTTTAATAGGCAACAATTTCCTATTCGCTCGGCCTACTTTATCAAAATCAATCAAGCTCAAGGAGAAACTCTTGAACGTATTGGGCTATTTACCTCATCACGTTTTCAGTCATGACCAGCAGGATAGTGAAGGTGCAAAAAAGGTCCTGTTTGGGATGGTAAAGATAAGAGGCGGAAGGATCCTACGGATTATGTTAGAATTGTGAACAAAAGGGGACAAGAGATAGAAAATAGGGAAGAACTGAAGAAAATGTGGAAATAATATTTTGAAGAACTCCTGAACCCAAATGGAAACCACGGCGAGGAGGAAGAAATCGGGGAAGAGGTACAGTAGATGAACTGCAAATAGAAAAGGACTTAACATGGAAAGAAGTGGAAGATGCAGTGAGGAAGATGAAAGGAGGGAAGGCACCGGGTGTGGATGAGTTGAGTGTGGAGATGGTGAGAGCAGCAGGAGAGGTGGGGATACAATGGTTGTACCGAGTGATGAAGACAGCATGGAAGGAAAGGAAGACCCCAGAGGACTGGAAAAAGGGAATAATTGTCCCGATCTTCAAGAAAGGTAGTAGAACAGAATGCAGAAACTATCGGGGAATAACACTGATGAGTCATTGTGCAAAGTTGTTTGAGAAAGTTTTGGAAAGGAGAATTAGGACAAGGATAGAAGGAGGGATGAGGGAAGAACAACATGGCTTCAGATCAGGAAGGTCCACAGTGGATTTGATTTTTGCTGTAAGGCTGTTACAAGAACAGCACTATGAGTATGGAACAGATCTACTGATGACCTTTCTGGACATTGAGAAAGCATATGACAGTGTATGCAGAAACAAAGTATGGAAGTCCCTGGAGGATAGAGGAATATAAAAATGGACTATAAGGAAGATAAAGGAGATGTACAAGGGAAGCGTGAGCTGTGTGAAAGTGGGAGGAGAGAGATCGGACTGGTTGGAACAGAGAAACGGCCTGAAACAAGGAAGTGCACTGTCACCGTTACTTTTCATTGTGGTGATGGATGAAATAATGACCCGAGTGGCACAAGTAATTGGGGAAGGAAAGATGAAAGCAATGGTGCTTGCAGATGATTTGATGATTTGGGGAAACAAGGAGGAGGAGGTACAGGAACAGTTGGACGTGTGGGAAGGAATAATACAAGGTTATGGGATGAAATTTAGCATAAATAAGAGTGAGATGGTGATCACACAAGGAAGAAGGAAAGAACCACAACGGAAATAACAATTGGTGGGGAACAGCCGAAGGAATTGGAGAGTTTCAAGTATCTGGGAAGCCTGATACAAGAGAATGGAAGAAACGATAGAGAAATAAATGAGCGGGGGAGACAGGCAGAAGCATTCCGGAGGAGTGTGAGAAGCATGTTATGGAGCAAGAATGTCCCTCAGAACAGCAAAAAGATCATATATCGGACGTACAATGTCCCTATCCTGACGTATGCCTCGGAGACCTGGGTTATGAAAGGAAGGGAGAAGAGCAAAATACAGGCCAGTGAGATGAGGTTCTTGAGAAGCAGTATTGGAGCTACAAAGATGGACAGAATAAGAAATGAGAGGACCGGAGAATTAATGAAGGATGAACCATTACAGACTGGTATAGAGAAATCTAGACTTAGATGGTATGGACATGTAAAACGAATGGAGGAGAAGAGGATACCCAGCAGGATACACGAGACGAAGTGGGAAGGAAAGAGACCAAGAGGGAGACCGAGAGACAGGTGGCTGAAGGGGGAGGAAGAAATCGTGAAGAAGAGAGGAGAAGACTGGACAAGGGTGGAGGCTGAGAGATGGTGGGAAGACAGAAGACGTTGGAGAGACTTGTGTTCCAAACAGACCCGGCCAGTGGCTGGAAACTGTGCAAGATGATGATGACCTAATCACGTTTTCAGTCATGACCAGCAATATATTGCAATGCTGAGAGTGCTATCTTTTGACGCCCTTAAAGTTGCAATAGTGCTAAAAAGTAATCGTACAAAGAATGTAACTTATATAAGAAGCTTCTTCAGTAATTTTGTTTTCCATTGTCCGTCATGTTTTGACGGGTTTCATCTAGTCTATATATTTAAAACACTAAGCTGTTTTTTGTACACACGAGATTGTGAAAACGACTTAACCGATTGGCTTCGTAAGACATTCTAACGAAAGCTCTTGGCATGCAGATTTTCAGAGTTTCTTTAAAAGGAATATATATGTTACGGTATATTTTTAAATGATTAAAGAAATATGTAATATTTGACACTCCCGCGCATGCGCACAATGGCCTTTCTCAACAAGGAAAATGGCGATTCCAGTCGCGTCTAACTGAGATCTTTGTTTATGAGAATTAAAAAAGGGTCTCCAATAATGTTAATTATGTTTTTACAATATGCATTGAATTAGAATTATATTAAATAAACCACGAATTGAAGTACTTAAACTGCAGGTTGAGCGTGTATACTGGTTAGATAGCTTAATATTGAAGCGGCGCATAGTTGTCTGGATGGTCAAGGGGATAAGGTTACTGCCTAGAAATATGTATTATGCATGATCGAGAGGGTTCGATTCCCACCTCGGATATGTTTTTTTATTTTCGTTTTCTGCCTTCCTACGATTGGTATTACATTTTAAAAACATATTTCACTTTTATCATTCCCGTCAAGTAACGAATTCATTGTTGCCATCCTTTGCATGGTCGAGAGGGTTCGATTCCCACCTTGGATACGTTCTTTTATTTTCATTTTCTTCCTACCTACGGTTGGTATTACATTGTAGAGACATATTTCACTTTTTTCATTCCCGTAAACTAACGAATTCTCTGTTGCCATCCTTTGCATGGTCGAGAGGGTTCGATTCCCACCTCGGATACGTTCTTTTATTTTCATTTTCTACCTTCCTACGATTGGTATTATATTGTAGAGACATATTACACTTTTTTCATTCCCGTAAAGTAACGAATTCTCTGTTGCCATCCTTTGCATGGTCGAGAAGGTTCGATTCCCATCTCGGATATGTTTCTTTTGTTTTCTTCCGTCCTACGATTGGTATTACATTGTAGAAATGTATTTCACTTTTATCATTCCCGTAAAGTAACGAATTCTCTGTTGCCATATATATATTTAAAACACTAAGGTATTTTTTGTACACACGAGATTTTGAAAACGACTTAACCGATTGGCTTCGTATGGCATTCTAACGAAAGCTCTTGGCATGCAGATTTGCAGTGTGTCTTTAAAAGGAAAATACTGTATATGTTACGGTATATTTTTATATGTTTAAAGAAAAATGTATAATATGTGGCTATTGCGCGTTGCCACAATGGCGTTTCTTCATGAGAGAAATGGCGGATAAACGATCCACCGTATCGTAGTGTGATCTTTGTTTATGAGAATTGAAAAGGGAAATATCGCTTATGTTGTATCCCGATATATACTGGAATAGAATCATGAAATAAGGGACATATTGATGAACTATAACTGGCAGTTGAGTGCGTTTGTTGTTTACGTCACTTAATATTGCACTCTAATTTCGTTGTCTGGGTGGCTCAGCGGCTAACATTGTGGACAACGAAATTGATTATGCATCGTCGGAGGAGTTTGATTCCCACCTCAGACATGTAATTTTATTTCCCAATTATTCTGTCTTGCAATTGGTATTACATTGTCTAAACATATGTTACGTTTATTATTCCCGTAAGGTAAGGAATTCTCCATTATTTACGTTGCCAGATACTTTTAAATTATTAAATAAAAATCGGCACAATCGCTTCGCCTTGAGAGAAAATTGTCGAACATAATCCATTTGATGGACTCAGACATCGTGGTCACTCAGCGCCGTCTACTTTGTTGTGTGAGTGTAAACCTTTCTCTGATAACCTGTGTTAATGTGATGGCTGTATTGATGTGTGCAA
Source organism: Meconema thalassinum (assembly GCA_946902985.2). Classification (NCBI taxonomy): domain Eukaryota; kingdom Metazoa; phylum Arthropoda; class Insecta; order Orthoptera; family Tettigoniidae; genus Meconema; species Meconema thalassinum. The sequence goes on from OX336388.2 coordinate 1,210,019,660, forward strand.
TTGTAATTAGTATGGGGAATGGAGAGTTGACGACTGAGGCTTTAAGTTAGGAACTATCCCGGTATTTGCCTGGAGTGGAAGTGGGAAACCACGGAAAACCACATCCAAGATTGTTGAGATGGGAATCAAATTTTGCTCTTCTTAGGTTTGCCTCAAGAGTGCGCCCCGTTCCTGCCCTCAGACCAGAATTAAATTTCTTGGCAGAGCAGGGATCGAACCTGGAATCTGGGGCGATAGCTCAGAATGTAGCCTTAAGACTGGGCTTCCCTGTGTTAATACGATCTTTGAAAAACACTGAACATATAATTCTAAAACTCCCTCCATTACGGTGGCTGGCGAAGTGAGTCCATGCTCATTCCAGTAGAGGGGGGCGTGGTGGCTCAGCGGCTCAGCTGTATGCCTCTCACCAAGGTGGTCCGGGTTCGATTCCCGGTCAATGCATGTGAGATTTTCGAAGTGAAATGCCATGTCCCGTGGTTCGGATTCCACGTAAAAAGGAGGTCCCGTGGCTTATGATCTCAAGATTAACGGTCACGTTAAACTACAAGCTTCCTTCCTTCATTCCAGTAGTGGCGAAGTGATTCTATGCTCCCTTGCATAATTTACTGTCATGGAAATGCAAAGTATTGTACCTTCAACAGGTGATGGAAATTGATTATTTAGAGCAGTTTCATTCTGTTTATTTCAAAATGAAGTTCGTCATCCTGAGTTGCGTTTGCAAGCAAATTGCAAAAATTGCAAGGATTTTATTATTGGCGATCAGTCTCATCGCATTCTCATCAGCAACCAACTTGAGAATGGAAGTCTCTGAACTTAGTTGTATAAGTGAATATTATTGTTTATTGATTATTTTTTTAGAGTACATAACAATGAGTATAACCACGCAGTTGATTTTGGCAATGGAAGTAAGTTATTGTTTGCTATTTAATATTTGGCTGCTGCGTTGATGCAGGCCACTATAGTATTATTTAATATGACGTTAATTTGGGGAGAAATGCTGCTATAAATAAAAAAAAGATACGAAGCCACTTTTAAACTCCAATATGAATACGGCTTTTCAGATACAATTCCAGATACTATACCGTTACAGTGTAGGGTCCTTGACGAACAAATGTAAACATTGTTCTGCACTGTATTTCTCTTGAGAGAAATCTACACTTGGTTACTTTGACCTTTGCTGTTGTAGTGGTAAAATTAATCTGACTAAATATAAAATATTTGACATGCTGCAACAATTATTTTTCACTGGAGATGATATCTCAAGGAATTTCAGAGAGACTAATCGGCAGTACAATGCTATGTCCTTCGTTTCATTTGGTGCCAATGTTACTGTGCCACACCCATACGGTCCACATTGTTTTAAGATGTATGGAGGTGCACATCATCGCATTTCTTCGTTATATTCCAAAATTATATGTGACGGTTTGCGGCCAGTTTTATTAGACTCCTCAGAGTTCTTGAATTCCTTGGAACTAAATGACTTGCCTCCACATATTCCAAACGCTTGAACCGTTATGCTGCTTAGAAATCTGAACGTTTCCCAAGGGCTCCTAAATGCAACTATATTGCTTGGATTTGGAAATAATAAGTGCAGTTAAAATTAGGCAGAGAGGTCTAATCCTTCTACTTGATTTAACAGCATCAGATAAAACACTATCATTTTGTTTTAAGAGGCAATATTTTCCAATTTATTTGGCATACTCTGTCACAATCAATGAAGCTCAAGGGAAAACTCTGGAACGTATAGGTCTCAATTTGCCTCATCAATTTTTCAGTCATGGCCAGCAGTATTTTGCAATGTTGAGAGTGCAATCTTTTGACGCCCTTATAGTTTCAATAGAGCCAAAAAATAATCGTACAAAGAATATACAGTAGGCCTACATAAGAAAATTCTTCAGTAAATATTTTTCTATTGACCGTCATTTTTGACGGGTTTCAACTAGTCCCTAATTAATTTGTCTTCAAAAACTTCAGACACAACGTTCTTAGATTCGCGTGACGAATATACCGGATGATATCCGAGGAGATCATTCAAAGCGGGCAACGATTTCATCCATCTTTCCCTCTGTAAGTAGTCGGTGTTTCAACTGAGGTTTCTTGTCGAAAAATGCCCTGTTTTTTTCATTGCTTTCTTTACCAACTTATGAATTTATTGTAGATCTGTGTGGAACTGAAACACCTGAGAATTTACGGGGAAATTTTATTCGCACGAACTTTTCAAAATTAGCAGTCAATCCTGTCACAAATATTGCACATTCAGAATTTAACAATAAAAACATTCTTAAATTACTATCAACAATGCTTTCATTACATCCAATCTACAATCTTGGTGCTGAATAAACGGCCCATACCCCCTACGTCTACCAGTTAGAAAAACGAGAATCAGATTCGGTTAGAACTTAACGACACAGTCTATTAACACATGAATCCATTCTGAAAATTCTTGCAAATTCTTGCACTTACCGAGGAAATTTGTACGAGTATAATAAGGTTATCTTTTTTATATTTCTGGGGCGTGGTGGCCTTTCACCACGGCAGACCGGGTTCGATTCCCGGTCATTGCATTTGAGATTTTCAAAGTGAAATGCCATGTCCTGTGGTTCGGATTCCACGTAAAAAGGAGGTCCCGTGACTCATGATCATGAGATTAACAGTCACGTAAAACTACACACTTCCTTCCTTATTTTCTAAGTCTCTTTACGGACTGAAATTGACAACATAGGAAACTACAGTAGCTACCTTTGATTACTGCTTGATAATATGGCAGATGATCTCTTTGTTCCGTCCCGTGAAACAACAAGAACTAAGAACTACCTGGAAATTTACAGAAAATACAAGTTGGCCACACTGCTGGTGTGTTTAAGCAGGCTGTGCAATAGAGGAAAAGGTTATCATTGCCTCATGAGAAGAGACGCTTAAAGCGTGGGAATATGTCACCTTGCCAGAAGCCGGAAGGTGAGGCTTAGGGAAATCTTGGCCGGTAATCCATAAAGTAGCAGGCGTCTGAGAGCGCGCCAGATGGGCACCGCGGTGCCTTGTTAACGTCGTGGAGCCGCGATCACTCAGCTGTCAAATCATATTCTTTATGGCGAGGTCAGTTACATGTCTCGCTCGCAAAGGCAACTTATACGGGCTCAAAGAGCTGGGACTCTCCTACTGTAATTTCTCATTCATTATGGTTCTACAGGACAATGGTATTCAAACATCTTCATTCTGTATGAAGAATGCCCGCAATTGTTGCTAGAATCGTACTAGTAATATTTTTGGTGGTGGTTATTGTTGATAATAACATAAATTCTAAGTTACCTTCACTTATATGCACGAACCCGGTCGAAGTCGAAGAGCGTTAAAAATCCCTCAGTATGCCTTTCTTCGGAGGGGATGTAAAGCCGGCGGTCCCATGTCATAGAATTATGGCATGAAAAAGAACCTTCCACTAACTACACTTGTGTGAAGCCAAAATTTGTAGGTTAGATTACTTGATAACGCTATATTAGTTCTAACGTTCGTCGCCAGGTGCTGGCAGCGATGGAATCTAGTATCTAAGTCCGCATCTAGGTGTCGTGGACGGTAGCAACTAGTAGCAACTAGTAGGAACTACTTGAAAAATTGATCGTCTGCAGTCCTTACCTGAATCACAGATAACACACACTAATACAGCCATCACAATTAACACCGGTTATCAGACAGATTCTACACACACCCAAAGTACACGGGACTACATGACCGCATCGTCGCAGCCCCTAAACTAAGGAACCAACCAACCAACCAACCGACCGACCGACCGACCAACCAACACAGGGCTGTTATTCCAACATATTATCTGGGTATTCTCTTAGCCAGGGCACTACAAATCCTGATATCTGATCGCCCAGGCGCCTATTATTACCGTAGAGAGTGGCGCTTCTCGTAATTTTGCAGATAGGAGGCATACGTATGTTTTAAGATGATGAAGAATAAATCCGTACTATATCTTAATTGCCACTTGTAAACACAAATTATTGAGCAAAACATAATAACATTAGACTTACATGATAGTCGTCGAATAGAATTCGTTCTGGTTATCCAACTAAAGGAGCACTCTGAAGTGACTGTTTTCATGCATGAACACACATGTCATTAGAAACAACCCTTAAATTAGTGCCTATATAATTGGTAAAAAGAATCTTTCTCGGAAAATATTTCCGGCAGCCGGCCCTGAATTTGGGCGAGGGAGATCACTGGTGATGATGTATGCAGGCAATCATTAGGCATAGGCTACTGTAATGGTTGAAGTTAAGCACAGGGTATACGGCACTGTATGTGTACATATTTAATGATGATATTAAGCTACTAATATATTTTGTGGTTTATTATTGAAGGAATGAAATTAATGAGAGAATTTTGTGACAGATTACAAACCTGCTCAATGCATTATTCTTCGTAGTGTTCTCGTATAGAAGTTTCCAAATAAAAATCTATAAGACATCACGTTTTTGGGGTTAGTTGTGTTTGCTATTCACTAAGAAACTTGGGGGGGGGGGAGTAGGCATTGTCCTGCCCTTCTTGTTTAGAAACCACCTATACATTCATTCATAGGTGTTAGAAGATTTACAAGCCCCTCAAATGAATTAACAACAAGAAACTTTCTTTTATTTTATTTAATTTTATTCAATTTTCATAATTTTCATTTGTTTGGTTCAATTTATTTTTGTTTAATTTATTCAGTTAATGCAAATTTCTTTCAATTTTTATTTTATTTCCTTTCATTTCTAGTAGATCAGTATTACTTCGTAGTTAAATATTTGTGTACGACATAAGCATTTGTTTGTTTCTTTGAATGAAAAGGAAGGAAGGAAGCTTGTAGTTTAACGTGACCGTTAATCTTGAGATCATGAGCCACGGGACCTCCTTTTTACGTGGAATCCGAACCACAGGACATGGCATTTCACTTCGAAAATCTCTTTGAATGAGGATTAACTCTTAACATTGTGATAATTAACTATTACCTGTAATTTTTCCGGGAGTGTATTGACATATTTATATCTTGTACCCCGCTCATTCATTGGGCACAATCGTGTTGACCGACTGAGGAGCTACAAAAGACAATTTTTTTAGGTAACACTGAAACAGAATGGCTTCAAATCTCTACATAACTTTTAACATTCATATCTTATTTTCTGGTAAGAAGCAAACATTTCCCTATGCCCTTTTGCTACACTGTTATCCCTATTCAGACTTTAATTCGCACGTACCTCTGTGAGGATTCGGTCTATAAAACATGACTAAAATATTCAAAATTTGAGTTTAACTAGTATTGTTCTTTAAATTTTATAAGTAACTGAAACCTTCTTGAAGATAAAATTTTTAAACATTTGAAGTTCTGTCTCAACCCTCTCACTTCTTTTTTTTTTTTAGCGTATGGCTTTTAGTGCCGGGAGTGTCCGAGGACATGTTCGGCGACTATATACATTGTAGGTTAGCTCTCCTCGGGGAATATCTTGTACTCAAGTGTAGATGAGACACTTCCCGGGAGAAGCACGCTAACAGCAGCCATCCCGAGATTAGTTTCCCTGGTCATTTCCACACACTCACTCTCTCACTCTCTCACACTTTCACATTCTCACACACTCACACTCACTCTCTCACTCTCACACACTCACACTCACTCTCTCACTCTTTCACTCTCTCACACTCTCACTCTCACACACTCACACTCACACTCTCACTCTTTCACGCTCTCACTCTCTCACACTCACACTCACTCTCTCACTCTCTCACACTCTCACTCTCACACACTCACACTCACACACTCACTCTCACACACTCACTCTCTCACTCTCTCACACTCTCGCTCACACTCCTGGAAGATGATAAGATGATACATCATTTCAAGTTTCTCCGGACTTACCCCAATTCTGTATCCTTATAAATACAACCAAACACACTACTACAGTCCGTCTCGTTGCGTAGTGGGCTGTCACCACGTGCCCAGTGTGCGTCTGTGTGTGTGTCACATCTGTGTGATTAGTGTTGTGTCTGTTTTATTATTATATTTACTTGCAACGGAAGATAGGATTGAGGAGGAGACAGCCGTGGCCATGCACCATCCCAACAACTATCCTGCAGTAGAAGTGGGAGACGTCTGGGTACGACTTCTACTGTAAGATGACAGAGGAGGGAATCGAACTCACCACTACTCAATTATCCACAGAGACTAAATACCCTATTTTGATTATCCCACAGATATTCTCTCTGCAGAAGCGGGAATCGAACCCGGGATCATTGGGACTGGAGTTTCGAAACGTACCCCTAGATGACGGAAGGTTCATTTTTCTGTATGAAGCAACATCAAATATAAAGCTATTCTAATTTTACGAGGAAAAGCAGTGAGACATTAGAAGTAAAACTAAGTCGCAACATAAATGATCAGCAGGAACTGAGGGAATTCTGGAGTAATTCTTGTGTCTTATTCGTGCGATATATCGATCGGTGATGCGAGATCTCGCTGCGGTGGAGAGTTATGTGATAATAATAGCTCAAAATATCTCTGTCTTTTTAACGGTGTGGTGTAATAAGCCCACGCTCTGAGCCAATAAAATGCGTGGAATTAAGCTTGAGTTGTATCGATTTCAATTAAAGTTTGGATTTGGTGCTTCGTCACGGCAATCTCCAACAATGGAACATTTTAATATACGCACGTAGGTTTGTGCTGCTGGAAGCATGACGCAATTAGATACCAGACGGAATATCCACAATAATCCCAACTACGTCTATATCGTGATATGGACAAAATCATCTACTGCGTTTGGATGGATTCTTTAACGGGTGACAGATAACCATTTTCATGCCAATACTGCTCGAAGTCCTTAGAAAATCAACCATGTGAAAACAGAAACATGTTCTATAACTGTACCCCCCCCCCAGGGGCTCACATCTAGTGGGACGTGGGTTAGCGACCATGGGGTCCCAGCTGAGTCCGGCATTGCTTCCACTTACTTGTGCCGGGCTCCTCTCCGTCTTCTTTCCTGTCGACCTCACTTGGTAAACTCTTGTTCTCTTCCGACCCTGACGGTATTAGGGTATCCGAGGCCTAGGGAGTCTCTTCCTTTCCTTTCATGATACCCTTCTTCTGCGAGGGGTCAGCCTTCTTTTACTTTTCATGTAATCTCTTGCCTTCTGCTCAAGGCCCTCAAGGAGGCAGGGTGTATGTAGCCCCACCACTTCTGGTACACCCTAGATATTGCTACACCCTGAGGGGTTCACGGATAGTGAGTTCGGGAGTTGGCGACCCCGAGGGATTCCTGAGCTGGGTCCAGTTTTCCCCCTTTTATCCATTATCTCTGGGGCGACTCTCTCCTCTTTGACTTTCCTATCTGCCTGTCATGGCTCTCCTTCCTACCAAGTCCCTCAATCCGCATTCTTCGAGGGTTGAGGGCATTTATTTTCCTCCTGTCCTTTATTTGCCTTATTCTCCTTTTGTTTTCCATTTCTTCTTCTAGTATATAAGTTAGTAGTTAGTTTTAGTTATAGTTTACATTTCATTATCATCTTCACGATCACCCAATCCATTAGTTGCCGATAACCTAGATGTTAGGCCCCTTAAAACAACAATTATCATCATCATCATCATCTGTAACTGTACCAAGGTGTGTGCGTGTCCTCAGAATAAAAATAACATTCTTTAAATTAAAGTCTAAAAGGAAGCTGTTAGATAAGTCCTCATGTATGACTCGAAATACTGGACATGGCTGACGAAACATGATTAGTAATTGCACGCCACGGATAAACGAATGTTGCCATGGTCTTTAAGTGGCACTCCCTCCAACCGGTCGAGTGAGAAACGAACATACGTGAGGCTCCTTTTGCATCACCGCAATCAGTGAGAAGCTGGAGGAAAGGCAGTTTCGTTGCTATTAACGTCGTATATCACGGCGTGATGTCGATTAGAATTATGGCAAATGTAAACACTAGAGAATCATGTAGACCTCTGTTTAAGGACACCACGTACTCTTACACGATGAAAAAGTCTATTTTTGTGGCATCACTTTACTAAGTATTTTCTGGGTTTATGCTAAAGGTACAACTATGATTCTTGTAACATATAAGAAGCGGTATATTCTGAGCTGTTTTTGACCATGTAGTGCTACTTTGCTTTTATAGGACGTGTGAAATGAATACAAATTTGGACAGATGCATTTTCAAAAAAATGTTGTATAAGTTGCTTCAGGTACACATTTCTCAGTTGTTTTTCAATCAAATACTCTCAAATTGTGTTCACATACTTGGAATGGATCATGGCATATGAGTAACTACTTTGTTTCATTATTATTGGGACAGAATGCAAGAAAAAAATCCGAACTCTTTCTTTTTAAATGTATTCAAAAATATGTATCAATTTTTCTCTTCCCAATCCATGCCTACTATGTTTTGGAAGTGAAAATAGGTTAACATTCAAGTACTCCATTTGGCAAGTTAATGTTAAAAAATTAGCCCTCTATTTTTAATTGTTTCCTAGTTATCGGTACCTAAACATGAAAAATGAGTATTAACGGAAAACAGCTGGCCAAGTTAAAAGTGTATTATTCAGAGCATGGGACACTAATTTTTAAAAAACGAATTTAAGGTAGTTGTAGACATCAAAACCCCAACAAACTATATATATTTGGATTCAGAAAAGAATGAAGAATTTTATGGCGCCAAAATCAAAAAATCGATTTTTCCATCATGCAAGAGGACGTGGTGTCCTTAAAGATTTAAACATGCTCCCACCGCCCTGCATTCATATCTTTGAAAGTATTATGATTTTATTAAATAATTTAATGAATACAGACGTTCTTCTTAAAACAAACAATGATATTCGTAGGCATTACACATGACAAAATCAAAACATTCATATTGCACACACACACAAGCATATATCAAAAAGGAACTTTTCACACAGTAGTTAAATTATACAATAAACTACCCCAGTATATAAAATTTGCCCCAAAAATAAAAACCTTTGAAAGAATGCTGAAAGCTTATCTGCAGTGCCATTGTTTTTACTCTGTAGTTGAATGTCTTAGCGTATAGGAGCGATGAAATCTATAATTATATTTTACTTTTCTATTTTAATTGTAATACCCGGCTGTAAGATGCTGTATTTATAGAATTAAGTTTCATATTGTGATAATAGAGCAAGGTGTAAATAGTTGTCCAATAAGATTGCATCACTTAAGATCTATTATTATAATAAGTTATAAATAGATATTGTAAGTTTTTTTTTACTTTATAGATGTAATTTTTGACGTGTCCTATACCATAAACGTATTATATACATGTAATTGATCAAACGGATAGATAAAAATCGAATCTAATCTGATCAACCTCTTCAGAAAACCCTTTCCATAATAAACCACCTCGTAGTTGATTGGCTAGCATTCTTGGCTCGATTCTCGGCTCTGCTAAGATATTCAATTCTGGTCTGAGGGCTGGAACGGTGTACACTTAGCCTTGTTAGGTAAAACTGAGAAGAGGTTCTTAAGATTCTCACCGGAACCATCCTAGAATTGTTTTTCTGAGGTTTCCCGACTTTTACTCTAGGAAAACGTAAGGCCACGGCGACCGCCTACCGACATGGGTAGATGTAACCCAATTACAAATACAGTACATACGCATTGGCACAAGTTATCAGATAGATTTCACACACACCCAAGCACACGGGGCTGAAATTACCACGTTGTCCAACCCTTTAAAATGAAACAACAAGAATAATAACTTATTTCCATTACAGAGCCAAAATGAGTCTGAAAGGTCGCAAGAGCTATGTAGACCTAATAAAATGCTGAAAAGCTTAAACCTCTTTGAGGAATGACATCCCAACAGTCAATATTCAAATTTGAAAGGAATAAACGTTTCGAATCAGAACACCGAAGTCGTCTGTTCCTGAAATATCAATAATAATAATAATAATAATAATAATGCCAATTTCTCTTTTTTTGCCCCCCTCCCCTCATTACTTCTGAACACTAGTCTGGAACCGTATATCACATTACTTCAGGCTAGAGCCATTTTATCTTTGCCCGTAGGGCACTCTCCAGTAGTGAATTATCTTCAGTGGCGATCCAGATCTGTCTTCTTTGCTTAGAGGATACTAGCAGAAGTACCTGTTCTTCGAACGGTGTTATATATAACACCAGACATTATCAATTGAGCTACTGTTGCAATGGTAAGCGGTTTGTCATTCCTTTATAAGTTTATGAGAACGAAGTTAGTTTTCTGGGAATATCACACACACTGTTAATTTAAGGGCCTTAAAATGTGGTTTTCGGAGACCCCTTATAGACTCGCGAATTTTGTGTCTCACAATGAGAAGCGCAACATATGCTTTGATCGTCCTTCTAGGATAATTTTTATATTTCGCCTATTTTAGCATGTATTTTGAGAAGATTTTCCCTATATCCACCCTTCTACTGTATGAAAAGTACGGTGAGGAGTTTTATAAATGATTGGTGAATTGACTCATGTTTACCATACCTAATTTTACGATGTACCAAGCATCCGAACACGATTTATAGGCGTACATAAAGATACACAGAAAGACAGACAGAAAATTCTATTGTCTACAACATATCACCCAGATATCCAAATATGGGTATACCTACCATACGTATCAAACAAAATCATCCTTACGATGAACCCGTATGCCGACAAAAAAAAAAAAAAGATTAGTTAAAATGTGCTCTCAAACTAAATTCACCCAACGTGTACTTCCTGACGTGAAATAGATTTGAAAGCCTTGTAGACGAAACGCAATACACCTCACATAAAAAAATGACCCTCTACGTTGTGTTAGGTCCCCATACACAGGAAGACCTCTTTCATAAATTATAAAGGCTTGTGGGGCATGAAATTCAGGTTCTTCTGCCTCAAATGGCCCAAATTCCTAAAAGCCGCAAAATGCTGATTCAATTTAGGAATTTTTGAAAATAATGTTTCTGTTTGTAGATACAATAGACTTTCTGTACTATATGTCGCACGTGAAATTGCATGAAAAAATTCTGGGTTACCCCTTGACCCCCTTAATTGCATTGACGAATTATAGTCTACATTGGTTCCGTGATAACCTTATAGCCATTTGCAAACTTTCACAGAAATGTAATAAATGGAGCAGCCTAATAATAATATCGTATGGCCTCGGGTGCCGGGTGCAAGCTTCGTAATTTGACACCCAGAGGGTAGCTTGCATGTCGAAATTTCGTTGTTCCTAGAATCACTATGAAAGTCAAGGAGGGTAGATATCTAAGCTCCTTGAACACTATAGCGCTTTCTAGTAGAGAAATGAGAAACTTTGTGTTGGCGGAAACTCCTGAGGTTAATTTTGCCATTATGAACACGGCCTACTGAATTCAAATGGGTTCCTTGACATGCCAACATCGTATGACATGCGAGTCGTATTTTTGCCGCCTTTCAAAAATCACGTACAGGCCGGACGTTTGTTTTAGACGATTGCCCTTGACCTTGAAGCCTGCGGGTGAGCCTGTACACAGTCACTCTCTCACCCTATCACTTCACATTTGTCACCACCGATCTGATGTAATGGAATTCCAGACTTGAGCAGACAGTACAGTCCACGTCGAAGTATTGTGTGACACGGAAGTACACGTTACGTAGTTACGAACAGAACGTTATTATATTGGCCAGTGACTATACTTCAGCAATAGTGTGAAACTGCTTTATCAATCATCGGAGCGCTTGGGGCAGCTGATAACAACACAGGTACTGTAGTAACTCGCCTCCAGGCTTCCATTAAGATTTTTCACTCGTCTAAAACAAACGTCCGGCCTGTACCACGGCCAGGAGTGAACCTGCAATCTTGGGGTTAGTAGACCGACACGCTATCCACTCACCCACCGTAGCAAGGTATAAATGGAGAGATATTGCTTCTTACAAAAATAGATGGAAAGTTGGATGCCACCCCTTAAGATAATGTTGTCATGGTTACCGATTTCCATTCCTTCATTACTTTGTTAAATTACATTAAATTATTTTTCTGGGAATATTTCAGATACTGTTGGTTTTAGAGCCTTATAATGTAGTTTTCGAGGCCCCCAAGTTTTGTTTCTGGCACCGAGGGGCTTTGTCTCCTCGTTGTACGCCATAATATAATAATAATAATATAATATAGGGATAGGAATATAATAGACCTGCCGTACCACACCCACAGGTGTAAATCGCGTGAAAAAATTCTAGTGTACCCCTTGACCCCCTTAAGCGCATTATACGTATTGATGAATTTTACAGCTTAATTTGGTTCCGTGATAACCTTCTAGCCGTTTGCAAACTTTCACACCAATGTAATTAATGGAATTGCATTGCGTCTTACAGCAATAGATGGACCTCTGAGAATCTGTTGCCATGGTTACCGGCTTATATTCGTTCATTAGTTTATTAAATTAAATTAGGTCTCTGGGAATATCTCAAAAATGGTTGGTTTTAGGGCCTTAAAATGTGGATTTCGGGGACCCTTTAGGGCCCCCGAGTTTTTTCTCTCACATTGAGGGGCTGAAAATGATCTTTGTCTCGTCCTTCTACTCCTATTTCAGCATGTATTTTAAGGGGGTAGGCCCTCTTTTATGAGAGGTACGGAGAAGGGTTACATCAATGATTAGTGTCGTGCCTCGGATGGATATCTGTGCCAAATTTTACGTTGATACACCCAGCCGTTCTCGAGTTATAAGGGAACAAAGTTGTCCACAGACAAACAAACAAACAAACAGACAGACAGACCAACAAATTATTTTCGCGCGCATCCATTATAAAACAGTCTGAAAAGCGTAAATAACTCAAATTTCCGTAGAAATTGCGAAAAAAACATACAAACTTTACTTTTTATGTACGTAGAGATATACTGCACCGCTCGGTGTTGACCGTGTTTTATTGCACAAATGTAGGTTTTATTCGCTAACCGTTGGAGATACACGAAAAGTGATAAGGACCTTCTGGATAGAAAATAAATGTTAAATCTCGTGTATGCATCAAAAGTTTGCTATTTCTTAGCGTTCTCTTTTTTATTTGAAATGGAAATATGAAATTTTGAAACCAAAGGGTGTAGTGACGTCACATATGTGGGTTTTACTCGCTAACCATTGGAGATACACGAAAAGTGATAAGCACCCTTCGGATAGGAAATTAAATTTTGAAGCTCGTACGTGCCATCGAAAGTTTTCTATTTCTTAGCGTTCTCTTTTTACTGGATATGGAAATATGAAATTTTGAAACCAAAGGTTGTAGTGACGTCACTAAAATGTTCGCCATTTTTTAATAGTGGAAAATATCGAAATTAAAAGTATCCTATTTGTAAACATGGTAAATCAGCTACATCCGTGCAAAATTTCATTTAAATCGGATCAGTGGTTCTTGCGTTATTGAGTAACACACAGACAGACAGACAGACAGACAGACAGAAAGACAGACACACACCATCTCATTTTTATATATTAGTATGATTTTCAGCAAAACTTGCTACCAGCTTACAATTCTCTTCATTTTGTAGCATCACTGCAACAATATTGCTAGGAGATATCTCCACCTCAATGTGCTCCCGAAGAGACTGTCTATTTTGGACAATAACAATAATAATAATATTATTCTCGACAAGTTGCTGCGAAAGCTGTCATAATTTTATCCTCCTGAATTGTGATATCAATTTTCCAACTGAAACCTAGCAATTTTGCTTCGGTTCCTTGAAATCTATATGATTTATTATTATGTAACATACCAGTAAATACTAAGAATAAATAAATAAATAAATAAATAAATAAATAAATAATAATAATAATAATAATAGTCTAATAATAATTATAATAACATGAAAATCTTATTAGGGGATTTCAATGCACAGGTTGGCAGAGAGAAGATATACAGATCAATAGTAGGACTCCATCCCGCACATCGGCGGACTAATAAGAATGGAGAGCGTCTAATAAGCTTTTGTACATCGTTCATTCTCAGACTCATGTCCTCGCACTTTATGAGACCATTACACAAAAAGAAAACCTAGAGATCACCTAACCCATTATTAGGGGAATTTCAGATAGATCTTGTGGCTATTCCCGCAAAGAATATACTTGAGATTCAGAATGATAACGTACGGAAGGGAGTGGTAGATTCGGATCACTACCTCACGCAAATCAAGGTTCGATTTCAGTCAAATAGATCCAAACCTAAAGGCAACCGGTTCCCAAGAGTTAATCCGGACTGCTTGACGAAGAACGCCGAGGTTTTCGTACGAGATTTGCAGGAAGAAAATCCTAGGGAGTGGCCAGACCTTCGCAAAACATTACAGTCATCAGCCATGAAATTAGGACTACCACCTAGGAAAAGAAAGCACAGATGGTGGAGCACAACCTGTGAAGAAGCCGTCAATGACCGAATCAAAGCATGGCATCAATGGCATGGACATCAAACAGTGGGAAGATGGGAGAACTTCCCAAAAACTCAAAAATTGACCTCTAAAACAATCCGGCGCGAAAAACGTGCCTACAACAAAATCAGACTCGCAGGGTTAGAACAGGATTTCCAGAAGAACAACACTCGAAATTTTTACAAGACATTTCGCGAGGACTTGTCAGGGTAAAAACCACCAAAATTAAGTTTCCGTCGACTTAATGGACGACTAGAAACAAACAGTAAGGAGAACTGCAAGATACTGGCTGATTATTTACAAACTCTACTGAACTGTGATCCTCCAGTGGAAAGGCTGCAGTTTGAAAAACCTGTACCAAACCCTGACTCACTTCCCCCAATAACTCAAGAAATAAAAGAGATAATCCAATCGCTCAAAAATAACTAAACCCCTGGGAACAATGGCATAACTGCTGAGATGTTGAAAATAGGAGTAGATGACCTCATAGGAGAATTCATACACTCCTAACAGAAATATGGGAGAGCGAAATAATTCAGAAGGACTGGAAGAATGCCATTATTCATCCGTTGCATAAAAAAGACCGAGCGGACCCCAACAACTACAGAGGTATATAACTTTTACCAATTATATACAAGGTATTATCTAAAGCGCTCTTAAACAGAGTTGAAACTAATCATTTGATTGGTGTATACCAGGCAGGCTTTAGGAAAAGTAGATCGTGTTCGGAGCTGATTTGGAGCCTAAAGACGATATTAAGGATACGGCGCAGTACCAACACATTTGTCACCTTCATGGATTTTAAGAAGGCGTATGATTCTATTGACAGACAAACTGTTCTGGACACCCTAGAAGAGCTCAGAGTTGACAGGAAGACCAGGGATTTAATCCGCCAGACTCTCACTGACAAACATCTCAAGTGAAGTTTGTAGGTGATCTATCAGAGCCTTTCGAAGTACATACAGGAGTTTGACAAGGTGACGGCCTCTCCCCACTGCTTTTTAACTTAGTGCTAGACAAAGTCACAGGGAGTAGGGAAACAACATCAAAGGCATAAGCATTGGTACTCTGGGACAGAAAATCAAAGTAAAATGCCTAGCTTTTGCTGATGATCTAGCTATCTTTACCAAGACTAGTGAAGAAACCAAGTATGCCATAGAGAAGTTACAGGAGTTAGCATAAAAGACAGGACTCCAAATATCGTATGAAAAGACGCATTTCATAGTAAATGGACACCAGAATATCCCAAGATCTCCACTACAGACCAACTATGGAATAATTAGGCACGTACCTTCCTTCAAATATTTAGGAGAAATTATTGTACCATCTGGATTGGACAGGAAAGCTAATTTAGAAAGAGCTACCAAACTTCAGAAAGCATACCGAATAACATGGAATCACTATAATAAAAGAGTGATGTCACGAAATGCAAAACTACGGCACTACCAGACAGTTGTTCTTCCGGAAGCATTGTACGCCTCCGAAACTATATCTCTAGGAGGCCACTCTCAAATTGGTGAAATCAAAATCCAGGAACGTAAAATTCTCAGGAAAATATATGGCCCCGTTTATGTTAATGGCATATGGATTAAAAGGAAAACCACAGTCTTGTACACAGTAATCAATAAGTTCACTGATACCGTGCGTAAGAGACGATTGAAATTTTATGGTCACATCTGCAGAATGGACAACACTAGATATGCAAAAAAAAACTGCTTGATATAATTAATTCAAATAAGGTCAAAATGAGTTGTTTAGAAGAAATCAAACAGGACTTAAAGGAAATAAACATTACAGAAGATATCATCATTAATCGCAAGACTTTTGGAACTCTAGTTACAAATCACTCTTTCACCGAAAAAGCTAAAAAGACCACTAGAAAAAAATGGGCGGAGGAACGTAAGAAGGCGCATAGTGAGTTCAAGAGGAGATTTTGGGAGGAGAAGAAGAGGAAAACACCATCAACCCGAGCCAATAAGTTCAAACGCGCTCCCTAAGTGGGCAAAACGAAGAAATAATAATAATAATAATAAAACCAGGGTTCACTTGGCCCGAGTGATAGCACCCTGTGAGGGCTCCTTGCTAGGATTACAGCGAAGACCTCAACGGCAGTGAAGGCGGAGAGAATGGATCTAGGTACGGCGGAACTGGCGGAAGAGGCATACCATTCTGCGAAATCCACATTGCGTCTGACTTGAAACAAGCGGCAAAGTGGTCAGCGTCTGTTTCTCTAATTGAGGCGGCTGCACTAAAATCTTCTCGAACTCAAAAATCGAGTCGTATACCTGTGGTCTCAACTGAGATCACCACAAAAACAAAACTCAACTTGAGCGCATGATGGAAAAGACGATCACAGAATCACTACCCCAGGCACCAGTCGATAGACTGGACTCATCTAATCATCGGATTCTGGGGGATCAGGGACACCATGCGGAGAATCGGAGCTTCTCAAGAACTCTTCACACTCTCAAAACTCGACGCAAGAATTTTATTGACACAATTAATGTGAACACCCTCACTAAAGCAGGCAAATTAAAACAACTCACTAACGCCCTCGAAAAATTTGACCTCAAAATCACCGCACTTCAAGAGACACGATTCACGGATGAAGAACACTTTAATACGGAGAATTTCAGAATCTATAAAGGCAAACCTGCCATAAAAGTTGGAGGCAAATTACCACTCCTGGGAACCGGTTTCGCCATACACAATTCCGTACTCGACTCAGTCATCGATTTCTCTTCTCCCAACGAAAGAGTATCTCTGCTCTCAGTAAAGTCAGCCAATAAAGCTTACACACTGATCAACGTCCACGCTCCCATAAATAAACTCAACAAATCCAATCCTGACACTATGGACAATTTCTGGGAAACTCTCGAAGAAACAACCAACAAAATACCAAGGCACAATGTGAAGATCTTATTGGGCGATTTTAATGCCCAGTTAGGTAATGAAAGAAAATTTAGTGATACAACAGGCCCCCATACTAAGCACGAACGTACCAATGGGAATGGTGAAAGACTAATTGGCTTCGGCAGAAACTTTGAACTTAAGATCATGAGCACACAATTTCAAAAACCTCCGCACAAGTTAACCACATGGAGATCACCCAATATTAGACAGGGTGAATACCAAATCGACCATATCGCAATTTCCAAGAAAAACACAAAATAAATTTTGAACGTCCGAGCTCGCAAAGGTGCCTTTGAATCAGACCATCATCTTCTCCAAATTAAGACGAAATTCCAACCCAATAGAAAGAAAAAATGCCCACCCAAAAATATCAAACCAGATCCAGAGTACTTGAAACTCCACAAAGAAGAAATCATAATGCAAATTAATCAGGAGACATCAACAGACTGGCAGAAAATAACGAAGAAAATTCATGAAGTCATGAAACTAGGACAACCTCCTCGCACAAGAAAACATCGTTGGTGGAATGCAATTTGCGATCGGGCAGTTGACAACCGAATGACTGCGTGGAAAAAGTTTAACAGTCACAAAACTGATGAAAACTGGGAGAACTTTCTTAAAACCCAAAAATATGCCTTCAAAACAATTAGGAAAGAAAAACGAGGATATGACAACAACAGACTCCATGAAATCCAGCAGGATTTCACCCAACATAATACTAGAAACTTCTACAAGACGTTTAGAGAAAACTTAAAGGGATATCAGGCGCCCAGCATGTGCTTCAAAAAACCCGACGGCACGTTGGAAACTAACGCGAAAGAAAACTGTAAAATATTAGCCTAATACTTCAACTCCCTTCTTAACTGCGAACCACCCCAAGAAAAACTTGCCTTCACTCCTCCGGTTTCCACACACCCGGACTCACAACCCCCTGACCTAGAAGAAATTCAGGAGATCATCCAAAAGCTCAAACATATCAAAGCACCAGGAGAAGATGGGATCATTGCTGAATTCCGGAAACTGAACGATCCTACACTTACGCAGAAACTTCATCACCTTATTTCAGACATATGGATGATGGAGCGAATACCAGAAGACTGGAAATGTGCTCTAATTCATCCGTTACACAAAAGGGGTGATAAAACAGACATGAGTAATTACAGGGGAATCTCCCTGCTCCCTATTGCTTATAAAATCCTCTCCAAGGCACTTTTAAACAGGCTAGAACCCCAGGTGGATCCGCTAATTGGTGAATACCAAGCCGGATTCAGAAAAGGGCGATCATGTGCTGAACAGGTGTGGAGCTTAAAAACAATATTACAAATGAGAAAATGTAGAAATACAGTAATAACATTCGTCGACTTCAGAAAATCATGTAACTCTGTAGACCGCGAAACCCTTTTTATGATCATGAAAGAATTCGGGATAGACAGAAAGACCCGAAAAATCATTGAACAGACGCTTACAGGAACTATGTCCAAAGTGAAATTCATGGGTGAAATATCGGAGCCCTTTCTCATCAAAACTGGAGTTCGACAGGGGGACGTATTATCCCCAATGCTCTTTAATATTGTTCTAGAAAAGATCATTAGGGAATGGGAACCTCATGTAAAAGGCATTCAAATTGGAATAAAAAAAGAGAACCGTCTTACAGTCAAGTGTCTCGCTTCTGCGGACGATATTGCCATTATCACTAACACCAGACATGAATAGTTTTAACAACAAATTGTATATCCGCCTTAGTCAATACATAAACGAAAATAAATTATAATTACACTTGCTCCTGGTACATGTTTCGGGGATTAATTGCTTTTAACCCCTTCATCAGCCAAGACAAATATTCGAAGAAAGATATAAGATAGCGTAGCACTCAATAAATAAATGGCAATTTAACTTAATATGGTGCACCATATAAGTAGGTCACAGGAAAATGTTGGGCAAAACTAAAAATATATATGTGACAGCGAAGATATTCAGCCATCAAAACACAGAGAATCAGTGGACAGTTAATTCGTAAATCCGCTCCAAAACACTGGTCGAAGCTTGAATTGGCAAAAATCACAATACTTCACCATATGGACACAACCAATGAAGAAGCCTTATGCTCAACAGGTCCAAAATCAAATGCCTGCATACGAACTAGACGAGCGTGGAAGGAACAACTTCAAATAGCAATGAGGTTAGCTCAATGCATAACCTGAAAGAAGCAAAGGAAAAACAAACACCATAATAAAAGGGACCAAGGGGAAATTTATGGACTGAAATAATTATGAACAACTATAAAAATTAATTTATAATGATATAGAACGAATGCAAACTTAATAATATTCGAAAACTTACTTCAGGTTAAGTCAAGGTATCAATTTTGAAGAGATTGTCTTATGTTTGAAAATTATTGTAAATAATTTATGGGTGTAGCCAATTCCAACACTCATATATATGGTAGCAGTAGATGATAAATATTGCCATAGCTAGTTCTGTAATAGGATGTATGTATGAGTGGAACGCTACTATGAAACAAGATGTTCAGTAAAGAACATATAGCCTACTTTCTCCTAAATGTATGAGTATAGTTATAACTCGTTGTTATTATCAAAGAGTATAATAGAACTATTCTTTGTTGAAGACCTTAGAAACGATTTACCTCTACCAAACGCCACGACCTAGATAAAAACTGCTACCATCATTGAAGAAAGAAAGAAAGAAAGATAAGAAGTATATCAAGAATGTTATGGATCTGGAGACATAATCGACCGGACTGGCGGCGTGGCTCAGCGGTAACGTTCTCGCTTGCTGTGCCCTAGGTTGCAGGTTCGTATCCTGGCGCAGTCAGCTGGCATTTGAGGGTGCACAAATGCGAGGGAGCCGTGTCAGTACATTTACTGGCACGTTAAAGATCCCCTTCGGGCCAAAATTCCGGCACCCCGGTGTCTCTAAAAGCAGCAGTAGTTAAAAGGGATGTAAAACCAATAACATTATTATTATTATTATTACGACCTGCCGTGGGCAACATCCAACTTTGAGTTGAGGCATGTCTTTACACGTCTGGTTGTGCATGGCTTTCACAACCCTAATTGAATTAACAAATCTTTCCATGACCCTACAGAGACGTGTGTATACAAACTATGTGGATATTTTCGATAATATAATCCTAACAGAGCGAGTGCATTCTAGCGGCCAGAATAAGAAACTTTTCAATAAAATCTGGAAGTTACCTTTTTGGCAGCTAGATGTCTCGAGTAAATCTGCTGGCGAATTATGTTTTAATTAAATATATATTTTACACCATAATGTGGACAATATAACGCTTAATAACATTTTCAAGTAACGCAAAATAGGCTGTTACAAACCCTTTAAAATAAAAAGTTAAAATGTATCGTAGTATCAACTTGTCATTCTTCAAATTCGATGCGCATAGAATGATAATGGTATAGTAATCAATGGATCCCCACGTAGACTAGTCGGGACATCTAGTGGTGAAATATCGAACAATATAATCCTAACAGAGCGAGTGCATTCTAGCGGCCAGAAGAAGAAACTTTTCAATAAAATCTGGAAGTTACCTTTTTGGCAGCTAGATGTCTCGAGTAAATCTGCTGGCGAATTATGTTTTAATTAAATATATATTTTACACCATAATTTGCACAATATAACGCTTAATTTTAAAACATCTGAGTCATTACAAAACAATAAACATATAACATTTCAAGCAAAAAACCTAGCTCTGATCGGGTTTGAACCATAGGCATCTGAGCGACAGGCTATCGATCTACCACTGAGCTAATTGTGTCAACGAATATCGTTCTATTTAAAATGACTTACATAGAACTTGTTAGCAAATAATGATTTATACTAAACGATTTCATCACTGGAGTATATTATTTATATATAAAGCATTTCATACAAAGTTTATTTATTTTTTATCAGTACGCTATATTGCATTCAATACTCAAATTAGTGAAATATAAGTCAGGCACAAGATATCCGCTGCCATCTTGTCTTATTACTGAATCAGTTCAGCTTTTTAAAATCACGTCTGCACTATAGTATTACAAAATAAACTTTTAATTTCGAACGTGCCTCTTCCTTTAGAACAGTTAAAACGATTCTCGGCTCGATAATCGGAACTGGTGGGTCCCATGATATGGATTATAAAGTTTGCATAATTCGCACGGCCGCCATCCTGAAATGGTATGGCGGACGACCTTGTAGTTTGGTCACAAGACGCATCCTATACGAAGGTATGTTGTTACCAAATTTGGTAGAGATCGGATGATTTGGTTAGTCGTTATTTGATTTTACGTTTTGAACGTTTGAGTGGCCGCCATTCAGTTTTAGTAAAGATGGCGGCGATATAAAACATGACACTGAGGTGTCCTTTGCTAGTGCTACCTTTGTACCAAATTTCGTTCAATTCGCATTCACCGTGTTCGAATTGATAGGGGGGGACAGACATTCAGAGTACACACACTCACACACACACACACAGACTCACACACACACATACACACACACAGACTCACACACACACATACACACACACAGACAGACACACTTTTTTCGCCCTGTGTTGATCTCATAAGTCTACTTTCATTTTTTGCAAAAATCGAAAGTAGGCTAAAAATAGATTCTTTGGGGAAAAAATGTTCAAAGTGGAAATTAAATAATGTAATATAATAAAAATCAAGTTGTAGGGAATTGTAATGGCAGAGGGGTGTAACAGTATATTAATAAGTATGTTCTTTCTTTCTTTCTTTCTTCGGCTTTTACCAATTAATTGGGGTTGCCGGAGCCGACCAGGCTCATTTTGGTTTTGGCCGGGGATTTAAGACCGGATGCCCTTCCTGACGCCACGTGATTTTTCAGGTGAAAATTCCACCCCGCTGTCACCGGGATTCGAACCCCGGCCGTCCGGGTGAAAGACGAGCAGCTAAGCCACTGCGCCATCACGCTCCCTATTAATAAGTATGTAATTATGTATAAATATGTGATGTAGAAAAGTTATACTAAAGAGCATCTAAGGTGGTTTATTATTGGACTTAATAGTTAAGTTATTTTTGAGAGTGTCAAATAAGATATTAGAATCGAAAATGACTTCATTAAGATTCACTGGGTCTGAAATACTGTGTGCTGTGTTGATTTCAATGGATTCGAGAACATTCATCATAGTACCCTTGCTAGTGTAATGTAAGATTTCTAAATCATTCTCTATACTAGTGAATTTGTGGCCTGAATCCTCCATATGTGCGGCCATAGCTGAATACTTTCTATATTTAGTGGCATTTAAGTGATCATTATATCTTGTGGTGAAATTTCTACCTGTTTGACCTATATAATTGGCGTTACAATCATTACAGCTTAATCTGTTATTATTTATTTATTATTATTATTATTATTATTATTATTATTATTATTTAGCGTATGATGCTAACAAGACAGAAAAATAATTACAGTTTATACACTATTTACAATTTTAAACACTATTGACAGCATTAGGACCATCACATCAAATTTGGACAGGAAGGTCTGTAATCCACGCAATTGCATCAGGAGTTGCTGAGTGGAGATCATCCAAGGCGCCGGGATATGAATGCAGAGGGCACTCCTGCACAATATGCTCGATAGTTTGCATTTCAGAACCACAGTCACATCGGGGGGAATCTATCCAACCCCACTGGTGTAGGGCTGCACCTGTTCGACCGGTACCACATCGGATTCTGTTGAGCCTTGACCAAACTGCCCGAGGAAGATTAAAACCAGCAAGTCTTGTGGTGGGGTCACTGATTTGAAGTAAGCCGCGAGGTGAGGAGTTTCACCATTCATCTCTCCAGGCATTTCGGAGGTTGAACTCAGTGGACGAAAGATCAATAGCCGTTTTGCATGCTGGCTTTCGGGATTTCAATCTCTTTGTAGAGAGCCGTATGACATCCTGATGAATAGGAAGCTCAGTATTTTCTTTGATCCTGTACCACAAGAGAACAAGAGCTTGCTGTCTCCTTAAATGGGGTGGAGCGATATTACAAAGTACAGGTAGCCACTGGGTAGGGGTGCAACGTAGAGTACCAGAGATGATGCGCATTGCCTGGCGGAGTTGTATATCTACGAGTTGGCAGTGAGAGCTGTTCAACCACACGCCTGCACAATATTCAGCTGGAGAATACACGACAGCCAGAGCGGTAGTCCTGATTGTGCTGGCGTCAGCACCCCATGATGTTCCAGCTAACCTACTAAGTAGGTTATTGCGACTTTTTAGTTTTGCAGCAGTTTTTTCTGTATGTTGCTGATATGTCAGTGTCCTGTCCAATGTTATGCCTAAGTACTTAGGACATCTGTTGTACTTTAGGTATTGATTCCTAAACTTAACTCTAGGCTGGTAGTTTGCCTCTAGGTTGTTAAGGTGGAATGAGGCAACTTCAGATTTTGTAGCACTTGGCTGGAGACGCCACTTCTTGAAGTACTCATCCATCTTCTGAAGATCTGCATTCATTACATCCTCTGCTTCATTAAAGGTGGTATTTTGGACTGTAAGATTTATATCGTCCGCATAGATGAATTTTCGAGATAGAGTTTCGGGCAGATCATGGGTGTACAAGTTGAATAGCAGAGGGGATATAACTGATCCCTGTGGCAGACCATTATTAATAGTGTGGAACCTGCTTCTAACATTTTCAGTGAACACTTGGAATAGCCTGTTACTCAGCATATTGCCAATCAGGGTGACTATTTTAAGGCAAGGAACTGCCTTTATAAGTTTGAGGAGAAGTCCTTTCCTCCAGACAGTATCATAGGCTGCTGAGAGATCCAGGAAGACAGAAACACTTTTGAGCTTCTTCTCAAAACCAGCTTCTAGATAGGAAGACAGGGCAAGGACTTGATCGCAGCAGTCTCGTTTTGGGCGAAATCCAGCTTGTTCAACAGGAATCAGTGACTCAATTGCAGGAGCAATCCTATTCAGTAAAAGCCTTTCAAGTAGTTTGTAGGTGACACTAAGTAAGGAAATAGGTCTGTAGCTTTGAGGTAGCTTAGGATCCTTCCTTGGTTTCAATATTGCAATAATTTTGGTCTTCTTGAAAGATGGAGGCAGGCGTCCTGAATGCAGAATGGAGCTGAAGAAGGTGGCAAGCCATCGCATGGTTGCTGGGCCACATTTCTTAAGGAACTCTGGGTACACACCATCAAATCCTGCTGCTTTGCCAGTCTGAAGACCATCTAAACCCTTTTGTATCTCTTCTAAAGAAAATGGGCGTGAGTACAACGGATGTGGTTGGACTTCTTGTTTTAACTGGTTGAATTCCAGTCGTATCTTTCTACTGAATTTCTTCTGTCCTTCCGTCCTAGATGTAGAAACAAGTTGGTTAGCTATGGATTCTACATTGATACTTGATTGCTTTCTCGATGGTATAGACGTTGGGTCCAGTTTTCGTATGAGGGACCATGCTTTCCTACTTGAGTGGGTAAAATTCAAGTTTTCAACAATCTTGGACCATTTCTCTCTTCTTGCACTGTCCAAGGATTTCAGCACTTCAATTGCTTTCTCACGGCTGCTGTCTTTTTCAAATTCACAGCTTAGACGAGTTGTTTCTTCATTCCAACCAGGGATATAGTCTTTTCGGACTCCTCTAGGGATGCTTCTTTTGGCAGCAGCCTTGATCAAGCCAACAAACCGGTCATAGTTCTCAGCGGTTGGTTGCACCCATCGAACATTAGCATCAGTATATCTTGCGTACATATCCCAGTCACCTTTTTGGAAGTTCCAGCGGGGTTGGGGTCCAGATCTTATTACAGGTATATGAATACCGATGTTATAAATGATGGGTCTGTGTTGGCTGCGCGGGAAGTCATTCAGAACTTGTCTACGGATTTGTGGTGTTGGAGTCACTAGGCTGTGTGATACAAAACATAGGTCAGAAGAGTAGTCCTGGTTCCAACGAGCTGAATGGAATGTGCCTCGGTCTTTAGCATCAAATATCAGTGCAAGATTATTTAAATCCATCCATTCAAACAACTTGTCCCCATTACCATCATTTCTGTCATATCCCCAGGAAGTATGATGGCTGTTGAAATCACCAAGTATTACACTATCTTCATCAGGTACAAGTGCGACGGGATCTGGCCAGCAGACCAGTGGAGGTTTATAGATGGTCATGATGGTAACATTCTGTATCTTGATGGAAGCTGAGAATATATTCTGGCGTATATCAGAAGGCAAGACTGTATAGTCTTCAATGCCATTCTTAATATAAATAGCAATACCATATTTTGGATGATGCAGTTCCGTCGCTATCTTGTATCCAGGAATTTTACCCCTATTAGACAACTGAATACCATCTTCGGTGTGAGTTTCTTGTAGTGCCACTACATCTACTGATTTTTCCGTGAGTATCTTGGATAAATAATCACACTTAGCTCTACTAATGCCCTCAATGTTAAGCTGGCAACCGTTAGTTGAGGGCCCAAGGTCCGAGTATTGAATGCCGAGTCCTTAGAAGGACTTTTCGTGTTATTTCTACTGTCTTGGCCGTGAGGCCCCATGGGGCAGTACGGCGGCATCTTATCACAGTTGCTTTCTTAGCACCACCCGGGGGACACGTGTAGGGCAATTTAAGGTTATACCTACGGACGTGAAACAACGTAAACACCGGATTTGCTGAATTTATCCTTCAAGTTGAAAGAATTGGAATTAAAGAAAATGCTCTGATTAGTATTGTTAGTTTTGTAAGCTATTTTCATGTTAACATTTTTGAATTTGTTAGTGATGCTATAAGTATGATGATTAAAATAAGTAAAAACTGCGTATGAGGGCTTTTCTTTATGCTAAGGTTGAAGTCGTGTGATGGGCTTATTTTTTAATTTGTTGATAATATTAAAAATGTATTGATGATTATAACCATTAACTCTGGCAATTTGATATATTATCTCAATTTCTTTGTCAAAATCTTGCTTGGAAAGAGGTAAATTCATGGCTCTGTTCACAAGGCTAATGAAGGTGGCTTTTTATGACAGCCAGGATGGTTTGAATCTTGCCTTATAACAGAATTAATATTTTTAATATTATCAACAAATTAAAAAATAAGCCCATCACACGACTTCAACCTGAGCATAAAGAAAAACCCTCATACGCAGTTTTTACTTATTTTAATCATCATACTTATAGCATCACTAACAAATTCAAAAAGGTTAACATGAAAATAGCTTACAAAACTAACAATACTAATCAGAGCATTTTCTTTAATTCCAATTCTTTCAACTTGAAGGATAAATTCAGCAAATCCGGTGTTTACAGATTAAGTTGTAATGATTGTAACGCCAATTATATAGGTCAAACAGGTAGAAATTTCATCACAAGATATAATGATCACTTAAATGCCACTAAATATAGAAAGTATTCAGCTATGGCCGCACATATGGAGGATTCAGGCCACAAATTCACTAGTATAGAGAATGATTTAGAAATCTTACATTACACTAGCAAGGGTACTATGATGAATGTTCTCGAATCCATTGAAATCAACACAGCACACAGTATTTCAGACCCAGTGAATCTTAATGAAGTCATTTTCGATTCTAATATCTTATTTGACACTCTCAAAAATAACTTAACTATTAAGTCCAACAATAAACCACCTTAGATGCTCTTTAGTATAACTTTTCTACATCACATATTTATACATAATTACATACTTATTAATATACTGTTACACCCCTCTGCCATTAAAATTCCCTACAACTTGATTTTTATTATATTACATTATTTAATTTCCACTTTGAACATTTTTCCCCCAAAGAATCTATTTTTTCATAGTAGCGCTCCACTCATACATACATCCTATTACAGAACTAGCTATGGCAATATTTATCATCTACTGCTACCATATATATGAGTGTTGGAATTGGCTACACCCATAAATTATTTACAATAATTTTCAAACATAAGACAATCTCTTCAAAATTGATACCTTGACTTAACCTGAAGTAAGTTTTTCGAATATTATTAAGTTTGCATTCGTTCTATATAATTATAAATTAATTTTTATAGTTGTTCATAATTATTTCAGTCCATAAATTTCCCCTTGGTCCCTTTTATTATGGTGTTTGTTTTTCCTTTGCTTCTTTCAGGTTATGCATTGAGCTAACCTCATTGCTATTTGAAGTTGTTCCTTCCACGCTCGTCTAGTTCGTATGCAGGCATTTGATTTTGGACCTGTTGAGCATAAGGCTTCTTCATTGGTTGTGTCCATATGGTGAAGTATTGTGATTTTTGCCAATTCAAGCTTCGACCAGTGTTTTGGAGCGGATTTACGAATTAACTGTCCACTGATTCTCTGTGTTTTGATGGCTGAATATCTTCGCTGTCACATATATATTTTTAGTTTTGCTCAACATTTTCCTGTGACCTACTTATATGGTGCACCATATTAAGTTAAATAGCCATTTATTTTTTGAGTGTATGCTATCTTATATCTTTCTTCGAATATTTGTCTTGGCTGATGAAGGGGATAAAAGCAATTAATCCCCGAAACATGTACCAGGAGCAAGTGTAATTATAATTTATTTTCGTTTATGTATTGACTAAGGCGGATATACAATTTGTTGTTAAAACTATTTAGTACGTCAATACGGAACCATCATGGAAACTAGTTTAAATAATAAAACCAGACATGAAGCCATACACGCAGTGGAAAAATTACATGAAATTGCTCAAAGAACTGGACTACAAATTTCTTATTAAAAAACCCACTATATGGAAAGACGGCCAGAAAATAACTCTTCTTTAATCACATAATACGGTAAAATAACACGAGTCCCCCATTTTAAATACCTTGGTGAAATCATACAGTCCTCGGGTCTAAACCGAATCGCTAATGAACAAAGAATCACCAAACTACAGAAGGCCTACAAGCTAACGTGGGCTCACTACAACAAGAAGTGCATCTCGCTGGACGCAAAATTAAGGCACTATACAACGGTGATTCTTCCGGAAGCAACTTACGCAGCCGAAACTATGGTGATCGACGGTCATTCCAAAATTAAGGATATAGAAAAACAGGAAAGGAAAATTCTCAGAAAGATTTACGGGACAGTTAATAATAACGGTATTTGGATGAAGAGACCTCAAAGCGAACTCTACCAAAAGATCCACACGATAACGGAAGTAATCAGAAAACGCCGAGTACAGTTTTATACACACATTTACAGGATGGAAAATTTCAGAACGCCGAAGAAATTGCTCAACGTTATAACACGGAGTAAGTGTGGCACGGAGTGGCTGACCGAGGTTCAGAGGGACCTACAACAGGTCAACATTGAAAATTTTGAGGACCGCACCGAGTGCAGGAATAAAATCAAAAATGTTAAGTTTGATCATAGACCATCACGACAGCCTGGAAGAAAGTGGACAGCTGAGCGGAAGAAGGAGCATTCTGAGAGGATGAAGAGATTTTGGGAACAGAAGCGGGAAAACGCCAGAAGATGAAATCATGTATTCGAGTTCAATCGCTCTCCTAAAGGGGAACAATCGATTAAATAAATAATAATAATACTGCATCTAAAATCCGACGACGCCTTCAATAGAGATCTCTTCCGCAAAAAGATACTGACTAATGGGCTAACCCGAGACGAGACATCGAACCCGAAAAGAAGACACGGTACCACCTGGACAGCGGAGCGCAAGATGGCCCACTCACAGAGAATGAGGGAATTCTGGGCTCAGAGGAAGGCGAAACAAATTGCCAAGTGTAGCAAGACTTAACGTGGTCCTAGATGGCCTCAACGAAAAAAAAAAATATATATATATATAATAATAATAATAAAGGTACAATATCAGAGAAGAAGATACACCACAGAGAGATATTTTAGGCAAAAAATGCTAAAAATGGAAGGATTCCAAGGGAGGAAGGGAAAGAAAACCTGTTTGAAAGAGGGAAGGAATAGAAAACATAGTGAGATGATGTAGGAATATTGGAGGAAGAAGAAGGATCAGCAAAGGACAAAGCATTGAAATTGGCTCGTGGTCCCTAGACGACCGAAAAGAAAATACTACTACTACTACTACTGCTACTACTACTGCTATTACTACTACTACTAATAATAAAGGTACAGTTCCTACTGAGAATTGACGTAAGGTTTTCTATTCGTTACATAATATTACTATTTATTACCGTCAATTTGCTGTTTAAAGCTGTTCAGTACGGCTCATGAGTGTATTCGTGGCTTATTGACCGCAGTTGCACGGTGTATTCCAATGAGATTGAATGCAATTGATTTAATAAATACTGTACACAAGTTTCCATGTCGGATATCCGTGTAACTAGATTGATGCTGTTAATTGCCTTGCTGATGGACTTAATGGGCAGCCTTTATAGCGGCTGATGTAATGATCTGTACTGATAACATCTCTTGTTTCAGAAATCTGGGTTCTTGTTTACACTGCCAGCACTTGAAATCTGTTCGAACATCAATCAACATTTGTAATGAGTGACACGTGCTTCTCATTTTGCTCAGCCAACTTTTTACAAATTATATACATTAGAATCCAGTTAATTGGGCCATAATTTAAATGGCGAATCCGTTTATTTGGGTCAAATCTAGAAGAAAGAAACAAATAAAATTTGTAAAATATCTTTGCTGTTTGACTTTTTCTTTAATGCGTTGGTCTTCGTTTAATGGTTACTAACACTATCATTATTTATAAGCACTTGGATACGCACTCAGATAACATTGCCATAATCAGGCCATTTCACCACTTAATAGGGCCAACGAAGGTAATTGGCGAGGAAGAATTTTGGTGCAATTATTGTACAGTTCATGAGAAGTGTTCACAGGAATGCAAGCATGAAGACTATTCGAAATCCAGAAATCTTGGAGCTGCTAGTGTGAGTGGGACTTGGAGCACACCTCACATCCCAAATATGCAGAAGGGGTGTGTATGTGTATGTCCTTCTGTCTGTGTTTGTCCCTATATATTATTAAACGGCTGAGCTATTAACACCAAATTTGCTATGAATGAAGTTCTTTTCCATAATATCTCAGTTCCAGTTAATGTTCTGAATAGGTGAGAAATTTAGAATGTCAAGGAAAGTAGGCAGTCTAGTTATTCTCATTCCATAATATCTCAGTTCCATATTTCAAAACAACATCACTGCTGCCAAATGCTGAAAAGGTACGATTGAAAGTTGAACCCACACCTCAGAATGTATGTATAGAAACAGTTTCAAACTTGGCAAACATTTAAGCCATAATGTTACAGATTCAATTTGAGCAATCCGTATATGCCAGTTTTACCAAGATAATTCTAAGCATGCTTATAATTTTAATGTTTAACTTCCATGCTATTACATGGAATCGAACTAAATTTTACAAGTACAATGTATGCCTCAAGAGATATGACTTTGCAAACTTCGAGAATCATCACGCTAACCGACTATATAATAACGAACTTTGGACTTTGAACACTAGACGTCTCAGAATCTATGCACGGAGACCTGAATGCTGTGGTCTAAATAATTAATGTTAGTTTTGCGAACATAATTCCATAGATAATGTTAATATTCTGAATAGGTGTTGAATTTAGAATGTCAAGGAAAGTAGGGTGTCTATTTATTCTTGTTTATTCTTCATGTTATGTACCTGTTTAGGTTTCAGGAGGCACGCACGGGTATGGAGGTACATAACAGTAAAGTCGCAGTGCATCCTTCTTGAGTATTTGAAGTATCATCGTGTACCGTTAACTGTAGTACCAATGAAGAAATGAAGATGATGATGATGATAATTGTTGTTTTAAGGGGCCTAACATCGAGGCTATCGGCCCCTAAAGAAATGAAGAGAATAGTCTGCAGTGTAGAGCAATATTTTGTAGGCTTGGAACAAAGTAAATGCCTGCTTGCATAATTCAGTGAGAAAGGCAAAATTTAGCGAATAAAATGAATTTTCAGAGCTCTTTCCAGACAATAGAAGATCAAAGAGGGAGACACTAATAATTCTTGCAGATGAAGAGAGTGTTTGGCCTGCACTGGGCTAATGGTTGTTTGCTTTGTCTTCATTGGATCCATGTAAGAAGCAGAGACAGTGTGTGGCCCCAAGTTAATTGCTTCTTTATAAGGACCAAGAGATGGACTTGCCTCATTTATACACTGCTTGGGACGCAGCGCGACTTCCAACACTCAATATTTAAGACCCATAGGAACGGACTTGAACGTTCTCGTTATTCAGTGAAATTTGTCGAGATATTTCTCCATACTATTCATGTCCTAGTTCAGTATATCACACCTCAGGGTAATGGAAAGGAAGATTGTAGTTTAACGTGACCGTTAATCTCGCGATCATGAGCCACATAGATCTTCTTTTTAAGTGGAATCCGAACCACAGGACATGGAATTTCAAATCGAAAATCTCACATGCGATGGCCAGGAATCACACCCTGTCTGCCTTGGTGAGAGGCAGACAATTGACCACCACGCTCCTTTAGGGTAATGGCTAGTGACCAGAGTCAAGCTTCTCTCTTCTTTGCCGTTCGAACTTATTCAATCAAATCTTACTCTCTTTCGAGTTTGTCATAGAATAACTGAGGTGTATTTTATCTTTTGGCCGTAGATGACCCTTTTATATAACTACGTTCTTCAAGGTGTCGGCTTCGGTGGAGTAGTTGGTATCATGGTGAACTGCTGTGCCCAAGATAGCGGATTCAAACCCGACCGAAGTCGTCGGATTTTTTAAGAGCGTTAAAATCCTTCAGCATGTCTTCCTTTGGAGGAGAAGTAAAGCCGGCGGTCCCATGTCATAGATTTATGGCATGTAAAAGATCCTTTCACAGACTAAACTTGTGAGGGGCTAAATTTCTAGGTTAGATTTCGTTGGAACACTCTATCAAAGTTCCAACGTTCACCACCACTAAGTCTCATTGACATCTGGTAGCGGAAGTTGGAACTACTTGAAATTGAACTGAACTTGTAGCTCACCTTAGGGGTGTCCGCTTCAAGCAGCTACAGCCTCTGGCGAGCCGAACATGTCCTTGGACAGTCCCGGCACTAAAAGCCATGCGATAAATAAATAAATAATCCTCTTGGCGGCGAGTGTTTGAATACACCCGTGGTATGCCCTGATTGTTGAAAGAGGTGTCTAAAGCGGGGGGATGCCCGTAACTCCTTTCGGTTTACCCTAGATAGCTGTAAGTACTCTACAAACGCGGGAGCTCAAACCTGGGGGATTTTCTATTCTGCCTTTTTTTCTTGTACTATTTGTGAAACCCCGATTTTTTTTCTAGAATTAAAGGTACTGGTATCTTCTTATTTACCTTCCTTTTCTCTCTTTATATTTTGGTTGCGTAGTGATTAGCACTCTTGGCTGTCACCGTCAAGGCCCGGGTTCGATTCCTGACCCTGGAAAGAAATTTAATTCTGGTCTGAGGACTGGAACGGGGTACACTCAGCGTTGTGCGGAAAAACTGAGAAGAAGCGGGTTCAATTCCAACCTCAGCCATCCTGGAAGTGGTTTTCCGTGGTTTCCCACTTCTACTCCAGGTAAATGCCGGGATGGTACCTATCTTACGGCCACTGCCGCTTCCTACTCAAATCCTACCTCAATTACAAATACACACACTAGTGCAGACATCACAATGACACAGGCTGTCAGACAAATTCTACACACACCCAAGTACACGGGGCTACATGACCACTATGTAGAAGTATTAGAAGCCATTTGTTAGTATTGCCTAGTTCAATTAAAGAAAGCTTTCCAGTCGGTCAACACAAATTGTACCCAATTACATAAGGCGGGATATAAGTATTTATATGCCGTAACCTGAAAGGAATAATACATGAGCACTAATACGCTTTTAAGTACACAAATGGGGTTACAACTGACTGGGGAGCTTTAAATAACCACTGTGTATGTTATCGGTTTTAACAGTGTACTAGATGTGTGATTTTAACATAGTGTTCTGGAACTGGTTTCAGGCAGACTTTTTAATCTATACTAATATAATAAAGCTGAAAATTGTGTTTGTTTGTGTGTTTAAACGCACTAATCTCTGGAACTACCAGTCGGATTCGAAAAATTATTTTTGTACACGATGGCCAGATTCAAGATGAATAGTTTAGGCTATGTATCATTAGGCTACACCTCTCAGGTAACCTTAAAGATTGATTTTTGTTCAGTAAGTAGGAAGAACAAGCGCTCCCGAACAGCTTCAATAATACCTAAGTCTATTGTTGCCTGACAATGCGAGCTGCATCACGTCGCCCGTACCAGTGGTCTAGTCCATAATTGCGAGCTGCTTATAAATTGCAGTCACGGGGAGTAATTAGTGCAAAACGATGTTTTCGGTCCCTTAAAACAGTTATCATCATGACAATAGTATGCCTCTGTATAAGGGCGATGGTGTTGGTGCAGTATATTGAGGTTATCAGCTGCAATAAGCCGTTGGTGCTTTCTGATCCTTTTCCTTGAGCGCTCCAGTTTTGTAGTAGTACTCATTATCATCCATAAAACAAATACATCCGCCAGGCACTACTGCTAGTACATGATAACATGAGTTAATTTTGTATCTTTATATATCCGTATGCTGTAAAATTGGTTTTGGTATTGATTGTATGAATATTTCCATTTAAATTTTGCATTCTTTAGTCTATTTTCACTTACGAGAAAATAAGTTTATGAGATTATCTTTTGTCCGTGTATGTGCGTGTGTGCGTATGTGTGTGTGCTCGCCCTAATAAAATCTAAACGGCTGGAGCGATTTCAATGAGACTCGGTAAGGACATACTATAGTACTATTTTGTTCGACCCCAATCGTACCCTTCAAATTTTAGTACGTCTCACCAATCCAACATAGTGGTTGTGCGAAGTATTTCACCGGCATTCTATATCTCCGAATCTATTACTGATATCACCCTGCAA
This sequence comes from Meconema thalassinum, assembly GCA_946902985.2. Lineage (NCBI taxonomy): Eukaryota > Metazoa > Arthropoda > Insecta > Orthoptera > Tettigoniidae > Meconema > Meconema thalassinum. Next base: position 1,210,053,852 of record OX336388.2, read on the forward strand.
TTTTGTATGGTGATAAGGGGGTACTCTGCTAAGTTCAGATATGCGATTATTAAAAACATGGTAAGTACAGATCCAACATGGGGGCCAAGCGAAGTTAAAATATTTAAATGGCATTTCCTCGAGATTTAATCAACCGAGCGCAGTGAAACTTGGTAGGATAAATGTCTCCTTTCTCTCATGACAACAAGATGGCGGCTATACGGAATTTCAAAATTATTCTTTCATTTTTTGTTTCCTAATAATGCGATTGAAGTGAACGTTTGGATAATAAACCTATGTAATATTCTTAATCTAATGGTATATAACTCTATGACCTACATATAGAACAATCCAACATGGCGATCATCCGAAATATTTCGACGGTTTTCAATATCTCCGAATCTATTACAGCAATTAAATTGAAATTTTGTATGCTGATAGAGGGTATTAACATAAGTTCACCTATAGGCTTTTCAAAAACCTGATGAACACAAATCCAACATGGCGGCGATGCGAAATTTAAATGTCAATAGATGTTTCTCGGAAAATCCTTGTAATAGGCAGAAAAATGTTAATAGCAAAGACCAGTGGGATATGTGAAAATAGGCAATTTAATTCTTCACGGAAATACTTTTTTTGCACCGTTTAGACTAAATTATATCACCTTTTGCACCTTTTTAACCAAACCTTTGCACATAAAATTCCTAGATTTAATCATAATAATTGTATTTAAAACAAAAATAGAGTTGTATAAGATGAGTGACTATTACGAATTTGAAATTTCGTATATTTCTAGAAACAGTACTTTCAGGTACAGCTAACGATAAGATATTTGACACACACAATAAACATTGCAGAGTTCGGGATAACAGTTTCGCAAAGCTCGTATAATGGTGATTGTTTAGCCCCATTAATTAAGATAAATTAAGACAATGGTTCGATGAAATAACCCACTCCATGCTTATGTCTTGTAGGTGATGCTGGACGTGACCGTGGCCTCCCTATGCTTGCGAACAAGGGCAATACACGTGTTCGTGTACACAACGAACCCCTGCTATTGTTACTTGGGATTAACATTGTATCTGGTGGTTGCTATCTTACAGGTGTAGGTGCGTGTTCAATTTCGCGAGTAAACCAATATTGGCTTCGACCTTAAAGAGGCAGCGCACTGCAAGCCAAACAAGCAGGCTGATATCTGATCAACACTGAGCCTCACTGATCCAGTGGCATTTACATCGCCACGCCTCTCTCGTCACGTGCAATTTGCATGCACGTCTTACTGGAGGAACATACAGTAGATCAAGGGTGAATACACACGGTCCGCGGGCCGGTACGGCCCTCAAAGTAAGTGTATGTGGCCCGCGGATAAATATTTTATACTATTGAAAACGTGAATATATATATTGTGAATGATGAGATTTTCCCCATTATTGTAGGCCCTAGTTGAAATAAGAAAATTTAAAAAAATGTTTCTTCAAAAATAAATAAAAAAGTAAACAATTATTGGACAGCAATAGTTTTCTTTGATGAAACAAATTAAGTCAAAGAGTCGTTCCCTTTTAAGTGATACAATATTGGAGAGAAGCTTGCGCATTCCATCTCCAATATTGAACCTGATATTGACAGACTATTGAAATATAAACAATGCCAAGCATCACATTAGGAGCATTAGGCTGATGGTTAGTTCAGCGATATATTGATCTTCATTTTCAATATACTTTGATGTTAAGAATTCTGTTTTTTGAAAAAATAATTTTTTACAACCTTGAGATTAGTGTTATTAGCCTACTTTCGATTTTTGCAAAAAATGAAAGTAGACTTATGAGATCACTACAGGGCGAAAAAAAGTGTGTCTGTCTATGTGTGTGTATGTGTGTGTGTGAGTCTGTGTGTGTGTGTGTGAGTGTGTGTACTCTGAATGTCTGTCCCCCCCCCTATCAATTCGAACACGGTGAGCGCAAATTGAACGAAATTTGGTACAAAGGTAGCACTAGCAAAGGACACCTCAGTGTCATGTTTTATATTGCCGCCATCTTGACGGAAATGTAATGGCGGTCACACAAATGTTCAAAGCTTAAATCAAATTACGACTAACCTAATCATCCGATCTCTACCAAATTTTGCAACAACATACCTTTATGGGGGAGCATCATTTGACCAAACTAATAGGTCATCAGCCTAATAGTTTGCGGATGGCGGCCATCTTTGTGTGAAAATCGATTGCCCCTATAAATTCAAACACGGTGAAACCGAATGGAATGAAATTTGGTACAGAGGTAGCACTAGCAAAGGGCACCCCAGTGTCATGTTTTATATCGCCGCCATCTTGACGGAAACGTAATGGCGGCCACCCAAATGTTCAAAGCTTAAATCAAATTACGACTAACCTAATCATCCGATCTCTACCAAATTTTGCAACAACATACCTTTATGAAGGGAGCATCATTTGACAAATATAATAGGTCATTAGCCTAATAGTTTGCAGATGGCGGCCATCTTTGTGTCAAAATCGATTACCCCTATTAATTCGAACACGGTGAAACCGAATGGAATGACATTTGGTACAGAGGTAGCACTAGCAAAGGGCACCTCAGTGTCATGTTTTATATCGCCACCATCTTGACGGAAACGTAATGGCGGCCACACAAATATTCAAAGCTTAAATCAAATTACGATTAACCTAATCATCCGATCTATACCAAATTTTGCATCAACATACCATTATGGAGGGATCATCCTTTGACCAAACTAATAGGTCATTAGCCTAATATTTTGCGGATGGCGGCCATCTTTGTGTGAAAATCGGTTCCCCCTATTAATTCGAACACGGTGAAACCGAATGGAACGAAATTTGGTACAGAGGTAGCACTAGCAAAGGGCACCTCAGTGTCATGTTTTATATCGCCACCATCTTGACGGAAACGTAATGGCGGCCACACAAATATTCAAAGCTTAAATCAAATTACGATTAACCTAATCATCCGATCTATACCAAATTTTGCATCAACATACCATTATGGAGGGATCATCCTTTGACCAAACTAATAGGTCATTAGCCTAATATTTTGCGGATGGCGGCCATCTTTGTGTGAAAATCGGTTCCCCCTATTAATTCGAACACGGTGAAACCGAATGGAACGAAATTTGGTACAGAGGTAGCACTAGAAAAGGCCAGCTCAGTGTCATGTTTTATATCACCGCCATCTTGACGGAAACGTAATCGCGGCCACCCAAATGTTAAAGGATAAAATGTAATTACGACCAACCTAATAATCTAGTCTCTACCAAATTTTGCAACAACAAATCTTTATGTGGGAAGCATATTCTGACCAAACTGCTAGATCATCAGCCCAATAGTTTGCAGATGGTGGCCAAGTATGTGTGCAAATCGATTCCCCCTATCAATTCAAACACGGTGAAACCGAATTGAACGAAATTTGGTACAGAGGAAGCACTAGCAAAAGGCACCTGAGTGTCATGTTTTATATCGCCGCCATCTTGACGGAAACGGAATGACGGCCACCCAAATGTTAAAAGCTTAAATAAAATTTCGACCATCCTAATAATTTGATCTCTACCAGATTTTGCAACAACATGCCTTTTTGTGGAAAGCATCTTATGACTGACTACAAGGTCATCAGCCCAATAGTTTGCAAATAGCGGCTATGTATGTGTGCAAATCCATTCCCCGGATCAATTCAAACACGGTGAAACCGAATTGAATGATTTTTTTTTACAAAGGTAGCACTAGCAAAGGGCACCTCATATTCAAGTTTAATATCCCTATAGTACGTTGTATTTCAACAAGCTACTACAACCAACATTCAATTATACTCCTTGAAAAGGACAAAGAGTTATAGCAATACCCATGCATTTAGGAGAAAGTAGGCTATATGTTCTTTACTGAACATCCTGTTTTTATATACCACTAAACCTTTTTGAATTAGGAGTAAGTTGATTGTAAATCAAAGAATTAGCTTTAGCGGTAGGGTTTGGCAAGTGCCTATGTGGATAGGTAACTTCCGTTCCTCTGTTCGTCACCAGATAGCGGCCAGAAGCTACTGTATGGAAAATAGAAAAATTACGACCAGTGCGATAGTATTAATTTATTTTATATACCCCTAAACCTTTTCGAATTATGAGTAAGTTGATTGTAAATTAGTAATTTGATAACTTAATAACGCAATTTCGAACAAAACTTCAAAAATGGATTTAAACCATTTAGAGGACTCAAAAATGGTATTGAAACACATTTTTTGTCTGCTAGTAAAATAGGTTATTCAGATAATAGTAAAATAAGCTTTAGCGGTAGGGTTTGGCAAGTGCCTATGTGGATTGGTAACTTGCGGCCCACCACAATTTATGTAAAAATAAACTTGCCCCCCACTTATAAAATGGTTGTGCAATAGACAGTGTTAATTCCAACTACTGAATAACAGTGCCGGCTGGCGAATAGGGTGTTGCACTATTTTCACAAATAAAGAGGTAGGGTAATATACTGCTAGATACATTCGCGGTAAAACTGGCGTAGCTCATTTTACACGAACATCCAGAGAACATAACATTCACCTTGGGATTACATGGATTATAAGTTATTAATTTTAGCCATATTTTTGGGTTTATGCCGTGTGAAATTATAAAAAGAATGAAAATGCCTATATGTTTCGTGAGGGACCTTGCCACCTTTTTCAATACAAGAAAACAATGTGGCCAAAGAATGTGTGCCATTGAGCTTACAAGAAACTAGAGAAGTTCCTCTGTTCGTCACCAGATAGCAGCCAGAAGCTACTGTATGGGCACTGGTAGAACGGTGGAAAGAGTAGTAAGGAAGGAGAAGGAAAAGTGGCGGGGAAAAATGAGACTCCTCGAAGAATGAGGATGTCCTAAAAGAGGGAAAGGGAGGGAGGGATGGATATAAGAAAACAGAACAAAAGGGGAAGTGTATCTATACGGTACCCAACGTCATACAGACCACGGCGAGAAAACAGATGAAAACTCCTCCAGTGACGAACAAAGGAGATCAAGTCATGGCTCTGGAGCCATTGAGTAAACTGAACATATTTGAAACAAGTGAAGAAATAGAGAAACTGCAAAACGGCAAAAATATGGATTCTTTTGATATTAATCCGGGCCGTGAAAGACTTAGTCTACATATTGGATTATAAGTTGACAAACTTCACGAGAATAAAACTGTATAAGCTATATACGAGGATGAGAAACAACCTCAAGTGTCGTATTCATGTGCAAATAACGTTGCGAGACAATGGTATCGGCAGAAGAGGGAGCATGTCGGATGTCTTTGCCCGCCCCTCTCCATCCCTGTTGCATTCAGCGGGCAACGACCAGCTGAGTTAACTGATGGGATAACTTACTGCAGGCTGTTCCAAATCCACGAGTTAGAGTATTCGTACACGCGCTTACTCAGCAGTGATGCTCGGAGCACGGTTGGAGAGGGAACTGGAGGTGGTAGCCAATACGTCATTGGGCGAAGGTCATAACACAAGTCCATGCGCTTTCTGCCAGTCTTGATGTATCCACCGCGCAGCGAAGTTATTGCATGTTGCAGGTTTACTCACGCAGGGCGGCGAGTATTCCGATCCACACTGGCGAGCAGCTCGACTGGAACAGCCTGACTTACTCGGTCTAGCACAGAGGTGTCTATACAGCACGCCGGGCGTGCGTAGGGCCATGGTGGGGGATGACTATATGTCTATCTCCCACGTTCGTTTTCCCGTCTCACTCGCCCCCCCCCCCCCCCCCGCACTGCCTTCCCTGTGTTGATCGGTCGAACGTCAAATGGTATTCAGTATATTGTAAATATGAAAACAAATAGACACAAAACAATGACAAGCAGAAAAGAACAATAATGTGATCGAAATTGCAATGCCTTAAATGAGTTCCATGACACCTTGTCAGTATTTCTGACTGTTTTAATGCTAAGCACGTAATCTGCAAGTAACGGTACGTGGATAGATGCGCAAAACACAATGTAGATGTGTCGGACAACCAACACATTGGACGAACAGTTTGTTTGTTTCCATTTACGTCCGGTCCGCTAGTGATCCCAACTTGACTCGGTCAGACGTGGCGAAGAACTGTCACAGAGCCATCAGTCAGGGCAGGCAGCCCAGGCAAGAGAGACAGGAGCCAGCCTGCCGGCGTACGGCGCAACATAGACCGCACGCCGCTGGTCTAGTATCTCTGCCATACCCTCCATTATTGAGATCTGGTCGGTGTTCGAGCATGACAACGGCGAGCGCTCCTATAATGTTGGCGCGCTTCGCTTTCTCAAACAGTTCACCGTGCTACAAGATTCCCTTAATTACTAAAGAACAAATCTATGAATTTCTATGCTATTTATTATTAAAATAATATTACCGTATTATTATTTTTATTGAAATAATCATGTGCAAACTTATTAGCGCACGTCACTGCTGGATAATTCTAACAAGTATTAGATTGTTAATTATTCATCGAATAACTGTAAAGAATCAGGTACAGTAATATTGGAACATTTGTTGTCTAGATTTGGGTAATTTGAGACCAATTTTTCACTTAAAATATCTTCCGTTGTTTTAGTAATTCACAATGATTAATGAAGCCCGGCTGGTGATCTGGTAACGCCAGCGAGATCACGAATATTGCAGTCGTAATCTAGTATACCTGGGATATATCTTACGGAACACCAAATATCGACTTCTCAGGTTGATACTGGAAAGAAAGATCGAAGGTCAAAGAGGAAGGGGCCAAAGAAGGATTTCCTGGGTGGATAACATAAAACAGTGGTCAGGATTACCCAGCATCGATAAATTATTCCACATCGCAGTTCATAAGCAAAAGATGCATCATGTGGTCGCTAACATTCATTAATGGATAGGCATCCCAAGAAGAAGAATTTAGTAGATCGCTCCCCGTACCCATTCATGACAGACTTGGAAGTGAGCTTTCCTCGGGCAAATACGTTGGTGTTGCAAGTGGAAAATGCACTTCCCTGGAGTTTCTAGTTATTGTACGAATGACCGTTTCCTTTTTAAACCTCGTTATGGAAGGATGAGAGTCGCATGGCCTCAGTTACCTGCAATAGATCTCAATAGATGTGCCATCAAGGTGATCTTCGGAACAAATTCCGTTTCTTCTACAATCCTGCAGAACACACAGAATAGTGTGTTGACGGTGGTTATTGTTATATGTGACAGAACCTTTAGAACTCTGAGTGGCCAACTTGTGAAAGATGTTTAATTTTGTTTTTTAGTCAAAACGTAGGCAGATCGCGGACAAATGCGTCTAATGTGTTTAAAATGCAACGTTGTTTTAGTTTTGAAATACAGATAATACACTACTATGCGCGACACTTGGCGTTATTTTTGATGTGTAACATCTTTCCGCTCAGTTGCTGGATAGTTTCGTGGGAGTGATTTTGAAAATTGGGGACGGAAGTGGATCGGAACGATCGAGCTAACAGTGGTGGATCAAACGGAAGTATGCACTGCCCGCTCGATCAATCAAACGGAAGTGTACTAGCTGGCAGTGGTGGACAACGGAAGTATGCACTGCCCGCTCGATCGATCGAATGGAAGTGTGCCCTAGCTGGCAGTGGTGGATCGAACGGAAGTATAAGACGCACTGCCAACTCGATCGATCGTTCCAGCTGGCATTGGTAAGAGAAACAATCAGCGCGCGGTGTCGAAAATTGATACCATGACGCACTCTCGGCCATGTGGAATGTATATGACATACTGAACGGAAAACGCTCATGCGAACTCTGGTGTCAAGTGATTTAAACAAATGACATGGTACATGTTCGAAGTCTTCGTATCAGTATTTAAATGGTCAAATGCCTTAATATCAAACATTGTAAGTAGTCGGCGTTGTATTGGCATAAGGCATTTTAAACTCAATGTCACGCAGGAACATTATCGAAACAAGCAAACTATAAATGAAACTTAATTCCGTAATGCAGTATTATTGGAACGTGGAAATAAGTCACCATCTTGTGCACAATATTTGCGTAGTCGAAATAGCCGTTGGGTTATTGCGTATGACTGTGAATCTAGAGATCTTGGGTTCGAATCCTGGGCCGGGTAGATATTTTTGCTACCAGATTATCATTTTAAACGATATTTATCATATCAATATGACTCATTTTAACAGAATCCATATGAAATTACGTGTTGGTTTGTGAATCAAGAGGACCTGTTTATAAGGAAATTAAGTTTATGAGTGGTGTCGCGTCTATTAATCTAGTTGATCCATATCGTATTCTTTATTTAGGCTAGTGCTGGTGGAAGCTACAAATCATCTAATAAAATGAGTTCCGTATTATAAATTACAATATCTGTAAAACACTCCCTTTTACAATAGATTAATATTTGTGCCAATAATACTATAAAATACCGGTGTATCAACAATTTCACGTGAGGTTTCTTCTATGTCAGATGTTACACATCATATGCGACTACTGTAAGGCTCGTAATTATTTACTTATTCTTCAAGGGGCATAGGGACCTTGAGTTAAATTAAATATTTAAATAAATAAATAAATAAATAAATAAATAAATAAATAAAAATAAAATTAATAATAAATAAATAAAGAAATACATAAATAAATTAATTAATTAATAAATACATTTAATTAATTAATTCCGTTATAGTCAATGCGCCCCCACACTGACTTCACGTCTTGGGCAATGTTAAAGCAAGTTTCAAAACATTTTACGCATTTGACATGTTATTGTTCCCAAAGGCGTCGTGTGTATCCATGGTAATCCCATCATGCCCAGCGCTGATTGGCTATAAGGGATTAGTCCCTCGTGATATTGCGGCCTGACAATGAGGAACCAAATATCGTTTTCATGTTTCTCTAAACAATTTGATGGTGTTCACTGTTGCCATTTGAAGGGTAAAATTTGCCAAATGAAAGGCGAATTAAAATCATATTGATAGTAAAAGTAATATTTTCAACTATCAGTTATTAATACAGTATTAGAAACTGTCCAGTTTACTTTCATTTGTGAGGTGGTTTAATAAGTAAGGTAATATGATCTTCCACAAGTTTAATTTGGTTCCCTGTTCCATTCTTATTTACCACTAGACCAGAACATGTTAGTGATGGTCCACTTGGTAGAGCGCTGCCTCATGATCCCAAGATGACGGAAGTAGGATTTCTGAAGGGCGGGAAGATATTCATAGCAGGTTCGCAGAAACCCCTCGTTTCACACATGGTGCACTCAAGTCTCATCAATGATAATAACGGAATGTATGTCACAGTCAGTGGGCCATTCGTTCGTCTGCAACATTGCTATGATGCAATAAGAAACGCTCACACTAGCAGCGTAGCTAAAAGTGGCACTTGCTTGTGCATAGGGCCCACGACCAGAAACGTTTTTGCGATGTCCCAATTGAACATTTTTCCTCATAGAAAACGTTTCTTTAAATTAAACGTTTTTCTAAAATAGTTTATACTGAACCCTTATTGATCTACGATAAATAAGTATTCATATTTATTATTATTATTATTATTATTATTACTGCAGCCCAGGCAGTACTTGAGGACGTGGACATGGATAAAAGGGAGGCTAGCGTTTCGTAATGATTGCCACAGGAGCAGAGCTGGTAGCTATTCTTGGGGGACGGTCAGATTTAGCCGGGTTCAAGGCCAAATTGAGCAACTACTTGCTCCAGAATTGGAAGCATAAAGGAATGATCACGAGTCACTTGCAACGAACCTACGATTGAATCAGCCAATCACGAGAGACCAAGCCATGATCACGCGATGGACAGCGTCAGTAGTAAAAAGCCCGCGGAATTGATTATCTAAAGAACCGCCGAACGGACTGATCTCCGCACGAGTGCATTGAGACGTTTGATTTATTTGAAGAAGATTGACACTAGTCCCATATTTGTGAGATAAAAACTCTGGAAATTTTTATCCAATTCCACCCCACTCCTCCGTCCCCTGTCAGTTTCTAATAAATAGTTTGGCATGACATTATTCAAAGTCATTCGTTTTGGAGCCTTGAGAGGCTAACTTCACGCCCGTTTGTGCAACGATATTTTAACGGTCGAAATTATTCAAAGTCATTCGTTTTGGAGCCTTGAGAGGCTAACTTCACGCCCGTTTGTGCAACGATATTTTAACGCTCGAAATTATTCAAAGTCATTCGTTTTGGAGCCTTGAGAGGCTAACTTCACGCCCGTTTGTATAGCGATTTTAACGCTCTGAATTAGTTGAAGTTATTTCATTTGTGAGCTCTGAGGAGCTAAATTTCACATCAGTTGTATTAACGAATTTTAAAGCTCTAGTACGTTTTATCTGAAATCAATTTTATTTTTGTGAGCTAATATTTTCACGCAGTGTGCGTGGTGACTTGTAACATTTTCTTTAAGACAGCTATTTCAGCTCTGAGGGGCAAGTCTTGTAACAACCTAATTAGCGCTCACCAGAGCGAAGGTCAACAGTACAGTACGGAAATACCGAGCAAGATAGCGACTGCCTGTGCAGTCAAGATTTTAAACTTATTATCGAGCCAGTGACGTGGTCTCGAGGTGTATATTTTATGTACAAATTTCAGTGTATTTTTTATGTGTTTATTATGCGTGTGTGCGAGATATCTAGGGCAAGTCATCGCAATTAATCGCATTAGGACAATTTGTGGGCGAATTGAGTAACCTGCAAGCGATTATAGCTAGGTCAAATAATTAACATTGAACTTTTCTGCCAAGGAGTCGATACCAAGATGCTCAACACGTGGTTTGGAGTTGGGATGATCTTCAACGATTCAACGCAGACGACCACGATGGAGTGTTAATCTGTCCATAGGGAAATGGGCTGAGAAGGATGTCTTAAGTTCTACAAGCTGATCGGTGATGTACAACAATTGAATTATTTCAATTATGTAGTTAGATTTGGCCGGGGAACTTTTGTAAATAGTTCAGTTTCTTTTCTTGTTGTTTAGAGTTTTTCTTGCACCGACACTAAATGTTTTAAATGTCCGTTGGCGCGTGGCCAATGTGTTTGTTGTATATTTTGTTTTTCTTTGGAGTCATATTTAATGTGCGCGGCGTGCGTACGTGATTTTTATCCATGCAAATGCGAAACCCGTTACATTCGATAAATGGTGCTTTATTAACGTTAATATTTGAAATAGGAATGGGAGGTAATTACTGTAAGATATTTGCTGAACAGGTTATTATTCATATTAGGGTTGCCAAGCGCACCAACTTAAAATGTAATTTGTAGAACACCTTCGTTCTAATTTTGATAGATTTTCTTTTGAGTCCTTTTCAGGTTAACTAGTCACGGCATAGAACGGTGGCGCCAGCATGTGGAATATATTTATGTCTTTTTATTTCAGGGTCTGTCAAAACCCATACGTGTGATTCTGTGTGTGTTACTGTGTCAAGTGTGTGTTGATTCTACGTGAGGAGGGGGTAGAGGTCCTACCGCCCTCATATTTTTGTTGTTGTATTTTTTGATGAAAAGACAGGGTGCTCTAGGGAGACCGCTGTTTCTTGTCCATATTATTTCTGACACACACACACGTATTATTGTGCTTTGGGGCACACTTCTTCGAGATTCGACCCCATGTTCTGGGAGGTCGAGGTTATTGACACGTGGGTTGACAGATATGCAGAGTTCCACAAATCGCCCGTTTTGCCTGTGACTTATTTTGATAGGCAGTCCTGATTGTCCGACTGGCCCCCGTAAGCTTTCATGTAGCAAACCTGTTCATTGTGATGGTTATTTTTAAGCCATAATCAATTTGGGGAGTTCGCCATGTGTGTAACGGCTTCTTGTACGTTGTATGGGTAAAATATTGTATTAATAACGTAAATATTCGCTGTGAGCCTATTGTTTTGTTTATGACTCGATTCATGTAATTTTGTGGGACACCCGTGTGGTGTAGTGGTAGAGTACTTGTAAATATTGACGGCGGTCATATGTGTATTTTTTTTATTGGTCACGTGTTAATGTACTTGTGTTGATTTGTGTGAGAAGTCCTAAGTTTTTAGGCAGTAACTGTTGCTACGGCAATTTGATTCCAATTTCACACGGCAATTTTATGTGGTTTATATTAGGTCTAGGAAGTGTCGGTTTAGTTTTTAAGTATTGTAGTTGTGTTCCCCCGTGTCGGTCTAGCTCTAAGAAATGCGGATTCGTTGTCCGAATGATTATTCTGGATGATGACGAATCACGCATTCGTTTGTACACATCGTGATGCATGTAGAACGACATACGCGCATACATAGTCACCTTTGTTATTTTCTTTAGGGACACTTGGTCCATGTAATTAATCTCTCCAGAGATTTTGGCCTAGTTTTTGGCATTTTTATTAAGTGGGAGTCATATGGGAGTTTTGTTAATTGTTGAGTGTAAATATGGTGATTTGTTTATTAAATTCATTTGTTTTAACCCTGGCTTCACTCTTTCCTGCATGTTATTTTGTTATATGTAACCCTGCAAGTTAATGAAGCGCCTTGACAACAACTTACGATATGAACCGATACACCCCCCGAAACTGAGTCTCATATGCTTCTTTGCAAGGGTTCATAAAACAAAAATGGCTGCCCAAGTGGGGATTGTTGTTGTTGTTGCTTCGCTGATCTCATATTTATTTCGTTGTGAAATAATGCCAGGTCAAGCGGGCAAAGTAAATTCAGTAAATTGAGGCGATGTTGTACCGCCATGTTCATTAGTAAAATCACTGAGTTCCTAAAGTTAGAGATATTGAACAAGGTTAGAATTTGATATTGTATTTGTTATAAACCTGTTCTGGCGCCCGGCATTAAAATTAGAATATTTGCATTATTATTGAACTCAGTCAAAGCAGGAAGGTGTTGCCTTACATTTGACATTTAATTGACTTCGGTTAATTGGTGTTTCGTAAATTCTGTTTGTTAGGAATTTAAAAGCAGATCACTAGGGTTTATTTTGTTGTTTGGGAATAAGCGTAATTTTATTCAGTAAATTTTTGTTACTGAAATTTTCATTAAATTAGAGCCAGTAATATTTAAATGTTATGACATGTATGCGTGTATATGACTGAAATCTTGGCGCAAGACCCTGTTTCTCTGAATATATTTGTGTGTGTGAAATGGCGAGTGTTGATGAAATTAAAGCATTGTTAGAAAAGATGTCCGTGAAGACGGAAAAACAATTAAAAGAACAATTAGGAGCTCAGCGTGAGAATAGCGAAAAACAATTAGAACAGATGTCCGCGAAAACGGAAGAACAATTAGTGCAGATGTCCGTAAAGACGGAAGAGCAGTTAAAGAACATGAAGGAGGAAATAAGCGGAGACAATAATAAACAGTTAAAAGAACAATTAGAAGCTCAGCGGGAGCATAATGATAAACAATTAAAGAACTGTGAAAAACAATTACATGACATGAGCGGTAATATTTCGGTCCAGTTAGAAGTCCAGAAATTAGACACGGACAAACAATTAATTGAACTAAATCACAAATTGTCGGAACAGGCGGTAACACAAATGGCACAAACTGAACAATTAGAAAAAATCACTAATGACATTAATCAGAGCGTTAAAAAGGTAGAGAAACTGGCAGGCGAGGTTGCGGAGAACAACGTCAAACAGTTAGGCGAAATTAAAAAGTTGGAGGCGAAGTTCGATAATAAACTAGTACAATTTGACGAGATAGTGGCAGATAAACTCAAGCAGATAGAGGCAGCATGTGTCAATAACACCGCGGGAATGAAGAAAACCCAAGATAAATTGCAGCAACAAATTAATTCGGTAGACAGCAACGTGCCGGAATTAATCAAAGAAATGAATAAACTCGAGGTTAAGGCCGAAACCGAACGGATGCACTTGCGTGAGGACTTAGAGGGCCAACTAATAAAAACACAAGAGGTCATAAGAGAAGAAGTCGGGGAACAGCTAGTAAAAACACAAGAGATCATAAGAGAAGAGGTAGGAGAGCAGCTCGTCAAGACTCGGGATAATCTGGAAGGCCAGTTAATAAAAACACAAGAGGTCATAAGAGAAGAGGTTGGGGAACAACTAGTCAAAACGCAAGAACAAGTACGTGAACAGCTAGAGAAAAATCAGGAAAGGAACGAGGAGAAAATTAACAGCTTGAAAAGTAGGATCCGGCGAGATTGGGACCAGCAGGCTCACGCAAATAATGAAGACCGCCTGACAATTTTAAAACGCTTGGGGGAACACAGTTCAAGAATGCAGACATTGGAGGAAAATGTAAAGTCAAAATTACAGGAACACTCAGAGTTAATAATCAAAAACAAGATTAGATCTTTAGAGAATGCGACATTATTTTCGGCTGAAAATATACCGGAGAAGCAGGGAAGTATTGGAAGTCCTGCAGGCTTGAAGTTGGCTGAGGATACCAGCCGGGGTCAAAGTCCCAGACTAACGAGTAACGCATTCCAGCAATACAGGGGGGAGACTTCTACACCACAACCGAACTTGGCACCCGCCCAAGTCATCCAAGTTATTCGGGGTAATGATTTCAAGCCCGATAAATTTAAGGAACATTCAGGAACCACTCCCAAAGCCTTTCTACGACAATTAACTGATTACTTTAATGACCAGCACATCGGCCCTGAGAAACAATTAAGACTAGTGGAGAAATTTTTAGAAGGACCAAGCCTAACCTGGTTTTTAAGCTTTAAGTATACTTTCACAGACATGGCTCAATTCCGCGAAGCATTTTTAAAGAAGTTTTGGAGCCCTTCTTTACAGCAAGGGTTGAGAATGGACCTGTACACGCGAAAATATCATAGTACGCATCCAACCCGATTTTCAGAATTCTTTAGCCAGCAGTTGGTAAAATTCAGAGATTTGACGACCCGCCTAGCGAGCAAAATATGGTTCTAACCATCGGGAAACAACTCCCAATGCACATCCAACAACTATTAGTCGCAGGAAACATTCAAACCGCAGTCCAAGCCGAAGAATTACTCAGACACTTAGACGAGACGAGTATGGTGAGCCCACAGACAGGAAGGATGAATACGGAGTGTGTCAACACGGCAGAGGTAGTTCAGGGACTCCAAAATAATCACAGCCAGGGGAACCAAACCAAAACTCAGTCCACAGGGACACAATTCACACCGAGAAGGTAAGATTTTGACGGCCGGAACCAGTTCAACAATAATAATAAAAACTATCAGAATAACCGCGGGAGATACAATCAGAACAACCAAAATCAGAACAATCAATGGACGTACCAGCGGGAGTACACAAATTGGAGGGGAAACCAGAGACAAGGTAGACCTTACCAAAGAAACGGAGATGGCAGATGGAATAACGGCAGGAACTATCGCCAAGAAAATAGGGGAGATTATCGGAACAACTGGGACGAGCGATATATTGAGTCACGAAAATACTTGGATCAATTAAGTACCGAAGAAGCGGAGAAGGAGAAGTGGGGGCGTGCCATGGCAAACAGACAGAGCCCAGACAATCATCAAGGAGAGGGGGCAGAGAGTTTATTGAGGCAACAGGAGCGACAGGATGACAACCGGCGAAACACAACAAATGGGTCCCGGGATAAAAAAAAAACTCCAAATGAACTGAAAAATGATAGTCTGAAAATGGAGGTTGCCAGGGAGCGAGAAGAGATGATAGTGGCCAATATAGAAGAGTGGGTAGCATTCCCGGACGACTGCCTGGAGGAAGTTGTGAAGAACCGTGAAAATGTTATCAGACAACTACCAATTATTTACGCGCATATTGGAGGCATGAGGGTGAGATGTTTGATTGATACAGGTAGCCAGGTGAGCTTAGTCACTGAAGTTTTGATAAAGGAAATAGGAAGAAAACAAACTGTTCCAATTATGCCGGTACCGCTAATGAAAGTCAGAGGTGTTATTCTTGACAAAACTATAAATTGTAAACAGCAAGCATTTTTAGATCTGGAAATATTGAACCATACTTTTTCCCAAACATTCATTGTCATTCCGAAGATGAACTACAACATAATTTTAGGAGCCAAATTCATCTGCGATTTTCATGCTGTAATTGACTTACATAACAATACTGTAAGTTTCAAACAAGTTCAGGGGTTGAATCATGTGGGTTTGAACATGGAAGAGAGTCCGTTGGAGAGAGAGGCAAATACTTGGGTCGTTGAAGAATGCACTAATGAGGCCGGAGATAAGAAATTGACGGGGGAGCGAGTCAGCCAGACAGCAGTGGTAGAGATTGACAGCCGAGATATTTCGCAGGAACTTTGGGTACATTTGGCGGAAGAAGAAATTAGCGGAACTAAATTTGAAATTCTACTTCAGGAGCGACTTAAGGAGGTCATCGTAGGGGAACCTGATAGAAGAAAACTGGAAGAAATTTTGAGATTACATAAAGGAGCTTTTAATACCATACCTGGGAAAGTTTAAAATTTTCAATATGCCATGCAAGTCACAGACTGGACCCCATTTAAAAGTAAATTTTACCCGATCCCAGAGAAACATTTTTCTCAGGTGAAGGACATTATTACTAACTTATTAGATTCTGGCATGATAAGGAAAGCGGCAACCCCTTACCTCAACGCAATATTGGCTGTGGCCAAGCCAAATGGATCAATTAGGCTATGCCTAGACGCGCGAGTTTTGAACGGTAAACTGCTAGTTGAGCATGACCAAGCACCTAGGATCAAAGATGTTTTGAAAGGCTTCCGTGGGAAGAAGATATACTCAAGTGTCGATTTGACGAATAGTTTCCACCATCTTGAACTTGAAGAAAAATCCCAACTGTTGACGGGATTTTTATTCGATAATCAAAGTTATATCTGGTGTCGAATGCCCTTTGGCGTGAAAACTGCGGGATGTGCACTCATAAGAGCACTATATAGGAATCTGACTGAGGAGGTCAAGAGCTTCACCACGAGATATGTTGACGACATATTAATTGCATCTGAAACAATGGAAGAACACCTGATAAATTTAAATAAACTTCTGGACAACTTGAGAACCATGAACTTCAAAATTAACCTAAAGAAATCACATTTTTGCCAGAGCGAGATTTTATATCTGGGACATATAATTGATGTCGAGGGCGTGCGGCCTAATCCAGCCAAGATTGATGCTATTAAGAAATTTCCCACGCCTACTAAAGTCAAACATGTGAGAGCGTTTTTGGGAGTGACAGGCTTCTTCAAAGAAAATTGCCCTGGTTACACAGAAACAGTAGCACCTATGCAGGAGATGTTGAAGAAGGCAAATCGATGGTCGTGGAGCGAGGAGTGCGACAGGTCTTTTAAAGCAACGAAGGATTTATTGGAAAACTGTGTGAAACTTGGATATCCGGATTTTGAGAAGCGATTTATTATTCAAGCAGATGCTTCATTGATTGGAATCGGTGCTATGCTGTACCAAGAGGACGCTGAAGAACCCAAGAAGAAATCGTATTTGGCATTTACGAGTCGTAAATTAAGGAAACATGAGAGGAACTACACCGTGACGGAACTTGAGCTGCTAGCAATTTTATATTCTCTTCAACAGTGGCGTAAGATGATCTTTGGTTATTCCATCATTGTTAGAACCGACCACCATGCACTGACATTTTTATTCAAGACAACAATGGCAAGTGAGAGAGTTACGCGCTGGTCCATCTACATACAGCAGTTTGACATCACGATAGAGCATTGCCCTGGAAGGATGAACGTCATACCAGATGCCTTGAGTAGAAATCCTGAGGACGGGAACGAAGTAACAGCGGAAGTTCACAATATTACACTGACACCTAAGGCTCGTGAGTTTTTGGCGAGATTGAAGGATATTCGGAAGAAGCAAGAAGCAGACCCATGGATGATGATGATGATAAAGTTCTATAGGAAGGAATTACCACCAAATTCACCGGAGTACCGAGAAGCCCGTGCTAAAGAAGCGAGATTTCACTACCTAAATAACTTGTTACATAAGTACGTGGATGAGCATCATACTAAACTGCGAATCCTTGTTCCAGCATCACTACAGAGGGGATTGACTTGGCATGTTCAAGAGAGCCTAGCACATATCGGCACGGATAAGACTGAAGCTACGTTAGGGGAGACCTTTACTTGGCCTAAGATGCGATTCACCATTGTTGAAGTAATTAGAACTTGTGACGCATGCCAGCGCACGAAACCGAACAACTTTATTTTGAAACAACCTCCAAGACCACTATTACCTCAAAGACCATGCGAGATGCTCGCTATCGACTGTTTTGGTCCTTTAGTAAAAGGGAAGCGTGGATGCCGACACCTTCTGGTGTGTGTCGATGTATTTTCAAAGATGGTCGTGCTATGTCCAATCCAGAAGACGACGTCAAAACAAGTCCTCAGTCGAATTCAGAATAAAGTTATTCCGATGCTTGGGAAGCCGGAATCCATTTTATCAGATCATGGTACCTATTTCACGAGTAATGATTTTAGGCAAGGTTTGGAGAGCCTAGGAATATAACACGTATTTTCAAGCATTCGTCATCCTTGTGGAAATCCGAGCGAGAGAACGATTCGCTGTGTTGCCAAGTACTACAGAGTAATGATTCCTAACGATCATAATAAATGGGTTGACAAAGTAGGGGAAATTGAGATGTGCATGAACACCACTAAGCACGAGTCGACGGGTCAAGTGCCACTGATTGTACACCACAACAGGTTGCCAGAAAGAACTTGGGACAAGATTATTCCATGCCCAAGGGATCCACTATTAGCGCATGAGTTGCGAATCCAGCGAACGAGAGAGCACATGAGGAACCAAGTGGACCGAAGGCTGAGACGGTACCGAGGAAAGAAGTTTCACCGGGAATTACAAGAACAAGAGTTAGTGCTGGTTCGTAGACCACCGATATCCGACCCTAAGAACAAAGTCTTCCCAAAATTCTGTCCAAAATTTAATGGCCCGTTCCGGGTAATTAAGAATCTGGGTAACAATGCCTACAGGCTGGAAGAAGTGAGCACTGGTGCAAAATCTGTTTTTAACAGCGCCAATTTAAAACCTTACTACAGAAGGGAACCATTTGATGATTAGGAAAGATGATGTGTGCAAAATCTGTATTGCAAAAAAATAATAATATATATATATATATTTTGAGAGCCAACACTCAAATATACGTGGAGCGCCCGAGTACGCACTTTGTTTGTAAACAACGAGCAGCTGAGACGACTGGAGTGGCAATCACGTGAGGAGAAGGGGGAGACCTAGTGAGGAAGTATGAATGACATTCCGGAGAGAAATAGCGCACACTAATTGAGTCAGAGGGGTGTACACTCGAGCGGCTGAGCGAGATATTAAAGAGATGTGTTGTTACTAGGGTGGATTTTGTTTTTGAAATCCAAATCAATCAATTGCTTCGAATTTCAAAACCTTGCTGAGGATAAATGAACCCTTATTGATCTACGATAAATAAGTATTCATATTTATTATTATCATTACTGCAGCCCAGGCAGTACTTGAGGACGTGGACATGGATAAAAGGGAGGCTAGCGTTTCGTAATGATTGCCACAGGAGCAGAGCTGGTAGCTATTCTTGGGGGACGGTCAGATTTAGCCGGGTTCAAGGCCAAATTGAGCAACTACTTGCTCCAGAATTGGAAGCATAAAGGAATGATCACGAGTCACTTGCAACGAACCTACGATTGAATCAGCCAATCACGAGAGACCAAGCCATGATCACGCGATGGACAGCGTCAGTAGTAAAAAGCCCGCGGAATTGATTATCTAAAGAACCGTCGAACGGACTGATCTCCGCACGAGTGCATTGAGACGTTTGATTTATTTGAAGTAGATTGACACTAGTCCCATATTTGTGAGATGAAAACTCTGGAAATTTTTATCCAATTCCACCCCACTCCTCCGTCCCCTGTCAGTTTCTAATAAATAGTTTGGCATGACATTATTCAAAGTCATTCGTTTTGGAGCCTTGAGAGGCTAACTTCACGCCCGTTTGTGCAACGATATTTTAACGCTCGAAATTATTCAAAGTCATTCGTTTTGGAGCCTTGAGAGGCTAACTTCACGCCCGTTTGTGCAACGATATTTTAACGCTCGAAATTATTCAAAGTCATTCGTTTTGGAGCCTTGAGAGGCTAACTTCACGCCCGTTTGTATAGCGATTTTAACGCTCTGAATTAGTTGAAGTTATTTCATTTGTGAGCTCTGAGGAGCTAAATTTCACATCAGTTGTATTAACGAATTTTAAAGCTCTAGTACGTTTTATCTGAAATCAATTTTATTTTTGTGAGCTAATATTTTCACGCAGTGTGCGTAGTGACTTGTAACATTTTCTTTAAGACGGCTATTTCAGCTCTGAGGGGCAAGTCTTGTAACAACCTAATTAGCGCTCACCAGAGCGAAGGTCAACAGTACAGTACGGAAATACCGAGCAAGATAGCGACTGCCTGTGCAGTCAAGATTTTAAACTTATTATCGAGCCAGTGACGTGGTCTCGAGGTGTATATTTTATGTACAAATTTCAGTGTATTTTTTATGTGTTTATTATGCGTGTGTGCGAGATATCTAGGGCAAGTCATCGCAATTAATCGCATTAGGACAATTTGTGGGCGAATTGAGTAACCTGCAAGCGATTATAGCTAGGTCAAATAATTAACATTGAACTTTTCTGCCAAGGAGTCGATACCAAGATGCTCAACACGTGGTTTGGAGTTGGGATGATCTTCAACGATTCAACGCAGACGACCACGATGGAGTGTTAATCTGTCCATAGGGAAATGGGCTGAGAAGGATGTCTTAAGTTCTACAAGCTGATCGGTGATGTACAACAATTGAATTATTTCAATTATGTAGTTAGATTTGGCCGGGGAACTTTTGTAAATAGTTCAGTTTCTTTTCTTGTTGTTTAGAGTTTTTCTTGCACCGACACTAAATGTTTTAAATGTCCGTTGGCGCGTGGCCAATGTGTTTGTTGTATATTTTGTTTTTCTTTGGAGTCATATTTAATGTGCGCGGCGTGCGTACGTGATTTTTATCCATGGAAATGCGAAACCCGTTACATTCGATAAATGGTGCTTTATTAACGTTAATATTTGAAATAGGAATGGGAGGTAATTACTGTAAGATATTTGCTGAACAGGTTATTATTCATATTAGGGTTGCCAAGCGCACCAACTTAAAATGTAATTTGTAGAACACCTTCGTTCTAATTTTGATAGATTTTTTTGAGTCCTTTTCAGGTTAACTAGTCACGGCATAGAACGGTGGCGCCAGCATGTGGAATATATTTATGTATTTTTATTTCAGGGTCTGTCAAAACCCATACGTGTGATTCTGTGTGTGTTACTGTGTCAAGTGTGTGTTGATTCTACGTGAGGAGGGGGTAGAGGTCCTACCGCCCTCATATTTTTGTTGTTGTATTTTTTGATGGAAAGACAGGGTGCTCTAGGGAGACCGCTGTTTCTTGTCCATATTATTTCTGACACACACACACGTATTATTGTGCTTTGGGGCACACTTCTTCGAGATTCGACCCCATGTTCTGGGAGGTCGAGGTTATTGACACGTGGGTTGACAGATATGCAGAGTTCCACAAATCGCCCGTTTTGCCTGTGACTTATTTTGATAGGCAGTCCTGATTGTCCGACTGGCCCCCGTAAGCTTTCATGTAGCAAACCTGTTCATTGTGATGGTAATTTTTAAGCCATAATCAATTTGGGGAGTTCGCCATGTGTGTAACGGCTTCTTGTACGTTGTATGGGTAAAATATTGTATTAATAACGTAAATATTCGCTGTGAGCCTATTGTTTTGTTTATGACTCGATTCATGTAATTTTGTGGGACACCCGTGTGGTGTAGTGGTAGAGTACTTGTAAATATTGACGGCGGTCATATGTGTATTTTTTTTATTGGTCACGTGTTAATGTACTTGTGTTGATTTGTGTGAGAAGTCCTAAGTTTTTAGGCAGTAACTGTTGCTACGGCAATTTGATTCCAATTTCACACGGCAATTTTATGTGGTTTATATTAGGTCTAGGAAGTGTCGGTTTAGTTTTTAAGTATTGTAGTTGTGTTCCCCCGTGTCGGTCTAGCTCTAAGAAATGCGGATTCGTTGTCCGAATGATTATTCTGGATGATGACGAATCACGCATTCGTTTGTACACATCGTGATGCATGTAGAACGACATACGCGCACACATAGTCACCTTTGTTATTTTCTTTAGGGACACTTGGTCCATGTAATTAATCTCTCCAGAGATTTTGGCCTAGTTTTTGGCTTTTTTTTATTAAGTGGGAGTCATATGGGAGTTTTGATTTGTTAATTGTGAGTGTAAATATGGAGATTTGTTTGTTAAATTCATTTGTTTTAACCCTGGCTTCACTCTTTCCTGCATGTTATTTTGTTATATGTTACCCTGCAAGTTAATGAAGCGCCTTGACAACAACTTACGATATGAACCGTTACACCCCCCGAAACTGAGTCTCATATGCTTCTTTGCAAGGGTTCAATACGTTTGAAACCGATTTTTAAGTTAAACATTAAAAACGTTTTGTAAAGAAACGCTTCCTTTAAGATTAGGAGGTTCTTTTTAATATGTCCGCCTCGTTGCGTAGTGGCTAGCTTTCTTGGCTATCACCGTGGAGGGCCGAGTTCGATTTCTGGTTCTGCCAAGAAATTTAATTGTGGTATGGGAGCTGGAACGGGGTACACTCAGTCTCGTGAGGTAAAATTGAGAAGAGGTGTGTTTGATTCCTACATTAGCCATCTTGGATGTGGTTTTCCGTGGTTTAACAATTAATATTTTAGCTACCGACAGTAGTGGCTACGCGGGCTAAAGCGCTGCGTTAGGTCAAGGGGCCAAGCTCTCTGCTGACTCGGTAGACGCGTGGGTTCGAGCCCCACCGTCGGCTGTCCTTGAAATGGTTTTCCGTGGTTTCCCATTTTCAACACCAGGCAAATGCTGGGACAGTACCTTCTGACAGGCCACGGCCGCTTCCTTCCACATCCTTGCCAAGTTTCTTTCTTCTTCATCCATTCCATCTCTCATCCCGACGCGCAGGTCGCCCACGGGCGTCGACTAGAAAGACCTGCACTCGGCCTCTCAGGAGGTTACACGAAAAAAAAATTAGCTTTCAGTCGGTCAATAAAAAAATCATTTCAATTACTGTAATATGTGAAAATAATCCGAAATAAACTACATATGATTAAAATGTATATATTGTTGCGGAATATTGAAGGAGAAGAAGAATAATAATAAGAAGAAAACTGACCATTCTCTCCAAGCCGTATACTGCCACATTAAGTGTTAGGTTCTTAGTATCTTAGTAACTCTTAATTTATTCCATGCTCAAACATTAACGTAATAACTACTCAATTCTTATAGGATTAGCAATTATCACTGTATGCATTCTCATGTTTTAATGAATCAACAACCATCTTAATTACTATGTATAAATTAAATTGTTTGTTTTTTCTCCTCACACAGGCAACGTAAACTAAAGCTTTTTATTTTCACGTATTGAGCGTCCGTGGCTTAGGCGTCAGCACGCCTGCCTCTCAAGGCTGGGTCCGTGGGTCAAATCCCGGTCACTCCATGTGAGATTTGTGCTGAACAAAGCGGAGGCAGACAGGTTTCTCTCCGGGTACTGCGGTTTTCATTGTCACAAATTTCATCCAGCAACACTCTCCACTATCAGTTCATTTCATCTGTCATTCATTTAATCATTACCCCAGGGGAGTGAGACAGGCTTCGGCAGCCGGCACAGTTCATATTCTCGCCGCTAGATAGGGACTTCATTCATTCCATTCCCTCACCCGGTCGGTCGAATGGAAGCAGGCAGCAGGCTGCGGATTTTCATTTTCATTACTCTATATTGATCAGCAGAAAATGACCAAACCAAGCTGTTTGCAATATACAAGTTCGCAACAATCAAATACCAAACAGAAGTAAGAACACAAATGAAAAACATAAACGAAGGTTTCATAATACAGTGGTGCCAAGCCCCGATGTAGAACGGCACGGACTTAAGCATCAATCCTTACTGTATATAGGTAGATGTCACACAATGATTTTAATGTTCGTCGTTTCTCATTCTTCATCTATTACAACACACATGGCAATCATTGACTATACTAACATACCGTACTTACAATAAATATGAAAAAAGTGAAAAATCATTTTTGAGATATTATAACACGTCTAAACGTTGATTATTTTTATGAAGTTTCGACAAAACCCCATCTTGTGATTTCCAATGATAAAAATCCACGTTCAATTCCATCTATTGCATAATGGGAATATATTTAATTGTTTCATCTGTTCAACTATCATTTACTACAGCATCAAATATGGGTGTATTTGGTGCTGCCGCATAATAAACCATTTTTCAATAGGCTTATTGTAAAATAATTTTGAGTGGCGTATTGACCATATTACAATCTGGACGTGGTTAGGAAGAAAACTATGATTTTCTTAGCTTTACTTGCAGCTGTTAAGTTATATTATGCTAACCTCAAGATTTTTATTTTCATTATAACTAATTTTTATAATTTTACACGTAGACCTAATTAAATAAGTTTAAGTTTTTATTAGTATTATTATAGAAGAACTTGAATGAATAGATAATTGTTGTTTATGTAATGAGGTAGGATTTTTGTTTTTAAGCATATTAGTATTCTTTCTGTGCTGAAGAATAGTGGACGTGACTCGAAACATGCCCACATTGCTTTTCTATGTTTTAGGTAGATTTCATTAGAAAGCTAACTATTGCAATGGGTCCCATGTTTCGACTTCCGGAAAATTTCGACATATCTTCGCGTTTCACATCCCCCAGACCCCAAAACCACCGTCAGTTCAAAAGTTTATATAAAATTTATGTATATATGTATCTATCTATCTATCTATATATATATATATTGTGACCGTTTAGTTGATGTCAACAACCACGATGACTCAACTAACGACACATAAATCGAATAAAAGGGTACCGTGAGGATCAGGTGACCTTCCATAAAGGCTAAAGCGGCACGAGAGTCCGTAGTCCACAGGGATCGTGGTACATGGTGACGATGGTCATAGACCGCCTAAGGAAAGGTTCACCTTAAAGCTAGACTGAGAAAATAAACATCCAGACTCATGTAAACCACCGTGAAAATTTATTAAAATTCACAAGCCCCTAGCCTAGTTCGGAGGGTTATAATCGGCTAGTCCGCAAATTAATAAATAAACTAAGATAAAGAACAGGTCCCCTACCTGAGAAGTTACTGAAAACCCTCGCGAAAGATCTAACTCACAATGATAAAGCAACAACAGCAACGCTAGGAATATGGCACGACGCAAGTCCCTAGTTCAAGTTACAAGATCAAGCTAATATCTGAATTTACATTTAACGGGGTAGCAAAACAAATCTAGGTTAGGATGGTACCATTTCGACATTTAAATTTAACATTAATTCAACTAGCTAAGTCCTATCAATTAACAAAATTTACGGCGATGACGTCCGTAAAAGAAAACAATTACATCCAAAAGCTAAGTGTACAGCCATGAAAAACAAACAATTTAATTATGCTTAATAACTATGTGCTAACAGCACACAATAAAGTAACATGTAGGGTTTAATACACTTGACATCATAAATTAATAACGAAATAGACACAGTAGTTTTATTAAAAATTCCTGCCTACACCTTGGTTTACTCTTTGTAAACCATAGTCATCTAATGTGTATAGTTACGGTGACGAATGCGCAGTTGAGACCACGTCTGACATCGCATGGCCTGAGCTCCACAAGCTACGAACTCTAGGTTCGCACATGCTTCAGGTCGCTACAAAAATGTCAACTGTCCTAGTCATTTCCTCACAAGGAAATTATCTTCAACTGCACGGCTATGTCAACAGTTCCAGAATGCAAAGAACAAAGTTAGATAGAAAGAATCGTTAGTTAGGCTTGTTTTACAACAATTATGCATTTTATTATTAGAATGTCGGTTTATAGGTTTATCGTAGGTTTATGGCGAATAACATTGACAATAGCCTGGGCACGGAGTGTCTCCAACTGAGATCATTCTCCACCAAAAAGCCTCGACTCAACAGTCGGAATATAATCAACGAGTATAACAACTCGGACACACAATAACACGGGTTACCAGCGGCGCTAAGCTCGCGTTCAATAACTCTGGGATAGGCCTGTACAACAGTTACCTTCCAAAAACATCTGGTCAACGGGATCATCCCCGGACAAAGCATACAATAACATCCTGCTATAACAGGGTAGACTTCACCATCCTATAGAAAACCTTACATAACTGTACCTGTCATACGACAATACACGCAACAGAGCGCTAAACTAACAAAAACCGATCCATAAAACAAGTGATCAAATACAAGAGTGGAAACTGATTTCCATAAGCAAAATAGCAATGAAAGGAAAAGCGAATACAAATTGTACTCTGTCCTCGTCTATAGTAGTTTTGTCTCACAATGAAGCAGGCGTGCTCTAGGTCACTGGGTTACATAACCAGTTTATTCAAGGCCGGCGATTTAATCAATACAAAACCTGCACTTGGCCGGTTCATAAAAAACATTACCATATGTTACGGATCTCTACAGAGTCCGTGTATCAAACGCACGCTATAAATCTGAGTATAGTAATACACTTCCGTCTTTCTACCAAAGACGTCTAAATGAAAGTAAACTTACAATAACTGAAGCTCTTTGCTTTAAAAATGCAACTCAGTAGTTGCTAGAACATCAAATAAAAACGTGTCTCACACGACACAAGAAAAATATGATAAATGTGGCACAGATTCACACACTAGATCTGCTTAATGATACGTTGGGAACCGCGTTCGATGCTAGGCAACGAAACATTCCTTCTAGTTGTTAGGTTCAAACATGACCAAGAATAGCTTCTGAGCTTATTCAAAATGAAATATAATGCATTTACAAACTGGTAGTTACTATCGACTACCTAAATGATACGACCGTTCTAACGACAGTCAGGGGTGTAACAAAAGATGGCTGCGAAGAATGCAGTCAATTAATAACCAAGGCATCTGATTGCCATAACTACAGTCAGCAAAGACTTGAAAATTACCCCAAGTAGGGTTGAACAAAATAGCCTCAAAATGACAACGATCAGGTTCAGCAAAAAGGTAGGCATTGACGTTCCACGACGTTCACCAAGCTGCACCAGGGCTGACCAAAATGTCTGACCCCAAAGGTGTCTCACTCTAAACTGAAATAAATGACATCTAACTAATCTAGTTACATCCCTACCTAGAAAAATGGCTGACACTGAGTGTGGTTGATTCACAAACTACATTATAACTACTACACCACCAGAAACTAGAACAAAGAAGGGGTGTGACAAAAACTCACGAAATGGAGGAGCTCTCACTCAGCTCTCTATTCCACAACAAGGGTTGTACATAAACCTCTCTGGCTCTCTGGATCGGTATCCTCCTCATCAGGATTCCCATCTGGACTCCCCCAAAGACCAGAGTTCGATTTGTCCCTGTCGACATCTTCGTGGATATGCCTGGAAATGGCATTTTGGCTCCTTCCCTCTCGTTCATCGTTCTGGAAGTTCCACCATCCTGCTGGTTCCTGTAGAAACGTCACCCCCCCATACTGGGATGGTATTAGCCCATGGTGACTGCTTCAGCCATGGTGAATACAAGTCCAATCACGTGGGTAGCGAAATAAGTTGCGTGATTATTCATCCTCTCACTTCCAAAATTATAATGTCCGTCGTGACTATTATAGGCTTCAATTATAAAATACGACACAGCCTTAATCTTGCAGATGTGGATTAGCATGTGAGCTAATACTATATTATAATGCTGGACGTGCTAGTGACGCTACTTTTTGTATCACGCAGCATCCGTGAATTATACGACGTTTCAAAGATGAAATTTCCACTTTGGCAATTTAAATATCTCATACTATTATAATCACACTTATTCAGGATAATTGTAACACTATTACCTGTATATTTCCACTAGGCATCTGCCCTCCACATACGCGTGGGTAATATGTGATGTCACAGCAATGTTGTGCAATACACTATACTTGCCAATAATTATTTCCCAAGCTTCTTATTTAATTCACTGGACTTCATCGACAGTGAATATTAGTATTTGCTTGCTCGATGGCACTTTATAATCACTTTTAACGCTAAACAGCGGATATTCTTCTACGTTTCGTAGGACAAATGTAATTCCACGCCTACACAAGGCGGATTCTCAAGACGCAGTGCTCCGGTACTGGGTGTCTCTAGAAAGTAGGTCGTCAAAACGAAAACGTTGAGCGACTACTTACGTTCCTTTTTGCGTATCTGCAAGGGTATTACCTTACCTAAAGTAAAAATAAACATTCTCCAAAATGTTTTAATAATGCAGCATGACGAAATGGAATATTCTGAGTCTCGTAGGAAAGATAAAAATAATTAATAAGACCTCAGATAATAATTAGCAGTTTACACCAAAGTCAAAAGTGCGATTCACCGCTACTTCAAAGTATCGCGTGATCTCTCAGCTTCACGTGGCTTCCTGGGTGTGTTCAAAAGTACAACATCCCCTCATAAATGCTCTGTCATAAAAAAAAATATCACATGAACCATAGCTCAGCGGGTTCATCTGCCTCTCTGTCGTTTCAAATAAAATGTTGGGATAACATTTTTATTTGCTCTGTAATTCATTCAAGAGTGATATTTTTTTAGATTGGCTGCATTAAAGGTTCCAATGCGTTCTCCTGTCCTAATGTCTTCTATCACATAACTTCCATTGTTTAAAGGCTGTCGGATACGACTAGGGCCATAATACAAGGATAGAAATTTCCCATATATGCGGTCTATAGGACTAGAAATTCCGGGTCTCCTTATAAGGATAAGGTCTCCTTCTACTAGTGGTTCTCTAAACCTCTGGCGTCTAGTTCTTCTCAAGCGCTTGGCAGCTTGTCTGTCCATAGTCTCTCTTGCAGCTAAAAGTCTGCTGGCATGTGATGGTTGTAAACAAGGCGGATTTACAATCACACGATCCCATATTCTCAGCGGCATCTGGTTCAAATGCAAGACCATAGGTATTTGACCAGTGCTTTCATGTACTGTTGAATTAATACATTTTGCCATAATAACAAGGACTTCAGTCCATCGCCAGTGTTCTTCTTGACAATATAATCGACAGAATTTTGCGATAATAGACATCACGCATTCTGCTGGGTTGCTCTCTGGATGTCGAATAGATGATAAAACATGACCTATTTCAAGCTCATTCATGGCATTGGCAAATTCTGCTGAGGTGTACTGTGATCCGTGATCAGTCAACAAGAATTGTGGCTTTCCTGCCTCCGGTATCACTTGACGTCTAATCCTCTGAATAATCTGATGTGCAGTAGCTTTTTGAATTGGATGAAGCATCGTATATTTCGTGAACACATCCACCGTTACAACGATGTATCGATTCCCACGACGAGCCTTAGGTATTGGGCCATACAGGTCCTGTGCATACAACTCTCTAGGTTGAGTTGGTAGTATTGGTCTAGGTTGTTCCTTCAGCAAGTGTGACGTGTATTTGTTCCGCTGGCATGCGTCGCAAGCACGTAAACACTGTCTAACGGTGGCTCCTAACCCTTTCCATGTGAAAGATTCCTTGATAGTTGCAATGGTTTTGTCTGTTCCACCATGTCCAATGGATAAATGTACCATAAGAATAACAGATTCTTGGTATCTCCTAGGAATAACTGCACGCAGTTGAGTGTGGTCCTCGTCTACAAACTTGTATAAGACACGATGATAAATCAAATAATCATCTGCAACAGCAGCAATCCTTGCATAATGATCATCCTGTGGATCCATTCTTCGTTCTAGGAAACGGATAATATGTCTGAGTTCCTCCTCACGTCGCTGTCCTTCAGGTAAATGACGAAATCGGCGAAGGTGTTCCTCGCATTCTCCCTCGATGTCTATGGCATTAACAGTAGTTTCAGGATTCCGGCTGAGGATGTCGGCCAACACATTCTCTCTGCCTGGTCGATAAACTATTTCCAAATCGAACTGTTGGAGAAACAGCGTCCAACGTGTGATCCTGTCGCTTGCCAGTCTTGTTCTCAAGATGAAGGTCAACGCATGATGATCGGTTCTCACAATAATCCTCTGACCTAACAGAAGTTTCTGCCAGTATTCAGGTGCGTAAACAATTGCAAGTGCTTCTATCTCGGTCGTGAAGTAGTGAGATTCATGTGCTCTTAAACGTCGGCTTAAGAAAGCAATGTAATGACGTTTCTTCTCATCATCTTCCTGCAGTAAAATGGCTCCTATACCAATGGCAGATGCATCAGTTTCTAGAATAAAGTTCCGAGAGTAATCTGGATATTCTAACTGAATTGAGTCCACAAGCATCTGTTTAGCTCTCCTGAAAGCTATCTCGCATTCATCATTCCAGTTCCACCTGCAGTTCTTTTTCAATAATCCTTGCAGTGGTGCAACAGTTTCGGAATACTTCTCACAATGAGCAGCAAAGAATTGGAGAATTCCTAAGAATTGTCTCACGTGTTTCACACGGGTTGGTGTTGGAAATGCAGCAACAGTTCTAATCTTTGCCGGATTCGGTCTATATCCTTCTCCATTGATTATGTGTCCTACGAATTTCACTTCTTCCTGAAAAAATCGACACTTGTCAAACTTGACCTTAAAATTTGCCTGTCGGAGATTCTCAAAAACAAGGCACAATGTCTTTAAATGCTCTTCTTCTGTTCCCGAAGCTATGATTATGTCATCCACATAACATATTACTTTCTGCTTCACTTCATGAGTCAGCTTGGCATCAAGTGCTCTGATTAATGCGGCTCCGGCATTTTTCAATTCAAATGGTAGTTTTTGGAATACATAAGTAGTCTGATCAAACAAGAATCCAGTATATTTCTGAGTATGCTCAGATAATCTGATATGGTAATAAGACTGAACCAAGTCTAATGATGAAAATATCCTTTTTCCTTTGAACTTCCTGAGAATGTCCCTAATCTTGGGCGGTCTGTCGTGCTCAGGAGCTAGGCGTTCATTCAAGGCTCTGGCATCAAGACAAAGTCTCAAGCTTCCATCTACCTTAACCACAGGTATTATGGGATTCAAGAAAGGAGTCGGTGATTTCTTGATTGTACCTGCTGCTTCCATCTCATGGATCTTCTTAGCAGCTTCTTCGAGATGTTTCTCGGCAATCGGATAGATCCTTTTCTGGAATGGGGAATCGTCCAGTAATACAAGATCATACTCGTAGTCTAATATCTCACCAGGTGTGGTGTCGAATATATCTCTGTATTCGTTCAGTATTGCCTCAAGATCCTCATGTGTGGGTGCTGATAACGATTCTGCCTCTTCGTCGGCATCTAGTGTCGCCTCAATTTCCTTGCCCTTTAATGCTTCGACTACGTCTACTTCGGATAGGAATTCCGGTTCTTCTTCAATTAGGCTCATCTGAATGGGTTCGTTCGGCTTAAACTCTACCGTATTCCGTCCCATGTCAATGATTCCATCATATTTTCTAATGAAGTCTGCGCCTAAAATGGCATCATGATGCAGGCCCTTCATTACGAGAAATTCGTGCAAGTACACGTGGCTCGAAATCTTCACAGTACACAAAATCTGGATTTTGCACGTTACAACGCGGTCAGGTATGACACCTCTGACTCTTATAGCTGAAATGGGCAACTCCGTCACCTCAGAGTTTGCTCTAAGTCTGGCATGGCAATCGGCGGAAATTACACTAATCATCGCTCCAGTATCGATGAGTATGACTACACTGACTTCATTCAAGGTGGCTACAATCTTGGGTAGACGTGTTAATTCATAATTGTGGTTCGTCGTTCGTCGTTCGTCCAACAAGTCTTCTTGGATTGGCTCCCAGAGTAATATAGAGGCAGTTACTCGGTGCTCAACCAAACAAGAATCTATTGATTTTTCGGAGTTTTTTTTTCTGTCATGGCGAGAAGTACTGGGCTGGTTCTGCTCCGTTTCCTGCGCCGAATGTCTATTTTCCCTCGAAGTAGGGTTCCGTTCTCCCTCTTCTTGGATCTGCAATTCTCTCAATTGTTGGAGGTACTCACGGCTCTCCCGCGCTCTTCCTTTCCAATCCCTGTCTGGCTGGTATCTAGGGTCTCGATTTTTGTCGTAACCCCCACTATATCGATAGTCTCTACGGATACGTCCGTGTTGCTGATTTCTTCCTTCATTCCCTCGGCGGTTGTTTTCATGACGTCGGTTGTCGTCCGTCCTTCGGTCGAATCGCCGGTCCCAATGACTTCGCCGGTCATCATGTTGATTTCGAGTATACGGAGTGTTGTTCCATTCTCTCCTGTTATAACTGTAATTGTTATCACGTCGCCCAGAATCCTCTGTGGTTTGTGTTTGTTGTGGCGTCTGTCTCACTTTATCAACAGTCGTCAGATTCATATGTCTATCCTCGCGCCTATCAGCCTTCTGCTGACGGTGTGTAGGAAACTGTTCTGTGTTAGCGTCCAACCTTCGCAGTATCTGGTCACACTGCTGGAAAGTGGATGCCCCTGCAGCGATTAACACACGTTGTACATCCGCAGGGTACTGCCAAACAATTGTGTTCACCAAATCTTGTTCGGACAATGGAGGCTGAAGACAACGGAGCTTCGCGAGCTGTATTGCGAAGTAATTCGCATAACGAGTAGGTGTATTGGAACTGTACCTTCGAGTGTACATCTCAGCTCGGATGCTCTGCTGGATGTCGCTCGACCAATATGTTCTTAATAACGCTTCCTTAAAGTCTTGGTAGCCTGTGAATGAGTATCGGAATGCTCTGAACCAGGTACCGGCTTGTCCCTCAAGCAGTCGCTCTATAACTCTTAGTTCCTTCTCTGGAGTTACCATAGTATCACGTAAGTAGCTTTCGACATTTGCTAGGAATTCCACTGGAGTAACACCGCTCCCAGTTCCCGAGAATCGAGCTGGTTGCTCCTCTCTTGAACGAATTATGGTGACATTTCCCTGCGTATTCGCGGGTCTGAAAGTATTTTGCATGTAACTCTGCGTAGGAGTGTTAGTCTCATGACTAATTCGATTAGATGCTGGTTGAAACGGGTGTGCGTTAAAGTTCAAGGTCTGACCTTGCGCTAAATTAGTGAATTGTGACGGTTGCGGTACCATAGGCGCGCTGGGTTGGAAATGGGTAGGCATCATTCCTCCTGATTGAGATATAGGCGTTTCCTGAGATTCTCCCATCTGTGGGTGTACGTGTCTCTCTCTTGGAGTCGTCTCGAGTCTGTCCAGGCGTCTTTCTATTACTTCAAGACCTGGGATGGTTCTGGCTGCGACTTTGTTGCCTAAGTCGTTCAATTGCAGCTCGATCCTGTCAACCTTTCCCTTGAGGTTTGTGTCTACCTCGCGTATGGCCGTCCTAAGGTTATAACTGAGGTCTAACCTCTCGGTCACCGCGACTTCCTCAAATCTCTTTTGTAAGGAATCGATATCTCCTTCAACTCTGGACATATTTTCTTGGATTTTACCCACATCGTCTCTAACCTCGGCTACCTTAGCCTCGACTGTAGCTTCGTGTTCGTTGAGGTCACCTCTCAATAACATGAGGTCAATTTTGTGTTCCTCATGATGAACATCAACTGTCTCACGTAGACTGGCTACGGTTTCCGTCAATTCAGAAATGTTTCTCCTGTTGGTGTTAAGTTCCTCTTTAATCTCCATCATGCCATCAACGATAGTCTTCACGTTGTTATTAACGGCATTGGCAGCTCCTCTCATCAAGATTAAACCAACGTTCATGGTTGCCATGTCCTTCTTCACATTTCCGATAAATCCCTCGACGTGATCTAGTCGAGTCCCGAATTCTTCCCTGGTATGTTCCAGATCTGCTCTCATGTCTATCTGGACTTTATTCAAGGTTGTCTGAATTTGAGCTGTGTGCTCCTCCAATCGGTTTTGCACCTCCTCCCTAGCTCTATTCATCTGGTCGGTTAAGCAATCTACGCGCTGGTTAGCCTCCTGATGGTGTCGTATGACATCAACCCTAACAGCTGCTAAACCTGTTGTCAGATCATTTCTCGCTTCGATCCTATATGTGTCCATGTCTGCCCTGACTTGAGTTAAATCAGCCCTAACATTATTTACAGAGTGAGTGTTAATCTCTAAGTCCTGTCTTACATTGTTTATAGACTGAGTGTTAATCTCTAAGTCCTGTCTTACATTGTTTATAGACTGAGTGTTAATCTCTAAGTCCTGTCTTACATTGTTCATAGACTGAGTGTTAATCTCTAAGTCCTGTCTTACATTGTTGACTTCCTGTCTAACATGGTCCACATGACCACTTACAGTATTTACAGCCTGAGTATTCTGTTGAAGATTGGCATTATCACCTGCCATCATCTCTCCAAACACACGACGAATAGTTTCCTCATCCATAGATAAGAAATATATGAGAAAGTGAGGGATCAATTTCTACTGGAACTTACAGCTATGATTAGTTACTTGGTGGTATAAAGCTTGCTTCATTTATATAAATATCACGAGTACAGCTGGAGTATGCAAACTAAGTGCTTCTACATTTACAAAGACAACGGTGAGCAAAGCAAAGTATTACATTTACTTAGGATGAGGCATCATCAAAGAAAATCCTATCCTTCATTTATTCAACACTAAAGCCTCACCCCATGGACTTCTATCAAACATGAATGCCATGCGGTCAATTGATCTGCAGTACGACTTTCTAAGTTCGTCCCAGTCCTGTCAATTTACCATTAATCGACATTAGGATCCTCAAAAAAAATATAACATGGTACTGAGGGTCACCACGTTAACGTCGGCACATGAGTTGGGCGCCATTTTTATGTGCCCAAGTCCGCCCACAACGTTGTGCGCCATTTTTATGTGACCGTTTAGTTGATGTCAACAACCACGATAACTCAACTAACGACACATAAATCGAATAAAAGGGTACCGTGAGGATCAGGTGACCTTCCATAAAGGCTAAAGCGGCACGAGAGTCCGTAGTCCACAGGGATCGTGGTACATGGTGACGATGGTCATAGACCGCCTAAGGAAAGGTTCACCTTAAAGCTAGACTGAGAAAATAAACATCCAGACTCATGTAAAACACCGTGAAAATTTATTAAAATTCATAAGCCCCTAGCCTAGTTCGGAGGGTTATAATCGGCTAGTCCGCAAATTAATAAATAAACTAAGATAAAGAACAGGTCCCCTACCTGAGAAGTTACTGAAAACCCTCGCGAAAGATCTAACTCACAATGATAAAGCAACAACAGCAACGCTAGGAATATGGCACGACGCAAGTCCCTAGTTCAAGTTACAAGATCAAGCTAATATCTGAATTTACATTTAACGGGGTAGCAAAACAAATCTAGGTTAGGATGGTACCATTTCGACATTTAAATTTAACATTAATTCAACTAGCTAAGTCCTATCAATTAACAAAATTTACGGCGATGACGTCCGTAAAAGAAAACAATTACATCCAAAAGCTAAGTGTACAGCCATGAAAAACAAACAATTTAATTATGCTTAATAACTATGTGCTAACAGCACACAATAAAGTAACATGTAGGGTTTAATACACTTGACATCATAAATTAATAACGAAATAGACACAGTAGTTTTATTAAAAATTCCTGCCTACACCTTGGTTTACTCTTTGTAAACCATAGTCATCTAATGTGTATAGTTACGGTGACGAATGCGCAGTTGAGACCACGTCTGACATCGCATGGCCTGAGCTCCACAAGCTACGAACTCTAGGTTCGCACATGCTTCAGGTCGCTACAAAAATGTCAACTGTCCTAGTCATTTCCTCACAAGGAAATTATCTTCAACTGCACGGCTATGTCAACAGTTCCAGAATGCAAAGAACAAAGTTAGATAGAAAGAATCGTTAGTTAGGCTTGTTTTACAACAATTATGCATTTTATTATTAGAATGTCGGTTTATAGGTTTATCGTAGGTTTATGGCGAATAACATTGACAATAGCCTGGGCACGGAGTGTCTCCAACTGAGATCATTCTCCACCAAAAAGCCTCGACTCAACAGTCGGAATATAATCAACGAGTATAACAACTCGGACACACAATAACACGGGTTACCAGCGGCGCTAAGCTCGCGTTCAATAACTCTGGGATAGACCTGTACAACAGTTACCTTCCAAAAACATCTGGTCAACGGGATCATCCCCGGACAAAGCATACAATAACATCCTGCTATAACAGGGTAGACTTCACCATCCTATAGAAAACCTTACATAACTGTACCTGTCATACGACAATACACGCAACAGAGCGCTAAACTAACAAAAACCGATCCATAAAACAAGTGATCAAATACAAGAGTGGAAACTGATTTCCATAAGCAAAATAGCAATGAAAGGAAAAGCGAATACAAATTGTACTCTGTCCTCGTCTATAGTAGTTTTGTCTCACAATGAAGCAGGCGTGCTCTAGGTCACTGGGTTACATAACCAGTTTATTCAAGGCCGGCGATTTAATCAATACAAGACCTGCACTTGGCCGGTTCATAAAAAACATTACCATATGTTACGGATCTCTACAGAGTCCGTGTATCAAACGCACGCTATAAATCTGAGTATAGTAATACACTTCCGTCTTTCTACCAAAGACGTCTAAATGAAAGTAAACTTACAATAACTGAAGCTCTTTGCTTTAAAAATGCAACTCAGTAGTTGCTAGAACATCAAATAAAAACGTGTCTCACACGACACAAGAAAAATATGATAAATGTGGCACAGATTCACACACTAGATCTGCTTAATGATACGTTGGGAACCGCGTTCGATGCTAGGCAACGAAACATTCCTTCTAGTTGTTAGGTTCAAACATGACCAAGAATAGCTTCTGAGCTTATTCAAAATGAAATATAATGCATTTACAAACTGGTAGTTACTATCGACTACCTAAATGATACGACCGTTCTAACGACAGTCAGGGGTGTAACAAAAGATGGCTGCGAAGAATGCAGTCAATTAATAACCAAGGCATCTGATTGCCATAACTACAGTCAGCAAAGACTTGAAAATTACCCCAAGTAGGGTTGAACAAAATAGCCTCAAAATGACAACGATCAGGTTCAGCAAAAAGGTAGGCATTGACGTTCCACGACGTTCACCAAGCTGCACCAGGGCTGACCAAAATGTCTGACCCCAAAGGTGTCTCACTCTAAACTGAAATAAATGACATCTAACTAATCTAGTTACATCCCTACCTAGAAAAATGGCTGACACTGAGTGTGGTTGATTCACAAACTACATTATAACTACTACACCACCAGAAACTAGAACAAAGAAGGGGTGTGACAAAAACTCACGAAATGGAGGAGCTCTCACTCAGCTTTCTATTCCACAACAAGGGTTGTACATAAACCTCTCTGGCTCTCTGGATCGGTATCCTCCTCATCAGGATTCCCATCTGGACTCCCCCAAAGACCAGGGTTCGATTTGTCCCTGTCGACATCTTCGTGGATATGCCTGGAAATGGCATTTTGGCTCCTTCCCTCTCGTTCATCGTTCTGGAAGTTCCACCATCCTGCTGGTTCCTGTAGAAACGTCAGCCCCCCATACTGGGATGGTATTAGCCCATGGTGACTGCTTCAACCATGGTGAATACAAGTCCAATCACGTGGGTAGCGAAATAAGTTGCGTGATTATTCATCCTCTCACTTCCAAAATTATAATGTCCGTCGTGACTATTATAGGCTTCAATTATAAAATACGACACAGCCTTAATCTTGCAGATGTGGATTAGCATGTGAGCTAATACTATATTATAATGCTGGACGTGCTAGTGACGCTACTTTTTGTATCACGCAGCATCCGTGAATTATACGACGTTTCAAAGATGAAATTTCCACTTTGGCAATTTAAATATCTCATACTATTATAATCACACTTATTCAGGATAATTGTAACACTATTACCTGTATATTTCCACTAGGCATCTGCCCTCCACATACGCGTGGGTAATATGTGATGTCACAGCAATGTTGTGCAATACACTATACTTGCCAATAATTATTTCCCAAGCTTCTTATTTAATTCACTGGACTTCATCGACAGTGAATATTAGTATTTGCTTGCTCGATGGCACTTTATAATCACTTTTAACGCTAAACAGCGGATATTCTTCTACGTTTCGTAGGACAAATGTAATTCCACGCCTACACAAGGCGGATTCTCAAGACGCAGTGCTCCGGTACTGGGTGTCTCTAGAAAGTAGGTCGTCAAAACGAAAACGTTGAGCGACTACTTACGTTCCTTTTTGCGTATCTGCAAGGGTATTACCTTACCTAAAGTAAAAATAAACATTCTCCAAAATGTTTTAATAATGCAGCATGACGAAATGGAATATTCTGAGTCTCGTAGGAAAGATAAAAATAATTAATAAGACCTCAGATAATAATTAGCAGTTTACACCAAAGTCAAAAGTGCGATTCACCGCTACTTCAAAGTATCGCGTGATCTCTCAGCTTCACGTGGCTTCCTGGGTGTGTTCAAAAGTACAACATCCCCTCATAAATGCTCTGTCATAAAAAAAAAATATCACATGAACCATAGCTCAGCTGGTTCAATATATATATATATATATATATATCAGTTTCTTGTGGACACGATAACTGCCGTAATTTTGCACCAATCACTTTAAATTTTTTACATAATATGTATCACTATAAAATCTCGGTCGAGTTCGTTAATGGGCAAAATCGGTCAAAGGGGGTGAAAATGGGGGGCTTTTATCGAAAAAGTGAAATATCGCTATAACTCTCTTAATACATGAAATATCGAATCCCTTCAAAGTTCATAATATGTGTCGGATAAGTGCCAAAAATTTATGTCAAATAAGTTTTTTGATAGCACCAACCATTGACCAAAGGGGTGGGAAAAAGTGGGTTTTTCGGGAAACATTAATCATATCTCTGTTAATAGGCACAATATCAAAACCGCACAAAATGGACAATATTCCTCCAATAATTACCTAAAACTTTTGTCTGAAAGAATTTTTGATATGACCCACCATTACGCCACGGGGTGAACAAAATGATTTAAATTATAAGAAAATGCCAAGTGCCAAGAGAGGTTGCCATGACAACTTTACTTTTAATTGATAAGGGATGAGCCATCAGCAGTTGCTATGACAACGCCACTGCACGAGATCACATTCAGTTTTCATATGTCTGTGGGAAGCGACTTCGGTATTGGAACTGGTAGCATGCTGAACTTCTATGCCCAAGGTCGCGGGTTCAAACCCGGCTGAAGTCGTCGGATTTACTAAGAGCGCTAAAAAACCTGAGTTTGCTTTCTTTCGGAGGGGAAGTTCCAACGTTCGTTGCGAGTTGCTGATTGAGGTGGCATCTAGTAGCCAAGTTCACAGCTAGGTGTCGTTGACGGTAGTATTTTAGGTAGATTTCATTAGAAAGCTAACTATTGCAATGGGTACCATGTTTCGATTTCCGGAAAATTTCGACATATCTTCGCGTTTCACTTCCCCCAGACCCCAAAACCACCGTCAGTTCAAATGTTTATATATAACAAGCTGTACCCGGCATGCGTTGCAATGCCAACCAAAGAAAGTGTGGGCGTTGAAATTCTGTTTCTTGAAGTGCTTTTGGATACTCAACATGTTAACTGCCTCTAAGCTATCGTAAAATGGATTTTCTAATTTAGAACCATTCGTGGAAGCGTGCACAACTTTCAAAAGTGTCATCGCTGTCACTCATTTGTTGAATCTATTCGTACGCTACCTGTTGTGAAATGGATTTACTAAGTCGAAACCCTTCCCTGGCGTGTACACAATAACTCATCAATGATTCATCGCAATCGGATGAATTGTATATGCACGTATACGGTGTTTTGTTTAAACGATTCGTGCGCTGTCACTCATTTGTTGAATCTACTCATGCGCTACCTATTGAGAAATGTATTACTAAGTCGAAGCCCTTCCCTGGCGTGTACACAATAACTCATCAAGGTTTCATCGCAATCGAAGAATGTTATATGAACGCAATAGGGGATTTTGTTGAAACGCTTCGCGCGTCGTCACCCATTTGTTGCATCTACTCTTGCGCTACTTATTGTGAAATGGATCTACTAAGTCCCCTTCCCTGGCAGGTACACAATAACTGATCAATGTTTCATCGCAATCGGATGAATAGTATATGAACGCATACCTGATTTTGTTTAAACGATTCGCGCTCCGTCACTCATTTGTTGAATCTACTCGTGCGCTACCTACTGTAAAATGTATTTACTAAGTTAGAAACCGTCACGTAAGTGTCCACAACATCTCACCCAAGTTTCATCGCTATCGGACTAATGGGATATGAAGACATAGGGGACTGTATTGAAACGTCCGCATGTCGTCGTTCATTTGTCGAATCTACTCGTGTGCTACCTACTGTGAAATGTATTTACTAAGCCAGAAACCTTCCTTGGAGTGTCCACCATATTTCACCCAAGTTTCACCGCTAACGGCAGAATGGTATATGACCTTATACGGGACGTTGTTGAAACGCTTCGCGCGTCGTCCCTCATTTGTTGAATCAACTTGTGCGCTGCATATTGTATAGTGGATTTACTAAGCCAGAAATTTTCCATGACGTGTACAGAACATCTCACCCAAGGTTCATAGCTACGGACGAATGGTACATGAATGCATACGGGACTCGGTTGAAACGCTTCGCGTGTCGTCGCTCATTTGTTGATTCTACTCTTGCGCTACATATTGTAATATGGATGTACTCAGCCAGAAACCTTCCCTGGAGTGTACACAACATCTCACCCAAGTTTCATCGCAATCGGATGAATGGTATGTGAACGTATACGGGACGTTGTCGAAACGCTTCGCGCGTAGTCACTCATTTGTTGAATATAAACGTGCGCTTCGTATTGTAAAATGGATTTACTTAGCCAGAAACCTTTCCTGGAGTGTACACAACAATTCACCAAACATTTATCACTATCAGACGACTGGTATATGACTTTATACGGGACTTTGTTGAAACGCTTCGCGCGCCGTTGCTCATTTGTTGTTTCTACTCGTGCTCTACCTATTTTTAAAGGGAGTTACTAAGCTAGAAACCTTCCCTAGAGTGCACACAAAATCTCAGCCTAGTTTCATCGCTATCGGACGAATGGTATATGAACGCAAACGTGACTTTTTTGAAATGCTTCGCGCGTCGTAGCTCATTTGTTGAATCTACTCGTGCGCTGCCTATTGTAAAGTGGATGTACTCAGCCAGACAATTTCCCTGCAGTGTACTCAACATTTTACGCAAGTTTCATAGCTATCGGACGAATGGTATATGAATGCATACGGGACTTTGTTGAAACGCATTGCGTGTCGTCGCTCATTTGTTGAATCTACTTGTGCGCTATCTACTGTGAAATGTATTCACTAATTTTGAAACCTTCACGTAAGTGTACACAACATCTCACCCAAGTTACATCGCTATCGGACGAATGGTATATGAACACATACGGGACTTTGTTGAAATGCTTCGCGCATCGTCGCTCATTTGTTGAATCTACGCGTGCGCTACCTATTGTAAAATGGATTTACTAAGTCAGAAACCTTCCTTGGAGTGTACTCAACATCTCACCCAAGTTTCATCGGAATCGGACGAATGGTATATGAACGCATAGGAGACATACATACCCACCCACAGACAAACTATCACGTTACATTGATTTATATATATATAGATTTATGTAATATATGTATATCAGTTTCTTGTGGACACGATAACTGCCATAATTTTGCACCAATCACTTTGAATTTTTTACCGAATATGTATACCCAAAAAATCTCGGACGAGTTCGTTACTGGGCTAAATCGGTCGAAGGGGATGAAAATGGGGGACTTTTTTTTTCGAAAAAATGAAATATTGCTATAACTCTCTTAATATGTGAAATATCGAATCCTTTCAAAGTTCATACTATGTGTCGGATAAAGCTCAGAAATTTATGTTTGAAACGTTTTTTGATAGCACCAACCATCGACCAAAGGGGTGGGAAAAAGTGGTTTTTTCGGGAAACATTAATCATATCTCTGTTAATAGGCACAATATCAAAACCGTACAAAATGGACAATATTCCCCTAATAATTACCTAAAACATTTGTCTGAAGGAATTTTTGATATGAGCCACCATTGCGCCAAGGGATGAGAAAAATGATTTCGGAATTATAAGAAAATGCCAAGAGCTATCAGTGGTTGACATGGCAACACTACTAAATTGATGAGGGATGAGCCATCAGACGTTGCCATGACAACGCACTTGCGCGAGATCAGATTCAGATTTCCATCTGACAAAGTGTGAAGCGGCTTCGGTGACGTAACTGGTAGCATGCTGAACTTCTATGCCCAAGGTCGCGGATTCAAAGCCGGCCAAAGTCGTCGGATTTTCTAAGAGCGCTAAAAATCCCTCAGTAAGCTTTCCTTTGGAGGGGAAGTTCCAACGTTCGTTGCGAGTTGCTGATTGAGGTGGCATCTAGTAGCCAAGTTCACAGCTAGGTGGCGTTGACGTTAGTATCTGGTAGCAACATTAGGAACTACTGCTTGAAATTTAGCGTCTGCATTCCTTACCTGAATTACAGACTAATACAGCCATCACAATTCACATCGTTTATCAGACAGATTCTACACTCACCCAAAGTACACGGGGTTATATGACCGCGTTGTCGCAGCCCTTAAACTGAGGAACCAACCAACATCTCTGCGGGAGATATAATTTTGCGTGAAGAAATAACAGACCGTTACATAGTTACACATCAGTGTTGAAACCTTGCATAAGGACAGTGTGACCACAAGTATAACAAGTAGTTCCGTGAAGAACTGTACAGCCTATTTTCATATATCCTGCTCATGTTAATTGCCCCTATCAACATACAAAATTTCAGTTTAATTGCTGTAACAGATTCGTAGATATTGAGAACCGTCTAAATATTTCAGATGGTCGCCAGGTTGGATTTTTATTTTTGTACTATTATATTAAGATTATTGTGTACGTGTGGTATTCAAACTTCAATCGCATGATTAGAACACAAGAAGTAAAAACGAGATTTTAAAATTACGCACAGCAGCCATCTTGTGATTATGCAAACAATTGAAATAAATTAGATGCCAGTGGATCAACACTTGTGTAAGCATTTAACGTGCAACGTTTCACGGCACTCGGATAGTTAATTCGCGAGAAACGTCCATTTAAATATTTATACTTCGCGTCACCGCCATGTTGGATTCGTGCTCACCAGGTTACTGAAAGTCCTATAGGTGAACATGTGTTCATAGTCTCTATGTACATAAAAATTTCAGTTTGGTTGCTGTAAAAGATTCATAGATATTGAGAACCGTCTAAATATTACGGAAGCTTGCCATTTAGGATTGTTATATGTATAGGCCATAGAGTTATGTACC
Source organism: Meconema thalassinum (assembly GCA_946902985.2). Taxonomy (NCBI): domain Eukaryota; kingdom Metazoa; phylum Arthropoda; class Insecta; order Orthoptera; family Tettigoniidae; genus Meconema; species Meconema thalassinum. The sequence goes on from OX336388.2 coordinate 1,210,097,203, forward strand.
ATTCAAGGACACTTATTGCCTAGGTTCATTATTCAACTTTCACTTCGATCGCATGATTACGACACAAGAAATAAAAACTTAATTTTAAAATTTCGTACATTCGCCATCTTGAGGTTATGTAAACAATTGAATTAAATTAGATGGCAGTACATTACAATCTGCAAAATCATTTACTGTACCACATTTCACTGCACTCAGAGAGTTAACTCACGAGAAAAGTCTATTAAAATATTTCAAATTTGCTTGGTCGCCATGTTCGTTTTGTACTTTACAGGTTTATGAATTATACATAGGTAAACTTGTATCAGTACCCTTTATCACCGTACAAAATTGCAGGGTGATATCTGTAATAGTTTAGGGGATATAGAATGTCAGTGAAATATTTCGCACAGCCGCCATTTTGAGGTTATGTAAACAATTGAACTAAATTAGACTCCAGTGCATTGCAATGTGTATAAATATTTGCTGTACCAAGTTTCATTACATTTGGATAGTTAAATCGCGAGAAAAGTCTATTTAAAAGTCTCCACTTCGCTTGGCCGCCATGTTGGTTATGTAGTAACCAGGTTTTTGAAAGTCTCATAGGTGAAGTTCTAGTAGTACCCTTTATCACCGTACACAATTTCAGGGCGATATCCGTTATAGTTTCGGAGATACTGAATGCTAGTGAAATATTTCGCACAGCCGCCATGTTGGATTGGTGAGACGTAACAAAATTCGATGGGCACGGTCGAGGTCGCCGGGAATAGTGCTATGAACTTACCGAGTTTCACTGAAATCGCTCCAGCCGTTTAGATTTTATTAGGGGGGGACACACACCTCACACACACACACACACACGCACACACACACGCACACACACACACACGGACAAAAGGTGATCTCATAAGCCTATTTTTTCAAAATTGAAAATAGGCTAAAAATGGACTCCAAATGACAAGAAGGTTACCGTCCCCATAAGACAATAAAATGTTTAAAATATGTTTAAAATGAAGAAAAACAAAATTAATTAATCTCCAATTATAAAATACTTTCACGCGATAAATGAGGTCTGAACCTTCTACGAAAACCTGCATATTCTGCCTATTTTCGCCTATCTCTAAGTTTGTCTGGTGAAATCTACCTCCGCCTTCCGGCGTGCCGAGAGGACTTTTTTAAAAGTGTAATAGTATTGACTAGGTGGTTTAATATTTTTTTTACCTGAATAGATAATTCATGTAAAATCAATTCAGATATTAAAGTATAAAAATAATTCTTATTCCCTGTCCAATCTAATTGAGTGCAATTCATGTTGGCAGACTGAAACGCATTTATGTTAATAAACTGACGTTTCTTAAAAGTATCCTATGTATTTTTGACACTTCGTAAAATATAGGAAGGTAGGGGTGCGCTACTTTGCCAAACCTGAGTTCCAGATGAGATGTCTATTTGTTAAGGATGGTGAATGTACCGATAAAACACTGCTGCCGTCCGTCGCGTGATAGTCAAAAGATACGTTCCATCGCCAAGTGACTGAGAAATTACATGGTGTGACAGCAACTGACACCTCCAAGCTCAATAAGTTCTCATGTAACACCTGTTAGTTGCCACGGCGCTCAGACTGCATAGTTGGTATATTCTCGTACTGTACTTGTAATTGAACCGGGTTACAAGGTACCGTGTTAAATCTAATATATGTTATTTAAGGTAGGCCTGTACACTGATGGATTTGGATTGTAGTAGCAGTTCGTATAAATTCAAAAATAAGCCGATTGAGCTCGAAGTTTATGGAAATTGATACTGTCTGTGTATACGTTTCAGGATAATTGAACCTACTTTTCTGATTTGAAAATGAAAACGTTGGTTTATAAGATCTGATCGAAAGCAACGCGTATGTATGTGAAACTTTTAGTTATACGTGCCTTCGAATCCCACAATCTCAAGCCACTAGGCCTCAATTTTGTATGTTCCTATCGTCGCGTATGGCTCTGAATCCTGGACCATAAATGCTGCATGCCGTAGGAGAATCGAAGCCTTCGAGATGACGTGTTATCGAAGAATGCTACGAATATCGTGGGTAGCAAGAAGAACAAATTAATCTTTTCTGAAGGAGCTAAGGATTGCTCTTAAAAGCACGCTTACTCCTAAACATCCAAATGCAAATGTTGAAATTTTTGGGACATGTCATCCGACAAAATGTATCATCCAGGGTAAAGTTGACGGAAAACGGCTCAGGGGACGTGCCCCGAACCGGTACCTTGACCAGATAAACAGTCTGACTAATCTGCCACTTCAGAAATGAATGCACACAGAGGAGACCGCGGTGTATGGTGGGGTAATGTTAACATAATTACGTGAAGGGTCACGACGTTTGAAATCGAACTACGACCGAGAAGAAGACGAAGAAGAAGAACCATTTACGAGTTCAATCTGGGAACAATATGTGTGTGTGTACTCTTCTAACGTATCAACGGCTGCTTTCATTCCCAGCTATACTGCTACCATACAATCCATAACGCCAGTTAAATTTACCATACTAAGCTCTGTAGCTCAACGCGCAACGTCACTGAATTCAAAGCATTGAGATAATAATGAAAGAAAAAGTTTTCAAAATGTTTAATGACCTCACTGCTCTCCACCTCAACGTTGAGTGTTTTGTAAACTAATAGAAGAGTAGTAGCGAATAAATGCCACATTACTTTCAAATATTGCCGCTTAATTATAGACACGTCAATGGAATATACTTTGAGGAGCGAATACTAATGGATGGTTGAATGTCTGTTAAGGATCGACATCAAATGTGAAATATGTGTTCAGTACAATATAGGCTACTATTTCAGGATAAGTGGCTTACTATATTTGCAGAGCAATTTGTCATATTCATCTCGAGTAACAGTTGTACGAATTTTCTATCCCTAATGGACTATTTCTTTCATTCTTCTTCCTTCAGTACCTTTCTCGCTGGGGAAGTGGTGGAAGTGTTTGATTTCCAGACAGCGAGTTCAATTTTTGAGTGAGAATGCCAGATTCTTGAAGGACGTAATAAACTACGGCTATCGTACGATTTGAAACTCAAAAGATCTCTCGCATCACAGTTGGTGATTACATGACAAGATTAATTAAATAGCTCCAACTCAAATTATTTATGACAGGTATTGCTATTATTATTATTATTTTAAGGGGCGGAACGGCAAGGTCATATTCCCCTTTTACGACAGGTAACCGTAACCATTATTATTATTATTATTATTATTATTATTATTATTATTATTATTATTATTATTATTATTATTATTATTATTATTATTATTATTATTCTATTCAATAGATCATCTTGTTCTGACTGGCTGCGTGGCGCAGCAGTAAAGTTCTCGCCCGGTATGCCCAAGGTTGCGGGATAGAAACCCGGCGCAGTCAGTTGGCATTTAGGGGCACTTAAATGCGAGAGAGTCGTGTCAGTAGATTTACTGGCTCGTTAAAGATCTTCCTCAGGGCAAAATTCTGGAACCTCGGAGTTCCTAAATTCCAGAGTACTGTAGTTAAAAGAGACGTAACATCCATATAATTAGCCTATTATTATCATCATTATTATTATTATTATTATTATTATTCTCCTCCTTCACCCCAATTATACCTTGATTAGCCACTTCTCTTTCACCTTTTTCTGTACACAGATCAAAATGAAATTTGAGCTATGTACAGTAAATGGCGTATAGAATAGAATTCTCGAATCACTGGAAGAAGATAGATTCAGACCGTGTACTCGGTAACATTTCGAAGCATCATCTCTTAGCTTTGATTGTGGCAAAGTTTGGCATTGTCATTCTGAATCAAAAAAATACATTTATGGAATGTTTCTAGATAAAATACACCTGGAAAATGTTTAAAAATGCTTGACGTTGCGTTGGTGAAAGGAAATGAAATGTGATTGTGATCTTAATTGACAGCACTAGGCCACTAAAAGAAGAACGGACTATTAAATTGGAGACGTGCTAGGAATTATAAAATGGGATCTGTCAGATTCATCAAATTTAATTGCAGTGGCGACTTTAGATTGATTCATTACCATTTTGAATCCAATTATTGTTATTGGCTCGTAATCTAGCCTCATTAATTCTTTTTTAAATCCGAAACCGTCAGAGAAAAGAAGATTTAAATGTGATGTCCACTAAAGAGCAGTAGTGAATGATGAAGTTACGGCTTCCTTCTCTCTGAAGAATCGACAGTTTATATTACGATTCTCAAACCCTGTTAATTCGCATTATTATTATTATTAATTATTAATAGTAATTAATAGCCAACGTGGGCTCACTACAACAAGAAGTGCATCTCGCTAGACGCAAAATTAAGGCACCATACAACAGTGATCCTTCCGGAAGCAACTTACGCAGCCGAAACAATGGTGATCGGTGGTCATTCCGAAATTAAGGATATAGAAAAACGGGATAGAAAAATTCTCAGAATGCTTTACAGGGCAGTTAATAATAACGGTATTTGGATTAAGAGAACTCAAAACGAACTCTACCAAAAGATCCACACGATAACGGACGTAATCAGAAATCCCCGAGCACAGTTTTATACACACATTTACAGGATGGAAAACTTCAGAACGGCGAAAAAATTGCTCAACGTTATAACACAGAGTAAGTATGGCACGGAGTGGCTGGCAGAGGTTCAGAGGGACCTTAAACAGGTCAACATACACAATCTCGAGGACCGCACCGAGTGCCGGAATAAAATCAAAAAGTTAAGTTAAAAATTGACCATCACGACAGCCTGGAAGAAAATGGACAGCTGAACGGAAGAAGGAGCTTTCTGAGAGGATGTAGAGTTTGGGAAGAGAAGCGTGAAAACGCCAGAAGATGAATTAATCATGTATTCATGTTCAATCGCTCTCCTAAAGGGGAACAATCGATTAATTAAAATAATAATAATAATAATAATAATATTAATAATTTAGGCATAACATCCCATTCAATCGCTGTGGCTTTAGAGACGCCTAGATGTCAGAATTATGCCCCGGGAGAGCTCTTTAACGTGCCAGTATACCTACCAAGACGAGGATGCGCATGTTAAAACTCTTCTTGGTCATCGGCCTGAGTCTCTTCACACAGGTTGTTGAAATTACGGTATCACAAAAGTTCAATAGCCTCAACAAACTCTGAATGAAATCACCATGTTTCGTAGAGGGTAAAATGACAGGATGGTTCCTAACTTAAGGCCACGACCGTCTCCTTCCCAGTCCTCACCTGAATTACGAATACACACAAGTACAATCACCACAACATGAACCTACACCCAAGCACGCGGGACTAAATGCGTACGCTATCCAAGCCACTCAAATGAAACAACATGACCCCCCAGGGGGCCACATCTAGTGCTTCCACTTACTTGTCTCGGGCTCCTCTCCGTCCTTTTTCCTACCGGCCTCCCTTGGTCAACACTTGTTATTTTCCGACCCCGACGGTATTAGGGTAACCGAGGCCTACGGAGTCTTTCGCTTTCCCGCCTTAATTGGCCATTGTTCATCTTTCCTGATCCCTCCTTCTTGTCTTCTTTTCATTATATTACAGTTGCTCTTAAAGATTCCCGCGCTGTTTTTCTTAGTTGGCTCCCCGTGTATCTAAATTCCTTTTAGCGAATTTTTTGCATCTACACTCCATTTTGTAGGTATTTTCATCAATGTTGCATTTTGTAAGTCTCTTCGATCTAAATTGCACTTTGCGAATATTTTCAAGCTCAATTGCATTTTGTAAGGATTGACAATCCAAATTGCTTTTTAGTAAGTCTTTCAATATAGGTGCTGGGACTTTTGTGAGTAGTTTGAATTTCAATTGCATTTTGTAAGTATTTTCAACCTAAACCGCATTTTGCACATATTTTCAATCAAAATTGCATTTTGTATGGTGGGCATTTTGGAAGTATTTTGATTCTCAATTGCATTTTGTGGGTCTTTTGAATCTAAATTACATTTTGTAAGTATTTTCAATCTAAATTGCATTTGTAAGTATTGTCCATCCAAATGAATAGTTTGAATCTACCACACATTTTGTAAGCATTTTCAATTTCAATTGCATTTTGTAAGTATTTTGAATTTCAATTGCACTTTTTGAGTATTTATAATCTGAAATGTGCGTTTTTCAATCTAAATTCCCTTGTATATTTTCAATTTCGATTGCATTTTGTAAGTATATTGAACCTCAATTGCATTATGTACGTATTTTCAATCTCATTTGCATTTCGTAAGTATTTTGAATTTCACTTGCATTTTGTAAGTATGTCGACTCTGCATTGCATTTTGTACGTATTTTGAACCTAAACTTCATTTTGTGCGTATTTTCCAATCTCTTCCTTACGTGAGTATTTTCTTTCTAAATTCCCTTTTGTAAGTACTACCGCTCTCCATTTTGTGGATTGTTTCCATCTGAGTTCCATTTTGTAAGCGTTTTCAGTCCCACTTAATTTTCGTTCTGGTTTCCATTTCATTGTCATTTTCAATATCACCCAGACCATTAGGGGCCGATATCCTAGATGTTAGTCCCCTTAAAACAACAATTATCATCATCATCATCATCATCATCGAAACAACATGAGAGGGTAAAGCAGAGGTGGGTATAGTGTGCAAAAGCGAACGTGGATTTAGTGCGCATCTTGCGTGCGAGGAAGATGCGAGATGTTTGGCACCACCTGGTCATGTGGTCTCGGCATAAATGCTCGTTCCTCCGCTGAGTTTCATTGGAGATAGCTTCTCTGTGAATGTGGACGGTAAGTGTGCAACTAATTGCGAATAAGGTTTTTTCAAGCGAGCAGAGCTCTTTTATATCTCCACTTTAAAGTGTTTGTGCTGCCTGTAACACAGGATGTTGAAGAGCACAACGCTTAAGTTGACGAGACAACTGACAGGAATATTTTAGCAAAAGTATGCAAAGTGACCAGATTTACCGAAAGGAGTATTTTTATATTATAAGATAATTTAATAGATGCCTTTCCCAGGTAGCTACAACTGTTTACCATATGACTAATAGTTCAATGATGATATAAAAACAGTATATCTAAATAACTTACACTGCTTACAATATGTAGTAAGTTCCGTACATCGGCAGAATATAGAGGAAAGTCACCAAATATGGGGAGGTATTTTTTTATAGGGCTCACATTAGTCATAAGAAGGAACGGAATAATTTTGGTTTTATCACCAATGTAAACCTCAGGGGATACGTAGGCCTGTATTAGAAATATGGGCAAGTTTGATGTTGTAATACCCTCTGATATTATTATTAACTTTAAAAGTGCACTTTCCCCATATTAGGCAACCGGAGTTCGTAATATGGGGAGGTGAGAAACCTCACGGGTTTTATTTAAAATTGATACACTGAATAATATACCCTTTTAATTAAAGCTCAGACAATGGAATAAAATCATGAACATAAATAGTACAAAAGTACAAAAATGAACATTGTAAGTAAATAACAGTCCTGGTTTCCTGTTGCCGAATTTCCAAAAAAACAACCTGTCTCTGATTCTACACGCAATGCGTAAGCCCAGTTCTCTGTTTTGAATTAATGTGAGTGCGCTGCCAACTGTTTACATCTGTCTGTCGCCTCTTCAGGGTGAGTGTGGGGCACGAGGGAAGGCATGGGCATTCAGGGAGAACTATTTGTTTATTAACTCTGCTGCACCAGCAGCCAATTTGGGATTGGAAGGATGTCAACAGCAGGAACTAGTGGACTGCCCCCCCCCCTCTCCTCCAATCAGATGTTGAGGCCTCTGGTGAAATGTCACCACTTTTGTTTGGGGGAGAAGATCTGGATTTCGATGTTGTACCTCTACTGAGAGGTTCGGGAAATCATGGTCCTGGAAGATGTTCTTATTGCACGGATAAAGCCCAGATTTATGGAACCCTCCTACATTTTCAACAGTTGCTGCCCTCATATACGCATGTCCAAACAGCTCACCAACCCATTCCCGGCATCTAAAAATAAGTTATATGACACTCACTAAGAGCTGAACTAATCCGTTACATTCAATATAACGTAATATGGGGTTCCCTATATTAGGAGACAATGAACTCCCCATATTAGGCTATCGCACTGTCCACGCTTTAACATTTTACTTCCAAGAAATTTATAGGCTAAGACAAAATACTACAATTGTAACTTGAACCTAAGCCCCTGACTGCATATACAAACACATTTAGAAAATTAATTCACTTACCTTTTCTTAACAATTCGTACGAATTCAGAAAACTGAGAAATATTTCACAACGATGAAGAACAACAAACTTCAATAACAAAATGGCTATGATGCGCAGCTAAGGGCAACTTCGTGCGATACGCACACAGTACGTGGACAACAAGTTAACGTATTCACTGCAAGGTTATTGCATCTACTAAATGACAAAATACGAGGGGCGTTTTTTAAGTAATAACCGTTGTAATATTATGGCATTGCAGCGCGGCGGTTGGCATTCCGTGCAGGTGCGCTGTGTACCTGCATCTATTGGCAAGACTGAGACGCCATTACGGCATAAGTCGCCCATGTGTGGGTGTATTGACAAGCTTTTGAAATTGCATCGCCGATTGCGAGTCCCGCCGACTCGAAGACAAGAGAGAAAATTCCCCTGTAAGATATGCTGCCATTTGCCCACCACTGTCAGGCAAATTGCATGCTTACACAGGAGAACGCCCCTCGTACTACTTCCCCATTATTTTAAGGAAACCTCCCCATATATGGTGACTTTCCTCTATTTATTGTTTTGCGGGTAGCAAACAGGAGGTAAAACCTTCATTGACTCCATATCAAATCAAAATCAATAATGCAAATATATCAGAACTATTATTATTATCAAAATGAATTTCACGAATGTATGCTCTCACACACCGGAGCGATCGCGGTGGGGGTAACGGGAGCGACGGGGGTGGCGATCAGGTCTTTTCACACCCGGACGCGTGGTGGTAGCGATCAGTTTGGAAAATCCTATACGATACTGAACACTAATATGTTTTCCGCGTTGGGTTCGATTCCCGGTCAATGCATGTGAGATTTTCGAAGTGAAATGCCATGTCCTGTGGTTCGGATTCCACGTAAAAAGGAGGTCCCGTGGCTCATGATCGCGAGATTAACGGTCACGTTAAACTACAAGCTTCCTTCTTTGTTTTCCGCGTAATAGTCTATAGTCACATCGCGGCAAAACTAAAAGTGTTAAGTATCGTTTGAAGGATGTGCTTGTAGCGTATTATTACGTGCCACCCCCCTAGTGGCACTTTTGTTAACTGGATTACGGTGGGAAGAAGGCACAACACCAATTACTGCTTAAAGAAATAATTAACTTTATTGTGGCCAGAAAGATACACTCCTCAACAGCAAATACTAGGAATTATTACCTTACTCCAGTTTCCTCACGTCGAGAATACTTCTCCTTTCACTTGTCAACAGATCACAGTTAATCCTTTCGCTAATGATTCCGGTCCCGTACGCTGGCTAGAAATAGCTGCACTAGGTCTGTCACTCACTGTTTTGCAACTCACCACAATGACCTCTCTCGCATTGAGTAAGCACACTCGCTCAAAACACAGGCAGTCCCCTGTAAGCTCCTCACTCCCTTCGCTGTCAAGAGAATCAGCTTCACTAGGGGTTTCGCAAGTCACCACACTTCTGTCGCTCAGGATAAGCGCTCGCACGTAAAACACAACAACAACCACTGCTTGACAGGTCGCACTTATATAGCAGGCTGGTGACTCAATAAATGCTTCTAGATCCATCCAGGGTGTCACGGCTTCCCGAGGTTTCCATCGCTGGCTCAGTCACGAATATTCTGGACCATCCCTTTGTCCTAGTAGCCCTGTTGCATAAGGCGTACGCAATACACGAGGCAGGGCACAGCCTAGCCCTGGGGCAGTTGTGACTCATGCGGCGAGCGATGACAAACTCGAAGCCGGAAAACCACCCCCTTCCTAAAAAGGCTGATCGTCCCGATCAATCATTGGTCCTTCTGTGTCCCTCCGTAGGCTGCCAGGCGATCTCGATGCACGATCTTCATCTTCGCCCTCGGGCTCCGCCGGATCCTGTAGACGACATCGTTGATCCGTTTCACGACTCGGTACGGGCCCTCCCAGGACTTCTGCAGTTTGGGTGACAGGCCTTTCTTCCGTAATGGGTTGAAGAGCCAGACCAGGTCGCCCTCGTGGAATCCGCCGGCATCCGTCTGCTGGTCGTATCGGCTCTTCATTCGGTCGGTCTCGATCCGCTGTTTCCTCCTCGCGAACGCGTGCACGTCCTCCAGTTGGTCGACCAGTTCTTGACAATACTGGCTTACCGGGATCAGATCATTCCCAGGTCGGCCGAAGGCAAGATCGACAGGTAGACGGAGCTCCCTCCCAAACATGGCCCGGGCTGGTGTGCACCCGGTGGCTTCATGCACGGTGGCGCGGTAGGCCAGGAGAAATAGTGGAAGATGTTTGTCCCAATCCCTCTTGTGCTCGCTGACGACTATTCGGAGATGGTTCTCGATGGTGCGATTGAATCGCTCTACCATCCCGTCGGACTGAGGGTGTAGCGGCGTTGTCCTTGTCTTCCGGATTCCCAGCAGCTGGCATAGGTTCTGGAACACCTGTGACTCGAAGTTCCTCCCTTGGTCGGAGTGCAGCTCCAGGGGTACTCCGTACCGGCTGACGAATTTCTTCACCAGGGTCTCTGCAATCGTCGCGGCTTCTTGGTTAGGGAGCGCATACGCCTCCGGCCATTTGGTAAAGTAGTCGCTGACGACTAATATGTAGCGGTTCCCTGCCTCGCTTAACGGGAATGGCCCAGCAACATCGATGGCCACTCTCTCCATGGGGCCGCCCACGTTGTAGGTCTTCAGTGGACCCCGTCGTCTTCGTCCTGGGCCCTTGCTGGCTGCGCAATCGTGGCACCTCGCGCAGTTGTTCTCCACGTCTGTTCGGCATCCGATCCAGTAGAACCGCTCTCTCAGCTCCTCCAGGGTCTTTTTTTTTATCCCTAGGTGTCCACCAGATGATCCTTCATGAACTTCCTTCAGGACTTCCTCCGTCATAGCCTTTGGAACGATGACTTGCTCTCGAGATGTCTTCCCGTCGGTGCTCTCCCAGGTACGGCAGATGAGGCCATCCCTTACAATCAGCGAGTCCCACTGTGCCCAGTAGGACTTAAACTTTGGGCTGCAGTCACTCACAATGTTCCACCCGGGTCTTGGGACATAGGCCCTCTTCCATTCGGCTATCAGTCCCAGGTCATCATCTTCTGCTTGTGCCCGCGTGAAAGATTCGCGGCTCCAGCTCCCTTCAAGTTCCACGGTAGTCCTTCGGCACTTTATACCGGTGTTCTCCTCCCTTCGGGCAAAGAAGGTGCAGTCTTCGGGGCACGGTCTTCGTGACAGGGCGTCGGCGTTAGAATGCAGTTGGCCTTTCCTGTGCTGAATCTCAAAGTTGTACTGTTGAAGCCTCTCTATCCACCGCGCGAGTTGACCCTCGGGCTGCTTGAAGTCCAGGAGCCACCGCAGGGATGCATGGTCGGTCCTGATGAGAAATTCTTGCCCGTACAGGTACTTGTGGAAGTGTTCAATGGTCTTCACGATGGCGAGCAGCTCCTTCCTGGTGACGCAGTAGTTTCTTTCTGGCTTTGACAAGGCCTTGCTGAAGTAGGCCACTACTCTCTCCTCGCCGTCCACTACTTGCGACAGGATTCCCCCTATGCCAAAGTCGCTGGCATCGGTATCGACGATGAACCTTGTTCCAGGTCTGGGGTAGGCCAGAATAGGCGCGGTGCACAGAGCCTGCTTGAGTTGTTCGAAGACACTGTGTCATTCTGCTGTCCACGTGAAGAGTTGGTCCTTCTCAGACAGTCGATGTAAAGGTTTGGCGATGTCGGCGAATCCTCTCACGAAGCGACGGTAATAAGTGCAGAGTCCCAGAAAGCTTCGTAGTTGGGACTTGTCCTATGGAACTGGCCACTCCCTCACAGCCGCGGTCTTCTCTGGGTCGGTGCGCACCCCTTCCTTGGAGACGATATGCCCAAGGTACTGGACCCGCTTCTGGAAGAGCTGACACTTCTTGGGGCTCAACTTCAGCTGGGCAGCCCGTAGCTTCAACAAGATCTCCTTCAGGTTGCTGTAGTGCTCCTCGAAGCTTCTCCCCAGAACGATGACGTCGTCTAGGTAGACCAGGCAGGTCTTCCAGTGTAGTCCCCTGAGAATGGACTCCATTAGCCTTTCGAAGGTCGCAGGGGCGTTGCACAGACCGAATGGCATGACGGTGAACTGCCAGAGCCCGCTTCCCACAGAGAACGCAGTTTTCTCGCGGTCCTTAGGGTGGACCTCCACCTGCCAGTAGCCACTCTTCAAATCCAAGGTAGAGAACCATCTCGACCCTGATATGGTGTCCAGGGCGTCGTCGATCCGGGGTAGAGAGTAGCTGTCCTTCTTCGTGACGTCATTCACCCGCCTGTAATCCACGCAGAACCTGGTGGAACCGTCCTTATTCTTCACTAGCACGACCGGAGAACTCCAAGGACTATGTGATGGCTCGATCACCCCTTGCTCCTTCATCTCCTCTACCATCCGGTCGACTTCTGCTTGCTTGGCGAGCGGGACACGTCGGAATGGGGCCCTGATCGGTGTGCTGTCCCCAACGTCGATTCTGTGCTGAACCAAGCTTGTCCTGCCGAAGTCTTTGCTCCCCACGGAGAAGACGTCCTGGAATTCGCGTAGCAGGTCCTGAAGTTGGCGTGATTGTTCCTCGTCTAAATGGTCCTGGGATCCTTGGTACAGCTTCTGTAGTTATTCTGGCAGTGTGCGTCTTCTTGGGTTGTCCGCCTGCAGGTGTCCGTCTGTCGTATCTGTGATGCGGGCAATCCAGGTAACGGGCTCGCCGACTCCTAGGTTGGTGTCCCGGTGAACCGTAATGTCGTAGTCGTTTAGGTTGGACAGGCAGACGTACGGCCGAGACGACGTGTTGATGAGAGGCTTGGCAACTAGCAATCCTTTTGTCTGGATGTCCTCATATTTGGCTCGATGACAGCCGCCACTCCCTCAGCAGTTCCATCGACAATTACGGCAGCGCTGACCTCCGTCCTGGCGGGAACGATGACGTCTTCTCTCAGCCGTACTCGTCGTGCGGTGATGGACTCCTGCGCAGGTTGCAAAGCAAGTTCCTCACCTCCGAAGTGCAGAGTGTTGGTACTCAGATCCAAGATGATGTTGTTCTGGTCCAGGAAGTCCAGTCCGATGATCACTTCATTTGATACGTCAGTCACAAGCACTGGATGCTTTATCGCCCGTCGACCAATGACGAACTCCAGTGATGCTTCGCCATGTACCGGTGCGGTCTCTCCGGTCGCGGTTATTAGCTGGAGGTTCTTTTGTGTTGGTTGCACTCTCCACTTCGGGATCACGGTGGGACTGACGATGGTCCTCGATGCTCCCTTGTCGATTAGTATGGGCCAGCTCTCTCCGTTGACGACTCCGTCGACCATCAGGCTGCTATTGTCCCACCGTAACTTCGTCACACGAACCTGGACGGCCGGGGCTTGACGACTGTCACAAGGCAACCTTTGCCCCCCAAGGCTGGCTAATACTCGTTTCCCTGGGTCGCGCGGTTTTCAGACGATTGATTTCCCGTCGGATACCCTCGGCGGTGGCGATCACCGCAGTCCTTGCTCAGGTGGCCTTTCTTACCGCAGGTCCAGCAGGTCGATAGTCCTCTTCCGGGCCGCCTTTCCGGTTGCCTTCCGGCTGTGTCGTTGCTGGTGGTGCCGCGACTATCGAAGAAACGGCTTAGCGCCTCCATTAATTCGTCGGCCGGGGGCTTGGTCTCGTTGGTTTTTACTGGTTCGTCAACGTCCACTTGACGCACCCGCTCGTGCATTCTGGATGCCTGTTTTGCCGTCTCGAACTCAAGTGCGTGGCTCAGCGCATCTGTCAGGGTCTTATTGCGCGCGAGTCGCAGCGCCTGTTGAGTGTCCGAGTCCCGTAGCCCGTCGGTGAAAGTCTGCGTCGCTATCTGCTCCAGAAAGTCGGCCGGCGCTGTTGGGTAGGCGAGCCTTACGAGGCGTGCGATGTCCATCTCGAACTCCTGCAGGGTTTCCGCGTTCTTCTGTACCCAGGTCCGGAACTGCATCTGGTAGGCCTGCTGAAGATGGCTATCTCCATATCGGGACTCCATATGGGCGATCAGTGAAGCGTAGTCCTGGGATCCAGTCGGGATGGCCTGAAGGACGTTAAGGGCGTCACCTCTCAGCGCTACAATGAGAGCTGTAGCCTTTTCTGTGTTGTTCCTGTTATTTATGGAACAGGCCGCCTCGAACTGACGTAAGTAGGTGCTCCACGGGACCTTTCCGTCGATGGTTGGGGGCGTCACTCTGCTATGTCCCGTTCCTGATATTCCCGGTGTAACGGTGGTCGGGCGTTGGCGCAGCTCGGCAACTTCCTCTCGTAGAGCGTTGAATTTCTCTTCCACCCCCGTCAGTGGGCGTTGGCGCAGCTCGGCAACTTCCTTTTGTAAGGCGTTGAATTTCTCCTCCACCCCCATCAGCGGGCGTTGGCACAGCTCGGCAACTTCCACTTGTAAGGCGTTGAATTTCTCCTCCACCCCCATCAGCGGTCGTTGGCACAGCTCGGCAACTTCCACTTGCAAGGCGTTGAATTTATCCTCCACCCCCATCAGCGGGCGTTGGCGCAGCTCGGCAACTTCCACTTGTAAGGCGTCGAACTTCTTTTCCACTGCTGCGACTTCCTCACGTAGGCCCTGTTCTAATTTCCTTTGGCTCTCCTCTAATTTCGTCAGCAGACACTCTTCCAGATTTTTCTGACCATCCAGAAATTTGGTGGTTAGGTCCTCTGCTAACTTATTCTGGCCGTCCTTCAGGTCCTCTGCTAGCTTATTCTGACCTTCTTCTAATTTGGAAGTTAGGTCCTCGGCTAAACTTTTCTGGCTGTCTTCCAATTTGGCAGTTAGCCCCTTGGTTAAATTCTTCTGGCCGTCCTTCATCTTGGTTTCCATGCCATTTAACTTGTCTAGTAATGCTGCCAATTGCGCCTCCATTTTAGTTGTTTGTCTTGTAAAGGGCATGCACTCACAGGAAAATTAGAGAAAATGACCTGCTCGGGTTTTGAAACCAGGACCGTCAGGTGTTGTGCTTGAGTTCGTAATCCGGCTTCTGACACCAGTTATTACGTGCCACCCCCCTAGTGGCACTTTTGTTAACTGGATTACGGTGGGAAGAAGGCACAACACCAATTACTGCTTAAAGAAATAATTAACTTTATTGTGGCCAGAATGATACACTCCTCAACAGCAAATACTAGCAATTATTACCTTACTCCAGTTTCCTCACGTCGAGAATACTTCTCCTTTCACTTGTCAACAGACCTCAGTTAATCCTTTCGCTAATGAGTCCGGTCCCGTACGCTGGCTAGAAATAGCTGCACTAGGTCTGTCACTCACTGTTTTTCAACTCACCACAATGACCTCTCTCGCACTGAGTAATCACACTCGCTCAAAACACAGGCAGTCCCCTGTAAGCTCCTCACTCCCTTCGCTGTCAAGAGAATCAGCTTCACTAGGGGTTTCGCAAGTCACCACACTTCTGTCGCTCAGGATAAGCACTCGCACTCGCTCGTAAAACACAACAACAACCACTGCTTGACAGGTCGCACTTATATAGCAGGCCGGTGACTCAATAAATGCTTCTAGATCCATCCAGGGTGTCACGGCTTCCCGAGGTTTCCATCGCTGGCTCAGTCACGAATATTCTGGACCATCCCTTTGTCCTAGTAGCCCTGTTGCATAAGGCGTACGCAATACACGAGGCAGGGCACAGCCCAGCCCTGGGGCAGTTGTGACTCATGCGGCGAGCGATGACACAAACTCGCAGCCGTAACAGTATTAGTAGCATACGGGATATAGCAGAGAAATATCGACCTTCGTGACAACAACGCTAGTTGGGTTTCATAAAAGAATATTATTAGGGGCGGCTGATTCACCTGATATACTATCTGATTCAAAACCGCCTTGTCAAACACTAAAGAACGTAGTTTAATTACTTCTTATACGTGCATGTCTCGGTGTTCAATTACACCCTCATCAGCGTGTTCAAAGATATGTGTTTTATGCAGCCCTACGAACGCGTGTAATCGTTGTTGTTTGAGTCTTCAGTCTTTTGACTGGTTTGATGCAGCACTCCATAACTCCCTGTCCTGAGCTAATCGTTTCATCTCTACATAGCTACCACACCCTACGTCCAAGGCAATCTGTTTAACATATTCTAACCTTGGTCTACACGTACGGTTCTTGTCCTCGACCCTTCCTTCGATATCTAAGCTTGCTATTCCTGGGTGTCTTAGTATGTGTCCTACCAAGCTTTCTCTTCTCTTCATTAGCAGTCACCAGAAACATCTCTCCTCTCCCACTAGTCTTAATACCTCTTCGTTTGTAACCCTATCTACCCATCTGATCTTCATCATTCTCCTGTAATACCACATTTCCAACGCTTTAATTCTCCTCTTTTCTGCTGCACCAATAGTCCAAGTTTCACTTCCATAGAGTGCCACGCTCCAGACAAAGGCTTTCAAAAATGACTTCCTAACACCTTAATCAATATTCGATGTCAACAGATTCCTTTTCTGTAGAAATGCTTTCCTTGCCTGAGCTAACTTACATTTTATATCCACTTTGCTTCGTCCATCACTGATTATTTTGCTTCCTAAGTAACAGAAGTCTCCTACTTCCTTTAGTTTTAGGTCGATATTTTTCTGCTGTATCCCGTATGCTACTAATGCGCTGCAAGCATATCCTACAAACGTACATGCACGTATAAGCAGTGATTAAACCACATCCTTTAGTGTTTGACAAGGCACTTTTGAATCACATAGTAATATCAGTCAACACGGATATTAATTATTACCATTGTCATAATAGTTAATGCTTACGCATTTCACCTGCTATACTCATAAATAGGCCCTTGATTTTTAGCCCCCCCCCCCCTAATAAATTCTAAACGGTTCTAGCGATTTCAATGAAACTCGGTAAGTTCATAGCACTATTCCGGGCGACCTCGACCGTGCCCTTCAAATTTTGTTACGTCTCACCAATCCAACATGGCGGTTGTGCGAAATATTTCACCAGCATTCAATATCTCCGAAACTATTACCGACATCACCCTGGAATTTATTACGTTCATAAAGGGAACTACTAGAAGTTTACCTATGTGACTTTTGAAAAACTGGTAACTACAAAACCAACATGGCGGCCACGCGAATTTGCGACTTTTAAATAGAAGTTTCTCGCGATTTAACCAACCAAACGCAATAGAACTTGGTACAGTATATGTTTGTTCACATTGTAATGCACCGACATCTAACTTGGTTCAATTGTTTACATAACCACAAGATGGCGGATGAGCGAAATATTTCACCGGCATTCTATATCTCTGAAACGATTAGCTGTATCACCCTGAAATTTTGTACGGAGATAAAGGGCACTACTGGAAGTTCATCTATAAGACTTTCAAAACGCGGTTAACTACAAAACGAACATGGCGGCCAAGCGAATTTGAAAATTTTAAATAGACCTTTCTCGCAATTTAATGTTCCAAACGCAATGAAATCTGGTACAGGAAAATTTTTATATACATTGTAATGCACTGGTATCTAATTTAGTTCAATTGTTTACATAACCTCAAGATGGCGGCTGGGCGAATTTAAAAATGAAGTTTTTATGTCTTGTGTCGTAATCAAGCAATTGAAGTGGAAGTTTGAATAATGAACCTACGCAATAATTTTTTTTAATGGTACATGACTCTATGGCCTATACATTTAACAATCCAACATGGCGACCATCCGAAATATTCAGACGACTCTGAATATCTACGAATCTATTATAGCAATCAAACTGAATTTTTTGATGTTCATAGGGGCTATGAACTTAAGTTCACCAATAGGACTTTAAATAACCTGGAGATCACAAATCCAACGTGGCGGCGACGCGAATTATAAATATTCACATGGACCTTTCTCGCAATTTAACCATCCGAGTGCAGTGAAACTAGGTACAGTAAATCCTTTTACGAATGTTAATCCACTGGCATCTAATTTATATAAATATTTTCCATAACCACAAGATGGCAGCTGTGCGAAATTTTAAAATCTCCTTGTTACTTCTTGTGTCCTAAACATGCGATTGAAATTTGAATGCTACACGTACACAATAATCTTCATGTAACATTACATAAATCTAGGACCTACATATATACAATCCAACATGGCGACCATCCGAAATATTTAGTCGGTACTCAATATCTACGAATCTATTTCAGCAATCAAACTGAAATTTAGTATGTTGATAGTGGCAGTTAATATAAGTGGGATATATGAAAATAGGCTGTATAGTTCTTCACGGAACTACTTGTTAATTTTTATGAAAGGGACTTTAGCCTTTTAGTTTCGTGGAATAGCCCCCTTAAGTTTTAAGCAAACGAGTTTAGCCATCTTGAAGTCATTTAGTAAAACATTTAATAAACACTAATATTAATACCGAAAATTGTAGATTCGAGTGTCTCCAATTTGTTCGATTAATATCCTAACTTCTCCATCGTTTGGCGGCTACTTGTTATCTAAAAATTAAAACAACAATGGATTAGTCGCAGATTTCAAAGTATTGCAGACGGCTCAAATTTATTTCCTGTGGCTGCGGGGTGACGGTGAAGTCAAGGGTGGTTTTACAATAACACTACAGCAGCGAGTGGACACATTCTCAAGATACAAAGACGAGCAACACACATAGTTAATTTCAGTGGGGTGTATATGTCGTAGTCAGATAGTGAAATCCGTCATTTCATGAAAATCCTAGGCCCCTCATGAAGAGCCGGCATATGATGTAAAAAGGTACAGTTGCACTATCTGACGCGTGGTTTCATGAAATCGAAGTTCCCACCCCCCATTTTTCTCGCTGAGTCAGTATTGCCAACCCCACGCGTTTGGTACTATTTCGCACGTGATGTATGAAATAACTAAGTGAACTCAACTACAGTGTTTATTTATGTATTTATAATGTTTTACATACAAAAACAGACCTAACCTGGGGCTTACGCCCCAGACCCCCTTCCTTGTGTTACTAGCATTAATTTTCGACTAGGCAGTACCTAACCTAGTAGCGGACATAAATTGTATGTTATTAATGTTTTACATACAAAAACAGACCTAACCTGGGGCTTAAGCCCCAGACCCCCTTGCTTGTAGTACTAGCAGTAATTTTCCACAAGACAGTGCCTAACTTAGTAGCGAAGGCGTGTGGTGAATTTCTTTATTCAAGTTGGTAACGTAGTCACATGATCGACTTTCGGGTGTCACATGACTGACAAAGATGGCGTCCGTAAGTGAAGAAAGTGAAGAAAAATTGAATTCTCTCCGTGAAATAACAATTATTGCGGTGCAGCAGTGGCTATTGAGTATGAAGAGATTGTGAAACGACTCCCAACAACTCCCCGAAAGGTATGCATATCATAAATGATATATTTTCAATAAGCTAAGGTGTTAAAAGTTGTTAAAAGTGATGAAAAGGGAGGATGGTCTAAAGTGAACAATAAATGTTATTTCCTCAGAAAGTGAACACTGTGACATATGGTACAAATGTCTAATGGTCTGGACTTCATTTATCCCCTAATTCCCTCCCCAGAATCTCGCTTGGCCTTGCGCCTAGAAGGAATATTATGCTGCCGTACTGTGAACGGAAGAAGAACGTCGTTCAGATCCGTTTTGTTTTTAAAACATGAGAGATAGATAACCGATAGTATAATATGACTTTATTTCGCTGTTCCACCCTTTAAAACAACAAGAACAAACTCAGTTACGGGCGCGTAATACAGAGATCTTTTACAGCTCCTAGCAGCCGACTTGTGGTCTCGGGGTATGGTGTTGGCTTCCGGATCACTACGCGGTGAGTTCGAACCCAACCGAAGGAAATTTTTTTGCCAACTAACATTTTAATCTAGTTCAGTTGTTGCCTTGTTTTATAGTTGTTTTCTTGTATATTTATTTAAGGGCTAGGGACATCTTGATCATCAGCCCAGTGTATTTGGGTGGTTGTTTTCTGATAACCTGTGTTTGCGTGATGATAGAAGTAGTGTGTGGGTAAAGAATTTGGGAAGGTGTCTCGAGACTTCAAATGAAGTACCATCCCGGCATTTGCTGAGAGGGTGTGTGAAAAGACCCGGGGGAAAACGCCACAGTCAGCGACGGGATTCGAACCAGCATATTGGCCTACTCGTTAAGTAGACTTATGAAATCAACTATGGTTACCACGGATAGGAACATAATTATGGTCGACCTCGGGAGGAAAAACTGAGAAGAGTTCCATTCCTACCTTAGCCATCCTGGAATTGGTTTTCCGTGGTTTCCCCCTTCTCCTCTAGGCAAATGCCGGGTTGGTTCCTAACTTAACCACGGCCGCCTCCTTCCCAATCTTAACCTGAACTACAAATACACACAATACTACAAATACCATTATAATACTGATTATCAGACAGATTCTACACACTCCCAAGTACACAGGGCTGAATACAAAAAAGCTTTACATTTTGTTGATTTAGTGGAGGGTTCACCTTCGAGAAAATCTCGAATTTCAGCCTATTTATTATAGACAGAAATATTTAAAAGAATGATTCTGCATTTTTCTTCATTGTGTGTATCTTACCTGTAACTTATCGTTCCAGTTTTGTTGTTAATTCATTTGGAGGACTTGGGTCACCTCAATCATCAGTCCCGTGTGATTGGGTGTGAATTGAAATTATATTTATATGATGACTGTAGGGGTGGGCGGACAATTGAACGAAGTTAGATGTCGGTGCAATACAATGTGTATAAACATATACTGTACCAAGTTTCATTGCGTTTGGTTGGTTAAATGGCGAGAAACGTCTATTTAAACGTCGCAAATTCGCTTGGGCGCCATGTTGGTTTTGTAGTTACCAGGTTTTCAAAACGTCACATCGGTAAACATCTAGTAGTTCCCTTTATCACCGTACAAAATTCCAGGGTGATATCGGTAGTAGTTTCGGAGATATTGAATGCTGGTGAAATATTTCGCACAGCCGCCATGTTGGATTGGTGAGACGTAACAAAATTTGAAGGGCACGATCGGGGTTGCCCGAAATAGTGCTATGAACTTACCGAGTTTCATTGAAATCGCTCCAGCCGTTTAGAAGTTATTAGGGGACACACACACACACAAATCCTCACACACACACACACACACGCGCGCACACGCACACACAGACAGACACACGGACAAAAGGTGACCTCATAAGCCTATTTTTTCATAAATGAAAATAGGCTAAAAATACAAATTGCATCAGTGAAAAAAGATACGCAAATGAAGAACAAAAAGAAAAACTACAAATGAAATTATGAAAGTAAGCATTGCAAATTAGAAAAAAATTCTGTACAAATAAAATATATAAAAAAATACAAACTTCTAGAAAAAAAGAGATAGAGAGTAAAGAGTATCCGGTATTTCACGATTAGATTTAGGTTTTTATGAGAAAATTAATTTCGAAAACCATAATAAACAAGCATTAATTTATTTCTTTGAATAGAACAATTAAATGAATTATGTACGGCTTCATTGCGTCAGTCATTTCATGAAGTGCCGAATCAACAAACACCGGATCTTCATGAAGTGCCTCGGCTGATAATGTAAAATTATTTCTTACACCATCTGCCTAAATCGGTCCGTCACTTCATGAAGAAATGCGTCAGATGGTGTAACTATCTCTTTTTACATCATATGCCGGCTTGGAGGCTGGATTTAGACAGCTCCTTAACCCGGTCCATGAGTCAATCCTAATTGGCTACATGGATAATTCTTGCCAGGCGCGTCCACGTCGCGGGGGTGGGCAACGGTACTGTAATATACCATGGAACTACAGTACCGGCTAAGTTCTGGTGAGGACCCAGTCCTATGGGGTATAACATAGGCCCCGTGCACAGGGTTACGTGCGAAGACCTCAACGGAATCTACAGCGGAGAAGATGGACTTCAGAACGGTGGAGATTGCGGAAGAGGCAACCCAGTACTCAGGGAATAGTATGAGTACAGCATCAATCGGCAGCGTCTGTTTCCCATGTTAGGGGCGGCTGCAAGGGCGTCTGTTCTCCATGTTAGGGGCGGCCTGAATAATAGCTGGCAGTAGCTCATAAAATGCCTTTGGGAGTGGCGACCCCATCGTAATAATAGCCTAAAATGGATATGGCACTTCCAATGATTCGGAAAAGGTTAGGGCGTACCCTGCAGGCGACGCGCAGTTCCTTTGGTACTGGGGGAACTGTGAGAAATGGGCGACCAGTAACCGAAATGAAAGTGGGAATCATGAATGTCATGACCCTGACAGGCAAGGTGGAGGAGGTGGTAGACTTCATGGAGAGGGAGAAGGTTGGAATGATGGGGCTGAGTGAAGTGAAATGGAAAGGTAAAGGAAGGAAGAAATTGAGGAAAGGATATACATTATACTGGAGTGGTGGCCAAGAGGCAAAAAATGGCGTGGGACTGATAACCTCGAAACAACTGGAGGAGTATGTTGAAGTGGTAGAGTGTGTGAGTGACAGAATAATGAAAATTAGAATGAAGATGAAGAATGACGTGATGGACTTCATACAAGTGTATGCACCACAGACTGGAAACAGAGAAGAAGATATTGAAGTATTCCTGGAGGATGTAGAAAGAGTAATCTCAGATGTAGAAGTGGTGATCATGGGAGACATGAATGCACAAGTCGGAATTGAGAGACAAGGAAAGGAAGAAGTCGTTGGACCATATGGATATGGGAAAAAGAACCGGGAAGGAGAGGAACTTGTAAACTTTTGTGAAAGGAATGGACTGATAGTGGGTGATTCATGGTTTCGGAAGAAAAACAGCAGGAAAATTACGAGATATGGGTGGGGTGATAGAAGAACAAAATCAGTAATTGACTACTTCCTGGTGGAAAGGAAAAATCGCAGAAAGCTGATGGATGTGACAGCTTTACCAGGAGAAGCATTTGATGGGGACCATAGAGCTGTGGTGGCAAAATTTAGATGGGGAAAATTGGAAAACCTAAAGGAGATCAGAGAAAGTAAAATAAAAGTATGGAAATTGAAAGACAAAGCTGTACAGGAAGATTTTCAGGAGAGATTGAAGCAACAAATCCCAGTTACTGAAGTGGAAAATGTAGAAGAGGAATGGTCCCACTTTAGAAAGGCATTTGCTGGTGCAGCAGAGAGTGCTTGTGGTAGGACGTCAACAAGAGTGAAAGAGAAGGAAACACCGTGGTGGAATGAGGAAGTGAGGAAAGCAGTAAAAGAAAAGAAGTCTGCATGGAAAGAATGGAACCGAGATCAAACAGAAGAAAGCAAAAGGAAGTACCACGACAGCAAACGGAGGTGTAAGAAAGTGGTAGGAGAAGAAAAGAAGAAAAGTTGGGAAGAATTTACACGAAGAATGGAAACAGATGTAAGTGGCAGTAAAAGGATGCTGTATGGGCTTCTAAGAAGTAAGAGGAAAGAAAGAGTTACTACAAAGCTGGTGAAAAAGGAAGATGGAGAGTTGTTAACACACCCAGAAGAGATAAAGGGACGATGGAAGGAGTATTTCGATAAGCTATTGAATGTGAGCAATTGTACTGGTGAGATCGAAGTGACACAGCCTGACGACTCTATAACAGAAGATGATATAACAATGCTGGAGGTGGAATTAGCAGTACAGAAAATGAAGATTGGAAAAGCAACAGGGGTGGATGAAATCAGTGTAGAAATGGTAAAGGCTGCTGGACCTGTTGGTATGCAATGGCTGTATCGACTGCTAAAGTGTGTGTGGAAACGGAAATGTGTACCAGAAGACTGGGAGAAAGGGCTAATAATACCAGTGTTTAAGAAAGGGGACAAGAAAGTGTGTGATAACCATAGAGGGATCACCCTCATATCACAGATAGTAAAAATACTGGAAAGGATATTAGAAAGAAGAATGAGAAGAAAGGTGGAAGGAGAGTTGCAAGAGGAACAGTATGGCTTCAGGAGTGGAAGATCCACAGTGGAGCCAATCTTTAGCTTGAGGCAGGTGATGGAAAAGAACTGGGAATATGGAGAGGATTTGATCATGACTTTCATAGATCTAGAAAAGGCATATGATAGTGTCCCCAGAGAGAAGGTATGGGAAACCATGGTTAAGAAGAGACTGGGAAGAGAAATGTTGGAAATGGTGCAAGCAATGTACAGCAACTGTGTTAGCAGGGTACTGACCCCAGTTGGAAAGACAGATTGGTTTAGGAACAAGACTGGACTAAGACAGGGGAGTGTGCTGTCACCTCTTTTATTCATAATGGTAATGGATGAAATTGTAAAGGAAACAAAGGAAGCATATGGACATAAAGAAATGAAGTTACTATTATTTGCAGACGATATTGTGGTCTGGGGAAGGAACACCGAAGAAGTGCAAAAACAACTAGATGCACTGAACGAAAATATTCAGAAATATGGCCTGAAAATCAGTATAGAGAAAAGCAAGACCATGGTGATGACAAGAGGGGAAAGACAAGGAAAGGGCACTGTGAAAATTGGAAGTCAGAGTTTGGAAATTGTGGACACGTTCAAATACCTAGGAAGTGAATTGATGCAAACTGGTAGGTTGGACATGGAGATTGGCAGGAGGGTACAGCAGAGCAATGCATTCTATCAAAGTGTAAGAAAACTTGTTTGGGATAAGGAAGTACCAAGGAAAAGCAAGGAGGTAATGTATAAAATGTACTATGTACCCATATTAACTTATGCAGCTGAGACTTGGACCCTGACGAGCAGGCAAGAGAGTAGAATCCAAGCCAGTGAAATGAAATTCCTAAGAAGTATGATAGGTAAGACAAGGAAAGACATAGTGAGGAATGAAGATGTTAGGAAGGAAGTTGGGATGGGAAAACTAAATGAGAGAATTGAGAAGAATAAACTAAGGTGGTTTGGACATGAAAAGAGGATGGAGGAAAATAGAATACCAAGACAGGTGCTGGAGGCCAAGTGCAAGGGTAAGAGAGCAAGGGGAAGACCTAGAACAAGGTGGATCGATTCCGTGAAGAACAGCGTGAGAAAAAGGAATCTGGACTGGGACAAGATCGTGGAAGAAGAATTGTGGAAGGAAAGAGGAAAGTGGAGAAGTGCCATAAATACCCCGACCCGGCAGGAGCTGGATAAGGGGAAATGATGATGATGATGATGCCGGCTTTTCATGAAGTGCCTAGGATCTTCATGAAATGACGGATTTCACTATCTGACTACGACATATACATGCATTAGCCTATTTGCAATTTTTGCAAAAAATGAAAGTAGACTTATGAGATCTACACGGGCATACGTTGTCAGTCTGTCTGTGTGTGTGTGTGTACATCTGTCCCCCACCCCTCCCTCCCTATCAATTCAAACACGACGAAACTTAATTGAACGAAATTTGGTACGGAGGTAGCACTAGGAAAGGACACCTCAGTGTCATGTCTTATATCGCCACCATCTTGACGGAAACGTAATGGCGGCCACCCAAATGTTCAAAGCTTAAATCAAATTACGACTAACCTAATCATATGATCTCTACCAAATTTTGTAACAACATAACATCATGTGGGAAGCGATCTTGGATCAAATTACAAGGTCATCAGCCAAATAGTTTGAAGATGGCGGCTGTATATGTGTGCAAATTGTGCATATCTGTTCCCCCCACCTATCAATTCAAACACGACGAAACCGAATTGAACGAAATTTGGTACAGAGGTAGCACTAGCAAAGGACACCTCAGTGTCGTGTTTTATGTCACCGCCATCTTGACGGTATCGTAATGGCGGTCACCCAAATGTTCATAGCTTAAATCAAATTACGACTAACCTAATCATCTGATCTCTACCAAATTTTGCAACAACATAACATCATGTGAGAAGCGTACTTTGATCAAATTACAAGGTCTTCAGCCAAATAATTCGAAGATGGTGGCCGTATATGTGTGCAAATCGAACCCCACCTATCAATTCAATCACAACGGAATCAAATCGAACCATCTTTGGTACTCAGGTAGCACTAGCAAGAAACAACTCAGTGTCATGTTGTACAGTATATCGCCGCCATCATAACGAAAAAGGAATGGCACCCACCCAAATGTTCTAAGCTTAAATTAATTTACGACTAACCTAATCATCCGATCTCTAACAAATTTTACAAAAGTGTACCTTAATGTAGAAGTTTCGTTTGCACAAACCACAAGGTCATCAGCCAATTAGTTTCAAGATGGTGGAAGTATGAATCATGCAAGTATTATAGCCTAACCGTTACTTACGATTCAACAGGCCCGGCCTCACCAAATCCGTTTATCGTACAGAGGGAGGTTTAAACTGTCCTCAAGGAGGTGACCTGTAGGATATTAACATCTTATAATAGAATATTATACTATAACAGTTCAGGTCGACCGTGCCGTATCGTGCCGGAATGTGCCGTCCCGTTGGGTCAAAATGGAAGCTATTGTTGGCTAGCTAGTGCATATTTTAGTAGCTTTATAGTCTTCCAGGAATGTACTGAACAAAATAATACAAACTTAGTATTAAATGGTTTAAAAACAAGTAGTTCCGTGAAGAACTATACAGCCTATTTTCATATATCCTACTTATGTTAATTGCCACATACATACAAAATTTCAGATTGATTGCTGTAATAGATTCGTAGATATTGAGAACCGACTAAATATTTCGGATGGTCGCCATGTTGGATTTTATATATGTAGGTCCTAGAGTTATGTACTGTTACATGAAGATTATTGTGTTCGTCTAGCATTCAAACTTGAATCGCATGATTAGGACACAAGAAGTTAGAAGGAGATATTAAAATTTCGCACAGCTGCCATCTTGTGGTTATGGAAACAATTGAAATAAATTAGATGCCAGTGCATTAACATTCGTATCAGGATTTATTGAACCAAGTTTCAATGCACTCGGATGGTTAAATTGCGAGAAACGTCCATGTGAATATTTATACTTCGCGTCGCCGCCATGTTGGATTTGTGATGACCAGGTTATTGAAAGTCCTATAGGTGAACTTAAGATCATAGCCCCAATGATTTTTTTATTTAGTAAATTTACCCTCTTGGTTGGTGGTTCCCACGGACTCAGCGAGGGAACTCACCACTACCGCCTCTATGGGCAGTGTCCTGGAGCCTGGAACATCTGAACGGGATGGATACAACTGGGGAGGTGTGATCAGCACTTCGCCCAGGCGGCCTCACCTGCAAAGCGAACAGGGGCCACATGAGGGATGGGAAGGGATGGAAGATGGGCATAGATAGGCGAAGAAGAGGGAAGGAGGCGGCCGTGGCCTTACAGTAAGTACTGCCCCCGGAAATCGAATTATATTGAGACCACGATGGCTGTATTGGAAAATATCAGTAAAGTTATGGATGTCATAGTTATGACGTGGATATTCATGACGTAGGCACGGATGACGTAGAATTCATGCCAGTAGGCTGATTGAGCTGAGATTCTTGGTGACGTCATGATTTTATTCGAGAAAGCTCCGAGATTTACGACGCAGTCGCAGGAAACAAGGTATTGTGCTAAGGAAGAAGCTACGCTATTGGAGGAGAGACGCGAACCAATGAACGATAGTTTGGAAGGAAGACGGAGATTGCTGAAACTACGATATTTGATTACTTTTGGCATGCAGATTTGTGGAAATCTATTTTCAGTTATGGCATTGATTTGGAATTTTGAAGAAATTAATTTTGAGTTTTTGAATTTTGAAAATCCGTCAAGTATAGCCAAAGTTAAAACTTCCAGCAATGACGCAGCGACAGGCTATGGAAGGGATGGTTACGCCCCTTAAGAAGTTGATAAAAGGTCGTGCACAGGAGAGAGGAGCTCTCATACTCAGATCTCATACTTGTGATCGCATATATGTTTCTGGTGATATAGAGTTATTTTCAAGTGATTCAGTGAAGTAAGTTGTCTTCAGCGTGGTGAAAGCCTGGCGCATCAAACGAACTCGGAGCAGTTCCATTCTACGCTGCTCGAAACTAGGTGAAGTTGAAACGCGCACATTAACGTTTCCACCAGTCAAGATATCAAGCGCTAACTTCAGCCTGTATGATAATTCTATTAGGCAGTATAACATTGAGGTGTATACAAGATTTGAACGATTTCACAGTGATACTTCGAAAGATATTGGAACTTTTAGGCTGCCAACAAAGGTGATTTTCTCGCCACAGGAGAAACACTTTTAAAGTCCATATTATACACTACGGCTGACACGTGGAGTGCAACAGTTTGGTATTACAACGATACATTCGACTATGGAACATTATAATATTGCAGTGCTTTTGATGATTATAATAGTAGGTGAGATGGAAGGCTAAGGCTTTGATGCAATTGGGACATATATTATTGGAGTAAAGTAACAGCATGGAACTTCGTTAATCGTCTTTCTACAAAAGCGAGCATGTAGTGAACATCCAACTACACTCATGCATCGTTAATCCATCGCTGAATTATACCAGATAACAGTGGAAATATTTTCATACTCCACAAATATGAATATTTCTGCGGAAATAACTACATTAAACTTCATGACGAATTCCTGCAAGAACTTCAGAGAACTTTCAAGAGAGGCCAGGGTTATCCCGGCGCACAATGAAGAATTTTGCTGGAAGGATGTTTCTCGTATCCACGGAGCAGTGCAATTTCGGAGGAGGAAGCAGTTCGATTCTCCGAGGACGCTGATTCCTGTTTCGAGGATGGAGCTCATCTTTAAGTTGGTGAAATGGATCCACCAGCAGTCTTCTTTGGGGAATTTTCCTCTGGAACTTCAATCGGCAGATAAGGTAGTCGTGAACGTTTCTTGTATTATTTGAGTCTTGTAGCGATATTTGAGCAACCATTCTTCCCATATTTTCTGTCTTACCTTTTGCCCCATTTTCTTGATTGATATTTTTGTACTCAGTACACTTCGATGATTTATGCCTTTTTCTTCGATTTTTGAGACATTGCTATGTCATGGCATACTTAAATAATTTTGGATCAGTTGAGACTGATGATTTAGATTCTTTCAGTAACTTGCATATTTTTGGTAGTCACGGTTTGACTGTAAAGTTAACGATTTGCTATGGCAGATTTGAATTCAGACAGCGTGTCATTTTATTAAAGTAATTCTAATCAGTTAATTACTTTGACCAATTTTCTGTCATCCTCAAGAAAGAAGAATAATTAAAAGATTTTAGAGCGTTAAAATCTTTACGATATCGACGATCTTTGAAATACTAGTCGTCTTATGAACATGATTGCAACATAGACATTTATCATTGCATTATAGACAATTTTATGAAATATGAACGTTAATTACAATTTATTGAATACACTATAGTAATGAACATTTGATAGGAGTTTTTCTCAATTATAGATTGGAACAATAATGTTTGCATTCCACAATCTAATTGTATTCTATTCGACTATTTCGCAGTTTAGTTGATCTTTGTTTGAAGATAGTATTTTTATACTGCCTCACTTTGAAGATGTTAATCTCAATTTTGATAGACCAGGCAGGAGTGTCTAATCGTATTTGCTATTAAATTTATTTGTGATTGGCAAATTTTTACTTCATATCGATTCATGAATGAAACCCACGAAGGTTAAATAATAACAGTCATTATTACAATTGATGAATATAAGAATTTTTAAAGAGGAACAATGCATGTATAATCGATAGTTCAGTGGACGTGTAAAAGTCGCTGTTGAGTAATGCCCTTGAATAATGAAGGAGGTTCCCACAATAATTAATGAAGTTAATGAATTAATAAGTGGAGGTTTTTGTGTGTAGTTTGGAAGATTTTTATGCCATATATATAAAGATATATGATGAATTTTGGGCCAATTGTTGTGCCATTTTTGTGCGTTATGAGCGAAGTATTTTCCCGCTGAATGTTGTTCTTGTTCTTTGAAAGATTATTCATATGAAGATACTGTTAAAATTAACAAGAGTGTTAAATAATTTGAGATAAAGATTTTGAATGGAGGTTACAGTCACAAATATTAATAATTATTATTAAACATTATTAAACCAGAATTTGACACTTAAATATAACTAACCTTCATTGGTCGTTTATATCAACACGATTTGAGTAATTATCAACCGGATAAACGTGTGGTTCAATGTATTCCTTGTATAAATAATATAAACAATTTAATATTGTAAAATAATTTTGTAAATATCTTTGTTAAATAATTTAAAATGATAGTGATTAATAGAAGCGTGTATTAAATTTTCAATGGTCATTTGACATTGTTATAAACAATTTATTATTGTTATAAATAATTAATGAACTTTTGTTATTAACATTTAGAGTTTTTTATATACTTTAAACAACGCAAGTTAAGCAAGTGGTTTGAACAAATAATCATGATTTGGGATTGGTGGAGGAATCCACTGGTGTTTGAATGAAGCATGTAAGACATTTGCGTGATAATATTTCAGTTGAGATGTGAACATTTACGTATTTGAAAAGAGAGAGCCGAGCTCTGAGGTAGCACGCTTATGCTAGGGTTGAACGAACGGGTGTCCGCTTTGACTATACAGGTGCTTTGCAGCTGGCCCGGACAACTGTGTTACCGAGGCCAAGGGCGTTTCATAATAGCCTTGTGGCTATAAATAAAATGTGCAGTATATAAACACGCAAAGCAATTGATATATGTGTCTCATCCCAAATCCCGTTTCCATTCCCAGTGCATTACTATTTTTCGTTGCTATAAGCTTGAGAAAGCTAAAACATTATATGTGGAGAATACAGGTCCTACAGGAGGACATGGTTATGTGGTCGATGGCTTCTGATTGCCACGTATATTTTGTTGTTTCATTTTTGTTAAAAATCATTCTTTATGTGAAATAAATTATTGTGCAGTTTAAAGTTTCTCGTCTTCGTTTTGGTTCATTTTAAATATCATGGTGGAGGTTATTGTGAGGACATACTTTTAAGTGATCCAGTTGACAACCCAGTCCCCGAGATATATTTAAGAGGTAAGTAAAGGTAAGTATGAACCCCCGTATATTTTGGTGTGTTCCACAATAATTTTCTTGTTAACTATTGTGCTCTAATCTCGATAGTATCTGTCAGTGCCATTTTCATTGATGTAGCTATGCCGGCGCGTTTGATTATTGGCAATCCGATTGAGGGGGCGGATATCTGACAGCCTACTATCCGGGTTATCGGGTACAGTACCATCTCGGCATTTGCCCGAAGACGAAGTGGGAAACCACGGAAAACCACTTCGAGGATGGCTGAGGTGGGAATCGAACCCCCTCTACTCATTTGGACCTCCCGAGGCTGAGTAGACCCCGTTCCAGTCCTCATACCACTTTTCAAATTTCGTGGCAGAGCCGGGAATCGAAAACAGGACCTCCGGGGCGGCAGCTAACCATGCTGACCGCTACGCTATAGCCCCTATGATCATAAAAAATCAGTTTAATTGCTATAATAGATTCGTAGATATTCAGAGCCGTCTAAATATTTCGGATGGTCGACATGTTGGATTGTTAAATGTATAGACCATAGAGTCATGTACCATTAAAGGAAAATTATTGCGTAGGTTCATTATTCAAACTATCACTTCGATCGCATGACTACGAGACAAGAAATAAAAACTTTATTTCAAAAATTCGCACAGGCGCTATCTTGAGGTTATATAAACGAACTAAATTAGATACCAGTGCATTACAATGTGTATAAACATTTCCTGTACGAAGTTTCATTGCGTTTGGATAATTAAATCGCGATAAAAGTCTATGTAAAACTTTCAAGTGCGCTTGGCCGCCATGTTCATTTTGTAGTTAAACGGTTTTTGAAAGTCTTATAGATGAACTTCCAGTAGTGTTCTTTACCTCCGTACAAAATTTCAGGGTGATACCGCTAATAGTTTCGGAGATTTAGAATGCCGGTGAAATATTTCGCACATCCGCCATCTTGTGGTTATGTAAACAATTGAACGAAGTTAGATGTCGGTGCATTACAATGTGTATAAATATATACTGTACCAAGTTTTGTTGCGTTTGGTTGGTTAAATCACGATAAACGTATATTTAAAAGTCGCAAATTCGCGTGGCCGCCATGTTGGTTTTGTAGTTACCAGTTTTTCAAATGTCACATAGGTGAACTTCTAGTAGTTCCCTTTATCACCGTAAAAAATTCAGGGTGATATCGGTAATAATTTCGGAGATATTGAATGCTGGCGAAATAATTCGCACAGCCGCCATGTTGGATTGGTGAGACGTAACAACATTTCATTGGCACGGTCGGGGTCGTCCGTAATATTGCTATGAACTAACCGAGTTTCATTGAAATCGCTCCAGCCGTTTAGAAATTATTAGGGACAGACACACACACACACCCTCACACACACACGCACACACGGACAAAAGGTGATCTCATAAACCTATTATTTCAAAATTGAAAGTAAGCTATAAACGGTAGAAACCCCTAAAGAAATCGTTCATTCCAAGACAAAAGAACATGCTAGTCAGTTATACTAAAGCTGCTGTTATATTTCTGGGCGTAGTGGGCATGTGTAGCAGCATGGTAGTGAAGGTTTGAGTTTCAAGTCTTAGCGGCTTCGCTCGCGTCATAGTGGTGTCATATTGTTATGCAATGAAATGCAGGTTTAATCCCGTTAACACCCCTTTAGAACCTGAATATCCAAAAATCCCTCCTAATTAGACGTTTTTGACACACCCCTTTAGAACCTGAATATCCAAAAATCCCTCCTAATTAGACGTTTTTGACAAACAACAAACATATCCCCAAAATATTATTCTTCTAACTTAAATAGTTTTGGTTGGTCGATGAGAGTGAATATCCAAAAATCCTTCCTTAGTGATCGTTTCTAGCCCAGAATTTTACCCCTCCCCATGGGCCCCTAAAATTGGATTTATGAAAAAGCAGTCGAACACCTATTTATTTAATTATATATTTATTTATTACTAAGCTGATTGTTTTCCTCTGAGTTTCAAACTCCTCGCCTATGTCGTTTAAGAAATGCACGCTCCGTTAAGAATCCTTCAACCCCCAATTTTCACCCCTTTCACCTCATAATATACACCATATCAATAAACCCTTAGACATATGTCTGCTTATTTTTATTGATTAATTTATATGCCGAGTATCACATCCCCAAATTAAACAACTCGTGAGATATTGTTAATCAATGAAATGCAAGTTTAACCCCATTTACCCCCCTTCAGAACATGAATATCCAAAAAATCCATCCTTAGTGGACGTTTTCGTTATACAACGAACATATCCCCAAAGTTTCAAATTTCTAACTGCAATAGGTTTGGCTGGGGGATGATGAGTGAATATCCAAAAATACTTTCTTAGTGGACTTCTTTCCCCCAGAATTTCACCCCTCCCCATGGGCCCCTTAAATTGGATTTATGAAAAAATGGTCGACCACCTATTTACTTATTTTTCAAGCTGATTTTCCCCCTGAGATTCATACTTTATGCCTCTGACTTTTAAGAGATACTTGCTCCGTTAGGAATCCTTCAACACCCACTTTTCACACACACACCTCTTAATATACACTACATCGAAAACCCTCAGAAATGTGTCTTCTTATTCTTAATGATGAGTTTATATGCCGAGTATCGCACCCCTCAAGGAAACCAATCGGGAGATATCGTTATTCAATTAAATGCAGGTCTACCCCCTTAACATCTCTTTAGAACCTGAATATCCAGAAATCCTTCCTTAGTGGAAGTTTTCGACATACAACGAACATAACCCCAAAATTTCATGTTTCTAACTTCAATAATTTTGGCTGGGTGATAATGAGTGAGTGAGTAAGTCAGGACATTTTCTTTCATTTATTTTTTAGAATTTCACCCCTCTCATGGACCCCTTAAATTGGATTTATGAAAAAGAAACTGTCAAACACCTATTTACTTATTTTTAAGCTGTTCTCCCCCCTGAGTTTGATGAGTGAGTGAGTTAATCAGTTAGAACACTTTCTTTCCTGTTTTTTTTTTCCCCAGAATTTCCCCTCTCTCCAAGGACCCCTTAAATTGGATTTATGAAAAATCGGTCGAACACCTATTTACTTATATTTTAAGCTGTTTTTTTCTCACTGAATTTCAAACTTCTCGCCTATGTCGTTTAAGAGACACACGCTCCGTTAAGAATCCTTCATCCCCCAATTTTCACCCCTTTCACCTCATAATATACACCACATCGATAACTCCTTCGACATATGTCTGCTTATTTTTAATCGTTAGTTTATATGCCGAATATCACATCCCCAAAGACACAACTCATGAGATATCGTTATTCAATGAAATGCACGTTTATCCCGTAAACACCTCTTCAGAACCCGAATAAACAAAAATCCTTCCGTAGTTGACGTTTTCGACATAACAGCGATCATATTCCCAAAATGTAATGTTTCCAACTTCAATAGTTTTCGCTGGGCGATGATGAGTGAGTGAGTAAATCAGGTCATTTTCTTTCAATTATTTTTACCAGAATTTTACCCCTCCCCATGGGCCCCTTAAATTGGATTTATGAAAAAACGGCCGAACACCGATTTACTTATTTTTTAAGCTGATTTTTTCCGCTGAGTTTCAATCTTCTCGCCTATGTCGTTTAAGAGATACACGCTCCGTTAGGTATTCTTCAACCCCCACTTTTCACCCCTTTCACCTTATAATATACACCACATCGAAAAATCCTTAGACACATGTCTGCTTATTTTTAACGATTAGTTTATATGCCGAGTATCACATCCACAAATGAAACCACTCGTGAGATATTGTTATTCAATAAAATGCAGTTTTAACCCCCTTAAGACCGCTTTAGAACCTGAATATCCGAAAATCCTTGGTGTATGGTGTTGACATACAACGAACATATCCCCAAGATGTTTTGTTTCTAACTTCAATAATTTTGGCTGGGCGATGATGAGTGAGTGAGTGAGTGAGTCAGGATATTTTATTTCAATTTTTTTTCTTCAGAATTTCACCCCTCCCCATGAACGCCTTAAATTTGATTTATGAAACAAAAATGTCGAACACTTATTTACTTCTTTTTAAGCACTTTTCTCTCCCTGCGTTTGAAGAGTGAGTAGGTCAATCAGTTAGAACACTTCCTTTCCTGTTCCCCCCCCCCCCAGGTTCTCACCCCTCCCCATGGGCCCCTTAAATTGGATTTATGAAAAATCACTCGAACACCTATTTACTTATCTTTTAAGCTGATTTTTTTCCGCTGAGTTTTAAACTCCTAGACTATGTCGTTTAAGAGATACACACTCCGTTAAGAATCCTTCAACCCCCACTTTTCACCCCTTTCATCTCATAGTATACACCACATAGAAAAACCCTCAGACACGTTTCTTCTTATTTTTAATGATGAGTTTATATGCCGAGTATCACATCCCCCAATGAAATCAATCGGGAGATAGCCTATTGTTATTCAATAAAATGCAGGTTCAACCTCCTTAAGACCCCTTTAGAACCTGAATATCCGAAAATCCTCCCTTAGTGGACGGTTTTGACATGCATTGATCATATCCCCAAAACGTCATGTTTCTAACTTCAATAATTTTGGCTGGGCGATGGTGAGTGGTTCAGGACTTTTTCTTTCAAATTTCTTTTTTCAGAATTTCACCCCTCCCCATGAACCCCTTAAATTGGTTTACCCCTTAAATTGGTTTATGCAAAAAACTGTCGAACACCTGTTTACTTATTTTTAAGCAGTTTTTCTCCCCTGAGTTTGATGTGTGAGTCTGTCAGTCAATCAGTTAGGACACTTTCTTTCCTGTTCCCCCCCCCCTCCAGAATTTCACCCATCCCCATGGGCCCCTTAAATTGGATATATGATAAAACGGTCAAACACCTATTTACTTATTTTTTAAGCTGATTTTATTTCGCTGAGTTTCAAACTCCTCGCCTATGTCGTTTAAGAGGTACACGCTCCGTTAGGGATCCTTCAACCCCCACTTTTCACCCCTTTCACCTCATAATATACACCACATCGAAAAACCCTCAGACACATGTCTTCTTATTTTTAATGATGAGTGTATATGCCGAGTATCACATCTCCCAATGAAACCAATCGGGATATATTGTTATTCAATGAAATGCATGTCTACCCCCTTAACACCCCTTTAGAACCTGAATATCCAAAAATCCTTCCTTAGTGCGTGTTTTCGACTTAACGCGAACATATCCCCAAAATTTCATGTTTCTAACTTTAATAGTTTTGGCTGGGCGATGATGAGTCAGTGAGTCATTGAATCAGTCAGTCAGTCAATCAGTTAGGACACTTGTTTTTATATAAGAGACAAGCTGTACCCGGCATGCGTTGCAATGCCAATCAAAGAAAGTGTTGGCGTTGAAATTCAGTTTCTTGAAGTGCTTTTGGATACACAACATGTTTTTCAGTTTCCATTAACTGCCTCTAAGCTATTGTAAAATGGATTTTCTAATTTAGAACCATTCGTGGGAGCGTGCACAACAACTTTTAAAAGTTTCATCGCAATCGGATGAATGGCATATGAACGTATACGGGATTTTGTTTGAACGATTCGTGTGCTGTCACTCATTTGTTGATTCTACTCGTACGCTACCTATTGAGAAATGGATTTACTAAGTCGAAACCCTACCCTGGCGTGTACACAATAACTCATCAAGGTTTCATCACAATCGAAGAAGGTTATATGAACGCATAGGGGATTTTGTTGAAACGCTACGCTCGTCGTCACTCATTTGTTGCATATACTCGTGCGCTACCTATTAGGAAATGGATTTACCTAGTCGAAACTCTTCCCTGGCGTGTACACAATAACTCATCAATGTTTCATCGCAATCGGATGAATGGTATATGCACGTATAAGGGGTTTTGTTTAAACGATTCGTGCGCTGTCACTCATTTGTTGAATCTACTCGTGCGCTACCTATTGAGAAATGTATTACTAAGTCGAAACCCTTCCCTGGCGGGTACACAATAACTGATCAATATTTGATCGCAATCGGATGAATAGTATATGAACGCATACCGGATTTTGTTTAAACGATTCGCGCCCCGTCACTCATTTGTTGAATCTTCTCTTGCGCTACCTACTGTAAAATGTAGAGTAAAATTTACTAAGTTAGAAACCGTCACGTAAGTGTCCACTACATCTCACCCAAGTTTCATCGCTATCGGACTAATGGGATATGAAGACATAGGGGACTGTATTGAAACGTTCCGTGTGTCGTCGTTCATTTGTCGAATCTACTCGTGTGCTACCTACTGTGAAATGTATTTACTAAGCCAGAAACCTTCCTTGGAGTGTCCACCATATTTCACCCAAGTTTCACCGCTAACGGCAGAATGGTATATGACCTTATACGGGACTTTGTTGAAACGCTTCGCGCGTCGTCCCTCATTTGTTGACTCTACTTGTGCACTGCATATTGTATAGTGGATTTACTGAGCCAAAAACCTTCCATGACGTGTACACAACATCTCACCCAAGTTTCATAGCTATCGGACGAATGGTATATGAATGCATACGGGACTTGGTTGAAACACTTCGCGTGTCGTCACTCATTTGTTGAATCTAAACGTGCGCTTCGTATTATAAAATGGATTTACTTAGCCAGAAACCTTTCCTGGAGTGTACACAACAATTCACCAAAAATTTATCACTATCAGACGAATGGTATATGACCTTATACGGGACTTTGTTGAAAAGCTTCGCGTGTCATCGCTCATTTGTTGAATCTACTGGTGCGCTACCAATTGTAAAATGGATGTACTAAGCCAGAAACCTTCCCTGGGGTGTACAGAACATCTCACCCAAGTTTCATCGCTATCGGATGAATGGTATATGACCTTATATGGGACTTTGTTGAAACGCTTCGCGCGTCGTCGCTCATTTGTTGATTCTACTCGTGCTCTACCTATTTTTAAAGGGATTTACTAAGCCAGAAACCTTCCCTGGAGAGCACACAAAATCTCAGCCTAGTTTCATCGCTATCGGACGAATGGTAGGCCTATATGAACGCATACGTGACTTTGTTGAAATGCTTCGTGCGTCGTAGCTCATTTGTTGAATCTACTCGTGCGCCGCCTATTGTAAAGTGGATTTACTAAGCCAGAAAATTTCCCGGAAGTGTACACAAAATTTTACGCAAGTTTCATAGCTATCGGACGAATGGTATATGAATGCATACGGGACTTTGTTGAAACGCTTTGCGTGTCGTCGCTCATTTGTTGAATCTACTGGTGCGCTATCTACTGTGAAATGTATTCTCTAATTTTGAAACCTTTACGTAAGTGTACACAACATCTCACCCAAGTTTCATCGCTATCGGACGAATGGTATATGAATACATACGGGACTTGTTGAAACGCTTCGCGCATCGTCGCTCATTTGTTGAATCTACGCGTGCGCTACCTATTGTAAAATGGATTTACTAAGTCAGAAACCTTCCTTGGAGTGTACTCAACATCTCACCCTAGTTTCATCGCTATCGTATGAATGGTATATGAACGCATAGGAGACATACACACTCACAGACAGACAGACAGCCAAACTATCACGGAACATTGATTTTTGGCCTATTTTCAATTTTGGAAAAATAGGCTTATGAGATCACCTTTTGTCCGTGTGTGTGTGTGTGTGTGTGTGTGTGTGTGAGGTGTGTGTGTG
This sequence comes from Meconema thalassinum, assembly GCA_946902985.2. Classification (NCBI taxonomy): domain Eukaryota; kingdom Metazoa; phylum Arthropoda; class Insecta; order Orthoptera; family Tettigoniidae; genus Meconema; species Meconema thalassinum. The sequence continues at coordinate 1,210,135,908 of OX336388.2, forward strand.
TCCCTCCCCCTAATAAAATCTAAACGGCTGGAGCGATTTCAATGAAACTAGGTAAGTTCATAGCACTATTCCCGGCGACTTCGACCGTGCCCTTCAAATTTTGTTACGTCTCACCAATCCAACATGGCGGCTGTGCGAAATATTTCACTAGCATTCAATATCTCCGAAGCTATTACCGATATCGCACTGAAATTGTGTACGGTGATAAAAGGCACTACTAGAAGTTCACCTATGAGACTTTCAAAAACCTGGTGACTACAAAACCAACATGGCGGTCAAGCGAATTTGAGACTTTTAAATAGACTTTTCTCGCGATTTAACTATCCAAACGTATTGAAACTTGGTACAGCAAATGCTTATAAACATTGTAATGCACTGGAGTCTAATTTAGTTCAATTGTTTACATAACCTCAAAATGGCGGCTGTGTGAAATATTTCACTGACATTCTATATCTCCGAAACTATTACTATTGCAATTTTGTACGGTGATAAAGGGTACTGATACAAGTTAACCTATGTATATTTCATAAACCTGTAAAGTACAAAACGAACATGGCGACCAAGCGAATTTGAAATATTTTAATAGACTTTTCTCGTGATTTAACTCTCTGAGCGCAGTGAAATGTGGTACAGTAAATGATTTTGCAGATTGTAATGCACAGCCATCTAATTAAATTCAATTGTTTACATAACCTCAAGATGGCGGCTGTGCGAAATTTTAAAATTAAGTTTTTATTTCTTGTGTCGTAATCATGCGATCGAAGTGAAAGTTTGAATAATGAACCTAGGCAATAATTGTCCTTGAATGGTACATAACTCTATGCCCTATACATATAACAATCCTAAATGGCGAGCTTCCGAAATATTTAGACGGTTCTCAATATCTATGAAAGTTTTACAGCAACCAAACTGAATTTTTTAATGTTCATAGAGACTATGAACATATGTTCACCTATAGGACTTCAGTAACCTGGTGAGCACAAATCCAACATGCGGGGACGCGAAGTATAAATATTTAAATGAACGTTTCTCGCGAATTAACTATCCGATTGCTGTGAAACGTTGCACGTTAAATGCTTATACAAATGTTGATCCACTGGCATCTAATTTATTTCAATTGTTTGCATAATCGCAAAATGGCTGCTGTGCGTAATTTTAAAATCTCGTTTTTACTTCTTGTGTTCTAATCATGCGATTGAAGTTTGAATACCACACGTACACAATAATATTAATGTAATAGTACAACAAGAAGTTCCGTTAAGAACTATACAGCCTACTTTTCATGCCAATGATTATTCTACAGAATATGAAACTATCTAGAATAATGACGAAATTAAGATGCTAATATCGAAATTTCCAATTAGTTCGAAATACTGTATACCTGGCATAATGTATCCTAATAGAGCACTACAGTTGGCAGCCCTGATGACTGAATATATTCTTAGTTCCATCTCTTAAGGTACAAAATACAAAATTTGGTTGAAGTCCAATGAATCGCACGGACGTTACATGCAGTTAAACATTGGATCTAACAGCGCGCGTAAAATCATTTTGGCAACAATGTCATGCATGTATTGGTCAGAAATAATCTGAAATAATGTGATCTATTGTTGTGCCAATTTTGAATGAAATCCATTAGTTAGTATAGAAGTTACATGCATTTTAAAATTGGACCTATCAGCAGGCTTAGAATCATGTTGGCAGCACTGACGTATATTAGTTACTACAAATTCGTCTAGAATGCCAGGTACTATACGTGTGCAAATTTTAGAGCTATTGGCTTGCATACTTTCTGATATATTGATATTAGGGTAACAAAAATAGGGACAGCACATATTAACAGTTAGCAGCCCTGGATGCTCCTTAGAATACGCATAGTCATATCTGTTATGGTACACATAACACATACGAAATTTGGTTGAAATCCAAATGATAGTATGGAAGTTGCATGTATTTAAAGTTGGACCTGTCAGCAGGCTTAGAATCATGTTGGTAGCACTGACGTATATAAGTTACTCCAAATTAATATAGAATGTCAGGTACTATACGTGTGCATAGTTTAAAGCTGTCGGCTTGCATACTTTCTGATATATTGGTATTTGGATAAAATAAATTAGGAGCATTTATTAACAGTTGGCAGCCCTGGTAGGTCTTAAGAATACGCTCAGTCATATCTGGTTATGTACACATACAACATACGAAATTTGGTTGAATTCCGCTTGATAGTGTAGAAGTTATATGCATTTAAAAATTGGACCTATCAGGAGGCTTATAGTCATTTTGGCAACACTGCCATGTTTGGCCTCCAGGAAATTAAACTGAAATATTATGGTCTGTACGTGTGCCAATTTTGAAATAGCTCCCATTCATACTTTCCAAGATATCCAACATGGAGCTCAAATTTCAATTGCGATTTTTTAGCAGTTGGTAGCACTGACATCATTTTCAAATATGGCCGTGAGATATTCAGGTGTAGATCTTTACTCATACCAAATTTTGTTTCGATTGCTGCAGCCGTTTAGGAGTTGATAGGGGGGGACACACACACAGCCAGACAGACAGACAGAAGGACAGACAGACAGACAGACAGACAGACAGACAGACAGACAGACACACATTTGCCCGATCTCATAAGTCTACATTTTCCTCATTTTTGCAAAATGTGAAAAGTAGGCTAAAAATAAAAATCCAACCTGGCGACAATCTGAAATATTTAGACGGTTCTCAATATCTACGAATCTGTTACAGCAATTAAACTGAAATTTTGTATGTTGATAGTGGCAATTAACATGAGTAGGATATATGAAAATAGGCTGTATAGTTCTTCACGGAACTACTTGTTTATATATATAGATAATTCTTCGACTCGTGTGTATGTCACTGAACTCCTCCTAAACGGCAGCTCCGATTTTGATGAAATTTGGTATGTATATTGGGGTGGGTCCCTGTATGGTTTAGATTCACAATCTGACCCGGTAGGTGGAAAAAACACAATTTTAGAACCACAATATACAACCAAAACAGTCGTCATGGAAACCACTAGCCTTGGCCTTGGTGAAAGCTGATGTCTTTGGACGGTTTGTCTCTGCACGTTAGAGCCACCTGGTCACAACCTGTACAACTACCGCCGTAACTTACACTCCGCCCGGGGCGCAAAGTTATGTTGCACCATAGGTGGAGGTGATGTCGAATTCTTCTCTTTGTCTCTGCACGTTAGAGCGTTTCAACAAAGTCCTGAATGCGTTCATATACCATACATCCGATTGCGATGAAACTTGGATGAGACGTTGAGTGTACTCCAGGAAAGGTTTCTGGCTTATTAAATCCATTTTACAATAGATAGCGCAGAGTAGATTCAACAAATGAGTGACGAAGCACGAAGCGTTTCAACAAAACCCCGTATAAGTATATACACCATTCATTGATTGCGATGAAACTTTGATGAGCTGTTGTGTACACTTACGTGAAGGTTTCTAACTTAGTAAATCCATTTCACAGGAGGTTGCGCACGAGTAGATTCAACAAATGAACGACGACACGCGAAGCGTTTCAACAAAGTCCCGTATGCGTTCAAATACCATTCGTCCGATTACGATGAGACTTGGGTGAGATCTTGCGTACACTCTAAGGAAAGTGTCTTCCTTAATAAATCAATTTTACAATACGTAGCGCACGAGTAGATTAAACAAATGAGTGACGGCACGAGAATAGTTTCAACAAAGTACAGTATGCGTTCATATACCATTCATCCGATTGCGATGAATCTTTGGTGACTTGTTGCGTACACTCCAGGAAAGGTTTCTGGCTTAGTAAATTAATTTTACAATAGGTAGCGCATGAGTAGATTCAACAAATGAGTGACGGCACGCGGATCGTTAAAAGAAAATCCCGTATGCGCTCATATGCCATTCAGCCGATTCCGATGTAACTTTGATGAGTTGTTGTGTACACGTCGGGGAAGTCTTCAATTTGGAAAATCCATTTTATAATATTGGTAGCGCACTGTAGATGTAACAAATGAGTGACGACGCGCGAAGGGTTTCAACAAAATCCCGTATGCGTTCATATACTATTCATCAATTGTGATGAAACTTTGATGAGTCGTTGTGTACACTTACGTGAAGCTTTCTAACTTAGTAAATCCATTTCACAGTTGGTAGAGCACGAGTAGATTCAACAAATGACTGTCAGCGCACGAATCATTTAAACAAAATCCCGTATGCGTCTTATACCATTCATCCGATTGCGATGAGACATGGATGAGCTGTTGAGTGCACTACAGGGAAGCGTTCTGGGTTAGTAAATCCATTTTACAATAGCTAGTGCACGAGTAGATTCAACAAATGAGCGACGGCACGCGAATCGTTTCAAGAAAGCCCGTATGCGTTCATATACCATTCATCCGATTGCGATGAAACTTTGGTGAATCGTTGAGTACACTCCAGGGAAGGTTTCGGGCTTAATAAATCCATTTTATAATAGGTAGCGTACGAGTAGATTCAACGAATGAGTGACGGCTCGCAAATCGTTTAAACAAAGTCCCGTATGCGTTCATATGCCTTTCATCCCATTGCGATGATTCATTGATGAGTTGTTGTGTAGACACCAGGGAAGGTTTTCGACTTAGTAAATCCATTTTACAATAGGTAACGCACGAGTAGATGCAACAGATGAGTGATTAAGCGTGAAGCGTTTCAACAAAATCCCGTATGCGTTCATACACCATTCATCCATTACGATGAAACTTTGATGAGTTGTTGTGTACACTTTCGTGAAGGTTTCTAACTTAGTAAATCCATTTCTCAGTAGTAGCGCACGAGTAGATTCAACAAGTGAATGACAGCGCACGCATCGTTTCAACAAAATTCCCTATGCGTTTATATGCCATTCATTTGATTGCGATGAAACTTTGGTGAGTTGTTGTGCGCGCTCCCACGAATGTTTCTAAATTAGTTAATCCATTTACGATAGTTTAGAGGCAGTTAAACGAAATTTAAAAAATAATATTGTGTATCTGAAAGCACTTCAAGAAACAAAGTTACAACACTTTTTTTGATTGGCAGGACAACCTCTGCCGGGTCAGCTAGTCTTTATATATATAAATAATTCTTCGACACGTGTGTATGTCACTGAACTCCTAAATGGCTGGGACGATTTCGATGAAATTTTGTATGTATGTTAGTGTGGGTCCTTGTATGGTTTAGATTCACAATTTGACCAGGTAGGTGGAATTCTAGAATTTTAGAATCACAATTTACACGCAATTTTAGAACCACAATATACAGTCATAAACAGTCGTCATGGAAACCGCTAGCCTTGGTGAAAAGTGATGCTTTTGGACTGTTTGTCTCTGCACGTAGAGCTACCTGGTCGCAACCTGTACAACTATCGCCATAACATACACTCCGCCCGTGGCGGAAAGTTGTGTTTTATACCAAAGATGGCAGTGATGTCGAATTCTACTGTTTGTTTCCTGCACGTTAGAGCGTTTGAAAGTCCCGTATACGTTCATATACCATTCATCTGATTGCGATGAAACTTGGGTGAGATGTTGAGAGCACTTCAGGGAAGGTTTTTGGCTTAGTAAATCCGTTTTACAATAGATAGCGCACGACTAAATTCAACAAATGAGCGATGACGTGCGAAGCGTTTTAAAAAGGTCCCGTATGCGTTCAAATACCATTCGTCCGATAGCGATGAAACTCGGGTGAGATGTTGTGTACACTCCAGGGAAGGTTTCTGTCTTAGTAAATTCATTTTACAATAGGTAGCGCACGAGTCGATTCAACAAATGAGTGACGACGCGCGAAGCATTTCAACAAAATCCCGCGTAAGTTTATATGAGTTGTTGTGCACACTTACGTGAAGGTTTCTAATGTAGTAAATCCATTTCACAGGAGGTAAAGCACGAGTAGATTCAACAAATGAGCGACGACGCGCGAAGCTTTAGAACAGGTCCCGTATGCGTTCAAGTACCATTCGTCTGACAGCGATGAAACTTGAGTGAGATGTTGTGTACACTCCAGGGAAGGCTTCTGGCTTAGTAAATCAATTTTACAATAGGTAGCGCACGGCTTGATACAACAAATCAGTGACGACGCGCGAAGCGTTTCAACATAATCCTGTATAAGTTTATATACAATTCATCGATTGAGATGAAACTTTGATGAGTTGTTGTGTACACTTACGTGAAGGTTTCTAACTTAGTACATACAATTCACAGGAGGTTGCGCTCGAGTAGATTCAACAAATGAGCGACGACTTGCGAAGCATTACAACAAGGTCCCGTATGCGTCAAATTCCATTCGTCCGATAGCGATGAAACTTGGGTGAGATGTTGTGTACACTTACGTGTGGGTTTCTAACTTAGTAAATCTATTTCACAGGAGGTTGCGCACGAGTAGATTCAACAAATGAGCGACAACGCGCGAAGCGTTTCAATAAGGTCCCGTATGCGTTCAAATACCATTCGTCCGATTACGATGAAACTTCGGCGAGATGTTGTGTACACCCTACGGAAGGTTTCTGGCTTAATAAATCCATTTTACAATAGGTAGCGAACGAGTAGATTCAACAAATGGGTGACGGCACGCGACGGCACGCGAATCATTTCAAAAAAGTACCTTGTGAGTCCATATACCATTTATCCGATAGCGATGAAATTTTGGTGAATTGTTGTGTACACTTACATGAAACTTTCTAACGTAGTAAATCCATGTCACAGTTGCTAGAGCACGAGTAGATTCAACAAATGAGTGACAGCGCACGAATCATTTAAACAAAATCCCGTATGCGTTATATGCCATTTATCCGATTGCGATGAAACTTTGGAAAGTTTTTGTGCACGCTCCCACGAATGTTTCTAGATTAGTTAATTCATTTCATGATAGTTCAGAAGCAGTTAACAAAAATTGAAAAAAATATTGTGTATCCAAAAGCACTTCAAGAAACAAAGTTACAATACTTTCTTTGATTGACAGTACGTTTGCCGGGTCAGCTAGTAGTATATATATATATTTTTAACGGTTTTCCCAGCGTAAGCTTAAAAAGCGCACGGACGCCAGTTTTTTCGACCTTTCCACTGAAATCGTTAGTGCTTGACTTCCTTTCGTCATAAATAAATTATTTTCTACAGAAACCTTCCTCGAGATATCCTGTACAGAATGGTGAAAACCGCATCAAAATCCATTCATTGGTTTTCGAGATTACCCATGACATCCAAGAATCGGGGACTTTGTTTTACACTAAGTAGAGATTATACACCAATCAGTGCAATTTAATTTAATATAATATAATCCCCCTTCCATCCAATCTTAAATTGACTGTGAATTTTGCGGAACGAAAAGTTCACAGGCAAGATGAGAGTTGCACTTCCAGGGAATGGCAAGGTGAATGAAACTCAAATCCCCCTTCCGTCCAATCTTAACTTACTGTGTTTCACAGGCGAAATGCAGAAAACCCGAGTTGCACTTCCAGGGAAACTCCAAACACAACCACCCTTCTCAGAAGTCAACACGACTCCACGGTTTGCTGCTGGCTGTATCTGGGGCAATAGTTCGCCTGCTAGCTTGGTTGTAACAAGGATGATAGACCCGCCCTTAGCTAGCTCGTAAACTGTCGCCTCAGTAGTTGAATGGACATGGTTGGAAGACATTGAAACGTAAAAACACTTATAGTGGGCGATGTATTGAAGATAGACATTTGCTCTCACGGACTTTTTTGTAGAACGTTTCATGCTGAACAATTCTAACACTCATAGTATTTAGATATTTTTAACGGTTTGCCCAGGGTAAGCTTACAAAGCGCTCAGACGCCAGTTTTTTCCCCCGACTTTTCCCATTAAATCGTTACCGCTCGTCTTCCTTTGATCATAAATAAATTAATTTCTACAGAAATCATCCTCGACCTCGAGATATCCTTTACAGAATGGTGAAAACTGCATCAAAAGCCATCCAGTGGTTCTCGAGTTTATCCGTAACCTGCGGTAGAGTCTGTTGTTACTTTTGTTGTTTTTTAGGGGCTTTGCGGCATCATGATTATGTAGTCCCGTGTACTTAAGTGAGTGTAGAAGTTGTCTGACAACCTGTGTCACTGTGATGTTTGTGTACCTTTAAACGAGGAGGGATTTGGGTAGGAAGGTGTTGTTGTTTTGTTTCATTTGAGAGGCTTGGACATCATGGTCATTTATCACCGTGTACTTTGGTGAGTGTTGAATTTTGTTTGCTAACCTGTGTCATTGCGATGGTTGTATTTGTGTGTGTATTAATAGTTCAGTTGAGGATTCAATCAATCAATGTACAGCACGTTGTTATTCAACCGAGTAGTTAAAAGAGACGTAAAACTAATAGCATTATTATTATTATTATTGTTATTCAACAAGCTACTGCAACCAATATTCAATTATACTCCTTGAAAAGGACAATGAGTTATAACTATTCCCATGCATTTAGGAGAAGTAGGCTGTACGTTCTTTACTGAATATCTCTTTTTTATTATGTCATTCAAACCCGGCCGAAGTCGTCGGATTTTTAAGAGCGTTAAAAATCCCTCAGTATGCCTTCCTTCGGAGGGGAAGTAAAGCCGGAGGTCCCATGTCATTGATTTATGGCATGTTAAACACCTTCCACTAATTCCACCTGTGTGAAGCTAAATTATAGTTAAACATTTGACAAACGCTCTTAAGTTCCTACGTTCGTCGCCAGGGGCCGACAGCGGTGGCGTCTGGTAACCAAGTTCTGAACTATTAGTCGTTGACGGTGGCGTTTGGCGGCAAAAGTAGGAACTACTTGAAAAAAATCAATGTCTGCAGTCCTTACTTGAATTGAAAACAGAAACACACACTAATACAGCCACCACAATTAACACTGGTTATCAGACAGATTCTTCACACACCCAAAGTACACGGGGCTACATGACCGCGTTGTCGTAGCCCTAAACTAAGGAACCAACCAACCAACCAACCAACCTGAGTATGTCATTCCTTAAAATGAGTAAACTCGCACATTCATTTTTATTTGCATTAATTCGGAAATTCTATTTAAAAGTCATGTTTTTCTGTGAAAGTCTCCATTTATCCCATTTAAGGTCCCTCAGCCCGATTTAGCCCTTATAGGTTCTATGGGATTCTTATATTAGGAACAAAGGGGAATGAAACGGAGAAGTATGTCTAAGTAGTCTAATTAAGAAGCTGGAAAAAATAGGTTGAAACCTTCAAATAATCATAAGTCACCATGATATACATTAAGGCAGTTAAAATGGACAATTACGGCCTGATACAGGTGTAACCCATCCAAATCTGTTGGTAACATCAGGCACCAACAGATGGTACAATGAAACTGTTAAATGTTGCATGTAAATTGACAAAGGCATCTGTAAATCTCGTCAATTTTACACAGCTTCTGTTCAAATAAGATCCTCTATTAACACTAGTATAAATATCAATATGCACCTAAAACACTGAAATAATACATATTTAAAATATTAAGGCCTGGCGTGAATAGCAGATAGCAAACTGGAGGTACAACTTTCACTACTTCCATATAAATTCCAAATTAACTAGAGTATACACATCTATCAAGACCATTTATTATCATTACTACAACCCAATACATAAATAATCCCTCCATAACTCGACATAATATACAACAAAACAACCAAAGTTTGCAACAACGGGCTGGTCACATTGGCATGGAGAGGAGTACAGGCTGCATTTGTCTATCGATGGAATGCCGGGACAAATTTTATCTGGGAACTCGTTTCCCCTGTCAATTTTTCATTCCAGTAACCGTTCATTTATCGGTCCGAAAGAATGCAACAGTCGTTGCCAGTTGTCATGAGGTGGGACACCATCCTTGACCCAGCACTAGGATTGGATCATGTTGGTAGATTATATGAAGAGCAACAAATAAAAGTGAAATAATTAGCAGACATTTTGACTTCGAGCAGGTGGAACGACGTTTACTCGGATTAAGTTATGAATATGCCTGTGTTTTGCACTTCATGAAGTGTTCAGTTTATTGCACAATTTGCTGCAACTTTTATCCATTTTAGTATGTTTTTGCGTTTCACTAAGTAACCAAAAGTCGCCTCCGTAGCGTAGCGGTCAGCATGGTTAGCTGCCGCCCAGGAGGTCATGGGATCGATTCCCGGCTCTGCCACGAAATTTGAAAAGTGGTATGACTACTGGAACGGGGTTTACTCAGCCTCGGGTGGTCCAAATGAGTAGAGGGGGTTCGATTCCTACCTCAGCCATCCTCGAAGTGGTTTTCCGTGGTTTCCCACTTCGTCTTCGGGCAAATGCCGGGATGGTACCTACTGTAATGCCATAACCGCCTCCTTCCCTCTTCCTCACCTATCCATCCCAATCTTCCGTCCCTTCCCATCCCTCATGAGGCCCCTGTTCGCTTTACAGGTGAGGCCGCCTGGGCGAGGTGCTGATCACATCTCCCCAGTTGTATCCATCCCGACCAGATGTTCCAAGCTCCAGGACACTGCCCTTAGAGGCGGTAGTGGTGAGTTCCCTCGCTGAGTCCGTGGGAACCACCAACCTAGAGGGTAAATTGACTAAATAAAAAATAAAATATAAACTAAGTAACCAAAACCACTGGCCATATGGTTGCGAAATATTTATTACATCATATATCAGCACTTCATGAAGTGTCTAGACTTTCCGCGAAATGGCTGATTTCACCAAGAGATTACAACAAATAGATCCGTGGAAGATCATTTGATATTGATTTTCAGAGCAAAGAATTGCTGTAATGATCTTAGTCAAACACTCCGTTCAGCATTTCATTTCTAGAGGACATTTCCTTGTATGTGATTGGAGGAGGAGAGGGCTGGGGCATATTTTCTTGTGAGGGGGAAGAGTAATATATGTTGTTGTTGTTTGAGTCTTCAGTCTTTTGACTGGTTTGATGCAGCTCTAGATGCTTCCCTGTCCTGAGCTAATTGTTTCATCTCTACATAGCTCCGACACCCTACATCCGAGGCAATCTGTTTAACATATTCTAACCTTGGTCTACCCCTACAGTTTTTGTCCTCGACCCTTCCTTCCATAACTAAGCTTGCTATTCCTGGGTGTCTTAGTATGCGTCCTACCAACCTATCTCTTCTCTTCATTAGCAGTCGCCAGAAGCATCTCTCCTCTCCCACTCGTCTTAATACCTCTTTGTTTGTAACCCTATCTACCCATCTGATCTTCATCATTCTCCTGTAACACCACATTTCAAATACTTCAATTCTCCTCTTTTCTGCAGCACCAATAGTCCAAGTTTCACTTCCATAGAGCGCCACGCTCCAGACAAAGGCTTTCAAAAATGACTTCCTAATACCTAAATATATATTCGATGTCAGCAGATTCCTTTTTTGTAGAAATGCTTTCTTTGCCTGAGCCAACCTACTTTTAATATCCTCTTTGCTTCGTCCATCACTGGTTATTCTGCTTCCTAAGTAACAGAAGTCTCCTACTTCCTTCAGCTTTTCACCTGCCAATTTGATCTCCATAGAGGTTTCTGATATATTTCGGCTGCATTCCAGTATTTTTGTTTTACATTTATTTATTTTCATCATGAATTCTTTCCGTAAGACGGAGTCCATACCATTCAAAAACTCATTCAAATCCTCAGGCTTGTCGGCCAAGATGACGATGTCATCAGCAAATCTCAGAGTTGAAATTATTTCTCCTTGAATCTTCACTCCCACTTTAAATTTTTCTCCGATTTCCTTCATTGCTTGTTCAATGTAAAGATTGAAAAGTATGGGTGATAAGTTGCAGCCTTGCCTTACACCTTTCTGAATACCAGCTTCTCTCTCATGTCCTTCAACTCGAATGACTGCTGTCTGGTTTCTGTACAGATTGTATATCACCCTCCTATCCCTGTACTTTATTCCAATTGATTTCAAAATGTCAAACAATTTAGTCCAATCAACGTTATCAAAAGCCTTTTCTAAGTCTACAAAAGCCATGAACGTTCTCTTATCTTTCCTTATTCTACCTTCTAAAATCAGCCTAAGACTTAGTACAGCTTCCCTTGTTCCTACATTTCTCCTGAAACCAAACTGGTCTTCACCCAACTCCGTTTCTATCTGGCTTTCAATCCTCTTGTAAATTATTCTAGACAGGATCTTTGAAGCATGAGTAATCAAGCTGATTGTACGGTAATCTTCACATCTGTCAGCTCCCACTTTCTTTGGTATAGGGATGATTACATTCTTCTTGAAATCAGGGGGTACCTCACCTGTCTCATAAATCCTACACACCAAGTGAAATAACCTGATCAGACCTTCATCTCCTATGCAGCGTAGCAACTCAATCGGTATATCATCTATGCCTGGTGCTTTGTTCCTGCTTAAGTCTTCCAAAGCTCTATCAAATTCTGATCTCAATATTAAATCTCCTTTCGCATCCTCATCAATTTCCTCCTCCCTTTCCATTACATGATTCTCAATCTCCTTTCCCTTATACAAACTCTCTATGTAAGCTTTCCATCTGTCAACCTTTTCTTCCCTATCTGTTAGAGGCTTTCCATTTGTGTCCTTAATATTACAGCACTTAGTCTTCTTTTCCCCCAAAGTATTCTTAATCCTTCGATAAGCTGTGTCTACTTTTCCTAATTTCAGACAATTTTCTATACCTGCACATTTCTCTTTCAACCATTCTTCTTTTGCTTCCTTGCACTTCTTGTTAACCTCATTTCTCAGACGTCTGTATTCTGCTTTCCCCTTTTCATCTCTTAGATTCTTGTGTTTCCGCCTTTCATCCATCAATTCTAGTATATCCTGAGTGATCCACGGTTTTCTACCTATTCTTTCTTTCCTACCAATGTTTTCTTCTGCGGATTTTGTTATTTCATTCTTCAAAAGTGCCCATTCGTCTGTAATTGAAGTTTGTTTAGGGTTTTTCATTAGTCCTTCCTTTATACTCTTTTTGAATCTTTCGTTTACATCCTTCTCTTTCAGTCTGTCTATTGCCCACCTTTTTGGCTTTTGACTTTTCTTCAGTTTCTTCAACTTTAATCAGCATTTCATTACAACCAGATTGTGATCAGAGTTTATGTCAGCACCAGGATATGTTTTACAATCCAAAATCTGGTTTCGAAACCTCTGCTTGACCATAATGAAGTCGATTTGGTAACGCCCTGTATCTCCTGGTCTCATCCATGTGTATATTCTTCTATTGTGGTTATTGAATAAGGTGTTAGCTATGACCAACTCATGTTCGGTGCAGAATTCTACCAGCCTGCTTCCTCGATCATTCCTTTCACCTAATCCGAAATCTCCTATCTTCCCTTCCATCCCTTTTCCTACCACAGCATTCCAATCTCCCATTACTATAACATTTTCATCACCCTTGATATACCTCAGAATTTCGTCTATTTCTTCGTAGACCTTTTCAACATCCTCATCATCAGCTTGACTGGTAGGCATATAGACTTGTACCACTGTGGTGCACGTAGGTTTAGTATTGATTTTTGCTACAATAATCCGTTCACTATATTGCTCATAATATTCCACCCGCTGTCCAAGTTTCCTACTCAATATGAGGCCAACCCCTGCTTGGCCATTGTTTGATTTAGTGCCAATGACCCTATAGTCTCCTGACCAAAAGTCCTGTTCCTCCTGCCAGTGCATTTCACTAATCCCAACCAAATCCAACCTCAACCTATCCATTTCCCTTTCTAAGTTTTCTAACCTTCCACTTCCTAGCAGACTTCTAACATTCCACGCTCCGATCCGTAGAATGTCAGATTTCCTCTTTGTCACTTCTGTGATGTTAACCCCCTCTCGAGTAGTCCCCACCCGGAGATCCGAACGGGGGACTAGTTTACCTCCGGATTGAAATTTTACAAGGGAGGAGGCCATCATCAAATGTAATTATGCATAGAGAGGTGCATATCCTCGGGAATAGCATACGGCTGTAGTTTCCCGTTGCTTTCAGCCGTGCAGCAGGACGCAGTGTAGCCATTATTTGGCTTATATTATCAATATCTTAACCGTCTATAAGACTAGTAAAGAATTGATTTATTCTGAAAGGCTGCTACTCCCTTTCAGAATAAGTAAAGAGCAATTCTACTAACAAAAATACTAACATTCTAACGTACTAACAATTAAATACCAAAATTCTACTAACAAAAAACTTAAGTTCCACCAACCACAAATACTACCACTAAAACAGTCTGTCACCAGGCACACTCACATGCACCCTCACACATCACAGTCTACTGAAACAATGAACTATAACTAATAAACAATGCAACTGCTACCAGACACACTCACACACCACAGTCTAATAGAACAATGACATATATCTAATAGACAAACTAGCTACCTACTTACAACTAAAACTAACTACATACTTACTGTACTGTTATTTGAATTGACAATATTTACAAAATGCAATTTAGATAGAAAATACTTACAAAATGTAATTTTGATCCAAAATTGTCAGAAAATGCAATTTAAGGGGGACGTATGTAAAATTGCACTAAGTGAGAAATGGTTTCATTTCGGCTGTATTAAGGTAAAGAACTGATTTTACTTTTATTGATTTATTTATTACAGTAGATAAGTAATAATAATAATAATAATAATAATAATATAATATCGTATGGCTTCGGGTGCTTTGTTATTTGCGCCCAGAGGGCAGATTGCATGTCGAATTCTGCTGCTCCTCGGAGCGGATGACTAATGAAACAACAATAAATCACTCGGTCGGCTTCGTTTCCTGTCAACTGTTCACTTTCTGGCTGCCTCATGCAATCCCCAAATAAGACAAAGTATCGACCATTTTCGTTACTTAATTACTGTTAAAATTAGCAACATTAAGTGGCGTGCTGATACAGCGCTCAAATTCTGCTTTAGAAAAAACACACCCACAAACTGGGTACTAGGTACCAGTAGCAAAAGCCTCCTTAGTCATACTTATCAACACTAAGAATAGGAGGTGAAAGGTTCACTACTCCTGCAATAATAGTCATTACAGAATCCATGTATGGAACCATATATAAATTGACTCTCCCTTTTAATACTTTAAATATTTTCATCCTCTGAATTGTTCTTTCTAAATGCACTCTAGCTGCAGCTATGTCAGCAGTTCTGAGTGCATCCTCTGTTGACAATTGCTGATTCTTACCAAGAAAGGGTGGCCTGATCAATTGTATATTCCTTTCAATGCACTCACTCTCTATCAAAAATCCTTTATCGACCATTACAGCATCCTGATAAGGTAATAACATGCCTAATAAATTGGATTGCAAAAATATTTCTTTGTCTGTAACCCTTCCACCATACACTTGACTTACAAAAGTTACTAAACCTGATGGTGCAACACCAACAAGTACATTCAATGTGTAGTCGCCTTTGTAATGAGATTAGGACATCACACGACACTTTAAACACTTATTTTTCTCCACGGGAATTTCTGTACAATCCAAAATAACTCTAGTATTCTGATAATGTTGAAAACATATAGGCATTCTCTTCTTGATCTTTCTCCAGCCATGGAACAGCTGTTTTTAGTGCCTCATGTAATAACTCTACTGTTACATGGAAATAGTTCTTACATGTATTAGCTGTGACCCCAAATAGAACAGCTAAACACCTAAAAGAAAGATTAATTTTCAATTTCACGAACACTAAAATGATACGCTTTCTTAATGACAAGGTTAGTGGTTTGGCACTCTGCCTTTCTAATTTTCCTGTAGCAACACATATATTATCTAATAATGTAACCGATGGGATACCAGTAAATGCATTAATTTCTCTATTTGTTTTCATCATGTCCTCTAAAGTTATTTTTCTACAATCATCAATTACACTTGGCGTTACTTGTATCCCTTTATCTTCTACACATTTCCTTAGAGTGGGATCTTCCACCAGAGCTGCAAACATCTCCTCTGCCACAGTATCTGTGTCTTCAGTTACCACTTCACTGTCTTCAGTTGGAGATGGTGGTGCCACAGCTTCATGTCTATGTTGCACACATGCATCCCTGGCCTCTGCCTGTAGTTTCAGGGGAGAAGATATCTTCTTATTCAATGATCTTAGTGGCAATTTCTGAGAGGGGATGGCGCCCTCCTTCAGGTATCTTTTACATGCTCTCACATCTGAAAGTAAAGTATATTTATAATTCTACTGCAATATTATAACAATCTTATGCTTATTAATAATCCTACCCCACTGGAAGTAGCTTGTGTAGTCCACTTTAAGAAGAATATGTATAAATAATGTAGCCTAATCCAGTGTATGAAGGTTATCTTTCCACAACTGGGACGTAATTAATATGTATGAAAGAAATAAACAGGTCATCTACAGTACACGTACAAAGGAATGTTTACTAACCTGGATAAAAATAATCCTCCTTTGAGAAATGCAAACCGCATACAATCATATATTTAGAAATTGGCTTTGCGATGCGAAGTACTCGACTCCATTCCTTCTTTAAACCTTTCTCTTTAGGAAAGTAATGCATTGATATGCCTCTTGTTGCCTTTGAAGAGCACTGTGGAACTGAACAATATCTATTACTCATTCTTCAGCCTCAGTTATTATGCAATATATAGATTGTTACATTTAGTGTTACTTCGTTTTGAGGTACAAACCCAGGTGTTTTATTGCTGTCCGTGTACTATAGAATTTTGTAAAATGCCCCTTTACAATATTTTAAAACATGTGCAATGTTCGTGGGGCTTATTGGGTGCAAATCTATTACTGTATAATACGGTACACTCCAAGTAGGGTGTACCAAAAAGCTGCTGATAATCCTAACTTGATACACCTAGACGAAAACCCCGAACAGAAACGACAAACCCCAAAAGATTTGCTTGAATTTATTTATCAACTAATTGGATACTCGTGTGTATATCCTAGATATGGTGTCATCGCAATATCCAACAACTGGGACTTTTTCTTATTTGCGCACACATGTGTGTCATGATTGCTAACAGAGGAGGATTGTGAAGTTGCCAAATGTCGTACACAGAATATTACTGGCTGAATACTTCGGCACATGAAGAGAGAGAGAGAGTTAATTCTATACATCGCAGAATAGTTGAGAAAATACTTTATTGCTTTTCCAGAACTTTTGCATTCCTTTACCTCGAGGCAAGTTTGCTAGTTGCAGTTCCAAAGAAAGTGCAATATCATATTTCAGAGAGGAGTAACGATAGTTTCAATATATTACAGAGATATCCCGAGGCAAGAACTGCACTTCAGTGCCGTACTGGGGCTCCAACAAAGTTCACAACCCGAGATCATTCGGATTGTTTACCACTGGAGGCACTGTATCATCTCTCCTATCAATTCAAATGATTGCAATTTGTTTATTTATTTATTTATTTATTTATTTATTTATTTATTTATTTTAAAATAGGCATCTGAGCCTATGATGATACAGTACATAGAAATTATATTTGGCGACAGAGAAAAGAATTACATGTTCCTACTAGTTATAACAAGTTTAATAATAATAATAATAATAATAATAATAATAATAATATTAATAATAATAATAATAATAATAATAATAATAATAATAATATCGTATGGCCTCGGGTGCCTGGTGCAAGCTTTGTTAATTGACACCCCGAGGGTAGCTTGCATGTCGAATTTCGTCGTTCCTTTGAACGCTATGAAAGTCAAGGAAGTTAGATATCTAAACTCCTTGACACTACAGCGCTTTCAAGTAGAGAATGGAGGAACTTTGTGTTGGCGGAAAATCCCGAGATTAATTTTGCCATTGAACACTGCCTACTGAATTCAAATGGGTTCTTTAACATGCCAACAACGTATGACATGAGTGTCGTGATTCTTGTCGCCTTTCAAAAATCACTTACCATGGCCAGGAGTGAAACTGCAATCTTGGGATTGGTAGTCCGACACGATAACCACTCACCCACCGTGGCAAGATATAACAAGTTAAAACGTATATGAACAGAAGTTATATAATATATAATACTAGCTGAAGGACCCGTGCTTCGCTACTGTAAATAAATTGAAAGGCGACAGTTAAAACAGGGGATAGGCGAGGTGCTGCACGGAGGGAGAGTTAGGATGGAACATTTTGTCCAGCTACACCGCTTGGCATTGCCCGTATTTTATAGCACAAAATTAGGTTTTACTCGCTAACAGTTGGAGATACATGAAAAGTGATAAGAACCATTCTGATAGATATTTAAATTTTAAACCTAGTATATGCCATCAAAAGTTTGCAATTTCTTAGCTTTCTCTTTTTATTTGAAATTGAAATATGATTGTTTGAAAGCAAAGGGTGTAGTGACGTCACTAAAATGGTCGCCATCTTTAAATAGTACACAGTGTTGAAATCAAAGGTAGCATATATATTAACCAGGTAAATCAGCTACTTCCATGTAAAATTCCATGTAAATCGGACCAGTGGTTCTTTGGTGATCGAGTAATACAAAGACACACAGACACATACCATCTCATTTTTATATATAGTATAGATGTAGTTTTTTGATGTACGAAAAACATACGATAATATTTACTTAGTAATTTGAAAGTACCCATGTTTTAGTACAAAAGGAGCCTGGTCATGGCTTCTAATGATTACTATGAGAATTATTGGTGACGTCAGTTACCTGTAGGTTTGCTACGGTACTGTATCTGTTGAGGCAGTGGAGGAGGTAATGTTCTGTACAAATCATTTACTCTAATAGTCATCTTTTTGACTTATTGAGTATACAGGGAGCTGCCGTAGTACTTCTAAACTGAACTCAACGTCTTAAGCAGAAAAGAGGACGTGATCATGGCGCGGTTAATCATTTTAGGTTACTGTTTCATTTTGTTTGCTATAAATTATTCTGGTTCTGTTAGTCTTAGTCAAGTCTTACCACAGTTACTATATTACTGATTTGTAATACAAAAGATAGCCGGTGCAGGTTAACACTGCCAACAATTAAAACAATGCAGTATAAAAACATTAGGATTAATAAAACATAAACGTCAACATAGTAGTAGAACACACCTTAACGGAGAGTATAACACTACAATACAATATATTGCGCGTGATACCTTCCGTCATAAGGTAAAGATTCAAAATCTCCCGTAACAGCAGCGGCATCAAGAGTATGAAATTAGACCCAAGATGTCACATTTAGGCGACCACGTGGATTAGCGGCTAACATTCTCGGCTGTCGCCTTGGAGGTCTGAGTGTGAATCCGTCTCTGCCAAGATATTTTAATTTTGGTGTGAGTGCTGGAAGGGTTAAACTGCGCCTTCTGTGGCAAAACTTGGAAGTTTTTAATACAAAAGATAGCCGGTACAGTTTAACACTGTCAAAAATTAAAACAATGCAGCATAAAACATTAGGTATAATAAAACATAAACGTCAACATGTTAGTAGTAGAACACACCTTAACGGAGAGTATAACACTACAATACAATATATTGCGCGTGATACCTTCCGTCATAAGGTAAAGATTCCAAATCTCCCGTAACAGCAGCGGCGTCAAGAGTATGAAATTAGACCCAAAAGGTCACATTTAGGCGACCAAGTGGATTAGCGATTAACATTCTCGGCTGTCGCCTTGGAGGTCCGAGTTTGATTCCGGCTCAGCCAAGCAATTTTAATTCTGGTGTGAGAGCTGGAAGGGGGTACACTGTGCCTCCCGTGGCAAAACTTGGAAGATGTTTTCCATGGTTTCCCACTTCTACTCGAAGCAAATTCCGGGATAGTTTCTAACTGAAGGCAATAGCAACCTCCTTTTTAATCTTCACCTGAATCACAAATACACACACTAACAGCCATCACAGTAACACAGTATATCAGAAAAAATTCATACACACTTAAGTTCATGGGGCTACATGGCCATGATGTCGCGAAGCCTCTAAATCAATCAACAATGACAGAATCATTTAAGCTCATTTAAACTGAATACTAAGTTTCGTGATGATATCTATATCCGTTGTTACGTTAGGCCGCATGCAGTGTTAGCCGTTCTTACGTTAGGCCGCATGCAGTGTTAGCCGATGTTACGTTAGGCCGCATGCAGTGTTAGCCGATGTATTTGTTTTTCTATTTTAATCCCCTACATCAACCCCTGTTAATCAAATTTTTAAAAACTACATATTCAGATTTTTATGCCGTTCAGATTCCTAATGTTCTTATCGTGGTTTGGATAGAAAATGGGGGCCCATGGCCTGGTGTTTACGTCTTGAGTTACTGTTGTCATGGAGAAAATGGAGTAGCATGGCCCCTTACAGAGACAGGTGGAAACCCCTTCTTGAGGTACTGTTGCCATTGAGAAAATTGAGTGTCATGGCCTCTTACCGACATAGATGGAAACTTGGTGGACCCGTCTTGTGCTACAGTTGCCATGGAGATGGCCGGCCTTGCCGTTCCTTCATAAGTTAATATTCTGATTTTATTAGCCTTTGCTCGAGTGAAAATAGGCCGATATCAGAAGAATGAGAAAGACTATCGAAGATTCACGTAACCAGCGGTTTCTTCTGGGTCCTAAACTATATGTATGCAAAATTTGGTTGAGATTGGTGGAACGGTGTGGATTTGTATACGGAACAAATATACATACTGTCCCCGTTAACCGGCAGTGAATTGCATTTCCCAGCGATAACATCGCAATTCATGCCGATAACATATATCAGATAAAGAAAATAATGATTGAGGTCTAGGTTTGAAAATAAAAAAATATAAAAACAAGATGTTCAATAAAGAACATATAGCCTACTTTCTCCTAAATGCATGGGTATTGTTATAACTCTTTGTCCTTTTCAAGGAGTATAATTGAATGTTGGTTGTAGTACCTTGTTGAAATACAACGTGCTATAGGGATATTAAACCTGAATATGAGGTGCCCTTTGCTAGTGCTACCTCTGTAAAAAATTTCATTCAATTCGGTTTCACCGTGCTAGAATTGATATGGGGAATGGATTTGCACACATACATGGCCGCTATTTGCAAACTATTGGGCTGATGACCTTGTAGTCAGTCATAAGCAGCTTTCCACAAAAAGGCATGTTGTTGCAAAATCTGGTAGAGATCAAATAATTAGGATGGTCGTAATTTGATTTAAGCTTTTAACATGTGGGTGGCCGTCATTCCGTTTCCGTAAAGATGACCGCGATATAAAACATGACACTGAGGTTCCCTTTGCTAGTGCTACCTCTCTACCAAATTTCGTTCAATTCGGTTTCACCGTGTTTGAATTGATAGGGGGAATCGATTTGCACACATACTGGCCACCATCTGCAAACTATTGGGCTGATGATCTTGCAATTTAATCAGAATATGCTTCCCACATAAAGATATGTTGTTGCAAAATTTGGTAGAGACTAGATTATTAGGTTGGTCATAATTACATTTTAGATTTTAACATTTGGGTGGCCGCGATTACGTTTCAGTCAAGATGGCGGTGATATAAAACATGACCCTGAGGTGCCCTTTGCTAGTGCTACCTCTGTAGCAAATTTCGTTCCATTCGGTTTCACCGTGTTGGAATTAATAGGGGGAATCGATTTTCAAACAAAGATGGCCGCCATCCGCAAACTATTAGGCTAATGACCTATTAGATTGTTCAAAGGATGGTCCCTCCATAAGGTTATGTTGTTGCAAAATTTGGTAGAGATCTGATGATTAGGTTAATCGTAATTTGATTTAAGCTTTAAACATTTGTGTGGCCGCCATTACACTTCCGTCAAGATGGCGGCGATATAAAACATGACACTGAGGTGTCCTTTGCTATTGCTACCTCTGTACCAAATTTCGTTCCATTCGGTTTCACCGTGTTCGAATTAATAGGGGGAATCGATTTTGACACAAAGATGGCCGCCATCCACAAACTATTAGGCTAATGACCTATTTATTTGGTCAAAGGATGATTCCTCCATGAAGGTATGTTGTTGCTAAATTTGGTAGCGATCGGATGATTAGGTTAGTCGTAATTTGATTTAAGCTTTGAACATTTGTGTGGCCGCCATTACGTTTCCGTCAAGATGGCGGCGATATAAAACATGACACTGAGATGCCCTTTGCTAGTACTACCTCTGAACCAAATTTTGTTCCATTCGGTTTCACCGTGTTCGAATGAATAGGGGAATCGATTTTCACACAAAGATGGCCGCCATCCGCAAACTATAAGGCTGGTGACCTATTAGTTTGCCCAAGGGATGCTCCTTCCATAAAGGTATGTTGTTGCATAATTTGGTAGAGATCGGATGATTAGGTTAGTCGTAATTTGATTTAAGCTTTGAACATTTGTGTGGCCGCCATTACGTTTCCGTCAAGATGGCGGCGATATAAAACATGACACTAAGGTGTCCTTTGCTAGTGCCATCTTTGTACCAAATTTCGTTCAATTCGCGTTCACCGTGTTCGAATTGATAGGGGGGACAGACATTCAGAGTACACACACTCTCTCTCTCTCACACACACACACACACACACACACAGACTCACACACACACATACACACACACACAGACACACTATTTTTCGCCCTGTGTTGATCTCATAAATCTACTTTCATTTTTTGCAAAAATCGAAAGTAGGCTAATAAAATGCCGGTGGGTACGAGAACTCAAGTAGTCTCGGGGGTGGTTAACAGGATACAGGTGTAACAGGTTAAATCAACCCACTCCGAAACCTAAATCAAAGCAATAGCACAACAGAAATCAGAAGACAAGCACAAATAATAAGATGAAATAGGCATCCGTTTATAGGCAACTCATCGACCGACACATAAAAATAGAAATCCCTAAAGCCTATCTTGCCTCGGTCTAAATTAAAGCTTGATGTGGGTCGATGCAAAAGAAAAATATTTATAGTCCAAATAAAAAAATAGCTTTAAATGATCCACGAATCTCCTCGGTCCTATCCTTTGATATAAATAAAATTAGGAGATACTCGAAGAAAATTAAATAAAATAAAATCAGGTTGGATTCGGTCATATTTGACTATATGATCCACTTGCAGAAGTACCCATTCTTCGAACGGTCTTCGGTATTAATAACCAGATGTTATCAATTGAGCTACTGTTGCAATGTTTAGGGGCTTGGAACCTGTTTGTTGGCAAAGGAAAATTATTAGTTAAAATGTGCTCTCAAACTAAATTTACCTAACGTGTTCTTCCTGGCGTGAAAATAAAACTGAAAACTTCGTAGACGAATCGCAATACACGTCACATACGAACTGACCCTAACCGTTGTGTCAAGTGCCCAACTACAGGAAGACCCCTTTTATAAATTATAAAGGCTTGTGGTGCATGAAAATTCAGTGTTTTTAGTCTCCAATGGCCCAAATTCCTAAAATCAGCAAAAGACAGTCTACTATTTCTAATCAGGAATTTTTGAAAATAATGTTGCTGTTTGGAGATACGTATAATAGACCTTCTGTACGACATATCGCACGTGTAAGTCGTGTGAAAAAAATCTAGGGTACTCCATTTGCAACCTTTCACAGAAATGTAATAAATGGAGTGGCATTACTTATTCTAGAAATAGATGGAAAGTTGGATGCCACCTCTTGAGATACTGTTGTCATGGTTAGTGGCTTGCATTCCTTCTTTAGTTTATTAAATGAAATTAGTTTTCTGGGAATATCTAAGAAACTGTTGGGTTTAGAGCCTTAAAATATAGCTTTCGGGGACCCTTTACGGCTCTTGAGGGGCCCCGAGTTTTGTTTCTGACCCCAAGGGTTTGAAAATGAGCTTTGTCTCTTCGTTGTACGCCATAATAATGATAACAATTAAAAGAATAATACTAATAATAATAATAGTAATATAACAAAATAGGGATAGGGATATAATAGACCTTCCGGACCATACCCGCACGTGTGAATCGCGTAAAAAAATTATAGATTACCCCTTGACCCCTTAAGCGCATTATATGTATTGATGAATATTTCAGCTTAATTTGGATCCGTTATAACCTTATTGCCTTTTGCAAAACTTCACAGTAATGTAATAAATGGAATTGTATTGCGTCTTACAGAAATAGATGGACCTCTGAGATTCTGTTGCCATTGTTACCGGCATGCATTCCTTCATTAATTTATTAAGTGAAATTAGTTTTTTTGGGAATATCTCAAAAACTGTTGGTTTTAGGGCCTTAAAATGTGGTTTTCGGGGTCCTTTTAGGGCCCCCGAGTTTCGTTTCTCACATTGAGGGGCTGAAAATGAGCTTTGTCTCACGCTTAGTTCAGCATGTATTTTAAGGGGGTAGGCCCCCTGTTATGAGAGGTACGGAGAAGAGTTACATCAATGATTAGTGTCGTGCCTGTGATGGATATCTGTATCAAATTTTACGTTAATCCACCCAGCCATTCTCGAGTTATAAGGACACAAAAAATTGTCCACAGACAGACAGACAAAAATATATTTTTACGTGCATCCGTCACAAAACAGTCTGAAACGGGCAAATATGTCAAATTTCCGTAGAAAAGCCGAAAAATCAAACATTCATTTTTATATAATAGAGAAGGGATATAATAGACCTTCCGTACCACACCCGCACGTGTAAATCGCGTGAAAAAATTCTAGAGTACCCCTTGACCCCTTAAGCGCATTGTATGTATTAATGAATATTTCAGCTTAATTTGGATCCATTATAACCTTATAGTCGTTAGCAAACCTTCACAGTAATGTAATAAATGGAATTGCATAGCGTCTTACAGAAATAGATGGACCTCGGAGATTCAGTTGCCATGGTTACCGCCATGCATTCTTTCTTTAATTTATTAAGTGAAATTAGTTTTCTGGGAATATCTCAAAAACTGTTGGTTTTAGGGCCTTAAAATGTGGTTTTCGGGGTCCCTTTAGGGCCTCCGAGTTTCGTTTCTCACATTGAGGGGCTGAAAATTAGCTTTGTTTCACCCTTCTACGCCTATTTCAACATGTATTTTAAGGGGGTAGGGCCCCTTTTATGAGAGGTACGGAGAAGAGTTACATCAATGATTAGTGTGGTGCCTCTGATGGATATCTGTATCAAATTTTACGTTGATCCACCCAGCCGTTCTCAAGTTATAAAGACTCGTAGAAGTTGTCCACAGACAAACAGACAGACAGACAGACAAAAATTTTATTTTTGCGCGCATCCGTCATAAAACAACCTGAAACGCGCAAATATCGCAAATTTCCGTGGAAATTCAGAAAAAACAGACAAACTTTCATTTTTATATATATAGAGATTAAAGACCCTGAATGTCCGTCAGGTGGTGTTTTCAGTCTATCACAAACACACTCACTTTAGATTATGATTAAAGAAAAGTCTATAGAAAAGAAGTATCTTGCCTCGGAGTAAAAGTATGGATCTCCATTCTAACTAGTGCAACCAATGAGAAAAAGTCCAATAATTAACTATATCATTCACCAATTATTAACAGCAATTATTGCCGTAACAATATTGGTCTAGCTTGACAACTAAATCAAGATTAAATTCACTATTTACAATTATTATACAACTTGTTATCTACATTCTTTCAAATAGAAGAATAAATTTCATTAGTAGAATATCCATGCTTTCCAAATTTATCAGACACTCATATCAGGTCTACCTCTCAAATATTATTATTTCCAAATTATTTTACAAGTTATTTCAGAGTCTCATTACCCTTATTACTCATAGTGTTGCAACAAATGTGCATCCCTCATTATCTATTGTACAAAATTCCAATTTTATGTGTAGGGGGTGAGGCCGATTCTGCGCCCCCCCCCCCCCCCCCACTACTCCCAATGCGAGCCGATAACTCCCGAACCCATGGTCGGAGATTCACGAATGAGGTGTCGTTGGACTCGACCTGACGGGGGCTTTCTTATGGACCACTCGTTATATTTTTGATTTTTTTGAAAATGTTTGTTTTTGAAAATAGACGATAGTTAAAAAAACAAACATGATAGGACGTTGGGCAATAGCTTAAACGAACTATCTTTATGTATTTTATTTATTATAATAAAACTTTTTTATTTTTAATTCTTTTTGAAAAAAGTTCAATTTTAAAATTTATATATCTTGGAAACTAAAGAGTTTACAAAAAAATTGTTTGACATAAATGAAAGGTCCCTACCCCTTCTACCATGAAAATAAATGCCGAGTCTCTAGGACAAAAAACTGTGCATTTAAAAAAATAATTTTTAAATAAAAGAGTGTTTTTAGACAGAGAGCCGGTAGGGCTTGACGTATGTTACAACGAGGCTATGACTGACCATGGTGGATACAGGAAATGGCTATATCGACGGGGCGATGTATGGCAAAACGAGGGGTCGCTTTTCGATATTTTTTCCTATGACAGATGAATGAAGGCGAATATTTTGAAAATCCATTATAGCGATCTCGGTGACCGTGCCCGGAAGAAATGAATTGCTATTTTGGTGGGATGGCGGGGCAGCTTATGACGGTTGGTTTTGTGACATTTCCTATGACGGATGGAGGCGAATATTTGAAAATGTGTTAAGGGTGCTAGGATTTTTTACCCCTGAAGGGGATCTTTAACACGCTAGTAAACGGTAATAAGCGAGACTGCTGTCGGGCACAGTAAATGGTTTGAGAATATGGAAACCTATAACATTTGCTCGACCAAGTCATGTGCATGTACGCAAAGAGCCAAAACGGTAAGGTCATTGGCCTGAAATGTTATAAACTAAATATCGAACTGGGTAAAGCCATGTGTTTTAGGGTGAAAGTATGTGGTTAACATGATCATGTATTGACGATGGCCGCTTGCTAGTAATTATTATTATTACAGTAAAATGATGATTAATAATAATAATAATAATAATAATAATAATAATAATAATAATAATAATAATAATAATAAGACACACATGTTTTCAATGCTAACACACACACAGTCCTGCTCACTGGAGACTGAATATTGTACCTAGCCAGAGGACTTGCGAGAGAGAGTGCTGATAAGACAAAAATGTCTACGTCAGCAGGAAGTGTGATATCAGCTTACTTGCCCCGTGGTGGCTAGCAGGTGTGCTGTTTAAGCAGAGACTGCCATTTTGGTTCCTAGACAGCCGTACTACCGATGTATAATAGGCAGCCATTTTGGTTCCTTATTAAAAATATGAAACTAGTATAAGGTACACGAATCTTATTTAGATTGAGGAATGTGAAGAGTCGTGGGAACACGTGTGAGAGAGACAACATTTCAAGGTCAAAACGCTGAGAAAATGCAACTCTCTCTTTTGCTAGGCTAACTGATAACGATTGCGTTAGTGATGCACTTGCCATTTTAGCAAACGGACGTATACAGTAGAGCTCTGAACTGAACTTTGGAAGAAAAAAGTCCTTTTATTTTTTGGTAAGTACCTATAAATGATTATTTTAATATTGAAATGCTAATGAACCTTAAATTTGTAGTTATTGATCAAGTAATTAATGATTTTTATTTATTTATTTGTTGCAGATAACCGGTATACCTTACATGTCTGAGATACAAGAAACCATTGCGCTTTTGGGCCCACTAGAAGGAAACAATAACAAGCCAGTGCAAGTGAAGGTGAGATTATTTTTTTAAACTAACTTGTTTCATTTTTTTGTTTGATATTATATTATTTTATTTTATGAAATACATGTATTAACCTGAATTTTGGTATTTATAGCGGTTTATTTTATTTATTTTTAGAAACTTGGAAAGAAAAGCCTTACCGCCGTAGCAGTTCCTGAAAACCCAAGACGCAGTAGGGTGCAACCATTGTTTCCAGGCAGTGAACTATTGAAAACTCAGGTAAGTCTAACTTAAAAATGCTATTCCATTTTACCATTACTGAAAACTCGTAGACAAAAAATTCATTAACTTACCTGTACATGACTAGGCCATGTATTGACAAACGGTACAAGACTATATTGGTTGTTGACTGGGAAAAGCACAAGGCTATGTTGGATTTTCTAAAAACAAAAAAAATTAATTTAATTTATGGGTGGTTCCCTATGGACTCAATAAATATCCACAGGTTTGAACAAGATAATCTGAACAAAACGATGTGATATTTATTTTTTGTTTATATATTGGTTAAAGGGAAATGTAAATGACTGCAGCTTTATATAAAGTACGTGGGTTACTGTTAGTGCAGACATACAGTTGAAAATGAAAATCCACAGCCTGCTTCCAGTCTCCGACCGGGTCAGGAATGGAATGAATGAAGCCCCCATCTAGCGGCGAGGATATGGACTGTGCCGGCTGCCGAGGCCTGACGCACTCCTCTGGGGCAATTATTAAATGAATGACAGATGAAATGAAATGATAGTGGAGAGTGTTGCTGGAATGAAATCGTTACAGGGAAAACCGGAGTACCCGGAGAAAAACCTGTCTGCCTCCGTTATGTTCAGCACAGATCTCACATGGAGTGACCGGGATTTGAACCACGGACCCAGTGGTGAGAGGCCGACGTGCTGCCGCCTAAGCCACGGAGGCTGTTAGACATACAGTTATTTTTTTAAATATTTTTGATGATGTTTTTATTTAATGCCAATTAACGTTAAAGTTTAATTACAAGTATTGATTGATTGATTGATTGAGTGATGAGTTTTTTTTAGGTGTGGTCATACGCCATTAACATAGCGAACAGACAGTGAAAAACGCATGCATTGTGGTTTAGAGTACTGTGTGCAACGTTAATCACTTACAATAAGAAAAAGTTGTACTATAACACATGGCGTTAGTACCAAATACAACAAGTGAACAAGTTGGTTTACCACGTGGGTTAAATTTAAAATCAGAACATGATCGTTGGTTAACATTTGAATCCTGGCCTGTAGGCTTTTTGTCGACACATAAACTTGCAAAAGACGGTTTTTTTTTTCACTTGAACCGAGAAGATGTGGTGCGCTGTGTGTTTTGACGTATTGAATTTTCACACTGGGAAGAAGTTGATGATCCCTTTAGAGACCATTTGCGATGGTCTCCTTGTTGTCTTTACATGCTTGGAAAACAAGTGGGTAACATACCCGTGTATTCATTTTACCGAACCACAAGGCCATTGGCTGCTACTTACGTTGCTGAATCACAAATAAATAATAATAATAACGATGTATTACCAGACAACAACGGTAGTGTCGATATATATGGTCCATATGCCATATACAGTGTTGAATTGTCATGTGCTTTTGAAAAATTTTGGAGTTTGCAAGACTAAAGCAGTAGCACACCCAGAGTACAGCTCTGTTGAAAAACGTTTAGAATCTTATACAAATGTTTGGCCATTAATATTAAAACACCTTACCAAACAGCTAAGTGAAGCTGTTTTTATATACTGGTGAAGGGGATAAAACAATATGTTTTTATTGTCGATTTGCTTTAAAGGATTGGCAAATGACTGATGACCCTTTTGTGCAACACGCTCGTTGGTTACCTAACTGTAAATACATGGTGTTGCTTAAAGGTCAGGAATTAGTGAACACTATTCGTAAAGTAAACGTGATTGCAGCACAAGACATAAAAGTGCCTTTAGAGTTTGAACACGCGGAGCAAATACATGAGGCTGAAAATAAAAGACTTGTCTCACGAATAGATACAAAAGTGTGACCAACAATTATGTAAAATTTGTTATCAAGATGAACTAGGTGATGTATTTTTGCCTTGTGGACACATGATAGCATGTGCCAAGTGTGCATTAGAACTCAACACTTGTGCTATATGCAGAAAAGTAGTATCTGCTACAGTTAGGGCATTTCTTGCATAACTAGTATAATTTATTCGTCATGCATAGTGTAAAATCCCTAATTGCACAATATTATTAAAGCTGTTTAAGAGTGTAATAGATATGCTTTTCTTTTGTTTGTAGACTACTACAATGAATGTTTTGAATGCTGTGGGTCAAGCTTGTGGCTTAGAGACAAAGAAGCTCAGCGAATTGCCAACGCATATTCCATTCCGCATTATCAAGATTCGGAAATTGAAAACAGCATATGGTGATCGTGTACTTTGTGTATGTGAAAACTTTGAGACATTTCTGCCTACACGGTTTAATGATATGTCGGAGAGTGGTTTTGATGAAGTCAATAATGCTGTACAATCTGTACACTTAATTTATGAAGGTTTTAAAAACAATAGGTGCATGGTTCGTTTTTATTAAATTAAAAAAAAGTCAAATAATAATGGAAGATATAAGTCATGACAATGGACTGAAAGAAAAATATGTGTATAGAATAATAATGTTTTAGTGTTTAGTATTGTCTTAAAAAATATTATCATGAAACAAAGTGTGTGTAAAGTTTGTAAATAAATGAGAATAATGGTACAATGATGTTTTATTTTCTACAGAAGTCAGAATATTTAACATTGCAGAGTATACATGATTATGACAATAAAATGCACACTTAATAAAAGTCTTTGCCTTTACGATAGTGTGTTATAGTTTTAAAAACAAAGCTTGTTGTAGATCTTTTTACTTCCACGGTGAACAATAGGCATGAAAACGCCATTGTCTTGTTTCGGATCATTATCACTATCATAATCATAAGCAGCATGATCTATATCACTATTATTATAATCACCATAATTATCCTCAACATTATCCTCAACATGACAAAAACCAGTTAAATATTCCTGTTCCTTTTCCTGTTCCTGTTCCTGTACCCCTTCCTCATGTAGAGTCTGCGTGGCTTTTGATAATGTTAAGGTTTTTTTGAACATTGAATTATTTTCAATAGTAGTATTGTTTTGTAGCACATGCTTTTTTTAGCATTTTTATGATTTTCTGTCGACAGCTAAAATGTTTCATGTAGTACACTACATTGATGATCACTGACACTTAAAACCTCACTATTTTTACTTTTTTGCTCACTGCGACATTGTTTTGAACGATGTTTAGAACAACGCCAAATAACAGTTCCATTTTTATTGGTTCGTTTCACAATATATGAATATCCTTTATAGAATGCATGAGCTTACCATACCTAGTGACTGATACTTTCATATCAACTGTCAAGCATAGACTAAGCTCTAGTAAAGACAACTTGGTAATAAGAACAATAGTTTAATGTGCGAGCATATATGGATGCAAATGTGGAAGCAAAAAAAGTCGGGGGCAAAAGGTGTAAGCTAAAGTGGGAACAAATATGAGAGCAAAAATAAAAAAGTAGGAGCAAGTATGGGAGCAAAAAAATGGGAGCAAATGTGAAAGCAAAAGTGGGAGAAAATATGAGAGCAAAATAAGTAGGAGCAAGTATGGGAGCAAATGTGAAAGCAAAAGTGGGAGCAAAAAGTGAGAGAAAAAATTGGGAGCAAAAGTGTAAGCAAAAGTGGGAGAAAATATGAGAGCAAAAAAGAAGTGGGAACAAATATGGGAGCAAAAAGAGGGAGAAAAAGTGGGAGCAAAAAGTGGGAGCAAACAAGTGTGAGCAAATATGAGAGCAGAAAGTGGGAGCAAATGTGAAAGCAAAAGTCGGTGCACAAAGTGGGAGCAAAATGTGTGAGTAAAAAGTGGGGGCAAATGTGGTGTTTTACTAAAACAATCTCACCTAACCTAACCTAACCTAACCTAACCTAACTTTATCCAACCTAACCTAACTTCACCTAACCTAACCCAACTTCACGTAACCTAACTTGACCTAACTTCACCTAACCTAACTTGACCTAACTTCACCTAACCTAACAACCTAACCTTCCAACTCTCAGATCAAGAATTAAGTTCTGGGCATAGTCGAGTTGGAACCCAAAACCTCTGGGATAACATCCAAGTATACTAGCCACTATACCGCGAGATGGGCAAATTATCATGCAACACAACACAAAAATAAAAGTTTTCTCTAGTGTAACTCGTTGGCTGACAACTATAGTTCAGAATTCAAACCCAAGACCTCAGGACTTTTGTTTTGAACATTATCAGAAATACTATTCCATTTACATTTTGCTGCTGCTTATAGTTATAAGAGTTGGCATTAATATGGGAGTAAAAGTGAGAGAAAAGAAAGTGTGAGCAAAAGTGAGAGCAAATGTGAAAGCAAAAAGGAAGCAAATATGAGAGCAATAAGTAGGAGCAACCATGGCTGGTTGTTGAGACTTTCAAATCAACTAATACACATGAATTAAATTTTAGTAAAGAGACTTGGGTAATAATAACAGTTAAAAAAATATTCAAGTGGATTCATTTTTCTTTTGAAGGTGGAATTTCCAAAGTACTCTGGAGTAACACTGCGTTCTTTTTATGTAAATTATGAATCTCCTGACTGTACGAACAATGCTGAACGATGCGAATGATTGCTGTCAGACTATCGCGAAGTTCGGCAGTAGTTAAAGGTCCATGCCGTCTTGCTGCTGCATCCTGCTTTAGATTGTGAAAAAAAAAAACTGAGAATGTAAGCAACTACTCTGTGTACTTTAGTCCAGCTGGAAAACGGTTGAAAATGTTATCTGCATTGTGATTACTCGCCACGAAACACAATCTTACTCCTCGTTGTTCAGGAATTTCGATTGGTCGAACAGTGGTAAGTTCAGGCCAGGCTGAAGGATCCGTAATCAGCCAAACGGGCCCCGCCCACCATGGTCGATTGCTTCGAAGTCGATGTGGCTTAGTTCCCCTGGAGATAATATCTGCTGGATTGTCCTGTGATGAGACATGGTTCCAATCTTGCTGAGACGTCAGTTTGTGAATTTCCGACACCCTGTTGGCCACATATGTTTTCCATGCTGAAGAATTGCCTGCAATCCAGGCTAGAACAACAGTTGAGTCTGTCCAATAATATCGTCGACATGAATGTAACTTAAGGGCCTCAATCACCCTTTCCATTAGTCTGCTCAGAAGTAGTGAGCCATTTAACTCCAGTCTTGGAAGCGACACTTTCTTCAAAGGGGCTACTCTAGATTTTGAACAAAGTAAATGAACGGAGATTGTTCCATTGCAGTTGATGGAACGTAGATAAACGCATGCACCGTAGGCTCTTTCTGACGCATCCGCAAACCCATGAAGTTCAACAATGGCATTCAAGCCGTCTGCTGTTACCCTCCGTGGTACATGAATTTCATTTAGTTTCGGGAGCTGCTGATGTATCCGTTTCCATTGTGTCTCAAGTTCTGAGGGCAATTTGCTATCCCAATCCAGGTGATGTTGCCAAAGAACTTTTATAAACAACTTGCATTGAACAATTACAGGCCCTATGAGTCCCAATGGATCATAAATGGACGCTACATTGGCCAACACTGATCTCTTTGTGCAAGTCACATTATTGCAGTTGAGGGCCCCCACTGAGAATTGAAATGAGTCACGACTCGAATGCCACAACAAACCAAGAGGTTTTTCGGTGCCATCTTCAAAGGGAAGACTGCATGCCACCTGGCTCTCGCGAAGTGTTGATGGGCTGGCTTCCAAAATAACAGGATTGTTGCATCGCCATTTACGGATGGGGAATCCTCCGGTTTTCAGGAGCGATGTGAGGTCTTTGTATAATTGGATGGCTCTTCAATGGTATCTGACCCTGTCAAAAGATCATCAACGTAGAAGTCTCTTTTGGTAACTTTGGCTGCTTTAGGGTATATGTCTTGACCATCAAGTGCCCCCTGCAGTAAACAACGGGTAGCTAGATAAGGAACCACTGGAGTACCATAGGTTACTGTAGTCAATCGGTACATATCCAGTTGTTGATTCTGAGAACTGCGCCATAAGATTCTCTGGAAGTCTCGATCTGCTTCATGAATCTGGATCTGTCGGTACATCTTCTCGATATCTGCTGTTAGCGCATACTTGTGTGTACGGAAGCGAAGAACGATCGAGAACAGATCCTGCTGAACAGCCTTTATTACCGCGCGATGAGACATCTAATAAGCAGGTTTCTGCCAGTCACTGGGATCGACAAGTTCCATGTGTCCTAGTTGTAAATAATCGTTCATGAATTTGATATACTCGTTCTTCAGGTCAGGTTGTCGATGCAATCTCCTCTCTGTAAAGCCAAAGCTCCTCCTGGCATTGCCAAAGGAGTCACCAAGTTCTCCTACTCCTTGCTGAAGTGGTAGTCTCACTACGAACCTGCCCGACTCATCGCGCGTGAAGGATTTCTGAAAATGTTCCTCGCATTGACTTTCTTCCTTGGAATGGCTACGAGTCGAAAGCTCTTCCTGTTCCCAAAAGCGTTCCACCTGTGTGTGCAAGGTTTCAGTCGTGGACAACGATGATATTGATCCATTCTTACGTTGTTGAACTGAGTGAGAGGGGATACATCCAGATAGCACCCAACCAAGTTGTGTATTTTGAAGAGTAGGGTAAATATCCCTAGATTGTTGTTCAGGTCTTAAGAGTCCAAAGAATATAGTAGCACCTAACAGTAGATCTATCTCTTTGGGCTGGTTGAAATTAGGGTCAGCTAATGGAATGTTGACGGGCAGTTGCCAGTCCTCATAATCTATTCTAGATGAAGGCAGTGGACGAGTAATCTGACGCAGGACAGAACATACTATATGCCGACTATAAGTACTAACTCTCGACTCTATCTGAAGTTGACAGAAGTAAGAGGATTGAGTCGCTTGCGTGTTGCTGATACCATTTATAGGTATCGAATGACGATTCAGTTTGATACCCAAACGGTCTACTAATTCTCGAGACACGAAGTTCATCTGTGATGCACAGTCTAATAGTGCTCGACATTGATGCATTTGACCTTTGCTATCCCTAATGTTAACATTGGCAGTTGATAACAATACTTTATTGTGAGGACATGCGCTTCTGACAGAACAATAATTTATGCTTGCTGCTGGGATGCATTTAGTTCCGGGGTAGCAGTACTGTTCATATTCTGGTGTATATGTAACAATGTGTGGTGACGTTCATTACATGTTCTGCAGTTGCCTGAGTTGCAATTATTGGCTACATGGTCACTTCTCAAGCAATTGAAACAAAGATTATGTTCCCTCGCAACACCTACCCGGCTATGTACGTCCATGTACTTAAATTTGGGGCATTTATGCAGACTGTGAGATGTCTTACATAGCACACAATAAGGTGACGTGGTGACGAAAGTTCGGTGTGGTCCCCTTGAACTTGTACCATGCTTGACCACATCTTGGGTTACAGCAGCTGACTTGTTGGACGTGACTATTTCTAAAGTTTGGCAATTGTTTTCCTAGAATTGAATTATGTCTTTCAAGTTGGCGTGCGTTTCATTTGACGTACCGTTCTCCCATTGCTTCCTGAGATTGAGACTGATTATATCCAAAACTAAGTGCGACAGCATGAGGACATCAAAGGGCGTTTCAATTTTTAAGGCTTCTATGGCATTTAAGTTGCTGCTACGTTGATTTATTAGCAGACGCAGCTCTTTAGGAGAATAGTGCTTTGCATTAGGGAGTGACAACAATTCCTTGATGTGGAGGTCTGATATAAGTCTGGGATTGTGATACCGACTGCGAATCAATTCCCAGGCGACCTTGAAGTTATCATGTGAAATTGGTAAATTCTCAATGAGGTGGTGTGGTTCCCCAGACAAGCATGATAGAAGATAATAGTATCTTTGAATGTCTGTGATTGTTTCATTCTTTATGATCAGCGCTACAAAGGTGTCATAGAAATGCATGAAATCTTGTAGAGCGCCATTGAACTTGGGTAGTGAAATAGTTGGAAGTTTTAGTGCACAACTATTGCTCATCTTATCACTATTTACAGGCGGAGGTGGGTGTGTATGTTCGGGGCACAATAGCGTTTCCATTTTTGACTTAATGTCCAAGCATAAATCATCAAAGGCTGCTCTATCTAGATCATGTGATTCGTTTTCAGCATCATCGATTTCCAATTGTATCTGAATGTCATTATACTCATCCATTAAACTCGCCAATGATTGCTTCCTAACCTTTATATCGTTAAAATTCCCACCTGCAAATTCATTCACGAATGTACTTAAGCGAGTCACGCGAGATTTGATGACAGCTCTTTTCTTTGTCAATACACGTTTCTGATTGGTATCCATGATGATCCGGTAAGAAAAGGACAAAGGAAACGTTGAACCAGAAGGTACTTACTGATGTAGTTCTGTGCTCTCTGACTCAACCAAGTTAGCTATTTTCATAGATGGTTACGTAGTTCACCTATATCCGGCAATCGGAAGGACCAAAAAATTTTGTTTGCAAACATTCTCTCTGGTAGCTCATAAGGGAATTCCACATTTACTTATTTACGACGTATATTGTCTTAAAACTTACTAGATCATAAAACAAGGTAGAACAATATACAATAATATAAGACAAGGAGCTCATGAAATCAAAGGTATGGCATTACACGGAATGCGCAAGATACCCGACCGTGCTACGGGCGCTGCCGTACGTGGGCACTGGGTGGACTACCGTTAATATAGGGAGCAGCAACGTACAAAAGTCATAGAGACCATTTGTTTGAACTATTGACCAACGTTCTATCAAGTTTCGTTTTCAAACTATAGTCTACTTTTAAAATCAAAATTTTCAAAAATAAATAAATAATACATGGTCCAGAGCAAAGCGCCCGTCAGCTCGAGTCCAACAACACCTCATTTGTTAAAATCCGACCATCCGTTCGCCAATTATCGCCAATGTTCGCGAGAAAGTAGGCTATCATATTTTCCTCCTACAACCTTGAAACTTGTTATCCACCTAGAGAGCATGTCCACCTTTCATTAACGTCAAACAGACTTTTTCCGAAATTCACCGTTTCCAAAATAGCGCCAATCCAAAAAACAAAAATTTTCAATTTTTTTTAAATACCAACACACATTCTTAGCAAAGAGGACGTCCTCCCAACGCCAACAATACCTCGTTCGTTAAAATCCGTCCATGCGTTCGGGAGATATCGCCAAAGTTTATATGAAAGTAGGGGGCGGTCTAGAACTCTCCCCACCACACTACTGCACAGTTTTAGTCATAGGGACCTTTCATTTATGTCAAACAAAATTTTTGTTAACTCTTTAGTTTCCAGAATATAAAAAATTCAAAATTGAACATTTTTCAAAAAAATGTAAAAAATAAAAAAGTTTTATTATAAAAAATAAAGTACATAAAGATAGTTCGTTAAACTATTGCCCAACGTTCTATCACATTTGTTTTTAGCCTATTTTCAATTTTGAAAATATAGGCTTATGAGATCACCTTTTGTCCGTGTGTGTGTGCGTGTGCGTGTGTGTGAGGTGTGTGTGTGTGTCCCCCTAATAAATTCTAAACGGCTGGAGCGATGTCAATGAAACTCGGTAAGTTCATAGCACTATTCAGGGCGACCCCGACCGTGCCCTACAAATTTTGTTACGTCTCACCAATCCAACATGGCGGCTGTGCGAAATATTTCACCAGCATTCAATATCTCCGAAACTATTACCGATATCGCCCTGAAATTGTGTACGGTGATAAAGGGCACTACTAGAAGTTCACCTATGAGACTTTCAAAAACCTGGTTACTACAAAACCAACATGGCGGCCAAGCGAATTTCAGACCTTAAATAGACTTTTCTCGCAATTTAACTATCCAAACGTAATGAAACTTGGTACAGCAAATGTTTATACACATTGCACTGGAGTCTAAGTTAGTTCAATTGTTTACATAACCTCAATATGTCGGCTGTGCGAAATATTTCACTGACATTCTATATCTCCGAAACTATTACAGATATCACCCTGAAATTTTGTACGGTGATGACGGGTACTGATACAAGTTTTACTATGTAACTTTCATAAACCTGTAAAGTACAAAACGAACATGGCGGCCAAGCGAATTTGAAATATTTTAATATATTTTTCTCGTGATTTAACTTTCTGAGCGCAGTGAAATGTGGTACAGGAAATGTTTATACACATTGTAATGCACTGGTATCTAATTTAGTTCAATTGTTTACATTACCTCAAGATGGCGGCTGTGCGAAATTTAAAATTAAGTTTTTATTTCTTGTATCGTAATCATGCGATCGAAGTGAATGTTTGAATAATAAACCTACGCAATAATTTTCCTTTAATGGTACAGGACTCTATGGCCTATACATTTAACAACCAAACGTGGCAACCATCCGAAATATTTAGACGGTTCTGAATATCTACGAATCTATTATAGCAATCAAACTGAATTTTTTAATGTTCTTCGGGGCTATGAACTTAAGTTCACCTATAGGACTTTAAATAACCTGGTGATCACAAATCCGACCTGGCGGCGACGCGAAGTATAAATATTCACCTGGACGTTTCTCGCAATTTAACCATCCGTGTGCAGTGAAACTTGGTACAGTAAAACCTTATGCGAATATTAATCCACTGGCATCTAATTTATTTCAATTGTTTCCATAACCATAAGATGGCAGCTGTGCGAAATTTTAAAATCTCCTTGTTACTTCTTGGGTCCTAATCATGCGATTGAAATTTGAATGCTACACGTACACAATAATCTTCATGTAACAGTAGATAACTCTAGGACCTACATATTTAAAATCCAACATGGCGAGCATCCGAAATATTTAGTCGGTTCTCAATATCTACGAATCTATTACAGCAATCAAACTGAAATTTTGTATGTTGATAGTGGCAGTTAACATAAGTAGGATATATGAAAATAGGCTGTATAGTTCTTCACGGAACTACTTGTTTTTAACTATCGTCTATTTTCAAAAACAAAAATTTTCAATTTTTTTTTCAAAAATTTAACGAGTAGTCCATAAGAAAGCCCCCGTCAGCTCGAGTCCAACGACACCTCATTCGTGAATCTCCGACCATTGGTTCGGGAGTTAACGGCTTGCATTGGGAGTAGTGGGGGGGGGGGGGGGGGGGGGGCAGAATCGGCCTCACTCCCTACTTTTATGTTTCAATATAATGAGACAACTAAGTGATTCTATTTCTTCCCATTCGATGGTTAGTTTGTAATATAGTCCACTTGATTAAATGCAAAGTGATTAGACTATCATTTATATGCTTATATCAATGCTTAATTTACAATCATTTGCCTATACTTTACGTAGTCATGCCGGTTTGAATGACCTCACACCAATAATGATTATTATAAGTAATATATATCTTTTTTATATATTTACCAAGTGTTTCATTATTCTACTATCTTTTTTTTTATTGAACACCAAGATTAATCCTCAAACCATTGTCGAATATTGTTCACAGCATATGTGAATTATCACCTTATATTATTCTCTTTTATTTTTTTAAAATCTCATTTCTTTTTTTTAAACAAACACACCAACTTCACCGTTTTAGTGCAGAAAAATGTATAATTATTACCCTATAATAATTATGGCTCCCCTTCGATCACATAAATGTCCTGTATAAATTATAATATAATGTAGGCCTTTAAGCCTCCGTGGCTTAGGCGGCAGCACGCCGGCCTCTTACCGCTGGGTCCGTGGTTCAAATCCCGGTCACTCCATGTGAGATCTGTGCTGGACAAAACGGAGGCAGACAGGTTTTTCTCCGGGTACTCCGGTTTTCCCTGTCAAACTTTCATTCCAGCAACACTCTCCACTATCATTTCATTCCATCTGTCATTCATAATCATTGCCCCAGAGGAGTGCGTCAGGCCTCGGCAGCCGGCACAGTTCATATCCTCGCCGCTAGATGGGGGCTTCATTCATTCCATTCCTGACCCGGTCGGAGACTGGAAGCAGGCTGTGGATTTTCATTTTCATAATGTAGGCCTTACTAGAAGCAATGTCAAATGTATAAACGTTCAAGCAAAAATAGCAAAACCAGCCTGAAATAACTCAAATTCCCAAAGCAAAGAGTATGGGAGAAGAAAATATGCAAGTATTGAACTGATAATCATACTTAGCAAATCATAATAATATCCGCCCATATCTGAAGTTAAGATCCAAGCATTTAAACCTTTATTTTACAATAGCTCTCAATATCAAATTAGTTACAGGCATATATCATATTCCATGGGAAATACAGCCGAATAGATTATCCTGTATTCGACCAAAAAAAAAAGTCTTGCTCCTATTAAGTTCCAACGTACAAAAGTAGCAAAATCCTATCATCCGAATTTGAGATGGGTTTATAGAATAACGCAAAGTATTAACTGGATCGTAGAATAAGGCAATGTGGGTTATGTCCTTCCACATCCAACAGCCCATCTATGAGAAATATTACATCTGATATCCTTCGTAGACGTAGAGTAAATCTGGCTATTAATAATAATAATCATCAATCAATCAAATAATTCACCAGTAATTTGCTTAATCGAATCCCTTCACCAGCTTATCTAAATTCAATTCTACTTCCAATTCAACTTTAGTTCAATATTAGCTCAATTCCATGATATAGATTAATACTGAGTAGTCAAACCACTCAACTACTAAATGAAGACATATTCTGGCTCTCCAACTCGAAGAAATAAGAAAGGATGGTACAAGGTTAGTAGGCCTATGTTCCTGGTGTGAAGAATCTCCGGATCCAATGAAGAAATCCCCATCTTCATCCAGTACCATCCGCCCCCAAATCCTAAGCTGCAGGAATCCATCTTATTCAGTCTTCTTCCAATTTTTTTTGCAAGAACCGAACCCGGGACTTTCCAGCCCCATGGTGGCTATCCCCATTTCCCTCGATGTAGTCATCATGGTGTTCTCATGGCTTCATTCTGGCGTGGCTATCACTCCGTCTCGTTCTTTTTATGTACCGGCTTAGTGCTCCATATTTTCAGTAAATATTTCCATTTCCAATTTTTTTTACAGACTCTCCAATAGCACACGTCAGAAAATGCCCTAATTTCATTCTGGAAATTAAAAGTCTCTGCGCCACGCACAGTCCATATTGGAACACGAATCTTTCTATCAACTAGTCTTCACAAGCTGTATATTGGCAGTCAGTTGAAAGCATTCACAGCTATTCATGAAATTCATTTGCATCCTCAAATCACAAATTACATTAGCGAGTCCTCCTATGATGGCAAGTGCTCGATTTTTCCCGAACATTCGTTCATACAAGATGCCGTAATGTAGCCCGCATGTAAGTCAATTCTTTAGTTTTCAAGCCAAAAGCATTTTCACAATTATGCACACAAATCTCGGCCGTCTTAGTTTCGATTGCGCACGGTAACTTCGGCAATACGTAATTATAGGGTATTTAATAGACTCCAACCCAAGTCACTCCCGTTACACGGCGATATTGAATTCACGGCCCTTCGCAATCACGACCGGATATAAAGCCACTTACGATCCGCATGACAGATCACTGCCCCGTATGCGCACTTAAAAGCATGTATCTGCCTGCCTCGATGTGACAAGTTGCCGAATACAAGGACTGAGCACGTGGTCACTGGAGCGCTCTCTGGCGGAGATAGTATTCAGGTACGCGTGACGTCACTCAACCTTGCCGTCGCGCACACAGCGATAACATGCAGTGCTCGCGGAGTTGCCTCTCCGTGCTTATATTGGGGTAATATTTTGGGCACAATACATACATACATATGCACCGCCCTCTTAAAATAAACATATTCTTGGCGTGCCTCCTAGCTGCATCACTGGAACCAACTAGAAAAGAAAGGAGTACGCAGTGGAAATGGATGTTAATTTCTGACCTGTGCTGGGCCCGTACTTGCAGGCCAGATGTGCCGAGCGACTCCAGACTCCGTGAAGGTGGTCCAACGACGAGTGGTAGGAATACCCTCCTGGTGCTAGAAAGCTAGAATAAGTTAGGCCTAGGTTTGAAGAGAGAGAGAGAGAGAGAGAGAGAGAGAGAGAGAGAGCGAGCAGCCCGATCGCCAAACACTACTAAATAAGACACATGGGTAAAGAAATGGAAATTTAATGAATTGAAACCGAACACACAAAGAAACCCGGCCAGAATAACACACACAAAAAAGAATACCCTTCACCTAGGGGTCAAATAAAGTCACTTTCAAACGGGGAGGATAAATATAAATAACAATAAATAACTTACGATAGTAAATAACGTTAACAAATTAAATTCATACCTGTGCTCACTTCGGTGAAAACGATGTAAAAAGGGAGGAAGTAAATGATCAAGAGGCAATCGAGCCGGTCGCTGGTCAACAACAATCACTTCTCAGCCTAGAGATGGATGGTTGTCATGACGACCACAAATAACAAGCATAGCAAAGATAAAACAAGAGGCTGTGTGCGTGTCGCAGAGGCTGTGGCGAGCAATGGGGATGCGATCGAGCTGGCAGTCCCCAGAGAAAAGAAAAGCAAAACCAAAGATACTATAAGAAGAAACAAATGACGTCAGGTGTCCGTGAAATATATCAAGATACATACACGCAGTCAAACACACAAAATGCCAGCCGACGATGCAGAAATAAAACTCATAGCAACTCGTGCTTGTAGGTAGTCTAGCAAAACATGCTAAACCTATATGGTCCCCAACTTACGTTCCGAGTTCGAGCTGAATACGGTAAGGCCTACTTAAAGTTACCGCCGTGATCCAGTTGCCCGAAGCATGGAATGAAGGGAAAACATAAGGGCTAAAATATATGGTGTCATGCCTCGTGTTGGGAGAATGGTCGAAACGCCAACGTCCACAAACCACGGGAGACCCATTCGAAGATATGCCCAATCAAAACAGCATCAATGCACCTGGCAGCAAGAAAAACATACACTTACAAAATCACTCGCAGATATATTTCACGGCACAAATAAAAGGTTAAACGAAGACTCAAACAAAATAAAACAGGAGACCGCCATTACGATTGGTTCCACAGCAAATCCAAGCACACGACGAAGATCAAAAAGAAAGGTTAAATTTAGGAAATGAGCAAAGTGGACACAAGGTTAGATGTATTACTTACATGAGTAAATGGAAGGCTTCGGCGTAATAACAATGTTAAATAAAAAGGAAAAACATTACATTTTAAATAATAAGGCGGAGAGCCTCAAGGCACGTCCGGACAGAAAGCATCTCACATGGCGTCTGAGTCTACCGGGACGGCCGCCAAAGAAAATAAAGAAAAGAGAGATGTTAAACATGGCTCACATACTGAGCCCGTTAGAGGAGTTATTTCGGGTACCATCCGCCGATAAGATGGTACTTCGAAAGACCCCGTCCTTCGAACCCAAACTCCTGAGGATCGGGTGTATTTCTTTGTAGGCTTGCTCAGCACGAGGGGATTGATCCAGGGGATCTGGGTCATTGGGCACGGAAACAGTCAAAGACGCCCAATGAAATACATCCGAAAAATACCAAAGCTAACAATAAAAGAGATCCAGTCTTAAGTTAGATTCGTGAATAATTTATTCAAGTAAGACCCCTATCCATTTCTGAGGGTCAAAATCGGCTAATCCGCTAATCTAAATACTATCATGAGTCGTCCCTAGTTTGACGTTAATGACCCCCGCGAAATCCTAGTTACATGAAAAGAATAGCAAAGCAAACTAGGCTCGTGGTACATGAATAATTAACGCGTAGCAAATTTACAAAGAAATGACTCGGCAGAATTTACATTTAACAGCTAGCAAGTACAATCCCTAGGTTAGGATGGTACCACGTCCACATTTAAATTACATTTAAATTTTATCTAATGCCTATGTGAACGAAAGTATTGCGACGAGACGCGTCGCAAACAAATGCCTATTACCAAAGCAAATGATAGTTTGACCACTAACTATCAAAAAACATTGCATAAACACTCTTATGTCTAGTAAGGAAACAATGGGATAGATACACTTGGGAATAAAATAAACACTCTTATGCTAGCCTACCTTCGCGAATTGACATACTGTTTGTAGTCAATCGTCATCTCAGGCATGTAAGTTACGTTGGCAAAGCTCAATTACAATTGTTTCTTACAAGCTTTAGATCATGCGGGCCGCAAGCTACTGACTATCGGTCCCGGAAGTCCAATGTCGTCGATACAAGTAGTGTCAGCTCATTTAATGTCATTTCCCCATTGAAATGGATTGAAATCACGGTGTCGCTAACAACAAGCAAATGGTTGCAAAATTATAGCTTTAAATTATTTATAATAATTAATTAATCCGTTGGTTTAAGATAATTTTGCTCTTGATTTAGGTTGTAGGTTTAAATGTGGTTTAGTTAGTT
Source organism: Meconema thalassinum (assembly GCA_946902985.2). Classification (NCBI taxonomy): domain Eukaryota; kingdom Metazoa; phylum Arthropoda; class Insecta; order Orthoptera; family Tettigoniidae; genus Meconema; species Meconema thalassinum. The sequence continues at coordinate 1,210,179,818 of OX336388.2, forward strand.
GTATTAAAGACACCAGTCATAGGCTGCAATAGGTGATCTCACTGGAGATTCACTCAAATACATTGACTTCAACAAGTCATACAATAACACAGGTTAGCGCGTCTTACACAAACTGCGCGCGGTGCATCGGTCGTCTTAGCATAGCTCAAGAACGCCGGAATAAACCAAGGGTAAGTCGAACATTCATTCCGTCCTGCCAAATACCAAATAATGTGTTCATAGACACAACAATTACACTGGCTAGCCTAATTTATACAAAGCTGGGTCAATTAACATGATACTTTAAACCTTTCTACAACGCGCCATGCGATACAAAGTCGTCGGCTAAAACATTTAAGGAATTCGCATAAGCGTGCGTTCCATTACCTCATAATAATAACAGGTGTTGACAGCTCCCAAAGCTGCTCTCAAAGCATGGTTATTAATACCTGTGACCTTCAAAATTCCTAGGCTCGTGACATAATGTAGCACACAAAAAGAAGTCAATAAAGTCGTCTCTCTTTTGTTTCTCGGTAAACCGGTTATCAGCTGGGCGCAAGCAAGTCTGGCCGCTTCGCATGCAGCTTGTAGCATGGCAAAGAATAGTGCTTTTAAAATGATCATTTTATAATCTTGTAGGAGCACGAATTATAGTCCTGTAGTGCTCTACAGATTATCTAACAATGTCTCATCACTCCATGATAGTGTTTCTTGGGATTACATTCCCTTTAAAAAGATATAACGTAGCATAATGTTCAAAAAGTAGCAATTTTAAGACATAACACTTGTTCATTCTGACTGCACTGATATACGAAGATATGTTACTCGTTCAATGTACATGTAGGATTTGATAGGTGTGGTTTAGCGTTCTCCACAACAAAATTAAACATCTCACCTCTGCTGTGATGTTTTAAAATGATACGAGATTAGTTAGCTCTTCAGCTTAACAGTATACGGGCTCGTTCCTCTCGAACTTCATGTGGTAAAGTGTACTCACACAAAAATGATAAATAAACAGTACAAAAACGTTACGGCAACGGTCGGTCGAAAAATGATACGAGAATAAGCTCTGAAATTAATAAGGGACCTAACTATGGGGTTTCCTCTAACTTTCACAGAAGTCTACATCTCCTGTAGCTGAAGATGTAATTTACCTTGACACAAAATACTCTGGAATACATGAGAATCGTACCGGCCGTAAAGTACACGGATATGTGGTGTCTAACTGAAATATTGTCGCAGTACTAAAGAAGAAAATTACACACGCATCCTACCTCAGTGGTCAACTATCGTTACGTTTCGGCTCAAAATATAATGCAATAACTACTACCTCAGCCTGGACAAACTTCGTACAAGGTTTACATGACTCACGGTTACTTTATGTGGTAGATCACCTTCCAGAACTCCCATTGGAAGGGGTTAAATGCTTCCAAGGATCCAAGCATTTTGATAATGGATAAGGCTATGGATTTAAGCCTGTCCTCGCGGTCTTCTGTCAGCAAACCGTACTTGGTTTGTACGTAGTAGTGTCGGCAGGACAATTCCGTTGTGTTGGCGTTTTTCGTTGGTGTTACCCTCACATAGTAGATTACTCCTTCATGACGATCTCACAGTATATTCGCAGAAATGTAAGCACGTGGTGCATAATGGTAATCATCGTGGCCAAAAAAATATTCACTGATTCTAATTAACAAGTAGGGTAAAATGCTCACTGTCTCCTATATTCACAGGTTATTCAAATGCTCTGCTTTACCTGCCACAGATTCTACTTTACCAGCACGTGGTAAATCACTCACAGATTTTACAAAGTTGAAATCACTAAGAATCTGGACAATCACTGTCGCGTACAAGCAATAATTAGGTTTATCATAATTCAATTGTACGTTGGCACACACTGGGCAACATGACGTTGTCGTCAAATTGATATTTCACTTTATAGGAAAATGTTACCCTCGTCTGCCTTCATACGTTCCTCGTGGTTAGTGAAAAATTGAAGTATTCACACAATAAAATATCTACTTTCACTATTACGTTGCACTAGCTTCACTAAACCTTAAATAATACTGTGCGTTGCTTGAATTGTAGAAATCAGCTCGATGGCTGCAGATTAACGTCTTCCCAAATGTGGGGTCTTCGTACTCCTATCATGGCTTTCGTCTATTAGACGGACAATCGACACAAGCGTCCAGTCTCAACGGACTATCACAACGGTGTGGTTCGTGCCTAGCACGGCTTCCTGATTCCAAGGAAGTAGTCTAGTCAAAATAGTGACTACTTTCATAAGCCCCCGTATGTCTGCGGTGAAAAATACCTTTACCTAAAATATATTTGCCATCTCCAAAAGGCAAAGAAAATGGCAAATTAAGCAGAATTAAATGTTTCAAGCTCCTGAGATATGTGGCATAAAAATAGTGAGTAATATCTCTCTAGGAGGAAAATAAGCTGTCCTCTCCGAAGTCAAAAGAGTGGATTATTCATGAGGAAGCTTGAGGGTGTGTTCTACAGAACTGAGCATGGAAAGTAGATATGCTCTCAAAGAAATATTTGATGCATGAGCCTAGGCGGGTTCTATACATACATACATACTTACATACATACATACAGACTTTCACTTTCATATATCAAACTGGCAGTAGTGCCCGGCTTGGCCAGGTGGATTTGTTTGTTTTATGGATGGTAATGAATACTACTACAGAACTTGCACATAATATTTAAACTAACACAAAAAAATATTTTAAAAATACAACTTTTTGCGTAGGTTGTGGTGGTGGTGGCGGGGGTGATAAGTAGTACAGTATAATGGACGTAAAATTCAGGTCATTTTTCCGTAATGATAATGACAATAATGAATAGGGATACGGCTATTTACTAACTACAGTACTGACACATGTAATTTACACACGAATTGAAAAATAAGATAAGAAAGAGGAGTATGTGAAATAAAAGACACTGCCTAGGGCTTATATCTCAGTGGCTGTTAGAAAAGTAGAGATCAATAGAGTCCTCTTTTGTCACATTTTGCCATAGGAAAATAATCAGAGCACTTTGGAAAACTTCGGCTGTCCCAAGCTCCTGAGATAGCAATAGTGTCATTCATTGCCACATACCGCTCAAGGATAAGGATCGGAATAAATGAAAGTAAATTTGAAAGCACCAACGCTTATTGCAGCTGATAACCTCAATGTACTGCAACAACACCATCGCACTTATACAGAGGCAAAATATTGTCATGATGATAACTGTATTAAGGGGCCTAAAAATGTTTTGGACTAATTACTCCCCGTGACTCCAATTTATAAGCAGCACAAGATGTAACTATTTCCGCCATTCTGCACCAGAACACTGGTAGGGGCGACGTGATGCAGCCCGCGCTGCCAGTCAACAACAGACTTATTGAAATATCCTTACAGTTACACCATGACGAATAGAAGGAGAAAGTGAGAAGACTCCTGAAGTTCAAGCGCGCCCCGCCAGGCAGCGCTAGAGTGGGTAAGTTCCACGCTGGCGGGGTCAGCTGGTCTTAGGGATGGTGCTAAGGGAAACGAATTACTTTGTAACTAGTACTCTTTTAAAAAGTAATTAGCGGTTACAATTAAAATAGCACGGCAGGGCACAATGGAAAATATAATTCATGGAAATAAGAACTACGGTCTTCATTGCATGTTACGGAACGCACAGATTCCTGGAGTATACAGAAACAGATAAAAACCACGGCTAATCCCCAGCATATTAAAACAAGCACACATAAACTATTTAAAGTAACTCTCTACTTACCAATTCATTTTGTCGGCTACGGTACTGAACTTTCGAAAGCTTGCGTGAAGACTTGGCGGATGTTCGAGATTGCAAATCCCGGCGGATTTCCTTCGTTCTGAAGATGAATCGGCACCCAAAATAAACAAGTCTAGGGATAATATCCATGACACGCTGAAGACTGCAGCCAGCTCCTGAATGATCAACTGAAATTGTTCCTTTGGAATTGATACAATCATAAATATTTCGCTCCACATCGATTTTGAGTTTAATTTTCTGGTAATTACTTTCTCGGCCTGGAAAAGAATGCCACATACACTTCTCGAAGGACGTGTTAGATACACTTCATTGTTCATCTTAGGGCACCTTTTTTAGTTTCTTTGTTGCTTTCTCTTAGCAACAATTTAGTCGTATTTCCGTTTATTCCTGATGAAGAAAGACATGGTTTCTTTCGAAACGCGTCGAGTTTGAATAAATAAAACACGGCATAAGCCCAAGATTCTACATTATGGATAAAATGGTATTAGTTGCGTTTGACATTAACCATACCGTACATAAAACATCACAATAAATTGGTTGAAAAACTGAATCCAGATAGCTTTAAAACCCATCATTTTGCACCAAATTATACAAAAGTTATAGTGAAGTTATGAATGCATTTGCGGTAGCACTGCCGGAGACGTAATCGGGCTAGGCTATTGCGTTTTTAAATTAGCTCCCGTTTCAGGGGTTTTAGGTTTTAAGTGCGAATATTTCGTTTAATAGTTGTAAAACAGTAAGGAGAGTATGTTTTGGGTAGGTTTTGAGTTGAATTAAAGTTTATGTCGAGATGAGAAGTGAATTTGGTATAGCTTAAAGTGTACGTTTTTTGGTCTGATCTGTTTCCTCTCAATTTGGTTAATTAAAGCTTAATAATTGAGTTTAAATACCGGTTTGGTGATCCATCGTCCCAGGCAAGCCGGTAACACCTGTAACTACTCAGGCAGATAGCTCACTTAGTCGTAATTTGGAAGTTATTGTGAAGTTATGAATGCATATGCGATGATGATGATGATAATTGTTGTTTTAAGGGGCCTAACATCGAGGTTATCGGCCCCTGATGAAATGAAATGGCGTGAAATGAAAGGATGAAGATAAAAAAAACAGCTCACTGCTATGGATGAAAGTAAAATGGTTTAGATAAAATAGACAGTGAGCCCCAACAACTATGCTTTATGCAGCAGGGAAAATACTTACAAAAAGGAACTCAGATTGAAACTACTCACAAAATGGAGAGCGGTAATACGTACATAAGGGAATTTTGAACGAAAATACTTGAAAAGGAATAGATTGAGAAATACGCACAAAATGTAGGTTAAGTCCAAAATACGTACAAAATGCAACGTACAGTCGAAATACCTACAAAATGCAAGTAAAATCAAAATACTTACAAAATGCAAATGAGATTGAAAATACGCACAAAATGTAATGGAGATTCAAAATACCCACAAAATTGCAATTGAGACTTAACTACTTGAACAAAGCGGGGTAGGTTGAAAATACAAAATGCAATTGAAATTGCTTACAAAATGTATGGTAGATTCAAACTTCTCATTAGGATGGACAATACTTACAAAATGCAATTTAGATTGAAATTAATTACAAGATGTAATTTAGATTCAAAATACCCACAAAATTGCAATTGAGACTTAACTACTTGAACAAAGCGGGGTAGGTTGAAAATACAAAATGCATTTCAAATTCAAAAAACTAACAAAAGCCCCGGCCCGGATATTGAAAGACATACTAAAAAGCAATTTAGATTGTCAATCCTTACAAAATGCAATTGAGATTGAAAAACACGCACAAAATGCAATCTAGATCGAAAAGACTTACAAAATGCAACGTAGATTAAAAATACCTACCAAAAAAAAATCCTAAAAGGGAATTTAGATACACGGGGAACCAAGTAACAAAAACAGTGCGGGAATCTGAAAGAGAAAAGGAAATATAAGGAAAAGAGGAGAAGATTATGAGGAGAAGGGAGGGGAGAGGGTCCGCCCCAAAGGGAAGGGACAAAAGGGGAAAACGGACCCAGCTCAGGAATCCCTCGGGGTCGCCAACTCCCGAACTCACCAGCCGGGAGCCCCTGAGGGTGTAGCATTATCTAGGGTGCACCAGAAGTGTTGGGGCTACATACATCCTGAAATGCAAATGCGGTAGCACTGCCGGAGACGTAATCGGGCTAGGCTATTGCGTTTTTAAATTAGCTCCCGTTTCAGGGATTTTAGGTTTTGAGTGCGAATAGTTAGTTTAATAGTTGTAAAACAGTAGGGAGAGTATGTTTTGTATAGGTTTTAACTTGTATTATGGGTTATGTCGAGCTGAGAAGTGAATTTGGTTTAGCTTAAAGTGTATTTTTTTGGTCTGTTCTGTAGCCTGGATTTATTAAGTTTATTGTGCTGCTGGCGTGATTAAAAGCTGTAGGATTTGATGTAGAGTGCTAGGATTGCGTGGGGGAAGTGTTGGTGAGAGGGAGAAGAGTGAGGGGATGGGTTTATGGAGTTGTTGCTTGTTTTTCAACTGCTGTTTTTTGATGGCGTGCTTGCAGTGCCTACAACCCTGGTACAGGTTGATGGAGATTATCGCTTGCAGTGCTTGTAGCGGCGGGACCACAAACTACCGTGCTATAATGGCGGAGTCCTCACACTAGTTCCTTCTATTCGTCATGGTTACACTATACGGACATGAATGGTTCTAGGACCTTAAAACGTAGTTTTCAAGTTCATTTTGTCTGTTGTTCTAAATGTAGGGAATGGAGAGAGTTGTCCAAAATATAAAGTGGACAGTGTTACCCGCAGGGTTCCAAAGGGTAATTACATTAAGTTTGGTTAAGATCGGTGAAACGATGTAGACTTGTGCCAAACGGCCAAAATGCAGGGAATGGAGTGGTTTTGGTTCAGATCGGTGAAACGGTGTAGATTTGTGCCCAAGGTCCTAAATTTACTGAATGGAGTGGTCTGTCCGAAATTTCATGTAGACAGTGTTACTCGCAGGTTTCCAAAGGGTAAGAATACACATTTTGATTCAGATCGGTGAAACGGTGTAGATTTGTGCCAAAGGGCCTAAATGCAGGGAATGGAGTGGTATGTCCGAAATTTCATGTTAACAGTGTTACTCGTAGGGTTTTAAAGGGTAAGTGTACAAATTTTGGTTCAGATCGGTGAAACGGTGTAGATTTGTATAAATAACAGACAGACAAACCAACATTGAGCCTTATACCGTATTTCACATGCTTGTGCAACAATCACAATAACGCAGGTTATAACAAAAATATATACAAACACACACACACATGTACACGGGGCAACATGACCACGATGTCTAAGCCCCGCAAATGAAATATTAACTGTGGATACGATAGCATAGAGAATACTACAGTCCAACAAATCCTTGACCAACACTGAAAAATGGCTTCAAATACCATATTCTATCTCCAATTTACACATGCTAGTGCAACAATCACAATAACGCAGGTTATCACAAAAATTCTACACGCACACACCTATGTACAAGGGGCAACATGACCACGATATCAAAGCCCCGCAAATGAAATAACAACTGCCTACACATGAAAACTGCAAAATGGTGTTAGGAGAATGTAGGAATGTTTGCCACTATGTTTCTCTGACAGGATAGCATTACATTACATTTTGCAAATATGCTGATTTACTATGCATACAATATCATAGAATATACTACAGTCCAATACAATCTTTGTCAATCAGTCGGTTTTCCCATATGTCCTTTAGCAAATTTTACCGGACTATCATGATACCGAATAAATCGTTGTTGCCTAGTGACAACCTGTTCATCAATGGTGCGGCGTTGACTATCATGATACAGTGTTTGTCGTTGTCACCTAGCGACAATATGTCCGTCAAGTTATTACATCTGTGAAACGGTGTAGATTTATGCAAAAGGGCCTAAATGCAGGGAGGGAAGTTGTCTGTCCGAAATTTAACATAGCCTAAACTATTCCTCTTGAATCTGGCTATCATATACACAAATAATTTTTCGAATCCGACTGGTAGTTACAGAGATTAGCACGTTTAAAGACACAAACACACAGACAAACTCTTCAGCATTATTATATTAGTATAGATATACTGTATAAAGAGACAAAACTGTATAATCGTTTATAAGTTGAAGTAATTAATAAGATTTCATTACCGGGTGAGTTAGCCGTGGTGGTTACGGCATGACTAATGGCAGTCGCTCACATCCGGGAGGCGAGGAGGTTCGAATCCCCCCGCCGGCAACCTTGAAGATGGTTTTCTGTGGTTTCCCATCTTCCTTCCAGGCAAATGCCGGGGTTGGTCCCTCACTATAGGCCACAGCCGCTACCTTCCAACTCCTCGCCCTTCCCTTCCAACTTTCCTCCCCAACGGTACTGGTAGCTCACCCATTGGGTGTCCGTCTCGAAGCAGCTACAAAACTGGCGAGCCGAACATGTCCTCGGACACTCCCGGCTCTAAAAGCCATACGCTAAAACAAACAAAAAACAATTCATTTTCATTCCGGTAGAGAAGGAGCCTCTCGTATATACTCAGGGAGACAAATGAAGTAATTAACAGAGTAATGCCCCAAAGAGTTGTTGCCAAACTTGGACGAGTGAATGGGGTAACAATAATTGTTTAAGCTCCTCTTCTTGCATGCGCATGCAAATCAGAGTTCAACTTACAGTACACAATGTATTGGAATGTGCTACCTTATTTTTCATTTCATACAGCATTATTGCAGAAGTTTTATTACGGAGATTAGTTACAGCATATGTTTTCTTGGTGTTAACATGGGTAGATTTAAGAGTATCTTTAGTGCTCTTTTATGCAATATGTTGACCTTCTTAAAGCAATCTTTACTATAGCATGCCATGATATGGATCATGTATGTAATATGGGCTTCAATGAGTGCTTGAAAAATACTCTTCAATAGTCTTTTAAAATATTCACTGGAACATGAAGAAGAGAATGAAGCCTTTTGAGGTTAAGTAACAAGTACTGGTGAATACAGAAGTTTTAGAAGTGAGATTTGTTCAAACTTTTATTAGGGATGACATTAAAGCAGTTACTTGTAGCTCTTCAGTCGGTCAGCACGAATTTGCACAATGACTGTATATAATAATTATGTACATATCACTCATGGAAAGAATATCTACTTAGTATAAAACAAAGTCCCTGATTCTTGGATGTCACGGGTAAACTCGAAAACCACTGGATGGATTTTGATGCGGTTTTCACCATTCTGTAAAGGATATCTAGAGGATAATTTCTGTAGAAAATAATTTATTTATGGCCAAAGGAAGTCAAACACTAACGATTTCAGTGAAAAGGTAAAAAAAAAAAAAAAAAAAAAAAAACTGGCGTCCGTGCGCTTTTTAAGCTTACGCTGGGCTAACCGTTAAAAATATCTTTATACTGTGAGTGTAAGAATTGTTCAGCATGAAAAGTTCTAAAAAAAAGCCCGAGAGAGCATATCTCTATCTTCAATACATCGCCTACTATAAGTGTTTTTACGCTTTCATTTCTTCCAACAATCTCCATTCAATTATTGAGGCGACAGTTTACGAGCTAGCTAGGGGCGAGTCTATCACCCCAATTACAGCTTGGCTAGCGGGCGAGCCTATTGCCCCAGATACAGCCAGCAGCAAACTGTCGAGTCGTGTTGAGTAAAAAACTTTATAGAAGAGTGGTTGTGTTTGGAGTTTCCTGGATGTACAACTCGGCTTTTCTTCATTTCGCCTGTGAAGTTTTCGTTCCGCAAAATTCACAGTCAAGTTATGATTGGACGTAAGGGGTATTTGTTTTTCATGCACCTCGCCATTCTTAAATTACGTCTGACAAGAATTTGTTGCACATGCATCTCCATGATAATATAATTAATAGTCCAGTCAGTGATTTTAACCCATCATGCCGAGAGACGTAAAGCGGATATTGGTCGTTGTTCATTGACATTGCAAAAAAAAGCGCTTATCACGTAATGCATTCATAACTGTTCGCGGGCGAAACCGGGTCGGGTTGCTAGTTACATATATTAGTTAATTATCACTAATATAATGGGGCAATTTAGGATTACACGTTTCGAAATCAAGCGGCCATCATCAGATCCAGATCACTCTGTTGAGGTTTAAATTAGGCACCAATATATTTTAAATACATTTGTAGCGCGTATTTGGTGTTCATAATACGATTCGTAATTTGAATCTCATTGTAGGGTTGGGTTTGTTTTGTCTTAAGACTTTTGTGAATCACATGAGTAATGGTAAGTTATGCACGGGCATATAATTTAGAGTAACTCAATATAAGAATAAAATAAATAAATAACAGCATGCACTAGAATTCTATTTGTACCTAGTTTACTTATCTCAGAAGAGCTATCGCCGTACAGCAGTTGTCTTTTCGCTTGCCTCGTCTCTACTGGCGAATTAAGAGCCAGGAACAGCTGTTAATGTAGCCCTTTATCATCGTACAAAATTTTAGGGTGATATCAGTAATAGTTTCGAAGATATTGAACTAAATTAGATGCCAATGCATTACAATGTGCATAAACATTTGCTGTACCCAATTTCATTGCGTTTTTATGGTTAAATCGCGAGAAAAGTCTATTTAAAAGTTTCAACTTTGCTTGACCGCCATTTTCGTTTTGTAGTCAACAGGTTTTTGAAAGTCTCATAAGTGAACTTCTAGTGTTGCCCTTTATCACCGTACAATACTTAAGGGAGATATCAGTAATAGTTTCGGAGATACAGAATGCCGGTGTAATATTTCGCACAGCCGTCATGTTGGATTGGTGTGGAGGTAATAAAATTTGAAGGGCACGGTCGGCCGAAACCTAGAAACATTGCTGAGTTTTAATTCACTGGCCGTGAAAGCCAATATACCACAGTTAAATATGTACTTTTCAGATATGTACAGGCCATTTCAAATCCCATAGGTTAACTTATTTTAATGACTTCTGCAAACATGTCAACTTTCAGTTTGATTACCGTGATTGATTTGTAGACATTGAAAGTCACTTGGCCACCATGTTGTTTTTCTCCAGGATTTTGAAAGTCACATATGTGTACTCACTTACATTAATAGTTCTCTATCACCATACACAATTTCAGTTTGATTACTTAAATAATTTCGAGGTATTGTGAACTGGTGAAATATATTGCATGGATGCCATGTTGGATGTTTATCATATATACTATAGAATTATATACCAGCTGATGGGTATTATAATGGCGGTTCATAATACCAATCTATATTTCTATCGCTCGTACAGGACACGAGAAATAAAAAAGTGACTAATAATTTTGCACAGCCACCATTTTTATGTTCTCATTAAGATGGAATTAAATTAGACGTCAATATATTAAGCCTTGTATGAAAATATACCGTGTCAAGTTGCATAGCAATCGGATTATTCAGTCACGAGAGAAATTCATTGAAATATTTCAATTTCGCGTCGCCACCATATTGGTTTTGTTCTTATCAGGTTATTGAAATCCCACAAGTAAACTTATTTTAATGGTTTCTATAAACACACGGAATTTAAGTTTGATTGCTGTGATAGATTCATAGATATTGAGAACCGGTGAGCAATTTCGGATGACCACCATGTTGGATAGTTGTACTGTATATGTAGCCAACAAAGCTGTATACCAGTAGATTACGTTTATTACGTTGCTTCAGTATATAAACGTTACTTTGATCGCTTGATTAGGACACAACAATTAATAATTTTATTTTATAATTTCACTAAGCCGTCATCTTGAGTTTATGAAAACAATTGAATTTTATAAGATTAAAAATTATATAAACATTTACTGTACCGAATTTCACTACGCTTGAATGAGCAAATCGCTTGAAACGTCAATTTTAATATTTTAATTTTACTTGACCGTCATGTTGGTTTTGTTGAATTTATCTTAGTAGGTTATTCTCCATCACCATACAATATTTCATTCACACCCAAGTACAGGGTGTGGAAATGACTACAATCCCCAAGCTCCATGGAGAAACAACAACAGTATGCGACCATCGTTGCCACAGCCAACTTATCTGGTTGTGCATCTTTCACAAGAAAGTCTGAATAGATCTACTGTTTGTCACAGCTGACGTCATACTGGGGCAATTTACGGTTTGAACTGTCGCTGTTTGCTCCGTCTCTAAGAGCTTCGGTAACTCATGTTCTGTTCGTCATGAATCCCGCTGTGGTCGATATTATATTCAATTAGTAACAGATCCATGGCTGGTTGACTGATCGAAAGAGATAGGGATAGTTAATGGCTAAGACATGAATCAGAGGCATAGAGGCATAACCGTTCCTTATCTGGAGTGAAGGGGGTGAGGAATGATGGGAAATGGAATTGAAGAATTATCGCCCAGTACGGTAGAATACCAGTGTCCCTGTTCCAATGGTGCAGATGAAGCTTAATAAATAATGGGTGTTTCCCTCATCCTGAAAATAATTTTTAAATGCGATAAATAAATTAGCTACTCTATTATTGGTTGGCACCTACGTATTTAACGCGTTAAGCTTCAGACAACCTCATTCACCTCAAGCACTACGGAATTCAAAACATTGGCAACGTCTTTTTTGAGTTTTTTGATGACTACAACATTAGGTTTTACCCTTTAGAACTTCATTTTAATAAGCTACTTATAATTGTTGAAATACATATTATCTATCTATATATATAACAAGATGTTCAGTAAAGAACATATAGCCTACTTTCTCCTAAATGCATGGGTATTGTTATAACTCTTTGTCCTTTTCAAGGAGTATGATTGAATGTTGGTTGTAGTAGCTTGTTGAAATACAACGTGCTATAGGGATATTAAACATGAATATGAGGTGCCCTTTGCTAGTGCTACCTCTGTACCAAATTTCGTTCAATTCGGTTTCACCGTGTTTGAATTGATAGGGGGAATCGATTTGCACACATACTTGGCCACCATCTGCAAACTATTGGGCTGATGTTCTTGCAGTTTGGTCAGAATATATTTCCCACATAAAGATATGGTGTTGCAAAATTTGGTAGAGACTAGATTATTAGGTTGGTCATAATTACATTTTAGCTTTTAACATTTGGGTGGCCGCGATTACGTTTCCGTCAAGATAGCGGTGATATAAAACATGACACTGAGGTGCCCTTTGCTAGTGCTACCTCTGTACCAAATTTCGTTCATTCGGTTCCATCGTGTTCGAATTAATAGGGGGAATCAATTTTGACATAAAGATGGCCGCCATCCGCAAACTATTAGGCTAATGACCTATTAGATTGGTCAAAGGATGCTCCCTCCATAAAGGTATGTTGTTGCAAAGTTTGGTAGAGATCGGATGGTTATGGTAGTCGTAATTTGATCCAAGCTTTAAACATTCGTGTGGCCGCCATTACGTTTTTGTCAATATGGCGGCGATATTAATCATGACACTGAGATGCCCTTTGCTAGTGCTATCTCTGTACCAAATTTCGTTCCATTCGGTTTCACCGTGTTTGAATTAATAGGGGGAATCGATTCTGACACAAAGATGGCCGCCATCCGCAAACTATTAGGCGAATGACCTATTAGATTGGTCAAAGGATGCTCCCTCCATAAAGGTATGTAGTTGCAAAATTTGGTAGAGATCGGATGATTAGGTTAATCGTAATTTGATTTAAGCTTTGAACATTCGTGTGGCCGCTATTACGTTTCAGTCAAGATGGCGGCGATATAAAACATGACACTGAGGTGCCCTTTGCTAGTGCTACCTCTGTACCAAATTTCGTTCCATTCGGTTCCACCGTGTTTGAATTAATAGGGGGAATCAATTTTGACATAAAGATGGCCGCCATCCGCAAACTATTAGGCTAATAACCTATTAGATTGTTCAAAGGATGCTCCCTCCATAAAGGTATGTTGTTGCAAAGTTTGGTAGAGATCGGATGGTTATGGTAGTCGTAATTTGATCCAAGCTTTAAACATTCGTGTGGCCGCCATTACGTTTCTGTCAATATGGCGGCGATATTAATCATGACACTGAGATGCCCTTTGCTAGTGCTATCTCTGTACCAAATTTCGTTCCATTCGGTTTCACCGTGTTTGAATTAATGGGGGGAATCGATTCTGACACAAAGATGGCCGCCATCCGCAAACTATTAGGCGAATGACCTATTAGATTGGTCAAAGGATGCTCCCTCCATAAAGGTATGTAGTTGCAAAATTTGGTAGAGATCGGATGATTAGGTTAATCGTAATTTGATTTAAGCTTTGAACATTCGTGTGGCCGCCATTACGTTTCAGTCAAGATGGCGGCGATATAAAACATGACACTGAGGTGCTCTTTGCTAGTGCTACCTCTGTACCAAATTGCGTTCCATTCGGTTCCACCGTGTTTGAATTAATAGGGGGAATCAATTTTGACATAAAGATGGCCGCCATCCGCAAACTATTAGGCTAATAACCTATTAGATTGGTCAAAGGATGCTCCCTCCATAAGGGTATGTTGTTGCAAAGTTTCGTAGAGATCGGATGGTTATGTTAGTCGTAATTTAACTTAAGCTTTGAACATTTGTGTGGCCGCCATTACGTTTCTGTCAATATGGCGGCGATATAAAACATGACACTGAGGTGCCTTTTGTTAGTACTACCTCTGTACCAAATTTTGTTCCATTCGGTTGCACCGTGTTCGAATTAATAGGGGGAATCGATTTTCACTCAAAGATGGCCGCCATCCGCAAACTATTACGCTGATGACCTATTTGTTTGGTCAAAGGATGCTCCCCCAACAAACCTATGTTGTTGCAAAATTTGGTAGAGATCGGATGATTAGGTTAGTCGTAATTTGATTTAAGCTTTGAACATTTGTGTGGCCGCCATTACGTTTCCGTCAAGATGGCGGCGATATAAAACATGACTCTGAGGTGCCTTTTGTTAGTACGACCTCTGTAGCAAATTTCGTTCCATTCGGTTGCACCGTGTTCGAATTATTAGGGGGAATCGATTTTCACACAAAGATGGCCGCCATCCGCAAACTATTACGCTGATGACCTATTGGTTTGGTCAAAGGATGTTCCCCCCATAAAGGTATGTTGTTGCAAAATTTGGTAGCGATCGGATGATTAGGTTAGTCGTAATTTGATTTTAGCTTTGAACATTTGTGTGGCCGCCATTACGTTTCCGTCAAGATGGCGGCGATATAAAACATGACACTGAGGTGTCCTTTGCTAGTGCTACCTTTGTACTAAATTTCGTTCAATTCGCATTCACCGTGTTCGAATTGATAGGGGGGGACAGACATTCAGAGTACACACACTCACACAGACTCACACACACACATACACACACACAGACTCACACACACACATACACACACACACACACACAGACAGACACACTTTTTTCGCCCTGTGTTGATCTCATAAGTCTACTTTCATTTTTTGCAAAAATCGAAAGTAGGCTAAAAATCAATGTAACGTGATAGTTTGTCTGTGGGTGGGTATGTATGTCTCCTATGCGTTCATATACCATACGTCCGATTGCGATGAAACTTGGGTGAGATGTTGAGTACACTCCAAGGAAGGTTTCTGACTTAGTAAATCCATTTTACAATAGGTAGCGCACGCGTAGATTCAACAAATGAGCGACGATGCGCGAAGCATTTCAACAAAGTCCCGTATGTGTTCATATACCATTCGTCCGATAGCGATGAAACTTGGGTGAGATGTTGTGTACACTTACGTGAAGGTTTCAAAATGAGTGAATACATTTCACAGCAGATAGCGCACAAGTAGATTCAACAAATGAGTGACGACACGCAATGCGTTTCAACAAAGTCCCGTATGCATTCAAATACCATTCGTCCGATAGCTATGAAACTTGCGTAAAATGTTGTGTACACTGCAGGGAAATTTTCTGGCTTAGTAATCCTCTTTACAATAGGCAGCGCACGAGTAGATTCAACAAATAAGCTACGACGCGCGAAGCATTTCAACAAAGTCACGTTTGCGTTCATATACCATTCGTCCGATAGCGATGAAACTAGGCTGAGATTTTGTGTGCACTCCAGGGAAGGTTTCTAGCTTAGTAAATCCCTTTAAAATAGGTAGAGCACGAGTAGAATCAACAAATGAGCAACGGCGCGCGAAGCGTTTCAACAAAGTCCCATATAATTTCATATACAATTCATCCGATAGCGATGAAACTTGGGTGAGATGTTGTGTACACTCCAGGGAAGGTTTCTGTCTTAGTACAAACATTTTACAATAGGTAGCGCTCCGGTAGATTCAACAAATGAGCGATGACACGCGAAGCGTTTCAAAAAAGTCCCGTATAAAGACATATACCAGTCGTCTGATAGTGATAAATGTTTGGTGAATTGTTGTGTACACTCCAGGAAAGGTTTCTGGCTAAGTGAATCCATTTTACAATACGAAGCGCACGTTTATATTCAACAAATGAGTGACTACGCGCGAAGCGTAAGACAACGTCCCGTATACGTTCACATACCATTCATCCGATTGCGATGAAACTTGGGTGAGATGTTGTGTACACTCCAGGGAAGGTTTCTGGCTGAGTACATCCATATTACAATATGTAGCGCAAGAGTAGAATCAACAAATGAGCGACGACACGCGAAGCGTTTCAACCAAGTCCCGTATGGATTGGAAAATTTCTGGCTTAGTAAATCCACTATACAACATGCAGCGCACAAGTTGATTCAACAAATGAGGGACGACGCGCGAAGCGTTTCAATAAAGTCCCGTATAAGGTCATATACCATTCTGCCGTTAGTGGTGAAACTTGGGTGAAATATGGTGGACACTCCAAGGAAGGTTTCTGGCTTAGTAAATACATTTCACAGAAGGTAGCACACGAGTAGATTCGACAAATGAACGACGACACGCGGAGCGTTTCAATACAGTCCCCTATGTCTTCATATCCCATTAGTCCGATAGCGATGAAACTTGGGTGAGATGTTGTGGACACTGACGTGACGGTTTCTAACTTAGTAAATACATTTTACAGTAGGTAGCGCACGAGTAGATTCAACAAATGAGTGATGGAGCGCGAATCGTTTAAAAAAAATCATGTATGCGTTCATATACTATTCATCCGATTGCGATGAAACATTGATCAGTTATTGTGTACCCGCCAGGGAAGGGGACTTAGTAAATCCATTTCACAATAAGTAGCGCAAGAGTAGATGCAACAAATGGGTGACGACGCGCGAAGCGTTTCGACAACGTCCCGTATACGTTCACATACCATTCATCCGATTGCGATGAAACTTGGGTGAGATGTTGTGTACACTCCAGGGAAGGTTTCTGGCTGAGTACATCCATATTACAATATGTAGCGCAAGAGTAGAATCAACAAATGAGCGACGACACGCGAAGCGTTTCAACCAAGTCCCGTATGGATTCATGTACCATTCGTCCGTAACGATGAAACTTGGGTGAGATGTTGTGTACACGTCATGGAAAATTTCTGGCTTAGTAAATCCACTATACAATATGCAGCGCACAAGTTGATTCAACAAATGAGGGACGACGCGCGAAGCGTTTCAATAAAGTCCCGTATAAGGTCATATACCATTCTGCCGTTAGCGGTGAAACTTGGGTGAAATATGGTGGACACTCCAAGGAAGGTTTCTGGCTTAGTAAATGCATTTCACAGAAGGTAGCACACGAGTAGATTCGACAAATGAACGACGACACGCGGAGCGTTTCAATACAGTCCCCTATGTCTTCATATCCCATTAGTCCGATAGCGATGAAACTTGGGTGAGATGTTGTGGACACTTACGTGACGGTTTCTAACTTAGTAAATACATTTTACAGTAGGTAGCGCACGAGTAGATTCAACAAATGAGTGACGGAGCGCGAATCGTTTAAAAGAAATCAGGTATGCGTTCATATACTATTCATCCGATTGCGATGAAACATTGATCAGTTATTGTGTACCCGCCAGGGAAGGGGACTTAGTAAATCCATTTCACAATAAGTAGCGCAAGAGTAGATGCAACAAATGGGTGACGACGCGCGAAGCGTTTCAACAAAATCCCCTGTTGCGTTCATATAACATTCTTCGATTGCGATGAAACCTTGATGAGTTATTGTGTACACGCCAGGGAAGGGCTTCGACTTCGTAATACATTTCTCAATAGGTAGCGCACGAGTAGATTCAACAAATGAGTGACAGCGCACGAATCGTTTAAACAAAAACCCCTATACGTGCATATACCATTCATCCGATTGCGATGAATCATTGATGAGTTATTCTGTACACGCCAGGGAAGGGTTTCGACTTAGTAAATCCATTTCACAATAGGTAGCGTACGAGTAGATTCAACAAATGAGTGACAGCGATGAAACTTTTGAAAGTTGTTGTGCACGCTCCCACGAATGGTTCTAAATTAGGAAATCCAGTTTACGATAGCTTAGAGGCAGTTAACATGTTGTGTATCCAAAAGCACTTCAAGAAACAGAATTTCAACGCCAACACTTTCTTTGATTGGCATTGCAACGCATGCCGGGTACAGCTTGTATATATATAAAAATCAATGTAACGTGATAGTTTGTCTGTGGGTATGTATGTCTCCTATGCGTTCATATACCATTCGTCCGATTGCGATGAAACTTGGGTGAGATGTTGAGTACACTCCAAGGAAGGTTTTTGACTTAGTAAATCCATTTTACAATAGGTAGCGCACGCGTAGATTCAACAAATGAGCGACGATGCGCGAAGCATTTCAACAAAGTCCCGTATGTGTTCATATACCATTCGTCCGATAGCGATGAAACTTGGGTGAGATGTTGTGTACACTTACGTGAAGGTTTCAAAATTAGTGAATATATTTCACAGTAGATAGCGCACAAGTAGATTCAACAAATGACAGACGACACGCAATGCGTTTCAACAAAGTCCCGTATGCATTCAAATACCATTCGTCCGATAGCTATAAAACTTGCGTAAAATGTTGTGTACACTGCAGGGACCACTCGTTATATTTTTGAAATATTTTTTGAAAACTTTTGTTTTCGAAAGTAGGTGATAGTTTGAAAACCAAACATGATAGAATGTTGTGCCATGGCTCAAACGAACGGTATCTATGTCCTTTATTTTTATAATAAAACTTTTTTATTTTTATGTTTTATTGAAAATAGTCCAATTTTTAAATTCCTATTATGGAAATTATGAACTTAACAAAAAAAAGTGTGTTTGTCGTAAATGAATGGTCCCTACCCCCTTTACCCCCAAAATAAATTTCAAGTCTCTAGGATAATAACTGTGCAGTAGTGGGGTAACACCAATTCTGCTTAACCCCCTACTTTCATATAAACTTAGGCGATATCTCCTGAACGCGTGGTCGGATTTTAACGAGCAAGGTATTGTTGGCGTTGGGATGACGTTCTCTTGGCTAAGAATGTGTGTTGGTAGGGCCTATTATAAGTTAATGTTTTTGGATTGGCGCTATTTTGGAAACGGTGAATTTTGGAAAAACGTTTGTTTGACGTTAATGAAAGGTGGGTATGCCCTCTAGGTGGGCAGCAAGTTTCAAGGGTGTAGAAGGAAAAAAATGATAGCCTACTTTCTCGCGAACATTGGCGATAATTGGCGAATGGATGGTCGGATTTTATCGAATGAGGTGTTGTTGGACTCAAGCTGACGGGCGCTTTGCTCTGGACCATGTATTATATTTTTTTAAATATTTTTAGAAAATTTTGTTTTTAAGTAGACTATAGTTTGAAAACGAAACTTAATAGAACGTTTTTCAATAGTTCAAACAAATGGTCTCTATGACCTTTATTTTTTATACTAATACTTTTTTTATTTTTGAGATTTTTTTTGAAAACACTGAAATTTTGAATTTTTACTATTTTGGAAACTAACAAGTTTACAAATAAGTTTGACATAAATGAAAACTCCCTACCCCCTCTACCATGATAATAAATGTCAAATCTCTAGGACAAAAACACTGAGCATTTAAAAAAATCTTTTTTATAAAAGAGTGTTTGTAGACAGAGTGCCGGTAGCGCTTGACACATGTTACAACGAGGCTATGACTAACCATGGTGGATACAGGAAATGGCTATTTCGACGGTGCGATGTAAGGCAAAACGAGGGGTCCCTTTTCGATAGTTTTCCCTATGACGAATGAATGAAGGCGAATATTTTGAAATGTGACAAGCATGCTAAGATTTTTTACCCCTGAAGGGGATCTTTAACGTTTTAGTTAACGGTGATGAGCGAGATCGCTCTCTGACACAACAGACGGTTGTAGGATATGAACAAGTGATTCTTTGACGTTGGCGATCTCGGTGACCGTGCCCGGAAGAAATGAATTGCTATTTTGGTGGGATGGTGGGGCAGTTTATGACGGTTGGTTTTGTGATATTTCCTATGACGGATGGAGGCGAATATTTGAAAATGTGTTACGTGTGCTAGGATTTTTTTTTACCCTGAAAGGGGATCTTTAACATGCTAGTAAACGGTAATAAGCGAGACTGCTGTCTGGCACAGTAAATGGTTTTAGAATATGGAAACATATAACATTTGCTCGCCCCAGTCATGTGCATGCACGCAAAGAGCCAAAACGGTAAGGTCATTGGCCTGAAATGTTATAAACTAAATATTGAACTGGTTAAAGTCATGTGTTTTAGGGTGAAAGTATGTGGTTAACATGATAATATACTGAGGATGGCCGCTTGGTAGTAATTATTATTATTACAGTAAAATATTTAATAATAATAATAATAATAAGACACACATGTTTTCAATGCTAACACACACAGTCCTGCTCACTGGAGACTGAATATTGTACCTAGCCAGATGACTTGTGAGAGAGACTGCTGATAAGACAAAAATGTCTACGTCAGCAGGAAGTGTGATATCAGCTTACTTGCCTCGTGGTGGCTAGCAGGTGCGACGTTTAAGCAGCTGCCATGTTGGTTCTGAGACAGAAGGACTATCAATGTATAAGAGGCTGCCATTTTGGTTCCTCATTAAAAACATGAAATGTATAAGGTACGCGAATCTTATCGCGTTTGAGGAATGTGGAGAGGCGTGGGAACACGTGTGAGAGAGACAACATTTCAAGGTTAAAACGCTGAGAAAATGCAACTCTCTCTGTTGCTAAGCAGACTGATAAGAATTGCGTTAGTGATACACTGACAGGACTAGCAAATAGACGTATGCAGTAGAGCTGTGGAAGAAAAATCCTTTTATTTTTTGGTAAGTACCTATGAATGATTATTTTAATAATGAAATGCTAATGAACCTTAAATTTGTAGTTATTGATCAGGTAATTAATGATTTTTATTTATTTATTTGTTTGCAGATAACCGGTGTACCTTACATGTCTGAGATACAAGAAACCATTGCGCTTTTGGGCCCACTAGAAGGAAACAGTAACAAGCCAGTGCAAGTGAAGGTGAGATTATTTTTTTAAACTGACTTGTTTCATATTTTTTTGTTTGATATTATTTTATTTTATTTTATTTTATTTTATGAAATGCATGTATTAACCTTAATTTATGTATTTATAGCGGTTTATTTTATTTATTTTTAGAAACTTGGAAAGAAAAGAATTACCGCCGTAGCAGTTGCTGAAAACCCAAGACGCAGTAGAGTGCAACCATTGTTTCCAGACAGTGAACTATTGAAAACTCAGGTAAGTCTAACTTAAAAATGCTATTCCATTTTACCATTACTGAAAACTCGTAGACAAAAAATGCATTACCTGTACATGACTAGGACGATGATTGCTTTCTTGAATAATGGCCATGTATTGGCAAACGGTACAAGATTATATTGGCTGTTGACTGGGAAAAGTACAAGGCTATGTTGGATTTTCTAAAAACAAAAAAATAAATTTAATTTATGGGTGGTTCCCTATGGACTCAATAAATATCCACAGGTTTGAACAAGATAATCTGAACAAAATGATATGATATTTATTTTTGTTTATATATTGGTTAAAGGGAAATGTAAATGACCGCTGCTTTATAAAAAAAAAGTACATGGGTTACTGTTAGTGCAGACGTACTGTTAATTTTTTAAAATATTTTTGATGGTGTTTTTTATTTAATGCCAATTAACGTTAAAGTTTAATTACAAGTATTGATTGATTGATTGAGTGACGAGTTTTTTTAGGTGTGGTCATACGCCATTAACATAGTGAACAGACAGTGAAAAAAAACATACAATGTAGTTTAATATTCATAATGTTGAATTTTGGGCTTATGCCGTGTTTTATTATATTGAAATTCGACGCGTTTCGAAAGAAACCATGTCTTTCATCGTCAGGAATAATCTGGAATACGACAATGTTGCTAAGAGAAAGCAACGAAGAACATATAGAAGGTGCCCAAAGATGGACGCCATTATAGCCCCATGTTAGGGACAACGGAAAACAGCAGTGAATTACTTTCTCAGGGTTCTGATAATAGGTAGCCAGGATTCACTGAGATTGTAGCCGGTGTCGCGGTTGAAATTATCTGGGTGTTTACGTATTTCAACTGCCTCCCTGATGATTCTGGGACGATATTGCTTTATACGGGCAAGAACATCCACTCCTTGGAACATGACATCATGGCCAGGTGTTAAAGCATGATCGGCAACAGCTGATTTATCAGGTTGAATGAGCCTGATACATTTATTATGTTCCTTAATGCGAGTGCATATTGTTCTCGAAGTCTGCCCGATGTAAACCTTGCCACAAGTACAGGGAACTCTGTAGATACCCGGTATTTGCAATTTAGGCAAACTGTCCTTAGTTGGTCGCAGGAGTTGCCTAATCTTAACAGAAGTTCCAAATACAGTCCGTATGTTGTATCGACGTAGGATTTTTGCAATACGATCCGTTGTGTTATGTATGTACGGAAGGTAAGCAGTTCCTCTTACATCTCTTTTCTCAACTGACGTCCTATTATTATTTGTCGAGACTCACTAGAATATCACCGGGCTGAAGTGTTATAGCTTTTAACTTTTCTAGTGAGTCTCGACGTGGTGTCTCTGTTTACGAGAGTACCTATTGATGGTGTTATGTCTCTCATTAATGGCTTTTTTCCTGAAGACATCACAAGACTTTTTTTTATCACTGCATGACCTCCTCCTACTTTCTATGGAATGGGATTTTTTATGAGCAGACTGATGGTGTGGCCATGGGTAGTCCTCTCTCTCCTGTTGTGGCTAATTTCTTCATGGAGAACTTTGAAGAGAAAGCTTTGTCGTCGGCTCCTTTCAAACCGAAGATCTGGTGGCGTTATGTGGATGACACGTTCGTTGTTTGGACGGAAGGTGAGGAAAATCTTAGCCATTTCCTGGATCACCTTAATCTCCAGCACCCTTCTATTTGTTTCACCATGGGAAAGGAATCTGACGGCAAAATACCTTTTTTTAGATGTTCTCGTCACCAAGAAAGAGGATGGATCTTTAGGACACAGCGTTTTTCGTAAGCCAACACACACCAATAGATATCTCCACGCAAGTTCTCACCATCACCCTGCCCAGAAACATGGTATCCTTACAACTCTAACTACCAGGGCTAGGAGGATTTGTGAAGTATCTTCTTTACAAGAAGAAATTAACACCCTGCGAACCACCTTTGAGAGCAACGGTTATAGCAAGGCTTTGATTTCTACGGTTCTGAAACCAACAAATAATAATAGGACGTCAGTTGAGAAAAGAGATGTAAGAGGAACTGCTTACCTTCCGTACATACATAACACAACGGATCGTATTGCAAAAATCCTACGTCGATACAACATACGGATTGTATTTGGAACTTCTGTTAAGATTAGGCAACTCCTGCGACCAACTAAGGACAGTTTGCCTAAATTGCAACAACCGGGTATCTACAGAGTTCCCTGTACTTGTGGCAAGGTTTTCATCGGGCAGACTTCGAGAACAATATGCACTCGCATTAAGGAACATAATAGATGTATCAGGCTCATTCAACCTGATAAATCAGCTGTTGCCGATCATGCTTTTACACCTGGCCATGATGTCATGTTCCAAGGAGTGGATGTTCTTGCCCGTATAAAGCAATATCGTCCCAGAATCATCAGGGAGGCGGTTGAAATACGTAAACACCCAGATAATTTCAACCGCGACACCGGCTACAATATCAGTGAATCCTGGCTAACTATTATCAGAACCCTGAGAAAGTAATTCACTGCTGCTTTCCGTTGTCCCTAACATGGGGCTATAATGGCGTCCATCATTGGGCACCTTCTATATGTTCTTCGTTGCTTTCTCTTAGCAACATTGTCGTATTCCAGATTATTCCTGACGATGAAAGACATGGTTTCTTTCGAAACGCGTCGAATTTCAATATAATAAAACACGGCATAAGCCCAAAATTCAACATTATGAATAATAAAACGGGCCGTGAAAGTCTAAATGACAATGTAGTTTAAAGTACTGCGTGCAACGTTAATAACTTACAATAAAAAAAGTTTTATTATAACACATGGCGTTAGTATCAAATACAACAACAAGTGAGCAAGTTGGTTTACCACGTGGGTTAAATTTAAAATCTGGACAGGATCTTTGATTAACATTTGAATCCTGGCCTGTAGGCTTTTTGTCGACACATAAACTTGCAAAAGCCTTTTTTTTTTATTTGAACCGAGAAGATGTGGTGCGCTGTGTGTTTGTCGTATTGAACTTCCACACTGAACTTTCCCTTTAGAGACCATTTGCAATGGTCTCCTTGTTGTCCTTACATGCTTGGAAAACAAGTGGGTAACCTACCAGTGTATCCATTTTACCGAACCACAAGGCCATTGGCTACTACTTACGTTGCTGAATCACAATTAAATAATATTAATAATAATGATGTATTACCAGCCAACGGTAGTGTCGATATATATGGTCCATATGCCATAGACAGTGTTGAATTGGCGTGTGCTTTTGAAAAATTGGGAGTTTCCAAGACTAAAGCACTAGCACACTCAGAGTACAGCTCTGTTGAAAAATGTTTAGAATCTTATAAAAATGTTTGGCCATTAATATTAAAACACCTTACTAAACAGCTAAGAGAAGCTGGTTTTTTTATACTGGTGAAGGAGATAAAAAAATATGTTTTTATTGTGGATTTGCTTTGAAGGATTGGCAAATGACTGATGACCCTTTTGAGCAACACGCTCGTTCGTTACCTAACTGTAAATACATGGTGTTCCTTAAAGGTGAGGAATTTGTGAACACTATTCGTAAAGAAAACGTGATTGCAACACAAGACATAAAAGTGTCTTTAGAGTTAGAACACGCGGGGCAAATACATGAGGCTGAAAATAAAAGACTTGTCTCACGAACTGATACAAAAGTGTGACCAACAATTAAATAAAATTTGTTATCAAGATGAACTAGGTGTTTTATTTTTGCCTTGTGGACACATGATAGCATGTGTCAAGTGTGCAATAGAACTCAACACTTGTGCTATATGCAGAAAAGTAGTATCTGCTACAGTTAGGGCATTTCTTGCATAACTAATATAATTTATTAGCCATGCATAGTGGAAAATCCCTAATTGCACTATATTATTAAAGCTGTTTTAGAGTGTAATAGATATGCTTTTCTTTTGTTTATAGACTACTACAATGAATGTTTTGAATGCTGTGGGTCAAGCATGTGGCTTAGAGACAAAAAAGCTCAGCGAATTGCCAACGCATATTCCATTCCGCATTATCAAGATTCGGAAATTGCAAACAGCATATGGTGGTCGTGTACTTTGTGTATGTGAAAACTTTGAGACATTTCTGCCTACACGGTTTACTGATATGTCGGAGAGTGTTTTTTATGAAGTCAATAATGCTGTACAACCTGTACACTTAATTTATGAAGGATTTAAAAACAATAGGTGCATGGTTCGTTTTAATTAAATAAAAAAACAAGTGTCAAATTATAATGGAAGATATAAGTCATGACAATGGACTGAAAGAAAATATGTGTATAGAATAATAATGTTTTAGTGTTTAGTATTGTTTTAAAAATATTATCATGAAACAAACAAAAATGCATATAAAGTTTGTAAATAAATGAAAATAATGGTACAATGATGTTTTATTTTCTACAGAAGTCAGAATATTTAACATTGCAGAGTATACATAATTATGACAATAAAAAGCACACTTAATAGAAGTCTTTGCCTGTACGATAGTGTGCTATAGTTTTAAAAACAAAGCTTGTTGTAGATCTTTTTTCTTCCACGGTCAACAATAGGCATGTAAACGTTATTGTCTTGCTTCGGATCATTATCACTATCATAGTCATAAGCAGCATGATCTATATCACTATTATTATAATCACCATAATTATCCTCAACATTATGCTCAACATTACTAAAACCAGTTAAATATTCCTGTTCCTCTTCCTGTTCCTGTTCCTCTTCCTCTTCCTCTACAGTGTCCTCATGTAGAGTTTGCGTGGCTTTTGATAATGTTAAGGGTTTTATGAACATTGAATTATTTTCAATAGTGGTATGGTTTTGTAGCACTTGCTTTTTAGCATTTTTATGATTTTCTGTCGACAGCAACAATGTTTCATGTAGTACACTACATTGATGATCACTGACACTTAGAACCTCACTATTTTTACTTTTTAGCTCACTGCGACATTGTTTTGAACGTTCTTTAGAACAACGCCAAATAACAGTTCCATTTTTATTGGTTCGTTTCACAATATATGAATATCCTTTATAGAATGCATGAGGCTTACCATACCTAGTCACTGATAATTCCATATCAACTATCAAGCTTAGACTAAGTTCTAGTAAAGACAACTTGGTAATAAGAACAATAGTTTAATGTGCGAGCATATATGGATGCAAATGTGGGAGCAAAAAAAAAAGTTGGGAGCAACAAGCGGGAGCAAAAAGTGTAAGCAAAAGTGAGAGCAAATATGAGAGCAAAAAAAAGTAGGAGCAAGTATGGGAGCAAAAAGTGGGAGCAAATGTTAAAGCATAAGGGGGAGCAAATATGAGAGCAAAAAAGTAGGAGCAAGTGTGGGAGCAAAAAGTGGGAGCAAATGTGAAAGCAAAAGTGGGAGCAAAATGTGAGAGAAAAAAGTGGGAGCAAAAAGTGTAAGCAAAAGTGGGAGAAAATATGAGAGCAAAAAAAAGTTGGAGCATATGTGGGAGAAAAAAGTGGGACAAAAGTGGGAGCAAAAAGTGGGAGCAAAAAAGTGGGGAGCAAAAAAGTGTAAACAAAAGTGGGAGCAAACAAGTGTGAGCAAATATGAGAGCAGAAAGTGGGAGCAAATGTGAAAGCAAAAGGGGGAGCACAAAGTGAGAGCAAAAAAGAGCGAGCAAAAGTGGGTGCACAAGTTGGGAGCAAAATGTGTGAGTAAAAAGTGGGGGCAAATGTGGTGTTTTACTAAAACAATCTCACCTAACCTAACCTAACCTAACTTTTCCTAACCTAACTTTATCCAACCTAACCTAACCTAACTTCACCTAACATAACCCAACTTCACCTAACCTAACTTGACCTAACTTCAACTAACCTAACTTGACCTAACTTCACCTAACCTAACTACCTAACCTTCCAACTCCCAGATCAAGAATAAAATTCTGGGCATAGTCGAGTTGGAACCCAAAACCTCTGGGTTAACATCCAGGTATACTAGCCACTACACCGCGAGATGGGCAAATTATCATGCAACACAACACAAAAATAAAAGTTTTCTGTAGTGTAACTCATTGGCTGACAACCATAGTTGAGAATTCAAACCCAAGTTCTCAGGACTTTTGTTTTGAACATTATCAGAAATACTATTCTATTTACATTTTGCTGCTGCTTATAGTTATAAGAGTTGGCATTAATATGGGAGTAAAAGTGAGAGAAAAACAAGTGTGAGCAAAAGTGAGAGCAAATGTGAAAGCAAAGCGTGGGAGCAAATATGAGAGCAAAAAGTAGGAGCAACCATGGCTGGTTGTTGAGACTTTCAAATCAACTAATGCACATGAATTAAATTTTAGTAAAGAGACTTGGGTAATAATAACAGATTAAAAAATAATAAAGTGGAATCATTTTTTTTGAAGGTGGAATTTCCAAAGTACCGTCGACAATAATATTTACATGAACAGTGGGAAATCAAACCCAAGACATTTTGCTACTGCTCATAGTTATAAGAGTTGGCATTAATATGAGAGCAAAAGTGGGAGCAAAAGTGAAAGCAAAAAGAGGGTGCAAGCATGGCTGGTTGTTGAGAGTTTCATATCAACTAATACACATAAATTAAATTTTAATACAGTTTCTTGGCTAATAATAATAATAACAGTTTAAAACAATTCAAGGGGATTGATATTTTTCAAGGTATAATTTCCAAAGTACTGTCAAGAATAATAATTACATGAACAGATTCCAAGAACTCTAGAGTGCTTTTAAGGTTAATGATTGGCTAGGAGTGAGATAGAGCTAGCTAACCTAAGTTAACCGCAGCTCACTTAACCTAACCTTGTCACATGGCATGTTCTACAAGTTTAGACTTGCGTTGAGACTGGCTATGACGTCACAGATGAATGGCGGTGGGAGGCTGGACATGACTTTTTATTACACAAAAACATTTTCCTTTTTGCCATGTTGCACAAAAGGGTCATCAGTCATTTGCCAATCCTTCAAAGTAAATCCACAATAAAAACATATTGTTTTATCCCCTTCACCAGTATAAAAAATCCAACTTCACTTACCTGTTTGGTAAGGTGTTTTAATATTAATGGCCAAACATTTTTATAATATTCTAAACGTTTTTCAACAGAGCTGTACTCTGGGTGTGCTAGTGCTTTAGCCTTGCAAACTCCCAATTTTTCAAAAGCACACGCCAATTCAACACGGTCTATGGCATATGGACCACATATATCGACACTACCGTTGGCTGGTAATACATTATTATTATTATTATTATTATTAATATTATTTATTTATTTATTTTTGATTCAGCATCGAAAATAGTAGCCAATGGCCTTGTGGTTCGGTAAAATGGATACAATGGCAGGTTACCTACTTGTTTTCCGAGCATGTAAGGACAACAAGGAGACCATCGCAAATGGTCTCTAAAGGGATCATCCCTTTCTTCCCAGTGTTAAAGTCCAATAAGACAAAACACACACCGCACCACATCTTCTCGGTTCAAGTAAAAAAGGTTTTGCAAGTATATGTGTCGACAAAAAGCCTACAGACCAGGATTCAAATGTTAACCTACGATCATGTTCTGATTTTAAATTTAACTCACGTGGTAAACCAACTTGCCCACTTGTTGTTGTATTTGGTACTAACGCCATGTGTTATAATAAAACATTTTTCTTATTGTAAGTTATTAACGTTGCACACAGTACTTTAACCCACAATGTATGCTTTTTTTTCACTGTCTGTTCTCTATGTTAATGGCGTATGACCACATCTAAAAAAACTCATCACTCAATCAAGCAATCAATACTTGTAATTAAACATTAACGTTAATTGGCATTAAATAAAAAACACCATCAAAAATATTTAAAAAAATTAACTGTATGTCTGCACTAACAGTAACCCATGTACTTTTTTCATAAAGCTGCAGTCATTTACGTTTCCCTTTAACCAATATATAAACAACAAAAATAAAGATCATATCATTTTGTTCAGATTATCTTGTTCAAACCTGTGGATATTTATTGAGTCCATAGGGAACCACCCATAAATTGAATTCCAATTTTTTGTTTTTAGAAAATCCAACATAGCCTTGAACATTTCCCAGTCAACAACCAATATAGTCTTGTTTATATTTATCGTATGGCTTTTAGTGCCGGGAGTGTCCGAGGACATGTTCGGCTCGCCTGAGTCTGTAGCTGCTTCCAGCGGACACCCTAAAGGGTGAGCTACAAGTTCCATTCAATTTCAAGTAGTTCCAACTTTCGCCACCAGATATCAATGATACCTAGTGGTGAACGTTGGAACTTTGATAGAGCGTTCTGACGAAATCTAACCTAACAAATTTTGCTTTACACAAGTTTAGTCTGTGAAAGGATTTTTTACATGCCATAAATCTATGACATGGGACCGCCGGCTTTACTTCCCCTCCGAAGGAAGGCATACTGAAGGATTTTTAACGCTCTTAAAAAATCCGACGACTTCGGCCGGGCTTGAACCCGCTATCTTGGGCATAGCAGTTCAGCATGCTACCAACTACGCCACCGAAGCCGCTATAGTCTTGTACCGTTTGCCAATACATGGCCGTTATTCAAGAAAGCAATCATCGTCCTAGTCATGTACAGGTAATGAATTTTTTGTCTACGAGTTTTCAGTAATGGTAAAATGGAATAGCATTTTTAAGTTAGACTTACCTGAGTTTTCAATAGTTCACTGCCTGGAAACAATGGTTGCACTCTACTGCGTCTTGGGTTTTCAGCAACTGTTACGGCGGTAAGATTTTTCTTCCCAAGTTTCGGAAAATAAATAAAATAAACCGCTATAAATACCTAAATTCAGGTTAATACATGCATTTCATAAAATAAAATAAAATAAAATAATATAAAAAAAATGAAACAAGTTAGTTTAAAAATATAATCTCACCTTCACTTGCACTGGCTTGTTACTGTTTCCTTCTAGTGGGCCCAAAAGCGCAATGGTTTCTTGTATCTCAGACATGTAAGGTATACCGGTTATCTGCCAACAAATAAATAAATAAAAATCATTAATTACCTGATCCATAACTACAAATTTAAGGTTCATTAGCATTTCATTATTAAAATAGTCATTCATTGGTACTTACCAAAAAATAAAAGGATTTTTCTTCCACAGCTCTACTGTATACGTCTATTTGCTAGTCCTGTCAGTGTATCACTAACGCAATTTTTATCAGTCTGCTTAGCAACAGAGAGAGTTGCATTTTCTCAGCGCTTTGACCTTGAAATATTGTCTCTCTCACACGTGTTCCCACGCCTCTCCACATTCCTCAAACGCGATAATATTCGCGTACCTTATACTTCTTTCATGTTTTTAATGAGGAACCAAAATGGCTGCCACTTATACATTGGTAGTCCTTCTGTCTCAGAACCAACATGGCAGCTGCTTAAACGTCGCACCTGCTAGCCACCACGAGGCAAGTAAGCTGATATCACACTTCCTGCTGACGTAGACATTTTTGTCTTATCAGCAGTCTCTCTCACAAGTCATCTGGCTAGGTACAATATTCAGTCTCCAGTGAGCAGGACTGTGTGTGTTAGCATTGAAAACATGTGTGTCTTATTATTATTATTAAACATTTTACTGTAATAATAATAATTACTACCAAGCGGCCATCTTCAATACATTATCATGTTAACCACATACTTTCACCCTAAAACACATGACTTTACCCAGTTCAATATTTAGTTTAAAACATTTCAGGCCAATGACCTTACCGTTTTGGCTCTTTGCGTACATGCACATGACTTGGACGAGCAAATGTTATATGTTTCCATATTCTAAAACCATTCACTGTGCCAGACAGCAGTCTCGCTTATTACCGTTTACTAGCATGTTAAAGATCCCCTTTCATGGTAAAAGAAAATCCTAGCACACGTAACACATTTTCAAATATTCACCTCCATCCGTCATAGGAAATATCACAAAACCAACCGTCATAAACTGCCCCGCCATCCCACCAAAATAGCAATTCATTTCTTCCGGGCACGGTCACCGAGATCGCCAACGTCAAAGAATCACTTGTTCATATCCAACAACCGTCTGTTGTGTCAGAGAGCGATCTCGCTCATCACCGTTAACTAAAACGTTAAAGATCCCCTTCAGGGGTAAAAAATCTTAGCATGCTTGTCACATTTCAAAATATTCGCCTTCATTCATTCGTCATAGGAAAAAATATCGAAAAGCGACCCCTCGTTTTGCCTTACATCGCCCCGTCGAAATAGCCATTTCCTGTATCCAACATGGTCAGTCATAGCCTCGTTGTAACATGTGTCAAGCGTACCGGCTCTCTGTCTACAAACACTCTTTTATAAAAAAAAAATAAAAATGCACAGTGTTTTTGTCCTAGAGGTTTGACATTTATTATCATGGTAGAGGGGGTAGGGAGTTTTCATTTATGTCAAACTTATTTTTCCAAAATAGTAAAAATTCAAAATTTCAGTGTTTTCAAAAAAAATCTCAAAAATAAAAAAGTATTAGTATAAAAAATAAAGGTCATAGAGACCATTTGTTTGAACTATTGAACAACGTTCTACTAAGTTTCGTTTTCAAACTATAGTCTACTTAAAATCAAAAATTTTCTAAATAAAAAAAAAAAATGTAATACGTGGTCCAGAGCAAAGCGCCCGTCAGCTCGAGTCCAACAACATCTCATTTGTTAAAATCCGACCATCCATTCGCCAATTATCGCCAATGTTCGCGAGAAAGTAGGCTATCATTTTTTTCCTCCTACACCCTTGCAACTTGCTGCCCTCATAGAGGGCATACCCACCTTTCATTAACGTCAAACAAACTTTTTTCCAAAATTCACCGTTTCCAAAATAGCGCCAATCAAAAATCAAAAATTTTCATTTTTTTTTAATACCAACACACATTCCTAGCCAAGAGAACGTCATCCCAACGCCAACAATACCTCGCTCGTTAAAATCCGACACGCGTTCGGGAGATATCGTCAAAGTTTATATTAAAGTAGGGGGTTAAGCAGAATCAGTGCTACCCCACTACTACACAGTTTTTTTTTTATCATCGAGACTTGAAATTTATTTAGGGGGTAAAGGGGGTAGGGACCATTCATTTACGTCAAACAAACTTTTTCTTGTAAAGTTCCTAATTTCCAAAATATAGGAATTTCAAAATTGGACTGTTTTCAAAAAAAACAAAAAATAAAAAAGTTTTATTATAAAAACAAGATGTTCAGTAAAGAACATATAGCCTACTTTCTCCTAAATGCATGGGTATTGTTATAACTCTTTGTCCTTTTCAAGGAGTATAATTGAATGTTGGTTGTAGTAGCTTGTTGAAATACAACGTGCTATAGGGATATTAAACATGAATATGAGGTGCCCTTTGCTAGTGCTACCTCTGTAAAAAAATTCATTCAATTCGGTTTCACCGTGTTTGAATTGATCTGGGGAATGGATTTGCACACATACATGGCCGCTATTTGCAAACTATTGGGCTGATGACCTTGTAGTCAGTCATAAGATGCTTTCCACAAAAAGGCATGTTGTTGCAAAATCCGGTAGAGATCAAATTATTAGGATGGTCGAAATTTGATTTAAGCTTATAACATTTGGGTGGCCGTCATTCCGTTTCCGTCAAGATGGCGGCGATATAAAACATGACACTGAGGTGCCTTTTGCTAGTGCTACCTCTGTACCAAATTTCGTTCAATCCGTTTTCACCGTGTTTGAATTGATAGGGGGAATCGATTTGCACACATACATGGCCACCATCTGCAAACTATTGGGCTGATGATCTAGCACTTTGGTCAGAATATGCTTCCCACATAAAGATTTGTTGTTGCAAAATTTGGTAGAGACTAGATTATTAAGTTGGTCGTAATTAAATTTTAGCCTTTAACATTTGGGTGGCCGCGATTACGTTTCCGTCAAGATGGCGGTGATATAAAACATGACACTGAGGTGGCCTTCTCTAGTGCTACCTCTGTACCAAATTTCGTTCCATTCGGTTTCACCGTGTTTGAATTAATAGGGGGAATCGATTTTCACACAAAGATGGCCGCCATCCGCAAAATATTAGGCTAATGACCTATTAGTTTGGTCAAAGGATGCTCCTTCCATAATGGTATGTTGATGCAACATTTGGTAGAGATCGGATGATTAAGTTAATCGTAATTTGATTTAAGCTTTGAATATTTGTGTGGCCGCCATTACGTTTCTGTCAAGATGGCGGAGATATAAAGCATGACACTGAGGTGCCTTTTGTTAGTACTACCTCTGTACCAAATTTCGTTCCATTCGGTTGCACCGTGTTCGAATTAATAGGGGGAATCGATTTTCACACAAAGATGGCCGCCATCTGCAAACTATTACGCTGATGACCTATTGGTTTGGTCAAAGGATGCTCCCCCCATAAAGGTATGTTGTTGCAAAATTTGGTAGAGATCGGATGATTAGGTTAGTCGTAATTTGATTTAAGCTATGAACATTTGTGTGGCCGCCATTACGTTTCCGTCAAGATGGCGGTGATATAAAACATGACACTGAGGTGCCCTTTGCTAGTGCTACCTCTGTACCAAATTTCATTCCATTCGGTTTCACCGTGTTCGAATTAATAGGGGTAATCGATTTTGACACAAAGATGGCTGCCATCCGCAAACTATTAGGCTAATGACCCATTAGATTTGTCAAAGGATGCTCCCTTCATAAAGGTATGTTGTTGCAAAATTCGGTAGAGATCGGTTGATTAGGTTAGTCGTAATTTGATGTATGCTTTGAACATTTGTGTGGCCGCCATTACGTTTCCGTCAAGATGGCGGCGATATAAAACATGACACTGAGGTGTCCTTTGCTAGTGCTACCTTTGTACCAAATTTCGTTCAATTTGCGCTCACCGTGTTCGAATTGATAGGGGGACAAACATTCAGAGTACACACACTCACACACACACACACTCACACACACACACATACAGACACACTTTTTTTCGCCCTGTAGTGATCTCATAAGTCTACTTTCATTTTTTGCAAAAATCGAAAGTAGGCACATAGAGGACATAGAGACCGTTCGTTAGAGCCATGGCACAACATTCTATCATGTTTGATTTTCAAACTATCACCTACTTTCGAAAACAAAAATTTTCAATTTTTTTTTCAAAAATATATCGTGGTCCATAGGAAAGAGGTCATCAGATCGAGTCCAACTACACCACATTTGTCAAAATCGGACCATGCGTTCCAGAGATATTACTTATTTAACACAAGCTGTACCCGGCATGCGTTGCAATGCCAATCAAAGAAAATATTGGCGTTGAAATTCTGTTTCTTGAAGTGCTTTTGGATACACAACATGTTAACTGCCTCTAAGCTATCGTAAAATGGATTTTCTAATTTAGAACCATTCGTGGGAACGTGCACAACAACTTTCAAAAGTTTCATCGCTGTCACTCATTTGTTGAATCTACTCGTACGCTACCTATTGTGAAATGGATTTACTAAGTCGAAACCCTTCCCTGGCGTGTACAGAATAACTCATCAATGATTCATCGCAATCGGATGAATGGTATATGCACGTATAGGGGTTTTTGTTTAAACGATTCGTGCGCTGTCACTCATTTGTTGAATCTACTCGTGCGCTATCTATTGAGAAATGTATTACTAAGTCGAAGCCCTTCCCTGGCGTGTACACAATAGCTCATCAAGGTTTCATCGCAATCGAAGAATGTTATATGAACGCAGTAGGGGAATTTGTTGAAACGCTTCGCGCGTCGTCACCCATTTGTTGCATCTACTCTTGCGCTACTTATTTACTAAGTCCCCTTCCCTGGTGGGTACACAATAACTGATCAATGTTTCATCGCAATCGGATGAATAGTATATGAACGCATACCTGATTTTGTTTAAACGATTCGCGCTCCGTCACTCATTTGTTGAATCTACTCGTGCGCTACCTACTGTAAAATTTATTTACTAAGTTAGAAACCGTCACGTAAGTGTCCACAACATCTCATCCAAGTTGCATCGCTATCGGACTAATGGGATATGAAGACATAGGGGACTGTATTGAAACGCTCCGCATGTCATCGTTCATTTGTCGAATCTACTCGTGTGCTACCTACTGTGAAATGTATTTACTAAGCCAGAAACCTTCCTTGGAGTGTCCACCATATTTCACCCAAGTTTCACCGCTAACGGCAGAATGGTATATGACCTTATACGGGACTTTGTTGAAACGCTTCGCGCGTCGTCCCTCATTTGTTGAATCAACTTGTGCGCTGCATATTGTATAGTGGATTTACTAAGCCAGAAATTTTCCATGACGTGTACACAACATCTCACCCAAGTTCATAGCTACGGACGAATGGTACATGAATGCATACGGGACTTGGTTGAAACGCTTCGCGTGTCGTCGCTCATTTGTTGATTCTACTCTTGCGCTACATATTGTAATATGGATGTACTCAGCCAGAAACCTTCCCTGGAGTGTACACAACATCTCACCCAAGTTTCATCGCAATCGGATGAATGGTATGTGAACGTATACGGGACGTTGTCGAAACGCTTCGCGCGTAGTCACTCATTTGTTGAATATAAACGTGCGCTTCGTATTGTAAAATGGATTTACTTAGCCAGAAACCTTTCCTGGAGTGTACACAAGAATTCACCAAACATTTATCACTATCAGACGACTGGTATATTACTTTATACGGGACTTTGTTGAAACGCTTCGCGAGTCATCGCTCATTTGTTGAATCTACTGGTGCGATACCTATTGTAAAATGTATGTACTAAGCCAGAAACCTTCCCTGGAGTGTACACAACATCTCACCCAAGTTTCATCGCTATCGGATGAATGGTATATGAAATTATATGGGACTTTGTTGAAACGCTTCGCGCGCCGTTGCTCATTTGTTGATTCTACTCGTGCTCTACCTATTTTTAAAGGGATTTACTAAGCTAGAAACCTTCCCTGGAGTGCACACAAAATCTCAGCCTAGTTTCATCGCTATCGGACGTATGGCATATGAACGCAAACGAGACTTTGTTGAAATGCTTCGCGCGTCGTAGCTTATTTGTTGAATCTACTCGTGCGCTGCCTATTGTAAAGTGGATGTACTAAGGCAGAAAATTTCTCTGCAGTGTACACAACATTTTACGCAAGTTTCATAGCTATCGGACGAATGGTATATGAATGCAAACGGGACTTTGTTGAAACGCATTGCGTGTCGTCGCTCATTTGTTGAATCTACTTGTGCGCTATCTACTGTGAAATGTATTCACTAATTTTGAAACCTTCACGTAAGTGTACACAACATCTCACCCAAGTATCATCGCTATCGGACGAATGGTATATGAACACATACGGGACTTTGTTGAAATGCTTCGCGCATCGTCGCTCATTTGTTGAATCTACGCGTGCGCTACCTATTGTAAAATGGATTTACTAAGTCAGAAACCTTCCTTGGAGTGTACTAAACATCTCACCCAAGTTTCATCGCAATCGGACGAATGGTATATGAACGCATAGGAGACATACATACCCGCAAACTATCACGTACATTGATTTTTAGCCTACTTTCGATTTTTGCAAAAAATGAAAGTAGACTTATGAGATCAACACAGGGCGAAAAAAGTGTGTCTGTCTGTGTGTGTGTATGTGTGTGTGTGAGTCTGTGTGTGTGTGTGTGTATGTGTGTGTGTGAGTCTGTGTGTGTGTGTGTCTGTGTGTGAGTGTGTGTACTCTGAATGTCTGTCCCCCCCTATCAATTCGAACACGGTGAATGCGAATTGAACGAAATTTGGTACAAAGGTAGCACTAGCAAAGGACACCTCAGTGTCATGTTTTATATCGCCGCCATCTTGACGGAAACGCAATGGCGGCCCCACAAATGTTCAAAGCTTAAATCAAATTACGACTAACCTAATCATCCGATCTCTACCAAATTTTGCAACAACATACCTTTATGGGGGGAGCATCCTTTGACCAAACCAATAGGTCATCAGCGTTATAGTTTGCAGATGGCGGCCATCTTTGTGTGAAAATCGATTCCCCCTATTAATTCGAACACGGTGCAACCGAATGGAACGAAATTTGGTACAGAGGTAGTACTAACAAAAGGCACCTCAGTGTCATGCTTTATATCGCCGCCATCTTGACGGAAACGTAATGGCGGCCACACAAATGTTCAAAGCTTAAATCAAATTACGACTAACCTAATCATTTGATCTCTACCAAATTTTTCAACACCATACCTTTACGGGGGGAGGATCCTTTGACCAAACTAATAGATCATCAGCCTAATAGTTTGCGGATGGCGGCCATCTTTGTGTGAAAATCGATTCCCTCTATTAATTCGAACACGGTGCAACCGAATGGAACGAAATTTGGTACAGAGGTAGTACTAACAAAAGGCACCTCAGTGTCATGTTTTATATCGCCGCCATCTTGACGGAAACGTAATGGCGGCCACACAAATGTTCAAAGCTTAAATCAAATTACGATAACCTAATCATCCGATCTCTACCAAATTTTTCAACAACATACCCTTATAGAGGAAGCATCCTTTGACCAAACGAATAGGTCATTAGCCTAATAGTTTGCGGATGGCGGCCATCTTTGTGTGAAAATCAAACACGGTGAAACCGAATGGAACGAAATTTGGTACAGAGGTAGCACTAGCAAAGGGTATCTCAGTGTCATGTTTTATATCGCCGCCATAGTGACAGAAACGTAATGGCGGCCACACAAATGTTCAAAGCTTAAGTTAAATTACGACTAACATAACCATCCGATCTCTACCAAACTTTGCAACAACATACCTTTATGGAGGAAGCATCCTTTGACCAATCTAATAGGTTATTAGCCTAATAGTTTGCGGATGGCGGCCATCTTTATGTCAAAATTGCTTCCCCCTATTAATTCGAACATGGTGGAACCGAATGGAACGAAATTTCGTTCAGAGGCAGCACTAGCAAAGGGCACCTCAGTGTCATGTTTTGTATCGCCGCCGTATTGACAGAAACGTAAAGGCGGCCACACAAATGTTCAAGGCTTAAGTTAAATTACGACTAACATAACCATCCGATCTCTACCAAACTTTGCAACAACATACCTTTATGGAGGGAGCTTCCTTTGACCAATCTAATAGGTTATTAGCCTAATAGTTTGCGGATGACGGCCATCTTTATGTCAAAATTGATTCCCCCTATTAATTCGAACAGGGTGGAACCGAATGGAACGAAATTTGGTACAGAGGTAGCACTAGCAAAGGGCACCTTAGTGTCATGTTTCATATCGCCGCCATCTTGGCTGAAACGTAATGGCGGCCACACGAATGTTCAAAGCTTAAATCAAATTAT
The DNA here is from genome assembly GCA_946902985.2 of Meconema thalassinum. Taxonomy (NCBI): domain Eukaryota; kingdom Metazoa; phylum Arthropoda; class Insecta; order Orthoptera; family Tettigoniidae; genus Meconema; species Meconema thalassinum. Next base: position 1,210,218,547 of record OX336388.2, read on the forward strand.
GATTAACCTAATCATCCGATCTCTACCAAATTCTGCAAGTACATACCTTGATGGAGTGAGCATCCTTTGACCAATCTAATAGGTCATTCGCCTAAGAGTTTGAGGATGGCGGCCATCTTTATGTCAAAATTGATTCCGCCTATTAATTCGAACACGGTGGAACCGAATGGAACGAAATTTGGTACAGAGGTAGCACTAGCAAAGGGCACCTCAGTGTCATGTTTTATATCGCCGCCATCTTGACTGAAAAGTAATGGTGGCCACACGAATGTTCAAAGCTTAAGTCAAATTACGATTAACCTAATCATCCGATCTCTACCAAATTTCGCAACTACATACCTTTGCGGAGGGAGCATCCTTTGACCAATCTAATAGGTCATTCGCCTAATAGTTTTCGGATGGCGGCCATCTTTGTGTCAGAATCGATTCCCCCTATTAATTCAAACACGGTGAAACCGAATGGAACGAAATTTGGTACAGAGATAGCACTAGCAAAGGGCATCTCAGTGTCATGATTAATATCGCCGCCATATTGACAAAAACGTGATGGCGGCCACACAAATGTTTAAAGATTAAATCAAATTAGGACTAACATAATCATCCGATCTCTACCAAACTTTGCAAAACATACCTTTATGGAGGGAGAATCCTTTGACCAATCTAATAGGTCATTAGCCTAATAGTTTGCGGATGGCGGCCATCTTTATGTCAAAATTGATTCCCCCTATTAATTCGATCACGGTAGAACCGAATGAACGAAATTTGGTACAGAGGTAGCACTAGCAAAGGGCACCTCATATTCATGTTTAATATCCCTATAGCACGTTGTATTTCAAACAGCTACTACAACCAACATTCAATCATACTCCTTGAAAAGGACAAAGAGTTATAACAATACCCATGCATTTAGGAGAAAGTAGGCTATATGTTCTTTACTGAACATCTTGTTATATATATAGATGTACAGTCGGGTATAAATAAAATGAGTGCGTTTGAATCGGCCTCACTCCCCTACTTCCTTATAGCACTAGGGCCGGGCGGGTAGTCTTCATGGAGTGCACACAGCCCTTGATGCGGTAGTTCTCGCACGGGACCGCTCATTTGTGTATAATGTACAAATGTTGTGAAATAAAAATCAGGAAGTAAGTATATTAATAAAATAACGATAATCAAACTCTTGTTTATTTGAATCTTTCCCTCCCTTTCTCTTGGTTATTTGAACCCCTTTTGTTTGGAACTCTCATAAATTGAACATTTTGTCTGGTCCCTTGAGTTTCAAATGATCGAGAGTCACTGTACTTGATGCAGAGACAGAACTATGATGTGCTTCTTTAAGGACTTTAAGCCCTTTAGAGATGAAAAGAAGCTGAGGTGTATGCCATGTATCGCTCCTTCACAGGACTATCAGATCCACTTAGCACGGGCTGTCTCCTCCCCACGAGACACTGTATGGAAGTTATAATTTCCCTTCTGACGCTCCTAAAGCTAATAATGCAATATCATTATGCAGAAGCGAGCCATTATCAATTATGGATATCATTATTTGGAGAAGAATTTTCTAAAGAGGGAGAGTGGAAATATGACATCCGTCTATTATGTTCATGAAATTACTGATATATGTACCCAACTCCTCGAAGCCAGGGGTTCTCGCCCTATGTTACTGGGGCTATAACTGATCTGTACCTTTCAGTATCAGCACCGGCTAGTAGGGTGCATATTTTCAAAATTATTTTCTGCTAGCATATTAATGAATTAAATCTTGTGAAGAAAACATCCTCATTTTCCCGACAAACGCGATAATTCTGGTGTGTTTATTTTTTCTTCAAAAATAATTTATATAGGACATGCCATTTTTATGTAAACAACACCGCATATTTGAAACAGTTATTAAGGCTGCAGTTGTTTCCGAAGTAGTAGGATTGAATCTCGACATAATCAATTGCTATTTGTCCCTAGATTTACTGGCACGTTGAAGATCCCGTTCAGTGAAAAATTCTGGCTTCCAGATATTCTAATACCGCAGTTGATTAAAGGGGACGTTAAACCTATAACATTATTATTATTATCAATTATCATTATTTTAACCATAATCAACATTAATATCATAATCCTATTTTAGGTGGTAATTTTCTAACACATTGTGCCTTTTACTTAAATACAGGCTTTGGTAACGGGTTCGATTAACTGAAGGAAGAGCTTGGGGCAGGGATTTAATTGGTATTGCAGACAACGTGCCAGCTCAACGTAGCAGGTTTGGCCACTAATTTGATGACAGACGAACAATTCAAGCATTCTAGAAGCAGCTCCATGTTCATCGAATGTTATAGACATGAATTTCTTTTAGATGGGCTAAATGCAGTGTGTTCACCGGGAAACGCTAACTTGGCGCTGGCTTCCATAGCGAAGGATCGCTGCGTTGCGCCGGCAGCTTCCACCAAATGATCGGCAAGGTTCAGAAACAGCCTTCTACTATCCGCAGTTGCCAGGCGAACAATAGCCCAGCATTGAATGATGCCGGTTCCTGACTGCGTGGGCAGTTCTTCAGTGCTGCTATCCACGGCTGGTTGCGTTTCCTGGCCAATCCCTATATTCTTAGTAAAGAAACGGCGGCCAAAGCCTCCCGCATTCGTCACACATTGTAATTGTCGGTCTTCCACCTATAAAATGGCTTGTACTCATTGCACAATAAATGACCTAGCAGTTAAAAAGCAACCTTGATCATCACCATGATCGTAACTACAATTCTTGGAATAAAATTATGCTATAATATTATTAATCCTTAAAATTAAGTGGAAACCTCACTATATAATGTCAATTAGCGGTAAATCAAAGATAATTCAGCTGGTAATACTACTACGAATTGCACGATGTAATATAGTTAGGTCCAAGTCTCGTGTGGAAAAACTGAGTAGATATGGGTTCGATTCCCACCTCCGTCATCCTTGAAGTGGTTTACTGTGGTTTTTCACTTATACTTTAGGCGAATGCTGAGATGGTTCCTAAATAAGTCCACGGTCGCCTGCTTCCCAATCCTCACCTGAATTACAAATACACACGCTAATACAGCCATCACAATAACACATATCATCAGGCAAATTCTACACAGCCCCAAGTAGACGGGGCTGAAATACCACGATGTCCAAGCCCCTCAAATGAAAGTGCAACAACAACAGTTAGGCCCAAACTCTTTTGTTTGGTCGTAACCTGTTTACCAGCTCTTGATGGATGCAGTATTTTTGCACTTGTCTGTTGGTACAGACTAGAGTCTCATTCATGGCTGTTATTATATGGAAGCTACTGAGGTATGAGTGGTGCTGGGTAATGGCATTCAGGGCATAGATAGTGTCTATGGATGCTGTGAAAGGTTCTAGTCGGTTAGGAACCATCTTAGCATTCGCCTACAGTATAAGTGAGAAACCACAGTAAATCACTTAGTACTGCTGTATCGACTCAGTGAGGAAATCAATGGCAAACTACTTCACTCCTCACCTTGCTTAGTAAGCCTCATTATAGTGCTCCCTTTGTTTTTTGTGGGTTTCTTAACCGATAGTTACACTTTTTTGAGGACCCAACCAGCCTCCGGGCTGACTACCTAACAGACATGTAATACATCAGTCACCGATATCACGAACTGTCGATAACATTAAAAATCTAATTATTTCGAAATGGTACTTGAAACTACTAGAGAGATTAGGAACATTGTGGCAGCACAAGGAAATGTCCTGAAAAACGTGTATCAAGTACACTTTCATTTATAGGAAATGTAGAGTAGGCAATTTAGAGCGAACTACAGTTACCAGGCGCGCGCACGCCTTCCGCCAGCCAACCTAACTTGGGCCTCATATTGCGCGCAAGTAGAATCAGTAAGCGAGTACATTAATTAATGGATAATTCACCAGAAAATCATGAGTAAATAACTATCTTTTCACAGAAGATGCTGAAAATGTTCACCTTCAACTGACAGACAGGCGTTGTACCGTGTAAATGAGTTAGTGTTTACACATTTTACTGTAATTTACCTTTTGTAATAAGGTATATCTGCTGTCGTATATTGTTCTCTAGCTCCACTAGAGTACGGGTAATTGATCTGTACACTTTGTATTTTAAATTACCCAACAAGTAAACATCAAGCGGACTTAGGTCCGTGCTTCGAATAATTACAGTAAACACGCGGGGTGGTACAGGAGTAGCTACATAATGTAACGATGTAACTTTCAAAGTTACTGTCTGTCAGCTGAAGGAGAACATTTTCAGCATCTTCTGAGAAAAGGTAAGTTCTAACCTTTAACTGGCGACTTGAGGTCATCCGAACTCCCAAGAAATGAAAAAGAAACCTTCTGTGCTTCTTTAATTAAATCTTGCAGGAAGCTGTTGTTTATGTTACCTTCTTATCTTTGTGCTGATACTTCACATCTTTGATGATGAAAGTTTAGTGGCCCTGGTTAGCTCGCCTCGTTAGGTTGATGTTAATGTACTCTGTTACGGTTTCTGCCTCCGCGCAATCTGCAGCCTGGTCTCGATTGGCTGGCGTAAGGCGTGTACACGCCTGGTAGCTGGCCCCTGTCTTCACTTCAGCAAAAAAGTTCACCCTGTACATATTTTTGAAACTCAGCAATTCTTCTAGGTTTGTGCCGTGTCTTGTGTGAGGTTTCACCTAGGACACCAAGCTGGCTCATCAGCGGGCTCATGGTGTCCCAGCCCGGCAGTGGTGGATCCAGGCCTTGCGGGGCCCTGGGCGATATGATAAGGCGGGGCCCACAACCATAGGAAATAAAAAAATATGAAATCAAATCGAAAGTAGTTTTGTAAAAATTATAAAATAAAGATTAGTTACAATATTTTGAGTACACTACAGTATTTTTTTAATAATATGAAAGAAACCTTTAAGTCCCCTTGAAGAAGATTATGTAAACAATAAAATATTACTTTGCCACTTTTTTCCGGCTGAAGTTTTCTATTATTTCACCGAAATCTAAACTTGCTAAACGGTCAACAGAGGTCATAGCTGCACTGAAAAATAAAATTATAAATTAGTTTGAAAAGTAAAATTAATTAATTAAATTTAACAAAATCATGGCGCGGGGCCCTGGTCGGTCGCCCTCCTCGCCCTCCCCTAGATCCGCCCCTGCCGCCAGGAACCCCAAAGGAGTAGCAAACTGCGCGCTACCTGCGCCTCTTTACTGCGAGAACTAAAAGCTCAAGCAGCCATAACCTCCCTATGAAGGCTTCCAAACAGATGGTATATTGGCTTTCACGGCCAGTGAATTAAAACTCAGAAATTCTTCTAGGTTTGTGTCGTGTCTTGTGTGGGGATTCTCTATTACATTTTAAATTAAGAAAGGAAACTCATACACTTGAAATTATCGCCACAACAAAGTAACGGTCAAGTCTGAAATTGTTTTCAGTACGAAAAATTACACAGGTGAAATCATTTTGATAAGAACAATATTATATGAAAATATTGAGTGTCTTAGGCGGCAGCACGCCAGCCTTTCACCGCTGGGTCCGTGGTTCAAATCCCGGTCACTCCATGTGAGATCTGTGCTGGACAGAACGGAGGCAGACAGGTTTTTCTCCGGGTACTCCGGTTTTCCCTGTCAAACTTTCATTCCAGCAACACTCTCCACTATCATTTCATTTCATCTGTCATTCATTTAATCATCGCCCCAGGGGAGTGCGTCAGGCCTCGGCAGCCGGCAAAGATCATATCCTCGCCGCTAGATGGGGGCTTCATTCATTCCATTCCTGACCCGGTCGGAGACTGGAAGCAGGCTGTGGATTTTCATTTCATTGAGTATAACAGTACCACGTATTGTTCGTAGGCACATGTGTGAGTATAATGAGCCGACTCAGCATTTGACATTTCCACACCTCATAAATCCATATGTTTTATAGCTTCTGTGGCCTATTCGTTTATTTATCAGGCTGTTGATCATCTCAATGTCGCGAGGCTGAAGGCTTGGCTAGATATGTTAACGTGATCTAGTATTTACTTTGTACTCAACATCAAGCATACCAATACCATTCTGTCACTTGCTCTTTGATGTTTTTTTACGGTCTGTATACTGCTTCCGGCAACAGTGCATTATGTGATAATGTGATTTACTGTCTTCTGCTGTCATTTTGTGATGTTTTCTTAGTTTGGGAGACTCGCGTGCAAAAGTGAGTTCGATTCCCACCTCAGCCTTCCTCGAAGTGATTTTCCGTGATTTCCCATTTTTACTCCAGTCAAATGTCGGGATGGTTCCTAACTTAAGGCCACAGCCGCCTCCGTCCCAATCCACGCTTCAATTAAAATTACACACACTATTGCAGACACCACAATAACGCAGGTTATCATATAAATGAGTGATTCACTGTTAAAGGGTGTATATATATGACCAATAGCAACAGGCAATATGTCCCATTAATTATTACAAAGGGAAAGGGGCAGGATTAAAAATGTGACGTCATAAGAATCCAGGTCTTAGTGATGATGAGCAAATTAGAATGGGGGGAATAGAAAATACTTGCGAAGTATCCCTAAACTTTCGTAAAATCTGATTACAAAAATTTGCGTTCCACAAGAATGCAAACACAGGGATTAACAAATTGAAACTTTCAATCAGGTTGCTGTAAAGAACTATTGACACGGAAGTTCCTACCATGACGCTTTTTCTTCTTGAAGCAAGTGGAGGAAAAGGAGAAGAGGTGGGGGATTTATCGATTATCTGCCCGGAGGGTGCAAAGGTTGACGAAGTAGTGCGATCTACCCAGACAGCCGCCTGTGCTCCCTGATTTACGGAAAGGATAAGGCGCGCAATGCTGATCTTGCCCTTAGCCCTTCACAGGATCGCTGTGCTTCTTAAAGTCAAGCTCCCTTCCTTTCCCAACGATAAACAATTGGAAACGTCGCAAATGTTGTTGTAAATGGAAGTATATATGGCCAAGGGCTTAACTTCTCGTTGAGTACTAAAGACCATTAGAAGAAATACACGACTCCCCCTGCCTCGTTCCGGAAAACGAAGTGTCGCCTGTAACACAGTAGGGTGCGTTCCTTGCGGTTTAACATACTGTACACATTCCTTTGAGCCTGGCGTTGACTGTGTGATAAACGGTACTAACTCAATTCACTGGCTTTACAGCGTCTCAGTTTAGCCTTCACAAACATTCTGCAGCTTATCCTCGGTGAAGGAGGCACTGGAAATGTCAGCTAAATCAGTTTTACTCTCAGAATATTTAGAGGACGATCCGAGCAAGTGATGTTGCGAAAATAATTGTTTCAAACGTTTAAAATAAAGAAAGTAAACAAATGTTATTAGAGGCTAATGACTAAAAGATAATGGTATAAAGAATGTTTGTTTATTTTTGACGGCGAATTAAGTTTTACACGTGAACATCCCAAGCTAAGAAAAGGTCACAAAATTACAGCAGAAGACAGTAAATCACAGCGCCGTATAATGCATGGTTGCCGGAAGCAGTATACAGACCGTACAATAACAAATAATAATACAATAATACAATAGTACAATTATTATTATTATTATTATTATTATTATTCTCGTATCAGAAACATGTTACACAATACAAAACATTTCACTAAATACAGTTAGACCAGAACCTGTAGAGCATTCTCTGAGGCTAGGTGTAGATCCTCCGTTGTGCAGGTGGTTGGACACACACGACATTGAATCATGTGGACGACAGTCTGATCTTCTCCGCAATCACACTTGATGTTTCCGTCTTTAGCGTAGTTCCATCTTACCATATTAGCTCTTGATTTGCCGACTCCTGATCTCAACCTATTTTGCGATTTCCATATCATCCATGCCTCGTTATGACCCGGTGGTAAAGTTTCAGATGGTGTTGTACAGGCACCAGGAAGAAGACCTTTAGCTTACCAAGATTGTAGTCTAGCATTTAATAGTACAATAATAAATATATCAAGTGGTGTGGCCTTCGGAGAGGCTCGGTGTAGGTATTTCAAGTTGGCACTCATACAGTATATGACCAGAGGGTCTTGATAAAGATTAATTAATAATGATGGATGTATCACGAACACCCAATCCCAGGAAAAATTTATAGGAGACTAACATCCATAGCATGGTCAGGAATCAAACCTAGGACCCCCAGGGATAAAGCTAGCGTGCTAACAACTTAGCCACAAGGACCATACAATTTCCCAAGTGAAAATTAAATATTTTTCTTTTCACTTCATAATGCTTTCATAATCTTACTCAATAAACACTTATCTTATGTACAGCCTATTTCTGCACCTTTCTTCTTCAGAATGCAATTTTAATTTAACACTAGGTGTGAAAATCATGTTACGTACTGTACCATAACAGCAAATTGAAATAGTATTCTCCCTGAAAGGTAGAGTTGAGTAATCTCAAGACAAGACAAGAATGGAAGCGGAGACAAGACAATACAATACAAGACAAGACAAAATCGAAAACAGAGACGAGGCGAAATACGTTTATTAAAACATCTCACATTTAATACGAGGAAGATATTAAAATATTATTTAGCTTAAATCATCAAACGAACAAAGGTAATTAGAGGTTAATGACTAAAAGGTACTGATATACAGAATTTGTGTTTAATTTTGACGGCAATTTTGACATAAATTTTGTACGTGAGTCTCCCAAGCCAAGAAGACGTCACAAAATGACAGCAGAAGACCGTACATCACAATACCATATAATGCACGGTTGCCAGAAGCAGTATACAGACCATAAAATACATCAAAGAGGTAGTGGTAGAATGGTATTGGTATGCGCCATTACATTAAAATATTCTACTCACTTTGACGTGTTGAGTACAACGTAAATACTAGATCACGTTCACAGATCTAGAGAAGCCTTCAGCCTCGTGGCATGAGATGATCAACAGCCTGATAAATAAACGAATAGGCCACAGAAGCTATAAAACAGATGGATTTATGAGGTGTGGAAATGCCGAATGCTGGGTCGGTTCATTAGATTAACACATGTGTCTACGAACATCACTGCTGTTTGAATATTACATGAGGGAGAGGGTTAATTTGGAAGACGAACGGTGGAGAATTTATTGCATTCCTCGGTTATGGCAAGGGAGGGATGATCTGGGCAATACATGGAGCCGATATAGATATATGCTCTCATTAAGACTGGGTGCTATTCATTTACCCCCAGACAAGGCGGGTAACTATTTTATGATTATATATGGTAGAGTGAGCCAACAGACGCTCGATAAGCTACGGAGTAAGCTATCTCCAAACTTGCTAGATGGGTTGGTTCGAACTCCATTGTCGACCATCCATGAATTAGTTTCCGATGCTTTTCCATCTTCATCTCCCGTCCACGATCTATTCCTTCCAACTTCTTGCTCAATTCTATTCATCCTCATTCATAACATATCGTAACCCTGGCCAATGGCGACCTTTATGCTGCGAAACTGTAGTGTAAAGCCATGGCATAGCAAAGGGAGCTCTAATCCAGGTGTTTTCAAACGGGTGCTCGTGAGCTCCACGGTGCTCTTGAAATTAAATTAGGCGTTCTCGTCATACAAGACAAACAGTACTCACGAGCACAGGCTCCCCCAAGATCCATTCTTCATTTAAAATTTTGTTGCACGAACCGGAATAATAGTGTCTTTATTACAAATTTGGACCGTCAGAAATTTTGTTATTTTGAAAAACAGTATTACCTCTTCAGACTCAAACAAAATTTGTGGCTGAGATTTTCTTTTTCCTCTATTTCTTATTGAATAATGGCGCAAATAATCCATATTCAAAGACAAAAGGCACGTTCATAAAAAAATCAATATAGGTCACCACTACCGATTGCGGTAATCACTAAGTCGCAAGTTTATAAGGCAAGCTTATCTCCGGACTAGGAAGGCGTGTGAGATTGGGTTCAAACCACACAGTCGTATCTCCTTGAAATGGTTTTTCATGATTTATCATTTTCAACTCACTGCAAAACTGTATAGACTCTTTCTAATAGGCCACGGCCACCTCCTTCCAACTTTTTTTTTTTCGAGTTTCATTCCTGTGAACTAGGCGTCGGGAAGGGCATACGGTCGTGAAACGAACATAACAATTCGAAATCACATGTCATCCCTGACCCTGTAGAAATGTGAATATTTAGGGGGTATTAATGCAAGTCAGAATTCGCATAATACCAACTGCTGCTGATAACAAATATTAAAAGGTAAAGATGCACATATGTCTGAAGAGGTTAATCTACAGTAATCTACAGTACTTGTTTTGACATAGAAGAAAATGTAACTCATCTTTATGTGGCCCACCAGAAGACTTTCTTGTGAGCTGAACTACTCTTGATGTGTTCAGTACAGTGTGTAATATCAGATGTAGGCAGGACCGAGGAGCAAGGACTCACTTCCATTAGCGAACAGCGGAGCTGACTGGGATAGATTAGCAGGCTAAGTCTTGGAGAGTTCAAAGCAAATAGATATAAATGGTTTTCCTTTTCACCCTCTCAAGTGTCGCTGGCTTTCTTTTTTCGATTAACTCGTGGTAAATAATACAGGAACTAAACTTGTTGCCCAGAATGTTGAACTACAATAAATTAATACTCCACAAATTTATCAGTCCCCTCAGACCATTAGGGGTTAGAAGAAGCGTTCTCAACCTTCTTGAGACTGTGCACACCACCTTCAAGCTATACCAAGTACTCCAGCACCATTGAATCGTGTATAATAATAATAATAATTATTATTATGTATGTCGACCCCTTGTTATTCCCAATTTTTAACCTATTTTCATTTAGGAACAACAAGTTCCGTGAAGAACTAAATAGCATACTTTCATATATCGTACTTATATTATTGCCGCTATCAACATTCACATTTTCAGTTACATTGCTGTAATAGATTCGTAGATATTGAGAACTGTCTGAATATTTCGGATGGTTACCATGTTGGACTTTTATACATAGGCCTTAGAGTTATGTACTATTACATGAAGATTATTCAAACTTCAATCGCAAGATTAGGACACAGGAAATAAAAACAAGATTTTAATATTTCGCTCAGCCGCCATGTTGGATTGGTGAGACGTAATCAAATTTGAGGAGCACGGTCGGGGTTGGTCAAAGTAGTACTATGCCCTTACCGAGTTTCATTGAAATCGCTCCGGTTATTTAGAAGTTATTAGGAGAGGGGAACACACATGGACGCGCACACACACACACGGACAAAATGTGATCTCATAAGCCTATTTATTTTTCATAAATGAAAATAGGCTAAAAGTGGGATTATGAGATCACCTTTTGTCCGTGTGTGTGTGTGCGCGTCCATGTGTGTTCCCCGCCCCCCTCCCTAATAAAATCTAAACGTCTGGAGTGATTTCTATGAAAATTAGTAAGGTCATAGTACTATTTCGGCCGACCCTGGCCGTGCCCTTCAAATTTTATTATGTCTCACCAATCCAACATGGCGGCTGTGCGAAATATGCCACCGGAATTCTATATCTCCGAAAGTATTACTGATATCACCCTGAAATTTTGTATGGTGATAAAGGGCACTACTAGAAGTTCATTTTTGTGACTTTCAAAAACCTGTTAACTACAAAACGATCAAGGCGGCCAAGTGAAGTTGAAACATTTAAATAGTCTTTCCTTGCGATTTAATCATCCGAACGCTGTGAAACTTCGTACAGCAAATGTTTATACACATTGTAATGCATTGACATTTAATTGAGTTCAATTGTAGACATAACCTTAAGATGGCGGCAGTGCAAAATTTTAAAATTAAGTTTTTATTTGTTGTGTCCGAATCATGCGATCGAATTCAACGTATGAATAATGAACCTACGCAATAATCGCCATCTAATATTACATACATCTATGGCGTACATTTATAAAAAAATCTTACGTGGCGACCATCCAAATTTATTAGACGGTTGTCAATATCTATTAATCTACGACAGGAATCAACTGAAATTTGTATGTTGATAGAGGCAATTAACATAAGTAAGATATATGAAATTAGGCTATATAGTTCTTCACGGAACTACTTGTTTTCAACGGGATTGGGAATGAGATGCGATGAACGTCTTTTGGCTATGTGGCGGATGGGTTTAACGGTCGGATGCCCTCACTGACGCCAACCTCATGAGGGGAGTTATCAAGAGATGAAATGAATGAAGAAGGCTGAAACTTGGCAAGGCTGTGGAAGAAAGTGGCTGTGGCCTGTCAAAAGGCACCGTCTCAGCATTTGCCTGGAGTTGAAAATATGAAAATATGGAGAATCATTTCAAGGATGGCTGATGGTGGGGCTCGAACCCACGTCTATCAATCTGCAGAGAGCTTGGCCCTATTGCTTAGTGCTGCGCGTTAGCGAGCATAGCTACCACTGTCAGTAATAATAATAATAATAATAATAATAATAATAATAATAATACAAGCATGCGGGTCCCAGGAATCAACCTGGGAGGAGTCCTTGTGACTCTGGGCAAACGGGAGTGAAATGCGTTGTTGCTAGTCACCTGCAACAGTAATATATTGGCAAGAGAATCCAACTAGCCTCATTCACTCCAACTCCAGCATGTAACCTACAAGAGGTGCCCCTGTTAAGCCGAGCAACTCAGTGGATGGTTGGGTAACCAATCCCAGCGGGAAGCTGGGTCAGCGAGCAGATCAGTGCTGGGGACTCCAAGGTTCACAACCTTGGCAGTACTTTGGCCGGTGCGGAATATCATCGGCCCCAATCTACAGTTTTCTAACTGTCAAAAGCATGGCGGAAAGGTCAGCAGAAGCTACTGCCCCAGGTGGTAACCAATCCACCGTCGCCTTGGACGACGTATGCAGGCCTTCGGACTCTGGGGAGCCTGCACCAATATGCTTGGAGGTATCGGAGACTCCACGAAAGATTAAACACAAACGCCCAAACTACTTTGCCACTTTTAATGTAAATTCCCTCCTGAAGGTTGGTAAATTAAAACAACTAACAAATACCTTTCACCAACATAAAATACTAATTGCGGCGATTCAGGAAACGAGATTTACAGATGAGCATGCCTTCGAATCAGAGGAATTCAGGATTTTTAAAGGTAAAACTGGCAAACGAGTGGTAAAAAATATCCCTCATCTAGGGACAGGATTTGTTGTCAACAAAAAGATTAATATCAATCACAGACTTCAACTCCCCGAACAGTCGTGTCTCTATTCTTTCATTCCGAATCACAAATAAGGTATACGCCATAGTGAACGTCCATGCACCAATCAACCAGGCAAATAAAACAGATCCAGAAAAAACAGATCAATTCTGGGAAGAACTAGAAGATATCATCTCTAAAGTTCCGGACAAACACACCATTATTCTAGTTGGAGATTTTAATGCCCAGCTTGGTAAAGAAAGGAAATTCCAGAGCATTGTAGGAAACTACCCGGCTCATAAAAGAACAAACCGCAATGGAGAGAGACTCGTTGAACTGTGTAGGGCGTTCAACCTCGTACTGAAATCAAATGCTTTCAAGCATTTGCCTAGAAAACAGAAGACTTGGACATCTCCAAATCCGAACCTTGTAGAATTTCAAATTGACCACGATGCCATCACCCGGAAAGCACAACGAGAGATCTAGAATGTAAAAGTTCTGAGGGGTGCCCGACTTGATTCAGAACACTATCTTTCAAAGATTAAAGTTAAACTAATTCCTAGAAATTCCAGAAAGACTCATGTGAAAAGGATAGATAGATTTGACACCGAAAAGCTGAAGTCCAACCAACAGTTCACCCAGAAACTTGATTCCTTGGCTCCCGTAAACTGGGAACAACTACAAGAGGCCCTGGTCGATTCAGCAAGGGAGACAATTCCACTTTTAAAAGGAAGGAAACATGTATGGTGGAACAGTGAGTGTGATTCGGCAGTAGATCAAAGACAGCTCGCATGGCAGAAATGGAACTCTCAGAAGAACGAGGTTAACAGGGCAAACTTTCGTGATAAAAGAAAACAAGCTGCGAAGATCATTCGGGGGGTGAAACGTACATTCGACAAAACACAGCCGCTGCAAATTGATCAAGACTTTGAGAGGAACAAAATCCGGAACTTCTATAGAACCTTTAAACGCAGTATTAGCAAATATAACTCGCCAAGCCTACATTTCAAAACCACCAATGGTAAAGTTGCTCATAATGATAAAGACAACTGTTAAATTCTAGCGAATTTTTTTGGGGCACTTCTCAACTGTGAAGCTCCAAAGTCCACTTTTACTTTTGAAGACATCGTCAAAGTTCATCCAGATTCATTACCACCTACGAAGGAAGAAAAACAAATTATTCAATCACTGAAGGACCACAAGGCACCAGGCGAAGACTCTATAATCGCCGAACTTTGGAAATATGCTGGTGACAAGACGCTAGATAAACTTTTGGAAATTATCTGCGAAATTTGGAAAACAGAGAGACTCCCCAACGGTGAAAGGAGATAAAACAGACGTAAATAACTACCGTGGCATTTCCCTCCTTCTGATAACCTATAAGATTCTCTCGAAATCTCTTCTTACCAGAGCAGAGAAACAACTAGATCCACAACTGGGAGAATATCAAGCCGGTTTCCGGAAAGGGCGATCATGCGTCGAACGGATTATAAACCTCAAATCTACCCTCTCCTATTTGAAGACCAGGAATAAGAAATTTGTGGTGACCTTCGTAGACTTTAAGAAGGCCTATGATTCTATTGATCGCAACACCCTGATCCGAATCCTAAAAGAATTTGGCCTGGACAACAAAACCAGAGCGATCATCCAACAATCGCTGACCAACACCACCTCAAAGGTGAAGTTTAGGGGCGAAATATCAGACACCTTTGTAACCAAGACAGGAGTAAGGCAAGGAGATGGTCTCTCACCAATACTTTTCAACTGTGTCCTCGAGAAGGTTATCCGTGAGTGGCGTAAAGAACTCAATAAACAAGGAGTTGCAAGCGGAGTCAGACTGGGTTACAGAAGCCGGAACATCACAATTGACTGTCTAGCCTTTGCCGATGAACTTGCAATCATTTCTGATTCATTAGAGACAGCCACGGTACAGATGAATCAGCTTAGTGTACAAGCAGCGAAGGCAGGACTCCAGATCTCCTTTGAGAAAACTGTGTTCATAACTAATATCGTACCGGCGCCCAAACACCTTGCTGTGGAACGAGGAAACATTAAGCGAGTTGCAAAGTTTAAGTACCTGGGAGAAATTATAACACCCAATGTATCAGAGAAAGAAGCATTCACATCACGCATGAGCAAAATGGAAATGGCCTACCATTTTACTAAGGACATCTATAAGAAAAGATCAATATCCTTCAACGCAAAACTAAAACATTACTGCAGTGTCATCCGTCCGGAGGTTTTGTATGCTTCTGAATGCCTCACGATGAACAAAAAAGGCTTGGTCGAAAAACTGGAGGCCAAAGAAAGGAAAATGTTGAGAAAGATATTGGGTCCCATCAAAGACAACGGGGAATACAGAAGACGGCATAACCATGAACTATATACTCATGTGGAGAAGATAAGGGACGTCATCCGGAAGAGAAGGATAACATTTTTTGGACATGTGAAACGAATGAGCCCAGCGAGACTGACCAACCGCAACATAACTTACTTTCAGGAGATGAAAACAAAATGGGCCTGGTTCATTGAACTGGATAAAGATCTGCAAGAAGTGGGGATATCACCAACAGACATTCAGGAAACTTCAAGCTTGCAAAGGTTTTTCTTGGAAACCGAAGCTGAAAACGGGAAAGATTTGGACCCAGGAACGGAAGGAAATCCACCGAGATCGAATGCGGGCGTACTGGGCAAACATCAAAGCCAATAAAAGACAGCTGGAATCACGCGGTCCATTTATTTATTTATCGTGTGGCTTTTAGTGCCGGGAGTGTCCGAGGACATGTTCGGCTCGCCTGAGTTTGTAGCTGCTTCCAGCGGATACCCTAAAGGGTGAGCTACAAGTTCCGTTCAATTTCAAGTAGTTCCAACTTTCGCCACCAGATATCAATGATATCTAGTGGTGAACGTTGGAACTTTGATAGAGCGTTCTGACGAAATCTAACCTAACAAATTTTGCTTTACACAAGTTTAGTCTGTGAAAGGATCTTTAACATGCCATAAATCTATGACATGGGACCGCCGGCTTTACTTCCCCTCCGAAGGAAGGCATACTGAAGGATTTTTAACGCTCTTAAAAAAATCCGACGACTTCGGCCGGGTTTGAACCCACTATCTTGGGCACAGCAGTTCAGCATGCTACCGACTACGCCACCGAAGCCGCTACGCGGTCCATAAATGGCCTATACGAAATGAATGAAATACAAGCATGCGTCTCTCTTTGCTCGTGCTACTTCTCTTCAATAAATCTTTTGTTTGCACCGCCTCGCGCCTCTTCAACACCTTTGTTGAGAAAATTGTAAATGTTAAGGTTGGTAACGTTTCGTTCCTATGTACAAAACTCTTTGGTTTTACTATTCTGTGAATTGGTGTTAGCATATTTGTTTGTGAATAAAAGTTGGTTAGAAATCTTTGAATCTCAATAAAGTGTTCCAGATAATGTGTAGTTACAACTAAAAGAACATATGGCGACCGTGACAGGATTTTAACAAGCGTGTATAAACTTTGTTGAATTACAATTTGATAGTAGCGAGTATAACTGTGCCTGTATAATCCAGTATACCGTATCCTGTTGTTTACATCCGTAGCCCGTAATTATGGCGGGTACACAAATAACTAAGAGGAGAGCGGTTATCCGCACATTGTTCACGAAAGCTTGCAGTGCTTTAGACGAACTACTGACGCAGAGAGATGCAGATTTACAATTAATAAGTGCGCGTTTATTAGTGCTCGAAGAAAGAAGACACGAGTTATCGGAGCTGGACAGTCAGATTTGTGAAAACATCTGTGCTGAAACAAAGGAAGAGGAGATCGAAGAAGTACTGATGGCAGAAATGGAGAAAGCAGAGGAGTATACCTTACGTTACCACAGCATTAAAGGTAAGGCTTCTGATCTGATAACAAGGAATAGCGCTGCTCATACTTCATCTAGTTGTGTTGGCGATCGTTCGGGAAACGAAATATCTCTTCGCCTACCGAAATTAGAATTGAATAAGTATGACGGGGAAATAGCCGGTTGGATCTCATTCTGGTCACAGTTCTCACAAATTGACGAGTGTCAGTCGTTAAGTAAGGAGGAAAAATTTCAGTACTTGATTCAAGCCACAAAAGAGAACTCTCGAGCACGCGCGGTTGTTGTGAGTTTCCCTCCCTCAGGCGAAAATTACGGAAAGGCCATTCAAACACTTAAGGACAGATTTGGACGTAATGATCTCCTTATCGAGTATTATGTACGGGAACTACTGAGTTTAGTTATGGAAAGGAAGACGGTCAAGATCAGCATTTTGTATGACAAACTAGAAACTCAATTACGGGCACTAGAGTCATTAAATGTGTTCTCGAATAATTATGCCGCATTATTGTTTCCGCTAATAGAATCGTGTCTGCCCGCAGACATACTGAAGGTGTGGCAACGTTCCAATGAACCCAATAGGACACTGAAGGAACAGATGGATAATTTAATGTTGTTTTTGAAGAGAGAAGTAGAAGGGGAGGAGAGAGTTGCAATGGCAAATAATCAGTCCCTTTCCTACAACCAGGCTAAGAGTCCAGGAAAATCGCATGATATGGACAAAGTTAATTTTGCTTCTGCGATCGATCTTGCCAGTCTGAGCATTGAATCTGACACTCAGAAGTGTGTATTTTGTAAAGGGGTGAATCATTGTTCCACAGAATGTCTCCATGCACAAAAAATGTCCCTTGAAAACCGAAAAGATGTTCTGTATAAAGATAAGCGCTGTTTTTCTTGTACCAAAGCAGGCCATTCTGCACAGCAGTGTCGAGCACGATGTGTTATTTGTCGTGGACGACATGTACCATTATTATGTCCAGCTGTTCAGAAGTATCAAGCAGAAGAGAAAGGTTGTGTTGAGGGGAAGAATTCTGAGATCAAAAGAGAAGAGGTTTCCTTGTTTAATACTTCATCTATTGACAGCAATTTGTCAGTTAGCTCTCAAACGGAGGTCTATCTCCAGACTCTGTTAGTTTACGTTAAGAATGGTGACAAAATCAGGAAGGCCAGGTTACTGATAGACAGTGGATCCCAACGTTCGTATATTTCTAGTAGTTTGGCTGAAGAAATGAACTACTCTCCGATTGGGGAAGAGAGCATTATCCACTCTCTTTTTGGTGGTAAGCCAACAGGGGTAGTTAAGCACCGATGTTACAAGGTGCACTTACTCAGCTTGAATAACGACTTTGCATGCAATTTCGTAGCGTTAGACCAAAGGACAATTACAGCTACGATTCCATCAGTAGAAGTCAGGAAAGAAGTGAGGGAAGAATTACTAAGAGAACACATTCCGATGTGCAGAGATTCTGTAGCTCCTATTGACATCTTGATAGGTTCTGACATTGCGGGAAAGTTGTGGACAGGTAAAATTAAGTCTCTACCTTCTGGACTGGTAGCCATTGAAACCTGTTTAGGATGGACGGTAACGGGGAAGAAGAAGGTAGTAGACACCGTGGGAAAAAAGGAGCTAGCGAAGCATGCAAGTATTGCGAATGCAGTCACTGCACTCAGTATTACTCAGCTACCCGTATCTGATCTGTGGAAAATGGAGACCATTGGGATTACCGATCCTGTAGAGAACACCACAAAGGAGGAGAAGAGGATGTCAGCACTGAGGTATTTCAAAAATACGGTTGCTTTTGTAGATGGCAGATACGAGGTACGTCTTCCATGGGGGAGAGATGCTCCAGACCTTCCAACCAATCGAGGGATTGCAGAAGGCAGATTGATTCGAATGACCCGAAAATTAAAGGCAAAGCCTGGTCTCTATGAAGAATATGACACTATTTTACGTGATTGGGTGAAAGAAGGCATTGTGGAAATGGCGAGGGATCTATCTACTGGACACTATCTTCCTCACCGTCCAGTGCTGAAGGAAAATAGTACAACTACGAAAGTGCGTCCCGTGTTCGACGCATCGGCGAAGGAGAGAGGTTTGCCATCACTGAACGACTGCCTTGAAGAAGGACCTAACCTTATTGAAATCATACCCGAACTACTCTTGAGGTTTCGGCAACGAAAGATAGGCATCACAGCTGATATCAAGAAGGCATTTTTACAGATAAGTGTACACCCAGAGGAGAGAGACTACCTGAAGTTCCTGTGGTATGGTAATAATAGTGAGAAAGACCTACAAGTCCTTCGTCATGCCAGAGTGGTGTTCGGTGTTACCAGTAGCCCGTTTCTTCTTGGAGCAGTAATTGGCTACCACCTGGAAAAATATATGGAATCAACTGATCCAAAGGAGGCTAAAATTGCATCATCATTGAAGAACAATTTTTATGTTGACAATCTGGTGACAAGCCTCGATCGAGCAGAAGAAGTTGAGGAATTCGTTTACCTTTCAAGGACTATCATGGCGAGGGCCGGGTTCGACCTTCGGGGATGGGAGTCAACCGGAGACGGATCTTCTCAGGAGTCTTCACTGCTTGGCATTAGGTGGAATCGCCAAGACGATACTCTGAAGATCAATATGGATTGGTGGGAGAGATCGTGTGAAATAGGAGATTTGACGAAGAGGACTATTCTTTCAATAATCCACCGCATTTTCGATCCGATTGGACTAACCATTCCAGTAACGATTAGGCTGAAACTGTTAATTCAAGAGTTATGGACCAGAAAGTTGGGATGGGACGAGCCTATCGACAAAGATACTCGACGGCGGTTGGAGAAGTGGCTAAAGGACTTGCCTCACTTAAGAGAAATTGAGGCGATACGTCACCTTGGCAATGAGGAGGACATCTCACTACACGTATTTTGTGATGGAAGTCAAAACGCATATGCAGCTGTTGTCTTTATCAGGAGCAGTTATCAGGGAGAGGCACATCTTCGGTTAGCAGTAGCTAAAGCAAGAGTAACACCGCTTAAGCCCCTGACCATCCCTCAAGTGGAATTATTAGGAACTCTTATTGGAGCGCGTCTGCTGAAATCAGTTCAAGAAAGTCTAGGTTGGAAAGAAGTAGCTGTTTATTGTTGGACCGACTCAAGTACTGTACTAGCCTGGATTCTTGGCAACGGAGACAAGACAGTATTTGTTAGGAACCGAGTGAAGGAGATAAGGGAGCTCACTGATGCACGAAGCTGGAGACACATATCAGGGGATTTGAACCCCGCAGACCTACCCTCAAGAGGATGTACTGTCGCACAACTAATCGAATCCAAATGGTGGGAAGGGCCTAAGTGGCTTGTTGAAGGAGAAGAAAACTGGCCTGAATCTTCTATACGCTATGAAGTGGTAAACGAACATAACCTTATTGCCATCACTCATAATACGACATGGCTGTATCAC
The DNA here is from genome assembly GCA_946902985.2 of Meconema thalassinum. Lineage (NCBI taxonomy): Eukaryota > Metazoa > Arthropoda > Insecta > Orthoptera > Tettigoniidae > Meconema > Meconema thalassinum. The sequence goes on from OX336388.2 coordinate 1,210,238,926, forward strand.
CGGTTCAGTAAATATGAACAAATTGTGCGGATGGTGGGATGGATCTACAGATTTCTCAACAACTGTCGACGCAATGAAGTTAAAAGAAGTGGTCCGTTATCGACAAATGAGGTGGCTACAGCCGAAGACAAAATTGTTTTGTTCATTCAAAAAGAGTCCTTCGAATTCCCAGACGATCAGAGACTTAAGAGCTTTGAAGTATTCCAAGATCAAAAGGGCATAATTAGACTCAAGACACGGATAGTCGAACGTGTGGATAAGGGTCCGTTCAAACTACCAGCCGTGCTACCTTCCGAACATCCGTTGGTCAAGAGGTATGCAGAAGAAGTGCATTGTAAAAACAATCACCCCGGTCCAGCAACTCTCCTAGGTTTGTTACGCGAGAGATTCTGGATCCTTAAAGGACGCCAGTTGGCGAAGGGAACAGTCAAGAGATGTGTTGTTTGCCGACGTTTTCAAGCAAAAAACTTAGACACTCAGTCTCCTCCTTTGCCAGATCTTCAAGTTAACGATGCGGCCATATTCGAAGTCATTGGAATAGATTTGGCAGGACCCTTGTATATTCGTGATTCATCGAAGACATGGGTTGCTCTATTCACTTGTGCTTGCTACCGAGCTGTACATCTGGAACTAGTTCCGTCTCTGTCAACTGAAGCATTCATAAGAGCACTGAGGCGTTTTATCGCACGGCGTGGTCGACCTAAAGTGATCATCTGTGATAATGGAACAAATTTTCGAGGAACGTGTAATGCTCTTGAAAGGTTAGACTGGGAGAAAATCGTTACCTACGGCACTGGAGAACGCATAATTTGGAGGTTCAATCCGCCTACGGCGTCGTGGTGGGGAGGCTTCTGGGAACGATTGGTGAGCCTGGTGAAGCAAATTTTACGGAAGACATTGGGGAAGGCTTCATTGTCTTGGGATGAGCTTCAGACCATACTTATTGACTGTGAAGCAGTGATTAATGCAAGACCATTGACTTATACGGCAGAAGATAATAGAGATCCTATTCCATTGACCCCATCCATGCTACTGCAAGAAGTACGAGAGACAGGAGTTCCTTACCTGGACTGCATTAAGTCAGCAAGCATCACTCGGAAAATTCGGTATCTGCAAAGACTGAGAGAAGAGCTAAGAAGACGCTTCCGATCAGAATATCTGGGGCAGTTAACCTGGACCAAGCGGCGCGAAACTAGAAAGCCTATAATTGGAGAGGTGGTTATAATAGGATCGGACAATCGGAAGAGAATAGATTGGCCTTTGGCAAGAATTGAGCAGCTCATTCCAGGGCGAGATGGAAGAGTCCGGGTGGTTCAACTAAAGACTAGCAGTGGTACTGTTGTACGTCCTATACAGAGAGTCTACCCCTTGGAGGTCCAGTCCTGCACCGAGAGTTACCAAGAAAAAACCCACTTCATGGACGATGATGACAAGGATGTGTCCAAATCCCCTGAAGAATTGAGGACAAGAGCAGGAAGAAAAGTGGCCCCTCCTAAAAGACTAGATCTTTGATTTCATGTTACAGAGGAGAAGGAATTCAGTTGACATACATTGTACACCTGTTTGACACTTTGATAATTTCCAATTTTGAGAAAATTGTAAATTAGGTGGGAGTATGTTGAGAAAATTGTAAATGTTAAGGTTGGTAACGTTTCGTTCCTATGTACAAAACTCTTTGGTTTTACTATTCTGTGAATTGGTGTTAGCATATTTGTTTGTGAATAAAAGTTGGTTAGAAATCTTTGAATCTCAATAAAGTGTTCCAGATAATGTGTAGTTACAACTAAAAGAACAACCTTTGATTTATCTAAGATCGTCAACATTGCAAGCACTGCAGTTCTCAAAATACGTCTTTAATCCTGCTTCTTAGAGCAGTATACCTCTCACATCTGATTACTGCATTATGTTAAAATACATTTTTTTAGTTCAATTATAACATCAGGACTATAGCTGACAACCTGCCTACTTTAATAGCATTTCTTGTATATGGTGTTTGTTTTTCGGGCTGATAGTCCGTATGCACTCATTTGTATATTTTTTTTTCCATTATCATTAGTATTATTATTAATATTATTGTATTATTACTCGGGAGTGCTTTCTACCAACAGGTACGGGGACTAGTATGGAACAAGGATATACCAATTAAAGCTAAAGAAGTTATGTACAAAGCATATTATGTTCCTATAATGACATATGCAGCAGAAACTTGGACAATGACTAAGAGGGATGGGAGCAGAGTACAGGCAGCTGAGATGAGATTCCTGAGAAGTATTGTCCAGAAAACGAGGAGAGACAGAGTGAGAAATGAAGATATACGGAAAGAACTGGGAGTACAGAAACTAAATTACAAACTGGAGCAAAACAGATTGAGATGGTTTGAACATGTCAAACGGATGAATGAAGTAAAACTACCAAGACGAGTACTGGAACTGGAACGACGGATGACAGGGAAGAGAGGATGAGGAAGACCAAGAATGCGTTGGATGGACTCGGTGAAGTATAGCATTAGAAAACGGAACTTGTATTGGAACACCGTGTCGGAAGAGGAATGATGGAACGACAGAACAAAGTGGAGAGGAACCATATTTGCCCCCACCCAGTGTCAGCTGGAGAAAGGGCAATGAAGATGATGATGATGATGATGATGTATTAATACTGTCTTTTTGTTACTATAGCCTAATTGTTATTATTATTATTTGTGAATGAAAGTGAAATGTTCTATTCTATAAGCCCTAATCTTATTTTATGTAGGGCGCTACTGTAAAGGAGCTCTTAAGCTCTAAGTGTAGCCGTCAAAATAAAATTAATCAATCAATCTTTCAGAAGTGTTGAAATTGTTAGGGATTCACCGCTCACCAGGCACACTGTAACCGATTGCATGACTAATGCAGATAAGATGCATTTACGTGTGGACAGTCGAGTCGAATCAGTATCTTTTGTGTTACTTATAATACAGGGATGCCCAATTATTGTTGCTGTAGATTATAAAGTACTATAGTATTTCACAAAATGATAACATTTCTGACTGTCAGAACTTGTAATAAAATCACTATAATTCTGGTTCGTGCAATAGAATTTGAATTGAAGAATGGATATCAGGGGAGCTTGTGCTCGCGAGCACGTTTTGCCTCGTATGACGAGAGCACCAAATTTCATTTGAGGAGCACCAGGTTTAGATCGTCTGGGTTAGAATCTAACTGCTGAGTGACGGGTGGAAATCTCGGTTAGTTCGTTTCATATTTCGAAGGATCTTTTAAGATATACTGTATGTATTTAATCTTTGCACACTGAGCAGTGCTGAACAGCGATGCTGCACATAGGTTTTACCAGCAATCAGATAAATGTTTCATATCAGTATTTTGCCAAAGTCCTAGCCGTGTTGAAGCACCGGATCCGATGAGAACTCCGCAGTTAAGCGGCATTGGGCGTGGTCGGAACTTGGATGGTATGCCGGTTCTAGGCACTGGGCACTGTCGGCCAACATATGGAGGAGTGGAAAGGCTCTGGTCACCCTACCGCACGTAAACTTTGGCTGGAGGTAGCCTCTTTGGAGGCTCGGACCTGCCTTCGGGCAGAATACCAATTACATTTAAATCAGTATTTAGGTAACTGTACTAAAGTGTTTGCATGTCTTAACATGTTAACTAAATAGTACTAACAACGCAAACACAATATTTATAGGAGTGCTATAAACTAACTGAACACAAGTGTCATATTATAACTAAACAATGGAATATTCCTTGTTGTACGTAAGTAGCCTACAGCATGACATTAATAACCGAACTCAAAAAACAGCTCAGTTCTATCAAGTTCGGAATCTTCTCTGGAACGAAGAAGTTCCCCTACGATCAAAACAGATCCTCTGTCAATGATACTTCACCCCCATAATAACATATGGTTTAGAAACCTGCGCAACAACTAAACACATGATTAGCAAACTGCAAGCCGCAGAAAAGAAGTTCCTGCAAACTATGGTCCAGAAAAACAAGGAAGGGCAGAGGAGGGAATGAAAGAACAAGGGAAGAAGCAGGTGTGTACCCATCCTTGAATGAAAGAGTGACACGGGCTCGTTTGAAATGGTTTGGCCATGTCAAATGAATTGACAATAGTAGGACAGCAAACCATTGGCTTCAGACAGCAGTGGTTGGAAAAAGACTGAGTGGAATACCTATGAAAGGATGGCTGGACCAAGTGAAAGAGGATATAGGAACAGCAGGAGTCAACTGGGATACAGTCCTGAGAAAAGAGTGGTACATGGACAGACGGAAGTGGAGAGCACTCCTATACCACATCCGGACATCTGAAATGAATAACCGATGGTGAGATGAAGTGTTATATCCGTCATATCGAAGAATGGTATGGCGTCCTAAACCTGGTGCTCTTTAAATGTAATTTAGTGCTCACATTATACAATCCAAAATGTGCTCACGAGCTGACACAAGTTCGCCTGAGATCCATTCTTCAATTCGAATTCTGTTGCATGAACCGGAATAATAGTGCTTTCATTACATGTTTTGACACTCAGAAATAAATTGTATCGTCTTGTGAAATTTAAATATAAATAGATAGCCTCCGTGGCTTAGGCGGCAGCACGCCGGCCTCTCACCGCTGGGTCCGTGATTCAAATCTCAGTCACTTCATGTGAGATTTGTGCTGGACAAAGCGGTGGAAGACAGGTTTTTCTCCGGGTGCTCCGGTTTTCCCTGTCACAATTTCATTCCAGAAACACTCTCCACTTCATTTAATTTCATCTGTCATTCATTTAATCATTGCCCCAGAGGAGTGCGCCTGGCCTCGGCTGCCGGCACAGTTCATATCCTCGCCGCTAGATGGGGGCTTCATTCATTCCCTGACCCGGTCGGTCGACTGGAAGCAGGGTGTGGATTTTCATTTTCAAATATAAACAATATACATAATTGGGACATGAACGACAAAAGACTAACCAAACATATATTTGGTTACCACTACAGCGTGGCTTAAAGAGACAAATAGGGATATGGAAAGATTCAACATCTCAGAGGAGCAATTGTTACATTTAGAAATACAGTGAAAAATTTGAAAGGGGCTCCAGCTGCAGAAAGAAAGAAGAAGAACGGATGAGCCTGGACATTAAGAACAGCGGAAGCAGCCCAGCGAACACAAGAAGGAATACTGGGCACAGAGGAAACTCTCTACGAGTAAAAGGAAATAAAGTTGTAGCGTGATCCTAAATGTGGTCAATTAGCTGGTAAAATAATAATAATAATGAAATGTTTTGTGTAGACTGCTTGTGTGGTTGAAACAACAGGAAGCGGAGCTAGTTCGACAAACGATTGGTATCGAACAGCACCACACAGTGGTTGGGGGAAACATTAAATAGTCCGTTTATTCCGGCAGAACTGGCGGCATCAAAGCGCGTCCTCCCCCACCTGATCGGAGAAGACAGGCGGTGAATCATGGGTCATTAATTATTGCACGGGTTGTTAAGTCTGACATTGTGGTCGGATTGATGGTAAGTTAGGGATCATGCCAAGTCTTTTGTTCGGGGTGGTTGCAGTGAGAACTGTGGTCAACGCTTAACTCACAGGTTTAACATGAGTAAATGATGTTCATTTTGTGTGTCAACATAGAGATACTTAGTTGTTGTAGGCGCCATTTGGAGCGCTGTGAATCAAACTACTGTGGTCCATCTTCTCCACCACCTATAGGAATGACTCACTTTCTAGAACAATTGCCTGAATGAAAAGCTTCATTGCTCGAATCTCTGTCTCATAATCACTAATTGGTAACCAGCTGCGTAGCCGAGGGCTTTAAGTTTCGGTACACGGCTGCAATGGGGAGCTGCAAGTGCGGATCTCCGAGGTTTGATCTCAGTTGTGACAGCCATTTTCCTAAGTGTAGATTTTCCCCATTAATTTTGCTCCCCCTCTCCCCCCTATCCCCCCTCTGCCCTTAATACAAGTCCCGGGGCACCTACACCAATCCTTGTCCACAAAGATTATCATCGCCACACTAGAAAAGAATGTGATCAACCCACCAAAATGCACTGGGCTGATGATCAAGCTGTCTCAAACTCCCCCAAAGTAACAACTCCATTTTGCTGTCCCGAATGTTTTTCTTTTCAGCCAGTCACCCCATCTTCAAATTTAAAAATCATTTCAGACACTCTCTAATGGGGACAGATAACCTGAATGTTCCGCCCCATAAACAACAATCATCATCCAATAATATGTTCACCAAGCAGAGTCATGATGACCACAGATAATAGTACAGTCATTGGAAATTAAAAAATTAATTTACTGTGCTGCATGACTCACCTCAGCTTAATGGAATGTAAGAAAGGTGATCTACAATATCTGTTTGCTTTTCGCGAATATATTAAGTACTTGATGACATTCCTCGTTCGGGTGTGAATGCTCATTTGACCGTCAAATGCTCCTCTCATGTTTATGTAAGCCACTACAGGGAAATAATTTATATTTCCATCAACTCATTCTTTTTAATATTTTATAGAACCAATCATAAGTTACGTAAAACGTGGATTTCGGCTTTTGCCAAGGCCTATTCTAAAATCTCATTCGAGAATGTTACAGTGTCTACCTTATGCTTCACACACATGTTCAAGACTGACTGTGTGCCAAGATGGCGGACTTGCCCTGTGCTTTCATTGTCCTGTTAGATGGCAAGTCCTTATTGGTCGCCTTAGTCCTTCCGATAATCACGTTGCGGATTGCCAGTCCTTTGGTCTGCCTATACTTATAACATTCTACCCTGCTATATAATGCCAAGCTTCTTGAGGCTTGGTATCTTGTTCCATCGACGACCTTAACATAGGGTCCACTTGTTGACACCAGGCATTCCTTGACTGACGCCAGTCTCATGACGGCCACTGCCGCCTCTATCCAGCTACGCATCTAACATCAATGTCTACTGGTGGAAATTAGATCAATCTGAGCTAGCTAACCCATAAGTTTGAATGAGATGGCCATTCTTGGTCTCGATTTCACCTACTATTCAGAATTTCGAAACATCGGCATCTCCCGAATATTTAAGATACGTGAATGTGTTCTTCTTCTTCAGCTGAAGTAGTGCTTGCCACGGTGGGTGAGTGGTTATAGTGTCGGACTACCAACCCCAAGATTGCAGGTTCGCCCCTGGCCATGGTAAGTGATTTTTGAAAGGCGACAAAAATCACGATACTCATGCCATACGTTGTTGGCATGTTAAAGAACCCATTTGAATTCAGTAGGCCGTGTTCAATGGCAAAATTAATCTCGGGATTTTCCGCCAACACAAAGTTCCTCCATTCTCTACTTGAAAGCGCTGTAGGGTCAAGGAGTTTAGATATCTAACCTCCTTGACTTTCATAGCGTTCAAAGGAACGACGAAATTCGACATGCAAGCTACCCTCTGGGTGTCAATTAACAAAGCTTGCACCAGGCACCCGAGGCCATACGATATTATTATTATTAGGCTATCTAACCTCTTAGTACTTAACGTCAATCATTCAAGCATTGTTTAGCTTCTCTTCCTTCAAGGGCTTCTGCACAGTCAGTCTCATCCAACTTGGAATCGTATCATTAATTTATTTCTGCATATTAACTTAGGGCATCTTCCTAATTCGTGCTTCAGCACTGTATATTTTATTCATGGCCATCTAGTGCTCTTTTTTTCAACATGTTTATTACAGTCGTACCTCAAATATACCAATTTAAAATGCTTCTAGTCAAGCTAAATTCTTGATTGTAACTTCATTTCATCCATTGTCGATTCATTTCTTAATAAATACTGTAGTACATCTACAGAGAGTCCAGTTTGTTTGTATCGGAGATCCTCGCGAGTCTGTCTCCCGCCACGCACTTTGCCGTTTTGCGGCGCTCGCGCGGCATTGAGTCATTGAGTATAGGAATTTGTACTTAAATTTGTACTTCAATGTGATCCTTGACCAATTCTTTTGATGAACTGACTTACGGAGAGCGATTGTCAACTTATTTGCAACAAGATTCTGCCACTGCTCACAATGACGAAGCATCCATGACAGAATTGGGTCGCATTTTTGGTGCTAGGATTGTAAGTCGGAACGTGTGGCCCCCGCGAAGCTATTTTGATGTAGATTATCCATGCACATTGTTTTCTCGTACGATATCTGGAGGCCTGCCTTTGATGCAAAAGAACTACGCTAGAGTTGGAAAACGGCTCAATTTCACAGGTTTCCTCCTTCAAATATCTTGGAGAAATCATACTACCATCGGGACTAGACAGCACAGCCAATGTAGAAAGAACCACAAAACTCCATAAGGCGTACATACTGACATGGAATTACTGCAACAAAAGAGTCATATCGCTTAATGCAAAATTACGACACTACACGACAGTTGTATTGGCGGAAGCTTTATATGTCTCAGAAACCGTAAGCCTGAGTGGCCACTCTAAAACTGCAGGCATTGAAAAATATGAATGGAAAATTCTCCGGAAAATGTATGGTCCAACGAGAGAAAATGGAAGAGAACAGCGGACCTCGACTCCTTCACTGACAGGTTCACTGATGCCGAACGGAAGCGACGCCTGAATTTCTCTGTATGGGATATCTTGTTTCATCCTTGGTCTTAGTAATGATTGCTAGACCATCAGCAAATGCTAAACATATCACATTGACCTTGATGCCCAAATTTCTGATGTTCACACCCTTGATATCCTTTTTCCATTCTCTAATAACTTTGTCTAGAACTAAGTTAATCAGAATAGGGGAGATGCCGTCTCCTTAACGAATGCCCGTACATATTTCGAAGGGCTCAGAGATTTATCCAAGGAATTTCACTTTAGAAGTCGTATTCGTGAGAGTCTGCCGGATAAGTGCTCTGGTCTTCTTGTCCACTCCGAGTTCTTCTAGTGTATCAACAACTGTCTGTCTGTCCACAGAGTCATACGCCTTCTTAAAGTCCACAAAAGTGACGAACGTGCTGGCACTTCGGCGAATCCTTAATATCGTCTTCAAGTTCCATATTTGTTCTGCACATGATCGACCTTTCCTGAAACCCGCTTGGTACTCGCCAATCAGATGACCTGTCTGTTTTACTAACCGGTTTAAGAGAGCTTTGGAAATAATTTTGAATGTGATTGGCAGTAGAGATATGCCTCTGTAGTTGTTTGGATCCGCCTTGCCACCTTTCTTGTGCAATTAATGTATTAATGCACACTTTCAATCCTGTGGGATTGTTTCCGTTTCCCATATTTCTACTAGGATTGCAAGAATTTTGTTTTCAAGGTCATCTTGAAGTTTACAGATCTCCGCAGTGATGCCGTCTTCTCCAGGGGCTTTATTATTTTTAAGCAATCGTATGATCTCTGCTATTTCCTGTATTGTCGATGGTTGTGAATCAGGGTTGTCTTTCGTTTGGACGATCACAATTGAGGAGGTCACGGAAGTAGTTAGCTAAAATGGTGCAGGTCTCATTGGAGTTCTTTTCAATTGTTACATTTGCTCGACGAAAGCATAAAGATGGTGGTAGATAACTGGATAAATTCTCACAGAAGGTCTTTTAGAAATTCCTGGTGTTGGTTCTGAGGAAATCTTGTTCGATTTCTATGAGTCTATTTTTATCATTAGCTCGTTTCTCCTGGCGGATTATTTTTGAGGAAATTTTTCTGCACCTTAAGGAAGGTTTCCCATTTCTCAGTTGTTTGATGTCCATTCAAATGATTCCATGCTTACGTCCGGTCATCAATGTCTTTATCACATGTCGTGTTCCACCACCTATGCTTGCATTTCCTTGGAGGCTGTCCTAATTTCATGGCTGATGTCTGAAGTGACTTACGAAGACCTGGCCTGTCCTTTGGGTCCTGCTCTCGTGTGTCTTGTATGAAGGTCGTGGCGTTCTGTCGAAGACACACTGGATCAACTCTTAGAGATCTTTTGTGTTTAGGTCTGCATCTGTTGGGTTGGAATCTCACTTTGATTTGTGTTAGTAGGTGGTCCGAATCGACTTCTCACTTCCGTACTCTAACATTTTGGATCTTACACATATTTTATCTAGAGATTGCGACGTGATCGATCTGGAATTCCCCCAATATCGGGTTTGGTGATTTCCGCGTTATTGTGTGTGTGTATGGGGTGGAGTCTCTCAAAATGCGTAGACATGAGTCTTAAAGCGAAAGTTGTACAAAAGTCTATATGCCATTCTCCGTTCTTACTCGTCCTCCAATGTGTCGAGTGATAACCTACAATCCATTTGTGTTTCCTCTCTCTGCCAACCTGTGCGTTAAAATCACCTACTAAGATACTGACAGCAGTGGCTACGCTGGCTAACGCGCAGCGTTAGTTCATGGGGCCAAGCTCTCTACTGACTCGGTAGACGCGTGGGTTCGAGCCCCACCGTTAGCCGTCCTTGAAATGGTTTTCCGTGGTTTCCCCATTTTCAACACCAGGCAAATGCTGGGAAGGTACCTTCTGACAGGCCACGGCCGATACCTTCCACTTCCTTCTCCAATTTCATTCACTTTCGTCAATTCCATATCTCATCCGGACGCGCAGGTCGCCCACGGGCGTCGAATAGAAAGACCTGCACTCGGTCTCTGAGGAGACTACACGAAAAAAAAAAACTACTAAGATTTTCACATGATGCTTTGGAATCTTGCTAGTGGTTTCTTCTAAGGGTTCCCAGAAGGCTTCAACTTTCTCTGGGTTTTTCTTATTGTCAATATTTGTGGGAGCGTGGGCGTAGACCAAGGAATAACCTTTGTTGCCAGATTTCACACTAAGTACTGAGATTTTTTCAGATAGGGATGTAAAGTCAAGTACTGAATTGATGACAGTTTTTCGTACCACAAAGGCTGTTCCATGTTGTGTTAAATTCCCGTGGATTCTTATGGCAGGTTTACCCTTAAATATCCTGTACTCTTCAGAGTCAAAATGGTTTTCATCTTGGTAGCGCGCTTTTCAGGAGTGCTATGATTTGAATGTCAAACTTGTCCAGGGCATTCGTGAGCTGTTTAAGCTTGCCTGTTTTCAGTAGGGCGTTTTCTTGGGACAAAGAGATTTTGAGAAGCTCCGACTCTTCTCTGGATGATGCTTTCGATCCCCCAGAATCTGATGATCGGGAGAAACCGGACTAGGTATGTGCAGAGCCTGAGGTAGTTGCTGTGATAACGTGTTATCCATCGTGCCAATGTTGCAAGTTAAAGATTCATGCAGGGGGTAATCATACTGGTATGATCACAAGGTTACAACTCGATTGTTAAGATCGAGAGGTGCCTCTTGGTGTTTTCCGGATTAATTAGAACTACGGTTGTAAGCCGTAGAGCCAGTTCTTCCATCCTCTCCGCCGTTGGCAAATATCCTCTTCCGTCGTCGAGGCCGTTGACTGCAGTTCCTTTTGCCTCAGTTGATCCGTGGGTGCTTATTTGGCTTGGCCTTATTCACCCTTGTCCTGCATATCTACAGGAACATCCCCTATCAACCATATGGGACGCCGTGTCGGGGTTGCGGGCCCCCACCCCAGTGTCTTCCGCGGAGTTATGTCCAGCACCTACTCAATTCGGTGGCAGACTCCCACGAAAGCTGACTGGGCACGGGTACAAATACATTATTATTATTGAATTGTAGCAGCGTATTATCTAATATTTCCTAGACGATACTACAGTATGTTCTTCACGTTCCATTTGGTTTCATATTTTATTTGACCCAGATTCCTTTCATGAGTGAAGTACAGATCGAAAGTTCTTTATGATAACGATACAGCCTACACGCTCCAACACTGGTGGTTGTCAACTCACTTCCAGTCAATTGCTTTGTGTGTTTTAGAGTGCGTGTGGTCATCTAGGAAGCTGCTTTCGCGTCCACCATTTACCATCAATGGAACTCAATGTTACGGAATTTCATTACTATAATAGCATACGTATCTTCCTCGGTAAATCAGTGATAGAGTGCCGACCTCCTTATCCCAAAATCACTGGTTCAATTTCCGTCCAAAATACAGTGGTTGAGTTTTTGAATAGTGGAAAAAACCACGACACTCCAACTCATAAGACGTCAGTTGGTGAATACAAGACAACACTATTACAATATGAGCCACAGGTTGCGGAAAGAGTGCCAGTTTCACTGCTAGGTGGCAGTGCAAGTGGTTCGTTTTAATTGGAGAGTAGATCGCCCAGATGGCTCCAACTCAAAAAGTAGTTGAGGCAATGTGATTTTTTAATTATTATTATTATTATTGTTACTATTATTAACAACAATAGCCAAGCCCTAGATTTTTAGGTTCTAAAAAGTTTAAGTTCTATTTATCCGTAATTTATAGGATCTTATATTTTAAATTTAGAAATGGATAGGATTTGTGGAATATATAATTGTATAACTCACTGGGCAAGCCATTGTGTTAAAAAACAAGAAGTTCCGTGACGAACTAAAGAGCCTACTTTTCATGCCAATGATTATTCTACAGTATATGAACCTATCTAGAATAATGACGAAATTAAGTTGGTATTATCGAAATGTCAAATTAGATCGAAATATTCCCGGTATAATGAAGCCTAATAGAGCACTACAGTTGGCAGCCCTGGTGACTGAATATATTCTTAGTTCCATCTCTTAAGGTACAGAATAAAAAATTTGGTTGAAGTCCAATGGACGTTACATGCAGTTAGGCATTGGATCTATCAGCACGCGTAAAAGCATGTTGGTAACAATGTCATGCGTGTGCTGGTTAGAAATAATCGGAAATATTATGATATATTTTTGTGCCAATTTTGGATGAAATCCATTTGTTACTATAGAAGTTACATGTATTTTAAAATTGGACCTATCAGCAAGCATAGAATCATGTTGGCAACACTGACTTATATTAATTGCTCCAAATAAATCTAGAATGTTAGGTGCTATCCGTGTGCAAATAGAGCTGTTGACTTGCATACTATCTGATATATTGAAATTAGGGTTAAAAAATATAGACAGCATTTATTTACAGTTGTCAGCCCTGATTGCTCTTAAGAATACTTATAGTCACATATGTTATGTTACACATAGCACATACGAAATTTGGATGAAATCCAACTGAGTGTATAGAAGTTACATGTATTTAAAAATTGGTCTTATCAGCATGCTTAGAATCATGTTGGTAGAACTGAAGTATATAAGTTACTCCAAATTAATCTAAAATGTCAGGTACTATACGTGTGCATAGTTTGAAGCTGTCAGTTTGCATATTTTCTGATATATTGGTGTTTGGATGAAGAAAATAGAGAGAGCATTTATTAACAGTTGGCAGCCCTGGTGGCTCTTAAGAATACACTCAGTCATATCTGTTTATGTACAAATATTATATACAAAATTTGGTTGAAATCCAATTAATAGTGTAGAAGTTATATGCATTTATAAATCGGACCTATCACAAGGCATACAATTATTTTGTCAACACTGCCATTTATGGCCTCCTGGAAATTAAACTGAAATATTATTATCTATACGTGTGCCAATTTTGAAATCGTTCCCATTCATACCTTCCAAGATATCCAACATGGAGCTCAAATTTCAATTGCGATTTTTCAGCAGTTGGTAGCACTGACATCATTTTCAAATATGGCCGTGAGCTATTCAGGTATAGATCTTTACTCCTACCAAATTTTGGTCCGATTGCAGCAGCCGTTTAGGAGTTGATAGGGGGGGGGGGGAGGGGGAACACACACAGCCAGCCAGACAGACCGACAGACAGGAGGACAGACAGACAGACAGACAGACAGAAGGACAGACAGACACACATTTGCCCGATCTCATAAGTCTACTTTTTCCCCATTTTTGCAAAATGTGAAAAGTAGGCTAATAATCCTCTCTGCACGTCGGAAGGCGAAGGTAGATTTCACCGGGCAATCCAGGGGATAGGCTATAATAGGCAAATTTACAGGTTTTCGTAGAAGGATCAGACCTCTTTTATTGCGAGAAAGTATTTTACAATTGGAGCTTAATTAACTTTCTTTTTCGTCTTTCTATGCATATTTTTTAATTTAAACATTTTATTGTCTTATGGGATGGTACCCTTCTTGTCATTTGGGGTTAATTTTTGGCCTACTTTTCACATTTTACAAAAGTGAGGAAAAAATAGACATGAGATCGGGCAAATGTGTGTCTGTCTGTCTGTCCTTCTGTCTGTCTGTCTGTCTGTCTGGGTGGCTGTGTGTGTGTCCCCCCCTATCAACTCCTAAACGGCTGGAGCAATCGAAACAAAATTTGGTAGGAGTAAAGATCTATACCTGAATATCTCACGGCCATATTTGAAAACGATGTCAGTGCTACCAACTGCTAAAAAATCGCAATTGAAATTTGAGCTCCATGTTGGATATCTTGGAAGGTATGAATGGGAGCTATTTCAAAATTGGCACAAGTATAGATAATAATATTGCAGTTTAATTTCCAGGAGGCCATACATGGCATTGTTGCCAAAATGATTATAAGCCTGCTGATAGGTACAATTTTTAAATGCATATAACTTCTACACTATCAATTGGAATTCAACCAAATTTCGTATGTTGTATGTGTACATGACCAGATATGACTGAGCGTATTCTTAAGACTCACCAGGGCTGCTAACTGTTAATAAATGCTCTTAATTTATTTTATCCAAATACCAATATATCAGAAAGTATAGAAGTCGACAGCTTTAAACTATGCACACGTATAGTACCTGACATTCTATATTAATTTGGAGAAACTTATATACGTCAGTGCTACCAACATGATTCTGAGCCTGCTGAGAGGTCCAAACTTAAATACATGTAACTTCCATAATGAAAATGAAAATCCACAGCCTGCTTCCAGTCTCCGACCGGGTCAGGAATGGAATGAATGAAGCCCCCATCTAGCGGCGAGGATATGAACTGTGCCGGCTGCCGAGGCCTGACGCACTCCTCTGGGGCAATGATTAAATGAATGACAGATGAAATAAAATGATAGTGGAGAGTGTTGCTGGAATGAAATTGTGACAGGGAAAACCGGAGTACCCGGAGAAAAACCTGTCTGCCTCCGTTTTGTCCAGCACAGATCTCACATGGAGTGACCGGTATTTGAACCACGGAACCAGCGGTGAGAGGCCAGCGTGCTACCGCCTAAGCCACGGAGGCTTCATGTAACTTCCATAATATCATTTGAATTTCAAGTGTGCTATGTGTACCAATACAGATATGACTATGCGTATTCTTAAGAGCAACCAGGGCTGCCAACTGTTAATATGTGCTGTCTCTATTTTTGTTACCCTAATATCAGTATATCACAAAGTATGCAAGCCAATAGCTCTAAACTTTGCACACGTATAGTACCTGGCATTCTAGATGAATTAGGAGTAACTAATATACGTCAGTGCTGCCAACATGATTCTAAGCCTGCTGATATGTCCAATTTTAAAATGCATGTAACTTCTATACTAACTAATGGATTTCATTCAAAATTGGCACTACAATAGATCATATTATTTCAGATTATTTCTGACCAATACATGCATGACATTGTTGCCAACATGATTTTACGCGCGCTGTTAGATCCAATGTTTAACGTCCATGCTATTCATTGTATTTCAACCAAATTTTGTATTCTGTACCTTAAGAGATACAACTAAGAATATATTCAGTCATCAGGGCTGCCAACTGTAGTGCTCTATTAGGATACATTATTATGCCAGGTATACAGTATTTCGAACTAATTAGAAATTTCGATATTAGCAACTTAATTTCGTCATTATTCTAGATAGATCCATATAGATTAATCATTGGCATGAATTTTAAATTTTAAGAAAAGTAGGCTCTTTGGTTCGTCATGGAACTTCTTGTTATACTTGTGGTCACACTGTCCTTATCCAAGGTTTGGAACTGATGTGTTACTATCTAACAGTCTGTTACTTCTTCACGCAAAATTCTATCTCCCGCACAGATGTTGGTTGGTTCCTCAGTTTAGGGGCTGCGACAACGCGGTCATGTAGCCCCGTGTACTTTGGGTGTGTGTAGAATCTGTCTGATAAATGGTGTTGATTGTGATGGCTGTATTAGTCTGTAATTCAGGTAAGGACTGTAGGCGGTCAATTTCAATTAGTAGTTTCTAATTTTGGTACCAAATACTACCGTAAACGACACCGAGCTGTGAATTTGGCAACTAGATGCCACCGCAACCAGCAACTCGCAACGATAGTTGGAACTTCCCCTCCGAAGGAAAGCATACTGAGGGATTTTAGCACTCTTAGAAAATTCGGCCGGCTTTGAACCCGCGACCTTGGGCATAGCAGTTCAGCATGCTACCAGTTACGCCAACGAAGACGCTTCCAACAGTCAGATGGAAAACTGATTGTGATCTCGTGCAATGGCGTTGTCAAGGCAACCTCTGATACCTCATCCCTCATCAATTTAGTAGCGTTCTCATGCCAACCTCTGATTGCTCTAGGCATTTTCTTATAATTCCGAAATCATTTTTCTTATCCATTGCTGTAATGGTGGGTCATATCAAAATTTCTTTCAGACAAAAGTTTTTGGTAATTATTAGGGTAATATTGTCCATTTTGTACGATTTTGATATTGCGCCTATTACGAGATATGAATATATTATAGTTTCCCGAAAAACCCACTTTTTCCCACCCCTTTGGTCAATGGTTGGTGCTATCAAAAAAAAAAATGTAAACATAAATTTTTGCTTATCCGGCACATAGTATGAACTTTGAATGGATTCGATATTTCACGTATTAAGAGAGTTATAGCGATATTTCACTTTTTCGGGAAAAAAAAAGCCCCCCATTTTCACCCCCTTCGACTGATCTTGCCCATTAACGAACTAGACCGAGATATATAGGGATACATATTATGTAAACAAATCAAAGTGATTGGTGAAAAAGTATCATTATCGTGTCCACAAGAAACTGATATATATATACACATATACATATTTACATACATACATACATACATACATAAATTATATATAAACTTTTGAACTGACGGTGGTTTTGGTGTCTGGGGGATGTGAAACGCTAAGATATGTCGAAATTTTATGGAAGTCGAAACTTGGTACCTATTGGAATAGTTAGCGTTCTAATGAAATCTGCCCAACACTGTAACATTAAATCGTATAAACTTAAATTAGGCCTAACTGTTACTTTAGAATGTATTTGAAAGTACCAACTTCAATACATTTATCATTAGTATGACACAGAAAAGCACACCATTTATTTTAAAGCACTACATGCTCAAAAGGTTTTAATACTCACAGGCACTCTTAGTATGACACTGTACAATGAAGTAGGCCCTACCGGTACTTGAAAGATTCTCAGGTGTAAACCCTCTTGTGTCTTCCGTAAAACGGAGAAACAGCGTTCCACTTCACATGAGGTATTTTATTATTTATTTAGAGTTCGGCTTTTAGTGTCGGGAGTGTCCTTGGAAATGTTCGGTTCGCCAGAAGCTGTAGCTGCTTCAATGTGGACACCCATGGGGTGAGCCACATGTTCCTTTCAATTTCAAGTAGTTCCAACTTCTATATCAGATGTCACTGACACCTAGTGGTGAACGTTGGAACTTTAATAGCGCGTTTTAACGAAATCTAACCTGCAAATTTAGCTTCACACAAGTTCAATTAGAGGAAGGTTCTTTTACATGTCTCAAATCTATGACATGGAACCGCCGGCTTTACATCCCTTCCGAAAGAAGGCATACTGAAGGATTTTAACGTTCATAAAATATCCGACGACTTCGGCTGGGTTTCAACCCGCTATCTTGGGCATAGAAGCTCAGCATGCTACCGACTACGCCACCGAAGCCGCTTTTGCATGAGGTTAGAGGTGCGAATTTCATTATGGATATTTCCTTAAAATTCAAATCAATGATCATTGCACTATTTTTGCACAGAGAACGTGACCGACTGTTGCTACACAAGATTTCATAAGGTTATAATTATTGAACATATTCCTTATTCGAACGGTCTCCTTTCGGTTTGAAAATATTTTTACACAAGCAAATGTACTCTATTTGCTTTTTAAGCAAATTAGGTATTTTTAGGTTTTATCACGAAAACTCAGGTCCATTTAGGCTCTATAAAATTGAAGTATGTTACTCGTAGGGGTAAATAAAACATTACAATCAACTGAAATTCGAAGAGGTCAGTAATAAAATAGGTCAGTACCTGAGAATCCTGGATTTGATAATAGACAACGTTATTTCAGTATTTTTTCTGATAATTTGCCTTTTGGTTTATGTTTAAATGAATGGAATTAAAGAAATAAACACGAATGCAATCTATATTCCAATCAGACATCTGAAGTCTGAATGGAAGTTCTGAGATTGAAGACCATCCTGAGTGCGGTTTCCCTCCCCCACCCCCCACACATTGTCACCATGTAAATGTTGGGATGGAACTATATTTGAAGTTCCGGGTGACCTACCCCAATTCTATACCCTAATAATTATTGGTTATCAGACAAATTCAACACACTCCCAAGTACATGAAGCTGATGATAAAGGTGTCCTAAGCTTCCAGAACTTTCATATCTGTATAACAAAGTGCCTGTGAAACTAGCGAAGGTCACCTGAATTGTATCGTACGATTAAAATTTATGAAGTACTAAAATTAACCCAAATACCCTCTCTAATGTTGACAAATACACCAGGAAATGATGCAGTAATAGATGTTTACTCCTCCGCTCTCCATAACCCACCCACCATTCCCTTTTTAGATCAAAACTTAGCCTATATAGTAAAATTCCAGCTGTGTCCGTCATTATACGCGTGCATTATCGTCAAATACTATATTGCCAACCCCACGAATACGGTACCACCCTGTATGTAGGCTGTACTGTAATATTAATTTTTTTTAAATCCAGGCCAAGGAGTTTTGTCTACAAAGCGTGGCCCTATGGGCCGCGTTAGCCATATATATACCCCTGGCTTTTGTGACGCACAGTGGAATATTCACGCATCAATAATCTTTATCCAGACAAGACCTGTCTGGTGTATTTGGTATCCCACATGTTGGCAACTGTAGTGATGCGCCTCGGTGTGTGCACCTTGGTAACAGTTGAAGAAACCTCATGCGCTGTCGTTGAATGAACAATAAATAAAATTATACATTTACGTAACTTAATACATATTTCCGGTGAAGAAGTATTCATGGTTAGTAATTTGAATTGGTAATGTCCCCCAGAAGAGCCTACTTGGCTTAGGCGGCACGCGCCAGCCTTTCACCGCTGGGTCCGTGGATCAAATCCCGGCCACTCCATGTGAGATTTGTGCTGGACAAAGAGGAGGCTGACAGGTTTTTCTCCAGGCACTCCGGTTCTCCCTGTCACAATTTAATTCCAGCAACACTCTCCACTATCATTTCATTTCATCCGTCATTCATTTAATCATTGTGAGATTTGTGCTGGACAAAGAGGAGGCTGACAGGTTTTTCTCCAGGCACTCCGGTTCTCCCTGTCACAATTTAATTCCAGCAACACTCTCCACTATCATTTCATTTCATCCGTCATTCATTTAATCATTGCCCCAGGGGTGTGCGACAGGCTTCGGCAGCCGGCACAGTTCATATCCCCGCCGCTAGATGGGAGCTTCATTCATTCCATTCCCTGACCTGGTCGTTCAACTGGAAGCAGGCTGTGGATTTTCAATGTCCCTCAGAAGATGAAACAAGGTACGACAATCACACATGATCGAAATGTAAGTGTATGCATGTGTAAAAGCCACGATCACCTCTCATTGAGAATTAATGTAGTGAATTCAGCTTCACACGGTTATGTAGACTACTCAAAGGTTATGTCATGGAAAGTTGCAGCCACACATTTGAGCTCTTGTCATTGTAGGCTTGGACATATTGATCATCAGCTTATTGTACTTAAGTGTCTGTTTAATACGTATGCCCGATAGCGTGTGTTTCTGTAGAGAGTATAGCGGTGTGTCCAAGCTAACTGTAATATTATCAGGGTAGGAACTTGAACTTGAAATAAGGTACAATCCCGGAATTTTTCTTGAGGGAAACCACATTCAGGGTAGGCACTGTCAGCGCCAGAGTTTGAACCTCTGATCACCGGACTTTCTACAGTCCCCCAGTATGGACAGGTGAACGATTTAATACGTGCGCCTAAGCCGCGGGGCCCTCATAATTGAAACACCTTTAGAAAATGAAAATCCACAGCCTGCTTCCTGTCGAACGACCGGGTCCGGGATGGAATGAAATGAAGCCCCCATCTAGCGGCGAGGATATGAACTATTCCGGCTGCCGAAGCCTGTCGCACTCCCCTGGGGCAATGCTTAAATGAATGACAGATGAAATTAAATGATGGTGGAGAGTGTTGCTGGAATGAAATTGTGACAGGGAAAACCGGAGTATCCGGCGAAACACATGTCTGCCTCCGCCTTGTCCAGCATAAATCTCACATGGATTGACCGTTATTTGAACCACGGACCGGTGAGAGGCCGGCGTGCTGCCGCCTAAGCCAAGGAGGCTCCTTAAAACACCCTTAGATTAGTTAAAGATAACATATTCTACACTTTTGTGAAGGGTAAGTTAGAGATTGGTTGTTTAATTGAATTTACCAGCTCTTAGCTCGTATAATCCTAGATCATTGCAGCAAGGGACCGTGAAACGCTCCACTGGGACATGGATTAAAGTTACACAAGGTTTGGTATTCTATTCAATTCTCTAGGTATTATTAACTTACTTCTTGGGAACAGCTGTATTTCTTCATTACACTTAATGAGGCCATAAACCTTTCCTCCATGTAGGTAATTGTTTAACAACCAGAGGAGTAATGCACAAGAAACATTACGTCTGCATTGCTCCCTTTGTAGGGCAGAACCTCCCTAGAGCCCCGCAGACGCAATTTAACACCAGATGTTGCCATCTCCAGACATATTAAGCGGACACGACACGAATATTGATAGTGAAGAGTAGTGTGCAAATAAATAAAAGCTGTGTTGGTACGGAGTTGACCACAGCCCACCCTGCTCCGCCATACATCATAATTCCGGCCCAGACGAGGCGGGGGGTAATGGCCGCAAGGGACGCTGGGTACTCAGCTAATGAGTTCTGGAGCACCGTCACAAGCCAGCACTTGCACTAGGTCGGGACGTGGCCACCTTCCGTGTTAACCTTCCCTCGGGCAAAATGAGCCTGTCAGACACACACGTTAGAAATCAGATATATACTGCTCAAAAAATTTAAGCACCACTTTTTTCAAAGGCCACCAAATTTGGAAAGTTGACTGCACAAGGTCGAAATCTCAGTATGACGTTTGCCCCGACGCCTACCAAGCACATGCTTCAGCACAACTCCCCAACTTGTGTAGTTTCGGGATAGCGCCCCCAAAACCAGCCCATTTTTGCAAACCGTAAATTGAAGTTTGCGAAAAACGCTGTAGGACTTGTCGCAGGTTGCCAAAGCAGTCGAAAATGAATGAGTCTTGCTCTTAAGGCTCCACGAACACGTTGAAATCGTTACATTTGACGTTTGGGCATTTTCAACCCCCTTCATCATCCCCTAAACATGGACTACCATTGGGGGCGCCTGAGAAGGTACCGGATGTGTTTAACCACCTGAAAACCTGCACACCGTCCTCAGTTGCTGATTGCAGTAAGTTCTTAAGGCCTCCGGCAATGTTCACCCCTCCTAACACCCTCAACTGGCAAGGGACCAAACCACCCCGTCTTGATTCACCCCTAAGGAAGGTTTAAATCGAGATTTTTATCAGTGCTGCTAATGGGGGGGGGGGGTCTTCCCCTAACGTTTCAAAAGAGGACCTGCGCCTGTGTCGCCACCCCTTCCCTTGCTACCCCCTTTCGTATGATTTTTCGAATCAGGCCCTTTTTAATGGCTGAAATGAGGTCTTAATCGCTGAAAGGGCTGTAAAGGTCCTTAGAAGTAGTGGTGACACGAAATCAACCCCTTCCGATGTTTGATTGACATTCCATCCCCCAAAGTTGACATTTTTGCACCCTCAACCTCCCTGTCTGGACGCGTAACGCGTCATGGCAGAGTTTTCAGAGTTGGATCAAAATGAAGCTTATGGCCTGAAATGGAGCCCAAAACAGCAGGTTGGATGGAAATTCATCGGTAGGGTGGAAAACGGGACCGAAAAGATTTCAAAAAAGTTAACAGCCTCTAGTAAGTACACCAATGCATAGGCAACCCACATCACGTCATTTTTTTCCCATTGCCAAACTTTGTAACCTATTGCCGATCATAGGCAACCCACACGCACGGACGTGATGTGGGTTGCCTATGCATGGGCGTACTTACTGTAGGCTGTACACTTTTTTGAAAAATTTTGTTCCCGTTTCCCAACCTACCGATGAATTTCTATCCAGCCTGCTGTTTCGGGCTCCATTGCAGGCCATAAGCTTCATTTTCATCCAACTCTGAAAACTCTGCCATGACGCATTACGCGTCCAGACAGGGAGGGTTGGGGGTGCAAAAATTTCGAATTTGGGGGACGGAATGTCAATCATCGATCGGAAGGGGTTGATTTCGTGTCACCACTACTTCTAAGGACCTTAACAGCCCTTTCAGCGATTAAGACGTCGTTTCAGCCCTTAAAAAGGGCCTGATTCGAAAAATCATACAAACGGGGGTTGCAGGGGAAGGGGTGGTGACAAAGGCACAGTTCCTTTTTTGAAACGTTAGGGGAAGACCCCCCCCATTAGCAGCACTGATAAACATCTCGATTAAAACCTTCCTTAGGGGTGAATCAAGAAGGGGTGGTTTGGTCCCATGCCATTTGAGGGTGTTAGGGGGTGTGGACATTGCCGGAGGCCTTAAGAACTTACTGCAATCAGCAACTGAGAACGGTGTACAGGTTTTCAGGTGGTTAAACACACCCGGTACCTTCTCAGACGCCCCCAATGGTAGTCCATGTTTAGGGGATGATGAAGGGGGTTGAAAATGCCCAAACGTTAAATGTAACGATTTCAACGTGTTTGTGGAACCTTTAAAAGCAAGACTCATTCATTTTCGACTGCTTTGGCAACCTGCGACAAGTCCTGCAGCGTTTTTCGCAAACTTCAATTTGCGGTTTTCGAAAATGGGCTGGCTTTCGGGGTGCTACCCCGAAACTACTCAAGTTGGGGAGTTATGCTGAAGCATATGCTTGGTAGGCGTCAGGACAAACGTCATACTGAGATTTCGAGCTTATAGGTCAACTTTTCAAAATTTGGTGGCCTTTGAAAAAAGTGGTGCTTTAATTTTTTTGAGCAGTATATAAAATAATTTACGATATTTGCTGAAGGAAACTTCTATGTTTGAGTCTTCAGTCTTTTGACTGGTTTGATGCAGGTCTCCATGCATCCCTGTCCTGAGCTAATCGCTTCATCTCTACATAGCCACCACACCCTACATCCGAGGCAATCTGATAAAAATATTATAACCTTGGTCTACCCCTACAGTTCTTGTCCTCGACCCTTCCTTCCATAACTAAGCTTGCTATTCCTGGGTGTCTTAGTATGTGTCCTACCAACCTATCTCTTATTTTCATTATCAGTCGCCAGAAACATCTCTCCTCACCCTCTCGTCTTAATACCTCTTCGTTTGTAACCCTATCTACCCATATGATCTTCATTATTCTCCTGTAACACCACATTTCAAACGCTTCAATTCTCCTCTTTTCTGTTGCACCAATAGTCCAAATTTCACTTCCTTAGAGAGCCACGCTCCACGCAAAGGCTTTTAAAAATGACTTCCTAATACCTAAATCTATATTCGATGTCAACAGATTCCTTTTTGTAGAAATGCTTTCGTTGCCTGAGCCAACCTACTTTTTATATCCTCTTTTCTTCGTCCATCACTGGTTATTTCGCTTCCTAAGTAGCAGAAGTATCCTACTTCCTTCAGCTTTTCACCTGCCAATTTGATGTCCTAGGAGGTTTCTGATTTTTTTCGGCTGCATTCCAATATCATTGTTTTACGTTTCTTAATTTTCATCATGAATTTTCTTTCCTCAAGACGGAGTCCATACCATTCAAAAACTCATTCAAATCCTCAGACTTGTCGGCCAAGATGACGATGTCTGATAATCTCCCTAAACATAACCCTTATGTTTACATAAAGACCGTCTCGTTACGTAGTGGCTAGCACTCTAGGCTCTCACCACGGAAGCCCGGGTTCGATTCCCGGCTGTGCCAATAAATGTATTCCTGGCCAGAGGGCTGGAACGGGATACACTAAGCCTCGTGAGGCAAAACTGAGAAGAGGTGTGTGATTCCCACCTCAGCCATCCTGAAAATAGGTTTTCCGTGGGTTCCTAATTCTACTCCAGTGAAATACGGGGATAGTTAA
This sequence comes from Meconema thalassinum, assembly GCA_946902985.2. Lineage (NCBI taxonomy): Eukaryota > Metazoa > Arthropoda > Insecta > Orthoptera > Tettigoniidae > Meconema > Meconema thalassinum. The sequence goes on from OX336388.2 coordinate 1,210,263,182, forward strand.
TAACGTAAGGCCACTGCCACCTCCTTGCCAATCCTCATCTGAATTACAAATATACACACTAATACAGCCATCACAACAACACAGGTTATCAGACAAATTCCACAAACACCCAAGTACACGGGGCTATACGATCATGTCGCAAAACCCCTCAATTCATCAACAACGACTGTTAACAGATAGATTATCATAAGAAGGACTATTTTAGCCTATTTTCAGTTATGAGAAAATAGTCTTATGAGATCACCTTTTGCCCGTGTGTGTGGGTGTGTGCGTATGTGTGTGTGTCCCCCTAATTAAATCTAAACGGCTGGAGCGATTTCAATGAAACTCGGTCAGGGCATAGTATTTTGTTTTCCAACCCCAACCGTGCCCTTCAAATTTTATTACATCTCACCAATCCAACATGACGGCTTTGCGAAGTATTTCAGTGGCATTCTATATCTCCGAAACTATTACTGGTATCACGCTGAAATTTTGTACGGTGATAAAGGGCAATACTAGAGGTTCACCTATGTAACTTTCAAAAATCTGATAAGTACAAAACGGACATGGCGGCCAAGCGAATTAGAATCATTTAAATAGAATTTTGCCGTGATTTAACCATCCGAGCGCTGCGAAATATGGTACAGCAAATGTTTATCCACATTGTAATGGAGTGAAATCTAATCTGATTCAGTTGTTTACATAACCTCAAGATGGCTGCTGTGCGAAATTTTAAAATCTCGATTGTATTTCTTGTGTCCCAATCATTTGAATTATAAACCTACGCAACAATCTTCATTTAATAGTACATAACTATATGGCCTGCTTAAACTATTGTCCAAAAGTTAAGCATAAGTTACGAATAAGCAGGGCAACAGGAAATAGACTGCAAATCGCACGACATATGCACCTACCAACCTTACGTGTTCGCTTTGTATAGGAAAGGAGTATTCCCTGCTTTGACTAGCGGCGTAACCGCATGGTAAACACAGCCAGTGCCTGCGCCCCATATTCCCTCAGTCGTGTTTGCCCTGTTATAGTGTGCGGAGTGGAGCCTCGTGGTGAACGTGACAACATATTCGCACAACGACGCCATTTGGACCCCGTTTTGCAGGGTAGAATACTCGGCCACCTGGAAGCAGGCTAGACACAAACCGAAGTCGCTGTATCCTTCAATGTGCCACAAAGTGTCATTTCCAGGCTTTGGAAACGATTTCGAGACACAGGAGTTGTTAGTCGTCGATCAGTACCAGGCCGACCATCCCACAGCACGACCGATATCTGGCCTTAACTGCCCGACGAAATCGGAGCGCACCTGCAAGATAATTGTCGGCGGAGCTTGCAGCCGTCTCAGGGGTTGCCGTTTCCCGGCAAACTGTGTACCGGAGGCTCAGAACAGCAGGGCTGTTTGCCAGACGTCCAGCGGTGTGCGTCCCGCTCACTCCAGCACAGAGACGAGCCCGTTTACTGCGGACCCATCAACGTCGAAACTCGACCATGAATGAATGGAGGCATGCGATCTTCACAGATGAATCCGGCTTCAGTTTGCAGAACGATTCCCGTCGCACATTAATCTGGAGAGAACCGGATAGCCCACACAACCACAGGAACATCGTGGAACGGGACCAGTATGGTGGTGGTGGAGTCATGGTGTGGGGCGGCATCATGTTGAATGGCCGAACGGAACTGCACATCTTCATATGTGGTCCGAGAAACACTTTGAACGCTCGGAGATACAGGGACGAGGTACTGAGACCACATGTTCGGCTCTTCAGAGGTGCACTTAGCCCGACCCCACCGCGCTGCTCTGGTGGATGAATTTCTGGCTTGGAAAGACATTCATCGCATGGACTGGCCAGCGAGGTCTGTGGATCTGAATCCTATATAACATGACTGGGATGCATTGGGGAGGGGAATTGCATCCCATCAGCCTCCACCAAGGATCATCCAAGACCTTCGCATTGCCCTTTCGGAGGAATGGGATGGGCTGCCACAAGAACTCTAGGACCATCTGATAGAGAGCACGCCACATCGCTGCGAAGCATGTGTGGCCGTTAGGGGTAATTAAAAGCATATTTTGTTGTGAAAGACATTGCCAAGTTTTGTTAGTTGTTGTCAAAGGTGTACCTTAGCTATCAGAACCTTTCTGACACCGTTTTTTTGACAAGTTGTGTGACATATGGCGTGTGATTCAGCTTCCATTTTGTTCAGCAATCCGTCTGACATTCCTATCAGGCGGTATGGCCTCGTTTAGTGATTATGCTTAACGTTTGGACACTAGTGTTTATAAAAATCCAACATGGCGAGAAACCGAAATATTTAGACGGTTCTCAATATATAAGGTGCGTTCAAAAAGTAACGAGCCGGAGGCTGTAATGCGCAAACCGGTGAAGACATCGGCTAATCGTGGCGTGTGTAACGAGGTGTGGTTCCGACCAAAGCGTGGAAGGTCACAGCCCGTCGCTAGAGGGCACGCGTGCACGTCACGTGACGATACAAAGCGAGCAGCAGCAAGCATCAATCGTCCTACGCTGCCAGTCGCATTGCAAACAGTGACATGGAGGCGTCAAACGAAGAGCAAAGAGGTGTTGTTCGGTTTCTGACAGCGAAAGGTGTAGGAGGAACGGACATTCATCGCCGAATGTCACAAGTGTACGGCAAACACTGCATGTCCCTTGCAAGATTCAAGGCGTGGCACAAGCGCTTCAGGGAAGGGCGGGTGTCGTTAGCCGATGATGCCCAGTCTGGGGCACCCTCTGCATTACCGATGACAACGTCCAGCTGGTTGATGCACTCATTACCCAGGACCGCCGAGTGACAGTGAACGCCATAGCCACCGTGGTCGGATTGAGCGTCGGAAGTGTGCACACCATCATGAAGGAACGACTGTACTTGCGGAAAGTGTGTGCCCAATGGGTGCCCCACAGTCTTCAACCACACCAGGAAGCATGTCGAATGGCCTTGGTCTTGGTTGGACGATAGATGCATGCTGCTGCTCGCTTTGTATCGTCACGTGACGTGCACGCGTGCCCTCTAGTGACGGACTGTGATCTTCCACGCTCCGGGCGGAACCGCACCTCGTTACACACGCCACGATTAGCCGATTTCGTCACCGGTTTGCACATTATAGCCTCCGACTCGTTACTTTTGTAACGCACCTTATATATGATAACCTATGACAGCAATCAAACTGAAATTTTGTATGTTGATAGAGGCAATTAACATAAGTAGGATATGGGACATAGGCTATTTAGTTCTTTACGGAACTACTTGTTAAGTGTATAATATATCCTTCAGAAATACTGTTTTACCACTATCGTCACCAACTTCATTTCTTTTACATAACCTATAGTGGAAAAGCTAGCAATGGCCATCACAATAGCGAATACACTCATTCATTCTCTGTATTTTACGTGATGGTGGAATGCGCCTCGCAGATCACTTTTACTCCATCAGCTCTTGCGGTGGGTCATTGACAAACTGGCCGATATGGGCTTGAAGCTCACGCGGAAACAGGCAGCTAGAATACTGAAAGCTCGAAGGAGCTCCACCCCCGCGAATGACGAATACGGGATACCTAAGAATACATGTGAAAAATCCTAGCCGTTACCTGCTTGCTGGTATAAATAAGCAGTAAACAGAATTTCAAGGCAAGCCGGGTCTGCTGTTTGACCTCCTCGTGGTGTAGCCGCTAGCTTTGTTGGTTGTCGCCCCGAAGGCCCGGCCCTGCCAAGAAATTACATTCTGATCTGAGGTCTGGAACGGGGCACACTCAGCCTCGTGAGGCAAAACTGAGAAGGGATGGGTTTGATTCTCACCTCAACCATCTTGGAAGTGGTTTTCCGTGGATTCCCACTTCTACTCCAGGAAAATGACGGAATGGTTCCTAGCTTAAGGCCACGGCAATCTCCTTACCAATCCTCACTTGACTTGACAAATACACACAATACCATAGCTATCGCAATAAGGCAGATTGTAAGACAAATTCCTCACACACCGAAGTACACAGGGCTACATGACTACGATGTCTCAAAGCCCCTAAATAAATCAACAAGTATTTAATTTCTATTCCTGACAGTTCCAAGAATTCGAAATTATTACATTTTTTTAATCTGCAAGTTCTCTTAAACATGTGACGATATATTTCATTGCTTTTCTTCAATTGAAAGTCAGTTCTGGATTTACGATGATTCGAGCCAGATAATTCTAATACAGTATTCTGCAATGTTTCTATAAGTTCTAAACCTGGTTATGATAGTGTTAACACTTTTGAAAGATGTCCCCAACTTACTTACAATAGCAATGGGTCACTGGATTGCTACCAGAGACCAGGGGCATGACTTTCCTCACAACCTCTGAAGTAAGGCTTGTCGAAGGTTGTGGGCTCGATTGTTTCTTGCCTTTCAGAATTGATCTATTTATGTATTTATTTGTGCACAACAGAATTTTCATCCCAATTACAGTAGCATAAAGGTTACACAGTATGTTATCTTGAAACTTATACAAATTTAACCTAACAAGTTAATAAATAAAAGTAGAACATTTTTAACCACTTTAACAAGCCCAATAGAAAAGGCAACTCTTACGAAAAATGGTTTGCTAACACCAAGAAGGATCTACACGAAATGAACATCACTGATCAAGACATCCGCAACAGAACCACTTTCAAAAATAAGATACACACATTTGTGGGGTTCCTAGAGTCAGAACCAGCGACCAAGAAGAAACAACATTGGACAGCTGGAAAGAAAGAAGCTGTGAGCAAGAGAGTGAAAGATTACTGGCGCCAAAGAAAACTGAAATCATGAGTAATTTACGAGGTCCTTAGTAGGCCAAAATCGATTAGGATGATGGAAAGTAGAGGTGGACATTAAAATAACTAAGTGTGGAATCAAGACAGTATAATACACAGTTGGCTGGGTAGAATGACACAATTTGCAAAGCTTGAAACATTATTTCTGGAGAGCGGTTAGTAAATTGCATCACAAAATCTGCCAATGAAATACTAAAATCGATAGCATTATTTCTTCGAACTACATAGTCCATCTAGCGGTAAATTTTTGTGGGTAGATGTCGTGGTTCTTTTAATTAATTCCTGTGTTATGCAACACATAGTTGATCCCTTTCTTTGCCACTATGAAGTTACTCTTCCTGCATCCTTAAATAATAGCAGAATATCTATAGCTTGCATTATAAATGGTCGGAATATATATTTTTTTGGTTGGTTGCTTGGTTGCTCAGTTTAGGGGCTGTGACAACGCGGTCATGTAGCCTCGTGTCCTTTGGGTGTGTGTAGAATCTGTCTGATAACCGATGTTAATTGTGATTACTGTATTAGTGTGTGTTATCTGTTTTCATTTCAAGTAAGGACTGCAGACATTGAATTTCTTCAAGTAGTTCCTACTTTTGCCGCCAAACGAAACCTTCAACGACTACTAGTTCAGAACTGGTTACCAGACGCCATCGCAGTCGGCTCCCGACGACGAACGTCGGAACCTAAGAGCGTGTGTCAAATGTTTAACCTAACCTATAATTTTAGCTTCACACTGGTGTAATTAGTGGAAGGTTCTTTAACATGCCATAAATCTATGACATGGGACCGCCGGCTTTACTTCCTCTCCGAAGGAAGGCATACTGAGGGATTTTAAACGCTCTTAAAAAATCCGACGACTTCGGCCGGGTTTGAACCCGCGATCTTGGGCATAGTAGCTCAGCATGCAACCAACTACGCCACCGAAGCCGCCGGAATATCACTTTCTGAGTATGGTTCAATTTTCCTAAGCATTTTACAGCTGCACGCTTGTGAATACTGCAAACACACACACAAATAGGCCTGGTTTAGATAATCCGTCTCAACAATAGCATTGTCACACGCGCCAGCACTACAGTGTGATCTGAAAGTAGTTTCCAGAGATCGAAAACAACCTCAGTAGAACTACGTACCTTCAGGATCTATGATGTTTTATGGAAGTGTGGGGTATGACGCTCCAATGTGAAAAAGTATGCCAGGAATGTTATTCGATCTAGATTATCCCGCCACTATTTGTTATGGAGCTATCACCACATGTTATGTATAACACTCATATTCGTGACGTTCTGCCGCTACTACATGCGCTATCGCGATGCCCACAAACTGCTCCCATGTAAATGAGTGTTTAGTACACACATTATTTGACAAGGACTTGCGGCAGAGCATGTAAGAGGTGATTTCAACGATGAACTGTGACAGTTGCCTATTTATTGTGAGAGGTAGATCAAAGTCGCTGATATACTCAACACAGCATTTGTACTCCTTCGTGACAGGTATTCTTATGAAACTTGTATAGCTGTATGCTTGTTATAGTCCAGGCCACGCCAACTCGGGTGATTCGCGAGCACCGGCCGGCACCGGCAAAAGCACCGATGTTCTGCTGTAGGAGAGGAACCTGTAGTGGCAACGCTTACAGCGAGGCGAGAGTCTGTACTGGACAAAACAGAGGCAGACAGGTTTCTTTCTGGGTACTCCGGTTTTCCCTGTTCAAATTTAATTCCAGCAACACTATCCACTATTATTTCATTTAATATGTCATTCATTTAATCATTGCCTCAGGGGGTGCGCTGACCTTGCTGTCATGAAAGACATCACGGGGTATTTAATGATTTAATAATCTCGTTGCAAGGCAAAAATAAATTAATCAGTGCTATGACTGACCGTATTGAAAGTTTCAAATTGCAGCTTGTGCTCTTTAATAGTCAGCTTCAAGAAGGTAATTGGACAATTTTCCCTCTCTAAAATCTTTGAATCCCGAGGATTCATGCCCTTGCCCTGAAATGTGTTGCTATGTTCAGAACAACGCTCGTTTGTGAACAAATGTTTACAATTACGAATATTAACAAAACAAAAACAAGGTTAAGTTTGTCTGATGCTTCATTGGAAGCTACACTTCGGATTGCAACTGCCAAAACGATTGTTCCAAACATAGGAAGCGATGCCAAAAATAAACAAAGAAAGTTGAAAATTAGTGCAGAATCAGGAGCGCAATAAAACTATTATTTCTGTCTGTACACAATTTTGGTATTATTATTATAACTATTATTATTATTCGTTTTCTTACCGGTACTCCGCCTGGCGCGCGCTGATTTGCCCAGCCCTATTCACCAAATAACAACAACACGACTCTCGCCTCTCTGCAAGCGTTGCCACTACACGTTACTCTCCTACAGCAGAACATCGGTGCTTTTCAAATTTCGGGGCAGAGCCGGGAATCGAACCCAGGACCTCCGGGGCGGCAGCTAACCATGCTGACCGCTACGATACGGAGGCGAGATTGCAGACACATTCTAATTGATATTGTAACTTTCAGTCGGTCAACACAAAATAATTTCATACTGAAATATGCAAAAAAAAGAAAATTGAAATAAATAAAAATCCGCAGAGTGCTTCCAGTCGACGGACCGGGTCAGGGATGGAATGAATGAAACCCCCATCCAGCGGCGAGGATATGAACTGTGACGGCTGCCAAAGCCTTTCGCACCCCCTGAGGCAATGATTAAATGAATGACATATTAAGTGAAATAATAGTGGATAGTGTTCCTGGAATTAAATTTTAACAGGGAAAACCGGAGTACCCAGAAAGAAACCTGTCTGCCTCTGTTTTGTCCAGTACAGATCTCACATGGAGTGACCGGGATTTGAACTACGGACCGAGCGGTGAGAGGCCGGCGTGCTGCCGTCTAAGCCACGGAGGTTTGCACTTGAAATAAATAAGATACGTATATTGTTATGGACTGTAGAAGAAAGAGGAAACAATAAATCTTAATCCCACGTAATTCATTTCAGTTTTTTATGGGCATATTCCAGTTGGCTTAATTAGAATTATTGTCTTTTGACCAACTGAAAGTTAAAATATCAATTGTCAATAACACAGCTCTGAAATATGGCTTCAAAGCTATCTTTAGACAAATTATATACACACACCTAAGTACACTGGGCTAAATTACCACGATGCCCCACCCCTCAAATGAGATAAAGAATATCAGACAGTGGTCAAGACCGTCTGTCGTAGCAAGTAAGCTTACTCAGCCACCCTCACACAATATATTCACAACGGGTATGATAGAAATGTTCCGTCGAGAACAAATTATCTACTTCATGGGAATCAGTTGGCAGCAATGATACCTGATGAAACTTCAAAAACCCGGTATTGCTGGTGCGTTATTAGCTCGCACTAAGTTCAGTCCATAGTATCTAAAGAATTCCTCAAATGTGATGGTAAAGTTGGTACCACCCGTTACTAATGGTTGGCGCTAATGAAGCCTCCTAAAACTTCCTAAATCGTTGTTTGTTTCTGCGTGCTTTGTTTGTACAAACTTTGGTCAGAATTGGGTCAATTCTTTAGCAGTTTCCGCCACCCATAACTTATAGTAGGTGGCAATGCCGTTAACGAAAAGTTCAAACATTCCGAATGTTGGGAATCAATAGTACGACCATACACAATCCAGTTGTAATCGATGATCTGCTCAGAAGTTAATAGGGGCAGTTGTATACTCGCACACTACTCCGTAAATGATCATACTTAGTAATGAGGTAATCAGTGTAGCTAACGAAAATATTCTTCTAGAGTTATCTTTAACATTATCTAAAAACGCTATACCAACAAATTATTCGACCAAAAAGATACTAAGAATTTAATTATTAGAAAAAATTAATATTGATAACATTAACAGACAAAGTAGCGGTCCCCATGTTAGCAAAAAAAAAAAAGTATAATTAAGCAATTTCCTAAGTTATTGTGCCAAACGTTGAAGGGCTAAAGGGCCCGGAAACGTTTCAAATTGTGAGTTTTGGAAAACTATAACAAACCAAATTTTAACAAATAGTTCCGTGAAGAACTAAAGCCTATTTTCATATATCCTACTTATGTTAATTGCCTATATCATTATACAAAATTTCAGTTTGATTGCTGTAATAGATTCATAGATATTGAGAACCGTCTAAATATTTCGGATAGTCACCATGTTGCATTTTTATGTAGGTCTTAGAGTAATGTACTATTACATGAAAATGATTGTGCAGATGTAGTATTCAAACTTCAATCGCATGATTATAACACAAGAAGTAAAAACAAATTTTAAAATTTCACACAGCTGCCATCTTGTGGTTATGGAAACAATTACAATGTGTATAAACATTTACTGTACCATATTTCACTGTGCTCAGATGGTTAAATCGCGAGAAATGTCTATTAAAATTTTTCAATTTGCTTGGCCGCCATGTTCGTTTTGTACTTTACAGGTTTTTGGAGGTTGCACAGACGACCTTGTAGTAGTGCCTTTTATCACCATACAAAATGTCAGGGTGATATCGGTGATAATTTCGGAGATATAGAATGCTTGTGAAATATTTCGCACAGCCGCCATCTTGAGGTTATCTAAACAATTGAACTCAACTAGATCCCAGTGCATTACAATGTGAATATACATTTTCTGTTGGCCTACCATGTTTCATTGGGTTTGGATGGTTAAATCGCGAGAATAATCTCCTTAAAAGTTTCAAATTCGCTTGGCCGCCATGTTGGTTTTGTAGTTAACAGGTGTTTGAAAGTCTCATAGTTGAACTTCTAGTAGTGCCCTTAATCACCGTACAACATTTCAGCGTGATATCGGTAATAGTTTCGGAGATATAGAATGTCGTTGAAATATTTCGCTCAGCAGCCATGTTGGATTTGTGAGCTGCAATAAAATTTGTAGGGCTCAGTTGGGGTCGGGCGAAATGGTGCTATGGCCTTAGTGAGTTTCATTGAAATCGGTCCTGCCGTTTGGAAGTTATGAGGAACACACACGCATTCACACACACACAGACACACGGACGAAAGGTGATCTCATAAGCCTATTTATTCATAAATGAAAATAAGCTAAAAATCACTTCCGGACTAAATGCAGTTTCGGAAAAGCTGCTTAAAATCGCTTTTTCCTTTACTCGTTTTCTTTTTCATTCAAATCCTAGCCAAATTAACTTATCTACATAATTCTTTCTTTAATGTGTTCCTTGGTTCAATACCCTCAGGCATTTTTGGCCTATTTTCATTTATGATAAAATAGGCTTATGAGATCACCTTTAGTCCGTGTGTCTGTGTGTGCGTATGTGTGTGATTCGTGTGTGTGTGTGTGCCCCCTCCCTAATAAAATCTAAACGGCTGGAGCGATTTCAATGAAATTCGGTAAGTTCATAGCACTGTTCCGGGCGACTCCGACCGTTCCCTTCAAATTTTGTTACGTCTCACCAATCCAATATGGCGGCTGTGCGAAATATTTCACCAGCATTCAATATCTCTGAAACTATTACCGATATCACCCTGGAAATTTGTGCGGTGATAAAGGGAACTACTAGAAGTTCATCTATGTGACATTTGAAAACCTGTTAACTATAAAATCAACGTGGCGGCCAAGTGAAATTGCGACATTTAAATAGATGTTTCTTGCGATTTAACCAATCAAACGCAATGAAACTTGGTACAGCATATGTTTATACACATTGTAATGCACTGACATCTAACTTCGTTCAATTGTTTACATAACCACAAGATGGCGGATGTTCGAAATATTTCACCGGCATTTAATATCTCGGAAACTATTACCGGTATCACCCTGAAGTTTTGTACGGAGATAAAGGGCACTACGGGAAGTTCATCTATGAGACTTTCAGAAACCGGTTAACTACCAAATGAACATGGCGGCCATGCGAAGTTGAAATATTTAAATAGACTTTTCACGCGATTTAATGATCCAAACGCAATGAAATTAGGTACAGCAAATGTTTATACACATTGCAATGCACTGGTAGGGGAAGTCCGTGTAATTTGGACCACTTAACTTTGAACGTCAATAACTTCTTTGACCGTAATTAAACTTTCTCAAATTTTATGGACGATAATTAGTACAATGTATCAAATGATTTGGTGCATATAAATGTTAATATTTTTTTTTATACACCGAGTTGAGCCACTATGGACTGCGTGGTAACAACCAACTTCACTTTAGTGTCTAGGTCTTGCTCTTGTTCCGGCTTTGACTTCCTGCCAGTATCTTCTGACCCCAGCGACGAGTGCCTGTTTATGTTCCTCGGACAAAGGTCCTCTCCGTCTTCCGGAAGTTGATGCCATTTTAAAACCTTGGTAGTTGTTCACCAATCTTCTAAATGTGTTCCTGTCACGAATTTCTCGGTCTAGAATACCAATTTGCCTGAGATCTTTTTCGCATTCCTCGAACCATCTCGGCCTTGTTGCCTTAGACTTGATGAAACTCCATATTCTTTTGGTTAATCGATCATCATTCATCCTCAAGAGGTGACCGTAAAATAGTAGCCGTCTCCTCTTAATTGATGCTGTGATAGGGTCTATGTTGTTGTACAAGTCCTCATTTGCTCTCATTCGCCAATGTCCATCAACCCATCTATTACCTGGAATTTTTCTTAATATCCTACGCTCTCTTTTTTCCAGTTGGTCGGCTTGACCTTTAGTGTTCATGGTTAATGTTTCGGACGCATATAATCCCTCAGGTTTTACAACTGTGGTATAGTGTCGGAACTTGGCCCCTATACTCATAGACTTTTTGTTATAGATATTTTTTGTAATGTGGTATGCCTGGTCTAACGTCCTCATCCTGACACTAATTGCTTCCTCTTCTAATCCATTCTGCTGGATGACTTCACCGAGATAACGGAAATTTGTGACTCGACTGATTTTTCCAAGGTTAGTGATAATCCATTCAGGTCGATCGCAGATGTTTGTCATATATTTTGTCTTCTGAATAGAAATCTGGAGTCCTACCTTTTCAGCAATTTCTGACAGCCTATTGATCTTGTTGACTGCTGAATCTATGTCGATAGCAAAAATGGCCAGGTCATCCGCAAAGGCCAGACAGTCAACGTAGTGTATATCCCTTTGTGCTTAGGACCAAGTCGGAACCGATCTTCATTTCTTTCTTCTTGGTCTAACATCTTCCTCCATTCTCGAATGACTTTTTCCAAAACACAGTTGAAGAGGAGTGGAGATAGTCCGTCTCCCTGTCTGACGCCCGTTCTAATTGTAAACGGTTCTGATATCTCTTATTTGACTTTCAACACTGTGTTGGTTGGAGTTTGTTTGATCAAATTTCTAGATGTATCATCCACTCCAAACTCTTCCAAAATATTCATTAATGACTCCCGGTCGATGGAGTCATATGCTTTCTGAAAGTCAACAAACATGATCACGTAACTATATCCTCCTGTCTTCTTGTACCTGATGATGTTCTTCAGGTTAATGATCTGTTCCGGGCATGAACGACCCTTTCTGAATGTTAATATTATCTCAGCGTCTAACGTAAAATTTATGTTTATAACAAAATGTAATATCGTGTAATTCGGACCGGATGGCGTGTAACTTGGACCAGGGTGATGTGTAATTTGGACTGCTAAATATAAACACTTGTAAGTTATTTAAGCTATTTATTAGGCAATACTAAGCAATAAAATACAATATTGAGAATTCTGATTGTCATCGTAAATTTCGGCACAATTTTCATGAGCCCACCTTTTGCAACTGTCGCTCTGAATCCAATCAACCTCATAACACCACCTCGTAATGTAGTGACTAGCGTTCTTCGCTGTCGCCCCGGAGGTCAAGGTTCGATTCCCACTTCAGCCATCCTGGAGGTGGTTTTCCGTGGTTTGCCCACTTCTACTCCAGGAAAATTCTGGGATGGATGCAAACTTAAGGCCTCGGCCACCTCTTTTCCAATCCTATTCGCAATTTACAAATACACACACACTTGTACAGTCATCACAATAACACAGGTTGTCACACAAATTCCACACACACAAATTCACGGGGCTGTATGACCATGATGTTGCAGCCACCAAAATAAGCAATAACAACAACAAAACCCTTTCAGATTATAAACCAACTTCTTTCAGAATCAGAAATAAAACTATGAAGAAAGTTGTTGTTGCTTATTTCAGGGGCATTGCGACATTGTGTTCATGTGGCCCCGTACTTGTGTGAATGTGGAGTTTGTGTGATAACCTGTGTTATTATGATGCATGTACTGTACTAGTGGATGTACTTGTAAATTGGGGATAGGATTGGGAAGCAGGCGGCCGTGGCTCTAAGTTACGACCCGTCCAGGCATTTGCCTTGTATAAAACTGGGAGACCACGGAAAACCACTTCCAGGATAGCTAAGGTGGGAATCAAACCCCGTTCCATCCCTCCCACAAGAATGAAAATTTCTTGGCAGAGCCAGGAATCGAACCCGGACCTCCAGAGCGACAGCCAATAATACTAGCCACCACACCACGAGATGGTCACTATGAAGAAACGTAGCGATTAAATTTGTTTCATCGGACCAAATTACACACTCTCGGGCAGTCCAAATTACACGCCATGCATATACTGTATTTAATCAAAGTTCAAATAATTTGAACATTATTTAAAATTGATGAATGAAAGTATGTTAGAACTTGCCACGATGTTTCAGTAGTACTTGTGAAAGCAACACACAATCTTCGCTGAAATAATTACTTGACAGAACCCTACCTCCCGGTCGTATAATCTTACAAGGAATGTGGTCACAAACTTATTTTCCTCATTACTCTTCAACCTTCAGTCCAAAATTAGAAGAATTCCCAGGGCAAAAGGGACACTCAACTGTCTTGCTGACCTTGCCTGAGACAAGGAGTTGCCAAACTTGCAAATACCAAAAGTAACATCAGTCCAAATAACACGACGGTCCAAATTACACGGATTTCCCCTATCTAATTTAGTTCAAAAGTTTACATAACGTCAAGATGGGGGCTGTGCGAATTTTAAAATTAAGTTTTTATTTCTTGTGTCGTAATCATGCGATCGAAATAAAAGTTTGAATAATTAACCTATGCAATAATTTTCCTTTAATGGTACATGACGCTATGGCCTATACATATAACAATCCAACATGTCGACCATCTGAAATATTTAGATGGTTCTCAATACCTACGAATCTATTACAGCAATCAAACTGAGATGTTGTATGTTGATAGTGGCAATTAAAATAAGTAGCATGTATGAAATTAGGCTGTAGTTCTTCACGGAATTACTTGTTTGATTTTTTGAAGATTCTCCACACTGGAAGTTGTTATAAGAACTTAAGTGAAACTCGGCATTGACTCTCACTAGTGCTCGCAGTGGTAGGAAAGGCAAATTGTTGATATAATTCACCGGATATGGTTCAGTTTCCGGTGAACAATCATCTCCTACACGTACAATGTACGTAAATTCCCAAGTCCATAACCCCTAAAGGAATACCATAGTGGTCATGGAAGGTCAAGTCTATGACATTAAAAGATGTTACTTACCTGAAGGGATTTTTCTGGGAGACTAATATTAACGGATATACTGTATTAGCGAGTGCGACAGACATCGGAACAGCGTGGGTTCGAATCCCACCTCCTGAAAGTGGTATTCGAGGTTTTCACCGCCAGGCAAATGCCGTGACGGTTCCTTTCATCAGGTCCACGGCCAGCTTACTTCCAAAATCCCTTCCCTGTCCCTTCCTTGATTAGACTAAAGTTAGCGGTCACCTGTCATCATCCCCAGTTGTATCTCAGTGACCAAATGTGTTTAATTCCCAGACACCGTAGAGGGATGATCCATCGCAGAGTCAGTGTGTGAAGCCCAGCCTGGGGGATAAGATATTAAAAAGAATTATTAAAACCCATCTAGGCCTATTATTTTAACCAATCAAATAATTTGTAGACTAGATTTCAAAACCGTTTAATCTTACCGCAAGTTTCCTGAAAATACGTTTAGTCGTTTTCAGTTTATGAGTGAGCATACGTACATAAGTTACATACTCGTATATAGCGGGTGAATCAGCTGCCCCTAATAATATTGTTCTATGCAGCCCAACTAACGGGTGATGTTAGGGAGGTCGATATTTCTCTGCTTGCATCCTGTATGGTACTAATGCACTGCAAGCATATCCCGCAAACGATACTGAACACTATTATATTTCCCGCGTATTAGTCTGTAGCCAATACTCCATTATTACATTACATTACATTATGCGAACCGGCCAAAATTAAGGACCACGCAAATATAATTTCATTTTCTTTTCATAGTTCTTTCTTCCTTTCTCTTCCTCCACACTTCCTTCATTATTTCCGAGTGTTGCGCCTTTCTCTCTGCTGTCCGTCTTCTTCCCCTGCGTTCTCTCTTCTCTCCCACAAGAAGCTTTATGTTCGAAATTATTTCCATTATTATTATTATTATTATTATTGTTATTAAACATTGTTAATAACCTTATTATGTAATACGATACGGTACTTACGGTTTCAAGAATATTTCTTTGATGTGCTTAATGAAATATTCGCGAATGTCCAGCTGCAGGGTGACATACTATGTGTGGTTGCAGACTTGCCGGGGAATTCACTAATTGAACGGTCGGCGAGCACAAGACATGGAACCAATCACGACTCGCACGATTTGAATTTAAGCCACTCCGTTCGCGAATTACTGTCACACTCGGCGAGAGCAGGGCGGCACGTTGGTGATTATTGGCAAAAAATGACACCATTTAATGGGAAAAAGAAGGCACTGCTATTGCCGAACTGGGAGAGCTAGATCCTCATGGTTCATTCGACACTCGCTGTACGTCAACCGGGTACACTATTGGTGACGTAATGCAACGAGAATTCAATTATATCGTTGTTGATTCATGTAGGGGTTTTGTGGCATCGTCATCATGTAGCCTCGTGTACCTAGCTGAGTGTGTGCGCATGTGGAACCAGTGTGCTAACCTGTGTAATTGTATTCGCTGTATTAGTATGTGTATTTGTGATTTAGACTAGAATTGGAATGAGGTGCCAGTTGCCTCAATTTAAGAACCATCACGATATTCGTCTAGAGTGGAAGTAGGAAACCACGAATACATACTTCTAGGATGGCTGAGGTGAGATTTTGCAGATATGAATTAAACTGTGAATACAATTAAAATACAGAAGACAATACAGCAGGTTAACAGAAGCAGACTTCCCTCACTTGTATAGAATAGTAGGTATTCTTGTTTTAAGGGGCGCATCAGCGAGGTAATATGCCCCACTTGCATAGAATGTAACAACATGTTTTTTTAACTGCTGTACCGTTGCAGACATCACGCTGGTGTGCCGGTATTTTCCCCTGCAGGGGAACATTTGAACATTCTCAAAAATGGCAACCAACTGTGCCAGTATTCGACCCTGAAACCTTTGTCTCAGTGACTGAGCGCATTCATCAATGCTCTATACTCCTGTATGAACATGTACAGGGTCATTTTGTGTGCGCGCGCCAGTAAATACGGCAAGCTAAGCTGGCTGTGACTGGTGCAGATCAGCCGGTGGTAGGCGTGCTCCGCTGACTCATATCGTTAGTTCAGACGTGTCTTGCATTCATATGGACGTGTATCTGCAAAGCTTAGATGTTAGTGTTGCACGTTTAGTGAGTATTGTGATTACTGTGATTTTTGGTCATGCCTAGACACCAATTCACATTGCGCGAACGTGTGTATATCCAGAATTCGTATATAAAAAGCAGATAATCTTGTTCTGAAACGAGACGAAAATTTCGAATCAAGTTTCCAGGAAGACCTATGCCTAATGCCAGTAAAATTAAGAGGCTCGCTAAACGATCAAGGAAACAGACTCCGTAAATAATAAAAGAGTTGACGGACGTTCTGTCATCAGAAGATGTCAGGCGTGTGTTACAAGAGAGGGAGGACATTTTCAGCATCACCTATGAGCACTGTAAGTACACATTATTGAACATGTTTGGTGCAAGTGTGAAAGTGCGCGCCACCACCGGCTTAACCGGGTACTCGCGCCCGCGATCTGCATCAGTCACAGCCGGCTTAACTTGCCGTGTTTATCGGGGCGCACATAGATAATGGCCCTGTAATAATGTGTTTGGCTTTACGTCCCTTTTTAATTACTGCGTCATTTTTAGACGCCATGATGCCAGAATTTCACCCTGAAGGGGGTATTTAACGTGCCAGTAAATGTACTGACAAGTGTCCCTCAAATGCCAATTGACTGCGACGGGATTCGATCTTGCAACCTTGGACACAGCGGATGAGGACGTTACCGCTGAGCCACGCTGCCAGTTAGTCGCCTGTTTGAGCAAGACACTACACTGTGGTATTTATTCTGTCTGCTGTCCTTGGTTGGATGGCTACCTATCACGTTATTTTGTCGATAAACAGATATAGTATAGGCCTACACGTTGTAATATACATCTGTAAATTAACTGCAAAGTGCAAGATTTTGTTCATTCTTTGGGAACTACCTAAATGTACTTCGCTCGGTCAACACGGTCTTGGCCGGTTAAAGTTGATGTATTCTACACAACCGACCATGGTGGCCGAGAGTGCTAGATCGTGTCTCGTGGGCATCGGTAAAACGTGGGTCCGAATTCCATCTCGGCCATACTAAATATGGTTTTCGTGGTTTCAAATTTTCAACACCATACAAATGCCGGACAGGTCCACCACGGCCGACTTCTTTTCCACTCCCTTTCCTGAACTTTCCTTCATTAGACCCAAGTAAGCGGTCACCTGGTCGATCGGCCTTTCACTATATCCAGTTGTATCTGCTGACAAAGTGTGTTCAGCACACAGACACCGTACTTGTGACAGTAGAGGAATGATCCCCCGCAGTGTCCGTGGGTGAAGCCGATCTGGGAGGATAAGCGATGTAAAAAAAAAGAAGAAGAAAGGATTCTACACTAATACCTGAAATAAAATAAACATACGTGTTGACCGACTGAAGACCATTTTACATAGATTCTGAAGAAATTACTTCAAAGTTTTCCATTGTTCCTTAAGTCCCGTTTGTCAACTATATAATTTACATACAAATAGTATACACCTTTGCTCTTCGTAATTATATTTGAAATGAACATGACATATTATTATCTTTGTTGTTAGAATGCATGACACTACACGTCTCCACCATGCTCACGGCAAAGCATTTGCATCGATCGTAGGCATCACATTTATGATAGACTAGCTGAAGTACCCGTGCTTCGCTACGCGTCATAAATAAATTAAAATGTGAAGGTGACAGTTAAAACAGGGGATAGGCGAGGTGCTGCGCAGAGGGAGATTAAGGATGGAACAATTTGTCCAACTACACCGCTCGGCGTTGACCGTGCTTTATAGCACAAATTTAGGTTGTACTCGCTAACCGTTGGAGATACCTTTCGGATAGAAAAGGTAATTTTAAACCTCGTATATGCCATCAAAAGTTTGCTATTTCTTAGCGTTCACTTTTTATTTGAAATGGAAATATGAAAGTTTGAAACCAAAGGGTGTAGTGACGTCACTAAAATGGTCGCCATCTTTAAATAGTGCAACATATTGAAATCAAAAGTAGCCTATATGTTAACCAGGTAAATCAGCTACTTGCATGTAAAATTCATGTAAATCGGACCAGTGGTTCTTGTGTGATTGAGTAATACACAGACACTCACCATCTCATTTTTAGCCTCGCTTCGCTCGCGTCAAAGTCGAGTCGTATTGTTATTCAATGAAATGCAGGTTTAACTCCGTTAACACCCCTTTAGAACCTGAATATCCAAAAATCCCTCCTTAGTTGACTTTTTCGACACACAACAAACATATCCCCTTCTTTTAAATTTAATAGTTTTGGTTGGTCGATGAGAGTGAACATCCAAAAATCCTTCCTTAGTGGACATTTCTCTTTCAGAATTTCACCCCTCCCCATAGGCCCCTTAAATTTGATTTATGAAAAAAAGGTCGAACACCTACTTATTTTAATTATGTATTTATTTATTTATTTATTTATTTATTTTTAAGCTGATTGAAACTTGGAGAAAATCAAACTCCTCGCCTATGTCGTTTAAGAGATACACGCTCCGTTAGGAATCTTTCAACCCACACTTTTCATCCCTTTCACCTCATAATATACACCACTTCCAAACACCATTAGACATGTGTCAGCTTATTTTCAATGATTAGTATAAATGCCAAGTGTCACATCTCCAAATGAAACCACTCGAGAGATATTGTTATTCAATGAAATGCACGTTTACCCCCTTAACACCTCTTTACAACCTGAATATCCAAAAGTCTTTCCTTAGTGGACGTTTTCGACATACAACGAACATATCCCCAAAATTTCATGTTTCTAACTTCAATAATTTTGGCTGGGCGATGATGAGTGAGTGAGTCAGTCAGGACATTTCCTTTCATTTATTTTTGAGAATTTCACCCCTCCCCATGAACCGCTTGAATTGGATTTATGAAAAAAAACGGTCGAACACCTATTTACTTATTTAAAGCTGTTTTCCCCCCTTAGTTTGATGAGTGAGTAAGTGATTCAATCAGTTAGGACACTTTCTTTCCTGTTTTTTCCCCCGAATTTCACCCCTCCCCATGGGCCCCTTAAATTGAATTTATGAAGGAAATGTCGAACACCTATTTACTTATTTTTTTAAGCTGCTTTTTCCGCTGAATTTCAAACTTTTCGCCTATGTTGAATAAGAGATAAAGTACATGCTCCGTTAAGAATCCTTCAACCCCCAATTTTCACCTCATAATATACACCATATCGATAAACCCTTAGACATATGTCTGCTTATTTTGAATGATTAGTTTATATGCCGAATATCACATCCCCAAATGAAACAACTCGTGAGATATTGTTATTCAATGAAATGCGAGTTTAACCCCCTTAACACCCCTTCAGAACATGAATATCCAAAAAATCCATCTTTAGTGGACTTTTTCGACATACAACGACAATATCCCCAAAATGTCAAGTTTCTAACTGCAATAGGTTTGCTGGGGGATGATGAGTGAATATCCAGAAATCCTTCCTTAGTGGGCTTCTTTCCCCAGAATTTCACCCCCCCCCCATGAGCCCCTTAAATTGGATTGATGAAAAAACGATCGAACACCAATTTACTACTTTTTCAAGTTGATTTTTCTCCCTGTGAATCATATTTTTGCCTCTGTCTTTTAAGAGATACTTGCTCCGTTAAGAATCCTTCAACACTCACTTTTCACACTTACACCTCATAATATACACCACATCAGTAGGATATAAAGGCCGGTTCTGGGGCAGGGGCTAATGGGCAAGATGGCCGCCGCGCGCAATCACTCTATGTTATTCTTATGGAGGGGTCAGTCAGAGCTAGGGCAGGGGCTAATGGGCAAGATGGCCGCCATGTCCTGAGACCGTAGATGATGTCACAGGGGAAGTTCGGCCGTGTAGTTGCTAAATGGAATATTTATTGTTTTTATTATTATTATTATTATTATTATTATTATTATTATTATTATTATTATTATTATTATTATTATTATTATTATTATTAGGTAATCTTGCATTGATCATGTACAATCAAGACCAGTCTTATATTGTCCACTTTTTGGTGTAGTGGCTAGCATTCTTGGCTGTTACTGTGGAGGCTTGGGTTCGAGTCCTGGCTCTGTCAAGAAATTTAATTCTAGGCTGAGGGTTGGAATGGGGTACACTCAACCTTGTGAGGCAAAACTGACAGGAACTGGCTTTTGATTCATACCGCAGCCATTCTGCCTAACCCAACTTCACCTAACCTAACCTAACCTTACCTAAACTAACCAGATCCCACCTTACCTAACATAACCTAACCTAACTTCAAAGTCAGAATGTACAATACATTTATTGTTTTTATACCCTCATAAATTAGATATAGAGAATGTCCACCACGATTTAGATCATCGAGCACACTTTTCTGACATATATCATTAAAACGTGTCGAAAGGAATGTCTGAAAATTTTCACTAACACATGATACACGTTCACCATACATTGTGTCCACTTTTTGAATGTTAATGATACGGAAAAGAGTATGCATTGGTAATTCAGTGAGCTTTTTTTTCTCTCTAATCAACAGTTCTGCCCCCCCCCCCCCCCCCATAGTATTGAGAATATTTATTGTAGTAGCCTATAAAGAAACAAAAAAATCATATCTATTACAGTTTAGCTATAAGTGCCCAGAACCACTATAACATTTTATTCTAATAAGGAGATTTCCATAATGATAAGAAAAAAAATGCTTACCATAACGATGGATTGTGTAAGTAAACGTCTTTTGCTGCTTGATGTCACTACTAAACTGATACTAATACAACAGACAAGTGAGTTCATGTTTCGCTGACGTAATCGTATGTTCCCACGCAGTTCCTGTGTGTTGCACGCGCCGTAGTGGCTAAATTTGAAACTAGATGAGATGGTTTGCTGACGTAATCGTATGGTCACCTGCACGCACACGCAGGCCCCTGTGAATGGATCCCTGTGGACGGGACCCTGTGGACGGGACCCTGTGGACGGGTCATTGTTGACAGGTCTTTGATGACGGGTCCTTGTTGACGGGTCCTTGTTGACGAGCCCCCTGTGGACGGGTCCTTGTTGACGGGTCCTTTTTGACTAATCCCTTTAGACCGGTCCCTTTGGACTGGTCCCTATGGACTGGCCCATGGTCCCTAATGCTATGATGAAATTAAACGTTGTTCCATATGAAACGCATGTGAAGAGCCGATTGCTACTATGAATTAACATGTTTTTTTGTTTTTTTTTTACGCATGCGCACTTGGGGTTTTTGTAAGCGGGCGGGCTTTTTGAATAATGATTTATAGATGAGTTATTTTTTTTAAATTACCAAAAGATCCAAAACTAATAAGTCATTAGCGTTTTTAATATCTCATGAACCAACTTGTATGAGAGGTCGTTGGGACTTGAGGTGACATTCTGTTTTTGAATGTATTATTTATTTTTTTGTCAAAAGGGCCTAACTACACTTTTGTTAATATCTCGCTAACTAATAATCAGAGAGGGTCAAGTGAGGTGTCATGGGACTCAGGTTGGTCAACCCTTTTCCATGACCAATGAATTTACCCAAACGATCTAATACAGCATGGTCATTGACCTATGATTTTATAAACTAATAATCGGAGAGGGTCAAGTGAGGTGTCATAGGACTTAGAATGGTTAACTCTTTCCCATGACCAATGAATTTACCCCAAAAATCCAAAAACAGCAAGGTCATTGTCCTAAGATTTTATAAACTAATAATCGGATACGAACATGTGAGATGTTTACCATGTGTGATGAAACATAGCTAGGTAGAGAAAGAATTAGTTTAGGATACATGTATGGTGACTGACAAGTCTTTTACCATTGAAACTTGTTTTCAGATCAAACTGCTGTATAGAGAGAGTATAGGTTGCAGGTATGGGTTAATAAATGAGAAACGGTGTACGCAAACTGTGATTTATCAAGAATTAAGAGTAGACTATCTTTAATTGATTGGTTAAAGATGATAGCTAAAACACAAAAATGCTCAGTGGTTACCGAGACAAAATGGTCGCTACACACAACAAGCTTTAAATACTTGACGCTGATAATCTATACACACACACACTCGCTTGTTCTAAACTAAACTGTGTTGTTGTCAGTGCTCAGACAGTAGGCTGATGACGAAATGCATTGCTAACAGAAATATAATCATTTCCGGTTGTCTAATGTTACCAGCTATCCATTTTTTTTGTGTTGTGTTGCAGTGGTAAGCACTTTCAGCTCTTGTACTGGTGGTCTTAACTCGATTTCCAGGTCTGAAGCCTAGAACGAGTCGAACTAAGATACAAGGGCATGGTGGTGCAGTGGTTAAGCTGTTAGCCTTTTCACTAGGGGTTCGATTTCAGGTTAATATGCATGTCATAAACATATTAAACAAAACAAAACAGAGATAACGTTTAAAACTGATTACATTTTGTGTCTTTTTCAAATTATTACTTGGAATACAAATACAAAGGTGAACTGGGTTTGATATACAGTTAATGCTGTCTATCACACACTCGACTGTAAGAAAGCCAAAAGAGCAAAAGGCGTAGGTAGAGCAGTGGTAAAATTGCTATATGTAGAGAACTACCTAGCAAAGCTATATCGCATAAACAGTGCAGGATACAATCCAGCAATCAAATTTGTATCTTGTGGAACAGAGAAATGCACTTACGTGAGAAAATGCAAGTTCATGTGTAATATGACCTAACACACAAGTGTTCACCTGTGCACGTGCACAATAAGAGCTAACATGTCACATTCTGTTTAGTTCGTACGTAGCGTTAGGTTAGGGCTAATGCACACACCCTAGTACACGAGGCTCATGTCATTTGAGAGCAGGTCAAGGGGATCTAACTTGGTGGATGGATGTGTTCTAACGAGTCATTTGTAGTTGAAGGAGAATAATACTTGTTCTTAAGATGTTAAAACTGAGGAGATGGTATGTACTGTAAGACGTCTTGTTATATCCTGTGTAATATTACAGACATGGCAGAGAGCACACAGTTCTGTTGCTATGACTAACTCTGCAGTAATTTGAAACCCCCACGTGTTCATTAAGACAATGGGTGATGATTATACAAAGTTAGCAGTCATTGGATATTACACAGGTGTTCCTTCCGGTGTCATGTTGCTGACATGGCAGAGAACGCACAGTTCTATTGCTATGACTAACGCTGCAGTAATTTCAAACCCCAAGGTGTTGATCAAGACAATGGGTGATGATCATGCAAAGTCAGTAGTAATTGGATACCACACATCAACATGGACTAAATCATAAATGTGTTGTCATAACCCGCAGAAACCTCATTTAAAGATTTTAGATTTTACATTTTAACATTTTAGATTTTAGATTTTTTTAAATTAATTTTTTTTGTTTTTTTTGTTTTTAGATTTTACATTTTAAATTTAAGATTTTTTGATTTTTTAGATTTTACTTTTATTTACATTTTCCTAAAAGAGTAAACTACAAGGTCACATACCTAACCTCATTAAACCTAACTTTACCAAACCTAACTTAAGCTAATCCAAAGGCTAATGCACCTACACAAAGTATATAAGGTACATGCAACTATCCTTATGCTAGTCTTACAGGTTACTGTACAACATGATCACTACCCAAACGGATTTTTTTTCATTTTGTTGTTTACACATATGTCAATTCTCTAATTTCCCATTTTCAGTTTTTTTTAAAATACCGTATCAGTTTTTAGTTTTCCATTTCATAATATGGAAACATGGATTTTGCATTTTGTTGCTTACACATTTATTAATTTCACAATTTCCCATTTACAGTTTTTAAAAAGTCAGTTTAAAGTTTTTCAATTTCATGATATAGAAACATGGATTTTCCAATTTGTTGTTTTCACATTTGTCAATTTACTAAATTCACATTTACAGTTTTTTTTAAATTTCAGTTTAATGTTTTTTTCTATTTGTCAGTATGGAAACATGGATTTTTTACAATTTGTTTTTTACACGTCATGTAACTATCCTTATGCTAGTCTTATAGGTTACTGTACAACATGATCACTACCCCAACCGGATATTATTTTTCATTTTTGTTGTTTACACATATGCCAATTTTCCAATTTCCCATTTTAAGTTTCTTTAAATGTCAGTTTTAAGTTTTTCAATTTCATAATATGGAAACATGGATTTTGCATTTTGTTGTTTACACATTTATTAATTTCACAATTTCCCATTTACAGTTTAAAGTTTTTCAATTTCATGATATAGAAACATGGATTTTCCAATTTGTTGTTTTCACAATTGTCAATTTACCAAATTCCCATTTACAGTTTTTAAAATTTCAGTTTAATGTTTTTTTTTCTATTTGTCAATATGGAAACATGGATTTTTCCAATTTGTGTTTTACATGTTCATTTTGCATTAGGAGTGGAGAGAGGTGGGTAGTAATTAAAAATGTGCAAGTAGTGTCCATTGTTGACAGGTCATTGTTGACGAGTCCTTTTCATACAACAGACAAGTGAGTTCATGTTTCGCATGCATTACCTAAAATGTAATACCATACAAGTGTTTAACATTTTACAAATTAGCTTATGTATTAGTTTATGTGTGGGGTCTTATGTTGGGCATTTTGTGTTGGCTTATTTGACATGTTATTTTGTCAATGTATTTAGTGGATTTTTCTCTTGGTCTTGGAAAGTATATCAGTCCATTTTATCACAACATAATGCTTACTGCCATGTTTGTAAGCAACAACAACAACAACAACACACTAAACTCTAAGTACTCTAAGGTACTCTCAACTCGTACTCTTAACTCTATCCCATGCCTAGTCAAGAACATTATTTTTTTTTTCAAAAAAAAAGGTGAATGAGGAAAGTAGACTATATGTTTAAACTAAAAAAATCATATAAAGTCATGTTAACTCTAACACCTACGTTTATCCCATTCTTAGTCGAAAAATATTATATTTTTTTAAATTGTTCTAAAAAATATTTGGAAAGTAAAGTCATCCTATAAAGTCATATATAGACTCAAACCAATGGCTTTTATATCCTTAATCGTTAGAACAAAATATGGAATTTTTGACCTTTTAACAAAAAAATTTCATTTTAAAAAATGGGGTTAAGTTATATATTGGAAACTAGGAATTTTACAAAAAAGTGTGTTTGACATAAATGACAGGTATTTACCCCCCCCCCCCCCCCAACCCACAAACCAAGTCCCCAGATCTCTGGGACAAAATCCAGTAATGTTTTAATCTAATCCTAGCTAACCTCACCAGACGTGACCATACCTGTTTTGTAAGCAACAACAACAACACACTAAGATTCAAAGAATTCCAGAGTACTTTTAGATTAATTATCGACTCTCAACTCTTATAACTATGTCTATCCCACTCTGTCAGAAACACGATATTTCTTTTTTTTTTTAATTTTTTTCTCCATGTCACTACTGAAGTGATAATGGGTCTTTCCGATCCTATCACTATAAATTCATTACCCCGCTCTTATCTCGGTCTCGACAACAACCATGGCTATTTTTACTATGTCAGATGATGTAATGTTCGGGTGCAAAGTGTGTACAAAGTAGGTGTAAAAGTGGGTGCAAAGAGGGTGCAAAGTGGGTGCAAAGTGGGTGCAAAGTGGTTGCAAAGTGGGTGCAAAGTGGGTGCAAAAGTGGGTGCAAAAGTGGGTGCAAAAAGTGGGGAATGTTAATGTGGTACCCTATTTGTAATGGCGTATTTGACAAGTTATTTTGTGGTACCCTATTTGTAATGGCTTATTTGACAAGTTATCTTTGTCAATGTATTTAGAGGATATTTCTCTTGTTCTTGGAAAGTATCTCAACCCTTTTTATGATAGCATAATGCTTACCGCCATGTTTGTAAGCAACAACAACACACTAAAATTCCAAGAATCCAAACTACTTACTCTAAGGTTAATGATTGCCTCTCAACTCCATTCCACGCCTAGTCAAAAACATTATACATTTCAATTTTTTTTTTCAATAAAAAGGTAAATTGAGACAGTAGGCTGTATGTTTAATCTAAAAATCATATAAAATCATATGCTAACTACAACACCTAAGTCAATCCCACTCTCAGTCAAAAAATATTATATTCTTTAAATTGTTCCAAAAAATATTTGGAAAGTAGGCTATATTTTGAAAACTATTCATCCTAAAAGGTCATATATAGACTCGAACCAATGGCTTTAATATCCTTAATCGTAAGAACAAAATATGGAATTTTTTGACATTTTTTTCAAAAATGATCATTTTAAAACGGGGGGTATATTTTGGAAACTAGGAATTTTACAAAAAGTTTGTTTAACGTAAATGACAGGTATTTAGCCCCACTACCCACAAACCAAGTCCCAGGTCTCTGGGGGTAAAATAAAAAAAAGTTCAATTTGGAAAGTAGGCGATATTTTGAAAAACAATCATCCTAAAAAGTCATATATAGACTCAAACCAATGGCTTATATGTCCTTAACCGGTAGAACAAAACTGAACATTTTTTTCAGTTTTTCCAAAAAAGTCCAATTTTCAAAATTGTCTATATTTTGGGAACTAAGAATTTTACAAGAAAGTTTGTTTAACGTAAATGAAAGGTCTTTACCCCCTCTACCCAAAATATAAATTTCTGGTCCCTAGGACAAAAACTGTGCAGTAGTGTGTTTGTGAGAGTTCAAGGCCCACCGCCACCGCTCCACCGCCAAGATGGCGGCCGTAGCTTAAGTTAACCTAGCCTAACCTAACCTAACCTACGAGGTGTGATCAAAAAGTTCCAAAAAAGTGACTGCGACTTAACCTAACCTAGCCTAGCCTAACCTAACCTAACCTACAACGTGTGTTCAAAAAGTTTCAAAATGGCGGCCGTAGCTTCACTTAACCTAACCTAACCTAACTTAACCTAAACCTACGAGGTGTGATCAAAAATTTTTCAAAATAGTGGTCATAGCTTAACTGAACCTTGCCTAACCTAACCTAACCTAAACCTACGAAGTGTGGTCATAAAGTTCCAAGATGGCGGTCGTAGCTTAACTCAACCTAACCTAACCCTACGAGGTTTGATCAGAAAGTTCCAAAAATGGCGGCCGTAGCTTAACTTAACCTATGATTGATCCCTGTTGATTGACCCCTTTTGATTGATCTCTGTTGATGCATCCCTTTGGACTGGTCCCTGTTGGCCAGCCCCTTTGGGCGGGTCCTTTTTGAAGGGAGTCATTTTTTTACGGGTCCCGGAGGACGGGTCCTTGTTGACGGGTCCCTGTGGGCGGGTCCCTTTGACATAATTTGGAAAAAATGCATGGGCCAGTCCATAGGGATCAGTCCAATATAGCTTTGCTAGGTAGTTCTCTACATATAGCAATTTTACCACTGCTCTACCTACGCCTTTTGCTCCTTTGGCTTTCTTACAGTCGAGTGTGTGTGATAGACAGCATTAACTGTATATCAAACCCAGTTCACCTTTGTATTTGTAATCCAAGTAATAATTTGAAAAAGACACAAATGTAATCAGTTTTAAACGTTATCTCTGTTTTGTTTTGTTTAATATGTTTATGACATGCATATTAACCTGAAATCGAACCCCTAGTGAAAAGGCTAACAGCTTAACCACTGCACCACCATGCCCTTGTATCTTAGTTCGACTCGTTCTAGGCTTCAGACCTGGAAATCGAGTTAAGACCACCAGTACAAGAGCTGAAAGTGCTTACCACTGCAACACAACACAAAAAAAAATGGATAGCTGGTAACATTAGACAACCGGAAATGATTATATTTCTGTTAGCAATGCATTTCGTCATCAGCCTACTGTCTGAGCACTGACAACAACACAGTTTAGTTTAGAACAAGCGAGTGTGTGTGTGTGTATAGATTATCAGCGTCAAGTATTTAAAGCTTGTTGTGTGTAGCGACCATTTTGTCTCGGTAACCACTGAGCATTTTTGTGTTTTAGCTATCATCTTTAACCAATCAATTAAAGATAGTCTACTCTTAATTCTTGATAAATCAGAGTTTGCGTACACCGTTTCTCATTTATTAACCCATACCTGCAACCTATACTCTCTCTATACTGCAGTTTGATCTGAAAACAAGTTTCAATGGTAAAAGACTTGTCAGTCACCATACATGTATCCTAAACTAATTCTTTCTCTACCTAGCTATGTTTCATCACACATGGTAAACATCTCACATGTTCGTATCCGATTATTAGTTTATAAAATCTCAGGTCGATGACCTTAATGTATTGGGTATTTTGGGTAAATTCATTGGCCATAGGAAAGGGTTGACCATTCTAAGTCCTATGACACCTCACATGTTGATATTCGATTATTAGTTTATAAAATCTTAGGTCAATGACCTTGCTGTTTTTGGATTTTTGGGGTAAATTCATTGGTCATGGGAAAGAGGTAACCATTCTAAGTCCTATGACACCTCACTTGACCCTCTCCGATGATTAGTTTATAAAATCATAGGTCAATGACCATGCTGTATTAGATCGTTTGGGTAAATTCATTGGTCATGGAAAAGGGTTGACCAACCTGAGTCCCATGACACCTCACTTGACCCTCTCTGAATATTAGTTAGCGAGATATTAACAAAAGTGTAGTTAGGCCTTTTTAACAAAAAATAAATAATACATTCAAACACAGAATGTCACCTCAAGTCCCAACGACCTCTCATACAAGTTGGTTCATGAGATATTAAAAACGCTAATGACTTATTAGTTTTGGATCTTTTGGTAATTTAAAAAAAAATAACTCATCTATAAATTATTATTCTAAAAGCCCGCCCGCTTACAAAAACCCCAAGTGCGCATGCGTAAATACAAAAACAAAAAAAAACATGTTAATTCATAGTAGCAATCGGCTCTTCACATGCGATTCATATGGAACAACGTTTAATTTCATCATAGCATTAGGGACCATGGGCCAAGGGATTAGTCAAAAAGGACCCGTCAACAAGGACCCGTCCACAGGGGACTCGTCAACAAGGACCCGTCAACAAGGACCCGTCAACAATGACCTGTCAACAATGACCCGTCCACAGGGTCCCGTCCACAGGGATCCATTCACAGGGGCCTGCGTGTGCGTGCAGGTGAACATACGATTACGTCAGCAAACCATCTCATCTAGTTTCAAATTTAGCCACTACGGCGCGTGAAACACACAGGAACTGCGTGGGAACATACGATTACGTCAGCGAAACATGAACTCACTTGTCTGTTGTATTAGTATCAATTTAGTAGTGACATCAAGCTGCAAAAGACGTTTACTTACACAATCCATCATTATGGTAAGCATTTTTTTTTCTTATCATTATGGAAATCTCCTTATTAGAATAAAATGTTATAGTGGTTCTGGGCACTTATAGCTAAACTGTAATAGATATGATTTTTTTGTTTCTTTATAGGCTACTACAATAAATATTCTCAATACTATGGGGGGGGCAGAACTGTTGATTAGAGAGAAAAAAAGCTCACTGAATTACCAATGCATACTCTTTTCCGTATCATTAACATTCAAAAAGTGGTCACAAAGTATGGTGAACGTGTATCATGTGTTAGTGAAAATTTTCAGACATTCCTTTCGACACGTTTTAATGATATATGTCAGAAAAGTGTGCTCGATGATCTAAATCGTGGTGGACATTCTCTATATCTAATTTATGAGGTTATAAAAACAATAAATGTATTGTACATTCTGACTTTGAAGTTAGGGTAGGTTATGTTAGGTAAGGTGGGATCTGGTTAGTTTAGGTAAGGTTAGGTTAGGTTAGGTGAAGTTGGGTTAGGCAGAATGGCTGCGGTATGAATCAAAAGCCAGTTCCTGTCAGTTTTGCCTCACAAGGTTGAGTGTACCCCATTCCAACCCTCAGCCTAGAATTAAATTTCTTGACAGAGCCAGGACTCGAACCCAAGCCTCCACAGTAACAGCCAAGAATGCTAGCCACTACACCAAAAAGTGGACAATATAAGACTGGTCTTGATTGTACATGATCAATGCAAGATTACCTAATAATAATAATAATAATAATAATAATAATAATAATAATAAAAACAATAAATATTCCATTTAGCAACTACACGGCCGAACTTCCCCTGTGACATCATCCACGGTCTCAGGACATGGCGGCCATCTTGCCTATTAGCCCCTGCCCCAGCTCTGACTGACCCCTCCATAAGAATAACATAGAGTGATTGCGCGCGGCGGCCATCTTGCCCATTAGCCCCTGCCCCAGAACCGGCCTTTATATCCTACTCACATCGAAAATCCCTCAGACATGTGTCTTCTTATTCTTAATGATGAGTTTATATGCCGAGTATCCCACCCCAAAGGAAACCAATCGGGAGATATTGTTATTCAATTAAATGCAAGTCTACCCCCTTAACACCCCTTTAGAACCTGAATATCCAAAATTCCTTCCTTAGTGGACGTTTTCGACATACAGCGAACATAGCCCAAAAATGTCATGATTCTAACTTCAATAGTTTTGGCTGGGCGATGATGAGTGAGTGAGTAAGTCAGGTCATTTTCTTTCAATTATTTTTCAGAATTTCACCCCTCTCATGAACCTCTTAAATTGGATTTATGAAAAAAAAAGTCGAACACCTACTTACTTATTTTTTAGCTGTTCTTGCCCCCTGAGTTTGATGAGTGAGAAAGTTAGGACACTTTCTTTCCTGTTTACTCCCCTAGAATTTCACCCCTCTCCAAGGGCCCCTTAAATTGGATTGATGAAAAAACGGTCGAACACCTATTTACTTATAATTTAAGCTGTTTTTCCCCGCCGAATTTCACACTTCTCGCCTGTGTCGTTTAAGAGATACACGCTCCGTTAAGAATCCTTCAACCCCCAATTTTCACCCCTTTCACCTCATAATATACACCACATCGATAAACCCTTAGACATATGTCTGATTATTTTAATGATTAGTTTATATACCGAATATCACATCCCCAAAGAAACAACTCATGAGATATCGTTATTCAATGAAATGCACGTTTACCCCCTTAACACCTCTTTAAAACACGAATAAACAAAAATCATTCCTTAGTTGACGTTTTCCACATACAGCTAACATATTCCCAAAATTTCATGTTTCTGACTTAAATAGTTTTCGCTGGGCGTGATGAGTGAGTGAGTCAGACAGGACATTTTCTTTCAATTATTTTTTCCAGAATTTCACCCCTCCCCATGGGCCCCTTAAATTGGATTGATGAAAAAACGCTTGAACACATATTAGCTTATTTTTAAGCTGTCTTTTTCCCCTGAGTTTGATGAGTGAGTGAGTTTGTCTGTCAGTTAGAGCACTTTCTCTCCTTTTTTCCCCCAGAATTTCACCCCACCCCATTGGGTCCTTAAATTAATGTATGAAAAAAAAAACGGTGGAACACCGATTTACTTATGTTTTAAGCTGATTTTTTTTTCGCTGAGTTTCAAATTTCTCGCCTATGTCGTTTACACGCATCGTTAAGAATCGTTCAACCCCCACTTTTCACCCCTTTCACCTCATAATATACACCACATCGAAAAACCCTCAGACACGTGTCTTCTTATTTTTAATGATGAGTTTATATGCTGAGTATCACATCCCCCAATGAAACCAATCGGGAGATATTGCTATTCAATGAAATGCAGGTCTACCCCCTTAACACCCCTTTAGAACCTGAATACCCAAAAATCATTTCTTAGTGGGCATTTGCGGCCCTTCAGAAAGCTGCATACCAAATTTCATTCCAATCCGTTGGGTGGTTTCTGAGATTTCGTGATGAATGTGTGAGTGAGTGAGTGAGTGAGTGGTATTTGACAAATATCTAATAGATAGTGTCAAGTCTTTGTTATGCTATACTCGGTTGACAGTGCTGTGTGAGCAGTTGAGTAACTAACGGGATTTCAAGTAAAGTTCCCCATTTTCTATACCGGTAGTGCAGTGTGCAACTGGCATCCTGTCGGCCGTGTCTCGACTTGAGCTATGTTGCCATGGAAACTATCTGCCTTGCCATTCCTTCATGAGTATATTTTATGAATTTTCTCGAGTGCAAAAGGGCCGAAATCAGAAGAATGAGAAAGACTATCGAAAATTCATGTAGTCAGCGGTTCCTTCTGGGTCCTAAACTATGTGTATGCAAAATTTGGTTGAGATTGGTGGAACGGTGTAGATTTGTATACGGAACCAACCCACCCACCCACCCACATACATACATACAGACTTTCACTTTTATATATAAGATTTTAGTGTCTCCAATTCCCATGTCATCATAATTGATTTTGGCAAACTGAGGACCACGTAAATAACTCTTCATGATTTCAGTTTCCTTTGACACCAGTATTCCATTATTCTCTTGCTCACAGCTTCTTTCTTTTCTGCTGTCCAATGTTGTTTCTTCTTGGTCGCTGTTTTTGGCTCTAGGAACCTCTCAAAGTCTGTATATTATTTCTGAAAGTGGTCTATTGCGGGTATCTTGATCAGTGATGTGCATTTCTTATAGATCCTTCTTGGTGTTAGCAAACCATTTTTCATAAGAGTTGTCTTTTCCATTGGTCTTGTTGAAGTGGTTACAAATGTTCTTAGTGAGTCTGTCATCAGGCACTCTTGAAACATGTCCAATGATTTTAACCCTTCGTTTTCGTATGGTATCTGAGATTCTGCTGCATGTTTTACATACTTCTTTGTTACTACGTAATCCAGGCTGTTCCAGCCGAGCAACTCGCTCGTGAGCAGTGGAGTACTCGCCGCCTTACGTGAGTAAACCTGCAACATGCAATACAGCTCTGCCGTGGGGGTGGGGGGGGGGGGGCTGCCGTCACTTCGCGGTGGATACATCAAGACTGGCTGGAAGGGCATGGACTTGTGATATAACCTTCGCCCAGTGACGTATTGACTCTCACCACCAGTCTCTCTCCAACCGTGCTCCGAGCATTACAACTGAATACTCGCGTGTACGCATACTCAAACTCATGGATTTGGAACAGCCTGACGTAGTCGGTATGTGTCAGCACATTTTATTGGTCCAAGAATTTTTCTTAAAAATTTTCGTTCCTATTTTTCAATTTCATCAATGCCCTTTTAAGTTGTTAGTCCTAGGCATTTCGAAGCATACAGGCACTCTGGATGAATTACTGTGTGATAGTGTCGTAGTTTAGTCCTAAAAGAAATCACTTTCCTGTTGTATGTGTTTTTCGTAAGGTGGTCAGGAATGATCACTATTTTAAGTGACTTTGAGTACTTTGTTTAACATGGGCCTGAAATGTGCTTTAGACTTAATTTCGTCATTACAACAGTCCCACATCCTTGTGTGGTCTCCGAGTGCGTATTGATACTCTGGTCCCAAAAGTCATGGGTTGGATTCCCGGCTCTGACAAGAAATTTAATTCTGGTTTGAGGGTAGGACCATGAGTGAGGTCAAACTTAGAAGAGCAAATCGGGTGCCTACCGAAGTCATACCCTACCACTCTATGTGTCTGCTATAGAATCCAACTTATGGAGAGTACTACTATTACGTCTTCTTCTTATTTTTCTGCTTCTCATTCTTCTGTTCAATCTGGGCCACGGAGTAACAAGTATGGCATCTTGGATCATCTTTTCCCTCCACTTGCTTTTATCTTCTGCCAATACAGCTTCATTCAGATGCTCATTTCCTTCCTTATTTCCTCAGAAAATGCCACATTCCTAAATTTCTTCTCTCCTTCTTCACCTCTGAAGTCGGAAACTAAGTGTCGATTCATTCTGGTTTGAGGGTTGGGACGGGATACATTCAGCCTCGTGGGGCAAAACTGAGAAGAGGCGGATTTGATTCCTACCTCAGCCTTACTGGAAGTGGTTTTCCGTGGTTTCCCACTTCTACTCCAGGCAAATGCCGGGATGGTAGCTAACTTAAGGTCACATCTGCTTCCCACCCATATCCTGCCTCAATTACGTACAAATAACTTACTCACACTAGTACCGACACCCATTGCACAGATTATCAGACAAATTCTACACACACTCAAGTACACGGGACTACAAGATGGTTGGTTCCTTAGTTTAGGGGCTGCGACAACGCGGTCATGTAGCCTCGTATACTTTAAGTGTGTGTAGAATTTGTCTGATAACTGGTGTTAATTGTGATGGCTGTATTAGTGTGTGATATCTGTGATTCAGGTAGAAGGACTACAGACGATTAATTTTTTCAAGTAGTTCATACTCTTGCTACAAAATGCTACAGTTCACCACACCTAGCTGCGGACGTGGCTACTAAATGCCAACACAGTCAGCACCTGATGGCGAACTTTGGAACTAATATAGCGTTATCAAACTAACCAACAAATTTTAGTTTCCACAAGTGTAATTAGTAGAAGGTTCTTTTTCATGCCACAAATCTATGACATGGGGCCACCGGCTTTACTTCCCCTCCAAAGGAAGGCAAACTGAGAGATTTTAACGCTCTTAAAACATCCTACGACTTCGGCCGGGTTTGAACCCGCGATCTTGTGAATAGAAGCTCAGCATGCTACCAACTACGCCGCCGAGGCCACTGGACTACAAGACCACGATGTTGCAAAGCCTCCTGAAGAATCAACAACAACAACTATTTATTGAAATTGGTTCCTGTCTTGAACTGATGTCCATGGAGACTGTTATATTGCGAGATTATTTTGAAAATCAGTGGCACTTATCCAGGTTTGAAGCTTAAGATCTTGATTCTCCCCGTTAACTAATTCTGGAGAGTTATTTACTTTGTTTCGTTGCGTATAATACAACATAGCTTCAGCTGCAGCGGAACAGCGACATGACATTCTTTGAGGACATAATTAAAACCACTGTTATTTATCCCAGCTCATTGCAATGTTTAAATTCTCCTCTTGTATGCCAACCACGTTCTTTACCCAGATATTGCGACGGAGCACGGAATCTTTCATCAAACATCCAATTTGTTTAGCGACACAATGTTGTCGCTAATGTTGACTGACAGATATAACATTATGTGGGTAAATATTGTACAAGACAGTGTGAGCCCCTCCTGCAGACGCCATCTACGGGATGTTTGGAATGTGTCGGGGGCGTAAATCAGGCGATCCCCTGAAAGCAAATTAAACACAACTCGCTTTAAAGTCAAAGAGTAAATGACACACATCTTATTGACTGTACATTCTAACTTCCCCTCGCCTTGGCGCTTCACTTCCTTCAGTAATACGAACTGGTTTGTTTGGTTCACACTGGGGTGCTTCTTGCCTTATTAGATCAACAGGAAACGGGAGACACGTTCTGTAAGCTTGTTTGTAGCAAAGCGTTCTCATTCTCATTTTACTCGCCACCTTGAAAGTTATATTCTTATAAATATTGATAAAAATAATAATAATCATAGAAACTAAACAGATTTTTTTAAACTCCAAACCCAAAACCACAATGCCCTGGTTTAGGAATTCCAGAGAAGACCTCAAAATGCTGCATCTAAAACCCGACAACGCCTTCAATAGAGATCTCTTCCGTAAAAAGATACTGACTAATGGGCTAACCCGAGATGAGATACAGAAGCAGGAAAGAAGACAAGGTACCACCTGGACTGCGGAGCGCATGATGCCCAGAGGGAAGCGAAGAGAATTGCCAAGTGTAACAAGACTTAACGTGGTCCTAGATGACCTGAACGAATTATACGAGAAAACATAGAACACAAAACTGTCAGAAAAATATTTGGAGCAATACAAAGAGATGCCATATGGATGAAATGACCTACCAAAGAGCTATTCGAGTACATAGACAGACTCACCACTAAGATCAGAAAACTCAGACTAACGTTTACGGGCACATACAGAGAATGAACAACAACAGACTTACGAAGAAGATCTTTGATGTAGTAAACAGCTCAAGCAAGAAAACTAATTGGTATCATGAAATAGAGGAAGACTTAAGGCAGGTGGGGATCGAGAGACAAATGACAGGAGGCAGAGGAGAATTCAGAAACAAAATTAAGAACACAAAATTTAAAACAAATGAAAAGATGAAGACAAGAACATTGTGGACAGAACAAAGGAAACAGGAGCACAGTCAAATGATGAAGAGAGTCTGGGAAGTGAAGAGGAAGAAGGGAGAGAAGTGAAAATTGTGTCATCGTGAGATATTTAAGTTCAAGCACTGTCCACTACTACTACTACTACTACTACTAATAATAATAATAATAATAATAATAATAATGCAAAATTATGACACTACAAGGCTGTTATTTTACCGGAAGCTTTATTAACATGAATTGCAGCCGAATGGCCATATCAGGGTATTATTATTGAACGCCCGAAAGCTCCCAGCAAGTTCAATTTCAAGTAGTTCCAACCTTGGCTACCAGATGCCACTGTCATTGACACCGAACGTTGGAATTTGTTAGAGTGTTTCTACCCAAATATAACCTGCATCTTTAGCTACACACTAGCAATTGTAGTGAAAGGTTCATTAACATGCCATAAATCTATGGCATGGGCCCGCTGGCTTTACTTCCACTCCGAAGGAAGGCATACTGAAGGATTTTTACGCGCTTAAAAAAGGGACGGAAGCTTTATACGCCCCAGAAACCATATCTCTCGTTGGTCACCCTAAAACTATAGAAATTGAATAGTAAGAACGGAAAAAACTACGGACCACAGGACATGGCATTTCACTTCGAAAACCTCAAATGCATTGACCGGCAATCAAACCCGATCCACCTTGTTGAGAGGCCAAAAGCATGACCGCTGCACCACCTCACCCCCAAAGCAGGGCTGGCATGCGAAATTAAATTCATGGCTGTGGGGGCGAAAATAATTTAATTTCGCCGTGAGCGCGATATTCGGGAGCGAAATGATAATGATTGTCGTCGCGTAATTAAATCAAAGCGAAACTTAATTCGAAGCGAAATTAATTTCGTTCCAGACTTTTAATTTCGCTCCCGGCGCGAAATTAATTTAGTTCCAGACTTATAATTTCGCTCCCGGCGCGAAATTAATTTCGTTCCACACTTTTAATTTCGCTTCCGGCGCGAAATTAATTTCGTTCCACACTTTTAATTTCGCTCCAGGCGCGATATTAATTTCGTTCCTGACTTATAATTTCGCTCTCGGCGCGAAATTTATTTAGTTCCAGACTTATAATTTCGCTCCCGGCGCGAAATAAAATTCGTTACAGACTTTTAATTTCGCTCCCGAGGCGAAATAAAATTCCCAAACGGCATTAAGTTTCGCTCTCCGACGTGTATTTAAAATGCATGAAACATTTAATTTCTTTGTTGAAATTAAAATACAGTATATTCGTTTCGAGAGTTAAATAATGTTCTGTACGATGTTCCAAGTCCTGACGTCTGTCTGTTAGGTAGTCCGAAGGCTGGTTGGATCCTCAAAAAGTACCGCCGGTAGGTTATGTGGGTAGATACCCACAAAAACTCAAGGCAGCGCTATAGTGGGGCGTACTAGACAAAATGAGGGGTGAGGTAGTTTGCCATTGCTTTCCTCACTGAGTCAGAACAGCAGTACTAACCCTATGAGTAGAACCCTTCACAGCATCCACAGGCACTGACTGCCCCGAATGTCATTACTAAGCACCACCCATACCTCAGTAGCTTCCATATAATCACAGCCATGAGTGAGACTGAGACATCGGTGAAAAACCACATTTTACTCTAGCCCGTGCCAACAGTCAAATGCAAATGAGTCGTCAAGTTACAAAACTCGTTTAATCCACTTGTGAATAAGGATCATTTTCATGAGAAACGTTTCTCTGGACTTTGCCTCACGTATATTTTGTGTTTGTTGTTTTCTACTTTTGGGTTGGTGTTTTTGTGTTTGCTTTGTGCTTTTGCTTTTGAATTTGACTTATTGCTTTTCTTTCTTGGTTTTGTGTTTGTGTTCTGCTTTTGCTTTTTTGAATTTTGCTTTATGTTATTTGTTTTTTGTTTTCTGCTTTTGCTTTTGTTTTTGAATTTTGCTTTTTGCTTCGTCTTTTTGTTTTTGTTTGTGTTTGTTTTCTGCTTTTGCTTTTTTGAATTTTGCTTTTTGCTTTATGTTTCTTGTTTTATGATTTTTCTTTTGTTTTTTGTTTTCTGCTTTTGCTTTTGTTTTTGAATTTTGCTTTTTGCTTCGTCTTTTTTGTTTTTGTTTTGTGTTTGTTTTCTGCTTTTGATTTTTTGAATTTTGCTTTTTGCTTTATGTTTCTTGTTTTATGATTTTGCTTTTGTTTTTTGTGTTCTGCTTTTGCTTTCTGCTTCGTTTTTTTTGTTTTGGTTTTGTGTTTGTTTTCTGCTTTTGCTGTTTTTGAATTTTGCTTTTTGCCTTGTGTTTCTTTTTTATTCTGCTTTTGCTTTTGTGTTTGAATTTTACATTTTACTTCGTGTTTTGTGTTTTTGGTTTTGTATTTGTTTTCTGGGAAATCAAAATAAAACAAAATAAACAAAACAAAATAAAAACAAAAAAACAAAACCAAAAAACAAGACAATTTGAAACAAAATAAAACGAAATAAAGTAAAACAAAAAAATAAACAAAACAAAATAAAGCAAAATAAAATAAGGTAAAATGGGGGGCATGATCACCTCCTTTGAGGGGCAAGACAGACACATCAAACAGATGGAGGAGGGAGTTATGAACAATGACTGCGTCGGGGTGGTATTGGAGGAAGGACGGGTAGATTCTGGGAAAAGGACGAGGGTGGCGTCGATGTGACGTAGGTAGATATCTAGGTTATGAAGTTATAGGGCCGAACGGGAATGAAGGTTGAGGTCGGCCATTAGAATGAAATGGGGGAAGACTTCAGACACGTGGGTAATGAAGTCTTTGGGGATGGGGTGGTAGGGACGAATGTAGATGGTGGCTAGGTGTAGGACGCGGGAGCAAATAAGGCTTTCGGGGAAGAAAAGAAACAGACTTCATTTCAGAAATATTCCATAAAATGAAATATTCCATGCATTTTAATTTCAGGCCGGGGAAGGGAGGGGGGAGAGGGGATAACATACCGGGAACGAAATTGATGGTCGTTAACAAATTTTATTTCGCGCCAGGAGCGAAATTAAAAGTCTGTAATGAATTTAATTTCGTGCCAGGAGCGAAATTAAAAGTCTGTAACGAATTTCATTTAGCGCCGGGAGCTAAATTAAAAGTCCGTAATGAATTTAATTTCGCGCCAGGAACGAAATTAAAAGTTTGTAACGAATTTCATTTCGCGCCGGGAGCTAAATTAAAAGTCCGTAATGAATTTAATTTCGCGCCAGGAGCGAAATTAAAAGTTTGTAACGAATTTCATTTCGCGCCGGGAGCTAAATTAAAAGTCCGTAATGAATATAATTTCGCGCCAGGAGCGAAATTAAAAGTCTGTAACGAATATCATTTCGCGCCAGGAGCGAAATGTTATTCCATTGAACAATTTCATTTCGCGACGCTAAATTAAATTGATAATACATTTCGTTTCGCATGCCAGCCCTGCCCCAAAGGCTGTAGTTACGTAATTACAATTGGGTATATTTTTATATCATACCTGAACCGGACATTAATGTCTGCTCTCAACCTAGCTGCTCATTGAATAAGCTCGCAAATGCACATTGGTGTGGAAATTAGAATATTATAATGTTATTGGCTTCACGTCCCTTTTTACTGCTGCTTTTTGAGACGCCTGGGTGCCAGAATTATGTCCCAAAGGGGATCTTGAACGTGCCAGTAAATCTACTGACACGGCAACTTCGCAATTCCACACCCTCAAATGTCAAATGACTGAGCCAGGATTTGAACCTGCAACCTTGTGCACAGCAGGCGAGAACGTTACCGCTGAGCCACGCAGCCAGTTGGAAATTAATAAGACTCGCCGCTGACTTACCGTCCACAATTTTAGGCAATATAATTGTTTTACAACGCAATGAAATTATTCTAAATATGTGAGCATGTTTCATGTATAATTTAGTTATTTTCCCCAAAATAAATTCCTAAAACAAATTTTATGATTCTGAATTTCCACTTTTTAGGACACCTTACTTTATTCACAATGTCACGCCAGTAGTTTTGATTATTTCATTCTAGCTCCATTAGCTACCATAGTTGTCTATTGTTGGCTGTCACCTTTCAGGTCCGAGTTGCATTCCCGGCTTACAAAGAAATTCAATTCTAGTCTGAGGGAGCAGGATACACTCAGCTTCAGGAGAGAGAACTGAGAAGAGGTTGATTCGATTCCTACCTCAGCCATCTTAGAAGTGATTTTCCGTGATTTTTCACTTCCACTCCAGGAAAATGCCAGGATAGTACCTAAATTAAGGCCACGGCCACCTCCTCCCCAATTATGGATTCGGTTATAAATACACACGCTACTACACCCATTACAATGACACAGGTTACCAGTCAACTTACACACACACCCAAGTACACGGGGTTAGATGACGGCGATGTCTAAATTAACTATAAATTACCAACTCACTATTGAAGGCCAGCTCTTGAACTAATAAAATATTCGTAGGTCGCGGATAATACACGGTAGTTTTAGAGTTTGGACCTTAATCCTAAGGACATTGGAACAAGAGTAAAATAACCCGGGTCAGCTTTCCCTCGGAATGCCTAATTCTATTAAAATGGGAAATCCTTTTGGAGCAAGTTGTGAGGCCCAAAGGGAAAACCCTCAGTAGTCTAAGAAGACTTGTAGCCAAAGGGTCAAGAAAATATCCTTTACAATAATTTGTGACAGTTCATAAAAGTTTTTTGAGACTAATTTTGTCTTCACTTCTGTTCTGACCGTCCCCGGTGGCCCAGAGCACTAAAGCGCTATCTCACGCCTACCTGGTATCGGGATAGAATGGGTTAAATTCCCTCCTCGGACGTTTTGTAAAAGGTTTTCCATGGTTTCCCATTTTCACCCCCAGGCAAACCACAGCCGACTTTCTTTCAAAAATCCCTTCCCTAACCCTTCCTTCATTAGACACAAGTAAGCACTCGTCTGGGTGATCTGCCTCCCACCATCCCCAGTTGTATCTGCTAACAAATTCTGTCCAGCTCCAAGACACTGTCTTTGTGATTGTAGGGGGATGATCCTTTGCAGAGTCCCTGGATGAAGCCGATCTGGGAGGATAAGCGATTAAACAAGATGTTCAGTAAAGAACATATAGCCTACTTTCTCCTAAATGCATGGGTATTGTTATAACTCTTTGTCCTTTTCAAGGAGTATGATTGAATGTTGGTTGTAGTAGCTTGTTGAAATACAAAGTGCTATAGGGATATTAAACATGAATATGAAGTGCCCTTTGCTAGTGCTACCTCTGTACCTAATTTCGTTCAATTCGGTTTCACCGTGTTTGAATTGATAGGGGGAATCGATTTGCACACATACTTGGCCACCATCTGCAAACTATTGGGCTGATGTTCTTGCAGTTTGATCAGAATACGTTTCCCACATAAAGATATGGTGTTGCAAAATTTGGTAGAGACTAGATTATTAAAGCAAGCAAGCAAGCTTGTAGTTTAACGTGACCGTTAATCTCGAGATCATGAGCCACGGGACCTCCTTTTTACGTGGAATCCGAGCCACAGGGCATGGCATTTCACTTCGAAAATCTCACATGCATTGACCGGGAATCGAACCCGGACCGCCTTGGTGAGAGGCATACAGCTAGACCGCTGAGCCACCACGCCCCCTATGACTAGATTATTAGGTTGGTCGTAATTACATTTTAGCTTTTAATATTTGGGTGGCCGCGATTACGTTTCCGTCAAGATAGCGGTGATATAAAACATGACACTGAGGTGCCCTTTGCTAGTGCAACCTCTGTACCAAATTTCGTTCATTCGGTTCCACCGTGTTCGAATTAATAGGGGGAATCAATTTTGAAATAAAGATGGCCGCCATCCGCAAACTATTAGGCTAATGACCTATTAGATTGGTCAAAGGATGCTCCCTCCATAAAGGTATGTTGTTGCAGAGTTTGGTAGAGATCGGATGGTTATGTTAGTCATAATTTGATTTAAGCCTTAAACATTTGTGTGGCCGCCATTACGTTTCTGTCAATATGGCGGCGATATTAATCATGACACTGATATGCCCTTTGCTAGTGCTATCTCTGTCCCAAATTTCGTTCCATTCGGTTTCACCGTGTTTGAATTAATAGGGGGAATCGATTCTGACACAAAGATGGCCGCCATCCGCAAACTATTAGGCAAATGACCTATTAGATTGGTCAAAGGATGCTCCCTCCATAAAGGTATGTAGTTGCAAAATTTGGTAGAGATTGGATGATTAGGTCAATCGTAATTTGATTTAAGCTTTGAACATTCGTGTGGCCGCCATTACGTTTCAGTCAAGATGGCGGCGATATAAAACATGACACTGAGGTGCCCTTTGCTATTGCTACCTCTGTATCAAATGTCGTTCCATTCGGTTCCACCATGTTCGAATTAATAGGGGGAATCAATTTTGACATAAAGATGGCCGCCATCCGCAAACTATTAGGCGAATGACCTATTAGATTGGTCAAAGGATGCTCCCTCCATAAAGGTATGTAGTTGCAAAATTTGGTAGAGATCGGATGATCAGGTTAATCGTAATTTGATTTAAGCTTTGAACATTCGTGTGGCCGCCATTACGTTTCAGTCAAGATGGCAGCGATATAAAACATAACACTGAGGTGCCCTTTGCTAGTGCTACCTCTGTACCAAATTTCGTTCCATTCGGTTCCACCGTGTTCGAATTAATAGGGGGAATCAATTTTGACATAAAGATGGCCGCCATCCGCAAACTATTAGGCTAATAACCTATTAGATTGGTCAAAGGATGCTCCCTCCATAAAGGTATGTTGTTGCAAAGTTTGGTAGAGATCGGATGGTTATGTTAGTCGTAATTTAACTTAAGCTTTGAACCTTTGTGTGGCCGCCATTACGTTTCTGTCAATATGGCGGCGATATAAA
The DNA here is from genome assembly GCA_946902985.2 of Meconema thalassinum. Taxonomy (NCBI): domain Eukaryota; kingdom Metazoa; phylum Arthropoda; class Insecta; order Orthoptera; family Tettigoniidae; genus Meconema; species Meconema thalassinum. The sequence goes on from OX336388.2 coordinate 1,210,306,385, forward strand.
ACATGACACTGAGATGCCCTTTGCTAGTGCTACCTCTGTACGAAATTTCGTTCCATTCGGTTTCACCGTGTTTGAATTAATAGGGGGAATTGATTTTCACACAAAGATGGCCGCCATCCGCAAACTATTAGGCTAATGACCTATTCATTTAGTCAAAGGATGCTTCCTCTAGAAGGGTATATGGTTGCAAAATTTGGTAGAGATCGGATGATTAGGTTAATCGTAATTTGATTTAAGGTTTGAACATTTGTGTGGCCGCCATTACGTTCCCGTCAAGATGGCGGCGATATAAAACATGACACTGAGGTGTCCTTTGCTAGTGCTACCTTTGTACCAAATTTCGTTCAATTCGCATTCACCGTGTTCGAATTGATAGGGGGGACAGACATTCAGAGTACACACACTCACACACACAGACACTCACACACACAGACTCACACACACACATACACACACACACACACACACACACAGACTTACACACACACATACAAGCACACACAGACAGACACACTTTTTTCGCCCTGTGTTGATCTCATAAGTCTACTTTCATTTTTTGCAAAAATCGAAAGTAGGCTAACAAATGTCCCTAAGATCAACACGATAACGGGAGCCCAACGCGGACCGTATTAGTATAGAATAAACAAGTACAGTCCAAGTTATTCATTCAAATATTCGCTGTACAATATGAATATAGGAATATAATAACGGAGAGTAAACACAAGAAAAAAAAAACAAGATGTTCAGTAAAGAACATAAAGCCTACTTTCTCCTAAATGTATGAGTATAGTTATAACTCGTTATTATCAAAGAGTATAATAGAACTATTCTTTGTTGAAGACCTTAGAAACGATTTACCTCTACCAAACGCCACAACCTAGATAAAAACTGCTACCGTCATTGAAGAAAGAAAGATAAGAAGTATATCAAGAATGTTATGGATCTGGAGACATAATCGACCAGACTGGCTGCGTGGCTCAGCGGTAACGTTCTCGCTTGCTGGGCCCTAGGTTGCAGGTTCGTATCCTGGCGCAGTCAGCTGGCATTTGAGGGTGCACAACTGCGAGGGAGCCGTGTCAGTACATTTACTGGCACGTTAAAGATCCCCTTCGGGCCAAAATTCCGGTACCCCGGTGTCTCTAAAAGCAGCAGTAGTTAAAAGGGATGTAAAACCAATAACATTATTACTATTATTATTATTATTATTACATATACGACCTGCCGTGGGCAACATCCAACTTTGAGTTGAGGCATGTCTTTACACGTCTGGTTGTGCATGGCTTTCACAACCCTAATTGAATTAACAAATCTTTCCATGACCCTACAGAGACGTGTGTATACAAACTATGTGGATATTTTCGATTGCTATTTGCCTGAAATAAAAGTAGTAATTAATAACCTGAACTAACACCAACTATGTGAAATCGTTTTGTTCTTTACTTCAAATAACATTTTCAAGTAACGCAAAATAGGCTGTTACAAACCCTTTAAAATAAAAAGTAAAAATGTATCGTAGTATCATCTTGTCATTCTTCAAATTCGATGCGCATAGAATGCCAATGGTGTAGTAATCAATGGAGCCCCACGTAGACTAGTCGTGACATCTAGTGGTGAAATATCTAACAATATAATCCTAACAGAGCGAGTGCATTCTAGCGGCCAGAAGAAGAAACTTTTCAATAAAATCTGGAAGTTAATCTAGTTACCTTTTTGGCAGCTAGATGTCTCGAGTAAATCTGCTGGCGAATTATGTTTTAATTAAATATATATTTTACACCATAATATGCACAATATAACGCTTAATTTTAAAACATCTGAGTCATTACAATACAATAAACATATAACATTTCAAGCAAAACACCCAGCTCTGATCGGGTTTGAACCATTGGCATTTGAGCGATAGGCTAACGCTCTACCACTGAGCTAATTGTGTCAACGAATATCGTTCTATATAAAATGACTTACATAGAACTTGTTAGCAAATAATGATTTATACTAAACGATTTCATCACTGGAGTATATTATTTATATATAAAGCATTTCATACAAAGTTTATTTATTTTGTACAGTACGCTATATTGCATGCAATACTCAAATTAGTGAAATATAAGTCAGGCACAAGATATCCGCTGCCATCTTGTCTTATTGGTAAATCAGCTCAGCTTTTTAAAATCACGTCTGCACTATAGTATTACAAAATAAACTTTTAATTTCGAACGTGCCTCTTCCTTTAGAACAGTTAAAACGATTCTCGGCTCGATAATCGGAACTGGTGGGTCCCATGATATGGATTATAAAGTTTGCATAATTCGCACGACCGCCATCCTGAAATGGTATGGCGGACGACCTTGTAGTTTGGTCATAAGACGCATCCTATACGAAGGTATGTTGTTACCAAATTTGGTAGAGATCGGATGATTTGGTTAGTCGTTATTTGATTTTACGTTTTGAACGTTTGAGTGGCCGCCATTCAGTTTTAGTAAAGATGGCGGCGATATAAAACATGACACTGAGGTGTCCTCTGCTAGTGCTACCTTTGTACCAAATTTCGTTCAATTCGCATTCACCGTGTTCGAATTGGTAGGGGGGGACAGACATTCAGAGTACACACACTCACACACACACACAGACACACACACACACACACAGAGACTCACACACATACACACACACACACACACAGACTCACACACACACATACACACACACAGACATACACACTTTTTTCGCCCTGTGTTGATCTCATAAGTCTACTTTCATTTTTTGCAAAAATCGAAAGTAGGCTAAAAAGAACCTTCCGTTCTAACTGGATTACTGTGGACAAGCGATAACATTGTAAAATTACCTTGCCAGGAAATCTCTGGACTCAGTTAACTAGTAGATTCCAATCCTACCATCAGCTGTCGTTGTTACAGTTTTCCGTGTGGGTTGGACTCCGTGAAGATGCTGGGATACTATCTTCTATATTGGTCAGTGTTGCTTCCTCACAACTCCTTGCCCAGATGTATTCATGTTTATTAATGTTACGTGCAATTAACTTCTGTATTGAGGTTGACGTCAGGAATACCATAAAAGTCATCCGCTACAAATAAAAGTCATTTCACCAAATCTTTGACCGATAATAAACTGGAATAATAAGTGGTAGAGACAGCCTCACCTATAGGCAGTAGCGCTGATCAGTGTGGTGTAAGTGAAATGTCTGACTGTTGCGGCACTTGTGTACATTCCTCGGTGAATTGCCCGCTGTTCTGTGGTAAGCTCTGAGATGTGATTACACAGATCGCCTGACGAGCGCGTATTAACTTCCTCGCCTCCACACTGGTCTTCTCTGGTAATTCACAACACTCTATTGGAGTGTTACCATCTAAACGTCCATCCAAACTCCAGAGAATTGTGAAATATACGAGATTTAACTTAATTAGATTTTATTCTTTAACTAGCTGTACCCGGTATGCGTTGCAATGCCAATCAAAGAAAGTGTTGGCGTTGTAACTTTGTTTGTTGAAGAGCTTTTGGATTCCCAATATTGTTTTCTTTTTCCGTTAACCACCACTAAACTATTGTAAAATTGATTTTCTATCTAAAAAACAAAACAAAACATGGGAGCGTGCTCAACAACTGAACAAAGTTTCATCACAATGAAATAAATGGTATAAGAACGCATACAGGACTTTGTGGAAACGTTTCGAGGGCTGTCATCCATTTGTAGAATATACTCGTACGCTACCTATTGTAAAATGGATTTACTAATTCAAAAACCTTCCCTGGGGTGTACACAAAAACTCATCAAAGTTTCAACGCAATCGGATGAATGGCATATGAACGCATACGGGATTTTGTTTCAACGATTCGTGCGCCGTCACTCATTTGTTGAATCTACTTGTGTGCCAGCCATTGACAAACGGATTTACTAATTCATACACCTTCGCAGGACTGTACTCAACTCACCAAAGTTTTATCACAATCGGATGAATGCTATATGAACGCATACGGGACTTGGTTGAAACGATTCAGGCGCTGTCACTCATTAGTTGAATCTACTCGTGCGCTATCAATTGTAAAATGGACTTCCTAAATCAGAAATCTTCGCGGAAGTGGAAACAATATTTCACCAAATTTCATTGCAATCGCTCGAATGGTATATGAACGCATACGGATTTTTTAAAACGATACGCGCGCAGTTACTCATTTGTTGAATGTACTGGTGCGCTACCTATTGTAAGAAGGATTTACTAAGTCAGAAACCTTTCCTGGAGTGTGCACAACAATTCACCATAGTTTCATAGAAATCGGATGAATGGTATATGAACGCATACGGGACTTTCTTTAAACGATTCGTGTGCCGTCGCTCATTTGTTGAATCTACTTGTGCGCTACTTATTGTAAAACGGATTTACTAAGCCTGAAACTTTCCCTGGAGTGTACTCAACAACTCACCCAAGTTTAGTCGCTATTGGACGAATTGTATATAAACGCATACGAGACTATATTGAAACACTTCACGCTTCGTCGCTCATTTGTTTAATCCACTTGTGCAATACCTATTGTAATGTGGATTTAATAAGCCAGAAACCTTCCCTGAAGTGTACACAACATCTCACGCAAGTTTCATCGCTATCGGACGAATGGTATATGAACGCATACGGGAGTTTGCTGAAACGCTTCGCGCGTCTTCGCTCATTTGTTGAATCTACTTGTGCGCTACTTATTGTAAAACGGATTTACTAAGCCTGAAACTTTCCCTGGAGGGTACTCAACAACTCACCCAAGTTTAGTCGCTATTGGACGAATGGTATATGGACGCATACGGGACTATATTGAAACACTTCACGCTTCGTCGCTCATTTGTTTAATCCACTTATGCAATACCGATTGTAATGTGGATTTAATAAGCCAGAAACCTTCCCTGAAGTGTACACAACATCTCACGCAAGTTTCATCGCTATCGGATGAATGGTATATGAACGCATACGGGAGTTTGTTGAAACGCTTCGCGCATCTTCGCTCATTTGTTGAATCTACTTTTGCGCTACTTATTGTAAAACGGATTTTCTAAGCCTGAAACATTCCCTGAAGTGTACTCAACAACTCATCCAAGTTTAGTCGCTATCGAAAGAATGGTATATGGACGCATACGGGGCTATATTGAAACTCTTCGCGCTTCGTCACTCATTTGTTTAATCTACTTGTGCGATACCAATTGTAATGTAGATTTAATAAGCCAGAAACCTTCCCTGAAGTGTACACAACATCTCACCCAAGTTTCATCGCTATCGGACGAATGGTATATGAACGCATACGGGAGTTTGTTGAAACGCTTCGCGCATCTTCGCTCATTTGTTGAATCTACGTGTGCGCTACTTATTGTAAAACGGATTTACTAAGCCTGAAACTTTCCCTGAAGTGTACTCAACAACTCACCCAAGTTTAGTCGCTATCGAAAGAATGGTATATGGACGCATACGGGACTATATTGAAACACTTCGTGCTTCGTCGCTCATTTGTTTAATCTACTTGTGCGATACCAATTGTAATGTGGATTTAATAAGCCAGAAACCTTCCCTGAAGTGTACACAACATCTCACCCAAGTTTTATCGCTATCGGACGAATGGTATATGAACGCATACGGGAGTTTGTTGAAACGCTTCACGCGTCTTCGCTCATTTGTTGAATCTACTTGTGCGCTACTTATTGTAAAACGGATTTACTAAGCCTGAAACTTTCCCTGGAGCGTACTCAACAACTCACCCAAGTTTAGTCGCTATCGGACGAATGGTATATGAACGCATACGGGACAATATTGAAACACTTCGCGCTTCGTCGCTCATTTGTTTAATCTACTTGTGCGATACCTATTGTTAAGTGGATTTACTAAGCCAGAAACCTTACCTGAAGTGTACAGAATATCTCACCCAAGTTTCATCGCAATAGGATGAATGGTATATGAACGCATGTGGGACTTTCTTGAAACAAACGCACGCCATTTTGTTGAAGCTACTCGCTCGATGATTTCGCATTGCCAACCGAGCCGTTTCATGGGCTGCCTCACTTTGCTCTTGTGATTGAGAAGCACGTAGTCGAGCCATACTAACGCGGCGCTCTTCACGGGCAATTCCTTGTTATTCAGTCCTTTCATTCGCAATGTTTCGTATCCTTCTTGCATTATGGCTTTGTCGGGAAAGATTCGATCGTCTTTGTCGCGGCATTGATAATGATGATTCAAAGAAAATACAAATTACGTTGAGCAACTAACGGGATTCCATGTTAAGAGCCTCATTTTCTATACCGGTAGTGGAGAGCGCTAATCGCATCCAGTCGGCCGTGTCTCGTCAAGAGCTTCTGTTGCCTAGAAACAACTTGCCTTGCCATTCCTTCATGAGCTTATTTAATCTGTCATTTGCGTTACGTTTTATAATGACGTTTTATGTCACGTCACGGGATAAAAAGTACCCTATGTCTGTCTCCTGGTTCTAAGCTACCTCCACACCAATTTTCAGCCAAATCGGTTCAGCCGTTCTTGAGTTATAAATAGTGTAACTAACACAACTTTCTTTTATATAGTCTACTAGCTGAAGTACCCGTGCTTCGCTACGCGTCATAAATAAGTTAAAATGTGAAGGTGACAGTCAAAACAGGGGATAGGGGAGGTGCTGCGCAGAGGAAGAATAAGGATGGAACATTTTGTCCAACTACACCGCTCGGCGTTGACCGTGTTTTATAGCACAAATTTAGGTTTTACTCGCTAACCGTTGGAGATACCTTTCGGACAGAAAATGTAATTTTAAACCTCGTATATGCCATCAAAAGTTCGCTATTTCTTAGCGTTCTCTTTTTATTTGAAATGGAAATATGAAAGTTTGAAACCAACGGGTGTAGGGACGTCACTAAAATGGTCGCCATCTTTAAATAGTGCAAAGTATTGAAATCAAAAGTAACCTACATGTTAACCAGGTAAATCAGCTACTTCCATGTAAAATTCATGTAAATCGGACCAGTGGTACTTGCATGATTGAGTAATACACAGACACACACCATCTCATTTTTAGCCTCGCTTCGCTCGTGTCATATTGTTATTCAATGAAATGCATGTTTAACCCCGTTAACACCCCTTTAGATCCTGAATACCCAAAAATCCCTCCTTAGTAGATGTTTTCGACACAAAACAAACATATCCCCAAAATATCATTCTTCTAACTTTAATAGTTTTGGTTGGTCGATGAGAGTGAACATCCAAAAATCCTTCCTTAGTGGACGTAATTCTTCTAGAATTTCACCCCTCCCCATAGGCCCCTTAAATTGCATTTATGAAAAAACGGTCGAACCCCTATTTTATTTATTTATTTATTTATTTATTTTTAAGCTGATTGATTACCTCCGAGTTTCAAACTCCTCGCCTATGTCGTTTAAGAGAGACACGCTCCGATAGGAATCTTTCAACCCCCACTTTCCATCCCTTTCACCTCATAATATACACTACATCGAAAAACCATTAGACATGTGTCAGCTTATTTTTATTGATTAGTATATGTGCCAAGTATCACATCACCAAATGAAACCACTCGTGAGATATTGTTATTCAATGAAATGCACATTTACCCCCTTAACACCTCTTTAGAACCTGAATATCCAAAACTCTTTCCTTAGTGGACGTTTTCGACATACAACGAACATATCCCCAAAATTTCATGTTTCTAACTTCAATAATTTTGGCTGGGCGATGATGAGTGAGTGAGTCAGTCAGGACATTTTCTTTCATTTATTTTTGATAATTTCACCCCTCCCCATGGACCCCTTAAATTGGATTTATGAAACAAACATTTACTTATTTAAAGCTGTTTTCCCCCTGAGTTTGATGAGTGAGTAAGTGAGCCAATCAGTTATTACACTTACTTTCCTGTTTCCCCCCCCCCCCAGAATTTCACCCCTCCCCAAGGGCCCCTTAAATTGGATTTATGAAAAAAAAACGGCCGAACACCTATTTACTTGTATTTTAAGCTATTTTTCCCGCCGAATTTCAAACTTCTCGCCTATGTCGTTTCAGAGATACACGCTGCGTTAAGAATCCCTCAACCCCCAATTTTCACACCTTTCTCCTCATAATATACACCACATCGATAAACCCTTAGACATATGTCTGATTATTTTTAATGATTAGTTTATATACCGAATATCACATCCCCAAAGAAACAACTCAAGAGATATCGTTATTCAATGAAATGCACGTTTATCCCCCTTAACACCTCTTCAAAACCCGAATAAACAAAAATCATTCCTTAGTTGACGTTTTCGACATACAGCGAACATATTCCCAAAATTTCATGTTTCCAACTTTAATAGTTTTCGCTTGTCGTGATGAGTGAGTGAGTCAGACAGGAAATTTTCTTTCAATTATTTTTACCAGAATTTCACCCCTCCCCATGGGCCCCTTAAATTGGATTGATGAAAAAACGCTTGAACACCTATTAACTTATAAGCCTACTTTCGATTTTTGCAAAAAATGAAAGTAGACTTATGAGATCACTACAGGGCGAAAAAAAGTGTGTCTGTCTGTGTGTATGTGTGTGTGTGAGTCTGTGTGTATGTGTGTGTGTGTGTGAGTGTGTGTACTCTGAATGTCTGTCCCCCCCTATCAATTCGAACACGGTGAGCGCAAAATGAACGAAATTTCGTACAAAGGTAGCACTAGCAAAGGACACCTCAGTGTCATGTTTTATATTGCCGCCATCTTGATGGAAACGTAATGGCGGCCACACAAATGTTCAAAGCTTAAATCAAATTACGACTAACCTAATCATCCGATCTCTACCAAATTTTGCAACAACATACCTTTATGGGGGCAGCATCCTTTGACCAAACTAATAGGTCATCAGCCTAATAGTTTGCGGATGGCGGCCATCTTTGTGTGAAAATGGATTGCCCGTATTAATTCGAACACGGTGAAACCGAATGGAACGAAATTTGGTACAGAGGTAGTACTAGCATAGGGCACCCCAGTGTCATGTTTTATATCGCCGCCATCTTGACGGAAACGTAATGGCGGCCACACAAATATTCAAAGCTTAAATCAAATTACGACTAAACTAATCATCCGATCTCTACCAAAATTTGCAACAACATACCTTTATGGAGGGAGCATCCTTTGACAAATCTAATTGGTCATTAGATTAATAGTTTGCGGATGGCGGCCATCTTTGTGTCAAAATCGATTACCCCTATTAATTCGAACACGGTGAAACCGAATGGAATGAAATTTGGTACAGAGGTAGCACTAGCAAAGGGCACCTCAGTGTCATGTTTTATATCACCGCCATCTTGAAAAAACGTAATGGCGGCCACACAAATGTTCAAAGCTTATATCAAATTACGACTAACCTAATCATCCGATCTCTACCAAATTTTGCAACAACATACCTTTATGGAGGAAGCATCCTTTGACACATCTAATAGGTCATTAGCCTAATAGTTTGCGGATGGCGGCCATCTTTGTGTCAAAATCGATTACCCCTATTAATTCGAACACGGTGAAACCGAATGGAATGAAATTCGGTACAGAGGTAGCACTAGCACAGGGCACCTCAGTGTCATGTTTTATATCGCCGCCATCTTGACGGAAACGTAATGGCGGCCACACAAATATTCAAAGCTTAAATCAAATTACGATTAACCTAATCATTCGATCTCTACCAAATTTTGCATCAACATACCATTATGGAGGGAGCATCTTTTGACTAAACTAATAGGTCATTAGCCTAATATTTTGCGGATGGCGGCCATCTTTGTGCGAAAATCGATTCCCCCTATTAATTCGAACACGGTGAAACCGAATGGAACGAAATTTGGTACAGAGGTAGCACTAGAAAAGGCCACCTCAGTGTCATGTTTTATATCACCGCCATCTTGACGGAAACATAATCGCGGCCACCCAAATGTTAAAGGCTAAAATGTAATTACGACCAACCTAATAATCTAGTCTCTACCAAATTTTGCAACAACAAATCTTTATGTGGGAAGCATATTCTGACCAAACTGCTAGATCATCAGCCCAATAGTTTGCAGATGGTGGCCAAGTATGTGTGCAAATCGATTCCCCCTATCAATTCAAACACGGTGAAACCGATTTGAACGAAATTTGGTACAGAGGTAGCACTAGCAAAATGCACCTCAGTGTCATGTTTTATATCGCCGCCATCTTGACGGAAAAGGAATGACGGCCACCCAAATGTTAAAAGCTTAAATCAAATTTCGGCCATCCTAATAATTTGATCTCTACCGGATTTTGCAACAACATGCCTTTTTGTGGAAAGCATCTTATGACTGACTACAAGGTCATCAGTCCAATAGTTTGCAAATAGCGGCCATGTATGTGTGATCATCCATTCCCCAGATCAATTCAAACACGGTGGAACCGAATTGAATGAATTTCTTTTACAGAGGTAGCACTAGCAAAGGGCACCTCATATTCATGTTTAATATCCCTATAGCACGTTGTATTTCAACAAGCTACTACAACCAACATTCAATTATACTCCTTGAAAAGGACAAAGAGTTATAACAATACCCATGCATTTAGGAGAAAGTAGGCTATATGTTCTTTACTGAACATCTTGTTTTTAAGCTGTCTTTTCCCCCTGAGTTTGATGAGTGAGTGGGTTAGTCAGTCAGTTAGGACACTTTCTCTCCTTTTTTCCCCAGAATGTCACCCCACCCCCGTTGGCCCCTTAAATTAATTTATGAAAAAACAGTCGAATACCGATTTACTTAATTTTTAAGCTGATTTTTTTTCGCTGAGTTTCAAATTTCTCGCCTATATCGTTTAAGAGATAGGTCTACACGGTCCGTTAGGAATCCTTCAACCCCCACTTTTCACCCCTTTCACCTCATAATATTACACCACATCGAAAAACCCTTAGACACATGTCTGCTTATTTTTAATGATTAGTTTATATGCCGAGTATCACATCCACAAATGAAACCACTTGTGAGATATTGTTATTCAATGAAATGCTGGTTTAACCCCTTAAGACCCCTTTAGAACCTGAATATCCAAAAAACCTCCCTTAGTGTACGGTTTTGACATACAACGAACATATCCCCGAAATGTCATGTTTCCTACTTCAATATTTTTGGCTGGGCGATGATGAGTGAGTGAATGAGTCAGGACATATTCTTTCAATTTTTTTTTCTTCAGAATTTCACCTCTCCCGATGAACCCCTTTAATTTGATTGAAAAAAACTGTCGAAAAGCTATTTACTTACTTTAAAGCAGTTTTCCCCCCTGAGTTTGATGAGTGAGTCAGTCAGTCAATCAGTTAGGACACTTTCTTTCCTGTCCCCCCCCCCCCCCAGAATTTCACCCCTCCCCATTGGCCCTTTAAGTTGGATTTATGAAAAAAACGGTCAAACACATATTTACTTATTTTTTATGCTGATTTTTTTCCGCTGAGTTTCAAACTCCTTGCCTATGTCGTTTAAGAGATACACGTTCCGTTAGGAATCTTTCAATCCCCACTTTTCACCCCTTTCACATCATAATCACATCGAAAGACCCTGAGACACGTGTCTTGTTACTTTTTAATGATGAGCTTATATGCCGTGTATCACATCCCCCAATGAAACTAATCGGGATATATTGTTATTCAATGAAATGCAGGTTTAACCCCCTTAAGACCCCTTTAGAACCTGAATATCCGAAAATTCTCCCTTAGTAGACGGTTTTAACATACAATGAACATATCCCCAAACTGTCATGTTTATAACTTCAATAATTTTGGCTGGGCGATGATGAGTGAGTTAGTCAGGACATTTTCTTTCAGTTTTAGGTAGATTTCATTAGAAAGCTAACTATTGCAATGGGTCCCATGTTTCGACTTCCGGAAAATTTCGACATATCTTCGCGTTTCACATCCCCCAGACCCCAGAACCACCGTCAGTTCAAAAGTTTATATATAATTTATGTATATATATATCAGTTTCTTGTGGACACGATAACTGCCGTAATTTTGCACCAATCACTTTGAATTTTTTCCATAATATGTATCCCTATAAAATCTCGGTTGAGTTCGTTAATGGGCAAAATCGGTCGAAGGGGGTGAAAATGGGGGGCTTTTTTTCGAAAAAGTGAAATTTCGCTATAACTCTCTTAATACGTGAAATATCGAATCCATTCAAAGTTCATAATATGTGTCGGATAAGTGCCAAAATTTTATGTCCAATAGGTTTTTTGATAGCACCAACCATTGGCCAAAGGGGTGGAAAAAAGTGGGTTTTTCGGAAAACATTAATCATATCTCTCTTAATAGGCACAATATCAAAACCGTACAAAATGGAAAATATTCCCCTAATAATTACCTTAAATTTTTGTCTGAAATAATTTTTGATATTACCCACCATTACGCCAAGGGATGAGAAAAATTATTTCGGAATTTTAAAAAATGCCAAGTGCCATCAGATGTTACCATAACAACGCTTTTAAATTGATAAGGGATGATCTATCAGAGGTTGCCAAGACAACGCCATTGACGAGATCACATTCATTTTTAGCCTACTTTTCACACTTTTCAAAAATGAGGAAAAAGTAGACTTATAAGATATATCCGGGAAAATGTGTCTGTCCTTCTGTCTGTCTGTCTGTCCTTCTGTCTGTCTGGCTGTGTGTGTGTGTGTGTGTGTGTCCCCCTATCAACTCCTAAACGGCTGCAGCAATCGAAACCAAATTTAGTGTGAGTAAAGATGTATACCGGAATATCTCAGACCCATATTTGAAAAAGATTCCAGTGCTACCAACTGCTTAAAAAACGCACTAGAAATTTGAGCTCCATGTTGGATATCTTGGAAGGTATACATAGGAGCTATTCTAAAATTGGCACACATGTAGATAATACTATTTCAGTTTAATTTCCAGGTGGCCATACATGACAGCGTTGCCAAAATAATTTTAAGCCTTCTGATAAGTCCAATTTTTAAATGCATATAACTTCTACACTATCAATTGGATTTCAACCAAATTTTGTATGTAATATGTGTACATAAATATATATGACTGAGTGTATTCTTAAGAGCCACCAGGGCTGCCAACTGTTAATAATTGCTCTCTATTTTGTATCAAAATATATCAGAAAGTATGCAAGTCGACAGCTTTAAACTATGCAAACGTAAATTACCCGACATTTTACATTAATTTGGAGTAACTTATATACGTCAGTTCTACCAACATGATTCTAAGCCAGCTGATAGGACCAATTTTTAAATACATGTAACTTCTATACCAACAAATGGATTTCATCCAAAATTGGCACAAAAATATATAATATTTCAGATTATTTCTGACCAGCACTCGCATGACATTGTTGCCAACATGCTTTTACGTGTACTAATAGATCCAATGTCTAAATCCATGTAACGTCCTTTGGACTTCATCCACATTTTGTATTCTGTACCTTAGGAGATGGAAGTAAGAATATATTCAGTCACCAGAGCTGCCAACTGTATTGCTCTATTAGGCTACATTATGCCTAGTATACCTTATTTCGAACTAATTAAGACATTTCGATATTACCCACTTAATTTCGTCATTATTCTAGATAGGTTCATATACTGTAGATTATTCTATGGCATGAATCTTAATTTTAAGAAAAGTAGGCTCTTTAGTTCGTCACGGAACTTCTTGTTCCATCTGACTATGAGGGAAGCGGCTAACTGGTAGCATGCTGAACTTCTATGCCCAAGGTGCTGGTTCAAAGCCGGACAAAGTCGCCGGATTTTTTTAGAGCGCTAAAAATCCGTCAGCATGCTTTCCTTCGGAGGGGAAGTTACAACGTTCGTTGCAAGTTGCTGGTTGCGGTGGCATCTAGCAGCCAAGTTCACAGCTAGGTGTCGTTGACGTTAGTATTTGGTACAAAATTAGGTACTACTACTTAAAATTGACCGTCTGCAGACCTTACCTGAATTACAGACTAATACAGTCATCACAATTAACACCGTTTATCAGACAGATTCTACACACACCCTATGTACACGTGGTTACATGACCACCTTGTCGCAGCCCCTAAACTGAGGAACCAACCAACATCTCTGCGGGAGATAAAATTTTGCTTGAAGAAGTAACAGACTGTTAGATAGTTACACATTAGTTCCAAACCTTGCATAAGGACAGTGTGATCACAAGTATAAAAATTAACCCCAAATGACAAGAAGTTTACCATCCCCATAAGACAGTAAAATGTTAAAAGTATGCATAGAAAGACGAAAAAATGTTAACTAACCTCCAATTGTAAAATACTTTCTCGCAATAAATGAGGTCTGATCCTCCTACGAAAACCTGCATATTTTGCCTATTATAGCCTATCCCCTAGTTTGCCCGGTGAAATCTACCTCCGCCTTCCGGCGTGCCGAGAGGTTTTTTTTTTTTCAGAATTTCACACCTCCCCATAAACCCCTTAAATTTGATTTATGAAAAAGAAACTGTCGAACTGCTAATTACTTACTTTAAAGCAGTTTTCCCCCTGAATTTGATGAGTGAGTCAGTCAGTCAATCAGTTAGGACACTTTTTTCCTGTCCCCCCCCCCCGAATTTCATTTCTCCCCATGGGCACCTTAAATTGGATTTATGAAAAAACGGTCAACACATATTTTTTACTTCTTTTTTATGTTGATTTTTTTCGCTGAGTTTCAAACTCCTCACCTCTGTCTTTTAAGAGATACACGCTCCGTTAGGAATCTTTCAATCCCCACTTTTCACCCCTTTCACCTCATAATATACACCACATCGAAAAACCCTCAGACACATGTCTTCTTTTTTTAATGATGAGTTTATATGCCAAGTATCACATCCCCCAATGAAACCAATCGGGAGATATTGCTATTCAATGAAATGCAGGTCTACCCCCATAACACCCTTTTAGAACCTGAATATCAAAAAATCCTCTCTTAGTGGGCATTTGCGGCCCTTGAGGAAGCTGCATACCAAATTTCATTACAATCCGTTCGGTGGTTTCTGAGATTCGTGATGAATAAATGAGTGAGTGAGTGAGTGAGTGAGTGAGTGAGTGGTATTTGACAAATATATAGAAGAAAGAAGATAGTGTCAAGTCTTTGTTATGCTAAACTCGGTTGACAGTGCTGTGTGAGCACTTGAGTAACTAACGGGATGTCAAGTGAAGATCCTCATTTTCTATACCGATAGTGCAGAGCGCAATTGGCATCTAGTCGGCCGTGTTTGGACTTGAGCTATGTTGCCATGGAAACTATCTGCCTTGCCATTCCTTCATGAGTATATTTTATGATTTGATTAGCCTGTGCTTGAGTGCAAAAGGGCCGAAATCAGAAGAATGAGAAAGACTATCGAAAATTCATGTAGCCAGCGGTTCCTTCTGGGTCCTAAACTATGTGTATGCAAAATATGGTTGAGATTGGTGGAACGGTGTAGATTTGTATACGGAGCCAACCCACATATATACATACATACATACATACATACATACATACAGACTTTCACTTTTATATATTAGATATAGATGACGATGTTATATCAAGCAGTTCAATTTTTTGACAGAAGATTACAAGATGGTATGTACTGTAGAGGGTTTATTTCACACACATTTTAGAAGACATTGTTAACCTATTTTCATCATATAAAATATAGGCTTATAGGATCACCTTTTGTCCGTGTGTGTGTCCATAATAAACTCTAAACAGCTGGAACGATTTCGATAAAACTTTGTAAGGACACACTGCTACCTCGTTCGAACTCGACAGTGCCTTTCAAAGTTTAGTACGTTTCATCAATCCAAAATGTTGGCCACGCGCAATACAGTACTTCACCTGCATTTTGTATCACCGAAACTGAACAGATATCTCCCTGAAATGATGCATGGTGATAGAAAATATTAAGATAACTTCTCCTATGAAAGTTTCAAAAACCTGTTAAGTACAAAACCTACATATTGGCCAATCAAATTAAAAATACAGTACTTAAATGGATATTTTTTCAAGATATAATCATCCGAGTGCAGTGGAACTTGGCATGGTAAATATTTATGCAAAATATAATCTACTAGCTTCCTATATAATTCAAATATTTTCATAGACACAAGATGGGGTCAGTGCGGAATTTTAAAAATATATTTTTATTTTTTCTCTTCTTATCATCCGATCGAAGTGAACGTTTGTGTAATGAACCATCGCAATAATCTGCATTTACTGGTACTACATACAGAATAATTCAACATGGCATTCATCCGAAATAATTCACAGGATTTCAATACCTACGAATCTATTACAGCATTCAAACTAAACTTTTGTATGTTGATAGAGGCTACTAAACTAATTTCCCATATGGGACTATCAATAGCCTGATGAACATTAAATCAATATAGCAGCGACGCAAAATTTACATTTTTAAATAGATTTTTCTCTCGACTTAATCATCTAAGCGCTATGAAATTTGGTACGGAATCTAATTTGATTCAATTTTATGATAACATAAAACTGGCGGCTGTATCACGTTTTTATTTCTCGTGGTATAATAAACCAACCTTGATGATATTCATCTGCAGGTATACAGGGTGTATTTGATATGATGGAAGTCCGTTACACTGGTTATAGAAGAGACTATTCTAAGCTTCCTAGGTAAAAAATTTGTCACCTATCTTGAAATTGATAATTAATCATTAAAAAGTCAATGTTTTTAGTTATTTCAGAAACTAATCAGGCAGAAAGTGGTGCGGCAGGCTGGGGTAAACGGGGTGGAGCCAGGTGTTACGACGCGCGAAGGGGAAGTTGTTACGTAATCGGAGCATTGACCTTACCGGTTGACTTGAGGGGTGGTAGGCTATCAGCTGTTCTGAGGCTAAGCGCTACCGTCTCGTAAGAAAATGTGCATTGCTCTTGTTGTTGTTGTTGACAACGCACGCAATGGCTTGGGACGTTAGGACCGGTAGTATTGTGTAGCCTACTTTGTAAGTGTGGAATTCATTGTTTGATGTTCATGTATAAAATAATTTCGATACTCAGCCCTGATGTATCATTGGCGTCCGTGTCGGACCTTCTGTTGACTAGTTTCTGAAAATACTAAAAACATTCACTTAATGAAATGCAGTGTGACAAAATTCCGACATCCCGTAGTCTGTTCAGAACTAGGCATTTAGGACGGAAGTAAAATACTTGATGTTTTGTTTGAGAGGCTTGGCGATTTTGGTCATTTAGCCCCATGTAGCTGGGTGTGGGTAGAATTTGTGTGATAACCTGTGTTTTGTGGTTTATGTAGTAATGTGTGTATTTGTAATTCAGGTGAGGATTCGGAAGAAGGCGCCGGCCCTGTGGTGTTGGGGCAGTGCAACTGCCTCTCACCTGGAGGCCCTGGGTTCGATTCCTGGCTCCATCAGGGATATTAGAAACTGACGTGAGGGCTGGAACGCAGTGCACTAAGCCTCGTGAGGGTAATTGAGTAGCTGTCTGACAGTGAGGCAGTGCCCGAGTCAGGAAAATCAAGATAAATGGCCGAGGGGAACCGATGCACTGACCACGCGTCACCCTAATATCTGCAGGCCAAATGGCTGGACAGCGGTCGCTTGGTAGGCCTAGGCCCTTCATGGGCTGCATTTCCAGCGGTTATGATTATTGAGAAGAAGGCGGCCGTGGCCTTAAGTAAGGAACAATCCCGGCATTTGCCTGGGGTAGAAGTGGGAACCCATGGAAAACTACTTCCAAGATTTAATACTAGTACGGTACCACATGTTCATATTGTGAATTGTCCCATCCCATCTCCAGCCCTCGGGTGGCCATTAACTGGAGAGGGGGGGGGGGGGGGAGGGTTGATTTATTGGTCCATTAACAATGTAAATACATATGAAAATACACGAAAATGAAAATAAAATACAAATACATTGTTATAATACAGTGTTATAATAATAATAATAATAATAGTCTAATAATAATAATAATAATAATAATAATAATAGTCTAATAATAATAATAAGATTCAGCATGTGTAGTTCTGGTGGTAGATTGCTAACCTTCCCGAGGGTGCGATCTACGTTCAGTCATGTAGTAAATGAATGGGATCTAATACGATCATGTCCATGGATTTCATGACACATACAAGAAATCCTACGTACATTCAAGTCTGGCAACTCGACATACCTTAAAGAAACATAAAAGAAGTTAGTGTGTCTAAAAGCCTGTTATTAGTATTATTAATATGTTTATTACATTTGTTGCACTATCTTCACACAAAGATAGACCAACAGTTCCTTAAATTAATTTACCAAATCTTTAGGATTTCTATTTCCTATGCATAGTTCATGAAGCTGGCAAAATCCTAGACAGATCCACCCACCATCACTAGTCATGTAGCCACTCCCCATGAAGGTGTGAATCAGCTGTTCATAGGCTCGGTATGTGTATTTCAATGTCATTGGCAGACAAGGCGAGGAGGTCACTCAACTGCAGACTCTGGTCAACATTCCTCAGCGTAGGAGGGGAGGGTGACGGGGAGAAGTCAGCTCTGCTGCTGAGGGGAACGAAGTGAAAGACCGTTTCCAAGACATTGACCGACGATTTTTGTGATTTAATTCCACCTACACTAATTAAGATCCGACTTAATTTCATGAAGATATTTGCTTAGAATATCATCTTCTATCACCAGTGTAAACGACTTCCATCATATCAAATACACCCTGTATAATTCTATAGCCAAGTAAAAGCTTTTAATTTTGCGAAGTCCCCAAATAAATTAAACACAACCATGTCTCATTTCTAAATCTTAGGTGAAAATATCGTGGTGGGAGACTTCCTGTATATCTTTGAAATAGCCGTGACATCGTTGTGGGCTGCGATGTTGTAAGTGAAGCACATCTACCCGCCCGTACAGCAGGAGATTCGGGTTCGAATCAACTGCAGTCACATTTTGAAGTCTTAAACATAAATGAAAATATATTTAACCATACCTGAGTTAATTTTTCATAACTTTATTGCAGAAACAAATATAGCTAAACAAACTACAAGAGGTCTCTCTTCATTTGATCGACTCCTGGCTCCGACAAAAAAAAAAAAAATTCTGATCTCAGGCTTGTAACGCGGTACACTCAACCTCGTGAGACAAAACTGAGAAGAGGTGGGTTCGATTCCTACCTCAAACATCCTAGAAGTGGTTTTCCGCAGTTCTCCCCACTTCTTCAGGCGAATGCAGGAATAGTAGCTAAATTATGGCCACGGTCGCCTCCTATCCAAATGCTAGCCCTACTTGCAAATATTGGTAAATCCATTGCAATGACAAAGCGTATCCATTTTTGGTTGTGACCGCGGAGGTCCAGGTTCGATTCCCGGCATTGTCAAGAACTTTAATTCTGGTCTGAGGAAAGGAACTGAGTACAATCAACCTCGTGAGGTAAACCTGAGAAGAGATGGGTTCGATTACCATCTCAACCATCGTAGAAGTGGTTTCCCGTTGTTTATCCACTTTTACTCCCTCCAAATGCTGAGATTGTGCCTAAATTAAGGCCACGGTCACCTCCTCCCCCAATCCTCATCCTATTAGGCAATCATAACATTTTATCACAAAAAATCCAAACACACCCACGTATACGGGGTTACACGACCATAATGTCAATAACCCCCTAAATAAATCAAGAACAACAACACAGATTTATCAGATTACAGACACTGCCAACTACACAGGGTATGTGATCACGATATTTCAAAGCCCCTAAATGAATCTATAAATCAACAACAACAACTAAAACGTTATTCGTTTATACTCGATCGCTATAAAAATATTTCCAACAGTAGCATCGCATCATGTGTGTTTGTTTCTTTGTTTAACAGACAATGGACCAAGAAGAGCAAGAGACAGACAAGAGTGGAAGACCCTAGAAAAGCTCCCTTTCAAACCATGCGAGGATAAGAAAGAAGCAACTCAGTGCAACATAGTGAATCCTTAGATACAAAAGCGATAGTGCAATGAAACTCTACTAAAATAAATTGAACATGTGCTAGAATTATTAACAATTTCAAAATATTATATATAAGAAACAGCCTAAGAAACAGTCTCCATGGCTTAGGCGGCAGCACACCGGCCTCTCACCGCTGGGTCCCTGGTTCAAATCCCGGTCACTCCATGTGAGATCTGTGCTGGACAAAACGGAGGCAGACAGTTTTTTTCTCCGGGTGCTCCGGTTTTCCCTGTCAAAATTTCATTCCAGCAACACTCTCCACTATCATTTCATTTCATCTCTCATACATTTAATAATTGCCTGAGAGGAGTGCGACAGGTTTCGGCAGCCGGCACAGTTCATATCCTCGCCACTAGATGGGGGCTTCATTCATTCCATCCCTGACCCATTCGGTCGACTGGAAGCAGGCTGTGAATTTTTCATATATAAGAACAAGAATACATACATAGATAATACTATAACTAGGTTAGGAATAGCTATATACATAGCTATAAGAACAATTCAAGAACCGAGACTAACATGCCAGAAGAGTGCACCACTAGGTGCCTCACTACTCTTTAGGACTGCTCATCTAATGAGTGTAATGGAAGAAAATGCTTGCCTAGGCAGGAGGCCATTGCCCTTAAGGGATTTAAGAGCTGTATTTATTGATGTGTAACATCTTTCCGCTCGGTTGCTGGATAGTTTTGTGGGAGTGATTTTGAAAATTGGGGACGGAAGTGGATCGGAACGATCGAGCTGGCAGTGGTGGATCCAACGGAAGTATGCACTGCCCGCTCGATCGATCAAACGGAAGTGTACTAGCTGGCAGTGGTGGACAACGGAAGTATGCACTGCCCGCTTGATCGATCAAATGGAAGTGTACTAGCTGGCAGTGGTGGACAATGGAAGTATGCACTGCCCGCTCGATCAATCGGACGGAAGTGTACTAGCTGGCAGAGGTGGAGAACGGAAGTATGCACTGCCCGCTCGATCGATCGATCGATCCAGCTACCAGATTATCATTTTAAACGATATTTATCATATCAATATGACTCATTTTAACAGGATCCATATGAAATTACGTGTTGGTCTGTGAATGAAGAGGACCTGTTTATAAGGAATTTAAGGTTATGATCGGTGTCACGTCTATTAATCTACTTGATCCATATCGTATTCTTAATTTAGGCTAGTGCTGGTGGAAGCTACAAATCATCTAATAAAATGAGTTCCGTATTATAAACTACAATATCTGTAAAACACTCCCTTTTACAATAACAATTGAAAATGTGTGTATTGGAAACAAGGCAGTGTGTGCTCTGTAGCGCGAGAATATTATGGCAATACAGTAGGCAGTGCATTTAGCAGGCACTGGTTTGACGAGCACAGTGGCAAATGTTTCGCCGACTTTCATTTGTTATTGAGCAGTTTATGAAGCTTCATGTTCAAGGTTGAACATCACATGGGGTAGGACAGAGACGACAAATGACTTTTAAGTAAGTGGCATTATTGTCAAGCTGTGGTTGAGTAGGCTAGTCAAATATTAAATACATAACAGAATGTTGTTATATGAGTGGAATAAAAGCTGAGACTAGGTCATTTCATGATTGTAGGATGGCATGTTTTGATTGTTTACGACGAATTGTATGGGAGTCTTGAGAGTAATGAATTATATAGTTACTGAGGAGTGTGCTCACAGTATTTGAGAGTACAGTCGACGTTGTGTGTCACTTTGTTATTATGAATTATTAAGGAAGGAAGGAAGCTTGTAGTTTTGCGTGACCGTTAATCTCACAATCATGATCCACGGTACCTCCCTTTTACGTGGAATGCGAACCACAGGACATTTCATTTCAATTCGAAAATCTCACATGTATTGACCGGGAATCAAACCCGGTCTACCTTGGTGAGAGACTAACAGCTTGACCGCTGCGCCACAAGTGTGACAGTAGCATATCTCCAATTCAATCTATACATTCATCATAGTACCAGTCTGAAAATGGAGCGTAAATTAACATTTTATGAATGTACAAGCTGTGTAGTATACCAGTAGGATAACATGTCAGATGTTACACATCATATGCGACTACTGTAAGACTCGTATCTTTTATTTATTTATTTATTTATTTATTTTTATCGTGTGGCCTCCTGAGAGGCTGACTGCAGGTCTCTCTAGTCGACACCGTGGGCGACCTGCGCGCCGGGGTGAGAGATCGAATGGATGAAGATGAATTAAACTGGGCAAGGATGTGGAAGGAAGCAGCCGTGGCCTGTCAGAAGATAACGTCCCAGCATTTGCCTGGTGTTGAAAATGGAGAAACCACGGAAAACCATTTCAAGGACGACTGACGCGTCAACCGAGTCAGCACAGAGCTTCGCCCCGCGACCAAACGCTTTAGCCAGCATAGCCACCGCTGTCGGGTAACAGACGATACTATGGGATGATAAAAGACTCTCATTTCCTGGTATCTGTTGGAAAATATGACGAATGTTAAAATGTACAATTAAGTGAGAGAAATGAGTGGTCATGAAGTTCTTTAAAATGTTCCACCATTGAAGCTGTGCATAAATGAGAGTCGGTTCGAGAGCAGATCCCCGGGCGTGTTGAATGATATATTGTACTCATCTTGCAAATTACTGTACTGATATGTTGCAACACCACCACTTTGGCTCGATTTGTGAACAGATTATACAAATGCGGGGCATTTAGTGTGCATTTCTGTTTTGAATTGATGTCGCGGTATCGCTTCGAATTACTCATTCTATGAAAATTAGCTTTCCATAAATGCAATAGCATTAACTGGCTACTTAAAGAACAATCAGTGGGAAAGGCTTTCATCCACCTGATTGAAATTTCAGCTGTCATATTGTGTGTGGCATTTACTGGGGATAGACCGGACATTTATTATCTCTATAGTGGGATTAAAGGTTCACATTCGGTGACAGTAGTGATCGTTATATGACATCGATGGAGAGAGATACGGGAACAGAGGTAACGTACAAAGTTCAGCATTGAGCACCCGATCCATGAACGAAACAAGGATGATGACGATGATAATTGTTGTTTTAAGGGGCCTAACATCTAGGCTATCGGCCCTTAATGGTTTGGGTGATAGTGAAATATGAGATGAGAATGCAATGAAAACTAGAACTAATATAATAATAGTATCGTATGGCCTTGGATGCCGGGTGCAAGCTTTGTTATTTGACACCCAGAGGGTAGCTTTCATGTCGAATTTCGTTGTTCCTTGAAGAACTATGAAAGTCAAGGAGGTTAAATGTTAGAAATCTAAGCTCCTTGAACACTATAGCGCTTTTCTAGTAGAGAAATGAGGAACTTTGTGTTGGCGGAAACTCCCGAGATTAATTTTGCCATTATGAACACGGCCTACTGAATTCAAATGGGTTCTTTGACATGCCAACATCGTATGACAAGCGTGTTGTATTTTTGCTGCCTTTCAAAAATCACTTACCACGGCCAGGATTGAACATGCAAGTTTTGGGTTAGCGGACCGACACGATAACACTCACCCACCGTGGCAAGCTACTATTACTAATACTAACTACTGTCTTTCAAACTAGAAGAAGAAATGGTAAACACATGAAGAATAAGGCAAACAATGAACAGGAGGAAAAGAAATGCCCTCAACCCTCAAAGAATGAGGATTGAGGGACTTGGAAGGAAGGTGAACCAGAAGAGGCAGGAAAGGAAAAGAGGATAGGGCCCGGCCCAGAGACACTGGAAAAATGGGGGAAAACGGACCCAGCTCAGGAATCCCTCGGTGTTGCCAACGCCTGAACTCACCAGCCGTGAGCCCTTGAGGGTGTAGCACTATCCAGGGTGCACCAGAACTGGTGGGGTACACTCACCCTGCCTCCTTAAGGGCCTTGAGCAGAAGGCAGGAGATTGGAAGAGAACAGAAGAGGTCTGACCCCTCGAAGAAAACGAGACAAGGGATGCCTTATCTGAATTACAGTGCATACTGGAGTGCAATGTAATATTTTATAAATATCTTTATGGACATACCAGGGTAGCTGCGTGAATTCAAGTGCCAGGAGCCAGACTACCTTTGGACTCGGTGGACGAGTGGGTTCGCATCCAACTGTCCTTGATATAGATTTTCGTGGTTTTCCCCATTTTCAATTCTAAGCAAATGCTGAGACGGTACCTTTCAGTAAGCTTCGGGTTATTATTATTATTATTAGTCTCTTATTTAGCGTAAGGCAAGAAACATAATTATACCGGGTGAATTAGCTACCCGTAATAATACTGTTTTATGCAGCCGAATTAAAAGGTCTTATCAGGAAGGTCGATATTTCTCTGTTTGCATCCCGTGTGGTACTAATGCACTGCAAGCATATCTCGCAAGCAATACTGAACACTATTTTTTCCCCTCGTATTAGTATTTAGTCACATCGAGAGAAAAATATTAGTGTTCAGTATTGCTTGCGAGATATGTTTGCAGTGCATTCGTACCATAGGCTACGTGATGCCAGCAGAGAAAATATAGACCATCCTAATAACAATGCTAGTTCGGCTGCATAAAACAATATTATTAGGGGAAGCTGATATAGTACAAATTCTGCTGTTGCTATAAAAAAAATTCCATGTTGCCTGTATAAACCCGGAACTGATACTCACAATTTTGGGAATAGTCTGACGTGAAGCCTTACAGTCACATTCTGGAGATGCCACGATGTTCCATTTGTAGAGGGAATCCTTACATTTTCCATGACCAGTCGAGTAATGATGTCACTCATGTACTTGTTTCAATAATAGATCATATCATAATTCACATAAAGAATCCTAAACTGAGGAACCAACCACCTAATTTTCGCAGAGAATTTGCAAAAATAAAAACTATGTGTTTTGTCATTGTGATGACACTTTTATTAGACCTCTGCAATTGCAGGAGAACCAATTGGTTAATTTTTGAAAATTGTTACACATTCCTATTTTAAGTGATGAACCACTACTATTTTGGTAGAATATAGTTTTCTCTTATTGAGAACATTTACGAGGGAATCAATAGTCGTGTTAAAACACCATCAGGACTGACAGAACCCTTTAGAATAACTACAAGTCTAAGGCAAGGGGGAGTTCTATCTCCTCTTCTCTTCATTGCTGTGATGAATGATAAATGAAAAATGTATCTCAAACCATCGGCGATGGAAAAATGAAAGTCATGCTCTTTGCGGATTACATATGTTTGTGGGGTGATTCCAAAGAAGAATTGCAAGAACAGATCAAACCATGGACCGAAAGAGCAAAGGAATATGGTCTTATGGTTAGTGTAGAAAAAAGTGAGGTGCTAGTTATGCAGAGAAATGGCCAACCGGAAGGTTCCATTGAAATTGATATCAGACAGCTTAGATTTTCTAAAAACTTTAAATATCTGGGAAGTGTGATATCAGCAACAGGTACCATTAATGAGGAAATCACCAATAGGATTTCGGCTGGAGGTACATTTTATAGAGCTGTGCAAGACATCACATGGAACCAGAAAGTACTTCTGCAATGTAAACGAGCAATTTATCAGACTTATTATGTGCCAATCTTGACCATGAGGAAGAAAGATGAGAGACTGATTCAGGCAGCAGAGATGAGATTTGCCAGAGCCATGGTTGGTAGGACAAGAAAAGACAGAATTCGTAATGAGCATATCAGAGAATTGGTTCAGGTCGACAAACTACTGGATAAAATAACATTGAAAAAGCTCATGTGGTTTGGCCATATGCAAAGGATGGATTTTACCAGAATTCCATAACAAATATATGAACTGCAGCTTCATGACCGAAGACCAAGAAGGAGATATATACAGACATGGTGAGAAATGACATCCAACAATTGGGTCAGGACTTGGACAGCATTGAAGAAGAAGAGAAGTACAGAGACAGAAATTGGTGGAGGGGCCTCATTCGCCGACCCATCTAATAGCTGGAACGATGTGGGATATGTATGTATGTATGTATATATAGTTTTCTCTTGCATTATTTTGGCATTGTACTCCTAACCCTAGGTGCTGACTTCTATGAAATATTGTGGGGGTGGCGCTCGACTTCCTTCCGAAACTTCCATCATCAACTTGAATCACAAAGTTCAACATTTTATATGACAATAATTAATAATTCAAAATTAAATCTCTATTAATGGTTTAGGATTAAATTAAAATAAAAACGTTGAATTTACAGAATACTGAATTCGAAAATGTATTTGGCTAAGAGGTCCATTGCGTAATGCACCAATATATAGGGTAATGATATAAGAATTCAGTGATTCAGCAGTTATATTAATGATGCCACCCTCCCCTAAACATTTAGAATTAATTACCTGTACCTTATGCAGATGATGATGAAATTACATTCACTTTTCCTTGCAAGAGAACAATTAAAATATGTTATTACAATGTGCCTATAATTATAAAACGTACTGTACGTACCGGTAATGATATAATAAAAGTCAGTGATCATATGAGTGAAGAACATCGTGGTCCATTGATGGCCGAAACGACTCAAAAAAAAACTTTATTAAATATAATATGGCCTATTTGAACTAAATGATGAGTCAGCTGGTCTTTCCTTATCTAAGATACCAGGAAATCGAGGTATAGCCTTGCTCCATTCAACTCACAACATGAGGAGGACTCCACTAGGGTTTCTTCTGAGGAAGCCTATAACTATGGTTTCTCCTGTAGACCATAATTGCTATTCTACATGGATTTTTAGCCTACTTTTCACATTTTGCAAAAATTAGGAAAAAGTAGACTTATGAGATCGGGCAAATGTGTGTCTGTCTGTCTGTCTGGCTGTGTGTGTCCCCCCCCCCTATCAACTCCTAAACGGCTGCAGCAATCGAAACAAAATTTGGTAGGAGTAAAGATCTATACCTGAATATCTCACGGCCATATTTGAAAATGATGTCTGCTA
The DNA here is from genome assembly GCA_946902985.2 of Meconema thalassinum. Lineage (NCBI taxonomy): Eukaryota > Metazoa > Arthropoda > Insecta > Orthoptera > Tettigoniidae > Meconema > Meconema thalassinum. Next base: position 1,210,333,241 of record OX336388.2, read on the forward strand.
CCAACTGCTGAAAAATCGCAATTGAAATTTGAGTTCTATGTTGGATATCTCGGAAGGTATAAATGGGAGCTATTTGAAACTTGGCACACGTATAGATAATATTATTGTAGTTTAATTTCCAGGAGGCCATACATGGCAGTGTTGCCAAAATGATTATAAGCCTGCTGATAGGTCCAATATCTAAATGCATATAACTTCTACACTATCAATTGGAATTCAACCAAATTTCGTATGTGCTATGTGTTCATAAACAGATATAACTGAGCGTATTCCTAAGATCCACCAGGGCTGCCAACTGTTAATAAATGCTCTCAATTTATTTTTTCCAAATACCAATATATCAGAAAGTATGCAAGCCGACAACTTTAAACTATGCACACGTATAGTACCTGACATTCTGTAATAATTTGGAGTAACTTATATACGTCAGTGCTACCAACATGATTCTAAGCCTGCTGAGAGGTCCAACTTTAAATACATGTAGCTTCTATACTATCATTTGGATTTCAACCAAAATTTGTATGTGCTATGTGCACCATAACAGATACGACTATGCGTATTCTTAAGAGCAACCAGTGTTGCCAACTGTTAAAAAATGGTGTCTCTATTTTTCTTTCCCTAATATCAATATATCATAAAATATGCAAGCCAATAGCTCTAAAATTTGCACACGTATAGTACCTGACATTCTAGATTAATTTGGAGTAATTAATATACGTCAGTGCTGCCAACATGATTCTAAGCCTGCTGATAGGTCCAATTTTAAAATGCCTGTAACTTCTATACTAACAAATGGATTTCATTCAAAATTAACACAACAAGAGATCATATTATTGCAGATTATTTCTGACCAATACATGTATGTCATTGTTGCCAACATGATTTTAAGCGCGCTGTTAGATCCAATGTTTAACTGCCTGTAACGTCCATGCTATCCATTGGACTTCAACCAAATTTTGTATTCTGTACCTTAAGAGATGGAAACAAGAATATATTCAGTCACCAGGGCTGCCGACTGTAGTTCTCTATTAGGCTACATTATGCCAGGTATACAGTATTTCGAACTAATTAGAAATTTCTATATTACCAATTTAATTTTGCCATTATTCTAGATAGATCCATATAGATTAATCAATGGCATGAATTTTAAATTTTAAGAAAAGTAGGCTCTTTAGTTCGTCACGGAACTTCTTGTTTGTTTTGTTACAAATTGTGTCGATTATGTTTGGTCTTGCTTGGGGAACCAGGACACTTCAATAAAATTTGAAGGGAGGGGGTGGAGGGGCAGAAAGTGCATTGCCTCTCTCCCCTTCCAAAGTCGGTGCCTATGTTCCTAACAATACAGATTATTTAGGCATAACTTATAGCTTCAGTTTTGGTCCTGTTGCATATCTTTTCTAAGGATAAACAGCTAATGAGATGTGCTATAAACACCTACTGCCAGTAGAGCATGGGGAACACTTGCAAACACTGTATTATGGTTGGCCTGCCAGTGGCAGGCTCACTCAGGCCTGACACCTGGCAGGAAGTTACTGTATGAAATGATGCAACTGCCAGATATGATCTTTAAGCCATGACCCACAAACCATTACAAACAAGGCAATGACAAGACAGCATGACAGCAAATCCTCTGTCCTTAACCCATTATTATAAAGATATTTCTACCAATCAGATTCTAGGCTATTTGCTGTCATACCATAATATTTTTAGCCTACTTTTCACATTTTGCAAAAATGAGGATAAAGGAGACTTATGAGATCGGCCAAATGTCTGTCTGTCTGGCTGGCTGGCTGTGTGTGTGTCCCCTCCTATCAACTCCTAAACGGCTGGAGCAGCAATCGAAACAAAATTTGGTAGGAGTAAAGATCTATACCTGAATATCTCACGGCCATATTTGAAAATGATGTCAGTGCTACCAACTGCTGAAAAGTCACAAAATGAAATTTGAGCTCCATGTTGGATATTTTGGAAGGTATGAATGGTAGATATTTCAATATTGGCACACGTATAGATCATAATATTGCATTTAATTTCCAGGAGGCCATACATGGCAGTGTTGCCAAAATAATTACGGTATAAGCCTGCTAATAGGTCCAATTTTTAAATGCATATAACTCCAAGAACTTTTGAAGAACGTATGTGTGCATTTGAAAGAAAAATGCTGCGGAAAATCTATGGCACAAAATACTGCCCAGAAACTGACAGTTGGGAAAGACGGAGTAAAGAGGAGTTATATCGACGTTATAAAAAGGCAGACATCAATAGAGAGATAGAGAGAAGACGATTACAATGGTTAGGACACATTATCAGAGCAGAAGGTACTCTCTCGAACCGTGTGTTCAATTTTCAGCCAACGGGAAAACGTCCAAGAGGTCGACCAAGAACGAGATGGAAAGATCGAGTTAAGTTGGCACTGAACCAGGTAGATCCAGATGCAAGTATGGGAGATGCCAGGGATAGAAATCGTTGGTCTAATATATGCAACCATTATTTGAGAAGCTGAAATAATTCTTCCTGTTATGAAGTACAATGTTATAGCCTATATAATGTTATTTATATTGTAATCAAGAATTGTATACCCTTGTTTTTCTGCTATGGGTCTTAATGGCCTGTCACATGCAATAGATGATGATGATGATGATATAACTTCTACACTATCAATTGGAATTCAACCAAATTTCGTATGTGTAATGTGTACATAAACAGATATGACTGAGCGTATTCTTAAGAGCCTCCAGGGCTGCCAACTGTTAATAAATGCTCTCATTTTTAAAAATCCAAATACCCATATATCAGAAAGTATGCAAGCCGACAGCTTTAAACTATGCACACGCATAGTACCTGACATTCTATATTAATTTGGAGTAACTTATATACGTCAGTGCTACCAACATGATTCTAAGCCTGCTGAGAGGTCCAACTTTAAATACAAATAACTTCTATACTATCATTTGGATTTCAACCAAATTTCGTGTGTGCTATGTGTACCAGTCATTCGCAAGCTAGCAGCCGAGCAAGTCGCAAGCTTCGAAACCGAGCTCTCCGCCAAGACCTTCGCCCATCGAGTAACGGACGATCCACCCGCCTTCACGTCAAGTACTTCGCTTCACCATCTCAAGCCTTACCATTTACCCCTTCCCACCTTCCCTCCGAGTTCAAACAACAATACCTTCCCATCCAACCGTTACCCTATACCATTGTTGTTCCCAGCCAAGCATTTTTCACCCCGCCTACCAAACCGTCCCCGTCAAGAAAATCCATCAACCCGAGTTGCCACCAAGTACTCATCCCTTCCACCCCTGCAGCCTAATTAATTGATTAAACAATTAATTAATCAATAACATCGCCGAAGCCAGATCGTGTACTGTCGCAGCCCCTCTGCTTAATAACTGGAAACCTTACACGACTGGCTGCTCTTCTTGGACGAAGCCAATTACTCCCCTCAATTAACCTAAGGTCTGCCCTCAGCATTTGACCAAACTCTATACTCTATCTATACCTAAATCTCAGTCCCTTCATACAAATCAGCCACCCTCACAACATGAACACTCGCCGTAGTTTACCCATACCCAAATTCGACTTCAACGAATACCTTTACTACGCACATCCAACACGCAGAAGCCCTTATACTAACGTTGTCATGGTCACGCCATCCGAAGATCCCATTGCAAATAGGATGGCCATCGTCGAGGTACTTACATCGATATGGCCTACCATCACCAACATCGAGGAAACAACTAACAGCTTCATCCTCATCACTCCCACTCACAATAAATACATCGACCTCATCCGTAACACCCTCTTGTCACATCCTGGCATCCCCGAACACATTCCCATAAACGCAGGATGGAACGACTCAAATCCACCTAAAACAAATCCACTAACCAAAACTGTCACAGACATCTACTCCACAAGCCCAGAGCCTAACTCTACCACATCTACAGAAACTGAAGTCCAAACCGAACCACAGGAGTTAACCATAACAACCCTAGAACAAATCTCACTCTCCCCAGAACCAGAACCACTTTCATCGAACACAGAACCTCAGCCTACAACACTAAAATCTGCCAAAACCACTCAGACCTCTCCCCAACGCAAGCCATCACGCAAAACTTCCAAAATTCAACCATCTAGTCGCCCCATTCCTAGACCTCATCCAACACTCACCGCACAATGTTTCCAATGCCAGCGCTTCAACCATACTTCATTCGAATGTAAGTACGAGGCGAGGTGCAACCGCTGCGGTGATCCCCATAGGCATTCTGAATGCACAGTAGCTAAAGAAAGCCCCACTTGCGCGAACTGTCAAGGTAAGCACGCCGCCTCGTACCACGGTTGTAAGTACTACAAACATGCCATCAGAAAACGGCAATTGAGAAACCAACAACAACTCAGTCAACCTATTCCCTCACTTCTTTCCCTCACTCCAACACTTCCACCAAGTAATTCCAACACTTTAAACCAAATACTACAGCTACTAATCACGCTAACTGCACAACCAACGCTACAACATTAATCAGCTCCGTACCTAACCGATTCCAACTAAAAACAACAACTCTCCGTCAATAACTTCAAACTACTCAGCCAGATCGAACACAGGACCGGTCCCACGGATCATCCCCACTTACATCACTCAGCTACTAAAATCATCATTCTCACAGCCTGCATTCCCCCGGGGGGCCTGGCTGGGGGACTGGCCATGGTCAGCCCACTCGGCATGGCACCCTGTGGGCTGCGGATTCGATCCCGACCCCTACTACATTTACCTAAATCGATCACCGGACTCCAACTTCGTAGCGCTCATACCCGGGATACGGCATCAGCCCTATTACCCGCTACGGGGCGCTGCGGAATGTCTTCACCAGCAACCAACAGTCTTCTACACTTAAAAATCCACTTACAAATAAACCAAATCACATTTCAACTTACAAAATAACTCATTTTCTTTCTCGCCTAACATTAAAATTAGCATATTAACTTACAAATCAGTCTACAAACAGAGAACTCTAACAGCCAATCACAGGCTCTCATCACAACGTCCGACTAACTTTTTCCCACAAATAACAAATTATCAGCACAAAAACTACCACATATCATTCCTACGCCTACATTATACATAAATTAATCAAAACATCACAAAACATTTACTCCGAATTACCTAAAACAGCCCTAAACACATCAACCAATCACAGACCTTCAAACCAGCCCGCTCAACTAACACATTCAAACTCAACCAATCACAGCCCTTCCTTTAAGTACATTACTTAAACACTCAAAAATTTATGTCTGAGGCTGTTATTATTATTAATTTCAACCAGCTAACCTACTTAAGGTCTTTATTTCCTCTTCTTCAACGAAACCAACCCACTAGAGGTCTTTCTCTTCCATTAAATCAATTAACTACCTTCCAAATTATATTAAAATTTTCACTATATTATTATTATTATTACCTATGAAGCTGCTGCTGTAGGCCAGAGAACGAACGTACAGAACACCAAATAAGGCTCTAAGTACATCCAACAAGTCATTTTCAAGTCTCTTTTACTTTAAATTAAATAAAATACTTAGAAAAATCAAAAATAAATTCATTCCCCACTTAAAATCAACCGAAACTTAAAAACTAAAATTTTTCTCCCCTCTATACATTAACGAGGAGACAAAAATAATTAAATTCTGAAAATCCACTTACGAAAGGGTAAAAGGAGCACCTTCAGGAGCACCAGTCCCTCTCACCATCTCATGGGCGCTTGGTCGCGCTTCGCGCTCCCAACGCGCGCTAGGAGATGCTACAGCACCAGGACTTGACTTGATGTGTACCATAACAGATATGACTATGCCGATTCTTGACAGTAACCAGGGCTGCCAACTGTTAATAAATTCTGTCTCTATTTTTGTTACCCTAATATCAATATATCAGAAAGTATGCAAGCCATTAGCTCTAAACTTTGCACACGTATAGTACCTGGCATTCTAGATTAATTTGGAATAACTAATATAGGCCTACGCCAGTGCTGCCAACATGATTCTAAGCCTGCTGATAGGTCCAATTTTAAAATGCATGTAACTTCTATACTAACTAATGGATTTCATTCATAATTGACACAACAATAGATCATATTATTTCAGATTATTTCTGACCAATACATGGATGTCATTGTTGCCAACATGATTTTACGCGCGCTGTTCGATCCAATGTTTAACTGCATGTAACATCCATGCTATCCATTGGACGTCAACCAAATTTTGTATTCTTTTCCTTAAGAGAAGGAACTAAGAATATATTCAGTCACCAGGGCTGCCAACTGTAGTTCTCTATTAGGCTACATTATACCAGGTAAACAGTATTTCGAACTAATTAGAAATTTCGATATTACCAACTTAATTTCGTCATTATTCTAGATAGATCCATATAGATTAATCATTGGCATGAATCTTAAATTTTAAGAAAAGTAGGCTCTTTAGTTCGTCACGGAACTTCTTGTTATATGTAGTTTATCATCATAGTCTTACTTAACACTCTGCTAACATATCCTTACTTCTAAAAATGCTCCAAGTCTTTTATTCTGATACTAATGTGATGTATCATACGATAGGCTACTATTCCAGAAAGCTAAAGGTAGCTTGTAGTTTTACATGATCGTTAGTCTCATGATCATGAGCCAGAGGATCTCCTGGAATCCAAACCGCAGGACGTGACACATGACTTCAAAAATATCACTTGCATTAACTATTAATTGACCCAGTCCACCTTGGTGAGAGGCAAGCAGCTGGACCACTGTGGCATTATGCCCCCATACTGTTCTATAAGGCATCCAACGTTTAGAATGAAGCACTGGTTAGATAGGGATATTCTTCTCTCTTTCTGTTGCACGTGCGACATGTATGACGCTGTCATTTTCTAGCAATCCATTGTTGCCATATCAGTCAAAAATTTTTCTTTGTCGAAAAAACAGCATATTCGGGTAGAACTATGTTTTGCCGATCTTTTTTGTCCTATATTAGAACTACGCAAACTTGATAGAAATGCTAGAAAAATTAGATATCCATATTTTTTTAAAACGATAAACTGTGTCCCCTTTTTAGTAAAATCGATCTTATATCATGTTGCATTGACTTTGTGATGCCTATTTTACACACACGTGTAGCTAAATATGCCATCTTGATGATGGATTATTGAAATATTTTATACTGGCAATATTACAATTTCCATACCGGGTGAGTTAGCCGTGGTGGTTACGGCATGACTGATGGCAGTCGCTCACATCCGGGAGGCGAGGAGGTTCGAATCCCCCCGCCGGCAACCTTGAAGATGGTCTTCTGTGGTTTCCCATCTTCCTTCCAGGCAAATGCCGGGGTTGGTCCCTAACTATAGGCCACAGCCGCTACCTTCCAACTCCTCGTCCTTACATCCAACTTCCCTCCTTCCCTCCCCAACGGTACTTGTAGCTCACCCATTGGGTGTCCGTCTCGAAGCAGCTACAAAAACTGGCGAGCCGAACATGTCCTCGGACACTCCCGGCACTAAAAGCCATACGCTAAAAAAAAAGTAATAAGTGCATTCTATATTTTGATTTGTTAGTTGTTAAGCTAGGTTTAGTATCTTATTGCAAAATTTCAAGCCAGAACATTGTAAACGCTACATAAAGGGGCTCTTTAGCCTCAGTGGCATTTCTCTATAAATAAATTCAATTCAGTTCAATTCTGATCCTGCTTGGGCTGGACCATATCTAGCAATTTCCTCCCCAGTGTAGAGGTTGTGCAAGGACAAGCCTGTAGACTTCTCCCAACCATCCTTCCACTCCACTAAAGCAGTTGGCTCATGTCTTCGTGATTTCAATCTTTGGAGATTGAGAGTAAGTATGTCTTTTGGTGGGTGTTTCATCTCAACCCTTTGCCTAGTTTATTTCTAAACATTCATAAAACTTGTCTTGCCTTATCCCCGGCTCCAAAAAATACGAGGTAGAAAAGTTGCTATACAGGATGACTTATTAAGAACGTCCAATGGATTCTTGTTGATGTTAATTAATTTGAGAGGGAAATCTTGGTCATCAGCCCCGTGATGTTGGGTATCTGTTGAACTTATCTGATAACCTGTATTGCTGTGACGACTATAGTAGTGTGTGTAACTGTATTAGGGACAAGGAGGGGGTAGGTACTATCTCAGCATTTTGCTGAGAGGAATGTGGAAAATCGCGGAGAAAAATTGCACTCAGGATAGTCTCTGTCAGCTCAGGGATTCAAACCTACGATCTCAGGAATTGCTGCAGCTGTCCTCACGGCCGTAGTGTATGAATTAACGAGCACGGCTACGCTGCGGTCCCCACTGCTGCATCCCTTGAACTTGTTCGTGACAACGCAATTTGTAGAGAAGGACGTGTTACAGCTGTTCTCTCCATAATTATATACGAGAGCTGGCTTTTTTTCAACCTCCGATGGCCTGTATAAAAATAACAGATGGACATACCAAACTGATTTTATTACGTAATTTTTGTTTGTTTTGTACTTATGTTTCAACATAATCGTCAAAACGATTGAAACATTTGTCGTATCGTTACACCAACTTTCCAATGCCCTCTGCAAAGATTTCTGGCGCCACTGAGGTGGGTTCGTCTGGACAGTCTGCTGAATTTTTTCCTTTTTGGAGAGACGTTGCCACCCAACCATACCTTCAATTCTCAAAAAAGGTGAAAATCATTCACGAACGCACTGTGCCAACGTTACGATAGACTTTCTCAAAGAATTCAAGTGGGAAGTATTCGACCATCCACCGTTTAGTCCATGCCAGCACTAAATGATTTCAACCTTTTTCGAGAATTGCAGGTAAGGTTGGGCAGCAACGCCTCGCCAAAAAGGAAAAAAACTTCAGCAGACTGTCCAGACGAACCCACCTCAGTGGCGGCAGAAACCTTTGCAGAGGGCATTGGAAAGCTGGCGTAACGATACGACAACTGTTTCAATCGTTTTGACGATTATGTTGAAACATAAGTACAAAACAAGCAAACATTTAGTAATAAAACCAGTTTGGTATGTCCATCTGTTATTTTTATATAGCCCATCGGAGGTTGAAAAAAACAGCCTTCGTAGTTGAAACCAATATGGTGAAAAAACACCTTTGTGGTTGACTGTACGTTACAACACCGAGGGCGAATAACCGTGCAGGAGAGACGTTCTATAAAGGGTGTTCAAATACACATAGATTGATGTCTAGAAACGAATTTAGTTAGTTATTGAGGTTTTAAGGGCGGAACTACGAGGTCATCTGCCCCATCTAGAAACGAATACAATATATTTTGGACAACAGGATACAGCTATTGACCTCCGTTGTTTAGACACCTGTTCCAAGACTGAACAAGTTTCCCTATACTCTCCGTGCAGAAGGACGCTGGTTAATGATGAAACCGCTTTTCCACATCGTCCCTAACCGCTTGATCACTGGTGAAACGTTTAACTGTCAGGAACTTATCACTGGACCAAACATACCTCATCGTGGTGCAGCGGCTAACATTCTTGGCTGTCAAACCGGAGACCCAGGTTCGATTCCCGGCTTTGCCAAGAAATTTAATTCTGGTTTGAGGGCTGGAACGGGGGAGGGAGGGCATCGTGATGCTAAACTGAGAAGAGATGGGTTTGATTCTCACCTTAGCCATCTTGGATGTGGTTTTCCGTGATTCCACTCTGCTACTCCAGACAAATACCGGGATAGTTCCTGTCTTACAGCCACGGTCGCCTCCTTCCCAACACTCCCCTGAATTACAAATAGCCTTCACATCATTAATGCAGCCATCACAATAACACAGGTTGTCAGATAAGAATTCCATACGCCCAAGCACATGGGGTTGAATGACTACAGTACGACGTCTAAGCCCCTCAAATGAAACAAAAATATTGGACCAAACACGAGATAAGTGCAAGGAGAGTGTTGTTTCACCAGTAACCAGCGCAGATGCTTGACAGATCATAGGGAGTGCGTGGGTTTCGATAAAGCTCCGCTATAGATGTTCTGCCAACCAATGAAGAATTAATTTCATTACAATGTTTCCGTAGTTGGCACTCACCCGACGCTCACACCAAACCGACTGGCGGAAGCGGGAATGGTCTGTTTTGATTGATTTTCCTCGTGGTGTTGTTGGTTGTTTTGATTTGTTCGGTATTTTGATTATTTATTTGAATTGGATTCAGAGTCAATCATGCCACTGCAAGGGAAGAAAAATTGCCAAGCACCGGGATGAAAGAATTATAATGATAGTAAGAACAATACGGCAATTTTCGTCATCCTGGTGTTGACCATTTGTCAAACTAGTGGGCAATATGGACTACTCCCAAATAAAAATATATAGTGAATAAATGTGTGCATTTCATCTCTTGTTTGTTTTCTTACCCATTCTCCTTTGCATTGCAATAAAATTTGTGGTTTAGGGCTACGGGGAGGGGTGGGTGGCAGCCGTCATGCTAGGCAAAAAGTGAGGTTATGGCAATATAGTGTGTGCATTTGGACAGTTTTCTTTATATTCATCGAATATCCCAACAATTCTGTAGAGTAGAAGAGCAATGTTTTATTAGCCTAAAGGTGAATTAAGCTCTAGAACGGCATCACTGAGTCCATCGTGACAAATCTATTGCCAACATTGATATATATCAAAGAGTACTATTTTCCTATCTGGACGTACATTTCTACGCCTAGCGAAAGGCGCAATTATGTTTGTGTTATTTTCATCAATAATCAATAACTTATCGCAGAACATACTGTTCAATTACGTGTAATAAAGGCTACATTAATATGGCTTTTTACTTTTTATGTTGCCCGACTTGGTATAGAGTACTGTGCCCTTCCAGCAAGATATATGCAAATCACAGTATGCCAGCAATGCTCAAATCGGGATTTTCGGGGTTTTGGTACGTTCTCCCACTCTGTGACTTACACATTTTGGATTAAATAGAGGATACACTTCCAAAAATAACAACAAAATCAACTCCTATTTAAAACATTTAATTAACCAAAATTATGGCGCTACAAACAAATAAACTATTGACCCAATCCTTCTACTTGTTCAAAGTGAATAAGGAATATGTAAAAATCAAACAAATATTGTATTAAAATACATGGTTTCCTTCCAACCAACAATTCATAATTATTTTCACTTCCATAAAGTATCTATCTTAAAGTTCAACATAATCACGAGCTCCAATTGCTCGATACTTTCCAATAATAACGGTGTCATCCTTTCATTCACCTCAATAACTATTGTATTAGTTTCTTATCATCAAACAAATATATAATCATATTTAAAGTACATGTTAATTCTCTACTTAAATGTTTGGGCATTCAACAATGTTCTCAACATTACCATCTCTCCCAAGTTTCACAAATTCACTACAGTGATCGGGAAAATACTTGTGTACTCCAGAGTTACAAAGATTACTTGACAAAGTCAAAAACTATGATTACTCCCGGAATCTAGTTATCTTCATTGAACTCATGGAATCCTACATCCATACAACATTACATTAGGGATTTTTATTTACTTATTTGTCTTATAAGACCATTATCACATAAGAAAGCTACGATCTGAACTGGCAAGCGGTACTTTCATCTACAAGGACCTCGGTTCAAATCCCGGGTCATTAACAACTTTTAAACACTCACGGTGTATTATTACTTCTCTCAGACGGTCCTTTCCGACCTAGCACACTTCTACAATAACAAGGGTTGGACCGTAATCACTTGGGCGAGATTTATGGCTAAGAGGGGAACCTCCCGCCTTGCCCATGCGTGGCCGCTATACTCAATGCTTTTAAAACAGATCTTTCTTTTCTTCAGTTCTCTGGGGAGACCTGGCGTTTCTTTCATATACTTTCAACAACATTATTAGGTTCATAAACCACTTTCGTAACCTTGGCATTTATTAATTATGAAGGGTCATCATTGATTGGTAAGAGTAATTCACATACAACGACGAATACTTAGGGGCTTCAACTAGACGAGTCTAGGTTCGACTCTCTTAACATGCCTCGGGAACCATTCCCCTACTGGAGGACTTACACAAATGCGACTTAGGGTCGGCCGTGGCCTATATTACCTGCGCTCATAATACCATACATTTGCTCCCTATTACAATACAACATAACACACATGGCCTCGTGATCTACGTCACTATTGGAGGACTTAAACATGGCTCAATTACCGCAATCAATTGTCCCTCATAAGTAATTTATGCTGGCTAAAGCGCAGCATTAGGTCATGGGGCCAAGCTCTCTGCTGAATCGGTAGACGCGTGGGTTCGAGCCCCACCGTCGGCCGTCCTTGAAATGGTTTTCCGTGGTTTCCCATTTTCAACACCAGGCAAATGCAGGGACGGTACCTTCTGACAGGCCACGGCCGCTTCCTTCCACATCCCTGCCCATTTTCATTCATCTTCATCCATTCGATCTCTCATCCCGACGCGCAGGTCGCCCACGGGCGTCGACTTGAAAGACCTGCACTCGGCCTCTCAGGAGGCTACACGAAATAAAAAGTAATTTACCAAGTACCTTTATATTCTACGCATTCCTAGCGTGACAATTTACTTTAATGCGCTACAATGCGCTATACATTATTTTAAGGCCTAGCATCTTCCAAAGAACTGATAGATTCAACATCAACAATTGATCCATATCTCAATTTTTATATTAATCCTTTCCCTTGACAATAATCGCTATATTTTACGAACATGCATTAACACCATGTCTTTATACTTTTATTAAGGCTCAAACGCTCTTACTTTCATATCATTCAATTTAATCTTTATTTATATTTCTTTTATATTATTATTATTATTAGTACGCTTGCTTTTATAACATTCGTCAAATACACTGACATTTGATTTCATACATTTCCTCTACAGGATTTATTCTTTCACATAATTATTTATAATTTCTCAAATTTTATTTGTTCAGACCGCGCTCTTATTCTGTTATTTGTTATTTAGAAACATCCCTCTACCTCAAACTCCGGTGGATTGTACACAAACACTTCCCCAACACCAAAACATAATGAAAATCTTTACTCACATGTTATAGGTCGGTCCCTGACCTTCCTTCTCTTGCGATGTTTCATTTTTGCCCACTATTTTGTGATTACACCATTTTGTACAGATTCATTTCATGCACTGACATATCTTGACACACATTTAATTCAAATACATTTAACACTGATAACATTTTAAAATACACTGGTGTATTCGTTTATAATACACGATAAAACACTGAAAAAATACTACTTCTTAACACAAATTTTATATATTTACACTTCACAGATTCTAATCACTAAGGCTGCTATTAAGCCTATCACACGTGACTTCTTGACCTCCCGTCTCCAAGGGTGAAATTTAGTAAATGTCGGCTTCCTATCTTGCCAGAATGTGAAAGTCTCGAACCATCTATTTCCTCCCTGCAATAGTACTCCTTCAAATCCCGTTTCCTGACGATCTGCTATTCTTATTAACTCGAACGGCTCCTTTCTAGACCCTATTGGTTGGTCTAGCGAAAGTCTGTTCTGTCCACGGTCCCCTAGATAATCTATCGGTGACCTATTGATTTCTAGCAACTAATACTTCTCGTAACTTAGTCCCTTTTAATAGTTCGTCTGCTTCCTTGAAACAATGTCTAGAGTTTCCTTCTCCTCTCCGCTTATTCGGTTCTCGAATTCCTATCCTTCCAGAATACTTTGCGAACCTTATTCTGTCCGTCCCTGCTCGGGTTCTTTAAAGTTGATAGAATGTTTATCTCGCTGTTACGGTACTTCAATACGTTATGATCCTTTTGGTCGTTTAATTTAAGACCTATCGCCCTTGGTTCTAAGTTCGCAGCCTGCTTTGACTGTAATTACTGAACTTTTCATTGTAAACTTTATACTGTCGGAACTAAATCCTGTAACTAGGATTTTCCTAATTCTCCACACGGCGATACTGTAATAATACTTCTTGGCTATTCCTTAAGGATGCACGTTGGTTATCGATATCGCGACGCCCTTGGCTGTCGGATAATGTCTATATGAGGTGATACAGCGTTTCCCCTTACGGACAGTTTGTAGACTGTCTTCGGTGTGATGTAGCTTCACGTCCCCTGGACGGAATAATACTGCATGATTTGGCTGGCTTGGCCTGGACTTTTATACTATTTAGTCAAAAAAAGATAAAATCCTAGTCCTTTTCGTGACCAACTTTTGAAATAATTGTCGCACAATTATAAAAATTATATCTCCAGAAAGCTCGTTTTCTAAGCGTAAAATGACCTCACTGCTCATGAAAATCGATCGTGCATTTCTGAGATATTAAATAATTTTTAGTCTTCAGCTGTGTGGGTGTTGCTGTTGATTTTTAAATTCCCCACTCCTCGGGTCTCAGTAAATCCCCGATGACGTATACTACGTTTGCACTACTCTCCTGAGCAATTATTAAAAACTCTTTCTCTACACAAAAATCTCTATCCGAAATGATTCCCAGTACTGTATTTATTTACTTACTTTTATTCTTGCAAATGGGTTAAATTTAATTATTCTTCTTCTGGCACAGTTGCGCTGTTGCCGTTTTAATGCAACGTAAGAGCGATTTCAGAAACGTGCTCTCTCTCGCATGCCTGGAACTTTCCACTGCTTCTATTTATATTCGTGACCGGCTCCTTATCAATGAGTCAGGCATGATCTCATTTCCTGGCCACCTGGGTTCAACTTCTTACACAACGTGATGCTAGCATCCTTGCCTGAAATCTCTCTATGTTCCATTTAAGACTGTATATTTATTTCCTTCCTTTTACAAATATACATGGATTCGACCCCTTTGAGCCAATGGTACATGGGTTCAGTACATAGCCTCAGGCAGTGCTCTCTCTCGGTAATTCTGTAACCAAAAGTGACGAATCTCATATACTTACATGATCGTTGAACCAGCGTGCTTCTTCGTGGAGGACATTGGAGAACTCACAGTTACAGTGGGGCTTGGGGCTTGGAACAAGGCAACTAGCGTTCCGCGCGTCGCAAGTTGAGATGAGAAGTGCTTGTAGCTGTCCGACTGCAGTGCGTAGAGGAGCCAAAGGAGAGAAAATGCAGGAGGGATGGTGCTACTGGTGTCTAACTTACAGACACGGCCGCTTCCTAACCATATCCTACCTCGATTACAAATACACAAACTACTAGACAAAACAGTGACACTCGTTATTAGACAAATTCCACACACCCAAATACATGGGGCTGAATGACCACGCTGTTGGAAAACCCCTATATAATCAACAACAACAACAATGCCTGAAGATAGCGTATGCTTGAGATAAATTCAAGCATGGACATTTTTGTTTGTTATCGGAGAGTTGTTGTTGTTGTTGTTGATTGATTTAGAGGCTTTGTGTCATGTTATCCCGTGTACTTGGGTGTGTGTAAATTTCTGATAACCTGTATTATTGTGATGTCTGTACTAATGTGTGTTTTTGTAATTGAGGTGGGATTTGGGTAGGAAGAGGCCGTGGCCTTACGTTAGGAACCATCCCGACATTTTCCTGGAGTAGAGGCGGGAAACCAAAGAAAACCACTTCCAGGATGACTGTGGTAGGAATCAAACCCACCTCTTCTCAGCTTTGCGCAAGAGGCTGACTATAACCCCTTCGAGCCCTAAGCCAAAATTATTGTATTTCTTGACAGACCCGGGAATCGAACACGGGATTCCACGGGTTATCGGAAACTAAACAACGGAGGGGGAGGAACTAATAACGACTCTACCACATTGGTCCCATGGCTTAGTATGCTTCTTTAGAACTTCATTAGGTTATTTGGGCTTTGTCTGTTAGTTAGTCACCCCAGAGGCTGGTCTAAAATTATCACCTTTGGTTAGGTCGATAGTTACCCACAAAACCTCAATGCAGCGCTATATTGAGGCATATAGTACTTGGTAAGTCGAGGAGTGAGGTAGTTTGACATTGCCTTACTCACTGAGTCACAACAATAGCACTGGAGGTGGCTTCGGTGGCGTAGCTGGTAGCATGCTGAGCTTCAATGCCCAAGGTCGCGGGTTCAAACCCGGCCGAAGCCGTCGGATTTTTTAAGAGCGTTAAAATCCCTCAGTATGCCTTCCTTCGGAGGGGAAGTAAGGCCGGCGGTCCCATGTCATAGATTTATGGCGTGTTAAAGAACCTTCCACTAATTACACCTGTGTGAAGCTAAATTGTATAGGTTAGGAATGTAAACAACGCTCTTTCTATGTTTCTATGTTCGTTGCCAAGAGCCGACTGCGGTGACGTCTAGTAGCTAAGTTCTGAACTAGGCCTAGTAGTGGTTGACGGTGGCGTTTGGCGGCAAAAGTAGGAACTATTTGAAAAAATTCAAAATTGCAGTCCTTACTTGAATTGAAAAACAGATACACACACTAATACAGTCATCACAATTAACACCGGTTATCATACAGATCCTACACACACCCAACGTACACGGGGCTACATGACCGCGTTGTCGCAGCCCCTAAACAGAGGAACCAACCATCCAACAATTAACACCGGTTATCAGACAGATTCTACGCACACCCAAAGTACACGGGGCTACATGACCAACTAACAGCACTGACTCTATGAGTAGAACCTTTCACAGTATCCACAGGCACTGGCTATGCCCTGATGGCCATTACTCAGCACCACCCATACCCCAGTAGCTCCCATATAATCCCAGCCATGAATGAGACTGAGACACCGGTGGAATGCCACATTTGGGCATTCACTATACATCATATATGGTAGTACTGTAATTAGCTTGTAACCACCAGATTACCATGAGTTCGATCCCAACTTATCCTAAGATGTTCTACTTGATTCATTTGTTAAAGTATCCTGTTCGGAGATGTGTAGACACCCTAAGTACGGTGATGTTGGCCAGTGCGGTGTTGGGCGACTAGGATAGTGATTTGTGTTGTGGACGCCCCACAGTGGCGTACAGTTGGCGATATATAAGCGTCGAGAGTGTTTGGCGCCGCGTCGAGTGGTGTGACACTGGGGTGAGGAACGTCCCTTTATTGCCAGGGACAAGCCCACCCTTCTCACTGCTGTGACCATTACTGAGATTTACTGGGGACCTTTTCCTGACTGCAATGACTTCCTTTTGTTAGCAGCGCGCTGGGGAGGGCTAAAAGCCCCCCCACACCCCTGGCGACACACACACAGGGACCTGTAATGCCATTGTTTTGAGGCAGATCAAAATGTGGGCAGTATCCGTATGTATTTACCTGTCTGTCATAAGTCAGGTGATTTATAGCGGACAGCCTTATTATCAGTATCAACAAGGTCCGGGCAGAGCAGGGAAACTTCAACAGGCGCAATAATGCGTCAGGACTTCTACAAGAATAAACTAGTAGGAATACAATCGGATATTACATAACGGTATGGAAAATAACACTGGTGTATAATGTTTCAGTGTGACTGGAATGGAATTAACGGTGCTATTGTGAGGAATGGTCTGCTATTCCCCTTTCGAGTTTGATTTATATTTGCCCATAATTATCATGATACAGTAATTACTACCACCCTCACACTGGTTGAGAGGAATGCGTCATTTTGGAGGGAAGAATGACAGGTCGGCAATCCTGCAAGGTACTCATGCTAAGCGTAACGAAAGTAGAATGTTTTTTCTTTCCTCAATATATTCCAGTTTTCCTTCCAGGGAATGTTTAGGGGAATTACTCTACCGTTTCCTGACATAATAAATATCCTCCCTACTTTCCACCAATCGCACCTTAGACCAGGCCTGTCCAGCCATGCCACTGGTGGCTGTGGCGCCACGGCTTGCCACGAGACTCGCTCCTTGGCAGACTTAACCCGGTTCCACCGCCACTCCCTCCGGCTCCTCCTCTCACTACCTTCTCTTGCTAGAGAGGAGAAGACGGAATTGCCCTTCCTCCGCCTCCACACTCCTGTCCTAACACGCTGCGCTGTAATGGAATGGGTCATAAGCCAAGTGTCAAGCAAGGCAAGAAGGAGATTCTGATTTCCTCTTCTTAAATACAGTAGGATGGTACATCGGTCGTAGAAAGGTTTCGAATTGCAAAAAGACGTTCAACATCAGAGGTGGATGGCGGAAGCAACCCTCCCTGGAATTTAATTATTTAGTAGTACCCGACCCAGCACCAGCAGACGGCAAGTGGATGTGTTTGATATGTCACACTTTTTTAAGAAAAGAAAATCAGGTTGTATCATTCAAATGATTTGTTATAGCTACGGATTATTGGTTACTCATGTTCCATTCAACGTTACGCATGACGTAGCTTGTCCTTCCGCCAGGTCGCTACCTCCGCTACCACATCATCTTCCTCGTTTGCAGCCATTCTTCGACCCCACACAACCCCCGATTCACTAAGGAAAGGCCGTGGCACTTGCGTGGCAGACGGCTGCCTCCGTGGCATTTTCCTTGGACAGGCCTGGCTTAGACCTAGCCTTCTCAACAGGCGGCCAGTGGGCCACATACGGCTCGTAGGGGTACAGTACTTCGGCCGCCCGCCGCAAAGAACGCTAAGCTCATAAAGCACAAGAAATGATACATAAAAATAAATAACCTCTCTCTCTCTGCAAGCTTTCATCCGGCCATGCAGGGTCCGCTGCTTTGCTATATCTCCTCCATTGTAGTCTATAGTTGGCGCCTTCTGTGCATGTCGACCTTGATATAATCGGTCCATCGCTTTGCTGGTCTTCCACGCTGTTTTAGCGACTGAATTATATTTCCTTCTCAGTACTTGGGAATACTAGCAAAGACGAGCTTTCCTCCTCACTTTTTACACGATTGGACCGACACGACCCCTAATCTCTGTCGAACATCTATATTCCGTACGTGGTAACATCGAGTCAGTCCTAGGGTCCACCAAAGCATCTTCATCTCCATTGCATGTACAGTAGTGTCTATTCATCCTTTTTTGGGGGCTCATTGGGTAACATTCTGCTCCATAGATTACCGCTGGGCGTACCACATTCTTGTAAACGTTTGCCTTTAGATATGGAGGCATCTTTTTATTGCAGAGAATTCCGGTGACTTGTCTCTGCTTGAGCCAAGCTTTGTTTACTTACGCTCGGGTATCAGAAGTGGCATCACAGCTTTGAGGTAACAATGGATCCTACAGTAGGTGGACTTCTGCAGGTCTTGATCATTGATTCTAAGGGTACTGCTGGTTTGTGGCCCACATTCTACATATTATGTCTTCTGGATGTTGAGGCGGAGTCCATTTTCACCCATTCTGTCATTCCAAATTTGTGTCTGGTGCTGGAGTTAGAGGCACGTTTCTTGGACAGGTACCACATCATCCGCGTAAAGGAGAGTCCGGGGGTGTGAAGTCTTTATGTCACACTATTTCGTCATCTTGGATTTCTTCTACCAATATGCACAGAACAAGCATAACGTGAAATTTGTTCTTTGCTAGTCCAATTTTAACGCATTTTTTTTGCTCTTGGTGTTTCATTTGAGGGGCTTGGCCATTTAGTCCCGTGCACTTGAGTGTGTGTTTGTATATGAAATGAAAATCCACAGCCTGCTTCCAGTCTCCGACCGGGTCAGGAATGGAATGAATGAAGCCCCCATCTAGCGGCGAGGATATGAACTGTGCCGGCTGCCGAGGCCTGACGCACTCCTCTGGGGCAATGATTAAATGAATGACAGATGAAATGAAATGATAGTGGAGAGTGTTGCTGGAATGAAATTGTGACAGGGAAAACCGGAGAACCCGGAGAAAAACCTGTCTACCTCCGTTTTGTCCAGCACAGATCTCACATGGAGTGACCGGGATTTGAACCACGGACCCAGCGGTGAGAGGCCGGCGTGCTGCCGCCTAAGCCACGGAGGTTTGGTTGTGTTTGTATATATAGCTATAATATAGAATTTGTCTGATAACCTGTATTACTGGGGTGTCTGAAGTAGTATGTGTATTTGAAATTGAGGTGTTATGTTATACCGTACAACTGATTCTCGCCTGGCAGAGGCACCAAAGAGATGCGGGTGGTATCTGCGCGTGCCCGCTCAGGGGAAGGTGCGTGGTAGACCGTCACATTTCAATGTGTATCACGCAAATTTTGGCTTTACCCTCAGCCCAAAACCGTATCCATATTAAAATAAACTACTGCACACATCTATGTTTCCGATATTTGAACACTAAGGCGCTAATAACTAACTGTTTACACTCTCCCATTTGCTTACAAGTTAGCAAACAATAATACGCGAATTTAATTCATACCATTTACTCACATTTGCTAATGCTATCCTGATAGCAATTAAACTGTGCATCAAAATACAATTACATACAAAATAAATTAGGATTCATTAGACAATGTGCGAGGTAATCAATTCACTTTAAACATTTCGGAATGTTGTAGTAACGAGATTACGAGATTGGGTTATTCACTGGTGTGTGTTCTAAAATATGAGTCAATAAATAATTATGTGAATTTTTACTGCTCTATTTGGCATTTGCTGTTGTTGTTGTTATCTCATTTGAGGGGCTGGAACATCATGGTCATTTGGCATCGTGTACTTGTGTGTACGTAGAATTTGTATGATAACATGTGTTATTGTGGTGTCTGTAGTAGAGTGTGTATATTTGTGAGGATTGCGAAGGATTCGGCCGGGACTTTAAGTTAGGAAGCATCCCGGCATTCGTCTGGAGTGGAAGTAAGAAATCACGGAGAATAACTTCCAAGATGCTCAGTGTGAATCGAACTCATCTCTTCTCTTTTCAAAACTTGGCACACGTATAGGCTAGAATATTTCAGATTCATTTCGAGCAACCCAAGCGTGACAGTGTTGCCAACATGATTCTAAGCGTACTAATAAGTTCAATGTTTAACAGCATGTAACTTAGCTTGCAAAACATCTAATGGATAGTTAACAAGAAGTTCCGTGACGAACTAAAGAGCCTACTTTTCTTAAAATTACGTTTCATGCCAATGATTAATCTACAGTATATGAACCTATCTAGAATAATGACGAAATTAAGTTGGTAATATCGAAATGTCTAATTAGTTCGAAATATACCTGGTATAATGTAGCCTAATAGAGCTTTACAGTTGGCAGCCCTGTTGACTGAATATATATTTAGTTCCATCTCGTAAGGTACAGAATAAAAAAGATTGGTTGAAGTCCAATGGATGTTACATGCAGTTAGACATTGGCTCTATCAGTGCGCGTAAAAGCATGTTGGCAACAATGTCATGCGTGTGCTGGTCAGAAATAGCCTAATCTGAAATATTATGATATCTTGTTGTGCCAATTTTGGACGAAATCCATTTGTTAGTATAGAAGTTACGTGTATTTTAAAATCGGACCTATCAGCAGGCATGGAATCATGTTGGCAGCACTGACTTATATTAATTATTCCAAATTAATCTTGAATGTCAGGTGCTATACGTGTGCAAAGTATACGTGGCTTGCATAAT
The DNA here is from genome assembly GCA_946902985.2 of Meconema thalassinum. Taxonomy (NCBI): domain Eukaryota; kingdom Metazoa; phylum Arthropoda; class Insecta; order Orthoptera; family Tettigoniidae; genus Meconema; species Meconema thalassinum. Next base: position 1,210,354,658 of record OX336388.2, read on the forward strand.
TCCTGATATATTGATATTAGGTTAAAAAATATAGACAGCATTTATTAACAGTTGGCAGCCTTGATTGCTCTTAAGAATACTTATAGTCATATCTGTTATGTTACACATAGCACATACGAAATTTGGTTGAAATCCAACTGATAGTATAGAAGTTACATGTATTTAAAAATTGGCCCTATCAGCAGGCATAGAATCATGTTGGTAGAACTGAAGTATGTAAGTTACTCCAAAATTAATCTAAAATATCAGGTATTATACGTGTGCATAGTTTAAAGCTGACCGCTTGCATATATTCTGATATATTGGTATTTGGATAAAAGAATAGAGAGAGCAATTATTAACAGTTGGCAGCCCTGGTGGCTCTTAAGAATACGCTCAGTCATATCTGTTTAAGTACACATATTACATACAAAATTTGGTTGAAATCCAATTGATTGTGTAGAAATTATAGGCATTTAAAAATCGGACCTATCAGAAGGCTTAAAATTATTTTGGCAACACTGTCATGTATGGCCTCCTGGAAATTAAACTGAAATAGTGTTATCTACATGTGTGCCAATTTTGGAATAGCTCCCATGCATACCTTCCAGGATATCCAACGTGGAGCTCAAATTTCTAGTGCGTTTTTTCAGCAGTTGGTAGCACAGACATCATTTTCAAACATGGACGTGAAATATTCTGGTATACATATTTACTCATACTAAATTTGGTTTCGATTTCTGCAGCCGTTTAGGAGTTGATAGGGACACACACACACACACACACACAGCCAGACAGACAGAAGGACAGACAGACAGACACACACACATTTTCCCGGATCGATCTCATAAGTCTACTTATTCCTCATTTTTGCAAAATGTGAAAAGTAGGCTAAAAATATAATACTGGGTGAATCAGCTGCCCCTAATAATATTGTTTTATGCAGCCCTACTAACGCGTGTTATCAGGAAGGTCGATATTTCTCTGCTTCCATCCCGCATGATGCTAATGTTCAGCAGGTACATCCTACAAACGATACTGAACACTATTATTTTTCCCTCGATGTGATTATAGACAAATATGAGGGAAAATAATAGTGTTCAGTATCGTTTGTAGGATATTGTTGAAGTATATTAGCATCATACGGGATGGAAGCAAAGAAATATCAACCTTCCTGATAACAGCGCTACAATATTATACTATATTATAAGGGGCAGCTGATTCACCTGGTTTATGTAGAGTTTATGCTGTCAAGTTGCACTTTAAGTGGCAGCAGACCTACTACCTAATAACTTTCTCCGACCATTTGAGCCGTAGATATTCAGTATGTGAGAATCCATCGAATGAAACAATTTCAAACAAACTGTAGTGCCCTATTGGGCTACAATGTTTTAGGTATGTTTGGAGATAATCATAAATGTATTCTGTAATTTAAAAAAAAGTCTGGAATTGCAATTCATGGAAGTAAAAGAACTAGTTAAGAATCATACATTTGAGACAGCGTTTAAAGTAGCCAAAAGGTTCTTTGGGGACAAGAGGATTAGGTGCAATGTACTGAAGACAGATAATGGAGAACTGGTGTATGAAGATTCTGAAATTGGCTCAAAATGGAAAGAATACATTAAACATTTATATGGAGGAAAACATACACCTTGTGAAATACTAGAAAATGAAGAGCTAGTTGATAAAGAAGAAGAGGGAGATTAAATACTCCTGGATGAATTTAATCAAGCAATGGAAAGGCTGAAAAACGGAAAGGGATCTGGGGTTGATGATATACCAGCAGAGCTGATAAAAGCTACTGGAGACAATGTGAAGAAAGCCCTATTAGATCTGATTTGTGTAATGTATAACACGGGACATATCCCATCCGACTTTAGGAAATGTGTCATAGTGCCCATTCCAAAGAAATTATCTGCTAATAGATGTGACCAATATCGCACATTAAGCCTTGTAACCCATGCTTCTAAAATACTCACCAGCATTATCTTGAAACGCATTGAAGGAAAGGTAGAGTTGGCATTGACAGAATAACAATTTGGATTCAGTAAGGGTAGAGGGACTCGAAAAGCAATCCTAGCTTTAAGAATGATTATAGAGAAACGACTAAGAAAAGATCTTCATACATTCATTGCTTTCGTAGACGTGGAGAAGGCATTTGATAAGGTTGAGTGGAATAAACTATTCATGATGTTGAAAGAACTGGGTGTCAAGTACTAGGAAGGAGGACAATTTGGAAATTGTATGAAGACGAGATAGCTGTTATACGATGTGGAGATTCCACAATAGAGGCCAACATTAAGCAAGGAGTTCGGCAAGGTTGTTCGCTCTCACCAATTCTTTTTAATGCATACATACAAAAAGCAATAGATGAAGTAAATGATAATTTGCCAATGACTGGAGGTCTCGAGATTCAAGGAGAAAGAAATACCATGCTTCGCTTTGCGGATGATATCGCAGTCCTGGCAGAAAACGAAGATGATCTGAATTGTACATTAGCAGAAATGGAATCCACCTTCAACAAATTTATCATGAAGATCAACAAAATGAAAACCGAAGTTCTTCTCTGTAGCTGGCAGTATGAACCTCCTCGTTGTACTTTAAATGGAGAACAGTTGACAAAATAATGTACAGGAGTTCACTTACCTTGGTAGGAAAATAACAGCAGATGGAAGAAGTAGAAAATAAATAGTCAGCCGCATCAACCAAGCAAAAATAGCATTCAACAAGAAAGGAAAGCATTAGTATGAGCCTCAGGAAACGGCTTGTGAAGATATATGTGTGGAGCGTACTGCTGTATGGTAGTGAAACCTGGACTCTTAGCTTGGCTGATAAGAAACGAATAGTACCCTTTGAAATATGGTGCTACAGGAAAATACTAAAAATTCCATGGGTGGACAAAATCAGTAATGAAGAAACGCTGAAAAGGATTGGAGAGAATGCATGTTTATGGAATATGCTTATTCACCGAAGAGACAATTGGATTGGACATATATTGAGGCATGAAAGTCTTCTGCACACAATACTGGAGGGCAATGTGGAAGGAACTGTAGAGGTAGACCACGGCTAGGATACATAAAAGAAATTGTTCACGACAAGGGTTGTGATAATTACTTGGAGTTCATGGAAAGCTGCTACAAACCAATCTTCTGATTGAACACCACAGAAGAAGAAAAATAGATCAATCATTGTATTAAGCTTAAATTGTAAAAAATTAGGCTCTTAAGTTTGTCACGGAACTACTTGTTTTGACATGTGGCAGCCTCCCTTTGGGCGAGGGTGCAATATATTTGTGTCGACCGACTGAAAGCTAACATAACATTCAAACTAGTCGTTTCGACTGTCCAAGATCTTACTGTTGAAGATGAATCCATGTCCACAGTTGTTTTGCGGTGTTCCATTGTAACATGCTATTTCCCGCCATGTGCTAGACAAATACCTAAAGTTGTTCGAGTCAGGTCGTGGTGGGACCAACGAGAGGCGATCCATATTGTTGCGTGTGTGAAGAGCATCAATCAGATCTACAGTGGAGTATGCGTCACTGGACGTGTATTTCGCAGCCGGGGCTTACTTAAGCGTATCCAAGTGGGACAAACTTTCCACGCCATTACTCTATGTACACGACAATATGCGTTATCCACACCACATGTCCGCACTGTCACAGAGCTTGTCAAACCAATAATGTCCGACTCGTATTTGGCAAGCTATCTCTAATCTAAAAACGCTGTTGGTTTACAAGAGGGGGCGGGTCGAGGCAGCGTGGCCATCACCAAACTGTCTGATAAAATGTAACAGGTACTGTACCGGTCAGGCAAAGCGCCAATCACAAGTGAGCCACCTTCTAAAAAAAGGGGCAGATGGCCTCGCTGTTCCGCTCTTTTAAACAACAATAACTAACTTCTTGAAATATTGTTGTATCAGTTGAGGATCTTCAAAATCGTGATTATTTAGCCCCGTGTACTTGGGTGTGAGTGTTATTTTGTTTGGTAACCTGTGTTATTATGATGGCTAGATTAGTATGTGTATTTGTAATTTAGCTGAGGATTGGGAAGGAGACGGCTGTGGCCTTAAGGAACCATCCTGGCATTCGTTTGGAGTAGAAGTGAGAAACCAAGGAAAACCACTCTCAAAACCATCTGCGAATGAGGCTTACTTCAAATGATATTCTGAATCGGTTTTCTCGGTTCACTTCTAACATAGATTCCTCCATTCATAAAGGGGCACTCTTCTGAAGCAAACCAATAAGAATACTCAAATCAAAATAGGGGAATTACAACTCGAAGTAAACCTTATTCACAGGTGACTGAGTGAAACGCGTTAGTTAGTTAGTTAGTTAGTTAGTTAGTCAGATAGTTAGTTATTGTTGTTTTAAGGGGAGGAACTACGAGATCATCTTCCCCTCTTAATACTGATTATATCCAAATTTTGATTGTAATTAATAATTTAGAGGAGGACACCTAAATATGAATAGATCGAAAATTAATAAAACACAAAAAAACATAAAAAACTAATAATTATAATAATAAACACAAATTACGGAATATCAAAAAATTCAGAATTCAAAAAAGAACAAGTCTTTGAGTCAATGTACACTGGAAAACACGTTCCAGCTCTGTGACCAAAATTGAATTTCTTGGTGGAGCCGGGAATCGAATCTGGACCTCCCTGGTAATAGCCAAGGAAACTAGCCACAACACCACGATGTGGACAGCTCATTTGAAGTTACACGCAGTAACATACTTCACGGTGTAGGTGTGCGCGTTCAATCGCTCACCACGATGGGGACCTCCAACAAGTCCGGAGATCTCAACTTCGCTTCCCGGCGCTGACAATGGCTATCTTGAGTAAGATTTTCCACACTCCATCCAGGCAGGTGCCGGGATAGTACCTTATTTCAAGTCCCGGGGTACCTATCCTATTCCCAAACTTAATAGCAACAGTTTCACCCACTATTATAGACACAATAGAAACACAGGTTATCAAACAGTTCAACACACACACCCATGTAACTAGGCTCGATGAACAAGAGGCCTAAAGTCTCTAAAACGAATTAACAACAAACCACAAATCTGCATGGAGATGATGTTCTGCTTCATTCTGGGTATTGCACACGGCCGCAACACATTGAAGTTGGTGAATGAACAGTCACAAATGGCATTATACGATTGAGGTACTGCGCCCGAAACTCGCATAGCCACCACCTATATCCGCAGAGATGGAAAAGGATCGTAAGGACGTCGATACCCAGCCAGATAAATCAACACTTCCCTACTAGGTGAAAGACTAGGAAACCCTCGACGCATACCGGCCATGCAATAACGCTACTAATTAGTTACACATTTACTAGTGTACCCATATTGAATGGAAATGCTTAATCACGTGCTGGCTAGCTGCTGCGGTTCGGGGCATGTTACGTCCAACCCACAACGTGATTTTACATTTGATATGATAGCACTTTTCAGGATCTACAAGACTAAATTGAAAACAAAACATGTTACAAAAACATGAGTTTATTTATAAGACCTCCCAGGAATAATACAAAACAATTTACAAAGCATTCATATTTTGGAAAAATCCAAATCCGAAAATTATCAAAAACACATAATCTCTCTCATAAATTCATATAATCTTACACTATCGCGTTATCCTGCTTAGGTATCATTTATAATTGAGTATTCATCTACATTTTCTTTTCGCAACAGATTATTTATTTAGACATAGAGCATGCTAATCATTTCATACCATTTTCTCTAAGGCTTGACGGGCATTTAACCGTATTATCAACATCCCTTCTGGGCTTCATTCATTCTTAGTTCACTTTAAATCTCTTTTTATTATCATTCATTTAAATTCTATTACCTCTACCAGTAAGCCTTAATTTTCACAACAAATCAACACTTTAAAACAAATGCATGCCACATCCTCGAATTCACGTCCCCCCACAATTCATTTCCATGCAGTAGGGTGGTTTATAAGTGATGCACCACATGCTATTCCTATACAATTATTCAGTTACTTGCAAACTCAATTATGAGTTAACCCGTTTTATATTTCATATATTTTTTTGAGGCAGGAATCGAATATTTAGTGATCAACTTATTCTTTGACTACCATGGTCAAATATTATCAGATTTTTACAAATTTAATGCGGGGATGATTTTCAAAAAACCCACCAATTCAATCATTTATTTCACAATATCATAGCACCTTTTATTTATGAATTTGCATGTTCCGCGAAAATGCATTTACCTTCTATTCAGCAACCATAACCTTTTATACAAAGCTTCATTGTATTTCTCCCCTCGCGTTTAGAGACGGTCGGCTGGTAGCTAGACCTCCCTCACACCCTCGCTTACGGTGATTTACGACCTTGTCCTTTGCTTCATTCATTCCCTTTTAAAACTTTCAAATGTTTTACTTCTTCTAAAAACAAAAGCGCATGAGGATCCAAGTTACCACATTATTTCATTTATTTTATCCCTCATGAACTCATTATTCATTCCACTTCCCTTGTAACCCGTGCCATAATTGGAGATCATAACACATTATATATTTTCATGGAGTAAAGACAAGAGATCCTCATAATCCTTGCTTCGACTCCCGCATCACTAATTTCACACACATTATTTGGTCGGATATAACATAACTATGCTGGCAAAGTATGGGCCATATGATTCTGGGCTCAGAGACACCTCTTGCCTCTCCAGTCGAAATCATATCTCGTAGAAGCACTGATACTTTCCAGACTTATGTATTTACTTTAGCAATTGCCCGGCGGGACTTAGATTGCAACACAATGCCCCTGACTCGAATCCCCGTTCGATCAGGCGGGTCACACCCTCGTACAACACAATACCGAAGACTTTCAACTATAATGCCCCTGACTCGAATCCCCGTTCGATCAGGCGGGTCAAACCCTCGTTCAACAATACAGACGACTTTCCGACAATTATACTTTTTTGATCTCTCACCATATGCACGTTACAGAATATATTTATTTCATTGCTAGCATCACTCTATTCTATTAATTCTTTTACAGGGCTATTTCGGCAACACAACTTTATACAACTTGGATCATCATCGCATTTCCAACTTCTTTGCTCGCGTTAGCATTTACTTTACCATAGCTTAATAGCTTATAACTTCCTACTTCATTTTCATGGTGTTCGATTTCCACCTATTACATTTAGCATATTACTTTTATTATTTGCTGAATATCATTATAATATCATTATTAAGGTATCCCCAACGATCCTTCAATTATTTTAATAATTCAACGTACTTCAATTATTTCAATTATTAAATCATTTCAACTCGAGTTTATTATTCATTATTTTGATTAATATTAATTACTTCATTATTAACTTTCGGAATGCAATTATTTACTCAACATTATTCTTTCGGAGTATAAAACTCAACATTTATTACTTCGGAGTGTAAAACTCAATATTTATTATTGTTATTATTATTCTAACGGTGCTAATTTCATTTACGTTACTTTCATTTATCAGGCATATATTTTACTTGCCATTTACGTTATTATATTCGATTCCTCCTTTCAGATCTTATTTCATCATTATTTAACCATTGTTACGGGCTTTCATTATTATATATTTTGCACTTTTATAATTAATTTTAAGATTTTTGCAAACCGTCTTGGCGGTTGCCCTCTGACATCTTGATATCTTTCGATTATTCAATGTGCATACATATCATACATAAATTCACTGAATAGCATATGATACATTCACTTTTATATTATAAACATATTTGACTCACCCTCATTTTCAGCTCATGACGTGATTTCTGGAAGGCTTCACCCAAACATGGTTTCCTTAACGCTCCATCACTACACTCAAATAGACCTTGTTTAATTTCTGTGCCTCTAACTTTACACACGAATATATTTTGATACATTTTGCACTTCTTTACAATATTTAAACACTAAAAGAAAAATCACTTAGTTATTATTTACACTTTTCACACGGACCAAATCTCAGCATACGCTGAAGGTAACCCCACGTCGCTGATGACCCTAGTAAGTCTTTTTACGTACTGGTTTGAACGTGTTACTGCTCCTATCCTCCCTATGTTTTAGGTAAGTCTCTTTCTCTACAGCTTTGTACGTGCGATAGCTCCTATTTCTCCTTCTTTAGGCAAGTCTTTTTCCTTCCTATTTTACTAGTATCGTGCCTATCTTCCACTCTAGTACTGTTTATAGAGCTTCTTCACATATTACTGTTATTTGTCCCATTTCTATGACTCTACACTTTATTCTTATTGTGCTCTTACCGCAATCTTACAATTGTTTTTCCTTCAATTTTTGTCTTCCGCGAAGACTGAACACTATAAGGTTCTTGTTCCCTTTAAATGTCCTGTTTCCTAGAACCGACGTCCTTTGACATTTGCAGTTTCTAGCGTGCCTGACGATCTGAACGTTATTTGTTCTTGAACTACAATGATCTTTCTACGCTTTATTTGCAGCTTGCTAATTTGCCTAGCGCATTTGTTTTATACCTTTGCCCTCTCTGAGGCTCGAACTTTGATGTCTTTGATTACGGCTTCTAGCGTAACTTTCACCGAGGCTCGATCTGATATGACCGTACTGAGTAACTTTCCCTACATGCCTATAGTAAGGCTTTGTCTTACATGACGGATTTTAACTATAGCGCGTCTGTACTTTGTATCTGGTAGACTGACTGACTCTGGCGTGACGTGCACTTCTGCACGGCTCTCTCTCGCAGACTGATCGACTTGATGCTTTTGCTCTGGCTTTAAGCCTATTTATCCATTTCTGGTGAGAAATTAGTCCCTATCTCGCTTCGGGAGTTTAAATCCTGACTCCTCGCTTCAATCTTGTTTAAATTTTAATCCCTAGTGTAATTGGTAATAATATTACAATTGCCGGCTGGCGGAACGTAAATGTTTCGCTGGTTTATTTATAATTAATTAAAATAGTTATTATCCCCTCGGCGGGGCCGACCTAATTCTTTGTATACTCCGCAGATATTATTCCGCTCGCATACCGATGACGTTTTCCTGACTTAGTATTATTTGAAGTGTCTAATTTCAGGTCTGCCAACTCTTCGAAACTTGTTGTCACTGACTCTTCCCTGGCTTCAGATTTAATAACTCTGGGGGTTTATTTCGTTAGGTTTAATGGTTGTAAGTCCCCCTTCCTTATGCTTAAGAAAACTGCTGATCTTACAAATTCCTGGGCTAAGCTTCAAGTGCCTCTCGAGAAATAGTTCCCGCCATTACTGTCCTCTTGAAAAGTAATAATTTTTGTGAAGTCGCTTATACATCGGAATGTCGAGTAGTATTTATGGCCTCTTGACTCTGACTTCCCCTAGTTCGTTAATAGTCATTTTAATGGCCTTTTCCTTTTAACTTGTCAAACTAATAGGAGTTTATGTGTTTGAACTGGCCACCTGCACCCTCTTGCAATGTCTTTGTGGTCGCTCTCCAGTAAGCTTAATTCCGTATTGCTTGTCATCTTTATAAAATTTTAGAATATCTTTCTATAAATGGTCAGCGTTTCAATCTTGTGCCAGTCCCACATGGGCACACTAGGAAATCTAAATATCCATAACAAGATGGTAGGACCAGAATCTCGGATCTCGAGCGTGAACGGTGAAGTTGAGACTAAGTGAGTTCTAGTAACTAACTGGCAGTATTATCGCACGTCGATTGTGAAATGAAAAGATGATCAGTTTCTATAAAAATGGGCAGGCAAACAAAAATAGTGCCTGTGAATGTATTAACTAAAATATTTACAGAATATTAAATCTCCCTAACACAAATAAAATATATTTAAATTTAAATTAAAATATTTAAATTAGTAGATAGCCCTTCTATCTGTCAAACAAACTTTCTGTAATGTTTAAGTTACTCACACGTAATAATTCAGGAATAATAATTAAGAAGATGCGTTTGATAGTCACCCTGTGACTCGATCACTTTTAGAAGTCTGATCAAAATCAGCTGTTCTTAAGAAATATAATTTACAACACACTGCCCTACATTATACACTTATCGATTTAAAACATGAACGTAATACGAATAAAATTATTAGCTGTTTAAATTAATAAAATATTTACACAAGTTGAAATTACCATGTCCAGCACGCTATTCAAGAACATATATAAAATATCTTTCGCGATATGACAATCTTACTGCGCTTCTGTTTCTCTAAACAGTTATTTTAACACTCGTTCACAACCTATATATTTTTCTGGTATATTTTGAGTTTCTATCATCATAAATAGAACTATAGTAACGAACGGTCAAGTTAATTACAGCTCTTAAATGTCATATCAATGAATAAAACACAATAAACTTAAAGAACGATGCGGAACTACTCAGTTACTTTCAATAAACTTCGTGGATTTCGTAATAACAATTTCTGACATGAATAACACAAATACAAACCCTAATGTCAGTTACTTTTTAGCATACTATACCAAATACTTTGCTCCAAACGGCAATACACTTATTTACTTTCGTATACGGTAAACAACATCTTAATAATAGCGTCAGCTACGCTTCCAAAACTTGACATATACCTTTCCTCTCCTCTCAACAATGATCACACTAATAATGCACGGTATTCCTTCAATAAAAACCCATCTTGCTACACTCCAAACGTGTAGAAGAATTTGTGACCCTACTAAGTAAACACGACCTGTGAAATACTGTTCATGGTTCACTCCTAACAATCACCTCTCTAAATTAATTATCTTTGTGCTCTTTAAATGACAATAACATTCTTGTTCACTATAATTCACCTTGTACAATATTCCACTTAACTTCCATTAACGCATTTCGTTAATAAACTATCACAACATACTGTTTTTCCACATTACAATAAAATATTAACTTTAATAAACCGTAGTCCGCTCGTCTTTACTGTTAATAACAATAATACATATCCTCCCGTTTCTGGTTTACTTTTCATGAATCAATTATTCATTTATAAACTTGTTTCATTACATACAAGACCTCAGGTAGATCTGCAAATCACCTGGTCAGTGGTTTCGTTATAGCAAATTATTGCAATATTATTGTTGCTAATTATAGGCATCATTTGACCTCTGCTGTCAACAATATATCCTATTTCATGACTAAATCCGTTATAACAATTGTCCATGACTATATTAATGTCATATTCCATTAACATTCCGCAATTGGAATTGTTATACTCCAAGAATATTATTTATAATGTAATAAATGTTGCATTTATATTCTGACACAATAAAATGTTTTAAACAATGTTCTAGCATTTTACAATAATTATTTCTCTTAATAACGATACAATCTAGCAATATTGACGCATTCTGTCGCTTCTTACGCATTTTTATCGATCGAAACATTCCCTTCCATAAAACAGTTTCGTTTCAAAGTGAGCATATTAAAACGTTTCTTCAAAAATTCCAAAAACGGAATACCAAAATCCAAATACAAGTGAAATTACGTCAAAAACGACACACGCTGACGTATAATAAAATTTACAGTGAAATCTTTAAAATTGACAACATAATAGCATGGGTTATGAGTAAGAAAATCTACTTATAAGTTGGTCACATTTGAAATAACATCAAAGAATATATCAAACTACTGAGATATTAGAACGTTCAATTTTCTACCTTTCTGATGAGCTGCTGTCGAGATACCTGGTCTGAAATACATGATGTTCTTCCCTCGGGTCGGCACGTGCTTGTCGCCTGCCTCAAAGCGAGTTCCTGCTAGGCGCGTGACAGTCAGCTGTCCGGCTTCCTCCCTGCTAGAGCTGCGAACACCTGGGCTTGCTGTCTCGCCTCCTTGCTAACGGCTCTTCTTGCTTCGCGACTAGAAGTCTGGCAACCCGTACCCGGAACAAACGAACGCCTCTGTCCGTCGTCTTCGTGTAGCATCTCGTCATCATTGTAGGTATGAAAGTCTCTGGTTGACATCTCTCCAAGTTGGTAGTGGACATTTGAATCGTGTTGTTGAAGGTAAATTCAGAATACTGCATGTTGGATGAGCAGTTGTAGTATCATCGATCCATGGTCGTCAAGATCACTCTGAACTCCCACTCCATAGTGTAGACTAACCTCCTTCCATTATTTAGTGCTGCATGACAATCTCCTTAATAAGTGTCGAATAAGAATGTTCCCCCTGACTCGTGGACATTATCATCATAAATGTTAGATGAATATTCAGAAGAAATACTGTTTCAATATAGCAGCCTGTGAATGCAATGCTTCTAGTCGTTCTGTAGAAATGTGAAGCTGTAGAATCGAAGTCTTCTTCCAATAAACGTTGTAATATAAAATGCTGCTTTCAATATCAAGTTAATGCTTTTTGCGATTTGCCGGCTTCTCCTACTCTTCCTCGGCGATAGCTGTGGCTCCTCACGGTCCAGTCCAATCTCCTGGCCGTTCTTCTCCTGTGACGCTCTGCAATGCAGGTCTGCTCTCTTCAAGTTGCTAAGTAGGAATGAAATCTGCGCTCGTGACAATTGCGCACGGGGCAAACTAGAATGAATTTCTAGCCTCGCACAGAGTCCTATTAAACTGAATTTCGCTTAAATCTTCCCTCCTGTCCACAAATATATAATTCTGTTTTGACAATAAAATTTCATTTTCTCTTCTGCATCTGTGATCCAATCTGATTGGCTGTTGAGTTATCATGAAAAACTCCCTGTTCTAGCCTCTTATCAGCGTGTCGTGTGCATAATTTTGTTATTGTCACCTCGGCCAACCAAAACCGGTCTTAGGCTAGCTAACTTGAAGCCTTGGTCATATTCCAGTGTCGAAAGATCTGACTCTCCCTTGGTTAAATTATCATTCACTGAAATATTCCCAAATTTAATTCTTTCAAACTACTCCAAAAATTTCCAAAAAATCATCAATATGATTTATTCACTTCCTAAAATACATATGTGAATAAAATATTGTTCTAATTCCAAATTCTATTTCTTAGATCATCAGGTTCACAAGTCGGTTCGATCCTCGGCTCATTAATGGCTGAAGTTGGGCTGAATTCGAGTTCAGTACGTACCTCTGATACAGTGTTACCAATAGTAAGTAATAGGAGGTACCAACTTAATAGCCCAGTGCAATTAGACGAAAAAAGGGCCAAACCCGGAAATTTAGAATAACAAGTCCGGATTGGAAAAAAAATAGTTGTAAGTACCTTTAAATAAGATAATCCTGAAAGTCCCAAGGACTCCTTGATGGGATACCTGAAATATCCTGGAAAAACCTGGAGAAACCTGGAATTTTCCTGGAACGCTTATAAATCACGAACGAGTGGTCAGAAACTGGTTGTTTTTGGCTTATTAATATTTATTTGTATGAAGAATAATATTTTAGGTACCCAGGAAAAACAAAATTGGTACACTGTAAAAAAACTAAACTTGTGAATTATTTTGCGCTTTTTTAGGTAAAAAATCCGAATTGACAAAAATATGACCTGTTTCCATGCTAAAATGCAGTCACATACACGCAAAAAATTATCAGCGATGATAAAATTAATTCTTCACTCTATAAAAGCCTAAAAAGTCCGAAACCACGGTGTTCGTTGCCTAGAATAAGGCTACAATGGGCGTAAATCAAAGTCAGAAAAATGCTCAATTTATCGCTGTGTCTCCTGTTTGTTTTAATTGTCGTCTTATATGCTGAAACGTACGCTACTTTTGTGGTATATTGCATCTTCTTTACGTCCTTTTACAATTGCCCTCACCCCCCCCCCTCCCTTTTACTTCCCACACAGAAACACACACCCAATAACATAATCTACTCCACTAGAGATAATCCTCCGTTGATTTGTGCGAGTCCCACCAGAAGCGAGATCAGGCAAATGCCCAGAAAATGCTGGATTGACTGAAGCTTCACAATCCCTTCAACAAGAGCACACCACTCCTATTACCATTGTCCAGCGGACGAGTCGCCAGTAAAAATGTCAACTGTGACGACGCGCGAGCTGTTGGCGTAGCTGCAATGAAGGCCATGATAGGGGTTCCCTTCAGCGATCTTCACTTAAAGAGAAAAGATTGTGTCGTATCACTCGCCGGTGGTGCACGTGGACTGGTCGTACGAGACAAAGTTGTCGATGTGCATCCAGAGCAACTATATATTCCACCGCATGCTGGTGATCAAGCGAAACGACGAAGAGCTCACCGACTATCTCACCTACGAGCTGCGCGAGCCACCAGCTGCCATATTCGACGAGTTTTCCTTAAGACAAGGCAACAAGTCTTCACTAATGACAGCGCTACCCGTCATAGACGGATATAGAGCAGAGAATAATCGTACCAAGTTCATCTGGGATGGAGGGTTCTTCTTGCGCCAAGTTCCATGGTTTCGCTTCGAAACCTACGGCCAGATATGCAACAAGTACGTGGCTTATCTGAAGAAACGGTTCAACGAGCCGACGACCATTGTCTTCGATGTATACAAAACATCTTCAACAAAGGACGCAGCTCATGCTAGACGAGCAACGAATGGTATGTAACTGTACATTCCTCTAAAAAGTTTTGTCTCGAAAATATATTAAAGAAAACATAATTAAAGGAACTTTCTATTGTTATTAGGGTCAGATATCGATGTCATCGTGGACGAGCATGTTCAGGCCGTAGCCGCTCAAAACGTCTTCCTCGCCATTGGAAGAAATAAAATGCGTCTCATTCGCCTCCTCTCGAGATACCTTGAAGAAGCTGGAATTGGTGCAGTCCAGGCAGTGGCAGACGCTGAAAGGTCAATAGTTCTAACTTCTATTGACGCAGCTAGAGATGGAGAGAAAGCCTGAGTGATTGGCCAAGATACCGACCTCGCAGTTTTACTCATCGCACTCACTCCTGCAAGTTTGAATATCCATTTCCAGGTATGGGGGAAGACTATCAAGACTTACAGCAGTCAGCAGTGCCAGGAGGAGGTGGGCAACATGAAAAGCTACATTCTTTTCATACATGAAGCTACGGGTTGTGATACAACATCAGCCATCTTTAAAATAGGCAAGATAACACCATTCAGAAAGTTACCCAAGGATCAAAAATTACAGAGCGAAGTGGAAGTCTTTAACGACCGCAATGCATCTCCTGATGCGGTCACAAGAGCTGGGGAAAAGTTCTTACAGTCCGTATATCCTGGAAACAGTAAGGGATCGTTGGATCAAAAGAGATTCCACGAGTACACCAGATTAGTAGCCAAAACTCCACAGAACAAGAAATTTGAATTAGGCATCTTCGGCTGCCCAACAACACTCATTTCGGGTTTACCATCAGGTAAGTTCACCAGCAACTGTGTTCTATTTCTTGATTCCTTCTCTTGCGTGCCCTTTTCTGTAAGATATTGCTTTATACGTCCAGGTCCAAGCGTGGGTGGGAAATGAGCTGCCCCAAACTCAATGGGGATGGCAAGAAGGAAACGGCAACCTGGTCGCTGTTACAAATACAAGGCCTCAGGCACCGTCTCAACTGCTCAATCTTATATCATGCAACTGTGCGGCCGGATGCGAAACATTAAACTGCAGCTTCAGAAAACCCGCAATGACTGCACAAATATGTGTCTGCAGTAATCGGTGTGAAGACTCCGATGAGGAAGAAGAAGAAGAAGAAGAAGAAGAAGAAGAAACAGAGGACTTTCCAGAAGATAAACATTTGCAACTTCCATAGGCGTATTGTAGATTTTAGTCTAAAAATGCTGAGACCTCCGTTTTGAATTACAGAGCTCATCGACGATCCTGAGGAGACCCCGCCACGGACGCGTCGACGTCTCCGATAATTATGTATTCCTTATACTTGTTCGTCATAGTCTTCCCAGTACAGATATGTTTTTTTTATTCCTCTAATTTTTATAAGACGTACAATATGTACGTATATACATACGTTATTCTTTCCACATTATATAATTATTTAAGCGTCTACCTCATTACGGTAGAACACCTTTGTGCCAATGAAAATTAACCAAAGCTTTGTATTTCTAAATAACGTTAACTTGATTATATTAACTATCTATTTAAAACAACTCAGTGTATTTTTTGCTTCATGAATTCTACAAAAGAAATCAAATCATATATTTTTTTAAATTTAACACAAAATTGTCGTAAGAAGCATACATTGATTGGACTTCAGTGTTGGGAACAAAGGCGGCAGGATTTAGGGGGGGGGGGGGAGAGTTGGGATAGAGTGGCATTCTTTGTGAAGAAAACAGAAAAAAAAATCATAGGTCTAACACATGGCTAAGCATCTCTAGGAAAAGAAAAACAAAAACAAGATTATTTCGGTAACTCCGGGGTTCGCGATTTATGCCCATTGTAGCCATAGTCCAGGCAACGACCACCGTGTTTTCGGATTTTTAATTTTTTTTACAGTGAATAATTTATTTTATCATCGCTGATAATTAGCTGCGTGTATGTGACTGTATTTTGGCATGTAACCGTGTCATATTTCGTCAAAATTCGGATTTTTTTATGTAAAAAAGTGCAAAAAAATCTTTTTATTTACAGTGTAGCAATTTTTTCCCCTGGGTACCTAAAATATTATTCTGCATACAAATACATATTAATAAGCCAAAAACAACCAGATTCTGACCACTGGTTCGTGATTTATAAGCGTTTCAGGATAATTCCAGGTTTCTCCAGGTTCTTCCAGGATATTTCAGGTACCCCATCAAGGAGGCCGTGGACTTTCAGGATTATCTTATTTAAAGGTACTTACATCGATTTTTTCATATCCGGACTTGTTATTCTAAATTTCCGGGTTAGACTCAAATTGCACTGGGGTATAACGGTTGCCTTTGACTAATTTGTAATCGAGCCACCCAATATTTCTGAAAGAAAAAAAGAAAGAAAGAAAGAAAGAAAGAAAGAAAGAAAAACAGATAGAGGGAGAAAGAAAGAAAGAAAGAATTAAAGAGAGAAAATGAAAGAAAGAAGGAAAGAGAAAGGAAATAAAAGAAAGACAGAATATTAGAGGAAGAAAGAGATAGAAAGAGACCAGAGAAAGAGAAAAAGAAAAAGTAAAGATAGAGAGAGAAAGAGTAAGACAGGAAGTACTGTAATAAAGAGAGAAAGAAAGAAATAAATATAACGAAAAAAATAGAAAGCAAGAGAGAAAGAAAGAAAGAAAGAAAGAGAAAAAGGGAGATAGTAAAAGAAAGAGAGTAATAGAGAGAAAGGAATAAAGAGAGAATGAAAGAAAGTAAAATAAAGAAAGAGAAAGAAAGAGAGTAAAAGAGAAAAATATCGAGAAACAAAGAAAGATAGAAAGAAAACCGCCAGCAATTAGGTTTTTGTTGTCTTCATTGGTGCGGCCATCCGTACATAATAAGTTGCACCAACGTTACGACTTCCCTTGAATAATCCATATAAAGCTGACCTAACTTTAACGGACCCTATTTGCAGCAAACAATTTATAAAAGCTTAGGCAGTTTTATTATCACGAACAGTAGCCTATATTGCAAGTGATGGCAAATTAACGGTTGTCAGTGAATGTCTTTAAGGACTGAAATTATATTAAAATAAAAATTAAAAGCTAGTAGCCTTCAGACTAGCTGCATTCATGAATGAATTTGGATGTGCTGCTAACCTGGAATAACTGGAAAAATAACAAGAGTTCAGTGCTTTTCAGTCGGTCAACACGAATGTACCCAAAAGAGATGGGTTATGCCCTAATCCTGAAATTAATTACATGAGATTAATAAATACACTAGGATGGCCAGTTTCGATCGTCAAGCGATCATCATCAGATCCATTACACTTAGGCTATACAT
This sequence comes from Meconema thalassinum, assembly GCA_946902985.2. Classification (NCBI taxonomy): domain Eukaryota; kingdom Metazoa; phylum Arthropoda; class Insecta; order Orthoptera; family Tettigoniidae; genus Meconema; species Meconema thalassinum. The sequence goes on from OX336388.2 coordinate 1,210,372,390, forward strand.
TCTATGTTTGAAAATACAGGTGAAAATATTTACAATATGTACAATTATTTAGTTGCAGTATTGGTACTGCAACTGTCAGTGTATGCTAAATGCAGTATATATGATGTCAGGTGAAATGCTAAATGGTGATAGATATCCGGAGTTTGTAATTTGGAGTGATTATATGGTTGTAAAAATCAACTATGGTTAAAATGTAATATTACAGGCTACTACTTATCTGGTAGTCTTCCTTGCTGGAGCTGCGCGCAGTTTTCGTGTTCACTGTAACTCCGGGTGTGGTCCAACCACGAGAAAGAAAGAAAGTAAGAAAGAAAGAATGAATGAATGAATGAATGAATGAAAACCAAGCTCCATGGTGTCTCCAGGAGCAGGAGAGCATCATGAAACATCTCAAACACGATTTTCATTTTCTTTTTAATCAAAGGAGAGAAGCAAAGCAAAATGACATTGGCGTCTTGCTACCGAGTGGCACGTCTCAAGAAAACGAGCGTACTGTATGACGTGCTGCTGTTGGTGACTCGCATTACATAATGCTTCCGTGTGTAATAGCTTTCCATTACGCTGACACCAACTTTCCAGCATATAAGAGGATACTGTCCCTCTCTATAGGGGGTACAAGAATGTGTAGGATTACATTATTTTAGCAACAATACAAATATATTGGCGTATAATATTGATGAAAATGAAAATCCACAGCCAGCTTCCAGTCTCCGACCGGGTCAGGAATGGAATGAATGAAGCCCCTATCTAGCGGCGAGAATATGGACTGTGCCGTCTGCCGAGGCCTGACGCACTCCTCTGGGGCACTGATTAAATGAATGACAGATGAAATGAAATGATAGTGGAGAGTGTTGCTGGAATGAAATGCTGACAGGGAAAACCGGAGTACCCGGAGAAAAACCTGTCTGCCTCCGTTTTGTCCAGCACAGATCTCACATGGAGTGACCGGGATTTGAACCACGGACCCAGCGGTGAGAGGCCGGCGCGCTGCTGCCTAAGCCACGGAGGCTTATAATATTGATGAATTGTTCTAAAAAATTCAAGATGTTGGCTTTGCGAATTTTTAAACATACTTTTATTTATCGTTTCATATTTAAGTGATTGAAGTGAAACTTGATGTAATAAACCAGTACTGTAATCTTTATCTACTGGTAGAGCAAACGCAAGAAAAGCTTGCCGAAACTCAACGATGCGCAGATACCAAAAATATCAATCGGTGAATTTTAATGCTCATTGCGGGGCTCCTGTAATGCTGATTACCGGGCTCACTGCTCACTCAACTCTTCAAGAACGCAGCTCGCTCCGAGACGGTCTACAGCTGTAAACCCCAGTCACAGTCAGCCTGCCAAGCTTGGGCAGACGATCCGTTCAGAACTGCTGCTAGCCAGCTACTGCCGGGAAGTGGGAGGGGCGTTGTATGCCACTACCGAACACTCACGATCACCCGAACATGGCCGAAGATCTGCGCACCTTTTTTCGGCAAGCTTTTCTTGCGTCTGCTCTACATCAATCTATAGCATATTTGACATAGCGTTCATTTAAATTATTCAAGTATGAATTCCTTTTACTTGTTAAGGAATGATTCGATCTCTGTTAAACATTATGTGGGGACAACTATTATGGTCTAATCCTACACTACTGGTACATAATTCTATATCATACCTTCCATGAAGTACAGATGGCACGGATGTCAATTTCTCAGACAAGAATTGAACTATTGTAAATTTCCACGGTGAAATAAGAGATAGTGAACAACAATTAGGTACAATCTAAATCTCCAGGTACTGTGCCCAACTCTAGGAGGGGTATTCCAAGATTCAGACACCTAGATATCAAGGGAAAGGCTGTAGCCGCTTTTGAAAGTTGAGATATTTGAATATCGCGCTACATTGCTTCTCGAAGCATTTGGAAATAATTTACCGATACTTGGATGTCAAGTGACGTAGCGAGTAATAGCAGAGGCGGAGGCTATTTATTGATTAAATAGTTAACTATGGAGTAGAGACTTGAGACTGGGATCAGATTACTGGCACGGCCAAATGAAAGAGAATGCAATTAGTGTCAAGTAAATCGGACCAGGGATTCAAGAGATATGAGGATTTCCAGATATCAGGTGATGACGCGTGACCCTGACAGTTTTGAATAAAAGCCAGCTGGCCGAAGCAACTACAGCTCACTCCAACACAAGCACTTGCAGAGCAAGGTGCATCTACGCTGAGCCAAGGCACATGGTTGCCGGATCTACGCAGAAGTTCTTTTGAAAGTCGTGATAGTCACGAAAAGTGCTGCGCTACGAGTTGGAACTTAGTAAGTTTACGGCGAGGAGAATCACTGAGGTGATTGATATTTCTACAGACATTGGTGGAAATATTTATATTTCTACAAGGACATATGCTAGACTTTGTCTAGAAATTAGTATTTTGTCACAGTCCAGTAATAACTTAATACTTGGATGTTTAAATCCATTTCAAGTCAGTTTTCATATTTGTAACTAGTTAACCACTTCGATCTGTCAGTACACTGAAGACAAGTCTATAACGGTGGCGTTCATTAGTCTACGCAAGGGAAACTGCAAGTTTCTTAGTGCATGGCAGATGGTGATATAACAAACCATGCCCAGGGAACGATCTTCAGAACAGCCGTTAATTGCTTAGACTGTCAGTGTTTTTCTTGTACTGATAAGATTACAGTGAGTTATGTTACAACTGACATATCTAAGAAGAGATCACTTAGATCTGACCCTATTTAAACAAACTGTTATGGCTTTGATAGAAGCCTATATTAAAATGGAACAACAGTTAATTCAAACGTCAAGAGATACTACCACTATGTCTGACTAGACGAATTGTGGGTATATGATGGCGGCGGATACAAGGATTATACGTGCTTGTCCGATAGGGCATGTCTATGGATAAATCTAGTACAGACGAGGTTTACTACGCTTCAAGACCATCAAGAAATGTAAGCCACATTTGAATTATATTATGCCTAGCTAATTGGAACAAACTATTTTTCTGCAGATGACCAACACATTTTTTTCGTCGTATTTAAAGCTTGCAATGATTTACGCAAGACTTGTTTGAGTTATTCTGAGTATTTTCAGCACTCAGAACAGTTTAGGATCGATGACCGAGCATTTCGAGCATTTATTTGAATATTTCATATTTTTGGGAAACCACGGAAAACAACCGATGTAACTGTAAAAGTTAATAATTTATTTTTGTTGAGGAATGGATATTTTTTCCATATTCGAAGATTCGAACATGTGAATTCTCACATAATGAGATGATAATCAAACATATTTAAAATGATATAAATAATAATAATAATAATAATAATCCACTAATAATAATAATAATAATTTTTATAATTTTTCTAAATAATTCTTGGATATTATATTTTCTAATAATCATATGTATTGAGAAAGAGCCTATGAAGTAGTTTAATCATTTCTAGTTTGGAACAGGAGATTTTCCGAAGGAATGTGGTTAGCGCAAGCCCGCATTCAACCAACATTTCAGTTCTGGTTGAACAGTTGATATTTGCAATGAGCAAAGTATATTTTTCAGATAACACGGAGAGGCATGAAACGGGAAGCAATTGATATTTGTATCAAATAGGATATTTTTGTATTTATATAAAATCATGACGTAAATACACTCGAAAGTGAAATAAAGATTTTCATATGTATGGTAAATTCACGGGTTGAACTGAATGGTAAAATAAAATAAACTTGTAAGTTTATTAATCTTCCAGTGTTGATAACAAGCAGAGGCTTGATTTATTGTATACATTTTGGGAAGAAAATTTATGTGTGTGGAGTAGTTGAAATGCCATTCCCAGGTGCGCATGTTAAGTCGCAGGAATGAAGAGGTTTTTTCGAGCATCAATCAAATAGCAGGTTCGATGGCTCAGGTTTATAGTAGGAGTATTGGAACTACACATTTCGTCGTATGAATAACCCGAAGGTTATTTCTTTGAAACCATCAGTTCTTATTTCAACCTTGTTTACGAATTCCATTTAGACTTTGATTTTGCTAGAACCCGGATTTGTCATGATAGTAGTTTATTCTTCTTCAGAGGAAGACCTTTGCCGTTGTTGTTGTAATATTGTGTTCTTACACAAATAATAGAATGGGCCACTGCCAATTAAAAATTCTTTAACCACGAATAATTTGAAGGATATTTTCAATCCTAGTGCCATGAACTAAATGAATTCATTATAAAACTACAATTCTAATTTCCGCATTCTGTCGAAGAATTGCAAGTTGTGAAAGTTGCTAAAAATGGCCATGAATACAAAATATTTCTATAATGTTTCCCAGTGGAAAATTGAATAATTGAATGGTTCAACCATTTATTGATCAAGTTGATGATTCAGAAATCATATATTTTGTTAGGAACTTGAAGTTCATAATCGAGTCACTTCTCGAATGTTTAATGTCAGAAGAACAATTAATTTTTGTTGTGCTTCGCACAGTTCTTCGATGCTATGCTCAAGGTCAAATACTTTTCAGATGTTATTAATATATGTAAATAATTTGTGTTGCTTCGATGATGATAATATTTTTCGACGATATATTTTTGAAACTGGAAAATAAGTGAAAGTTTAAAATTCTATGAACATTTATTCTACGAGTGTTAATATCATGTAAATATTCAAACAGTGATCTACGATATTTCCAGTATAGACAATTAACTTTGAACTGGAATTAATCATTAATAATTTTGGAACACAGTCTACAGGACTATTAATCGGACTTGTGTTTCCAAAAAGATTGTCAAATGTGTTTGGAAAATTTCTGTATATTGTGTGTAAATAAGAGTGTGGATCGCCACACGTGGATGATGCTGCTTTGAGCATCTTTGCAGTCAATTTTAACTTCAAAATAAACTGAGATAATTTTACCAGATGTGTCATACCCAATTAAATCTCCTTCTATCCTTATTGTTGCATTGAGCCAAAAATCAGTAAAGCATTTTCTTAATTTGATGTCGTTTTTGCGATTTGCTTTAACCCATCTGGCGCTCCGGGATATTTTGACTCTCGTGCTGACTGATTATTGGTAAAATGCATATGTGGTCGTGCGGACTCCGGTCTAAACGGGCACATAAAATAAGATAGAGAGAGAAATGGCTTCGAACGTGGGTCCCGATTTAGACATGGTCAATCGCATGCCGATTTGAAATTGTGATAATTTTTATAGAAATATTTTGGGAGTTGAGAGATGTCTGGTTTGGATGAATAAATTAGTAGGAAACCCAATTAGTGGGGAAAATTAAAAATTTAACTTGGTTAATAATTAGAATGGGTTTGATTATTTTTGATAATGGCTTAACCATTAGGGCGTCAAGTAAATTCAGTAGTAAACGTTCGATGACTGGACATACACATTATTAGAATCCAGGTGGAGGATATTTGAGAACTTGCATATTTTTCTTGTGATATTGTGGTAAATGTAATTCGTAAAAGTAGAGACTTTTGTTTTTCCATCACGTCGACATTAGGACAAATCTCATTTTATTAGAGTGTTCCAATTAGCTATTCATATTTCTTGTTCTAGTTATAAGCTTGTGTTTGCCACTGTTGTATACCCCTAAGTTTTGAATAATAATTGAAATTATGGAAGAAATAATGAGGATGATGAGGAGTTTGGAGGAGAGTTCAAAAGAGGCTGGACTGCGTGTAGCTGCCATTATGAAAGAAAATACAGAGGCTTTAGAAAAGAAACTTAAAGAAAATTCCGATTCTTTAGAAAGTAAACTTAAAGAAAATTCTGATTCTTTAGAAAATAAACTTAAAGAAAATTTTAATGATAAACTTAAAGAAAATTCTGATTCTTTAGAAAATAAACTTAAAGAAAATTCTGATTCTTTAGAAAATAAACTTAAAGAAAATTCTGAGTCTTTAGAAAATAAACTTAAAGAAAGTTTAAATGATAAACTTAAAGAAAGTTCTGATTCTTTAAAAGATAATTTGAAAGAAAATTTAAATAGTAAATTTAATTCAATGGAAAGTAAATTTAAAGAGAATTCTGAAATTTTGAAAATGACACTTGAGAGTAAAATGAATAAATTATGCGAAAAAACACATGAGCTCGAAACTTCATTAGCTACTAACGCAAGTTTAATGGACGAAAAATTTCGCGATGCCGATCTTCGATCCCAAAGCTTAGCTGATAGGATAGAACATGGTCTTAGGAAAGTTGGTGAAGACATGGTCAACCTGGAAGTCCGAGTGAAGAAGGAGAGTAACGAGATGGGAATTCTAGTTGTTCAACGTTTAACGGAACAATTCAAGGAACTTGTCATGGGAGAAATAAGAGAAGGTGTGATTAATGAGTTGCAAACTGAAATTAAAACCACAGTTGTCAATGAAATTAAAGACACACTCAAGCTGGAGAATCAAGAGGGAATCAAGGAGATTAGGGAATCTTTGTCATCCCATATTGAAGTAATTGCCAAAGATATCCAGGCAACTCAGAAGGACATATCAGATATGACAGGGTCATTGAAAAGTCATGAGGCTGTTATGAACCAGATATCCACTGATGTCAAGGACAATTGTAAAGAAACTGAAGCAATTAAGAAAATGGCAGAAGAAAACCAGAAGGAACTTGAGGCTATGAAAACTCAAATCAAGGATGAGAAACAGTCTGATCATCTGTTGAAAATGCCAAATGTAAGGGGAAAGGAACAGATACAGATAAATCTAGGAGCAGCTAGAGAGACTGAAAGACAGGATGAGGTCAGGACAGTATTTCAATCCAACCCCATAACTGTATTTAAGAATGTAGAAGATAAGCCTTCTAAATTTTCAGGGCGAGATTCTGTAACACCCGTGGAATTTTTGAGAGAAGCAGGGGATTACCTGAAAGATTCTAAGATCCCTAAAGAAAGACAGATCCGAGTGATAGGGAAGTTTTTGGAAGGTCCTGCACTTCTTTGGTTTAAAGCTTTTAGATCCACTCTAACCACTTTTGAGGAGTTTTCTCGTGGGCTATTGAAAAAGTTTTGGTCCCCGGAAACCCAACAGCAAGTCAGAGCAGAATTAAGTTCGAAGAGATTCTCGACGTCACAACCTACTCGATACTCTACGTACTTTTCTGGACAGCTTTCTAAACTTCAACATTTAGATCCGCCGATGCCAGATAACGAGTTGATTACTGCATTGATACGTCAGTTTCCAGCAGACGTCCAGAGGACTTTGATCGCTGCTGATATCTATAATATGGAGCAATTTGACGAAGTATTACAGAAGCTGGATCATACAAACGCTCAATTCTTCCATCAGAAGGGAGGAAAGAATAACAACGCTGTGTACGCTGTTATGGCTGATAGTTATTCTCAGACACCTCGAGAGATTCGAGAGGAGCGAGAAGAGAAAACGCCGAGGAAAGATCCAAACAAGAGAGGATGGAACCAGTACAGTAACAGATATAGTTACGAGCCATATGCGAGACCGGATGGTGGTAATCGATACAATACTCGATGGAGAAGACCACGAGATAGTCAAGGAAGGTACCAGGAAAGAAGATATTATGGTAGAAACAACTACAATAACAGAGGGAATGTGGATACTCGTCAGTCCAATGAAGAGTTCAACAAGGAGACGAGGAAAAATTTGGAAGCAAGACACCAAGATAACTTGCAATTTTTGGAGCAGAGGCCCAATGATCCAGGTCCATCGGGAACACAACAATCCCGGGGGAATGGTAACGAAAAAAAACTTCTAATTCACAGTAGAAGATAGAATTTTGAACACTTTCACTTCCAGAATTATTAAATGGCAAGCAGAGGATGATGACTTAATTCAACAGAATGACGAACGAAAAGAAATGGGTACCAGAATTAGAATGCCAATCATATCATGCGAAGTATTCGGTAAGCCTGTCGATACTTTGATCGATACTGGGGCTATGCTTTGTCTGGTGAGTGAGAAGCTTTATATTCTGTGGAAGCTCAAAGAGAATTTAGAGGAGATTCCAGTATCAGGAATTAAGATCCAAGGAATAATACCCAATAAAATATCTATGTGTAAAACACAATTATACTTATGTATTACGATTGGAGGACATGATTTCCGACATGTGTTTGTTGTAATGAAGGACATGGCTTTTGACATGATATTGGGAGCGGATTTCATTCAGAAATATCAAGCAGTGATAGACATGAAGACAGAGACGATCAAATTCAGGAATACCGAAGAGATAAACTTCGAGGGAAAAGAAGAGGAAGACATCGAGGGAGATGCTCAATGGTCTCTGATTTTTCATGAAGCTGAAGGAAGAGAAGTCTACACTGAGAAGGAGTCCCCAGAGCTAGGGAAAATTTTGGAAGAGTATCACGATATTTTTGATATTAAGCCTGGTGAAATTGAAGATTTTGAATATTGTGGAAGTAAACAACAATGGAAGCTATGAAGTAGCCTATACACGAACTGGTAACATCGTGGGAACTTATAATGCATCGAATTTGAAGATTTATTATTCAAGAACCAGATGATTTAATGTGTAGATAGGAAAAATAAAAAAAAATCAATTTTTATTTTTTGCTAGGTGTGGGGTAGATGTGCCCAACTCTAGGAAGGGGTATTCCAAGATTCAGACACCTAGATATCAAGGGAAAGGCTGTAGCCGCTTTTGAAAGTTGAGATATTTGAATATCGCGCTACATTGCTTCTCGAAGCATTTGGAAATAATTTACCGATACTTGGATGTCAAGTGACGTAGCGAGTAATAGCAGAGGTGGAGGCTATTTATTGATTAAATAGTTAACTATGGAGTAGAGACTTGAGACTGGGATCAGATTACTGGCATGGCCAAATGAAAGAGAATGCAATTAGTGTCAAGTAAATCGGACCAGGGATTCAAGAGATATGAGGATTTCCAGATATCAGGTGATGACGCGTGACCCTGACAGTTTTGAATAAAAGCCAGCTGGCCGAAGCAACTACAGCTCACTCCAACACAAGCACTTGCAGAGCAAGGTGCATCTACGCTGAGCCAAAGCACATGGTTGCCGGATCTACGCAGAAGTTCTTTTGAAAGTCGTGATAGTCACGAAAAGTGCTGCGCTACGAGTTGGAACTTAGTAAGTTTACGACGAGGAGAATCACTGAGGTGATTGATATTTCTACAGACATTGGTGGAAATATTTATATTTCTACAAGGACATATGCTAGACTTTGTCTAGAAATTAGTATTTTGTCACAGTCCAGTAATAACTTAATACTTGGATGTTTAAATCCATTTCAAGTCAGTTTTCATATTTGTAACTAGTTAACCACTTCGATCTGTCAGTACACTGAAGACAAGTCTATAACGGTGGCGTTCATTAGTCTACGCAAGGGAAACTGCAAGTTGCTTAGTGCATGGCAGATGGTGATATAACAAACCATGCCCAGGGAACGATCTTCAGAACAGCCGTTAATTGCTTAGACTGTCAGTGTTTTTCTTGTACTGATAAGATTACAGTGAGTTATGTTACAACTGACATATCTAAGAAGAGATCACTTAGATCTGACCCTATTTAAACAAACTGTTATGGCTTTGATAGAAGCCTATATTAAAATGGAACAACAGTTAATTCAAACGTCAAGAGATACTACCACTATGTCTGACTACACGAATTGTGGGTATATGATGGCGGCGGATACAAGGATTATACGTGCTTGTCCGATAGGGCATGTCTATGGATAAATCTAGTACAGACCAGGTTTACTACGCTTCAAGACCATCAAGAAATGTAAGCCACATTTGAATTATATTATGCCTAGCTAATTGGAACAAACTATTTTTCTGCAGATGACCAACACATTTTTTTCGTCGTATTTAAAGCTTGCAATGATTTACGCAAGACTTGTTAGAGTTATTCTGAGTATTTTCAGCACTCAGAACAGTTTAGGATCGATGACCGAGCATTTCGAGCATTTATTTGAATATTTCATATTTTTGGGAAACCACGGAAAACAACCGATGTAACTGTAAAAGTTAATAATTTATTTTTGTTGAGGAATGGATATTTTTTCCATATTCGAAGATTCGAACATGTGGATTCTCACATAATGAGATGATAATCAAACATATTTAAAATGATATAAATAATAATAATAATAATAATCCACTAATAATAATAATAATAATTTTTATAATTTTTCTAAATAATTCTTGGATATTATATTTTCTAATAATCATATGTATTGAGAAAGAGCCTATGAAGTAGTTTAATCATTTCTAGTTTGGAACAGGAGATTTTCCGAAGGAAAGTGGTTAGCGCAAGCCCGCATTCAACCAACATTTCAGTTCTGGTTGAACAGTTGATATTTGCAATGAGCAAAGTATATTTTTCAGATAACACGGAGAGGCATGAAACGGGAAGCAATTGATATTTGTATCAAATAGGATATTTTTGTATTTATATAAAATCATGACGTAAATACACTCGAAAGTGAAATAAAGATTTTCATATGTATGGTAAATTCACGGGTTGAACTGAATGGTAAAATAAAATAAACTTGTAAGTTTATTAATCTTCCAGTGTTGATAACAAGCAGAGGCTTGATTTATTGTATAAATTTTGGGAAGAAAATTTATGTGTGTGGAGTAGTTGAAATGCCATTCCCAGGTGCGCATGTTAAGTCGCAGGAATGAAGAGGTTTTTTCGAGCATCAATCAAATAGCAGGTTCGATGGCTCAGGTTTATAGTAGGAGTATTGGAACTACACATTTCGTCGTATGAATAACCCGAAGGTTATTTCTTTGAAACCATCAGTTCTTATTTCAACCTTGTTTACGAATTCCATTTAGACTTTGATTTTGCTAGAACCCGGATTTGTCATGATAGTAGTTTATTCTTCTTCAGAGGAAGACCTTTGCCGTTGTTGTTGTAATATTGTGTTCTTACACAAATAATAGAATGGGCCACTGCCAATTAAAAATTCTTTAACCACGAATAATTTGAAGGATATTTTCAATCCTAGTGCCATGAACTAAATGAATTCATTATAAAACTACAATTCTAATTTCCGCATTCTGTCGAAGAATTGCAAGTTGTGAAAGTTGCTAAAAATGGCCATGAATATAAATATTTTTATAATGTTTCCAAGTGGAAAATTGAATAATTGAATGGTTCAACCATTTATTGATCAAGTTGATGATTCAGAAATCATATATTTTGTTAGGAACTTGAAGTTCATAATCGAGTCACTTCTCGAATGTTTAATGTCAGAAGAACAATTAATTTTTGTTGTGCTTCGCACAGTTCTTCGATGATATGCTCAAGGTCAAATACTTTTCAGATGTTATTAATATATGTAAATAATTTGTGTTGCTTCGATGATGATAATATTTTTCGACGATATATTTTTGAAACTGGAAAATAAGTGAAAGTTTAAAATTCTATGAACATTTATTCTACGAGTGTTAATATCATGTAAATATTCAAACAGTGATCTACGATATTTCCAGTATAGACAATTAACTTTGAACTGGAATTAATCATTAATAATTTTGGAACACAGTCTACAGGACTATTAATCGGACTTGTGTTTCCAAAAAGATTGTCAAATGTGTTTGGAAAATTTCTGTATATTGTGTGTAAATAAGAGTGTGGATCGCCACACGTGGATGATGCTGCTTTGAGCATCTTTGCAGTCAATTTTAACTTCAAAATAAACTGAGATAATTTTACCAGATGTGTCATACCCAATTAAATCTCCTTCTATCCTTATTGTTGCATTGAGCCAAAAATCAGTAAAGCATTTTCTTAATTTGATGTCGTTTTTGCGATTTGCTTTAACCCATCTGGCGCTCCGGGATATTTTGACTCTCGTGCTGACTGATTATTGGTAAAATGCATATGTGGTCGTGCGGACTCCGGTCTAAACGGGCACAGTACATTATTCTGTTCCTTCCTTTACACATATTATAAACGGCGCACATGTCATTTCCTAAGATATGAATTACGTTAACTCGTCACGTAATGATCCTATAAGTGTAAAATTTGCTATAATGGACACTATTTCATTCTAATCCCAGTGACTTCGGTGGCGTAGTTAATAGCATGATGAGCTTCTATATCCAAGGTCGTGGCTACAAACCCGACTGAAGTCATCGGATTTTTAAGAGCGTTAAAATCCCTCAGTATAGCCGGCGGTACCACGTCATACGTAGAATTATGGCATGAAAAAGAACCTTCTACAATGTAAGTAAAATAAGTTTTTGCTCTCAAGATTAAATAATTTAACTCATTACTTTCATTATACAAGACTATTTATTGTTTGTTTTCTCTCTCTCTACGCAGATCTCTCTACCTGGCAAATACACATCAGCCATAATTTATATCCTAATTTATTGAGCATACATATTTTCACATACACGTAAGTGTTACAGTATATACAGTATTTTGTATATAATTGTGTTCTGTTTTCATGTTTTTCTTTATCAGTTCAATTCTACGCCATTTGTAAGCCCTTTTTATGCTTAACTAGCTGAAGTACCCGTGCTTCGCTACGCGTCATAAATAAATTAAAATGTGAAGGTGACAGTTAAAACAGGGGATAGGTGAGGTGCTGCGCAGAGGGAGATTAAGGATGGAACATTTTGTCCAACTACACCGCTCGGCGTTGACCGTGTTTTATAGCACAAATTTAGGTTTTACTCGCTAACGGTTGGAGATACCTTTCGGATAGAAAATGTAATTTTTAACCTCGTACATACCATCAAAAGTTTGCTATTTCATAGCGTTCTCTTTGTATTTGAAGTGGAAATATGAAAGTTTTAAACCAAAGGGTGTAGTGAAGTCACTAAAATGGTCACCATCTTTAAATAGTACAAAGTATTGAAATCAAAAGTAACCTATATGTTAACCAGGTAAATCAGCTACTTCCATGTAAAATTCATGTAAATCGGACCAGTGGTACTTGCGTGATTGAGTAATACATAGACGCACATCATCTCATTTTTAGCCTCGCTTCGCTCGCGTCATAGTCGTGTCATATTGTTATTCAATGAAATGCAGGTTTAACCCCATTAACACCCCTTTAGAACCTGAATATCCAAAAATCCCTCCTTGGTAGACGTTTTCGACACACAACAAACATATCCCCAAAATATCATTCTTCTAACTTTAATCGTTTGGGTTGGTCGATGAGAGTGAACATCCAAAAATCCTTCCTTAGGGGACGTTTTTCTTCCAGAATTTCACCCCTCCCCATAGGCCCCTTAAATTGGATTTATGAAAAAACGGTCGAACACATATTTATTTATTTATTTATTTATTTATTTATTTATTTATTTATTTATTTATTTATTTATTTATTTATTTATTTATTTATTTATTTATTTATTTATTTATTTATTTATTTATTTATTTATTTATTTTTACGCTGATTGATTTCCTCCGAGTTTCAATCTCCTCCCTATGTCGTTTAAGAGATACACGCTCAGTTAGGAATCTTTCAACCCCCACTTTTCATCCCTTTCACTTCATAATATACACTACATCGAAAAACCATTAGACATGTGTCAGCTTATTTTTAATGATTAGTATATGTGCCAAGTATCGCATCCCCAAATGAAACCACTCGTGAGATATTATTATTCAATGAAATACTCGTTTACCCCCTTAACACCTCTTTAGAACCTGAATATCGAAAACTCTTTCCTTAGTGGACGTTTTCGACATACAACGAACATATCCCCAAAATTTCATGTTTCTAACTTCAATAATTTTGGCTGGGCGATGATGAGTGAGTGAGTCAGTCAGTACATTTTCTTTCATTTATTTTTGATAATTTCACCGGTCCCCATGAAACCCTTAAATTGGATTTATGAAACAAACGGTCAAACACCTATTTACTTATTTAAAGCTGTTTTCCACCTGAGTTTGATGAGTGAGTAAGTGAGTCAATCAGTTAGGACACTTTCTTTCCTGGTTTTTTTTTTCAGAATTTCACCCCTCTCCAAGGGCCCCTTAAATTGGATTTATGAAAAAACGGTCGAACACCTATTTACTTGTATTTTAAGCTGTTTTTTTTTTACCGAATTTCAAACTTCACGCCTATGTCGTTTCAGAGATACACGCTCCGTCATGAATCCCTCAACCCCCAATTTTCACCCCTTTCACCTCATAATATACACATCGATAAACCCTTAGACATATGTCTGATTATTTTTAATGATTAGTTTATATACCTAATATCACATCCCCAAAGACACAACTCATGAGATATCGTTATTCAATGAAATGCACGTTTACCCCCTTGACACCTCTCTAAAACTCGAATAAACAAAAATCATTCCTTAGTTAACGTTTTCGACATACAGCGAACATATTCCCAAAATTTCATGTTTCCACCTTTAATAGTTTTCGCTGGGCGTGATGAGTGAGTGAATAAGACAGGACATTTTCTTTCAAGTATTTTTACCAGAATTTCACCCCTCCCCATGGGCCCCTTAAATTTGATTGATGAAAAAACGCTTGAACACCTATTAATTATTTTTTCAGCTGTCTTTTTCCCCTGAGTTTGATGAGTGAGTGAGTTAGTCAGTCGGTTAGGACACTTTCTCTCCTTTTCCCCCCAGAATTTCACCCCACCCCAGTGGCCCCTTAAATTAATTTATGAAAAAACAGTCGAACACCGATTTACTTACTTTTTAAGCTGATTTTTTTTCGCTGAGTTTCAAATTTCTCGCCTATGTCGTTTAAGAGATAGGCCTACACGCTCCGTTAGGAATCCTTCAACCCCCACTTTTCACCCCTTTCACCTCATAATAATACACCACATCGAAAAACCCTTAGACACATGTCTGCGTATTTTTAATGATTAGTTTATATGCCGAGTATCACATCCACAAATGAAACCACTCGTGAGATATTGTTATTCAATGAAATGCAGGTTTAGTCCCCTTAAGACCCCTTTCGAACCCGAATATCCAAAAAACCTCCCTTAGTGTACGGTTTTGGCATACAACGAACATATCCCCGAAATGTCATGTTTCCAACTTCAATATTTTTGGCTGGGCGATGATGAGTGAGTGAGTGAATGAGTCAGGACATTTTCTTTCAATTTTTTTCCATCAGAATTTCACCCCTCCCGATGAACCCCTTCAATTTGATTGAAAAATAAACTGTCGAAAAGCTATTTACTTTCTTTAAAGCAGTTTTTCCCCCGAGTTTGATGAGTGAGTGAGTCAGTCAATCAGTTAGGACTCTTTCTTTCCTGTCCCCCCCCCCCGAATTTCACCCCTCACCATGGGCGCCTTAAATTGGATTTATGGAAAAACTGTCAAACATATTTACTTATTTTCTATGCTGATTTTTTTCCGCTGAGTTTCTAACTCCTCGCCTATGTCGTTTAAGAGATACACGCTCCGTTAGGAATCTTTCAATCCCCAATTTTCACCCCTTTCACCTCATAAACACATCGAAAAACCCTCAGACACGTGTCCTGTTAGTTTTTAATGAAATGTTTATATGCCGTGTATCACATCCCCCAATGAAACCAATCGGGAGATATTGTTATTCAATGAAATGCAGGTTTAACCCCCTTAAGACCCCTTTAGAACCTGAATATCCGAAAATCCTCCCTTAGTAGACGGTTTTGACATTCAATGAACATATCCCCAAACTGTCATGTTTCTAACTTCAATAATTTTGGCTAGGCGATGATGAGTGAGTGAGTGAGTGAGTCAGGACATTTTCTGTGAATTTTCTTTTTTTCAGAATTTCACCCCTCCCCATGAACCCCTTAAATTTGATTTATGAAAAAAAAAACTGTCGAAGAGCTATTTACTTACTTTAAAGCAGTTTTTCCCCACTGAGTTTGATGAGTGAATCAGTCAGTCAATCAGTTAGGACACTTTCTTTCCTGTCCCCCCCCACCACCACCAGAATTTCATCTCTCCCCATGGGCCCCTTAAATTGGATTTATGAAAAAACTGTCAAACACATATTTACTTCTTTTTTATGTTGATTTTTTTCCGCTGAGTTTCAAACTCCTCGCCTATGTCGTTTAAGAGACACACGCTCCGTTAGGAATCTTGTAATCCCCACTTATCACCCCTTTCACCTCATAATATACACCACATCGAAAAACCCTCACACACATGCCTTCTTATTTTTAATGATGAGTTTATATGCCGAGTATCACATCCCCCAATGAAACCAATCGGGAGATATTGCTATTCAATTAAATGCAGGTCTACCCCCTTAACACCCCTTTAGAACCTGAATATCCAAAATTTCTCTCTTAGTGGGCATTTTCGGCCCTTGAGGAAGCTGCATACCAGATTTCATTCCAATCCGTTCGGTGGTTTCTGAGATTTCGTGATGAATAAATGAATGAGTGAGTTAGTGAGTGAGTGGTATTTGACAAATATATAGTAGAAAGAAGATAGTGTCAAGTCCTTGTTATGCTAAACTCGGTTGACAGTGCTGTGTGAGCAGTTGAGTAACTAACGGGATTTCAAGTAAAGATCCTCATTTTCTATACCGGTAGTGCTGAGCGCAATTGGCATCAAGTCGGCCGTGCCTCGACTTGAGCTATGTTGCCATGGAAACTAACTGCCTTGCCATTCCTTCATGAGTATTTTTAGCCTATTTTCAATTTTGAAAAAATAGGCTTATGAGATCACCTTTTGTCCGTGTGTGTGTGTGTGCGTGTGTGTGTGTGTGTGTGTGTGTGTGTGAGGTGTGTGTGTGACACCCCCTAATAAATTCTAAACAGCTGGAGCGATTTCAATGAAACTTCGTAAGTTCATAGCACTATTCCAGGCAACCCCGACCGTGCCCTTCAAATTTTGTTACGTCTCACCAATCCAACATGGCGGCTGTGCGAAATATTTCACCAGCATTCAATATCTCCGAAACTATTACCGACATCACCCTGGAATATTTCACGGTGATAAAGGGAACTACTAGAAGTTCACCTATGTGACTTTTGAAAATCTGGTAACTACAAAACCAACATGGCGGGCACGCGAATTTGCGACTTTTAAATAGACGTTTCTCGTGATTTAACCAACCAAACGCAATACAACTTGGTACAGTATATGTTTATACACATTGTAATGCACCGACATCTAACTTCGATCAATTGTTTACATAACCACAAGATGGCGGATGTGCGAAATATTTCACTGGCATTATATATCCCGGAAACTATTAGCGGTATCACCCCGAAATTTTGTACGGAGATAAAGGGTACTACTGGAAGTTCACCTATAAGACTTTCAAAAACCGGTTAACTACAAAACGAACATGGCGGCCAAGCGAATTTGAAAATTTTAAATAGACCTTTCTCGCGATTTAATGTTCCAAAACGCAATGAAATCTGGTACAGGAAATGTTTAAACACATTGTAATGCTCCGGTATCTAATTTAGTTCAATTATTTACATAACCTCAAGATGGCGAATGTGCGAATTTTAAATTTAAGTTTTTATTTCTTGTGTCGTAATCATGCGATCGAAGTGAAAGTTTGAATAATGAACCTACGCAATAATTTTCCTTTAATGGTACATGACTGTATGGCCTATACATTTAACAATCCAACATGGCGACCATCCGAAATATTTAGACGGCTCTGAATATCTACGAATCTATTATAGCAATCAAACTGCATTTTTTAATGTCATTTTCTTTAATTCGTTTGTAAATTACATGTGTCAGTGCTGTAGTTAGTAAATAATCGTTTCCCTATTCATTATTATCATTACGGGAAAACGATCTGAATGTTACGTCCATTATACTGTACTACTTATCACCCCAACTACCACCACAAAAAGTTATATTAAAAAAATCTGTTAGTTTAAGTATCATGTGCCAGTTCTGTAGTAGTAGTCTATTCATTATGATCCATAAATTAAATAAATCCACCGGGCGGAGCCGGGCACTACCGCTTGTCTAATATAAACGCATTATCTGTTACTGTCTATTGATCTTATTACGGCGAAAAGTGTAGAAATATAATACTATATTTATATTAAAATATCGCCTCTATGAATTATTGATAGGTCCACCTCGTTGCGTAGTGGCTAGCACTTTGGCTGTCACCGTGGAGGTCCGGATTCGAATCCCCACTCTGCCAAGGAATTTAATTTTGGTTTAAGGGCTGGAACGAGATATACTCAGCCTCTTGAGGCAAAACTGAGAAGAGGCAGGTTCGAATCTCATCTCAGCCATCCTGGAAGTGGTTTTCCGTTGTTTCCCACTTCTACTCCAGGAGAATGCCGGGATGGTTCCTAAATTAAGGCCACGGCCGCCTACTTACCATTCCTCATATGAATTACAAATACACACACTAATACAGCCAATGCAGTAACATAGGCTATCAGACAAATTCGACGCACACATACCTCCAAGTACTCGGGGACACATGACCACGATGTCGCAAAGCCCCTAAATTAATCAACAACAACAAATATTCTAGATAGCGGGTATGAATATTTCCAAAAGTATATTTATTAGTTAGTTGTTGTTGTCCTGTTTTACAGTATATTATAATGTACTAGCTAAAGTACCCGTTCTTCGAACGACTTTGAGTACTTGCTAGCCTAAATCATTAATATATATAATCACAATTCCTAATGTAGTTATGTTATTTCCATGTTACCAACTACTGTACATGTGTAGACTACATGCATTTTCACTCACCAAATTATTAATCACAGGTAGGAAAGTGAAAATCCTTAGCCTGCTTTCAGTCGACCGACCGGGTCAGGAAATGGAATGAATGAAACCCCCATCCAGCAGCGAGGATATGAACTGTGCCGGCTGCCGAAGCCTGTCGTACTCTCCTGGGGCAATGATTAAATGAATGACAGATGAAATTAAATGATAGTGGAGATTGTTGCTGGAATGAAATATTGTGACAGGGAAAACCGGAGTACCCGGAGAAACGCCTGCCTGCCTCCGCTTTGTAGGTGAGAAAATGCGTTTATATATTGGAAACAAATATCAGCCTCTAAGTAGTAAAAGTTAAATAACCTATCTTAAATATTGAACACCTATCGTTTAACGTCTTCATACTATATTTAAACATATAATCATTATGTTAAAAATACATCAAACTTGATAGCAATTATCATATCCGCAATAAGTAATATTGCGGAAACTACGTACCATGTCATGATAAAGAGTAACAGTACGGAACAAACTTCAATCATCCCAAGTAATAATAACAAAAACAAATTAATCACAGGAATTTTTTCTAAGTTTATGCCGTGTCTTGAGCGAGATTATGCCTAGTAACTCCGAGATGGTTCATCAGCGGGCTCTTGTGGTCTATTTGCGGACTACCAAAGGAGTAGCAAACTGCGCAATACCTCAATTTTTATTTAGAACACCTCCGCTACTTTACTGCGAGAGATAAACGCTAAAACAGTCTTTCACCTCCCTATAAAGGCTTCCAAAATGATTGTTTATTGAATTTCATGGCCAAGCAATTAAAACTCAGCAACTTTTCTAGGTTTACGCCGTGTTTTGTGCGTTTTTTTTTATTGGCCGTGAAAGGCAAAACATCAACTTTATTGAAATAAATTTGCCCATTTCTGCAGTAAGATTAATATGAACACTAAATAAACTAATGTGACAGTCGTTATTCTTCGACACATTCGTCTGTGAATTTGGGTTTCTGATCATGGTAAAAAAACGACAAAAAGCAGATAAATATTGGCCAACTGATGACCGCGTTGTCGCAGCCCCTAAACTTAAGAACCAACCAACCTGATATATTCATTTAACGAAAAACAAATCGATAAAAAGGATGAAAGCATACCGTGCAAAGTAGAAAGCATTATACCATTGTGAAACAGCGTAAAGATCCAAATACTCACATACAATAACCGGCACAAAGAGTATAAAATTAGACTCAAAATCACGTCTCATTTCGGACCCCACGAACTACTTCTATAAATAAAACAGTTCATGTAGAGACTAACATAGACTAACATCGCTCGGCGTTGACCGTGTTTTATAAGACATATTTAGGTTTTACTCGCTAACCGTTGGAGATACACGAAAAGTGATCAGGACCTTTCGGATAGAAAATAAAATTTCAAAACTCGTAGTGCCATCAAAAGTTTGTTATTTCGTAACGTTCTCTTTTTATTTGAAATGGAAATACGAAAATAGTCGCCATTTTTAAATAGTGCAACTCCTGAGTAGTAGACTACCGACTAAAACTCCCCCTTTACTTCATAACACTAGCCTGGAACCGTTTATCACACTACTTCAGGCTAGAGTCATTTTATATTTGCCTGTAGGGCACTCTTCCGTAATGAATCATCTTCAGTGGCGATCCAGATCCGTCTTCTTTTTTCTGAGGATATCTTCAACAAAACTTGCTACCAGTTTCCAATTTTCCTCATTATAATAATAATAATAATAATAATAATAATCACAGTGATCACAGATAGACCTATATCAGCAAAATGGCCAGACATTATTCTTATTGATAGAGTGCAGAAGAAAACTCTTCTAATAGAATCGCAGTCCCTAACTCGCATAATATCCGACACAGTTATGCTGAGAAAGTGACGAATACATGCCTCTGGCTGAAAAGATCCGACAGATGTGGCGACAGGAATTTTTCACTGTATTACCTATCATAATCTCTTCCACAGGGATCATACCGAAGTCGCTGAAGGCCAACCTCGATAAACTGGGGCTCCACCATAATCTGCATACCAGTATGCAGAAAGTAGCTATTTTAGAGACCTTCTCCGATGTTCGTTCGTTCCTCAACCTACCAGTATAGAGAATTCCACTCCATCTTGCAAGAAATGCCGATGAAATGGTGAATGTACCCAATTATATGGTGAACATATGAGTGATAATAATAATAAAATATTCAGTATGGACAACAATAGACTAACTACAAGATTATTCAATATAAAATTAATACACAAAATTCGAGGATAAATTGGCTGGAGGAAACAAGGTGAGACCTGAATGAGATGAACATCCGGGAGAACATAATGAAAACCCGAGAAATATTCAGAACCTCTGTAAATAAGTACACATTTAGTGTGAAACCTAGCAGCAGGACTGGTACAAGATGGACAGAAGAACACAAGAAGCAACACAGTGAGTTCATGCAGAGATTTTGATTTGATTTTGATTTTATGTTCACGGCTACACCTAGAGCTTAAGAGCTCCTTTACAGTAGCACTCTACATAAAATAAGGTTAGGGCTTATAAAATAAAACATTTCACTTACATTCACAATATAAATAATAATAGTCTAACAATTATAGTAACAAAAATATAGTAACTATGCAATAATAATAAAAAAAATATTATTAATAATAATAATAATAATAATAATGATAATGGAAAAATTATATACAAAAGAGTGAAAGTGCATACAGACTATCAGCCCAAAAAACAAACACCATATACTGTACAAGAACAGCTATTAAAGTAGACAGGTTGTCAGCTATTGTCCTGATGTTATAATTGAACTTAAAAAAAAGTATTTTAACATAATACAGTAATCAAATGTGGGAGGTATACTGCTCCAAGTCAAGAAGCAGGATGAAAGATGTCTTTTGAAAGCTGCAGTGCTTGCAATGTTGACGAACTTATATAAATCTAAGGTGTTGAAGAGGCGTGAGGCGGTGCAAACAAAATATTTATTGAATTTCATGGTTCGGTGTATAGGAATCTATCTATCTATCTATTTTCTCGATTATGAACAGAATGCATTGGTGTAAAGCCATTGTAGAGATATAACGAGGTCTTGGTATGTAATATTTTATGTGTCAGAATGGCAACTGATACGGCCTGCGCTCGTGGAGTTTCAGCCATTTGGGAGAAGAAGAAGAAGGCCAAAGTCATGAAGCCAACTAACAAGTTCCAACGCTTTCTGTGAATGGGCATAACGAAGAACAAAAACAAAATCTTTTGTTATTGGTTTTACGTCGCTGCTAACTACTGAGGTTTTTAGAGACGCCGGGGTGTCGGAATTTCGCCAATCTTTAACGTGCCAGTAAATCTACGGACACGGCTCCCTCGCATTTGTGTACCCTAAAATGCTGACAGACTGCGCCGGGATTCGATCCTGCTATCTTGAGCTCAGCAGGCGAGAACGTTACCGCTCAGCCACGCAGCCAGTCACAAAGGAGTTTAATAATATAATGATAATAATAATAATAATAATAATAATAATAATATTCATATAGCCTCAGCTACTTGATGAAGATCTATTGAGTTGGAGCCATCTAGGTGATCTACTCTCATTTATGGAGCGGTCAAGCTGCTTGGACTGGGTTTGATTCCTGTCTCTGTCAAGTAATGTAATTCTGGTGTGAGGGCTGGGACGGGATACACTCAGCCTCATGAGGCAGAATTGTGAAGAGGGGGGACTCGAGTCCCACATCAGACATCCTGGATATGGATTTCTTCTCCAGATAAATAACAGAAGACTACTTACATTAAAAACGCGGCCGCTTGCCAGCCAAATCCTAGCCCCAATTACAAGTACACACACTTGTACAGCCATTACAGTGAAACAGGTTATCAGAAAAAATTGCACACACCCAAGTACACGTGGCCACATAACCACGATTTCTCAAAGCCCATAAATAAATAAACAACAGTAGCATTACGTTAGTAATGCATCAGTGAATATTAATGGCTGGTTGGTTGGTTCCTCAGTTTAGGGTCTGCGACAACGCGGTCATGTAGCCCCGTGTACTTTGGGTGTGTGTAGAATCTGTCTGATAACTGGTGTTAATTGTGATGGCTGTATTAGTGTGTGCTATCTGTTTTTAATTCAAGGAAGGAGTGTAGACATTGAATTTTCAAGTAGTTCCTAATTTTGCCGCCAAACACCACCGTCAACGACTACTACTTCAGAACTTGCTTATTAGATGCCACCGCAGTCGGCTCCTGGCGACGAACGTTGGAACCTAAGAGCGTTGGTCAAATTTAACCTATAATTAAGCTTCACACAAGTGTGATTAGTGGAAGCTTCTTTAACATGCCATAAATCTATGACATGGGACCGCCAGCTTTACTTCCCCTCCGAAGGAAGGCATACTGAGGGAATTTTAACGCTCTTAACAAATCTGACGAATTTGGCCGGGTTTGAACCCGTGTCATTGGGCATAGAAGCTCAGCATTCTGAACTTGAATAAAATGACACTTGATCGCAAGAAAGTACATTGACTAGGTTTCTACGGAACTATTGTGTTTTTTACTTAAAATTTGAGGGTATTATCGCAATATTTCACGACAGTTGTATTTGTTTTGCTTCAATCCCGGCTGTCAGCTCGCTAATGCAGGCCGGCTGGCTGCGATTTAAGCCGCTAAACGTTAATAATATAGGCTAACGTGCCTGCGATTAGTCACTGTCACTGTGACGTCATTGATGCCGAGCGGGCCTGCCGCCAACAGGGGGAGCTCCTCATACAGCATTTGAGAGAGAAATTTGAATTACGGAGAGACCACCTCGTGGTGTAGCGACTGGTATTCTTGTATGTCTCCCCATAGGTCTGAGTTCGATTTCTGACACTGCCAAGAAATTAAATTTCGCCTGAGGTCTGGAACGGGATACACTAAGCCTGGTGAGCAAACCTCAGCCATCCACGAAGTGGATTTCCGTCGTTTCCTACTTCAACTCCAGGCAAATGCCTGGATATTTCCTAACATAAAACCATGGCCGCTCTTTCCCTATCCTCAGCTGAATCACAAATACACACACAAATACAGCGATCACACTAACACAGGTATCAGACAAAAATCCACATTTCTAGACTTCAGACAAGAAACTCCATGTTGAAATCATCCTACAGCAGAGCGTCAATAATCCGAACGTCAAAAATCTGAACGCCCGCTCTAATTATGTGAATTGTATTATGCACGGAGCTGTGAGAGAACAATGACCTTGGGGGGGGGGGGGGGGTTGTTTTGAACCATCCACTCCCCTTCCCACCAGCGGGCCGGTCTATTTTTAACCCTGTCAGTCCAGTTTCTTCACTTGTTCGGTAGTGTAGTTGTAGTTGTGTGTTGAGGTTCGTAGTGCTTACATAATTTGTATTTTAATTACAGTACTATGTGTACCTTGAACAGTGTCGTACTATGGCGTCATCAGGGACACTGAAGAGGAAACATAAATTTCTAACTATAGAAACCAAACTCGAAATATTAAATAGTTTTGAAAGAGGTGAAAGTGGCTCGTCTTTGTCAAAACATTATGGAGTAGAAATAGGCCAAAACGCTCTCATCACTACTTGGGAACATAGCCTCGCGCACCCTATCTTGACACGGGTCATAGAACGCGTAAAATAAACACACAAAAATTGAACCAACAACAAAATACAAGCCTAACGGCTGAAAAACTATGTTTACATTTATGTAAAACGCCAGACAAACAGGAGTTTCGGAAGCCACCTTATAACTATGGACAGCACCCTTTTAATCAATCAAATACTCATTATAACCGATCAGGTTTAAAAAACGTCTAAAATTGACGTACAGGATCCAAGCCTGTTACTAATGACAAGTCACGTTATCTGATTTGAGCGCGCCCCTCTTGTATGAGTCATCGCTGTCTCAATTATCTCTCTCAGTCGCTCAAGCCAGGTGCAGTTTCCCTCTGGAAACGCAATCATATCTCACTCATCCCCTTGGATGGCAAGAAAACACAAATATATACCACAAGTTCAGCCTCGCGAGGTCATGAACTGGGCTAATGTGGAGCAAGTCAGAATAATCACCATGATATATTCTCGCTAGCACATCATAAAAAACACACAACGCACCAAAAGCTTGGACTGACTCTCATACTCTTACCACCGGGTCGGCTCAAAACAGATCAACAATATTGCGTCCAATGACACATTTTAAAAAAATACACAACAATAACTCGGGTGCAAAGTGCCATCCCGTTCAGTTCTGCTGAAAAAGCAACTATCAACATAATCCCGATCCGTCATAAAATTCTACTCACAAATAATCTTTACCCTCCAAATTCTATTTTTTTTATCTCAAATTTAATTCAGTTCCATTTTTGTTATAAGGCATATCTCCGAATAATAATGCTTGAACGCGTTTTACGCAAGCGAACACGAGCTCGAGCTGCGCGTCACCCCATAAAGTTGAACACACAAATCACAATATTTACAAATTACACAACGCTCGGCTTGTCCCATATTTAACGTGTCAGTAAACAAGAACTAATAATCTACATTACCAAACAAGCAAACAAATATCTACAAAATATGTTCCATAATACCATAGCTGATTTTAATAAATAAATAAATTCATTTGTACTCATTCTTTAAAACAGCGTCAAGGAAACGTCTGCAGCCATCTCCTTTAAGATGTTTATCTCGTCATCGACATCTTCTGGCAAATGTCCTACTGGTTCCAAGATCCGGTCTCGTTCTTAGACGTCATCTCGTGCTGAATTAAATAAAGTTTTGTCAGATACACACACGATATATTTCCTACTACATTCACCTATCAAGTACTAAATTCCTTGACAGTCTATTTGGTGAATTATTTCGATGAACTAGTCCTACTGGTAGTGCTGGGACTACAAATAAATCACTGAAGTTACACTTATAACTTGACGAAATTGTTCCATGTTCAAATAAAAATCAACGTCACGTCCTCAGACGCACAAATGAAGAGTGTGAACGTTGCGTCCTCAGACGCACAGAAATAAGTGTATGACGTTACGTCCTCAGACGCACGAAAATAAGTCAGTGAACGTTACGTCTTCAGACGCACGAAAATAAGTGTTCTCTCGAAGCATTTTGGATCTTTATAAATGAAACTGACTAGGGTAGGTGTGGAAGGGGATTTATGAGAAAATATTCCATAATAATTATCAGACTAGCATGCGATCGGTATCATTGAGTTCGTAGCGATATGGAGGTTACGATTATGCTGTAGCCGGCTCGAATCGATCGTGGAATTAATCTGTAGATAACTCCCGCGTTAATCTACCAGGGTGCGTTATCAAGCCGAGTTGCCGCTAAAACAAGGCGTCTTGATATTATTGGCCCAGACTCTTGTATGTCTTTGCGCGCTTTTACATGTATTTCTGCAGTAGTGAGTGGTTAACATGAAGATTGACCAATTGCCTCGTAGAATTCGATTTTCTTCTTGGCGCCAACCTTCATAGCAACAGGCCATAATGTGCGTGCCCAAGCCGAGTGTAAAAGTGCTCCGCAAGTCACCAGCCAAAACAGCCAGTACGTGAAACTCCCAACGAGGACGTCTACGCGAAAGCAATCGAAACACTCTCAGGGAAACTAAATGTGACTCTGCAAATGGACAGTATAGACCGATGTCACAGACTGGGTCGCCAGCCAAGTACTGCTGCAGGAATCGTGGCCTCAGGGAGTAGGCCTATAATAATAAAGTTCCTACGATACCACCAACGAGATCGTGTTTGGCGCGCCAAGCGGTTGCTCAAAGGCACATCGTTATTAATAACCGAATCCCTTACTGCAACTAGGAAGGACATCTTAAGAAAAGCACGGGACTTTTGGGGATTACGTAATGTATCCACACAAGACGGCCGAATTGTTGTCCACCTCAACAATGGCGGAAAACTAAATATTAACTCACCTGCGGAACTAAAGTTACACATAGGCTAGGTGAAGGAAATGGAATAAGTTCATAGACATGTGTACTAGAAGTTACATTAGGTTTGTGTGTGTGATTGTGTGTATGTGTTTAGTATTTAGGCAGTCAGCTGTTAGTTTCATCAGGAAGTCGAGGTACGGTTACGGTAAGTTCTTGACCTTGTGAGCATGCCATTTATAAATAGTTCTGCTGTCCTTGTAGGAGCCAATTCACCCTCGGGCAATGACCGAGGCTCGTACAATAGAAATTCTCCCCTCCCTCCACTTTCACCAGTGCACGCTGGTAGTAAGTTAAAGCAAGCATTTTCAAACTGTCCTAGAACCTTACATTGCTGCCACCTGAATAGCCAAAGCTTACCAGCACACATAGATGAGATTACAGCAATATTCTGTGAAAACAATGTTCATGTAGTAGGAATATCTGAGAGTTGGTTGTCTGAATCACTTCCGAATTGTGTGGTTCAGTTGAAGGATATAATCTCCTTCGCCATGATCGAGCCGATAGGATGGGAGGCGGTATTTCCCTTTATTGCAGAGATGATCTGAAAAGCAGGGTTATTTGTTCATCATCGTCCGTTGAGTTACTGAGGACGGAGTTCATGTTTGTTGAGGTAACACTGAGTGAGCTGAAAGTATTGATAGGTATTGTCTATCGCCCACCTACTGTATCATACATTTCCGAGTTTGAAACTAGTCTGCTTAATTTGCTTCCATCTTACGAACATGTGATTATTTTAGGAGATTTTAACACTAACTTACTGACCAAAACATACAAAGCAAAGAAACTTGAAGATCTATTTTCCTCCTGTGACATGACGATACTTCCTCTCGAGCCAACTAACTTCGTAAGCACAGTAAGCTACACTTCGCATACACTAATTGATCTCATCATAATAAATAACCCACAGAAAGTAGTGACTCATGGTCAAATACCAGTGCCGGCTATATCCACCCATGACTTAATATACTTAGCGTATTCGCTCCGCGTTCCAAAGTACATGACTAAATATGTTACATGCAGAAATATAAAGGACATAGACCCGGTACAACTGAAATATGATGCCTACAGTCTTCCATGGAACGACATATTGAGACTGGACGACATTGACGAAAAAGTAAACAAGTTTAATCTATTAATACATGCACTATACAACAAACATGCGCCCAGGAGAAAGATAAGGATTTCTCGTAAACCTAAGCCTTGGTTAACTCCGGAAGTCAAGAAAATGATGTCCCGTAGAGATAATCTTTTCAGACAATACAAACGTTCTGGTCTACCAAATGATTTTGAAAAGTACCGAGTACTTCGAAACCAAATTAAGCAAACTTTACATAATCTTAAATTTAAGTATGCTCTTGATACAACCTGCCGACTAAACACGGCTAGAGCGTGGAAACAACTCGGTGCTTTGGGCATAGGGAAAAAAACAGGAGCAACTTCCTATACCTGACATTTCACTAGACGAGTTAAATGCATATTTCACGGATGCAGATATTCAATCCAGCCCAAATAACGCTGCCAGTCACGGTCCATCATTTCCACCAACAGATCGACCCAGCTTTGCATTTCGTAACGTAAGCACTAATGAAGTTAAGGGAGTGTTGTATTCCATTAGATCCCAGGCGAGCGGGATTGATGATATACCTATAAAATTTATACATTACATTATTGGTGCTGTTCTCCCCATTCTCACACACATTTTTAATTACTGTTTAAACAATGGCACACTGCCTTCTATCTGGAAATACGCCAACGTGATCCCTCTTCCTAAGATACCTTGCCCACTATTACCGTCCGACTACCGCCCTGTATCTATTCTCCCTGCTCTCTCCAAAGTACTGGAACGGTTAGTACAAACTCAAATACTGGAATATTTGAACACTCACTCTCTACTTGACCCACTCCAGTCTGGTTTCAAGAAGGGCCACAGCACAGCTACTGCCTTACTTAAGGTGACTGATGACATCAGACAAGCAATGGACCAAAGACAAGTAACAATACTCACACTCCTCGATTTCAGCAGAGCATTTGACACCATAGATATACCGACCCTATTGAAGAAGCTAAAATCCCTTCTTGGCTCCGAAGCCATACATTTTTACTCTGCTTACCTAACGGGTCGAAAACAGCGTGTGATTGTACAGGACACCACCTCACAGTGGCGTCAGAAAAAGGCAGGAACCCCCCAAGGTTCGGTCCTTGGGCCCCTACTTTTCGTGCTCTATATCAACGATATCTCCTCCTCAATTAACTATAATAAATATCATCTTTATGCAGATGATCTCCAAATATATTGCCACACTAATATCAACAATATATCAAATGCAATAAGGGATATAAACACTGATATCCATCAACTTAGTGTATACGCCGATGACAACTCTCTCCTGCTCAATCCTAAGAAAACCCAAACTATCATCATCGGCTCTCATAAGTTGCTAAACTCATTAAAAAATAACTACTTTGTGCCTCCAGTAACACTGAATTCAATCACCATCCCCCTTAGTAAAGAAGTAAGGAACCTTGGGTTAACCTTAACTGAAACTCTTGACTGGTCACCACATATAAGAAATACACGTAAACGGATATACGCATCCCTTCACCCACTTGTGCGCCATAAGAATATTTTACCACTAGACATTAAGATTAAACTCATCCAGACACTAATACTACCAATTCTAGACTACTGTGACATCGTTCTCGTTGACGCGACTCATGGACAAACAATGAAACTCCAACAAGCATTGAACTCTTGTCTTCGGTTCGCTTTCAATCTAAGATACGATGCCCACATAACCCCAAGCTACCGTGCTCTTTCATGGCTTAAACCTGATGAACGCCGTAAATATCACTTGTTGACATCCATCTATCGATTTCTGCATGAAAACACCCCCACGTACATGTCATCAAAATGTAGTTACTTGTCCTCATATCATAATCGAAGCACTCGATCTGGCTCTTCCCTTGCCATCCCCATCAACCACTCATCCATGTTTAACCGCTCTTTTGCAGTAGTTGGGTCTCGACTATGGAATTCAACTCCTTCCGATATCAGAAATTCCACAACAATAAATAAATTTAAGGCCGCATGCCGAGATTACCTGTTGAATACTGCTGATTGCCCCGTGTGAATGGTGATGGATGATAGGACGTATGACTGAGATAGGATTATATCTAGGATATTATAGAAAGGTCTGTGACATTGTGATTATTGTTATTATTTGTATTGTTATAATTATTACTATCATTATGCATGTGCCTTTTTTACTAATATTAGTATTAGCATAATTAATTTACTCCTTATTTATCATCATAATATTTTTTGTATTTTCGAAATTGTCATAAGCTATGTACTGGTACCATATTCCGTGGTTAAGTGTAAGAGAGGGCCATGAGCCCTAACTTCGCCACTACCGAAGACATAAAATAAATAAATAAATAAATAAATAAATAAATAAATAAATAAATAGATAAAGCTACCATCTCGGACATTAAAAAGAAAAAAGTTAGCATTCTGACTTTTCTTCTAAGTTAGATTCAGATGATGGGTCTTAAGTCAGGAAAAAAAAAGAACCGCAAATGACAGTTCATTAGAAGATGCTGTGTTGTTATGGTCTTTATGTTCGACCCTCACTATTATGTGTTAGAAAACGGTATCATAATGATGGTCATTATAACACCGTTTTTCATTATGATACAGTTTCTCCAGCCAATTAGAGCTCGTTCATTGACCAATTAGGTAACGATACCTTTGCGCATGCACTCAAAATCCAACATGTCGGACATAAACACAACATCGAACTATAATAAATTACCGACATGGAATACGCACCGTCCATATGTTCGCGTAAATAAACTGGCGAATATGAGACAAGAAATAGCACTGTACCGGTACCTTAATATCTCCAAAACCAATTTCTACACAGCGCGTGGTTTGGACACGACTTCAGTGACAGTTTTACTGAATACTGGTGCGCAATCTGAACATATGGTATTGAAGATCACAGAGCGCATGCGTCGGTTGTCCAGAGAGCTTGGACAAGAGAGATATACTACCCACCGCAGCACCCGATCACAACATTCTACTGTAGTGACTGAACAGATATTTATGAATATTTATGTTAAAACATATAATAAAGTTATAATTATCGTCGAACATAAACAGTCGTATGCAACTCGCCTATAATGGAAATTAAGACACTCGTATGGAAATTATAAAACTCGCATACGCTCGTTTTATAAAAATACTCGTGTCTTAATTATAGCCATTATAGGCTCGTTGCATAATGTACTATTATGTTCGACCCTGACTATTATATGTCAGAAAACTGTACTATAATGAGGCTCATTATAACACTATTTTTCATTATGAAACAGGATAGCATCGCACCTGCGCTGAGTTCCAATGCCTTCTAATTTAAATTTCTAGTGTCATAGTAGGGGAATCGAGGAGGCCATGGTCAAATACAAGGCATTGTCGGCGTCCCATGCGCTCTGTTCATAAAACTGGCGAAATCTCGACAGATATTTATGATAATAATAATGTTATTGGTTTTACGTCCCTTTTAACTACACTGGCTTTTAGAGACGCCGGGGTGCCGGAATTTTGCCCCGAAGGGGATCTTTAACGTGCCAGTAAATGTACTGACACGGCTCCCTCGCATTTGCGCACCCTCAAATGCCAGCTGACTGCGCCAGGTTTCGAACCTGCAACCTTGGGCTCAGCAAGCGAGAACGTTACCCCTGAGCCACGCAGCCAGACAAATATTTATGAATATGTATGTTCGAACATAAAATGGTTATAATAATTATCGTCGAACATAAACAGTCGTATGCAACTCGCCTATAGTGGTAATTAAGGCACTCATATGGAAATTATAAAACTCGCATACGCTAGATTTATAAACATACTCGTGTCTTAATTATTGCCATTATAAGCTCGTTGCATAATGTACTATTTCAGACGCAAAGTTTTGAGTGCATTTTATGGATTTAAAGATACAAATTAATCAAAGTACAATATGTATGTACATTAAGTAGACTATATAAAGTGTTTATTTTTATTTATCTTAACATTTTTAGTGTAACTAGGAATTTCTAGGTTATGTTCGAAAATCTGAACAAATCGGAAATCCGAACCCCCCACCTAGTCCCAATTAGTTCGGATTTTCGACGCTCTGCCGTATTATATTTTCGTCCGATTGCTGACTCGATCCCGATTCATCACTGAATCGTATTGTTGGTGCGACTGTAATTAACTGTCGTTGTTTTCTCCACTTTCCCAAACGTAAAGGACACACTAAACGTTTCGTACGAGGTGCCGGCATGATGACACGCGGTAGATTGATGATTGTTCACCGCAAACTCAACCATATCCGGTCAATTTCGTTAGCAGTTTGCCCTTTCTACCACTACGAGCGCTAGTATGAGTCAATGCAGGAGTTTCACTAATGCCCTTATAACTACTTCAGGTGTGAGGATTTTTCAAAAAATCAAGAATTGCGTGAGGGTATTGAACCAAGGAACACATTAAAGAAAGGATTATCTAAATTCATAGGTAAGTTAATTTGGAAAGGATTTGAAGCAAAAAGGAAACAAGATGTTCAGGAAAGAACATATAGCCTACTTCCTCCTAAATGTATGGGTAGAGTTATAACTCTTTGTCCTTATCACCTCCTATTTTCTTCCTGTTCGAAGTGCAAATTGACACACATGATTTGAGCATCGGCGTTCAAACCATAGTTTATAATATACCCCATCATTTTGCAATTTCATCAGCAAACACTCCAAACAACGTAGGAATTCAGTATATTAACACCGACTTCTTACAATAATTGAAACTTTGTTGGTCTAAACGTATCACTGGGAGAAACACATTTAATATACCTACTGCACACCTAATTTTTAATCGCGCCTTTCCTTGGGAGTGCGCTCTATCGGCAACCAGAGAACATTTTCAATTACACCGTCGGGATGGGTCACTAACTGGCCGCTACAGAGCACAGCTCGTACCTAGTAGGCTGGATAGCTCCCATATACTGTAGTTCAAATGGTTGCTAGTAGATGTCGCTCGTGCAGATCCGTTGGAGAACTTTGTTTTAATTAAATATATATTTTCCATTGCAAAATGCACAATATAACGCTCAATTGTATAACGTCTCAATACTCAAGAAACAGTAAATATACAAAAATCAAGCAAAGATATTCAACTCTGTTAAAATTAGATCCCGCCAGTCGGGTAAAAGACCAAATCTCTAACCACAGAGCCAAATATTTCCTCCCAAGTTGAACGTTATAAATTGATTTAGATACAATGTTTTAGCAAATAATTACTTTGCCTAAACGATTTCTTCACTGAAGTATATTTCAAACAAAGTTCATTTTATACAAAGTTCATATTATTTCAGTAAGCTATATTGCATGCATCATACTGAAATTAGTGAAATATAGGTCAGAACGAGAGATCAGCTGTCATCTTGTCTAGTAACCGAGACGGCCCAGCTTTTTAATGTCACTTCACTTCTGCTCTATAATATTACAGTATCCACTTTTAATTTCGAACGGGCCACGTCCTTTAGAACAGTTTAAACGATTCTCGGTTCGATAATTGGAACTGGTGGGTCCATGTTATGGATTATTAAGTTTGCATAATTCACACGACCGCCATCCAGAAATAGGCGCAAGACGCTTCTCGTATGAAGGTATGTTTTTACCAAATTTGCTAAAGATCCGATGATTAGTTTGGTCGTAATTTAATTTTAAGTTTTGATAATTTGAGTGGCCGCCATTACGTTTTGGTAAAGATGGCGGCAATATAAGACATGATACTGAGTTGCTCTTTGCTAGTGCTACCTCTGTACCAAATTTAGTTAAATGCGGTTTCGTCGTGTTTTAGGGGGGAGAGACACACAGGGCACACACACACACACACACACAGAGACACACAAAGTTTTGGCCCCGTGTAGATCTCATAATTCTATTTTCATTTTCTGCAAAAATCGAAAGTAGGCTAACTAGTAAAGAAACAAGGTGATTTTAGGCTGTTTTTCTGGAACTGTATTTAGTCCAGAAGTGATTTTTGAAATTAGGTTTCTTAGTTTGATGGAGCTCTTCAATACTCACAATTTGAAACCTTTCCGGGCCCTTCAGCCCTTCAATGTTCGCCACAATTGAGGACATTGATTAATTTTACTTTTTTGCTCAGTAATGTTTTCAACATTGACATTCCACACACACCCAAATACTTGGCACTAATTGATACGACGTCCAAACTACAACAACGAAGCGCGGAGATCGGCTGTTTCCTAACTTAAGCTTTCGCAGACCACGTTTGAAATTCCAAATAACGTGCCAATTAAATAACAAAACTCTTTTGGTAGAGTTTCAAAACTCTAGATGTAAATCGATCTAATCATAGTAACAACTCCCATTCTAAAACCTGTGATTTAAAGGACGCCAGGATGTAAAACAAAATGTTCAGTTAAGAACATATAGCCTACTTTCTCCTAAATGCATGGGTATTGTTATAACTCTTTGTCCTTTTCAAGGAGTATAATTGAATGTTGGTTGTAGTAGCTTGTTGAAATACAACGTGCTATACGGATATTAAACATGAATATGAGGTGCCCTTTGCTAGTGCTATCTCTGTACCAAATTTCGTTCAATTCGATTTCATCGTGTTTGAATTCATATGGGGAATCGATTTGCTCACATACATGGCCGCCATCTGCAAAATATTCGACTGATTACCTTGTAGTTTAATCAAAAGACGCTCTCCATATCAATATATGTTGTTGCAAAATTTGGTAGAGATCGGATGATTAGGTTAGTCGTAATTTGAGTTAAGCTTTGAACATTTGGGTGGCCGCCATTACGTTCCCGTCAATATGGCGGCGATATAAAACATGACACTGAGGTGCCCTTTGGTAGTGCTACCTCTGTACCAAATTTCGTTCATTTAGGTTTCACCGTGTTCGAATTGCTAGGGGGGGGGGACATTCAGAATACACACACACAGACTCACACACAGACAGACACACAATTTTTCGCCCTCTGTTGATCTCATAAGTCTACTTTAATTTTTTACAAAAATCGAAAGTAGGCTAAAAATATATATTTATAATAACAACCGACTTTGTGGGGGTTAAATCCTGCAATTTGTATGTAGCGTATTAAGCGAATGCATCGGAGCTCTGAGCTTATTAGCCAGGCTTAGATGGATATAAAATAAATATGCTGTTGTTATTGATTCATTCAAGGGCTTTTCGACATCATGCACTTATAGCTCCGTGTAATTGGGTGTGGAACTTTTCGGATAACCTCTGTCATTTTGATAGCTGTTCTATTGTGTGTATTTGTAATTGGTTGGAGGATTGGGATAAAAGTCGGACGTGCTTTAATGTAGTAGGTACCATCCCAGCATGTTCCAGTGATAGAAGTGGGGAAACTACAAAACATCACTTCTAGAATATCTGGGATTCGAACCCACCTCTTCTCAGCTATGCCTCACAAGACTGAGTGTGCCCTGTTCCAGCCCTCAGACCACAATTTAATTTCTTCATAGAGCCGGGTTTTGAACACTGACTTTCAGGCTGACAATCAAGAATGTTAGATTTGGGGATTGTTGTCATGTTTAACCCTGATATCCTCTCATTAATATGTCTATTGAATGTTTAACTGCGTATAATCTTCACACCATCTGAAAACATTAGGCGAGAACCTTACCACTCCCAGTTATCTTCGGATATGCGTAGAGTTTTAAAAGGAAACCCGTGGAAATCTACTTTCAGGTTGACCGAGATTGGGGTCCAAACACTCTTCACGGGAGTAAACACTGGTTGGTTCCTAAGTTTAGGGGCTGCGACAACGTGGTCATGTAGCCCCGAGTACTTTGGGTGTGTGTAGATTCTGTCTGATAACCGGTGTTAATTGTGATGGCTGTAGTAGTGTGTGTTATCTGTAATTCAGGTAAGGACTGCAGTTAATCAGTTTCAAGTAGTTCCTACTTATGCTACCAAATGCTACCGTCAACGACACCTAGCTGTGAACTTGGCTACTAGATGCAACCGCAACCGGCACCTGGCGCCAAACGTTGGAACTAATAGAACCTTAATTAAATCTAAATTACAAAATTAGATTTACACAATTGTAATTAGTGGAAGGTTCTTTTACATGTCATAAATCTATGACATGGCATACTGAGGGATTTTTAACGCTCTTAAAGAATTCGATGACTTCGGCTGGGTTTGAATACGCGATATTGAGCATAGAAGCTTAGCATGCTACCAACTACGCCGAGTAACTACCAGTTAACAGTGTTGCCAAAATGATTCGACGCATGCAAATAAATTTCAATGTTTACAAGAGTTTAGTGCTTTTCAGTCGGTCAACACGAATGTACCCAAAAGAGATGGGTTATGCCCTAATCCTGAAATAAATTACATGAGATTAATAAAACACTAGGATGACCAGTTTCGATCGTCAAGCGATCATCATCAGATCCATTACACTTAGGCTACAAAATCTATGTTTGAAATACAGGTGAAAATATTTACAATATGTAAAATTATTTAGTTGCAGTATTGGTACTGCAACTGTCAGTGTATGCTAAATGCAGTATATATGTTAGGTGAAATGCTAAATGGTGATAGCTATCCGTAGATTGTACTTTAGAGAGATTATATGGTTGTAAACTATGGTTAAACTATTAAATTTTAGGCTAACTACTTATCTGATTGTCTTCCGTACAACAGCTACTCGCCACCAACGAAGCCAAAAAAAATCCTCAAACGAGAGGGCGATAGAAATAACATTCAAAACAACAAACAACTCAAAGACATAAAGTCGTTGAAACAAAAAATAAAAGAACATGACTTAATCATCACAAAAGCAGATAAGGGAAACACTACAGTAATTTTGAACAAAACAGAATACATTGAATTAACAAAAGACCCCACCAACAAATTCCAAAAACAAATAAAAAGTGCGCTAAAAGAAACAGAATACATACTGACCAAAGCCGAAAAATCAAAACTAATAAACATGAACCCAAAAATACCGTCATTGAGGGGACAACCAAAAATACACAAAAAGGAATGCCCAATGAGACCAATAAGGAATGCCCCTAATTACATAATCAGCAAAGAGTTACTAAAAATCTTAAAATGCCGTCTTTCCAACGACAAAAACAACTCTGTAAAGAACACAACAGAACTAGTAACAGCATTGAACACCCTACAAATGAAACCTAGCTTCAGGCTAGTATCCTTCGACGTAACTAACATGTACACCAATATTCCGATTATTGAAGCAATCAACACTATCGAAAACAACTTAAAATCCAACAATTCGGTAAAAGAAATTGAAGAGATTGTGAGATTACTGAGGGTCGTTCTCACCCAAAACGTGTTTCAATTCGACAATAAAATATACACACAGAGAGAAGGCCTAGCAATGGGATCGCCACTAAGTGGGTTAATCGCTGACATCTTCATCAATGCACTAGAAAATGCGTTCTTAGAAAAGACTTCAACAAAGGGAATAGTAATATGGAAAAGATACGTAGATGATGTAATTTGCATCTACGATACTGAACTAACAAGCGAAGAAACAATTCTCCAATCCATTAATAGCCTTCACCACTCTATCAAATTCACTAAGGAATCCGAAATAGACCGGAAAATAAATTATCTCGATATAACTATTGAACGTTATATTTCCATATTCCATATTCCGGAAAGCAACACAAACCTCGCATGCAATCGACAATCAGTCTAATCACCCCAGTACCAACAAACTAGCGGGTTTCAATTCAATGGTGCACAGGGCTTTAAACATACCCATGTCAAAAGACAACTATAATAAGGAAATAAGAACTATTATGCAAATAGGAAAGGAAAACAACTTCTCGCCAAGCAAAATAAATCAAATTATAGCCAAACATAAAAATAAAGATAAAACGATTCCCAAACAGGACAGTAATGAGAAAAAATTTGCGCGTTTCAACTATGTGAATGCGAATACATATAAAAACACTAACCTATTCAAAAAGCAAGGCATAAAGATAGCTTTCACGACGAAAAACACAACCGCTAGGCACCTCCTAAATAGTAATCTAAATAAACGTGACCCGTATTCAAGGTCAGGGGTATATTCTATAACGTGCCAAGACACCGATTGTCAAGCTAATTACATCGGGCAGAGTGGATGGCGAGTAGACACACGTTATAATGAACATATGAATGCGATAAGATACGGAACACATTCAGCCGTGTGCGAACATATGTGTGACGCAGGGCACAGCTTTACCAACATAGAGTCGGACCTTAAAATAATCCATCACGAATCGAAAGGCAGAGCTCTTGACATAAAGGAAGCAATCGAGATACACCTAGCCAAACGAAACAATCCCAACAATCTAAATGAACACACGTTCATGGAGAGCTCACCCCTCTTCACGCTACTAAAAAACACACCCTGTCGGAAACAAAACACAATTTAGCGACACAGCCAAGCTAGATAAAAAGGGGGGAAATTAGGTTTTTTTTTTAATAGGTAAATGTTATCTGGATCAGGTGTACGATGTACTTTTCTTCTGCAATAAACCAAGGTCCATATTCGCGGCTGTATTAAAGGTGCCGGGACGTCCTCATAAGACCGTCAACGCTTAGTTCGAATGGGTTATGCTCCACGCGTGGCGAGGGCGCTAATCCACGGTCTTTAATAGTTGTAGACCCACCTCATTCAATAACATACATCT
Organism: Meconema thalassinum; assembly: GCA_946902985.2. Taxonomy (NCBI): domain Eukaryota; kingdom Metazoa; phylum Arthropoda; class Insecta; order Orthoptera; family Tettigoniidae; genus Meconema; species Meconema thalassinum. The sequence continues at coordinate 1,210,410,754 of OX336388.2, forward strand.
TATCTAGGCTGGCAACACCTCACATAAACACATCGCTATCACTCCCCACAGCACGTAGGGGCAGGGGAGAGAAAGCAGGTAAAAACCAGTCGTTAAGATAACCACCGCAGTCGACCACACAGTGAGTTCCAGTGAGCACGAAAACTGCGAGTAGCTGTTGTACGGAAGACAATCAGATAAGTAGTTAGCCTAAAATTTTATAGTTTAACCATAGTTTACAACCATATAATCTCTCTAAAGTACAATCTACGGATAGCTATCACCATTTAGCATTTCACCTAACATATATACTGCATTTAGCATACACTGACAGTTGCAGTACCAATACTGCAACTAAATAATTGTACATGTTGTAAATATTTTCACCTGTATTTCAAACATAGATTTTGTAGCCTAAGTGTAATGGATCTGATGATGATCGCTTGACGATCGAAACTGGTCATCCTAGTGTTTTATTAATCTCATGTAATTTATTTCAGGATTAGGGCATAACCCATCTCTTTTGGGTACATTCGTGTTGACCGACTGAAAAGCACTAAACTCTTGTTTATTAAGGCAACACTGAAAATATGGCTTCAAACACCACAATTTTCAATGTTTAATTGCGTGTAATCTCCATACCATCTGATTTCAACCAAATTTTGTATGTGCAATGTTGGCCTTCACATATACTGTATAATTATGCATATTTACAGAAGTCTGAAGGCTACCAATTGCCTTGTAACGTTCCGCGAATATTTGAGCCGTATATACTTAATATCGTAGAATTTGTTCACATAACTCCGCACATTAGTATACCATAATGTTGCAGATAGAGTACATTTTAAGCGATATGTCATTGATAGATACTATGTTTATAGGTTCTATGTTTAACTGTAAGTAACGTTCACCACATTTAATGGGTATCTACAAGGCGGTGACGTAGTTGGTAGTATGCTGAGCTTCTATGCTCAAGATCACGGGTTCAAACACGGCCGAAATTGTCGGATTTTTAGAGCGTTAAAAATCCCTCAGTATGTCTTCCTACGGAGGGAAGTACAGCCAGCGTGGCGGCCCCATGTCATAGATTTATGGTATGAAAAAGAACCTTCCACTAACTACACTTGTGGAAGCTAAATTGTATAGTGTACAGTCCCCCAGGGGTCTGCACCCCCTGGAGGCCATCCCCCCATCATCTATTTTAACCACCCCCAACTGGCAAATCTTGTAAGTCCAGAACAACATCTATAACACCGCAAGGGCAGCTAACCAGCCTGGAAAGCTTGCCAAATAATTGCATCACACCACAAACAGCGACACATAATTAACTGGGGCATCTATGCAGCGGAATGCTGACAGCACAACGCCGGAGACTATAAAGGGAGGCCTTAAGGAGGGCAGTCCCTCTCTCAATTACCAGTCTTACAGTGCATCAGCCGAAGGCCCGGTCCGTTATCATCAGGTGAGTCAGCAGTGTTCAGAGTTCCTATATTTTGTGACCTGTCCTACAAACTTGTACACTTACATTGTGACATTTATTACATCCCCTAAAAGGGACTCATAATTTCATATTACTGACCAATAAATACTTGGTCAGTACACTACACTTGTATTACTGTTTACACGCCTCTTTACGCCCTAACTCCTTTCCTAATTCCCGTCACGATTAGACGTGACATACGGTAGCCAAACAGTTGCTAGCGCAGGTATCATTGTATTTCCCGTAGAGGCCCGACTGCCAGGAGCAGTGTGCCGCCATATCGCTGACGCGTGCACGTCGGTTATATAACCAGCCAGCCCGCTGGATGACTAGCACGTTGACCTGTACACTAAGTTTCATCCCTTGAAATACACCTACGTCCTTTATAAGAGCACCCCCTAGCATTCTAACACTAAACAACACTCTACACTGTCAGCTTACCCAGCTACGGGAAGCTACCCCCTTTCAGGCATCCCCTTATAAATTAACACAATTACACTTCCGTTTTAGATCCAACTACCCCCCACTAAGGGATCTAAAACAATAGGTTAGTTTAATACCACTATATTAGTTCCAACGTTCGTCGGCAGGTGCTGGCTGCGATGACATCTAGTAGCCAAGTTCACAGCTAGGTGTCGTGGGCGGTAGCATTTGGTAGCGAAAGTAGGAACTACTTGGAAAGATGATCGTCTGCAGTCCTTCTACCTGAATCACAGACAGTACACACTATTTCAGTCATCACAATTAATACCGGTTATCAGACAAATTCTACACACACCCAAAGTATACGGGGCTACATGACCGCCTTGTCGCAGTCCCTATACTAAAAAACCAACCAACAATATCTACTAAATGTCGTATATACAGTGTATGAATAAGAGATATACTAATTATGCATATTTTCAGAGGCAGCTGTTCTACCAAAACAATCTATAGGCATTTAAGTCCTAACTCTCAATAACTCATAATCCATCCAAAGACACAATTTCAAACATTAGGCCACAATATTTCGAATATACTATGAGCAAATCTCAAATGCCGTCGTTACTAACAAAATTCCGTAGATAGTAGTCATATTCCAAATATGTCTAAATAGGCCAATTGTTGGTGTTAAATCTTAAACTTTGGTTGGTTGGTTCCTTAGTTTAGGGGCTGCGAGAACGTGGTCATGTAGCCCCGTGTACTTTGGGTGTGTGCAGAATCTGTCTGATAACCGGTGTTAATTGTGATGACTGTATTAGTGTGTGTTACCTGTTAGGTAGATTTCATTAGAAAGCTAACTATTGCAAAGGGTACCATGTTTCGACTTCAGGAAAATTTCGACATATCTTCGCGTTCACATCTCCTAGACCCCAAAACCACAGTCAGTTCAAAAGTTTATATATAATTTATGTATGTATATATATATATATATATAAATATAAATATGTATGTAAGTACATATATATTGATATAACCCACCATTACGCCTAAGGATGAACAAAATGATTTCGGAATTAGAAGAAAATGCCAAGAGCCACTTTCTTGTGGACACGATAACTACCGCAATTTTGCACCAATCACTTTGAAATTTTTACATAATATGTATCCCTATAAAATCTAGGTCGAGTTCGTTAATGGGCATAATCGGTCTAAGGGGTTGAAAATGGGGTCCTTTTTCGAAAAAGTGAAATTTCGCTATAACTCTCTTAATATTTGAAATATCGAATCCATTCAAAGTCCATACTATTTGTCGGATATGGAGCAAAATTTTATGTTTGAAAAGTTTTTTGATAGCACCAACCATTGACCAAAGGGGTGGGAAAAAGTAGGGTTTTCGGGAAACATTAATCATATCTCTCTTAATAGGCACAATATCAAAACCTTACAAAAAGGACAATATTCCCTTAATAATTACCTAAAACTTTTGTCTGAAAGAATTTTTTATATGACCCACAATTACGCCTAGGGATGAACAAAATGATTTCGAAATTAGAAGAAAATGCCAAGAGCCATCAGAGGTTACCATGACAACGCTTCTAAATTGATGAGGGATGAGCTATCAGAGGTTGGCATGACAACGCCACTGCACGACATCACATTCAGTTTTCTATCTGACTCTGTGGGAAGCGGCTTCTGTGAAGTAACCGGTAGCATACTGAACTTCTATGCCCAAGTTCGCGGGTTCAAAGCCAGCTGAAGTCGTCGGATTTTCTAAGAGTGCTAATAATCCCTCAGTATGCTTTTCGTAGGAGGGGAAGTTCCAACGTTCGTTGCGAGTTTATGGTTGTGGTGGCATCTAGTTGCCAAGTTCACAGCTAGGTGTCGTTGACGGTAGTATTTGGTACCAAACTTGGGAACTACTACTTGAAATTGACCGTCTGCAGTCCTTACCTGAATTACAGACTAATACAGCCATCACAATTAACACCGTTTATCAGACACATTCTACACCCACCCAAAGTACACGCGGTTACATGACCGCGTTGTCGCAGCCCCTAAACTGAGGAACCAACCAACATCTCTGCGGGAGATAAAATTTTGCGTGAAGAAGTTGGACTGTTAGAACGTTACACATCAGTGTCGTAACCTTGCATAAGGACAGTGTGACCACAAGTATAAAAACGTATCCCAAATGACAAGAAGGTTACCGTCCCCATAAGACAATAAAATGTTAAAAATATGCATAGAAAGACGAAAACAAAGTTAATTTAGCTCCAATTGTAAAATACTTTCTGGCAATAAATGAGGACTGATCCATCTACGAAACCCAGCATATTTTGCCTATTATAGCCTATACCCTAGTTTGCCCGGTGAAATCTACCTCCGCCTTTCGGCTTGCCGGGAGGATTTTTTTAAAATTCAGGTACGGACTGTAGACGATAACTTCATGTTGTTCCTACTTTCACTACCAAATGCTACTGTCCACGACACCTAGCTGTGAACGTGGCTACTACTAGAGCCCATCGCAACCAGCTCCTTGCGGCGAACGTAGGAACTATTAAAGCGTTATCAAATATAACCTACAAATTTTAGCTTCACACAAGTTTAGTTACTAGAAGGTTCTTTTACATGCCATAAATCTATGATATGGGCCCGCCAGCTGTAATTACCCTCCGAGGGAAGGCATACTGAGGTATTTTTAACGCTCTTAAAAATCCGACGACTTCGGCTGGGTTTGAACGTGCGACCTTGGGCATAGAAGTTCAGCATGCTACCAACTACGCCACCGAAGCCACCATTCTTAAACTTTAAAAAGATAAATTAGCTCTTTACTTGTTATTATTGAAAAAAAAATGACGCCAAGAGCACTCAGTTTAGCAAAAGCGTAAATATCATATGGCTTGGGTACCGGGTGCAAGCTTTGTTAACTGACATCCAGAGGGCAGCTTGCATGTCTAATTTTATCGCTCCTTGGAGCGCTATGAAAGTCAAGGATGTTAGATATCTAAGCTCATTGACACTATGGCACTTTCTAGTAGAGAAAGGAGGAGCTTTTTATGCCGGCCGAAAAGCCCGAGATTAAGGTACCGGTACCGGTAAAGTTAAGCTATTATCTTTACAATTGTGCCAAAGCTAGAAGACCCGTAAAAGTGTCAAAATGCGTATTTTGTTAAGTTCTATCATATAAAATTTTGAAAATTACTTCTGGCTTAAATGATATTTTGAAACAAGATGCTAAACACCGCTTGTTTTTAAAATGGAACTTGTTCTTCAGATTTAAATGAAATTAAAGTTTGATTGGTTTAATTCAGTCTTTGATTCTTTATCTTCAATTTGTGGGAAGGAGATTTCTGAATTTCTAAAAAGGGAGGAAGATATTTTGATTTTGATTTGACCATGTATGGGCGACACTAGCGCTCGTAGTGATAGATTTAGGCCACAAAGGATGTGGTCTAACTGTTGGTGACTTGCCAGTCTAAAAGGAAATATATATTCCGATTTTGATTTGACCATCCATGGATCAACACTGGTGATAGTTTTAGTGAACTACATACTGCAAAGAATGTGGTCTAACGATTGGTGTCCTTGACTTGTCGGATTAGTGTGTTTCACTATGCCGCCAACACTTTAAAGGCGTTTTGTTAATACACAAAATATTCAAATGTGGAACAGTAACATTAAAGGGCAGGAAGTAGTAAGATTCAGCGGCGAACCTGGAATAAGTTGGCAACAAGATGAAGACATTGTAATCATTGAACGATCGGCAACTACAAATGAAATTACGCCACTTCAAAGGAACGCAAACCTCACTAACGAAGGCAGACGATACTCGTATGGTTTCGTTCAAACAATACATGGACACCAAGCGTTAGACCAAACCTTTTGTCATATGCAGTTCGCTAAATCTATAACTACGAGCGCTAGTCAAATCAAAATCGAAATATCTACTTCCGTTTTGACTGACAAGTCATGAACACCAAGCGTTAGACCACATCCTTTGCAGTATGTAGTTGACTAAATTGATGTAAAGTTTATTCTTTCTTTTCTTCTTGGTTGTCCTAAAATCTTATAGATCCAACGTCTAGCTGCATGTAACGTCCATGCTAGCCATTGGACTTCACCAAATTTTGTAATCTGTACATTAAGAGATGGAACTAAGAATATATTATCACCAGGACTGCCAACTGTAGTGCTCTATTAGGCTACATTATGCCAGGCATATTTCGAACTAATGAGAAATTTCGATATTACCAACTTAAATTCGTCATTGTTCTAGATAGGTCCATATAGATTAATTATTGGCATGAATCTTAAATTTTAAGAAAAGTAGGCTCTTTAGTTCATTACGAAACTGTGATTTTTTGAACAATATTATGTGTTTATATCCCTGAAGAAAAAATACTTTTATTAAACTTTTCATGTTCTTTCTTTTAGAATTTACAATGAGATCAAATAATACGTTGATTTAAAGTGTCTCAGAGCTCCAAAACGGATTTACGTCATTTGGATTATGAATGATTGAACGAAAATAACTACTTCGATTGACAACAAGCATTCTAATTCACACCATTGAATTTACAGTCACTTCATGTTTGCTTGTGAGCCCATTGAGTATGCTTTTACCGATATCGCTTATAAGCGTGAAATTAATTCGCGTAGGTTTTCATTTCAATTCAAGTTAAGTCTGTAACCCATTAAATCCAATCGTGTTATGTAGGAGTATGAAAGGCGTTAATAGGACATACCAAATGTGTGTTACATACATAGTTTGTGAACGTGTTGTAAATGGCATTCAGTTAAATGAATACATTTTCATTTCACGTTCTTCTTATCGACGGCACGAATCTCACATTTTACTATACACAAAAACAAAATAAATCCGCGCACGACATCACTAGTTAAACCAGGCGAGGACCCTAGTTTTGATTTCAAATTCAGTTAGATGGCGATGTAAATGAGCGATAAATCACGGTCTCTCCCCATGATTTATGTGACAAGCTTACATGCATTTCATAGAATATGAGCAGCAATGAACAAGAGAGAAATCTGAGTTTAGAAGAGTTCTGACTATGAAAGACAACTGAGAGATTTTTATCTGAAATATTTACTTATAGAGTAATTAGTAATCTATGAAAAGAATAAACCTGATGAACGTCGCGAACTTCACTTATTAACGTCCATCTATCAATTTCTGCATGAAAGCACTCCCAAGTACATGTCATCAAAATTTAGCTACTTGTCCTCATTTATCAAAACCAAAGCACTTGATCTGGCTCTTCCTTCGTCATCCCCATCAATCACTCATCTATGTTTAACTGTTCATTTAATATAGCTGGGTCTCGACTGTGGGATTCAACTCTTGCCGATATCAGAAATTCTAAAACAATAAAGAAATTTAAGGCTGCATACTGAGATTACCTGTTGAATACTGCTCGTGTGAATGGTGATAGATGGCAGGAGGCATGATAATATTTAGGATATTATAGAAAGGTTTCTGACATTGTGATTATTATTGCTGTATTATTATTATTACTATCCATATGCCTCATTCATTAATAGATAGATAGATAGATTTATTTTGTCTGGCAAGATTAGGGCCATTGGGCCCTCTCTTCCATCTAACCATATTATACAATTGATACATAATGAACAATACAAATACAACTTAAATCTAACAATATTACAATGTTGATACAATATAAAATACATATAAACTGGATTAGCTTGGTGTAGGCAGTAAATTGTTGTATTGCTAGGGTGAATAACTAGGATACTTAGAAGTACGTTTAAAATTAGAGGAAGGTAAGGAAATACTGATAAAATGTAAACTAATGATGGTGATGAAGATGATGAAGATGATGATGATGATGAAGACGATGATGATTAGTCGGTACTGGAGGAGGTTATATAGATGTCTAAATAGAGAATAAATGAGAAAGTGGTAATTGGAAAGTTTGAATATATGTAATCTCTTATATAAAAACAAGAAGTTCCGTGAAGAACTATACAGCCTACTTTTCATGCCAATGATTATTCTACAGAATATGAACCTATCTAGAATAATGACGAAATTAAGTTGCTAATATCGAAATTTCCAATTAGTTCGAAATACTGTATATCTGGCATAATGTATCCTAATAGAGCACTACAGTTGGCAGCCCTGATGACTGAATATATTCTTAGTTCCGTCTCTTAAGGTACAAAATACTAAATTTGGTTGAAGTCCAATGAATAGCATGGACGTTACATGCAGTTAAACATTGGATCTAACAGCGCGCGTAAAATCATGTTGGCAACAATGTCATGCATGTATTGGTCAGAAATAATCTGAAATAATATGATCTATTGTTGTGCCAATTTTGAATGAAATCCATTAGTTAGTATAGAAGTTACATGCATTTTAAAATTGGACCTATCAGCAGGCTTAGAATCATGTTGGCAGCACTGACGTATATTAGTTACTCCAAATTCGTCTAGAATGCCAGGTACTATACGTGTGCAAAGTTTAGAGCTATTGGCTTGCATACTTTCTGATATATTGATATTAGGGTAACAAAAATAGGGACAGCACATATTAACAGTTGGCAGCACTGGTTGCTCCTTAGAATACGCATAGTCATATCTGTTATGGTACACATAGCACATACGAAATTTGGTTGAAATCCAAATGATAGTATGGAAGTTACATGTATTTAAAGTTGGACCTGTCAGCAGGCTTAGAATCATGTTGGTAGCACTGACGTATATAAGTTACTCCAAATTAATATAGAATGTCAGGTACTATACGTGTGCATAGTTTAATGCTGTCGGCTTGCATACTTTCTGATATATTGGTATTTGGAAAAAAATTAGGAGCATTTATTAACAGTTGGTAGCCCTGGTAGGTCTTAAGAATACGCTCAGTCATATCTGGTTATGTACACATACAACATACGAAATTTGGTTGAATTCCAATTGATAGTATAGAAGTTATATGCATTTAAAAATTGGACCTATCAGGAGGCTTATAATCATTTTGGCAACACTGCCATGTTTAGCCTCCTGGAAATTAAACTGAAATATTATGATCTGTACGTGTGCCAATTTTGAAATCGCTCCAATTCATACTTTCCAAGATATCCAACATGGAGCTCAAATTTCAATTGCGATTTTTTAGCAGTTGGTAGCACTGACATCATTTTCAAATATGGCCGTGAGATATTCAGGTATAGATCTTTACTCCTTCCAAATGTTGTTTCGATTGCTGCAGCCGTTTAGGAGTTGATAGGGGGGGGACACACACACAGCCAGACAGACAGACAGAAGGACAGACAGACAGACAGACAGACAGACATTTGCCCGATCTCATAAGTCTACTTTTTCCTCATTTTTGCAAAATGTGAAAAGTAGGCTAACAAGTGTCCTGACTGACTGACTGACTGACTGACTCATCATCGCCCAGCCAAAACTATTAAAGTTAGAAACATGAAATTTTGGGCATATGTTCGTGGTAAGTCGAAAACGCGCACTAAGGAAGGATTTTTGGATATTCAGGTTCTAAATGGGTGTTAAGGGGGTAGACCTGCATTTCATTGAATAACAATATCTCCCGATTGGTTTCATTGGGAGATGTGATACTCGGCATATACACTCAACATTAAAAATAAGAAGACATGTGTCTAAGGGTTTTTCGATGTGGTGTATATTATGAAGTGAAAGGGGTGAAAAGTGGGGGTTGAAGGATTCCTAACGGAGCGTGTATCTCGTAAACGACATATGCGAGGAGTTTGAAACTCAGCGGAAAAAAATCAGCTTAAAAATAAGTAAATAGGAGTTTGACCGTTTTTTATAAATCCAATTTAAGGGGCCCATAGGGAGGGGTGAAATTCCGGGGAAAAAACAGGAAAGAAAGTGTCTTAACTGATTGACTGACAGACTCACTCATCAAACTGAGGGGAAAAAAATCTGCTTAAAAATAAGAAAATAGTTGTTCGACAGTTCTTTTCATAAACCCAGTTTAAGGGGTTCATGGGGAGGGGTGAAATTCTGAAAAAAGGAATTTGAGAGAAAAAGTCCTTACTCACTCACCATCGCCCAGCCAAAATTATTGAAGTTAGACACATGACATTTTGGGGAATATGATCATTGTATGTCAAAACCGTCAACTAAGGGAGGATTTTCGGATATTCAGAGGGTCTTAAAGGGGTCAAAACTGCATTTCATTGAATAACAATAACTCCCGATTGGTTTCATAGGGGGATGTGATACTCGGCATATAAACACATCATTAACAAGAAGTTCCGTTAAGAACTATACAGCCTACTTTTCATGCCAATGATTATTCTACAGAATATGAACCTATCTAGAATAATGACGAAATTAAGTTGCTAATATCGAAATTTCCAATTAGTTCGAAATACTGTATACCTGGCATAATGTATCCTAATAGAGCACTACAGTTGGCAGCCCTGATGACTGAATATATTCTTAGTTCCGTCTCTTACGGTACTAAATACAAAATTTGGTTGAAGTCCACTGGATAGCATGGACGTTACATGCAGTTAAACATTGGATCTAACAGCGCGCGTAAAATCATGTTGGCAACAATGTCATGCATGTATTGGTCAGAAATAATCTGAAATAATATGATCTATTGTTGTGCCAATTTTGAATGAAATCCATTAGTTAGTATAGAAGTTACATGCATTTTAAAATTGGACCTATCAGCAGGCTTAGAATCATGTTGGCAACACTGACGTATATTAGTTACTCCAAATTCGTCTAGAATGCCAGGTACTATACGTGTGCAAAGTTTAGAGCTATTGGCTTGCATACTTTCTGATATATTGATATTAGAGTAACAAAAAAAGGACAGCACATATTAACAGTTGGCAGCCCTGGTTGCTCCTTAGAATACGCATAGTCATATCTGTTATGGTACACATAGCACATACGAAATTTGGTTGAAATCCAAATGATAGTATGGAAGTTACATGTATTTAAAGTTGGACCTGTCAGCAGGCTTAGAATCATGTTGGTAGCACTGACGTATGTAAGTTACTCCAAATTAATATAGAATGTCAGGTACTATACGTGTGCATAGTTTAAAGCTGTCGGCTTGCATACTTTCTGAAATATTGGTATTTGGATAAAATAAATTAGGAGCATTTATTAACAGTTGGCAGCCCTGGTAGGTCTTAAGAATACGCTCAGTCATATCTGGTTATGTACACATACAACATACGAAATTTGGTTGAATTCCGCTTGATAGTGTAGAAGTTATATGCATTTAAAAATTGGACCTATCAGGAGGCTTATAATCATTTTGGCAACACTGCCATATTTGGCCTCCTGGAAATTAAACTGAAATATTATGATCTGTACGTGTGCCAATTTTGAAATAGCTCCCATTCATACTTTCCAGGATATCCAACATGGAGCTCAAATTTCAATTGCGATTTTTTAGCAGTTGGTAGCACTGACATCATTTTCAAATATGGCCGTGAGATATTCAGGTATAGATCTTTACTCCTACCAAATGTTGTTTCGATTGCTGCAGCCGTTTAGGAGTTGATAGGGGGGGACACACACACAGCCAGACAGACAGACAGAAGGACAGACAGACAGACAGACAGACAGACAGACAGACATTTGCCCGATCTCATAAGTCTACTTTTTCCTCATTTTTGCAAAATGTGAAAAGTAGGCTAAAAATAAGAAGACATGTGTCTTAGGGTTTTTCGATGTGGTGTATATTATGAGGTGAAAGGGGTGAAAAGTGGGGGTTGAAAGATTCCTAACGGAGCGTGTATCTGTTAAACGACATGGGCGAGGAGTTCGAAACTCAGCGGAAAAAAATCAGCGTAAAAGATAAGTAAATAGATGTTCGATCGTTTTTTTTTTCATAAATTCAATTTAAGGGGCCCATGGGGAAGGGTGAAATTCTGGGGGGGAACCTGAAAGAAAGTGTCCTAACTGATTGACTGACTCACTCTTCAAACTCAGGGAGCGAAAACTGCTTAAAAATAAGTAAATAAGTGTTCGACAGTTTATTTTTCATAAATAAAATTTAAGGGGTTCATGGTAAGGGGTCAAATTCTGAAGGAAAAAAAATTGAAAGAAAATGTCCTGACTCACTCTCTCACTCATCATTGCCCAGACAAAATTATTGAAGTTAGTAACATGACATTTTTGGGATATGTTCTTTGTATGTCAAAACCGTACACTAAGGGTGGATTTTCGGATATTCAGGTTCTAAAGGTGTCTTAAGGGGGTTAAACCTGCATTTATTGAATAACAATATCTCACGAGTGGTTTCATTTGTGGATGTGATACTCGGCATATAAACTAAACATTAAAAATAAGCAGACATGAGTCTAAGGGGTTTTCGATGTGGTGTATATTATAAGGTGAAAGGGGTGAAAAGTGGGGGTTGAAGGATTCTTAACGGAGCGTGTATCTCTTAAACGACATACGCGAGAAGTTTGAAACTCAGCGGAAAAAAAGCTTAAAAATAAGTAAATCGGTGTTCGACCGCGTTTTCATAAATTCAATTTAAGGGGCCAATGGGGTGGGGTAAAATTGTAGAAAAAAAAAGGAGAGAAAGGGTCCTGACTGACTGACTAACTCACGCACTCATCAAACTCAGGGGAAAAAGACAGCTTAAAATATAAGTTAATAGGTGTTCGAGCGTTTCTTCATCAATCCAATTTAAGGGGCGCATGGGGAGGGCGTAAAATTCTGGTAAAAATAATTGAAAGAAAATGAATTGACTGACTTACTCACTCATAATCGCCCAGCGAAAACTAATGAAGTAGGAAACATTACATTTTGGGAATAGTTTCGCTCTATGTCGCAAACGTCACTAATGAAGGATTTTTGTTTATTCGGGTTCTTAAGCGGTGTTAAGGGGGGTAAACGTGCATTTCATTGATTAACAATATCTCATGAGTTGTTTCTTTGGGGATGTGATATTCGGCATATAAACTAAACATTAACAAGATGTTCAGCAAAGAACATATAGCCTACTTTCTCCTAAATGTATGGGTATCTTTATGACTCTGTCCTCATCCCTAAAACAATCACCCCAACCACAATGTATTGTTTGTTTTCTTTTATATTGATAATAAGCCAGTAAGTGTCAAGATCAATATTATATACTTTATGATGATTGAATAACAAAACTACTAACTTATTGTAATGCATTCACGTCCGTTAATCTCTATATTAAGCCAGCCTGCAAAATTAAGAATCTTCCGCCCCAATCATCTTCCGCCCCAATCACAGTAGGTGGTGCTGCGACCTATCAGTGAATTAATCTTTATCTTGTACGCCTATGCACTGCCATCGTAATGTACTACGATGGCAGTGTTCTATGGGTGTTGAATGAGTAGGCAGTTTAAAGTAGCCAAGAGGGAGGCGATCCAGCTGGCAGTTTTTAAAGGTATTCGGAGCGCGATCGTGGCTAATAGTTGAACTACCAGTATTACAAAATTGCCATACTTCAGGAGGCCAGCTCAGGCATTTACACAGCGTTATGTTTGGAACAATATTACCCACATAACCCACAAGAGGACAGCACCGTACAGAGGCATTAAGAAGGCTGTGGTTAATGACAACGTGTATCTAGTTCTTCTATTCTCCTTTTTCTAATGTCTTCTGTTTATGTGCGATGCTGGAACTGTGATTTTATTAATATACGAGTGTATACTTTATCCTCTCCTTTGAGCTAAATGACATTTTATTCAGTATCTGTGGGAAAAGCTCGTGCACATCATTTGTAAAAGAATTCAAGAAAAAAAAAACCTAACTGTAGCAGTATTCGATCCCCAGTCAACTGCTTGTCAGACTAACATGCTAGCCCAGAGCTAACCGTATCCATGACGTCAGGTGTTCTTAACTGACATATTAGATACAAACTGTTGGCAAATAATGACTTTAAATAAACGATTTCTTCACTGCAGTACATCTTCATTAAAGATCATTTCATACAAAGTTTATATTATTGTATCAGTACGGTATATCACATACAACATACTAAAACTACTGAAATATAAGACAGGCACATGAGGACAGCTGCCATCTTGTCGTGTGACACAAACGGCTCAGCTCTTTTAAGCCACTCATACTGTATAATATTATAATATTAAATTATAATAAATAACGGATCACGACCTTCAGGATAGCTTAAACCCCCCTAGGCTCGATAATCGGAATTGGTGGGTCTTAAGCTATTTATTAAAATGGTTGCATAATTCACACGGCCGCCATCCTGAAATGGCATGGCCGATGACCTTGAATTTTGGGTGAAGGACGCGTCCTATACAAAGGTATGTTGTCACCAAATTTGGTAGAGATCGGATGATTAGTTTAGCCGTAATTTGATTTTACGTTTTGAACATTTGAGTGGCCGCCATTCTGTTTTGGTAAAGATGGCGGCGATATAAAGTATGACACTGAGGTGTCATTTACTAGTGCTACCTCTGTACCAAATTTCGTTCAATTCGGTTTCACCGTGTTCGAATTGATAGGGGGGGACAGACATTCAGAGTACACACACTCACACACACACAGACACACACACACACACACAGACTCACACACACACATACACACACACACACAGACTCACACACACACATACACACACACAGACAGACACACTTTTTTCGCCCTGTGTTGATCTCATAAGTCTACTTTCATTTTTTGCAAAAATCGAAAGTAGGCTAAAAATAAGCAGACATATGTCTAAGGGTTTATCGGTGTGGTGTATATTATGAGGTGAAAGGAGTGAAAATATGGGGTTGAAGGATTCTTAACGGAGCGTGTATCTCTTAAACGACATAGGCGACAAGTTTGAAATTCAGCGAAAAAAAAGACGCTCAAAATATGAGTAAATAGGTGTTCGACCGTTTTTCATAAATCCAATTTAAGGGGCCCTTGGAGGGGGATGAAATTCTGGGGGGAAAAACAGGAAAGAAAGTGTTCTAACTGATTAACTCACTCACTTATCAAACTCAGGGGGGAAGAACAGCTTTAAAATAATTAAATAGGTGTTCGACCCTTTTTTTCATAAATCCAATTTAAGGGGTTCATGAGAGGGGTGAAATTCTGAAAAATGAATGAAAGAAAATGTCCTGACTTACTCACTCACTCAACATCGCCCAGCCGAAATTATTGGAGTTAGAAATATGAAATTTTGGGATTATGTTCGTTGTATGTCGAAAACGTCCACTAAGGAAGGATTTTTGGATATTCAGGTTCTAAAGGGGTGTTAAGGGGGTAGACCTGCATTTTATTGAATAACAATATCTCACGAGTGGTTTAATTTGTGGATGTGATACTCGGCATATAAACTAAACATTAAAAATAAGCAGACATGTGTCTAAGGGTTTTTCGATGTGGTGTATACTATAAGGTGAAAGGGGTGAAAAGTGGGGGTTGAAGGATTCTTAACGGAGCGTGTATCTCTTAAACGACATACGCGAGAAGTTTGAAACTCAGCGGAAAAAAGCTTAAAAATAAGTAAATCGGTGTTCGACCGCGTTTTCATAAATTCAATTTAAGGGGCCAATGGGGTGGGGTAAAATTCTAGAAAAAAAAGGAGAGAAAGGGTCCTGACTGACTGACTAACTCACGCATTCATCAAACTCAGGGGAAAAAGACAGCTTAAAATATAAGTTAATAGGTGTTCGAGCGTTTCTTCATCAATTCAATTTAAGGGGCGCATGGGGAGGGCGTAAAATTCTGGTAAAAATAATTGAAAGAAAATGAATTGACTGACTTACTCACTCATAATCGCCCAGCGAAAACTATTGAAGTAGGAAACATTACATTTTGGGAATAGTTTCGCTCTATGTCGCAAACGTCATCTAATGAAGGATTTTTGTTTATTCGGGTTCTTAAGCGGTGTTAAGGGGGGTAAACGTGCATTTCATTGATTAACAATATCTCATGAGTTGTTTCTTTGGGGATGTGATATTCGGCATAAAACTAAATATTAAAAATAAGCAGACATATGTCTAAGGGTTTATCGGTGTGGTGTATATTATGAGGTGAAAGGGGTGAAAAATGGGAGTTGAAGGATTCTTAACAGAGCGTGTATCTCTTAAACGACATAGGCGAGAAGTTTCAAATTCAGCGAAAAAAAACCAGTTTAAAATATAAGTAAATAGGTGTTCGACCGTTTTTTCATAAATCCAATTTAAGGGGCCCTTGGAGAGGGATGAAATTTTGGGGGAAAAAACAGGAATGAAAGTGCTCTAACTGATTAACTCACTCACTCATCAAACTCAGGGGGGGAAGAACAGTTTAAAAATAATTAAATAGGTGTTCGACCGGTTTTTTCTTCATAAATCCAATTTAAGGGGTTCATGAGAGGGGTGAAATTCTGACATATAAATGAAAGAAAATGTCCTGACTTACTCACTCACTCATCATCGCCCAGCCGAAATTATTGAAGTTAGAAAAATGAAATATTGGGATTTTTGCATATCCAGGTTCTAAAGGGGTGTTAAAGGGGTAGACCTGCATTTAATTGAATAACAATATCTCGCGATTGGTTTCCTTGGGGGGATGCGATACTCGGCATATTAACTCATCATTAAGAATAAGAAGACACATGTCTGAGGGGTTTTCGATGTAGTGTATATTATGAGGTGTATGTGTGAAAAGTGGGGGTTGAAGGATTCCTAACGGAGCAAGTATCTCTTAAAAGACAGAGGCATAAGGTATGAAACTCATGGGGAAAAACCAGCTTGAAAAATAAGTAAATTGGTGGTCGACCGTTTTTTCATAAATCCAATTTAAGGGACCCATGGGGAGGGGTGAAATTCTGGGGAAAGAAGTCCACTAAGGAAGGATTTTTGGATATTCACTCATCATTCCAGCCAAATTATTGCAGTTAGAAACTTGAAATTTTGGGGTATGTTCGTTGTATGTCGAAAACGTCCACAAAAGATGGATTTTTGGATATTCATTTTCAGAAGGGGTGTTAAGGCGGTTAAACTTGCATTTCATTGATTGACAATATATCACGAGTTGTTTAATTTGGGGATGTGATATTCGGCATATAAATTAATCAGTAAAGATAAGCAGACATATGTCTAAGGGTTTATCGATATGATGTGTATTATGACGTGAAAGGGGTGAAAATTGGGGGTTGAAGAATTCTTAACGGAGCGTGTATCTCATAAACGACATAAGCGAGAAGTTTGAAATTCAGAGGAAAAAATCCCCTTAAAAATAAGTAAATAGGTGTTCGACCGTTTTTTTCATAAATCCCATTTTAGGGGTTCATGGGGAGGGGTGAAATTCTCAAAAATAAATGGAAGAAAATGTCCTGACAGACTCACTCACTCACCATCGCCCAGCCTTAATTATTGAAGTTAGAAACATGAAATTTTGGGGATATGTTTGTTGTATGTCAAAAACGTCCACTATGGGGTGTTAAGGGGATAAGCGTGCATTTTATTGAATAACAATATCTCACGAGTGGTTTCATTTGGGGATGTGATACTTGGCATATAAACTAATCATTAAAAATAAGCTGACACATGTCTAATGGTTTTTCGATGTGGTGTATATTATGAGTGAAAGGGGTGAAAAGTGGGGGTTGAAAGATTCCTGACGGAGTGTGCATCTCTTAAACGACATAGACGAGAAGTTTGAAACTCAGAGGAAATCAATCAGCTTAATAAAAATATAAAAAATAATTAAATAAATAGGTGTTCGACCGTTTTTTTCATAAATCCAATTTAAGAGGCCCATCGGGAGGGGTGAAATTCTGGAAGAAAAACGCCCACTAAGGAAGGATTTTTGGATATTCACTCTCATCGACCAACCAATACTATTAATGCTAGAAGAATGATATTTTGGGAATATGTTTGTTGTGTGTCGAAAACGTCTACTAAGGAGGGATTTTTGAATATTCTGGTTCTAAAGGGGTGTTAACGGGGTTAAACCTGCATTTCATTGAATAACAATATGACACGACTATGACGCGAGCGACGCCGTGGTTGCCTGCTAGTACGACATAAGAATATAAGCATAAGTGTTGAGTTGAACTTTCATTTACTTAGTGATTATGTACCGCTGGCAACGCTGCATGAAGCTGGACGGGGCTGCTCCTCTGACAGAGCGAGGCAGGTTGTTCCACAGTCGTGCAGTAGCAACAACGAAGAAGTTGGTATAGCGTACTGTGCGGTGTATGTTTATCAGCAAGAGACTGTCGTTTTTTGACCGTGTTCCAAGACTATGCTCGTATGAGAGACGGTGAAACTGTGAATGCCGGTAAGCTGGAGTGGAAGTTGAGAGTATTTGTTGAAGAAGGCATAAGGAATGGAGGTCGTGGCGTTGATTTAGACGCAACCAGTTAAGTTGCTCATAAGCGGGGGTGACATGGTCATAATACCGTACACAGGCATTTTGTGCATGTTGGAGTTTGTTTCTAAGAGTAACAGTGAGATCTTTGTATACCACATCGCAATAATCAAAATGAGGCAATATTATGGAGGAAACAAGTCGTTCCTTTAATCCCCGAGAGGAAATATTCCAAAATCTTCTAAGTGAATTCAATGCGGAAAATACTTTTCTGGAAACATTGCACACGTGCCTCATCCAGGAAAGATGGTCATCTATAATAACGCCTAGATCTTTAACTGACTCTCGGAATTCGATTGGGGAATCACACACGCATAATTCTGGTAAAGTGGGTTCATTTTTTAGTTTTAGGAGGATTTTCGGGTGGGAGACTATGATTGCTTGAGTTTTAGCCTCATTGAGTCGTAGTCCATGTCAGTGAGTCCAGTTACAGATTTCAGTTACGTCTTCATTTAAGGTACCGATGGCTTCCGATAGATTTTCTGTTGCTGAATGCAGATAGAGTTGTACATTATCAGCATATAGGAGGTGTTTGCATTTAGTGATTGATGAAGTAATATCGTTTATATATATTGAAAACAGGAGCGGTCCAAGGACTGACCCCTGCGGAACTCCTCTCTCAACTGGACGCCAGGTAGACATTTGATTTTAGTTACTTTTAACACATCGTTGACGTCCACGTAGATAAGAGCCCATCCATTGGATACTGGAGAGAAGGATGAGATGTTAATATTAGTATTAATATAATTAATTTACTCTATTGATCATCATAATGAACTTTTAAGGTATTTATTTTGTTTCAAAAATTATTTCATATGTACCGGTACTATATTGCGTGGTTCGCCACCATTAAAGACATAAAATACATAAAGTAAATACATATGTATTGTACCCGAGGGCACGGATGCTGACTGGCATTGACCCTGGGACTCTGAGGAGGAGGAATCATGTCTATGATTTTCCAGAGAACATTACCCTAGATCTATGAGGGGGAACAGCCGCATAGAACCCGATATACAGTTGAAATAACAATTACTGAGGTAATTGAAGCTTAATTCCATGTTTGGGAAAGGAATTATAAGCAAATTTAATGAAGAATATTGTATGAGCAGTGAGCTAACATACAGAATATCTAGCAAAAGTCGAGGATTTGGAGCAATTTGCCAGTTTATACATTCGGCTGGAAAAGAGGCGTGGTAGATGGTCGCCAGATACATCAATGTCGGACTATTTACACGCGTCCAGTGGAATGGGGAGCTCTTTCAGCAGCTCAAAAACCACCCAGGGACAAAGCAGAGTGTGAGGGGTGGGGAGAAAGCCAAGAGAAATTAATTAATTACTGGCAAACGAGACATTCAAATGGAATGAAAGTTACATCCACATGCATGAAATTAAAGGGAGCTAATTTAGGGGAGATTAAATACCCAAATTGAAGCCTAGAAAGAATAAGATGCGGAGGATCACAACCAAGGCAGTCTTAGGGCTATTAGCGGAGAGTCACAGGGGAATAACCGTAGAGGAGCGTGGGTGCGCCATTGAGAAAAACAATTAATTATAATTAATATAGCGAGCGAATTGCCGGCACGCAAGAAGAATTGGGACCTCCAGGAAAATACGCTCCATAATTATGCATTACCATGTCGGTAAGTGCGACATGAGAGAAAAAGCAGCTCCTGCTCCGAAAAGGAACTATGTTTTTACTAGAATCCTTTATAAGGTCGGAGAAGCTGGGAAGCGTCTATTCGTTGAAACCACGCATGCGGGTGACACGTTAGTTCGTTGACTCAATCCATGCGGTGAGCATGTTAGCTCGTTGAAACCAATCGTGCGCTCAGCACGCAAGTTCGTCAGAGTCAGGACAGAACAATAAGACAATGGAAGATGCATTATGCAGCCTATTCAAGTGTTGATATAGTGAAATCACACACAGTAAACGACATGCATATAATCAGTTTATTATACACAAGTGTAATGTATTGTAGCGCAGGAAAGTCGAGAAGTGTTGTCGTAGACAATGGACTTATCCGCCAGGATAGTAATGATCTGTAATGTATCGTACAGTACAATATTAAAGTACGCGATAGATCATGGGAGCAAGGACTGTATCACAGGTACTTGTGATAAATTGTTAGAGAACAGACACTAGATTGACATACTAGGCGATCTGGAGAGGAAGATAAGAACACAAACAGTAGAGGACACATTCTTAGAAGACAGGAGATGTACGCGTCTACTAGAGATACACTGTCACTGGAAACGAGGAGATGTCAGGGATATTGCAGCGCCCGCAACTCTGAAATCGTGCAGTAACGAGAAGCTCAGTGAGGCATTGTGTGTAAATTCAAGTGTACAAAGTTTTGTGTTCAAGTATTGTATTATAAAATGTTTTAATTGTGTGATAAAATGTGTAATATTATAAAGTGCAAAATGTATCCATCTCAAGTGATAACCAAAGTGTTTAAACCACCAAAAGTGTTAATTGCGACAGAAATGGTGATGTGCTAGATCAGCAATATGGTGGGTCAGATGCTGTATTATTGGATAACTCCAGCAAGAAGAAAATGTGAGTACACTTTAATATGATTTTATAGCTCACTTTAAGGCAATATCATTCTATAAAAAGCACCATAGGGAACTTTCAGTTAGAATTGTATGAGTTTGCATTCCTCATATTGCAGTAAATAACTTGAATTCTAGAATGATTTACTTACAACAGCAATTGCGTAAGATAATGGTCAATATAACGATAAAGTTAATTGTTAATAATAATAATAATAAAAAAGAGGTCGAAGTCGAAATAAACATGTAAATTTGGCATGTTGATGCCATAAACATTGAATTGTGTCAGGTCCGATATGAAAATACAGTGGTATTGTAAGTGGAAGAGTAAGAGATATGTGTCAGGATGTGTATAAATATGTTTCTGTGTAATAGATGTGCTATTAAAAAAATTGATAATATTTGCTAATAATAAATGCCAGTAATAATACCAATAAAGTAATTGCCAATAAACTAATACCAGTAATGAGAGCCGATGTAGAGCCATGATATAATAATAATTGAATCAGGGAAGTTATAGGAGTGTCTTATGAGCCGATTTATCTAACCGATATATTGTTGAGTCGCGATAAGCGAGCAAGTGTAACGTAGAATCCAGAGATTTACATAAATAATTGCAGGGATCATTCCATGAGCACGTACGTCAGAAAAATCTTGTGAGCCATTCTACGAATCTGCAGTAAGTAATGTACAGCCAGAGTGCGTACCAGAGTATAGCGACAGCGTTGGGACAGGTAAGGTGCCTGTTTGACCATATTCAGCGTCCTCGTAGCGACTAGGGATTAACTGTGTCACCCTGAGTCAGCTAATTAAATAATTGATCCACCCATGTAGGTGAGACAATGCATCGTGGAGGGATCATGGCGATTCCCTACCAAATATTCGTACCGTGGAGCGGGATAACAAAAGGGAAACCTGACTCGCACGCAATTAAGAACCACAAATTATTTCCCCAGGACGGCAGAGCTATGAGAAATCCATCCCTTGCTAAGAATATTAATTGAGAGCCGTATTGAGCCAATTATAATTACCCTAAGTGTAGGAAGTAAATATTTTGGTAGATTCCGCTCATAGAATGATACAGTCCTACCCTACCCCTGAAAGTGAAAGGTATGCAACCTTGGAGGCTTTGTTTACAAATGTGAAGTCTAGGTCATAGACACCAGAGTGGAGTCGGAAGGCAGCAATCTTGTTTAAAGGCGTGGCTTAGCGAACCTATTGTCCACACGACGGGGAAGCTAACTGACCACGACCCTTGGTAAATTGGTACTGTGCTATTGCAATACATAAACTGATATCCTGAACTAATTAAATAATGTTTGATATTATTGCATAATTGAATTGTACGCCTTCCGAACATGCTGAAATTTCGAAGGATCGTAAAAATCGCATAATAATTGGCCTTGTGACATTTTAACTTTTCTAAATCCTGTTGATGCACTTTTAAGAAGTAATTGCCCACTTAATGTTAATTTATTCGGACGGGTAGCACTAAAGCACGACTTGACACAATTGTAACGCTAGTAACGACTTAATAATGACCTGAAGAATGGCGTATGGTGAAGCTAATCATTAAATTATTGTTGTGGTGGAGAAAGATGGTACTCATATTGCGTTTGAAACTATGGGAAAGAAAAACGATTGTTACACAAACAAAGCAAGGCAAACGAAAATCAAAGCAATCAGAATGATATTGTTGAATCATAAATTGTAAAGATAAATATTCCGATGCATAACGGACAGTGTGATTAAGTCAACAATAATTGCATTAAAGGTCATTAAGTGATCCAAACTAACTTGTTTATTTAGTGATTGTTATATTGTGATGCATTAATTGATGTTAATTAAGCTATGTGAAAGACAATATGAGCACTTCGTCAATGTCAAGAGTATAATTTAGGAAGTGTAGAATAGATTTGGATGCAGTGAAGTGCCACACATATTGAAGACTCACAAAAAGTGTTGCAGCATGCCCGATGAGCTCAGTGCATTAAAGTTGATCTGATCTTTGGATTAGTGAACCAGAGCTGCGGTGTGCAGATGAATCAGATTAGGGTTCGTGTGCCTGTATGTAATCATCATCTGTGCGCTCAACATATTTTATTTGTGTTGTGGGAAGTTAAATGTACATGTAATTTGTGTTTTTGTTGTGTTTTGCGATGATTTTTTATTAAGATTAAATTCAGTATTTAGGAATATGTTGTTTTTCCATGTAGAGTAGTCACCTGGTAGACATCAAATCCTCAGCATGTGGTCGTACAGTGGGAGGACGTACCATACCTCGAAAGACCGTGAGCAGTCGGGATACGAACACATGTTCTCCACATAATACCAGATGGGTACAGTTTGTATGCATTCTTTATTGTCAGACAGATAGACACTACTTGTTGCAATATAATAATTAAAATAAATAAACAATAGTACTGAGTCTGTCATTTAGGCTTTTTAGTGGATATTGATGTTCCTTTTATATGTTTCATGTGTTTAAGATAAGTGATGGATATGTTTTTGTGGTAGCGTGTTCAATTACCTTGTTAATGCCACTCGATATATACAGTATATTGATGAAACAAGATGTTCAGATTAAGACAGTCCTTGATCGAATTTTGAAAAATCAATTGTTTTAGAATTAAAATATAAAACTGAATAGTGCATGAATCATAAATATCTGATATTAATATTGAGTTTACTAAGAAACGATATAGAACAAAACAAGATGTTCAGTAAAGATCATACAGCCTACTTTATCCTAAATGCATGGGTATTGTTATAACTCTTTGTCCTTTTCAAGGAGTATAATTGAATGTTGGTTGTAGTAGCTTGTTGAAATACAACGTGCTATAGGGATATTAAAAATGAATATGAGGTGCCCTTTGCTAGTGCTACCTCTGTAAAAAAAAAATATTCAATTCGGTTTCACCGTGTTTGAATTGATCTGGGGAATGGATTTGCACACATACATGGCCGCTATTTGCAAACTATTGGGCTGATGACCTTGTAGTCAGTCATAAGATGCTTTCCACAAAAAGGCATGTTGTTGCAAAATCCGGTAGAGATCAAATTATTAGGATGGTCGAAATTTGATTTAAGCTTTTAACATTTGGGTGGCCGTCATTCCGTTTCCGTCAAGATGGCGGCGATATAAAACATGACACTGAGGTGTCTTTTGCTGGTGCTACCTCTGTACCAAATTTCGTTCAATTCGGTTTCACTGTGTTTGAATTGATAGGGGGAATCGATTTGCACACATACTTGGCCACCATCTGCAAACTATTGGGCTGATGATCTAGCAGTTTGGTCAGAATATGCTTCCCACATAAAGATTTGTTGTTGCAAAATTTGGTAGAGACTAGATTATTAGGTTGGTCGTAATTACAATTTAGCCTTTAACATTTGGGTGGCCACGATTACGTTTCCGTCAAGATGGCGGTGATATAAAACATGACACTGAGGTGGCCTTTTCTAGTGCTACCTCTGTACCAAATTTCGTTCCATTCGGTTTCACCGTGTTCGAATTAATAGGGGGAATCGATTTTCACACAAAGATGGCCGCCATCCGCAAAATATTAGGCTAATGACCTATTAGTTTGGTCAAAGGATGCTCCCTCCATAAAGGTATGTTGTTGCAAAATTTGGTAGAGATCGGATGATTAGGTTAGTCGTAATTTGATTTACGCTTTGAACATTTGTGTGGCCGCCATTACGTTTCCGACAAGATGGCGGTGATATAAAACATGACACTGAGGTGCCCTTTGCTAGTGCTACCTCTGTACCAAATTTCATTCCATTCGGTTTCACCGTGTTCGAATTAATAGGGGTAATCGATTTTCACACAAAGATGGCCGCCATCCGCAAACTATTAGGCTAATGACCTATTAGATTTGTCAATAGATGCTCCCTCCATAAAGGTATGTTGTTGCAAAATTTGGTAGAGATCGGATGGTTAGGTTAGTCGTAATTTGATTTAAGCTTTGAACATTTGTGTGGCCGCCATTACGTTTCCGTCAAGATGGCGGCGATATAAAACATGACACTGGGGTGCCCTTTGCTAGTGCTACCTTTGTACCAAATTTCGTTCAATTTGCGCTCACCGTGTTCGAATTGATAGGGGGGGGGGCAGACATTCAGAGTACACACTCTCACACACACACAGACTCACACACACACATACACACACACAGTCAGACACACTTTTTTTTCGCCCTGTAGTGATCTCATAAGTCTACTTTCATTTTTTGCAAAAATCTAAAGTAGGCTAATAAGTTATCTTATCTAATATATAAAAGTGAAAGTCTGTATGTATGTGGGTATGTGGATCTGTTCCGTATACAAATCTACACCGTTCCACCAATCTCAACCAAATTTTGCATACACATAGTTTAGGACCCAGAAGGAACCGCTGGCTACATGAATTTACGATAGTCTTTCTCATTCTTCTGATTTCGACCCTTTTGCACTCCAGCACATGCTAATCAAATCATAAAATATACTCATGAAGGAATGGCAAGGCGGATAGTTTCCATGGCAACATAGCTCAAGTCGAGACACGGCCGACTGGATGCCATTTGCGCTCTGCACTACCGGTATAGAAAATGAGGATCTTTACTTGAAATCACGTTAGTTACTCAACTTCTCACACAGCACTGTCAACCGAGTTTAGCATAACAAAGACTTGACACTATCTTCTACTATATATTTGTCAAATACCACTCACTCACTCATTCATTCATCACGAAATCTCAGAAACCATCAAACGGATTGGAATGAAATTTGGTATGCAGCTTCCCCAAGGGCCGCAAATGCCCACTAAGAGAGGATTTTTGGATATTCTGGTTCTAAAGGGGTGTTAAGGGGGTATACCTGCATTTCATTGAACAGCAATATCTCCCGATTGGTTTCATTGGGGGATGTGATACTCGGCACATAAACTCATCATTAAAAATAAGAAGACACGAGTCGGAGGGTTTTTCGATGTGGTGTATATTATGAGATGAAAGGGGTGAAAAGTGGGGATTGAAAGATTCGTAACGGAGCGTGTATCTCTTAAACAACATAGGCGAGGAGTTTGAAACTCAGCGGGAAAAAATCATCATAAAAATAAGTAAATATGTGTTTGACCGTTTCATCATAAATCCAATTTAAGGGGCCCATGGGGTGGGGTGAAATTCTGGAGGGGGGGGGGGGAGAAACAGGAAATAAAGTGTCCTAACTAATTGACTGACTCACTCACTCATCAAACTCAGGGGGAAAAACTGCTTTAAAGTAAGTAAATAGCTGTTCGACAGTTTTTTTCATAAATCAAATTTAAGGGGTTCATGGGGAGGGGTGAAATTCTGAAAAAAGAAAATTGAAAGAAAATGTCCTGACTCACTCACTCACTCACTCACTCATCATCGCCCAGCCAAAATGATTGAAGTTAGAAACATGACAGTTTGGGGATATGTTCATTGTATTTCAAAACAGTCTACCAAGGGAGGATTTTCGGATATTCAGGTCCTAAAGGGGTCTTAATGGGGTTAAACCTGCATTTCATTGAATAACAATATCTCCAGATTGGTTTCATTGGGGAATGTGATACACGGCATATAAACTCATCATTAAAAAGTAAGACACGTGTCTGAGGGTTTTTCGATGTGGAGTATATTATGAGGTGAAAGGGGTGAAAAGTAGGGATTGAAAGATTCCTAACGGAGCGTGTATGTCTTAAACGACATAGGTGAGGAGTTTGGAACTCAGCGGAAAAAAATCAGCATAAAAATAAGTAAATATGTGTTTGACCGTTTTTTTTTTATAAATCCAATTTAAGAGGCCCATGGGGAGGGGGTGAAATTCTGGGGGGGGGGGGGGGACAGGAAAGAAAATGTCCTAACTGATTGACTGACTGACTCGCTCATCAAACTCAGGGGGGAAAACTGCTTTAAAGTAAGTAAATAGCTGTTCGACAGTATTTTTATCAATTAAATTGAAGGGGTTCATCGGGAGGGGTGAAATTCTGAAGGAAAAAAAATGAAAGAAAATGTCCTGACTCATTCACTCACTCATCATCGCCCAGCCAAAAATATTGAAGTTGGAAACATGGCATTTTGGGGATATGTTCGTTGTATGTCAAAACCGTACACTAAGGGAGGATTTTTGGATATTCAGGCTCTAAAGGGGTCTTAAGGGGGTTAAACCTGAATTTCATTGAATAACAATATCTCACGAGTCGTTTCATTTGTGGATGTGATATTCGGCATATAAACTAATCATTAAAAATACGCAGACATGTGTCTAAGGGTCTTTCGATGTGGTGTATTATTATGAGGTGAAAGGGGGGAAAATTGGGGATTGAAAGATTCCTAACGGAGCGTGTATGTCTTAAACGACATAGGCGAGGAGTTTGAAACTCAGCGGAAAAAAATCAGCATAAAAATAAGTAAATATGTGTTTGACCGTTTTTTTTTATAAATCCAATTTAAGAGGCCCATGGGGAGGGGTGAAATTCTGTGGGGGGGGGGGGGACAGGAGAGAAAATGTCCTAACTGATTGACTGACTGACTCGCTCATCAAACTCAGGGGGAAAAACTGCTTTAAAGTAAGTAAATAGCTGTTCGACAGTTTTTTTTATCAATCAAATTGAAGGGGTTCATCGGGAGGGGTGAAATTCTGAAGGAAAAAAAATGAAAGAAAATGTCCTGACTCATTCACTCACTCATCATCGCCCAGCCAAAAATATTGAAGTTGGAAACATGGCATTTTGGGGATATGTTCGTTGTATGTCAAAACCGCACACTAAGGGAGGATTTTTGGATATTCAGGCTCTAAAGGGGTCTTAAGGGGGTTAAACCTGAATTTCATTGAATAACAATATCTCACGAGTCGTTTCATTTGTGGATGTGATACTCGGCATATAAACTAATCATTAACAAGAAGTTCCGTTAAGAACTATACAGCCTACTTTTCATGCCAATGATTATTCTACAGAATATGAACCTATCTAGAATAATGACGAAATTAAGTTGCTAATATCGAAATTTCCAATTAGTTCGAAATACTGTATACCTGGCATAATGTATCCTAATAGAGCACTACAGTTGGCAGCCCTGATGACTGAATATATTCTGAGTTCCGTCTCTTACGGTACTAAATACAAAATTTGGTTGAAGTCCACTGGATAGCATGGACGTTACATGCAGTTAAACATTGGATCTAACAGCGTGCGTAAAATCATGTTGGCAACAATGTCATGCATGTATTGGTCAGAAATAATCTGAAATAATATGATCTATTGTTGTGCCAATTTTGAATGAAATCCATTAGTTAGTATAGAAGTTACATGCATTTTAAAATTGGACCTATCAGCAGGCTTAGAATCACGTTGGCAGCACTGACGTATATTAGTTACTCCAAATTCGTCTAGAATGCCAGGTACTATACGTGTGCAAAGTTTAGAGCTATTGGCTTGCATACTTTCTGATATATTGATATTAGGGTAACAAAAATAGGGACAGCACATATTAACAGTTGGCAGCCCTGGTTGCTCCTTAGAATACGCATAGTCATATCTGTTATGGTACACATAGCACATACGAAATTTGGTTGAAATCCAAATGATAGTATGGAAGTTACATGTATTTAAAGTTGGACCTGTCAGCAGGCTTAGAATCATGTTGGTAGCACTGACGTATATAAGTTACTCCAAATTAATATAGAATGTCAGGTACTATACGTGTGCATAGTTTAAAGCTGTCGGCTTGCATACTTTCTGATATATTGGTATTTGGATAAAATAAATTTGGAGCATTTATTAACAGTTGGCAGCCCTGGTAGGTCTTAAGAATACGCTCAGTCATATCTGGTTATGTACACATACAACATACGAAATTTGGTTGAATTCCGCTTGATAGTGTAGAAGTTATATGCATTTAAAAATTGGACCTATCAGGAGGCTTACAATCATTTTGGCAACACTACCATGTTTGGCCTCCTGGAAATTAAACTGAAATATTATGGCCTGTACGTGTGCCAATTTTGAAATAGCTCCCATTCATACTTTCCAAGATATCCAACATGGAGCTCAAATTTCAATTGCGATTTTTTAGCAGTTGGTAGCACTGACATCATTTTCAAATATGGCCGTGAGATATTCAGGTATAGATCTTTACTCCTACCAAATTTTGTTTCGATTGCTGCAGCCGTTTAGGAGTTGATAGGGGGGGGGGACACACACAGCCAGACAGACAGAAGGACAGACAGACAGACAGACAGACAGACAGACACACATTTGCCCGATCTCATAAGTCTACTTTTTCCTCATTTTTGCAAAATGTGAAAAGTAGGCTAAAAATACGCAGACATGTGTCTAAGGGTCTTTCGATGTGGTGTATTATTATGAGGTGAAAGGGGTGAAAAGTGGGGGTTGAAGGATTCCTAACGGAGCGTGTAGGCCTATCTCTTAAACGACATAGGCGAGAAATTTGAAACGCAGCGAAAAATCATCAGCTAAAAAGATAAGTAAATCGTTGTTCGACCGTTTTTTCATAAATTAATTTAAGGGGCCAATGGAGTGGGGTGAAATTCTGGGGGAAAAAAGGAGAGAAAGTGTCCTAACTGACTAACTCACTCACCAAAACTCAGGGGATAAAGACGCTTTAAAAATAAGTTAATAGGTGTTCAAGCGTTTTTTCATCAATCCAATTTAAGGGGCCCATGGGGAGGGGTGAAATTTTGGTAAAAATAATTGAAAGAAAATGTCCTGTCTGACTCACTCACTCATCACGCCCGGCGAAAACTATTAAAGTTGGAAAAATGAAATTTTGGGAATATGTTCGCTGTATGTCGAAAACGTCAACTAAGGAATGATTTTTGTTTATTCGAGTTTTAAAGAGATGTTAAGGGGGTAAACGTGCATTTCATTGAATAACGATATATCATGAGTTGTTTCTTAGGGGATGTGATATTCGGTATATAAACTAATCATTAAATATAATCAGACATATGTCTAAGGGTTTATCGATGTGGTGTATATTATGAGGTGATAGGGGTGAAAATTGGGGGTTGAGGGATTCTTAACGGAGCGTGTATCTCTTAAAGGACATAGGCGAGAAGTTTGAAATTCGGCGGGAAAAGAACAGCTTAAAATACAAGTAAATAGGTGTTCGACTGTTTTTTTCATAAATCCAATTTAAGGGGCCCTTGGTGAGAGGTGAAATTCTGGGGGGAAAAAAACAGGAAAGAAAGTGTCCTAACTGATTGACTCACTTACTCACTCAGGGGGAAAACAGCTTTAAATAAGTAAATAGGTGTTCGACCGTTTGTTTCATAAATCCAATTTAAGGGGTTCATGGGGAGGGGTGAAATTATCAAAAATAAATGAAAGGAAATGTCCTGACTGACTCACTCACTCATCATAGCCCAGCCAAAATTATTAAAGTTAGAAACATGACATTTTGGGGATATGTTCGTTGTATGTCGAAAACGTCCACTAAGGAAAGAGTTTAGAATATTCAGGTTCTAAATAGGTGTTAAGGGGGGTAAACGTGCATTTCATTGAATAACAATATCTCACGAGTGGTTTCATTTGGGGATGTGATACTTGGCACATATACTAATCATTAAAAATAAGCTGACACATGTCTAATGGTTTTTCGATGTAGTGTATATTATGAGGTGAAAGGGATGAAAAGCGGGGGTTGAAAGATTCCTAACGGACCGTGTATCTCTTAAACGACATAAGCGAGGAGTTTGAAACTCGGAGGAAATCAATCAGCTTAAAAATAAATAAATAAATAAATAAATAAATGAATAAATAAATAAATGAAATAAAATAAATATGTGTTCGACCGTTTTCTCATA
This sequence comes from Meconema thalassinum, assembly GCA_946902985.2. Classification (NCBI taxonomy): domain Eukaryota; kingdom Metazoa; phylum Arthropoda; class Insecta; order Orthoptera; family Tettigoniidae; genus Meconema; species Meconema thalassinum. Next base: position 1,210,441,388 of record OX336388.2, read on the forward strand.
TATCCAATTTAAGGGGCCTATGGGGAGGGGTGAAATTCTGGAAGAAAAACGTCCCCTAATGAAGGATTTTTGGATGTTCACTCTCATCGACCAACCCAAACGATTAAAGTTAGAAGAATGATATTTTGGGGATATGTTTGTTGTGTGTCGAAAACGTCTACCAAGGAGGGATTTTTGGATATTCAGGTTCTAAAGGGGTGTTAATGGGGTTAAACCTGCATTTCATTGAATAACAATATGACACGACTATGACGCGAGCGAAGCGAGGCTAAAAATGAGATGATGTGCGTCTATGTATTACTCAATCACGCAAGTACCACTGGTCCGATTTACATGAATTTTACATGGAAGTAGCTGATTTACCTGGTTAACATATAGGTTACTTTTGATTTCAATACTATGTACTATTTAAAGATGGCGACCATTTTAGTGACTTCACTACACCCTTTGGTTTAAAACTTTCATATTTCCATTTCAAATACAAAGAGAACGCTAAGAAATAGCAAACTTTTGATGGTATATACGAGGTTAAAAATTACATTTTCTATCCGAAAGGTATCTCCAACCGTTAGCGAGTAAAACCTAAATTTGTGCTATAAAACACGGTCAACGCCGAGCGGTGTAGTTGGACAAAATGTTCCATCCTTAATCTCCCTCTGCGCAGCACCTCGCCTATCCCCTGTTTTAACTGTCACCTTCATATTTTAATTTATTTATGACGCGTAGCGAAGCACGGGTACTTCAGCTAGTCTTATATATAAAAGTGAAAGTCTGTATGTATGTATGTATGTATGTATGTGGGTGGGTGGGTCTGTTCCGTATACAAATCTACACCGTTCCACCAATCTCAGCCAAATTTTGCATACACATAGTTTAGGACCCAGAAGGAACCGCTGGCTACATGAATTTTCGATAGTCTTTCTCATTCTTCTGATTTCGGCCCTTTTGCACTCAAGCTCAGGCTAATCAAATCATAAAATATACTCATGAAGGAATGGCAAGGCAGATAGTTTCCATGGCAACATAGCTAAAGTCGAGACACAGCCGACTGGATGCCAGTTGCGCTCTGCACTACCGGTATAGAAAATGAGGAACTTTACTTGAAATCCCGTTAGTTATTCAACTACTCACACAGCACTGTCTACCGAGTTTAGCATAACAAAGACTTGACACTATCTTCTACTATATATTTGTCAAATACCACTCACTCACTCATTCATTCATCACGAAATATCAGAAACCACCGACGGATTGGAATGAAATTTGGTATGCAGTTTCCCAAAGGGCCGCAAATGCCCACTAAGAGACGATTTTTGGATATTCAGGTTCTAAAGGGGAGTTAAGGGGGTAGACCTGCATTTCATTGAATAGCAATATCTCCAGATTGGTTTCATTGGGGGATGTGATACTCGGCACATAAACTCATCATTAAAAATAAGAAGACACGAGTCTGAGGGTTTTTCGATGTGGTGTATATTATGAGGTGAAAGGGGTGAAAATTGGGGATTGAAAGATTCCTAACGGAGCGTGTATCTCTTAAAAGACATAGGTGAGGAGTTTGATACTCAGCGGAAAAAAATCATCATAAAAATAAGTAAATATGTGTTTGACCGTTTCATCATAAATCCAATTTAAGGGGCCCATGGGGAGGGGTGAAATTCTGGGGGGGGGGGGGGGGACAGGAAAGAAAGTGTCCTAACTGATTGACTGACTCACTCACTCATCAAACTCAGGGGGGAAAGGCTGCTTTAAAGTAAGTAAATAGCTGTTCGACAGTTTTTTTTTCTTAAATCAAATTTAAGGGGTTCATGGGGAGGGGTGAAATTCTGAAAAAAGAATATTAAAAGAAAATGTCCTGACTCACTCACTCACTCACTCACTCACTCATCATCGCCCAGCCCAAATTATTGAAGTTAGAAACATGACAGTTTGGGGATATGTTCATTGTATGTCAAAAACGTCTACTAAGGGAGTATTTTCGGATATTCAGGTTATGAAGGGGTCTTAAGGGGGTTAAACCTGCATTCCATTGAATAACAATATCTCCCGATTGGTTTCATTGGGGGGTATGATGCACGGCATATAAACTCATCATTAAAAAGTAAGAAGACACGTGTCTGAGGGTTTTTCGATGTCCAGCCAGAAATATTAAAGTTGGAAACATGGCATTTTGGGGATATGTTCGTTGTATGTCAAAACCGTACACTAAGGGAGGATTTTTTGATATTCAGGCTCTGAAGGGGTCTTAAGGGGGTTAAACCTGCATTTCATTGAATAACAATATCTCACGATTGGTTTCATTTGTGGATGTGATACTCGGCATATAAACTAATCATTAAAAATAAGCAGACATGTGTCTAAGGGTTTTTCGATGTGGTGTATATTAAGAGGTGAAAGGGGTGAAAATTGGGGGTTGAGGGATTCTTAACGGAGCGTGTATCTCTTAAACGACATAGGCGAGAAGTTTGAAATTCGGCGGGAAAAAAACAGCTTAAAATACAAGTAAATATGTGTTCGACCGTTTTTTCATAAATCCAATTTAAGGGGCCCTTGGAGAGGGGTGAATTTCTGGGGAAAAAAACAGGAAAGAAAGTGTCCTAACTGATTGACTCACTTTCTCACTCACTCATCAAACTCAGGGGGAAAACAGCTTTAAATAAATAAATAGGTGTTCGACCGTTTGTTTCATAAATCCAATTTAAGAGGTTCATGGGGAGGGGTGAAATTATCAAATATAAATGAAAGAAAATGTCCTGACTGACTCACTCACTCATCATCGCCCAGCCAAAATTATTGAAGTTGGAAACATGAAATTTTGGGGATATGTTCGTTTTATTTCGATAACGTCCACTAAGAAAAGAGTTTTGAATATTCAAGTTCTAAATAGGTGTTTAGGGGGTAAACGTGCATTTCATTGAATAACAATATCTCACGAGTGGTTTCATTTGGGGATGTGATACTCAGCATATGTACTATTCATTAAAAATAAGCTGACACATGTCTAATGGTTTTTCGATGTAGTGTATATTATGAGGTGAAAGGGATGAAAAGTGGGGGTTGAAAGATTCTTAACGGAGCGTGTATCTCTTAAACGACATAGGCGAGGAGTTTGAAACTCAGAGGAAATCAATCAGTTTAAAATAAATAAATAAATGAATAAATAAATAAAATAAATAGGTGTTCGACCGCTTTTTCATTAATCCAATTTAAGGGGCCTATGGGGAGGGGTGAGATTCTGGAAGAAAAACGTCCACTAAGGAAGGACTTTTGGATGTTCACTCTCATCGACCAACCAAAACTATTAAAGTTAGAAGAATGATATTTTGGGGATATGTTTGTTGTGTGTCGAAAACATCTACTAAGGAAGGATTTTTGGATATTCAGGTTCTAAAGGGGTGTTAACGGGGTTAAACCTGCATTTCATTGAATAACAATATGACACGACTATGACGCGAGCGAAGCGAGGCTAAAATGAGATGGTGTGTGTCTGTGTATTACTCAATCACGCAAGTACCACTGGTCCGATTTAAATGAATTTTACATGGAAGTAGCAGATTTACCTGGTTAACATATAGGTTACTTTTGATTTCAATACCTTGCACTATTTAAAGATGGCGACCATTTTAGTGACGTCACTACACCCTTTGGTTTCAAACTTTCATATTTCCATATCAAATAAAAAGAGAACGCCAAGAAATAGCAAACTTTTGATGGCATAAACGAGGTTAAAAATTGCATTTTCTATCCGAAAGGTAACTCCAACTGTTAGCGAGTAAAACCTAAATGTGTGCTATAATACACGGTCAACGCAGAGCGGTGTAGTTGGACAAAATATCCCATCCATAATCTCCCTCTGCGCAGCACCTCGCCTATCCCCTGTTTTAACTGCCACCTTCACATTTTAATTTGTCCTCGGACACTCCCGGCACTAAAAGCCATACGATAAATAGATAAATAAATAACATTTTAATTTATTTACGACGCGTAGCGAAGCACGGGTACTTCAGCTAATGTATATATAAAAAGGAATGTCTGTGTGTTCGTCTTTTATGCGTTCATAAACCATTCACCCGATTGCGAAAAAAATTTGGTGAGTTGTTGTAAACACTTCCGGGAGGTTTGTAGGCATAGTTAATCCATTTCAAAATAGATAGCGCGCGAGTAGTTTAAACAAATGCGTAATGGCGATGCGTTCATATACAATTCATCCGATTGCGATCAAATTTTGGTAAGTTGTTGTGCACAGTCCAGGAAAAGTTAAAGGCGTTGTAAATACAATTTACAATAGATGGCGCGCGAGTAGCTTCTACAAAATAGCGTGCGTTTGTTTCAAGAAAGTCCCACATGCGTTCATATGCCATTCATCCCATTGCGATGAAACATGGGTGAGATGTTCTTTACACTTCAGGTAAGGTTTCTGGCTTCGTAAATCCACTTAACAATAGGTAGCGCACGAGTAGATTCAACAAATGGGCGACTACGGGCGAAGCGTTTCAACAAAGTCCTGTATGCGTTCACATACCATTCGTCCGATATCGATGAAACTTGGGAGAGAGATTGTGTACACTACAGGCAAGGTTTCTGGCTTAGTAAATCCATGTTATAATAGGTAGCGCACGATTAGATTCAACAAATGAGCGACGACTCGCGAAGCGTTTCAACAATGACCCGTATGCGTTTATATATTATTCGTATGTTAGCGATGAAATTTGGGTGAGATGTTGTGTACACTTCGGGGAAGGTTTCTGGCTTAGTAAACCCACTTAACAATAGGAAGCGCATGAGTAGATTCAACAAATGGGCGACTACGGGCGAAGCGTTTCAACAAAGTCCTGTATGCGTTCACATACCATTCGTCCGATATCGATGAAACTTGGGAGAGAGATTGTGTACACTACAGGCAAGGTTTCTGGCTTAGTAAATCCATGTTATAATAGGTAGCGCACGATTAGATTCAACAAATGAGCGACGACTCGCGAAGCGTTTCAACAATGACCCGTATGCGTTTATATATTATTCGTATGTTAGCGATGAAATTTGGGTGAGATGTTGTGTACACTTCGGGGAAGGTTTCTGGCTTAGTAAACCCACTTAACAATAGGAAGCGCATGAGTAGATTCAACAAATGGGCGACGACGGGCGAAGCGTTTCAACAAAGTCCTGTATGCGTTCATATACTATTCGTCTGATAGCGATGAAATTCGGGTGAGATGTTGTGTACACTTCAGGGAAGGTTTCTGGCATAGTAAACCCACTTAACAATAGGTAGCGCACGAGTAGATTCAACAAATGGGCGACTACGGGCGAAGCGTTTCAACAAAGTCCTGTATGCGTTCACATACCATTCGTCCGATATCGATGAAACTTGGGAGAGAGATTGTGTACACTACAGGCAAGGTTTCTGGCTTAGTAAATCCATGTTATAATAGGTAGCGCACGATTAGATTCAACAAATGAGCGACGACTCGCGAAGCGTTTCAACAATGTCCCGTATGCGTTCATATATGTACTATTCGTATGTTAGCGATGAAATTTGGGTGAGATGTTGTGTACACTTCAGGGAAGGTTTCTGGCTTAGTACACCCACTTAACAATAGGAAGCGCATGAGTAGATTCAACAAATGGGCGACGACGGGCGAAGCGTTTCAACAAAGTCCTGTATGCGTTCACATACCATTCGTCCGATAGCGATGGAACTTCAGTGAGTGGTTGTGTAAGTTACACTTCAGGCAAGGTTCCTGGCTTAGTAAATCCATGTTATAATAGGTAGGGCACGAGGAGATTCAACAAATGAGCGACGACGCGCGAAGCGTTTCAAAAAAGTCAGTATGCGTTCATATACTATTCGTCTGATAGCGATGAAACTTGGGTGAGATGTTGAGTACACTTCTGGGAAGCTTTCTGGGTTAGTAAATCCAGTTAACAATAGGTATCGCACAAGTAGATTAAACAAATGAGCAACAACGCGCGAAGTGTTTCAACATAGTCCCGCATGCGTCATATACAATTCGTCCGATTGCGATGAAACTTGGGTGTGTACACTTCAGGCAAGGTTTCTGGCTTAGCAAATCCACTTTACGATAGGTAGGGCACGAGTAGATTCAACAAATGAGCTACGACGCGCGAATCGTTTCAACAAAGTCCATATGGGTTCATATACTATTCGTCTGATAGCGATGAAACTTGGGTGAGATGTTGTGTACACTTCAGGGAATGTTTCTGGGTTAGTAAATGCACTTTACAATAGGTATCGCACAAGTAGATTAAACGAATGTGCGACGACGCGCGAAGTGTTTCAATATAGTCCCGTATGCGTTCATATACCATTCGTCCGGTAGCGTCTAAACTTGGGTGAGTTGTTGTGTACACTCCAGAGAAAGTTTCAGGCTTAGTAAGTCCATGTTACAATAGGTAGCGCACAAGTACATTCAACAAATGAGCGAGGACGCGCGAAGCGTTTCAACAAAGTCCCGTATGCGTTCATATACCATTCGTCCGATAGCGATAAAACTTGGGTGAGATGTTGTGTATACTTCAGGAAAGGTTTTTGGCTTAGTACATTCACTTTACAATAGGTATTGCACAAGTAGATTCAACAAATGATCGACGGCACGAGAATCGCTTAAACAAAGTCACGTAGCGTTCAAATACCGTTCATCCGATTGCTAAGAATCTTTGGTTGGATTGTTGTGCACACTCCATGAAAGGTTTCTGACTTAGTAAATCCTTTTTACAATAGGTAGCGCACGAGTAGATTCAACAAATGAGTAATGGCGCGCGTATAGTTTAAAAAAAAATCGTATGTGTTCATATACCATTCATGCGATTGCAATGAAATTTAGAGAAATGTTGTTTCCACTCCCGCAAAGATTTCTGATTAAATAAATCCATTTTACAATTGGTAGCGCACGAGTACATTCAACCAATGAGCGACAGGGCGTGAATCGTTTCAACCAAGTCCCGTATGACTTCATATACCATTCATCCGATTGTGATAAAACGGTGGTGAGTTGAGTACAGTCCTGCGAAGGTGTATGAATTAGTAAATCCGGCGCACAAAAGATTCAACAAATTAGTGAAGGCGCGTGAATCGTTTTAACATAATCCCGTAGCCTATGCGTTCAAATGCCATTCATCCGATTGCGATGAAATGTTCAAGAGTTGTTGTGTACACGCCAGGGAAGGTTTTAAACTTAGTAAATCCATTTTACAATAGGTAGCGTACGAGTATATTCAACAAATGGGTGACGGCGCTCGAATATTTTCAACAAAGTCCCGTATGCGTTCATATACCATTTATTTCATTGCGATGAAACTTTGGTGAGTTAAGAAAAGGAAGCTTGTTTTTAACGTGACCGTTAATCTCGCGATCATGAGCCACGGGACCATCTTTTTACGTGGAATCCGAACCACTGGACATGGCATTTCACTTCGAAAATCTCACATGCATTGGCCGGGAATCGAACCTGGACCGCCTTGGTGAGAGGCATACTGCTTGACCGCTGAGCCACCACGCCCCCTTTGGTGAGTTGTTCAGCACGCTCCCATGATTGTTTTCGAGATAGTAAGTCAATTTTACAATAGTTTAGAGGTGGTTAACGGAAAATAAATAAATATTGAAATCCAAAAGCACTTCAACAAAGTTACAACGCCAACACTTTCTTTGATTGGCATTGCAACGCATGCCTGGTACAGCTAGTCTTATATAAAAATGAATGTCTGTCTGTTCGTCTTTAATGCGTTCATAAACCATTCATTCGATTGCGATCAAATTTTGGTGAGTTGTTGTACACATTTTCAGGATTTTCATAGGCATAGTTAATCCATTTCAAAATAGATAGCGCGCGAGTAGTTTAAACACATGCGTTATGGCGATGCGTTCATATGCAATTCATCCAATTGCGATCAAATTTTGGTGAGTTGTTGTGCATATCCCAGAAAAGTTATAAGCGTAGTAAATCCTAATTTAAAATAGATGGCGCGTGAGTAGCTTCAACAAAATGGCGTGCGTTTGTTTCAAGAAAGTCCCACATGCGTTCATATACCATTCATCCCATTGCGATGAAAATTGGGTGAGATGCTCTGTACACTTCATGTAAGGTTTCTGGCTTAGTAAATTCACTTAACAATAGGTAGCGCACGAGTAGATTCAACAAATGAGCGACGACGGGCGAAGTGTTTCAACAAAGTCCCGTATGCGTTCATATATTATTCTTCTGGTAGCAATGAAACTTGGGTGAGATGTTGTGTACACTTCCGGGATGGTTTCTGGCTTAGTAAATCCACTTAACAATAGGTAGCGCACATTATATTCAACAAATGAGCGACGACCGGCGAAGTGTTTCAACAAAGGCCTGTATGCGTTCACATACCATTCCTCCGATAGCAATGAAACTTGGGTGAGAGGTTGTGAACACTACAGGCAAGGTTTCTGGCTTAGTAAATCCATGTTATAATATGTAGCGCACGAGTAGATTCAACAAATGAGCGACGACGCGCGAAGCGTTTCAACAAAGTCCCGTATGCGATCATATACTATGCGTCTGATAGCGATGAATCTGGCGTGAGATGTTGTGTACACTTCAGGGAAGGTTTCTGTGTTAGTAAATCCACTTTACAATTGGTATCGCACGAGTATATTAAACAAATGAGCGACGACGCGCGAAGTGTTTGAACATGGTCCCGTAAGCGTTCATATACCATTCGTCGAATAGCGACTATAGGCCTACATGGGTGAGTTGTTGTGTTCACTCCAGGGAAACTTTCAGGCTTAGTAATTCCATTTTACAATGGGTAGCACACAGGTAGTTTCAACAAATGAGCGAAGACGCGTCAAGCGTTTCAACTAAGTCCCGTATGCATTCATATACCATTCGTCCGATAGCGAAGAAACTTGTGTGAAATGATGGGTTCACTTCAGGGCCGGCTTAGTACATCCACTGTACAATAGGTATCGCACAAGTAGATTCAACAAATGATCGACGGCACGCGAATCGCTTAAACAAAGTCCCCTATGCGTTCATATACCATTCATCCGATTGCTATGAAACATTGGTTGAATTGTGGTGCACACTCCAGGAAAGGTTTCTGACTTAGTAAATCCTTTTTACAAGAGGTAACACAAGAGTAGATTCAACAACTGTGTAAAGGCGCGCGTATCGTTTAAAAGAAATTCCTTATGCGTTCAAACACCATTCATGCGAGTGGAATGAAATTTGGAGAAATGATGGTTACACTCCCGAAAAGGTTTCTGTTTTAGTAAATCCATTTTACAATTGGTAGCGCACGAGTGGATTCGATTAATGACGGGCAGCGCGTGAATCGTTTCAACCAAATCCCGTATGCGTTCATATACTATTCATCCGATTATGATAAAACTTTGGTGAGTTGAGTACAGTCTTGCGAAGGTGTATGAATTAGTAAATTCATTTTTCAATGGGTGGCACACAAGTAGATTCGATAAATGAGTGACGGCGCGCGAATCGTTTAAACAAAATCCCATATGCGTTCATATACCATTCATCCGATTGCGATGAAACTTTCATGAGTTGTTGTGTACACGCCAGGGAATGTTTTTGACTTAGTAAATCCATTTTACAATGGGTAGCGTACGAGTATATTCAACAAATAGGTGACAGCGCTCGAATCGTTTCAACAAAGTCCCGTATGCGTTCATATACCATTAATTTCATTGTGATGAAACTTTGGTGAGTTGTTGAGCACGCTCCCATGATTTTTTTTAGATAGTAACTTAATTTTACAATAGTTTAGAGGTGGTTAACGGAAAAAGAAAAAAAATATTGGGAATCTAAAAGCACTTCAACAAACAAAGTTACAACGCCAACACTTTCTTTGATTGGCATTGCAAAGCATGCCGGGTACAGCTAGTAGTTTATATAATTGTCTAAGATTATGAAAGAATGAATTATTTGGAATTTCCTTGGAATTGAAAAGTGCACATATTCCAACCGCGTGCTCAGAAATGCTATCCATCCGTCGAAATTGAAGTTGGAGTATACGTACATAATAAATTCTGAAAAATTAAACCCAGTAATTGATGTAATGAGGACCACTAGGGATTTTTAGGGTTACTGTGGTTTCTTTCTGTCCTGTCGCATCATGTTCGTTTTTTGGCTGTACCAGGAATGGTTGGTTGTTTGGTTCCTCAGTTTAGGGGCTGCGACAACGCGGTCATGTAGCCCCGTGTATTTTGGGTGAGTGTAGAATCTGTCTGATAACCGGTGTTAATTGTGATGGCTGTATAAGTGTGTGTATCTGTTTTTTAATTTAATTATAGACTGCAACTTAAATTTTTCAAATAGTTCCTACTTTTGCCGCCAAACGCCACCGTCAACGACTACTAGGTTAGTTCAGAACTTAGCTACTAGACGCCACCGCAGTCGGCTCTTGGCAACGAACGTAGAAACCTAAGAGCGTTGTTTACATTCTTAACCCATAAAATTTAGCTTCACACAGGTGTAATTAGTGGAAGGTTCTTTAACACCGGCTTTACTTCCCCTCCGAGTACCAGGAATATTCTACTGTGTAGGTCTGGAACAAGGTTATTTTAAACTAGTGAGGACTATAAAGGGGTAACCTGAAATGGAAGGTAGACAAGTTGTTGTTGTTGTTGCTTATTATAGGGGGTAGCGACATCTTGGTGTGATTTTGCTGTGTTTGAGTGTGTGTGTGTTTTTTTTTGACAACCTGTGTTATTTTGTTGTTTGTATTAGTGTGTGCATTTGTAAATTGGGGATAGGATTGGGAAGGAGGCGGCTGTGACTTTATGTTAGGAACCATCCCAGCATTTGCCTGGAGTAGAAGTGGGGGAAACCACGGAAAGCTACTTCTAGCATGGATGAAGTGCGAATCGAACCCTTCTCTTCTCAGTTTTGCCTCACGGTGCTGAGTGTACTCTGTTCCAGCCCTCACAGCAGAATTAAAATTTCTTGGCAGTGCTGGGAATTGGATCCAGACCTCTGGAACCACAACCAAGAAAGGTAGACAAGAAGAGACGCTATACTGGTGCAGAGTTAATCGCACCGATCACGTGACCCTCAATTGTACCCTAAGAAGCAGTAGGCCTTGCCATCAGTTATTTGTTTTTACACAAATCCTTTAGCCATGGTATAAGTTATCTGCCTACTGTATATGCTTAAGTACCTGGGTTCGATTCCTGGCTCTGCCAAGAAATTAATTATGGTCTGAGGCCTGGAACAGTTTACACTCATCCTCGTAAGACAACACTGAGAGGAGATGGGTTCGATTCTCAATTCAGCCATCCTGTAAGTGGTTTTCCCTGGTTTCCCCACTTCTACTCCAGGCAAATGCTGGACCGGGGTTGTTTCTAAATTAAGGCCACGTCTGCCTCTTTCCCAACCCTCAACTGAATTACATTACGCACACTACTACATACAACACAATTACACCGGTTATCAGACGCATTCTACCTATATACATACCCACGCACCCAAGTACTCGGAGTTAGATGAACTCACGGCCAGTGAGTTAAAACTCAGCAAGTCTTCTAGGTTTGTGCCGTGTCTTGTGTGGAGTTTCGCCTAGGAGACCAAGCTGGCTCATCAGCGGGCTCTTGGTGTCCTCGCTCAGACCCCCACTGGAGTAGCGAACTGCACGCTACCTCCCTTTATATAAAGCGCACCTGCGCCTCTTTATTGCGAGAACTAAAAGCTCAAGCAGCTATAACCTCCCTATGAAGGCTTCCAAAAAGATGGCATATTGGCTTTCACGGCTAGTGAATTAAAACTCAGCAATTCTTCTAGGTTTGTGCCGTGTCTTGTGTGGGGTTTCGCCTAGGACACTAAGCTGGCTCATCAGCGGGCTCTTGATGTCCCTACCCAGACCCCCACAGGAGTAGCGAACTGCGCACTACCTCCCTTTATATAAAGCGCACCGGTGAGTGGTTAACGTGTCGGATTACCAACCCCAAGTTTGCAGGTTCGCCCCTGGTAAGTGATTTTTTGAAAGGCGACAAAAATCAGGACATAGATGTCATACGTTTTTGGCGCGTTAAAGGACCCATTTGAATTCAGTAGGCCGTGTTCAATGGCAACATTAATCTCGGGATTTTCCGCCAACACAAAGTTCCTCCGTTCTCTACTAGAAAGCGCTGTAGTGTCAAGAAGCTTAGATATCTAACCTCCTTGACTTTCATAGCGTTCAAAGGAACGACGAAATTCGACATGCAAGGTCCCCTCTGGGTGTCAATTAACAAAGCTTGCACCTGGCACCCGAGGCCATGCGATATTATTATTATACCTATAATAAGATTATCGAGTTTTTGATGAATCTGAGATTTTGATTCCTTAGTTCTTTGGTAATCCTGTAAATTCCTCCCAAGAGTAGTTAAGAGGTTGTTTCATGCTTTATACTCGACTGAGGAGTAATATAATACGTGTGACGTGATGGTCATATTACGAAATAATTTACAGTTTCTAAACTTCTCCAGAATGGGAGAGAAGGTTTACAAACGGATAAGAGCCCAATAGATAAATTAGGAAGAGAAACAAATAGAATGAAGTTTGAAAGAACGGTCAGTAAGGGATTGCGAAGAGATGCATCATAAGAGTGCATACCCTAACTGTAATGTCACAATGATTCATTTCAACCAGAGATGCAGCATCTTTTTGGATTAAAACTCATGCGGATACATGCATTTCACTGAATAGTATGTACCACTGCTCTCAGGATTTGGGTTAACAATGCCATCAAGGTCATGTGAACCCATGAGATAGCCGAATTGTCGGCAAGCAACAGGGAAATCAGTAGCGCTAAGGCAAAATAAATCTAAGTACTCTGTTGTGCGTTATGGGGTCTGCCATACACATATCTCGATAACATGTAGGCCTATTCCATTGTAATGCAATACAGGTATACTGTACTTCATATGTGAATTCATTTACTGGCTTCACGGGGTGTATTAAGTTAACTTTACCATTAGTCTACCGAAGTCGAGGGCGTTAATGCTTATGGACTCATTAGTATTCAGTAATTATCTTGTACGACAGTACGTGGATTTCTTTGTATCCTTTAATGTCTTACGTCAGGATATACATCCTAGCAAATGTGCTATTTAACCACGCTTTTATTGAATAGTTATGTTAAAAATGCCAAGTTTAATGAAATTACAAGTCTTTCCCGGAGCAAGTAAATCTATTTCAAACGTACTAGTTACTAAATTTTAATTGTTTTTATTGAATGTTATTTAAAAATTACTTTTCAAATTTGAATGGAAAATGTTTCGAAGTCATTGTTATTAGTGAAATATGTACTCTCACACACTTCACTAAGCATTAAAGAACATTATCTATTTCCTCTTCCTTCAAAGAGTTAGCCATACTTATTTTCACGTAGACCTACTGTATCTTAATTAGCTCCGAGCACGAACGTAAACAAATACTAGCCTACTTCAAAATATAACACGGGTGGGAAGTCAGCTGATAGCAGCTGATTCAGAGAACTTATTGTTATGTATCTAGTTATTCACGGAAAATAAACTCATGGATATGTCCAGAGAGAGAACGATTCCTGTGTTGTATCGGTTACAATAGTGATTCCATTGCGAGGCTGGAAAGAATAGTTATATAATAATTTTTTTTATGAAATCTGGGCCGATAGATTAGCCCGTAGAATTTTTAACAAACCCGCCATTGGCTGTTATATCGGTCCCCTGGCACAAAAAGGGTTAATTGTAAGAGCACATGTGAATTATAGAGCTTCCGTTCACAACTGAACTCCCCGTTAATGATTAGGGAAGAAATAAAATGTGTTTGTAAAGATGATAGAGAAGACATTACAAAGGCAAATAGAAATCGATTAGGAATCATGTTAATCTGAAACATCTTATTTCGTTTCTATCGATCAAACAATAGCTATGGTGAAAGAGGGAGTCTTAAATGCAACCGTTGGTTATACTTGACACAGAATTCAGTAGTTTCCTCATTTTGAATCGGAGATTTATCTATTCTGCCGGGAAGACTTTCCAACTGCACCAGTATTAGGATGTAATCTTACAAGAGTCTCTTCATCAATAGTGAGATCAAGCCATGCTCTCAATTTGTGTTCCAATTCTCCCCAAATGGAAATCACGACCCCGAGGCGGGAAATCCATTGTCTATATTTCTAATCCATTCTTTTGGGGATCTCGCTTTGGGGACGGAGCCGATGTTATTCTGATTGAATGTTGCTAAACCTGGATATAACAAGGCAGATCCGCACAGTTTAAAATTAATATGTATCTTTTACTTGACAGATTATTTCCCTGAAAATACCTCGTTTATCCCCCCAGGGGCTCACATCTAGTGGGACGTGGGATGGTGACCACGGAACCCCAGATGAGTCCGGCGTTTCTTCCTCTTACTTGTGCCGGGCTCCTCCCCCGTCTTCTTTCCTGTTGACCTCCCTTGGTCAACTCTTGTTCTTTTCCGACCCCGAGGTATTAGGGTATCCGAGGCCAAGGGAGTTTTTCACTTTCCCGCCCTAATTGGCCCTTGTCTCATCTTTCCTGATCCCTCATTCTTCGAGGGGTCAGACCTCTTGTTTTCTTTTCATTATTTCATTTCATTCTCTTTCCTTTTCTCTTTAGGATTCCCGCAATGTTTTTGTTAATTGGCTCCCCGTGCATCCAAATTACCTTAAGCGAATTTTTTGAATTTTCACTACATTTTGTGGGCATTTTCAATCTAAGTTGCATTTTGTGAGTCTTTTCGATCTAAATTGCATTTTGCGAGTATTTTCAACCTCAATTGCATTCTGTAGGATTTGACAATCTAAAGTGCTTCTTAGTAAGCCTTTCAATGTAGGAGCAGGACATTTTAGTGAGTATTTTGAATTTCAATTGCATTTTGTAAGTATTTTCAACCTAAACCGCATTTTGCAAGCATTTTCAATCTAAAATGCATTTTGTATGGAGGGTATTTTGTAAGTATTTTGATTGCCAATTGCATTTTGTGAGCATATTGAATCTAAATTACATTTTGTAAGTATTTTAAATCTAAATTGCATTTTGTAAGTATTGTCAATCCAAATCAGTAGTTTGAATCTACCATACACTTTGTAAGCATTTTCAATTTCAATTGCATGTTGTGAGTATTTTGAATTTCTATTGCACTTTGTGAGTATTTTGAATCTGAACCGGCCTTTTTCAATCTAAATTGAATTGTGTTTTTTCAATTTCAATTGCATTTGGCGCCTAAGTATTTTGAACCTCAATTGCATTTTGTACGTATTTTCAATCTCATTTGCATTTTGTAAGTATTTTGAATTTCAATTGCATTTTGTAAGTATTTCGACTGTACATTGCATTTTCTACGTATTTTGAACCTAACCTACATTTTGTGCGTGTTTTTCAATCTATTTCTTTTGTATTTTCCTTCTCAATCACCTTTTGTAAGTATCTCCACTCACCATTTTGTGAATCGTTTCAGTCTGAGATCCATTTTTTAAGTATTTTCAGTCTCAATTAATTTTCGGGATTACTTCTCATTTCATTATAATTTCCGCTATCACCCAGACCATTAGGGGCCGATAACCTAGATGTTAGGCCCTTTAAAACAACAATTATCATCATCATCATACCTCTTTTATCTGGCTGAGTCAAGTAAATTTCACTCTTGTATATGCGAGTGACAAAGATTGAAAATAATGTCCCTGAATTACCCTATGGTTATGTAGAAAATTAGACTCTGTTCTTCTACCGTTTCCGACTTCTCACCATCTTCCTTCTACTTATATGTTGTTAATTTGTGGGGCTTGGGACTTCTTGTGGTGACTGTAGATTCTACTTATAAATAGATAATTCATAAAGTCCTCGCACCAGCTTGATGTCCTAGGCGAAACCCCTCACAAGAAACGGAACAAACCTAGAAGAATTGCTGAGTTTTAATTCACTGGCCGTGAAAGCCAATATACCATCATTTTTGGAGGCCTTCATAGGGAGGTTATGGGTGCTTGAGCTTTTAGTTCTCGCAGTAAAGAGGCGCAGGCGTGCTTCATAAAAAGGGAGATAGCGCGCAGTTCGCTACTCCTGTGGCGGTCCGGGCGGGGACACAATGAGCCCGCTGATGAGCCAGCTTGGTGTCCTAGGCGAAATCCCACACAAGACACAGCACAAACCTAGAAGAATGGCTGAGTTTTATGAAGTAAGTTTACAAAATATGTGGCGAAAGTATGCTAAGAACTGTTTATAACAACAAGTTGTTTAACTATCAGATACAGTGGTTTGACGAGCTTCAGATTACAATAATTTAGGCGCCAGTTTACATCAAATTTCAATTTATCAAATACAGTGCATTATGAGGTGGTCTACGTTATTCGGAGATCCGAGGAAGCCAAATCATCTATCTATATATATAAAGCTCAATGTTTGTCTGTCTGTCTGTCTGTCTGTCTGTCTGTCTGTTATGTATACAAATCCACACCGTTTCACCGATCTGAACCAAAATTTGTATACTTACCCTTCGGATCCCTGCGGGTAACCCTGTCCACTTGAAATTTCCGACAGACCATCCCATTCCCTGCATTTAGGCCCTTTGTCCCAAATCTACACCGTTTCACCGATCTCAACCAAAATTTGTATACTTACCCTATGTAACCCTGTGAATAACACTGTCCACTTAAAATTTCGGACAGACCACCCCATTTCCTGCATTTTAGGCCCTTTGGCAAACTTCTACACCGTTTCACCGATCCGAACCAAAATTTGTATACTTACCCTTTGCAACCCTGCGGGTAACCCTGTCCACTTGAAATTTCGGACAGTCCAACCCAATCTCTGCATTTAGGCCCTTTGGTCCAAATCTACACCGTTTCACCGATCAGAACCAAAATTTGTATACTTACCCTTTGCAACCCTGCGGGTAACCCTGTCCACTTGAAATTTCGGACAGTCCAACCCAATCTCTGCATTTAGGCCCTTTGGTCCAAATCTACACCGTTTCACCGATCAGAACCAAAATTTGTATACTTACCCTTTGGTACCCTGCGAGTAACACTGTCTGCTTGAAATTGCGGACAGACCACTCCATTCCCGGAAAGTGGACAGGGTCCGTCCCAAAGGCAATGGAAAAAGGGGTAAAACCGGACCCGCTCAGGAAACCTTCAGGGTTGCCAGCTCCTGAACTCACCAGCCATGAGCCCTTGAGGATGTAGCACTATCCAGGGTGCACCAGGGCTACACACACCCTGCCTCCTTGAGGGTCTTGAGCAGAAGATATGAGATATTAAGAAAAGAATGAGGCTATCAGGAATGATTAGACAAGGGCCAATTAAGGCGGGAAAGTGAAAGAGTCGCTAGGCCTCGGATAACCTGATACCATAGGGGTCGGAAGAGAACAAGATTTTGACCAAGGGAGGCTGACAGGAAAGAGAACTGAAAGGTGCCCGGCACCAGTAAGTAGAAGCAATGCCGGACTCAGCTGGGGTCCCGTGGTCGTAAACCCACGTCCCACAAGTTGTGACCCTGGTGGGTGGAGGGGGGGAAGAGGGGGCAAGGGTGAGAATAGCTTGCTCATTCATCGCGAGGTGACATGAGAAAGATGTCCAGACCCCGCCGTGTTACCTGTTATTGCTGACTATGCTGATGTTCATACAGGGTCTTTGCTCAAACCGCTGTAGTGTTATGAAAGAATGAGTGATTCACCGGTCAATGTGAATAGGACCGGGAACCCCCCCCCCCCCCCCCGAACGTCTGTCATCATATATCGTCATCATCTGCGATATTCTCAGCTACGTGCAGCTTGGACCCGAGCAGTACTCGATAAGCTCTTTCACTACACGCATCGAGTATAGGCCTAAGCCAGAATATAACGTTCAGACTTTGGAAGACATCGAAGGTAGTAATCTGAATTACCTATATCAGATTTAAAATTACACCATGTTCGTTTAGTAGTCATTTTTCATTACCTTATTATTATCATAAGGGCAAATGACCTAGATGTTACACCCTTTATACCACTAATCACCACACACAATAAGTCTTCATCGCCTGTGAATTTTGAAATATTTCTTTCTATCACGGTAGTTTGTAAGTTTGTCGTGTCAATTCAACAGTAGTTTTCATTACCATCCTCATCAAAAGGGCAAATGACCTAGATGTAACGTCCATTATACTACTAAGTAACACCACAGTCTTCATCGCCTGTGATTTTTAAAATGTGTATTTCCATTAGTTTGTAAGTTTGATATATCCGTTCAGTAGTAGTCGTCTTCATTATCATCCTCATCAAAGGGGCAAATGACCTAGATGTTACGTCCATTATACTACTAAGAAACACCAGAGTCTACCTAGCCTGTGATTTTAAAAATGTGTATTTCCTTTGGTTTGTAAGTTTGATATACCCGTTCAGTAGTAGTCGTCTTCATTATCATCCTCATCAAAGGGGCAAATGACATAGATGTTACGTCCATTATACTACTAAGCAACACCAGAGTCTACCTAGCCTGTGATTTTAAAAATACGTATTTCCATTAGTTTGTAAGTTTGATATACCCGTTCAGTAGTAGTAGTAGTAGTCTTCATTGTGATCCTCATCAAAAGGGCAAATGACCTCTCATTCCTTTAAAGTATCAATTATTCCCATTCGTTGATAAGTTACATGTGCCAGTAGTCGCTTCTATGTTCATCATCACTATGTAGAAGATGTTTTGCGTCAGAAGAAAAGACAACTGGATGCTCAGGAACGTTACCGATATATCGACTGCGAAATCTGGAAGCTTCTCTTTGAGGAATTGCTTCAGACATTTATCGTACAGTTTAAACCTTAACAAGACGAAACTTTTAACCAGATAGCGATCTAAGTGGGAGCTCTTTGGCAAAAAATAATCAAGTCTTTCCCGAAATGTGAGTCCTAAAAATAACTTTTTCTATTATTTTCTAAGTTTCATATGACAGTTATGTAGTAATTTTTAATATCATCCTGATCAGTAGGGCAAATTACCTACATGTTACGCCCTCAACGTCATTTGGGGTAAACGACCTAGATTTTAAGTCCATTATATTTCTAATCACCACCACATAAAGTCTTCTACGACTGAGATGTCACGAATTCTGGGACCGCTAACGACATATCTCGACTCGGACTGAAGACAAATATCACGAGAATGATCATTATTTTACAGAGCCTTCCCATAGTGACTTAAGTATAAACATTGTCACTGGGTTTGATAATGTAAGAAATGAATACATAAATAAATATAATTTATGACGTTGAGTGTTAAGGAGACTGAAATATTATCATTTTTCCACCGGGCGAAGCCGGGTACTACTGCTAGTACTAATATATAACAAGATGTTCAGTAAAGAACATATAGCCTACTTTCTCCTAAATGCATGGGTATTGTTATAACTCTTTGTCCTTTTCAACGAGTATGATTGAATGTTGGTTGTAGTAGCTTGTTGAAATACAACGTGCTATATGGATATTAAACATGAATATGAGGTGCCCTTTGCTAGTGCTACCTCTGTACCAAATATCGTTCAATTCGGTTTCACCGTGTTTGAATTGATAGGGGGAATCGATTTGCACACATACTTGGCCACCATCTGCAAACTATTGGGCTGATGTTCTTGCAGTTTGGTCTGAATATGTTTCCCTCATAAAGATATGGTGTTGCAAAAATTGGTAGAGACTAGATTATTAGGTTGGTCGTAATTACATTTTAGCTTTTAACATTTTGGTGGCCGCGATTACGTTTCCGTCAACATAGCGGTGATATAAAACATGACACTGAGGTGCCCTTTGCTAGTGCTACCTCTGTACCAAATTTCGTTCCATTCGGTTTCACCGTGTTCGAATTGATAAAGGGAATTGATTTTCACAAAAAGATGGCCGCCATCCGCAAAATATTAGGCTGATGACCTATTAGTTTGGTCAAAGGATGCTCCCTCCATAAAGGTAAGTTTTCGCTAAATATGCTAGAGATCGGATGATTAGGCTAATCGTAATTTGATTTAAGCTTTGAACATTTGTGTGGCCGCCATTACGTTTCCGTCAAGATGGCGGCGATATAAAACATGACACTGAGGTGCCCTTTGCTAGTGCTACCTCTGTACCAAATTTCGTTCATTCGGTTCCACCGTGTTCGAATTAATAGGGGGAATCAATTTTGACATAAATATGGCCGCCATCCGCAAACTATTAGGCTAATGGCCTATTAGATTGGTCAAAGGATGCTCCCTCCATAAAGGAATGTTGTTGCAAAGTTTGGTAGAGATCGGATGGTTATGTCAGTCCCAATTTAACTTAAGCTTTGAACATTTGTGTGGCCGCCATTACGTTTCTGTCAAGATGGCGGCGATATAAAACATGACACTGAGGTGTCCTTTGCTAGTGCTACCTCTGTACCGAATTTCGTTCATTCGGTTCCACCGTGTTCGAATTAATAGGGGGAATCAGTTTTGACATAAAGATGGCCGCCATCCGCAAACTATTAGGCTAATAACCTATTAGGTTGGTCAAAGGATGCTCCCTCCATAAAGGAATGTTGTTGCAACGTTTGGTAGAGATCGGATGGTTATGTTAGTCGTAATTTAACTTAAGCTTTGAACATTTGTGTGGCCGCCATTACGTTTCTGTCAATATGGCGGCGATATAAAACACGACACTGAGATGCCCTTTGCTAGTGCTATCTCTGTACCAAATTTCGTTCCATTCGGTTGCACCGTGCTCGAATTAATAGGGGGAATCGATTTTCACACAAAGATGGCCGCCATCCGCAAACTATTACGCTGATGACCTATTAGTTTGGTCAAAGGATGCTCCCCCCACAAAGGTATGTTGTTGCAAAATTTGGTTGAGATCGGATGATTAGGTTAGTCGTAATTTGATTTAAGCTTTGAACATTTGTGTGGCCGCCATTACGTTTCCGTCAAGATGGCGGCGATATAAAACATGACACTGAGGTGCCTTTTGTTAGTACTACCTCTGTACCAAATTTCGTTCCATTCGGTTGCACCGTGTTCGAATTAATAGGGGGAATCGATTTCCACACAAAGATGGCCGCCATCCGCAAACTATTTCGCTGATGGCCCATTGGCTTGGACAAAGGATGCTCCCCGCATAAAGGTATGTTGTTGCAAAATTTGGTAGAGATCGGTTGATTAGGTTAGTCGTAATTTGATTTAAGCTTTGAACATTTGTGTGGCCGCCATTACGTTTCCGTCAAGATGGCGGCGATATAAAACTTGACACTGAGGTGTCCTTTGCTAGTGCTACCTTTGTACCAAATTTCGTTCAATTCGCATTCACCGTGTTCGAATTGATAGGGGGGGACAGACATTCAGAGTACACACACTCACACACACAGACACACACAGACACACACACACACACAGACTCACACAAACACATACACACACACACACACACACAGACTCACACACACACATACACACACACACATACACACAGACAGACACACTTTTTTCGCCCTGTGTTGATCTTATAAGTCTACTTTCATTTTTTGCAAAAATCGAAAGTAGGCTAAAAATGAGATGGTGTGTGTCTGTCTTTCTGTCTGTCTGTCTGTCTGTCTGTCTGTGTGTTACTCAATAACGCAAGAACCACTGGTCCGATTTAAATGACATTTCGCATGGATGTAGCTGAAATAGCAGGTTTACATATAGGATATTTTAATTTCGATATTTTGCACTATTAAGAAATAGCGATTATTTTAGTGACGTCACTACACCCTTTGATTTAAAAATTTCTTATTTCCATATCAAATAAAAAGAGAACGCAAAGAAATAGCAAACTTTTGATGGCACATACGAACTTTAAAATATAATTTCCTATCCGAAAGGTCCTTATCACTTTTCGTGTATCTCCAACGGTTAGCGAGTAAAACCCACATGTGACGTCACTACATCCTTTGGTTTAAAAATTTCATATTTCCATTTCAAATAAAAAGAGAACGCTAAGAAATAGAAAACTTTTAATGAATACACAAGATTTAATATTTAATTTTCTATCCAAAATGTCCTTACCAATTTTCGTGTATCTCCAACGGTTATGGAGTAAAACCTAAATTTGTGCAATAAAACAAGGTCAACACCGAGCGGTGCAGTTTATCTCTACATATACAGTGTGGTCCACCCGCCCCTTATTATTTAGTTTTATGAAACCCAACTAACATCTCAATTCTCCCGATGGTCGATATTGCTCTGCGCTCTGACTGTGTGACAGCAATGTAATTGGGTCATGGGTCTAGCAAAGAAAAAACGACCTTAAACTTTTCCCCGCCAAATACTATGGCCCATTCTACTAACATACGACTTACTGCTCCTTGAAATAACACACATACACGTAATACGATCGAATTAATAGCTTACGCCACGTGATCTGTAATAGTAAAAGGTTAAATAAACACCATAAACCGTGATTGAAGACTCTGACATGGACTTAAACGTTCGAGGTGGGACGGCTACAGTAACTATAGCACGTTTAGCGTGCGCTATCTACTATGCGTTGGCGGCTGAGAGGTTTAAAGCCTGACCGTACATGGTGGGCGCAATAGGGTAGAACGCTGCTTCGAATCCAGTAGTAGGCATACTTTTTTGAACGAAAACCCACATTCCATTTTAGTCGGGATGTAACTACATTGCCACATTTATTGCCTTACGACTCATTTTTGTGAAGAGTACGTTGAATTTTGATGATTTATAAAGAAAATACGATCGAATTGGTACGATACGCAACGTGACCTGTAAAGGCAGAAAATTAAAAAACTGGCATGAATACTAACATGACATATCGAAGTGTTGCTCCGGAGGTCCGGGTTCGATTCCCAGCTCTGCCAAGAAATGTAATACTTGTCTGAGGGCTGAGATTGGGTACACGTAGCCTCGTGAAGCAAATATGAGAAGACGTGGGTTTGATTCCCACCTCAGCCACCCTGGAAATGGTTTTCCGTGGTTTCCCACTTCTATTCCGGCCAAATTCCGGGACGGATTCTATCTTAAGGCCGCGGCCGCCTCCTTCTCAATCCTTAATTGCAAATACACACATCATTACGAGCCCGCAATAACTCAGGTTATCAGACAAATACTACACACACACCCAAGTAAACGGGGCTATGTGACCGCGATGTTCTAGCCCCTCAAATGAAACAAAGCAACAACATATCGAAGGATATTCTGATCGCCAGTGCTTGCATCGAAGTACACGTATTAGAAATTCCCATGGTATTATTAGCATACTTTCGATTTTTGCAAAAAATTAAAGTAGACTTATGAGATCTACACAGGGCCAAAAATGGTGTGTCTGTCTGTGTGTGTGTGACTGTGTGTGTGTGTGTGTGTGTGTGAGTGTGTGAACTCTGAATGTCTGCCCCCCGTATCAATTCGAACACGGTGAAACCGAATTGAGCGAAATTTGGTACAGAGGTAGCACTAGCGTAGAACACCTTAGTGACATGTTTTATATCGCCACCATCTTGACGGAAGCGTAATGGTGGCCACCCAAATGTTCAAAGCTTAAATCAAATTACGACTAACTTAATCATCCGATCTCTACAAAATTTTGCAACAACATATACTTGTATGGCGAGCGTCGTTTGACTGAACTACAAGGTCATCGGCCCATTAGTTTGCAGATGACGGCGATGTATGTGTGCAAATCGATTCCCCCTATCAATTCAAACACAGTGAAACTGAATTGAACAAAATTTGGTACAGAGGTAGCACTGGCAAAGGGCGCTCCAGGGTCATGTTTTATAACGCCGCCATCTTGACGAAAACGTAATGGCGGCCATCCTAATGTTAAAAGCTTGAATCAAATTACGACCAACCTAATAATCTGATCGCTACCAAATTTTGCAACAACATACCTTTATGGAGGGAGCATCCTTTGACCAAACTAGTAGGTCATTAGCCTAATAGTTTGCGGATGGCGGCCATCTTTGTGTGAAAATCGATTCCCGCTATCAATTCGAACACGGTGAAACCGAATGGAACGAAATTTGGTGCAGAGGTAGCACTAGCAAAGGGCACCTCAGTGTCATGTTTTATATCACCGCCATCTTGACGGAAACGTAATCGCGGCCACCCAAATGTTAAAAGCTAAAATGTAATTACGACCAACCTAATAATCTAGTCTCTACCAAATTTTGCAACAACATATCCTTATGTGGGAAGCATATTCTGACCAAACTGCAAGATCATCAGCCCAATATTTTGCAGATGGTGGCCAAGTATGTGTGCAAATCCATTCCCCATATCAATTCTAACACGGTGAAACCAAATTGAATGAAATTTTGTACAGTGGTAGCACTAGCAAAGGGCACCTCATATTCATGTCTAATATCCCTATAGCACGTGGTATTCCAACAAGCTACTACAACCAACCTTGAAAAGGACAAAGAGTTATAACAATACCCATGCATTTAGGAGAATGTAGGCAATACGTTCTTTACCGAACATCTTGTTTTGTTATTAAATTTTAACAAAAAAAAAGTTATAGCATATCTCTAGGCCCGTATCACACGACACTCGCTGGCAAGGAAGGTGCTGTGATCGCTGGTACAAAATCCTGTATGATTCTGTTCTCTTCGTCAGTACACCTGCTTGTATGACCGAAATGTATCACACGCTAGCATTTTGGACGCAAAGTTGTATGAAATAAAACCGAAGGGCTGCAGTTCTGTCGCCTTATTAACGTAAAGCGGTCGCGAAACTTGCTTTAAATAAATTAGAAAACATGCCAGGAACTGAATGAATGCATTCCATTCAATATTTAAGATCTAACTGTAATAATTGATTATTTTACCATACGCGTTAATAAGAAGCGCAATAAAAACCTCCACAGTGTGTTGGAAATGTGTGCAAGTGTTATTGCGTCCGCTCGCTATTTCGAAGATCCCGGGTTCAGGACTCTCCAACGGCAGATTTTTTGAATTCTTTTTAACTAATTTATTACACCCTCCATACCTCGTACAGCAAGATTTCAACTTAGTTTTGTTCACATTATCTACGAAGACGATAGGGAAAGTTATTTTCTTGTCTCATTTAAATGGCTATTTTTCCTAAATTCTCTTTTTCTTCTTCTTTTCTTAGTCGTTTACCCTCCAGGTTGGTGGAACCCACGGACTCAGCGAGGGAACTCACCACTACCGCCTCTATGGGCAGTGTCCTAGAGCTGGGAACATCTAATCGGAGTGGATACAACTGGTGAGGTGTGATTGGCACCTCGCCCAGGCGGCCTCACCTGCAAAGCGAACAGGGGCCTCATGAGGGAAGGTAATGGATGGTCAGGATTGATAGGTAAGAAAGAGGGAAGGAGACGGCCGTGGCCTTGAAGAAGGTACCATCCCGGCATTTGCCCGAAGACGAAGTGGGAAACCACGGAAAACCACTTCGAGGATGGCTGAGGTGGGAGTCGAACCCCCTCTACTCATTTGGAACACCTGAGGCTGAGTAGACCCCGTTCCAGTCCTCATACCACTTTTCAAATTTCGTGGCAGAGCCGGGAATCGAACCCAGGACCTCCGGGGCGGCAGCTAACCATGCTGACCGCTACGCTACGGAGGCGACTTATTTTCCCTAAATACTGTTCAAAACAGTCGCCTCCGTAGCGTAGCGGTCAGCATGGTTAGCTGCCGCCCCGGAGGTCCTGGGTTCGATTCCCGGCTCTGCCACGAAATTTGAATAGTGATATGAGGACTGGAACGGGGTCTACTCAGCCTCGGGTGGTCCAAATGAGTAGAGGGGGTTCGATTCCCACCTCAGTCATCCTCGAAGTGGTTTTCCGTGGTTTCCCACTTCGTCTTCGGGCAAATGCCGGGATGGTACCTACTGTCAGGCCACGGCCTCCTCCTTCCCTCTTCCTCGCCTATCTATCCCCATCTTCCATGCCTCATTAGGCCCCTGTTCGCTTTGCAGGTGAGGCCGCCTGGGCGAAGTGCTGATCACACCTCCCCAGTTGTATCCCTCCCGACCAGATGTTCCAGGCTCCAGGACACTGCCCATAGAGGCGGTAGTGGTGAGTTCCCTCGCTGAGTCCGTGGGAACCACTAACCTTGAGGGTAAATTGACTAAATAAATTTAAAAAAACATGGATGGGTACTATTCGTTATAATTATTTTTTTTAGTCGATTTTACCCTCCAGGTTCGTTTCTCGCACGGACTCATCATTACCGCTTCTACGGGCAGTGTCCTGGAGCTTGAAACATCTCGTCTGGGGGATACAACTGGGGAGATGGGATCAGCACCTCGCTCAGGCGGCCTGCAAAGCGAACAGGGTCCTCTTGAGGGATGGGATGGAAGGGGCAGATCGAGAGGGATAGGCAAGGAAGAGGGAAGGAGGCGGCCGTGGCCGTACGGTAGGTAACATCCCGGCATTTGCCCGAAGGCGAAGTGGGAAACCACGGAAAACCACTTTGAGGATGGCTGAGGTTGGAATCGAACCCCCTCTACTCATTTGGACCACCCAAGGCTGAGTAGACCCCGTCCCAGTCCTCATACCACTTTTCAAATTTCGTGGCAGAGCCGGGAATCGAACCCAGGACTTCCGGGTTGGCAGCTAATCACGCTGACCACTACGCAACGGAGGCGACTCTATTCGTGATAATTAGAATTTTAATAGTTCAATATTTATAATAATATGACACGTTCTGTAATTACTGCCTTGCTGCGAGGCTCAGCGGTAACGTTCTCGCTTGCTGTGCCCAAGGTTGCAGGTTCGTATCCTGGCGCAGTCTGCTGGCATTCGAGGGTGCGCAAATGCGAGGGAGCCGTGTCCGTAGATTTACTGGCACGTTGAAAATCCCCTTCGGAGCAAAATTCCGGCACCCTGGCGTATCTGAAAGCCAGAGCAGTTAAAAGGGACGTAAAACCAATAATGTTATAATTATCTGTATTTACTGCATGTTTTGGGCATATGACCTCATAGTTCCGCCCCTTAAAATCTCACTAACTAACTATTACTGTAAGTGTATAGCAAGCGCTTTTCGCAGAGACGCCGTTGAAAGAAATTATAGTTACGGTCTGATGCATTTATTCGTGAGCCTACCCACATAACAAATCTATTTGTTACGTGGGTCGTCTGAGTGAGTCGGAGTTTTCCTTTAAACAAAGGTGGTCAAAATTTCGAACACTTGCTACGTTGAATATACAGGCTACCTTGCTTTCGTTCTACAGATCATTATGTCGTCGTCCAATCTGGCTGCGTACCATCGGATAAGTACGGTGCTTTTGAGGACCAAATAAAAAAATCACTCGTTGGAACAGATAGATATGCGTCCATAATACATAAAAACGACATTAAGCAAAAAAAAAAAAAAAAAAAACTGTACTAGTTCAAGGTTCGAACCTACTACAATGCGACTTCGTTGACGCTACTATAGCAATTCGTGATTTAGCCACCATAGCTACCGAGAACCACGGCGTATTGTAGGCACTTAATGAATCTATTCGTAGACACTTCCTGTCCAAACGTAAGAAGGTGTTATTCGGAGCTCTGATCGTTTCAGTCATGCATTATATTTGAGGTCATTGAAAGAACACTGCCACTATTGATTTCTACTATATTCGATAGTATGTACTCAACGGTAAAGTTGTACAATGGACGTAAAGGAGCAGGTACGAATGTTTTTAGAATGACTGTGATATACGCGTTAGTTGGGTTGCCTTCCTCCAAAAAAAAAATAAGGGGCTGGTGGACCACACTGTATAAACAAGTAGTTCCGTGAAGAACTATACAGCCTATTTTCATATATCATACTTATGTTAATTGCCACTATCAACATACACAATTTCAGTTTGATTGCTGTAATAGATTCGTAGATATTGAGAACCGACTAAATATTTGGGATGGTCGCCATGTTGAATTTTATATATGTAGGTCCTAGAGTTATGTACTGTTACATGCAGATTATTGTGAACGTGTAGTATACAAACTTCAATCGCATATTTAGGACACAAGAAGTAACAAGGAGATTTTAAAATTTTTCACAGCTGCCATCTTGAGGTTATGGAAACAATTGAAATAAATTAGATGCCAGTGGATTAACATTCGTATAATGATTTACTGTAGCAAGTTTCACTGCACTCGGATGGTTAAATTGCGAGAAACGTCCATGTGAATATTTAAAATTTGCGTCGCCGCTATGTTGGATTTGTGATCACCAGGTTATTTTAAGTCCTATAGGTGAATTTAAGTTCATAGCCCCTATGGAAATTAAAAAATGCAGTTTGATTGCTAAAATAGATTCGTAGATATTCAGTATCGTCTTAATATTTCGGATGGTCGCCATGTTGGATTGTTAAATGTATAGGCCATAGAGGCATGTACCATTAAAGGAAAATTATTGCGTAGGTTCATTATTCAAACTTTCACTTCGATCGCATGACTACATCACAAGAAATAAAAACTTAATTTTAAAATTCGCACTGCCGCCATCTTGAGGTTATGTAAACAATTGAACTAAATTAGTTACCAGTGGATTACAATGTGTATAAATATTTCCTGTACCAGGTTTCAGTGCGCTTGGAACAATAAATCACGACAAAGGTCTATTTAAAATTTTCAAATTCGCTTGGCCGCCATGTTCGTTTCGTAGTTAACCGGTTTTTGAAAGTCTTATAGATGGACTTCCAGTAGTGCCCTTTATCTCCGTACAAAATTTTAGGGAGATACCGCTAATAGTTTCAGAGATATAGAATGCCGGTGAAATATTTCGCACATCCGCCATCTTGTGATTATGTAAACAATTGAACGAAGTTAGATGTCTGTGCATTAAAATGTATATAAACATATACTGTACCAAGTTTCATTGCGTTAGGTTGGCCAAATCGCGAGAAACGTCTATTTAAAAGTCGCGAATTCGCTTGGCCGCCATGTTGGTTTTGTAGTTACCAGGTTTTCAAAGGTCACATAAGTGAACTTACAGTAGTCCCCTCTATCACCATAGAAAAGGTCAGGGTAATATCGGTAATAGTTTCGGAGATATTGAATGCTGGTGAAATATTTCGCACAGCCACCATGTTGAGTCGTAACAAAATTTGAAGGGCACGGTCGAGGTCGCCCGGAATAGTGCTATGAACTTTCCGAGTTTCATTGAAATCGCTCCTGCCGTTTAGATTTTATTAGGGGGGGACACACACACGAATCACACATACACACACACACAAAAGGTGATCTCATAAGCCTATTTTTAGCCTACTTTCGATTTTTGCAAAAAATGAAAGTAGACTTATGAGATCAACACAGGGCGAAAAAAGTGTGTCTGTCTGTGTGTGTGTATGTGTGTGTGTGAGTCTGTGTGTGTGTGTGTATGTGTGTGTGAGTCTGTGTGTGTGTGTGTCTGTGTGTGTGAGTGTGTGTACTCTGAATGTCTGTCCCCCCCCTATCAATTCGAACACGGTGAAACCGAATTAAACGAAATTTGGTACAGGGGTAGCACTAGTAAAGGACACCTCAGTGTCATACTTTATATCGCCGCCATCTTTACCAAAACAGAATGGCGGCCACTCAAATGTTCAAAACGTAAAATCAAATTACGGCTAAACTAATCATCCGATCTCTACCAAATTTGGTGACAACATACCTTTATATAGGACGCGTCTTTCACCCAAAATGCAAGGTCATCGGCCATGCCAATTTAGGATGGCGGCAGTGTGAATTATGCAACCATTTTAATAAATAGCTTAAGACCCACCAATTCCGATTATCGAGCCTAGGGGGGTTTAAGCTATCCTGAAGGTCGTGATCCGTTATTTATTATAATTTAATATTATAATATTATACAGTATGAGTGGCTTAAAAGAGCTGAGCCGTTTGTGTCACACGACAAGATGGCAGCTGTCCTCATGTGCCTGTCTTATATTTCAGTAGTTTTAGTATGTTGTATGTGATATACCGTACTGATACAATAATATAAACTTTGTATGAAATGATCTTTAATGAAGATGTACTGCAGTGAAGAAATCGTTTATTTAAAGTCTATTTGCCAACAGTTTGTATCTAATATGTCAGTTAAGAACACCTGACGTCATGGATACGGTTAGCTCTGGGCTAGCATGTTAGTCTGACACGCAGTTGACTGGGGATCGAATACTGCTACAGATAGGTTATTTTTTCTTGAATTCTTTTACAAATGATGTGCACGAGCTTTTCCCACAGATACTGAATAAAATGTCATTTAGCTCAAAGGAGAGGATAAAGTATACACTCGTATATTAATAAAATCACAGTCCCAGCATCGCACATAAACAGAAGACATTAGAAAAAGGAGAATAGAAGAACTAGATACACGTTGTCATTAACCACAGCCTTCTTAATGCCTCTGTACGGTACTGTCCTCTTGTGGGTTATGTGGGTAATATTGTTCCAAACATAACGCTGTGTAAATGCCTGAGCTGGCCTCCTGAAGTATGGCAATTTTGTAATACTGGTAGTTCAACTATTAGCCACGATCGCTCTCCGAATACCTTTAAACACTGCCAGCTGGATCGCCTCCCTCTTGGCTACTTTAAACTGCCTACTCATTCAACACCCATAGAACACTGCCATCGTAGTACATTACGATGGCAGTGCATAGGCGTACAAGATAAAGATTAATTCACTGATAGGTCGCAGCACCACCTACTGTGATTGGGGCGGAAGATGATTGGGGCGGAAGATTCTTAATTTTGCAGGCTGGCTTAATATAGAGATTAACGGACGTGAATGCATTACAATAAGTTAGTAGTTTTGTTATTCAATCATCATAAAGTATATAATATTGATCTTGACACTTACTGGCTTATTATCAATATAAAAGAAAGAAAACAAACAATACATTGTGGTTGGGGTGATTGTTTTAGGGATGAGGACAAAGAGTCATAAAGATACCCATACATTTAGGAGAAAGTAGGCTATATGTTCTTTGCTGAACATCTTGTTTCAAAATTGAAAATAGGCTAAAAAAGAAAATTTGTCTGTTTTTTTCTGAATTTCTACGGAAATTTGAGTTATTTACACGTTTCAGACTGTTTTATGATAGATGCGCGCGAAAATAATGTTTTGATCTGTCTGTCTGTTAGTTTGATTGTCTGTGGACAACTTTGTTCCCTTATAACTCGAGAACGGCTGGGTTTATCAACGTAAAATTCGGTACAGATATCCATCATAGGCACGACACTAATCATTGATGTAACTCTTCACCGTACCTCTCATAAAAAGGGGCCTACCCCCTTAAATTACATGCTCAAATAGGAGTAGAAAGACGAGACAAAGCTCATTTTCAGCCCCTCAATGTGAGAGACAAAACTTGGGGGCCTAAAGGGTCCCCGAAACCAAATTTTAAGGCCCTAAAACCAACCGTTTTTTGAAATATTCCCAGAAAACTAATTTCATTTAATATACTAATGAACGAATGCAAGCCGGTAACCATGGCAACAGATTTTCAGAGGTCCATCTATTGCTGTAAGACGGCAGTTCCATTAATTACATTAGTGTGCAAGTTTGCAAACGGCTAGAAGGTTATCACGGAACCAAATTAAGCTGCAACATTAATCATTACGTATAATGCGCTTAAGGGGGTCAGGGGTACTCTAGAATTTTTTCACGCAATTTACACCTGCGGGTGTGGTACGGCAGGTCTATTATATTCCTATCCCTATATTATATTATATTATTATTATTAGTTTTATATTATGGCGTACAATGACGAGACAAAGCCACTCTGTGCCAGAAACAAAACTCGGGGCCCCTAAAGGGTCCTCGAAAACTACATAATAAGGCTCTAAAACCAACAGTTTCTGATATATTCCCAGAAAACTAATTTAATTTAATTTAACAAACCAATGAAGTAATGCAAATCGGTAACCATGGCAACATTATCTCAAGGGGTGGCATCCAACATTCCATCTATTTCTGTAAGAAACAATGCCACTCCATTTATTACATTTCTGTGAAAGTTTGCAAATGGCTATAAGGTTATCACGGAACCAACGTAGACTGTATAATTCATCAATGCAATTAAGGGGGTCAAGGAGTAACCTAGATTTTTTTCATGCAATTTTCGCGTGCGACATATAGTACAGAAGGTTTATTATATCTCCAAACAGCAACATTATTATCAAAAATTCCTGAATTGAATCAGCATTTTTTGCGGCTTTTAGGAATTTGGGTCATTTGAGGCTAAAGAACCTGAATTTTCATACACCACAAGTCTCTATAATTTATGAAAGAGTTTTTCCTGTGTATGGGGACCTAACACAACGTAGAGGGTCAGTTTTTATGTGACGTGTATTGCGTTTCGTCTACAAGGCTTTTAATTCTATTTCACGTCAGGAAGTACACGTTAGGTGAATTTAGTTTGAGAGCACATTTTAACTCTTTTTTTTTCGACATAAGGGTTCATCGTAAGGATGATTTTGTTTGATACTGTGTGGTAGATATACCCATATTTGGGTATCTGGGTGATATATTGTAGACAATAGAATTGTCTGTCTGTCTTTCTGTGTATCTTTATGTACGCATATAACTCGTGTTCGGATGCTTGGTGCATCGTAAAATTAGGTATGGTAAACATGAGTCAATACACCAAACATTTATAAAACACTTCACCGTACTTTTCATACAGTAGAAGGGTGGGTATAGGGAAAAACCTCTCAAAATACATGCTAAAATAGGCGAAATATATATAAAAATTATCCTAGAAGGGCGACCAAAGCGTATGTTGCGCTTCTCAATGTGAGACACAAAATTCGTGAGTCTATAAAGGGTTTCCGAAAACCACATTTTAAGGCCCTTAAATTAACAGTGTGTGTAATATTCCCAGAAAACTAACTTCGTTCTGATAAACTTATGGAGGAATTATAAACCGCTAACCATTGCATCAGTAGCTCAATTGATAATATCTGGTGTTAACACCGAACACCGTTCGAAGATCGGGTACTTCTGCTAGTTATCTATAAATCTGTTAATCTGTGAATTGTGAATCGTCCAAAGTAAGATTTGATTTTTTTCGTTGCCAGTGTGGAATTGGGTAAGGTGAAAGTTGGGCACTAACACTTTACACTGAAGTCGGTGATGAACTTCAAGAACAAATTAGGTGTCCTTTAAAAGATAATGTCCAGATACGTATCACTGCTGTAAACAAGGATGGCTAGAACTACTCGAATTTCAACGTCTTGTGTTTAAAGTGTATTATCCATGCCTCAATTAATACTTACATGTTTATGTTCGATGTTGTCTAAATGTAAATATTATATGTTAGAAAACAGTATCATAATAAGGGTATCTATAACTCTATTTTTCATTATGAAACAGTTTCTCTCACCAATCAGAGCTCAAGAAACAATTGTGTGACCAATTAGGTAAGGATAGCATCGTACTGGCACTGACTTCCACGGCCTTCTATTTTAAATTTCACTGCGTGGCATGTAGTGTCATAGTAGGTTATTCCACGAGGCCATGGTATTATCTGCGTCTCATGCGCTCTGTTCAGTACATAAGACTGGCGAAATCTCGACAGATATTTATGAATATTTATGTTCGAACATCAAATAGTTATAATTACCGCCGACATAACAGTCGTTGCTACTCGTCTATAAGGTAATTAAGACACTCGTGTCTTAATTATTGCCATTATAGGCTCGTTGCATAATGTACTATTTGTAAACATTCTGTACAAGATTTGTACACGTGGGTATATATTAAAGGAAATGCTTTGTTCGATAAGCATTTTGGAAACCCCTTTTATACGTAGGTTTACATTGAAGAAACCTGCTTGTTAGATTACCATTTGTGAAACACCCTGTACGATTTATGGCATGTTAAAGAACCTTCCACTAATTGCACCTGTGTGAAGCTAAATTGGATAGGTTAAGAATGTAAACAATGCTGTTAGGTTTCTACGTTCGTTGCCAAGAGCCGACTGTGGTGGCGTCTAGTAGCTAAGTTCTGAACTTGGCCTAGTAGTCGTTGACGGTGGCGCTTGGCGGCAAAAGTAGGAACTATTTGAAAAATTCTAAGTTGCAGTACTTAAATTAAAAAACAGATAACACACACTAATACAGTCATCACAATTAACACCGGTTATCAGACAGATTCTACACACACCCAAGTATACGAGGCTACATGACCGCGTTGTCGCAGCCCCTAAACTTAAGAACCAACCAACTAAACACCCTGTACAATATGTGTGTACGTAGGTTCATATTGAAGGAAAATCTTTGTTAGATGAGCACCTTGGAAACACGCTTTGTTCCCTCAGTAATTTCTTCTTCTTGTGGCGTAGTAACTAGCATTCTAGGCTATTGCCCGAGAGGTGTGGGGCTGATTACTGGCTCGGACAAAAAATGTATTCCTGGTCTGAGGGCTGGAAAGCCTCGTAAGGCAGAACTGAGAAGAGGTGGTTTCGATACCCACCAGAACCATCTTAGAAGTGGATTTCTGTAGTTCTCGAACTTATGTTCTAGGCAAATGCCGGGATAGTACCTACATTAATACCACTGCCGCTCCTACCCGAATCCTAGTTCCAATACCAATATGCACACTAGTTCATAATGACAAGCATATCATACAGATTCTACCCACCCAAGTCAACGAGGCTACATTACTATAATGTCACAAAGCCCCTAAGCAAAACAACCTTAATGGGGTTAGTCATCTCTATGAATGTGATTAACGTGAAAACTATTGGGATAGGTCAATAAAATATACCGCGAGGATGTGATGAGGGACAGGTGGCTTTGAACTGTGAGAAATGACATCCGGTCGGCCGCAGCCCCCTCCCGTAGTCCGGTGGTTATGACTAAGCCACAGTAGAACACCTGACGTATAATTGAAAGCACGTCACAATAATGTTTCATTCTCTATGACCCCCATTGGTTGGGGTGTTTCCGGTCTTCACGATGTAACACATCAACGCGTAGGTTCACTTTTCATTAAAAATGAGATTTACGGAGTAAATAGCTCTCAACCATGATGAGCTGCTGGAATATCTCGGCTTACAGCTCCCTTTTCAGTTGGCAATTGGTGTACTGTTGATTACATCCGTAGACGTTACAAACAGTAGATTACATTATGACTAGGCAGGATAAATTTTCATGTCCACTAGTTCATAATGACAAGCATATCATACAGATTCTACACACCCAAGTCAACGTGGCAACATTACTATATTATATTATATTATATTATATTATATTATATTATATTACTGTATGTTACTGTATATTATATTATATTATATTATATTATATTATATTACTGTATATTATATTATATTATATTATATTATATTATATTATATTATATTATGCAACGTGCCTATAATGGCAATAGTTAAGACACGAGTATGTTTATAAAACAAGCGAAGCGAGTTTTATAATTTCCATACGAGTGTCTTAATTATCATTATAGGCGAGTTGCATACGACTGTTTATGTTCGACGATAATTATAACTATTTTATGTTCGAACATAAATAATCATAAATATCCGTCGAGATTTCGCCAGTTTTTATGTACTTAACAGAGCGCATGGGACGCAGAGAATACCTTGTATTTGTCCATGGCCTCCTCAAATACTCCACTATGGCATTAGCCACAAGAGGCCGTGGAAGTCAGCGCAGGTGCGATGCTATACTTACCTAATTGATCACACAATTGTTTCTTGAAATCTGATTGGTGGGAGAAACTGTTTCATAATGAAAAATATTGTTATAATGACCCTCATTATGGTACAGTTTTCGACATATAATATATTATATTACATTATATTACAATGCTTGCAGATCGTTTAGGGACAGAGCTAAAAAAACTGATTTTGCTACTAAAATATTTTCTTTCACAAATACTGCTAGCCCTACAGCTATGACATTTTTACTGCTATTTTACTACAACAAAGCAATCAAAAATATAACAAGTAGGAGTCCACGCAGCACGACCTGCTTTGGATGAGAATGTGTGGCAAGATAGCGGCGAGCAAAAGGGGTAATAATCTCAAACAACAACTTCGTTGGCAGCAAGGCATCATGCCTTGAATTTCGGGCCTTTGGCCCAATTGTGTGGTAATGTACGAAAATTATAAAATGTTATTCTAGGCAATGCTGACACCATCACGTGGTTATGAAAGCCGGACGTCCTCGGAATTGGAAAATATATTACAGCCGTAAATACATTATTTAACTTATTGATAAGGTGAAAACGGGTTATTATAGATAATTTTCCGTAGAATTCAATGAGACGATCAGTTGTATTTTACAAATTATTATATACATTTGGGCCCCATTTTTTCAAAAACCAAAAGCATTTAATAATATTAAAACGGAGAGAGATATCAAAATATGATAGGGGGTAAAAAAGTTGCTAATCACTGAGATCTTACTCCAGTATATTTAAGTTGTTTCGATACGACCAACCGTTTCCGGGATATATCGATTCAAACAAGATGTTCAGTAAAGAACATATAGCCTACTTTCTCCTAAATGCATGGGTATTGTTATAACTCTTTGTCCTTTTCAAGGAGTATGATTGAATGTTGGTTGTAGGAGCTTGTTGAAATACAACGTGCTATAGGGATATTAAACATGAATATGAGGTGCCCTTTGCTAGTGCTACCTCTGTACCAAATTTCGTTCAATTCGGTTTCACCGTGTTTGAATTGATAGGGGGAATCGATTTGCACACATACTTGGCCACCATCTGCAAACTATTGGGCTGATGTTCTTGCAGTTTGGTCAGAATATGTTTCCCACATAAAGATATGGTGTTGCAAAATTAGGTAGAGACTAGATTATTAGGTTGGTCGTAATTACATTTTAGCTTTTAACATTTGGGTGGCCGCGATTACGTTTCCATCAAGATAGCGGTGATATAAAACATGACACTGAGGTGCCCTTTGCTAGTGCTACCTCTATACCAAATTTCGTTCCATTTGGTTTCAGCGTGTTTGAATTAATAGGGGGAATCGATTCTGACACAAAGATGGCCGCCATCCGCAAACTATTAGGCGAATGACCTATTATATTGGTCAAAGGATGCTCCCTCCATAAAGGTATGTAGTTGCAAAATTTGGTAGAGATCGGATGATTAGGTTAATCGTAATTTGATTTAAGCTTTGAACATTCGTGTGGCCGCCATTACGTTTCAGTCAAGATGGCGGCGATATAAAACATGACACTGAGGTGCCCTTTGCTAGTACTACCTCTGTACCAAATTTCGTTCCATTCGGTTCCACCGTGTTCGAATTAATAGGGGGAATCAATTTTGACATAAAGATGGCCTCCATCCGCAAACTATTAGGTGAATGACCTACTAGATTGGTCAAAGGATGCTCCCTCCATAAAGGTATGTAGTTGCAAAATTTGGTAGAGATCGGATGATTAGGTTAATCGTAATTTGATTTAAGCTTTGAACATTCGTGTGGCCGCCATTACGTTTCAGTCAAGATGGCGGCGATATAAAACATGACACTGAGGTGCCCCTTGCTAGTGCTACCTCTGTACCAAATTTCGTTGCATTCGGTTCCACCGTGTTCGAATTAATAGGGGGAATCATTTTTGACATAAAGATGGCCGCCATCCGCAAACTATCAGGTGAATGACCTCTTAGATTGGTCAAAGGATGCTCCCTCCATAAAGGTATGTAGTTGCAAAATTTGGTAGAGATCGGATGACTAGGTTAATCGTAATTTGATTTAAGCTTTGAACATTTGTGTGGCCGCCATTACGTTTCCGTCAAGATGGCGGCGATATAAAACATGACACTGAGGTGCCTTTTGTTAGTACTACCTCTGTACCAAATTTCGTTCCATTCGGTTGCACCGTGTTCGAATTAATAGGGGGAATCGATTTTCACACAAAGATGGCCGCCATCCGCAAACTATTACGCTGATGACCTATTGGTTTGGTCAAAGGATGCTCCCCCATAAAGGTATGTTGTTGAAAAATTTGGTAGAGATCGGATGATTAGGTTAATCGTAATTTGATTTAAGCTTTGAACATTTGTGTGGCCGCCATTACGTTTCCGTCAAGATGGCGGCGATATAAAACATGACACTGAGGTGCCTTTTGTTATTACTACCTCTGTACCAAATTTCGTTCCATTCGGTTGCACCGTGTTCGAATTAATAGGGGGAATCGATTTTCACACAAAGATGGCCGCCATCCGCAAACTATTACGCTGATGACCTATTGGTTTGGTCAAAGGATGCTCCCCCCATAAAGGTATGTCGTTGCAAAATTTGGTAGAGATCGGATGATTAGGTTAGTCGTAATTTGATTTAAGCTTTGAACATTTGTGTGGCCGCCATTACGTTTCCGTCAAGATGGCGGCGATATAAAACATGACACTGAGGTGTCCTTTGCTAGTGCTACCTTTGTACCAAATTTCGTTCAATTCGCATTCACCGTGTTCGAATTGATACGGGGGGACAGACATCCAGAGTACACACACTCACACACACACAGACACACAGACACACACACACACAGACTCACACACACACATACACACACACAGAAAGACACACTTTTTTCGCCCTGTGTTGATCTCATAAGTCTACTTTCATTTTTTGCAAAAATCGAAAGTAGGCTAAAAAAAAGGATGATAATCAGTGCCCCAAAAATGGTCCGGCCCTGCACCGATTTTAACGCCAGATAATAGGGTTCCTCACAGGATCTAACTCTTTCCCCGTAACAAATTTCAGCTCAATATCTTGATAATTGCTACCTGTACTTTGCTAAACGCAAAAACGTCGCGCACATACGTACAACTTCAGGGCCTCACAAAAAGAAAACGGTGAGAGATATCCAAATAATTGTTATGAGTAAAAAGGTGCATATCGTGGAGATCTTACACCTGTATATTCAACGTATTTCGATACGACCAATCGTTTTCGAGATATATCGATTCCAAAAAAAGTTTGAAATTCAGGGCCCCCAAAAAAGATCCGGCCCTGCACCGTTCTTAACGCCCGACAATAGATTTTATCATAGGGTCTAACTCTTTCACCGCTCCAAAATTCAGCTAGATATCTTGAAAACTGCGACCTGTACTTTGCTAAACCCCAAAATGTCACGCACAATGGACATTTTCAGGGCCCCAAAAAACGAAAACGATGAGAGATATCAAAAAATCGTTTTGAGTAAAAACTTTGCACACCGCGGAGATCTTACGCCTGCATATTTAAGGTATTTCGATACGAGCAACCGTTTCCGAGATTTATCGATTCAAAAAAAAGTTTGAAATTCAGGGCCCCCAAAAAAGATCCGGCCCTGCACCGTTTTTAACGCCCGACAACAGGTTTTCTCACAGGGTCTAACTCTTTCACCGCTCCAAATTTCAACTCGATATCTTGAAAATTGCGACCTGTACTTCGCTAAACGCAAAAATGTCACGCACAATGGACATTTTCAGGGCCCCAAAAAACGAAAACGGTGAGAGATATCAAAAAATTGTTTGGAGTAAAAACGTTGCACACACGGAGATCTTACACCTTTACATTTAACGTTTTTCGATACGACCAACCGTTTCCGAGATATATCGATTCAAAAAAAAAGTTTGAAATCCAGGGCCCCCCTAAAAGATCTGGCCCTGAACCGTATTTAACGCCCGACAACAGGTTTTCTCACAGCATCTAACTCCATCACCGCTCCAAATTTCAACTCGATACCTTGAAAATTGCGACCTGTACTTCGCTAAACGCAAAAATGTCACGCACAATGGACATTTTCAGGGCCCCAAAAAACGAAAACGGTGAGAGATATCAAAACAATCGTTTTGAGTAAAAAAGTTGCATACTACGGAGATCTAACACCTTTACTTTTAACATTTTTTGATACGACCAACCGTTTCCGAGATATAACGATTCAAAAAAAAAAAAGTTTGAAATTCAGGGCCCCCCAAAAAGATCCGGCCCTGCACCGTGTTTAAAGCCCGACAATAGGTTTTATCACAGGGTCAAACTCTTTTATCGCTCCAAATTTCAGCTCGATATCTCGAAAATTGCGACCTGTACTTCGCTAAGGCCAAAAATGTCACGCACAATGGACATCTTCAGGGTCCCAAAAAACGAAAACGGTGAGAGATATCAAAAAATTGTTTTGAGTAAAAACGTTGCATACCGCGGAGATCTTATACCTGTATATTCAACCTTTTTTGATACGACCAACCGTTTCCGAGATATATCGACTCCAAAAACAGGGTTGAAATTCAGGGCCCCAAAAATGGTCCGGCCCTGCACCGATTTTTACGCCCAACAATAGGGTTCGTCACAGGCACCGACTCTTTCACCGTACCAAATTTCAGCTTGATATCTTGAAAATTGCGACCTGTACTTTGCTAAACGCAAAAACATCACATACATACATACATACATACTGTACCCGATACCTAGTTGAGGCTATCGGCTACGCCAGCTGACATTAAGCCGTAGTTGAGATTTATGGGAAGAGTTGTAAAGATAGCGCTCAAATCAAGTCGAGAGGAATGCTAGGAAATGACGTAGAATGCCAAGGATCAAGAAGGCACTGCCAGTCAAGTAGATGGAATTATGGGAGGAATATTAAAGTTTTATTAAGATCTTTATGGAACAGTATATTTAATCATCTCAGAAGAGAAGAAATAACAAGCATTATATATGATAATAACTTGAAGAAAGACAGATAATCCCTTAAGTTATTGTACAACTTAATAGCCGAGATGAAGGTGGTCGAGATTATATTTGTGACGCACGACCGTAGATGGTGGGGGAGAATAACGTGACCGCGCCAGGTAGGAGCTGGTCAATGCAGTTTAGAGACATCAGTCGAGTTCAGCCAGCGAGATGAGTGGTACACATGCGCCGAGCGTACGGTAAAA
Source organism: Meconema thalassinum (assembly GCA_946902985.2). Taxonomy (NCBI): domain Eukaryota; kingdom Metazoa; phylum Arthropoda; class Insecta; order Orthoptera; family Tettigoniidae; genus Meconema; species Meconema thalassinum. The sequence goes on from OX336388.2 coordinate 1,210,482,193, forward strand.
TCGAGCGGTGAACAGCACTTGTTACGTAAAGCGAAGGCGACAGTATTACTTAACCAAGCAGAGAGCAGGAAGTAGGTCATTGAGCCAAGGCGAGCAACGCAGGGCAGACGGCGAGAAGACCGGTTACGCGGCAGGCTGTACGGGCCATGTACGGAGGAGAAAAGCCGGGGTTCAGAACAGCATTGTAATACGAGTTTGAGAACTTTATTTCGAGCTGCATTTTATAACGCAGAACAGTATAGCAAAGCGGCATGGCGAGGCCGGCTTTAAGCGTAGATCATTCTGGAACAGTGCAGTAGATCAGAGCGGGCTAGTTCCGACTTTTATACGCAGGCAACATTAAAGAAGCTGAACTTCATTTCAACATTCAGTTACAACATTGAGTTGGGACTTGTATTCAGTAATAGAATTGTGCAGGCAGATAGTTACAATATACTGCAATTATGAACTTAGATATTCAAATGACATTACGATTATGCATTTCATAACGGAATATATAGAGCGACCATGTGGTCCAAACAACATTAACGCTTTTAAGCAAATGAACTGTTACAATTATATGCACTTATGAACATTGGCATGTGCATTAATAGAATTCTTTTTCATGAATTATCATAAAATATCGAGTACGAACACAGCTGCAGGGTGTTTCAAAAACTTATACACTCTCATAAATAAAATTTATTTTCTACAAGTGAGACTTAACCGCTGTGGAGATTGAACTTTTAACAAGCAAACCGAACATTATATGGGACAGTGGCGTAACATCAAAGAAGAATATGGGGTACGCTGCTTTTATGAACTTTTACGTAAGGATTTGGACAGTATCCATTATGGATGACATACAGTTCATCATGTCGGAGTAAACGAAGACAGAGACGCGATGGCACCACGGAGCGATGGATTCGATTCCTGAAGAAGAGGAGGTCTAACAGCTAATTCACTTGGGATATGAAGGCGATCGTTATCGCGTGGGTGAAACGATATTCACGTCGATCTTTCGAGAAATTTATTACACATGAGAATAATCGACGATCTTTGAAATATAATAACAGCTGATATGAGAAGGTACTGTAAGAGTTATGACTTTCTAATATGATATTTTCATGAACACTGGGCATACATGTATATATTTTCTACTAGGAGGTATACGATTATTTAGACATGGCTTAAACATTATTTGCTCCAAATTTTGCTAGAATATGGCGTTACCATATGATATGGCAGGCACCATTATACGAAATTCTCACCATTGGTTGGCTTTATTAAGCAGATGTTTGGTCTTTTAGACATTTTCCAGTAAGGATAGTTTTCTTGGATAGTTATTTTTTGTGGCGAGTATTTCGAACTCGTGATCTGCAATTGGATTATTTAAATTACTTCGTCAGTTCATTGCATACTAGCGAGTGTGTATTATTCATCAGTAGGGATTTTTTCCATTGGATTGTTTGGAGATGTTATTCACTCAAGTGAATGAATATCGCTTTTATGTGACAACTATAGACTTGTTGATTCCAATCTGGTACATTCACTCATGAGACGACGAGATGGGGCCTTTCGTATTTATACGATTGCGTGGTGGTACACATCTTTACCCATCGTTCAGGGCATTATCATGTTAGACGACGGGGCAAGGCCTTTCGTATTTATACGATCGTGTGGTGGTTACTCATCTTACTTGCCATTGAGGAACTCACTTTTATTATCCGAGTGTACTTGAGATTGTAAGAGGATCAAACAAGAAACTACTAGTCACATATCAGTCGAATTTTGTTAAATAAATTAAAAATACATGTCAGCAGGGTTACATTTTGTAATTCTTGTTTGCCAATCCAATATTTTGTTGCTATACTCTTTTGAGAGTACTTTCAGTTTAACAGCTGATACAGCTGATGCTTTTGATAATGTTTATGGTTGAATTTGATACCTTTGAGAAGGATTTAAAGTAATTGAATCTTATAAGATGAATCATTAATGGTCAGATTTATTTTAAGGCAGATCAGTATTGCATATTTCGATGTGAGAGATTATAGCACATTGGTGTTTTTCTGTGAAGTGAATTATGAGAATTTTAAGAGAATTTATGCTATTTGAAAGCAGATCTTGAATTTGATTACGATTACTAAGGTAATATTTTTCCTAATTGTTTAAGAAGTTGTCTAGATGTGATCAGATTAATTACAGTTATTGGAGATTGCGTGCGTTGATAATTTGAAGCCAGTTATGTATTTTTGTAGATCATGCAACGTGATTAAGTGAAGTTTGTGATAGGCATTTTGTGGAAGTTGCCGAGTGGAAGTTGCAATATTGCTAATGTATTTTGAAGCAGACATGAGGTTGTCGAACCCAGTCTAGCATAATTTTGAGATTCGTGCTGTGTGCTGAATATTTATGGAGTTTGTGGAATAATTGTGGTATTCAAATGTGATATTTGATGAAGTGAAAATATATAATGTAGTTGTGGATAGTGAGATCCAACGTGAATTTGTGAAGGAAATAATATTTTTTTGGCATGATAATTAAATACGAGATATAACTTGGAAGTGATAAAACTGTAAGACAACGTTCTATAAACCATATTAAACAATTTGTTAGGAAATTAAACAAATAAATAATGTTGATAATACAAGATTTTCTGATAATAATGATTAATGAAATAATAATCTGAAATTTAAGCATATTAATGATCTGACCTAATGAAATAAAAATCAGAATGACTAGATGAAATAATAAAAATCTAAATAACCAGATGAATAAAATTTAAATAAATTGATAAATTAAATTTTGGAATAGATCAATGAATTAAATAAATGGATGAATTAAAGATTGAATAAATAAGCTGACTTAAATAAATTAATAGATGATTGAATAGATGATGAATAACTGAATTGGAAGGTGATAATTAACTAAAGGAGCTGATGATTAATAAATTTAAATGAATTTAAATAAATTTATTTGAGAAATGATTTGAAGAATTGCAACTTGTGTTGATGAATTAAATATTTAATTTTGATGATGATGATGATTATAACCAATAAATAGTGGATTTTCTGTGATTCACAAAATAAGCAATGATTAATGACAGTGTAAATAGTGTAAATTACTTATTCGATGTTTAGGAGCATATTACTAACATATTCAGCATTTGAATAATGCCATGCAAGCCATAAATTATGTGATATTTAAAATATGTGATTATAATATGTGTATTTAGACAGATTATTAATATTTTTTACATCCACATTCATGATGTTAATTTAAAGAGAAGTTAGGTCTCAGTTATCACGAATGTCAGTGACGCAAAGACATAGTGCTACGGTGATCCTGAGAACCCAAGAGAACTTTAGAAATTTTTCCTATTTCATGTGGATTAAATACACTTTGAGTAGAATGGAGATGGTTCGATTTTCTGGTCAATGACAATTTAACGTTGGCATTCGACCATGCTCTCAGGTAGGATGTGTGTTTAATATGTCTGTCTGACTATCAAAGTTGAATAAATTTGTTTTTATCTTAGTTGTGATCTGATGATGATGTGATTTTCCTATTAGCCTACTTTAGATTTTTCCAAAAAATGAAAGTAGACTTATGAGATCAACACAGGGCGAAAAAAGTGTGTCTGTCTGTGTGTGTGTATGTGTGTGTGTGAGTATGTGTGTGTGTGTGTGTGTGTATGTATGTGTGTGTGTGAGTCTGTGTGTGTGTGTGTCTGTGTGTGTGTGAGTGTGTGTACTCTGAATGTCTGTCCCCCCTATCAATTCGAACACGGTGAATGCGGATTGAACGAAATTTGGTACAAAGGTAGCACTAGCAAAGGACACCTCATTGTCATGTTTTATATCGCCGCCATCTTAACGGAAACGTAACGGCGGCCACACAAATGTTCAAAGCTTAAATCAAATTACGACTAACCTAACCATCTGATCTCTACCAAATTTTGCAACAACATACCTTTATGGGGGGAGCATTCTTTGACCAAACCAATAGGTCATCAGCGTAATAGTTTGCGGATGGCGGCCATCTTTGTGTGAAAATCGATTCCCCCTATTAATTCGAACACGGTGCAACCGAATGGAACGAAATTTGGTACAGAGGTAGTACTAACAAAAGGCACCTCAGTGTCATGTATTATAACGCCGCCATCTTGACGGAAACGTAATGGCGGCCACACAAATGTTCAAAGCTTAAATCAAATTACGAATAACCTAATCATCCGATCTCTACCAAATTTTGCAACAACATAACCTTATAAAGGAAGCATCCTTTGACCAAATGAATAGGTCATTAGCCTAATAGTTTGCGGATGGCGACCATCTTTGTGTGAAAATCAATTCCCCCTATTAATTCAAACACGGTGAAGCTGAATGGAACGAAATTTGGTACAGAGATAGCACTAGCAAACGGAATCTCAGTGTCATGATTAATATCGCCGCCATATTGACAGAAACGTAATGGCGGCCACACGAATGTTCAAAGCTTAAATCAAATTACGATTAACCTAATCATCCGATCTCTACCAAATTTTGCAACTACATACCTTTATGGAGGGAGCATCCTTTGACCAATCTAATAGGTCATTAGCCTAATAGTTTGCGGATGGCTGCCATCTTTATGTCAAAATTGATTCCCCCTATTAATTCGAACACGGTGGAACCGAATGAACGAAATTTGGTACAGAGGTAGCACTAGCAAAGGGCACCTCACTGTCATGTTTTATATCACCGCTATCTTGACGGAAACGTAATCGCGGCCACCCAAATGTTAAAAGCTAAAATGTAATTACGACCAACCTTATAATCTAGTCTCTACCAAATTTTGCATCACCATATCTTTATGTGGGAAACATATTCTGACCAAACTGCAAGAACATCAGCCCAATAGTTTGCAGATGGTGGCCAAGTATGTGTGCAAATCGATTCCCCCTATCAATTCAAACACGGTGAATCCGAATTGAACGAAATTTGGTACAGAGGTAGCACTAGCAAAGGGCACCTCATATTCATGTTTAATATCCCTATAGCACTTTGTATTTCAACAAGCTACTACAACCAACATTCAATCATACTCCTTGAAAAGGACAAAGAGTTATAACAATACCCATGCATTTAGGAGAAAGTATGCTATATGTTCTTTACTGAACATCTTGTTTTCTTTCCTTGTCTTAATTAAGGCTTAACCAGGAAGGATGTGGTTTGCTAGGGATTCAGTTGATGGTGCCCATTGATATTTGTATTTTTTAAAATTAAATTTAAACCCGTAACGACCCTGGAGATACTTTATCTCGTGTTACCCTCTGCTTTTGAGATATTTCAACTGAATTTCCGACACATTCCTTATTTGACTAGGTGTTCATTTAACTCCGCTCTGTCCTGGAAATCCAGGAATGCGATGTAATAGCAGATGGGTCATCGCATCCCCAGGACGAACGGGTACAATACATACAGACAGATAGACAGACTTTTTCTTGAATTTTTTTTTCGACTCCAATTCGATTGGAATAGGTTTGAACAATGGGCGACGCTTAGTTTCCGAGATCTCAAAAAATCCTACCACGGCTATATGAAAGCCTATAGGATTTGGATCCGGCTTTCATAACAAGAAGTTCCATGACGAACTAAAGAGCCTACTTTTCTTAAAATTTAAGATTTTTGGCAATGATTAATCAATATGGATCTATCTAGAATTAAGTTTGTAATATCGAAATTTCTAATTAGTTCGAAATACTGTATACCTGGCATAATGTAACCTAATGGAGCACTACAGTTGGAAGCCCTGGTGACTGAATATATTCTTAGTTCCATCTCTTAGGGTACAGAATACACAATTTGGTTGAAGTCCAATGGATTGCATGGACGTTACATGCAGTTAGACATTGGATCTATCAGCGCGCATAAAATCATATTGGCAACAATATCATGCACGTGTTGGTCAGAAATAATCTGAAACATTATGATCTCTTGATGTGCCAATTTTGGATGAAATCCATTTGTTAGCATAGAAGTTACATGCATTTTAAAATTGGACCGATCGGCAGACTAAGAATCATGTTGGCAGAACTGACGTATATTAATTACTCCAAATTAATCTAGAATGTGAGGTACTATACGTGTGCAAAGTTTAGAGCTGTTGGCTTGCATACTTTCTGATATATTGATATTAGGGTAAAAAACATAGAGACAGCAATTATTTACAGTTGGCAGCCCTGGTTGGTCTTAAAGAAAACGCATAGTCATATATGTTATGGTACACATAGCACATACGAAATTTGGTTGAAATCCAATTGACAGTTTAGAAGTTACATGTATTTAAAAATTGGTCCTAACAGCAGACTTAGAATCATGTTGGCAGAACTGACGTATATTAATTACTCCAAATTAATCTATAATGTGAGGTACTACACGTGTGCCAAGTTTAGAGCTGTTGGCTTGCATACTTTGTGATATATTGATATTAGGGTAAAAAACATAGAGACAGCAATTATTTACAGTTGGCAGCCCTGGTTGCTCTTAAGAATATGCATAGTCATATCTGTTATGGTACACATAGCACATACGAAGTTTGGTTGAAATCCAGTTGATAGTTTAGAAGTTACATGTATTTAAAATTGGTCCTAACAGCAGGCTTAGAATCATGTTGGTAGCACTGACGTATATTAGTTACTCCAAATTAATCTAGAATCTCAGGTACTGATATCGTGCCAGGAGATGGCAGTCGGGTTTGAACTGCAGAGGTCTTCCCACTCACTGCGTAACGCGCATTCCAAAAACATTCAGTTGGTTACTACTTGCTTCACTCACTCAGCACATTCCTTCTTTCACTGGCTGCGTGTCGTCTGTTGCAATAATAACCACTGGCATGCGGGTAGTCGATATATTTAAGTTTGGAATAGGTGGACCGCGTATGCGTACTGCAAGACCCCCCGCACTCCGTCACAGCGTGTTCAACTGCCATCTCCTGCCGCGATGACAGTACTATACGTGTGCATAGTTTCAAGCAGTCGGCTTGCACACTTTATGATATAATTGGTATTTGGATAAAAGAATAGAGAGAGTATTTATTAACAGTTAGCAGCCCTGGCGGCTCTTAAGAATACGCTCAGTCATATCTGTTTAATTACCCATATTACATACGAAATTTGGTTGAAATCCAATTGATAGTGTAGAGGTTATATGCATTTAAAATTGGACCTGTCAGCAGGCTTAGCATCATTTTGGCAACATTGCCATGTATGGGCTCCTGGAAATTAAACTTAAATATTATTATCTATATGAGTGCCAATTTTGGAATAGCTCCCATGCATACCATCCAAGATATCCAACATGGAGCTCAAATTTCAAGTTCGGTTTTTGGGCAGTTGGTAGCACTGATATCATTTTCATATATGGGCTTGATATATTCAGGCATAGATCTTGACTCATACCAAACTTGGTTTCGATTGCTGCAGCCGTTTAGGAGTTGATAGGGGACACAAATACACAGAAACAGACACACACACATTTGCCCGGATCGATCTCATAAGTCTACTTTTTCCTCATTTTTGCAAAATGTGAAAAGTAGGCTCAAAGTACAACCTAGGAAAAATGTTACTACTCATTTGGTCGCCTCTCAAACAAACTTTCTTCCCCAGTAATTTTGGCGGCAAAATTGGTCAATTTCGTTCTGCGATAACTTCCGATCGGCAACGCTTTGAGAAAACAACTGCACATTCAGAATAAATGCCACACTGGAGGTGGCAAGAAATTTAGTTCTGGACTCTAGGGGCTGGAACGGAGTACACTCAGCCTCATGGAGTAAAACTGGCAGAGGTGGGTTTGATTCCCTCGGCAGCCATCATGGAAGTGTTTTTTCGTGGCTTCTCATTTCTACGACAAGGAAATGTGGGTTCAGTCAGGGTGTACCAAGAGCCTGATGATGAGGCTGATATGGTGCACCTAGGCGAAACCCCGTAAGAGACAAGGCAACCCCTAAATGATTTTCTGGAGTATAACCTTTGTTATTGTTATGTTGGACGTACGACTGAGAGAGCTGTCAAAGGACTTGAAATAAGATACCAACCCGGTAATTGCCCAGAGCGGGTGTGCAAAAGGAGCAAATTTTACTCCAGGTGATCACTGCTATCGATAGGATTTGAATCATGGATCTCACCCCAGTTATCGAGCGTGACTTTCACCACTCGGCTACGCTGCTGAATAATGTCTTGTTCTCCCTAAGAATGGGAAACTGTAACTCACAAGAAGACTATGCGACAACGTTCTGTGTTGTTTGATAAGTTGTACAGTAGATATGGATATTAATGAACGTAAATAACTGTTTATTGTTTATTTAACCAAGGCTTACATTTAACGATACTAATCAGCACCATGTCCGCTCTATTTGCTCGACCACGGACCTGCATTGCGCTGAGGTTAGCTAAAGCCTGTGGGAAATAAACCAGGAGGACTCATGTAAAATAAACGGTGATTGGCATACCTGGTGCAGATCCGACGGGGACGGTGTAGCCAGCTATTCTATTCATGAACCCCTCTTATTTATTTATAATTCAGCATATTTTCCCCAATATTGACGTGCAATTGTATATGTAAGTTAATTTCCAGTCACCCCACACGCTAATTCTGGAATCCCCTCAAAGGCTGGGTGACTAGCACTCGAATCACACCCACAGGGTAGAATTTAAATAAATGAGTTCTGTTAAACATATGAAAGGAAACGCTGTTCTAAACAAACTACTGTCGAAATTTTCTGGATCAAATCTTGTTGTTTATCAACTCCAAATATGTTACTGTAGGCCTTCAGTAACAGCGCTCGACGAGCATCAACGGACATCAGGAAAGCAAGTGCCAAGATCTATTTTCACTTATTATTTCATTGCCATAATATCTGACTTTATCCACAACCAATAAATACAGGAGACGTCGTTTTTTAAAGAACGTTTCATTTGGAAAGTGATAAGAAATTAAACTATTCTCCAAAGTAGAGACGTCAGATTCTATGGTCTTGAGCCATCTTTCAGTGAGGTTTCTTATCCCGCGACGGTACCAGTCCCAGTGTTTTGATGCGAAGAATTCGGCGAGACTCACTTCCACAGATTCAATGTTTTCGAAATTTCTTCCACGCAAGAAATGGACCGTGGATCGGAAAAGACGGTAATCCGAAGGCGCAAGATCAGGAATGTTTGCTGGATGTGGTAGCAGTTCGACTCCTCCCAATTCCTAAAATTTTGCCAAGGTTGTTCGTACAGGATGAGGTCTCGCATTGTCCTGCTGCAAGAGAACTCTATTTCGGTTAACTAATGCGGGATATCTCCTCCTCAAAATTTTATAAACTTGTTCCAGTAGTTGAGAATAAAAGTCCGCATTGACTGCACCCCCATTTGGAATAAACTCCCAGTGAATCACTCCTTCAAAATTCCACCTGACACACAACATCACTTTGGGGCCGAACCGATCCTTTTTAACGACGACTTTGGCCGGTTGACGGGGAATGAGCCACTATTTCGAGGCGTCAGCGTTGCGTTAATAGACTCATTTTTCATCACATGTGCAATTCTCCTGATAAATCTATCATCCATGGGGTTACCGATAAGCTGACGACAGATATCCACTCTAAGTTGAGCCTTTTCAGGGTTCAGTTCATGAGGTACAGATCAACAGTTTCTGTTTGATTTTCCAAGTTTCTTAATCCGGTAATGTATGGTATCTTTTGTTGCACCAAGTTCTTCTGACTCTCTACGAGTACTTCTTTGAGGATTTTCTTCAAAAATTTCACATTCCCATATTCTTCAAGCCGCGGCAGCAGGTTTGTAATCTTCTTTCCAGTAGTGCTTCAGAAGGACCCTAACCTCCAACTTTGCAAGTTCCATTTGTGATTGTGTATCAATAACTGACGACTGATACATTCTCGCAATATACGCAATTCTAGCCATGGCCTCCTGTAAATAGCACTGGCAATCCAAAGTAAACCAATTCTATCTTATATGACATCAAACTTTAAAAACATTACTTATGAGACATCCTAATATTTCTCTTACTGCGTTTGGCTGCCTTAAGCAAGTGGGCGTCTGCAAATAAAGAGCAGCTTTCCCTAAATATGCAGAGTTTGCTGGCTTCCTCGAGCAAAAGTGTGCATAAAGCCATTAGTCTGGTTTTACGTAACAGTTAGTTTAATGTAATGTTTAAATTGTTCTCAAACTCCAAATATACTGTATATTCATGCAAGATTTCTTGTGAAAGTGTCTATTTTGTATTCCTTTTCTATTTATCTATTGTTGTTTCTTTGTGAGTGTGTTTCAATATCTAAGTGCTTACAGAAGAACCATGCGTATCAGAATACCATTTTACAAACATAACTGTATATTTCTTTTCGTGATTACTCTGCGGCCGATAGCTTCAATTTAATCATCCTCAGATTTTGTGGCTTATTTTTAAAGTTGATATCTGTGTCACTTCGATAAATGTAATGTTGTATGAAACTGTGTATGGTCAATCTTGGTCTAAAGCCGTAATAAATACAGTTAAAAATAACTCCTCTCAGTCGTTCCGCCCTATAAAACAACAATAACTAATTAACTAACTAACTAACTCCTCTCCACTCGTGAGACGTAAGCCAGCTAATAGAGCGCACATATATTGTAATGAATGTACCGGTATCCTATGTATTCGGATATCTGAGGTCTGGGATGTCTAATTCTCCGTTTCTTGATGTGTTCTTTTTAAACTGGTTTTCTTCCATGATTGGATATTTTGTACAGGCAGCGTAAGTAGATTACACCTGTAGCACTCATGACTAATGAGTTCAGTAATTGATAACACCGAGAGTTTAGTTATTATTGTTTTAAGGGGCAAAACGGTGAGGTCATCGGCCCTCCACTCCGAGAATTTCTCGAAGTGGTTCTGATTTTCCCTTTTTATAGAGATTTACAAGCAGACCGTTCCGTCTTTGTCTCTCCTGTCTCTATCGGTGCTACATCTTTCTGTACTAAGTCACTCGTTCCTGAACGATTAAACCTCTTTGGAAATCATTCTCATTACCATCCTCAGCATCATAGCCCGTTTTGTTTTCTTTTTTTCTTTCGAGGGAATCCATGGGGAAGTCTTCAAAAGACAGATTGCAAGCTTCCGGACTTACAACTGTGCAGTATTCTTAACTACTAAAACCTCTCAAACCCTATACTTGGCGTAAGGCCACCCCAGAACTGCCAGTTCAGCCTTACTTCAGGGTGGAGCCACTGTTAACACCAGAGGTCTCAGTCAATTTCATTTTACTTGATGGTAATGAAATTACTCAACATCATCCTCAATGTCTTCAGCAACCAGTCTTCTCGGTTGTTTTTAGCAGCTCAGAGATGTAGACATCAATCTGTGCCCCAATCTCTCTGCTGCTGAGCATTTTATCCACCACATTGTCTGGTGTAATGACCCTAACTTTAGTCTCCAGAAGTCTTGCAAGATTTCTCACCTCAAGCTTGCAAATAACGTGTGCTGAACGTCATGCCAGTTATAATAATAGTAACAATAATAATAATAATAATACAAATATGGACTACAGTGAGCGCCACAATAATGTTCCTAAGATCGTGCACTTGGAGATGGCTAAAATTACAGGACTCCTCGCTTTCGTATTATGAGTACCAACCAAAAGATGTTTCGGAGAATGGAACCCATATACAGTGTGTCCGCAAATTCTCTCCGCAGCGGGGAGCTACGTGGGTTTCGCCTTGCGAGACTTGTTCTGTTGGCAGTACATTCATATCGCTGTATACGCAGTCTCACCGCAGCGCTTGTTCCGTGTTGATCTTCAACTGGAGTGATAGGATGGTGAATCTCGGTCCATTATTACCGACAGTGAGTGCCTGTGCATGACAGTGTTGACGCAGTAAGTTGTGTTCTTGTCAAGTTCTTGTGTAAGCTGAGTCTAGTGGGAATGCTTACTACTGAAGAGCGTGTGTTTTTAGTGGAAGAGGTTTTCTTTGCTGGTGGAAATTTTACGGAGCATGTGAGGCGGCAATTTAGTTTACGTTTTCCTTCTTCGAGGTGTCCACATCGTGACACTGTACGCCACTTACAGCGTCAACAGTCATTCACAGGCACTCACTGTCAGCAATAATGAACTGGGATTCCCCACCCAAGCATGTGCATTCATCGTATGGCCAAAGTAAGGAGTCCAGTATGTATTTACTGCGAGAACGAACAAGATGACGTGTATCATACGTTCTTCGTCTGCGATCGTTGGGCAGCGGAAAAACAATACTTGAAGCTGAGGTTGGTCCAATGACACCGGACAATATAGTTGGAATTATGCTGAGGAACGATCTCGGCTGGGATATGGTCGCTTTCTTCGTTGAGGTGGTCCTTCGTCAGAAGAAGTCAGATGGGGATTTGCACGATTTAGTTGATTAAGTCTGCGATCCGTGGACTGAGTATGAATTGAGAAGTAGGAAGGTGCTTGTGAAGCAAAGAAAATGGCTCCATCCTGAAGTAATATGAAAATGGTCCCGGGATGGGTTTCGTCAAGAGGATGGAGTGTGGTCTTTAGTGGGTAAGAATCCCACACACTTGAGTGCGGGCCCTTCTCAAAGTCTTATGCAAGATTTTCCACTTCGCTCGTAAAAATAAAAAATAAAAATGAAAAATAATAAATGAAATAATATATGTGCATGGAAATTTGTAGGTTAATGACTGTCGTGATCATGTATGTGATCAAATATAAATAATTATGCTGTAACCTGTGTGAAGAGAGAAAACAAACAATATTCCGTAGTAAGTATGTAGAAAATAATGTTCTTGAAAATTGAATTTATGAAAGTTGGAAAATACTTATTGTGAAAATATGATAGAAACCGATACTGTGTTTAAAGTACAACTGGTTATTGACTTAAGGTTTCAATTTACTGATATTTTAAACTTCGTCAATAAGGACAAGGGCTGACATGGTCATATTATTGGCTTTTCAATAATATGTCACTTAGATGCTAATGAGAAATTAACCACTGAAACGAGGGGTTGGAAAATGGATATAGCGTTCAGGCTAAAATCCCTCTCTTATCAGACCAAGTATAGGCACTATAACACAGTTGTTAAGCCAGAGTGCCTCTTTGCGGCAGGAACCTTACCAAGCATGAAAATTACTGAATTTGAGAAAAGAGATGGAAATTCGTTCGATAAATTCTAGGTCCTAAGATTACCTGACTGTGGATATAAATTTCAATTGCGGTCGAATCAAGAGCTCTACGACAAGTGTGAAGGAATTTCTGTCAGTATGAGAAAAAGAAGATTGATGTTCAATGGGCATAATTAACGATTGGGAACTGATAGGTTAGCTAATATAACTCTTAACCTTCAAGAGAAGTGGGAGATACAACCTCCATGGCTTCAAGAGGTATGTCAAGAATTTAAAAAGGGCAAATATTGGACTGGTTGAAGTGTGGGACAGGACAAGATTCAGAACTAAAATTGCAAGTGTGAAGGATCCCCCCAAAAGAAGACTCACACTTTCAGTGGAAGAAACATTGAGAAGGAGTCAAAGATTGAAAAGTCTCTGGCAGGAAGCTAAACGGCAAGAAAGAAACACCTTGAAGACGAAGACCTTAATAATTGTTGTGTATTTGTAGTTAATAGATGGCTGTATCTAATTAATAATGTCTCTTAAGAGGACTGCTGCAGGTCCTTCGAGTTGACCCCATAGGCGACCTGCATGTCATGATGATGATTGAATGATGATGAAGACGTCACAACCACCTAGTGCCTTCATCTTTCTTCTTCTTCTCCCCAACCGCTAGGTTGGTGGGCAACATGCATGCATTCCAAAATGTCTTCTTTCTCTGGCCTGTAGTTTCAAATGGCAATAAGTGCGTTTGCCTTTAATGCTGTCTATGAATTGAGTCCTTGGTCTTCCTCGACTCCTCTTTCCTTCTAGCATCCCTTCGAAGAGTGTGGTGCACCAGTAAGAATGACGAATCAAATGGCCAACAAAACTATTCCTTCTTCTGTTTAAGAATTCAACCAAGATACGTGTCTCCTTTGCTCTTTTGAGAACATTCTCATTCGTGACTTTATCAGTCCAAGGTATCTTTAGTAATCGTCACCAGCACCACATCTCGAATGCCCTAGTGTCTGATTCATGGGAATCAACCATAATAGTTTAATATCACCACGGCACGGCCGAGATTTGAATTGAACCCGGGACTCCTGTAGTCAAAGCCTAACATCCTTACCACTTATCCATAACGCTGGATATAATAATAATAATAATAATAATAATAATAATAATACAATAATAATAAAAAAATTACGAGCCTTACAGTAGTCGCATATAATGTGTATCATCTGACATATTATTCGAATAATTCCATATTACTTACTCGCATTTTATTAAGAATGAACTCATAGACCTTGTGCCAGCAAACATGAAGGATTCCTTCGTGTTGTTACCATCGGTAAGTTCTCATTACTGTTATTTCTGCAATAACTACTTGTAAAACTCTAGTGACAAATCCTTTCAGCAAGTATGATATAATGAATATTTTGACTCCAAAGGACGACAACTTCGAGATGATTTATTGTAGTAATTTCTTTAATGGGGCCTCCAAACCTTGAATTAAACCGTATGCTATATACATTACACATAGTGCTGTATTTTGGCCAACAGTACCTCGAGTGCTTACATTAAATAAGAACACAGTAAAAGTAGTAAGATTTAATAAATAATATGATTTAATGAATATTTTCACACCAAAGAACGACAGTTTAAAGATGATTTATTGTAGGAATATCTGTAATGGGGCCTCCAAACCTTGAAGTAAACCGTATGCGATTTACATTCCACATAGCCACATGACCGACAGTAAGTCGTTGTACCAATCTCCGCCACCGCGCGCGCTCATTGTTTCAGTTGCATTTCCGTCCCACTTCCGTCCCTTTTTACAAAATCACCCCCACGCAAAAATAAACAGCATCCGAGTGGAATGATGTTACACATTAAAATATCCAGCAACCGAGCGGAATGATGTTACACATTAAAATATCCAGCAACCGAGCGGAATGATGTTACACATTAAAATATCCAGCAACCGAGCGGAATGATGTTACACATTAAAATATCCAGCAACCGAGCGGAATGATGTTACACATTAAAATATCCAGCAACCGAGCGGAATGATGTTACACATTAACATATCCAGCAACCGAGCGGAATGATGTTACACATTAAAATATCCAGCAACCGAGCGGAATGATGTTACACATTAAAATATCCAGCAACCGAGTGGAATGATGTTACACATTAAAATATCCAGCAACCGAGCGGAATGATGTTACACATTAACATATCCAGCAACCGAGCGGAATGATGTTACACATTAAAATATCCAGCAACCGAGCGGAATGATGTTACACATTAAAATATCCAGCAACCGAGCGGAATGATGTTACACATTAAAATATCCAGCAACCGAGCGGAATGATGTTACACATTAAAATATCCAGCAACCGAGCGGAATGATGTTACACATTAAAATATCCAGCAACCGAGTGGAATGATGTTACACATTAAAATATCCAGCAACCGAGCGGAATGATGTTACACATTAAAATATCCAGCAACCGAGCGGAATGATGTTACACATTAAAATATCCAGCAACCGAGTGGAATGATGTTACACATTAAAATATCCAGCAACCGAGTGGAATGATGTTACACATCAGTAATGAAAATCCACAGCCTGTTTCCAGTCGACTGACCGGATCAGGGAATGGAATGAATGAAGCCCTCATCTAGCGGCGAGGATATGAACTGTGACAGCTGCCGAAGCCTGTCGCAATCTCCTGGGGCAATGATTAAACGAAGGACAGATGAAATGAAATGAGAGTGAAGAGCGTGGCTGGAATGAAATTGTGACAGGGAAAACCGGAGTACCCGGAGGAAAACCTCTCTGCCTCCGTTTTGTCCAGCACAAATCTGACATGGAGTGACCGGGATTTGAACCACGGACCCAGCGGTGAGAGGCCGGCGCGCTGCCGCCTAAGCCACGGAGACTGCCTACGCATCAGTAATAATAATGATAATAATAACATAATATGCATTTTGGAACATTGAGGACACTGTTTGCAAGATAAGACAATAATTGTTCTCTCTAGGCTGGATATTCTCCTTTCTTGCCCTGAGACCCAATTTACTCTTTTTGTTGGGCTGAGAATCGAAATCTGGACTCAGACGCGACTATCAGTAGGCCTATAGAGTCCTAGAGTTAAGTGCACGTACTGTTCAGTTAATTTTAAGTACCTACTGTGTATAGCAGTCCCCGCTCATTTAATTTGTTAGCAATGTTATTTTCGACCTTCACCTAGCGATTGCAGTCAGCACGGGAGCAAATTGCTTGTAATGGGCTTAATGGATGCTTGGCGCGCAGGTTGCGTGTGGCACTACACTTATCAGAGCAGATAAGTTCCTGCAATAATATTTATACTGGACTACTCGACACACCCTCACCCACACTTCAGCGATGTGGGGAGTGCCATGGCCACAAGGGATGTTGGTGACCCAATCAGAGTCCTTGGACAGTCAAACAGGCATCCTGAGCTGGGATATGCGTGCTAAAGAGTCGTCGGTACCTTTACGAGCATTCTGTAACATAGAAATGGGTTTAGGACATAGCTTCCGGTGAGCGGCTTCCGTGGCATAGTTGGTAGCATGCGGAGCTTCTAAGCCCAAGGTCGCAGGTTCAAACCCGGATACAGTCGTCGGATTTTTTTAAGAGTGTTAATTATCCCTCAGTATGCCTTCCTTTGGAGGGGAAGTGAAGCTGGCGGTCCTATGACATAGATTTATGGCATGAAAATGAACCTTCGTCTAATTACACATGTGTGAAGCTAAATCATAGGTTAGATTTGACTAACGCTCTTAGGTTCCAACGTTCATTGCCAGGAGCCCACTGCGGTGGCATATAGTAACCAAGTTCACAACTAGTTGTCGCATTGACGGTGGCGTTTGGTAGCAAAAGTAGGAACTACTTGAAAATTGAATGTCTGCAGTCCTTACTTGAATTAAAAGCAGATAACACACACAACTAACAACGGTTATCAGACATATTCTACACACAACCGAAGTAAACGGGGCTACATGACCGTGTTGTCGCAGCCCCTAAAATGAGGAACCAACCAACCTAGCTTCCGATAGAGTGGCCATATATTTATAATACTCTGACTGCGTGGTGCAGCGGTAAAGTTATCGTCTGGTGTGCCAAAGGTTGTAGGATTGAATCCTGGTGAAGTCAGTTGGCCTTTGAGGTTAAGCAAATGTGAGCGAGCTGAGTCTGACACGTTCAGGATCCCCTTCGGGGCAACATTTAGGCACCCTGGCGTCTCTAAAAGCCCCAGTAGTTAGAAGGGACGTAAAACCAATAACATTATTATCTTTTGAATAAGACCTTTAATGCACCTCTTGGTGTAGCAGCTAGCAATCGTGGCTGTCGACCCGGAGAAATGTAATTCTGGTCTAAGGGCTGGAACGGAGTACACTCAGCCTCGTGAGGAAATCTGGGAAGGGAGTGGGTTCAATTCCCACCTCAGTCATTCTGGAAGTGGTTCTCCGTGGTTTCCCAACTTTTTCTCCAATCAAATGCTGGGATGGTTTCTAACTTAAGACGACGGCCGTCTCTTTCTCAACCCTCACCTGAATTACAAATACACACACTAACACATTATGGTGATGATAATTATTGTTTGAAGGGGCCTAACATCTGGGTTATCGGCCCTTAATGGTTTGGGTGATAGTGAAACATGAGATGAGAATGATTTTCTATAAATAATACTAACTTCAGACTTACATACTATAAGAAGAAATGTGAAACAAATAAAGAATAAGGTAATTAATGGACAGGAGGAAACGAAATGTCCTCAATCCTCGAAGAATGAGGATTGAGGGACTTGGAAGGAAGGAGAACTATGAAAGGAATATAGTAAAGTGGAAGAGGTGAGGGTCCACTCCAGAGGAGATAAAACTGGACTCAGTTCAGTAATCCCTCGGGATCGCCAACTCCCGAACTCACTAGCCGTGAGTCATTGAGGGCGTAGCACTATCGGGGGTCACCAGAAGTGGTGCGGCTACACGCACCCTGCCTCCTTAAGGACCTTGTGCAAAAGGCAGGAGATATGAAGAAAACAGAAGAGGTGTGACCCCTCGAAGAATGAAGCATCAGGAAAGATGAGACAAGGACCAATTAAGGCGGGGAAGTAAAATACTCCCTAGGCCTTGGATACCCTAATACCGTCGGGGTCGGAAAAGAACAAGAGTTGACCAAGAGTGGTCGATAGGAAAGATGACAGAGAGGAGCCCGGCACAAGTAAGTGGAAGTAATGCCGAACTCAGCAGTGTCCCCGTAGTCGCCAACCTATGTACCACTAGCCGTGGGCTCCTGGGGGACCCACACACTAACACAGCCATCACAGTAAAACATGTTATCACACAAACTCCACAAACATCCAAGTACACGAGGTTACACGACTACTTTGTCGCAAAGCCCCTAAATAAATTTAACTAATCCTTCAAAATATTGTTCTGACCGCTACGCTACGGAGGCGATTCGATAGTCATTTATAAGAATTATAATAAAGGAGGGGAATGTTGATTATGAAGCCACGATATAAACAGGAATAGAATATTATAAACGACGGAAAATGTAGAAGAACTTATACTGACTGTTGAGTGTGAATGTAGCTTAAGTACCTTAATATTGCGCTCTTCCACCAGTGATTCGGTAGCTCAGACGGCAGTTGGTCACTAGTCGTGGCCGAGTGAAGTGCGTGTGTGCGAGCTGTGTGATCGCCTTGGAAGAGTGTACGTTTCCTAATACCGGTGCTTCCGATAGTTCCACGGGTGTACTGACCTTCCGTGTGTCATTCGGACAATACTTTTTCAAGTAGTGTTCCAGATAGGACAACAAATCAAGGAACCCAGAAAACCCCGCTGAAAATCATGTCCGGATACCAGAGGAAAAACACCGTACGCTGTCAATGGGACAGGCAGAGTTCTCGCCCCACACCAGGAGAAATTCACCGCTGGATTAGCGATACCCTCCGGTTGACTGTCGACCAGGTAGAAGCCATCCAGTTAAATGCGCAAGAAAGAACCATGTACATCAAGGTAATCAGCATATCTAATTATCAAAAATTGCTAAATACTTTTGAAGCTCCTATTAAATTTCAGTATGACTCAGGCGAAATGACTAATGTTAATCTCTCCACAGCGGATTCAAATTTTACCACAGTGCGTATATTTAATGTCCCACTCGAAGTTCCCCCTGAAATTTTCAAATCCGTCCTGTCGAAATATGGCACTGTGAGTGACGTCAGGAAAGAACAATGGTCTTCTGCTTATCAGTTCCCGGTGTATAATGGAATACGTGCAGTCACTATGGAAATCAAACAAGATATCCCCTCCACTGAGACTTTTGGTGGCCATTCTGGCTACATATCTTATAATGGACAGAAACAGACCTGTTTAATTTGCAATGCTAACACACATCTACGTATCAACTGCCCAAAGAAAATGATTCCCCTCGGTATAACTCCTACACAACAACGACGTGTCCAATACTCGGATGTTGTGACACAGCAAACGTCACATGAAAACATGCTTATTGATCAGTCAGCTGGGACACCTGCAGAAGTGGCCTCTGACACACATGACGCAGAACACGTACCTTGCACTGGCCAGATCAGCGAGCTACACAGTGCCCCTGTCCCATCGGCCACCTATATGGCAGGCTTAGAGCCAACTCTGCCGTCACTACAGGCTGCCACAGAAATTTTGTCTTCACTGCCCCCACCTTCTGTGGTACCTACCGACTCACTTAAGCAGGTTGATCGGGGATCTGAGTACGTATCTAAGAAGATTATAACAAATGTCTCGATTGCCGTACCAGCCCCGAAGAATCAAACTGGTTCTACAAATGTTCCCGCAACTGTGAAAAAGAAACAAAATCTTCATTCTACGTCATCTAGGGACCCACGAACGCTCTCAAACGCTGACAGCCGGCCTATGAATGGCACTCATAAGGAACTCTCACCCTAGTTTGACATAGTGCACCAATATATTTCTCACCCGTGTCCTTTTTTTTAATTCTTTCTGCTTTTTCTCGAGTCCACCTTCCAGTATGTCTAGCACAGCTTTTATACTTCTCTTAATGGCGCAATTTCTCACTGTGGCCACTGTGAATATCAATGTAATAGAATGCCCCCTGAAATTTCAACTGCTGGAGAGATTCCTTCGAGATGCAGACATTGACATTGCTTTCATTCAAGAAGTTGCTATACCCTGTCTTCCCACATCTGCCTTCTACAAACAATACATCAATACCGGTACTACTAATAGAGGGACCGGATTCCTCATAAGACATGATATCCCACTCGAAGGTGTGCTATGTCATCCATCAGGACGCATAATATCTGGACACATAAACAATACCACCCTGATAAATGTAGGCTATATGCCCCATCCGGGTCCAACAAACGTGTGGAACGGAAAATGTTCTTTCAACAGAGTATACTGCCTCATCTGCACGACGTTAAGGAAAAACTTATTCTTGCAGGTGATTTCAATTGTATTCAACGCCCAGAGGATTCCACTAGTCCATACCAAGGTGTCAACCCGGCTCTCAGGACCCTCCTTACTTCTCTACAACTCATTGATGCTGTGGATAGTTTAAGGGTTCCCCTGCCCCATTACACTTGTATAAGTCACAACTCCTCATCACGAATTGACCGCATCTACTTTTCTCAGGAACTTATCCAGCCTAGACGATATGAAGTGATACCTGCCAGTTTCACTAACCATCATGCAGTCGTATGTACAATCTCTTACCCCTATCCCATTTTTCACATAGGAAGAGGTTATTGGAAATTGAATTGCTCGCTGTTACTGGAGGAGGAATGCCAAGATATTTTCAGACAACACTGGCATCGACGGGTCCAACAAAAATGCAACTTTCGCGACTGTGCAGACTGGTGGGATATTTTAGTTAAACCAGGGATCCGCCGCGTCTTTAAGAACATATCCTACCAAAGAGGTCGGGAAAGACGGGATACAGTTGAATTTTACTATCGAGTTCTTCGCCAGCTCCAGCAAAGATCTGATGCTGGGGAGCGTATGTATGACCAGATTCGGGAAGTTAAAACCAAGCTCCTGTCTCTACAGCAACGAACGCTCGCTCATATAAACGTGGCTTTAAAAGATCGTACAGTGCTCCCGGACGAAAGTGCAAGTGTATACGATATCGCCAAAGGACAACGTGAGCGGCAACGTAAATATATCCACCGCCTCCGCACCAGTACTGGAAGTGTCGTCACCTCCCCTGACGCTATACGTAGTGAAATATCATTGTTTTATCAACGGTTCTACGCTAAGGCTCCAATTGATCCACAGAAGGTGACCCTATTGCTTTCATCTTGCAGTACGCAAATATCTCCGGACAACAAAACTCTGCTCAGCGCGGATATTAAGGATGAAGAGATTCAATCTGTGGTTAAGCACCTCCCAAATAACCGCTCACCTGGCATTGATGGACTGCCATATGAACTGTATAAACACCTCTGGCCTCTCATTGGCAAAGAATTTGTCACGTCTTGCGTACCATTCTCCAACGTCGTGCTCTTGTCAATCACATCACGAGGGTACCATAGTCCTCATACCAAAAACATCCTCTCCCATGGCAGTTGGTGACTTCCGACCAGTTACTCTGCTCTGCAGTGATTATAAAGTCCTTACCAAAGTACTTGCATGCCGATTGAAGACTGTTCTACATGATTTAATTGGTGATGAACAATGTTGCAGTATTCCTGGAAGAACTCTGTTAACAAACTTAGCGATACTACGGGACCTACACCTAAAAGCTGAAGTGCTCCCCACTGAGCCAATGAGTTTTCTCACCTTAGATCTTGATAAAGCTTTCGACCTCATCAGTCATGAATACTTGTACATGGTCTTGCAGCACTTTGAATTTCCCGCAATCCTTATTGACAACATTCGTATGATAAATTGTAATGCTACGTCTCGAGTGCTCGTCAACGGTTTCCTTTCCCCTCTGATTCCAATACAACGATCAGTTAGGCAAGGATGTCCCCTTTCCATGCTACTTTTTGTCATTGGCCTTGAACCGTTCATTCGGACTACCCAAGTGAAGCTACAGGGTTACAAACTGTCCACACATGTTTTCGGCATGTGCGCCTATGCTGATGACGTATCAATATTGATCCGCAATAATGAAGATATCTCCCACATCGATAGCGTCCTTCAGTTCTACCATATCGCCTCTGGAGCACAATCGAACCCCCAGAAAACTGCTTTGCTTCCGCTCAATACTACCTCAGTGATTACCCAGCAGCCCTGGTTCCGGATAGTAAATGAGGTGAAAATTCTTGGCATTACCTGGAAGCAATCGCTTCTGGACACAGTGCAAGCAAACTGGACTAAGGTCATTGCCAAAGTTAGGGGAGTGCTGATCCAATTTGGTCAAAGAAACCTCAATATAGTGCAACGGGTCATGGTCCTCAACGTGTTTGAGCTCTCTAAAATATGGTATGTCGCACAACTTTTCCCACTTCCCAAAATGTTTGAGAGCCAATTGTCAAAATATACAGGTTGGTTTATATGGCAAGGATTTCTGTTTCGAGTACAACGGGAACAGTTGTATCTCCCATCCCGGCAAGGCGGGCTAGGGCTAACAGCTCATGGCATGAAATGCCGTGCACTCCTCTGCAAGAACGATATCACCATCCTTTCCCAACATGACACTTTTACGAAAGCGCTATACAAAGATATTCGAAACACAGCCCGTGGTTGTGATAGAGCTTTGCCGAAGATATTTAGGGACCATCAACAGCACCTTCTGGAAACTATTCGCCAAATACCTTCAGGGACTGTTCCAACGACGAAAAGTATTTATGACATGTTGCGGCAAGTAGTACACTCCAAACCGCGAATCGAGGCCACCACCCTCTACGTCCATTGGCCCACTGTTTGGAAAAATTTTGGGGCTATGACCATTTCTTCTGCTGTACACTCCCAGGTTTTTATCTTCCTCAACGATCTCATCCCAACGGCTCTACGGCGATTTACCATCCGTCTTGAAGCTTACCCATGGTGTACTAAATGTGGTCAAACTGATACGGCGATACACCGCTTCACATCATGCACGCGAGTTGCCTCCACGTGGCTGTGGTGTAAGGGAAAATTATGTCAACTATTAAATGTGCCCACGGGTGACCTTGATGACAGGAAGTTGATTCGTTTGTCGGTGACCGCCTTCCCCCAAATTAAACAGACTGCCATTGTGTGGATAATGGGCCAATATGTACACTTCGTGATGGACAATGATCAACATTTCTCGTTCCTGGATCTCATGTATCACCTGCAGAAAGAGCGTTGGAAGCTTAGTGAAAGTGGACAATTGTACGATAAATATGGACACTATCTGGATTTTCTTGTGATGTAATAGTATGGTATTTATCATATCTGAAAATTCTGTAATTCTGTAGAGAGCTAATAAAAAAAAGTGGAAAAAAAGACGGCAGCATTGAAGGCTCCAAATATATTCATCGCGCAATGGGAGCTGTTCGAATCCCACCTCCGACACAAAATTTTATTTCCCAATTTCTGGCTATTGGTAATACATTGCCTTAACATATTCTACTTTTATTATTCCCGTAAAGTATGGAATTCTCCACGATTTCCATTCCCATATACTTTTAAATTATTAAATACAAGATGGCCACAATCGCTTTCGCCTTGAGAGACAATTGACGAACATAATTCATTTGATGGACTCAGACATCGTGGTCACTAAGGGCGTCTACTTTGGAGTGTTTGTGTCAAATTTTCTCTGATAACCTATGTTATTGTACTGATGTGTGCATTCGTAATTAAAGTGGGGAATGTGAAATTGACGACCGAGGCCTTAAGTTAGGAACTATCCCGGTATTTACCTGCAGTGGACGTGGCAAACCACGGAAAACCACATCGCAGATTGTTGAGATGGGAATCGAACCTTGCCGTTCTGAGTTTTGCCTCAAGAGTGCGCCCCGTTCCAGCCCTCAGACGAGAATTACATTTCTAGAGAAACGGCGGATAAAGGATCCACCGTATTGTAGTGTGATCTTTGTTTTGAGAATTAAAAAGAGGGGATTGAAGAACTTCAACAGGCGTTTGAGTTCGTTTGTTGTTTAAGTAACTGAATATTGATTGGGTGGCTCAGGGGTAACATTGCGGACCCAGGAATGAATTTTGCATAGTCTCACCTCAGGCATGTATTTTTATATCCTAACTAGCAGAAGTACCCGTTCTTCGAACGGTGTTCGGTGTTAACACCAGACATTATCAATTGCGCTACTGTTGCAATGGTTAGCGGTTTGTCATTCCTTCATAAGTTTATCAGAACGAAGTTTTTTTCAGGGAATATCACACACACTGTTAATTTAAGGGCCTTAAAATGTGGTTTTCGGAGCTCCTTCATAGACTCCCGAATTTTGTTGAGAGGCGCAACATATGCTTTGGTCGTCCTTCTAGGATAATTTTTATATTTCTCCTATTTTAGCATGTATTTTGAGAAGTTTTTCCCTATAACCATCCTTCTACTGTATGAAAAGTACGGTGAAGAGTTTTATGAATGAGTGGTGTATTGACTCTCATGGTTACCATACCTAATTTTACGAAGCACCAAGCAACCGAACACGAGTTATAGGCGTACATTAGGATACACAGAAATACAGACAGACAATTCTAGTGTCTACAACATATCACCCAGATATCCGAATATGGGTATATCTACCACACAGTATCAAACAAAATCATCCTTACGATGAACCCGTATGTAAAAAAAATAAGATTAGTTAAAATGTGCTCTCAAACTAAATTCACCTAACGGTGTACTTCCTGACGTGAAATAGAATTGAAAGCCTTGTAGACGAAACGCAATACACGTCAAGTAAGAAACTGACCCTCTACGGCGAGTTAGGTCCCCATACACAGGAAGACCCCTTTCATAAATTATAAAGGCTTGTGGTGCATGAAAATTCAGGTTCTTTAGCCTCAAATGTCCCAAATTCCTAAAAGCCGCAAAAATGCTGATTCAATTCAGGAATTTTTGAAAATAATATTGCTGTTTGGAGATATAATATACCTTCTGTACTATATGTCGCACGTGAAAATTGCATGAAAAAATTCTATGTTACCCCTTGACCCCCTTAATTGCATTGATGAATTATACAGTCTGCGTTGGTTCCGTGATAACCTTATAGCCATTTGCAAACTTTCACAGAAATGTAATACATGGAGTGACATTGCTTCTTACAGAAATAGATGGAAAGTTGGATGCCACCCCTTGAGATAATGTTGTCATGGTTACCGATTTGCATTCCTTCATTAGTTTGTTATATTAAATTAAATTAGTTTTCTGGGAATATTTCAGAAACTGTTGGATTTAGAGCCTTATAATGTAGTTTTCGAGGACCCTTTAGGGCCCCCGAGTTTTGTTTCTGGCACCGAGGGGTGTCTCGTGGTTGTAAGCCATAATATAATACTACTACTACTAATAATATAACATAGGGATAGGAATATAATAGACCTGCCGTACCACACCGGCAGGTGTAAATCACGTGAAAAAATTCTAGAGTACCCCTTGACCCCATTAAGCGCATTATACGTATTGATGAATTTTACAGCTTAATTTGGTTCCGTGATAACCTTCTAGCCGTTTGCAAACTTTCACACTAATATAATTAATGGAATTGAATTGCGTCTTACAGCAATAGATGGACCTCTGAGAATCTGTTGCCATGGTTACCGGCTTACATTCGTTCAGTAGTTTATTACATGAAATTAGTTTTCTGGGAATATCTCAAAAATGGTTGGTTTTAGGGCCTTAAAATGTGGATTTCTTTGTCTCTCACACTGAGGGGCTGAAAATGAGCTTTGTCTCGTTCTTCTACGCCTATTTCAGCATTTATTTTAAGGGGGTAGGCGCCCTTTTATGAGAGGTACGGAGAAGAGTTACATCAATGATTAGTGTCGTGCCTCTGATAGATATCTGTACCAAATTTTATGTAGATACACCCAGCCGATGTCGAGTTATAAGGGAACAAAGTTGTCCACAGACAAACAAACAAACAGACAGACAGACAGACAGACAGACAAAAAAAAACATTTTCATGCGCATCCAACATAAAACAGTCTGAAACGCGTAAATAACTCAAATTTCCGTTGAAATTCAGAAAAAAACAGACAAACTTTCATTTTTATTTATAGAGACATATACTGCACCGCTCAGTGTTGACCGTGTTTTATTGCACAAATTTAGGTTTTACTCGCTAACCATTGGAGATACACGAAAAGTGATACGAAGCTTTCGGATAGGATATTAAATTTTCAAGCTCGTATGTGCCATCAAAAGTTTGCTATTTCTTAGCGTTCTCTTTTTATTTGATATGGAAATATGAAATTTTGAAACCAAAGGGTGTAGTGACGTCACTAAAATGGTCGCCAATTTTTAATAGTACAAAATATTGAAATCAAAAGCATCCTATATGTAAACCTGGTAAATCAGCTACATCCGTGCAAAATTTCATTTAAATCGGACCAGTGGTTCTTGCGTTATTGAGTAACACACAGACAGACAGACAGAAAGACACACACCATCTCATTTTTATATATTAGTATGATTATTCTTTCTGGCTATTGGTAATTCATTGTCTTAACATATTTTACTTTCATTATTCCCGTACAGTAAGGAATTCTCCACGATTTACATTGCCATATACTTTTAAATTATTAAGTAAAAGATGGCCACAATCGCTTTCGCCATGAGAGACAATTGACGAATATAATTCATTTGATGGACTCAGACATCGTGGTCACTCAGCCCCGTCAACTTTGGTGTGTGTGTAAAATTTTCTCTGATAACCTGTGTTATTGTGATAGCTGTACTGATGTGTGCATTTGTAATTCAAGTGGGGAATGGGGAATTGACGACCGAGGCTTTACGTTAGGAATTATCACGGTATTTACCTGCAGTGGACGTGGCAAACCATGGAAAACCACATCCCAGATTGTTGAGATAGGAATCTGACCTTGCTCTCCTTAGTTTTGCCTCAAGAGTGCGCCCCGTTCCTGCCCTCAGACCAGAATTAAATTTCTTGGCAAACCAGGGATCGATCCCGGAATCCAGGGCGTTAGCTCAGAATGTAGCCTTAAGATTGGGCTTCCCTGTGTTAATACGATTTTTGACAAGCACTGAACATATAGTCTAACTCTTAAACTCCCTCCATTACGATGGCTGTCGAAGTGAGTCTATCCTCATTCCAGTAGTTGGCGAAGTATGCTCCCTTGCTTAATTTACTGTCTTGGAAATGCAAAGGATTGTACCTACAACAGGTGATGGAAATTGCTTATTTAGAGCAGTTTAGTATTGCTTATTCTAAGATGCAGAACGTCATCCTGAGCTGCGATTGCAAGCAAATTGTAAGAATTGTTGCTGGCATAAATAATTATAAGGATTTTATTATTGGAGATCAGTATCATCGCATTCTCATCAGCAACAAACGTGAGAATGAAAGTATCTGAACTTCATTGTATAAGTGAATATTATTGTTTATTGATTATTTGTTTAGAGTACATAACAATGAGTCTAACCACGCTGTTGTTGGCAATGGAAGTATTATTTGCCATTTAATATTTGGTGGCTGCGTTGATGCAGGCCAATATAGTGTTATTGAATATGACGTTAATTTGGAGAGAAATGCTACAATAAATATACGCATTTGACGAAAAAGAACATTAGCCACAAAAAAGTGGGAAATCGGAGAAATTACGAAGCAGCTATTAAAATCTAATATAAATATGCCATTTCAGAAACAATTCCAGATATTATGTGGTACAGTGTAGGGTCCTGGCCAGCAGTATGTTGCAATGTCTAGAGGGCAATCTTTTGACGCCCTTAAAGTTTCAATAGTGCCAAAAAATAATTGTACAAAGAACGTATATAAGAAACTTCTTCAGTAAATATTTTCTTATTGACCGTCATGTATTGACGGGTTCCAACTAGTCAACTAATAATTTTACTTCCCAGCTCTTCAATTAATACGTTTAATAACAAACGTACTCGGAGGGGAATATCTGACACCAGCTGGCTGACCTTCTATAACTTCAATATTTTGAGGACTGAGATATTCCTTTTCTTCTACCTTCTCCCCTCACCTTCATCTTTATATTGTGGTTTTTATTTTTGCTTGGGGTCTATCTGGAATCCACGTCAACAATTTTCCCGTCACCATAACCAGTGTTCGGTATCTACGTACAGTAAACTATGAGAACCCAATAGGTCAGTAGCGTCATCTATACATTGCTGGAGAACCCAAGCTCTTATGTAGTGTTGTTTGCTCCTCAATCACAATCGGTCATTTATATGTTGCTATAAGAACACAAGCTCTTAGTTACGTGTTATTTGTTTATCGATGCATGCTCCTCAGTAGCGTCACCTCTACGTTCCTATAAGAACACAAGCTCTTAGTGACGTGTATTAGTTACATAATGTTTGTTTAATTACGAATGTTGAGTGTAAATATTATCGCGCAAAGTAATGTGCGAAGAATGAGTTACAGAAACGTATCCTCAACGCGTCATTCTCCTACAGATGA
Source organism: Meconema thalassinum (assembly GCA_946902985.2). Classification (NCBI taxonomy): domain Eukaryota; kingdom Metazoa; phylum Arthropoda; class Insecta; order Orthoptera; family Tettigoniidae; genus Meconema; species Meconema thalassinum. Next base: position 1,210,510,869 of record OX336388.2, read on the forward strand.
AGAATACTATGAAGTGTTGTAAGCATTGAAAGCAGTTCTGAAGTCAGAAAGGCGTAAACACACAAATATTGTTCTTTGCCTTTTCGTGTAGAGGAGAAAATGTACGTTTTACTTTCACTTTATCTAGAATTTATTACTCTTCTAATGTTGGTGACAGGAAGAGCACCTGCTATATCCGTACATAGAAAACTTATCTCACCTTGTCCTCGTTGCCGTAAAATCAGGAAAAAGAGGAGTAGAAAATGTTACTTCTCTTGAGCAACAATCATGCACGTCATCATCATTATCATCAGCTTTTCAGGTAGCCTACATTGTATTGAATGCCATAGAATTCACACTCAACATTTTTCGTGCGTCATTGATAACCGTCACCTTCTGTTTCTGTGATCGCACGATAAATCCTTTTCAGTGTGGCATAGTGTTTATAATACACATACCGCTTTTAAAAACTGAACAACACGGATAGCAAATTTTATTAACTATACAATACAGGTTTAGCTGGAGGCGAGTATTACAAACATGAAAAAATGAAGCCATCAACGTGTGTAACGAGTGTACTGTGAGCAGACTGACGAACTAAGCAGATAGAGGAAAAATATCGAAAGAATGTTTGATAACGCATAGCTTGTTGAATAAAATTTTTCAATGTACAGTGATTTTCTTCAAATGTATGAAAGTATTAAATCAGGTGTTCAAGACTGGCTGTAATTAAAAGGAGCATCGATTGACAGCATTGACACCATCAACAATGCAGAGATAAGATTTTGTTAGTGAGTGTTTCATCTTTGATCAGTATGGATCATCTCTTTAAAAGGTATTTCTGGGTGAAACAAACTAAATATACAAATAATGGTAGTAAGCATTGCACACCTCTTATTCAAAGATTTTTAAATCTCGAACCGCTATCTTGCGAGTTATTTACAAGGGACCATGCAGGAGTTATCTATTCTTACCGACGTTTGCAAAAATTAAAACTATCAAATGTTGATGTATGCTCTGCCTTTGAATAAAATTTCATCAACAATGAATCAGTCCTTGAATACAGGCTCATCCATATATCGTGTCTTCTTAGCTTAGGCAGTGTCCCGCTCAGCCGATACAAACTGCGTTGCGAGACCTTGAATAAACCAGTTATCGCCGCTGACTGCTCCCTTTCCCCCGCATAAAGGCTGCTCAGGTAGGCAAGAAGGGCTAACCTATCGACTAACCCCGCCTCAGCTGCAGTCACGATATATGTATGACCCTGTAGGTATTCAAGGGTTTGGAAGCACCCCTACGTTCTCATCTTTTTGTAGACAGTACAAATGCCAGTCAAATTTTCAGAAGCTGGATGTCGAAATCAGATGTTTCAACGCACAGTTTCATAAAATTTAAAAACCATTCCCAATTTGCTATATTGACAGACGGACACAGTAATCATGTAAATTATTTTGTCTCATGTTTGTTAGCAAAGTGAGCTAAGAATATCCAGAAATAAAGTCGTATGTCAAACATTCAATAAAGGAACTTGTAAATTATTTGCCATTGGTCTTCAGGGAGGGAATTGAGCTCGAAGCAACTATAATATTTCAACAAAGAGAATATGAACATCATTTTATGAACACGTTACACTTGAAGCCATAAAAATGAATTAATGGAAAGCCGTTAAAATTTGTAACAGTGGTGTTGAAGTACATTAACGTCATTATTAAAGCAAGCCTAACATTTTACTTCCCCTGCAAGCAAAAGTTTGGGGAACAAACACAAAAAGCCAAAGGGGATAACAGATGTCGGTATGAGCAAAAGGCGTGGCAACGCATTTCATCTGCCCCCTCTCGCTCCTTATTTTATGGTGAAGTTCGTAGATGAAGCAGAGAGAAAGTGTTCTCAACATAACATTGTCGGAGAAGTTTATTTTTCGCCTTCTTGTTAAGATGTAGGGTAGAACTTGAAGAAAGGGGAGTACAGTGGTTTAAAACTCAGGTTGTGTTGCCATTTCATTAGAGATTACTTGTTACAACAACAGTTCCAGATGGTATCTTTGTTAAGGCACAAAGAAACTTACTGTAATGTCTCAGCTATTGTTAAAATTCCAGGCAATAGTGAACACTGCTCGAAGCCTAGTATAATTTCTTAAGATATTCGCATCATAAATAAGGAAGGAAGGAAAGGAGGGGAAGGAGAGAAGGAAGGAAGAAGAGAAGGGCAGGAAGAGATGGAGAGGGAGGGATGGAAGGAAGGAAGGAAGGAAAGAAGGAAGGGAGGAAGGAAAGGAAGGGAAGAGAGGAAGGTTGGAAGATAGGGGAAGGAAGGGTGGGAGGGAGGGAGGGAGGAAGGAAGAAAGGAAGGAAAGGATGGGAAGAAAGTAAAGAAGGAAGAAAGGGGAAGGAAGGAAGGAAGGGAAGGAAGGGGAAGGAAGGAAGGAAAGGATGGGAAGAAAGGAAGGAAGAAAGGGGACGGAAGGAAGGGAAGGGAAGGAAGGGAAGGGAGGGAGGGAAGGAAGAGAAGTGAAGGGAGGGAAGGATGGAAGGAAGGGAAGAAGGAAGGGAGGGAGGAAGGAAGAAAGGAAGGAAAGGATGGGAAGGAGGGAAGGAAGGAAGCGAAGGAAGGAAGGGAGGAAGGAAAGGATGGAAATGAAGGAAAGGATGGAAAGAAAGGAAGAAAGAAAGGGGAAGGAAGGGAAGGAAGGGAGGGAGGGAAAGTAGAAAAGGAGGGAAGGTAGGAAAGGATAGGAAGGAAGGAAGGAAGAAAGAAAAAGAAAGGGAAGGAGGGGTAGGAAGAGAAGGAGAGGAAAGAAGGGAAGGATGGGAAGGAAGGAAGGAAGGAAGGAAAGAAGGGAAGTTTGCCCGGTGAAATCTACCTCCGACTTCCGGCGTGCCGAGAGGATTTTTTATAAGAATTTTAGAAGATAATTAATATTCTTTGGTTATATTTTTGGTTAAATAACTTTGTAACAAATCTGATTTCGATAATTTTGGAATATTATAAGAAAATCTCAAAATTACCATAATTTCAATTACTCGCAACTTTATATTTTTAATACTTTCTTCCGGCAACTTACGATTGCTGATGATGACCAAACTCTTGTCGAAACTATTCCTGTTATATTAAACAACTTATAATAATATATTTAATGACAATTGGTGGTTTTATTTAATACCATTATTAACTTTGAATTAGAACAGATATGTTTATGCCACGTGTCGTCACGTATACAGTTCGCATTGAAGATGAGTGAGCGAGCAGGTACACGAGAGGACAGTTATTCTGAACGTGCAAAGCGCATTGCACCCTGTCAAGCTCTGATCTGTTCTGAAAACCTGTGAATAGCGTTTATGATGCAATGAGAGTACAACAACTACACCTTGTCCACGGCAGCAGACACATTCAATTGCTTAGCCTCACACTCTAGCCCTGAGCTAAATCTGCCCGTAGCAACGTTAAAAGCCTTCGAGAAGGAGCGGATGTTCAACTGATGCTTATCATTCAGTGCAACTCATCGAGGTAAACAGAAGGTCTATTTTTCTGTAAATTGTGCACTGGACTGTCCCTCTCCGCGGTGAAGCAATTAATTGTGTTTCCACGGGTGTACGTTCCAATCTCACGCCACGTCAGGTGGAAAAACCTCCCTTTCTAATTATCTGCCGTCAAATTATCTCATTATCCCACCATTGAGCAGCATCACAGCAGCACCTAGACCACTCTCTGTTCGCCAAGCTCTTATTCTTAGAACAGCATCTTCAGACAGGGACTGCCAGGTTCTCTATTCGACATCACAATACTCCTCTTCCCTTTCATGGAGCAAAGTGGTTCAACGAAAAGGGTGTAATAGTTTATTTGTTGCTCGAAAAGGCATCTTTGAAGCCTCAAAGGCTCCGGTAGAATTCTTCCTGAATTACATAGTACCTTTTTTGTGCTGAAAGAAACCTTGGGACATCGTCTATATGAAGTTAGAGATGGAGATAAGTCGTTGATAACTGTTAGAAATATCCCAAAAATGTGTCAGGAATGGATTAAATGACGTGAACATTACCTTTCATTTACTCGTCTCTCATGTGAGAATTCACATCGCTCAGCACTCGGGACACACCTCACTGATATATTATTGGATGGTTATTAATGATATTTTCAGATGGTTACAGGGTCTTTGCAAGTGTATCATGGGATTTCATACTTAGTTTATTAGGTAAAAAGAAAAGTAGGCTACTGTTATTGAATGTAATGTATTGTAATATTATTTATGTTCAACGATGTCGAAATGTAAATATTATATGTCAGAAAACTGTATCATAATGGGGGTCATTAAAGTACTACTTTTCATATGATACAGTTTCTCCAGCCAATCAGAGACATGCGCTCAACATCCAACATATTGGACATGAATTACATTATTTGAAAGTTGACAATGTATATTGGATCAACCATTGTAGTTACAATCCAAAACACGAAGACAAAATCAGCACGAACCTTTACAGTAACAGGAAAATGCTATGAAATATGTATGAAATTTAGGAATCTACGTCCTGAAGTATGCAACACACCACCCTTGTACCCTATCCTATACCAACATGGAAAGTGTACACCGTAATGTATGCATAAAGAAACTGCAGAATGTTGCAAGATGAATAGCACTGTACCGTAATATCCGTAACTCCAATTTCTACACAGGGCATTGCATTCGTAGGATTTAGACGACAATTTTAGTGAATGCTGCTGGTAATATAAACACACTAGAACCCCATGGTGCAGATCGGCAGGCTGTAAACATATGGCATTGCCAAGGAGACAGAGTGCATGCGTGGGTCAGGGAACTTATAAAGCAGAGACAGCAAACTCAGCGCTTGCACTCCGATCACTAAATTCAAGTGACTGAATCTCGACAGATATTTATGAATATTTCTGTTCAAACATAAAATAAAATAAAATAAAGTTATAATCATCGGATATAAACAGTCATATGCAACTCACCTATAATGGTAATTAAGACACTCGTATGGAAATTGTAAAACACACTTCGCTCGTTTTATAAACATACTCGTGTCTTAACAATTGCCATTATAGGCTCGTTGCATAATGCACTATTAATGTAATGGAGTTTAATGTAAAAGAGCGGATTGAATGCAACAAATGGGGCTTCTCAGCCCTATGTATTGAACCCTTCAGAATAGCAGTGTTTTATGCAAGAATCTTAGATCAAGGGGTCGCGTTCAGTTCATAGTGTGGTGTTTACGTCCGCCAAACTACGTGCTTTTCTGAGGCAAGGGTTATAGGATGAAAACTATAACTAAGAAAGGAAGGAGACAAAACGTAGGATAATAACAAGATTTAATAACTAATTTGTGCATAAAAGAATAAAACAAACAATAATAAACAAAATCCTCCCTGAATTTTCCCCTGACAGGAATATTTATCACTTTGAGGAGTCAGATGGCTCTCCCCTTTTCTAATAAAATGTGGATCCAAGTTCCACTACCTTGCATGTGAATTTATGTTCGCGTGGTGACTATCTACGAGAAATGAGTACTTGGATGATCATTCGTTCACAACGGGTTAACAGCCACGGTGCTCACGAACAATCATCTCGTAAATCAACTTTTATGGCTATGGGCATAACATTAATAAAAATCCTTAAATCTAACTCTGACACACATATTACAACTCTACTATTTACAGGCATCTCTCTGAGACCCTTATTAGTGTGGTGACACACTTAACCCAATGAGCCGCCACCATGGCTAGATACTCAACAACAAGGAATAACAGCGCCGCACGTGATTCACGGGTCACTGACATGTACAATAAACAAAGAATAAACCAACAACAACAAACAACCTGAGTGGTTAAGATTACTTTATATTAACAAAACTGCATGTTAATGAAACGCTTCGAAGGTAATCGTGTTTCGTAGGCAACTCCCATTTATTTAAACAATTTTACCATTGATCAGTTTCTCACATTTATATTTATTTTCAAGTAATTGGGAGCCAGACTTGCACTCCCCTAATGAGCTCTGCTTGCGAAACTCAGTCAGCCCTTGTGACAACAACTCACCTCTTTCCACAATGCCAGTCATGTCCCCCATCCAGTGTATATAAATAGCCGACCAGCGGAACTGTTATCTCAAGGAATCAACAGCCGCTAACATCTCCTCCCACTCAACATATGGTCAGACAATAATCACATATCCATAATTGTCCTCGCAAGGATGCAATCTGAATCTGGTACCAAGCTGACAGAAATCAGTCTCTGCTGAAGTTCCCGCTTGTAATACCACAACAATATACTCACAGTACACACATCTGGGACTGACATAACACCTTTCACATGGGTCTGCTGAATTAAAGCTCGCAAACATTTAACACAATATTTAAAACCTACGATAGAGCTGAGTACTCTTCGTCACAAATTACATTGCTCCAAAGGCAATAATCACACTGAATCTGATCAATAATAATTTTCAATAACATTTAATTACCCTCCAATCTACTATATAATTAGATTAATTCAGTCCTACTTCTGAAACACGACATATCTCCGAGAGACGTTTTTAACCGCACTTCGTAACCTAGGCGAACACGGCCGTTCACATAGATACGTTAGTTAACACAACACAAAGAAAAGAACTTTCCATTAACTACAATTGTGCGAGCTGCTTCCAAACAAAAGTGTGCCAGATCAAAACTAAATATACTACACTAAATCACACAAGCAAAGTATTTACAAAAATATGTCCCATAAACCATAAGTTAATTTAATAAATAATAAAATATTATTTGTACTCATCTCGTGTTGTAGTCACCCGTCAAAGAACATCAGATGCCATTCCCCAACTGGATGCTCTTTATCTCATAGCAGCCATCTGGACGGACTGTTGAGAATTCCACACTTCCTCTGCATTCATTGATGTCATCCTTGCGCTGATACAAAAATTAGGTTAATATACACTTTATGCCTGACTACTAAATTCGCTTGTTCAGGTACTAAATTCCCTGTCACTGTTCGTTGGCGAATTATCGACGCTACTGTCCCTATAACTATAGTACAATGACTATCTATCACTGATTTTACCACTTTTCAATGAATCTCCTGTGTCCTCGACACAAAAATACAAGTCTACGTTCGTAGACGCACAGAATAATAATAGTGTGTCCTCAACACACGGAATAAAAGTCATGTCTCCTAGACACACGGAATGAAAGTCAATGTCTTGTGTCCTCAACACACAGAATAAAAAATCAATGTCTTGGCTCTTCGACACACTTATAAATGAACTGGCCCTTGGGTCGATGGAGGGGGATTTTATGTAAAAATTTATCGAAGTAATTGTGATACAGGAATGAAATAGATATCACTGAACTCGTAATATTGCACAGGTCAAGAATATGCCCATTAATCCTAGAATCGATCGTAGAGATCTTGTCTAGGCGATTTCCCGCGTGAATACTAGCCGCCGCGTACCCCAGCCAGAGTTGGCGCGCAAGTAGGCATTCTCTTCTCATTGGTTCTCCATTTCTCTGTAATTTGGCGGTTTCTAGTAGATCTTGGCGTCTTGGGAGTGTCTATTTTCTTCATCAGCCATTCACGTTACTGCATCATATTTCTTCTAGGCGCGAATATCACAATGAACATACCAGAGCCATGTCTCACCGCGCGTCGCTTCTAAAATTGAGGTAGCCACACCTGTCCCTGTGATACATCGCTCTGCTATTTCTTTTCATAGCTCAAGTACTTAGCCTTTTGTTAAACTGATGCAGGTATGTCCCTACTGTCTCCAACAAATGCTTGAAATTTCCTCATCACAGTCTGGCTATATTCATGATGCTGGTTGAAATATTTATTAATTGAAGAAATAAAAAGTAGAATCATTTAACCAACATAGGGTAAAGGGTTCACAACTCTCCCACTCACAAAATTTCGAACTTAGGAATAAAGTCGACAATTTTACAATACTTCCGTAGGCCAATTTGTTTTATTTCCAGAATCACCCCTTTTTCTTACTTGGTCTAGGCGCTCCTGTCTTCAATGGCATTTACTCGTTTTCATTTCCTGCTTGTCTCTCCCCTTCCAATCTTGCGTGACGCTCTGCTGCCTGCGGCAATACCTTACTCGCCTCGTTAATGTTTGTCAAGAACAAGTCTACTTCCTCCTTCATCACGTGCCGTAGTCAATTGCTCCCCGTTGACTTTGTTGATAGCAGGACGTCCGTATATTCAAACAGCGTCATTATTTCGGCGCTACCATGGTTCACTTCGACGATATTTCTTTAGGTTGGCAGCGTTGTAAACTGACATTGTTCCTGTGCTCAATTCTTTCACTCTGTAAGCATTATTTCCAAGGTTTCTTACGATAGAATAGGGTCCTATGAATTTTTCGCAGAACTTACTAAAGATTTTCTTTTCTGGGTCCGATGTAGCAGGTCGTTTTACCAAAACGAGCTGGTTGACTTCAAGATCACCGTGGAACCTCTTATTTCTTACTCGCCGTAATCTGCGGTCTGCTTGTTTCCTCATGTATTCTCTCGTTCTTTCAATTCTCAAGTCTGGTGCTATCATGGGATCTTGTGGACAGTTAATGATGCTTTTCCACGTTCTTACTGGATACTCGTTCTTGTGTAGGACCATAGGGATTTGTCCTGTTGACTCGTGCCTGGTAGAATTTATGCATGTCTCTACGTCCTTAATTTTATCGACCCATTTGTGGTGTTCGTTCGGAATGAAGATTCTCAAATATGCAGTTACAGATTTAATTACTCTCTCGCTTGGATTTGCTTGGGCATGTCGGATACTGCTTAAAACGTGTTTTATACCCATGTCTTCCATTCCTTTCTTGAATTCGGCGCTTGTGAAATAACTGCCGTGATCTGATAATAAAAACTCTGGTTTTCCAAGGGTTGGAATAACTCTATTACGAATGCGACTGAGTACCTGCTTCGATGTGGTTTTCTGAATAGGGCATAGTACTACAAACTTAGAAAATACATCAATGCACACTAGCAAATGACGGCAACCTCTCCTTCCCTTCGGAATTGGACCAAGACAGTCCACCGCCAGGAGCTCACATGGTTTCTGAGGTAGCAATGGTCTAGGATATTGCCTCAGTAAATAATTATTTGGCTTTGTTCTCTGACATGGGTCACAAGTTGTAATGACGTCACATATAGTTGTTCTCATACGTGGCCATGTAAATGTCTCTCCTATTGTTGCTTCGCACTTGTCTAAGCCCACGTGACCGTAACTTTCGTGCGTATGCCATGTCAATCCTCGTTGTAACGATGCAGGTACTAATATGCGTAACTTGGTGTGGTCATTATCTACCCATTTGTGCAGCAAATTGTTGACATAAACATATCTTCCTTCTTTGGCTTTCGCTTCTCGAAATGCAGGTGTTCCAGTAGGTAGTTGCTTTTTGAAGTATTTAATTAATAGCATCATCCATGGTTCCGCTTCCTGTTCTCGCTGTATCTCACGTAACTCCTCCAAGAATTCCCGGTCCTTCGGTGTTAACTCCAAGTGTTGTACCATCGCTGTTTCTTCATTATCAGGCTCTGGATTCCTGCTGAGTGCATCCGGTATCACGTTCATCTTCCCTGGACAATGTTCAATTTCAATGCTGAACTGCTGAATGTATATAGACCAACGTGTCACACGTTCGCTTGCCATTGACGTCTTAAACAAGAATGTTAGTGCCTTGTGGTCAGTCCTGACAAAAATCGGGTAACAATAGATTATTCGTTTCCATTGTTGGAGCGCATGAAGGATGGCCAACAATTCTAGCTCGGTTACAGTATAGTTCCGCTCGTGCTTACGCAATTTTCGGCTGACAAATGCCAAATATGTTTTGTGCTGCAGGTTAGCTGGATCCTCTTGGTAGAGCATAGCACCTATCCCAATTAGTGAAGCATCCGCTTGGATTATGAATTTGAGCTTGAAATCTGGATAGCCTAATTTAATGCAGTTTTCCAATAGCTGTTTTGTTGCTTGGAATGCCTTCTCACATTCCGCGTTCCATGACCATTTGTTATTTTTCTTTAACATTTCTTGCATTGGAGCTACAGTCTCCGTATAACCTGGACAGTTTTCTTTAAAGAATCCCGTTACGCCTAAGAAAGCCCGATTGTGCTTGACTCTCGTTGGTGTAGGGAAATTCTTTATCGCTTCGATCTTGGCTGGATTTGGCATCACTGTCATCTCCTTCTGTTAATAAAGACCATATCTCCTGGGATTCTATCTCCTCATCTAGTTCCACAACAGCCCCTTCTACGATGTTATCTTCCGCCTTTCGTACCTCCTCTTCCGTCTCTTCTGATATTGCTTCCAATGCCCAAGAATTTATATCTCTTCCGGTAGTGATTTCATCCATATGCAATCCCACGTTTTTCAGCTGGTCATATTCTCTAAAACTGACTGTATTCTTGTGTAAATCTATCACTGCTTGATAGTCACAAATGAAATTTGCACCAAGAATTATATTGAAATTCATCTTTGCCATGATAATGAATGTTTGCCCAAAAGTATGTTCCAATATGTTCAGCTCTAAGTATGCCTGACGTTTACAAGTGACGGTGCGTTCAGGAATAACACCCCTCACTTTGAGCTGTGGTACCGGAATTACAGGAATATTCTGAGTCCGTCCCAACTCTCGAACCAAGGCCTCCGATACTAGACTGATCTGTGACCCCGTATCCAATAAACGTCTTATATTAATTCCACCAATCCTTGCGTAAATAATGGGTAATTGCCTAATTTCATCGTTCCGTGGTTTCACCGTCTCCTCCAGGCAATCTTCTGGTAAAGCAATCCATTCTTGTATGTTCGCTACTATCCATCCATCTTCAACTTCCGACTGTTGTGTTTGGAGACTGTCTCCTTGGTCCAAAATTAACATTTTTTTTTTAGCTCCATTTCGACTCCCATCATCCTTCTGTCGCTCATGTCCTTGATATTCCTCTTGTCTCAGTAGACTTCCCGCTTCCTCAGTATGTGTATCTGGGTTCTTTCTGTTCCCAATGGCCTTTTCCCATCTTCCTAGTTCTCCACCTTGATTAGCGTGTAACTCCTCTAAGTAATTTTGTGATTGAGCGTGCCTATCATCCCAGTCATCTCGATAGTTACGTTGATCTCCTTGATTTCGATCTCTCCTTCCTTTCCATCGTTGATTGGCATTGTAATCACCGTATCTTCCATAAGGCCTGTCATTCCTTCGATTATCACGCCATTGTTGATATCCTCTCTGTTGGTATCTATTGTTGCCCTGGTATCTATTGTTGTAGTAATTTTCGTTACGCTGATATGGTCTGTTTTCCCCTTCTTCCTGGTTTCGCCTAGGTGTGGAGGTGCTCGTATTAGTACCCTGCGTTTTAGTATTTCCCTGTTTTGTCTTTACGACCTCTGTAGTGTTGACTAATTCCAGCTGTCTTCCTCCTCTAAAATGACTATGAGATGTGGTCTCATCTATTTGCCGTAATATCTGCTCTGCATGTAGGGCCGTACTGACGTTTGCTGCTACTAGCACTTGCTGTACATTAACTGGCATTTGCCTTGCTATTGTCATCACCAAATCTGATTCGTTTAATGGGTAATCCAGATCGCGAAATTTTAGCATTTGCATGTTAAAGAAATCTGAGTATTTTGTCTGCTGGGTAGTTTGGTATTTTCTAGAGTAAAGCTCCATTCTTAAACTCTGTTGTATGGCGGGAGACCAGTATTTGCGCAGAAACGCTAAGTTAAAGTCTGACATGGTTCCAAATGTGTATTTGAAACTTAAAAACCAGGTGAGAACATTCCCTGATAAAAATCTCTCCATCATTCTCAATCTGCGTGCTTCAGGTACCCCAGTGTCATTAAAATGGTCTTCAATCTCTTTGATAAAGGCCTTAGGTGTTACCCCTGAATTTTCGGTGTATTTCTGCGGTTTGTAGTCATTTGAGCGAATTACTTGAATAAGTTGTGTGGGCTGATGACAGTCCTGTGGTGTCGAGCTTCTATCTACGTTCTTACGAAATCCTTCCGTGTTTGTTGTTAATGGGCTCTCTGCTTGAGTGTGACTTCCTGCTATGCTGGGTTGGGGACTATGTGAGTCATCCTGCTTGTCTTTCAATGCTCCCGTTTTAAATATAGACGATTGTTCTAATGAGCGAAGTTCGGCTTTAATGATTCTGTCTGTCTGTTCTTTAAGTCTATTTTTTACCTCTTGCTCCAAAGCTTGAATACGCGTGTGGTTTTCGCCTACTGTTTTAAGAATTGTGGATCTTTCCTCTCTAGAATCAATATTCATTTTCTTCCAATCTTTCCTGATCTGTTCTTTAATCGTGCTTATTTTTTCTTCAATTTGGCTCTTATTTTCATCCTGATTATTTTCTATCTGGCTTAGCCTTTCGTCTAATGTACTCTTAAATTGCTCTTGTTCCGTTTCTAGGCTTTTCCACTGTTCCGCTGATTTTATCTCGAGACGGTCCATATCTTTAATTATGCCTGAAATGTTCTCATCTACTGCTGATATTTGTTGTTGAATGACCCTGCCACTTTTCTCCATCTCCTTAAATCGTCCTTCCAACTTATCTTGGGCTATTTTGACCTCGCTTGTATTCATTGTGCATGCTATTTCAATCTGCTCTAATTTAGCTAACACCGTTTCATCGAGAATGCTAAGTTTTTTATCGAAAATACTCTCCATTTGTTTAATCTGCTCTAATTGTTTCTCATTATTTTTGCTTACATCAAGGGCCAGTAATATCATCTGTTGGTTTGTGTGCTCTTTCATCTCTGCGGTTAACGAAGCTAATTGGTTCGTGTTTTTATTATTTTGCGCCTCTAACTGCGAATTTATAGTGTCATTAATCTCACTCTTTAATAACCTAGCTTGTTCCGCCTGATATTCATTTTGATCAATTCTACTGTTATTTAACTGTGTCCGCAATGATTCACTTTGTTCTAACAGTTTAGTATTTAGCGATTTACTTTGTTCTGACAGTTTAGTATTTAGCGATTCACTTTGTTCTGACATTTTCGTATTTAGCGATTCACTTTGCTCTAACAGTTTAGTATTTAGCGATTTACTTTGTTCTGACAGTTTAGTATTTATTTGTTCAGATAATTTTGTATTCAACGCTTCACTTTGCTCTACCATACTAGTGTTTATTTGTTCAGATAATTTTGTATTCAACGCTTCACTTTGCTCTACCATACTAGTGTTTATTTGTTCAGATAATTTTGTATTCAACGCTTCACTTTGCTCTACCATACTAGTGTTTATAGATTGACTCTGTTCTGCTAGTTTAGTATCCAACAATTCCTGAGTTCTCCTCGCTGCACTCTCAATGATCTCCTGGATCTGCGCCACCGTTGCCATGTTTTACAATATATATGAGACATATGGGAAATGGCCTACGCCAATGCCCTTTGACACGCACATAAATCCAATGCACATTTAATTTCTTTATCCTACTCAGTTCATTTATTCTTACCTTTAATCCCATTAGTTGATTTCATCTCTGAGTAGTTCTAGTTTTACTCAATTTAATTTTAAACCCAAGCACACATTTAGTCATTAAATAGTTATCCTGATCTGATATTAACACTGACTAATTAACAAAGTATTAATTGTCATTTTAGGCTACAGCCTCCTAATATTTCCATGAGTTTGACTTTCTACACAAATCTAGTTTTAACTTTATCATTGGGCGCCCGGTATCACATCTTAATTTTACTTTAATTTAAAGGACAACAACGTGAACCGTATTTTACTTTGCAAACTCCTGATTTTAATTTATCTTTCACACATTTGGCGGTATCCACTTCGCCTCAACTACTTTTAATAAAATATCACTTCCCGGTGATTAAATACTGTCATATCTGCCTGCACTTGCGGCATGCCAGTTTTACTCAAATACGCCACTATTGACATGTGTAATCTCCCCGTTACACCACAGTGAATAGCCCCACCGTTGGCCGCCAGTTTTCACCTATGAACTCTTCAGAATAGCAGTGTTTTATGCAAGAATCTTAGATCAAGGGGTCGCGTTCAGTTCATAGTGTGGTGTTTACGTCCGCCAAACTACGTGCTTTTCTGAGGCAAGGGTTATAGGATGAAAACTATAACTAAGAAAGGAAGGAGACAAAACGTAGGATAATAACAAGATTTAATAACTAATTTGTGCATAAAAGAATAAAACAAACAATAATAAACAAAATCCTCCCTGAATTTTCCCCTGACAGGAATATTTATCACTTTGAGGAGTCAGATGGCTCTCCCCTTTTCTAATAAAATGTGGATCCAAGTTCCACTACCTTGCATGTGAATTTATGTTCGCGTGGTGACTATCTACGAGAAATGAGTACTTGGATGATCATTCGTTCACAACGGGTTAACAGCCACGGTGCTCACGAACAATCATCTCGTAAATCAACTTTTATGGCTATGGGCATAACATTAATAAAAAAAAAGTCCTCTCGGCACGCCGGAAGGCGGAGGTAGATTTCACCGGACAAACTAGGAGATAGGCGAAAATAGGCAGAATATGCAGGTTTTCGTAGAAGGATCAGACCTCATTTATCGCGTGAAAGTATTTTATAATTGGAGATTAATTAACTTTGTTTTTCTTAATTTTAAACATATTTTAAACATTTTATTGTCTTATGGGGACGGTAACCTTCTTGTCATTTGGAGTCCATTTTTAGCCTATTTTCAATTTTGAAAAAATAGGCTTATGAGATCACCTTTTGTCCGTGTGTGTGTGCGTGTGTGTGTGTGTGAGGTGTGTGTGTGTGTGTCCCCTAATAAAATCATCTAAACGGCTGGAGCGATTTCAGTGAAACTCGGTAAGTTCATAGCACTATTCCCGGTGACCTCGACCGTGCCCATCGAATTTTGTTACGTCTCACCAATCCAACATGGCGGCTGTGCGAAATATTTCACTAGCATTCAGTATCTCCGAAACTATAACGGATATCGCCCTGAAATTGTGTACGGTGATAAAGGGTACTACTAGAAGTTCACCTATGAGACTTTCAAAGACCTGGTTACTACATAACCAACATGGCGGCCAAGCGAAGTGGAGACTTTTAAATAGACTTTTCTCGCGATTTAACTATCCAAACGTAATAAAACTTCGTACAGCAAATATTTATACACATTGCAATGCACTGGAGTCTAATATTGTTCAATTGTTTACATAACCTCAAAATGGCGGCTGTGCGAAATATTTCACTGACATTCTATATCCCCGAAACTATTACAGATATCACCCTGCAATTTTGTACGGTGATAAAGGGTACTAATACAAGTTTACCTATGTATAATTCATAAACCTGTAAAGTACAAAACGAACATGGCGACCAAGCGAATTTGAAATATTTTAATAGACTTTTCTCGTGAGTTAACTCTCTGAGCGCAGTGAAATGTGGTACAGTAAATGATTTTGCAGATTGTAATGTACTGCCATCTAATTTAATTCAATTGTTTACATAACCTCAAGATGGCGGCTGTGCGAAATTTTAAAATAAAGTTTTTATTTATTGTGTCGTAATCATGCGATCGAAGTGAAAGTTTGAATAATGAACCTAGGCAATAAGTGTCCTTGAATGGTACATAACTCTATGGCCTATACATATAACAATCCTAAATGGCAAGCTTCCGTAATATTTAGACGGTTCTCAATATCTATGAATCTTTTACAGCAACCAAACTGAAATTTTTATGTTCATAGAGACTATGAACATATGTTCACCTATAGGACTTTCAGTAACCTGGTGAGCACGAATCCAACATGGCGGCGACGCGAAGTATAAATATTTAAATGGACGTTTCTCGCGAATTAACTATCCGAGTGCCGTGAAACGTTGCACGTTAAATGCTTACACAAATGTTGATCCACTGGCATCTAATTTATTTCAATTGTTTGCATAATCACAAGATGGCTGCTGTGCGTAATTTTAAAATCTCGTTTTTACTTCTTGTGTTCTAATCATGCGATTGAAGTTTGAATACCACACGTACACAATAATCTTAATATAATAGTACAAAAATACTAATCCAACCTGGCGACCATCTGAAATATTTAGACGGTTCTCAATATCTACGAATCTGTTACAGCAATTAAACTGAAATTTTGTATGTTGATAGAGGCAATTAACATGAGCAGGATATATGAAAATAGGCTGTACAGTTCTTCACGGAACTACCTGTTATACTTGTGGTCACACTGTCCTTATGCAAGGTTTCGACACTGATTTGTAACTATGTAACGGTCTGTTACTTCTTCACGCAAAATTATATCTCCCGCAGAGATGTTGGTTGGTTCCTCAGTTTAGGGGCTGCGACAACGCGGTCATATAACCCCGTGTACTTTGGGTGAGCGTAGAATCTGTCTGATAAACGGTGTGAATTGTGATGGCTGTATTAGTCTGTAATTCAAGTAAGGAATGCAGACGCTAAATTTCAAGCAGTAGTTCCTAATGTTGCTACCAGATACTAACGTCAACGCCACCTAGCTGTGAACTTGGCTACTAGATGCCACCTCAATCAGCAACTCGCAACGAACGTTGGAACTTCCCCTCCAAAGGAAAGCTTACTGAGGGATTTTTAGCGCTCTTAGAAAATCCGACGACTTTGGCCGGCTTTGAACCTGCGACCTTGGGAATAGAAGTTCAGCTTGCTACCAGTTACGTCACACTTAGTCAGATGGAAATCTGAATCTGATCTCGCGCAAGTGCGTTGTCATGGCAACGTCTGATGGCTCATCCCTCATCAATTTAGTAGTGTTGCCATGTCAACCACTGATAGCTCTTGGCATTTTCTTATAATTCCGAAATCATTTTTCTCATCCCTTGGCGCAATGGTGGCTCATATCAAAAATTCTTTCAGACAAACGTTTTAGGTAATTATTAGGGGAATATTTTCCATTTTGTACGGTTTTGATATTGTGCCTATTAACAGAGATATGATTAATGTTTCCCGAAAAAAACACTTTTTCCCACCCCTTTGGTCAATGGTTGGTGCTATCAAAAAACGTTTCAAACATAAATTTCTGAGCTTTATCCGACACATAGTATGAACTTTGAACGGATTCGATATTTCACATATTAAGAGAGTTATAGTAATATTTCATTTTTTTTCGAAAAAAAAAAGTCCCCCATTTTCATCCCCTTCGACCGATTTAGCCCAGTAACGAACTCGTCCGAGATTTTATGGGTATACATATTCGGTAAAAAATTCAAAGTGATTGGTGCAAAATTACGGCAGTTATCGTGTCCACAAGAAACTGATATACATATATACATATATTACATAAATTATATATAAAATTTTGAACTGACGGTGGTTTTGGGGTCTGGGGGATGTGAAACGCGAAGATATGTCGAAATTTTCCGGAAATCGAAACATGGTACCCATTGCAATAGTTAGCTTTCTAATGAAATCTACCTAAAATACTACCGTCAACGACACCTAGCTGTGAACTTGGCTACTAGATGCCACCTCAATCAGCAACTCGCAACGAACGTTGGAACTTCCCCTCCGAAGGAAAGCAAACTCAGGTTTTTTAGCGCTCTTTGTAAATCCGACGACTTCAGCCGGGTTTGAACCCGCGACCTTGGGCATAGAAGTTCAGCATGCTACCAGTTCCGATACCGAAGTCACTTCCCACAGACATATGAAAACTGAATGTGATCTCGTGCAGTGGCGTTGTCATAGCAACTGCTGCTGGCTCATCCCTTATCAATTAAAAGTCAAGTTGTCATGGCAACCTCTCTTGGCACTTGGCATTTTCTTATAATTTAAATCATTTTGTTCACCCCGTGGCGTAATGGTGGGTCATATCAAAAATTCTTTCAGACAAAAGTTTTAGGTAATTATTGGAGGAATATTGTCCATTTTGTGCGGTTTTGATATTGTGCCTATTAACAGAGATATGATTAATGTTTCCCGAAAAACCCAATTTTTCCCACCCCTTTGGTCAATGGTTGGTGCTATCAAAAAACTTATTTGACATAAATTTTTGGCACTTATCCGACACATATTATGAACTTTGAAGGGATTCGATATTTCATGTATTAAGAGAGTTATAGCGATATTTCACTTTTTCGAAAAAAGACCCCCATTTTCACCCCCTTTGACCAATTTTGCCCATTAACGAACTCGACCGAGATTTTATAGGGATACATATTATGTAAAAAATTCAAAGTGATTGGTGCAAATTTACGGCAGTTATCGTGTCCACAAGAAACTGATATATATAGATAGATAGATACATATATACATAAATTATATATAAACTTTTGAACTGACGGTGGTTTTGGGGTCTGGGGAATGTGAAACGCGAAGATATGTCGAAATTTTCCGGAAATCGAAACATGGTACCCATTGCAATAGTTAGCTTTCTAATGAAATCTACCTAAAATACTACCGTCAACGACACCTAGCTGTGAACTTGGCTACTAGATGCCACCTCAATCAGCAACTCGCAACGAACGTTGGAACTTCCCCTCCGAAGGAAAGCAAACTCAGGTTTTTTAGCGCTCTTTGTAAATCCGACGACTTCAGCCGGGTTTGAACCCGTGACCTTGGGCATAGAAGTTCAGCATGCTACCAGTTCCGATACCGAAGTCGCTTCCCACAGACATATGAAAACTGAATGTGATCTCGTGCAGTGGCGTTGTCATAGCAACTGCTGCTGGCTCATCCCTTATCAATTAAAAGTCAAGTTGTCATGGCAACCTCTCTTGGCACTTGGCATTTTCTTATAATTTAAATCATTTTGTTCACCCCGTGGCGTAATGGTGGGTCATATCAAAAATTCTTTCAGACAAAAGTTTTAGGTAATTATTGGAGGAATATTGTCCATTTTGTGCGGTTTTGATATTGTGCCTATTAACAGAGATATGATTAATGTTTCCCGAAAAACCCACTTTTTCCCACCCCTTTGGTCAATGGTTGGTGCTATCAAAAAACTTATTTGACATAAATTTTTGGCACTTATCCGACACATATTATGAACTTTGAAGGGATTCGATATTTCATGTATTAAGAGAGTTATAGCGATATTTCACTTTTTCGAAAAAAAGCCCCCCAATTTCACCCCCTTTGACCGATTTTGCCCATTAACGAACTCGACCGAGATTTTATAGGGATACATATTATGTAAAAAATTCAAAGTGATTGGTGCAAAATTACGGCAGTTATCGTGTCCACAAGAAACTGATATATATATATAGATAGATAGATAGATAGATAGATACATATATACATAAATTATATATAAACTTTTGAACTGACGGTGGTTTTGGGGTCTGGGGGATGTGAAACGCGAAGATATGTCGAAATTTTCCGGAAGTCGAAACATGGGACCCATTGCAATAGTTAGCTTTCTAATGAAATCTACCTAAATCCTTAAATCTAACTCTGACACACATATTACAACTCTACTATTTACAGGCATCTCTCTGAGACCCTTATTAGTGTGGTGACACACTTAACCCAATGAGCCGCCACCATGGCTAGATACTCAACAACAAGGAATAACAGCGCCGCACGTGATTCACGGGTCACTGACATGTACAATAAACAAAGAATAAACCAACAACAACAAACAACCTGAGTGGTTAAGATTACTTTATATTAACAAAACTGCATGTTAATGAAACGCTTCGAAGGTAATCGTGTTTCGTAGGCAACTCCCATTTATTTAAACAATTTTACCATTGATCAGTTTCTCACATTTATATTTATTTTCAAGTAATTGGGAGCCAGACTTGCACTCCCCTAATGAGCTCTGCTTGCGAAACTCAGTCAGCCCTTGTGACAACAACTCACCTCTTTCCACAATGCCAGTCATGTCCCCCATCCAGTGTATATAAATAGCCGACCAGCGGAACTGTTATCTCAAGGAATCAACAGCCGCTAACATCTCCTCCCACTCAACATATGGTCAGACAATAATCACATATCCATAATTGTCCTCGCAAGGATGCAATCTGAATCTGGTACCAAGCTGACAGAAATCAGTCTCTGCTGAAGTTCCCGCTTGTAATACCACAACAATATACTCACAGTACACGCATCTGGGACTGACATAACACCTTTCACATGGGTCTGCTGAATTAAAGCTCGCAAACATTTAACACAATATTTAAAACCTACGATAGAGCTGAGTACTCTTCGTCACAAATTACATCGCTCCAAAGGCAATAATCACACTGAATCTGATCAATAATAATTTTCAATAACATTTAATTACCCTCCAATCTACTATATAATTAGATTAATTCAGTCCTACTTCTGAAACACGATATATCTCCGAGAGACGTTTTTAACCGCACTTCGTAACCTAGGCGAACACGGCCGTTCACATAGATACGTTAGTTAACACAACACAAAGAAAAGAACTTTCCATTAACTACAATTGTGCGAGCTGCTTCCAAACAAAAGTGTGCCAGATCAAAACTAAATATACTACACTAAATCACACAAGCAAAGTATTTACAAAAATATGTCCCATAAACCATAAGTTAATTTAATAAATAATAAAATATTATTTGTACTCATCTCGTGTTGTAGTCACCCGTCAAAGAACATCAGATGCCATTCCCCAACTGGATGCTCTTTATCTCATAGCAGCCATCTGGACGGACTGTTGAGAATTCCACACTTCCTCTGCATTCATTGATGTCATCCTTGCGCTGATACAAAAATTAGGTTAATATACACTTTATGCCTGACTACTAAATTCGCTTGTTCAGGTACTAAATTCCCTGTCACTGTTCGTTGGCGAATTATCGACGCTACTGTCCCTATAACTATAGTACAATGACTATCTATCACTGATTTTACCACTTTTCAATGAATCTCCTGTGTCCTCGACACAAAAATACAAGTCTACGTTCGTAGACGCACAGAATAATAATAGTGTGTCCTCAACACACGGAATAAAAGTCATGTCTCCTAGACACACGGAATGAAAGTCAATGTCTTGTGTCCTCAACACACAGAATAAAAAATCAATGTCTTGGCTCTTCGACACACTTATAAATGAACTGGCCCTTGGGTCGATGGAGGGGGATTTTATGTAAAAATTTATCGAAGTAATTGTGATACAGGAATGAAATAGATATCACTGAACTCGTAATATTGCACAGGTCAAGAATATGCCCATTAATCCTAGAATCGATCGTAGAGATCTTGTCTAGGCGATTTCCCGCGTGAATACTAGCCGCCGCGTACCCCAGCCAGAGTTGGCGCGCAAGTAGGCATTCTCTTCTCATTGGTTCTCCATTTCTCTGTAATTTGGCGGTTTCTAGTAGATCTTGGCGTCTTGGGAGTGTCTATTTTCTTCATCAGCCATTCACGTTACTGCATCATATTTCTTCTAGGCGCGAATATCACAATGAACATACCAGAGCCATGTCTCACCGCGCGTCGCTTCTAAAATTGAGGTAGCCACACCTGTCCCTGTGATACATCGCTCTGCTATTTCTTTTCATAGCTCAAGTACTTAGCCTTTTGTTAAACTGATGCAGGTATGTCCCTACTGTCTCCAACAAATGCTTGAAATTTCCTCATCACAGTCTGGCTATATTCATGATGCTGGTTGAAATATTTATTAATTGAAGAAATAAAAAGTAGAATCATTTAACCAACATAGGGTAAAGGGTTCAGTATATAATCCTAAAAAAACAATCAATTAATCAATCTGCTCCTCTAATATAGGTTGGTGTCAGAAAGGGAATCCGAACCCAAGAAACCATATGATACATGGAAATTCATCTCACCTCATTCCCGACCTCATAGAAATCAGAATAATAATAGGAAGTGGTACACATACATACTTACATACTTTTTCCATCAGAAACCGCTGTTGAAAATGCTTTACGCCGCAGCGTAACTTAGCACATATTTAATCGTTCACCACGACCGCGATGGGGAACTGCAGCAAGTCCAGAGAATGGAGGTTCAAATGCGGGTGCGGGCAGAGGTATCCGGAGTGTGGATTATCCCCTGTTTTTTTTTCCACATTCCCTCCAGGAAAATACCGGACTAGTTTACTTACTTAAATCCCAGGGCACATATTCCATCCCTATCTCTAATACAGTTATACGCACTACTATAGTTATCACAGAATCACAGTTATCAGACAAGTTCAACACACACCCAAAAAAACAGAGCTAATGACCAGGGTGTTCCACACCCCTAAAACAACATCACCTGGCCTTGGGAAAGAGTACTGAGTTGCTCATTATTATGAACATTTCCATTTGAAGCATTCTGCCACAAGAGCGGATATCCTCAAAAGCCATTCCTAATCTAGAGTTATAGTTTGCTCAGCGAATGCCAGCCATTAAGTTGAGCCCATTCACATCCTGACGAGCATTAATGGGAACAAGTTGATCCTCAAAGCCGCTATTTGCATAGGAATCAAATACGCGGATTAAGGAAATAAGACTGTTCAATTTATGAATTAAGACCCTACTTAAAGTATACTGTAAGAAATAATCACCTTTCATTTTCCGCTTGACGTAAAGAAAAGTGAGTCTCAAATTGTGAAGCTTTAAATGTCATCTGCTGTGAGGGCAGGTGGAGCTGTCACGTGGTCGCATCCCCCCTCCCTGTTCCTTCCCCGTGAGTGATAAACCCATCACGAGTCACCCCCGTGGCGCATCCCTCAACCCTCACACCCACATTGCACAGGGAGGGTTGAAAGAATTTCCTCAAGCTTTTTTCTTCTCGGGAACTAAAAAATAAAAATGATAAATATAGCACCTTTGTTGTAAGTGAAGTGGATCTCAAGTATGAACACATTAAACACAGAAAACACCTCGTGTTGCAGACACTCACTGCCTCAGTTTAACTCAGGGGTAGACAATATTCGGTTCAAGTCACTCTGACTTTCATTCTGGCCTGCTAAGCGCAGTGATGTTGTTGGTTCATTTCAGGGGCTTGCGGCTTCGTGGTAATGTTATTACCATGTGTGTGTGTATATATACCAGGTGAATCAACTGCCCCTAATTATATTGTTTTATGCAGCCCAACTAACGTGTGTTGTCAGGTAGGTCGATTATTTCTCTTCTTGCATCCTGTATGGTACTAATGCATTGCAAGTAGCCTATATCCCGCAAACGGTACTGAACACTATTATTTTTCGCTCGTGTTAGTCTGTAGTCACATCGAGGGAAAACTAATAGTATTAAGTATAGTTTGCAGAGCATTAGTACCATACAGGATGCAAGAAGATAAATATCAACCTTCTTAACAACACGCGTAAGTTGGGCTGCATAAATCAATATTATTAGGGACAGCTGACTTACCCGGTAATATACTGTCAGCTGTAACTCTTCAGTCGGTCAACACGAATTTTCTCAAAGACTGGGTGGGTTACAATCTATACAATGTATAATAATTAAATCCTGGTATAATATTACATGTAGGCTATTAGTTATGATCACCATTATAATGGGGAAATTTAGGATTACGCGTTTTGACGTTCAAGCCGTCATCATCAGATACTGATCACTGAGTTGAGTTTTATATTTGTATAAAATTATGATATTGGATTTACGTCCCTTTTAACAACTGCGGATTTTAGATTCGTCGGGGTGCCAGAATTTGTCCCCGAAGGGGATCTTTAACGTGCCATTAAATCTACTGACACGGCTACCTCAGGATTGTGCACCCTCAAATGCCAGTTGGCTGCGCCAGG
This sequence comes from Meconema thalassinum, assembly GCA_946902985.2. Classification (NCBI taxonomy): domain Eukaryota; kingdom Metazoa; phylum Arthropoda; class Insecta; order Orthoptera; family Tettigoniidae; genus Meconema; species Meconema thalassinum. Next base: position 1,210,534,534 of record OX336388.2, read on the forward strand.
ATTCGATCCTGCAACCTTGGAAACAGCAGGCGAGAACGTTACCGCTGAGACACGCACTCAGCCGAAATTTATAAACAAATATTATCTAACTACACGTAGTGTAATGCGTGAATTGGTGTTTATATTACGATTCGCAGTTTGACTCTCATTATGTACGGTTCATTTGTTTTAATAAAGTTTAAGAACTATGAGTATCATGTACGTGTATACCGTTAGAACAACTGCACACAATATACTGTATATAATTATATAATACGCTAAGGTGTATGTTTCACAAATCTCAAGCTCCTAAACCAGAGGGAGTTACAGTAGAAAGTGAGGTTTGTACCAAAATCTTCAAATCGTCTCAATAGTACAGGAAAAATCTTGCATTTCTTGATAAGTCAACAAAAATATATTTATTTGTTTATAAAGTGCTTCTAAACAAATAAACAAGACGATAGCCCCTGGCAGAACTGTGTCGCGTAGGCCTACAGCCCACATAGCACTACAGCCAGGCGGGTAGTCTGTACACATGGGGCGCACACACACCATTATGCGAGAGTTCTCGCACGGGTCCACGAGCATAATAGGCTATATAAAATGAAATTAAGACATGCACTTGAATTCTGTTATTTACATGGTTACTTATCATAGCGCTAACGTTGGTTTCACAGGTGTTACGCTGTCGTAACTGTTAAGTAGCTAGTAGCTGGAACCCAGTATCAAAGGTTGCAATATTGAGGCATTTGATTGTGTCTCACCTACAGCTCCGAGTCCGCCAGTGAATAATTGAGCTGGACAGCCGTGACATAGATGACTGTGGTGATTGTTGCTTTAAGGGGCGTAACATCGAGGTTATCTTCCGTGATGTAGGTACGTAAATAACCCTGCATTTCAGACAATAGATGGCTCATTGTATTAAAGGTTGGTTCCTCAGTTTAGTTTCAAATAGTTCCTACATTCGCTACCAAATGCTACCGTCCACGATACCTAGCTGTGAACTAGGCTACTACTAGATGCCATTGCAACCAGCGCCTGGTGACGAACGTTGGAACTTAAGAGCATTAATCCAAACTAACCTACAAATTCTGCTTCACATAAGTTTAGTTAGTGGAATGTTCTATTATATGCCATAAATCTATGATGTGGGCCCGCCGGCTTTACTTCCCCTCCGAAGGAAGACATACTGAGGGATTTTTAACACTCTTAAAAAATCTGACGACTTCGGCCGGGTTTGAACTCGCGACCTTGTGCATAGAAGCTCAGCATGCTACCAACTACGCCACTGAAGCCGACGAGAGAGATATGTTGGTAGGACCTATACTAAGACACCTAGGAATAGTAAACTTAGTTATGGAAGGAAGAGTCGAGGATAAGAACTGTAGGGGTAGACCAAGCTTAGAATATGTTAAACAGATTGCCTCGGATGTGGAATGTGGAAGCCATGTAGTGATGAAACGCTTAGCTCAGGAAAGGGAGACTTGGATGGCTGCTTCAAACCAGTCAAAATACTGAAGACCCAAACACAACACAACCTCTAACGAAAGGGAATTGATACTCTGGTCGACATTGCGAAGTGTGTTGCAGCCAACTCACTTATCTCCTACTCGGGATGCATTGGGATGAGGGAGTGGAGCAGAAGGCGTCGAAAGATGAAGCCTAAATCATGACTGCTTCTTCCTCCCAGCTCATTACTCAGGTTCCTTACTTCCGCTAGTCATAAATACACTTCAACAGTAGTTAGAAGTTAGTTGGTTGGTTCCTCAGTTTGGGGGCTGCGACAACGCGGCCATGTAGTCCCGTGTACTTTGGGTGCGTGTAGAATCTGTCTGATGACCGGTGTTAATTGTGATGGCTGTATTCGTGTGTGTTATCTGTTTTATTTCAAGTAAGGACAGCAGAAAGTAATTTCAAGTACTGTAGTTCCTAATTTTGCTATCAAATGCTACCGCCCACGACATCTAGCTTGCGGACTTGGCTACTAGATGGCATCGCAGTCAGCACCTGGCGGCGAACGTTGGGACTAATAGAGCGTTATCAATTCTAATCTACAAATTTTGGCTTCACACAATTGTAGTCGGTGGAGGGTTCTTTTTCATGCCATAAATCTATATGGATTTCCTGAAAATATTTCACAACAAGTCACAACGCTAATTTCTAAATTGGTAGCAGGTGGAGCCCCGAAAAAGGAGAAGAAACTACATTGGAGGACGACAAGAATTACTGAAATATTTGACGAATATATAAATAATGGCAACATACAGAACTTGTTTACTTGCAAGTTATAGCCCATAATCCAACTGTCTATTATTTCCTGGTTCTAAGGGATTAATATTTTGGAATACATATTTGTTATGAGTTAATTACCATTTTACATATCATTCGAAGCAAATTATAATGGTATGAATTGTTCGAGGCTAACTCTTTGTACCGAATTACCGTAGTAACGAAATAATACGCATGGTAGGAATTTTATAGTTCTAAAATAATTGTAAAACTCTCCTGGGAAAAATTGACTTACAATTAGACATTGAAAACATTGTGAATATGAGCCTGTATGGTTTTAAAATGAAAATTTTTGATAAGAATAGAAATATTAAAGATGCCCTGAAAGCAATGGGCAGAAAAAAGGGTCAATTTGGTGTACAATTCTTCGAAGGAAAGCAAACTGGATCGGACACCTAAGAAGAAACCACCAGTTGCATGACGTTATGGAAAGTAGGTTGGAGGAAACTCTAGGCCAATGAAGGAGAAGGAGAAGACGTAGAACAAGAATGCTTCATATTTTCGTTTTCAAAGAAGTACTTTCGAGTACTGCCTGTGAACTCTTTTGTTTAAAGTTTTGCTCAACAATATTAATAGTTTTGCTCTTTGACTACTTCAAGAAGATTTGATGTTGATGATGATGATAATTGTTGTTTAAAGTGGCCTAGTATATAGGTTATCGGCCCCTAATGGCTTGGGTGATAGTAAAAGATGAGATGAGAATGAAAACTATAACTAATACTAACTACAGGCTTACATATTAGAAGAAGACATGGTAAAAAAATTAAGGATAGGGCAAATAAAGGACAGGAAGAAAAGAAATTCACTCAACCCTCGACGAAAGAGGATTGAGGGACTTGGAAAGAAGGACAGCCATGAAAGGCAGATAGGAAAGGGAAAGAGGGCCCGCCCCAAGGTCAGAGGAAAAAGGGGATAAAATGGACACAGCTCAGGAATCCCTCGGGGTCGCCAAACCCCGAACTCACCAGCCGTGAGCCCTTGAGGGTGTAGCACTATCCAGGTTGCACCTAAATGGTGGGGTTACACACACCCTACCTCGTTGAGGGCCTTGTGCAGAAAGCAGGAGAAATCATGAAAAGAAAAAGAAGGCTGACCCCTCGAAGAATGTGGGTATCAGGAAAGATGGGCCAAGGGCCAATTAAGGCGGGAAAGTGAAAGACTCCCTAGGCCTCGGATACCCTAATACAATCGGGGTCGGAAGAGAACAAGAGTTGACCAAGAGAGGTCGACAGGAAAGAAGACGGAGAGGAGCCCGGCACAAGTAAGTTGAGGCAATGCCGGACTCAGCTGGGGTCCCGTGGTCGCCAACCCACGTCCCACTAGATGTGAGCCCCTGCGCGGAAGAATATTAGAACATCATTATATATACTCAAGGAAAAAACCAAAGGTAGTAAGGAAAGGAAAGCGTAATGAACAGGCAAAGCAGATGAACAATATTAATAATACAATACAATGATTACTTATTTGATAACAGGGGTGAGTTTTGATGTGATATTCGTCACTGGGAAACATGAGCTGATCTTAGCTACGAGTATTACGGAACCACAGAACATGGTCTCACACTCTGGACCAAGTGAAAGATGTGGTGCGCAGTGTAAACATTCACCACCTGCAATTGCAGTGAACAAGCTATTCTCGTTGATATGGTGACCACTGACATAGCTTGGCGCTTAATAACAACCACATCATCACACACAACATGCCCCTGATTAACTGCTTAGCAAATAGGCTTCAAACACGAGAGCACTTTGCTAATATACGGAACAGTCGTGATATTACCATGTTCCAGGATCCGTTAAGGTGAAGCGAACTTGAACACCCTCATGACTAAAGCCTTTAGTTATTTCTCAAAACATACAGTATTCGTAGAATTATTGTAATACTTCGTAGCATTTTAAAATATTTTATAAAGGGAAATATAGCCTACGTAGCCAAGAAACAGCAAACATCAATGATTTATCGCTTTCAAATCACTTATGTTTTGCACTTTTGTTCAATAATAACCATTTAAAGTAGATTAAAATCGTATTTTCTTCAATTCAAAAGGTTATTTTTAATGTACTTTGGGTACTACAGAAAAAGTAAAGAAATTGTGGGCCGAATAATTCCCACATCTCTGTTTAAAACAAAATCCAATTGTATTTTCGACCCTTGATACTCCCATTTCAATGGGATTGGTATGAATATGAGGTGAGCTTCTTATGTGGCAGAAAGCTCTTAAGTACGGAAGCAGTAATGATTCTTTTGAAAAAAGTGATTTGTAAATTGAATGATATTCGTCAATTACACTGTAATTCGAAACAGTGAAAATGGTGCTATCTTGTTATACAAATCATACAACACATATCACTGTGTTACAAAACGCTAATTAACAGACAAGAACGCGTCCAAAGCGAGCGATTTTAAAACGAATTACGAACACGATCATGTGCCATAATAAAACTTAACAGTTGACTTTTGTGGCATTACTATGTTTTTATTTATTTATCTATTTATTTCTTTATATATTTATTTAATAATTTGTTTGTCTATTTTTTTAATTATATGGAAGCTATTAGGGGTTGGGTGGTGTTGAGTAATGGCCTCATGGCACATCTAGAGCCTGTGTGTAGTGTGAAAGTTTCTACTCATAGAGTCAGTGGGCGTGATGGTGGTGCAGCGATTAAGCTTCTGGCCTCTTACCAAGGGGGACTGGATTCGAATCTCGGTCAATGCATATGACGCCTTTTGGTTCAGATTCCTCTTAAAAAGGAGGTCCAATGGCTCATGTTCACGAGATTAATGGTCATGTAAAACTACAAGCTTTCCTTCATAGGGACATTGCTATTGTTCCGACTCAGCGAGGAAAGCAATAGCAAACGACCTCACTTCTAATCTTGACAATATGCTTCATCACAGTACTGAAAGAAGTCATAATGAGGTGGTGATGATTGTTGTTTAAATGATTGGAACCGTAATTACTTCCATATTATTGTTTTGGATTAACGTCCCTTTTAACAACTGTGGCTTTCAGAGACTCCGGGGTGCCAGAATTTTGCCCTGAAAGGGATCTTTAACGTGCCGGTAAATCTACGGACATGGCTTCCTCGCATTTGTGCACTCTTAAATGCCAACTGACTGCGCCAGGATTCGATCTTGCAACCTTGGGCACAGCAAGCAATATCGTAATTGCTGCGCCACGTAGCCAGTCATAGTACTTTGAAGAAGGATAAAGGGAAGAAATATTTCCCCTATAACAGTGTCACCAAAAACTTGATCTACTCGCAGCCCACAATTAATTATAATTTAACACAGCACAGCAAAATGTTAAATAAAACCTTAATCGTTATTATTGTTTTAAGGGATGGAACAGCAAGGTTATCTGCCCCTAATGAAATCTTCATGACACTACCAGTATACAGTAAATAAGAGTTTAGTGCTTTTCAGTCGGTCAACACGAATGTACCCAAAGGAGATGGGTTATGCCCTAATCCTGAAATAAATTACATGAGATTAATAAAACACTAGGATGACCAGTTTCGATCGTCAAGCGATCATCATCAGATCCATTACACTTAGGCTACAAAATCTATGTTTGAAATACAGGTGAAAATATTTACAATATGTACAATTATTTAGTTACAGTATTGGTACTGCAACTGTCAGTGTATGCTAAATGCAGTATATATGTTAGGTGAAATGCTAAATGGTGATAGCTATCCGTAGATTGTACTTTAGAGAGATTATATGGTTGTAAACTATGGTTAAACTATAAAATTTTAGGCTAACTACTTATCTGATTGTCTTCCGTATAACAGCTACTTGCAGTATTTCGTGCTCACTGGAACTCACTATGCGGTAGACTGCGGTGGTTATCTTAACGACTGGTTTTTCCCTGCTTTCTCCCCCCTGCTTTTACGTGCTGTGGGGAGTGATAGCGATGTGTTTATGTGAGGTGTTGCCAACCTAGATAAGATGTATGTTATTGAATGAGGTGGGTCTACAATTATTAAAGACCGTGGATTAGCCCTCGCCACGCGTGGAGCATAACCCATTCGAACTAACCGTTGACGGTCTTATGAGGACGTCCCGGCACCTTTAATACTGCCCCGAATATGGGCCTTGGTTTATTGCAGAAGAAAAGTACATCGTACACCTGATCCAGATAACATTTACCTATTAATAACCCCCTAATTTCCCCCCTTTTTTATCTAGCTTGGCTGTGTCGCTAAATTGTGTTTTGTTTCCGACAGGGTGTGTTTTTTAGTAGCGTGAAGAGGGGTGAGCTCTCCATGAACGTGTGTTCGTTTAGATTGTTGGGATTGTTTCGTTTGGCTAGGTGTATCTCGATTGCTTCCTTTATGTCAAGAGCTCTGCCTTTCGATTCGTGATGGATTATTTTAAGGTCCGACTCTATGTTGGTAAAGCTGTGCCCTGCGTCACACATATGTTCGCACACGGCTGAATGTGTTCCGTATCTTATCGCATTCCTATGTTCATTATAACGTGTGTCTACTCGCCTTCCACTCTGCCCGATGTAGTTAGCTTGACAATCGGTGTCTTGGCACGTTATAGAATATACCCCTGACCTTGAATATGGGTCACGTTTATTTAGATTACTATTTAGGAGGTGCCTAGCGGTTGTGTTTTTCGTCGTGAAAGCTATCTTTATGCCTTGCTTTTTGAATAGGTTAGTGATTTTATATGTATTCGCATTCACATAGTTGAAACGCGCAAATTTTTTCTCATTATTGTCCGGTTTGGGAATAGTTTTATCTTTATTTTTATGTTTGGCTATAATTTGATTTATTTTGCTTGGCGAGAAGTTGTTTTCCTTTGCTATTTGCATAATAGTTCTTATTTCCTTATTATAGTTGTCTTTTGACATGGGTATGTTTAAAGCTCTGTGCACCATTGAATTGAAACCCGATAGTTTGTGCGTACTGGGGTGATTAGACTGATTGTCGATTGCATGCGAGGTTTGTGTTGCTTTCCGGAATATGGAATATGAAAGGTCGTTGTCTTTACGTTCAATAGTTATATCGAGATAATTTATTTTCCGGTCTATTTCGGATTCCTTAGTGAATTTGATAGAGTGGTGAAGGCTATTAATGGATTGGAGAATTGTTTCTTCGCTTGTTAGTTCAGTATCGTAGATGCGAATTACATCATCTACGTATCTTTTCCATATTACTATTCCCTTTGTTGAAGTCTTTTCTAAGAACGCATTTTCTAGTGCATTGATGAAGATGTCAGCAATTAACCCACTTAGTGGTGATCCCATTGCTAGGCCTTCTCTCTGTGTGTATATTTTATTGTCGAATTGAAACACGTTTTGGGTGAGAACGACCCTCAGTAATCTCACAATCTCTTCAATTTCTTTTACCGAATTGTTGGATTTTAAGTTGTTTTCGATAGTGTTGATTGCTTCATTAATCGGAATATTGGTGTACATGTTAGTTACGTCGAAGGATACTAGCCTGAAGCTAGGTTTCATTTGTAGGGTGTTCAATGCTGTTACTAGTTCTGTTGTGTTCTTTACAGAGTTGTTTTTGTCGTTGGAAAGACGGCATTTTAAGATTTTTAGTAACTCTTTGCTGATTTTGTAATTAAGGGCATTCCTACAATTGACTATTGGTCTCATTGGGCATTCCTTTTTGTGTATTTTTGGTTGTCCCCTCAATGACGGTATTTTCGGGTTCATGTTTATTAGTTTTGATTTTTCGGCTTTGGTCAGTATGTATTCTGTTTCTTTTAGCGCACTTTTTATTTGTTTTTGGAATTTGTTGGTGGGGTCTTTTGTTAATTCCTTGATTTCGTTGTTGTTTAGGAATTCGACTGTTTTTTCAATGTATTCTGTTTTGTTCAAAATTACTGTAGTGTTTCCCTTATCTGCTTTTGTGATGATTAAGTCATGTTCTTTTATTTTTTGTTTCAACGACTTTATTTCTTTGAGTTGTTTGTTGTTTTGAATGTTATTGCTATCGCCCTCTCGTTTGAGGATTTTTTTGGCTTCGTTGGTGGCGAGATTTTTTGTTTAATTCCCTGTCTTCTGCTGGGAGCTTGTGACTGGCTATCTCAATATCTGTGATTAACTGTTTTATATTGTGGTTCGTGTGTGCGTCTGTGCAGTTGTATTTCAAACCTTTGTCTAACATATTCATTTCACCTTGAGAAAAGGTTACGTTCGTTCTGTTGTTTACTCTGCTGTGGAAATTGAATTCATTGTTATTCGTGTGTTGTTCGTTAGATTGATGGTTCTGTGTTTCTCCTAGTTTTCTTAATTTATTTTCTAGCGTTTCATGCTTCCTCGTTGCTCTGATTTTGATGGTGTCATGTAGGTGCTCGGTGAAGCTGTCCCATTGGGCTGCGTGCCAGAAATTACTTAGTTGCAATTGAATGTCGTACAATTGTTGGTTAATTTTTTGCTTTCTTATGTATGCAAATCTTAATTCGTTTTTTATCCAAAGGGCTTTGGCTTGTTTGGTTGAAATGATCGAGGCTGGTGTGTTCGGTACGGTTTTAATTGGTACGTATTTAGGGGTGAGGTTTAATTCTATACATTTTTTGTTGAACCAAATTGACTTGTCTAAATTCATGAGTTTAAGCCTGAGTGATTTGAATTTCTTGGCTTCACGATTTGCCTGACTAGCCGTGAACATTGTGGTGTTTGAAGCCATATTTTCAGTGTTGCCTTAGTAAACAAGAGTTTAGTGCTTTTCAGTCGGTCAACACGAATGTACCCAAAGGAGATGGGTTATGCCCTAATCCTGAAATAAATTACATGAGATTAATAAAACACTAGGATGACCAGTTTCGATCGTCAAGCGATCATCATCAGATCCATTACACTTAGGCTACAAAATCTATGTTTGAAATACAGGTGAAAATATTTACAATATGTACAATTATTTAGTTACAGTATTGGTACTGCAACTGTCAGTGTATGCTAAATGCAGTATATATGTTAGGTGAAATGCTAAATGGTGATAGCTATCCGTAGATTGTACTTTAGAGAGATTATATGGTTGTAAACTATGGTTAAACTATAAAATTTTAGGCTAACTACTTATCTGATTGTCTTCCGTATAACAGCTACTCGCAGTATTTCGTGCTCACTGGAACTCACTATGCGGTAGACTGCGGTGGTTATCTTAACGACTGGTTTTTCCCTGCTTTCTCCCCCTGCTTTTACGTGCTGTGGGGAGTGATAGCGATGTGTTTATGTGAGGTGTTGCCAACCTAGATAAGATGTATGTTATTGAATGAGGTGGGTCTACAATTATTAAAGACCGTGGATTAGCCCTCGCCACGCGTGGAGCATAACCCATTCGAACTAAGCGTTGACGGTCTTATGAGGACGTCCCGGCACCTTTAATACTGCCCCGAATATGGGCCTTGGTTTATTGCAGAAGAAAAGTACATCGTACACCTGATCCAGATAACATTTACCTATTAATAACCCCCTAATTTCCCCCCTTTTTTATCTAGCTTGGCTGTGTCGCTAAATTGTGTTTTGTTTCCGACAGGGTGTGTTTTTTAGTAGCGTGAAGAGGGGTGAGCTCTCCATGAACGTGTGTTCGTTTAGATTGTTGGGATTGTTTCGTTTGGCTAGGTGTATCTCGATTGCTTCCTTTATGTCAAGAGCTCTGCCTTTCGATTCGTGATGGATTATTTTAAGGTCCGACTCTATGTTGGTAAAGCTGTGCCCTGCGTCACACATATGTTCGCACACGGCTGAATGTGTTCCGTATCTTATCGCATTCCTATGTTCATTATAACGTGTGTCTACTCGCCTTCCACTCTGCCCGATGTAATTAGCTTGACAATCGGTGTCTTGGCACGTTATAGAATATACCCCTGACCTTGAATATGGGTCACGCTTATTTAGATTACTATTTAGGAGGTGCCTAGCGGTTGTGTTTTTCGTCGTGAAAGCTATCTTTATGCCTTGCTTTTTGAATAGGTTAGTGATTTTATATGTATTCGCATTCACATAGTTGAAACGCGCAAATTTTTTCTCATTATTGTCCGGTTTGGGAATAGTTTTATCTTTATTTTTATGTTTGGCTATAATTTGATTTATTTTGCTTGGCGAGAAGTTGTTTTCCTTTGCTATTTGCATAATAGTTCTTATTTCCTTATTATAGTTGTCTTTTGACATGGGTATGTTTAAAGCTCTGTGCACCATTGAATTGAAACCCGATAGTTTGTGCGTACTGGGGTGATTAGACTGATTGTTGATTGCATGCGAGGTTTGTGTTGCTTTCCGGAATATGGAATATGAAAGGTCGTTGTCTTTACGTTCAATAGTTATATCGAGATAATTTATTTTCCGGTCTATTTCGGATTCCTTAGTGAATTTGATAGAGTGGTGAAGGCTATTAATGGATTGGAGAATTGTTTCTTCGCTTGTTAGTTCAGTATCGTAGATGCAAATTACATCATCTACGTATCTTTTCCATATTACTATTCCCTTTGTTGAAGTCTTTTCTAAGAACGCATTTTCTAGTGCATTGATGAAGATGTCAGCAATTAACCCACTTAGTGGTGATCCCATTGCTAGGCCTTCTCTCTGTGTGTATATTTTATTGTCGAATTGAAACACGTTTTGGGTGAGAACGACCCTCAGTAATCTCACAATCTCTTCAATTTCTTTTACCGAATTGTTGGATTTTAAGTTGTTTTCGATAGTGTTGATTGCTTCATTAATCGGAATATTGGTATACATGTTAGTTACGTCGAAGGATACTAGCCTGAAGCTATGTTTCATTTGTAGGGTGTTCAATGCTGTTACTAGTTCTGTTGTGTTCTTTACAGAGTTGTTTTTGTCGTTGGAAAGACGGCATTTTAAGATTTGTAGTAACTCTTTGCTGATTTTGTAATTAAGGGCATTCCTACAATTGACTATTGGTCTCATTGGGTATTCCCTTTTTGTGTATTTTTGGTTGTCCCCTCAATGACGGTATTTTCGGGTTCATGTTTATTAGTTTTGATTTTTCGGCTTTGGTCAGTATGTATTCTGTTTCTTTTAGCGCACTTTTTATTTGTTTTTGGAATTTGTTGGTGAGGTCTTTTGTTAATTCCTTGATTTCGTTGTTGTTTAGGAATTCGACTGTTTTTTTCAATGTATTCTGTTTTGTTCAAAATTACTGTAGTGTTTCCCTTATCTGCTTTTGTGATGATTAAGTCATGTTCTTTTATTTTTTGTTTCAACGACTTTATTTCTTTGAGTTGTTTGTTGTTTTGTCAAGCTAATTACATCGGGCAGAGTGGAAGGCGAGTAGACACACGTTATAATGAACATAGGAATGCGATAAGATACGGAACACATTCAGCCGTGTGCGAACATATGTGTGACGCAGGGCACAGCTTTACCAACATAGAGTCGGACCTTAAAATAATCCATCACGAATCGAAAGGCAGAGCTCTTGACATAAAGGAAGCAATCGAGATACACCTAGCCAAACGAAACAATCCCAACAATCTAAACGAACACACGTTCATGGAGAGCTCACCCCTCTTCACGCTACTAAAAAACACACCCTGTCGGAAACAAAACACAATTTAGCGACACAGCCAAGCTAGATAAAAAAGGGGGGAAATTAGGGGGTTATTAATAGGTAAATGTTATCTGGATCAGGTGTACGATGTACTTTTCTTCTGCAATAAACCAAGGCCCATATTCGGGGCAGTATTAAAGGTGCCGGGACGTCCTCATAAGACCGTCAACGCTTAGTTCGAATGGGTATGCTCCACGCGTGGCGAGGGCTAATCCACGGTCTTTAATAATTGTAGACCCACCTCATTCAATAACATACATCTTATCTAGGTTGGCAACACCTCACATAAACACATCGCTATCACTCCCCACAGCACGTAAAAGCAGGGGGGAGAAAGCAGGGAAAAACCAGTCGTTAAGATAACCACCGCAGTCTACCGCATAGTGAGTTCCAGTGAGCACGAAATACTGCGAGTAGCTGTTATACGGAAGACAATCAGATAAGTAGTTAGCCTAAAATTTTATAGTTTAACCATAGTTTACAACCATATAATCTCTCTAAAGTACAATCTACGGATAGCTATCACCATTTAGCATTTCACCTAACATATATACTGCATTTAGCATACACTGACAGTTGCAGTACCAATACTGTAACTAAATAATTGTACATATTGTAAATATTTTCACCTGTATTTCAAACATAGATTTTGTAGCCTAAGTGTAATGGATCTGATGATGATCGCTTGACGATCGAAACTGGTCATCCTAGTGTTTTATTAATCTCATGTAATTTATTTCAGGATTAGGGCATAACCCATCTCCTTTGGGTACATTCGTGTTGACCGACTGAAAAGCACTAAACTCTTGTTTACTAAGGCAACACTGAAAATATGGTTTCAAACACCACAATACAGTAAATATATAATTTAATCATCTGTTGTTACTTCAGAACACATCTCCATCTAATACTCAGCAATTTTTCTAGTTTTATGCCATGCCTTGTGTGGGGTTTCGCCTAGGAACACAAAGCTGGCTCATCAGCGGGCTCTTGGTGTCCGTGCCAGGAACCCCACAGGAGTAGCAAACCGCGCGCTACCTCTCTTTTTATGAAGTGCACCTGCGCCTCTTTACTGCGAGAGCTAAAAGCTCAAGCAGCCTTAACCTCGCTATGAAGGCTTCCAAAAACTCAGCAATATTTCCAGGTTTATGCCGTGTTTTGTGTTATCTCAATCTAGTTACCAGGTTTCAGACAATTAAATAAATAATCTAAATTTTCAGTTGAAACCAGAAATTTTGCTTGTTGATTAAAATTGTAATTCTTATAAATTCAGACTGAAAAAAATGAAAATCATTAAACATTGTCTTATTTAATTAGCGCAGATAGAGAAAATAAAATATAAACTTGAAGTTAATATCTTACAATAAAATAATTTCTCATCACACTTTTCACCTCGTGGCAGCACAATAATTGTGGAACTGCTCTAAAATGAGAATCACAGAAAATGGAGGGGACGGCCATGAAATGCAGGACAATTAAGTGCACCTTAGGCTTCAGAACCCTCAATACTCTCGGGATCGGTTGAGCAGAGGACTTGGTGATAGGACACTAACATACTCTGTGATCGGGCTCAGAGGACCGCGTGAACGGGAGGGTTTCTGCCACCCAGCTCATAACCTGCGGATTGTGCGGCACGCGTGACCAGCATGACGTCACCCTCAGCCTTGGTTGCATATCATGGCGCTATTTATCACACCAAGGAGCTACCTAATAATCCTGACGAGCCGTTCCAGCCTTAAGTCACATCTTGAAATTTTGATAGAAACGGATTGGATCACAAGGCCTCCAAGGTAAGCGGCAGGTGTGCTACCCCTGTGTTTCAGGGGTTACAAAGAAGGACCTCGGCACAAGTTAGTGGACGCAGTGCCAGAGGTCCCGTGGTTACCAGGCCATTTCCCTATTATTAATTCACATGAGGGACTTGGGACGTTTTGGCCATCAGCCCCGTGTAGTTACATGAGTGTTGAATTTGTCTGAAAATCTGTATTTATATGATAACTGTAGTGATCTGTGTACCTAGGTATTAGGGAAAAGGATGGGGTAGGTGCCAGGTACTATCCCAGCATTTGTCTGGAGGGAGTGTGTAGAAAGCAGGAGAATACCCCCACTCAGGATAGTCACTGTTAGCGTCGAGATTCAAACCTACAATATCCGAACTTGCTGCAAATGCCCGCACGGTCGCGGTGCACGTTATAACGCATATGAATGGGAGAGCCTTTATGTAACGCTTTGCTTTGGAAGGCAATATTACTAGAAATAGGCAAAAATGCCTTCTTTTGCATACGTTCTGCAAGGAATTCCTTAACAAGGAAGGAAGCTTGTAGTTTTACGTGGCCGTTAATCTTGCGATTATGAGCCATTGGACCTTCATTTTACGTGGAATCCGAACCACAGGACATGGCATTTCACTTCGGAAATCTCACATGCATTGACCAAGAATCGAACCCTGTCCTACTTTGTGAGAGGCCAACAGCTTGACCGCTGCGCCACCACGCCCCGAATTCTTCAACAGTAGTCTAAATTATTCAATGAGCACAGTCTTGACAACTTGTCTCATTACGTGATGGACCTTAATATATTGTGGTATATGTGGACTACCTCCTGGAATACATCTCTGGTGGCTATTACTTGTTATGAAGTACGATCCCGCTCCCATCTACAGTTTTAGATAACCTTTATTTGATACACAGTGAGGAAAGTTAGCCTCGTAAAGAAAGTCAGTTAAGCGGTATTTGTTGTTGAAACACACTTCCCCTTCCTCTATAATAAAAGAGTTGGCACACGATATACGGCATAGCGTGATGAGGGGAGACGAATAAAGAAAAATGAACTCAAAGATTGGCCGTACCTTCTAATCAGATGCTTAAGTGACGTCGCAACCAATTTCTATCTTGTACTTGGGCCCACCGCTGTGAAATCTATCGCATGTTCTCCTTTATAACCTTCCGCTTTATCCGCGCCTCGTCTCTTCCCACACATGAGAGAATGAAGAATTATATCCTCGCTCTTTCTGTCTCCCTCCTTCCTGCCTCCTCGACTTCTATCCTCTCTTTAACTCCTTTTCTCTTTTTTTATCCACAAATACTTATCGCCTTTCGACGCTTCACTAATTCCAGTGAATGTACTGATGAAGATCACGTTGAGAAGGTAAGGTGGAAGGAGGAGGTAGAAGCTAAAAAAAACGAGAAGGTAGCAGAAAATAGAATGGCAGATAATGATAGAAAAAAGAGGTGTGAGCCTATGCGTGTGTAGATGTGTGTGGTGTGGAGGGAGACGCGTTGAATGGGTGGCCTGCCGATCAGGGGCAGCCTGCAGCTTCAATCGGTCTCGAGACTAAATTGGCCAAGCCCTGGTCACTAGTTATTATCAAAAGTACATGAATTCTTGTAAGTGGAAAGTTACCCTGTGGTTATTCGTGAAGGGAACATACGTGCCCATGAGCCACTGACACGAGGTTCACAGTCAGAGAGTTATGCGATACGTGAGCGCAGCGTGGAAATACCCATTACCTTGGTTTCTAGCCTTGGGACACTGCATCTCATATTAAGTAGCTACACAATTGCCCTCATGAGGCCAAACAAAACCTATTTTACCACTCACGATGATTCTTAAATCTCTGGTGGAGCCACACATCGAGCTCGTGGTAATGGGGAAGTATGTTACCTCTAAACCACTATCCAGTTAAAGAATACTTGATTAAGACTAATAGAAGCGAGTATTAATGAAACATTGTGAGATGCCAAAATGAACAATATTTACTGTACCTTGTTTTGTAGAAACTCAAAAATAAGACTGTCGTCGGGACGCAAATTGGGTCTCCTTAGATTCAAGCAGATGCACTTATTGACTCCACTATAACTGTCCACATCTGGCCACTAGTTCTTAGTATTTAGAAGAAGGGGGCGTTGAAGAAAAATTCTAAAATATACCCGTGATCTAGGTAGGTGACACCACAGATCGCTATGTGTCATTTCCGAAATATGGAACACGACAGCTATGATCTCCGAAAGGGGGGCTTTTCTCCTAATTTATATACAGCATCCAGTAGTAACGTGTGTCAAATACTTTGCTGCCCTTCTTTACTAAAAGAGACAATCTGTTTGTTCTTATTTTCGTCTGCTATCCCAGGTACTCAGCG
Organism: Meconema thalassinum; assembly: GCA_946902985.2. Lineage (NCBI taxonomy): Eukaryota > Metazoa > Arthropoda > Insecta > Orthoptera > Tettigoniidae > Meconema > Meconema thalassinum. The sequence continues at coordinate 1,210,550,482 of OX336388.2, forward strand.
AACCTAATAGTACAAGCCATGCTGCCATATGAATCCGTTGCTCCACATATGTGATGTGTAGATTCTTAAGATGGTTCCAAGACATGTAGATTATGTACTGTACTTCCAACCTACACAGCTGATGCACAAGCAAACTCTTAAAAATTAGCAGCGATGTACATAAAAATTGTCATCTTAAATCTCAGGTTGATGGTAGTTTCTCCAAGGCCATTCGAGAATGTCAATTCTCACAATTACTGTACGTTCCAACGTTCATGACAGACCTGATCAAGTCTACGGGAAATATCTGATTATCCCCATTTGCCTAATTTGTTCACGTGTCGGAGTCGGATAACTTACCAGGCAAAACGAATATCGGAAATATACTCGCATTACATCAGAAATATAGAATCAATACTGTTGTAGCATGCGATCTAATTGTAGTTCTTAATTTAATTCGTACGGTAAGTATTAAATGGCCAAATATTGTATTTATCTTTTCAAATTTTGTCAAAAAATACTTAACCTATGTTCGATTTCTAACTATGGTAGGTGTTTCTTTCACAGTGCTATACAGTGAGCACTGGAGTGATTTATTCCTTCGATGAACCTCTCTGATCAATCGAGACTGACAGCATTGCTCTTATCTTCCGTATCTGAAATCCAGTCGAGTAGAGCCCTACCCTCTAGATCCTAAACTGCACTATAGAACAGAATAGATTTTACTTAGAATATTAGTTTTCATGAAACATTTTTGTAAGATTCTGAAAGGCATATTCATCTCCTAATAGTAATATTTCACTTTCCATGATATGCATATAACCAAAACTATTTTTGTCGGCACACAAGCTCCAAGTGATGCTAGAGAATTTGTGGACATTTCTTATAGGAGCGTGGGAATGTTTATATACACCTGGTTATTTTCATGGCATTTATAAACACAACATTGCAACTTCAGAGAAAACTATGGGAACATTCATTAACTCTAGCAATAGTTGTTGCACTCTATTGTTTAAGACTCTCAAAATGAGCAGCAAGGAAACATAGAAATACATCTTCTTTGACCACAAACCCCTAGGCATTAGATGAGCAACACGTGGTGACGTGTTGTGACCAGTTCAGTCTAGTGTGAGGATTTGCATCGAGGTTATCTCCTTGCCGGAGCCGATGGGGCGCTGCTCCACCCTGCTGGAAAATAAGGTTGTCAGTCTTCGTGTGGTTGAAACATCAACCAATTAATGAGAAAAGAGGCTACTGGTGCTGTGTGTTCTTGGGAACAGAAGTACTCTTACACTTCATAGCACAAAGCAGATAGACGTGAGGAATATCGTACACCTAGACTTCCATATAAATAGAAATGAGTGAGCTCTAAAATGATACGTAGCCTACCTTCTTTGTTAACTACAATAATCAATCTCTGTCTCTCACTAATGGTAGTGTCATTCTCTGCAACCAAGTAGATTCGAGGCTGCATGAACATTTTTGGTTCCTTTTTGTTTAGGAAACCTTTGTCATCAAAATACTTCCTATACATTTGTTAATTGCTTATGGTATGCCCTAAGTTTTTAATTTTCTGTTTCATTCATCAATCATGCCCAGATATTTTTTTGTAATAGGTTTCCACATATCTCTGTTTCTAGACATCTTTGCAGTTGTGAGCCCACTCTCTTAAAGGAATACACTCCAAAGAATTGTTCTATCAACGTTTATTATTTACTTTTCGATCAAATGCTTCTTTAGGTAACAAATGTATTTAGTATAAAAGTAAAAACATACTGATGTTATATCTTGAAAACATTTAATGCGTTCAAAAATGGATTAAATTGTCTAAATGCATGACACAAACTGTACTACAGATATCTGCTGCATCCGAGATAAAGGAAAGTTTCGTGCTGTAATTTACGCTAAATATGTAGTTTATGTGAAATTCTAGTGTAACGAATCATTGCACATGAGTCATACTGCGTGGTTCTGTGAAAAATGACAGTCACTTCAGAGTTTGTTGACACCCATAACCCAAAGGCTTGTTTTCTTTCCTTTTGAAGTGAAATGTCTTGTCCTGTGGTTCGGAATCCACGTAAAAAGGAGGTCCCGTGGCTCATGATCTCAAGATTAACGGTCACGTTAAACTACAAGCTTCCTTTTGTTTTCTTTCTAGGGGACATCTATGAGTGACATCAGTAACTAGAGGTACAGCAAAAGTTGAAAATGTGTTTACAAGCGGGACTCAATCGCTTGACGTTGGAAGCTGGTCATCCAGGTGAGTTTTATTAATCCCGTGTAAATTTGTTTCAGGATTAGGGAACGTCTATTACAATTGGGTTTATGTTCGACGATGTCGAAATGTAAATATTATACGCCAGAGAACTGTATCATAATGATGGTCATTATAGTACTGTTTTTCATTATGAGACAGTTTCTCCAGCCAATCAGAGCTCATTCATTGACCAATTAGGTAAGGATACCTTCGCGCATGCGCTCCAACTCCAACATGTCGGACATGAATTACATGATTTGAAAGTTCAAATTGGTTATCGGATTGGATATTGGATTGTAGTTACAATCCCAAACACAAAGACAAAATCAGCACGAACCTTTACGGTAACAAGAAAATACTATGACATATGCAAGAAATTTATGAATCTACGTCCAGAAGTTAGCAACACAACATCCTTCTACATAAATTACCGACATGGAAAGTGGACTGTCCCATATATGTTCGCGTAAATTAACTGGCGAATATGAGACAAAAATAGCACTGTACCTTAATATCCCCAACTCCAATTTCTACACAGCGCATTGCTTTCAAACGAATTCGGTGACAATATTAGTGCATGCTAGTTCTGATCGGCACTAGACATCATGCAGGCTGTAAACAATAGCATCGCCATGCAAAGTAAATGGTCTCTGCTTTCGAAATTCTTTGATCCACTCATGGGCTCTGTTCAGTGAGAAAACCACCCAGCGCGCACTGCTCACTAACTGAAGTTACTGAATCCCACATATATTTATGAATATTTTTTTTTTCGTGTGGTCTCCTGAGAGGCCGAGTGCAGGTCTTTCTATTCGACGCCCGTGGGCGACCTGCGCGTCGGGATGAGAGATGGAATGGATGAGGATGAATGAAGCAGGGCAAGGATGTGGAAGGAATCGGCCGTGGCCTATCAGAAGGTACCGTCCCAGCATTTGCCTGGTGTTGAAAATGGGAAACCACGGAAAACCATTTCAAGGACGGCCGACGGTGGGGCTCGAACCCACGCGTCTACCAAGTCAGCAGAGAGCTTGGCCCCATGACCTAATGCTGCGCTTTAGCCAGCTGAGCCAATGCTGTCGGTAATATTTATGTTAAAACATATAATGAAGTTATAATTATCGTCGAACCTAAACAGTCGTATGCAACTCGCCTATAATGGTAATTAAGACACTCGTATGGAAATTATATAACTCACTACTCTCGTTTTATAAACATACTCGTGTCTTAATTATTGCCATTATAGGCTCGTTGCATACTGTACTATTAATCTTGTTGACCGATTGAAAAGCATTACATTTCAATTACTAAGGCAACACTAAAAATGGCTTCTCACATGATAATAACAAAAATAATAATCAGAAAATACAGAATGTAGCAATGCTGGACAGCTGTCGTACGAATATAGTCAGGAAATTCTGGAGTAGTGATTGGATACTAGAAAAGGTTCTTGTGTAAAACAACCGAAGTTTTGCCGTAGATCAGAAGAATGTGTTTAATGAACAATTTGTGTTAATATAATTATTTTTTTAAATTATTATTATTATTATTATTATTATTATTATTATTATTATTACTATTACTTACCTATAGAAGTGTTTAGTAGTTTATCTTCAGTTTAAAAGTGACTGTAGTTGTGCTCCGCTCGTGATCTCAAGTGTTCGTTACCTACTGTACAGAACGTGGGATCACCCTTGCCATTTCGTGACGTGATGCAATGCTTTCAGATAACGTGGGCCATTAGGGGACGTTGACAACTCCCAGTGGTCCAGCCAACCAGCGTCTCCCTTACTTGTGGCCTCGCTATCTCCATCTTAAGGGAGGGGAGGGCTGATTGATGTGTCGAGGGAGTCGGTCACCTTTCACTTATCATCCCATCTATTGTGTGTTTCGCTACATAGCGCTTGATTCCGATCAGTCCACGAACAAATAACCGGAAACTTGCCGATGAAGTAACCAATATTTTAATACGACTCATAAAATGCTGCTTGTGTTTCTTTCTCGATGGTAGTAACTAACTAGAAAATTACTATACGGTAGCCTAGTTACAAATAGAAAGATGATATCTTAATAGAAAAACTACTTTACTAGTTAACATTTGTAGATATATACGAGAGTTCGTTCATAACTCAAAACAAGTACATTTTGTCTTCCGAACACTTACCACCAAAACGAATGAAACTTTTGTAAGTCGGCGACCTGTACAGGGTCTTTCATATAAAGTAAGAACGGCAAGCAGCAGTTTTGTTATTGGCTGATGCAGTGGCCTTGACCGAGCTTATGGCGCGCCATGGCTCCCTGCTGTACTATTGAAAGCGCGCGCATAGTACATACGAGGGCTGTGTTCTTTTTTTCAAGTTCCGATGGACTGTATAAATATAACAGATTGACATGCCAAACTGATTTTACTACTAAATGTTTGCTTGTTTTATTCTTATGTTTCAACATAATCGCCAAAACGATTGAATCATTTGTCGTATCGTTACATCAGCTTTCCAAAGCCCTCGGCAAAAGATTCTGCCACCACAGTCTCCTGAAGTTTTTCCTTTTTGATGAAACGTTGTCGCCCAACCATACCTTCAATTCTCGATAAAGGTGAAAATCATTCAGTGCTGGTTTGGACTAAACGGCAGATGGTCCAACACTTTACACTTGAATTCTTTGTAAAAGTATATGGTAACGTTGGTACATTGTGGACATAAGAATAAAACAAGCAAACATTTAGTAGAAGAATCAGTTTGGTATGTCAATCTGTTATTTTATACAGTCCATCGGCACTCGAAAAAAAACACCCTCTTATGTACTGGGCGCATGCTTTCAATAGTTCAGCAGGGGGCCATGGCGCGCCACAAGCTTGGCCAAGGTCACCGCGGTAGCGAATAACAAAACTGCCGCTTGCCGTTCTTACTTTATATGAAAGACCCTGTATGTTGTGATAGGGCATGCGTGTCTACAGTAATCTCTGGCAGGATGGAACGAAAAGAAAATTTGAAATCATCGTGTCATTTACATTCTCCAATGTATTCTCTCGGGTTATTTATGGTTCATTGTAATTAATTTGTTCCAAAATGCCAGTATCAGTGGTGGCACTGTACGCTGCTCGCTCCTGATGCCAAGTAGCCTGGCGATAAGTAACCTGCTGTGTCAGCCGACCTTGGGCACAGGACATCTCGAATTCACCTGCGTTGCAACGTACGTTTTAAAATCAATCTGCTGCTAAATCTTAGGTCAGAGATAGAAAGAAATTGATTTATAATTCTAAGATTAGGTATTGTAATGAATTTTGAGGCTATCAGGGTTGTGGAGAGGATATGGCGATTAGGCGGGCACAGTGGTATTTAGATATTATTGAATATTAAGGAACCGATTTGCTTTAATACGTACATTGACGGCAGGGTGTGATGATGCTGTTGTAACAAATCGAGTTGCCTTTCATCCAGACAGACGGGTTTTGAATCCCTGTGCCCGTAGGATGGAATGTTTATCTGAAAAGAAATAACACGTCACGTATTTGCACATAAATCAGCGGCCAAAACAGGTTGGCACCGGTGAACTCAAGAAATTGGGGTAAGCTGAAGAATGTATAAAGACTGATTTAGCTCTACACGTTAGTAGGGCAAGAGGCCGGACAAATCAAATCAAAATTTATTGACAGTCGTTCCTGGAATTGTCTTCAGTGGCTTCTCTTTTTAACTTGAGGTAAATGCAGGGACGGTACCTTCCAATAGGCCAAGGTCTCTTCCATTCAATGCTTTTCCGAATTTCATCTATCCTCAAATCCTTCATTAACCCATCTGAAAAAGATGACGTAAAAAGGATATCAGGCCATTACGATAATTCACCACATAGAAACTCATCTCTGACCCAGTGGAAACGGCAATTATCTCAGCAGTAATAGGATAATAATCATATGGCCTTGTATAGCTTTTTGGTGGAGCCTTCAAGGTGATCTGTTTTCCATAATAGCCTTCGGATTTGCAAAGAATCTAGAACTATTTTGCATATGATATGGATGAGATGTAAATAATCTTGCCTTGTAATTACCAAATGTGATACCAGAAGTCTGTTGCGTGCTGACACTGCTCGACACGAAGAACCATGGCTTTAGTAGGCCCTTCGAAAATCTGTATGCCTTGGCTGGGAATCGAACTCATTTTTCCTAAAAACGTCTCTGTAAATTTTAGGAAGGACAACAGTTTTTGTCCGAAACATGTTTTTGGTGCTTCACAGATGGAAGGTGTATTATTAACAAAGTAAGCACCAGTCCATAACATATGAACATGTTGTTTATCATGTCTATAAATTTCGTAAGGAATCTAATTATCTGATAACTTTACTGAAAAGCACTAAACTCTTGATAACTTACAGTAGCTATTAGGTTAGCGGCACCATACACTCGCTAACAAAACTCTTTTTGCACTCTTTATTCGTAAATAATTTCTACACTGCTTTGTTTTATAAGGCGATTGATGTACGGTTGAATGTTTATAGATTATTATGAGAAACAGAGGGTGAAAAATTTGTTTTAGATCATATGCATTTTGTATCATCTTTGTAATCGAGTTGTCCAATTCAAAACTCTGTAAGTCTATATGTGAGTATGGTTCATTTCGATTCTATTTTCCTAAATTTTTGAGAACGTCACTTATCTATATGTGCTGTTGGAGTAGAATAACTGGAGTCGTTCTAGATGCAGGTAGAATCTGACTCTGTGGTGGCCTAGCGCAAGCAGTAATAGGCAAGATGGCTGTCATATCTGATCACGTGTCATCATGACGGGAATCCCAGACAGGTTTGCCTATGTGTTTGTGTGAAATATCTTAAATATCGCTTTTGTGGCTCTTTGTATCAATTTGGCATCATGTGCCTCATCACGATGAAGACCATCTTGTGTGTAGTGGCTGACAATCTTGGTTGTCACTCCAGAGGTCCGGGTTTTATTCTTGGCTCTGCCAGCAATTAATTTCTGGAATGGGGTACACTCAGACTCGTGTGGCAAAACTAAGAAGAGGTGGGTTCGATTCTCCCCTCATCCATCCTAGAAGTGGTTTACCGTGGTTTCCCACTTCTACTCCTGGAAAATGCAGGGATATTTCCTAACTTAAGACCAATGGCCACCTCGGTCCCAACCCTCACCTGAATTCCAAATACGCAACTTACTACAGAAACTGCAATAACACAGTTTGTCAGTCAAAGTTTACACAATCCCAAACACACGTGGTAAATGACCACAATGTCCAAAGAATAAATTCACCTGAGTCATTTTCAATATAAGTAAAATATTTATTTGAGGCCAGGAGCTTCAGACATCAGACAGACGTTCTTCTTCATCTCTTTCTGGCCGTGTGGTGGTCAGGGACAGACACCGGTGGGTTGCCATGGTTACCGGGCGTCCGGAGCTCAATGGCTCCATATTGTGGAAGAACCAGACAAGCAGAATGATGTGATGTGTGGAGATTGTAAATATGACAGGTTTTTCATACAATGTGCTCAGCCATCTCTATGGAGCTTTTAAACCCATCTTTTACACTCACCAGATTTACCTCTTGTGAGATTTTGTACTCCTTATCCATGGGCCCTTTCATTGTCAGATTTTGGTCAGTTGAGCCTATTTGAAATAATAAAACGGTTTTCAATAAACGTTTACTTAGTTGTTGTTGTTAATTCAATTTAGGGGTTTGGGACATCTTGTTCATCAGCCCCGCGTAGTTGAGTGTGTGTTGAGTTTTTCTGATAACCTGTATTTATGTGTTGACTCTCCGGACTTGCTGCAGCTGCCCGTTGTTGTGCACAATTTAACGAGCCTAGCTACGTGCTTGAACACGTTTAATTAGGAAACGTTTTGTCAAACACGTGTTGTCATTTATTTATAAAAAATATTTCAAAAGTTTCTCAATAAAACGCTCATTATTATTATTATTATATATTAATCGTGTCAGAGAACATACATCATAAAACAATAGAAAAATTACATTTGGTACTATAAGAAAACAGCCTCCGTGGCTTAGGCGGGAGCACGCCGGCCTCTCACCGCTGGGTTCATGGCTCAAATCCCTGTCACTCCATGTGAGATCTGTGCTGGACAAAACGGAGGCAGACAGGTTTTTCTCCGGGTACTCCGGTTTCCCCTTTCAACATTTCATTCCAGCAACACTCTCCACTATCATTTCATTTCATCTGTCATTCATTTAATCATTGCCCCAGAGGAGTGCGTCAGGCCTCGGCAGCCGGCACAGTCCGTATCCTCACCGCTAGCTGGGGGCTTCATTCATTCCATTCCTGACCCGGTCGGAGACTGGAAGCAGGCTGTGGATTTTCATTTTCACTATAAGAAAACCATGAAATCCCTGTATACATTGCATAATTGATTATATTATACACGCACTCATACTAAAATCAAATACTGCGACCAGAATTTTGCCAACTCGCAAGCTTCAGGAGTTCTGTCAATCAAATTCCTTGGAGAATATGTCATGGGACACAACCCACAAACGAGCAGGTGACTCATAATCCACTCCTCACCACACTCACACAATGTCGAGTCACAGGCAAATCCCCACTTTTTCAAATTCGTTAGACGTTTTACAAAACGCGGTTAGTAAGAACATATTTAGACGGTTAAACGGTTTAGGTCTTCCGAATGTACCTTAAGAGTCCATGCTGCATCCATTGTACAGGCTGTACTTACAGGCTAAGGAGACCCATGGAGAAGAGGAAGAGCCCAACTTGCTTCTGCACCTCTCACTTTAAAATCGTTCAACACAAACAAATCATTGCCGCGGAAAAACAGTTGTTGTTAATTCATTTTAGAGGCTTGGGACAACTTGGTCATCAGCCCCGTCCACGGGAATACAACCAAGACATTACAGTTAACAGCAGTTGCTCTGTTCGCGAGAGTTTACAGAACAAAAGGCGCTCTTGGTTTTGAAATCTCACTCTTAAGATGCAAGAGCGTTAAGTATCTCGAGCACCGTACAGAAAATAACTCCAGAAGAGAGGGGGAAGGGGGTGATATTGGAAGCTCAACATACGGCAGATGCACGTGTAGGAGTCGACTGTACTCATCAATCAAGACTCGGCTCAACGTAATGGGACACATTACAGCACAACTGTTTCTTGCTTGTATTACAAGCTGCAGCTAAAACCAGTCTACAAGTGTCCTCAAATTAGTTAGAGGAGAGAACTGAATCCTTCCTGTTCGTTGCTAGAGGTTTATTTTAGTGTTGCGAGCTAGGGATATCGTGGTTGGAGCCCTACCCTATACGCATGTGTGTCCACGTCGAGGCGTAGTGAATAGCATTCTTTGTTGTGATCGCGGAGGTCCGGGTTCGATATACGGCTCTGCCAAAATAATTAATTCTTGTCTGAAGGATCGAACGGGGATCACTCAGACTCGTGAGGCAGGGCTGAGAAAATATGAATTTGACCTCAGCCATCTTGGAAGTGGTTTTCCGTGGTTTCCCACTTCTACTCCAGGCAAATGCTGGGAGGATTCCTAACTAAAGGCCACGACTGCCTCCTTCCCAACCCATACTTGAATTACAAATACACACATTGATACAGTCATATTTCTCGATTTGGAGAAGGCTTTTGACACCATACCTCACCACATTCTCCTTCAGAAGATGCAGATATATGGAATCAGAAGCGTAGCACTGAAATTGATAAAATTTGTGTGAAAGGATTAAATATGTTAGGATAAATGGAATAACAAGTCTACCTCAAAGAGTGAAAAGGGGAATACCACATGGCACAAGGAATTCTTTTCTCATTTTGTAGAAGAATAGGTCAAAGTAGACTTATGAGATCGGTCCGGGAAAATGTGTGTTTGTCTTTCTGTCTGTCTGTCTGTCTGTATGTATGTATGTGTGTATGTATGTATGTCGGTCCCCCCTATCAACTTCTAAATGGCTGCAGCTATCAAAACCAAATTTGTTAAGAGTAAAGATCTATACCTGAATATCTCACGGCCATATTTGTAATTGACGTCAGTGCTACCAACTGATGAAAAGTCGCAATTGAAATTTGAGCTCTATGTTGGATATCTATTCCAAAATTGGCACACACATAGATAATAATATGCCCGATTAATTTTCAGAAGTCCGTACATGCCAGTGTTGCTTGCCGATAGATCCAATTTCTAAATGCATGTAACTTCTATACTATCCACTGGATTTTAACCACATTTCGTATGTACTATGTGTACTACAACAAATATGACTGTGCGCATTCTAGAGAGCCACCAAGGCTGCCAACTGTTAATAAATGCTCTCTCAATGTTTAACCCTAATATCTATATATCAGAAAGTATGCAAGCCAATAGTTCTAAACTTTGCACACGTATAGTAGGCCTACCTGACATTCTAACTTAGTTTAGTCTAACACTTGGCAGCACTGATGTATTTTGTGGCTACCTTCTTCACATGTACGCTTTCCAACCAGATGGGTGACAGTACTCAGCAGACGAGTAGACAAGACAGATAACCGTAAACAGTCAGCAGAGGCTCCACAGGATGTACCACTGAGCTTATTCAATATGTTGCTTCTTGCAGCGACTTTGTGGAAAAGCTTAGCGATGGGTTCTTTGTAGCTCTGGGATCTATCTAAAGTGACTCCAAGATATTTTGGAAAAGGATTGTACCTCAGATTTCATTCGTTGAACAAAACTCTTGGATTGTAGTTTGCAGCACGATTCGATAGATGGAAACAAGAGACTTCAGGTTTTGAAGTGCTGGAGTTCGATCTCCAGGTCATAAAGAAAGTTGACAACTTCTTGAGATCCTCTGTAAGGATTTGTTCACCTTCTTCAAAGTTATTACTCTGTACTACAAGAGCGATATCATCAGCATATATGAACTTAGTTGATGTTGTGACTGGTAAATAATGAATGTACAAATTGAAGAGCAAAGGGGCTAAAACAGATCCCTGAGGTAGATCATTATTTTGTTTTCGTTTGTGGCTTTTAGTGCTGCCTAGATATACTTCGAATTGTCTTTCACTAAGTATACTAGATATTAGATCCTCGATTTCTCGACTTGGTACAACTTAAAATAGTTTGTAGATAAGTCCTTGTCGCCAAACAGTGTCATATGCTACAGCCAAGTCGATGAAAACAGCTGTTGATTTCAGTTGTCTTTGACATCCTTCTACGATATGTGTAGTTAGAGCAAGAACTTGATCGGTGCAGCTGCGTCCATGTCTGAATCCAGCTTGTTCAGGAGGCATAAAAGCTTCAATGAAAGGTGCTTTTCTGGTTAGGATGGTACGTTTAAGGAGCTTGAATATGCAACTGAGCAGTGCTATTGGTCGATACCTTTCGGGGTTATCTTCGGGTTTGCCAGGTTTGGGAATGGCCATAACTTTTGATAATTTGAAATGACTGGGCATTCTGTTCTCATGGAGAATGTAAGTGAAGAGAGAAGTAAGCCAGCATATACAATACAGGCCCATGTTCTTAATACATTCATTATAGATGTTGTCCGGACCAGCAGCATTGCCGATTTTCAGTTTCTACTTCCGCTGTGGAGAAGGGCCTGGAAAGCGGCTCGTTTTTTGGGGCACTGCGCTTGAGTTTAGAGAGGTTACATTTGACAATTCTGGTATGATACTTGACCCCCTTTGTCCGTGTGAGTTCTATGATCCTGTTGGCAATAATATCAGGATTCAGTTTAGGAGGCGGCTTTTTAGGGTGTTGTTTGCCAGTTATCCAATTTAAGATTCTCCAGGCTTTCCTGCTTGACTTTGCGAAGTTCATTTCTTCGAGTGTTGCTTCCCATTTCTCTCGTCTGTTCTTGTTTAAAGAGTGGAGCAGCGGCGAGCCCACTGTTTGATTTCCAGAACTTTGGTATTCTTGGTATAAGCTCTCACGTTCCTCATTTCATCCAGGTACATATTCCTTTCTGTAACCCCTAGGAATGTTGGACTTAGCAACTTTGGTTACTAGTTTAACAAATTTGTCGTAGTTATTTGGTGTTGGTTTGTGAATCAATCCCAGTTGCTCGTTGAAAGTTCCATCTCGGTAAGGGCATTGAGTTTACAAGGGGAATTTTCAAACCATTTTCCACCAAAACAGGTCGGAGGTGACTGTTTGGGAAGTTGGACAAAACAATACGAGTGGTGTTGAGTGGTAGTTCTAGCTGGTTTTTAGATATGAATGTCAAGTTTGTGTTGTAATTCTTATTCCAGCGTGCAGAGTGAAAGGTTCCCTTGTCTTTTACATCAAAAATCAAATGTATATTGGTAATTTCTGCCCATTGAACTTGTGACTCTCCATTCACATCCACGGTGTCATACCTCTAATTTATGTGATGGCTGTTGAAGTCTTCAGTGTATATACAAGGGTGGTCAAAAGCTGTCAGTACTGTAGGAGCCCAATTCACACCCCGAGGCTTGTACAGATTGACAATTTTTAAATCATCTATCTGAATTGCTCTTGTATAAATGTAGCCATCTTCTGAATGACTTGCACTCCATTTAAACTTGACTTCACATAAGTGGCTATCCCATATTGTAGGTGGTGGATAGTTTCGACCAGTGTATTACCGGGTATTCGTCCTCTGCGCTGAAGGGCCTGATCGTCTTTGGCATGGGTTTCTTGAATGTTAACAACATCAATGTTATGGTCATACAGTTGTTTTTGCAGATACTGGCATTAGGCAAACCTTATGCCTTCAATGTTAAGTTGCAAAATGCGAACTTGGTGTATCTCATCTCTAGTTTGATGGTTCTGAAAAGAACCGTTACTTATTATATTTCTGAGCATATTGTATGACACCTTTATCGCTGTTGCTCGTTTAGCACCACCCAGGGGTCACGTGTAGGGTAATTTAAGGTAATACCTACGCACTTGAGCAACGTTAATGCCATATCATACGCAGATGATACGGTAGTTTGCGTTGAAGGTAGAACATGGGTAAATGTAAAACAATTTTGCAACTGCTGTATTGAAAATGTTAAAGATATGGCTAGATGGTAATGAAATATTTTTGAATATAAATAAATCAATGTTCATAAGATTCAGTTTAAAGGCAGATGAAGATGATTTTAATTAACTAAGAATACACACTTTGATTCTAATCAGAACTGTGACTGTACTAAAATAGCTAGCTTGGATACAGTTAAATATCTGGGATTATTTATAGATAGTGACATGAAATGGAAAATATAGTCTGGCCGGGTATTTACTGCTGTGGTAATAGAGTAGACCATACAGCCAGTGACTCGACGCCGAATGTTGGGCGGCGAAAAATAACCCGACTCCCTAAGAGGGTCAACGGCTTCGGACGGAGGAGCTCTCTTAAGAGGGTGATGGACCCTCAGTGGAGGAAATGCCACTGAAATCCATTAGGTAGCGTCTGTACTCCAGGTCAGGGGCGGCTACCAAAGGCGTCTGTTCTCCAGATAATGGGCGGCCTGATAAAATACGACGTCAGTTGATGCGACACACCAGTTGGAACATTTCTCATCGCATCAAACTAATTATAGTTGTTACGCATACTTATCATACTTATATGAATCCAAAGGTTAGGGCGTACCCTGCAGGCGACGCACGTCACCCTCGCCCGAGCGACGTGAGAAATGGGCAAGGGCTACCCGCTCATGGACGGAGTGGGCTAACGAAGCGAGTCCCCGAACTACGATTAGCCACTCTCAATATTGGAACGCTCACTGGAAGAAGCCGTGAACTTTCAGATACTCTCAAGATCCGTCGCATTGACATCGCGTGTGTACAAGAGACTAGGTGAAAGGGTTCAAAATCAAAAGACATTGGCGAAGGCTACACGATTATTTATCATGGCACAAATTCTGCCAGAAATGGGGTCGCAGTGGCCATAAGCCAGAAGCTACGTGACTCTGTGGTTGAAGTGAATCGAATATCAGAGCGCATTATATCAGTTAAGGTTGACACGAGCACAACAACTCTGCGAGTAATCTCCTGCTATGCTTCCCAAACTGGAAGCCCTGAAACTGAAAATGAGGACTTTTGGGAGAAACTGAGTGTTCACGTACAGGAGATAGCTCCAGAAGAATATATTTTTCTTGGTGGAGACCTCAAGGGTCATGTGGGAAAAACTAGAGATGGATATGTGCAGTGTCATGGTGGCCAAGGATTTGGAGTGAGAAATGAATATGGGTGCAAGATTTTGGACTTTGCTGAAGCTCATGACTTAGTCCTTGTCAACACTTTCTTCAGGAAGAGACCTACACATCTTATCACTTACACCAGTGGTGAATACTCCACACAGATTGACTACTGGCTGATACAAAGGCACGATCTTAAACTGACAAGAGATGCTAAGGTAATCCCATCTGAAAATATTGCACCACAACATAAATTACTAGTTCTAGACATGCGAATTGAAAAAATGAGAACAGTCCAACCTCACAAAAATGGTCCACAGAGGATAAAGTGGTGGAAGCTTGATGAGAAGAAGGATGAATTTGCATCAAGGCTCAATACACTTACCATAAATACGGATCAACTGGCAGAGGCCATTTGGAGAGAAATTACAAACCAGGTACACACAATAGCAACTGAAACCCTCGGAATAACGAAGGAGGGAAAACGTTTTATTGATAAACAGAACTGGTGGTGGAGCAAAGACGTTCAAATGACCATCAAAGCAAAGAAGCAAGCTTTCAAAACTTGGCGCCAAACGAGGCTGAGTGAAGATCTACATCAGTACAAGATGCTGAAATCTGCTGCAAAACACGCTGTTGCCAGAGTATAAAACCACCATTATCAGGAACTGTATAACCAACTTGATACGTCAGAAGGTGCTAACAAGATCTACCGCCTTGCAAGATCCCGCCATCGAGCAACGGAATATATTGGACATGTACTCCAGATTAAAGATGCGAGCCACCAGCCTCTTAGGGATCCAACAACCATACTACATCGATGGCATGACTACTACAAGGAAATGTTTAATGAAGAGTTTCCACACACACCTGAATTGACCAGCGATCCAATTGCAGGTCATGTACCTCAAATTACCGAAGAAGAGGTATTAAAGGCTCTAAGTAAAATGAAAAATGGCAAAGCGACCAGACCAGATGACATACCATCTGAAATCTGGAAGTTGCTTGGATATCCTGGTGCTAAAATTCTTACAGCACTTTTCAGTCGTATTCTTGAGGATGGCTGCATACCTACAACCTGGCAGTCTAGTACTACCATCCCAATTTGTAAGGATAAAGAAGATGTTGGCGAATGCTTCAATTATCGTCCAATTCGATTGCTCTACCACACAATGAAAGTCTTTGAGCGTATTCTTGACAGTCGTCTGTGCTACATGATCCAGATATCTCCTAACCAATGTGACTTTGTCAAAGGGGTTGGTACGCCCAACGCAATCCATGCTGTACGCCTACTTGTGGAAAAACATAGAGAAAAGAACCAACCTTTACATCTCACATTCTTGGATCTCGCGAAGGTTTTCGACAGGGTGTCACATAAGCTCATCTGGAGATCACTTCAAGCTCACAGAATCCCAGAAGGTTACGTCCGATGTATTCAGTCCCCCTACTACAACGTCACAAGTATGGTTCGCTGTCCTGCTGGAATTTTACCTGCTTTCCCTATCACTGTTGGAGTTCATCGGGGATCAGCACTCTCACCTCTTCTGTTCATTCTGTGCATGGCTACGGTAACAGCTGACATTCAGACACCTCACCCATGGACGATGTTATATGCTGATGATGTGTTCCTCGCAGATCAAACTCGCGAAAATCTAGAAAATTGAACTCTGTGCTGGAAGGAATGTCTGAGCAAAAATGACTTGAAACTCAACATAGGGAAAACTGAATACTTGCAATGTGGTACACAGACCAACGGTACCATCAGCATTGAAGAGCATCATCTCACTAAAACTACACACTTTAAATACCTCGGTTCCCTTATCACTTCAGATGGCAAAACGCTTCTCGATGCTCGAGCACGAGTTAACACTGCGTGGATGAAGTGGCGTTAAGTCACAGGAGTGCTGTGCGATAAGAAAGTACCTATCCCTTTGAAAAGGAAAGTTTACAATTCCATGATACGACCAGTGGCACTTTACGGCACAGAATGTTGGCCAGCTTCAACGAAGAATGAAAAAGCCCTATATGGAATGGAGATGAAAATGTTACGTTGGTCCATGGGTGTTACAAGGCTTGATCATGTCAGGAATGAACATATCCGGAAACAGATGGGAGTTGCAGCCATTACCGATAAAATGAGAGAAACACGGCTTCGGTGGTATGGGCATGCCACTAGAAGTGATGAGAACTCTGTGTCAAGAACAGCTCTCCAATACGATCTAGGAGGAAATCGACCCTGTGGACGTCCAATGAAAAGATGGCTAGACAGAATCAAGGAAGACTTGGTGATGTGTGGACTTAAACCTGAAGATGCCCTTGACAGAAAAAAGTGGCGAACAGCAACCCAACAAGCGGACCCTGCACCATCGCGGGATACACGCTAGGAAATAAGAAGTGACATGAAATGAAAAAGCCAATACAAACACCTTACAAGTAAAATGAGAAGAACAATCTATATATTTCACAGCCTAAAACATATTGCAATTTGCAATTTAATAAAAGACATGTACCTTGCTCTAGTCTAGTCAGTTCTTTCATAATTATGGTATTCTTACCTGGGGAGGTGCCTATGAAAATGTACTAAGAAGTGTTCAGATAGTGCAGAATCTCCTACTGCGAATAATGTGGAAGAGATATAGATTATATCCGACTACGAGACACAAACATGACGGTTGTACCCCTGAACGCTACTAATCATGTTCATTACTCTGACCATACGAGTCATGCCTTAATTGATCTTCTTGTGACAAATCAACCTCAGAAAGTAATTAAACACAGACAGATCCCTGCTCCTGGCATCTCTTCATATGATCTTCTTCTTGTTTCGAATGGGCCTACTTTGGACCACGCTTGTTCAACTGTTGAGCTTTGATCTTTGCCCAGTGTTGTCGCATTTTCTGCCGGTGTAACTCCTTCCTTTCATCTGTCCAAGGGGTACCTTTCTTCCGGGGTTTTTCCTGAAATCCATGGACTTCCTTCAGGGCATGTCTCACAGATTGTCTGTCTTGAAGATCTGATATTCCCAGTTCATTAATGTCTTTCTCAGTTTCTGTCAGCCAAGTGGTACGAACCTTCTTGTTCTGCCAGAAAGTGAACAGCCTATTGGTCAGTCTTTTGGGAGGCAATCTTGCCACATGACCATAGAATGCTACTCTCCTTTTCCTAGCACAGTCAGAGAGCCTTTCTATATGTTCGTAGAGCTCGGAATTGTGCCGCCTACGGTATTCCTCATCTTCCTTTACCGGACCTAGGATCTTCCTGAGAATTCTCCTCTCTCTGACTTCCATTTTCTCCATCAGACCACTTCGGTTCAATGAGAGACACTCCATGGCATACAGGGCTTCTGGTCGTATGACTGAGGTGTAGTGCTTCAGTTTCAGGTTGCGTGACAGGCATTTCTTGTTGTAGATGTTCTTTGTCAGTCGATAAGCCAGTTCCAGCTTGTTGACTCTCATGGATAATGATGCTCTTTCTGATAAGTTGGGTTCAATCCATTCGCCGAGATACTTAAATTTCTCAATCCTCTTGATTTTTCCCTGTTCTAGTAGCATCTCTCTGTTAGCTTCTTTGATGTTGGTGAAGAATTCTGTTTTTTCCAGCGACACTTGAAGACCCACTTTGGCTGCCTGTCTTCTGAGGCAATTGACCTGCATTGTTGCTGTATCCAGAGAATCGGCAATAAGTGCCATGTCGTCAGCAAAGGCCAGGCAATCTACAACCAGTCCTTCCTTCCTACGCCCCAGGTATATCCCACTCTGGACACCCATATTGGTCAGTTCCTTGCGCCATTCTCTCACAACCTTTTCAAGGACACAGTTGAAAAGAAGTGGAGAAAGTCCATCCCCTTGTCTCACCCCTGTTTTTATCTCGAAGCTTGCTGAGACCTCGCCTCTAAATTTAACCTTGGAATGGGTATTGGTCAAGGTTTCTAGAATGAGTTTGCGGGTTTTGTTGTCTAACCCTAGTTCTTGGAGAATTCTATTAAGTGTTTCCCTATCAACAGAGTCGTAGGCCTTCCTAAAATCAACAAAGGTGACAACCACCTTGCGGTTTCTCAATTTGGAGTATGCCAGTACAGTTTTCAGGTTGAGGATCTGTTCAGCACAGGATCGGCCCTTCCTGAAGCCTCCCTGATATTCTCCGAGTTGACTGTCCAGTTGACTTTCTGCCCGTGTTAGTAATGCCTTGGAGAAAATCTTGTATGTTACCGGGACGAGAGAAATCCCACGGTAGTTGTTTAGGTCAGTAAAATCTCCTTTCTTGTGGAGGGGATGGATCAGAGCTGAGGTCCAGTCAGGTGGTAATTTCTCTGTTTCCCAGATGTTCTGTATGATCTCGGTGAGTTTGCACACAGCATTGCTTCCAGCACATTTCCAGAGTTCACCAACAATGGAGTCCTCTCCAGCTGCCTTGTTGTTCTTAAGAAGTTGAATGATTTCACGAACTTCTTCCAGTGAAGGAGGCAGCGAGTCCGGGTTTGGTGTTGTTTGTATGTAGTCAAAGTCTTCGCTGGGTGGAACACAGTTGAGCAAGTTCTTAAAGTACTGAGCTAAGAGGCGACAGTTGTCCTTGTCGTTAAAAGTCAGTTTGCCCTGTGAGTCTTTGAAGTGGAGACTTGGTGGAGTGTATTTTCCGAGTGACTGCTTGAATGTTTTGTAAAAGTCTCTGGTGTTATTTTTAGCGAAGTTCTCTTCGATTTGGGTTAGTTGGTTGCGTGTGAAGGCCCGTTTGGTTCCTCGGATTATCTTGGTTGTAAGCTTCCTTTGTTCCAAGTAGTTCTCCCAATTTTCCTTAGTCTTTTTAGAGTTCCATTTCATCCAGGCTGTCTGTCTTTGAGCTATTGTGTTGTCACAGTCTTCAGTCCACCACGGATGTTTCTTTCTTCTAGTGAGGGGAGCAAGTTCACTAGCCGTCTTGACAAGAGCTTCTTTCAGTTGGTCCCAGTTGTTAAGATCTGCACTGTTCAGTCTTCGACTGACTTCTTGATTGTTCTTAAGTCGCTCTATATCAAATCTGACCATCTTGGAGGTTCTGTGTAATCTATTGTTTCTAGGTTGGAGTCGCAGTTTGATCTTTGAGAGGTAGTGGTCTGAGTCCAGATTGGCGCTTCTTAATACCTTCACGTTTTGTATTTCCTTTTGGGATTTTCTTGAGATGGCCACATGATCTATCTGGAATTCACCCAGGTTGATGTTAGGAGAGATCCAAGTCATTTGCTTTCTTGGCAGATGTTTAAATGCTGTAGACTTCATAACCAAGTCGAAAGCCCTGCACAGTTCCACCAATCGTTCTCCATTGCGATTAGTTCGTTTATGCGCTGGATAGTTGCCCACTATGTTTCTGTATTTTTTCTCCCTTCCTAACTGGGCATTGAAGTCACCAAGCAGTATGGTGGTATGTCGGTCTGGGATTTTAGAGAGAATATCTTCTAGGTCTTCCCAGAATTTGTCAGTTCTGTCTGGGTTGCGCTTGTTGTCCTGGTTGGTTGGGGCGTGTACATTGACTAAAGTGTAGCCCTTGTTAGCACATTTGAGAGAGAGGATAGATACACGACTGCTTGGAGAACTAAATTCGATGACTGAATCCAGTATCTTATGGCTGATTATGAATCCTGTACCTAAGTGGGGTACGTTCTTCATTACTCGCTGACCGACTTTTCCTTTGAGGATTCTGTACCCTTGGGATTCAAGGGCATGGTCATCAGTGAATCTGGTTTCCTGTACTGCTGTCAGTACTATGTTATGTCGTGTTAGTGAGTCTGTCAGATGTTTCAGTTTACCCACTTTGAGCAGTGAATTGGCGTTAAATGTTGCGAAGAAACTTTGCCGTCTTGATCTGAGTTTACGTCCAGGAATTTCAGGATGCTCCGACTCATCCTTAAAGCATGTTAGTGCGGACTCCCCAGAATCCGAAGGTCCGCTAACGTTGCCATGGGCAACGGTGGATTGGTTACCACCTGGGGTAGTGCATTTAGCGAAATTTTCCTCCATGCTCAGTTGAAGATCATTCTTCATGGGGCAGCGACGAGTCACTGTCCAAGGTACTGCTCAAGTTGTTAGCTTGAGAGGCTTATTATTCGGGGTTGTCACCCCTAGACAGGTTGCCTTCACTGTGGCTAAGGAGCCCTGTCTACCCCACCCTTGCCAGGGACTACCCTCCGGGCCAGAGGGACCTGGGGCTGCTTGGGCAGGGGCGCCACTCCCTGAGTGGAGCTATCCATTAGGAGTCTTCATATGATCTATTATACATATGTTATTCTACACGAATACCTAAGTGTAAACCACGCTACATTACAATACGAGACTTACGACATATTGACCAGAATAAACTACGCTATGATGCATATAACTTGCCTTGGGATAATATTCGTAATTCTCAGAACATAAACTCTAAAGTAAATAAATTAAATTTAATGGCACTAGAAATATTTGACAAACATGCACCAAAGAAACGGGTAAAAATTACCCGCTCTTCATCTGCGTGGCTAACGGCTGAGGTAAGATCTGCTATGGCCAGTAGTGACAAACTATACAGACTGACACATGATGCAGTTGATTTTGAGAGATATAGAATTCTGAGAAACAGAACCAAGCAGCTAATTAGAAATTCTAAATAGAAATACTTTCAGGAACTGATGAAAACTAACAGCCCGAGAGAAAAATGGAGTAAATTACGTTCATTAGGGATAGGTAAGAAGACAGTTGAACAACATGTACCAAGTATATCGCTAGAGGCTCAAAATGATCACTTCGCACGGCCCAAAGTAGCCTCTACCTCCTTCGCTAAAAGTTCACTACCCTTGCTTCAACAGCAGTCTGTGTTTGAGCAATTCTCTTTTAGAAAGATCAGCTCGAATGAAGTTAAAGGTGTGATATACTCTATTTCATCCAATGCCACAGGTAATGATGACATTCCTATATCACTGATTAAGGATGTCTTGGAAGCTGTTCTGCCAATACTAACTCATATATTTAACTACTGCCTGACAAACGGAGTGTTCCCAGATGTTTGGAAAGATGCACTAATTAGACCTATCCCGAAAAGCTCCAAGTTAGATTCTCCTTCAGCTTATCGTCCAGTATCCAACCTATCACCATTATCCAAGGTACTTAAACGTCTAGTTCACACACAAGTTACGGAATACCTTACAAAGCATTCCCTACTCAACCCCTTCCAATCCGGCTTCAGAAAGCGGCATAGCACTGCGACAGTTTTACTACGAGTGACAGATGATATCAGATGTGCAATGGACCAACGAGACGACTGTACAGACATTATTAGATCTCAGTAGCGTCTTTGACACAGTCAACCCTCAGTTGCTACTGCAGAAACTTCGAGAAATAAATTTTAATAATGTGTCACTTCGGTTCTTTTCCTCTTACCTTGAAAATCGCAGGCAACGTGTGATTTTGGGAAATGCGAGTTCGGGATGGCAAAGTAAGACCCTCGGTGTCCATCAGGGTTCGGTTCTTGGGCCACTGTTATTTATCATCCAAATAAATGACATATCAAAAGCCCTTAATTTCTGCAAATTGCAAGTGTATGCAGATGATGTACTGATCTACTATCATTCAAAACCGAGTGATATAAATAATGCAATTATTAAAATAAATTCTGACCTACAACATCTTAGTGACTATGCTAATAAAAACTAGTACATTATGCAACGAGCCTATAATGGTAATAATTAAGACACGAGTATGTTTATGAAACGAGCGTATGCGACTGTTTATGTTCGTCGATAATTATTATAACTATTTTATGTTCGAACATAAATATTCATAAATATCTGTCGAAATTTCGCCAGTTTTATGTACTGAACAGAGCGCATGGGACGCAGACCATGGCCTCCTCGATTACCCTACTATGACACTAGGCCACGCAGTGAAATTTAAATTAGAAGGCCTTGGAACTCAGCGCAGGGGCGATGCGATCCCTATCTAATTGGTCATACAACTGTTTCTTGAGCTCTGATTGGTGGGAGAAACTGTTTCATAATGAAAAATAGTGTTATAATGAGCCTCATTATAGTACAGTTTTCTGACATTTAATAGTCAGGGTCGAACATAAAGTTTATTAATAAACCCAAATAAAACTCAAGTGATTATTATCGGTACCAGTAAAAACTTATATTCCCTCAAGCAACGTGACATCTCTCCAATAATTTTAAACAATAAAATTATACCCTACTCCACTTCATTGACAAACTTAGGAATTATTATGACTGAGACCTTAAATTGGACTAAACAGGTGATAAGCACATGTAATAAAGTACATAAATGCTTATATCCTCTGAAACGGTTCTGTAATGTATTCTCTGTTCGACTTAAAGTCCAACTAATTCGCTCTCTGATACAACATATATTTGACTACTGTGACACTGTGTTGACTGAAATAACCTGCGACAGTAACAAGAAACTGGTCCGGTGTCTCAACAACTGTGTAAGATATATCATTGGTCTGCGATATGATGATCATATATCTCCCTATTATAAGGAGCTGTCGTGGCTTCGAGTGCACCAGCGTCGTGAATTCCATATGTTATCAGCACTGTACTGCACAAAATACTTTCCACTAATACCCCTAACTATCTTGTTACACCATTTTCTTACCTCTCGTCCTATCATGACCACGATACGAGATCTGGCGCCTCTCTTTCCATACCTATGAACCGTACTACTGTTTACAATCGCTCATTCATAATCTCTCCGTCCAGGTCATGGAATGTAGTACCTGCGAATATTCGAGACAATCCCTCTCAACGCAAGTTTAAAGTGGCTTGCTGCGAGTTTTTTCTGGGTGGATCCCGCTGACTTCCTGGATAAATGTTGAATGAACGAACGAATGAATGAATGAGATGAATGATTGGATTACTATAGTTACGTCATTTAAGGGTACTTCACTTTGTGTGTTTTGAAATTAATGATTCTACCATTACCGGTATTCATATTGTCACTATTATTATTGCTATTAATATTATTTGTGCTATTGGTATTTGTAATTATAAGTCATGTAGATGTATACTCTTCTGGTGGTTAAGTGTAAGAGAGGGCCTTGAGCCCTAACTTCACCACCAATAAAGGCATTATCTATCTATCTTATCTATGCCGAGACAAGGGTCTTCAACATTAAACAATTGTATGCTTTTGAAATATATAAATACACAAGCTGGCCCGGCAGACGTTGTCCTGCCAATCAAAGAAAGTGTTGTAACATTGTTTCTTGAAGTGCTTTTGGATACACAATATTTTTTTCAATTTCTGTTAACTGCCTCTAAGCTATCGTGAATTGAACTAACTAATTTAGAAACATTCGTTGGAGCGTGCACAACAACTCTCCAAAGATTCATCGCAAACGGATAAATGGCATTTAACGCATACGGGATTTGGTTTAAATGATTCGTGCGCTGTCACTCATTTGTTGAATCTACTCGTGCTCTACCAACTGTGAAATGGATTTACTAAGTTAGAAAGCTTCACGTAAGTGTACACAACAACTCATCAAAGTTTCATCGCAATCGATGAATAGTATATGAACGCATACAGGATTTTGTTGGAACGCTACGCGCGTCGTCACTCATTTGTTACATCTACTCGTGCGCTACCAATATTGTAAAATGGATTTACCCAGTTGAACACCTTCCCTGGCGTGTACACAACAACTCATCAAAGTTTCATCGGAATCGTAAGAATGACATATGAACGCATAAGTGATTTTCTTTAAACGATTCGCGTGCCGTCACTCATTTATTGAATCTACTCATGTGCTACCTATTGTAAAATAGATTTACTAAACCTGAGACCTTCTCTGGCGTGTACTCAATGATTCACCAAGGTTTGATCGCAATCGGATGAATGACATATGACCGCATATGGGACATTATGGAAACGATTCGTGCGCCGTCACTCATTTGTTGAATCTACTCGTGAGCTACCTATTGTAAAATGGATTTACTAAGTCAGAAACCCTCACGTAAGTGTACACAACATCTCACCCAAGTTTCATCGCTATCGGACGAATGGTATTTGAACGCATACGGGACTTTTTTGAAACGCTTCGCACGTCACCGCTCATTTGTTGAATCTACTCGTGCGCAACCTTCTGTGAAATTGATTACTAAGTTAGAAGCTTTCACTTAAGTGCACACAACAACTCATCAAAGTTTCATCTCAATCTATGAATGGAATATAACTTATACGGGATTTTGTTGAAACGTTTCGCGCGTCGTCACTCATTTTTTGAATCTATTCGTGCGCTATCTATTGTAAAATGGATTTACTAAGTCAGAAACATTCCGTAGGGTGTACACAACATCTCACCCAAGTTTCATCGTAATCGGACGAATGGTATTTGAACGCATACGGGACCTTATTGAAACGCTTCGCGCGTCGTCGCTCATTTGTTGAATCTACTCGTGCGAAATGGATTTACTAAGTTAGAAACCCTCACGTAAGTGTACACAACATCTCACCCAAGTTTCATTGCAATCGGATGAATGGTATATGAACGCTTACGGGACTTTGATTAAAAGTTCGCGCGTCGTTGCTCATTTGTTGAATCTGCTCGTGAGCTACCTATTGTAAAATGGATTTACTAAGTCAGAAACCCTCACGTAAGTGTACACAACATCTCACCCAAGTTTCATCGCCATCGGACGAATGGTATTTGAACGCATACGGGACTTTTTTGAAACGCTTCGCACGTCACCGCTCATTTTTTGAATCTACTCGTGCGCAACCTCCTGTGAAATGGATTACTAAGTTAGAAGCTTTCACTTAAGTGTACACAACAACTCATCAAAGTTTCATCTCAATCTATGAATGGAATATAAACTTATACGGGATTTTGTTGAAACGCTTCACGCGTCGTCACTCATTTGTTGAATATAGTCGTGCGCTACCAAATGTGAAATTGATTTACTAAGCCAGAAACCTTCCCTGGAGTGTACTCAACATCTCACCCAAGTTTCATCGCTATCGGATGAATGGTATTTGAACGCATACGGGACTTTTTGAAACGCTTCGAGCGTCGTCGCTCATTTGTTGAATCTATTCGTGCGCTATCTATTGTAAAATGGATTTACTAAGCCAAACACCTTCCCTGGAGCTCACTCAACATATCACCCAAGTTTCATAGCAATCGGATGAATGGTATATGAACGCATACGGGACTTTGAAACGCTCTAACGTGCAGAGACAAACAGTAGAATTCGACATCACTGCCACCTTTGGTATAAAACACAACTTTTCGCCACGGGCGGAGTGTATGTAATGGCGGTAGTTGCACAGGTTGCGACCAGGTGGCTCTAATGTGCAGAGACAAACCGTCCAAAGACATCAGCTTTCACGAAGGCCAAGGCTAGTGGTTTCCATGACGACTGTTTTTGACTGTATATTGTGGTTCTAAAATTGTGTGTAAATTGTGGTTCTAAAATTGTGTTCATTCCACCTAGGGGGTCAGATTGTGAATCTAAACCATACATGGACCCACCCTAATATACATACCAAATTCCATTAAAATCGGTTGAGTCGTTTAGGAGGAGTTCAGTCACATACACACGTGTCGAAGAATTATATATATAAAGATTTTAGCCTACTTTTCACATTTTGCAAAAATGAGGAAAAAGTAGACTTATGAGATCGATCCGGGAAAATGTGTGTCTGTCTGTCTAATCTTCTGTCTGTCTGTCTGTCTGTCCTTCTGTCTGTCTGTCTGTCTGGCTGTGTGTGTGTGTCCCCCTATCAACTCCTAAACGGCTGCAGCAATCGAAACCAAATTTAGTATGAGTCAAGATGTATACCGGAATATCTCAGGCCCATATTTGAAAATGATGTCAGTGCTACCAACTGCTGAATAAACGCACTAGAAATTTGAGCTCCATGTTGGATATCTTGGAAGGTATGCATGGGAGCTATTCCAAAATTGGCACACATTTTGTAGATAACACTATTTCAGTTTAATTTCCAGGAGGCTGTACATGACAGTGTTGCTAATATAATTTTAAGGCTTCTGATAGGTCCAATTTTTAAATGCATATAACTCCTACACTATCAATTGGATTTCAACCAAATTTTGTATGTACTATGTGTACATAAACAGATATGACTGAGCGCATTCTTAAGAGCCACCACGGCTGCCAACTGTTAATAATTGCTCTCTCTCTATTTTATTATCCAAATACCAATATATCAGAAAGTATGCAAGCCGACAGCTTTAAACTATGCAAACGTGTAGTGCCTGACTTTTTAGATTAATTTGGAGTAACTTATATACGTCAGTTTTACCAACATGATTCTAAGCCTGCTGATAGGACCAATTTTTAAATACTTGTAACTTCTATACTATCAGTTGGATTTCAACCAAATTTCGTATGTGCTATGTGTAACATAACATATATGACTATAAGTATTCATAAGAGCAATCAGGGCTGCCAACTGTTAATAAATGCTCTCCATATTTTTTACCCTAATATCAATATATCAGAAAGTATGCAAGCCAACAGCTCTATACTTTGCACACGTATAGCACCTGCAATTCTAGATTAATTTGGAGTAATTAATATAATTCAGTGCTGCCAACATGATTCTATGCCTGCTGATAGGTCCAATTTTAAAATACATGTAACTTCTATACTAACAAATGAATTTCATCCAAAATTGGCACAACAAGATATCATAAAATTTCAGATAATTTCTGTCCAGCACACGCTTGACATTGTTGCCAACATGCTTTTACACGTGCTGATAGATCCAATGTCTAACTGCATGTAACGTCCATTGGAGTTCAACCAAATTTTGTATTCTGTACCTCAAGAGATGGAACTAAGAATATATTCAGTCACCAGGGCTGCCAATTGCAGTGCTCTATTAGGCTACGTTATACCAGGTATATTTCGAACTAATTAGACATTTCGATATTACCAACATCATTTCGTCATTATTCTAGATAGGTTCATATACTGTATACTTATTATTGGCATGAATCTTAATTTTAAGTAAAGTAGGCTCTTTAGTTCGTCACGGAACTTCTTGTTAAAGATGGAAAGAGAATTGAATTTGTAAGTCACGGGAATGAAACCAGAAGGTATAGTTAAAGTAACTTTCTGTATTTCCCACCAAAATTTAAATAACATTCTCCCAATGAAATTAAAAGAATTTGAAGGAAATCATGCAAACCTGAAAATGCACAAGAAATATTTTCTCAGAGAAAATAAAAATGAATGAAAATCCACAGCCTGCTTCCAGTCTCCGACCGGGTCAGGAATGGAATGAATGAAGCCCTCATCTAGCGCCGAGGATATGAACTGTGCCGGCTGCCGAGGCCTAATGCACTCCTCTGGGGCAATGATTAAATGAATGACCGATGAAATGAAATGATAGTGGAGAGTGTTGCTGGAATGACATTTTCACAGGGAAAACCGGAGTACCCGGAGAACAACCTGTCTGCCTCCGTTTTGTCCAGCACAAATCTCACATGGAGTGACCGGGATTTGAACCACGGACCCAGCGGTGAGAGGCCGGCGTGCTGCCGCCTAAGCCACGGAGGCTTTGAAAATAAAAATAATATATATATATTTTCTTAATGTAATTGGTATTCTGCATGAAGGCAGGTCCGAGCCTCCGAAGAGGCTTCCCCCAGCCGGAGTTTAATTGCGGTAGGGTGGCTAGGGCCTTTCCGCTCCTCCTAATGTTGGCCAACAGCGCGCAGTGCCTAGAATCGGAATACCATCCAAGTTGTGACTGCGACCAATGTTGCTTAACTGCAGAGTTCTCATGGGATCCGGTGTTTCAACACAGCTAGGACGTTGGCCATCCTATGTATATAAGTTATATATATAATTAGTTGAGCCTACAAGTTTATACAAACGCAAATTCAATTTCCCTTGTTATTCATTATTTTTAGCACATAAAGCATATACATAGAACGTGTTATTCGACTAACAAGTAAACCATTATGCAATTTTAAGGAAGGAAGCTTTTAGTTTTACGTGACCATTTATCATGCGATCATGAGCCACGGGACGTCCTTTTTACGTGAAATCCGAACCACAGGACATGGCATTTCACTTCGAAAATCTCACATCCATTGACCGGGAATCTAACTATACACACTGAAGATTTCGACAGCCCACAGCCCACACGTGTGGCCTTCACCCTATAGAGGACATCGTGCTGCCAACTAAACTGATGACGCTACCTCTCGCAGCTCCACGTATAGTCTGGGACAGCTTAAATGAGTTACTAGATCAAGACAGGGTAGGCAACATTAACAGCCGTCCCCTATGCCTACGTAAATGTTGGTTTATGGTTGCATTTCTTGAAGGTAAGTTGTTTTCAGGTTCGAGCACATTGTCGCCAACCCTGCTTAAAATCCCGCGATCTCCAAAGGCCATAATACCAGTAAAATTCCGTACCACACAGTTGCCGACATGTTTCTGGCAATAACTCCCAGAATGCATTTTTCACAAAGTCAGCCAACGTTATAATTACGACTGTAACTAATGACTTATTATTTAAATAATTTCACAGTTTTCTTTGGAAATTCAAGTCTAATGAAGTTGTAACAAGTTGTACAAGGTAAGTACTAGTAATATACATCGATTAAAACAGTTTATACAGTTATTATAGACTCTTGATATGTGTGTGTCAAATCCACTTGTCTGAGATGTTTCGAAGCTTTTATTTAATTAATTTTTGGATAAATTCTTATTTAGATTTCATCATGACGCCTAAAAAATACGAGAACAAGATTGGAGATGGATTGGAGTAACTCTACAAAGATCACTACAATTTAAGTAAGTAGGCCTAGCCTAGACCTACACAATTTAAAGTACAGAGTTATTTAATCGTTGTTTTATTTATTTTTATATTCAGTCAGAGCACAAATGACGTAATAAAAAACCTTAATGGTCTGTGGAAATTTTGAAATAGTCTTCCGACTGCATTTTCCGTATAGGCCTAATTCAAACATAACCTAAAATATAGTCTATGTAAGTTCTCTCTCGGGAATGTATTATTAGGTCCTATTCGCCTTCTAATATAGTAATGTATATTATTCTCGACTTCCAAATGCCGTCAGCCTTAATATTATAATACATTGCAAATGTAACTCTTTAAGCTTGGAAGTAGGCTTAGTCTATGATTCGCACTCGGTTGGTGGTAGTGAATGTATTGGTGATTATTTATGAAGCTTATAACTTATGTACTTGGCTACTGACCTATAGCCTACTTAGTAGTAGGCAGATAAAATATTTATATTAGGCCTATTTTTATTTGTTTCAGTCATGGTTGCGACAGAGTAGTGTGATGCCCTTCAACGAACTTCAAGGGTTGTGCAACATGAATCAGTCATCATTCTGAAGAGCCATATACTCACATGTGCATGCTATATGTACTGCGCTAGAGTCACATATGCAAATTTTCAGAGAATACCAACAATATCTCATAGCTCTCTTTTAGTTTTCGACATAAGTTACTGCGCCACTGAATGTCTGGGTGATAATTACTGATGTACTAATGTTGGGTGAGACAAAGTCATTGTTCGCTACTTGGTTAGATGACACGGTTTGGGCGAAGCCACTGGTTACAATAAGTTATATATATTGGTCGCAGCTATAGCCTACCTGTATTATTAATTCTGAATGAAAGTTGAAAGTAGCTTATACACCTGCATCGGACATGATTGTGACTGTATGCTGTGATGGCTGCGCTAGATTTAGTAGCACACAGGTAAAGATATTTGTAGGCTATACATTATACGGTAATAGAAAACTAAAAAATTCATAGATCTCGTAGGCCTATACTACACAGCTTGGACATTGGACGTGAATAATGAAATAAAAGGCAAAACCGTTGGTCTGGATAAAGATTATTGATGCTTGATTACCCCCACTGTGCATGACAAAAACCGGGGGTGTTATATATTAGCTAATGCGGCCCGCGTTACCTCAATTTTTCATATTAAAGCATTGTTGTTGTTTCTTATGGCTAGCCCAGATTCCAATCCATCAGCTTTCTTGCATTCCAATAGAGTTGTGTGAGGTTTCCTGAAGTTCTAGCAGTCACATCAAGTTTGTTGCAATGTGGCAGGTGCCCCTTATCCATTTTACTTCCAGGTTCTTGACAAAGTGTGCATTTTTCAGATCTCAGGATGTCCCAAATAGGATCACGACTTATATAGATGGAATTCCAGCTGAGTCTGCCATTTTCGCTGTTAATTATGCACAAGTACAGTATTGCCACTCCCACACTTACGGGACTACTTTGTATAAGCGCGGTACCATGAAACAAAATAGCGCCAAGTTTGAACCAGTTCGCAATGGATTGTGCAAGCTGTTTTTGTCTAAACCAATAATTGTTAATTCATTAGGCCATACAAACTCCCCTGTATTTTGTCACGCACAGTGGGGGTAGACACGCATCAATAATTTTCATCCAAACCTATGGTTTGTGCCTAGACCAATAACTTTTAGGCAGTGAGGCGCTGGTTTTTTCCCGATTAGTTCGAAACATGAAATTCTTGCGATCAGCGTTCATTACAGTGGTAAATACTGTTCTACATACAAAACAAACCTAACCTGGGGCTTATGCCCAGACCTCCTTGCTTGTAGTGCAATCGGTAATTTTCGTCCAGACAGTTTTCTAAACAAGTAGCGACCAATGGTTTCGTCCAGTCAGTCTTCTAACCAAGAAGAGCTCGTTTATTTCTTTTTCTCACATAATTACAACATTACATGTGTCGTCTAATTTAGGCCTATTTAGTATAGGATATGTTGGTAACTAATGACGTCAATGTGATCGCTCACTGCGGCAGTTTCACATACCAAATATGCTGTCGAACATGGCTGCGGTTGTTAAATATACAATAAATAAAAACACATGTTTAAGTGATTTAGCACATATATCCGGTGCAGAAGTGATCAAGGTTAGTAGTTACAATTGATAATGTCCCCCCCCCCTCCCGCCAGAAGATGAAATAAGGTATGAAAATGATATATTATCAAAGTAAAAGCAAAAAGAAAAAGGAGTGATACATGGTACAGAATTAATCTGAAATTTCACTACAGTATATGTCGTTTTATAAAAGGGCATAGCTGGTGGGTTACAGACAGCTAAGGAGAAAGCATCTATTAGGACATCACTTCCATAATTATTATTCATCATTACACAAGGTATTTAGGCTAAGTTAAGTATTCTACTTGGTTCATCACTCCTGAAGTGTTACCTCTATTACGTATGTCGTTTTGCCTTGAACATTTTTGGTTGAAGGCAGGCTATTATTTTATTTTAGAATATGCACTGAAAATTTGATGTAATCAGCGTAACCGCAGCCTTCGTAAAGAGGTTTACGCAGGCCAGCGCGTATCCCATTTTTGAACAGCTGACTGCGGCTGACTGTAGCGTTGGGGATCTGCACCACTAGCGCTGGCCAACAGCGGGGCGCACTTGAACTCGGTCAGTGATAACACTATGTATTGTTTTCGTCATGATAATGCTATTATTATGATCATGTAGAAATGAGTGGAAGTGTAGAGGACGTACCCATTCGCGACAACGCTGCCTCAGTTCAATTCCCTCTCATATATATGCCGCTCTCGCAATTTAAATAACTCAGCTCTCCACAGAAAATTGTTTTGTGTTGGTATCTTATAATTATAATTTTCAATATATTACTCCGTCGATAAAGCTTGCCTTTCAACGCCTGTACTTAACTTGTCAATTTCTCAGTGAATTCATTGAATTTTCCACAAGTGGCTTTTAATGTGCCGGTTGATGAGAGGTCAGGAGACTATTCTACCAACCATCTCGCGTTGTGCGGCTAGCATTTTTTGGCAGTTGGTCGAGGTTCAATTTCCAGCTCTGCCAAGAAATTATAATTTTGGTCTGAGGGATGGAACAAGGCACACTCAGCCTCATGAGGCAAAACTGAGAAAAGGAGGGTTCGATTCCTATCTTAGCCATCTTGGAAGTGGTTTCCACGCTTCTACTCCTGGCAAATGCCTGGATGGTTCCTAAATTAAGGCCATGGCCACCTCGTTCCCAATCCTCATCTGAATAATAAATGCACACACTAATCCAGCCATCACAATAACACAGATTATCAGACAAATTCCACATGCCCAAGTACTCAGATCTACATGACCATGATGTCACAAAGCCCCAAAATCAACCAACTGCTGCTTTTTACCATTCCAAGACGAAATCTTCGAGTTGCCATTAGTCTAATGCCCCTAAAATCCACGACTAGTTCGAATGGTTTTAGGCCTAAGCATTGGATCAACCATCCTCTATGCATCTCAATAGGGATTTGCCAACAGGCTTTCAACAGCTTGTCTCAATTCTGCCTTCATATATGTAGGCCTATTGGCAACTCCAGCGGTAAAAATTAGAAACTTACCAAGTAGGGTACATTTGTCACGTGGTGACTGTTTGTATATGGTTTCTTGTATTCCTAAGCAGATCGAGGTAATTTCTTCGTGTCTTTATACATAAGTAATAAGTTTTACTCGTTGATGGAGTGTAAAATGAGTAAAAGCAACGTATATTGCTCAGTTTACGGCTGTAAGTCGATGCATAAAAGAGGGCTGCGGATATAAGTTTTCATCACTTTCCAAAAGATGTAAATAGCAATAGCCAAAAGGTGACGATACCAAATAAATACGGGCAACAGGAGCGGGTTGGACCACTCACCACTACACTCACTGACGGCAGGACGGGTTATTCACTGTTTACGCCGAGCCAAGCCGTACCAAGACAGCTAGGCCTACACCAGCCGACTACAGCCAAGCTTCATCAGTCAGGTATCCTTCCCCCTCCCTAGTTCATTGCCAATTACCCTACCAATCGCCATCACCTCGCTCTACGATATCCGAGCCATTCCACAAGGGTCATATAGGCCTAATTTGACTTCGCAGAGTAAATATCTACTCTGCGAGAACCTGCTACCAGTCCGATATTCTACACCAAACCCACCAGCTAACCATCTAAATCAAGCAATTCCTGTGTCCCCCGAGCTTTAATACAAGTTAAACTCATCCCTTCGCCCTACCAAGCAGCAAATAATTTCTACAGTCTATGGTACAGTGAGCAAACTCAAATATAGCTTTTAAAGTAACAGCGCCATGACTCGAACTGCTCAAAAACAGATACCAGCAGACAACCGATGCTTGATAATATGCAATTGACACATAAAATCCAGTGGAACACACAAATTAGATCACGTGTATCGCACAGTTATACATATATACAATCAAAAATAACACTGTCATTATTTTAGGGACCACATTTACTGATTATAACCGAAAAATAAAAAGTGTTCCATATCAAACGCATGTCATTGAGTATTTTTACTCTACTTATCCAGACCGACCGCAGCGCCCCAAGTGTTAGTTTGAGTTGCCAATACATGCAAGAAATGAGTACGGTACTTATCAAAAATAAAGAAATAATAAGCTAATATGTACCCTACTATTATATTTCTCTCCTACTCCTAAATCCTTCTCTGAACACTCATCTTAAAACAGAATGGTCTGCATTTTTGGACTAATTATAAAAATATAGCCTATAAGAAGAAATGAACATGCTCATCTTTAGCTCCCTGGCGAAAATAATTGAATAAGTATTAATGTTTCTGTTCTTATGCATTTTATATGATGCTTTAAAAATCAATCTAGAAGAGATAATTTAAGTTAACTTCACTACCATAATACTGCTTAAGAGTTACTGTCGAGGACTGATGACCAAGATGTCCCTAACTTGAGCAAGGACTGCTTCACTACTTCATGTAAAACGTATTTTCGTAAAAGAGCCTTTACTTAGTTTGGATCATTTGCGATACGTGTTGCATGGATGTGTGTGCTGACTTTTTGGTGTAAAATGATGTAAGTTGGCAACACCAAATGTGGCGGCCATGTTGGTTTTCTAGTAACTTATTTAAGGTGTCCTGGACTATAGCCGCTGCGGAGATCATTTCCTGGCGTCCTGTAGTAATCAATGTTATGCAAGCCACACACAAGGTTGCACCTTTTAGTGGCATATGTGATTGCTCTTTCTGCTCTGTCTGAATTTGATATTCTCGTATTTCCACCTGTCTTTACCATATTATAACAATATAATTTAATAATTGTAAATTTACAGGTTTCACCAATGAGTAGGAATTGTAACAAAATTCATAAAATGTGTTTAGTCTTTCTGAATTTTGTAAAATGTGTATATTTGTAACGATTTAATTAATTATAATAACAATTGTAGGCCTACATGTTTCAACGCTTCAATGGAGTCTTTTTCAGCTTAAATCTAATTTTTAATCTATTCTAATTAATAATAATATTCGAATATAATAACAATATTAATTATTATTATTATTGTTATTGTAGTAGAAAAGGAAGTGCCACTATTTTTGCAGCTGATAGGATAGTGTGTGCTGTAAGTTATAATCATGGAACGCAATGGAGCTGTGAAGACTAGTGAGCGCGCTATAATAGTTGTGTTATATCGTAATGGGCAGGAAGAATAAAGAAGCGATGTTCCGAATCAGTGGCTCTGTATTGCAGTCAAGCAGAGGACTGCGATCAATAGCCCGTTGTTCCTACTGCACTGCCAGTGAGAAGAGGGCCACTCCGCCCGCTTAATGACAAAACAGTAATCACTACTCACCACCTCTTTGGAATTCACATTCTAAATTGCCTTAATTTTTTTAAAGAAAATGTATCTCTGGAAGTAAAATTAGTAATAATAATAATAATAATAGTATTTTTTTTCGGGAACATATTTAGAATGTACAAAAATAGACTAACAAAAAGATTATTCAATATAATACAAAGAATTCGAGGAACAATTGGCAAGAGGAAACAAGGGTGGAACTGAATGAGATGAACATCGCTCAGAACGTATTGAAAACCTGAGATATATTCAGAACCTCTGTAAATAAGTACACATTTGGGGTGAAACATAGCAGCAGGACTGTTCCAAGATGGACAGAAGAACGCAAGAGTTAACCCATTGAGTTCATGAAGAGATCTTGGGAGAAGAAGGAGGCAAAAGTCATCAAGTCAACTATCAAGTTCCAACGCGCTCTATGAATGGGCATAACGAAGAAAGAAAGAAAGAAAGAAAGAAAGAAAGAAAGAAAGACATAATGATAATATGAATTTAGCGTCCCTCTGTGTGGTAAGATCCTGGAGTGTTGAAATTTAATAAATGTCAATGAATCTCCTGACATGAGGTTGTCGCAATTGACCGCTTTAGAAGCAAAGGAAGGAAGCTTGTAGTTTAACGTGACCGTTAATCTCGCTATCATGGGCCAGGCAAACTCCTTTTTACGTAGAATCTGAACCACAGGACATGGCATAT
The DNA here is from genome assembly GCA_946902985.2 of Meconema thalassinum. Classification (NCBI taxonomy): domain Eukaryota; kingdom Metazoa; phylum Arthropoda; class Insecta; order Orthoptera; family Tettigoniidae; genus Meconema; species Meconema thalassinum. Next base: position 1,210,586,143 of record OX336388.2, read on the forward strand.
CAATTCGAAAATCTCACATGCATTGACCGGGAATCGAATCCGGTCTGCCATTTCCCCCAACCTCTTTAGAGCAAAGAAAACATATATAGCTCAGATTTCTCCTTTCTGTCTTTCTTATTAAACAATGGCCCAAATAACACACAATTCAAGACACAGGACATGTTCTTAATAAATAAAAATTACGAGCCTTACAGTAGTCTCATATGATGTGTAACATCTGACATAGGCGAAACCTCACGTGAAATTGTTGATACACCGGCATTTTTATACGATTATTGGCACAAATATTAATCTATTGTAAAAGGGAGTGTTTTACAGATATTGTAGTTTATAATACGGAACTCATTTTATTGGATGATTAGTAGCTTCCACCAGCACTAGCCTAAATAAAGAATACGATTTTGATCAACTAGATTAATAGACGCGACACCGCTCATAACCTTAAATTCCTTATAAATAGGACCTCTTGATTCACAGACCAACACGTAATTTAATATGTATTCTGTTAAAATGAGTCATATTGATATGATAAATATCGTTTATGTCGCCTCCGTAGCGTAGCGGTCAGCATGGTTAGCTGCCACCCTGGAGGACCTGGGTTCGATTCCCGGCTCTGCCACAAAATTTGAAAAGTGGTATGAGGACTGGAACGGGGTCTACTCAGCCTCGGGTGGCCCAAATGAGTAGAGGGGGTTCGATTCCCACCCCAGCCATCCTGAAGTGGTTTTCCGTGGTTTCCCACTTCGTCTTCGGGCAAATGTCGGGATGGTTCCTACTGTAAGGCCACGGCCACGGCCACCTCCTTCCCACTTCTTTGCCTAACCGTCCCACTCTTCCCATCCCTTCATCAGCCCCCCCCCCCCCCCCCGGTTCGCTTTGCAGATGAGGCCGCCTGGGCGTAGTGCTGGTCACACACCCCAGTTGTATCCCTGAATCAGAGTCTCAAGCTCCAGGAAACTGACCTCAGTGGCGGTAGAGGTGGGATCCCTCGCTTAGTCCGTGGGAAAAGCCAACGCTGGAGGGTAAAACGATAGCGAAAAAAAAATATATATCGTTTAAAATGATAATCTGGTAGCAAAAATATCTACTGTACCCGATTGTCACCATGTGGACCATGTGTTCGTATCCCAACTAGCTCACGGTCTTTCGAGGTATGGGACGTTCCTGCCCACAATACGACCACATGCTCAGGATTTGAGTCTACCAGGTAACTACTCTACAGGAAATACACAACATTCCTATGAATAAAATATTTACTGGTCTAAAATCATGGCTGTACAACAAATACAAAACAAAGGACAAATTGCAATTAATTCCCACAAATAAATAGGGTTATTCTGTGAGCTTTCTCCTTAAAAATAGCGCTACAATGCACTCAAACCTACTTCCAATATCCTGTCAATAATAGTTCAGATTACAAGGTTTTCATAGTGTTCGTCATGTGACACAATTTTATTTAATGGAAATATCTTAACACAAAAACCACATGTCACATAAACATGATATTACTAAGACATTATTCCGTCTCCTACGGCATTTACTTTAATTAGCATTACTTCAATGTTTCCTACATTTATTAGCAAATATTTGTTGTGTCGTGCGAATCATCTTCCTTCTTTCCATCCCTATGAACGCTCTAGGAAAATGAGTCATGCTTCTTAATCATAAAATAAACATAAACATGGATAGAATATTTATAGTTTCACCATATAACGATTTTCTGGGTCTTGTCGGACTTATCATAGATACAACTGTGTCACGTTCTGGGAAAAACACATACCCGTTTTTCCTAAATTAGCATAAATTGGCAAAATGCACTTTAAAGAAGATGCCTACATTACTTTGGTTCAGCTTTTCCCCCTCAGAGGATAACTTCGCCAAATATCATCTGATTTCTATGGTTCAACCACATATGTGAGTTGCCACATACCATTTAATTCCATTGGCATCACTAAAATACTTATATTTTAATTGCATATTGAATACCAAGATCTCTCAGTGTCCTATTGTGACTGTAATTGACAAGGGATCGGTCGAGCAACCTCCCCTTCCCTCAGCAGGTCATAAAATTCGTTCCAGACGGCTCTCCAAGATGGCTGCCACGGAAATGGTCTACATTCCCTGTCTCTCTCTACCGTCAAGGCCAAACTTGTTTACAATTATATAACAGTAAAGATCCGCTAGGCATAGTCCTGAGTAATTGAGTCATTTAATTAATTAACACCTAACTTTACAGTGTATTTGGGCTCAAATGGCTCCTATTAAACATTCATGGCAGGGGTGAAATTCCAATGATAGCATTGCCGTTCTAAGGTGATTACTTGTGGCTTTTAAGACGCGCATCATAATGAAACCCCATGGTTATCATCAGCAGCTGTCATTAACATATATTTTTGGGAACCACGTTCCTCGTCGACGAATATGATTCTACCTCTCGGGCAGACCATAAGTATAAATGCACACCGCGCCTCGCTGGGCGTCCATAGTGGCTATAATTCAATGCAAGCGTTGGCAATAGACAGAATCTATCCAAATCGCTGCGTAACAAATACAGTATGCACAAAGGCGATACTTCTCGAAGATTAAGCCAATTTTCACCTCACGCGCAAGCTATACTAGTCTTTCCCGTGCTTATCTTACGTAAATCACTGGATTCTACGTTAATCTGCACGCTATATGCGGCTAAACAATATTTCACATATATGACTCCATTATTAAGGTACCTGCGTTCTTCCTGTTATACTATTTAAGCCAAAGCTTTACATAGCTCCTAACACAAATGTATAAATATACTGGCTTACTTTAATTTCACATATTCATTCAAAATTTCACTGACACTGAGAAAAGCTATCGTATTTCGCGATATTCCACACTACATTCTTTACTGTTTACCAAATGACAGTAGGCTATCTTAAATTAGACATGACACTATTTGAACATTACTTAGGCCAACTTTGCCCTTACTTTATGGTTGCCGACCCCAGTTATTATTATTATTATTATTATTTTAACGTTTAGATCCAACACTATTTTTGACCTAAATGGTCCTAAGCAAATCACCTTCCAAGTCATACTTTATTCAAGACGAGTGGTGAAAACTCGTTCAGTAAGTGACTATTACATCTTTAATTTCAAAGTGATTAATCGTTACATGGTGAACTATGCCATTATAATGCTATTATTTGCATGTGTACTCACGTTTCCTTCTGGCTGGAAAGTACCAGTATCTTCGCCTGAGCTCTACCATGATGATTGACTTAATCCATCATGATATCCAATACACAACACTGAGATTCACACTTTTTACACATGATACACATATTATCACAAGTGGCCTTTACCACTGATAAACACTGAATATTAATCATTAAACACATTAACACTTTAAATTATTATTTCACAATTTATACACACTTCCTCTATCATTTCACATGTTGATCCTTAATCTGGATTTCACCTACGCTTGACCTCAGAGATGCGATGAACTTATGATAACCGCTGGTCTCCGTGAAATCTAGTGGCGTTTTTATAGATGTTCGATCCTAGTTCCCTGCACTCCCGTTCACCTCACTGTCCTGGTTAGGTGGCGATAACTTCCACTCTCCCATCACTGGAGTGCTCCTGATGCTGATGTCATATAATTGACAATACCTTCCGGTATACGAACTGTTCCAAACATTATCAGTTCCTATTCGCTGTAGCGAATTTATATCTGTGTCAGATAATAAAGAAATATCTGCATTGAGTTACTTTGATGCACTTCATTATTACAGATGAAGCTTACAATTTGTTTCCATTGTCTTCAACGGCGGTACGCTGATATTTTAATAATTGGCGTGCTTACTGCAGAGCGCTTGTAGACAAAGGACTAACTTCCAACTGACCTGCAACTGACCTACAACTCTACATCACTGACTTCGACTGACTTCCAACTGCCCTGCAACTGCTTTCCAACTGACCCTTGGCGTAGGCTGCTCTCCCTTATATTGGTTTCTTGCACAAAATAGTTCACGGGACACGTGAGAGCGACTCCCTTCTTGAAATACTCCGTCTTCAGCCGAAATAACATCTGCATCTTGTTTATTTAGGCGTGGAGGTTTTAAAAACACTCGCGTGCCGGCGATCGCTTCGGCCAATTAATTACAATTAATTGCCTTAGTTCCGCGCGTGGGACGCCACGGTGGGGATTTCCCGCTGGTTGGTTAAAGTATTCGTGCTCTCGAGCGTGAGTTAGGTTGTAATGCGGTCATTTTGAGAAATAGGCGTAATTTTAGGTGAAAAACCACTCCTAAATTACTCCTCCGTGAATACATTCATCTGTGTGTATGTTCCATTGCATTACAATGCTCCATTTATCTGTAATTAATTAATTTCTTGTGGGCTTGGTTCCGCCAAAGCTTTGCTCGTTGTCGACTGGTGAATTCCCGGGTCATTAATTTTGAGCTGTCTGACCGCCCTAGACGGAAATAGTTCTACTGGCGCCGAGCCTACCCCACCTACTTGCTAAAGTAATTTGTCAGACTTCAAACTAGCCTTCTTTCGACTTCGTATGCACTGAAAACGTACATTCCCTTGCATTTTGCTTATAATTTTTCCTTTAAATTGCTATGATTTGCACCTAAATAATCGTGAAATCACGCTAGACTATTATGTGTCAGTAGACCTCTCATTGCTCTGTGGGTTCCATATAATGGCTCCCCCTTAGAGACCACTGGTTCGACCTTAGGCATAACCATTTGCCTGGTCTTCTCTGATGAGGCCTGAGTTTGATGCCAGACTGCCGTGACCAGTTGGGCACACTACCCCGTCCGGGATTCGAACCCGAGATCTCAAGAATCACAGTCATAGGCGCTAACCCCACGGCTATTTCAACTACGCAAATATTGTGCACAAGATAGTGACTTATTTCCACGTTCCAATAATACTGCATTACGGAATTATGTTTCATTTATATTTTGCTTGTTTCGATAATGTTCCTGCGTGAAATTGAGTTAAAAATGCCTTATGAATAGGCCCTCTTGTGAGTAAAGAGAATGTATTCAGCAATAGTTCATGAAGGCTTGCTCAATTCTCGTATAACCACAACGATTATATTATATTGACGACTGCATTACCGTTATGTGGGTTAATATTTGAATAGCCATTGTGCAGAAACATAATATCGGCAATGCCGACTACTTACAATGTTTGATATTAAGGCATTTTACCACTTAAATACTGATACGAAGACTTCGAACATGTACCATGTGCTTTGTTTCAATCACTTGACACCAGAGTTCGCATGAGCGTTTACCGTTCCGTATGTCATATACATTCCACATGGCCGAGAGTACGTCATGGTATCAATTTCCGACACCGCGCGCTCATTGTTTCTCTTACCACTGCCAGCTGGATCTTACCACTACCAGCTGGATCGATCGATCGAGTTGGCAGTGCGTCTTACACTTCCGTTCGATCCACCACTGCCAGCTAGCACACTTCCGTTCGAGCACACTTCCGTTCGATCGAACGGAAGTGTATCAGCTGGTGCCACCTCGTTCGTTCCGATCCACTTCCGTCCCATTTTTCAAAATCACTCCCACAAAAATATCCAGCAACCTAGTGGAAAGATGTTACACATCAAAAGTTTACATTTCTTGGGTCACGACCAACGACCGGTGTTGTTACGAGCAGTAACTAGCAAGTGCATAGGGGCCAGGCTGTTTCCGCACTGGGAAAAAGATTGGTTGTTGTTGTTGCTTATTTTATGGGCTGCGACATCGTGGACTATCTACTTGAAATTTCGGACAGCCCTCTCCATTCCCTTCATTTAGGCCCTTTGGCACAAATACTGAATTTGTTTGTTCGTCATTTATGCGTTCATACACCATTCATCCTATTGCGATCAAATTTTGGTGAGTTGTTGTGCACACTCCCGGGATGGTTATAGGAATAGTAAATCCAATTTACAATCGATAGCGCGCGAGTAGTTTTAACAAATGAGTGTTGGCGTGCGATTCGTTTCATCAAAGTCCCGCATGCGTTCATACTGTATAAGCCTACCAACCATCCGATTGCGATGAAACTTTGGTGAGTTGTTGTGCCCACTCCCAGGTTGGTTATAGGCAGAGTAACTTAAATGCAGTTTAAAATAGATTACACGTTAGGCCCTTTGGCACAAATAATGAATTTCTTTGCTCGTCTTTTATGCTTTCATACACCATTCATCCGATTGCGGTCACATTTTGGTGAGTTGTTGTGCACACTTCCTGGATGGTTATAGGTAGGGCTCGGATTCGAGCATATTTGCATATTTCTTTCCTGAATAGTACACATTGAAAGAAGCCTTATGGTGGTATTTTCACATCTCTGGGACCAACAGAATTGAAATTTATCGAGCATATAAATGCATACAAACGCGGTTTTTAGAATAGAAGCATATAAATGCATATTCGTGTGGTTTTCGTCTAAATAGTTTGTTTTTCTTCGAATTCCCTTCCGAATTCGAGCCCTGACCATCCTTAAGGTTCGAAAACAGAAATAATTCTTGAAAACCCTATCTGGTGCGAATAATAGAACCGCAGGTTTTTAACCTTTAGTGAGGTCGTTCTCGGCATTGAAACTTTTATTGACTGATTTAAGAAAATCATTCAAAACTGAAAACATAGAAAAAATTCTTGTTGTACAGACCAATGCAGATCTACTTCATTGACTCGCCTAATTCTGAACATTTTGTAAATGAACTTTTAAAACTGTAACTTTTATAAGAAAACTTCTCTTATATATACTCGAAAAACTTGAATGCGAGTATATTGCAGTGTAGAAAATAAAGCTCGTATATTTATTTATTTATTTATTTGTTTATCGTATGGCTTTTAGTGCCGGGAGCGTCCGAGGACATGTTCGGCTCGCCTGAGTCCGTAGCTGCTTCCAGCGGATACCCTAAAGGGTGAGCTACAAGCTCCGTTCAATTTCAAGTAGTTCCAACTTTCGCCACCAGATATCAATGATACCTAGTGGCGAACGTTGGAACTTTGATAGAGCGTTCTGACGAAATCTAACCTAACAAATTTTGCTTTACACAAAATTAGTCTGTGAAAGGATCTTTTACATGCCATAAATCTATGACATGGGACCGCCGGCTTTACTTACCCTCCGAAGGAAGGCATACTGAAGGATTTTAACGCTCTTAAAAAATCCGACGACTTCGGCCGGGTTTGAACCCGCTATCTTGGGCATAGCAGTTCTGCATGCTACCGACTACGCCACCGAAGCCGCTATCTCGTATATAAAGGTATGTTATTGGTTTTTTCGTTTCACTTTCCTTTCTACCTATATAGTCTTTTAACGGTGTTTTTCGAGCATATTCTGCATATTTAACCGCATATAATGTTTTTTTCGAGCATATCTATCGAGCATATAATGGGTTTTTCGAGCATATCTATTGCGCATAAAAACATGGTTTTCGAGCATATCTGGAGATTTTATCGAGCATATCGATCCGAGCCCTAGTTATAGGCATAGTAAATCCAATTTACTGTAGATAGCGTGGGAGTAGTTTTAACGAATGAGAGTTGGCACGCGATTCTTTTCAACGAAGTCCCACATGCGTTCATATAGGCTACCATCCATCCGCTTACAATGATGATGATGATGATGATCGTGTGGGCTCCGGAGAGGCCGAGTGCAGGTCTCTCTAGTTGACGCCCGTGGGCGACTTGCGCGTCGTAATGAGGATGAAGTGATAATGAAAACGTCACATACACCCAGTCCCCGAGCCACGGGAATCAACCCCAGGAGATTAAAATCCCTAATGGCTCGGCCGGGAATCGAACCCAGGGAACTTCGGGCCAAAGCCTAGCGCGCTAACCATTTAGCCACGGAGGCGGACGATTACATTGAAACCTCGGTGAGTTGTTGTGCCCACTCCCGGGATGGTTATAGGCATAGTAAATCCAATTTAAAATACATTGCACGTTAGGCCCTTTGGCACAAATACTGAATTTGTTTGTTCGTATTTTATGCGTTCATATACCATCCATCCGATTGCGATAAAACTTTGTGACTACCATTCATTCGATTGCGATCACATTTTGGTGAGTTGTTGGGCACACTTCCGGGATGGTTATAGGCATAGTAAATCCAATTTACAATACATTGCACGTGAGTAGTTTCAACAAATGAGTGTTGACACACCATTTGTTTCAACAAAGTCCCATATGCGTTCATATACCATTCAACCCCCTTGCGATGAAATTTTCGTGAACTGTTGCTCCCACTCCCGCAAAGGTTTCTAACTTAGTAAATCCATATTACAATAGCTAGCGTACGAGTAAATTCAAGAAATGAGTGACGGCGCGTGAATTGTTTAAACAAAATCCCGTATGCGTTCATATACCATTCATCCAATTGCGATGAAATGTTGGTGATTTCTGATTTAGTAAATCCATTTTACAATAGGTAGCGCACGAATAGAATCAACAAATGCGTGACGGCGCGTGAAGTGTTTCAACAAAATCCCGTAGGCCTATGTGTTCATATAACTTACCATTCATCTGATTGCGATGAAACTTTGCTGATTTGTTGTGTATACTCCCGTGAAGGTTTCTGACTTAGTAAATCCAATTTTGGTGGCGCACGAGTAGATTCAACAAATGAGTGACAGCGCACGCATCGTTTCAACAAACTCCCGTATGTGTTCATATACTGTTCATCCGATTGCGATGAAACTTTGGTGAGTTGTGTACACTCCTGCAAAAGTTTATGAGTTATGAAATTTATTTTGCAATAGGTGGCGCACGAGTAGATTCAACAAATGAGTGATGGCGTGGGAATAGTTTTAGCAAAGTCCCGTACGCGTTCATATACCACTCATCCGATTGCGATGAAACTTTCGTGAGTTGTTGTGTACACTCGTGGAAAGGTTTCTGACCTAGTAAAGCCATATTACAATAGGTAGCGCACAAGTAGATTCAACAAATGAGTGGCGGCATGCGAATCATTTCAACTAAGTCCCGTATGCGTTCATAAACCATTCATACGATTGCGATGATACTTTGGTGAGTTGTTGTGTACACTCCTGCGAAGATTTTTGACTCAGTAAATCCTTATTAAAATAGGTAGCTAATGAGTAAATTAAACAAATGGGTGACGCCACGTGAATCGTTTCATAAAAATCCCCTATGCGTTCATATACCATGCTATCGATTGCGGTGAAACTTTGGTGAGTTGTTGTGCACGCTACCACGAATGTTTCTGAAATAGTAAATCCATTTTACAAAAGTTTGGAGGCAGTTAATGGAAAAAGGAAAAAATATTGTGTATCCAAATACACTTCAACATACGAAGTTACAACGCCAACACTTTCTTTGATTGTCATTGCAACGTTTGCCGGGTTCAGCCAGTCTTTTAATATATTTCTTGTACACATTTGGTGTTTTACGACTCTAAACTGAGCGCATAAGGAGGCTAAAGAATGCAACAAAATACTAAACTCTGATATTTAGGCTAATTTTACTGTATATTATATTTTATAACTTCAATGTTGTAGGTTTAATACGGACAACATCTAATTTAATGCAGTCTAAGCCCTGTTCAGATACCCTACACACACACACACACTCTCTCTCTCACACACACACACACAAACACACATACACACAAACACACATAAGTTGTATGTTAGTGTGGAGTCGTCTGAGATTTATTTCACATTAAATTATTTTACCTTTTTCGATTTCACTTTCCATTTTTGGGCAAAACGGCCTAGCCGTGCTTGTGAAATCGTGCACCACGTTCGCGTGGGCAGCTCCATCAAGTCCGGAGATTGCAGGTTCGAATCCCGCCGCTGACCGCGGCTATCCTGAATACGGGTATTCCCCCGGTTTTTCCACGCTTTCTCCAGGCAAATACTGGTATAGGACCTTACTTCAAATCCCGGGGCACCTACGCCCCCCCCCCCAGTCCGTAATACAATAACACACACTACTACAGTCATCACAGGAATACAGGTTATCAGATAAGTTCAACACACAGCCAACTACACGGGGTTGTTGACGAAGATGTCCCAAGCCCCTTAAATTAATTATTTAACAACTATAATACTTGAGCGCAGCACACCACTCCGAACAGCCACGAGAGTGGTCTTCTCCAGCGCTCCAGCTCCCTCCTACTGATATTGCAGCTCTACCTTGAGGTTTCACCTCTTGCCCGTCAAATTATTGTAGGGCCAGGCGAAAGGTGTCTTGATCGGTGTGGTAGCCTTAGCGACGGTGCCACTAGCGACGAATGGCCTCCCAGGTAAGAAAGAACTAGTTTTGACATTTGATACACAGTGCCATTAGCGTACAAAGGTATTCTGCCGCATATTTAAGTAGCATACAATGTGAAGCTTTAATGACGCAAGTAAGATTGATAGAATATCTGTACAGCACTGCGAGTGGAAACATATCTACAGTGCCTTTTCCACTACCTGTTCAGTGACATTGTTGTTCACATTGACATTGTTAATATACGACATAACCTCCAAAACCTTTGTAAAAAATTCATTGTTTTTGTAACACTTAATTAATTCATTGTTTTAGTAACACGTAACTAATTCATTGCTTTAGTAACACGTAACTAATTCATTGCTTTAGTAACACGTAACTAATTCATTGGTTTAGTAACACGTAACTAATTCATTGCATTAGTAACACGTAACTAATTCATTGTTTTAGTAACACGTAACTAATTCATTGTTTTAGTAACACGTAACTAATTCATTGCTTTAGTAACACGTAAATAATTCATTGCTTTAGTAACACGTAACTAATTCATTGTTTTAGTAACACATAACTAATTCATTGCTTTAGTAACACATAACTAATTCATTGCTTTAGTAACACGTAACTAATTCATTGCTTTAGTAACACGTAACTAATTCACTGTTTTAGTAACACATAACTAATTCATTGCTTTAGTAACACGTAACTAATTCATTGCTTTATTAACACGTAACTAATTCATTGCTTTAGTAACACGTAACTAATTCACTGTTTTAGTAACACGTAACTAATTCACTGTTTTAGTAACACATAACTAATTCATTGCTTTAGTAACACATAACTAATTCATTGCTTTAGTAACACGTAACTAATTCATTGGTTTAGTAACACGTAACTAATTCATTGCTTTAGTAACACGTAACTAATTCATTGCTTTAGTAACACGTAACTAATTCATTGCATTAGTAACACGTAACTAATTCATTGTTTTAGTAACACGTAACTAATTCATTGTTTTAGTAACACGTAACTAATTCATTGCTTTAGTAACACGTAACTAATTCATTGCTTTAGTAACACGTAACTAATTCATTGTTTTAGTAACACATAACTAATTCATTGCTTTAGTAACACATAACTAATTCATTGCTTTAGTAACACGTAACTAATTTATTGCTTTAGTAACACATAACTAATTCATTGCTTTAGTAACACGTAACTAATTCACTGTTTTAGTAACACGTAACTAATTCATTGCTTTAGTAACACATAACTAATTCATTGTTTTAGTAACACATAACTAATTCATTGCTTTAGTAACACGTAACTAATTCATTGCTTTAGTAACACGTAACTAATTCACTGTTTTAGTAACACGTAACTAATTCATTGCTTTAGTAACACATAACTAATTTATTGCTTTAGTAACACATAACTAATTCATTGCTTTAGTAACACGTAACTAATTCATTGCTTTAGTAACACGTAACTAATTCATTGCTTTAGTAACACGTAACTAATTCATTGCTTTAGTAACACGTACCGGTAACTAATTCATTGTTTTTAGTAACATGGTTATCACTGCATTCCTCTTCTTTCGTTGACACAGTCCCTTATTTGCTTTGGTCGCCTATTGCTATATCCCTCGTTTATATGGCAAGGTGTACCTCGATGATTAGCCGTACTGAACCTAAGTTAGACACAGACAGAATGACGAGTTATTAAACCAAATGTGTCCCACCGCACTGACTGCATTCTCGTGCAGGGTTTTTCCCACCATATTGGAAGCTGTCACAATTAGTCTACATTCCGTAGCTAACGGATAACTCAGGACTATGAGAATTTATAAGTCGTCGCAAGTGGTACACTTAATAATCACTTCATGATCCGTGCAAATGGGAATCGTCGCAAACGGGAAGACACCTCTTGGTCGAATCGTCCCGAGGTGGATTGGACAGTGCTACCACTGATCACCCCTATTCTAACGTGTTTGTTATGTTTATTGTCAGAAAGCTCTTCTAGGGAAGATTACTCTGGAGTCCCGATGCGGCCAGTGCAGCGGGAAGAGCCGGGCTACTGATGATTAAAAGCGCTGTGTTGGGGGACTGAAGAAAGAAACCTGTCTCCCCACTAATACCCGCAGTCAGATAGTGTCGTCTTTTTCACACCATTAGACACGACAACAGATGAGCAGAAAATAGTTTTTCTGTGGAGGCATTGTCCTCCCGCAAGATGATTAACGATGCTGTCGATTCCAGCGTGCCTTCAGTGGGAGCAGCGCGTGCGATACCGTCATTGTGTGTGACAACACCAGTTAAATGAAAATCCACAGCCTGCTTCCAGTCTCCGACCGGGTCAGGAATGGAATGAATGAAGCCCCCATCTAGCGGCGAGGATATGAACTGTGCCGGCTGCCGAGGCCTGACGCACTCCTCTGGGGCAATGATTAAATGAATGACAGATGAAATGAAATGATAGTGGAGAGTGTTGCTGGAATGAAATTTTGACAGGGAAAACCGGAGTACCCGGAGAAAAACCTGTCTGCCTCCGTTTTGTCCAGCACAGATCTCACATGGAGTGACCGGGATTTGAACCACGGACCCAGCGGACAACACCAGTTAAATACAGACGTAAATTGCCTGTTGATGAGACCTGGCCACAATTCATTCAACAGTTTGACAGTTCTAGCCCAGGAATTTTAGGTCAAAAATCGGCTAAAAGTAGGAATTAATGTAAAGCTATTTTATTGCACAGTGGTCCTATTTGATGTGTTTAACAACATTTTAAAAGTCTCCAACTTTCCTATGGTGGCTTTCTAGAATTCCAAGCCCTATCATTCCTGGATGTTTAACTTGAATTTATTTTTGATATCTGCCAAATCCAATGAAAATATCCAAACAAACATTAAGATCAATGGTGAAACCATTCAACAGTGCAGTCAGTTCTGCTACATAGGGAGCATTGTCACTGACGATAATAGGTGCACCACAGAAATCAAAAGGAGAATAAATTGCCCTAGCTAAACAGGCCTTCAGCAATAAGAGACAGCTTCTGACAAGCAGGCAAATTAGCATTAAAACTAGAAAATCGTTTATCAAAACATTTGTCTGGAGTGTTTTGCTATCCGGATGCAAAACTTGGGTTCTAAGGAAACAGGACATACAATGCCTGGAAGCAGCGAAAATGTGGATGTGGAGAAGGATGTTGAAATTAAGCTGGACGAAGAAAAAGACTAACGAATGGGTCCTCAAGGAAGTAGACGAAACAAGGAAATTGATCACTACTATAGAAAAGAGGAAAGCGAAATTCGTTGACCACACCCTACGTCATAATGGGTTCCTGACCACCATACTGGAATAAAACGTTTTGGGGAAGAAAGGAAGATGAAGACCGCGGAAGACTCAACTGGATTCTGTGATGCATGGACTTCAATTTAAACAGTTTGCTGACTTAAAACGCTCAGCAAGTGAGCGACAAATGTGGTTGCAGCGACACGGCCTAGCCTTTAGATGATGGTGATGATATTAAACCGCCTACGACAACACAAACACAAACATAGAGACGGATTTGCAAACTTATTTTCGTATTTCCCGCAGTTTTGCACCTCCAGTGCCTCCTGATGATACAGGATATGCACTTTAACTACTTCAAACTGTAGCTCATTCCTTCTTCTTTAATTTGGGACATCTTCGATCGATTTCGGTACAACCGTTCGCATTGAATGCCAATTCCAGTGACAATATGTAGTTTTCCAGGCCTTCAGGAGTTCCAGGGCCTGGAATTCAAGGAAGCTGGCGCACAGTGGGTCAAAATCGAAATCTAGGAGGACAAAATTATTTATTTTCATAATTAAAAAATCAAAATGTTTTACTTATACAGCATTCTCATATGATTGCCTCTCACTATTCTGGGATATAAACGCATCTTAGTGTGAATCTGTCACCACTGTTCGAGCAGTCTGATTTGGAGGGTGAATGTCAGTGGCTGTGGTTTGGTTGCCTTTCTGGTTAGTGTGATGCTTTGAGATGGAACATGCAGCTGAAGGTATGATCTTTGTAACGTGTTTCAGTTATTAATTGGCGTAATTTTTACGTAATTTTAGCTATATTTGCATTATATAATATTTAATTACTATTTTTAAAATTATATTTTCATTTAGATTTTTCGTATGTCGCGTCACTCTGCGTCACTTTCTACTTAATGTTAAAATGTAGATAAAGTCTTGTGGTTTACGCCTGGTATAAGATTTGTTGCATCTTTTTGCAACTTACTTAGTTATTATACGTTTTAGAAGATGCCACGCAACCAGTTTTCACACGTTTACAACTGTTTCAAGCACTGGGTTCGGCGATTATGTCAAAAGTGGAACTTTGCGACTTTGTTAAAAGTAAATTAGGGGTAGAAAATTGTTCTGAAGAGATAACTAAATGCTCTATCCAACTCCTAGTCATAGATAATTTCTTGCATGTGAAGACGTAGCTTAAAAAAGGTCTTAACTGATGTTTATTATGAAGTAAACAAATTATATACCGTACGTTGCTTTCACTCCAAATTCATAATTAAAACGTAAAAATAATTTTGTCCCCCTAGATTTCGATTTTGACCCACTGTTCGGCGTAGGAAAGTTGGGAACTATTAGTATGTTGTTATGCACATCACACAGGACCACTGTGCAAAACATTAGCTATACATTATTCTCACCTCAGACCCTAAAATTCCTGGACTATTCTGTAGAACCTCACTTAGTGGTGTAGTGACTGTCACTCTGTTGATTGTTGCTTCATTTGAGGGTCTTAGACATCGTGTTAATTTAGCCCCATGTACTTGGGTGTTTAGAGATTTTGTCTGCTAGGCTGTGTTAATTTGGTGTCTGTAGTAGTGTGTATATTGGTAATTCAGTTGAGGATTGGGTAAGAGGCGGCCGTGGCCTGACGTTAGGAACCATCCTGGCATTTGCCTGGAGTAAAAGTGAAAATCCACGGAAAACCACTTCCAGGATGGTTGAGGTGGGAATCGATCTCACCTCTTCTCAGTTTCGCCTCACGAGGCTGAATTCGTCCCGTTCCTGCCCTTAAACCAGAATTGAATTCTATGTCACAGCCGGTAATTGAACCCGGTTATCTGGGGTGATTGCCAGAAATGCCAGAGATTCGTATTCAATTCCGAGCTCTGCCAATAAATTTTATTCTGATCTGAGGGTTGTAGCGGGGTAAACACAGTCCCGTAAGACAGAACTGAAAGGAAGCGGGTTCGATTTCTTCCTTAGCCATCATGGAAGTGGTTTCCACACTTCTGCTCCACTTAAATGCTGGGATGGTTACCAACTTAAGGCCACTGGTGCCTCCTGCCCAATTTTAGCCTAATTTACAAAATACACTCTTACTGCTACAGATACCACTGGGTGAGTTAGTCGTGGTCGTTACTGCGTGGCTGCAGGCAGTCGCTCACATCCGGGAGGCGAGGAGGTTCAAATCCCCCCGCCGGCAACCTTGAAGATGGTCTTCTGTGGTTTCCCATCTTCCTTCCAGGCAAATGGGGAGTTGGTCCCTAACTATAGGCCACAGCCGCTACCTTCCAAATCCTCATCCTTACATTCACACTTTCCTCCCCCAGACAACACTCCACACTTGACGTTACTTGTAGCTCACCCCATGGGTGTCCGCATAGAAGCAGCTACAAACTCTGGTGAGCCGAACATGTCCTCGGACACTCCCGGCACTACTAACCATACGCTAAAAAAACAAATAATAACAAAAACCTACTGATACCATATGAAACACAGGTTATCAGTCAATTTATACACACACCCAAGTACACGATGACACAGCAGAACAACAACAACAAAATCTCAGTTAATTGTATTCAAGGGTAAAAGCAAACTTGACGTGTAAGTGAGAGAAACATACAAGATAATTTTAACAATAAATTGATAAAAATCATTGTACTGCCTACTGCATTTACTTGAACAGATCGACTGCAATAGGAAATAATGAATGAGTTCAAGTCATAGGCTACATGGTGCGTATAAAGTAACTGATGTCAGTGAATACTATCCTGATGAATTATCTAGATAATATGATAAGGTGGTAACTTATGGGCTCGTGGCTAGAGCTGTTGCTGGGAAGACACTTCTCCTCAGCCCTGATGGACGGCGACGCCAAGGAAGACCCAACAATTAGTGGATGGACGGGATATGCGAGCTGTATGCAAGTTTTATCCTTTGTCTGGAATAGAACCCACGACCATTAATACTGATAAATTCAGCTTCTAAAAGTTACATTATTTATTAGCCTACCTTTCACATTTTGCAAAAATGAGGAAAAAGTAGACTTATGAGATAGATCCGGGCAAATGTGTGTCTGTCTGTCTGTCTGGCTGTGTGTGTGTCCCCCTCCCCTATCAACTCCTAAAGGGCTGCAGCAATCGAAACAAAATTTGGTAGGAGTAAAGATCTATACCTGAATATCTCACGGCCATATTTGAAAATGATGTCAGTGCTACCAACTGCTGAAAAATCGCAATTAAAATTTGAGCTCCATGTTGGATATCTTGGAAGGTTAGAATGGGATCTATTTCAAAATTGGCACACGTATAGATAATAATATTTCAGTATAATTTCCAGGAGGCCATACATGACAGTGTTGCCAAAATGATTATAAGCCTGCTGATAGGTCCAATTTTTAAATGCATATAACTTCTACACTATCAATAGAAATTCAACCAAATTTCGTATGTGCTATGTGTACATAAACAGATATGACTGAGCGTATTCTTAAGAGCCTCCAGGGCTGCCAACTGTTCGTATATGCTCTCAATTTCTTTTACCAAATACCCATATATCAGAAAGTATGCAAGCCGACAGCTTTAAAGTATACACACGCACGTATAGTACCTGACTATCTATATTAATTTGGTGTAACTTATATACGTCAGTGCTACCAACATGATTCTAAGCCTGCTGACTGGTCCAATTTTAAATATATGTAACTTCTATACTATAATTTGGATTTCAACCAAAATTCGTATGTGCTATGTGTACCATAACAGATATGACTATGCGTATTCTTAAGAGCAACCAGGGCTGCCAACTGTTAATCAATGCTGTCTTTAATTTTGTTACCCCAATATATCAGAAAGTATGCGAACCAATAGCTCTAAACTTTGCACACGTATCGTACCTGGCATTCTAGATTAATTTGGAGTAACTAATATACGTCAGTGCTGCCAACGTGTTTCTAAGCCTGCAGATAGGTCCAATTTTAAAATGCATGTAACTTCTATACTAACTAATGTATTTTATTCAAAATTGGCACAGCAATAGAACATAGTATTTCAGATTATTTCTGAACATTATATTAATGACATTGTTGCCAACTTGATTTTACGCGCGCTGTTAGATCCAATGTTTAACTGCATGTAACGTCCATGCTATCCATTGGACTTCAACCAAATTTTGTATTCCGTACCTTAAGAGATGGAACTAAGAATATATTCAGTCATTAGGGCTGCCAACTGTAGTCCTTTATTAGGCTACATTATACCAGGTATACATTATTTTGAAATAATTAGAAATTTCGAAATTACCAACTTAGTTTCGTCATTATTCTAGATGGATCCATATAGATTAATCATTGACATGAATCTTAAATTTTAAGATAAGTAGGCTCTTTAGTTCGTCACGGAACTTTTTGTTTTTATAATCGTTTCGGTCTTCTATGGACCACGTTATTTCAACCGCCTTTTCCCTCGTTCTTTCACATTGGCCCTGTGTTCGCACATTCTTCTTCGGTGGGCTTCCTTCCGTTCTTCGGTCCACTTCTTGCCGGTTTTCAATATGGGTTTTGACTGAAAACTCTGTATTTCCCCAAGTTTCTTCTTCAAAGAGTCACGTTCCAAGATGTCCTCATGTGATATCCTCAATTCTTGTAGGTCTTTTTCCACCTCTGTAAACCAGATCCCTTTGGTTTTCTTTCCCACAAAGTAGGCATTATCCGATTGGACAATCTTCCAGAGTTCATTCGTGTTAATGGCCATAAAAGGAGAGTCTTCTTTTGCGGTATGGTGTCCTCTATTTTCTCCACATGTAGATAAAGTTCATCGTTGTGTCGCCTTCTATACTCTCCTCGTTCCTTGACCGGGCCCAGGATCTTTCTCAGAATCCTCCTCTCTTTGGCTTCAAGTTGTTCTACCAAGCCTTTCTTATTCATCGCCAGGCATTCTGATACAAATAACGCCTCCGGGCTAGTAACGGTAACGTAGTTACATTCTTCTTTCTTCGTTTAGGCCAGCTATGGACCACGTCATTTCAACTGCTTCCGTCCTTGGGCCTTGATCTTAGCCCAGTGTTCATGCATTCGCTGCCTGTGAGACTCCTTTCGTTCTTCAGACCACTTCTTGCCGGTTTTTAATTTCGCTTTTTCTTGGAATTGGTGGTGTGCTCCAAGCTTTTCCTTCAAAAGGTCACGTTCCATAATGTCTGCGTGAGTGATCCCTACTGAACCCATGTGCCATAGGGTCCATGGAAGGTCGAACCCATGTCCTTAAGGAAGAAATGAAAGAAACGTATAGTTTCCTAAAGGAACGGAGAGAGATTTTAAGCCAGGATTATAGCTTAACATTGTGCAAGCGACTAGGGACAGATGTTCCTAAGATGAGATCAACCCACTCGACATTCAAGAGAGGGCTGGTCACGAGTATTAATAACTGAATGGAAATTTCCACCGTGATAGACAAGGAAGCCTGAATCGGAATTCGAGCTGACGTTGCTGGAAATTGACAACGCCGCTTATGCGCCAGAAGAGGAATAATTAAAATTAACACGTTTACGAGCATAATAATGAGTAAACAAGCACAGTACAGTGAATCATTTTGAATGAGAGATTTTTCAGTAAAGAGAAACCATTTAATAATTGCGCAGAAAAAAACTGCCGACGTAAGACGACGTCATTGGGGAAGTACCTAAGCCTCTGTGGAGGGGAGAGAGCAAAAGAAATGCAACACCCACACAATTGAGGACGAGAAATTAATTAATATCTCCGAATTGCACGATCGATTCTTAGGTGCAATAAGATCATTTGACATTGAGAAGACGAGCTTTCGGAAGGTATAATTTTTATATTTGTGGCACTATTATTTTAGAAGTTGACCACAGAAAAGGCTAGAGTCTTATTTTTTTGTAGTAAAATAGTATAAAGCTTCGGGGTTTACCAAGCCAACCATGCAGTTTCAGACAGCCCGAGGGGGCGTCACTGTGTCACATCGCATGCAGTTTCAAACGGCCTGAGGGCACGTCACTGTGCTACATCACAACGAATGCAGTCTTGAACAGCCCGAGGGGTGTTGCCACGCATCACGCAGTACGAATCCGTCCAGGAGGACGTGAAGTTATGTCAGCACATGCAGTCATACGAGCACTCCGTGAGGGGAAGTGCTGCACCACGACGTAGAAGTAGTCGTTCCGACAGTCCGTGAGGGGACGTAACTCTGCGTTACATTGAAAACAGCTACCAGTACTCCTTGAGGGGAGAAACGCTGTGTTACACCGCAGAAGTAAGATCCGATAGCCACAGGCGTCGCAGTATTAACGACTTGCTTGCCTCCATAAGGAGTGGTCAAGACGAAATTGTAAAGTATCGCCGTAGTGAAATATTAGGAAAATCCTAATTATAGGATTTAGGCCCGACGGTATACAAGTTAAAGTAAAAATTCGTAAGATATAGTCAGAGCAGGCTGCGAACGTCGGACTTAAAGGCGATAGGTCGTTAAATGTACGAATGAATAGATCATAACGTACGGAAGTATCGTACCAGACAGATAAACTGTTATTTAAATTAAAGAAACCTAAAAGGGAAGAACAGAATAAGGTTCGAAACATAGAAGTGTTAAAACAGTTCAAATAAAGAAGATAGGAGACTATAAACATTATCTCCAGAAAGCAGGTGAACTATTCTAAAAATACTAGAATTGAGAAGTGCTAGCTGCTATAAACTAAATCTATAGGTCTTAGAGGAGACCTCGATCCGTATAGACTTTCGTTAGGATCGATAGACAGATCTACAAAGAAGCCGTTCAAGCTAGATAAATAGCCGGTTATCCAGGATAGGAGTAGCAGAATTGGACTCCAGGGAACAGTAGATGTTTCGAGACTTTCGCATTCTGCAGGATAGGAAGCCGACATCGAATAAATTTCACCCTTGGAAACGGGAATTTAAGAATATCACGTGTGATAGGCTCAGAAATACGGCCTAGTGATCGAGTATTGTGAAGTGTAAAATAATCAAGATTGTGTGTTAAATTAATAGTTTTAGAGTTATTATGTGTTCAAAAGGGACACATCAGTATATAAAAATGTCGTCAATGTTAAGTGTTTTAAATATATGTCAAAAAGTGTTTTTAAGTAAGATGAATTCCTTTAATATGGAGTAAAAGTTCAAAGTGGGCCCAAAAATGAAGCACCGCACCAGATTTAAGATCATGGGATGATCTGGAAACATGTGAGTACTAAATTCATTCTATTTTGGTGTCAGGAATTGGTTGTGTACAAACCCACCGGAGTTTTTGAGTAAAAGGGATGTGTTTAATAAATAAATACTGAATAATCAAGAACACGGTCTGAACAATAATATAAAAAAAATTGAGAAATTATAAATAATTATGTAAAGAATAAATCCCGTAGAGGAAATATGTGAATAAAGGGTTAATATATTTAACAAATGTCATAAGAGCAAGCGAAATATCATTAATTATCATGAAAGACATTGAAATAAAGTAAAGTTGAGATATGAAAGAAATAGCTTTTGAGCTTGTATAAAGAATAAAGATAATAATAATAATTAAATATGGAAATGTTAAATAAAAATCAAATAAATTAATGTGAAACATAAGAGCGTTAAGCCTTAATGTTCAATGGAATATATTAAACAGGGAGCGATTTATCGACAATGGAAAGATTAATATGTGAATTAAAATAATATGAATTGTTACTAAAGAGATTTATCAGTTCTTGGGAAGACATTTTTGGCTTAAAATAATGCAAAGCGCATAATGAGCGCAAATATAATATTAAAGTGTCACGCTAGGAACGCGTAGTGGTTAAAATACTTGGTACATTACTTATGGAGGGTAGTTGGTTGCAGTGAATTGATAATTGTATAAGTCCTCTATTTGTGACATAGTATCACGAGGCATTGTGTATGTATTTAAAAAGGGAGCTAATATATGGTATTATTGAGCGTATGTCATATGGGCCACGGCCGACTCTAAATCGCATTTTGTATAAGTCCTCTGTAAGGGATTGGTTCCCGAGGCACGTGAAGAGATTCGAATGCAGGATCTTCTTATGATAAAAGCCCCTTAAATTCTCCGTCGTCGTATGTGTATTAATCTTCCCAATCAATGAGGACCCTCTCATAATTAATAAATGCCAAGGATACGAAAATGGTCTTTGAACCAAAGAATAGTTGTTTGAATGTATACGGTACAGTAGAGCCCGGTCTCCCCAGAACTGGATATAATGGGAAGGTTTGTTTTGAAAGCCTTGGAAATAAGCTACTAACGTTGGGTCAGACAGGATGTCGCCGTTACCCTACGTGTCATAAATCGCACCCCAAGTAGTAGAGTCTAGCTCTCTTAAAGCGAGAGGGAACAGAGACCGTCTCGTAAGCTGTTGTAAAGAGAAATGAATACACCAGGAGTGTTTAAAGTTGTTAACGACCCGGGCGTTGAACCGAGGCCTTTGTACATGGATATTTCGTTTGCCGGTTCAGATCGTAGTTTCTTATATGATAATGGTCTATTAAGACATAAGAGATAAATAACAATCCCTGTTGTAATGATGTAAGGACGTGGGATTCCACGAGTTGATTGAAGGCAACTGAGTTCGGGAGTAACTATAGTTTTTTTTGACTGTGTCAAGTACCTTCACGCTCTGGAGTACACAATTGATTTTCTGATTACCTTAATATACTTGTGAAATAAAGAGAGATGATAACAACTGAATGTGTGGACATGCCCAAAATATTGAGTTAGATAATTAACATAGATTTTAAATATAATTATATATTTGTTTTTGAGAAATAAGAAAATATAAAGGATAGTGTTTGAGGTGTACAAAAATGACACCTTAATAATGTAAATACATGGAGCCAAAGAGCTCGGAGTTATGTAAACTTAATGTTAGTGCTTTATGGAAGTGAGACTAAGTAAAAATTGTTGGTTTATGTGGGAACCACAGGTTTTGAATACAATATTTGTTTATTTTATTTGTGATTCCTTGTTCATTTGGAACAAGCAGTTGATTATTGGGTCAGTAATTAAATTGTTAAAATGTTTGTAGCGCCATTAATTTTATTAATTAAATGTATTTAAATAGGAGTTGATTTTGTTGTTATTTTTGCAAGTGTATCCGCTAATTAATCCAAGATATGTGAGTCACAGAGTGGGGGAACTTACCGCTGCCCCGAAAATTCCGAATTGAGCTACGCTGGTATACTGTGATTGGCATATTTCTTGCTAAATGGGCACATGGGGATATATAAATAATGTGCTGGATTAATAACTAGAGGAACACTTAAGTCGGTCATATCATGTAAAATTAAAGTAATGATAGGAATAGCTACAACGTAAAATATTAACTGACCGCATGGGTCCCTGGAAACTCATACCGAGCAGCCCTGAATTAATATATTACAAACCCCCTAGCAAATCTTGGCATAGTGGCTTCAACGTGGGGCTACTAGCAAATCTAAGATTTTTGGCGCCCAGTACGTAGGGATGAGTTTTCCTAGGGAAAACCCGAGTTTTTCTCGAAAAATCAAAATTTTCATTTTTTTGAAAAAAAATGGTTTTTCGAAATTTTTAATTTTAAATACTTCCATAAAGGTTTATGAAATTGAATAAAAGGATCAAAAGGGTACGTTGTAAGTGAATACCCGTACCAAAATAATATTTTAAAAGAAATTGGGACACACTGATTCGGAGTATCATCTCTCAAACATGTACTAGTGTGGTGGCATTAGTGGCCCACTGTATTATAATATGATGTTGTTAAGTGAAGAGAGGCGGAGGCTCTCTGAAAATGTAAGGGCCGAGAGCCCAGATAAAGGTAAAACTACAGGTGAGAAAGAGTACCCAAGTAAAGAAATTATAAATGTTTCTGTAGAAAGCATGCGTGCACCTGGAGACATAGTTACACGAAGAGAAGGTAACATGTCTGCAGACAAAAGGGTAAATGTTGAGCCTTTAGAGCTCGGAAAGGAAAAGGAAAATTGTACACCAATTCCAAGGGAAAATGTAATTAATACCGAGGATGATAAGAGTAAAGATAATCCAAAGTCTCACGTAGTAACGCAGGTTCAAGTAGGCTCAGAAAACGAAGGGAAAAAGAACGATAGTACTAATATTCCACCTCAAGAGAATATAGAATTGGCTTCGTTAAGGCATATAGAAATGTATGAAGGTTTTATCGAAAAGGTACGTCAGAAATATGATGAAACGATAGAGAAATTTGGGAAGCTGCATTTAGGACTGGGGCCTGAAGAATTCGAAACAATTGATGAGCAACTGCAGAATATTATACGAAAAAGGGATAGTGTAATTAAAATCCTTAGTGAATTAAGGGGAAAATTGGGAAAGGTATCTAAACAAGAAGTAGAGAGATTATTTATTACGGTTGGAACAGATCTGAATATAATAAGACGGAAATTCGTAGAAAGCCTGGATCAGAAGGGATTGATTGAATTAAGTTCCTGGACAGAGCAGAAACAAGTCATAGAAGAAATTCAGGAAATACATGGAAAAATGAATGAAATAAATAATAGATGGAAGAACATTCAGTCATCATTTAAATACGAAGAAGTCGATAGAAGAAAGGAGGTACAAGAACATCGGGATCAAGTGGAAAATGAGTACAGGAAAATGATGGAGTTTATACGCGAAATATTGAATAAAGAGGTTATAATAACTATCCAGGAATTTGCCAAAATGAGGGAAGGCAAGATCCAGGAATATCAAGAAATATTAGAGGATGCTCAGAAGAGATATGAGGAATACATGTTGGAGCAAAATCGTCAGGCAAATGAAATAGTTGCCCAAGCTGAAAAACAAGCTGAAATTAAAGAAGAAAAAGAAGTCACGGTGCCAGAACAGCCCAAAGTTGAGATTAAAGAAGAAAAACAAGAAATAGAAATCATAATGACTCCAGTGGAAACTGAGGAAACGTTGGAGAAACTCCTTCCAGAGAAACCAATGGAAATTCAGGAAGAAATCGTAATTCCAGACCAGGAGGACAGCCAAAATGAAAACGAGCTGCAAACTGAAGAGACTCATTTTTAAGAAAAGGTCGAGCTGGAAGAACAAGAAGTAATCTCGGAACAGGAGATACTAAAGGAATTGATAGTTGAAGAAACGGAAATGATAATTCCAGAAGAAATAGAGAAATTAGATGAAACAAATATAGAAAATATCAACGAAGCACCGATGGAAACAGAGGTTCAAGATTTCACAGAAAGGGAAAAGGAAAACTTCGAAGAAATACAGGACCAGGAAAATAAAAGGGCATTAAAGGAAGAAGAGGAAAAATTGAAAGCCCAGATCCTCGAATTAATGATTAAATGTCTAGATTGCCAAAGAAAGACTAGAGAAATGGAGGAAAGTGCTAATAAGAGCCAAGAAACCCTAAAAGAAAAAGATGAGATTGTTGGGAGCAATGAAAAAATGAGAGGAGACGTCTTTGAAGAAGAGCCAAAAGGAAGAAAACCGCCGTTGATAATTGGTGTACCAGGAAATGGATACCCCATGGAAACAAGGAAAGGAGGTGAAATAACAAACGATGCCTTGGAGAAAGAGGATGCCCAGGCATATTTCAGCTGGAAGCATCGTAAGAAGAAAGGGAAGGATAAAAAGAAGAGAAAGAAAAGAGATTTGGAAAATCTAAAGAATTGGAAGAGTAGGAAAAAGAAATACTCTTTGAAAATGCCATCTCGATACGAGGTGAAGGAAAAGGATTATCCCATAGGAACAAACGGGTAAAGATATTTGCAACCGTCAAAGAATACGAGAAATAAGTATAATATTTGCTGAAATACCATCTCAAAGAGAGATAAGGGAGAGGGAAGAGAACCAGAAAGAGTCAGGTGAGGTCAGACTGAGCTCTTAAAAATTTTAAATGAAGTGTAACAGACTTGAAGTCTGAGAACTGTACTGAGTTAAGTTACGGGTAAAGCTAATTGCACCCGCAAGATAATTAACATAAAGTCATTGAGTTGAAAATATGTAATGAATAAAGAACAGACCGACTTGAAGTCTGTCTTGAGAAAAGAAGAAAGGAAACCAACTGTTGACTCGAGTTTGGAGAAGCATACGCCAGACGAGGGTAGAGAGTTGTAAACACCGAACGTGACAAGAGATTTATGGCCTGAGTGGAGTCGACCACTAGAGAATAAATGAATGAATGGGAACTCTTGAAGACCCAACCTAAACACAGACCAGAAAGGAGAGGAACTTTAAAGAAGTAATTGATTTTATTGAAAAGGAAAATTTTAATGTAATAAAGGAGAAAGAAAGGGTAAAGATAGAGCATACCCAACCTACACAATTAGTGGAAGGAACTTTAAGGAAATAAAACAACAGTAAATACGGATGACGTTATGATGGATTCGACGAATAAAGAAATACAAATTAAATTGAAATAAATTTCCTCAAGAATTTTCGAAAAATTATTTACCTAAGGAGGGGAGAGATGAACCCATGTGCCATAGGGTCCATGGAAGGTCGAACCCATGTCCTTAAGGAAGAAATGAAAGAAACGTATAGTTTCCTAAAGGAACGGAGAGAGATTTTAAGCCAGGATTATAGCTTAACATTGTGCAAGCGACTAGGGACAGATGTTCCTAAGATGAGATCACCCCACTCGACATTCAAGAGAGGGCTGGTCACGAGTATTAATAACTGAATGGAAATTTCCACCGTGATAGACAAGGAAGCCTGAATCGGAATTCGAGCTGACGTTGCTGGAAATTGACAACGCCGCTTATGCGCCAGAAGAGGAATAATTAAAATTAACACGTTTACGAGCATAATAATGAGTAAACAAGCACAGTACAGTGAATCATTTTGAATGAGAGATTTTTCAGTAAAGAGAAACCATTTAATAATTACGCAGAAAAAAACTGCCGACGTAAGACGACGTCATTGGGGAAGTACCTAAGCCTCTGTGGAGGGGAGAGAGCAAAAGAAATGCAACACCCACACAATTGAGGACGAGAAATTAATTAATATCTCCGAATTGCACGATCGATTCTTAGGTGCAATAAGATCATTTGACATTGAGAAGACGAGCTTTCGGAAGGTATAATTTTTATATTTGTGGCACTATTATTTTAGAAGTTGACCACAGAAAAGGCTAGAGTCTTATTTTTTGTAGTAAAATAGTATAAAGCTTCGGGGTTTACCAAGCCAACCATGCAGTTTCAGACAGCCCGAGGGGGCGTCACTGTGTCACATCGCATGCAGTTTCAAACGGCCTGAGGGCACGTCACTGTGCTACATCACAACGAATGCAGTCTTGAACAGCCCGAGGGGTGTTGCCACGCATCACGCAGTACGAATCCGTCCAGGAGGACGTGAAGTTATATCAGCACATGCAGTCATACGAGCACTCCGTGAGGGGAAGTGCTGCACCACGACGTAGAAGTAGTCATTCCGACAGTCCGTGAGGGGACGTAACTCTGCGTTACATTGAAAACAGCTACCAGTACTCCTTGAGGGGAGAAACGCTGTGTTACACCGCAGAAGTAAGATCCGATAGCCACAGGCGTCGCAGTATTAACGACTTGCTTGCCTCCATAAGGAGTGGTCAAGACGAAATTGTAAAGTATCGCCGTAGTGAAATATTAGGAAAATCCTAATTATAGGATTTAGGCCAGACGGTATACAAGTTAAAGTAAAAATTCGTAAGATATAGTCAGAGCAGGCTGCGAACGTCGGACTTAAAGGCGATAGGTCGTTAAATGTACGAATGAATAGATCATAACGTACGGAAGTATCGTACCAGACAGATAAACTGTTATTTAAATTAAAGAAACCTAAAAGGGAAGAACAGAATAAGGTTCGAAACATAGAAGTGTTAAAACAGTTCAAATAAAGAAGATAGGAGACTATAAACATTATCTCCAGAAAGCAGGTGAACTATTCTAAAAATACTAGAATTGAGAAGTGCTAGCTGCTATAAACTAAATCTATAGGTCTTAGAGGAGACCTCGATCCGTATAGACTTTCGTTAGGATCGATAGACAGATCTACAAAGAAGCCGTTCAAGCTAGATAAATAGCCGGTTATCCAGGATAGGAGTAGCAGAATTGGACTCCAGGGAACAGTAGATGTTTCGAGACTTTCGCATTCTGCAGGATAGGAAGCCGACATCGAATAAATTTCACCCTTGGAAACGGGAATTTAAGAAGATCACGTGTGATAGGCTCAGAAATACGGCCTAGTGATCGAGTATTGTGAAGTGTAAAATAATCAAGATTGTGTGTTAAATTAATAGTTTTAGTGTTATTATGTGTTCAAAAGGGACACATCAGTATATAAAAATGTCGTCAATGTTAAGTGTTTTAAATATATGTCAAAAAGTGTTTTTAAGTAAGATGAATTCCTTTAATATGGAGTAAAAGTTCAAAGTGGGCCCAAAAATGAAGCACCGCACCAGATTTAAGATCATGGGATGATCTGGAAACATGTGAGTACTAAATTCATTCTATTTTGGTGTCAGGAATTGGTTGTGTACAAACCCACCGGAGTTTTTGAGTAAAAGGGATGTGTTTAATAAATAAATACTGAATAATCAAGAACACGGTCTGAACAATAATATAAAAAAAATTGAGAAATTATAAATAATTATGTAAAGAATAAATCCCGTAGAGGAAATATGTGAATAAAGGGTTAATATATTTAACAAATGTCATAAGAGCAAGCGAAATATCATTAATTATCATGAAAGACATTGAAATAAAGTAAAGTTGAGATATGAAAGAAATAGCTTTTGAGCTTGTATAAAGAATAAAGATAATAATAATAATTAAATATGGAAATGTTAAATAAAAATCAAATAAATTAATGTGAAACATAAGAGCGTTAAGCCTTAATGTTCAATGGAATATATTAAACAGGGAGCGATTTATCGACAATGGAAAGATTAATATGTGAATTAAAATAATATGAATTGTTACTAAAGAGATTTATCAGTTCTTGGGAAGACATTTTTGGCTTAAAATAATGCAAAGCGCATAATGAGCGCAAATATAATATTAAAGTGTCACGCTAGGAACGCGTAGTGGTTAAAATACTTGGTACATTACTTATGGAGGGTAGTTGGTTGCAGTGAATTGATAATTGTATAAGTCCTCTATTTGTGACATAGTATCACGAGGCATTGTGTATGTATTTAAAAAGGGAGCTAATATATGGTATTATTGAGCGTATGTCATATGGGCCACGGCCGACTCTAAATCGCATTTTGTATAAGTCCTCTGTAAGGGATTGGTTCCCGAGGCACGTGAAGAGATTCGAATGCAGGATCTTCTTATGATAAAAGCCCCTTAAATTCTCCGTCGTCGTATGTGTATTAATCTTCCCAATCAATGAGGATCCTCTCATAATTAATAAATGCCAAGGATACGAAAATGGTCTTTGAACCAAAGAATAGTTGTTTGAATGTATACGGTACAGTAGAGCCCGGTCTCCCCAGAACTGGATATAATGGGAAGGTTTGTTTTGAAAGCCTTGGAAATGAGCTACTAACGTTGGGTCAGACAGGATGTCGCCGTTACCCTACGTGTCATAAATCGCACCCCAAGTAGTAGAGTCTAGCTCTCTTAAAGCGAGAGGGAACAGAGACCGTCTCGTAAGCTGTTGTAAAGAGAAATGAATACACCAGGAGTGTTTAAAGTTGTTAACGACCCGGGCGTTGAACCGAGGCCTTTGTACATGGATATTTCGTTTGCCGGTTCAGATCGTAGTTTCTTATATGATAATGGTCTATTAAGACATAAGAGATAAATAACAATCCCTGTTGTAATGATGTAAGGACGTGGGATTCCACGAGTTGATTGAAGGCAACTGAGTTCGAGAGTAACTATAGTTTTTTTGACTGTGTCAAGTACCTTCACGCTCTGGAGTACACAATTGATTTTCTGATTACCTTAATATACTTGTGAAATAAAGATAGATGATAACAACTGAATGTGTGGACATGCCCAAAATATTGAGTTAGATAATTAACATAGATTTTAAATATAATTATATATTTGTTTTTGAGAAATAAGAAAATATAAAGGATAGTGTTTGAGGTGTACAAAAATGACACCTTAATAATGTAAATACATGGAGCCAAAGAGCTCGGAGTTATGTAAACTTAATGTTAGTGCTTTATGGAAGTGAGACTAAGTAAAAATTGTTGGTTTATGTGGAAACCACAGGTTTTGAATACAATATTTGTTTATTTTATTTGTGATTCCTTGTTCATTTGGAACAAGCAGTTGATTATTGGGTCAGTAATTAAATTGTTAAAATGTTTGTAGCGCCATTAATTTTATTAATTAAATGTATTTAATTAGGAGTTGATTTTGTTGTTATTTTTGCAAGTGTATCCTCTAATTAATCCAAGATATGTGAGTCACAGAGTGGGGGAACTTACCGCTGCCCCGAAAATTCCGAATTGAGCTACGCTGGTATACTGTGATTGGCATATTTCTTGCTAAATGGGCACACTACTTCGTGTAAATCCTTCTCTACCTCACAAAACCAGGTGCCCTTGGTTTTTGTTTGTTAAGAAAATAGGTAAATATCCGATTGGGGATTCTCTCGGGTTTCATACGGGTTAAGTGGCCATAGAAATATATTCTTCTCTTCCGAATTACTTGAGATATCCTTTCTACATGATGGTACAGCTCATTGTTATGCCGTCTCCTGTATTCACCATTGTCTTTCAACGGCCCTAAGATCTTCCTGAGGATCTTCCTTTCCTTGGCTTCCAATTTCTGAACCAGACCCTTCCTATTCTTTGCCAGGCATTCTGCTGCGTACAGCGCCTCAGGTCGGATAACTGTACGATAGTGTCTTAGTTTGGCATTGCGGGACACTGTTCGCTTGTTTTACACTCCTTTCGTTAGCTGGTAGGCCACTTCCATCTTGTTCATTCTTGACGTGAAGGCTTCCTTCTCTGATGCAGTTTCAACAGACAGTATTTACTGTATATTGGTTAGTCAATTATGGTGAGTCGAGATGTGTATATTTCCAACAACAACTCACAGTCCAAGTTGATACTGTGCATATCCTCGTGCCTGGCAGAGTTCACCCAAATCTTTCCGCGACATAATACAGTATGTCCCCCACTCCCGGTGCCACCAGAAGTCACTTCCTACCCTACCAACTTTGCTGTGACGTATGCCTGCCCCTTTCCTGGCAAATATTCAGAAATAATGTAATGTATCCCACCCAGGGATTGGCACGTGACTGCCGTAATTCACATAAAACCCTGGACTCCAGAGAGAACAGCTCTCTTGACATCTAGTCTCTTTAGAACTATCAACTGATTTAGTTGGCTGTTAGGCGTCACACCTCAAGACTTGTATACAGTATATAATGTAAATAACTTCATACGTATTAATTATTAGTCTGCTAATAAATAACACACTTGGAAATCTTCGCCGACTCAGCCTACCGGGTGAAATAGAGGGCCAGATGTAGACCGGTGAACCTAGCATCTCGACAGGTTTAACACCAGGAAGAAGAAAATTTTCATTTACAGTTCTCTAGTTTTTAAAAGTTCTCATAACACTCACACGCCTTGAACCTTTCAGACAAGAGACGTTCCCTCAAATTGATGTATTTTAGTAAGGTTGGAATAGTTTCTTGTACAGTGAAAACTACCTTGTTGTTTAACATTTATTTATTTTCTTTGCACTGATAAACTGTTTGGAGTTGTCACTTAACACAGTCTACATACAATACAATTTTAGCACAGAGCAACTATTAAATATTTAGAAAATTGCATCATCATGGATATATATGCACACAAAATGGTGGCTGTATATTATACACAAGAATGGGGTTTCCTTAGTAACTCTCGGAAATATTGTTACATTTTAATTATTGTTTTTATTTAATGTGGTTCTAGATGTCATGGCAACAAATTGTACTAGAATTATTGAAATATTTCAAGAAGAAATATTATTTTGAGATTTTTAAAATAATTATCACACTAATATCCACCAAATGTAGTCATTAGCCCCATGTCCTTAGGTGTGAATTTGCCTGCTAAATTGTGTTTTTGTGGTGATCGCAGTAGTGTGTGTAATTAACTATGAGGGTCAAGGATTGGGACGAATGTAACGGGTCTTGAAATCTAGTACCATCTCAGCACTTTTCTGGATGGAGGGTGGGAAATCACAGGATAATCACACCCAGCATGACCGCTATCAACTTCGGAATGTGAACCTAAGAACTCCAGACTTGAAATTGTGGAGTGCGACTTAACGTGCTGGGCCAGGCTGATGAATTAGGTTTATTACCACAGTGTAATAAAATACCTGAATGCATCAAGTCAGCCCTTTTTTACTCCTTCAAACTAACTGTGGAGATTCTTTCTCCGAAATTAAAAGTCCCTGCGGAGGACAGAATAGGTAGCAGAAACAGATTGATACTGTTTTGTATACCGCTGAGCTCACCCCGTCTTATGCTTCCCCTCTATTCTTTTGTTTTAATACATGTCAGCCGAACTGTCACTGCTGACTCTGTATTCCCTGCCTGCACACACGAGAAGCTCGCTCCATTGTCAAGAGTGACGGCAATATGGATCGCAACATGGCATTCAAACTCCATACGTAAGGGTGTCGATCCAACTCCGCTATTTACTAATACAGTTTGACAAGGATGTTCTTTTCTAAAATATAATATAACGTTGTAATAATAATAATAATATCGTATGGCCTCGGTGTCGGGTGAAAACTTTGTTATTTGACACCCAGAGGGTAGCTTGCATGTCGAATTTTGTTGTTCCTTGAAGTACTATGAAAGTCAAGGAGGTTAGATATCGAAGCTCCTTGAAAACTCTAGCGCTTTCTAGTAGAGAAATGAGGAACATTGTATTGGCGGAAACTCCCGAGATTTATTTTGCCATTATGAACACGGCCTACTGAATTCAAATGGGTTCTTTGACATGATGTTGCAGAACAAAAATATAGAATAATGGAAATGTTTTATTCATCTACTGTATTCGTATTATAACAATCACGCACGCTACAAATAGTGGGAACTAGATATGCTTGCATTTGTTGCCATGGTAACTATTGTCTGCACATTTGCAAATGCCTTTCCGCGTATTGCATACTGCGCATTCAAAAAACATCGAATCTGTCACTGCCAGCTTCACTCTTTCACGCCTTCTATTTTTCTTTATTTGTAGGAGGCGTGATGGCGCAGCGGTCAAGCTCTTTGCCTCTCACCAAGGCGGACCGGGTTCGAATCCCAGCCAATACTAGTGAGATTTTCTAAGTGAATTGCCATGTCCTGTGGCTCAGATTCCACGTAAAAAGGAGGTCCCGTGGCTTATGATCGCGAGATTAACGGTCACGTTAAACTACAAGTTTCCACATTACCTAGGTATTTGTATACAATGCCCTACAAATGGGAAAAGTGGGAAGGGGTCTTCAGAGACAGACTACACACCTTAAACCTTCTGATCGACGAGCACAATGGGGGAGGTAGCAGTCACCGACTGTGGATATGTTTAAGTCAGGAATAGACGGACCACGCATGCGTACAGCCACTTCCCGTCTCAGGGTGTTGAAGTGACTTCTCCTGGTGCGCAGATAATAGGTGTCCGAAAATTGACCACGCTAAACTGTCCACGCTAATTCCAGATAGACCTCCTACCAAAAGTTACATCCCATGTAATATTAATGCCTTATGAGTACTTATAGGAATTATGGGTTATAAAATGTTATTACCGGAGTATAAGTACCATCCATTCAAAATACACCAATCCCATACCCAGACCCTGCTACAATCATGATACAATCATGACAATGGCATAGGTTATCAAATAAATTCCACATGCGCAAGTTCACAATGCTGATGTAAACAATGTCCCAAGATTCGGAACAATGAAACAACAACAACAACAATAATAATAATAATAATAATAATAATAATAACAAGAACACATGCAGTTTATTCTATATACTGGGAACACTGAGGACCAAGTTAGGTTGTTTTCCATTTTGTTGTTGTTGAAAATTCACTTAGAGGATTAGGCCATGTTGACAATCAGTCCCATGTACTTGGGTAGGGCTATGTGTTGAATGTGTCTGATAACCTATGTTTCCTGGGTGACTGGAGCAGGTAGGTGCCCCGGGGCTTGAAATCATTTGCCATTTCGGCATTTGTCTGAAGGGAGTGTAAACATAAACCACACTCAGTACAGTCGCTGTCAGCGCCGGGATTCTAACTCCTGACCTCCGGGCTTGCTTCAGCTCCCAATCATGGACGTGGTGAGTTGTTTAATGCGCATAGCTACGTCTCGGGGTTAACATTTCCTAGAGAGATCCTAAGAGAAATGCCTTCTTCATGGGATGACGTACGGTTTCACGCCCTCCGCACACCAGTGACAAGTAGCCTATCTTGGAATCATAGATATTATATTATGGAACTCATGGGCCTTATTTAGGACCACAGTTTTTAATTTAGCCCACTTGACATAGAATTTTGAAATATTTACCACAATCAAAATTTTAGACGTATAAATTAAGTGTCACTAAATAATCTGTGTTCAGGAAATAACATAACCATCTTTATAAAGTAGCCTACGCTTCTTTCTGAACATTTAGAAATTTTGGTTAAAACTTCGTATCTAACCCGGATAAAGTTTACAATGGTCAAATATACCCTGAGTTTAATTTTGTATGTTTGTTATGGGCTGGCACCAAAACTACTGGAGTGAATGGCTTGAACATTCCTATTGCAGTAGAAGGCGCCACTACAATACAACTAGGCTTCACATTATGTAGCATAAAGAATGAGAGGATTAAGGCAAGCCCTTCTCGTGCTGACATAATGCAATAAAATATGTCCAGGGTCGGATCAGGCAACAATGGTCAAAATTATCGCTTATCAATCCACATTATTTAGATCGCAGGCTTTCGCGACGGTGCCTAGTTTATCATCTAGGCTTACAGTATGGGGCCGCGTCATGCATCGGTGATTGTTTGAGTACGGACACCAACTTGTACCCACGATTAAGACTGCTGCAATGACAGCCGAAACGTCGGGAAACAATCACTGATACACGGCGCGGCTCCATCCTGTAAGCCTAGATGATAATCCACACTATACCTGCGATAACGTAGGCGAGACAGCAATAAATCATTCACTTCTTACAGAGCCACCACGCACAATGAAGAACGGACAAGTTATTTAACTAATCTCTTTCTTACTTCACAATTTGTGTGTGAGAGAGGGTGGAGAGAGGGCGTGATAAGCCAGCAAATAAGGCTCTGAATTTGGCAGATGTCGAACGTAAACACCTCAATTCCCTCTATCAATGTTAACAAATTCACCACCACCCATCACAACTCGAATGATACAATTGAGAAACAACATCTCGTAAGTGCTTTTGAAAAATATATACTGTACAATTAAGTTGGTTGGTTCTTAAGTTTAGGGGCTGCGACAACGCGGTCATGTAGCCCCGTGTACTTTGGGTGTGTGTAGAATCTGATAACCGGTGTTAATTGTGATGACTGTATTAGAGTGTGTTATCTGTTTTTTAATTTAAGTACTTCAACTTAGAATTTTTCAAATAGTTCCTTTATTTTGCCGCCAAGCGCCACCGTCAACGACTAATTGGCCAAGTTCAGAACTTAGCTACTAGACGCCACCGCAGTCGGCTCTTGGCAACGAACGTAGACACCTAAGAGCGTTGTTTACATTCTTAACCTACCCAATTTAGCTTCACACATATGTAATTAGTAGAAGGTTCTTTAACATGCCATAAATCTATTACATGGGACCGCCGGCTTTACTTCCCCTCCGAAGGAAGGCATACTGAGGGATTTTTAACGCTCTTAAAAATCCGACGGCTTCGGCCGGGTTTGAACCCGCTATCTTGGGCATAGAAGCTCAGCATGCTACCGACTACGCCACCGAAGCCGCCGTACAATTAAGTATTTTAAACTTCTATAAGTACACGCACTGGTGTGTAAAGTACACCCTCCGTGCTAAAGATGGTAAATGTTTGGTAGTAATTTCTCTGTAGGTTCCTAGTCGCCATCTAACCTATTCCTAAATTGTTCGCGAACGACTACAAGCAGTGTCATTGTTGTCGGATTCGTTTGTGCTTATTCACAGGAATAAACATTGAGCTGTTGCGCATGGTGAATAAAGTACAGTACAATATTGATTCAGTTATTTAACTCAGTCTTAGTTTCTAATTCTAAAATATGATTTAAAAATATCTCCGTATCTCGTTCGGTTCTGTGCTTTTTCGGCTTGTATTCAAGCTAAAAATCCAAAGCGACTTACTAAAGAGGAAATCTGTTACACAATAGCGCAAGAAGAATCAGATGAAGAAGTTGGAGGATACACAGTTACTTCCCAGGAAGAATTTATAGAGGAAAATTATCACGATACAGAATGGTTAGCCTTAACTAGTCCGCTTGTAGAACAGTTGATTTAATCTGATTAATAAGATAAAATGTTTAGGCTGAGTGATTTCGTTACATTATTCTCTTGGTGCACAATACTAACCATGCGAGTACTTATTATATATTAATAGATGCGTGTAGTAAAAGGTTTCAAATTAGTGTAAGGATATCCATTTTATTTTATTTTAGCAATGTTAAACGCCGGGAGATATCAATGAATATCGAAACATGTACAACAATTGAATAGAGGTTTCATAATTTCTACTGATAGGCGTGGTATTTTTAAGAGTTACCTAAATACAGGTTATCAGACAAGTTCAACACACATCTGACTACACGGGGATGATGACCAAGATGTCCGAAGCCTCTAAAAAACAAGAACTTCCGTGACGAACTAAAGAGCCTACTCTTCATGCCAATGGTTACTCTACAGTATATGAACCTACCTAGAGTAATGACGAAATTAAGTTGGTAATACCGAAATGTCTAATTAGTTCGAAATATTCCTGGTATAACAAGCTGACCCGGCAGACGTTGTCCTGCCAATCAAAGAAAGTGTTGTAACATTGTTTCTTGAAGTGCTTTTGGATACACAATATTTTTTTCAATTTCTGTTAACTGCCTCTAAGCTATCGTGAATTGAACTAACTAATTTAGAAACATTCGTTGGAGCGTGCACAACAACTCTCCAAAGATTCATCGCAAACGGATAAATGGCATTTAACGCATACGGGATTTGGTTTAAATGATTCGTGCGCTGTCACTCATTTGTTGAATCTACTCGTGCTCTACCAACTGTGAAATGGATTTACTAAGTTAGAAAGCTTGACGTAAGTGTACACAACGACTCATCAAAGTTTCATCGCAATCGATGAATAGTATATGAACGCATACAGGATTTTGTTGGAACGCTTCGCGCGTCGTCACTCATTTGTTACATCTACTCGTGCGCTACCAATATTGTAAAATGGATTTACCCAGTTGAACACCTTCCCTGGCGTGTACACAACAACTCATCAAAGTTTCATCGGAATCGGAAGAATGACATATGAACGCATAAGTGATTTTCTTTAAACGATTCGCGTGCCGTCACTCATTTGTTGAATCTACTCATGCGCTACCTATTGTAAAATAGATTTACTAAGCCTGAGACCTTCTCTGGCGTGTACTCAATGATTCACCAAGGTTTGATCGCAATCGGATGAATGATATATGACCGCATATGGGACATTGTGGAAACGATTCGTGCGCCGTCGCTCATTTGTTGAATCTACTCGTGCGCTACTTATTAAAAACTGGATTTACTAAGACAGAAACATTTCCTGGAGTGTACACAACAATTCACCAAAGTTTCATCGCAATCGAATAAATGGTATATGGACGCATACGGTACTTTGTTGAAATGATTCGCGTGCCGTCACACATTTGTTGAATCTACTCGTGTGCTACCTATTGTATAATGGATTTATTAAGCCAGAAACCTTCCGTAGGGTGTACACAACATCTCACCCAAGTTTCATCCTAATCGGACGAATGGTATTTGAACGCATACGGGACCTTATTGAAACGCTTCGCGCGTCGTCGCTCATTTGTTGAATCTACTCGTGCGAAATAGATTTACTAAGTTAGAAACCCTCACGTAAGTGTACACCACATCTCACCCAAGTTTCATTGCAATCGGATGAATGGTATATGAACGCTTACGGGACTTTGATTAAAAGTTCGCGCGTCGTTGCTCATTTGTTGAATCTGCTCGTGAGCTACCTATTGTAAAATGGATTTACTAAGTCAGAAACCCTCACGTAAGTGTACACAACATCTCACCCAAGTTTCATCGCTATCGGACGAATGGTATTTGAACGCATACGGGACTTTTTTGAAACGCTTCGCACGTCACCGCTCATTTGTTGAATCTACTCGTGCGCAACCTCCTGTGAAATGGATTACTAAGTTAGAAGCTTTCGCTTAAGTGTACACAACAACTCATCAAAGTTTCATCTCAATCTATGAATGGGATATAAACTTATACGGGATTTTGTTGAAACGCTTCACGCGTCGTCACTCATTTGTTGAATATAGTCGTGCGCTACCTAATGTGAAATTGATTTACTAAGCCAGAAACCTTCCCTGGAGTGTACTCAACATCTCACCCAAGTTTCATCGCTATCGGATGAAAGGTATTTGAACGCATACGGGACCTTTTTGAAACGCTTCGCGCGTCGTCGCTCATTTGTTGAATCTATTCGTGCGCTATCTATTGTAAAATGGATTTACTACGCCAAACACCTTCCCTGGAGCT
Source organism: Meconema thalassinum (assembly GCA_946902985.2). Lineage (NCBI taxonomy): Eukaryota > Metazoa > Arthropoda > Insecta > Orthoptera > Tettigoniidae > Meconema > Meconema thalassinum. The sequence goes on from OX336388.2 coordinate 1,210,624,383, forward strand.
CACTCAACATATCACCCAAGTTTCATGGCAATCGGATGAATGGTATATGAACGCATACGGGACTTTGATTAAAAGTTCGCGCGTCGTTGCTCATTTGTTGAATCTACTCGTGAGCTACCTATTGTAAAATGGATTTGCTAAGTCAGAAACCCTCACGTAAGTGTACACAACATCTCACCCAAGTTTCATCGCTATCGGACGAATGGTATTTGAACGCATACGGGACTTTTTTGAAACGCTTCGCACGTCACCGCTCATTTGTTGAATCTACTCGTGCGCAACCTCCTGTGAAATGGATTACTAAGTTAGAAGCTTTCACTTAAGTGCACACAACAACTCATCAAAGTTTCATCTCAATCTATGAATGGAATATAACTTATACGGGATTTTGTTGAAACGTTTCGCGCGTCGTCACTCATTTGTTGAATCTATTCGTGCGCTATCTATTGTAAAATGGATTTACTAAGCCAAACACCTTCCCTGGAGCTCACTCAACATATCACCCAAGTTTCATGGCAATCGGATGAATGGTATATGAACGCATACGGGACTTAGAAACGCTCTAACGTGCAGAGACAAACAGTAGAATTCGACATCACTGCCACCTTTGGTATAAAAGACGACTTTTCGCCACGGGCGGAGTGTAAGTAATGGCGGTTGTTGCACAGATTGCGACCAGGTGGCTCTAACGTGCAGAGACGAACCGTCCAAAGACATCAGCTTTCACGAAGGCCAAGGCTAGTGGTTTCCATGACGACTGTTTTTGACTGTTTATTGTGGTTCTAAAATTGTGTGTAAATTGTGGTTCTAAAATTGTGTTCATTCCACCTACCGGGTCGGATTGTGAATCTAAACCATACATGGACCCACACTAATATACATACCAAATTCCATCGAAATCGGTTCAGTCGTTTAGGAGGAGTTCAGTCACATACACACGTGTCGAAGAATTATATATATAAAGATGTAGACTAATTGAGCACTACAGTTAGCAGCCCTGGTGACTGAAAATAATCTTACTTCCATCTCGTAAGGTACACAATACAAAATTTGGTTGAAGTCCAATGGACGTTACATGCAGTTAAACATTGGATCTATCAGCACGCGTAAAAGCATGTTGGCAACAGTGTCATGCGTGTGCTGGTTAGAAATAATCGGAAATATTATGATATCTTGTTGTGCCAATTTTGGATGAAATCCATTTGTTAGTATAGAAGTTACATGTATTTTAAAATTGGACTTATCAGCAAACATAGAATCATGTTGGTAGCACTGACTTATATTAATTACTCCAAATTAATCTAGAGTGTCAGGTGCTATACGTGCGCAAAGTAAAGAGCTGTTGGCTTGCATATTTTCTGGGGTAACAAATTAGAGACAGAATTTATAAACAGTTGGCAGCCCTGATTGCTCTTAAGAAAACTTATAGTCATATCTCTTTTGTTACACATAGCACATTCGAAATCTGGTTGAAATCCAACTGATAGAATAGAAGTTACATGTATTTAAAAATTTGTCCTATCAGCAGGCTTAGAATCATGTTAGTAGAACTGAAGTATATAAGTTACTCCAAATTAATCTAAAATGTCAGGTACTATACGTGTGCATAGTTTTAAGCTGTTGGCTTGCATACTTTCAGATATATTGGTATTTGGATGAATAAAATAGAGAGAGCAATTATTAACAGTTGGCAGCCCTGGTGGCTCTTAAGAATACACTCAGTCATATCTTTTTATGTACACATATTACATACACAATTTGGTTGAAATCCAATTAATAGTGTAGAAGTTATATGCATTTAAAAATTGGACCTATCAGAAGGCTTAAAATTATTTCGGCAACACTGTAATGTATGGTCTCCTAGAAATTAAACTGAAATAGTATTATCTACATGTGTGCCAATTTTGGAATAGCTCCCATGCATACCTTCCATGATATCCAACATGGAGCTCAAATTTCTAGTGCGTTTTTTCAGCAGTTGGTAGCACTGACATCATTTTCAAATATGGGCTTGAGATATTCCGGTATACATCTTTACTCATATTAAATTTGGTTTCGATTGCTGCAGCCGTTTAGGAGTTGATGGGGGACACACACACACACACACACACACACACACAGCCAGACAGAAGGACAGACAGACAGACAGACACACATTTTCCCGGATCGATCTCATAAGTCTACTTTTTCCTCATTTTTGCAAAATGTGAAAAGTAGGCTAATTACCAACCTACCGCTTCTTATAATTTTTGCAATTTCTTTAATCCATCCCAAAATGATTCTGCTTGTGTGTTGAGTTCCACACACACGCAACCCAATAACGTACGCAAAGTTGCAATTCTTCGACCAGGAAATTTTGTGCGTCATTGGACACCATCACGTTTAAAATGAGCTTGGTCACATCGTCAGCAGACTCATAACGTCTATATTCAAACATCGAATGTAGCAAAAAATGTGAAGAACGCTGTGTAAATCAAGGGAGATATTCTGCGGTGTAGCACAATTCTACAAATAAAAGGAGAGATAAGCGGGTTTCCAAATGGAGTTGGCAGTGATACGGCTTTAGTTGGTCTGGGCTGAGCTGAGCTGGACAGGAGCTCGCTAGCTTGACTGGCAGCGATGAGACGTCGCGTGGGTGTGCTCTATGAAAATCCACAGCCTGCTTCCAGTCTCCGACCGGGTCAGGAATGGAATGAATGAAGCCCCTATCTAGCGGCGAGGATATGAACTTTGCCGGCTGCCGAGGCCTGACGCACTCCTCTGGGGCAATGATTAAATGAATGACAGATGAAATGAAATGATAGTGGAGAGTGTTGCTGGAATGAAATGTTGACAGGGAAAACCGGAGTACCCGGAGAATAACCTGTCTGCCTCCGTATTGTCCAGCACAGATCTCACATGGAGTGACCGGGATTTGAACCACGGACCCAGCGGTGAGAGGCCGGCGTGCTGCCGCCTAAGCCACGGAGGCTTCGGGTGTGCTCTATACAGATCTCAATTGATTGCCTTGCATCCAACAATTCGAATTTTGCTAGACGTCAATAATATTAAAGAAATACTCATGCAAGAAAGTAAAATGCGTGATTGCCGCAGGAAATTTGACGCTGTTGCACGTAAACTTGGCAACATTGCTGGATACTAGCGGATAATGTACCCGAGCCTAGCTAAGACATACAGGTGCAGACACCACATTCACTATTCCAGCGGTAAATAAGTTGACCTTAACTAGATACTTGCCCCGACTTCGTACGGAAGACCCGTGTACTTGGGTGTGTGTGGAATTTGTCTGGTACTTGTTTTATTGTGATGTATGTAGTAGTAGTGTATTTGCAATTCAGGTGAGAATTGGTAAGGAGGTGGCCGTGGCCTTATGCTAGGAACCATCCTGACATTGACCTGGAGTAGAAGTGAGAAGCCACCGAAAAGCACTTCCAGCATGGCTGAGGTGGGAATCGAATACGCCTCTTCTCAGTTTCGTCTCACGAGCCTGGTTATACCCCGTTCCAGCCCTCAGACCAGAATTACATTTCTTGGCAGAGCCGGGAATCGAACCTGGGCATCCGTGGTGCCAATAAAAGCATTTGCTTTACCGTGAAGGTGTCAAATCAAACTCTGTATAAACTGTAAATAATAACTCAACATCAAGAAAATAAAGAAGCAAATCTACCTAGATGGTGGAAGATATAGAGATTATTTCATTCACTGGCACCAAGTCTCAACACTGGGACCGCAGTTTATTACCTCTTTGAAACAAAGCTTTTTTCATAGCCTGTGACAAGGTCACGACAGTACCTTCGTGGGATTTGCCTTGCGGGAGTGTGGAGAAACCACACTAAGGATGGCGACTGCTAGTGCTGGGCTACCTAGACTTCCATAATAATGTTATTGGTTTTACGTCCCTTTTAACTACTCTGGCTTTTGGAGACGCCGGGGGCCGGAATTTTGCCCCGAAGGGAATCTTTAACGTGCCAGTAAATCTACTGACATAGCTCCCTCGCATTTACGCACCCTCAAATGCCAGCTGACTGCGCCAGGATACGCACCTGCAACCTTGGGCCCAGCAAGAGGGAACGTTACCGCTGAGCTACGCAGCCAGTCCTAGACTTCCAGCAGCCCCTTGCAATGGTTGTGTTTGACTTGACACACACGGCTACGCTGCGGGGTTTCAGTAAAGTGGCTCAGAATTCATTTTCATCTTCCTACATTAATTCTAATTGAAACAATGTACAGAGTGAAGATAGTGCAGTCAATCGGGTTCTAGACAAACTAGGTTCACCAAGTCCAACAGCATCGTCAGTCTAACGAGCGTTGAGGTCACAATTAAAGGCTCGTAACACAGAAAGCAGTCTGTCGCGGCGAGAAGCGATATCAGACCGAGGCGGTCAGGCGGCCCAGTTATATTTCCCAAAGTTGCATCTACCCTGGCACATAGAACGCGATCTACCGTCACCCGCTAATCTTTGTCGCTACGACGAGCGATCCGGTTGTACAAATTTACAGATTGCCCGCCTGACCGCCGTGTCGCCTTCGATTGTGATAAGTGACAAAATTGAAGTATTTATTGAAACTCTGCGTAAATACACATATTTGTTCGACAGTTCACACAAACATTATACAAATGTTTTAAAGAAGGTTGAAGCATGGAATCGTGCAATTCCTCGAAACATTCTCGCGACATATGAAATTACTTGAAAAACCTATCTTCATGTGACTCCAGTTCGAGACATAAGCGGTGGTATTCTCCTAATTGCTCTCTTCTGATTGATGTCATGCACCCAACATTGTCTTTTCTTGTTTGTATTTTGCAAAGCAAATAGGAGATGGAGTTGTTCTTCGTCCGAGCTCATTCTCAATAATAATATCAAACAATACTTAATATGAAAACACACTACATATTCTCTTGAAGGAAGCGACCAGACTGGACCGCTCACACATAGGTATCGCGTCATATGTGACGTCCCCATATCGCTTCCCGCCGCGACAGAGCGCTATCTGTGTGGCCGAGCCTTAACTGTTACTTTTAGACAATGGTGTAGCGTTTTTTGTTTTTTGTTTGCACACCACGACCAGGATGAGGGACTGCATCATGTTCAGAGACATTGGCTATTCTGAGTGCAGCTTCCTCCCGAGATTTCCCACCCTCCGACAATATTTATTTCAAGTCCTGGAGCACTTACAGTATTTGAATATTCTAATCTTAGAATTACATTTAAAACGGCCACGGTGGCTGAGAGCACCAACGCACTAGCTCATGTCTCGCTGGCATCGGGAAAACGTGGGTTAAAATCCCGCCTTGTCCGTCCTGAATATGTTTTTCGTGGTTTCCCATTTTCAATACCAGGCAAATGCCTGGGTGGTTCCTTTCAACACGTCCACTGCCGACTTCCTTCCAAAATCCTTTCCCTGAACCTTCCTCAATTAGACCCAAGTTTAGCGGTCACCTGGGCAATCGGCCTGTCACCATCCCGAGTTGTATCTGTAGACAAAGTGTGTCCATCTCCCAGACACTGTCCTTGTGACGGTAGAGGAATGATCCCTCGCAGAGTCCGTGAGTGATGCCGAGCTGGAAGAATAAGCGATTAAATATTTTTTGTTGTTGTGTGGCCTCCTGAGAGACTGAGTGCAGATCTTTCTAGTCGACGTCCTTGGGGAACCTGCGCACCGGGATAAGAGATGGGTTGGATGAAGATGAATGAAACTGGGCAAGGATGTGGAAGGAAGTGGCCGTGGCCTGTCAGAAGGTACCGTCCCAGCATTTACCTGGTGTTGAAAATGAGGAAACCAAGGAAAATAATTTCAAGGACGGCCGACGGTGGGGCTTGAACCCACGCATCAACTGAGTCAGCAGAGAGCTTGGCCCCATGATCTAACTCTGCGCTTTAGCTGTCAATGATGATAATAATAATAATAATAATAGACTAATAATCTTATTATATAATACGCTAAGACTAAGGTGTATGGATCACAAAACTCAAGCTCATAAGCCAGAAGGAGTTAGAAGTTGTGGTTTGTACCAAAATCTTCCAAATCGTCTCAATAGTACAGGAAAAATCTTGCATTTCTTGAAAAGTCAACGGGAATAATTTATTTGTTTATCAAGTGCTTTTAAACAAATAAACAAGACGATAACCCCTTCGAGAAATCTGTCGCCTACAGCCCGCAGAGCACTAAACCGAGCGGGTAGTCTGTACACATGAGGCGCACACAACCCATTATGCGAGAGTTCTCGCACGGGTCCCCTAGTAATAATAATTACACTTATCAAACTATTGTAGTCTCCGCAGAAATACGGGTTATCAAACAAAATCAATAAAACAGCACGGAGCATAGAGCAATATTTCCCCAAAAACAAAAGCTATTCCTTGTTACCTTATAACATGAGCTGGTTAACGACGGGTACGCACAGTAGTTTAAATTAGATTTACCAGTACTGTATTAGCTTGTGAAGTCAAAAGGCTTGTGTTGACCTGCCACTGGCCATCATCTCACCTTTAAGGAACGATCTCCCGCTCGTTCAAGCCACACCTGCTCGTTTATATCTGATCCTACTAATGCTTCTATCTTCCTTTCCCGGCCACACAGCGATGGGCAGAAGAGAAGACGAGTGTTATTGTATATCGTTTAGAGCACAGAACTCAAAATTTGCAGCTTTGTATGTCCAATAAAGGGAATTGCTTTACTAAACACAGCAATGGTTCTACGATATCACCCACACAAATCCAGATTACAATCATTCACTATTGATTTCTTAAAATTATTATTATGCCTTTCGTTGTTCGGCCAACACGCCTCTGTTGTTGTTGTTTTTAAGGGACGGAACAGCGACGTCATCTGTTCCTTTTAACACAGAATGTAACTGTTCTTATCGGGGTCGTGGTTGTTATAGCACAAGAGGGATATGAATCATTATTATACTCCATTTATTTTTATCTTCCCATTAAATCTGACCAAGAACACAATAATCTCCACAGAAAATCTCAACAGATACTCATGGAATTCACAATATATATAAAATCACGGAGTAAGAAAAACAAAAACAAGACAACATCAAAAAAGGAACATAGAAAATGCATAGAGATCTTAAAATAGGATAGTATCTGACACTCCTATAAATAGCACTCCTAGCAAGCGTCATTTTTCTAACCTACAACCAATTCTAAGAGAACAGCAACACAACAACTTTGTAACCTCATGTTACAAGTTAAAATAATACAAATTTTGATAAATTTAAAATGATGAAGTTGTCCCCTAAATATGAAAAGGACGCTTAAAATTAATAAAACAAAAATAAAATAAAACTAATAATAATCGAAAATATACCAAAAACAAGAAATCTGTGATTCTGGAAAGAACAAGTTCTTTGAGTAAATACACACTTCAGAATATAGATTGCTGGCCTTACCCCACTCTCACTTATAAAGCGGATAACGACATCAGCAGCCATCACGTCATCGACTAATATTAGTTTGAGTGTCATCTGCAAACCAAGGTTTCTTCGTAAGTTATCAAGATCCACACACTCGGTTAAAATGTGCTCCACAGGTACAAAGTGGAGGTCTTCCCTTCACGTCAGGTACGAGTCGATGGATCTTGCATGCTCTACACAAAATAACGGACTCTCTCTGTGACCTGGAAGAGCTCCGCCACCCGTGAGCAGTTCCCTTGATCGCTGTCAGTTAGGCACTGATCCTCCCAGAATGCCAGTACTTGTCGGCGTAACTGAGAACGAATATATCTAGCTGGCACCTCCACTGGTCGAGGTGGTACGGGTACCGCCTCTTTGGCAGCTTGATCCACTAAATTTTTCCCCGAATTTCCCATGTGACTTGGAAGATCTAGAAGATGATTCGGGTTTCAGCGCCGCACAACCCGGCTAGTAGGTCGTGGATTTGCTGCACTAAGGGGTGTTGCTGAAAAAATGAAGCAATTGACTGCAACGAACTCAAAGTGTCGGTACGCACGAGAAAGTGGATTTGTGCATCCTGTCGTGCAAACGTCAGAGCTTCATGGATCGGAACGAGCTCCGCAGTATAGACACTACAGGTCTGTGGCAAAGAGATCTTGGCATTTGGTCCATTAATGACGTCAGCACAGCCCATTTTCTCGCCCCCCTTTGAACTACCCGTATAGAGATTGCCAGTGTTCGTAAATTGGTGAACTATTGTGTGGAAATGTCTCCGATAAACGGAGGCATCCGTGTTCACCATAGGACCTCGGTGTGGATCTAACCGAATTTCAAGACGCGGAATTTGTCACGGAGGCACCTCGCTAGGTGTCCAGATCACACAGGGATCAACAGCCACTCCTAATTCATTGCACGAACTATCAAGTCTAACACCAACCAACCGATTAGCGCAAGGCTGGTGGGCGTACCTCTGGTTATATTGGGTAATGAAGAGAGCTTGATAGCTCGGATGATGCGGCATTTAACGCACATTGGTAGGATATGCTTTTGGCAGCATAGGCTGGGAATCAGACTGGTCCGGAATGCACCGGCAGCCAGCCTAACGCCACTATGGTGGTTACTGTCCAAAATTTCCAAGGTTGCTGGCTTTGCAGAATCGAATGCCGCAGAAGTATAGTCAAGCAGGGACAGGACGAGGGCTTGGTAAAACCGTAGAGGCACCGCACGGTCAGCACCGCATGGTCATAACCGGTCACGTAGTGTCACTAAGAAACTTGAGTAATCATTCATTCATTCATTCATTTATTAGCAATGGGGGGGTGTGTCCCCCGGTGGCAAATTAGATATACATAACAAATAAATAATTATACATAACAATTCAATAACAATTATACAACAATTAAACTGGAGTATTTACACAAGTCTTTTCTTAAACACACCTATATGTTTGGGAAAAGGCTCTAAGACTGCGGCAGGTAGAGAGTTCCAGTTATCAATGGCACGGTTTACAAAAGAATATTTACCATAATTTGTTCGCTGTGGTCGGCCCTTAACTTTGAAAGGATGATCGCTCCTACCCATGTAAGTGGGCTTTCCCAATCGTTTGCTAAGCTCACCCCATGCTGGTTGATTTGTATACGTGTTGTACATAGAGCAGAGTCTAGATTTCATCCTCCTAGCCTCCAGTGATTCCCACCCAAGTTTCTTTAATATACGGCTCACACTGCTCCTGGGATTAAAGTCACTGAGCACAAATCTAGCGGCCTTTCTTTGTGCCATTTCCAACTCATTGATGAGCCCTACTTGATATGGATCCCAAACCGCCGAGGCATATTCCAGAATAGGTCTTACAAGTGACAAATAGCCTAATTCTTTAGCAGAGGTACTACTTCCTTTTAATACCCTCATTACAAAGTGCAGGGTTTTGTAAGCTTTTGAAACTACACATCCTACATGACTACTCCATTTCATATCATTCCTTACGTGAACGCCCAAATATTTGCAAGAATCTTCTTCTACAAGTATTTCCGAGCCAATGTTATATTGAAAATCCTGCCTTCGCACTTTTCCTATTTTTAAGAGACTACATTTTCTTGTGTTTATTTTCATTTTATTTTCAATCGCCCACTTATAGACCAGGTTCAGGTCCTCTTGAAGCACTGCATTGTCTTGTGAGTCATGTATCTTTCGATATATTACACAATCATCCGCAAACAATCGACAGTCACTGCGAATCCCAGTTGGTAAGTCATTTATAAACGCCAAAAATAACAAAGTTCCGATTACGCTGCCCTGAGGGATACCCGACGTTACGGTAATTTCATCCGAGAATGTGCCTTCGACTTTCACTTTCTGTGAACGAACCGTCAAAAATTCTTGGATCCATAAAATTACTCTTCTATCAATCTTTGTCGAAGCTAATTTATGGAGTAGCATGTCATGCGGCACGACGTCAAATGCCTTCGCAAAATCTATAACCACGGCGTCGACTGAAACTCCATGGTCTAACGATTCGCTAATGTCTTGAAAAAGTGATAGCATCTGACTCTCGCATGAGTAACCTTTCCGAAATCCATGTTGCCTATCATTAAACCATGATAATGTTTCCCACTGTTCCCTCAAGTAGTCGCAAATGAGATGCTCCATCTGTTTACAAACGATGGACGTAAGGCTAACCGGCCTGTAGTTTCCTAAGACATCCCGTTTTGAGTTGCCGTGAGCAAAGCAAACCACGATATTTTAGTTTCAGATATAATCGCTGCTTCATCAATTTTCGCTCTTTTCCTTGTAATAATAAGTTGTTACAATTCTTTAAAGTTGTCTTTATGGTTGTTTTATTTGAGGGTCTTGTACTTTGCTCGTGCACTTTGGTGCATGGGTTTGTAACCTTGTCTGATAACCTTTAATTGCGATGGATGTATTAGTTGTTGTTAATTGATTAATGGGGTTTGCGACATCGTGCTCATGCAGCCCCGTGAACTTGGGTATGTGTGGAATTTGTATGATAATCTCTGATTTTGTGGTGGTTGTATTAGTTTGTGTATATATAAATTGGGGGTAGGATTGGAAAGGAGGTGGCCGTGTCCTGAAGTTAGGAAACATCCCGGCATTTGCCTGGAATAGAAGTGGGAAACCATGGAAAACTACTTCCAGGATGGCTGAGGTAGGAATCGAACCCGCCTCGTCTAAGTTTTGCCTCACGGGGCTGAGTATACCCCGTTCCAGCCCTCAGACCAGAATTAAATTTCTTTGCAGAGCTGGGAATCAAACCCGGGTCTCCATGGTAACAACCAAGAATGCTAGCCACTACGGAACGAGGCGGACTGGATATATTAGAGTGTGGATTTCTAATTCAGGTGAGGATTGGGAAGGAGGTGGCCGTGGCCATAAATTAAGCCCCCCACCCTCCCGGCATTTGCGTGGAGTAGAAGTGAGAAACCACGGAAAACCACTTCCAGGATGGCTGAGGTAAGAATAGAACCCACCTGTTATCAGTTTTGTCTCTCGAGGCTGAGTATATCCCGCACCAGCCCTCAGACCAGAATTAGATTTATTGTTAGAGCCGGGAATCGAACCCGGGCCTCCCCCATGAGTGTTGGCCACTACGCAACGAGGCAACCTCCTAAATGAACATACAACTCTAAATAGGAACATGAAAATGAATGAATGAATAAAGTTAAGCAAAGTTGAAATGGATAAAGGTACTTGTCACGCAAGGTAAGAGAAAAATAAAACTTTAATTCTTGTTACTGAGTCCATATTTTTTTACCGCCATAGCTCTGCAATCTTCTCAAATCTTTATGAGCCGTTGTTTACGCTGTAAAAGTTGTGGTTTTCTTCCATGTATTATCACATATCTACGCAGGGGAGTAGAAGTGCTGCCAACATGTAAGGTCTTAAAAGTCGTTACAGTCGAAGACAAGGCTACCCATACACGGAATGCATTTCCCAGATAACTTGCCGTGATTTACGGGGGCAGATCAATCTCGAACATGTGGACTGGATATAAAACATGAGAATTCTGTCAGACTAATTTGTTTCTACATGTAAATATATCACCACACCAAAGAAATGTTCAAAGTATTAACATATTTTTGTGTGACAAATAGATTTAAATATTTATGTATGTTTATAAATGGTAAAGAAGTATAATAAGAATGCAGTTACTATTTCTAGCTACGTTGTGGTGATAGTTTCAAACACGAACCGTCTTCCGTTCTACACGCATTTCTAGTATGTTACCTCATTACGATAAAGGTTTAACGATATGGTGGTATAATATATGGGCGGCAAGTCTTAGCTGGCATTTATGTATGCCCGTCGTGGAAATATGCGAACACGACATGGTACAGAAATAAAACACGGCTCCCTAACAGCTCTAGCGACATTTATGTTGACGGCTTTGACGTTCAAAGCCCGAAAGTGTAATAGACATCACGGATTGAGATATTCTTGGAAGACGTTCACTGCACAATATTCCTAAGAGAAACGTGCCTATCTATTTGAGAAACGGTGCGTTTAACGGGTCACGGGCGGAATTAGTTCTTTTATTTTCTATTAATGGTACTTGGTGTACAATATAATTTAAAATTAGGTCAAACATTTCAAAATAGCCTACTGTCAGAGATGGGCAAGAACTAAACAAGATGTTCAGTAAAGAACATATAGCCTACTTTCTCCTAAATGCATGGGTATTGTTATAACTCTTTGTCCTTTTCAAGGAGTATAATTGAATGTTGGTTGTAGTAGCATGTTGAAATACAACGTGCTATAGGGATATTAAACATGAATATGAGGTGACCTTTGCTAGTGCTACCTCTGTAAAAAATTTCATTCAATTCGGTTTCACCGTGATTGAATAGATATGGGGAATGAATTTGCACACATACATGGCCGCTATTTGCAAACTATTCGGCTGATGACCTTGTAGTCATTCATAAGATGCTTTCCACAAAAAGGTATGTTGTTGCAAAATCTGGTAGAGATCAAATTATTAGGATGGTCGTAATTTGATTTAAGCATTTAACATTTGGATGGCCGTCATTCCGTTTCCGTCAAGATGGCGGCGATATAAAACATGACACTGAGGTGCCCTTTGCAAGTGATATCTCTGTACCAAATTTCGTTAAATTCGGTTTCACCATGTTTGAATTTATAGAGGGAATCGATTTGCACACATACATGGCCACCATCTGCAAACTATTGGGCTGATGTTCTTGCAGTTTGGTCAGAATATGCTTCCCACATAAAGATATGTTGTTGCAAAATTTGGTAGAGACTAGATTATTAGGTTGGTCGTAATTACATTTTAGCTTTTAACATTTGGGTGGCCGCGATTACGTTTCCGTCAAGATGGCGGTGATATAAAACATAACACTGAGGTGCCCTTTGCTAGTGCTACCTTTGTACCAAATTTCGTTCCATTCGGTTTCACCGTGTTCGAATTGATAGGGAGGATCGATTTTCACAGAAAGATGGCCGCCATCCGCAAAATATTAGGCTAATGACCTATTAGTTTGGTCAAAGGATGCTCCCTCCATAAAGGTATGTTGTTGCAAAATTTGGTAGAGATCGGATGATTAGGTTAATCGTAATTTGATTTAAGCTTTGAACAATAATTGTGTGGCAGCCATTACGTTTCCATCAAGATGGTGGCGATATAAAACTTGACACTGAGGTGCGCTTTGCTAGTGCTACCTCTGTACCAAATTTCGTTCCAATCGGTTTCACCGTGTTCGAATTAATAGGGGGAATCGATTTTGACACAAAGAAGGCCGCCATCCGCAAACTGTTAGGCTAATGACCTATAAGATTGGTCAAAAGATGCTCACTCCATAAAGGTATGTTGTTGCAAAATTTGGTAAAGATCGGATGATTATGTTAGTCGCAATTTGATTTAAGCTTTGAACATTTGTGTGGCCGCCATTACGTTTCTGTCAAGATGGCGGCGATATAAAACATGGCACTGAGGTGTCCTTTGCTAGTGCTACCTCTGTACCAAATTTCGTTCCATTCGGTTTCACCGTGTTTGAATTAATAGGGGGAATCGATTTTGACACAAAGATGGCCGCCATCCGCAAACTATTAGGCTAATGACCTATTAATTTGGTCAAAGGATGTTTCCTCCATAAAGGTATGTTGTTGCAAAATTTGGTAGAGATCGGATGATTAGGTTAGTCGTAATTTGATTTAAGCTTTGAACATTTGTGTGGCCGCCATTACGTTTCCGTCAAGATGGCGGCGATATAAAACATGACACTGAGGTGTCCTTTGCTAGTGCTACCTTTGTACCAAATGTCGTTCAATTCGCGTTCACCGTGTTCGAATTGATAGGGGGGGGGGGGGGGGGCAGACATTCAGAGTACACACACTCTCTCATACACACACACAGACTTACACACACACATACACACACACACACACACAGACACACTTTTTTTCGCCCTGTGTTGATCTCATAAGTCTACTTTCATTTTTTGCAAAAATCGAAAGTAGGCTAAAAATGCATTTTCGATACAGCATTCAGAATGTAACCGTGTTATTAATTAAAGAAATATTTCCAGTCCAGCAACAGATATTAATCCCAATTACATTTGGCGGGAAAATAAGTATATATTGTGCTGGCTGGCCGAAGGTTTCGGGGAGCCACCGGTTTCAAATGGCCCTTCCGAGACCCTCTTCCAGTTAACACACAAGTATAGGGGACGATACATTCATAGGCTGGTGTAGCACAAAGTCTGCACTCGGGGGTGTCGGGAATTAATCAGTTTCGATCAGAGGAATGCATCGATAACAAAGCTAAACAAGAAAAGAGAGGTCAGTCTTGTGTTAAAATCACAAATAAATTTTATTCAGAATAGATCCCTAGCCTAGCATGAGAGTTGCAAACGGCTAGTCCGATACTATTCTGCCCTGAAAGAAAATATAAAAAAAGTCCTAAACAAGATCTAAATTACTCCCATGGTCCTAATAAAAAATTCGACAAAATGAACAAGCTAAGAGAATGGCACGTAAGATCGGCCCTAAGCAATTACATCGAAATAACTTACGGGTGGATCAAACATCAAAATAATCTACAGCAAAGCAATGCATTTACTTGTTTACAAATACTAGAACATTTACATTTTGTAGCAAGGGGAAAATTCGTCCCATGCTATGATGATGCCATCTCTAACATTTATCTTTAGAGTTAAGTGTTTAGCTAGTCCTAAATATCGTTAATTAATAAACGAGATGCGTTTATTACTAAGAAAATCAAGCTATGTGCACAATGTTGCTGAGTAAAAAAAAAGCTATGCTAATACAACACAAATGCATACAATAAATCAGCACTCCTATGGTTGTGCAATTGACACTGCCTGCGTATTCGATTTGAGGAGCTCACATTCAAAAGAGACTTTGTCCAAAAATTCAAAAAAATGTGCTTAGTTCAGGTTTCACTTTGTGAGATTTATCCTGAGGTCCCAACACCCTGTAAACATTCAAAAGTGACTTTGTCTTGGCTATATTGATCTCTGAAAGTAGACTATTCATTCAAAAAACAACTTTGTCCACTGCAGTATTCGTTCAAACAAGACTTTGTGTACTTCAGCCAATCAGAACTCTAGCATCATAAGAATTGACTCCCATCATGCTTTGCGTGAACAGCGAGGTAGTGTATGACCTGTGTGTATGTTGATTATTGCTTTTGCTGTTCAATCCAACTTCTGATTAATGTTTCCTCTGTCATATTGGTTATTCACGATTCTTGTGAAACAGTTCTAGTCGGAGATTGTTACAAAGGAAATGGAAAGATAGCATGATGGGAGAAATTAATCAGAAACTTGAGCATAACAATCAGAAGTTAGATCAAGTACGGTAGCTAAAGTTAATGAGAAATTAGGTCAAGATTATAAAAAGTTGATAGAAAGCCTAGTACAAGTGATAAGTGAGATCAGAGGAGAGATTAAGGGCCAGTTAGAGGAGATTGTAGGTGAAAGTAGAAGAGAGGTAGAGGATATTGTAGGTGAAGGTAGAGGAGATTGTAAGTGAATGCAGAGTAGAAGTTGAGGAGAGACTGGATGTAGTTGTTAATAGAGTAGATGAGATGAAGGATCAGGTAGAGGAGGAAGGAAGGAAGCTTTTAGTTTTACGTGACCATTAACCATGCGATCATGAGCCACGGGACCTCCTTTTTACGTAGAATCCGAACCACAGGGCATGGCATTTAACTTCGAAAATCTCACATGCATTGACCGGGAATCGATCCCGGTCCACCTTGGTGAGAGGCCACCACGCCCCTTAGGTAGATTAGATTGTAGGAGTTAGTTATTGTTGTTTTAAGGGGCGGAACTACGAGGTCATCTGCCTCAGATTTTAGGAGAAAGTAGAATAGAGGTTGAAGAGAGGAAAGAATAGATCAAAGAGAGAAAAAGAAGGGAACAATGAAACGGAAGTGAGAGAGAAATGGGTGAAATAAACTTAGAAATGTAAGTAGGTGAAAATTGGTTTAGGCGAAAAGATGTGCAATGGTACAAGAGGTTGTTAATGGATACACCTGCAGCAAGTGTTCCTCGTGAGGAAGTATTATGTGACTGGAAGATGATGTGGGATTCCATATATAAAAGAAGATTTTTGTTGTAACGTTTCATAAGAATGGACGTTTTGAATATTAACTAAGTAAATGACATTGCGGTTGAATGTTCAGCTTATTACAATGTTTCGAAATGAGTTAGATGTTTAGGCCTTATCAAAATATTATGCAGTCAAAGAGGACTATGTCCCATGTTCATGCAAACAAAAAGGATTATGTCTTTTCTGTTCAGTCAATAACAACTATGTCCAGAATTTAGTATGTAAATACTGAATATCTACTGTAGTTTGATTTCATTAGAGTGTCTTGCTACATTTTTATAACCCATATGTGTGTACATAAATGCATAAAATAAGCAATAAGTTGTTAATTTGAGAGAAATCGGTTTTTTGGTCATTCCCTAAAGTTGTATTTGAGTGACAAAGTCTCTTTTGAAAGTTAGCTCCTCATTTGTTACTGTTTGTAACAAACGGTCATAGTGTCAAAGTGTTACGAAAGTAGAAAATATAGGAAAGCCTGCAAATGCGATAGTAATTAAACAATTACATCGACTCATATTGCTACTAATCTGATGTGTGTGCTTCTGTTATCACATCACCAATTAGTTGTCGACTATTCATGTGAAAATGCATCAAAATGTATCTAAAATAACTTAACTATATCTAAGTGTTAACATTTGGTCCAGAAAAGTAGTTTATTTTTAATGTTTATAATTTTTATTTAGATTCAGGGGGAATCATAAGATTTGTTAGTTTTCAAAACCCTATTTTTTATTATTAAAGATTCACACAATTATTTATCCCTGACAGTATTGTTGTTCAGTTTATGGACCTTTAAAAGCGTTCAGTGTATTTAGGTAACGTGTGTATCCAACTTATGCAAATAACTCAATAGTTTAATAGTTTACGAGACACCCTGTGTCTTCACCAATATTTCATCATACTTATTAGACATCCTATGTCATCACCAATTACTTTACTCTTATTTCGGATTCATTGATCCAGGTGCCCTCGGTTTTGGTACGACTTTAAATAGTTCATTACCACCGATATAACCACAATAACAATGTCGGAGGTATTTATCCACCGTCACGACTCATATAATACTCTTATAACGTTAATTTACAAAAGTGTGGATTCCAAATTGATACACGTTTGAAATGCTGGTAATAAAGATTATGTGTACAGAAAACACATCCTGACAACGCTTTAAGGTCGAACCTGCGTTCATTTGGTTACAAAATACAGTTGCATTCATTGCCTGCGTCACTTCTCTTAAAGAAATAAACCTGTTTTCCAGTATTGATCTGGCCAACAAATGTGAATAACGGAACTCTGCATTCCACTTGTAATAATGTCAAGAATCTCACAGCCTTATAAACAAAATATTGATCCACTGCCTAGAATCGAGTGTGCTGTGTAGTGAACTAGGCTCGTAACCTTGGCCTCGATTTAACATTTGTCAAACTAGTTTATTTGTCATCAGCCTGACAAAATAAAAATTGATAATAACTGTTTTGAAATGATACGAAATGAGCATTGAAAATCCAGCCTTCCTGGCGTCTATAAATGTTTAATAAAACTTATTTCTTTCCACACGCGTCTTATAATTAACTACCTGCATTGTACACTAAATAAATGAAACAATATTACACTAATCTACTGTTTTCCAACTCTTACAATACGCTATAAATTTTTGATCTGACTTACAGATGCAGCGTCACTTGGTTCGAGTCCCGCCATGAGATGTTATATGCGGTCTCGTGTATGGCTTTAGATTACCATCTCATTGTGTCTGGGCATCTTCCGTCGCCAATTCCCCACGCATGATTTAGAAATCACATGCCATCGCGTGATTGGGGTTGTATTTGAAAATCTGCTGGTAATGCATGATTGTAATGTTATCGTTGGTAATAACGTAGCACATAATTAAAGAAAACTTTCGGGCACTGCAGCTAATATGCGGTAAAAAAAATGCCCATTTTCACTCCGCCACTTGCTCTAGCCTCTGTCGCTTGTGCGACACTCACTCGTGACTTGCACTGATATTTACACAAAAATATTAACATAAAATTAAATCAAAATACTGCCCATCTGGCAAATGAAGATTGTACTCGTAGATTTTGTACAGTTATACATTTAATTAAATACACAGTATATATAACACTGAAGTGTGTGTGCGAATGAGACCATGCGGTCGTAAAGTTTACTTCACACAAGTCCATCATTTCACCTCGGATAATGAAAATATTTCACAGTTTATGTAGTGATGAATGTCTTCTATCTTTAAACTATTAAACAATGCCATGATGGCTATCCATAAGAAAAATATCCACAGATTTTTCATGCCACATGGTTTCCGTCACGGACGTACTTTCACTTGTGCTCCAACATGCACATCGATGTTGTCTCATCCAAAGACAAATAGGAACTGGTATTACCGAATATGGCGTGCTCTCAGTATATGAGCTAGCCGCGTAAATTGATAGTTTCGTTGATTTACGAATTATGCTGTACTTCAAATATGCAGAATTACTTGGTTGTAACTATAGTTGATTTTTGGAATGTCCAAAATATATAAAAATATGATCCTAAGCGATATTACTTCAGCTTCTTCCCGCCGCTCGCAGGGTAAGTTCAGTTACTTTCCAGCGTAAGTTTTAGTCTCTCTTATCTGAACAAACATGAGTCAACGGGCGCAATATATGCCCTAACATGAAAAATATTATATA
Source organism: Meconema thalassinum (assembly GCA_946902985.2). Taxonomy (NCBI): domain Eukaryota; kingdom Metazoa; phylum Arthropoda; class Insecta; order Orthoptera; family Tettigoniidae; genus Meconema; species Meconema thalassinum. Next base: position 1,210,643,091 of record OX336388.2, read on the forward strand.
AGATATTTATTTATCACAAAATAACACGCTTTTATGTAAAAATGGGGGGTTGGCTACTTAATTTGCAATCGAAATGTAATGTTTTTTAGTCGGTTGACACGATTGTACCCAATTGTAAAGGATGGTTCCTCAGTCGTGAAAAAGCACGATCGAAACTGGTCATCCAAGTGAATTTACTAATCTCATGTATCTTTTTTCAGGATTATGGAACTACCCATTATAATTGGGTACAATCGTGTTGACCGACTGAAAAAAATTAAATTTCGAAAATTCAGAATACAATAACTGAATCGTTCAAAATACAAAATACAAAATTTTATTTTAAAATAAATCTGAAAATACCAAATACAGTATTTGCAGCGAAGGAAGATTTCCATTCCATTAAGGTTCTGCAAGCATAATTTACTGAAAATGTTCAGTATTTTCAATTTAATATTAAAACACAATTTGAAAATATGTGTATTATCAAGGAGTCAGTTTGTATTTTGATTTTTGTACCGGAAATATATTTTGTGAGTATATTGCCCAACTCGGACAGTAGGCTATACGTATTGTCAATTATTTCAAGTTGATTAAGTTTTTGATTAATTTAGGGGCTTTGCGACATCGTGGTCATGTAGCCCCGTGTGCTTGGGTGAGTGCAGAATTTGTCTGATAACCTGTGTTACTGTGGTATAAAAATAACAATATCGTATGGTCTCGGGTGCCGAGTGCAAGCTTTGTTATTTGACACCCAAAGGGTAGCTTGCATGTCGAATTTCGTTGATCCTTGAAGTACTACGAAAGTCAAGGAGGTTAGATATCTAAGCTCCTTGAAAACTATAGCGCTTTCTAGTAGGCCTAGAGAAATGACGATCTTTGTGTTGGCGGTAAATGCCGAGATTAAATTTTGCCATTATGAACACGGCTTACTGAATTCAAATGTGTTCTTCGACATGCCAACATCGTATGACATGGTGTCGTATTTTTGCCGTCTTTCAAAAATCACTTACCACGGCCAGAAGCGAACTTGCAAGCTTAGGGGTAGTAGACCGACACGTTGACCACTCACTCTCCGTGGCAAGCTGTGTTATTGTGGTGTCTGTAGTAGTAGTTGTAGTGATGTGTGTAATTGTAATGCAGGTGAGGATTAGGAAGGAAGTGACTGTTACGAACCATCCCGACATTTGTCTGGAGTTGAGGTGGGAAACTACTGTAATCCACTTCCAGGATGACTGAGGTGGGAATCGAACCCATTCATAAAGGTAAGAGTAGTGGTTTTGTGGGGGTTCTACACCCTCCACCTCCACATTCCTCCACACAAGATGGCGGCGGTGCGATATCTCTCGAACCCATGGTTGGATTTTAACAAATGAGGTGTTGTAGAACTCGAGCAGACACCCCCTTTCCAATGGACAACATATTTCCACCCCAAAAATAAAACCTACCTTACTAGGGGTGAAAATTGTAATTTTTTAGAGAATCTCTCTTTCCAATTGCAACATGTGAGAGTTTGAATGTCAATATGGAATGAAACGTTGTTCCACATAAACTTCATGCGTACGGTGGATAGCCACTATGAATTAACATGGTGGTTTTTTGTTTTTTTATGCATGCCCACTCATAGCTTTTGTAAGAGGGTGGGGGAGTGGATCCCTGTGGGTGGGTTATTGTTGACAGGTCATTGATGACAGGTCCTTGTGGACGAGTCCTTGTGGACAGGTCTTTGTTGACAGGTCCCTGTGGACGAGTCCTTGTGGATGAGTGCCTTTGGACTGTTCCCTTTGGACGGGTCCCTTTGGCCTGGTTCCTACGGACTAGCCCATGAATTTATCCAAATTATGTCAAAGGGCTTAACTAACGGACTAATAAGGCTAGGAACTTGTATAAGGTATTATAGGACTTGGGATGAAGCCCCCTTTTAGAAATATACTTTTGACATTTTGGCAAAGGGCCTAACCACACTTTTGTTAATATCTCGCGAACCTATCATGCTAGTGACTTGTATGGGGGGTCCTAGCAATTGGGGGCGATGTTCCCCTTTGGGGGTGAAACTATCCCCCCACTCCCAAATTTAAAAATCGTTATCTTGGAAATTAAGAGCCTTAAAATTAAGTGTGATAGCTTTAAAAATAGGTCTTGACATACGCTTATACCACGATAGGTCATTTCACCCCTAAAATAGTAAATAGTAATGTTACAGGAAAAAAAAGCGGTTAAACACTTAAAAATGATAAATGAACCTAAGATCATTTGTTTTCGATGAAAAAATAGTAAGAGGGTTAAAACTACCCCCAAAATTTAAAAATCGTTATCTTGGAAATTAAGAGCCTTAAAATTAAGTGTGATAGCTTTAAAAATAGGTCATGACATACACTTATACCACGATAGGTCATTTCACCCCTAAAACAGTGAATAGTGATTTTACAGGGAAAAAGGTGTTAAACGCCAAAAAATGATAAATGAACCTAAGATCTTTTGTTTTTGATGAAAAATAGTAAGGGGATGAAGAACTACCCCTAAATTGAAAAATCGATATCTTGGAAACTAAGAAACCTAAAATTTGGTGTGATAGCTAAAAAAAATTGGTCATTTAATACTCTTTTACCACAATTGGTCAGTTTACCCCTAAAACAATGCATGTAGATTTTACAGGGAAAAAAGCGGAACCAATAATCAGATTTGGACACATGAGGTGTTATAAGACTCAGGGCGACAATCTCTTCTTGAATTTATTATTTATTTTTTGAAATTTTGACAAAGGGCCTAACCACATATTTTAAAAATTTAGATTTTTAAAATGTTTGAATGAATTTTAATATATATATAGTTTTTTTTTTCTAGAGAGAGACAGTACCGGTTGTGTTTAAACGAGCATGTCGCCGATCACTGTGGCCATGTTCAATGGATGAATCGATAATTTGTGAAGCATTGATTGAAGAGGGTCATGCGACGAATTGTTTTAAGAATATTTTTATGATTTTTCCTATGATGCATGCATTTTTTTAAATATCCCAAAACGGCAAGGTTACTGATTTGAGTTTTATAAACTAATAATGGGATTTGGACTCATAAGGTGTCCCATAACTTGACATGACGCTTTCTTTATATGGCTTATGAATTTTCCCAAAAAGATTGAAAACAACAAGGTCATGGACTTTTGTTTCTCTTAATATATTGCAAACCCATAATGTTAAATGTTTATGGTGAGTGATGAAACATAGCTATGTAGAGAAAGAATTATTGTAGGCTTTACGTATGGTGACTGACAAGTCTTTGACCATTGAAACTTGTTTTTAAACCTGACCGCAGTACATAGGGAGTATAGGTTTCAGGCATGACATGACAAACGGTGTGTACAAAATCCAATTTATCGATTCAAGAATTAAGAGTAGACTATCTTTAATTGATTAGTTAAAGAGGGTAGCTAAGAAAACAAGATGGTGATTACACTGAACCAAACCGAACCAATACAATCTTTTGAATGTGAAATGTTACTTGCTAACCATTTTGTGCTGCAGTGGCAAGCACTTTTGGCTCTTGCACTAGAGGCCTTAACTCGATTTAACTTTAAGGCTTAGAACGAACCAAACTAAGAAAGATGGTTATAGTGGTGCAGTGGTTAAGCTGTTATCCTTTGACTAAGGTAGACCAGGATTTGATTTTAGATTAATACGCAAGTCAAAAACATATAAAAACGTAGGGATAATATTTTAAGACTGATTACACTTGTATATTTGTTCAAATTATTACTTGGATTACAAATACAAAGGAGGACTGGGTTCAATATACAGTTAATGCAAGTAAGATTTTGTATTTGTTTTTTATTTTAGACTTTAGATTTTAGAATTTACATTTTACATTTTAGATTGTACGAAAAGATCAAACCATAATGTCATGACTTTAAATTTTCGGTAACTAATTATTAAAGAAAAAACATAGAAGAATTTGTATTACTTGGAATTATGTTTTCTATACTATATTTTATTTTGGTTTTAGATTTTAGAAATTTGATATTGGATTTTAGATTTTAGGTAAAGACCAAACTAATATTGACTATTCATTCGACACTGGTATGAAGATAGAAAGATGATTAGTCTATATGTTAAGATGAATTTTTAGGTGTTGACTGGCCTTGCAATAAGAATTGACTAACCAGACATGAGTTAATTACCAACGAAACACTTTGGCGACTATGCTTGTTATTGACCAGTGAGTAGGGTTTTAGAAAAACTGTTTGCTATTTTGGGTTATATACAACAAATGCATAGACCTACTGAGCGACTATGTTTGCTAAACAAGACATTATACCAGAGATGATTAGGATTCTTATGTAGCTCAGACAAGGAAAGCATTTCTACAGAATTTGTTGACATTTAGGTATTAGGATGTCATTTTTGAAGTTCCCGGTCAATGCATGTGAGATTTTCGATGTGAAATGCCATGACCTGTGGTTCGGATTCCACGTAAAAAGGAGGTCCCGTGGCTCATGATCTCGAGATTAACGGTCACGTTACACTACAAGCTTCCTTCCTTTTTTCATTTTTGAAGACCTGTGTCTGGAGTGTGACGCTCTATGAAAGGGAAACTTGGACTATTGGTGTAGCAGAAAAGTGGAGAGTTGAAGTGTTTGAAATGTGATGTTACAGGAGAATGATGAAGATTAGATGGGTAAATAGGGTTACAAACGAAGAGGTATTAAGACAAGTGGGAGAGGAGAGATGTTTTTAGCGACAGCTAATGAAGTAAATCGATAGGTTGGTAGGACACATACACCCAGGAATAGCAAGCTTAGTTATGGAAGAACGGGTTGAGGACAAGAACTGTAGGGGTAGACCAAGGATAGAATATGTTAAACAGATAGCCTTGGATGTAGAGTGTGGTAGCTATATAGATATGAAACGATCAGCTCAGGACAGGGAGTCATGGAGAGCTGTATTAAACCAGTCAAAAGGCTGAAGACTCAAACAACATGTAGAGCTTACCAAAATAATGTTGTGTAATGGTAAATACTAGTCAACAAACATTAATGCATTACTAAAACCCATGACACGATACCTGAGAGCTTTTCTAAGATTATTTTAAGATGCCTTTATCCCTATATTAAACACCTAGTTCTCTAGACTCATAATTACAATGTAATGAAAAAACAGCAACAACAATAAAAAACATTTAAAAACGAGCAAGTGGTTGAGTCAATGTACACTGGAAAATTTTGTAAACACTCAAGTGCACAAAACAAATTACATTATTAACTGTCAGGTTGATCGAGTGGTTAAGGCGTTTGACTTATGTTCACATTTTCAATACAAGAAAGCAAGGATTTGAACCCCTTACCTGACATAACTATTGCTTTAACATAGCTTAGCGATACTTAGCGATACACAAACCATAGATAGAGTGTATTGTTTAAATCCACTCTCTCTTTCTAAACATAGCTAGAGACTGTCAATGGTTAACAATTGCATTAATAGTGGGAGGATGTAGTGATAGTAATTAAGAAAAAGCAGACAATAACCATAAAATATTTTTATTAAATTCATTTTATAATAGATACACACTGAATACAACTCTCTCTATTTACCATTGTTTGATATAGATTTTTTAAACACAACGCTTGTTGTAGATCCTTTTATAACTTTCTCCAGGTACTCTTGTTCTTAAATACTGGGGAAGTCGCAGTGGTTTTATAGACATAAAACCCTCATTCTTTTCTTTTTCAACATCCCCATCATCATCATCATCATCATCAACTTCATTATGAATATTATCATCAAAATTATGATAGTCATTGTCACCATCATTATCATCATCATCATCATCATCAACATCACTAGAACAATCCAATTCCTCTTGTTCCTTTTCCACAGGGACCTTTTTTAAAGTCTGCGTTGCTTTTGATAGTGTTAAGGGTTTCTTAGACGTTGACAACTGTCCTAACATGACTTTTTGAGGACATGATAAGTGATTTTGAACAAACACTGCACGATCTTGAGCAGCAATATTTTTTTCTTGGACTTGCTTTTTTACCTTGATTAGAGTATTTTGTCCATTTAAATGTGTATTAATTTGAGATTCACAATGATGCTCGTTTGAAGTAAGTACGTTGGAGTCTTTTGTTTTAATCATTCCTCGACACTTTTTAGATCGTTGTTTTGAACATCGCCAAATAACAGATCCATTTTTATTGGTTGTTTTTACAATATATGTATATCCTTTATAGTAGGCACATGGCTTACCATGGTTGGTTGTTGAGACTTCCATATTAACTAATACACATTAATTTAATTTTAGTAAAGTCACTTTAGTAATAATAACAGTAAAATAAATGAAGTGGATTGATATTTTTTAAAGGTGGAATTTTCAAAGTACTGTCAAGAATAATAATCACATGAACAAATTTTAGACTACAAGTGATTTACACACACATTGCTCAATGTCAAGATTTATACTGAACACAATTTATAGTGATTATGATTTTTATTGACTGTAATTGATACTAGCCATGGTTAGTAGAGGCAATGTATACTGGGTGCGTTTTATAGCACGCTCAATTTATAGTAGGTACGATTAGTAGACGCGTTAGATACTGGGCGCGTTTTATACTGATTATGATTTATACTAAGCGCGATTTTTACTAGAAGCGATTTTTACCAGCTGTAATTGATAGCAGTTCATACTCAACGCAATTGATAGTAGGCGTAATTGATAGTAGGCGCGATTGGTAGTAGGCGCAATTGGTAGTAGACGCAATTCTTAGTAGGCTCGATTGGTAGTAGGCGCAATTGATAGTAGGCGCAATTTGCAGTAGGCGCGATTGGTAGTGGGTGTAATTGCTATTAGGCGCTATTGATAGTAGGTGCAATTGACAGTAGGCGCAATTAGTAGTAGGCGTGATTGGTAGTAGGTGCAATTGATAGTTGGTGCAATTAATAGGCGCAATTGACAGTAGGCGCGATTGATAGTAAGCGCAATTGATAGCAGGCGCTATTAGTAGACGCGATTGATAGTAGGCGCGATTGGTAGTGGACGTAATTGATAGTAGGCGCTATTGATAGTAGGCGCGATTGATAGTAGGCGCGATTGGTAGCAGGCGCTATTAGTAGACGCGATTGATAGTAGGCGCGATTGGTAGAGGACGTAATTGATAGTAAGCGCTATTGATAGTAGGTGCGATTGATAGTCAGCGCAATTGATAGCAGGCGCTATTAGTAGATGCGATTGATAGTAGGCGCGATTGGTAGTGGACGTAATTGATAGTAGGCGCTATTGATAGTAGGTGCGATTGATAGTAAGCGCAATTGATAGCAGGCGCTATTAGTAGACTCGATTGATAGTAGGCGCGATTGGTAGTGGACGTAATTGATAGTAGGCGCTATTGATAGTAGGCGTGAAAGATAGTAGGCGCGATTGGTAGTAGGCGCGATTGGTAGAAGACGCAATTGGTAGTAGACGCGATTGATAGTAGGCGCAATTGATAGTAGGCGAAATTCACAGTAGGCGCGATTGGTAGTGGGCGTAATTGGTAGTAGGCGATATTGATAGAAGGTGCAATTGACAGTAGGCGCAATTAGTAGTTGGCGTGATTGGTAGTAGGTGCAATTGATTGTAGGTGCAATTAATAGTAGGCGCGATTGATAGTAGGCGCAATTGATAGCAGGCACTATTAGTAGACGCGATTGATAGTAGGCGCGATTGGTAGTGGACGTAATTGGCAGTAGGCGCTATTGATAGTAGGCGCGATTGGTAGCAGGCGCTATTAGTAGGCGCGATTGGTAGTAGGCGCGATTGATAGTAGGCGCGATTGATAGTAGACGCGATTGATAGTAGGCGCGATTGATAATAGGCGCGATTTTTAGTAGACGCGATTGATAGTAGGCGCGATTTATAGTAGGCGCGATTGGTAGTAGGCGCGATTGATAGTAGGCGCTATTAGTAGACGCGATTGATAGTAGGCGCGATTGGTAGTGGACTTAATTGATAGTAGGCGCTGTTGATAGTAGGTGCGATTGATAGGCGCGATTGCTATTAGGCGCGATTGGTAGTAGGCGCGATTGATATTAGGCGCAATAAATAGTTGGCGCGATTAGTAAGCGCGATTGATAGTAGGCGTAATTGATAGCAGACGCGATTGATAGTAGGCGTGATTGGTAGACCTTGAGTTGATAACCCCTTTTGATTGATCCCTGTTGATTTGTCCCTTTAGACTGGTCTCTGTTGACTAGCCCCTGTTGACCAGCCCCTTTGGACGGGTCCTTTATGAAGGGAGTCATTTTTGACAGGTCCCTGTGGACGGGCCCATGCATTTATCCAAATTATGTCAAAGTCACTTAACCTAACCTTGTCACATGACCTGTTCTACAAGTTTAGACTTGCTTTGAGACTGGCTATGACGTCACAGATGAATGGCGGTGGGAGGCTGGGCATTACTTTTTATCACACAAAAACATTCTCCTTAAAGTGAGAGGAAAAGTGGGTGCAAGAGTGGACGCAAGAATGGGGGCAAATAGGCAAACCAATAATCAAAGAGGAGTATGACAGACCTTGAGGCGATAACCCCTTTTGATTGATCCCTGTTGATTTGCCCCGTGGGACTGGTCCCTGTTGACTAGCCCCTTTGGACGGGTCCTTTTTGAAGGGAGTCATTTTTGACGGGCCCCTGCTGACGGGTCACTGTGGACGGATCCCTGTGGACGGTTCCCTGTTGACAGGTCCTTTTGACTAATCCCTTTGGACCGGTCCCTTTGACATAATTTGGATAAATGCATGGCCAACCCATAGGGATCAGTCCAAATGGACCGGTCCAAGGGGATTAGTCAAAAGGACCTGTCAACAGGAACCCATCCACAGGGATCCGTCCACAGTGACCCGTCAGCAGGGGCCCGTCAAATATGACTCCCTTCAAAAAGGACCCGTCCAAAGGGGCTAGTCAACAGGGACCAGTCCCAAGGGGTAAATCAAAAGGGATCAATCAAAAGGGATCAATCAAAAGGGGTTATCGCCTCAAGGTATGTCATACCCCTCTTTGATTATTGGTTTGCCTATTTGCACCCATTCTTGCATCCACTCTTGCACCCACTTTTGCACCCACTTTTCCTCTCACTTTAAGGAGAATGTTTTTGTGTAATAAAAAGTAATGTCCAGCCTCCCACCGCCATTCATCTGTGACGTCATAGCCAGTCTCAAAGCAAGTCTAAACTTGTAGAACAGGTCATGTGACAAGGTTAGGTTAAGTGACTTTTACATAATTTGGATAAATGCATGGGCCCGTCCACAGGGACCTGTCAAAAATGACTCCCTTCATAAAGGACCCGTCCAAAGGGGCTGGTCAACAGGGGCTAGTCAACAGGGACCAGTCTAAAGGGACAAATCAACAGGGATCAATCAAAAGGGGTTATCACCTCAAGGTCTTCCAATCACGCCTACTATCAATCGCGTCTACTATCAATTACGCCTACTAGCAATCGCGCTTACTAATCGCGCCAACTATTTATTGCGCCTAATATCAATCGCGCCTACTACCAATCGCGCCTAATATCAATCACGCCTACTATAAATCGCACCTACTATCAATAGCGCCTACTATCAAATACGTCCACTACCAATCGCGCCTACTATCAATCGCGTCTACTAATAGCGCCTACTATCAATCGCGCCTACTACGAATCGCGCCTACTATCAATCGCGTCTACTAATAGCGCCTGCTATCAATCGCGCCTGCTATCAATCGCGCCTACTATCAATAGCGCCTACTATCAATCGCGCCTACTACCAATCGCGCCTACTATCAATCGCGTATACTAATAGCGCCTGCTACAAATCGCGGATACTATGAATCGCTCCTACTATCAATCGCGCCTACTATCAATAGCGCCTACTATCAATTACGTCCACTACCAATCGCGCCTACTATCAATCGCGCCTACTACACATCGCGCCTACTATCAATCGCGCCTACTATCAATCGCGCCTACTATCAATCGCGTCTACTATCAATCGCGCCTACTACCAATCGCGCCTATTATCAATCACGCCTACTACCAATCGCGCCTACTATCAATCGCGTCTAATAATAGCGCCTACTACCAATCGCCCCTACTATCAATCGCGCCTACTATCAATTGCGACTATTAATTGCACCTACTATCAATTGCACCTACTACCAATCACGCCTACTACTAATTGCGCCTACTGTCAATTGCACCTACTATCAATAGCGCCTACTAGCAATTACGCCCACTACCAATCGCGCCTACTGTGAATTTCGCCTACTATCAATTGCGCCTACTACCAATCGCGCCTACTAGTAATTGCGTCTACTACCAATTGCGCCTACTACCAATCGCGCCTACTATCAATCGTGCCTACTATCAATAGCACCTACTATCAATTACGTCCACTACCAATCGCGCCCACTATCAATCGAGTCTACTAATAGCACCTGCTATCAATTGCGCTTACTATCAATCGCACCTACTATCAATAGCACCTACTATCAATTACGTCCACTACCAATCGCGCCTACTATCAATCGCGTCTACTAATAGCGCCTGCTACCAATCGCGCCTACTATCAATCGCGCCTACTATCAATAGCGCCTACTATCAATTACGTCCACTACCAATCGCGCCTACTATCAATCGCGTCTACTAATAGCGCCTGCTATCAATTGCGCTTACTATCAATCGCGCCTACTATCAATTGCGCCTATTAATAGCACCTACTATCAATTGCACCTACTACCAATCACGCCCACTACTAATTGCGCCTACTGTCAATTGCACCTACTATCAATAGCGCCTAATAGCAATTACACCCACTACCAATCGCGCCTACTGCGAATTGCGCCTACCATCAATTGCGCCTACTACCAATCGCGCCTACTAGTAATTGCGTCTACTACCAATTGCGCCTACTACCAATCGCGCCTACTATCAATTACGCCTACTATCAATTGCGTTGAGTATGAACTACTATCAATTACAGCTGGTAAAAATCGCTTCTAGTAAAAATCGCGCTCAGTATAAATCATAATCAGTATAAAACGCGCCCAGTATCTAACGCGTCTACTAATCGTACCTACTATAAATTGAGCGTGTTATAAAACGCACCCAGTATACATTGCCTTTACTAACCATGGCTAGTATCAATTACAGTCAATAACAAGATGTTCAGTAAAGAACATATAGCCTATTTTCTCCTAAATGTATGAGTATAGTTATAACTCGTTGTTATTATCAAAGAGTATAATAGAACTATTCTTTGTTGAAGACCTTAGAAACGATTTACCTCTACCAAACGCCACAACCTAGATAAAAACTGCTACCATCATTGAAGAACGAAAGATAAGAAGTATATCAAGAATGTTATGGATCTGGAGACATAATCGACCGGACTGGCGGCGTGGCTCAGCGGTAACGTTCTCGCTTGCTGGGCCCTAGGTTGCAGGTTCGTATCCTGGCGCAGTCAGCTGGCATTTGAGGGTGCACAAATGCGAGGGAGCCGTGTCAGTACATTTACTGGCACGTTAAAGATCCCCTTCGGGCCAAAATTCCGGCACCCCGGTGTCTCTAAAATCAGCAGTAGTTAAAAGGGATGTAAAACCAATAACATTATTATTATTATTATTATTACGACCTGCCGTGGGCAACATCCAACTTTGAGTTGAGGCATGTCTTTACACGTCTGGTTGTGCATGGCTTTCACAACCCTTATTGAATTAACAAATATTTCCATGACCCTACAGAGACGTGTGTATACAAACTATGTGGATATTTTCGATAATATAATCCTAACAGAGCGAGTGCATTCTAGCGGCCAGAAGAAGAAACTTTTCAATAAAATCTGGAAGTTACCTTTTTGGCAGCTAGATGTCTCCAGTAAATCTGCTGGCGAATTATGTTTTAATTAAATATATATTTTACACCATAATGTGCACAATATAACGCTTAATAACATTTTCAAGTAACGCAAAATAGGCTGTTACAAACCCTTTAAAATAAAAAGTTAAAATGTATCGTAGTATCATCTTGTCATTCTTCAAATTCGAATCGCATAGAATGATAATGGTATAGTAATCAATGGATCCCCACGTAGACTAGTCGTGACATCTATTGGTGAAATATCGAACAATATAATCCCAACAGAGCGAGTGCATTCTAGCGGCCAGAAGAAGAAACTTTTCAATAAAATCTGGAAGTTACCTTTTTGGCAGCTAGATGTCCCGAGTAAATCTGCTGGCGAATTATGTTTTAATTAAATATATATTTTACACCATAATGTGCACAATATAACGCTTAATTTTAAAACATCTGAGTCATTACAAAACAATAAACATATAACATTTCAAGCAAAAAACCTAGCTCTGATCGGGTTTGAACCACAGGCATTTGAGCGATAGGCTAACGCTCTACCACTGAGCTAATTGTGTCAACGAATATCCTTCCATATAAAATGACTTACATAGAACTAGTTAGCAAATAATGATTTATACTAAACGATTTCATCACTGGAGTATATTATTTATATATAAAGCATTTCATACAAAGTTTATTTACTTTTTATCAGTACGCTATATTGCATGCAATACTCAAATTAGTGAAATATAAGTCCGGCACAAGATATCCGCTGCCATCTTGTCTTATTACTGAATCAGTTCAGCTTTTTAAAATCACGTCTGCACTATAGTATTACAAAATAAACTTTTAATTTCGAACGTGCCTCTTCCTTTAGAACAGTTAAAACGATTCTCGGCTCGATAATCGGAACTGGTGGGTCCCATGATATGGATTATAAAGTTTGCATAATTCGCACGGCCGCCATCCTGAAATGGTATGGCGGACGACCTTGTAATTTGGTCACAAGACGCATCCTATACGAAGGTATGTTGTTACCAAATTTGGTAGAGATCGGATGATTTGGTTAGTCGTTATTTGATTTTACGTTTTGAACGTTTGAGTGGCCGCCATTCAGTTTTAGTAAAGATGGCGGCGATATAAAACATGACACTGAGGTGTCCTTTGCTAGTGCTACCTTTGTACCAAATTTCGTTCAATTTGCATTCACCGTGTTCGAATTGATAGGGGGGGACAGACATTCAGAGTGCACACACTCACACACACACACACACACACACACACACAGACTCACACACACACATACACACACACACACAGACTCACACACACACATACACACACACAGACAGACACACTTTTTTTCGTCCTGTGTTGATCTCATAAGTCTACTTTCATTTTTTGCAAAAATCGAAAGTAGGCTAAAAATCATAATCACTATAAATTGTGTTCAGTATAAATCTTGACATTGAGCAATGTGTGTGTAAATCACTTGTAGTCTAAAATTTGTTCATGTGATTATTATTCTTGACAGTACTTTGAAAATTCCACCTTTAAAAAATATCAATCCACTTCATTTATTTTACTGTTATTATTACTAAAGTGACTTTACTAAAATTAAATTAATGGGTATTAGTTAATATGGAAGTCTCAACAACCAGCCATGGTAAGCCATGTGCCTACTATAAAGGATATCCATATATTGTAAAAACAACCAATAAAAATGGAACTGTTATTTGGCGATGTTCAAAACAACGATCTAAAAAGTGTCGAGGAATGATTAAAACAAAAGACTCCAACGTACTTACTTCAAACGAGCACCATTGTGAATCTCAAATTAATACACATTTAAATGGACAAAATACTCTAATCAAGGTAAAAAAAAGCAAGTCCAAGAAAAATATATTGCTGCTCAAGATCGTGCAGTGTTTGTTCAAAATCACTTGAAATGCTTTATATATAAATAATATACTCCAGTGATGAAATCGTTTAGTATAAATCATTATTTGCTAACTAGTTCTATGTAAGTCATGTCCTCAAAAAGTCATGTTAGGACAGTTGTCAACGTCTAAGAAACCCTTAACACTATCAAAAGCAACGCAGACTTTGAAAGAGGTCCCTGTGGAGAAGGAACAAGAGGAATTGGATTGTTCTAGTGATGTTGATGATGATGATGATGATGATGATGATAATGATGGTGACAATGACTATCATAATTTTGATGATAATATTCATAATGAAGTTGATGATGATGATGATGATGATGGGGATGTTGAAAAAGAAAAGAATGAGGGTTTTATGTCTATAAAACCACTGCGACTTCCCCAGTATTTAAGAACAAGAGTACCTGGAGAAAGTTATAAAAGGATCTACAACAAGCGTTGTGTTTAAAAAATCTATATCAAACAATGGTAAATAGAGAGAGTTGTATTCAGTGTGTATCTATTATAAAATGAATTTAATAAAAATATTTTATGGTTATTGTCTGCTTTTTCTTAATTACTATCACTACATCCTCCCACTATTAATGCAATTGTTAACCATTGACAGTCTCTAGCTATGTTTAGAAAGAGAGAGTGGATTTAAACAATACACTCTATCTATGGTTTGTGTATCGCTAAGTATCGCTAAGCTATGTTAAAGCAATAGTTATGTCAGGTAAGGGGTTCAAATCCTTGCTTTCTTGTATTGAAAATGTGAACATAAGTCAAACGCCTTAACCACTCGATCAACCTGACAGTTAATAATGTAATTTGTTTTGTGCACTTGAGTGTTTACAAAATTTTCCAGTGTACATTGACTCAACCACTTGCTCGTTTTTAAATGTTTTTTGTTGTTGTTGCTGTTTTTTCATTACATTGTAATTATGAGTCTAGAGAACTAGGTGTTTAATATAGGGATAAAGGCATCTTAAAATAATCTTAGAAAAGCTCTCAGGTATCGTGTCATGGGTTTTAGTAATGCATTAATGTTTGTTGACTAGTATTTACCATTACACAACATTATTTTGGTAAGCTCTACATGTTGTTTGAGTCTTCAGCCTTTTGACTGGTTTAATACAGCTCTCCATGACTCCCTGTCCTGAGCTGATCGTTTCATATCTATATAGCTACCACACTCTACATCCAAGGCTATCTGTTTAACATATTCTATCCTTGGTCTACCCCTACAGTTCTTGTCCTCAACCCGTTCTTCCATAACTAAGCTTGCTATTCCTGGGTGTATGTGTCCTACCAACCATCGATTTACTTCATTAGCTGTCGCTAAAAACATCTCTCCTCTCCCACTTGTCTTAATACCTCTTTGTTTGTAACCCTATTTACCCATCTAATCTTCATCATTCTCCTGTAACATCACATTTCAAACACTTCAACTCTCCACTTTTCTGCTACACCAATAGTCCAAGTTTCCCTTTCATAGAGCGTCACACTCCAGACACAGGTCTTCAAAAATGACATCCTAATACCTAAATGTCAACAAATTCTGTAGAAATGCTTTCCTTGTCTGAGCTACATAAGAATCCTAATCACCTCTGGTATAATGTCTTGTTTAGCAAACATAGTCGCTCAGTAGGTCTATGCATTTGTTGTATATAACCCAAAATAGCAAACAGTTTTTCTAAAACCCTACTCACTGGTCAATAACAAGCATAGTCGCCAAAGTGTTTCGTTGGTAATTAACTCATGTCTGGTTAGTCAATTCTTATTGCAAGGCCAGTCAACACCTAAAAATTCATCTTAACATATAGTCTAATCATCTTTCTAACTACATACCAGTGTCTAATGAATAGTCAATATTAGTTTGGTGTTTACCTAAAATCTAAAATCCAATATCAAATTTCTAAAATCTAAAACCAAAATAAAATATAGTATCCTCTTCAGGCCGTAGGTATCATATATGATACTCCGGGTCTTTATTTTTTTACAGCGCTCTGCTGCGCTCATGACTCGCGCGACCTAAGGTATCATATTCCGCAGCGTGTGCGACGCGCGTTATTCACTTGTTTCGGCTTCCTGCATTACTCGCTAGGTAGATACAGGAGGATATAAACAAGGGGAAGTCTGCTCATCAGCATAGCTGGAATAAACAAAGGTAAGTAGCGGAATATTGTTATTTATTGGATGTTAGCTCTTGTTAAATATGTTACATAACCCTTCTGGATTAATATAGCGATATAAGTTTAGTTTAAAATGTTAATTTCTAGTGATTGTGACAAGTTTTATCCGTGGTATCACACATGATACCTACGGACTAAATAATGATTTTTCTGGAATTCTCATATTTTGGAATAAAATGTATCTCACGGACTTAATACTCTGTCCGGGCAAATAATACATTAACGTAGTGTTTTCACGATATTTTCTCCATGATTTTAGTTGCAGTAAACACAGTAAGTGCTACGTATATGTTTCTTCTTTAGTAGTTTTTAATATTTTTATTATTTTTAACCCTTTTAGGGCTGACTCAAGAACAGATTGAAGAATTGGTTACAATTGATCCAAATGATTCTGAAGCAGAGATGGATCTGCAGGATGATGATAGTGATGATGAGGATGACAATGTTATTGCTCCACTACAGCCCCAGTTTGCTGATGAATCTGATGCAGGTGACAGTGATGAGGAGCTTGCGCCCACTCAGGCATGTCGTAAGAGGAATGATGGTTGGCGCCACAAAAATGAGTAAGTTACTCCCTCCAAATAGGTATTAATGTAGAGACT
The DNA here is from genome assembly GCA_946902985.2 of Meconema thalassinum. Lineage (NCBI taxonomy): Eukaryota > Metazoa > Arthropoda > Insecta > Orthoptera > Tettigoniidae > Meconema > Meconema thalassinum. The sequence continues at coordinate 1,210,659,644 of OX336388.2, forward strand.
TGCAGCCATTCATTAGGTTTTGCTTATACAAAATTTTCATTTGTAAATCTTCAGTCGGTCAACCCGATTTTGACCATTGAATGGGCGGGGTACAAAATATAAATACAAAATTATAAAAAATACTCCTGAAAATAATTACATGCATTAGTTAATTATCATTCTTAATTGCCCCATTTAACAGTGAGCAAAATCGTGTTGACCAACTGAAGAGCTACAAATGACAAATATCATGAACAGTTTCGGTGTAGGTGGATTCTTCGTGCTAGCAATAGGCTATCTCATTTTGATTTATCATTCTTCCAGTTTTCATCTCTTCCGGACTGCCTCGGTGAATGATGATTCACCCATTGATCAGCATCCTCCTGTGCATCCTCCTTTCGAGTACTTCAGTCGCTACATCCAGCCATCATTCTTTCAAGATATGAGTTTGAACATGAATATCAGGCATGTTTTAATTACAGGAAGGTCATTAGATTGCACTGCAGATGAGATAAGAAAATTCTGGGGAGCTAGTCTTGTTTCTTCTCTGTTAGGCTTTCCAAGGTTGAGAATGTCCTGGGAAAGGAAAACTAGATATCCATTAATTGCCGATGCTATATCTAGGGACAGGTTTTACTTCCTAAGAAGTAACCTTGATAATTCCGTTTCAGAGGAGCAAAAGCAGGATAGCTTTTGGAAAGTTAGGCCAATATTAAATCAAATAAGGAATGCTTGCATGGACAATCCCAGGCCCAAAGATGTTTGCATTGACGAACAGATGATTCACTTCACTGGCAAGGTTCGAATGAGACAATATGTTAGAGGGAAACCCCACCCAGTAGGTCTGAAAAACTTCGTTGTGGCAACTCAAGAAGGATTGCCCTCAGATTTGTTATTGTACGAGGGCAAAGGAAGGGAAATAATTTCAGAAAAGGTTCCCTTACCAGACAAACTCGACATAGGTGGCCGAGTAGTGTTAAAGTTGGCAGATACATTACCATCTGGTTGCTCAATCTTCATGGATAGGTATTTCACTTCAATAGGATTGTTAGACAGCTTGTTGGGTCACAGAAGTATTCTGGCTTGTGGCACAATAATGGTTAGTCGTCTGCCTCGTTCTATTGAATTCAAGAGAGACGTGAACATGAGGAAGGAGCCCAGAGGCTCCCATGATCAGGTTGTGAGAAAGGACGATAAGATCACAGTGGTTAAATGGTTCGACAACAAAGCTGTCTTCATGGCATCAACAGAATTTGGTGTGGAACCAATTGAACAATGTCGACGTTGGTCAAAGAAGCATGGTCAGTTCATTAGTGTTCCAAGACCACACTTAGTGAAAATGTACAACCTTAAAATGGGTGGGGTTGACTTACTGAACAGGGTTATTGCAAAGTATGGCATGAAGTCTCGAACAAAGAAATGAACTGTAAAGGTAATCCACTATTTCTTCGATTTTGCTATTGCTGCATCATGGTTAGAGTATCGACAGGCTGCAATAGAACAAGGTTGGAAGAGAAAGGATATCCTGACATACTACCTATTCAAGCTGGACATTGCATAAAATTTGATCTTCTTTCAACAGGAAGAGAATGACAATGAAGAAATTGATCCTGAAAATGAAGAAGAATGTGAAGAATCTCCCCAAAGGAAGAGGCCAAGGACCCCAACAGTCTTGCCTTCCCCTAAGATGAGAGTGTACAAAGCACAACATTTACCCCAGATGATGGACCAGATTCAGAAAAACAGGTCCAAATGTAGGAACCCAGGATGTAAAAGTTTGACTTTTGTGCAGTGCGAAACATGTAAAGTGTTTCTGTGCTTCACAACTGCACGTAATTGTTTCATGGATTTCCACAAGAAATAAGTTGTAATGTGTTGTAAGATCAGTCAATTTTCAAGAGTTTTCTATCATAGTAGCACTGTACTAATGAAATGTTGTGTTCAATTTGTACACTGTACTTGATGTTTTCATCACATCTTCAACTAGTAATTTGTCTCTTGTTTTCTATGATTTATTTTCTTCTTCTAACTAATGTAAATATATTGTCACCTGGTTGACTGCCTGTTTAGAATTTTTGTTTGAGCTCTACTGTGTGTTGTACTGATGATATAACATTATCTTCGAAACTAAAAATTGCAGCTAATTGTTGATAATTTTGTCGGGTATATCTATTTTTTATACTTAGCCAAAATTTGTGTCTTTACTATTTTACTTTGATTTTATAAATAAATATCTTGTATAATGCTATTTAGATAGTCGGTTCAATATTTAGTGTTTAGGATACAATATATACCTAAATTGTAATTTTCTGGTTATTACCAAATTAACCGAGTTGAGTCCTGAAGTATCACATATGATACCTACTATAGAAGCTATAGTAATATAGTAATAATTTTTCCGAACCAATTTCTCCTTACTTTTGGTCCTTAACCTGCCTAGAAACCTAATCTTTTAAAATGAAATTCAAAAAATGCATTTCAGGACTGAAGAGGAGAAAACATAATTCCAAGTAATACAAATCCTTATATGTTTTTCTTTAATAATTAGTTACCGAAAATTTAAAGTCATGACATTATGGTTTGATCTTTTCGTACAATCTAAAATGTAAAATGTAAATTCTAAAATCTAAAGTCTAAAATAAAAAACAAATACAAAATCTTACTTGCATTAACTGTATATTGAACCCAGTCCTCCTTTGTATTTGTAATCCAAGTAATAATTTGAACAAATATACAAGTGTAATCAGTCTTGAAACATTATCCCTACTTTTTTATATGTGTTTGACATGCGTATTAATCTAAAATCAAACCCTGGTCTACCTTAGTCAAAGGATAACAGCTTAACCACTGCACCACTATAACCATCTTTCTTAATTTGGTTCGTTCTAAGCCTTAAAGTTAAATCGAGTTAAGGCCTCTAGTGCAAGAGCCAAAAGTGCTTGCCACTGCAGCACAAAATGGTTAGCAAGAAACATTATACATTCAAAAAGGATTGTATTGGTTCGGTTTGGTTCAGTGTAATCACCATCTTGTTTTCTTAGCTACCCTCTTTAACTAATCAATTAAAGATAGTCTACTCTTAATTCTTGAATCGATAAATTGGATTTTGTACACACCGTTTGTCATGTCATGCCTGAAACCTATACTCCCTATGTACTGCGGTCAGGTTTAAAAACAAGTTTCAATGGTCAAAGACTTGTCAGTCACCATACGTAAAGCCTACAATAATTCTTTCTCTACATAGCTATGTTTCATCACTCACCATAAACATCTAACATTATGGGTTTGCAATATATATTAAGAGAAACAAAAGTCCATGACCTTGTTGTTTTCAATCTTTTTGGGAAAATTCATAAGCCATATAAAGAAAGCGTCATGTCAAGTTATATGACACCTTATGAGTCCAAATCCCATTATTAGTTTATAAAACTCAAATCAGTAACCTTGCCGTTTTGGGATATTTAAATAAATGCATGCATCATAGGAAAAATCATAAAAATATTCTTAAAACAATTCGTCGCATGACCCTCTTCAATCAATGCTTCACAAATTATCGATTCATCCATTGAACATGGCCACAGTGATCGGCGACATGCTCGTTTAAACACAACCGGTACTGTCTCTCTCTACAAAAAAAAACTATATATATATTAAAATTAATTCAAAAATTTTAAAAATCTAAATTTTCAAAATGTGTGGTTAGGCCCTTTGTCAAAATTCCAAAAAATAAATAATAAATTCAAGAAGAGATTGTCGCCCTGTGTCTTATAGCACCTCATGTGTCCAAATCTGATCATTGGTTCCGCTTTTTTCCCTGTAAAATCTTCATGCATTGTTTTAGGGGTAAACTGACCAATCGTGGTAAAAGAGTATTAAATTACCAATTTTTTGTGCTATCACACCTAATTTTAGGTTTCTTAGTTTCCAAGATAACGATTTTTCAATTTTGGGGTAGTTTTTCACCCCCTTACTATTTTTCATCAAAAATAAAAGATCTTAGGTTCATTTATCATTTTTAAGTGTTTAACCGCTTTTTTTCCCTGTAACATTACTATTTACTATTTTAGGGGTGAAATGACCTATCGTGGTATAAGCGTATGTCATGACCTATTTTTAAAGCTATCACACTTAATTTTAAGGCTCTTAATTTCCAAGATGACGATTTTTAAATTTGGGATTGGGGGGATAGTTTCACCCCCAAAGGGGAACATCGCCCCCAATTGCTAGGACCCCTCATACAAGTCACTAGCATGATAGGTTCGCGAGATATTAAGATAAGTGTGGTTAGGTCCTTTGCCAAAATGTCAAAAGTACATTCTAAAATGGGGCTTCATCCCAAGTCCTACAATACCTCATACAAGTTCCTAGCCTTATTAGTCCGTTAGTTAAGCCCTTTGACATAATTTGGATAAATTCATGGGCTAGTCCGTAGGAACCAGGCCAAAGGGACCCGTCCAAAGGGATCAGTCCAAAGGGACTCATCCACAAGGACTCGTCCACAGGGACCCGTCAACAAGGACCTGTCCACAAGGACCTGTCCGCAAGGACTCGTCCACAAGGACCTGTCATCAATGACCTGTCAGCAATAACCCATCCACAGGTATCCACTCCCCCACCCTCTTACAAAAGCTATGAATGGGCATGCATAAAAAACAAAAAACAAGCATGTTAATTCATAGTGGCTATCCACCGTACACATGAACTGTATATGGAACAACGTTTCATTCCATATTGACATTCAAACTCTCACATGTTGCAATTGGAAAGAGAGATTCTCTAAAAAATTACAATTTTCACCCCTAGTAGGGTAGGTTTTATTTTTGGGGTGGAAATATGTTGTCCATTGGAAAGAGGGTTTCTGCCCGAGTTCAACAACACCTCATTTGTTAAAATCCAACCATGGGTTCGAGAGATATCGCACCGCCGCCATCTTGTGTGGAGGAATGTGGAGGTGGAGGGTGTAGAACCCCCACAAAACCACTACTGGTAAGTATACCCCATTCCAGCCCTCAGACCAGAATTAATATTCTTGGCAGACCCGGGAATCGTACCTGGGCCTCTGTGATGATAGCCACTATGCAACGATGCGGACCTATTATTTGAAGTATTTCTAATGGTGTAGTCCAGTAGTATCGAGTACTTGTAAGAAGGCGCAGTTACGTCCTCTTGTGTCTGAGGATATGGGATGAGATTCCAAAACAGTAGGCTGTCATTTGAGGGTGATCAATCGTGAGAGATTAATGAGGCTTGGTCACACAGAAAGCGGTCTGTCGCTGCGGGAAGCGATCCAGCGGTCGTCGAGGCGGTCTGCGATATGCGATAGAACGCGATACCTTTGTGTAAGCGGTCCAATCTGGTCACTTTCTTCTAGAGAATATGTAGTTAGATAGATAGATAATGCCTTTATTGGTGGCGAAGTTAGGGCTCAAGGCCCTCTCTTACACTTAACCACTTGAAGAGTATACATCTACATGACTTATAATTACAAATACCAATAGCACAAATAATGTTAATAGCAATAAGAATAGTGACAATATGAATAATGGCAGAATCATTAATTTCAAAAATACACAAAGTGAAGTACCCTTAAATGACGTAACTACAGTAATCCAATCATTCATCTCATCCATTCATTCGTTCATTCAACATTTATCCAGGAAATCAGCGGGATCCACCCAGAAAATACGCGCAGCAAGCCACTTTAAACTTGCAATGAGCGGGATTGTCTCTAATGTTCATAGGTAGCAAATTCCATCACCTGTACGCAGAGATTATGAACGAGCAGTTGTAAACAGCAGTACGGTTTATAGGTATGGCAAGAGAGGAGCCAGATCTCGTATTGTGGTCATGATAGGACGAGAGGTAAAAAAAACGGTGTAACAAGATAGTTAGCGGTATTAGTGGAAAGTATTTTGTGCAGTAGTGATAATATGTGGAGTTCACGTCGCTGGTGCACTGAAGCCACGATAGCTCCTTATAATAGGGTGATTTATGATCATCATATCGCAGACCAAAGATATATCTTACACAGTTGTTGAGGCACCGGTCCAGTTTCTTGTTACTGTCACAGGTTATTTCAGCCAACACAGTGTCACAGTAGTCAAATATATGTAATATCAGAGAGCGAATTAGTTGTACTTTAAGTCGAACAGAGAATACATTACCGAACCGTTTCAGAAGATATAAGCATTTATGTACTTTATTACATGTTCTTATCACCTGATTAGTCCAATTTAAGATCTCATTCATAATAATTCCTAAGTTTGTCACTGAAGTAGAGTAGGGTATGATTTTATTGTTTAAAATTATTGGAGAGATGTTACGTTGCTTGAGGGAATATAAGTTTTTATTGGTACCGATAATAATCACTTGAGTTTTATTTGGGTTTATTAATAAACTGTTTTTATTAGCATAGTCACTAAGATGTTGTAGGTCAGAATTTATTTTAATAATTGCATTATTGATATCCCTCGGTTTTGAATAATAGTAGATCTGTACATCATCTGCATACACTTGCAATTTGAAGAAATTAAGGGCTTTTGATATGTCATTTATTTGGATGATAAATAACAGTGGCCTAAGAACCAAACCCTGAGGGACACCGAGGGTCTTACTTTGCCATCCCGAACTCGCATTTCCCACTGTCACACGTTGCCGGAGATTTTCAAGGTGAGAGGAAAAGAACCGAAGTGACACACTATTAAAATTTAGTTCTCGAAGTTTCTGCAGTACCAACTGAGGCTTGACGGTGTCAAAGGCGCTACTGAGATCTATTAATGTCAGTACAGTCACGTCCCGTTGGTCCATTGTACATCTGATATCATCTGTCACTCGTAGTAAAGCTGTCGCAGTGCTATGCCCCTTTCTGAAGCCGGGATGGAAGGGGTTGAGTAGGGAATGCTTTGTAAGGTATTCAGTAACTTGTGTATGAACTAGACGTTCAAGTACCTTGGATAATGGTGGTAGGATGGATACTGGACAATAATCTGAAGGAGTGGGTTTTCATATTAAGTATTGTTTGATGTTGTTATTGTGTGTGCCCTCAGATGAAGAAAAACTCCTTCTCTTATTTGCTTTACAGAACACAAAGAAGAAAGGACGATGTTGGGTGCATGACTGTCGAACTGCGAACTGTCAAATAAGTATGTGTAGTAGAGTGATTGGCCCGAAATGACAAAGGAGCTTATCGCATACATCTTATTGGGTCGAGTACTGTATTAGCCTAGCAGGGCAAGAGGGCATCATGTGTTCCATGAATACTGTACTGTACCCAAATTGACTGGCGGTGTGGCGCAGCGGTAATGTTCTCACCTGCTGTGCCCAAGGCGCAGTCCGCTGGTATTTGAGGGTGCGCAAATTCGAGGGAGCAGTGTCAGTAGATTTACTGGAACGTTAAAGACCCTTCGGGGAAAACTTCCGGCAACTCGGCGTCTCTAAGCCACAATGGTTAAAAGGGACAAAAGTCCGTTGTTGCTGTTAATTAATTTTAGGGGCTTGGGACATCTTGGTCATTAACCCCGTTTAGTTGGGTGTGCGTTGAACTTGTCTGATCAGCTGTATTTATGTGATGACTGTAGTAGTGTGTGTAGCAGCTTTAGAGACAGGGATGAGGTACAGTGGGTGGCCCGGGACTTAAAATAAGGTATACACCCGCATTTTTCTGGAGTGAGTGTGGAAAACCCAGGGGAAAACCAGACTCAGGGTAGCCACTGTTAGCGGTAGGATTCAAACCTGCGATCTTAGAACTTGCTGCAGCTGCCCTTGCGGCAGTGGTTCACGATTTAACGGGCACTGCTTCACCGGGGTACGGACGTAAAACCAATAACATTATTGTATGTACGCAAATTGTGATGTTCTTCGTACTTTACTGCCGGATTGTGGTGATTCTATTGCTGTATTATGCTATGCCACTAAATATTACAATAATACAATATCAATTCTTAAAACATACAAAGATTTTCAGTAAAGTATTTAATTTTTCCACATCCGCCGAGGTATTATCAGTAAGGTGAAAAATTACGGGTTTTAATCTCTTATGGACTCATTGCTAGAAAGCTTCATATAGATAGCATTGATTTAGTAGCTATCAGTAATCATCATCATCCTCCTTTCATGTGTTAGTCCTAGAAGAACTGTTACAAAAGATTTGAATTTTCACGCCATCTTTCCCGGGGCGACCTAAAGATCTCTTCCCACCGGGGCAGTAGTTGACGACTGCTTTAGGGATCCTGCTTCTGTCCATCCTGTTGAGGTGTCCTAGCCAATTTTTTGGTATTCATGGATGTATTCCAATATATGTCTGCTGTTAAGACCATTCAGCACTTCTGTGTTTCATTTGTGATCCCACTTAGTGACTCCAGCTGTTCGTCGCATATATTTTATTTCGGCGGTAGTTATTCGAGTTGTCAGTAATAGTATTTATTATTTAGCGTATTCCATAAAATTATATACACTGCAGGCCAAAAGTTTCCGGACAGCATAAAAATATCCGTTTTTTAAAGAATGGGGGTGGAATGAAGCCTAATTTCCAGATAATTTTAAAATATATGTATTCTTAACATGCAGAACCATGTTTGTAGGAACTTACATTATATTCTTAAGCACAAAAAAAAAACAAATACACATCACAATTTCTATTTGTCGAAAAATCCACCCTTTGCTCGGAGGACACTCTTCACTATCTTTTGCATCCGTTCAACAAGTTTCTGCAGAACTGATGAAGGAATATCATTCCAGGCAGTCTGAAGAGTTTTTCAAAGATCTTCCTCTGAGGTAGGACATACTCTTCGCACCCTGCCATCCAGTTCTTCCCACAGAAGCTCTATTGGGTTTAGGTCGGGGGACTGAGGTGGCCATTCCGTGTTTATGAGATCTCCTGCTTCCTGTTTCACCCTGAGATAATTTTTGCAGAGTATTGACGTGTGTTTGGGGTCATTATCTTGCTACAAGGTGAACCCATGCCCTATCGGTCGCTTGCCAGTTGGCACTGCACTCCTGGAAAGAATGTTGTGAGAGCCTTCTTTCCTTAGAATTCCCTTTATTCTACACATATCCCAGTTCCATCAGAAGAAAAGCACCCCCAATACCATCACAGAGCCCCCTCCATGCTTGACTGTATGAATAATACAGTCGGGATGCATCTTTTCTTCAGCGTTCCTCCAGACATACACATGACGTCAGTAGTACAGTTCGCTTCCCTTTGGATATTGCATCATCATGACCAGAAATTGCGTAATCCTGATGACGTCATGGGATGACGTCATGGGTCCTTAGAGCGAGCACATGGTCCAGGAGCGAGCATGTGCAGTGCACGTGTTAGCGTGGGAAGGGGTTGACCTTTTGGCTTGTTTGTGCGATGATGATAAAAAGTTAATGGGTGTTGACGTCATGGGGGTTGTTTATTAGGATGTTAACCATCATCTGACACCCATGCGAGTGTGAGCATGTGTGCTACTATCAGCAATCCACACATGTGGTGTGCAGCTGTTATGTTTTTTTTTGTCCGCGTCGGGTTGGCTGAGCGGAGAGGCGGTTCCCATCCACACATGTGGTGTGCAGCTGTTATTGTTTTTTGCTTTGGATGCTAACCGTCATTTGACACCCGTGCAAGTTTGACCATGTGCAGCAGTGTGATTGATCTCGTCTGCTGTGTTCGCGTGAGACAGAGTTGACCTTTAACGTCATTGGCTAAGAATGTAATCTTTGACTTCTTTAAGCAATAGTGGAAAAAAAGAAATGTTTGCGTTAGAAGCTAGTTTGCAGCATATGGTTTCTGGAGTGTGGGTGGGGGTGAAGGATATATAAATGGATGAGTGCATGGAAGAGTTTAACTTTTACTTTTGCGCGAAGAGTGTGTGTGTGTGTGTGAAAGAAATAAAGAAAGTCAACGACGAGGAACAAATTGTGTGATGGAAGCTCTAACGAAGTTCAATAACTTATCATCTTGTACTGAGTATTCTAATAAGAAACTAGCAGAACTAGTCATTGATTTACCATATGTGGTCCAAATTATTCGCCCCGTACAGACGAGGTTTGGAAGAAAAATAGTGGTGGATATTAACATTGAAGATGAAGTAACAAGTGTATTTCTACCAGCAGTATTTTCAAAATTAAGCGCATCAGAGATCGATGAACTAAACTCAATGGGAGGCACACTGATGCTGGTGTATTTGGGGGTGAAGAACCGCTCACATCAAGTCATTTTGAAACAGTACTCGAAGGCAAACTGATGACGGTGTATTTTGGGTTGAAGAACTGCTCACATCGACATGTTTTGGTGAGTATTGGATTATATATATATATTTTATGTATTGATTGATATAACGATTGATATATTTAGTTGCTAATTATTTCTTAATTTGTTTAATTTTTCAGATTATCTAAAAAACTAATAAAACAACCAGCATAATGAAGTGGAAAACTGTTAATTTCCTGAGTGGAACTGAACATCGATCGCACCCGCTAATAGAGTATCATCGTGTATGCTTTCAAAAACCGGAAGAAGAGGAAGAAGATGATAACGAGGTGAGTCGTAATGAGAAAGAAGCTTGTTTTAACAAATGGACATCTTCGAGTGGAATTTCAACATTTTCAGTCTACGTTACCAATGTTAGCAAATCAGATGATAGTCAGCGAGAGGTGACAGAAACAGTTCTAAGATATCTATTGAAAGAATTATGTGAAGATGAACATTTTATTTGTTTCTTCGGATACAATACATTTGATGAAGTTTTCAAAATCGAATTTTCCATGACGTGTTACGATGTAACAAAATTGAATGTGTATAGAAACAATTTGCTTGGTAAACTTCAGGATGAATTTCCTTTTGAGGCTGTTCATTGTTCATTGGAGATTACAGGCAGTAATTTATCACAATGGCTTGAATATACTTTAAAAGATTATAGGTTTATGGTAAACCGATGTTACAGCAACTGCTGGTGGTGTATTAACAATAGTGCAAATTGGACGTATGCTTAGACATCAGTGATGGTACACCAACTGTTGGTGGTGTATTAACTTTAGTGCAAATTGGACAATTGCTTAGACAACAGCAACAATGACCTCGCCTCCTAGCAAACGTAGAAAGGTCGATATTGTAATACATAATAACAGTGAAAATATAAGAAACCAATTGGACAATGCATTTGAAAGTGTTTCTAATTTTCGAAGTGAACTAAACGGTGCTATTTCAGTATCATACCAAATCGGGGAAAACACTCAAACCGAGTTGATTGAGAACAGTGATGAGTTGATTGAATGTTGGAGAGTTATTAGTGAGCACATATTGCAACAAGCTGTGAATTTCGAAGAAATTACAATTCAAATAAAGGATGAATCTTTCTTGAGCTGTGAGTTAATTGAAACGGCATTCAATTCTAGAGTGTACACACTTGCAGTATCAAATGTTAAGAATGAGTTTTTGGATCCTCGCGAATTTTTAGCGAATGCTAATATTTGGTTTACAAAGTATGTTAAGAAAGCGTTAACTGTACAAGCTTTAAAGGTGAATTCAGTTTTGTGTGCACAATACTTGCTTCGCGACATATCAGAAACAAAATATTTTGCTATCAAAAATGAGGTAGTTTTCGAGTATACTGATTTAAATGAATTTTATAATAAGAATATCATTGAAGGTACATTGACAAAAATGAGCGAATTTGAAGCAAATGGTTCCGGGTGGGCTTTAGAAAAAAATTCATAGTTTGAGAATTAATATAAATAAATATGTTGGATTTCGAGTAGGAATGTCCAATACTAGTAGATTGCCTGATGTAATAGTCAATAAACATGCAGTGCTAAATTTGTATGATACAAAGGAAGCTTGTTTTGCGTGGAGTGTGGTTGCTGGTTTGTATCCAAAAACTCGAAACGCGAATCATCTTTCGTCCTATCCTAATTACAGAGATGTTTTAAATTTAGATGGTATTCCAATTCCGATGGAAATGAAATATTTAAACAAGTTTGAAAACCAAAACAATATTTCTGTAAATGTGTATGGAGCACAATATGATGAAAACAATTGGGTATGTATGGGAACAAACGAAGTAAAAGGAAAAAAAAACTTTTACTATTGTACCTTTGTATGTATCAGATAAAGTATATGAAAGGAGTGTAGACTTATTGATGTTGCAGATTGGAAACAGTGAAAGTTATCACTTTTGTTTAATTAGAAATCTTGCTCGCCTTGTGCGTTCAAGCGTCACTAGCACTAAGAGAAGGATTTATATATGTAGACGTTGTTTGTCATATTATTTTCTTGAGGATGAGTTAAATGTTCACTTTGCAGACTGTAAACAGTTTCCTGTTGCAAAAAGCATAATGCCGACTGATGAACAAAGATTTGTTAAGTTTACAGAATTCAGAGTTAAAGATACAGTTCCATTTATAATATATGCAGACACTGAATGCGTCTTGTCTCCAATTTCCTCCTGTTTTCCAAATAGTGACAATCATAACTCTACTTTAACACATAAACATATTCCTTACAGCATTTCTTTATACCTTCATTGTAATTTCGATAGTGAATTGTGCAGTTTCAAGCTCTTTAGGGGAAATAATTGCATTGAATTGTTTGTAAAGGAACTTTATAGTATTGTGGATAAACTTCAAACATATTACTTATCGGTTAAGCCAATGTTAAAGATGACCGAAAATGAAGAAAGATTATTTTTGTCAAGTAAAATGTGTCACATTTGCGAGAAACCGATTGCAGTTAATGAACTCAAAGTACGTGATCATTGTCACTTAACTGGAAAATATAGAGGAAGCGCACACAATAGTTGTAATTTAAATTACAAAGTAACAAAGGTTTTGCCTATAGCATTTCATAATCTAACGGCCTATGATGGACATTTTATAATTAAAGAAATTTGCGAGAAACGTGATGGAGAGGTGTTACATAATCCTGGTAATATAAGTTTGTTAGCGGTGAATATGGAACGTTATAAAGGGTTTACAAAGTATGTACGGGCTAAGAATGGATTCATTCAGTTAAGATTTTTCGATACATATAATTTCTTGTCCTGTTCACTAGATCAATGTTCATCTTCGTTAAGTGAAGATTCAAAGCAAATAACACGACGTTATTTTAATGATGATGCACAGTTTCGACTTACTGCGAGAAAAGGTGTGTTTCCCTATGAATACGTCTCGAGTATGGATGTACTTAACGAAACTAAATTACCTGAAATATCCAAGTTTTATAGCAGTCTTAATGATCAAACAATATCGAATGAAGAGTATGAGTTTGCTCAATCGGTGTGGGAAACGTTTTCCTGTCAAACATTAGGAGAATACGCCGATTTGTATTTAAAAGTTGACACACTTCTTTTGGCGGATGTCTTTGAAAATTTTAGATCGAATGGCATGGAAACTTATGGCATTGATGCAGCTCATTTTTACACTGCTCCATCTATGTCTTGGTGTGCTATGAAAAAGATAACCAACGTTCAACTTGAATTGCTTCAAGATATTGATATGTTACACTTTTTTGAACGATCTATTCGAGGAGGAAATGTTCAGTGTATAACACGACATGCGATTGCTAATAATAAGTATATGAAAACTCATGATGAGAAAAAGCAAGACTCCTACATAATGTACTTTGACGTTAATAATTTATATGGATATGCGATGATGGAATATCTTCCAACGGGCGGCTTTAAATGGGTTGCAAATGTTGAAGGCTTTGATGTTTTAACTATTGATGATACTTCAGAAATTGGATATATTTTGGAAGTAGATTTGACTTATCCTCAAGAGTTACATGACAAACATTCAGATTACCCTCTATGTCCCGAAAAGTTGACAAAGCTAATGGCTACCCTAGATAATAAAGAACGTTATGTTTTGCATTATAGATTGTTAAAGCAATGTATTCAACTAGGAATGAAATTAGATCGTATTCACAGAATAATTGAATTCAATCAGAGCCAATGGCTAAAACCATATATTGATGTGAACACAGAGAAACGAAAACATGCCAAAAATGATTTTGAAAAGAATTTTTATAAATTGATGAATAATGCAATTTTTGGTCGTTCACTGATGAATGTGAGGAAGTTAAGGGACATCAAATGGGTCACCAAATGGCATGGAGTTCGTGGTGCTAGGTCTTTAATAGCTAAGGCTAATTTTAAACATAGAATTATATTCGATGAACAATGTATGGTCATCGAGATGAGTAGACTAAAGATTTTTCACAATCAACCAGTATATGTTGGTGCATCTATATTAGATTTGTCTAAATGTAAAATGAATGACTTTCATTACAATGTTATTTTAGCAAATCCTGAATCAAATGTGAGGTTGTTATACACAGACACCGATAGTGTTATGTATATATTCTATGATGATGATGATATTTATGAGTTCATGAAACAGCATTCAAATTTGTTTGATACTGGAAACTATGAAACAAACAATCCTTTTGGCATTGTGAGACAAAATAAAGGTGAAATTGGTTTAATGAAAGATGAAAATGCTGGAAGGATTGTTGAAGAATTTGTGGGGTTACGACCCAAAATGTATGCAATAAAATTGTGTGATGAAATGAATAGCTTGTGTAAGGCTAAAGGCATTAAGAAGAGTGTGAGTAAAAGTATGAATATTGATGAGTATCGAAAGTGTCTTTATAACAGAGATAAAGTCAACAAAGTTCAAGTTTGTATAATTTCAAAATCTCATTCTGTATTTACTGTTCGGCAAAATAAGTTGGCAATTTCATCAAACGAAGATAAAAGACACATAACTGAAAACGGAATTGATACTTTACCGTTTGGTCATTTTTCTCTGAAAAAATGATTAGAAACAAATTGAGATTAAAGCAGTTCATCTCACTTACTTTATTTCTTTCACACACACACACACACTTTTATGCTGTTAATATTACTAATTTTTTTGTGTGTTCCTATGCTTATGAAAAAAAAAGAATAAATAATAACCCAAATTTTGTGTGTATTATTTAAAAAAAAACACCTCCCCCCACCATTCCCATTTTCCAGAAATATATATATGTATAATTACTTTATATTACATATCATTTAGTAATGGTGCGTTGTAAGAGGAGCAACTCTACCACTCAATATAAACGAACAGGAAGTGGATCATTAATTAGTCGTGTACTTAATAAAACTATTGATAATTTACCCGTGGAATTACACATCCCGGGATATGAATATTGTGGACCAGGAACAAAATTAGAAAAGCGATTAAGCCGTGGTGATCCAGGAATAAATATATTAGATAAAGCGTGCAAAGAGCACGACATTGCTTACGCAAAGCATAAAGATTCAAACAAAAGAAGAGAGGCTGATGAAATTTTAGCTTCAAAAGCTTGGTCTCGTGTAAAATCCCGTGACGCATCATTTGGAGAGAGAGCGGCTGCACTAACAGTGGGTGGCATAATGAAAGCTAAGTCTAAAATTGGAGGAGGTAAGCGAAACTTAAATAATAAAAATAAAAAAACAAGAAAAGATTAAAAAAAGAAGAACATCGAAAAAGCAAGGTGGTATTTTACCCCTACTTCCGATATTTGCAGCCTTGTCGGGCTTGGGGGGTCTAGCAGGCGGAGCAGCAGGGGTGGCGTCTGCTATAAACAAGGCGAAAGCTGCTCAAGAAGAACTAAAAGAAATGAAAAGACACAATCGAATGATAGAAGCAATGCGAGGAAAAGGAGGTCAAGGCATTTATTTAAATCCTCCTGCATACAAAAGATAATTAACCAAATACCAAATAAAGCATTAAGTAATTTCGATTTAGCTAAATACGCACATCAATTAAAGATTCCAAATTTTAGAGGAGTCTTTATGCGAGATACGTTACCAAGATATCCTCGAAAAAATGAAAACTGTATTGTTAACCTTGAACCGATGGATAAATCTGGTTCACATTGGGTAGCTTTCAGTAAACGTGGTAAATATGTGCATTATTTTGATAGTATTGGTAATTTAAGACCACCATTAGAAATTTTAACATATCTTAAAAATTGCTATCTACAATATAATTTTCATTCATATCAATCGATTACTTCTTCGATTTGTGGACAATTATGTTTAGTCTTCTTGTATTGTATAAATAAGGGAAACACAGACCGTCCTTGAACATTTCAAAGATGGCTTTCGAAAGACGGATAACTCTTGAAGGTAAAGGCTCGAAGATTGATGTTACATTAGAGAACCCGATTCATCTTGTAGGAGCAGAGTTTTTTGAAATAGGACTTGCAGGATTGTATACATCTAATTCTATTCGAAATGTTACCAACAGAAATAATAAATTTCGCATTCATTTTACTAATTTTTTATCAATTGATTTAGTGGTACCACCGGGTATTTATGAATTTGAAGATCTAGCCTCAACTTTTGATGATTTACTTAGTTATCACTCATTGTCGAAACTTATACCAAAACATTTAGAAAAAACAAAAATGTACTTGGAAGAGGATATAGATGGAAAAAGAGACAACCGCCTCGTTTTGTCTTCTCCGTTTAATATTGATTTCACTGTAGCCAACAGTGTAGCAGGGCCTTTAGGTATTGAAAAGAAAGTTTACCCTAAAGAGAATAAAATAGAAATTGAAATTGATCGAAATAGAATCGATAATGAAGTAGCAATTAGCGAGAATAATAACGTTTTGGCTATAAAGTTGAACGAAGCGGATAGAGCGAATTTAATAATACCCAATGCTAGCTATACGTTAAAACAATTAAGTGAAAAGATTAATGAATTATTAGTTGAACATTTATTAGGTGACAAAGACAAATTCCCATCATTTTATATTAATTATGATAAAGTCTTTTATCATTGTAAACTACATTCGAAAGTGTTTGCTATAGATTTTGGTGTTGCAGATTCTATTGCAGATTTGTTGGGATTTTCTCATAGAAAGTTCAAGGCAAACACAACTCATCATTCTGAATATATGATTAAAATTAACACTGTTAATAGTATTCGAGTATGTTGCAACCTTGTGCTTGGTACGAGTTCTTATTTGAACCATAAACCAACACACTCTTTATATAATTTTAAAGCTCATGTTCCTGCTGGTTACCCGATTGTTGTACAACCAACAACAATTAATTTTTTGCCTATGAACACCAAGGTTATTCAACATGTATCTGTGCAACTTGAAGATCATCTTCAACAGCTCATTGATTTGCAAGATGAAGATTTAACTGTAGAATTAATTATTCGTCCAGCACGATATCTTGCTATATAAAGTAATGAAATACTGTTATGTTTTCATTCTACTTGAGTAAGCTTACTAGAAAACAATCACAAATATGGTTATACTATATAATACTCAAAGTTTGAAAAAAAAGAAGTCGACTCTGATTCGAAAAAATAATATAAATCAATCAGCTAAAATTTGTAAAAAAAACAAACAACGACATCACACCTTGAAATCTAAGAAACAGTTATCGAGTAACAACAAACATTTCTTACAGTCTTTAGGCTATCGCGTACTTTAATTTCAATATAAATATATATGCAATTGTTAATCTTATTTAGTTTCTATCTATAGTTGAAGCTGTTAACATGTTTAGCATGTTTAACATAACAGATAAAAGAGAGGTTGACAACAGAGTTGTGCGACGAGAAGAAAGAGTTTATCAACCTTATTCAGCTAATAAATTCGAAAATAATGATGAAATTCGAATACCGATTCAAAATGAAGAAAACATAGTTTTATTATCAGAAGGTGTTCTTCACTTAGAAGGTCAAATTATTACTTCTAACATAAATCCGGCTGCTTCTACTACAGCACATCCTGACCAAAATTTTGGGGCTAATCTTTTTAGCGAAATTCGCATCACGTTAAATGGTAAATAAATTGATCGTACACGCCATCTAGGTATAACAAGTTCTATAAAAACCTTTGCATCATATTCAAAAAACGAATATACAGCTTTACAAAATGCTGGTTATTTTCCCTCTTTAACAACACCAGCAAGTGAAGCAAATATTGTTGATAGTAACACAAAACGTTTTCATATAATACTTCCTTTAAGCAACCTGTTAGGAATAGCGGAGGATTACAGAAAGCCGATTTTAAACTGCAAGCATGAGGTAATACTTCTCCGATCGTCAAGTGACGCACGTGCGTTGCAATCGACAACCGAAAACGATCTTTCTAAGGTCAAGTTATTTAAAGTTTATCTAAAAATTCCCGTTTTATTATTATCGGACGAAGAACAAATTAAAAGATTAAAACTAATGCAGAAAAATATTCCCATTCAGGTTGGTTTTCGATCGTGGGATGTTCATGTCTTGCCTTCTCTTCCTAGAACAACTAAATATAGTTGGACTGTAATGACAACTTCTGAAACTCAAAAACCGCGTCAATTTTTATTAGGTTTTCAAACTAGAAGAAATTTACTAAACACATGCTCTTCCTATTTTGACCATTGTAACATTAAATCTATAAGAGTTTTTTTAAATTCAATTTTTTATCCCTATGAAATGCCAACTCCTGAAATTGCCATAAATGACTACAGCGAGTTATATGACACGTTTGTTAAATTTCGTAATGTATATTATCAGATCGATGATGTTCGTTCAGAGACTCTGGTTTCACGAGATGAATTTAAGTCTCATTGTCCGATTATTGTAATTAATTGTCTCGAACAAGTGGAAGCAGTGAAGACATCTTCAGTCGATGTGCGAATTGAAATCGAGACGAGTGAGAATATACCTGAAGATACAACTCTTTATTGTGTTCTTATTCATGATCGTCAAATATCTTACAGACCATTAACGAATGAAGTAATTATCTAAACCAATATTTGCTAAGTTATAAGCAAGCAAGTAAACAAGTATTCTCACTTTAGTTGCAATCATGGAATTGACAACAACAAACTCTCCTTCTACTGATGCTAGCACGTGGAATAAGAAGCAACCAAACGGCAGTTTGGAACTTGCTTACTGTATGTTAAATAACGGCAATATACCTTCATTCAGCCCCGTGATCACATGGGTTGCAGCATATTGTGAAAAAACTCTTTCTTCTTTTTTTGAGTCTATTAAGAATAAATATGATTATTTAGTTGTATATAATTTGCCACAGGAATTTTCTTTGTTTGCACTAAAAGCACTTTCCCCAGACTCATTATTCGATCTTAATACGATTGATGGAATGTCAGACCTAATGTTGAGGCATAGCCATTGTTTACCTACAGATTGTCCAAAACATTTACCATCTCTAGCAATGGGAAGCAATAGTTGTGCTAAATTCAACGTCAATGCTGTTCAACATTGGTTAAATTCTTCTGATGGCATCATGAAAATCGTGTGTTCGATAATAAACAAGTTTCGAAACAATGGACTTCGAGGTTTTAATAAGTTTGATTGGAACTACTTTCCTATAAACGTACTGACTATATATGAACCACAACGAATTCGTCTAGAGTGGGAACATCTACCAGATCATCTAAAGAGGAAATTTCAACTGTTTCATCTTCGCTGCAAATGTGACAACTGTAATCGCTATCTATAAAAGGTGATTAATTTAAATCTACTAGTGTCGTTGACAGCTATACATATCTTGTTTTTAGTTTGCTTTTTAACACAGTGTATATTTTTTTTGTCTACAGAAAATAATCATCTGGACAACTAAAAGAAGAAGAAGATCATCTCAACACACCCACACTCATCTGGACAACTAAAAAAAAAGAATGAGATTACTTCAAGAGAAATAAAATTGTATTAATTGTAATTCTAAATGAATAAAGAAGAAAAGGTCTTTTGTACCATTTCATATTAAAGTTCTTATTAATGATCAATTACCTCCTCACTCTACATGTAAATAAAATAATAATATTGTCAGGTGAGGGATTCGAACCCTCGCTTTCAATTTCTGAAAATTAGATCTTAAGTCTAACGCCTTAGACCGCTCGGCCAACCCAACACACATGCAAATCATGCATATTAGCCAACGTGTTTTGTTGATTCATCTCAGTTCGCATTTAGCTTTGTGTGGTGAACATCTTTTCTTTGTGAAGTAAACCAGCATCATGAAGTATTTTAATTGTGTAAAGTATTCCAAAAAACAGTTAATGCAAATGATATTGAGTCAAAAAGAAATGAATTTAAAATCTGAAAGAGATCGGCTAAAAACATTTAAGACCTGGTCTTCAGACAGTTTTACGAACACTGCATGGTTAGCAGCGGCAGGATTTTTCTATTTTGGATATAAGGATATGGTTAGGTGTGCTTTCTGTAATCTGCAACTTAGTTATTGGGAAGAAGATGATGATCCGTTTGAAGAGCATAAGAAATGGGCTTTTTCTTGCCCCTACGTAAACAATATTTCTCCTAGCATAGAATTGAAATGTGAATATGAAATACTTAAAACTTTTCAAAATTGGCCTCTTCCCTGTCCAAACGAATTTTGTTTAGCATCAGCAGGATTTTATTATACTGGTCATGGTGATAAGGTGAAATGTATATTCTGTAAGATTAAAATTGAAAATTGGAGGGAAAACGATAATCCTTTAAAAGATCATGAAAAATGGGCGCCATATTGTCCATATATAAGAGGGTTTTACGTCGGCAACGTTGATTTAAATCCTGAAAATCCTACTAATATTCCATATAATACAAGTTATGATACGTGTGGAAGCAATATATGTTGATGTGATGTGATTTTTTGTGCAGTGTGCATTCTCAGACGTAAACGTAGACATGTTGAAGTTTGTTAAGCAGACAAACACTCTACCAGTAATTTCATTTACTAATGCTGAAAACCAGAGTAAAAGTGAAAAAAGAAAGCATGGTGTTTTACTACCGAACACAATTCGATGTATCATTTGCGGTCCATCGAACTGTGGCAAAACAAACGTAATGCTAAATTTATTGTGTCATAAAAATGGAGTTCGTTTTGAAAACGTTTATATTTATTCTAAATCACTTGCTCAAAGTAAATATGTTGAATTAAAAAAGTTTTTGGACTCCATAAAAGAAATAAAAAGTGATTTTTTTTCCGATAATGATGAAGTAATGCCTCCAGAAATGGCTAGAAAAAACTCTATATTTGTTTTTGATGATGTAGCCAGCAATAAACAACAACACATGAAAGATTATTTCAGTAGAGGTCGTCATCACAACGTTGACGTATTTTATCTTTGTCAAACATATTCTTGTATACCTAAACATCTAATTAGAGATAACGCTATTTTTTTAATTCTTTTTAAACAAGACGGAACAAACTTGCGTCACGTATATAACGATCATGTAAATACAGATATGAGCTATGAACAGTTCTTTGATATTTGTTCGTATTGTTGGCAAAACTCTAAGTTTGGTTTTTTGGTTATCGATAAAGATAGCGATTTACAAAATGGTCGATATCGCAATGGATTTGATGTTTATTTTCAGTTATAAATATGACTTCAAAAAGAGGTAAATGCCCATTCGTGTTATAGCTTTTGCGTGGTTAACAACTTAACTATGACATCGTTTAACAAAACCAATAATGTGTCTATCGGACGACCGACTTCACGACATGGTATTGCAACTAAATCATATGTTGATGATAAGCTAGTGCAATATGGAAATCAACTAACAACAACAACAAGCGACGGACATCTAAGTATTAACGGCAAACGGTTAAAAAATATTGGAACGCCAATACATGTTGAAGATGCATGCAACAAAGGTTATGTAGTGAAGTTATTAAATGAGCTAAATAAAATCGAGTCTAAAGAAGACATACAACGAAACTTTAACGAGCTTAAAGGTTTAATTTTTTCAATTTGTAAAATAGAGAAAAAAGAACTTGACTTTCAAAACAAACGTCTCGCGGGCTTAGCTTTACCATCATCTGCAAATGATGCAGTAAATCTTATTGCAATGCAGCAACATACATCGAATATAAAAAATATATTGAGACCCGAATAACCGAAGTGTTACAACGAGTAGAATTCATTCATGGTTTAGTGCGAGAATTTTCAGAAGATCACTTTCCGTATGATCAAGATACTCTCGACTTGGGTAACAAAAGAATAAGAAATGTTAAAGATCCAATTCAAAATCAAGATGCGGTAACGTATTCTTTTCTTAAAACTCATGTAACAAATGAACTCGATGAAATTAAAAAATCTCTTTTGAATATAAACAGAGATGATGAAACTGTAGATATGTTGAATAGAAGAATAACAAACATATCTCAACCAATCGATTCGTTAGATGCAATAAACAAATATTACTTAGAAAACTTTGCTGCCTCTCGAAAAGATCTAGAAGACTTAATCACTAAATTTAATAAACAAAACTTTTTAAACGTAGACGATGGTGGAACTTTAAATATGATGAGTAAACGAATTACTCACGTAAACAATCCCATATACGATAACGATGTTGCAAATAAGACGTTTGTTGAACAATATGCCGCTTCCCAACGTGAATTTGATCAATTGAAACAAACTGTAAACAATCTACAACATCAAAAACAAACAAATGTTGAGTTTCCTGTTAACGACCAAGATGTGACAAATAAACGGTTTGTAGAACACTATGCTGCTTCACGAACTGAAGTTAATCAACTAAAAGAAATTTTAAGCAATTTACAAACTCGTATTGAGGGTGTTGCTAACAATCTCAATATTGTTAAAAAAGAAGATCTTGAAAGTTATGCTGCTGAATCCAAAGAAGAATATAACAAGTTAAAAACTGAACTGGAAAAAATTGAGCAAATGGTTAACAAAGAACCACTCGAAAGTTTTACTGCATCCAAAGAAGAATATGGTATATTAAAAGATGAAGTAAAGAAAAAGAACTTATCGAAATTTATTCTGAAATTCTCCAACACACCATCAATCCATTCACCAGTATACACGCTTCATAATCATAACATACAGTACCAACTTCCCTACAAAGGCATATTAAAACCAATTTTTGTTTCACCAAGATCTCCAATTGTGTATGCAATTTTAAATATACGTCAAGAGATTGAACTGGATGGCAGTGATATTGTTGTTGAAGAGCAATATGAAATTCAGTTTCGACTTAGAGACCCTAAAAAACATAAAACTGATGATCTTCCTCTTCAAATCGATTTTGAATATACTATAAATAAGTAAAACAACCACAATTTCCGTTTAGTCATGGAGAAGAGCTCGAAGATTAAAGCTGAAAGTCGAGTAAAGGATAAACTTTCTCGCTTAAAAAAAGATGTTAAAGACAAGTATCTTTCACTTCAAAATGATGTTAGACGAAAAGAATTAGATATAGAGACTAACTTTAAACCAGTAACAAGTTCATTAAATCAACTTGTAGCTATTGCTAATACGTCAACTCAAAATAAAGAAAATCGAAAAAGAAAAGGAAAATATGACGATTCTGAATCCACTGCTACTTCAGACGAAGAATATGGAGATAGCATCAAAATAATTTCACTACTTAACCGCTACTTTGATCCGTTCATTAAACAAAACGTGGATAGAACATATGGTATAACGATAAGAAATGATAAACAATACTTGGGGCGCGAACGAGTTTTCTTTGATAAAAAGTGGATAAAAGTTGGTGGTGAAAAATTTCCTATTACAGAAGGTCTACTTGAATTGATTCAAAGGAAAGTACCAGACCCCACTCTAATAGATAGGAGTGATTTAAGTTCATATTTGAAATTATTAAATGTTTCAAACGTGCACAAAAGAAATTATACAAGCAATGCAGCTCCAAGAGGAACGCAATCTTATAAGTATAGACATATAATTGAACCCCATCTCACTGAAGACATAGATAGAATTATAAAAACAGCAGATGAAAATGAAGAAGAAGCAAATACTACGATGCATACTGGATATGGTCAAAAAAAACACATCGCGCCACAAGCCATTTGGAAATTTGAAGGGGGAAACAATATTGAATTCGTTCACTGGAATGAACCAAACAAATTGGTATCAAGACTTAAAAAATTAATTGCATCGAAAGCTGCAGGTCACACAGGACTCGACAGCGAAATCTTTGCAATTGAAGAAGAACTAAGAAATGCAGGATATATTGAATAAAAATTCCAACGTTTGTAAAACAATGCACAGTATGTTATAAAACATTGTTTGGAAAATAACTATGAACGAAATCAGACGAGAAATTGCAAAAGAACTTCACGCACCACTTAGAAAAAAGTTTTAAAGACGCCATGTTATTAGCAAAGGAATCGATGACCTCCATGAAGCTGACCTTGTGGACATGTCCAAACTTGCAAAATGGAATAATGGATTTAAATATTTATTAACCATTATTGACGTTTACTCGAAATATGCATGGGCAATTCCTCTTAAAACCAAAAAAGGAAGTGAGATTGTAAAAAGCTTAAAATTTGTTTATTCTCAAAGTAAAAGATTGCCCAATTATTTTCACACCGATCGAGGAACGGAATTTTATAACAGTGAATTCAAAACATGGTCTCTGAAACAAAATCTAAAGCATTATTCCACTGGGAGCTCCATTAAAGCGAGCGTGGTAGAAAGATTTAATCGAACTCTTAAGGAATCGATGTGGAAAGAATTCACAACACGAGGTTCATACCGATGGGTACATATTTTGCCTGAGTTATTAGTAAAGTATAATCACAAAATACATCGCAGCATCGGCATGAAACCTATTGATGTAAAAAGAAACAATCCACCCAGCTTGCCAACACAATATAATGAAACTTTAAGAAAACCAAAATATAAAATCGGTGACATTGTAAGAATATCAAAAATCAAGAAACACTTCACTAAGGGGTACGAGGCTAATTGGACAACAGAATTATTTACAATTTATAAAGTTCAAAATACTAATCCACGAACATATCTTTTAAAAGATAATAAAAATATGCCAATATTTGGAGCGTTTTATGAAGCAGAGTTACAACGAACAAAACATCCTAATATTTACTTAGTCGACAAAGTACTACGTAGAAAAGGAACCCGAGCCTTCGTATCTTGGCTTGGATTCGATTCAACTCACAACTCATGGATCCCCAACAAAAATATCTTCTAATTACAACAGTGTAAGTTTTTTTATACCTCGCAAAAATATTAATATTATTATTATTATTATTATTATTATTATTATTATTAATGAGTCTCTATATATTTTTCAGCTCACTAAAACCAACACACGCAAGAAAGAAAAGAATGATTGTACTTACCCGTGCACAAGACCAGCATATTTCAACTCTGCAAACAACACAGCATCTTCAATTCTCCGCAGCTTGTTGGAAAAAGAACTACTTACCACTTTAAGAACGAAGATCATATCATTTTTCACTATTTCATATTATATAATTAATGTAAACCACAAATGATCAAATAAATATATTTTTTTAAAAAAATTTACACTGCACATTTCAATCCACTGTCCACCGTCCATTGAATTTAATTTAAAATTTGAACATCATCATCATCATCATCATCTTCTTCTTCTTCTTCTTCTTGGTCTTCTTCTTCTTCTTCTTCCACTCGATGTTCTTCTTCTTCTTCCACTTCTTCCATATGCTCTTCCTCTAATGGCCGTTCAAACACGGCCATTAGCTCTTCCGCCAATGTAGGATCAAACGCGTTGAAATTCATCGAGCCGATGGTTCTCAGCTTGTCAATAATAATATTGACATTGTGTAATGTCACGCCGTTGAAAATCATTTCACGGCAGTGGTGTTGATCTCTCATCAGCTCGAATATTTCGGCGCTAAAAAGCTCCTTTTCGCCTGGTGTTAAAGTGTTATACCACACCTCCTCCTCTATTTTCGTCGCACTGACGATAAAATGCAACCCTTGTTTCAGGGCACTTTCCGCAAACAACATAATGTGTTGCAATTTCACCAACTTTTCAATCAACCCCTCGCACAGACTCATAATGTTGCAGATAATGATAGCTAACTACTGCTCCATAGCAATCTCCTCTTATATATATATTAAGAAGTTAGAGCGCCAAAAAACCTCTTTAAAACATTTCACATGAAGCTCTGGGAACCGACATCCAATCTCGTTCTCGCATTAAAAATTACAGACTTGACTAATGACGTCTAGGAATCTAAAAACAAACAGATCGGAATTCATTTCACACACTCGAAGTTATACATGGTATATAAAACACTTTAACCAGATTGAGATCATGAAGCAAGACAGAACACAAGAAATGTTAACATCATTTAAATTAAACAGACATAACATAGCGACGACGAGTAACACATGTCCACTCCCACGCTCTGGTGATATATATACTGTACTTAAACAGAGTCTAGCTTAACCACAACACTTCACTTATTTAGCGAGGACGAGCAAAAAACTTTAACTACCATGCGTCACATGTGCAGAGTGAGCTGGCTGGTCTCACGGCTCGCCCACACGGCGCGAGCAATAAAAAACGGAACATATGCTTGCCACATGTCTGGTAGCGAGCCGGCTATGTCGACCGCCTCGTCGCACACTCTCATTCAAAAGTTATGACACCCAAGACTCTCTCCACTTCCTTGAACAATTACCAAAATATAATTCAATAATCAATCAATAATTAATAGCCATGATACACAACTGACCTCTGCTGTCCTCTCCATGCGAACACAAGGCATGGTGGTCATCCTAACCATTAGCCATTCACCTGATCCCACCTGGACCACGTGCTCGCTCTAAGGACCCATGACGTCATCAGGATTACGCAATTTCTGGTCATGATGATGCAATATCCAAAGGGAAGTGAACTGTACTACTGACGTCTTTGCCCAAATACCTCAAACTTGGACTCATCCGTCTACAACACACATTTCCAGTCTTCAAGAGTCCATTCTTTGTGTGCAATAGCCCATTTTAGTATTTTTTTGTCTGTTCACTTTCCTCAGTAACGGTTTCCTTACCCCTATCCTGCCCATTGAATTGGGTTTCCTAAGACAACGCTTCACAGTGGTGACAGAAATTTCATTGTCATGGCTCCTATTGAATTCTGCTTGAAGTTCACCTGCTGTGAGCCTTCTGTTTCTCTTGCTGGACAATATTACCGATTGGTCCTCGGCCTGGGTAGTGACCCTGGGTCTTCCACTTCGTTTCTTGTCTTGATTTGATCCAGTTTTCAACCATCTTGATATTGTGTCATGAACAGTGGATTGCAAAAACTTCATTTTTTTGGCTATATCACGGATCAAATAGTCCTCGTTGTGAAGAGTATTCACTACGGAACGTTCTTCTACATTTAGAGTACGTCCTCGTCCCATTTCTGCAATAACAATGGGGAAAACTGAATAATTATGAATTATTGATGGGATTTTATGGAAATTTATGCTTAAAAAATTGTAGCATACCATTTATTGCTGATAGACCTATAGAACATTATAAAGTACATTGAAAAATTACCTTTCTACCAGTTCCCACGAAGATTTTAACACAACAATTGATTTCAAACCTTCAAATGTGGGTTTATTTGTTACTTGCAACACAGCCAACACACAAGAATGCTACCTAGTAACTGGTCGCTAATCACCTTATGGGACAGTATTGGCGCCAACAATGAGATTTCACGGCTGTTTCTGATCAGAACAAGTGCCCGTGTGTTCTGTAACTCTAGTAAATCACTTGGGTGAAGCAGGGAAAGTTTCACGATAGGATATAAGCATAAAATACAGAATTTTCAAAGTGTCCGGAAACTTTTGGCCGGCAGTCGTTTTGTGATCCCACTTAGTGACTCCAGCTGTTCGTCGCATATATTTTATTTCGCCGGTAGTTCTTCGAGTTGTCAGTAATAGTATTTATTATTTAGCGTATTCCATAAAATTATACACACATCAAAAAAAGTTTTGCATCCCCTCGGTTCCAAGAGTTCCGGAACCGTTAAATACAAAGGGAATAGAGATCAACACAAACAACATTTCAGCTCGTTTTATTGCTCATGAGACCCACACATTGCATGTTGTACCATCATACAGCTAGACTTTCAGCATTTGTGGTCCAGATTGCAGTACACACCACTACCTCTAATACCCAGTAGCACGTCCTCTTGCATTGATGCATGCCTGTATTCGCCGTGGCATACTATCCACAAGTTCATCAAGACACTGTTGGTCCAAATTGTCCCACTCCTCAACGACAATTCGGCGTAAATCTCTCAGAGTGGTTGGTGGGTCAAGACGTCCATAAACAGCCCTTTTCAACATATCCCAGGCATGTTCGATAGGGTTCATGTCTGGCGAACATGCTGGCCACTGTAGTCGAGCGATGTCGTTATCTTGAAGGAACGCATTCACAAGATGTGCACGATGAGGTCGAGAATTGTCGTCCATGAAGACAAATGCCTCTCCAATATTCTGCCGATATGGTTGCACTATGGGTCGGAGGATGTCATTCAGGTATCGTAAAGCCGTTTCGGAGCCTTCCATGACCACCAGTGGCGTACGTCGGCCCCACATAATGCCACCCCAAAACATCAGGGAACCACCACCTTGCTGCACTCGCTGGACAGTGTGTCTAAGACGTTCAGCCTGACCAGGGTGCCTCCAAACACGTCTCCGACGCGACGATTGTCTGGTTGAAGGCATATGCGACACTCATCGGTGAAGAGAACGTGATGCCAATTCCGTGGGGTCCATTCAGCATGTTGTTGGGCCCATCTGTACCGCGCTGCATGGTGTCGGGGTTGCAAAGCTGGACCTCGCCATGGACGTCGGGAGTGAAGTTGCGCATCATGCAGCCTATTGCGCACAGTTTGAGTTGAAACACGACGTCCTGTGGCTGAACGAAACGCATTATTCAACATGGTGGCATTGCTGTCAGGGTTCCTCCGAGCGGCAATCCGTAAGTAGCGGTCATCCACTACAGTAGTAGCCCTTGGGCGGCCTGAGCGAGGCCTGTCATCGACAGTTCCTGTATCTCTGTACCTCCTCCATGTCCGAACAACATCGCTTTGGTTCACTCTGAGACGCCTGGAAACTTCCCTTGTTGAGAGCCCTTCTTGACACAAAGTAACAATGCGGACGCGATCGAACTGCGGTATTGACCTTCTAGGCATGGTAGAACTACAGACAACATGAGCAGCGTACCTTCGTCCTGGTGGAATGACTGGAACTGATCGGCTGTCGTACCCCCTCCGTCTAATAGGCCCTGCTCATGCATGGTTGTTTACATCTTTGAGCAGTTTTAGTGACATCTATGAACAGTCAAAGGGACTGTATCTTGGATACAATATACACAGTCAACGTCTATATGCCGGAGATCTGGGAACCGAGGTGATGCAAAACTTTTTTTGATGTGTGTATATATATACTGTACAATTAAATATAGTACAGTAACAAGAAAGCATAATTTCATATCGAAATGTCCAGTCCTTCCATCCCTTCTAGAAATCAGCCCAGCTATCCAAGTAGGCTCGTAGCTTGCAGCTGGTGGCCATGTGAGGGATGGTTTGCCGTGGAGCAGCACAGTCGCATTCCCGTGACGTTAAGCAGTCCCACTTGTAGAGTGAGTCCCTGCATCTTCCATGGCCTGTCCGAACTCTGTCTGCGTGGAAGATGGAATCCACTAGCCATTTGCATACCAGAAAAGATGTTGTGTAGGGACAAGTCTGTTGAAGTTTCCCATCGGCCTTTCCAAACTTTCACAGCATCGAAGTTATTGTGAGCCATGTCAGCAGCAACTTGCAAAGGTGGATGGCGTGACTTCAATCGTTGAAGATTAAGTTTAGGGATGTCTTCTTTTACGGGCAGTTCGGGGTTTCTGCAGATTTTATGGCATCCTCTTAAGAGGGCATTCGAACTGCGCAGATCAGGTGGCATTATTCCTGTGAGCAGCGGCAACCAATGGGTTGGCGTGGATCTGATTGTGCCTGAAATAAGTCGCATGCTGTTGTGCAACTGTGTGTCAATTATCGGGTATAAGGGCTATTAAGCCATACAGGAGAGCAATACTCTGCACTGGAGTCAACCAGACCAAAGGCAGAATGCCGTCGAGTGCTTGCAGTAGATCCCCAAGTGGTCCCACACAGTTTCTGGAGAATGTTGACCCGAATTTTCAGTTTCTTAGATAAGTTCAATAGATGTTGCTTGATCGAAGGTTGCATCTAAATATTTTGGGAACCAGTTATGACGATGAACTCAATTACAGTAACTTATGTTCAATTTTGTGTTAGCCAGTCGGTAGTTTAGGTGGACTTCTGTTTTACTTGCACTAGAACTGAGTATCCATTTCTTGAAATAGACCTCTAGAGTGGACAGCTCCCTTGTTAGGATTTCCTCGGTTTCCTTCAGATCTAGGTGTTGTGTGACTAGTGCAAGATCATCCGCATAAGGAAGATCAGAGATGTATAGATTGAACAGCAGAGGGGACAGAACTGATTCTTGAGGTAAGCCATTCTGGAGTTTTCTCTCTGTGTTCTTGCTGTTGCCTGAGCATACCTGGAATCTCCTGTCACTTAGCATGATGTTGACAACCTGAACGACGGTTCTGCAGGATATGACTTTGAGGAGCTGGTAGATCATGCCTTCTCTCCAGACAGTATCGAAGGCAGCAGTGAGGTCTACAAATGCAGCAGATGTTTTAAGCTTCTTTTGGAATCCTGCCTCAATATATGATGTGAGCGATAATACTTGATCACAACAGCTGCAACGTGGTCTAAAACCTGCCTGATCTGCAGGAATGTGTGCCAAGATTGTGGGGTTAATTCTGTTAAAGATAAGCTTCTCAAACTGTTTGTAGCAGCAGCTGAGAAGAGCTATCGGTCT
This sequence comes from Meconema thalassinum, assembly GCA_946902985.2. Taxonomy (NCBI): domain Eukaryota; kingdom Metazoa; phylum Arthropoda; class Insecta; order Orthoptera; family Tettigoniidae; genus Meconema; species Meconema thalassinum. Next base: position 1,210,690,311 of record OX336388.2, read on the forward strand.
ATAACGTTCAGGTCTATTGGTATAACCTTAAAGTACCCTACACGTGGCCCCAGGGTGGTGCTAAACAAGTGACAATATTCTGGCAGTCAGTCTATCCGAAAAGATCTCCTGGCAATCACATGATGTCAAGAACACCTAATCAGAAATAGTAATGTTGCCACACATTCTAAGGTATTGCCGTGATTTTTGATTATTGAGCACAGAGACAGTGCGGGTATCATTGTAAGTTCGGTAATGCTTTCTAGAGCTATTTTATCTTGTATATTTGAATCTGATGACGCACGCTTGACGAGTGAAATATTTCATTCCATAGTTACCTACCTTTTCTGAATTCAGGGCCAGCAAGAGGATTTAAGGGCCCCTATGCAATGTCCCCCCCCCCATTTGAAATACTTTTAATTATTACTATCCACTATTCCGGAAAGACAATGTCATTTTGAGTAAATAGCTACGGTGGCGTAGTTGGTAGCACGCTGAGCTTCTATGCCCAAGATCACTGGTTCAAACCCGGCCCCTCAGTATGCCTTCCTTCGGAGGGGAACAAAAGCCGGTGGGCCCATGCCATAGATTTATGGCATGAAAAAGAACCTTCCACTAACTAGTGTGAAGCTAAATTTGTAGGTTAGATTTTATTAACGCTCTATAAAGTTCCAACGTTCGTCACCAGGTGCCGGTTGTGGTGGCATCTGGTAGCCAAGTAGCTAGGTGTCTTTGACGGTAGCAAAAGTAGGAACTACGTGAAATTGATCGTCTGCAGTCCTTAACTGAATTACAGATAACACACACTAATACAGACGTCTTAATTAACACCGGTTATCAGACTGATTATTCACACACCCAAAGTATACAGGGCTACATGACGGCGTTGTCGCAGCCCCTAAACTGAGCAACCACCAGCCATTTTGAGAAACGCTTGTAATGGATAGTCATAATTTAGAAAAATATACAAATCTTATTTTATTTTTAAAGAAAACTATTTTGCGTTTATTTTATGAAATATATCTTGCAAAGTGCAAAAAACAATTTGGGATTTTCAAGTAATTTTAATACAGTAAACATCCGTAGGGAAATATTTTGCAATTCTGTAAGTCTTCACTTTAATTACCAGCACATAATGAAAGATAAGTAGCATTTTAAGCGGCTTCGGTGGCGTAGTTGGTAGCATGCTGAACTGCTGTGCCCAAGATAGCGGGTTCAAACCCGGCCAAAGTCGTCGGATTTTTTAAGAGCGTTAAAATCATTCAGTATGCCTTCCTTCGGAGTTGAAGTAAAGCCGGCGGTCCCATGTCATAGATTTATGGCATGTAAAAGATCTTTCCACTGAATAAACTTGTGTGAAGCTAAATTGTTAGGTTAGATTTCGTCGGAACGCTCCATCAAAGTTCCAACGTTCACCACTAGGTATCATTGATATCTGGTAGCGAAAGGTGGAACTACTTGAAATTGAACGGGACTTGTAGCTCACCTTAAGGGAGGTCCGCTGGAAGCAGCTACAGACTCAGGCGAGCCGAACATGTCCTCGGACACTCCCGGCACTAAAAGCCATACGATAAAATAATAGATTAAAAATAGTATTTTAAAACTACGAATTACGTTGAAAGCTGGTTGAACACTAAATTATACTACATTATTTCAAGACATAACTCATAACCCAGTCATAGTTAGATCTTTTTGGGTGTGTGTGTGTGTGGGTGGAGTGGTGTGCGGGAAGGAAGAAGTGACTACTCTGCTCTTTTGGGGGCTAGGATAGGATACGTTATAACGCGTTTTTTGTAATTTTTAAAATCGAGGTACTTGTTCTACCAAATGATTGGTTTCTTCAAGGCATAGTACATTCAACTTACAATAGATAGCGCGCGAGTAGTTTCAGCAATTGATTGATTGCTGATTGATTACTACGTACAGTACATTGAAAATGGATTTGAGAAGAATTCTGTAAGTGTGGCTGCTTTTTTGATCTATCAGCTGCCTATGATACTGTTTGTCAGGAAGGTCTCCTATTGAAATTCGTGAGTGTTATCCCATGTCGTAAACTTACGGCCTTACTTAACAATATGCTAAACAATAGATACTTTCAGATCTACTCTGACAATGACTGAAGCAGTGTGTTTAAACTAAAGGATGGTTTACCTCAAGGATCTGTCATGGCTCCCCTTCTTTTCAGTCTGTACTTACACGACTTACCTGAAACATCTTCAAGAAAATTCATGTGTGCTGATGACATTTGTTTGGTGACTCAGTGCTCTGACTTTTCTGAAGCTGAAACTAATTTATCCACTGATCTGGAAGCCTTGGATGTATACTTCAAGCAATGGTGCCCCCACCTAAACTCTCAGTAAACAGTTGTATCGGCCTTCCACCTACGCAATAGGCAATCAAATTACAAACCAGAAGTCAGATTCAGGGGCCAACTGTTACCGTACTGCAGTATACCAAAATTCATGGGAATAACACTAGATAGGACTCTGGCTTTCAAGCAGCATCTCTCAAATACGGCTGCAAAAATCAAAACCAGAAATAATATTCCTCAGAAGCTTGCTGGTACATCACGGTGAGCTAATAATCAAGTTCTAAGATCCACTGCCTGAGCTTTATCATATTCTGTTGCTAAATATTGCTGTCCAATCTGGATCAATAGTGTTCACACTAAGAATATAGATGTGCAACTCAATCAAGCAATGCGAATAATCACGGGTTGTATTCAGAGCACGAACACACTTTGGCTGCCTTTTCTCATCAACATTCCACCTCCAGTCCTAAGACGATCAGAAGCTCTCCTGAATGTATGGAAAAGCATTCGGTAGAATCCCCAGCTACCCATTCACCAAGATCTTGCACGAGCAGAACACCAACGCTTGAAATCAAGGAAACCACCATGGCGTACAGCAGTCAATCTTGAAAGATGCTCCTTCCAAGTTAACAACTCATGGAAAACCCAATGGGAGCAGTCTTCAGTGGTAAATAAACATCTAGTTGACAACCCTTCTAACCAGATACAAGAATTCCATCTCCCCAGGCGCCAGTGGAGGATCATCAACCGGATTCGAACTGGACAAGGCAGATGTGGCTATCTACCGCACAAATGGGGATGGGCTAGCTCTGCAAATTGCGACTGCAGTGCATTATCACAGTCAATCCATCATATTGTTGTTGACTGTCCTCTTCGATCTTTCAAAGGAACAATAATGGACATTCGTCTTACATCGGATGAAGCAGTTGAATTGGTCAAAGACCTAGAGTTGTAAGATCGTACGAACTTGTGACTATGCACTTTGTCCAGAAATTATATTTATTGTATATACTGTATGTACATTCATCATACGATAAATCTTATATACAGGGTGTATCTTAATTATGCCGACAAAAAAAAATCAGGGACGCTCTGCGTGTTATGTAAAAGACGATGCCGCAATCGGATTGGCGGAGAAAATTTTTCCCTCCGAGAAAATGAGGTTACTTTTTTACTTCCGGGCGCGCGATTCAAATCTACAAACTCGCCGTATTTTCTGAGCCAGACAGCAAGACGCTGGCCACTGCTGTGCTTCAGGCAAGGGAAGGGAGTGTGATAGAAGGAGACAGGGATATGCTGGCGGGCATGCGACAAGCCGAGGCGATCGAGGAAACTTGCGCATGCCCGCCAGCATATCTCTGTCACCATCACACTCCTTTCCCTTGCTTGAAGCACAGCGGTGGCCAGCAGCTTGCTCTCTAGCTCAGCAAATACGGCGAGTTCGTAGATTTGAATCGCGCGCCCGGAAGTAACAAAGTAACCTCATTTTCTCGGAGGAAAAAATTTTCTCCGCCAATCAGATTGCGGCATCGTCTTTTACATAACACGCAGATCGTCCCTGATTTTTTGTCGGTATAATTAAGATACACCCTGTATATATAAAAAGGAATGTCTGTCTGTTCGTCTTTTATGCGTTCATAAACCATTCATCCGATAGCGATAAAATTTGGGTGAATTTTTGTACACACTTTCGGGATGTTCATAGGCATAGTTAATCCATTTCACAATAGACAGCGCGCGAGCAGTTTAAACAAATGCGTAATGGCGATGCGATCACATAAAATTCATACGATTGCAATCAAATTTTGGTGAGTTATTGTGCACAGTCCAGGAAAAGTTATAGGCGCAGTAAATCCAATTTACAATAGATGGCGTGCGTTTGTTTCAAGAGAGTCCCACATGTGTTCATATACCATTCATCCCATTGCGATGAAACTTGGGTGAGAAGTTCTGTACACTTCAGGTAAGGTTTCTGGCTTAGTAAATCCACTTAACAATAGGTAGCGCACGAGTAGATTCAACAAATGAGCGACGACGGGCAAAGCGTTTCAACAAAGTCTGTATGCGTTCACATACCATTCGTCCGATAGCGATGAAACTTGGGTGAGAGGTTGTGTACACTACAGGCAAGGTTTCTGGCTTAGTAAATCCATGTTATAATATGTAGCGTACGAGTAGATTCAACAAATGAGCGACGACGCGCGAAGCGTTTCAACAAAGTCCCGTATGCGTTCATATACTATTCGTCTGATAGCGATGAAACTTGGGTGAGATGTTGTGTACACTTCAGGGAAGGTTTCTGGCTTAGTAAATCCACTTAACAATAGGTAGCGCACGAGTAGATTCAAGAAATGTGCGACGACGGGCGAAGCGTTTCAAAAAAGTCCTGTATGCGTTCATATACCATTCGTCCGATAGCGATGAAACTTGGGTGAGAGGTTGTGTACACTACAGGCAAGGTTTCTGGCTTAGTAAATCCATGTTATAATAGGTAGCGTACGAGTAGATTCAACAAATGAGCGACGACGCGCGAAGCGTTTCAACAAAGTCCCGTATGCGTTCATATACTATTCGTCGGATAGCGATGAAACTTGGGTGAGATATTGTGTACACTTCAGGGAAGGTTTCTGGCTTAGTAAATCCACTTTACAATAGGTATCGCACAAATAGATTAAACAAATGAGCGACGATGCGCGAAGTGTTTCAACATAGTCCCGTATGCGTTCATATACCATTCGTCCGATAGTCACTAAACTTGGGTGAGTTGTTATGTACACTTCAGGGAAAGTTTCGGGCTTAGTAAATCCATTTTACAATAGGTAGCGCACAAGAAGTTTCAACAAATGAGGGAAGACGCTCGAAGCGTTTCAACAAAATCCCGTATGCGTTCATATACCATTCGTCCGATAGCGATAATACTTGGCTGAGATGTTGCGTACACTTCAGGAAAAGTTTCTGGCTTAATAAATCCACTTTACAATAGGTATCGCACAAGTAGATTCAACAAATGAGCGACGGCACGCGAATCGTTTAAACAAAGTCCCGTATGCGTTCATATACCATTCATCCGATTCCTATGAAACTTTGGTGAATTGTTGTGCACACTCCAGGAAAGGTTTATGACTTAGTAAATCCTTTTTATCAGAGGTAGCGCACGAGTAGATTCAACAAATGAGTAACGGCGCGCGTATCGTTTAAAATACTCCGTATGCGTTCATATACCATTCATTCGATTGCAATGAAATTTGGTGAAATGTTGTTTCCACTCCCGCGAAGATTTCTCATTTAGTGAATCAATTTTAGAATTGGTAGCGCACGAGTAGATTCAGGTAATGAGCGACAGTGCGTGAATCGTTTCAACCAAGTCCCGTATGCGTTCATATACCATTCATCCGATTATGGATTTACTAAGCCAGAAACCTTCCCTGAAGTGTACACACTATCTCACCCAAGTTTCATCGCTATCAGTCCTGCGAAGGTGTATGAATTAGTAAATCCGTTTTTTAATGAGTGGCGCACAAGTAGATTCAACAAATGAGTGACGGCGCGCGAATCGTTGAAACAAAATCCCGTATGCGTTCATATGCCATTCATCCGATTGCGATGAAACTTTGATGAGTTGGTGTGTACACGCCAGGGAAGGTTTTCGAATTAGCAAATCCATTTTACAATAGGTAGCGTACGAGTATATTCAAAAAATGTGTGACGGCGCTCGAATCGTTTCAACAAAGTCCCGTATGTGTTCATATACCATTCATTTCATTGAGATGAAACTTTGTTGATTTGTTGAGCACGCTCCCATGATTTCTTTTTGAGATAGTAAATATTTTTTACAATAGTTTAGAGGTGGTTAACGGAAGAAGAAAACCAATATTGGCAATCCACAAGCACTTCAACAAACAAAGCTACAACGCCATCACTTTCTTTAATTGGCATTGCAACGCATGCGGGGTACAGCTAGTAAATAAATAAATTATTGTAATCTGTCCAACATATGTGCTAAGTTCTATTGAGATTGGGGAATTCACGTTCTTTTGAAAGTCAGATATTTAGAATTATTGCTTTTAATGAAACATTCCCCAATATTCCAGGCAATAATTGGAGTTACTAATTGTAAGGAACCGGGCACTTGACGGATACGAAGCCCCACTAATCCGACACAAGTAATGGAGAGCGAGAAGCACTGTTCTCCTCACTTTTTTCTCCCCTCACTCACTGTTTATCTTTTTGTTTCTATCCAGCGTGTGGTCACCTTGTTAGAGCCCTAATCCTCTCACACGCAAGTATTAATGATTTCTCTTAAGTGCGATCTCTACTACTGGTTAGAGGAATCCCTCTCTCCTCATAACTTAGTTACACGACTAACAGGACTCCTTCCAGACTCACTCTTCACCGGAAAATGGCCTCCATCACGAGAGATTTTGCTCTCTATGTATCGGTGATCCAAGAATTATTTGAATGTAAACACCGATCAAACTCTGCCAGCTAATAATTGTTTAGGTTCACAGCACAGCCATTTTAATAGTTCCTTAAATGTAGTCAATATTACTTTTTCAGTAGGCAGAATCAATTGTCGACTGACTGCGTGGCACAGCGGTAACGCTCTCGCCTGCCGTGTCTAAGGTTGCAGAATATAATCCTGGCGCAGGTATTTAGCATTTGAGGGTGCGTAAATGCAAGGGAGCTGTGTCAGTAGATTTACTGGCACGATAAAGATCCCTTTCGGGGCAAAATTCCGGCACCCCAGTGTTTTAGATCCCTTATTTGGGGGTGGATCTAAAAGGGAGAGTTGCTGTACTAATTTATGAGTTTGTGCCTAAAGAAGGGTAGCTCCCCTTGACAGGGCAAGCTGACCAGTGTAGTGTGTTGTGATGTGCTAGGAACTAGGGGGCGTTCCTATAAAGACTGTAAATGTGGTTTAAGGGATGTAGCCTTAGCACGCGGGTCGGTGTACTAGTCGCCCAGCCGGCTACTTATTATATAATCACCTTGCTAGTGTCAGCGGTTCGGCACGCGCTTCAATTGAGCACGCTAGCCGCTGTGAGGAATACAAGGACGTCTGAGTTGGCGTTATTACTACGGTGTGTCACGTCCGACTGTGACGGGAGTAAGGAAGGACGTGGGGACGTGAAGAAGAGTGTAGATCAGTAATGCAAGTGTAAGAGACTGACCAAGTGTTTATTGGTCAGCAATGAGTAACTGTTAGTCCCTTTTAAGGGATCTTGTGATGTTATAATGTGAGTACAAACTGTGGGTGTTAGGTTACAAAAATAGGATTCTGAACACTGACTGACTGACTCACCTCGGTTGACACTGTCGTTAGCCTCCGGCTGTCTCGTCGAAGCACTGATGATGGAGAGATTCTCGTGACCCACTTAAGGCACCTTTTATACCTTTAGCCTCTGTTCTGTCAGCGCGTTGTGGCATAGTTGAACCAGTTTGTAGTATGTCGCTGTGTGTCATAATTACGCAAGGGTTGAGCTGCTTTATGGAGTAGCCAGCTGCCCTTATAGTATTGATGGATATTGGGTAGGCTTTTAAAGGGTTGCCTTTTATGAGATTTAGACAGATGATGGGGGGGATGATCTCTAAGGGGTGCATACCCCTGCCTATCAAAGTAATTGTAACTCACCAAAATGACAGTGTCTCATCCCGGTGTGCAATTGGGCTTTTTAGTTGGTTAAAGCACACCTCCCAAAATTTTTTTTTTTTTTGAAACTAGTTTGAGATTCTTAATTCTTGCCATGCTTACGTTTTTTTTTTTTTTTTTTTGCCCGCAACAAGAGAATCTGTCAAACTGTGGAACCATAATGTAGAACGTCTAGTCATTTCTACTTAGAAAGACTCCCTTAAGCTCTATGCTGTGATTTTATGCCTAAGTTGTGTTCAAAATATCTCTTTCCGGCCTTAAGCCTGATGGGCTTTCACTTGGCTTAGTGATGGCCTGATAGAAAGATGCCATGGTTCCCAAAAAAAAACACAGAAGGATTTAAAATTACTCACTTCTAATTTGGCCATGTTGCCCTGTATATACATAAAATACGAGAAAGAAAAAAAATGCGCAGTTTATGTTTACTATGTAATTGTCGGTCTATTTTCTGATATCTCCCGCGTGAAAGAACTTGTGTGGCCATTTATGATGGGGGAAGTGATGTTATTTTATTTCTTTGGCCTTGGTGGAAGTCGTTATCGTCTTTCGAGCTTCAGTGCTCAGAAAGGTGAAGGGTTTTGCCCTGTTACGATATTATAGGCCTCTGAAATCCATTGAGGTGTTTCTTTGCTGTTTTCCGGCGGAATTTCTAGCAAAGTAAGCCTTGCCCTACTTCCACCGTAGCGCGTGTTTCTAGGTCTAAGTGTACCTGTATTTAAGGGCGTTATTGCGCTTGGCGCTATCTTAGCAGATTTTGCGGGAGTGTATGTATGTTTGACTGCGAGGTTTTGTGGGGTGGGTAATAATACCTTTCCTAATCCCCGTGTATTGTATGGTAATGCCTGTTTAATCTGTATGTGCGTGTACCGTGCATCCTGAGGGACTAATGCCGGTGTTCGCCTCCGTTCTGGCAAATTTGCCCTTTGAACTGGCGGTGAGGGCCGCTTAAGTGCCTGTTTTTGTCCTGCCAATGTGGTGTCGTGTAGCCTGTCCGCTTTCTGGCCCGTGGCCACGGCAGACTCCTGCCACTGTGTTAGCCTATCTGTGTGAGTGTATGTAGGCTTTATATGTGGTAGGTCAGGCTCTACGTCGTCAGCCCATGACGAGGTTACCTCCTGTTGTCCCTCTGTCGTATTATGTGTGATTGAAGGTCCTGGCTTCAACTCCCTCTCGTTCATCCGGTCCGAGGGGATTGTTCTAGGCTCTTCCCCTCGGCTTGGCAAAATTGCCTTCCGATCCGGAGCTGAAGGACGTGTGTTTGTGTTAGGTTTATTTTGTAGTAAGTTGGAGCCTAACCTGGCCGTCTTCTTGACTGTGGCCACGGCGAACTCCTTCCATTCTGTGGCAGTACGTGGCGAGAGGGACATCCTCGCAAATTGTCGAGTTAGCGTATCTACGCTTATGTCCTCTCTCGGCTGGGCTGGTGGCCCTACCATGAACTCAAAAATGGCCTTGTTGGTTTGGAGTTCACGGTATTCGTCCCAAATTTGGGTGTACTGCCTATTGAGGCATATGGCCAGTTCAGCGACTTTGGTGTCCTGAGTCCCTATCCGTCTGTGTTCCGTGATGAGTGTTTCCCATTGTTGGAACATAAACTCGTGTCGACAGTGTAGTTGCCAGTGTGCTTTTATGATTTGTGTGCGGAGGGTGGGGATTTTCGCTCGAATCTTGCGATTCTTAGCACTGCGGAGTGGCCGGACAAGGGCTCTTATGATCCGCATGTACTGGGCGTGCAGGAGCTGCTGAAACCTTCTGAGGTAGTCCTGCCTAGTTTCAAAAACTCTATGCCAGGCAATTAATTCCTGGTACTCCCCAATGCTCCTTAGCACAGCTAGGCGGTATAGGGGGGCCATGTTGAATGGAGTGTATGTGAAAAAATAATAAAAAAAAAATCTGTGCGTGTTTTGACAGTGTATTCTTATATTTCTCTGATTCTGTATGGGGCTGGGGGGTTGGTTTGTTAAGAATTTCCCCTGTGTAGCTAGTTTGGAGCACTCAAAAAAAAAATGGTGCTTTTTATTTGGGGGAAAAAATTTTCTCACTAATTTGCTTGGCTTTTTGCGGTACGGAAGGGGTCGTTTTACCTACGAGGGCTCGTTGGTTGAGTCCCTTTTCTCTATGCGTAGGACCCCGCCTCCACCAGTGTTTTAGATCCCTTATTTGGGGGTGGATCTAAAAGGGAGAGTTGCTGTACTAATTTATGAGTTTGTGCCTAAAGAAGGGTAGCTCCCCTTGACAGGGCAAGCTGACCAGTGTAGTGTGTTGTGATGTGCTAGGAACTAGGGGGCGTTCCTATAAAGACTGTAAATGTGGTTTAAGGGATGTAGCCTTAGCACGCGGGTCGGTGTACTAGTCGCCCAGCCGGCTACTTATTATATAATCACCTTGCTAGTGTCAGCGGTTCGGCACGCGCTTCAATTGAGCACGCTAGCCGCTGTGAGGAATACAAGGACGTCTGAGTTGGCGTTATTACTACGGTGTGTCACGTCCGACTGTGACGGGAGTAAGGAAGGACGTGGGGACGTGAAGAAGAGTGTAGATCAGTAATGCAAGTGTAAGAGACTGACCAAGTGTTTATTGGTCAGCAATGAGTAACTGTTAGTCCCTTTTAAGGGATCTTGTGATGTTATAATGTGAGTACAAACTGTGGGTGTTAGGTTACAAAGATAGGATTCTGAACACTGACTGACTGACTCACCTCGGTTGACACTGTCGTTAGCCTCCGGCTGTCTCGTCGAAGCACTGATGATGGAGAGATTCTCGTGACCCACTTAAGGCACCTTTTATACCTTTAGCCTCTGTTCTGTCAGCGCGTTGTGGCATAGTTGAACCAGTTTGTAGTATGTCGCTGTGTGTCATAATTACGCAAGGGTTGAGCTGCTTTATGGAGTAGCCAGCTGCCCTTATAGTATTGATGGATATTGGGTAGGCTTTTAAAGGGTTGCCTTTTATGAGATTTAGACAGATGATGGGGGGGATGATCTCTAAGGGGTGCATACCCCTTGGGTATTGTACACCAGCGTCTCTAAAAGCCACATTAGTTAAAAGGACGTAAATCCAATAACATTATTATTATTATTATTGTTAGTAGTAGTATTATTTAGAATTAACTGTCATTTTATCGCTGGGATGCGTAACACTGTTTGAAAGTATCGTGTCAGTAGGTTTATCGGTTTATTAAATAAACTCTCCAGGGTAGAATTATGGCGTCCCGACACCTTCGTGGATAACAAAGAATTATTTCTGTTAAGGGACTATAACTAGAAAGAGCTACTCTTAAACCTGTTATTAATTTCTGAAAGTTAATTTCTCAGCAAATCGAAAATCAACAGAAAACACGCTTGTTGAAGTTGTGCCCTTTTTAATGTGTAACAATAGAGTTAGTGTCCATTTATTAATGGCATTTTTCTCAAAATGAAGATGTCACAATCGTTAATATGAAAACATATGAATACCTCACGGAAAGAACAGGTTAAGTCCATTTTTTTTAAAGTGAGTTTATGGCGGATCATGTGGCCAGCCATCGTTACTACAGATCAGTTGAAATTAATTTCAAATATAGCGGAATGACACCGAGGTACAGAGGTTTTTATTTTTAGTGGAAACGGAAAGAACGTCCCATATCCTCTCACATTTTCATAATTTCACTTTAGTTTTTATTTGCTTTACATGTACTTCCTTTATAAGATACACATTTGGCAAAAATAAACTATATTGCTTAACCTCAATTGGGGTTGTTATTATCCTTATTGGTCCGTATTGAATTGAATCCACTTAATAATTTGCAAACTGTTCCGACTTTTCAATACTAGTTGTATTCAGGAATTAACAACGGTACATGTTTCGGACACTTATTTGTCCTTCTTCAGCCATAGATACATATTAAAACACTTGTAAGTAATCAAACACACATTTAAAATACATTATTAAACACTGAGTAGTCATGAAATTTAAAATCAAGTTGATCCATAGTTCAAGCATATGGAGGAAATTGTCCCATATTATTATGCATGTCAACTCTACTGGTTGACAGTAGTCATTTAGTTTGTTAGGCTCCTTCCTATGCCAATACTTGTTGTGATAAAACTTTTAAAAGGAACGGCTGAAGATCTTGTCAGTTGTATGTTGTTGAACGAATGAAATAGACAATATTTGCACTTATAGTTTGGTCTTTGGTATTTAGTAGTGGTTATGCACCGACCATGATTTGTAGGGTTCCTTAGATGTTAATATGATAATAGACTGTTGCCGTCTTCATCATTAACATATAAGGAACCCTACAAATCATGGTCGGTGCATTACCACTCTAAATACCAAAGACCAAACTATAAGTGCAAATATTGTCTATTTCATTCGTTCAACAACATACAACTGACAAGATCTTCAGCCGTTCCTTTTAAAAGTTTTATCTTAACAAGTATTGGCATAGAAAGGAGCCTAGCGAACTAAATGACTACTGTCAACCAGTAGAGTTGACATGCATAATAATATGGGACAATTTCCTCCATATGCTTGAACTATGGATCAACTTGATTTTAAATTTCATGACTACTCTGTTTTATAATGTATTTTAAATGTGTGTTTGGTTACTTACAAGTGTTTTAATATGTATCTATGGCTGAAGAAGGACACATAAGTGTCCGAAGCATGTACCGTTGTTAATTCCTGAATACAACTAGTATTGAAAAGACGGAACAGTTTGCAAATTATTAAGTGAACTCAATTGGGGTGTTTTAAATATTTCATTTTAGTGTTGAGGGTTTAAATTCGCTCTCCTGAAAAATGTACAGAATGTGACTTACGCCGTTTTTCCCGTGGAGTCTTCATATATCGTCTGTATGCCTCTAGAAGAAATAGAAAAACAAGATATTTATTTTATTTTATATTATTTTATATTATCCTTCCCTATATTATTCAGCTAAAGTCCCATTCCAGTTTTTTTAAACTGAAAATAAGGTCCCATTAACACCAACCTACACATATGGGGTACCTACAGGTTCAGCAAAACCCAATGCGTAACCGAAACGCACTCACTTAGTCTTTAAATGCCTCACAATTAAATAAATACCTTAAAACATGTATATTTACAATGAAATAAGGAAAGAATGCAACACGGTAACCATGGTAACAGAATCTCACAGGTCCATCTACTTCTGTAAGACACAATGCAATTCCAATTATTACATTACTGTGAACGTTTACAGACGGTTATAAGGTTATCACTGAACCAAATTAAACTGTAAAATTCATCAATACATACAGTATAATGCGCTTAAAGGGGGTCAAGGGGCACACTAGATTTTTTTCACGCAATTTTCACGTGTGAGTGTGGTATGAAAGGTATTTTTCACCCGACTATAAAGGGTCTCCGAAAACCGCATTTAAAGGCCCTTAAATTAACAGTGTCTGTGATATTCCCAGAAAACTAACTTCGCTCTGATATACCTATGAAGGAATGACAAACCCCTAACCACTGCACCAGTAGCTGAATTGTTAAAGTCTGATTATTCATACCAAGGATAAATCAGTCATAGCATTCATGATTGAGATTTTGCTAAGTGTACTCCTTACAACTAGGTAGGCTAAGCCGCGACGGGTAATGCTAGTTCTATTTTATTTTATTTCATTTTATTTTAATATCCAGGGCCGTGGAGAGCCGCCACGGGCCCTGGGGCTGGAGTCAGCCCGGGCCCCCCGCCCCATCCCCTTCCTCTCTCTCTGTCCCTCATTGATAAGCCATATTCTATTATCCTGGGTTATACTGTAATAACAATAGTAATAATAATGCTGATAATAATGATTATTGTTAATATTATTATTGGTATTGTTATAAAATTGCATTAAGTAATTTAATATTACCAGACGCCTATTTTGCATAAAATAACAAAATCCTCATAATAACACTTTAAAAATAACGAGCTCGTCCTTGTGCAAACAGGAGGCTTTTGCCCTTACGGGATGTCTATAGGCTAATTTTATTTATTTATTTATTTATTTATTTATTTATTTATTTATTTATTTTATTATGCTCGATTTGCGTGTCGGGAATGGATTTAATGTTTAAGACGTCAGATAATTCCACTGGAGATTAAAATCTTCCGAGCCTGGCCGGGTATCGAACCCAGGAATCTTCGGCCTAAGCCTAGTATGTTAATAATACTGTATTCCACAATCACGCATGGTTTAGGATACCGTATTTGTGAGTGCGACGACCATGGAAGTAGCTGTTGATTTGACTTTAACAAGGGGCAGATCCAGAGGTGGCACTGATAGGACTGCAGCTAATATGCTTCCTAAATTCCTAGAGAAATGAGACTAAATTAACAGTGGCAACTATTGACGTTTTGAATTTGAACTACAATTTGAAATGTGTATTAACCAGGAATCAAACTTGGTTCACCAGGGTGAGAAGCAAGCAGCTGGACAGCTGTACTGTCTTATCCCTATGTAACATGCATAATATGAAATGTTTAAGGGTGGTAAGATTATGGTTTAATTAAATACTTCTCCAGTTCTGTATTTTATATGTATTGAAATAGCGAATGCTTAAAACTTGGCTACAGTTTTAATTTAATCCACCAATATTTGCATTAATATTCAGTGTCAACTTTCTATCCGTTCTTTGATAGATGCATAGAAAACAGAAACGTGTAACAAGCCACATGGGAATTGCGGGAAATGAGTTAGCTGATCAAGCTGCAAAAGAGGCGGTATCACTACCACCTCGACCAATGGAGGTACCCGCTAGAGATATTCGCTCTCAGTTACGCCTACAAGATAGAGCTATTCTATTTTGATTGCGGGGAATCTTTCTTTTTTAGATCCAAAGTGACGACTACCACTCATTGTCGATTATTTTATTGTTTGGATAACAAATCACCTACAAGTTCTGGCTTTTTGGGAGAGTCAGTGGCTAGCTGACCCACTGCCTAGTAAACTGAGAACGATCAAGGGAACTACTCGCGTGTGGCGGAGCTCCTTCTGGGCCCGGAGAGAGTCCGTCATTTTGTGTAGGCTAAGGATTGGTCATACAAGATCCACCCACTCGTACCTAATGAGAAGGGAAGACCCCTACTTTGTACCTGTGGAGCCGTTTTCACCGTGGCCCACATTTTCACAGAGTGTGTGGATCTTGCAGACTTACGAAGAAACCTTGGTTTGCAGATGACACTCAAACTTATATTAGCCGATTACGCGGTGGCTGCTGATCGCGTTATCCGCTTTATAAGTGAGAGTGGGTTAGGGCCAGCAATCTAAATTTTCCAGTGAACACTGACTCAACGACTTGTTCGTTTTTGAATGATAATGTTTTGATTTTCCGTAATTTTTTGTTTATTTTTATAATTTTTATTTTTATTTAATTTTTTGTTTTATTAATTTTTGGTCTTTTTAAATTTAGATGTCCACCTCAAAATTTTAAATGCAATTCAAAATTTGTATTCTTTAATCTGTGTTAAGAGGGGCATATGACCTCGTAGTTCCGCCCCTTAAAACAACAATAACTAACTAAAATATCATGGAAACAGTAATGGCCAGTACCGTAATTTCCTGACCGTCAATCTTGATCTCCATGACCGGGGCACTACCTCACTGTCATGCAGCTACTCAATTGTTCTCACGAGGTTGAGTGCACCCCGTTCCAGCCCTCAAGTCAGTCTCTTAAATCACTGACGGAGCCGGAAATAGAACCCGGGGCGAGTGTGAGTCAGGCGCGTCGGCAACAATAATAATAATACCGAAGTTGAAGACGGGAAAGATGTGGACGGAAGAAAGAAAAGAGCAACACCGGCAACGTATGAAGGAACACTGGGCAAAGATCAAAGCCCAGAGAAGCCAGTTGAAATAACGTGGTCCTTAGTTGACCGATACGATTAAAGAAGACTATTATCAATAATAATAATATACTCTCTAATTTCATGCCCATCAATTTTTTATTTACTATTGCTTGTCAGTATGTGTTATCATCTCTGAACATTTGGAATATTTGGCTGAAACTTTTTATTTATCCCGGATGAGGTGTTTAATGACCAAATACATCTTCAGTTTGAATGTTGGTTTGTTTTGGTTTGGAGTCAATACTACTAGAGCGAATGGCATGAACATTCGTATGTAAGTAGAATGCAGCAATAACATAAAACTAGGCTACAAATTGAATTTGTATACAGAGGGATGAGGTGAGTTATAGGAAGCCTCATTTCCCTGCTGCAAGCCAATTGCGCAATCTGTACCCTTCTCTTGACATCGCAATACCAGGTGTGAGAACTTGCTGATCTGAGAATATCACACGGTGACATGTCCTGACATGGAAGTCGCAACATAGTGTACTGCTCGGGTCTAAGCTCTGGGAACTTGCGGGGTGAGGGGAAAGGGCAGGGAAGCATCAGGCGAGAAGAGAAGGGTCTGTCAACAGCCTACCATGATTTCTGTTAGTCCTTTCTATTCCAATACTGCTGAAACAGGGCCGTTGCCCAAACCACTGTAGTGTTACGAATGAGTGAGTGAGTCACCGACCAATGTATTTGGTTCTGTACTATGCAAGGACCGAGAAACCTCATCACTCGTCAACACCACTTCTCATTGTCCGCGATGCACATTCCTGTCAGGTTCACGCAGCTTAGACCCAAGCAGTACAGTACCCTCTTAGCAAGTTGTCAATCTCTTCACACCGATTAAGGAGTGACGAAATGTTATGCTGGCATGGATCATAATAAAAGGCAAAGGTTGGTCTTGAAACTCTAGCTCATCTGCTGGTTTGAATCCGGCCACGGGCATGGATGTGTTTATCTTCTCATTAATTGTAAGCCCGTTCAATGTCTATGACATAAGATATACATTACATTCATCTTTCCTCATCATGCCAAGACTGGCTGCGCGGAGCAGCGGAAACGTTCCAGCCTGCTGTGCTGACGGATCAAGGATTGAATCCTGGCGCTGTCAGTTGACATTTGAGGATGCGCAAATGTGAGGGAGCCGTGTGAGTAGATTTACTGGCACGTTGAAGATCCATTGGCGTCTGTAAAAGCCTGAGTAGTTTAAAGGAACGAAAAACCAATAACATCATTACGTTATACAAGACTTATAATACAAGTAAAAATAAATTACATTGAAGCTGGCCGTATGGCTAAAAAGCGAAGGCCAAAAGGCAACAAATATTTCCAAAAAACATCCTTCTTAGGAATTTGCGTGCTGGTTGATAGATTGTTTTTCTTATGAGCTGTTTAATGTTCATTTTTGTGACCCCAAGAGTCCTCCCTTAAAACTACCTAATTCTAAGCAGAACAATGGACTGGGTACAAATTGCAAAATTACATGGGTGTTGTCCAAACAGGGTTCGATAGTTTAGCCATAATTTCACTAACTACTGTCACCAGTCTATTTGTCCCTTAAATCGCAAACCCGACAACGACGGGTACGAAGAGCTAGTCCAAGATAAAAAAAAGAGCCAGAGTTAATTTAATATCCAAACATTTCTTTATGTTTTTCTCCTTCCGAATATTAGACAACTGTTGTTCAGGTCCGTCAGCGTAATTTATTATAGCCTACCTGCATTTCCAAATCAAAGACTTCAAACCTATCATGGTTCACTTCCTTCAATTATTGCCTTCTTTCCCTTGTAGCCCGAATTCGATATTTATAACTGAAAGTAACACGTAAGCTAACGCTTATGGGCAGATGACCTCGTTGTTCCGCCCCCTTAAAACATCAACATCAACAACAACGACCATCATCAAACTTAATAGCAATTCACACTCTGAAAATCGTAATGATTTTAAATTTGAGAATATCCTCGTTCTCATGTTAAGGCAAAGGCTGTTCTTTCGACCAAGTCAATTACTCTTTTGCAAGCCGGAGTTATTAACATCTGCGTGCTGCGTCCACACTAGAATATGTCATATTCGCAGCGTTTATCTATTTTTGCGATGCTACTAATGCTGCCAGTTGGCTTACGAAAGCTCAGCTTGTTTCCACTAATATTGTTTAGCATAGAGTATATGGCGATAAAAATAATAATGATAATACATCTAATTATAATATTAATAATAATCATAATTCCACTACTAATAATAAAGATAATAATAGCGGCAAATGAGATTTCTCAGTTATTAGGTAATGTCGGATACAAGACGTAAGCCATAAAGTGATAATCAGACAGTTAAAATGGGTTGGTGCGACCGGGGATCTTCGGATCGAAACTTTTTCAAATCGTTTCCCTGCCTATAGGCTACAGTCGTAATAAATACAAGCCTCCTAACAATAATAATAATAATGTATTCTTAGTTTTTTATAGATGAACATTTTCCTTAGTCCACATCTATTTTATGTACGTTCGGCAATGGAAATACTCTTACATCACGCATCATATATATCCGGCATTTATACAGAGCGAAAATGAATTCCAGTGTGGACGAAGATTAAATAAACTATTTTCTTACCTATACAATGTAAATGGAGTGAACGCACGGCACACAAAGATCACTAGAAACAAAGCAACGTGACGCTTCAAACACAGTCACAGAGGAGACTAATCTTCAGAATTGCGACAGGTAATGGTGAGGAAATCAGTTTCAAATTTGGTATACAAACGAAAGAAGGCTGTCAAGTAAGTTAAATTTAGAACCTAGGTATGCGCCCCTCACCACAGGTACATATTCTGAGAACCACGGTATTGTATGACTACGTTCGGGTGCTCTGGTTCAGCTGTTTCCAGGGTGCTCTGACTAAAGTATTTGACCTAGCCTATGTTATTGTTCTTGCGCCATTTTGCACAGACGTTGATTGTTTCAGCAAATAATTGTCTGTGATATATTTTAGTCATGAAAGGAATACTTTGCCCGGCCGGGCCCCCCTCCCAGAGCCGGGCCCCGGGGCTGCAGCCATGCCTGACCCCCCCCCCTCTCGTCGGGCCTGTTAATATCTAGCCTATATGATGCAAGACTGAGAAATGACGATCCCATCAACAAACAGTCTCCCTCCACCAAATAACCTCTGAAGGTGTAGCTACTATTGCTGTGATACACTTACACCAATAAGCCATAAACTAGAATTGTAACCTAATATGCAGAAATGACCTTGGAGTATCTGATGAGATGATGGTGTGGCGGAGACATCTAGCGGGAATAACTTTTACGAAAAGAGAACCTTTACTTGTATATATTTTATCTCTGACTTTGTTTTATTGTTTCATTATTGTTGGTCTCCTAGTCAGAATTCCTCACTAGTTCTGCTTATAAAATGTGTATGTCATTCCCTATTAATAAATGTGCCAAAGAAATGTACGACATCATTAAAACCACAGTGGTGACCCCGACGTGATATTTGAGTGAATGTTAAATTATCGTGTAATAAAATAACGACATTGACCATGCCTCGCACGGACAACACACCAACCGATGCGATGCTAACAGGTATGCCTACATCTCATAACGAACCTGAAATTTCACGAGTGCCAATTAAAATCCCACCAATTTGGCGTAAAAATGTTAAGGTTTGGCTACTGCAGATCGAGGCCCAATTTGCTACAGCTAACATCACACAAGAGCTTACGAAGTTCAACTATGCTATCGGCTCACTGGAGCCAGACGTTCCCGAACTTATAAGTGATTTGTTAGTAAGACCACTTTCGAATACGCCTTTCTTAGACCTGAAGGCCCAGTTAATAGCTGAATTTGAAGAATCAGAAGGACGGAAAGTGACGAAAATACTCACAGAGCTTGACTTAGGAGACAAAAAGCCAAGCCAGCTTTTGCGAGAAATGCGCGCCCTTGCGGGGACACAGGTCAAGGATGATTTTCTACACACAATCTTTCTGCAACTGCTCCCAGTTAATTTAAGATCGATACTAGCATCCTGAAACGATACTCTAGACAACCTGGCCGCATTAGCTGATAGAATTTTAGATTTCTCAAACCCCCCGCAATTTCTATCGGTGATTCAATCTCGCCAACCAGCCACAGAACCTCCTACGCAGCAGGTGGACAGGATTTTCAGACTAGAGTCACAATTAGAACAACTTACGTTATCTATAAACAGGCTGATTTCGAACCCACATACAACCCGACATCGAACGAGATCTCGATCTAGACCTAGATCACCGTATCGCCAATATCGACCAGATAGTTCATTATGTTGGTACCATTTCACATACAAAGACAAAGCTAGGAAGTGTGTCAACCCATGCTCATATAACACAGCCTCCTCTGCTTCGAGAAATGATCAGGCCCCTCGCTAGACGCGGCACATAGTGATGTGGGCCAAGGAAATTCTAGCCGTGTATTTGAAATAGACCGTTACTCTGGTACACGATTCCTGGTTGATACAGGAGCAGATGTGTCAGTCCTACCGCCCACTGCACATGACAGAAAGCAGGCCTGTAAACGCATACTTTATGCGGCTAACGGCACACCAATTAAATCCTACGGCGAGCGTTTAATGCAACTTATCCTCAAACTAAGACGTCCATTTTGCTGGCCATTCATCACCGCTGATGTCCAACACGCTATCATTGGTGCTGATTTCCTCAACAACTATGAACTGCTTAGCGATGTCAAGCATAAACGTCTTATCGATAGCACCACCAGTATATCCACCTCTGCAGTGCTAGTTAAACGTCTAATTTCAGAGAGCATCCATTTACTTGACCCTCAGAATAAGTATCCAGAACTATTGGGAAATTATCCAAATATATTTCGTGACATTCCCAATTATTGTGCACCCGATATCACATTCTTTCATACCATTTCAATGATTGGCCCTCCAGTTTCGGCCAAGGCTAGACGATTATTCCCAGATAAGCTAGCACAAGCAAAGATGGAGTTTCAGAAAATGATAAATCTAGGTATATGTACACCTTCCAATAGCCCTTGGTCCAGCCCACTCCATTTAGTTCCTAAAAGTGATGATGGTTCCTGGCGACCTTGTGGAGACTACAGGGCCCTAAATGCAAAAAATCTTCCAGACCGCTACCCTATTCCACATCTACAGGACATCAACAGCCGCTTATGTGGCAAAACAGTTTTCTCCAAAATAGATTTGATTCGATCTTTTCACCACATTCCAGTCGCTGAAGAGGATATACATAAAACTGCTGTCATCACTCCTTTCGGCCTATTTGAATTTCTTAAACTTCCATTTGGGCTTTGCAATGCAGCACAATCATTTCAAAGGTATATCGACGTCATTTTGAGAGATTTAGACTTTGTTTTCTGCTACCTTGATGACATTCTCATAGCGTCTGTCGATGAGCAGGAGCATGAGATTCACCTAAAATTGCTTCTGGAACACCTAGATAAATATTCTATCAATGTAAACCTGTCCAAATGTATTTTGGGGCCTCTGAAATTTCCTTCTTAGGGTACTCTGTTACGTCTACAAGAATCAAACCATTACCTGATCGAGTTGAAGCTATCCGTTCATATCCACAACCTAGTACAATCGTTGATCTAAGACGATTCCTAGGATTGGTAAACTTTTATCGTCGGTCACTTCCCAATGCGGCTAAGACCCAGCAGAGCCTCTTCAGCCTATGTAAGGACACACGCAATCGTGACCGCAGAGCAGTTAAATGGACACCAGAGGCTGTTCAATCTTTTAACAACCTCAAGAAACAAATTGCTGATGCTACCCTACTTGCACATCCCTCAAGTGATCTACCATTGGCATTGACGGTTGACGCTTCCGACTTTTCGATTGGAGCCTCACTGCATCAAATCCGTGATGGTACAGCAGAACCTCTTGCATTTTTCTCAAAGACTCTAAATGACACACAAAAAAGGTACAGCACATATGATCGTGAGCTTCTCGCTGCCTATTCTGCAATAAAGTACTTCCGCCATTTATTGGAAGGTAGAAATTTTACACTTTTTACAGACCACAAACCTCTAACGTTCGCATTTCATCAGCGCCTAGATAAAGCATCTCCACGGCAACTCCGACAGTTGGATTTTATAGGCCAATTTACAACTGACTTGAAGTATCTTCCGGGAAAGGATAACATTCCTGCAGGTTTTATCTCCCGCATCTCATATATCTTCAGTACATCACAATTGTCATTTGATGATGTAGCAAAAGCACAGGCATCCGATGAAGAACTACACGCTCTGCTACAATCAACTACCACATCTCTTCAATTCAAGACCATCAATTTACCATCCGGAGCACAACTAGTCACTGATGTTTCAACAGGAGAGGTGCGGCCATATTTACCTATCCAATTCCGCAAGCTAGCATTTGAAATGCTTCATAATATGACGCACCCAGGAATTAAAGCACCTACCACACTTCTACAAAAAAGATATGTATGGCCATCACTCAAGGCAGATGTCAACCTCTGGACAAGATGTTGCATAGCCTGCCAGCGCTCCAAGGTTACCAGACATACGAACAGTGCAATTAATACATATGATCCAGTGGAACGACGCTTCTTTCACATACATGCGGATATTGTTGGCCCCCTTCCACCATCTGAAGGATATGCATATATCCTTACAATCATCGCTCGATTTTCAAGTTGGCCAGAGGCTATACCATTAAAGGACATAACAGCAGAATCAGTAGCTCATGCCATCCTATACTTTTGGATAGCTAGATTTGGTGTACCAGCCGTCATCACAACTGACCGTGGCAAGCAGTTTGACTGCTCGTTATTCAGTCATCTGATGAAAATACTGGGCATACACCACATTAAAACGACAGCTTACCATCCTGCAGCAAATGGGAAAATAGAACGTTGGCACCGCCAGCTCAAAGGCGCCCTTCGGACTCAGTTAACCAACAGCTGGGTACCCCAACTTCCAACAGTCCTGCTAGGCCTCAGATCACTCATCATACCTCACCTAAATTCCTCCTCAGCTGCAGTCATTTATGGAGAGCCTATTCGCCTACCAGCAGACTTCTTTGAAGAATCACCACCGACAGACCTTCCTGCTTTCGTCCTCAAGCTCAAACAGCATGTTCAATCCTTACGCTCAGTCCAACCAAAACATCATGCTGTTAAAAGTACATGTATACATCCTGAACTGTTGCGTTCTTCTCATGTGTTCATCCGGCATGACTCTCGTCGTAAACCTTTGCAGCCTATCTACGATGGACCATTCCGTGTAATGTCTCGCTCCGACAAACACTTTGTGGTTATTACCAACCATGGTGAAGAGACTATTTGTATTGATAGACTTAAACCAGCATTTCTACTAAATAGTGAATACACTGGCACAGCTACCACAACTTGTCCCAGTAGCCAACAGCAGATTCAGAGGGACATCTGAATCCCACAGACTCAACTGAAAGAGTCCTACACCCGTTTTGGAAGAACTGTTCGATTCCCATCACGATATCTCTCCGTTGTCACTGCGGAGGGAGTATGTGGCGGAGACATCTAGTGGGAATAACTTTTACTTGTATATATTTTATCTCTGACTTTGTTTTATTGTTTCATTATTGTTGGTCTCCTAGTCAGAATTTCTCACTAGTTCTTCTTATAAAATGTGTATGTCATTCCCTCTTAATAAATGTGCCAAACAAATGTGAGTACGACATCATTAAAACCACAATGGTAAAAGGCTAGAACTGCAATATCCAGTGTTTGTCTACTATTAATGCATTGAACGATCTGATATGGAGACTTATCTGAAATTGTGGAATGTCTCCAAGCTGCTGTGACAACCACTGATCTGATGTAGCCTACATAAAAATATGTATGTGGAGACAATTGCAAATTACCAATCTGTTGTTCCTCTGTGGCCCCTGTTCTTTCTCTTCAGAGAGTCTCCAAGAAGTGTGGTATGCTGCTGCTAATAATAATATCGTATGGCCTCGGGTGCCAGGTGCAAGCTTTGTTATTTGCATCCAGGGGGCAGCTTGCATGTCGAATTTTGTTGTTCCTTGAGGCACCATGAAAGTCAATGAATTAGATATCTAAGCTCCTTGACACTATAGCGCTTTCTAGTACAGAAATGAGGAACTTTGAGTTGACGGAAAGTTCCGAGATTAATTTTGCCATTATGAACACGGCCTACTGATTTCAAATGGGTTCTTTAACATGCCAACATCGTATGACATGCGTATCGTGATTATTTCCGCCTTTCAAAAATCTCTTACCACGGCCAGGAGCGAACCTGCAAGCTTGGGGTTAGTAATCCGACACGATAACCACTCACAAACCGTGGCAAGGTATGCTGCTGAGTTTCAACCATGACGACGCCTTTCAATGGTTGTTGGCATGTTAAAGAACCCATTTGAATTCAGTAGGCCGTGTTCAATGGCAACATTAATCTCGGGATTTTCCGCCAACACAAAGTTCCCCCTTTCTCTACTTGAAAGCGCTGTAGTGTCAAGGAGTTTAGATATCTAACCTCCTTGACTTTCATAGCGTTCAAAGGAACGACGAAATTCGACATGCAAGCTACCCTCTGGATGTCAATTAACAAAGCTTGCACCAGGCACCCGAGGCCATACGATATTATTATTATTATTATTATTAATGGTTTTATTTATAAGGTGCGTTCAAAAAGTAACGAGCCGGAGGCTGGAATGTGCAAACCGGTGACGACATCGGCTAATCGTGGCGTGTGTAACGAGGTGTGGTTCCGACCATGCGTGGAAGGTCACAGCCCGTCGCTAGAGGGCACGCGTGCACGTCACGTGATGACATAAAGCAAGCAGCAGCTTGCATCAATCGTCCAACGCTGCCAGTCGCATTGCAAACAGTGACATGGAGGCGTCAATCAAGAGCAAAAAGGTGTTGTTCGGTTTCTGATAGCGGAAGGAGTAGGGGGAACGGATATTCTACGCCGAATGTCACAAGTGCACGGCGAACACTGCATGTCCCTTGCAAGGGTCAAGGCGTGGCACAAGCACTTCAGGGAAGGACGGGTGTCGTTAGCCGATGATGCCCGGTCTGGGGCACCCCTCTGCATTACCGATGACAACGTCCAGCTGGTTGAGTGGGTAATGCACTCATTACCCAGGACCGCCGAGTGACAGTGAACGCCATAACCGCCGTGGTCGCTCCTCGACAATGCACGACCTCATACGTACAACACAGTCGCGGCACTTCTGCAGAAATTCAAATGGGTGGTTCTCGGCTACCCTCCATACAGTTCAGACCTCTCTCCCTGTGATTACGCCCTGTTTGGTCCCCTGAAAATGGCTCTACGGGGTCAACGATTCACCTTGGACGCCGACGTCCAGCTGTACGTGCGGAACTGGTCCACATCGCAGCCCAGGGAATTTTATGGGACAAGTGCCTCAACAGCCCGGGCCAATATTTCAAACATACAGGTAGTGGTTTCTGTAATTATGCCTCCGGATCGTTACTTTTTGAACGCACCTTATACATTTCTACTCCACAGATTATGACCTCTTAAAGAGGTGCTGTAGTCATTCCATCGAATGTATTTCTTAGTTAGCTGAGTAAGTCATAAAATGTATTTTCCCTTGTGATATTCCATTATAGCGGTGTAGCATGGGATGTGAGGCGAGCTGATCGACCATCCAGTGCTAATGGTCACAAAGAGTTCCAGGGACCAGGAATAGCACCACACGGTACGAGAGTACAATGTCTGCCTAATCTATAAATAACTACCCCGACCCACATGCAACAATACCTTTAAATAATCCTCCAGCCTGAAAAACGTGGGCTTCGATATCTACAGAGGTGTCTAAAATATCAGAATAAAATGAAAATGATTTTCACAGTTTGTTCCAGTCGTTCGACCGGGTGAGGGATGGAATGAATTAAGCCCCCCATCTAGCGGCGAGGATAAGAACTGTGCCGGCTGTCGAAGACTGTCGCACTCCTTAGGGGCAATGATTAAATGAATGACAGATGAAATGAAATGGTAGTGGAGAGTGTTGCTGGAATGAAAGTTTTGACAGGGAACACTGGAGTACCCGGAGAAGAAACTGTCTGCTCCCGCTTTGTCCAGCACAAATCTCACGTGGAGTGACCGGGATTTGAACCATGGACACAGCGGTGAGAGGCCGGCGTGCTGCCGCCTAAGCCATGGAGAATTTAATTCAGAATCATTTCATTGACCAATTGCCTACAACCTTTATGTTATTAATGTTTTCTCCCATGTAGACTTATAGATATTTTCATTAGGAATTGCTTCTGGAAATTTTAGGAATTGGGTATTCCAAGGGATACCTGATCTGGGTCCGTTTTGTTTTGTTTCAATGACTTTGGAATGTACCCTCTAAATCAGGTGATTTCAAACCATGGTACACGATTCTTTGAAAAACTAAAGAGTGGATGATCAGTAAACCGACTTTGAGTACCTCTGCTTTAAATTCATACAAAACGTAGAATAATGATAATAATGATAATGATAATAATAATAATGTATGTATCTACCGTAGGCTGAGGAGATACGGCAAATGTGGAGACAGGGAAGAGTAGTGGTGCTGCCCACCCATAGTATCCTCTTCTACAGGAAGCACCC
Organism: Meconema thalassinum; assembly: GCA_946902985.2. Taxonomy (NCBI): domain Eukaryota; kingdom Metazoa; phylum Arthropoda; class Insecta; order Orthoptera; family Tettigoniidae; genus Meconema; species Meconema thalassinum. The sequence goes on from OX336388.2 coordinate 1,210,716,688, forward strand.
ATAAATCATTGGCTAACCATATGGAGAAATTGAGAATACACCCCTGACCTACAGTACAGTCATTATTATCATGCAGAAAGCAGTCATCTTTGAGACCTGCTTCACAGTTCACTCATTTCTCAATGTACCATCCTAAAAGAAGTTGTCATATTGTCATGCAAACAACGCTGACGATATATTCATTTATACGGACATATATGGTGAAATAATGATAATAATAATAATAATAATAATAATAATAATAATAAAAGTAATTAAATTGTACGGGGTGATCTGAAACTAAGGTTACAAGGCCGATATTTCCGGAGTTTCGTCTGTTAGTTAGTTACCGACAGTAGTGGCTACGCTGGCTAAAACGCAGCATTAGGTCATGGGGCCAAGCTCTCTGCTGACTCGGTAGACGCGTGGGTTCGAGCCCCACCGTCGCCCGTCCTTGAAATGGTTTTCCGTGGTTTCCCCATTTTCAACACCAGGCAAATGCTGGGACGGTACCTTCTGACAGGCCACGGCCGCTTCCTTCCACATCCTTGCCCAGTTTCATTCACCATCATTCATTTCATCTCTCATTAACTCCTCTCATGAGGTTGGCGTGTGGAAGGGCATCCGGCCGTAAAAACCATCGCCACAAAGACTTCCTTCGCATCTCATCCCCGACCCCGTTGGGAAACGGGAATAATAAGGGGTAGACATACAATACGTCTGTTAGTTAGTTATTGAGTTTTTAGAAAAAAAAGTTGTGTGGGGTAATTTGAATACATACGGTTGGTAAGTGTGCAGAGGTACAGCCACCCACCACCTACAGCGCTAGTTGTAGGTAAGCAACTAATGGCGACTTGTTTGGAAAACTGGTCTCGCGTAGAGATTTGATTTGTGTGGGCGAAACATGTAACCGCAGCGAGGACTTCTCGCCTAGGGCGTTATCTTCTTCCATCATAACAACGCGCGATCTCCAACAGCCCAGAAGATCACCACGCTGTTGAAACGGTTTCGTTGGGACATCATTACAACTCTTCCTATAGCCCGGACTTCGCTCCAAGTGACCTGCTTTCTCACCTGAAGGAGCACCTACCAGGTCGACGATTCGCTTCAGACGAGGTAGTGAAATACTTCGCTACAACGTGGCTGAACACGCAACGACAGGATTGTTACCATGAGGGAAGCTTGCTATCTAGGGTGAGTGGTTGTCGTGTCGGACTACCAACCCCAAGCTTGCAGGTTCGCTCCTGGCCGTGGTAAGTGATTTTTGAAAGCGACAAAAATACGACACGCATGTCATACTATGTTGGCATGTTAAAGAACACATTTATTTTCAGTAGGCCGTGTTCATAATGGCAAAATTAATCTTGGGATTTTCCGCCAACACAAAGTTCCTCATTTCTCTACTAGAAAGCGCTATAGTGTCTTGGAGCTTAGATATCTAACCTCCTTGACTTTCATAGCGCTTCTTGGAGCGATACAATTCGACATGCAAGTTGTCCTCTGGGCGTCAATTAACAAAGCTTGCACCTGGCACCCAAGGCCATACGATATTATTATTATTATTGTCCGGCTCCGAGGCTAAATGGTTAGTGCGCTAGGCTTTGGCCCGACGAGTCCCAGGTTCGATTCCCGGCCGGTTCATCAGAGATTTGAATCCCCTGGAGTTAATTCCCGTGGATCGGGGACTGGGTGTATGTGCAGTCATCAAAACACGTCTTCCTCATAACGGGCGTCAACTTGAAAGACCTGCACTCGGCCTCTCAGGAGGCCACACGATTATCATTATTATTTTTACCATGAGGGAAGATTCAAACTCATCCCACGAAGCGACAAGTGCATAAACCGATATTGGGAATATGTCTAAAAATATTCTAATGCATGTAGGCCTACTATCTGTTGGTTGTGTTGGTTGAATGAAATAAAAAGGTGCACGTTTCACTAAAGGCTTTGTAACCTTAGTTTCTGATCACCCCTCGGGTGCTATCATGTGGGAGTCGCAGAATAGGCAATGATAGATTGTATACGCAAAAAATAAGACCCAATCACCTTATTACTATCTAACCCTACCCGCAAAAATTAATTATATATATCAGTGAGCTCGTGTGTGCGCATTTCAAAGGTATAAACATTTAGAGTGAAATTCGCTCTTAACGTTCTAGAAATATTAACGAGTTGAAACCAATATCTATCTACAGAAAATAGTATTGCCCAGGACGTGAATTATTCAGAATTAATAAAATAAAATTGCAAGTGCAAAAGCAAGGAAGGCAGTAATCTACACGTTTTCTTATTTGTTTGAAATTTGAATTAATTTTCGATGTAAATTTCACGTATGCATGTATGCAATATAACTTTTTGGTTCAATCCTTAGTTTAGGAGCTGCAACAACGCGGTCGTGTAGCTCCGACAATACAGTATAGCAGTTGAATTTAAACATATTTATAATGTTATTTTTTTATCATCCGCACTACTACTATATTAATCTTTCGGATGTCTGAGTTACAAATAATGGTTATCTTTAGTCTGTATGTACAGTTTAGTCTCCCCAGGGGAGGGGGTGTGCCACAGTAAGATCTTGCACCACCTGTAAACCTTCTTAGGGCCGCCTCTGAGTGCTGGAATTCTGCTACAGAGAGGAAAAGTAAATCTATAGACCTCCGACAGGATTGGGGTATTAGTATTAGAGCGCCATCTCCCCTCCAGGGACGTAGGCGACCTGGCATCCAGGCATTCCGAGCCAGAGTTTGCGTGTGGTAGAGTGGCCAGTTCCTTTCCACTTCTCCACCTGCCATAGCGTCCAGCAGGTTCCCATTTTGCATCACGAGGCTGGGAGACCACATACCAGACCATATCAAGACTTATAAATTCGTGGCAGAGCCGGGCATCGATCCCAGTATCTCGGGGGGTGACAACCATCAATGCTAGCCACTGCGCCACGAACGTTGACGGATGTCCATCAAGCATCAGTTGAGGCCGTTGAATGGGTCAGGGATCTTGACCATGAACTGTAAGATTGTATGAACTTGTGTGTGTTCGTTTTCTTTGTATATATTGTACATAATTATATTCATCATACGATAAATAAATAAACTGCGCCACGAGGTGGTCTACAGGATTGGAGGCGAGTGCCTTATTCTACTAAACCCACAAAGCTGACAGTGAAACAATATTGCATATGCGTGACCGAGATGATACCTGCTCGGGTCCAAGCTCTGTGCACTTGCGGAATGGGGGGAAGGGGCAGGCGAGAAGAGAAGGGCCTGACGTGTTATCTGGTATTCCTCTATATTCCAATACTGCTTACATACAGTAGAGCCGTTGCACAAACCATTGTGGTGTTGCGAATGAGTGAGTGAGTCACCGACCAATGTTTTAGTTCTGTTACTACGTACGGACCGAGAACCCAGCACGTCTGTCATCATTAGGGCCCGGATTTTTTTAAATGCAAATGCGCATATGCAAATGCATATTTAGAACGTTAGTGCATATTTTGAATGTTAGTGCATATATGGGTATATTTTTTCTCTCGTGTGTGATCGATTAATCCAAGATTTCTGAACGAAATGAAAAATCTAATGAACTCCATATGTTGTACATCCCTTGGCAACACGATAAGCCTTCCCTGGTCAAGGAATGTGCTTTCAATGTCTCAATACAGAACAAGTGGGTAGATGGATAATGACCCTTTCACAACAGGTATTTCCTTCAGTCCTATGTACTGTCTCCTAACAGTAGCCTCCAAAGGTTTGCGTAAACAAGTGCGTTCATCTGTTAACTTGCTCTTCGTCTATTGCAGTGTTTTACCAGATTAAACTGTAAAAATGCCTAAAGATAAGTGCTCTAGGTCATTTTTAATAAAACAGTGGATATCAGGCAATAGTGACTATACAAGTGACGGTGATGTAGTGTACTGTCAAGTGTGCGAGAAGAGTGTAAAATGCGATTAAAAATTTCAACTTGAGCAGCATTCGAAAACGACTTCACATCTTAGATCAAAAGAACAGAGTAAGAATACTCAACAGATACTTTTAACTGACATTAAAACGCGGTTTGAAGTTAGTACATTCTTTGCTGATCTCTGTGAAGCTTTTGTATACAACAACATTGCACTGCATAAATTGAATAATCCACATCTACGCTCGTTTCTTGAAAAGTATTGTGCTAATCAAAGGATACCAGATGAATCTACCCTTAGGAAGAACTATTTACTTTCATTGCACGCTTCTGTCATGGATTCGATACGGTCTGACATAGGATAGAACTGTATATGGATATCGGTAGATGAAACAACGGATTCGTGTGGTCGATACATTGCGAATTTCATAGTGGGTAAATTATGTCCAGAAGAACCCGGCAAACCTCATTTACTTTCGTGCAAACTGCTATAAAAACCAACCACGCTACAGTTGCAAGATTTGTTAACGATTCCCTGCGCCTTCTGTGGCCTAGCGAATCGGAAAGTGATTGTTACAAAGTGCGCCTTTTAGTCACAGATGCAGCTTCGTATATGTTGAAAGCTGGTCAGTCTCTTGGAGTATTTTTTCCAAATCTCATCCATGTCACATGTTTGGCCCATGGATTGCATCGTATTGCAGAAGAGATACGGACGCTCTTTCCATCAGTCAACAAAGTAATTTCAAGTGGAAAAAAACTGTTCCTAAAAGCACCGGCTTGTGTACAGTTGTACAAAACTTTCCTGCCTCAGGTTTCTCTTCCGCCGGAACCTGTTCTCACAAGATGGGGAACTTGGTTATCCGCAGTATCGTTCTACCAGGAGTACTTTAATCAAGTGGAAGATGTAGTTACACGTAATGACAATACTCATACTGCACGTGTTCGTGATGGAAAGTGCGCATTTGAATCTAAAACTATATATCAAGATATCAGTTTCATCCATGTGCATTATTCGTCACTTTCGAAGGCGATTAAGGGCCTAGAAACTCGCGGTGCACCCCTACACAAATCCCTTTAGTTACAGTAATTCAAAACACCATTAGTTCTTTAAATGGTGTCCCTGGTGAAACTGGAGAAAAAGCGAAAAGGAAACTCAGTGCGGTGTTGGACTCAAACCCAGGACTGAAGAAGATTCAATCCATAAGCAACTACATAAGTGGAATCAGGCAGTCTTTACCAGAAGAATGTTCAGAGCAGTCAGTGCCAGTATACAAGTATTGCCCAGTTACGTCCGTCGACGTTGATCGATCATTTTCAGCATATAAATTAATTCTGTCCGACAACAGAAAGTTATTGACCCATGAAAACATTGAAAAACTATTGATAACCTACTGCTATGCAACATTTTGCAAGGAATGAAACATGTGTATCAATGTAAAGCTCAGTTAAAATTACATAATACGTTTGGTATGTGTATTTTGTTTTATTTTTAGTGCATATATTCTGGCATATTTTCAACATTTTTAGTGCATATGTGCATGCATATTTTTGTAGCTTTTAGTGCATATGAATCCGGGCCCTATTCATCATATATCGTCATCGTCCGCGATCCACATCCCTCTCAGGGCCACGGAGCTTGGACGCGAGCAGTGCGTCACATGCCAAATGCCTTGCGCCACGCCACTTCATTGTCAAGTGCGTAGCGGACCACAGCTTCTAACATTTGGTGACAAAACTCCCTTAGAACCAGTGGTTCTTCAGTACTGATGGAACTGACACACACGAAAGTTTTTTTTTTTTTGCCACCACTCTTCTGTAAATTGTGTGAAGCGTGCAGATAACTTAATTTGTATCAAGCGAATACAAAAGAGACGGCTCCGGTGGCGTAGTTGGTAGCATGCTGAGCTTCTATGCCCAAGATCGCAGCCGAAGTCGTCGGATTTTTAAGAGCGTTAAAATCCCTCAGTATGCCTTCCTTCGGAGGGGAAGTAAAGCCGGTGGTCCCATGTCATTGATGTATGTATGGCATGTAAAGGAATCTTCCACTAATTACACTTGTGTGAAGCTAAATTATAGGTTAGATTTGACTAACGCTCTTGGGTTCCAACGTTCGTCATCAGGAGCTGACTGTGGTGGCATCTAGTAACCAAGTTCACAACTAGTGATCGTCGACGCTGGCGTTTGGTGGCTAAAGTAGAATAAACTTAAAAATTGAATGTTTGCAGTCCTTACTTGAATTAAAAACAGACAACACACACTCTTACAGCCATCACAATTAACACCGGTTATCAGACAGATTCTACACACACCCAAAGTACACGGGGCAGCATGATCGCGTTGTAGCAGCCCCTAAACTGAGGATCCAACTAACCAGAATACAAAGGACATGTTATTTTTTGTTTTATTTAGGTAGATTGGTGCAACGGGCGATATGTTATTTATGAAATGACCATGACCGTGATTCGGAGCTGTACCAATTTCGGGGATCGGAAGTTCGTATCCCAGTGCTGACAGTGGCTATTCTGAGTAGGGTTGTCCTCGGGATTTTCCACCCTCCGTCCAGGTAAATACTGAGATAGTACCTTATTTGAAGCCCCAGGGCAACTACCATATCCCTGACCATGACAATTACATTTTAACACACTACTGCGGGCACCACAGAAACACAGGCTATGAGTCAAATTGAATTCTCACCCAAGTACATGGGGCTAGAGACCAAGGTGTTCCAGGCATCTGAAACAATTTTAAAACACAACTTAAATAATTGCAGGCTAGTAAAGTGTGTTTATTTTTTTATTTCTGGGGCTTTGACATTGTGGATATTTCAGTCTGTGCACTTGAGTGTGTGTAGAATTATCTGATAACCTGTATTATTGTGATGTCTGTATCAGTGTGTGTATTTGTAATTGAGACTAGGATTGGGATGGAGGCGGCCGTGGCTTTATGTTAGGAACCAACACGGTATTTGTTTGGAGTAGAAAAACGAAGCCATGGTAAACCGATTTAGGATGACTGAGGTGGGAACTGAACCCACTTCGTTTCAGTTTTCTCTCACGAGGCTGAGTGAACTCCGCTCCAACCATCTGATTTTGTCTGGCTTCATGGCGTGTATGCTTGGCCGGAAGGTTCCTGGGTTCGATTCCCGGTCGGGCTGAGGCGATTTTAATGTCCTATGGTTAATTCCCATGGCTCGGGGACTGGATGTTTGGGACGTCTGCGAAAATTAAATTAAGAAAATCAAAGGAAACAGAGAAAGTATAACGAAACAAACAAAATAAAAAATAAAATACAAAAAAGATCAGAGTTACATTACTTAGCATAGCCGGGAATCGAACCCGTTCTCCCAGGGCGACAACCAAGATGGCCAGCCATCACACTACGAGCACGAGGCGGTCAGTAAATTATGTATATGTCACTGCAGCATGAATTGGATATCAAATGCCCCTCAAGGAATAGGCGGCGTGGGTCCGTACCGGTCCACCTATTAATTCTGTTAGAAATACAAAGCCATGCCAGTTTTGTCTGGCTTGTAGTGTTTAGCAGGCCGTGCCTTGCTAATGCTCTCAGCGATCATATGCAATACGTAAAGCACCTTGTACGTCCCATTTCCCATGATTCCTTGGAGCAGGATAAAGCCCATTTACATCAGTAGGTAGCGCTCTGAGCTTGTTTATCAGTGAGTTTCGTGGTGTCTTCAATGGTGAACTGCTGAGCATGTTCGTTGAGTTGTGTACCGTAGCTTTGACCAGCATCCGGCATGAACTACCAAGGTATGACATCAAGTATGGCGGAGGTAGATATTCCTTAGAGTTCGTTTAGGGTTCCATCAATGTGGCACTATCTCAGTGATCAGCTGAAGAAACAGTGACATCCAGTACCTCAAAATATGATGTTTTTGGCAACTACATTTAAATATTTTAAGGCATTTACTAAACTGTGGATTATTAAATAATTCCAAGCTTTTGACGCCATACTGAATTGGGGATTTATAAATATAAAATACATGTTTTATTTAGGGAGATTGGAGAAGTGTATTATTTTCAGAAACTGGCATAACAAATTATGTAGTCTCGTTGTGAATAAAGTCGATTTAATAGCGTCTATGTAATCAATCGATACAGAATATTCTCCAGCACTACATTGAGGTAAATACTGAAAAAGTACAGATTTCTAGTTATGCCACTGTTGTAGGAAATGAGCGATAAACAGTATGTTAAATTATAAGCCACATACAGCCTACAATAGGGGCAGATGACCTCGTTGTTCCACCCCTTAATTAACAGCCTACCGTGTTTTATAATTTTCTACGGCTGATCTCATTGGCAGGTGATTACGTTTTACTCTTACTCGCAGGGGCATCTGGTCCAAATGGGATCATGAACTTTACTTAACAAAAACTCAGTAAGCTGTTATGGTGTTATTTGCTGTTGTTTCAATTAATGTTGTTGATTTTACGTCCCTAAATTTCGTAAATAAGTGTTTATTTATTGCTTATTTAACAACGGCACCCATGCTCGATAGCGCACAAGGTCTCTTCAACTGTCTTCAAGGTGCACACACCTACAGTTGCCAACATGTGGGATACAAAATACACCACACTAATAATTATTGATGCGTGATTACCCCACTGTGCGTGACAAAAACCAGGGGTGTATATATTGTGGGCAACGCTACCTAGCAATTATTGGTCTAGGAAAAACACATTGCTTAGGATGAAAATTATTGATGCGTTTATGGGTAATTTCATTCTTAGCGTATAGAAGGATATAGAACAGATGTTATTTAAAAAGGACTGGTGCACTCGGGTGTCTTGAGGGTGATTTGTTATGAAGAGGTGCTCTAAATGGAACTTGGTGCTGTTTTTGTTTTACAATACCGGCAATACAGTAGTACCATATGAGTGGGGTTGGCAATGCTGTATTTGTTCATAAATCACACGTATAATGGTGGACTCAGTTGAAATTTTATCTATATAAGTCGTGATCTAAGAAGGGGAAGGTCAGTGGTTTATAGGCAGCGGAGGAGTAAACATCTATTACTACATCATCTCCAGATTTTGCCGACCATTACCACAGGTAGTATAAGAATGTGTTTGCCCCAAGATATGTTCTCGAGTTTTACTAAAATTTTATTCTGGTCTGAGTGCTGAAACGGTGTTCACTCAGCCTCAGGCAAAACTAAAAAGAGGTGGGTTCGATTCCCACCTCAGCCATCCTGGAATTGGTTTTCCGTGGTTTCCCAATTCTACTCCAGACGAATGCCGAGATGGTTCATTACTGGCGCATGGGTACTTTTGACCTGAGGCTTTAATAATGCTCTATATTTACGTTTTTGTCACCTCTTATTTCCTGTCGCTTTCTCTACCTTCGTTCCTAGCCTTGAACTTCACCCTGAAAAGGAAACGTGTCCATAGCTTTTTGAACACTCAAGTTATTTCTATATTATTTACGGTCGGGTCAGATTTACCCATGGCGCCAGTCTTCACGTGTCAATTTTTGGTTTACGTTAGTTGGAACAATCTGTAAAAAATAGGGGGAAAAGCCACCAATTTTGGTGCAGCACAATCACATAGCACACATTCTTGTTGAGCGAAGTTTAAGGTGTAGGGACACCTTAGTCATCAGCTCCTTTGTTCAAAAAATTGAGATGACTGCTTTGACGCCACTATCGCAGCCAATTATACTGTTACAAAAGTTATTGACATTTTCCTGCATGTTAAATTTGAAAAATATATATAAATAAACATCATTTTATATTGTGAATGGTAGTAAGACACCAGGTGTAAAATCATTTTATTAAAATCCGTACGACTACGACAAAAGTGGAGTGACACACTATGCGTCAAAATAACCCGGCGCCAGTGGTCGTGTTATATTTTTCCACGCCAGCTCCCAAGGGTCAAGGCCACGACGACTTACAAATACATTCACAAATACAACCATCTCATCTTTACCTCCTGATATTGGCAATCTGTGGTAACTGTAAAATGGGACGTGGGAATGAAAATGCTATTACTTAGAGATGTAAGCAAACACAACATAAGTCGCGTTACTTTTGGTCGCGCGGTTCTCAATGCCAGCTTGTGGCAGGCAGGCAGGGAGGCAGGATGACTGGAACCAACAATGCGGAACGCTCTACACATGTCGAGATGGAATGGTTGCATGGGGAGGAGAGCAATGCAGTGTGATGTGCGAATTTCTAAAAAGGCTTCACTGGACGCCAAGTTGAGAAGATGCCCACACTCTCCCTTGCTTATACTCGCCAACTAATCCATTTGCATCTTCAACATTTCAAGGTCTGGCTATTTAGAGGAAGTAAAACGCTTTACGATGCTATTCCATTTGTTAACTCTCGAATAGGTTGGCAACATTTGCAGCTATAATGATCCTTTTAGTCTACCTTCCTTATTTGAAAATGATCGACAGCGGTCATGGGACCATGGGGGCAATCTCTCGACGGACTCGGTAGTCGTAAGTTCGAGCCCCACCGTCGGTCGTCCTCGAAATGGTTTTCCGTGTTTTCCCCCATTTTCAACTCCAGGAAAATGCTGGGATGGTACCTTCTGACGGGCCACGGCCACTTCCTTCCATATCCTTGCCCACTTTATCACTAGGACGCGCAAGTCGCCCACTAGAAAGACCTGGACTCGGCCTCCCAGGAGGCCACACAACAAAAGGAAATTGAAAAAGGAACAGTGCTCCAAGTGCGTGCGTCTGTAGGTACAGTATGTATGCCGCGGCGTAGCCGTGTTCGTGAAATCGTGCACCACGACCATGAGGGCAGCTGCAGCAAGTCCGGAGATCGTTGGATGGTACATTATTTCAAGTCGTGGGACACCTATCCCTTCCCTGTTCCTAATACAGCTACACAAACTGCTACAGTTACCACATAAACACAGGTTATCAGACAAATTCAGCATTTTCCCGACTATATGTGGCTGATGATCATGATGTCCCAAGACCTTAAAATGAATTACCACCACCACCACCAACAACAACAACAACAACAACAACAACAACAATAACAACACAAGTTTGTTGTGTATGGTATCAACTTCTAAATGGCTCAACGTATTCTTATCAATTCTTTTAAATGAATGATTTCGCCAACACCAACAGTTTACCTTTAAACATTTTAATAATAATAATAATGATATGTATAGTATCTTGGTATCCTACAATGTCCGAAACGAGACTATTGCGTCGCGCTTGAATAAAATTGAAATGGCTTACCATCTAACTAAGAATGTGTACAACGAAAGATTTATATCCCTGAATGCAAAACTCAAGCACTACTGCACGGTCATCCGGCCAGAAGCTTGCATGCAGTGGAATGTATCGTCATGAATAAAAAAGGCATAATGGAAAAACTGGAGATCAAGGAAAGGAAGATTTTGAGGAAAATCCTGGGTCCAGTCTAAGACCACGTCGATTTCCGAAGACCAAGAGTTGTACACTCACATAGAGAAATAACTGACGTGATGAGGAAAAGAGGATTTCTTTCAATGAACAAATAACCCGAATGAAATCAACATGGCTATCCAACCACATTTTTGCTTTTCTCCATGACAAGAAGAAAAAGAGGGCCTGGTTCGGTGAAGTTAGGAAAGATCCGTTGGAGACTGGGATAGCATGTGAAGATATCCAGGTGCGTGGCCCACTTAGGGAAGAACTTCAAGAACATCGGAGTTATCAACCTAAGCCGAAACTAATAACCGGGAAGGCGTGGACGACGGAGGGAAAGTTGCAACATCGATTGCGAATGAAAGAGTATTGGGCCAACATTAAAATGCAGAAGAAACAGTTGACATGGCGTGGTCCTTTGTTGGTCGTAACGAAGCAATAATAATAATAATAATTATAATAGTAATGTTATTGGTTTTTCGTCCCTTTTAACTTCTGTGGCTTCTAGAGACGCCGGGATACCGGAATTTTGTTACGAAGGGGATCTTTAACGCGCCAGCTAATCTACTGACACGGCTCCCTCACATTTGCGCACCCTCAAATGCCAGCTGACTGCGCTAGAATTCGGTCCTGCAACCTTGTGCACATCAGGCGAGAACGTTACCGCTGCACCATGCAACCTGTCTAGTGTGCGATTTAACGCGCATGCCTACGGTGCGGGGTTCCCCTGCAGATTCATCAAGTAAAATCCGACTAAGAGGATGCACAACATACATCCCTAGTTGAAGCAGGATCAATGTTTGTGACTCTGGCCGTGTTGATGTTAGCTCCCATTCGGCGCGTGTCGGTCCTCTTTCACAGAGAGCTTCTCGTGAATGGTCGATGAGGTAAGTACGGCTGTTATCGACTAGGTAGTAATCTCATTGCTACCTCCAGCACGTCATTAGGTCTTCCTCTGACGCTTCTGTAACTTAATTCTCACCCGAACAGTACGCTAACCACAACAAGCAGACCGCGGACATGGCCAGGGGGTTCAAGTTTTCATCCCTGCTCCTGTGTTTATTAATTCCCGTGCCTGCCTGGTATGTGTGTACCTCATGCGGACAGGAATGTGCGGCCTGACCCCTTAACGTAAAGCAAGTTTTATACAAAAGCTCTCTAAATAACAGGGATATAGTGGAGTTCAGCTCGGACATTCCACACTTTGGTTTAAAGAGCAAAATGTTCTGTTCAGCTGAGACCACCACGTGATGTAGCGGATAACATTCCTGGCTGTCGTCCTGGAACTCCGGGTTTGATTGCCAGATCTGTCATGAAATTTCATTCTGGTTTGTGGGATGGAATGGGGTACACTCAACGTCATGAGACAAAACTGAGAAGAGGTGGGTTCGATTCCCACCTAAGCTAACCTTTTCCCATTGCTATTCCTGGCAAATGCCGGGATGGTTCCTAACTAAGGCCGCGGCCGCCTCCTTCCCAATCCTCACCTGCATTACAAATACACACACTGCTACTACTACTACCAAGTCAGTCAGAATACATACACCACAATAACACAGGTTATCAGACAAATTCTACACTCATCCAAGTACATGGGGCTGAATGACCAAAATATCCAAGCCCTTCAAATGGAACAACAACAACAACAACAATAAGTTCTCAGCTGATGAGCCAGGCAGATCCCTCAATGAAGTTATAACCATTTCTTTTTTTGCTAATGCAAATGAAACGACAATTAACAGCTTTGATACAAACTTGACTAATTCTTTTCCAATAACTGAAATTACACCACTCTAATGGCATAGTTTGGTAATTATTTGGTTTAAGAGGTTTGGCATCATGATCATATTCCTAGGTCTAAGAAAGGGAGACTTTCACTTCTTGAAGAATTATTGTATGAAGGATTGAATGAGAAGACGGGACAGCTAATGCCTTTATTTGTGAATTTAATACTTTTGAGGTATGGAGAGAACTAGTTGTTCAAGAGGGACTAGGCAAAGAAAAGTGGAGACATTGCCTCAGCTACCAGACACTATTTTACCCGTGTAGAAGAAGGCGTCATGTAGCCACGAAAAGGAAGAAAGAAACATTTAGGAAGTAATTATGTTACGTTTACTTTCTAGATTAAGATTTGGTTTAAGGACGCTAGAATAAACTCTTTGATCAACAGTGTATTTGGGGAAGAAATAGAATAAAATTTGTTCTATATAAAATGCAGGGGTGTGCAATTTATTAGACTCAACGCCAGTATTCCAAAATGTCATTTATACTTTTCATGATTTACTGCACTAAATATACAACCTCTGACCGAAAAGTTCGGTGAATGGGTCTGTCTATATTGCGAACGAATTGTTGGTTTATCTGAAACAGCAGTTACTGTCCTTCGAAGTAATCCCCGTGGATGGTTATGTACTTCTGAGAATGTCTGTACAAGTCCTGGAAACTCTTTAGGGATAGCCTTAAGTTGGGTCATCACATTACGTTGGATGTCCGAAATGTCCGAAAACCTCTTGACTCTTTAGGGCTTTTTGGTGACCCTGGACCTGGACTTTGACGCTTGACATCGGGGTCGTACCTCAGACACCAGGTCTCGTCGCCCGTGACGATGGTTTTCAGAGGCATTCCATTCCACAGAACAATCACCCTTCTCACTGCCACCCGCTGAACAGGTGTGCATGGTAGGTTGCATAAATTCATCCTTCTCACTGCGACCCGCCGAACGGGTGTGCATAGTAGGTTGCATAAATGCATCCTTCTAAACACTCACTGTGTCAAATAGGTATTACACGTTGCGTTGTATGTCGCCAATGTTGCCAGGTCGACCGTTCTGACTTGATTCACTGAACGCAACGTGACGAGGCTTTTGAACACTATCCCTAAGGACGCCTTCTTGCAAAGTTTTCAGGACATGTATCGCCGATCTCAGCATTGCTTAGTTACGGGAGGGGACTATTTCGAAGGACAGTAGGGTCACTGCCGTGCATTGGTCATCTATGTTGATAGTACAGGACTATTCACCGAAGTTTATTCTCACAGGTTGTATTAATTTACAAGGCGCTGAAGTTACTTGAAATATTTAATCATTAGTCTTAATTACATTTTATTTTAAGAAATTTATAGTAAAATGTTTATAGAGAATTTCTAATAAAAGAGGGGCCTCGTTAATGCAAACTGCCACAAGTTTTGTTTTTGATGTGTAACATCTTTCCGCTCGGTTGCTGGATAGTTTTGTGGGAGTGATATTGAAAATTGGGGACGGAAGTGAATCGGGCGGAAGTGGATCGAACGGAAGTGGATCGGACGGAAGTGAAGACGCACTGCCAGAAAAATGGGACGGAAGTGAATCGGGCGGAAGTGGATCGAACGGAAGTGGATCGGACGGAAGTGAAGACGCACTGCCAGGTGGATGTACAATTGAAAATGTGTGTATTGGAAACAAGGCAGTGTGTGCGCTGTAGCGCGAGAATGTTATGGCAATACAGTAGGCAGTGCATTTAGCAGGCACTGGTTTGATGAGCACAGTGGCTAATGTTGCACCGACTTTCATTTGTCATTGAGCAGTTTATGAAGCTTCACGTTCAAGGTTGAATATCACATGGGGTAGGACAAAGACGACTGTTGTTGCTTAAACATCTCTCTGGTAGCAGTTAAAATGAAACAGCTCGAGTACTCACTTATAATAATTTATTAACTAGATTCTACAACTAAGGATAACATCTTAAGACTACGCCATTGCTCTCCGTGAGACTACACGTGACTGAGGAAAGGGGACCTCACCTCAAGGCTGCCCGAGTCTCCTGCGGGATGCTGCCGTCTTGTGGGTGCTGGGTGAACTACCCTTAGTCCAGAGCGAAGCACCGGACATGCCGACCATCTAATTTGTTACACAAATTATAAAGAATAATAGCAGTACGTTGACATACTGCTCCAAGACAAGTCTCTAGCATTAAATCAAACCACACAAGATAAACACAAGATAAACACAAGATAAACACTATATAAACACAAGATAAACACACTTCACTGGTAGACCTTTTAGATGAGTTCTTCAGGGAAAAGGCTGATCCTGGTTACTGGCCGTTTGTACGACCCCTTGCTCGTCCGCACAGTCACCACACGCACCAGCCCATCAGTCCCAGGATGGAGCTCTTCTATTATCCCAGTTGGCCATGTGAGGGTGTGAGCATTTTCTTCTTTGAGGAGCACCAGCCTTCCTGCTTTGAGGTTGGGTTGGTTGTGGAGCCACTTGGAATGCTGCTGGAGCTGGCCCAAGTAGTCAGTTGACCAGCGCTTCCAGATGTGTCGTCGGCACGGCTGGACCAGTTGCCATCTTGACAGCCGTGATGATGGCCCTAAGAGACAATCTGGTTCAGGGAACGACACTAAGGGTTCGCCAGTCAAGAAGTGACCAGGGGTGAGGAATGCATACTCATCAGGACTGTTGGGTATCGGGATGATGGGTCTCGAATTTAAACATGCCTCAATTTGTGTGAGCAGTGTTGTTATCCCTTCAAAAGTTAGCACAGTGTTACCAGCAACTTTCTTCAGGGGGGTCTTCACTGATTTTATACCTGCTTCCCACAGTCCACCGAAGTGAGGGGAGTAAGGAGGTATGTGATGCCAACGAATTCCTTCTTCAGCTGTGATGTTCGATACGGTAGTTTGATGGTCTTCTCTTCGGATGAAGCGCGACAATTCATCTAGTTTCCTTCTTGCTCCGGTGAAGCACGTGCCATTGTCACTATACATGTGACTGCAGGGCCCACGTCTTGAAATGAACCTTCTTAATGCGGCAATAAAGGCCTCCGTGGATAGATCGCTGACTGCCTCAATGTGTAGTGCCTTGGTCGCCATGCACACAAACAATGCTATGTAGCATTTCTTCTGTATTTTACTTCGTGGGCATCCATATTTCACATGCAGCGGCCCTCCATAGTCCACACCACAATGAGAGAACGGCTTGCTTGGGGTCACTCTAGACTTAGGCAACTGTCCCATGAGCTGACGGGTGTCATTGGTCTTCACTCGGAAGCATGTTACACAGCTGCGGATCACTTGCCTGATAACAGATCGGCCATTGGTTATCCACCACCGTTGCCGCAACGAGGCTAAGATAAGTTGGCTTCCTGCGTGCAAAAGTCGTATGTGCTCATTCCAAATAAGCAATTTTGTGACAGGATGCTTAGGGGGCAGTATCAAAGGATGTTTTTGTTGAAATGATGCTCCGCATTCTCCAGCCTGACGCCCACCCTTAATAGGTTGTCACTATCCAGAAAGGGGTGCAGAGTGAGAAGTTTGCTCTGAAGTGGCACTGCGTTTCCTTGATGTAAATTATGTATCTACTGACTGTACGAGCAGCGCTGAACGATGCTGATGATTGCTGTCAGACTATCGCGAAGTTCGTCAGTAGTCATAGGTCCATGCCGTCTTGCTGCTGCCTCCTGCTTTAGATTGCGAAGAAATCTGAGAATGTATACAATACTCTGTGCAGTTTAGTCCAGCTGGAAAAGCGGGTGAAGAGGTTATCTGCGTCGTGATTAATCGCCACGAAACACAACCTTACACCTCGCTGCTCAGGAACTTCGGTTGGTTCAGCAGTGGTAAGTTCAGGCCAGGTTGAAGGATCCGTCGATAGCCAGGCGGGCCCCGCCCACCATAATCAATTGCCTTGAAGTCGATGTGGCTCCGTTCCCCTGGAGATGACGTCCGCTGGATTTTCCTGTGATGAGACATGGTTCCAATCTTGCTGAGAAGTCAGTTGGTGAATTTCCGACACCCTAGTGGCCACATATGTTTTCCAGGCTGAGGAGCTACCTGCAATCCAGGCCAGAACGACAGTGGAGTCTGTCCAGTAATAACGTCGACATGAATGTAGATTAAGGGCTTCAATCACTCTTTCCATTAGCCTGCTCAGAAGGAGTGCGCCATTCAACTCCAGTCTTGGGAGCGACACTTGCTTCAAAGGGGCTACCCTAGATTTAGAGCAAAGTAAGTGAACGGAGATTGTTCCATTGGAGTTGGTGCAACGTAGGTAAGCGCAGGCACCGTAGGCTTTTTCTGAGGCATCAGCAAATCCGTGAAGTTCAACATTGGCATTCATGCCGTCTGCAGTCACCTTCCGTGGTACACGAATCTCATTTAGTTTGGGGAGCTGCTGATGTATCTCCTTCCAAAGTGTCTCAAGTTCTGAGGGAATTTTACCATCCCAATCGAAGTGTCGTTGCCAAAGGACTTGTATGAACAACTTGCACTGGACAATTACAGGCCCTATGAGTCCCAATGGATCATAAATGGACGCTACATTGGCCAACACTGATCTCTTTGTCCAAGTCAAATTATTGTGGTTGAGGGCTCCCACGGTGAATTGAAATGAGTCACTACTCGAATGCCATAACAGACCAAGAGTTTTCACGGCACCATCTTCAAGAGGAAGACTGCAAGACACCTGGCTCTCGCGAAGTGTAGGTGGGATGGCCTCCAAAACATCGGGATTGTTGGACCGCCATTTACGGATGGGGAATTCTCCGGTTTTCAGGAGCGATGTGAGGTCTTTTTACAAATGGATGGCTTCTTCAATGGTGTCTGTCCCTGTCAAAAGATCATCAACGTAGAAGTCTCTCTTGGCAACTTCGGCTGCTGTAGGATTTATATCTTTACCATCGAGTGCCACCTGCAGTAAGCAACGAGTAGCTCGATACGGAGCCGCTGCAGTACCGTAGGTTACCGTAGTCAATCGGTACATATCCAGTTGTTGATTCGGAGAACTGCGCCACAAGATTCTCTGGAAGTCTCGGTCTGCTTCATGAATCTGGATCTGTCGGTACATCTTCTCGATATCTGCTGTTAGCGCATACTTGTGTGTGCGGAAGCGAAGAACGATCGAGAACAGATCCTGCTGAACAGTTGGCCCAACCAGCATCACGTCATTCAGGGAGATCGACGAAGTAGTTTTAGCCGACGCATTGTAGACAACTCTGACCTTGGTAGTGTTGCTCGTGTCCTTGATTACTGCGTGATGAGGCATGTAATAAACAGGTTCCTGCTGGTCACTACGATCGACAAGTTCCATGTATCCTAGTTGGAGGTATTCATCCATGAATTTGTTATACTCATTCTTCAGGTCAGTTTGTCGATGCAATTTCCTCTCGATATAGCCAAAGCTCCTCCTGGCATTGGCAAACGAGTCATCAAGTTCTCCTACTGCTTCTCGTAGTGGAAGTCTCACTGTGAACCTGCCCGACTCATCACGCGTGAATGATTTCCTAAAATGCTCCTCGCATTGACTTTCTTCCTTGGAATGGCTACGAGTCGTAAGCTCCTCCTGTTCCCAAAAGCGTTCCACCTGTGTGTGCAAGGCTTCAGCCGTGGATAACAATGATGTTGTTCCATTCTTACGTTGTTGAACTGAGTGAGGGGGTAGACATCCAGATAGCACCCAACCAAGTTGTGTATCTTGAAGAGTAGGGTAACCATCCCTAGATTGTTGTCCGGGTCTCAAGACTTCAAAGAAGCAGATCTATCTCCTTAGGCTGGTTGAAATTAGGGTCGGATAGTTGAATGTTGGCGGGCAGTTGCCAGTCCTCGTACTCTATTCTTGATGAAGGCAGCAGACCAGTAATCTGACGCAGGACAGAACCTACTATATGCCGACTATAAGTACCAACTCTCGACTCTATCTGAAGTTGACAGAAGTGAGAGGATTCAGTCGCTCGCGTGTTGCTAATGCCATTGATGGGCATTGAATGCCGATTCAGCTTGATACCCAAACGGTCCACTAAGTCTCTAGACACGAAGTTCATCTGTGATGCACTGTCTAATAGTGCTCGGCATTGATGCATTCGACCTTCGCTATCCCTAATGTTAACAATGGCAGTTGATAGCAATACTTCATTGTGAGGGCAAGCGCCTCTGACAGAACAATATTCTTGGTGTTGGGATGCAGTGTGTGACGAGATAGCAGTACGGTCCATATTCTGGTCTATATGTAATATTGTGTGGTGACTTTTATTGCATCTTCGACAGTTACCTGCGTTGCAATTGTTGGCTATGTGGTCATTTCTCAAACAATTGAAACGTAGATTATGTTCCCTCACAGTACCTATATGGCCATTTACGTCCATGTATTTTAATTTTGGACATTTATGCAGACTGTGAGATGTCTTACACAGCACACAATAAGGTGACGTGGTGACGAAGGCTCGGTGTTGTCCCCTTGAACTTGTACCACGCTTGACCTCATCTTGGGTTACAGCAGCTGTTTTGTTGGACGTGACTATTTCTAAAGTTTGGCAATTACTTTTCAAGAATTGAATTAGGTCCTTCAAGCTGGCATGCACTTCATTTGACGTACCGTTATCCCATTGTTTCCTGAGATTGAGACTGATTCTTTCCAAAACTAAGTGTGAGAGCATAAAAGGTCATGCAAGGGCGTTTCAATTTTTAGAGCTTCTATGGCATTTAAGTTGCTGCAAAGTTGATTAATTAGTAAACGCAGCTCTTTAGGTGAATCATGCTTTGCGTTAGGGAGTGACAACAATTTCTTGTTGTGAAGGTCTGATATAAGTCAGGGATTGTGATACAGACTGCGAATCAATTCCCAGGCGACCTTGAAGTTATCCTATGAAATTGGTAAATTCTCAATGACGTGGTGAGAAGATAATAGTATCTTTGAATGTCTGTGATTGTATCATTATTGATGATCAGCGCTACAAAGGTGTCATATAAATGCATGAAATCTTGTAGAGCACCACTGAACTTGGGTAGTGAAATAGTTGGAAGTTTTTGTGCGCAACTATTGCTCATGTTATCACTATTTACAGGCGGAGGTGTGTGTGTATGTTCGGGGCACAATAGCGTTTCCATTTTTGACTTAATGTCCAAGCATAAATCATCAAAGGCTGCTCTATCTAGATCATGTGATTCGTTTTCAGGATCATCGATTTCCAATTGTATCTGAGTGTCATTATAATCATCCATTAAACTCGCCAACGATTGTTTCCTAACTTTAATGTCGTTAAGATTCCCACCTGCTGCAAATGCATTCACGAATGTACTTAAGCGAGTCACGCGAGATTTGATGACTGCTCTTTTCTTTGTTAATACACGTTTTTGATTGGCATCCATTATAACCCGGTAAGAAAGGACAGAAGGAAATGTTGAACCAGATTGTACTCACCGATGCTGTCTCCAATGTTGGTAAGCTTGTTTATCTGTCGACAGCGGTCTCTGGTGGATATTCCTGCAAGTTCCGTTCTCTAGCACTCCTGGCGGCATAGATCATAAATCCAATAGATGGCTGATGATGTCACGTTGTTGAAACCAACATCTCGATCAGCTGACTAAAGGGAACTGCGGTAGTTTGGAGCACTTAAATACTACACGTGATGATAGAATTGGGTTATTTAAAGTGAGTTCTATTCATTACTAAGTCAGAATGGTGTATTACTGTGTCGCGTATGGATGTTAGGAGACGTTTAAAAAAGGATCGGGTATTTCTTTCCATACGTATGTTAATGCATTCCTAAATAACCCTAAAATTCTTGACTTAATTACTTGCATTTCTTTAGCCTACGTTTCCTCGTAACTCCAAACCATGAAAGAAAAATAATTAAACACGGAAATGCTGGAATTTATTATAAATGATTATAATTTACCCTATCCCTTACTCCACTGAACAGGCATGTATTTATGTTCGAAGGTATAATGTATTTACATGTCCATAAGCTAGACGTTTTTCTTTGTGTTTTGTTGAGACTGCTACTAAATGCATCTCTGAACATAAAAATGCTTTATGTCCCTATGCTAGATTAAATGTAGTGTGGACTACACAATGCAGTCGTCAATCATGTTCAGTGTCAAATTGCAGGTTATGCTACAGATGTGACGGTGTAGTCTTCGATAATAAATATTAAACGTAAGTTATGGACAGTGCGTTTGGTTGAGGGAATTTTGAGATTCTTCTAGGATAGGCTACATTGCATCCCTAAATTAGTCAATTCTTCGTAGAATTTCAAAATTCTGGGTTATTTTTGCGAAGGTTTCTATGATTCATAGTAAATGTAATTTAAAAGGAAACAGTTCATTGATTAAAATATTTTCCTATGTAGCAAATGTAATGCATAGTTGTTAAAAATCAACGCTCACTAAATCGATAGACTTCCTTATTTCTATTTGCCCATGTTGTTTTGTTCACTTTCATAAAATACTGAAGTGGAAGGGTAACGCTGAATGAGAGCTCATCGTACGATAATAATAATAAAAATATCGTATGGCCTCGGGTGCCTGATGCAAGCTTTGTTAATTGTCACCCAGAGGGTAGCTTGCATGTCGCATTTCGTCGTTCCTTTGAACGCTATGAAAGTCAAGGAGGTTAGATATCTAAACTCCTTGACACTACAGCGCTTTCAAGTAGAGAATGGAAGAACTTTGTGTTGGCGGAAAATCCCGAGATTAATTTTGCCATTGAACACGGCCTACTGAATTCAAATGGGTTCTTTATCATGCCAACAACGTATGACATGAGTGTCGTGATTTTTGTCGCCTTCAAAAATCACTTACCACGACCAGGGGCGAACCTGCAATCTTGGGGTTGGTAGTCCGACTCGCCCACCGTGGCAAGCTATCGTACGATAAGATGTTCTTACGTACCGACTACCGGTACTGAAATTATCCAAAATACATTTTCTAATGATGAAAAATAATTTGGGAAATTATGTCGTAAGTTAATAGATTGAACTTGTTTGGAGCTTTCGGGCGTACAATCAAAAATGACCAGCTAGACAAACACAATTCTGTTCAAAAATCAGTAGGCCTAATTCAGAGTTGGATTTGTTATTAAGTATTTGCAAGAGGGGATCCTGGATGTATGAGTATTACGGAACACGACCGACACTTTTTATACAAACACAATTCTGTTCAAAAATCAGTAGGCCTAATTCAGAGTTGGTTTTGTTATTAAGTATTTGCAAGAGGGGATCCTGGATGTATGAGTATTACGGAACACGACAGACACTTTTTATACAAACACAATTCTGTTCAAAAATCAGTAGGCCAAATTCAGAGTTGGATTTGTTATTAATTATTTACAAGAGGGGATCCTAGATGTATGAGTATTACGGAACACGACAGCCACCTTTAACACCAAATATGTTACATTCTTAAGCTTTGCTACCTTCCGGTACGTAAAGAAACATGCAATGCTTTTCCCAATGCCGTATAAATTACGAAAATGTGTGTTTAAACCCTCATTAAAAATCATTTCCCCACATACTCCTATCACCTTCCATTACGAGGTCCTCTGTTTACCCTTTAATCAGCTGATCGAGATGTTGGTTTCACGGCACAGTACAGGCGCAGTGTGGCAATGCGCACTCTATTGTATTTATGCTCGAAGCCTGGCGGGCATGTATGGTAGCTGACGTAAGCTGACTAGCACCTCACAAGATGGCGTCCTACGGTCATGGCGTGGTTGTGCTATCCAAGATGGCTATTTACAGAATACGAATTTATTTCTAACGTTATATATGTATATATTTTTGTATTCTTATACCGCACTTTGTATTATTAGTCACAGTAAGATTTGTAACATAAGTGATGCACATTTCATCACTAAACAGGTACACTTGTTTCACAAAAATCCCACATGTAGTGAACCCTTCAGAATAGCAGTGTTTTATGCAAGAATCTTAGATCAAGGGGTCGCGTTCAGTTCATAGTGTGGTGTTTACGTCCGCCAAACAACGTGCTTTTCTGAGGCAAGGGTTATAGGATGAAAACTATAACTAAGAAAGAAAGGAGACAAAACGTAAGATAATAACAAGATTTAATAACTAATTTGTGCATAAAAGAATAAAACAAACAATAATAAGCAAAATCCTCCCTGAATTTCCCCTGACAGGAATATTTATCACTTTGAGGAGTCAGATGGATCTCCCCTTTTCTAATAAAATGTGGATCCAAGTTCCACTATCTTGCATATGAATTTATGTTCGCGTGATGACTATCTACGAGAAATGAGTACTTGGATGATCGTTCGTTCACAACGGGTTAACAGCCACGGTGCTCACGAATAATCATCTCGTAAATTAACGTTTATGGATATGGGCATAACGTTTATAAAAATCCTTAAATCTAACTCTGACACACATATTACAACTCTACTATTTACAGGCATCTCTCTGAGACCCTTATTAGTGTAGTGACACACTTAACCAAATGAGCTGCCACAATGGCCAGATACTCAACAACAAGGAAAAACAGCGCCGCACGTGACTCACGGGTCACTGACATGGAAAATAAACATAGAATAAACCAACAACAACAAACAACCTGAGTGGTTAAGATTACTTTATATTAACAAAACTGCATGTTAAAGATACGCTTCGAAGGTTATCGTGTTTCGTAGGCAACTCCCATTTATTTAAACAATTTTACCATTGATCAGTTTCTCACATTTATATTTATTTTCAAGTAATTGGGAGCCATACGTGCACTCCACTAATGATGAGCTTGCTTGCGAAACTCAGCCAGCCCTTGTGACAACAACTCACCCTTTCCTCAATACCAGTCATGTCCCCCTTCCAGTGTATATAAATAGCCGACCAGCTGGACTGTTATCTCAAGGAATCAACAGCAACTAACATCTCCTCCAACTCAACATATGGTCAGACAATAATCACATATCCATAATTGTCCTCGCAAGGATACAATATGAATCTGGTACCAAGCTGACAGAAATCAGTCTCAGCTGTAGTTCCCGCTTGTAATACCACAAAAATATACTCACAATACACACATCTGGGACTGACATAACGCCTTTCACACGGGTCTGCTGAATTAGAGCTCGCAAACATTTAACACAATATAATACTTACGATAGAGCTGAATACTCTTCGTCACAAATTACATTGCTCCAAAGGCAATAATCACACTGAATCTGATCAATAATAATTCTCAACAAAATTTAATTACCCTCCAATCTACTATATAATTATATTAATTCAGTCCTACTTCTGAAACACGACATATCTCCGAGAGACGTTTTTAACCGCACTTCGTAACATAGGCGAACACGGCCGTTCACATAGCTACGTTAGTTAACACAACACAAAGAAAAGAACCTTCCAAAAACTACACTTGTGCGAGCTGCTTCCAAACAAAAGTGTGTCAGATCAAAACTAAATATACTACATTAATCACACGAGCAAAGTATTTACAACAAAATATGTCCCATAAACCATAAGTTAATTTAACAAATAATAAAATATTATTTTGTACTCATCTCTTTTTGTAGTCATCCGTCAAAGAACATCAGACGCCATTCCCCAACTGGATGGTTCTTTATCTCATATCAGCCATCTGGACGGAGTGTTGAGAATTCCAAACTTCCTCTGCATTCATCGACGTCATCACTTGCGCTGATACAAAAATTAGGTTATTATACACTTTATGTCTGACTACTAAATTCGCTTGTTCAGGTACTAAATTCCCTGTCACTGTTCGTTGGCGAATTATCGACGATACTGCCCCTATAACTATAGTACTATGACTATCTATCACTGAATTTAACACTTTACAATGAATATCTTGTGTCCTCGACACACAAATACAAGTCTATCTCTTGTGTCCTCGACACACAGAATACAAGTCTACGTCCTCAGATGAACAGAATAATAATAATCTCTTGGCTCTTCGACACACTTATAAATGAACTGGCCCTTGGGTCTAGATGGAGGGGGATTTTATGTAAAAGTTTATCGAAGTAATCGTGATACAGGAATGAAATAAATATCACTGAACTCGTAATATTGCACAGGTCAAGAATATGCCCATTAATCCTAGAATCGATCGTAGAGATTTTGTCTAGGCGATTTCCCGCGTGAATGCTAGCCGCCGCGTACCCCCGCCGGAGTTGGCGCGCAAGTAGGCATTCTCTTCTCATTGGTTCTCCATTTTCTGTAATTTGGCGGTTTCTAGTAGATCTTGGCGTCTTGGGAGTGCCTATTTTCTTCATCAGCCATTCACGTTACTGCATCATATTTCTTCTAGGCGCGAATATCACAATGAACATACCAGAACCATGTCTCACCGCGCGTCGCTTCTAAAATTGAGGTAGCCACACATGTCCTTATGATACATCGCTATGCTATTTCTTTTCATAGCTCAAGTATTTAGCCTTTTGTTAAACTGTTGCAGGTATGTCCCTACTGTCTCCAACAAATGCTTGAAATTTCCTCATCACTGTCTGGCTACTTTCATGATGCTGGTTGAAATATTTATTAATTGAAGAAATAAAACGTAGAATCATTTAACCAACATAGGGTAAAGGGTTCACAACTCTCCCACTCACAAAATTTCGAACTTAGGAATAAAGTCGACAATTTTACAATACTTCCGTAGGCCAATTTGTTTTATTTCCAGAATCACCCCTTTTTCTTACTTGGTCTAGCCGCTCCTGTCTTCAATGGCATTTACTCGTTTTCATGTCCTGCTTGTCTCTCCCCCTTCCAATCTTGCGTGACGCTCTGATGCCTGCGGCAACACCTTGCTCGCCTCGTTAATGTTTGTCAACAACAGCTCTACTTCCTCCTTCATCACGTGCCGTACTCAACTGCTCCCCGTTGACTTTGTTGATAGTAGGACGCCCGTATATTCAAACAGCGTCATTATTTCGGCGCTACCATGGTTCACTTCGACGATATTTCTTTACGTTAGCTGCGTTGTAAACTGACATTGTTCCTGTGCTCAATTCTTTCACTCTGTAAGCATTATTTCCAAGGTTTCTTACGATAGAATAGGGTCCTATGAATTTCTCGCAGAATTTACTAAAGATTTTCTTTTCTGGGTCCGATGTAGCAGGTCGTTTAACCAAAACGAGCTGGTTGACTTCAAGATCACCGTGGAACCTCTTATTTCTTACTCGCCGTAATCTGCGGTCTGCTTGTTTTCTCATGTATGCTCTCGTTCTTTCAATTCGCAGGTCTGGTGCTATCATGGGATCTTGTGGACAGTTAATGATGCTTTTCCACGTTCTTACTGGATACTCGTTCTTGTGTAGGACCATAGGGATTTGTCCTGTTGACTCGTGCCTGGTAGAATTCATGCATGTCTCTACGTCCTTAATTTTATCGACCCATTTGTGGTGTTCGTTCGGAATGAAGATTCTCAAATATGCAGTTACAGATTTAATTACTCTCTCACTTGGATTTGCTTGGGCATGTCGGATACTGCTTAAAACATGTTTTATACCCATGTCTTCCATTCCTTTCTTGAATTCGGCGCTTGTGAAATAACTGCCGTGATCTGATAATATAAACTCTGGTTTTCCAAGGGTTGGAATAACTCTATTACGAATGCGACTGAGTACCTGCTTCGATGTTGTTTTCTGAATAGGGCATAGTACTACAAACTTAGAAAATACATCAATGCACACTAGCAAATGACGGCAACCTCTCCTTCCCTTCGGAATTGGACCAAGACAGTCCACCGCCAGTAGCTCACATGGTTTCTGAGGTAGCAATGGTCTAGGATATTGCCTCAGTAAATAATTATTTGGCTTTGTTCTCTGACACGGGTCACAAGTTGTAATGACGTCACATATAGTTGTTCTCATACGTGGCCATGTAAATGTCTCTCCTATTGTCGCTTCGCACTTGTCTAAGCCCACGTGACCGTAACTTTCGTGCGTATGCCATGTCAATCCTCGTTGTAACGATGCAGGTACTAATATGCGTAACTTGGTGTGGTCATTATCTACCCATTTGTGCAGCAAATTGTTGACATAAACATATCTTCCTTCTTTGGCTTTCGCTTCTCGAAATGCAGGTGTTCCTGTAGGTAGTTGCTTTTTGAAGTATTTAATTAATAGCACCATCCATGGTTCCGCTTCCTGTTCTCGCTGTATCTCACGTAACTCCTCCAAGAATTCCCGGTCCTTCGGTGTTAACTCCAAGTGTTGTACCATCGCTGTTTCTTCATTATCAGGCTCTGGGTTCCTGCTGAGTGCATCCGGTATCACGTTCATCTTCCCTGGACAATGTTCAATTTCAATGCTGAACTGCTGAATGTATATAGACCAACGTGTCACACGTTCGCTTGCCATTGACGTCTTAAACAAGAATGTTAATGCCTTGTGGTCAGTTCTGACAACAATAGGGTAACCATAGATTATTCGTTTCCATTGTTGGAGCGCATGAAGGATGGCCAACAATTCTAGCTCGGTTACAGTATAATTTCGCTCGTGCTTACGCAATTTCCGGCTGACAAATGCCAAATATGTTTTGTGCTGCAGGTTAGCTGGATCCTCTTGGTAGAGCATAGCACCTATCCCAATTAGTGAAGCATCCGCTTGGATTATAAATTTGTGCTTGAAATCTGGATATCCTAATTTAATGCAGTTTTCCAATAGCTGTTTTGTTGCTTGGAATGCCTTCTCACATTCCGCGTTCCATGACCATTTGTTATTTTTCTTTAACATTTCTTGCATTGGAGCTACAGTCTCTGTATAACCTGGACAGTTTTCTTTAAAGAATCCCGTTACGCCTAAGAAAGCCCGAATGTGCTTGACTCTCGTTGGTGTAGGGAAATTCTTTATCGCTTCAATCTTAGCTGGGTTTGGCTTCACTCCCTCCTTGTCAATGACGTGACCCAAATATAAGATCTCGCTCTTGAAGAAATGCGATTTCTTCAGGTTTACTTTGAAATTCGATGCTTTTAGGTTGCCCAATACTTTATCTAAATTTTCCATGTGAGTTTCAATGTTGTCGGATGCCAACAGAATGTCGTCAATGTATCGCACCGTCATCTCCTTTACTTCCTCGGTTAGGTTCCGGTCCAGTGCTCGGATTAAAGCACAGCCCGCTGTTTTGACTCCAAAAGGCATTCTGACGAAACAATATGTCTGGTTATCGAATAAGAAGCCAGTTAGAAGCTGTGACTTCTCATCCAATTCAAGATGGTGGAACGAGCTCGTCAGATCGACTGATGAATAAATGCTCTTGTTTTTAAAGCCTTTTAATACGTCTCTGATAATTGGCGCTCTGTCATACTCAGGAAAAATGAGTCTCATGTTGAGATTTCTGGCATCTAAACAAAGTCCAATAGATCCATTTGGTTTTGTGACTGCCAAAATCGCATTTAGATAAGGTGTAGGTGTCTTCCTTATCACTCCAGCTTCTAACATCTCATCTATAATGATTTTAACTTGACCACGATACTTTTCAGGAATTGGGTACAATCTGCTTTTGAAAGGTGACCAGTCCTCGACTTGCATAGAGTACTTGAAATTTAAAATTTTTCCAGGTACTGTATCAAATACTGTTTTGTGCTTCCTTAAAATCTCTTCCAACTGTTTTCTGTGTTCACCCCCAAGTTGAATGTCATTGAGCCGCTCCTGTAGTAACTCTTCAAATTGTGCGTCGCTGCTATCTCCTTCTGTTAATAAAGACCATATCTCCTGGGATTCTATCTCCTCATCTAGTTCCACAACAGCCCCTTCTACGATGTTATCTTCCGCCTTTCGTACCTCCTCTTCCGTTTCTTCTGATATTCCTTCCAATGCCCAAGAATTTACATCTCTTCCGGTAGTGATTTCATCCATATGCAATCCCACGTTTTTCAGCTGGTCATATTCTCTAAAACTGACTGTATTCTTGTGTAAATCTATCACTGCTTGATAGTCACAAATGAAATTTGCACCAAGAATTATATTGAAATTCATCTTTGCCATGATAATGAATGTTTGCCCAAAAGTGTGTTCCAATATGTTCAGCTCTAAGTATGCCTGACGTTTACAAGTGAGGGTGCGTTCAGGAATAACACCCCTCACTTTGAGCTGTGGTACCGGAATTACAGGAATATTCTGAGTCCGTCCCAACTCTCGAACCAAGGCCTCCGATACTAGACTGATCTGTGACCCTGTATCCAATAAACATCTTATATTAATTCCACCAATCCTTGCGTAAATAATGGGTAATTGCCTAATTTCATCGTTCCGTGGTTTCACCGTCTCCTCCAGGCAGTCTTCCGGTAAAGCAATCCATTCTTGTATGTTCGCTACTATCCATCCATCTTCAACTTCCAACTGTTGTGTTTGGAGACTGTCTCCTTGATCCAAAATTAACATTTTTTTTAGCTCCATTTCGACTCCCATCATCCTTCTGTCGCTCATGTCCTTGATATTCCTCTTGTCTCAGTAGAATTCCAGCTTCCTCAGTATGTGTATCTGGGTTCTTTCTGTTCCCAATGGCCTTTTCCCATCTTCCTAGCTCTCCACCTTGACTAGCGTGTAACTCCTCTAAATAATTTTGTGATTGAGCGTGCCTATCATCCCAGTCATCTCGATAGTTACGTTGATCTCCTTGATTTTGATCTCTCCTTCCTTTCCATCTTTGATTGGCATTGTAATCACCGTATCTTCCATAAGGCCTGTCATTCCTTCGATTATCACGCCATTGTTGATATCCTCTCTGTTGGTATCTTTTGTTGCCCTGGTATCTATTGTTGTAGTGATTTTCGTTACGCTGATATGGTCTGTTTTCCCCTTCTTCCTGGTTTCGCCTAGGTGTGGAGGTGCTTGTATTAGTACCCTGCGTTTTAGTATTTCCCTGTTTTGTTTTTACGACCTCTGTAGTATTGACTAATTCCAGCTGTCTTCCTCCTCTAAAATGACTATGAGATGTGGTCTCATCTATTTGCCGTAATATCTGCTCTGCGTGTAGGGCCGTACTAACGTTTGCTGCGACCAGTACTTGCTGTATATTAACTGGCATTTGCCTTGCTATTGTCATCACCAAATCTGCTTCGTTTAATGGGTAATCTAGGTCGCGAAATTTTAGCATTTGCATGTTAAAGAAATCTGAGTATTTTGTCTGCTGGGTAGTTTGGTATTTTCTAGAGTAAAGCTCCATTCTTAAACTCTGTTGTATGGCGGGAGACCAGTATTTGCGCAGAAACGCTAAATTAAAGTCTGACATGGTTCCAAATGTATATTTGAAACTTAAAAACCAGGTGAGAACATTTCCTGATAAAAATCTCTCCATCATTCTCAATCTACGTGCTTCAGGTACCCCAGTGTCATTCAAATGGTCTTCAATCTCTTTGATAAAGGCCTTAGGTGTTACCCCTGAATTTTCGGTGTATTTCTGCGGTTTGTAGTCATTTGAGCGAATTACTTGAATAAGTTGTGTGGGCTGATGACCGTCCTGTGGTGTTGAGCTCCTATCTACGTTCTTGCGAAATCCTTCCGTGTTTGTTGTTAATGGGCTCTCTGCTTGAGTCTGACTTCCTGCTATGCTGGGTTGGGAACTATGTGAGTCATCCGGCTTGTCTTTCAATGCTCCCGTTCTAAATATAGATGATTGTTCTAATGAGCGGAGTTCGGCTTTAATGATCCTGTCTGTCTGCTCTTTAAGTTTATTTTTTACTTCTTGCTCCAAAGCTTGAATACGCGTGTGGTTTTCGCATACTGTTTTAAGAATGGTGGATATTTCCTCTTTAGAATCAATATTCATTTTCTTCCAATCTTTCCTGATCTGTTCTTTAATCGTGCTTATTTTTTCTTCAATCTGACTCTTATTTTCATCCTGATTATTTTCTATCTGGCTTAGCCTTTCGTCTAATGTACTCTTAAATTGTTCTTGTTCCGTTTCTAGGCTTTTCCACTGTTCCGCTGATTTTATCTCTAGACGGTCCATATCTTTAATTATGCCTGATATGTTCTCATCTACTGCTGATATTTGTTGTTGAATGACCCTGCCACCTTTCTCCATCTCCTTGAATCGTCCTTCCAACTTATCCTGAGCTATTTTGACCTCGCTTGTATTCATTGTGCATGCTATTTCAATCTGCTCTAATTTAGCTAACACCGTTTCATCGAGAATGCTAAGTTTTTTATCAAAAATACTTTCCATTTTTTTAATCTGTTCTAACTGTTTCTCATTATTTTTGCTTACATCAAGGGCCAGTAATACCATCTGTTGGTTTGTGTGCTCTTTCATCTCTGCGGTTAACGAAGCTAATTGGTTCGCGTTTTTATTATTTTGCGCCTCTAACTGTGAATTTATAGTGTCATTAATTTCACTCTTTAATAACCTAGCTTGTTCCGCCTGATATTCATTTTGCTCAATTCTACTGTTATTTAACTGTGTCCGCAATGATTCACTTTGTTCTAACAGTTTAGTATTTAGCGATTCACTTTGTTCTGACAGTTTCGTATTTAGCGATTCACTTTGCTCTAACATACTAGTGTTTATTTGTTCAGATAATTTTGTATTCAACGCTTCACTTTGCTCTAACATACTAGTGTTTATAGATTGACTCTGTTCTGATAATTTAGTGTTCAACGATTCACTTTGTTCCGCTAATGTAGTATCCAACAATTCCTGCGTTCTCCTCGCTGCACTCTCAATGATCTCCTGGATCTGCGCCACCGTTGCCATGTTTTATAATTTATATGAGACATATGGGAAATGGCATACGCCAATGCCCCTTGACACGCACATAAATCCAATGCACATTTAATTTCTTTATCCTACT
Organism: Meconema thalassinum; assembly: GCA_946902985.2. Taxonomy (NCBI): domain Eukaryota; kingdom Metazoa; phylum Arthropoda; class Insecta; order Orthoptera; family Tettigoniidae; genus Meconema; species Meconema thalassinum. The sequence goes on from OX336388.2 coordinate 1,210,748,496, forward strand.
CAGTTCATTTATTTTTACCTTTAATCCCATTAGTTGATTGCATCTCTGAGTAGTTCTAGTTTTACTCAATTTAATTTTAAACCCAAGCACATATTTAGTCATTAAACAGTTATCCTGGTCTGATATTAACACTGACTAATTAACAAAGTATTAATTGTCATTTTAGGCTACAGCCTCCTAATATTTCCATGAGTTTGACTTTCTAAACAAATCTAGTTTTAACTTTATCATTGGGCGCCCGGTATCACATCTTAATTTTACTTTAATTTAAAAGACAAAAACGTGAACCGTATTTTACTTTGCAAACTCCTGATTTTAATTTATCTTTCACACATTTGGCGGTATCCACTTCGCCTCAACTACTTTAAATAAAATATCACTTCCCGGTGATTAAATACTGTCATATCTGCCTGCACTTGCGGCATGCCAGTTTTATTCAAATACGCCACTATTGACATGTGTAATCTCCCCGTTACACCACAGTGAATAGCCCCACCGTTGGCCGCGCCCGTTTTCACCTATGAACCCTTCAGAATAGCAGTGTTTTATGCAAGAATCTTAGATCAAGGGGTCGCGTTCAGTTCATAGTGTGGTGTTTACGTCCGCCAAACAACGTGCTTTTCTGAGGCAAGGGTTATAGGATGAAAACTATAACTAAGAAAGAAAGGAGACAAAACGTAAGATAATAACAAGATTTAATAACTAATTTGTGCATAAAAGAATAAAACAAACAATAATAAGCAAAATCCTCCCTGAATTTCCCCTGACAGGAATATTTATCACTTTGAGGAGTCAGATGGATCTTCCCTTTTCTAATAAAATGTGGATCCAAGTTCCACTATCTTGCATATGAATTTATGTTCGCGTGATGACTATCTACGAGAAATGAGTACTTGGATGATCGTTCGTTCACAACGGGTTAACAGCCACGGTGCTCACGAATAATCATCTCGTAAATTAACGTTTATGGATATGGGCATAACGTTTATAAAAATCCTTAAATCTAACTCTGACACACATGTTACAACTCTACTATTTACAGGCATCTCTCTGAGACCCTTATTAGTGTAGTGACACACTTAACCAAATGAGCTGCCACAATGGCCAGATACTCAACAACAAGGAAAAACAGCGCCGCACGTGACTCACGGGTCACTGACATGGAAAATAAACATAGAATAAACCAACAACAACAAACAACCTGAGTGGTTAAGATTACTTTATATTAACAAAACTGCATGTTAAATATACGCTTCGAAGGTTATCGTGTTTCGTAGGCAACTCCCATTTATTTAAACAATTTTACCATTGATCAGTTTCTCACATTTATATTTATTTTCAAGTAATTGGGAGCCATACGTGCACTCCACTAATGATGAGCTTGCTAGCGAAACTCAGCCAGCCCTTGTGACAACAACTCACCCTTTCCTCAATACCAGTCATGTCCCCCTTCCAGTGTATATAAATAGCCGACCAGCTGGACTGTTATCTCAAGGAATCAACAGCAACTAACATCTCCTCCAACTCAACATATGGTCAGACAATAATCACATATCCATAATTGTCCTCGCAAGGATACAATATGAATCTGGTACCAAGCTGACAGAAATCAGTCTCAGCTGAAGTTCCCGCTTGTAATACCACAAAAATATACTCACAATACACACATCTGGGACTGACATAACGCCTTTCACACGGGTCTGCTGAATTAGAGCTCGCAAACATTTAACACAATATAATACTTACGATAGAGCTGAATACTCTTCGTCACAAATTACATTGCTCCAAAGGCAATAATCACACTGAATCTGATCAATAATAATTCTCAACAAAATTTAATTACCCTCCAATCTACTATATAATTATATTAATTCAGTCCTACTTCTGAAACACGACATATCTCCGAGAGACGTTTTTAACCGCACTTCGTAACATAGGCGAACACGGCCGTTCACATAGCTACGTTAGTTAACACAACACAAAGAAAAGAACCTTCCAAAAACTACACTTGTGCGAGCTGCTTCCAAACAAAAGTGTGTCAGATCAAAACTAAATATACTACATTAATCACACAAGCAAAGTATTTACAACAAAATATGTCCCATAAACCATAAGTTAATTTAACAAATAATAAAATATTATTTTGTACTCATCTCTTTTTGTAGTCACCCGTCAAAGAACATCAGACGCCATTCCCCAACTGGATGGTTCTTTATCTCATATCAGCCATCTGGACGGAGTGTTGAGAATTCCAAACTTCCTCTGCATTCATCGACGTCATCACTTGCGCTGATACAAAAATTAGGTTATTATACACTTTATGTCTGACTACTAAATTCGCTTGTTCAGGTACTAAATTCCCTGTCACTGTTCGTTGGCGAATTATCGACGATACTGCCCCTATAACTATAGTACTATGACTATCTATCACTGAATTTAACACTTTACAATGAATATCTTGTGTCCTCGACACACAAATACAAGTCTATCTCTTGTGTCCTCGACACACAGAATACAAGTCTACGTCCTCAGACGAACAGAATAATAATAATCTCTTGGCTCTTCGACACACTTATAAATGAACTGGCCCTTGGGTCTAGATGGAGGGGGATTTTATGTAAAAGTTTATCGAAGTAATCGTGATACAGGAATGAAATAAATATCACTGAACTCGTAATATTGCACAGGTCAAGAATATGCCCATTAATCCTAGAATCGATCGTAGAGATTTTGTCTAGGCGATTTCCCGCGTGAATGCTAGCCGCCGCGTACCCCCGCCGGAGTTGGCGCGCAAGTAGGCATTCTCTTCTCATTGGTTCTCCATTTTCTGTAATTTGGCGGTTTCTAGTAGATCTTGGCGTCTTGGGAGTGTCTATTTTCTTCATCAGCCATTCACGTTACTGCATCATATTTCTTCTAGGCGCGAATATCACAATGAACATACCAGAACCATGTCTCACCGCGCGTCGCTTCTAAAATTGAGGTAGCCACACCTGTCCTTATGATACATCGCTATGCTATTTCTTTTCATAGCTCAAGTATTTAGCCTTTTGTTAAACTGTTGCAGGTATGTCCCTACTGTCTCCAACAAATGCTTGAAATTTCCTCATCACTGTCTGGCTACTTTCATGATGCTGGTTGAAATATTTATTAATTGAAGAAATAAAACGTAGAATCATTTAACCAACATAGGGTAAAGGGTTCACAACTCTCCCACTCACAAAATTTCGAACTTAGGAATAAAGTCGACAATTTTACAATACTTCCGTAGGCCAATTTGTTTTATTTCCAGAATCACCCCTTTTTCTTACTTGGTCTAGCCGCTCCTGTCTTCAATGGCATTTACTCGTTTTCATATCCTGCTTGTCTCTCCCCCTTCCAATCTTGCGTGACGTTCTGATGCCTGCGGCAACACCTTGCTCGCCTCGTTAATGTTTGTCAACAACAGCTCTACTTCCTCCTTCATCACGTGCCGTACTCAACTGCTCCCCGTTGACTTTGTTGATAGTAGGACGCCCGTATATTCAAACAGCGTCATTATTTCGGCGCTACCATGGTTCACTTCGACGATATTTTTTTAGGTTAGCTGCGTTGTAAACTGACATTGTTCCTGTGCTCAATTCTTTCACTCTGTAAGCATTATTTCCAAGGTTTCTTACGATAGAATAGGGTCCTATGAATTTCTCGCAGAATTTACTAAAGATTTTCTTTTCTGGGTCCGATGTAGCAGGTCGTTTAACCAAAACGAGCTGGTTGACTTCAAGATCACCGTGGAACCTCTTATTTCTTACTCGCCGTAATCTGCGGTCTGCTTGTTTTCTCATGTATGCTCTCGTTCTTTCAATTCGCAGGTCTGGTGCTATCATGGGATCTTGTGGACAGTTAATGATGCTTTTCCACGTTCTTACTGGATACTCGTTCTTGTGTAGGACCATAGGGATTTGTCCTGTTGACTCGTGCCTGGTAGAATGCATGCATGTCTCTACGTCCTTAATTTTATCGACCCATTTGTGGTGTTCGTTCGGAATGAAGATTCTCAAATATGCAGTTACAGATTTAATTACTCTCTCACTTGGATTTGCTTGGGCATGTCGGATACTGCTTAAAACATGTTTTATACCCATGTCTTCCATTCCTTTCTTGAATTCGGCGCTTGTGAAATAACTGCCGTGATCTGATAATATAAACTCTGGTTTTCCAAGGGTTGGAATAACTCTATTACGAATGCGACTGAGTACCTGCTTCGATGTTGTTTTCTGAATAGGGCATAGTACTACAAACTTAGAAAATACATCAATGCATACTAGCAAATGACGGCAACCTCTCCTTCCCTTCGGAATTGGACCAAGACAGTCCACCGCCAGTAGCTCACATGGTTTCTGAGGTAGCAATGGTCTAGGATATTGCCTCAGTAAATAATTATTTGGCTTTGTTCTCTGACACGGGTCACAAGTTGTAATGACGTCACATATAGTTGTTCTCATACGTGGCCATGTAAATGTCTCTCCTATTGTCGCTTCGCACTTGTCTAAGCCCACGTGACCGTAACTTTCGTGCGTATGCCATGTCAATCCTCGTTGTAACGATGCAGGTACTAATATGCGTAACTTGGTGTGGTCATTATCTACCCATTTGTGCAGCAAATTGTTGACATAAACATATCTTCCTTCTTTGGCTTTCGCTTCTCGAAATGCAGGTGTTCCTGTAGGTAGTTGCTTTTTGAAGTATTTAATTAATAGCACCATCCATGGTTCCGCTTCCTGTTCTCGCTGTATCTCACGTAACTCCTCCAAGAATTCCCGGTCCTTCGGTGTTAACTCCAAGTGTTGTACCATCGCTGTTTCTTCATTATCAGGCTCTGGGTTCCTGCTGAGTGCATCCGGTATCACGTTCATCTTCCCTGGACAATGTTCAATTTCAATGCTGAACTGCTGAATGTATATAGACCAACGTGTCACACGTTCGCTTGCCATTGACGTCTTAAACAAGAATGTTAATGCCTTGTGGTCAGTTCTGACAACAATAGGGTAACCATAGATTATTCGTTTCCATTGTTGGAGCGCATGAAGGATGGCCAACAATTCTAGCTCGGTTACAGTATAATTTCGCTCGTGCTTACGCAATTTCCGGCTGACAAATGCCAAATATGTTTTGTGCTGCAGGTTAGCTGGATCCTCTTGGTAGAGCATAGCACCTATCCCAATTAGTGAAGCATCCGCTTGGATTATAAATTTGTGCTTGAAATCTGGATATCCTAATTTAATGCAGTTTTCCAATAGCTGTTTTGTTGCTTGGAATGCCTTCTCACATTCCGCGTTCCATGACCATTTGTTATTTTTCTTTAACATTTCTTGCATTGGAGCTACAGTCTCTGTATAACCTGGACAGTTTTCTTTAAAGAATCCCGTTACGCCTAAGAAAGCCCGAATGTGCTTGACTCTCGTTGGTGTAGGGAAATTCTTTATCGCTTCAATCTTAGCTGGGTTTGGCTTCACTCCCTCCTTGTCAATGACGTGACCCAAATATAAGATCTCGCTCTTGAAGAAATGCGATTTCTTCAGGTTTACTTTGAAATTCGATGCTTTTAGGTTGCCCAATACTTTATCTAAATTTTCCATGTGAGTTTCAATGTTGTCGGATGCCAACAGAATGTCGTCAATGTATCGCACCGTCATCTCCTTTACTTCCTCGGTTAGGTTCCGGTCCAGTGCTCGGATTAAAGCACAGCCCGCTGTTTTGACTCCAAAAGGCATTCTGACGAAACAATATGTCTGGTTATCGAATAAGAAGCCAGTTAGAAGCTGTGACTTCTCATCCAATTCAAGATGGTGGAACGAGCTCGTCAGATCGACTGATGAATAAATGCTCTTGTTATTAAAGCCTTTTAATACGTCTCTGATAATTGGCGCTCTGTCATACTCAGGAAAAATGAGTCTCATGTTGAGATTTCTGGCATCTAAACAAAGTCCAATAGATCCATTTGGTTTTGTGACTGCCAAAATCGCATTTAGATAAGGTGTAGGTGTCTTCCTTATCACTCCAGCTTCTAACATCTCATCTATAATGATTTTAACTTGACCACGATACTTTTCAGGAATTGGGTACAATCTGCTTTTGAAAGGTGACCAGTCCTCGACTTGCATAGAGTACTTGAAATTTAAAATTTTTCCAGGTACTGTATCAAATACTGTTTTGTGCTTCCTTAAAATCTCTTCCAACTGTTTTCTGTGTTCACCCCCAAGTTGAATGTCATTGAGCCGCTCCTGTAGTAACTCTTCAAATTGTGCGTCGCTGCTATCTCCTTCTGTTAATAAAGACCATATCTCCTGGGATTCTATCTCCTCATCTAGTTCCACAACAGCCCCTTCTACGATGTTATCTTCCGCCTTTCGTACCTCCTCTTCCGTTTCTTCTGATATTGCTTCCAATGCCCAAGAATTTACATCTCTTCTGGTAGTGATTTCATCCATATGCAATCCCACGTTTTTCAGCTGGTCATATTCTCTAAAACTGACTGTATTCTTGTGTAAATCTATCACTGCTTGATAGTCACAAATGAAATTTGCACCAAGAATTATATTGAAATTCATATTTGCCATGATAATGAATGTTTGCCCAAAAGTGTGTTCAAATATGTTCAGCTCTAAGTATGCCTGACGTTTACAAGTGAGGGTGCGTTCAGGAATAACACCCCTCACTTTGAGCTGTGGTACCGGAATTACAGGAATATTCTGAGTCCGTCCCAACTCTCGAACCAAGGCCTCCGATACTAGACTGATCTGTGACCCTGTATCCAATAAACATCTTATATTAATTCCACCAATCCTTGCGTAAATAATGGGTAATTGCCTAATTTCATCGTTCCGTGGTTTCACCGTCTCCTCCAGGCAGTCTTCCGGTAAAGCAATCCATTCGTGTATGTTCGCTACTATCCATCCATCTTCAACTTCCAACTGTTGTGTTTGGAGACTGTCTCCTTGATCCAAAATTAACATTTTTTTTAGCTCCATTTCGACTCCCATCATCCTTCTGTCGCTCATGTCCTTGATATTCCTCTTGTCTCAGTAGACTTCCAGCTTCCTCAGTATGTGTATCTGGGTTCTTTCGTTCCCAATGGCCTTTTCCCATCTTCCTAGCTCTCCACCTTGACTAGCGTGTAACTCCTCTAAGTAATTTTGTGATTGAGCGTGCCTATCATCCCAGTCATCTCGATAGTTACGTTGATCTCCTTGATTTTGATCTCTCCTTCCTTTCCATCTTTGATTGGCATTGTAATCACCGTATCTTCCATAAGGCCTGTCATTCCTTCGATTATCACGCCATTGTTGATATCCTCTCTGTTGGTATCTTTTGTTGCCCTGGTATCTATTGTTGTAGTGATTTTCGTTACGCTGATATGGTCTGTTTTCCCCTTCTTCCTGGTTTCGCCTAGGTGTGGAGGTGCTTGTATTAGTACCCTGCGTTTTAGTATTTCCCTGTTTTGTTTTTACGACCTCTGTAGTATTGACTAATTCCAGCTGTCTTCCTCCTCTAAAATGACTATGAGATGTGGTCTCATCTATTTGCCGTAATATCTGCTCTGCATGTAGGGCCGTACTAACGTTTGCTGCGACTAGTACTTGCTGTATATTAACTGGCATTTGCCTTGATATTGTCATCACCAAATCTGCTTCGTTTAATGGGTAATCTAGGTCGCGAAATTTTAGCATTTGCATGTTAAAGAAATCTGAGTATTTTGTCTGCTGGGTAGTTTGGTATTTTCTAGAGTAAAGCTCCATTCTTAAACTCTGTTGTATGGCGGGAGACCAGTATTTGCGCAGAAACGCTAAATTAAAGTCTGACATGGTTCCAAATGTATATTTGAAACTTAAAAACCAGGTGAGAACATTTCCTGATAAAAATCTCTCCATCATTCTCAATCTACGTGCTTCAGGTACCCCAGTGTCATTCAAATGGTCTTCAATCTCTTTGATAAAGGCCTTAGGTGTTACCCCTGAATTTTCGGTGTATTTCTGCGGTTTGTAGTCATTTGAGCGAATTACTTGAATAAGTTGTGTGGGCTGATGACCGTCCTGTGGTGTTGAGCTCCTATCTACGTTCTTGCGAAATCCTTCCGTGTTTGTTGTTAATGGGCTCTCTGCTTGAGTCTGACTTCCTGCTATGCTGGGTTGGGAACTATGTGAGTCATCCGGCTTGTCTTTCAATGCTCCCGTTCTAAATATAGATGATTGTTCTAATGAGCGGAGTTCGGCTTTAATGATCCTGTCTGTCTGCTCTTTAAGTTTATTTTTTACTTCTTGCTCCAAAGCTTGAATACGCGTGTGGTTTTCGCCTACTGTTTTAAGAATGAATGATATTTCCTCTTTAGAATCAATATTCATTTTCTTCCAATCTTTCCTGATCTGTTCTTTAATCGTGCTTATTTTTTCTTCAATCTGACTCTTATTTTCATCCTGATTATTTTCTATCTGGCTTAGCCTTTCGTCTAATGTACTCTTAAATTGTTCTTGTTCCGTTTCTAGGCTTTTCCACTGTTCCGCTGATTTTATCTCTAGACGGTCCATATCTTTAATTATGCCTGATATGTTCTCATCTACTGCTGATATTTGTTGTTGAATGACCCTGCCACTTTTCTCCATCTCCTTGAATCGTCCTTCCAACTTATCCTGAGCTATTTTGACCTCGCTTGTATTCATTGTGCATGCTATTTCAATCTGCTCTAATTTAGCTAACACCGTTTCATCGAGAATGCTAAGTTTTTTATCAAAAATACTTTCCATTTTTTTAATCTGTTCTAACTGTTTCTCATTATTTTTGCTTACATCAAGGGCCAGTAATACCATCTGTTGGTTTGTGTGCTCTTTCATCTCTGCGGTTAACGAAGCTAATTGGTTCACGTTTTTATTATTTTGCGCCTCTAACTGTGAATTTATAGTGTCATTAATTTCACTCTTTAATAACCTAGCTTGTTCCGCCTGATATTCATTTTGCTCAATTCTACTGTTATTTAACTGTGTCCGCAATGATTCACTTTGTTCTAACAGTTTAGTATTTAGCGATTCACTTTGTTCTGACAGTTTCGTATTTAGCGATTCACTTTGCTCTAACATACTAGTGTTTATTTGTTCAGATAATTTTGTATTCAACGCTTCACTTTGCTCTAACATACTAGTGTTTATAGATTGACTCTGTTCTGATAATTTAGTGTTCAACGATTCACTTTGTTCCGCTAATGTAGTATCCAACAATTCCTGCGTTCTCCTCGCTGCACTCTCAATGATCTCCTGGATCTGCGCCACCGTTGCCATGTTTTATAATTTATATGAGACATATGGGAAATGGCATACGCCAATGCCCCTTGACACGCACATAAATCCAATGCACATTTAATTTCTTTATCCTACTCAGTTCATTTATTTTTACCTTTAATCCCATTAGTTGATTGCATCTCTGAGTAGTTCTAGTTTTACTCAATTTAATTTTAAACCCAAGCACATATTTAGTCATTAAACAGTTATCCTGGTCTGATATTAACACTGACTAATTAACAAAGTATTAATTGTCATTTTAGGCTACAGCCTCCTAATATTTCCATGAGTTTGACTTTCTAAACAAATCTAGTTTTAACTTTATCATTGGGCGCCCGGTATCACATCTTAATTTTACTTTAATTTAAAAGACAAAAACGTGAACCGTATTTTACTTTGCAAACTCCTGATTTTAATTTATCTTTCACACATTTGGCGGTATCCACTTCGCCTCAACTACTTTTAATAAAATATCACTTCCCGGTGATTAAATACTGTCATATCTGCCTGCACTTGCGGCATGCCAGTTTTACTCAAATACGCCACTATTGACATGTGTAATCTCCCCGTTACACCACAGTGAATAGCCCCACCGTTGGCCGCGCCAGTTTTCACCTATGAACCCTTCAGAATAGCAGTGTTTTATGCAAGAATCTTAGATCAAGGGGTCGCGTTCAGTTCATAGTGTGGTGTTTACGTCCGCCAAACAACGTGCTTTTCTGAGGCAAGGGTTATAGGATGAAAACTATAACTAAGAAAGAAAGGAGACAAAACGTAAGATAATAACAAGATTTAATAACTAATTTGTGCATAAAAGAATAAAACAAACAATAATAAGCAAAATCCTCCCTGAATTTCCCCTGACAGGAATATTTATCACTTTGAGGAGTCAGATGGATCTCCCCTTTTCTAATAAAATGTGGATCCAAGTTCCACTATCTTGCATATGAATTTATGTTCGCGTGATGACTATCTACGAGAAATGAGTACTTGGATGATCGTTCGTTCACAACGGGTTAACAGCCACGGTGCTCACGAATAATCATCTCGTAAATTAACGTTTATGGATATGGGCATAACGTTTATAAAAATCCTTAAATCTAACTCTGACACACATATTACAACTCTACTATTTACAGGCATCTCTCTGAGACCCTTATTAGTGTAGTGACACACTTAACCAAATGAGCTGCCACAATGGCCAGATACTCAACAACAAGGAAAAACAGCGCCGCACGTGACTCACGGGTCACTGACATGGAAAATAAACATAGAATAAACCAACAACAACAAACAACCTGAGTGGTTAAGATTGCTTTATATTAACAAAACTGCATGTTAAAGATACGCTTCGAAGGTTATCGTGTTTCGTAGGCAACTCCCATTTATTTAAACAATTTTACCATTGATCAGTTTCTCACATTTATATTTATTTTCAAGTAATTGGGAGCCATACGTGCACTCCACTAATGATGAGCTTGCTTGCGAAACTCAGCCAGCCCTTGTGACAACAACTCACCCTTTCCTCAATACCAGTCATGTCCCCCTTCCAGTGTATATAAATAGCCGACCAGCTGGACTGTTATCTCAAGGAATCAACAGCAACTATCATCTCCTCCAACTCAACATATGGTCAGACAATAATCACATATCCATAATTGTCCTCGCAAGGATACAATATGAATCTGGTACCAAGCTGACAGAAATCAGTCTCTGCTGAAATTCCCGCTTGTAATACCACAAAATATACTCACAATACACACATCTGGGACTGACATAACGCCTTTCACACGGGTCTGCTGAATTAGAGCTCGCAAACATTTAACACAATATTTAAAACGTACGATAGAGCTGAATACTCTTCGTCACAAATTACATTGCTCCAAAGGCAATAATCACACTGAATCTGATCAATAATAAATCTCAACAAAATTTAATTACCCTCCAATCTACTATATAATTATATTAATTCAGTCCTACTTCTGAAACACGACATATCTCCGAGAGACGTTTTTAACCGCACTTCGTAACCTAGGCGAACACGGCCGTTCACATAGCTACGTTAGTTAACACAACACAAAGAAAAGAACCTTCCAAAAACTACACTTGTGCGAGCTGCTTCCAAACAAAAGTGTGTCAGATCAAAACTAAATATACTACATTAATCACACAAGCAAAGTATTTACAACAAAATATGTCCCATAAACCATAAGTTAATTTAACAAATAATAAAATATTATTTTGTACTCATCTCTTTTTGTAGTCACCCGTCAAAGAACATCAGACGCCATTCCCCAACTGGATGGTTCTTTATCTCATATCAGCCATCTGGACGGAGTGTTGAGAATTCCAAACTTCCTCTGCATTCATCGACGTCATCACTTGCGCTGATACAAAAATTAGGTTATTATACACTTTATGTCTGACTACTAAATTCGCTTGTTCAGGTACTAAATTCCCTGTCACTGTTCGTTGGCGAATTATCGACGATACTGCCCCTATAACTATAGTACTATGACTATCTATCACTGAATTTAACACTTTACAATGAATATCTTGTGTCCTCGACACACAAATACAAGTCTATCTCTTGTGTCCTCGACACACAGAATACAAGTCTACGTCCTCAGACGAACAGAATAATAATAATCTCTTGGCTCTTCGACACACTTATAAATGAACTGGCCCTTGGGTCTAGATGGAGGGGGATTTTATGTAAAAGTTTATCGAAGTAATCGTGATACAGGAATGAAATAAATATCACTGAACTCGTAATATTGCACAGGTCAAGAATATGCCCATTAATCCTAGAATCGATCGTAGAGATTTTGTCTAGGCGATTTCCCGCGTGAATGCTAGCCGCCGCGTACCCCCGCCGGAGTTGGCGCGCAAGTAGGCATTCTCTTCTCATTGGTTCTCCATTTTCTGTAATTTGGCGGTTTCTAGTAGATCTTGGCGTCTTGGGAGTGTCTATTTTCTTCATCAGCCATTCACGTTACTGCATCATATTTCTTCTAGGCGCGAATATCACAATGAACATACCAGAACCATGTCTCACCGCGCGTCGCTTCTAAAATTGAGGTAGCCACACCTGTCCTTATGATACATCGCTATGCTATTTCTTTTCATAGCTCAAGTATTTAGCCTTTTGTTAAACTGTTGCAGGTATGTCCCTACTGTCTCCAACACATGCTTGAAATTTCCTCATCACTGTCTGGCTACTTTCATGATGCTGGTTGAAATATTTATTAATTGAAGAAATAAAACGTAGAATCATTTAACCAACATAGGGTAAAGGGTTCAGTAGGCACACGAATAAGTTCGAAGTTCACTTTTTTCTATAATCCGGCATTAGGAGGACCAAAATGTTGTTGCTTAAACATCTCTCTGGTAGCAGTTAAAATGAAACAGCTCGAGTACTCACTTATAATAATTTATTAACTAGATTCTACAACTAAGGATAACATCTTAAGACTACGCCATTGCTCTCCGTGAGACTACACGTGACTAAGGAAAGGGGACCTCACCTCAAGGCTGTCCGAGTCTCCTGCGGGGTGCTGCCGTTTTGTGGGTGCTGGGTGAACTACCTTTAGTCCAGAGCGAAGCACCGGACAACGACAAATGCCATTTAAGTAAGTGGCATTATTGTCAAGCAGTGGGTGAGTAGTCAAATATTAAATGCATAACAGAATGTTGTTATATGAGTGGAATAAAAGCGGTACTTTCATCATATGTGAGACTAGGTCATTTCATGATTGTAGGAAGCCATGTTTTGATTTTTTACGACGAACTGTATGAGAGTCTTGAGAATAATGAATGATATAGTTACTGAGGAATGTGCTCACAGTATTTGAGAGTACTGTCGACGTTGTGCGTCACTTTGTTATTATGAATTATTAATGTAAAATGAAGGAAGGAAGCTTGTAGTTTTGCGTGACGGTTAATCTCACGATCATGATCCACGGTATCTCCCTTTTACGTGGAATGCGAACCACACGACATGGCATTTCAATTCGAACATCTCACATGTATTGACCGGGAATCAAACCCACCTCTTTTCAGTTTTGCCTCATGAGGCTGAGTGTATCCCAAACCAGCCCTCAGATCAGAATTTAATTTCTTGGCAGAGCCAGGAATCGAACCCGAGCCTCCGCGGTGACAGCCAACAGTACTAGCCACTACGCAATGAGACGGACCATATTTTATCAAATGCTTGTCACTGTTGCAAATAAGGATTTTAGATGACGTGTATTATTTTAAGCACACAAGAAAGTCATAAATTTTAATGAAATGAAAATCCACAGCCTGCTTCCAGTCTCCGACCGGGTCAGGAATGGAATGAATGAAGCCCCTATCTAGCGGCGAGGATATGAACTGTGCCGGCTGCCGAGGCCTGACGCACTCCTCTGCGGCAATGATTAAATGAATGACAGATGAAATGAAATTATAGTGGAGAGTGTTGCTGGAATGAAATTTTGACAGGGAAAACCTGAGTACCCGGAGAAAAACCTGTCTGCCTCCGTTTTGTCCAGCACAGATCTCACATGGAGTGACCGGGATTTGAACCACGGACCCAGCGGTGAGAGGCCGGCGTGCTGCCGCCTAAGCCACGGAGGCTTCATAGATTTTAATAAATAATTATAACCCTTACACTCATTTGTTAGCGTTATAATGTAATGACCACTGATCACACTTGCTGTAGGAAATTGATTACTTGCGTTTATTATTCTTACTATAATCAGACTACAGTAACAAGAGAAGGCAACATGGTTTCAAATGAAATAAAAAATGAAAGAGGTGTGAGACAAGGATGTGTACTGTCTCCATTATTATTGAACACGTACTCTGAAGACGTAATTCAAACTGCCCGTTTAGGTGTTATATCAGGGATCAAGGTGAATGGCAAACTTGTAAATAATTTAAGATTTGCGGACGATACTCTACTAGTCGCTGGATGCCTTGAAGATCTACAACTGTTGAAGGATAGAGTGGTAGAAGCCGGCGAGAAAAGTGGTTTAACCCTAAATTTTAAGAAAACCAGTTTCACAGTAATTTCGAAAGAGAATAATCCAGTAAATTTGATAATCAAAGGTGAAGCAGTTCAAAGAGTTCAGAACTACAGATATTTAGGAACCATAGTTAATGACACCAATGATTGCTCTCAAGAAATTAAGGCAAGGGTAGGACAAGCCAGAAGTGCATTCAATCAAATGAGAAATTTATTGTGCAATACCTTGGTATAAATTTAAAAGTATGGTTGGTAAAATGTTATGTGTTCTCGGTACTCTTTTACGGTATGGAAGCTTGGACACTCAAACAAGATATTATTAACAGACTATAGACGTTTGAGATGTGGACATATCGAAGGATCTTACGAGTATGCTGGACGGATAGGATCACAAATCTTGATGTACTGCGTAGGATAAGGAGATACTTACCTGTGTCAAAATTAGAAAGTTACAATACTTAGGTCATATAATGGCACGAGAGAGGTATCGTCTTCTACAAGAAAGGAGGCGTGTTGGTCCAGTGGTCAAGCTTGCCTCTCGCCAAGACAGACCGGGTTTGATTCCCGGACAATGTATGTAGGACTTTCGAAGTGAAATATCACGTCCTGTGGTTCGGATTCCGCGTAAAAATGGGAGGTCCCGTGGCTCATTATCACGAGATTAATGGTCCTTCCTTCTTTTAAGAAACTTACAGTAAAATATTTTTTTTAGAATTTCCACTAAAAGGGGGACCTTGATAATGAAAAATGCCTCACGTTTTTATCCAGGCTTTCAGGATGAAGCCGCGTCGTGTGTCTGAGATTGTTCGCCGACATTTCGGCTCTCATTGCAGCAACCTTAATCATGGGTACGAGTTCGTGTCCAACATGTATCCAACGTCTTAGCGACATCGAGAGATTCACGTTTACGATTTTCCCTTGTAAGCGTTAGAATGTAATGATGAACTCAGTTTGAGTACAGATACGAAATGTTGCCCATGTTTAAGGCTGCTGCTTAGCGGCTTCGGTGGCGTAGTTGGTAGCATGCTGAGCTTCTATGCCAAAGATCGCGGGTTCAAACCCAGCCGAAGTTGTCAGATTTTTTAAGAGCGTTAAAATACCTCAGTATGCCTTCCTTCGGAGGGGAAGTAAAGCCGTATATTTATGACATGTAAAAAAAAACCTTCCACTAATTACACTTGTCTGAAGCTAAATTATAGGTGAAATTTGAGTAACGCTCTTAAGTTCCAACGTTAGTCGCCAGGAGCCTACTGCGGTGGCATCTAGTAACCAAGTTCAGGACTAGTTGTCGTTGACGGTGGCGTTTGGTAGCAAAAGTTGGAACTACTTGAAAATTGAATGTCAACAGTCCTTACTTGAATTGAAAACAGATAACACACACTAACACAGCCATCACAATTAACACCGGTTATCAGACAATTTCTACACACACAGGGCTACGTGACCGCGTTGTCGCAGCCCCTAAACTGAGGAACCAACCAACCAAGGCTGCTGCAATGACAGCCGAATTGTCAGGAAACAATCACCTACACACGACGCGGCTTCATCCTGGAAGCCTAGATAATAAACTAGACACCGACCACTGGAGCCTACGATTTGAACGTTATGTTTTGATTACTCTACTCTACTTTTCGTGTTTTTTTTTTTTTTAATTAATGCAGCCAATGGCCATGTACTTTTCTTTTCAGGACGGGTCAGGGAAGGGATATTGGAAGGAAATCGGCCGTGGACCTATTGAAAGCAACCGTCCCGGCATTTGCCTGGTGGTGAAAATGGGAAACCACGAAAACCATTTTCAGGATGGCCGAGGTGGGGATCGAACCCACGCTCTCCCGATGCCAGCGAGGCACGAGGTAGCACATTAGCGCTCTCGGCCACCGCGTTCGTGGGAATTTAGAGCAGAAGAATTTGGAGTCTCTTTACTGGTGGTCCACTCTCGAACTATTCAAAGGTTCGTGGACCATGGAAATCCCCTGATTTTGAGGGTACATTCCAAACTCAATGATAAAAGATTGATAGTCAGTCTGAAAGACTAGACTTTATATCATTTTAAATGCTAAAATTGCTACAAATGCTGAAGAATGCTGGGTGAAAGCCTCATGATCATGCAGCAAACTGCGTGAACTCAAACTCCATTAGCAAGTGCAAACAAACCAAGGTCAAAGGAGGTAGCTGGCTGGATGACGCCACACACCTCAGTGCATTCTCGGTACATTTCGTCCCGTCGCCGTAACGTAACGCCAGACCTCAGCGTAACGACGAAGTCGACAAGATCAATTAAAATGATAAATGAAAACGGAACCAGCTCAGGTATCCCCCAAAACCCCTGCTCTAAAAATTTCCAGACCAATTCCTTATCGGAAAATTTGAAATCCACAGTCGAGGAAACATTACTAAGGCGGGTATTGAAGGATGTCAGTAGTTGGTCAATAAAATGATTTTACTACAAAATTGTCAGCGATTTAAATTCTTTATTTAATTAACAAATAGCCTCCTTGGATTAGGCGGCACCACGCCGGCCTCTCACCGCAGGGTCCGTGGTTCAAATCCCGGTCACTTCATGTGGGATCTGTGCTGGATAAAGCGGAAGCAGACAGGTTCTTCTCCAGGTACTCGGGTTTCCCTGTCAAAACATTCATTTCAGCAACACCCCCCAGGGGCTCACATCTAGTGGGACGTGGGTTGGCGACCACGGGGCCCCAGCTGAGTCTGCCATTGCTTCCACTTACTTGTGCCGGGCTCCTCTCCGTCTTCTTTCCTGTCGACCTCACTTGGTCAACTCTTGGTCTTTTCCGACTCCGACGGTATTAGGGTATCCGAGGCCTAGGGAGTCTCTTCCTTTCCCGCCTTAATTGGCCCTTATCTCATCTTTTCTGATACCCTCCTTCTGCGAGGGGTCAGCCTCCTTTTTCTTTTCATGTTATCTCCTGCCTTCTGCTTAAGGCCCTCAAGGAGGCCGGGTGTATGTAGCCCCACCACTTCTGGTGAACCCTGGATATTGCTACACCCTCAGGAGCTCACGGCTGGTGAGTTCGGGAGTTAGCGACCCTGAGGGATTCCTGAGCTGGGTCCGGTTTTCCCCCTTTTATCCATTCCCTCTGGGGCGGACCCTCTCCTCTTTCACTTTCCTATCTGCCTTTCATGGCTCTCCTTCTTCCAAGTCCCTCAATCCGCATTCTTCGAGGGTTGAGGGCATTTCTTTTCCTTCTGTCCTTTATTTGCCTTATTTTCCTTTTGTTTACCATTTCTTCTTCTAATATATAAGTTAGAATTAGTTATAATTTACATTTCATTTTCTTCTTCACGATCGCCCAAACCATTAGGAGCCGATAACCTAGATGTTAGGCCCCTTAAAACAACAATTATCATCATCATCATCATCATCAATTCGGTAACACTCTCCTCTATCATTTCATTTCATCTGTCATTCATTTAATCATTGTCTCAGATGAGTGCGACAGGCTACGGAACCCGGCACAATTCATATCCTCGCCACTAGATGGGGGCTTCCAATCCTGATCCGGTCGGTCGACTGGAAGCATTCTCTGGATTTTCACTTCATTTGAGGAACAATTTGTACACGTATGGAGCAACTTCACATGACTACTGTCGAGAAGGCCGTGGTGGTTTGCTCCACGTGTGGCGGTAAATTGGCAGTACTGGCCCCTGCTCATTAAGGCTCTCTCGCTGCGCCATCACTCAGGCGTCTGGTTCCAATCCAGGAAGCTGTCGACACCCGCACATGGTCTCCAGAGGCCGCCCGTAAACACCAAAATAGATTATTTAATAGTTCTCGTCATTTCAACCGAAACCTGAGGAGTTGTAGTTCCATTCTACAACCGTTTTACTTCCTGGCAAAGAATGCTCTTCCTCCGTTTAGTGGCGCACATTTCTTTGGATCTTCCGCCGTCATGGTTTAATCTCCTTCGGAAGATGGTGCAGTTATTTCCTGCTTTATCAAGGTGCCGAACGTCTAGTAAACGAATCGTCAAATCTTCGTTGACTGGTAGCGATGATCATTAATTTTTGGTGTCTGTTTTTGTGGTGTGTGCATTTGCCTGCTCGACCCGAGGTTTCGGGATCGAATGCTGGAGCAGTCAGTTCACCTTTGGGTGTGTCAAATATGAGATACCTCTGCTTAATTGTACTGCCACGATCACCTTCAGGGCAAAATTACGATTGCTTTACGTCTCTAAAGCCGCAATAGTTGAGAGGAGGCGTGAGGCTCATAACATTATTAACTTTTAGTGAATTAAAGTGGTGCAGTGATATTATTGACATTGTAGTTATTATTATTATTATTGTTATTATTTCTCGTTAATCTCATTTCCTCACAGAAAAGAACCTGGTCATAGAAACTCCTTCCATTACACTCCATTTAATGCAAAGACAATATTTTAATTTCCTTGAGTGAAATGTAAG
Organism: Meconema thalassinum; assembly: GCA_946902985.2. Lineage (NCBI taxonomy): Eukaryota > Metazoa > Arthropoda > Insecta > Orthoptera > Tettigoniidae > Meconema > Meconema thalassinum. The sequence goes on from OX336388.2 coordinate 1,210,767,234, forward strand.
TACAGTGCGTATAAAAACTCTCTCCGCAGTGAAGTCAGACGCTTGCAAGTCTGGTTAAGTTGGCAACTGGGCACGCGTTGACTTTGGTGCCTGCCTGGTTGCTCACTGTCTCTGCGCGCTGCGTCTGTTAATGCATTATTAGCGGAGTGACTGCTAGCGGGATCCGTTACCAACTTGAATGCGGATGAGTGAGTGTGCTAGCGTATTCACGTCACTGCGGAGAGACTTAGTATACACCCTCTGTAAAGCAATGGTTTATGCTTAAGTACAGAATATTACAGTGGGTAATCTACATCTCAGTACTCCTACTATTTAATGGAAAAGGAAAACCATTTATGTGGAGTAATATTTCACAAAGAAATTCATTGGAAACACTCAAGAACACAAATAAAGGAGACGTGTTTACATAAAGTAGGTCATGTTTGCTCCATGTAGATATGGATCATCGTTATCTCTGATTACTTCCCATGTTTTTTGAAACTCGTCACCGTTTAGCATACACTAACTTCCAATCATTTTGAAACTCGTCAGACGAATACCCACTGATGTGCATCCAATGAGAGGTTGTGATTTAGTCTTAATAAACTGCTGGTTTGAGCGCTAAGAGGAATGATCACCCGAAAATGGAAGTTAAATGATCACGAAAGATGAATGTACAGTGTGATTATAGGGTGAACGGGGACTACTTGTACAGACCTCAGAAGGTGCATGTTGAAATAAAGGGAGCCAAAACGTTCTTGTGAACATATGCCCAGAAATGTACAGTATATTATTCAAAGTAGGTGGCACTGACGAACCGCTTTTTCTTAGCAAAGCAACACTCACAGTTTTACAAATGATGTTCTAAGTAGCCTCCATGACTCTAATATCATACTTGTGACACAAATAAGCACTCTCTTCATGTGTTGTTATGCTAGAATGATGCAGTTCATCAGTACCATCTACTTTGGACGATATACATTTCCGGACATGTGTTCATATGTACTTTTTTGTTCTTTCTCCTTCTAGGAATCACTTCCTGAAGTTTGTAGAGTTTCGGTTGACCCTTTTGTCTGGTAGTTGGATGAAAGTGGAAGTTTGGATATTTATTTTAATTATGTTGGTTTTATTATTACTAGGCTTCGGTGACGTAGTCGGTAGCATGCTGAACTGATATGCCCAAGATCAGCCGGCAACCTTGAAGATGGTCTTCTGTGGTTTCCCATCTTCCTTCCTGGCAAATGCCGGGGTTGGTCCCTAAGTATAGGCCACAGCCGCTACCTTCCAATTCCTAGCCCTTACATTCTAACTCCCCCCCAACGGTACTTGTAGCTCACCCATTGGGTGTCCGTCTTGAAGCAGCTACAAAACTGGCGAACCGAACATGTCCTCGGACACTCCCGGCACTAAAAGCCATACGCTAAAAAAAAAAGGGTTCAAACCCGGCTGAAGTCGTCGGATTTTTAAGAGCGTTGAAATTCTTCAGTCTACCTTCCTTCGAAGGGGAAGTAAAGCCGGTGGGCCCTTGTCATAGATTTATTACATGTAAGTTAAAATAACCTACCACTACAATAATTGGTAGTGTGTAGCTAAATTGGTAGATTATATTTTGTTGCTTAGAAATGCTCTATGAAGTTCCAGCGTTCACCGCTAGGCGTCAGTGAGAGTAGCATCTGGAATCCAAAGTTGGAACTACTTGAAATTGAACTTGTTGGGAGCCCACGGACGTTCAATTAAAATACCCTGCTATGGCCATTGTCTTCAATTTATATAAAATTAATAAACTATTACTAGGAGGTGAAATTTTGATTTTTATGTAGTTTTATTAATTTAGGGGCAGAAGACCTCGTAGGTCTTCCTTAGTATAACTTACCTTACGGTTCATTGCACAGTGCATCCGCTGATTGATGAAAGTTCGGATTTATTATCACTTGGAGTACCGAAATTTTGAATTATTAGATTTTTACCAACATCCTGTGACCTGACGTTTTTGTTGAGTGCTATTTATGCCAAGCCTTTACGAAGTTCCCATATACAGTATATGTTCCAGTACGTTTGCTGTCCTTGGTGAAGTAATATTTTAAATCCAAGAGGAGACACTCAGTGGTTTGCGAACACATGTACGAGAACTAACACATTTACCAACTTACAGACAGATTGAAGACTTCCACTCAACGAATCAAGAGATGGGGCACTTGACATGAAGGAGTCGATCGAAATGCATATTGCCAAGAAGAATAACTCGTCACATTTAAATGACCAATAATTTCGATCGTATCGGGTTAACCGACTGAAAAGTTGCAACATTCTTTCAAACATGAACACATGAATTAAATTATTGCACTCCCCATAACCTTCAGCGTTTCTTCTTTAAGTTGTGGTTCCTGACTTCTGGACAGCCTATACTCACCTAGAGCATCCGTGGTTTGTTACTACTACTACTACTACTACCATGGTAATCGTATGGCTTCAGTTACCTGGTGTACATCTTTTAAATAGAAACCATTCAGGGCATCCTCCTCTCCAATTTTAACATTCCTCTTCCGCTGCCACCTAGTAGCACAGCTATTGGGCGGCCTGTGACTGATATTTAATCGATTTAGTCTTGTAAATGTGATACGAGAGATAGTTTACGAGCCGATATCGTACGATTTGAAGTGCCATGGATTATTTCCACCCCTAAGAAATGTGACTTCCTCGAATAGTCAAACCCACAACGTTGTGATCACAAGACATATTTTCTAACACTGATACACCTAAGAAGCCCATAATATATCAGACAGGAAGTTTTCCAAATAGTAAGATATTTTGTGTGTAAAACATATGATGGGTGTTCTTTCCACTAATAATGGAGCAGACCCTGTCAATTACCTGACTTGTCTGTTAGCTCATTAATTAGAGCACGTGTCTTCCGGTCAGGTCGGGACGAGACGGCACGGGACGTATTTTGGTATTAGCGGCCCCTCTCCCCACAAACACGCACACCAGAGTGAAATTTATGACATGTATGTTCAACATGGAGCATGAGAGCTTCCTTAACTAACCTCAGCCCAATTCCAGACACGTAGGAGAACTTTTCATCCATCATCAGACCTAGGAAAAATATACAGGGATTGAGGGGAAGTACTCGACGTAAAAGTGGGAGTGTGTTATAAGCCACAGTAAGTATACAGTGTGATGATGGAATTTTGGACTAATAATACACGGTAGACCAGCATTGAAGTGTTGGTATTAATATTCTTGACGACAAATAAATTGTTGAAATACAGTGACGTTCGTGCAAAAGTGTTACAGTGAAAGGTGATGATATCTCTTCATCTCTCTTCTACTGCAACGCTCTCTCTCTCTCTCTCTCTCTCTCTCTCTCTCTCTCTCTTCTGTTGCTGCGCTCGAGTGTGGCTTCTGTCATTTTTGGATGTCATGGGTGAACCTCTGAATGGATTTTGATGCGGTTTTCACCATTCTGTAAAGGATATCTCGAGGAAGATTTCTGTAGAAAATAATTTATTTATGGTCAAATTAAGCCGAGCAGTAACGATTTCAGTGAAAAAGTTGAAACAATCACATGGCGTCCGTGCGGTTTTTAAGCTTACGCTGGGAAAACCGATAATAATATCTATATACTATGAGTGAAAGAATTGTTCAGCAAGAAAAGTTCTACAAATAAGTCCGGGAAAGCATATCTCTATCTTCAATACATCGCCCACTATAAGTTTTTTTAAGTTTTCATTTCTTCCAACAATCTCCATTCAATTACTATGGCGACAGTTTACGAGCTTGCTAGGGGCGAGTTTAGCACCCCAGTTACAGCCTAGTTAGCGGGCGAGCATACTACCCCAGATACAGCCAGCGGAAAACTGTTGAGTCGTGTTGAGTTAAAACTTCAGAGAAGAGTGGTTGTGTTTGGAGTTTCCCTGGAAGTGCAACTCGGCTTTTCAATCTTGCCTAGAATCTATCAAATAACAATTTTCAGTCAGTCAACACTATTTTGCCCAATTATATTAAGCGGGGAGCACTGATATTTAAACACCCTATCCTAAATGAATGTCGTACGGTAGTGAGACCTGTGGTGATACATGGTTCGGATTCTTAGACCATGACACAAGGTGATTAGGAATTGTTAAGGAGACGGGAAAGAAAGATACTCAGAAAAGTATATGGACCTATAAAAGAAGGTGAATTCTGGCGAATCAGAAATAATATATGGAGAGAGTTGTATGGTAAGCCGGATATGGTAGTGGATATAAAGAGTAGTAGACTGCGTTGGTTGGGGCATGTAGAAAGAATGACCGAGAACAGGATGGTAAGTAAGGTCTTCGATGGGAAGCCAGGAAGACGTCGTGTGAGGGGAAGACCTAGAACAAGATGGCTGGATAACGTGTAGGAGGAGGATCTGGGAAAGATGGGATTCAGAAGACGGAGAAGCAAGGCAATAAACAGGATAGAATAGGTGGAGATTGCCCGGGAGGCCAAGGCCCTATAAGGGCTGTACCACCAAGGAGTAAATAACCTCAATGAAATTATATGTCAATTAACACACAAACAAGGGGGAGGGACGTAGTTCAACTTCTCAAACTACTACTTGATTATTTCCACCCTTAAGAAATGTGACTTCCTCGGTCAGTACTGCTCGAGTCTAAGCTGCGTGGACCTAAGAAGAATGTGTACCGCAGACTATAGTAGTGGAGGTGACGAGTGATGCGGTTTCTCGGTCCTTGCGTAGTGAAATGAAAATCCACAGCCTGCTTCCAGTCTCCGACCGGGTCAGGTATGGAATGAATGAAGCCCCCATCTAGCGGCGAGGATATGGGCTGTGCCGGCTGCCGAGGCCTGACGCACTCCTCTGGGGCAATGATTAAATGAATGACAGATGAAATGAAATGATAGTGGAGAGTGTTGCTGGAATGAAATTTTGACAGGGAAAACCGGAGTACCCGGAGAAAAACCTGTCTGCCTCCGTTTTGTCCAGCACAGATCTCACATGGAGTGACCGGGATTTGAACCACGGACCCAGCGGTGAGAGGCCGGCGTGCTGCCCTTGCGTAGTAACAGAAGCAAATACATTAGTCGGTGACTCAGTCACTCATTCCCAACGCCACACTGGTTTCAGAAAAGACCCATGTTAGCAGTATTGGAATAGACGAGAATGTCAGGTAACACGGCGGGCTGTCGACAGGCTTCTCAATTCTCGCCTGCACCTATCCTGTTTCTGCCCTTCATCCCGCAAGTTCACAGAGCTTGGAACCGAGCTGTAATCGAACCCACGACGTTGTGATCAGAAGACGAATTCTCCAACACTGATCCACCGAGGAAGCTCGTAATATGATAAGAGACCGGATCTTTTCCACATAATAACAATTTATTTGTGTGAAACTCGTATAGATTAAAACACATAATGGGTGTTCTCTCTGCTAATTAAAAGAGGCAATATTAAGAACAGCCGATGACACCAAACTTTGGCATTTAGGAGAACATTGGATTCTTATAACCTCATACGAAACAACACGCCTCACATTATTATTATTGTTATTTTTTGATTCGTTGTGCCCAACTAAGGAGCGCGTTTGAACTTATTAGCACTTTTTCGTCTTCCCAATATCTCTTCATCCTCTCTTTTACGCTCTTCTGTTAATCCTATATTTTGTCGGGTGGGCTTCTCAAAACAAAATGTGTTTGTGAATTAAAGCTCTGAATTTTGTTCTGTCTTGAATGGTTCCTTCAGGACAGCCAATTTCATTTATGTCTTCACTGATTTCTTTTAGCCAGTTGTTTTGATTTCTTATTGATAAGGCTAGGTAGAGGTGAGATCTTACTTATTACCTTCCTGAGAGGCTGTCAGCTTCGGTGGCGTAGTCGGTAGCATGCTGAGCTTCTATGCCCTAGATAGCGGGTTCAAACCCGGCCGAAGCCGTCGGATTTTTTAAGAGCGTTAAAATCCCTCAGTATGCCTTCCTTCGGAGGGGAATTAAAGCCGGCGGTCCCAAGTCATAGATTTATGGCATGTTAAAGAACCTTCCGCTAATTGCACCTGTGTGAAGCTAAATTGGATAGGTTAAGAATGTAAACAACGCTCTTAGGTTTCTATGTACGTTGCCAAGAGCCGAGTGCGGTGGTAGAGATGGGCAGCAGTCGACTGAAAACAGTCGAATTAGTCGATAGTTAAAACAATCGACTTATTCGACTGCTTAAAAAAAACAGTCGAATGAATTCAACGACTACTCACCGTATCATAAACAAGTCGTTTGCAAACGACTGATCCCAAAGCTATCGTTGGAAATCATTCGAATGAAACAAGTCGATGGTAAACGACAACTTCCAAGCGAATGGAATCATTCGAATAAAAGTAGTCGTTGTAAACGACTGATCCCAAAGCAATCGTAGGAAATCATTCGAATGAAACAAGTCGTTGGCGAACGACTAATTCCAAGCGAATGGAATCATTCGAATTTAAGTAGTCGTTCTAATCAAACGACTTCTTCAGGATAACTTCATGCTACAATTCATTGTGCTGTATGTTTATTGTAGAGCTTTAATTAATAAGTTAAGTATACCTGTAGGTGCCTATAGTTTTATACAGTTCGTTGATTCTTTCAATGAAATAGCCTAAATCCAATTGTCCAAGTTATTGGGCAATTCAATATTGTCATTCAATATTTAGGTTATGTTTGAACTCCAGATACCGGTTTTGTGGCACATCATCCCAGGCAAGCCGGTAAATACCTTTGCCTCCCAGTGAGATGGATCATTTAGCCGTAATTTTGAATTAGAGTAAGGTTGTAGTATGCGTGGTCAGATTTAGACAATAGCCTACTCCATGAAGGGGTCATGGCTACGCCTTCTATGTTTGTTTAATGAATAGAGTAACTGAAATGAGGGATGTATACTGATTTTAAGATTTTTGGAATGAGTTTATGATTTTTTTAATAGAATTTAATGAAGTCTTCAGTAAAGTTGAAGGAGACATGATCGTGTTTAGACAATAGCCTACTCCATGAAGGGGTCATGACTATGCCTTCTATGTCTGTTTAAGGTGTAGTGTGGCTGAAATGAGGGAGGTTTACTGATTTTGGAGTTTGTGGAGTAGTCTTTTCGTTTATAATTTAGGTTTTTGTGAAGCTTGTTGCGGAGTTGTTTTATGGATTTTATTGCTCTGCAAATGAAGTGTATTAGGGGGTTCTGGGTTTAGTTTAGCTGTAGTTTACAGGGTTATGGCTGAGAGTTGTTGTAGCAGGCCTAACAACTGTGTCAGAGCAGTGGCGTGCTGTGTGGGAGGGGGGAAGGGGTTAGTGGCAAAGACATGAGGGCAGGGATGGAAGAGTTGTAGCGTTGTCTGTGGTTAAACTGCCGTTGCCTTATGGCTGATTTTATGTACTGACATCCATCATAAGATAGGTGATGTGAATCTCTACATCTATTGCAGCGGGTACTGTGAGGACAGCTTGACCGTACGCACAAATTGATTCTGGTCGTCAATTGTTTGGAGATGGGCAGCACCGCAGCAGTCGACTGAAAAATGTTAAATACATCGACTTGTTTGACTGCTTTTAAAAAACAGTCGAATGAATTCAACGACTACTCACCGTAACTAAACAAGTCGTTTGCAAACGACATATCCCAATTGTGTTTTAACTTTTAACATGTAGAACGCGCTCGGATAGTTTTACGTTCTGGTCGTCAATTGTTTCAGCACATGGATTGCGCGCGCATTAAAAAACTTAGTATTTACATTGTTGCCAACATCTCCTCTGAAAGTTCGCCCTCGTTGCTGTTCTAAAGTGTTCTATTTTCGTGTGTATTTACTGTAGGCCGTAATTTTCTTGTTCAAGTCGTATTTCAGCTCTACGTTCTTAGTACTTCAGAGAGGATTAAATTAGTGAACACATAGCCTAACTTGTTTATGACTCTATGGACATATTTTACATTTACTATTTTTTGGCATTAAAATATGAAGTGTGATTATTTCAATGTTGGCTATGGAATTGTTCCCGGTACTTAAGAGCTCCCTCTCAGTAATAGTGATTTAATTTACTCATAGGTTAATTAAGTCGCATGGGCGGCGACGGCTAAACAAGCGAGCCCCCTCTTTCTATCTCGCATCGTTGAACGTCGGGACTATGTCTGGTCGCCACAGCGAACTAGCTAAAGCACTTGAAAAGAGGCACATTGACATCTGTGCAGTACAAGAAACAAGATGGAGCGGACAAAAGTCTTATGACATTGGCTGTGGTTACAAACTGATATACAATGGCTCCCGCGGAACAACCAGCGGTGTCGGCATCATCACATCAACCAAGTTTGATGGTTCTGTCTCTGAGGTGCAACGATATGACGATCGTCTTATGAAGATTGTGTACGTTGCAGATGGAAGAAAAATTCACTTCTTCAGTGTCTACGCTCCACAAACCGGCCTGAGCGCAGAAACTAAAGATGCCTTCTGGGCTCTGATTGATGAGAAGACTTCTGAAGTGCCACCTGAAGACTAACTCATCGTTGCTGGCGATCTGAATGGTCATGTTGGACAAAGGAAAGAAGGCCATGCAGCCCATGGTGGACATGGATATGGAGAGAAAAATGATGTTGGCCAACGAATCCTTGACTTCGCAGAAACCCACGATTTGGTAATTACGAACACTTGGTTCAAGAAACGTGATACCCACCTAATCACATTCTACAGTGCCTCAAATGCAACCCAGATTGACTATGTCCTTGTCAGACGGCGGAATCTTCAAGATGTGTTAGATACGAAAGTTATTCCGTATGAAACTGTTGCCACACAACATCGACCAGTCATCTGTAAACTGCGGATAAATCCTCCAAGAACCGGATACTCAGTCAGAAACGGACCAAAAAGAATCAAATGGTGGCGATTCAAGGAGAACGAGGCCAATGTTCTTGCAAAAATCACAGTACCTCCAGTCACCACAGTTGACGAGAGCTGGACTCGATTGAAAGATGCTACTCATGAAGCTGCGCGTTCAGTGCTCGGATCAACGAAACCAGGTCGACAAAGGATAGATAAATCCGCGTGGCTTTGGAATGATGCCGTTAAAGAGGCAGTACGCATGAAGAAACAACTATACCATGAGTTCCTCGAAGATAAAACACCATCTCGTTGGAATGCCTATAAAGCTGCCCGTAGTGAGGCGAAGAAGGTAGTTGCTGCAATAAAAGCAGATAGGTACGCTGACCTCTACGCAAAACTTGACACTCGTGAAGGCGAACGTGACATTTACCGCCTGGTCAAATCAAGGCACCGCAAAACGGAAGACATCCAACGCTTTTATGGCATCAATAACGAAACAGGTGAACTGCTGGTCGACTGGGAGAAGGCGAGAGAACGCTGGCGGAGCTACTTCGAGAAAATGTCGGCCGAGGAATTTCCCCATCCACCAATTCCACCCACCTCTCCTGTTGAAGGACCAATAAAGGAGGTCGAGATCGCCGAAGTTGAGGCTGTTCTGAAAGAGATGAAACTGGGGAAAGCCACCGGCCCTGATGATATTCCAGCAGAGTTTTGGCGCTCTCAACAATGGGATGCAGCAAGATGGTTAACGCAGTTCTTCAACCGGATCATCAAAGAAGGACCAACAGACTGGCAGCGGAGCATCACTGTCCCAATCTTCAAGAAGAAAGGAAGCCCTGCTGAGTGTTCCAACTATCGCCCAATAAGACTTCTGAGCCACGCGATGAAGATCTTCGAACGCATTCTCGACAAAAGGATTCGCAAGATAGCAAAACTCACAAAGAACCAAGCTGGGTTTGTGAAAAACTGCGGTACAACGGATGCAATCTACGCTGCACGGTTGCTGGTCGAGAAGCATCGTGAAAAGAATAAGCCACTTCATCTCGCTTTTCTAGACCTGGAGAAGGCCTTCGATCGGGTGCCTCATGATGTAATCTGGTTGGCGCTCCGAGAGCACGGAATTCCAGAATATCTTGTTAACTGGGTGCAGCTTCTCTACAAAGAACCGACGAGTTATGTTCAAGCTGCTACAGGAGCAACCAATGATTTCAACATCATGGTAGGGGTCCTCCAGGGCTCTGCCTTGTCGCCTCTGCTGTTCATCCTTGTCATGGATACTGTCACATCAGACCTGCACAAGCCAATCCCATGGACGCTTCTGTATGCTGATGATGTCATGTTAGCTGCAAACAGCAAACTTGAACTCCAGCACCAAATACAAATGTGGAGTGACCGATTAGTTGAATATGGCCTGTGACTGAATAAGAGGAAGACGGAGTATATGACTTTAGATCCCCAAGAAGTTGGGACCATCAGCGTTGACGGAGAAGATCTCCCTCGTGTAACAAAATTCAAATATCTTGGATCTACTGTCTCTGACAATGGAAGAATCATTGACGAGGTCAACGCAAGAACGCAGGCGTCTTGGTTGAAATGGCGTGCGACGACAGGTGTCACCTGTGACCGCCGGATGAAAGACCACCTTAAATCCAAGATCTACCGCACTGTTATCCGACCAGTCGCACTCTATGGTACCGAGTGTTGGCCCACTACAAAAGAGGTGGAACGTCGGCTGAGCGTCATGGAGACAAGGATGCCTAGGTGGACAGGTGGCGTCACCAGAATGGATCATGTTACCAATGTTGATATACGGAAACGTTTCGGAGTGGCGCCGATCCATCAGAAAATGCGGGAAGGCCGTTTACGCTGGTTTGGCCATGTGCTGCGTGCTGAAGAAGACACAATAGCTAAGTCAGCATATAACCTGGAAGTCACGGGAAAGAGGCCCAAGGGACGACCAAGGCAGAGGTGGGTTGATACGATCCATAATGACCTGAAGACTGCACATCTACACCCAGATATGGCTCAAGACCGAAAGAAATGGTGACAACGAATCCTCACAGCAGACCCTGCCACCAGGCGGGACAATTGCTAGGAAGAAGAAGAAGAAGATATGTTAATTAAGTATTGGTCTATTACTTCACTTATCCACAGTACATACAGGTAATGTGCCCTGTATCAATACCGGTATCGGGGAACATTTACTCACACATTTTGCATTAAATGAAATGTGCAACATTGCAAATAATGGCTGCACTCTACACGACGTAAACCACCATTTCGAAGCACAGTAAAAATAAATAAATAACTTTGACCAATTGAATGTTGCCGAGCGTCGAGTAGTCCAAACTAACGTCTGAAAAAATAGGTGGGTTAAGGAGAAGTTTGATTTTCATCTGTTGGTACGACTCAACTCAGCCGGTAACGGCTTGCAGTGCTTTGTACGCTGCCTAGAAGCGACTACTTTCAGTCGAATACATGAAACAACACGGTTAGGAGCTATGCGAATTCAGGTAACCATTCGACTGAAAGTAGTCGACTATCTAGTCGATAGTTTCTTCCAATGAATGACTAGTCAGTCGATGGTTAAAAGTAGTCGATAGTCCCAAATCTATGCGGTGGTATCTAGTAGCTAAGTTCTGAACTTGGCCTAGTAATCGTTGACGATGGCGCTTGGCGGCAAAAGTAGGAACTATTTGAAAAAATCTGAGTTGCAGTACTTAAATTAAAAAACTGATAACACACACTAATACAGTCATCTCAATTAACACCGGTTATCAGACAGATTCTACACACACCCAAAGTACGCGGGGCTACATGACCGCGTTGTCGCAGCCCCTAAACTTAAGAACCATCCAACCAACCTTCCTGAGAGGCTCGTGCAAGATTGTACAAGCTGTCTATCACTCTTCTAAGTATGGCATCTTATATTGCAGATGTTGTTTATACATTGTAACTGCCAATTGCAGATAATACATACATATTGCACGAAAACATTACTGCGGGAAACTTACATCTTACTTAAATTTAGTTAAATTTTGACTAAAAAAAGTGTTGTCTTACTTATACTTTATTTAATACTTATATTTTGCATCAAACCGCGTTATGCTCTATTTGATACATGTGCTAAACACATATTTACTATCCTCTTTAGTAAATACCAATTATTAAAAAAGAAAAACTACACCTACCTTCTGTGATCTCACGGAATGTATCGAGTCTCTATCCCCAAATTTTTCTGGGTTCGATTCCCGGCTCTGCCAAGAAATTCAATTTTGGCATGAGGGCTAGAATGAGGAACGGTACACTCAGTCTCATGAGGTAAAACGGGGAAGAGATGAATTCGATTCCACTTCATCCATCCTAAATGTGGTTATCCTGGGTTTCCCACTTCTACTGCCGACATCGTTTCAAACATAGGCCACGGCCACCTCCTTCCCAATCTTAGCCTCGACTACAAATGCACTAACACATATTATCAGGCAATTTCTGCACACGTCCAAGTATACGGGGCTGATGACCAAATCCCTAACTAAAACAGTAACAACAACTTGAAAATATTCCACAGTTACATTAAGCTAAGCTAGCTAGGCTATGTCACATTAGTTTAGTGATCATTCTAGTCAGATATATCAGATGGAATTGCTTTTCTCGGGAAGTATATCCGATGTTGGTTACCTGTGATGTCAGGGAAGTGTAATGCCACAGTGTCATCGCCTAGGTTTGAATCCCGGGTGACAGAGGGGTTGAAAATCACATGTCGGTCAAAACCAAAATAACAGAAATGGGTTCCAGTGACCCCAAATAATTGGGATAAGGTGAAGTTAGTTTACTTACCTAATTATTCATTTCAACTGTCTTCTTGAAACTTATAAAAATATATATTCTGCTATCTCACTGTTCCCGTAAAAGGTATTAAGAAGCTCATGGGCATGCGAAACCACAAGAAGAGAGTCTCACGTGTCTTGTATTGTCAGTTAGAAATCAGATTAAATACAACCAGTTGGAAAGTTATTGTATTTCCTTATTTATTAATCATTATTACCAGCTACCTGCCCCGGCTTCGCCCGGTATCTTAAACAGTTTACCCAGGGTAAGCAAAAAAGGCGCACGGGCGGCAGGTCCCAGACACAATTCCGAAAAGCAATTCAGTGAAACTCCTAACACATAAATGCTACTCTTCTCTGAAGTTTTAACTCGATACTACTCGACAGTTTGATGCTGGCCGAAGCTGGTGTGATAGGCTCGCACCCTAGCTCGTAAACTTGCACCGAAGCTGGTAATTTAAATTTCCACTAAATGGAGATTGTTGGAAGAGAAAACGTAAAATCACTTATAGTGGACGATGTATTAAAGATAGAGATATGCTGACCCGGAATTTCTTGTAGAACTTTTCATGCTGAACAATTATTATACTCGTAGTATATAGATATATTTAGTGGTTTACCTAGCGTAAGCTTAAAAGGTGCACAGACGGCAAGTTTTTCTTCGACTCGATTCACTAAAATCGTTACTACTCGTCTTCCTTTGATCATAAATGAATGTTTTCCTACAGAAACCTTCCTCGAGAAATGCTTTACAGAATGGTGAAATCCGCATCAATACCCATCCAGTGGTTCTCGAGATTACGCGTCACATCCAAGAATCGGGGACTTTGTTTTATACTAAGTGGAGATTATTATCTTAACTTTTTATCTTAATAATAAAATTACCATATATAACAATGACAAATAGTTTAAGAGAACATAGAAGCGTTCCGAGCTGCGAAATGCTCATCTTGGTAATGTCATTATTGTTTTCAAAGCTTTTCAATGGATATGTCCATTTGTTTTGTGTATTTCATAAAAGTCTGTTCTTTGTGTCTCCACAGTTTCATTGTTGTAAATTAACATACTTCTAAGTAAAAGAAACATATAGGCTGCTTACTGAAATTTAAATAAATCTCTGACATTATTTTAAGTACAATGTTTGAGGAAGTGTTTCAAATAATGGGCTTGAGATTTGTACATATTTATTATTATTGTTGTTATTGTTACTTGTGCTTGGTAAGTGAATTCGACTTTCTAACTGAAAGATGTTTGAGAAAAGAAAATAATTATTTTGTTTTAAAGAATATCTGACTAATTCTTCAAAATAAAAGTAAATTACCTCAGAATATATTTGACTTTACTGCATAACTTTACTTATCACCACTCATATATGATAGAAATTTCAGGTTTCTATGTCTTAATAGTTCATGAGAAATGTGTACCTAGGTTTACAACAGTGGTTTCAAGGAAAAGTGGTTTGAAGATAGCTTGCTGAGATAGGGCGTCAGCTTTAGTTTTAGGACGGAGAACATTCCGAAACGCAACACCCGATTTGCTTAAAGATATCTGTCTATTGTTTAATAGAAAAAAAAAGTAAATAAGTAAATAAATAAATATCGATATAGTACTGATAAATACTTTTTTTTACACCCCATTCTCGTTAAAATACGAATAATGTCCTGAAACATTCTTCCACGTCAAGTGTTATATATTGCTATAATCAGGAAAGGGAGGAGAATATTTTAAGCCTAAAAGTAAAATTTGCCATGTTTAGTCGTTCTTCATTTCCCAGTTCCCTTAAGTAATTGGTCGTCCATGCACAAATACGCAAGCTAATTAGATATATAAAAATATCTGACCCATATGAGATTCGAATTTACGACTTCCAGCTTTGTACACCGTCGTTCTTGACCGATGATATACCTGTAATGGGAAAGGATTAAATCCTCACTTGAAAATAATACATCCACAAAAGAGCACTGACCTGTGATACGCTAACTGTGAACTACCGACTGCAAGATTATTACTAATATTGACATAGTTATTATTATTAAGAGACGAATAACAATAATTATAATAATGTTATTTATTTATTTATTCGTGTCAGAAGCAAACAAAATACTGGATTACACTAAAATTACAAAAAAAAAAAAAAAAAAAAGAGAAGTAAACCATACAACACACAATGTCTTTTCAAACCACGGTCAACCAAAAATGTGCAACCTGTATAGCATTGGAAGTTGCTAGTAAAAGATCTTCTGCTGTACAAGTGGCAGGGCACAGCGGACAATTCAGTAGATGCTCCATGGTATGGGGCATACCGCAGTCGCAGTTGGTGGAGTCGACGGGGAAGTGCCATTTCTGCAAGTTATCCTTAGATCTTCCAACAGCAGAACGGAGACGATTAAGTGCCCTCCACACGATCCATTTCTGATCATGTCCAGGTGGGAGGCTTTCCGAAGGGTGATCCCATAGAGAGTTATTCCCAAGCCGAGAAGTCCACAATTGTTTTCTAGCTGTAGCTGGTGTAGTTAGCAAGACTGCAGTGGTGTTGAGGAAACTTCTCCTGGACTTCAACCTACGGGTGGCTGGTACATAACCGTACATCGGATGGGAAAACTGATTAACCTGTTTAGCTCTCTCTTCATTGGCTGCTACCTCACGACGTATATCCGGTGGTGCTATCCCTGCAAGCTGGTAAAGTTTTGCAAGAGGTGTAGGCTTCAAACAACCTGTAATAAGCCTACATGTTTCATTAAGCGCCTTGTTAACATTATTTGCATGGGTGGATTTGTACCACACTGGACATGCATATTCTGCAACACTGTAACATGTTGCAAGCGCTGTCGTTCTCAAGGTTGATGGTTGAGAGCCCCAGGTGCTACCAGTGATCTTACGTAGGATGTTATTCCTAGCTTCCACCTTTAGTCTGGTATTCCGGCAATGCTGTTTGTAGGTCAGAGTACGATCGAGGGTAACTCCCAGATATTTTGGATGACGAGTGTTAACTAAGCGTGTTCCTTGCCAAGAGACGTTAAGTTCACGACGAGCCTGCTTTTGCTTCAGATGAAATGCACACAACTGAGTTTTTGATGGATTTGGACGAAGTTGATTATCATAGTAATAGACATCCAACTCAGTCAATGCTTGTGTTAAATGAGCTTCAACATCTTCGAAGGATTTCCCCTGACAAGCTAATGCTAGATCGTCGGCATAAAGAAAACTTCTAGTGTTCCTTGGAAGTGGTTGGTCTTTAGTGTAGACGTTAAACAACATTGGTGATAGAACACTACCTTGAGGTAAGCCATTTCTTTGACGTCTCCATCGACTGCGCTGTCCTTGGAATTCCACATAAAATCTCCTGTTTTGAAGGAAACTTTCAATAAGTTTTGTGAAACTGTAATCCTTCGTGATTCCATAAATCTTCTGTAACAAAGCACGATGATTGACAGTGTCATAGGCAGCGGTCAAATCGATAAAAGCTACTCCCGAGATATTCCGTGTTTCAAAGCCATCCTCAATGAATTGAGTGAGGTTAAGGATCTGGGATGTACAACTTTTCCCTGGTCTGAAGCCTGCTTGTTGTTGTATGAGAGCAGGCTCTACGACATGAACTAGGCGGTTCAGTAACATTCGTTCAAAGATTTTAAGCAGGTGACACAACAAGGATATTGGCCTGTAGTTTTGAGGTTCAGTTGACATTTTACCAGGTTTCAGAATCGGTATGACTCGTGATTTCCTCCAGGTTTTTGGGAAATTGCAGGATTTCAAACAGTTGTTGAAGAAAGCTAGGACCCATTCTCTTGCTCGTTCCCCAAAGTGTTTGATCTGCTCTAATCTGATATCATCTACTCCTGCTGCCTTGCCGATCTTACAACTATCAATGGCTGCCGTCAGTTCTGCCATGCAAAAAGGTTGCATAAGTTGACTAGTCTCGAGTTCTTCTGACCGAGCAATTTTATGATCTGACCTGCGTAATGGATGGTCAGATTTACCATTTTCCACGAGCTGACGAGCAATCTGATTAGCTGTAATATTTTTGTGTCCCTCTTTTGTTGTTGGATCACAACTCAGGTACTTAAGGAGTCTCCAGGCTTTCTGACTACTCTTACTTAGATCCGTCTCCTCCATCAATTGGCACCATGCATCGTTCCTGTTCTTGGAAATCGCTGTTAAAAGATCTTCCCCAGCTTGAAGGGTATCGTTACCAAATGGGTCATTATCAAAGAGGTCAAGATAGTTTTTCAAAAGTTCCTCAGTTTCCGAAGTCAGACCTTTTATATATTGTGCTCTGCAGCCTCGGGGAATTGAAACACGGTAACAATACTTCACGATATTTACAAAGTCGTCATATAATTCAGGAACTGGCTCAATATTTAGAATATTCTCATCTAGAGAAATGGTAAATTTCTCCCAATCAGCCTTCTTAAAATTGTATCTACGTCGGAAAGGAACTGACTGTGGTCGAATGGCAGCATAAATCTGGCATATAATAGGCCGGTGTTGCGTGTGAGGAATAGCTTGACCCACTGATTTTATTGATAAATGAGATATGTTTTCACTCACAAATATCATATCGGGATTATATCCACGCCTCCATCTTGCACTGTTGAAAGATGCTGGAAGTTTGTTATCATGCAATAAGTTGAGATCATATGAGTCTGCCCATTCAGCCACGGCCTCACCACTTTCATCGGTAGTTGAGTAACCCCATATTGTGTTACGGCTGTTGAAATCACCAACAACAAACTTCACAGATTGATGCTGGAAGTTGCTGGGTTCTACAAATTTAAATACAGTACCTGGGGGCTTATAAACTGATGTTACAGAACAGTTGCTAAGCTCTACTGTAAGAATTTCGGTGTCATCTACAATGGAAATTCCTGTGGAGACGATCTGAATATTAGGTTTGGCAAAGATAATGCTGCCATAATGTCGATGAGGATGTTCAACTATTAGGCTCATACCCTTGATTTTTGGACGGTGGAGAGTCAAGTCTCGGTGGGTTTCCTGAATACATAGTAAATCACATTTCTGATCATGGCATATCTGGCTTAATAACTCTTCCTTGGTGGATGAAAGACCTTCAATATTGACAGAGATGATTGTCAGTTTTGGCGCTGAAAAGGGCCGGTTTATATTAATTTTCACCATTCTTTGATTTGCTTCTGGATTGCTGACGTTCAGTTCGGTAATGGAAATATAATTCCAACTACCTTAGCAGGGGCACCACGGGCAGGAATCAGCTTCACCCCCATAATAATGTTTATAGACCAATAAATATATCAGAGAGTTGGTTAAAGTTTGCCCGAAATATCTGATGAATACTCATGTTCGCTGTAGTAGAACAACCACCTTGTGACTGAGAGCCTCAGTTCTACTTTCAAATCAAGAGGCGAGCATTTTTGGCTGTCGACTGGCTGCGTGGCTCAGCGGTAACCTTCTCGCCTGCTGATCCCAAGATAGCGGAATCAAATCCCAGCGCAGACTGTTGGCATTTGTCTTACTTGACTTATGTCCTGTGTCCCCTTTTGGAGCAAAGGGCTGCAACAAAGATCCTCCACTGGTCTCTTCTCCTGGCAATCTGTTGTAGATCTGCCCAGGATTTGACTTCTTCCCTCATCTCTTCCTCCACGCTTCTTTTCCAGGTCTCCTTAGGTCTTCCCCTTTCTCTTGTTCCTTGCGGGTTCCATCTAAGTGCGCCTTTCTCTATGGCATCCTCTTTTCTGAGACAGTGACCTATCCATCCCCATTTACTCCTTTTAGCCCTCATGTTTGCCGCTGTGTTCGTAAGTTCCAACATCCAATTTTCGTAACCTGTTTCATGCTAAAGATCTTTTTATCTATCCGGGTTTTCTCTGTTGCAGTTACAGCAATACTGTTTTCTCGGAGATGCGGGTTATTGGCCTACAGTCTCCAAAGCACAGTGAGGAGGTGGGGGGCTGTCCCTTAGCGTCTGTGCCCACCTTCTGGTTACTTCATGATTTGATTTTCGTCGATACTCCCTGTGCTTCTGTTGTCAATTTAGATCTCTACAGGGTGTAACCAGACTCCCTCCTCCTTTCTCAACCGGGCTTGGGACCGGCTATGGCGGAGTTAGTTGGCATTTGATGGTGCTTGAATGTGAGGGAGCCGTCAGTAGATTTACTGGCACGTTGATGATCACCTCAGGGTAAAATTCTGGCACTCCTGCTCTGCCAAGATATTTCTAATTCTGGTGTGAGGGCTGGAACGGAAACACTTAGCCTCGTTAGGCTCCTAAGCCATCCTGGAAGTGGTTTTCTGTAGTTTCCCCACTTCTACTCCAGGAAAATGCTGGGATGGTTGCTGACATAAGGCTACGGCCACCTCCTTCCAATTCTCCACCCTATCACCAATTTATAAATACACACATTAGTACAGCCATCACAATAGCACAGGTAATCAAACAAATTCCATACACACCCAAACACACGGTGCTATATGGCCACAATGTCGCTGCCCCTAAAATAAGCAACAACAATTCTACTTTTAATTCAGACGTGATGAGTCATGATGAAGCTGCTTGCCTCTCAAAAAGACGGAATGGGTTCGATTTCTGGTTAATGCATGCGAAATTTTCGAAATGAAAATGAGCTTATGATTAGAGCACTGCGCGGATCAACGAAACGTTATCCGCTTCCACCCCACATCCGCACGACTGTTATCCGCATCCGTCCCGCATCCACACGACTGTTATTCGCATCCACACGACTGTTATCCGCATCCGTTACGCATCCGCAGGACTGTTATCCGCATCCATACGACTGTTATCCGCATCCGTTCCGCATCCACACGACTATTATTTGCATCCACACGACTTTTATCCACATCCGTTCCGCATCCGCACGACTGTTATCCGCATCCGTTCCGCATCCGCAGGACTGTTATCCGCATCCGCAGGACTATTATCCGCATCCGTTCCGCATCCGCAGGACTGTTATCCGCATCCGTTCCGCATCCGCAGGACTGTTATCCGCATCCGTTCCGCATCCGCACGACTGTTATCCGCATCCGTTCCGCATCCGCAGGACTATTATCCGCATCCGTTCCGCATCCGCAGGACTATTATCCGCATCCGTTCCGCATCCGCAGGACTGTTATCCGCATCCATCCCGCATCCATACGACTGATATCCGCATCCGTTCCACATCCGCACGACTTTTATCCGCATCTTCACGTTTGTTATCCAAATCCGCTGACATTAGAACAATATTTTAAATTTACTAGACAAAGTATTAAAGCAACAAATTTAGACATTTGAGGAGAAATTTGTTCCCCCTAGGCTATGTGTGAATCGCAACACAATGTTGACTGAGTTTTGTCCCTCTGAGTAATTTCGAAGTGAAACAGCGAGTGGCGAATTATAGCACTTACTTCGTCGTCGGATATACCCTCGCAGGCAAGCGCAGGTGTGAAGTACTTTTTTTTTGGCCTCGATTCAGTCAACACTAATTGAGGGTATTTCCATGCCTAGCTTCTTTCACTTCTCTATTATTATCATCAATACAAGCGAAAGCAAAGAGGGAAATAGCAAGAAACGAGAAAGACGCAGATCATAGAAAAACTAAAATTATTTAAAAAATCCAGTTCAACATTTTATTCTAAAAACTATCCGCAAATCTTCTTATATATAAAAGTGAAAGTCTGTATGTATGTATGTATGTATGTGGGTGGGTCTGTTCCGTATACAAATCTACACCGTTCCACCAATCTCAACCATATTTTGCATACACATACAGTAGTTTAGGACCCAGAAGGAACCGCTGGCTACATGAATTTTCGATAGTCTTTCTCATTCTTCTGATTTCGGCCCTATTGCACTCAAGCACAGGCTAATCAAATCATAAAAAATACTCATGAAGGAATGACAAGGCAGATAGTTTCCATGGCAACATAAAGTCGAGACACGGCCGACTGGATGCCAGTTGCGCTCTGCACTACCGGTATAGAAAATGAAGATCCTTACTTGAAATCCCGTTAGTTTCTCAACTACTCACACAGCACTGTCAACCGAGTTTAGCATAACAAAGACTTGACACTATATTCTACTATATATTTCTCAAATACCACTCACTCACTCACTCACTCATTCATCACGTAATCTCAGAAACCACCGACGGATTGGAATGAAATTTGGTAAGCAGCTTCCTCAAGGGCCGTAAATGCCCACCAAGAAAGGATTTTTGAATATTCAGGTTCTAAAGGGGTGCTAAGGGGGTAGACCTGGATTTCATTGAATAGCAATATCTCCCGATTGGTTTCATTGGGGGGGGGGGGGGTGATACTCCGTACATAAACTCATCATTAAAAATAAGAAGACACGAGTCTGAGGGTTTTTCGATGTGGTGTATATTATGAGGTGAAAGGGGTGAAAAGTGGGGATTGAAAGATTCCTAACGGAGCGTGTATCTCTTAAACGACATAGGTGAGGAGTTTGAAACTCAGCGGAAAAAGATTAGCATAAAAATAAGTAAATATGTGTTTGACCGTTTATTCATAAATCCAATTAAAGGGGCCCATGGGGAGGGGTGAAATTTGGGGGGGGGACAGGAAAGAAAGTGTCCTAACTGATTGACTGACTCACTCACTCATCAAACTCAGGGGGAAAAAAACTGCTTTAAAGTAAGTAAATAGCTGTTCGACAGTTTTTTTCTTAAATCGAATTTAAGGGGTTCATGGGGAGGGGTGAAATTCTGAAAAAAGAATATTGAAAGAAAATGTCCTGACTCACTCACTTACTCACTCACTCACTCACTCACTCACTCATCATCGCCCAGCCAAAATTATTGAAGTTAGAAACATGACAGTTTGGGGATATGTTCATTGTATGTCAAAACCGTCTACTAAGGGAGGATTTTCGGATATTCAGGTTCTGAAGGGGTCTTAAGGGGGTTAAACCTGCATTCCATTGAATAACAATATCTCCCGATTGGTTTCATTGGGGGATATGATACACGGCATATAAACTCATCATTAAAAAGTAAGAAGACGCGTGTCTGAAGGTTTTTCGATGTGGTGTATATTATGAGGTGAAAGGGGTGAAAAGTAGGAATTGTATGTCTTAAACGACATAGGCGAGGAGTTTGAAACTCAGCGGAAAAAATCAGCATAAAAAAGAAGTAAATATGTGTTTGACCGTTTTTTCATAAATCCAATTTAAGGGGCCCATGGGGAGGGGTGAAATTCTGGGGGGAAAACAGGAAAGAAAGTGTCCTAACTGATTGACTGACTCACTCATCAAACTCAGGGGAGGAAAACTGCTTTAAAGTAAGTTAATAGCTGTTCGACAGTTTTTTTGATGAATCAAATTGAAGGGGTTCATCGGGAGGGATGAAATTCTGAAGGAAAAGGAATGAAAGAAAATGTCCTGACTCATTCACTCACTCATCATCGCCCAGCCAAATATATTGAAGTTGGAAACATGGCATTTTGGGGATATATTCGTTGTATGTCAAAACCATACACTAAGGGAGGATTTTTTGATATTCAGGCTCCAAAGGGGTCTTAAGGCGGTTAAACCTGCATTTCATTGAATAACAATATCTCACGAGTGGTTTCATTTGTGGATGTGATACTCGGCATATAAACTAATCACTAAAAATAAGCCATGTGTCTAAGGGTTTTTCGATGTGGTGTATTATTATGAGGTGAAAGGGGTGACAAGTGGGGGTTGAAGGATTCCTAACGGAGCGTGTAGGCCTAACTCTTAAACGACATAGGCGAGAAATTTGAAACTCAGCGAAAAAAAACCAGCTAAAAATTAAGTAAATCGGTGTTTGACCTTTTTTTCATAAAATAATTTAAGGGGCCAATGGGGTGGGGTGAAATTCTGGGGGGGGGGGGAAGGAGAGAAAGTGTCCTAACTGACTGACTATTTCACTCACTCATCAAACTCAGGGGAAAAAGACAGCTTAAAAAATAAGTTAATAGGTGTTCACGCTTTTTTTCATCAATCCAATTTAAGGGGCCCATGGGGAGGGGTGAAATTCTGGTAAAAATAATTAAAAGAAAATGTCCTGTATGACTCACTCACTCATCACGCCCAGCGAAAACTATTAAAGTAGGAAAAATGAAATTTTGGGAATATGTTCGCTGTATGTCAAAACGTCAACTAAGGAATGATTTTTGTTTATTCGGGTTTCAAAGAGATGTTAAGGGGGTAAACGTGCATTTCATTGAATAACGATATCTCATGAGTTGTTTCTTTGGGGGAAGTGATATTCGGTATATAAACTAATCATTAAAAATAATCAGACATATGTCTAAATGTTTATCGATGTGGTGTATATTATGAGGTGAAAGGGGTGAAAATTGGGGGTTGAGGGATTCTTAACGGAGCGTGTATCTCTTAAACGACATAGGCGAGAAGTTTGAAATTTGGCGGAAAAAACAGCTTAAAATACAAGTGAATATGTGTTCGACCGTTTTTTCATAAATCCAATTTAAGGGGCCCTTGGAGAAAGGTGAAATTCTGGGGGGAAAAAACAGGAAAGAAAGTGTCCTAACTGATTGACTCACTTACTCACTCATCAAACTCAGGGGGAAAACAGCTTTAAATAAGTAACTAGGTGTTCGACCGTTTGTTTCATAAATCCAATTTAAGGGGTTCATGGGGAGTGGTGAAATTATCAAATATAAATGAAAGAAAATGTCCTGACTGACTCACTCACTCATCATCGCCCAGCCAAAATTATTGAAGTTGGAAACATGAAATTTTGGGGATATGTTCGTTTTATGACGAAAACGTCCACTAAGCAAATAATTTTGAATATTCAGGTTCTAAATAGGTGTTAAGGGTGTAAACGTGCATTTCATTGAATAACAATATCTCACGAGTGGTTTCATTTGGGGATGTGATACTTGGCATATATACTAATCATTAAAAATAAGCTGACACATGTCTAATGGTTTTTCGATGTAGTGTATATTATGATGTGAAAGGGATGAAAAGTGGGGGTTGAAAGATTCTTAACGGAGCGTGTATCTCTTAAACGACATAGGCGAGGAGTTTGAAACTCGGAGAAAATCAATCAGCTTAAAATAAATAAATAAATAAATAAATAAATAAAATAAATAAGTGTTCGACCGTTTTTTTCATAAATCCAATTTAAGGGGCCAATGGGGAGGGGTGAAATTCTGGAAGAAAAGCGTCCACTAAGGAAGGATTTTTGGATGTTCACTCTCATCGACCAACCAAAACTATTAAAGTTAGAAGAATGATATTTTGGGGATATGTTTGTTGTTTGTCGAAAACTTCTACTAAGGAGGGATTTTTAGCCTACTTTTCACATTTTGCAAAAATGAGGAAAAAGTAGACTTATTAGATCGGGCAAATGTGTGTCTGTCTGTCTGTCTGTCTGTCTGTCCTTCTGTCTGTCTGTCTGGCTGTGTGTGTCCCCCCCTATCAACTCCTAAACGGCTGCAGAAATCGAAACAAAATTTGGTAGGAGTAAAGATCTATACCTGAATATCTCACGGCCATATTTGAAAATGATGTCAGTGCTACCAACTGCTAAAAAATCGCAATTGAAATTTGAGCTCCATGTTGGATATCTTGGAAAGTATGAATGGCAGCTATTTCAAAATTGGCACACGTACAGATCATAATATTTCAGTTTAATTTCCAGGAGGCCAAACATGGCAGTGTTGCCAAAATGATTATAAGCCTCCTGATAGGTCCAATTTTTAAATGCATATAACTTCTACACTATCAATTGGAATTCAACCAAATTTCGTATGTTGTATGTGTACATAACCAGATATGACTGAGCGTATTCTTAAGACCTACCAGGGCTGCCAACTGTTAATAAATGCTCCTAATTTATTTTATCCAAATACCAATATATCAGAAAGTATGCAAGCCGACAGCTTTAAACTATGCACACGTATAGTACCTGACATTCTATATTAATTTGGAGTAACTTATATACGTCAGTACTACCAACATGATTCTAAGCCTGCTGACAGGTCCAACTTTAAATACATGTAACTTCCATACTATCATTTGGATTTCAACCAAATTTCGTAGGTGCTATGTGTACCATAACAGATATGACTATGCGTATGCTAAGGAACAACCAGGGCTGCCAACTGTTAATATGTGCTGTCCCTATTTTTGTTACCCTAATATAAATATATCAGAAAGTATGCAAGCCAATAGCTCTAAACTTTGCACACGTATAGTACCTGGCATTCTAGGCGAATTTGGAGTAACTAATTTACGTCAGTGCTGCCAACATGATTCTAAGCCTGCTGATAGGTCCAATTTTAAAATGCATGTAACTTCTATACAAACTAATGGATTTCATTCAAAATTGGCACAACAATAGATCATATTATTTCAGATTATTTCTGACCAATACATGCATGACATTGTTGCCAACATGATTTTACGCGCGCTATTAGATACAATGTTTAACTGCATGTAACGTCCATGCTATTCATTGGACTTCAACCAAATTTTGTATTTTGTACCTTAAGAGATGGAACTAAGAATATATTCAGTCATCAAGGCTGCCAACTGTAGTGCTCTATTAGGATACATTATGCCAGGTATACAGTATTTCGAACTAATTGGAAATTTCGATATTAGCAACTTAATTTCGTCATTATTCTAGATAGGTTCATATTCTGTAGAGTAATCATTGGCATGAAAAGTAGGCTGTATAGTTCTTCACGGAACGTCTTGTTGGATATTCAGGCTCTAAAGGGGTCTTAACGGGGTTAAACCTGCATTTCATTGAATAACAATATGACACGACTATGACGCGAGCGAAGCGAGGCTAAAAATGTGATGGTGTGTGTCTGTGTATTACTAAATCACGCAAGTACCACTGGTCCGATTTACATTTATTTTACATGGAAGTAGCAGATTTACCTGGTTAACATATAGGTTACTTTTGATTTCAATACTTTGCACTATTTAAAGATGGCGACCATTTTAGTGACGTCACTACACCCTTTGGTTTCAAACTTTCATATTTCCATTTCAAATAAAAAGAGAACGCTAAGAAATAGCAAACTTTTGATGGCATATACGAGGTTAAAAATTGCATTTTCTATCCGAAAGGTATCTCCAACCGTTAGCGAGTAAAACCTAAATGTGTGCTATAAAACACGTCAACGCAGAGCGGTGTAGTTGGACAAAATGTTCCATCCTTAATCTCCCTCTGCGCAGCACCTCGCCTATCCCCTGTTTTAACTGTCACCTTCACATTTTAATTTATTTACGACGCGTAGCGAAGTACGGGTACTTCAGCTAGTACACTATAAAATAAACATTATCCATAGCTTATCCGCTATCCGCACAGCCATGCAAACTATATCCGCGAGGCGAAGGTTTATCCACGGATATCCACTTCCGCGCAGTGCTTTACTTACGATCGCAATGTTAATTGCCACATAAAATACTAACTTGACTTTTATTTCTACATTCAAATGTTAAGAGTCCCTAAATCCGAACAATAGACTACTATCGATCACACAGTAAGTCGACCACCAACTAAAAGACGGTGGGTCGATGAGCCAGGCGTGAGTGGGAGCTCGATTAAAGAACACAAGTCTCATTCAGTATGCTGTTTGTCGCGTGCTATATTTATAATGGCTTGCTTGGGTGCGATAATTACAGTGTAAATGTGCTTCTCTTCAAAGCCTGCATTCAGCTGGGAACGTGCACCCTCAGAGGCATTCTGATTGTGATCCAACATTCCTTCATGGCCAGGAGATTTCTCAATAGCCTAAGTAGCAGTTACTGATTTTTAGCCTATTTTCAATTTTGAAAAAAATAGGCTTATGAGATCACCTTTTGTCCGTGGGTGTGTGCGTGTGTGTGTGATTCCTGTGTGTGTCCCCCCCTAATAAAATCTAAACGGCTGAAGCGATTTCAATGAAACTCGGTAAGTTCATAGCACTATTCCGGCAGACCCCGACCGTGCCCTTCAAATTTTATTACGACTCACCAATCCAACATGGCGGCTGTGCGAAATATTTCACCAGCATTCAATATCTCCGAAACTATTACCGATATTACCCTGACATTTTGTATGGTGATAAAGGGTACTACTAGAAGTTCGCCTATGTGACCTTTGAAAACCTGGTAACTACAAAACCAACATGGCAGCCAAGCGAAATTGCGACTTTTAAATAGACGTTTCTCGCGATTTAACCAACCAAACGCAATGAAACTTGGTACAGTATACGTTTATATACATTGTAATGCACCGACATCTAACTTCGTTAAATTGTTTACATAAACGCAAGATGGCGGATGTGTGAAATATTTCCCCGGCATTCTATATCTCTAAAACTATTCGCGGTATCTCCCTGACATTTTGTACGGAGATAAAGGGCACTACTGGAAGTCCATCTATAAGACTTTCAAAAACCAGTTAACTACAAAACGGACATGGCGGCCAAGCGAATTTGAAAGTTTTAAATAGAACTTTCTCGCGATTTAATGTTCTAAGCGCACTGAAATCTGGTACAGGAAATGTTTATACACATTGTAATGCACTGGTATCTAATTTAGTTCAATTGTTTACATAACCTCAAGATGGCGCCTGTGCTAATTTTAATATTATTTTTTTATTTCTTGTGTTGTAGTCATGCGATCGAAGTGAAAGTTTGAATTATGTACCTACGCAATAATTTTCCTTTAATGGTACATGACTCTATGGCCTATACATTTAACAATCCAATATGGCGACCATCCGAAATATTTAGACAGCTCTGAATATCTACGAATCTATTATAGCAATCAAAC
Organism: Meconema thalassinum; assembly: GCA_946902985.2. Lineage (NCBI taxonomy): Eukaryota > Metazoa > Arthropoda > Insecta > Orthoptera > Tettigoniidae > Meconema > Meconema thalassinum. Next base: position 1,210,794,607 of record OX336388.2, read on the forward strand.
TGAATTTTTTAATGTTCATAGCGGCTATGAACTTAAGTTCACCTATAGGACTTGACATAACCTGGTGATCACAACTCCAACATGGCGGTGACGCGAAGTATAAATATTCACATGGACGTTTCTCGCAATTTAACCATCCGAATGCAGTGAAACTTGGTACAGTAAATCGTTATACGAATGGTAATCCACTGGCATCTAATTTATTTCAATTGTTTCCATAACGTCAAGATAGCAGCTGTGCGAAATTTTAAAATCTCCTTGTTACTTCTTTTGTCCTAATTATGCGATTGAAGTTTGAATACTACACGTACACAATAATATGCATGTAACAGTACATAACTCGAGGACCTACACATATAAAATCCAACATGGCGACCATCCGAAAAATTTGGTCGGTTCTCAATATCTACGAATCTATTACAGGAATCAAACTGAAATTTTGTATGCTGATAGTGACAGTTAACATAAGTAGGATATATGAAAATAGGCTGTATAGTTCTTCACGGAACTACTTGTTAACGATATGATAACGAATCCCTTGTCCACGATCATAATTTATAACAAGTTTATGTACGGTCATTGGAAGTTTTCATTTGCGTATTTAAGCTCCTCTTTTTCATTTCCTCAAAGTCCAGCTTGTGGTGTAGCGGCTAGTATCCTTGGCTGTCACCACGGAGGTCCGGGCTCGATTCCTGGCGGTGAAGGAATTTAACTCTGGTCTGAGGGCAGGCACGGGGTGCACTCAGCCTCATCAGACAAATCTGAGAAGAGGCGCGTTCAATTCATACCTCAGCATCCCAGAAGTGGTCTTCTCTGGTTTACCAGTTCTACTCCAGGCAAGTGCCGGGATAATACCTAACTTAAGGCCACTTCCTACCCGAATCGTGCCTCAATTATAAGTAATTCCCCAGAGGCTCACAACTTCTGGGACGAGAGTTGGCGATCACGGGACCCCAGCTGAGTCCGGCATTGCTTCCACTTTGTGCTGGGCTCTTCTCCGTCTTCTTTCCTATTGACCTCTCTTGGTCCACTCTTTTTCTCTTCCGACCCCGACGGTATTAGGGTATCCGAGGCCTGGGGAGTCTCTTCATTTCCCGCCTTAATTGGCTCTTCTCTCATCTTTCCTGATCCCTCATTCTTCGAGGGATCAGCCTTCTTTTCATTATATTTTCTTTTTTGTTTTAGGATTCCCGCACTTTTTCGTGAATTGGCTCCCCTTGTATCTAAATTAATTTTTTGAAGTCTCTTTTTGTTTCTTTTGTGAGTATTTTCAATGTACTGTGCCCGTTTGGAACGAAGTCCGGACGACCACATATGCATTTCACCAAAAATCAGTCATCACGAGAATCAAAATATCCCGGGGCGCCAGATGGGTTAAAGTCGAATGCAAAGACCCAAAAAAAAATGCTTAACTGATTTTCGGCTCGACGCAACAACAAGGATAGAAGGAGATTTATGAAAACGGTGATTGAATACCATAAAATCATCTCATTTTATTAAAACTTTAAAATGACATGAAGAAAATATGCCCAAAATGGCATAAAAGATGACTGGAAAAGAATAAGTTATTTACACAATATACAATATCGCCAACAGATGAACACTAACAAAGTTGAAACGAGAGGTCAGAATATCAGTCCTGTTGACTTCGTTCAACATAATTATGTACAGGGGTAGGGTTTTATCAGCGCAAAGTCAATCGTCCATACTGATCCCTAAATTATTTAGCATTCACACGTTGAAGATCAATAAGAAAATTTATCACTGGTTGCGAAAATCACTTTCACTGTTCATTTCTCAAAACTATGATCGTAGTATTTCGACTAACACTTCTTAGGCAATAGTAAGATTAGGATTTGTCAAATACAAAGTTGTTCATAATAAGTGAAATACACTATGATTTTCATGGACTTTGAGCATTTTTGAGGATTCAAAAAAAAAACAGAAAACATCTATTGAAACATAGATCTCAATCCAAAGTCTGTCAAAATAATTTTGACTTAATCAAAAATATAATTATCACAAATATAACTTCCATTCCATCTGGATTCAGTTAACAAATTAATTAATATTTCCTTGAAAACATTAATTAGGACATTTGAAATATCATTTAACATGTTTTATAATGAAACAAATTATTATTATTATTATCATCATCAAAGTGATTTTGAATAAATATCAAATATGTTCAGCATCAACTTATTAAAGAAAATGTGTATTTATTTTTATAGGATCTGAAAATCCTTTCAGCTTATAGTGGTTGTTAATAAGTAACAATTTCAAACAACAGCATTGGCCCATATGATTGACACGTGATAAAAATCACAGAATTATAAATCAGCATTTAGACAACGGTAAAGCTTTCCTGAATGAAAGGAACTAGTAGAATAATAATTTTCTGGGTAAGCAATTACTAGAAATATTTTCAAACACGTGGATCAACAGTAATTTTATAATGATGGTTAACAAAATAACCTGTGGTTATATTACGACGAAAGTGTGGCGAAAAACGACTCTCCTACTACATCAAAAACATCCAACCTACAATTTGATTGGTGCTCCATTTTACACAACCTCATTCCTGCGAGTTAAATTGCGCACTCAGGATGGCATATAATTATCTGCTCACACACAATGACATCTTCCCAAATTATACAAAATAATCAAGCCTTTGCTTGTTATGACAACTGGAAGATTCAAAAATCAGTAAACCTCACCAATGAGTTTACGACAATATCCAATATAATTTCACCATCAGAAATTCCACACAGTGTTAATATTAGCAAACGTTGAGAAAGACGCTGCGTCATAATGATTTTAATTTATATAAACTCGAGCAAAAACCCTGCTTTATACATGCTGAGCTTCCCATTTCATTTCTTTCCGTGTCTTTATCAAAGCTTTAAATATGAAATGCAAACGTGAAACAATTTCACTGAATTTAACTGTTCATTCTATGTGGGCATGTGTTAATCTCTAACCTTCGGAATTAACAAATATCCGATTTAGAGTATGACTTCAACTGTCAACTGTAGTAATCATTCAATCAGAAAATGATTATTATAAACCACAAATGTTTATTATTATTATTATTCCAGAAAAATAGAAAAATAATTATTATTATTAAATTCCATTATTATTATTATTATTATTATTATTATTATTTATTATTATTATTATGTTCAAAATTAGGTTTAAAGTTATCAAACTGTTCGGGGAATATCACCCTCGACTTCAAAATTATGGATAACTATCCATTCCTCAACTTAGATTAATTCTTAAATCTCAAATTATGACGGCTAATGACAGCAATAAGAAAAAAAAAGATTGAACTAAAATAAATGCTCGTTCTGCTCGTCCATAAATATCGAATCGTATAAATCTGAGTAAAAATCAACTCAGGTCCTAGCTCAGGTTTCGAAAGAAAATATTTGCGAAAGCAAATAAACATATCGATGACTATAGAGAAAAAAATGTGTTGGCAAGACTGTAGAAAATACGAGAAAATCCAACTAACTACGCATAGAAATAATGTAAATTGCAGCTTACATTCTTGTAGGTCTTGATGGTAAAAATATGGACTGAACCAGACTACTCAGTCTTCCTGTTGTCTGTCCCATTAGGACGCGTACTTATATTCTCGTATCAGCTTCCATGTTATACCTACCAGCTGTTTACGCAGACATAGTGGCGATTATAATGTCTTGCAGAAAAATGTTGGCAACTTCAAGAGCTGAAGTGTAGTTGACAGGGGTCTGATCTAAGCGATCCATGATGAAATAATTACCAAGACCCACTGTGATACAATCAGTATTCCAATACTCTTACAATCTCTTCAGCACAATTACAAATTCTGTCGAGTTGGTTCTTACTTTTCAGATCGCACAAGGCTAAACCTGTATTCCCATTCGGCTTTCGAATTGTAATATGCAAGACTGGTTTTGAAGTTGTTGTTTTATCTTGGCTGGTCCAACTATTGGATATAAATAATCCAGCTCTAAGTGAATGTGGACTGAAGAAAAAGTTGTAGACATAGTCTACCATATGTCCAAGTTGTAGCGGTAAAAATTACATAGTGCCACAGACTTATTTCACTTCTGTGAAATCTAAGAAAAGTTCTAAACTCACTCGAAATAGTTTAACACTTTCAGTAACCATGTACTGTCGAAAATTCTAAGTCCACAGCTTGTGCTGTAAGTTAAAGTTTAAATGCAACCATGTGCTCGTTGATAATAACGATGTTCGAAGTTCGGTGATAGTCAAGCGGCTAGAGCGCTTACGTAGCGTAGCACGACCAAGTCAACGGAGTGCTTGTGACGAAATGAACCTACCTCTGCCTGCAAGGCTCGCCTTATATACCCATCCGCTTGCTGGCTCGAGGTCACTGCGGCGAAAATGCTGGAAATAAAACAGCTCATAACTCCGCTTCTATTAAATCAATTTCTTTGAAACAAAGCTCATTCTTCTTCTCTTGTTCTTGCCAGTAATCTGATATAGGTTTCATGTTTCCATCTCAACGGTAAATATTTAGTGACATATAGCCTCGACTATGACGCTCTCCTCCTACGTCACTTACCCACTTCTTGGCTGTAAATTCCTTCGAAAAGCTTCTAAGAAGGTTTGGAGCGCGCTATTCAAACATCCATACCCGAACTTAGAATCGTGGCCTGTTCCCTCAAATCTAGGCTCACGGCTTGTACCCTTCAATCTAGGCAACTGGATTTGGGCACAGTACATAGAAATACTATTTCTGTTTCCGCGGGGTAATGAAAGAGGTGAGAAATCGTCTATGTGAGGAATTGATTTTACGGCCAAATGTCCTTCCTGACAATAACTTTATGAGGGAAATAAATGAGAGATTAAATGCAAGGAATTGGACCGAGGTAACCTAGGAAGGGGGCTTCATTCATTTCATTCCATTCCTGACCCGGTCGGAGACTGGAAGCAGGCTGTGGATTTTCATTTCACATTGCATTTTGATCTAAACTCCATTTTGTAAATATTTTCAATTTAAATTGAATTTTGTAAGTATTTTGGAGTGTGGGCTGACATATTGTGAGCATTTTTAATCTAATTTACATTTTGTAAGTATTTTCAATTTCAATTGCATTTTTATGTATTTATAATAATTTTATTAATGCAGCCAATGGCCATGCATTTTTTCTTTCCAGGACGGGTCAGCGAAGGGATATTGGAAGGAAATCGTCCGTGGACCTATTTTAAGGAACCGTCCCGGCATTGAATTTCAATTGCATTTTGTGAGTATTTTGAATCTGATAGGGCATTTCCAATCTACATTGCATTGTGAATTTTGAATCTCAATTGCATTTTGTAAGTATTTTGAATCACAATAGCATTTTGTAAGTATTTTCAAACAAAATTGCATTTTGTGCATATTTTCAATTCCTTTTTTAAGTATTTTGAATTTCAACTGCATTTTGTGAGTATTTCGAATCTACATTGCATTTTGTAAGTATTTTGAATCTAAACTACATATTGTGCGTATTTTTCAATTTTACTTGCTTTTGTGAGTATTTCCCATCTAAATTACCCGATGTAAGTATTTCCACTCTACATTTTGTGAGTCTTTACCATATAGGCTAAGTTCCATATTTGGAAGTACGTATTTTCAATCTACCTTGGGTTTGGTTATGACTTCCATTTCATTGTCATTTTTGCTATCACCCAGACCATTAGGGGCCGATAACCTAGATGTTAGGCCCCTTAAAACAACAATTATCATCATCATCATCATCATCAACATGAATTACAAGAACACACATTAGTACAGACATCACAGTGCCACAGGTTATCATACAAATTCTACACACACCCAAGTACGCGCGGCTACATGATCACGATGTTGCAAAGCCCCTAACAGAGCCAGCAACAACAACAATCAATCCCACACACCAGAGTCTGCTGGATTCTAAATGACATAGTTATAAAATGCTCTTCGAACTGAGTTGCTTCTTGCTGTGTGTAGGTTATAGTTGAGAACTCTCAGCATTAGGTTTTCAATACCTTGGCATTATGACACTTACAAATAAATTGGCTTGGCGGTTAAGGCAACTTTTCGTCGACTGGATTTGCTAAGCACGTTAGCACACTCTTGTTGAGAAGATTCGCTCCCCACCGTTGGTCGTAATTGAAATGATTTCCCATTTTCACCACCAGGCTATTGCTGATATAGTACCTTCTAGTAAACCTAGGTTACCTCGGTCCAATTCCTTGCATTTAATCTCTCATTTATTTCCCTCATAAAGTTATTGTCAGGAAGGACATTTGGCCGTAAAATCTATTCCTCACATAGACGATTTCTCACCTCTTTCATTACCCCGAGGAAACAGAAATAGTATTTCTATGTACTCCTATTCTCTTTCCAACGAAGTCTGAGGTGACATGAGGCAAGTTCTTAAGTGCTAGATGTTTATTACTATCAGATGCCCTTACTGGTCCCAGTCTCATTCGGGATATTACTGTGATATGAATGAAGATGAAAGAAACTGAGAACGGTGTTGAAGAGAAGAGACCGTGGCCTGTTATCGTCCAGACAGTTGCCCAGAGATGAAGATGGGATATACGGAAACCATTTTAAATGCGGCCGATGGTGAGGTTTGAACCCACTCGTCTCATGGTCTCAGAAAAGGTGAGGTCTCATGAGCCTTTATTTGCTTAATTACTCCGGTTCACAGAAACGGTAATAGTTAAGGTCAAGAATAAAGGTAATTACAACTGTTTGTACAGACAATTTATATATAGTAAGCCAGTCTGATTATGTACTGCGTGCCCGTTACTCTTATTTCGTCTTATTGAGTAAGGGTAGCTCTCCGTACTCGAGCCTACTGGCTATGTGGGAAACGAAATATTGCAAGTTCAACTCGCTCACTCAGTTTATTTAACCCAAATAACAACACTACAGAGCTTTGGAAACTTTCACAAAACATTTACTAAAATATCTCTAAATAAACACTTCCTGGTACAGGGAACTTATAGTTTATTGCAATTCAGTCTGACGATATATTGTATTCATAAAACATACGGGATGGTTCTAAATACTGTAAGTAGTGAATGTATAGATTATACCTAAACTAAGGAAAAGTATGTTCTAACAAGATTTTCCGTAAATAAAAAATCGCCTACTTTTACTTGGGAATTGAATGCCCTATTATTCTATACGAGTGTCTTAATTACCATTATAGGCGAGTTGCATACGACTGTTTATGTTCGACGATAATTATAACTTTATTATATGTTTTAACATAAATATTCATAAATATCTGTTGAGAGTCAGCTACTGGAATTTTGTGATCGCAGAGCGAGCGTTGGGTGTTATATCTTTGTCTTTCAAGAGCTTTGAACGACCGACGCATGCGCTCTGTGGGCTTGCAATGCTATATGCAGCCATATGTTTACATCAGCCGTCCCTCAGTAATATTGTCACCGCGGTCATTTGAAGACAATGCGCTGTGTAGAAATTAGTGTTGGTGATTTTAAGGTACAGTGCTATTTCTTGTCTCATATTCGCCAGTTTATTTACGCAAACATATGGACGGTGGGTATTCCATGTCGGTAATTTATTATAGTTCGATGTTGTGTTTATGTCCGACATGTTGGATTTTGAGCACATGCGCGAAGTTATCGTTACCTAATTGGTCAATGAACGAGCTCTGATTGGCTGGAGAAACTGTATCATAATGGAAAACAGTGTTATAATGACCATCATTATGATACAGTTATCTGACACATAATAGTGAGGGTCGAACATAAAATTAATTAAAGGTCTCTTGTTGTATCATACACCGAGAGATCTAATACGTAACTCAAGTTCATATCGACGAATAAGAGAGAAGGAAAGCCCTACTGTGCCAAATGAGTCACATCTTTACAGTGATACTAACGATGCTCTAGGTTATAGCCTACTTTTTAAGGTGCCTTAAGTATTTAAGAAACATTTTATGAAGGAACTGAAATCCTTTGTGAATAACAATCAATCAGAATTTCCTCAAAATACTGTAATATTTCATCAATGTCTATTCATTTGTTGATATCCAAGCATGGCCTTAGGGAATTAATGAGTGTTGGCCGTTTATAGCACAGTAACTTGCATTACAGTAAATTGCACATTTCGAGCAGTAGTCTCTTACGAATATATTTTCTTCATTATCCCTCAATTCCAGCATGTTTTGTTCAAAGAGTTTTGAAATTGAAAATGTATATATGCAATATGGTGGTTGTGTGTAATATCAGACATATAGTCTTTTGCATGCAAGGTCTCTTACACATGACTTTTCTTTCCCGAAGTTTAGTGCTCATCGCTGATTAATATCTTGATTGGCGATTTTAAAATTTGACAGTACGCTAATCTGCTGCCTCAAATGGACTTGTATTCAGTGGAGTGAATCTCCAGCACCAGACTGTATTATTGAAATGTTTCGAAATTGAAAATGTATTAGATTGTGAATTACCCATCTTAATGTTTCATTCATTCATTCAAAATTACTTATGCGAGTAATATTCAGTGTGATAATCTTGTCGCTTGTGCAAGCAAAACCTTTTCATGACTCTTCTTGCATAAAATATGGTCGTCCTCTTATGTTATGCTACAGGCCTATATTTAATTTTAGCAACGAATATCAGAGATGGAAAGAATTAAAAGTAAGAAATGATTCTACAGAGAAAATAATAACAAAACAGTCAAGCTGAAGACAAATGGTAGTGCACACCAGCACACTATTGATGCTTTCAACACCAGAAATGCCGGTTGAAATTTAGTGGAATTAACTGTATGAAGCATGTCTGTTGGTATTGCTGAGAAGACAACTGCCGGCTTCCTCCAAAAAAGGAAAGCACTCAAAGCTCCTATATAAACACGTACTATTTCTAAATAAGTTATACATTTTACTGCAGTCTCATTGACTGCGATGATGTTGGATATTTGGTATTACATGAGGAGAGTCATGGCCAAAGGTAAAAACCGCTGAGCATGACGCGAAAATGATTATTACGGTTGACATGCTGATGGACAAGGATGTTTTGAAGGTATTGAAAGTATAAATTATTCCTTATGCCCCATTTTGTAATAAATTTGGGGATAAAACCCAGCCCATCCTGGTCACAAGATATTCTTAAGTCTAACTCAAGATTTAATGGATATCGGTGGGGCCACTCGGCGGCCAATCTTCAATTATCTAATGAACAGCAGGTACACAGAACGACAGAAACTTTGCGTAATATTTATTTATTTACTAGCAGAAGTACCCGCTCTTCGGTCTTCGGTATTAATAACCAGACGTTATCAATTGAGATACTGTTCCAATGGTTAGGGGCTTGTCATTACTTCATAAGTTTATCAGAACGAAGTTACTTTTCTGAAAATATCGCAGACACTGTTAATTTAAGGGCCGTAAAATGTGGTTTTCGGAGACCCTTTATTGACTCCCTAGTTTTGTGTCACACATTGAGAAGCGCAACATATGCTTTGGTCGTCTTTCTAGGAGAATTTTTATTTTTCGCCTATTTAGCATGTATTTTGAAAAGTTGCTCCTTATACCCACCCTTCTATGAGAAGTACAGGGTGAGGCAATGAAACGGCACGATTTCAACTCCAGCTGACGGACGGGGTGGGGGGTTACGGAAGTAGGGGATATGGCCTTGAGCGTTTAGGCAAGTGGAACTTTCAGTTGCCAAGAAGTGTTGGACGGGTGCGCAACGTGCGTTTGCTGTAAAGGCATATTACAAAAACGCGGTTAGTGTGGTTTGTGCTCAGCGCGCTTTCCGTCGTGAGTTCAATCTACCGCAACGCGCTCCCGTGCCGTCAAAGAAAACTATCCTCCTTTAGGTGAATAACTTTGAAGATGGTGCAACAAGCCATACTGCTAATGTTTCTATGGATTTACTGAAACCCGCATTTCCTGGACGCCTTATCAGCAAGAATGGTGATATCCCTTGGCCTGCCCGTTCACCAGACTTGACAGCTCCAGATTTCTTTCTTTGGGATTATCTAAGTCCAAAGTCTGCCAGGAAAATCCATCAAGAACAAAAGAAGACCTGAAGGAGCGAATTCGGCAGGAAATTAACAACATTCCGTTGCAGATGCTACAAAACGTGATGGGTGGATTTCATCTCAGAATCCGACAATGCGCGCAAAACCAAGGATGCCATCTTAATGGCACTGTATTAAAAAACAATTGTTTTTATGGTTAAACATTAATTTCCACTCATGTACTTAAGATTTATGTTAAACAATTATCCTTTTTTTTCTAAATAAATTATTTGTGGGTTTTCAAAATCGTGCCGTTTCATTGCCTCACCCTGTACGTTGAAGAGTTTTCTAAATGATTGGTGTATTGACTGATGGTTGTTGTTGTTTGAGTCTTCAGTCTTTTGACTGGTTTGATGCAGCTCTCCATGCCTCCCTGTCCTGAGCTAATCGTTTCATCTCTACATAGCTACCACACCCTACATCCGAGGCAATCTGTTTAACATATTCTAACCTTGGTCTACCCCTACAGTTCTTGTCCTCGACCCTTCCTTCCATAACTAAGCTTGCTATTCCTGGGTGTCTTAGTATGTGTCCTACCAACCTATCTCTTCTCTTCATTAGCAGTCGCCAGAAACATCTCTCCTCTCCCACTCGTCTTAATACCTCTTTGTTTGTAACCCTATCTACCCATCTGATCTTCATCATTCTCCTGTAACACCACATTTCAAATGCTTCAATTCTCCTCTTTTCTGCTGCACCAATAGTCCAAGTTTCACTTCCATAGAGCGTCACGTTCCAGACAAAGGCTTTCAAAAATGACTTCCTAATACCTAAATCTATATTCGATGTCAGCAGATTCCTTTTTTGTAGAAATGCTTTTCTTGACTGAGCCAACCTACTTTTTATATCCTCTTTGCTTCGTCCATCACTGGTTATTCTGCTTCCTAAGTAACAGAAGTCTCCTACTTCCTTCAGCTTTTCACCTGCCAATTTGATGTCCATAGAGGTTTCTGATTTATTTCGGCTGCATTCCAGTATTTTTGTTTTACATTTATTAATTTTCATCATGAAATCTTTCCGTAAGACAGAGTCCATACCATTCAAAAACTCATTCAAATCCTCAGGCTTGTCGGGCAAGATGACGATGTCATCAGCAAATCTCAGAGTTGAAATTATTTCTCCTTGAATCTTCACTCCCACTTTAAATTTTTCTCTAATTTCCTTCATTGCTTGTTCAATGTAAAGATTGAAAAGTATGGGTGATAAGTTGCAGCCTTGCCTTACACCTTTCTGAATACCAGCTTCTCTCTCATGTCCTTCAACTCGAATGACTGCTGTCTGGTTTCTGTATAGATTGTATATCACCCTCCTATCCCTGTACTTTATTCCAATCGATTTCAAAATGTCAAACAATTTAGTCCAATCAACGTTATCAAAAGCTTTTTCTAAGTCTACAAAAGCCATGAACGTTCTCTTATCTTTCCTTATTCTACCTTCCAAAATCAGCCTTAGACTTAGTACAGCTTCCCTTGTTCCTACATTTCTCATGAAACCAAACTGGTCTTCACCCAACTCCGTTTCTATCTGGCTCTCAATCCTCTTGTAAATTATTCTAGACAGGATCTTTGAAGCATGAGTAATCAAGCTGATTGTACGGTAATCTTCACATCTGTCAGCTCCCACTTTCTTTAGTATAGGGATGATTACATTCTTCTTGAAATCAGGGGGTACCTCACCTGTCTCATAAATCCTACACACCAAGTGAAATAACCTGATCAGACCTTCATCTCCTATGCAGCGTAGCAACTCAATCGGTATATCATCTATGCCTGGTGCTTTGTTCCTGGTTACAATACCTAATTTTACGATGCTCCAAGCACCCGAACATGAATTATAGGCGTACATAAACATAAAGATATATCAACCACACAGTATCAAACAAAATCATCTTTACGATGAACCCGTTTGTCGACAAAAATATGATTACTTAAAATGTGCTCTCAAACTAAATTCACCTAACGTGAACTTCCTGACGTGAAAATAATATTGAAAACCTCGTAGACGAAACGCAATATATGTCAAATTAAAACTGACCCTCACCCTTGTGGAAAGTCCCCATCCCTAGGAAGACCCCTTTAGTAAATTATAAAGGCTTGTGGTGCATGAAAATTCGGGATTTTTAGCCTGCAATGGCCCACATTCCCAAAAGCTGCAAAAAACACTATTCCAATTCAGGAATTTTTGAAAATAACGTTGCTGTTTGGAGATATAATAGACCTTCTGTACAACATATCACATATCGCAGGTGTAAGTCAGGTGTAAAAATTCTAGGGTACCCCTTGACCCTCTTAATCGCATTGTTGAACTTTACAGTCTATGTTTGATTCCACAATAACCTTATAGCCAAATGCAAATTTTACCCAAAATTTAATGAATTGAGTGGCATTGCTTCTTACAGAAATAGATGGAAAGTTGGATGTTACCTCTTGTGACACTGTTGTCAAGGTTACCGGCTTGCATTACTTTATTAGTTTCTTCTTCTTTCGGATGGGCCAGCTAAGGACCACTACGTTCAACTTTTCAGCTTGGCGAGGGACTTGATGTTTGCCCAATATTCGCGCATTTTCTGGCTATGTTTCTCCTTCCTCTCCCTTGTCCAGAAGTTGCCGGTTTTCTTACAGGGTGGTCTGTCCTGAAAACTCTTCTGTTTAAGTATCTTTCTGAGATGTGATCGGCTTTTAATATCACTATTCATTATCCTCAGTTCTTGGATATCCTTGTTAAGTACTGTTAGCGACGGTGTCACGCTTCTTCTCTTCCCCCAGTAGTTGAGAATCCGGTTTGTTAGTATTGTTGGGTTCATCCATGAGACATGTCCATAGAAAGCCAGACGTCTCTTCCTGGCCACAACTGTGATTTTCTCAGTATATCTATATAGCTCCTGATTTGGTCTTCTTCTGTACTCGTCATCTATTTATTAGTTTATAAATTAAAAGAGTGCCATATCCCCTCCAGGGACGTAGGTGACCTGAATAAGAGCCCTTGACTAAGTCAAGGGATCACTAACGAGGCATCCCGAGCCGGAGTTTGCGTGTGGTAGGGTGGCCAGTTCCTTTCCACTCCTCCTCCTACCATAGCATCCGGCAGGTTCCCATTTTGCATCACGAGGCTGGGAGACCCCGTAACAGACCATACAAAGACTTTAAAATTCTTGGCAGAGCCGGGGATCGAACCCGGTACCTCGGGGGTGACAGCCAACAATGCTAGCCACTGCGCCACGAGGTGGTCTTTATTAGTTTATTAAATGGAATTAGTTTTCTGGGAATATCTCAGAAACGTGGTTTTTGAGCCTTTGAGGGGCTGAAAATGAGTTTTGCTCGTCCTTGTAGGCCATAATATAATAATAATCATAATAATAATTTAATAATATAGGGATAGGGATATAATAGACCTTTGGAACCCCTTGACCCCCTTAAGCACATTATATAAGTATTGATGAATTTTACAGCTTAAGTTGGTTCCGTGATTACCTTATAGCCGTTTGCGAAAGTTTACAGTAATGTAATAAAATGGAATGGCATTGCGTCTTACAGAAATAGATGGACTTCTGAGATCGTGTTGTCATGGTTACCGGCTTGCATTCTTTCAATAGCTTAATAAATAAAATTAGTTTTCTGGGTATATCTCAAAAACTGTTGGTTTTAGGACCTTAAAATGTGGTTTTTGGGTCCGTAGGGCTCCCGAGTTTTGTTTCTCACATTGAGACGCATGTGATATTTTCGAAGTGAAATGCCATGTCCTGTGGTTCGGATTCCACGTAAAACGGAGGTCCCGTGGCTCATGATCACATGATTAACGGTCACGTAAAACTAGATGGTTCCTTCCTCTTTTATGAGAGGTATGGAGATGAGTTACATCAATGATTACTTTCGTGCCTTTGATGGACATCTGTACCAAATTTTACGATGATTCACTCAGCCGTTCTCGAGTGATGCGTGTGCAAAGTTGTACACAGACAAACAGACAGACAGACAGACAAAAAATTGTTTTTTCGCGCAACCGTCATAATCCAGTCTGAAACGCGTTAATAACTCAAACTTCCGTGGAAATTCAGAAAAAAACAGACAAACTTTCATTTTTATATATAGAGATATATTATTTTTTATTTTATTCTTGATTTCATCATCCTAACCGATTTTGTCCAGCTAAGGACCACGTAAATAACTCTTCATGGTTTGCGTTTTCTTTGGCGCCAATATTCTTTCACTCTCTTGCTCACAGCTTCCTTCTTTTCAGCTGTCCAATGTTGTTTCTTCTTGGTCACTGGTTCTGGCTCTAGGAACCCCTCAAATGTGTGTATCTTATTTCTGAAATTGGTTCTATTTCGGATGTCTTGATCAGTGATGTTCATTTCTTGTCGATCCTTCTTAGTGTTCCGAAACAATTTTTCATAAGAGTTGCCTTTTCTATTGGACTTGTTGAAGTGGTTAAACATTTTCTTAATGAGTTTGTCATCGGGCATTCTTTAAACATGTCCTAAGAATATAACCCTTCGTTTTTGTATGATATCTGAGATTCTACTGCATATTTTATATACTTCTTTGTTACTTCGTTATCGATATGTGTTAGCACGTTCATTTGGTCCGAGAATTTTTCTTATTTTTTTATTTTCCTTCTCTTCGATTTCTTCAGTTTCTTTTCTAGTTGTTAGCCCGTTCCGTGGTTGAATTACTGTTTGATAGTGTCGTAGTTCGGTCCTAATAGAAATCGCTTTCTTGTTGTATGTGGTTTTCGTAAGGTGGAAAGCAAGCTCCATTTTTCCTGGCTCTCTCATGATTTCCTTATTTGTCGAGTCCGTTAGTTTGGATTATCTCACCAAAGTACTTGAATTTCACTACTTTACTTATCCTCTTTTTATTTTTGTTTATTTATGTTTTATTTATTTATTTATTTATTTATTTGCACTGAGCAAAATGACAATGAACTGCGATATATAGTGATAGTCATCTAAATTTCTACCAGAAATATTATTTGATCGATCCACTCTCCCCTCCTGTACAGTATATCCTTGTAAAGTCCTACCAGAACATTCCCCCACTCTAAGTTTGAGACGATAGCTACAGTACATTCCACCCATAAATGTTTAAAATAAATCAACGAATTAAAACAGATGCTTAACAAGGAATCCTATAGCTGTATACTAGTCTCTCTCAATTAAATTCCTGTGTGGGCATAGGTCTCGGCCAGCATCTTCAATCACAGCAAGAGAGGGGTGGAGAAGTCAGTAAAGTTTTCTTTGTGAGTCCAGAAAGCCCCATCGGCTATGAATGTTCTTCGGAGCACTTATCGATGAGGAATTCCGTTATGATGCAGTGTTTAGTAGATAAACCTATTGTTCACGAGGAACTAACACAACGAATACATTATTAGCCTACTTTCGATTTTTGCAAAAAATGAAAGTAGACTTATGAGATCAACACAGGGCGAAAAAAGTGTGTCTGTCTGTGTGTATGTGAGTGTGTGTGTGTGTGTGTGTGTGTGAATGTGTGTGTGTGAGTCTGTGGGTGTGTCTGTGTGTGTGTGAGTGTTTGTACTCTGAATGTCTGTTCCCCCCTATCAATTCGAACACGGTGAATGCGAATTGAACGAGATTTGGTACAAAGGTAGCACTAGCAAAGGAAACCTCAGTGTCATGTTTTATATCGCCGCCATCTTGACGGAAACGTAATGGCGGCCACACAAATGTTCAAAGCTTAAATCAAATTACGACTAACCTAATCATCCGATGTCTACCAAATTTTGCAACCACATACCTTTATGGGGGGGGGGGGGGAGCATCCTTTGACCAAACCAATAGGTCATCAGCGTAATAGTTTGCGGATGGCGGCCATCTTTGTGTGAAAATCGATTCCCCCTATTAATTCGAACACGGTGCACCGAATGGAACGAAATTTGGTACAGAGATAGTACTAACAAAAGGCACCTCAGTATCATGTTTTATATCGCCGCCATCTTGACGGAAACGTAATGGCGGCCACACAAATGTTCAAAGCTTAAATCAAATTACGATTAACCTAATCATCCGATCTCAACCAAATTTTGCAACTACATACCTTTATGGAGGGAGCATCCTTTGACCAATCTAATAGGTCATTCGCCTAATAGTTTGCGGATGGCGGCCATCTTTATGTCAAAATTGATTCCCCCTATTAATTCGAACACGGTGGAACCGAATGGAACGAAATTTGGTAGAGAGTTAGCACTAGCAAAGGGCACCTCAGTGTCATGTTTTATATCAACGCCATCTTGACTGAAACGTAATGGCGGCCACACGAATGTTCAAAGCTTAAATCAAATTACGATTAACCTAATCATCCGATCTCTACCAAACTTTGCAACAACATACCTTTATGGAGGTAGCATCCTTTGTCCAATCTAGTAGGTTATTAGCCTAATAGTTTGCGGATGGCGGCTATCTTTATGTCAAAATTGATTCCCCCTATTAATTCGAACACGGTGGAACCGAATGGAACGAAATTTGGTACAGAGGTAGCACTAGCAGAGGGCACCTCAGTGTCATGTTTTATATCGCCCCCATCTTGACTGAAACGTAATGGCGGCCACACGAATTTCAAAGCTTAAATCGAATTACGATTAACCTAATCATCCGATCTCTACCAAATTTTGCAACTACATACCTTTATGGAGGGAGCATCCTTTGACCAATCTAATAGGTCATTCGCCTAATAGTTTGCGGATGGCGGCCATCTTTATGTCAAAATTGATTCCCCCTATTAATTCGAACACGGTGGAACCGAATGGAACGAAATTTGGTAGAGAGGTAGCACTAGCAAAGGGCACCTCAGTGTCATGTTTTATATCGCCGCCATCTTGACTGAAACGTAATGGCGG
Source organism: Meconema thalassinum (assembly GCA_946902985.2). Taxonomy (NCBI): domain Eukaryota; kingdom Metazoa; phylum Arthropoda; class Insecta; order Orthoptera; family Tettigoniidae; genus Meconema; species Meconema thalassinum. The sequence goes on from OX336388.2 coordinate 1,210,811,504, forward strand.
CCACACGAATGTTCAAAGCTTAAATCAAATTACGATTAACCTAATCATCCGATCTCTACCAAATTTTGCAACTACATACCTTTATGGAGGGAGCATCCTTTGACCAATCTAATAGGTCATTCGCCTAATAGTTTGCGGATGGCGGCCATCTTTGTGTCAGAACCGATTCCCCTATTAATTCAAACACGGTGAAACCGAATGGATCGAAATGTGGTACAGAGATAGGACTAGCAAAGGGCATCTCAGTGTCATGATTAATATCGCCGCCATATTGACAGAAACGTAATGGCGGCCACACAAATGTTTAAAGCTTAAATCAAATTACGACTAACATAACCATCCGATCTCTACCAAACTTTGCAACAACATACCTTTATGGAGGGAGCATGCTTTGACCAATCTAATAGGTCATTCGCCTAATAGTTTGCGGATGGCGGCCATCTTTATGTCAAAATTGATTCCCCCTATTAATTCAAACACGGTGGAACCGAATGAACGAAATTTGGTACAGAGGTAGCACTAGCAAAGGGCACCTCAGTGTCATGTTTTATATCACCGCTATCTTGACGGAAACGTAATCGCGGCCACCCAAATGTTAAAAGCTAAAATTTAATTACGACCAACCTAATAATCTAGTCTCTACCAAATTTTGCAACACCATATCTTTATGTGGGAAACATATTCTGACCAAACTGCAAGAACATCAGCCCAATAGTTTGCAGATGGTGGCCAAGTATGTGTGCAAATCGATTCCCCCTATCAATTCAAACACGGTGAAACCGAATTGAACGAAATTTGGTACAGAGGTAGCACTAGCAAAGGGCACCTCATATTCATGTTTAATATCCCTATAGCACGTTGTATTTCAACAAGCTACTACAACCAACATTCAATCATACTCCTTGAAAAGGACAAAGAGTTATAACAATACCCATGCATTTAGGAGAAAGTAGGCTATATGTTCTTTACTGAACATCTTGTTTTGTAGTTGGCGTAGGATCTGTGCTTTTCACATCTATATATTGAACCCTTTACCCTCTGATGGATAAATGATTCGATGTTTTATTTCTTCAATTAATAAATATTTCCACCAGCGTCATGAAAATAGCCAGACGGAGATGAGGAAATTTCAAGCATTTGCTGGAGACAATGGGGCATACCTGCAGCAGTTTGACAAAGGCTAAATACTTAGGATTGTGAAAAGAAAGACCATAGCAATGTTTCAGAAGGACAGGTGGTGGCTACCTAAAATAGAAGGGACGCGCAGTGAGACACGCTTCTGGTATGTTCATTGTAATATTCGCGCCTAGAAAAAATATGATGCAGTAACGTGAGTGGCTGATGAAAATACTAGACACTCCTACGAGGCCAAGGTCTGATAAAAACCGCCAAGTTATAGAAAATGTGGAACCAATGGGAGATGAATGCTTACCAGCGCGGCAAGTCTAGCTTGGGCACGCATTGGCTAGCATTAACGCGGGAGATCGGCTAGACAACATCTCTACGATCGATTCTAGGATTAATGGGCATATTCTTGACCTGCGCAATTTTACGAGTTCAGTGATATTTATTTCATTCCTGTACCACTATTATTTTGAGAAATTTTTATATAATTTCCCCCTCTATCAATACCTAGGGCCGGTTCATTTATAAGTGGCATGAAGAGCCAAGACATTGCTTATTATATTTGGTGTGTCGAAGACACAAGTTTATCGTTACATTTTGTGTGTCGAGGACACAGGTTTCTTTACATTTTGCGCGTCTAAGGACGTAGACACTTATACTTTTGCGTGTCATGAGGACACAGAAATTATTAATAAATGTGTTAAATTCAGTGATAGATAGTCACAGTACTATATTTTGTAGGGACAGTAGCATCGAAAATTCGCCAACAGACTGTTCCGGGGAAAGTAGTACCTGAAACGGCGAATTTAGTAGTCAGATATCGAGTGTATAATAATCTAACTTTTTGAATCAGCACGAGAGATGACATCGCTTATCCTGGAAGAAGTTTGGAACTATCAACACTCCGTCCAGATGGTTGAGATGAGATAAGAAGCATTCAGTTGGGAGATGGAAGCTGATGTCCTTTGACGGGTGACTGGCCGAGGATGAGTACAAAATAATATTCTTATTATCTGATAAATTAACTTATGGTGTATGGGACATATTTTTGTAAATATTTTGCTTGTGTGATTAACGTAGTATTTTTAGTTTTGGTCTGACACACCTTTTGCATGGAAACAGCTCGCATAAATGTTATTAGTAGAAGGTTCTTGTTTGTTTGTTGTTTTAACTAACGTAGCTATGTGGACGACCGTGTTTGCACATGTTACGTAATGCGGTTAAAAACGTCTCTCGGAGATATGTTGTGTTTCAGAAATAGGACTGAATTAATATAATTATACAGTAGATTGGAGGGTAATTAATCCTTTTTAAGGTTTATTATTGATCAGATTCAGTGAGATTATTGCCTTTGGAGCAATGTGATTTGTGACGAAGAGCAGTCAGCTCTATCGTAGGTTTTAATATATTTTTTTAATAGTTTGTGAGCATCTATTCAGCCGACATGTGTGAAAAACGTCATGTCATTCCCAGAAGTGTGAGTGTGAGTATTTTGTGGTCATTACAAGCGGAAATTTCAGCGTAGACTGATTTCTGTCAGCTTGGTGCCAAGTCCATACTGTTACCTTGCGAGGGCAATATGTGGCTATTTTGATTAATGTCTGACCATATGTTTTGGTGGTTGAGATTTGTTGCTGTTGATTCTTTGAGATAACGGCACAGCTAGTCAGTTATTTTTACACACTAGAGTTGGGGCAATGACAAGTATTGAGGAAGGGGGAGCTGTTTCACAAGGCGGACTGAAGGTTGCAAGCGAGGTCATTAGTGGGGAGTGCTTGTTTGGCTCCGTAATCATTTGAAATACAGAATTAAGAACTGATCAATGGTAAAAATTGTTTAAATAAATGGGAGTTGCCTACGAATCACGATAATCTCCGAAGCGTTAGCTTAACATGCATTTTTGTTCATATAAAGTAATCTCAGCCGGTCGGGCTTTTGTTGTTGTTGGTTTAAGTCCATGTTTATATTCCATATCAGTGACCCGTGAAGTCACGTGCGATGCTGTCTTTTCCTTGTTTGTGTATTGAGCAATTGGCCGGAGTTGGCAGCTCATTTTGTCAAGTGCGTCATCGCGCTAATGGAGGGTCTCGAGGGAGATTCCTGTAAATAGGAGATTTTTAGTGTGTGTGTCAGCATTAAATTTTTAAGGGTTTTTATTAGTGTCATGTCCCATGTCCGTAAACGTTGATTTACGAGATGATTGTTCGTAAGCATCGTGGCTGTTAACCAGCTGTAAACGAACAGCCATCCAAGTACTCATTCCTCGTAGTTAGTCATTACGCGTACATAAAATCCAAATGCAAGTTAGTGGAACTAGGATCCACATTTTTATAAAGGGGAGATCCGTCTGACTCCTCAACATTGATAGATATTCCTGTCATGGGAAAATTCAGGGAGGATTTTTTTTATTATTGTTGTTTATATTCTTTTCATGCACTATTAGTCATTAAATCATGTTATTATTTTACATCTTGTCACCTTTCTTTCTTAATTATAGTTTAAATCCTATGACCCTTACCTCAGTAGAGCATGTTGTTTGGCGAACGTAAACATCACACTAGGAACTGAGCGCGACCCCTTGATCAAGATTCTTGCACATAAACACTGCTATTCTGAAGGGTTCAATATATAAAAGAAAGTCGTGTTAGTTACACTATTTATAACTCAAGAACGGCTGAACCGATTTGGCTGAAAATTGGTGTGGAGGTAGCTTAGAACCAGGAGACGGACATAGGATACCTTTTTTTTTTTACAATTTACAATAGATAGCGCGCGTGTAGTTTGAACAAATGAGTGTTGGCTATGCGTTCATACACAATTCATCCGATTGCGATCAAATTTTGGTGAGTTGTTGTGCACACATCCGGGAAAGTTATAGGCATAGTAAATCCAATTTACAATAGATGGCGCGCGAGTGGCTTCAACAAAATGGCTTGCGATTCGGTTCAACAAAGACCACCTGCGTTCATATGCCATTCATCCCATTGCGATTAAGCTTGGGTGAGATGTTGTGTACACTCCAGGAAGGTTTCTGGCTTAGTAAATCCATTTTACAATAGGTAGCGCACGAGCAGATTCAACAAATGAGCGACGATGCGTGAAACGTTTCAACAAAGTCCCGTATGCGTTCATATACCCTTCGTCCGATAGCGTTGAAACTTGGGTGAGATGTTGTGTACACATCAAGGATGGTCTCGGACTTGGTAAATCCATTTTACAATAAGCGGCGAATGAGCAGATTCAACAAATGAGCGACGACGTGCGAAGCGTTTCAACAGAGTACCGTATGCGTTCATATACAATTCTTTTGATAGCGATGAAACTTGGGTGAGATGTTGTGTACACGCCTCGGAAGGATTTCGACTTAGTAAATCCATTTTACAATAGGTAGCGTACGAGTATATTCAACAAATAGGTGACGGTGCTGGAATCGTTTCAACAAAGTCCCATATGCGTTCATATACCATTCGGGCGATAGCGATGAAACTTGGGTGGGTCTTTGTGTACACTACAGGGAAGTTTTCTGGCTTAGTACATGCATTTTACAATAGGTAGCTCACAATTTTATTCAACAAATGAGCGACGGCACGTGAATCGTTTCAACCAAAAACCGTATGCGTTCATATACCATTCATCCGATTGCGATGAAACTTTGGTGAATTGTTATATGCACTCCAGGAAAGTTTTCTCGCTTAGTAAATCCATTTTACAATAGGTGAGCACGAGTAGATTCAACAAATGAGCGATGGTGCCCGAATCGTTTCAACAAAGTCCCGTATGCGTTCATATACTATTAATTCGATTGCGATGAAACTTTGGGGAATTGTTGTGTACACTCCAGGGAAGGTGTCTGGCTCAGTACTTGCATTTCACCATAGGTAGCGCACGAGTAGATTCAAAAATAAGAGCGATGGCACGCGAATCGTTTCAAAACAGAATATGCATTCATATACCATTCATCCGATTGCGATGAGACTTTGGTGAATCGTTGAGTACACTCCAGGAAAAGTTTCAGGCTTAGTAAATCTATTTTACAATAGGTAGCGTACGAGTATATTCAACAAATGAGTGACGGCACGCATATCGCTTAAACAAAATCCCATATTCGTTCATATGGCATTCATCTGATTGCGATGAAACTTTATTGAGTTGTTGTGTATACGCCTGGGAAGGTTTTCGACTTATTAATCCATTTTATAATAGGTAGTGTACGAGTAGATGCAACAAATGAGTGACGACGCACGAAGCGTGTCAACAAAATCTCGTATGCGTTCATATACCATTCATCGATTGCAATGACACTCTGTTGAGTTGTTGTGTACATATACTTGAAGGTTTCTAACTTAGTAAATCCATTTCACAGTAGGTAGCGCAAGAGTAAATTTTAAAAATGGGTGACAGCGCACGAATCGTTTAAACAAAATTTCGTATGCGTTCATATCCCATTCGCCCGATTGCGATGAAACTTTGGTGAATTGTTGTACACGCTTCTGCGAATGTTTCTGAATTAGTTAATCAATTTTACGACAGTTTAGAGGCAGTTAACGGAAATTGAAAAAAGATTGTTTCCAAAAGCACTTCAAGAAACAAAATTACAACGCCAAAACTTTCTTAGATTAAACAAATAAGCGACGACACGCGAAGTGTTTCAACAAAGTCCCATATGCGTTCATATATTATTCGTCCGATAGCCATGAAACTTGGGTGAGTTATTGTGTACACCCCAGGGATGGTTTCAGGCTTAGTAAATCAGTTTTACAATACGTATTGCACGATTAGATTCAACAAATGAGCGAAGACGCACGAAGCGTTTCAACAAAGTCCCGTATGCGTTCAAATACCATTCGTTCGATGGCGATGAATCTTGGGTGAGATGTTGTGTACACGCCTCGGAAAGATTTCGACTTAGAAAATCCCTTTTACAATAGGTAGCGTACGAGTATATTCAACAAATAGGTGACGGTGCTGGAGTTGTTTCAACAAAGACCAGTATGTGTTCATATACCATTCATTTCATTGCGATTAAACTTTGGTGAGTTGTTGAGCACGCACCCATGAATGTTTCTGAGATAGTTAATCAATTTTATAATACTTTAGAGGTGCTTAACGTAAGAAGAAAAACATATTGGGGTCCAAAAGCAGTTCAACAAACAAAGTCACATCGCCAACACTTTCTTTGATTGGCATTGCAACGCATGCCGGGTACAACTAGTAAATAATAAAACGGATATATTCTAAAACTTCCCGAGGGTATGATGAAATAGCTTGTGAGAAATACTGCCGAAGATCGTTCTTTGTTATGCACTGCAATGTGAGCAGAGGATTGTAACAGTGAGATGTATTGTATTTACAGAAACAGAATTAGGGGGTTAGTATCCGACACAAGTGTCCAAATATGTGGGTTCGATTTTCAGTCAGGGCTGCCTGGAGAAAAATTCACAACTTACTCTCATAAGGCTTCTCGTGTAAATTTTGGTTACTGCAATACAATATGAATATCCCAAATTTAGTTACAGTTACAAAAAGGTAAAGATTTAAAAAGTATTATTATTGCAATATTGGAAGAATTCTCTACTAGATAGAAGTAGAAGCCGATAGCCAACATTAAAGAGTAGATCACCAGGTCGGCTTTATTTTAAAAGACCTACATCAAGTAGCTGAGCCCGTACTATAATACTACTATTACTAATAATAATAATAATAATAATAATAACAGTAATAATATCATAATGATATAATAATGATAAGGTAGGGGAAGAACCAAAAACCGGAGGGTATCTCTTCGAGAAGATGGGAAGAATGCCCTGAGTGATGGTCTCAAGAGATACTGGCAGGATATCATCGCTGTCAGACGATTAAAGGCTATGCACAGAAAATGATATTGATTGTTAATTCGTAGTGGCTCAATTAGAAAGTTAAACATACATTTAAAAATAAATAATAATATTATAATATCTGAGCTCAGGAAAACTTGTTAAAATATACTATTATTATTATTATTAGTGTGGTATCGCCATTTTTGTTGTATGTTTGGCGTCGATGACTTGAGCACTTAAACTATGAATTTAGACATTCGAATAGTTCGTCAATACAACGTTAGTTTACGATAGTAATTGTGTATTAAGATGTATCTGACTATCTTCGTGCGGAACATTTGATAGAAATGCATGTCTTGTCGCAATACTGTACCATAATTTAGTTAGCCTAAAGCGGGAATTACACAAGATTACAACGGCTGTTGGATTATCATACGATACAGAGAGAGTTGTGAACTTCATGCAAGTCCAATGAGCCAGCTGGACCGCAGTAAAACTAACGATACGACAGCCTTAGGCTGGTGGGGTCAACCCGAACCGCAACTTGCTCACTACTCACAATAACCCAACTTGCCATTTGTTTAGTAGTTTTATAACAGTGTTCTCATCAGTTATCGTTGTTACTTCTTGATGGGTTTGGGAAATCGAGATAATCAGCCCTATGCACCAGCGGCTCGTACCTCGTACAGTAGGTACCATACTAGTATGCCTATTTTCCTTGAGTATAAGTGCCCATGGAAACCCACATCTGGACGGCAGAGCTGGGATTCGAACCCATTTATTCTCACAAGGAGGTGATACGACTTTAATGTTTCACTGTGTAACTAAACACAGGAGAAAAGAAAGTAGCCTACGCCAAAAATAAGGATACTCGTGTCCCGACTTCCTTCCATATGGGCCCTAGAACATGTACAAACTTATTGTTCTTATTAATTTAGCGATTAACAGTAAGTTAGTGTCGGCCAAGATTCTGGCTCTAGTGAAGAGGCTGCCGCACACTTTCCTTTGGAGGTACCGCAGAACTAGAGTAGACTATCTACTCTAGTGTTGTACGCGAGTGCCGCTTCGACTCGAGAGAATCGAGTCTAGCGGTTCCGAGCATGAACGAGTAACCCGTCCGTAGGACTCGATTCTCAACGGTGACGTCACGATCCGTAACTGCGATATAGGACACAATGCTGCAAAATTCCCAACACTCACCACTGGGTCCGTGGTTCAAATCCTGGTCCCTCCATGTGAGATTTGTGCTGGACAAAGCGTAGGCAGACAGGTTTTTCTCCGGGTATTCCGGTTTTCCCTGTCACAATTTCATTCCAGCAACACTCTCCACTATCATTTCATTTTATCAGTCATTCATTTATCATTACCCCAGGGCAGTGCGACAGACGTCGGCAGCCAGCACAGTTCATATCCTCGCCGCTAGATTCATGCATTCATTCATTCATTCCATTCCATTCTCTGACCCAGTCGGTCGACTGGAAGCAGGCTGTGTATTTTCATTTTAATTTTCAAATATAATAACAAGTAGTTTGGTGAAGAACTATACAGCCTATTTTCATATATCCTACGCATGTTAATTGCCTCTATCAACATACAAAATTTCAGTTTGAAGGTTGTGATAGATTCGTAGATATTGAGAACCGTCTAAATATTTCAGATGGTCGCCAGGTTGGATTTTTATTTTTGTACTATTACATTAGGATTATTGTGTACGTGTGGTGTTCAAACTTCAATCGCATGATTAGAACACAAGAAGTAAAAACGAGATTTTAAAATTTCGCACACCTGCCATCCTGTGATTATGAAAACAATTGAAATAAATTAGATGCCAGTGCATTACAATATGTAAAATCATTTACTGTACCACATTTCACTGCGCTCAGAGAGTTAAATCACGAGAAAAGTCTATTAAAACGTTTCAAATTCGCTTGGCCGCCATGTTCGTTTTGTGGATTAACATTTGTATAAGCATTTAACGTGTAACGTTTCACTATACTCGGATAGTTAATTCGCGAGAAACGTCCATTTAAATATTTATACTTCGCGTTGCCGCCATGTTGGGTTTGTGCTCACCAGGTTACTGAAAGTCCTATAGGTGAACATATATTCATAGCCTCTATGAACAAAAAAAATTCAGTTTGCTTGCTGTAAAAGATTCATAGATATTGAGAACCGTCCAAATATTTCGGATGCTCGCCATTTTGGATTGTTATACGTATAAGCCATAGAGTTATGTATCATTTAAGGACAATTATTGCCTAGGTTCATTATTCAAACTTTCACTTTGATCGCATGATTACGACACAAGAAATAAAAACTTAATTTTAAAATTTCGCACAGCCGCCATTTTGAGGTTATGTAAACAATTGAACTAAATTAGATGCCAGTGCATTACAATATGTAAAATCATTTACTGTACCACATTTCACTGCGCTCAGAGAGTTAAATCGCGAGAAACGTATATTAAAATGTTTATAATTCGCTTGGCCGCCATGTTCGTTTTGTACTCTACAGGTTTATGAAAGTTACATAGATAAACTTGAATCAGTACCCTTTATCACCGTACAACATTTCAGGGTGATGTCTGTAATAGTTTCGGAGATATAGAATGTCAGTGAAATACTTCGCACAGCCGCCATTTTGAGGTTATGTAAACAATTGAACTTAATTAGACTCCAGTGCATTACAATGTATATAAACATTTGCTGCTCCAAGTTCCACTACGTTTGGATAGTTAAATCGCGAGAGAAGTCTATTTAAAAGTCTCAACTTCGCTTGGCCGCCATGTTGGTTTTGTAGTCACCAGGTTTTTAAAAGTCTCATAGATGAACTTCTAGTAGTACCGGCAGTAGTGGCTACGCGGGCTAAAGCTCCGCGTTAGGTCAAGGGGCCAAGCTCTCTGCTGACTCGGTAGACGCGTGGGTTCGAGCCCCACCGTCGGCTGTCCTTGAAATGGTTTTCCGTGGTTTCCCATTTTCAACACCAGGCAAATGCTGGGACAGTACCTTCTGACAGGCCACGGCCGCTTCCTTCCACATCCTTGCCCAGTTTCATTCATCTTCATCCATTCCATCTCTCATCCCGACACGCAGGTCGCCCACGGGCGTCGACTAGAAATACCTGCACTTGGCCTCTCAGGAGGCTACACGAAAAAAAAACTTCTAGTAGTGCCTTTTATCACCGTACACAATTTCAGAGCGATATCGGTAATAGTTTCGGAGTTACTGAATGCTGGTGAAATATTTTGCACAGCCGCCATGTTGGATTGGTGAGACACAATAAAATTTGAAGGGCACGGTCGGGGTCGGCCAGAAATGTGCTATCATCTTACTGAGTTTCATTGTAATCGCTCCAGCCGTTTAGATGTTATTAGGGTTTATTCTCTCCTGCTGGCCATTCCATATACATTATTATTATTATTATTATTATTGGATTATTGTGGTGGCCATGTTTGACATACAGTGTGCTTGTGTGGTACTGGTGTTGGTGTATTCTTTGGAATACACGGTATGATAGAGTACACTTTTACTGCTCTTTGCTCTAATTCTTTCTTTTCTTCTTCTCAAACACCAACAGTGATCTTCCAATTTCTCCTTGCTGTTTATAGTTCTAATGTTCCTTGTGAGTCTGTTCTAGATATTTATCTTCCATGACCCACCTAGCGACATCTAGCAGCGAATCTCTGAAGTTCCTCAATTCTTCCCTGTACAAGAGGACTTCCTTAGCAATCTGGCCACCAGATCTCGTCGCCATCGCCAGCTATCATCTCCGTGATCAAGAGAACTTCGTCTACTTCTTCACCCACCAGGCTGCTCTAGTGTCGCCTACTATCAACTCCCCGAAGACCATTTCATCCAGAAAACATTTATTTTTGTTAAGTTGTCTATTCTGATATGTATTCCTTTTGTTTCCTACCCCCACTCTTTTCCCTTCCCTGGTCCCTCTGTGCTTCGCTGAGCGTGTCTCACTTGTACGTCGGAACTCGACTCTGTCAGTAAAAGCTCAACTAGAGCTCAACTCTTCAACTAAAGAGGCAATCTTTTACTTCCACGCCATGTTGGAACTTTAATCTCAACCGTCAAAGGGAACTTCACCTTCGCCAAGAAGCAAAGATAAGTACCGACTTCAGGTTTTAACCTCATTCTCATCGTATTTTAATAGCTACATGCTTTTAATGATCATTTTATAGGCAGTGTGAGATTACTATATTTGGGGCAATAATCATCCTTCGCGGGATTTTCTATGTTGGGCTTTTGTCTGTCTAAGCCAATCTTAATAGAAAGCAGCATTTCTTATGCTTATTAAATGAGAGATCTTCTCACAACATGGGATACCATTGAATTACCCACTGTCTATCAAATACTTAGCTCGTTCCACCGCTGGAATAACGTTGGCCCTATTCTTCGGTCAGGATTGCTCTGGAACCTTCCAGAATCTGCTCTCTATCTACCAGTCGTACCGTCATGTATTTTCCACTCACATGTGGGAATACTTTTTCAAACTAAGGAATCTTCCTTATGAATTACTGATCAATAGCTAATTTTTCTTCCTCCGTTGGGATTTTCTCTGGCGCATTTAACGATAATCTACAACTTTCTCAAGCAATAGACTCTCGCCTATCTAGTGTAACTAGTTATTTCCATAATTGCAATAACTTTCTTTGCCATAAACTTTTGTGCTACTACAGTGAACTTTTCATCCATTTCAACAGACTATAGTGAAAAACAGTGTTCGTTCAATATTTCTTCCGCGTCGCGCTCGTCCGATTATTATAAAGAACTCTTAGTTGACAACTTGGTAAAGTCTCTCTTAGCTTTAATAGCTAATTCTAACTGGCCAGAGGGGCGTGGTGGCTCAGCGGTCTAGCTGTATGCCTCTCACCAAGGCGGTCCGGGTTCGATTCCCGGTCAATGCATGTGAGATTTTCGAAGTGAAATGCCATGTCCTGTGGTTCGGATTCCACGTAAAAAGGAGGTCCCGTGGCTCATGATCTCGAGATTAACGGTCACGTTAAACTACAAGCTTGCTTGCTTTGCTAACTGGCCAGTAAGGCAAGCATAGCTCGCTACGCCAGCTTCCTGCTTGTGGAGATTCTCTCCAACACTTATGGTTGGTTTTTCAAAATATAAGTGTTTCTCCTTGCCTAAACTTTTGGTCGGCTCCTTGCTGGGTAAAAGCTTAGTCATTTCCAAATGCAACTATTGGTTTACTTACCAAAATTATTCCCAAAGGCATAATTGCTTTATCACTATCCTTCTTGGAAGCATTTGGTCGCTCTTTAGGAATTCTACAATTTCGAAAACTAAAATATCTAAACCGATTCAAATTATTGGCGTTCTTCAAATTATTTATTTCAAAACAAACTCCTTTGAACAGATACACCATAAATCTGTTACTCTTTGTCTTGCCAGACCATCACCCTTCCCCATAGTAGGCATATGTATGCTTGAGAGGGAATGCTCTAAAGCCACTCTCTTGCAAACCGCCCAAGTTCTAGCTGCGTTTCCCGTTAGCTTTGCCCAGGTCCCTACCCATTTGAGGTATCGGAGAGCGGATTTGCAGTGGCAACCGCCTTTGAGTGCATTTAAAGGTAAAATTATAACTTTTGTAGGACTCTCCTCCTATTTCTCCATCCTTTTTCTCCAGTCCGAAATCCATCTCCTTCTCTTTATCATCTTCCCTTGGGGGTTAGGTTATTCCCAAGCTAATAATCTACCCAGGTGTATTTATCGAAAAAACAAAATGTTATTTGTGGAAGTGAGAATTGTATTCCAGCTTGGGAACAGGTCAGTGTGTATCGTAGTTCATAGTTTAACATACGGTGCTCACTAAATTGTATTCCTCAAATCAACTTCATCGAGTGTAGACTGGATTTGTTACGTGATTTTGGGGTTACGTTTTATCGTGTACTATTAGCCCATAGAGCATGAAGTTTCCTCTGTGACAGGAAGTGACGTAATCTAATCGTATTATCCATAGCCATCTGAGCTTAGATTAGTAGTATAGTCAACAGAGCCTCTAGGTTCCGTCGTCAGGGGCCAGTAAGAAGGTCTGGCCTACTTCGGTGGCCATTAGAGCCCCGCTACCTTGGGTACGAGCTTGATAATAGAGGGATGGTCTGGACTCTTTGGAGTCAGCGCTGCTTTCTTCCCACACCACTGGCCTGACCTACGCTTTACCAGTTTCGGAATATGAATCGTCTTCTAACGAACCAAGAAAGAGATGCGAACTGGAAAAATCAGGTATGGCCTCGATTGTCTAAGGTGAATATAACTGGAGAGTCATCGAGTGATGGGGCAGTTGCGGAAGATACAATACTTCTCCCATCCCAACATCTTGACAAACAGAGGAGAAAGGAAGAAGAGGCATTGCAGAAATGCTATAATATTATTAAAAAGATGAAGCTTGCGGCGGCGAAACAGAAAAACATGTCCAAGGATGTGAAGGATGGTATTGTGGAGATGGAGGATGCCATTGACAGCATTGTCTTCTGTAAGAATGCTAGGTACAAGGAGAAACAACAAGTCGACGAAACCACAATAACTGATCGAGCACAAGCATCAAACTCTCTTGATGACGAAAGAGCAATGGAAGAAACGGAAAGAGGAGAAGTAGAGTCATGGACTAAGGTTGTGTCCAGGAAGAAACCACGAGAGAAAAGGAATCAAATGCCGGTTGAATTACAGTGGGAAGATTCTCCAGGCAAGAGACAGAGTCAAATGCTCAAGAAGCAACTAACAAAGTCTCGACTGCCAGCTGTGTTAATTAAGCCAGCAGAAGACAAGTCGTATGCCGATGTGTTACGGGAGATTCGGCAGAAGGCAAATCTTGCTGACACAGGAACGGAAGTTAGGTCTATAACCCAGACTAGAGCCGGTGAAGTTCTTGTTACTCTCGGGAAAAGCAATCGAGATAATGCGGCATTTAGCGACTCATTGAAGAATATCCTGGGACAAGATGCGACAGTCCGCAGTCTTGAGCCGAAGGTGACAATTGAGATTAGAGATCTTGATGCTCTCACGACCAAAGATGAAGTTTTATAGTCCATTAAGGATATTATTAAAGAACCCCCGGATGGTCTGAGGATTATGGTAACGCAAACTAACAGTCGGAAACAGAGAATGGCTGTTATAACTCTGCCAGAAAAAGCTGCAAATGATCTTCTAAGGGAAGGCTTGGTTCAAGTAGGATGGGTCAGTTGTAGAGTGAGGCGGAGAATATCAGTTCTTCGATGTTACCGATGCCTTAGTTATGGTCATATAGCCAAAATTTGTGACGGCCCTGACAGAATGACAGAATGATCACAAAGCCAAGGATTCCATCAACCCAAAGAAGTGTGTCTTATGCGAGGAGAGTGGCGTTACGCAGCAGGATTTGTGTCATGTGGCCGGATCGGGCCAATGTAAGGTGTTCCGAGAGGCCCTGGAGAAAGCGACGTACCTGAAACGAAAATGATCCGAGTTCTACAAGCTAATATAGAAAGGAGTAGAACAGCCCATCATCTGTTGTACCAGCTAGCTGCCGAGAAACAAACTAATCTGCTGTTAATTAGTGAACAGTACCAAGATAAGGAGTCACCTCTCTGGCTTAGAGATCAATTAGGCACCTCGGCTATTTGGATCTTAGACCCTGGAAAAAATCCAATTAAAGAACATGGGAGCGGGAAGGGATTCGTTTGGTTAAAGAGTAGAGGAGTCACCTATTTTAGTGTCTATCTTACTCCAAATGAAACAATGGGAAAATTTCGTCAGAAAGTCAACTCTCTGGAAGATGCCATTCTTAATACAACTGGAGCAATCATTATAGCTGGGGATTTCAATGCCAGAGCAGTGGAGGTAAGTTCATTCTGGAAATGGCATCAAGGACAGGGCTTTTGATCTTAAATGTAGACGCAGTGTCAACCTTTCGGCGTCCGGGTTATACAGAGACCATTCCGGATATCTCCATGGCTTCTGAGACGTTAGTACCACACATCAAGGAATGGAAGGTTATAGAAGACTACACTGGTAGAGATCATCAGTATATTAATTTTGATGTGTGAAGTAATATAAGTGGGAAGAACTTATCTACTCAGAAACAACGGAGATGGAATTTGAATAAGATCCATCATGATGCATTTAAGGAGGCGTTAGCCAGTGGTGTAGAAATAATTGAGGATATGGAGCCTGACGGAGAAGCTGATGTTGAGAATCTCGTTTCCTCAACTATGAATCTTATTACATTGGCTTGTGATACCTCAATGCCAAGTTTAAGATCACGCCATCGGAAGAGCCCTGCATATTGGTGGACACATGAAATTGCAGAATTGAGGCGGAATTGCCTTAGACTCCGACGTGCTGCACAACGGACAAGAAATCTGGATGATGCCAATGCCTTATCAGCCGAACATAGAGATGCAAATATGCTACTTCGGAAAACCATAAATCAAAGCAAAGCTGAGAGCTGGAGGAAGCTATGTGAGGATATTGACACTGATCCATGGGGATTGGGTTATAAAATTGTCAGAAAGACGCTTGGCTCACAAAGAACACCGTGCGTCATGGATGCAAACAGTATGGCCATTATTGTCCAAACTCTTTTCCCAACACATCCAACAATCCCTGAGCAGAATTTCGATGTAGATGTTGAAATTCCTCTTTTTATTGAGGATGAGTTGAGTAGGGCTCCTCAGTCTCTGCGAAGCAAAAAATCCCCTAGTCCTGACGGCATCTCAAATGAGATTCTCAAATTAATAATCGAGTTACATCCACAATTAATATTACGAATGTTCAACGAGTGTCTAAAAGCAGGAGTGTTCAGCATCTGCTGGAAGGTCTGTCGTCTGGCGCTCATTAATAAGGGTTAGGGAGACCCGGATTTACCATCATCATACCGCCCTCTGTGTATGTTCGATACAACTGGGAAGCTCTTTGAGAAGTTTCTGAGGGTCAGGTTGCGCCAAGCGATCATGGCAGCGGGCGACTTATCCCCAAGACAATATGGATTTCGAACAGGAAGATCGACCCTGGATGCGATACAAGAAATTGTTGCAGCTGTCCAGCGAGCGGAGAATTACAATCACCACTCCCGTCCTGTGGAGTAAGAAATGCATTCAACTCTGTCAAGTGGAGTGACATGCTGAATGCGTTGGAGAATACATTTCATGTTCCAAATTATCTCTTACTGATGATAAATTCCTACTTGAAAGATCGTTCGTTGATTTATAACACGACAGAAGGACAACGCAGGGTACGGGTCTCAGCCGGAGCAGCACAGGGTTCGATTTTAGGACCAGATCCATGGAATATCACATAATGATAACTTGCTGAGATCTGAAGTCCCCGATGAAACTATCCTAGTAGGTTATGCAGATGATGTTGCTGCTCTTGTAGCAAGAAGAAGTGTCGAGCAGGCACAGTTGCGACACAATATGGTAATGCGTACAATCAATAGTTGGATGGAGAAACATGGTCAGTCTCTAGCACTTAGTAAGACAGAAATTGTAGTCCTAACAAAGAAGAGAATTCAGACAATACTCCCAATACAGGTAGGAGACTTACAAGTAGAGACGCGGCCAGCAGCAAAATATCTCCTCATGATCGACAATAAACTGAATTTTGGAGAACAAATTAGACGGACTGCGGATAAGGCGGCAAGAGGAGTAACGTCTCTCAGTCGGCTAATGGCCAATGTTGGTGGGCCAAAATCTAGTAAGAGGAGATTACTGATGACAGCCATCCATTCAGTTCTGTTGTATGGAGCGGAAATATGGGCGGATGCCCTGGATAAGGAAATTTATAGGAAGTCACTAGCACAAGTGCAGAGGCGGGGTGCTTTACGCGTGGCATCTGCTTATCGCACGGTCTCTGAAGAAGCAGTTCTTGTTATTGCTGGGATAATTCCATTTTTTTTCTACCGAAAGAACGCAAGTACATTTACTGGAGGAAATCGGAATTAGGTTTACAAAATGCAAGACGAACAGCAAGAGCACAAACCTTTCACAATTGGCAGATCAAATGGGAGCAAGGACACCGAAGCCAGTGGACTAGGAGAATGATACCCCAGGTGGAGGTTTGGACAGAGAGGAAACATGGTGAGGTTGGTTATTATCTCACTCAGTTCTTGACTGGCCATGGGTACTTCTGTTCTTATCTTAAGAAGATGGGGAATGTGGATTAACCAGATTGTTTCTACTGTGTTAATGAGGTAGATAGTGCTAATCACACCTTCTTCTCTTGTGGACGGTGGGTCCAAAGTAGGCAGTCTCTTCAAGATCAAATCGATGTAGAGATATCTCCCGACAATATTGTTGCGGTAATGCTACAAAATGAAGAATATTGGAAACTTGTAGCAAGTTTTGTTGAAGATATCCTCCGAACAAATAAGACAGATCTGGATCGCCTCTGAAGATGATACGGGCAAATATAAAATGACTCTAGCCTGAAGTAATGTGATAAACGGTTCCAGGCTAGTGTTCAGAAGTAACGGGGGAGTTTTAGTCGGTAGTCTGCTACTCAGGAGCAGGAGCCCGACACTCTGTGTGTAAATGCATTTCTTCCCCTAAAAATATATAAAAATTTAATAAATAAATACACACATCAAAGAAAGTTTTGCATCACCTCGGTTCCAAGAGTTCCGGAACCTTTAAATACAAAGGGAATAGAGATCAACACAAACAACATTTCAGCTCGTTTTATTGCTCATGAGACCCACACATTGCATGTTGTACCATCATACAGCTAGACTTTCAGCATTTGTGGTCCAGATTGCAGTACACACCACTACCTCTAATACCCAGTAACACGTCCTCTTGCATTGATGCATGCCTGTATTCGTCGTGGCATACTATCCACAAGTTCATCAAGACACTGTTGGTCCAAATTGTCCCACTCCTCAACGACAATTCGGCGTAAATCTCTCAGAGTGGTTGGTGGGTCAAGACGTCCATAAACAGCCCTTTTCAACATATCCCAGGCATGTTCGATAGGGTTCATGTCTGGCGAACATGCTGGCCACTGTAGTCGAGCGATGTCGTTATCTTGAAGGAACGCATTCACAAGATGTGCACGATGAGGTCGAGAATTGTCGTCCATGAAGACAAATGCCTCTCCAATATTCTGCCGATATGTGTGCACTATGGGTCGGAGGATGTCATTCAGGTATCGTAAAGCCGTTTCGGAGCCTTCCATGACCACCAGTGGCGTACGTCGGCCCCACATAATGCCACCCCAAAACATCAGGGAACCACCACCTTGCTGCACTTGCTGGACAGTGTGTCTAAGACGTTCAGCCTGACCAGGGTGCCTCCAAACACGTCTCCGACGATTGTCTGGTTGAAGGCATATGCGACACTCATCGGTGAAGAGAACGTGATGCCAATTCTGTGGGGTCCATTCAGCATGTTGTTGGGCCCATCTGTACCGCGCTGCATGGTGTCGGGGTTGCAAAGCTGGACCTCGCCATGGACGTCGGGAGTGAAGTTGTGCATCATGCAGCCTATTGCGCACAGTTTGAGTTGAAACACGACGTCCTGTGGCTGAACGAAACGCATTATTCAACATGGTGGCATTGCTGTCAGGGTTCCTCCGAGCGGCAATCCGTAAGTAGCGGTCATCCACTACAGTAGTAGCCCTTGGGCGGCCTGAGCGAGGCCTGTCATCGACAGTTCCTGTATCTCTGTACCTCCTCCATGTCCGAACAACATCGCTTTGGTTCACTCTGAGACGCCTGGAAACTTCCCTTGTTGAGAGCCCTTCTTGACACAAAGTAGCAATGCGGACGCGATCGAACTGCGGTATTGACCTTCTAGGCATGGTAGAACTACAGACAACATGAGCAGCGTACCTTCGTCCTGGTGGAATGACTGGAACTGATCGGCTGTCGTACCCCCTCCGTCTAATAGGCCCTGCTCATGCATGGTTGTTTACATCTTTGAGCAGTTTTAGTGACATCTATGAACAGTCAAAGGGACTGTATCTTTGATACAATATACACAGTCAACGTCTATATGCCGGAGATCTGGGAACCGAGGTGATGCAAAACTTTTTTTGATGTGTGTAATAAAAAATATATTATTATTGTAACATAATGGGAGAATTGAGGATTGAGAACTTGTAAAGTATAATCTTAATCATCTAAGAGCTAAATGTCAACAAATTATTCGCACGAGCTTAGTGCGAACCTGGACCTACCACTATAGCTAGCACCTCTTCAAACCGTGGTTGTCTTTGGAAGGCAGGCTGTCCAAAATGCTCAAGTTGTTGCCAGTTCTTAATCTTAAGTTTCCATTACAGAAAATGTTGTAATGTAGCTGAAAATGAATGTTTCACTGTATAACTTCATTGTCGAAAATATTAATTTATATTCTAGGCCTTATCCAAACTAAACGGCCGCCTCCTTCCCAATCCTCATTTGAATTACAAATACACACACTAATAAAGTCATCACAATTATACAGGTTATCAGACAAATTATACACACGACCAAATACACGGGGCTACATTATACCTATGTCGCAAAGCCCCTACATGAAACAACACCAACAACAACAATATAAAAAGTAGACCTATGAGATCAATCCGGGCAAATGTGTGTGTGTCCCCAAATCAACTCCTGATCGGCTGCTGCTATCGCAACCAAATTTGGTAAGAGTCAAGACCTACGCCCGAACATCTCACAACCATATCTGAAAGTGACGTTAGTACTTACAACTGCTGAAGAATTACAGTTGTTTTATTATTATTATTATTATTATTAGTATTATTATTATTATTATTATTACCGACAGTAGTGGCTACGCTGGCTAAAGTGCAGCATTAGGTCATGGGACCAAGCTCTCTGCTGACTCGGTAGACGCGTGGGTTCGAGCCCCACCGTCGGCCGTCCTTGAAATGGTTTTCCGTGGTTTCCCATTTTCAACACCAGGCAAATGCTGGGACGGTACCTTCTAACAGGCCACGGCCGCTTCCTTCCACATCCTTGCCCAGTTTCATTCACCATAATTCATTTCATCTCTCATTAACTCCTCTCATGAGGTTGGCGCCAGGAAGGGCATCCGGCCGTAAAAACCATCGCCACGAAGACTTCCATCGCATCTCATCCCCGACCCCGTTGGAAAAACGGGAATAATAAGGGGTAGACATACATACATACATTATTATTATTATTATGTTGATGCGAAATATGGACAATCATTCCTAATTGAACCTTTGTGTCACTAAACGAGTATTGGTAGGGATATTTTTAAGCCTTATCAAAAAGCAAAAAGCAAAGCAAAGCCAACTACTTTCAGGCCATGGAGGCCCTGGGAGTAGTGGAAGGTAGAGGCTTCCTCTCTTTGTGACATCGGCACTAGATGGGATGGAGTTGTCAGCTCCACGTCCGGCCGTCTTTGCTCCCATGAATTACCCTGGTACCCCAGGGCTATTTGCGTTTCTGAAAGTGGTAGTTTTGTTTCAAAAATCCACTACCTGTGTGGGGATCGAACCCACTCCCTTTCAGCTAGAAGCTCAGCGCCTCTACCGACTGCGCCATGCAGCCCCGTTTAAGCCTTAGCCTATCTAATGTTTCGAATTTCTAACGACGCAGTGAGTTGGTTGTGTACCTTTGAGTTGACGAGCCTAAACCTAAGTCCGTCCTCTTTTTTTTTAATGTGGTAGGAATATGTTGAGTCAATCGCTTGCCCTCTCCCACCCCCACCCTGATCACTATCGACACATTAATCACAGCGTCCATACGTCAACACCACAGGAACACACAGGATAGCATTTTGAACATTTCTGCGATGCATCTGAAATATTAAAAAAATCATATCCGTCAGTTGTATGAAAGACACACAATTAATAACGCGTTCCTGACAAACCCAAGTGATGTAAAATATTATAGCAATTAGTTTTATTAATGACCGCCACAAATATAACTCGTTTATCTCGGAAAAATTCACACATGAAGATTCAAAAGGGTGAAAATCAATGAACAAGAAATGCATCGGTAACAAATTTTGTTCTGGGAGGCTATATAAAAAATGAAACTGCATCATATAGGGCTTTCAAATTGGTAAGCTCCAAAGAAATGCATTTTCACTACGACAGTGATGGGTAGGGACCGGACTCTTAGATTTTACCGATTTATTTCTTTACTTCCAAATACAAATATATGTTAATATTAATCTGAGTCACATTAAAAATAGCCATATTCATGAATTCTGTAGTACGGTACCTAAAAAACCTAAATGATACTGTATGTGAGTAGGGCTACCTAAATACCTAATTGCAGTTTTGTTCAATTTAGTGTTGTATATTTGAATCTTTAGTCCATATTTTTAAATAGATACTTGGTTATTTACTTTAATCAAGAAAAGTGTGGCTAAATATCTTACCATATTCTTACTGTCAGGAAAGTGGGGATAAATTTCTTATTGTTTCCAAGCTCCCTATATCGTAAATAAACTAACGGGCTAGAGTGCGAAAATCACCTCTGACATCCTTGGTTTTATTGAATTTGAATAATTAACATATTTAAGGAGAGCAAATATTGTCTAAAGGTGTGAAGTTCTCGGTGATAATTTGATAAAAATACGTATCATTATGTAAAATATTTACACTCTCCTAGTAATCAGATTTTCTAATAACAATTCATTAATTTAATCTTTTGCATAGTTTATGTCTATAAATGAATCTCGGTCCTTAGTGATGAGATATGAAGGATTCAAGCTGTACTGTTTGTGCATCATAAAACCTGAAAGCTTAAAGTCTACTTCTCCTTTCCCAATAATTGCCGTTCGTGATACGTCTCAGTGAGTCTGCCGCCGCCAGCTCCTTCACGTAGACATAGGGGCACTTAGAGCCATATTATTAGGATAATATCCTAATTACAGTAGTTTTCCACATAGAGATATTAATTCTCAAGCAGTCTGTCAATGACTCATTTTCATACCAGAACATTTTAAAGAAAATGTAATTAATGTAGTTAAGACTGAAGACTCAAACAACAATAACAACAATGAATAAAATAAAATGTATATATTCAGTACATATATATATTCGTATTCAGGACAGATATATACACATTTAAAACATATTTATGTTCGACCCTGACTATTATATGTCAGAAAACTGTACTATAATGAGGTTCATTATAACACTATTATTATTATGAAACAGTTTCTCCCTCCAATCAGAGCTCAAGAAACAGTTGTTTGACCAATTAGATAATTAGATGCGCTGAGTTCCACGGCCTTCTAATATAAATTTCACTGCCTGGCCTAGTGTCATAGTAGGGTAATCGAGGAGGCCATGGTCAAATACAAGGCATTCTCTGCGTCTCATGCGCTCTGTTCAGTACATAAAACTGGTGAAATCTCGACAGATATTTATGAATATTTATGATCGAACATAAAATAGTTATAATAATTTTCGTCGAACATGAACAGTCGTATGCAACTCACCTATAATGGTAATTAAGACACTCGTATGTAAATTATAAAACTCGCATACGCTCGTTTTATAAACATTCTCGTGTCTTAATTATTGCCATTATAGGCTCGTAGCATAATGTACTGAACCCTTATTAATCTATCGATGAATAAGTATTCATGATTTTATTATTATTATTATTACTGATGCCCAGGCAGTACATGTTGAAATTGACAAAGGGGGAGCCAAGGTAGTGTGTTGCAATGATTACAACAGAAGCATGCTTGGTAGTTATTCCTGAAGACGACCGGTTAAGCCGAGTTCAAGGACAAATTTTGTAACAGCGCGCACCAAAATTAGAGTCATTGAGGGGTGTCATGAGTAAAGTTTCAACCGACCCAGGATTGAATCACCCAATCAGAAGAGACCACGCCAAAAGCCACGCGGTAAGTTGCGTACCCTGGAAAAACGCGCGAAAACGTGTATCTAAAGAACCGACGATCCGAATTAATTCCGCAATAGTGCACTGAGACGTTTGGATAAAATGATGAAGATTGATACTAGTCCCAAGTTTGTGTGATGAAAACTCCAGATTAATTTTTTCAAATTCTCCCCACTCCACCTCATTCTGTCAGTTTCCAATAAATTGATCGGTGAGAAGCTGTTTCGAGGACAACTTTATTGAGCTCTGGTGAGCAAGGTTCACGTCACTCTGCGTCACGATTTTCAAACGCTAATGAGGGTACTTTACTAACATTTTACTTTGTGCTCAAGTGAGCAAGGTTCACGTATAGCAGTGGAGATCTCTAGGCGAGATAAGGACTGCAAGATAGTCATGTTTAAGACTCGTTTTCAAGCCAGTGGCGATGAGTTTGAAGTGAGTAATTTTATGTAAATTTGTATATTATATATTTGAGTGATATTTGTGCGTGTGTGAAGCAAATGCTAAGATAGGGCAAGTCTACGATCATTAATCGCATTAGGACATATTCGTGAGTGAAAGTAGTAGCTCACAGCGATTATAGCTAGGAAATATTATTAACATTGAACATTTCTGTCCAAGAAACTTCGTCAAGATGTCCGACGTTTGGTCAGGTGATGGATTGATGTGCATCGCTTCTACAACGACGTCGACGATGAAGAGCTAAATTTCCCGTAGGGAAATGCACCGGGACGGAGGTTAATGTTCTGCAAGCTGAGACGGTGGTGTACAAAAATTGATTTACTCAATATGTAGTTAGATAAGGCGCGGGAACATTGTAAATAGTTCATTCATTCTTTTCTTGTGTTTAGATTTTTGTGTGCTGACACTATCATCTTTAAATGTACGTTGGCGCGTGGCCAAATTTGTTTGTTGTATATTTTTCTTTGGAGTCATATTTAGTGTACACGGCGCGTGTATTTGATTTTATCCATGCGAATGCGAAACTCGTTACATTCGATAAGTGGTGCTTTATTAAAGTTCATTTTTGTTATAGGAAAGGGAGGTAATTATTGTAGATGTTTTTATGAACAGGTTATTACTCATACTAGGGTTGCCGAGCGCAACAAATTAAGATGTAACTGTAGAACACTTTAGTTCTATTTTTTTTAGCATTTTTTGAGTCCTTTTCAGGTTAGTTAGTCACGGACTAGAACGGAAGCGCAAGCTGGTGGAAAAATATCTATGTCATTTATTTCAGGTTTCTGGCAAACCCATACGTGTGATTCTGTGTGTGTTCATGTTTCAGGTGTGTGTATTGATTCTTTGTGATGAGGGGTAGGTGGTGCTACCGCCCTCATATTGTTGTTGTTGTGGTATTCTTTTGATGGAGAGGCAGAGCACTCCGTGGAGGCTACTGTACCTTGTCCAGTGTTGATTTCTTGGATTTCCTAGGGGAAATGCTGAGATATATTATTCTGACACACACGTATATTGTGCTTTGGGAGCACGCTTCTTCGAGACTCGATCCCGTGCCATGGGAGGTCGAGGTTATTGACACGTGGGTTGACAGATGTGCAGATTTCCACTTGGCGCCCGTCTAGGTTCGGTGACTCATTGTTAGGCAGTCCTGTTGACCGACTGGTTATAAGCTATCATTAGCAAACCTGTTCTTTTGTGATGGTCATTGGACCGTAATTAATTGGGGCGTTCGCCATGTCTGTTACGAATTATCGCATATCGTATGAATGGAATATTGTTTTAATGATGTAAATGTTGGCTTTGAGCCTAGTGATTTTCTATGACTCAGGTCATGTTAGTTTGTCTGTTGTGACACCCGTGTGGTAGTCATTTTTTACTTGTAAAAATGACAGGCGGTCATATGTGTATTTCTTTTGTTGGTCACGTGCTAATGCACTTGTGTTGATTTTGAAAAGTCCTAATTTTAGGCATTAATGTTTTTTGCTACGGCAGTTCTTGATTCCAATTTCAAGCGGAAATTATTTGTTGTTTATTTAGTGTAGGATGTGTCAGATTAATTTAAGTAGTGTATAGTTGGTTCCCCGCGTCTGTCTAGCTCTAAACAATGCAGATTCGTCCTTGGAAGGTTTACCGGATGATGACGAATCTCGCATTTATTTGTACTCATCATTAAGCATGTAGAACAGCCGCACACGTACACAATGTCATTGAAGCATTTGGGACATTTGGTCCAATTCATAATCTCTCCTGAGATTAAGCCTAGTTATGGCAAGTAATTTATTCAGTTGGGAGTCATTTGGGAGTTTTGTTTTGTTATTTGTTTTACTTGTAAATAGTTGATCTGTTATTAAATTCATTTGTTATAACCCTGGTATTCACTTCTTCCTGCATGTTATTTTGTTATGTGTTACCCTGCATGTTATAGAAGCGCTTTAACAACAACTTACGAAATGGACTGTTACACCCCCCGAAACTGAGTCTCATAAGCTTCTTTGCAAGGGTTCAGTACTATTACAATATACACACAAATTTTGTACATATCAAATTGATCTTGAGGCCCAGAATTCGGCAGCCTTGATTGTAGGAGCATTTGCTGAAACCAGGTTATCCAGCGTGCAGGCTTCAGGCAATTTCGGGCAGACCAAGAGGGGTTCAATATCTTGAATATCTCCACATTCGCAGGTTGCATCTTCAGTAATGTAGCCCCACCGCATCACTCCAGTTCGCAGTCTGTTTAAAGTTTTCCACGTCTGGTAAGGTAGTTGAAAACCAGCAGCCGGCTCTTCCTTTCGGTTTTGGCCATTAATTCCAGGTGTCCTGTTCGCCATAGTTCTATACGGTGAGCGGAAGACGTTGCAATTGCTTCAGTTGTTCGCAGGAAGCTTTTTATTGACTTCAGCCTGGGACGTGATGCTTCACTTCCAAACATGGGATGCCCAGGATCATTTTCCTGTTTTTTTTCTCAACCTCTGCCGCTGTTCTTCGTCTAATATTCGGAGGTGCTATGCCTACAAGATAGTAGATTTTAATAAAATGAATGAAAACACCGGTTACTATCTTAATTAGGGATGCAAATTTTTAATGAAGTGGGAAATTTTAATTTCATTCTAATAATTTGCTCACGTCTGTACTCTTCCTGAAATGATGGTACAACTACATGTAGAGATTAGCGACATGCTTATCTTACAAAGGATGCTGAAAGTGACGGTCTTGTGCTCCTAAACAGATTCACAGTGCTTCTACACATTCTGAAAGCACGCTGGAGCTCTTTCAATCCCACGTCATAATGTTTGTGTTCCAGTTCTGCTAATGTGTTGGGGTTTCATAGGTACATTTTATAATTCCCCCTCAAGTGAAAATAGTACGGTGTTAGATCAAGGCTTCGAGAGGGCAATAAACCTTCACTTATCAGCCTTTATCGACTTTGATGGGTCAGATGATCTCACTGTTCCGCCTCTTAAAACAACAATAACTAACAACTTTGAAACACACGTTCCACAGAAATATGCACTCTTTAATTTTAATCGTGGCGTAGCTGAGTGCTTTAAATATTTCACCACGACCGTGATGGAAAGTTTCAGGAAGTCCGGGATCAGATGTTCGAATCCTGGTGTTGACATCAGCTATCCTAAGTGTGCTTTCCCCCTAGATTTTCCACACTCCCTCCAGGAAAATGCCTGCATAGTACCTTATTTCAATTCCCGGAGCACCTACCCTATCTGAGCTAATAATTACAGCTACACAATCTACTACAGCCCTCCACAGAAACATAGGTTATCAGACAACACACATCCAGTTATTCTGGGCTGATGATCAAAGATCAACACATTACCTTAGGGTGTTGGAGTGACAGTCATAATGGCAACGTACTTGGGGAGTTGTGGGTTTGAATTGTTGATGGGACAGTTTTGGAAATGCTCATCTTATCGTTATCTTTATACTAGCAGAAGTACCCATTCTTCGAACGATCTTCGGTATTAATAACCAGATGTTATCAATTGAGCTACTGTTGGAATGTTTAGGGGCTTGGAACCTGTTTGTTGGCAAAGAAAAAATATTAGTTAAAATGTGCTCTCAAACTAAATTTACCTAACGTGTTCTTCCTGGCGTGAAAATAAAATTGAAAACCTCGTAGACGAATAGCAATACACGTCACATACGAACTGACCCTAATCGTTGTGTCAAGTGCCCAACTACAGGAAGACCCCTTTTTATAAATTATAAAGGCTTGTGGTGCATGAAAATTCAGTTTTTTTAAGCCTCCAATGACCCAAATTCCTAAAATCAGCAAAAAACAGTCTACTATTTCAAATCAGGAATTTTTGAAAATAATGTTGCTGTTTGGAGATATAATAGACCTTCTGTACGACATATCGCAGGTGTACGTCGTGTGAAAAAAATCTAGGGTACTCCTTGAACCCTTAAGCGCATTGATGAATTTTACAGTTTTAGTTGGTTCCGTGATAACCTTATAGCCA
This sequence comes from Meconema thalassinum, assembly GCA_946902985.2. Classification (NCBI taxonomy): domain Eukaryota; kingdom Metazoa; phylum Arthropoda; class Insecta; order Orthoptera; family Tettigoniidae; genus Meconema; species Meconema thalassinum. The sequence continues at coordinate 1,210,838,718 of OX336388.2, forward strand.
TTTTCAACCTTTCACAGAAATGTAATAAATGGAGCGGCATTACTTATTCCAGAAATAGATGGAAAGTTGGATGCCACCACTTGAGATACTGTTGTCATGGTTAGTGGCTTGCATTCCTTCTTTAGTTTATTAAATGAAATTAGTTTTCTGGGAATATCTAAGAAACTGTTAGGTTTAGAGCCTTAAAATATAGTTTTCGGGGACCCTTTACGGCTCTTGAGGGGCCCCGAGTTTTGTTTCTGACACCAAGGGTTTGGAAATGAGCTTTGCCTCTTCGTTGTACGCCATAGTAATGATAATAATTAAAAGAATAATAGTAATATAACAAGATAGGGATATAATAGACCTTCCGGACCATACCCGCACGTGTAAATCGCGTTAAAAATTCTAGATTACCCCTTGACCCCTTAAGAGCATTATATGTATTGATGAATATTTCAGCTTAATTTGGATCCGTTATAACCTTATTGCCGTTTGCAAACCTTCACAGTAATGTAATAAATGGAATTGCATTGCGTCTTATAGAAATAGATGGACCACTGAGATTCTGTTGCCATTGTTACCGGCATGCATTCATTCCTTCATTAATTTATTAAGTGAAATTAGTTTTTTGGGAATATCTCAAAAATTGTTGGTTTTAGGGCCTTAAAATGTGGTTTTCAGGGTCCTTTTAGGGCCCCCGAGGTTCGCTTCTCACATTGATGGGCTGAAAATGAGCTTTGTTTCACCCTTCTAAGCCTATTTCAGCATGTATTTTAAGGGGGTAGGGCCCCTTTTATGAGAGGTACGAAGAAGAGTTACATCAATGATTAGTGTGGTGCCTCTGATCTTAGCCTCCAATAATAGAAAGCCTACTCAATCGCGGCGTTCTCTGCAACAACAGTGTCCTCCTAGCAGTGCGCATATTGACCACTGCAGCGCTGAATCCCCACCCAACATTAGCATGTAATGGCATTGCTATCGCAAGGTAATACCAGCATAAATTAATATATTATAGACTATGTTTGCAGTACATGAACATACGTTGTTGAGTAGAATGGAGTAAAATATATGTGATGTTCATCTTTTACTAGTAGGATTTCGTTTCATCTTCGGATTTCCCTTATATAGCACGCACAACTAACGAAACTAATGTCTGATTTGTACAAGAGTACGGTACGGTTGCACTGAATACTTTTACTGGCGTCCCATAGACCTAGGGATTCAGTGAAAAGGAACAACCTTAACAATTTTTCTTGATTCTCTTTTCTCATAATTTGTTCTTCTTCTCAAGAAGTAGTCTCGGCGAAACTCATCTGTCATGTCATTGGTGTAGTTAGTGACAGAGGGGCGCAGAAACTTCTGCAATATTAACTTGCTCAGTTCCTCAGGGTGATCACTCACTCCACACTGTAGAATAGGTGTTTTAGCAACATGTGGCAACAGTATTGTGGTTAATGTTTGTGCTATTCTTGGACTGCCCAGCGTAACCGATATCATTTCGTCCGTTACTTCTTCCAGTCTCATCAGCAGCGAAACAAAACCTGGCTTAGGATATCGGAAACCTCCTCTGTCTTTGAATTTTATAAGTGACATCACTGGGGATTGACTCTGGATACTACTAATTTTATCAAGGCACTCTTGACATGATATATGGTCTTCGACAGTTCTTACCAAATACCCTCCAATATAGGCCATTGCAGCACTCGTCATAGAAACACATGGCACCCCTTCAGCTTCATTTGCGATGCTTTCTAATTGTGTTCGAAATTTTCTTGCTAAATCTGTATTCGTTGTTGCCGATTGATCTGCATGAATCGTTGTGCTCGTGCGTCTCCCGGTTGAGTTACGTGTTGCCATCCAGTCACTACAGGCAGATTCAGGTGCTACATTTCCCGAGAGAGATGCACTTACGAGTCCAGTAGTCAGAATTTTATGCAGGGCCTGTGTAACACTTGCAGCGTTGGTTTGGTCGTTGCTACCTCCAAACTGTCTGATGCAACTGAACAAGCTTTCTACTTCATCAGAAGAAAATTTCCTGGTTAATACGAAATGAAAGCCATTTTCAAGCAGGTACTTGACACAGAGTACGGCAGATTTTGTCGTCAGACAAACTGCTTCATAAGTTTCTTTACTTATGAATTCCACCGGACTTGCTGATGCTTTCTTCCAGAGTTCCAGATAGGGAATGAAGTCGTTCTCCAGCCATTCGAGTCTTTCATCGTCAACTGAGAAGAAATGCATTGCGTCTTCATTCCTAGAGTGTATATGCTGCAAAGTGTTCTTAACATTGAGGATGGTGAACCATTTGTTAACTAGCTTCAAGAACTCGATAGTGCCTTCAGCATCCTTAAATTCTTTTATTCCGAACTGAGACCCATATTGTCTCAAGAACTCAAGGGCTGAAATAACATCCGAAGAGAAAATATCGACAGCTCTGCCCACAAGCATTTTCTCAAAGGTTGTCGGGTAGATATGTCTGTGTGTCAGTCTTCTAACTAGTTTCACTTTCAAATTCTTTTGCAGGTCGTACAACTTTCTGATGAACCAACCATATATGGGTTTCCCATCCTTAACTAACTGCTTCTTCACGTCCAGTAATGCATTCCTTAAATTTGTCGATATATGGCATTGGTCATAAGACAGAAATAAATTGCGTGAACTGTCCAAAGGATGTGGCACGACAGGTAGAGGTGTGCTACCCCCAGGAAGTAAGCGGAATAATTTCACATTTGTAGAATGATTATCTGCCACCACACGTACAACAATAAATGATGCCTTTTCCACTTTATCAATAACTTCAATAGTAAGTTGATGAAGTACTTCAGCTTTTAGGTCCCGAGTAAAAAAGTATGCCACAGGAATTTTAAAATGCGAAGCAAGTCCAACGAACACAAAGCACAGCAGTTTTGTTGCGATTTCTTTTTCTAGGCCTAAATCTTTTTCCAGTCCACCCATTGACACAAGTCCCTGTACTTCATCAGCTGCTTTACAGTAAAGCGCGCGTGGTTGGATAGCCATCTCATCTACAATAACTGAGCCAAATGTATTTATTCCCTCAGTAAATTTTGCTTCTTCGTGGAGTCTCTTCACTATTAAACTTGACACCATTACCCCAGTAGTGCTTCCAACATAACGTTTGATGGTAGATTTAGAAGGCAAGCTTAACAGTTCGCTACTTCGTATAAATCGGTAACCTGCCGGGGACTTACTGTGCCAGATAATGCAATACCTGATAGTTGAGTCACTCCATCTAGGCTTCTTCTGTAGAAATACTTTAAGCTGTTCTTGTAGAAATTTTGCTTTTAAATTTCCTTCAGTACTGGAAACCTCAATTGCGTCCAAATTATAGTCAGCCATATTTTTCTCTAGCCTGCTGATTCGTTGCTTGAGTTGCTCTTGGCGACCTTTAAGTGCAGATATGTTTTTGTCTTGCACGCCTTAGTGACCTACGTAGTGTTCGTAGTATCCTATTCCGTGAGTTCAATTGTCTCATATTTACTTTTGTTTGTATAGACGCATCTTTCTTGACTAAATCATTAACATTTGAGATGGCAGGCGGGGGGACACCATCCAAAGCACAAGATTCAACCGCAACAAAGCCTGCCTTGGGGGATTTTGTACATTTTAATGATACAGTTGATTTGACAATATTTCTTCTTGGCACTGACAGTTTAAGTTTCTTACTTGGTGGGTAGTCACTGAAAACGCTGGGCACCGCATCAGGTTTCAACCGCTTTACCTTTAATTCTGGTCTGTAGTCACATTCGATGAAGTGATTACTGCACACGACGGAGCGGTCATTAGGGTTCCATAACTTATCCTTGGTATCACCTACACGATAGAAACAGAAAATTATTATATTGTTTGTTGTTTTATCATTAGTGGGGCTTGGACATATTGGTCATTTAGCTCCGTGTAATTGGGTATTGTAGAATCTGTGTGATAACCTGTGCAATTGAGGTGTCTGTAGTAGTGGGTGTATTTGTAATTCAGGTGATGATTGGGAAGTAGGTGGCGGCGGCCTTAAATTAGGAACAATCCGGGCATTTGTCTGGAGTAGAGGTGGGAAACCACGGAAAACCACTTCCAGGATGGATGAGATGGGAATTGAACCCACCTCATCTCGGTTTTACGTCATGAAGTTGAGTGTTCCCCGTTCCAGCCCTCAGACCTGAGTTAAATTTCTTGGCAGAGCCGGGAATCCAACCCGGACCTCTGGGCCGACAGACAAGAATGCTAGCCTCTACACGACAAGGTGGTCAGGAGATTATTATCATCATCATCATCATCAGAACTAGAGCAATAATAGAAAGTAACCTAATTTTCAGTCACATGGTCAACATATGCTACATACCTTGTCTGCTTATTGCTTTAATCCATAATTTCTTTGTCGGCTCTCGACTAGGAAATTCATGAAAACTCGTTCCAGGAATATTATTTCTAGAGCCTTGTTTACAAAACGGCACGCAACAGTATACCATCTTAATAAAGTGGCCTTATTTCAGCTGGTACAATGTGTGAAGATACCGCCAAGTGAACGGATCATGTGGAGGGTATGCAGCGCCTCTAGCGGCAAACATAGCATCTGCAGGGGGACAGCTCCCAGAGGCCATTGGGCAGGCTTTTTATTATTGGAGGCTAAGCTCTGATGGATATCTGTATCAAATTTTACGTTGATCCACCCAGCCGTTCTCAAGTTATAAGGACTCGTAGAAGTTGTCCACAGACACACAAACAGACAAAAAATTATTTTTGCGCGCATCCGTCATAAAATAGCCTGAAACGCGCAAATATCGCAAATTTCCGTGGTTATTCAGAAAAAACAGACAAACTTTCATTTTTGTATATAGAGATTTATATATATAGAGATAGAGATATATAATTCTTTGACACGTGTGTATGTGACTGAACACCACCTGAACGACTGGACCGATTTTGATGAAATTTTGTATGAATGTTAGAGTGGGTCCATGTATGGTTTAGATTCACAATTTGACCCGGTAGGTGGAATAAATACAATTTTAGAACCACAATTTACTCACAATTTCAGAACCCTCTGGTTAATGAATTTTCTATTCTTTGCTCTGGAAAATCGGGAAAAGTCTGGGAAATAAACGACTCTGCGGTCAGGGAATTTTTTAAATTTTGGTCTGGAAAACCGGGAAAAGTCAGGGAAATTTGAAATCCTGAAAGCGTATCAACCCTGGAATCCTAAAAGTTGTGAAAACAGCTTTATCTTAGATTGAGAACATTTATGATATACAGTATAAGAGATTATTCCTAATCTGTCAGCAAGCCCTGTACTAGTGATCCCTTGCCATATGCTAGACTAAGAAGTACCTGTCCCTTGTTTGTAAAAGTGGCAGAAGTGTTACCATTATATTTTCTTTCTGTCCTTGAATCTTTAACTTTTTGTGAATATCTGTAGAGTTGATATCTCACTGATATGAGTTGCCTCAATGTTCATAAACACACGCAGCTTAGTAAATATCAATGGCTTCAATACGGTGCTAATAATGTTCGTCTCACTTCACATAAATTTGCTGCTCGCCTCGCCAGTATACGAAATGTTATGGACTGAACGATCTAGTATCAGACGCAGATTCTCTTATGAATACACTCGTATAAAACATTGTTACAAACGTCAAAAACCAATTCCCGACTACACAATCCTCCTTATTTACTTTAATACAGCCGAAATGAAACCATTTCTCACTTAGTGCAATTTTGCATACGTCCCCCTTAAATTGCATTTTGTGACAATTTTGAATCTAAATTACATTTTGTAAGTATTTTCTATCTAAATTGCATTTTGTAAATATTGTCAATTCAAATAAAAGTACAGTAAGTATGTAGTTAGTTTTAGTTGTAAGTAGGTAGTTAGTTTGTCTATTAGATATATGTCATTGTTCTATTAGACTGTGGTGTGTGAGTGTGTCTGGTAGCAGTTGCATTGTTTATTAGTTATAGTTCATTGTTTCAGTAGACTGTGATGTGTGAGGGTGCATGTGAGTGTGCCTGTTGACAGACTGTTTTAGTGGTAGTATTTGTTGTTGGTGGAACTTAAGTTTTTTGTTAGTAGAGTTTTGGTATTTAATTGTTAGTACGGTAGAAGGTTAGTATTTTTGTTAGTAGAATTGCTCTTTACTCATTCTGAAAGGGAGTAGCAGCCTTTCAGAATAAATCAATTCTTTACTAGTCTTATAGACTGTTAAGATATTGATAATATAAGCCAATAATGGCTAAACTGCGTCCTGCTGCACGGCTGAAAGCAACGGGAAACTACAGCCGTATGCTATTCCCGAGGATATGCACCTCTCTATGCATAATTACATGTGATGATGGCCTCCTCCCTTGTAAAATTTCAATCCGGAGGTAAACTAGTCCCCCGTTCGGATCTCCGGGTGGGGACTACTCGAGAGGGGGTTAACATCACAGAAGTGACAAAGAGGAAATCTGACATTCTACGGATCGGAGCGTGGAATGTTAGAAGTCTGCTAGGAAGTGGAAGGTTAGAAAACTTAGAAAGGGAAATGGATAGGTTGAGGTTGGATTTGGTTGGGATTAGTGAAATGCGCTGGCAGGAAGAACAGGACTTTTGGTCAGGAGACTATAGGGTCATTAGCACTAAATCAAACAATGGCCAAGCAGGGGTTGGCCTCATATTGAGTAGGAAACTTGGACAGCGGGTGGAATATTATGAGCAATATAGTGAACGGATTATTGTAGCAAAAATCAATACAAAACCTACCTGCACTACAGTGGTACAAGTCTATATGCCTACCAGTCAAGCTGATGATGAGGATGTTGAAAAGGTCTACGAAGAAATAGACGAAATTCTGAGGTATATCAAGGGTGATGAAAATGTTATAGTAATGGGAGATTGGAATGCTGTGGTAGGAAAAGGGAGAGAAGGGAAGATAGTAGGAGATTTCGGATTAGGTGAAAGGAATGATCGAGGAAGCAGGCTGGTAGAATTCTGCACCGAGCATGAATTGGTCATAGCTAACACCTTATTCAATAACCACAATAGAAGAATATACACATGGATGAGACCAGGAGATACAGGGCGTTACCAAATCGACTTCATTATGGTCAAGCAGAGGTTTCGAAACCAGATTTTGGATTGTAAAACATATCCTGGTGCTGACATAAACTCTGATCACAATCTGGTTATAATGAAATGCAGATTAAAGTTGAAGAAACTGAAGAAAAGTCAAAAGCCAAAAAGGTGGGCAATAGACAGACTGAAAGAGAAGGATGTAAACGAAAGATTCAAGAAGAGTATAAAGGAAGGACTAATGAAAAACCCTAAACAAACTTCAATTGCAGACGAATGGGCACTTTTGAAGAATGAAATAACAAAATCCGCAGAAGAAAACATTGGTAGGAAAGAAAGAATAGGTAGAAAACCGTGGATCACTCAGGATATACTAGAATTGATGGATGAAAGGCGGAAACACAAGAATCTAAGAGATGAGAAGGGGAAAGCAGAATACAGACGTCTGAGAAATGAGGTTAACAAGAAGTGCAAGGAAGCGAAAGAAGAGTGGTTGAAAGAGAAATGTGCAGGTATAGAAAATTGTCTGAAATTAGGAAAAGTAGACACAGCTTATCGAAGGATTAAGAATACTTTTGGGGAAAAGAAGACTAAGTGCTGTAATATTAAGGACACAAATGGAAAGCCTCTAACAGATAGGGAAGAAAAGGTTGAGAGATGGAAAGCTTACATAGAGAGTTTGTATAATGGAAAGGAGATTGAGAATCATGTAATGGAAAGGGAGGAGGAAATTGATGAGGATGCGAAAGGAGATTTAATATTGAGATCAGAATTTGATAGAGCTTTGGAAGACTTAAGCAGGAACAAAGCACCAGGCATAGATGATATACCGATTGAGTTGCTACGCTGCATAGGAGATGAAGGTCCGATCAGGTTATTTCACTTGGTGTGTAGGATTTATGAGACAGGTGAGGTACCCCCTGATTTCAAGAAGAATGTAATCATCCCTATACCAAAGAAAGTGGGAGCTGACAGATGTGAAGATTACCGTACAATCAGCTTGATTACTCATGCTTCAAAGATCCTGTCTAGAATAATTTACAAGAGGATTGAAAGCCAGATAGAAACGGAGTTGGGTGAAGACCAGTTTGGTTTCAGGAGAAATGTAGGAACAAGGGAAGCTGTACTAAGTCTTAGGCTGATTTTAGAAGGTAGAATAAGGAAAGATAAGAGAACGTTCATGGCTTTTGTAGACTTAGAAAAGGCTTTTGATAACGTTGATTGGACTAAATTGTTTGACATTTTGAAATCAATTGGAATAAAGTACAGGGATAGGAGGGTGATATACAATCTGTACAGAAACCAGACAGCAGTCATTCGAGTTGAAGGACATGAGAGAGAAGCTGGTATTCAGAAAGGTGTAAGGCAAGGCTGCAACTTATCACCCATACTTTTCAATCTTTACATTGAACAAGCAATGAAGGAAATTAGAGAAAAATTTAAAGTGGGAGTGAAGATTCAAGGAGAAATAATTTCAACTCTGAGATTTGCTGATGACATCGTCATCTTGGCCGACAAGCCTGAGGATTTGAATGAGTTTTTGAATGGTATGGACTCCGTCTTACGGAAAGAATTCATGATGAAAATAAATAAATGTAAAACAAAAATACTGGAATGCAGCCGAAATAAATCAGAAACCTCTATGGAGATCAAATTGGCAGGTGAAAAGCTGAAGGAAGTAGGAGACTTCTGTTACTTAGGAAGCAGAATAACCAGTGATGGACGAAGCAAAGAGGATATTAAAAGTAGGTTGGCTCAGGCAAAGAAAGCATTTCTACAAAAAAGGAATCTGCTGACATCGAATATAGATTTAGGTATTAGGAAGTCATTTTTGAAAGCCTTTGTCTGGAGCGTGGCGCTCTATGGAAGTGAAACTTGGACTATTGGTGCAGCAGAAAAGAGGAGATTTGAAGCATTTGAAATGTGGTGTTACAGGAGAATGATGAAGATCAGATGGGTAGATAGGGTTACAAACAAAGAGGTATTAAGACGAGTGGGAGAGGAGAGATGTTTCTGGCGACTGCTAATGAAGAGAAGAGATAGGTTGGTAGGACACATACTAAGACACCCAGGAATAGCAAGCTTAGTTATGGAAGGAAGGGTCGAGGACAAAAACTGTAGGGGTAGACCAAGGTTAGAATATGTTAAACAGATTGCCTCCGATGTAGGGTGTCGGAGCTATGTAGAGATGAAACGATTAGCTCAGGACAGGGAGGCATGGAGAGCTGCATCAAACCAGTCAAAAGACTGAAGACTCAAACAACAACAACATATACAGTCAAAAACAGTCGTCATGTAAACCGCTAGCCTTGGTGAAAGATGATGTCTTTGGACTGTTTGGCTCTGCACGTTAGAGCCACCTGGTCGCAACCTGTGTAACTACCGCCATAACATACACTCCGCCCGTGGCGGAAAGTTGTGTTTTGTACCAAAGGTGGCAGTGATGCCAAATTCTACTGTTTGTCTCTGCACGTTAGAGCGTTTCAAAGTCCCGTATGCGTTCATATACCATTTATTCGATTGCGATGAAACCTTGGCGAATCATTGACTAACCTCCAGAGAAGGTTTCAGGCTTAGTAAATCTATTTTACATTAGGTAGCGCATGAGTAGATTCAACAAATGAGTGACGGCACGCGAATCGTTTAAAGAAAATCCCGTATGTGTTCATATGCCATTCATCTGATTCCGATGAAACTTTGATGAGTTGTTGTGTGCACGCCAGGGAAGGTGTTCAACTTGGTAAATCCATTTTACAATATTGGTAGCGCACGAGTAGATGTAACAAATGAGTGACGACGCACGAAGCGTTCCAACAAAATCCCATATGCGTTCATATACTATTCATCGATTGCGATGAAACTATGATGAGATGTTGTGTACACTTACTTGAAGCTTTCTAACTTAGTAAATCCATTTCACAGTTGGTAGATCACGAGTAGATTCAACAAATGAGTGACAGCGCACGGATCATTTAAACAAAATCCCGTATGCGTTATATGCCATTTATCCGATTGCGATGAAACTTTGGAGAGTTGTTGTGCACGCTCCCACGAATGTTTCTAGATTAGTTAATTCATTTCACGATAGTTTAGTGGCAGTTATCAGAAATTGAAAAAATATTGTTTATTCAATATCACTTCTAGAAACAAAGTTACAACAACTTCTTTGATTGGCAGGACAACGTCTGCCGGGTCAGCTAGTATATATAAATATAACAAGAAGTTCCGTGACGAACTAAAGAGCCTACTTTTCATGCCAATGATTATTCTACAGTATATGATAAGAACCTATCTAGAATAATGACGAAATTAAGTTGCTAATATCGAAATTTGTAATTAGTTCGAAATACTGTATACCTGGCATAATGTAGCCTAATAGAGCACTACAGTTGGCAGCCCTGATGACCGAATATATTCTTAGTTCCATCTCTTAAGGTACAGAATACAAAATATGGTTGAAGTCCCATGAATAGCATGGACGTTACATGCAGTTAAACATTGGATCTAACAGCGCGCGTAAAATCATGTTGGCAACAATGTCATGCCTGTATTGGTCAGAAATAATCTGAAATAATATGATCAATTGCTGTGCCAATTTTGAATGAAATCCATTAGTTAGTATAGAAGTTACGTGCATTTTAAAATTGGACCTATCAGCAGGCTTAGAATCATGTTGGCAGCACTGACGTATATTAGTTACTCCAAATTCATCTAGAATGCCAGGTACTATACGTGTGCAAAGTTTAGAGCTATTGGCATGCATACTTTCTGATACTGTATATTGATATTAGGGTAACAAAATAGGGACAGCACATATTAACAGTTGGCAGCCCTGGTTGCTCTTAAGAATACGCATAGTCATATCTGTTATGGTACACATAGCACATACAAAATTTGGTTGAAATCCAAATGATAGTATGGAAGTTACATGTATTTAAAGTTGGACTTGTCAGCAGGCTTAGAATCATGTTGGTAACACTGACGTACATAAGTTACTCCAAATTAATATAGAATGTCAGGTACTATACGTGTGCATAGTTTAAAGCTGTCGGCTTGCATACTTTCTGATATCATGGTATTTGGATAAAATAAATTAGGAGCATTTATTAACAGTTGGCAGCCCTGGTGGGTCTTAAGAATACGCTCAGTCATATCTGGTTATGTACACATACAACATACGAAATTTGGTTGAATTCTAATTGATAGTGTAGAAGTTATATGCATTTAAAAATTGAACCTATCATCAGGCTTATAATCATTTTGGCAACACTGCCATGTATGGGCTCCTGGAAATTTAACTGCAATATTATTATCTATACGTGTGCCAAGTTTGAAATAGCTCCCATTCATATCTTCCAAGATATCCAAAATGGTGCTCAAATTTCAATTGCGATTTTTTTAGCAGTTGGTAGCACTGACATCATTTTCAAATATGGCCGTGAGATATTCAGGTATAGATCTTTACTCCTACCAAATTTTGTTTCGATTGCTCCAGCCGTTTAGGAGTTGATAGGGGGTGGGACACACACACAGCCATCCAAACAGACAGACAGACACACATTTGCCCGATCTCATAAGTCTACTTTTTCCTCATTTTTAGCCTATTTTCAATTTTGAAAAAATAGGCTTATGAGATCACCTTTTGTCCGTGTGTGTGTGCGTGCGCGTGTGTGTGTGTGTGTGTGTGTGTGTGTGCGGTGTGTGTGTGTGTGTCCCTAATAACCTTTAAACGGCTGAAGCGATTTCAATGAAACTCGGTAAGTTCATAGTACTATTCCAGGCGACCTCGACCGTGCCCTTCAAATTTTGTTACGTCTCACCAATCCAACATGGCGGCTGTGCGAAATATTTCACCAGCATTCAATATCTCCGAAACAATTCCCGATATCACCCTGGAATTTATTACGGTGATAAAGGGAACTACTAGAAGTTCACCTATGTGACTTTTGAAAAACTGGCAACTACAAAACCAACATGGCGGCCACGCGAATTTTCGACTTTTAAATAGACGTTTCTCGCGATTTAACCAACCAAACGCAATAAAACTTGGTACAGTATATGTTTATACACATTGTAATGCACCGACATCTAACTTGGTTCAATTGTTTATAAAACTACAAGATGGCGGATGAGCGAAATATTTCACCGGCATTCTATATCTCTGAAACTATTAGCCTTATCAGCCTGAAATTTTATACGGAGATAAAGGGCACTACTGGAAGTTCACCTATAGGACTTTCAAAAAGCGGTTAACTACAAAACGAACATGGCGGCCAAGCGAATGTGAACATTTTAAATAGACCTTTCTCGCGATTTAATGTTCCAAACGCAATGAAATCTGGTACAGGAAATGTTTATACACATTGTAATGCACTGGTATCTAATTTAGTTCAATTGTTTACATAGCCTCAAGATGGCGGCTGTGCGAATTTTAAAATTAAGTTTTTCTTTCTTGTGTCGTAATCAAGCGATCGAAGTGAAAGTTTGAATAATGAACCTACGCAATAATTTTCCTTCAATGGTACATGACTCTATGGCGTATACATTTGACAATCCAACATGGCGACCATCCGAAATATTCAGACGACTCTGAATATCTACGAATCTATAATACCAATCAAACTGATTGTTTTATGTTCATAGGGGCTATGAACTTAAGATCACCTATAGGAGTTTAAATAACCTGGTGATCACAAATCCGACATGGCGGCGACGTGTAGTATAAATATCCACATGGACGTTTCTCGCAATTTAACCATCCGAGTGCAGTGAAACTTGGTACAGTAAATCCTTTTACGAATGATAATCCACTGGCATCTAATTTATGTCAATTGTTTCTACAACCACAAGATGGCAGCTGTGCGAAATTTGAAAATCTCCTTATTACTTCTTGTGTCCTAATCATGCGATTGAAGTTTGAATGCTACACGTACACAATAATATTCAGGTAACATTACACAACTCTAGGACCTACAGTACATATATAAAATCCAACATGGTGACCATCCGAAATATTTAGTCGGTACTCAATATCTACGAATCTATTACAGCAATCAAACTGAAATTTTGTATGTTGATAGTGGCAGTTAATATAAGTAGGATATATGAAAATAGGCTGTATTGTTCTTCACGGAACTACTTGTTGCAAAATGTGAAAAGTAGGCTAAAAAGGGATGTTCGTATGTTCATCTTTTATGCGTTCATAAACCATTCATCCGATTGCGATCAAATTTTGGTGAGTTGTTGTGCACATTTTCGAAATCATTATAGGCATAGTTAATCAAATTTACAATAGATAGCGCGCGAGTAGTTTAACAAATGAGAGTTGGCGATGCGTTCATATAGTCTACAATTCATCCGATTGCGACCAAATTTTGGTTGATTGTTTAGCACACTTCCGGGATGGTTATAGGCATAGTTAAACCAATTTACAACAGATAGCGCGCGTGTAGTTTAAACAAATGAGTGTTGGCTATGCGTTCATGTACAATTCATCCGAATGCGATCAAATTTTGGTGAGTTATTGTGCACACTTCCGGGAAGGTTATAGGCTTAGTAAGTCCAATTTACAATAGATGGCGCGCGAGTAGCTTCAACAAAATGGCGTGCGAATAGTTTCAACAATGACCACCTGCGTTCAAATACCATTCATCCCATTGCGATTAAGCTTGGGTGAGATGTTGTGTACACTCCAGGGAAGGTTTCTGGCTTGGTAAATCCATTTTACAATAAGTTGCGAACGATTAGATTCAACAAATGAGCGACGACGTGCGAAGCATTTCATCAAAGTACCGTATGCGTTCATATACCATTCTTCCGATAGCGATGAAACTTGGGTGAGATGTTGTGTATACATCGGGGAAGGTTTCTGGCTTAGATCATCCACTTTTCAATAGGTAGCGCACGAGTAGATTCAACATATTAGCGACAACGCGCGAAGCGTTTCAACAAAGTCCCATATGCGTTCAAATACCATTCGGGCGAAAGCGATGAAACTTGGGCGAGTCTTTGTGTACACTCCAGGGAAGGTTTCAGGCTTAGTACATGCATTTTACAATAGGTAGCGCACAATTGTATTCAACAAATTAGCGACGGCACGTGAATCGTTTCAAACAAGTACCGAATGCGTTCATTTACCATTCATCCGATTGCGATGAAACTTTGATGAATTGTTATGTGCAGTCCAGGAAAGTTTTCTGGCTTAGTAAATCCATTTTACAATAGGTAGCGCACGAGAAGATTCAACAAATGCGCGATGGTGCGTGAATCGTTTCAACGAAGTCCCGTATGCGTTCATATACTATTAATTCGATTGCGATGAAACTTTGTTGAAAAAGATGGTATATTGGATTTCACGGCCGGTGACACCAAGAGCCCGCCGATGAGCCTAGCTTGGTGTCCTAGGCGAAACCCCACACAAGACACGGCACAAACCTAGAAGAATTGCTGAGTTTTAAACTTTGTTGAATTGTTGTGTACACTCCAGGGAAGATGTCTGGCTAAGTGCATGCATTTCACGATAGGTAGCGCATGAGTAGATTCAAAAAATGAGCGATGACACGCGAATCGTTTCAAAAGAGTCCCATATGCATTCATATACCATTCATCCGATTGCGATGAGACTTTGGTGATTCGTTGAGTACACTCCAGGAAACGTTTCAGGCTTAGTAAATCTATTTTACAATAGGTAGCGAACGAGTATCGTTTAAACAAAATCCCGTATGCCTTCATATGCCATTCATATGATTGCGATGAAACTTTAATGAGTTGTTGTGTACACGCCTGGGAAGGTTTTCGACTTAGTAAATCCATTTTACAATAGGTAGTGTACGAGTACATGCAACAAATGAGTGACAACGCACAAAGCGTTTCAACAAAATCCCGTATGCGTTCATATACCATTCATCGATTGCGATGAAACTTTGTTAAGTTGTTGTGTACACTTATGTGAAGGTTTCTTACTTAGTAAATCCATTTCACAGTAGGTAGCGCAAGAGTAAATTTTGAAAATGAGTGACAGCACACGAATCGTTCAAAATAAAATTCCGTTTGCGTTCATATCCCATTCGTCCGATTGCGATGAAACTTAGGTGAATTATTGTGCACGCTCCTGCGAATGTTTCTAAATTAGTTAATCCATTTTACGACAGTTTAGAGGCAGTTAACGGAAATTGAAAAAGATTGCTTCCAAAAGCACTTCAAGAAACAAAATTACAACGCCAAAACTTTCTTCGATTGGCATTGCAACGCATGCCGGGTAGAGCTAGTTATACATATTTTTAGCCTACTTTCGATTTTTGCAAAAAATGAAAGTAGACTTATGAGATCAACACAGGGCGAAAAAAGTGTGTCCGTGTGTGTGTGTGTGTGTGTGTGTGTGAGTGTGTGTACTCTGAATGTCTGTCCCCGCCGCCCCCCCCCCTATCAATTCGAATACGGTGAACGCGAATTGAACGAAATTTGGTACAAAGGTAGCACTAGCAAAGGACACCTCAGTGTTATGTTTTATATCACCGCCATCTTGACGGAAAAGTAATGGCGGCCACACAAATGTTCAAAGCTTAAATCAAATTACGACTAACCTAATCATCCTATCACTACCAAATTTTGCAACAACATACCTATATGGAGGAAGCATCCTTTGACCAAATTAAAAGGTCATTAGCCTAATAGTGTGCGGATGGCGGCCATCTTTGTGTCCAAATGGATTCCCCCTATTAATACAAATACGGTGAAACCGAACGGAACGAAATTTGGTACAGAGGTAGCACTAGCAAAGGGCACCTCAGTGTCATGTTTAATATTGCCTCCATCTTGACGGAAACGTAATGGCGGCCACACAAATGTTCAAAGCTTAAAACAAATTATGATTAACCTAATCATCCGATCTCTACCAAATTTTGCAACAACATACCTTTATGGAGGGAGCATCCTTTGACCGAACCTATAGGTCATTAGCCTAATATTTTGCGGAAGGTGGTCATCTTTGTGTGAAAATCGATTCCCCCTAACAATTCGAACACGGTGAAACCGAATGGAACGAAATTTGGTACAGAGTTAGCACTAGCAAAGGGCACCTCAGTGTCATGTTTTATATCACCGCCATCTTGACGGAAATGTAATCGCGGCCACCCAAATGTTAAAAGCTAAAAAGTAACTACGACCAACCTAATAATCTAGTCCCTACCAAATTTTGCAACAACATATCTTTATGTGGGAAGCATATTCTGACCAAACTGCAAGATCATCAGCCCAAAAGTTTGCAGATGGTGGCCAAGTATGTGTGCAAATCGAATCCCCCTATCAATTCAAACACGGTGAAACCGAATTGAACGAAATTTGGTACAGAGGTAGCACTAGCAAAGGGCACCTCAGTGTCATCTTTTATATCGCCGCCATCTTGACGGAAACGGAATGACGGCCACCCAAATGTTAAAAGCTTAAATCAAATTACGACCATCCTAATAACTTGATCTCTACCAGATTTTGCAACAACATTCCTTTTTGTGGAAAGCATCTTATGATTGACTACAAGGTCATCAGCCCAATAGTTTGCAAATGGCGGCCATATATGTGTCCAAATCCATTCCCCATATCAATTCAAACACGGTGAAACCGAATTGAATGTGTTTTTTTTTCAGAGGTAGCACTAGCAAAGGGCACCATTCATGTTTAATATCCCTATAGCACGTATTATACTCCTTGAAAAGGACAAAGAGTTATAACAATACCCATGCATTTAGGAGAAAGTAGGCTATATGTTCTTTGCTGAACATCTTGTTTAAATCTACAGCCTTTTCTCCTAAATTCTAGCACCAAATGAATAATAGAAACTCATATAGACATCATGAAAATATACAGATTTTTGGGATATCTCACAAACGCAATACATTCTTGGTGGCTTTGGTTGGTTGTTTGGTTAGTTCCTCAGTTTAGGTGTTGCAACAACGCGGACATATAACCCCGTGTACAAGTTTTCGCCACGGTTTTTGGCCGGTCAGTCTCGGTTTCACAGTTGTACAGAGGACGGTCGGCGAGCCTCACACATGTGCAATTGATACGTGAGTGTTTGGTTACACGGAAATCAACCTACGTATCAATTACACATGCCTGAGGTTTGCCAACTCTCTTCTGTACGACTGCGCTATCGAGACTCACCGGCCAAAAACCGTGGTGTAAACTGTACTTTTGGTCTGTGTAGAATCTTTCCGATAACCGTTGTTAATTGTGATGGCTGTATTAGTGTGTGTTATCTGTAATTCAGGTAAGGGCTGCAGACCTTCAATTTTAAGTAGTTCCTATTTTGCTACCAAATGTTACCGTCAACGACACCTAGCTGTGAATTTGGCTACTAGATGCAAATGCAACCGGCACCTGGCGGCGAACGTTGGAACTAATAGAGCCTTAATCAAATCCAAACTACATATTTTAGCTTCACACAATTGTAGTTAGTGGTAGGTTCTTTTACATGCCATAATCTATGACATCGGCCCACCGGCTTTACTTCCCCTCCAAAGGAATGCATTCTGAGGGATTTTAACTCTCTTAAAGATCCGACGACTTCGGCTTGGTGGCTTTAAAGCAGCGATAGCAAGATGTCCTACATAGTGGTATATTTACCATTTATTTATGAATTTGTGAACGCACACATATCTTGCGTAGCAGCACAGTAGTGTTTGAAAAGTTGGTACGACATTTTGCTGTGCAGCCCCTAAAGTCCTCAGTCTGACACTGTGCTTTTCCCCACCTTGTATTTTGACAGCCAATCTTTTCTCTCTTGATTCTCTAGTTCCCAAGCTAAAATACGAGTATGTGGAGTGGAGTAGCGGCGGATATCTGTGCTATATATAATGTTTAAACAACAGCCCCGCCACTTGAAGAGTGTGTCGCATGCCTGGAACTACTCAAAGACCCTAACATTTACTCAATGGTCAGGCCGAAATTGATATTCATCATGCTAGCCTTATCTCCTCTCGCGTTCTCTGGGCGTACGATATCATCACACATAATGGCCAGAAGCATGTTTCTACGGAGAATATTGCAGGTTATATATTATATTCTATCGAAATTTGACTGTCATGTAAGGGGATACGGCAGAAAATAAATGTGTGAGTGGATACCGTCAACCGTTCAGTGTAATGAAGAAAATGGGTCGTGAATCCAATTATTGTAGACTTTATGGTAAAAGGTACGATAATTTACCCGCCATCTCTTGTCTACAGAGAGTAATTCTTTCGTTAGGTAGGGGTAAGCTGGGTAAGCAGTGGGTGTTCAAACATAAACGGCCATTCCTGGTAAAGGTTTAAGAGTCTAAAGAGCTGTCTGTATTAACCGAGCATGCTAACATGCCATCTTGAATCCAAAAGACACTCTTACTGCCACAACAAGAGACCTATACGAAATAGTCATGTAAACGTTCTGTCGCTAAATTCCTAAACCAGTTAGCAGTGATATTGATCACGGGCCAGTGATGGGTACTATTACAACTAGTGGTATTACTAAATCTTAATGGTAATAATAATAATAATAGTAATGTTGTTTGAGTCTTCAGTCTTTCGACTGGTTTGATGCAGCTCTCCATGCTTCCCTGTAGTGAGCTAATCGTTTCATCTCTACATAGCTACCACACCTTACATCCGAGGCAATCTGTTTAACATATTCTAACCCTGGTCTACCCCTAAAGTTCTTATCCTCGACCCTTCCTTGTATAACTAAGTTAGCTATTCCTGGGTGCCTTAGAATGTGTGTTACCAACCTATCTCTTCTCTTCATTAGCAGCCAACAGAAACATCTCTCCTCTCTCACTCGTCTTAATACCTCTTCAGTTGTAACCCTATCCACCCATATGATCTTCATCATTCTCATGTAACACCACATTTCAATCGCTTCAATTCTCCTCTTTTCTGCTGCTTCAACAGTCCAAGTTTCACTTCCATAGGGCTCCACGCTGACATTGATTACATTGGAATTTCTGTATTTGTAGTTATGTAATATTTGATACAAATATGTTGAGCTAAAGGAGCCTTTTCCTCTCCATTGTTTTGTTATCTACCCATAATAATATAATAATAACATCGTAGTGAAAGTAGTCCATCAAGCTTTTGCGTGGCGATACGGTTTTGTTAAGAAGGAAGTCCCATATTATAAATGCAGAACTGATCAGGTTCTGAACAATGACAAAGTCAAGATTTTATGGGATTCCATTATAATAACACATCGTATTGTAGAAGCCAACAGGCCAGACCTTGTGAAATTCGACAAGCAAGCACACAAGGCTACCATCGTCGACGTTGCTGTTCCGCTCGATGAAAACCCACAGAATACGGTGGCTGAGAAAAGGCGCAATTACGAGCCATTTGCCACTGAACTCAATCACATATACGGCTTAAAGGAGGTGTTCGGCTTTCCAGTTGTCTCTGTGAATATGTCCAGAGGACTGGGAAAATGTAAAAGGAGAGCCTTGCATGAAGAGAAACCACATGCAGGTAATTCAAAAGGCTGCCCTCCTTGGTACTGCAAGAATAGTGCGCAAGGTTTCGTCTTTTCAGTAACTTGCTCTGAACATCTTGCGACCCTGTGCTATAATCAGTGTATTTGGCTCGGAAGGAGTTCGATGGTGATGGTTTTGTATTTTTATGTACATTTCATAATAATAATATTTTATTTATTTATTTATTTATTTATTTATTTATTTATTTATTTATTTATTTATTTATTTATTTATTTATTTATTTATCGTATGGCGTTTAGTGCCGGGAGTGTCCGAGGACATGTTCGGCTCGCCTGAGTCTGTAGCTGCTTCCAGCGGACACCCTAAAGGGTGAGCTACAAGTTCCGTTCAATTTCAAGTAGTTCCAACTTTCGCCACCAGATATCAATGATACCTAGTGTTGAACGTTGGAACTTTTGATAGAGCGTTCTGACGAAATCTAACCTAACAATTTTGCTTTACACATGTGTAGTCTGTGAAAGGATCTTTTACATGCCATAAATCTATGACATGGGACCGCCGGCTTTACTTCCCCTCCGAAGGAAGGCATACTGAAGAATTTTTAACGCTCTTAAAAAATCCGACGACTTCGGCCGGGTTTGAACCCGCTATCTTGGGCACAGCAGTTCAGCATGCTACCGACTACGCCACCGAAGCCGCTAATAATAATATTAATAATAATTGTTCAACTTCGGGTATCTCGTGTATATCGGTTGAGTTGAAGCCATTTAGATGAACTTCGCTCCAATATCCAATCTTGCAGTTCCTGATACACTGCCTCATAGCAGTTGAAAGGTACTTCTGTTATGATTCCTGTCACTGATATTTAATGAATAGCCTATTATCTTGTATCGCCATATTTGAAAAGTGAGAGCTCCGATCAGCCAACATTGTGCAACTCAGAGTGCTGTGAATGCTTTCCGTCCTTCAAAATTATGGAGTGAGGGATGCAGAGCTAGTCAACCTCTCTCCAAATGACGTGCCCATGCCGTATTTTAAGCAAAGAGAACGCTAAACACTTTATTAATCTGGTCTGGTGTTGTGGGGGTGTCCAGGCGTCGTGTAGCGAGCCGAGTTGCAAATGAGATTAGCGGCCCCATGTGTAGTTCATACCTCAAGCGATTGCACATTACAGCTCGTAATCGATACTCGACACGACATTGATTTCCCAGAGTCTCCTGTGACTACTGTCCGTCTATTTGTGTTTCTCTCGAACATAAAGCTTATGTGATTCGTACCTGACTGTTCACCCCCTATTTCGAATAGTTTCTTAATCAATCTGAGATGTGCCATTACTCACTACGTAGGGTTTGGTTCCTTTTTGTTTAGACTACTTCTCTCACTAAAAGTTGGTGTGTGTCTGTATATGCATATGCATGCATGTCCTCTTTATTAACTTCTGAATTGACGAGCATATGTTAGCGAAATGCTTTACAAATGAAGTTCTCATTATCAAAATTTGAAGTTCGCATCTTTTCTTGACGTGAGTGCTGCAAATAGTAACTAATTGGGTGCTACCAACTAATGTTAACATTGAAAAACCCTCAAAAGGCTGTCGCACTTCCCACCAAGTTTGTACGAACATTCTAATTACAGTTATTTTCCATATTTATGTACTAGTATAGTATTAGAAGTGATACTTAACATTCCCGTCACTATTAATTAGCTATTGATCCAATGCTTGCCAAGTTTTGAGTGAAATAAATAGTAAGGGAATCCGGGATAACATTACCCAATAAAGGCTGCATATGTTGGGAAATTATAATCAATAGTGATATGGAATTACGTCTTACGGTTGTTCTGATTCTGTATGTCACATTTCATGTACAGTGTTCAGTGTAACTGAATTTACAGTTTCACCACAATCCAACGCAACTACAGTCTAGAAGCAAAATTTTCTAATGTTTGAAAACATTTATTCATGTATTTGGAACTTTAATGTTAATCAAATTATTTGTAAGGATACCCATTTTAAAATTTCTTCTTCTTTATCGTTTGGACCTACTGAGAACCACGTGGCTCGTATCTTCTCGTTGCTCGGGCCTTCCTCTTCCAGCACTCCTTCATCTGTTGTTGTTTTTTCTTATGGCTGGCCCGGATTCCAATTCATCAGCTTTCTTGCGTTCCAATAGAGTTGTGTGAGGTTTTCTGAAGTTCTAGCAGTCCCATCAAGTTTGTTGCAATGTAGCAAGTGCCCCTTATGCATTTTCCTTTCAGGTTCGTGACAAAGCGTGCATTTTTTCAGATCTCAGGATGTTGATTCGTTTCAGATTAGCTGCAAGGCAGTCATGGCCAGTGTTAAGTCTGAAGAAGTCTACTGCTTCTCTTCTTGGTGTTCATTTATATTGATACCATTTAGCATCGATATCCTTCCATAATTTGGTTTCTGCTGTTTTCTTTGCCATTTCTTCATAACTGTTTTTGATAGTATTTTTCAAAATCCTTTTTGCTGACGTAAAATCAGTCTGACTGAAAGGTTGTTGTAGTGTGGTACATTTTTTGCCAATCTGTCTGCCTCTTCATTGCCTGTTATTCCAACATGAGAAGGGATCCACTGAAATGAGATCTGTTTGTGGAGTCTTTGAAGGGGTTTTTATCATACAATTTTTTTTCAGTTCTTTATTTTGAGGCTTATAATTTGACGAGACGGCATGGATAGCTGCTTTTGAATCTGTAATGATAACTCCTTCATCTTCTGACTATGAGCCAGCTCTTTTTCCTCCGTCCATAAAGGTCTGCTGTTCCCTGTGTTCTTCCTACTAGTAAGTGATGTGGGAAAAACTCCCCGCCGAATTGCTTGCCGGAATAGTGGATGGTCAAGTATGATCTCATGTGAGATCCCCAGTTCCTCCGGATTCGACTTGACCGTAGAAATCCACTTGTTCCTGGAGGCTTTCCCTCTACCAGCCACTGTGAAGATCTAGCGAGTGAGTCTGCAAGGGCTCATGCGGGTTATGTGCCCATAGAAGGCCAGGTGTCTTTTCTGCATACTTGTTACGATGTCTTCCTGATTGCGTCGAGTTCATCACTGTGTCAATCCTGTAGGTGCCTCCCTCTTCTCGTACGGGTCCCAGTATTCTCCGCAGGATCTTCCTCTCCTTGAGTTCGAGTTTCTTACGAGGGCCTTTTAATTTATTAATGTTAAATATTTTGAATTTGAACGTTGAAGATATCATTGTGTTCGTCTTGATAATAATAATCTACATATTTTTGTATTAACAATGTGCAATATCTATATATATAAAAATCAATCTTACGTGATAGTTTGTCTGTGGGTGTGTGTGTATGTCTCCTATGCATTCATATACCACTCAACCGATTGCGATGAAACTTGGGTGAGATGTTGAGTACAGTCTAAGGAAGGTTTCTGACTTAGTAAATCCATTTTACAATAGGTAGCGCACGCGTAGATTCAACAAATGAGTGACGATGCGCGAAGCGTTTCAAACAAGTCCCGTATGTGTTCATATACCATTCGTCCGATAGCGATGAAACTTGGGTGAGATGTTGTATACACTTACGTGAAGGTTTCCAAATTAGTGAGTACATTTCACAGTAGATAGCGCACAAGTAGATTCAACAAATGAGCGACGACACGCAAAGTGTTTCAAAAATGTCCCGTATGCATTCATATACCATTCGTCCGATAGCTATGAAACTTGCGTAAAATGTTGTGTACACTTCAGGGAAATTTTCTGGCTTAGTAAATCCACTTTACAATAGGCAGCGCACGAGTAGATTCAACAAATGAGCTACGACGCGCGAAGCATTTCAACAAAGTCAGTTTCAAAAAAGTCCCGTATGCATTCATATACCATTCGTCCGATAGCTATGAAACTTGCGTAAAATGTTGTGTACACTTCAGGGAAATTTTCTGGCTTATTAAATCCACTTTACAATAGGCAGCGCACGAGTAGATTCAACAAATGAGCTACGACGCGTGAAGCATTTCAACAAAGTCACGTATGCGTTCATATACCATTCGTCCGATAGCGATGAAACTAGGCTGATATGTGTGCACTCCAGGGAAGGTTTCTGGCTTAGTAAATCCCTTTAAAAATAGGAAGAGCAGGAGCAGAATCAACAAATGAGCGACGACGCGCGAAGTTTTTCATCGAAGTCCCATATAAGGTCATATACCATTCATCCGATAGCGATGAAACTTGGGTGAGCTGTTGTGTACACTCCAGGGAAGGTTTCTGGCTTAGTACATCCATTTTACAATAGGTAGCGCAGCAGTAGATTCAACAAATGAGCGATGACACGCGAAGCGTTTCAACAAAGTCCCGTATAAGGTCATATACTATTCGTCTGACAGTGATAAATGTTTGGTGAATTGTTGTGTACACTACAGGAAAGGTTTCTGGCTTAGTTAATCCATTTTACAATACGAAGCGTACGTTTAGATTCAACAAATGAGTGACTACGCGCGAAGCGTTTCGACAACGTCCCGTATACGTTCACATACCATTCATCCGATTGCGATGAAACTTGGGTGAGATGTTGTGTACACTCCAGGGAAGGTTTCTGGCTGAGTACATCCATATTGCAATAAGTAGCGCAAGTAGAATCAACAAATGAGCGACGACACGCGAAGCGTTTCAACCATGTCCCGTCTGCATTCATATACCATTCGTCCGATAGCTATGAAACTTGGGTGAGATGTTGTGTACACTTCATGGAAGGTTTCTGGCTGAGTAAATCCACTATACAACAGGCAGCGCACAAGTAGATTCAACAAATGAGGGACGACGCGCGAAGCGTTTCAACAAAGTCCCGTATAAGGTCATATACCATTCTGCCGTTAGCGGTGAAACTTGGGTGAAATATGGTGGACACTCCAAGGAAGGTTTCTGGCTTAGTAAATATATTTCACAGTAGGTAGCACACGAGTAGATTCGGCAAATGAACGACGACACGCGGAGCGTTTCAATACACTCCCCTATGTCTTCATATCCCATTAGTCCGATAGCGATGAAACTTGGGTGAGATGTTGTGGACACTTACGTGACGGTTTCTAACTTGGTAAATACATTTTACAGCAGGTAGCGCACGAGTAGATTCAACACATGAGTGACGGAGCGTGAATCGTTTAAACAAAATCCGGTATGCGTTCATATACTATTCATCCGATTGCGATGGAACATTGATCAGTTATTGTGTACACGCCAGGGAAGGGTTTCGACTTAGTAAATCCATTTCACTATAAGTAGCGCAAGAGTAGATGCAACAAATGGGGGCCGACGCGCGAAGCGTTTCAACAAAATCCCATATTGGGTTCATATAACCTTCTTCGATTGT
Source organism: Meconema thalassinum (assembly GCA_946902985.2). Classification (NCBI taxonomy): domain Eukaryota; kingdom Metazoa; phylum Arthropoda; class Insecta; order Orthoptera; family Tettigoniidae; genus Meconema; species Meconema thalassinum. The sequence goes on from OX336388.2 coordinate 1,210,863,551, forward strand.
GATGAAACCTTGATGAGTTATTGTGTACACGCCAGGGTAGGGTTTCGACTTAGCAAATTCATTTCTCAATAGGTAGCGTACGAGTAGAATCAACAAATGAGTGACAGCGCACGAATCGTTCAAACAAAATCCCGTATACGTTCATATACCATTCATCCGATTGCGATGAAACTTTTGAAAGTTGTTGTGCACGCTCCCACGATTGATTCTAAATTAGAAAATCCATTTTACGATAGCATAGGGGCAGTTAACGGAAATTGAAAAACATGTTGTGTATCCAAAAGCACTTCAAAAAACAGAATTTCAACGCCAACACTTTATTTGATTGGCATTGCAACGCATGCCGGGTACAGCTTGTATATTATAAATATTTAACAACAGTCGATACGGATTAACTTTACCAAACCAATATGGCAAATATACCAGGTAAATCAGCTGCTTCCGATAATATTGTCTTATGCAGCCCAACAAACGTGTGCTGTCAAGATGGTCGAAAATCCTCTGCTTGCACCTCCTATGGTACTAATGCACTGAAAGCATATCCCGCAAACGATACTGAACACTGATACTTTTTCACTCGTATTAGTCTGTAGTCACATCGAGGAAAATATAATAGTGTTCGTTTGCAAGTTATGCATGCAGTGCATTATTACCATACGGGATGCAAGCAGAAATAATATCAACCTTCCTGATAACAACGCTAGTTGAGTTGCATAAAACACTATTATTAGGGGCAGCTGATTCACCTGGTAAACGCATTTTTTAAGACTTCAAGTAAAAATTTTCAAAGTTTAGGAAAATTCTCTAGTGATAATTTTTCTTGATATTCTAAGGAACATCACTCTTTTTGACATGGAAGAATTAATTTGCCTGCCATTGAACAGAAGCTACAAAACATAAATATGAAATGTTGCACTGTAAACTAAGACCAACATACGAGTACAAATGCCTTTTAATGGTTCGATACAGAAATACAATGCATTCTATATAGAAAAGTTCCGTGGGCCAGAAAAATCAGTAAGAGGGCTGTTGTAAATTGGGTACTTGATACTATGAACACAGAATTCCCATGAGCTTCAGCTGTTCTTGTCTTTTACGCAACCTGTCACTGTACAATAGCCTCGTGTTGGCATATTTACTATTGTTGTTATTTCATTTGAGGGGCTTAGACATCGTGGTCATTTATCCCCGTGTACTTGGGTGTGTGTAGAATTTGTCTGATACCCTGTTTTATTGCGATGTTTGTAATAGTTCGAATATTTGTAATTCAGGTGAGGATTTAGGAAAGAGGTGGCCATGGCCTTAAGCTAGGAACCATCCCAGAAAAATTGCTGAGTTTTAATCCCAGCATTTGCCTGGAGTAAAGCGGGAACACGGAAAACAACTTCAGGATCCCTAAGGTGGAAATCGAACCCATCTCTTCTCAGAATTGCGTAACGAGGCTGTTTGTGCCCCGTATCAATCCTCAGACCAGAATTACATTTCTTGGCAGAGCGGAGAATTGAAACCGGGGCGTAGCCAAGAACGCTAGCCACTACACCACGGCTTAGTTACTGAACTGAACTGAACCACTCCAGGGCGAAGTTCCTGCACCCAATTCTCTAGAAACCACCCTGACTGTACAGTACATGACATAGAAGTAAAAATAATAAAAATAATTATAATTATAATAGTCGCCTCCGTAGCGTAGCGGTCAGTATGGTTAGCTGCCGCCCCTGAGTTTCTGGGATCGATTCCCGGCTCTGCCACGAAATTTGAAAAGTGGTATGAAGACTGGAACGGGGTCTACTCAGCGTCGGGTGTTCCAAATGAGTAGAGGGAGTTCGATTCCCACCTCAGCCATCCTCGAAGTGGTTTTCCGTGGTTTCCCACTTCGTCTTCGGGCAAATGCCGGGATGGTACTGCCCCCGTAAAATGAATTATAAGGGGTGAAAAATGGAATAATACATTCTTTTTCGAAGCCCATGATGAAATTTAACCAAGGAATATGATGGCTGGAACTTGGCAGAAACCAGTCGTGAGGCGACGTCGAGCAAGGAGGGAAATTCCGTCACGTGATTGTATTGCGCAATGGTAGTTTCTAGAAGCTTGGAATCGACCTAGCAACAGCGAATATTCCCAGGATTTGTTTAAATATTGTTATAAATTATCCCATTGGATATGAGTTTACAGGCAATAGGAAGAAGATTTAGAGAAGACGGGAGTTCCAGCAACTAAATTTTTATGGATATTTAATTCATTTAAGCCCTTAGAGAGTGAATTTATATATTGGAAAAGAGAAGAATATGATAATAATATTTTATAAGTAAATAGCAGGTCGCTATTGGAAGAAATAAGCGATTTGCTAGAGCCCGCGCGAATTCGAGAGGGAACTCGAAAAGGCGGCTAGAATCGGTAGACTTGGAGGGGAGACGCCAAGCACCGGGGTTCTTGTGTATCTGAACGTCGAAGAGGTCAGACGTGTGCGATTGGAAGAGAATGGAGTTCCGAGTGTTTCACCGGTCTAGTAGAAAGTGACTCGTGGAGACGAGGCTTAAGCAAGGGCGGAATTCGGAGACGACCACGCCTTGAATCTAGGTGAAGTTGCGAGGAACACATATATCGCAATCACTTCGGTCTGATCGGCTTCAGAGACTTTATTTCAACTACATAATGTAGCTGACTAGCAGATATTGTATAATACAAACTTTCAGAAGTTTGAGAGAAGTATTTCAGCAATTATAAGCAGTTTTGTGAAGCGCGAGAAAAGTGTTTCTTTCCAGCGCGATGAGGCACTTTGTCCGAGCGACTGCAGCTCAGGCAACAGTCACCCGTGAGTACGAGTGTCTATTAATATTGCTTGGGTGGAACTGTATTACAACATTTAGGATGGAGATGTATTCCATAGTGAAGAACAATATTCAGTCTAGTATTATGAAATTATTATGGACTAAATTATTATGTGCGCCAGGAGTATAAGCAGATAGAAGCAATATAATCAACGATGGAGCTTCGTTACAGGAGACTGTTCGTGAATGTCTACTTAGTGAGCCATCATGAGACTTGATGCACAACTCTATTCTAGTGCATTCTAGTCAAACATGAGCTCAACATTAACATCAGAGACTACAGAACGATGTTAAGTTTCCATCTACATGAATGTTCGTTATACGAGTGAGGTCCAAGACTTTCTCTTCGAATGCCTTTTGAAGTGGAAAGCCAAACTTTCGACGCTACTCACCGTTATGATGAGACTGTGCTGTGACGGAGATGGAAGAAACATCAAGATTATCAAGAGGTCCAGGGTTATCCCGGTCACAAGGAAGATGATGATTGGAGGCCCGCAGTTCGATTCCGGTCGGAGCTTGCTGTTTCCAGTGGGGGAATTCGTTCCTTTCCTGAGGTCACGAGTTCGTGGAGACGAGCTAGGATCCAGCCCAGATCTTTGGGAGATGTTACACCCGAGTATTTTGTTATACTCTATCTTGATCTTCTAGACTTCGAGACCAGGTAGCAGTGTTCACTAACCTTGTAGTTAGAGCTTGTAGTGACATTTTCTGAGCAAATCCTTGATCCATTTTTTTGACACAGTATTTATGTACTCCATGTATAGCATTTTTATTCTTCGAAATTTATTATAGTGATCGTCTTGCGACGCTATTAACTTCGTTTGTTAGGAATCCAGTTTCTGAACTGAGATTATTTACTTGTTCGAGGAACAAGCTTTTGTCATTTCCTTTATGGAACAGTAATTTTATTTTCGACGTTTTTGTATTCATTCTGAATGCAGTTGATGGACATTTGCGTCTATGTTACCCATTAAATTAATTTTTTATTAGTTTAATTTGGGCATTTTATCCGTCGAGAAGAAACGTCAAGAAAGAAGATCTTGGTAATGATATATTGTGAAATATCATGTCACATTGTGGAAAAGAAACATTTAACGTGGACACGATTATTATCGTCAGAACTCATAGACATTCATTCTGAATGAAGAGAATACGAATATGACTAACTGTATGTTTTTATTGAAGAAAGCTATGAACTTTAAGTCATATAATGAATTGGAAGCTAGAATCGTCCTGGAAGAATAATTATCATCCGACGTTAGGGTAGTTATCGTTTGATATCCTCGTCTTGATAGATTCTTGTTGGACACAAACACATAGATATGATGTTGTGATTAAATATTTACGAGGAGTAATATCATGCCACGTTGTAGACATAATATTCCTTCCTCGATTAAAGTCGAACCCAGATGTGTGAGGATGAGATGTAGTATTTTTATTAAATGTATGCACGACAGTTTATACTTATCAGAGTATCGTTTCAAGAGTATTAAGTGAGGAGGTCAGTATCGTGAATTCCAGAGGTCGTTAAGATGTATAAATTAATAATTTAACAATTGTTGTTATGGTTCATGAGACCAGCGATTGTGGTGACAACGCTGAGAAATTATGCCCTTTTGTAAGGAATGCCAGGTTGAAAGAAGTGGAGTTGATAACCCTTTGATAGTGGTTTTTTATGTATTACCGTATGTAGTTGGCATACGAGGTTATTGCGAAGGTGTGTTCCGCATTTTATAGTACAGTCATTGCGTGGGCATGACTAGGATTGGCATGGCATTAAAGTGTGAGTAGAGAGTACTCCTTATTTTGTTATACACGACCAGGGGTTTAGAGAGGACAGGAAGGGTCACGGTTGAAATTGGAACGGGAATTGATGATGTCAGCTGTTATGCTATACTCTTATCGAGATTATTAAACCTAAACATGTAACAGCATATGTTTCACCTTAAGTGGTCGAATGTATTTAAACTATTTTGACACCAGATCAGAGAGGAGAGACTGGTGGTGGTTATTTCTGGTGATGTAGAAGATTTTATGGATCACAGTTCACTGTATTTGACATAACTGCTAGATCAGAGCGCAGGCTCGAGTGTATTTAGACGCTGTTACTATGAAAGGACTATAGCTGATGCTATAAGCGTCATTATAAATTCTTTTAGTGTTAATCTTTATTATTTGCCAATCGAGTGTATAACATGTTAGGAATAGGAAGTTTATAGTTTGTTTAACGTAGAGGTTAGAGTATGAGTATGTGACTGTATGTGGTTTGTTTCTTGTTCAGTGCGAATGAAATGAACTCCATTGGGACGTCACAATGCGAGAGTATGAATGTTAGTGTGTATAGAAGTTTATGCCAGAAGCATGTAGGATTTGCGTACAGTTCACGTATTTGTCTGACGTGAATCTACTTCATTTTAACACAGTTTTTATTGTTATGGAGAGCATATTTGTGGACCAGGCAGGAATAGCGAGGACTTCTTTAAAACTCGTTTCTAGCCAAGGCCATAGCTCGGCCAGGCCGCACAAATGGGGAGAGCTGTTGCGAACCGCACTGTTCGCGCTCTTTCTTTTTTAAACCAGCCAGACTGGGAAAGCAACGGTGAATGTCATGTCATCGGACACGTGGCATGGGTCGCGTGCGCCGAGCGCCCATATGTTCTTGGGAGCGCGCCAGAAGAATGTAAATACACAGAGGTGTGTAACCATTGTACAGCTTGATGTATAGACACAAGCTACACCAAATGTTGTCATTATGTTCATAGAACGCAGTTCTGTCAGTGGCGTGAGTGTAGAGATGAGCGAATGGGAGTGTGTATTTTATTTTGTTGTGTGAATGTTTTGCCCTAGTTTACATTTTGTTATTAAATCGTTTAGTTTTATTAGAAGCCGTGTCGTCATGATTCATTTTAGATATAAGGAGATGCAACTGTGAAACCCATTTTAGGTCCAGAGAGGCTGACCACGAGATCCCCGAGATTAAGGTAGGTGTTTTACCGCGAGCTAAGTGTATTTTTCATGTAATTCACAGTTGTATTGTAATTTCCGCCACGTATATTCGCGAGGGTCTAGTTGGACGTAGATCCTTGACTAGTATTTTGCGCCGGAGCAGTCAGGGTCTACGAATCCAGCTGGTGCTCCGGATATCCAACAGACCGCCTCTAGAATATACGGGGACAGTACCTTCTTCAAGGCCACGGCCACCTCCTTCCCTCATCCTTGCCTATCCATCCTGACCATCCATTACCCTCCCTCCTGAGGTCCCTGTTCGCTTTGCAGATGAGGCCACCTGGGTGAGGTGCCAATCACACCTCACCAGTTGTATCCACTCCGATTAGATGTTCCCAGCTCTAGGACACTGCCCGTAGAGGCGGTAATGGTGAGTTCCCTCGCTGAGTCCGTGGGTTCCACCTACCTGGAGGGTAAACGACTAATAATAATAATAATAATAATAATAATTATTATTATTATCATCATCATCATTCTTCTTCTTCTTCTTCGTTTCGGTCAGCTATGGACCACGTCACTTCAACTGTTTCCGTCTTTGAACTTTAATCTTTTCCCAGTAGTCCTTCTTCCGTTTCCTGTGCGCCTCCTTTCTGTCTACCGTCCACTTCTTGCCTATTCTCAGTTTTGGCTTTTCTTGGAACCGCTGGTCTGCTCTAAGTTTTTTCTGGAGAGATAGACGTTCTTAGATGTCCTCAAGCGAAATCCCTACATCTACAAGATCTTTTACATTCTCAGAGAAATATGGTCCCTTGGTTTTCTTGTCTACAAAGTAGGAAAATATACGGTTGGTCAGTCTCTTCGAGCTCATGCGTATTATGTGGCCATGGAAACTATTTCTCCTTTTTCGCACGTACTGTAGTCCGTTATCCTTTCCACACGTATGTAGACAGGACACGTTCCCGTCGGTAAATTCTTGCCAATCTGCTGGGAAGTGGGTGTGTAAAAACTACCATCGGACCATTATATTTATTATTATTATTATTTTATCATTTTTAATGACTTAGTCGACTTCATCGTTACGTTACGGCAACGTCACGAAATGTACCGAGAATGCACTGAGGTGTGTGACGTCATAGTACCGCTTGGTGCATATGTACTGAGTTCAGTAGTGAGCTTGGGCGTTACGTTACGGCAACGTCACGAAAAGTACCGAGAATTCACTGAGGTGTGTGACGTCATAGTACTTGGTTTATGTGTACTGAGTTCACTGGTGAGCTCTGGCGTTACGAGACGGCAACGACACGGTGTGACGTCATCCAGCCAGCTCCCTCCTTTCGCCGCGATGACTTGTAACTTTCTAGCGTTCTGATTGTTTCTTGATCATCTAACATGTCAAGAGCCTTTGGCTTCGAGCGAAGCGAGAAGCCTCCAGCCTTTCTAGCATTTTTCAGCATTTGTAGCATTTGTAGCATTTTAAATGATATAAAGCCCAGTATTTCAGACTGACTGTCTCTTTATTATTATTATTATTTTCTGTGTATGGTGAATTTAAATGCAGAAGAAAGTATATCGATCATTGCAGATTTCTAAGTTCTAAGTTCACGGTTATTCTGCTGGTTGTCCAGAAGGTAGGGAAATATTCAGATGTTTGATAGAGACAGATACTGTAGCAAATAATGAGGCTGGGACAGGATGAACATGCGGGTGGCATTAAGCTGTTCGCAGGGGCAGCTGTCAGCGCCGCCCTTGAGCGGAACAAGCGGCTATATGACACAACAGTTACCACTACAGACTCTGCTCTAGACTGCTGCGTTGTAACATGACGGACGTCCGGATGGGCAGGACACGTCCCCGCCGGTAAATTCTTGCCAATCTGCTGGGAAGTGGGTGTGTAAAAACTACCATCGGACCTTTATATTTTGAAACTGATGTTGTTTCTGAGCAGTCACCGTCACTATCATGCCCTGTTTTTGTTTTTGAGTCTTCAGTCTTGTGACTAGTTTTGATGCGTATGTCCATGCCTCCCTGTTCTGAGCTAATCATTTCATCTCTACATAGCTAGCACGTTCTACATCCAAGGCAATCTGTTTAACATATTCTAACCTTGGTCATAGCACCATTTCGGCCGACCCCGACCATGTCCTAAAAATTTTGTTACGTCTCACCAATCCATGTTCATCCAACATGCCGGCTGTGCGAAATATTTCACTGGCATTCTATATCTCCGAAATTACTCATATCACCCTGAAATTTTGTATGGTGATAAAAATCACTACTAGAAATTCACTTATGTGACTTTCAAAAACCTGTTAACTACAAAACGAACTTGGCAGTTAGGCGAACTTGAAACATTTAAAAAGGCTTTTCTCGCGATTTAACCATCGGAACGTAGTGAAACTTAGCACAGCAAATGACTATACAAATTGCAATGCACGGACATGTAATTTGATTCAATTGTTTACATAACCTCAAGATGGCGGCTGTACGAAATTTTAACATTAAGTTTTTATTTCCTGTGTCCTAATCATGTGATCGAAGTCAACGTTTAAATAATGAACCTACACAATAATCCTCATCTAATAGTACATATATCTATGGCCTACATTTATATTAAAATCCAACATGGCAACAATCCCAAATATTTAGACAGTTCTTAATATCTATCAATCTATGACAGCAATCAAACTGAAATGTTGTATGGTGATAAAGACTATAAACATAAGTTCACCAATGGGACTTTCAATAACCTGGTGAGCACAAATCCAACATGGCGGCGACGCAAAATATAAATATTTAAATGGACGTTCCTCGAGATTTAACCATCCCAGGTCAGTGAAACTTGGTACGATAAAGATCTTAGATCTTGCTATTCAGAGATTCGTGCCGTTTAGATTACTGAAGCAAAACCCGGTTCCGGAATATTACACAAGGGAAATCACGGACTCAAAAGGAAATTAAGGAAAGCTTATAACAAATGAGACGATAGTTACGAGTATATGCTCAAGTTTAAATTATAATATTATCGAAAGGGCTAGTCCTCAAAACGAAGGCTGATCACGATAATTACATGCAAAACTTAATTGGGGAGTGGGTGATGGGTGGAAAAAATGTATAGTTTCGTTAGAAGGCGGAAGGGAGATTTCAATAATTTGTCTAGGATTATGTCCGGAGATGGTGAATTAATTACTGAGAAACAGGCAATTGCTAATTAAATAAATATATGGAATGGTAGTGAGGAGTGCGTCAGGCCTCGGCAGCCGGCACAATTCATATCCTCGCCGCTAGATGGGGGCTTCATTCATTCCATTCCTGACCCGGTCGGAGACTGGAAGCAGGCTGTGGATTTTCATTTCATGGAATGGTAGTGTGTTTAATGAATTTAATAGCTGTGTGTTGGATCTATGATTCTGATAGCCCACCATTCCGAATAAACCAATCGTTGATTCTAGCAAGAATTAAAAAGCTACGCAGAAATAGGCTATATCGAAATGTCCAGATAATATTTGTGGAGATGCGCTAAAACTGGGAGAAACAGCCCTTGGGCGATACTTGGGGGTGCTGTTTAATGTATCAATTAATAACATGCAAATACCCCAAGACTGGAAAAGGGCTACAATATTTCCAATATTCAAGGGAGGGAACATATTGGTAATGGGAAACCCTAGGCCTGTTAGCCTCACATCCATCATATATAAACTGATGGAGCACCATATTTCTGATTACTTAAGGGAACAGTGAGGAAAGCTATCACGGCTTAATGGGAGGCAACACGGATTTAGACAAGGGTACTCATGTATGTTACCACTCTTTCAGGATATTAATGACTTGCTAGACAGGGGGAGGGGTGGGAGTTGCAAGTTGACTCTGTAATTATAGATTTTGCGAAGGTATTTGATGTCGTCCCACATGACATACTAATCCGTAAATTAGCGGCAACAAAGATTGATAAAAGAGTAATTTTATGGATTCAAGAGTTCTTGACTAGTCGCTCGCAAAAGGTTAAATCTGATAACGTCAGGTGTCCCTCAGGGTAGTGTGAATGGACCCCTGTTCTTTATGGCACTTATTAACGACCTACCGAATGGGATTCGAAGTGAATGCCGATTGTTGCGGATGATTGTGTAATATACCAAAAAATTCAAACATCACAAGACAACGCTCAGTTACAAACCTGACCTCAACCTGGTTCATGAATGGGCGGTTGACGACAACAAAATGAAGATAAATACGAGTAAATGTAGTCTCATGAGAATAGGGAGAGGGCGAAGGCTTGATTTTCAATATGATATCGGCTCGGAAATACTTGTAGAAGAAGACTCGTGCAAATACACTGCTCACAAAAATTAGGGGATATTGTAAACTCAGCTATGTGTGCTATGTGTTTCGTACCGCATTAGATGCAATCGCTTTCCTTTACTCCCAGGGAAGGTACACATGTTTTTGCGTCACCCCTGCACCTACACCACATGACGGAGGGCACTGTCCGTACTGTTGCTGTCAAAGGGTCACACGGCGGTAGTTTGTTGCTTTCAGAGCCATTCCATTCCTGTTGTCAGTTAGTGAATAACATGACTTAGGGACAGCAATGCCTCCACAACGTGATTTACCTGAATCAATGGCTTGGAGGGCCATAGGACGGATGGAAGCTGGACAGACACAACAAGTTGCGGCTCGAGTCCTTGGGGTGTCTCAAAGTGTGATCTCAAGACTGTGGAATAGTTTTCAAACAACAGCTACTGTTCACAGAAGAGTAGTTCAAGGTCGCCCACGGGCAACAACAGCAAGGGATGATCGTTACCTTGTGTTAACGGCCCACCGGAATAGACGGCAGAATGCATCTCAACTGAGAAGTGCCCTTCTAACAGCAACAGGGCGCAGAGTATCAACCCAAACTGTCCGTAACCGACTTCATGCACGTGGCATCTATGTCCGTAGGTCCATGGTGTGTACCAGGTTAACTCCACAACACCGTAGAGATCGCAGAAACTGGGCGGAGGAGCATCGTGGGTGGAGGCATGCCGAATTGAGCTCAGTTCTGTTTTCTGATGAGTCACGATTCAACGTGGGATCGGATAGTCGACGTGTTCACAACTGGAGTTAACGAGGGACACGAAACAAACCATCTTTTGTACCAGAAAGATCCCCATATTTCGGTGGTGGGTTGCTGGTGTGGGCTGGAATTAGCCTGGGTGGACGTACGGACCTCTACATCATCCACGTGGTACTGTGACCGCTGTAAGGTATAGAGACGAGATTCTCCGACCTTTTGTCGTGCCATTTGCTGGTGCCATAGGTTCTTCCTTTGTGTTTATGGATGATAATGCACGTCCCCACAGAGCTGCGTTGGTGGACGACATGCTGGAGGAGGAGTGTATCCAGCGTATGCAGTGGCCAGATTCCTCGCCGGACTTAAATCCGATAGAGCACGTGTGGGATGCATTAGGCAGGCGCATTGCTGGCAGACCAACACTTCCAACAACTGTTCCACAGCTGCAGATTGCTCTTATGGATGAGTGGCCACGTATCCCCCAAGAACTCATTGACCATCTCATTGCATCAATGGCACACAGGTGTGCAGCAGTGCTAGCCGTTCCAGGAGACCATACACCATAATGAAGAATAATAATCCCCCATGGCCCACTATTATGGTAGTGTTAATGTTGCTTTGTTTGTTTGACGTATTCTCTCTTCATTCATGTCATTTCATTCAAACACTCATCAGGGGCTCTCTGGAATCATGGGCTGCTTTATCCGTCAGTATAGCATTATGTAAGTAATAAATGGTTGAAAAACTAAATGATTTGTATATTATTGCACCATTATTAGCTAGCCTTACAATATCCTCTAATTTTTATGAGCAGTGTACTTGGTCATCCATGTAAGGAATGATATGAAATGGAGTGCCCATGAGGGTTGTGTCGTCTCCAAATCGTACAAATCACTTCATTTTGTAATACGGGTATTAAAAGGCAGCAGCTCTATCGCAAAAGCATTACGATATTTGATCCTGGTGAGTCCAATCTTGGAATACGACTCAGCGGTTTCGGACCCATATCAGGTAGGGCTCATCAATGAGTTGGAGATGGTACTAAGGAAGGCTGGTATGTTTGTGCACAACGATTTTAATCCTAGAGGTAGTATAACTCGAATGATAGAAAAAGTAATCTGGGAATCTCGGGAAGATAGATGGACGAAAGCCAGACTATGCTCTATGTTTAACACTTACACTAATCGGCCAGCATGGGGAGAACTAAGCAAACGTCTGGGCAGATCATCCACATAAAGTCAAAGTCCGACCACAGCGTACAAATTATGGGAAATATTCTATCATTAACCGTTGTATTGATAATAATTGGAACTCATTACCTGCCTCAGACTTAGAGCCTTTCCCCAAACATATTGATGTGTTTAAGAGAAGATTGAAATTTGGTGTAATTACTACGATTTAATTACTACCTAAATTGCGAATTGTGTATATTGTGTTTGTTGTTATAGTTGGTAATTTTCTCTACTTGTAGAATTTGCTACCGGGGAATTACCCCCAATTGCAAATATATAATAATAATAATAATAATAATAATAATAATAATAATAATAATAATAATAATAATAATATCATCACGTCCTGTCTTAGTAGGAGGATATATGCTCACTGTGAAAAAAATAACATCATAGCAACACAACAAAAAGGATGCACGAAAGGGTCCAAAGGGTGTAAAGAAATACTTATCATTGACTCAGTGGTTTCTAACCAGGCCTTTACCAATAACAGAAATTTATTCACGGCATATATTGACTATAAGAAGGTCTATGATTCCGTGCCCCATGATTGGTTGATCCATATTTTGTCAGTGTTTAAGATTGATCCTCAGATTATATATTTTTTTGGAACACGCCATGACAACGTGGCGTACAGTGATGTGCCTTAGTACTACAAATGGCAGTATTGCAACAAGTATGATCCCAATCCACAAGGGAATATTCCAAGGAGACTCCTTGAGCCCATTATGGTTCTGTCTTGCGATGAACCCACTATCAAACCAACTTAATTCAACAAAATATGGATTCAGTATCAAGAAGAACTCCAGGGAGCTTGCAAAGCTCAACCATCTCCTGTATATGGATGACCTAAAGCTATATGCTGCCACCAGAGCACAACTAGAATTTCTGTTGAAGATAGTGGAAACCTTTTCACAGGATGTGAAAATGGAATTCGGGCTGGAGAAATGTAAGACGCTGAACATTATGAAAGGCAAGCTGCAGGAAGGTGTATATGAAACAGCTCAGGGCCAGCAGATTGCAACAATGCTCACTAGCGAGACCTACACGTATCTGGGAATGAAGCAAGCCAGACACATAGAACACTCAGTAGTGAAACAAGATCTGACGAAGGAATTTGCCAGAAGAATTAAGCTTGTTTCTAACACCAGCCTCAACAGTAAGGCAATCAACGCTTATGCTGTCCCTATTCTTAGTTACTCGTTTGGGGTCATCAAGTGGAGTAAAACTGACATTGCAAGTTTAGAACATCACTGACCAAGTCACGAAAACACCATCCCAGGACATCTGTGGAACGAGTCATGTTACCGAGACATATGGGTGGGAGAGGAATTGTTGATATAAACAACCAAGTAGCTCGACAGATCTATGAGCTAAGAAAATACTTCTGTTCTGTATCGAACCATTCGATGCTACATAGGGCTGTCACAGAAGCAGATGATTCAACTCCACTACTCTTAAGTCAGCAAGAGACTCAAATTCAGGTGCGCAGTGATTTGGATAGATTCAATGCCTGGTTGTCCAAGCCACTACACGGAAGACATCCCAATGAAGTCATCCAAACTCACGTCGACAAGCTAGCGTCGAACTTTTGGTTGATTTCTGGGCAGATGTTTCCTGAAACAGAAGGCTTTATGATGGCTATTCAGGACCAGGTTGTCCCCACTAGGAACTACCTAAAGTTCATAATCAAGGATGCATCTGTGCAAGATGACCATTGCAGATACGGTTGCCCAACATCTGAGACTGTTCAGCATATTGTATCAGGTTGTCGCCATTTTGCAGGGACAGAATATAGGAAGAGACATGATTTTGTTGCCAAGATAGTCCATCAAGAATTGGCTATACAACTTCAACTGCTGAGCCAAGAGAAAGTGCCGTACTACAAATATGCTCCTGAAAGTGTACTGGAAAATGACAGCTTTACGTTGTACCGGGATCGTACTGTATTGACAGACCAATCAGCTGTGCACAACAGACCTGATTTAGTTCTTGTTGACAAATGCATGAAGCACACCACCTTCATAGATGTGGAGATCCCAAACAGTGGCAACATACTAAGAAAGCATGTTGAAAAGCTGTCAAAATACACAGAGCTTTCAGAACTGATAAGGAAGCAATGGCACATGGCACAAGTCAGGACAGTTTCTATTATTATCTCCAGCACTGGCGTGATTCCCAACAACTTAAAGGAATCGCTCACGGCGTTGAAATTAGACCCAGGCCTTTTCAAACTGATGCAGAAAACAGTCATACTTTCTACGTGTCGCGTAGTAAGGCTGTTCTTGGGCAATCAGGCCTGAAGCAATGAGGGGAATATGAAGCTACTACTCAATGCAGTCACCAAGAATTTGCTCCTTGTGATATGTACGGTATCTGGGATTGTAAATGTTTACTTTCCAGCAAATGCTGAGAATGTGTAAGCGCATGCGCAAAATAAACAATAATAATAATAATAATAATAAATGATTATACAAATTTTAATCCACTGGCATCTAATTTATTTCAATTGTGTTTCATAACCACAGGATGGCAGCTGTGCGAAATTTTAAAATCTTGATTTTATTTTTAGTGTTCTAACCATGCGATTGAAGTTTGAATACCACACCTACACAAAAATCTTATTGTGATAGTACATAACTGTAAGACTTACATATATAAAAATCCAATATGGCGACCACCCGAAATAGTTAGATGGTTCTCATTATCTACGAATCTATTACAGCAATCAAACTGAAAATTTGTATGTTGATAAATGCAATTAATATAAGTAGGATGTATGAAAATGGGCTATTTAGTTCTTCACGGAACTACTTGTTTAATAAATGAAAATGGCTAAAAAGCTCATATCATCAATCAATCAACTTCAGGGACGATAATTAGTGGGGACCAGGCATAACCTTAAGTCTTCCTCAGCAAATCTCATGTGCACTATTTAGGTAGGCAAATCTCTATAACTCTTCTGAGGGGTCATTAGAAGCTCCCACACAGGCCTCAAAATGGCAACATAATTATATGAAAATGTGAGCAAGGAGCATTTAGCTAATTAAACCCACACATTGCATTATAATGAACTTGAGCACATACATCACACCGAGGGCGAGTAAACTAAATGTTCACGCAGTTGAATCACATCAGAATAGCTACTTCCTACACTTGACGTCTAGCCCAACGCGTTAAATCACCCACCTGGACCTCATGGGGGAGTTGGAAGTCTGCTGAAGGTAGAAGTATTGAATCCCAGTGCCGACAGGTCATTTCGAATGTGCTTTCACGGAGTTTACCATACTACTTTCATTCAAATTTGGGAATGAGACCTTATTTTAAATCCAGGAGTACCTTCCCAAATTCTAGTCTCTACTAATTACACACACAAAACCAAAGGATACCAGACAATTTACTTACACATACAGGAACACTAGCTTCATAATCAAGACAACGCCAAAACAAATTGACAACAACAATTATTTCATTTAACGGTGCCCAGGGAGACTTTAATATTCTCGTGTTAATTGCCCTTTCCTCTCACCCTCATTCTTCGAGGGGTCAGACCTCTTCTTTTTCTTTCCATGGTATCCCCACCTTGGATAGTGCTACACTCACGACCAGTCAGCTCGAGAGATCGTGATCCCAAGTGGCTCCTAATCTGTGCCCGTTTCCCTTTATTCTATTGACTTTGGGGTGGATCCTTTTCTTTCCCATTTCTATTTGCCTTTCATGGCACTCGGTATTTCTTAGTCCCTCAGTTCTCATTCTTCGTGAGTTGAGGGCATTTCTTTTCGTGTCTTTTATTCCCCTTAGTCCTTGTTTTCATCCTTTTATTCTTCTAGTGCGTAAGTTAGTATTAGGCATAGTTCTCATGTCATCATCAGTTTCATTATCACAGACGTTAGACTCCAATAAATGAATGAATAGATAGATATATAGTTAGATAGATGAACCAGGGGAGCCGGAATGTCCTCAGCTGTCCATATTAAATTATTTTCAACATTTTATTTACCATTTTTCACGAAGTATTAAACAGAAACTATTTCCATTTTCTTCAGGGATGTTCCTTGATGACCTCGCCTTACTTTTCGAAACAAACAAAGTTTACATTTTTCATGGATTTTTAAAAATGGCGTTATTTTAACAGAATATTCCTGAACATTTCCATAAGGCAAAATTACATTTATATTCATTGGAGACTGATTTGCCTTTCAGCGTCCAGTCTACTATCGGATTGTTTTATTATGGATACCCGAGTTTAGGCCTTAATTACAAACAAACCAACAAACCTATTGAAAAATTAGTAATAATAATATTTTTCGTGTTCAATTCTGCGTTAGACTATATAAGCCAATTGCACTCAAGTTAATTTTTTTTTATTTGTGGTTATATGAAAAATTGTCCGGGATTTTTGGCTTCTTTTCTAGGAACCGCTCTCTTAAAACTATATACATGAAAAAAAAAACTCGACTGAGGGTAATGACATTTTTATATGTTATAGGCACAAGTGGAAGTGTACTCGTACAACCTACAGTGTGAGTAGTGTGATGACACAATATGGAGCAACATAAGGAAGTGTACTGGTAAACAGTGGTTTTACTGAATGCCTCTCTCCAGGGGTTATAAATTTGGAGGGCCCAGCTCAGGGTATGTGTGAAGACCTCAACGGCACCTGCGGTGGTGAAGGAGCCCTTCAGTACAGCGAAGTTGGCCGAAAGCGGCAACCCAGTGTTCGGGGTTAATAGAGTAAAAGATATTTGTCCATATTATGGACACTCGTAGAGCCTGTACTCCAGAGGAGCGGCTACAAAAGGCGTCTGTTCTCCTGTTAGGAGCGGCCTAGTTCATACCTGACAGTAGGTCATAAAATGCATTTGCGAGTAGCGACCCCATCTTAATAATATCCTAAAATGATAGCAAATATGGTTGGTTCTGCCTCGGAAAATGCTAGGGCGTCTCTTGCAGGCGACGCGCAGTTCTTCAGATGCTTGGGGAGCTGTGAGAAATGGGCGACCAGCATCAGAATATATCCGAATAGGGACAGTCAACATCTTAACCCTGACGGACAAGGAGCTAGTGGACTTTATGATGGAGAAGGATATAGCCAACCTCGGTCTCAGTGAAACGAAATGGAAAGGAAAAGGAAAAAAACTAAAGGAAAGATACAGGCTGTTTTACATTGGAGGACAGGTGGCAAGAAATGGAGTAGGAATGATTATAAGAAAGGATGTCCTAGAGTATGTGGAGGAGGTGAAGAGGATAAGTGACAGGATGATCATCGGAAGGATGCAGTTCCAGACAGGGACAAAGTATCTGTTTCAAGTATATGCTCCACAAATGGGTAATAAAGAAGAGAACTTAGAACTCCTTGATGATGTGGAAAAATATATAGAGGATAAGGAAATAATGGTATTGGGAGATTTGAATGCACAAGTGGGAAGAGACAGACAAGGAAGAGAGTTTTTTTGGGACCATATGGTTATGGCAGTAAGAATCCTGAAGGGGATTTCCTAATGGATTTCTGTCAGCGTAACCAATTAATTATAGGGAATACGTGGTTCAGAAAGAAAAATAGCCAGAAGATAACGATGTATGGATGGGGAGATAGAAGAACGAAAACTCTGATAGACTATGTATTAGTCGAAAAAGGACATCGGAAAGTACTAATGGATGTCACAGCCCTGTCAGAGGAAGCCTTTGGTGGAGACCATAGGGCAGTGGTAGCAAAACTAAAAGTAGTAAAGATTATGAAATTACCAGAAAAAAGGGAAATAAAGATTAAGATATGGAGACTAAAATAAAAGGAGGTTGCAGAAGAGTTTAAGAAATAATTACAAGAACAGATACCAAGAACGGATATTACCCATGTGGAACAAGAATGGGAAAAGTTTAAGAGTGCATTTGTAAACAGTGCAGAGAAAACATGTGGTAGAACGTCAGGAAAAGTACGGGAAAAGGCAACAAAATGGTGGAATGATAGAGTGAAAGAAAAGGTAAGAGAGAAGAAGAATACTTGGAAGGAATGGAAAACTAAAAAGACTGAAGAAAGTAGAGCAAATACATAGACGCAAACAGAGATTGCAAGAAAATAATTAAAGAAGAAAATAAGAGAAGCTGGGAAGTATTCACCCAGGAAATAAGCGAGGATTTAAATTGTGGAAAACAGTTGCTATTTGGAATTATAAAAAGTAGAAGGAATGAAAAGGTGAACACTGGGTTCGTGAAAAACAAAGAAGGTGAAATATTGAGAAAACCAGAAGAGATAAAGGACAGATGGAAAGAATATTTCATCGAGCTGTTGAAGGTGAGACGTCAGTCATGCGGAGAAGTTACGCAAACAGCCAAAACGGTGGAGAAAAATAGAAGAAGAACCAGACATTACTATGGCAGAAGTGGAATGGGCAGTTAGGAAGATGAAAATGGGGAAAGCTGTGGGAATCGACGAAGTGGCAATAGAAATGCTCAAGGCGGCAGGACCAGTGGGACTGCAGTGGACATACAGGCTTCTCAGGTGTGTGTGGAGAGAGAAGAAAGTTCCCGAAGACTGGGAAAATGGAATAATATTGCCAATATTCAAGAAAGAAGACAGGAAGGTGTGTGGTAACTACCGAGGAATCACCATTATCTCACGCGTTGCCAAAGTAATGGGAGGAATCATAGAAAAAAGAATTAGAGTAAAGGTAGAAAGCCAAATAGAGGAGGAGCAGTTTGGATTTAGAGGAGGCAGGTCAACAGTGGAACCCATTTTCATTCTGAGACAGAACATTGAAAAGAATTGGGAATATGGGAAGGATATGGTAATGACTTTTATTGATCTAGAAAAGACCTATGATAGCATCCCTAGAACAAAAGTTTGGGAAAGCTTAACAAATAGGGGGATAGGCAAGGAACTGAGAGACATGATAAATGGAATGTGCATGGATTGCTACAGTAGTGTGAAGACTAGAGTCGGGACATCGGAATGGTTTAAAATTTACACTGGACTAAAGCAAGGAAGTGTGTTGTCACCCTTATTGTTCTTAATGGTGATGGATGATATCATGAAGGCAGCAATAAAAGACTATAGTAGGGCAAAGATGAAGGTAATGTTGTTTGCAGACGATGTTTTGATCTGGGGCGAGGATGAGATGGTGGTACAAGAACAGTTAGACGTAATAAATGACAGGATTGAGCAATGGGCATTGAAGATAAATGTGGAGAAGAGTAAAACACTGGTGATGAGTAGAGATAAGAAAGAAGGAAAAGGAGTCATCAAAGTCGGAGGTAAGGAATTGGAAGTGGTGAAACACTTCAAATACTGGGGAAGTGAACTGACTGAAGATGGAAGACTAGATTTGGAAATTAGCAGAAGACAACTCGGGAGTGCTTTCTACCAACAGGTACGGGAACTAGTATGGAACAAGGATATATCAATTAAGGCTAAAGAAGTTATGTACAAAGCATATTATGTTCCTATAATGACATATGCAGTAGAAACTTGGACAATGACTAAGAGGGATGAGAGCAGAGTACAGGCAGCAGAGATAAAATTCCTGAGAAGTATGGTCCAGAAAAAGAGGAGAGACAGAGGGAAAAATGAAGATATACGGAAAGAACTGGGAGTACAGAAACTAAATGACTAACTGGAGAAAAACAGATTGAGATGGTTTGGACATGCCAAACGGATGAATGAAGCAAGGCTACCAAGACGAGCACTTGAACGACGGATGACAGAGAGGACGAGGAAGACCAAGAATGCGTTGGATGGACTCAGTGAAGTATAGCATTAGAAAACGGAATCTGGATTGGAACACCGTGTCGGAAGAGGAACAAAACAAAATGGAGAGGAACTATATTTTCCCCCACCCAGTGTCAGCTGGAAAAAGGGAAATGAAGATGATGATGATAGGCACAAGTATTAATAGTGTAAATCTCAAGTTTCAATTTTTTTTTCAACCATCCAATATGAAGTTCATATACATTCGTCTTCTTTCTTCTTTCTCCGTTTAGTCCTTTGTTATTCTTTCTTCTCCCTCCAGTGCTCCTTCATCTTTTCGATGTGTGTCTTCTTTCTCTCTTCCGACCATTTTTAGCCTGTTATCTTATATTGCCTTCCTTGGAGTCCTTCCATTCCCAATACCCTTTTTGTTGTTGTTGAAAATTTCTCTCTCTAGTGCATCTTCTTCTCTTACATTGTTTCTAAATCTTTCTTTACTTCTTGAAACCAGGCTGTTGTCGATTTATTTTTCCAAAGATATTTAAAAATCTGTTTGGTTAACCTGCTATTATTCATCATACTAATATATAAAATGAGATGGTGTTTGTCTGTGTTTCTGTCTGTATGTGTGTTACTCAATAACGCAAGAACTACTGGTCCGATTTAAATGAAATTTTGCATGGATGTAGCTGATTTACCAGATTTACATATAGGTTACTTTTTATGTCGACATTTTGCACTATTAAAAATGGCGACCATTTTAGTGACGTCACTACACCCTTTGGTTTCAAAATTTCATATTTCCATATCAAATAAAAAGAGAAGGCATATAGCAAGAATATAGCAAACTTTTGATGGAACAAACGAGCTTTAAAATTTAATCTCCTGTCCGAAGGTCCTTATCACTTTTCGTGTATCACCAACGATTAGCGAGTAGAACCCACATTGGTGACGTCACTACACCCTTTGGTTTCAAAATTTCATATTTCTCTTTCAAATAAAAAGAGAACTCTAAGAAATAGCAAACTTTTGATGGCATACACGAGCATTAACATTTAATTTTCTATCCGAAAGGTCCTTATCGGGTTTCGTGTATCTCCAAACGTTAGCGAGTAAAACCTAAATTTGTGCAATAAAACACGGTCATCACCGAGCGGTGCAGTATATCTCTCTATATATAAAAATGAAAGAATGTCTGTTTTTTCTGAATTTCTACGGAAATTTGAGTTATTTACACGTTTTAGACTGTTTTATGATGGATGCGCGCAAAATAATTTCTTTGTCTGTCTGTCTGTCTGCCTGCCTGTCTGTCTGTCTGTCTGTCTGTCTGTTTGTCTGTGGACAACTTTGTTCCCTTATAACTCGAGAACGGCTGGGTGTTTCAACGAAAAATTTGGTATAGATATCCATCAGAGGAACGACACCAATCATTGATGTAACTCTTCTCCGGACCTCTCAGAAAAGGGGGCCTACCCCCTTAAAATATATGCTGAAATAGGCGTAGAAGGACGAGACAAAGCTCATTTTCATCCCCTCAATGTGAGAGACAAAACTCGGGAGGGCCCTAAAGGGTCCCCGAAAACCACATTTTAAGGCCCTAAAACCAACCGTTTTTGAGATATTCCCGGAAAACTAATTTCATTTAATAAACTAATGAACGAATGCAAGCCAGTAACCATGGCAACAGATTATCCGAGGTCCATCTATTGCTGTAAGACTCAATGCAATTCCATTAATTACATTAGTGTGAAAGTTTGCAAACGGCTAAAAGGTTATCACGGAACCAAATTAAGCTGTAAAATCCATCAATACGTATAATGCGCTCAAGGTGGTCAAGGGGTACTCTAGCATTTTTTCACGCGATTTACACCTGCGGGTGTGGTACGGCAGGTCTTTTATATTCCTATCCCTATATTATATTATTATTAATATTATATTATGCCGTACAACGACGAGACAAAGCCCCTCGGTGCCAGAAACAAAACTCGGGGGCCTTAAAGGGTCCTCGAAAACTACATTATGAAGCTCTAAAACCAACAGTCTCTGAAATATTCCCAGAAAACTAATTTAATTTAATTTAACAAGCGAATGAAGGAATGCAAGTCGGTAACCATGACAACATTATCTCAAGGGGTGACATCCAACTTTCCATCTATTTCTGTAAGAAGGAATTTATTACGTTTCTGTGAAACTTTGCAAATGGCTATTAGGCTATCACGGAACCAACTTAGACTGTATAATTCATCAATGCAATTAAGGGGGTCAACCTAGAATTTTTTCACGCAATTTTCACGTGCGACATATTGTACAGGCCCGGGAGGCTGTACCCCCTGAAAGCCACCCCCCATCTTTCACTAAAAACACCCTAACTGGCAGCATCATAAGACCAGAACATTACCTTTACACAGCAAGAGGCGGCCACCCAGCTTGGGAGGTTAGCCAACTACTTGCGACACATACATAAACATCTACACAACAACTAACTGGGGCAGCTACGTCGGCGGAATGCTGACCACGCAACGCCGAGAACTATAAGAACGGAGTCCTTTTTGGAGCCATTATCTGTTATACAGTGTGCGTCGCCGAAGGCCCTAGCCGACATCTGTTCCAGTTGCATCATCAGGTGAGACTCAGCAAGTGCTCAGAATCCTTTACTTTGTGAACACCCAATCATAATCTTGTACACTCTACTTGTATAATTACCTACATTCCCCCAAGAGGGACTTACAAATTCACACTCACTGACCAATAAACACATGGTCAGTAAACTACACTTGTATTGTCAATTACACGCCTCTTTACATCCTCATACCCTTCCTGACCTTCGTCACGATTGACCGTGACCGTAGTAGCCAGTAATTGCTTGGTCAGACTCCATTGTGTTTCCCGCACGCGACTCGACTACATAACGTCGAGCCGCTGACGTAAGCACGCCTATTGTATTACTCACGCCGTCCAGCTGGCAGGCCGGTATAGTAGCCTGCATTTAGAGGTCCATCCCCTAATCAACACTTGCATCTTTGCAGGAACACCCCCTAGCGTTTAAACACTGAACAACACACTACACTGGTAAGCTCTCCCAGCTACGGGAAGCTACCCTCACCTAGGAACTACTTTCCAAATCATCACAGTAACACAAGTGTTTTATCCCTAACTACCCCCAACTAAGGGATCTAAAACATATTGGTGGAGGCGCTGCTACCACGCACAATAAGGGTAGGACTCATACAACGAGCCCTCGTGGTAGAAACGGCCCGTACCGCACACAGCCAAGCGAAAAAGTTGATTTTTTTCTGACAGAAAGCATTATATTTCCTTCACACTAGCTACACAAGGGAAATTTTTTTCAAACCAACCCCCCCCCCCCCCCCGAAAGAATCAGAGATATAATACATTGCCAAGCATACACAGTTTTTTTTAATTATATATACATACACTTGTTTCAGCATGGCCCCTCTATACCGCCTAGCTGTGCTGAGGAGCATTGGGGAGTACCAGGAGTTAATTGCCTGGCACAAGGTCTTTGAGACAAGACAGGACTACCTCACAAGGTTTCAACAGCTCCTGCACCCCCAGTATATGCGAATTATAAGGGCACTTGTCCGGCCACTCCGCAGCGCTAAGAATCGCAAGATTCGAGCGAAAATCCCCACCCTCCGTACACAAATCATTAAGGCACACTGGCAACTACACTGCCGACACGAATTCATGTTCCAGCAATGGGAAACAATCATCAGGGAACACCAACGGATAGGGACTAATGGCACCAAAGTTGCCGAACAGGCCATATGCCTCAATAGGCAATACGCCCAAATTTGGGAAGATTATAGGGAACTCCAGGCTAACAAGGCCATTTTTGAGTTCATGGCAGGGCCACAAGCCCAGCCTAGAGAGGACATAAGCGTAGATACGCTAACGCAGCAATTTGCGAGGATGTCCCTCTTAGACACTTACAAACCACAGGGGAAGGAGTTCACCGTGGCCACAGTCCAGAAGACGGCCAGGTTAGACTCCAACACACTGCAGGGCCAAAGTCACATCAATACACGCCCCTCAGCTCCGGTTCGGAAGGCCATTTTGCCAAACCGAGGAGCAGAACCCATGCCAACCCCCTCGGAACGGACGAACGAGAGGGAGTTGACGCCAGGACTCTCGGGCACACATAATAACACAGGGAGAAAACGGGAGGTAAATATGCCATGGGCTGAGAACGTAGGGCCCGTCCCACAGCACATTAAGCCCACACAAGCCTACACACATAGGCAAACACAAGGGCAGGAGTCTACCGTGGCCATAGGCCAGAAATCGGTTAGACTACACTCCAATACATCGCCAGGGCAATCACAGGCAATTACACGGCCTTTACCGCTAATTCAAAGGCAAGTTTGCCAGAATGGAAGCGGGCACCAGCATGTGTACCCCAGGTGCAAATGCATAAGAGGGTGTTGCCTTCAGCCCATCAGGGTGCAAAACGTACGCCTGTGAACACTGTCCAGGCGCAGACACACAGTACACGGGGTATAAGAAAGGTCTTATTACTTACCCCACGAGGCCGGTCAGTCACGAATACACACACCCCTATAAACACTGCTAGGGTAGCGCAGAGCGCAATTAGTCCCTCAGACAGAAGCACACTCATACCAATATCCAGGCACTACGGTGAAAGTAGGCCCAGACTTACTTTGCTACAAACTCCGCCAGAAAATAGTAAAGAAGCACCTCAATGGGTTTCAGGGGCCTACGCCTTAGTGACAGGGCGAAAGTATTCACCTTCCCGAGCAAGGACGCTCGGACGTGGATAACAACTTTCACCAGGAATATAACATACACTAATATCACATACATCACAAACATACACACAAGTAGGTTCTTTTACATGAAGGAAACACTACAATTGACACACAAAGGGCAGGTTCCACCCCTGTAAACGGTAGACACGCAGAGACTCATGGACAAAACTGCACATTTTGCATGTATATACAGTGGAACATGGATAAGTCAAAATTGTATTTTTTTTCTTGGCCCTAGCATTTTTTTAGGCCATCGATGGTTTATAATTGTGGTTAATTCAGGATATATTTTGGACAATGCAAAGTTTTTAATGTGCAAAGCCAAGCAGAAGCCAATCAGTTGGGCCACGCGGCTCAGGGCCGGAAAGAACTGTTCCAAATACAGCCTAAGCAACAAGCCACAGCATAGAGCTCAGGCGGGTCTTTCTAAGTAGAAATGACTAAGTTGTTCTATGTTCCGTTCCTACAATTTGCTAGAATCTCTTGTGATGGCTGAGAGACTTAATCGTAAGAAACAGTTAAGAATCTAACACAATTTTTGAAAAATAGTAGATTCCCCTGAGACGGAACTAGATTACTGTCTTACTAACGTCGTCCAATAGGTGAATAGTACACTCAGGTCCTATCTTTCATTCTGAATCCTTTGAAATTATTTACGATACAATCTTTACAAAGTACCGCCGTATGGCAACCTGCTATTGACGTCCGAAACGGGGGAGGAGCTTACGGTCAGCTGTTTGCAATATGGCGGCGATATAGTGACGTGAGTAATTGGGTGTGCGTTTGTTATGGCTTCAAATTTATGATGGCAAAATACTACATATTTCCTTTCATTGATAGAAATATTTTTATAATCAATTTAAATGCAGTGCCTAATTACTACCAGTTAAAAATATTACCCACATGTAGATACCGTAGTTAATTTACTGTCTGCTGTTACATATATGAAGCCTGTGCTTGGGAGCCTAGCGGTATCGATTTTTTTTTATTAATTTCACAATATATATATCTCACATAACACAAAGGACGACTCCCTGATAATAAATTGAATCAAGCAACTTGAATGTGCATGAATGTTTTGGGTTCAAAGAAGCGTTACTTGGGATGCTCAAATCATACTTCAATATTGCAAATATTGACCTACATACTTGCTGTTCAAAGGCAAGAATGTTAATTTATTAATCTCTTGCCACGGGCAAGTTAAAATGGGGACATCCTCTTTATCAATATATTTAATTAAATATTTAAAATACAGATATTTAACAAAGCTGGAGTCTCCATTTGAACTTGTCATAAGCAAACGGAACAGATCAAAAAATACACTTTAAGACAAACCAAATTCACTCCTCAGCTCGACATAAACCATAATACCAATTAAAACCTATACAAAACATACTCTCCTTACTGTTGTACAACTTTCAGACCATCTATTCGCACTCAAAACTGTAAAACCCTGAAATGGGAACTAATTAAAGTTAGAATAGCCTAGGCCGATCCGGTCTCCTGCTACATTACCGCATATGTATACTTAACATCACTATAACTTCAAAAATACGGCTAAGTGACCTATCTGCCTGAGTGGTATAGGTGTTGCCGGCCTGCCTGGGATGATGGGTCACCAAACCGGTACTTAAAACTAAGATTTACATTTTAATTAACTAAATTCAACAGTAGGGAGATCATAGCCAAAAACACAATCTAAGCCAAATCATACTTCAATGACCTACATACTTGCTGTTCAAAGGCAAGAATATAAATTCTCTGGCAAATTAAGGCTAGGAACAGCATTTTTCTTAAGTTTTCTAACCATTCGGTTATTGTCAATCGGAAGAACCCCTAAAATAAATTTACGAAGAGCGGATTACATTCTTTGTACGGCACAGAAGTAATAGGCTATAAGTTTATCAGTATTTTTGATCTAGCTAAATCCATGTGAATACAAATTAGAGACAATAACTATCAATAATCAACAGTATCGGTGGAAAGAAGTCGTCTTCACAAAAATGCAGACTGCACACTGTCATGTAACATGTACGGTAACACGTTTTCCAATTGACAGCGCCGAAGCCCATCTTTCTCTCTGAGCTTTTTGTACAGGAAAGTAGTGAAGATATTTCGTAGCCGGTTTATACGATTTGCAACCGTATACAGAGCAGTACCTCCTCGAATTTGACAAATTTCCTTCTGTTTCCATCACGGCGTCAATGCTTCACCATCTAAATAAATCTCACCAGTCACAATGTTACAGCTTCAACATTCTGCCGCGTGGCTGCGCCATCCAACTTTTCTGACGTCAATAGTAAACATAAAGCATTATGTAAATGTCATACAATATATTTTCTCTACTTTTTTCAAAGAACTTTCTTAATTTGAATTTTTGGATAGCTCAATTTTTAGCCTACTTTCGATTTTTGCAAAAAAATGAAAGTAGACTTATGAGATCAACACAGGGCGAAAAAAGTGTGTCTGTCTGTGTGTGTATGTGTGTGTGTGAGTCTGTGTGTGTGTGTGTGTCTGTGTGTCTGTGTGTGTGTGTGTGTGTGAGTGTGTGTACTCTGAATGTCCGTCCCCCCCTATCAATTCGAACACGGTGAATTCGAATTGAACGAAATTTGGTACAAAGGTAGCACTAGCAAAGGACACCTCAGTGTCATGTTTTATATCGCCGCCATCTTGACGGAAACGTAATGGCGGCCACACAAATGTTCAAAGCTTAAATCAAATTACGACTAACCTAATCATCCGATCTCTACCAAATTTTGCAACGACATACCTTTATGAGGGGAGCATCCTTTGACCAAACCAATAGGTCATCAGCGTAATAGTTTGCGGATGGCGGCCATCTTTGTGTGAAAATCGATTCCCCCTATTAATTCGAACACGGTGCAACCGAATGGAACGACATTTGGTACAGAGGTAGTACTAACAAAAGGCACCTCAGTGTCATTTTTATATCGCCGCCATCTTGACGGAAACGTAATAGCGGCCACACAAATGTTCAAAGCTTAAATCAAATTACGATTAACCTAATCATCCGATCTCTACCAAATTTTGCAACTACATACCTTTATAGAGGGAGCATCCTTTGACCAATCTAATAGGTCATTCACCTGATAGTTTGCGGATGGCGGCCATCTTTATGTCAAAATTGATTCCCCCTATTAATTCGAACACGGTGGAACCGAATGGAACGAAATTTGGTACAAAGGTAGCACTAGCAAAGGGCACCTCAGTGTCATGTTTTATATCGCCGCCATCTTGACTGAAACGTAATGGCGGCCACACGAATGTTCAAAGCTTAAATCAAATTACGATTAACCTAATCATCCGATCTCTACCAAATTTTGCAACTACATACCTTTATGGAGGGAGCATCCTTTGACCAATCTAATAGGTCATTCACCTAATAGTTTGCGGATGGAGGCCATCTTTATGTCAAAATTGATTCCCCCTATTAATTCGAACACGGTGGAACCGAATGGAACGAAATTTGGTACAGAGGTAGTACTAGCAAAGGGCACCTCAGTGTCATGTTTTATATCGCCGCCATCTTGACTGAAACGTAATGGCGGCCACACGAATGTTCAAAGCTTAAATCAAATTACGATTAACCTAATCATCCGATCTCTACCAAATTTTGCAACTACATACCTTTATGGAGGGAGCATCCTTTGTCCAATCTAATAGGTCATTCGCCTAATAGTTTGCGGATGGCGGCCATCTTTGTGTCAGAATCGATTCCCCCTATTAATTCAAACTCGCTGAAACCAAATGGAACGAAATTTGGTATAGAGGTAGCACTAGCAAAGGGCACCTCAGTGTCATGTTTTATATCACCGCTATCTTGATGGAAACGTAATCGCGGCCACCCAAATGTTAAAAGCTAAAATGTAATTACGACCAACCTAATAATCTAGTCTCTACCTAATTTTGCAACACCATATCTTTATGTGGGAAACATATTCTGACCAAACTGCAAGAACATCAGCCCAATAGTTTGCAGATGGTGGCCAAGTATGTGTGCAAATCGATTCCCTCTATCAATTCAAACACGGTGAAACCGAATTGAACGAAATTTGGTACAGATGTAGCACTAGCAAAGGGCACCTCATATTCATGTTTAATATCCCTATAGCACGTTGTATTTCAACAAGCTCCTACAACCAACATTCAATCATACTCCTTGAAAAGGACAAAGAGTTATAACAATACCCATGCATTTAGGAGAAAGTAGGCTATATGTTCTTTACTGAACATCTTGTTTTTCTCCTCTTTCACTAATCCCGTGAAGTGCGAGTTATCCAAGTGAACTGTATATATTTGATCCATAGGTGTACCCTACCTATTACGCTGCCTATAGCATGAGTTTTTTCCCCCATAACAGCGCTCAAACTAAACATAAACGCCATGGGGTAACACTCACAGCTCAAGGGGAAAACACCACTATTTATTTTTGGAGGTCACACACTAAACGAAATAACATACAAAACAGTCAATACACTTGGCAAAACTGTCCCGGAGACACAGGCCTAAAAGGCACCAGGAATAATTACCCTGGACAAAGACGGTCTCGGACCCGCGACCTTCTGAATACTAGGAATGCAAGGTCAGGTAACTATCCAATTCAAGGATAGAATAATAAGGGATGGTTACAAAAACGGGAATTCATACGTACAAAATAATAAAATCACCTCCGACACCTAGTCACCAAACACGCAACTAGCGGCCCGGTGACACACATACATAACGACATCTAGTTACCACTAACAGGGATATATTCACCCCAGGCCCACAATAACTCAAAAATTTGGGGACACAAATGTACATAGTCGTAGGGTCTTATACATTACAAGGGACCCAAGACACGCGGTATAGGCAGACAGTAGAACGACGTGTCGGCAAACATACACACATTGGCCTGGCACATGGGGCAGCGGGCCAGCCAGCTAGCCGGCAAAGCACTTCCTTGCACGGCTGTAATCCAATACTATCGCCAGGACAGCGATAACACACACACACAATCAGGTGACTTTCGCCAGGCGCAAACAAACTAACAGCGCTCAGCTCTGAATGTAGTAGACACGATCATCCACGCTAGTTTCAAAACCCCATAACTCCCAAAATAAGAGTACGAGGGTCTTCGCAAATGGCACAAAATATACTTTCATCCGTGTGTCACAAACACACAATACACGTGGCATGGTTCATACAGTACGGATATTGTAACACCAGGACCTTAAAACAAGGCGGGTGCGAACACACGATAACACCATACATCGTGCCAAAAAGAAACTAACCAATGGTATTTTTGGCGCGAAGTCACAATCAGAAACCACACTAGGGACGCTCAAATCCCAACAGACAACGCAGACATGAAACACGGAGTATTACAGGGGATCCCGGGTCCGAATACCCAATAATGGCGGACACCGTGGAAAACAATAAGTGTCGACCAACGAAAGATCACTTACATACAAAACACGGGTCTTTTCATCATGACAGGTCAGAAAACTCAGCCAGCACGACTAGACACCGAATAGACCCATTTACAGGGGAAAATTCACTCCCACTCAGACGGAAATGGGACCGTATACACGTACATAAGCGGTTCAGCCACACGATTTTAATGACAGGGAGGTTCTTTACCATACATACAGGAACATAGATTCGTTCCAAGATACTCGCCACCACAGCCTACTTAGGGCATTAGCGACCACAACATACTTTCCTCTGAACCATAGTGCCCAACACCTAGATACGGGAGACGCCACGCTCACAGACATAAAACAGGTAACACCACATGTCTCCCCGCAAAAAGCCATGCAAAATTTCGATTACCCCAAACATAGGAAATAGACTTCCTAAACACAGGTTATAAAAATTACACAAGGCAAAAGTCTTGCAGGATAGATGTCTACACAACATCGGTAAGCAAAAATGGGACAGATTAGCACACTGGCCCTCCCGGAATGCACAACAATGTCAATACACAAACATTGGCAAAAGTCACGTTCCGGCAGCCGCCATACGTAACATCAAAGACTTCCCGTATACAAGGACATGAAAACAAAACACGACAAAACACTGAGTTGCGAATTCTAGAGCATTGCATCACTGCTGTCGGCAGACACTCTTGTTATAACGGAAGTGATAATGAAATGCAGACATGACAAAAAAAAACAATAATAATAGCATACAGTGACACAGGATTCAGCGCTATCATAATAGGCCTGGCATTTGGCAATGTACAGATACTACAGGCCGGATTTATCTTAGGGCCACAGGGGCATGTTTACAAAGATGTTGACAAGCCACACGCGCCACCTGACACTCAGCCACGCGACACACGATAGGACTTAGCCGATATCAGCCCGCCCACCAGCACGCTGCAGCGGAACGCAACCACAGTCCCGCAAGCCTCAGTAACCACAGCTACGGGCACCTTCTGTCCACACGCGACCACCAATCAGGGGCGAATACAGAGAGATTCCCTCAAGGAATACCAATAACTACTTCTCTTCTCGTTTTTTTAAATCTTAAAACCATCATAGGCGATCAGGACATGACCAGTTACACTATGATCACTTGCTACCTTAACACTATAAATGAGAGACCATATTGGGCCATGACGTCGCAGCGTCGCCGTGCTTCACCATCCCAAGGAGCGGATAGAAAGCAGATAGTGACCAAGTGAGGATGACAGGAGCAGAGACGGATGGTACCAGCAGGATGGCCAGGACACCACCCACTGGCTACCATTACACCATCCTTCTCCTTCCATAACCTTGTCACTCACAACACTATCCAACACAAACACACAGACACATAAAAACAGCTAAACTACATGCAAAAATATACATCGGGGTTGATAGACTTCATGCGTCTAAAGAGAGGGTCCACTACGCCCTGGATCTCAATGCTTACACCCGAGTATTATGGGTGAGTCGGAAAACGGCATTAAGCGTAATGCACATCTCTATGTAAAGAGGTGAGGCCGCACTTAAACTAACAACTCTTTTTACTAAATAATCCCGCATGCAGGGGACATAGGATTATTACACCTCAGCCTATACCTATCCACAAATGAGAGCGGATACGCCTCATATCCAGCCACATGCATGGAATATCCTACCCACACACCAGGGTTATTACCATTATTACACCTGCATGGAATTTTAAAAATTTTCGCAAACCCGGGAAGTACCTACCCCGTCCACTCACTGTAAAAATATCCTAGCAGCATCACCGGCTCCCGGCCACAATTAACATGGAGCCCAACGATGCGTCACCCTCTCCTACCACTCTTTACGCCCATCCAGCAGATAACGCCCCCGGATCCTAATAACAAGGGACCCAACGCCATAAAAACCCACTAACGCCTCCAGGAAAATTACCAAGGCATTACCGCTGGAAGTCCGACGTAGCGACAGAAGGCCTAAAGTAGTCCATGCATTTAGAAGATTCTACAACCCCAGAACACTTAAAAATTTACATAACTACACAGTAAATTACTTACAAACCACACTATTTAAAAAAAAAGGAATCTGATGTCACGCTGAATGATGATGAGAGCGGGAACAGAGGGACAGGGACGGGGTAAGACGCCAGCAGATCCTGACCCAGACCAAAAAGACGGAACTACGTAAGGTTGAAGCATTCATGGCCTGGCGCGGGCAAATGCCAAAACCGGGGGTGCGTCTAGCCTACCCCCTCGGCAGAGGAAAGTTACACCCACTATGCGCCACGGTCGTCGAAGCCAAGACCTGCTGGGGAGACTTTTGACAAACGGGGGGAGAATTAGCCAACTCCGCACCGGACTCAGGAGAGGAACCAAGGGACGACCAAATTAGGACTAGACTCCTAGTTTAGTATGTAAGTAAGTAGAGCTTCTATGGCGGGAAGCTAGTCTTCTACTCGCAGAAGTGAAGCAGAATCTCAGGATTCAGCGGGACCAATCCTAGATTCGCCAAGTCCTTGCCCCGCGTGGCAAAGGTGAAGACAACTAAATAAACAAATAATGAATAATATGAAATATGAATAATATGGAATGAACGCGATCATTCGGCCCCGTGCCCACATAAATGGCTGACAGCGGGTCACCAGAGATTAAATGGTAACGCGGCGAGCGGCCAGAGATATTAAATAGGCATGCAGCGGGCTGCCAAAAGGGGTTCGCGTGGGCAAACCCAGCAATGCCAATATAGGCGAAGAGGATTCCCGGACGCTAAAATTCCCGGATGTTATTATTACTGCCAATATAGGCGAAGAGGATGCCCGGACGCTAAAATTCCCGGATGATATTATTCTATCGGACGATGTCCAGTGCCCACATAAATGGTAACGCAGCGAGCGGCCAGAGCGTAAATGGTAACGCAGCGGGCGGCCAGAGATATTAAATAGGCATGCAGCGGGCTGCCAAGAGGGGTTCCGTGGGCAAACCCAGCAATGATGAATACATCAATAAATGACACAGGGAGAAGGATGACAACACAGGCAAGTATAACGGCGATGCGTTTGCCCTCCAGCAGCGCAGGCGTCCGGAAATTTAGTAATTATTAGTATTAATCACTAATATAAATGTCGACAACTAGTATTAAGGGAGCGGAATCCGGTGGTTTTAGAGACAACCGGTGTTTCTAGAATACACGCGGGTGGTGATCTGGGGAGGTAAAACTGCCCCGGGCGATCGCTCCGGTCGAAATTTTAGCATGTAAGACAGTTGCATTTGGTACGCAACTTAGAAGTAAGCAAATTTAATAACCGCTGTTGCTAAATAATAGCACAGCACATTTTGGCGCTAGATTAAGGTAAAACCATTCGACTTGTAAATACCATTTTTTTATCTATCATAATTTAGACTAAGCACCTTAAGACTAAGGCAAAACATTTCGGCACCTGGTCACAAAAAACCGTCACCAGGGTAAGCCCGACAACGCATAGATTAAGATAGATAATACATAGGCTAACCTAGAAGTAAGTTAGGTTTAAGTGGCGCCACAGTTGTTTTATATACTATGCGCAGCGACTTGTGATAACAACAACATATTCTATTTTCAGGAAAGCGAGGAAGCAAATGAATGTACATGTTTTCTAAATAGATGGCCTTTAATACTTTATTGTTTCACAGATCACGAGGATTACACTCAAACACCCTGTAAATATAGCCCCTAAACACACACATCCTACACTAAATATGTCCCAAACACATACACTCTTACACACTTTCAGTTGCACCCTTAAAGGTGACGACGTCAGCGGCCAGCGGTGAACAGCATACGTGGGATGCTGAACATTGCTGAACGCAAACCCATCCCCACACGCAAATGAAGCGTGACTTCAGGGTCCAAGGGCGGCACGGAAGTTGTAAATGCCGAACCTTCGGCCCTAAGGTGGAATTCCGACCCACGACGGAAAACCACAAGATCCCATCATAGGTATAACGAAAAAGAAAAAACAGCCGGACAGAGTATGCCCATGAGAGATGAGTACAAAGAATAGCGGGCACGGAGGTACATATAAGGTACGGCCGTCTAGATATAAATAGCTAAGATAAATATAAATGTATAACAATGTAACAAGGTAATGTAATAATGCAACAATGTAAAAGAAAATGTAACACTTATGTAAGGCACCCTACACGAAAATTATCAACAAGGATGCCACACATTCAATATTTCTTCTCATGTACACACTGATATTCATTTCTACCCTTCTAACTTAAAATTTGTGAAGGTGTCCCGTTTTACCCCAACACAATAAACTATTTTTTACATATTCCCTTTAACTTATACCCTGGGACACCTACTTTTGCTATTCTCTTCCATCTTTTCAACAATACACTAAAGGGAGCAATTTTTTTCTCCATACAACGCCGGATGGCACAACCAACCGTCCGGACATGGTTTTTTTTTCCTCCCTGAAAGATAACAACATATATATGTACAATGGCGAGACCATGCATTTTTTTGTGTTTCTATCTTTATTATTACCATGTCAACTGGCCATTCTAAAAATTAGCTATGTATAACATGTATATCCCAAAACCTACCCCTCTGAGCACAAGCTGGACTCACATCACCACGACATCGACACGCCTACATCAACACGGAAGAAAAGAAGAAGAAGTACAAGAGGAAATAAAAAACGACCCATCACATCGACACCCCCACTCTACGTTCCGTTCCCGTTCGCGGGGACGCGAACTAATCGAAGAAGAGGACTTGTACAGGCACGGGGGGCTGTACCCCCTGAAAGCCACCCCCCATCTTTCACTGAAATCACCCTAACTGGCAGCATCATAAGACCAGAACATTACCTTTACACAGCAAGAGGCGGCCACCCAGCTTGGGAGGTTAGCCAACTACTTGCGACACATACATAAACATCTACACAACAACTAACAGGGGCAGCTACGTCGGCGGAATGCTGACCACGCAACGCCGAGAACTATAAGAACGGAGTCCTTTTTGGAGCCATTATCTGTTATACAGTGTGCGTCGCCGAAGGCCCTAGGCGACATCTGTTCCAGTTGCATCATCAGGTGAGACTCAGCAAGTGCTTAGAATCCTTTACTTTGTGAACACCCACTCATAATCTTGTACACTCTACTTGTATAATTACCTACATTCCCCCAAGAGGGACTTACAAATTCACACTCACTGACCAATAAACACATGGTCAGTAAACTACACTTGTATTGTCAATTACACGCCTCTCTACATCCTCATACCCTTCCTGACCTTCGTCACGATTGACCGTGACCGTAGTAGCCAGTAATTGCTTGGTCAGACTCCATTGTGTTTCCCGCACGCGACTCGACTACATATCGTCGAGCCGCTGACGTAAGCACGCCTATTTTATTACTCACGTCGTCCAGCTGGCAGGCCGGTATAGTAGCCTGCATTTAGAGGTCCATCCCCTAATCAACACTTGCATCTTTGCAGGAACACCCCCTAGCGTTTAAACACTGAACAACACACTACACTGGTAAGCTCTCCCAGCTACGGGAAGCTACCCTCACCTAGGAACTACTTTCCAAATCATCACAGTAACACAAGTGTTTTATCCCTAACTACCCCCAACTAAGGGATCTAAAACAATATAGTAGGGTACATAAGGTCTATTATATCTCCAAACAGCAACATTATTTTCAAAAATTCCTGAATTGAATCTGCATTTTTGCATCTTTTAGGAATTTGGGCCATTTGAGGCTAAAGAACCTGAATTTTAATGCACCACAAACCTTTATAATTTATGAATGGGGTCTTCCTGTGTATGGGGACCTAACACAACGTAGAGGGTCAGTTTTTATGTGACGTGTATTGCGTTTGGTCTACAAGGCTTTCAATTCTATTTCACGTCAGGAAGTACACGTTAGGTGAATTTAGTATGGGAGCACATTTTAACTAATCTTTTTTTTTTTTTTTGTCGACATACGGGTTGTACTTTTCATACAGTAGAAGGATGGATATAGGGAAAAACTTCTCAAAATACAGTCATGCTAAAATAGGCGAAATATAAAAATTATCCTAGAAGGACGACCAAAGCATATGTTGCGCTTCGCATTGTGAGACACAAAATTCGGGAGTCCGAAAACCACATTTTAAGGCTCTTAAATTAACAGTGTGTCAGATATTCCCAGAAAACTAACTTCATTCTTGTAAACTTACGAAGGAATGATAAACCGCTAACCATTGTAACAGTAGCTCAATTGATAATGTCCGGTGTTTACACCGAACACCGTTCGAAGAATGGGTACTTCTGCTAGTTCTATATAACTGTACGAAAGGCCTAAACTATAATAAAACATCCTATAGTAGTCTGCAAGCCTCTGTTTGCGAACTAGTCGCCTCCATGATCCCCTATTGAGCAGTTAGCACTGCGGTCTAGTCTGCTTAGTCTTAAAAATGAGCCATGGAGAATATAAGTACCGTTAGAAAGATAAAGGTCCGTACCTTAATATGTCGTATCTCATGGCATTTTAAAAAATGTGAATATTTTCAGCATTTCAGAGCCCATTAAAACAATTATAATCGTGATATCCTGTATCTTTGAGTGTGCCTGCTAGAAACTCGGTAACGCGTATCGACAACTGATCACAAAACACAACACGGCTATTAAATGGCTTAATGAATGGCATTGATTGCGCAGCAGTGTGTTCACCACATTAATATTCATCACGTTAATGAAATGTTTACCAATAAGTTAAATATATTTTGATTTATTCTAGTAACCTTTATAAATATGGATCTTCCAATATTGTGGTTTCGTCTGCACCACATTCACTGAAGCATTGGTGTGTTTTTTTTTGTTGCTTTTTGACCGCCTGGTGCGCGCACGAGCTGTGTACACAGCAATGAAAATATTATATATAATACATTATACTGCGTTATTTCCCTAATGACTGTACGTTCGCTGTATGTGCTGCAGTACAGAGAGTTTTGATCATTTGAAACAAATTCAACAGAATATGAGTTTTATTTTGTGAGATATTGTGCGTGTGAGTTCTATCTGATATAATCAGTACTAGCATTACCCGTCGCGGCTTCGCCCGCGAATATTCTAGTTGTAAAGAGTACACTTAGCAAAATCTCAATCATGAATGCTATGACTGATTTATCCTTGGTATGAATAATCAGACTTTATCAATTCAGCTACTGGTGCAGTGGTTAGGTTGTTTGTAATTCCTTCATAGGTATATCAGAGCGAAGTTAGTTTTCTGGGAATATCACAGACACTGTTAATTTAAAGGCCTTTAAATGTGGTTTCGGAGACCCTTTATAGCCGGGTGAAAAAGACCTTACGCACCACACTCAAACGTGAAAATTGCGTGACAAAATTCTAGAGTGTCCCTTTACAGCTTAATTTGGTTCAGTGATAACCTTATAACCGTCTGGAATCTTTCACAGTAATGTAATAATTGGAATTGCATTGCGTCTTACAGAAATAGATGGACCTCTGAGATTCTGTTACCATGGTTACAGCGTTGCATTCTTTCATTATTTCATTGTAAATATACATGTTTTAAGGTATTTATTTAATAGTGAGGCATTTAAAGAGTAAGTGAGTGCGTTTCGCTTACGAATTGGGTTATGCTGAACCTGTAGGTATCCCATATGTGTAGGTTGGTGTTAATGGGACCTTAGCAGAATAATATAGGGAGGGATTATTGTGGTGACCATGCAAAGGTAATTGAGTGGGTTTAACGTGCAAGCTCATGTGGCAGGCTGGTTGGTTGGTCGGTTCCTTAGTTTAGGGGCTGCAACAGCGCGGTCACGTAGCCCCGTGTACTTTAGGTGTGTGTAGAATTTGTCTGATAATCGGAGTTAATTGTGATGACTGTATTACTGTGTGAGTTATCTGTGTTTCAGATGGAAGGACTGCAGAACGATTAATTTTTTTCAAGTAGTTCCTACTTTTGCTACCAAATGCTATCATCCACGACACCTAGCTGTGGACGTGGCTACTAAATGCCATTGCAGTCAGCACCCGGCGGCGAACGTTGGAACTAATATAGCGTCATCAAATTAACCTACAAATTTTAGCTTCCACAAGTGTAGTTAGTGAAAGGTTCTTTTTCATGCTATAATTCTATGACATGGGAACGCCGGCTTTACTTCCCCTCCGAAGGAAGGCAAACTGAGGGATTTTTAACGCTCTTAAAAATCCGACGACTTCGGCTGGGTTTGAACCCGCGATCTTGGGCATAGAAGCTCAGCATGCTACAAACTACGCCACTGAAGCCGCTCATGTGGCAGGCTATCTCCAGACTGGGAAGACAAATGAATCCGTTAAGAGGATATAGGGGGGCCAACATAATAACCCTGATCACCTCGTGATGTAGTGGCTAGAATTCTTGGCTATCGGTCTGGATATCTGACAAGAAATTTAATTCTGGTCTAAGGGCTGAAACGGAGTACACTCAACCGCACGAGGCAAAACTGAGAAGAGATGGGATCAATTCCCACCTCATCCATCCTGGAAGTGGTTTTCCGTGGTTTCCCAGCTCTACTTCACGCAAATAACGGAATGGTTCCTATTTAAGGCCATAGCTGCCTCCTTTCCAATCCTCACCTGAATTACAATTACACACTGTAATAGAGTCATTACAATAATCCAAGTTAACAGATAACATAACACGCACTCCCAATTTCATGGGGCAAATAACCATGACGTCCAAGACCCTAAAATGAAACAACAACAACAACATAATGAATTCGAACCCTATCATTGGCTATATTTGAAATGGTTTTCTGTGGTTTTCCATTTACAATTCCAGACAGTAAACTGAAGGACTGGCTCTCTCTAACTCATTGCCTAGTTTGATTCATCATCGCACACCAGGACCGCGTTGGGGGGCTAAAGCAAGTCCGGTGAACGTAGGTTTGAATCCCGGCGTAGACAGCGGATACCTTGAGTGTAGCTTCTCTTGCCACTTGAATGAAGTGACTACACGGTGTTAGTCATCATCTTCCAATCTTCCTTCTTCGTGTTCTCATACCATAGGAGGAAGTGGGAAGCCTGGGGAAATAATGAGTTTCAAGCACATAATCACCGAATTCTGTGACTGTTATGCTTCCAATTCTTCTAAATAATTTGTAACATTGTTGTTGTTGTTAATGTGAATTCATCTATGGGATTTGCGACATCGTGGTCATTCTCTCCCTGATCTTGGGTGTGTTGTGGATTTGTCTGATATAACCAGTGTTTTTGTGATTTATATGGTAGTGTGTGGTGGACGTCGCCTATTTCATGACTTAATGTTAATGGTAGGGTTTGGAAATCGAACATATTGAATCCTTCGATAGAAACTACCATCCTCTTTCCCACAGTAACCGTAATGACTATTTATATTGAATACATGATAACTGCACCGTTCTGTAACCTATATTATTCCGTGAATCAGAATCGTCAAAATGAGTTAACTCTTTACAATACAAATTGACAACATGATTTACGTAGTCTAATTTTAGAATTAAAATATTTCTTGTTCAATCATTGAAATTTGCAAAAAAAATTGGCAGCAATAACTGGTGATATTGTGCAAGAACTTCTAATGAGATTTCCGATGTAAAGAAACAATTCTGGAGATAGCTTTATCAGAGGTGGTGACTGAATGATAATTTTCTGATATTCTAATCCAATCCACGGTTGACCAATTGACATCTTTAATATTCATGGTGGCTGTACATAATAACCAGTGATGGACGAAGCAAAGGGGATATAAAAAGGAGGTTGGCTCAGGCAAGGAAAGCATTTCTTCAGAAAAGGAATCTGTTGACATCGAATATAGATTTAGGTATTAGGAAGACATTTTTGAAAACCTTTGTCTGGAGCGTGGCACTCTATGGAAGTGAAACTTGGACTATTGGTGCAGCAGAAAAGAGGAGAATTGAAGCGTTTGAAATGTGGTGTTACAGGAGAATGATGAAGATCAGATGGGTAGATAGGGTTACAAATGAAGAGGTATTAAGACGAGTGGGAGAGGAGAGATTTTTCTGGTGACTGCTAATGAAGAGAAGTGGTAGGTTGGTAGGACAGATACTAAGACACCCAGGAATAGCTAGCTTAGTTATGGAAGGAAGAGTCGAGGACAAGAAATGTAGGGGTAGACCAAGGTTAGAGTATGTTAAACAGATTGCCTCGGATGTAGGGTGTGGTAGCTATGTAGAGATGAAACGATTAGCCCAGGACAGTGGGCCATGGAGAGCTGCATCAAACCAGTCAAAAGACAGAAGACTCAAACAACAACAACTGTACATCTAGGCCTGTTTTCTTGCTACGTCTGAGATCGGACAGATACGGGAATGTTCATGTGAATGATGTAGAGTACAATACAGGAGATAATCTTGTGGATAATAAGCAGGGGTGAGAACGGAAAGGCTAGTAGGAGGAAGGGGAGGATAGGGAATGCAAACAAGCTGGCCAATCACGTCCCTAGAATGAGGGATGAAGACAAGGGATGAGATTATCTCACTGGATTTATTTGGATACCACAAAGGGTTGTGAGTATACTGAAACTCCACACAGTTCTGTATATTCCGTTATTATAAATTCTGTGGGGGAATATTAAAAGGTAGCCTACCAGTTCTTGGCTTCTCGTGATGAAGACATTCCAATTTAATCTCACAAATTTTTAATAGTACATAATGCTACGAGCCTACAATGGCAATAATTCAGACACGCGTATGTTTATAAAACGAGCGAAACGAGTTTTATAATTTCCATACGAGTGTCTTAATTACCATTATAGGCGAGTTGCATACGACTGTTTATGTTCGACGATAATTATAACTTAATTATTTGTTCTAACATAAATGTTCATAAATATCTGTCGAGATTCTGTCGGTTGAATTCTTCTTCTTTGGAATTGTGTGGGCTCAGCATTTGATCTCTACCCAATAACGAATCCCGAAGCTTTGAAACATTGTTTATCCTGAAGTTGCACCAACAGATAGCGCACGGGTACTATGTTGGATCATTTTGTTATTTTGGTCAAATTGCACAAAATAGGCTGTTACAAACGCTTTAAAATGAAAATGTATAGTATTATCAACTAGTTATTCTTCAAATTCGATGCGTATAGACTGTCAACGGAAGGCAAATCTATAGTTGAGTCCCAAATAGAAAAGTTATGACATCTGGCGAAACGTTTCGCGTAAGAAATCAATTTACTGAACAGAAAGCTGGGTTATAATTTCAGTGGAACTAATGTCATACGCATGCTTCCTCCATGACATTCTGGTGTGTTTATGTCAACGACAGCATTCACTAAAATTGTCGGCGAAGTCTTACAAATGTGTAGAAATTGGAGTTGCGGATATTAAGGTACAGTGCTATTTCATTTGCAATATTGCCCAATGGTTGATCCAATATAGGCAACACTGTCAACTTTCAAATCATATAATTCATGTCCGACATGTTGGATTTTGAGTGCATGTCAGAATTTGTCAATGAGTGAAAATATTGAGCTCTGATTGATTGAAGAAACTCTGTTATAATGAAAAGTAGTACTTTAATGACACCTACTAATGTACAGCTTTGACATATAATATTTACAGATCGACATCGTCGAATATAAACTTATTTATCATGCACTCTTTCCTTCTTCTGATCAAAATTACACACAGGCTGAATCAGGAGGTTCAAGGCAAATGTGAACATGCACAATAAGGTATTTGAGTAAATTTGTTTTAGTATATTTGTTAATTCTATTTTTCTAGACAATAAACAACCTTATATACGGTACTGATTACTATTAATTAGTTAGGCAATGTCCGACAACTGGCCTCTTTTCATGTAGACTACACGCACAAATGAATCTTTGAAATCGTTGTCCACTGGCTAATGAAAGTACTTTTTCAAAAATATTTTTTGATATGTCAAAGTTAACGAATGCTTCAGTTGGACGTAATGTGGTTTATTTTGCTTAAATACTGCCCTCTTGATTGTGGGATAGAATCTCGGTACTGTCGGTTGCCATTTATCTGTGTTAATTGTGACGGAGGGGGTGAGATGCATGCTGAGCACCCAGTCCACGAAAAAGTCCACCATCGTGACATCGCAGCCCAATTAAAAGAGACAGTAATTCCAACTATTATTATTATTATTATTATTATTATTATAGTGCAATGATGGCAATGACTTGAGCAGAATACAGGTATCTCTCCCAAAATTGATCAATATAATCCCAAACTGCACACTCGCAGGACACAGACAGTTGCAAAGAACGTTTGAACCAAGTAGGAATTATTCTCAGAATGGTTTAATACCAGTAGGTACGACCAAGTATCCTTTAATCTGGGAAATGGTTGACTTAAAGCCTGCCGTTGGTGATCCCTGGACTGGATTTTCAATCATAGTGCCAGCAAATCGTCATACGAATAAACCACAATAATACAAGATTAGCACGCAGATTTCAGAAGCGCAGTGTTGGTAGTTAATACAGATTTCGTTCAAAATTTTGTGAAGTTTGAATGAGCCATTCGCCTCGTGTAGCCCAGTTAGTATCAACTTCTATTTTCGGTCGGTAACTTTTCAGCGATCTGAAAGTTTAGATATAAAATGTTTGTGCTATGTACTTTTATTGTATAAGATTAGATGAACTCTTTGAGGTTATAAGAAATGCCAGCTAATGCTCAATCAGCAACAATTTACAACTCTCATAACTGACATCATCGAAAGAAAATCTTGACTGCATTGATTCAAAGTTTTGCAAAAATTGCTATGCCCTTCAGAAGCATGCATGCCCTCAAACACAACACACACACACACACACTGATGGCAATGGACTCCTTTTTTTTTTTACCGTTCCAAAGTGTGGAAAGTCCACCTGAACTTAATTAATTCATTCAGTCATTCATTTATTCATTAATTTATTTATTTACTAGCAACCCGCCCCGGCTTCGTCCGGGAACAGTTATGAATGCATTACGTGATAAGCGCTTTTTTTTCGATGTCTATGAACTACGACCTATAGGCTATCCGTTTTACGTCTCGGCATGATGGGTTAAAATAACTGACTGAACTATTAATTAAATTATCATAGAGATGGATGTGCAACGAATTCTTGTCAGACATAATTTAAGAATGGCGAGGTCC
This sequence comes from Meconema thalassinum, assembly GCA_946902985.2. Lineage (NCBI taxonomy): Eukaryota > Metazoa > Arthropoda > Insecta > Orthoptera > Tettigoniidae > Meconema > Meconema thalassinum. The sequence continues at coordinate 1,210,906,678 of OX336388.2, forward strand.
ACGAAACACAAATCCCCCTTCCGTCCAATCTTAACTTGACTGTGTATTTTGCGGGACGAAAACTACACAGGCGAAATGGAGAAAAGCCGAGTTGCACTTCCAGGAAAACTCCAAACACAACCACTCTTCTCTGAAGTCTTAACTCAACACGACTCGACAGTTTGCTGCTGGCTGTATCTAGGGTAATAGGCTCGCCCGCTAGCTAGGCTGTAACTGGGGTGATAGGCTCGCGCCTAGCTAGCTCGTAAACAATCGCCTCAGTAATTGAATGAAGATTGTTGGAAGAAATAAAATCGTGAAATCACTTATAGTGGGCGATGTATTGAAGTTAGATATATGCTCTCCCGGACTTTTTTTTGTAGAACTTTTCATGTTGAACAATTCTTACACTCATAGTATATTGATATTCTTAACGGTTTGCGCAGCGTAAGCTTAAAAAGCGAACAGATGCCAGTTTTTTGACTTTTTCACTGAAATCATTACTGCTTGGCATCTTTAATCATAAATAAATTATTTTCTACAGAAACCTTCCTCGAGATATTATTTACAGAATAGTGAAAGCCGCATCAAAATCCATCCAGTGGTTCTCGAGATAACCCATGGCATTCAAGAATAGGGGACTTAGTTTTATATTAAGTAGAGATTTATGTATATATGTATTTAAGAATTTATGTATTTATTTAATTATATACAATTATAAGATTTTAATGTCAAGAATATCAAATACGGGTTATTCTTTTCTGCAAAGTTTACAGAGTCCGTTTGCTGGAAATTATCTCTGAAGGGGAGGGTGTGCAGTACAGACAGTACAGCCTGTTCAGATTCAACACGGAACTGTAAAATGGGTTGCCTACCCACCCGCATTCGGCTTGAAATCTGCTCGCAGCGCGCTAGCGACGGGGACTGATCGAAGACAGATTACAATTTTGTAACACTTCGTTTCCAAATTGTATCTCGTTTTGTGGTATTGGGTTAAAAAGCAATAATCGTATGGAATTTACACATCACTTTTGGAAGACAAGAAAAATATATACAGGATTTACAAATTTACAGATAAATTATTAACATAGCCAATCGCATTTGCTGTAGCATGCAAATAGTCCAATCGGTTACCACAAAACAAGTTCTGGGGGCAATCTTCGACTATATGTCTTGATTGTCTGACGCGGGTATCCACAGGTGCACTCAGTCGATCTTTCCCCATTTGTGAAAAAGGTCACCACATCTCCCATGGTAGGTACGTATCCTATTCAGAGTGCACCATGTCCTATGTGGCAAATCAAGTACCCATAATTTGTTGTTGCTTTGTAGAAAACTATGTAGCTCTTGTGGGGTGTTACTATACCATTCTTGTGCCCAGGTTTCATGAAGATTGAAGTTATAGTTTGCCAGGTTGATTGCTGTTCTGATTGCAGGATGTCTGGAGCGGAGTCTGTTGATTAGGATGGCAGGTATGTCCTCATGGATTTGCAATTTTTGGTTGTTGCTGATTTTTTATATTCTCTCAAGAGGATATTCTTTCTTCTTAGCGTAGGAGGTGGAATATGGCTCAGGACAGGTAGCCAGTAAACAGGTGTGGACCTGATTGTACCAGTCATAATCCGCATAGTTTGGTTTAGCTGTACATCTACTAGCTTCATGTGGCTACTGTTAACCAAACAGGGCTGCAATATTCTACTGCTGAGTATACAAGACCTAGGGCAGTTGAACGAAGGGTAGAAGCAGTGGAACCCCATGTTGTGCCACACAGTTTTTGTAGGATGTTATTTCTTGATCTCAGTTTGGCTGAAGTCTTAGTTAGATGTAGTTTAAATGACAGCGTTCTGTCCAGTGTAACTCCAAGGTACTTTGCGTATTTGTTATGGAACAGACGTTTACCTTCAAAATATATGTTTAGTTCATGGTTGGCTAGGATTTTGCTCAGATGAAAGCATGTGGATTCAGTTTTGTTAGGGTTTGGTTGAAGACCCCATTTACGGAAACCTGCCTGGAAGACGGCCAGGAATCTAGCTGACATACCTTTTAGACCTGACGAAGAATGGAAGCAAGAATAGGCCAGATTACACCCATATGGTCTAATCAAAATCGATGACCCAACAGCAAAATCTCCTGGGTTCAACCTCCTACGCACCATCTGGACCAGACTAAACAGGATACGCTGCGGCGTTGGAAGAACTGCTTCTGCACTACACCAATGGGGGTGGTTGGAGTCTCCTTTCTGCAACTGTGGTGCTGTAGTGTAAACCATCAGCCACATCGTGAAAGAATGTCCTCTACGAGCATTCACTGGACCTATGGAGGAGCTACATCAAGTAACCCCTGGGGCACTCACTTGGTTGGAAGGACTAGACATCAGCTTGTGATGATTTCTCAGAATCTGCAGCTGTGTGTGTGTTTGTATGCGTGCCTCCTAGTTAGTCTGAAGGAAGGAAAGGGAGCTTGTAGTTTAACGTGACCGTTAATCATGCGATCATGAGCCACGGGACCTCCTTTTTACGTGGAATGCGAACCACAGGACATGGCATTTCACTTCGAAAATCTCACATGCATTGACCAGGAATCGAACCTGGTCCACCTTGGTGAGAGGCCAACAGCTTGACCGCTGCGCCACCACGCCCCACCTAGTTAGTCTGTAATACTTTATATCCATGTATATAAATATGTATATATTTTTATTCTAATAACAATTATATGTAAAATACATTTCAAACGATTGTCAAATAAATAAATAACGGAAGTATTGAATCATTGCACCTAAGTCCTTCATTAATATGTCTTCAGTGTCCTCGATTTGTTTGTGCTGAATTGCTAACACCCAGTCATCAGCATAGCCAAACTTCCTGGACTGGTGTGTTTGTCATATCTGCTATATAGAGGCTGAATAATAGCGGAGCTTGGATTAAGCCTTGCGGTAGTCCGTTGTTAAGAGTTTTCTGGTCACTAATGGCATTGCCTACGGTTACCTGGAAAGGTCTATCAGTCAGCAAATTGTTCAGGAGTCTTGATGTTCTCCTGCAGCGTATGACACGGAGAAACTTATGAACAATGCCCTGTCTCCACACAGTATCATAGGCGGAGGACAAATCAATAAATACAGCAGAGGTCTTTTGCATTTTTTTTGGAAACCAGACTCTATGTAAGATGTAAAAATCCACACAGCTTCGGTTTGGGCGAAATCCAGCCTGTTCAACAGGAATCTTTTCCAGTAATTCATTACGTTTTCTGTTATACAGCAGCCTCTCAATTAGTTTGTACATCATGCTCAAAAGAGAGATAGGACAATAACTTCGGGCTTCGTCGTTGGGTTTACCTAGATTCAAGATACCAATGATTCTTGTAGAGCTGACGAAATGTCCTCAGGGCTGAACGGTATGGAATAAGAGCTATCATCTAAGCATTCTGCTAGCGTGGTTCTCAGTTATCGCTTCACTTGAATGGCAAGAGGACGAGATTGATGGCTTAGGTATTGTGACAATGTGTGCAGCAACTTTGTTTTGTTTTATGAAATTGTTATTGCATGTTGTTCGATTTCCACCTCCCAGGTTACGTAAGAGGGACCAGGCTTTCCTGCTTTAGTGTTTGAAGTCAAGATTTTCGACAGTGTCCAGCTATTTCTGTCGGCGCGAGGCATCAAGGCTATGCAGCAGATCGTCCTCTATTTCTTGTTCACATTAATTCATTGTGTTGTTATAAACTATGTTGTATAGTAAAAATTTATTTTATAGAAATGCTCTGCAAAAGCCATTAACAGAAGCGTAAAATAACAAGTTCTGAAACAGAAATTGTTCAAACTTACTGTGAAGCCTGTGGAAATATATTTTGAAAGAGCAAAATACGTTGCAATGCTGCATAAGAAGGCGGCCATCAGTGAAGTCGAACTCAGCTCCGTCGCAGCGAGCAGATTTCAAGCCGATTGCGGGTGGGTAGGCAACCCATTTTACAGTTCCGTAATGAATCGGAACAGGCTGTACATGTATTTCAGGAATTCATGCAGTCTCAAACGCTAACATACAGTACCACGATTTGATTCTCCTATTTTGGACATTATTGTCGCCCCTCACTGATTACATCCAATAATCGAGCAATTCAAAATTATTTATGCTGAATTCTTTATAATCATCGCTCACACACACCCTTGCAAATAAACGAAAGAATGAATGAATGAAATAACTGTACAATTTATATTCTGTCATAAACTTCAACAAGGTAATTGAACATCGATTGATGCTTTTAGAAACTTTGCAATCTTTGAGACATTGTAAAACGCTAACTGGTTACGGGAAGGTTCGAGTGTTGATATACATCCCTCGTGCCGTGGCGTGGCTCCCCAACTCAAACACAGCATGACAGCGATTCATCCCAGGCCAAGTAGTTGCCAACTTGTAAAGATAAACATTTGATCACTAGAACAGCTCCTAAGCTCGAAAACAAGTGACTTACTGTCACTAAGGAGCTACAAAATATTTAACCTGTCAAGTGGAAGAGACGCGTGCATGAGCAAAATAATTGAGAGGCTGAAACACAAACAGTGACAAGTGCATTTTGTAACGCACACTCGACCCCCTCAGTCGCACAAGCGTGGGGCCTACAAAGGACGCGACGCCTAGTCAATAGGACAAAACGTCCATGCCACAGAGTCCATGCTGAAAAGTACAAAATACAATATGGCTAAACCAAAAATGCTTAGTAGAGCAAATAGTCCATACCCTGAAGTTTGGACGAATGCACAAAATACAAAATGGCTAAATAAAATGTTCAAAATTTAATGCTGAAAGCACAAAATACAAAATTGCAAAACCAAAAATGGTTAGTTGTGCAAATAGTCCAAACCATGAAGTCTATGTCCAAAAATAAACCCCTTTCGTTTCTATTTGGTAAAAGATATATAAGGTGCGTTCAAAAAGTAACGAGCCGGAGGCATAATTACAGAAACCAGTACCTGTATGTTAGAAGTATTGGCCCTGGCTGTTGAGGAACTTGTCCCACTGTGACACGAGTCGGTGAATGGCTGTCTCATAAAATTCCCTGGGCTGCTATGTGAACCAGTTCCGCACGTACAGCTGGACGTCGACGTCCGAGGTGAATCGTTGGCCCCGCAGAGCCCTTTTCAGGTGTCCAAACATGGCGTAATCACAGGGAGAGAGGTCTGGACTGTATGGAGGGTGGCCGAGAACTTCCCATTTGAATTTATGCAGGAGTGCCGCGACTGTGTTGGCCGTATGAGGTCGTGCATTGTCGTGGAGCAGAATGACCCCACGGGTGAGATTGCCTGGTCGTTATGTTTTGATCGCTTGGCGAAGGGTGGTCAAGGTTTCTTAGTAACGCTGGGCATTCACTGTTGTCCCGTGCGGCATGAAGTGTATCAGAAGGGGGCCATCTTGGTCAAAGAAGAACGTTAGCATTACCTTTCCTACACTCGTGTGGAAGGCCTTGCCTTTTTTGGGTGGTGGTGACCCTGGATGCTTCCACTGGAGACTTTGTCGTTTGGATTCTAGTTCGAAGTGATGACACCATGACTCATCTCCTGCCACCACTCGTGCCAGGAACCCATTCCCTTCCCTCGCATTGCGCTGCAGGTGACCAAGACAGTGGGCCATTCGACATGCTTCCTGGTGTGGTTGAAGACTGTGGGGCACCCATTGGGCATCCATTTTGAGCAGGTGCAGTCGTTCCTTCATGACGGTGTGCACACTTCCGACGCTCAATCCGACAGCGGCGGCTATGGCGTTCACTGTCACTCGGCGGTCCTGGGTAACGAGTGCATCAACCAGCTGGACGTTGTCATCGGTAAGGCAGGGGGGGAGGGGGGGTGCCCCAAACCCGTCCTTCCCTGAAGCGCTTGGCCACGCCTTGACCCTTGCAAGGGACATGGAGTGTTCGCCGTACACTTGTGACATTCGGCGATGAATCTCCGTTCCCCCTACTCCTTCCGCTGTCAGAAACCGAACAACGCCTCTTTACTCTTCGTTCGACGCCTCCATGTCACTGCAATGCGACTGGCAGCGTTGGACGATTGATGCATGCTGCTGCTCGCTTTGTATCAACACGTGACGTGCAAGCGTGCCTTCTAACGACGGGCTGTGACCTTCCACGCTCTGGTTGGAACCACACCTCGTTACACACGCCACGATTAGCCGATGTCGTCACCGGTTTGCGCATTTCAGCCTCCGGCTCGTTACTTTTTGAACGCACCTTATAGATTTTATAAAGTAAACTTCATATTGAGCTTCCTGAAGTTCAACTAGATTGCATTTAATTTTTTACATAATTGATTTAATTATATATGAATTGCAGCCAATGGCCATAACTGGGTATTTTTGACTGAACGCCCGAAGGCTCACAACAAGTTCAATTTCAAGTAGTTCCAACTTTGGCTATAAGATGCTATTGTCACTAACAGCTAGCGTCGAACGTTGGAACTTGATAGAGCGTTTCTATCTAGCCAATTGATTTAAGGTATCTTAGTGACCATGGGTCTCATACAGGGTGGGTGGGGTTATGGCTCGGCAGCCAGGACCATTTGATTCTCCGGGACAGGAAGCAACTACAGACGTAGTTTCCTAATTTTACTCCAGGCAAATACCGTGATCGTACCTAAATGAAGGTCACGGCTGCTTTATACCCAAATCCTACCTCAATTAAATATACACTCATTAGTACAGATGCTAGGTTCTACTGATAGGTTAGTACTGCTGTTCTGGCTCAGTGAGGAAAGCAATGGCAAACTACCTAGCACGCCCCAATATAGCGCTGCCTTGGGATTTTGTGGGTATCTACCCACATAACCTAACGGCAGTGCTTTTTGAGGATCCAACCAGCCTTCGGGCTGATTACCTAACAGACAGACAGAGTACGGACATTGCAGTGACAGATTATCAGACAAATACTGCACACAGCCAAGTACATGGGGCTCAACATTGCAAAACCTCTAAAGAATCAAAAACAACAACCTGGGATCTGATGAAATCATGAATGATGTGTTTCTGTCAGGTGTAGCTGCACGTCTGAACGCATGGAAGGTGTTGTATGCATTACTCTTGGGAGGTGATATAATCACGGTAGGCGAGTCCAATAATTCCTCTAAAACAACGCTCTTGGAAGATATCTACCCGTTTAATAACCTTATCTAGGAATTACCAAGCCTCCGTGGCTTAGGCGGCAGCACGCCGGCCTCTCACCGCTGGGTCCGTGGTTCAAATCCCGGTCACTTCATGTGAGATCTGTGCTGGACAAAACGGAGGCAGACAGGTTTTTCTCCGTGTACTCCGGTTTTCCCTGTCAAAATTTCATTCCAGCAACACTCTCCACTATCATTTCATCTGCCATTCATTTAATCATTGCCCGAGAGGAGTGCGTCAGGCCTTGGCAGCCCGCACAGTTCATATCCTCGCCGCTAGATGGGGGCTTCATTCATTCCATTCCTGACCCGGTCGGAGACTGGAAGCGGGCTGTGGATTTTGATTTTCATCTAGGAATTACCATGTTTCACAAACATACTGTATATTGCAATTAGCCTGACAAACTCTTGAAGAGTGTAATCTTTGCGGGGATGCTGGTGGGTAGAACACTACCTTTTGTAAACATTGTACAGAAATTTGTGAAGGGTTCAGCTCACTTCTCCAAATAGATTTCGTTGCTCTACTTCTGCTGATCTCTCAGGTACGAGGTAGCACGACCAGTACATTAAATTAATTTGTTTTCTCGTTCTATTGAGTATCACTTTCAGTCTATCTCAAATCAGTTTTAAAGTAGCGCTGCAGAAAAGACACAGTAAATTAGAACTTACAATCCCAGTTGTTAAACAGAATCTCGGTCACGATTAATTTGCTCAGAACCGAAGACTCGTCAGCATAGTCTAAACAACGCGGAGAGTCACATTTCAAATCCCGATGTCGATGATGGTCATTCTAAATGTGCTAATTTCGTGACGTTTTCTACACTGACTTTGAGGGTGCGCAAATATGAGGGAGCCGTGTCAGTAGTTTCACTGGCGCGTTAAAGATCTGCTTCGGGGAAAAATTCAGGCACTCCGGCGTGTCTAATAGCCGCAGTCGTTTAAAGGGACGTAAAACCAATAACAATATTATTCACGATAATACAGGTTATTAGACTAATCCCGGCCCAGATGTTTCCACACTTCCCCACGGTAACGTGAAATTATCAAAGTGAAATATCACTTCTTGTGGTTTGGATTCCACGTAAAGCTGGAGGTTCCACGATTAATGATCGCGAGATTATAGGTCATGCAAAATTGTTGTTGTTAATTAATTTGAGTGGCTTAGGACATCTTGGTCATCAGCCCCATGAGATTGATTGTGTGCTGAACTTTGTCTCATAACCTGTATTCCTGTGATGACACTTAATACTGTGTAGCTGTATTAGGGTCAGGGATGATGTATGTGCACCGGGACTCGAAGTAGGGTACTATCCCCGCATTTGCGTGGAAGGAGTGTGGAAAACCCTGGGAGAAACTAAACTCAGGGTAACCACTGTCAGCACCGGGATTCAATCCTATGATCTACGGTCATGCTGCTGCTGCCCCCGTGGTCGTGGTGCACTATTTAACGAGCAGGGCTACGCCGAGGGGCATATTGATTTTATTACACACACTACTATTTAATTCGTTCAATAATTATTGGCGCTCCCCCTATAACTCCTGCAAAATAGAAGTTTGAAATGTGTGTCGATGTATGCGTGAAGATCAACTATAGTACTATCAAATGCCACCAGATGCTGTTGCTGCTTCCCATAGGTAGCGCACTGGACATCGATGAATCAACATGGAAGCCGACAAGCACGGGCAGACTTGGACAGTGTGGTTTCTCTGGAGGGGAGGCGTTACTGCTTCAGACATCCACACGAGGTTAGCAGCCATGTATGGGGAGGCAGCGCCAAATCGCCAGACCATTGCCACCATTCGTGAGCCAGGGTTTACTGTGCTGCCACATATCCTCCATATTCGCCTGATCTGGCTCCTGGTGACTATGCCCTATTCGTCGCAATGAAAGAGGGCATGCGGGGTAAGAAGTTAACCACCAATGACAACCTCCCCACAGTTGTCCAACTGTGGCACCAGGATACCCACAAAGAATGGTTTATTACGCAAATACGGAAGCTGCCATAACGATGAACAACGAGCACAGGCATTGGCGGGGAATACTTGTAATGTAATTTGAATGAGTTTGTTGAATAAATGGTTCCTGTGAATGGGGAAAAAATGCAGTGCTAGTCATTTATGAACGCCCCATGTACTATTACCACTGTGGCTCTGGTTATTCGACAACATACACTCAAGTACACGAGACTGATGACCGAGTAAGTCGTATTACACCCACAACTACAGTCACCACAGTAGCCATATCACCTCGCCCCTCGCCCCTGGCCCCGTGGAAAGAGGTTTAATAGAGGAAAACGGGGGAGAGAGAATAATAATAATATTGGCTTGCCGGCCCCGTGGTGTTGGGGTAGTGCGCCTGCCTCTCACCCGGAGGCCCTGGGTTCGATCCCCGGCTCCGTCAGGAATTTTAAAACTGACGTGAGGGTTGGAACGGGGTGCACTCAGCCTCGTGAGGACAATTGAGTAGCTGTCTGACAGTGAGACAGCGCCCCGAACACGAATACCAAGATTAACGGCCAAGGGGACCCGACGCGCTGATCACGCGTCACCCCAATATCTGCAGGCCAAATGGCTGGGCAGCGGTCGCTTGGTCGGCCTTAGCCCGTCATGGGCTGGATAGTGCCAGGGGTTGGTTTTTTTTTTATAATATTGGCTTTACGTCCATTTCGACTGCAGCGACTTTTAGAGACACCGCGGTGCCGGAAATTTGCCCCAAGGGTTAAACGTGCCAGTAAATCTACGGCTCCCTCGTATTTGCGCACCCTCAAAAGCCAACTGGCCGTGCCAGAATCCGATGCCTCAGCCTTGGGCAAAGCAAGTGAGAACATTACCGCTGAGCTACGCAGTCAGTCTGGACGGAGACAAATTAATCGTGGTTATAGTTACCGGCGGTTAGCTCTGCACTTCCCCATCCCACACCCCCGGTATATTACTGCAGCGTAAAACATTTGCCACGTGTAGCGTGTCTGTGTCTGATTGTAGATTCTACTGTCATACACGCCTATGTTCTCAGATAGGGAAGTATTCGGCCCGCTCCCCGCACCACTCTACACCCCTCCCCTACCATTGGGCTCTAAAGGTCAAGTGCATAGATATACACCAGTATCTGTAGGAGAGATGTTTATATCGGTCATTGAGCCATGGTATTCTATCTCCACTTCTTTGAGCCAAGTCACACTCCACGACTGTAATAGGGAGCTAAAAGTCTAGAAATCCAAGATTCGAATCTCGGCGTTTACAACGGAAATTCTGAGTTTGGATACACTCTTTACTGACAAATACCATAATAATACTTTACTTCAAGTTATGAGGTACCCCTGTTAAACCTAGATCGTACTAAATATTATAATACACACGATAACAGTCACCACAGTAACTCCGGTTATCAGACAAATATCATACACAAGTACACGAGACTGATGACTCAGTTGTCCTAAGATCCAAATTGAAAGAAAATTTCACTACGATCAACCGAAAGTACATTTCCTCTACGCATCAGGAGTTGATGGTAGAATAGTGGGACATTTTTCAACAGATGAAGAGCGGTAGTGAGCTGTGTGGCATTGTTGTCCATTTAACAGGGAGGTAAAGCTGTATTGGACCTGCGCATACAGTATATAAAGTAATAAATTACCTTCCCACACACACAATTAACTCCCATTCCTGATTAGGTTACGTACACGGGGCGTAATGAGAGGACTATTACACAATGATTCATTGGCTACCTTCACTAGCAGCATGCACTCTGCCTGGTACACCTTCACACCACATGTTTCCAGCTCCATGGAGTAATATTCTATTCTCTCCATCGATCCAGTATATTGAAATGGAATTCATGTATTTTTTTTGTTGGTAGGACTACTGTAAATACCTCTTAAGCTACAATTACTGTAACATGAAGACATATTTTCCACCATTTTTCCTCAATCCACTTTTCAAGGCATACGATATTTTGCAGAATTGATATCTGTTGTCCAGAATCAATTTTATTGAATTGTGTTCCCTGAAAGCAAAATTTTAGGAATTGAAACATTGTCGAATGTGTGGTTGGTTGGTTGGTTGGTTTCTTAGTTTAGGGGCTGTGACAACGCGATCATGTTGCCCCGTGTACTTTGGGTGTGTGTAGAATTTGTCTGATAACCGGTGTTAATTGTGATGACTGCATTAGTGTGCGTTATCTGTTTTTAATTCAAGTAAGGACTGCAGACGATAATTTCAAGTAGTTCCTACTTTCGCTACCAAATACTACCGTCCACGACACCTAGCTTCGCTACTTCTAGATGCCATCGCAACCAGCGTCCGGTGATGAACGTTGGAACTTCAGAGCATTAATCAAACCTAACCTACAAATGTTGGCTTCACACAAGTGTAGTTAGTGGAAGGTTCTTTTTCATGCCATAAATCTATGACATGGGATCGCCGGCTTTACTTCCCCTCCGAGGGAAGGCGTACTGACGGATTTTTTACGCTCTTAAAAAATCCGACGACTTGGCAGGATTTGAACCCGCGACCTTGGGCATAGAAGCTCAGCATGCTAGCAACTACGCCACCGAAGCCGCCGACGAATGTTTGACGATGCGAATAATCGAGAGCTTTCTTTTTCATGCCAGTTAACGACATTTTAGACCGGTATGAAGACTTATGGTTTACCGGCTGTTGTTCTCGTAGTAATGGACGTCTTTGTAATTGCATTTCCAGTTAATGGCTAAGAGTGATATGATATGGGAAGATCACCTCAATGTTTTACCCCAGTAAACAACAATCATCATAATCAGAGGAATGACGTGCCATACCTTCCTCTTGAAGAATCTATGCGAACCTATGTTAACGAGTGTTCATCGCACAAATAATGGCATAACAAGTTGCAATTCGTGATTGCTAAACATCTTCCAAGCTTATTTGCAGCACATAAAACATGCAAAAGCGACAAAATTACACAAAAGCTATGACAGAAGGGGTACGACTGGAGACAAAGTGTGCACACACAACCTAAGAAGCAGCTGTTATCAACACAAACCCGCGCCTGGGCAATCGCCATGGGTCGTGGTGTTGGGACACTTAACATATTCAGGAACAAGATGTTCAGTAAACAACATAAAGCCTACTTTCTCCTAAATGCATGGGTATTGCTATAACTCTTTGTCCTTTTCAAGGAGTATAATTGAATGTTGGTTGTAGTAGCTTGTTGAAATAAAACGTACTACACGGATAAACATGAATATGAGGTGCCCTTTGCTAGTGCAACCTCTGTAAAAGAATTCATTCAATTCAGTTTCACGGTGTTTGAATTGATATGGGGAATCGATTTGCACAAATACATGGCCGAAATCTGCAAACTATTGGGCTGATGACCTTTTAGTTCAGTCAAAGGATGCTTCCCACAAAAAGGTATGTTGTTGCAAAATTTGAGAGAGATCAAATGATTAGGTTGGTCGTATTTTTGAATTAAGCTTTTAACATTTGGGTGGCCGCCATTCCGTTTCCGTCAAGATGGCGGCGATTTAAAACATGACACTGAGGTGCCCTTTGCCAGTGCTATCTCTGTACCAAATTTCGTTCAATTAGGATTTACCGTGTTTGAATTGATAGGGGGACTCGATTTGCAAACATACATGGTCGCCATATGTAAACTATTGGACTGATGACCTTGTAGCTTGATCAAAGAACGCTTCTCACATAAGGTATGTTGCTGCAAAATTTGGTAGGGATCAGATGATTAGGTTGGTCGTAATTTGATTCAAGCTTTTAACATTTGGGTGGCCGTCATTACGTTTTCGTCAAGATGGCGGCAATATAATACATGACACTGAGGTGTCCTTTCCTATTGCTACCTCGGTACCAAATTTCGTTCAATTCGGTTTCACCGTATTTGAATTGATACGGGGAATCGATTTGCACACATACATGGCCGCCATCTGCAAACTATTAGGCTGATGACCTTGTCGGTTAGTCAAAAGACGCTCGCCATATAAATATATGTTGTTGCAAAATTTTGTAGAGATCGGATGATTAGGTTAGTCGTAATTTGATTTAAGCTTTGAATATTTAGGTAGCCGCCATTACGTTTTCGTCAAGACGGCGGCAATATAAAACATGGCACTAGAGTGCCCATTGCTAGTGCTACCTCTGTACGAAATTTTGTTCAATTCGGTTTCACCGTGTTTGAATAGATAGGGGGAATCGATTTGCACACTTACATGGCCGCCATCCTCAAATTATTCGGCTGACGACCTTGCAGTTTGGTCAAAAGATTCTTTATACATAAAGGTATATTCTCGCAAAATTTGGTAGAGATCAGTTGATTAGGTTGGTCGTAATTTGATTCAAGCTTTTAACATTTGGGTGGCCACCATTACGTATTCATCAAGATGGCAGCGATATAAAACCTGACACTGGATTGCCCTTTGCTAGTGCTACCTCTGTACCAAATTTTGTTCAATTCGGTTTTACCATGTTTGCATAGATAGGGGGAATCAATTTGCACACATACATGGCCGCCATCCGCAAAGTATTGGGCTGATGACCTTGTCGTTTAGTCAAAAGACGCTCGCCATATAAGTATGTTGTTGCACAAATTGGTAGAGATCGGATGATTAGGTTAGTCTTAATTTGATTTAAGTTTTGAACATTTGGGTGGCCCCCATTACGTTTCCATCAAGATGGCGGCGATATGAAACATGGCACTGAGGTGCCCTTTGCAAGTACCAAATTTCATTCAATTCGGTATCGCCGTGTTCGAATTGATATGGGGGTGGGGGCGGGGGGGCGGGCGACAGGCATTCAGAGTACACAGACTCACACACACACACACATTTTTTGGCCCTGTGTAGATCTCATAAGTCTACCTTCATTTTTTGCAAAAATCGAAAGTAGGCTAAGAATTATATTCGTACCTCGATAAAGTCTGACAAATTAAGTTTTATTTTCTAAATTACTTAATCAATGCAGGCCTAATTGGTTTTCACGCCGGGCCCGTGATGTTGAGGTAACGCACCTGCCCTTCAACCGGAGGCCCCGGGTTTGATTCCCGTCTCCGTCAGAGATTTTAGAAACTTACGTAAGGGTGCGATCGAGGTGCAATCCTCGTGAGGACAATTGAGTAGCTGACTGACAGATGAGGCAGCGCCTGTCACGTAGTCTAAGATTAACGACCGAAGGGAACCCGACGCGCTGACTACACATCACCCCGCAATCTGTAGGTCGAATGGCTGTGAAGCAGTCGCTTGGTAGGTCAGGCCCCCTTTATGGGCTGTGGTGCCACAGGGTTTGGGTTTTGTTTTAATGGTTTTGAAAAAAGCGCATTTGTAGTGAGAAATAATGCCTTTTGAGTATACACGTAACTCGCCCTAAATAGTAAACAAATTCTTGGAGTGACTCATCATAATTATTATAGATTATTCGGAGTGTCTCTCATCGTGTTAATGATAATAATATCGTATGGCCTTGGGTGCCGGGTGCAGCTTTGTTATTTGACACCTAGAGGGCAGCTTGCATGTCGAATTTTTTGTTGTTCCTTGAAACACTATGAAACTCAAGGAGGTGAGATATCTAAGCTCCATGACACTAAAGCACTTTCTAGTAGAGACATGAGAAACTTTGTGTTGGCGGAAAATCCCGAGTTTAATTTTGCCATTTTGAAAACGGCCTACTGAATTCAAATGAATTCTGTAACATGCCAACATCGTATGACATGCGTGTTGTGATTTTTGCCGTCTTTAAAGAATCACGTACCACGGCTAGGAGCAAGCCTGCAAGCTTGGGGTTAGTAATCCGACACGATAACCACTCACCCACCGGGGCAAGCCTCTTCTTGATAACATACGTATTTTGATATCACTTACGTTTTTCACGTTGCTCGATATCATGCTGACTTGTAGCTGACTCTTAGTAATATCTTTTGCTCTTATGCTCCGTATTTTTACTTCGCCAAAATATACATCTAACACATACCACTGAACCTTATGATGGCCACCCTGCTCTAACTCCATGACCAGCTGGAAATTGACGACGTCATGGACGGCACTAGACTGTTCGAGCACTGACACCCTCTTGCATACGGCATCTGAGTCACGATCAATTTCCGGGCTTCGTGCTGCGAATATTGTTTCTCTCAAGTATGAGCAAAAGAGCTCTAAATCTTGTCCTGCGTGGTGTTGGTAAGGTTACCATCCATGCTAAGATTAAAACTTTTGTGTGTGAGTTGCCAAACTTTACTCAAATGGTTTACTCGGCAAATTTGTTGTTTATATACAGCAGTTCTTCACAGGATGATTTAAAGATTTGTTTAAAATTCAAGACAGTCTGTAATGTATATTCGCTTGCCGCAAGGTAATATGACAATAAATTACAACCAGTAAAATGTTAGGGAAAGTATGCGGTAAACTAACCATAGAACAAGGCTCTACCATCTTTCTTGTTGTGTATGTCTAATCTAAGGAAAAGGCAATCAAGCTTCATGTTTTACGAGGCCTTTTACTCTCACGATTATTCGGGTGTTTAACTATGGAACTCAGTAGCGTAACTAGGATTTGCTTCAGGAAGGGGATGAGCCGAGTCAAAATTACATGGGAGGTGAGCACTTAAACAAAATGGGACATTATCACTGAAAACAAATGACGAGCCTTACAGTAGTCGCATATGTTGTGTAACATGTGACATGTTATCCTACTATGTGTCTGCCGGGAGCACAAATCCAATCTTAACAGTGAACTCTGTTGGTCATTGAAATAACTACTTGTAAAACTCCAGTGCCAAATCCTTTCAGCAAATATGATATAATGAATATTTTCACACCAAAGGACGACAAATTGAAGATGATTTATTGTAGGAATATCTTCAATGGGGCCTCCAAACCTTGAAGTAAACCGTATGTGATATACATTCCACATAGTGGAAATGGGACTGAAATGGGACGGAAACAATGACCGCACACGGTGGCGGAGATTGGTACAACGACGTACTGTCGGCCGTGTGGCTGTGTGGAATGTACCGCATATGGTTTACTTCAAGATTTAGAGGCCCCATTGAAGATATTCCTACAATAAATCATCTTCAAATTGTCGTTCTTTGGTGTGAAAATATTCATTATATCATGTTTGCTGAAAACAAAATTATGATTCATTATATTTTCATACTTTTGCTGTATTCGTATTATGATGTAAGCATTCGAGGTACTGTCAGCCAATATACTGCAACCGAGTGGAAAGATGTTATACATAAAAAAATATCCGATCCCGAAGTTTAAAACCCTCCTATAGGCTATATCTTTCACTAGCACAACGTATTCGGAGCTGAAAATGATGTCCAAGCCCCTAAAATAAAACAACTACAACAACAAGAATGAAAACCATTGCGTTAAGGCGAGACCCTACTGAGGTTTGTAAATCCTGCAATTTGCATCCGATATTCATCATATATTGTGAGTTAATGTATGTTAGCAAAATTGAGAGTATTCTCAAATTTGGAACAATTTCGTAACATGGTTTCAGATTTATAACGCATTAAAAGAATTATTTAGCGTGATTTCAAAACTTCCCTTGCGTACAATGTTTTAGAGATTTTAATTTGAACCTTTTTTTTGATAGTTATTATGCCTATGAGAATAATAATTGGTATTATTATAGTCCATAAAGATTTGAAATATTGATATTATTGAAGTATTTGTTTTCTCTCACCCTTACTATTTAATTTTTGAAACTCTCAAAATCCATGTTTGACTCAAGATATCTCCGTCATATAGGCTATAGTTATTCTTCAATCTGGATACCAACTTTTATGCATCTCCCAGGGTACTGAAGTGATGCTAAGTTGAAAGACAATCAGGCATAAACTGTTGTACTAACAACAATTTGAATACTGAAAAAGGAAGTTTTGAGGATACCTAATTGTCTGCATCGTCCTACAATTGACGTATATTCTCTGCGTGCCTACATCACTGGATCCAACTGGAAGACAAAGGAGTACGCAGTGGAAGTAGATGTTAATTTCTAACCTCCCCCAGGGTCTCACAATTCGTGGGACGTGGGTTGGCGACCACGGGACCCCAGCTGAGTCTGACATAGCTTCCACTAATTTGTGCTGGGCTACTCTCCGTCTTCTTTACTATCGACCTCTCTTGGTCAACTCTTGTTCTCTTCCGACCCCGATGGTATTAGGTTATCCGAGGCCTAGGGAGTCTCTTCCTTTCCCGCCTTAATTGGCCCTTCCCTCATCTTTCCTGATCCCTCATTCTTCGAGGGATCGGCCTTATAGAAGTTGCACACGGTTGAGTCGAATACTGTAATCGGTGGAAACTTCGAATTAGAACTGAAATTAGTCCACATTGTGAACATTCTTTATTTCTGGTAATCCTGGAACAGATGTTAAATCTCCCAGCAAGTCTTTCAATCTAGTTATAGCAATGAGACTAGTTGAACTTCAAAAATTGAATTGAACTAAAGATCAAGTTTAAGTGCCAGGGATAAAATTTAAGCTTACATATATCGAAACATTCGCGTTATAGTAATTCGAATGAAATTCATGTAGGATATGAAGTTTTCTCCCAGACAAATTCGTTTTTTAAGAGCGTTAAAATCCTACAGTATGCCTTCTTTCGGAAGGGAAGTAAAGTCAGCAGGCCCACGCCATAGATTTATGGCACGTATAAGAACCTACCACTACAATTGGTGGTATGTATGTATGTCTACCCCTTATTATTCCCGTTTTCCAACGGGGTCGGGGATGAGATGCGATGGATTGGTGGTGTGTAGCAAAATTTATAGATGATATTTGGCTAGTTAGAAACGCTCTATCAAGTTCCAACGTTCGCCGTTACGTGTTAGTGACAGTAGCATCTGGTATCCATCGTTGAAACTACTTGAAACTGAACTTGTTGGGAGCCCTCTGACGTTCAATCAAAAATACCCAGCTATGGCCATTGGCTGCAATTCATATATGTTAATAATAAGTTTGTTTGGGAAATAATAATTACTACGAGTATTCGTGGTTCGAGTAATCGAGGTTTGTCAGTACTCGAATGAAGATAGAAGTTGCCATTAAATACGGTGAAGATGTGTCATTCATTGTGGGGCTATCACCGGCTGGAGTGCGCAGGAGCTGATGGAGAATCAATGAGCGGAAACATCTCTGGCCATTTCCTTCAGGGCCAGCGTCACGGCGAGACGAAAATGAGGAGGAAGCAAGCGTTAACTGAACTACATCCGGTTGCGCCTTTAATAGAGGTCAGTCTGCCAGTAGCTCTTCCTTCCTCTATTGCACTCACACAGTGAGTAGGGACGTAGCGTTAAGGTGGGGGAGGGGTCCTAGAGTACCTCCATCAAATACCGCATCAGTTCCTGGTGCTTTCCCACAGCTATAGCAAAAGTTTGAGATAGTTTTAAAACACTCTTAGGAGGAAGTATTAGTAATGCGAGACACCCAGGTTTACATGAATATGTTTTCGGCGGAGGACTTCTATTTGTATGTCTGAGTCTGCAGTCTTTTAACTGTCTTTTTAGCAGCTCTCTATGTCTCCCTGTCCTGAGCTAATCGTTTCATCCCTGCATAGCTAGCACACCTTACATCCGAGGCAATCTGCTAGCATACTCTAACCTTGGTTCACCCCTACAGTTCTTGTCCTCAAACCTTCCTTCCATAGCTAAGTTTGCTATTCTTGGGTGTCTTAGTATGTATATGTATCTTAGCAGTCACCAGAAACATCTGGAAATAGCGTGGAAATATTTGTGACACCTAGTTACCGTGCAACAGGGACCCGGAACAGAACGTAACGCGGAACGGAACCCTTGTCAATGTGGAACAGAGAAATTCCGTTATCTCCAAGGTTATTTCCAAGTTGTAATGTTACCGCTGTCTGTTCCAGGCGTAACGTTACCTGTCCTGGAACGGAACGGAGTCTGAAACCATACCCGGTATCTGGAATAGTGGAACATTGGCCGAGCCTGTACCGATACAGCAGATTGGAGCCGGGTGGAACGTTACGTTGTCTCGTACCGAAATGAACAGAGGAATATCCGATACGTTACAGTTCGGAACGTTCTACTTATTAAAACGGAACAAACGGACGGAATGGAACGGTACACATTTAACGGGATTGTATTGTTACAAGACTGCATTATGGCGTCTTTAGGTCAAGTAAGAGCGGTGCGATGTAGCTCTTATTTTTATTGGGACGTCAGCGTTAGTGGTCAAATCACATCCAAACACGGTGCATTCATTTACTCACTCATTTCTTCCCACCACACAATCCCATTTTCCCGCTCGACCTCACAGCCCGCCGGCCTTCTGTTTCAGCTAATGTAGAGATCTTGTACCCCCAAAAGAAGATGCTCGGCTCCGACCCCTCGTTGTGATCGGTTGATCAAAGTATCTTTGGGATACAGGAATGATTTATTATTTTATTAATATTATTGTTATATATAAATAGCTTATAAATATATTTTAATACAATTTTGGTCAGCTTGCATATCATTAACAATCATTTCGTGTCCTAAAAACATTAGGTTGTTTTTCGGTGCTTTCAAAATAAGGCTATATGTCTTACCCACACCGTCACTCCAAGAGGACAGCGAAAAACTTATTATGAGACTATTGTTATTGTTATTATTAGAATATTGTTATTATTTTCATAATTATTAGGCTATTATGATTATTATTATTATACTATTATTATATTACTTTTTATTATTGTAGACAATTGAGTTTGTACAAAAAATCGCATTCCAGCAACATAGAAACTACCTTATACTATGGGGCAAAATAAATTCCTCATAGTTATTATTGGGGACCGGATTCTTAGGCCTTTACCTATTTTCTCCATACTTCTAAATACTTTTCCGAATCACACTCAAAAGAGGTATAGTCATGCATTCTGTAGTATCCAAAAACCTAAATGATATTCGAGAACCTAAAAATACCTAATTGCAGTTTTGTTCCATTTATTTTAGTATATTTGTATTTTTAGTCCATAATTTTTAAAAGTAAATGTGAAGATAGTGTTTATTCCTAGCTCCCGTTGATTGATATAAATCCTACTTACCGGAAAAATCAAATATTTCAGCTCTTTTCAGCTTATATATTATTGCTTGTTTATTTACCGCCAGGAAAGTGGGAATGAATCTCTTATTATTTCCAAGAATCCTATATTCTAAATAAACTAAATTAATTGAACAAACTAGTGTGTTAAAATCACCTCTGGCATCCTTGGTTTTATTGGATTTGAATAATTAACATACTTAAGGACAGCAAATATTGCCTAAAATTGTAAAGTTCTCGGTGATATTTCGATAAAATATGTACCAGAGTGTAAAATATTTACACCCTCGTTGCAATCGGATTGTCTACTAACAATTAGACATTAATATTTTTAGCTTATGTTTGGGTGGTTTCATAACTAAAAAAAACAGAAACATGGACACACAAGAGTGGGAGAAGGCGAACTTCGAGCTGTGACGTTTTCTCGAGGACCTCGGCCCATGGGTTTTATCACAGAATCTGCACACAGAGAGGATACCACCATATGTGGACACAGTATCATATACTCACCTGCCAAGCTAGGACAAACTCATTAACTTCCCATGCTAAGAATGAAAACTTGTGAAAGTCACCATATTGTAAGAACCTGTAGTTGTTGTTGTTGTTGTTGTTTTAAGGGGCCTAACATCTAGGTTATCGGCCAAGAACCTGTAGGCCTACGCATTTTGTTTAAGCAATATTATTATTTTTAAGAAAAAAATATAATATTAATTGTCCGCTTCGAAACGATCTTACCACATTTTTAGCTTCTTTTTATTTTATGAAAAAAATAGGCTTATGAGATCACCTTTTGTCCGTGTGTATGTGTGTGCGTATGTGTGCGTGTGTGTGTAAGTCCCTAATAACCTCTAAACGGCTGGGGCGATTTCAATGAAACTCGGTAATGTCATAGTACTATTTTGGCCGGGCCCAACCGTGCCCTTCAAATTTCATTACGTCTCACCAACCAAACATGGCGGCTGTGCGAAATATTTCACCCGCATTCTATATCTCCGAAACTATTACTGATATCACCCTGTAATTTTGTACGGTGATAATGGCCACTACAAAAAGGTCACCTATGAGACGTTTCAAATACATCTTCACTACAAAACGAAGACAGACTTTTCTCGCGATTTAACCAACCAAACGCAATGAAACATGGTACAGTAAATGTTTATACACATTGTAATGCACTGGCATCTAACTTAGTTCAATTGTCTATATAACCTCAAGATGGCGGCTGTGCGAAATATTTTACCGGCATTCTATATCTCAGAAACTATTACTGATGTCACCCTGAAATTTTGTACGGCGATAAAAAGTACTACTAGATGTTCAGCTATGAGTCTACTAAAAACCTGAGAAATACAGAACGAACATGGGGGCCAGGCGAATGTGAAGCATTTAAGTAGACTTTTCTCGCAATTTAATCATCTGAGCGCAGTGAAATAAGGTACAGTAAATGTATACAGTATAGGCTACACATTGTAGTGCACTGGCATCTAGTTTAGTTCAATAGTTCACATAACCTCAAGATGGGGGCTGTGCGCAATTTTCAAATTAAGTTTTTATTTCTTGTGTATTAATCATGCGATCGCAGTGAACGTTTGAATAATGAACCTACGTAAAAATCGTCATGGAATTGTACATAACTCTATGGCCTACATGTATAAAAATCTACTAATCTATGATAGCAATCAAACTGAAATTTTGTATGTTGATAGAGGCTATGAACATAAGTTCACCTATGCGACCATCCGAAATATTTAAACGGTTCACAATATCTATTAATCTATTACAGCAATCAAACTGAAATTTTGTATGTTGATAGAGGCTATAAACATAAGTTCACCTATGGGACTTTCAATAACCTGGTGAGCACAACTCCAACATGGCGGCGACGCGAAATATAAGTATTGAAATTAACGTTTCTCGCGATTTAACCAACCGAGCGCAGTAAAACTCGGTACCGTAAATGCTTATACAAATTTTAATCCACTGGCATCGAATTTATTTCAGTTGCTTTCATAACCACAAGATGTGAAATTTTAAATTCCGATTTCCATATCTTGTGTCCTTACCATGCAATTGAAGATGGATACTACACCTACACAACAATCTTCAGGTAATAGTATATAACTCTAGGTCCTACATACATAACAAGTAGTTCCGTGAAGAACTAAATAGCCTATTTTCATATATCCTACTAATATTAATTGCCTCTATCAATATACAAATTGTCAGTTTGATTGCTGTAATAGATTCGTAGATATTGAGAACCATCTAAATATTTTGGATGGTCACCATGTTGGATTTTAATATATGTAAGTCTTACAGTTATGTACTACTAGCAGAAGTACCCGCTCTTCGAACGGTCTTCCGTATTAATAACCAAATATTATCATTGAACTACTGTTGCAGTGATTAGGGGCTTGTCATTCCTTCATATGTTTATCAGAACGAAGTTAGTTTTCTTGGTATATCACAGACACTGTTAATTTAAGGGCCATACAATGCAGTTTTCAGAAACCATTTATAGAATCCCTAGTTTGAGAAGCGCAACATATGCTATGGTCGTCTTTCTAGGATTATTTTTATTTTTCGCCTATTTTAGCATGTATTTTGAAACGATTTTCCCTATACCCACCCTTCTATGAGAAGTAGGGTGAAGAGTTTTATAAATGATTGGTGAATTGACTGATGGTTACAATACCTAATTTTACGATGCCCCAAGCACCCGAACACGAGCTATAGGCGTACATAAACATAAAGTTGTGATGATGATAATTGTTGTTTTAAGGGGCCTAACATCGAGGTTATCGGCCCCTTAAACATAAAGATATGTCAACCACACAGTGTCATACAAAATCATCTTTACGATGAGCCCGTTTGTCGACAAAAATATGATTAGTTAAAATGTGCTCTCAAACTAAATTCACCTAACGTGTACTTCCTGACGTGAAAATATTATTGAAAACCTTATTGACGTAACGCAATATATGTCAAATAAATCGGACCCTCACCGTTGTGGAAAGTCCCCATCCCTAGGAAGACCCCTTTAATAAATTATAAAGGTTTGTGGTGTATGAATATCCTGAAAATTCAGGATTTGAAGCCTCCAATGGCCCAAATTACCAAAAGCTGCAAAAAACACTATTCAATTCAGGAATTTTTGATAATAATGTTGCTGTTTGGAGATATAATAGACCTTCTGTACAACATACCGCACGTGTAAGTGGCGTTTAAACATTATAGGGTACCCCTTGACCCTCTTAAGTGCATTGATGAATGGTACAGTCTATGTTTGTTTCCATGATAACCTTATAGCCATTTGCAAACTTTCGCAGAAATTTAATAAATGGAGTGGCATTGCCTCTTACGGAAATAGATGGAAAGTTGGATGACACCTCTTGAGATAATGTTGTCATGATTACCGGCTTGCATTACTTCATTAGTTTCTTCTTGTTCTTCTCCTTTCAGATGGTCCAGCTAAGGACCACGACGTTGAACTTTTCAACTTGGCGAGGGACCTGATGTTTGCCCAATATTCTCTGGCTATGTTTCTCCTTTCTCTCTTTTGTCCAGATGATGCCGGTTTTCTTAAAGGGTGGTCTGTCCTAAAAACTCTTCTGTTTAAGTGTCTTTCTGATATGTGATCGGCTTCTAATATCACTTTCCATTATCTTCAGTACTTGGATGTCCTTGTTAACTTCTGTTAGTCATGGTGTCACGCTCTTCCTATTCTCCCAGTAGTCTCGTTGGGTTCCTTGAGACATGTCCGTAGAAAGCCAGAACTCTCTTCCTGGCCAC
Organism: Meconema thalassinum; assembly: GCA_946902985.2. Classification (NCBI taxonomy): domain Eukaryota; kingdom Metazoa; phylum Arthropoda; class Insecta; order Orthoptera; family Tettigoniidae; genus Meconema; species Meconema thalassinum. The sequence goes on from OX336388.2 coordinate 1,210,930,616, forward strand.
ATCTGTGATTTTCTAAGTACATCTATATAGCTCCTGATTTGGTGTTCTTCTGTACTCGTCATCTATTTATTAGTTTAATAAATTAAATCAGTTTTCTGGGAGTATCTCATAAACTGGTGGTTTTAGGACCTTAAAATGTGGTTTTCGGCACCCGTAGGGCTCCCGAGTTTTGTTTTTCACATTAAGACGCTGAAAATGAGTTTTTTCTCGTCTTTTTACGCCCATTTCAGCATGCATTTTAAGGGGGTAGGCCCTCTTTTATGAAAGGTATGGAGAAAAGTTACATCAATGATTACTTTCGTGCCTCTGTTGGACATCTGTACCAAATTTTACGTTGATCCACTCAGCCGTTCACGAGTGATGCGTGTACATAGTTGTACACAGGCACACAGACAGACAGACAGACAGACAAAAATTTTGTTTTTGCGCGGAACCGTCTTAAACGACTCTGAAACGCGTTAATAACTCAAATTTCCGTGGAAATTCAGAAAAAACAGACAAACTTTCATTTTTATATATAGAGAGATTACAATAAGATTTTTGTGTAGGTCTAGTATTCAAACTTCAATCGCATGGTTAGGACACAAAAAATAAAATCGAGATTTTAACATTTCGCACAGCTGCCATCCTGTGGTTATGAAACACAATTGAAATACATTAAATGCCAGTGGATTAAAATTTGTATAAGCATATACCGTGTCAAGTTTCACTGCACTCGGATGGTTAAAACGCAAGAAACGTCCATTTGAATATTCATATTTCGCGTCGCCGCCATGTTGGATTTGTGCTCGCCAGGTTATTGAGCGTCCCATAGGTGAACTTATGCTTATATCCTCTATACACTTACAAAATTTCAGTTTGATTGCTGTAGTAGATTCGTATATATTGAGAACCGTCGAAATATTTCGGATGGTCACCATGTTGGATTTTAATATATGTAGGCCATCGAATTACGTACTATTAGATGATAATTATTGTGTACGTTCATTATGCAAATGTTAATTTCGATCGCACGATTAGAACACAAGAAATAAAAACATAATTTTCGAAATTCGCACAGCCTCCATCATGAGGTTACGTAAACAATTAAACTAAATTAGATACCAGTGCATTACAATGTGTGTAAACATTCGCTGTATGAAATTTCATTGCGTTTGGATCATTAAATCGCGAGAAAAGTCTATTTAAAACTTTCAACTTCGCTTGGCCGCCATGTTTATTTTGTAGTTAACCGGTTTATGAGAGCCTCATAGATAAACTTCCAGTAGAGCCCTTTATTTTCGTACAAATTTCATGGTGATACCGGTAATAGTTTCAGAGATATAGAATACCGGTGAAATATTTCGCACAGCCACCATCTTGAGGTTATGTAAACAATTGAAAGAAGTTAGATGTCGGTGCATTACAATGTGCATAAATATATACTGTACCAAGTTTCATTGCGTTTGGTTGGTTAAATCGCGAGAAACGTCAATTTAAAAGTCGCAAATTCGCTTGGCCGCCATGTTGGTTTTGTAGCTACCAGGTTTTCAAAAGTCGCATAGGTGAACTTCTAGTAGTTCCCTTTGTCACCGTTCAAAATTCCAGGGTGATATCGATAATAGTTTCGGAGATATTGAATGGTGGTTAAATATTTCGCAAAGCCGCCATGTTTGAATGGTGAGACGTAACAAAATTTGAAGGGCACGGTCGGGGTCGCCCGGAATAGTGCTATGAACATACCGAGTTTCATTGAAATCGCTCCAGCCGTTTAGAAGTTATTAGGGGGGGGTGGCACAAAAATATTCCTACACGCACACACAGACAGACACAGGGACAAAAGGTGGTCTCGTAGGCCTATTTTTTCATAAATTAAATAGGCTAAAAATACAACATGGCGACCATCCGACATATCTAAACGGTTCTCAATATCTACGAATCTATTACAGCGATCAAACTGAAATTTTGTATGTTGATCGAGGCCATTAACCGTTTATAGGGCAAAAGACAGGGGGTATAATTTTTTTTTTGCACATTTGTAGTTGGGGGTGTTAGATGAGTAGGAATATGCAACAATTTTATGGGAGTGGATTCTATTTTATGAAATATGGGGTGGGAAATTATTATCCTACTGCCCACACCCGACAGTATGTTTTCTTAAATGAGCAATGGGGTAATAATCTCACACCTCCAAATTATGATGACATAGTGTTTATCACTCAATAATGACGTTTATTTAATAGGATATAATCTATTAAAAACACCATCACGCTCTATTATAAAAAAAACGTAACTCCCACGCAACACATGGTCAGTGACCTATATCATCTTTGCCGAAAACTGCACGAAAAATATAAAAGTCATTTTGGAATGTTAAAAGTTAGTTTATTCGATTTTAATTCAATTATTTCGAAATAGTATTTACTAAAAACACAGAAAATTAATTTTAAAAGTCTTCTATTAAAATATTTTTTGCCTACTTTTCACATTTTGCAAAAATGAGGAAAAAGTAGACTTATGAGATCGATCCGGGCAAATGTCCGTCTGTCCTTCTGTCTGTCTGTCTGTCTGTCTGTCTGTCTGTCTGTCTGTCTGTGTGTGTGTCCCCCCCCCCCCCCCCTATCAACTCCTAAACAGCTGCAGCAATCGAAACAAAATTTGGTAGGAGTAAAGATCTATACCTGAATATCTCACAGCCGTATTTGAAAATGATGTCAGTGCTACCAACTGCTGAAAAACCGCAATTGAAATTTTAGCTCCATGTTGGATATCTTGGAAGGTATGAATGGGAGCTATTTCAAAATTGGCAGTCTTATAGATAATAATATTTCAGTTTAATTTCCAGGAGGCCATATTGGCAGTGTTGCCAAAATGATTATAAGCCTGCTGATAGGTCAATTCTTAAATGCATACAATTTCTACACTATCAATTGGAATTCAACCAAATTTCGTATGTGCTATGTGCACATAAACAGATGTGACTGAGCGTATTCTTAAGAACCACCAGGGCTGCCAACTGTTCATAAATGCCCTAAATTTATTTGATCCAAATACCATTATATCAGGAAGTATGCAAGCCGACAGCTTTAGACTATGCACGTGTATAGTACCTGACATTCTATATTAATTTGGAGTAACTTATGTACGTCAGTGCTACCAACATGATTCTATGCCTGCTGAGAGGTCCAACTTTAAATACATGTAACTTCTATACTATCATTCGATTTCAACCAAATTTCGTGTGTGCTATGTGTACCATAAAAACTATGACTATGCCGATTCTTAAGAGTAACCAGGGCTGCCAACTGTTAATAAATACTGTCTTCAATAAAAACACATTTTTCTGTAAAACAATGCATTTCGTTCACTCAACACAACCGAACGGGCGAGCATGCGCACTGTGGAGACCACTGGGATATATGCTTCCCACGTTTGGTTTCTGATGACAATATACATCAAATTAATGGGTTTTCAATATTTCTCTGCATCTAGCTTGTGGATGCTTGTGGAACTGCTTGAAATGAAAGGAGTGGTAAAATTCTCTCCCTAACGCCGTTCTATAAATACATGGTGGGAAGATAGAATCCCAAGGTCCTATAAAGGGTTATAATAGATAGGATATCCATAATAGGATAGGGATCCAGTATCCTCCAGGCGCCTTTCCACACATCGAAATACCATGATGTCGGTTGTCGTCTATCGGGATGGCGTTCTTGGTACCGGCGTTGTGCCTGGTATGCATTCTGTCGAGCTTCTCCATAGATAGGTAACATATCCACATACTCGTCGCTGGAATACATTTCGAGGCAGTGTTGTGAATTGCTTCGAAGGAGGGGAGTTCGCGCAGCTACATACTGACTTGCCATCGCATGTTGTTATCGTTCCAATGGGACACACTTTGCCCTACCTGTGGTCTACTCTACGAAGCTTGGAACATGTACGACATAGCTAACTGGTTGTTTGTGCCCTAGCCACAGACGATCTCCTCCTCATCCTCGTCCAACCCAGCACCATAGCTTTTGCAACGATACATACGGTATCTTTTTTCTTTTTCGTTTTATTTGATCCCTTACCCTCCAAGCTCGGCTTTACCATCGGACTCTGCGAGATATCAGTCCTCTACCGTTTAATTCCAGGACGGTATATCGGAGCTGAACACACGTTACAGCGGATTCAACTGGGGATGTTGACAATACAAACGCCCAGGCGACCACGAACTTGGGTCTGATGAAGGAAAGGTCAGCAAAGGAAGTGGGAAGAAAGACAGCCGTAGTCCTGTCGAAAGGAACCATCCCAGCAATCGCCTGGAGGAGAAGTGGGAAACAACGTTAAACCACTTCCAGGATGGCTGAGGCAGGAAGCAAACCTACCTCTACTAAGTTTGTGTGCCCCACGAGGTTGAGTGAACCCCGTTCCAGCCATCATACCAGAATTAAATTTCACGGCAAAGCCGGAATTGATCCTGGGCCTCCACAGTCACATGGTCTTTTACAGAGACAAATATCTAAATCGTGTCGCCTCCGTGGTGTTGTGGTCAGCGTGCTTAGCTGCAACCCCGGTGGTCCAAGGTTCGATTGCCGGCTCTACCAAGAAATTTGACAAGTGGTATGAGGTCTGTTGGTCTACTCAGCCTCGGAGAGAAGAGTAGGGGGGGGGGGGGGGTTCGATTCCCACCTCAGCCATCCTCGAAGTGGTTTTCCATGGTTTATCACTTCGTCTTCGGTCATATGCTGGGATAGTACCTAACGTAAGGCCACGACCGCCTCCTTCCCTCTACCTTGTCTATACTTCCTACTCTTCCCATCCCCTCATCGGGTCCCTGTTCACTTTGCAGGTGAGGCCGCCTGGGCGAAATGCTGGTCACACTCCCCATTTTTATCCCCCGACTCAGAGCCTCAAGCTCCAGGACACTGCCCTCAGTGGCGGTAGAGGTGGGATCCCTCGCTTAGTCCGTGGAGGGTAAAACGATAACGAAGAAAAAAAGAATTAACAAATCAGTCTGTGAAAACTATTAAGTATACAACCTTGCCACATCCCAGGCAACTGCATGTACAAAAATAAAAAAATAAAAAATAAATGCATGAGACTTCAACCTTCGAACCCTCGAGCACTGCCAACTATAGCACATCCTACCGTGCGCTTGCCATGAGAGCTACTGCGACATTTGACGTGCAGTGCGCACTTCCCAGTCTGCAAAAAACCTGCCCTACGTCTGTGCGCGCACCTCCTATTTTCAAGTACGTGTTTTGCGTATCTGTGCTCGTTTTACGGGTTCATTCGAGGTATCCACACTAAATTAATAGTGCCGCTCAAGATGCCTGCTGTCTTCTAGCCCGTAAACACACATCTCTTTATATTACCCCAGTTTAGGGAGAGGGACCGAAGTCTTTCAGAATTGTAATACATGTGACGGGATGCATAAAAGTGGATCGCAAGGGGCTGGTGGACCACCCGGTATATGTAGGCCGTAGAGTTATGAACTATTACATGAAGATTATTGTGTAGGTGTATTATTCAAACTTCAATCGCATGATTAGGACACAAGAAATAATAAAAACGAGATTTTAAAATTTCGCACAGCCACCATATTGTGGTTCTGAAAACAATTGACATAAATTATATGGCAGTGGATTAAAATTTTTGTAAGAATATACCGTACTGAGTTTCACTGTGCTCGGATGGTTAAATCGCGAGCAACGTCCATTTAAATATTCAAATTTCGCGTCGCCGCCAGCTTGAATTTTTGCTCACCAGTTCATTGAAAGTCCCATAGGTGAATTGATGTTTATAGCCTCTATCAACATACAAAATTTCAGTTTGACTGCTGTCATAGATTAATTGATATCGTGAACCGTTTAAATATTTCGGATGGTCGCCATGTCGGTTGTAATATATGTAGGCCATAGATTTATGTAGCATACTATTAGATGACTATTATTGCGTAGGTTCATTATTCAAACGTTGACTTCGATCACATGATTAGCACACAAAAAATAAAAGTTAAGTTTAAAGTTTTGCCCAGCTGCCATCTTGAGGTTATGTAAACAATTTAACAAAATTAGATGCTAGTGCATTAGCCTACATTGTGTATAACCAATTGCTGTAGCATGTTTCACTGCGTTCGGATTTTTAAATCGCCAGAAAAGTCTATTTAAATGTTTCAACTTCGCTTGGCCGCCATGTTCAATTTGCTGTTAACAATTTTTTTGAAAGTTACTTAGGTGAACTTCTAGAAGTGCCTTTTATCACCATACAAAATTTCAGGGTGATATCGGTATTAGTTTCGGAGTTATAGAATGCCGGTGAATTATTTCGCATAGCCGCCACGTTGGACTGGTGAAACCTAATAAAATTGCAAGGGAACGGTCGGAGTCAGCCAAAATAGTACTATGAAATTACCGAATTTCATTGAAATTGCTCCAGCCGTCTTGATTTTATTAGGGGGACACACAGACACACACATACACACACGGACTACATTTTATTAGGGGGGAAGGGGGGCAGGATACACACACGAGAATGCACACACACACACACACACATACATACCCACACTCACACGCACGGACAAAAGGTGATCTCATAAGCTTATTTTTTCATAAATGAAAATAGGCTAAAACGAGATTTTAAAATTTACGCCCAGCCGCCATCTTTTAGTTATGAAAACAATTTAGTTTGACTACTGTCATAGATTAGTTGACATTGATAATCGTCTAAATATTTCGGATGGTCGCCATGTTGGATTTTTATATACTTGTAGGCCATAGAGCTATGTACTCTTAGATAACGATTATTGCGTAGGTTCATTGTTCAAACGCTTGCCACCGAGGGTGAGTGGTTAACGTGTCGTTGTACCAATCCCAAGCTTGCAGGTTCGCTCCTGGCCATGGTAAGTGATTTTTGAAAGGCATCCATATCACGACATGGATGTAATACGTTGTTGACATGTTAAAGAACCCAATTGAATTCAGTAGGCCGTGTTCATAATGGCTTAATTAATCTCGGGATGTTCCACCAACACAAAGTTCCTCCATTCTCTACTAGAAAGCGCTATAGTGTCAAGGAGCTTAGGTATCTAACCTACTAGACAATCATAGCGTTCAAAGGAACGACGAAATTTGACATGCAAGCTGCCCTCTGGGTGTCAAATAACAAAGCTTGCACCCGGCACCCGAGAATATACGATATTATTATTATTGTTCAAACGTTGGCTTCGATCGCAAGATTAGGACACACGAAATTAAAACTTAATTATAAAATTTCGCACAGCCGCCATCTTGAGGTTATGTAAACAATTGAGGTGAATAAGATGGCAGTGCATTACAAGGTGTACAGCATTTGCTTTACCATGTGTGACGGCGCTCGGATGGTTGAATCGCGAGAAATGTCTATTTAAATGTATCAACTTGGCTTGGCCGCCATGCTCATTTTGTACTGAACAGGTTTTTGAGAGTGCCATCGTTACACTTCTAGTGTACAAAATGTCAGGGTGATATCTGGATTACTTTGGGTGGTATACAATGCCGGTGAAATATTTCGCACTGTCGCCATGTTGGATTTGTGAGATGTAATACAATTTAAAGAGCACGATCGGGGTCAGACAAAATAGTACTGTGTCCTTACCGAGTATCATTGAAATCGCTCCAGCCGTTTTGATTTTATTAGGGGGTCACACAGACACACACATACACACACGGACTAAATGTGATATCATAAACCTATTTTTCATAAATGAAAATAAAAAAGAAAGTTTTTCATCGTGTTGACCGACTGAATAGCTTTATTAGAATCAGGCTAGGCAACACTGACAAATGTCTTCTATCACTACAAAATTAAAATAGGCTAACGAGTGAACGAAAAGCCGAACGGGAGGTTTCATTTAGGAAAGAAATACTATTATTGGTCACAAAGAAGCGAAAGTTTGGTGTGTGGGTTACACTCTGCCTTATATGGCAACTCTGCGAGAAGGTGAGTTCGATTCCCATCATAGCCATCTTAGAGTGGTCTTGCGTGGATTCCTACTTCTCCTCTAGGATGATGCGCGGATAGTTCCTAAGTCAAGGCCACGGCCAACTCTTTCCCAAGCCATGCCTTAATTTGCAAATACACACGCTACTACAGACATCACAATAAAAAGTTTATCATAAACACCCCCAACTACATGGGACTGATGAATAATAGGCTATGTTCCAAACACCTATATGAAGCAACAAGAATCCATGGTATTGTACACACATCAAAAAAAGTTTTGCATCACCTCGGTTCCCAGATCTCCGGCATATAGACGTTGACTGTGTATATTGTATCCAAGATACAGTCCCTTTGACTGTTCATAGATGTCACTAAAACTGCTCAAAGATGTAAACAACCATGCTTGAGCAGGGCCTATTAGACGGAGGGGGTACGACAGCCGATCAGTTCCAGTCATTCCACCAGGACGAAGGTACGCTGCTCATGTTGTCTGTAGTTCTACCATGCCTAGAAGGTCAATACCGCAGTTCGATCGCGTCCGCATTGTTACTTTGTGTCAAGAAGGGCTCTCAACAAGGGAAGTTTCCAGGCGTCTCAGAGTGAACCAAAGCGATGTTGTTCGGACATGGAGGAGGTACAGAGATACAGGAACTGTCGATGACAGGCCTCGCTCAGGCCGCCCAAGGGCTACTACTGTAGTGGATGACCGCTACTTACGGATTGCCGCTCGGAGGAACCCTGACAGCAATGCCACCATGTTGAATAATGCGTTTCGTTCAGCCACAGGACGTCGTGTTTCAACTCAAACTGTGCGCAATAGGCTGCATGATGCGCAACTTCACTCCCGACGTCCATGGCGAGGTCCAGCTTTGCAACCCCGACACCATGCAGCGCGGTACAGATGGGCCCAACAACATGCTGAATGGACCCCACGGAATTGGCATCACGTTCTCTTCACCGATGAGTGTCGCATATGCCTTCAACCAGACAATCGTCGGAGACGTGTTTGGAGGCACCCTGGTCAGGCTGAACGTCTTAGACACACTGTCCAGCGAGTGCAGCAAGGTGGTGGTTCCCTGATGTTTTGGGGTGGCATTATGTGGGGCCGACGTACGCCACTGGTGGTCATGGAAGGCTCCGAAACGGCTTTACGATACCTGAATGACATCCTCCGACCCATAGTGCAACCATATCGGCAGAATATTGGAGAGGCATTTGTCTTCATGGACGACAATTCTCGACCTCATCGTGCACATCTTGTGAATGCGTTCCTTCAAGATAACGACATCGCTCGACTACAGTGGCCAGCATGTTCGCCAGACATGAACCCTATCGAACATGCCTGGGATATGTTGAAAAGGGCTGTTTATGGACGTCTTGACCCACCAACCACTCTGAGAGATTTACGCCGAATTGTCGTTGAGGAGTGGGACAATTTGGACCAACAGTGTCTTGATGAACTTGTGGATAGTATGCCACGACGAATACAGGCATGCATCAATGCAAGAGGACGTGCTACTGGGTATTAGAGGTAGTGGTGTGTACTGCAATCTGGACCACAAATGCTGAAAGTCTAGCTGTATGATGGTACAACATGCAATGTGTGGGTCTCATGAGCAATAAAACGAGCTGAAATGTTGTTTGTGTTGATCTCTATTCCCTTTGTATTTAAAGGTTCCGGAACTCTTGGAACCGAGGTGATGCAAAACTTTTTTTGATGTGTGTATTTCGGAAGCATTTCTTGCGGAGGCTACAGTATGAGCATGACTGTGTGACCGTGATCGGAACGAGCAAGGTTCCTTGCCCTGTCTAATGGGGCACTCGGACTGAAATCACTATACTGATTTTTATTAGCCTACTTTTCACATTTTGCAAAAATGAGGAAAAAGTAGACTTATGAGATAGATCTGGGGAAAAGTGTGTGTGTCTGTCTGTCCTTCTGTTTGTCTGGCTGTGTGTGTGTCCCCCCCCTATCAACTCCTAAACGGCTGCAGCAATCGAACCCACATTTGGTGAGAGTAAAGATCTATACTTGAATAGCTCAATGTCATATTTGAAAATAATGTCTGTACTACCAACTGCTGAAATATCGCAATTGAAATTTGAGCTCCATGTTGGATATCTTAGAAGGTATGCATGGGAGCTATTCCAAATTTGGCACACATATAGATAATAATACTTCAGTTTAATTTCCAGGAGTCCGTATATGACAGTGTTGCCAAAATGATTCTACGCCTGCTGATAGGTCCAATTTTTAAATCCATATAACTTCTACTCTATCAATTGGATTTCAACCAAATTTTGTATGTATAATGTGGACTTAAACAGACATGACTGAGCATTTTCTTAATAGCCACCAGGACTTCCTACTGTTAATAAATGCTCTCTCTATTTTTTTAATCCAAATACCAATATATCAGAAAGTATGCAAGCCGACAGCTTTAAACTATGCACACGTATAGTACCTGACATTCTAGGTTAATTTGGAGTAACTAATTTATGTCAGTGCTACCAACGTGATTCTAAGCCTGCTCAACAATAGATCATTATATTTCAGATTATTTCTGACCAACACATGCATGACATTGTTGCCATTGTTATTACGCGCGCTGATAGATCCAATGTCTAGCTGCATGTAACGTCCATGCTATCCATTGGACTTCAACCAAGTTTTGTATTCTGTACCTTAAGAGATGAAACTGTGAATATATTCAGTCAGCAGGGAGTCCAAACGTAGTGCTCTATTAGGCTACATTATGCCAGGTATATTTCGAACTAACTAGACATTTCGATATCACCAACTTAATTTCGTCATTATTCTAGATAGGTCCATATAAATTAATCATTGGCATGAATCATAAATTTTAAGAAAAGTAGGCTCTTTAGTTCGTGACGGAACTTCTTGTTGATATTTCAAGAAGTAATTATCCTATGTATGAATAAATAATATGCCTGGAATTACCTATGGTCTGGCATCGTTAAACTGGGATAGTTGTCGACGCAGAAAAAATGATCTTTCTTTATCAGGGTTATAGGTAGGACAGTAGATACTGAAAAATATCCTTAGGCTTGATAGAGTATTACGATATCCTGATAGAAATGCCCCTAGATAAGATAACAGATATGTAATTTGATTTAGTTATTGCGTAATTAGGCTATTATGTGACAGTTTGTAATAACCAGCGTAACAGTGTAATACACGCTGTGGTACAATTGCCGTGATAACTAAATAGACTGTGTAATAGCGGTAATAGTCTACGTAAAATTCGGTGTAATAGCCGTAATGGTTGTATTATCCAGTGTAATAACTGTGTAATAGGCCTGTAACAGTCTATAAATACATTTTGGGAATGCTGCTGTACTGTCCCAGCGCTGTACCGTTCCACGTTCCGTTGTAACATGAGAACCTGGAACGATACGCATAGAAACAGAGTGGCTGGTTGGTAGAACCTGGAACGGTACACAGTGTAACCGGGTGACTGGTGGAAACGTTATTGTATTTCGAGAACCAAGAACGGTACGAAGAGTAACTTGCTAACTGGTAACGCTGAGGAATCATTCCAGTCATGTACCGTTTCAGACGGAACGTTCTGCTAACACGTACCTTGATGCTCGGTACAGTTGGGAGTCGAGATCCTGCTGTACCGTTCCACATTCTCGTACCGAGCTCCAAGTTACAGTTACGGAACGACACCGTAAGCCAGCTCGGGGCCGCGGTATGGGATACATAACGTTACGTGGATCACAGCGGTACGTAACTCATTTCAGTTCTGTTCCCGGTCACTGCCGTGGAAGCAACTGCAAATGAACTCATCCCACTCGTAGAAGAGAAGCGTGTTGCGGCCAACTTTTTCTCGCTACCCAGTAACCATGGCAACAAGTTCAAGCGCACTTAGTTCACACTCATTGTAGCGTGTGCTTTACTTATTTGTTTCTGTTGTTAATGCAATTTAATTTTGGGGCTTGGGACATTTTGGTCATCGGCGGCTTCGGTGGCGTAGTTGGTAGCATGCTGAGCTTCTGTGCCCAAGATCGTGGGATCAAACCCGGCCGATGTCGTCAGATTTTTCAAGAGCGATAAATATTGCTCAGTATGCCTTCCTTTAGAGTGGAAGTAAAGCCGGTGGGCCCATATCATAGATTTGTGGCATGTAAAGGAGCCTTCCACTAACTACATTTATGCGAAGCTAAAATTTGTAGGTTAGATTTGATAACGCTATATTAGTTCCAACGTTCGTCGCTAGGTGCTGGTTGCGATGGCATCTAGCAGCCAAGTTCGCAGCTAGGTGTCGCGGACGGTAGTATTTGATAGCAAAAGTAGGAACTACTTGAAAATTGATCGTCTGCAGTCCTTACCTGAATTACAGATAACACACACTAATACAGCCATCACAATTAACACCACATATCAGACAAATTCTACACACACCCAAAGTACACGGGGCTATATGACCACGTTGTCGCAGCCCGTAAACTAAAGAACCAACCAACCATCTTGGTCATCAGCGCCGTGTAGTTGGGTGTGTGTTGGACCTGCATGATAACCTTCACTTACACTATGTGATGACTATTATAGTTTGTGTAACCGTATTAGGGACAGGGATGAGGTACAGTAAGTGACCCAGGATTGGAACTAAGGTACTATCCTGGCATTTTCCTGGAGGAAGTATTAAAAATCCCGGGGCAAAACCACAAGCACGATAGCCGCCGTCAACACCGGGACTCAAACCTGCGAACTCCAGACTTGCTACAGCTGCCCTCGCGGCCGTGGTGCAAAATTTAACGGGTTTCTTACAGTGCTCAAAATGTTTTGCATATTGCGATTTATGTATTGTTTATTGTGCTATGTGTATGTAATTACATTATACACAATATTGGGTTCATACAAAGAAAAATGACACACAATCTGCTCTGCAAAAGAGACAGAAACACACAACGAATAACAAAAGTGATAATTTGGGACTGAGCAACAAACGTCCTTTTCATGTTGGGGCATATAAATACCGTGTTTGCCACCACGAGCTCTAAGGCATGCTTGCAGACGACGAACCATACTGAGCACCAACGAATCCAAAGTGGTTTGGGGCACCTTTTGGACATCAGATTCAATCAGTTGCTGTTTTCTTGTTGGAGGATTGGGACGGTGCAAAATTGCCCCCTTGAGCCCTTCCCCCCAGGGATTCACATCTAGTAGGACGTGGGTTGGCGACCACGGGTCCCCAGCTGAGTCCAACATTGCTTCCACTTACTTGTGCCGGGCTCCTCTGCGTCTTCTTTCCTGTCGACCTCTCTTGATCAACACTTGTTCTCTTCCGACTCCGACGGTATTAGGGTATGCGAGGCCTCGGGAGTCTCTTCCGTTCCCGCCTTCATTGGCCCTTCTCTCATTTTTCTTGATCCCTCATTCTTAGAGGGATCAGCCTTCTTTTTCTTTTCATTATATTTCCTTTTCTCTTTAAGATTTCCGCACTGTTTTTTGAATTGGCTCCCCGTGTATCTAAATTACATTTTGTGAGTCATTTTCCATCCAAATTCCCTTTTGTGAGTATTTTCGATCTACATTGCATTATGCAAGTATTTTCAATCTAAAATCCATTTTGTAAGTATTTTCAATCTAAATTGCATTTTGTAAGTATTTTCAATCTAAATTGCATTTAGTAAGTACAGTACTTTGAATTGCGGGCCGATATATTTTGAGTATTTTGAATCTAAATTAATTTTTGTAAGTATTTTCAATTTCCATTACATTTTGTAAGTATTTTGAATTTCAATTGCATTTTGTGAGTATTTTTAACTGATAGGGCATTTTCAATCTAAATTGCATTGTGTATTTTCAATTTCAAGTGCAATTTGTAAGTATTTTCGATTTCAATTGCATATTGTAAGTATTTTCAATTTCAAGTGCAATTTGTAAGTATTTTCGATTTCAATTGCATATTGTATTTTCAATTTTAATTGCATATTGTAAGTATTTTCAATTTTAATTGCATATTGTAATTATTTTCAAATTCAATTGCATATTGTAAGTATTTTCAATTTTAGTTGCATATTGTAAGTATTTTCAATTTTAATTGCATATTGTAAGTATTTTCAAATTCAATTGCATATTGTAAGTATTTTCAATTTTAATTGCATATTGTAAGTATTTTCAAATTCAATTGCATATTGTAAGTATTTTCAATTTTAATTGCAAATTGTAAGTATTTTCAAATTCAATTGCATATTGTAAGTATTTTAATTGCATATTGTAAGTATTTTCAATTTTAATTGCATATTGTAATTATTTTCAAATTCAATTGCATATTGTAAGTATTTTCAATTTTAGTTGCATACCGTATTGTAAGTATTTTCAATTTTAATTGCATATTGTAAGTATTTTCAAATTCAATTGCATATTGTAAGTATTTTCAATTTTAATTGCATATTGTAAGTATTTTCAAATTCAGTTGCATATTGTAAGTATTTTCAATTTTAATTGCAAATTGTAAGTATTTTCAAATTCAATTGCATATTGTAAGTATTTTCAGTTTTAATTGCAAATTGTAAGTATTTTCAAATTCAATTGCATATTGTAAGTATTTTCAGTTTTAATTGCAAATTGTAAGTATTTTCAAATTCAATTGCATATTGTAAGTATTTTCAGTTTTAATTGCAAATTGTAAGTATTTTCAAATTCAATTGCATATTGTAAGTATTTTCAGTTTTAATTGCAAATTGTAAGTATTTTCAGTTTTAATTGCAAATTGTAAGTATTTTCAAATTCAATTGCATATTGTAAGTATTTTCAGTTTTAATTGCAAATTGTAAGTATTTTCAAATTCAATTGCATATTGTAAGTATTTTCAATTTCAACTGCATTTTGTGAGTATTTCGATTCTACATTGCACTTTGTAAGTGTTTTGGACCTTAACTACATTTTGTGCGTATTTTTCAATCTAAATTGCTTTTGTGAGAATTTTGCATCTAAATTACCTTTTGTAAGTGTTTCCACTCTACATTTTGAGTCTTTTCAATTTACGTTTCATTTTTGAAAGTATTTTCAATCTACCTTGGTTTTCGTTATGGTTTCCATCTCATTGTAATTTTTGCTATCACCCAAACCATTAGGGTCCGATAACCTACATGTTAGGCCCCTTAAAATGACAATTATCATCATCATCATCATCGTGAGCCCTTTCCATGCATGTTCAATACAGTTCATGTCCGCAGAATATGCAGGCCACTCCATTCTCTGAAGGAACTGATTGACCACCCTAGCTCGATGGGCACGAGCATTATCGTCCACTAGTTTAAAGCCCTGACCCATTGTGGCAGAAAATCCTGTAACGACAGGATCAAGGATGTTGTCTCTGAACACCAGATCAGTCATGTTACCGTGGATAGGAGTTTGAGGCGTACGTCTACCAAACATGATTCCACCCCAAAAGATGACTGAACCTCCTTGCTGTTAGTGGCATTCCTGGATGAATGGCTCGTGAAATATCGCACCCACTCGTCGCCACACTCGAATGCTCCGAGTGGGTGCGAGATTTCACGAGCTATTCATCCAGGAAAATGGAGGTTGTGCTAACCATTTGTAACTTTTGTAGGTATAAAACAATTGGAAAATTTAGTGAATTTGCAGTCTCCGTGGCATAGGCGGCATCTTGCCGGCCTCTCACCGCTGGGTCCGTGGTTCAAATCCCGGTCACTCCATGTGATATCTGTGCTGGACAAAACGGAGGCAGACAGGTTTTTTCTCCGGGTACTCCGGTTTTCCCTGTCAAAATTGCATTCCAGCAACACTCTCCATTATCATTTCATTTCATCTGTCATTCATTTAATCATTGCCCCAGAGGAGTGCGTCAGGCCTCGGCAGCCGGCACAGTTCATATCCTCGCCGCTAGATGGGGGCTTCATTCATTCCATTCCTGACCCGGTCAGAGACTGGAAGCAGGCTGTGGATTATCATTATCAGTGAATTTGAAATATTTTTCTTTGCCCGATGAAATCTACCTGCGCCTTCCGGCGTGCAGAGGGGGATTTTCCCCCCTTGCTTTACAAACTATTGATAAACTCAAAAGAGACCAAGGCCCTAAGAACTAACACCAACAAAATTGACCCATTTGTCTTCGAAAATGAACCTATAGAGCAGGCTGTTCCAGCCGAGCTGCTCGCCAGTGAGCAGCCGAGTGCTCGCCGCCTTGCGTGAGTAAACCTGCAACATGCAATACAGCTCTGCTGTGGGGGCTGCCTTCACTGCGCGGTGAATACATCAAGACTGGCAGGAAGCGCTTGGACTTGTGTCATGACCTTCGCCCAGTGACGTATAGGCTATCACCCCCAGTCCCTCTCCAACCGTGCTCCGAGCATCACTGCTGAGTACTCGCTTGTACATATACTCAAACTCGTGGATTTGTAACAGCCTGTTACAGAGAATGTGGACAGCTTTACCTACCTGGGCAGTGTGGTGACCTAAGATGGAGGAGTGGCAAAGGATATCTTCCAACGTATCCAAAAAGCAAACGGCGCCTTTGTACGGCTCTATCCGGTGTAAAAGAACAGCAAAATATCCATGAAGACCAAACTTCGTATCTTCCGGAGTAATGTCAGGTCCGTTCTGATATATGGGTCTGCGACTTGGAAGGTAACTAAAGAAATCACCTCCAAACTGCAGACCTTTGTCAACCGCTGCTTAAGAAAGACCCTAAACATCTCCTGGCCGGAAGTAAACTCCAACCAAGAACTTCGGAGAAGGGCGGGTGAAACTAAAATTGCCATACAAAGAAAGCTACGGGAATGGAAATGGATCGGACATACCCTGAGAAAAGGAAATGAAGCCATTGAGAGAAAGGCACTGGATTGGAACCCACAGGGTACGAGGAGGAGAGGGAGACCCAAACAAACGTGGTGCTGATCTGTACACTTGGAGGCTATAGAGGAAGATAAGACCTGGAGCGAGGTGAAGAGGTTGTCTGCTAACAGGACTAGATGGAGATGCTTCATTCATGCCCTATGTTCCACGAGGGACAATAGGAACTAAGTCAAGTAAGTAAGTCAAGCTATACAAACTTCGTTAATGCAAAAATTCAGTTAATTTGGTTGAGAAGTTAATGAGTGAAAGAGTAACAGACTGTTTAGTGAAATGAGTGTTTGCTAGTGTATTTCATGCTTTAAAGCCTGAGAGTTGAAAGTGAGACCACTATTAAGACTCTTGCCAGAGCCCATATTCAACACATAATGTAATGGCTATAGATAAGGACTGCTGTGTGGATAACGACGAAAACTTTGCTCGATGACTAATTATTATGTATATTATTTATTCAAGCAGCAAGAGTGACTAACCTCACACTCCATTTTAAAGTAAAAACTAATCGATATCTGCTTCAAACACCATGCCTTCATTGAAAATATAGTCTGAATCAATCGATGTCTCGAATCTCCGGGATCTCAATTGATCACTGCGAAGTGAGCTGAATTTATACTGGTGTCTTTCTGGAAGTAATACTCTCAGATCCACAAAGAAGACAATTGGATAATTCGTAACCTGGACTATCGTTTCTGTTATGTAATACGCCCACGATGGAAAAGTCGAGACTATCTGATGTACTGCATGTAAATTAAAACACGAACCAATAAGCTAGTTCATAGGCTCATTCAAACAACAATTATGATCACCATCTGAATGAGAACATAACTAATACGATGAATCCCAGAACAACGGAGAGGGCACGGTTAAAGGAACCATAGAAATTACGTTGCAGACACGTGAGGGTAAATGCTACAGTAAAAGGATTTTTTTTTATAAATTCGAACACGTTAAGAGAATGCTGATAGTCAGTAGTTATCCATAAGATATATGTGTGATGCCATGCATGGTCGTAAAGAAAGGTTCTTAGGTCCTCGTTAAGTACTGAGGTATCCTCCGTATTCACCTGATATGAGCGCATGTGATGTGATCTCTTCGGAAAGAAGAAAGAACCACTTCGCAGCATTCATTAAATCACAAGATAAGCAATCACAAATGCACAAGGTACTGTAGTCACTACTGGATTATAGTCAGTGATGAACGCACTGGTGCTGAACGACGCCACCCACAAGAGTGTGAGAAAATGAATTAGCCATGGAGAAGAGTACACTGAACGAATGTAATGGAAAAAGGAACACTGTGATGGGAAATAGGTTTAAGAAGGAAGAAACGGAATGATATCTTTGGGCTCCCGTATCAAGTCTAAGAAAATGTTCAGTTGGCACCTGGACTTGAAATAAAAAACTACGAAATACCATTTCATGAATGGCCAATGCTCACTCACTTGCCTTCCTAATCCGGGGTACTTCCTAACGCTGGCCAGCGATTCAACGAATTAAGCTATCGTGTTCGAGGAAACTAGGTCGGAGTATAGCCTATTCATTGCGTTTTAAACATTACGTGACTTTGACTAATGGAGACAAGAGTGTACTGTTGCAGTCACTCGGTTCTTTCTATGCATATAAAGCATTGCAGGAGTAAAGAAAGAGCCACTACGCGTCCAGCCTGAACAGCGTCCATCACAAGCTGACTGGTCTGTCGAAACGTGTGGCGTTGACAGCTCACTCGCACGAGTATTGACTGGTGTAGCTTAAATACTGTGCATGAGAACAATCGTAGCGTTCCATTTTATAATACAGTCTTTACAGGCCTTCTTAATTACCATACCTCTTTGACGTGGGCAGAATACGAACTAACATGCCAGTCTCTTTTGACACCTGACGTTACACATTCCGTTACAAAATCTCCAGTTGGGATGGTTTAAGTTTAAGTCCTGTTCGACAGCCATAGCTTAAGTTTAGTTATGCTCCAGGCCGAACGTACAGTAAGCCCGACTAGGGGAAGTCGGGCTACACAGTTCACAAAATGTAAGATTAGCTAAGCTTATCACTGATTTAGCTTAACCTGCGGTGAGGGGTGGAACGGGGTCCACTCAGCCTCATGGGGCAAACCTGATGAGAGATCCCACCCCAGCCATCCCTGAAGTGTTTTTTGTGGTTTTCCATTTCTACTCCAGGTAAATGCCATGATGGTTCCTAACGTAAGGTCACGGCCGCCTCCTATCCAAAACTCTATCCCCAATTACAGATACACACACTATTACAGCCATCGGAATGACACAGGTTATCAGACAAATTACATGGCCACGATATCGCATAGCCCCCCGTATGAAATAACGACAACATAATCTGCGGACATCCACGACTAAGTTTCATTTCAGGTAGATTAAATGTGGTTTCAGCGACTTGTCAGGCGCAATCATAAACTATTATTTCAACGGTAAAACGCAGTATAATGCACTAAAACAGAATAATGACTAATAACGCTCCATTAGTCATTAGCGCAATTTTCATAAGTTAAGGGTATGATAGCTCTAGCCTACATGATTATCAAAGAAATCGGACGCTTTCATTTGGAGGCAACTCACATAAGCAGAACCCATATTGTACCCGAGAAAAGTTAAGCAAGGGAATATGAAATACGGTAGTCAACTACATACAAGCTCTATGGTTTAGCGGTGATAGATTAGGTTGTATACAATGCTTACTTGATTTTTAGCCTACTTTTCACATTTTGTAAAAATGAGGACAAAGTAGACTTATGAGATCAATCCGGGAAAATATGTGTCCTTCTGTCTGTCCTTCTGTCTGTCTGTGTCCCCCCTATCAACTCCTTCAAGGCTGCAGCAATTGAAACCAAATTTGGTATGAGTAAATATATATATATCTGAATATCTCACGGCCATATCTGAAAACTACGTCAGTGCTACCAACTGCTGAAAAATCGCAATTGAAATTTGAGCTCCATTTTGGATATTTTGCAAGCCATGCATGGGAACTATTCCAACATTGGCACACATATAGATAATAACATTTCAGTTTAATATCCAGGCGGCCATACATCACAGTGTTATCAACGTGATTCTAAGCCTGCTGATAGGTCCAATTTTTAAATTATGTAACTTCTATACTAACAAATGGATTTCATCCACAATTGGCACTATAATAGGTCGTAATATTTCAGATTAAATCTGAGGAACACATACACGACATTTTTGCCAAAATGATTTAACACGTGCTGGTAGATCCAATGTCTAACTGCATGTAACGTCCATGCTATCCATTGGACTTATACCAAATTTTGTATTCTGTACCTTAAGAGATGGAACTAAAAATATATTCAGTCACCAGAGCTGCCAACTGTAGTGCTCTATTAGGCTACACTATTTCAGGAATATTCCATACTAATTAGAAATGATAGTATTACCAACTTAATTTTGTCTTTATTATAGATAGATCTATTTACTGTAAATTAATCGTTGGCATGAATCTTAAATTTTAAGAAAAGTACACTCTTTAGTTCGTCACTTGTTTTTATTTCTGTATGGTTAATGCACATTTGATAGTCAATAGTCCGGTGATAGATGTTCTAAAAATATTGAGACAGTGATTATCATATTTATACAAACATACAAACATCAAGACCTTTTTCATAATCCTTGGTTGCCAGGATTAAGAGATTATGTAGGATATTGGGAGACTGCATTTTCAGTCATTTCATGAAGAATTGATTCATGTCTGGAAAGATAATTATAAACGACAGAGATGTTGTTTCTTATTTTAGGAGCTACGAGATTGTGGTCATATAGCCCCGTGTATTTGTGTGAGTGTGGATTTTTATTTATAACATATGTTGTTGCGATGGCTGTACTAGTGTGTATATTTGTAAATTGGGGATAGGATTAGGAAGGACTCGACCTTGGACTTATGTTAGGAACTATCTCAGCAATTAGCTCGAGTATAAGTGGGGAAACCACGGAAAACCACTTCAAACAAAACTTAGGTGGGAGTCGAACCCTCATCTTCTGAATAATGCCTCACGAGGCTGAGTGTACCCCGTAACAGGCCTCAAAACAGAATTTAAATTTCTTGGCAGAGCCGGGTGAAAGCCCGGGTCACCGGAGTGATAGCCTAGAACGCTAGCCACTACACCACGAGGTGGTCAAAGAAATAGAGAAAGAAAGTTGGTGTGTTATGCAAGGAGCCTCAAATATGCTATGAGTTAATTTCTCGTTATGTTCGTAGTTATAGAAAACGATTATTGATGTGTATATATTCACAAACAACATGTATGTACGACCACGGGGTCCCAGCTGAGTCCGGCATTGCTTCCACTTACTTGTGCCGGGCTCCTCTCCGTCCTCTTTCCTGTCGACCTCACTTGGTCAACTCTTGTTATCTTCCGACGGTATTTGGGTATCAGAGGCCTAGGGAGTATCTTCCTTTCCAGCCTTAATTGGCCCTTGTCTCATCTTTTCTGATACCCTCCTTCTGCGAGGGGTCAGCCTTCTTTTTCTTTTCATGTTATCTCCTGCTTTTGCTCAAGGCCCTCAAGGAGGCAGGGTGTATGTAGCCCCACCACTCCTGGTGCACCCTGGATATTGCTACACCCTCAGGGGCTCACGGCTGGTGAGTTCGGGAGTTGGCGACCCCGAGGGATTCCTGAGCTGGGTCCGGTTTTCCCCCTTTTATCCATTACCTCTGGGGCGGACTCTCTCCTCTTTCACAATACTATCTGCCTTTCATGGCTCTCCTTTCTCCCAAGTCCCTCAATCCGCATTCTTCGAGGGTTGAGGGCATTTCTTTTCCACCTGTCCTTTATTTGCCTTATTCCTATTTTGTTTTCCATTTCTTCTTCTAGTATATAAGTTAGTAGGCCTACATAGTTTTAGTTATAGTTTACATTTCATTTGCATCTTCACGATCAGCCAACCCATTTAGGGCCGATAACCTAGATGTTGGGCCCATGAAAACAACAATTATCATCATCATCATCACCAACAGGTACGTATATAATGAATTAGAGGATACATTACCTATATTCGAGCATTTCGTATGGCAATGTACAGAATACTGATTGAACACCCATTGGTATTTAGTGAATTTATTTTCACCTTAGTCAATAATGAAATTAATATAAATTAATTTATAAAAATGTACCATTTTCGGCCATATTATGGCCTTATGTGGTGGTGTTGCTATAAATTGCGAGCAAAGCTTCGTTGTTGATATTTCAATTGAGTTTTTGAATCAAACACAGAAGAAATTAAATCTAATTAATATCATAATCGACTACAAAAATATTAATGAACATTATTATGCAAGAAAATAAACTTTACAGTGAAAAGAGTTCAAAGTTAGAACATAATCTTAAAATTTACCTATAGGCTATCTATACTAATATATAAAAATGAGATGGTGTGTGTCTGTGTGTCTGTGTATTACTCAATCACGCAAGAACCACTGGTCCGATTTACATGAAATTTTACATGGAAGTAGCTGATGTACCTGGTTAACATATAGACTACTTTTGATTTCAATACTTTGCACCATTAAAAGATGGCGACCATTTTAGTGACGTCACTAGACCCTTTGGTTTCAAACTTTCATATTTCCATTTCTAATAAAAAGAGAATGCTAAGAAATAGCAAACGTTTGATGGCATATACAGCGTTAGCATTTAATTTTCTGTCTGAGAGGTAATTATCACTTTTCGTGTATCTCGAACGGTTAGTGAGTCAAACCTACATTTGTGCTACAAAACACGGTCAACGCCGAGCGGTGTAGCTGGACAAAGTGTTCCATCCTTACTCTCCCTCCGTGCAGCCCCTCGCCTATCCCCTGTTTTAACTGTCACCCTCATATTTTAATTTATTTATGACCCGTAGTGAAGCACGGGTACTTCAGCTAGTATTAAATATAATGGGGTTCTATTATTAATGAAAATATCTTACTAAATTATTAGAAAAGATTTCCAACATATGTTGGCTTTGTTTGATTTTGTTGAATGTTAATTAGAATCTTATTGTAAACATGACATGGTATAAAGAGATGTTATTGTCTATTCCATTAAAATAGTCTAAATATCTCTTGAAAAAAATGGAATTTATCATGTCAAAAAATTATGTCCATTTGCAATACTATCTTCATGTGAAATTGAGATGCTCAACAGGGTGTGAAGTGTGAACTATGTTCTCCACGTGAATGAAAGCTCTTTGTGGAATGGAACCTAGGTTGGACTATGAATTTATGTTGTTTCTCCAATCTTGAAATGTTTCGAGATGAAAAATTCATTAACAAAACTTTTGTGTCAAATCCTATTCAAATTTATGTGGTAGTCTTCTTATTGAAATTGTAAGAACGTCGGATATCATCTTACGTTGTGTATTAGTTTCGACTACAAGTGAAATTTGAATGCAATTTGGCTGCATGACCACGATGCCCATGACCCTGAAATTAAACAACTATAACAACGATAGGGAGTCACAATTAAATGTCATCTGACTGCGTTGGCATCCAACCCACAACATTGGAATTTGAAGTTGAGCTGTATGTCAACTATCCTTCTCAGCTCGTCTTAGTTGGTACAATACATCCAATGGTTGGCACCTGTTAATGTATATGCATCATACTTCGCGATAACCACAATTACGTACATTAAGATCCTACAGTAATCGGATTCTTCTTGCAGCATTGGCACGTCAGATATAATTCCAAACAAAAAATTGTTGTTCAATTAGTTCTTTGTAGATATTATACTTAAAACAAATCCAACTATAAAATGCACCTACTGGTTGGCACCTGAAAATTTATACACGATACACATAGCAACGGCCATCAAGAGTTACATTAAGATTCTAAATTATTCAGTTTCCTCTTGTAGCTTTAGCAACGTATTTGGATATGATAATCTATGCTTGATATTCAACATTAGTTGATTTTTATTTTGGAATTTTTCTGAGAGACCCTATATTATATTATCATGGTGTTTGAAGCCATTTTTCAGTGTAGCCTTAGTTAACAAAAGTTTGGTGCTTTTCACTCGGCCAACACGAATGTACCCAAATGAGAAGGGTTGTACCCTAATCTTGAAAAACATTACCTGAGATTTTTTTATTAAATTATTATTATTACATAATTTTTGCCCTTATGGACAGTGTTTGAACTCTAAAATCTCACGATGATACAATTTTCACTTTTTCCCCTTCTTCCTCTTCTCTTCCCAAAATCTTGATCCTTTTACTATGTTCCTGTTTCCTTTGTTCTGTCCACATTGTTCCCATCTTCTTCTTTTCAGGTAGTATACATTTTGTATTCTTAATTTTGTTTCTGAATTCTCCTCCATCGCCTATCATTTGCCTCGTGATCCCTGCCTGCCTGAAGTCTTCCTCAATTACATGAAACCAATTTGTTTTCGTGCTTGAACTGTTTACTACGTCAAAGATCTTCTTTCTAATTCTATTGTTGTTAATTCTCTGTATGTGCCCGTAGAAAAATAGTCTGCGTTTTCAAATCATATCTGCGAGTCTATTTGTGTGTCTATCTGTGGTAGGTCTCTTCATCCATATGCCAAGAAACCCTATATTATATTTCAATAATTTTACGCTTCTTGATGTTGTACATTTGTTTTACATTTAATTATAATAATAATATAGAATGTCTTACTTATGCAACATTGGTTAGTAGACTTAGATATAACAATATTATTTCAATTATATATATTCTTGATGTTGGCTGAAGAAGACCTCATTGCCTGGTCAAAGCATGTACATTTGATATATGGATAAATATGTTTTAGTTATGCATTGATTGAATTATATTTAACAATTTTTGAGATATTTGTCTATTAATACGGATATCAGAAATGCATTGTTAATATAGCAAATGTCTTTACATAGGAATTACAGAACATCGCTGACAACTGCTACATTTGGTAGTGATAGAAGCCATTTTTCAGTGTTGTCTAATTCCAATAAAGAAATCTTTTCAGTTGGTCAACACGAATTGTGGCCAAATACAAATATTTGCAAACCCTACAAAACTAACACGCTATTTATGTACAAATACCTACTTGATTGTATGACATGTTTCGAATGTCACGCGGTCATCCTCAGATCCTGTTCACTTAGGCTTAACAAGTGTACAATGTTTATGAATCACACTTAAACACAAATAAATATATGAAAAATGAAAATCCACAGCCTGCTTCCAGTCGACCGACCGGGTCAGGGAATGGAATGAATGAAGCCCCCATCTAGCGGTGAGGATATGAACTGCGCCGGCTGCGGAAGCCTGTCGCACTCCCCTGGGGCAATGATTAAATGAATGACAGATTAAATTAAATGACAGTGGAGAGTGTTGCTGGAATGAAATTTGTGACAGGTAAAACCGGAGTACCCGGAGGAAAACCTGTCTGTCTCCGCTTTGTCCAGCACAAATCTCACATGGATTGACCGAGATTTTAACCACGGACCCAGCGGTGAGAGGCTGGCGTGCTGCCGCCTAAGCCACGGAGGCTCACAAATAAATATATACAATATTATATTACAAAAGTTTGAAAAAACTTGCGTTAAGTGTCTACTAATTACAGACTGTATAATTTACTTCCATGGTTGTTGCGTTATTATTATTAGTAGTATTAATGTGGATTAAGTATGTCTCCTGTTGTCTACTGAAATAGTGTTGACCGACTGAAAAGCTATCTTTATTGCTACACTTCGGATATAATCTGGAAACACTGAAGCCAGGAATGGTTTCAAATTATTCCGTGTTCTTCAAAGGAGTGAATGATATTCCATACCATGACATATTAATGTCATTGAGGTGGTGGTCAAGATAGCTCATATGTCATGTTTGGAGTCAGCACTTTGGCTTTGTGTCATTGAAATAATGCGTTCTATTGAGTGGGTTCATATAGCGAGTAAAGTATCGTAGAAAGTGGTAGTAGTTTCTGGAGTATTGGAGGTGGGGTGATGGGGTTTTGGGGGTTGGGGTAGTGGGTGGTGATCTAGTTTTTGTGGTTGGTCGGTAGATGGCAGTAGTGCGGTCTGTGATCGATGCCTCGAAGCAAGCATGGTGTACGGCGGAGGCAAGGTTTTAGGGTGGGGGTAAAGCGAAAAGGACGGACGGTGTCGCGCGCGCTGGCTGGCTGGCATTCGCCGTTCCGAGCGCCTGGCCTGTGGTCCTCTCTCTGAAAGCCGTCGCTACGACGACGCTAGCCATGTAGCGAGAGTTACGCGGAAAAGACTTTTTCTCTCTTTCCATTCTCCAAAAGAAAAAAATAAGAATTTACAACTTTTTGTCTTTCTTCTTCTTTCTCTTTAAATTGGTTAACTTATTCCCTCCCTTATTTTAATTCTCTTCTGTGTATATATATACAAATATTTAACCAAACATATCTAATGGATCATTTAAAGTATATTAAGGAAAATATTAGTGGAGGATATAAAACCATTTTTGTACACTTTTTAACTGAAATTTATTGAGAAATTTTACAAGTGCCGTGGTAACATCTGTGTCTATATTCCTTCGTATCTATCGTAGCATATCTACAATATTACTGTTCGTGAACTGTATTTACTGGTAAAAGTATTACAGTAGCAGCAAAAAGTGAAGTGATTGAAAAGCTAAAACAAGCTAATATCATCAACCATATCAATAATATATATTACACGTGTGTGTTTTAGTGTCATTTAGCGTGTGATAAAGCGCTCGGAATTTAAATAAGTCAAAGTTGATTCATACATACAACAGCATCTGTAAAAAAAAAAAAAATTTTGAAGAAAGAAAGTGCTCGCGTTCCTAAAAGTTTGAAGAAAAATTAAATACAGAAGTTGCCAGTGGAAGAATAGTGCTGTAAAGTTCATGTGATTTTTTTGTTTGTTTTATATTGAGTGTTCTAATCGAAGCTATGTCTGAAAGCGCGTGTAATTCCCCTGCAAGAAGCATCGGGGACCCCAATTCCCTGACGGACTCTGAACTCACGGACCTCGAGAATGATATCCTCGAAGTGATCACTGAAGTTCCAGGCAGCCCTGACCAGACCATTGTTGACGGATGGGTCAAGTTCCGGGACGCCAAGAGGGTGAGTGAAAGCTCATAGTAGGCCTACTCATTGTGATAATATTTGCATTTGGACATTCAAATTCAACATTCATTAGTACTTAATCACTATTGCATAAATATTTGTGTGCGTTGTTTTCCAGCCTAATAATGAATTGGACCACTTCGTAGTATAGTTACAAGCGTTATTGGTTGCATACCAAACAACCTGGGCTTAATTTCCGACTATGCCAAGAATCTTAAAGTCTTGGTCTTGTATGGTGCGGGGTCTCCCAGTCTTACGATACGAAATGGGAACCTGCTGGGGGCTATGGCAGGAGGATAAGGAACTGGACACCATACCGCACGTAAACTTCATCTCAGGATAAGTGTGTGTGATACATTGGCAGAACCAAAAGATTCTATTCTAGTCGCCAACGTCCTTTGTGGATATGGATAAACCAGTGAATTATTGAACTTTGAATTTCTTTCCCATTTTAGGCCTACTTCGTCTAGAAACTTCTGAAATATTAAACTGCAATGAGATTTGTAAAACTTCATTAAATATTAAAGCTAATGAGACACAATAATCAATACCTAAAGTTCTCTGTTCTTCAATCTTATGGGAGTGTTTCTAAGAAAGCTATTATTGGAAGTAGAGGGTGGATATGCCAATAGGCCTATTATTCATATTTCCTAACATAAGTGAAGAAGTCGCTAGATTTACCAGATGAGGACACAGTTTGATAACACAATTCTTCATGAAGAGGTCGCAATTTACCCTTAAAATGAACTAATCTACTTGGTATTGGTTGATGAAAAGTTCAACTTTTTCGATCGGTAACGTTCTCGCCTTCTGCGTCCCAGATTGCAGGATCGAATCCTGGCGCAGTCAGTTTGCTTTAAAATGTGCTTAAATTTGAGAGAGCCGAGTCAGTAGATTTTCTATCACGTTAAAATTCCGTTCGGGGTATAATTCCGGCAATCTGGGGTCTCTAAAAGCTGCAGTAGTTAAAAGTGACTTAAAACCATTAACATCATTATTTATTATTTTCCGAGAACAATCGGCACACGAAATAGGGATCTAGCCCAGTATAGGCCTAATGCTATAACAGAGACTGGATTCTCCATTGTCTTACGATCAATGATATCTTACTACTCGATCTGGAAGAAGTCTGAAGCGGATATAAGCTCAGATTCAAAGTGAAGTCGAGAGTCTAACCTTGGATTATTAGCGATGAAGACTAGGCACTTTAGTTCGGGTTGTTGTTGTTGTTTTGTTTTTTAAGGGATGGAACATCGAGGTCATATGCTTACCTTTTAACATACAGTCACGGTGAAGACTGTCATGTATGGGTGTCTGGAAAAGAAAAAGAAACACCCATGATGGACGGAAATGAAAGACATCCTAGAATTCTGATATTGAAATACCATTAGGGTCGGAAGAGTACAAGAGTTGACCAAGAGAAGTCAACATTAGCTACAAGTTGTGAGCCCTTGGGTTTCAAGCACACCTTGTAATTTGAACAACTGTATTAATTTTGTGTTCTGTTTGAACTTTCACACACCGAGGAGGATAGTTATTTTGTATTAATTCCAGTACCATGGCGTATGAATTTGGGGGTGGTAATAGGAATATGCTTCTATCCTGAGGATTGGAACAGAGTATACTCAGCCTTGTGAGGACAACTGAGGAGGGGAGGATTTAATTCCCATCTTGGTCATTCAAGACGAATTATCCATGGTTTCCCATTTCTGTTCCATACAATATGTTCCATACAAATGCCGGGATGGCACGTAACTGAAAGCCAAAGTCACCTCTTTCACAACCCTAGCCTCTTCAAGTATATAACAAGCACATGGTACTGATGATCACGTTGTACCTATGCACCGTAAATAAAGATCATAAACCTCGTATGCCAGTTTTCTTCTGATCTTGGTACAAATCTTCGGAATGGACGCCACTTGACATGATTTTCACAAAAATATCGTTTGAGTACCTCAAACCAGAATTACACTTCGTGACAGAACCAAGAATCTAAATCTGGTCAACAAGGATTGGATCCCGGACCAGTCAGTTGGCATTTGACGGACTGTATATGCAAGGTAGGTATACTGTGCGTATTAGAAGATTAACTGACACGTTACAAATCACCTTACGGGCAAAATCCTGACACCCCAGCACTTAAAAGTAACTTTAAATCCATAACATTAACATTAACGCCTTAACATTTGAAAAGAGTACAATTTTGACTTACGAGGTTTCGATCTTCACCAATGCTCTCACAAAAATGCAGACTGGAATTGCCCACTCTATACTTTCCGTTACGTTTACTAGAACAGGATTCATTACATTCGGAATTGAAAACAGTGCAAAACAACGTAGAGTTTTGTGAAAAAGAAAAGAATGCTATATGCAATTGGAGTAATATTAACAGCGTTATTTCTATACACGACGTGAGCGTTCTTGGCTGTCCTCCCGGAAGTTCGGGTTCAATTCCTGACTCTGCCAAGAAATGTGTATTCTGACGTGAGGGCTGGAACGGGGTACACTCAGCCTCGTGAGTTAAAACCGAGAAAAGGAGTGTTTGATTCCCACATCAGCCATCCTGGAAGTGGTTTCTCAGCATTTACCCGCATTTACTGGGGAAGATTTCTAACTTCAGGCCATGGCCCCCTACTTACCAATCCTATCCCCAATTTATAAAAACACAAACAGCTTTCCTGTATTGGAGCATTTCCTTCTGGGATAAAGATCAGGCTGCCTACATCAACGTTACCTTCTGTATCGAGGTCAAGTAAGAGTGGGGTCGTAACCTGCACATTCCCCATTGGCCACAGCACGTACGTTACTTCATGGTATAGGGATTTGAATTGCGACTTTTTGTCGGGCGTCCGAATTCGATTCTCGCCAATCCATAGAACTCAGGTTTAGGTTTTAGAGCTGGAATGGTGTGGTACTCAGCCTTGTGAGGACAACAGAGACAATATGATTTAGAGTACAAGTTCTCCCATCCTAGAAGTACTTTTTCGTGGTTTCCTGCGTAAACTCCAAACAGATACCGAGATGGTGCTATGTTTCAAACCACCACCACTCCGTTACCAATACTTATTCCAGTTTAAAGTAAGACTTTTTCTGTTTTGAATGCTGATTTTTTGTTTTTCCGTAGTTTTTGTTTTTATTATAATTATTAGTTTTATTTAATATTTTGTTTTATTAATTTTCGGTCTTTTCAAATTTAGGTTTCCACCTCTAAATTTTAAATTCCTTTCCAAATTTGTATATTTTAATCTGTGTAGTTCCGCCCCTTAAAGCAACAATAACTAACTAACTAACTGACTAACTCCAGTTAAAATATCCAGAATAATACAGACACAACTTAAACTTGATTTAACTGGTCTGATGGCCACGAAGTCCTAAACCTAGGAGAAATAGCACCAATGGTACATTACCTTTAACTACTATGTGTTTTTAATTCAACAATAATGCCTATCTAGAGATTATTTTTATAACTGGTGATTATGTTGATATTACATTTGTGGTCTTCGACGTCGTGGTCATCAAACCCGCGTGATTTCGGTGTGTGTGTGGAATTCTTCTGA
This sequence comes from Meconema thalassinum, assembly GCA_946902985.2. NCBI lineage: Eukaryota > Metazoa > Arthropoda > Insecta > Orthoptera > Tettigoniidae > Meconema > Meconema thalassinum. The sequence continues at coordinate 1,210,961,057 of OX336388.2, forward strand.
TAACCTGTGTCGATGTGATGTTTATGGCAATATATGTACAGTATTTACAATTGAGAATAGGATTGATAAAACGATGGCCGTGGCTTTAAGTTAGGGAGTATCCTGGCATTGGCCTGGGGGGAATAAGTGGGGAAACCATGAAAAAATGCTGCTAGGAAGGCTTAGTTTGGAGTCGAACCCATCTCTTCTCATTACTATCTCACGAGGCTAAGTGTACCGCGTTCATATACTCAAACCTAAAAATAAATCCTTGACAGACTCGAGAATAGAACCCAGGACATTTGTGACCAGAGCTTCAATGCGCATCCCGAGACCACGTAAGGTGGCTAATCTAAAGAGACGGCTGGCTGCGTGGCTCAGCGGTAACGTTCTCACCTGCTAGTCCCAAGGTTGCAGGATCAAATTCTGGCGCAGCCAATTGGCATTCGAGAGTGCGCAAATGCGAGGGAGCTGTGTTCCTAGATTTACTGGCATTTTGGGGGGAAATTCCGGTACCCCGGCGTCTTTAAAAACCGTAGTTGTTAAAGGGACGTGAAACCAATAACATTATTATTATTAGTAGTAATCTAAAGAGAATTCTATTGAACAAATGTTCCAATATGATTTTAAAATTCAATGTTGGCAGTAGAAGTAAATCACGTGCATTGAGCTGGTTGGCAGACCAGTTCAAAAATCCCATCCGGGAGCATGATTCACACACTAGGTCACCGTAACCAAACGTACACTTCAAAGAGTCCTTCTAGAAACAAAACTCCTACGAGCTACTGTGGACAGCAAATTTTGATCACTCCTTCGTGCATTGGGGTCATAATGAACACATCTCTGCTAACTCCGCAGTACGGCTAATTCCGCAGTACTTGAAATATCATTTTCCTACTGAGATTCCCCAGTGCAAGAGATAAGTTCATCTCACTAGTTGTGTTGACTCAAGTATTTAATTTCCCTTTCACTATGAATTTCGAAATTACCAATGCTACCACCTGGTGGTAAAATAGTGTAAACTTGTCTTATATGTTTGTGAAATATTTATAACATCTCAAGTAATTTGGTGATGCAGTAGCGGTAGTATACAGTATTATTAGACTTATCATATTGTAGATTTAGATACGGTTCTGCGGATTTAGCCCTAGTACCACGACAATCAACCCAAAATCCCTAAAAAGTTAGTAAAATCAAATTTATTCGAGGGTGTCATTTTAAGTAGGCTATTGGATAATTTCGACAACCCATGCCACATGAAGTTTCAAGGACTAAATTTATGTCATAAATACTTGGTAATTTTATTTCTGTTAATTTTAGGAAACCCTTTCCATTAATTTATCATGATTACCATCAATTCCTTAATATTGCATATTTAGCCGAGTATCCCCTATAAAACAAAGTCCCCGATTCTTGGATGTAAAGGATAATGACGGGAACCACTGGATGGATTTTGATGCAGTTTCCACCATTTGACCAATCTGTAAAGTATTTCTCGAGGAAAGTTTCTGTAGAAAAACATTCATTTATGACCAAAGAAAACCGAGCAATAACGATTTCAATAAATCATGTCAAAGAAAACTTGGCGTCCGTGCGCCTTTTAAGCTTACGTTGGGTAAACTGTTAAAAATATCTATATACTACCGGTATTTGTTTAGTATTGTTCAGCATGAAAAGTTCTACAAAAAAGTCCACGACAGCATATCTCTATCTTTTATACATCGCTCACTATGTGTTTTTACGTTTTAATTTCTTCCAACAATCTCCTTTCGGTGGAAATTTAAATTACTAGCTTCGGAGTGAGTTTACGAGCTAGCAAGCGAGGCTATAAATCCAGTTTCAACCTGTATCAAACTGTTGAGTCGTGTCGAGTTAAAACTTCAGAGAAGAGTATATGTGTTTGGAGTTTTGCTGTTCACCTCGGCTTTTCTGAATTGCGTCTGGAACCTGCCTTCCGTACGCCTTTTAATCTCACTCTGGGTAAACCGGGCGAAGCCATGGCATGTTGCTAGTTATACATAATACGTGAATTGAACTGGCTGCCAGACCAGTTCCCGCACACTAGATCACTGTAACCAAATAGAGCCAACAGTCCCTCTAGAAAAAGAACAACTACTCTGGCCAACACTCCTTCGTGCATTGGAGTCATAATGAACACATACGATTATAACCCAAGTGTGTACGTTTTATATGCCGCTGTATATGCAATACAGGCAAGAAACGTTAGTGATGTGATTCGTTGATACGGGAGTGATAATATGGTAGGATTGTATTTTTGTGAACTTACTCCATTACGTTGGTAATCCTGGTATGGATATTGCTCCGGGTAATAGGGTCCTGGCCTGTGCGTAAACATGGGAACAAGCCCCTATTGTGCTGCGACACCATAGTTATCGTACTAATTATCAACAGCATTGCCTCGGAATTATCGAACAACATTCAGGATAATTTATCCTTCCGATAAATAACAACAGCATTGATTCTGTTTCTTTAACGTTCTACTGCAGTGGGGTATTAATACTTTTATGATGTTGAACCTTTAGGGGCTTTGCGACATCGTGGTCAGGTAGCCCCGTTCACTTGGGTGTGTAGAATTTGTCCGATAACCTGCGTCACTGTGATGTCTGTACTAGTGTATTTGCAGTTGAGGTAGGATGAGGGTAGGATGCAGCCGTGGCCTTAAATTAAGTACCATCCCAGCATTTGCCTGGAGTAGAAGTGGGAAACCACAGAAAATTACTTCCAGGATGGCTGAGGTAGAAATTGAACCCGCCTCTTCTTAGTTTTTCCTCACGAGGCTGAGTGTACTCCGTTCCAGCCCTCCTATCAGATTCCATTTCTTTTCAGAGCCGGGAATAGAACAGGGGCCTCCACGGTTGTGTGTAAATGAAACGGGCCTTACTGTCTAATATTAAGTGAACACCTTTTCTTGGCTGTTTACAGCTCTGTATTTAACTAGTTGCAGTAATAGATGAATTTAGTATTTAGTATTTATTATTTGTAAGATTTAATTTAATCGTATGATAATTTATACAATTTTTATACATAACAAGGTATAATCAAACTTTAAAGTCCATCCTTCTCAACCATTCGGTTAAATCGGGTGAGAGAGCGAACAAATCGTCAGGAATTCCAGGGTACGAATAAAGAGGACAGCGTTGGACCAGATGTTCGATCGTTTGTTCTTCCAGGTTACACTCACACATTGGTGAGCTGAAAATATGGTAGGAAATTCGGTTCAAGAACATGACATGTTCCGTGATACGTAGTCTACGTGCCTAGGGAAATTTTGTGATTTAGTCGATGCCGTAGGCTTAGCGGGCGTTGATGTTAGTTTGTTTGCTGTAGTGTCTTGCTTTGCCGCTATGTAACTGTACTGTAGGAGGTTTTAAACATAGCGTTGTTAAATGCGGTGCTGAGTTATGAATGTTCATAAATTACTTTTAGTTGAAAAGTTACACTGCGCTGTTCTAAAGCCTTGGTGAAGCAAAGCATTTGGTCGCTACTTGGTTAGACGATTGTCTGGGTGAAACCATGGCCATTACTAGTTTAGACGACTATCTGGACAAACATGACTGCTTGTACTACAACCAATGGGGTCTGGGGCGTAGTCCCTAGGGGAGGTATGTGTTTGTATGAAAAGCCTTATCCTGAAATACAATTTATCAGGTATGCATCGTTTAAACTTTTAATGTCGTCCATGACGTCATAGATGCCAACACATTGTGTTGTAAGGTATCGCTATCTATACTACTCTCGAAAATTTTCTGAAAACTTTATTTGTTAACTTGGTGGCGGGCTTTACAATTATTGACCAGCCTGCTTTCAGTTACGTCCATCTCGTGGTGTAGTGGCTAGCTTTCTTGTTGTCACCACGAAGGTGTCTGCGTTCGATTCCCGCCTCAGTTTCCGTCAAGTGGTTTTCCCAACTCTGTGCCAGGCGAATGCTATTTCAAATAGCAGAATATTACATTATACTAGCTGACCCGGCAGACGTTGTCCTGCCAATCAAAGAAAGTGTTGTAACTTTGTTTCTTGAAGTGCTTTTGGATGCACAATATTTTTTTCAATTTCTGTTAACTGCCTCTAAACTATCGTGAAATGAATTAACTAATCTAGAAACATTCGAGAGAGTGTGCACAACGACTCTCCAAAGTTTCATCGCAATCGGATAAATGGCATATAACGCATACGGGATTTTGTTTAAATGATTCGTGCGCAGTCACTCATTTGCTGAAACTTCTCGTGCTCTACCAACTGTGAAATGGATTTACTAATTTAGAAAGCTTCAAGTAAGTGTACACAACAACTCATCAAAGTTTCATCGCAATCGATGAATAGTATATGAACGCATACGGGATTTTGTTGGAACGCTTCGCGCGTCGTCACTCATTTGTTACATCTACTCGTGCGCTACCAATATTGTAAAATGGATTTACCAAGTTGAACACCTTCCCTGGTGTGTACACAACAACTCATCATTGTTTCATCGGAATCGGATGAATGACATATGAACGCATACGGGATTTTCTTTAAACGATTCGCATGCCATTACTCATTTGTTGAATCTACTCATACTCTACTTATTAAAAACTGGATTTACTAAGCCAGAAACCTTTCCTGGAGTGTACACAACAATTCACCAAAGTTTCGTCGCAATCGGATAAATGGTATATGAACACCTACAGGACTTTGTTGAAACGATTCTCGCGCCATCGCACATTTGTTGAATCTACTCGTGCGCTACCTATTGTAAAATGAATTTACTAAGCCAGAAACCTTAACTGAAGTGTACACAACAATTCACCAAAGTTTCATCGCAATCGGATAAATTGTATATGGACGCATACGGTACTTTGTTGAAATGATTCACGTGCCGTCACTCATTTGTTGAATCTACTCGTGCGCTACCTATTGTAAAATGGATTTATTAAGCCAGAAACCTTCCGTAAGGTGTACTCAACATCTCACCCAAGTTTTATCGTAATCGGACGAATGGTATTTGAAAGCATACGGGACTTTATTGAAACGCTTCGCGCGTCGTCGCTCATTTGTTGAATGTACTCGCTTGCAACCTCCTGTGAAATGGATTTACTAAGTTAGAAACCCTCAAGTAAGTGTACACAATATCTCAACATTGTTTCATTGCAATCGGATGAACTGTATATGAACGCATACGGGACTTAGTTTAAACGTTCGCGCGTCGTCGCTCATTTGTTGAATCTACTCGTGCGCTACCTATGGTAAAATGGATTTACTAATCCAGACACCTCTCGCTGGAGTGTACACAACATCACACCCAAGTTTCATCGCGATCGGACGTATGGTATTTGAACACATCCGGGACCTTGTTGAAACGCTTCGCACGTCGTCGCACATTTGTTAAATCTACTCGTGCGCTGCCTAATGTAAAATGGATTTACTAAGCCTGAAACCTTCCCTGGAGTGTACACAACAACTCACCCAAGTTTCATCGCTTTCGGACGATTGTCTATGAACGCATACGGGTCTTTGTCGAAACACTTCGCGCGTCGTCGCTCATTTGTTTAATCTACTTGTGCGATACCTATTGTAAAATGGATTTACTAAGCTAGAAATCTTCCCTGAAGTGTACACAACATCTCATCCAAGTTTCATCGCTATCGGACGAATAATATACGAACGCGTACGAGACTTTGTTGAAACGCTTCGCGCGTCGTCGCTCATTTGTTGAATCCATTCGTGCGCTACCTATTTACTAAGCTAGAGATCTTCCCTAAAGTGTACACAACATCTCATCCAAGTTTCATCGCTATCGGACGAATAATATACGAACGCGTACGGGACTTTGTTGAAACACTTCGGGCGTCGTCGCTCATTTGTTTAATCTACTTGTGCGATACCTATTGTAACATGGATTTACTAAGCCAGAAACCTTGCCTGGAGTGTACACATCCTCTTACCTAAGTTTCATCGCTATCGGACGAATGGTAAATGAACGCATACGGGACTTTGATGAAAAGCTTTGCATGTCATCGCTCATTTGTTGAATCTACTCGTACGCTACCTATTGTATAACGAATTTACTAAGCCAGAAGCCTTCCCTGGAGTGTACACAACATCTCACCCAAGTTTCATCGCTATCGGACGAATGGTATTTGAACGCATACGGGACCTTCTTGAAACGCTTCGTGCGTCGTCGCTCATTTGTTGAATCTAGTCGTGCGCTATCTATTGTAAAATAATTTACTAAGCCAAACACCTTCCCTGGAGTACACTCAACATCCCACCCAAGTTTCATCGCAATGGGATGAACGGTATATGAACGCATACATGACTTTGAAACGCTCCAACGTGCAGAGACAAACAGTAGAATTCGACATCACTGCCACCTTTGGTATAAAACACAACTTTCCGCCACGGGCTGAGTGTATGTTATGGCGGTAGTTGCACAGGTTGTGACCAGGTGGCTCTAACGTGCAGAGACAAACCGTTCAAAGACATCAGCTTTCACCAAGGCCAAGGCTAGTGGTTTCCATGACGACTGTTTTTGACTGTATATTGTGGTTCTAAAATTGTGTGTAAATTGTGTCTCTAAAATTGTGTTCATTCCACCTACCGGGTCAGATTGTGAATCTAAACCATACATGTACCCACCCTAATGTACATACCAAATTTCATCAAAATCGGTCGAGTCGTTTAGGAGGAGTTCAGTGACATACACACGTGTCAAGAATTATATATATATAAAGATTATGTTGTTGAAAATAGTGGGATTTTTATTCTAGTATTTAGATATTGTTTTGTTGTTTAATTTAAGAGATTTGGACATCGTGGTCATTTAACACTTGTATAAGAACCAAGTTCGAATGATAACCTGTATTATTGTGGTTCCTGGAGTGGTGTGTGTGCTTGTAACTGAGGCTAGGATTGGGCGGCCGTGACCTTACATTAGATACCATCCCGGCATTTGCCTGAAGTAGAAGTAGGAAACCACGAAAAATCACTTCCAGGATCGCTGAGGAACGAATCTAATCCACCTCTTCTCCCTATTGCCTCACGAGGTAGACTAGACCCCATTCCAACCCTCAGCCCAGAATTAAATTCCTTGGTAAATCCTGGAATCGAACACGGACCTCCTGGGTGACGGCCAAAAATGCTAGTTGCTGCACCACGTGGTGGTCTAACAAGTACTGTAGTTTGATAATGTTAACTTTGTGGTTGCTAATTCCTTCTAGGGGCTTAGGAAATCTGGGTCATCAGTCACATTTCGTAGTTGGGTATGTGTTAATTATTTTCTGATGACCTGTATTAATGTGATGACTGTAGCAGTGTGCATAGCTGTATTCGGAACAGAGAGGGATTAGGTGTCCCAAGGCTTGAGATAAGGTACTACTCCAGCATTTTCCTGCAGGGGGTGTGGAAGAACCTGGAGAAATACCACACTCAGAATAGCCACTGTCGGCGCCTGGATTCGATCCAGTGATCTTCGCGGCGGTGGGGCTCAAATTAACGTGCATGGCTATGTGGCGAGAGTTTAATATTGTGAATGCAATAATATTACTTCATAAGTTATAATGTATGTTTGTCTACCCCCTTATTATTCCCGTTTAACCAACGGAGTCGGGGATGAGATGCGATGGAAGTCTTTGTGGCGGATGGTTTTTACGGCTGATGCCCTTCCTGATGCCAACCTCATGAGAGGAGTTAATGAGAAATGAAGTGAATGATGGTGAATGAAACTGGGCCAAGATGGGGAAGGAAGCGGCCGTGGCCTGTCAGAAGGCACCGTCCCAGCATTTGCCTGGAGTTGAAAATGGGAAACCTTGGAAAATCATTTCAAGGACAGCCGAGGGTGGGGCTCGAACCCACGCGTCTACAAAGTTAGCAGAGAGCTTGGCCTCATGACCTAACGCTACGCTTTAGCGAGCGTAGCCACCACTGTCGGAATTTCATAAGTTATAATAATCATAATAATATTAGTTTAACGTCGACCTTAGCTGATCCGAACATTTTAGTGACGCCATGGTATTGAAATGTCGCTCGGTATTGATCCTTTATGTGCTAGTAAATCTACTGACACAAGAATTTCGCAATTTAAAACCCTTATATCATCGGACGAGCCAGAATCGAACTTTCAATCATGGGATTTGAAGGTCAACGCTTAAACGACTGCACCACTCCACTCGATGCAAGTTGTATAGCCGTAGGCGTCTTCGCCTTCTTTTTGAGTAGATTACACAAAGCTGTGTTGTGGGAACTATCGATAAACATCGGAAATTACTGAATATTCAATGGGAATGCAGATGGACTGCTCGTAGTCAATAATGGGTGTAGGGAACAAAACACACGTTACAATAAATCGCCACGCAATTTTACATACTCATTCAGGTTTTGAAATCTCATTGGTGTCAACAAAGGGGAAAACATTACGTCTAATTTCAACAGATTTTACAACACTGCAATGTGTTCCATGGAACGATATCATCGGAAATGAAATAATTTCCATGAAATTATGTTTAGTAAAAGGCGAGTGATTGTTTCCGAGAGTAAAGCCAGTCTATAGACTACTGTATAGACCGAGCTGGAGAAATTTCACGGGATAAAATGATTGAAGTTTAAGGAATTCAGGAGAAGTCGATAAACCGTCCATAAGCAAACAATGATTGCGACGTTCGATATTTCGACATTGTATTTTTAGACTGATGATACGAAAATATCGTAAAATAACGTTTATTGGGGCCAAGCTACATGCGGACTCAGTAGACGTGGATTCGAGCCCCACCGTCGGCCGTCCTTTAAATGGTTTTCCGTGGTTTCCCCATTTTCAACTCCAGGCAAATGCTGGGACAGTACCTTCTGACGGGCCACAGCTGATTCCTTCCACATCATTGCCCAGTTTGATTTATTTCCTCTCTCATTAATTCCTCTCATGAAGTTGGTGTCAGGAAGGGCAACCGGCAGTAAAAACCATCCGCCTCATCGCATCTCATCCCCGACCCCGTTGGAAACGGGAATAATCTAGACATACAACGTGTATTATTATCCCTTAGCGTAATAAATATCTGTGGTAATAGTACCAATTTTGATTTAAGAAAATGTAAATGGTAATTTCTGTCACTATTGTAGATGTTCTTCATTAGACAAATTCATCGTTGTAATTATTTTGATTATTCGATTCATATAACTAAGCCTCTGTGGCTTAGGCGGCAGCACGCCGGCCTCTCACCGCTGGGTCCGTGGTTCAAATCCCGGTCACTCCATGTGAGATCTGTGCTGGACAAAACGTAGGCCGACAGGTTTTTCTCCGGGTACTCCGGTTTTCCCTGTCAAAATTTCATTCCAGCAACACTCTCCACTATCATTTCATTTAATCTGTCATTCATTTAATCATTGCCCCAGAGAAGTGCGTCAGGCCTCGGCAGCCGGCACAGTTCATATCCTCGCCGCTAGACGGGGGCTTCATTCATTCCATTCCTGACCCGGTCGGAGACTGGAAGCAGGCTGTGGATTTTCATTTTCATTCGATTCATATAACTAGTCACTCATTCGATATGGACCAATAAAATCAGCCAATATCGATAACGGCTTAGCCATGTTAAAACACCGTACTCCGTGAGAGTCTTGAAGATAAGGAACATTGGATGTGGTCAGAATTTGGATAAGTGACCGGGTGCTGTACGGCCACGTGCTGTGGGGTTCTGGCCACTCTACGTCAGGGAAATTTCGGCTAAGGAGCATCGCCTCGGATATGCAAACCAGCCTGCGGGCTAAAAGCCCTTCCTCTTCCTCTTTTACTTCGATAACAATTAGGCATCATACCTGTTATCGCTGAACTGTTATCACACCTTTTTTTGGTATATTGGCTTTCACGGCGAAGTAATTAAAACTCAGCAATGTTTCTAGGTTGATACTGTGCTTTGTGCGGGTTTTTGCCTAGGAACACCAACACGGGCTCATCAGCGGGCTCTTGATGAACGTGCCTGGACACCATAGGAGTAGCGAACTGCGCTCTACCTCCCTTCTGATGAAGCGCAGCGGCGCTTCCTTACTGCGAGAGCTAAAAGCTCAAGCTGCACGGACACCAATGATGAGCTGATGAGCCTATCTTGGTGTTCCTAGGCGAAACTCCACTCATGATACGGCATAAACCTAGAAAATTTGCTGAGTTTGAACACCTTCTTTTGTTTACTGATCTCATCACTTACCGTCGTAGTTTGTTCACATTCCTTGGGCCATATTTGTCGTTCTTTTGTTGAAAATGAACGACAGAATGGATCATAAGTTATTGAATGTTTTAATATGACGTTGAGGTGCTCATGATTGCAATAGAATATTCTCACGAGATTTTAATTTTTTGCAATAAATAATTTATTTGTGGAATAGTCCCTAAAATCCTAACGCCTATTTTTAAATAACTTCAAAAGCACTCGTTGTTTTACCTATGGGACCAACTCGTGGTGCAGCAGTGAGCATGCTTTCATGTCATCTCTGAGGTCTGGGTTCGATTCTCGATTCAGCAAAGACATAAATTGCAATCTGAGGGCTGGAATGGAGTTTATTCAGCCTCATGAGTAAGACCTGAGAAGAGGTGTGTTCGCTTCCCATCTCAGCCATCCTAGAATTATATATCCTCTTCTAGTTCAGACAAATAACGGAATGGTACCTAACGTAAGGCTTCGGCATCTCCTTCCCAATCTTAGCCCCAATTATAAACATTGTTGTTGTTGTTGTTGTTATTCATTCATTTAGGGGCTTTGCGATATCGAGGTCATGTAGCCCCGTGTACGTGGTTGTGTATTTTTATTTGAGGCTAGGATTTACCTAGAAGGCGGCCGTGGCCTTCAGTTACGAACAATCCCGGCATTTTGTCTGGAGTAGAAATGGGAAATCACGGAAAATCACTTCCAGGATAGCCGAGATGGGGAATCGAACTTACCTCTTCTGAGTTGTGACTCACGAGTGTACTGAGTTTACCACGTTTCAGCCCACAGATCAGAAAGAAATTTCTTGGCAGAGCCAAGGTAGTCAGTCTAGTCACTACGTCAGGAGGCGGACTAATAATAAATGTACACACTAGTATAGCTATCAAAATAATACAAATTTTGAGACAGATTCCACACACTCCCAAGTACACGGAGTTATGGACCACCCTGTTTCAAAGCTCCTGACTAAATCAATGACAACAAAACGTTTCGCCTTGTGGTGTTGCAAATTCTCTGCCCTATTTACGAATTGTTATTTTGCACAGATATCTGAAACTTGAAACTTTGTGGACGCAATCGTTGTACTACAGGGTCTTTCACTCAAGGTGCGGCCAGCCCAGTGCTCTAGGTAGAACGTGGGGCTATAAAGGTCAGACGAGCATATAGCAGCGCGCTGCTGTCACAGCATATGTCATAATTAAGATAAGGAAGAAGTGCTGTTGGATTCATGTTTCGGAGCAGCGCGGGACTTCGCAGTGCTGGAACAGTTGCAATGCAGGGTTTACCGAGTAAAGTTGACTTTGTTATTTCGTTTATAGCCTATTTAATGTTATAAGTGTTGTAAGTTTATGACGTGTGTACGTGTTAGTGGTTATTGATTAATTGTTATTGTGTTCCAAAATTTTATAACGTGTTATTGCTAAGTGTTAAAGCCTATTGGTTCAATAATGCCTCAACCTGCATACACATTATAACAAAAGATTTCCATGTACGACACTTATGTATTGACGAATTCCTGTAGAGAAGTTAGAAGGCGGTATATAGGAAAATTCCCAGGTGCGGCCATTCCAAATAGAGAAACTGTTAGAAGACTTGTCAACAAATTTTGAAGTACAGGTTCGATTCTGGTTGGAAAACGAAGAGTAAAAAAGCGAGTGCTTACTGAGGAGAAATTAGGCGAGGTAGGGGAAATGTTACCACGTACTCCTACAAAATCGCTCAAAAAACTTTCGCAGCAAACACAAATTTCGATTACCTCAGCGTGGCGGGCTACAAAAATGTTAAAATTGAAACCATACAGGATTACTGTTGTTCAAGAGTTGCTTCCACGTGACAATGAGAGCAGGGTAAATTTTTGTAACTGGATTTTAAGGGGTGTTGATGATGGGTTACTTGATCCGAAATTAATAATATTCTCTGACGAAGCATGGTTCCATTTAAGTGGACATGTTTCAAGTCAGAATAACAGGTACTGGTCTTCAGAAAAACCTGTTAAGTTCATACATCAAACACCCCTACATGATGTGAAAATGGGAGTGTGGGCGGCAGTAACTGCAGACAGGATAATAGGGCCTATATTTTTTGAAACCACAATCACTGGACAGAGATATAGGGATGACATTCTCGTGCCATTTTTTGAACAATTGACGGTCACTGAATGCCAATCTAGAGATTTCCAGCAGGACTCTGCAACTGCGCATACGGCTAACGAGTCATTAGATTTAATTGAGGACATTTTCGACAACAGGGTAATTAGTAAACCATTGTGGCCCGCAAGATCCCCAGATCTTACGGTTTGCGATTTTTATTTATGGGGAAAACTGAAAAATAAGTTTTATGCAACAAACCCTCACACTCTAGATGAACTCAAACAGAATATAACCAAAGAAATTGAGGCTATCTCGGTAGACAAACTGAAGCGTGTAAATGAAAATTTACTTAGACGATGCCAGAAATGTGTAGATGCAGGTTGAGGACATTTTCAACATCTTCTGTGACAAGGTGGGTAATTATTTTACTTTGATTATGTGTTATTATGTGTACTCGTTATTTACATGTGATTTGTACGGGTGCTCTCTCGACCCTAAGCTCAGCGAGCTGCCTCTACGCGCCACCGGCAGCTCGCTGAGCTTAGGATCGAGAGTCCGAAGCATCAATCCACAGCACTTCCTTCCTTATCTTAATTATGACATATGCTCTGACAGCAGCGCGCTGCGATATGCTCGTCTGACCTTTATAGCTGCACGTTCTACCTAGAGCGCTGGGCTGGCCGCACCTTGAGTGAAAGACACTGTATAAGAGGACAACGTGCAGAAAATCAGCCGCCAGTTTGAACTGAAAGGCTCCAAAATCATGTGGCGAATCTGTCATATACATCAATGGGAAGTAGCGAGTACCGTACATGTTGAAAGGGACAGCCCTGACGGCCCAGGCACTCAAGGCCGGTGGGAAGCAGCCACACGCTCCAATCAACTGGGGCGTGTTGCACTGCGTCCAGCAATAACAAGCAACAGGAATACTGTAGCGAGTGCCGCAGGGATGTCCAGCTCCGCCAGCCGTCATGCCTGCGTACCAAGATGTCTGGTATGATTTCGGAGCCTTGTAATTCAATCTTGGAAGCTGATTTTCCACACGTAGTCCTCTTATAGTACAACGATTGCTTCCACAAAGTTTCAAGACAGGTTTCAACCTGTCTTTCCTGATACTTCCCTTGTAAGATTGGTAAACGTGTCTGGGGACATAAAGTAATGGTACATTAAAATAGTTGTCTTGAGTGAGTCAGAAGCTCCGCACTGAGGATGGCCACTGCTTGTCATGGTTTATGCATCAAGTCATTATTATAATCATCATTATTATTAATTGTTTTAAGTCTATTTAGAATTCTGTGGCCTTACAGATGCCGGAATACAAGCGTTTCTGCTTTGAGGTTTTCCTTAAAAGTATCCTTAGATCTATTGACTCTATGTGTCGCATCAGAGCAACGTTTTAATGTTATTGGACTAAGCTAGCTCAAAGCTTGAATGTTAGATCTTAAAGGCTTGTTCTTGGAGGAAATGTACTTGTGTCTTTTAAAATTACGTGCTAACTGGATGTGACCTGGGTTATTATTGAATGTTTAATCTGCTAGTGATCTCAGATAATTCTGAAGAGCCGGGGTTTTATTACCTAGTCATGATCTTTTTTTGAGGTTGAAGCCTGACTTAATCCAACTGGAACATGCCCTTAAGAAACATGGGGTATTCAGCCAGCACGGTCGATAAGGATTAGGTCTAGTTTATAGAAAAGATCACCTTATGGTATCATATCATATCATGTAAAATACGTCTTATACAGTTTTCGTGAATATACTGAACCCTTTATCCACAGGCTGTATAAAGGATCCGAGTCCAAAAATTACCATATTTTTATGAAAATGGTATTGAAGTAAAGAATTCGCAGCATACCTTATTTTTCACTTAACAAATGGTATTGGTCTTAATCCAATTTCTTCTCTGTCGTTGTATTAAAAGAATGTGTGGTTACCAATTTAACCTAACATCGAATCAGCGACCCAAAGTATAATACTTCCACGGTGTTCCACCTTGGTCGTCAACAGCCTCTTTATATTATCCTGAAGATGTTATTATTATTATTATTATTATTATTAATTTAATTTCTAAGCAATATTTTGACAGATTTTTCTTTACGTAAGTTATTTCAAATTTAAACTCTTTGGTTCTATTGCTATCAGTGTTAGCCAGTATATTTTTATTTTCTCCTCAAGATGTTGTGTTCCAAAAATTTTAACATTTTCCCACATATTCATTGTTTAGCAATATTTCATTGGCATTGTTTTGTTTAGTTAGGTTTTTACAATTTTTAATCTTTGTTTATATTGTATCAATGATAGCTCGAGTATCTTAATTTCAATCGTGTTTCTTTATTCCGTTCTTGGTGTGTTACTGTACCGCTGAAGACTTTTTCTTTATATTTGTCATTCTCTTGTAATTCCGTTGAAGAAGTACCAACACTCCGCAATATGCACGAATTGTAATAATACCATCTTTAATTGTACATTATATGTAATGAAAGGTGGAACAACATATTTATTATTATTATTATTATTATTATTATTAAATGTCATAATGACATAAACAGTTGATGTAAATGCAAGGTTTTAAACTAGGGACAAATAGGCCTGGGTTCGCGCTACAATGCTTTGCCAGTTTGATTGGTAGGAGGGAACTGTGATCATTGCTCTATGATTTTCAGACATGACGTCTCTAGGGATGACTGTGGGGTAGAGAACTTTGGCCTAATGAATGAGAGGGTGATCAATCATGAATGTGAAGAGGGTGTGGGTTCGACAGCAGGGTGACGGATGGACTGGGATGATCCTGACTAATGAGTGGCTGTGTTTACTTATGGTCACTGGCTCGGTTGGTTAGTTAGTTAACTCGGGCTCTTACGGGTGAAGAGTTACCTGCCGTAAGCAAACCAATATTGGTCTAACTTGTTGGCTCGTCAGGTGCGCAACATAAAGGTTAAATCGGACTGAGCACAAACCTGGCGTTTTCACTACTTCCTTGTGTGCCTTCTACTGTTACATGGAAGTGATTATAATCACTGCACAACATAGTGTCTTTAAATCCTTTTTTGGGGGGCGTGGTGGCTCAGCGGTCTAGCTGTATGCCTCTCACCAAGGCGGTCCGGGTTCGATTTCCGGTCAATGCATGTGAGATTTTCGAAGTGAAATGCCATGTCCTGTGGTTCGGATTCCACGTAAAAAGGAGGTCCCGTGGCTTATAATCACAAGATTCACGGTCCTTCCTTCCTTCCTTTAAATCCTTAGAACTATGTTAACATATGATTTAAAATTGATCTTCAAAACACAATACAATACGTCCTATCTTCATATTTCTTAAACAGAAAAAGCACGTTGGTGACAAGGCCCTCATGCCACAAAGGCAGCTCATATCATTAGATCTAACTGAACAGTTTGAAGTCAACTGAAATAAACCGAATAAGTATTAATATTGCATTTCTGTTCTCATGGTAACATATATCTGGTCTTAGTCTGTCAATTTATTTAAATCTCATGGACGCATACATCACGCTTTCTGTTTCGTAAATAATAATAATAATAATAATAATAATAATAATAATAATATCGTATGGCCTCGGTTCCCGGGTGCAAGCTTTGTTATTTGACACCCAAAGGGTAGCTTGCGTGCCGAATTTCGTTGTTCCTTGAATCACTATGAAAGTCAAGGTGGTTAGATATCTAACAATAAGCTCCTTGAACACTAGAGCGCTTACTTGTAGAGAAATGTGGATCTTTGTGTTGGCGGAAATTTCCGAGATTAATTTTGCCATTATGAACACAGCCTGTGTGTGTGTTAGGTAGTCAGCCCGAAGGCTGGTTGGATCCTCAAAAGCACCGCCGTTACGTTATGTGAGTAGATACCCACAAAAACCCAAGGCAGCGCTATATTGAGGCGTTCTAGGCAAGAAGAGGAGTGAGGTAGTTTGCCATTGCTTTCCTCACTGAGTCAGAACAGTAGTCCTAACCCTATGAGTAGAACCTTTCACAGCATTCACAGGCACTGACTGTGCCCTGAATGCCATTACTAAGCACCACCCATACCTCAGTAGCTTCCATATAATCACAGCCATGAGTGAGACTGAGACATCGGTGAAAAGCCACCTTTTACTCTAGCCTGTGCCAACTGACAAATGCAAATGTACTGATGAACACAGCCTACTGAATTCAAATGGGATCCTTGACATGCCGACATCGTATGACATGGTGTCGTAATTTTTGCCGCCTTTCAAAAATCACTCACCACGGCCAGGAGCAAACCTGCATGCTTGGGGTTAGTAGACCGACAAGTTGACCACTCATCCACCGTAAATAAACATTACGATAATAGGGTGAGATGCACACGTTGAAAACGTGCTAATCTTACTTCT
This sequence comes from Meconema thalassinum, assembly GCA_946902985.2. NCBI lineage: Eukaryota > Metazoa > Arthropoda > Insecta > Orthoptera > Tettigoniidae > Meconema > Meconema thalassinum. Next base: position 1,210,977,673 of record OX336388.2, read on the forward strand.
TTCTTTGTGGTCATCGTAGCTTGTTATTGTTGTTGAGACTCTTAGATAACGTGGTCTTTCAGCCCCGTGTACTTTCGTGTGTGAAACAACTGTCTGATAACCTGTGTTACTGTGTTGACTGTTCTAGTCTGTGTGTTTGTATATCAGGTGAGGATTGGGAAGGAGGTGGCCGTGACATTCAGTTAGGAACCATCCCAGCATTTGTCTAGAGTAGAAGCGGGGAAACCACGGAAAACCACTTCCACGATGAATGAGATGGGAATCGAACCCAATTCTTCTCACTTTTATCTCACGAGGTTGAGTGAACCACATTCCAGCCCTCAGACCAGAATTAAATTTCTTGGCAGAGCTGGGAATCGAACTCGGACCTCAGGGGCGACAGCCAAGAATGCATGCTGCTACACCAAATAGCATCTCTGTGGCTAAGTGACACCGCGTGGATCTGCAATAATTTTCATTGCACTGTTAATTGCTTAACTGTTGACAATGAATACAACAATCATATGCAATACATGTTACCTCTAATTTCCTGACTTGACTTGACTTCCTGCACATCCCTACTGTCCCAGAATAATTCACTGCATTAGTTCTTGAAATGATTCACCTGCTCCAATTCGATCATCTCACCGGCTTCGGTGGCGTACCTACTGAACTGCTGTGCCCAAGATCGTGGGTTCAAACCCGGCCGAAGTCGTCGGATTTTTTAAGAGCGTTAAAATCCTTCAATATGCCTTCCTTCGGAGGGGAAGTAAAGCCTACAGTGCCATGTCATAGATTTATGGCATGTAAAAGGTCCTTCCACTAACGAAACCTGTGTGAAGCAAAATTTCTAGGTTATATTTCGTTGTAACGCTCTATGAAAGTTCCAACGTTCACCACTAGGTGTCATTGCTATCTGGTAGCGAAAGTTGGAACTACGTGAAATTGAACGGAATTTGTAGCTCACCCTATGGGTGTCCGCTTGAAGCAGCTACAGACTCTCGAAAGCCAACCATGTCCTTGGACACTTCCGGCACCAAAAGCCATACGCTAAATAAATAATAATCTAACGCTAATTCTCCACCAATACCTCTTTGGTATTAGATGTGTTGATTTACGTACCAAAATGTCTACATTTAATTTCAAATTAAAACGTACTGTATTAGAACTTAGCAATTTTTCTAGGTTTGTGTCGTGTCTGGTGTGGGGTTTCGCCTAGGACACCAAGCTGGCTCAACGGCGGGCTCTTGGTGTCCCCGCACAAGACACGGCAGAAACCTAGAAATATTGTTGAGTTTTAATTCACTGGCCGTAAAAGCCAATATACCATTTTTTTGGAAGCCTTGATAGGGAGGTTATGGGCGCTTGGGCTTTTAGTTCTCGCAGTAAAGAGGCACAGTTGCGCTTCATAAAAAGGGAGATAAGCGTGCAGTTCGCTATTCCTTTGGGGGTCCGGGCAGGGACGCCAAGAGCCCGCTGATGAGCCAGCTTGGTGTCCTTGGCAAAACTCCACACAACACACGGCACAAACCTAGAAAAATGGCTGTGTTTTAATTCACTGGCCGTGAAAGCCAATATACCGTATTGTATTAGACTGGAATCCTTTGACATTGCCTTTACTACTGGGTCATTATCTTACGTTGACCAAACTGCATTCATTCCACGACTTCAGTCTATAGACTTCAGTAAATGAAATCAGACACAGTAAAATAAGTTACGCTATGTTTTGTTTTATTTACAGCTCATTGCTTGCATGAAGGAATAAAGGTGTAGGTAGGTAAGAAGTCGTTCTCTCGTAAAGTAGTTGGGATTGATGTGGCTCACAGAGATTTAGGTTGGTATTCTACTCCTAACTAGTAGAATTAAGGTGGCTTTCTGGACTAAACTCCTCATTAGGTTGTGGCTTAGGCTCCGTGCCATCAGCTTGATCTAGACGCGGTCTGATCCTCGGGCACTCCGGTACAGATACTTGATCGACATGACCCATAGCTTCTCACAAGTAATCAGCCGGTATCAGCTGACATATCCAGATACAATGTTCTATGCTTCGCACTTGTACCTACTTCGGAAGCGTATCCTCTGTGTCAGACTATTGACTCTAAACCAGCCTTCTTCAAATGGCAGCCTCTGTAGCTCCTTAGTGAAGTTTCAAGTCCCGTTCGGTTGTGTTGAAGACTTCAAAATATAAAAGCTGTGCGTTATACAGAGACCTAACAGGGATTTTCCGTGGTGTTGGAGCAGGGCGCCTGCCTCTCACCCGGAGGCCCCGGGTTCGATTCCCGGCGCCGTCAGGGACTTTAGAAACTGACGTGAGGGCTGGAACGGGGTGCACTCAGCCTCGTGAGGACAATTGAGCAGTTGTCTGACAGTGAGGCAGCGCCCCGGTCACGAAAACCAAGATTAATGGCTGAGGGGACCCGATGCGCTGACCACGCGTCACTCCAATTCTGCAGGTCAAATGGATGGGCAGCGGTCCGTTGGTAGGCCCAGTCCCTGCATGGGCTGTAGTGCCAGGGATTATTATTATTATTATTATTAGTATTGTTATTGTTATAAAAGGGATTTTAAAATGTTTATTTTAGGGGCTTGGACATCTTAGTCATCAGCTCTATGTACTTAGGTATGTACAATTTGTTTGATAACCTGTGTTTTTGTGGATACAGTAGGAGCGTATGTAACTGTAATTATTATAGTCGTGTGTAGGGTGGGTGCCTTGGGACCTGAAGTAAGGCACTATTCCGTCATTTGGCTGGATGGAGTGTGGGAAAACCTGGGGAATATGACACTCAATATAGCCGCTGTCAACACCGGAATTCGACAGTCGATCTCCGGACTAGGGTAGCTCCCCATTATGATCGTGGTTAGCATACAAAGTATAATAGTTATAGCTCCCACTAAGTTGTTAATATTTATCATCTAAAATATGAGAGTAGAGAGTTGACTTCCCTTGGGCTCTGCTGGCACAATCTACTATCGCACTTGCTCGGACTGCAGGAGATTGGGATTTGAATCCCGAGGGAGGTCTCACTTTCATGTATTACGCTTCAATTACTGTACATCCTCTTTATGAGTAACTGTCCTCTTAAGTTAATTCCGAAATTTAATAATAATAATAATATTTATTGCAGCCAAATAGCCATAATACAGTATACACACACGTATATATACAGACATGCATATACACACCCATACATAAATAACATTTAGTCTTTGCAAAATTAATTTAGGGATGTCCTTCTCTCAGAACACACCAGCACATGGTATCTGTCACACTGTTTCCCACATAATCTGCATTGGCATACTGTATCGGCCGTATGGATCTTCTCTGTCTTGCACACTCGATGGTGGAAACCGTGAACCGCTAGTCTTGTCACCAGATGGCGGAGGTCATAATCTGCTCTCATCCATTCCTTGTTGTTCATGGCATCTGTGGCATAAAATTCTTGCCATATGTCCTTTCATTTGCTTTCCAGCTCATTTAGTAGATCGGAGTATGCTGCTGTATTCCGAAATTTAAGCACGGCATCAGGAGTGTATCAAGTTAAGTCACAGGAATTTCAAGAGCTCAAAAATACTTCTAGCTATGATACTATGTTTTGTACTGTACCTTGAGTACAAGTCACATATACACAGTAACATACTATATTTAAAATGTAATATGGCGACCAAGAATCGAACCTAAAACCTAACATTTTAGTAAAGTTACTTCTGAAGTTAATTCAAAGCAAATACACACATCAAAAAAAGTTTTGCATCACCTCGGTTCCCAGATCTCCGGCATATAGACGTTGACTGTGTATATTGTATCCAAGATACAGTCCCTTTGACTGTTCATAGATGTCACTAAAACTGCTCAAAGATGTAAACAATCATGCATGAGCAGGGCCTATTAGACGGAGGGGGTACGACAGCCGATCAGTTCCAGTCATTCCACCAGGACGAAGGTACGCTGCTCATGTTGTCTGTAGTTCTACCATGCCTAGAAGGTCAATACCGCAGTTCGATCGCGTCCGCATTGTTACTTTGTGTCAAGAAGGGCTCTCAACAAGGGAAGTTTCCAGGCGTCTCAGAGTGAACCAAAGCGATGTTGTTCGGACATGGAGGAGGTACAGAGATACAGGAACTGTCGATGACAGGCCTCGCTCAGGCCGCCCAAGGGCTACTACTGTAGTGGATGACCGCTACTTACGGATTGCCGCTCGGAGGAACCCTGACAGCAATGCCACCATGTTGAATAATGCGTTTCGTTCAGCCACAGGACGTCGTGTTTCAACTCAAACTGTGCGCAATAGGCTGCATGATGCGCAACTTCACTCCCGACGTCCATGGCGAGGTCCAGCTTTGCAACCCCGACACCATGCAGCGCGGTACAGATGGGCCCAACAACATGCTGAATGGACCCCACGGAATTGGCATCACGTTCTCTTCACCGATGAGTGTCGCATATGCCTTCAACCAGACAATCGTCAGAGACGTGTTTGGAGGCACCCTGGTCAGGCTGAACGTCTTAGACACACTGTCCAGCGAGTGCAGCAAGGTGGTGGTTCCCTGATGTTTTGGGGTGGCATTATGTGGGGCCGACGTACGCCACTGGTGGTCATGGAAGGCTCCGAAACGGCTTTACGATACCTGAATGACATCCTCCGACCCATAGTGCACCCATATCGGCAGAATATTGGAGAGGCATTTGTCTTCATGGACGACAATTCTCGACCTCATCGTGCACATCTTGTGAATGCGTTCCTTCAAGATAACGACATCGCTCGACTACAGTGGCCAGCATGTTCGCCAGACATGAACCCTATCGAACATGCCTGGGATATGTTGAAAAGGGCTGTTTATCGACGTCTTGACCCACCAACCACTCTGAGAGATTTACGCCGAATTGTCGTTGAGGAGTGGGACAATTTGGACCAACAGTGTCTTGATGAACTTGTGGATAGTATACCACGGCGAATACAGGCATGCATCAATGCAAGAGGACGTGCTACTGGGTATTAGAGGTAGTGGTGTGTACTGCAATCTGGACCACAAATGCTGAAAGTCTAGCTGTATGATGGTACAACATGCAATGTGTGGGTCTCATGAGCAATAAAACGAGCTGAAATGTTGTTTGTGTTGATCTCTATTCCCTTTGTATTTAACGGTTCCGGAACTCTTGGAACCGAGGTGATGCAAAACTTTTTTTGATGTGTGTAATACATAACAATCCATTATATATCTTGACTAGTAGACTACGCCAGCAGAATAGCTTTGAATATCATTAGGAGACGCTACATAACGTAATGCGCTTTTCTATGACTGTTACTAATTGAATCATGCCAACATTTTTCTTCGTGTGAAATTTAGACTTATTATATAGATTTGAGATAGTGTGTGTATGTTGTTGTAGTTGATTCTTTTAGAGGCTTTGCGACATAGTGGCCATGTAGCCCTGTGTACTTGGGTGTGTGTAAGGTTTGTCTGATAGACTGTTTCACTGCGATGGCTGTACTAGTGTGTGCATTCGTAATTGAGGTAGGATGTGGGTAGGAAGCAGCCGTGGCATTAATTTAGGTACAACCTTGCACTTGCCTGGAGTAGAAGTGGCAAACCACGGAAAACCACTTCCAGGATGGCTGTGGAAGGAATTTAACCAGCCTCTTCTCAGTTTTGCCTCACTGGGCTGAGTGTACCTCGTTTCAGCCCTCAGACAAAAATTATACATCTTGGCAGAGCCAGGAATCGAACCCAGAACTCCATGGTGACAGCCAAGAATTCCATTGTGCCTATGCACCATGTGTGAGATAGAGAGAGAGTGATAAAGAAAGAGAGCCTGTCCCCCAAAATAACTTTTGGTTGACTGGACCAGGAGACGAGGAGCAAGTTAGCTCCAATTCCAAACACCTTAATCGTGCCTTTCAAATTTTCATCAACTTCACCAATCCAACATGGCGGCAACATGACATATTGCACCAGTACTCAATTTCTCCGAACCTATTGCAGCATACAAACAGAACTGTTGTATGGTGAGGGACTGCTGTAAATTAGATTGATAGTGACTAAAAGCCTGAAATAACATGACTGCCATGTGAAGTTCAGCGATCTAATCATACATGCAATATGAAATTTATCGAAGAGAATATTTGTTCAGACGTTTAACTTTGTTCAAATATTTCCAAAATTTCAACATGGTGGCAGTGCAAAGTTTTATAAATATGTTTTTATTTTTTGCATCATATTGAACCAGATCTTTCCACCGACAGTAGTGGCTACGCTGGCTAACGCGCGGGTTGGAGCCCCACCGTCGGCCGTCCTTGAAATGGTTTTCCGTGGTTTCCCATTTTCAACACCAGGCAAATGCTGGGACGGTACCTTCTGACAGGCCACGGCCGCTTCCTTCCACATCCTTGCCCAGTTTCATTCACCATCATTCATTTCATCTCTCATTAACTCCTCTCATGAGGTTGGCGTCAGGAAGGGCATCCGGCCGTAAAAAAACATCGCCACAAAGACTTCCATCGCATCTCATCCCCGACCCCGTTGGAAAAACGGGAATAATAAGGGGTAGACATACAATTGAACCAGATCTTTCCATACTGGACCGCTACTAAAATATGTAGCCTATCTACTAGTAGCCTACCTGTAGAACATGTATGACTTATACTTCATAATTTATAGATAGCGCGCATGGCAATATGTCAGGGGTGCATCCCCCAACTCGTTACGGAATGATTCGACCTGTGTAATATTTGAAATTTTTAACCATTATTATGGTCTAATCCTTCAAATACATTAATTTATACGTTACTTATCATAAATATTAGATGGCGTGTATGTCGATTTCTCAAACATGAACTTACCTAATTCGTCATTGAATGACATAGTTGACCCCACGTATAATCTGATAATAATTATTATTATTAAATAGCGGCTTCGGTGCTGTAGTTGGTAGCATGCTGAACTGATGTGCCCAAGATAGCGGGTTCAAACCCGGCCGAAATCGTCGGATTTTTAAGAGCGTTAAAAATCCTTCAGTATGCCTTCCTTCAGAGGAAAAGTAAAGCCGGTGGTCCCATGTCATATATTTATGGCATGTAAAAGATCCTTCCACAGACTAAACTTATGTGAAGCTAAATTGTTAGGTTAGATTTTGTCGGAACGCTCTATCAAAGTTCCAACGTTCACCACTAGGTATCATTGATATCTGGTAGCGAAAGTTGGAACTACTTGAAATTGAACGGAACTTGTAGCTCACCCTATGGGTGTCCGCTTGAAGCAGCTACAAACTCGGCGAGCCGAACATGTCCTCGGACACTCCCGGCACTAAAAGCCATACGATAATAAATAATAAATAAATAATTATTAAATGAACTGTAGATGGTACTAACGTTATCATATAAAATACACCTTAATTAAGATTGTATTTTTATTTTGCGGGTTCAAACCCGGCCGAAGCCGTTGGATTTTTTAAGAGCGTTAAAATCCCTCAGTATGCCTTCCTTCGGAGGGGAAGTAAAGCCGGCGGTCTTAAGTCGTAGATTTATGGCATGTTAAAGTACTTTCCACTATTTACACCTGTGTGAAACTAAATTGTATAGGCTAAGAATGTAAACAACGCTCTTAGGTTGCTACGTTCGTTGCCAAGAGCCGACTGCGGTGGCGTCTAGTAGCTAAGTTCTTATCTAAGCCTAGGAGTCGTTGACGGTGGCGTTTGGTGGCAAAAGTAGGAACTATTTGAAAAATTGAAAGTTGCCGTCCTTAAACTTGAATTAAAAAACAGATACACACACTAATACAGCCATCACAATTAACACCGGTTATCAGACAGATTCTACACACACCCAAAGTACACGGGGCTACATGACCGCGTTGTCGCAGCTCTAACCTAAGGAACCAACCAACCAACCAACTTGTTTTGCGTGTTTTCGAAAATGACTACAATGTTTAGATTTTGGTTTCAGACTTTGCTGTGCTTGTCTAATATTTTATCACAATGTACTGTAGGTCAGTGAATGAATGGCTATGTAGTCCAACATGGAGAAAATATTTAGTTGAAAAGAGTGTATAAAAATAAAAGGGCGATTGGAATATACGACAATAGATTGCATTATTTCTTTACAGAACTACTTGTTCTTTTTGAAATTGCGGTTTCTTGTTATCACATGTCAGGAAATAAGTTTAATAATGTATTAATATTCCAGAAGTTACAAATTACACATCACAAAGAAAGAAAGAAAGAAAGAAAGAAAGAAAGAAAGAAAGAAGATATTCCTCAACCATGTAGCCTATTTAACAGTCACGTAGTGTGTTATCAGTTTCTAGTGCGGCAAGACATGTGTTTGCAATGTGTAGTCACATTAGTCAATGTATCGCTGGTTCTCGCCTCGCTTCCAGCAATATGTGGACGTGATACCATCATGATAAATGACTGCGGGGAATACAAAAAGAAACAGAGATATGGCCGCTTCGTTGGTGTGAAACAACATTATATCTCATCTTCTCGCGTTGTACAAGTTCGCAGACAAGACCAGCACTCCGAGTGTGCTTTTATAGGGAATAGTACTGTTGAAAAATTGCTTTATTTTGTTCTGAACTAGTGTAAACCAGTTGGAACACACTTGCATGCCACCATAGAACAAACTAGATAAGATTCGGGTTATCCCTGCCCAGACAGGCTGACACTGGCGAGAATTAAAGCCGTCAACTGCACTGCATTAATTTAAGTTCTCAGGTGCTCTGGTTGTGTTTCTAACCACGAGGCATTGTCTGAATGTTATGCTCTGTCTAATACCGCCTCGTGGTGTAGCAGTTAGCATTCTTGGCTGTCACCCCCAAAGGTTCTGGTTCGCTTCTCGTCTCTGCCTGTCCCTGACAGACTACAGACACACACACAACCGCAGTCATCACAGAACAGGTTGAATTCTGGCTTCGATACCCAACTCTCTGAAGAAATTTAATTCTGGTCTGAGGGCAGGAACGGGGTACACTCAGTCGTGTGAGGCAAAAATGAGAAGAGGAGGGTCGATTCCCATATCAGGCATCCTGGAAGTTGTTTTACGTGGTATCCCACTTCTACTCCAGGCAAATGCCAGGGTGATTCCTAAAGTTTCGTTGTTGCTATTGTTGTTTTCACTTGAGGGACGTGGACTTCGTGGTCATTTATCCTCGTGTACTCAGGTACGGGTAGGATTATTCTGATAACCTGTATTATTGTGGTGTCAGTAGTAGTGTGTGTATTTGTAATTATAGGTGAGATATGAGAAGGATGCGGCCATCGCCTTCAGTTAGGAACCATCCCAGCATTTTCCTGGAGTAGGATTGGGGAAAAGGATTACCACTTCCAAGATGACTGAGGTGGGAATCGAACCCTCCTCTTTTCAGTTTTGGCTCACGAGGCTGAGTGTAGCTCGTTCCACCCCTCAGATCTGAATTAATTATTTTCGAAGAGCTGGGAATCGAACCCAGAACTCACCTGTGCTGTGATGACTGTAGCAGTGTGTGTGACTGTGGTCTGTCGAGGACAGGGACGAGGTAGGTGCTCCGGGACTTATAGCAAGGTACTATCCCTGCATTTGCCTGGAGGTTGTGTGAAAAATCTCGGGGAAATGCACACTTTTGGAATATTTATTAAGTATTTATTATGTATTCTCTAGGACCTTGAGATATCTTCATTATCAGACCCATGTACTTGGGTGTGTCTTGATTTTGTGTGATAACTTGTACAGTATTTCTGTGTAACTGAAATAATTGTAAAATTGCGATTGTTGGTGTCACTGATGGAGCAGGTGTCCCTGGACCTAAAAATAAGCTGTGTTCTCGGCATTATCCTGGAGGAAGTGTGGAAAATCCTGTAACAAAGCCAAATCTAGGATGACCACTGTCATTGCCGAGACTCAAATCTCATCTCTCATAACTTTGCGTTCGTTTTAGCTGCCGTAGAACGTAACGTAAAGCAGGCGAATACGCTGCTGAATAATTCTGCATATTTAAAAGTGTCTGATTTTGTTCCTATGTTCCTCTCATTAGTGAGAAACTTTCTTTTATGGAATGTGAAGTATTCTCTCGCAATATGTTTCAAAGAGGTCAATATTGTTCATTTCTACAGTTAGAGGAGTTTCTGTTCCAGCACAATAAAGAGAAATGAAACATTCCAGTGAATGAAGCCGCCTTCACTTTAATTTAGAGGAGATGGAATAGTCCATTCATAAGAGGATCAGCTATGTTTTAGCTTTCTTGTCGACCACTACATCGCTTTTACCTGTGGAGAAGCTGAGATATGCTTCTTCGTCCATCACTCACGAAGGCGTCTGTCGTGACAAATTCATTAGGGTCGTGGAGGAGTTACTAGTATTATATTGAATTGCAGCTAATAGCCATAGCGGGGTATTTTAATTGAACGCCCGCAGGCTCCCCATCTAATTCAAGTAGTTCCAACTTGATTACCAGAGGTGCCACTGTCACTGACACCTAGCGGTGAACGTTGGAACTTGATAGAGCGTTTCTTACCTAATAACCTACAAATTTAGCTACACACTACCATTTGTAGTGGTAGGTTCTTTGTACTTTGGTGAGTGTTGAATAGTGTCTGCTAACCTATGTCATTGTGATGGCTGTATTATTGTGTGTATTTATCAATCAGGTGAGGGTTCAATCAATCAATGTATAATATAGCACGTGGTTATTCAACCAGCCAATACAACCAACATTCAATTATACTTTTTGGAAAGGAAAATGAGTTATAACTATGCCCATGCATTTCGGAGAAGTAGGCTATATGTTCTTTACTGAACATCTTGTTTCCTTTTGGTGTGATATCAACACTTATTTTATGATATATCCGTTTATATTACTCGTATTAGAAAATATTATTATAACGTATATTTTGGAATAGTTCACTCATCATTCTGTCAAATACATTTTCATATAAATTAAAATGAATTGCAATAAGTACCGTAATCTATGTTTATGTCTACCCCTTATTAATCCAGTTTCCAACGGGGTCGAGGATGAGATGGGATGAAATTCCACGTGGCTGATGGTTTTTACTGCTGGATGCCCTTCCTGACGCTAACCTCACGAGAGGAGTTAATGAGAGATGAAATGAATGAAAGCTCAATTTCAATTAGTTCCAACGTTGGCTACCAGACGCCACTGTCACACAGCGGCGAACATTGGAACTTCATAGAGCGTTTCTAAACCAAATAACCAACAAATTTAGCTACTCACTACCAATTGTAGTGGTAGGTTCTTTTTCCTGCCATAAATATAGCTACACACTACCATTAGTAGTCGTAGGTTCTTTGTACTTTAGCGAGTGTTGAATATTGGTTATTAACCTGTGTCATTGTGATGGCTGTATTCGTTTTTGTATTTATCATTCAGGTATTGATTTATGGCATGGGTGCGCCGTTTTTACTTCCCCTCCGAAGGAAGGCATACTGAAGGATTTTAACGCTCTTAAAAATCCGACGATTTCGGCCGGGTTCGAACCCGTGATCTTGGGCAAAGCAGTTCAGAATGTTACCGACTACGCCACCTAAGCCGTTTCAATCGTAATAAGTAATAATAATAAATAACAAGCGAAATGTTATGGTATATGCTTAGATTCAAAACATTGGTGAATATAATTCATATTGCTGCAAGCTCTCAGCTAAGAGTCGCCACTGCATGGTCAGAAGGAAGGAAGGAAGGAAGGAAGGAAGGAAGGAAGGAAGGAAGGAAGGAAGAAAAATCTTATTGAGAGAATGAAGAGATTTTAGGAAGGAAAGAAAAACTGCATATTCAACTGTTAAGTAAGTTCAGTGGCGCTCCTCAGTTTGACGTAACGTTGTAAAATAATGGTAACGATAAAAATATGGGCTTTAGTCCCTTCTTCTAACAGCTATCATTTGCCATACGCTCAGGTACCGGAATCTTTCCCAAAATGAAAGGAAACGAAGGCTTGTAGCTTTACGTGACCGTTAATCTCGCGATCATGAGCCATGGGGCCTCCATTTTTACGTGGAACTCGATATTTCACTTCGAAAATCTCACAAGCACTGGCCGGGAATAGAACCGGGTCTGCCTTGGTGGGAGGCAAGGAGGCTCGACCACTGCGCCATCACAACCAAAATAAGATCTTGAATGTGCCAGTATATCTACTCACACGTCTGTCTTTTAGTAGTGGCTACGCTGGCTAAAGCGCAGCGTTAGGCCATGGGGCCTAGCTCTCTGCTGACTCGGTAGACGCGTGGGTTCGAGCCCCACCGTCGGCCGTCCTTGAAATGGTTTTCCGTGGTTTCCCCATTTTCAACACCAGGCACATGCTGGGACGGTACCTTCTGACAGGCCACGGCCGCTTCCTTCCACATTCTTTCCCAGTTTCATTCATCTTCATCCATTCCATCTCTCATCACGACGCGCAGGTCACCCACGGTCGTCGACTAGAAAGACCTGCACTCGGCCTCTCAGGCGGCCACACGACAACACCAAAATAATAATAAACCGTCTGTCATTCATTTAAGCAGCACATTTAAATGTCAGCCGACTGCACCAGGATTCGATCCCGCAACCTCCTTCTCAATGAGTGAGAAGTATCCCTCTGCGCCACGAATTCGGACAATAATACAGACAACACTCATAATCATAGAGATATTGAAGTTTTATTCCCAGACTCTATTTGTTTCTACAACAGGAGATTGAGAGGTATCACGTGCCCATAAGTGGTCGAAACAGCACGTCTGGAAACTATATTTGGAAGAGCACTTTAAGTTGCAATTTGCGAGATTACGGCATGAAGCTTCTCGTGTGTACTCAGCTCCGTCTACTCTATAAGTGCGTTCTCGTGAGCGAGGTCTATGAGGTGTACATATCGGAGAAAAATACTTAATGTTTTACGTTCAGCTGTAAACTCTTCGGGCCCATTGAACGAGTAATGGCCTATGAAACAGGAAAGTGCTGATAGATATCCAAGATTATATAAAGGGAGTATCCGCCCCACAATAAGCTATAGCCTTGTTCTATAAAGAATGCCGAGCTTGGTGAAATACTGATGCTTATACCTTTAGAGTGAGATACAGTTTTGATACGTCCTCTCTGTCCCTTGCCTGATTTAACAGTGCACGCAATGGAAATATGAGGAACGTTCAATAAATGTAATAACAAGGCTTCTTAGTGCGTACATTTATTCTACTCCTACGCCAGTTTCCCAAAATAACATTTGTACTTTTCACGGCTTGATGTATTAAATTTGTTTGAAAGGCGGTGACATTACTTCCAATGTTTAACCAAGAAACACTGAGCAAGAAAATGGAGAGAACAATTATAACTTTAGAAAACAAGGTGTTAAGAAAAGTTTTTGGGCCAGTGTCTGAAAATGGAATTTTTAGAAGAAGAAAAAATATTGAAATCCACACGCTAATTAATTACCCCAATGAGACAGCTGTAATAAAGAGCAGAAGAATTGAATGACTGGGACATGTCCTGTGAAGAGAAGAGAAAATGGTGAAGACAGTGCTAGAAGGGAAGCCACAAGGACGAGACCACTGGGTAGACCAAAACTGAGGTGGATGGATGGGGTCAAGAAAGACCTGGAGACACTGGGAGCCATGGAGAACAAGGCTAGCAACCGAGACCAATGGAAGAGGCTAAAGAGTGAGGCACTGAACCGACTTCGGTTCGTGTGGCCAACGAAGTAAATACAGGGTGGCGCACGAAATGTCATACATCGAAAATGGTTTATAATATGTGTAAATCTGGGATCACAACCATGTCCTTTCGTGCAGAGAAACCTTATTTCATGCGTGATTTGACAGACAGCAGCACATGTCGCGCATGCGTACCGGCTTCCAGTTATACAGCATGGCGGACAAAGGGAGGCTGACGCGCGAACAGGAGGTGAAAAGTGTTATTTTATGCGGAAAAAAAGAGTGTGTAACTCGGACTCAGGAAAGGTTTCGTGTTCATTTCCGTACCCGGTGGGCTCCCTGCCGGCAGACGGTGTATAGACTGGCCAGCCAATTTGAAACAGAAGGCACTATACTGGAGAGGAAACGAACCCGTCTCATGCCAGTCCGCTCACCGGATAATAGTGCTGCTGTGAGAGCGGCTGTGGCTCGGAGCCCCTCCAAATCCACCAGAACTGCCTGTGTTCATCTGGACATCTCTCGTCGGTCAATTCAGAGAATACTGCAGTCTGAACTTGACCAATTCCCATACAAAATGACAACAGGTCAGAAACTCACGGCGCTTGACAAGCAACGGCGAGTACAGTTTGCTGCGTGGGCTATTGCAGAAGGTGATCCCGTACTGCACAACACATGGTTCAGTGATGAGGCATACTCAACGAAGCTGTGAACAAACAGAATGTCCGATTTTGGGCGAAAGAACGGCCTGCTATTGTGCACGAGGTTGAAAGTCATGGTGTGAAAGTGTGCTTGTGGGCTGCAATATCCAGTCATGGAATTATTGGGCCAATCTTTATCAATGACACAGTCAACAGTGCGCGTTACATGACACGTTGCAAATCAGTTTCCTTCCACAACTCTTTGCATCATGACTACCAATAGAGACACAATGGTTCATGCAAGATGGAGCTCGTCTGAAAACAGGAAATGTTGTTCTGACCTTCCTGCATGAACATTTCGGGCCCCGTGTGATGTCCCATCGATATCCCGAATGTTTTCAGAGCGGCTCAATCTGGCCACCACATAGACCCGATATTAATCCCTGCAACTTCTTCCTGTGGGGATATTTGAAGGAGACAATCTACCGCCAGAAACCAGAAAATGTACTGCAATTGCAAGCGGCCATTGTGACTTTCTTCCGAGGGTTGAGTGAGGACATGTGTCGTAGAGTGGTCACAAACATGCAGGTTCGTCTCGAAGCTGTTGTATGCCGAGAAGGTGGGCATATTGAACATGTCCTGCATACTGACTAATCATGCACATTTCAGTGAATGTTGTAATGCCATTCTTTATTAAATATGTTGTATATTAAATATTCTATAAATAATTTCCAGTGTATGACATTTCGTGCGCCACCCTGTTAAGTAAGTTTAACCAAGAATCTTAGTAATTATATTTTCTTTTAAGAAACTCGAAGTTAATGATTTTTTAGAATTTCCACTAACAGAGGAGCTTTGCTACTGCAAAATGCCACACGTTTTGTTTTGATTACTTCACTCTACTTTTCGTGTGAATTTAAAGCTGAGGGTTTTGGAGTCGTTTCACTGATGATCCGCTCTTAAACTATTCAAAGACTGACTCAGAGGGTGTATTCCAAAGTGAATGAAAAAATAGAAAACGGGCCAAGCTCAGGTATCCCTCAGAACACCCGATTCTGAAAGTTTCCAGACACAATTCCTTATGGGAAAAGGCGTAAGTCGATATGGGAGAAAACATTACTAAGTAGGGTAATAAAAGATGCCAGCAGTTGGTCAATGAAATGATTTTGAATAAAAAATTGTGATTGATTTAAATTCTACATTTGATTCTATTGGAGCCTCCGTGGCTTAGGAGTCAGCACGCCGCCCTCTCATCGCTGGGTCCGTGGTTCAAATCCCGGTCAATCCAAGAGAGATGTGTGCTGGACAAAGCGGAGGCAGACAGGGTTTTTCTCCGGGTACTCCGGTTTTCCCTGTCACAATTTCATTGCATGTGAGATTTTCGAAGTGAAATGCCATGTCCTGTGGTTCGGATTCCACGTAAAAAGGAGGTCCCGTGGCTCATGATCTCGAGATCGACGGTCACGTTAAACTACAAGCTTCCTTTTCATTCCAGAAACACTCTCCACTATCATTTCATTTCATCTGTTATTCATTTAATCATTGCCCAAGGGGAGTGCAAAAGGCTTTGGCAGCCAGCACAGTTCATATCCTCGCCTCCCTGACCGGTCGGTCGACTGGAAGCAGGCTGTGGATTTTCATTTGATTCTAATAATTTGCACACCTCTGTACATACAGGCGTAACGGCTGGTAACTAATAGGCCTATGTGCTTGAATATAAAGAATGTTATGCATTTAACGTCCTTTCACTTGCTTTAGTTTCAAAGACTTCGGAGTATTTTTAACGTTCCCGTAAATCTACTGACACGGGTATCTCAAATTTGGATTTAATTATTTACATGTGTTTTATCGGAATTTGATTCCATGACCTTTGATGTGTACAGGGAGGACCTCAATGAGCTATCCACACAATTTCCCTGAAATGATATTGGAATTTTATGATTTACAATATTAAAAACTACCACTTCGTAGCTACCATTGTTGACTGACACCCCA
Source organism: Meconema thalassinum (assembly GCA_946902985.2). Taxonomy (NCBI): domain Eukaryota; kingdom Metazoa; phylum Arthropoda; class Insecta; order Orthoptera; family Tettigoniidae; genus Meconema; species Meconema thalassinum. The sequence continues at coordinate 1,210,993,892 of OX336388.2, forward strand.
GAGGATCCAGGTTCGATTCCCAACTCTGACAAGAATTTTAAAATCTTGGTATGATCTGGTATGCGGTCTCCCGGCCTAGTGGTGCTAAATGAACCTGCCGGGCACAGCGGCAGGAAGAGAAGTGGAAACGACCTGGCCTCCTTACCACACGTAAACTTCGGCTCAGGTCTCCATGACACAGCCGTCACCTACCGATATGGCACTCTATGATTTTGAATCGAAGAAACATAATAGTTCCCATGTCTTACGGAGTTCGGTACCTTCGGTTGCATACAGTTAACATCATCGGAATCACAGCACATCCCGACAGCGGCGCCACTCCTTGTAACAGTACCAGCATCCGCCTCGTTGCTTAGTGGCTAGCATTCATGGCTGTCACTGTGGAGGCCAGGGTCAGGTCAAGAACTGCCCAAGTGACAATTTTGCTGAAATTGAGTTATGACCGCCATTTAATTTTACTCTCAAAGTTCGATGTTCTGAAGGCAAAACCAGCCCTGGGACAAAATGTTTGCCTGGCTCTAAATGAGAAATGAAATCAACCTCAAGTCAAGAACTGCCGGAGTCCAACGTACGTGGGTGTTTCTTCCCATGAGTTTGGTAGTCTTGTCATTTGCAGCAGACAATTAGCTGGTTTTATTACGTTTCAAGTGTAACTTGTTATGCTTCAAACAGTAATACCATATTTAAAATGAATTTGTACACTACCAGATGCACTAACCTTATGGTAATAATATGTATCTATGTCACACGCTCAAGTCAAAAACTAAGTACAAAACTTATTTCTATTTTTCTTTACTTAACCTGGTATTTAATGGTGAAAACCAGTACGGTATATGAATATGTTTATGGCATTATTTAGGGCAACTAAACAAAAAATTGGAGATTTTAAAAAAATATTAACAAAGTTTTTATGTTTTTCCGATAACTGTCGGAATGTTACGTAGGCACTTCTTGACTTGACCCATACAATTATTGTATTCCACCCTTCTCAGTAATTGCCTGGTTGACATTCGATAATGTGTGGTCAATAATACTTACGAAATCGTTTTACGGGCAAGATCAATGATGCGTGTTGTTAGGTTTTCTAGCAAACTGGAATTCATTGCACAATGCTGACAGTAGGACAATTCGAGCAAAACATAAGTCTGTAAATACAATAATTGATTATACATGTTGCGAATTAAATAAAACCCATCATCAGTATTATCACGTACCACGCCACTATAAATCCCTATGTTGGGGAATTATTTGAAAAGCTTTATTGCCAGTTAGATCTTATCAAGAATAAACAATTTATAATGCATTATGTGTCATCCGAAGCATGACTCAGTCTATTTAATAATATTTATAATAATTAATGAACCATTTTAATAGTTTACTTGTATCATCCTGGCAAATTAATAGAATTCTGAAACAATGATTGGAATAAAGGGCGCATAAATATAAGGTACCCGCATCTGTGGTGTCTGCACTTTAAAGAACCTCTCCAGAAGAAAAATATTCGGAATCTTCATACAGCGTCAATAAAACCATAACCGGGTGAGTTAGCCGAGGTCGTTGCGGCATGACTGTTGGCAGTCGCTCACATCCGGGAGGCGAGGAGGTTCGAATCCACCCGCCGGCAACCTTGAAGATGGTCTTCTGTGGTTTCCCATCTTCCTTCCAGGCAAATGCCGGGGTTGGTCCTTAACTATAGGCCACAGCCGCTACCTTCCAACTCCTCGACCCTCCCTTCCAACTTTCCTCCCCAACGGTACTTGTAGCTCACCCATTGGGTGTCCGTCTCGAAGCAGCTACAAAACTGGCGAGCCGAACATGTCCTCGGACACTCCCGGCACTAAAAGCCATACGCTAAAAAAAAAAAAAAAAAAAAACATAGACATTGAAATAGGGATGGAATTTAATTTATTAATATTATTATTATTATTATTATTCCATGAATTGGATTTACATGTTGAAATCTAATTCATGGAATGCTAGCTCACAAGGAGCTACGATCACATTATGATTACGTCAGTGCAAGATGGCCTCACAGATGTATCACTGTCATGAAAATGAAAGCGCTTTTCGGATTATCTCAGCTGGTAGACCAGCGGCTGATAAATCCAAACATTGTGGGTTCGACTCCGGAATTCTTTAGATACGAGGGTTGTTCCGAATATTGCCTAGGCTTGGCCAATGAAAATCACAGGAAAGCTGTGTTGCAAGGTTATAACAGAACACAAATCTCTGGCTTTATTCCACATAGACGCCACTGATATTGATACATATGTTGTTCCATGGAATTAGTTTCAAAAAATCCTCATGATATAATTCGGTATCCGAATTGTACATAAGCACCTCTACTGTATATTATAAATTGATTTCTTGATTTAAAATAAATATAACCTTTACGCGGCGTAGCTGCTCGTAAATAATAAATACGGAGGTTACAGGATGTAGTTCGCCGTGCGTCTGACATTGTAACTTTCTACCACTCCTAGGATAACCGAGGTGAAAAACAAACACACCTCTTCTCAGTTCTGCCACGCGAGGCTGAGTGTACTCCGTTGCAACCCTCATTCCAAATTAAATATCTTGGCAGAACCAGTAATTGAACCCAGGACTTCTGGAATCGGAGCTTCAGTACCTACCACGAGCACAGACAATGGTGGGAGGGAGGGAGAGAGAGAGAGAGAGAGAATAGATGTAATGAATTTTCCAAAGAGTTGTGATAGTAATTGAATGAAGGAAGCTCGAAACGGAAGACTTGACCTTTGTGTTGTAGAGCTGCTCCTTCCTCTCCGCTCGCAATATTTCATTCTTCTGGTGCGCGACACACGCCCGCGCGACCAACAAGACGGGCTACTTTAACTCTTATCTTAGCAGCGGCTCACTACACCCCGGAGATACATTCCCCCTACATCTAGTGCTTGTGCAGTAGATAACGCACTCTCTTCTCTGATACGCCATGTGGGTCACGATGATTAAATCTGTGCTATTTATTTGATAACCTTGCCCTAGCCACAAGAAATAACATGATACTAGCGTACTTTCAGATCTTGCAATTAAGAGAAAGTAGTCCTTTAAAATGAGCACGTCGTTTTGAGCAGTATAACGGTACGTTTTTAAACATTAGTCCCAATGGTCCTGAGTTTATTGTTTATGATTTTGTATAGGGTAGGGCAGTCCTAACTACGGCCCGTTGGTCATATCCCACCCACCATTGCTTCTTCTGTGCCGCTCCTGACTTTCTTGAAATTGCTTTAGAAAGAGACATAAAAGGAACAAAGCTACGCAAACTGTCTTCTTTCTCAAAACGTAAGCGCAAATAATGTTTGTCCAACAGAGGATAGGCCTAGTGAAAACAGACGATTCATTGTAATGTTTGCAAGTCCACCGTATTAGAAATTCAGTTTTGCCAACGCAAGGAAATAAATACCATGCGAACATATCCTGCATTGCTCGTAAACAAATTCTATTACATAAGGAAGTTATTGCGAAAAATAGCACACGTTTTCGACTCAAACAAAATACTTCTCCTTCAAGGGAGTATATTTCAAAAAGCTCCCTCGTGCTTTTAGCAAGTTAATTTAGTCTTAGGTCAATTAAATATCCATCGATTACTTCGTACATATAACACCCTCTGCCTTACAATAACGAAATAGGCAGACAATTTCAATACTGAAATTATTCATAGACAATAGACAACAACCTGGAGCGAGTTGAAAAGGTTGTCTGCATTGCTTCATTGATGCCCTATGTTCAACGAGGGACAGTAGGAACTAAGTCAAGCAAGTCAATAGGCTACTACAGGAAACATACTTAATCCACATTAATAATAATAATAATAATAACGAAACAACCATAGAAGTTTTTACAAACTTATGTAATATAAATAGTGTATATATTTATTTATGTTTAACCCTTAGACGTTCAAGCTAACGATCTATCGTTACCCCGTGTTTGTGCCAAAACTGTCAGGGTAACGATCTATCGTACCAGTCTTTATTATTGATTGATTCATTATTTACACGCCAGATAGTCGTAATTTTCAGGGAACAGGAAGAAAACCGTTTTAACTGACGTTTATATTCCGCGGGAACCACTGACAATCAGTAATTATGTGTATTCTTAGAATCTGAAATATATGTTCACTGAGTTATGTGTCTTGTTTACATCGTGATCGGTGGCAAATGTACATTTATTTTTCTCTGTTTTCGTTGGTGATATATAAATCTTGATATTTACTACGATAGCAAATAATATATAGTTCCTATTAATATGAATAGCAGACTTGGATAGTGAATTCCATTTCCCAAAATTATTTCAAAACTTCTAAATCTATGTTTTCCACTGTTTTAATTGTTTCATCATTGATATCATATGGCTAGAGAAACCACTTATGTGTATATTAATAATAAGTGAGTTATACATTTTATATTCGAAACAATCTAATGTCAATATCTTTATTGGTCTGCCTTCCATCTTATTTTAAAAGAAGTGTGTACACAGCTTGATAAATATGGCTGATAGTTTTCACAGATCCTTCAACTGAGAGGTGGAAAATAAAAGGGTTAAGTGTGATTTATTAACATCGTACACTAGTACTGTAAGCCTAGGTGAACAGGATCTGAGGATGAACGTGAGACGTTCGAAACATGTCAAACAATTAAGTAGGTATTTGTACATAAAAAGCGTGTTAGGGTATGCAAATACTTGTTTTCCGCCTAATATAATTGGGCACAATTCGTGTTGACCGACTGAAAAGCTTTCTTGGAATTAGGCAACACTGAAAAATGGCTTCTATTACTAGAATTTACATTATGAGACTTCCATAACATTACTTTAACAATCACTCCCGGCTGGGAATACCCGCCCTCATATATTTTTCCTATATTAAAGTTAAACATTTTGTTACACTGTACATATCGCCTGCGACGAATCTCCTAAGTTAATAGGTGACCCTGCATGTCAAAAAAGTTTGGATGGCCCTGATTTAGGGGCTTTACGACATTGTGGTCATGTACTTGTGTGTTTGTTATCTTGTTGTTGTTGTTGTTTTGATAGTTGTACTAATGTGTCTATATATTTGTAACTGGGGTTATAATTTAGATACGTGAATGTCCGTGACTGAATGTCGACACTCGTCGGTTCTAAAGCCATTGCATTATTATTATCATTAGTATTAAGCTCTTGTCCTCATTTTGTTTTTAATCTAAGTTACGATGCTCAATTCACTCCAAACTACCGAACACTTCCGTTGTGTAGGCCTACGTTGCAAATTTCACATACTCATATTTATTTATCGAACTTTAAATGAAATTATGTCATTGTATACTTCATCAAAATGTTACTATTTGTCCTCATTTCATAATTGGAGCACCCAATCCGACACTAACCTCGCCATTGTGATCAATTATCTTTTCCGTGATTGGGTACCTACTCTGAAACTATCAGAAATCCTGAAACTGAAAGGAAATTTAAGGCCATGCGCTGATATTACCTGCTGACTGCTGACTGTCTTGTCCTCCCAGGGGCTCTCACCTAGTAGGACGTGGGTTGGCGACCACGGGATCCCAGGTGAGTCCGGCATTGCTTCCAATTACTTGTGCCGAGCTCTTCTCGGTCTTCTTTCCTGTCGGCCTCCCTCGGTCAACTCTCGTTCTCTTCCAACCCCGTTGGTATTAGGGTTTCCGAGGCTTAGGGAGTCTTTAAATGTCCCGCCTTAATTGGCCGTTGTCTCATATTTCCTGATCTCTCATTTTCTCTTCTTGATATCTCCTGCCTTCTGCTCAAGGCCCTTAAGGAGGCAGGGTGTTTGTAGCTCCACCAATTATGGCGCACCCTGGATAGTGATACACCATCAAGGGCTCACATCTGGTCAGTTTCGGGAGTCAGTGACCCTGAGAGATTCCTGAGCTGGGTCCGTGTTTTCCCCATTTTCCCATTGCCTCCGGGGCGGACTCTCTCCTCTTAAGAACCCAGATTTTGGGCCCTTTGAAACAACAAATATCAGCTTCATGACAGTCATGTGGTTGGTTGGTCGGTTCCTCAGTTTAGGGGCTGCGACAACGCGGTCATGTAGCCCCGTGTACTTTGGGTGTGTGTTGAATCTGTCTGATAACCGGTGTTAATAGTGATGGCTGTATTAGTGTGTGTATCTGTTTTAATTCAAGTAAGGACTGCATATATTGAATGTATTCAAGTAGTTCCTACTTTTGCCACCAAACACCACCGTCAACGACCAACTAGTTCAGAACTTAGTTACCAGATGCCACCTCAGTCGGCTCTTGAAGACGAACGTAGGAACCTAAGAACGTTAGTCAAATGTTTAACCTATATATAATTTAGCTCCACACAGGTGTAATTAGTGGAAGGTTCTTTAACATGCCATAAATCTATGACATGGGACCGCCGGCTTTACTTCCCCTTTGAAGGAAGGCATACTGAGGGATTTTTAACGTTCTTAAAAAATCCGACGAATTCGACCGGGTTTGAACCCGCGATCTTGGGCATAGAAGCTCAGCATGCTACCAACTACGCCACCGAAGCCTCTGGGACTGTTTTGTGTGACTGATGATGGATAGTAAGAACACACCATTGCGACAGGGTTATATTTTGGATGTTTATTATTATTATTACATTGCTAAACCGACCTTGTTGTATGGAAATGAGAGCTGGGTAGATTCAGGATACCTGATACATAGGCTAAGCTTGAGGTACCTGACATGAGGGTAACACGAATGATTGCTGGGAGAATTAGATGGGAGCAATGGCAAGAAGGTACTGGTAATGAAGAGAGAAAGGGTAATTTAGAAATTAATAAACACATTAGATGAGGTTGTTCGTATGAGCCTATTCACATGGTGAGGTCCTTTGAATAGAATGGGGGAGGAGAGATTACCTAAGGTGTTAATTAGTTTGGCTGTAGAGGGTAAGAGAAGCAGAGGTAGATTCAGAAGGTGGTGGTTAGATTTAGCATTGAACGATTTTAAAGTGAGAGGTTTAGAAGCAGAAGAAGCCGCATTGCTAACTGCTAATAGGGGATTATGGAGGCGACTGCACGCTGAAAGGCAAAACAGTTTCAAATGAAAATTGTACGAAAATGTATTTATGTATGTATAAATTGTGTGACTTGTTATTTTATTATCTTAAAGTGAGGACCATGAGTCATAACTTTGTCTCTAACAAAGACAAAAGATAAATAATTTATTACCATGCACAATGTCACTAATCTTTGTTCTCACACAACTCACTGTATCGTACCCTACCTGTGAGTCGTGTTTCAAAATATTTGCTGTGTAAGGATACCTGTGCTAAATTGTGTAGGTTTTTCATTACAACATGTCATTATTTGAAAGAATAAACGCGCATTTTAAGCCCCACTAATTGAATCGCTGTGGACTATGTTTGACCAATAAATCAAGTATGTGTTGGTCGTAAATATTTTCTCGTAATTAAATTGATCAGGCAGCTCTCTGCCCATGAAACGTATTTTTTGGGTCTAATTAATTGGGATTATTTTCATCAACCACACTGTGGTGACAAGTACACAGTGTGCTCAAATGTGAAGGACAAGTTAGTAATATGTGCGTCTGTTATTTGTTAATACTGTAATTGTGTAATCCGCCTAGACAAGACTATGAAATGATGTTTAATAAAATATTTTATGTTCGACTATGTCGAAATGTAAATATTATATGTCAGAAAACTGTATCATAATGAGGGTCAATATAGTACTATTCTCCATTATGAAACAGTTTCTCCAGCCAATCAGAGCTCTTTCATTGACCTATTAGGTAAGGATAGCTTCGCGTATGCGCTCAAAATCCAACATGTCGGACATGAATTACATGATTTGAAAGTTCAAATTGGATATCGGATTAACCATTGTAGTTACAATCCCGAACACAAAGACAAAATCAGCACGAACCTTTCGGTTAAAAAGAAAATACTATGACATATGCAAGAAATGTATGAAACTACGTCCAGAAGTTAGCAACACAGCATCCTTCTACATACATACCGACATGGAATGTGCACCGTCCCATATATTTGCGTAAATAAATTGGCGAATATGATACAAGAAATAGCACTGTACCTTAATATCTCCAACTCCAGTTTCAACACAGCGCATTGCTTTCAAACGACTTCGGTGACAATATTAGTGAATGCTAGTTCTGATCGGCACTAGACATCATACAGGCTGTAAATATTAGCATTGCCAAGCAAAGTAAATGATCTCTGCTTTCGAAATTCTTTGACCCACGCATGCGCTCTGTTCAGTCAACAAATCGCCCAGCGTGCTCTGTTCACTAACTGAAGGTACTGAATCCCACAGATATTTATGAATATGTATTTAAAAACATAATTATCGTCGAACATAAACAGTCGTATGCAACTCGCCTATAATGGTAATTAAGACACTCGTATGAAAATTATAAAACTTAATAGTTTAACATATAATAATAAATAATAACCCTTCAAAATTTTGATTTTAATTAAAATGAAAAGTTCACATAGAAATTAAATTCTATACATTAGGAAAAAGTTGTTGCTAAAATGAAGTTACGAATAATACTGGTGAATTGTATAAATGCAAAATTTTAGAAGTCTACCATATGAAACTGCCCAAGTCACACTCCTTTAATTTGGTTTATTAACGTAGTAGTAGAATTCGCCGCCTCCAGGAGGATAATGAGGTGAAAAACGTAAATCATTAATGGCTATTGAGCCTTCCAACCTCGATATATATATAGCCTATGTAATATAGGTATGTGTGTTTATTTATATATTAGTACATCATGCAACAAGCCTGTAATGGCAATAATTAAGACACGAGTATGTTTATAAAACTCGCATACGCTCGTTTTATAAACATACTCGTGTCTTAATTACCATTATAGGTGAGTTGCATACGACTGTTTATGTTCGACGATATTATAACTATTTTATGTTCGAACATAAATATTCATAAATATCTGTCGAGATTTCGCCAGTTTTGTGTACCGAACAGAGCGCATGAGACGCAGAGAATGCCTTGTATTTTACCATGGCCCCCTCGATTACCCTACTATGACACTAGGCCACGCAGTGAAATTTAAATTAGAAGGCCGTGGAACTCAGTGCAGGTGCGATGATATCCTTATCTAATTGGTCAAAGAACTGCTTCTTGAGCTCTGATTGGTGGGAGAAACTGTTTCATAATGAAAAATAGTGTTATAATGAGCCTAGTACAGTTTTCTGACTTATAATAGTCAGGGTCGAACATAAATATATATATAGTATTGACAAGGTGGTTTACACAATTACATATTACCATTAGTCAATACGGATAAAACTGTTACCATTTTAACATGGCTAACGTATACGTATTTTATGTAGGAAGGGAAGTAAAGCCGGCGGTCCCATGCCATAGATTTATGGAATGATAAAGAACCTTCCACTAATTACACCTGTGTGAAGCTAAATTATAGGTTATTTTTGAGTAACGCTCTTAGGTTCCAACGTTCGTTGCCAGGAGCCGACTGTGGTGGCATCTAGTAACAAAGTGCAGAACTAGTAGGTTGTTACCGGTGGCGTTTGGTAGCAAAAGTTGGACCTACTTGAAAATCCAATGTATGCAGTACTTAAACAGATAACACACACTAATACAGCCATAGCCATCACAATAACACTGGTTATCAGACATATTCTACACTCACCCAAAGTACATGGGGTTACATGACCGCGTTGTCGCAGCCCCTAAACTGAGGAACCAACCAACCAACCAAATCATTTTATGTTATTTGTTATTAATTAATTAATTATATGAGATTGGTACTTCATGGTGATGTGCCTTGTGTGTGTTCAATTTGCCAGATGTTTGTGTTTCTGTAGTGACTACCGTATAGTACTGTGTGTAACAGTAATTCTTAGGATGGGGAAATGGTTTACAAACCCCGGGACTTTCTGGGGAGAATGTGAAAAAAGACAGAGAAAACCATGTTCAAGATAACCTTGTCAGTGTCGGGGTTCGAACCTACTATCTCCTAACTTGCTGCAGCTCCCCAGCACGGTCATGGTGAACAATTTTACGCGTAACGCTAAGCCGTGAGTGTACTTTCGTTGTATGAACGGTATGTATGTGTGTCGTGCTGTGAGATTGTTCAAGTTCTGATTAAATAGAACAGTTTCAACAGGACATGATGGTGAGTTGCTTCTTTACCGATGGATGACAACAACTTACCGATGGATGACAACTATTTTCTGATGCTATCTCTGGTTTCAGGGTATGTACTTAGACCCCACTATTACCCTTTCACGAATTGATTGCCAGCGGTCGAGGTGGGAACTATTCTTTGTTTACACGTGTCACACGTCAGCCTGCTTAGTTGACAGGTACAGTTGCGTGAGTAGGATATGACTCAGCTCCAGTAGCCTCAGTCACCGTTTAACTGTCCGTGGTAACATAAGCTCCTGTGACGCCTATCTGACGCAATGCTGCTTGATTTATGCGCCGTCTGCACTCTGTTATCGCCGTGTCCTCCACTTCGCCCCGCGGGTTTCCTGCTACACTAAACAGCAAACGCTCGTGCAGCCACACTCAGTGGCAATCAAATCTTGAATTGGTAATACCAAAAAGTCTCGGCTCCATTCCCGGCTTTGTCAAGAAATGTAATTGATCTGTGGAGGTTGAGACAAAAATGGGAAGAGATGACTTCCAACCCCCCCTCAGCCATCTTATTAGTTGTTTATCCACTTTTTGTTTCTACGACGTCTCCTTTCCACTCCCAGTCTCAGTAGCAAACTAGACGCCTCAATAACACAGGTTATTCGACAAATTCTACATACACCCAAATATACTAGGCTGATGACCATGATCTACAGCCCCTAATCGTAATCTCTTTGGAATTAATGGACAATTTGGTAGTAATTAGCAACTTAGTTGACAAAACGAAAAGGCATTCTTCTTTAACAAACCCACTCCTGAAATAAGATAAAATAAGACAAAATAAAATGAAATGAAACTAATGACAAGACCAATATAATTCATTCGTGAATTTATTGTAACAGGAAAACTTCTGTTACATTGCTCCATTGTACTTTTCCCCTCTCCTACCACTTTCTTGTGGAAGGCGTCGTATACCATTATCACACCAATATTGTGTGATGTCTCGCAGTAACCACACTACAACACGAATGATGGCTACTCCTGTACTGTACTTCTCACGAGACTATATGGCTTGCATTCTTGACTGCCCTTCTGAGATTTGCAATTCTCTCCGGGTCTGTCAAGAAATGTAATTCTAGTCTAAGAGTCTAAGGGGGAGCTGCAGCATATCCGGAGATGGAAGATTTGAATCCCGGCACTCACAGCAGCTATTCTGAGTGTGGTATATTCTGACATTTTCCACATTCTCTCCAGGCAAAAGCCGGGTTAGTGCCTTATTTCACGTCCCGACCCTAATAATTACTGTTACACACACTACCACAGTCACCATACAAACACAGGTTATCAGACAAATTGAACACACACCTAAGTACATGAGACTAATGACAAAGATTTCCAAAGCCTATAAAACGAATTATCATATCCATATCCATATAGAATAATTGCATGTACACATAATACAGTCATTATGTTTAACTTCGGTTATCAAACAGATTCTACACACACCCAAAGTACACGGGGCTACATGACCGCATTGTCGCAGACCCTAAACTGAGGAACCAAACAAACCATAATTGCATGTAAATCCATATAAAACATTGATAGGCTATTTCTATCTCTCGGTATGATGAGAAGGACGTCATGTAATAAAGATTAATTTCGAGATCGAAGCAGTAAAAGAAATATTAAAATTAAGCCTATATTCACGAAAAGGAGGACATTTGAGGGTTTAAAAAATCCCCTTGTGCCCGGATAAAAGTATATAAAGGAAGGCATGCCCGGATAAAATACAAATTTGGTGAACCTTACTCTGATTTGTGTGTGGGCGATAGCCCGTATCACTTCCACACCCATTCTCTTATACCGGGCACTCTTTCAGCTCACTCTCAGCTGGTCAGGTCACAAGTCTGTGGCAGCGAACAATTCAGATGGAAAACTATGTCTTAATGCACTAGTCTACGCTGCTCGGGTGAACATAAAAATAATTATAACCTGTCTGAAATGGTAAAGTAATCTTTTTATGGAGTTTTTTGTCCTATTGGCGTGATCAAGAACTTCCATTATGTGTCAAGACCTAGCTGATTGGACTCCAAGAAGGAAATTTGACTGAGCTGCTTGAGTGGAGCACGTCTAGAGGACTTTACGCTACTTTACATTCTACCTTGAATGTTATGATGCAGACCTTCCTCTCTCATCCTCACTGGGGTTTTGAGCCGTACTATTATTGAACAATCTCGTTAGTGACGTCATGTTCCAGACGCCGGGGAATATAGGGCACACCTTAATATTTCCATCAGGCTTCCAATTCTGTGGTGCCAGCTTGGACCGCTGCTAACGGGCTGTGATCACGCGCCCGCTTGCATACAAAGTATTCCCGCCTTATCGACAGGGATGATTGCGCACTGCATACAGTAACAAGCGCGATACAACACACTGGTGTACAAGACAATTCAGAAGAGCATGAACGAGGGAATGTTCTATGTAATGTTGGGAAATCTGATCCTGCAAGTTAACTTCCTTGCTTTCAACAGTGAGCTCTGACAATATGGACAACATTTCAAGGTGAACACTACCCAGGGGCTCACAACTTGTGGGACGTGGGTTGGCGACCTCGGGATCCCAGCTGAGTCCGCCATTGCTTCCACTTACTTGTGCCGAACTCCTCTCCGTCTTCTTTCCTGTCGACCTCTCTTGGTCAACTCTTGTTCTCTTCCGACCCCGTCGGTATTAGGGTATCCGAGGTCTAGGGAGTCTCTTCCTTTCCCGCCTTAATTGGCCCTTGTCTCATCTTTCCTGATATCCTCCTTCTGCGAGGGGACAGCTTCTTTTACTTTTTATGTTATCTCCTGCCTTCTGCTCAAGGCCCTCAAGGAGGCCGGGTGTATGTAGCCCCACCAATCCTGGTGCACCCTGGATATTGCTACACCCTCAGGGGCTTACGGCTGGTGAGTTCGGGAGTTAGCGGTCCCGAGGGATTCCTGAGCTTGGTCTGTTTTTTACACTTTTTCCACTGACTTTGGGGTGGGCCCCCTCCTCTTTCCTTTTCCTATCTGCCTTTCATGGCTCTCCTTCCTTCCAAGTCCCTCAATCCTCATTCCTCAAGAGTTGAGGGCATTTCTTTTCTTCCCGTCCTTTATTTACCTTATCCTTTATTTGTTTACCATTTCTTCCTCTAGTAAGTTAGTCTGTAGTTAGTATTTGTTATCTGATCTTTCACTATCATCCAAATCATTAGGGGCCGATAACCTACATGTTAGGCCTCTTAAAACAACTATTATCATCATCATCATCAAAATGTACATTTAAATAAACAAAAAAAATGATTTTAAAAGATCCAAAATAGCTTGTTTGTTGACGTTGTTAGCTCATTTTACGAGTTTGCTCATCTGAGCCACGAACTTGAATGCGTGTTTAAGTTACCTAATAACTTGTATCTCTGTAATCACAGTGGTAGCGTGTGTTGTTATATCAAGAAGCGTTTATCACTGCACAGTAACAGGAAAGCCTTTCTGAAGACAAATACTTTATTTGACATAACTGGCTGAGGGAAAAATGTTCTTTGTGTCAGTTTGCCTCGCCCTTGGTGTCTATTTACACCCATACGAGGGAAAATATTGATATAATGTTACCTCTTAATAAATATTCATTTGAAAAATATTATTGCCCAGTAGAATGCAACTTTACCTATAATAGATATGTATTGTTTATAGAATTAAATGCCTATTAATAAAATGCTTTTCAGTCGGTTAACACGATTGTGCGCAATTAGATTGCGCAGGAAGTATAATAATAATAATAATAATAATAATAATAACAATAATATCGTAGGGCCTTGGGTGCTGGGTGCAAGCTTTGTTAATTAACGCCCAGAAGGCAGCTTGCATGTCAAAATTTATCGCTCCTTGGAGCGCTATGTAAGTCAAGGAGGTTAGATATCTAAGCTCACTGACACTATAGCGCTTTCTAGTAGAGAAAGGAGGAACTTTTTGTGTTGGCGGAAATGCCCGAGATTAATTTTGCCATTATAAACACTGCCTACTGAATTCAAATGGTTTCTTTAACATGCCAACAACGTATGACATGCGTGTCGTGATTTTTGTTGCCTTTCAAAAATTACTTACCATGGCCAGGAGCAAACCTGCAAGCTTGGGTTTAGTAGTCCGACACGATAACCACTCACCCACTGTAACCTGAAAGAAATATTAAATGAATTGTTTATCACTTCACACACTTTTGGGTAATTATTTGGTTGACTTGTTTGGATCATCATGCGATCCTCTTCATTTAGGCTTAGATTAGGTACGACGGATATGTTTACACGTAAGTACAACAATATTTACAATTATTATATACTGTATGAATTGCAATCGAATACATAGCAGGGTATTTTAATTGAACGCCCGTAGGCTCCCAATAAATTCAAGTAGTTCCAACTTTGGTTACCCGATGCTATTGTCACTAACACCTAGCGGAAAACGTTGGAACTTGACAGAGCGTTTCTAACCAGCCATTTATAACCTACAAATTTTGCTACACACTATTAATTGCAGTGGTAGGTTCTTTTACATGCCATAAATCTATGACATGGGCCCGCCGGCTTTACTTCCCCTCCAAAGGAAGGCATACTGAAGGATTTTAACCCTCTTAAATATCCGACGGGTTTGAACCCGCCATCGTGGGCATAGCAGTTCTACGCTAAATTACATTACATTTTTAAATCACTCTTGTAACGTGTCAAATCAAATATATTTCTATTTTTTGAAAACTTGTTGTAGAAAATGTCCAACAGGTGGCGTCGCGGTTAAGCCGTTAGCCTCTCGCCAAGGTAGACCGGGTTCGATTCCCGCTCAATGCATGTGAGTTTTTCAGAGTCAAATGCCAAGTCCTGTGGTTCGGATTCCATGTGGCTCATGATCCTGAGATTTACGGTCATGTAAAATCACTAGCTTCCGTCTTTCCATTAAAATGTCCTACATTTCCACATAAATTATCCCACCCTTACCCCACATACTGTATCTTCTTTGTGAGTCCTTGTATGGATCTACAATGAGCCATGAATGGACAAGTATATTAAATTAGTCTTTTTTCAGCCTCGTCCATGTTCCTAGTTGATTTATCAATGAAATTGTGAATGGCAGTCGCTTGACGCTCGACATAAAACAAAACATCAACAAATATAAATAACATGAGTGCACATTAAAGATAGGATCGTGTTATTATTTTATCTTGTTTAGTTTATTATGATCGATTGCAAAGCCTGTCATTCAGTGTATTTATTCGATGCGTAACACTCAATAACATCATTATTCAATAAAATCCCATGTGATACGATTTGCGACAGATTTTATATCTTTTGCTGGCGATAAATATGCAACTAATTATTGATCAGCTATCGTTTCAAGGAATCCATTATATTCAGACTAATGCGTTACAGAGGAAGGAAGGATGATTTCAGTTTTACGTGACCGTTGATTATGCGATCTTGAGCCACGGGACCTCCTTTTTGCGTGGAATCTGAACCACAGGACATGGCATTTCACTTCGAAAATCTCACTTGCATTGACCGGGAATCAAATCCAGTCCAACTTGGTGAGAGGTCAACAGCATGACCGCTGCGCCATCACGCCCCTCTAATGTGTTACAACAAGACTCAGTATGATTTTTTTTTCGTTTTTTTGGGTTGATGTTGCTTCATTTCGGATCTTGAAACATCGTGGTCATCATTCCGGTGCATTTGGTGTGTGCGGAATGTTCCTGTCAACCTCTGTTACTCTGTTGTCTGTATTAATGGGGTGCACGTGTAGGTCAGGTGAAGTTAAGTACAGTCCTGATATTAATCTTGAGTGTAAACAAAGGGACCACTCTTATGATGACTGACGAGGGAATCTAGCCCACCTCTTCTCATTTAAACTCACGGGGATCAATTTACGACGTACCAGATCACAGATTTTATGTCTTCTCGCAGTCTAGAATCCTACATAGTATATTTGAGGTAGGACTCTCACGTGTCCTTGTGTATCTCAGAAATTTGTGGTCCTGGGGTTCGAATTTAAACACCGGATCCTAAGGTCGTGGGTACGATTTTCGGCTCGACCATGTAATATATTTCTTATATGAGAGCTAGAAAGGGGAATTTGCAGCTTGATTAACCATCGATTGTATTTTATACCATAAGCGTATTGCTGGCCTGCATACTACTTGCATTTTCCTTGAGGACTTTCAATGATAATGTTAACTAACATTCTTTACTGCCAACGTATTGTTGCACTGCGTCACAGGACACAAGGGATATGAAACACCTACCAAATGGTTTGAAAAAATACGGATGGCTGATCCTCCTTTACATTATTCGACATGTTATTGCCATACATTTTCCCTTACTTATTTTTAGCCTATTTTCAATTTTGAAAAAATAGGCTTATGAGATCACCTTTTGTCCGTGTGTGTGTGCGTGCGTGTGTGTGTGTGTGTGATTCGTGTGTGTGTGTCCCCCCCTAATAAAATCTAAACGGCAGGAGCGATTTCAATGAAACTCGGAAAGTTCATAGCACTATTCCCGGCGACCTCGACCGTGCCCTTCAAATTTTGTTACGACTCACCAATCCAACATGGCGGCTGTGCGAAATATTTCACCAGCATTCAATATCTCCGAAACTATTACCGATAATACCCTGACATTTTGTATGGTGATAAAATGAACTACTATTAGTTCACTTATGTGACTTTTGAAAACCTGGTAACTACAAAACCAACATGGCGGCCAAGCGAATTCGCGACTTTTAAATAGACGTTTCTCGCGATTTGACCAACCAAACTCAATGAAACTTGGTACAGTATATGTTTATATACATTATAATGCACCGACATCTAACTTCGTTCAATTGTTTACATAATCACAAGATGGCGGATGTGCGAAATATTTCACCGGCATTCTATATCTCTGAAACTATTAGCGGTATCTCCCTAAAATTTTGTACGGAGATAAAGGGCACTACTGGAAGTCCATCTATAAGATTTTCAAAAACCGGTTAACTACAAAACGAACATGGCGGCCAAGCGAATTTGAACATTTTAAATAGACCTCTCTCGCGATTTAATGTTCCAAGCGCTCTGAAACCTGGTACAGGAAATATTTATACACATTGTAATCCACTGGTATCTAATTTAGTTCAATTGTTTACATAACCTCAAGATGGCGGCAGTGCGAATTTTAAAATTAAGTTTTTATTTCTTGTGATGTAGTCATGCGATCGAAGTGAAAGTTTGAATAATGAACCTACGCAATAATTTTCCTTTAATGGTACATGACTCTATGGCCTATACATTTAACAATCCAACATGGCGACCATCCGAAATATTTAGACGATACTGAATATCTACGAATCTATTTTAGCAATCAAACTGCATTTTTTAATGTTCATAGGGGCTATGAACTTAAGTTCACCTATAGGACTTTAAATAACCTGGTGATCACAAATCCAACATGGCGGTTACGCGAATTATAAATATTCACATGGACGTTTCTCGCAATTTAACCATCCGCGTGCAGTGAAACTTGGTACAGTAAATCTTTATCCGAATGTTAATCCACTGGCATCTAATTTATTTCTATTGTTTCCATAACCTCAAGATGGCAGCTGTGAAAATTTTTTAAATCTCCTTGTTTTTTCTTGTGTCCTAATTATGCGATTGAAGTTTGAATACTACACGTTCACAATAATCTGCATGTAACAGTACATAACTCTAGGACCTACATATATAAAATCCAACATGGCGACCATCCGAAATATTTAGTCGGTTCTCAATATCTACGTATCTATTGCAGCAATCAAACTGAAATTGTGTATGTTGATAGTGGCAATTAACATAAGTAGGATATATGAAAATAGGCTGTATAGTTCTTCACGGAACTACTTGTTAAACATCCTGTAAATAGAAACCCAATGCCCTGTCACTGATCTACGCTGGTTGGTAAAGGCTCAACTCAGCTTGGTGCACCTACAAGTTATGAGCTCCTGAGAGGCCAATGAACTCTGTTAGTGCTGACACAAATGAATGGGTCAAGTCAAAACGTGCCTATGTAACATTCCGACAGTTATAGGAAAAACATAAAAAACTTGATAGCTTTGTTAATATTGTTTTAAAAATCCAATTTGTGTTTGGTTGCACTAAATAATGCCATAAACATATTCATATACTAGTTTTCCCCATTAAATACTAGGTTAAGGAAAGAAAGATAGAAATACGTTTTGTACTTAGTTTTTGACTTGAGCGTGTGACCATGTGCACCAGGTAGTGTACAAATTCATTATAAATATGGTTTTGGTGTGTTAAACTATAGAAATTTCCATAGTAAGTCATATAATAAATAAAATCAGTTATGTTTTTTACATTTTGGTTAACTACAAAAAGCAACAGAGCTTAAATCAATATATGCCTATAATGATTGTAACATTCTGGCCTATGTTGAGAATAGCTTGAAAATATGCGTTGAACTTTATTACAACATAACAAACCATGTTTATTTAAAAATCAACACAATAAACTGTAACAAACCTCATGGGAAGGAACATCTATGTTCGTTGGACTTGGGCAGTTCTTCGCTTGAGATTGATTTTATTTCTCATTTAAAGCCAGACAAACATTTTTAGTTGGGCTGATTTTGCCTTCAGAACATCAAACTTTGAGAGTAGATTAAAATGATGGTCGTAACTCAATTTCGGCAAAAATGGCACTTGGGTAGTTCTTGACCTGACCCATTCAAATTTTCTTGAACAATGCATTCAGTTTTGCTTTATCTGCAAATAATTTATGTATGTTAACCTAATTATTCCAGTTTCTAAGTGGTCGGGAAGGAGATGAAATGAGTTTCGTATGTGGGGGATGTTTGTTTGTTGTGGCCGAATGCCCTTCCTGAACCCAACCTCATTACAGAAATTAATGAAAGAAGTAGCCTAAGGAATGGAGATAAATGAAAATGAGAAAGGAGTAGGAATGAAGTTATCGTGGCCTATTAAAAGATACTGTCCCGGCCTTTGCCTGAGGTGAAAAGGAGTTCATTCATTTCAACACCATTAGTGGTAAGATGAATTGAGCGTTGATGCAGTGAAGTGTGGTTAAGATGCTGGCTCGATCACCAGGATGGTCCCGAGCACTGTGCGGCCTGAGGTCGATCCTCGCACCACGCTAACGTGATTAAGTCGCCTAACAAGGCAATAATACTGCTAATTTCACTGTTGTGTTAGCCACATCAGCGCATCGATTTGTGTAATCAGAGGTACAGGACGAGCTACAACCTACAACTCCCTCCCTATTAATAACTTCCACAGCGATCTCTGCTACATGCCAGCCGCTGAACTTTCTCTCTGCCATTCCACAGTCAGTATGATTGGCCAAGTTTGTATTAATTTTGAGTCTAAGCCTCCGTGGCTTAGGCGGCAGCACGCTGGCCTCTCACCACTGGGTCCATGGTTCAAATCCCGGTCACTCCATGTTAGATTTGTGCTGGATAAAACGGAGGCAGACAGGTTTTTCTCCGGGTACTCCGGTTTTCCCTGTCAACAATTGCATTCCAGCAACACTCTCCACTATCATTTCATCTGCCATTCATTTAATTATTGCCCCAGAGGAGTGCGACAGGCTTCGGCAGCCGGCACAGTTCGTATCCTCGCCACTAGATGGGGGCTTCATTCATTCCATTGCCTGACCCGGTCGGTCGACTGGAATCAGGCTGTGGATTTTCATTTTTCATATTAATTTTGAGTCGAGCTGTCCAGTTAAGCACTGGCTTAAAAAATCTAGTGTAGCAGGTTAGATACTGTCTCAGTCCGCAAACATTTATGAGTGTTTAACTGCGACAACATCGTATCAGTAGACATACTTGCACTTTAAATATTCCCTACAAGCGGAACGTTCCTTCACCCTGAGATCTGTAAAGCCATGACTTTTGCTAGGGACGTTAACATTGTTATATACAAGGTAGAGTTGGTCAAGGATAAGCTACCGGGAATATACGATTCCTCATGTTAGGAAACACATATATATATAATAATATCCTATGGCCTCGGGTGCCGGGTGAAAGCTTTGTTATTTGACACCCAGAGGGTAGCTTGCATGTCGAATTTCATTGTTCCTTGAAGCACTATAAAAGTCAAGGAGGTTAGATATCTAAGCTCCTTGAACACTATAGCGCTTTCTAGTAGAGAAATGAGGAACTTTGTGTTTGCGGAAACTCTCGAGATTTATTTTGCCATTATGAACACGGCCAACTGAATTCAAATGGGTTCTTTGACATGCTAACATCGTATGACATGCGAGTTGTAATTTTTGTTGCCTTTCAAAAATCACTTACCATGACCAGAAGCGAACCTGCAAGCTTGGGGTTAGTAGGCCGACACGTTGACCAATCACCCACCGTGGCAAGCCGATTAACAAACGGAGTACTACTTCAGAAATCAGGATGAAAACTAGGCCTACATCGCATTCAGCAACACTGTTGTTGTTTACTTTGAGGGGCTTGGAGAACTTGGTAATTTAACCCCGTGTACTTAAGTGTGTATAGAACTTGTCTGATAACCTATGTTATTGTAGTGTTTGTAGTAGTGTGTGTGTGTGTGTTTGTTTGTTTGTTTGTAATTCGGGTGAGAATATGGAATGAGGTACCCGTGGCCCTAAGTTAGGAACCATCGCAGCATTTGCCTGAAATAGAAGTGGGAAGCCATAGAAAACCATTTCCAGGATGTCTTTGGGGGGAATCGAACTCACCTCTTCTCAATTTTGAATCACGTGTTGTAGTGTACCCCGTTCCAGCCCTCAGACCAGAAGTAACTTTCTCGGCAGAGCTAGCCGCTCCACCAGGAAGTCGACCTCAGCAGTACTGCTTGCAAGTACTACTAAACGCAAGATCAAGCACAAGGATATGCCACTGACTAGCTGTCATTCAGTTAAAGGATGCAGATAGATCATAAGTGAAGTGTTTTTACGGAGATGAAGGGAACCCGTCCAGCCTTCCCATCCTCTCATGCAAACGCGATACTTAAAGCAAGAGCAGGTGACATTGTCTCAAACAAGACAGGAAATATCAGCTCCTCAGTCAGAATAAGTCTGTGTTGACGTTTGAGAGTTATCGCGAAATGAAACTGCCTAATTTGTCACTAAATTTACCAGGGGAATAATGTTTGTTTGAGAGGTGATAAAATGAGTACGATTCCCCCCCACCCCAGGTTGTTGTATTAATTATATAAGTGTTGTGTCATAATGTAGCCTATGTGCATTTAAAGTTTAATTGGTGTAGGACGAGCAAATAAAACATTTTAGTCGGAAAACAGGATTATTTTAGCCCTGTTTACAAAAGAGAAAAAACATTCCATCTCCAAAAATATTAAAGATAGAGCCGCAAAATGTTACTGGAAACCCCGCAATTAAGATTCGGCGAAACTTTCTGCAAGCACGATTGATAATAATACGAAATAGA
The DNA here is from genome assembly GCA_946902985.2 of Meconema thalassinum. NCBI lineage: Eukaryota > Metazoa > Arthropoda > Insecta > Orthoptera > Tettigoniidae > Meconema > Meconema thalassinum. The sequence continues at coordinate 1,211,015,500 of OX336388.2, forward strand.
ATTGACATATTTTATGGTGTTTAATGTACATTTGTTACTTATTGTAATGGAACTTACGGCGATCAAGTTACTTAGTTATTATTGTTTTAAGGGGTGGAATAGCGAGATCATCTGCCCATTCTAGCGAACAAGAAAAGAAGTACTCTAGAGTGTAATAGTGCCAAGGACAAGATGAATAGTGTCATATACCCTTCAATGAAACTGCACATTTGTTTGTACAATATGCGAGGATGTTCTAATAGATAAATAATCTATGTGTTCATCTATTTTATTGAATCGTCGGATGAAATATCACTTATAATAATAATAAAAATAGAAATAATAATAATAATAATAATTTTTTCTACGAGGGACTGTGGAAAATCATCAAAAGACACTTGTGAAGGGTCCACACTCCACAGTAGTGTGGGATTCTTACCCAACTAAAAATCATATCCCTTTTCCCACGATGCGTTCACCACCCCGGATCGCTCTCGCATAATAATAATAATAATAATAATAACGCCAACACGATTAACCTACCACATTTTCTCTTTTCTCTAAGAGAAAAAGACAAAGGGAGCCTTTTTCAGTGAGATACAAAAAGATTTAGACGAGATTGGGATCTCATGTGAATATATCCTGGAGCGTGGAAAGCATAAGAGAAAACTCCATGAACATCAGAGTTTCCAACCTAAGCAGACGCTGAAAACTGGAAATGCGTGGATTAAAGAGAGAAAAGAATAACACCGTCTACGAATGGAGGAATACTGGGCTTTTTTTAAAGCTAAAAGGAAACGGTTAATATGACGTAGTCCTTAAATGGCCAAAACGAAACTATAATAATAATAATAATAATAATAATAATAATAATATAATGAAATAATAATTAAAATAAAATATTATTAATGTAAGTGGGTGAGAGGCTTTGTAGCTTAGTGGTCCCTGATTACTGATTACTCGGGTAAAACCGGTTTTGATTTTCAATTCAATGCCTGTGCTATAATCTTCTAGCGAAACACACATTAAGGATAGTATTTGAAGGAAGAAGGAAGATTGTAGTTTAACATGACCGTGAATCATGTGGTTATGAGCCATGGGATCTCCTTTTCACGTGGAATCTGAACCATAGGACATGCCATTTCGCTTCGAAAATCTCACATGCATTGACTGAGAATCGAACCTAGTCCACCTTGGTGAGAGGCCAACACGCCCCTCCCGATAGTATTTGAATGTGACAGTATTATAGCAATTGAGGGGAGTTGAGTTGAGGATGTGACCCAAATCGCCGTGATTTAATTAGCAATACAGATCTCAAGGAGAGAAGGGCAGACCGCCCCCTCTTTGAAGCTGTCTGTGTCAGGCGCACTCAAAGGAGCCAACTTAGAACTGTCCAGGGAAGTTTACATTGGCTCATGGTAATTTGTATAAATTGTGGTACACAACGACACGTGTATTCAGTCCCAGCTCACTGGATGGCAAACTTGTTGTTGATTCATTTAGAGGTTAGGGACATCTTGATCATCAGATCCGTGTACTGGAGTGTATGTTGGCTTTTTCTGATGACCTGTGATTCTGTGATGACGATAGTAGTATTTGTAACGGGAAATATTAGGGTAAGTATGGGGGTAGATACCCCGGGAATCAAAATAAGGTGCTACCTCCATTTACCCGGAGGGAATACGGAAAACCCGAGGAGAAGGATCCCTCTCAGAATGGACTCAGCCAGCGCTGGGACATAAACAGAATTTTCACCACACTTGATATCAGAATTAAACCTCTGATAAGTGGTTCAGGGAGGTCAGAAAAGGCCTGGAAGAAATCGGTATGAAGCTTTATCCTGAGTGTGGATTTCACCGGGCTTTTCCACACTCTATCCTGGCAAATGCCGAGATATTATCAAGTCTCGGGGCACCTACCCTATCTCTGATACAGTTACACACACTACTGCAGTCATCACAGCATTACATGTTCTCTGATAAGTTTAACACACACCCATATAAACAGGGCAGATGACTAAGATGTCGCAATCACCTCAAATGAATTAACCCCACCACCAACAACAACATCCTTTCCACTGTCCACTCGCTGTACAGTTTGTCTTCTCCGTGACATCGCTAACACAGTCAAGTATAACCTATTCAAGATTTGATTGCCGCTGAGCCTGGCTGCACCAGCGTTGGTTGTTTATTGTACCAGGAGCTCCGCGGTGTGAAGCGGAGGACTCAGCGGTTACAGAGTGCAGTCTGCACATACTGTATGTCAAGCAGCATTGCGTCAGATAAGCGTAACTGGAGCTCATGTTACCACGGACAGTTAAACGATGACTGAGGCTACTGGAGCTGACTCATATCCTACCCGCGCAACTGTACCTGTCAACCAAGCAAGCTGACAGTGTGATACATGTAAACAAATTCGTGAAAGGGTAATACCGGCAGCAGATCTATGACTTCTGGTGCCGGTACTTGATTATGTTGGCGATGTCTTCGAGCTTCATACCCATTTCTTTCAGGTCTTTTCTGACCTTCCTGTACCACTTATCAGAGGTTATAGGTATGTTATCAAGTGTGGTGAAAATTCTGTTAGTCGACCACTGTTCGTTCATTCTAAATAGGCGCCTTTATGGATTACAACAGTTGTTCGTTACTTTGATAGAATGCCATGCTTCCTCGCAACCTGTATTATCCAGTCATGATCTTCGGGCTCATTATCTGTTTAAGTATCTGTCTCTCAAACGTCTCGGCTTCCCTTAGACCAGGCCTGTCCAGGGAAAATGCCACGGTGGTAGTCGTCTGCCGCGCTAGTGTCATGGCTTTTCATTAGTGAATCGGGCGACGTGTGGGGAAGAGTGGGGCATAGTTTGTGACGGAGCGAGTTCAGTGGTAAGGCGTGGCGCCACAGCCACCAGTGGCATGGCTGGACAGGCCTGCCTTAGATCAGGCTGTTCCAAATCCACGAGTTTGAGTATGCGTACACGCGAGTACTCAGCAGTGATGCTCGGAGTACGGTTGGAGAGGGACTGGGGATGATAGCCAATACGTCACTGGTCGAAGGTCATAACACAAGTCCATGCGCTTCCTGCCAGTCTTGAGTATCCACCGCACAGTGACGGCAGCCCCACGCCATAGCTGTATTACATGTTGCAGTTTTACTCACGCAAGGCGGTGAGTACTCCACTGCTCACTGGTGAGTAGCTCGGCTGGAACAGCCTGCCTTAGATCATCCTGTCCAAGATATCGGAGTACGTTTCTTCCATAGAGACTATTCCCACCCCTCCTGACACAACAGCCCATGAATGACATTGGCCTATAAAGTGGCCGCTGCCCAGACATTCGGCCAACAGATTGTAGGATGACGCGTGATCAGCGAGTCGGGTCCCCTCGGCCGATAATAATAGTTTTCATGACCAGGGCGCTGCCTTACTGCCAGACAGCTACTTAGTTGGCCTCACGAGGCTGAGTGCACTCGGGTTTAATCACCGTATTGTAATGACTGAGTTTAGCTTGCATTGCATATTACCTTTCTCTATTCTACGAAACGCTATCCTATCTCATCTGCTGCTTTTTTTGCCTTGCATTCATTTGTTCCCATATGTACATTCTCTCCAAGGTATTAAGTAGGCCTACGTAGTTTTTTTAAGGATATCTGAAGTCAAGCCTTTTGTCTATTATTTCAGAAGATTAACTATTATTATTATTATTATTATTATTATTATTATTATTATTATTACAATTGAAGAGTTTTAGATATTCGGGGTGATACCTCGCGTTCCGTGGTTCAGATTCAACGTAGAATAGAAGATGGCCTCATACATATTGATCGCGGGATAAACAGTCACTTAAAACTACAAGCTTCTTTCCGTCCTTTCTTTCTTTCTTTCTTTCTTTCTTTCTTTCTTTCTTTCTTTCTTTCTTTCCTTCTTTCTTCATTCATTCCTTCCTTTCTTTCTTCTTTCCTTCTATCTTTCTTTCTTTTTTTCTTCATTCCTTTCTTTCTTTCTTTCTTTCTTTATTTCTTTATTCCCTTCTTTCTTTCTTTCTTTCTTTCTTTCTTTCCTTCTGTCTTCATTCCTTCCTTCCTTTCTTTCCTTCTTTCTTTCTTTCTTTCTTTCTTTCTTTCTTTATTTCCTTCTTTCTTTCTTTCTTTCTTTCTTTCTTTCTTTCTTCATTCCTTTCTTTCTTTATTTCTTTATTCCCTTCTTTCTTCCTTTCTTTCTTTCTTTCTTTCTTTCTTTCTTTCTTTCTTTCTCCCTTCCTCTCTTCCTTCTTTCTTTCTTTCTCTCTCCCTTCCTCTCTTTCTTTCTTTCTTTCTTTCTTTCTTTCTTCAATCATTTCTTCATCCATTCCTTCATTTCTTCCTTCATTCCTTCCTTCCTTCCTTTCTTTCTTTCTTTCTTTCTTTCTTTCTCCCTTCCTCTCTTTCTTTCTTCTTTATTCCTTTCTTTCTTTATTTCTTTATTCCTTTCTTTCTTTCTTTCTTTCTTCATTCATTCCTTCCCTTCTTTATTTATTCCTTTCTTTCTTTTTCATTCATTCCTTTCTTTCTTTCTTTCTTTCTTTCTTTATTTATTTATTTATTCATTTTTTCTTTCTTTCTTTCTTTCTTTCTTTCTTTCTTTCTTTCTTTCCTTCCTTCCTTCCTTCTTTCTTCATTCCTTCCTTCCTTTCTTTCTTTCTTTCTTTCTTTCTTTCCTCCCTTCCTACGTACCTTCATTATTAAAAAGAAACCGTGATTGTAAATCAGACAAGCGCTCGTATCACTCACCCTGCTTATTGCCTCCGGGATTATATAGAATGCGTGGTCAGTGCAGCGATACTCTCGGCAACATTATCACATATTTCGGCGCTATTTCTCATATCAAGCAAATACCCTGTTGTTATGATGCTGAGGGAACCCGTTTCTGCCGAACGTTCGTCTTAAGTCTCTGTTGGATCCAGAATTCAAACCGGAGTCCTCACTTGTAAGAGGCAAGTGTTCTACTCTTACACAACCCAGTCAACATTATTATTAAGCCGCATTCATTACACCGTCCCAAACTCCTCTGTATCCGAACACGTTGGTGACTCCCTATCTGGTTCCTCACTCGGCAAATATCACGTTTTCAGATCGTTATGTACTGTATATATCGTTTGCACTCTGTGGAATACGCCAGGGAATATACCGACGGAATTTGCAATGCAAGAACTCGCACGCAACTCGTTAGCATAATCGTATAATGAGCCAGGAAATTTGAATGAAGACTCTCACTGCATGGCTTAAAGGTGAATTATACCTGGTTGTCTGAATGTAAAGGAGCATTTCAGTGGGTCAACACGCCAAAATAGGGATATCCAATTCCCGTGAGTGAGACGCACTGGACAAACTAATTATACATTTCAATACGAAGCAAGATTTCATCTGTTTATAAAAAGAACGTTTAAATAAATAATAAAAAAAATATACGAGCCTTACAGTAGTCGCATATGATGTGTAACATCTGACATGTTATCCTACTCGTATACTACACAGCTTGGACTTTCTTAAAATGTTAATTTACACTCCATTTTCAGACTGGTACTATGATGAATGTATAGATTGAATTGGAGATATGCTACTGTCACATGTGTGGCGCAGCGGTCAAGCTGCTAGTCTCTCACCAAGGTAGACCGGGTTTGATTCCCGGTCAATACATGTGAGATTTTCGAATTGAAATGCATGTCCTGTGGTTCGCATTCCACGTAAAAGGAAGGTACCGTGGATCATGATCGTGAGATTAACGGACACGCAAAACTACAAGCTTCCTTCCTTCCTTTTACATGAATAATTCATAATAACAAAGTGACTCAAACGTCGACAGTACTCTCAAATACTGTGAGAACATTCCTCAGTAACTATAACATTCATCATTCTCAAGGCTCTCATACAGTTCGTCGTAAACAATCAAAACATGGCTTCCTAAAATCATGAAATGACCTAGTCTCACATATGATGAAAATACAGCTTTTATTCCACTCATATAACAACATTCTGTTATGCATTTAATATTTGACTATTCACCCACAGCTTGACAATAATGCCGCTTACTTAAATGTCATTAGTCGTCTTTGTCCTACCCCATATGATATTCAACCTTGAACGTGAAGCTTCATAAACTGCTCACTGACAAATGAAAGTCGGTGAAACATTTGCCACTGTGCTCGTCAAACCAGTGCCTGCTAAATGCACTGCCCACTGTATTACCATTACATTCTCGCGCTACAGAGCACACACTGCCTTGTTTCCAATACACACATTTTCAATTGTACATCCAGCTGGCAGTGCGTCTTCACATCCGTCCCCTTCCTCCTACACCCACCATGCAGGGCAATACACTACCACCTTATTATGCTCCGATTGTACCCATAGAGGAACAGCCCTCACCTGCTCTCCCTAGAGCTAATACAGGAAGGAATGTTCAGAGGAGTACTCCCAACATCAGTGTTGCTTCTAGCCCTTCACCCAGCCCTCTGCCATTTACTACTCCACAGAAAGCCTCTTCCAAGCCAGATAAACCAGACAGTGCTCGACAGAGAGCCAGTTGGGCTAGAATTGCACCTGAAGGTGCAAGTCTCAAAGCTCTTGAAGAGGAACTACCAAACATTCCCTAACTTCGATCCACTTCCGCCCGATTCACTTCCGTCCCATTTTTCTGGCAGTGCGTCTTCACTTCCGTCCGATCCACTTCCGTTCGATCCACTTCCGCCCGATTCACTTCCGTCCCCAATGTTCAAATCACTCCCACAAAACTATCCAGCAACCGAGCGGAAAGATGTTACACATCAAAAAATGTTCAGTTAAGAACCTGTAGCCTACTTTCTCTTAAAGCAGGCCTGTCCAGCCATACCTACTGGTGGCTGTGGCGCCACGGCTTGCCACGAGACTCGCTCCGTGGCAGACTAAACCCGGTTCCACCGCCACTCCCTCCAGCTCCTCCCCTCACTACCTTCTCTTGCTAGACAGGAGAATACAAATTTGCCCCTCCTCCGCCTCAACACTCCTGTCCTAACACGCTGCGCTGTAGTGGAATGGGTAATAAGCCAAGTGTCAAGCTAGGCAAGAAAGAGATTCTGATTTCCCTTTCTTAAATACACTAGAACGGTACATCGGATATAGAAAAGTTGCGAATGGCAAAAGGACGTTCAACATCAGATGTGGGTGGCGGAAGCAACCCTTCCTGGGAATTTAATTATTTAGTAGTACCCACCCCAGCGCCAGCAGACGGCAAGTGGATGTGTTTGATATGTCGCACTTATTTTAAGAATAAAAAATAAAATAAACAGATTGTATGATTCAATGGATTTGTTATAGCTACGGATTATTGGTTACTCATGTTCCATTCAACGTCACGCATAACGTTGCCCACCCTTCCACCAGATCGCTACCTTCGCTACCGCAACATCTTCCTCGCTTGCAGTCATTCTTCGAACCCCACGTTCCCCACACAACCTCCTATTCACTAAGGAAAGGTCATGGCACTAGCGTGGCAGACGACTGCACCGTGGCATTTTCCCTGGACATACCTGTCTTAAAGGTATGAGTGTAGTTATAACTGTGTGTGCTTATCAAGCAGTATAATTGAATGACGTTAAGAGTTGTAGGCTACCCTATATAATACCCATACATATAGTTTACTAAGTTTCGTAGTAATTTCGCTCTTGTATCCAGAGGAATAATTCTAATATTAGAAGAGTACGCCCATCCACCAACTTGAATGTGTGGATTCGTTTGATCTTGTGCCTTCTACACAGAAAGCCTCTAATGTGAGTTTACATACTTGCTACGTTTCTCCATTGAAACTGTATTACATAGTGGATTATCGATATTATCTTATATGTGGCAGCTGCATGCTTTATGCAATGTGATAATGATCGCTAATGATAGCGAGGACACTTATCTGATACTTCCATCTTACAATTTTTCCTAATAGCGCAATTGAATTTCGAGTTACTGATTTTGAAGATTTAACAGTAGACAACGATCTATAGGCGAGTCTGTTCTTTTGTTTTTGGCAAAAAAAAGCCCATATATATATATAATATCCCTAAAATATATAGTTATTTACATTTATATTTTATAATTCCAAGATGGCCTCTACGTGCTATATTCATTTGTATATAATAATCGCATTGACAACAGAGGCCCCTTATAAAACTACCTGAATAAGTTATGGATTATAATGGCTGGTTGATTCACATGGTCGCCGTCGTGAAATTAATTGACTGATGACCTTCTAGATTGGATCTCAGATGCTTCGCTTCGCACATGAAGTGTTGTTTGGTACCAGGTTATGCAGCTCCATGTATTTCCTTTGGAGTTTCGGTCGTTATCTACAAGAGGACGCGAAATGATTTGAAAGCCAAATTTGTCTTCCCGCTACTTCATATATACGGGGTAGCAGGTGGTGAATACATTTTCAGATGAACAAATATATATTAAGGGTACTTATGTACTGATCATTATAGATCACCTCATGGTATTACTAGGTAGCGTTGTTTACTCTATCTCTAGATCACTCCTCTCTCTTGTCAATCTCAACTCCCAATGCTTCTTATAAAGAAATATAACATGTTCGTAGTTGTGTCATTTAGAGATTAGGCATCGAGGACATCAGCCTGGTGTACTTGCATGTGTGTGGAATATGAGTGATAACCTGTGTTAATTTGGAATCTGGGAGTGTACTTTTAATTGATACTAGGATTGGAATACCACTGGTTATGACCTCGTATTATGAACAATCTCGGCATTTGCCAGGAGTAGAAATCATAAACAATGGCGATCTTCTTCTAGGATTGACTGTCACCACGGAGGCGCAGGTTCGATTCCCAGCTCTGGTAAGAAATGTAATTATGTTCTGAGGGCTGGAACGGGTAACACTCAGCCTTGAGGCAAAAGTGAGAAGAAGTGGGTTTCGATTCCTACATCAGCCATCCTGGAATTGGGTTTCCGTAGTTATTCACATCTACTCAAGGTGAATGCGGGGATGGTTCATAACTTATGGCCACAGCTGCATCCTTCCCAATCTTCATCTGAAGTACAAATACACACACTAATACGGTCATTAAAATAACACAGGTTTTCAGACAAATTCCACACACACACAAGAGTACTGGGCTACATGACCACGATGTCGCAAAGCCTCTAAAATAATCAACAACCATAACTTCTAGGATGGTTGGGGTGCAAATTGAACTAACCTCTTCTCAGTTTTACTTGGCAGCATTGTATGTATCTCGGTTGGTGGGTTCCTCAGTTTAGGGGCAGCGACAAAGCGGTCATGTAGCCCCGTGTACTTTGGGTGTGTGTAGAATCTGTCTGATAACCGGTGTTAATTTTGTTGGCTGTATTAGTGTGTGTTATCTGCTTTTAATTCAAGTACGGACTGCAGACATTCGATTTTCAAGTAGTTCCAACTTTTGCTACCAAACGCCACCGTCAACGACCAACTAGTTCTGAACTTTGTTACTAGATGCCACCACAGTCGGCTCCTAGCCACAAACGTTGGAATCTAAGAGCGTTAGTCAAATATAACCTATAATTTAGCAATGGAAGGTTCTCTATCATGCCATAAATCTATGATATGGGACCGCCGGCTTTACTTCCCCTCCGAAGGAAGGCATAGCCTACTGAGGGATTTTCAACTCTCTTGAAAAAATCCGACGACTTCGGCCGGGTTTGAACCCGCAACCTTGGGCATAGAAGCTCAGCATGCTACAAACTACGCCACCGAATCCGCTGAATGTATCTCGTTCCACAGTTTCTTGGGAGAGCTAGAAATGGAACAGGATGGCCTTTATATTCCTGGGATATGAGCTTGGCATCCACTTTACCGTTGTAAAGCGTAGATTGGTCCACTCGACCACGCATGAGAGCCATTCTCCCTTTAATGGGAAGTTAAGAGGCGTACAATACAGAGACACTGAAGTTTCTTGTTGACCAATGGTGAGATGCGAGCTGACCACAGCTTAGCGCACGATTTGATGAGTAATTAAGCAGGCACAGGCCAGCCAACATTAATTATCCACGGCCTTCTAAAGGGGATGGTCACACAGCATCATCGAGATCAAGATGACCATTTTGGACCTTACATACTGTAAGTAATTTCGGTCCAACGATTCAGAGAACACAGAAACAATCCTTCTGACGGAGCTTTTGTGATATTGTTGCCCGCTCACTGAATCAACTGGCTACCCCAAATAAAGTGTTTCATGTTGTGTTCAAGCTATTGTTGTTGTTGTTGTTGTTGTTTCATTTGACGGGATTAGACATCGTGGTCAACTAGCCCCGAGTACTTGGGTAGTCTATGTGTAGAATCAATCAACAACAAACGTATACTCCCGGTATTCTTTCATGTGTCGTGCTAGTTAATAATAAGATGCTACTGACGAGAAATGCTGTAATTTTGAGCGGTAATTCAACTTGGCCACCAGGGGCGTGGTGGTGCAGCGTTCAAGCTATTTACCTCTCACCACGGCGGACCGGGTTCGATTCCCGAGCAATGCATGTGAGATATTCAAAGTGAAATGCCATGTCCTGTGGTTAGGATTCCACATAAAAAAGAGGTCCCGTGGCTCATAATCGCGAGATTAACGGTCACGTAAAAAGACAAACTTCCTTACTTTTTATAACTTGGTCACCTGTACACATTATCATGTATTTAGCAAATGTAATGTTGTTGTTGTTTGAGTCTTCAGTCTTTTGACTGGTTTGATGCAGCCCTCCATGCCTCCCTGTCCTGAGCTATTCGTTTCAACTTTACATAGCTACCACACCCTACATCCGAGGCAAACTGTTAAACATACTCTAACCTTGGTCTACCCCTACAGTTCTTGTCCTCGACCCTTCCTTCCAAAACTAAGCTTGCTATTCCTGCGTGTCTTAGTATGTGTCCTACCAACCTATCTCTTCTCTTCATTAGCCGTCGCCAGAAACATCTCTCCTCTCCCACTCGTCTTAATACCTCTTCGTTTGTAACCGTATCTACCCATCTGATCTTCATCATTCTCCTGTAACACCACATTTCAAATGCTTCAATTCTCCTCTTTTCTGCTGCACCAATAGTCCAAGTTTCACTTCCATACAGTGCGACGCTCCAGACAAAGGTTTTCAAAAATGTCTTCCTAATACCTAAATCTATATTCGATGTCAACAGATTCCTTTTCTGTAGAAATACTTTCCTTGCCCGAGCCAACCTACTTTTTATATCCTCTTTGCTTCGTCCATCACTGGTTATTTTGCTTCCTAAGTAACAGAAGTATCCTACTTCCTTTAGTTTTTCCCCTGCCAATTTGATGTCCATAGAGGTTTCTGATTTATTGCGGCTGCATTCCAATATTTTTGTTTTTCATTTATTAATTTTCATGTAATAGTGCTCAATAATTTAGCGTACGGTATACTTTTTCTTTCTTTGCTGAATGTTGCAAAATTCAGCAAGACTGCACACATTTTAAGAGTTTCCTTTTAAGTCCTACTAATTTATTTAATTTGTAAATAGTCAATTATTGCATTCGTTTATCATCTAAAAGAAAGTCTATTCGCCGAGTCGAGACAGTGCAAGTAAATACTTACACGTGATCACTTGACTGCTAGGACAGGGAAATACGCTCAGTTCACGTTATCGGATCAGTCGGACAGGGCTATCCAAGATGATTCGAGATAGTTTATCATGCCGTAGCCGTAGAGAAGACAAGTCTGTACTGCGGCCCGGGTTAACTATGCGCTATATAGTAACCAATATTGGAAATATATAGTAAACTGTAACACACAGGAATCATGCGAAACATTTGATTGTGCGCACTGTAATGAATACAGTATATTGCGATAGTTACGGGTTTCAGTAGACTGTTTCTGACGAACTGCTGATGCTAGCATGGTTGACTTTTAAAATATGGTGGTCTTCCGTATCTTCGATAATATCATCAAGTTCCCACATTCCCACAGCAGGAGACAATACGGGTGTTATTAGTCCTGCTGAGTCAGTAGAGCTTGACATTGCGTCTACAACGTAACAAGGACTGTATAAAACCCGCGTACACACGATTAAAATTAATTCTTGCATATACTAAGCAGTTTAGAACTAATTACATTATTACTTTCTTTAATACATAAACTAACAATAAGCAATAAAATCATAGCTCCGAATTAAAATAGAAATCACACTGTACAATCCAAACGATAACATAAGCTTCACATGTAAGCTAGACACAGCATTGAAGTCGGCGTAGGTTCTACAAGCACAACTCTACACACCCCTTGAGGGGAGCCCTGCAATCTCGCGCACAGCTGTGTGTACTTCAACTGTCTAGACTCGGCGAATATACTTTTTTTTAGTTTTGCAAGAAGGAGCCGCGTCATGTATCGGTGATTGTTTCCCGACGTTTCGGCTGTCATTGCAGCAGCCTTATTCATGGGTACGAATTGGTGTCTGTACTCAAACTGAAAGTTGATTGTCAGTCGACGTGGCTGCTTGAACTGCATTGTCATCCCGCTGTTCCCTCGTGGGGAGCGTTTCCTAACGCTTTTTCCATTAGGATATCAGAGCACATTTGAGACATAAAGCAGATAAATTACAGATCTGCATAGCTGAAAAGCTGACGTCACGAGACATGCCATAGAATTTGATATGGCTGAAACTGTTGCTAAAATTCCTGGATATCAAAACAGGTTAATTAGAGAGGCAATAGAAGTCGTGAAGCATCCCAATAATTTCAATCGCGAAAACGGATTCAGACTTATCAACACGTGGAAAGTTGTCTTAGCGCGCGATTGGCTGGGGCTCTGGCCAATCAGGGAGAAGCGTGACGTCAATGCAGGTGAAGCAGAGACATCTGGCTATCAATAACGGTCAGTTTGAGTACAGACACCAACTCGTACCCATGATTAAGGCTGCTGCAATGAAAGCCAAAACGTCGGAAAACAATCACCGATACATGACGCGGCTTCATCCTGTAAACCTAGATGATAAACTAGACACCGTCGCAAAAGCCTACGATCTAAATTATTGCATTATATTACGGCAATATGGTGCTGGTGGAAATATAGCAAATTCATACAGAGGTGGAAGAGTCCGGTAATCACTTATACCACTAAAAGGTACAACCTTCTGTGTGTCGAGCATATCATTGATTACGATATTTTTTAAAATTGCATAATAGCTTAGTCGAATAACACGTTCTAACTTATTTATATGTTTTGTGTACAATGAATAAAAAAGAATATGGAACTTCAGTCGGTGCATTTTTTTTTGGCTCAACTAATTATATTTTCAATGTTAATTTTATTTTCACTGAGAACATCTTTAATATGTGTGCATTTTCTGGTGCGGTGGCAGGTGCACTAACGCACTACGTCGTGCCTCACTGGTATCAGAAGAGCGTGGGTTTGAATCCCACCTCTGCCGACCAGAGAATGATTTTCGTGGTTTCCCATTTTCACCACCACCTTCTTTCAATAAGTCCACGACAGATTTCCTTCCCAAATCCCTTCCCTGACCCGTCCTGAAAATAAAATAAATGACTATTGGCTGCATTAATACAATTATTATATCCAGGTTTGCATGCTTTTCTTTATATTCATTTTAATTTAAATGGGAGAATGCATTAATTTCCCTTATAAACGTGAGTTTAAATGCGCAATAAAATTAGCGTGTGCACAGAGTTGAAAGCATCCCTTGAGTATTGCTTACTACATCACTCTCAAGCTCATCTGCCCTTTCGTCGACTCAGGGCTGCCAAACTGTGTGTGAACGGATTAGCAGCTTTGTACGAGAGTGAAAACTGTACTCGTACTGAAGACTTGTATCAATTCTCTGAGCTTTCACCAAAAGCATCAAACTGGTCCATCTGGCTATGGAAGGTAGGCAAGATGCTAGGAGAACCCGGAGTCGAGCGCTGAGCCGACAGACGACACTTCAGCTGCAAGGGCATGGGCTGGATACCTATGGCTTGGTAGATACAGTAATATCTTGTAGAAAATGCATCGTCGCTAAGCTGTGCTATAACTTGGAGCCGCTAGAAATGTCACTATGTGTATGTCAATAATTGTTTCAGTTGGGAGTATCCAAACATTAGTCTCTGGGTTTGAATCCCACCTCAGCCGTCCTGAAAATGGTATTCGTGGTTTCCCATTTTCACCACCAGGCAAAAGCAGGGACGATTCCATTTAATAAGTCCACGACAGATTTCCTTCCAAAATCCCTTCCCTGACCCGCCCGATCTTATTCTTCTTCTTCTTCTTCTTCTTCTTCTTCTTCTTCCAAATAGGCCTATTTTCGACACGATTGTTCAACTGTTCGGTCTTGATCTTTACCCAATATTGTCACATCTTTTCCCGATGCAACTGCTATCGTTCCACTGTCGAGAACCTTTCCTCCGAGGTTTTTCCAGAAATCCACGGGTTTCTATGAGGGATTGTCTCACAGCTCGTCAGTCCTGAAGATCTAAATAGAGCTCTATATTATCTGTGCACTAATTCCCAAATTAACTACGTTTTAAGCAGAAAATTATTCGTTCATTTTCAAAGTAGATTGAATGGAGAAAATTTTGTAGACATGTGATATAACTAGATGAAACGATTTAACTAGAGAGGCATACTGAAATGGTAATTACCTTGTGACTCTATGCAGTAATGGGTCTGGAAACATAACGATCATGATATTCGCTGTGCTCAAAGCTTTAGCAGTGAGGTGTTACTCTGGTCGCAGCTGATCAAGGTACACCTCACCCCCTAGTCTGCTAATTGAAATATCAATAGTGGTCTCCGCTCCGCCAGTTGGACTGCAAACATCAGCACGCAATCGATACATCAGCCAGTCGATAAGTAATGAAACGACTTTCAGGTGTAAAGAAAAGAGACGCGTCCTTGTTTCCCCGGAAGGTAGCAGCTTGTCATCATGTCACGTGTACATTAAACCAAAGGACGAAGTAGAGTTTCATTTGTAGGGAGTAAGAGTGACTCCATTTGTCCACACTTATAAAGAACGCAGGTGAATGAAAGAAAAGCTCGTTAATATGCCTCTGAAGCAGTATTTTGTGAATGTTGTTTTGTGCTGATGCTTGATGTCAGCAACCATGCGTGTTAATTCACGTATTATTAGACCGAAGCCAAGCTTGCAATTGTTATCATTGCTACAAATTTACTGCAGTCTGGGTACAGATTGGTTGGTTGGTTCCTTATTTTAGGGGCTGCGACAACGCGGTCATGTACTGATATCGCGCCAGGAGTTGGCAGTCGGGTTTGAACTGCAGAGGTCTTCCCGCTCACTGCGTATCGCGCATTCCAAAATCATTCAGTTGGTCACTACTCAGCACATTCCTTCTTTCACTGACTGAGTGTCGCCTGCTGCAATGACAACCATTGGCATGCGGGAAGCTGATATATTTAAGTTAGGAATAGGCGGACCGCGCATGCGTACTGCAAGACCCCTCGCACCCCGTCGCAGCTTGTTCAACTGCCATCTCCTGCCGCGATGACAGTAGCCCCGTGTAGTTTGGGTGTGTGTAGACTCTGTCTGATAACCAGTGTTAATTGTGATGGCAGTATTAGTGTGTGATATCTGTTTTTAATTCAAGTTAGGACTGCAGACGATAATTTCAAGTAGTTCCTACTCTTTCTACCAAATTCTATCGTCCATAACACCTAGCTGTGAATTTCGTTACTGCTAGATGCAATCGCAACAGCTCCCGGTGACGAACGTTGGAACTTAAGAGCATTAATCAAAACTAACCTACAAATTTCGGCTTAACACAAGTGTAGTTAGTGGAAGGTTCTTTATCATGCCATAAATCTATGACATGGGACCGCCGGCTTTACTTCCTCTCCGAAGGAAGGCATACTGAGGAATTTTTATCCCTCTTAAAAATCCGACGACTTCGGCCGGGTTTATAACCGTGACTCTGGGTACAGGATATGGTGGAAGCGCTGTTAAGACGGCACGGCGTGACGTGACGTAGAGCAGTGAGACTAGGGAAGTCGAGTGGAACATGCTTTATTGGTGTAGTAACTAATAGGGGAGTCGGTGACCCACGTCACCTATGATGTCCCTCTCAAATATCTCCTGGTCCGTTGCCGACATATGCATTTCGATTTCACTTTATGAATGATATAATAAGAGGCTCATAAAATAGTATTCTTGGATTTCAACGTGGTGATACGGTTTGATTCCCGGCTCTATTAATCTAACATAAAATATTTTTTTAAGTCGGTCAACACAATTGAAGAAGGTAGATGCAAAACCACACAAGTCCACTTTGGACCATAAATGAGTTGAAACTGGAATAGAGTTCTTATGACAGCTACACATTATGTAGGTCTACAGTGCAAAACAATTAGTTTCCATGAAGAAGTCCTTATAATTGTAGGAAGGAAATTAAGGCAGTTGCAAAACAACACCTTTGAAAGAGATACACTGGGTGACCAAAAGTCACGGGAAGGGTAGTCCCATGAGAAAATGTGCCGTGTATGAGTCCAGAGCGTTGCGGTGGAGCAGAGCAATCTGTCACAAACACGAGTGTAGTGAAGTTGGCAACACGTCGCGAGTTAACCGACGTTGAACGTGGGATAATCATCGGTCCACGGTGCATGGGCTATAGCATTTCGGAGATTACACGCGAATTTGGGTTTCCGAGGTCAACAGTGTCAAAGGTGGATCTTCAATATCGCAGAGATAATGTTACCATCCTCGTAAACCACCGCATGGGACGACCACAGGTGTTTAAGGACCGGACATCACGTCACCTCAGCAGAATCATACGGGGCGATCGAAGGGCTACTGTTAGTCAGATCATCGCCAAGTTGAATGTTGGGAGTCAGGAATCCATTTCTTTTCGAGTCGATGTCTCGCCATATTGCTGCCGTTTTGAGGGCTCGTGGAGGAGCAGCTCGTCTTTAATATCATATTCCGCGCCTTCCCATGACTTTGGGTCACTCAAGTATAATGAAGTATATAGACAGTATCCTTAGTGAGTTTAAGTTACCATATCAAGAGTTGGTAAATAAGTACGGAAACCTTACTAGTGATATTACAGAGCTTGGCAGTGAACTTAAGACACTGACAGTCATTAGAGGTTCATAAACAGCAATATTTTGAAAGTATTTTGCTCAGAATCTTTGTTTTGTTATTTCTTAATAAATAGAGAGTCCAAGTACGTCATATATTGTTTTAGAAGGAGTCATTAGACAAACAAAACCAATACCCTCACATAACCTTTCTGGGAGTCATTTCTAGCACTGGGGAAAAATCACAAGTATGTAGGCTATACGTTTTTAGCCTACTTTTCACATTTTGAAAAAATGAGGAAAAAGTAGTCTTATGAGATCGATCCGGGAAAATGTGTGTCTGTCTGTCTGTCTGCCTGTCTGTCCTTCTGTCTGTCTGTCTGTCTGGCTGTGTGTGTGTCCCCCCCTATCAACTCCTAAACGGCTGCAGCAATCAAAACCAAATTTAGTATGAGTAAAGATGTGCACCGGAATAGCTCACGTCCATATTTGAAAATGATGTCAGTGCTACCAACTGCTGAAAAAACGCACTAGAAATTTGAGCTCCATGTTGGATATCTTGCAAGGTTCGCATGGGAGCTATTCCAAAATTGGCACACATGTAGATAATACAATTTCAGTTTAATTTCCAGGAGGCCAACCATGATAGTGTTGCCAAAATAATTTTAAGCCTTCTGATAGGTCCAATGTTTAAATGCATATAACTTCTACACTATCAACTGGATTTCAACCAAATTTTGTATGTAATATCTGTACATAAACAGATATGACTGAGCGTATTCTTAAGAGCCACCAGGGCTTCCAACTGTTAATAATTGCTCTCTCTATTTTTTAAAATCCAAATACCAATATATCAGAAAGTATGCAAGTCAACAGCTTTAAACTATGCACACGTATATTCTGACATTTTAGATTAATTTGGAGTAACTTATATACGTCAGTTCTACCAACATGATTATAAGCCTGCTGATAGTACCAATTTTTAAATACACGTAACTTCTATACTATCAATTGGATTTCAACCAAATTTCGTATGTGCAATCTGTACCATAACAGATATGATTATAAGTATTGTTAAGAGCAATCAGGGCTGCCAACTTTTGATAAATGCTGTCTATATTCTTTTTACCCTAATATCAATATATCAGAAAGTATGCAAGCCAACAGCTCTATACTTAGCACACGTATAGCACCTGACATTCTAGAAGAATTTGGAGTAATTAATACAAGGCGGTGCTGCCAACATGATTCTATGCCTGCTGATATGTCCAATTTTAAAATACATGTAACTTCTATACTAACAAATGGATTTCATCCAAAATTGGCACAACAAGATATCATAATAATTCAGATTATTTCTGACCAGCACACGCATGGTATTGTTGGAAACATGCTTTTACGCGAGCTGATAGATCCAGTGTCTAACTGCATGTAACGTCCATTGGACTTCAACCAAATTTTGTATTCTGTACCTTAAGAGGTGGAACTAAGAATATATTCAGTCACCAGGGCTGCCAACTGTAGTGCTCTATTAGGTTACATTATACCAGGTATATTTTGAACTAATTAGATATTTCGATATTACCAACTTAATTTCGTCATTATTCTAGATAGGTTCATATACTGTAGAATAATCATTGGCATGAAAAGTAGGCTGTATAGTTCTTCACGAAACTTCTTGTTAATAATGAAATAACTAAAGAATAAACTATTTTCTCAAAAATGTGTTCGTTGGACTTGTGCTGTTTTCCATATGACTTCTTCAATTGTGTTCCATTGTTCAAAAAGTGTGTTAATTAAGTGATAAATATTTCTTGTAATATTTCTTTCAGGATAGGGTGTTCAAATATGTGTACTGCCCACCTAACATATTTGGGCACAATCACGTTGACCGACTCGAACTCATTCTACGATGGATTACTAGCTGACACTGAAACAAGATGTTCAGTAAAGAACATATAGCCTACTTTCTCCAAAATGTATGAGTATAGTTATAACTCGTTGTTATTATCAAAGAGTATAATAGAACTATTCTTTGTTGAAGGCCATAGAAACGATTTACCTCTACCAAACGCCACAATCTAGATAAAAACTGCTACCATCATTGAAGAAAGAAAGATAAGAAGTATCTCAAGAATGTTATGGATCTGGAGACATAATCGACCGGACTGGCTGCGTGGCTCGGCGGTAACGTTCTCGCTTGCTGGGCCCTATAAGAGCATCCAGCGTTTAGAAAAGACTGTGGGTCTTATGGGCTTTTACTTTTAACGGAAATCCCCCTAAACTGGTATTGTTGCCTCACCTTTTATCATGAAGGAACTCTGAACATATATATTTTTCGTCATAATAGATTCCTACAATTATCTGCCAATTGATTACCTTTGTTATTGCATACAAGTATCGCTTATATTACGTCTTAGTAATTAAAAATTTATCGAGATTAGCACGCTGGAAAGAAGAGCATCGTCCTGTGCTGCATGCTCGTCCGAAGTGGAGCACGTGCTCAGTTCCGCTGGCAACATAAGTTCTGAAGCACTATACGTCATTGGTGTTACTGTTGTGTGTCTGTTTTATTTTCTGTTCGATCGAATCATGGCTGCCGACAGTTGGGTTCCAACCCACTATCTCCCGAATGCAAGCTCACAGCTGCGCGCCCCTAACCGCACGGCTAACTCACTACAATATTACAAATATTAATCTAAACCAAACAACAAGAATAAAATTGAAAGAAACTAAATTACAGCCTAACTAATAACTAAAGAGGTGATGATCAACAGTATTGCTGACATAACAATTGTTAACATCGTCTGCATACATCCGAGAAGGAAGGAAGGATTGTGCTCTCGACATCTGTCAATCAGAAATGCGTCATATCACATCGAAATGAATGTCGGTATTGGTTCTCTTCGCATACAGTATCCTTAATACTGGTCCAATCCGTTAACACCTGCAAAACTGCTCCTTCATGGGCGTGTTCTATTTCAGGTAGCTGCTGGGGTTGTGGTTGTCTCGCTAACTTATGAAAGCGCAGTACTCGAAGCGGGTGAACATAACGTATGACGTCAGCGCTACCTCAGCTTAGAGTTAGCAACACTGTCGCCATAAGGCTCCACAGTCTTTTCTAAACGCTGGATGCTCTATAGGTTGCAGGTTCGTATCCTGGCGCAGTCAGCTGGCATTTGAGGGTGCACAAATGCGAGGGAGCCGTGTCAGTACATTTACTGGCACGTTAAAGATCCCCTTCGGGCCAAAATTCCGGCACCCCGGTGTCTCTAAAAGCAGCAGTAGTTAAAAGGGATGTAAAACCAATAACATTATTATTATTATTATTATTGTTTTAATGTGCTAAACGGTTCCAGGCTAGTGTTCAGAAGTAAAGGGGGAGTTTTAGTCGGTAGTCTGCTACTCAGCAGCAGGAGCCCGACACTCTGTGCGTAAATGCATTTCTTGCCCTAAAAAAAAATAAAAAAAATATATATATATTATTATTATTATTATTATTATTATTATTATTACATATACGACCTGCCGTGGGCAACATCCAACTTTGAGTTGAGGCATGTCTTTACACGTCTGGTTGTGCAGGGCTTTCACAACCCTAATTGAAAAAAAGGAAGGAAGATTGTAGTTTTACGTGGCCGTGAATCTTGTGATTATGAGCCACGGGACCTCCTTTTTACGTGGAATCCGAACCACAGGACATGGCATTTCACTTCAAAAATCTCACATGCATTGACCGGGAATCGAAAACCCTAATTGAATTAACAAATCTTTCCATGACCCTACAGAGACGTGTGTATACAAACTATGTGGATATTTTCGATTGCTATTTGCCTGAAATAAAAGTAGTAATTAATACCTGAACTAACACCAACGGCTTGAACTCAGTTACTATGTGAAATCGTTTTGTTCTTTACTTCAAATAACATTTTCAAGTAACGCAAAATAGGCTGTTGCAAACCCTTTAAAATAAAAAGTAAAAATGTATCGTAGTATCATCTTGTCATTCTTCAAATTCGATGCGCATAGAATGCCAATGGTATATTAATCAATGGAGCCCCACGTAGACTAGTCGTGACTTCTAGTGGTGAAATATCGAACAATATAATCCTAACAGAGCGAGTGCATTCTAGCGGCCAGAATAAGAAACTTTTCAATAAAATCTGGAAGTTAATAAGTATGTCGGCGTACAGTTACCTTTTTGGCAGCTAGATGTCTCGAGTAAATCTGCTGGCGAATTATATTCTAATTAAATATATATTTTACACCATAATATGCACAATACAGGGTTTCCATAAAAGAACTCCGGGGTTTTAAAAATTCATATCTTAATAACTGTAGAAGATAGCAACATGTAGTTAATTTCTCTGTGACGAGTAAC
This sequence comes from Meconema thalassinum, assembly GCA_946902985.2. Classification (NCBI taxonomy): domain Eukaryota; kingdom Metazoa; phylum Arthropoda; class Insecta; order Orthoptera; family Tettigoniidae; genus Meconema; species Meconema thalassinum. The sequence goes on from OX336388.2 coordinate 1,211,036,870, forward strand.
TCATCAAGTTTTACTCATACCAATCGGGAATATTTTCTTCACCAGTTGGCAGCGCTGCGGAGCGTTGGCCTTGAAAAACGTAGCGGCAGTCAGTGCTGTCTGGATTGCCGCGCTATGGTGACGCCGCAACAAAAGGCTCAATGCGTTATTTGGCTAATAGAAACTAATTCTGTTGTTACGGTACAAAGAAACTTTCGACGTAATTATGGTGTTGACCCGCCTACGGATAAAACCATTCGCCAATGGTTAAGTGCTTTCAAACAAACAGGAAGTGTTTTAAAACAAAAGTCGCCGGGTAGGCCGCGTGTGTCACAGAAGAATGTGGACAGAATCCGAGCTTCATGCCTTCGAAGCCCTAAGAAATCACTGACAAGACGCAGTCTGGAGTTGGGGTTACCAAGATCAACAGTTCATAAGGTAGTTCATAAAAGGCTTCGTTTAACTGCTTACAAAATTCAACTGTTACACCATATTAAACCGGCAGACAAGATTAAGAGATTAGACTTTTCTGTTTCCATGCTAAACGAAATCGATGAAAATAACGATTTTTTAAAAAATGTTATTTTTAGTGATGAAGCGACTTTTCATGTGAACGGGTCTGTAAACAGACATAATTGCAGAATTTGGGGATCAGAGCCGCCCCATGAGTTCATAGAGTATGAACGTGACACGCCAAAAGTGAATGTTTGGTGTGGTCTTATGCATGATAGAGTAATAGGTCCCTTCATTTTTGTTGAAAGAAATATCAATGGTGATGTCTATTGTGACATGTTAGAGGAATATGTTTTTCCTCAGTTGGATGACATTGAGGCTGAGAAGGGTTTAGTCCACTTCCAACAAGATGGGGCACCGCCACACTTCAGTTTGCGTGTGCGTGAGGCACTTGATGCTCGACTCGGCAACAGATGGATTGGAAGGGAAGGACCTATCCCATGGCCTCCAAGGAGCCCTGATATGACTCCGTTGGACTTTTTCTTCTGGGGACATATCAAGAATCTTGTGTATGCGGAGAAAATTCATGATGTTGGCCATCTCAGGGAACGAATAATCAATTGTGTGGCAACCGTCCCCCCAGACATGCTGGCCAGGACATGGGAGGAGGTGGAATACCGTTACGATGTGTGCCGTGCCACTAACGGGGCTCATATTGAACTTGATTAAATTGTTAAAAAAACTTGAAAATGCAACCTTTCCAATCATGTATTAAACATTAATATAACTTTTTTACTTCATTACAATATTTTGCCTCAAAACCCCGGAGTTCTTTTATAGACACCCTGTATAACGCTTAATTTTAAAACATCTGAGTCATTACAAAACAATAAACATATAACATTTCAAGCAAAAATTCTAGCTCTGATAGGGTTTGATCCATAGGCAGTTGAGCGATAGGCTAACGCTCTACCACTGAGCTAATTGTGTCAACGAATACCGTTCTATATAAAATGACTTACATAGAACTTGTTAGCAAATAATGATTTATACTAAACGATTTCATCACTGGAGTATATTATTTATATATAAAGCATTTCATACAAAGTTTATTTATTTTGTATCAGTACGCTATATTGCATTCAATACTCAAATTAGTGAAATATAAGTCAGGCACAAGATATCCGCTGCCATCTTGTCTTATTACTGAATCAGCTCAGCATTTTAAAATCACGTCTGCACTATAGTATTACAAAATAAACTTTTAATTTCGAACGTGCCTCTTCCTTTAGAACAGTTAAAACGATTCTCGGCTCGATAATCGGAACTGGTGGGTCCCATGATATGGATTATAAAGTTTGCATAATTCGCACGGCCGCCATCCTGAAATGGTATGGCGGACGACCTTGTAGTTTGGTCACAAGACGCATCCTATACGAAGGTATGTTGTTACCAAATTTGGTAGAGATCGGATGATTTGGTTAGTCGTTATTTGATTTTACGTTTTGAACGTTTGAGTGGCCGCCATTCAGTTTTAGTAAAGATGGCGGCGATATAAAACATGACACTGAGGTGTCCTTTGCTAGTGCTACCTTTGTACCAAATTTCGTTCAATTCGCATTCACCGTGTTCGAATTGATAGGGGGGGGACAGACATTCAGAGTACACACACTCTCTCACACACACACACAGAGACACACACACACAGACTCACACACACATACACACACACAGACAGACACACTTTTTTCGCCCTGTGTTGATCTCATAAGTCTACTTTCATTTTTTGCAAAAATCGAAAGTAGGCTAAAAATGGCTTCGGATACTTCAATATGGCTCTATTAATTCTGGTCTGAAGGCAGGAAAAATCTTCACTCAGCCTCGTGAACCCATTTCAGCCATCTAAGAAGTGGTTTGACTAAGATTTACCACTTCCACTACAGGAAAATGCCTAGATGGTTCATAACTTAAGATTACAGCCACCTCCTCTCCAACCTTAACCCCGATATAATGCAAATACACACACTAGAACAGCCATCACAATGATACAGGTTATAAGACAAATTTTATCCACACCCAAGTACACGGGACTACACGATTACGATGTGACTAAGCACTTAAATGTATCAATATAATCATCATCATCAACAACAGCAACAAGAACAGCAACAAAACAATGAGCAGCTATTAACGGTTACTGTAACAGTCCGCCTGACGAAGCTGCTACCTTGTAACAAAACTAGTGGTGGGAACTTCAGCAAGATTTTTACTGACGTGGTCTATCGAGGATGTTAGTGTACATGAACTGTATCACCACGAAAGTGTTAGAGATATTTTTAAAAACTATGCGGTGTCGCCAACAATACGACCTTTCCACATTCGAAATTAGAGAGTAGATAGAGTAAATGGTCCCAACTCAAAAGTAGTTGAGGCCATACGATTATTATTATCATTCTCTTGTTTCTTCGTTATCCCCATTCATAGAGCACGTTGGAACTTGTTAGTAGGCTTGATGACTTGTGCCTTCTTCTTCTCCCAAGATCTCTTCATGAACTCACTGTGTTGCCTCTTGCGTTCTTCTGAGCATCTTGTGCCAGTCGTACTGATATGTTTCACCCTAAATGTGTGCTTATTTACAGAAGTTCTGGAAATTTCTCGGCTTTTCATTATGTTCTCTCCAATGTTAATTTCATTCAGGTCCCCCGTTATTTTCTCCAGTAATTCATCCTCGAATTTTTATATCAATTATATTGAATAATCTTTTTGTTAGTCTATTGATGTTCATCCTATATGGGCCCAAATAATTACAACCGTCTCCTGCGTACAGTGTTTGTGAAACTGTCTGTGAGACTATAGAGATCTGCAGATCGTCTCTTGATCCAAATTCCATTCTCTTGTGTAGGGACGAATATTCTTTTAAGAATGTTGCGTTCTTGCTTTTCAATGTCCGAAAGTTTTGAATTTCCTCCTAAGGTTATTGTTCCTGAGGCATATAGAGCTTCTGGGAGGACAACGGTTTTGAAATGCCTCAATTTTAGCTTTCGTGACGTCACTCTTTCATTGTGGTGATACCACGTTATTATTACTATTATTATTATTATTATTATTATTATTATTCATAAGATAGGGAGAGAATGCAGACATTCTACAACGGATCAGTGTTCGAGTATATCTGATGGATACATGTTTAGAGTGTGACTGTGTAGGCTATTCTTCCCACAGCTTCTCACTACCAAACAATGCCAATCGAAGCTCCGTAATGCAGGAGGTCAGGTTATCTGCAGATGTGTTTAAGATATGTGAAGCACGTGACCCAGATAGCGAGGTTTGGTCGTGACATGTCGATTTGTCTCGCCATTACACCGCACCGGTCCACTCCCCCCTCACCCTTTCTCCAGTCCAAGCCACTTAATGCTCCTTTTGACGAATGATCGCTTCCCTAGGAAATGTGAGAAGGCGGAACTTTTTAAGATATTCGCTTGTAAACCGAGTTCTTACTTCTCTGTAATCTATCACAGGAGCATCTCCTGCCTCTGGGAGAAAGTTAGCGTATGTAACTCGAGACGCGGCTTTTAGAGAGAGTTTTATGCTGGCTCCCTCTGTTAAATGTGGATGCTTATATAAACTGAAATTGATCATAAAAATAGATTATAACCGTGATTTACATTACGTGGTTGCCTCTCAGCTTCGTGAATATAAGATTAGGTCCTTAACTAACTTGCAAGATATTTATCAGCAATATCACGTGACCATTTCAATATTATCTTTGTTTCTAAAGGTTCAATTTTTACTCATAGTTCTCCTTGCAGGTACTACATTTATATCAGACGAACTTTGCCAGTGTCGTCAACAATATAATCTGGGCATCGAAATCTACCCACATAAAATAAGACAATACATAATTTACATATTCCCTACAACTCTGTTTCAAATGTGGACTTGGAAAGTATGCACCTAAATGAGAAGTTTCCCCAGTTTTGAACCTTTGATTTCGGCTATACCACTGAACCACATTTAAAGATTTAGATATTCATTTGGCGCAGAATTTAACCCTCTTTAATATTGAACTGTTTAATATTTTCCGTCCGACGTACCGTTTTCGAGCTAAAAGCAGAAACCTGATAAAAGAGGGAAAATTTCAAGGTTACTTGGGTCCCAAAAGTTATGCACACCTCTTGGGAAGGTGCAAACTCGGATTAAACGTATTTAGGACCAAACGAAGGTATTAAAACGATTTCCAGCTTTCTGGATATTAATTCCTCGAAAAATTCTAATTTGACTGGGCAATAAGGGAAAATACATAAAATACGTTCGCAAAAAATGCCATAACATTTAATAACTACAGTTCTTAACACCCGGGGGTTGGGTGGGGGTGGGTAGGTAAAGCGAACACCCAGAATAAATACCTCTCTCCCTCCCTTCTTTTTTGAAAAACGTAAAAATATTAAATATTTTAGCACAAATATAATGTGACATGAAAATGACCATGTTAGCACTGTTCCTTATAGACGAAGTATAATAGTGTAAGTTCTGTAGATTAAAAACCTAAAGTCAATTTTAATTTGTACCTTTTATTGTACTGGTTTCGATCACACTGTGGCCTTCTGCAGCGCAAATCATAATAGGAATATAAATCCAATGCGGTATCGACAGCTGGGAATATTTAATTTCAACGACTGAATTCCACAGTTTCTTCACAATTTTACATGTTCTTACCCATACTGACAACTTCAATTCTAACCTAAAAGTCTTTATGTCTAACATCCACATAACTGTTCCTACTTCAAGCTGGTTCTATGTGAAGATTTATTTCTTTCGTAATTGACATTCTTTTTTACAGATCTTTTTTTTTTAATTTTAGAATATTACTTTAGTCTTTAGACGATTAATATATTAGAAATAGTTTTGAGAATAGTCTTTGTTTATGGTAAGCATTCTTTAATGTAGTCTAAGTCTTGCATTTCTAATCTTGTTATTAGGTAGATTTCATTAGAAAGCTAACTATTGCAATGGGTACCATGTTTCGACTTCCAGAAAATTTTGACATATCTTCGCGTTTCACATCCCCCAAACCCCAAAACCACCGTCAGTTCAAAAGTTTATATATAATTTATGTATATATGTATATATATCCGTTTCTTGTGGACACGATAACTGCAGTAATTTTGCACCAATCACTTTGAATTTCTTACATAATATGTATCCCTATAAAATCTCGGTCGAGTTCGTTAATGGGAAAAATCGGTCGAAGGGGGTAAAAATGGGGGGCTTTTTTTTAAGTGAAATATCACTATAACTCTCATAATATGTGAAATATCGAATCCCTTCAAAGTTCATATTATGTTTCGGATAAGTGCCAAAAATTTATATTTAAAAAGTTTTTTGATAGCACCAACCGTTGGCCAATGGGGTGGAAAAAAGTGAGTTTTTCGGGAAACATTAATCATATCTCTCTTAATAGGCACAATATCAAAACCGTACAAAATGGACGATATTCCCCTAATAATTACCTAAAACGTTTGTCTGAAAGAAATTTTGATACAACCCTCCATTACGCCAAGGGATGAGAAAAATGATTTCGGAATTAGAAGAAAATGCCAAGAGCCATCAGAGGTTACCATGACAACGCTTCTAAATTGATGAGGGATGAGCTATCAGAGGTTGCCATGACAACGAGATCACATTCAATTTCCATCTGTCTATGTGGGAAGCGGCTTCGGTGACGTAGCCTAGCTGGTAGCATGCTGAACTTATATGCCCAAGGTCGCGGGTTCAAAGCCGGCCGAAGTCGTCGGATTTTCAAAGAGCGCTGAAAATCTCTCAGTATGCTTTCCTTCAGAGGGGAAGTCCAACGTTCGTTGCAAGTTACTGGTTGCGGTGGCATCTAGTAGCCAAGTTCACAGCTAGGTGTCGTTGACGGTATATTAGGGACTACTACTTGAAATTGACCGTCTGCAGTCCTTACCTGAATTACAGACTAATACAGCCATCACAATTAACACCGTTTATCAGACAGATTCTACACACACCCAAAGTACACGGGGTTACATGACCGCGTTGTCGCAGCCCTAATTTGAGGAATCAACCAACATCTCTGCGGGAGATAAAATTTGACGTGAAGAAGTAACAGACTGTTAGAGAGTTACACATCAGTTGCAAACCTTGCATAAGGACGGTGTGACCACAATTATAGCCTAAAAATGGACCCCAAATGACAAGAAGGTTACCGTCCCCGTAAGACAATAAAATGTTAAAAATATGCATTGTAAGACGAAAGAAAAGTTAATTGAGCTCCAATTACATTGTAAAATACTTTCTCGCAATAAATGAGGACTGATCCTTCTACGAAAACCTGCATATTTTGCCTATTATAGCCTATCCCGTAGTTTGCCCGGTGAAATCTACCTCCGCCTTCCGGCGTGCCGAGAGGATTTTTATTTGCGCCAAAGAAGATTACAATGTGGCCGAAACTGGTACAATAAAAAGTACACATTAATATTGACTTAAGGTTTTGAATCTTCAGAACTTATTATTTTAGCACATTTAAACTGACCTTTATTTAGATTTTTATTTTCATAACCTACTTCATTTTGGACATTTTCTGCTTCTTTTGTCAAGATTTGCAGATCTATAGGCTTTGAAAATTCTTGGTAAAGTCTCTTTCTATCCAGTTTTTTTAGGTGATTTACTAAAACTACATGTGATTTTCCTCTGTTGTTACATTAGTGAGGTTAACTAGAATACTCCTATTGAACTTATTTCTACAGAAGACGCATACAGAGCAGAAATCGCGTATTGGCCTAGTGGTGTTTCACTTCCTGTGGAAAACTACGGAAAACCACTTCCACTATAGTGGAGGTGGGAATCGAACCCATCTCTTCTCAGTTACACTTGACCAGATTGAGTAAACCCCGTTCCAGCCCTCAGATCAGGTTACATTTTTTGGCAGAGCCAGGAATCGAACCCGGGCCCTCACGGCGACAGCCAAGAATGCTAGCCACTACGTAGCGAGGCGCACTGAGACCAAACAAGACGACTCACCGCGGATTTAACAAACAATATTCTTCGAAACTACTAGTCAATTGATTTTGGAGCAAGGTGTGTTGTGTTTCCTTTTCACTGGAGTGTCGAGCCTACGTATTTGGCTTAGTTTGTTGTACTGTGTCGGATTGTTAAGCTGTGTCCGGAAGCCATTCTGCCATGACCAAGCCTATTGTACCGATGATAAAACGTCGACAAAACAACCCAAAACACTGCAGATAACAGCATTAGTTCCGATCGTGAAAGTTTACAAAATTGTTTGGCATACTGTACCGGACACCCTGCAAATCCAAAAATAAAGATTCCACTTACAGATTATAACGCGTGGTGTGGAACGCAGGTGTTACGAAGTGAAATAGAATGCAAGATCTGACTCCGCGATTGCGTCTCCAGATTTCAGTAGTGGATGTATTGTATCACACCTCAGGCGATGAAATCTATCTTCTCTTTCACAGCGCATAGTCAAGTGAAATATCGACATTTCAATATATTACGAGCCATAAAATTACCGTTGGGTCGATCCGGCTTATTTGACTCGGCGTGTTTTTATCACAGCTGTGTCGGGCTCGGTAAAGTATCGGCTGCAAGCTCAGAGCTTGCTAATGGAAGATGTTGTTTGTTAATCGTCGTGGCTGTGTCAAAAACAAACCAATTATTTGTCAAAGAAAAGGTGTGATAGGAATATCCAAAAGCTCATTTATGTTCACCTTTGAAATTAAAAAAGAAAAACAAAAAGCTTCCTGACGGCCTCCCGGAAAGCGGAGGTAGATTTCTCTGGGGAAAAAAGGTGAATTCACTTAATTTGCCAATCGTTGTATACTTACAAAAGTTTCACATGTTAAGCATACAAGAAGCCTATCTCCTTATAATTCCGAAAATATCTTGCTAATCACTTGGCGTAAGGGTGGATTATAAAAAAAAAAATCTTTCAGACCAAAGTTTTAGGTTATTTTAGAGGACAATATAGACTATTTAAAAAGGTTTTGATATTGTGCCTATTAAGGGGGGTATTTTATCTCTCAAAACTCTTCTTTTCCCACCCCTATGGGCAATACTTGGTGCTATCAACATACAAAGATACGTTTCTGACCCTTATTCGGAGAATATTACGAACTTTTAATTGATTCAATTTGTCACATACTAAGAAAGTTGTTAGCCGGCTCCGTAGTGTTGAGGTATGGTGCCTGCCTCTCAACCGGAGGCCCCGGGTTCGATTCCCGGCTCGATCAGTGATTTTAGAAAAACGTACGTGAGGGCTGGAACGGGGTGCACTCAGCATCGTGAGGACAATTGAGTAGCTGTCTGACAGTGAGGTAGCGCCCTGGTCACAAAAACCAAGATTAATGGCCGAGGGGACCCGATGCGCTGACCACGCGTCACCCCGATATCTGCAGGTCAAATGGCTGGGCAGCGGCTGCTTGGCAGGCGTAGGCCGTTCATGGGCTGTAGTGCCAGGGGTTATTATTATTATTATAAGAAAGTTGTTGATTTGTAGCTTTTCAGTCGGTCAGCATGATTGTGCCCAATGAATGGTCGGGGTACAAGTTTTTTTTTTTTTTTTTTAGCGTATGGCTTTTAGTGCCGGGAGTGTCTGAGGACATGTTCGGCTCGCCAGTTTTGTAGCTGCTTCGAGACGGACACCCAATGGGTGAGCTACAAGTACCGTTGGGGAGGGAAGTTGGAATGTAAGGACGAGGAGTTGGAAGGTAACGGCTGTGGCCTATAGTTAGCGACCAACCCCGGCATTTGCCTGGAAGGAAGATGGGAAACCACAGAAGACCATCTTCAAGGTTGCCGGCGGGGGGATTCCAACCTCCTCGCCTCCCGGATGTGAGCGACTGCCACCAGTCATGCCGTAACGACCACGGCTAACTCACCCGGTGGAGTACAAGATATAAATATGTAACGACACTCCTGGAAAAATTACATGTATTAATTGGATTATCACAGATAATGGGGCAATCTAATGGGATAATCTAATTAATAAGCCTACATGTAATGTGTTGACCAACTGAAGAGCTACCAATTAACTATTTTGTGTAGGCAACACTGAAAAAGTATGACTTCAAATCTTTACATACTAAGAAAGTTATAGAGATATTTCAATTTTTTGAAAAAAGTCCTTTCATTTCCTAGCCCTTAGTCCGATTTTTCCCATTACCGAACTCGACTGAGATTTTGAACGGTTATATCGTGTGTTAAATTTGGATGTGATTGGTGCAAAATGACGTTAGTTATAATGATGATGATAATTGTTGTTTTAAGGGACCTAACATCTAGTTTATCGGCCCGACGTTAGTTATCGTCTCCACAAGAAAGTTATATAACTTAAATGTAGCCTATAAATCAGCGGTAGCTACGCTCGCTAACGCGCAGTGCCAGGCCATTGGGCCAAGCTCTCTGCAGACTCGGAAGACTTTGGTTCGAGGCCCACCGTCAGCTGTCCTTGAATTGGTATTCCTTGGTTTCCAATTTTCAACTCCAGTCAAATTCTGGGATGGTACCTTTCGACAGACCACGGTCGCTTCCTTCCAAATCCTTTCCCATCATCATTCATTTCATCTCTCATTAATTCATCTCATGAGGTTAGCATGAGGAACGGCATCCAGCCCTAAAAACCATTCGTCCCATAAACATTCAACGCATCTCATCCCCGGGTACATAATAACAATAACCCCTGGCACTACAGCCCATGAAGGGCCTAGGCCTACCAAGCGACCATTGCCGAGCCATTTGGCCTGCAGATATTGGGGTGATGCGTGGTCAGCGCATCGGGTCCCCTCGGCCACTTATCTTGGTTTTCATGATCGGGGCGCTGCCTCACTCTCAGACAGCTACTCAATTGTTCCCACGAGGCTGAGTGCACCCCGTTCCAGCCCTCACGACAGTTTCTATAATCCATGACGGAGCCGGGAATCGAACACGGGGCCCCCGGGTGAGAGGCAGGTGCGCTACCCCAACACGACGGGGCCGAGGTACATACTGTGCATATATAATTATACATGTATATAAACTTTTGAACTGACAGTAGTTTTGGTGTCTGGGGGATGTGATACGCTTAGATATGAGGCGTTCAGTTGCAAAAGGGACATTATCCACTTTTTAAAAAATTACAGGAAGATGGGAAAACTTATAGTCACTCATATAGTTGTGCAATTATTGATTTCTGTTCACTAACTCATTAACATTTGATGACAAAGTTTAAGCCGGCAATTTTCAGTTACAGAAATCATTAGAAGTAAACAAAAAATGAATTTTTAAAATGGATAATGTCCATTATGATTGGGAATGATGCAAAAAGGACATTATCCCCTTTTTATAATAATTACAGGAACAGAAAATAACGTAAAATTACTCATATAGTTATGCAATTATTGATTTCTGTTCACTAACTCATTAACATTTGATGACAAAGTTTAAGTCTGCAATTTCCAGTTACAAAAATCATAATAAGTTAACAAAAAAAGTATTATAAAATGGATAATGTACCTTTTGATAGGAAATGATGGATTGGATAATATGCATTTCAAAAATAAGTTTTATTATAACAATTAAAAAATTTGCATTCGAAAACTGAATGCAGCATCTAACATTTCCATTTCCAATGAATAGCACTCCCGTGATCAGAATTAGGTCTACAATAAATGAACTACTGGAACTTCCTTGGATTTTCCCCGCTTCCACTGTCCAGGTGTCCTTGATTTCTACCTTGTTACCCCTCCAACAAGAACAGGTGTCACATATTCTTCCATTTCACTAATTAATTAGTATTACAAAACTATTTTTTGTTAGGAAATTTCTTTACAGACAATCGAAATGAATCACAACTGTGTGCTTTACGCCATCTTTGTTGTTGGCATCATGTGACTCCGTATTCATGTCTCTTATTGGTGGAGAGGATTGTGTACCTTTAGCAGTACACTGCTGCGTGGATAATGTCCCTTATGCAGAAAGACGCAATAGTCAATGTCTAAATTAACCAGGAAAATGTCCGTTTTGACGTAAAATGCTACTACTAAAAGATGAATATTTAATTCCACAAGATAGCAGTATTAATAACTCTAATTTCACAAAGAGTGGATAATGTCCCTTTTGCATCTGAACGCCTCATATGTCGAATTGTTTCGGAAGTCGCAACATGGTCCGCATTGCAATAGGTACTTTTATCATGAAATCTACCTAAACAAATCTACTTGGTGTATTAAAATTGGTGAAATAACATTAAATAATGTGACCACATTTGGCACGTTAAGATCCTTAAACGTCCACCACATGTTGTAGCGGCTAGAATTATTGGGTCATCCCGGAGGTCTAGGTTCAATTCCTGTCTCTGCCAAGAATTGAATTATGGTCTGAGGGCTGGAACGGAGTATACTCAGTCTCGTGAGTCAAAACTGAGAAGAGGTGGATTCGATTCCTGCCTAAGCCATCCTGGAAGTGGTCTTCGGTGGTTTCCCACTTCTACTCCAAGGCAAATACCGGGATGGTACCTAACTTCAGGCTACGGCCACCTCCTTCCCAATCCTCATCTGAATTACAAATACACACACTAATACAACCATCACAATAACATGGGGCTACATGACGATGATGTCGCAAAGCCCCTATAAGAATCAATAATAACAAAAAGAACACGTAGGCTATATTGTTATAAACAATATCTGCAGTAGCCATGTAAATCTACTACAAACAAGTAGTTCCGTGAAGAACTATAGACTACAGCCTATTTTCATATAACCTACTTACTGTATGTTAATTGCCTGTATCAACATACTAAATTTCAGTTTGATTGCTGTCATAAATTCGTAGATATTGAGAACCGTCTAAATATTTCGGATGGTCACCATGTTGGATTTTTATATATGTAGGCCATAGAGTTATGTACTATTAGATGGCGATTTTTGCGTAGGTTCATTATTCAAACGTTCACTTCGATCGCGTGATCAATACACAAGAAATAAAAATGTAATGTAAAAATTACGCACAGCCGCCATATGGAGGTTGTGTGAACAATTTAAATAAATTAGATTCCAGTGCATTACAATGTGTATAAACATTTGCTGTGCCATATTTCCTTGCGCTCAGATGGTTAAATCGCGAGAAAAGTCTATTCAAATGTTTCACTTTCGCTTGGTGGCCATCTTCGTTTTGTATTTTACAGGTTTTTGAAAGTCTCATGTTAACTTTTAGTAGTTCTCTTTATCACCGTACAAAATTTCAGGTGATATCAATAATAGTTTCGTTTATATAGAATGCCGGTGAAATATTTCGCGCAGCCGCCATGTTGGATTGGTGAGACGTAATGAAATTTGAGGGGCACTTTCGGGGTCGGCCTAAATAGTACTATGACCTAACCGCGTTTCATTGAAATCGCTCCAGTCGTTTAGAAGTTATTAGGGACACACACACACGGACGCACACTCGTACACACACACGTGGACCAAAGGTGTTCTCATAAGCCTATTTTTTAATAAATGAAAATGAGCTGAAAAGATTGGGCTCATTTCCGGCGTCAATAGTTTCAAAAATCACTTGAGATAAAATACGGTCGTAGAATGGAAATTATTTAAGAAGTACACTAATAATAATAATAATAATAATAAGATAAGACACTATACCACGGTTGTCAAGCCAGAGGGACTCTATAGCTCAGAATGCTTGATATTGAATAAGAAAGGGGAAATCAAGGATTTATAGAAGAAGGAAAGGAAAGTCTTGAGAAAGATCCTAGGACCTGAAAAACAAAAAGATGGTACATGGAGGAAGAGGAGAAATGAAGATCTCAACAGACAGGCAGAGAAAATCACAGACACCATCCGTAAGAGGAGATTGAAGTTTTATGGACACCTCATGAGAATGAGCGAGAGTCGACTTACGAAGAGAATCTTTAACTACAGTGGTGGCTCAGCGGTCTAGCTGTATGCCTCTCACCAAGGCGGTCCGGGTTCGATTCCCGGTCAATGCATGTGAGATTTTCGAAGTGAAATGCCATGTCCTGTGGTTCGGATTCCACGTAAAAAGGAGGTCCCGTGGCTCATGATCTCAAGATTAACGGTCACGTTAAACTACAAGCTTCCTTCCTTTCCTTCTTTAACTACATCACCAAGATCAAGGCAACTACATTATGGATAGAGGAAACGAGAAAAGACATGGAGGAAGTGGGGATAAATCCAGAAGACATTTGGAATAGAGATGTGTTTCGAGCTAAGATTGATAAATTCAAGGGGTTCCAGGAAAAGCAATGTAAAATGGCCAAAAACACCTGGTCAGATGAGAGGAGGAGGAACCACAGTGAAAGGATGAAGAAATTTTGGGAGAAGAAAAAAAGACTAACCAACAAATGAGTTGTTTTCCGTGGTCCACAGTAGGCCAAAATCGAAAGAATAATAATAATAATAATACTATCGTATGGCCTCGGCTGCCGGGTGCAAGCTTTGTAATTTGACACCCAGAGGGTAGCTTGCATGTCGAATTTCGTTGTTCCTTGAATTACTATGAAAGTCAAGGAGGTTAGATATCTAAGCTACTTGAACACTATAGCGCTTTCTAGTAGAGAAATGAGAAACTTTGTGTTAGCGGAAACTCCCGAGATTAATTTTGCCATCATGAACACGGCCTACTGAATTCAAATGGGTTCTTTGACAAGCCAACATCGTATGACATGCGTGTCGTATTTTCGCCGCCTTTCAAAAATCACATACCACGGCCAGGGGCGAACCTGCAATCTTGGGGTTAGTAGACCGACACGCTATCCACTCACCCACCGTGGCAAGCTAAAAGACAGGATAAGGAAACACCTTTCTGAAATCCCTGTCCCCCGTGATCAGCCTGTACATACTCCCTGTTTTGAGACACTATCGATGAGCTATTCACTGTTTTCAACTTGAGGGAGAAAATAATACAAATTATTGTTGGACTGTCAAGGAGAATATTATGAAGACGCAAGTTTTGATGGTGGTATCCTTCAGTTGTAGAATGGATTTCGGCGCACGAGATGCATGTCGTGCTATACGCCCGCCCTGCTTGCGGCCATCCCCCATAGCGTTACAAACTGCAATAAAGTAAGTCAAGTAAGCTGTGCACCACCTATCGATCGACCTATCGAGATCGCGTGCCTGTTCTACACAGAGGTGGTAATGTAGCAATGGTACGGGGTTGCAAGGGTCGACATCCATAACCTGTCTTCTGGAATCCCACTCCAGCTGACGCTCACTGCCGTATCCGCCCTTATTCCTTACTTTACTTCGTTCGTCGTGAAGCCTCTAGACCAGCAACAATCAAAATATCTTTTGTTAGCACACCCCAAAATCCATTTGTTTGATCTTGGTTTCCACCAAATTAATAGCGATTATTTCAGAGATATTCAAACCCCATTCATGATATTCTGGATTTGCCATTTCGTGATGTAGCGTGTAATATTCTTGGCTGTCACTCCGGAGATCCGGGTTCAATCCCCGGCTCTGCCAATAAAGATAATTTCTGATCTCAGGGCTGCGGGTATACTCAGCCTCGTGAGGCAAAGCTGAGAAGGAGTGGGTTGGATTCCCACCACAGCCATCTTGGATGTGGTTTTCCGTGGTTTCCCACTTTTCCTTAGGAAAATGACGGGAAGGTTCATAACTGAAGGCCACGGCCGCGTCAATCACAATCCTCACGTGAATTACAAATACACGCTTTAACACATTATTATTATTATTATTATTATTATTATTATTATTATTATTATTATTATTATTATTATTATTATTATTATTATTATTATTATATAAAGCTTTCCACTGAATAAATGGCTTTTATCACTTCACACCAATACAACCATCGTAGTAACACTTATTAACAGACAAGTGTACACACATCCTAGTACACGGGGCTACATTACCACGATATCTACGCCCCTCAAAATAATAATAACAATAATAATAATAATAATAATAATAATAATAACGATAGTTCTGGAAACAAATTTATCTACTCTATTGAACTGAAATCAAAGGTTGGTAGAGCCTATAGAATATGAAACTGACATGAATTAATGAGGAACTTTAAGACATCTTAGAACTTAGAATTTAGTGCTCATCTTGATGTGCATAGTGTGTCCTAAACGTTCTATGAATAGTCTAATGTTTCAACAGCAACATGTACATGGTGCGCTCGCATTCACATGACTATCGATAAACATATCGAGAAGTGGTGTACACGTGGCGGTCGGAGTAAACCTGCTGCGGAAAGTCGAATGTTTTCAGTGTGGGAGAATTACAGTGCAGCGAGTGAGCATCAAGTTCTGTTACGGATTGGGGAAAATAGTGACGTAGATGCGTTAAGGATTGTTGTGAGTGCAAGCGACGGAACTGAAGATGGAATCACACTACTTTCATGACATTCGAAAATAACCGCGATTTAGCACTTTTTTGATTTGTTTTTTGTTTGTATGTTTTGTCTACGTGAGCGGTGACTGACCACTGTACTATGTATGAATAATGACGTCTTGTAGACAATCCGAGAACATGTAGCAGTTATGTGATCGATTCCTAAAGAAGCCTTCGATGATAATTTCCAGAGCTCTATAAACAAACAAAAAACAAAACAAGATGTTCAGGAAAGAACATATAGCCTACTTTCTCCTAAATGTATGGGTATAGTTATAACTCTTTGTCTTTTTCACCTCCTAATTTCTTCCAATTCGAAGTGCAAATTGGCACACTGGATTTGAGGAGTGGCGTTCAAATAATTTACCCCAGCATTTTGCAATTTGATCAGCAAACACTCCAAACAACGTAGGTATTCAGTATATTAACACCGACTACTTACAATAATTTAAACTTCGTTGCTCTAAACGTATCACTGGGAGAAACATATTTAATATAACTATTACACAGCTAATTTGTAATCGCGCACGGCTAACGAGAAAGACAGGCCATGGCGCGTAAACCAAACCCTTCTGTGACGTAGGCAATGTACCGGTACTGCTTGATGATGCTTGTACGTTTAAGTCGAGAGCAATTCATAAGCAGCAGAAATGCAATATTTTATATCAATCTTCATAAAATGGACGCAGTTAAGATGTTCCGTGTGTTTTCAAACACGATAAATTATACTGTATAGGTTTGCAAAACTACGCTTGTTGAAGTTACTCCTTACAAAAATACACGCGAACTAGGATTCAAGGGTTCGTTGTGTCTTTAATAGCTGCAACGAACAGGCTACATTAAGTCGAGTTGTAGATTCGGTGACCTTCGTTTTGAGTTAAATTATGTGCACATTAGTATAATTAGATCAAAGAATCTTGCAGCACAGTATAGATATCATTAACTTATTGTTGTTTCAAGGGGCGGAACAGAAATTAATTCGTTTATAGAAGAGATCTGCGGAATACACTACCCACCGACTAACGATTTGTATCAATACCTTCTATGAAGACAAGTGATAAATGAATACCAACGTTTATACAGGTTCAATGATATAGACAAGATGACTAGGTACCACACCGGCAGTAAAACGATGACCAGGCAGTGGTGCAACAGAACTACATTGCTGACGTCACGAAAACTCACCAGAGCCAGTCATTCTCGTTGGCCGTGATAATCGCGCCTTATCTTGGGGATGTGTACCCTCTATCGGCAAAAATAATAACCTTTTCAATTATACTGTAGACATGGGTTCACTAACTGGCCGGTAGAGAGCACAGCTCGCATCTAGAAGGCTGTGGTTAGCTATAACATAGTTCAAGTAATTACTCTTAGATGTCACTCCAGTGGTGAATGTTGTTTTAATTAAATATATATTTTCCATTTCAAAATGCACCATATAATGCTTTATTTTATAACGTCTCAGTACTCAAGAAATAATAAATATACAAAAATTCAAGCAAAAAAGTCCAACTCTGATAGGATTTGAACTACGGCCAGCCAGATGAAAGACCAACGCCCTGACCACTCAGCCAATCGTGCACACTCTAATATTGATCGTTAGGAACCAATATATATACAACGTTATAGCAAATCATGACTTGGACTAAAAATTTCCTTCACTGGAGTATATTTTAAACCGAGTTCATTTCATAGAAAGTTCATATATTTGTTACCACTAGGCTATATTGCATGCAACATACTGAAATTACTAAAATATAGGTCAGAACGAGAGATCAGCTGCCATCTTGTCAAATAACCGAGACGACTCAGCCTTTTAAAATCACTTCTAGACTATAATATTAAAATATAAACTTTTAATTTCAAACGGGCCACGTCGTTTCGAACAGATTAAACGATTCTTGGTTCGATAGTCGGAACTGGTGGGTCCCATGTTATGGATTATAAAGTTTGCATAATTCACACGGCCGCCATCCTGAAATGGTACGGTTGATGACCTCGTAGTTTGGGCACAAGATGCGTCTCATATGAAGGAACTTTGTTACCAAATTTGGTAAAGATCCGATTATTAGTTTGGTCGTAATGCACTATTACGTTTTGACCATTTGAGTGGCCGCCATTAAGTTTTGGTAAAGATGGCGGCAATATAAAACATGACACTGAAGTGCCCTTCGCCAGTGCTACCTCTGTACCAAATTTCGTTCAATTCGGTTTCACCATGTTCGAATTGATAGCGGGGGGGGGGGCAGACATTCAGAGTACACACACTCACACACACACACACACACAGACTCACACACACACACACATACACACACACACACACACACAGACAGACACACAATGTTTGGCCCTGTAGTGTTCTCATAAGTCTACTTTCATTTTTTGCAAAAATCGAAAGTAGGCCAAAAAAAGTGCTGAATCGCGGTCATTTTCGAATGCCATGAAAGTAGTGTGATTCCATCTTCAGTTCTGTTTGAATTTTGTCACAATTTATTGGGGCCTGTTCCAATCTCTTTGCTAACCGCTGTTGCACAGGCTAGAGAAAAATTAGGCTTTCAATCGATGTCATAGTCTCGTTTCTTACTGTGATTATATGGAAACTACTGAGGCATTGCTGGTCCTGAGTAATGGTATCCAAGGCACAGCCAGTTTTTCTGGATGTTGTAAAAGGTGCTACAGACTCATTGTCAGTGAGGAAATCATGGCAAATTACCTCACATTAACTAGTACGTCTCGTTCTACCACTGACTTGCATCTTTAACGTTTCTACCTATGGTAGACCCTTTTGAGGATGCAACCACAATTGGGCGAAATTACATCGCTTTTCCGCCCCTTAAAACATTAATAATTAACTATAAACCACCCTCCAGGTTGACGACACCTAGACACCGTTCATTGAACGTTTTAGACAAGTGTTTGTTAATAATGCCTCGTTTTGAGAATAAAATTATGAGTTTGATCATATTATTATTTGTCAAAATTTTATATTATTGAGGAAATATTTTTAAAATTTCAATTAACCTCCTGTACTGCCAATCTTCTGTTATAAGTAGTACAGCATTCTGCAACGTCCAAGTTGGATACGGAGAAGTATTATACGCTTGGATTTATTTTGTCGCCGACGTGATATAAAAGTTTGTCATTATGATAAATGATTTACAGGGTAAAGAAGTTAAAGGGTGCGTTTTCATTACACGAGAAAAAGCAAGTTAGTGAATATTTTTGTTGTATTGATTGTGTTGAGCAAATCTCTGTCGCCATGCATGGCCATGCCGTTGTTAATTACAGCGCTCCTCGTGGCGAGAGTAACAAGCTCGCGAGGACGACTAATTATCGCCACATGCGGGGGAGAGGCCACTTTTCCCCACAACTGCTTTCACTACTCGACTTAGCGGTTCATATTCAGGGCTACCCATTATTTATAAGCTTACCAGATGTCTCCCACATTTACACGCTACAAGCAGAGGAAGGTGTTTGTTTTAGCTAGTAAAATTAGACTCGGCTTTCATAGACACAGTTCAGGGTACAAAAATGAGGTAATAGAATAGTCCTGCTACGAGCATAATGTGTGTAATGGTCCAATCGAACGTCGTTTTAGATTTTCAAGGGGTTTGATTCCACCTTCAAAACAACAATCGTCACTATCAATCATATTTACATAACGACGGTAAACTTGAGATGATAATACTAATAATAATAATATTCATAATAATAAGTAACAATAAATATGAACCTGAAGAAATCAAAAAAGTTGAGAGGAAGATCATTAGGAAAATCTTAGGAGCAAGATATACCCAAGATGGTCACAGGCTAAAATCAATCAAAACAACAGAACAGTATTCAAACATCGAAACTGATATTAAGGAAAGACGAATGAAATTATTTGGTCATCTCACTGGACTACCAGAAACTTGATTCTTGAACAGATTATTTAACTTCACTCAAGACCTCAACACCTTGTTGGCTAGAAGAACTTCGAAAGGAGCTCAAAAGCGCAAACATAAGCTCAACAGACATTTCCGAAAGAGACACCTTCAAACACAAAGTAAACAAATAGGAAGTTACATCAGAGCAAAAAAAAAAAAAAAAGTCCGGACTTTTTTGTTTTTTTGTCGTGTAGCCTCCTGAGAGGCCGAGTGCAGGTCTTTCTAGTCGACGCCCGTGGGTGACCTGCGCGTCGGGATGAGAGATGGAATGGATGAAGATGAATGAAACTGGGCAAGGATGTGGAAGGAAGCGGCCGTGGCCTGTCAGAAGGTACTGTCCCAGCATTTGCCTGGTGTTGAAAATGGGAAACCACGGAAAACCATTTCAAGGACAGCCGACGGTGGGACTCGAACCCACGCGTCTACCGAGTCAGCAGAGAGCTTGGCCCCTTGACCTAACGCAGCGCTTTAGCCCGCGTAGCCACTACTGTCGGTAAGTCCGGACTAAAGTGGTCCGAAGACCGTAAACAAGTATTCTCGCAAAGAATGAAAGCCTATTGGAACAACAAGAAGAACAAAAAATGTTGATTGAGTTATTTGCTTAACGTTTTCCATTTATTGGGACGATTCGCTTAAAATAAATACATAAATAATAAGATAGAACCAATAATGTCCACGGACAGGTTCGACTGAAATCAAATAAAGACGTATACAGCAAGATGGAACCGATAACAACAACAATTATAAAGCGAAATTGCTGTTGTATGGGCACATCTTCCGAATGAATAATGGCCGGCTTACAAATAAAATCTGGAATTTTCTTAAACCGAAGATCTCCAAGTTGAAATGGTTCCAAGAGTGTGAGAAAGATTTGAGACAGGTGGGCATTACGGGGGACAAAATAGGAATAGTTTCAGATGGATGGTGAAAAGCTATCAGGGATTTATGGTGGAGGCAGAACCCAGAAGACGGAAAGGCGCTTTAACAGAGGAACGGAAGAATAAGCTGATATATGGGCTCAAGAGATACTGGCAAGATGTCAAAGCCGGCAGACGAACAAGACACAGACAATGAAATGAGAGTGGTTGTTAACACGCAGTCCATAGAGGCTCAAGTCAACGGTTAAAAAAATGGCCACCATCATAAAAAAGAAAGGTTGCTTTACCATGGGCATATCTTCCGTATGACTGGTGACTGACTAAGAAAATATGGAATTTCACAAAGCCCAAGGTAACGAAATGGAGATGGTTCCGAGAATGTGAGAATGACCTGATGAAAATTGGTATTTCACAAACGAAAATCCACGACAGATTTGATTTCAACAAATGGTTAAAAGCTGTCGAAATTTTCAAGTGGAATCTGATCCCAGGAGATGGAGAGGGCCTCTAACTGAAGTACTAAAGAAGATACTGATCGATGGACTCATGAAATACAGGTAGGATGTCAAGGCTGGTGGAAGAGCAACATCTTAAAAAATTAAATTGATTGTTAATTTTAAGTCCATAGACACTCAATTTAAATGTTAAATAATAATAACTAGCTAACCCGTGCGAGAACTCTCGCATAATGGGTTGTGTGCATCCATGTGTACAGACTACCCGCCCAACTATAGTGCTATGCGGGCTGTCTATGAATTAACACGTGAATTATATTATGTGGAAGAGCTCCGCCTCCAACTGTCGCTACCGTCTACACCAGCATACGTGCAACTCATGGAGAACCTGAAATCGAAGAAGAAAGACATATATATGGTGGGATTTCTACATCACTGACGCAATGACCTGCAATGATTGGAAACGGGGAGGCTACGAACTAAGACATATTGTTACACGCTTTGCCATACATGGCTTTCACCATAAGCTGTGCAAGTTAAAGAAGTTTCACCAGCCAGACGCAGACTGTGTATGTGAACGTTGCGGCAAATGTTGCGAAAGATATCATGCGATGTACTGTACATATAGACTTGAATCTCTGACGTCCTTCTGTTGTAATGAATAGTTTATTCCTATGTATGTTTAATTTTGTCTGTATCATTCCTTTGGCTATTAGCTGCAATAAATATTTTATTTATGCGGGCTGTGCGCAATACTGCTCAGGCAGGGTCTATCGTCTTGTTTATTTGGTTAAAAGCACTTTATAAACAAATTAATATGTTTCCGTTGACTTTTCAAGAAATGCAAGATTTGTCCCGTACTATTGAGACGATTTGGAAGATTTTGGTACAAACCACACCTTCTAACTCCCTCTGGTTTAGGAGCTTGAGTTTTGTGAAACATACACCTTAGCGTATTATATAATTAGATAACAAGGATATTGTTGCGTTAACTTCCTCGACCAATTGCTTACATAATATAGCTTTGGGGCTATTGGGTCGAGTGAAACTTTAAATACGTAAACAACCGCAGAACTATAATAATGGTTATAGTTATCCCTTGTGTAAATCATGGCTGCCCTTTATAGTTTCATTACCAACATCTTCTTGGTCTCAGGAGGTCATGGAGTAACTATTTTCTTCGACACGGCTTCCTATCTCATACCATTTATATATGGAGGTTATATGCCATTGTTTACTCTTTCTTTCTTTCTTTCTTTCTTTCTTTCTTTCTTTCTTTGTTTCTTTCTTGACAAACCTTGATAAAAGGACAAGCAGTTGTCTCGAAACGTCGGTTTTTTTAAAGCTTCGCTCGACCTAATAGCCCCAAAACTATATTATTTATTATTTATTTATTGTATGGCTTTTAGTGCCGGGAGTGTCCGAGGAGATGTTCGGCTCGCCTGAGTCTGTAGCTGCTTCCAGCGGACACCCTTAGGGTGAGCTACAAGTTCCGTTCAATTTCAAGTAGTTCCAACTTTCGCAACCAGATATCAATGATACCTAATGGTGAAAGTTGGAAATTTGATAGAGCATTTCGACGAAATCTAACCTAACAATTTAGCTTCACACTAGTTTAGTCTGTGAAAGGATCTTTAACATACCATAAATCTATGACATGGGACCGCCGGCTTTACTTCCCCTCCGAAGGAAGGCATACTGAAGAATTCTTAATGCTCTTAATAAATCCGACGACTTCGTCCGGGTTTGAACCCGCTATCTTCGGCACAGCATTCAGCATGCTACCAACTACGCCACCGAAGCCATATTATGAATAACAAGGATGTTATTGGTTGACCGTCCCTTTTAACTGTTACTGTTTTATGGACGCCAGAATTGAACCGTGGAGGGGTTATTGAAAGGACCAATAAATTGAAATATAAACACCCTTAAATACCGAGTGGCTGTAGTTGTAATTGTTTGTTTATACGATTTTAGGAATTTAGGACATCTTGTTTATCATACTCGTGTACTTGCGTACGTGTTACATTTGTCTGATAATCTGTGTTTCTGTGATGACTGTAATAGTGTAACTGTAATATTCAAGGTCGGAAATGTGGGAGGTGCCCCGAGACTTGAAATATGGTACTATCCTAGCATTTATCTGGAGGGAGTGTGGAAAATCCTGGCGAAAAGCCAATCTCTGGACAGTCATTGTTAGTGGCTGGATTCGAACCTCTAATCTCCAAGACTTGCTGCAGCTCCCCATTGTGATCGAGGTGGCCGATACGTGGCGGGCTCCGAGTGGCTGTGCAGGGATTCGATTCCACAACTTTCAGTATGCTTTTCAGTATCTAAACCACAGTGTCACGAAGTCAGCCAAAACATATCAACAATGTAATCAAAAATCAAGTGAGAGCTCATATTTCAGCAATGATCATGATGGGAATATGCTATATCTCAATTTTATTTCTGTTACAACGAATTTAGCCCCTCCAGGGTGTTGGAATTCAGACCTGAAAGGGTTCTTATGTGCTAATAAAGTTTTCTAACATGGTGCTGTCTACTAATATAGACTAATATAACATATGTATCCTGTGTTTTTTTTTTCAAATTGACCCGAGAGCCAGGCAGTTTTTCACAACACAATTCTCCAACAATAAGTATATGCTGACCACCTCAACTATCCTAGAAATATTTCTGATTTTTGTTCCTATTTCAAGACTGCAAATTATTGAAGCCATTATTTCAGTGTTGTCTGTACAAACTAACGTCAGACGGTCAACACACATTTGCCCAATATGGGGGCGGTGGAACAATGTATAATATATAAATGTACAGGGTATTTCTAAATTACCATTGCAGACTTTGATGGCTTGTACTGCCCTACCAGGGAATTGTTACCACTAGATGTGGAGCGGTGCTGTTGTGTATACATTACGTCATCTCGCCTCGTTATGGCTGCAGCGAGCGGTTGCGGGACAAGAGGGGAGACGCATGCTCAGTCATACAATGAGAACACACCACACAGCGCATGAACCAGCACGAATCATGCACACACACGACATGCGATGAGGATTCGTTGGCGACAACTGCACGTTTATCGCTGGCGTGTGGCTGGGCGGAGCGCATTAGTTTCGCTTTCCGCCAACGGTAACAATTCGCTAGTAGGTTAGTAGTGGGGGACCAAATCGGTTAGGTTTAACATTGCTACTTGTATCCGGAAACGTACCGTCATCCCGCTACCCGCAAAAAACACTACAGTAGACGTTCACAGTTCCCGCAGTTCCGGCGCCACTCACTAGAGTACATACGTCATTCAACGAACCACTAATGTCCCATATTATCCCCTACAAGTATGTTGACGTTCCAACCTTCTTCCAAGAAATCTCACGGGTGCCGCGACTTGGTATTCCTTGAAGACGTACTGCACAAGTTCTTGGACGATGTGCCACTGCATGTGCGTTAAAACATGAGGTTTCAGCACAATGGCACACCACCTAATTTTTAGCCTATTTTCATTTTATGAAAAAAACAAGATGTTCAGGAAAGAACATATAGCCTACTTTCTCCTAAATGTATGGGTATAGTTATAACTCTTTGTCTTTATCATCTCCTAATTTCTTCCAATTCGAAGTGCAAATTGGCACACTGGATTTGAGGAGTGGCGTTCAAATAATTTACCCCAGCATTTTGCAATTTCATCAGTAAACACTCCAAACAAAGTAGGTATTCAGTTTATTAACACCGACTACTTACAATAATTTAAACTTCGTTGCTCTAAACGTATCACTGGGAGAAACATATTTAATATAACTATTACACAGCTAATTTGTAATCGCGCACGGCTAACGAGAAAGACAGGCCATGGCGCGTAAACCAAACCCTTTTGTGACGTAGGCAATGTACCGGTACTGCTTGATGATGCTTGTACGTTTAAGTCGAGAACAATTCATAAGCAGCAGAAATGCAATATTTTATATCAATCTTCATAAAATGGACGCTGTTTAGATGTTCCGTGTGTTTTCAAACACGATAAATTA
The DNA here is from genome assembly GCA_946902985.2 of Meconema thalassinum. Taxonomy (NCBI): domain Eukaryota; kingdom Metazoa; phylum Arthropoda; class Insecta; order Orthoptera; family Tettigoniidae; genus Meconema; species Meconema thalassinum. The sequence goes on from OX336388.2 coordinate 1,211,061,993, forward strand.
TACTGTATAGGTTTGCAAAACTACGCCTATTGAAGTTACTCCTTACAAAAATCCACGCGAACTAGGATTCAAGGGTTCGTTGTGTCTTTAATAGCTGCAACGATCAGGCTACAGTAAGTCGAGTTGTAGATTCTGTGACCTTCGTTGTGAGTTAAATTATGTGCACATTAGTATAATTAGATCAAAGAATCTTGCAGCACAGTATAGATATCATTAACTTATTGTTGTTTCAAGGGGCGGAACATAAATTAATTCGTTTATAGAAGAGATCTGCGGAATCAAATCAATCAAAATTGGGTCATTTTGTCCTCCGAAGGAGGGCAAAATGCCCAACTTCGGAGGACTGGCAGCCATCGCAACTAAGGCGATCTTCAGCCCTGGAGGTATTGAATTTATGGTTGTGAGGTTACCCCACCAACAAGACGGCCCCAAGTCGAGGCCATCTGCGGAATACACTACCCACCGACTTACGACTTGTATCAATACCTTCTATGAAGACAAGTGATAAATGAATACCAACGTTTATACAGGTTCAATGATGTAGACAAGATGACTAGGTACCACACCGGCAGTAAAACGAAGACCAGGCAGTGGTGCAACAGAACTACATTGCTGACGTCACGAAAACTCACCAGAGCCAGTCATTCTCGTTGGCCGTGATAATCGCGCCTTATCTTGGGGATGTGTACCCTCTATCGGCAAAAATAATAACCTTCGCAATTATACTGTAGACATGGGTTCACTAACTGGCCGGTAGAGAGCATAGCTCGCATCTAGTTACATAGTTCAAGTAATCACCCTTAGATGTCACTCCGGTGGTGAATGTTGTTTTAATTAAATATATATTTTCCATTTCAAAATGCACCATATAATGCTTTATTTTATAACGTCTCAGTACTCAAGAAATAATAAATATAAAAAAATCAAGAAAAAAATCCAACTCAGATAGGATTTGAACCACGGCCGGCCTGATGAAAGACTAACGCGCTGACCACTCAGCCAATCGTGCACACTCGAATAGATCGTTAGGAACCAATACATATACCACGTTATAGCAAATCATGACTTGGACTAAACGTTTTCTTTACTGGAGCATATTTTAAACCGAGTTCATTTCATAGAAAGTTCATATATTTGTTACCACTAGCCTATATTGCATGCAACATACTGAAATTAATAAAATATAGGTCAGAACGAGTGATCAGCTGCCATCTTGTCAAATAACCGAGACGACTCAGCTATTTAAAATCACTTCTAGACTATAATATTAAAATATAAACTTTTAATTTCAAACGGGCCACGTCATTTCGAACAGATTAAACGATTCTTGGTTCGATAGTCGGAACTGGTGGGTCCCATGTTATGGATTATAAAGTTTGCATAATTCACACGGCCGCCATCCTGAAATGGTACGGTTGATGACCTCGTAGTTTGGTCACAAGATGCGTCTTATATGAAGGAACTTTGTTACCAAATTTGGTAAAGATCCGATTATTAGTTTGGTCGTAATGCACTATTACGTTTTGACCATTTGAGTGGCCGCCATTAAGTTTTGGTAAAGATGGCGGCAATATAAAACATGACACTGAGGTGCCCTTCGCCAGTGCTACCTCTGTACCAAATTTCGTTCAATTCGGTTTCACCGTGTTCGAATTGATAGGGGGGACAGACATTCAGAGTACACACACTCACACACACACACACACACACACACAGACTCACACACACACATACACACACACAGACAGACACACAATTTTTGGCCCTGTAGTGATCTCATAAGTCTACTTTCATTTTTTTCAAAAATCGAAAGTAGGCTAAAAAATAGGCTTATGAGATCACCTTTTGTCCGTGTGTCTGTCTGTGTGTGCGTGTGTGTGTGATTCGTGTGTGTGTCCCTCCTAATAACATCTAAACGGCTGGAGCGATTTCAATGAAACTCGGTAAGATCATAGCACAATTCTGGCCGACCCCGACCATACCCTTCAAATTTTATTGTGTCTCACCAATCCAATATGGCGGCTGTGCGAAATATTTCACCAGCATTCAGTATCTCCGAAACTATTACCGATATCACCCTGAAAATTTGTACTGGGATAAAGAAAACTACTAAAAGTTCACCTATCAACATGGCGGCCAAGCGAAGTTGAGACTTTTGAATAGAATGTTCTCGCGACATAACCATCCAAACGTAATGAAACATGGTACAGCAAATGTTTGTACACATTGTAATGCACCGGTGACCAATTTAGTTCAATTGTTTACATAACCTCAAAATGGCGGCTGTGCGAAATATTTCACTGGCATTCTATATCTACTAAACTATTACCGATATCACCCTGAAACTCTGTACGGTAATAAAGGGCATTGCTACAAGTTTATCTATGTAAATTTCAAAAAAACCTGTAAAGTACAAGACGAACACGGCGGCCATGCTAAATTGAATCATTTTAATAAACATTTCTCGTGATTTAACCATCTGAGCGCAGTGAAATGTGGTACAGTAAATGATTATACATATTATAATGCACTGGCATCTAATTTAGTTCAATTATTTACATAACCTCAATATGGCGGCTGTGCGAAATTTTAAAATTAAGTTTTTATTTCTTGTGTCGTAATCATGCGATCGAAGTGAAAGCATGAATAATGAAGCTACATAATAATTTTCCTTAATGGTACATAACTCTATGGCCTATACATATAACAATCCAAAATGACGAGCATCCGAAATATTTTGACGGATCTCAATATCTACGAATCTTTTACAGCAATCAAACTGATTTTTTTAAATTTTCATAGAGGCTATGAACATAAGTTCACCTATAGGACTTTCAGTAACCTGGTGAGCACAAATCCAACATGACGGTGACGCGAAATATAAATATTTAAATGGACGTTTCTCGCGATTTCACCATCCGAGTGCAGTGATACTTTGCACGTTAAATGCTTATACAATTGTTAATCCACTGGCATCTGATTTATTTCAATTGTTTTCATAACCACAAGATGGAGCTGTGCGAAATTTTAAAATCTCGTTTTTACTTCTTGTGTCCTAACCATGCGATTGAAGTTTGAATACCACACGTACACAATAATCTTCATGTAATAGTACATAAATAAAAATCCAACCTGGCGACCATTTGAAATATTTAGACGGTTCTCAATATCTACGAATCTATCACAACAATCAAACTGAAATTTTGTATGTTGATAGAGGCAGTTGACATGAGTAGGATATATGAAAATAGGCTGTATAGTTCTTCACGGAACTACTAGTTAAATTGAGGTACAAGATCATTCGCACCACAGATTTGGGCAACAGTGGATAGGTCGTGGTGGCCAGCTTGCTTGGCCTGCACGTTCTACCGACTTGACACCGCTAGACTACTACCTGTGGGGTGATATGATAACCTTGTTTTATGAGACCCTTGAGGGTTATGGCTGCGGCGGATGTTGCAGGACCAGGGATTGGTGATCGTGTGTACCAGAACATGGTAAATAGGTACCGTGTCTGTTTTGACGTAGGTGGTCGTCACATCGAGCCCACCGTGTCTGTTTTGACGTAGGTGGTCGTAACATCGAGCCCACCGTGTCTGTTTTGACGTAGGTGGTCGTCACATTGAGCCCACAGTGTCTGTTTGGACGTAGGTGGTCGTCACATTGAGCCCACCGTGTCAGTTTTGACGTAGGTGGTCGTCACATTGAGCCCATCGTGTCTGATTTGACGTAGGTGGTCGTCACATTGAGCCCACTGTGTCTGTTTTGACGTAGGTGGTCGTCACGTCGAGCCCATCGTGCCTGTTTTGACGTAGGTGGTCGTCACATTGAGCCCACTGTGTCTGTTTTGACGTAGGTGGTCGTCACATTGAGCCCAACGTGTCCGTTTTGACGTAGGTGGTCGTCACATTGAGACCACGTGTCTGTTTTGACGTAGGTGGTCGTCACATTGAGCCCACCGTGTCAGTTTTGACGTAGGTGGTCGTCACATTGAGCCCATCGTGTCTGATTTGACGTAGGTGGTCGTCACATTGAGCCCACTGTGTCTGTTTTGACGTAGGTGGTCGTCACATCGAGCCCATCGTGTCTGTTTTGACGTAGGTGGTCGTCACATTGAGCCCACTGTGTCTGTTTTGACGTAGGTGGTCGTCACATTGAGCCCACTGTGTCTGTTTTGACGTAGGTGGTCGTCACATTGATCCCATCGTGTCTGTTTTGACGTAGGTGGTCGTCACATTGAGCCCACTGTGTCTGTTTTGACGTAGGTGGTCGTCACATGGAGCCCACCGTGTCTGTTTTGACGTAGGTGGTCGTCACATCGAGCCCACCATGTCTGTTTTGACGTAGGTGGTCGTCACATCGAGCCCACCGTGTCTGTTTTGACGTAGGTGGTCGTCACATTGAGCCCACCGTGTCTGTTTTGACGTAGGTGGTCGTCACATCGAGCCCACCGTGTCTGTTTTGACGTAGGTGGTCGTCACATTGAGCCCACCGTGTCTGTTTTGACGTAGGTGGTCGTCACATTGAGCCCACCGTGTCTGTTTTGACGTAGGTGGTCGTCACATCGAGCCCACCGTGTCTGTTTTGACGTAGGTGGTCGTCACATTGAGCCCACCTGTAATTGGACCCACACGACAAACAGCAGGACTCCGTCAGAGCGCCGAAAATGCGGGATCTGTGAACGTGTGCTGTAGGGTTTATTGCGGGTAGCGGGAAGACGGTACGTTTCCGGACACAAGTTCCTATGCTAAACTTAACCGCATTGGTCCCCACTACAAGTAAAGCCCTGCGCGGATGCGGATATCCACGGATAAACCCGCAGATATCTGAAAATATTTTCGCCATGCGGATATAGTATGCATGGCGGTGCCGATAGCGGATAAGCTGCAGATAATGTTTAGAATAAATTTGTGGATAGTTTTTAGAATACAATCCGAACTTGTAGAATATCATTACTAGAACCCGGATATTTATGGCATTATCATATTTTTCCGTTATATTTTTCTTTCATGACAAATGTAAGATGATGATTTATGATGTCTGTATAACATGTATTTTAGACATAGCACTTGACACATATAGGCTAGCCTAAGGGAACGCCTTTCTCCTCAAATGTCTGAATGTGTTGCTATAATATTTTATCTAGGTATCAAACCAGTTGCCATTGGAGCTGGAAACCGAAGAATCGTGATCAGGTGCCTTGCCTTCGCAGGTAACATTGCAATCTTAGCCAACAGCTCTAAGGAAGCCTTCCAAGCCCTGCACGAGATAGCGGTGATGTCTGGATTAGAGATATCTTACGATAAGATCAAGTGCTTTGAGAGTCGGCACTCCGGAAACACCCCTTTGACGACCATACATGGACCTATGGGAAGAGTCAATCGCTTTCGTTATCTTGGTGAATGGGTCCACCCCAATGGTTGAGATGGCACCTCCATCTTAGCAAGACGTACCAAACTCAACGCAGCATACCAACTATCCCACAATTTGTACAACAAGAAATGCATTTCGAGGAATGCTAAGATCTGTCACTACAGAACTGCTGTCAGACCACAGTTTCTGTATGCCGCAGAGACCCTCTTGATGAACAGAAAAGGCACCATGGATGACCTGGAGAAAGCCGAAATACGTATCCTCAGGAAAATCCATAGCCCGAGATTGCTCCCAGATGGAACCGACCGTTTGAAATCTAATTCTGACCTGTATCGACAGTTAGAATCAGCCAATACCAGTATGCGACGTAGGAGGCTAAAGTTCTACGGGCACCTACAACGAATGAACAGCAACAGGCTTACCAAGAGGATCTTCTCCTTGGTTAAAAGCTACAAGACTGGAAGCCTGTGGCATAATGAAGTACTAAAGGACTTGGATTCGGCTGGAATTGCTGACCTTGATGTAGAAGATAATTCTAAATTTTGTGCTATGATTGAATCTTGGACCCCACCACCTCGAGTCTCTAAATGTCGGAAGCCCCTTTCGCAGGAGAGAAAGGAGAAATTATCAGCAGGGCTCAAGAGATATTGGGAACGGAAAAGAGCATCGAAGAACTAGTCATAAGCGCTCCGTAGTGGGCTTAAATAAATAATAATAATTATTATAATGCCAGTAGATTTGGATAACAAACGTGCGGATACAGATAAATGTCGTGGTAAGTGATTTCTGAAAGGCGGCAAAGATACGATACGCATGTCATACGATGTTGGCATGTCAAAGAACCCATTTGAATTTAGTAGGCCGAGTTCATAATGGCAAAATTAATCCTGGGAGTTTCCGCCAACACAAAGTTCCTCATTTCTCTACTAGAAAGCGCTATAGTGGTCAATGAGCTTAGATACCTAACATCTAACCTCCTTGACTTTCATAGTCAAGGAACAACGAAATTCGACATGCAAGCTACCCTCTGGGTGTCAAATAGCAAAGTTTGCACCAGGCACCCGAGGCCATACGATATTATTATTATTATTAATAGTGAAAACTAACTTAACACGTGTGAGTTTTTTGGAGCGTTTATTTATTTTACATACGCGGGTCACCTACTAAGTCATGGCAACTATTTTATTTCAGACAAATGCCTTGTTATACAAACATTTCATTATACACGTTTCAAAATACATAATGTACTTTACCAATCATGTTCACTACGTTAGTTTCTTAGGAGGTATTACAGCCACACATTGTTCCCACGCCGAGCTATATTGAGCACATTTTTGTTGGCCGACAGAAGAGTTAAATTGATAGTATTCCTTACAGCACCTCTCTTAAGGTCACCACCATGTTTTCAGACTTAGCTCTTGCTATAAGTACAACACTTGTGAAGACACCACACTGACACAGCTTATGATACAGATTCCACTGTACGCACAAGCATATATGTACACGGGGCTAAGGATCCCGATGTCACAAGCTTCTAAATAAAACAATAGACAAGTCACATTCTGTTAATTAATTCTGATCTTAGCAGTATCTTATTCTCTTCCATAACGGTATAAAACAATCTTTCTCATGACATGAAATCTAGTATATTTACCGCTTATAGTTTGTGTGTGACACAAGAAGGGATGCACTATGCTGCACATTACCGTGCTTCTATTATCCTGACTGTATTAAGATCTGTGCCACCAGATAGCAGCATGCGTTAGTAATGGTTCTGATACGAGCATACATTGGCATAATCAGTATCTTGTGATCTATAGCACTGCAGGATTATTGGCATGTCCCAGTCTCTCCGCCTGCAGTGCTCCACTTCTTCATACGATGCGTCTCTCGAGGTCTGCTCTTGTGAAATGGAACTAAAATCATGAACAATGGTAAATTACTGTACATTGAAATAATCAGAAAGCATTTGTCTTTCATAGCCTTCTATGATAAAAAAAAAAGAATCTTATATGCTTAAAAGAAACCTTATTCCGTAACAATTTCCCTAATGTGTTTTCAGAAACAAATTTTTATTAATGTAATTTTTTTTCATTTTTTTTGAAATCTATCTTGCTAATCCGTATTGTCGTATACATTTTCCTAACATTTGTTATCCTTAACAACAAAAAATTGTTCAATTTCAAAGCTTCGTTATTTTAATACATCATATTTAATTTTTAAATTCTACCTTCTAAAACCAATTAAAATGTTCTTCCTAAACAAATTAACTCCAACACGAATATTTATTTAAGTGATACGTATAACCTCGACTGCTGGGACGACTTTGTCGACCATATTTTAAATTACTAATTCTAAATTTCATTAATCTTATTAAAATTAAATACTGCGAATAATAAACAGTATATCGATTTGGCCTGCAGATTATGGCCGACGCGTGGCCGTTAATCTTGGTCTCTGTGTCTGGGGCGCTGCCTTACTGCCAGACAGCTACTCAATTATCCTCACGAAACTTGGTGCACCCTGTTCCAGCCCTAGCGTCGGTTTCTAAAATCGCTGACGAAGCCGGGAATCAAACCCGGGTGTGAGACAAGGCGCTACTCCAACACCACGGGGCCGGCTACCTTGCTATAAGTTGGCGAATATATAGTTCACACATTTATAAAGCGGGACACAAGATGGGATGTACCTTGCTGTCACATTGGGACCTTGTGTTATATGCCCTTGAAATTTGTGGTTCATATCAATCGTTTCCTAGTGAAAACTATAGTGAACAGTAAATCGCTATTGATTGTCGTTGTTAGGCACTGGGATCAATTTTCTGTAATCAAGACCGTGTGGCTTGAGCAGCACTCTAGGACAGTGTGACTTGATTCCGAATACAAAATTGTTGCAGCGACGCATATACCGCATGAATCGAAGGTTTCAAGGGGCAGGCAATGTGAAGTATGAAAATGACTTTTGGAACCAGAAGTACGTTCTCGCCATAACGGTGCTTCCCTGTAGGCCCCTAAATACGTTTCTTGGACTGTTCAGCCTAACGTGTGTGATTGATTAGCTTCGTGTTAAGCTAAGGTCCTTACGATTTCACGTGACTGAGTTGTATCTTACTGAACTAAATGATGAATGTAAGTTGGTGAATGCCGGTATTTAATAGTTGACCATTACTGTATATACAGAGAATTTACAAAGCTAGTCCCGTCTTGAGGCAGAAGCCAGTCATGTTGTTACAAGTGAGTCGTCTTGTATCAAAATAAGATGCATCACTATTTTTACGATTTTGAGATTACGGCTGATTTAACAAGTCTTCTATGCCCTGTTTGCATGTGAGAAAAAAAAGGTATTCAAAACAGGACCTATAACGCTGTTTTAAATGCTGAAGTAGTCGGTTGGTTTCAAAATAAGACAATTAGATGAATGAATATCAAAACAAGACACATCTTGGCAGGGTCTATTACGCATCGATCAGCGCATCAGCTGAAAGGGCGCTCTCTGAGTGCCCCTTGTGCAATTATTTCGTGTTCTGTTAGTGCAGGTGGGGGGTATTGGTGTGTTAAATAGGGTTTCATCCTTGCGAAGTGTGATTATTTTAACTTCAAAATAAGATATATCCGATTACTGAGTTGCAAAACAAGATACATCAGCAAGTGTTAAAACAAAATAAGACACATCAAATATTAAAACGCTTTTAAAAAGGAAAACAAAACAGCATGAGTTATGAAACTTTTGGGAAATATTTGTCTATATCACTGTGCTGTTTTGATACTAGACGCCTCAATTATAACGTAAGAAAGAGGGCGAACCCTTGTGAACCAGACTCACATCACAAGACAGGCTATACAGTCAATAATACAGTAGCTAACGCCCTATCAAATTACATGACAAAAATAAGAGGTTTCTTATCTTCTCAGAATTATCAGTGTGTCTTACTTCCATAAACATAGCTACACTTTTAAGATAACTTATAGCACTCATGTTTTCTGATAGAACAGGCAAGTTACTGGAGAGAAAAGGTACAATTGAGTTACACATATTTCTACTTAAAGCTGATAGCAGTAAACATCTCTTTTGGAGAGTGGAGTACATCACTTAGGAAATCGATAAGGTGGTTGGTTGGTTCCTCAGTTAGGGGCTGCGACAACGCGGTCATGTAGCCCCGTGTACTTTGGGTGTGTGTAGAATCTGTCTGATAACCGGTGTTAATTGTGATGACTGTATTAGTGTGTGTTATCTGTTTTTTAATTCAAGTAAGGACTGCAGACCTCGAATTTTTCAAATAGTTACTACTTTTGCAGTCAAACGCCACCGTCAACGACTACTAGTTCGGAACTTAGCTACTATACGCCACCGCAGTCGGCTCCTGGCAACGAACATAGGAACCTAAGAGCGTTGTTTACATTCTTAACCTATATAGGATGGGTTGGTTTTTTAGTTTTGGCACCTTAGTTATAACTGGATTAATAACTCACTTAGATGGTTCCAAGTTTCACAGGCCCTCCATATAGCCCCCACCGTTGCGTACAACGTGTTCCCAGCGATGTGGAAGTCTTTGGATCCCGTTGGCACCGCCCAATCTATTGATGGTACGAAGAGAGCGCTCGGCAGCCTGATTAACGTCTTCAATGGTACGGAAGCGCTGCCATACTGTTTCCCGAGGGCAAACCGTTAATGCGGCGTACTATTGTTCGTTTCTGCAAGACCATCTCCGAGGAGCTCTGAGAAGGAAACGGCGCCACCACATGGTTACACCGCCCATCGTTCTGCATGACAATGCTAGGGCACACACTGCAGGCGTTGTGTCGGCATTGTTGGATCGCTGGGGCTGGGAGGTCCTCTATCACCCCCCATATTCTCCCGACATCAGTCCCCGCGACTATGATCTCATCCCGAAGATGAAGATGACAATGACGTTAAGCAGGCTGCCGAGCGCTCTCTTCGTACCATCAATAGATTGGGCAGTGCCAACGGGATCCAACGACTTACGCATCGCTGGGAACACGTTGTACGCAACGGTGGGGACTACATCGAGGGCCTGTGAAACATGGAACCATCTAAGTGAGTTATTAATCCAGTTATAACTAAGGTGCCAAAACTAAAAAAACAAATCATGTAATTTAGCTTCACGCATGTGTAATTCGACGAAGGTTCTTTAACATACCATAAATCTATGACATGGGACCGCCGGCTTTACTTCCCCTCCAAAGGAATGCATACTGAGGGATTTTTGACGCTCTTTAAAATCCGACGACTTCGACCGGGTTTGAACCCGCGATCTTGGGCATATAAAATCGACAACGAGAGTCCAATACCAACATTTCTCACACTGTGATCCAATATTATTATTGAACTAGCGGACCCGTGCGAGAACTCTCACATGTGTTTAAACCACCTGCCCGGCTCTATTGGTATGCGGGCTCAATGCGACACAGTTCTGGCAGGGGCTATCGTCTTCTTGTTGATATTTATGAAATCAGAGTGTGATTCGTCACTGCTGTCAGTAAAACCTAATTATCTTTCTATTGAATGTTCATTTGATACGATCGGTTACTTGTGGGTACCCCCTGTGTATATACCACCTGCTTGGTTTTACTGTCCACAGGGTCAACGCTACACAGTTCTGGCAGGGGCTATCGTCTTGTTTATTTGTTACGCACTTTATAAACAAACAAATATATTTCCGTTGATTATTCCAGGAAATGCAAGATATTGTCTATGCTATTAAGACGATTTGGAAGATTTTGGCACAAACTGCGCCTTCTAACTCCCTCTTGTTTGAGAAATTGAGTTTTGTGGAATATAGATCTTGTATAAGACAATACAATTAAAGCTAATTATCAGAGCCAGTCCCTGGCTTGGCATCAGGTGTGTTACGCAACTCGTGAACCACATCAGACATTATGAAGAACGACGTTAATTGAAACTTGACAAGGAGTTTGTAGGTTTAACGACGGCTGGCGATGAGGTTCGAACCTTATCGTCTTCTGTACCCAGAGAGCCTGGCCCAGGTATTAACGCTGCTAATTACACAGTTCGTTTCTGCTTTTTGAATAGTAGTTACCAATATTGACGAAAAAGAGCGTACAGTTCATTAACTAATTACCAGCTGTGAATAAAACAACACATTATAAATATAATAACTAACACAAAACCACTTAACCTTGCCGCCATTCATCACCGTTCCCATTATTTACATAACTTTGTGTGGTGCAATATGCTATTAATAATTCCCTATTGTGTGTGACTGAAGCCGCGCCGTGGTAAACAAAGGCCATCACTGTATGCTATTATTATTTGGAATTTCTCCACTTCATTATCACCAGCCGAGGATAAAGCCATGATGAATAAATTATAAATAAATAATGGGCCCGTCTGGCAGGCGGTGGTCACGGAGAAAGTAGCTCGACTTGCTTGCTTTATTCTGCATATAAAGATGAATGAATTAGCAAAGTGCGCCAGCTCGCTTTCCGTCGAGAGAGAAGGTGGGTGTTGGAAGAGAGAGGAATTAAGAGATGTTGATTAAATCCATAAACATAAGGCAAAAAGTTTCAAAAGGTGTGTGAAAATCTTAGTAAGTGAGTAAGCAAGCCAGGTGTAAGGTAGAGGTTGTAAGGATACGAAGCAACTGGGAGAGAATGAAGAAGATGGAATATAACTAGTAGCAAAGTGAGTTAAGGAAGAATGGGAAGGAAGGAGTCAAAGTAACTGACGGTTTAAATGCAAGCTAAGACATTAAAGACCTCTTACCCTCAAGAACGCCGTCTCATACAAATGCATTCAAATGAAATACGTGCTGACTCATTCGGGGCATTTAATGGGAGAAGCAAATTCTTGACATTTTCGAAAATCTCTATATGATATGCATCGTTTTAAATCTATCACATCCGCCCCTCCATATCCTTCGTCATCAGTCCCTTTTCTTTGTGATTGCTGGAATCATTACGGTTTTTATTTGTTTTCTGTACGAAGATCTAACACCGAATGCTCTTCTTCCTGCATGTTTGAATCCCGACGCAAACAGGGGCCAAATCCTGTTTGCTGTTTTCCCACCCTCCCTGCCAGAATGGCACCTTTTTGCAAGTCCGGCAGCATCTACCCCATAACAATAGTTAAGCATATCATTACAGTACTTTTTTTTTAGCGTATGGCTTTTAGTGCCGGGAGTGTCCGAGGACATGCTCGGCTCGCCAGTTTTGTAGCTGCTTCGAGACGGACACCCAATGGGTGAGCTACAAGTACCGTTGGGGAGGGAAGGAGGGAAGTTGGAATGTAAGGACGAGGAGTTGGAAGGTAGCGGCTGTGGCCTATAGTTAGGGACCAACCCCGGCATTTGCCTGGAAGGAAGATGGGAAACCACAGAAGACCATCTTCAAGGTTGCCGGCGGGGGGATTCGAACCTCCTCGCCTCCTGGATGTGAGCGACTGCCATCAGTCATGCCGTAACCACCACGGCTAACTCACCCGGTATTACATTACTGTCAGTACAGGACATCAGACAAATTCAACAGCCCCTACCCACCTCCAGAGGTTCACAACCATTTGAATGTTCGTTGGCGACCACGGGACTCTAGCTGAGTACGGTATCCTCCTTCTTCCTCCCGGGGCTATATGTCCACAATGTCCAAGCAACAACAACAACAACAACACGGACAATTTGATTGAAGGTGAATCGTCCTCAATATCTCTATCTCATTCCGTCTTGTTACCACGGTGATAGAAACTTGCAGGCGGCCTTATTTTGTGACACACATGTCCACCTCTAAGTGTAGCGTTTTCGATCCTCGGCTCTGTTAAGGAATTTAATTCTGGTCTCAGGGCTAGAACGAGGTACACTCAGCCTAGTGAGGCAAAACTGAGAATAGGTGGATTCGATTCCTATCTCATCTATCTTGGAAGTAGTTTTCCCTTGTTTCCCACTTCGACTCCACGGAAATATCGGTATAGTTCCTAACTTAAGCCCTCGGTGGCTCCTTCCCAATCCTCGCCTGAATTACAAATACACCCACTCCTTCAGACACCACAATAACGCTGGTTATCAGAGACACTCCCAAGTACACGAGGTAAAAGACCACGATGTATAAGCCCCTCAAACGAAAAGCTGACCAACCAAGCTTTCTGACACTGATGATAATATCTAATATGACATGAAAATGACTATGTTAACCCTGTTCCCTATTCACGAAGTATAATACTGTAAGTTAAAAACCTTCAGTCAATATTAATGTGTACTTTTTAGCCTACTTTTCACATTTTGCAAAAATGAGGAAAAAGTAGACTTATGAGATCGATCCGGGAAAATGTGTGTCTGTCTGTTTGTCTGTCTGGCTGGCTGGCTGTGTGTGTGTCCCCCCCCTATCAACTCCTAAACGGCTGCAGCAATCAAAACCAAATTTAGTATGTGTAAAGATGTGCACCGGAATAGCTCACGTCCGTATTTGAAAATGATGTCAGTGCTACCAACTGCTGAAAAAACGCACTAGAAATTTGAGCTCCATGTTGGATATCTTGCAAGGTATGCTTGGGAGCTATTCCAAAATTGGCACACATGTAGATAATACTATTTCAGTTTAATTTCCAGGAGGCCATACATGACAGTGTTGCCAAAATAATTTTAAGCCTTCTGATAAGTCCAATGTTTAAATGATTATAACTTCTACACTATCAATTGGATTTCAACCAAATTTTGTTTGTAAAATGTGTACATAAACAGATATGACTGAGTGTATTCTTAAGAGCCACCAGGGCTGCCAACTGTTAATAATTGCTCTCTCTATTTTTTTAAATCCAAATACCAATATATCCGAAAGTATGCAAGCCGACAGATTTAAACCATGCACACGTATAATCTGACATTTTAGATTAATTTGGAGTAACTTATATACTTCAGTTCTACCAACATGATTATAAGCTTACTGATAGTACCAATTTTTAAATACATGTAACTTCTATACTATCAGTTGGATTTCAACCAAATTTCGTATGTGCAATGTGTAACATAAGAGATATGACTATAAGTATTGTTAAGAGCAATCAGGGCTACCAAGTGTTAATAAATGCTGTCTATATTATTTTTACCTTAATATCAATATATCAGAAAGTATGCAAGCCAACTGCTCTGTACTTAGCACACGTATAGCACCTGACATTCTAGATTAATTTGGAGTAATTAATATAAGTCAGTGCTGCCAACATGATTCTATGCCTGCTGATAAGACCAATTTTTAAATACATGTAACTTCTATACTAACAAATGGATTTCATCCGAAATTGGCACAACAAGATATCATAATATTTCAGATTATTTCTGATAAGCACACACATGACATTGTTGCCAACATGCTTTTACGCGTGCTGATGGATCCAGTGTCTAACTGCATGTAACGTCCAATGGACTTCAACCAAATTTTGTATTCTGTACCTTAAGAGATGGAACTAAGAATATATTCAGTCACCAAGGCTGCCAACTGTAGTGCTCTATTAGGCTACATTATACCAGGAGTATTTTGAAATAATTAGATATTTCGATATTACCAACTTAATTTCGTCATTATTCTAGATAGATTCATATACTGTAGAATAATCATTGGCATGAAAAGTAGGCTGTATAGTTCTTCACGGAACTTCTTGTTATTGTAGCGGTTTCGGCCCCATTGTGACTTTCCTCAGCGCAAATAATAATATGAATAGAAATGCAAGACTTACAGAACAGTAACAAATTTTACCACAAAAGAAGTTTGTTTTCTTAACTATTTCTAAAAAACGTAATCGTCTAAAAGCTAAAAAACACATACTCTAAAATTTAAAACACCAGGTCTCTTACAAAAATATGTTAAATACGAAAGAAATAAATCTTCATATAAAACCAGTTTGAAGAAGGAACATGATGTGGATGTTATATAGACAAACATATTTAGGTTAAGATTGAAGTTGTCATAATGGGTATAATCATGTAAAATTGTGAAGAAGCTGTGGATTTTCTTTTTTTTTTAGCGTATGGCTTTTAGTGCCGGGAGTGTCCGAGGACATGTTCGGCTCGCCAGGTTTGTAGCTGCTTCGAGGCGGACACCCAATGGGTGAGCTACAAGTACCATCGCGTGTGGAGTGTTGTCTGGGGAGGAAAGTTTGAATGTAAGGACGAGGAGTTGGAAGGTAGTGGCTGTGGCCTATAGTTAGGGACCAGGCCCGGCATTTGCCTGGAAGGAAGATGGGAAACGCTGTGGAATGATATCGTTGAAATAAATATTCCAAACTGTAGATAGGGAAATATAGAGAGTGTTTGGGGTAACCAAGATGTTACTGTTCTGTATGTCTTGCATTTCTATTCATATTATTAATTGCGCTGAGGAAGGTCAGAACGTGGACGAAACCGGTACAATAAAAAGTACAAATTAATATTGACTGAAGGTTTTTAATATTCAGAACTTCTGTTAATATCTGTTGATCGTTGTTGTTGTTGTTGGAGTCCTCAGTCTTTTGACTGGTTTGATGCAGCACTCCATGCCTCCCTGTCCTGAGCAAATCGTTTCATCTCTACATAGCTACCACACCCTACATCCGAGGCAATCTGTTTAACATTTTCTAACCCTGGTCTACCCCTACAGTTCCTCTCCTCAACCCTTCCTTCCCTAACTAACAATAAGCTTGCTATTTCTGGGTGTCTTAGTAAGTGTCCTACCAACCTATCTCTTCTCTTCATTAGCAGTCGCCAGAAACATCTCTCCTCTCCCACTAGTCTCAATACCTCTTCGTTTGTAACTCTATCTACCCATCTGATCTTCATCATTCTCCTGTAACACCACATTTCAAACGCTTCTATTCTCCTCTTTTCTGCTGCACCAATAGTCCAAGTTTCACTTCCATAGAGTGCCACGCTCCAGACAAAGGCCTTCAAAAAATGACTTCCTAATACCTAAATCTATATTCCATGTCAACAGATTCCTTTTCTGTAGAAATGCTTTCCTTGCCTGAGCTAACCTACTTTTTATATCCTCTTTGCTTCGTCCATCACTGGTTATTTTGCTTTCTAAGAAACAGAATTCTCCTATTTCCTTTAGCTTTTCACCAGTTGATTAAGACTTGAAAATAAGAACGCCGTTGGTAAGCTGTCTATGGGTGTTACTGTAGGTTTGGTAGTGTTTTAGGGGTAGGTGACCACGTAGTTCCGTCCCTTAAAACAACAATAAGTAACTAACTTGGTAGTGTTTTGTACAGCCAATTGTCTCATAGAGCCGGCCCCGTGGTGTTGGGGTAGCGCGCCTGCCTCTCACCCGGAGGCCCCGGGTTCGATCCCCGGCTCCGTCAGGGATTTTAAAACTGACGTGAGGGTTGGAACGGGGTGCACTCAGCCTCGTGAGGACAATTGAGTAGCTGTCTGACAGTGAGACAGCACCCCGATCACGAATACCAATATTAACGGCTGAGGGGACCCGACGCGCTGATCACACGTCACCCCAATATCTGCAAGCCAAATGGCTGGGCAGCGGTCGCTTGGTCGGCCTTAGCCCTTCATGGGCTGGATGGTGCCAGGGGTTGAATTGTCTCATAGATTTGGATCTGAAGATGCTCTCTTGACGTGCGAAACATGTCTTCTCTTAGCTTTCTCTTTCTTCAATAGTTTATATATATATGCAGTATATACAGGTCATCGAAAAATAATGCCAACATTTCAAAAAATTATAGCACCGAAACCCTTTATGTTAAACGTGTAATTCTTTCTCTAAACTCCAGCTGGTTAAAGTAAGTTTTGTTTTGGAGGGGACGTAACCTTGCTATGCGCACACTAGATGCGCAGTAGCCAAGATTAGCCGGGGGCGCGTGCACCAATGACTGCACCGCCCGACAAACTGCACCTGATAACAAAGCTGTAATTCGATGGTTTAATCAGTTTAAGGAAACAGGGACTGTAGAGAAAAAATCTAGGCCAGGCCGTCCCCCAACATCAGCATTGAACGCACGCTTTCCCAATGGCTGGATTGGTACGTGCAATCATTTCAGGAGTAACTGTCAAGATGGCGGCAGAAATTCGCTCCCGCAGGTGCTCCAAATTCCGAATTTTTTCTTCAAACACAATGTTTTTAATATACCCACAGGAAAAAAAATCCAAAGGGGTGAGGTCGGGACTTCATTGGCGTGCGCACCCCCGGCCGACCTTGGCTACTGCGCATCTAGTGTGCGCATAGCAAGGTCACGTCCCATCCAAAACAAAACTTACTTTAACCAGCTGGCGTTCAGTGAAAGAATTACACGTTTAACATAAAGGGTTTTGGTGCTATAATTTTTTGAAATGTATGCAATATTTTTCGATGACCCTGTATTAACCACATGTAATTTATTTCAATTATTTTTTTTTTCACAAATTCCAGTAATTGGAATTATTTTGTGTTGAGCGACTGAAAGTTAAAATATCAATTGTCAACAAGGGAACAGTGAAAAAAGGTTTCAAAGCTATATTTACATTTGACCCCTTCTATCGTGCTTAAGTAGCACAGTTTTTAAAACACCCTGTATGAGATTGTACAGCACGCCCTATAATAGTTGCGACAACAAACTATAGCGCGCGCGCGTAGCGGCTTCGGTGGCGTAGTCGGTAGCATGCTGACCTTCTATGCCCAAGATCGCGTGTTCAAATCCAGCCGAAGCCATTGGATTTTTAAGAGCGTTAAAAATCCCTCAGTATGCCTTCCTTTGGAGGGGAAGTAAAGCCGGCTGTCCCATGTCATAGATTTATGGCATGTTAAAGAACCTTCCACTATTTACACCTGTGTGAAGCTAAATTTTATAGGTTAAGAATGTAAACAACGCTCTTAGGTCCCTACGTTCGTTGCCAAGAGCCGACTGCGGTGGCGTCTGGTAGCTAAGTTCTGAACTACTAGTCGTTGACGGTGGCGTTTGGCGGCAAAAGTAGGAACTATATGGAAAATTCAAAAGTCTGCAGTCCTTACTTGAATTAAAAACAGATAACACACACTAATACAGTCATCACAATTAACACCGGTTATCAGACAGATTCTACACACACCCAAAGTACACGGGGCTACATGACCGCGTATTCGCAGCCCCTAAACTTAAGAACCAACCAACCAACCAATAGCGCAGGAACTCCACCAAGTTACCATTAGCATCCGATGTTTGGAAATAAGATCCATTTAACTTATTACATCAGCAATGAACTTTGAGTCTATATAAACTTCCTTGTTCGTAACAGGCTCTTGGATGTGATTCAAGCTGTTTCAATTCACCAAGTTTTATTTTTTTAATCAGCCATCCTGAAAAAAGGAAACTAAATTTAGGAAAGTGGATTAAAATCACGGAGGGATGAAACGTACTTTTATAAACTCTACTTTCTTGAAGTAATTATGACATCATCTATAATTCTGTTTGATTTGAACCGCTATGGTTTGCTGTCGTCCACGAGCAGTTGCGGTATTAATTACAAGGATTTACGTTGTGTGTTGTGCAATTAGCACGCCTGTGCACTGTGGCGCTATGATCGACCTGTAATTGTGACGGTCGTTAACTTTTATCTGGGCTGGTGAAGAGTCGTACGGAATATGGGTTATTGATAATCTCGTGGCAGGAGAACATAAACTGAATTATACTCGTGGTGTTAATGATTGATGTCTGATACTTTGTACGATTTATATACCAGTAGATTTCTTGTTGTTGTTGTTTTTGTTGTTGCTTTTAATGAATTTTACGGGCTTGGGATATCTTGGCCATCAGCTTCGTGTAGTTGGGTGTGTGCGGAACTTTTCTGATAACCTGTATTACTGTATTTCAAGTACCGGGGCTCCTACCTCCTCCCTGTCCCTAATAAAACTATACACACTACTACAGTCACCACATAAACACAGGTTATCAGACAAATTCAACACACACACACCTAACTACACGCGGCTGATGAGCAAGATGTCCCAAGTCCCTAAAATGGATTAATAACAAGTTATTTATCTTCACATAATTAATTTCTCACTAAATCATCTCATAACTTCGGCATAAGAAAGGGAAGTCTGCAGAACAAACGATTTCTACTTATAAATTGATCACTCCTGTTCCCGACTCCGAACAGATGGGATTAATATCGCATAGCTTTGCATTATTTTAATAATAATAATAATAATAATAATAATAATAATAAAATAATAACCCCTTGCCCATGAAGGGCCTAGGCCTACCCAGCCATTTGGCCTGCAGATATAGGGGTGACGCGTGGTCAGTGCGTCGGGTCCCCTCGGACGTTAATCTTGGTTTTCGTGTCCGGGGCGCTGCCTCACTGTCAGACAGCTACTCAATTGTCCTCACGAGGCTGAGTGCACCCCGTTCCAGCCCTCACGTCAGTTTATAAAATCCCTAACGGAGCCGGGAATCAAACCCGGGTCCTCCGCGTAAGAGGCAGGCGTACTACCCGAACACAATGGGTCCAGCTAATAATAATAATAATAATAATAATAATAATCACATTCATCCTATCAAAGAAAACAGCGAGTACAGAAGGCGTCACAACCACGAATTATACAAGCTTGTGGAGAAGATCAGTGACACGATTCGAAAAAGATGGAATGCCTTTTATAGCCACGTGACACGAATGAGCCCAGGCAGGATATCAAAACGGATATTGACGTACTTTCAGGATAATAAAACCAAAGGGGCATGGTTCACGGAAGTTGAGAAAGATCTACGTGAAATGGAAATTTCCCCTGAAGATATCCAGGAGCGTGTTCCACTTCAAGAAAAACTACGTAAGCACAAAGGTTTCCAGGAAAAGCCGAAGCTGAAGACAGGGAAGGTGTGGTCCCAAGAGAGAAAAGAACAACACCGGAGACGAATGCGGGAACACTGGGCGGCAGTTAAAGCTCGGAAGAAGAGACAGTTGAACTGACGTGGTCCCTAGTTGGCCGAATCGAAGAAAGAAGAAGAAGAATAATAACATTCAAATGCAGCCTGAATGTCCTCTGTGCCTGTCCGTAGCTAAATGTCTAAATGAGTTTTAGCAGTTTGGAATTATCATATCTCCCCTCTTCGAGTTTTTATTCGTGCCGTCATACCCAACATCCTAACTCGCTGGATATACCACAGCCAGCAGTGATCTATTTGTCAGATCCAACACTTTAAAAATCACATCGCTCATTTGCTGCAACAGTGGCATAACTGAAAATATAATGTACGTGGAAAACTGTATTTCAAGATTTAAAGGAGCGGCTTGGTGGCGTAGTTGGTAGCATTCTGAGCTTCTATGCCCAAGATCGCGGGTTCAAACCCGGCCGAAGTCGTCCGATTTTTTAAGAGCGTTAAAAATCCCCCAGTATGCCTTCCTTCGGAGGAGAAGTAAAGCCGGCGGTCCCATGAGATAGATGTATGGCATGTTAAAGAACCTTCCACTAATTACACCTGTGTGAAGCTAAATTACATAGGTTAAACATTTGACAAACGCTCTTAGGTTCCGACTTTCGTCACCAGGAGCCGACTGCGGTGGCATCGGGTAACTAAGTAGTCGTTAACGGTGGCGTTTGGCGGCAAAAGTAGGAACTACTTTAAAAAATTCAATGTCTGCAGTCCTTATTTGAATTGAAAACCGATATCACCCACTAATACAGTCATCACAATTAACACCGGTTATCAGACAGATTCTACACACACCCAAAGTACACGGGGCTACATGACTGAGGAACCAACCAACCAAGATTTAAAGGCAGTTTCTAACATGTGGATTATTAAAATTGTCAAGGTTTTGACGCCATATTGAACTGGGGATTTATTACTTCGCATTAGATGAGGGTAACAGACACGAACGCCACCATACTGCCAATAGCAATACTAATAGCCTATGCTCGGAGACGGATGTCCTACACAGTATACGAAGAGGTGCACGGTGTAGCAACTGAAGGTGGGAACTGGAGATTAGACACCATTGCTTTCAAGCTCTACTCTTCAGAGGGATACACAATTGATCCGACTATTCGGTTCGAGTCAGATGAAAATCAACCTGAAAACGTGGATGAGGAAAAGAGACGATACTACGACAGTACAATTCCGGACTGCAGAGACAAATATCACTTTGAGACCATTAATATCATTGGTCTTCTAATCGGAGCAAGAGGAACAATTCCTCGTTTATTCGTGGCTTTTTGGAGGACCTTTGGATTGAGGAAGGATTTGATAGCAGACATCGTACTATCTACATCTACCATGCCTCCGGCCCGTAGAACAACTCCATAAAAAGTATCAACTAGGCATTGAACTGACTTACGTATTAGGTACTCTTTGCCCTCGAGACAACTTGCTCATTGTATGCAAGAAGGATATTAAATAAACAATAAGCATCTGTGTTCTTGATGTAATTACAATAATTTCGGATACTGGCGCAACGAATTATGTAGTGTTACGCTGCCAAGAAAGACGATAGAGTAGAGTCGATTTAAGCAATCGATAAAGAATTGTTTCCAGCACTACATTCAGATACGAGCGAAGAAAATTTGCAGATTTCTAGTCATGCCACTGTGGCAGCAAATGGGTAACACCAGATGTGGTCAACTGTTCCCAGCCGAAACAAGACTCCTCATTTTCTTGTGCGACGATGTTCTTTCCCGATGTCTCGTTGGGCGGCCTTCTCGACCTGTCACATCACCGACAACTCGCTTACTGTCACCTCCATTTGTGCTCTGTCCTTACTCAGGCAGTCATATTATCGAGACATCTATAACCTACTTTCTCCATGTAAGTGGATACACTGATGAAATCTATTTTAGGTGATGTGCCGCCCCTAACCATAGGAACAAGTACTCTTTGTAGCTGCTTCTCTGGTGTACAGTCGCTGAATAAGTGGCTTGATTTCTGGGTTTACCTTCCTCTACGTAGTGTGCCTTCACTCCGTCTAGTGAGTCCTGCCGTCCCCGCCCTTACCAAGTGCTGCCAAAGGCAAGAGAACCACCTCCTGGGATGAAACTGTCCGTAGGGACATCTCCACCTGCTATCTTTATCAAAATAATAATAATAATAATAATAATAATAATAATTATTATTATTATTATTGTTAACGTTATTCTCAGTTCATTGTCTGGTAAAATACAAAGCAATTATGCAGATTGCATTGAATCGAAGCATAATCATCATCGTAAATTAAAACACTGCCAATGAATTTCCAAACCATCCCAGTTGTAGCCAATGTCACTGCCTTCTTAATTAATTTATACAAGTATTATTAATAAATGCCTACTGTCATAGGCAGTGTGAACTAATCACCAATGGCAGTTTAGTGCAATTTGGTGATCTTATATTTTATATATGTGTCGGGAAGATTTAAAAACTTTCGAATGATTAGATTTTTGCATATATTTCATTGTACTGGTGAAATCATCCAGTCCAATTTCTGTAGGTTTCTCTTCAGAGGCGTTGGTACAACACCTGTTACTGACGAGGGAAGTACCCCAGCTCGAACGGTGAAAACCGACTGAAATTGGGTTTAAAGTATTCAGTTGTACCTATGTCAATAGCTATCAATGTCATTCATCTGTAAACGTAGGCCTAAGTGTTCGGTCGCCAATGCCATCTGACAGTCAGCGCACAGGTGACGCTGCATTGGAGCTGTACACAGAATGCCAGTTAGTCAGTTGCAGTGTTTCGTAGTATAGCCTAGTGCACATACAAACAGCAGACATGAGTAGGTGGAAGCCAATCAACCTTGTGAATGTTGTGAAGTTGCTGCGCGACAAGGTACGCCGACGCTACACACAGGATAATGAAGATGTAAGTGGAGTGGATGATGGGCCATTTGCATGCATGTCATATGATATAATAATGCAGAAATACAATGGATCTGTAACAGAACTACATACCGACACATTGGAGAGTAATGGTGACTGTGAGGTGGACGGCGTAGAAGAAACAGCACATGAGAATGAGGGTTCCAACAGTACAGACAATCCAGCAACTGAAGGAACTACACGTGACAGTGATTTCGCTCCTTCACCCCCAAAACGTGTACGAACTAGTGTGATACGGAGTATTGATGACCGTGGACAACATTTATGAGAATTATTATAATCACGGTTACAATTCTTATCAGAAACTAATGAAGCGTTATAGCTGCATTCGGTCGAAATCAACCTGCAAGGTAATTTTAGAATATGTGACGCGCAAAAGGCAAGACGCAGGTCTGTTCAAGGGAAACAAAACATTAAAATCGAAGGCTTTAAACGAGTCTGTAAAAGCACGATTTGACGGAGCTAGATAATGGATCAGTGGTCCACTACTGTTATATTCAAGCGTGGGCTCTGGACGCTGCTTGAGCAGTTTCTATGGACAATTTTAAAGCTTCGTTGCATTTTGTCAGGGCCTTCAAAGACGAATATAATATTTCGTCCAGACATATCAATATGTTCAAGGCTCGCAAAGAGATTGAAGAAGAGCATGTTATTATACAAACAGCAGAAACATTTCTGGCAGACGTGAACATGTTTATTCAAGACGGGAATATAATGAAGGAATGCGTGTGGAATAGTGATCAGAGCCAATTTCTTAATGAACTAACGTCTTCTGCAACACTGTCAGAGGGGAAAAAACAACAGTTGGTCTGGTACAGTCTGTGCATAGTTCTGAGCATTGTAACACAATTGATGTGGCTGTGTCCATGAATGGCAAATTAGCGAACAAGATTTACATTTGTCTACAGGAAAAGAATGGAACGTTTGGTCCGCAGGATGCAAAGAAACTGACAGCAATGTGTCCACGGAACATCCATGTTGAAGCGAGTAAAAGTGGAAAAGTGACTAAAGCACATATGAAGAGCTTCTTAATTCAGTCCTTGCTGAACATGTTGGTGAGAGAGGTCTATTACTTTGTGATTCCTGGTCAGGACACAAAGAGTGAGAGTACAAGTGGTGCAACAGTGGTTTCTTCGTGATGCCACATCTTCATTATGTCTTCTGTCAACTCACTGTATTTACTGATATCTTGGATGTACACAAGTTCCACGTTGTGTGTGCTTGGCACAGCAATGTGGATCAAATGTGTGCTTTCGAATTTTGTCCTTAAAATAATAGCCTATCCTTGAAGCCAGATTTGTCACAATAGATTTTAGGGTGTCATTTTCAAGAACTTTGCTTAGTGTGGTATCGCTGAACCTTTGAATTGATATTCTGAGCCTGTTGGAGGTTAAGGATTCTGTCGACATGGTTGTGCCTTTCTGTATAGTCTGTGTAGGCTAAAACCGGACAGCCTATTGTATTGTCTCGGAATAATTGTGACATAATCCACTTGGTATTTTCATTGAAATATTAGAAACCATTATAATAGTTAAATAAATACAAAGCCTCCGTGGCTTAGGCGGCAGCACGCCGGCCTCTCACCGCTGCATCCGTGGTTCAAATCCCGGTCACTCCATGTGAGATCAGTGCTGGACAAAACGGAGGCAGACAGGTTTTTCTCCGGGTACTCCGGTTTTCCCTGTCAAAGTTTCATGCCAGCAACACTCTCCACTATCATTTCATTTCATCTGTCATTCATTTAATCATTGCCCCAGAGGAGTGCGTCAGGCCTCGGCAGCCGGCACAGTTCATATCCTCGTCGCTAGATGGGGGCTTCATTCATTCCATTCCTGACCCGGTCGGAGACTGGAAGCAGGCTGTGGATATTCATTCATAATAGTTAAATAAATAAAATAATTAATTAAATATACAAATAAATTTCTTTTTCAGTGTTGCATAGTTCTATTATACAGTAGAAAGCTTTTCAGTCGGTCAACACAAATTGTCCCCAATTACATTAGGCGAGAAAACGAGTTTTTAAACACCCTAACCTCAAAGAAATATTATTAGCCTACTTTCGATTTTTGCAAAAAATGAAAGTAGACTTATGAGATCAACACAGGGCGAAAAAAGTGTGTCTGTCTGTGTGTGTGTATGTGTGTGTGTGAGTCTGTGTGTGTGTGTGTATGTGTGTGTGTGAGTCTGTGTGTGTGTGTGTCTGTGTGTGTGTGAGTGTGTGTACTCTGAATGTCTGTCCCCCCCTATCAATTCGAACACGGTGAATGCGAATTGAACGAAATTTGGTACAAAGGTAGCACTAGCAAAGAACACCTCAGTGTCATGTTTTATATCGCCGCCATCTTGACGGAAACGTAATGGCGGCCACACAAATGTACAAAGCTTAAATCAAATTACGACTAACCTAATCATCCGATCTCTACCAAATTTTGCAACAACATACCATTATGGGGGGAGCATCCTTTGACCAAACCAATAGGTCATCAGCGTAATAGTTTGCGGATGGCGGCCATATTGTTGTGAAAATCGATTCCCCCTATTAATTCGAACACGGTGCAACCGAATGGAAAGAAATTTGGTACAGAGGTAGTACTAACAAAAGGTACCTCAGTGTCATGTTTTATATCGCCGCCATCTTGACGGAAACGTAATGGCGGCCACACAAATGTTCAAAGCTTAAATCAAATTACGACTAATCTAATCATCCGATATCTACCAAATTTTGCAACAACATACCTTTATGGGGGGAGCATCCTTTGACTAAACTAATAGGTCATCAGCGTAATAGTTTGCGGATGGTGGCCATCTTTGTTTGAAAATCGATTCCCCCTATTAATTCGAACACGGTGCAACCGAATGGAACGAAATTTGGTACAGAGGTAGTACTAACAAAAGGCACCTCAGTGTCATGTTTTATATCGCCGCCATCTTGACGGAAACGTAATGGCGGCCACACAAATGTTCAAAGCTTAAATCAAATTACGATTAACCTAATCATCCGATCTCTACCAAATTTTGCAACAACATACCCTTATAGAGGAAGCATCCTTAGACCAAATGAATAGGTCATTAGCCTAATAGTTTGCGGATGGCGGCCATCTATGTGTGAAAATCAATTCCCCCTATTAATTCAAACACGGTGAAACCGAATGGAACGAAATTTGGTACAGAGGTAGCACTAGCAAAGGGCATCTCAGTGTCATGTTTTATATCGCCGCCATATTGACAGAAACGTAATGGCGGCCACACAAATGTTCAAAGCTTAAGTTAAATTACGACTAAAAAAACCAACCGATCTCTACCAAACTTTGCAACAATATACCTTTATGGAGGGAGCATCCTTTGACCAATCTAATAGGTTATTAGCTTAATAGTTTGCGGATGGCGGCCATCTTTATGTCAAAATTGATTCCCCCTATTAATTCGAACACGGTGGAACCGAATGGAGAGAAATTTGGTACAGAGGTAGTACTAACAAAAGGCACCTCAGTGTCATGTTTTATATTGCCGCCATCTTGACGGAAACGTAATGGCAGCCACACAAATGTTCAAATCTTAAATCAAATTACGACTAACCTAATCATTCGATCTCTACCAAATTTTGCAACAACATACCATTATGGGGGGAGCATCCTTTGACCAAACTAATAGGTCATCAGCGTAATAGTTTGCGGATGGCGGCCATCTTTGTGTGAAAATCGATTCCCCCTATTAATTCGAAAACGGTGCACCCGAATGGACCGAAATTTGGTACAGAGGTAGTACTAACAAAAGGCACCTCAGTGTCATGATTTATATCGCCGCCATCTTGACGGAAACGCAATAGCGGCCACACAAATGTTCAAAGCTTAAATCAAATTACGATTAACCTAATCATCCGATCTCTACCAAATTTTGCAACAACATACCCTTATAGAGGAAGCATCCTTTGGCCAGATGAATAGGTCATTAGCCTAATAGTTTGCGGAAGGCGGCCATCTTTGTGTGAAAATCAATTCCCCCTATTAATTCAAACACGGTGAAACCGAATGGAACGAAATTTGGTACAGAGGTAGCACAGAGCAAAGGGCATCTCAGTGTCATGTTTTATATCGCCGCCATATTGACAGAAACGTAATGGCGGCCACACAAATGTTCAAATCTTAAGTTAAATTACGACTAACATAACCATCCGATCTCTACCAAACTTTGCAACTACATAACTTTATGGAGGGAGCATGCTTTGACCAATCTAATAGGTCATTCGCCTGATTGTTTGCGGATGGCGGCAATCTTTATGTCAAAATTGATTCCCCCTATTAATTCGAACACGGTGGAACCGAATGGAACGAAATTTGGTACAGAGGTAGCACTATCAAAGGGCACCTCAGTGTCATGTTTTATATCGCCCCCATCTTGACTGAAACGTAATGGCGGCCACACGAATGTTCAAAGCTTAAATCAAATTACGATTAACCTAATCATCTGATCTCTACCAAACTTTGCAACTACATACCTTTATGGAGGGAGCATCCTTTGACCAATCTAATAGGTCATTCGCCTAATAGTTTGCGGATGGCGGCCATCTTTGTGTCAGAATCGATTCCCCCTATTAATTCAAACACGGTGAAACCGAATGGAACGAAATTTGGTACAGAGATAGCACTAGCAAAGGGCATCTCAATGTCATGATTAATATCGCCGCCATATTGACACAAACGTAATGGCGGCCACACAAATGTTTAAAGCTTAAATCAAATTACGACTAACATAACCATCCGATCTCTACCAAACTTTGCAACAACATACCTTTATGGAGGGAGCATCCTTTGACCAATCTAATAGGTCATTAGCCTAATAGTTTGCGGATGGCGGCCATATTTATGTCAAAATTGATTCCCCCTATTAATTCGAACACGGTGGAACCGAATGAACGAAATTTGGTACAGAGGTAGCACTAGCAAAGGGCACCTCAGTGTCATGTTTTTTTATCACCGCTATCTTGACGGAAACGTAATCGCGGCCACCCAAATGTTAAAAGCTGAAATGTAATTACGACCAACCTAATAATCTAGTCTCTACCAAATTTTGCAACACCATATCTTTATGTGGGAAACATATTCTGACCAAACTGCAAGAACATCAGCCCAATAGTTTGCAGATGGTGGCCAAGTATGTGTGCAAATCGATTCCCCCTATCAATTCAAACACGGTGAAACCAAATTGAACGAAATTTGGTACAGAGGTAGCACTAGCAAAGGGCACCTCATATTCATGTTTAATATCCCTATAGCACGTTGTATTTCAACAAGCTACTACAACCAACATTCAATCATACTCCTTGAAAAGGACAAAGAGTTATAACAATTCCCATGCATTTAGGAGAAAGTAGGCTATATGTTCTTTACTGAACATCTTGTTTTTCATTAATATAATGTAAAAAGAAGTGCGTGGGGGTGGGGGTGTATTTAATTATATGAGATGTTTCGATCGTCACGCGATCATTATCAGATCCACGCTTAGATAAGATAGTACAAACATATGTGCAAATCTTTAAATGACAAAAGTATATAATAACTTGTGTAACGTGTCAATCTTTTTAGCCTACTTTCGATTTTTGCAAAAAATGAAAGTAGACTTATGAGATCAACACAGGGCGAAAAAAAGTGTGTCTGTCAGTGTGTGTGTATGTGTGTGTGTGAGTCTGTGTGTGTGTGTGTGTATGTGTGTGTGTGAGTCTGTGTGTGTGTGTGTGTGTCTGTGTGTGTGTGAGTGTGTGTACTCTGAATGTCTGTCCCCCCCTATCAATTCGAACACGGTGAATGCGAATTGAACAAAATTTGGTACGAAGGTAGCACTAGCAAAGGACACCTCAGTGTCATGTTTTATATCGCCGCCATCTTGACGGAAACGTAATGGCGGCCACACAAATGTTCAAAGCTTAAATCAAATTACGACTACCCTAATCATCCGATCTCTACCAAATTTTGCAACAACATACCTTTATGGGGGGAGCATCCTTTGACCAAACCAATAGGCCATCAGCGTAATAGTTTGCGGATGGCGGCCATCTTTGTGTGAAAATCGATTCCCCCTATTAATTCGAACACGGTGCAACCGAATGGAACGAAATTTGGTACAGAGGTAGTACTAACAAAAGGCACCTCAGTGTCATGTTTTATATCGCCGCCATCTTGACGGAAACGTAATGGCGGCCACACAAATGTTCAAAGCTTAAATCAAATTACGATTAACCTAATCATCCGATCTCTACCAAATTTTGCAACAACATACCTTTATAGAGGAAGCATCCTTTGACCAAATGACTAGGTCATTAGCCTAATAGTTTGCGGATGACGGCCATCTTTGTGTGAAAATCAATTCCCCCTATTAATTCAAACACGGTGAAACCGAATGGAACGAAATTTGGTACAGAGGTAGCACTAGCAAAGGGCATCTCAGTGTCATGTTTTATATCGCCGCCATATTGACAGAAACGTAATGGCGGCCACACAAATGTTCAAAGCTTAAGTTAAATTACGACTAACATAACCATCCGATCTCTACCAAACTTTGCAACAACATTCCTTTATGGATGTAGCATCCTTTGACCAATCTAATAGGTTATTAGCCTAATAGTTTGCGGGTGGCGGCCATCTTTATGTCAAAATTTATTCCCCCTATTAATTCGAACACGGTAGAACCGAATGGAACGAAATTTGGTACAGAGGTAGCACTAGCAAAGGGCACCTCAGTGTCATGTTTTATATCGCCGCCATCTTGACTGAAACGTAATGGCGGCCACACGAATGTTCAAAGCTTAAATCAAATTACGATTAACCTAATCATCCGATCTCTACCAAATTTTGCAACTACATACCTTTATGGAGGGAGCATCCTTTGACCAATCTAATAGGTCATTCGCCTTATAGTTTGCGGAAGGCGGCCATCTTTGCGTCAAAATCGATTCCCCCTATTAATTCA
The DNA here is from genome assembly GCA_946902985.2 of Meconema thalassinum. Classification (NCBI taxonomy): domain Eukaryota; kingdom Metazoa; phylum Arthropoda; class Insecta; order Orthoptera; family Tettigoniidae; genus Meconema; species Meconema thalassinum. The sequence goes on from OX336388.2 coordinate 1,211,092,085, forward strand.
AACGCGGTGAAACCGAATGGAACGAAATTTGGTACAGAGATAGCACTAGCAAAGGGCATCTCAGTGTCATGATTTATATCGCCCCCATATTTACAGAAACGTAATGGCGGCCACACAAATGTTTAAAGCTTAAATCAAATTACAACTGACATAACCATCCGATCTCTACCAAACTTTGCAACAACATACCTTCATGGAGGGAGCATCCTTTGACCAATCTAATAGTCTATTAGCCGAATAGTTTGCGGATGGCGGCCATCTTTATGTCAAAATTGATACCCCCTATTAATTCGAATACGGTGGAACCGAATGAACGAAATTTGGTACAGAGGTAGCAGTAGCAAAGGGCACCTCAGTGTCATGTTTTATATCGCCGCCATCTTGAGGGAAACGTAATGGCGGCCACACAAATGTTCAAAGCTTAAATCAAATTACGATTAGCCTAATCATCCGATCTCTAGCAAATTTAGCAACAACATTCCTTTATGGAGGGAGCATCCTTTGACCAAATTAATAGGTCATCAGCCTAATATTTTGCGGATGGCGGCCATCTTTGTGTGAAAATCGATTCCCCTTATCAATTCGAACACGGTGAAACCGAATGGAACGAAATTTGGTACAGAGGTAGCACTAGCAAGGGGCACCTCAGTGTCATGTTTTATATCACCGCTATCTTGACGGAAACGTAATCGCGGCCACCCAAATGTTAAAAGCTAAAATGTAATTACGACCAACCTAATAATCTAGTCTCTACCAAATTTTGCAACACCATATCTTTATGTGGGAAACATATTCAGACCAAACTGCAAGAACATCAGCCCAATAGTTTGCAGATGGTGGCCAAGTATGTGTGCAAATCGATTCCCCCTATCAATTCAAACACGGTGAAACCGAATTGAACGAAATTTCGTACAGAGGTAGCACTAGCAAAGGGCACCTCATATTCATGTTTAATATCCCTATAGCACGTTGTATTTCAACAAGCTACTACAACCAACATTCAATCATACTCCTTGAAAAGGACAAAGAGTTATAACAATACCCATGCATTTAGGAGAAAGTAGGCTATATGTTCTTTACTGAACATCTTGTTTACTGATATTATTGCTCAAACGTCTGTAATTGTGTTGACCGACTGGAAAACTTTCTATAATGAGTATTTTCATCATTAAGAATGGAATTTATGTATTTTCTTAGCCAATACTATTATTATTATTATCATCAGTATCACGTCTATTTTATTAAGGTACATTTCTTTGCAGTACCATCCTCTCCCTTTCAGTGAACACCGTGATTATGTCCCGCCCGCCCATATTCCGTAGCTGCGTGTATTGATTTTGTAAATGAGCTTTAACAGTTTGGAATGATTGTATCTCCCCTATTTGAGTTTTAATTCCTGCTGTCATCCCCAATATCCTCACTCGCTGGTTGCACCAGAAGATTCTTGTTGGTAGCAGCTCTGTACCACTTTAAAAATCACATGAGGTAGCCTGTATTTTCTTAGTCTATACTGTGGTCTGTAGCAAACCACAACAGTCAATATTATTGTTAGAGCGTAGCAAAAATACGTAAATAAAATCATGCATGATACACAGTTTATTTGTTAGGAAAAGTAAATTGTAATCATCAATTGGCCACTGCATAAATTCAAGATATCCTAAACAGACTCATCGCATGGGCAGACGGAAATGAACTACAAATCAACCAAAGTAAAACCAAACTCATGACCTCTAGGAGAGTAGGGAAACTTGCTTCAAGAAACACAATAGCACTACACAATAAAACTTTAGAAGTAGTCTCAAAATTTAAATACCTTGCAGTTACTTTACGAACAACATTATCATCCATCAACTTCCATATTACAGAGAGAGCCACTGCTGCAATAAAAGCCATGTATCATATCCAACAACCACAGCGAATCTCAATAGCCACTGCATTAACACTGTTCAAGACGGATATAGCACCAATAGCAACCTATGGGATCAACATTATCTGGGACAAACTAACAATCACAATTCTATCAACAATTGAGAAGGTCAAAGCCCGTTCCGTTACCTAAAACGGATTCTAGGAGTACGGAAGTCAGCACCATCGAGGCTAACATATGTGTTAACAAAAGAAACCTTCTTCGTTGAGGACATAAGAGCACAATTCTGGCTACCAAATACTAAGGCTTATGAAAAGACACTACACCTGTTAAAAGAGAAAACTAATGCCATATGGCCAGAATTTTACACAACAGACGCTATGACAACATCCGAATAGAAGCAGCCAAATGATGAACTTTGACACATACTGACAAGATTTGCAACGCACGTCTTTCACCACAAGCTATGCCGGAACTTATGATTTCATCAGTCAGAAGAATCCTACGTGTGCAAATTGTGCGATAAACATTGTGAGCGATATCATGCTCAAAACTGCCCAAACACGATAATCTCAATAATAGGACTAGGTCAAGAATAATTTATGTACCAATATGCACATTGTGCGCTTTTCTTAAATAATAAATTTATTTTCCCTGGACAAAATGCATAACCAGTTATCTTAAGAAAGTAATAATTTGTCTTTTAAGGTATTTTCCTTTTCGTTCTTCTCATGCCATGGCGTAACCACGTGCGTTAAATCACGCATCACTACGGGGACCTGCAGCAAACCCAGAGATCGACGGTTTGATTAATGTTAATGTTATGGGTTTTACGTACCTTTTAACTATTGTGGCTTTTATGGACGCCGGAACTTTTCCCCAAAGGGGATCTTTAACGTTTCAGTAAATCTACTAACAAGAAGGTTTGAATCCCGGCGCTGACAGCGGCCATTCTGAGTGTAGTTTTACCCTGGGTTTTCCACACTCCATCCAGGGAAAAGTCAGAATAGTACCTTATTCCAAGTCTCTGACTTCCTAGGACTGTCCCCATTCTCGAACGTAGAAATTGCAGTTACACACGCTACTACAGTCACAACAGAAACACAGGTTATCAGAAGAATTCCACGCGCGCGCACACACACACACACACACACACTTAAGTACACGGTTTATTATTATTAATGATAATAATAATAATAATAATAATAATAATAATAAAAGAATCAACAACAACAACAACAACATCATGGAGCGCATTATTGAAACTAGGCTAGCTTCCATACCGGAGAAAGAAAACCCCTGACAACTGTAAGAAGAGACACTGGTAATAATACTGAGACGCGTCCCTTTTATCTGTTTATAATAATAATAATAATAATGTTATTGGTTTTACGACACTTTAACCCTTTTGATGCCAAACTTTTGTTTTATGGTTATTTAAAAATGCCAAGTTCACTGAAATTACAAGTCTTTCCCGGAGCAGGTAAATATATTTTAAACGTAGGTAGTTACTAAATTTTATTCGTTTTCATTAAATGTTATTTAAAAAAATTAAAATGACTTTTCAAATTTAAATGGGAATTATTTTTGAGCCGTTGTCATTTGTGAAATATGTACTTTCACGCAACTCCACGGAGTGTTAAATATTATCTATTTCCTTTTCCTTCAAAGAGTTAGCCATATTTATTTCATCGTCTCTCAATTATCTCCGAGCACGAACGTAAACAAACACTACTTCAAAAGATAACACGGGTGGGAAGTCATCTGTAATCAGCTGATTCAAAGAACTTATTATTCTGAATCCAGTTATTCCCGGAACATATACACAATGATATATATCCAGAGAGAGAACGATTCGTATGTTGCGTTGGTTACAACAGTGACAGCGCTGCGAGGCTAGAAATAATAATAATAACAATTTTATGAAAACATGTCCGATTGATTAGCCCGTAGTATTTTTAGCAAAAGCTCCGTCAGCAGATATATCGGCCCCCTGGCACTAAAAGGGTTATACAACTGCAGCTTTTTGAGACGCTAGAGTGGCAGAATTTTGCCTCGAAGGGGATCTTTAACGTCTCAGTAAATCTACTGACACGGATCCGTCGCAGTTGCACACCCTCAAATGCCAACTGGCTGCACCAGGATTCGACCCTGCAATCTTGGGCATAGCAGGCGAGAACGTTACCGCTGAGCCACGCAGCTAGCCTTCTTATCAATTTGTCGGAAGGAGCAGATAAACCAATCGTGTTTCGAATGAGCACAAATGTGCTTCTGTGCAGTAAAAAAACAAATTAATAACATACTAGATGAAACCCGTCAAAACATGACGGACAATGGAAAACAAATTTACTGAAGAAGCTTCTTATATAAGTTACATTCTTTGTACGATTACTTTTTAGCACTATTGCAACTTTAAGGGCATCAAAAGATCTCTCAGCATTGCAACATATTGCTAGTCATGACTGAAAACGTGATGAGGTCATCATCTTCTTGCACAGTTTCCAGCCACTGGCCGGGTCTGTTTGGAACACAAGCCTCTCCAACGTCTTATGTCTTCCCACCATCTCTCAGCCTCCACCCTTGTCCAGTCTTCTCCTCTCTTCTTCACGCTTTCTTCCACCCCCTTCAGCCACTTGTCTCTCGGGCTCCCTCTTGGTCTCTTTCCTTCCCACTTCGTCTCGTGTATCCTCCTGGGTATCCTCTTCTCCTCCATTCGTTTTACATGTCCATACCATCTAAGTCTAGATTTCTCTATACCATCCTGTAATGGTTCCTCCTTCATTAATTCCCTGGTCCTCTCATTTCTTATTCTGTCCCTCTTTGTAGCTACAATACTGCTTCTCAAGAACCTCATCTCACTGGCCTGTATTTTGCTCTTCTCCCTTCCTTTCATAACCCAGGTCTCCGAGGCATACGTCAGGATAGGGACATAGTACGTCCGATATATGATCTTTTTGCTGTTCTGAGCAGGCGCGGATTCAAGGGGGGGGGGGGGGGGGGGTCACGGGGGTCATGCCCCCCCCCCCCCCGCAAACGGAGACCAATTTTTTTTGCATCTCAAAAAACGAAAACACAATTACCAGACAAATAAAACTTAACGAATTTTAACTGAAAAACTGTTTTTTAATTTTTTTCATTTTATTCAATACTGAAATATCTTTATTCGAATTACTGTATTATGTTCTGTTACAACTGTACATATTTACAACTTCAAACCTCTTATATAAAAACGATTATTTATACAACAAAATCAACTCGTCTACTTTGTTTAACAAACCTTGTGATTACCGAATCGAAGTTTATAGTGATGTCACGATGAATGTGCAGCAATGCACGGATAGGAATTTTGGGCTTTTTTCGCATCAAACATTTTTGCCGACGTCCAAATTGCAAGCTTGGTTGGCAATTTGAGCTGTGACTTTCTCCCTTTGTCGGTACCAACTCGACTTGCTGAAACTGTAACGTACCTTGATACTTTTCTCGAAGCTCGATGTAAAAGTCGCAAAACACGCCGTTGCAATTTGTACGAATATTTTTGGTTCGCTAAACGCATCAAATTTCTATCCATGAAGCTTGCAAAAAATTGGTCTGGTTTTCTACGTTTGGTTATTTTGTGATTGCGTTTTTAGTGATACCATTTTTCTTAACAATTTCGATTCTCTGACCCCCCCCCCCCCCCCAAAACCAAACTCTAGATCCGCACCTGGTTCTGAGGGACATCCTTGCTCCATAACATGCTTCTCACACTCCTCCGGAATGCTTCTGCCTGTCTCCCCCGCTCATTTATTTCTCTATCGTTTCTTCCATTCTCTTGTATCAGGCTTCCCAGATACTTGAAACTCTCCACTTTCTTCAGCTGTTCCCCACCAATTGTTATTCCTGTTGTGGTTCTTTCCTTCTTCCTTGTTGTGATCACCATCTCACTCTTATTTATGCTAAATTTCATCCCATATCCTTGTATTATTCCTTCCCACACGTCCAACTGTTCCTGTACCTCCTCCTCCTTGTTTCCCCAAATCGTCAAATCATCTGCAAGCACCATTGCTTTCATCTTTCCTTCCCCAATTACTTGTGCCACTCGGGTCATTATGTCATCCATCACCACAATGAAAAGTAACTATGACAGTGCACTTCCTTGTTTCAAGCCGTTTCTCTATTCCAACCAGTCCGATCTCTCTCCTCCCACTTTCACACAGCTCACGCTTCCCTTGTACATCTCCATTATCCTCCTTATAGTCCATTTTTCTACTCCTCTATCCTCCAGGGACTTCCATACTTTGTTTCTGCATACACTGTCATATGCTTTCTCAATGTCCAGGAAGGCCATCAGTAGATCTGTTCCATACTCATAGTGCTGTTCTTGTAACTGCCTTACAGCAAAAATCAAATCCACTGTGGACCTTCCTGCTCTGAAGCCATGTTGTTCTTCCCTCATCCCTCCTTCTATCCTTGTCCTAATTCTCCTTTCCAAAACTTTCTCAAACATCTTTGCACAATGACTCATCAGTGTTATTCCCCGATAGTTTCTGCATTCTGTTCTACTACCTTTCTTGCAGATCGGGACAATTATTCCCTTTTTCCAGTCCTCTGGGGTCTTCCTTTCCTTCCATGCTGTCTTCATCACTCGGTACAACTATTGTATCCCCACCTCTCCTGCTGCTCTCACCATATCCACACTCAACTCATCCACACACGGTGCCTTCCCTCCTTTCATCTTCCTCACTGCATCTTCCACTTCTTTCCATGTTAAGTCCTTTTCTGTTTGCAGTTCATCTACTGTACCTCTTCCCCGATTTCTTCCTCCTCGCCGTGGTTTCCATTTGGGTTCAGGAGTTCTTCAAAATATTCTTTCCACATTTTCTTCAGTTCTTTCCTATTTTCTATCTCTTGTCCCCTTTTGTTCACCATTCTAACATAATCCGTAGGATCCTTTCGCCTCTTATTCTTTACCATCCCATACAGGACCTTTTTTGTACCTTCACTATCCTGCTGATCGTGACTTAAAACGTGATGAGGTAAATAGCCCAATACGTTCAAGAGTTTCTCCTTGAGCTTGATTGATTGTGATAAAGTAGGCCGAGCGAATAGGACATTGTTGCCTATTAAAAGAAAATGTACTGTACCTGCAAGTGTTTTATCGGAAGGTGTTAAATCAAGTCGTAGGATTTGAGCTCTCTGCCTAATATTACTGCACCTATTATATCCGAAACCAAGCAATTTCTTACATATTTCTTACAATTAATATATTACCATATATGAGTCCTTGGGAAACGTTCAGATTTCTAAGGAGCATAACTATGGCTCAAACGTTCGGAGTATGTGGAGGCGAATCACTTAATTCCAAGGAATTGAAAAATTCAATAATAGGGAAATGAAGTAGCTGGCTTTCATTTTCAGTATCCAATCTGTTAACGCTGATGTATGTGTTTGAACTACTGGATATAAGTTCAATGACTTTTAAATTAATATCATTACATTGTTGCAGCTTGGCAAATATGTTATATTCCAGCAGATCAATTTTACCCTCACAACAGTAAAGACCAAAGTAATCACGCATAGATTTTACGCAAGAGAAATACAATGTAGAACAATGTTTACATTTGATCGTCAAAGACCTTACAGTACACTGAACTGCATAATATCTGGAATTGTTTCTGAAATGGCCTATTTATATTGGATTTAAATGTGGCTTCGTATTATTCGATAACACTATAGTGTCCTGCAATAACGGAGCCGCTAAATATTAAATGGCAAATAATACTTCCATTGCCGAAATCAACTGCGTAGTTAGACTCAGTACTCTAAACAAATAATCATTAAACAATTGTCTTATACAATGAAGTTCAACATGACCGTCCAGAGACTTTCATACTCAAGTTGGTTGGTGAGGAGAATGCGATGAGACTGATCGCTTAAAATAAATTCCTTATAATTGTTCCTGCCAGCGAAATTTTTTGCAATAGCTTGAAAACGCAGCTGAGAATGACGTTCTTTATTTTGTTATAAACAGTACGAAACTGCTCTAAATAAGCAATTTCCATCATCTGTTATAGGTTAAGGCAGTACATTTTGCAGGGGAACATAGAATCACTTCGCCAACTACTGGAACGACCACTCAATACTCACTTCGGCAGTCACCCTAATGGAGGCAGTTTTTGAATTCTATGTCCCGTGCATGTCAAAAATCGTATTAACACATGGAGGCCCACCTATTCTTGTCTATCGCCCCGGAGACCCGGGTTACATTTCCTGCTCTGCCAAGAAATGTAATTCTGGTCTGAGGGCAAAAACGGGGCACATTAAGTCTCTTGAGGTATAACTAAGAAGAGGAAGGTTTAATTCCCACCTCGACAATCTTGGATGTGGTTTTTCGTGGTTTCCCACTTCCACTTAAGGCAAATACCGGGATGGTTCCTAACTTAAGGCCTTGGCCGTCTTCTTGCCATTTACCTCCTTAATTACAAATACACACAGTAATGCAGCCATCACAATAACACAGGTTATGAGAGAAAATTTTCACACATACACACCCAAGTACACGGGGCTGAGTGACCACGATGTCGGAGCCCTTCAAACGAATTATGTTTGCCAAGTGTCTCTCATGGCGAAAGCAATTGTGGACACGCGCGAGTGCCTGGAAAACTACTTTTTTCTTTAATAATTTAAGATTATATCGACGATGCATAATTATAACTTTTAGTCTAGGACGCTAATAACTTGACCACCGAAGCATTGGGAAGAAATTGCAATATTAAGGTACATAAACAACATAGCCTACACATTCAACTGTCGGTTAATGTTCCTCAAAATTTCCCTTCTTAAATATTCCCCTCCTTGATAATTCTCCATCACGTAAAAACGTGCCATGTCTTGTGTTTTAAATATATCGATGCAATGGTACTGCCATCTGTTGTCAGTTCCTGGAACTATATGGGCGATGTACTGCCATCTGTTGTCAGTTATAGGAACTGATTGCAGATATTTAAACGGCGTACTGAGAACAACTGCCAGTTTGCTCTTTTGATCACATGCTGTAATGCAATGGTAAAACGGAAATAAAACGTATTGAGAGGGAATGTAGAAATATGTATCTTTAACAGACATAAAACCTTACTAATACTCCTTGATTAAACAATATTTCAGTGGTAAAAATATATATATATATATATATATATATATTGGCTAGGGCTGGGATCGAACGGTGAACCTTGGAACCATAGTCAGTCGCCTTAACCACATAGCTACTCGCGCACTCTTGTTCCGCAGCAGACGCAGCTATTCATTATCTTCAAAAGCCGCTGTCTGAAGGAAATAATCCATTTCATTATCCAAATAAATCAATGTTGCACATTCGTATATGTTCATACTGTTATTATATTTTACTGTCAGAACTTGGTTAATGTATGTTTTCAATTACATGGAAGCTTATTAAATAACTTACATTTTAATGGACTTCTCACCACCATTTTGTCATGACCCCAGGTGGATTGTGCGCATGAGTGAGGGGCAAGAATTCTGCTATTTTCTATATTAATTCAAAAATATACCGTAATATATTTGTTTATTTTAGAGACACTCTGCAAATCTAGAGACCAAGAGCTTTCGTTAGAGTGCTCTACGAAGTAAATCGGTTCTGTCGTTCTCTCAATCTCGTGGTAACAAAAATCACCTTACTGTTTTAAATATATAGATATGATTCCGTTGGCTATAACGTAATAATAATAAACTCACAATATTAAAATATTACTTTTATCATCCTTTTCTAACTGGCGTGGTTTTGGTGACACTGGAGAGCTGGAATTTGCTTATATAGGATAAATCATCCATACATACCATTGTTGATGTTAATTCATTTTAGTGGCTTGGGACATCTTGGTCATCAGCCCAATGTAGTTGGGTGTGTATTTAACTTATCTGTATTTCTGTGATGACTCTAGCTGTGTGTGTAACTGTATTCGGAACAGGGATAAGGAACGTGCCCCGGGACTTGAAGTGAGGTACTATCCCAGCATTTACCGGGAGGAAGTGTTGAAACACCCGGTAAAAATCACATTCAGGATAGCCACTGTCAGCACCGGGATTCGAACCTACGAACTCTGGACTTGCTGTAGCTGCCCGTCAGGTCGTGGTTCATGATTTAACGAGCACATACATCACATCAATAAGTTACATGTTATCAAAGAACTTCAGCACACACCCAACTACACGGTGCTCATGACCAAGATGCCCGAATCTTTTAAAAATGAATTAACAACAACAATCATTTTCTTCATTCTTTTTCTAGTCTCCTCGGTGGGAGAGTATTCAATTACTCATTACATCAAATAAAACTCAGAATAATCCACGGCTTTTAAAAGATCTCTCGTAGCACATTTGGTAACTACAAGACAAAATTAATTCAATCTCAACAACAGGTCGCCCTGTGGAGTATTGGTTCTCACTGTCAGTTGGCTGTGTTAAACAGAACGTCGAAGTTGGAGAGTAGATTCCCTCAATGGCTCCAACTCAAATATCAATTTGACGGTAGCTGAGACCGTATTATTATAATTATTGTTATTATTATTATTAGTCTATTATTAAGTTAATGAGTAGTATTAACTAGGTAATGCAAGGATTAATTTTGAACTTGTCTAGAGTATTTTAAATCTTTGAGTTCTATCTCCTATATTATGAGTAAAATGGAATAAATGTTTAACACATTCCTTCAATTTCTCGTAGGTATATTATATTTCATTTTTGAGCAACATTAACCTCCTGATGAGAACCGCATTGATGCGCTGCTTTTCCCCACTTTCGTGGTATTCTTAGAGAGTTTACACTCTTGCCCGATGTCCCTGTAAGCGACAGTTTTGTATGAGACAAGTCTCAGATTTACCCCAAGGACAGCGGACTCCCCGAACATTAACGAGTTTTAATTTCTTCAGAGACGTTCGATCTACGTTGCAGTCTTTGTCAACCAAGAACAACGAGGTGCGATGTCAACGTAAGCTTGAGAAGAAATGAAGAAAACCGAGAACCAAACTACTAATGCTTTGTAGATGTTAATCGGGAACAACAAAACAAACACGATCGGAATGAAAAGGAAGGGTTAAAAGAGCTAGTTGATATTTGTTGTCTTGATTGATTCAATGGCTTTGCGACAGCCTGTTCATATAGCCCCGTGTACTTGCGTGTTTGCGAAATCTGTTTGATGATCTGTATCATTATAATCACTGTAATAATGTGTGAATTTGTACTGGGGCTTGAATTTGAGTCCGGGGTAGACGTGACCTTAATTTTGGTATCATTCCAACATTTACATGGAGTGGGAATGGGAAATCACTTCTAGGGTGGCTGATGTAGGAATCGAACCCACCTCTTCTCAGTTTTGCCACAGGAGGCTTAGTGTAGTACGTTCCAGATATCAGACCAGAATTGAATTTCTTGCCAGATCTGGGAAGCGAAACGGGACCTCAGTGGTAACAGCCAAGAACGCTAGTCAGTGCTAAGGGGATATGGTGCTTTGTTATAAGCCTCATTCTAATAAAATCTAAATCAAATCTTACATCGAAAGAGTGGCGTATAAGTGAAACACTTATTACCCGTAATAATACTCACCTTAAGGGGCCAGTTCTCTGGAACAACATGAATAATCTCCCTCATTATCATGATAATACTCATCACTAGGATCCGATGATCTATGAGTTAGGATGTCTAAACCAACAATGATCTCCCTCATTATCATATTACTCATCACTAGGAGCCGATGATCTATGAGTTAGGATGTCTAAACCAACAATGATCTCCCTCATTATCATGATAATACTCATCACTAGGAGCCGATGATCTATGAGTTAGGATGTCTAAACCAACAATGATCTCCCTCATTATCATGATATTACTCATCATGAGGAGCCTATGATATATGAGTTAGGATCTCTAAAACAATATCCTTTGTCATCATGATAATACTCATCACTAGGAGCCGATGATCTATGAGTTAGGATGTCAAAAGCAACAATTATCTCCCTCATTATCATGATAATACTCATCACGAGGGGCCGATGATCTATAAGTTAGGATATCTAAAACAATCTCCTTTATCATGGTGGAACTCATCACTAGAAGCCTTTGATCTATAAGTTATGATTCTTAAACAATCTCCATCATTATCATTAGTTCCCTGCAACTGAAAACCATCAATCCTGAACAATGAAGAGAAAAATACTGGTTTTCATAGAAAGGCTATGAAGAGCAGGGTGATCGAATTAGAGAGTTGATACATTTATTTAGAACCACTCGAGATTATCACCTCGCTGAATTCGCCAGGTACAAGAGACATGGAGTAGGACGATCGAATAGATTATTACCATATCAGTGTGTACATTCCAGGAAGACGCATTCAATATTGGTGTCTATGGAAACACTACGTCAACAAGGCTCCCGAACTCATTACTCGAGTTTGAAGGTAGATCCTGGTTTCTACTTTGTCCACACATCATTATAACCAATCTAATTATGGTATTGGCCTTGGTTCAAATTCCCTGTTTGATGAATAGAGGTGTGAGCACATTTCATGAACAATCGCGCAACTGAGATAGGCACGTAATTGTGTTGGAACTTCAATAGAGCGAGGCGCACAAATTAGTTTGATAATATACTGAGAGAATTTATAAGGTCTCGGCATGTATGTTTATTAATACTTTGTTGTTGTTCTCATTCACGGCACTAACAATAGCTGCTACACGAATCCATGTTTATATACGTGGGTTAATTTCAGAAGTCACGGCAACAATGTTCTTTCTGAGCAATCCTGCTTTATTGCGGTGGCCGAACATGTGAAAATCACATGAGGAAAGATTGGGGAACAAACGGTGGGTGAGTGGTTATCGTGTCGGACTACCAACCCCAAGCCTGCAAGTTCACCCCTGGCCGTGGTAAGTGATATTTGAAAGGCGACAAAAATCACATTACGCATTTCATACGTTGTTGACAAGTTATATAACCCATTTGCATTCAGTAGGCCGTGTTCATAATGGAAAAATTAATCTCGGGATTTTCCGCCAACACCAAAAATTCCTCCTTTCTTCACTAGAAAGCGCTATAGTGTCAAGGAGCTTAGATATCTAACCTCCTTGACTTTCATAGCGCTCCAAGGAGCGATAAAATTCGACATGCAAGTGGCCCTCTGGGCGTCAATTAACGAAGCTTGCACCCGACACTGGAGGGCATACATTATTATTATTATTATTATTATTATTATTATTATTATTATTATTATTATTATCGGAGAACAACGCTGACCGAGCCAAGAAGTGTTGAATTTATTCTTGTAGGCCAAAGCTCAAAACTGTCAGTTGTAACTCTTCAGTCGGTCGACACGAATGACCCAATGACTACCGGGTGAGTTAGCCGAGGTCGTTACGGCATGACTGTTGGCAGTCGCTCACATCCGGGAGGCGAGGAGGTTCGAATCCCTCCCGCCGGCAACCTTGAAGATGGTCTTCTGAGGTTTCCCATCTTCCTTCCAGGCAAATGCCGGGGTTGGTCCCTAACTATAGGCCACAGCCGCTACCTTCCAACTCCTCGTCCTTACCTTCCTTCCAACTTCCCTCCCCAACGGTACTTGTCGCTCACCCATTGGGTGTCCGTCTCGAAGCAGCTACAACACTGGCGAGCCGAACATGTCCTCGGACACTCCGGGCACTAAAAGCCATACGCAAAAAAAAAAAAAAAAAAACAATGACTGGGCGGGGTACAAAGTACAGTAGAGTCTCGCAAACTCGGCACTCGGTAACCCGGCACTCCGGATTTCTCGGCCACCCCGACAGGAGAAAAATCATGATTCTTGTTTGTTTTTTGTGTTTCCGCACAGAGCGTTATGTTTTCTTTCGTCTTCTCCATCAATAGAATTATCGACAGTTAAAAATACGACGCGAAACAAATTGACCTACAGTACACAGGAAGAAGATTAACGACGACCTGATAAATACAGTACTGTAAATGCACAAACTGTTGGCAGTAAGAAGTAAACAAACGGTTCTCGCGCACAGCGTTGTATTTATTTATTTGATTGCGCAATTCTGTGTCTTCGCCATCTTCCTGACGAGGATTCAAGAAACAGGTTTCAAAGCGAAAAACAAAAGAATATTTACTTACTTTTTTGCAAAAAGTAAATGGTAATTTTCATGAAGTGAAAAAACTATTTGCCTGCGGGAATTGTTTTGTACATATACCGTATTTGCTCGCGTATATCTCGCCCCCGCGTATATCTCGCACCCCATTTTTTTTATTTGAAATTTCAGGGGAAAAAAAAGTACTCGCATATATCTCGCATTCATTACTGACGCCATCATATAAATGACCGTAATAACCTTGAGGTAGAAACACGTTCGATTTAGCGCGCCACAACAGTCGTCATTGTCCAGGAACTTACCTGAAGCGTTACTAACAGGAAGAGCGAGCAAGGAGTTGATCCGAACTTCGATACGAGCCGATTAGGGATCGAGGCGCCGCGTGCAAGCATACGGCGCAGCGTGAGTGTTAGCACGCTGTACATCGTTCGCCGCGTCTTCGGCCGCGGTTGGTTAAATTCCCCGCCTTGAGACACGTTCGAATTAGCGATTAGCGCGCCACGTCAGTTGCGAAAGTAGGCCTAATGTTACATCGCAGAGAAACGCAGTTCAGTCTTCTCGAATGTCATTGATTTCGTCTTTACGCATTGCGACGCATCAGAGCTCGGCCGCGTGTAAGAATACGGCGCAGCGTGAGTGTTGGCACGCTGTACATCGTTCGCCGCGTCTTCGGCCGCGGTTGGTTCAATTCCCCGCCTTGAGACACGTTCGAATTAGCGATTAGCGCGCCACGTCAGTTGCGGAAGTAGGCCTAATGTTACATCGCAGAGAAACGCAGTTCAGTCTTCTCGAATGTCATTGATTTCGTCTTTACGCATTGCGTCGCATCAGAGCTCGGCCACGTGCAAGAATACGGCGCAGCGTGAGTGTTAGCACGCTGTACATCGTTCGCCGCGTCTTCGGCCGCGGTTGGCTAAATTCACCGCCTTGAGACACGTTCGAATTAGCGATTAGCGCGCCACGTCAGTTGCGGAAGTAGGCCTAATGTTACATCGCAGAGAAACGCAGTTCAGTCTTCTCGAATGTCATTGATTTCGTCTTTACGCATTGCGTCGCATCAGAGCTCGGCCACGTGCAAGAATACGGCGCAGCGTGAGTGTTAGCACGCTGTACATCGTTCGCCGCGTCTTCGGCCGCGGTTGGCTAAATTCCCCGCCTTGAGACACGTTCGAATTAGCGATTAGCGCGCCACGTCAGTTGCGGAAGTAGGCCTAATGTTACATCGCAGAGAAACGCAGTTCAGTCTTCTCGAATGTCATTGATTTCGTCTTTACGCATTGCGACGCATCAGAGCTCGGCCACGTGCAAGAATACGGCGCAGCGTGAGTGTTGGCACGCTGTACATCGTTCGCCGCGTCTTCGGCCGCGGTTGGCTAAATTCCCCGCCTTGAGACACGTTCGAATTAGTGATTAGCGCACCACAACAGTTGCGCAAGTAGGTCTACTGTTACATCGCAAATTTTGGTGATTTTCGGGAATACGGTCATTCCCCGCCTATATCTCGCACCGAAAATTTTCACACATATTTTCGGTCAAAAAAGTGCGAGATATACGTGAGCAAATACGGTATACTGTACAGTGTACATATTATAAAAATAATTTGTTGGCCTAGTTTTTCTATGTTTTGTTTTATAATTTACAGGAATTGTTTTCCTTGATTGTTATGCAGTATGGCAGTACAGTACTGAACTATATATTCAAGTACTGTAATTGTAGTGGCTTAAAAGTTTTAATACTTTTGTTTCCGTTAAAAAAAAATGTACTGCTTTGCATTACTTCTAAACCAAAACAAACAGCTTATTTCTTCTTTTTAACACATTTCCCGATAACCCGGCATTTTCGCGAACTCGGCCACCCTTCGGTCCACATTAGGCCGAGTTTGCGAGACTTTACTGTTCTGTATATAATATATAATTTATGAATGATAAGTAAATAACACTCCTGGAAATACTTACATATATTAGTTATGATAACTGATATGGTCCCGATATAATTGTGATCATAACTATCGAAATTTGATGTTTTGAAGTCGGTCACCACGATAGTACCCAATTGTAATGGGTGGTTCCCTAATCCTCAAAAATGAATCATGAGATTATTATTTAGCGCATGGCTTTTAGTGCCGGGAGTGTCCGAGGACATGTTCGGATCGCCATAAGTTGTAGCTGCTTCAATGTGGACACCCATGGGGGTGAGCTACAAGTTCCGTTCAATTTCAAGTAGCTCCAACTCTCGCTACCAGATGTCACTGATACCTAGTGGTGAACGTTGGAACTTAGATAAAGCGTTTCAACTAAATCTAACCTGCAAGTTTAGCTTCACACAAGTTTAATTAGTGAAAGGTTCTTTTACATGCCATCAATCTATGGCATGGGACCGCTGGCTTTACTTCCCCTCAGAAGGAAGACAAGCTCAGCATGCTACCGACTACGCCACTGAAGCCGCCATGAGGTTAATAAATACACTTGGATGACCAGTTTTTATCGTCAAGCGATAATCATCAGATCCATTACACCTAGGCCATTAAATCTATGACTAAAAGTATGAGTGATAGTATTTACAATATATACATGTATTTAGTTGCAATTAAACTAGCACAACTAGTCAATATTTGTTAGTTATATGTGATATTTTGTTAAGAATACTGATAGTGGTGATTGATCTTCAAATTTGCTTCCCTAGTGTGATTATGTGATTGTTGATAAATGTTCACGTTATAGTGGATTGCATACTTAGCTGCTAGATTTGCACGGATATGAGCAGTTGACATCGTCACTAAACAGGGATTAATTTAATTTTTTAGCCTATTTTCAATTTTGAAAAAATAGGCTTATGAGATCACCTTTTGTCCGTGTGTGTGTGCGTGTGCGCGCGCGTGTATGTGTGTGTGTGAGAGAGAGAGGTGTGTGTGTGTGTCCCTAATAACTTCTAAACGGCTGGAGCGATTTCAATGACAATCTGTAAGTTCATAGCACTATTCCGGACGACCACGGCTGTGGCTTTCAAATTTTGTTACGTCTCACCAATCCAACATGGCGGCTGTGCGAAATATTTCACCAGCATTCAATATCTCCGAAACTATTCCCGTTATCACCCTGGATTTTTTTTACGGTGATAAAGGGAACTACAAGAAGTTCACCTATGTGACTTTTGAAAAACTAGTAACTACAAAACCAACATGGCGGCCACGCGAATTTGTGACTTTTAAATATACGTTTCTCGCGATTTAACCAATCAAACTCAATTAAACTTGGTACAGTATATGTTTATTGTAACGCACCGACATCTAACTTCGTTCAATTGTTTACATAACCACAAGATGGCGGATGTGCGAAATATTTCACCGGTATTCTATATCTCTGAAACTATTAGCGGCATCACCCTGAAATTTTGTACGGAGATAAAGGGCACCACTGAAAGTTCACCTATAAGACTTTCAAAAACCGGTTGACTACAAAACGAACAGGGCGGCCAAGCGAATTTGAAAATTTTAAATAGACCTTTCTCGCGATTTAATGTTCCAAACGCAATTAAATCTGGTACAGGAAATGCTTATACAAATTGTAATGCACTGGTATAAAATTTAGTTCAATTGTTTACATAACCTCAAGATGGCGGCTGTTCGAATTTTAAAATTAAGTTTTTATTTCTTGTGTCGTAATCATGCGATCGAAGTGAAAGTTTGAATAATGAAACTACGCAATAATTTTCCTTTAATGGTACATGACTCTATGGCCTAAGCATTTAACAATCCAACATGGCGACCATCCGAAATATTAGACGGCTCTGAATATCTACGAATCAATTATAGCAATCAAACTGATTTATTTTATGATCATAGGGGCTATGAACTTAAGTTCACCTATAGGACTTTAAATAACCTGGTGATCACAAATCCAACATGGCGGCGACGCGAAGTATACATATTCACATGGACGTTTCTCGCAATTTAACCATCCGAGTGCAGTGAAACTTGGTACAGTAAATCCTTATACGAATGACTGGCATCTTAAGTTTCTTCAATTGTTTCCATAACCTCAAGATGGCAGCTGTGCGAAATTTTAAAATCTCCTTGTTACTTCTTGTGTCCTAATCATGGGATTGAAGTTTGAATGCTACACGTACACAATAATCTTCATGTAACAGTATATAACTCTAGGACCTACACATATAAAATACAACATGGCGACCATCCGAAATATTTAGTCGGTTCTCAATATCTACGAAATCTATTACAGCAATCAAACTCAAATTTTGTATGTTGATAGTGGCAGTTAACATAAGTAGGATATATGAAAATAGGCTGTATAGTTCTTCACGGAACTACTTGTTAAGCTCTCCATTCCCATTAGAGATTAATTTATATAGGTATATTATTGTTTTATTTTTGACTAGCATTACCCGTCGTGGCTTCGCCTGCAAATATTCTAGTTGTAAAGAGAACACTTAGCAAAATCTCAATCATGAATGCTATGACTGATTTATCCTTGGTATGAATAATCAGACTTAATCTATTCAGCTACTGGTGCAGTGGGTGGGGGTTTGTCATTCCTTCATAGGTATATCAGAGCGAAGTTAGTTTTCTGGGAATATCACAGACACTGTTAATTTAAGGGCCTTTAAATGTGGTTTTCGGAGACTCTTTATAGTCGGGTGAAAATGACTTTTCGTACCACTCTCACACGTGAAAATTGCATGAAAAATTCTAGAGTGCCCCTTGACCCCCTTAAGCGC
Source organism: Meconema thalassinum (assembly GCA_946902985.2). Classification (NCBI taxonomy): domain Eukaryota; kingdom Metazoa; phylum Arthropoda; class Insecta; order Orthoptera; family Tettigoniidae; genus Meconema; species Meconema thalassinum. The sequence goes on from OX336388.2 coordinate 1,211,110,799, forward strand.
ATTATACTGTATGTATTGATGAATTTTACAGCTTAATTTGGTTCCGTGATAACCTTATAACCGTCTGGAAACTTTCACAGTAATGTAATAATTGGAATTGCATTGCGTCTTACAGAAATAGATGGACCTGTGAGATTCTGTTACCATGGTTACTGTGTTGCATTTATTTAGAGTATTTATTTAATTGTGAGGCATTTAAAGAGAAAGTGAGTGCGTTTCGCCTACGCATTGGGTTATGCTGAACCTGTAGGTACCCCATATGTGTAGGTTGGTGTTAATGGGACCTTATTTTCGCTACAAAACTGAAATGGGACCTTAGCAGAATAATATAGGGAGGGATAGGCATCTTACTGTTTGCTATTTACGTTATAGGCTATTTAAGATATTTCGTTATTTTAATGTTAATAAAATGCGTGTATGTTTACCATGTTAGATTGGTAACGGTTTATCCGTATTGACAAATGGTATCATATATGCATTATGCAATCCGCACTGTCAATAATGTGAAATTATGTTTTTAATATTTTAAACGTACATGTTTCGATATAACTATGATACCTTCTTCATCGTTAATACTATAGTTTAACATTATTAATATGAAATGATATAGATTCTGTTGTCTGTTGAGGTTATCCGAATAGCTACGACGGTAATAAGCCAGCTAAATGGGAGTGTGACTTGGGCAGTTTCATTAGATAGATTTCTAAATTTTCATATATCATTGTTTTTTATAAACTTTTCACCAGAATTTCAATCGCAACTCCATTTTATTAACAACATTTTTCTAGTGTTAAAAACTTATTTTTTATGTAAAAATTTTCATTTATTTTAATTCCGCGATGTAGTTGGTAGCATGCTGAACTGCTGTGCCCAAGATAGCGGGTTCAAATACTGCTGAAGTCGTCGGATTTTATAAAATCGTTAAAATCCTTCAGCATGGCTCCATCGGAGGGGAAGTAAAGCCGGCGGTCCAATGTCATGGATTTATGGCATGTAAAAGAACCTTCCACTAACTTAAATTTTGTGAAGCTAAATTTCTAGGTTCGATTTCGTTAAAACGCTCTATTATAGTTGCAACGTTCACAACTAGGTGTCAGTGACATCTGGTAGCGAAAGTTGGAACTACTTGAAATTGAATGGAACTTGTAGCTGACCCCATGGGTGTCCACTTGAAGCAGCTACAGCCTTTGGTGAGCCGAACATGTCCTCGGACACTCCCGGCACTAAAAGCCATACGCTAAATAAATAAATAAATAAATAAATAAATAAATAAATAAATAAATAAATAAATAAAATGTTAAACTAATAACGCTGAAGAAGATATCAGTGTCATATCGGAACATGTAGGCCTACGTTCAAAATACTAATAAACATCATTTCAGTGCATTGACAGGGCAGATTACATAATACATAGCCTAGACTATATTTTATTTTAATGTAGACATTCATTTTGGTGCTTTCCTATCTTTTGTAGATATAGTTAGACTAATTTGTTATGCTTTATTTACTTAATACCATTCTGCAGTTTTTCGAACTGCAATGCCATGTGCTGTGGTTCGGTTTCCACGTAAAAAGGAGGTCCCGTGGCTCATGATCTCGCGATTAACGGTCACGTTAAACTACAAGCTTGCTTGCTTTGCATTCTGCAGTATGCATTTTTCTGGTCAGCTTTGTTTTAAGGCTGGAGGATGTATTATCAATAAGATTTTCTCTCTTCATAACATAGATTGCAACTTACTTATTCTTAACATAAATTTCAAGTTTTATGAAATTACTTCAGACGTGTTAAACTGATGCGTGAACATACATATATCAAGCCAATGGTTGTTCTTGGATGATATGGCATGGCAATTAAACGTTCTAAGTGCCATGAAAATGCAGGCAAACGAATTTTATTCTTAATACATTTTATTCATAATAAACTTTTTAAACTAGAAGCGAAAATGATGCATGCAGGATGTCAGGATAATCCGGGTGAATGCCCGATGTTTAAGCCAGAGACTGCGGGCAAAGGAATATCCGGTGGGATTCTCTATTTGTCACGTGACAGACTCCCCGGGGAATGCTAATACTGGGTACAGTATTGTGTGAGATATGAGGTATTAGTGTAATGAAATAATGGTCGCTTGGCCTCAACAAGATTATACCAGGTTACCAGAGTGCTCATGATTCCCTTGTTTATGGACAAATCAGTGAGTTCATTCCTAACTCTGGTGCACTCGGCTGCGAGCCGGAAGATCCAACCCTGATGCAGCTTGCAAGATTGCATTGTTGTCTGGCTAATTGTGTTTGAAGCCTTGTCTCTCGAAATGGAAGTAATTGAATTTATATCTACGAGACACATTTTTAAATTAAGAATGATATTAAGCTGACGAGTTGAAGCTGAGGTAGATTATAGAGTAGAGATTATAGCATCCTAGTCTTTGGTTTGAAAGGTTGTTGTTTGAGTCTTCAGTCTTTTGACTGGTTTGATGCAGCTCTCCATGCCTCCCTGTCCTGAGCTAATCGTTTCATCTCTACATAGCTACCACACCCTACATCCGAGGCAATATGTTTAACATATTCTAACCTTGGTCTACCCCTACAGTTCTTGTCCTCGACCCTTCCTTCCATAACTAAGCTTGCTATTCCTGGGTGTCTTAGTATGTGTCCTACCAACCTATCTCTTCTCTTCATTAGCAGTCGCCAGAAACATCTCTCCTCTCCCACTCGCCTTAATAGCTCTTCGTTTGTAACCCTATCTACCCATCTGATCTTCATCATTCTCCTGTAACACCACATTTCAAATGCTTCAATTCTCCTCTTTTCTGCTGCACCAATAGTCCAAGTTTCACTTCCATAGAGCGCCACGCTCCAGACAAAGGCTTTCAAAAATGACTTCCTAATACCTAAATCTATATTCGATGTCAACAGATTCCTTTTTTGTAGGAAGGCTTTCCTTGCCTGAGCCAACCTACTTTTTATATCCTCTTTGCTTCGTCCATCACTGGTTATTCTGCTTCCTAAGTAACAGAAGTCTCCAACTTCCTTCAGCTTTTCACCTGCCAATTTGATCTCCATAGAAGTTTCTGATTTATTTCGGCTGCATTCCAGTATTTTTGTTTTACATTTATTAATTTTCATCATGTATTCATTCTGTAAGACGGAGTCCATACCATTCAAAAACTGATTCAAATCCTCAGGCGTGTCGGCCAAGATGACGATGTCATCAGCAAATCTCAGAGTTGAAATTATTTCTCCTTGAATCTTCACTCCCACTTTACATTTTTCTCCAATTTCCTACATTGCTTGTTCAATGTAAAGATTGAAAAGTATGGGTGATAAGTTGCAGCCTTGCCTTACACCTTTCTGAATACCAGCTTCTCTCTCATATCCTTCAGCTCGAATGACTGCTGTCTGGTTTCTGTATAGATTGTATATCACCCTCCTATCCCTGTACTTTATTCCAATAGATTTCAAAATGTCAAACAATTTAGTCCAATCAACGTTAGCAAAAGCCTTTTCTAAGTCTACAAATGCCATGAACGTTCTCTTACCTTTCCTTATTCTACCTTCCAAAATCAGCCTAAGACTTAGTACAGCTTCCCTTGTTCCTACATTTCTCCTGAAACCAAACTGGTCTTCACCCAACTCCGTTTCTATCTGGCTTTCAATCCTCTTGTAAGTTATTCTAGACAGGATCTTTGAAGCATGAGTAATCAAGCTGATTGTACGGTAATCTTCACATCTGTCAGCTCCCACTTTCTTTGGTATAGGGATGATAACATTCTTCTTGAAATCAGGGGGTACCTCACCTGTCTCATAAATCCTACACACCAAGTGAAATAACCTGATCAGACCTTCATCTCCTATGCAGCGTAGCAACTCAATCGGTATATCATCTATGCCTGGTGCTCTGTTCCTGCCTAAGTCCTCTAATGCTCTGTCAAATTCTGATCTCAATATTAAATCTCCTTTTGCATCCTCATCAATGTCCTCCTCCCTTTCCATGACATGATTCTCATTCTCCTTTCCCTTATACAAGCACTCTATGTAAGATTTCCATCTCTCAACCTTTTCTTCCCTATCTGTTAGAGGCTTTCCATTTGTGTCCTTAATATTACAGCACTTAGTCTTCTTTTCCCCAAAAGTATTCTTAATCCTTCGATAAGCTGTGTCTACTTTTCCTAATTTCAGACAATTTTCTATACCTGCACATTTCTCTTTCAACCATTCTTCTTTCGCTTCCTTGCACTTCTTGTTAACCTCATTTCTCAGACGTCTGTATTCTGCTTTCCCCTTTTCATCTCTTAGATTCTTGTGTTTCCGCCTTTCATCCATCAATTCTAGTATATCCTGAGTGATCCACGGTTTTCTACCTATTCTTTCATTCCTACCAATGTTTTCTTCTGCGGATTTTGTTATTTCATTCTTCAAAAATGCCCATTCGTCTGCAATTGAAGTCCGTTTAGGATTTTTCATTAGTCCTTCCGTTATACTCTTCTTGAATCTTTCGTTTACATCCTTTACTTTCAGTCCGTCTATTGCCCACCTTTTTGGCTTTTGACTTTTCTTCAGTTTCTTCAACTTTAATCTGCATTTCATTACAACCAGATTGTGGTCAGAGTTTATGTCAGCACCAGGATATGTTTTACAATCCAAAATCTGGTTTCGAAACCTCTGCTTGACCATAATGAAGTCGATTTGGTAACGCCCTGTATCTCCTGGTCTCATCCATGTGTATATTCTTCTATTGTGGTTATTGAATAAGGTGTTAGCTATGACCAACTCATGTTCGGTGCAGAATTCCATCAGCCTGCTTCCTCGATCATTTCTTTCACCTAATCCGAAATCTCCTACTATCTTCCTTTCTCTCCCTTTTCCTACCACAGCATTCCAATCTCCCATTACTATAACATTTTCATCACCTTTGATATACCTCAGAATGTCATCTATTTCTTCGTAGACCTTTTCAACATCCTCATCATCAGCTTGACTGGTAGGCATATAGACTTGTACCACTGTGGTGCACGTAGATTTAGTATTGATTTTTGCTACAATAATCCGTTCACTGCATTGCTCATAATATTCCACCCGCTGTCCAAGTTTCCTACTCAATATGAGACCAACTCCTGCTTGGCCATTGTTTGATTTAGTGCTAATGACCCTATAGTCTCCTGACCAAACGTCCTGTTCTTCCTGCCAGCGCATTTCACTAATCCCAACCAAATCCAACCTCAACCTATCCATTTCCCTTTCTAAGTTTTCTAACCTTCCACTTCCTAGCAGACTTCTAACATTCCACGCTCCGATCCGTAGAATGTCAGATTTCCTCTTTGTCACTTCTGTGATGTTAACCCCCTCTCGAGTAGTCCCCACCCGGAGATCCGAACGGGGGACTAGTTTACCTCCGGATTGAAATTTTACAAGGGAGGAAGCCATCATCACATGTAATTATGCATAGAGAGGTGCATATCCTCGGGAATAGCATTATGGCTGTAGTTTCCCGTTGCTTTCAGCCGTGCAGCAGAACGCAGTGTAGCCATTAGTTGGCTTATATTATCAATATCTTAACCGTCTATTAGACTAGTAAAGAATTGATTTATTCTGAAAGGCTGCTACTCCCTTTCAGAATAAGTAAAGAGCAATTCTACTACAAAATACAAAAGATATGGACATCAAAACAAGCGCCATGTGAAGTCGATTCTCAGCAAGGACCTAAACATCAAAGTGGAAATGGACAGTGAACTGTGTGAAGGCTGTATTTATGGCAAGGCTCATCGTCTACCGTTTGGCACCAGAAACAAGACAACGGAACCAGGAGAGCTTATCCACACAGATGTGTGCGGACCATTCCAAAAATCAGTGTCGGGATATCGATATTTTGTTCTTTTCAAAGATGACTACACAACATTTAAGACAATCTACTTCATCAAAGAAAAAAGTGAGGTTGTGAAAAAGTTGAGTCAGTTTATAGCTGAAGCAAAGACAGCTGGACATGTTATTAAAGAACTTCTGAGTGACAAAGGAAGAGAGTTTGACAATGAAGAAGTCAAGAAAATTCTTCTGAAGGAAGGAATCACACAGCGTTTCACAATGCCGTACACTCCTGAGCAGAATGGATGTAGTGAGAGAGAAAATCGAACAGTCGTGGAAACAGCAAGAGCCATTATGCATGCTTATGGAAATATTTCACAAAGACTTTGGGCTGAAATGCTAAATTCAGCTTCGTACATCCTGAATCGGAGAGGACCTTCCAATGTTTCTGGGGGTATCTCCATATGAGATGTGGTATGGCAAGAAACCTGGAACGAAGCATTTGCGAATAATAGGATCCACTTGCTACGCTCATGTTCCAAAACAACGACGAAAGAAAATGGATCGTAAAGCTGTGAAAGGGATTTTGATTGGCTATAATCACGATGAAGGGTATCGAATTTGGTGCAAAGAAGGAAACAGGCTTATCAGATCACGAGATGTGATTTTTGAGGAGAAGGCTTTAATCGAGAGGAAAAGAATGAATATCCCAATAAATGTTGAGCTACCTAACCAAGTATTTCTAGAATCAGGTACTCAGACAGGAGACCAGCCTGATGTTAAACCTCAGAGTGATGAAGAAGAGGATTTCTTGGGTTTCGACGACCTTTTCCCAGATGAAGATGATCACCAAAACAATGAGATGACTGGACGACAGCTGCGAAATCGGTCTACACTTAAACGTCCAAATATTCTTCAAGACTATGTAGCATCCGTTTCAACAACTTTTAAAGAACCAGATGGCTATGCTGAAGCTTTGAAATCGGATGAACAGGATGACTGGAAAGAAGCCATGGATCGAGAAATGAGAGCACATCAAGAAAATGCAACTTGGGTCATGGAGGATTTACCGCCTGGAAAAAGATCCATTCCCTGCAAATGGGTTTATAAAGTAAAAACAAATGCAGATGGCTCGGTGGATAAATTTAAAGCCAGGTTGGTGATAAAGGGTTTTTCACAACAGAAAGGTGTCGATTATGACCAGACGTTCAGTCCTGTGACAAGAACATCTACTATTCGAAAACTACTCGCTGTTGCTGCCAATGAAAACATGATGCTAGCTCAAGTAGATGTGTCAACAGCCTTTCTCTATGGTAATTTAGAGGAGACCATATTCATGAAGCAGCCTGAAGGGTACAATGATGGCTCCAGTAGAGTATGTCGTCTGAAGAAGAGCTTGTATGGGCTGAAACAAGCCCCTCGCTGTTGGAACAAAAAGTTCAGTGACTACATAATCAAATTAGGATTTCGAAGGAGTGAAGCTGATCCTTGTCTCTTCGTTAGGCAGAGAGGTTGCAGCAAAATTTTCTTCGTCCTCTATGTTGATGATGGCTTGATAGCAGCTGACAATGAGCATGGACTTCAGCAGTTTATCAACGATCTCAAGATGGAGTTCAAAATTACTTCAAAGCCAGCATCGTTTTTTGAAAGGTTCCGGGCACGATTCCTAGCCAGGTATTGGGCAATACAAACGCACGTGGTTAATTTTCATGGCCGGCCCCGTGGTATTGGGGTAGCACACCTGCTTCGAACTCGGACACCCCGGATTGGATTCCCGGCTCCGTCAGGGATTTTAGAAACTGACGTGAGGGCTGGAATGGGGTGCACTCAGCCTCATGAGGACAATTCAGTAGATGTCTGACAGTGAGGCAGCACCCCGGTCATAGAGACCAAAATTAACGGCTGAGGGAACCCGATGCATCATCCCTTAATCTGCAGGTCAAATGGCTGTGCAGCGGTCGCTTGGTAGGCCTATGCCCTTCATGGGCTGTAGTGCCACGGGGTTTGGTTTGGTTTGATTAATTTTCCTGGCAGGGGGACTAGTTATTATTATTATTATTATTATTATTATTATTATTATTATTACTATTTTACATTCATTTCACCACAGAAGTGGTACATATCAATATATCGTCGGCTTGTTTGCAAGACGGTATGGTTAAATCTCTTAAGGTGGCACATTGAGAAACGAGCGCCCAATTGAACAGGTCTCCAAGATGATATGTAGACCAGGATGTAATTCCATTGTAGATTGCGAGCCAATGATTTGGGGATGATGCCGGTAGAAGAAATTACTATGGGAAGAACCACTATAATTTCCTGTCTCCACATTTCCGTATTTCCTCAGACAAGGGCAGATATTTGGTGATCTTATCACAGCAGGTTTGTTGCAGATTATGGGAATTGGGCACTGCAATATCAATTAGGAAGGTTCTCTTCTGCACCTTGTCCTCAAGAACGATATCTGGCCAGTTTGCTGGTATGGTTTTATCAGTAATAACTGATCGGTCCCATAACAACTTGTGGTTAGGATTTTCCAAAACGGCGTCAGGAACACACTGATAGTAAGGCAAAATATTATCAGATAATAAGTGCTTTTGAGCAAGGTGTAGGTGCATTATTTTGGCCAGTTGGTTGTGCCTTTTCATGTAATCAGTACAGGAGATTGCTTGGCAGCCTCCTGTGATATGTTGAATTGTTTCCGGTTCTAGTTGGCATCTTCGGCATTTATCATCCTGATATATTTGCCTTAACTATATATTTAAGATAGTTTTTGGTAGCCACAACTTGATCCTGGATTTCAACCATGAATCCTTCAGTCTCAGTGAATAGGTCCGCATGAGTCAACCAGCTGTTCGACGCATCAATGTCGACATGTTTCTGGTTGAGATCATACGGATGACGACCGTGCAGAGCTTTCTGCGTCCACTGCTGAAGCTTGATGGCTGAACATTCCTCATTATTATTATTATTATTATTATTATTATTATTATTATTTTCGCTGACTGAGGATGTGCGTATACTTGCTGACACAGAGCCGACTTCTCACCCAGTTTACAGTGTTTAACTTTGGTGAGAAGGCTGCGAGTCAATAGCAGTGGCTAACCACTTTCCATTTCCCCCCGGATGTCATCGTATTTTAATGAATCGTCTTCTCAGCTCCCTACAACACCGAAATGTTTTAAAGGGATGCCACACTATTCAAAAATATTTTATTTTCAACAATGATCGAAGTTATTTATTGGAAATAACATATGCTCATAAATAATTAGGCTACCTTTACGCGCCGGAAGGTAGTCATTTAAGTTCTACACGCATCCAAAAAGGTTTTGCATATTTCCAAGGAGCACAGTGGGGATGAAAGTGAGGAAGGACTTGTTTATTAAGCAGTGTCTACGCTTGCTCTACACAATTGAGATTGGGAGCATAGGCAGGCCATTCCATTCTGTGAATACCATTCTCCCGAAGAAAGACATTGACAATGTCAGCTCTGTGCGGCCGAGCGTTATCGTCCACGAAAGTGAAATTTGGGCCGAAATTGTCAGCATAGACTTTCAATTCAGGTGCCAGGATAGTATACCTGTAACGTATGCCTGTCATACACCCTGGGATGTACACAAGAGGGGTTCGGCGACCATACATGATGCCCCTCCAAAACATTGCACCACCTCCTCCCTGTTGGTATCTGTCTCGGATGTATTGGTCGTGCAGACGTTCACCGGGTCGTCTCCACACTCACACAGATCCATCCTCATTGACACAGTCGAGTGTACACAGGCGATATACACGCACACAAGACCACTACGACTCATGGCCAGCAATATGCAAAACTGATTTGTTGTGTGTATTTATGAGATAGGTGTCAATATTCCTATTTTAACAGTGAAATTCAGTCTCTATATCAGGTAATAGGAAATTCAACAGTAATCCATGGAGTAAAGCCATTCATCAACATCGGTGAAGGAGAACATTACTACGATGACATGATCAAGGTGGTGACAAATGAATGTGTTGGAGTGTGTATGACGATTTATGGTTAATTAACTCAGTAAATTTGTTACATAAAATGTTTTCCCCAGAGATTATTTCATTGTGATGAAACGTGAGGTAAATATATTATGAAAGTAAATCTTTGATGACGAACTCTCAGTATGTCGGAAAATAATATCAATGAAATTAAGTTAATTTTTCTCTTGTATTGCCAAGGCTGGAAGAATTCCTATGTACTTGCTAATGTAAGTCAACATTCTCTTTCTGTATATTGGCTTCAGTTGATTTTTATTCGACTGGCTGTGTGGCGCAGCCTGCTGTTTCCAAGGTTGCAGGATCGAATCCTGGTGCAGTCAGTTGGCATTTGAGAGTGCGCAAATGTGAGGGAGCCGTGTCAGTTGATTAAATTGCACGTTAAAGTTCCCCTTTGGGGCAATACTCCTGTACCAGGCGTCTCTAAAAGCCTCGGTGGTTAAAAGGGACGTTAAACCATTATTCTTCTTTCTTCGATTCGGCCAACTAGGAACCACGTCAGTTCAACTGTCTCTTCTTCCGAGCTCTAACCACCGCCCAGTGTTCCCGCATTCGTCTTCGGTGTTGTTCTTTTCTCTCTTGGGACCACGCCTTCCCTGTCTTCAGCTTCGGCTTTTCCTGGAAACCTTTGTGCGTACGTAGTTTTTCCTGAAGTGGAACACGCTCCTGGATATCTTTAGGGGAAATTTCCATTTCACGTAGATCTTTCTCAACTTCCGTAAACCATGCCCCTTTGGTTTTCTTATCTTGGAAGTACGTCAATATCCGTTTTGATATCTTGCCTGGGCTCATTCGTGTCACGTGGCTATAAAAGGCAATCCTTCTTTTTCGAAACGTGTCACTGATCTTCTCCACGAGCTTGTACAATTCGTGGTTGTGACGCCTTCTGTACTCGCTGTTTTCTTTGATGGGACCCAGGATTTTCCTCAAAATCTTCCTTTCTTTAGCCCCTAGTTTTTCCATCAGACCTTTCTTGTTCATTATTAGAGTCTCAGCCGCATACAGAGCCTCTGGTCGAATAACAGTGCAGTAATGTCTAATTTTGGCGTTTAAGGATATCGATCTCTTATTGTAGATGTCTTTAGTCAGGTTGTATGCCATTTCCATTTTATTAATGCGTGACATGAAGGCTTCCTTCTCTGATAGGTTAGGCTCCATCCATTCACCGAGGTATTTAAACTTTTCTGCCTTCTGAACTTTTCCTAGTCCAACCTCCAGTTCCCTGGGCGCTGACTTTATATTTGTCATGAATTGTGACTTCTCAAAGGAGATTTGAAGCCCAGCCTTCAGTGCTTGATATTTCAGCTGGTTAAGTTGTTCTTCTGCCATATCAATGGAATCTGAAAAGATCACTAGATCATCTGCAAAGGCTAGACAGTCGATTGTAAGATTCATATACTTGTACCCTAGCCTTACGCCATTTTCTACCCTGGAATTTTTCATTTCCTTCCGCCATTCTCGGATGACCTTTTCCAAAACACAATTGAAGAGAAGCGGTGATAGCCCGTCTCCTTGCCTCACTCCTGCCCTGATTTCAAAGGCATCAGACATCTCTCCTCTGAACTTTACTTTGGAGGTGGTGTTGATCAGGGTTTACAGGATAATTGATTGTGTCTTGTTATCTAATCCAAACTCTTCAAGGATTTGCAATAGGGTGGTTCGATCAATTGAGTCGTACGCTTTCCGAAAATCAACAAAGGTCATCACGAATTCCCTGTTCCTGAGTTTCAGATATGAAAGGATGGACTTCAGATTCATAATCTGCTCAGCACATGATCGTCCCGTTCTGAAACCCCCTTGGTATTCCCCCAGTTGTGGATCGATTTGTTGTTCCGCCCTATTCTGCAGAGCTTTTGAGAGGATCTTGTAAGTTATTGATAGAAGAGAGATGCCACGGTAATTGTTCACATCGGTTTTATCCCCTTTTTTATGTAGTGGATGAATTAAGGCAGAGGTCCATCCACTTGCGAGTTTATCGCTCTCCCAGATCTCTTGAATAATTGCAACAAGCTTGTCGACTGCTTTTTCCCCTGCATGTTTCCACATTTCGGCAATTATTAAATCTTCACCCGGAGCCTTGTTGTCCTTCAGCTCTTGGATGATCTTCGTGATTTCAGCCTTCGTAGGAGGGGACGAATCAGGATGGATGTTTGGATTTATTCCATAAACGAAAGGGGTCTCAGGAGCCTCACAGTTGAGGATGTTTTCAAAATAACTTGCTAGAATCTGACAATTATCTTTATCATTGTGAGCCAATTTCCCGTTGGAATCTTTAAACTGTAGACTTGGGGGGGTTGTATTTGTTCAGACTGTGCTTGAAGGTTTTATAGAAGTTACGTGTGTTATTTTTCTGGAAGTCTTGCCCAATCTGTACCAACTGCTTCTTATTAAACATACGTTTCATGCCACGGATGGTTTTTGATGCAGATTTTCTCGCGTTTAGGAAGTTGACCCTGTTCTCTTCATTTTTGTGACAATTCCATTTCTGCCACACAACCTGTTTTGGCTGAACTGCTGTATCACATTCATGATCCCACCAAAGATGCTTTCTTGATTTTGTGAGTGGGACAGTCTCCTTTGCTGTTTTGACTATAGCCTCTTGTAATTGTTCCCAATTCTCTGGATTTAAAGTTTCCAACTTTTGGGTGAATTCTTGGTTGCTCCTTAGCTTGTCTCTGTCAAACGTACCAGTTTCCTTGGAGTAATCTTCTTGTTATTTCTTGGAATTAGTCTAACTTTGATCTGCGATAGGTAGTGATCCGAGTCTAAGTTGCCACTTCTCAGAACCGTAACGTTCTGGATCTCTCGTTGCGCTTTCCGTGCAATGGCGACATGATCAATTTGGAATTCACCAAGGTTGGAGTTTGGAGAAATCCAGGTCTTCTGTTTTCTGGGTAGGTGTTTGAACGCCGTTGACTTTAGAACCAGATTGAATGCTCTGCATAACTCCACAAGCCTCTCTCCATTACGATTAGTTCTCCTGTGAGCTGGATAGTTTCCAATAATCTTCTGATATTTTCGTTCTTTGCCAAGCTGGGCATTGAAATCCCCTAGCAGAATGATGGTATGTTTATCAGGTACCTTTGAGAGGATATATTCTAGCTCCTCCCAGAATGCGTCTGTTCCTTCCGGGTCTTTCTTATTCGCCTGATTGATTGGCGCATGTACGTTCACCATTGTGCAAACTCTATTTCTACACCGAAAAGAAAGAGTAGAGACTCGGCTGTTAGGGGATGTGAAGTCCACAATCGAACCCAAAATCTTCCTGTTGACAATAAATCCTGTGCCTAAGTGTGGGATGGTTTTTACTACACGTTTACCGGTCTTGCCTTTGAAAATTCTATAACCTTGTGACTCAAAGCACTGTTCATCCGTGAATCTTGTTTCCTGAATTGCAGCGATCAATATCTGGTATCGGGACAAGACATCAGTAACCTGTTTGAGTTTGCCGGTCTTAAGAAGTGAGTTTGCGTTGAAAGTAGCAAAAAATTCCGGCGTTTGAATCTGATCTTTCCTGGAGTCTCCGATACCTCCACGCATGTCTGCGCAGGCTCCCCAGAATCCGAAGGCCTGCATGCTTCACTCAAGGTGAAGGTGGATTGGTTACCACCTGGGGTAGTAGCTTCTGCTGAATTTTTCTCCATGCTTTGAACAGTTGAAAAACTGTAGATTGGGGCCAGTGATATTTCGCACTGACTAAAATTCTACCAAGGTTGTGAGCCTTGGAGGGCCTCATGATGATAATTATTATTATTATTGATTTTTGTTCATATTATCATTTGATTAATATTGCACTGTATGAATGAAATATTTGAGTGCCTAATTTTTTTCCACTTGTGGTTTATTGTTAACAGTATCACCGTGCCAGCAACGCGAAGGTTGGTCTAATCCTCCTGAGTCGGGATGATCAGTTCCTTTCCGCTCCTCTATGCACCACGACATCACGCCTTACGAGTTGCACAACCCTGTACCAGTCCATTCCAAGACTTATCCAGACTTTCACAATCTTGCTAGAAGTGTGATCAAACCCGGTACTTCTCCACCATCAACTGTTTGATCTAACCGCAAAACCGGGGCTTCGTAAACAGTGAAAAGTATGTAAGGGAATGTTTTGACGAAAACAGAAAAAGTGCTTACCCCTAATGTAGCATAATTTCTAAAGTCTTAAAAAAGGTTATGTTTGGTTGTTGTACTTAACAACTGCTTACGTGGTGAAAGTTAGTGAGCAAATGTACAGTTTTTGAAGCCATTCTTTCGGTGTTGCCTATACAAATTGTAACTCTTCAGTCGGTCAATAAGAATTTGTCTAATATCTGTGCGGGAGTGCATTGTACAACTAATAACTTTACAGTGTTACGTAGGCGGCCTTGATGGTGTAGTTGGTAGCATGCTGAGCTTCTATGCCCATGGTCACGGGTTCAAACCCGGCCGAAGTCATCGGATTATTTGAGACCGTTAAAAATCCTTCAGTATGACTTCCTTCGGAGGGGAAATAAAGCCGGTGGTCCCATGTCATAGATTTATGGCATGTAAAAGAACCGTCCACTAACTACACTTGTGTGAAGCCAAAATTTGTAGGTTATATTCTGTTTGCCATCTCTTGATGAATGCAGCACATTTGCATTTGTCTGTTGGCACAGGCGAGAGTAAAATGTGGCTTTTCACCGATGTCTCAGTCCCACTCATGGCTGTGATTATATGGAAGCTACTGAGGTATGGGTGGTGCTTAGTAATGACATTCGGGGCACAGTCAGTGCCTGCGATTGCTGTGAAAGGTTCTACTCATAGGGTTAGTACTACCGTTCTGACTGTGAGGAAAGCAATGGCAAACTACCTCACTCCTCTTCTTGCCTAGTACGCCTCAATATAGCGCTGCCTTGGGTTTTTGTGGGTATCTACTCACATAACCTAACGGCGGTACTTTTTGAGGATCCAACCAGCCTTCGGGCTGACTACCTAACAGACAGACATTATTTGATAACGCTATATTAGTTCCAACGTTCGTCGCCAGGTGCTGGCTGTGATTGCATCTAGTAGCCAAGTCCGTAGCTAGGTGTCGTGGACGGTAGCATTTGGTAGCAAAAGTAGGAATTACTTGAAAAATTGATCGTCTGCAGTCCTTACCAGATTCGCAGATAACACACACTAATACAGCCATCACAATTAACACCGGTTATCCGACAAATTGTACACACGCCCAAAGTATACGGGGATACATGCCGCGTTGTCGAAGTCCCTAAACTGAGGAACCAACCAACAGTGTTACGTAATTAAAACTTTTAGGATAAAATTACCCCAGTATAATTGTGATCATAACTAATACATGTAATGGTTTGGAGGATTTTAATGAGTTACTTATTATTTATATATTATATATATTGTACTCCCGCACAGTCATTGGGATAATTCGTGTTGACCGACTGACGAGTTACAACTGAATATAAGTGAGCATTAAAAGAAATTCAATAGTGATCATATTTCTGGGAATCATCATACAGTATAAGCAGGAAAACATCCGCGGAAAGGATGAATGTCACGTCACAAAGTACAGTATTTCATTCTACAAAAGTGTTTAATGTATTTTTTGTTTATTTGTCGTTGCTGCTGCTATTGTTGTTTTCGTTGCTGAAGTTAGGCGACCTCGAAATTGCGCGATCAAGTGTTTCGTGAGTATGTGTGCTACTGAACTGGTACGTCTTTGTATACTAATAAAGTATACTTCACCACAGTAGAAGATAGAGTATTTTTTTAGATATTTTGTATGCTTAATAGAGCAAGTCAAAATATTAAGAAGGCTTTTACTTTGGTTCATGAGAATATTCTTTGTTTTCGTCACTGTATTCCTTTACACTGTGCATTGTTACGTAATTCTACTGGCTACTGAAGGTAGGAGAGAACTGTGTTTTGTAGACCTAATGGTAATATAGATAATACAGAGGTTAACAAATTAAATGTGCTCATGAAGAAGTCAATAAGCTACCTGCTTGTCAGTCAACGACAATTGACCAGCGGACATCCTTCGTTTATCCGAATGCAGTGAACGGCTAGCACTCAACCTAGAAGCATCCTTATTCATCAGTGCGGAATTTAGCCCAACAACTGGGTACAAAACAGTGTACAAAAGGTTGCAGGCTGGATTCCTCCATGTATCATGGCATTTTAACTCTGTATCGTAGCTAGAGTGTATAGTATGTTGCCAATGTACTCGTACCGGGTGAGTTAGCCGTGGTGGTTACGGCATGACTGATGGCAGTCGCTCACATCCGGGAGGCGAGGAGGTTCGAATACCCCCGCCGGCAACCTTGAAGATGGTCTTCTGTGGTTTCCCATCTTCCTTCCAGGCAAATGCTGGGGTTGGTCCCTAACTATAGGCCACAGCCGCTACCTTCCAACTCCTCGTCCTTACATTCCAACTTCCCTCCTTCCCTCCCCAACGGTACTTGTAGCTCACCCATTGGGTGTCCGTCTCGAAGCAGCTACAAAACTGGCGAGCCGAACATGTCCTCGGACACTCCCGGCACTAAAAGCCTTACGCTAAAAAAAATGTACTCGTGCATTACAGCACACGATCTATTCGAAACAGCTGAACGTCTCCTGTCAAGCTCGCTAGTATTCTTGGCTGCCACTGCGGAGATCCGGATTCGATTTGCAGTTTTCCCAAGAAATATAATTCTAGTTTGAAGGCTAGAACGTACTACACTCAGTTTCGTAGGGTGGAACTGAGAAGAGGTGGGTTTGATTCCCAACTCAGCCATCCTAGAAAGTTATTTCCGTGGTGTTCCACTTCTACTATTACCGGCAAATGCCAGGATACCTACGTTAAGGCCACGGTCACCTCCTACCGATCCTGACCTCCCCAATATAAGCACACACATAGTGATTACTCAGGTTATCACTAGATTATTCACACACCCAAGTACTTGGGGCTACATAACTTCTATTTTGCAAAGCCCCTAAATGGAACAGGAACAAATTGAACGTGTCCATGTTAGGTCAACAATATATTCTAGGAGATCTTGCGATTTATCGGTTCCACCTGTGATGTCAGAGACCGTGATAACTCATTCCCCTCCTGGTGGCGCTGCCTGCCACCACGTTCTGCAATAACACAGGAATGTTCCCATATTCCTGGGCGTCATTAAACCAGATCTATTCGTTTAATACGTAGCTAAGTGGAATGTTTATTCACAATATCCAAGCTCATTGTACATCACATCGTAGATAATTGGGAAGTAAAGCCGGCGGTCCCATGTCATAGATTTATGGCATGTTAAAGAACCTTCCACTAATTACACCTGTGTGAAGCTAAATTCTATAGGTTAGGAATGTAAACAACGCTCTTAGGTTTCTACGTTCGTTGCCAAGAGCCGACTGCGATGGCGTCTAGTAGCTAAGTTCTGAACTAGGTCTAGTAGTCGTTGACGGTGGTGTTTGGCGGCAAAAGTGGGAACTATTTGAAAAATTCAAAGTTGCAGTCCTTACTTGAATTAAAAACAGTTACACACACTAATACAGCCATCACAATTAACACCCGTTATCAGTCAGAGTCTACACACACCCAAAGTACACGGGGTTACATGACCGCGTTGTCGCAGCCCCTAAACTGAGGAACCAACCAACCAACCAACCATTTTTGGCTTCTATTTCCTTCAAATCTTTCCAGGTAAAAGGTTCAATTACAACATCTGTGATCCTTGAAGTATTTTTCTGTGTTAAGAGGAATAATTCGATGGCAAATGTACAAGAACAAAGAATTGAGAGAAGTAGGCAAATACCACTTTTCCTCTTAATTGGGAAGGTTATGGGTGCAACACCTCTGCTCAGATAATGCAATGAATTCGAAAAAATAAGAGCAAAGTTTGTAGATAAGAGAGATATACACAGATCTGAACGTGAAAATAGATACCATATGTGACTGAATTACATTTACAATATACCTCAGTAAGAAAATGTCAGTAGAAACGTTGTGGTGGGGGGTAATTTGAAGCCTTTAATAACATGATAGGATACAGGAATACAGGACAACTACATTGACAAGTAAAACATTGCTTAAAAATGAAAATTATGCTAAATACTTGGTTCCAAAGTTTCCGTGACTGACTGAAGGCTGTCAACTGTCAACTTTTTATTCACGTGAACGTGTTTTCTGGTATTATTCTGTGAAAGTGTGTTTCGAATACTGTTTACCAAAATATAGTTTGGAGAGGACGTTTGAATGTGCTCCACTATAAAAAGAACATATAAGACACTAAATTTATAATCATGTTACAGGTAAATATGTGGTATGTGACTGACCTCGTCATGTTACTGGCATCTCGGACGTTATACAGGCCATACTGAGTTAGTTTACTGATTATAAATCTGTGATCACATTTTATTACTCGCATACAATTTTACAGGCATCGGTTTATTGCAAAAACATGATCATAACACTGCAATATTTTAAATGCTGCTTTCCGACTGTAACTAACATAAACGCAAATATTATGAATGAATAACATGGTTGTTTGTTTGGTACCGTAGTTTAGGGGCTGCGACAACGCGGTCATGTAGCCCCGTGTACTTTGGGTGTGTGTAGAATTTGTCTGATAACTGGTGTTAATTGTGATGACTGTATTAGTGTGTGTTATCTTTGATACAGGCAGAAGGACTGCAGACGATTAATTTGTCAAGTAGTTCCTACTTCCAAATGCTACCGTCCATGACACCTACCTGCGGACTTGGCTTCTAGATTCCAACGCAGCCAGCATCTGTTGGCGACCGTTGGAACTAATACAGCGTTATCAAACTAGCCTACACATTTTATCTTCCACAAGTATAGTTATTGAAAGGTTCTTTTTCATGCCATAAATCTATGACATGGGACCGCCGGCTTTACTTCCCCTCCGAAGGAAGGCATACTGAGGGGTTTTAACGCTCTTAAATATTCTGACGATTTCTGTCTGATTTGAACCCGCAATATTGGGCATGGGAGCTCAGCATGCTACCAATTACGGCACCGAAGCCGCCAAAATGATAACATAAAATAATATTTGTAATATCAACACATAATGTAGCTGACATTGTCCGTCAAACGAGATGCTGCGCTATATTTGTAGTTTGTGAGTTAGGCATAACCTTCTTCAGTAGCTGCGACATTTGCGTGGTATTATTCAATCACTAAATACGGGATGGAGGAAATCAGGTTAGGTAATATCCAAACTATTCAATGTTATAAAGATATGTGATAGGACAGTAACAAAGAAATGCTGCGAAGATTCATGTTAGACAAATAGAAGGGTGCAGGAGATGGTATCCTAATCAATAAAGCTTAGTTAACGCCTAGGACATCCTCTCTGTACCAATTTGAGTAAGATAGAGCACACATAATAGTCATCATTAATGTCACCCTTTCTATAAAATCACATACTAACACATTACACTCGCACCTAAGAACAAGGGGCACCATGTCGCAAACCTCTGAATAAATCAACAACTTCCATCCTTCCTTCCACTGTTCCTTTCTTCCTTCCTTCCTTCCACTCTTCCTTTCTTCCTTCCTTCCTTCCACTCTTCCTTCCACTCTTCCTTCCTTCCTTCCTTCCTTCCTTCCTTCCATCCACCCTCCTTTTCTTCCTTCCTTCTACTCTTCTTTTCTACCTTCCTTCCTTCCACTTTTCTTTTCTTCCTTCCTTCCACTCTTCCTTTCTTTCATTCTACATTCCTTCCTTCCACTCGTCCTTCCTTTTTTCCTTCCTTCCATCCACTCTCCTTTTCTTCCTTCTTTCTACTCTTCTTTTCAACCATCCTTCATTCCTCCCTTCCACTCTTATTTTCTTCCTTCCTTCCACTCGTTCTTTCTACCCACTATCCTTCCATCCACTCTTCCTTTCTTTCATTCTACCTTCCTTCCTTAATTCCACTGTTCCTTTCTTCCACTCTTCTTTTCTTCCATCCTTATTTCCTTCCACACTTCCTTTCTTCCTTCCTTCCATCCACTCTTCCTGTCTTTCCTTCTACCATCCTTCTCTCCACTCTACCTTTCTTTCATTCTACCTTCCTTCCTTCCACTCTTCTTTTCTTCCTTTCTTCCTTCCTTCCACTCTTCCTTTCTTCCTTCCTTCTTTCCTTCCACACTTCCTTTCTTCGTTCCTTCCTTCCACTCTTCTTTTTTTCCATCCTTCTTTCCTTCCACTCTTCCTTACATCCACTCTTTCTGTATTTCCTTCTGCCATCCTTCTTTCCACTCTTCCTTTCTTTCATTCTACCTTCCTTCCTTCCTTCCTTCCTTCCTTCCTTCCACTCTTCCTTTCTTCCACTCTTCTTTTCTTCCATCCTTCTTTCCTGCACTCTTCCTTCCATCCACACCTTCTGTATTTCCTCCTACCATCCATCTTTCCACTCTACCTTTCTTTCATTCTACCTTCCTTCCTTCATTCCACTCTTCCTTTCTTCCACTCTTCTTTTCTTCCATCCTCATTTCCTTCCACACTTCCTTTCTTCCTTCCTTCCATCCACTCTTCCTGTCTTTCCTTCTACCATCCTTCTCTCCACTCTACCTTTCTTTCATTCTACCTTCCTTCCTTCCACTCTTCTTTTCTTCCTTTCTTCCTTCCTTCCACTCTTCCTTTCTTCCTTCCTTCTTTCCTTCCACACTTCCTTTCTTCGTTCCTTCCTTCCACTCTTCTTTTCTTCCATCCTTCTTTCCTTCCACTCTTCCTTACATCCACTCTTTCTGTATTTCCTTCTGCCATCCTTCTTTCCACTCTTCCTTTCTTTCATTCTACCTTCCTTCCTTCCTTCCTTCCACTCTTCCTTTCTTCCACCCTTCTTTTCTTCCATCCTTCTTTCCTGCACTCTTCCTTCCATCCACACCTTCTGTATTTCCTCCTACCATCCATCTTTCCACTCTACCTTTCTTTCATTCTACCTTCCTTCCTTCCACTCTTCTTTTCTTCCTTCCTTCCACTCATCCTTCCTTCTTTCCTTCCACTCTTCCTTTCTTCCTTCCTTCCATCCACTTTTCCTTTCTTTCCTTCTACCATGCTTATTTCCACTCTTTCTTTCTTTCTTTCTTTCTTTCTTTCTTTCTTTCTTTCATTCATTCATTCTACCCTCCTTCCTTCCATTCTTATTTTCTTCCTTCCTTCCTTCCACTCTTCCTTTCTTCCTTCCTTCCATCCACTCTTCCTTTCTTTCCTTCTACTATCCTTCTTTCCACTCTTTCTTTCTTTCTTTCTTTCTTTCTTTCTTTCTTTCTTTCATTCTACCTTCCTTCCTTCCACTCTTCTTTTCTTCCTTTCTTCCTTCCTTCCTTCCACTCTTCTTTTCTTCCTTTCTTCCTTCCTTCCACTCTTCCTTTCTTCCTTCCTTCCTTCGATCCACTCTTCCTTTCTTCCTTCCTTCCATCCACTCTTCCTTTCTTTCATTCTACCTTCCTACCACTCTTCCTTTCTTCCTTCCTTTCAATTCTACTTATGAAAATAAATCCGCTTGATCTTGCGATGAATTCATAGAGCCGAAAGCCCCTTCACTTTCCGGGGATAGAATAACTAAAATGTTGTTACTGAATTGGAGAACCTGTATTGTTAATATTCAAAGGAAAACAGTTTGCGGAACGGTACAGCGACAGGCGAACAGATGCACGGAGGCAATAGTGGGCGACATGAGATGAGGGGATTGCCCTCACCCAGGGATCACGAGTGAGTCGCGCACTTCATTTGTTGATCCCTCGCTTGGACGCGGCCTGCCCTGGACATTAGATTGGCGTCTCAGACCTGTTGAGTCCCGCTTAAGAAGATCGTATCTCTTCCAGATGTCGCCGTAACGTGATATATTACTACAGACGTGCCAACTTGTTCAAACTTGCTCGTGTTTTATGCCCGCAACAATTCAGATTAAAGGCAGCGCACGGAATATAAAGCATTACATGCAATGAGTTTACAATTACTCTCTCTCCACCGCAGATAAATATAGCCTAAACTTACTGTAATTGATCGGGGTTTCCTTAAATTTGGATAGAGTTTTTTTTTGTCCGTTAGTGACCATATTTATTCAGTCAAATTTGCGGCACACATTTTGAATTTAACATAATACTCGATTAGTTATTATTATTATTATTATTATTATTATTATTATTATTATTATTGCTATCATTATTACTATCTTTATCATCGTTCTTTTAGAAGAAGGTGACTGATGTAGCAACATTAGTGTTAAGGCTGATGTTCTCATTTTACTCCCATCTTATTTGTTCTGTACTTAATTGCATTTTCTCATTGTAAACCCTCAATTGTAGGTTTCAAGTGAGTCATTTTATACAATTCAGGAATATATTGTAACTTTAATTTATATATATACAGGGAGATTCTTTTGCTGGAGCGGGACCGGCGACCGGCTGACGGGCGCGCGCGCTTTCCGCCAGTCAACCTGTATTATTATTATTATACCTGTATTCTCAAACATAGATGTTATAGCCTAAGTGTAATAGATCTGATGATGATCGCTTGACGATCGAAACTGGTCATCCTAGTGTATTTATTAATCTCATGTAATTTATTTCAGGATTAGGGCATAACCCAGCTCTTTTGGGTATATTCGTGTTGACTGACTGAAAAGCACCATAGTTATTCAAAATAATTTCATTGAACCACTGCAGACATATTTTATTGCCCTACTTAGTGATGTTTTCTCCCCTGTGGACATACAACATTTCCCCATGTGGAACTGCGTCTGAAATTTTCTGAATTGGGGATTCCGATAGATATCAGAGGTGCGTCCGTTTTCTCTTTTCTCATTGACTTTGGAATGTACACTCTAAATCAAGTGATTTAAATCCATGGCCCGGGAATATCTGAATAGTTCAAGAGAGGAACATCAGTAGAAAAATACTTCGAATCCCTCTGCTCGTAATACACAAGAAAACTAGAATTAATAGAAAACAAAACTTGTGACATTTTGTATTAGAAAAACTCCTTTCATAGTGAAAATTCTAAAAAAAAATCACTGTCAGTTTCTTCAAAGAAAATGTCATTAAGGTGATTGGTTAAACGAAATAATTTCAGTGCCTTGCAAACATTTCTACTGCATTAGGTCGTGAAAACTACAACTGAAATGTTGGAAAACTGGCATCGAGTCTAATACACCTCTGTATACACAACAGTGAGACATTTACTAAGTAATCAGACAATAACATATACTAACCTTGACAGGTAGGATTAATGACTATGGTGCTCCTTAGATTTACCAACATCAATGTCAGATTGCAAACTTTGCAATATTAAGTAGTTTATTTCTATAAGATTTCCTCACAGCGTCATCATTTTATTTATTTATTTGACATTTGACCATGCATTACTTACTGATTTTTCAAAGAATCTTTGCAAAGCGTTGACAGTGCTTACAACCCAAATCGGAAAACGTCTGCAGTTTCTCTTCAGACAGAATTTGTCTACTAAAAATAATAAGTCCATGTCACAAAGACTATAATTAAGCTGTAATATTCGGTTCCATAAATATTGATTTAAGGAAACGACATCAGCCATTACACCTACTTAAAATATACTTATATTACATACACCTAATCAGTACATTTGTTATCAAAAGAATACAATTTTAAAATTTAAAAGAGATATACCACACTTAAACGATTTGGGGGTCCGGACGGGGACACCAAGAGCCCGCTGATAGCCAGCTTGGTGTTCTAGGCGAAACCCCACACAAGACACGGCACAAACCTAGAAGAATTGCTGAGTATTTATTCACTGGCCGTGAAAGCCAATATAGCAAACGTATTAATGTTTATGAAATATCCACACTAGCTGTACAGATTCACTAGAGTTCAGTACAAGCTTAACTGTCAATAGACATGTTCCAACGTTGGGGCAGCAGGGTGATATTTCATTACCTGGTTGGAGGAAGCTGTATGTACATCACTCCGTTCTGTGTGAAGGAAATTCTAAGAGCTTCATCCTAACATATTTTGGACTGAAAAGTGGTTGTAAATTGCATCTCAAAGAGTATTTGTTTCCATAACATTTCTTCCTGTACTGGATACTAAGAGAAACTTCATGCTTCTTTATAAACTGTATCACAGTGTTCAAATTATTATTTCGAAATAAAATCTTTTTAAAACTTCGATCCAGGCCTGCTTATAATTAGTCCACAGAGCAACAGGAAAATATCTCCAGTGGGTTCTTGTATGATGATGGAACAGGCAGACAGATGGGCACAGACATTTCATTTACCTATATTTAACTTAAATTCCAGGTCTGAAAAATGTATACTAAATTTAATTTTCTGCCAAAGAATGAAATTAGTGGAGTGACGTTGATCTGTGCCGTTTTCTTTATATCGTCAAAATGGTGTTTTGGTAACATATTGCCATTTGAAATGATTTCTAATACGATGCTTAGAATAATAATGTTATCAAATTGTAATACTGTTTAATAATTAAGTTCCTCTTCTGTAGTTAATATTTGACTGGGTTTTTAAAATAAGTGGCATGCCACATTATAACCACCTTGTACATATGAAATAATCTCATTTTAGAATGGAAATCTTTCAAAAAACAAAAGTGGACAGGCCTTATTTCCTTTTAGATTGCTAGTTCGTTTTGTTGCGTTCCTTTGGACTGGAAAGAAGATTAAAGGCACAAACTTTGTGAAAGCAAATACATACAGACCTCCTGTGTTTTCCTTATTCTTTTTGTTTTTCCTTCTTCAGTGAAAAGGAACGATATTCTTTTTGAGCCGGGACGAGCGGGTTTTCTTGCTCCACTGCACAATGCCAGCCGTGTATTGGCTTTGAATTACGAATGAGTGTAATGTTATATGCGAGAAATGTTTAAAGGGAATCTTGTGTATGGTGTGTGCCTCTAAGGATAGGGACTGGATATTGTATGATTCTGCAAAACAAGGCAACTTCTATAAAATTCAGACGTTGATTTTTAAGAGATCATTGTAAGCATTAGATCTAAATTCATATCATATACATTTATCTTCTACATATAAAATAGCACAGCGATTGTAAATAATTACCTAATCTTTTCTAGACGTCTTCTGCATCTTGTGATAAATTCAGTTTATATATTTGTCTGTTGGCACGTCTAGATAAAATGGGTCTGAACGGATGTGTGTCTGATTTTGTGATAGTGATTGCATCAAAGCTACTGTCCACATACCCTACGGTGGTAATTTTATTACTTCCAACTAGCCTCCGGGCTGATGACCCACAGGAAACAAACTGGGAAAACATTTTAGCCTCTTTTAGAACAACTACCGTCGGATGAGTAAATCCAAAAGAGTAATCAGTAATAAACAAGTAGTTCCGTGAAGAACTATACAGCCTATTTTCATATATCCTACTTATGTTAATTGCCACTATCAACATACACAATTTCAGTTTGATTGCTGTAATAGATTCGTAGATATTGAGAACCGACTAAATATTTCGGATGGTCGCCATGTTGGATTTTATATATGTAGGTCCTAGAGTTATGTACTGTTACATGAAAATTATTGTGTACGTGTAGTATTCAAACTTCAATCGCATAATTAGGACACAAGAAGTAACAAGGAGATTTTAAAATTTCGCACAGCTGCCATTTTGAGGTTATGGAAACAATTGAAATAAATTAGATGCCAGTGGATTACCATTCGTATAAGAATTTACTGTACCAAATTTCACTGCACACGGATGGTTAAATTGCGAGAAACGTCCATGTGAATATTTATATTTCGCGTCACCGCCATGTTGGATTTGTGATCACCAGATTATTTAAAGTCCTAAAGGTGAACTTAAGTTTATAGCCCATATGAGCATTAAAAAATTCAGTTTGATTGCTATAATTGATTCGTAGATATTCAGAGCCGTCTAAATATTTCGGATGGTCGCCATGTTGGATTGTTAAATGTATAGGCCATAGAGTAATGCACCATAAAAGGAAAATTATTGCGTAGGTTCATTATTCAAAATTTCACTTCGATCGCATGACTACATCACAAGAAATAAAAACTTAATTTTAAAATTCGCAGAGCCGCCATCTTGAGGTTATGTAAACAATTGAACTAAATTAGATACCAGTGCATTGCAATGTGTATGAATATTTCCCGTACCAGATTTCAGTGCGTTTGGAACATTAAATCGCGAGAAAGGTCGATTTAAAATTTTCAAATTCCCTTGGCCGCCCTGTTCGTTTTGTAGTCAATCGGTTTTTGAAAGTCTTATAGATGAACTTTCAGTGGTGCCCTTTATCTCCGTACAAAATTTCAGGGAGATACCGCTAAAAGTTTCAGAAATATAGAATGCCGGTGAAATATTTCGTACATCCGCCATCTTGTGGTTATGTAAACAATTGAACGAAGTTAGATGTCGGTGCATTACAATGTATATAAACATATACTGTACCAAGTTTCATTGCGTTTGGTTGGTAAAATCGCGAGAAACGTCTATTTAAATGTCTCAACTTCGCTTGGCCGCCATGTTGGTTTTGTAGTTACCAGGTTTTCAAAGGTCACATAAGTGAACTTATAGTAGTTCCCTTTATTACCATACAAAATGTCAGGGTAATATTGGTAATAGTTTCGGAGATATTGAATGATGGAGAAATATTTCGCACAGCCGCCATGTTGGATTGGCGAGTCGTATCAAAATTTGAAGGATACGGTCGGGGTCGCCCGGAATAGTGCTATGAACTTACCGAGTTTCATTGAAATCGCTCCAGCGTTAAGATTTTATTAGGGGTTGACACACACACGAATCACACACACACGCACACACATACGGACAAAAGGTGATCTCATAAGCCTATGTTTTCAAAATTGAAAATAGGCCAAAAATGACAACCTTTCTAAATACCGTATGTGAAACGGAGATTTAATGATTAACTTATTATCACGAGATTTAACTGTTGAATAGTGAACTGTCCATCCATTTCAAAGCGAATCTTTGTTTAGAAAGAACAGATTTTCACAAATGAAAATTAAAATATTCATGCTCCATGTAGATTTTAGCGTATCGCTTACCAACGATAATAGAATTTGTCCATTCTGCTAATTTGGGATTTGAAGTTTTGAACTTATTACTCGATTTGATTTGATTTTATGTCAGAAACATAAAACAATTAATCTAATTTATTTCCTCACAGTAATATTAATTGATATATTTTATAAGCATGTGAGCTCACTTTACTGCGAAAGAAAAATTAGTAATCTTGCCAGTAGTAGGGAATCATTTCCGTTATTATCTTTCAGAGTCTTTCCTCTTATCTCAGACCCGTCAATCTACGTGTATGTGTGTGCTTCTGTAATTCGTCTAAAAACAACAGTCATTGTCGCACCAGTATTAGTGTTGGTTGGTTCCTCAGTTTAGGCGCTGCGACAACGCGGTCATGTTGCCCTGTGTACTTTGGGTGTGTGTAGGATCTGTCTGATAACCGGTGTTAATTGTGATGGCTGTATTAGTGTGTGCTATCTGTAATTCAGGTAATGACTGCAGACGGCTAATGCCTGGAGTTACCCATAGTACAGTACAGCTGGAATGGTTTTGTTCCAAAAACTGTGCTATGGTTGGCTTTTCAATAAATGTTGTAGAAAATTTTGAGAGGAACAAATTTCTGATTCGCTCTTTTGTGAACAAAACATTTTTTCTAAGACAAAAAGTGAAAAAACACTATTTTGGAAACTTTGGCGCCACCTAGCTTCTGCATTTCAAAACGTATGGCATGACCTCAATGAGACGAATTGTAGGTGACAATGTCCTCTACATTTTTTGTTCAAAAAACTTTTCCTTAAAATACGTCGATTCAGAGTAAAACGCTTTTAAATGTTTCTTTGAGTTTTCCAACAAAATGATCGAGCAAATTATTTTAAAATTCAGAGTTAAGCTTTTTTTTGTGCTTTTCTAACGATTTACAAAAAGCCAACCATAGCACAGTTTTTGGAACAACAGGTTTTTTTTTTCTGTGCAGCTGTCCTGTACTACAATGGGAAACTATTTAAGGACGGCCGAACAGTGGGGTTTAAACCCACTCATTTACCAAGGCCGCATATAGCTTGGCCACGTGGCGTTGCACTGTAACTTAGTGAGCGTAGCTGCCACGGTTGGTATTCTAAATACATATTCATTATTTTAGCTAGAAAATTGATTTTATGGATGCTACGGTACGCTTGGTGAAGTGACATTTTTGTACTGAACTTGGCTCGTTGAGTCAGTATTAAATATTGAACATTGCAATACAATTTTAATTTCGATGGAATATTTTTGATTCATGAAAAAGGCGTAGATAACGTATACAGTTCCGTATTTTTGGGGAGAAATAATGAGCAGTTCATTGTTCAATTTATTTTATACCACCCAAGAGTCGTTTTAATACACTGTTGAGGTTTATGGCAGATTGCGAAGGAATAAGTAAACGCATTTTAATACATTATTGTAAAACTCTCTGCTACATATCATTTCATCGACTTTGTTGAGTTATTTGATACGATACGTAATTTTCTGCGTGATTTTATTCATTTTTAAGTATAAATAACGATGAAATGGAAATGAATAGCCCAATCTGCATGATCACTCTTTTTCGAACTCGTAAAACACTGCTGACTCTTGGGACAAAGGGTGTGCTGCTTTTATTTCACCCTCGGGAATAACTGTGGGTTACCACCCTTTCACACTGAATTCTCTAGGCATTATCTTTGTTCCAAATGTTACATTTTATAAAGTTACGTGATGACATATTTTTTACACTTTATCGAAGTGTGCAATCTGTAAGGTTTCTAGTCCTTCATTTAAAGGTATCGAAGCGAAAACTAACGTATGCATTTATGTTGAAGGTTTCTAAACTGAATCACATCCCGAGCATTATTTCCTCTCATCATTGATGGCCATGGTGTGCCAATGATACCGGTAACCAATTTACTAAAGTAGCATCATGTTCCAGACATGTTTTAGAGCTGATTATGCAGTCTCATCACCGCATAGACAAAATTGTGTAACTTGCACTACTACACCAGAGTACTCTGTCAGCCACTGTTTGAAACTTAAATTGCGTAATGTTCTCTCGGAAGAAAGAACAACAAGAGGTTACTTCCACAATATTTGCTAAGTGTTGGTGGAAGATACCTCACTCAGATTTTCGGGACATATTTCCCGTATTTTGCTCATAGTATATTAATAGAATCGATTTTCATTCGGTCAACACGAGTGTTCTCTATACTGGATGAGAGGGATGAATCGATTAATTTAATCACCTAGTGCAAGAAATAAATACATGAATTATTTATCGACTTCATAAAACACTTTTCACACAAATGAGGCGTTCATTGGATGACTAGTTTCGTTCGTAAAGCAAACATCATCAGATATTCTTCACTTAGAGTTAATTAAGGTTCGGTGGATACGTAACAGCAGTATTAAAATTCTTAAGTTAGAGAAGGTTCTAGTTGAACTGTGCAACCAGTCAGATTTTATAACCACTTTTCTTTATTCCGTTAGTCTATTACACTTATGTAAGTGTTGCTTTATTTGTTGTCAGTAATTAATATTACTAAAAAAAATGCAAATGTATGGGAGAACGAATGAACTATACAAGCTTCACATATATAGATATCTATAGATACATAACCTAGGCATCGATCCAAAAAATCCTTTCACAAGTCCTTAGTAAGTGCACTTATAGCATGCGTTCTATTGACGGAGGTGGTAGCGAGGACATTGTTGGCGGACACAATCATCCTGTGGGGGTGTGGATTCC
The DNA here is from genome assembly GCA_946902985.2 of Meconema thalassinum. Lineage (NCBI taxonomy): Eukaryota > Metazoa > Arthropoda > Insecta > Orthoptera > Tettigoniidae > Meconema > Meconema thalassinum. Next base: position 1,211,140,347 of record OX336388.2, read on the forward strand.
ATTAGTCGGACATATTTTCCCATGGAACCCTTGGATGTGTGTCGTAATTCATAGTTAGACCCTCTCCAGATATTGGTCTTCATTATTTCCGTGTTGAAGATCTCTTCTGCTACTGTATTTGCTGAGCGTTTTGTCGTCGTTCCTCTAGGACCTCAATCGAAGCAAGTAGGGTCCCCTCGGCCGTTGATCTTGGCTGCGTGACCGGCGCACTGTCTTTCTGTCAGTTAATCAATTGTCCTCACGAGGCTGTGTGCACCCCGTTCCAGCCCTCACGTCAGTTTCTAAAATCCCTGACGGAGCCGGGAATCAAACCCGGGACCTCCGGCTGCGAGGCAGGCGCACATTATACTGTAATTATTATTTCAAACAACTGCGATTTTGTGTAAGAATATCCTCTTCAGTCGGCCAACACGTATAGGGAAGTCCAATTGACGATTGGAAATACTTATTGGGCCAAACGATTTTTTTCAAATTCCTATTGTTGTTATAATGTGTGCTATAAACACCACTGATAGCGAGGCAGAACGAGCCATATAAAAATTGCTTCCAAATAGCTTAAATCTTCCCCAAAAGAAGAAGAACGATTCTCACTTCATTATATTGGGCGATGACTCATGGAACTTGTTGGAACTTATATTGGGTGGTTAAAGTTATTTCTTGATATTATGCAAATAATTTGAGAACAATACTTCTGTTCATGTTCAGTTTGTGATAAGAATACATTTCTATTAAACGGCAACCGAAATTCATATTTACTTTTTTGATGTCAGCTCTCAATTTTATCCTTGGGAGCCTAACAAGTTTTTAAGTCCGATTCCATTTAGTATCGTAAAATAATGCTCAATATTATTGGTTTTGACCTGAGCAACCTTCGGCAGAGAATGTAAATTGACTTGGAAAGGCAAGAATTAATTTTTCGGAGATTACAGAGGTCATGAATTCTTTAGCCTTTGCAACTAGACAATTGAATAGTAAAATATTATTTATGTTCGACCATGCCGAAATATAAATATTACATGCCAGAAAACTGCATCTTAATGAGGCTCATACTAGTTAATGTTTCATTATGATACAGGTTCTCCACCAATCAGAGCTCAAGATTTTTACTACGATACAGCTGTTTGACCAATTAGGGAAGGATAGCATCGCAACTGTTTCCAATTATTTTTCCCCCCAAAGGTCACTAAAATCTACGACAATTTATATGGGCAGTTATATTGGCATAAATAAACTGGGGAATATGGGAAAATAAATAGCACTGTACCTTAATCTTCCCAATTCCAATTTCTACCCAGGGAATTGGTTTCGTAGGAGTTCTGTGGCAATTTTAGTGAATGCTGGTGGTGATATAACGACACTAACACTTCATGGAGGCTGTAAATCCACTACTGTGGCCGAAGGATACATTGAAGAATCAATCCAAAATAAAATTGAAGTCTCCAACACAACGTTAAACTCAGTAGAAAAACAAAACTCACATAATAACATCAGCAAAGCCTTAGAAATGACATTGTCAAGGTTTTTGATCCACGGAAAATCAATAACCCAGCGCATGTGCTCTGTTCAGTTAACGAAACTGGCAGAATCTCGACAGATATTTATGAATATTTATGTTCTAACATAAAATAAAGTTATAAATTATCGTCGAACATAAACAGTCGTATGCAACTCGCCTATAATGGTAATTAAGACACTCGTATAGAAAATTATAAAACTCGCTTCGCTCATTTTATAAACATACTCGTTTCTAATGTATTGCTATTATAGGCTTGTTGTACTATTATCTCACCTAATATCACCGAAGGAAAAAGATAATAAATATCAATGAAGTTAAGCAATAGGCTATGTTAAGTAAAGCGAAAGAAGTATGCTTATGATACCATTATGCTGTATTATTATTATTATTATTATTATTATTATTATTATTATTAATCGTATGGTATGGTACAAAATTACATCATATTACAGCTTAATGACATATTGAAAAGAGGAAAGTAAAAAAAAAAAAGTGATCAGATAGTCACATAATTTAGCATCTAAATTCAAAATATAGTCCCCTGATGCAGGATTTACTGAGATAAAATCCATTATGTTACCACCATAAACTCTTACCGGACAGTCCTGAATGATGTGCTTCACCGTTTGTCAATCTGCTCCATAGTCACACTTTGGAGAGGGTAACCTGTTCCACTTGCACAAAGAGTCCTAACAAACACCAGAATTGGTCTTGATCCGTTTTGATTTCGACCATATCCGACGAGGAAGATCAAAGCCAGGTACTTTAGATGTGACAGTGGCATGTCTCTGCCCTCTTGTGGAGCAAAAATCTTCCAATCATGAGACCACTGCTGGACTATGTCGAAGTCTCGTAACTGTCTTCACAGGGGGCTGCCCTGAGCGAAGTCTGGGTAGACAAGCATCAGGTATATCAGCATGAATAGGGAGATCCTGATTTTGAAGTATCTTGTGGTATGTTTTGACCAGGATATTACATGCGGAGATGGGGTGGAGGAATTTAGCTCAGAACAAGAAGCCATTGAATAGGGGTGCATTTAATGGTACCAGATATCAATTGCATGGTCTTGATTCAGGTGAATGATACGCCTTAATCATGGCAATTAATATGTTGTACAAGATTATCGTACTGATTTCGGCACTAAATTGTGCCATCTTCAGCGAACAGAAAATACATTAAATTTACCTAGGGATACCCATTAAGTCCAATAAAATTCATAATTACTTATGAAACTGCTGACACCCTGCGAACATTATATAAATAAACCCTGGGCACTACAACCCATGAAAGGCCTAGGCCTACCAAGCGACCGCTGCCCAGCCATTTGGCCTGCATATATTGGGGTGACACATGGTCAGCACATCAGGTCCACTCGGCTGATAATCTTGGTTTTGGTGACAGGGGCGCTGCCTCACTGTCGGACAGCTACTCAATTGTCCTCACGAGGCTGAGTGCACCCCGTTCCAGCCCTCACGTCAGTTTCTAAAATCCCTGATGGAGCCAGGAAACGAACCCGGGACGTCCGGGTGAGATACAGGTGCGCTACCCCAACACCACGAGGCCGGCACATCAATATCGGTAACTGTTACTCGCAGAGTGTCTGTCAGCAGTGTAATGAGTAATTAAGAATTTTATTGGACTACTATGTATCCCTAGGTTAATTTTCACTTGTTTTCTATGTTAGCTGAAGATGGCATAATTGAGTGCCAAAATTAGTACGACAAACGTGTATATTAATTGACATGAATGAATTCTTCAGTTTGATTAAGGCGGATCATTCACCTGAGTCATAGATATAAATACTGATCCTGTGACATAACATTGCTTATAAAGATTAATATTTTCACATATTATTATAATTAAGTTCCGAAAACAGAAATGAAAGAAGAGTCCAATTATGAAAACATGAATAATATGGCTTTTTAATTAAGACCTAGGTGCAGTTATCAGTCAAATAAATAATCGCTTTGTTTAGTGGCCAAGGAAGCAGAATCCATGGCCTCTGTGATCTCCAAACAATTGCTATTTCATTTCCAATTCAGTTGACATTCTCTTTCGGAGGTTATTCTGGTAGAAGATATTACTACACTAACTTGAATAGAAAATAAAACTTTGTTACACTCCTCTGCATATAATTAAGAGAAAATTGGAACTATGTAAAACATAATATAAGCTACGTTACCATTTAGGAGAAAATTGTTTTTGTCTCACATGTAAATGGGGAAAAAGGACTTTTGGCACATTTTGTGCATACTATGTCCCAAATAAATTCTATATTTCACATTTTTAGCAAAACTCCAAACCTAGGTCACTATAAACGCATCTGCAACTGAATCTACTTTTTATATAAACAATGCAAACATCTGTTGAGTATTTTTATTTAAGCCTATATACTGTACATTTGTTGACATTCGGCCTCATGTTGCCATGAAGCCAGTTATCCCCAAGATTTATCTTTCAATCAATAACAATGGATCAATTATTCATAAACAAATGTAAATTTTATAAAGAGTTTATTAAATCTTGTGTCACGCCCACACAACCTTCCTTAAATAAGAAGCGATTTATTGCAATCTATTTCGACTTAATGTTAGTTGATTTCATCCTCAATCGTGAATTTATGTTAGTAATAATTGAAACATAAGCGTAATATTACTGTTAATAATATTAGTGAAATGTTTCAATCTGTATATTTAGTTTATAAATACGCTTTTGGACTTAACATAAGTTGAGGACAGCACGAATGCTGAACACGAACCGGCAATAGACGACTCGCCTAGTTCCCGAGCCTCACGCACTAGTCCTGAGCTACGCCTGCTGAGAAAGACTTGATGCTGTGACCACAGTTCGGATAAGACCCAAAGAGAGCTACTGTATGCACTAAAACCGTTACAATGATAAACTTGTTAATTTAGAAATGAAACAGGCTACCCAAGCTTTATATCCCAGTGGCGAAGAAAGCATCAATGTTTCATTATTCCCGACTACTGTTTATCAGATGTACATCTCACTCTAATTACATTTCCATAACTGGATGATATATTTACTCTCTTTCTTTTATTTCGTACTGGAGTTTTCACTCTAATATTATATGTCAATGAACTTGCGAGCCATCCATTACTGGAAATACTTTACAGAGGAACAATACCTAATTAACTTCTGAGGAAAATAAGAAGTAAAAAGTTGGAAAAAGTAATACGTGAGCTGGGTGAGGTACAACTAGTTTAGCTCAGACGACTTAGCCAAGGGCATTCAGCCACACTTCAGGGCTGCAATGGAGAGTTGCAACAAATCCGGAAACCAGAGGTTTGAATCCCGGTGTCTGGCAGTGCTCATCTTGACTCTCCACACTTTCTACAGAGCTGGTACAGTGGTAACGTTGTCGTCTGCTGTATGGTTGTGGGTTGTGGGATTGGATCATGGCAAAGTCGGTTGGCATTTGAGGGAGCTTACATGCAAGGGAGGCGGGTCAGTAGATATACTGGCACGTTGAAGATCCCCTCCAGGGCAAATTGAAACGTAAAACAATAGCTTCATTTCCGTATCTAACTCCAGTACACGGAAAACCTGTTTGAGGTATTTTTTCTCTATGTTTCACTGCAGGGGAAAATCACTTGGTGCAATTTCTTCTGATACTGGACTTACTATGATCTATCTCTCAGGTACATAATTATTACTACTACTTCCTTCAGACAAAAGCTGGAATGGTAGCCCACCTTATTGCAAGTTCCAGAACACTTGCCGTCCTGAAATTGGTTTTCATGGTTTCCCGTTTTCACCACCAGGCAGATGCTGGGATGGTTTCTTTTGACAGGTCCACGGCCGATTTCCTTCAAAAATCCCTTCTCTAGCCCTCCATTTAATTATACCCAAGTTATCGGTTATCTGAACGATCGGCCTGTCACCACCCAAATGAAGCCAAACTGGGAGGCTAAACGATAAAAAAAAAGACATGATGTAGGTCTAGGTTGAAATGCCACTCAAATTACAAAATCAATAATTAAGCACGGATGTTACAGCCTGTAATAATAGTATAATAGGCTATATACTAAACGTGAAATTGTTTTATTCCAACAGCAACCATTTCCTTTTCACCTTAGAATAGGCTTTAAAATCTGAATGGATACCACACTAAAATTAATTGAACTGCAATGTAAGTTAGAATGAAAAGCTTCTTCGAGCTTGTACTTTTCACAGTGCCGGAGGGTGTTTTTATATTTTCCAATCAGACTGGAGAATTGTTTCTTCAATCCCATTCACTTCGCTAATATTTATGAAACAAGAAGTACGTTCTAGAGAACCAAATGTGGGTAACAAAGGAAAAGCCCTCCTTCTTCCAGGAAGAAATGCCTCTTTCCTCGCCCGCAATGTTTCCGCGACGCCTTTCTTCTCATTGTTCACGTGATGATATTTTCTCCGCTGAGAAAGGAGGGCAATTTCTCATTCTTGCACAGAGAAAGGAACTTATTTCCACGTCTGAATGAATCCACTCTCGAGAATTACACGTGCATGATCATCAGACTATATAGGCTAAATTATTGATCTGATATGATGGCTGTGCAAGGATCATCGGACACACGAATCTCAAATAAATACATAAATGAATGAATGAATGAATAAATGAATAAATGAATAAATTAATAAATTAATAAATGAATAAATAAATATATAAATAAATAAATAAATAAACTCCAGATTACTGAACTCTTGTTAATTAATGGTACAGCCAATACCGTGACCAAAGACAACACTGAGAAGTTCCAAGTCAGAGTCGACACCAGAAAACCGATGCAGATTTCAGAAGAGGAAAAGAACAGGATATAAGACAGAATTAAGGAATATTGGGATGAAAGGAGAGCTCAAGCATCTAAGAAGTGTTTGATCTGACGTATCCCAAAGTGGGTAATTCCAAAAGAATAATAATAAATAAATAATATTTATATATGTTCCATGTGATGTCTAGTTAAATAAATCATTGAGTATTTCGTGGTTCGATATGCTGTCGCTTAAGTTTTATTCATTTTAGGAACTTTGATGTTCTTGGTCATCGGCCACGTGTGCTAGGATGTGTGTTGGATTTGTGTGATAACCTTTTTCTGTGACGCCTTTAGTACCGAAGTGTGCTTATTTGTAATTATTAGTGTCAGAGATCGGGGTAGGTGTCCCCGGACAGTAAATAAAGTACAATTCCTGAATGTACCTAGACGAATTTCGAAGAACATGAGTAGAAACCAGATTCAGAATGGCAACTGTCAGCACTGGAATTGGAACTTCCAATCTCTGGATTTGTAATGCAATTCCCCATCACATTCAAGGTGAGCAACTTGCCAAGAATGCAAGCCGCTACACCACGAAGTGGATGTCCTCAAGTCATTTCCATGATTCAAGAAGAAATATGTTTTATACAATGTTTTGTTTGTTTCCATAGTAACTTGAAGTACATTTATTATATATTATTAAGGCATTGTTTGTTACATTGCTAGCATATTGATCACTTGAATGTTGTAGAGTCCATTGTTTGATTTATTATTATTATTTATAAGAGGTTACTATTGGTACTACTTTTTTACCTTGTACTGCGCTCATACTTTTTACTAGTCCTTTCATTTATTCCTTGATTTGGTAATACTGGAAGTATTTGATAAAAAGATCTACGTCATACTTCTTGCTAACAGCGCGAACGATTTTTGAGCAATTGTCAGCAGCGCATCTTCTGTTCTTATCAATGGGAATCTGCCAATAGCTTATTCCATCATAGCGAAGGGTTTCAAGAGGTGTACCTTCTGGTTTTGTTTTGTAAGTTGTTCTTGGTCCCCTATGGTATTCACCAATGCAGTCACTTTTAAATTGCATTATTGTGCGTAAATTCTAGCAGTGGCACATTAGGATCAGGTAGTGTGGAGCTGCCACGCATTGAGTGCTAGTATGTCAATAACCAAGTAAAGATACTATTGCGCCACTTCTTGCATTGGTTTCCAGTAAGACACAGAGACACATTCTGGTCTCTACGATCGGCACCACCCTTGTAATTATATTTACTCGTCCTAGTAATTAATACTTGTCTTCCATTTATATTAGGAATAGCGTTGTAACTTTGAAGTGCAATTCATTCCGAATGTTGTAGATGTACCATTCACAACAACATTATCAGCCCATTTAGTCAAATGTACGTCAATTCCTTCCATTTCCATAGAAGTTCAATAACCCCGCGGCTCTTTCGTCAGCGTCTGCTGCTACGTGGGCAGTTTTAAGAATAGTTCCTGTAGGTCTACATGAGTAGCCTAGTGATTTCAAATAGACCAGTAAATACATTGTTGGAGCAAAATGACAAAATGTAGAAAATGTACATTAGGGTGAAACTGTACAATCAGACTCAACAGAGGAACTGTGTGGTTTCCAATAATTTCCTCAAACTTGATTTGACGTGTGATTTCTACATTGAACAACTCCAAAGTTAATCAGACATCCTGCTGGAGTACATAAACGAAATTTTGTGCCCGAAGCGCAATGGTTTACCATATACGCCCGCAGTATATCTGAAATATGCCGTCCTGTTCTCATCGTACAAAAAGTGTTCCTCAGGGTGAAAATTGTTGAACATATTGCACTTCAAACAATCTGTGATGGGTCCACAGTTTATCATCGCCTATTATGGTATACGGATGTCTTCAAAATTAATTCATTCCAGTATCACTTTAGAGTGATTTCTGCGCATTCTTTTCGAAACCATCCCAGGTTTGAGGTTTACAGTGTTCCAAAGAGTTTCGACACGGGAATGGTATTTGTGACAAGTAAAATACTGATGGACACTTTGAATTCTCCAGCAATGGTATTTGTATTCTGTTTTACAATAGCATATTTTCCTGAATTGTGACAAATATGTTTTGAGAGAACATCGTCAAAAATTTCTAAAACTGTTCATGTGGTTCCAACACAGTATTCAAAATTATCAGATGGATATATTGGTATCATCGCAGTAGAATCATCTGTCACCTGGACGAAACTATTATTCTCACGTGAAAACGGAAGCGAAACAGCAGATCTAATTTCCTCGTAGTCATCTGTAAAATGTCCAGCCAATGATGTGAACACTTCAATACTTGTAACTTCTAATGAGTGTGCTTGTATGTGTTGGTCTGAATTCTCTACTATGTAACATAAAGTCACCATCTTTACCACCCTCACTTGTCAAAACGTACTGCGATATCCTATCAATGGAATCTATTGGCCTATTACTTTGTAGGACTATTTCATAATTCGATAATAGTTGAACAGGACTCACATTATCTGACAGTCTGTTCTTCATCCTCAGCACCATCTTTTCCACGCAATGCACTACTTTCAATGTCAGGAGGCTTGACAAACAACGCTTATTGTTCTTTATTATCAGATAGTATTTTTTCCAAATGGTCAAGCCTTCATTTAGAGAATGCATTAAAAGTCCTATTCTTTGGAAGTATTATAATAAAGTCAGTTATTGGAAAATTGCTATACTCCGTAGGAACCGATGAAGAGTTGACATATCCAATATGACTCAGCTTATGGCAACATGATAATTAGCCCTTATGCGTGTTTAGATTATAGGAGCTTACAGTATTGCTGTTTACCCTCAGGTATTTTAATTCTACAAGATTCTAAAGGAAATATGAACAACCAGAAAGGAAGTATTCCTAGCAGGAATGTAAACATACCTTCTCCTTGATTTTATTTTTCTTCTCACTCTGCTGTTTCCGAGTCAGTGGAGTAACTGACTCACCTACCGTATTGAGAATGAACAATACAACGCCCTATATTGTAGAAATTTGACAAAGATTTCGTGAAGAAGCGGATTGTTGACTAGTCAACAGATAAAATGACTTGCACCCAGCGTTGGCTTGAGGATAACACCAACGAGAGCTTTCTTAGGAGTGAATTTTGCCCAATGTATTATAATTATTGCCCAGGAGTATCAACCTCTTATAATTCACTATATTAATATATTAACTTATGCTACAATAACATAGGTTACCAACGTAGGTTACATGCACGAGGTTACCAACGTAGGTTACATGCGCGAGGACGTGATACTCCTTGCTCCAAATTGAATTTTGTCTCCAAAAGCATAATACAGTCGATGTTGTGTGAAACACCCTAATTTCCTAATTTCTTCATGGATCATCGTGTTAATATTTTCTAGCTGAGTGTCTGGAGAATAATAAATATAATAATCAAACAAACTAATATTGTAGCGATTTTTTGTCCAATATTGTCACGATTCATCTTTCTCTTGATATTGTAATAATCTACCTCTGTGGACCGCATACAAAATATGTTGCAAAGCAAACCACTTGACATCCTGGCTCATTCAACACAAAAGTTACATTAAGTCTGAAGTGAGTTATTTTTAAAACGGAAAACATTGTGTCTATTGATTAATGCATCAGTGTTTACAGTGCTAATGGAGTTTACCATAGGCTATCATATTTTACTTTGGCCACATTATCCACTATTTGGAGAGAACTCATCAACTCCCAGTGAGCAAACACGGTCCCGTTATAAAATGTGTCGCACAAAGTTTAATTGTTTTACATACGACTCTGTACCTGCGCAGCCATTGTCTTCAGTCTGCTCGCCACAGTTGTATTTGAGTTGCGTCAAATATTCAGTTAAGAGTTTGGGAGCTCAAATATAGCTCTGTCCTTGTTCCTTCCCTTCGCTTCCCTACACAATCGATATCGGGAGCTTATCAAAATTTAAGAACATTCAAACTTGCGGTACATCTGTCCCTTCTGTTTCCTTGGGGTCCTTGGTAAAACACGGCCTTGATCAATGTACAGACCTGTCACCAACTCATCATTCTCTATAAATAAACTAAGATCTCTGTCAGAACAATTTTCGGCTAAAGCTAATTTATCCAAGATGAAGTGTATGATTACGAAATCGTTGTGTTGCAAGATATACCAAGACTCTAGAATGAATTAACCACAACATGTAATTTGAGATACAAAACGCTACATTTTTTTAAAGCCATCAAACATTCGGCAAAAGAATCTAAAATTAGACCACTCACGAAAGTCGAGTATGAATCCCCTGTATTACAGTCAAGAAGGTTTCTTTCTTCTATCTTACATCTTACATGTAATGGCTAACTGAAGAGGTGTGCTTTCGACTAAGAACTTATCTGTGAAATGCGCACTTTAATCCAGCCCCATAAGCTTCAGATGCATAGATTGTTTAAGGAAGGAAGGAAGGAAGGAAGGAAGGATGGAAGAAAGCAAGCAAGCTTGTAGTTTTGCGTGGCCGTTAATCATGCGACCATGGGCCATGGGACCTCATTTTTACTTGGAATCCGAACCACAGGGCATGGACTTCAAAAATCTCACATGAATTGACCGGGAATCAAACCCAGTCCACCTTGGTGAGAGGCCAACAGATTGGCCGCTGCACCACCACTCCCCACATAGGATGTTTAACCGTGAAGTTAAACCCTCGATTAAGTCACTAGTTTTCAACCATATTCTTCTTTCTTTCCACGCAGTATACCGGTGGGCACTATAGGGTGCTTCTATTCGAGAGGTCTGTTTCAGTAGATATACTCTACTGGCACGCAACAGATCCCTTTCCGGTCAAAATTTCAACACTTCTATTTGTCTATCGCCGCAGCAGTTTATCGGGACGTAGAACTAATATCATCCCCGTTTATTCTTCTGGACCATAAATGATGTTCCGATTGACCACTGGATTGCAATTAATGGATAGTTGGATGCTTGTAGTTTTACGTGACCGTTAATCTTGTGATCATGAGCCACGGGACCTCCGTTTTACGTGGCATCCGAACGACAGTACTTAGCATTTCACTTCGGAAGTCTCACACGCATCGGCCGGGAATCGAACCAGGTAATCCTTGGTGAGAGGCGAAGAACTTGACCACTGCACCACCACGTCCCGATAGCAATTGACTTTTGGGCCAAGTGTGATGTGTGTGTCGGATGACCACGCTGACCTTAGCCACTAAATGAAGCGTCCTGGTGAACGGCTAGTAGCCTATTCTTGGCTGTTGCCCCGGATGTCCGGTTTGATTCCTAGCTCTGCCAAGAAATTTAATTCTGGTCTGAAGGCTGGAACGGGGTCCACTCAGCCTCGTGAGGCAAAACTGAGAAGAGGAGGATTTCCCCACTTCCACTACAGGTGAATGCTGGGATGATTCCTAATTTAAGGCCACGGCCACTTCATTTCTAATCCACACAAATACACACACTTATACTTATCCAAATTACACAGGTCAGCAGACAAAATTTCACACTCATGCAAGTTTTCTGAGTGCCATATCCCCTTCAGGGACGTAGGCGACTTGAATTAGAGCCCTCGACTTCGTCAATGGATCACTAACCAGACATCCCATGCCGGAGTTTGCGTGTGGTAGGGTGGCCAGTTCCTTTCCACTCCTCCTCCTGCCATAGCATCCACCAGGTTCCCATTTTGCATCACGAGGCTGGGAGACACCGTACCAGACCATACACAGACTTTTAAATTCTTGGCAGAGCCGGGTATCGAACCCTGTACCTCGGGAGTGACAGCCAACAATGCTAGTCACTGTGCCACGAGGTGGTCACTCACCCAAGTACACGGGGCTGAAACGACGACGAGAACAACAACAACTAAATCATTTGAACAGTGCAGATGTGTTGGTCAGGCTTGGTGTATGAGGCTGATAACTGTGCTCTCTCTTGCCACTAAATGGAGTAACACCATGTGAACTTTGGTGTGTAGATCAATGCAACAGACTCCATAATGGATGTATTGTCCAGGTCTGCTGTATGAGGCTGATGACTGTGTTCTCCCTAGACGATAAATGAAGCATGTGAACCATGGTGTGAACTGTAGATCAGGACAACACACTACGTGATGGACTGTATTTAATTCAGCGAATAGTCCATACATTCTGCTCTGCTAACGAGGTTTGGTTGCACCGTAAATTGGCTAAATAAATTAGATTAAACTGGGCTTTTGAATTGTACCCGGCTAATATTCGCGGTTAATGTACAGTAATGCCATACCGAGCAAAATCATACCATTTTTAACAGCACTACAGCTTTGTAAATTAGTTCATGGAAATCTGAATTCCTTTCAACTGCCGGGACACACAAGTGGAGAGATGTAATTGCTAAATCTGACATCCCGTTTGGTAGTGTGGATCAGCTGGCTGAGGCACTCAGCTCCTTTCTCTCAGTCTTAATATTTCCTAAAGCAGAGGAGTCACGATCTTTGTCCCAGATCACAAACTTGTGATTGACTGTGTCATACGGGGCAGACTAGCAAGTTGTGGAGCAATGACGTCAGTCGACAAAATCTTCGGAAGACAAGAGGGTTCGCAGCCGTTCAGGAAATGATTTTGTGTCGAATGGTAATCTTCAGTAGATCATCACTAATAGGTTGGTTGGTTCCTCAGTTTAGAGACTGTGACAACGTTGTCATGTAGCTCTGTGTACTTTGGGTGTGTGTAGAATCTGTCTGATAACCGGTGTTAATTGTGATGGCTGTATTAGTGTGTGTTAACTGTTTTTAATTCAAGTTTTCTTTTCGTTTTTTTTTAGCGTATGGCTTTTAGTGCCGGGAGAGTCCGAGGACATGTTCGGCTCGCCAGAAGCTGTAGCTGCTTCGAGGCGGACACCCAATGGGTGAGCTACACGTACCGTTGCGTGTGGAGTGTTGTCTGGGGAGGAAAGTTTGAATGTAAGGACAAGGAGTTGGAAGGTAGCGGCAGTGGCCTATAGTTAGGAACCAACCCCGGCATTTGCCTGGTAGGAAGATGGGAAACCACATAAGACCATCTTCAAGGTTGCCGGCGGGGGATTCGAACCTCCTCGCCTCCCGGATGTGAGCGACTGCCAGCAGTCATGCCGTAACGACCACGGCTAACTCACCCGGTTTTAATTCAAGTAAGGACTGCAGACAATGAATGTTCAAGTAGTTCCTACTTTTGCTACCAAACGCCACCGTCGGCGACCAACTAGTTCAGAACTTGGTTACTAGATGTCACTGCAGTTGGTTTCTGGTGACGAACGTTGGAACCTAAGAGCGTTAGTCAAATTTAACACAAGTGTAATTAGTGGATGGTTCTTTATCATGCCTTAAATCTATGATACGGGACCGCCGGCTTTACTTTCCTTCCGAAGGAAGGCATACTGAGGGATTTTAACGTTCTTAAAAAATCCGACCACTCCGACCGGGTTTGAACCCACGACGTTGTGCATAGAAGCTCAGCATGCTACCAACTACGCCACCGAAGCCGCCGTCAATACGAATATATCCTCAATTGAAATTGGGCGGGAAGAATGTGATTCCATCGGAAATGATATGATGTGATATTTCCACATATTACAAATAGTTATTGCTGTTGCTTATTTTAGGGCCTGAGACATCGTGGTCATATAGCCCCGTGTGTTTGGGTGTGCATGTGTGTAATAATCTGTGTTATTGTGATGGCTGTACTGTGCCCGTTTAGACCGGAGTCCGCACGACCACATATGCATTTTACCAATAATCAGTCAGCACGAGAATCAAAATATCCCGGGGCGCCAGATGGGTTAAAGCAAATCGCAAGAACGACATCAAATGAAAAAAATGCTTTACTGATTTTTGGCTCAATGCAACAATAAGGATAGAAGGAGATTTAATTGGGTAGAACACATCTGGTAAAATTATCTCAGTTTATTTTGAAGTTAAAATTGACTGCAAAGATGCTCAAAGCAGCATCATCCACGTGTGGCGATCCACACTCTTATTTACACACAATATACATAAATTTTCCAAATACATTTGACAAACTTTTTGGAAACACAAGTCCGATTAATAGTCCTGTAGACTGTGTTCCAAAATTATTAAGGATTAATTCCAGTTCAAAGTTAATTGTCTATACTGGAAATATCGTAGATCACTGTTTGAATATTTACATGATATTAACACTCGTAGAATAAATGTTCATAGAATATTAAACTTTCACTTATTTTCCAGTTTTCAAAAATATATCGTGGAAAATATTATTATCATTGAATCAACACACATTATTTACACATATTATTAACATCTGAAAAGTATTTGACCTTGAGCATAGCATCGAAGAACTGTGCGAAGCACAACAACAATTAATTGTTCTTCTGACATTAAACATTCGAGAAGTGACTCGATTATGAACTTCAAGTTTCTAACAAAATACATGATTTCTGAATCATCAACTTGATCAATAAATTGTTGAACCATTCAACTATTCAATTTCCCACTTGGAATCATTAATATAAAAATATATTTATATTTATGGCCATTTTTAGTAACTTTCACAACTTGCAATTCTTCGACAGAATGCGGAAATAAGAATTGTAGCTTCATAATAAATTCATTCAGTTCATGGCACTAGGATTGAAAATATCCTTCAAATTATTCGTGGTTAAAGAATTACTTTTAATTGGCAGTGGCCCATTCTATTATCTGTGTAAGAACACAATATTACAACAACGGCAAAGGTCTTTCTCTGAAGAAGAATAAACTACTATCATGACAAATCCGGGTTCTAGCAAAATCAAAGTCTAAATGGAATTCGTAAACAAGGTTGAAATAAGAACTGATGGTTTCAAGAAATAACCTTCGGGTCATTCATCCGACGAAATGTGTAGCTCCAATACTCCTACTATAAACCTGAGCCATCGAACCTGCTATTTGATTGATGCTCGAAAAAACCTCTTCATTCCTGCGACTTAAACATGCGCACCTGGGAATGGCATTTCAACTACTCCACACATATAAATTTTCTTCCCAAAATTTATACAATAAATCAAGCCTCTGCTTGTTATCAACACTGGAAGATTAATAAACTTACAAGTTTATTTTATTTTACCATTCAGTTCAACCCGTGAATTTACCATACTTATGAAAATCTTTATTTCACGTTCGAAGTGTATTTACGTCATGATTTTATATAAATACAAAAATATCCTATTTGATACAAATATCATTTGCTTCCCGTTTCATGCCTCTCCGTGTTATCTGAAAAATATACTTTGCTCAATGCAAATATCAACTGTTCAACCAGAACTGAAATGTTGGTTGAATGCGGGCTTGCGCTAACCACTCTCCTTCGGAAAATCTCCTGTTCCAGACTAGAAATGATTAAACTACTTCATAGGCTCTTTCTCAATACATATGATTATTATAAAATATAATATCCAAGAATTATTTAGAAAAATTATGAAAATTATTATTATTATTATTAGTGGATTATTATTATTATTATTATTTATATCATTTTAAATGTGTTTAATTATCATCTCATTATGTGAGAATCCACATGTTCGAATCTTCGAATATGGAAAAAATATCCATTCCTCAACAAAAATAATTTAACTCAACCTTGACATCGAAGGTTTTCCGTGGTTTCCCTAAAATATGAAATATTCAAATAAATCTTCGAAATGCTCGGTCATCGATCCTAAACTGTTCTGAGTGCTGAAAATGCTCAGAATAACTCTAACAAGTCTTGCGTAAATCATTGCAAGCTTTAAATACGAAGAAAAAATAAAATGTGTTGGTCATCTGCAGAAAAATAGTTTGTTCCAATTAGCTAGGCATAATATAATTCAAATGTGGCTTACATTTCTTGATGGTCTTGAAGTGTAGTAAACCTGGTCTGTACCAGATTTATCCATAGACATGCCCTATTGGACAAGCACGTATAATCCTTGTATCCGCCGCCATCATATACCCACAATTCGTCTAGTCAGACATAGTGGTAGTATCTTTTGACGTTTGAATTAACTGTTGTTCCATTTTAATATGGGCTTCTATCAAAGCCATAACAGTTTGTTTAAATAGGGTCAGATCTAAGTGATCTCTTCTTAGATATGTCAGTTGTAACATAACTCACGGTAATCTTATCAGTACAAGAAAAACACTGACAGTCTAAGCAATCAACGGCTGTTCTGAAGATCGTTCCCTGGGCATGGTTTATTATATCACCATCTACCATGCGCTAAGCAACTTGTAGTTTCCCTTGCGTAGACTAATGAACGCCACCGTTATACACAAGTCTTCAGTGTAATGACAGATCGAAGTGGTTAACTAGTTACAAATATGAAAACTGACTGAAATGGATTTAAACATCCAAGTATTAAGTTATTACTGGACTGTGACAAAGTACTAATTCTAGACAAAGTCTAGCATATGTCCATGTAGAAATATAAATATTTCCACCAATGTCTGTAGAAAAATCAATCACCTCAGTGATTCTCCTCTCCGTAAACTTACTAAGTTCCAACTCGTAGCGCAGCACTTTCGTGACTATCACGACTTTGAAAAGAACTTCTGCGTAGATCCGGCAACCATGTGCCTTGGCTCAGCGTCGTAGCAACTTGCTAGGCAACTGCTTGTGTTAGAATGAGCTGAAGTTGCTTCGGCCAGCCGGCTTTTATTCAAAACTGTCAGGGTCACGCCGCATCAGCTGATATCTAGAAATCCTCATATCTCTTGAATCCCTGGTCCGATTTACTTGATACTAATTGCATTCTCTTTCATTTGGCAGTGCCAGTAATAAGATCCCAGTCTCAAGTCTCTGCTCCATAGTTAACTATTTAATCAATAAATAGCCTCTACCTCTGCTATTACTCGCTACGTCACTTGACATCCAAGTATCGGTAAATTCTTTCCAATTGCTTCGAGAAGCAATGTAGCGCGATATTCAAATATCTCAACTTTCAAAAGCGGCTACAGCCTTTCCCTTGATATCTAGGTGTCTGAATCTTGGAATACCCATTCCTAGAGTTGGGCACAGTACTTGTATGTGCATTTGTAAATTGGGGGATTGGATTGGGATGGAGGCGCCCGTGGACTTGATTAGAAAACATCCCAGCATTTGCCTGGAGTAGAAGTGGGACAAACCACGGAAAACTACTTACATGATGGTTGAGCTGGGAATCGAACCCTCTTCTTCTCAGCTTTGATACACCTGGCTGAGTGTACCCTGTTCCAGCCCTCACACCAGAATTAAAATTCCTTGACAGAGCCGCGAATCGAATCCTGACCTCCGGAGCGACAGCCAGGAACTCTAGCCACTACAACAGGAGGTGGTTGATTACAAGGGGTTAAAACGATGAATGTTTTGTTTGTCTAGTGAACATTATCGGATCCAGGACAATCAAATCAAAGAATACAAAAGACAAAATTGTTCTACGAAACACTATTAAACCCCACAATGTAATTCACTGACGGTTATGGTACTCCAATACTAATCCGCTACAAGTTTATAAGATTTAAACAAATAAAAAGTCAACCACAGATGGTCGCTCTCCACCAACTATAGAGGCAGATGACCTCGCTGTACCGCCCCTTAAAACAATAACTAACTCCACCAACTATTGTGCCTACCTATGATGTGATGTATTTTAGTGAGAAGCCCCCAAACGAGAACTACAAACAGATGATAGTCTACAATTATCTGTTGTTCTCTATTACAGGCAAATGCCAGAACAATACATTCAAAACGAGCACTGCGACGGCCGCTTCCTGCCTATTCCTTGCCCAGTTTCGTTCATACTGTATTCATAAGTCATTTAATACCTCTGATTTGGTAGGTGTCGCCGTAAAACCGTTCACCACGCAGAGAAATCATCTCATCCCATCTCATTCCCAATCTCGTAAAAGCTGGTGAGACCACCTCTACGTCAGTAGCTAGCGTTTTTAGCTGTCACCTCTGGGGGTACGGGTTTGATCCCCAGCTCTGGCAATGAATTTTATTATTTTGTTGATGTTGGTTCATATAGGGGCTTTGCGACATCGTGGTCATGTAGCCCCGTGTACTTGTTTGTGTGTGGAATTTATTTGATAACCTGTGTTATTGCGACGGCTGTTTAGTGTATGAGGATTAGGAAGGAGGTGGCTTTAAATTAGGAACCATCCCGGCATTCGCCTGGAGTAGAAGTGGAAAACCAAGGAAATCACTTACAGGATGGCTGAGCTAGGAAACAAATCCGCCTCTTCTCAGTTTTGCCTCACGAGGCTGAGTGTACCCCGAAGCAGCCCTCAGACCAGAATTCAATTTCTTGGAAGAGTCCGCATTCAAACCCGAGCCTCAGAGGTGACAGCCAAGAGTGCTAGTCACTACGCAACGAGGCGGACACCTTAAGGGTATACGGAAAGCCCTATCATTAGTATGTTAAAATACACCAGCTTTAAGAAACATTTTCTCGCTAAATATTGGCATAGAAAGTTAATTTTTTACACGTTACTGAAACGAAGATTATTAAATCGAAGGATACGGCATTGTTTGGAAAATATGATTCTTTTAATTGACGCAAAACAGTTTGTAAATTTTTGCATGAATAACTTCCAAATCTTCTCATAAATTTTACAAAATCGTTTTTAGAACTTCACAATGTATGGTAAGCTCTTACAAAGGAATGCTGTAAATCGCATAATGATATCAGTAATAATTCCTGAAATAATGTTCCTTTTGTCCGAAAATAAGTAAACTTCCGGGAAATCAGCTTCAAAGTTTCAACATCAGTCCACACATGTCCACACAATCTGTACACCCAAAACAATAAAAATTACAATTTAATGCTTCTATACGTTTATTTTCTCGTAATATAGGCTAAATGTCATTTTATAGACGAAATTCCAAAGTTTAATAATATACAATGAACTAAAAATTTATTTTTCACTCCCAAAATTGCTTTCCGTATACCCTTAATTTTGGTCTGAAGGCGGAAACGTGGTATACTCAGCCTCGTGTGGCAAAACCGAGAGTAGGTGGGTTGGTTTCCCACTCAGCCACCCTGAAAGAGGTTTTCCGTAGTTTCGCACTTCTTCTCCAGGCCAGTGCCGGGATGATACCTAAATTAAGGCTACGACCGCTTCCTTTCCCAGGGGCAGATGACCTCGTTGTACCGCCCCTTAAAACAGCAATAACTAACTAACTTCCTTTCCCGATCCAAAATTCAATTAAAAATACAATCATTAATACAGTCATGACAACAACCCAGTTTATCAGACAGATTGCACTCACACACACCCAAGTAAACGGGTCTATGTGACAAAGATGTCGCAAAGCCTCTGATTGGATCCACAACAGAATTTGGTGTATACATATATAGATTGCAAGCGCTGCCTCAGTCCTCAGAATGACATGGCTTATCTGACTAAAGGGGCAGATGACCTCGCTGTTCCACCCCTAACAATAACTAACTATCTGACCAATTTCAAATTCATGGAACTGTTGAATCTCAAATATAAAACACGAACAGCAGTGATTTTGAAATCGCTGCATATAAAGACATATTTGCATCAGTGTGCTCAGTCGATAACAGAACAACACTGAAAACTCACCTATTCATTTGAATGAATCTCCAGTTAATTCATAAATATGGATAATAGGTGATTCATTAATAAAAGTAAGATCAAAAATCATCTGTGCTGATAGCTCACAATGGAACCTTTGTTTAGTATCGTGCGCAGCACCAAGTGTGGTTTAATGATAACGCGGCGCGGGTCGTGTTAATCACACGACCAGATGGGAGAGCTGATAACGCTTATCTGATGCCTCTCTTGTTTTTGATACACAAAAGAGCATGAGAAGACCTGTTTTGATTACTGCCTTGTCACCAGCACATGATCAATGAACACCAAGCCTCTACGTAGAGTTATTCCGGTCAGCCATACGAACAGCAAGAGAGTCTTCCTACAAGATTGACTTACTGAAATTCTTTGGAGACTTAAATCATGTCAATTATAAACACGTCGACTAGCATCGGTGACACCAAAGTACAGGTTATTTGAGATACAACGAAAATATACCTTCAGACAGTAAAGTCACCGCGGAGACCTGGATTAGATTCCCAGCTCTGCCAAGAAATTTTGTTTGGTGTGAGGGCTGGAACGGGGTACACTCAGCATCGTGAGGCAAAACTGAGAAGAGAAGGGTTCGATTCTGACCTCAGCCATTCTGCAAATGATTTTCCGTGGATTCCCCCACTTCTACTCCAAGGGAATGATGGGATGGCTCACAACTAAAGGCCACGACCACCTCCTACCCGACCCTATCCGCCAATATACAAATACACACACTCTAGTAAAGCCAACATTACTTCCGACCTGACGTTTCAGTGTTACCCTAGAGTTATCTAGCGGTCAGAAGGAAAACCACTTTAACTAGCCAACAACAGGCGACTATTCAAATCGATATATCACGACAAATCGAGTTTCGTTCGCGATGTCATGATTTAGCGAACGAAACTCGAGCCTAGTACTCAACGTCAAGTCGGAAGTAATGATGGCTTTACTTATAATGCAGGTTATCACATATATTCCACACGCACCCAAGATACATAGGGCTATATGACCAAGACGATGCAGCCACTAAAATATACAACAAAAACAACAATATAAGTGGGTACTGGCCTGTTAGAAATGCTGTGATTAAATAATTAAATAAATAAATGCATCTAATTGGTTGGATGGTTCCTCAGTTTAGGGGCTGCGACAACGCGGTCATGTAGCACCGAGTACTTTGGGTGTGTGTAGAATCTGTCTAATAACCGGTGTTAATTGTAAAGGCTGTATTAGTGTATGTTATCTGTGATTCAAGTAGGGACTACAGACGATCAATTTCAAGTAGTTTCTACTTTCGCTACCAAATGCCACCGTCAATGACACCTAGCCGCGAACTTGACTACTAGAGGCTACCGCAACTTGCACCTGGCGGTAAACATTGGAAATAATAGAGTATTAATCAAATCTAACTTACAAATTTTAGCTTCACACAATTGTAGTTAGTGGAAGGTTCTTCTACAAAGCGTAAAAATAAATATATATATATATATATATGACATGGACCCACCGGCTTTACTCCCCCTCCGAAGGACGGCATTCTGAGGGATTTTGCATGTATTCTGTCTCCTCGACATAGGAAAGGTTGCTCGTGAAAATAAAACATTCCTCTCTCACAGTTCACGGGCTCATACATTCTTTTCGTCTTTGCTATGCGGTTGGCAGCGTGGCTCAGCGGTAACGGGCCTCCTGTTCCCAAGGTGACAGGATCGAATCCTGGCACAGTCAGCTTGCATTTGAGGGTGCGCAAGTGCAAGGGAACCGTGTCAGTAGATTTACTGGCACCTTCAAAATTCCTTTCGGTGCAAAATTCCGGCACCCAGGCGTCTCTAAAAACCGCAGTAGTTATGAGGGACGTAAAACCAATAACATGTATACATATTTTGTCTTTGCTATGCAGTAAATGACATAGAAATTGGATTTGATTTTTAATAAACCTTTCGAGCATTCTATTGCTATTCTGAATCAGCAGAGGTTGACTCCGTCTGGTGTAATACGATGTTAGTGGGTAATTAAAGAGTTAAGTGCTTCACGCACACTGACCACAGAGTTTACATACTATGAAATGAATAGCGTTTAAATCTGCCATGAACCACGCTCTACGACATTCATTTTAATGCCTAATGAAAAGCGAACATAGTTTCAGCAGTATTAAAAAATACACTCAGGTTTCCTTGTGTCCAAAGAATTTTCTAGCAAACTTTAACGTCTTGGTGTGTAATCGTAAAAGGTAATGGGATTTTATAATGAAAGTCACACACAACTGTGTCCTGTATTTCATTCCATATGGTGAGGCTGTTCCGTGCCACGCTGTGTGATTACACGACGCAGGTCACCTCCCCCCCACCCTGTACGAGGTAGTGGAGGAGCGATATTTTCACCGGTTTACTCACTTGGGCTGCTCCTCGAGTCTTGTGAACCTTACAGTATAGAGCCCTGCAAGGAGCAACAGTAGACGTCATCACTACAGGATATTCATAAAAGAGTACAACACTAGACCCCGTGACGTAGCCGTGTGAGACGGCTTCGCAGGCGTAGTTGGTAGCATGCTGAGCTTAAGTCGTCGGATGTTTCAAGAGCGTTAAAAAACCCTCAGTATGCATTTCTTTGGAGGAGAAGTAGGCTAAATCCGGCGAGCTCACGTCATTGATTTATGTCATGTAAAAGAACCTTCCACTAACTACAATTGTGTGAAGCTAAATGTGTGTAGGTTAGATTTGATTAACGCTCTATTATATTCCAACAATTGCCGCCAGGTGCCGGTGTCACAGTGGCATTTAGTAGCCAATTTCGCTGCTAGGTGTCGTTGACGGTAGCATTTGGTAGCAAAAGTAGAAACTACTTGAAATTGATCGTCTGAAGTCATTACCTGAATTGCAGATAACACACACTAATACAGTTATCACAATTAACACCGATTATCAGACAGATTCTACACACACCCAAAGTACACGAGGCTACATGACTGCGTTGTCACAGACCCTAAACTGAGGAACCAACCAACCATCAGATGAAGCAAGTTTGGAGTATAGAGGTTCAATTCATGGCGCTGACATTGAGTGTTGTGGGTACATGGACGAGTGGACCCAAGCCACTCCGCTACTGCGCTGACCACGGTGGATACTAATGGCATGAATTTGATATTCCCTATTCAAATCAGGCACTGAGGATAAACGAATATTGAAAATTTCCACAACTTTTGCAATTAAATGCCCCATCTTTTGAGCATCCAAAATCTCATCCTGTTTGAACTCGAATAACTCACGTTGTCTTGCATTGAGCATATAAACCGATTGTATGACCACCTAAAACCGGTTTTGACCAAGAATATCGTCTGCTGAATTGGCACACCGAGTTATTCTGTTACATATTGGTATCCCATAAGTTTTGACATGTCAGTGTGACTGAGTGAGTAACGCTACATTACCAGTTGGAAAGACCGAAATGTAATGTTTCTCAGTCGGTCGACAATATTGTACCCAATTGTTATGCGATCATCATCGGATCCTTTACACTTAGGCTATTAAATCTATGTCTACAAGTATAGGTGATAGTATTTACAAGATTACGTGCCGAGTGCTACCATGCCGGATGCAACCCAGTAAAATCCGTGGCGGTAGCTACCCTGCTAGTAGCTTACAGTGCCCCATGCGACCCATTGCTCGAGATAAGAATTGAAGATCTTATTTCCAAAGTGAGGCGAATCCATGAAATGCTAAATTTCAGAAATCACGTTTTTGTATCTTCGTATAATTAAATTCAGATATGATTATCAATATAATGTAATTTCATTCATTATTTTCATGCACATCCTGACACCGTGTTTAAAAATCTTCTATCAATGGAAATGCTGGCAATCGTCTCCTGTAAGTTGGAGTTAGGACGTTTTGGAAATATATATATTGATATACGCTTTGAGTGTCATTTATGAACATTTAAATGGTTTAAACACAACAAACACAAACTGATGCTCTACATATTTTTCAAAGTTAGCCATGGCCTTGATTTATCATGTCCAGAGAGCCATCGGATTGATCAACATGGATATAGGACACATTGGAAATAAATAGCCTACACATTGGAGTTACATCACTTTGCAAATAAACTTAATTCTTAGATCTCTGTTAATATGGGATGCACGACGTATTGCGACTTCAACCTTTGCTATACGTTGAGAGAACCTATTAACTTGCTTATGAAAGAACAACTGAAAAAACCGTCAATTTTGGATTTAGGTCACTTTCGAAATAAGCTCTTCAATTTTTACGTTGTCTAACCTAACCTAACCTAACCTAACCTAACCTAACCTAACCTAAGCGGAATTTTAGCAGAGACAGATGTGTTAGAATTCCATCGATACATCAGTGCCTGGGTCGCTAGTGGTACGATGGAAAAAATGGTGAGTCACTTGCGGCACGGGTCGCATCCGTCACGATCGCATCCGGCACGACACCATTTAAAATATATTGTATTTACAATCACGTTATCTTTTGAAGCTTGGACTGTTGGAGCAGCAAGAAAGAGGAGAATTGAAGCATTTGAAATGTGGTGTTACAGGAGAAGAATGATGAAAATCAGATGGGTGGATAGATTTTTACAAATGAAGAGGTAATGAGACGAGTTGGAGGGATTTTCCTGGCGACTGCTAACGAAGAGAATAGATGGGTTGGTAGGACACATACTAAGACACCCAGGAATAGCAAAGTTAGTTATGGAAGGAAGGGTCGAGGACAAAAATTGTAGGGGTAGATCAAGATTAGAATATGTTAACCAGATTGCCTCGGATGTAGGGTGTGGTAGCTATGTAGAGATGAAACGATTAGCTCTGGACAGGGAGTCGTGGAGAGCTGCATCAAACCAGTCCAAAGACTAAAGACTCAAACAACAAGTAAACTTGAAGATCAATCATCACTATCAGTAGACTATCTCAACAAAAAAATCCATTTAACTAACCAATCCCGACTAGTTGTACTAGTTTCATTATTGAAAATCCACAGCCTGCTTCCAGTCTCCGACCGGGTCAGGAATGGAATGAATGAAGCCCCCAATCTAGCGGCGAGGATATGAACTGTGCCGGCTGCCGAGGCCTGACGCACTCCTCTGGGGCAATGATTACATGAATGACAGATGAAATGAAATGATAGTGGAGAGTGTTGCTGGAATGAAATTGACAGGGAAAACCGGAGTACCCGGAGAAAAACCTGTCTGCCTCCGTTTTGTCCAGCACAAATCTCACATGGAGTGACCGGGATTTGAACCACGGGCCCAGCGGTGAGAGGCCGGCGTGCTGCCGCCTGAGCCACGGAGGCTTGTACTAGTTTCATTATTACTGCTACTAAAAGTGTATCTATTGCAAATACCATCACCCATATTTGTAGACATAGATTTAGAGGCCTATGTGTAAAGAATCTGATGATGATCGCTTGACGTTCGAATCTGGTCATCCAAGTCTATTTATTAAGCTCATATAATTCCTTTCCGGATTACAGAACCACCCATTTCAATTGGGTACAATCGTGTTTACCGACTGAAAGACATTACATTTTGATTGGCAACACTGAGAAATTTCATCCAATACGATAATATAGAAATACCATACTCACTGGCTAAAAGTTTTCTGGTCCTCTTGGAAACAAAATGCAGTCGAGCTTTTTCTACATAAGCTGACGTTAAGCATAGAAAAGTTGTGTTAAGTGACGGAGTTCAGGACATGACATTAAAGGAGTGCTCACTTCCAGGCCGTGTGTAATTACCTCTAAGTACGGTGTCCCCATCTCCTGATACGAGCAAGGCGTTAAGACGTTGGAAATGAATTTCTCCCATTTCACACAAAGTTTGAAGAGTACGACTTTTTTTTCTGCAACAAAGAGAGAATCCAGTTAAGTCTCGTGGCTTTTCTACTATTAAGGTCCACAAGTACCGACCTGTGTGATGAATGGCACTTTTTCTTCGCTTCCAACGTCTACGCTCTCAATCTGGGACAGTTCTCTTTTATAGGAAGATGTTGTATTTTTATACGGCCAGTCCCTCTACATCTCTGCCTCCTATTCTATATTTCTTCCTTCATTCAACTACCATTTTCTCAATGGCTGTCTTAACTATGGGTATTATTGCAATGTATGCCCAAAATATAAACCATGAGAGAAGTGTCCAAATGTCGTAAGGATAGTTGTGATATAGGAATCTCCGTTTCGCGGGCTTATAGGTCGTGTTCCAAGGACATTTTGTCGTCCTGACGTTTCGCTGAATACTGCGTTCAGCATGTTCACAGGTTACATAAAGCGAGGTAAAACAAGTAAACAGAAGATATATAAATAGTCAACAACCCACACATAGAGGCTACCATAGCAACGGCGTACCACATAAAAGTAATGCATCAAGGACAGGGCTGCTCGTCTGTTGCATCTTCTCGTCTACGACGGTCAATAAGGGCAGGCTTGAGGGGATTAAAGACTGGAAGCCAAGCTCTGTTCACACGTTCTGCTTCCTCCTTAAGATTGAAGCTGTTAGTATGCTTCAGGATTTCAATGGCCTCCCTTTGTAGCCTGGCATGATAAGACACCGTGGTGGACAGAACTTCGGTGTCTCCATATCTTATATCGTGACCTGCAAGTAGCGAGTGTGCTGCTACAGTGGATTTATCTGTTTGTCCCAGCCGGCTGTGTCGTTCGTGCTCCTTGAGGCGAGTGGCAATACTTCTTTTCGTTGTTCCAATATATACTTGGCCACAATCACACGGGATTTTATAAACCCCTGCCGCGGTATGAGGATGTCGCTTATCTTTAGCGGACCTAAACATGTCCTTAATTTTTCGTGTAGGCCTGTATATGGTCTTTATATCATGGGACTCGAGTAGCCTCCCTATTCTGTCCGTGACCTTTTTTATATATGGAAGAAAAGCTCTAGCCAGGGGCTGCTTGTCTCCAATTACCCTTGTAGTTGGACGTCTCGGATGGAGTGCTCGCTGGATATCTTTCTGGCTGTACCCATTCGCGCATAAGGCCTCGTTGAGGTGTTCAATTTCTTGTTTTAGGCACTGCTTATCACAAATTCTTTTAGCGCG
Organism: Meconema thalassinum; assembly: GCA_946902985.2. Lineage (NCBI taxonomy): Eukaryota > Metazoa > Arthropoda > Insecta > Orthoptera > Tettigoniidae > Meconema > Meconema thalassinum. The sequence goes on from OX336388.2 coordinate 1,211,167,277, forward strand.
GTCAGCCAGTGTTTTTATAACTCCGTATTTCTGTCGTGGGTGGTGGTTGGACGTCTTATGTAGATATCGGTCAGTATGGGTCGGCTTACGGTAAACTGTATGTCCCAAAGTTAGATCAGCGGTCTTCGTTACCATAACGTCGAGAAACGCGATTTTCTGTTCATTTTCTAACTCCATGGTAAACTGAATGTTCGAGTTCTGGCTGTTAAGATGTTGTAAAAACAGATTTAATTGATCTTTACCATGGCCCCATATTACAAAGGTATCGTCCACGTATCGTAGCCACACTTTAGGTTTCAAAGGTGCGGTCTCTAGTGCTATTTGTTCAAATTGTTCCATGAAGAAATCCGCGATCACCGGACTAAGGGGACTGCCCATGGCGACGCCATCAATTTGTTCATAGAAATCACCCTTCCACAGGAAATAGCTAGCGGTGAGGCAGTGGCGGAATAAGGCGGTGATATCATCAGAAAAAATCCGTGCGATGTACTCCAGGGCTACCTTTATAGGTACTTTCGTGAAAAGAGAGACCACGTCAAAACTTACTAGTAAGTCACCAGCTTCTAGTTGAATAGTTTTCAATTTTTCAATGAAATGACCGGAATTTTTGACGAACGACTGTGTACCGCCGATATGTGGTTGAAGTAAGGTAGCTAAATGTTTGGCAATGCTATAAGTTGGTGATCCAATAGCACTCACGATAGGACGAAGAGGAACATTATCTTTGTGTATTTTAGGTAAACCATAAAGTCTTGGTGGTAAAGCTTCACTTCTGGTGGTTACCTTCTTTACGTTTTCAGGTAGCGAAGATACCTTGATCAGGCCGTTTGTTTCACGAAGAATCCGGTTGGTAGGATCTCTCAGTAGTTTGCGGTAGGTACCCGGGTCTAAAAGTTCCAAAACCTTGGCAGTGTAGTCGTCCATGTCCAAGATAACCGTTGCGTTCCCTTTGTCTGCAGGAAGAATGATTATGCTCTCGTTGCTATGGTAGCCTCTATGTGTGGGTTGTTGACTATTTATATATCTTCTGTTTACTTGTTTTACCTCGCTTTATGTAACCTGTGAACATGCTGAACGCAGTATTCAGCGAAACGTCAGGACGACAAAATGTCCTTGGAACACGACCTATAAGCCCGCGAAACGGAGATTCCTATTTCAACGCCGGTCGTGAAAGTCTACATTTTTACATAGTTGTGATAGTTTGCTTCAAGGGCCAAAACAGCAAAGTCATCAGCTCTAGCTGTGGTATTATGACAGTCTTCAGAGGGTGATCCTACCCCTTCTAGGCTCCGTAGGAAAATTTAGTTTTAGAGATATGCATGCCACCTATATGAATTCAACATAAACATAATAATTCAAGCATATTTCGTTCATCGTACGAACAAATTGTACTCGCTCTCACTGTGATAGGATCATAAGACACTGAGTAATAGGCGTTTATTTTAGATGACCCCATGAGTTCAACCTATAATTGACGAAAACTGCTCTAAAAATGAATATGCCAGAACCTTTCACTCGTAGCATAGGTCCAGGTTTCGTGGAAATTAACGTGTACGTCATTTATAAATTACGAACACTAAGCTAGAGATATAATTATGTACTATATCTGGAGGTTTAGATTAAGCAACTGGTCCATTATGCTACGTTTTACAGAGACAGAATCATCCCTTGACAATTGAGGGGAATTAATATCTCAGGGATTTACATACAATCCATCATTAATATGAGAAAAATAATACGTAGGCTACATTTATATACCGGTTGGTTCACAATGGTTGGTTTCACAAATGTCGGATTATTCAGTGACGAGTTAGGTGAACTGATATAAGGAATCGGCATCCATGCCATCGATAATTTATGAAAAGTAAGATATACATAACTTAATGCATATTTTAAAACTAACGGTACTACTGTAGTAGCTGTCATTATACCAAGTTTCCCTGAGATAGGATCATTCCGTGATGTATTAGGGGAATTATTAGAAACTGATATCCGTGACATCTACAATTCGTGAAAAGAAAGCAATAGATTTATGTACCGTACAAGTAATTTTAGATTGTATCAGGGGTTCACTAGCCCATATTTAACGGTCATCGGCTCATTTACTGATTAGTTATATGAATTAATGTATGAGGAATTGACATATACGTCGTCTATAACTCTTGAAAAGTAATATATAGATTTATGTATTGGCAGGTTTAGAATATACTTGTGTCCCACTATGCCAATGCAGGAGGCCATAACACTTCAGGAGATTGACATTAAAATGCTTTTCAGTTCGTCTACACTATTCTACGCTAATTTTAAAGTATGTTGTTCCCTAAGCCTGAATAAAATTCCATGTGATGAATTATTTCAAGGCATATTTGCAAGGCTGTTTTATTTATGTATTTATTTATTTATTTATTTATTTCATTTGTGCCAAGCTTCATGGAGATCCATTCATTCTGTGACGAATTAAAGGAATAAATCTCTGGAGAATTGTCACTTGCAGCATTCATGATTTATTAGATGTAAACAATTCCTATGTACCCGTAGAAAGATACATACTAACGACTTACTACTACCGCATCCGTTTCAATAGCCTGCATAGCCACCATGTTGGTTTTGTGCTTATCAGGTTTTTGAGATACACTTATGTGAGTTTACTCCTTAGAGCTCTACCGCCATAAAGAAATTTAGTTTGTTTCCATAGTTCGCGCAGCCGTCATGTTCGAATAGTGACGTCAAAATTCAAAATATGCGGTTGGGGTTAGATACGGTAGTAACAGTTAATAGCAAGTTTCACTGAGATAACTCTAACAAATAAACAATTATAAATGGGATCCGCACACCCAGACAGGCCGACAAACATACACACGGGCAAACGTTGATCTCACAAACCTATTGACGTCAGAAAAGTTGGATGGCGCAGCCACGCGGTAGAATGTTGAAGCTATAACATAGTGACTGGTAAGGTTTATTTACATGGTGAAGCATTGACGTCGTGATGGAAACAGAAAGGAATGTGTCAAATTCGAGGAGGTACTGCTTTGTATACGGTTGCAAATCGGATAAAACGAGTATGAAATCTCCTCACTACTTTCCTGTACAAAAAGTTCAGAGAGAAAGATGGGCTTCGGCACTGTCAATTGGAAAACGTGTTACACGTTACTTGACAGTGTGCAGTCTGCATTTTTGTGAAGACTACTTCTTTCCACCGGTACTGTTGATTATTGATAGTTATTGTCTCTAATTTGTATTCACAAGAATTTAGCTACATCAAAAATACTGATAAACTTGCAGCCTAAAACTTCTGAGCCGTACATAGAATGTAATCCGCTCTTCGTAAACTTATTTTAGGGGTTCTTCCGATTGACAATAGCCGAATGGTTAGAAAACTTAAGAAAAATGCTGTTCCTAGCCTTAATTTGCCAGAAAATGCATATTCTTGCCTTTGAACAGCAAGTATGTAGGTCAATATTTGCAATATTGAAGTATGATTTTAGCATCCCAAGTAACGCTTCTTTGAACCCAAAACATTCATGCAAATTCAGGGTTGCTGGATTCAATTTATTATCAGGGAGTCGTCCTTTGTGTTATGTGAGATATATTGTACCCTTGCACAAGGCCTTCAGAACAGGACTCTGTCGTCGGGGCATGAACGGTACACTAGCTTGAATATGAAACTGCTCTGGATATTATAGGAAGATCACTAGGGCTGAATAAAATTCATCACACACAGATTCTGAATGAGAATAAACAAATTTAATGCACCAACACCAGTACAGCAAAAACAAATAAATGAAATAAAACCAAAATAGTAGAAATGAAATTTAAAATAATAATAATAATAATAACTCAAAGGTAAAATAAATCAAATACGGAATCAATAAAATTAAGTCGAAATCAAAAATATAAACAATGGACTAATTAATGTCCAAAAACCACCAATTAAATGCTAATCAGCATCAATTAATACTTATCATAGTAGTTATGATGTATGATTACAATCAAATTTATTGACAAATAAAAACCAATCATATGGCAAAAAAAAAGAAAATGAATCAAAAATGAAATCTGGTTAACACCAATTAGCATTAATTGCCATAATCAAATTTATTAATTACGATGATAAGATATCATCAGAAAGTTAAGTTATTAAGAGATGATGGATCAAGAGGGTCCGGTCAACTGTAACAACAGTATGGATTAAGAAAAAGAAATCCATTTATACGAAATTAATCAATCATTAATCTGAGTAAACATAATAATCATTGAGTCTAATATCATCCAATTACATTTCAGATACATGGTATGTTCAAATATCAGAGACATCCATGGCCATTCCGAAGTATACATTATAGCCTAGCCATTGGCTTATTTAATTATTAATGGCGTTTAATTAACATTTACTAGAATCCCTCCGTTAAATAAAAGTTTACCCTCATATCAAATCTTAACCTTCATGGCATTAATTATGTATTTCTATCTGCGAACATGAATATGATTTATGCATCTTATTTACATACTCTTGTAAATTAATCATGGAAGCCTTTCCGTACGGAATCTTAATGTTCAATCCCGACGTTACTTTGGACGTCTTAGCTTTAAAACAAATCAGCTGAATCAATGAAGCCATTGAATTTACTTAGCCTTGAAACACCCTTACAAATTGTCACATATTACATTAACATATTAGCAATATGATAAGCCTGGCTTCGGCCCTTGCGTTCGACGTGATACATTCTCGAACCAAGCACTCGATGCCTTGTCAAATAATTCATGGATATATAATAAACAAACTAAGAAAAATGCCTTAAAAACAGACAAAAATAGCATCATAAAAAATGATGACTAATCATTTGCCTTTCAAACTTGGGTTGGATAAACATGAAAAACAATTAATAATTCCAACCAAACATTATTAAAGTAATCGTATCGTGTCAGAGTCACGTTAGGCAACGGTGAATGTATTTGAAGCCGCGACCCCTGAAAAAGATAGACATGGCACAGAAGAAATACCTTGTATCAGTGTTATGTTAAGCAACGGTGAATGTATTTGAAGCCGCGACCCCTGAAAAAGATAGACATGGCACAAACATGTTCTTAGCGGATTATTCAATAGGGTCAATATGTATTTAGGGGTATTCGCTACCTACACATTTCTTACCTTGAATGCCTTATCTCGCAGAACGAGGTTACAATAGAACAAAGCATGGTCCGTTCAACAATTATCGAGAAAAAGAAATCTCAAGATAATTTTGAACCAATATTAACTATAAAAAAAACTAATAATAATTATTTTCCAGGACCGAAAATAATTATTCATGAACACAGGACTCTAAGGTCACTGTCTAGCTAGTACCCATTTAAAAAGACTGATCGACCAGGTATGAATAAAAGGATTTCGAACACGGGACCGCAAGGTTATTGCCTATCTAGTACCCGTTTAAAAATAGCGTCTGGACCAGGCACAACAAAAGGATATCGAACCCGGGACTGTATGGTCAACAGACAAAACCGTCCCTTATATCAAAATGACCAGTAAAAGAAACGCTATCGATTGGAGGCATCAGGGTAGTGACCTAACATACCCTTACGTGAATATTAAACTTGGGACCAAACATAAGAAAAATTTAAATGAATCGCTGCGGCAAACACCCGAGTCCAGAGTGGACCCCTCCTTCTCTTTGTGGCAAGTGACAATGGACTGGCCTCGCCTGCTGGCTGACCTTGACCGTGAAAGGTAGAAATGCAAGTCTTCACCCCTTCCCCCGGGCTAATATTTGACTGTATTCTCACCAGCTGATCGGACTGGATCTTAGTATTCTAAATGTGGAGCGGGACGCTCTCATTTGGATATAGATTAATTATAGCATTATTTTATCTGCGCTTGATGGCCACTACCTTACACATACAACTTATCATACTTTCATCCGACATCTTCCCTCAGGTCTTATTACCTGGCATCATTATCTATTTTATCTTATTTCATCGTAGATTCCTCCTTACAACATCTTACCTGTATGGCCTTAAATATCACACGCGTTCAATAAAAACTAATATAACAATTGGTGAGGCTGGGTCAGCCGTCACTCATATCATTGTAAACTTATCATACTACCTCTCATCTGACATAATTCACGCCTTTGTAAACTGTCCTATAAACTTTACTCATTGCTACACCATAATACTCCATATCATCCATCACAATACACCATGGTCCTTTAAATATCGTCCCAAAAAAAATCATCGGCTATTAATTCATCCGGTATGTAAATACATAAATTACTATCTCTGGTCAATTACACGAAATAATGAGATTTTGCCTGGAAAGGGCACCTATCGAAATACCATGCTTCGTTCGTTCTATTTGGGTCGAAAACACAGGGGATATTTCTAACACACATCTATAAATAAAATAGGGAATTCTACCATGTGTTTTATGTACGGATACGATTACCTAGCAACATCCTTACGTTAAGTTAGGCACTTTTAATTCATTAAAATAATTATTCTGATCCTTAATCCTTATGAGCGTACCCAGCTCCTTCAGATGCACAACTATGGTCGCCATTGACACGGTCATTGTACACACAAGATAAAACAAATCAAAAGAAAACAAATAACATGCTAACATTATGGCGATAAAATCCATGAATTATTTGACGCTTTAAAATATAATCAAAAGGTACTTATCATATTGAAGACTTCCTTCATCATTTGCAAGAGTTGGACCAGAGGCCCGCAACAGTATAACTTAACACATGACCTCCATGGCCGGTTCGAATCCCATCACGATGATGTAGAACCACTCGATAATATCACTGCAACCCTCCATTATCACTAGGTCGCTATAAGCCAGCACCCTTTTAAAATGCACACACACACATATTTGATTAAATTTATGCACCACTAAAAAAAAGATTACACATTAGTGGGCTACACACTCATGGCGGATACATTTTTCTGTTATATATTTTCACTCGAATTATATATGATTTCACATCTTTCCTTTCTGTTATACATATTCACAACTTAGTATTCATTTTTAATATTATTTCGCATCAGCCGAACAATGGACTATGCGTCTCGTACATTAATGCCTGGCGTGGTGCTACATATGGCCCGCATCCACTAACGTTGGCTGAAAGATGAACAATGTTCCTGTCACAGACTTCACCCACATATATGACAAAATGGTTGCCAATTCACAGTTTTGCACATACGACACCAAATGCTCCCTTCACAATCATAGGCTACAGTAATCAGGTACCTTAATTTATACACAAAAATATGGCCTTGCTAATCATATGATTCACGACGGAACTCGATCATAGGCTAAGTTTATATCATCAGCGCTTGGGTAGAACTAATTTCTGGTTGAAGGACGCTATGTTCTCTCTCTCACACACTCGACGTTGTCAGATTTCCTTGCGCAGGGACTACTTTCATTCGATGAACACAGAGATATTTAATCCGTTACCGCATTCCCAAAATTCTTGATAATAATTAGATTCATCATGGGCGTTTCAGATCATTCCTGTAATGCCTTGATCTCTTGTAACTAACTGAAGCGTACTCTTTAAGGGCGGAGTCAGGCATCTACTGCGTGCTAACTTGAGATAGTTACTGCGTTTTGGCAAGATTCTCAGAATTCGCTGGGGTGCTCCTGCTCTGAAACTTGCAGGCAAGCGACTTGGAATGCACCTGCTCTGTCCATTGTGTGAAAACCATAAATTTCTCCCTGTCAGAACTGCCAAGCCATATACAGTATATGTGGTCTCACTACGGCAGAAAGATCCTAGTTATTTCTTATGATCATTACATAATGATGATTTCATTCTCATTAACATCATGACATTGCCCCATATAAGTACTCCAATGACATAATGTGTCCTTGGCCTAAGACGTAGGTCAAGGGCACAATATATACTGTGAAATTAATAAAAACATCGATACTGCTAGGCTCCCGAGTACAGGCTTCATATATGTAACAGCAGACAGTAAATTAACTAACTACATGTGGGTAATATTTTTAACTGGTAGTAATTAAGCACTGCGTTTAAATTGATTATAAAAATATTTCTATCAATGAAAGAAAATATGTAGTATTTTGCCATCATAAATTAGAAGTCATAACAAACGCACACCCAATCACTGTCTTGTTTACTTCTCGTCACTATCTCGCCGCCATATTGGAAACAGCTGACCGTAAGCTCCTCCCCCGTTTCGGACGTCAATATTTCATATGGGGAAAATGGTGTTAATAATATCGTAAACAACGGGAATTATGACTAAGGTGAAAGTTTGCCTTAGCATTGGCCAAACATTGCTTGTTTGCCTTATTCTGGTATTGCAACCTCTTTTATTTGTTAATAGCCTCGGGCATTAAATGCGTGGCATTAGAAGCCTGGCAAGGGTGACTTAATTTCGTATTTAAAGATAATAATTATTCAAATGGATCACTCCACTCGCTCTGTACTCCCTCAGTTCAACCACAGCAGCTGGTAAGTGGAAGACACGAACATCAGTAAACTAAGCAGTGTGCCTTAAGGGCAAGGATTGAAATTGTCTTGGCAGAGAACTTGTATCATGTTTCGGTGGCTAATGCTTGCCCAAGAACTTTGTGTAACATGACCGCTTCTACTGTATTCTCGGATACATCACCCGCGTCAACAATTACCTTACAGCCTGAATCTTAAGTCCTTTTACAAGTTGTAATAGGGGTAAATAAATAATCCAGTAATTCATTCATTCATTCATTCGATATTGTTAATCTCTTAAGTGTCCAGTCTAATCTGCAAGTCTTTGTGACTGTACGAGGTGCCATCTTAACACCTTTTGCTTCTATACATTGAATCTAATCTAATCCTGCTAGGTATGCCTCTACTTCTCCTAACCTCTATAGCTAGGCTTGCCATATTTTTGGTGAGTAAAATCGGGACACATTAATATGGGACGGTCTTACCGGGGGATCTGGGGGTCCTGCCCCGGGATTTTTTTTAAATTAGAAGCTAAATGGTGAGTTTTAAGCCTCACAAGTGACGGGAGGGGGAAGCTGGCACCCTAAATTGTTAGTTCTACACACCTTTTCAGAATAAAAAAGGAATTTTTGCTACATAAAAATATATAATTTTTCCTTTTTAATGATTTTTTTTCTGGTCTACCATCTAGAAAGTGTTAATAAAATACAATTTAAAATACGTCATCAAATTGTTTAATTGAACAATTACTAAGTCTTATTATTTTTTGAAAAACTACAACTTTATGTCTAACTATAAAAATTGTATTACAAAATACTTTTTTTTGTCAAACTAAAAAAAATGAGTTAACAATGTTAATCTTTGCTTTCAAACCACTCATATTTTTGACTTGAATGTACTATTTTCAAAATGTCTTTCTTAAGCTTGACCTTTTCATAAAAATCATAGCAAGAAAGGCCAAAGTTGATTTTACATACAATCAATGCTCTTGCTGTGGACTCTCTCATTAATGCTCTGTCATCCCCCCCCCCCCCGGCATTGTTCATTAGAGAAAACACCCTTTCCACAGGTGCTAATGTACCTGGTAAACGAAATATGTACTCTAAAACACGTCCAAGGTTCGGAACAGACATTTTATTTTCTGAGAAGTGGCTAAAAAGCTGCTTCCATTTTTCCTCTGAAGATATTTTTACTTCGTCTCTTTCTTTTTTCTTAAACACATAAATTCATTACTTTTTACATCTTACAGGCGTTTCCCGGAACATTGATAAAACCGGCCGGGACACCGGGACAAGAGCAAAATACCGGGACTGTCCTGGTCAAACCGGGACGTAAGGCAAGCCTATCTATAGCTGAGTTCATTAACTGCCAAGGTAATCTCTCGTCCCCAATTCACATCACATATTATGCTATGCGACGAATTACATTACAGAGATGTGCACATTATTTGACTCAAATAAATAATGTAACTTAGTCACAAGTTTTTATTCAAACTCATTTTATTTTATTTTATTTTTATTACTCTGCTTAATAATGTTTTCTCCCCTGTGGACTTACGTTTCCCATAAGGAATTTCATATGGAATTTTTCTAAATTGGAGATTCTGAGGGCATCTGAGCTGGGTCCGGTTTTACATTGACTTTGGAATGTATCCTCTAAATCGGGTTATTTCAATCCTTTTTCGATAAATCTTTGAATAGTTCAAGAGTAGACAATCAGTAATAACAGACTTCCAATCTCTCTGGTCTAAATTCACACGAAAGCTAGAATAAAACAATCAAAACAAAACGTGTGACAAACTACATTAACAAGGCTCCTCTTTTAGTAGAAACTGTAAAAATGAGTTACTGTCAGATTCATTTAAAAATGTTATTAAGATTATTGAATACATATGAAATATTTTCAGCGGCTTGCAAATCATTTTTACAGTTTTAAGTCACAAAACGTACAAAGTAAATGTTGTAGAACTGACATCTAGTTTAATAATTTGCACACCTCTGTAATGAAAACCAGCCAAGATAATCGGCTCTTTTAAGTAATTGTCAGTTTAATAGTCAATCTTTATACAGAATACATTAGTCGTTTAGTTGGAAAACCAGGTATATCATAAAATAATTTTTGTTCGACCCTGACTGTTATATGTCTGAAAACTGTATCATAATGATGGTCATTATATCACTATTTTTCATTATGAAACAGTTTCTCCCACCAATCACAGCTCAAGAAACAGTTGTTTCACCAATTAGATAAGGATACGTTCGCGCATGCGCTCAAAATCCAACATGTCTGTATAAATTACCGAAAGTGCACCGTCCATATGTTCGCGTAAATATACTGGTGAATATGAGACAGGAAATAGCACTGTACCTTGATATCTCCAAATCCATTTTCTACACAGCGCGTTGTTTTCAAACGCATTCGGTGACATTTTTACTGAATACTGGTGCTCAATCTGCACATATGGCATTGAAGCACATAGAGCGCATGCGTTGGTCGATCAGAGAGCTTGGAAATCAGAGATATCCTATACTCAGCGCAGCACCCGATCACAAAATTCTAGTGACAATCTCAACAGATATTTATGAATATTTATGTTAAAACATATAATAAAGTTATAATTATCGTCGAACATAAACAGTTGTATGACAACTCGCCTATAATGGTAATTAAGACACTCTTATGGAAATTATAAAACTCGCATACGCTCGTTTTATAAAGATACTCGTGTCTTAATTATAGCCATTATAGGCTCGTTGCATAATGTACTATTATGTTCGACCCTGACTATTATGTGTCAGAAAACTGTATCATAATGAGGCTCATTATAACATTATTTTTCATTATGAAACAGTTTCTCCCGCCAATCAGAGCTCAAGAAACAGTTGTGTGACCAATTAGATAAGGATACCTTCGCGCATGTGCTCAAAATCCAACATGTCTATATAAATTACCGAAAGTGCACCGTCCATATGTTCGCGTAAATAAACTGGTGAATATGAGACAAGAAATAGCACTGTACCTTAATATCCCAAAATCCAATTTCTACACAGCGCGTTGTTTTCAAACGATTTTGGTGACAGTTTTACTGAATACTGGTGCACAATCTGAACATATGGCATTGAAGCACAAAGAGCGCATGCGTCGGTCGGCCAGTGAGCTTGGAAAACAGAGATATACTACTCAGCGCAGCACCCGATCACAAAATTCTAGTGACTGAACAGATATTTATGAATATTTATGTTAAAACATATAATAAAGTTATAATTATCGTCGAACATAAACAGTCGTATGCAACTCGCCTATAATGGTAATTAAGACACTCGTATGAAAATTATAAAACTCGCATACGCTCGTTTTATAAACATACTCGTGTCTTAATTATAGCCATTATAGGCTCGTTGCATATTGTACTATTTTCAATTTAAATGAAAACAGTGTATTCCAACTCCTTGAAAGGCACAACTTTGATTCATTAGTTCATGGGGTGTTGCTCTACTGCTGCAAGGACTAAGGAATGTGAATAATATATTGTCGGTAAAAGAGAACATTTCTGTGATCTGGATTTGAAAATTAACTGTTGATGTATGAGGTTTTAATTTGCATTAATGCAGTCAATGGCCATTTATGTTATTTTCAAGATGAGTCAGTAAAGGGATTTTTGAAAGTAATCGGCCATGGACCTATTGCAAGAAACCGTCCCGGCATTTGCCTGGTGGTGAAGATGGGAAACCATGAAAATAATTTTCAGGACGGCCGAGGTTCGATTCGTACCCACGCTCACCAAACGCCAGTGAGGCACGAGAAAGCACGTGAACGCTCTCGGCCACCGTGGCCTGTTTGTATCAGGTTTAAAAAAATAGTATTTGGACTTAACGAGGTTTTGAATACCATCACACTTTTCCGTGAACGAAGTCATTTACTTTTACTGTAAAATTGTTATCATCTTAGTATTTCTTCAAACTTAAACAAAATGGTTCCGAACTAGTTTTAGATTCACGGCTTCTTCCTTCATGCAATACAGGATTCAAGTATACAGTTCAAATAAGTGAAATATGAATCAGGAGTGCTACACCTTCCATTGAAACCACAAACTTCAATTCCTCAGAGAGACATGAAATGCTCAGCTTTAAAAATATTGAACAGCGCTAGCATTTGCATTGATACAGTGCCTGGTTAGACATAAATCCATGTGCATAAAATGTGTCGGGGGGCATAACGCACATAGATACAAAGCACCCAATCGTAGCATCCACCACCAAAAATATGGGCCCAAGAACTTAATCAGCAACGCCGATACCAGCCGATGTAATCACGTAGAGATTTGTGTAGCAATAGTAGGCTAATATGCTTTTATTGGCTCGCGAATTACCATAATATGTTTTCAAATGACATCATTTCACCATGCGATTGTTTGTTTTGTTTTGTTCGGTTTCTGTGAATGTCCTTAAAAGCTTCTAGACTGTTAAAATTCTGTAAATTGAAATAAATAAATAAATAGATAAATAAATAGATAAATAGATAAGCAAATAAATAAATAAATGGATAAATAAATAAATAAATAAATAGATAAATAAATAAATAGATAAGCAAATAAATAAATAAATAAATACATAAATGGATAAATAAATAAATAAATAGATAAATAAATAGACAAATAAATAAATAAATAAACAGACAAATAGGTAAATAAATAGATAAATAAATAAATAATAAATAAATAGATAAATACATACATAAATAAATAAATAGATAAACATATAATTAAATAGATAAACAGATAAATAAATAAATAGATGAACAGATAAATAGATAGATAGATAGATATATAGATAGATAGATAGATAGATAAATAAATAAATAAATAAATAAATACATAAATAAATAGATAAATAAATAGACAAACAGATTAATAAATAAATATATAAATAGATAAATAAATAAATAGATAAACAGATAAATAAATAGATGAACAGATAAATAAATAAATAGATAATCAGATAAATAAATAAATAAATAAATAAATATATAGATAAACAGATAAATAAATAAATAGATAATCAGATAAATAAATAAATAAATAAATAAATAGATAAACAGATAAATAAATAAATATATAAATAGATAAATAAATAAATAGATAAACAGATAAATAAATAGATGAACAGATAAATAAATAAATAGATAATCAGATAAATAAATAAATAGATAGATAGATAAACAGATAAATAAATAAATAGATAAACAGATGAATAAATAGATAGACGGATAAATAAATAAATAAGTAGATAGATAAATAGTTAAATAGATACAGATAATTTATGAGCGATAGGTGTATAATTATTCTCGCCGTGGGTTTTAATTATGAAACCTGTTCTGCATTTGAATTGCCTATCTCTCTCTAAAATGGGAGCTAGTTGACTTTGAACATCACAGCTTTGACGTACATATGAGCCTTTCATGCCGTGATTGAAAGCTGTGTGTGCTTGTTTTTTTTTTATAGTAATAATGTCCAATATTCTACCCGTTAAAACCACTATTATTACTAGTTACCTCAGTGAATCATTGGTCTATAGCTATACTCTCAATCACATCATCCAGGCCAAGTTAGTTGGGAAGTTGGGAGAATCTATAGCTGACCTAAAAGACAAATTGTGTCCTGTATTTAGTGACGGAATAAAACCGTAGTCTTACTTCCAGTCGACTGGCTGCGTGGTGCAGGGGCAACGTTTTCACCTGCTGTGCTCCAGGTTGCAGGATCGAATCCTGCTGCAGACAGTTGGCATTTGAGAATGCGCAAATGTGAGAGAGCCATGCCAATAGATTTACTGGCACGTTAAAGACCCTCTCGGAGCAAAATTCAGGCACCCCGGCGTCTCTAATAGCCACAGCATTTAAAAGAGACGTAGAACCAATAACATTATTATTATTAGTAGTAGTAGTATTATTAATACTACTATTTCCGGTCAATCTGATCGTTTATGTTCTTCTTTAGCAATCCAATATGATGGTATTACGTGTTTGAGGAAGGAGTACCTCTGGCATTGACTGCGCTAACGTTAATTGTTGATTGTAGAACGTTGGAGCCTCGCGGGACGAGGAACGGGACACAGCGGTGATGGAGCACGGTGACCACGTAAGTTCAGCACTGCTAGACGTAACTGCAGCACATAATATCACCATGGATAGAATAATGATGGCTCAGGCCTGCGTCATATCTTACCCGCGTGACTGAACCTGTCAACAGTGCAATCAGATATCGGCCGCATCAAAATAAGTTCTCAACTTGGTCGGCCCAGGGCGTAGCAGTGCTCGTTAAAGAGTATTTTCCGGCCGCGAGGTCATCTGCAGAAAGTCTGGAGTTTATAGGTTCGACAGCGGCTATCCTGAGTGTGGCTTTGTTCACATCTCCTCCGCAGTTAGTTGTAACTCTTCAGTCGGTCAACACGAATTTTCCCAATTGCTGGGTATAAAATATAAAATAATAATAAATAAGTAAACAATCACGCCTGAACACAATTACATGTCGTATTCTCAATTGCATTTTGTGGGTATTTTGAATCTAAATTGCATTTTGTAAGTATTTTCAATCTAAATTGCATTTTGTAAGTATTGTCCATCCAATTGAGTAGTTTGAATCTGCCATACATTTTGTAAGCCTTTTCAATTTCAATTGTATTTTGTACGTATTTTCAATCTCATTTGCATTTCGTAAGTAATTTGAATTTCAATTGTATTTTGTAAGTATTTCGACTGTACATTTCATATTTTGTAGTATTATGAACCTACATTTTGTGCGTATTTTTCAATCTATTCCTTTTGTGAGTATTTTCGTTCTAAATTCCTTTTGTAAGTACTACCGCTGTCCAGTTTGTGAGTAGTTTCAATCTGAGTTCCTTTTTGTAAGTATTTTCCTTCTCACTTAATTTTCGTTCTGGTTTCCACTTCATTGACATTTTTTGTTATCACCCAGACCATTAGGGGCCGATAACCTAGATGTTAGGCCCCTTAAACCAACAATTATCATCATCATCAATTTCATGTTTTAGTTTTAATCACTATTAAATAATGTGCAATTGAGGATTGTGCGTTTCGACAGTCAAGCGGTTATCATCGGAACCTGATCAGTAGGGTAGATGTTTAAATGTTGCCTATAAACAAATATTAATAGGTGTGGTCATATTAAACTTGGTTTAATGAGTCTAATTGATGTATATACAGTAAAATTTGGCTAAAGCGGAACGCAGTCGTTCAGGATGTATTTTTCCGTTTTCTCAGGTTTCCGTTTCACAAAGGATTGAGTTTTAATAAGACAAAATACACTACAAAGAAATACTGTATTATCGCCATGATCGTTACGGCATGGCTGCTGGCAGTCGCTCACATCCGGGAGGCGAGGAGGTTTGAATCCCCCCGCCCGCTACCTTGAAGATGGTCTTCTGTGGTTTTTCATCTTCCTTCCAGGCAAATGCCGCGGTTGGTCCCTAACTATAGGCCACAGCCGCTACCTTCCAACTCCTCGTCCTTACTTTCCTCCCCAGACAACACTCACACGCGACGGTACTTGTAGCTCACCCACTGGGTGTCCGCCTCGAAGCAGCTACAAAACTGGCGAGCCGAACATGTCCTCGGACACTTCCGGCAATAAAAACCATACGCCAAAAAAAAATATGAAATAATTTTAGTGTTTTCCACTTTGAACAACACAATTAACTTTTATCCGGACGTTTGTTTTTCTCGTGTTCGTCAATATCTTTAATTTTCTCCTCCAGTGTAAGTGTCTTATGTTTAGACGTCGTTGTCACTGAATTACAGTACGTAAATAAATGCAGTGCACAGTAAAAATAACACCTTTAATAGTACATTATGCAACGAGCCTATAATGGCTATAATTAAGACACGAGTATTTTTTATAAAACGAGCGTATGCGAGTTTTATAATTTCCATACGAGTGTCTTAATTACCATTATAGGCGAGTTGCATACGACTGTTTATGTTCGACGATAATTATAACTTTATTATATGTTTTAACATAAATATTCATAAATATCTGTTGAGAGTCAGCTACTGGAATTTTGTGATCGCAGAGCGAGCGTTGGGTGTTATAGCTTCGTCTTTCAAGAGCTTTGAACGGCTGACGCATGCGCTCTGCCATATGCAGCCATATGTTTACACCAGCCGTCCCTCAGTAATATTGTCACCGCAGTCATTTGAAGACAATGCGCTGTGTAGAAATTAGTGTTAGTGATTTTAAGGTACTGTGCTATTTCTTGTCTCATATTCGCCAGTTTATTTACGCGAACTTATGGACGGTGGGTATTCCATGTCGGTAATTTATTATAGTTCGATGTTGTGTTTATGCAAGGCTTATAAACTACAGAGGTTGCCTCAATTTTCACTCACCAATCAGCGCTCACAAGGCGGGTGACGTCACAAGATACCAAACGCGCCATGTGGGGAACGTAACGAAACTGTCAACATCAGCTGTTGAGTACGCAAAGAACAGTTTATTCGCATGAAATTATGTAGTGATCTTCTTGAATTTCTTGGAAATTTGCCTAGACTCGGTAGCAGTATCGTGGGTGTTCGTGACTTCCAATAACCACTGCTTATGCAAGATATAATTGGAATGTTTCAATCTGATGAAGAAAATTGTTATCACAGCTGCCTCAACCCCACCAGACGGTACGTCAGGAACTTCTCTCGACACAAAATCTGTCGTTCTTCTTAGAACGTTCTTGCCTCGTTGAAATCCGTATTTTCCGTGAAATGTGACGAATTTTGCTGAAATGTGCCGGAACTCGTTTAGCAAAGTTTCTGAGGGATCGGTCATACCACCGTATGACAAGTGTTTAATCCAAGTCGGTAATGCATAAACGTGTTGAGTTTGCATTCCATAGGTTAAGTTCCCAAGTTGTGGAAATTTATTTTGTAACTTGTGGGCTACATAACCTGCAACATAAGCCTTGCCATCTTCCTCACTTTGTTCCATGATATTGGCAATGAAGGACTCTGGTTGCACATTGCTCCCTAAGGTTGGTTCTGGAAGCACGTTACTTGATTCAGACACTATGCCAGCTTTGTTTAGTGCTTTAGCAACTGCATATTCATCTGAATCTGGATCAGCAGTGTTTGTTTGCTTTTGAACAACTCCTGGATTTTTCCCTAAAATAATCATCCTCAGTCTGAAAATGCAGTCAAGGGGAGCCACCACGGGTTCGCAATTGTGAAAAGAGGTTTTCCAGTACATCTTGATTTAGCCTATGTGTGAGAATGTACTTTGTATTATGCCTACGGGCCATATCTTGGTACAGAAGTCGAAGGGATTTTATTGAAAGGATGACTGCTTTCTGGAATATTTGCAAAGAATTTTTACCAATGCAAAGAAAATTACTCATGAAATTTTCCATCTTGTCCAAAAACAAAATGCCATGCATGGGCGTATATAAGGGGGGGGGGAGCTGAGGGGGCTCCAGATCCCCCCCCCCCTCCCGAAAAAAGCCAACTTGGGTACAACATACAATGTATTTCACAGTAGTCTACTTTTAAGAAATAATTATCAATTTGTAAAAGAAAACGAGTGTTTACCTTTCTACTTTATAAATTGACAAGTAGCGCATTGAGGTATTTTCCATTCATACTCCATAGGCTATAATACAAAATTCATTAAGTACTCACAATTTCCTCGAAAAAAATATTGTATATACGCCCCTGATACCATGTACGAAATATGTCAAAAAATATTAACAGCTTTAAAATCATCCTAGCAGGTCATCAAAACTGAAGAGTAGGCCAGCTAGGCTCACTTACCATTTGGTTTTAGATTCCTTGGAAATCTTGGCTTTATATTAAGCAATTCGGCCCTGTAGTCTAATTCAAAGTCTTCACTCTTAAAGTGGAGGGAACATAGACTATCCTACTTGTTTGAGGGTTGCAATGATATTTTCGCTTACATGCAGCAATCCACTGATTGCGAAGGCATGTGTCTTTAGGCATCGTGAAAAACGACAAGTCATTTCCAACTCCAACTTACTAATAACTGTGACAAACTGCCACAGCACATCATTGGCCTGGCATGATTATAAACAAAAGGGCTCAAAACACATGTTTAAACCACTGCAATCCATACAATATAATGTATGGGAAAGTTGACTTTCCTTGCATATCTCGCGCCTCGCGCGCTACGAGGAAACGTGTGACGTCACGTCCTTTCCCTTCCCTCCGCGATCCCCTCGCCTAAGAGCTCCATATTGAGGCAACCTCTGTAGTTTACTAGCCTTGGTGTTTATGTCCGACATGTTGGATTTTGAGCGCATGCGCGAAATTATCGTTACCTAATTGGTCAATGAACGAGCTCTGATTGGCTGGAGAAACTGTATCGTAATGAAAAACGGTGTTATAATGACCATCATTATGATACAGTTTTCAAACACATAATAGTGAGGGTCGAACATAAAGATCACTCCAGTTCACTGTTTTCTTCTACTCGTACTTCTACTCTCATTTGTCAGAAGGATACTGAGTGTATTGCAAGAGGGTTGGAGAAAGTAAAAGTACAAATGTTGTGAAATGAAGGATACCTGCTGCATCCTTGAGGAAGAATTAGAGTTAATGTCTCCTAGGACTTTGGTGCAAGTACAGTCGTACTAAAAAATTTAGTACATAGCTTTCTATTATGGGTAAGATAATCCGTTTTAGTCAGGTTATTTACGCCTACAGTTCCGGAATTTCTTTCCATTTATCCAAGTTTCTGGTATACTGTATAAAGGGGTCCGGTTTTACTGCATTGCGACTCTCAGTTTGAATCATGTCGCACTGTATAGGGTTAGTTGATTTAATGCGGTTTGTGAATTACATGAGTCTTATGTACAAGTATACAGTGAAAACAAACACAGTAGCCTATAATAAAATTAGAACATGCAATTGAATTATAAGGTGCGTTCAATAAGTAACGAGCCGGAGGCTGGAATGCGCAAACCAGTGACGCCATCGTTTAATCGTGGCGTGTGTAACGAGGTGTGGTTCCGACCAGAGCGTGGAAGGTCACAGCCCGTCGCTAGAGGACACGCGTGCACGTCACGTGACTATATAAAGCGAGCAGCAGCATGAATCAATCGTCCAACGCTGCCAGTCGCATTGCAAACAGTGACATTTCAATGTCGATAACCTGATGTAGGACATAATTATGTCAAGAAAGAAAACTTAAACATATTATATCTAGGCTAGACACACTACAATCGTCCATGTAGATATAGGTTACATAATGTAAAGAAAGTTTTATCATACTTACATATAAGATTACCAATGCATGTAGTATTACTTCAATTGTAATGGAGCATGCAGTTAATAAATATGTGTTTAATAAAAATATAAAAAAACTGTGATATGGAGGCGTCAAACGAAGAGCAAAGAGGTGTTGTTCGGTTTCTGACGGCGGAAGGAGCAGGGGGAACGGACATTCATCGCCGAATGTCACAAGTGTACTGCGAACACTGCATGCTCCTTGCAAAGGTCAAGGCGTGGCATAAGCGCTTCAGGGAAGGACGGGTGTCGTTAGCCGATGATGCCCGGTCTGGGGCACCCCGCCCCCCTACATTACCGATGACAACGTCCAGCTGGTTGATGCACTCATTACCCAGGACCGCCGAGTGACAGTGAACGCCATAGCCGCCGTGGTCGGATTGAGCGTCGGAAGTGAGCACACCATCATGAAGGAACGACTGCACTTGCGCAAAGTGTGTGCCCAATGGGTACCCCACAGTCTTCAACCACACCAGGAAGCATGTCGAATGACCCACTGTCTTGGTCATCTGCAGCGCTATGGGAGGGAAGGGAAAGGGTTCCTGGCACGAATGGTGGCTGGAGATGAGTCATGGTGTTATCACTTCGAACCTGAATCCAAACGACAAAGCCTCCAGTGGAAGCATCCAGGGTCACCACCACCCAAAATAGGCAAGGCCATCCACACGAGTGCAGGAAAGGTATCCTCCGGCTCGTTACTTTTTGAACGCACCTTATATATTATGTACATGGTTACTTAACTGAGCTCACCCCGTTTGTTGTGCATGTGTACGCTGTAAGCGTGTCTACTCCCGACTGACTCGCTACAGAGTGCGTCTGTGTGAGCATCGTTGCGCGCGGTCAGAGTTGGCAGAAGTTTTAGCTAACGTGATTTAAAAGAACTCAGGCGTGGAATGACTTACAAAAGAGGTGCATTTTATGGATTCTGGAGCTATTGTCATTACTGTTGTAGGCCATTACTTTACACTTTCTCCAGGCAAAGGTGGGATAGTCCCTGTCCCTAGTACACACACACTCAAAGACTTTGTTCTTTTTTAATTTTGATTATTTTGTTTTCCGTTTTTAGCCTACTTTCGATTTTTGCAAAAAATGAAAGTAGACTTATGAGATCAACACAGGGCGAAAAAAGTGCGTCTTTCTGTGTGTATGTGTGTGTATGAGTCTGTGTGTGTGAGTCTGTGTGTGTGTGTGTGTGTGTGTGTGTGAGTGTGTGTACTCTGAATGTCTGTCCCCCCCTATCAATTCAAACACGGCGAATGCGAATTGAACGAAATTTGGTACAAAGGTAGCACTAGCAAAGGACACCTCAGTGTCATGTTTTATATCGCCGCCATTTTGACGGAAACGTAATGGCGGCCACACAAATGTTCGAAGCTTAAATCAAATTACGATTAACCTAATCATCCGATCTCTACCAAACTTTGCAACAACATACCTTTATGGAGGGAGCATCCTTTGACCAATCTAATAGGTCATTTGCCTAATAGTTTGCGGATGGCGGCCATCTTTGTGTCAGAATGGATTCCCCCTAATAATTCAAACACGGTGAAACCGAATGGAACGAAATTTGGTACAGATACAGCACTAGCAAAGGGCATCTCAGTGTTATGATTAATATCGCCGCCATATTCACAGAAACGTAATGGCGGCCACACACATGTTTAAAGCTTAAATCAAATTACGACTAACATAACCATCCGATCTGTACCAAATTTTGCAACAACATACCTTTATGGAGGGAGCATCCTTTGAACAATCTAATAGGTCATTAGCCTAATAGTTTGCGGATGGCGGCCATCTTTATGTCAAAATTGATTCCCCCTATTAATTCGAACACGGTGGAACCGAATGAACGAAATTTGGTACAGAGGTAGCACTAGCATAGGGCACCTCAGTGTCATGTTTTATATCGCCGCCATCTTGACGGAAACGTAATGGCGGCCACACAAATGTTCAAAGCTTAAATCAAATTACGATTAGCCTAATCATCCGATCTCTAGCAAATTTAGCAACAACATACCTTTATGGAGGGAGCATCCTTTGAACAAACTAATAGGTCATTAGCCTAATATTTTGCGGTTGGCGGCCATCTTTGTGTGAAATTCTATTCCCCTTATCAATTCGAACACGGTGAAACCGAATGGAACGAAATTTGGTACAGAGGTAGCACTAGCAAATGGCACCTCAGTGTCATGTTTTATATCACCGCTATCTTGACGGAAACGTAATCGCGGTCACCCAAATGTTAAAAGCTAATATGTAATAACGACCAACCTAATAATCTAGTGTCTACCAAATTTTGCAACACCATATCTTTATGTGGGAAACATATTCTGACCAAACTGCTAGAACATCAGCCCAATAGTTTGCAGATGGTGGCCAAGTATGTGTGCAAATCGATTCCCCCTATCAATTCAAACACGATGAAACCGAATTGAACGAAATTTGGTACAGAGGTAGCACTAGCAAAGGGCACCTCATATTCATGTTTAATATTCCTATAGCACGTTGTATTTCAACAAGCTACTACAACCAACATTCAATCATACTCCTTGAAAAGGACAAAGAGTTATAACAATACCCATGCATTTAGGAGAAAGTAGGCTATATGTTCTTTACTGAACATCTTGTTTGTATATATTATACTTATTAGCCTAGTTATATTTATTTTTTTTTAATTAATTTTAGACATTTTTCATATTAAGGCGTCCATTTTGAATGTTAACTTAATTCTAAGTTCGTATACTTTAATCTGTATTCAGAGGGTTAGAAGAATTCGCTGTTTCGCTCCTTACAATTACAATAACTAACTAACTGTTACACGCACTACAGAAATACAGGTTATCAGACAAATTCCTCACACATAAATACGAGTACATGGGACAGATGAATAAGATATTCCAAGTCACTAAAATGAATTAACAACAAGAACTCTAATCTGAAGCGGGTATTAATGCAACTTTTCCCGAACATTCAATACCAAGGATGTTTTTTTCTATTAAATGTCCGTGGAAAACGTCGGAATTGGAAAGTGAATCGTCTGGATGGCTCCAAGACAAAAGACCTACACCAGATAGTTAAGGTTGTACAAACGTCCATGTTAACCTCCTATATTATTGTTATTATTACGTAGTAAACTATAAATCAACAGCCTATCCAACTCAAACTTGAGAGACCACCAGTGAAGCCTGAGGCCAGGGTGTTCAGTATTGATATTTGTCTCTTTAATGCAGTATCACGCCCAGGGGTATAACTAATGGGCCCCAGAGCCTATCATACGAGAGGGAGTAGACCCTCGGGGGTCCATAATATTTGAGGGTGTGCAAATATCGGGGAGTTGTGTCAATAGATTTACTGTCACGTTAAAGATCACCTTCGGGGTGAAATTCCGGCAACTTGGCGTCTCTAAAAGCCTTTGAAGGTAGGGAGGAGGTACATCCAATAACATTAATATTACTGTTTGCTAACAATCATCTCGTGTCTGAAACGTCAAGTGTAGAAAATATAAATCCCCTTTTTCAGTTCTAGAAATTAATATTCACATAGATAGTAAGTTGGTAAATTATCATGTTCTAGGCGTTATGTAATTCGATAGTACCGGGTACCCCTTAAATTGACGGCACTATTCCCTTTAAACTTCTATAAATGATACGCATATTTTAGAGTAGGTAAAATGTATATTTTTGCAAGGGAGTGGCACCCGTTTATTGCGACTTTGATCACCAAACAATATAATTAAATGGGACAAAGAAGTATACTTTTGTAGCAAGTAATAGCAGACACTTCGCGGCTAATGGGAATGTTTTCCCATCTCAGGACGTGTTAACATAATGTAATGTAGAACTCTCATAACAATACGGTACTGTATTTCCAACAGACAATGGTGCACACGATTTCTCACAGATGAGCGTACATGGACGATGTTTCTTTCTTATCGCCGCATATGGTCCACTCTCTAGCCACTAATTATAGATACAACACACGGCCATAACATTTCCTGATACTAACTGCAGAAACAAATTAAATAAACCACTGTACTTCAAGATACTGCCGCCTCGGGAGTTACAGACCCCAAACAATTACAGGTTTCGATAACAATATTAATATGGACCCAATGACAAACTAATTATGAGTTCCCAATTGCCTCGGTAAATAGCAATCATACTACTATAACTATTATTATTATTAATAATATCGCACCACAATCAATCCTCCTATACATTTAAAGTGGAACTGGCACTTCTTTAAAGCTAATACTTCCTTGAGAAAGCGAGTTGGTGAAGCGGCTAAAGGCGCCTGGCTAGAATTCAGGAGATTAAGACTTCGGATCCTTATTGCAGTCTAAGTTTCATGTCTTACACTTCAGCTATAACCAACCTAAGGCGATCAATTCAATAAAATACTTCCTACTGTAAGATTCAATTAAGGATTTAAAATATTACAAATCTAAATTTTGAAAAATTTAAAAGATTTAAGAAATAGGAAATTGGAAATGGTAAATTGGAAATTGGAAAATGAAAGTGTAAATGGTAAATTAACTGTTGTTGGAGACACGGGAGTTTCCAAATCGTGCCCCAAAAGAACCTTGAATTATCCACACAATCCTTTCGCACGAGATTCTTAGTTATTCATTATTATAAGCAAAAATACTTTCAATAATAGCAAATTGTTTGGATCCGTATTGGCAAAATAACGAAGAAACACTTATGTTAATTATATGCCAAATCAATACTAACAGGAAACACACTTAAATGTCTACAACTTATAGATTATTTGAAGTGTAAATGTTTCGAAACAACAATGGTTTCTTCTTCAGCACAATTAAGAGTAAAACTTATCCTAAAATAAACTTAAATTAAGAAATGGATATCCTTACAATTCATTTTTAAGAGAATAATTTGGAAAAAACGTTAATAAAACCATAAAAAAATACCTATGAATTTTTTTAATAATCTTTGAAAAATATATAAGAAATATTGATGTTATAGGTACCGGTAATTATGTGGTTAATCTTCTGAAAAATATATATATGAAAAAATTTGTAAATATTCCTCTTCTGAAGAAAATTATTATTTATTATGGTTCCACTTTTTTTTATTTTTTTATTTTTTTTAGCGTATGGCTTTTAGTGCCGGGTGTGTCCGAGGACATGTTCGGCTCGCCAGTTTTGTAGCTGCTTCGAGACGGACACCCAATGGGTGAGCTACAAGTACCGTTGGGGAGGAAAGTGGGAATGTAAGGACGAGGAGTGGGAAGGTAGCGGCTGTGGCCTATAGTTAGGGACCAACCCCGGCATTTGCCTGGAAGGAAGATGGGAAACCACAGAAGACCATCTTCAAGGTTGCCGGCGGGGGGATTCGAACCTCCTCGCCTCCCGGATGTGAGCGACTGCCAGCAGTCATGCCGTAACGACCACGGCTAACTCACCCGGTATGGTTCCACTGAAAATCAAAAAATGGAAGGAAGATTGTAGTTTTACGTGACCGTTAATCTCGAGATCATAAACCACGGGACCTCCTTTTAACGTGGAATCCGAACCACAGGACGTGGCATTTCACTTTGAAAATCTCACATGCATTGACCGGGAATCGAACCCGGTCCGCCGTGGTAAGAGGCCAACAGCCCACTGAAAATCAACAGTAACTTAAAAATAAACTAGTAAAGCCTCAATGTAGTTGTACAACGGAGTCGAAATTACACATGTACTACATGTACATGTTTCTACATGTTTCTTCCTTATCTCCGACTTTGATTACTCCTTTTCCTTCTTTCTTACCTCTACTCATCACCACTGTTTTACTCTTCTCCACATTTATCTTCAATGCCCATTGTCATTTATTACGTCTATCTGTTCTTGTACCTCCATCTCATCCTCGCCCCAGATCACATCATCATCTGCAAACAGCATTACATTGTACCTTCATCTTTGCCCTACTATAGTCTTTCAATGTTGCCTTCATGATGTCATCCATCACCATTAAGAACAATAAGGGTGACAACACACTTCCTTGCTTTATTCCAGTGTCAATTTTAAACCATTCCGATGTCCCAACACTAGTCTTCACACTACTGTAGCAATCCATGCACATCCCATTTATCATGTCTCTCAGATCCTTGCCTATCCCCTATATGTTAAGCTTTCCCAAATGTTTGTTCTAGGGATGCTACCATTGGCCTTTTCTAGATCAATAATAATAATAATAATAATAATAATAATAATAATAATAATAATAATAATAATAATAATAATAATAATAAGGCAACAAGCATGAGCCTCTCTTTCGTTTTTCTATCTCTCTCTTCCTCAGAAGAGCTGAAATCACTGGGATTCACCTATGCAATTGCCTGCATGACTCATGAGATAAGATACATTTACGAGTGGACAGTCGAGTCGAATCAGCATCTTTCATGTTACTCATAAAACAGAGATGAACACTTAATTTTACAGTGGATTAAAAATACTATTTCACAAAATAATAAAATTTCTGACTGTCAAAACTTGTAATGAAATTAGTAAAATTTAATTCTGGTTCGTGCAACATTATTCGAATTGAAGAATGGATCTCAGGGGAGCTTGTGCTCGCGAGCACTTTTTTGGCTCGAATGACGAGAGCACCAAATTTCATTTATAGAGCACCAGGTCGAGAATGCCTGTTCTACTGTGTATATTAAATAACCTACTTTCGATTTTTGCAAAAAATGAAAGAAGTCTTATGAGATCAACACAGGGCGAAAAATTGTGTATCTGTCTGTGTGTGTGTGAGAGTCTGTGTACTCTGACTGTCTTCCCCCCCTCCCTATCAATTCAAACACGGTGAAACTGAATTGAACGCAATTTGGTACAGAGGTAGCACTAGAAAAGGGCACCTCAGTGTCATGTTTTATATCGCCGCCATCTTGACGGAATCGTAATGGCGGCCACCCAAATGTCCAAGGCTTAATTCAAATTACGACTAACTTAATCATCCGATCTCTACGAAATTTTGCAACAACATACCGTTTCGTGGGAAGCATATTTTGACCAAACTACAAGGTCATCAGCCCAATAGTTTGCAGATGGCGGTCATGTATGTGTGCTAATCAATTCCCCCTATCAATTCAAACACGATGAAACCGAATTGAACAAAATTGGTACAGAGGTAGCTCAAGCAAAGGGCACCTCAGTGTCATGTATTATATTGCCGCCATCTTGACGAAAACGTAATGGCGGCCACCCAAATGTTAAAAGCTTAAATCAAATTACGACCAACCTAATCATCTGATCTCTAGCAAATTTTGCAACAACATATCTTAATGTGAGAAGCGTTCTTTGACTAAGCTACAAGATCATCAGTCCAATAGCTTGCATATGGCGGTCATGTATGTGTGCAAATGGATTCCCCCTATCAATTCAAACACGGTAAAACCGAATTGAATGATATTTGGTACAGAGGTAGCACTAGCAACTGGAACCACAGGATCATGTTTTATATCGCCGCCAGCTTGACGAAAACGGAATGGCGGTCACCCAAATGTTAAAAGCTTAAATCAAATTACGACCAACCTAATTATTTTATCTCTACCAAATTTTGGAACAACATACCTTTTTGTGGGAAGCATCTTTTGACTGAACTACAAGGTCATCAGCCCAATATTTTGCAGATATCGGCCATGTATGTGTGCAAATTGATTCACCATATCAATTCAAACACGATGAAACGGAATTGAATGAAATTTTGTACAGAGGTAGCACTAGCTAAGGGCACCTAATATTCATGTTTAATATCCGTATAACACGTATTTCAACAAGCTACTACAACCAACATTCAATTATACTCTTTGATAAGGACAAAGAGATATAACAATACCCATGCATTTAGGAGAAAGTAGGCAATAAGTTCTTTACTGAACATCTTGTTTTTAATGCCAGATTTATGAAACATTTGATCTAATAAACATACCGGTTCAGTGCACGTTCCCTCCACCATTTACCATTAACTTTGGCCTTGATGAGATGTTTCTGAATGCTGGGTGATATGGCCAAAACATTTTATTAATATTTGCATTTAGTTGTTTGGAAGTATCCGAGAGCTTGTGATACATTTTTTCCCGATTGAATTCATTCATTCTTCTTGTTTCCCATTATGCTCGTTGCAATCTTTGATTGCACGTTATCTTGAAGACTTTGATAATCCTACGACATGCAGCATATATAGTCCATAACCACACGGGGCAATAATAAATATCAAAAGAATACATCTAGAATAAAATCTCTTGTTACTCAATAAGAGACACCATGTAGAGAATAAAGAATGTTGGAAGTTTTTGTATCGTTTATTTTTACATATGGCGTTTTGATGCGTTTACTAACTACCCAAACTGTAAATAGCAGAATGGTTTGATATGTACAGGCATCCCTTTATAAGAGATTGAAAGGAATGATTCGTTTGATGTAGCTCGTACTTTCTTGTGAGACTCTTTTTGTGAAACAGAACATTGCTTTAGAAAGAGGAGGAAGTGAAGCCATTAGAGGGACTTGTAGCATTAAACACAGCATCTAATGAAATTGGGTTAAAAGTCTTGAGCATCTTTAACAAGTAAGAGGGGTTTATTATACGACAAAGGAGTGCTAGTCGTTTGAGAGCATCGACCAATGAGGGGAACCTTACTGGGAGACGAAGGGAAAAACTCAAACAAACTGCTCTAATACGCTCTAACTGGCCATTTCTATTTAGAATACAGGGTGGGAGATATTTAAGCGCGTACCCTTAAATATGATTTCTGGGGTAGAAAAAATAACAAGGTGCTTTGAGAATGTTTATTAAAATATACTATCATGCTAAAAGGAACCAAATTAGATGATCTAGGCTATGGCTTCATATATTATCGATTATTTCTAGTGTTTTACTTATCCGATTTGAATTATGTTTGAACCGTTTGAAAGCTCCTGTTGAAGGTAATTTAAAAATGAAACAAAAGTGGCAGTGTACTCAGAAAAAACACCAGAAAATTTAAATGCACTAATTTTCTTATGTATAAAAGGCCAAGACTTTATTACAACGCTTAATTCTCCAGTTCTGCTAGACCAATTTGAACAAATTTTGTGTCGCTCCAAATCTCTTGTTGAGTTTACTCGGAAATCCCACCGAGTAGGTAAGTGAAAACACTAGTAACGCTCTATCAATTAGGCTTATTTGAAGAATTCAATATCGTTCCCAACCTGTCCTAAAGTGACATTTTCTGTAGAAAGAAAAACGCCAAGGAAGTAATGAAGGAACCGCTTACTCGTTTTCTACCAGGCCGATCTTAGCATTTCAATATCGTTCGAAAGGTCATGTTGAGTATTTAAAGAAACTATGCTACGTAAATGAACCGTTTAAAATGGTTGAGTTAAGAAGTAATGATACGGGTGCACGCCCGTACAAATGTCAATTTATTAGAAACATTCATAATGGAATTTCACATGTCGACGTGCAATTTGCTGCGTTCTTCATCGACCCACGAGCCGAGTGATCCACCGTTCTGAATTGCAGAAACCTAGAAAGGGAAACGGCACATCTTTCAGCACGAGGAAAACCTACCACCGCTTACACATAATAAAACATTGGAAGTTGACAAATATGTTCTTTCCGTAGAAGCATTGTATATTTTCATGCAACAATGGACTTAATCACTTGTCCGATGCAGGGCTCATCACACCGACAATCCAATGAGCATCAAAATAATGATTCATTCCCCTAAAGAAAGGCTACCATTTTATCACGGTTTCCATTATTGCAAAAGAGAAAGATAATAATTAGCAAACGTACATCACTGCTGAGTTATTTTACCACGCTCGTTTGGAATCTGGAGCAAGTGCTAAAAATACCTTCTGCAAAGTGATGTAACAGTATCCGAATGTTTGATCCTCGTTATAATTATCTATTCCGATCACCATATTAAAGTAGGTGGATGGATGGTGAAATATTTAACCATTTGCTTCAATTGCTAATGCCATGGGGCCCAGCTATCTCCGGACTCGTTGGTTGAGGAACCCAACTGTCACCCATCCTTTTCCGTAATTTTCCGTCTTCAACTTCAGCCAAATGCCACGATTGTACCTTCTAGTAGCCCACGACCATTCCTAACCCTGTTTCTTTCATCTCCATTCCCTTCCTGATGAACTCCGCTTGTGAGATTGTTGCCCACATGGAAATCCATCCGTGAAAATCATCTGCCATTTAGAAATTCGTCGTATTTCATCTCGAGCAGGTTGGAGCTGGATAATAACGGATAGGCATTATTAAACTGACAAATATGTATAATAAACTATTTATTACCTAAAGTCAATATTTAGTACATTGAAACCGTACCGGTTTTGGTCATATCGTGACCTTATTCAGCGTGGTATAGGATAAGTAACTGTGCAGTAACATACAACTTATTTTTTTGTCATAATAGAGGATACCATAAATATTTTTGTATCAAAAGTTCACACAGTAAAATTTCAAAAACCAGATCTATTACAATAATGTTGTTAATAAAGCATAACTAAGTCTTGAAAAAAACAGCGTAGAATTGAAGAGATGTGTATGTGATGATATGTATGTTGAATAAGTTAAATAAAAATTTATGCTAGATGTGTATTTGCCAGGGAGAAAGATCTGTGCTTGTAGAGAGAGACTGTGGAATTATGTGTGACGAAGATATTATGAAATGGCGAGAAATGTATCGGTTGTGTAGTTGCCAAGAAACAAAACAACACAGCCGATACGCAATAATTGCCATCTAATAGTACATAACATTATGGCCTACATATATAAATATCCAACATGGGGACCACCTGAAATATTTAGACGGTTCTCAATATCTACTAATCTATGACAGCAATCAAACTGAAATGTTGTATGTTGATAAAGGCTATTGACATAAGTTCACCTGTGGAAATTTCAATAACATGGTCAGCACAAATACAACATGGCGGTGACGCGAGATTTAGATATTTTAATGGACGTTTCTCGTAATTTAACCATCTGAGCGCAGTGAAACATGGTAAGATAAATGCTTATACAAATTTTGATCCACAGACATCTAATGTATTTATTTTGTTTTCATAACTTCACGATGGCAGCAGTGCGACATTTGAAAATATCGTTCTTTATATTTTGGCCTACATATATAACAATCCATCATGGCGACTATTCACAGTTCTCAATATCTACGAATCTATCATAGCAATCAAACTGAAATTTTGTATGTTGATTGAGGCAATCAACACAAGTTGGATATATGAAAATAGGCTATTTAATTCTTCACGAAACTACTTGTTAACTTTTCTGTTGATCTTCTTTAGTCAACGAGTGTTCTCTTCCAACTGGGTCGGTATTAGGATAAGAAAGGTATAGCGTGATGTTTGCTTTTACTGCTTAGAAACTAGCATTTGTGCTGTAACCACCGACGACTGGGTTCGATTCTCAGCTCTGTCAAGAAATTAAATTCTGGTATGAGGGCTGGAACAGGGTATACTCAGCTTCTTGAAGCAAAACTGAGGAGAGGCGAGTTTGATTCCTACCTCAGCCATTCTAGAAGTGCTTATTATTGTAGTTTTCCCATTTCTACTCCAGGCAGATGCATGCATGTTACCTAACATAAGGCCACGACCAATTTCTACCAAAATCCTACCTCAATTACAAATACACACACTGGTACAGACATCACATTTACACAAGTTATCAGACAAGTTCTACACACACCAAAGTGCACGGGTCTTTATTACCACGATGTCGCAAAGCCCCCTACGAATCATCATCAACAACAACGACAACAACAACAACAACAACAACAACAACGCTTTTGCGGCCGAATTTCCCTTCCCTATTTTATTTTTTTAGTATTTTAATTTTACGAGAAGCTGGTCCTCTTTTTTTTTATCGTTCTTGTCCCTGTGGGAGGAGGATCGAATACTCCCTCGGCTTTTCATGGTCTGTCGTTCAAAGTGATTAAAATATTAGGGTGTGTGTAGCCAATCACGCTCTGTTCCCTGGGTAACACTAAGAGATGTACTCCGTAATGGGTCACGGCTGGTGAACTAGGGAATTGGCTACCCCAAGAGATTCCTGAGAGGGGTCAATTTTCATTTCTTCCAGTGACTTTGGGGTAGACACTCTCTTCTTCCTCTTCACTGCGCTGTGTACGTTTCATGGCTCTATTCGCTACAAAGTATCCCATCCTTCATATTTGGTGGGCTCAGCCAGCAGACGTACTGTGTTTATAACGGGAAGGGAATTGGTTCGATTCCCACGCAAGTATTGGATTTTAGAAATAAAACTACCACTTCCAGTACTGCAAATGGCCCTGGAGTTTATTCAGCGTACAACAGAAATGAATACCAAGGTAATTCCTGGGCGCAAAGTCGGCTGGACATTGAGCTGATATTGATCGGTATTTTCATTCCCTCATTCTCTCGTCATAAAGTAATAATAGTGGTCTAGTTTATGATAAGTAGGAGAGAAGTATGATTAGAAATATTGACAAATTGTGGTTGTATATTGGCAGTTTGACTGGGCTTATAAAGGAGACTTATGATACTCAGTAAGGCAATCATGAAGCGGATCAGAATCCACATCAACCGAGATGACCCAAACACAAAAGCCGAACAGTGTTTAGATACACTCAAACAGAAGTTTACATTGATGGTAAACATATTTTCCAGATTCCAAGCCAGTACGAAACTGAGACAAGACGATAACTTGTTTTTCAGAGGCGAAAAGAAATTCTACAAGGCAATGAGCGAAAACCATGTATCCTAAAATTCTGTTATCCTACAATAGAAGAAGTTGAAACGTTTTGGTGCAATTAAATTTCCAGAGCCACCAATTTTAACTCACTCAAACAGGGTTCTGGAGTAACAACCATTTCTAAAGAATATAATCTGATGCAATATGGTCCAATAATAGCCATTAAGAGTTTTCCCATAATAGGCCTTTCTAACTCTAAAGCACCCGGTCTACATAAGTTACATAATTGAAGACCCCATGGAAAAAACGGGGTAAATCCATTTTTTTTTGAAAATGAGATTATGGCGCATTCTAGTGGTCAGCCATCGTCACTACAGTTCAGTTGAAATTAATTTCAAATAAAGCGGAATGCCACCGAGATACAGAGGTTTTCTTTTTTAATGGAAACGGAAAGATGGTCTCATATCCTCTCACGTTTCTCATAATTTATTTAGCTTTTGTTGTTATTTGTTTTACATGTACTTCCGTTATAAGAAATGAATTTGGCAAAAAAGACTAAATTTCTTACCCTCAATTGGGGTGTTTTAAGTATTTCTACTTAGAGTTGAAAGTTTCAATTCGCTCCCCTGAAAAATTTACAGAATATGACTTAACCCGTTTTTCCCGCGGAGTCTTCAATTCCTAGTGCAACGAATTCTGATGCGTATGATATTCTGTTTAACCCGGTGAATGAAATTGTTGCCCATCCAGAGAAGATGCCAAATTATATCACACAAGGCAAAACACATCAACCTCAAAAACACCCATAAAATATGCTACACACTATCAAAAATATTTAAGTTCCTCCACTACTTCGAATCATGGATAACAAAGTAGTTTGACAAGATCTACGAGCTAAGAAAATACTTCTGTTGTGTATCGGGACTTCGATGCTGCACAAGATTGTCACATAAGTAGATGGTTCAAATCTCCTACTCGTAAGTCAACAAGAGATCCAATACCTGTTGCGCATTGACATGTGTAGATTCAATGTTTGATTGTCCAAATCACTGCACGGAAGACATCCCAATGACGTCAACCAAACTCACGTCGACAAGCTCGCTTCGAACATTTGGCTGATTTTGGGGTCAGATATTTCTCAAAACAGAAAGCTCTATGCTAGCTAATCGGGATAAGGTTGTCCCCACGATTAACTAGCAGAGTTTCAGTTTCAAGGACGCTTCATTGCTAGATGACTATTGCAGATAGGCTACTGTTTTCCAACATATGAGACTGTTCAGAATATTAATTCAGCTTGTCGCCATTTCGCAGGCACATAATATAATTGTTGTTATTCTTTATGGGCTTTATGACATCATAGTCATGTAGCTCTGTTTACTTGGGTGTGTTTAGTATTTGTCTGATAACCTGTGACTCTGTGATGTCTATACTAGTGTGTGTATTTGTAATTGAGGTAGGATTATCAAGGATGGTTGAGGTAGGAATCGAGCCCACCTCTTCTCAGTTTTGCCTTATGAGGCTGAGTGTGTCCCGTTCCAGCCCTCAGACCAGAATTCAATTTCTTAGCACAGGCGGGATCGGACCAGGGTCTTCTCGGTGACAGCCAAGCAACGAGGCGCCAAAGAATATAGAAAATGGCATGATTTTGTTGCCTAGGTAATACATCACGAACGGGTTATATGACTTCAACTACGGTGTCAAAATTAGTTCAGTAGCCTACTATAAATATGCCCCATAAAGTAACCTAGAAAATATAATAAATAATAATAATAATATCGTATGGCCTCGAGTGCCGGGTGCAAGCTTTGTAATTTGACACCCAGAGGGTAGCTTGCATGTCGAATTTCGTTGTTCCTTGAATCACTATGAAAGTCAAGGAGGTTAGATATCTAAGCTCCTTGAACCCTCTAGCACTTTCTGGTAGAGAAATGAGGAACTTTGTGTTGGCGGAAACTCCCGAGATTGATTTTGCCATTATGAACACGGCCTACTGAATTCAAATGGGTTCTTTGACATGCCAACATCGTATGACATGCGTGTCGTATTTTTGCCGCCTTTCAAAAATCACTTACCACGGCCAGGAGCGAACCTGCAATCTTCGGGTTAGTAGACCGACACGCTATCCACTAACTCACCTAGAAATTGAATGATCCCCTCTATTAGTGATAAGATTCCGAACAACTTAAATGAATCTCTCATAAAACAGAAGTTGGACCCAGACCTTTTTTAGACTTACGCAGAAAGCAGTTATACGTTAGACATGTCTATTATGAACGTTGTTCTTGGATAATCAGGTCTGAAAGTGTGTGGTACTATAGAATGCAGTTATCGAGAGATGATCTTATTATACTGTATTATAGTGTTTTTAACTACCTAGGTATAATTATTTGGGTCTTTTTAGGGGAGCGTGATGGCACAGTGTAACAAGTGTCCGTCTTTCACTCTGGCGGTCGGGGTTTAAATCCTCGTGAAAGCAGGTAATATTTTCACTAAACATTCCACATAATCAGGAAGGGTGCCTTTAATCATTCCAGGCCAAACTAAATGAACCAAAATGGCTCCAGTGAGATCGAATTTTATTACGGGTAGGTGTCCCAAGACGTGAAATAAGGCACCATCCCGATGGAGAGAATGTACAAAAACCTGATAAATAGTACAGTAAGGGTGATCACAGTCAGCGCTAAGATTTTAATCTCGCACCTCAGTACGCTCAAATATTCAGTAACGCTACTCACTTAGCTATGTCTGGGAGGAAACGTTAGCAACCGTTGTCTAAGCCTGTTCACTGGACTGTAAAAAGATTATAAAAATGCATAATTCAAAATCCATCTGTTGAGGACAGCTGTTTGAATGGGGGTAGCGTGCCGTGACCGACAAGCAATACAAACAACATAATACATGATAACTTTTAGCAAGTCTACTCCATCATAGTAACAATCCATACAACATTGATATGTGTTGTTTGTTTGAGTTGAGCTCAGTTGAACTTGTGCATGCAAGGTCGATCTGGCGGGCGATAGCGTGTCTTCCCGGGGGCACGCACCCTCCTGCACTCTTACTATTAATACAGGGAAAATCGAAGTTGTAATCACGCAATCTTAACAAATTTTCTAGCACTGTTAAAAGTCAACGCGCTCGTCCGTGCATTACATGATCAATGACGTGTTCACGTTTTTATAAGAGCCTGGAATTCTTCTGGGCTGGGGGAAAGTTTGAAGTCAGCATGTCCTCTTCCTCACCTTCCTCCATCATGGGTGTCTGGGACGGTGTCCTGAAAACACACAACTGCTATTAACAATAACTGAAGAGCTCATTTCAAAAGTGTCTTCAATCCATGGGATGGCAAACTCCATAAATCACGCTCCTAGCCTATTTTCATCATATGAAATATAGGCTTATGAGATCAACTTTTGTCCATGTGTGTGTCTCTATTAAAATCTAAATAGCTGGATCAATTTTAATGAAACTCAATATGAGCATATCACTATCCCGTCCAATCTTGACCGTTTCTTTCATATTTTAATAAATTCATCAATCCAACATGGCGACCACGGGACATTTTTAACTGTCATTGTGTACCTCCGAAACTGTTTTTATATTAACGTGCAATTTTGTATAGTGATAAAGTGTACTGAAATACGTTCACTTATGTGTCTTTCAGAAACCTTCTACGCACAAAACTAACATGGCGGCCAAGGGCAGTTCAAATATTGAAATTGACTTTTCTCGCAATTTATCCAGCCGAACGAAGTGAAACTTGGCACATTATACCTCTATATAAAGCTCAGTATATTATCATTTGCCATTAAATTGTTGTGAAAAACGCAAGATGGCATCTGTGTGAAATTTTAAAATCAAGTTATTATTTCTTGTGTCCTAATCAAGCGTTTCAAGTGACAACTGTTACAATGGACCAGCGCAATGATTAAACAAGCTAAATATTTCACAGTTTCTCAGTATCATAGAAGCAATTACAGTAATGAAACAAAAATGTTGTATGTTGATAGAGGTCATTAAAGTAAGTTCACCTATGTGACTTTCGCAAACCTGATGATAATTAAACCAACATAGCGGTTACGAAAAACTTGACATAGTAAATTAGGCTTTTCTCGCGCTTTATTCATCCGTGCGCATGAAACTTGGCATGGTTAATATTTATACAAGACTCAATATACTGGCGTCTAATTTAATTTATGAGAACTTTATAATGGCGGATACACAATATTTTAAATCACGTTTTGAAATTCATGTGCCCTAAACAAGCGATAGAAATGAAAGTTTTTATAATGCACCACCACTATACTAAGGTCGTACTCGTTAAATCATGCAACACGACTGCGTGGGCAGTTGCATGAAGTCCGGAGATTGCAGGTTCATATCCAGGCACTG
The DNA here is from genome assembly GCA_946902985.2 of Meconema thalassinum. Lineage (NCBI taxonomy): Eukaryota > Metazoa > Arthropoda > Insecta > Orthoptera > Tettigoniidae > Meconema > Meconema thalassinum. The sequence goes on from OX336388.2 coordinate 1,211,204,127, forward strand.
ACAGTAGCTATCGTGAATGTTGGTGAATATTGTTTTAAGGGGTTAACGCAGAGATCATCTAACGCAATTTTCTATTACAGATATCGCAAATGTTCATTTCTGTGGAGGAACAGATTTTACCGATGTTCTATTGACCTGGTCTCTCTTATAAACCAGTGACATGACCTAATATTCCGGTGCACAATTATTTAGTGTTGTATTCAGTTATTGTAGATAAGCCTCATCGTGGAAATTTGGACACATATTTTCCAATGTTGGTGGTGTGGTGATATTCGTTATCTTGAGTAACGATGAAAGCTGGGCATGCACTAGTACCATAGGAAGACCATTTTACTTAAAATTTAGGGGCAGATGACCTTGTAGTACCGCCCCTTAAAACAAAAATAACAAACTAACTTACTTAACAATTAATATGCTTATTTTCTGAAATTACTGCGACTTAAGAATATTGAGGTTTGAGTTTGATATTGTTGCTATATACTTTAAAACAACAAATTTGTTCCTGTTGATTCATTAAGGGGCTTTGAGAAATAATTGTCATATAGCCCCGTGTACTTGAGTGTGTGTGTGGAATATGTCTGATAATCAGTGTTATTGTGATGGCTGTATTCGTGTGTGTTTGTAATATACAGATGAGGATGGGAAGGGAAAGACCGTGGTCTTAATTTAGGACCCATCCTGGCATTCGCCTGAAGTAGAACTGGGAAACCATGTAAAACCACTTCCAGGATGGCTGAGGTGAGAATCGAACCCGCCTCTTCTCAGTTTTCCTCACGAGGCTGAGTGTACACTGTTCCAGCCCTCAGACCAGAATTAAATTTCTTGGCAGAGCCGGGAATCGAACCTAAAGTAGCAGTTACAGGAGGCTATACACTTTGTGGGTAAAAACATTCAAGGATGGTTTTGGTAAGGGAATGTCTGTTACATAATAAAATACGATTTTTATTAATTTTCATTAATGCTGGTTACATGAAGGCAATTTAGTGAGACATTTAGACAAAGAGTCATCTACTTGTTCATTGTTTGCACTTGCTAACAATATTCCACATTCTTCAAAAATGCCATTGCAGGATCCAACTCAGTAATGTCTAACATGAGTCACATAATGTCCTTTAACTATTATTCCTACAGTATACTGGATGGCCCACTTGACAATCATTTCAACAGTTGGTATGAGCCGTTCAGGAACACAGTGTGTGAGATGATAGATGAACGCGTCATATAAAAATAGAGACAGCATTTATTAACAGTTGGCAGCCCTGGTTGCTCTTAAGAATACGCATAGTCATATCTGTTAAGGTACACATAGCACATACGAAATTTGGTTGAAATCCAAATGATCGTATATAAGTTATATGTATTTAAAGTTGGACCTCTCAGCAGGCATATAATCATGTTGGTAGCGCTGACGTATATAAGTTACTCCAAATTAATATATAATGCCAGGTACTATACGTGTGCATAGTTTAAAGCTGTCGGCTTGAATACTTTCCGATATATTGGTATTTGGATAAAATAAATTGACAGCATTTTTAACAGTTGAAAGCCCTGGTGGATCTTTAGAATACGCTCAGTCATATCTGTTTATGTACACCTAGCACATACGAAATTTGGTTGAATTCCAATTGATAGTGTAGAAGTTATATGCATTTACAAATTGGACCTGTCAGCAGGCTTAGAATCATTTTGGCAACACTGGCATGTATGGACCCCTGAAAATTAAACTGAAATATTATTATCTATACGTGTGCCAATTTTGAAATAGCTCCCATTCATACCTTCCGAGATATCCAACATGGAGCTCAAATTTAAATTGCAATTTTTCATCAGTTGGTGGCACTGACATAATTTTCAAATACGGCATTGAGATATTCAGGTATAGATCCTTTACTCATAAAAACATTTTGTTTCGATTGCTGCAGCCGTTTAGCAGTTGATAGGGAGGGAGGACACACACAGCCAGACAGACAGATACACATTTTTCCGGATCTATCTCAAAAGTCTATTTTTTTCCTCATCTTTGAAAAATGTGAAAAGTAGGCTAAAAATATTGTAAACCAACATTATTGGACACTTTGTAACTGAGCTCTTTAATTTCCTACTGTAGAACAACAAATACAATACCGTAATACGTTTCTCATTCTACTTGAACAATGTCGCAAATGATGGCAAGAGTCTTTCAATTGTGTGCTTGTGACATGGTCCTCATGTAGCTCCATCGGATGCATCTGATAAACTATTGTATGTCATTGTGATTTGTGTATTTGTAGTTGAGATTAGTACTGTATTTGGTAGCCGGACCAGGGTTCAAATCCAGGTTCCCTCTGGGATTTTAGAAACTGGTGCGAGGGCTGGAAAGGGGTGCACTCAGCTTCGTGAGGACAATTGAGTAGCTGACAGTGAGGCAGCACCCCGGCTACGGTGACCCAGATTAACGGCCAAGGGGACACAACGCCGACGTGCTGACCATGCTTCAACCCACAATCTAAAGGCGAAATGGCTGGTCAGCGGTCGCTTGGTAGGCTAAGGCCATTTATGGGCTGTAGTACCACGAAGTTTGATTTTGTTTTAGTATTTGGTAGACGTCATCATCATCCCTTATTCATCATTAGGACGCGTAGATCTCTCGCGGACGCTAACCAGAGGAAAAGGAAGGAATCTTGACGTTTAATGTGACCGTTAATCTTGCGATCATGAGCCACGGGACCTCCCTTTTACGTAGAATCTGAACCACAGGACATGCCATTTCACTTTAAAAATCTCACATGCATTGACCGGGAATCGAACCCATTCCACCTCTTTAACCAGAGGGCACTCCACATAATAATAATAATAACAATAATCATTATTATTATTATCGTGTATGCATGCAGTTACAATTTAAAATCCACCCCAGTTTCGTTTCTTTAACACTGGAGTTATAAAAAATGGTAGGCTACAAACTTAGCCATTTTGAGTTCACATTTCTATATATAGGTAGTGCTGCCTGCAATAGTGAGGAAGGCCTACATTTCAAAAACCAATATTTGAGTCATGCTGTTTAACTTATCAAATTAAGCTCCTTTGAAACCATGCACAAGCATTAAGGAAACTGATTTGTTTGCAATATATAATATAACTATTTTACATTCATTGCGTTGTTGGAAAACAGCTTGAAATCACAAGAAATTACAATGACTTTTGTCTTACCAGCAATCTTGGGTTTGTGACAAATCTCATTCTTGTAATAGAAAATATTACCCTCATAAGAAACACGATGCAGTAACTGAAGTGCATCGAGTTGTAGGAAACAATTAATTTTCGAATCGAATGTAAAAGTTTAATAATTCTGAGAAATATAATATGTAAAGAGGCCTACTCATTAAGATGTCTTATATCTTGCTAGTCACCCCTGAGGTCTGGGTTTGATTCTCGGTTCTATTAAGAAATAATATTTGGCCGGATTGTTAGAATGGGGTAAACTCACCCTCATAAGGCAAAACTGAAAATAATGGGTTCGATTTCCTTCTCAGCTATCCAGGTTGTTGGTTACGTCGAGTTCTGCTCGATCCAATTGTAGAGATGTTTCTAAGATAAGGACACAGCCAACTCCTGCCTACTCGTAACCTCAAGTACAAATACGCACACACTACTACTTAGACATTCTATACACATTTAAGTACATGAATCAGATGACCACACTATACATACCCTAACTGGAAAAACAATAACAATAGCAACAACAATATAATTTCTTGATAGATTCGAGAATCAAACCCAGACCTCAGGAGTGACAGACAAGATTTAAGATTCCATAATATTTAGGGTTATTTAAGTTAGAGAAAGGAAGATCCTTGGACCAATCAGGGAAAATGACGAGTACAGGAGACGGCATAACAACGAACTCTACATGGACATTGAGAGGATAACAGACACCATTCGGAAAAGGAGGATTACATTTCATGGCCACATAACACGCATGAGCTCGCAAAGACAGACCAACAATATATTTTCCTACTTTGGTAACAAGAAAACCAAGGGACCGTGGTTCATCCAAGTTGAAAAAGATCCTCGAGAAATAGGAATCACACCTGAAAACATCCAGAAACGTGCACTTCTCCAGAGAAGACTTCGAGCATACAAGAGACTCCAAGAAAAGCCAAAATTGAAAATCGACAAGAAGTGAACTGATGAAAGAAAGGTGGCTCACAGAACACGAAAGTGGGTTTATTGGGGAAAAGTTAAAGCTCTAGGTTGCAAACGGTAGAAGTAACGTGGTCCGCAGCAGGCCGACACGAAGAAAGAAGAAGAAGAATAGCAGTAACAGCAGAATGCTTTAAATAACATTATGGACTAAAAAAAATCCACTTTTGCCAATATAGGATAATAATAATTATGATAATTTCGTATGGCCTCGGTTGCCGGGTGCAAACTTTGTTATTTGACACCCAAAGGGTAGCTTGCATGTTGAATTTCGTTGTTCCTTGAAGCACTATGAAAGTCAAGGAGGTTAGATATCCAAGCTCCTTGAACACGACACGAAGTGAACTGATGAAAAAAAGGTGGCTCACAGAACATGAAAGTGGGTTTATTGAGGAAAAGTTAAAGCTCCTGGGTGCAAACGGTAGAAGTAGAGAAGTGAGGAACTTCGTGTTGGCGGAAACTCCCAAGATTAATTTTGCCATTAAAACACGGCCTACTGAATTCAATTGGGTTCTTTGACATGCCAAGATCGTAGGACATGGCGTCGTAATTTTTGCCGCCTTTCAAAAATCATTTTCCACGGCCATGAGCGAACCTGCAAGCTTGGGGTGAGTAGACCGACACGTTGACCACTCACCTACCGTGGCAAGCTAATATAGGATAAGATACTTGCTTCTTCATAAGAATGAAACTTCTTCCTGGTATTGTGTATCTCATACAAACTTACAGTGCACCTACACCACTGACGATGTAAATGACGTAGCATTCACTGCACAGGTCTAACGGACGTAACGTTCTCCAACACCGTGCAAATAGGACACTACAGTAGATTCGCCGTCAGTGATAGAGGTCGCCATTTACAGTTTTAATTATTCAAATTCCGTGAAGCATTCTAAATAAGTTTTTAAAGTTGTTAGCGTTAATTAATAATTCGTAGTTTCTCCACGTGTCGGACGGGCAGAGCGAAGTGTTAACGATCTAGCAGGCAGTGCAGATGACTTCCTACTTTACGGTCATCGGTAGTGAACCGTATTACCGACCCTCTCTCCCATTGCCCCGAGTGACATGTGACACTGCATCCATCAGGTAACATTCCATATTTTTCGAACAAAAGAGGGCGAGGATTAAAATCCAGTACACGAATAGCATATTTTCACGCTCAATATGTCATGAAATCAATCATTCTGAAGGGACTGTTGAGGCTTATGGTCAGATCTCTGCTCCTCACACACACTGCCCACTACGTACAGTATATTGAAAAGCTGGCGCAAAAAGTGTGGCGTATTGTAGAAATAAAAACTTGATAAATTTTAACGCAAACGTGTGTGTCGGAGAGGGAAGTGGGGAATAGAATAATGTTAAAGGGGAAGATCATTATTTAGAAGCAAATGATGGCTTCCAGCTTAATCCTTCTGGTTGTGAGGGTGAGGTGGGGGTGACAAAGTGGAAACAGCTGACATTCAGGTAGCAAGATAGCAACTGTAGGCTGCCATATTTACGAGGGATGGCTATTATGTAACAACACTAGAAATGTAGCGTACACCTTGTGGCGTAGCCGTGCGCATTGTGTCACTCGCTACGACCACAATATGGAGCTAGAGTAAGGTTGAAGATCCCAAGGTTGAAAATCGGAGGTTCAAATCCCGGCACCAACAGTGGGTAACCTAAGTACGTTTCTCTCCGGATTTTTTCAAATTCCCTCCAGGTAAATTCCGGGATAGTATCTTCTTTCAAATTCCGGGTTATTTACACCATTCCCGACCCCGATAATTACAGAAAAATAAACTACTATAGTCAGCATAAAAACACAGGTTATCAGACAATTTGAGCACACACCCATATGCATTGGGCTAATGATCAAGATGTCCCAAGCCCCTAAAGCGAATTGACAACATGTAGTATAGAGAGTGAGTCTCGCCAGTAGTACCCATCAATCATCTATAGTTGTACCCTATTTCGCGTTTCTACGGGACTGGCTGCGTGGCTCAGCGGTAACGTTCTCGCCTGCTGTGCCGAAGGTTACAGGAGCAAATCCTGGCGCAGTCAGTTGCCATTTGAGGGTGCGCAAATGCGAGGGAGCAGTGTCAGTAGATTTACTGGCACGTTAAAGTTCCCCTTCGGGGCAAAATTCCGGCACCCCGGTGTCTCTAAAAGCCACAGTAGTTAAAAGGGACGTAAAACCAATAACATTATTGTTACTGGTACATTATCGTTTCTACGGAGTCAGGAATGGAGTGAAATAGACGATTATTGTGTCAGGTAAGAGTTTTTAATATCTAGACGCTCTTCCTGAAGCCAATCTCATTAGAAGAGTTCACAAAAATCCACAGCCTGTTTCCAGTCTTCCGACCGGGTCTGGAATGGAATGAATGAAGCCCCCATCTAGCGGCGAGGATATGAACTGTGCCGGCTGCTGAAGCCTGTCGCACTCTCCTGGGGCAATGATTAAATATATGACAGATGAAATGAAATGAGAGTGGAGAGTGTGGCTGGAATGGAATTTTCGACAGGGAAAACCGGAGTACCCGGAGAAAGACCTGTCTGCCTCCGCTTAGTCCAGCACAAATCTCACTTGGAGTGGCCGGGATTTGAACCATGGACCCAGCGGTGAGAGGCCGGAGTGCTGCCGCCTAAGCCATCGAGGCTTCCCATTAGAAGAGTTAATAAAAAATATAATATTACTCATGAAATGAAGCTGGGTAACGAAGAAATTGACCGTGGGCAATTACGAGGTATTGTTCCAGCATTGGCCTGGAGATAAAAATTGAAAATCAAGGATAACCATTCCAATGAAGACCGTCAACGGAGGTAGCCTGTCCCCAAAGTGTTAGCGCAGCTATTCCGGTCGGCCCTCAAATATCTATTGGGTAAATTAATGTGCAGTGTTATCCCAATCACTGATGCAATACTGACAACTTTATATTATTCAAACATAATTATGCAGATAAGCTACCACAGTGGCAGAGAGCTCTAACGTGGCATCTCATGGCTTTTTGACATCAAGAGAGGGTGGGTCCAAATCCCACTTTGGCCATCCTGAAAATGGTTCTCGTGATTTCCCATTTTCACCACCAGGCAAATGCCAGGCTCACGGCCGACTTCCTTCTAAAATCCCTTCCTTGACTCTTCCTTGATTAGACCCAAGTTAGATGTTGGTCAATGAACATCCCCAGTTGTATCTACTGAAAAGGGTGTTCAGCTCCCAGACACCGTTCTTGGGACGGTAGAAGAATGATCCCTCACAAAGGCCGTGGGTGAAGCTAGGATAGGCGGGGGTGGGAGGTGGAACAACAACAACAACAACCTGCTTCATTGAGGAGCTTTGGAAGATCAATGTAATTTATCCTTGTCCACTTGTGTGTGTGTGTGTGTGTGTGTGTGTGTGTGTGTGTAGGGATGGAGGAGAATGAGTCTGATAATGTCATCGTGATGGCTATACTAGTGAGGGTATTTGTATTAGAGTTTAGGGCTAGGATAGGGTAGGAGGAAGGAAATGGTGGGAAATTACGGGTCATTACCACTTCTTACCCAATCCTAGCCCCAAATTACACTGTAGTTTCAATGCCTTGTGTGTTGGCAAAGTGCTTTTTATGTAATAGTTTCCTCTATCTAGAAATCAGATCGACATAAAGATCAGGGAAAAATGGACGTTGTGAAAAGAATGCACTGCCCCTGCACTATCACATTCTTAGTTCTGCAACACACTGCTTTCAAAAAATAGCAGTCACTGGGAGTGTGATTACGCCCAGACTGGTGAACTTAAGTTCAATACTTAAACCAGAATTGAATCGGCTGGAGGTGAAAAGCATTAAGCCAGTTTTCACTTCTTTTCAGGAAAGAACTTAACAATCACACTATATTAGTAATGGATATTGTAAAGCAACTATTCAGGTCATTTCTTCATGATCGGTCTCTCCACCGTATCCGGTCTTCAACAGCTTGTTTCATCAGCTCATAAGATTTATCAATCTTGATGAAATCCAGCATCTGAAACCACCTTCTTCCTCTGCGGATTTTCCCTTGGACTGTCCTTTCTAATGCACTTTTCACCAAGCCATCTCTTCTTAGGCAGTGTCCAATGCAATTCATTTTCTTTTCCTTATCTTCCTTAGCATCATCCTTTCTGCTCCTACTTTCTTTAATACTTCCCCAATCCTCTCTTTGTCCTTCCAACTTATTCTCTACATTCTCCTCCATAGACAATTCTTCAAATTCATTTTGGAAACGCTCCATGATGAGTTGAGCACGGCATGAAGCCATCCTGAATAAATATTTCACATGGAATTTTATTGTAAAACGAATTGTAATATCAACACTTCAAATATACCACGCATGATATGGAAATTTATAGAGATTCATTGAAGCAAGTGGCCAATTCAAAATATCCTCGTAGAAATCTAGTAATTCGTGCTGAACATGTACGATTTTTCCAATTTCCTACCTTCTGTTTCTTACAAAGGCCAAAATAGTTGATTTATATGTAATTCAGTGTGCTGAAATTGAAAATGACAGTTAATGAAAAATCTAGATTAGTTCAGGTTTGGAAGTTAATGAAACTTTTATCTTCTTCAAATAATTATAATGGACCACAGTCTAACAAGCGTAGTAGCCTACGGCCCAACACACATTTACTTACCAAACATTTGACAGTGGTTTTGGGGTTAATTCGAAGCCCTGATCACAAATATAGAATCCGTTATTGGGTTATTAGCACATCTGCGGAGCTGTTTTGATTCTACACACTAACTCAGAAACTCACGTAAATACACAATGGAGCACTACGGAAGACGAGCAATCTCGAAAACGGGAGCTAACAAGCGAAAATTACTGTCATTTTAGAACTCATGGTACCAAAATCTACAGAGATTGGGTAATTTTCTCTATGTAAATATTTCATTCTTGAGCAGAGTTAAAGTTTATGGACACCCTTCCCTTATACGCTCTCGTAGAAGCATTTTCTTGGTAGCTCTGGCAGTCGAACCCTGACTGCAAGGATAATAACCAAGATTTTGCCACTGCAACACGTGGTGGACAACTTGGGAGACCACATTTAACACTGTTTTAACGGGATGTACATGAATATCAAAAGCAATTTTCGTACCGCCAATTCTCCTAGAGATTTCTCGTGGCAACAACATTACCAAAACATCCCTCTTTGCATGCCGGAAGGCGGAAGTAAATTTCACCGGGCAAACTAGGGGATAGGCTAAAATAGGCAAAATATGGAGGTTTTCGTAGAAGGATCAAACCTCATTTTATACACCTCATTGTGAAAAAAGTATTTTATTAATGGAGCTTAATTAACTTTGTTTTTCGTCTTTTTATGCATATTTTTAACATTCTATTGTCTTGTTGTCATATTGACCTTCTCGTCTTTTGGGGTCCATTTTTAGCCTATTTTCATTTATGAAAGAAAAAAGGCTTAGGAGATCACCTTTTGTCCGTGTGTCTGTGTGTGCGTGATGGTGTGTGTATGTGTCCCCCTAATACCTTTTAAACAGCTGGAGCGATTTCAATAAAACTCGGCAAGTTTATAGCACTATTCTGGACGACCCCGACCGTGCCCTTAAAATTTTGTTATGTCTCACCAATCCAACATGGCGGTTGTGCGAAATATTTCCCTTGCATTCAATATCTCCGAAACTATTACCTATATCACCCTGGGATTTTGTACGGTGATAAAGGGAACTACTAGAAGTTCACCCATGTCACTTTTGAAAACCTGTTAACTACAAAACCAACATGGCGGCCAAGCGAAGTTGTGACTTTTAAATAGACGTTTCTCGCGATTTAACCAACCAAACGCAATAAAACTTGATACAGTATATGTTCATACACATTGTAATGCACCGACATCTAACTTCGTTCAATTGTTTACATAACCTCAAGATGGCGGCTGTGCGAAATATTTCACCGGCATTCAATATCTCTGAAACTATTAGCGGTATCAACCTGAAATTTTGTACGGAGATAAAGGGCACTACTGAAAGTTCGTCTATAATACTTTTCAAAAACTGTTTAACCACAAAACGAACATGGCGGCCAAGTCAATTTGAAAATTTTAAATAGACCTTTCTCGCGATTTAATGATCCAAACGCAATGAAACTTGGTACAGCAAATGTTTTACACATTGTAATGCACCGGTACCGGTATCTAATTTAGTTCAATTGTTTACATAACCTCCAGATGGCGGCTGTGAGAATTTTAAAATTAAGTTTTTATTTCTTGTGTCGTAATCATGCGATCGAAGTGAAAGTTTGAATAATGAACCTACGCAATAATTTTCCTTTAATGGTACATGACTCTATGGCATATACATATAACAATCCAACATGGCGACCATTCGTAATATTTAGATGGTTCTCAATATCGACGAATTTATTATAGCAATCAAACTGATTTTTTATGTTCATAGGGGTTATGAACATAAGTTCACCTATAGGACTTTCAATAACCTGGTGATCACAAATCCAACAAGGCGGCAACGCGAAGTATAAATATTTAAATTGATTTTTTTTTCTCGCAATTTAACCATCCGAGTGCAGTGACACTTGGTACAATAAATCCTTATACAAATGTTAATCAACTGGCATCTAATTTATTTCAGTTGTGTCCATAACCACAAGATGGCAGCTGTGCGAATTTAAAAAAAAAAAACCTTTTTACTTCTTGTGTCCTAATCATGCGATTGCAGTTTGAATGCTACACGTACACAATCATCTTCATGTAACAGTACATAACTCTAGGACCTATATATGTAAAAATCCAACATGGCGACCATCCGAAATATTTAGTCGGTTCTCAATACCTACGAATCAATTACAGCAATCAATCTGAAATTCTGTATGTTGATAGTGGCAATTAACATAAGTAGGTTATATGCAAATAGGCCAAATAGTTCTTGTGGTATTCACGCAAAATTTTATCTCCCGCAGAGATGTTGCATGGTTCCTCAGTTTAGGGGCTGCGACAACGCGGCCACGTAGCCCCATGTACTTTGGGTGAGTGTAGAATCTGTTTGATAACCGGTGTTAGGTGATGTCGGTATTAGTCTGTAATTCTGTAATTCAGGTAAGGACTCCAGACGGTCAATTTCCAGTAGTAGTTCCTAATTTTGCTACCTACCTGTGAACTTGGCTACTAGATGCCAACGCAACCAGCAACTAGCAACGAACGTTGGAACTTCCCCTATGAAGGAAGCCACACTGAAGGATTTTTAACGCTCTTAAAAACCGGCGACTTCGGCCGGTTTTGAACCAGCGACCTTGGGCATAGAAGTTGAGCATGCTACCAGTTAAAACACCGAAGCCGCTTCCCACAGAGGTTGGTTGGTTCCTTAGTTTAGGGGCTGCAACAACGCGGTCATGCAGCCCCGTGTACTTTGGGTGTGTGTAGAATTTGTCTGATAACTGGTGTTAATTGTGTTGGCTGTATTAGTATGTGTTATCTGTGATTCAGGTGGAAGGACTGCAGACGATTAATTTTTTCAAGTAGTTCCTACTTTTACCACCAAATGCTACCATCCACAACACCTAGCAGCGAACGTGGCTACTAACTGCCATCGCAGTCGGCACCCGGTGGCGAACGTTGGAACTAATAGAGCGTTATGAAACAAACCTACAAATGTTTGCTCCCACAAGTGTAGATAGTGGAAGGTTCTATTTCATGCCTTAAATCTATGACAAGGGACAGCCGGTTTTACTTCCCCTCCAAAGGAAGGCATACTAAGGGATTTTTAACGCTCTTAAAAGTTTCGACAACTTCGGCCGGGTTTGAACCCGCGATCTTGGGCATAGAAGCTCAGCAGCTTCTCACAGAGATAGATGGAAAACTGAATGTGATCTCATGCAGTGGCGTTGTCATGGCAACCTCTGATGGCTCATCCATCATCAATTTTGTAGCGTTATCATGGCAATCTCGGATGGCTCTTGGCATTTTCTTATTTCAGACAAAAGTTTTAGTTAATTTTTAGGGGAATATTGTCCATGTTGTACGGTTTTGATATTGGGCCTATTAAGAGAGATATGATTAATGTTTTCCGAAAAACCCACCTTTTCCCACCCATTTGGTCAATGGTTGGTGCTCTCAAAAAACCTTTCGAATATAAATGTTTGGCCCTTATCCGACACATGGTGTGAACTTTGAATGGATTTGATATTTCACACATTAAGAGAGTTATAGCGATATTTCCCTTTTTTGAAAAAAAAAACCATTTTCACCCCCTTCGACCGATTTTGCACATTAACGAACTCGACCGAGATTTTAAAGGGATGCATATTATGTGAAATAATCAAAGTTATTGGTGCAAAATGCAGTAGTTATCGTGACCCTCAATGACACCTAACTGTGAAATTGGCTACTAGATGCCACCGCAACCAGCAACTGGCAACGAATGTTGGAACTTCCCCTCCGAAGGACGGCATACTGAGTGTTTTTAACGCTCTTTGAAAATCCGACGACTATGGCCGGGTTTGAACCCGCAACCTCGAGCATAGGACTTCAGCATGCTACCAGTTACGTCACCGAAGCCGCTTCCCACAGAGTCAGATGAAAAACTGAATGTGATCTCGTGCAGTGGCGTTAACATGCCAACTCGAGTTCCTCATCAATTTAGTAGCGTTGTCGTGGCAACCTCTGATGGCTCTTGACATTTTCTTACAATTCCGAATAATTTTGCTCATCCCTTGGCATAATGGTGGGTCATATCAAAAATTCTTTCAGATAAAACTTTTATGTATTTATTACCGGTATTGGAATATTGTCCATTTTGTACGGTTTTGATATTGTGCTTATTAGGAGAAATATGATTAATGTTTTCCAAAAGAATCACTTTCCATTCCCCCCCCCCCCCCTCTCCCTTTTGGTCAATGGTTGATGCTATCAAAAAACTTCGATACTCCGGTCCGTCAATTGTAATTCCAGTGGTCGTCTACTTGAGCTACGCCTCGACTTTGAATTACACAAGTATTAAGAGCGACTTAGAGTACGTTGCTCCTCTAGGTCGCTGTTTCAAACCCTCTCCACGTCACTGTTTCATCATTTTAGCGTTAATTTCGTGTTTTGCGATACCCAACCACTTGGCATAACATCTTAACGCAGATGATATGTTAAACTACAATAATTGAATACAGGTACATCATATCATTCGAACTGTCTGTAGTCACATCGGATGGGGGAATAATAGGGTTCAGTATCGTTTGCGGGATATGCTTAGAGTGCATTAGTACCATACGGGATGATAACACAGAAATATCGACCTTCCTGATAATGCACGTTAGTTGGGATGCATAATAGCAATATTATAAGGGGCGGCTGACTCACCTGGTATCACATACATAAATTAATTAATTATATATAAACTTTTGAACTGACGGTGGTTTTGTGGTCTGGGGGATGTGAAACGCGAAGATATGTTGAAATTTTCCGGAAGTCGAAACATGGTTACGTATCCATTGCAATAGGTAGCCTTTCTAATGAAATCTACCTAAAACACTTCCAAGTATATGTATAAGAATTCCAGAGTTACCATTACTTACTTACTTACTTACTAACTTACACTTGCCACGGTTGGTGAGTGGTTAACGTGTCGGTCAATTAGCCCTAAGCATGCAGGTTCGCTCCTGGCCGTGGTAAGTGATTTTTGAAAGGCGGCAAAAATTACGACACGCATGTCATACGATATTGGCATGTCAAAGAACCCATTTGAATTCAGTATGCCGTGTTCATAATGGCAAAATTAATCTCGGGAGTTTCCACCAACACAAAGTTCCTCATTTCTCTACTAGAAAGCGCTATAGTGTACAAGGAGCCTAGATATCTAACCTCCTTGACTTTCATAGTGCTTCAAGGGACAACAAAATTCGACATACAAGCTACCTTCTGGGTGTCAAATAACAAAGCTTGCACCTGGCACCTGAGGCCAGATTAATATTATTATTATTACCATTACTTACGAGCCAACCCTGGTACAGTACAGGCTGGATGTGGTAGTAACACGCAGGCTTCATCTCCTCCCTCACCCCCATGTGCTCTTAGCTTGTGGGAGGTGGTTGGTGACAACGGTGCCCTGAGTTGGGTGTGTCAGAACTTATCTTCAAAGAATTAATAGCTGGTCTTTTATTAGTTAAGTATTCTTGGCTGTCACCCCAGAGATCTGGCATTGATTCCTGGCTCTACCATTCTGGTTTGAGGGCTGGAACTGGGTACACTCAGCCTCGTGAGGCAAAATTGAGAAAAGTTTAGTTTGATTCCCATCTCAGCCATCTTGGAGGGGTTTTTCTGTGGTTTCCTCACTTCTACTTCAGGCAATTGCCAGGATGGTTCCTCTTTCTGAACTCTCTCCGGAATTACAGATACATAGGCTACACTATCACAGTAATGCAAGTTATGAGACAAAATTCCACGCACACCCAAGTACAAGGGGATGAATGACCAGGTTGTGCAATCCCCTCGAATGTAACAGCAACAATAACAACAACTGAATGTTTGCAAATCGTCTGCAAACAAGGGGACTTTAAATCATGAGCAGAAAAACAATGAATACAACTCTGATTACATCCAACGGTAAGAAATTATACGATATATTATTGTTGTTGATTCTTTTAGGAGCTTTGTGACATCGCGGTCATGTTGCCTGGTGTACTTGGGTGTGCTTAGAATTTGTCTGATAACCTGTCTCACTGTGATGTCTTTACTAGATACGATAAATAACCATGTTTGTAGTGATGGAGGACAAATGATTCAGTTATATTGTTAGTGGCCTAACTATTTTAAAGGTCCACAGACTATACAAGTATCTACACACATCCACACCCAATTAAGTATAAGGGTCTGATGTCCATGTTTCCCCAAGCTCCTGAATGAAAGCAAAAACAATGTGATATGAAACATGTACGGCGCAAGTAAATGTGACCAACGTTGGACTCAGCTCAGAGTCCCAAGGTCACAATTTGCATGCTAAATATCCAGCGCCCCTGGATGAAGATAGAGAGCTAGAGTGGGGGGCAGACACATGAACTGCAGTTCAAATGCAACCATTTTTGTTATGAGCACTATCGAATGCCGGAGTGAAATACGCACCGATCAACTTCAACTTGATATCACTACACAAAACAATAATAAAATAATAAAAAACAAAAATAAAAGGGTAAACAACAAATTCATAGTAGGCGCGCGTAATGATTCAGCATTTTTTTGTGTAAACGAATGAATTGTAGTGGAATGAAAAATGGTATGTTAAAAAAAAAGGAGAGAATGCATTTGTTTGTGTATGTGTGTGTGCATTCCTGTGCATTTAGTGTTTGGGTGAGGGGATAAACATGACGGGATGGAACGAGTTGGTCCGAGGGAGAAATCACGGTGCAATATGACTGGCTCATCGTCATGTGTAATTACTACCCCTACCCTTGCCTATCATAAATCAAAGATGCACAGCCGATGAAAACGTAATAAATAACACTGCATCAAAACATGGCCGCTATGAGTGGGACTACACGGGCTATTCCATTGACGGAACTTTTTGATCAGCCATTTATATGCATTTCATTTTATAATGAAATTAAAGCATTATTTGTGGAGAGAGATGGATGGCTTGGAGCAGGAAATTGTGGACATGACACAGGCTCAAATGAATTGAAACGTGGATCAGTAATGGCCCAGTTTATTCAAGAAATCGGAAATGTTAACACATCCCACACACAGGAATCGGAACATTTGGTTTTGTGGTAGCTTGTTACACAACCTATTATAAAGCAGTTTTAGAATCTGTTTGCTTTCTCGTACTACTACTAAATATTCTCGTACTGCTTCTAAATTGGCCTTTTCAGTTAAATATTCCCGAGGGCTACATAGAATAATTTTAGGATTATTTAAGGTACATGGGGAGGGGGGCAGGGAGTGAAAAAAAAAGTTAGCAGAATTTTGGTCAAACATCTAACCAAAGTCTCAATAACAACATATCCCGTCTTATGGAAAGTGGCAAATTTGAAAACAAGAAGGTATCTAACTTGTAAGAGTAATATTTAGTATAATTTTCTTTGAATTATTTAAACTTAAACTTTCTTCCTTTTAATGGCGGGCCAGCAGAAATCTCTCGGCGGGCCAGATGTAGCCCGTGGGTCACCTATTGAGAAGGTCTGTTCTAGATCATGCTGTGTACGTTGAGTGTATGCCATTAGGGGTTAACACAGAGAGTTAGAACGTCAAGCGCGATCAGGATTCAAAACTGGGAACTTTGAAGTTTCGGCCCAAAGCTCGTGATTCAAGTCCCAATACCACATTTGGTAACGGTTTTACCATCGAAGAATGCTGGAGTCTTACATGGCGGGCCTACGCTACAGCGGAACAATTCCAGATGACACGTATATCGTCCAAACACCTGGGTTTGACTTGTTTCGTAAGACATGGTCGGTGCTTAATCGAATAAGAACCAACACTGGCCGATGAGCTGATTTTCTGAACAAGTGAAAGAGAGTACCTCCTCCCGGTTGTGATTGTGGCGCTGAACAGCAGACTGTCCACCATATTGTTCAGGAGTGTCCTCTGAGAGCATTTCCTGGTGATCCAACGGAGTTCCGTGTAATAACGGAGAGTACTGTATAGACTGCATTCATGGCCTGGATATTAGTTTGTAATTTCAAGCTAACTGTAAGTGTAATTTGAAATTAGTGATGTGGCCATACGTTATATAAAGAAAGCAAGGAAGAACAAACACGAATAAATAAATAAATAAATAAATAAATAAATAAATGTGACTTCTTCATGAAAGGAATACCAAAATAGGCTAAGAGAACAGAAAAAGTAGAACGCAACAAGTAAAGAAAGATAAAGCGAAAATAGCCTTTAAAATCGGTTGGAAGGAGCACAGAGCCGGAAATCTGGTCGTCCCAGCTTCAGGTCTTCATCGCACCATACAAATTGACTTTCTAATTAACATCGGACACTATGAGTAAACGCCTTAACTCATCCGCTACATAACCCTCCTCAAGTACAAATATTGAAAAGTGTGCCTTAACTTGCGAGACAGACTATACCTACCAGAGTTGGACCTAAATATATCCTGAGGTAAATTATGGAAATTATATTCCAGCGGCGAATATTTTAAATGAGGTGGCAGCAATTATTGGAACACTAATTGAAAAGTCTTAACAATAAGGCACTCAGAACGCGTTGTTTGGCAGAGAATGTAATCACGGGTCAAAGTTCGCTCGTTATTCAATGTACACATAATTTGAATAATGTGAGAGCGAGTCAGGGGTTAAAATAATGAAATGGCAAACATCAATCGTATGAATAAATGAAACCTCTTGTTGTAATGAGTCATTGTACATAAACAGTCTATTATAAAATATAACTAACCGATTGTTTGTGTTGGGGTTTAAACTGAA
The DNA here is from genome assembly GCA_946902985.2 of Meconema thalassinum. Lineage (NCBI taxonomy): Eukaryota > Metazoa > Arthropoda > Insecta > Orthoptera > Tettigoniidae > Meconema > Meconema thalassinum. Next base: position 1,211,221,695 of record OX336388.2, read on the forward strand.
TTACACGTGCTTCACTGATGATGCGCACTGATTCTATTAATACGCTCTCACCTCATTCTGTGATGGACAGAGCGTTCGACACATTGTCAAAACGAGAGACCTTTTATTTCAAATACCCGATGAGGAAAAAAAATATAATTATTATAATTAATAATGAGAATAAATGTTTCACAATAATAATAATAATAATAATAATAATAATAATAATAATAATAATAATCCATAAGCAAGTACATAAGGCTACCATCGTCGATGTTGCTGTTCACTCGATGAAAACGTACAGAATACGGTGGCTGAGTAAAGGCGCAAATACCAGCCATTTGCCACTGAGCTCAGTCACCAAAAGAATGGGAAAATGCAAAGAAGAACCTTGGTTTGAAGAGAAACCATATGCAGTTAATGCAAAAGACTGCCCTCATTGGTACTGTAAATATGATGCGTAAGGCTTCATCTCTTCAGTAACTTGCTCTGAACATCTTGAGTCCAAGTGCTATCATCAGTGTCTTTGGCTTGCAAGGAGTCCGACGGTGATGGTTTTGTATTTTGACGTGAATTTCATACAGGGTGTATTTGATATGATGGAAGTCCTTTACACTGGTGATAGAAGATGGTATTCTAAGCAAATATCTTCATGAAATTAAGTCGGATCTTAATTAGTGTAGGTGGAATTAAATCACAAAAATCGTCGGTCAATGTCTTGGAAACGGGCTTTCACTTCGTTCCCCTCAGCAGCAGAGCTGACTTCTCCCCGTCACCCTCTCCTCCTACGCTGAGGAATGTTGACCAGAGTCTGCAGTTGAGTGACCTCCTCGCCTTGTCTGCCAATGACATTGAAATACACAAACCGAGCCTATGAACAGCTGATTCACACCTTCATGGGGAGTGGCTACATGACTAGTGATGGTGGATCTGTCTAGGATTTTGCCAGCTTCATGGACTATGCATAGAAAATAGAAATCCTAAAGATTTGGTAAATTAATTTAAGGAACTGTTGGTCTATCTTTGTGTGAAGATAGTGCAACAACTCTAATAAACATATTAATAATACTAATAATAGTAATAATAGGCTTTTAGACACACTAACAGACTGGCTGCGTGGCTCAGCGGTAACGTTCTCGCTTGCTGGGCCCTAGGTTGCAGGTTCGTATCCTGGCGCAGTCAGCAGGCATTTGAGGGTGCGCAAATGCGAGGGAGCCGTGTCAGTACATTTACTGGCACGTTAAAAATCCCCTTCGGGGCAAAATTCCGGCACCCCGGCGTCTCTAAAAGCCACGGTAGTTAAAAGGGACGTAAAACCAATAACATTATTATTAGACACACTAACTTCTTTTATGTTTTTTTTTGGTATGTCGAGTTGCCAGACTTTAATGTACGTAGGATTTCTTGTATGTGCCATGAAATCCATGGAGATGATCGTATTAGATCCTATTCATTTACTACATGACTGAACGTAGATCGCACCCTCGGGAAGGTTAGCACTCTACCAACAGAACTACACATGCTGACTCTTATTATTATTAGACTATTATTATTATTATTATTATTATTATTATTATTATTAGACTATTATTATTATTATTATTATTATTATAACACTGTATTATAACAATGTATTTGTATTTTATTTTCATTTTCGTGTATTTTCATATGTATTTACATTGTTGATGGACCAATAAATCAATCCCCCCCTCTCTAGTTAATGGCCACCCGAGGGCTGGAGATGGGATGGGACAATTCACAATATGAACTGTGGTACCGAACTAGTATTAAATCTTGGAAGTAGTTTTCCATGGGTTCCCACTTCTACCCCAGGCAAATGTCGGGATTGTTCCTAACTTAAGGCCACGGCCGCCTTCTTCTCAATAATCATAACCGCTGGCAGTGCAGCCCATGAAGGGCCTAGGCCTACCAAGCGACCGCTGTCCAGCAATTTGGCCTGCAGATATTAGGGTGACGCGTGGTCAGTGCATCGGGTCCCCTCGGCCATTAATCTTGATTTTCCTGACTCGGGCACTGCCTCACTGTCAGACAGCTACTCAATTGCCCCCACGAGGCTTAGTGCACTGCGTTCCAGCCCTCACGTCAGTTTCTAATATCCCTGATGGAGCCAGTATCGAACCCAGGGCCTCCAGGTGAGAGGCAGTTGCACTGCCCCAGCACCACAGGGCCGGCGCCTTCTTCCGAATCCTCACCTGAATTACAAATACTCACATTACTACAGAAACCACAAAACACAGGTTATCTCACAAATTCTACCCACACCCAGCTACATGGGGCTAAATGACCAAAATCGCCAAGCCTCTCAAACAAAACATCAAGTATTTTACTTCCGTCCTAAATGCCTAGTTCTGAACAGACTACGGGATGTCGGAATTTTGTCACACTGCATTTCATTAAGTGAATGTTTTTAGCATTTTCAGAAACTAGTCAACAGAAGGTCCGACACGGACGCCAATGATACATCAGGGCTGAGTATCGAAATTATTTTATACATGAACATCAATCAATGAATTCCACACTTACAAAGTAGGCTACACAATACTACCGATCCTAACGTCCCAAGCCATTGCGTGCGTTGTCAACAACAACAACAACAAGAACAACGGCAATACACATTTTCTTACGAGACGGTAGAGCTCATCCTCATAACAGCTGATAGCCTACCACCCCTCAAGTCAACCGGTAAGGTCAATGCTCCGATTACGTAACAACTTCCCCTTCGCGCGTCGTCTCTCCTGGCTCCGCCTCGTTTACCCCAGCCTGCCGCACCACTTTCTGCCTGATTAGTTTCTGAAATAACTAAAAACATTGACTTTTTAATGATTAATTATCAATTTCAAGATAGGTGACAATTTTTTTACCTAGGAAGCTTAGAATAGTCTCATCTATCACCGGTGTAACGGACTTCCATCATATCAAATACACCCTGTATATACATAATAATAATAATAATAATAATAATAATAATAATAATAATAATAATAGTAGTGGAGTAAGGCGGTTTCTGCGCCACTTCAGAACATACATGTCATTACTACTAAGCCTAAGCCATGTTAAATATCTCTCGAACCCATGGTCGGATGTTGACATATGAGGTGTCGTTGAACTCGAGCTGACGTCCTCTTTCCTATGGACCATGTATTATATTTTTCAAAATTTTTTTAAAATTTTTCGTTTTTGAAAATAGGCTATAGTTTGAAAACCAAACAGGATAGTACGTTGTTCCATGGCTCAAACGAATGGTCTTTATGACCTTTATTTTCTATAATAATTTGTTTTTACTTTTTATATTTTTTTGAAAACACTCGAATTTTGAAAATCCTATATTTTGGAAACTAGGAACTCTACAAAAAAAATTGTTTAACGTAAATCAATGGTCCCTACCCCCTCTACCCCCAAAATAAATTTCAAGTCTCTAGAGAAAAAAATTGTGTGTAGTAGTGTGGTAGTGGGAAAGCTGCTTCCAAAAGCAAGTGGTGAGCCCCTGCGACCTTGGAATGGAACGAGTCATGCTAGGAAGGCGTGCTTGGATTCGTTTTTTTGTCTCGTCGTGCTCTTTACGGGAATGTCGGTGTCGAAAATGTGAAAATCTGGAAACACAGTCTTTTTGGGGGAAAAACGTGATTTTGAACTTTTTGCTATATCTCACGAACCAATCATGCTAGAGGTGTGTTCGACAGGTCCAAGTACTCAGGGTGATGTCCTCTTTGCTATGGACTACTCATTGTAATTTAAAAAAAAATTGGGAAACGCGATTTTGGGGTAAACACGTGTTTTTTGTGATTTTGCCGATATTTCACAAAGCAATATCGCTAGAGGCATGTACGATGGGTCCAAGGATTCGGGAAGACGTCCTCTTTGCTATGAACTACTCGTTGTAATTTTAAAAAATTTTGGAAACGCGATTTTGGGGGTAAACACGTGTTTTTTGTGATTTTTGCCGATATCTCACGAACCAATAACGCTAGAGACATGTACGAGGTGTCCTAGGACTCGGGCTAACGCCCCCTTTCAAATGTGGTAGATATTTTTTCCAAAAAGATAATTCACAAAGGGCCTAACGCCATACATGTTGAAATAACGTTTTCTTTTTCTTTGCCTGTTTATAATGTCCATGAAGCGTGGCGGTTGAGAGAGACGATACTGCTGGATGTGTGTGTTTCAACAAACCTGTCGCTGACCAAGGTGGCTGTGTTCAATAGATCAATTGATATTTCGACGAGTCGGTGTATGACAGAGCGAGGGTGCGTTTTCTGATATTTTACCTTTAACGTGTAAACGGTGATGAGAACTTGGTTCTATGTTGGTCGAAGCGAGTAGAGAAAACAAACTTACAGGAGGTGAATGTCATTTGAGCTTATTGGAAGGCTCCGATCTGACTTGACAACAGGTGACGCTTGAAGGTGAAATAATCTGACCATCGTGGTGGCAGGGGAGTGTGAAAGGCATGCACACACATGTGTGAAACCACAGGCACGCTAAACCAGTCACATCCTGTTTTGCTTCGTACGTGACAAAATGCAAGTTCATGTGAAATTTGATCTACCGCAGGTGTTCGCCTGGGACGTTATCTGTCCACATGCGCGATAACTGTTAACAAGTTACATCCTGTCTTGCTTCGTACGTGACAAAATGCAAGTTGACGTGAAATTTGATCCGGCACAGGTGTTCGCCTGGGACGTTATCTGTCCACGTGCACGATAAGAGAATCTTCAAAGCGTGGGAATCGCTGAATCAGTAAAAAGTATGATACAACTTGTCGGAATGATGTCACAACCAATAGATAGGCAAGAGCTGCAAACACCAGTGGTGGGAGGTGGAGGGGGGGGAGAGGGGGAGGGGTAATGTAAGAGAGAACACAAGTGGAAAGAGAAAGAAATATGTGGAGCTGAAGACTGTACACATAGAGCTATAGGTGGTGTACAACATGTGTGAATAAATAAAAAGTACACAGGTTCACACAACATGTAGTTTATTGATCCAAGAATTAAACGTAGAGTTAAACCCTAACCATTTGACGTAGAGTTTATTTCCTTTTTGTTTCAACACTTTTTCCACAAGATAATGCTGAGGAAATGCTGTTTTCTGAAGTTCATGTAGATAAAATCTACCTTTTATGGGTTGATGGTTGAGGTCCTCGAGTAAATTGGTGACTGGACTGTCCAAGTTGACTCGACGAATTCGAAATAGTTCAGTCCCCCACTGAGGCGTGTAGCCCTTATTGAAGGCAGACTTAAATTTGCTCACACGAACAAAATCCCCAATGTTCGGTCGGTGACGTTTAGGATCGGCTGTTTTTATGGGGTTGAACAGTTTATCCAATCGCTGAATATTTTTAGTTACGAGACGTGGCTTGGTCCCAATCGTTCTATGTTTGGTGTCATTGTAACGTGATACTAGCTCAGGTAACATGTCCAACCGGCGATACGTGTCCTGAGCGGTTAACGCTTTCCACATATGGGTTTTCAATGTTCGGTTGAACCGTTCGATCACACTGGCTTTGAGGTTGCTGTACGTGGTGTAATGGTGAATATCCTTAGATTTGAGAAAACTGGAGAAATCCTTGTTGAAAAATTCTTTCCCCTGGTCAGTTTGTAGCAGTTGAGGTTGACGTTTGGAGTGTTGGATAATATGTTGAAAGGCCTTGGTAACTAGTGGGCCAGACTTGCGACGCACAGGTTCAACAAAGGCCATTTTGGAATAGACATCTATTTTACAATAGGTAGCGCACGAGTAGTTTCTACAAATGAGTTACGGCGCACGAGTCGATTCAACAAAGTTCCGTTTGCGTTCATATACCATTCATTCGATTGCGATTGAACTTCAATTGTTTGGTTTTCAAATGCAGTGGTAGATAGTCGTTATTTTGTAAAACATTCTTACTTGCAGTAGTAATAAGACTCTATGGTTTCGCTAACACATAGATAGACTGTATTATTGCCATGGTCAAGCACTCACATTAAGATCATTTACAAAATCATAAAATGAAAAATAAAAAATCTTGTTTTGAAAATATCGTTTTTCAACATACACAAAATAAATATATAAAAAATTTGTAAACAGCAAAATGGAAAATCCATGGTCAAGCACTCACATTAAGATCATTTACAAAATCATAAAATGAAAAATAAAAAATCTTGTTTTGGAAATATCGATTTTTTTCAACATACACAAAATAAATATATAAAAAATTTGTAAACAGCAAATTGGAAAATCCATGTTTCCATATAGACAAAATTTATAAACCTTAAACGGACATTTAAGAAAATATATGCAAATGGGAAATTGACAAATGTGTAAATATGAAAATGGAAAAATCCATGTTTCCATATCATGAAATTGAAAAACATCAAACTGTCATTTTAAAAAATGCAAATGGAAAATTGACAAATTGCAATGTGTGAAATGTGAAATTGAACAAATGGCTATCATTATTTAAAAAAAAGAACACGGTGCTCTATGGTTGAGGTGTGAATCAAACCCTCTCTACTTATTTGGACCACTCGAGACTGAGTAGACTAGTTTTAGTTGTCATACCACTTTTAAAAGTTTTTGTTAAATCTAGGAATTGAATCCAAGAGCTTGTAGGGGGGATCCAAGGTTGTAATATGTTAAACAGATAGCCTTGAATGTAGGGTGTGGTAGCTATATAGAGATGAGACGTTTCGCTCGGGGCAGGGAGGCATGGAGATCTGCATCAAACCAGTCAAAAGACTGACGACTCAAACAACAACATGTAGAGCTCACTAAAATAATGTTGTGTATCGGTAAATGTTAGTCAACGAACAGTAATGCATTACTAAAACCCATGACACGATACCTAAGAGCTTTTCTAAAATTATTTTAAAATGCCTTTAACCCTATATCAAACACCCAGTTCACAAGACTCATAACTGCAATTTTATGGTCAAACAAAACAAAATCTATATTTCAAAACAAACAAGTGGTTTAGTCAATGTATACTGGAAAAAGTTTTATAAACACTCAAGTCCACAAAAATAATTAAATTAGTAACTGTCAGGTTGACCGAGTGGTTATGGTGTTTGACTTAAGTTCAAATTTTCTGTACAAGAAAGCAAGGGTTCGAATACTTACCTGATATAACTATTGCCTCAACATGACTTGACCACACTGTATTATTGTGTACTCAGTACACAAACCATAGATAGAGTGTATTGTTTAAGGTCACTCTCTTTGCGAACATAGTCAGAGACTGTTGATGGTTAACAATTGCATTAATAGTGGGACATAGGGATAGCAATTAAGAAAAACAGACAATTCCCATACACTTTTTTTATTTATTTAATGTAAGTACTTGTACAATAGTAATATACAAACTACAACTCTCTTTTGTCTATTACTATCTAGTCCTTTTCGATCCACTTGCATAACAAGGCAGATGACTTTGTAGTTCAGCCCCTTAAAACAACAACACTACCTCTTGCATAGTCTGTGATGTTGATGACTCTTGAGGCGTGGAAGATGGATACAACATAACTTTTACAACAGGGGTTAAACGTTGCTCAACAATCAATGCACTATTTTGAGTAGCAACATCTTTCTCTTGTACTAACTTATTAGCATTCTGATGATTTTTTGCCAACACCATCAGTGTTTTGTCTGGAGCACTACATTGATGATCACTCACACTTAAAACCACACCATTTCTACTTTTCATATTGCCTCGACATCTTGTTGACCTCTGTTTTGAGCATCGCCAGAATATTATTCCTTTTACATTTTGTCGTCTATAGTTATATGAGTAGCCTTTATAGAGTACACGTTGTTTACCTCTGTTAGTTGTAGTAAGTTCCATAGTAGTAACTAACCTGTTAGTATGATTTGCACACTACAAAGGTTATCTCTGTTCTGGTAATAGAATTATTTAGCGTTGGCTTTTATATTTAATATGTACAGTTAAAAGTGATAGAAAAGTGGTAGAAACGTGGTAGCAAAGTGGTAGATAATTGGTAACATAGTGGTAGAAAAGTGGTAGCAAAGTGGTAGCAAAGTGGTAGAAAAGTGGTAGAAAAGTGGTAGCAAAGTGGTAGAAAAGTGGTAGCAAAGTGGTAGAAAAGTGGTAGCAAACTAGAAAAGTGGTAGAAAAGTGGTAGAAAAGTAGTAGAAAAGTGGTAGCAAAGTGGTAGAAAAGTGGTAGCAAACTAGAAAAGTGGTAGCAAAGTGGTAGAAAATATTACATGTATTGTTAAGAAATAGTTTAAGCGGTTACATGGATTCATTACACTATAATTTTAGCATCACGAAGCTCATTTTCTATATCCAAAAGTTCTTCCTCATATTTAGTATGACCAGCCTGTTTACAGGTATGCAAGTACTGAAGCCGCTGGATTAGCTTATTGGGATTGTTCCAGTAAACAAATTTAACAAATGATTTTTTTGGGTGTAAACCATTATCATCATCATCATCATCATCATCATCATAATCATCATCATCATCATGGTTATCATCATCAATATAATTATCATCAATATAATCATCATCACTATTACTATCTAATCCTTTTTGTTCATCTTGCAATGCAACAACCTTTGGCATAGTTTGTGTTGTCTTTGATAGTGTTAGAGGTTTCTTAGACGTTAACGACTGTCCTAACATGTCTTTTTCAGGAGATAATAAATGCTCTTTAACAAACAAAGCACTATCTTGAGCCACACTATTTTTTTCTTGGTCTTGCTTTTTTACCTTGGTTAGAATATTTTGTCCATTTAAATGAGTATTATTTTGAGATTTACAATGATGATCGATTGAAATAAGTATGTTGGAGCCTTTTGTCTTAATCATTCCTCGACACTTTTTAGATCGTTGTTTCGAACAGCACCAAATAACAGTTCCATTTTTATTAGTTCGTTTTACAATATATGCATATCCTTTATAGTAAGCACATGGCTTACCATAGCTAGTCGTTGATACTTCCATGTCAACTGTTCAGCATAAACTAATCTCTAGTAAAGTTAACTCGGTAATAAAAATGATTGTTTGTAGTATGTGCAGTTTAAAGTAAGAGCAAAAGTGAGAATCAAATGGTATAAAAGTGTTAGCAAAGTGGTGGAAGAGTGGTAGCAGTTTATAGTAGTCATGATCTTTTTTACTAGAATGTGATTTGAGTAAATGTAATTTCTAATCCTTAGCAGTGAGTAGTCAGTTAGTCTTGGTTCAGACAAGCGTAAACAGTTCTCCAATGAATCAGAGATCAAGATTTTCATTATGAAACAGTTGTGTAACCAATTAGGTATCGGTACTTGATAGCTTCACACATGAACAAAAATTCCAACATATCTGACATGAATTACATGATTTGAAAGTTGACAAAGAATATCCAATCAACCATTGTAGTTGCAATGTCAAACACAAAGACAAAATCAGCATGAACTTTTAAGTTACAGGAAAATTCTATGAAATAGACTATGCAGGAAATTTGGAAATACACATCAGAAGTTTGCAACACCATCCTTCTAGCCTATATAAATTATCGACATGGAAAGTGCGCACTGCTCCTAACATTAAACCAATTTATCAATAACACAAGTCAACAATCAAAACATTTTGTGTTGAGTCTATCATTTAATGCATATATTCTGTCTACATTGAACAGTAACAAAAAACGCCATTCATAATTAATTAAGTTTGCTTTAATTCTTTATGTAATGATATATACATATTTAAAGTTTTGGCTGACTGTTCAGGGTGAATCGGCTTTGAACACATAAGAGAGGGAATATTTTTAGACTTAACCTCAGCTCACCTAACATAACCTAAATTTACCTAACCTTACCTTGTCATATAGGTAAGAAACGGGTCAAGCTATGCTTTCGACTACCGAGTTTCAGCTACTTTTCAAGGTTACTCTCCCGAACATTGCCGGAGACTGCTGATAAACACTTATATTCTCACGGCAGCGGCGCGCAACGACTTACATGACGCGCTCCCCCCTTTTCATTGATCCCTGTTGATTTGTCCCTTTGGACTGGTCCCTGTTGACTAGCCCCTTTTGGACGGGCCCTTTTTGAAAGGAGTCATTTTTGACGGGTCCCTGTGGACAGGTCCTTTTGGCTGATCCCTTTGGACCGGACCCTTTGACATAATTTGGATAATTGGATAACCTACGGACTGGCCCATGCAATTATCCAAATTATGTCAAAGGGTCCGGTCCAAAGGGATCAGCCAAAAGGACCTGTCCACAGGGACCCGTCAAAAATGACTCCTTTCAAAAAGGGCCCGTCCAAAAGGGGCTAGTCAACAGGGACCAGTCCAAAGGGACAAATCAACAGGGATCAATGAAAAGGGGGGAGCGCGTCATGTAAGTCGTTGCGCGCCGCTGCCGTGAGAATATAAGTGTTTATCAGCAGTCTCCGGCAATGTTCGGGAGAGTAACCTTGAAAAGTAGCTGAAACTCGGTAGTCGAAAGCATAGCTTGACCCGTTTCTTACCTATATGACAAGGTAAGGTTAGGTAAATTTAGGTTATGTTAGGTGAGCTGAGGTTAAGTCTAAAAATATTCCCTCTCTTATGTGTTCAAAGCCGATTCACCCTGAACAGTCAGCCAAAACTTTAAATATGTATATATCATTACATAAAGAATTAAAGCAAACTTAATTAATTATGAATGGCGTTTTTTGTTACTGTTCAATGTAGACAGAATATATGCATTAAATGATAGACTCAACACAAAATGTTTTGATTGTTGACTTGTGTTATTGATAAATTGGTTTAATGTTAGGAGCAGTGCGCACTTTCCATGTCGATAATTTATATAGGCTAGAAGGATGGTGTTGCAAACTTCTGATGTGTATTTCCAAATTTCCTGCATAGTCTATTTCATAGAATTTTCCTGTAACTTAAAAGTTCATGCTGATTTTGTCTTTGTGTTTGACATTGCAACTACAATGGTTGATTGGATATTCTTTGTCAACTTTCAAATCATGTAATTCATGTCAGATATGTTGGAATTTTTGTTCATGTGTGAAGCTATCAAGTACCGATACCTAATTGGTTACACAACTGTTTCATAATGAAAATCTTGATCTCTGATTCATTGGAGAACTGTTTACGCTTGTCTGAACCAAGACTAACTGACTACTCACTGCTAAGGATTAGAAATTACATTTACTCAAATCACATTCTAGTAAAAAAGATCATGACTACTATAAACTGCTACCACTCTTCCACCACTTTGCTAACACTTTTATACCATTTGATTCTCACTTTTGCTCTTACTTTAAACTGCACATACTACAAACAATCATTTTTATTACCGAGTTAACTTTACTAGAGATTAGTTTATGCTGAACAGTTGACATGGAAGTATCAACGACTAGCTATGGTAAGCCATGTGCTTACTATAAAGGATATGCATATATTGTAAAACGAACTAATAAAAATGGAACTGTTATTTGGTGCTGTTCGAAACAACGATCTAAAAAGTGTCGAGGAATGATTAAGACAAAAGGCTCCAACATACTTATTTCAATCGATCATCATTGTAAATCTCAAAATAATACTCATTTAAATGGACAAAATATTCTAACCAAGGTAAAAAAGCAAGACCAAGAAAAAAATAGTGTGGCTCAAGATAGTGCTTTGTTTGTTAAAGAGCATTTATTATCTCCTGAAAAAGACATGTTAGGACAGTCGTTAACGTCTAAGAAACCTCTAACACTATCAAAGACAACACAAACTATGCCAAAGGTTGTTGCATTGCAAGATGAACAAAAAGGATTAGATAGTAATAGTGATGATGATTATATTGATGATAATTATATTGATGATGATAACCATGATGATGATGATGATTATGATGATGATGATGATGATGATGATGATGATAATGGTTTACACCCAAAAAAATCATTTGTTAAATTTGTTTACTGGAACAATCCCAATAAGCTAATCCAGCGGCTTCAGTACTTGCATACCTGTAAACAGGCTGGTCATACTAAATATGAGGAAGAACTTTTGGATATAGAAAATGAGCTTCGTGATGCTAAAATTATAGTGTAATGAATCCATGTAACCGCTTAAACTATTTCTTAACAATACATGTAATATTTTCTACCACTTTGCTACCACTTTTCTAGTTTGCTACCACTTTTCTACCACTTTGCTACCACTTTTCTACTACTTTTCTACCACTTTTCTACCACTTTTCTAGTTTGCTACCACTTTTCTACCACTTTGCTACCACTTTTCTACCACTTTGCTACCACTTTTCTACCACTTTTCTACCACTTTGCTACCACTTTGCTACCACTTTTCTACCACTATGTTACCAATTATCTACCACTTTGCTACCACGTTTCTACCACTTTTCTATCACTTTTAACTGTACATATTAAATATAAAAGCCAACGCTAAATAATTCTATTACCAGAACAGAGATAACCTTTGTAGTGTGCAAATCATACTAACAGGTTAGTTACTACTATGGAACTTACTACAACTAACAGAGGTAAACAACGTGTACTCTATAAAGGCTACTCATATAACTATAGACGACAAAATGTAAAAGGAATAATATTCTGGCGATGCTCAAAACAGAGGTCAACAAGATGTCGAGGCAATATGAAAAGTAGAAATGGTGTGGTTTTAAGTGTGAGTGATCATCAATGTAGTGCTCCAGACAAAACACTGATGGTGTTGGCAAAAAATCATCAGAATGCTAATAAGTTAGTACAAGAGAAAGATGTTGCTACTCAAAATAGTGCATTGATTGTTGAGCAACGTTTAACCCCTGTTGTAAAAGTTATGTTGTATCCATCTTCCACGCCTCAAGAGTCATCAACATCACAGACTATGCAAGAGGTAGTGTTGTTGTTTTAAGGGGCTGAACTACAAAGTCATCTGCCTTGTTATGCAAGTGGATCGAAAAGGACTAGATAGTAATAGACAAAAGAGAGTTGTAGTTTGTATATTACTATTGTACAAGTACTTACATTAAATAAATAAAAAAAAGTGTATGGGAATTGTCTGTTTTTCTTAATTGCTATCCCTATGTCCCACTATTAATGCAATTGTTAACCATCAACAGTCTCTGACTATGTTCGCAAAGAGAGTGACCTTAAACAATACACTCTATCTATGGTTTGTGTACTGAGTACACAATAATACAGTGTGGTCAAGTCATGTTGAGGCAATAGTTATATCAGGTAAGTATTCGAACCCTTGCTTTCTTGTACAGAAAATTTGAACTTAAGTCAAACACCATAACCACTCGGTCAACCTGACAGTTACTAATTTAATTATTTTTGTGGACTTGAGTGTTTATAAAACTTTTTCCAGTATACATTGACTAAACCACTTGTTTGTTTTGAAATATAGATTTTGTTTTGTTTGACCATAAAATTGCAGTTATGAGTCTTGTGAACTGGGTGTTTGATATAGGGTTAAAGGCATTTTAAAATAATTTTAGAAAAGCTCTTAGGTATCGTGTCATGGGTTTTAGTAATGCATTACTGTTCGTTGACTAACATTTACCGATACACAACATTATTTTAGTGAGCTCTACATGTTGTTGTTTGAGTCGTCAGTCTTTTGACTGGTTTGATGCAGATCTCCATGCCTCCCTGCCCCGAGCGAAACGTCTCATCTCTATATAGCTACCACACCCTACATTCAAGGCTATCTGTTTAACATATTACAACCTTGGATCCCCCCTACAAGCTCTTGGATTCAATTCCTAGATTTAACAAAAACTTTTAAAAGTGGTATGACAACTAAAACTAGTCTACTCAGTCTCGAGTGGTCCAAATAAGTAGAGAGGGTTTGATTCACACCTCAACCATAGAGCACCGTGTTCTTTTTTTTTAATAATGATAGCCATTTGTTCAATTTCACATTTCACACATTGCAATTTGTCAATTTTCCATTTGCATTTTTTAAAATGACAGTTTGATGTTTTTCAATTTCATGATATGGAAACATGGATTTTTCCATTTTCATATTTACACATTTGTCAATTTCCCATTTGCATATATTTTCTTAAATGTCCGTTTAAGGTTTATAAATTTTGTCTATATGGAAACATGGATTTTCCAATTTGCTGTTTACAAATTTTTTATATATTTATTTTGTGTATGTTGAAAAAAATCGATATTTCCAAAACAAGATTTTTTATTTTTCATTTTATGATTTTGTAAATGATCTTAATGTGAGTGCTTGACCATGGATTTTCCATTTTGCTGTTTACAAATTTTTTATATATTTATTTTGTGTATGTTGAAAAACGATATTTTCAAAACAAGATTTTTTATTTTTCATTTTATGATTTTGTAAATGATCTTAATGTGAGTGCTTGACCATGGATTTTCCATTTTGCTGTTTACAAATTTTTTATATATTTATTTTGTGTATGTTGAAAAACGATATTTTCAAAACAAGATTTTTTATTTTTCATTTTATGATTTTGTAAATGATCTTAATGTGAGTGCTTGACCATGGCAATAATACAGTCTATCTATGTGTTAGCGAAACCATAGAGTCTTATTACTACTGCAAGTAAGAATGTTTTACAAAATAACGACTATCTACCACTGCATTTGAAAACCAAACAATTGAAGTTCAATCGCAATCGAATGAATGGTATATGAACGCAAACGGAACTTTGTTGAATCGACTCGTGCGCCGTAACTCATTTGTAGAAACTACTCGTGCGCTACCTATTGTAAAATAGATGTCTATTCCAAAATGGCCTTTGAAGAACCTGTGCGTCGCAAGTCTGGCCCACTAGTTACCAAGGCCTTTCAACATATTATCCAACACTCCAAACGTCAACCTCAACTGCTACAAACTGACCAGGGGAAAGAATTTTTCAACAAGGATTTCTCCAGTTTTCTCAAATCTAAGGATATTCACCATTACACCACGTACAGCAACCTCAAAGCCAGTGTGATCGAACGGTTCAACCGAACATTGAAAACGCATATGTGGAAAGCGTTAACCGCTCAGGACACGTATCGCCGGTTGGACATGTTACCTGAGCTAGTATCACGTTACAATGACACCAAACATAGAACGATTGGGACCAAGCCACGTCTCGTAACTAAAAATATTCAGCGATTGGATAAACTGTTCAACCCCATAAAAACAGCCGATCCTAAACGTCACCGACCGAACATTGGGGATTTTGTTCGTGTGAGCAAATTTAAGTCTGCCTTCAATAAGGGCTACACGCCTCAGTGGGGGACTGAACTATTTCGAATTCGTCGAGTCAACTTGGACAGTCCAGTCACCAATTTACTCGAGGACCTCAACCATCAACCCATAAAAGGTAGATTTTATCTACATGAACTTCAGAAAACAGCATTTCCTCAGCATTATCTTGTGGAAAAAGTGTTGAAACAAAAAGGAAATAAACTCTACGTCAAATGGTTAGGGTTTAACTCTACGTTTAATTCTTGGATCAATAAACTACATGTTGTGTGAACCTGTGTACTTTTTATTTATTCACACATGTTGTACACCACCTATAGCTCTATGTGTACAGTCTTCAGCTCCACATATTTCTTTCTCTTTCCACTTGTGTTCTCTCTTACATTACCCCTCCCCCTCTCCCCCCCCTCCACCTCCCACCACTGGTGTTTGCAGCTCTTGCCTATCTATTGGTTGTGACATCATTCCGACAAGTTGTATCATACTTTTTACTGATTCAGCGATTCCCACGCTTTGAAGATTCTCTTATCGTGCACGTGGACAGATAACGTCCCAGGCGAACACCTGTGCCGGATCAAATTTCACGTCAACTTGCATTTTGTCACGTACGAAGCAAGACAGGATGTAACTTGTTAACAGTTATCGCGCATGTGGACAGATAACGTCCCAGGCGAACACCTGCGGTAGATCAAATTTCACATGAACTTGCATTTTGTCACGTACGAAGCAAAACAGGATGTGACTGGTTTAGCGTGCCTGTGGTTTCACACATGTGTGTGCATGCCTTTCACACTCCCCTGCCACCACGATGGTCAGATTATTTCACCTTCAAGCGTCACCTGTTGTCAAGTCAGATCGGAGCCTTCCAATAAGCTCAAATGACATTCACCTCCTGTAAGTTTGTTTTCTCTACTCGCTTCGACCAACATAGAACCAAGTTCTCATCACCGTTTACACGTTAAAGGTAAAATATCAGAAAACGCACCCTCGCTCTGTCATACACCGACTCGTCGAAATATCAATTGATCTATTGAACACAGCCACCTTGGTCAGCGACAGGTTTGTTGAAACACACACATCCAGCAGTATCGTCTCTCTCAACCGCCACGCTTCATGGACATTATAAACAGGCAAAGAAAAAGAAAACGTTATTTCAACATGTATGGCGTTAGGCCCTTTGTGAATTATCTTTTTGGAAAAAATATCTACCACATTTGAAAGGGGGCGTTAGCCCGAGTCCTAGGACACCTCGTACATGTCTCTAGCGTTATTGGTTCGTGAGATATCGGCAAAAATCACAAAAAACACGTGTTTACCCCCAAAATCGCGTTTCCAAAATTTTTTAAAATTACAACGAGTAGTTCATAGCAAAGAGGACGTCTTCCCGAATCCTTGGACCCATCGTACATGCCTCTAGCGATATTGCTTTGTGAAATATCGGCAAAATCACAAAAAACACGTGTTTACCCCAAAATCGCGTTTCCCAATTTTTTTTTAAATTACAATGAGTAGTCCATAGCAAAGAGGATATCACCCTGAGTACTTGGACCTGTCGAACACACCTCTAGCATGATTGGTTCGTGAGATATAGCAAAAAGTTCAAAATCACGTTTTTCCCCCAAAAAGACTGTGTTTCCAGATTTTCACATTTTCGACACCGACATTCCCGTAAAGAGCACGACGAGACAAAAAAAACGAATCCA
The DNA here is from genome assembly GCA_946902985.2 of Meconema thalassinum. NCBI lineage: Eukaryota > Metazoa > Arthropoda > Insecta > Orthoptera > Tettigoniidae > Meconema > Meconema thalassinum. The sequence continues at coordinate 1,211,238,564 of OX336388.2, forward strand.
AGCACGCCTTCCTAGCATGACTCGTTCCATTCCAAGGTCGCAGGGGCTCACCACTTGCTTTTGGAAGCAGCTTTCCCACTACCACACTACTACACACAATTTTTTTCTCTAGAGACTTGAAATTTATTTTGGGGGTAGAGGGGGTAGGGACCATTGATTTACGTTAAACAATTTTTTTTGTAGAGTTCCTAGTTTCCAAAATATAGGATTTTCAAAATTCGAGTGTTTTCAAAAAAATATAAAAAGTAAAAAAAAATTATTATAGAAAATAAAGGTCATAATGACCATTCGTTTGAGCCATGGAACAACGTACTATCCTGTTTGGTTTTCAAACTATAGCCTATTTTCAAAAACGAAAAATTTTAAAAAAAATTTGAAAAATATAATACATGGTCCATAGGAAAGAGGACGTCAGCTCGAGTTCAACGACACCTCATATGTCAACATCCGACCATGGGTTCGAGAGATATTTAACATGGCTTAGGCTTAGTAGTAATGACATGTATGTTCTGAAGTGGCGCAGAAACCGCCTTACTCCACTACTAATAATAATACGTAAGAAAATCCAGGCAATAAATCTATTCTAAGATAGAGAAGATCACGGATATAATGAGCAAACGCAGGACTCGCTTCTACGGTCATTTGCGACGGATGGACAACACATATATTTAACAATTTCGACTCAAAACCAAAAACAGCAGTTCCCTGGCACGTTAACGTCAAGAATGACCTCCAAGAAATGGGCTTAGGAACTAATGACGCACACAAACGAGACCTTTTCCGAAAAAAGCATCGTGACTTTTGGGACTTTCCGAGATGAGAAATAGACAACCGGTGCAAAGTGGTCGGATGAACGCCGTGCTCGACACAGCAAGCTAATGAAAACCTACTGGATCAACCGTAAATTGAATAGACGCCAGAATGTATAGTGGAACTTATCGTGGTCCCTAGATGGCCGATTAGCGCATAATAAATAAATAAATAAAAAATAATAATAATAAAATTAAAATTAAAATAATGCTTGAAAAATTACACGAAATTACAGATAAAACGGGACTCAGGATTTCGTATGAAAAAACAGAATACATGGAATACAAACATGATAACGAAAAGCACTTAGAAACAAAATATGGGAAGATCAAGAGGTCGGATAAGTTTAAATATCTTGGTGAATGGATCCAGCCTAATGGACTGGATAATGCAGCAAACAAAGGGAGGATCAGAAAGATGGAATTAGCTTTTAAATTAGTACAGAATTGGTACAACAAAAGAACAATATCTTACGGAGCGAAGATAAAACACTATACCACGGTTGTCAAGCCTGAGGGATTGTATAGTTCAGAATGTTTGATACTGAACAATAAAGGTGAATTAGAGGAACTGGAGAAGAAAGAAAGAAAAATCTTGAGGAAGATCTTAGGACCCGAAAATAGAAATGATGGTACATGGCGGAAGAGGCGAAGCAAAGATCTTTACGGACAAGCAGAAAACATCACAGATACCATACGGAAGAGAAGATTGAAGTTCTATGGACACCTTACGAGAATGAGCGATAGTCGACTAACGAAGAAGATCTTTAATTACATCACCAAGATAAAAGCGACTACAAAATGGGTAGATGAAATAAGAAAGGATATGGAGGAAGTTGGGGTCAGTCCAAATGAGATCTGGAATAGAGAGGTGTTTCGAGGTACGATTGATGCATTCAAGGGGTTCCAGGAAAAGCAAAGGAGAAGAGCCAAGAACATCTGGTCGGAAGAAAGGAAGAGAATCCACAGTGAAAAGATGAAGAGTTTCTGGGAGCAGAAAAAAGTACTAATCAGCAAGTCAATTGTTTCCCGTGGTCCAAAGTAGGCCAAAATCGAACAAAGAAGAAAGAAGAAATAATAATAATAATACATTTGTATTTGAGACTATTTTGCCTTTCAGTGTCCAGTCTAGTCTGCAAGCCTCTGTTTGCGAACAAGTCTCTTTCACGATCCCCTATTAGCAGTTAGCACTGCAGCCTCCTCTGCTTCTACACCTCCCACTTTCAAATCGTTCAACACTGAATCCAACCATCTACCCCCAGGTCTACCTGTACTTCTCTTACCCTCTACAGACGAACTCATTAACATCTTAAGTAATCTCTCCTCCCAATTCTCATCACATTGCCCCACCATCTGAGCCAACTCTTACAAACAGCTTCATGTAGCGTGTTCATTTCTAACTTAGCCTTTATCTCTTCATTATGAGTACCTTTCTACCATTGCTCCCATATATTTCTCCCAGCATTCATTCGTGCTACCCTCATATCAGTTACTTCTAACTTAAAATAATAATTATAATACTAATAGTAATAAATAATAATAATACACACAACTAAGACATTATAATTAAATTCAATACAGGTTATTAAAATATAAAATATGTCACTATGAATCAGAACTTAAATTTGGTAATATGAAATCAGACATCAAAATCGTTGAGAAAAATGAACTCAAATTCCCATAGATAATGCGCAGGAGAGCAATACCGACTCAGAGGCAAACAAGAGATCAAACAATGCACAGTCATTAGACGTTAGAAAAAGCATATTAAGGTTTTACGAACATATCACAAAATGAACCCTCACACACTTACCAAACATCCTCGTGAGGCAAACCCCACAAGAGGTGGATTCCGACGTTTCACTCTTCTACTCAATATCAATGTCAGGATAGATCCTAACCATTTCCCGCAGCTATCATCTTCAAAATCCTCGCTTAAATTATGGATCTACACACTACGCCTACTACGGACACCTCAGTGACTCAATTTATCTGATGAATTCATTACTAACCTAAGTACTTTGGGCTGATGACCACTAAGCCCAAGCCCCTAAATGGAACACTAATTAGTAGGGCAATACTTCACCAGCACCTTCATTTCGTTTACACCATTCTACTGTATTCGAAGCCTTTGACATTTTGTAAGCTGAGGGTAAGGACGGTAGATATAATATATTAAGAACTGCACTCTACTATAAAACTCAGCTGTTCTCTGATCACGAAGGACGGGGCGAGACAGCGACTTGAATGTAGCATCCATAGAGCCTTGATTGTATCGATCCACCATCAGCCACACTAGTAATCAGAGGGAAATTACCCCCCTCGAATCCCAAGCGCTATTTTTCCATCTATGTGCCTTATGTACTTACGTAAGGGAACTCGATTGGAAAACAACGAAATTCCCTGATCTCACCCCTCCCGAACTTACAAATGGAATTTGGAGTCCATATCCGTCTACCACTTGCTACCGATTCTTTTAAAACCAAAATATCAATTCCTCTCTCCCTCACTCAAACTATAGTCTAGTTATTGTTACTTCGTTTAGGGAATTGGAATAGTATCGTCATGAATCCTATGATGATGATGATGATGATGATACTTGTTGTTTTAAGAGGCCTAACATCTAGGTTATCGGCCCCTAATGGGTTGGGTGATCGTGAAGATGATAATGAAAGATAAACTATGACTAAAACTAACTACTAACTTACATACTAGAAGAAGAAATGGAAAACAAAAGGAGAATAAGGCAAATAAAGGACAAGAGAAAAATAAATGCCCTCAACCCTCGAAGAATGCGAATTGAGGGACTTGGAAGGAAGGAGAGCCATGAAAGACAGATAGGAAAGTGAAAGAGGAGAGGGTCCACCCCAGAGGTAATGGATAAAAGGGGGAAGACAGGACATAGCTCAGGAACCCCTCGGGGTCGCCAATTCCCGAACTCACCAGCGTTGAGCCCCTGAGGGTGTATCACTATCCGGGGTGCACCAGAAGTGGTGGCGCTACATACACCCTGCCTCCTTGGGGGCCTTGAGCAGAAGGCAGGAGAAAACATGACAAGAAAAAGAAGGCTGAGCCCTCGCAGAAGGAGGGTATCAGAAAATATGAGACAAGGGCCAATTAAGGCGGGAAAGGAAGAGACTCCCTAGGCCTCGGATACCCTAATATCGTCGGGGTCAGAAGAGAACAAGAGTTGACCAAGTGAGGTCGACAGGAAAGAAGACGGAGAGGAGCCCGGCACAAGTAAGTGGAAGCAATGCCGGACTCAGCTGGAGCTCCATGGTCGCCAACCCACGTCCACTAGATGTGAGCCCCAGCGGGTTGAATCCTATGATCCTATGTTCAATTTCTCTGAAAAGTACAAAAGTACCAACCCAATTCTATTATTGGGGAATGCGTTACAATCTAGAATAATCGGTTGTCAATGAAAAAATCCACAGCCTGCTTCCAGTCTTCGACCGGGTCAGGATTGAAAGGAATGAAGCCCCCATCTAGCCGCGAGGATATGAACTGTGCCGGCTGCCGAGGCCTGACTCTCTCCTCTGGGCAATGATTAAATGAATGACAGATGAAATGAATGATAGTGGAAAGTGTTGCTGGAATGAAATTGTGACAGGGAAAACCGGAGTACCCGGAGAAAAACCTGTCTGCCTCCGTTTTGTCCAGCACAGATCTCACATGGAGTGACCGGAATTTGAACCACTGACCCAGCGGTGAGAGGCCGTCGTGCTGCCGCCTAATCCACGGAGGCTCGGTTATCAGTAAGTGAAATTAATCGAAAAAGGTACCACTCTAGTTTTAATCCCGCCTGGGGTCACATTTACAAGCCTTAAGGCGGGTTCACACGGAGTCGTGAAGGGGGCGAGAGCACTACTGGTCGATCAGCCGGTCGTGGACATGACCTCGTGTGAACCAGTGGTAGTGGGAGTGGGGGTCGTGCTCGTCCTCGAAAAGGTGGGGCGTGAAATATCCGACTGGTTGGAGTGAGCACGACCGCTGCAGTCATATTCTTTCGCAGCTTCACGTTCTGCCATGATTGAACAACGATCGAGAAACTTACGACCAGCCAGCGAGTACACTTCGTCCGTGTGAACTGAACAAGTTCGTGGGTTCTTAAGTTGCATAAGCAAGTCGTGACGCATGCTCAAAACTAGTAGTGCTCTCGCCCGCTTCACGACTCCGTGTGAACCCCCCTTTAGCCTACAGACATGACAACCCCGAGGAGAACTGTTTGCTTTAATTCAAGAGATAGGTGAAACTGGAGCTTAGACCACGTGGTGCAGCGGCTAGCATTCTTCTCTTTTGCCCCGGAGCTCCGGGTTCCATTCTGATTTCTACCAAGAAATTTAATTCTGGTTTGAGGACTGGAACGGATGCACTCTGTCTAATGAGGCAAATATGAGTAGGCCTACAGGTTGGTTCGATCCTACTTCAACCATCCTAGAAGTCGTTTTCCGTGGTTTCCCACGACTACTCCAGGAAAATGCCGCCATGGCTCCAAACGTAATAACATGGCCACCTCCTTCTCAATCATAGACTCAATTACAAAGTCACTTACCACTACAGTTACCACAATAACATAGGTTGTCAGAAAAATATCCGTACGCACTCAAACGCACGAGGCTGACGAACACAATATTAAAACCCCTAAATAATGTAACAATAACAACATTTTCTATTTTTCCATTCAATTTCGATATTATAATACTGCCTTGGTGAAGGGTGAGTTTTAGTACACCCTCCTCATCGGATTCAGTCCACTGCATCGAGAGCAACAAAGTTTACTGATACAATCTTGTACAGAGCTGACCTAAAAACATGCGCAAATTATCTAAAAGGCGTGGAAATTGTGAATAATCTGTTTTCGCAAATGTGGCGATGAATGCCTCCTATTTACTATAAGGAGTAACCTCACAGTTGGCAGCCCACTCGATGGTCTTGGGCTAAAAGCTACTTTGATAGAGCTGACTCATTGCATAAGAAAGTCAGTCAACACGATATTGAAACACCCTAATCTGAAAGAAATATTACATAAATTATCTATCACTTAAACCGTAGGAGAACAGGATCTGATGATGATCGCATGACGATCGAAACATATCATCCAACTCAATTGCCCCCTCCTCACTCCTTTTTTGTGTGCTAATTAAGTGATAAATTAGGGTACTTAAATATTGTGCTCTCGCCTGATATAATTGGGCACCGACTGAAAAAGGTTATATAACAGTCAAAAAGAGTCAGTAACGACTGCCCCGTTTTGACAAGAATCTTTCCGTTTGGACTCTGGCGTGAGCCTTATAGTTACGGTCGGTTCGAAGATAGGTCTGTCCATAACCACATTAGTACTAACTAACAAAGGACATGACATTCTACGTTACCTGCCATCTGCTGAAAAATGGCTTGACGCTTCATTCATCGCTTCTTAGGAGTGGCATGGACGGTCAAGTGGTCGACACATCAGTCCATGTTTGATGGTGGAAGATTTCACACGCGAAGGTGTCAGACTGTTTACACACCATGCAGTAAAATAGGGTGAATAACGACAACTCTCTGGACTAAAGTCTTTCCGAGTGAACTCTTGCATGCAACTTCATGGTGACAGTCGGACTGACAGAAGCAGCTTGGTCTGGCTTTAGCTTTAAAAATTAATTCAATCTTATAATACCAAGTGTAGGCCTCACACCAAAAACGTTGGAAATGTATTTTTCATTTTGTTTGCTTGCACAGCAAGGACGCTGGAGGTCCACAAGGATTTCGCGGGATTTAAAATACATATATTGGTAAACCCACCTTACTGAAAATATCCCACTTTTGAGGACTAGACTGCTGTTTTCGATGATCGAACTTTGAAGTCAGGAGGCCCAGCCCTTGGTTCAGTTAGCAACAGCACACCATTTATTATGCGAAGTTCTGTGCACTCAGGTGTTCACCAAGACATGGAGGTTACACAAAGGAATCTTGTGTGTCGACTACAGACAATCCCGTCTGAGACGAACAATGAAACCAATCAGCGCCCGCGACAGGATGTAAACCTACATGCAATCTGACAAACAAGTGTCGCTCCTGGCACAATGGTACAGTGGTAGCCCTAGATCCTCATCTTCTTCAGTCATGTTGACAAATTACAGAATTGTTCAAATTGGGTGTGTAATTTGATTAGCTATTTAACGATTATAGTTGTCTGGACGTATATAATTATTTTCTTCCTGTAATTGCATACTTTTGGTAGTTTAATTTTGAACTTTGTAAATTTCGCAGACTAACAATTAAAGGGACCGTGATAAATTATTTATCAATACAGATCAACTTTAAAATATATTCTTTCTCTATTTAAATAACGGAGGCGAGTCGTCAAGAATTTCACTGATAACTATTGTGCGCGGCTATTCATTGCATGTCTACTGTAGGTAAATTTCTTGGATGGTGCTTTTTTCAAGAACCATGCCTGCATTTTTCCCAATCTTGTTACTATGACAAGTTTGTAGTTAATTCATTTAGGGGCATAACGACATTTTGTTCGTATCGCCCCGTGTGTTTGGGAGTGCGTGTGTAGAATCTGTCTGATAACCTGTGTTACGATGGCTGTTCTAGTGTGTGTATTTGTAATTTGAATTGGATATAAATAGAAGGTGGCCGTGGTCTTAATTTAGGTCCATCCTGGTATTTGCGTGGAGTAGAAATGATTGATCTCGGAAAATCACTAATTATATGATGGTGGACGTAGGAATCGAACCCACCTCTTCTGCCACACGAGGATGAGTGAAACTGAAAAAAAAAAGGTGACTTGACGCCTCAAGGTGGAGTAATGACAAGTATACACACTGATACGGTTACCAGTAGGCTGTAAGACATACTCAACACATATCCAAGCACGAGGCTGATGACCTCTATTATACAAAGATCTTGAAAAAAGAATTTACATTTTCGTACTACAAAAACTGGAATTTTCGTACTAGAATTGTGGCATTCATTCGTCAATAGTACGAACTGTAGGCTACACCATTTCTTAATATGTCTGAAGGTCTCATCGTGAGTGTGCATTAAACCAAGTTAGGTTATAGTGTTGGAAGCCATTTTTCAGTGTTGCCTTGGTAAACGAAATTTAAATGTTTGCCGTGCATCATGATTGAACCCAATTGTAATGGGTGTTATTCCCTAAAGCTGAAAAAGATTATTTAGGACAAACCGGCAGAAGAATAGACACACGATACATCGAACACTGACATTCGATAAAATACGGAAAATATCTACCGTGTGCGAACATGTAACCTATTATGTGGGACATAGATTCACAAGCACATCACGAAACGGTAGGGAGGACCCTCGACATTAAGGAAGCAATTAAGATACACCTAGCTAAAATAAACAACCCTAATAACCTAAACGAAAACGCATTCAAGGAGAGTTCACCTCTTTTTACGTTACTAGATAATTTTCCCCGTAAGAAAGGAGCTTGGACATCGTGGTCATTTAGCCCCATGCATTTGGTAGTGTGTAGAATTTGTCTGATAACCTGTGTTAATATGGCGTCTGTAGTATTGTATGCATTTGTAATTCAGACGATGATTTGAATTGAGGCGACCGTGGCCTTAAATTCGGCACCATACCGGCATTTGCCTGGAGTGGAATTGCAAACACACGGAAAACTACTTCCAGAATGGCTGAGATGGTAAACTAACCCACCTCTTCTCACTTTTGCCTCACGAAGCTGAGGATAACGGTTTAACCTGGCTAGATACGAGGGGGAAAGTAAGGGGAATATGTTATTGGAATAGGGTGTACTTTGTAACACATCTTCAATAAAACTATGGCTGACATTACGGCAGAAGTCAAGAGTTCAAGTGCTTCTGAAATGACGGCTGCGCTTAAAAGAGAGCTGTTTAGCTTACGCGTGGCGGGAATGGAGATTGGTCTTAAAAAATTGAAAATCAGAATACATTAATATACACCTCATCAGGACGCTCCTAGACCTGGCTGGCACAGAAATATGTTACAGCCGAGACTATTTCGGACAGGCAGGAAGGCGATCCCAGACAATGGATTGGAGAGAGATAACGATGGGGCAAGGCTGTACAAGCGAAATTCCTTTCAGTTCAGTACGGACAGCTAATAAAGACAGAAGCTGTACGAGAACGGATACCTCATCTTCCAAATAGCCAGCTTAGTTCATTAATCCATTTACACTACATGTTACAAATACCAATCTGACCATTTACTACCGACAGCAGTGGCTGCGCTGCCTAAAGCACAGCGTTTGGCCATGGGGCCAAGCTCCCTGCTCACTCGGTTGACGCGTGGGTTCGAGCCCCACCCTCTGACAGGCCACGGCCCCTTCCATCCACATCCTTGCCCAGATTCATTCATATTCATCCATTCCATCTCTCATCCCGATGCGCAGGTCGCCCACGGGCGTCGACTAGAAAGACCTCCACTCGGCCTCTCAAGATGCCACACGAAAAAAAAAACCCATTTACTAACCATTACAGATTATCACACTAAACAAATAAACTTGAAGGTCAATAGTCACTAACATTAAGATAACAAATTCAAATAAAACTAACAAATCCTGACAAGTGTCGCAAGTCTAGAACTAAAATTGTATATAATGTAAATATCTTCACCCACTATTAAACATAGATATAATATCCAAAGTGTGTTGAATCTGATGATCGCTTAACAATCAACACTAGTAATCCAAGTGAATTAATTAATCTCCTGTAATGTTTCATGTTTAGGGAATAACACCCATTAGAATTGGGTACTATCGTATTGACCGACTAAAACGCATTTCAATTTCTTTTACCAAGGTAAACGTATAATTTTTATTTTATTTTAGAATCATTTCAGCCTACAGGGTCAAGGTTTCATCACACTGCCGCATCAGACATAGCGTCAGGCTATCTTCGATTCACAAGACTAGTGGGCTAGAAACACCAACGCCTTCCATGGTTTCCCAACTTCACCTCTTGCCGAATAACAAGACGGTACCTTCTAAAGATCACGGTCGTTTCATACGAATTCCTTGCCTAATTTTAATCATCTTCATTAATTTAACATTCTTCAATACCCGTGATGAATTTGATGTAAGGAAAGGTATAAGTCAATAATAATAACAATAATAATAATAATAATAATAATAATAACGGATTATTTATACCGGATGGGTTTTTTGCCCCGTACTTTTCTAGTGTTCGGACACACTTCCAACGTCTGAATGCAGCATGGTCGACAGTTCCCCGTCTATAGCCAAGCTACAATGACCCTTAACGACTTTACAAGATTTATGACGACATGGTAGCAAGTCCTTTCAAATCATGTGTGTGACAAGTGATTACAAAATGCAAATTATAGGGTTTTGGTTGGATACGAAATTAACGCTGGGTACGGTGACATACTGATAAAAAACGCGAATGAACCTTCGAAGCGGAAAACATGTTCTCCCGATGCCACCGCGGTCGTTAATGAAGCGTATTAAAACGTCAATTTAGCCACTTCCATCTCAACTACCCACCTTCTGGATAGTGGATAGTTTGTGCCCACTTTGTCTTGGCGTGATACTGAAGAAGTGAGTTTTTTAGCTCATGTTATTATATTCTATGAAATTCCCACCCTCTCAGGATATTTCCCTCACTCTTGTGGCCGGTACTGATATCCAATTTGTGACAGGAGAAGAGAGGTGCACACTCACACAGACTGAGTGTCCATTTTATAAGTGAAAATATGTCCATCCGTCCTCCTAAAGTACCATGCCGCCTGTGTTCCGGGCGGCTGACTTTCAATGGCTCGTCCCGCGAACCGCTTCGCACTTGAGCGCGAGTCGTATACCTGTCGCCTACCCCAGAGTTATCGCTATTGGCTCCCCTCGTCGCGTCGTCTATTTGGATTTCATAAAAAGACCATGTTTGGTTTACTCTTCACGCCGCTGTCTGACAGAGTTTGCGGAACTAAAAGTGAACGACAGGACACGACAGGACAGGACAGAGTGACGGCGTAACTAGTCTTGTGTTATGAAGTCTATAAAGTGTGGTATTAAAGCTGTAGACATTGCCCTCATATGCTGAACACGTTATGTTGAGTCAACACACCTTATTCAGAGGGAAGCAGAATAACGCCCAAATTAAAACATTTGACGTCCCTAAGTTCCAAGTATAAAATATGTTATTTACAAAAAACTAGCACTAAAATCTCCCTCGTCCTTTCATAAAATCATTCGATATGCAGTGGTTTTATCAGCTTACTTTCGATTTTTGCAAAACATTAAAGTGGACTTATGAGATCTACACGGGTCAAAGATTCGGTTGCCTGTGTTTGTGTGTACGTGTGCCCCCCCCCCCCCCCCCTCCCCTACAATTCAAAAATGACGAAACCGAATTGAACCAAATTTGGTACAGAAGTAACACTAGCAAAGGACACTCATGTGTCATGTTTCATATTGCCGCCATGGATTATTTGGAGAATTATTTGCCGTACGTGAATCCAACCTGAACATAATTTCTCTATTTTCTTATGCTCCAGAAAATGATGCAAACTCAAAGTATTAGGGCGTTTGATTAGCCTTCTAGGAAACTAAATCATTTATCGCTCTGAATCACGGATCTTTTATTTTACGCTTCATGGATATTTTGGCGTATCAAGGCCTGGGAGCTTGGTTGTGCCACTTGCACTGCGTATAGTCACCTCACTTATAACGCAGGTTCCGTACTGTTTAGGAAGAAACTATATGAATTTTGAAAATAATGACAGTAGAGTGTTAAAACTAAAATGAACATAAAATATGCATCAAGCGAGTAAAAAGATTCGGTTGGAATCCAGCCAATCTTGGGATGGATATATCATGACCCTGAAATGCCAGACTACTCGTATTTAGCCATGCTATGCAAACACATTTCGGAGAAATATTTAAACGTTCTTATATATTTAGAACTGTGGTACTGTATGTCATTTTACTCATAAAGGTTCAATTTACATGTTTTGAATAATTATTAAATAATAACAGATATACCTGGCCGTTTACACTTGACAAAAAGTAAAATTACATTAAAAAAAACTTGTTCCCAGTTCCACATAACAAACTGAACATGGAAAAAATCTAATTGATACATTTGTTACGTACTAAACGCGTAAACATGGGGATTTAAAAAATATGTAAGCCACTCAGATCCTTTATAAAGACAAAGAGATAGAAACTTATAAGTAGCACTCCTGTCATTCCGTTACTCCCTTATCAGTTTGCATCCACTACTGCAAGGGTTATAAAAAGTAAAAGAGGGGAAAATATGGAAAAAAGTTTTATTTATTTACAGTATGTCCAAGCGCAAAATATCAAAATTATGTGGCATTTTATACTCTAATCGAGAGGGCAGAATAGTGTTTGAACGTTTAAGGTGGGGAATGCAGGTCGCTGCCTGGTGGCCGCGAGCCATCACGTGCTGCTAGGATTCAAGGTCAGCTTTACCTCTTCCCACCTCCTCGCTCATGTCGTCACCCGGCAGGTTTTCGGCGTTCAATATTGGCGTTCAAAATTGAAAGTGGGCCGTGCAGTTTTCACTACGTCATTGTACTACTCTGTAGGAATATTGTGTACTAAATGTCAACAAGGTTATAATTTTACACCGCAATCCGTTCCCTTGTCAGTATCAGTTTTAATTTCACCATCAGAGATCTCCTTTTTCTGCCACGGCTCACAGACCACTCGATGTACACCACAATTGCACCCAAGACACCAGAAGTGACATTGACTTCTTCTTTTCATAACTGTTATAACTGATTCAATGCCTGCACAATGCGTCGCGCTTGCGACGTTGGCACTTCCAAGCAATAACCAAGATTAAGATAACATTATCTATGTCATAGTCATAATATTATTCTATACAATTCCTAACATTAATTGTTGTTGATTAATTGAGGGGCTTGCGACGTCGTGGTGATGTAGCCCTGTGTACTTGGATGTGTGTGGAGTTTTTCCGATAACCTGTGCTAGTGTATTCGTAATTCATGTTCGTGGCCTTCAGTTAGCAAGCATCTCGGCATTTTCCTGGAGTAGAAGTGGTAAACCACGGGAAACCACCTCAAAGATGGCGGAGGTAGGATTCGAACCTACCTCTCCTCAGATTTGCCTCTCGAGGCTGAGTGTAGCCCGTTCCATCACTCAGACCAGAATTATATTTCTTGGCAGTGCCAGGCATCTAACTCGGGCCGCCATGGTGACAGACACGAGTGAGATTAATTGTATTTATCAGCTGCTCTTCAATGAAAACACTGTTGCACGAATATATGAATTTGCGCTGAAGAATTGCTGTAGAGAAGGTTGTGAGTAGGACAGAAGAGAGAACGCTCTACGTTGTATTTCCTCGTCGACATGCTACACGGCGCTGCACAACTTATTGATATTGGCTTCTTCGTCTCTCTCCCGCTTGCTCTCCATACAGCCAAAATAATTCTGTCGTCTCGGATACAACGTATTACACCAAGAAAATTGAAAGTAAACTCGGATATACTACAAGACATCATGTTTATATAGCGAATTTAACTTGTTTATAGATAACCGAACAACAGCTTTATGTACGGGGTCGGGAATTCAATCGACTGACGAGTTTCATACTGCGGTCTTCCTATTCGCATCGTATGGCTTTACGTACTTTCAATCTAAATCTTAATAATAATGCCATTGGTCTTTTAACTACTGGTGAGTTTAGAGACGCCAGGGTGCCAGAATTTTCCCCCGAAATGGATCTTAATCGTACCAGTAAATCTGCTGTAACGGCTCACTCGTATATGTGCACCCTCAAATGCCAACTGACTTCGCCAGGATACGATCCTGTAACCTTGGGAATAGCAGTCGAGACCGTTACCACTGAGCCACGCAGCTCGTCAATCTAACTTTTAGTTTTACTTTTTACATAACTTACTTTATAGATTGTTAGAAGATTGTTGTTCGTGGTAGGCCTATTTGTTATTTATTATAGGGGCCTGGTCCACCATGGTCCTCAGCTCTATGTTATTATTTGTGTGCGGAATATAATGCTTGCATTATTATGGTATCGTATCTCCAATTGGGAAATGGTTGGTTGGTTCCTTAGTTTAGGTGCTGCGAAAACGCTGTCATTTAGCCCCATGTACTTTGTGTGTGTGTATAATCTGTCTGAAAACCGGTGTTAATGCTGATGACTGTATTAGTGTGTGTTATCTGTTTTAATTGAATTGAGGACTGCAGATAATTATTTCAAGTAGTTCCTCCTTTCGCTACCAAATGCTACCGTACACGACACCTAGCTGTGAACTTGGCTACTACTAGATGCCATCGCAACCAGCGCCTGCCGACGTTCGTTGGAACTTAAGAGCATTAATCAAACCTAACCTACAAATTTTGCTTCACACAATATTGTAGTTAGTGGAAGGTTCTATTGCATGCCATAAATCTATGACATGGGACCGCCGGCTTTACTTCCCCTCCGAAGGAAGGCATACTGAGGGATTATTATCACTATTAAAAAATCCGACAACTTCGGCCGGGTTTGACCTTGGGCATAGAAGCTCAATATGCTACAAACTACCCCACCGAAGTCACGAGAAAAGGAATAACCATCGCTTTCAGTCATGGAGTAGGCTATAAAGGAAGGAAGCTTGTAGTTTAACATACATTTTAATCTTACTAACATGAGCCACCGGACCTCCCTTTTACGTGGAATCCGAAACACAGGACATGCCATTTCACTTCGAAAATTTCACACGTATTGACTGGGAAACGACCCCGGTCCGCTTTGGTGAGAGGCAAACAGCTACGCCACCAAGCTCCAGTATACGTGGAAAAGTCCTCCGTGGCATAGTGATTAGCATTCTTGGGTTTCAAAGCGGAGATCCAGGCTCAATTCTAGTCTCTGCCAAAAAACAAAAAAAATTCTGGTCGGTGGGCTGAAACGGTGGGTTTGATTTCCACCTTGGCCATTTAAGAAGTGGTTTTCTGTGGTTTCTCACTCTTACTCCAGGTAAATACCAGGATTTGTTTTTTAAATTTAAGCCACGGCCGCTTGCTATCTAATGCCTAGTCATAATTACAAATATACACACACACTAGTACAGAAAGCACAATGACACTAGCTACATGACCACGATGTCACAAAGCACTTCATTGAATCAGCAACAATCAATAACAGAGATGTGTGAGAAAGACTTCTAGGATGGCTGTGGAGGGAGTTGAATACACCTCCTTACAGTTATCCTCACTAGGTGGAGTGTACCACGTTCTCATTTACGACAGAGTTGGAAATTGAACCCAGGATCTCTAGAGCTTAAGTGTCTGTACGCACTCCTCGTCCACGGAATGTAGCTAAAATAAAGTAAGAGAAGCTGTTTTGAAATTTGACAAATAGATTTGTTTTTCTAGTCACGTTCAGTTCTCCACTTCGGTGGCGTAGTTGGTAGCATGCTGAGCTTCTATGCCCAAGGTCGCGGGTTCAAACCTGGCCGAAGTCGTCGGATTTATTAAGAGCGTTAAAATCCCTCATTATGCCTTCCTGCGGAGGGAAAGTAAAGCCAGCTAGCTGTCCCATGTCAAAGATTTAGGGCATGAAAAATAACCTTTAACTACACTTGTGTGAAGCCAAATTTGTAGCTTATAATTGATAATGCTCTATTTTCTCCAACGTTCCACGCCAGGTGCTGACTGTGATGCCATCTAGTAGCCTAGTCTGCAAGCTAGGTGTCGTAGACAGTAGTATTTAGTAGAAAAATAGGAACTACTTGAAATTATTGTCTGCAGTCCTTATTTCAAATCTAACAGATAACACACACAAATACAGCCATCTCAATTTACTCCGGTTATCAGACAGGTTCTACACACACCCAAAGTACAAGGGGCTACAGCCCCTAAACTAAGGAACCAAACAACCAAGTAATAACCAGCTGATGAGTAACCAATCGTGTTTCTCCTTGTTGCTTATATCTTAACGCCCGATCAAAACATCGACATTGTAAACATCTGCAAGAAGAGGTTTTGTTACCGGCCAGTTTCCGAAAGGCACATAACTACCACGTGAAATGGACCAGTCATTGCAGATGAACCACAAGTGTGTCCTGGCTTATTTGTTTTGATCGGACATCAAGTAATAAGGAACGTTGAGCAGCTGGTGTGCGTCAACTGGGGCCCTACGTACTGGATGTGCAAATGCATGCAAATCGGGTTTCTAACAGAATGACCAATGCGACGGTGGTACAATCCTGACAATTCACTACATGCTTGAATGCCCGTAACGATGATTTTCTGGTGATCAATAAGTATTGCGTTCAGAAAGTAATGATAGATTGAATAAAATCCTGTGGCGTAATTGGTTGATTTGAGACATTTCTGTATATACTGTACAGTATATAATTGAGAACCGACAGCTGAGGTTACGCTGGCTAAAGCGCAGCGTTATGTCATGGGGACAATCTCTCTGCTGACTCGGTAGACGCGTGGGTTCAAGCCCCACCGTTGGCCATCCTTGAAATGGTTTTCCGTAGTTTCCCATTTTCAACACCAGGCAAATGCTGGGACGGTACCTTCTGACAGGCCACGGCCACTTCCTTCCACACCCTTGTCCATTTTCAATCATCTTCATTCATTTCATCTTTAATTAATACCTCTCATGACGTTGGCGTCGGGAAGGGCTTCCGGACATAAAAACCACCCGCCACATAGAATTTCATCGCATCTCATCCCCGACCCCGTTGGAAACGGGATTAATAAGGGGTAGACATACAACATGTGTAATTGAAGTTTCTACTGTATTTTTAATTATTGATTAATTCGATGATGAATACGTTAACATGAATAAATCCAATTCATGATTGTCAAAGAATTTCAGAGCAGATTCCTGGAAATAATAATTTATCAATTCTTGTACTATTTCATGAAGCCGAGAGTCAGTGAAAGCTCTTCAATTGTTCTACAACCACGTGAAGTGGGTAAAACTACTAGCAGACAAATGTCTTCATCCACATTTCCCCCAGTTATGTGTTCAGTGATCGTAACGAGAGTATAATTAAATGGTGGTGCATATGTGGTGGATCGTGAGACGGGCCTCCAGCCCCATCACATATCGCTTGTCGCTGAACAATATGGTGGGGGTGCAGAGCACAGCATTATTTAGACGAGAAGTGATTTATGTCAGGGCTCCAGATCTGCTATTCAGATGAGCACTATGAATGTATGATTGGCTGGCGATTTCATGGATATGGATTACCTGCCGCGAGTTAGAGAGAGACGACACGACGTTCCTGCCATGAATGTGAAGCAGATTCAGCGATAACTAGAACAAAGACGGGGAAAAGTTTGATTTGTAACCGACTCTAAACTAAAACCTTTTCTTGAAATGTTAAACAGTATTACAGTACGGACTGGATTGACATCTCTTTACCGATTTTTCGAAATGTAATTCCGTATTTCTGCTACAACCAATCCAAATACTACCCACCTTGAAGTGACTTGCGTGATCCTAAGTCAACACATTGCTACTTAGGTTGGTAATAAGAACAATTCCTCACATGCTGCAAAGTGTCAACCCCTCTTGCGCAGGCACTTGGTACTATCACTCTCGTCAGGAGAATTGAGTGGCAGCATATCGGGAATAGGGGATATGGTCTAAAACTAAGGAAATAGGGTCTCAGGTGTCACCGAGCTTATCAAGCGTCCCTCATATAGGATATACAGGGTCTTTCATATAAAGTAAGAACGCCAAGCGGCGGGTTTGTTATCCACTAGTGTGGTGGCCTTGACCGAGCTTGTAGCGAGCCGTGGCCCCCTGCTTTAAAAGTTCCTGGAAGTGACGTCCTTCCTGGATTATACAGGCATTGTATCTGGTAACCACATTTTGGCTGACGCGAGTGAGTCATGCCACTGCATTTTTTCTGATTTTTTATTTTGTGTTTTTTATTGAGCACTGAACCAGTAGTGTCAAAGTTATTTGCAATTACGGGAATCTGTGCTAGTGAAGGTGGCACTTCATCAGGAAATTGCTGAACAAATGCATCACGTACCCGCCGAGCCGAATCTTAATTAAAATAAATTTTACATACAAAAATACGATGTTGCAATGATAACTGTCTCACCGTGTTAGCAGCTGTGGTTCAGACTGGCGACTGGCAACACCTGCACGCTTATTGCAAGGCCAAGTTAGTACAATACTACAGCAGGGGGCCGTGGCGCGTCACAAGCTCGGTCAAGCCGGCTTCAGCAGCGAGTGACAAAACCGCCGCTCGCCGTTCTTACTTTATATGAAAGACCCTGTATACTGTAGGTTACGAGTTGGTGGCAGTCGTTCTTGGATACGTACCGACTTCTGAGGCCCTATCCTGTTTTTCTTTTCTTTCTACCCTGCGACGTAGCCGTACGCGTTAAATAGCTCACTACGACCGTGGTGGGAGCTTGAACAAGTACTGAGATCTGAGGTTCAAACCTCAGCACTGACAGTGGCTTTACTGGGTCTGGATTATCCCCTCTAGGCAAATATCGGAAAATATCTTAAGTACCCTAATAAATGCAGTTACACACACTACTACAGGTTCCACAAAAACACAGGTTATCAGACAAATGTGACCAAGATCTCTGAAGATGCTTAACTTGGGGGGACAAACTGCAACTACGATTTTGTAAAATACTGATCAATCAAACTGATAAGTGGTTTCAAGATAGCCTAGCTGTAAAGTCAGTGGATTACAGTATGTTGTTGTTTGAGAGGGCAGTCTTTTGACTGGTTCGATGCAGCCTTCCATGCCACCCTGTCCTGAGCAAATAGTTTCATCTCTACATAGCTACCAAACCTTACATCTAAGGCAATCTGTAACATATTCTAACCTAGGTCTGCCCCTACAGGTCTTGTCCTCGACCCTTCCTTCCATAACTAGCTTTGTAATTCCTGGGTGTCTTAGAATGGTCCTACCCACCTATGTCTGATCTTCATTGGCAGTTGACAGAAACATCTCTCCTCTCCCACTCATCTTAATACCTCTTCATTTATTAGCCTACTCTATATACCTTCTTATCTTCATCATTCTCCTGTAACACCACATTTCAAAGTTTCTCTTCTCCTTTTTATGCTGCACCAACGGTCTAAGTTTCACTTCCATAGAGTGCCACGCTCCGGACAAAGGCTTTCAAAACCGACTTTCTGTTACCTAAATCTATATTTGATGTCACCAGATTTCTTCTCTGTAGAAATGCTTTCCTTGCCCGAGCCAACATCTTTTTAATACCCTCTTTGTTTTGTCTATCACTGATTATTTTGGTTCCTAAGTAGTAGAAGATTCAAGTTTTCGTTTGATAATTTTACATTGATAGTGGTTTCCGATTTATTTCGGTTGCATTCCAAAAAAAAATGTTTTATATGTAAGCCTATAGCCGGCCCTGTGGTGCTATGGTAGCGCGCCTTCCTCTCACCTGCAGGCCTCGGGTTCAATTCCCGGCTCCGTCAGGGATTTAAGATACTGACGTGAGGGCAGGAACGGGGTGCACTCAGCCTCGTGAGGACAATTGAGTAGCTGTCTGACAGGCAGCGCCCCGGTCACGAAAACCAACATTAAAGGCAGAGGGGACCCGATGAGTTTCCTTTCTTCTACATTCTTATTCCGCAATTCGAACATTGACCACGCGTCACCCCAATATCTGCAGGCCTAATGGCTGGGCAGCGGTCGCTTGTTAGGCCTAGGCCCTTCGTGAGTTGTAGTGCCAGGGTTACTATTATATTATGTAAGCCTATACCTCACCAAATTTTCCTTGAGAAGGGGATCTCCACTCGACTACCTTGTAGCCTATTTTAAGTAGGCAATCGTTTGTGCGAATCGATGGCAGAATAAAGGACTAATCGTTCTCAACTTGTGCCGGACGATTCTTGAATAACACTACGACCATGGAGCGCAGCTCCGATTGTCAAATGGAAAAGTACGTTTTATTCATTCTCCCGGATTAACAAACGCCTGAAGCATTTTTCACTTGAAATGTTCCCTTCGCATGCTCGACTAGCTTCGCTCCAATCGGAATGTGAGTGGTATTTTTATTCCAGTACCACACTGGGAAATCAGAATCTCGTTGTGAATGTAGAAAGTTTAAACCTACATTAACCGTCTTGCGTGATATTCTCTCTCTTTTTCGCCTCTCACGCGTTACAAAATTTTTATTAGCTCTTCACCTTCATCACAGCTGTACTTGCCTTCTCTCTAAGCCGATTTCACCGCTCATGGAGTTGTGGCCAGCTCATTTACGCTACGTTCTTGACATGGTATAATTGGTTTAAGTAACATCTGCATATTTCATTTTAACACATAACCTGCCAACCTAACCCTCATTAGCAAGGCTTGGACGAGAAGAACTGCCAACTTGCCTCGAAATCAACTGAAAATAATGAGCTGCTTTCCCGCCTTTAGCCTTCTCCCAGGAGATCACAACTAATGGGTCGTGGGTTGATGATCACGGGACTCCAACCCTACCTGGCATTGTTTACAATTACTTGGGGCCAGCCCCGTGGTGTTGGGGTAGCGCGCCTGCCACTCGCTAGGAGGTCCCCGGTTCAATTCCTGGCTCCGTCAGGGATTTTAGAAACTGACGTGAGGGCTGGAACGGGATGCACTCAGCCTCGTGAGGTTAACTGAGTAGCTGTCTGACAGTGAGGCAGCGCCCCGATCACGAAAACCAAGATTAATGGCCTGTTTCATCTTTCCAATCGACCACACTCGGTTAACTCATGTTTTCTTTCGACCCAGATGGTATTACGGTATCAAAAACCTTGGGTATCGCGTTAATTACCTTTTGACATTCTTTTGATATACGGTACTCACATTTCTAGGTGTCAGGCTACTACTTTTAGGGGCAGATGACCTAGCTGGTCCACCCCTTAAAACTTCAATAACTAACTAACTAGACTACTACTTCTTTTGTCTTCTCTCAATTTTTTCATGGTATCTCTTACATATTCCTTGACGCCCAAAACAAACATTGAAATTCTAAAATGCTGTGAGAAGAAGCTTTGTTATTGGTCAATTCATGGAAGTCATATGGTTAAAACTCGAAACTGACCACTCATTGCAGGTTGGTTAGTCCCTCAGTTTAGGGGTTGTGACAACGTGGTCTTTGGGTGTGTGTAGAATCTGTCTACTACCCGGTGTTAATTGTGATGGCTGTATTAATGTTTGTTATGTGTAATTCAGGTAAGGACTGCAGACGATCAAATTCAAATAGTTCCTACTTTTGCTACCAAATGCTACCGTCAACGAGACCTACCTGTGAGCTTGGTTACTAGATGCCACCACCTCCTCGCGGTGAACGTTGGAACTTAGAACGTTAATCAAATCTAATCTACAAATTTAGCTTCACACAATTGTAGTTAGTGGAAGGTTCTCTTACATGCCAGAAATCTATGACTTGGGCCAGCCGGCTTTACTTCCCCTCCGAAGGAAGGGATACTGAGTTTTTCAGCACTCTTAATAAATCCAATGACCTCGGCCAGGTTTGAACCCGCATTTCTCGGCCATAGAAGCTCGGAATGCTACCAACTACGCCACCAAAGTCGCTAATCATTGTAGACGATCCTTAAATGTGGTCTGGTGCATATGTTTTGATCGGGCATCAAGTTGCAAGGAACAAGAAATATTGTAATAATAATAATGTTATTTGTTTACGTCCCTTTTAACTACTGCGGCTGTTAGAGTTACCGGGGTGCCGGAAGTTTTCCCAGAAGGGGAACTTGAACGTGCCAGAAAATCTACTGACACGGCTCCCTCGTATTTGCACACCCTCAAATGCCAGCTGACTGCGCCAGGATTCGATCCTGCAACCTTGGGTTCAACAAGCGAGAACGTTACCGCTGAGCCACGCAGCCAGATGAAATATTGTCAGTGGCCTTAAAGAAAGCAAGGTGTGTGCTGCTGCACCACTCATAGCACCCAGGATACCGAGTTCTACACCCTTAAAGCCTCTTAGTTGCTAGGCTCAGGAGTTGGTGGCCCCGTGGGCTCATTTATCTCCTTTTTCGAGTGACTTCGGGGAGGACTCTCTCCTTTAAACCGTCCCCATTTGCCATTCAAAGATCTACTTCCTTCCAAATCATTTAATTCTCATTCTTTGATCCTCCAGGGGCTCACGAGTAGTGAGTATCTACTTGTTTTGAATTCCCTAGCTTACGTTTAGTAAATTATAAGAGCTCTGAATTTGACTTTTTTTATTAACTCCTGTGACTATTATACTGAACTCGACACAACATGCATACTTGTAATATTATTTGTGAAATGTCTCACCTGCCATAAAATGAAGTGAGGCAGCTTCGGTGACGTAATTGGTTGCATGCTAAACTTCTATGCCCAATATCGCGGGTCAATCCTGGCCGAAGACGTCGGATTTTTTAAGAGCGTTAAAAATCTCTCAGTATGCCTTTCTTCGGAGGGGAAGTACAGCCGTCGGGCCCATGTCATAGATACATGGCGTGTAAAAGAACCGTCCACTAACTACAATTGTGTCGAGCTAAATTTGTAGATTAGATTTGATTAACGCTGTATTAATTCCAACGTTTGGCACCAGGTGCCCGTCGCGGTCACATCTAGTAGCCAAGTTCGTAGATAAGTGTCGTTGACATGCATGCATGCTTGTAATATTATTCGTGAAATGTCTCACCTGCCATAAAATGAGGTGGCTTCGGTGGCGTAGTCGGTAGCATGCTGAGCTTCTATGCCCAATATAGCGGGTTCAAACCCGGCCGAAGCCGTCGGATTTTTAAAAGCGTTAAAAATCACTCAGTATGCCTTCCTTCGGAGGGGAAGTAAATCCAGCGGTCCCATGTCATAGATTTATGGCATGTTAAAGAACCTTCCACTAATTACACCTGTGTGAAGCTAAATTGGATAGGTTAAGAATGTAAACAACGCTCTTAGGTGTCTACGTTCGTTGCCAAGAGCCGACTGCGGTGGCGTCTAGTAGCTAAGTTCTGAACTTGGCCTAGTAGTCGTTGACAGTGGCGCTTGGCGGCAAAAGTGGGAACTATTTGAAAAATTGTAAGTTGCAGTCTGTACTTAAATTAAAAAACAGATAACACACACTAATACAGTCATCACAACTAACACCGGTTATCAGACAGATTCTACACACACCCAAAGTACACGGGGCTACATGACCGCGTTGTCGCAGTCCCTAAACTTAAGAACCAACCAACCAACGAACATACAATTCAGTTTCTTGCAACCCAAAAGTATCTGTCAACTTGTTCTTGGGAAGATCTGTTGGCATATCCTAAGTGAGATCGGAAACAAGATTTTAAAAAGCTTTTATTGGTGAAGGTTTATTAGAAGTGTGTGCGAGCAGCTCGTGGAGGGGAAAGGGACCTGCAGAGCAGTTAAATACCAGCGGCTCTTAAAAGCTCTGACGCCGTAACTTGTCGACCACGTTGTGTTGGCCGGAAGTTTACAACCTGGCTAGCGCCGAGACGTCCCCAAGTCACATACTGTATCCCCTCGAGTCGGACCGCTCTGTAACTACTCTTAACACACCTCCAGGCTTGTACACTGCTTTCAGATAAAACACTGGAGGACGGGCGATACGGTCATTGTTTTGGAGAACAATAGCAACAACAAAGTGACACTTGCTTCACTGCAATACGAGTATGACTTCTCAACAAGCGAGGCTGTCTTGAGGATCGTATTTATTATTTATATTTGAATTGCAGCCAATGGCCATAGAGGGGTATTTTAATTGAACACTCGTAGGCTCCTCATCAAGTTCAATTTGAAGTAGTTCCAACTATGGCTACCAGAGATGCTACTGTTGCTACCTAGTGGCGAACGTTGGATGATGATGATGATAATTGTTGTTTTAAGGGGCCTAACATCTAGGTTATCGTCCCCTAATGGTTTGGTTGATAGTGATAATGATGATAATCACATGAAACATACAACTAAAACTATAATACTGACTTAACAACTAACTTACATACTAGAAGAAGAAGACGACATATTTTTAAATGGACAGGAGTAAAAAAATGAGGATTGAGGGACATAGGCGAACGTTGGAACTTGATAAAGCGTTCTTACCAAATAACCTGCGAACTACCAATTGTAGTGCTAGGTTCTTTTACTTGCCATAAATTTATGGCTTGTACCCGCCGGCTTTACTTCTCCTCTAAAGGAAGGCATACTGACGGATTTTATCGCTCTTAAAAGTCCGACTTCGGCCGAGTTTGAACCCGCGATCTTGGGCATAGATATTTTGCATGATACCTACTACGCCACCGAAGCCATACGAGGTTCGTATTCAGACTGGATTGTATTACCAGCTTCATCAAGAAAAGTTGACTATTTTCAGCCCTATGGGACTTGAAATAAGGTAGAATCCTAGAATTTGCCTAGAAATGATCTTCCATTTCTTTTTCCATTTATGCTCCAGATAAAGCCGGGATGATTCTTAACTTACAACCATGGCTGTGACTTTCCCAGTCCCGCCCATAATTACAGATAAAACGGTATCACAGATTATCATGCAACATCCATACATATCCAAATGTAAAGGGCTGATGACGACGAAAGTTAAAGGAAAGAAGAAGAACAACAACGGGTTTTCCACCGGAGAACAATAATAATCAAAGAATTATCTATACATCAGTAATTATTAATCAATGCTTATAAACTAGCAACAAATTCAGAGTGATATATTTGGATCCTAATCATCATTCTTGGGGGTTCATGTTACGGGAAATCTAGATATTATTTACCCTGCAGTATAGCCTTGCGCATTATATTACTTTCCTCGCATCAAGGGGAAGCTGGAAGGACAGGTATCAGCATTTCTAATCCTGGCTCTGACAATGACCTTTTATCGTGTGGTTTTGTTCCTGGGTTTACTGCACTGCCTCCATGTAAATGTAGGGTTGGTGCATTATTTTAGACCCCAATAATAGGCTACGTGAGGCAGCACACGTTGTTACTGTCACCAAAGAAGCATAGTTTATCACACAAATTCATCACTTGCACATGTGCACGGAGCTGATGACCAAGGCATCCTTGACCCGTAACAATTAATTCATAAGGACGCCAATACCTACTTCTGCAAAGAACGTACCCATTTTACTACAACTGAAGGTGGAATTACTCCCACATTCATAGCGGAAGTACACAATCATTATGCCTTCAAATTTGCGGGGAATGTCAATTTGTAGGTTTGTGGGGAAGGGATCAAGAACCGAATACCCACGACCTTTTCTGAACTTGGCCTGTACTACAATCAAATTGTAGCAAATTCCTGCTTAAGACTTCCGTGTAGCCCTTTTTCCATGCTCATCAAAACTGCTAACCAGGGGTGGCTATTTCCGTCGGTTAGGGCCACACATGTATTGCCAAAGCTACATATTCTAGCACATAATTCCATAGCTAAGCGTTTGTATATTATACTGAGGATGCCGAAATAATGAATTCCGCTAAAAGCTTAGGCAATGACCCTTAATAGTTATACCTCCTCATTTGGTCAACAAAACTTTGCCCAATATGACTAGGCAGTGGTACAATATATATGAATTTAATAAAAACAACTCCTGAAAATGGTTACATGCATTAGTTATAATCACTATTAAATAATGGGCAATTTATTATTACGAGTTTCGATCGTCAGGTGGTCATCATCAGATCCAGATCACTTAAGTTGAGGTTTATATTTACATACAAATATTAATAAGTGTGGTCTTATACAGAATATAATACAAAGTATAATATGACCACATTTATTAATATTTTTCACTAGTACAGACATCACAGTAACGTAAGTTATCAGACCAATTCTACACACACTACGCGATGTCACAGAGCCTCTGAAAGAATTAACAACCTCAACACTTGCTATCAGGATCTGATGATGACCGCTTCACAGTCAAAACTCATAATTCTAAATTACCCATTAAACCGGCTGTTGCAGCTGAGCAGCTCGCCAGTGAGCAGCCGAGTAATCGCCGCCTTGCGTGAGTAAACCTGTAACGTGCAATACAGCTCTGCTGTGAAGGCTGCCGTCACTGCGCGGTGAATACATCAAGACTGGCAGGAAGGGCATGGACTTGTGTTATGACCTTCGTTCAGTGACGTATTGGCGATCACCCCCAGTCTCTCTCCAACCGTGCTCCGAGCATCATTGTTGAGTACTCACGTGTACGCTTACTCAAACTCGTGGATTTGGAACAGCCTGCATTAAATTTACAGTGATTATAACTACATCTAATATTTTCAGGAGTGTTTATGAATTTATGTATACATTATACCCCACCCAGTATTATTGTGGACATTTATGTTGACCGATTGAAGAGTTTACAACTGATATTTTATACAGGAAACACTAAAAAGAAAAATTCAAAACTTTACGTTAACTCAACCCAATTTAGTACAATGAACTATGAATTCAACTGCAGATTTCTTTGCTGAATGTCTACAAATAATTGGTGACGAACAGGTAGGCCTACGTGTTATTTTTGAAAAATCATTGCTACATACTGACCACCATGGGGTGTCGTGACTAGCACTCTTGGCTGTCTCCACTTAAGTAACTCGCTCTAACAAAAAGTATAACTTTGAGTGTATCCCGTTCCAGGTCTAAAACCAATCTCATGAGGCAAATTTTAGATGAGGTGGATAGTATTCCTTCGTACTTCAGTCGTCCGAGAAGTTTTGTTTTCGCCACTTCTTTTCCAGACAAATTCAGGGTTGGTTCATAATTGACAGCTACGGCCGACTCCTTAATCCCACTACAAATACACATACTACTACATACATTACTACTACAAAAACAAAGGTTTATCATACGAATTCTACACATATCTAAGTATTCAATGTTCAATACAACAATTAGATGATTGGTATATCTGCTTTCACGGCCAAGGAATTAACATTCAGCATTTTTTCTAGGTGTATGCTGTGTCTTGTGTGGGGCTTCCCCTAGGAACACCAAGCTGGCTCATTAGCGCGGACACCAAGAGCCCGCTGATGAGCCAGCTTGGTATTCCTATGTGGAGCTCCACACAAGACACAGCATACACCTAGAAAAATTGCTGAGTTTTAATAAGATGATTCTTACTAGGATGGACGATATTAACTTGGAGAGTCACGTGTGTGGTTTGGATACCCCTGAACAAGAGTGATGGCATCCCACTTCCCTTTGACCGACTAGGGAATTCTCGGAAATGAGCCGATAAACGAAGTGGGGTAAGATGAGACACCATCAGTAACAATTGGGATTGGGGGAGGGAATAGGCAGAATCAGCAAGCAGCAAGGGGTTGGCTATGTTGGATATTTGCGGCGTGTGGTAAAGGTATGATAGTCAAAACAGGGGTTTTGAATCCTCGGCTAGCGGCCTGAATTTGGCCCCATTTTGCGAGTGAACTTCCAAATCTTTGTACGACGTTCATTTGCTACAACAGTGACATCACTCGAAATATGATGTTTTTGGGACTCTACATTTTATGATTTTAAGACAGTTACTAAACTGTGGATTATTTCAATAATGAGAACGCTTTGACCCCGTATTAAATAGGGGATTTATTACTTTGCTTCAGATAAGTGTTGGTTGGTTCCTTAGTTTAGGGGCTGCGACAACGTGGTCATGTAGCCCCGTGTACTTTGGGTGTGTGTAGAATCTGTCTGATAAGCGGTGTTAATTGTGTGATGGCTGTATTAGTGTCTGTTTTCTGTAATTCAGGTAAGGACTGCAGACGATCAATTTCAAGTAGTTCCTACTTTTGCTGCGAAATGCTACCGTCAACGACACCTAGCTGTGATCTTGGCTACTAGATGCCACCGAAACCTGCACCTGGTAGTGAACGTTGGAACTTAGAGCGTTAATCAAATCTTACCTACACATTTTAGCTTCACATAATTGAAGTTAGTGGAAGGTTCTTTTACATGTCATAAATCTATGACATAGAACCGACGGCTTTACTTCCCTCTGAAGGAAGGCAGTAGTTACACCGAGGGAAAATTAATAGCGTTGATTATCGTTTGCAGGATATTGTACAATACCCAAGGGGTATGCACCCCTTAGAGATCATCCCCCCCATCATCTGTCTAAATCTCATAAAAGGCAACCCTTTAAAAGCCTACCCAATATCCATCAATACTATAAGGGCAGCTGGCTACTCCATAAAGCAGCTCAACCCTTGCGTAATTATGACACACAGCGACATACTACAAACTGGTTCAACTATGCCACAACGCGCTGACAGAACAGAGGCTAAAGGTATAAAAGGTG
The DNA here is from genome assembly GCA_946902985.2 of Meconema thalassinum. NCBI lineage: Eukaryota > Metazoa > Arthropoda > Insecta > Orthoptera > Tettigoniidae > Meconema > Meconema thalassinum. The sequence goes on from OX336388.2 coordinate 1,211,266,600, forward strand.
CCTTAAGTGGGTCACGAGAATCTCTCCATCACCAGTGCTTCGACGAGACAGCCGGAGGCTAACGACAGTGTCAACCGAGGTGAGTCAGTCAGTCAGTGTTCAGAATCCTACTTTTGTAACCTAACACCCACAGTTTGTACTCACATTATAACATCACAAGATCCCTTAAAAGGGACTAACAGTTACTCATTGCTGACCAATAAACACTTGGTCAGTCTCTTACACTTGCATTACTGATCTACACTCTTCTTCACGTCCCCACGTCCTTCCTTACTCCCGTCACGGTCAGACGTGACACATCGTAGTAATAACGCCAACTCAGACGTCCTTGTATTCCTCACGGCGGCTCGCGTGCTCAAGTGAAGCGCGTGCCGAACCGCTGACACTAGCAAGGTGATTATATAATAAGCAGCCGGCTGGGCGACTAGTACGTCGACCCGCGTGCTAAGGCTACATCCCTTAAACCACATTTACAGTCTTTATAGGAGCGCCCCCTAGTTCCTAGCACACCACAACACACTACACTGGTCAGCTTGCCCTGTCAAGGGGAGCTACCCTTATTTAGGCACAAACTCATAAATTAGTACAGCAACTCTCCCTTTTAGATCCACCCCCAAATAAGGGATCTAAAACAATATACTTGCCGTGCATTAGTACCATACAAGATGCAAGCAGAGAAATATCGACCTTCCTGATAACAACGCTAGTTGGGCTGCATAAATCAATCTTATTAGGGGCAGCTGATTCACCTGGTAGACAGGGTTAACAAAAAATGCCGCACTTGGAGGTCGGCATGCGATTCCTCATCCAATTGCAAGACTAAAGTTTCAATAGCAAAATCGGATCGGGTGCTATTTGAAAACACAAGTATGAAAACGAGAAGCTGGCAACTCTGTCACATCCTACAGTGCATCAGAATGTACAGAGAAAGCTCGGGCAGAGCGCCGAGTTCCTGCGACCTGCTTTTGGCCACGCGGCATGCAGTTACAGCGTTGCCAGGGCCTCGTTTCTTGACACGCATTTCTGTTAAACCTATTAGCGGGACTAGGTTTTGCAACATAAACCTTTGTCGTGAATGTCGACGAGGAACCGCATGTCGACCTCCATGTGCGACATTTTTTGTTCACCCTGTATTCCTAGTCTCTTCCGATATTACACCAAACAATATATTTTAAACCACTCCGTAATGATCAGCATGTAGAAGGCTCATCCCATTACAGCCGTTTGACATTTACGTTTTAGACAATATAAAGATGATAAAAGTTAAAACTCAGCAATTTTTCTAGGATTGTGCCGTGTCTTGTGTGTTGTTTCGCCAAGGAAGAACAAGCTGGCTCATCAGCGGGATCTTTGTGTCCATGCCCGGAGCCCCACAGGAGTAGCGAACTGTGCGCTACCTCCCTTTTTATGAAACGCACCTGCACCTCTTTACTGTGAGAGCTAAAAGCTCAAGCAGTCTTCACCCCTCTATGAAGGCTTCCAAAAAGGTGGTGTATTGGCTTTGACGGCCAGTGAATTTGCCTAAAAACTCAGCATTTTTTCTAGGTTTGTTCTGTGTCTTGTGTGGGGTTCACTTCATACAGTGGGAGGTATCGCGCAATTCGCTACTCCAGTGGGGGTCCGGGCACGGACACCAAGAGCCCGATGATGAGCCAGTATGGTGTTCCTAGGCGAAATCTCACACAAGACAGCAAAACCAAGAAAAATACTGAGTCTTAAGTCACTGGGCTTGAAAGCCAATAAACCATCATAAAAAATATTATTTTTTGTTGATTCCTTAGTGGCTTTGCGACATCGTGTGAAGGTTATTTGTATACTTGCAGTAGTTCAAAGCTATAATAAATTAATCGAAAGTCGATGATGGGGTACGTTGTTTTAACCCATTCCTGAAGAAAGCAACAAATCCTGCTTCGCGAGTCCTTCATATGCAATAGTGGGTAACGTTGCAGTTCCAATAGTACAGCAGAGACAACAAAGGCAGCAGTACCGTTTCTGTATGAACTCTCCGAGTCTCCTACTCAATGACATCAAGTGCAATATAGAATGGTGTGAATTTAATAACATTTGGTATGGGATCGTATTGACGTGAAAATAATTGGCATTAGTTAAATACAGTACATTGTTTTTGACCTGGCGAAAGCAAAGTTAGGACTAATTATTATTTGAATGCTTCCAACTGAAATTAGTTCCCCAATCAGCAATATCACTGTTATTCAGCTCAGACGTAAATAACACAGACAACAAGAAGTGGATAAGCTGGTCTAGGAGGTATTCTGTAATGAAACACGAATAATTGAATTAAACCACTGTGGTGAGTCTTGATGAAACACTTGTTGATGATTCTTGAAATGATAAGATATTGGTGCTACGTGCATCTGCTCAAATGGCAGATTGTAGTTGATGTTCATTCAATTTAGAGCTTGGCGACATCGTGGTCATGTAGCTCCGTGTACTTGGTTGAGTGTGTAATTTTTCAAATAACCTGTGGTATTGTGATGGCTATATAAGTGTGTGTGTAGTTGTAATTTATATGAGTATTGGGATGGAGGTGGTCCTAGCCTTAATTTGGGAGCCATTCCGACATTCGCGTGGAGTAGAAGTGGGAAACCCAGGAAAGCCACTTCAACGATGGCAGAGTCGGGAATTGAACCCAGGCCTCCGAGGTGACAGCCAAGTGTGCTAGCCTCTACGCAAGGAGGTGGTTTCCGATTGTAGAGAATTATTACTAGGCGCAGAAAAGAATAAAAGCGAAGAGCAGGAATAACATAGGTGTTAATAACCTTGAAAGTGTTCTTTCCATTCAATTTTGATTCTAAAATCTTGTTAAGGCGTTGATTAGCGATAGCTACAGTTCTGTCTTTAATACCTTTGTGATCAATTTGATTAGTTTGCAGGAGACCATACCTTCCAAAGACTTTATGAAACAACCGTCAAGTTGAAATGCTCGGGCCTCTAATATTCCCCTTCGAATGGTGAGGGTGCGACACTTATCTAACCCAAAGGGCATTCCAATATCAGAATTATTATTATTACTAATAATATTATTATTTGCGTACATTCCCCTTTAAGAAGAGTGCTTTTATTCTTCTTATCTTCCCAAAAACCTTTCATCCGTTCTTTTTTCATCTGTCCATTTACGACTATTTATTTTGCGTTGTGATCTAAATTCAAATTTATGGTTTCTGATTCTTTCTCTACAAATGCTGCGGTAGGGAATCTCTTCTATGGTGATATGTAATTGTTGTAAGTCTTCCATAGTTTCTTTTTACCAAGAAGTACCCAATTTCGACGTAGAAATTATGTTGAATAAGTTATTCTTTTAGTCAATCGGGTGTCGTTCATTCTGGCGATATGTGTAAAGAACTTCACTCTGGTTTTCTGATGAGTGTCGTGATAGATTCAGTATTTCTGTATAATTCTTCTGTGGGTGTTTTTTTTTTTCAGAAATTATCTCTGAAAACGGTGCCGTAAATTTTTCTCAGAATTTTCCTTTCTTGTTTTTCAATTTTTTTAATTTTGGCCATTCCCTTGATGCTTGTGGTTTCTAATGCGTATAAGACTACCGTTTTGTAATATCGTAATGTTGCAGCCGTGGAGATGCATTTTTTATTGTAGTGGGACCAGCTAAGTTTGTAATCTTTCTGTAATTTTGTGACTTTTTCTTCGTTAGCCTTTGTGTTCAGACCAGATTTCTGCATGATTTCTCCTAAATATTTGAAGTCATGGACTTTGTTTTTATTGGGAGTTTGTCTGAGTATTTTGTATCGAAAAACTGCATTTTTTCATACGAAATTTTGAGTCCGGTTTTTGTGGCTCTCGTGGAGTTTTTCTAAGGTGTGGTGTGCTTCTGTTCTATTATTTGTTAGTATGTCGATGTCATCTGCGAAAGCGTGGCATTTTATGTGTGTTATGTTTTCGTTCTTTTACCTAGTTGAATTCCTCTGACTTCTTTTTCCCATGTACAAATTATTTTCTTTAAAACTACATTGAATAGGATGGGTGAGAGGCCATCGCCTTGTCTGATGCCGGTTCTGATTGGAAAGGGCTCTGATAATTCTCCCATAAATTTGACGAGACGGTTTTAGTGAGGGTACATATTATTATTTCTATTATTATTATTATTATTTATTATTATTATTATTATTATTATTATTATTATTCTTTCGATTCGGCCATCTAAGGACCACGTCATTTCAACTGTTTCTTGTTGCATCGAGCTTTAACATCCTCCCAGTACTTTCGCATTAGTTCTCGATGCTGTTGTTTCCTTTCTGCAGTCCACTTCTTGCCAGTTGGAAGCTTTGGCTTTTCTTGAAAACATCGGTGTGCTGTTAGTTTTTGTTTAAGTGTGGCACGTTCCCAAATATCGTTGCCTGTTATTCCCACTTCTTGTAAATCTTTGTCCACCTCAATGAACCAAGCTCCCTTGGTTTTCTTTTTGAGGAAGTAGGTGAAAATTCTATTTGTCAATCGTGCTGGGTTCATTCTTGTTATATGACAGTAAAAGGTAATTCTCCGTTTCCTCATGGCATCAGTTATTTTTTCCACGTGGGTGTAAAGTTCGTGGTTGTGCCTTCTCCTATATTCCCCATTTTCTTTTACCGGACCCAAGATTTTTCTTAGAATTTTTCTTTCTTTCACTTCCAGCTTCTCTGTTAGTCCCTTGCGATGCATTGCAAGGCACTCTGCAGCATACAAAGCCTCTGGACGGATGACTGTTTGGTAGTGTCTTAACTTGGCATTTGTTGATATGGATTTCTTGTTGTAAATGGCCTTTGTTAGATTGTATGCCATTTCCATTTTCCTGATTCGTGACTCGAAAGCTGCCTTCTCGGAGAGATTGGGGTCTATCCACTCACCCAAATATTTGAACGCTTTCGTTTGCTTGATTTTCCCCTGTCCTACATCCAGCTCTTTTGGCGCTAGCTTGATATTAGTGATGAATTCTGTTTTTTCAAAGGAGATCTTAAGGCCCGCTTTTGCTGCTTGAATCTGGAGTTCATTAATTTGCGCTGCGGCTGCATCGAGGGAATCTGAAAAAATTGCGAGGTCATCTGCGAATGCTAGGCAGTCAACTATCAGGTTCTGTTTTTTGTTTATTATTATTATTATTATTATTAACCAAATGACTTTTGGTCTTTATTCCATCTCTTCTGAGTTGGTTTTTGGAAGCAAGTGAACCCCGTTCAAGCCGTCAGACCAGAATAAAATTTCTCTGCCGAGTTGATAGTCAAGTCTTACCGATATACATGACATCACATTACACTGGCCTGGCCATCAGCACTGTTTACTGTAATGCTCTACCTCGATCCTTTGCTCGTCTTGTATTAGGGTGTGCGTGATGGACATGGACACTTGAGAGGTGCTCTCGAAGGCATTTGGATCAGTGACTGTGACACCTTGGTGACATGCGGCAGGTAATCCATCACCTCTCCCTCCCTGCTGGGTAGGAGCGACAATACGCTGTAAATAAAGCAGTAGCGTATCAACGCTGCAATACAAACAGAAGTGATCGTACTTGCTGAACTGAATATATGAGCCGCCCATCATCGTGGTCTACATAGACTCGTACTAATTATTCACAGCTATACAGGGGTGAGCAAATTATTAGGCTTAAATAAAGAATGTAAATCTATCACACATTTTTATTCAAAACCATTTTATTTTGTTGTTATTACCGTACTTAGTGATTCATTATCCCCTATCGGCTTACAACGTTTCCCATAAGTTATTGCGTCGGTGAATTTTCAAAATTGGAGATTCCGAGGGATACCTGAGCTCGGTCTGTTTTTTCTCTTTTCATTATCTTTGTAATGTACCATCTAAATCAGGCGAATTCAATCCATTGCCCACGAATCTTTGAATAGTTAAAGATTGGACCATCAGTAACTAAAGACTCCAAACTCCTTTGCTTTAATTTCACACAAAAACTAGAATTAAGTAATCAAAATGAAACGTGTGACATTCTGCATTAGTATGGCTACTACTGTACTTAAGTGAAAATTATAAAAAAAACATTTTAGTCAGTTTTTTTAAATAAAATTTAATTAATACTGTTAATTAAACGTTTGAATTTCACCACCTTGAAGAGTTTTACTGTAACAATTCATAAAAAGGTAAAAATGAAATGTTGGAAAATAGATGTTCAGTAGCAGAGAAAATTATTATGATCTGTGCTTAATGGCTTTACAGTGAGAGTAGAAAAGGCTGGATTGCTAACTACTAGTAAGGGGCTCATGTGAAATTTGATCGTTAACAGAGGTTTGCTGAATAAACTGTGTGCTGGTGGGCATATCAGTCTTGTGTACATTTATACTCCATACTAATCCCGTTTCTACTCGCTTGTAGACGCGAGATGAGTACGTGGTGAACATGTTAACGGTCGAACACCCTTCTTACCGCCAGCCTTACCAGAATAGTCAATGGGATATGAAATGAATGAAGTTGCATTCAGCTGAGCATAGTGGTTACGACCAGCTCATCCTCAACGGTCAACAAAGAGAGCGGCATGCGATTGTTCCTAAGCCTTATACAAGTGTTGCTCACCTAGCAGCGGACCTTTTTGTGAGTGTAGGGGCTTTAAAGGGCTCCGGAATGCCCAAAATCTTCAACATTTTCAAAATGTATTTCTTGCGCAGTATTAATGTACGGATCTTCAGTTTTCCAACGGTACTTTTTCATATCTCATTCCAGAGGCTACTTTCCTTATCGTGCGTGCTAGTAATAAACTTATGAAAGTACATTTTAATTTTAATTTCTATTAGACGATCTATACAAAAGAAACTTTTGAGAAATACGCTGCGTTAGAAATAAGGACAAAGGACATTGGAATGGATGTCCGGCTCCGTGGCTAAATGGTTAGCACTCTAGGCTTTGGTCCTAAGTGCTCCGGGTTCGATTCCCAGTCGAGCGATCAGCGATTTTAATCTCCTGGGGTTAATTCCCGTGGCTCGGGGATTGGGTGTATGTGAAATCTTCATTATCACATCATCCTCATTACGACGCACAGGTCGCCCACAAGCGTCAGTTAAAAAGGCCTACACTCGACCTCTCAGGAGGCCACACGATTTTTATTATTATTATGGGAAATGGATGCTAGTTCTTCAAATGGACAAGAAGAATCCAATAGTAATGGTATGTTCCAAAAATAGGGAAAACCTTTGGTTCCAATTTCTCGCTAAAAATGCCATTCTACATGTAAAATTTCCCTTTTTCTTTTTCGCAAATTTTCATCACACATAGCTACAATTTTTAGATGTAATTTCCTCTTATGTGTGTTATACTTTAACATGTCCGTTTTTCAAAATTTACGTTAATTTCATTTTGCCAGATTATGTATTATGTAATTTAAAAGAGATTCATGAAAATTCAAAACTACATTTCTTTGCAATAGCTTGTCTCCAAGTAAGGAGTATACATCCCTGAAAAAATGCCATTACTTCATGCCAATAGTTTCTGAAATAAAGGTAAATATATAGTTGGAAATTTGCATAGGTTTTATAGGATATTTCGAAGTCCCTTAAGCGTAAGTTGGCTCTTAAGTTTCTGCCTGCAAGACAATGGTTATACAGACACAGTACCTTTAAATCATGAGGGGCATCGATTGTTGAGAGAAAGAAACCCGACACCAAACCCTCATAACTAGTTGGGCGGGACTGAGCGGTAGGAGTATGGGGATGAAAAAGCTCCACCTGGGTACTCGTTAGCCATCAAGACTTATTTAAATACCGTTCTGACACTTGTCACACTTGTCAGGAATTGTAAATGAGAAACCATTTCCTGAAAGGCTGGCGGAGGGTTGGAGCTGAATCGAATCCAGAGTGCAGATTTATGCTGGCTCCAAGACCTTGTGTTGTAATGTAGCTACATCAATCTGTAATGACAATTACTGTAAATTATGAGGATGATGATGATGATGATGATGATGATGAGCAATGAATTGGACAATGGGATACATTGACCTTGAGATTTGCCCTATAGACTATGATTACGTGATCGACAGCTGAGTCTGGATTAATGGTGGTGAGGTGAAGACGGTGCCATGCCGGGGGTCGAACCTTGAGGGGGTACTGTAATTACATATTCATGGCTGGAGGAAGGAAGCAATTAACTGAGATAGACCACGTCCTTGCCTTGTACTCGCGCATTAATGAGCCTCCTTTCAAACTTCTCGTCAAATGGTGTACGCTGCAAACTATACTTCGACACTTGAGGCGCATTAATAGACTACTCGTTCTCCTAGGGGCAATAATAATAATAAGGATATATTTTCTTTTTTTGCTGTTTTGCCTGTCAGTGTCCAGAATAGTTTGCAAACTTCTGTGTGTGAATTAGTCGCACCCATGATCCCCTATTAGCAGTTCCTCAGCTTCTACACCTCTCACCGTAAAATCGTGCATGACTGAATTTAATCATCACCTCTTGGTTCTACTTCTACTCTTCTTACCCTCTGCAGTCGAGTTCATTATACTTCTAGATAATCTTTCCTCCCTAATTCTTATCACATCATCTGAATCGGCTCCTACGACAGACTCATCTAGCGTGTTCATTTCTAACTTACATATAAATGTTAGTACTTAAATATAAGTACCTTCCTACCATGACTCCCATCTAATTAACCCCGCAATCCAATGTGCTACCCTCATCAGTTACCTTCACCTGATGTACGAAACCCTGAATCCACCCTGCTTTCATTTCCATACGGCAAGGACGGTCTGAATACTTAGTTTCGTCGTCACACAAACTTCTCTCTTGCAGAATGCAGTTGATGGAATCCGAAAACTCACTTCAGTGGCTTTTTTTTACGCCATGACTATTTATCACCTATACTATACAATACAAGCTTAACCGACAGCGATAGCTACGCTCGCTAAAGCACAGCGTTAGGTCATGGGGCCAAGCTCTCTACCGATTCGGTAGGCGTGGGCTCGAGCTCCACCGTCGGTCGTCCTTGAAATGGTCTTCCGTGGTTTCCCCATTTTCAACTCCAGGCTAATGCTGGTATGGTACCTTCGGACAGGCAACGACCACTTTCTTCCACATCGTTGCTCAGTTTCATTCATTTCATCTCTCATTAATTCCCCTCATGAGGTTGGCTTCAGGATGGGCATCCTCACGTAAAAACCATCTGCCACATACAATTTCTCCGCATATCATCCCCGACCCCCTTGGAAACGAGAATAATAAGGGGTCGACATACACTATACAATCATTCTGGGAGAATACACAGCCCTAGTACTTAAAATGGTCCACCTGCTCCAAATTAGTTCATCCCATCTGGCATTTCCTTGTGATAAGGGGCAGATGAACTCGTAGTTCCGCCCCTTAAAACCTCATTAATTAACTAACTCCTTCTGATTCTTCCCTACCATTATTACCTCCTTTTCTGATATGATGATTTTTATTTCGGTTCAAGTGTTTAGCCTACATGTAAGTTTATTAACTTTTGACGAGTCTGTCATTACAATCATTACAATCCCACCCATCCATTTTATGCCCCTCAGCAAATGGTACATATAATACATTATATGAAATAATGATTTAAATTTAAAGTTAGAGGGCCATATCCCCTCCAAGGACGTAGACGATCTGAATTAGAGCCCTTGACTTTGTCAAGTGATCACTAACCAGGCAACCTGAGCCGGAGTTTGCGTGTGGTAGGGTGGCCAGTTCCTTTCCACTTCTCCTCCTGCCATAGCATCCGGCAGGTTCCCATTTCGCATCACGAGGCTGGGAGACCCCGTACCAGACCATACCAAGACTTCTACATTAGTGGCAGAACAGAGTATCGAACCCAGTACCACAGTGGTGACAGCCAGCAATGCTAGTCACTGCGCCACGAGGTGAAAATAATGATTAAGCGATGAGAAATACAATATTCATAATAATGTACTGGAAGTCACGTCTCAAACGAGCGTGCATCTCTACGTATTAAAACAAGGAATTCCGTGACAAACTAAAGAGCCTACTTTTCTTAAAATTTAAGATTCATGCCAATGATTAATCTATATGGATCTATCTAGAATAATGACGAAATTAAGTTGGTAATATCGAAATTTCTAATTAGTTCGAAATACTGTATATCTGGCATAATGTAGCCTAATAAAGAACTACAGTTGGCAGCCCTTGTGACTGAATATATTCTTAGTTCCATCTCTTAAGGTACAGAATACAAAATTTGGTTGAAGTCCAATGGATAGCATGGACGTTACATGCAGTTAAACATTGGATCCAACAGCGCGCGTAAAATCATGTTGGCAATAATGACATACATGTATTGGTCAGAAATAATCTGAAATAATATGATCTATTGTTGTGCTAATTTTGAATGAAATCCATTAGTTACTATAGACGTTACATGCATTTTAAAATTAGACCTATCAGCAGGCTTAGAATCATGTTGACAGCACTGGCGTAGGCCTATATTAGTTACTCCTAATTAATCTAGAATACCAGGTACTATACGTGTACAAAGTTTACAGCTATTGGCTTGCACACTTTCTGATATATTGATATTAGGGTAACAAAAATAGAGCCAGTAATTATTAACAGTTGGCAGCCCTGGTTACTCTTAAGAATCGGCATAGTCATATCTGTTATGGTACACATACCACACACGGAATTTGGTTGAAATCCAAATGATAGTACAGAAGTTACATGTATTTAAATTTGGACCTCTCAGCAGGCTTAGAATCATGTTGGTAGCACTGACGTATATAAGTTACTCCAAATTAATATAGGATGTCAGGTACTATACGTGTGCATAGTTTAAAGCTGTCGGCTTGCATACTTTCTGATAAATGGGTATTTGGATTTAAAAAAATTGAGAGCATTTATTAACCGTTGGCAGCGCTGGTGGGTCTTAAGAATACGCTCAGTCATATCTGTTTATGCACACGTAGCACATACAAAATTTGGTTACAATCCAATTGATAGTGTAGAAGTTATATGCATTAAAAATTTGGACCTATTAGCAGGCTTATAATCATTTTGGCAACACTGCCATGTATGGGCTCCTGGAAATTAAACTGCAATATTATCTATACGTCTGCCAATTTTGAAATAGCTCCCATTCATACCTTCCAAGATATCCAACATGGAGCTCAAATTTCAATTGCGATTTTTCAGCAGTTGGTAGCACTGACATCATTTTCAAATATGGCCGTGAGATATTCAGGTATAGGTCTTTACTCCTACCAAATTTTGTTCCGATTGCTGCAGCCGTTTAGGAGTTGATAGGGGGGACCCACACACAGCCAGCCAGACAGACAGACAGACTGACAGAAGGACAGACAGACAGACAGACAGAAGGACAGACAGACAGAAGGACAGACAGACAGACACACATTTGCCCGATCTCATAAATCTTTATTTTCCTCATTTTTGCAAAATGTGAAAAGTAGGCTAATGAAGGACCATAGGGTCAGACTCTCTGCACATTTGGGAGACAAATCGGCTGACCTTCAAGTGCTATTAAGTGGTTACTCATTTTCAACTCCAGGCGAATTCCTGGAACCATCCCGGCATTGGCTTGAATTATTAGTGGGGAAACCACGGAAAACTACTTTTAGGATGGCTGAGGTGGGAATCGAACCTTCCTCTTAGCAGATATGTCTTATGAGGCTGTGTACAGCAGATCTTAATTTATTAGCCTCCGCAGACACAGCTGAGAATGCTAGCCACTACGCAACGAGGCGGACTAATTTATATGTTGAACCACTAGCAAATCTCCAGTTGATGAGGAAAATATACTTTTAAAATATTGCCGTAATATAGCTAATGGCCATGTACTGTACTTTCCTTTTTAGGTCGGGTCAGGGAAGGGATGTTGGAAGGAAATCGGCCGTGGACCTATTGAAAGGAATCATCCCTGCATTTAACTGGTGGTGAAAATAGGAAACCACGAAAACCATTTTCAGGATGGCAGAGGTCGGATTCGAACCCACGCTCTCGCGATGCCAGCGAGGCACGAGGTAGCGCCCTCGGCCACTGCGAGATATTTTGGAATCTATTTTTCCATCTATGTGGTCTCATGACCTTACGGTATCGAGGCTGATAGTGATGTACGAGTAGTAAAGATTGTATGAATAATTTATTTTCATCATTGCATACGCATCATTTGGTGCCATTAACCGAGATCATCAACATATTCCGTTACATTTTGCTTATGTGCGAAGAGAATGGTATGGTGGACGGAGGAATGTTTACGGACAAGAGTAGATTCCCAGATTACAAGCGGACGGGACAGGTGGACAGTATCGGATGGTCTGTTGTTTACCAACCAGTCGTGCTTGGGCTGTGTCTGGAGGATTTAGCGAGAGAGGCAGATTGAAGAGCTCACCGCAGGCAAAGCTTTTCAGCCCACACAAAACACGGCAGCATACCTACAAGCAATGTGTCCACATTAGCGCCAGCACCAGCTGAGATTATCCTATCCCTTCTTCTCCACTTTAAAAAGTCTTAGCAGCTAATTGAATTCAATCGTTTGTTTCTAATTTAATTTTACATTACAATGCTCAAATTATCGATTAATATAGAGCTGTTTGAGAAAGGACCGGTGTGATGGCCGTGTTAGGCTATTTTCAGACTTGTTATACGAGTGGGCTTGAACCCTTCTTAACCATCCACAGGGATTCACAACTAGTTGGACGTGTGTTGGTGACCATGGAACCACAGCTTAGTCCGGCATTGCTTCTACTTGCAGAACTTAAGCGGGGCTCCTCTATGTCATCTTTCCTATCGACCTCTCTTGGCCAACTCTTGTTCTCTTCCAACCCCGACGGTATTAGGGTACCCGAGGCCTAGGGAGACTTACACCTAACTACCTTAATTGGCCCTTTGCTCATCTTTCCTGATACCCTCATTCTTTGAGGGGTCAAACCTCTTGTTCTTTCTTTACATGATACTCGTATATCCTGCATCTGCGCTAGGCCCAAAAGGAGGCAGGGTATGTATAGCCACTCATGGTGAACCCTCGATAGTGCTGCACCCTGAAGGGCTCACATGGGGGCAAGTTCGGGAGTTGGCAACCCCGAGGGATTCCTGAGGTTGGTCCGGTTTATTCCCTTTGTTCCATTTCCTCTGGGATGGACCCTTTCTCTTTCCTATCTGCCTTCCTCATTCTTCGAGGGCATAAGTCATTTCTTTTCCCTGTTTTTTATTTCCCTTATTCTTTATTTGATTTTACAAGTCTTATAATGATAATGTTATTGGTCTTACGTCCCTTTTAACAACTGCGGCTTTTAGAGATGCAGGGATGCCCAAGTTTTGCCCCAAATGGCATGACAGTAAATTTACTGAAACGTCACCCTCACATTTGCGGACCCTCAAATGCCAACTGGCTGTGCCAATGAATTTATTAAAAACCAATTTCTATGCATTTAGATGTGTTAATTATGAAAAGTACTAATGAATATTAACTTGCGATAATTCGCACCCATGGCAGTTTGCCAGAAGTTTTGAATTTTCCTAATAAATACGTTGCTATTTGGAGTAGAGTTTTGGGCACCCATCTCAACTCTCACAGCACTCTCACACGCCTGACCTTGACGATTGTCAGAGTCACGTCTGTCCCGTTCTATAGTGGTTTATGAATGCCGCGGAAATTTTCCTTCGTGCGACTTCTCGTGTAACAAATTTTTGCAACATTCTGCATTTCCAAGTTAGTTTGACTCAAGTGAAATTCATTGTTTTTAATGGTTTTCATTATTTACCTGAATGGTGTGAAATGCTCACGTTAAATCAGTTCGCTCACGCATAGTGAAAATTCCGGGATGACATGAGATTTTGCAATACCTGTGTATTTATTTTTTTACGTTGAGACAGTATTTTTCACACTAATTGCATTAATACAAGTTGAAAGATAGTTAAAGAGGGTGCATTGCGCAATTTTGTCAGATCATTTACTGCAAAAGCAAAATAGCAGGTGTTCAAAATATTAAGCATGAGCAATTTGCCTTCGTGCGAACTGTCACGTTAAAAAGCAGGGGCTACCTCTCGAGTGTTAAGATGAATGTCTACCTACAGAGTTGCAAGTAGGCACTTGGCTACTGAGCCACTTCACCTTGCGACAAGATTGCTCAACCCGGTTGTATGGTTATCAAAGTTAAATGTTATGTTATCTAAGACCTACTCTATGAAATAACAGAACATTTGCTTATTACCGTAGTTTCTTACAGAGAAAAGGTCTTCAAAATTTTGGTTTTATTGGTGAGTGCGACTATGTTGCGAGTTCAACAGTGATTGGAGCTCCGCGGTATTAGATTACTCGACGACCAACAGTCACACAGCAACGACTCCCTTGACGAAACTTATTTATTCATAAGTTAGCTGTTCCTGGAGTGGAATTTACATAGTAAAATGGAAACGTTGCATGATGTTTACTAGCACAGAACAAAGCTAATGGTTAACCAATAACAATTTTGAAATATTTTGTATACTGATAGTTCTAGTTCAATATTAAAGATTTGTGTATCTTGTTCTGGGAAATGATTCGATTTTGACATGTAATTTACCCAGCATATCATCCATGTGATATTCATTTCTGGTACCTAAACATTATAACAGAATCTTACGCTATTTTTGGGAGATTCATATAGACTCTCATTTGAGCCTTACAAGGTAAGTGTGTACTATCGGCTGCAAAAATAACGGGCCGTCTTGCCGTGCGGGAGTTGAGTTTTCGAGCCATCAGTTGGCATCACTAGGGGCGTTCTCAGGCGGGGAATGCTGAGAGCCGTGATTGGGCACCTGTCCTTGTTGGCAAAGGGGGAGAGGAGGGGCACAGATAGAGGAGCGCAGCGCCAACTTTGATTTTCTTTAGTTTCGCGCTTGGAAGAATGTTACAGATGAGACGGTGTTAATAAATCTAAATTGAAATGTGAAGTAACCCATTAATTGTTAAGTCTCGTTAGAAAGTCACTGTTGAGTTTTACTGTGTCTGAAATTTTTTGAGAATCGAGTTTTCACAGTTAGGGACTAAACGCATTTTAATAAGAAGAAAAAGAAGGAAATCGCAAATGTCCTAAACTACTTATATTTTTAAGCATTTTTCTTACCAAGAAATAAGTTTTGAAAAGAAAAAAACAAACTAAAGACCTTAGTAATTTTAAAAGCACTCACGTTAGTTAGTTAGTAATTGTTGTTTTAAGGGGTGGAACTACGAGGTCATCTGCCCCTAAGCACTCACGTTAACAGGAGGTTTGTTACATCAAATAACTGAACATGAAGCGATGCTTGTGTAGCAGCGAATCTTTAAAAATGATTTAACATACCGTAAGCTTCTGATTCGTTCATCATGGATAAAATCAGAGGAGGCAATTGTTAGCAGCAAAATCTTTTTTTTTATTATTCAACATCAATAAAATATTAAGCAACAGAAAAAAACATCAATAAAACATTAAGCAACAGAAAAAACATCAATAAAATATTAAGCAACAGAAAAAACATCAATAAAATATTAAGCAACAGAAAAAAACATCAAGAAAATATTAAGCAACCGAAAAAAAACAGCTTATTAACTTTATTCCCCCATCAGTTTTTATAATTAATAATGACAAATCCCAACCTAAATCAACCGAAACCACAGCCTCACTCTCATGTCTTGTTGTCATAAACTAAGAAATTTTCTTTGTCGCTTCTAAGATGCTTTTTAGTGTCTCAAAATCTTAAATCTTAAATTAAATATCTCAAAAGTAAGACAGAATTTCAATATGTGTCTGAAATCATTTTTATCAAGACACTAAAAAGCATCTTGTGCGAAGCGACAAAGAAAGTGTCTTAATTTAGCCACCAAGAAATGACAGAGCTTTGTAGAAAATAGACATCTATTCGTCTTATAGACGTCTAAGTTTTACATTTTCAGCAAAAATTAATTATTTCTACCCTGTTTGAAAAATAAATATTTAATAGCCTAGGTTATAAGGTAACATAGCTTATTTTAACCTTCGAAACATCTAATCTTCAGGTAACTCTACCCTGCAAAATGGCATTGGATTAGGCTTATGAAGCGGGTTATGACACGTCATTCTGCGATGTCAAGACTCTTTAATAAGCTAAAAGTTTACGTCATGTTGTCATATAGCCTAACCGAGGGTAAGTTAAGTTATTTTCAGAAATTGTGAAAAAATATTGCTACTTTGCCAGAAATGTAAAATTTAGCTGTCTCTTAGACGTTTATTTTCATAGGATATTTAGTAACAAAACTTAACACTGGTCATACCAGGCAATCACAGATTCAACTTATGTCAGTCAACATTTGTTTTTTTAATGAGTAATTACTTCAACCAAAAATGTCAGTCAAATTTAAACTTCAAGCTTTTCTTCAATGGGCAAATAATTTCAACCGAAAATTTCAGTGAAATTTAAACTTAAACAGTTTTTTCAATGAGTGAACTATTTCAACCAAAAATGTCAGTCAAATTTAAACTTAAAGCGTTTCTTCAATCTGTAAATAATTCAACCGAAAATTTCAGTGAAATTTAAACTTAAAGCGTTTTTTTTTCAATGAGTGAATAATTTCAACCGAAAATGACTGTCAAATTTAAACTTAGAGCGTTTTATCAATTAGTGAATTATTTCAACCAAAAATGTCGGTCAAATTTAAACTTAAAGCGTTTTTTCAATGAGCAAATTATTTCAACCAAAAATGTCAGTCAAATTTAAACTTAAAGCGTGTTTTCAATGAGTAAATAATTTCAACCAAAAATGTCAGTCAAATTTGAACTTAAAGCGTTTTTCCAATGAGTAAATAATTTCAACCGAAAATGTCAGTCAAATTTAAACTTAAAGCGTCTTTTCAATGAGTGAAGTATTTCAACCAAAAATGTCAGTCACATTTAAACCTAAAGCGTTTTTTCAATGAGTGAATTATTTCCACCCAAAATGTCACTCAAATTTCAACTTAAAGCGTTTTTTCAATAAGTGAATTATTTCAACCAAAAATTTCAGTGAAATTTAAACTTAAAGCGTCTTTTCAATGAGAGAAGTATTTCAACCAAAAATGTCAGTCACATTTAAACTTAAAGCGTTTTTTCAATGTGTAAATAATTTCAACCGAAAAGGTCAGTGAAATTTAAACGTAAACCTTTTTTCCACTCACAGGTGAATCCACACCCTCCACCCTCTCCACCAATACCTACAAGGACAGCTGCCCAATCACGGCTCCCAGCCTTCCCCTCCCGAGATAACACCAAGTGATAGCAACCTGATGGCTCGAAAACTCAACTCCCGCACGGCAAGACGGGCGTTATTTTTGCAGCCGATAGTACCTTGTCATGTTTAAAGTTAGCCTAAACATTTTCATTTCCAGTATTTGTCAATAGAATCCCACCCACAGACATTTATCTAGCAATATTTGATATAGTTTATTTTAAAAAGGTAATCAAAACTGCGGTGTGGCTTGTTGAAATATTGGGTGGCCGGTACTCAGGAGGAAGATTGCCACGCCACTACTTATACAGTGGTGGTTAACACACTCTGTGGCGCTGGTGGGACCTTAGCGTAGTCTATATTCAAGTATTTGTTCCTTCCTGCTAACGAGAAACCTTCGCACAAGAAGGTGCTATGTTAACCATTGACTTACTGAAACAACGCATAATTACAAAAGTAGTTCCCATAAACATAATATTGTAATTTATCATTTTGTAATTGACCGTTATATTAACAAAACAAATGCATGCTATAAAATAATAACAATTTGTAAACTGTTACAGTAACAATTTTAATGAATTTAAACTATAAGATATCTAAATAAATATAATGTGTTTTTAAAGCAATTCGGTTTTAAAATAATTCTAGATAAGTTATATAAATATTTGGAATTGAAGTTTTCCCACTCCAAAAAATATCATTAATGTGTAAAATAACAAATCTATAAAAGTGCTGAACGAATGTTTGCTAAGAAGAATGTAAATATAATCAGATCGGCGGGCTGACTTTCGCTGTATTGCTGGTTGAAACGTTTCTAGTAAAGAAATGACATGGGAAGTATAATTACACATACATGATACGAGAATAATAATACCATATTATACTTAGCTATTATTGTTTTACGTGGCAGAACAGCGAGGTTATCTGCCCAGAATAATTATGTCGGAATTATCTATCGTTATTTGCAGGAGTACAATAATAGTGTATATTGTCAACAGGTTACACAAATGAGTAGGAATTGAAAATAAATTCATAAAATGTGCATAGTCACTTTGGATTTTGTGAAATGTGTATATTGGAATGACATTTTTAATAATAATAATAATAATAATACTAATAATAATAATAATAATAATAATAGTAAACAGTCCATCAACCAGAGAGAGTAGAAGAGCAATATTTAGTTATTTCCAGTTGATTTCAATAAGTAAAATATTATGTCGCATGGTCCAGATTCCACGTATAAAGGAGGCTCTGTGGCTTATAATCGAGGGTTTAACGGTCATGTAAAACTATAAACTTAGTAATTGTTAGTTATTGTGACTTTTGATACATGCGATTATTTCCTCCTTATTCTGTTTATTATATAAAATATCCTGCAAACAGAAGACATATTAATGCATGACTGAAGAAATAAGAATACACACATCAACATTTCAAATAAAAAAAGGACATGGCAACATGCTATCGCAGATGTATGAAACCCTCTCAAAACACGTTATGTACGATAGGAGAGGTTTGTGTTGCGGGCGAGTATCGTATTGACGGCCCAGTGCACTGCTGGGAAGCGTACATGTCGGGGGCCAACAGAAGTAAAAGCAACAACAGAACAGTCCCGGGAGGCAGGGGACGATCCATCACGGCCACATTAAGCCCGGTGTGACAAGCTGGCTCTGTTCTCGGTCACCTCTCGCATTAATCTCACCACATCGCCAGATAACACACTTCACAACAGGATTATTTCTTCCAACCAAAATCTAATTCTTTTCAAGCTCACTTCAAACACAAACACACTGGCGCTCTGAATATATCACGATAATACATTAACATATGTTCTCTTACGTTTTTAAAATATCATATTAAAAAAGTCCTCTCGGCACGCCGGAAGGCGGAGGTAGATTTCACCGGGCAAACTTGGGGATAGGCGAAAATAGGCAGAATATGCAGGTTTTCGTAGAAGGATCAGACCTCATTTATTGCGAG
This sequence comes from Meconema thalassinum, assembly GCA_946902985.2. Taxonomy (NCBI): domain Eukaryota; kingdom Metazoa; phylum Arthropoda; class Insecta; order Orthoptera; family Tettigoniidae; genus Meconema; species Meconema thalassinum. The sequence continues at coordinate 1,211,285,731 of OX336388.2, forward strand.
AAGGTATTTTATAATTGGAGCTTAATTAACTTTGTTTTTCGTCATTTTATGCTTATTTTAAACATTTTATTGTCTTATGGGAACGGTAACCTTCTTGTCATTTGGGGTCCATTTTTATACTTGTGGTCACACTGTCCTTATGCAAGGTTTCGACACTGATGTGTAACTATGTAACGGTCTGTTACTTCTTCACGCAAAATTATATCTACCGCAGAGATTTTGGTTGGTTCCTCAGTTTAGGGGCTGCGACAACGCGGTCATGTAACCCCGTGTACTTTGGGATGGCTGTATTAGTCTGTAATTCAGGTAAGGACTGCAGACGGTCAATTTCAAGCAGTAGTTACTAATGTTGCTACCAGGTACTACCGTCAACGACACCTAGCTGTGAACTTGGCTACTAGATGCCACCGCAATCAGCAACTCGCAACGAACGTTGGAACTTCCCCTCCAAAGGAAAGCATACTGAGGGATTTTTGGTGCTCTTAGAAAATCCGACGACTTCGGCCGGCTTTGAACTCGCGACCTTGGGCATAAACATTCAGCATGCTACCAGTTACGTCACCGAAGCCGCTTCACACTTAGATGGAAATCTGAATCTGATCTCGTGCAAGTGCGTTATCTTGGCAACGTCTGATGGCTCATCCCTCATCAATTTAGTAGTGTTGCCATGGCAACCACTGATAGGTCTTGGCATTTTCTTATAATTCCGAAATTATTTTTCTCATCCCTTGGCATAATGGTGGGTTATATCAAAAATTCTTTCAGACAAAAGTTTTAGGTAATTATTATGGGAATATTGTCCATTTTGTACGGTTTTGATATTGTGCCTATTAAGAGAGATATGATTAATGTTTCCCGAAAAACCCACTTTTTCCCACCCCTTTGGTCAATGGTTGGTGCTATAAAAAAAACTCTTCAAACATACATTTTTGGGCTTTATCCGACACATAGTATGAATGTTGAACGGATTCGATATTTCACATATTAAGAGAGTTATAGCAATATTTCACTTTTTCGAAAAAAAAGCCCCCCATTTTCACCCCCCAACGACCGATTTAGCCCAGTAACGAACTCGACCGAGATTTTATAGGTATACGTATTCGGTAAAAAATTCAAAGTGATTGGTACAAAATTACGGCAGTTATCGTGTCCACAATAAACTGATATACATATACATACATAAATTATATATAACTTTTGAACTGACGGTGGTTTTGGGGCCTGGGGATGTGAAACGCGAAGATATGTCGAAATTTTCCGGAAGTCGAAACATGGTACCCATTGCAATAGTTAGCTTTCTAACGAAATCTACCTCTGGTTGGTTCCTCAGTTTAGGGGCTGCGACAACGCGGTCATCTAACCCCGTGTACTTTGGGTGAGTGTAGAATCTGTCTGATACACGGTGTGAATTGTAATGGCTGTATTAGTCTTAATTCATGTAAGTACTGCAGACGGTCAATTTCAAGCAGTAGTTCCTAATGTTGCTACCAGGTACAACCGTCAACGACACCTAGCTGTGAACTTGGCTACTAGATGCCACCCCAACCATCAACTCGCAACGAACGTTGGAACTTCCCCTCCAAAGGAAAGCATACTGAGGGATTCTAGTGCTCTTAGAAAATCCGACGACTTCGGCCGGCTTTGAAACCGCGACATTGGGCATAGACATTCAGCATGCTACCAGTTACGTCACCGAAGCCGCTTCCCACTTTATCAGGCGGCTTTGGTGGCGTAGTCGGTAACATGCTGAGCTTCTATGCCCAAGATACCGGGTTCAAACCCGGCCGAAGCCGTCGGATTTTTTAAGAGCGTTAAATATCCCTCAGTATGCCTTCCTTCGGAGGGGAAGTAAAGCCGGCGGTCCCATGTCATAGATTTATGGCATGTTAAAGATCCTTCCACTAATTGCAGCTGTGTGAAGCTAAATTGGATAGGTTAAGAATGTATACAACGCTCTTAGGTTTCTATGTTCGTTGCCAAGAGCCGACTGCGGCGGCGTCTAGTAGCTCAGTTCTGAACTTGGCCTCGTAGTCGTTGACAGTGGCGCTTGGCGGCAAAAGTAGGAACTATCTGAAAAATTGTTAGTTGCAGTACTTAAATTAACAAACAGATAACACACACTAATACAGTCATCACAATTAACACCGGTTATCAGACAGATTCTACACACACCCAAAGTACACGGGGCTACATGACCGCGTTGTCGCAGCCCCTAAACTTAAGAACCAACCAACCAACCACTTAATCAGATGGAAATAATGAATCTGATCTCGTGCAAGTGCGTTGTCATGGCAACGTCTGATGGTCCATGCCTCATCAATTTAGTAGTGTTGCCATGGCAACCACTGATAGCTCTTGGCATTTTCTTATAATTCCGAAATCATTTTTCTCGTCCCTTGGCGTAATGGTGGGTCATATCAAAAATTCTTTCAGACAAACGTTTTAGGTAATTATTAGGGGAATATTGTCCATTTTGTACGGTTTTGATATTGTGCCTATTAAGAGAGATATGATTAATGTTTCCCGAAAAACCCACTTTTTTCCACCCCTTTGGTCAATGGTTGGTGCTATCAAAAATCTTATTTGACATACATTTTTGGCACTTATCCGACACATATTATGAACTTTGAATGGATTCGATATTGCACGTATTAAGAGAGTTATAGCGAAATTTCACTTTTTCGAAAAAAGCCCCCCATTTTTACCCCCTTCGACCGATTTAGCCCAGTAACGAACTCGACCGAGATTTTATAGGTATACATCTTCGGTAAAAAATTCGAAGTAATTGGTGCAAAATTACGGCAGTTATCGTGTCCACAAGAAACTGATATACATATATATACATATATATATACATATATATATATATACATAAATTATATATAAACTTTTGAACTGACGGTGGTTTTGGGGTCTGGGGGATGTGAAACGCGAAGATATGTCGAAATTTTCCGGAAGTCGAAACATGGGACCCATTGCAATAGTTAGCTTTCTAATGAAATCTACCTAAAAACAGTGATTCCCCCGCTTTTTTTGTTGATATAGGAAGAATACTGCCATTGCGAATGAGAATATCTAGTATACTTAAGTAATTTTCAGTCAGTAGAAATGGAGATATAAGTTATATTTCATCCATTTCATTTACTCCAAAACAGAACTACACTAAATGTGCTGAGTAGAATAGTTATTCCAGTACTGGGTTTCAAATCTAAAACCCCAGGTTCGATCGTAGCTCAGACCAATGGCATTTAAATAAATGGAACGACGTTGTGCTAATAAATTTATCGGTATGATAGAGATTTCTGTCAAGAAAAAATTCCAACATCCTTGCATATTTTGAGTTAATGCATTAGAGATATATAATTATTATTATTATTCTTTTTATTAAGAATCTTTTCCTTACTCCAGAAATATCGAGCCTATTCACTGTCACGAATTCTGCATGTGATGTGATATTACCACGTTCATCGGTTATTTAAACACTACGAATACTAATAACAACGCATCTTCGTGTGAAGTATAAGAGAAACAATGTATCAAAATGAACTCTCCACACATCAGATTTGTTACTGATGATGATATAGGTCCACATTATTCCGTTAAAAGATATTAATAAGGGCGTTAACTACAGGATTTACGGCAGGGAACAAAACGATCATTAACACATTTTGTTTCCTTTTGAGGATTATGTTTCTATGCTGATATTATTCGTACTACATTACTTCAATCAGTTCCCGCCGTGATACCTTCATACTGATATTTAACTTTTTCATCCATTAGATCAGAAATGAATGCAAGATGTTCTTGTAAAGACGGCAATGGGTCGTTTTGAACCATAATAATAATTATTATTATTATTATTATACGGATTTTAAACATATTCTGGCTTTATTAATAGATTCTTGTTATCAACAAGAATGTACAGAATAAGAGTGTATATTTTGAGTAAGTTGTAATCGACAATAGAATCAAAAAAAGATCTAACCGAAAACTATTCTCATCTGCAGCAAAACTAAATTTGTATTGGATGTTCTGGATTAAATGGTGTGCTGGATCCAAGATCCATGTGCTGTATAATATGTTCCATCTGCCAGAAATACTGTACAAGGCAGTTAATGGGAAACCTATAAGCAGAAGAAGATTCACTCAAAAATCACTCTTGTCCTCAGTAACTCTCTCAATCACAAGTGAAGTCGTTACTGAAAAGGAAACCCTGTCAAATGTTCGAGTGTTCCAACAGGTTCTCAAAAGCATACGCCTCCTTCCAGACGTGGGAATGCAGAAAATGTTCGTTCAATAAGTTACTGTGTAATGAATGCATCAAAAACTGAACAGAACAGTTGAATCGAATTGTCAAAGGCAATGTAATGTATTACGTACAACATATAATGCATGGCTATTGCCTTGTGTCTTGAAATTACATATCAGATTAAATGACAACCACATAGAGTATGAATATTTTTCGTCAATTCGACTGTTCTTCTTTCTTTTTTATTGACGGTTCTTGATTATTGTTAGAATGTGTAGAAATCCATTGTATCACATGTGTAAGAGATTGTCAGAGAAGGATCTTATGTGAAAAGGATATGAAGACGAGGGAAAGATCAGAATGACTTAAAAGCCGGCCTTGTTGGTAGACTGACAATGCCGTCCTTTAACATTACAAGTACTTGGATATTGAGCTCACCCCACTAGGATCCAGAGAGTATCAAAGTAAAATATTGAGTCCCCAATTGATGTTTAGTCAAATACTTTGTGGTAGGTGTATATTTCGCTTGCAATAATTTCTCTGGACCACCTGATTTACTTGAATAGATGTAATGAATAAGCCACACCAACATAATGATTGTGGATTAATCAGTGCAGCAGTGGTCCATATGAAATATAGTAAATGTATTCTTCATTTGATTCATCAGTGTCCACCGTGACGTACAAGTGGGTGGTCGAATAAGTGGGAATCGATTACCAAGTATATACTTTCTTGGTCCTCGGTGGCTTGAGTCCATCCGCTGAAAACCATACCGCATTCAATTGTGATTAATTTGTAGGCGTATTATTTCAAAACACCGTGCATAATTTTGATGGGATTATATATTTTTATTTATTTATTGATCATTTTCTATTTTCAGTGGAAGCAGCGATGGGGTGTGGTGACGAAACTCTCTCCTGCAGCAGGTGAGTACTGACGAGTCGACATTTATTGTACTAACATTGATAAGTAAATGAACATAGGACACACATTTCAGGGGTATTACTGTAGCCACTCTCAAGGACTCCTATAATAGTTTTATTGAACTATCGCTAGAGCAATACTTTGTAATAGCATGCTATCGATAAAATAGTAAATGCAACATTTTATTGTAACTTCTACAGCTTTGTTCAATCTCGCGGAATGGAATATTATTGTGTGTAATAGTCTGGGATAGGGAGTTCATGACCCTAAATTAGTCACACGTGTTATAAAATATACTGAAATAAATTGAGCTTCTACCTGAAGTGCTTATCCAAAAATATGGGCATGATTAAACAATGATACAGGTTACTAGATTATTCAAAACTTCACATCAGTCATCCCTACCCTACACCAGCTACTCAGTTGTATAAAGTGGACACACAGCACTGGCATTCTTGTCTCGCTTGCCTCTCACATGGCACTGTACAAAGAGCCCAAGAAATCACCCTCTCTGTCACGCGCAAACCGACTGTGAGAAGCACCAGAAGGGGTAATCGTATCGTTCAAAATGAGTTTTTAAGAGAATATCGTTAACTGAAATGAAAATTAAAACAAAAATGATACGTGGTTAAAAGCAGTTACTATTAAAAATGTCACAAGAATCATATCATGTACCAAAATGTGTTCTTATATGTATAATAAAAATATGGATGATTCTTACACAAAAATAACCAGCATATTCATCCAATGATTGAACAAAAAAATGCCATTATGACTGCCCCTGATTGGAGTATTAATGAAGTTTTTATTGTCATCTTCTTTGAACTGAAAAGTGCTCAATAAACTTCTTCCCTGTGGCAGGTATTTTTAGTTAATTTGGTTAAATTAACTGACATTATCAGTGCAAGGGGAAGTACTGTTTATGTTTCATCGGAGGAATTCATCATAATTCAGGCAAAATTCAATGTGCGTATAAATGGCTACCCTTTATTACTGAAGCAAAATACATGTAGATGGAATGAATATTCAATTTATTTTAGTCACCTGATTTAATAAAATGATTATCAAAACTCGAAGTTCGAGCATATATTATTACTAAGTTACCTACATGAACTTTGTTATGCTACAAAAGAATGGCTTTTCATGTATTTCGTGGCGTTGTGAGTTTTATGGAAATGATTACCGGTCTGATGAACATCTAAACATTTTCTCTTTAGAGTCATCGAAGTTATTGAGGTCTACACTTCCATGTTCAGTGGGTATATTTATGTATTTCTGACTAGATTATTATTGAATAATAAAACCGCATTGTAGTTCCATGAATTCCTCAGAACTTTCATATAGTATGAAATAGAGGTAAATTGAGAGCGAATAGTCGTTCAGAAGAGCAAATAATGTACCTGTAATACATATAGACGGTAATATATTTATTGCATACATCATCCGACTGAAGCCTGATGAAATATTAATACAGTTCACGCCACAGTTTTTAGCCGGTGAGCCCTGGTTGCGCAGTCTCAGAGAGGACAGGTGGCGAACCTCGTGCATGTGCAATTGATACGTGATTTTCTTCCTGCGCAATTGCCAACTCGCGTATCAATTTCTGCACATGCTTGAGGCTCACTGACTCTCCTCTGTACGACTGAAAAACCGGGACTGACCGGCCAACTCTACTTTCTCGAGAGAAACTCAAACACCACATATTGATACTGTTAATCCTGGTCATTCAACGTTGCTTCAGTATCAATGCACAATGACTAAGTATGTACAAGATCTACTTTGCAATAATATCATGGTACCTTCTTCACTTGTATAACATAGGTAAGGGTATGTGTTTTGAAAATAATGTGAATTTACAAGAACTATTTACAAAAGCATACTTTTTAAATACGACTTAAATTATTTAAATAACTACATACCACGAAACTACATATTGAGTAGAGAAATCCGTTGTCTACTGCCAATATTAGGTTAGCTTATGTACAGCAAAGCCAATTCCATACAGGCCATGGAGGCCATGGGAGTAGTGGAAAGTAGAGGCACTAGATGGGATGGAGTTGTCAGCTCCACGCCCGGCCGTCTTTGCTCCCAGGAATTACCCTGGTACTCATTTCTGGTGTAGGCTGGGTGAACCCCATGGCTATTGGCATTTCCAAAAGTGGCAGATTTGTTTCTAAAATCCACTACCAGGGTGGGGAAAGAACCCACTCCCTTTCAGTTAGAAGCTCAGCGCCTCTACCGACTGCGCCACGCAGCCCTCTAGCCTATGTACAGAGGTGTGCAAATTATTAGAAACGACGCCAGTTTTCCAAAATTGCCTTTATACTTTTCACGGTTTGATGCACTAAATATGATTGCAAGGCACTGAAATTACTTTAAATGTTTAACCAAACGTCTTAATTATATTTCCTTCTAAGAAACTCAAATCATAATGTTCTTTTAGAATTTCCACTAATAGAGGAGCTTTGCTACTCCAACATGCCACACTTTTGTTTTGATTATTTCACTCTACTTTTCGTGTAAATTTAGAGTTTAGGAATTTGGAGTCTCATTACTGATGATCCGCTCTTAAACTATTCAAAGATTCATAAACTATGGATTGAAATCACTTGACTTAGAGGCTGCATTCCAAAGTCAATGAAATAATGGAAAACGGATCCTGCTCAGGTATCCCTCGGAATCCCCAATTCGGCTAGTTTCCAGATGCAATTCCTTATGGGAAGAGGTGTAAGTAAACAGGGGAGTAAGTAGAGTAATACAAGTTGCCAGCAGTTGGTCAATAAAATGATTTTGAACAAGAAATTGTGACAGATTAAATTATTTATTTGATTAAAACTCAGCAATTTTTCTAGGTTTGTGCCGTGTCTTGTGTGGGGGTTCACCTAGGACACCAAGCTGGTTCATCAGCGGGCTCTTGATGTCCCCGCCCGGACCCCAACAGGAGTAGCGAACTGCGCGCTACCGCCCTTTATATAGAGTGCAACTGCACTACTTTACTGCGAGAACTAAAAGCTCAAGCAGCCATAACCTCCCTATGAAGGCATCCAAAACGATGGTATATGGCTTTCAGAGCCAGTGAATCAAACTCTAGGTTTGTCCCGTGTCTTGTGTGGGGTTTCGTCTAGGATATCAAGACACGGGACAAACCTAGAAAAATTGCTGAGTTTTAATTCACTGGCCGTGAAAGCCATATGCCATATTCATTTGATTGTAAGAATTTGCACACCTCTGTATATTGGAAATCACTATAATTGATACGTTGTGTGCCTACAATGTCCAAAATAATTTGCCTCGAATAATATTGTGCTTTGAGTGTAAAATTTTGAAAATTAATCAGAACTACGCTAAACAAAAGCAATTCTCAGAAATCAACATTACCCATTGAGTTCTCCACTTGTCTTTGGCATCTGAATCATAACAAACTATAACATTATTGCTCCATTGATTGAGTAACGTTATGGTGGGTGTAATATGGCCAACTTCATTGACGATTGTATATGATACATTAAATGTCCATAACCCAGCAGCAGTAATATCGATCAAGCCGTCAAATACGCTTCGGCACATATTTTTCCTATATTGGCTACTGCCGCAGCGAACAATTTATTAATGCTTCCGTTCTAGGATAGTATAGTATAAAACATGGCACATCTAGATTGATTAATCATTAAAATTATGGTTTGACAGCTATTGTTACGATACTGGCTCAATGCATAATTAGTATGGGCTCTAACATGCAAATATAGTTAATCATAATGTCGAGAGGATGGATGAACGGTCGGTTACTATAGAAATAGCTGCGTCAAGAATAGTGGGAGTTGTCACGAAAACTGTGCTTATCCAAATTGACTGTAATCTTGTCAATTGCATGTGCTCTCGATGGAATTTCTCTGGATCAAAGTTTATTATGGCAAGTGGCCAAAACGCCAGAAATAAATTTAACTAGTACATTTGTATGAAGATGTTGATGCTGCATTTCCATAACTTAAAACAGGGGTTTCCAAATGTACGGTTCGTGGCTCCATATGAGGTAGCCTATGTATGGTTTAGTGTCATTACTAGACGCATAGACGCCAGTCGTCATCAAGAGAACGCTGCCAACAGGGTCTCCCAACTAGTAGGACTTGGCTTGGAGATCACGGGACACCCGCTGAGTCCAGCATTGCTTCTACTTATTGGTGCCGGGGGCTTCTATTTCTTCTTTCCTGTTGACCTGTCCTTGCCAATACTTGTTCTCATCTGACCATTACTGTATTAAGGTGTCCAAGTTTTAGGCTGTCATTCATTTTCATGTCTTCATAAGTCCGTGGTTTTCCTTTACTTCTACTCTCAGTTTCGAGGCTTCAGACAACATTTTCTTTTTCTTGGTATCTTCTGCCTTCTGAAAAAGGCCCTAAAGAGACAGTATGTGTGTAGGGGAGCGGGGCACCACGCATGGTGCGCCTTCGGGAGTTAGTGACCTCGAACAATTTCTCAGCAAGGTCCGGCTTACCTCCCTTTTTACCTTGACTGTGGTGTGGACTCGATCATCTTTCCTTTCATGACTCTATCTCCTCCCAAGTGTCTCAATCCTCATTCTTCGAGGGTTGAGGGCATCTCATTCTATTGTATTTTATTTCAACATTTGAAACCCTCTTCAGTCAGTCAACACGACTGTACCCAATTGTAGTGGGTGTTATTCCTTAAACCTCAAGGAAATTACACGAGATGAATAAATTCACCATAAACTCTATACCTAGGTTATTATTATTAGCGTATGGCAAGGAAATTATATACATAATATATACAATATATACATAATAACACAAAAAACATTGATTCACTTCAGGCATTAGTGTAATCCGTTATAGCTGAATGTCCAACTTTTGAACCGACTGCAGTGCCTCCGCTTTTGGTGATAGAAAGTACGTAGGTAAGAGTGATAAGAGTGATAAAGTGATTCGCCAGCGCCAGTTGACTAGCATTTACCGTTACACAACAGCGGGTTGGGAAACACCGCATGCGGTCATAGCATTGATTAGATTCCCAGCTGGCAAGATACCATAGTTCATAAAGTTAAGGCTTATGGTGCAGTACTGTAGCCTGTCTTGTATCTCGTGAACATGGTTAGGTAATGAATAAAATATGATGCACCCTTTAGGCTAATTCATTATTTAAGGTATACAATATCACTGTTTTGATTATAATACACTTATATTAAATGTGTAGCCAGCAGATGTTACTGCACTGGTGGCATGTTTTCACGCGTTCATTTTACCTACATCCCATAAATAGACCATATGAATAGGGTTTGTAGTAAACTTATTATTTCCATGTAATCCTATTCAGTAACTCCCATTACATTTGGTACAATCGTTTTGACCGACTGAAAATATTTACACTATAAGAACCTTTCCTATAGAACGGACCTTCACCGGTCCATGTGGCGGGCACAGAGTGATTAGTCACCGCCAGTTGACTAACATCTACCGTTACACAACAGTGGGTTGGGAATCACCGGAAGCGGTTATAGCAATGATTACAGTATCTTCTGGCAAGCTACCTTAGTTCAAAGAGTTAAGGCTTGTGGTGAAGTATTGTAGCCTGCCTCGTATCCCGTGAACATGCTTAGGTATAGAAATTTACTAGTGAAAACTTATCTTCTCAAGAATTAGTCTTGCATTAAATGTATTCGTACGTTTCGGCGCTGTACGGTTTTAAATTGTAGGGGAACCTCAAACAAATGGTATACAGAAACAATCGGAGTACTCTGGAGGCTCCCGTGAACGAAATGACTGCACTGATACGAATAATACCATTGAGGATGAAATACAGTGAGTCTACCAAACCTTCCTACGTTGGTGCAATGTGTGTTTAGGAACAGAAGGACAGCATTTCCAGCAACTACTCTGAAGTTCATGTAAGTAATGATGATTATTGTGTATTTATGTACTGTATTATTATTCCCAGTTCCAACGGGGTCGTGGATGAAAAGCGATGAAAGTCTATATAGTGGATGGTTTTTACGGCCAGATGACCTTCCTGACGCCAACCTTAATTAAAGAGAGATGACATGAATGAAGATGAATGCAACTGGGCAAGGATATGGAAGGTACTGGCCGTGGCCTATCAGAAGGTACCGTGCCAGCATTTGCCGGGAGTTGAAAATGGGGAAACCACGGAAAACCATTTCAAGGACGGCCAACGGTGGGGCTTGGCCCGATGGCCAACAGCTGCGCTTTAGGGAGCATAGCTACCACTGTCGGTAAGTATTGATGAATATTAAATACGTTAAAAAGTGTTGATGTGTTAAACTAGTTGGGCACTACGCTGCTGCTAGCACCAGTGCTTAGCTCGACAGGTGGCTAGCCACAGTGCCCCGGCCGTCACACGGCGATTGTGAGGCCCCGTTGTATAGGGAAGGCTTTCACTGTAGAGGTTCAAGAATTGTGCGGATAGGCGAAATATTTCAAAGAGGATCTATAAATCAATACGAAAATATCGTATATTACCTATTATGATCGCGGGTTCAAACCCGGCTGAAGTCGTCGGATTTTTTAAGAGCGTTGAAAATCCCTCAGTATGCCTTCCTTCGGAGGGTAAGTAAAGACGGCGGTCCCATGTCATAGATTTATGGCAAGTTAAAGAACCTTCCACTAATTACACCTGTGTGAAGCTAAATTGTAGGTTAGGTTAAACGTTTGACAAACGCTCTTAGGTGCCGACGTTCGTCGCCAGGAGTCGACTGCGATGGCATCTGGTAACCAGTTCTGAACTAGTAGTCGTTGACGGTGGCATTTGGCGGCAAAAGTAGGAAATACTTGGAAAAATTCAATGTCTGCAGTCCTTACTTGAATTTAAAACAGATAACACATACTAATACAGTCATCACAATTAACACCGGTTATCAGACAGATTCTACACACACCCAAAGTACACGGGGCCACATGACCGCGTTGTCGCAGCCCCTAAACTGAGGAACCAACCTATTATGATAATTGATATTACATTTTACCACACAGGATCCCCAAATTTCTTCAAAGCCCATATTTATCTACAAAGTAAATGTTTTTGGTCACACACGAGGAAAGGTAATTGTTATGGTGCTAGTTATATGTAGGGGATGTTGATAAGATCAGCTCGTAAAATAATGGTCATCAGCGAAGTAATTCAGGATGTCCTGATGAGAGGTTTTCATGTGTATGAGCATGTAACTACTTATCATTGATCGATGGTTGCTAATGTGATAAGCGGATGTATGAACAGATTAATTGATCCGGTTTGTGAATTATGAGGTGTTATTAGTGTGTGGCAGGCCAAAGTTTTTAGATTTTACAATCAAAACCACGGATAATAGCGTTTGTTTGCGTTGGACAGAATAGGTTATGCAGGGGGTAGTTTTATGTCCCGCACTACATTTGAGGCACAAAGCCCATTTATAACTCAATACTCACTGGCAACTGTTCTTCGTTGTTTGTTGTTGTTGTTTCATTTAGGGGTTTTGCAAAATCGTGGCCATTTAGTCCTGAATACTTGAGTGTGTGTAGTAATTATCTGATAACCTGTTTTATTTTGGCGTCTGTAGTGTTGTGAGTATTTGTAAGTCACATGAGGATTGGGAAGGAGGGGGCCGTGGCCTTAAGTTAGGAACCATCCCAGGATTTGCTTGGTAGAATTGGAAAACCACGGAAAACCACTTCCAGGATGGATGAGATGGGAATCAAACCCAACCCTTCTCACGAGCCTGAGTGTACCCCGTTCCAGCCCTCAGACCAGAATTAAATTTTTTCGCAGAGACGGCAATCAAACCCAGACCTCCGCGTTGACAGCCAAGACTGCCAGTCTCTACGCCTCGACGTGAATGCACCAAGAAGGGAACTCGGCCCTAGAAAGTCATTGGCTAAGATGAGAATCCTCCCAACTTCAACAAAAACGCACAGGAACAAGAAGAATAAGGAGAAGAAGTAGATACATTAAGAGTGGTGTGCGATAAAAATGTTACTGCATCTAATTAAGGACAAAATGTCATCTTAAAAATACCATATTACTCCTTTTAATATACTTAAAGGTGATGTATAATTTGGGCTAATTCATTCTTTTTTGATATTAATACACTTATGTGAAATTTGTAGCCAGCACATGTTATTACATTGGTGGCATGTTTTCACACGTTCATTTTACCTCGATCCCATAAATAGACGTAGCACCAGAACATCCCCACAATTTACCTGATTAGCTGTAGAGAAGAAATATATGGGCCGTTAATTTTCCCCACGAGTATTTTTTAATGGCAGTAAGATTTACCGTTAAGGTTGCGAAACATTACCTTGCTAAAAAGATTACCTTGTAAAGGGGAATTGTTCTGGTTGTAAATTAAGTCTCCCACTGGGTGTCTTTAATCAACAGCTACTTTAAATTTTCAACACTTTATTTAACATATCATTCTTATCTTTCTGTGCATATCTCTATAGCTGTTCGTCACACGCGAAGCCTTTGGGAAGGTGGGCAACGTAGTGTAGCTGAATACGTTAGGTCACCTTCCATGACGAGTAATGGGGAACTGAAAACTGAAGTTCTTGAGATCAAAGCTGTTGAGTGTGATTTCTTCTGAGGGTTTTCCACAGGATATTCTGGGATAAAATTATTTCAAGTTCAGAGGTACCCTCAATGTAACTACACGTCTGATCAGTCCTTGCCGTTTGAGGAGAGTGCGCTGTCGACTGGTTACATCTGTCGGCGCGTCAGAACTAGTGTGGAGCTAGAGGAAAGATTATGTGTCCTCTGCGCTGAGCATTATTGACACTAGGAGAATGCGTGCTGTTCTTCTCCTGGTGTTAATGTACTGCACAGTATATTACAATGAAAATGAAATTCCACAGCCTGCTTCTAGTCGACTGACTGGGCCAGGGATTGAAAGAATGAAGCCCCCATGTAGTGGCGAGCTCATGAACCGTGCCGGCTGCCGAAGCCTGTCGCACTCCTCTGAGGCAATGATTAAATGAAGGACATATTAAATGACATGATAATGGAGAGTGTTACTGGAGTGAAATTTTGACAGGGAAAACCGGTGTACCCGGAGAAAAACCTGTCTGCCTCCGTTTTGTCCAGCACAAATCTCACATGGAGTGACCGGGATTTTAAGCACGGACCCAGCGGTGTGAGGCCGGCGTGCTACCATCTAAGCCACGGAGGCTTCAGTATCAATAGTAATAGTATTAATTACCCACGGCGTAGCCGTGTGGGTTACATAGATCAATTTAACCGCGACAAGGAACTGCAGCAAGTTCGATTCCTGGCGCTAACAGGACCCATCCTGACTGTGGTTTTTCCACACTTTCTCCAGGAAAATACCCGAATACAACTTGAATCAAGTCCCGGGGAACCAATCCCTATACTAACCCTAATAATTTCAGCCACACACATTGGTATAGCCACCACAGAAACACAGGTTATCAGACAAATTGAACACACATCCAAGTACACGGAGATAAATTACCACGATGTCCACACCCCCCAAATTAAACAAAACAACAACAACAAGTAAACTATAGTAAAATAACAAAAGTAGAAGTAGCATTTCTGTTGTTTCTCACCTTTACTCCAAGCAGGCCAAGGCTAGCGTTCTTGGAAAGGAAGCTTGTAGTTTAACGTGACCGTTAATCTCGTGATCATGAGCCATGGGACCTTTTTTAACGTGGAATCTGAACTACAGGACAAGGCATTTCACTTCGAAAATCTCACATTCATTGGCCGAGAATCGAACCTGGTCCGCCTTGGTGAGAAGCGAACAGCTTGACCACTACGCTACCCCTTCGTCCTCCCCCCCCCCCCCACCCCTAGCGCTCTTGGCTGTCATCCCGGAGGTCCAGGTTCGATTCCCAGCTCTGTCAAAACTTTTAACTCTGGTGTGAGGGCTGTAACGAGGTACGCTCAGCTTCGTGAGGTAAAATTCAGAAAAGAAGGGTTCGATTCCCACCTCAACAATCCTAGAAGGGGATTTCCGTAGTTTCCCTACTTCTACTCCGGACAAATGCCGGGATGGTTCCTTACTTAATGCCACGGGCGCCTCCTTTCCAATCCTATCCCCAATTTACAAATACACACACACTCGTACAGCCATCAAAATAATACAGGTTATCACATAAATTACACACACAAATACATGGGACGATATAACTATGTTGTTGTATCTCCTAAAATAAGCAGCAACTACTCCAGGCAAATACTAGGATTGTTATTAACTTATGGCCATGGCTGCCTCCTACCCAATCTTAACTCTATTAATACAAATATACACACTAGTAGGCTTACAGCCCTCACAAAAGTCACAGGTTACCGAATAAACTACACACACACACGAATACACGAAGCTACATGATCACAATGTTGCAAAGTCTCTGAACGAAACAACAACAACAACAACAGCAACATCAATAACGCTACCTTATTTTGAGTCCTGGGGCAGCTAACGAATCCCTCCAATTGCAACTATACAGTCCAGTCTATCAGAGCCACATAGAAACACAGGTTATCAGCAAATTCTAACATATGTGCAAAGGGATGATGATCAATATTTCAAATGAATCAACAACAAGTACGGATTATAATGAATATTTAGAATTCGCTTGTCCAGGATAAGGATAAAGTGATGAGCTAACAGTCTGCATGAGTTCTTTCCTTCTCTGTGAAGTGAGTGGCGGCAAGGAAGGCACTCACCTGATTAATGGAATGCAAATTATTAGTTACAGGCAATAAAAGTGCGAGAGGATTACGGTCCTGCACGCTGTTTCCACACCAGGTGCAAACTGTTCACAACTAAACTTCTAGAACGAAGACCGTAAAACAGAAATGCCTCATCGCTTCATTTAATATCCCTCCCGTATTCTTCTAACTCAACTTTCATCTTCGCTTGTGAGCATTGATTGTTTGCTCGAAAGTAAACTTGTTATACTTTCAGCCAATATTAATCAAGGATTTGGTTACAAAAGACTGTCTTTCGTTACCTTATAACAGTTCTTGTGGTGGTTGTTAGTCCATTTAGAGGTATTATAGCATCGTGGTGATCTGGCCCTGTGTACTTAGGTATATATAAAATTTGCCTCTGAATTTATTCCAGTCAGCTGGCAATTGAGGGTCTGCAAATGTGACGGAACCGTGTCAGTAGATTTACTGGCAATTTAAAGATCTCCTTCGGGGAAAAAGTTCTGGCACCCCGGCGTCTCTAAAAGCCTCAGTAGTTTAAAGGGGCGTAAATCCAATAACATTATTATTATTATTAACTTATGTCATTGTGATGGCTGTCCTACTGGGTGTATTGGCAATTGGGCAAGGGTACGGGTAGGAGACAGCCGTAGCTTTAATTTAAGGAAAAATGCTGGGATAGTACCTTATTTCCAGTACCAGTACTACAGTCATCACATAAATACAGGTTATCAGACAAATTCAACACACACTCAACTATACAGGGCTGATGACCAATATGTCCCAAACACCTAAAATGAACTAACAGCAACAACAACAACGTAATATCTGAAGCGTTCCTGATGCGATGATTTGTAACAACCTTTGAGTCCTTCACTCATTTCCTGAACCACACTATGTTATTCCAGCGTTTAACACCTGTATTACAATGTGTTATGAATAATACATACATAATGTGTGCTTAATGTGCCGTAATTAGCGGGATCATTGTAAATGCTGAGTAAGCACGGCCTATGTTTATTTATACCTGGTACCGCTTATCTGAGGGGAGGCAATGTCTTGGGACAATAACAATGTTAGTTGACATTTGGTCCATCAAGTGTGATCCCCTTATTTGGTTTACACCTCCGATTATACGGCTTAGTCTGGTAACCTGTCGCCGATACGTGTGACTGATGACAATGGCACTAAGTAATATTACTCTTGGACGATATGGATTTTCGCCACTCAGCATGACGTAGCGATGAGGGATTTGATCTTGCAAAAGAGCTCGCGATCGACTGCCGGTTTGAATCTGGTTATGGGCACTGATGCATGTGTTGTCTTTTGTTAAGTATTATTCATTTCTGATACAAAATAATATAATTACAAATTTATTACGCACACTGTGCAAAATTTGTACATTACATCTGGCTCAGGAATCAGAGCAATATTCAGTCCGAGAGACCGCTCTCTTCTTGCTCTCCATTACGTGATGTGTATCACACTGTTCTCCACACTAAACACATGCACACCCATGGCTAGCTTGGTGAAAGGATTTCTCAGCACAAATACGATGATGACGCGCTTTGAGATGCATGGTTTCCATCAGGTGTCCCAGCTCGTATTCTTCTTTCACCCAATCTTTGTTGATCATTGCATCTGTTGTGTAGAGGATTTCTTCGATCGAGTCCCTATTTCCTCGTAGCTCTTGTAATAGTTCTTTCTATGCTGGAGTGTGCTGCAGATGCATTTGCAGGCTTAGGTCTTATAGCCAAAAGGTAGAATAATATATACCAGTAATCTCAGATAATCAGAAATCATAAGATATAACGGTAGTGTAGTGGTTAGCATTGATGGCTACTATCCTTATTGTTCGGGTTCTAGCCAGAAATTTATTTCCGGTTTGAGGTACCAAATCTGTATCTTTGACATAATTTCGAAGACTTCACTAGGTCATCACACGAGTATACTTACGATGCGCAGGTTGTCAAGAAGCGTCAAGTTGAAAGTTCTGAGAAAGAATTCTGTGGAAGCTACAAACCAGTTTCTTCTTCTTTGTTCGATTTTGGCCAACCTTGGACAACGGGAAACAATTGACGTGCTGATTAGTCCTTTTTCTGCTCCCAGAAATTCTTCATCCTTTCGCTGTGGATTCTCTTCCTTTCTTCCGACCAGATGTTCTTAGCTCTTCTCCCTTGCTTTTCCTGGAACCCCTTAAATGCATCAATGTAACTCGAAACACCTCTCTCTTCCGAATCTCATTTGGACTTACCCCAACTTCCTCCATATCCTTTCTTATTTCATCTACCCATTTTCTAGTCGCTTTTATCTTGGTGATGTAATTAAAGATTTTCTTCGTTAGTCGACTATCGCTCATTCTCGTAAGCTGTCCAAAGAACTTCTATCTTCTCTTTCGTATGGTATCTGTGTTTTTTTCTGGTTGTCCGTAAAGATGTTTGTTTCACCTCTTCCGCCATGTAGGCCTACCATCGTTTCTATTTTCGGGTCCTAAGATCTTCCTCACGATTTTTCTTTCTTTCTTCTCCAGTTCCTCTATTTAACCTTCTTGTTAAGTAACAAACATTCTGAACTATATATACAATACAGTTTATTTATTTAGCGTATGACATTTAAATACATTTTAACAGTAAATTACGTTATTTCTAAACACTTAATCACAAACATATAGGTCTTCTATAAATTTTTATGGAATTCGGGGTTGCCAACAGGAATTCCACGTAATCTCCTCTATATGTTCTGACACTGCAGTCTTCCCTGATGTGTTGAATAGTCTGCCTCGGTGCTGGTGAGGCCAACAAACCCCATTTAAAAAAATTACGAGCCTTACAGTAGTCGCATATGATGTGTAACATCTGACATAGAAGAAACCTCACGTGAAATTGTTGATACACCGGCATTTTATAGTATTATTGTCACAAATATTAAACTATTGTAAAAGGGAGTGTTTTGCAGATATTTCAGTTTATAATACGGAACTCATTTTATTAGATGATTTGTAGCTTCCACCAGCACTAGCCTAAATAAAGAATACGATATGGATCAACTAGATTAATAGACGCGACACCGCTCATAACCTTAAATTCCTTATAAACAGGTCCTCTTGATTCACAGACCAACACGTAATTACATATGGATTCTGTTAAAATGAGTCATATTGATATGATAAATATCGTTTAAAACGATACTCTGGTAGCAAAAATATCTACCCCGCCCAGGATTCGAACCCAAGATCTCTAGATTCATAGTCATACGCAATAACCCCACGGCTATTTCGACTACGCAAATATTGTGCACAAGTTGGTGACTTATTTCCACGTTCCAATAATACTGCATTACGGAATTAAGTTTCATTTATATTTTGCTTCTTTCGATAATGTTCCTGAGTGACATTGAGTTTAAAATGCCTTATGGCAATGCAATGCCGACTACTTACAATGTTGGATATTAAGGCATTTTACCATTTAAATACTGATACGAAGACTTCGAACATGTACCATGTCATTTGTTTAAATCACTTGACACCAGAGTTCGCATGAGCGTCCGTTCAGTATGTCATATACATTCCACATGGCCGAGAGTGCGTCATGGTATCAATTTTCGACACCGCGCGCTGATTGTTTCTCTTACCAGTGCCAGCTGGATCGATCGATCGTGTTGGTAGTGCGTCTTATACTTCCGTTCGATCCACCACTGCCAGCTAGGGCACACTTCCATTCGATCGATCGAGCGGGCAGTGCATACTTCCGTTGTCCACCACTGCCAGTAGTACACTTCCGTTTGATCGATCGAGCGGGCAGTGCATACTTCCGTTTGATCCACCACTGCCAACTCGATGGTTCTGATCCACTTCCGTCCCCAATTTTCAAAATCACTCCTACAAAACTATCCAGAGCGGCTTCGGTGGCGTAGTTGGTAGCATGCTGAGCTTCTATGCCCAAGATAGCGGGTTCAAACCCGGCCGAAGCCGTCGGATTTTTTAAGAGCGTTAAAAATCCCTCAGTATGCCTTCCTTCGGAGGGGAAGTAAAGCCGGCGGTCCCATGTCATAGATTTATGGCATGTTAAAGATCTTTCCACTAATTACACCTGTGTGAAACTAAATTGGATAGGTTAAGAATGTAAACAACGCTCTTAGGTTGCTACGTTCGTTGCCAAGAGCCGACTGCGGTGGCGTCTAGTAGCTAGTTCTGAACTAGGCCTAGTAGTCGTTGACGGTGGCGTTTGGCGGCAAAAGTAGGAACTATTTGAAAATTCAAAGTTGCAGTCCCTACTTGAATTAAAAAACAGATACACACACTAATACAGTCATCACAATTAACACCGGTTATCAGACAGATTCTACACACACCCAAAGTACACGGGGCTACATGACCGCGTTGTCGCAGCCCCTAAACTAAGGAACCAACCAACCAACCAAAACTATCCAGCAACCGAGCGGAAAGATATTACACATCAAAAGTGAATCTGCACATCTTCCGTGACCTGTTCTCAGTCAGTTTAGAGTTGGCCATACCTCGCGAGGTTGATCAAACCCATGGACGATCTTAGTGATACAAGGTAATGATTGGCATGTTGCTGGGGGCATTTTGAAGCCATTCTCTCTTCCAGGTATCGCTGATGTAACCCCAGTGAGACTGTTTGCAAGTGTGAGAGGAGGGTGCCTTGAGCGAAGTTTGCTGATTCTGAGATTAGGGATGAGATCCTTCGCATATTTAGGGCTGGTATGTGGCTCAGGAAAGGCAGCCAGAAGGTGGGAGTAGATCTAATTGTTCCAGAAATGATACGCATAGTATTACTAAGTTGGACATCAATTTTGTTTGCATGAGCGCTGTTCAACCATATTCCGCCACAGAGTAGCCTATACCAAGCTCTAAGCAGAAGTCCGCAGAGTTGCCACTGATGATCCCCATGTTGTTCCACAAAGTTTTTGAATGAGATTATTTCTTATCCTGAGCATTGCAGCAGTTTCCTTGACGTGAGATTCAAAAGACAGGTTCTATGTAGTGCGGCATCCACATATGTTGGCTCCTCGTTATGATTAAGACGTCTATCATCAATATAGTTTTCCAGATCTCTATTAGATTGTATGTTATTAAGATTGAAGCAGGTTACTTCTGTCTTAAGCAGCATTAGGTCCAAGCCTCCATTTTCAGATATATATTCTGCCAGTATATAATAATAATGTCATATGGCCTCAGGTGCCAGGTGTAAGCTTTGCTATTTGCACCCAAAAGGCAGCTTGTATGTCGAATTTTGCCGTTCCTTGGAACGCTATGAAAGTCAAGGAGGTTAGATATCTAAGCTCCTTGACACTATAGCGCTTTCTAGTAGAGAAAGGAGGAACTTAGTGTTGGGGGAAAATCCCGAGATTAAATTTGCCATTTGCCTACTGAAATGAAATGGGTTCTTTAACATGCCAACAACGTATGACATGCGTGCCGTGATTGTTGTTGCCTTTCAAAAATCACTAACCACGGCCAGGAGCGAACCAGAAAGCTTGGGGTTGGTAGTCCGACACGATAACCACTCACCCACCGTGGCAAGCTATTCTGCCAGTACAGACAAGTCAGATGTCAGGATTTCTTTCATAGTTTCAAAGCGGGTGTGCCTTTTGCTATGTCTCAATCATCTGCACAACCAAATTTCTTACAAACAATTTCAGGCATATCAGCAATGTACAGGCTAAAGAGTAGTGGGGCTAATACTGAGCTAATACAAACCAGTAGGCTATTTATTATAAGAAGTGACTTAAAGTAAATTAAGGTACTCCTCGACACTACTGAAGACATTTCATTACAAGGATCTGATTTTCTTCAAATTGATATCACTGATTCCAAGAATATAAACTAGTGAATTTTTGCCAAAAAAAAGAAAAATTAATTGAATTTGGGGGATCTTTTTCAAAGATTAATCACAAAATAACGTGCATTTTTAGGACGCGATATCTTTGCTGTTTTTCAACTTAATTGAGTCATTGTTGTCGCAAATTGATCTGCTGTTTGTTCAGAATGTTTTATAGCAGAATTGTTTTTGTATCATTGATTGAGGCAAATATATTAGCTTTGTTTTACAATTTGCGTTATATTGATTGAAAAAATAAATTAATTGTGGGGGGCGCGACCCCTAATTTCAATTTAACAGCTTAATTCTGCTTTTCAACATAGCTGCATTATTTGTCTATATTTTAGTTTCTGAATGAAATTAATATCTGCATTCTAAGTGGATATTTTAACTGCCCAAGTCAAGACAACTATTGAAAAAAAAGTGAGAGAAATCGTAACTTAAAGTTGAGGTACACCTTTGGAGTAAAGAGTCTTACTTTTCAACTCCTAAAAACTGCCTTTTCTTTGGATTTTAGGTCAATCTTCTGCATTCTTCAACCCATGAGTATCTCCTACATTGTTTTAGTTCTGGAGTAGACTGTTTCAAAACCAGATTAATGTGTGCTTTATCTGCTGCACCTATGCGTCAAAGTGACAGCTGCTGAAAAGCGTGCACACCGATCATTAAAGTGAATATAAATGAGCTAAACAACAATAAAACTAGTATAAACTATATAGCCGATTTATGGAAACTAGAGAGGACATAATATCGAATGAGACAATACAAAAATCGAAAATTTTCTTGAAAATGACTAATGGAAGGGTTGATCAATACCTTAAAATTAAATGAAAGCCGAAGACCAAAATAATAATGTTAAAGATAGATTTTATTTTTTTCATTGCGACGGAAGATCTTCTCCAATAATAGGTATCGAGTCTTGTGTATCTGACTTTGAAAGCCTAGTTTTTCTCAACTGTTCCTATACATTAAATCCTGCTTCAAAAGCAGGAGGATAGCTTACGGAATGGATATTTTAAAATCGGGATTTGTATGAAATAGTAGCTTCTAAACCTCACGATGCCAGGAAATACACTGGGTATGAATGGGGCTCGCATTTTATTGTCTGTCCATTCCAGTAAATAAAAGAACAATAAGCAAATTTGCTACATTTGTATAAAATAAATAGCAGTTACTGGATCTGAATTTATGCTGAGGAGATATTCCAATGTAGACTTATAACTGACGAATCTTCAAATATTTGCACTATTTTCTCGACTATTTTAACGACTATTTGTAACGACGTAGCCGAACAATTTTAATGAGTCTTGCGATAATTAAATCCGTTTATTGCCTACTTTAGCAAGTAATTCCTTAAGTGAGAGTTTATTCATCATTTTCTCTAGGAACTGTACCAATACTATCAAGAAAAAAAGCTCTGTCTTTTTTTTCTTCTGGCTGTCGACCCGGAGGTCTGTGTTCAATTCCCAGCTCTGACAAGGAATTTACTTCTGGCCTGAGGGCTGGAACAGGGTACACTCAGCCTCGTGAGGCAAAACTGAGAAGAGGTGGATTCGATTCCCACCTCAACCATAGGCCTACTGGAAGTGGTTATCTGTGGTTTTCCACTTCTACTTCAGGAAATGTCGGGATCCTAACTTAATGCCACGGTGGCTTTCTTCTCAATCCGCACGTGAATTACAAATACACACACGAATGTAGCTATCACCGAGTTATTGATGTGATCGCGATATCTGAAGAATGTGTGTTCTCCTCTCTACTTGTGCGGAAAAGCGATTTGAGTAGTCTGGTGACACCGACGCGTTGGGATAGCCCTCAATTCATGTTGAAACAGCAATTACATGCGTCCTCGTGCCAGTGTGGACAGGAAGCCAACAGCGAAGCTGCGTCTGGCGGTCGGTCGACTTGGCGGGAGACGTGCGCGCTGAATGTTAAGCGAGTCCCATGCACAAAGACAATCCTGATGCGATAGCCAACAGCAGCAGCAGGAGTAGTAGTAGTTTGTTTTATGACGTCATTGAAGGCTGATGGCTTGTCGTAATCGTAAAGGCAAGGGGGTGGGTTGGAAGGTGCGTTTAGAAAGAAGAGAAGAGAATAGGACAGGAGAGAAAGGGAAAGAATCGTGTAATTCTAGTAAATGAGTGGGGAGTGTTTGTAGTTCCAGGGCCAAAGGAATGGCTTTAAAAGGTCTTCAAGGGTACCACTTCGTCGCGTCTGCTTGAATGGCGTCACTCTGATGATAGACTATTACTATCTTCAAGTAGCTTAGCTAAGTCCCTTACGGTAGCAAATGGTACAAGGAAAGGATTGATGCTCAATTTATTTGTCGTGACAAGAAGGGCTGAATGAGAGTATCGTCTTAAGGAGGCTTAAAATGAACGAATCGTTCCATTCCCGCCAACAGAGGCACAGATGTTGATGTCATCTTCCCCGGTTGAAGTGTCTACAGCACCGTTAAAACTCCCGGCATTATTGTGACCGTCGCCTCCGTAGCGTAGCGGTCAGCATGGTCAGCTGCCGCCCCGGAGATCCTGGGTTCGATTCCCGGCTCTGCCACGAAATTTGAAAAGTGGTATGAGGACTGGAACGGGGTCTACTCAGCCTCGGGTGGCCCAAATAAGTAGAGGGGGTTCGATTCCCACCTCAGCCATCCTCGAAGTGGTTTTCCGTGGATTCCCAGTTCGTCTTCGGGCAAATGCCGGGATGGTACCTACTGTAAGGCCACGGCTGCCTCCTTCCCTCTTCCTAGCCTATCCATCCCAATCTTCCATCCCTTCCCATCCCTCATGAGGCCCCTGTTCGCTTTGCAGGTGAGGCCGCCTGGGCGAAGTGCTGATCACACCTCCCCAGTTGTATCCATCCCGACCAGATGTTCCAAGCTCCAGGACACTGCCCATAGAGGCGGTAGTGGTGAGTTCCCTCGCTGAGTCCGTGGGAACCACCAACCTAGAGGGTAAATTGACTAAATAAAAAAAATATTGTGACCAATGAGTTATTACTAGGGACCAGATATTTAGATTTTTGAAATTGTCATCTTAGGTTTTCAAAATATAAAATAGTTTTCTTTTAGGTTTTTAATAAGTAGAATAGGTTTATAATTAGGTTTTTATGTGTAGCAAGTGTAGCAAAAGCTGACATAAACTGCGCAAATCTTAAAATTAATTCCTAATTGTTAGTAGAAAATCTGATTGCAATGAGTGTGTAAATATTGTACATGGTGATACGTTATAAAATTATCATCAAGTACATAGGGGCGTGGTGGCTCAGCGGTCAAGCTGTAGGCCTCTCACCACGGCGGACCTGGTTCGATTCCCGGTCGATGCAAGTGAGATTTTAAAAGTGAACTGCCATTTCCTGTGGTTTGGATTCCACGAAGAAAGGAGGTCTCGTGGCTAATGATCGCGAGATTAACGGTCACGTAAAACTACAAATTTCCTTCCTTTTTTATCGTCGAGAACATCACACTTTTAGGCAATATTTTCTGTACTTTGTTAATTATTCAAATTTAATAAAACCAAGGATGTCAGAGTTGATTTTCACACTCTATCCCGATTAATTAACATTGTTTATTTAGAATATAGGATTCTTGGAAACAATACGGGATTTATGCCCATTATTCTGACAATAAATAACGAAACAATAAGATATAAGCTGAAAATCGCTGTATGTATTTGACTCTTCTCTCAATGAACTACAGCTAGGAATAAAAACTGAGGCGTCTACTGTGGCGTTAAAACTCCCGGCATTAATGGACTTAAACCATTTAAATAAAGAAGTTGGCAGTCTCAATTTGATGCTCTCATTTCTTCTTAATTGGAAATAAATTTCACTAATAATTTTAACAGTAATATACCAGTTCGTCGTGTCTGCTTGAATGGCGTCACTTTGATGATAGAATATTACTATCAATTCAAATATCAGCGTTGACAGTACACATATGCTTACGAAACAAAGTATTTAACAATATGGAAAAGAATTCAAATATACTCTAATAAATGGAACAAAACTGCAATTAAATATTTTAGATACTCGCATATAATTCAGTTTCTTAGGCACTACAGAACTCATGAATATGGATGGTTCTTTTGAGCGTGATCCGAAAAAGTATTCAAGTATTTTGTATTTAGAAGTAAGGGAAAGAAAAAGGTAAAAACCTAAGAATACGGTCCCTAGATAAACCGTAACTCACTGCATCTTCAGCCTAATATTGCGTTTCTTCTGTTCCTTCATTTCGGGGTTTGGCATCGTGTGCTTGTGCATATTGGACTTGTATGGTAACCTGTGTTTTTGTGGTTACTTTTAATGTGTGTGTAAGTCGAATTCTGGGGGTATAGACTTAGGAAATATGTCCAGGGGCTAAATAAAATAATGTGCCTTACTGGCATTTGGGTCTAGCTTATATTGGAAAGTTTAATATCACTGTGACAATTCTAATATCAGCGTTGACAGTACACATATGCTTACGAAAATTGCAACATAATGATGTACCGGAACCATAAAGTCGGATTACATTGACCTACTTAAATGTAGTTCTTTTAGTTATGGGTTTCTTCTGAATTTGTTTAAAACACGAAACTCCAAATTCAGTTGATTGTGTACGTACAGGAATAGTTGCAGAAACCTGGCCAACAGTTATAGTTGTCACAGATAATAACAAGTGTAAAGAAATTATGACTGCACACATATGGCCCAAAGTTACATACTGCCCGGGGTTACATTTAACCACATGTGTTTTTTCATAGATCGACATAGATATTGATCCTCGCCAATGTAAGGCCACACAATACATACATATCTGAATTTAAACTACACACATCAAAAAAAGTTTTGCATCACCTCGGTTCCAAGAGTTCCGGAACCGTTAAATACAAAGGGAATAGAGATCAACACAAACAACATTTCAGCTCGTTTTATTGCTCATGAGACCCACACATTGCATGTTGTACCATCATACAGCTAGACTTTCAGCATTTGTGGTCCAGATTGCAGTACACACCACTACCTCTAATACCCAGTAGCACGTCCTCTTGCATTGATGCATGCCTGTATTCGCCGTGGCATACTATCCACAAGTTCATCAAGACACTGTTGGTCCAAATTGTCCCACTCCTCAACGACAATTCGGCGTAAATCTCTCAGAGTGGTTGGTGGGTCAAGACGTCCATAAACAGCCCTTTTCAACATATCCCAGGCATGTTCGATAGGGTTTATGTCTGGCGAACATGCTGGCCACTGTAGTCGAGCGATGTCGTTATCTTGAAGGAACGCATTCACAAGATGTGCACGATGAGGTCGAGAATTGTCGTCCATGAAGACAAATGCCTCTCCAATATTCTGCCGATATGGTTGCACTATGGGTCGGAGGATGTCATTCAGGTATCGTAAAGCCGTTTCGGAGCCTTCCATGACCACCAGTGGCGTACGTCGGCCCCACATAATGCCACCCCAAAACATCAGGGAACCACCACCTTGCTGCACTCGCTGGACAGTGTGTCTAAGACGTTCAGCCTGACCAGGGTGCCTCCAAACACGTCTCCGACGATTGTCTGGTTGAAGGCATATGCGACACTCATCGGTGAAGAGAACGTGATGCCAATTCCGTGGGGTCCATTCAGCATGTTGTTGGGCCCATCTGTACCGCGCTGCATGGTGTCGGGGTTGCAAAGCTGGACCTCACCATGGACGTCGGGAGTGAAGTTGCGCATCATGCAGCCTATTGCGCACAGTTTGAGTTGAAACACGACGTCCTGTGGCTGAACGAAACGCATTATTCAACATGGTGGCATTGCTGTCAGGGTTCCTCCGAGCGGCAATCCGTAAGTAGCGGTCATCCACTACAGTAGTAGCCCTTGGGCGGCCTGAGCGAGGCCTGTCATCGACAGTTCCTGTATCTCTGTACCTCCTCCATGTCCGAACAACATCGCTTTGGTTCACTCTGAGACGCCTGGAAACTTCCCTTGTTGAGAGCCCTTCTTGACACAAAGTAACAATGCGGACGCGATCGAACTGCGGTATTGACCTTCTAGGCATGGTAGAACTACAGACAACATGAGCAGCGTACCTTCGTCCTGGTGGAATGACTGGAACTGATCGGATGTCGTACCCCCTCCGTCTAATAGGCCCTGCTCATGCATGGTTGTTTACATCTTTGAGCAGTTTTAGTGACATCTATGAACAGTCAAAGGGACTGTATCTTGGATACAATATACACAGTCAACGTCTATATGCCGGAGATCTGGGAACCGAGGTGATGCAAAACTTTTTTTGATGTGTGTACATAGCCTATTATAAGCAGGGCGTGTTGGCCCACCGGTGAAGCTGCTTGTCTCTCAACAAGGTAGACCAGGTTGGATTGCCGGTCAATACATGTGAGATTTTCGAAATGAAATGCCATATCCTGTGGATCGAATTCCACATAAAAAGGTGGTCCCATGGATCAAGATCGGGAGATTGCTGGAGACATAAAACTACATGCTTCCTTCCTTTTTAGTTTACTTTCGATCCTTGCGAAAATTGAAAATAGACTTATGAGATCTGCAAGGGCCAAATGATGTGTGTGTGTGTTTGTCTGGCCCCCTATCAATTAAAACACGACGAAACTGAATTGAATGAAATTTCATGTTTCATATCACCGCCGTCTTTACCGAAACAAAATAGTGGCCACCCAAATGTAAAAAACTTAAAATCAAATTACGACTAAACTTATCGGATCTCCAAATTTGGTCATAACATATCTCCATATGAGACGCGTCTTACGCCCAATCTACAAGGTCATCAGCCCAATCATTTCAGGATAGTAACCGTGTGAATTATGCAAGCATTATAATCTATAACTGGACTAAAGCCTAGCATGCTAACCAATTAGCCACGGTGGCGGACTACCACTCGATAATAGTACCATATTGAGTTACGCAGTCGATAATAGGTCCAGTAATAAGCGTAATAATTAGCATAGTATAACGTACAATACATCACGTTGTTTTTCAACAAGCTACTACAACCAACATTCCATTATTCTCCTCGATAAGGACAAAGAGTTATAACTATACCCATACATTTAGGAGACATTAGGCTATAATGTTCTTCGCTGAACATCATGTTCTACTATAAGCTACATTAGTAAAATGAAATGAAAATCAGCTAATTTCTACTTATTTGTCACAGATTTCTGTGGGCCAAAAGTGCTCTGTCCAATCACCAAATGCTGTTCGTGCTTACACCGCCAAAGGATTTGATGGTTATCAAATATCAATAACACACCGTGTGTGGCAATACCTTTAGTTAGCTTAATATATACAGTACTTGGCTGACTTTATCACCTATGTACCAAAATCAAACGTCACCACCTAGCGTTCTTGGCTGTCGCCCCGGAGTTCCAGGTTCAATTGTCGGCTCTGCCAAGAAATTTGAATTTGTTCTGAGAGCTGAAACGGGGTACAGTAAGGCATGAGGAAAAACTGAGAAGAGGTGGGTTCGATTCCCACTTCAGCCACCCTGGAAGTGGCGTTTGACGATCAAGTGGTGAGTGCTATCGGCTAGCCTGCATTGTAGAGCGCTATATCGCACGAAAGATGAATGTGTCAGAGTAGGTGCTATTTATTATCTTAGGCAGTCTTAATTGATATCAATTTAGGATACTTCCTACAGCAGCTGGTATAGTTGGGAGGATTTAGAGGCTGAAGTTGCACCCATCCATAAGCACATTATCTTCGAAGAAGACAATATTCAACCTCTCGTAGCCCGGATTGTCCAAGTCGTCTTTGTAGCAGAGTAGTAACCACTTGTTCTTTGGCCTACACCTTAACTAGACATGTCCTTAATTTGACACGAATGGTATATGGTCCCTCGGCAACTGATCCGTCTAATAACAAGTAACAACTTCCGGGCTCAAATATATGAAACCTGGCAGGGAATATCCCAAAAATATATCCAACGTCTATTTGATTTCATTCCACAACGTTTAGACGCTCTTAGATCCGGTCGTGTTGGCATTGTCCTGCAGCTGTATTATTTGTGTCTTATCATCATAAGTTATTGCTTGCCATGGTGGGTGAGTGGTTAACGTGTCAGTCTACTAACCCCAAGCTTGCAGGTTCGCTCCTGGCCGTGGTAAGTGATTTTTGAAAGGCGGCTAAAATTACGATACACATGTCATACGATGTTGGCATGTCGAAGAACCCATTTGAATTCAGTAGGCCGTGTTCATAATGGCAAAATTAATCTCGGGAGTTTCGGCCAACACAAAATTCCTCATTTCTCTACTAGAAAGCGCTATAGTGTTCAAGGAGCTTGACTTTCATAGTGCTTCAAAGAACAACAAAATTCGACATGCAAGCTACCCTCTGGGTGTCAAATAACAAAGCTTGCACCCGACACCCGTGGCCATACCATATTATTATTATCATAAGTTATATACTGCGTGAACTGCAAACTCAAAGTGTCGGCAAGGAATAACCTACTCCGCAAACTGCCTGGCTCACAGTGGGGTAGTCAACCAAAAACCCTCCGTACATCTCCAATGACACTTTGTTATTCCGTCGGAGAATATGCATGTCCTGTTTGGTATTCTTCATCCCATGCTCGACAGGTGGACGTGGCCCTCTATAAGACTTGCAGGCTAGTGACTGGCTGTTTAAAGTCTACTCCAGTTGACAAACTCGATTGTCTTGCAGGAATTGCTCCACCTTGTGTTCGGAGGAAAATAGCTGCGAACATGGAGAGGTGTAGAGTGGAGCAACAAAGTGCTCATCCCTTACATGGCCATACACCTCCAGTTCAGTGACTAAAGTCAAGAACAAGCTTCCTACGAACGTCTGAGGAACTAACTGTATCAGCTACTACAGCGAGAGTATGGCTTTGAAAAGCCAAGGCCCACGTCACCCCAGGACAAATGACAGTTGCATAACGTTTGCCACCTGGCTGTCATGAAGACTGATCTGTGTGGAAGTCCTTGAACAGATTGAGGACAGGGGTGGGCAGATCCAAAGTCAATCTAGCAAGATGGGGCTATATCGATGCTAGCAACATCACATGTGACTGTGGTGAAGAACAAACTATGCAGCATATGCTCCAGTGTCCATTGTGCCCATCTTCCTGCACCGAAGATGATCTTTCTTATGCAACACAAAATGCACTTGATGTTGCTAGGTTCTGGTTGAGATTGGTGTGAAGTGCTTTGCAATTTATTTGTGTTATGTTATGTACTTTACTATGCATAATTGAACTGTGTAATTGATATTTCTGATACGATAATAATAATAATAATAATAATAATAATAATAATAATAATAATAATAATAATAATAATAATTATCATAAGTAATGGGAAATCCATTTCATTCCAGTAGGACAAATCCTCAATGCTTTTACAGTATTCATAAACCCGAGTCTATAATAAGTTACTTAACCAGCTTAGCCAAGCAGCGGAAAACACATCCCATTACAGTGAGACTGGTTAACACCCACGAGGGCGATGGCCATGATGTACTTGCATGTTGAATTAAATAACAAACTCACCAGATTCCGCAGTGCAGCTTCTTAGTGTTTGGGTATGAATGGAATAAGAAATTCGCCGTATTCATTCCTTATTTTTGATCCTCTCCCGGGTGGTAAAAGTATAAATCCCTACTGTATGTGTAGGGGAAATAGTCATCCTTTGTCAGTGAATGATCTACAGTGTGTATAGGGGAAACAGTCATCCTTTGTCAGTCAATCTCTTAACTACGATGTCACAGCCGAGTAAATTGAAGCGTGAAAAATATATTGGTAGTGAGGCTAGATCAGCGGCGTCTTCTAGCCTTTGAACGGTCGGCGTGCTAGTTATGCTGCGCCGCACGCACTGCCAGCGCGTCTGAGTTAAGTTGGGATCGCTAGCGCACCAAACGTAATATAAACAAACGAACTGTTCGTGTAATTCGTTCGTTGTCCAACACATGTTCATTGTGTTCCGCATTTCTGCGTGTGACGTTCGAACGATGAACCACAACACAGCGAAGGCAGTACAAGAGGGAGTGAGACGGGAAAGTGAGAGAGACAGATATACTAGGTAAGTCTTCCCTCACTATCGCTGCAAGGCCATCTGCGCCAGAAGGACGCTGGCGTGTAGCCGGCGTGTTGTATGGACACCTCTGGACTAGATCAAAACAGTTGTCTTTGCCATTAGTTCTAGCTATTGAACCGGCTGCTCTCGATTCGCAGTTAGCGGTAAGTTGAGCTTAACCTTTGAAGCTCCAAACTGAGGGGACACCTACCGTCTTTGTCCCTAACTCACCTCACGTACACAATCCTTTCTAAGTCACACTGTAGAAAGTACGAGGGGGCACAACACATTACGACGTTCCAAACCGCTAAATGGAACGACGATTGGAGAAACTATGCTCTTCATCTCTGACAGACGTAATCACAGTATAAACTAAGCATGTCTTGCCAATATAATTCGTCATCCTATATAAATAGTTTTAAAACGTGTCTTCATTTTCTTTATAGAACAGATCTACATAAAGAAAGAAAAAACGCTGGACTTCGCGTGTCCTCACAGGCCGTTTAACGTCGAGAACATAAATCAGACATAAGAACATGTGTATAAGTAACATAATGACCCTCTTTAGAGGCTCTGAGCTCGAATCCCGTGACTAGACATCATTTCTCAAGCTGCAGCGAGGAATGAAAACAAGCATTAAAGGCGGTACTCTTTGTCCGCCCACGGTAACAGTGGGTGACTGATGAGCCCACCGGGACATAAAAATAAGAGAGAAGAATATAAAATTTTATTGGCGATCATGTTTTAACGATAGCAGTGTTGGTTTATACACTCACAGCAACGCCGAGCGATCCGCCACGCTTTTAACGATAAAACAGTGCTCCGACACAGTCTGCTGCATAAGTTCAGGCTCTTGTTTAGTTTACCATATTCTATGCTTTTCTAAAATGGGGTTTTGAGTAATGTAAGTTAGAAGTTTGTTTGTTCATTTACTTGCTTATTTCTTTCTTTCTTTCTTTCTTTCTTTCTTTCTTTATTATCTATTTGTTTATTTGTTTATTTATTTAATATTATATGTTTAATAAATTTATTTAGTTTCAGTTCGTCGTAATTTACTTTATATTTAAGGATTATGTTTCACTAGTGGGCCCGTGTGAGCTTTCGCAACGTGAATGTAGGTTTATGGGGGTAGTAGGGAAGAATGTGGGAGAACGATGTTTTAAATATTGAAGAAATGTATTTATTGTTGTTAAACGGCATACGTACATGAGAAGAACACAAAGAATTATGTAGAACTGTTTTGTACTTGTCACAGTACCTCTTTGTAGACAATATTCGATGTTACAAGGAATTCATCGGTTATTGTTTGCTCGGGAGTTTCTTCTGCAGCAATTATTACATTTGCAAAGGATTGAACCATAGAGAAAGTCTTGGCGAGACCACACCGGAGCCATCTGCTGAGAGACTCCTCAGCTAGCAGTACGCCGCGCTCCCACCAGATGGCTGCCGCAGCCGCGCTGCCCTGCGCTCTTGCGGCAGGCTCGCCTAGCAGTACGCCGCCAGATGGTTGCCGCCGCCGCGCTGCCCTACGTTCTAGCGGCAGGCTCGCCAGGTTACGGTGTTCCCATTGTAAATGTACACTTTTTAAGGTATTTATTTAATTGTGAGGCATTTAAAGAGGAAGTGAGTGCGTTTCGGGCCCACATGGGGTTATGCGGAACCTATAGGTACCCCATATGTGTAGGTTGGTGGTAACAGGACCTTATTTTCGGTTCAAAACCGGAATGGGACCTTAGCAGCATAATATAAGGAGGATGTTCGAATTATTATGACCGGCACGAAAACCGCAACACACAATAAATTATTATTGTGGAATTATCTATATAATCAAAATGAAGCACTTCAAGCTATTTTTTTAGACGGGGTATGTTATTGGCGTTGCGTTGCGAGCAAACAATGAAGTGTCGATTGTTATTGCACTAGACTCAATTGTTTTTTCCCGCGCAACCTGGAAAACACATCACTGGATGTGAGCCAATAATGTGTTCCCGCTCTTATAGCGCTTATTGTTGTACTTTGAATTGTTTCCTTTTCAATCACACGTCTTTGAAGAATCTTTCTGTGGTTTTCGTAATCAGCTTTCTGGAGCAAACATGCCGTTAAGTCCTGAACAAGCCGCAAAACTGTTGCTTTGGTGGAAGATGGTCGCAGCTTGTATTACGTTGCAGAAGAGTTGAGGACTACACCCTCCACGATTTCCAGAACCGTACGAAGTTACATGGAAACTGGAGGCTTTTCTAGAAGACCAGGAACAGGCCCGAGAAGAGCAGCATCATAGAGAGATGACCGCGACGTTCACACCACCACCATTGAAGCAAGAAATCGACTCCACCAAGTTCGAGGGGTCGATGTTAATGTGAGAACCGCCCGAGGAAAACTGGAAGAAGCCAATCTTCAATCCAGGAGACTAGCTACAGGCCTAGAACTCACCAGAGAACATCGCACAGCTTGACTACGTTTCGCAAGGGAACATCATGGCTGGACAGTACACCAATGGGAACAAGTGTTGTTCACCGTTCACACGTGTTTGTTCACCGATGAGTCGATAAGTTTTTATTTGGCCTCCGATCACCTGACGGAAGAGAGAGGGTCTGGAGAAGGCCAGGGGAAAGGCGTTGCACATCCTCATCCAGGATGCCTTTTCAGGGTGGTTCTGTGATGGTGTGGGCAGGAATCAGTATGGCTGCAAGGACGGATTTGGTCTTCGTGGAGCATGGGAGCCTTACCGCACATCGTTATTAGGAGGAAATCCTTCTGGAGCATGTTGTGCCTTTCGCTCTATTTATTGGTGTTGATTTCACACTAATGCAAGACAATGCACGCCCACATGTTGCGAGAGTTGTAGGCGAGTTCTTGGATGAAGCAGGAATTCATGCTATGGCTTGGCCTGCTCAAAGCTCCGATTTGAATCCTATTGAGATTGTTTGGTACCGGCTGGGGAGGCGATCCCGCCACCGCTATTCAAGGACCCTACAGGACCTACGGAACGCCTCCTTGGAAGAATGGGAGATGATTCCTCAACAGGACATTCCAGCATTAATCTGGAACATGCCTGAAAGGTTGAATGCCATCATTCGTGCAAGAGCTGGCAATACACGCTATTGAAGATGCGAACGGAGGTCTCCGAGATCGTATCTGAGGTCTGTGAGGTAAAGTGTGAAGCCTATAAAATCAAAATTACTCAAAATTTCCCGCTCTTATAGCACTCTTTCCTTGAAGTGTGCATCTCTGGCTTAATTTGTTAAACTTGTTTATAATCGTCTTCTTTCTTTATTGTTAGACACCTACATGGGATCGTAATACAATATTTCATCATCCTCTAGTAGATTAGTGTCATAAGTGTCATACATTTAAAATAAATTTCAGTTTTTGTAAGAAATTGAAGTGTTGCGTATTTCATGCCGATCAGTGGGTATGTATTTTCTTGTTTATAATTTTATTTATATTTCTTTTAACGTTTTTTATACTTATTTAATTTTATTTACTGTTTTATTGGAGACTAGCAGTAGTTTTATTTATCTTTATTGCTATTTTCTTGTTTTTATTGTTTATTTCTTATTTAATATTTTTATTTCTATTTCAATTTCTTTTATTTTTTATTGTGTTATAGTTTTTAGTTTATTAATATTTAGTTTATTAGTTTTAGATTTTAAGTTTTATTTGAATGGCCTATAAGCATGCTGATAAAAAGAACATAAGTAGCAGATAGAAACTGAATAAGACGGACTAAACCATATTCAAGATATCACTCTTCAGCACAAAATCTTGATGAAGATTCTTGTCTGTTTGGGCATTTCAGGACATGGTATTTCTCTCAGAGTTCACAAAACGCAATAATTGCCGGCTGGTGGTAATCTTCTGTTCTATACAATTTGAAATGAAACACGTGCCCTGCTAATCGCGTCACCATGTGCCACATTTCGTAGTCCGTTCGCATCCACTCATTTGTCACCATAGCGTCAGTGACGTAAAAGTCTTCCCAGATGTCGACTTTCTTTTTCTGTAGCTCTGTAAGCAGTTGGTTGTAGATTGGTTTATATGGCAGAAAATCTCTCGTCGGAACTCCTCGTAGACGAGTCGGGTTAACGTATACTTAAAAAAACGTAGGTTCTTCTTTAAATTTAATGCTTTGACATTTTCAATTGTATTCAGGATATTGATGTATAAGTGTCCTCAGGAAACGTATTGGCTGTATGTGACTATGGTTATGATTTTGACATTTCAGTACACACCCTGTCTATAATGGGTTAAGTGAAAGTTCCATTGAGTCTAAAAAGTAACTCTTAACTATTTGAAGGCAATCACGGACGTCAGATCGTTGTAAGAATCGGAAACTTGCCAATTGAAAAGAGTCTACGCCATTTTCTGTAAAAAGAAAACGAAGAGAAAGGAAGCCTGTAGTTTAACGTGACGGTTAATCTCGCGATTATGAGCCTCGAGACCTCCTTTTTATATGGAATACGAATCAAAGGACATGGAATTTCACTTCAAACATCTCACCTTTTGCTTCTAGTGTAGCAGCTAGCATTCTTGTCTGTCATACCGGGGGCTTCGGGTTCGATTCCTGAGCCACGGGACCTCCTTCTTACGTGGAATCCGAACTACAGGACATGGCATTTCACTTCAAAAATCTCACCTATTGCTCCTGGGGTAGCGGCTATCATTCTTGGCTGTCACCCCGGTGGTTTCGGGTTCAATTCCTGACTCCGTTCAGTAACGAACTATATAGCCTACGATTTCGCAAAGTCCCTAAATCAATTAACGATATATTTGTACGTTTTGTTGCCGTCTACATTAATTAATATGCCGATATCTTGCCCTAAACTCATTTTAAGATTTATACCAATGATTGATCTATATAGACCTATCTGGAATAATTACGAAATTAAGTTGTTAATACTAGCATTTATCTAATATTTCGGGTGCTATACGTGCGCAATGTTTAGAACTGCTGGCCTGTATTCTTTCTGATATATTGAGAGCAGGATAAAATAAGAGAGAGCACCTATTAACAGTTGGCAGCCCTCTTGGCTCTTCAGAATACGCACATGCGTTACGGTACACAAAGCACTCACGAAATTTGGTTGAAATATATTTGATAGTATAGACGATCTTAGGGGCAGATAATCTCGCTGTTTTGCCACGTAAAACAACATTGACTAACTAACTAGTATAGAAATTACATGCATTTAAAAATAGGCCATATCAGTTGACTTAGCCTAGTATCATATTGGCAACACTGCCATGTATGCACTCTATCTGAAATATTATCTATGTGTGTGCCAATTTTTTAATAGTTCGCATTCATAACTGCTATAATATACAACATAGAGCTAAAATTTAAATATTGTGATTTTTCAGCAGTTGGTAGCACTCACGCCATTTTTTAAATATGGCCGTGAGATGTCCTTGGTATAGATCCCTACTCATACAAAATTCGGTTTTGATAGTTGCACCCCGTCGGTCAGCGGTAACATTCTCGCCTGCTGTTGCAAAGTTGCAGGATCAAATCCTGGCACATTCCGTTAGCATTTGAGTGTGAGTAAATGTGAGGGAGTCGTGTCTGTAAATTTAATGGCACGTTATAGATCCCCTTCGGGGCAAAATTCCAGCACGCCGGCGTCTCTAAAAGCCGCAGCAGTTAAAAGGGGCGTAACACTATTAACATTGTTATTGTATAGTTGCAGCCATTTAGGAGTCGATAGGGGGGCGGGGACACACAAACACACATACAGAAGGACATACAGACACACTCACATTTGACTGAGTGATCTCATCAGACTACGTTTTCATCTTTTTGAAAAATGTGAAAAGTAGGCTAAAAATTACACAGCTTTAGTAAATATCAATCGATAATGGGAATTGTCAAGTACCTGACTTATGATCACTATGCTCTAT
Source organism: Meconema thalassinum (assembly GCA_946902985.2). Lineage (NCBI taxonomy): Eukaryota > Metazoa > Arthropoda > Insecta > Orthoptera > Tettigoniidae > Meconema > Meconema thalassinum. The sequence continues at coordinate 1,211,323,364 of OX336388.2, forward strand.
TAGCTTCCAGCACAGACAGTGAGCCGATCAATGCTGCAATGTGAATTATCCCTGATTATAATGCAATGAATACTTTTGTATTAATACCGGCACTATAAATCATTTCCAAATGATATAAGCTGCATAAAGGTAAATATATTTATTCAAATGTGATGAAATTAGCAATTAAGAGCTATTTAGTAATTATTCCCGCACACGTTCGATATATAATTTAAGTAAACACTGGATTGTATAACAATATGCAATGCTGCATTACGTGGAAGACTTACAAATAAATGGGTAATGAAACGCGTGTCAAAAGTTCAACTTTCAATATGTCCATACATACATATATTTTATTTGATAAATATAAATATAACGGTATAACATGTATGCATTTTTTTCATGTGAGTATTTTTTTCAGTGTTCATTCATTATGCAATATTTTTACAATGGACTGAACCGTTATCGTTACAAAGGCTAGCGGCCCCGTAATAATAATAATAACTTGCTTAGAATGAAACCCACACGATTGACGAACCGGAACTTTACCTATTTTAAAAATAAGAAGATCAAGCCAGCTTGGTTCGAAGAGGTGGTGAGTGACATGCAAGAGATGGAGATTACCTGTGGAGATATTCAAGATCGTAATCCCCCCCAGGAAGAAACTAAACGACCACCAGAGTTTAAAGAAAAACCAAAGTTGAAGACGGGAAAGTTGTGGACGGAAGAAAGAAAAGAGCAACATCGGCAACGTATGAAGGAGCAGTGGGCAAAGATCAAAGCCCAGAGAAGTCAGTTGAAATGATGTGGTCCTTAGTAGGCCGATACGATTAAAGAAGAACCATAATAATGATCTCTATATTCTCACAGAGAGTTTCACAGGAGACGGCTGAAATATTCAGGCACACATTTAGGATGGATCACAATAAAGTAACAAAAAGATATTCAATATAATGAATAGAAAGAATTCGAGGATAAATTGGCTGGAGGAAACAAGGTGGGACCTGAATGAGTTGAACATCGGAGAGAACATGATGACAAACCTAGAACAATCTCAAATAAACTCACATTTATGGTGAAATCAAGCAGCAGGACTGGTACAAGATGGACAGAAAAACGCAAGACACAACACAGTGAATTGACGAAAAGATTTTGGGAGAAGGAGGCAAATGTCATCAAGCCAACGAACAAGTTCCAACGCGCTCTAAGAATGGGCATAACGAAGAAAGAAGAATAATCATAATAATACGATGTTGTTCTATAAGGTGAAGGGTGGAAGACGTCACTGTTACACCCCTCAAATCAAGAGTAACTAACTAACTAGCTAAATAACTAACGAACTAACCAACTAACTCCATAAGGTGAAGGGAGGAAAACTTCGCTGTTCCGCCCTTCAAAACAACAATAATAACTGACTAAGTAACATACTAACTCTATAGGGTGGCATTTGAGACATCCCAAATAGCGCTAATCTCAGTTCAACATTGTTCTTGCTGGCGCTGCACCACTAACACTACCACTTCCCTCCTCACATCCCCAAATGTCCACATGCTAGAGGTGAATGATAGTGCTTAGAATTGTTCATGCTTACTAGGAGTGCGTAAAGTCACTAGCAGCTAACTGTGAGAGTCCTAGCGTGCAGTACATATGTTGTGAATTGAGAACGCAGCTCTGTTCACTAATGATGGCTGTCCAATTGTAACATGAATATCAATCAATCACAGCATTGTGGAGCTGATTACGAGCCACCCTGTGGCCACAGCATACCAGTTATTGCGCTCCAACGCCTGACGAATTATGAGCTCTGTCATGTAGTTGACGAGACGAAACGAGGCCACCACGCTAAACTAACATTATGTCCCAAGTCAAATTAATGTTCCTGGGGATGTAACAGATCCCATTCTACGACTGCAAATAGTATCATTGCCGAGTTAATGTTAAATCTTCGGATGTCGAGAATTTCTGAGTAGGTTTATATATTATGTCGTAGTCAGATAGTGAAATCCGTCATTTCATGAAAATCCTAGGCATTTCATGAAAAGCCAACATATGATGTAAACAGGGATAGTTGCACTATCTATCGCGTGGTTTCATGAAATGACTAAATTTCGCAGTCACGTAGTGTAATTCGTTTTGTACATTTTCTGCGGTGAAGAGCAGATCATTTACCATATTTTCATCGGCAAGCTGTGCCCTACAACCTGTTCTCTCGGGGACTTGATGCAAGCCACCAAAGAAGCCTGTGAACTGGCTGGATACTGGTCACATTGCATTTGAATTTTGTGTAGGTTTGTAGAGCCAATGCGGGGTGGCCGCTGTACGGGGAGGTGTGTTATGCTTTTGGTACTGTACCCGTATCCACGTGGTCTTACCTGGTGAAATCCAAAGAAAATGCAGGATCGTAGAATCTGGAAGCCCCAGCTGAAAATAACCCCAAGACACCACCACCAAGGATAGACCATGGATAGGAATACCAAAAAATTAAAAGAATGTGATAAGAAGATGCCAGTGGTCTATAAAAAGAAATGAAAAATAGCCCAAAGTGAGCTACCAAGACTCTTAAAGATAATTGAATTAATCTAATCTCGGGCGCGTTAAAAAGCATCCTAGCTAATAAACCACTGGTTCTCGAAGCACATTCTAATTCGAATAGAAATCACTAAGCCATTAGTATGAATTTTAAAATTTAACAAAAGTTTATTAACTGAAACCGCAGTGTCGTGAAGTAGAAACTCCACTGAACAAAAGTTTATAATCTTATGCCTCTGCCGAAGCATGAAAAATGTTTAAGTAACAATCGCCTTAATTAGGCCACACAAACTGCCTATCGTCTCATCATTATGAACGAAGTTCCAAAAAAAAAGATTTACACACAAAATATTCTGATATGATCGTAAACCCTTTTTGACATATTTATAAAAATATTCTATTCAATCGTAGCAATTAATATATACATATTTTACATAATTACATTTTATTTCTGAGATTTAGTTGCGCCTAGAATTATTCATCTCTGTTAATTTCATGTATTCATATACATTTATTTGGTTTCAATTTCAAGTCCATTCCGTCCTAAATGACAAACAATTAAGCTAATCGGATGTCGTATTGTTAATTATAATGATTATATTTCAATTCACTTTCTCACAGATATTAGATTTTCTATCACTCAATATTTTAGTTATAAATAGCTCAAGTTTATACAAGTATTAATATTACAGTCTTTCCAATTAAACTCTGTTCTAAAAACAATTGTTACTAAATCTTAACAAATATTAACGATGTTGTTACAATACTTGGTTTCTTAAATGTTGGATTAAAATTGTACATTAGCTTTCCACTAGCTAAAATCGTGACTCAATTTCACGTTCAAAATAATACACCGTAGTGCACTCAGCAATAGCTCTCAAGCTAATTCAGTGCTGGAAAATTTGATATTGACTATCCACATATGTCAAATATCTCCTAAATTGCAATTCAAATTCGCAGACAAAATTCCATTATTCCATCGCTTAACAGCTGTTAATAAATTTCCAAACATTATGAATATTACACAAGTTTTTATACAATCATGGATAAATATGTTGCTTCAAATTAGCCAAAAGTTAAAGTGTCGAGAATAATCTTTATCAGAACAGTGATAAAATATTGTATTCACAAGTCTAAATAACTGTGTGAGAATTCGAAGTCTGTCACCTCGATTATGACTTACATATATTTTAAACATTTCTCTCCTTACATTACATATCATTACTAATTACATTTTCTTTAATAAAGTATTTCTTTCGTATTTCTCGACCAACCACTGTGAAAAGAACGATTCAGTTTTTCGCATAATTAAAAATAATTCCACTGGAGGTCCTCCTCAAAGGAAAACACGTCAAAACTACAGCATGGAAAAGAGCCTATCTTGAGAAGGTACACATTAACCATTAGATTTGAACGCTAAACCAAGTTGGAGTTTCTCATAAGAATCCACAAAAATTTAAAAACTGAACGAGCTCACAAAGGGATTCGAAATTAAAAGAATTTCAAAAATCTGGATTACCAGAAATAAATTCGCACAACCGCAAAGAATCACACTAGAAATCACTATGTTCCATGTCTATGCTCAATATGCCAAAAATATAGACCTGCATGTCTATCCAAAAACTTGCATGAGCTTTTAAAAATATTCAAAATCAAATTCAAAAAGTCCAGAGAATTTGTTCAAAGTCGAATTCACGTATTCGACGGATTATGGGACATCTGCTTGAACTAGAGTTATTCTTATATAATTTTAACGTAGTCTTCTCCCTATAAGTTTTCTCATGTTGTCTTCCCAACAAACTATATTCTTCTATCTTATTCCCAAATTACATCTTAATGAAAGCAAGGTAATGTTCAAAGTAACACTACAATAACTACTAAACTGAACTACAAAGTGAATTACATACTCGGTAAGAAATGATTAAAGAATCACCCTAGCCCTCGTCTGTAATTCTTAACTACTCTAATCAAAATTGGTGAAAAGGAACATTCAAAGCATGACAAATTGATACTGTCTACTAAAAGAAAACTTCCAGCTACCTTGTTGAAGTTCTAGTTGAATGAAGTGAGAATGCTATAACACATACTCCTGCCTGGGATTGAACCCTATCTGCTCAGCTGCACCGATCACGAAACGACTGGATATCAAGAAGGCCCGATTACCGGTCGCGAATGATACGAAGCTAACAGATGTTCGTTTGACGAAGTTCATAGTTCTTTCACTTGCTAAAGAGCACGACAACATTGATGTAGTAAGCCAAGCTAGTTTCATTATGTAGCAGTACAAACTGTCATTCAGACTTTCACAGTCTCTTCAATCTTCTCTTATAAAGCCTTATACTGTAGTTGCTCATATTGGAATCAAGTAATCATCCTGAGTATTCAACGCTGCTATGTGTTACATTTCTAGTTTGTGTTTAGCCCATATTCTGCATCTTCATAACGTAGCAATATCTCTCCCTTCTCATATCATTTATGACAATCATTGCTAAAGCTGTTTATAGTGTACTGCATTGTAGAACACGTTGTTCTATCATTGGCTTAAGAAGAAGTTATCATACGTGAATGCAAGTTCACTGTTCTCAAATTGAAGGTTAACACTGTCTGAAACTATAATAAGATCATACGAAAATCCTATCACGTTATACTGTAACACGTATATGTCGGATCAACTCCACGTTACCGAACAAACACAATTCCACGGCAACGCACGTACATGCGCTCAGACCAGAGAGCTCTGTGACCCTCCTGGCTGAAATTGTATTCACTAATCAACTGTTCGTTTGCTCCCGCAAATCATACTGTCTCCAGGTGATCCACAATGCACCTTGTTCTCTGATCGACAGTAACTATCGATATATGTATCATTGCCGAGTTTGATAATCACATGTTATAATACTGTATGCATTTATACTCATATAAAAGTTCTCAGTTATATTCCTTTATCCACAGGATGCATTTCCCATTCTTTGTTTCATACTGCATTGTGTATATTGCTCTACCACGGTGTTCAAAATAACGACAGTGGTGCTGTGTCCATCTTTTATTCAATACAGGTATTAAAATATCAAACATGTGGTCGTCGGTCTGTACGGCGGTTGCTGACAGCTCCTAACCTCGCCACAGTACAACCGTGCGCCTGCGTTTGAAAGGAATGTCGCAGTACTGCCAACAGTGCAATTGCCAACTTAACTTATATCCAACTAAATACAAAATACGGTCTCAGTACCAATTGCTGGATTGTTTGTGTGTGTATTGTATGTTGTCTGACACGATTAAATAAATAAATGTGACGGGAAGTCCAACTCGTCACTTCATGACGTAGCGGTGTTCTCGTGGTGAGATAAGTGATCTACAAGGATTACAACGCGACCAAGAACTACATTTTCCAACCACCCTGAGTCGAGGAAAAGTTACCTTGCAAAAATGATAACAACTTTGTTTCTTGGACACAAAAAAAATTGAAATTAATAAACCAGTTATGCAACATTCCAATGTACATCGTAATATGGATTCGATCTGATGACCGGGTTTTGAGATAATAATTCTTAAGTGTGACTTATGGTTGAAACACGCTTAAGAACGGGCACATTTGTGTTCCAACTGCGATAAAAAATATTAAAATATACATTGAAAATTCCAAACCTACATAAACTATAGTAAAATAGAACGACGAATGTGATTATGTTATTGGATTGTATGTAGGTCTATTGGTTACTGCACAAACAACCTTCAAACTTGAGTACACAGAATACTTTAGTCGACAGTAGGCACTGAGGCGACGTAGTGAGCTTGTTAGAAAGAATTTAAATCCCCTCATGCAGTTTGATAGGGGACGTATTGTGGTTTTATTTTTGCGAACCCTAGAGGCCGTAATTAGCTTGCATCCAAGCCAAGCAGATGACACAGTGGCCAATTATTGGGACCAATGGATACTTGATGGCACTTGCACACGTCCTGAGGGTTTCCGTCACCCCATCAAGGAAATCGTTGAAATGTGTGCCAAATATGGGGAAACTCAAAGGTATCGTTTACTACCAATCGGACTCAGTTTCTAGACCTTCTAATACTCCCCGTATGATCCTTAATCATGTATTGACAAAAGGCATCAGCCGGATTAGGCGCTTACCGTCGTATAAATTATCGCTATTACCGTAGCAGAGTCGGTAGAGTTTGGAGTGGTGTCGTAGCCTGAAGGTAAGGAGTAACGGCACGTAATGTTCACCAGTAAATCGCAGTTCAGTCCGACCATGGACGACAACCATGTTCGCATATAGTGACGCGGGTTGAAGAGGAACAATTTTGGCAATGTTGTGGAGAGAGAGATACCGATGTAACTCCTGATATCAAGGGGTATGGAACCATAGGATATGACTCGAGGTCACCTCTGGTATTGATACGGGGGAATCTGATAATACTCCTGGTCCTATACAGCTTAATGACCTCGTGCAACCGCATGTTCTACCCTTTCTGGCACGGCTAAAGACTACCAATAAGGCAATGCTCATCCGGTGATATAACATGTGTCTCATGACGGCCTGCGTTATATAGAGTCCACCAGTGGTCATCTCTATCCCCTGATATTCCTATAATCGCTAATGTGTAGGATATGCTAGGATGTCAAATACGACCCAGAGCCAATCACTTACATTTGGAGGAGAAGTCACAACAGCTGTGGGATGACTTGCTAGAGTACAGCATACAACACCCACACGCAATGTGGTTGTCAATCGCTCTAGCAGCGAGCTATGCAGCGCTGTTTTGAAGAGGTGAATGTGGTTGTCAATCGCTCTAGCAGCGAGCTATACAGCGGTGTTTTGAAGAGGTGAATGTGGTTGTCAATCGCTCTAGCAGCGAGCTATACAGCACTGTTTTGAAGAGGTGAATATGGCTGTCAATCGCTCTAGCAGCGAGCTATACAGCGGTGTTTTGAAGAGGTGAATGTGGTTTTCAATTGCTCTCATAGCGAGCTATACACCGCTGTTTTGAAGAGGTGAATGTGGTTGTCAATCGCTCTAGCAGCGAGCTCTACAGCGCTGTTTTGAAGAGTTGAATGTGGTTGTCAATCGCTCTAGCAGCGAGCTATACAGCGCTGTTTTGAAGAGGTGAATGTGGTTGTCAATTGCTCTAGCAGCGAGCTATACAGCGCTGTTTTTAAGAGGTGAATGTGGTTGTCAATCGCTCTAGCAGCGATCTATGCAGCGCTGTTTTGAAGAGGTGAATGTGGTTGTCAATCGCTCTAGCAGCGAACTATACAGCGCTGTTTTGAAGAGGTGAATGTGGTTGTCAATCGCTCTAGCAGCGAGCTATACAGCGCTGTTTTGAAGAGGTGAATGTGGTTGTCAATCGCTCTAACAGCGAGCTATACAGCACTGTTTTGAAGAGGTGAATATGGCTGTCAATCGCTCTAGCAGCGAGCTTTACAACGCTGTTTTGAAGAGGTGAATGTGGTTGTCAATCGCTCTAGCAGCGAGCTATACAGCGCTGTTTTGAAGAGGTGAATGTGGTTGTCAATCACTCTAGCAGCGAGCTATACAGCGCTGTTTTGAAGAGGTGAATGTGGTTGTCAATCGCTCTAGCAGCGAACTATACAGCGCTGTTTTGAAGAGGTGAATGTGGTTGTCCATCGCTCTAGCAGCGAGCTATACAGCGCTGTTTTGAAGAGGTGAATGTGGTTGTCAATCGCTCTAGCAGCGAGCTATGCAGCACTGTTTTGAAGAGGTGAATATGGCTGTCAATCGCTCTAGCAGCGAGCTTTACAACGCTGTTGTAAAGAGGTGAAGGGGACGAGAAAGCCGCCTTGCCTGGAGGATATGTACGCTTCTTGGAAATTGTTATTTATATGCTTGGTCTCCTCTTTTCTTCGCTCGCGTTTCAATGGATCGTATTGCTCCCACCACATCTGTGAGGTTGAGGCCTACAATATAATAAAGATACCGAGTGTGAGTGGAACTTCGTCTGCCGCTATCATTATGTGGCATCTCTTCTTGTATTGTAACATTCCGTATCTTATCTATTGGCTTTCTCTTATAACAATTCTTTCGCTGTATACTGTATTTTGAAGCATTTCGTTCTTTACCCGTCACACTCTGATACATACGTTTGTTTCCCATGCTCTCTTTCTTAGATAAAAACCTCTTTCTCGACAACAGGATTTCCCTTTTCTCTCTCTGTCTCCAGCTCTCTTTAACAGCCTACTGTATTGCCCAAGCAGCGTAGCCTGGCATGTAAAGTATCGCAACTTAACTCTAATTGCTTCAAGTTTAGAGATACGAGGTTTGCTTCTGGGACAAATCAGCCGGCCACCTGAATTTGGGTTGTTCCTTGGTTTATACGCAAATTGTCTGACCACTGTTTGTGTATCACACGACTTAACAAATTACAACCTTTATTTTAACATTAGTGCAGTTGTGGAAATAAATGCATGTAATTATTATTATTATTTTATTTATAATTATTATTGTTATTATTATTATTATTATTACGTTGGTTGTCTTATGACAGTATATCCTTCCTGACACCTCCCGCACCATGACAGTTTGAAACGAAGTGAATGAAAATGAATCACGAAGGGCAACGGATTGGAAGGAGGCGGCCATGGCCTGTTGGTGCCACCGTTCCAGCATTTTGTCTGGAGTTAAAAATGGGAATCCACGTGAAACCATTCTATAGATGGCCGGCGGTGGATTTCAGAATCCACGCCTTAATATGCGTGGCTACAGTGGCTGATGATGATGATGATGATAATAATAATAATAATAATAATAATAACAGGAAGAAGACGAATTCATGCTAAGTATGGAGAAAGTATCATCTTCTGCTCGTCCTTCTGAACCAGTCTTTTCCTCTCTAAAGCACTCGCGATGAACAGCGTTATTCTAAAACGAGTTAAATAATATTATCTCGAATTTTACATTTAATTTCACGGGTGAACGTTTATTGACATTTAATGCTATGCTTCATTTATCTTCCGTCACCGTGTTCCTTTCATTAATACTGAGAGAGAAAATACATCCTAAACTTTCATCTGGAATGATCTCTTAGCTCTCTTCTCTCCTGTCTGACTTTGCAGTTGTTCCTCCCTTCGCGCTCAACACAAGAAGCTTCAAAAAATAAATCCCAACTTGAGATAACAAACAAAGTGCAGAAAACAATCACACAAAATATGTGTTTGTGTCGTTATTACTGTTAATTACAATGTGATAAAAACCAAATCGCGAACGCTTGCAATTACATCGCATTATTATTATTTAACTGGCTGATATATTAACGTGATTTTTTCACCACAGATGTACTCGTACTAATCATTGTGTTATCGCTTGCAATACATTGCCTTCCTGTAACGAAATTGTATAGTTAATTTCTGTACGTAATTTTATTCATTACATACAATGATTAACAGAAAATATATATTATATAGCCTATATTTTGTAATCAAATTATGCATTTATTTATTAATAAATAACCCAGTATAGTGTAATTTAACACCAAATTGCTGAGAGCCGTCTTTCTCAATATCGTTGATTGAAGTGATAGAAGCCATTCCTTCAGTGTTGCCCGGCTCTATTAAAGAACGCTTTCTAGTCGGTAAACACACATTTTTGGCCAATTGCATTAGACGGGAAAACAAATATTTATATGCCCTAACATGAAAAATAATACATAAGTTATTTATCACAAAATAACACAATATTACTTAAAGGCAGCTTCGGTGGTGTAGTTGGTAACATGCTGAGCGTCTATGCCCAAGATCGTGGGCTAAAGCACGGCCGAAGTCGTCGGATTTTTAAGAGAGTTAAAAATCCCTCAGTATACCTTTCTTCGGAAGGGAAGTAAAGCCGGTGGGTCCATGTTAGAGATTTATGGCATGTACAAGAACCTTCCACTAACTACAATATCTCAATTTGCAGGTTAGATTTTATTAACGTTCTATTCAATTCCAACTTTCGTCGACAGGTGCGGTGGCACATCTAGTAGCCAAGTTCACAGATAGGTGTCGTTGACAGTAGCATTTGGTAGCAGAAGTAGGAACTACTTAATAATTGATCGTTTGCAGTCCTTACCTGAATTGCAGATTACCATCACAATTAACGCCGGTTATCAGACAGATTCTACACACATCCAAAGGACACGGGGCTAAATTACCGCGTTATCGCAGTCCCTAAACTGAGGAACCAACCAACAATAATACTTAAGTACCCCCATTTTGTTAATTTGTGATAAATATCTTATGTAACGTTTATCATGTTAGGGCATATAAATACTTGTTTTCCCTGCCTAATTTAATTGGGCAAAAAATTTGTGTTGACCGACTGGAAATTTTTCTTTAATAGTCTAATAATAATAATAATTATTATTATTATTATTATTTTTATTTTATCTATATATATAAAAATCAATGTAACGTGATAGTTTGTCTGTGGGTATGTATGTCTCCTATGCGTTCATATACCATTCGTCAGATTGCAATGAAACTTGGGTGAGATGTTGAGTACACTCCAAGGAAGGTTTCTGACTTAGTAAATCCATTTTACAATAGGTAGCGCACGCGTAGATTCAACAAATGAGCGACGATGCGCGAAGCATTTCAACTAAGTCCCGTATGTGTTCATATACCATTCGTCCGATAGCGATGAAACTTGGGTGAGATGTTGTGTACACTTACGTGAAGGTTTCAAAATTAGTGAATACATTTCACAGTAGATAGTGCACGGGTAGATTCAACAAATGAGCGACGACACGCAAAGCGTTTCAACAAAGTCCCGTATGCATTCATATACCATTCATCCGATAGCGATGAAACTTGGGTGAGATGTTGTGTACACTCCAGGGAAGGTTTCTGGCTTAGTACATACATTTTACAATAGGTAGCGCACCAGTAGATTCAACAAATGAGCGATGACACGCGAAGCGTTTCAACAAAGTCCCGTATAAAGTCATATACCATTCGTCTGATAGTGATAAATGTTTGGTGAATTGTTGTGTACACTCCAGGAAAGGTTTCTGGCTAAGTAAATCCATTTTACAATACGAAGCGCACGTTTATGTTCAAAAATGAGTGACTACGCGCGAAGCGTTTCGACAACGTCCCGTATACGTTCACATACCATTCATCCGATTGCGATGAAACTTGGGTGAGATGTTGTGTACACTCCAGGGAAGGTTTCTGGCTGAATACATCCATATTACAATATGTAGCGCAAGAGTAGAATCAACAAATGAGCGACGACACGCGAGGCGTTTCAACCAAGTCCCGTATGCATACGTGTACCATTCGTCCGTAGCTATGAAACTTGGGTGAGATGTTGTGTACACGTCATGGAAAATTTCTGGCTTAGTAAATCCCCTATACAATATGCAGCGCACAAATTGATTCAACAAATGAGGGACGACGTGCGAAGCGTTTCAACAAAGTCCCGTATAAGGTCATATACCATTCTGCCGTTAGCGGTGAAACTTGGGTGAAATATGGTGGACACTCCAAGGAAGGTTTCTGGCTTAGTAAGTACATTTCACAGTAGGTAGCACACGAGTAGATTCGACAAATGAACGACGACACGCGGAGCGTTTTAATACAGTCCCCTATGTCTTCATATCCCATTAGTCCGATAGCGATGAAACTTGGGTGAGATGTTGTGGACACTTACGTGACGGTTTCTAACTTAGTAAATACATTTTACAGTAGGTAGCGCACGAGTAGATTCAACAAATGAGTGACGGAGCGCGAATCGTTTAAACAAAATCAGGTATGCGTTCATATACTATTCATCCGATTGCGATGAAACATTGATCAGTTATTTTGTACCCGCCAGGGAAGGGGACTTAGTAAATCCATTTCACAATAAGTAGCTCAAGAGTAGATGCAACAAATGGGTGACGACGCGCGAAGCGTTTCAACAAAATCCCCTATTGCGTTCATATAACATTCTTCGATTGCGATGAAACCTTGATGAGTTATTGTGTACACGCCAGGGAAGGGCTTCGACTTAGTAATACATTTCTCAATAGGTAGCGCACGAGTAGATTCAACAAATGAGTGACAGCGCACGAATCGTTTAAACAAACCCCCCCTATACGTGCATATACCATTCATCCGATTGCGATGAATCATTCATGAGTTATTGTGTACACGCCAGGGAAGGGTTTCGACTTAGTAAATCCATTTCACAATAGGTAGCGTACGAGTAGATTCAACAAATGAGTGACAGCGATGAAACTTTTGAAAGTTGTTGTGCACGCTCCCACGAATGGTTCTAAATTAGAAAATCCATTTTACGATAGCTTAGAGGCAGTTAACATGTTGTGTATCCAAAAGCACTTCAAGAAACAGAATTTCAACGCCAACACTTTCTTTGATTGGCATTGCAACGCATACCGGGTACAGCTTGTATATATATATATATATATTGGGGGGAAAATGCATTTACGCACATAGTGTCGGACTCCTGAGTAGGAGACTACCGACTAAAACTCCCCCCGTTACTTCTGAACACTATTTGTAGACATAGGCTAGATAATAGCCTGAGTGTAAGGGATCTGAGGATGATCGCTTGACGATCGAAACCAGTCATCTAAGTGAATTTATTAATCTCATGTAACTTTAAGTCAGGTTTAGGACATAACACCCATTGCAATTGGATGCAATCGTGTTGACCGATTGAAAAGCATGAACTGCGTTTAATAAGGCAACACTGAAAAATGGCTTCAAATAGGATAAATTCGCATTATTTCCTCTCATATGCTCATCTTTAGGACATACACTCTTTGCACTCCCGCTTTGTGATAGCCCTATTTGATTTTGTTAAAAGGTATTTCCTCGTGCCGGATATGTTTCAGTAATCTTGTTATATCTCTCTACAGCAGGCTTCGCTATTGATTGACGCACCTCAGCGTTCCATTGATACTCTAATATAACTCAATTGGAGCACAAATATCAGAGTAAAAGTGTGTTTTATGTAATGTTTATCCAATGTTCCAGCCTTGGCCGACTCTGGCATAGTTCATATCTTATATAATAAGAAGTAAATTAAACGTCGTTTTGTAATAATAATAATAATAATAATAATAATAATAATAATAATAATAATATTAATATTTTTTTCGTATGATACAAATGATCTACATATATATACAAATATGTACATAACAATCAGAAATGAACATCAAGGCTCTTCAACCAGGAAAGCGCTGGAGCTGATGCTTTCAAGAAATCTTCCCACTTGCCTGCAAAGCTACGCTGTAGGCACTCCCGAATGATGTGGTTCATCGTCTGTTCTTGAGCTCCGCAGTCACAAGCTGGTGATTCCAGCCAACCCCATTTGTGTAGCTTTGCCTTGCACCTTCCATGACCAGTTCGAGCACGATTTAGTTGGCACCACGTAGCTCTTGGTAGATCAATTCCTGGGATAAGCTGGGAAGGATCATTTAAGTGGATTTGGTGAAGTGAAGAAAAATCTCTCCACCTTTCCTTCCAGATTTTGTTGATGTTGTAAGGCCCTGGCTGCTTAATAATATCATCGCACCAAATACGATTCCTGGATTTCAGGCGCATGGCTGGAGGATTACTCAGTACTGAGTGAACCGGAATGTGCTTGAAGTCAGAACAGATGTAAGCTTTCCAAGCGTGGGCAGCTGCTTGTTGTCGTCTCAGTTGTGGAGGAGGAATGCCTACCAGGACGTGCAACCATGGCACAGGGGTTGATCTTAATGTGCCCGTTATAATCCTTAAGGACTCATTGAGCTGAGTATCCACTCTGTGGACATGAGAACTTCTATACCATACCGGTGCACAATATTCGGCAACAGAGTAGACTAGCGCAAGGCTTGCCATACGAAGAGTACTTGCATGGGCACCCCATGTTGTGCCAGCCAGTTTGCGGATGATATTGTTCCTGGTCTTAAGTTTTCCTGCAGTATTCTCAAGGTGTTTATTATAGGTCAGAGAACGGTCCAGAATTACTCCTAGGTATTTGGGTTTGGGATTGTTCTTCAGACTCCTTCCGCAGAATGTAATGTTCAGCTCTTGTTTGGAGATTCTATTATTAAGGTGAAAAGCTGTGACCTCAGTTTTTGATGGGTTTGGGCAAAGCCTCCACTGTTTGAAATAGTTTTCTAGTTTTTGCAGGTCCTGTGTCAGGATATTTTCCCCGTCGTCCAGATATTTGGTTTGGATTGCTATGGCAGAGTCATCAGCATAGCAGAACTTATGGGACACTGTTTCTGATACATCGCTTGTATATAGGTTGAACAAAGTAACTGTTGCAGAGTTGAAGTCTTTCGTTCCTGACTTGGTTTTAGAAATGCAACGGTATCCGAATTGTCCATTTCACTGGTTAATTCGTATTCAGTAAACAGTTCAGTACAGTACTTATCAGACTATTAGTTAATCAGTGCATCTTTACAGCGGATTGTTTAAAGAATGGAATAACATTTCGAAGTTAAAATTAAGAATTATAAATTATTATAAAGCAATATTAGAGCCATGTCAGTAGGTGACAAAAATCCACTTCACTCCCACAGTAAAGTCAATACCACCCAGTTGACAACGTAGGTGATGCGAAACTTCAAGAATTATATGACGAACTACTGGGATTGTGGAGATTTAAAATGCAGTACCTAATGAAGTTCAAATTTACCTCTATTATTTAGAAATTATCCGTAAAAGTATCTGCTATCCGCTAGCAAATATCGGCCAGGCGTCGACTTTCGCGGATAACTACCGATATATCCGAGAATATCCGTATCGGCGTAGGGTCCTTTCATTCTGCACTCCGACTAGGGCCTAGGCTACCGAAATGGAAGAAGCGCATCGCGCAAGTCGAACATAGAGCAAAACCTTCACTCGTAGTTGCAATTTTAAGTTATCAGTACAAAGCATGCCGAGACTAGCCGAATGGCTGTTTACTTGTAGAAAATCGCTGTTACATTATCTGTACGAAGGCTGGTTGGTTCCTCAAAAATCATCCTCTTTATGTTTGTAGGCCATTGTCAATATTCGTACTCATTACAGTGTGTCGTGATCCCGCTAGCTTCGTTCATCACTGATGTGGCGCCATCATACTGGACGCTCCTCAGCCCTCCTCAAGTTCGCTTACCACTGGAAAGTGTTCCTTATTATTGCCCCCCTCCCCCCTTCCGGGGGCTCACATCTAGTGGGACGTGGGTTGGCGACCACGGGACCCCCAGCTGAGTCTGGCATTGCTTCCACTTACTTGTGCCGGGCTCCTCTCCGTCTTCTTTCCTGTCGACCTCTCTTAGTCAACTCTTGTTCTCTTCCGACCCCGATGGTATTAGGGTATCTGAGGCCTAGGGAGTCTTTCACTTTCCCGCCTTAATTTGCCCTTGCCTCATTCATCGAGGGATCAGCCTTCTTTTTCTTTTCCTGTAATCTCTTGCCTTCTGCCCTCAATGAGGCAGGGTGTATGAAGCCCCACCACTTCTGGTGCACCCTGGATAGTGCTACACCCTCAAGGGCTCACGGCTGGTTAGTTAGGGAGTTGGTGACCCCAGGGTATTCCTGAGCTGGGTCCGTTTTGTCCCCTTTTTCCTCTGACCTTCAGACGGGCCCTCTCCCCTTTCCCTCCCCTATCTCCCTTTCATGGATCTCCTTCCTTCCAAGTCCCTCACTCCTCATTCTTTTCTTCCTGTCCTTTATTTGCCTTATACTGTTTTTTCGCCAATTTCTTCTTCTAGTTTGTAAGTTTGTAATTAGTATTAGTTTAGTTTTCATTCTCATCTCATCTTACACTATCATCCAAACCATTAGGGGCCGATAACGTAGATGTTAGGCCCCTTAAAACAACAACTATCATCATCATCATCATCATCATCATCATCAAGTTCGCATAATTCCCCTTGTCCCATCCATCTACTAACAGTAATGACCTATATCTTCCCTTCCATGGTGGAGTTCTGGGGATTATATCCTTCCCGCCTCAAAAGATGGCCAAAGAACTAGAGATATATCTTGTTGACAGAGGAATAAAGGTGTGTAGGGATCGTAAGTTCATCGATGATGGATCCTAGATTTTCAGGTGGTTCATGGTATGCGTAGAATTCTACGCCAACACCACATTTCGAAGGCATCGATATATATTTTGTCAGTAGCTTTCACTGTCCACTTATCAGTCACATGCGAAAACAAGGAATATGAAGGTTCCAACTAGATGTATCATGGTGTTGTTTGCTACTGCTCGGTTATGCCAGATTATGATTAGATTTGAGTTTCTTCATAAGTACTTGTTCTAATCCTTCTCTTGAGGTCTTTCTATGAACCTCGCGTGTCCTTAATTGTAGGACCGTGCAGATATACACCCTTCGGCAAAATTATCGGATCACCCCTTCATAAGGCAATGTCACACTTGAGCAAGGGTTTTGGTTCGATATCAAGTTCTTTACTTGATTACATTTCAGTTCATTCCAAATGTTTGGAATCACTTTACAACAATTCTTACATTTTCACATCGAATTCGTGCGGATTGCTACAATACTGGAGAACATTTGGTGCAATAGTGGATGAGAGGAAATCTATGCCGCAAGAAGCTATTCGGGGTTAGTTGACATCAGGCTCTGATCCCATCTTGGGGAGGTATCACCCCATACTGAGTAACTGTCCATTTCCATGACTGATATTTATCCCAGGTGGCTTCGGTGGCGTAGTTGGTAGCATGCTGCCCAAGATCGCGGGTTCGAACCCAGCTGAAGTCGTCTGAGTTTTTAAGAGAATTAAAAATCCCTCTGTATGCCTTCCTTTGGAGGGAAAGTAGAGCCGGCGGGCCCATGTCATAGATTTATGGCATGGAAAAGAACCTTCCACCAACTACAATTGGGTGAAGCTAGATTTTATTAACGCTCTATTAAGTTCCAACGTTCGTTGGCAGGTTCCAGTTGCAGTGGCATCTAGTAACCAAGTTCACAGCTAGGAGTCGTTGACGGTAGCATTTCGTAGCAAAAGTAGGAACTACTTGAAATTGATCGTCTGCAGTCCTTACCTGAATTACAGATAACACACACTAATACAGCCATCATAATTAACACTGGTTATCAGACAGATTTTACACACACCCAAAGTACATGGGGCTACATGACTGCGTTGTCGCAGCCCCTAACCTGAGAAACCAACCAACCGATATTCATCTTAGAAATATTTCATTCCAAGTTATATTTTTGCGTCTCTTGATAATATTTTAATGTCAATGGAAATGTATGCATCGACAATGTTCTGTACCATGATTATTTTCATGATGAACAAAAATAGCTGTATTACGCATATCTGGAAATATTTTAGTTCCTGTAAAATCCCACAAATTAACATGCTATGAAGAATCTGCCGACTAGTGAATGAAGAATTTTCTATGTGAGTGAACAAAGTCATTTACTACCCTATTTCTCTTAAATCGCGTGAGAGATGATCCTGTCCTGATCAGACAAAAAGAAAAGTTGATTTCTAGTCTGAAGTCGAACATATTTTAGTATTCTTCACTGCTAGCAAAGTGTGTCCTGTTGTAAGCAAAGCGCAAATCGTTAATTCTTTCCCCGACGATTACATGGCTAGAGATCACAAAAACCCATGTCAGTGCCCTAATGAGGCATACTAGGCAATAGGATGAATAAGGTAGTTTGTCTTTGATTTCTGTACCGTCAGTGCAGCAGTACTAACAATGTATGTCAAAACTCAGCACAACACATTCCTTAGTACCGCAGCTTCAACACTATCACAGTAATAAATTAGACTGAGGTATCGGTGAAATACTACCTTTTGCAGAAGTCTGTGCCCACCGACATATGCAAAGTTATTGTATTCATCGGGATGTAATAAGGTGCACAGTAACTGTGTTATTGTGGTGACTATACTAGTACTGGGGCTGTCTTATAAAATTGTTATTGTTTTAGTTCGTGGTTTGGACATCGCAATTTTCCTAC
Source organism: Meconema thalassinum (assembly GCA_946902985.2). NCBI lineage: Eukaryota > Metazoa > Arthropoda > Insecta > Orthoptera > Tettigoniidae > Meconema > Meconema thalassinum. Next base: position 1,211,341,796 of record OX336388.2, read on the forward strand.
CCGTATACTTGGATGCGTGTGTTGAGACTCTTTCTGATAACAAACGTTTTTGCAATGCCTGTACTTTTGTGTGTATTTGAAGCTAGGATAGACGAGGAAGCGGCCATGGCCTTCAGTTAGGAACTATCCCATCATTTGCCTGGAAATAAAGTGGGAAAGCACGGAAAACCACTCATAGTTAACGAATCTATTTCTTCTAAGATGTCCTCAGAATGATTAGTCCTTCCCATTGCAACGTTACATCAATCCTATCTTTGTGTTTATGTTCGACGATGTCGAAATGTAAATATTATAATGTCAGAAAACTGTATCATTATGAGCGTCTTATAACACTATTTTTCATTATGAAATAGTTTCTCCCACCAATCAGAGCTCAAGAAACAGTTGTGTGACCAATTGGGTAAGGATAGCATCGCACCTGCGCTCAATTGCACGGCTTCCTATTTTAAATTTTACTGCGTGGCTCGTGTCATAGTGGGGTATTTTAGGAGGCCATGGTAAAATACAAGGTATTCTCTGTGTCCCATGCGCTCTGTTCAGTACATAAAACTGGCGAAATCTCGACAGATATTTATGAATATTTATGTTCGAAACATAAAATAGTTATAATTATCGTCGAACTATTCCGATCGCAAGGTAACTGAATGCCTCCCCAGTGCAGAGCACGTCATTATTAAAATACACTGACTTTTTATATCAACAAGCACTTGATCTCCCGTTTCCTTTCTTTTGATTAATGATAACTTACTCGGTTAATTATGTTGGTTGCACAAGGTTTGTTTATGAGAGATTTAACAATGATTTATTAACCGAGTGACTGATTTACTGCTTCATTCAATGTGCTCAACAGTAATTATATGGAAATGCTACTCTAGCAATTCATCATTCCCGAGTAGGATTCCTTGCGTTAACAACTGAAGATACGCTGCAATAATTATGTATTCCTATTCGTGTTTAAATACAACAGCGGTGATGTCAATCTGGTTTGTAAAGCAAGTGTATCCGTCACGCGAGGATTATTTTAACAAGAAAACGATTACCATATTATTATACGGTATAGTGCAGTACTCTCAAGGTACAACATCAGGAGTGACGATACAAGCAATCATACACGCTTTATTTCACACGTCATAATGCACTCAAGAGATTAGCATGAACTTGAGAATCTAACCTTCGCCTTCCACGGACTAGAAATCTGTTGTTGTTGTTGTTGGTTCATTTATGGACATCGTGGTATAGTCCTGTGTACTTGCGTGTCCGTGCAATCTGTATGATAACCTGTATTTATTTATTTATTTATTTATTTATCGTATTATTTTAATGCCGGGAGTGTCCGAGGACATGTTCGGCTCGCCAGAGGCTGTGGCTGCTTCAAGCGGACACCCATAGGGTGAGCTACAAGCTCCGTTCAATTTGAAGTAGTACCAACTTTCGCTAACAGATGTCACTGATACCAAGTGGTGAACGTTGGAACTTTGATAGAGCGTTCCAACGAAATCTAACCTAGAAATTTAGCTTCACACAAGTTTAGGCTGTGGAAAGATCTCTTACATGCCATAAATCTATGACTTGGGACCGCCGGCTTTACTTCCCCTCCGAAGAAAGGCATAAGTTACTGAAGGATTTTAACGCTCTTAAAAAACCGACGACTTCGGCCGGGTTTGAAGCTGCTATCTTGGGTACAGCAGTTCAGCATGCTACCAACTACGCCACCGAAGCCGCTATAACCTGTGTTATTTTAATGGCTATACTAAGGCCAAGGCCACTTCCTACCAAAATACTACCTCAAATACAAATACACACACTGGTACAGACATTACAGTGACACAGGTTATCAGACAAATTCCTCACACATCCAAGTTCACGGGGCTACTTTGTAATATGTGCATATTCTATATATGTACAGTATATGGGGGCCACGTCTCATTTCTTTTGTCATTGTGTGCAAAATGCTTCTCATTTTAAGTTTTTCAAAGTCTTTGACCTAGGTACCTATGGCAACAGTTGCTGACCGGTTATCAAGAGGCCATGTCGTTTGAGTTTGTAGAGATGTGGTACAGTATTTAATTATTGAAAATAAAGTCAATCAATTGGTCTACGATCCTTACTATTGTCAGTCAGTGTTTCTGTTCATTGATCGGCTTAAATTTATGTCTCCGACCCGGAGAGAAACAGGAATATTCGTTGCTCTATATCTTTATGTTGCAAAGCGCCTAAAAAATCAACAACAAACCTTTTTCTTGTTAGTTTTTTCTCACGAGGATGTGTGAATCCCACTCCGTCCCTCAGAACAGAATAACATTTCTTGGCAGAGTCGGGGATCAACTCGATTCTCCACGGCAAGAGCTAATAATGCTAACCTAGATTGTCTCTAAGGTTCTAGGGATACTCAAAATTGACTCTACTGTTGGATTTGAGGGTGTTTAATTCTGCTCTAAGAGCTGAAATATAACACCATCAATATGGTGAGAATAATTGAGATGAGATGGTTTGATTTCCACCTTAGCCATTATAGATTTCCTAAAGAATGAAGGAAAAAGCTCCAGCTGCAATCCTTCATGAAAAGTTGTTGTTTCAATTTCACACCTGTTCAGGAAACATATCTTATTGTTATAATATAGTTAAATCAACTGTCCTCTTTTTCAGTTCCTGTCTAGAAACGGACTACCACTGTATACAACATTTGCTGCAACTCCAATGATAATAATAATAAAAATAATAATAATAATAATAATAATAATAATAATAATAATAAAATAATAAAAGCCTCCGTGGCTTAGGCGGCAGCATGCCGGCCTCTCACCGCTGGATCCGTGGTTCAAATCCCGGTCACTCCATGTGAGATCTGTGCTGGACAAAACGGAGGCAGACAGGTTTTTCTCCGGGTACTCCGGTTTTCCCTGTCACAATTTCATTCCAGCAACACTCTCCACTATCATTTCATTTCATCTGTCATTCATTTAATCATTGCCCCAAAGGAGTGCGTCAGGCCTCGGCAGCCGGCACAGTCCATATCCTCGCCGCTAGATGGGGGCTTCATTCATTCCATTCCTGACCCGGTCGGAGACTGGAAGCAGGCTGTGGATTTTCATTTTCAATAAAATAATAATAATAATAATAATAATAATAATAATAATAATAATAATAATAATAATAATAATAATAATAATAATAATAATAATAATAATAATATCTGGTGAGACCACAGAAAGACAAATAGTTGAAATCGTGTGATCTTTAGTGGCTCAAACAACGAAGAGGATAATAATAATAACAATAATAATCAAATTAAACCTGTTCCACTCAAGAGAAACTCAAAGAACACCATGGTTTCCAAGGAAATCTAAAACTAAAAACAAAAGAAAAAGCAAAAAGAAACAAAAACGTGGACTTAAACAAGAAAGAAAGAAAGAAAGAAAGAGCAGAAGAAATGTATGCGGGAAATACACGGCCAAAATTAAAGCCCAGGCGGAAGGAAATGTAAAATGACAGTTGAAATAGCAATACTACTCCTAATAATAATAATGATTATAATAATCTTATGGCCTCAGTTACCGTTGCGTACATTTTTTGAGTTGGAGCCATTGAGGCGATCTACTCTCCAATTTCGATATTCAATACATTGCCATCTCGGAGTGGAAACCACAATTCTGCTGGACAACCAATGGTTGAGACTTAAATATTTTAGTCTTGCCATCACCAAATGAGATAAGAAAGATCTATTACGAGTGTCGTGGATTTTTGCCACTCATTAAAAATCCGACTTCCTTGGTCGGAAATCGAACCCTGATCTTGGAATCTAAGGTGATAAACGGACTACCACTTTCTTTCTGTGTACCACGGATTCTCCAAGGAAGAGCTGTAACTCTGTTCTGAACGTATAGAACTGACAATATTAAAAACAAAACTGTCGAGTAAGGACATTAAGTGCAGCCATTTTGCGTAATTGAGTACGATTGAGGGCAATAGCCTGACGTCACTGTCTGCCAATTAAGTTCGTAAGAAGGAAAGAAGGTTTTGCTCTCGTAGGAAAAGTATACGCCACGTATGATGGATGAAACAGTACTGACTAGTACAATAAGTGTTTCTAGATCCATGTTCCGAAATTATGCCTTCAAACTACACATAAACGCACACCAAGGGCCCGATTGTCACTTGATTATGATTACTTTTTTTTTTAACAGTAACTCGAAAATACTTTCTTTTTTCTTTCTTTCTTTCTTTCTTTCTTTCTTTCTTTCTTTCTTTCTTTTTTCCATCTTTCAGTCTTTCTTCCTTTCCCTTTCTTTCTTTCTTTCTTTCTTTCTTTCTATATTACATTCATTCATTCATTCATTCATTCATTATTTGTTCCTTTCTTTCTTATTTTTCTTTCTTTCCTTGATTCTTTCTTCCTTCCTTCCTCTCTTCTTTTATTTTTCATTTATTAATTTATTAGTTTCTTCCTTTATTTATTTCCTTCTTTCCGATCATTTTGTCTTTCTTTCTTTCTTTCTTTCTTTCTTACTTCCGTTCGTTCAATCGTTCTTTCTTTATTTCTTTTTTTCTCCCTTCGGACACCCTCACATAAATTTCATCCGTAATTTCTTGTCTGCTGCTTTTAACAAATACTGTCTTACAAACCTGAATATTCATGTGAGTGATTTTGAAAAAGGATCATTATTACTTGAATTGAATACCACCATAAATCAATACATATCAGTACAGAAGTCATAAATGCACCTTCACAAGCAAAGTTTCCACGTGTTTTAAAACTACGCGCATTTAATGGAATAGCCCATCTCTTGACAACACTACAACCATGTAATCCCGAATGACTGCACTCCAGAACCCTGGCGCTGTACAAATGCAAGTTATTCTTCATAATAAGACCATCCGGAGCAAAATGCAAATAAATGACTTGCATAACCCTGGAAGGGAGCATAAGTATCCACATTTGTATCCCCGTATTTCCTTTTCGCTTTCATCACCAGCTATTTCCTTTCTCATTTCTTACTTACCTTTCTTACTTATTTCCTTCATTTTTCTCCCCTCCTTCTGCATCACATTTATTCCCACATTTCCATTTCTTTCCCCTACACCCACAACCACCCACTTCCTTGCTGTAAGCACCACGCATTGGCCACACGACTTGCGTTATTCGCTTGTTTCTTTGACTGTATGATGCGGACTGAAAATAAAACAGTGATGGAATGTTTACGACAAACATACTGCACGGTTTGTGTAACATACTATTTGAGGACCACTGTATTCTACAAATAAGGAAACAATTTCTAAAGAAATAAACTTATTTGCCTGGGAATGTCGTAGAAGATGACATTTATTCTCCCTTAAAAGCTATATACCCAGCCATTATTCTATTGTCTTGACTTCTTTCTTTAGTTTAGAAAACAGGGCGTTTTGAATATATTTGATAATTTTCCTCTCTGAAGCAAAGTAAGCAGGTTTAAAACTTTGCCCTTACTTCGAGCTACTCTTTGCCGTCTTCCTTATACCTCACTGTTTATAGTGTTTTTTAAAATCACTTATCCTCCCATCTCGTTATCACCCACGGTCCCTGCGAGGGATCATTCCTCTACCGTCACAAAGATGGTGTGTGGGAGCTGAACACTCTTCTACAGCAGATACAACTGGGGATGGTGACAGGCCGATCGCCCAGGTGACCGCTAACTTGGGTCTAATTCATAAAGGGTCAGGGAAGGGATTTTGGAAGAAAGTTGGCCGCGGACCAGTTGAAAGGAACCGTCCCGGCATTTGACTGATGGTAATTTGAACCCACGCTCTCCCGATTGGGCACAATGGTGTTGACCGACTGGAAAGCATTCTTTGAGAGATTACTAGGCAACACTGATAAATGGCTTCAATTCCTCAGTATTGAGATATGAGGTTTATTTAATAATTAATAATTTTATATCCAAACATTGTTGTTCTCATGGAAATATTTCTGTGTTTTACTTATTTGTACGTATTTTGTAAAACAATTTATTATTTAGAATGTTAATATTGGTTTTTATAAGTTAATGTAAATTTATTACTTATTTTTCGAGACTCTTAAAGCATCGCGCTGAAGGACCAAAATGGCCTGAAACTTGTACGGGCGATTGTTAATATCGTAGCTTATAATTACTTTCAATATTAAAGTATTGATAGCCTCCGTGGCTTAGGCGGCAGTACGCCGGCCTTTCGCGGCAGGGTCCGTTGTTCAAATCCCGGTTACTCCATGTGAGATATGTGCTGGACAAAACGGAGACAGACAGGTTTTTCCACGGGTACTCCGGTTTTCCCTGTCACCAATTTCATTCCAGCAACACTCTTCACTGTCAATTCATTTCATCTGTCATTCACTTAATCATTTCCCCAGGGGAGTGCGACAGGCTTCGGCAGCCGGCACAGTACATATCCTTGCCACTAGATGGGGGTTTCATTCATTCCATTCCCTGACCCAGTCGGTCGACTGGAAGCAGGCTGTGGATTTTCATTTCTATTATAGTATTGATAAAGTCGAACAACAGTGTTTTGATTGTCAATTGATCTGATGATATGCATATATATCCGGTGAATCAGCTGCCCCTTATAATACAGTGGAACTTGGATAATTCGAACCTCAAGGGACCAGTACAAAAATCGAATTAACCAAAAATTCGAATTAAGAAAGTTCTTTGAAAAGGGTAGAGAAAACGTTTACATAATGATTTACGTTCAACAAAGCAGATTAACAGACAAAGGTGCTTTATAAAGACTGTATCGTGAATAACCTCTAAAGTTTCAAACGAAAAATAAAACAAAAATGTACTGTTCACTTATTTAACGACTGTTGTAATCCAGCAATGTAGTTAAGTCTAAAAGAAATCTACTCTTTTTGAAATAGTTTGAGATGTTTACCTGTTTCCTACAATTCAGTCTCTCAGCCATCACAAAAAGAATATAAGAAGTCTAAGGAACGGAAAACAGAACCCTTTGCGTCCTTTCTACTTAAAAAAAAAACTAAGTTCTGTGATGTGGTTTGTTGCTTGGGCTGCACTCGGAATAGTTTTTCGGGAACTGACCCAACTGTTTGGCTTCCGATCGGCTTTTTACAATAAACACTTCGAATATAATTCGAATTAACCACGATTTTTTAGCATTGATTGTATATAAAATGCTAGGGACCAATAGGAAAATTCGAATTAAAGAAGATTTCGAATTAAAGAAGTTCGAATTAGCCACGTTCCACTGTATTGTATAATGCAGCCCAACTAGCATTTTTTTTAATCAGGAAGGTCGATAATTCTCTGCCTGCGTCCCGTATGGTACTAATGCACCGCAAGAATTTCCTGCAAACGATACTGAACGTTATTATTTTTCCCTCGATGTAACTACAGACTAGTACGAGCGGAAAATAATAGTGTTCAATATCGTTTGCAGGATACGAACTAAGAAAAACGACAGTAGGTGCTACTACTACTACTACTACTACTACAATAAAAATGTGTATTAAATAACCCCTTAAACTAAGAGAAGAACTGGTCATATATGATTGTAATAGACTCCTAATCAGAGACTGCGCCAATATGAATTGAGAAATTCATTGAACGTATGGTTAGTAAATTTTGTATTTTTAGTTAAGTTTGCAAAATAGTACTGGTATTATGGTATTAAGAAAAAAAAATACACTAATGTAGGAAATATTTTAAGGTACACTCTATTGTTGCTTTATAATATTAATGTTATGGAATTATTCTAATCACTTTGTTTCATTGTAATGATATGATAGGATATTTTTGTGTCTCAATGTTAGCAGCACTGTAAGAAAGAAATCAGAAGCATGGCAATGTGAGAGATTGGAAGGATTGTTTATGTATGAACATAAAAATGGTAATTATTATTGGCACCTGTCGACAAGCGTAAGGTTGGCAGGACCAAAACTAGTACACATTGGCTTAAATAAGCAAACTGTAAACTACAATTCATTATTCCCTTCATATAGTAAATGTATGTTGCAAGAGAGAGATGATATCGATGTTCCGTTCCTTATAACAACGATCTCCTCCACCATTCTTCAAGGCATGTAGGCTACCTATGATTGCCTTGCTGTCACCGCCAGCACGTGGCATGACTAGGGCGTTGTACTCATCGTGGCCTAATTCTTGAGAACGTCTTTTCCCGGGAGACGGCTGCTTATATTGCGCGAAGCTGGCTCGTATTAACGTGATGTACTGTATGTTGGCAGCAATAGAGCGGGGACACTCCACTCTCATTATGAACAAGTGCTGTCTTCCTGGCCGGGAGATAGTCGTGTTCCTAATGGTAATTATTTGTCAACTCGTCTGACAAGTGAAGGTGTCTATAGCACTTGTTTGCTGAGTACTGATGAATTATATTAACTTGCTCGATAACTTTGATGGATTTTATCATTTTAAATGATTTATCTGGAGTCTGGCGTTACGTAACGGTGACGGCACGAAATGCACCGAGAATGCACTAAGGTGTGTGACGTCATAGTACGATGTAGCAGCCGACTACCAAGGAGGCAGTGCGAGAACAGAGTTTCAAGGAGGCAGTGCGAGAACAGTCAAGTAGGCAGTGAAGAAACAAAATAGAATCTTGAAACTCTGTTCGTGCACTGCCTTCTTGGTATTCGGATGCTAGCATTTAAAATGATCTAAAGTCTAGTCTTTCATACTGACTATCCGTGTCTTTTTACTTCAAACTTTAATGTATTGACGTAGCTCTAAGAGAAGAAGATTCATACCACAGAGTTTAAAATATTACATTATGGGAAATCCAGACTTACTGATCAACAACAACATTCATGGAACAAATATTGACAAAAGATACTTGTGAAATTACAAATGTATCATAAGCCCAGACTATGAATATTGAGGTCTCTCGTGATTGTAATAGACACTCTTATAACGCTTAGATGAAGAGTGACTATTAGAAATTTTGAACAGACAATGTTTCAACTAGTTTTAAGGATACTTTGAACTCTTGAAAATACAAATTATGTACATATCAGGCATCATTGTACTAAGCATTTTCTCGTTATGTGGTAAAAGTATGGGTAAGATTATCGTAACGTGAAAAACATAACTTACTTTGAACTGGATGATAACCTTTAGGAGATATTTTGAGGATAGAATATAAAAAAATATATAAATTGTAACGAAAGCACATTCAGAAAAACATTAACATTGGTTCATTCAGTTGTTTATAAAAAAGGCTTTCTAATTTGTTTTATAATCTGAAAATAGCTCACTTCAGAATGTTTTTATTTAATTCTTTACTATTAGAATAGAATCCATGAAAAAATATCCCAACCAACTTATTTATATTTTAGTTATATTTAATGAATTATATTTTATTTCTCTGCTTTCTAATATCTGATGATAATTATTATAGTTTAACATTATGAAGTTAACTATTCTCAGTAGGCCTAAATGAAAAAAAAAACGTAGAGCATATTTGGTTGAAAAACATCTGAGATAAGTGTTACTGAATTAACCAATGTTACTTTTCTTTGAATATAATTTATTAGAATTCTATATTTTCTAGCCTCAGAATAGCATCATCTGGTTACCATCCAGTTCAGAATAAGTTACGTTCTGCTCGTTACAATAATCTTAGCCATGGATTTACCACAAACGACAAAATGCTTAGTACAATGATGCTTGATAATGTACACAGTGCGCATGCTGTAGAGTGCACAGTATCTTGTTAATGTACATAGTAGTTGTTTTAAAATTAAAAATATGTCTTTGAAATTTTTATTACAGTGATCTTCTTTAAAATTGACATGTTTTATTACTGCTGATGGTGAGTTATTATTAGTTCGAAACATGCCCATTTAACCCTTGCTTAAATGAATTGACTAGGCTGACACAAACCTAATTCTAATCAATTAAATAGGATTTGTATATGACGCTTGTTGGTCTTATTAAGCTACAATGATGTTGACTCATTTTAGGAGCTCGGGTATGTGTGAATTTGTCTGATAACCTTGTTTCTGTGTTGGTGTGTGTAACCTAATTATTAGGGTTGAGAATGGGACATGAGTGTCCCTGGAATTGAAATAAGGTAATAACTCGTCATTTTCTTGAAGGGAGTGTGGAAGAACCCAGGGGAAAACCATACTCAGGATAGCCTCTCTCAGTGCCGGAATACAAACCTCCGGTAACCGTACTTGCTGTATATGCCCATCGGAGTCGTGGTGAGCGACATATCACGCATGGCTATGCCGTAGGGTTTTTATAAGGTGCGTTCAAAAAGCAACGAGCCGGAGGCATAATTACAGAAACCAGTACCTGTATCTTAGAAGTATTGGCCCTAGCTGTTGAGGCACTTGTCCCACTGTGACACGAGGCGGTGAATAGCTGTCTCATAAAATTCCCTGGGCTGCGATGTGAACCAGTTCCACACGTACAGCTGGACGTCGGCATCCGAGGTGAATCGTTGGCCCCGCAGAGCCCTTTTCAAGGGACCAAACATGGCGTTATCACAGGGAGATAGGTCTGGACTGTATAGAGGGTGGCCGAGAACCTCCCAGTTGAATTTCTGAAGGAGTGCCGCGACTGTGTTGGCCGTATGGGGTCGTGCATTGTTGTGGAGCGACCACGGCGGCTATGGCGTTCACTGTCACTCGACGGTCCTGGGTAATGAGTGCATCAACCTGCTGGACGTTGTCATCGGTAATGCAGGGGGTGCCCCAGACCGGGCATCATCGGCTAACGACCCGCCCTTCCCTTAAGCGCTTGTGCCACGCCTTGACCCTTGCAAGGGACATGCAGTGTTCGCCGTACACTTGTGACATTCGGCGATGAATGTCCGTTCCCCCTACTCCGAACAACACCTCTTTGCTCTTCGGTTGACGCCTCCATGTCACTGTTTGCAATGCGACTGGCAGCGTCGGACGATTGATGCATGCTGCTGCTCACTTCGGATCGTCACGTGACGTGCACGCGTGCCCTCTAGCGACGGGCTGTGACCTTCCACGCTCTGGTCGGAACCACACCTCGTTACACACGCCACTATTAGCCGATGTAGTCAACGGTTTGCGCATTCCAGCCTCCGGCTCGTTACTTTTTGAACGCACCTTATACATTACCCTAGAGGTTCATAAAAGTGAACACATGGATTCTTGAACTGCGTCTGACTCGGACACGTAATTGTCCTACACTCCTCTAACCTTCCTCCCCATATCCTTCCTTCATTTCTTTCTTTCTTTCTTTCTTTCTTTCTTTCTTTCTTTTTGTCTTCTTTTCTTCTTTTCTTTCTTCACTTTCGAGTTAACAAATTCGTACAGGTATCATAAATGAATGTATTACTTACTTTGAGATTAACGGCATTCCGTGCAACTGGTACATCTCATTGTGTAGCAGTTGGCGTTCTTGACTGTCACCCTGGAGGTCCAGGTTCGATTCCCGGCTCTGCCAAGACATTTAATTTTGGTCTGACGGCTGGAACAGGATACACTCTCCATCACGAGGCAAAACTTAGAAGAGGTGGGCTCAAATCTCACCTCAGCTCCTGGAACTGGATTTCCGTGGTTTCCCACTTCTAATCCAGGTAAATGCCACGATGGTTCCTAACTAACGGACATGGCCGCTTCCTTCCTAATCCTCACCTGAATTACAAATATACACACTAACACAGCCATCTCAATGATACAGATTGCCAGACAAAAGTCCACACTCACCCAAGGGTAACAACATTCCGTAAGACTTTCTTCCAATACACCTCTTTCTGCATATTGTCCGAGTGTCCAGCCACTGATATCTTGTAACGGTAGTAATTATACTTTTTTTTCTGACATCGGCGTGTAAAAATATTCCCATATCTGCACATGTAATTTGGTTACCTGTTGTAGATTATTCAAGCGCAAGTGATAAACCATCGTAAGTAGTTTAGACCTACAGTGGTGAGCAGTGCATTTTGTATGAGCTACCACAACTGGTCGGGGGAAAAGTGATGTAGATCCGATACCATTCTGAAACGCCAGCATAACTAATGTTTATTCTAAAGTTGTGACTTTTAGTAATAACAGAGAGTTTTTTTGAGTTGTTCTTGAAGAAGTAGAAATGTTATAAATAGTTGTTGATGTTGCTTCATTGAGGGACTTGTGACATATTCGGTCTTCAGCCACATTTGTATGTATGTGTGTGGTGTATGTCTATTAACCTGTGTTATAGTGATGGCTGTACGGTATTAGCGTGCTCAACAGTACTGCAATTAATAGGGTCTAGGATTGGGACAGGTTTCCCGAGACTTGAAATAAGTTATCGAAGTAGTATTTATCCAGCGCGAGTATAGAAAATTCTGGAGAAAATTATATATGCGTTGGTTGCTGTCAGCTTCATGTATATGAACCTTGGATCTTTAGATTTTAACTGGTATTTTCAGTCGTAGAACGTTACAATCCTGGTCGGCCACACTGCTGGGTTTATAAATAAAAACAGTCGATTTGATTATATAACACGTTTAGGATATTTGAAGCAACTATGATATTATAGTATCCCTATGAATGTTAGATCCTTAAGGTTTCTAAGCATGCATGGCAAAGAATTATTGTTATATTTATAATTTTTATTTTTATTTGGGGATATGTTATTTCTGTCGGATGAGTCGATATGTCATACGTCTCACTTCCATATACGCTGCATTATTATCTTCCGATGGATATTTCACCCATTGCAATCTTTTTATTGTTCTGTTTTTCACTGCGACTTGTCACTCATCATCAAACCAGGGTTTGTTTTTGGTTTTTGGTCGCTGTCCCAAAACTTCATTTGCCCTTTGTAGAACCGCTCTCCGCAAAACAGACCACTGCCCTTCCACATCTTCTAATGTATTTGATGTAGATAGACACTCCTTGATTCTATCTTGATATTCTTCCCTCACAGACGTAAGGGCCAATTTATCTTTGTCCGGGATGACCATTTCTTGCTTTCGCTTTCGCCATTTGGTAGACAGCTTGAGGCGCAATTTCATTACTACTGCGAGGGGAATCTACAAGCAACATACACTAATACTAAAGGACGAAGATGGAGAAATTGTACCTCCTGAAGAACAGGCAGATCTATTTGGAAAACATTTTGATCAGTTACTAAATGTTCATGTTGAGATGGATGCTATAAATGCACAGGTACCAATGATGACGGCGGAAATGCAAGTACCTGAGCCAACTATTGATGACATAAGACATATTGTGGAATCTCTAAAGCACGACAAAGCTCCGGGAGGAAGTGGAATTACTGCCGAGTTGATTAGGTATGGTGGAGCAGTGTTAATGGAAAATCTGCAACAATTAATTGTTAATATTTGGAGGAAAGAAGTTATTCCAAGTGAGTGGAAGAGAGCCGTGATATGCCCCATTTTTAAGAAAGGTGATGCCACACAACCTTCTAATTACCGAGGGATTGCCTTACTCGAGATAGGATATAAGATTTTTACCTCACTGCTTATGAATCGACTTAGGCCATTTTTGGGAGAAATTATAGGCTCATATCAATGTGGTTTTGTATCTGGTTGGTCTACTATCGACCACATCTTTACATTGAGGCAACTCATGGAGAAATTCTACGAATTTGACAAGGAATTGCATTTAATCTTTATTGATTTTCGTCAGGCCTATGACAGTATAAACCGTATAGTATTATGGATGGCTATGCACGAGATGGGCATTCCAATGAAGTACATAAGGTTGATCAAGACCTGTTACTCTGACTCTAGATGCCAGGTGCGGTTTGCAAATCAAGAATCAGAATCCTTTAGCGTTCAAAGTGGACTAAGACAAGGAGATCATCTAGCCCCAGTCCTTTTCAATATAGCATTGGAAAAGATTAAACGTGGAACTGGTTGGAATAGGGAAATGGAGATGGTCGGATACGACATAATTCTTGCATTTGATGATGATGTGGTGATCATGGGGAACACTTTGGATCAGGTAACGACTGATACATCAAGATTCCTACTGGAAGCAAAGAAAATGGGGTTGGTGGTTAATGAATCGAAAACAAAATACATGATTATATCACGTCGACAGAGTATTCCGATCGCTATCGACGTTGGAATGCACAAATTTGAGACAGTTGAATCATTCAAATATTTAGGATCAATATTGTCAAACAAAAGTGAAATAGAAAAGGAAATAAGACAAAGTATCACCAACGCTACTCATGTTTCCTATAGCATGAATCGAATTTTTACTTCACGTCTAATATCTCAGGAAAACAAGATCCACCTATACATGACCCTAGTACGACCTGTTTTAATGTATGGTTGTGAAACGTGGGCGACTCCAAGAACTTTTGAAGAACGTATATGTGCATTTGAAAGAAAAATGCTGCAGAAAATCTATGACCCAAAATCCTGCCCAGAAACTGACAGTTGGGAAAGACGGAGTAAAGAAGAGTTATATCGACGTTATAAAAAGGCAGACATCAGTAGAGAGATAGAGAGAAGACGATTACAATGGTTAGGACACATTATCAGAGCAGACGGTACTCTCCCAAACCGTGTGTTCAATTTTCAGCCAACGAGAAAACGTCCAAGAGGTCGACCAAGAACGAGATGGAAAGATCGAGTTATGTTGGCACTGAACCAGGTAGATCCAGATGCAAGTATGGAAGATGCCAGGGATAGAAATCGTTGGTCTAATATATGCCACCATTATTTGAGAAGCTGAAATCATTCTTCCTGTTATGAAGTACAATGTTATAGCCTATATTATGTTATGCTTGCTATTTATATTGTAATCAAGAATTTTATACCCTTGTTTTTCTGCTATGGGTCTTAATGGCCTGTCACATGCAATAAATGATGATGATGATGATGATTTGGGGATATGTTTGTTGTGTGTCGAAAACGTCTACTAAGGAGGGATTTTTGGATATTCAGGATCTAAAGGGGTGTTAACGGGGTTAAACTTGCATTTCATTGAATAACAATATGACACGACTATGACGCGAGCGAAGCCGCGGGTACCTGCTAGTCTCTCTATATAAAGGAAGACGTCCTGACTGAATGATAATCAACGCACAGCGAAAACTACTGGAGATAATTGCATGAAACTTTGAAGATATGTTCGTACCGTGGTGTAGACGCGCACTAAGAAAGGATTTTTAATAATTCCGATTTTAAAGGGGTGAAAAGGGGTGAAATGTGATTTTACATTTTTGTTATACTTAACTGGGACAAATTATCGAAGTTGTCGCATAAAGACCGGACATAGCTCATTTTAAGCCCCTCTATGCGAGAAACAATACCACGGGACATACCGAAAACGACATTTTAAGGCCCTAAAACCAACAGTTTCAGAGATATTCCCAGAAAACTATCTTCGCTCGGATAAACTGATGAACTATTGGCAAGATCGTATCCTTGGCAACAGTACGCTCTGATAAACTGATGAATTAGTCGCAAGTCCATATCCATGGCAACAGTAGCTCAAGATATGACATCCAATTGTCTCTCTATCCCTGTAGGAGGCAATGCCAATCCACTTATTATCTAAAACACGATAAACAAGCTGAAAATCCCAGCGGTAACGTTCCAGCTTGCTGGGCCCAAGGTTGCAGGTTCGTATCCTGGCGCAATCAGCTGGCATTTGAGGGTGCGCAAATGCAAGGGAACCATGTCAGTAGATTTACTGTCACGTTAAAGATCCCCTTCGGGGAAAAATTGTAGCACCCCGGTGTTTCTAAAATCCGGAGTGGTTAAAAGGAACGTAAATCCAATAACATTATTATTAAAACACGATAAGAGCATTAGAAATCTAAACGGTCAGCCCTTTTTGAAGATATGTATAAACACGATAAGAACATTAGAAATCTAAACGGCCATCCCTCTTTCAAGATACATCTATATCATAATTTAAAAATAACTTTCTGTGTTTTAGAACTACAATAACGAACATTAGTGTGAGATAGCGCCTTCCAATACCACCTTTAATTTTTAACACTGCAGTAGCGACTACTAAATATAGGTAGCGATCAAGCTACGTTCAATTTCATAAACACAGGGCTCACAAATCCCGTATAGTTAAGTACAAACATATCTGTCTGGTCGTTATGTCAGGAGCAACGAAGCCCTGTGGCGTCTATTGCCGTTTCCGTAACACTAAAGGCATCCCGCCGTCACATACCTCGATATGCACTTACAGAATTGTGAACCAGTCTATTTTACTGAAAATAATTTCTACAAGCGAGTATCCATTCCTCCAAAAACCACATTCACTACCTTTTCCAACATTTACACAAGAAGTGATTTTGAAAGCACTTTTCTGTATGTTGAGGTACAATGATATTACACATGGAAAGTTACTATAAAATGTTGACAAATCAGAATTCAAGGAAATGCTGTTCAAAATAGGCCTGGTGTTAAACCTGTAGAAGCTTTCGGCACAGGTTATATGTCCCATGTTCGTAACATGGAATGTTCCCCTTTGTCAATGCATCTATTGATATCGCTCCAGAAGATGGCAGTTGGGTTTGAACTGCGGATGTCTTCCCGCTCACTGCGTATCGTGCATTCCAAAACACGAGGCCAAAGTTTAACATTTGCAGGAATCAACCTCCGCGAAGACCGTTTCTCCCACAGACAATTTTATGTTGCCTGTTATAGAATAAGTTCTCCAAGTAGCTTAGTCATTTTCACACCAGAAGGAAGAACTGCCAATATTGTATATAAAGAAGTTCTAAACTAAATTATTATATTTTTTTTGTTATGTGATGTACGATTTTACGTTCCTTATACGTTGATTAAGTATATTAAAGTTCATGTTTTCAAAATATATTTAAATTATTTATGGTTAGGTTAACGATATAGTTAATTATAATACGTTTCTTTAAATCTTTAAAATGAAATTTTAGTTCGATACCAAATATTTGTATCTTAACTCTGTATTTTGATTTCATATTTGAGAGTTAATTTGTAACATTAAGACAATTTATTTAAGCTCTTTCGTATCTTTAATATTTCATTATTTCATTCCATTCATAAATCAGGCAAAGAAATTGTTACAAAAGAAGTAATGTAAAATATTATATTTGCATTTTGATATCACGAGGAATTTTAAATTTCATTTAACAGCGAACTCGGAATGATAATCGGTTTAAATAGAATATATCTTTATGATATAAGTGTTACATACCACGTGAAACTTTTCAATTTTGCGGCCGAAGTCGGACAGAAAAACACCTAATTTACATCCACGTCTTACATTTCTGACGAAAGTCGATGAACATCTAACGCTTGATTCGGTGGCATTCAAAAGAAAATGGAAAATAACAAAATATATAATTTCGCGGGTACCTGCTAGTTAATTATATATGATTTGCAGACAATGACCATAGCAGCGTATTTTAATTGGAAGCCCAGCAAGTTCCAATTTATAGTAGTTCCAACTTTGGCTACCAGATACCACTGAAACTATTATTATTATTATTGTTATTATTATTATTATTATTATTATTATTATTATTATTATGAGGCAACATTTGATGTAGTTCATAGTATTGACAATGACCTATTTTTACAGCTTTTCTTGGTAACCATATAGGCCACCACTCCCACACTTAACATAACACTTTAGAAGAATTTTGAATTTAGCAACTTTTTAGGAAGCAATTTAGTGTTATTATAGCAGAACAGATAACAGACTATGTCTTGATATATACCGGTACTCTGAAAGTAAAAATTGCAGTTTGCCACAAATGAGGACTCAATAATTGATTCTGTTCTCTAAAGTGATTAAGGAATTGCGATCTCGATAAGAAGTTGTAAAGGTATTGGTTAAAGCGAGGTTAGGCGAGGCAGCAGTGGCTAATCAGAAGGTGGCATGTGATGAATGCTCCCATCCCCATCTAAGAGCCTCGTAATGACCCGGAGAATTCCCTTGTTCACCGTATCGGCTGCTGATGATGCGTCTCCTGAGAGTAGAGGCCGTAATGCTGGACCAGGAAGCGTGGGAATACACTTCAGATGAACTTTTAATATCCCAAAGAATTTCAAATGGAAAGAAGATTGGAAAAACAATGAACTGACTTACAAAGATATGTTAGAGTGCTGAGTTAATTTCAGGATTTAACGTGCAAGTTATATTTTTGGAAACTGTAAGTTTGTTCCTATAGGCAGTTGTTATTAATGTTGAATAAACACGAATTTACATGTAGTCTATATACTGTATGTTTAAATTTATTACCAATAGTTTGCCTCTATTATTCTAGGAGTCAAAAAAAACAACGATTTGTATCAGTTGGAACGCACGATTAAAGAAGGATGAATGCATACTTGAACGATTTTCTCAGTTCACAGCCTGGTTCTCAGTAGAGTGAAGGTTTCTATTTCATTAGCGTATAAGATTGCCCGTGAGGGAGGTTTCATTGTGTTAGCTGGTACTGTATTCATACGCAGGATGAACACAAGGGGTGACAGAGCAGATCATTCGTGGATACCAATCGTGATTGAGAAAATATGTAAAGTTTCAAATGGACAACCCACTACATTCGTGATGCTGCGGTAGATGATCTGACCTCATCGCGCATAACCTTCTTTGGCACCATGGTTACGAAGTGGTTTCCAGATGAGTTCTTGCGATATCTTGTCGGACGCCTTTTTCTAGGTCCGGAAATGCCAGACGCAGATGTTGGCTCTTTTCCCTGTGTTTTTCCAAAAGTTGACAATATGCGTGAATTGCACATATTGTGCTGAGTCCCTTGACAAATCTTCATTGATTATGGGTAAATTGGACGATGCTGCGTAGTCTGTTGTCGATAACTGGATAAAAATTCTTATCATGTGGCAAAGAAGGTGATGGTTTAAACATTTGCCAACGTGGCATTGGTCTGCCCGACCTCCTGCAAGCATCCTTCATCAATGATAACATTGAGAAATGCTGCAATATTTCAGCTCCTCGCCGATAGCGCATTCCACACTCCATACGGTATAACTTCCGGTCCTGTTGCTCCACCATTCTTAGACCTACTCACAGCTTATGATACCTCTTGTACGGTGATTAGTGGAATATATCTACTTTTGGGTCAATGCCCGGTATAGGTGGTTGGGGAAACTCTTCGTTTCACTTTACCGGCGCACCGGTATAGGCTAATACGTCTGTTAGTTATTCATGAAGTTAGTTGTTACCCTCCATAATTTCTAAAACATGTCAAATATACTTAGTGGATCGATGTTTTAAAGGATGTCAAAAATACACGGCGCTCTGTGCCATACGATGTCGTGTCGTAAAGGATCTCTCGTATCACATTTGGTGGTTACAAGACAAAATTCATTATCAGCCACGGAAAGCTCAATAGAATTCTGGTTTTCATAGCCAGATGTCAGCTTTAACAAAACTTTGAAATTTGAGTTAATATTCTCAATGGCTCCAAACGAAAAAAATTACGCCACGATATCTGAGGGCATACGAAACAAAATATGGCCCGATGACGGGATTTAGCAAAGCAGTTGCACCCTCTAACGTGTCCATCAGGCTTTACAGTTTTTGATATTGGTAGTCCTTTGCTCTGATGACGGTTGATTTCAGTAATTTGTACTGATGTAGATATTCCCCTAACCTTGTTTGGCGGCAAGCCTACTTGAGATCGGTGTTCCAACTGAAAGTGCTGAACCCTGATACAAATTCATCGTATTGTCGATGAGGTTTCCGCACATGTTCTATCTGGGCAAGTTTCCTGGATTCGAATAGTTCTGATCTTACCAATTCGCATACCTCAAACAGGCAGTCGATGTAGTGAGGCAGTGATTATCTTATGACATTACCTTCGTGTTCGATGCCAGTTTCAGGTCATGTCTTTCCACCAGTCAGTAGTATATCAGGGTGTCATGTTCAACATTGGTATGGACGATTTCTTAAATAATATATTAATTAACAAGAACTAAATCATGAGTTCCAGCAATGTCGAAGGCCCTGCAGCCATCATCATTTCTAAGTCCAAAGCTTCGATTTCCATGACACTCCTTAAGTCGATTCTTGATTTTCCCACATAGCCATTGTGGTATTCTCCAATAAAGAGATATTAGGAATGGTTTGAACGTGGGAATGACGTTTCTATTTCAATTCAATCTGCCCAATATAAGGACACCCACTTTGTGAATCGTTGCAAGAAATGATTTATATCGCTGCTGTAGTCATGCCAATCCAGAGTGATAAAATGCGATCTGATATTCGAGTTACTTCTGCCACCAATTCACAGAGCTTGTGGTTAGTGACCACCGCAGCTCCAGTTATGGCAGTACTTGTGTCATGATAAGGAATCGTGTGACCATTGGCTACGTATTTTGATTTCAAACCTTTCCACCTTGTTTCTGGAACACAGGCGAGAGCATTGCGACAGATCGACGGCCGAATAATAAAATAAAATACAAGACGCACTCGGCCGTATGCGAACACATGTGCGACGCGAGACACAGTTTCACTAACATTGAAACCGACTTAAGTATAATTCATCACTAACCGAAAGGCAGAGCTCTTGACATAAAGGAAGCAATCGAGATACACTTAGCTAGAAGAAACAACCCCATTAATTTAAACGAACACACATTCATGGAGAGTTCACCCCTCTTCACTATCAGAAAACACACCCCGAAAGAAACAAGACACAACATAACGATGTAGCCAAGTTAGATAAGGGATTAATAAGGGAAACATGTTATTGGATCAGGATGTACGATGTATCTTTTTCGTCAATGAACCTAGGCCGGTATTAACGGCGGAAATAAAGGTGCCAGGACATTCTCATTAGACCATTTGCGCTTAAAGAGGGCTTTTTAGCTTATTTGTGGCGAGTTTGAAACCAGGTCTTTAATAGTTGAAGATCATCCTGAATACAGTAACATAAACCTAATTAGAGAGACTAGAAGGCAACGTCGAGTTACATTTGTACGAGGAACACATGGCACTTAAGAGTGCGAGAGGGGGAATATCCCAACGAGATAAGGGACCCTCACACACAGGAATTTCCCTTCAGTCTAGTGCAAACAGTGACCAAGTTAACTGCTCTCACCAGGACCACGCAAGACTCAACTAAATAAATAGCCTGTACAATACGATTTGAATTGACCATTTACAACAACCGCATATTCACTCCAAACAATGAAACTCCGGAGGTCAATCACCACTTCCAGTTTCTTAACAAAACACCACATAGACTACAAATAACACATATTGATGAGTTGCATTACCTTAACTAATACTGCAATTGAATAAGTGTATGCATTGCAAATATTTTCACCCTTACTTTCAGAAATAAATTTTATGATGATGATCGTTTGACGATCGAAACTGGTCATCAAGGTGTATTTTTATTTCAGGATTAGGGAATAACCCATCTCATTTGGGTACGATCATGTTGACCGACTGAAAAGCATCAAACTTTTGTTTACTGAGGCAACACTGAAAATGGCTTCAAACACCATAATAATATAATTTCTAGTACCTTCTTGGATATGACTCGTATCTCAGTCCACTAATTAACTAAAATTAAACTATGCTGGGAAATTTTGTTGAGATCACACACATAAATGTATTTCCATCATTATACAAGGTACACTGATTTCAAAATAAAATACCCTCATAACAAATGAAAATGCACACAATAGTCCCCAAAAGGACAAGTCAGAAATCTAGAAAGATCAAAAGTTCTGAGATTCATGAATAGGCTATTCCTGTATTAAATGTACAATACAAAATTATGCAATATTTTTACCGAAGCCTGCTTTGTTACTTGGTGTGACGTGGGAAGACGAGATAAATACTCGTTTCTTGATCCAATGTTGATTACATCTGTTCTTGAGATTGGATCTGGGTCAATTTCCGTTGGATCAAGGTTACGTGTATGGCAATAATAATTCCCATGTCCCCTTAGGATTTCTAAAAACTGAGCGCACAAATAATAAATACAATACTCGTACCCGTGGGTCCAAGAAATGTTCACGGTACGAGTGGTAATTCATAATAACATTGAGTGTATCTTAAAAAAGAAGCTAGTAAAGCTTTAAAGTACTGTACCATGAAGTTGAAATAACACATGTAGTCATATCTCTGGAAATGATACTATATTGGACCCTACTAATAGCATCAAGTCTAACTTTCGATGTTCATTCAGTTCTTATATGCCTTCTGTTCCGCATGTCAAATATTTCAATACGTGGTGGCATCTCAATCTCGAAAATCTTAATTCAGAGCATCAGATTGGCATCTACGTCGTTATGCCTTTAGTTCCGCGTGCCAACTATTTTGGGATATTTAATGTATTGATATTAAATATTAAACTCCAAAATATGTATAGGTCTTTCAATGTTCAACATGTGATCATAAATCCTTAATTAGTTGAAAGATGATAAAAAAAAAGCAGCTTTACTAGCTTCTTTTTTAAGATACTGTTTATGTTCAGAGAACCATATTAACTAATACATTTTTTAGAAGAGGAATTTTTACAACATTTTTCATATATATTTTTCAGAAGATTAACCATATAATTGCCTAAATTTTCATAGATAATTTTAAGGATTTATAAATGTTTTTCAAAATTATTCTTTTAAGACGTATTGTAAGGATATCCATTTTTAATTTAAGTTTTTCCTTAGAATAAGTTTTTCTCTCTCAATTGTGCTGAAGAAGAAACCATTGTTGCTTCGAAACATGTACACTTCAAATGACCTATAAATTGTAGACATTTAAGTGTGTTATTATTAGTATTGATTTGGCGTATAATTGACTTAAGTGTTATCTTAGTTATTCTATCAATACGGATCAAAACAATTTGCTATTATGGCAAATATTTTTGCTTAAGTATCTTATATAGCAAAGAATTACGCACATCTTGCAGGTAACAAACACCGTAATCGAAATTTCCCTTTTCTGCTTAAGAACTTAACGTGTATTCTTAGTTTCCCATTGATCCCGCTCTGCAACGGTTTGAAAAGAGAAATAAAGCACCCTCTTTAATGCATTATACCTTAGTTTGTTCTGTTTCCTCTTAATTCGAACTTCTTTGCTTCTCTTTCTTCCCTTTCTTAGTCACTATTCTAAAGCCATTGAACAGCCCGTTCTTGGTCTAATCCCGCTTTATTTCCAAACTTCCCCTCCCGCATTGCTTTCTCATTTCCGTGCCTCCCCTTCCACACATCCATTGTGCGACTCAACAATTAAGGAACTGATTAAACCACGGTGTAGAGATACTCTTAGCGGGGCGATTATTTCAACACGTGGGGCGCCATCATTATTACGACTGAGCCCGCCACTGGATAGCCTAGCCTCTAATCCACACGCTGCGAACACTCTCCAGCTATGATAATCGCACTCCTGCTAGAGGAGGCCATCGCGATAAAGGTAGGAGACAGTGTGACACAACTTCTTATGCAGACGGTGGTATTTTCGAAGAAATACGCTGCAATACAAATCCTGAAATTGGCTTGTACAGTTGGTACGACAACTTTTTGCCCATAATAATAAGGATAATACGGAGGACAAAAGAAACGAAAATTGGGTAAATTCTACAGAGGTCCACATCTATTCAGTTTGTGCCTTCGATTAATGGAGTATTTACGTCGCAGTTACAGAAACTCCTGTTATTGGTGTTGTTATTGTTTCATTAGTGGCCATGGACATTGTGGTCAATTAGCCCCGTGTACGTAGTGTGTATTTTTTTCCCGATAACCTGTGTTACTGTGAGGTTGTATTAGTGTGTGTATTTGTAATTCAGGTGAAAATTGGGAATGATGCAGCCGTATCCCTAAATTTGGAACCTTCCGGGCAATTGCTTGGAGTAGAAGTAGGAAACCACGGAAAACCAGTTCCAAGATGGCTGAGGCAGAAATCCATCCCACCTCTTCCGAGTTTTGACAATTGGTAAATTATATAGTATTTACACAGGGCGCACAATCACCATTCTGAATGTTTGAAGGCCGACAACATTTTCCAATGGTGATTATAAGTTTCCAGTTAGCAATTCACTTATTCGCAAAATATCAGTTTTGTATAGCCAAAATGCCAATGACTTAGAATCCCGTGACATCTCAGAAATTAAGCAACATGGGACATCTCTAGTCCCTGGATGGGTGATCCCTTTTTGGCGACCACATAGCGAAAGAGAGGAAGGGAACTGGCCATTCTACCGCATTTAGCAATCAACGGGCTAAGAACCCTTTCTTTGGTAGTCAATGCGTTGATTGGTGTAATGCTTGGTCTGATGGTGTTGGCACGAGATCAGCTAAAGTCATATGGCTCATATCTCACAAGGTCACATAGAATTTGCTCTACTGTATCATGAGATACTGATTTCAATATTACAATTGGTTACATCCATCATCTTGAAAATATGAAGGCCATTAACCTATACATTGGTGGAAATAGTCCAGAAGTTATAAGGGAGGGGGCACACGGGCATGTACAGTATACTGTACATGAAAGCATACATACGGATATACAGTACACATTATGTCTAAGTGATCTCATAATCCTACTTTTTTCATTTTTACTAAAAATAAATAAGCATGGCAAGAAAGAACTAATAAAATGATAAAAGCCCAAAAAATAACCCAGTCTACATATAAAAGAAAATGTATATCAATTGCAAAAAAAAAACATTGCAAGACGGTGGTTCAACCAGAGGTGTCATATGGAAGAGAAACTCTTTTTTAAAGTTATTCAGAAAAACAGAATCAACAACATTTTAAAGGTAGAAAAAGAGTAGCATACATTAAAAATATGAAAGTTGGACAGTAGCGGATAGTACCAAATGAAGTGGTATACAGAGAACTGAAGCCCATCACTGATACTATTCGGAAGAAACGGATTTCTTTTTTTGGTCACATCATGAGGACACCAAAAACCAGGTTATCTAGAAAATTGTAGAGAAACTTTGAAATATGAAACAACAAGTAGAATGGATTAAGGAAATTAGAGAAGAAATGAAAGAATTAGAAATAACCTTAGATGACTTGCAAGACAAAATATTAAAAAAAACTGAAATATATTAAAATAAGGTTTCAGGCAAAAATAGACAAACGTAATTCATTAAAAAGGGTATTTACAGATGAGGAATGCCTGAGAAGATCAGAGCTAATGGAAAGCTACTGGGCAACTCGGAAAGAAAACTTACTGAAGAAGAGGACCAAGAAATAATTGACTGAAGTGGTCCAATGAGGCCGTAGAAGAAGAAGACGTAGAAGGAGTAGGAGAAGAAGAAGAAGAAGCGATAAGTACGTTAAAACCATTCCAACACTGCATTATAGCAAATATGCATATATGTAAAACATAGTCGTATGGTGATTTGTCGAATTGTACCTGAAGTGTTATACCCACTGTCTTGTGACAAGCATTACAAAAACTACTGAAGTGCACTTCGTGAATTCAAGACTACTCAGACTTCGGAGTAAAATTGAGAGGTTAACATGAACCGACGTGAAAATTGCTTTTGATACACAGTGTTTTCTACCCTGGAGATAATCTGTAGAACATTGATGTAATGGGACACACTTTCAGTATATTAGGTCTGGTCTCTATACCGCGGGAATTGTATCCGACGTGACGTCTGTCAGACTAGTATCGCGAACACAACACACGGAAATGAAAAACACAAGTCGAGACACTCGTGTTTGTCTCGTGGCAGCTGATGTGGGTGGTACACTGCTTGTTCCTTTCGAGACATTCTTCTCTAACCATTAAATCTCGTACTCTGGTATTTAATCACCTACACTTTCTCCTTTCTGTGTTTTCTATATCACATTCATATTTCACACTCAATTTGCGATTATCAAAAGTGCATGAATACCACACATGTAATGCGTGCAATTTATAATTCTATCCCCTCAGTTTCGTTAGACAAAACATAATCCGTCCTGGAAGTGGTTTTCCGTGGTTATCCCATTTTTGTTGTCGTTGTTTGAATCTTCAGTCTTCTGACTGGTTTGATGCAGCCCTTCACGACTCCCTGTTCTCAGCAAATCGTCTAATCTCTACATAGCTACCACATCCTACATTCGAGGCAATTTGTTTAGCATTTTCTAACCTTGATTGGTCGGTTGGTTCTTAAGATTAGGGGCTGTGACAACGTGGTCATGAAGCCCCGTGTACTTTGGGTGTGTGTAGAATCTGTCTGATAACCGATGTTAATTGTGATGGCTGTATTTGTGTGTGTATCTGTTTTTTTTTAATTTAAGTACAGACTTCAACTTAGAATTTTTCAAATAGTTCCTACTTTTGCTGCCAAACGTCACCGTCAACGACTACTAGGCCTAGTTCAGAATACTCAGCTACTAGACGCCACCACGGACTGCTCTTGGCAACGAACGTAGAAACCTAAGAGCGTTGTTTACATTCTTAACGTATCTAATTTAGCTTCACACAGGTGTAATTAGTGGAAGGTTCTTTAACATGCCATAAATCTATGACATGGGACCGCCGGCTTTACTTCCCCTCCGAAGGAAGGCATACTGAGGGATTTTTAACGTTCTTAAAAATCCGACGGCTTCAGCCGGGTTTGAACCCGCTATCTTGGGCATAGAAGCTCAGCATGCTACCAACTACGCCACCGAAGCCGCTTCTAACCTTGGTCTACCCCTAGAGTTCTTATTCCCGACCATTTCTTCCATAACTAAGTTTGCTATTCCTGGGTGTCTAAGTATGTGTCCTTCCAACCCCACATTTATTCCAACAAATGCTAGGATGGTTCCTAACGTATGGCCACAACCTCCTCCGTCCCAATCCTATCCCCAATTTACAAATACACACATTAGTACATCCATCACAATAACACAGGTTATCACACAAATTCCACACACACCCAAGTACAGGGGGCTATAAGACCACGATGTCGCAGCCCCTATAATAAACAACACAACAACAATGGAATACGAGTTCGCTGCCTATGGATTGTAGAGTGCTAAAATGCTACATCCTCGTGTTTCTCGTGGCAGCCGATATTGAAAGATCAACACACCAGTACAAGGTCATCCATTAGAAACAAAATCATAGAAGAATTCCAGTTATTTAACGTTGAACGTATTAACACATTTTCCAAATGATCTCGCTTCAGCGACACCAGATTAACTTAATTTTACCCGGGAGGGATTTCCTTTGTACCAGTGATCTACTGACACGAATATCTCACATTTATCTAAGCCATTGAGAAAGTACTTCGCCTTGCCTAGTGAGTGTTATTATAGCCCAGCCTTGGGTTTCCGAAGGTTTCTACCCACATAACCTACGTGTTTTGAGGTTCGAACCAGATGCCAGGAATCTGTGTCAGAATTCGATCCCGCAACGTTGGACACGAGAAATGAGATTCTCATTCATTATTATTCATTATTATTCATTATTATTCATTTAATTATTATTTATTTATTTATTCGTTAAGTCCCCGTAAGGAGAGCGTTACAACACAATCAATTAGCGTGTTTTATTCTGGCCCTTTCTTCTTTTTTCCCCCCCAAAACCTCTCATATACACGTAATGCTTCCTCTTTCTCTCCTCCGTCCACTTCTTTCCCGGTTGTCTCTCTTTGGGAGTTTGCTCAAACTTCCGTTGTCTAAGTTTTTCTCTTTATATGCTCCTGTCTGCCATGTCTTCTGTAGAGATTTAGTTTCTTGAGTTCTTCCCCGGTTTCATTTACCCAATTGGTGTTTAGTGTGCTATTCGTAACTATATTAAAACATTTCTTCGGTCATCCTATGTATTAATAATTTAATTCATTATTAAATTATTGAAGCCTCCGTGGCTCAGGCGGCAGCACGCCGGCCTCTCACCGCTGGGTCCGTGGTTCAAATCCCGGTCACTCCATGTGAGATCTGTGCTGGACAAAACGGAGGCAGACAGGTTTTTCTCCGGGTACTCCGGTTTTCCCTGTCACAATTTCATTCCAGCAACACTCTCCACTATCCTTTCATTTCATCTGTCATTCATTTAATCATTGCCCCAGAGGAGTGCGTCAGGCCTCGGCAGCCGGCACGTACATATCCTCGCCGCTAGATAGGGGCTTCATTCATTCCATTCCTGACCCGGCCGGAGACTGGAAGCAGGCTGTGGATTTTTCATTAAATTATTTATTTATTTATTTATTTAATTATTTATTTGTTTATTTATTTATTCACTTATTTATTTATTTATTTATTTATGTATTTACTTATCTATTTATTTATTCATTTAATCAATTGTTCCCCTATAGGAGAGCGATTGAATTTGAATTCACGATATCATTTTCGGGCATTTTCCCTCTTTTCTTCCCAAAATCTCTTCATGCTCTCGGAATGTCCTTCATTCACTCAGCTGTCCATTATTTCAGGTTGTCCTGATGGCATTTGCTTTCTCCGGCCCTCGGTACGGTCCCCGAGATTTTGTATGTTGATCTGTTGCAGGTACCTCTGGACCTCTGTTAGTCATTGCAGGTCCCTCTGGACCTCTGTCAGTCATTCCGTGACGCATTTACTCTTTGATATGATGATGAGTAGTTTCTTTGCCGTTCTAGACTTTTTCAACCTGTAGATATGTGTGTTAAACTTTGCTGGGGGTTTTCTGATTTCTTCTACTTTTTTATTTATATATATATTTATTTATTTATTTATTTATATATGTATTTATTTGTATTTATTTAATGTATTTATTTATATATGTATTTATTTGCTTACATAGGTATTTATTTATACAGTATAATATGTAAACTTATTTATTTATATAAGTATTTTTTATGTATACAATATGTATTTATTATGTATTTATTTATTTGTTTATTCGATGCTCATACTACTGTATTGCTAAACATAGATCCAATACACAGTTAAAAGAGATATTACTTATAACTCTTAAAGTAGCTGTAGGCAAGGGCGTGTAAAATCTGTGCCCTAGCGTTATTTGTGAAGACATCTCGGATATTTCCCTTGTGTGCCTGAACTTTCCCTCATATTCATCTCTATTGTTGTCCCTTCTTATGGCGTGAAACATCTTTGTCGTTCTATAAAAGAATGTAAAGATTATTCTACTTGTGAAATGCGTGTCGAAATATATTCAGTGGCTCCGTCGAGTGTTGCGTGACAGTGTATTCATCGCACCGAGAGTATAATATATCTTAATTCAGATGAGAAATCGCGCTTCGTGTCGGACTCTTGTTTGTGTGCTTTTTAATGTGTCCAACAACACTCCTGGAAACAGTTCGTGAGCCCGCTCTTTTGTCTGGAATCACTCCGCAGCAAATAACATTCACTATAATTAAAAGACGATAACGTCCTCCGAGCATGAACTGTACGTTGTGAACTCACCGAGAGACTCGATTGAGACAGTCATGCTCTTTAATAACTCAATAATTCAGCTTTATTGTGAGGAAGATCAATGCACAGTTTTGAGCAGATGTTTGTTTTAGTTATCAAGGAATCACACATAAAAATAATATTATTGAAAATAATAAAAAGTATAAAAAGGGATATGGAATAGATGAAAGTAACAATAGATATCATTCAGGACAGACCATTTTTCAGAAATATGATCAAAAATTTCAAGGGTTTCCTGGAGAAGGAAAAGAAGAAGCGGATTAACATCTGGACGGATGAGAGAAGGAGACGAAGTGAAGTAATGAAGAACTGCTGGAAGGCAAGAAAGGATAAATGAAATAAAGAGACAGTGAATGCAATGGGTTATTTTATACGGTCCAAAGATGGCCAAAGTCAAGGAAAGAATGATAATAATAATAATAATAATAATAATTAGGCCTATAATATGTTTCCTTGTGTTGATCTTTTTAGTTGGAACCATTTATGCGATCTATTCTTCAGTTGCGATGTCCCGTTTTGCACTGCCGTTTGGCAGCGATATTCGTAATCACCAAACGTAAAGGAATGAAACCCGCAAACTTGGAGTCATGAGGTGGACTCTCTAGTACTGATCCAACGATGCAATTGCTGTTTTTGTTTCAATTACTGGGCTTGGACATCGTGATAATTAAGCCCCGTGTACTTTGGGTTGAGTAGGAATTGTCTGGTAACCTGGGTTTGTGTGGTATCCGTAGTAGTTTGTGTGTAATTCAGGTGAGGACTGGAAAGGAGGCGGCCGTGGCCTCATGTTAGAAACCATCCCGTCATTTGCTTAGAGTAGAAGTGGCAAACCACAGAAAACCACTTCTAGGATGGCTGAGGAGGAAACCCACCTCTTCTCAGTTTTGCCTCACGAGGCTGATTGTACCTCGTTCCAGATATCACACCAGAAACACATTTTTTGGCAGAGTCGGGAAAGGAAACCGGGCCTCTGGGGCGACAGCCAAGAATACCAGCATCATCACCACGATGTAGCAAGCATCTTGACTGCTTCACCATTAGGCTTTCATGTATGTATGTATGTATGTATGTATGTATGCATGTATGTATGTATGTATGTATGTACTGTGCCCTAATGGAAGCCCAGTGACATATTGTCAATGTCAAGAACGCAATGGAATACAGTAGTATATAAGGTTTTGAATATTCCCGATGGGAATATGATGTAGTTTCCATTTGAGCGGATGAATTATCAATAAATGATAAAAATGGTCCGGTTAGCTCAAACTATGCCAGCGTTTCGCCCCAGTGTGCCGTTGGGCTCGTCAGTTGGTACAGACACACCTACCAATACGCGTGGCTAGCACATACTGAGAAGGCCATGCAAGACACAAAATACAAGCAGTATTGACGTCACGAGCATGCCAATGTGCTACGGGAGTCAAACTCCCTTTCATAAAAACAAAAGCCTTACCTTGGCAATCCAATATAAGGTTTTGATTCGGGAATATGATGTAGTTTCCATTTGAGCGGATGAATTATCAATAAATGATAAAAATGGTCCGGTTAGCTCAAACAATGCCAGCGTTGCATTGTTTGAGCTAACCGGACCATTTTTATCATTTATTGATAATACAGTAGTATGGTGTGACGCAACGTGAGCTACGTCTCACTGGAAACCAACTGGAAGGAGGGGCATTTAATAATAATAATAGTAATAATAATAATAATAATAATAATAATAATAATAATTCTATGGACATATGGTTAGAATGGATCCCACAAGATTAAATAAACAAATGTTTAATAAAATATATAATCTGAAGAGCCAAGGGTGTTACACCAAACAGATGAAGGAAGAACTCCGGAGGCTAGAAATTGCAGATGACGACTGTCGAGACAGAACACAGTTCAGAGAAATTCTTTCCAACATAAAGGTTCTTGTGGGAGAAAAGAAGGAACGCAGGGAAGGAAGGTGGACAGCAGAGAGAAAGGCCCAACACTCTGAAAGAATGAAGGAAGTGTGGAGGAAGAGAAAGGAAGAAAGAACTATGATGAGGAAATGAAATGATATTTGTGTGGTCCTTAGTTTTGGCCGGTTCGCATAATGTAATGTAATAATAATAATAATAATAATAATAATAATAATAGTAATAATAATAATAATAATAATATCAATAATAATACAGCACGTCATCATGCTTTGTTATGTCGAAAACATGCAAAATAAATCCGAAGTAATAATAATAATTAGAATGTAGGATGGCATATTAGAAATAAGGCAAATGGGAAGTTTGAGGAATACATAATGAAGAAGCCCTGGTAGAAAAATTGCATATTTCTATCACACGGAGGAGAATAAATAGAATTATCCAACTTGGACCAATCACCGGACGGATGACGTTAGACCAGGACATGGATATAAGCAAAGTCCTCACGCTACTACTTACCTTTCAGCGTAGAAACGTCTATGACGCAGATTTGAGCACGCAACGAGTGGTCTTGCCACGAAAGACTTTACAAAATATAGTCCTGAAGGAACAAATCTTGTTTACGATCCAACCTTTGATACGCAAGGACTTTGAAATAGTTCGTGTTTGTGAAACGAAAGTTACGCCGGAAATTCGAATGGAATGCCTTGGTCTTTATCAATGTGAAAATCACAGAGCGAGTAGTAATGATAAACAGGACTCGTTCTCGTGAAGTAACTGCATAATTGGGGTTGACTGACTGAAGAGTTACAGCTGATAGACATAGCGGAAGCTTTTAGGTATCCTGACGCGATGACAGCCAGTGTGTGTATATTAGGCAAGGCTCAGGTTTGCAAGTGAATATTCGTAATCTGTGCACTATAAAAGGGATTGAAGTGAAATTAATAACTTCACATCGGATTTTAATGCTTTATAAATCACCAATATAAGCATTCATCTATGCTGCAAAAAGAAGGTGAAATATGCATTTGAGTATGTACTTACTTTCATGCTGTTAAACAGTATTATGCAACTTGTCTATAATGGCAATAATTAAGACACGAGTATGTTTATAAAACAAGCTAAGAGACTTTTATACTGTGATAGGCGAGTTACAGACGACTGTTTATGTTCGACGATAATTATAACTTTATTTTTATATTCGAACAGATATATTCATAAATATCTGTCGAGATTCTGTCATCTGAGTTTATTGAACAGAGCCATGGCTTCCTATAAGCAGGCATTGTCTGTAGCGGAGCGGCAACGCCGCACTCTCGTCTATGTGTGGCGAGAAGTAAGCATGGTGATGAATGGTGCTGAACGTGCTAGTCCACATAAAATTGGATATATTCTTTTATCGCTCGCAGTTCTTTCAATTGTGTTTAAGGTAGACCCGAGAGCGAAGGCTAATCATCTGGGAAACGTAAGTACAGCTTCTAAAACAACTTCGTTATTCTATAATATTAAATGATAGTAAGCTCTCGAATTCTATCGCAAGTGGTTGCTCTTCTGTACTGTTCCGAAGCTTCATGCATTTTGATTTTTTAACTTCATACACTTGTTAAAATTTAAATGTGTTGAAACAACAATCGTACGTTGATACTAGCAGAGTCTTTATTCTCGTCAATAATCAGTGGTGTACTTTCGATCGACCATGACCCTCGATAGCTATTTTTTCTCATGTCTACGTTGGCATTTAAGCAGTGTACCGGTATCACTGATATGGCATGGGCGTACTAATTAGTTACTAAAACAGAGAGCGCGATTTATTGCATGAGGAAGTCACCTTCGTCTATTTCTGTTTCGTATGATGTCAGAATAAGAAAGCCTGCTGGAAATGACAGACATGAATGACGAAGATCAGTCTACCGAACTACCTACGGTACTGTAATATATTAGCAGAGGCATGAGGTGTCTCAGAAGTCTAATGGTGCTTTATCATCATCATTATTATTATTATTATTATTATTATTATTATTATTATTATTATTATTATTATTATTATTATTATTTCCAACCCATATTATTGCCGTTTCTACGAGGTTGGTGTTGAACTAAGATATTTAAAAAATATATGTGGCGAATGGTTTTTACGGCCAGGTGCCCTTCCTGATGCCGGCCTCACCAGAATAGTTAATGAGAGATACAATGGCTGAAACTGGGAAAAGAATTGGATGGAAGCGTCAGTGGCCGGCATTTGCCTGGAGCTAAAAAATTGAAACCACGGAAAACCATTTCAAGAATGGTTGACGATGGGATTCGAACCCACTGCTCTTCCGATTCGAGGGATAGTCAGGTCCCAGGGTCTTGCGG
The DNA here is from genome assembly GCA_946902985.2 of Meconema thalassinum. NCBI lineage: Eukaryota > Metazoa > Arthropoda > Insecta > Orthoptera > Tettigoniidae > Meconema > Meconema thalassinum. Next base: position 1,211,375,317 of record OX336388.2, read on the forward strand.
CACTACGTGAGTAGCTACCCCGGTCGATAGGCCTATTATTATTATTATTATTATTATTATTATTATTATTATTATTATTATTATTATTATTATTATTATTATTATTATTATTGTTATTTTGTTATTGAAATAACAAGCAATGTAATTGCGATTATGCAGTCGCTAATATCAGTGAGATATGAACAATGTCTTCTTATCATTCAGTGACTAACAGAAGGATGTTTTGTGCTTACTAAGTGAGAAGATAGTGTTTTCTGACACAGTAATGCGTCACGTCATTGAATATACGTGTAGCTGTGGCAGAGAAAATGGTGATAATGTTAAGCTAATAATTGCAATTGCATCGAACATTCTTCTGAACAATTACTCCAAAATTATGACAGACGTATCGAGTAGGCCTACTTCAAGTGAAAGTAAGAAAAGAAAATTGTTAACACTTATGTGAAGTAATTATTTGATTCTTGACATGTTTTAGTATAAGTTAAATGTATGTGAAGTAATTTTATCATTTTGTTGACTAATTATTAAATAACTTACATCAGAATCTACAGTACATCTACAGTATACGCACCTTCCCCCGTCCATACACTATGTGAAAAGTCATTAGTGAACTTCTTTCCAATAACCCGATTTCAAATGAATATATTGACAGACAGCAATGTCTTCTCTGCCTAGCGCACGGCCGGACCCGGACGTATGACGTCAGAGAAGCGGTGTTGCAATTCGGTGTGGCCAAGGCCTTCTTAAAGGAAGCCATGACAGAGCGCATTCGCTGGGTTCCCAGAAAGGATCAAAGAGCTTCACAATGCCATGCTTCAAAGGCTTTGAAAACTTGTTTATTGTATAATAGGGATATCCTGAACTAGCGCCAACAGCGCAAGGTTACTATGTGGGATCATTTTGTTATTTAGTTCACATAACACACAAAAGGCTGTTACAAACGCTTTAAAATTAAAGTGTATTGTGTTATCAAATTGTTATTCTTCAAATTCGATGCATATAGAATGTCAACGAAAGGCAAATCATTGGAGTCCCACACTGAACAGTCAAGACATCTGGCGAAAAGGTTTCGCATAAGACATCTCTTTACTCAACAGAGAGCTGGGTTATTGATTTCCGTGGATCAAATGTTATATGTTTGATGCCTCCATGACATTCTACTGTGATTATATCAACACCAGCATTCACTAAAATTGTCGTCGTACTCGTACGAAAGCAATGCCCTGTGTAGAAATCGGAGTTGGGGACATTAAGGTACAGTGCTATTTTTTCACATATTCCCCAGTTTTATTTATGCGAACATTAGGGACGGTGCACTTTCCATGCTGGCAATTTATATAGACTAGAAGGATGGTGTGTTGCAAACTTATGGACGTAGATTCATAAATTTCTTACATATTTCATACTATTTTCTTGTTACCGTAAAGGTTCGTGCTGATTTTGTCTTTGTGTTTGGGATTGTAACTACAATGGTTGATCCGATATCCTTTACAGTATCAACTTTCAAATCATGTAAGTCATGTCCCACATGTTGGATTTTGAGTACGTTGAGCGCAGGTGCAAAGCTTCCTTACCTGATTGGTCAAATAACTGTATCGAAATGAAAATATTGCGCTCTGATTGGTGGAGAAACTGTATCATAATGAAAACTTGTACTATAATGAGTCTCATTATGATGCAGTTTTCTGGTATATAATATTTCCATTTCGACAGGGTCGAACATAGACTCTTTTATTAACTGCAAACGTAAGATTCATTTACTATATTCACGCACAATACCCACACCAATACATAAAATCATGATCGTGAATACACAAATGAATGAAAAACAAACAAAAAGGCACACTCATCTTACAGCTGCTGCTGTTACAATAGGACAATTAATCCGTGGATAGTTTGTGAGACGTATCAATCTCTAAATGTTCACACGTCTCCTGTGGGTAGTTCCTAACTTAAAGTCTCAGCTTCCTCCTTCCTAATCCTATCCCCAATTTACAAACACATACATTAGGACAGCCATCAGAATAACACAGGTCATCACACAAATTCCACATACACCCATAAATACACGGGACAATGTCGCAGCCTCTAAAGTAAGCAACAACAACAACCAGAATTATTAATGACAAACTAAGCCATTGAAAACATTGCTCAGAGTCTTAAATTTATTTGGAAACAAAGTTTTGTAAATACTCACAGAAAATAGTGTTCCATGTCAATATTCATCTAGTTAGAAGTGATAAGTGAAGTAATGAATTGATATTTTTTAATTTAATGGAGAGCCATAGTAAGTGTTATGAACTTGACGTTTTAATAATTATGATCTATGGAAGTGCAACTCACAGAGTTAGAAAGGACAATTGTAGGGATCCTTGGAAAATTGGATGTCTTTCACTTTCAGGATTAGGCCTATTTTCTTTTAGACGATGTTAAGTTATTCCTTCGTTGTAAGAAGTGTAAATTGGGGAATAGTATAAATCACGATACCTTACGCTACAAAATTCCCCATAGACACAAAATGGTGGCATACATGACGTCATATACGACACCAAAAGTTTAAATGATGCGTACATGTTAAATTCTGTGTGTTAAAGAAGAAGATTGTAGTTTTACGTGACTGTTAATCTCGAGATCATAAGCCACGGGACCTCCTTCTTACGTGGAATCTGAACCACATGACATGGCATTTCACTTTGAAAATCTCACATGCATTGACTGGGAATCTAACCCGGTCCACCGTGGTGAGAGGCCAACAGATTGACCGCTGCGCCACCACGCCCCCTTTAAATTTTGTGTGTTAATAAGGACTTACATACAAACAAAACATAACCATGCTTCTGGTACAAGCAGTAATTTTCCTCCAGACAGTTGTCTAACGTAGTAGCAACCAATGGTTTTGTCATTAGATTGCTTTATAAGAGAGTTAGTTATTGTTGTTTTAAGGGGCGGACCTACGAGGTCATCTGCCCCGCTTTATAAGTGAACGGTGCATCTTTTCAATAAAATTGATCATCTAAATGTGATTTATCAACCTTTGAAACTCACCACCAGCACTTGAACACAATGTGTCTGGATCGGCATGTAACGACACAATGTATGAAACGTCGTACAGGTGAGTATTATGGCAGCAATTCAATCTACAACATAAAAAATGAACATCGACGTCCGAACGTCATCTGTGAAGTCATCGACTACACCAAAATATTCCCCTAGACTCATACGAATCACGGTAAATATTCAAACCAAAAATTGTTTGCCAATTTTCACTAATGATATGGGTTGATTCTATCTTGATTGCTCTGTTTGTGTATTTCATTCCTGTCCTTCACGTGGGATGTGAGAAAATTGCAAACCGTAGTTAAATGAATACTTCACGCCCTGGTCGCCTCGAGATCTGATTCTCATGCTGGCACTGTTCTTATGTTTCACATAGCCTATGTGTTCGTGGTTTGCGGATTTGAAATGGTTCGCCGCCAAGCCTCTGCGGTATAAAAGGCAGTGTATTTATGTATGTATTTAAGTTATAATCTCTCAAAAGATATAAACGACTGAATATGATATCCAAAAATTAGATATTTTAGTTGAGATTAAAGGTAAACCTCCGTGGCTTAGGCGGCAGCACGCCGGCCTCTCACCGCTGGGTCCGTGGTTCAAATCCCGGTCACGCCATGTGAGATCTGTGCTGGACAAAACGGAGGCAGACAGGTTTTTCTCCGGGTACTCCGGTTTTCCCTGTCAAAATTTCATTCCAGCTACACTCTCCACTACCATTTCATTTCATCTGTCATTCATTTAATCATTGCCCTCGAGGAGTGAGTCAGGCCTCGGCAGCCGGCACAATTCATATCCTCGCCGCTAGTTGGGGGCTTCATTCATTCCATTCCTGACCCGGTCGGAGACTGGAAGCAGGCTGTGGATTTTCATTTTCAGTTGAGATTAAAGATGATGATGATTGTTGTTTTAAGGGCCTAACGCCTAGGTTATCGGCTCGGATATTAAAGAGGTCTGAAATCTAGGCTATATAGTCTATGATTGAACTTATGTAAACGAATGTAGCAAGTAAAAATATGGCTCAACTTTTATATTATGCACACGAGTAATTACTGATGAATAAATATTGTAGTCCCTGTGTACGGTACAATATTTTCTCGCTGACTGTAGCGGTTTGTGCTACGCAAGTCATATTCCATGAAGAATGTTATTAATCATACGCTGGTGTAGAATTTCTTCGTCGGAGTAAGAAATTTCTAAAGGGCTTTTTGAGTTTATCACATAAACGTAGTAAGTCTAGGAGTGATTCTAATAATGTGATCGGGTGCTATAGTATTTGCATTATGTCTCCAAGCACCTCATTTACAGTCCTGATACCCCTGTTCCAGAAGCAAGATTTATTGATGGAGATAAAGAGCATTTTAAACCACAAGGCCATGGCATTCTGTACGTACTCAACCCGCAAGTTATTGTGTCCCATTTATCTTGGTAATTTTAATGGTGTGGCCAAAGCGATTAAGTAGATAATATTTTATCTGGGGCCATATGGCAAATTATACCAGACCCTTTTGTCTGTTTGCTCAGCGCATTCTTCGTTTAAATGTTCTATCCACTTTCTTCTCATTGGCTTTCCAGTACAGGAGATAGAGGGTGTCTCCAAATATAAAGTATTATTCTTGTTATTGTTAATAATACTATCATCACAAAATCGCATATACAGCATGTACAATAAATTGAACAATCAATGAAAATAGCGCCTTCCATAAAACGTTGGGACACCTTGGTTTGGTGACTATATTATTTCTACTCAACAATTTTAAGCCGAATATCCAATGGAGAAATGAATGGAGCACCAACATCAAACTTGAAGCTTGGAGTGATTTAATTGGAAATGGCGCTGCACCTGGTTTTGACCTGCCAAGAAGAACGTGGACTACCCTCAATAGGATCCGGACTAACCACGGAGTCTGAGCTGATTCACTCTTCAAATGGGATAAAATTCCTTCTCCCCAATGTGACTGCGGTACTCCTTCACAGTCCGTTCACCACATTGTTCATGAATGCCATAGAAGAGCCTATCAGGGTAATCGGTCTTGGCAACACCTACAGCATTGCAATGGATAAGGAATTTAGATTTAAATATATAAGCCTGCCTTGTCATGTGTCCCTGTAAATATGTATATATCAATATATATATATGTGTGTATATATTTATCTTGCTTGCTTTTTTTGTTTGTATGTCATACGATAAATAATAATTCTACTCAAATTCTCCCCAGGTGTAGGACAAACTTCCGTAGGGTGTTGCTCGCGTCCTATGAAGACGCCACAAGCTTGGAAATGCCCTATCCAGCTGGGCACCATTTGTCATGAGACCTCGGCTGCGCTGCTGACTATTTTATTCCTCTTTAAGGCACAGCGTACCTACCATTGCTGCGAAGGAAAAGGGGGAAGTGTGGCAGTTCCCAGCAGATTCTTGCATGCTTACAAGGGATCTTCATTTGAGCAAATTTCCTGATCCACCCTATTTTAGCGGGCAGATGCAGCGCCAATAAAGTTACTATATTAATTTTATGACAGTACCTGTCATAATTCTTGTACACCAGTCAATTTTTCAAAATTCTAATCACTACTATTTTTATCCAAATTGTTAAATTTTCACTTGCTTTGACATTTTCTTCACATTTTCTCTCGTATATCCCATGTTTTTAACTTTCTCTTTTTATAAGCTTGTTAAACATCTTGCTGCAAAATGAACTGCACTCAGACCAGTGAGTCTTAAATTAGATTTTCTATAAACGAATTTTAGAATGGAATTTTTGAATTGCCCTGAATAAAAATGAAATAAGTCCTTATTAACAGATTTGTAAATGACTGAGATTGAATTTACTTCGGGATGTTTACCAAGAAATTATTAATAATAATAACAGTTTAAATTTCCTTGAACCATGGGAGAAATGAGGAATTCAGAGTATTACGTCTCAATTCCAGGACAAAGTTCGAAAGTAGGATAACATAATTATAATTATGATTTTGAAAATATAGAAATATTTTCTTATAGGAATGATCTGTGATTCCTTGATAATTAGATAATTTAGTAAATTACTTATAAAGCTTTATGTAAGCATATGTTTCGAAAGAAATAGACACAAATGTAATTCTTCTAAAAATTTATAATAAAATAAATACACTAAATAGTGTACTATTGCTGTACAAAGCCCAGTCGTACAATTTACATGGTGCCTCATTGCCTTTTCAGCTTCCCCTGGTAATGTTTTATGCAGCCCAAATAGCGTTGTTTTCGGAAAGGTCGATATTTCTCATCGTGCATCCTGTATGGTACTAATGCACGGCAAGCATATCCTGCAAACGATACTGAACATTATAATGTTTCCCTCGATTTGACAACAAAAACAACACTAGCCCACCACTTGGCTCCTCAGCACACTAAGGGGTCTCAACCTACCAAGCAACCGCTGTTCTTCCATATGGGCTGCTGATTACAGTGTGATGATTGTTCAGTGTTCTCTCCGCTTCTAATCTTAGCTTCCATGATCGTAGTCCCTGTCTCTCAGACCATTATTTAGCTACTCAATTGTCCGCTCGGGACTGAGTGCACTCTGTAACCTCTCATGTCAGTTACAAAATACACAACTGAGACAGGAAGCCCAGGCCTCCAAGAAAGATATATGCGTACTACCCCTATACTAGGAAGCCGACGTGTCTTGTCTGATACAGGGCGCCCGAGAATGTTCTCCGCAGTGGGTAGGTGCAGCTTTGAATGGTTGAGTCATGAGTTTTAGTTGGCTGCACTGCACTGTGTCCTTCAAAGCGGGACTTCCCCTTGTGACTGTCGATGTGTATCGCGATAAGCGCGCGAGCCTGCAGGTATCCAGCGTGTACTACAGTCAGCGAGCGTTCAGGTAGGTTATTATTGGAAGAGTGCAAAAGTATACAGGCAGTAATGTTTACTACTGAAGAGAGAGTTTTTTTTGTTTTTGTGGAATACGTTTTTCGCGAAGGCGATTGGATTACAGAAAATGTAAAATTAAGATTTCAGACGCGGTTTCCTAATTCAAAGTGTCCAAACCGTGATACCGTTCGGGATTTGATAAGTAAATTTCGTGTGACTGGCTCAGTTCACGATGTACCGGGAACAGGCAGGCCAACGCTTTTAACAGACGAAAAACTTGATGAAATCTCCGATATAATGCTGAGTAGTCCAAGTAAATCAACACGAAAATTAGTTCAACAAACAGGAATTTCTACGTCGACAGCACATAAAGCTGTAAGAGAAAAGCTTCAGTTTTTCCCTTATAGTGGGCTATGTATGGAAGATAGACATATGCTCTCGCGGACTTTTTTGTAGAACTTTTCATGCTGAACAATTCTTACACTCATAGTATTTAGATATTTTTAACGGTTTGCCCAGCGTAAGCTTAAAAATCGCTCGTACGACCGGGTTTTTTTTAAATCGACTTTTCCACTAAAATCGTAACTGAGGGCGTGGTGGCCCAGCGGTCTAGCTGTATGCCTCTCACCAAGGCGGTCCGGGTTCGATTCCCGGTCAATGCATGTGAGATTTTCGATGTGAAATGCCATGTCCTGTGGTTCGGATTCCACGTAAAAAGGAGGTCCCGTGGCTTATAATCACAAGATTCCCGGTCACGTAAAACTACAATCTTCCTTCCTTCCTTCCTAAAATCGTAACTGCTCGGCTTCCTTTGATCATAAACAAATTATTTTCTGCAGAAATCATACTCGATATATCCTTTACAGTGGTGAAAACCGCATAAAAATCCATCCAGTAGTTCTCGAGTTTACCCGTAACATCCAAGAATCGGGGACTTTGTTTTATACTAAGTAAAGATGATGCAAGCGGCAGCCGTGCTACCAACGTAACTGCTGTAGCTAGCTCTCGCAGACGCATGTAGGCGCTGCGGAGAACATTCCCGGACTCACTGTATTATATCAATATATGTGTGACACGTCGCGATGTCCCTTGTAATTCCTTGGAGTATTTGAATACGTATAATTTCATCGATTGAGCAGATGACCTGGCTGCTCCACCCCTTAAAAAACAATAACATATATCAATAATTGTATTGTCTATAGTTAAGGTCCCAATAAATTTCGGGGTAAAATTCTACCACATATTATATTTGTATTGTGTTATCACCAACATTTATTCTATGTTTCAGCGAGATCGTAATATTGACGTTCACGATGTGCGCACAGTTTTCAAGATAACAATGTGAAAAGTAATTTATGTTCGACGATGTTGAAATGTAAATATTATATGTCAGAAAACTGTACTATAATGAGGCTTATTATAGTACAAGTTTTCATTATGGGACAGTTTTTCCCACCAATCAGAGCTCAAGAAACAGTTGCTTGAACAATTAGGTAAGGATAGCATCGCACCTGCGCTGAGTTCCAAGGCCTTCTAATTTAAATTTCACTGCGTGGCCTAGTGTCATAGTGGGGTAATCGAGGAAGCCATGATCAAATACAAGGTATTCTCTGCGTCCCATGCGATATGTTCAGTACCTAAAACTGGCTAAATCTCGACAGACATTTATGAATATTTATGTTCGAACATAAAATAGTTATAATAATTATCGTCGAACTTATACAGTCGTACGCAACTCGCTTATAATGGTAATTAAGACACTAGTATGGAAATTATAAAACTCGCCTGCGCTCGTTTTATAAACATACTCGTGTCTTAATTATTGCCATTGTGGGCTCGTTGCATAATGTACTATAGATTCATTCTGATGATATAATTAATTGATTGTCGTGATAGTTGTTTTAAGGAGTGAAACATCGGTGTTAGAAAGTACTTGCGGAGTTACAATCGCTCCTAGTAGACTCTTCCTAAGGTGATCATCAAGGTCTTGTAAAGAGCTGTCAGATATTAATTGAGGCGCTATAACCTGCCATCGGCGAGCACTCGTTTCGCTGAATCTCTCTTTCCTCTTCTCTTTTTGTGGCTGGGTGATTTGCATCTGGTCTGTGACGTGACAGTCAGAGCTTGAGATGGATGGAGAGCCAGCTAAAGAGAACCGTCATAATGGAAGCTAATTTTGCGGATTCTTCTCACAGAGTCGTCTGAATGTGAAAGCCCGTGATCATTCAAAGTAGTCATTCTTTTCCATTAGATTTGATCATCATTCTCGTATGATTTCCGCAAATGATAATACGAGTTCTTCACATGAATTTGAGGAATCATATTTCTTCTTTCTGCATATGATAATGCATGACATTAGAAGTTTTGTAAAAGTAATTTGCATAATGACAGAGAGAATGAGGCTGTAAAATTCTAGCCATATGTAGTTAAGTGTAATTGCTACGTAAGACTAGCTTTAATTAGTGTTGTAGAGTTTCCAGCGAGCTCTATAGTTTAGTGCTGTTCCTCTAAGCCTGCTTTCAAGTGCCACTTTCATTATCCGTTCTTTGTAGCATTGCTTTAATCAACCCTGCCTACGCCGTAAAGTCTTGAGGAAACTGTGTAGCTCCACAACTTACGTATTCTTGGTGAATTAGAGTTAATGAATTGTATTCCTATAGTGGAATGCATGTAAGTGCAGTTCTGTAGCTTATTGTGTTTTTTCCAGTAAATTAAACAGTATGAAGTACTTGCCACGGTGGGTGAGTGGTTAACGTGTCGGTCTACTATCCCCCAAGCTTGCAGGTCCGCCCCTGGCAGTGGTAAGTGATTTTTGAAAGACGGCAAAATTTACGACTCACATGACATACGATGTTGGCATGTCAAAGAAACCATTTGAATTCAGTAGGCCGTGTTCATAGTGGCAAAATTAATCTCGGGAGTTTCCGCCAAAACAATGTTCCTCATTTCTCTACTAGAAAGCGCTATAGTGTTCAAGGAGCTTAGATATCTAATCTCGTTGACTTTCATAGTGTTTCAAGGAACAACGAAATTCGACATGCAAGCTACCTTCTGGGTATCAAATAACAAAGCTTGCACTCGGCAACCCGATGCCATACGTTATTATTATTATTATTATTATTATTATTATTATTATTATTATTATTATTATTATTATTATTATTATTATTATTATTACAGCATGAAGTACGTTATATTAGCAGTAAATGTCGATTCCTTTTTCTATTCCTTTGGGCAGCGGTCAAGCTCTTGGCCTCTTACCAAGGTGGGCCGGGTTCGATTTCCAGTTAATGGCATGTGAGATATTCGATGTGAAAAGCCATGACCTGTGGTTTGGATTCCACGTAAACGGAGGTCCCATGGCTCATTATCGCATGTTTAATGGTCACGTCAAACTAAAATCTTCCTTGATTTCTTTGGGGCGTTTCGGGTGCCTTGTTCATTAGCCTCATCTACTTGTGCATATGTGGTATTTTACTGATAACCTGTGGTATTGTGCTGATAATACACTTGTGTGCATATGTACCGCAATTATGATCTGTGATTGGGGTAGGTTCCCGGAACTTCAAATAAAGTACCATCCAGGAATTTCCCTGAAGGGAGTACGGAATAATCGGGGGCAAATCTACGCTGTTGATGGCCACTGTCTGACCAGGATTGAAACTCTAATCTATGAACTGCATACAATTATAGTGATTTGGTGTGGCTTAACTCTTTTCAGAAACAAACAATGCAAAATACATTAAAAATAATAAGAAGCAATTCGTCATCTAAAGGTTTGAAAAGAAAGTTTGTGATATCATTAAGAGAAAATCGATACTGTCAATCACGTTAAAGCTACTTGTTTGTACGAGTATGGTACCCTAGAGGCCCCTTTTGATGACCGAGGGCTCAAGAATAGCTCATACCCCAGAATTGGTATATCATTCGCAAGATAAGCCTCATATATGGAGAAGACGATAACTTGTTGTAATTTTGGGAGTTTAAAATTATTTCAATAAGAAAATGATCCAGATTGACAAAATGAGATTTTCCGAACGAACGATAGATAGTGATCGTTGCGGTGGAAATGCCAGGTACAAGTTATTAATTCACTTTTGAAGATTTGTATCTTCACAAGAGGAAAGGTCATTCATTATGTGTTCAACTATTCAGTCGTGTATTGAACAAATCCATCATGCGTCGAACTTTTTAATTCTCTAAATGGTGTGTACTATTCGTACAATACAAGATCCAGTATTTGAAAGCCTCCATTTGTCACGTCAGTCTGATATTAGGTATGGGTGTACCTTAGGCTAGTATGCCACATCAATTGCTTATTGAGAGCTGACATTTTTGCCATCATTCCTGAATACAGGGTTATGGGTTAATAGCTGGCTGGTGACTTTAACTCCGTATTAAAAATGTTCTAAATCTTTTAAGTTGAACCATACTGGGAATGTGTTACTACGTGTGATTAACTGGGGGTTGATTGGATTATTCATCTTGCCATTTTAAGAACAATTTTCTGACAATAATAATAATATCGTGTGGCCTCAGGTGCCGGGTGCAAGCTTTCTTATTTGCACCCATAGGGTAGCTTGCATGTCGAATTTCGTTGTTCCTTGAAGCACTATGAAAGTAAAGGAGGTGAGATATCTAAGCTTCTTGAATAGCGCTTTCTAGTAGAGAAATAAGGAACTTTGTGTTGGCGGACACTCCCGAGATTAATTTTGCCAGTATGAGCACGGCCTACTGAATCCAAATGGGTTCTTTGACATGCCAACATCGTATGACATGAGTGTCGTAATTTTTGCCGCCTTTCAAAAATCACTTATCACGGCCAGGAGCGAACCTGCAAGCTTGGGGTTAGTAGACCGACACGTTAACCACTCACCCACCGTGGCGAGCAGCTTTTCTGATGATAGCGAGATCGTCTAGGTCGCGGTTTCAATTTTGGGATGATTTGTATCCGGATAACTGATAAGATGTTCTTTCATTTCTGGGGCTTAGACATTGTGGTGATTTATCCTCGTGTGAGTTTTTTGTCTTATAACGGGTGTTGCGATGACTATATTTGAGTGTACATTTGTCATTTAGTTGAGAAGACGGAGGTCGTGGCCTTAATTTAGTAACCATCCAGGCATTTGCTCTGAGTAGAAGTGACATATTACTCAAAACCACATCCAGGATAGCTGAGGTGGGAATCGAACCCATCTCTTCGCACTTTTGCCTCATGAGTGTGAGTGTATGCCATTCTAGCCCTCAGACCAGAATTATATTTCTTGCCAGAGTTAGAGCAACACTGCTCAGATATTCAATTCTGGTCTGAGGGCTTATGACAATTGCCTCCGTCTTCTCACCTGACTGACAAATACACACACTCTTTCAGGCACCGCAATAACACAGGTTATCGGAGACCTTCTACACTCAGCCAAGTACACGAGGATAAATATCCACGTTCTCCTAGCACCTCAAATGAAATTAGAACAGCAACTTACAAACTCTCATACTGCGTTAAAGGTTGTCGTGTGTATTCACCGTTGTGACTCTGCCGAAGTGGCTACGAAGAATGTGCTGATTCTTTGCTTCAGTGACAATACATATCGTATGTAGCGTAGTTGGTAGCATGCTGAGCTTCTATGCCCAAGATCGTGGGTTCAAACCCATCCGAAGTCATCGGATTTTTAAGAGCGTTAAAATCCCTCAGTATGCCTTCCTTCGGAGGGGAAGTAAAGTCATGTAAAAGAACTTTCCACTAACTACAATTGTGTGAAGCCATATTTGTTGGTTAGATTCGATTAACGCCCTATTAAGTTCCAACGCTCGCCGCCAGGAGCCTTTGCGTTGGCATCTAGTAGCCAAGTTCACAGCTATGTGTCGTTGACGTAGCATTTGGTAGAAAAAGTTGGAACTACTTGAAATTGATCGTCTGCAATCCTTACTTGAATTACATATAACACACACTAATACAGCCATCACAAATAACACCGGTTATTAGACACATTCTACACGCACCCAAAGTACACGAGACACACGGCCGCATTGTCGCAGCCCCTAAACTGAGGAACCAACCAACATATTGTATGTGTTCCAATAATATGGAGGTCACTTGTTCACGTAGTTCAAATACTAAATACTGACTGGCTAGTTGATCACATTAATAAGGTACTTAAATGTCAGCGTGGACCTAGAGGGTTTGTCATCTGATATGGGTGTCAGTGCAGCCATATTTAATACCAGCACACATAAACGCATGACACTGCACCACTTAATGAGCTATAATTGCACAACAAGAGTTTATCACCAATTCATAAAATAAATTAATACTATTCAAGTTAATTTCTGTCAATCAATTCACCAGTGCTGAATGCTAACCAAATGTACGTACATAAAAAACAGATCAAAATAAAGCACGGTTTTGGGTATAAATTTCACTCAGTGCACACCTTAAATGGCGGAAAATTTGATTTACTGCACATTTGGTTTTTAAAACATGACTAAAAAGTTCTTAAATTGCTTTCCAAATAGCTGGAGTGTGTGATATTTCGATCCATCCACTCGTCCGGCGCGCGATTGATTGGACGCTGGTTTCTCTGACAACTTCACTACCACTAAATGATTTAATTAGTACTCAACCGGTCTATTATCTGCGTTCATTGTTAGCTGTGAAGCGCGATACATCTCGGCCATTTGCTAAAAATAAATATGAATGACGACAGCGAATGAGTATAGGCGGGGCCGGCCACATTATTTTTGTCTCCTATCTGTGCAACGAATGGAATGACGCGCACGTGTGTATGGAGGGATGTATGACTAGGTAGGGGTAGAGAACCATGATCTGGTTGTATCCAACTCATAGTTACGTTAGTGCAGTAGAATCACCGAGTGATTTTCAGATATATGTATAGCATTTGAAGGTAGAGTTATATATGACCAGTGTAAATTGTATTACAATGTAGATCAGAAACCGACTATGATTTAGTTCGTCACATGGAGTATCTAATCAATTGATGAGAGAGTTGTGAGATGGAAAGGATCAGAAGTTTATATGAAAATAGCCTGCATTCGTTATTTATGAATCTACGTTGATTGAGGGCTTCAAGACAATTAAATGAAAATAGCCTAGATGTTCTGTGGGAAGCCTTGCCTGTTAAGCTAATAGTTGTAAAATAGATCGGTTCGTGGGAGTTAAGTGGACTCAGGAAAGGAAAGCAACTCATACTGCAAAGATGAAGAAATAATGGGCTAAGATGAAAGCTCACCAGAGTTAGAAACCACGAGGTCCAAGGGGACTCAACGAAACAAGAAGAATATCGTTTCGTTATCCACCTCACAATCTAATATAAAAACAATTAATTTATCAACACCGGGATAAAACAATACGCCATTACCTTCGATGTCTTCTCTGCCGAGCTTCAATGTGAGAGAGACTAAGGACTTATACATATAAAAATTGTGGTCCTGGTTCGATACAATCTACCTCCATTTTGCTGTAATGTCACTTTACAGGATACTGTTGCAAAGGTAAGTACATTAAACGTATACGAGATGTACACAGACATTCAGGGATGCTGGCGGTAGACATAAGGATGAATTTGAGATAAGGAGTTCCAAACTGGAATCACCTTCGTCGTTTGGTAGACACCCATGTTGGTATGAAACTCTGAATAATGTGGGATGTAGTATCATAGAAGTGGGTTTCTGTGTGTAGATGCAATAAGTGTATGCACTATATCTACATTCCCTCGCTGTGGAATCGTTTAAAACTTACGTTCAGACATAGGCTGTGCAGGTATAACAACTTCACCGAGAGTTCAATCAGATTCCGTTGCAGAACCTTAGCATCGTTTGCATATCACATGAAACGAGATTCATAAGTTCCTCTTAAGGTAAATAACAGTATTACACACGAAGATTCGTAACGTGGTGTATCCCACACATATCTGAGTGACTACCAGGTAATAATAATAATAATAATAATAATAATAGTAATAATAATTATAATAATAATAATAATAATAATAATATCGTATGGCCTCGGGTGCCGGGTGCAAGCTTTGTTATTTGCACCCAGACGGTAGCTTGCATTTCGAATTTCCTTGTTCCTTGACTATGAAAGTCAAGGAGGTTAGATGTTAGATATCTAATCTCCTTGAACACCATAGCGCTTTCTAGTAGAGAAATTAGGAACTTTGTGTTGGCGGAAACTCCCGAGATTAATTTTGCCATTATGAACTCGGCCTACTGAATTCAAATGGGTTCTTTGACATCCCAACATCGTATGTCATGCGTATCGTATTTTTGCCGTCTTTCAAAAATCACTTACCACGGCCAGGAGCTAACCTGCAATCTTGGGGTTAGTAGACCGACACGATATCCTCTCACCCACCGTGGCAAGCTATCAGGTAATGGAGGCATTTTAGGTCGGAATCTTAGAAGCGGGTTTCTGTGTGTAGATGCAATAATTGTATGCACTATATCTACATTCCCTCGCTGTGGAATCGTTTAAAACGTACGTTCAGACATCGGCTGTGCAGGGGTGGGAGTGATTTTGAAAAATGGGACGGAGGTGTGTATGACGCACTGCCAGCCGGATCGCATTGATCAACACTTTCATTTTGACGGTAAACGCTCATGCGAACTCTGGTGTAAACTGATTGAAACACAAAGCACATGGCACATGGTCGAAGTCTTCGTATCAGTATTTAAATGATGATATGCTTTAATATGAAACATTGTAAGTAGTCGGCAATGCCAGTATTATGTTTTTGCACAATGGCTATTCAAATATTAACCCACATAACGGTAATGCAGTCATCAATATAATATATATCGCTGTGTTTATACGGGAACTGAGCAAGCCCTCATGAACTATTGCTGAATACATTCTCTTTACTCACAAGAGGGCCTATTCATAAGGCATTTTAAACTCAATTTCACGCAGGAACATTATCGAAACAAGAAAAATATAAATTAGCTTAATTCCGTAATACAGTATTATTGGTACGTGAAAATAAGTCTCCATCTTGTGGTTTATATTTGCGTGTTGAAATAGCCGTGGTGTTAGCATCTTTGACGTTGAATCTAGAGATCTCGGGTTCGAATCCCGGATGGGATAGATATTTTTGCAAACAGATTATCGTTTTAAGCGATATTTATCGTATAAATATGACTCATTTTAACAGAATCCATATGAAATTACGTGTTGGTCTGTGAATCAAGAGGTCCGGGAACTGGGCAAAGCTTTTATGATCTACTGCTTTGCACATTGCATTTACTCGCAAGTTGGTCTTTTTATAGGGAATTTAAGGTTATGAGCGTTGTCGCGTCTATTAATCTAGTTGATCCATATCGTATTCTTTATTTAGGCTAGTGCTGGTGGAAGCTACAAAACCATTAATTAAATGAGTTCCGTATTATAAACTACAATATCTGTAAAACACTCCCTTTTACAATAGATTAATACTTGTGCCAATAATATTATAAAATACCGGTGTATCAACAATTTCATGTGAGGTTTCTTCTATGTCAGATGTTACACATCATATGCGACTACTGTAAGGCTCGTAAAGTTTTATGAATTGGTAAGCCTGATTATGCACACATTTCTGAAAACATTTTAAGTTAGTTTTGTAAGAACCAGGCTGTTTGATTTGTAAAGTAATATAAAATATTTTCTACCAGTGTGCTCGTGGCAGTTCACCTTTTAGTTGTGTTCTAATTGTGACGGTAACAGTGAACTATTGTCATTTGTTAACTTATGAATTGATGTTACCACAGAAGTGATGGTCTTTAGTTTTAGGTGCATGTTTCATGGAAAGTAAGCGGGCTATACATATGAATCATACACATCTTACTCTTCATACATAAATAATGAAAGTAGTGGATATTTATGACAATCGGTTGGGTAGAAGTAAAAATTCTTGAGTAACAAACACTGAAATTTTTACTTTTAATTTAATGATATGAATCGCATTGTTATTTAACTTATATTTGTGACCTCACCTGTGCTAATGTATTAAAACAGTATGGATCTATTCAACATATAATATCCCACATGCATGATTTTTTTGAAGATATTCTCGTGGCCATTTCGTCTGCAAAAAATGTTAAACTTTTAGCATTGGATTAAATAGGAAATTCGTTACCTACAAAGTCCCCTTAAACTAAGCCCTGTGCCGACACGAGCATCCTGGAGAGTCTGTATCATTATGATGGAAAATTGATTTAGATGTACTTATTCAGGAAGGTCTATTCAGTCATGGAATAAAATTTATCGTATTTTCTTCTGTCTCAATAACCGTCTAGGCACAAACATTTCTAAGCCGAATAGAAACACACGAGTGAATGGATTTAACAACATCCATTCTTAAGACATACATCTGCTATACACTCTTATGAGCAGTTGCAGGCACATAAGCATGTAAGCATATCAACTGTGCAGTAGGTAGGCCGAACTGTCTGTACTGGTTGTGCCGGGTAGAAAGCAAGCCCGAGCTTTCCTCTCCTTCCCCTTCTGACTAAGGCAACCTGCACTACATTATCTGCTGTACGGGTGGTATCCACACGGAACGAGCTCCGCGAACTCAAGAGCCTACACATTTAGAGTAGATAGCTTGTTTGCTAGATATTAGTTGTTGTCTGATTTCAGGGCTTTGCGAGATCGTGGTCATGTAGCCCCGTGTACTTGGGTGTGTGTGGAATTTGTCTTATAAACTGTGTTATTGTGATGGCTGTTATAGTGTGCGTATATGTAATAGGGATGTATAGAACTACACCGATAGAGCGCACTGCTGTTGTACTGGGTAAGCGCAAGGCGCTCTTCATTTGTCTCCTATGTTCTCATGCCGCTAATATCCACGAATTTAAGTTGTTTAAATTGTTATTTTCGTAACTATGCCGAGCTATTACAGTGTTCCTCTTTGCAAAAATCAGGGAAGCCCGTTTCCGTTTCACCAATGTCCACAAAATAAAGAAATGAGGAAGAAATGGTCACATGCTTTTAGAAGGAAACATTTTGGTGAGAAAAATCTGACCGAATATATTAAAGTGTGTTTCCATCATTTACAACCCGATGACTTCACGAAAACTGTGTTGGATAAGTGTGACTTACAATGGAAAATAATTCCTATTTTGTACCTATAAACTGATTAGACATTTCGATAACATCCACTGAATTTATGCGTTTGTAGGCCTATTTGAAGGTGAGAGAGCAAGATAAAAACCGGGCGCTGTTCTACCGCTTTTTCCGTGGACCACGAACACAACAAAAATAATTATTTAGGAAGAGGCCATACACAAAAAAATTGCCGGATTATCACGATAAGCCTACAATATCGGAATCTGCAGAAATCATCTCCATTGAAGTACGGGAAGAAATCGTCAATATACACGAAGAAATTAAAGTAACATTTCTGACTCCCATTTTCAAAGACATCAATAGGCTACTCGGTCAAATACTTCAAGAATAAATGTCGCAACATTAACAGTCACAAACGTATTATGGTTGGTTTCTTGAAATCGGAATTAATCGTCAATTTCCATCTGCCTGACGGAGAATGTGGTAGCGACTGACTTCTACATTCTTGAGATATAGTCAGATGAATGGAAACAGTTCGTGGCCCTAAAGCAGGGACTCTCAAACATTAAAAAACATTGTACCCTCAAGTCCTTTCCCAGGGGTAAGGGAACGATTCTTATTGAGAAATTAACAAAATTACATAAGGACCAAACGTTGCGATGCATTTTCGAGGTACACATTTAATTACCGGTATCAACTTTCTTTGATTATGTTTAGGCCTACCTTAAAACATGACAGTTTCATGTAAGCTATCAACCTGTAAGCAGGGGGAGCAAGTGAATATTTAAATCTCAATTTATGATATAAGTCTTTTGGAGATATATTTATCAATATAGGCCTACAATACTCTAGTAATTGTAATCTGACTCATATTCATTATTTGAATAATAAAGCTTGTTAGAATTTTGTTATTACCGCTGTAGGCTATTAATTCTTCCTTCCTCCCGCTGGTTTTAGTGCCTCTAGTCCGTAGCTCATTTTGCAGCTGTTTAACGCTTAAACCCTGAAAATCGTTTATCATATATTAGGACATATACCTATAGAATTAATTAATATAGTCTTGGAGTAAAATTAGAGAAGATATAATTTACTTCAGCTTAGAAAACTCGGTCACAATTTACACATTCGTCGCAGCTGACTGGGAGAAACATAAGACGATCACCTTGCGCTTACCCAGTACTACACGAGCACTATCTGGCGCGAACTTTCTCCCGCTACATCCCTATTCAGGTGAGGATTGGGAAGGAGGTGGCAGTGGTCTTACGTTAGGAAGCATCCCAGCATTTGGCTGGAGTAGAAGTTGGGAAACTGCGGGAAACCACTTCCAAAATGGCTGAGATAGGATTCAAACCCTCCTCGGTGTTGTCTCACGAGGCTGAGTGTACCCCGTTTCAGCCCTGAGACCACAATTAAACTTCTTGGCAGAGCCGGGAACCAAACACGGGCCTCCGTGGTGAAAATTGGTAGATAGTAGTGTTCATGTACTTTCACATAACATTGTTCTTGCTCGACCCTGGAGAAATGTAAAAAATATTATATGCCAGAAAACTATACTCTAATGAGGCTCATTATACAGTTTCTCCACCGAATCAGAGCTCAGTTCTTTGACCAATTCGAAACGGATAGCTTCGCACATGCGCTCAACGCACTCAAAATCAAACATATCGGACATGACTTACATGATTTGAAAGTTGATACTGTACAGGATATCGGATCAACCATTGTAGTTACAATCCCAAACACAAATACAAAATCGTAACGAATATCCAAGGTAACATGAAAAGACTATGACATATGCAAGAAATTTATGAATCTACGTCCAGAAGATTGTAGCACAGCATCCTTCTATGTAAATTACCGCCATGGTAACCTAAGTGCCCCGTCCCATATTTTCGCGTAAATAAACTGGCGAATATGAGACAATAAATATCACTGTACCTTAATAACCCTAACTCCAATTCGTACACAGGGCATTGCTTTCGTACTACTTCAGCGACAGTTTCAGTGAATACTGGTGCTGATCGGCACTAAAACTTCTGCAGGGTGTAAACATATGACATTGCCAAGCAGACAGAGCGCATGCGTGGGTCAGAGAAGTTGTAAAGCACAGACAGCAAACCCAAATTATTGCCATTATAGGCTTGTTGCATAATGAACTATTATCGATACAATGTTCATAATGCACTCCATTTATTTATTTATCGGTAACTTCTGTTACGAATTAAAGTAAGATCGTAGGCATTTGTTTATGTATGTTAAAAGAAAGTCGCCCCGTGGTGTTGGGGTATCGTGCCTGCCTCGCACTTGGAGGCCCTGGATTCGATTCCCGGCTCCGTCACGGATTTTGAAAACTGATGTGAGTGCACTCAGTCTCGTGAGGACAATTTAGTAGCTGTCTGACACTGAGGCATTGGTCACGGAGACCAAGATTAATGGCCGAGGGGGCCCAACACACTGACCACTTGTCACCCCATAATCTGCATGCCAAATTGGTGGACAGTGGTCGCTTCGTAGGACTAGGCCCTTCATGGGTTGTAGCATTACCACGTTGTCCAAGCTTCTCAAGTGAAACAACAACAACAAGGGCGCTAAGTAGAATGTAAATTGAGCCGAGCACCGGACAGTGAGATGCTTGTTACTTTCACGGCCCCCAAGACGACAATAGTAATTGCATTAACATTACCGTGATTTCCTTGTGTTGCTGCGCATATATACACAAATATTAATGTGGGAGGTTAATCCTGCCCCGGTGGCCTAGGCTAGCCCGCCTGGCGTATCCTCGGCTGGCCCATTAGCCGGCCGATGAGATCATCATTCGCCCTAATGAACCCTCTTACCTGGCGTGGCTAGCGGTATGGTCACACTGCCTGTCACTCGCTGCCATGCCCTTCACTCTGATATCAACACAAA
The DNA here is from genome assembly GCA_946902985.2 of Meconema thalassinum. Taxonomy (NCBI): domain Eukaryota; kingdom Metazoa; phylum Arthropoda; class Insecta; order Orthoptera; family Tettigoniidae; genus Meconema; species Meconema thalassinum. The sequence continues at coordinate 1,211,396,193 of OX336388.2, forward strand.
GTCCTGAATACTAGGGGAAATACTTTTTATACCGAATTGATATTCGAATGAATTATTTAGTTACAAACATGTTCTTGTACATTATGAACTTTGAGAGCAATTTCTGTTTGGATTTAATTTGCCTTTTGCCTCTAAGGAAATTAATAGAGCTGTTTAAGGCGTAAACCATTTTGGTGGAAATGGAATGCAAACCTCCCTGGAATGCAAGAATAATAATAATGTTATTGGTTTTACGTCTCTTTTAACTGCTGCGGCTTTTAGAAACGCTGCGCCGGGGTGCCAGAAGTTTGCTCTGAAGGGGATCTTTAACGTGCCATTTAATCTATTGACGTGTCTCCTTCGCATTTGCACACCCTCAAATGCCAGCTGGCTGCGCCAGGATTCGATCCTGCAACCTTGGGAACAGCAAAGAGAACGTTACCGCTGAGCCACGCAGTCAGCCATGAATGCAAGAGATAGAGGTTCGAATTAAAGGAGTGTCACGTCATAATAACCCATGTCTGTCACTTTATCAGCCAAGTAGCTGGTTGAATTGTCAAAAAGCACCACCATAAGATATATGGGAGAATTTCACAAATTCCAGTAGGCTGTACTACAATTTAGAGGCATAGTAGTCAAAGTACGGAATGGGGGGTAATTTTCCATTGTTTTCTTCACCGAGTCAATGCCGCAGCATTGAACTTATTTGCAGCATCATTCGCAGTATTTCCAGGCACATGTTATGCCCCTTGTAAGTCCACCCACAACTCAGTCGCTTCTATATAAAGACACCGATATAAAGACTTAGACGTTGGTTAAATCCACTTCTTTCTCAAGCCTGCACCAAGAAATAAATGCAAAAATTTATGAACACGCCGTGATGTGGGAAGAAGAAAATATACAGTTTCTCCAAACTTTCGGATCAAAATTATGCAGATGATGGAGGAAACTTAACAGAGTATTTTGTGTTGGGAAACCAATGGGCGGGCAGGCATAAATCAGGCACTACAAGGGGGTCACCATTTGGAACAATCGTATAGTGTTTCTATGAGATGTAATTTGTCGTTAGGAGATAATTTTCATACGAAAATGAAATATGCAAATATCCAGTTCTGATCATTGATTCCCTATCTTCAAGTAATTCGTTTTGGATTTTCTGCCAACTGTATAATTTTGATTCTAAAGGTTTGTGACACTATATCGGAGCCAATGTTATATTATAACCGTAAAATTACAAATCTGAATGGCGGGAGGGGGCACCCGAACGAAAATATCAGACCATCTTGGACGTGAATGGAACTCATGATTTTCGGATAATGACGCGAACACTCTACCACTGACCCCCAGGGAAAACTTAACAACAGGTTATATGAATATTGAATTGAGGCGTTGGGGATCACTCCATCTAGAAGCCTAAAGTTAATATTAGGTGAGGAGTTCAAATATTTGAACACCATTATCTAAGAAATATTACCTGAATTATTTCTTTCTAAATTAATACATTTTTGTATAATAAAATCAGACAACCTTGGACGGGTACGCGTTAGGAAGAACGTTCATAGAGTCCACGATACTCTTAATAATAATAATGAGCTTCATTTTAACAAGTAGATAGTTTCATCATATTGTGTAATTCCGTATACAATAATTTCGTAGGCGTTAAATGTAGGCTATAGTTTCGTAATCAAAAAACAAAATTTTTCTACTTGCTTCTTATTTTCTGGATAACAAATACAGAATTTACAGTAGGGAAATGCTTGATAAAACAATGAGGATGAAGCAAGTCATAAATTGTGGTAAGAACTAAGAAACCCTGTTTTTAACTGGGAAATGGAAAGGAACCAATTTCACGTTATGGTTTGTGCACAGTAATCAATCATAACGAGGAATAGCAGCCTATTCAGGTGTTTCTTAGACTTCCGTGCGTCGCAATAAATACAGAAATGGAACACTTGTTATGCTGAATCTAATAAACAGGCCAGCACCTTCACGCACACATGGGATGCGTTTTATTTCAGCAAGTACCGATTCCCTGTATTTATAGTACAGTGCTCTGAGTGTTTTAACTGTTCAAGACAACAGCTCAACCTGTGACTGTGAAATTCGGTCAATGGTTCGTTTCATGAATACCAAGTGTGTGAGGGGTATGGAATGGTGACGAAATGGTTTCGAATGTTCAATAAAGATGGTCAACAAGTGAATGGTGAATCGCGGAGCGACCAACCATCTGTATTTACAGGTGATTTCCATCTCCTCCTTCAACTGAAGGAGTTACGTGTTGGGACTTGATGATGATGATGATGTTGATGTTTTTCTTAAAGAGGAAATACAGACATGGCTATCGTCGCAGTAGGCATCTTTTTTATGACTGAGGCATCCAACCATTAGTGATCTGTCACGACAAGTGCCTTAATTAAGTAGGTGAATATGTTGAGAAGTGGTTCAAGGTGTGAAGGTTCCAAAGATTATAAAATATTTCAAATACTGAACATTTAAAATTGGTATTTACTTAATAAAATGCAGCTCGTACGTAGATTTCACTGCCACAAACATTTCCCTTTATCTGACACATTGTTAGGGAATCACCCTTAATGGCAAGCGTATTATCAGAGATGTTGTTGTCAAACTAAAATGTCGCTTTCAAAGATTTTACAGAGTAGAAAGACGCAGTTTGTAAGTTCCTTTCCTTCACTATAGCAAGCAGGATAAGAGCAGAGGCGAAAGACAAACACAAGCATGTCGAACATACCCTCTCCCGATAACCCGATTAGCAACACAAAACTTTTTTAGCATGCCACCACTCCACGCCGCTTGGTGCGCTGCAGTGCAGTAATTTACGGTGGCTTTAACTTTAATACCAAACAAACAACCAACACAGCAGGCAGGGAATGCTTCGCAACATTATTTAGCCGTTTTTTCTCCAATCATACGTTGAAAAGAGTTATTTAATTCGGGCAGTGGAATGAACTCTGGTGATTCACGTTACGAGATTAATACAATTGGTTCCAATATAAAAGCGCTTTTATATTTTATTGAGATATTTTATTTAATCTGAAAAGAGCTATAATGTAATATGCTTTTGAGCGTGCTCGTATTAATATCCTTTGTGTATATGAGTTACGTCCATCTCGTGATGCAATGGCTAGCAGTCTTGCCTGTCACCCCTGAGGTCCGCGTTCAATTCCGTCTCTGCAATGAAATTTTATTCTGGTCTGAGGGCTGGAACGGAGTACAATCAGCTTCGTAAGGCACATACTATAGGTTTGATTTCCACCCCAGCCATTCTTGACGTGAGATTTCACTTCTACGGTAGGCAAATGTCGTGATGGTACCCAACTTAGGGCCATGGCCGCATCCAACCTAATCCTAGGCTCAATTACAAACACACCCACTTCTACAGATATCACAATAACACAGGTTACCAGACAGAGTGCATAATTACCCAAGTACACGGAGATGAATGACAACGATGTCAAAGTCCCTCTAATAAAACAACAATATAAATGTTTTCCATCTTCAATTCTACGCAAATACCAGGATTATTATTATTGTTATTATTATTATTATTATTATTATTATTATTCTCGAGTCAGAAAACATCAAATAAAACACAGATACAAATACTATGACTACAGACATTATATAATATTTGACAAAAACTTGGCCACTTTCACTGCATTCTGTGATGCTTCATAAAGCTCATCTTCTGAGCATCAGTCTACACTGAAGCATATGTTTCACAGTCTGAACTTCTCCATAGTCACACGGAATGCCATCTTCCTCAATGTAGCTTCACTTTGCAATATTGATCATAGATCTGTCCACTTCTGATATTAATCTATTCAAGAATTTCCATGTTAATCAATCTTGATCATGACCAGGAGGTAAAGTTTCGGCTATCCTTTTCCAGACCAGGAGAGGAGATTCTTTAGCTTTCCATAATTCTAGCCTGGCTTTTTCACATGTAAATACCGGGATGATAATTATGTAATTCAAGGCCATGGCTGCCCTCTTCCCAATAATAGTCTCAATTAAAAATACAAGAAGTTCCGTGAAGAACTATACAGCCTACTTTTCATGCCAATGATTATTCTACAGTATATGAACCTATCTAGAATAATGACGAAATTAAGTTGGTAATATCGAAATATCTAATTAGTTCAAAATATACCTGGTATGATGTAGCCTAATAGAGCACTACAGTTGGCAGCCCTGGTGACTGAATATATTCTTTGTTCCATCTCTTTAGGTACAGAATACAAAATTTGGTTGAAGTCCAATGGACGTTACATGCAGTTATACACTGGATCTATCAGCACGCGTAAAAGCATGTTGCCAACAATACCATACGTGTGCTGGTCAGAAATAATCTGAAATATTATGATATCTTGTTGTGCCAATTTTGGATGAAATCCATTTGTTAGTATAGAAGTTACATGTATTTTAAAATTGGATATATCAGCAGGCATAGAATCATGTTGGCAGCACTGCCTTGTATTAATTACTCCAAATTAATCTAGAATGGCAGGTGCTATACGTGTGCAAAGTATAGAGCTGTTGGCTTGCATACTTTCTGATATATTGATATTAGGGTACACAAAATATAGACAGAATTTATTAACAGTTGGCAGCCCTGATTGCTCTTAACAATACTTATAGTCATATCTGTTGTGGCACACATAGCACATACAAAATTTGGTTGAAATCCAACTGATAGTACAGAAGTTACATGTATTTAAGAATTGGTACTATCAGCAGGCTTATAATCATGTTGGTAGGACTGACGTATATAAGTTACTCCAAATTAATCTAAAATGTCAGAATATACGTGTGCATAGTTTAAAGCTGTTGGCTTGCATACTTTCTGATATATTGGTATTTGGATTTAAAAAAAACAGAGAGAGCAATTATTAACAGTTGGCAGCTCTGGTGGCTCGTAAGAATACGCCTAATTATATCCGTTTATGTACAGATATTACATACAAAATTTGGTTGAAATCCAATTGATAGTGTAGAAGTTATATGCATTTAAACATTGGACCTATCAGGAGGCTTAACATTATTTTGGTAACACTGTCATGGTTGGCCTCCTGGAAATTAAAGTGAAATACTATTATCTACATGTGTGCCAAATTTGGAATAGCTCCCATGTATACCTTGCAAGATATCCAACATGGAGCTCAAATTTCTAGTGCGTTTTTTCAGCAGTTGGTAGCACTGACATCATTTTCAAATATGGACGTGAGATATTCCGGTGCACATCTTTACTCATACTAAATTTGGTTTTGATTGCTACAGCCGTTTAGGAGTTGATAGGGGGGGACACACACACAGCCAGACAGACAGACAGACAGAAGGACAGACAGACAGACAGACAGACACACATTTGCCCGATCTCATAAGACTACTTTTTCCTCATTTTTGCAAAATGTGAAAAGTAGGCTAATAAACACCCAATTGTACAGGTATCACAAAACCACAGATTAGCAAACAGATTCTACTCACGGGTCTAATGACCATGATGTTGCAAGCCTCTAAATGAAACAAGAATTATAAGGAAAACATTGGTACAGTTATCACAATAACACATGTTATCAGATAAAATCCATACACACACAAACACAGGGCTAATGGCCAAAATGCCCTTAGTCGCAGTTAAGCAACAGCAATATTAAAAGTATTGAACTAGAAAGTTCTCACGTGTGAGACGAAGACTTCTGAGGATCGTACATGTTTTCTACTGAAATCTTAAGAACACTCACTATCCTATGTGAGAGATGATATCAAAAAATGCTGACAAAAAAGGACGGGAAGTAGGCAGACTTAAAAATGCATCTTCTCTTCCGAGGGCTGTTATGTTGGTCGTCCTGGTAAAGCGTGGTAATTAGCAGCTGGGAGACGAGCCTTTGATGTCGGTAAGTGAAGCTACACAACACAATGGGTTATGGGGTGAGCGCAACTAAGATCATTACTGAGAGGACGGCAGCCTCCGGGACCAAGTCATACGTTCCAACACACCATTACATTCACTTGATCCTAATTGTTAGCCTATTTTCATTTATGAAAAAATAGGCTTAGGAGATCACCTTTTGTCCGTGTGTGTGTTTGTGCGTCTGTGCGTCTGCCCTCTCCCCTAATAACTTCTAAATGGCTGGGGTAAGATCGTAGTAAAATTTTGGTCGACCCCGAACGTGCTCTTCAAATTTTATTACGTCACACCAATCCAACACGGCCGCTGTGCGAAATATTTTACCGGCATTCTATATCTCCGTAATTATTATTAATATCACCCTGAAATTTTGTACGGTAATAAAGGTTACTACTAAACGTTCACCTATGTAAATTTCAAAAACTTGTTACCTACAGAACAAACATAGCGGTAAAGTGAATTTGAAACTTTTAAATACACTTTTCTCGCGATTTAACCATCCGAACGCCGTGAAACATGGTACAGAAAATGACTATACAAATAGCAATACATTGACACCTAATTTAGTTAAATTGTTTACATAACCTCAAGATGGTGGCTGTGCGAATTTTTTTGATTAAGTTTTTATTTCTAGTGTCCTAACCATGCGATTGAAGTTTGATAGCCTTCCTTCGGAGGGGAAGTAAAGCCGGCGGTCCCATGTCATAGATTTATGGCATGTTAAAGAACCTTCCACTAATTGCACCTGTGTGAAGCTAAATTGGATAGGTTAAGAATGTAAACAACGCTCTTTGGTTTCTATGTTCGTTGCCAAGAGCCGACTGCGGTGGCGTCTAGGAGTTAAGTTCTGAACTTGGCCTAGTAGTCGTTGACGGTGGCGCTTGGAGGCAAAAGTAGGAACTATTTGAAAAATTCTAAGTTGCAGTACTTCAATATAAAAAAAACAGATAACACACACTAATACAGTCATCACAATTAACACCGGTTATCAGACAGATTCTACACACACCCAAAGTACACGGGGCTACATGACCGCGTTGTCGCAGCCCCTAAACTTAAGAACCAACCAACCAACCGAAGTTTGATAAAGCACCTACACAATAATCTTAATGTAATAGTATATACCTCTAAGGACTAGATATAAAAATCCAACATGGTGACCATCCGAAATATTTAGACGGCTCTCAATATCTACGAATCTATTACAGCAATCAAACTGAAAATTTGTATGTAGATACTGGCAATTAATATAAGTAGGATATATGAAAATAGGCTGAACAGTTCTTCACGGAACTACTTGTTTTGTTGTTATATTCCCTCTTTTTCTTTCTTGTTTTCATCACTATATAAACATTAAGGATATAAGATGTAAAATTTGATTGTGAGTAACTTGTCAAAATTGGCTACTGGTGACTCCTGTTCCCGCCGTGCCATATGGCTGAGTTGAGAGCATCTCATTGCCGTGAAGCTCAGGGCCAGAATGCCAAATCGATATGTGCTGTATACTGTAGAGCAAGAAATAATACTGCAGCGATTACAAATTAAAACAATATTCTACAAACAAAGCCTACAGTAAGATGTTACGCTCAAAGAAGGTTAACTGATGATGTATTAGCAATTTTCGAAAATGGGTTGGAACATGTATAGATAAATTCATTTTCTTTAACATAGTGACCCTTGCAAAATGTTGCTATTTCTAAAATAGCAATTAATGTTAGAAATACATAATAATAATATTAATAAAAAAATTATAGTGGTTTTACGTCCCTTTTAACTATTTTAGAGCAGCATGGCTGCCAGAATGTTGCCCCGTCGGGGATATTTAACGTGCCAGCCATTCTACTGACACGGCTCCCTCGCAATTTCGCACCCTCAAATGCCAGCTGACTGCGCCAGGATTCGATCATGCAACCTCGGAAATAGTGGGCGAGAACGTTACCGCTGAGCCACGCAGCCAGTCATTGTTAGAAATAAACAATTTACGAATAATACGATTGAGATCCAATGAAAAACTCTACACCAAGATAGAACCAATAATGTCGTCCACCGAACAGAAAAGGTTGCTGTTATACTGGCACATCTTCCGTATGATTGGTGGCCAATTGACTAAGAAAATCCGGAATTTCACAAAGTCAAAAACATCCAAATGGAGATGGTTCCAAGAATGTGAGAATGACCTGATGCAAATTGGTATTCCAAAAATGAAAATCCATAACAGATTAGAATTTCGACAATTGGTTAAAAATTATTAATACTTTCAAGTTGAATCTGAGCCCAAGACAGAGAGGGCTGCCACCAGTAGCGTGAAATATGGTACTGTTCGATGGACTCAAGATGTCAAGGCCGGTAGAAGATCAAGATCTAGACACAAATGAAATGTATTGTTAATATGCAGGCTCAATTCAAGTCTATATGATCGGCTTCGGTGGCGTAGTCGGTAGCATGCTGAGCTTCTATGACCAAGATAGCGGGTTCAAACCCGGCCGAAGCCGTCGGATTTTTAAGAGCGTTAAAAGTCCCTCAGTATGCCATCCTTCGGAGGGGAAGTAAAGCCGGCGGTCCCATGTCATAGATTCATGGCATGTTAAAGATCCTTCCACTAATTACACCTGTGTGAACCTAAATTGGATAGGTTAAGAATGTAAACAACGCTCTTAGGTTTCTACGTTCGTTGCCAAGAGCCGACTGCGGTGCCGTCTAGTAGCTAAGTTCTGAACTTGGCCTAGTAGTCGTTGACGGTGGCGCTTGGCGGCAAAAGTAGGAACTATTTGAAAACTTCTAAGTTGCAGTCTGTACTAAAAAAAAACAGATAACACACACTAATACAGTCATCACAATTAACACCGGTTATCAGACAGATTCTACACACACCCAAAGTACACGGGGCTACATGACCGCGTTGTCGCAGCCCCTAAACTTAAGAACCTACCAACCAATGTTAGAAATAAATAATAATAATATTAATAGTAAAATTATTTTGGTTTTATTTCTCTTTTAACTATTTTAGAGCAGCATGGCTGTCAGAATGTTGCTGCGAAGGGGATATTTTAGGGGCCAGCAAATCTACTGACACGGCTCTCTCGCATTTTCGCACCCTCAAATGCCAGCTGACTGCACCAGGATTCGATCATGCAACCTCGGAAATAGTGGGCGAGAACGTTACCGCTGAGCTACGCAACCAGTCATTGTTAGAAATAAACAATTTACGAATAATACGATTGAGATTCAATGAAAAACTCTACACCAAGATAGAACCAATAACGTCGTCCCCCAAACAGAAAAGGTTGCTGTTTTACGGGCACATCTTCCGTATGATTGGTGGCCGATTGACTAAGAAAATCCGGAATTTCACAAAGTCAAAAACATCCAAATGGAGATGGTTCCAAGAATGTGAGAATGACCTGATGCAAATTGGTATTCCAAAAATGAAAATCCATATCAGATTTGAATTTCGATAATTGCTTAAAAATTATTAATACTTTCAAGTGGAATCTGAGCCCAAGACAGAGAGAGAGGGCTGCCACCAGTAGCGTGAAATATGGTACTGTTCGATGGACTCAAGATGTCAAGGCCGGTAGAATAACAAGATCTAGACACACATGAACTGTATTGTTAATATGCAGGCTCAATTAAAGTCTATATATTTCAAAAAACTGTTGTTCAAATTATGGTGTTGGTAGTGGTTTTGTTTGGAGTCAGTTTATAAATATTAATGACCGTTAATATTAAGTCAATATGACCGGAATGTGTACCATTCAACTTTGGCCTCCAACCTATTCATAGAACGAGAGTTGACAGAACATAAGTTCAAGTCGTCATATCAAAGGTTTTTGCAAAAGCATTTAAATACAGTTTTCCATTGATTAAAAATCCACTGACTTGCCTATTTACGATATACAGTATACGTGTATACACTCCTAAACTATTTATAATATTAGACAGACGATCCACAGAGCAGCACCACTGCGTTTCATATAATCCATTGTTTTAAATAATTCGTTGAAAAAAAACAGCGCTTTTAAAATTCACCCCGGATGCATAACTGCGAATAATATACCTTTCCCTGATTTCAACTTGAAGAAGAAGAAGAAGAAGAAGAAGAAGAGGAAGAAGAATGGGGATAAAACAAGCTAATAAGGAAGGATTTCTCATCCCCCACCCATCTTCTAAATTGTAATCTTTAAAGAGGATACGAATTATCAGAGGTTGTACAAGCCGCCACTTTTCAGCCTCCCTGGCTTTACCGAGGAAATTACGGCGCTGGTACAATCGATCTCTCGACTCGTATGTAGAGTCGATTTATCTTCCAGCCCATTCCTCCCCTGCTCAATTGAATATGTTATCCTAGTGAGGAGCGGCAACAAGAAGAATGAGTCTCACTGGTGCAGGAGGAAGATACATGCACTTAACATCTTCTATATACGAGGGCAGTTTTTTAAGTAAGGGCCTTTTTTAAATTAACCGAACATTTTGTTTTGAAACCACATTTATTTTTAGGTTTTACATACCTTCCTCTATTTTTCTACATAGTTGCCTTGTTTATCTAGGCACTTGTCATACCTTAAAACTAAGTTCTGAAATCCCTCTGCATAAAAGTTTGCCACCTGCTCTGACAACCAAGAATTCACGGCTGTTTTCACTTGTTCATCGTCGGCGAAGCGCTTCCCACCAAGATGGCTATACGGTGGCTGATCCAAAACTTCCCACCCCAAAAAGTCAATCAGTTCCCGAGTCCGGGCTGGACTTCCCATGATCTTGGGCTGTGACGGTAAAATGCGAAAATGGGTACGCGAGTTCAAAAGTGGCCGTGAAAATGTTCATTACATTATCACCATACACCTCACAATCCTGACATATTCCTTGCACTCAAAAAACGTATCACAGATCGTACCTCACACGCGGCGGGCGAATCAATAATCTTGAACATTGTAAAGATGCATAGTTCAACGTACAGGTTAGCTACACAGCTGCAACTGACGCCTGCTTGTTCGCAAAGGATGCCGGGAGGCAGCGCGCGCACGCTTGTTGCGGCGTGCGCACTAACTACGGGATTAAAAGAAACGGTTCTTACTTAAAAGAACACCCCTCGTACCTATACGTCTGAAATTGGTAGCTATGGCAAAACTATCTCGGAGCGCGTGGGTTCGAACCGCAACTATTGGCCTTATTTGTAATGGTTTTCTGTGGGTTCTCATTTTCAACTCAATTCAAATGATTAGACGTAAGAAAAGGCCACTGGGTTTTAATAAATATTTATTGCAGCCAAGTGGCAATAATGGACAGTTATAAGGTGTGCTTACAAATAATTATTACAGGTAGATTAATCTTTACTGTATTCAACTATGCTCTTTGTCCGTTTGCTGCATGATGTGATGTGGTATTTGTCGCAGGGGTTATTGCACAGAGAACATATGCATTATTCATTCGGTTCATGGTATTTAACATTTTTACAGATCTTGTGGTGGAAACCGTGGTTGGGGAGTCTTGTTACCACATGTCTCTTCTCCTGGTTCACGTTTGTCCATCTTCTGTCCACCATTGCTTCTGTTGCGTAGAATTCAAGCGGGATTTCGTTCTGCTTCTGATGTCTTATCTCGAGGAGTTTCTTCATATGCTTAGTAGATGGCAGTTGTAGTCTTAATCTGAGATCTTCAATGTAGTATGTATCTTTTGTTAGGACATATGCCATCCTGGACTGGGACGTTCTTGCAATCCCTAGCACCCTTTACCGGAAAGAAGCCTTTACTTTTTCAATTGTGATTAGGTCTGTCATGGATAGCCTTTCCCATATCAGTTCTAGACATTATGTAATGACGGGGGTTATTTTCGCGTGGAAGAGAATCATTGCTGTTTGTAGAGATAGTTTGGTAATATACTGCTCAAAAAAATTAAAGCACCACTTTTTTCAAAGGCCACCAAATTTTGAAAAGTTGACCTACAAGCTCGAAATCTCAGTATGACGTTTGTCCTGACGCCTACCAAGCATATGCTTCAGCACAACTCCCCAACTTGAGTAGTTTCGGGGTAGCACTCCGAAAACCAGCCCATTTTCGAAAACCGCAAATTGAAGTTTGCGAAAAACGCTGCAGGACTTGTCGCAGGTTGCCAAAGCAGTCGAAAATGAATAAGTCTTGCTCTTAAAGGTTCCACAAACACGTTGAAATCGTTACATTTGACGTTTGGGCATTTTCAACCCCCTTCATCATCCCCTGAACATGGACTACCATTGGGGGCGTCTGAGAAGGTACCGGGTGTGTTTAACCACCTGAAAACCTGTACACCGTCCTCAGTTGCTGATTGCAGTAAGTTCTTAAGGCCTCCGGCAATGTCCACACCCCCTAACACCCTCAACTGGCATGGGACCATACCACCCCTTCTCGATTCACCCCTAAGGAAGGTTTTAATCGAGATGTTTATCAGTGCTGCTAATGGGGGGGAATGCCCAAAGTCACGGGTTCATACCCGGCCAAAAACGTCGGATTTTTTAAGAGCGTTAAGAGTCTCTTAGTATGCCTTCCTTCAGGGGGGAAGTAGGTTAAATCCGGCGGGCCCATGTCAGATTTATGGCATATAAAAGAACCTTCTACTACCTAAACTTTTGTGAAGCAACATTTGTCGGTTAGGTTTAATTAATGCTCTTAAGTTCCAACGTTAGTCACCAGGTGCTGGTTGCGATGACATATATTAGTAGCCATGTCCACAGCTTGGTGTCGTGGACGGAAGCATTTGGTAGCGAAAGTATGAACTATTTGAAATTATCGTCTGCAGTCCTTACTTGAATTTAAAAAAACAGATAACCACATTAATACAGCATCACAACTAACACCGGTTATCAGACCTTCTACAAACACCCAAAGTACACGGGGCTACATTACCACGTTGTCGCAGCCCGTAAACTAAGGAATCAACCAACCAGTAAGACAGAGAGAGCAGTTTTATGCACTTGTTGGAATTCTAGAGCAGTTCTTGCTTGGAGGGTGCTTATTCCTCACGAACACACCCGTAAAGAGGCCGGTCGCGGCAAACGAAGTGAGGTGGAATTGTCTTGAAACAAGAGATCTACAGAAGAACTTCTAGTCGTTTATTAGTAGTTATTGTTGTTTTAACGGACTAAACAGCGAGGTCATCTGCCGCTCTAGTCGTTTATTGATACACCGTTTCAGCAACCAAATGAAGTGAATAACCGCAAAGCCCTTACCAATAATAGAATTTAAAATGTTGGCCGCACAATGAAGCTGGTAAATTTAGTCCCGCACTGCGACTGGATGGAGGAGTTGGAACCCCGGAAACTTATGGTTCAAATCCCGGCGCTCAGTGTGGTTTTCCCGGTTTTTCTTTTCACTTCATCCAAGAAAATGCCGGGATGGTACCGGATGTGCAGTCCCGGGACATATATAACAATTTCAAACCCTAGTTACTCCGCGGTTCAACCATGCTCGTTAAGTCGTGCACAACAGCCACGAGGGCAGCTGCCCGGAGATCACAGGTTCGAATCCTGGCACCGAGAACGGATATTCTGAGTGTTGTTTTGCACCGGGTGTTTTCCACACACCCTCCAGGCGAGTGCCGGGATAGTACCTTGCTTCAAGTCCCGGGGCACCTACCACATCCTTGTCCCTACTGCAGTTACACACACTCTACTACAGTCATCACAGAACTACGGGTTATCAAACGGGACTGATGACCAAGATGTCCCAAGACTCTTAACTGAATTAACAACATCAAACCGCAATCACTACAGTTTAAACAACTACTACAGTCAGCTCATAGACACGCGTTATAAGACAAATTCCACATGTGTCCAAACACAAGGAAATTATGATCAATGTATCCAAATGCCATTAAATGAATGAACAATAACAAGAAAGTGACAGTCAGTCTGAAAGATTAGACTTTGTATCATTTTAAATGCTACAAATGCTGAAAAATGCTAGAAAGGCTGGAGGTTTCTCGCTTCGCTCGAAGCCAAAGACTCTTGACATGTTAGAAAATTATCTGCATAATACTTATCTTGCTTATATTGTCTCAAATTACTCGCGAACGGCAAGAGAAACCCAAGGGCAAAGCAAGGTCAAGCGCGCGGGATGCCGTCACGCTCACCAGAGCGCGCGGGGACGTGCCCCTTCCATCCAGTTTAAAAACACTTATAGTGGGTGATGTATTGAAGATAGAGATATGCTCTCGCGGACATTTTTGTAGAACTTTTCATGCTGACCAATTCTTACGCTCATAGTATATTGATATTTTTAGCCTACTTTGCACATTTTGCAAAAATGAGGAAAAAGTAGACTTATGAGATCGGGCAAATGTGTGTGTGTGTGTCTGTCTGTATGTATGTCTGTCTGTATGTCTGTCTGTCTGTCTGTCTGTCCTTCTGTCTGTCTGTCTGTCTGTTTGTCTGTATGTCTGTCTGTCTGTCTGGCTGTGTGTGTCCCCCTATCAACTCCTAAACGGCTGCAGCAATCGAAACAAAATTTGGTAGGAGTAAAGATGTATACCTGAATATCTCACGACCATATTTGAAAATGATGTCAGAGCTACCAACTGCTGAAAATTCGCAATTGAAATTTGAGCTCCGTGTTGGATATCTCGGAAGGTATGAATGGGAGCTATTTAAAAATTGGCACTCGTATAGATAATAATATTGTAGTTTAATTTCCAGGAGGCCATACAAGGCAGTGTTGCCAAAATTATTATAAGCCTGCTGATAGGTCCAAATTTTAAATGCATATAACTTCTACACTATCAATTGGATTTCAACCAAATTTCGTATGTGCTACGTGTACATAAACATATTTTATTTATTTTATTTTTATTAATAGGTACTGTTACAGTTAGGCAAAACCTGGTGGTAACAAGATATTTACATGCTGCTTATAACTCAATTTCTCTCCATAATGTCTCTGGGTTCCCTGAATGCAACATTTAATGTCTTCTTGAATGTTTTTAAACTGTTAGGAAAAGGTTCTAAGACTTCTTCAGGTAACTCATTCCATGTTTGAATACCCCTGTTTATAAAAGAATACATAGCTAAGTTTGATTTTTGAATGATGGGCCTAATTTTGTATTCGTGATCTCTCCTACCCATATAATCTGGAACATGCATTCTGTTTCGCAACTTATTCCAGGCCGGCTCCCCTGTGTATGCTTTGTACATCTCCTGGAGTCTTCTTTTATGTCTTCTGCTGTCTAGGGATTCCCAACCCAATGACTTTAACATGTCAGAGACACTATCAGTTTGGGAGAATTTGCCAAGTACGAATCTTGCAGCTTTCCTTTGCACCATCTCCAATTTGTTCGTTAGAGTTGATTGGTAGAGCTCCCACACACTCGTGGCGTATTCCAAAATTGGTCTCACAATACATTTGTAAGCCAATTCTTTGGCCTGAACACTGCTACCCTTCATGTTTCTCATAACAAAGTATAATGACTTTTGTGCCTTATTAGCAACGCTCTCAACGTGCTCACCCCAGTGTGACCTTTTATTTATGGCAATCCCGAGATAGCTGCATGACTCCACTCGAGAAATAATTTTGTTTCCTAAATTATAATCAGCTATTGTCCCTTTTCTGCTGTTAGTAAAAGACAGGCATTTACTTTTTTCTGCACTTATCCTCATGTTATTTCGGATAACCCAGCATTCTATACGTTCCAAGTCTTGTTGGAGGAGCGCAGTGTCAACTTGATTTTTGACTTTTCTATATATTACACAGTCGTCTGCGAATAGTCTGACGTCCGATTTAACATATTCTGCCAGGTCGTTTATATATAGAAGAAACAACAATGGCCCAACTACACTTCCATGTGGAATTCCAGAGGTGACTTTCGTCTCTTTCGAAAATACTCCCCCAAATTTGACTGTTTGGGTTCTGTTTTGGAGAAAGTCCCGGATCCAGAATATATGACTGAGCATATTCTTAAGAGCCACCAGGGCTGCCAACTGTTAATAAATGCTCTCAATATTTTTATCCAAATACCCATACATCAGAAAGTATGCAATCCGACAGCTTTAAACTATGCACACGTATAGTACCTGACATTATATATTAATTTGGAGTAACTTATATACGTCAGGGCTTCCAACATGATTCTAGTCCTGCTGAGAGGTCCAACTTTAAATACATGTATCTTCTATACTATCATTTGGTTTTCAACCAAATTTCTTGTGTGCTATGTTTACCATAACAGATATGACTAGGCCAATTCTTAAGAGTAACCAGGGCTGCCAACTGTTAATAAATACTGTCTCTATGTTTGTTACCCTAATATCAATATATCAGAAAGTATGCAAGCCAATAGCTCTAAACTCTGCACACAGTACCTGGCATTCTAGATAAATCTGGAGTAACTAATATAGGCCTACGCCAGTGCAGCCAACATGATTCTAAGCCTGCTGATAGATCCAATTTTAAAATGCATGTAACTTCTATACTAACTAATGGATTTCATTCAAAATTGACACAACAATAGATCATATTATTTCAGATTATTTCTGACAAATACATGTATGGCATTGTTGCCAACATGATTTTACGCGCGCTGCTTGATCCAATGTTTAACTGCATGTAACGTCTATGCTATCCATTGGACTTCAACCAAATTTTGTATTCTGTACCTTAAGTGATGGAACTAAGAATATATTCAGTCACCAGGGCTGCCAATTGTAGTTCTTTATTAGGCTACATTATGCCAGGTATACAGTATTTTGAACTAATTAGAAATTTCGATATTACCAACTTAATTTCGTCATTATTCTTGATAGATCCATATAGATTAATCATTGGCATGAATCTTAAATTTTAAGAAAAGTAGGCTCTTTAGTTCGTCACGGAACTTCTTGTTAGCCTACTTTTCACATTTTGCAAAAATGAAGAAAAAGTAGACTTATGAGATCGATCCGGGGAAATGTCTGTCTGTCTGTCTGTCCTTCTGTCTGTCTGGCTGCAGAAATCGAAACCAAATTTAGTATGAGTAAAGATGTATACCGGAAAATCTCACGTCCATATTTGAAAATGATGTCAGTGCTACCAACTGCTGAAAAAACGCACTAGAAATTTGAGCTCCATGTTGGATATCTTGGAAGTTATGCATGGGACCTATTCCAAAATTGGCACACATGTAGATAACACTATTTTAGTTAAATTTCCAGGAGGCCATACATGACAGCGTTGCCAAAATAATTTTAAGCCTTCTGATAGGTCCAATTTTAAATGCCTATAACTTCTACACTATCAATTGGATTTCAACCAAATTTTGTATGTAATATGTGTACATAAACAGATATGACTGAGCGTATTCTCAAGAGCCACCAGGGCTGCCAACTGTTAATAATTCCTCTCTCTATTCTTTTACCCAAATACCAATATATCAGAAAGTATGCAAACCGACAGCTTTAAACTACGCACACTTATAGTACCTTACATTTTAGATTAATTTTGGAGTAACGTACATACTTCAGTTCTACCAACATGATTCTAAGCCTGCTGATAGGGCCAATTTTTAAATACATGTAACTTCTATACTATCAGTTGGATTTCAACCAAATTTCGTATGTGCTATGTGTAACATAACAGATATGACTATAAGTATTCTTAAGAGCAATCAGGGCTGCCAACTGTTAATAAATGCTGTCTATATTTTTTTAACCTAATATCAGTATGTCAGGAAGTATGCAAGCCAACAGCCCTATACTTTGCACACGTTTAGCACCTGACATTCTAGATTAATTTGGAATAATTAATATAAGTCAGTGCTGCCAACATGATTCTATGCCTGCTGATAGGTCCAATTTTAAAATGCATGTAACTTCTATAATAACAAATGGATTTCGTCCAAAATTGGCACAACAAAATATCATAATATTTCAGATTAGGGTATTTCTGATCAGCACACGCATGACATTGTTGCCAACATGCTTTTACGCGTGCTGATATATCCAATGTCTAACTGCATGTAACGTCCATTGGACTTCAACCAATTGTTTTTATTCTGTACCTAAAGAGATGGAACTAAGAATATATTCAGTCACCAGGGCTGCCAACTGTAATGCTCTATTAGGCTACATCATACCAGGTATATTTCGAACTAATAAGACATTTCGATATTACCAACTTAATTTCTTCATTGTTCTAGACAGGTTCATATACTGTAGATTAATCATTGGCATGAAACTTAATTTTAAGAAAAGTAGGCTCTTTAGTTCGTCACGGAACTTCTTTTAAACGCTTAAGAAGCGCACGGACGCCAAGTTTGTTTTCGACTTTTTCACTGAAATCGTTACTGCTTGGCTTCCTTTGTTCATATATAAATTATTTTCTACAGAATCTTTCCTCGAGATATCCTTTACAGAATGGTGAAAACCGCATCAAAATCCATCCAGTGGTTCTCGAGATTACCCGTCACATCCAAGAATCGGGGATTTTTGTCTTATAGAAATGAAGTAGAGATTGTCGGGGAACACATGCACCAAGCAGTACTATGACGCCACACACCTCAGTGCATTCTCGGTACATTTCGTCCCGTCACCGTAACTTAACGCCAGACCCCAGCGTAACGACGAAGCCGACAAGATCATTTAAAATGATAATAACTTGATTAGTTATGAGTAATCAGGTATCGTTATACAAGGTCATATGTACTGCTCAGTTCCAAGCTCTGTGAACGTGTGGGGTGAGGTGACGCGAGAGACAAGAAGAGAAGGGCTTGTCAACAGCCCGCCGGGTTATCTGGAATTCCTGTCTATTCCAATACTGCTAACATACGGCCGTTGCCTAAACCAGTGTGGTGTTGCGAATGAGTGAGTGAGTGACCGACCAATGTATTTGGTTCTGTTATTACGCACGGACCGGGAACCCTACACATCAATCCTCATCGTCTGCGATCCACATTCCTCTCAGGTTCACGGAGCTTGGACTCGAGCAGTACTGTATCCTCGTTGATGTCAAGTAGATCGATATTAATGACTCCTAGCTATCGTGGTGCAAACAAAAAGTACATTTGTCTGGAAAGCCCCAAATTCGGTATCCAGTCCCGAAGGCTGTAACATGTTTGGTTGGTTGGTTCTTAATTTTAGGGGCTGCAACAAGGCGGTCATGTAGCCCCGTGTACTTTGGGTGTGTGTAGAATCTGTCTGATAACTGGTGTTAATTGTGATCTGATGACTGTATTAGTGTGCGTTATCTGTTTTTTAATTTAAGTACTGCAACTTAGAATTTTTCAAATAGTTCCTACTTTTTCCGCCAAGCGCCATCGTCAATGACTACTAGGCCAAGTTCAGAACTTAGTTACTAGACACCACCAAAGTCGGCTCATGGCAACGAACGTAGAAACCTAAGAGCGTTGTTTACATTCTTAACCTATCCAATTTAGCTTCACACAGGTGCAATTAGTGGAAGGTTCTTTAACATGCCATAAATCTATGGCATGGAACCGCCGGTTTTACTTCCCCTCCGAAGGAAGGCATACTGAGGGATTTTTAACGCTCTTAAAAAATCCGACGGCTTCGGCTGAGTTTGAACCATCTATCTTGGGCATAGAAGCTCAGCATGCTACCGACTACGCCACCGAAGCCGCTTATAAAATGTTTAACTCTCACATTTCAGATACCGTACATCCTTCTCGGTGCTGTCTGCCTGGGAAATTGGCACATGTTTTAGCCAAACCTATCAATGCTAGGTAATCCACATTGTTGTTGTTGTTGTTGTTGTTGTTGTTGTTGTTACTTCACGTATACAATTTTAGGGCTGTCGTGGTTCGATAATTGTTCTAATTAAACATAGATTGATAATTAGCAGTGACATTTTAGAAAGTTCCGTACCAGTATTTGCCTGGAGATAAAGATTGGAAACCTTTTAAACAAAGACCATGGGTAAGGAAATAAATTTAAAAAAAACATTACAAGAATGTCTCAGCCCGCTGAGTAGCCGGCGAGGTTACATCTCACATTACGACCACGATGAGGAGTTGCAGCAAGTCTTGATATCTTAGGTTTGAATCCCGGCACTGATGGTGCCTACCCTAAGTGAGATTTGCCCTGAGGTTTTCTGCTCTCCCTCCAGATAAATGTCGATACACTACCTTATTTCAAATTTCACGGCACCGACCCCATTCCTGATCTTAATAATTACAGTACACAAGCTATATACTAGAGTAATCGCAGAAACGCAGGTTATAAAGATGAACTTAAGACACACACGTACACGGGGCTGATGACGAAGATGCTACAAAACTCAAAAAAAAAATACAACAGTAAGATAATAATATTAATAATATATTATGGCCTCTGTTGGCGGGAGCAGGCTTTGTTATTTGACGCCCATGTCGAATTTTGTTGTTTATTGGAACGCTATGAAAGTCGAGGAGGTTAGATATCTAAGCTCCTTGAAGCTATAGCGCTTTCTAGTAGAAAAGGGAGGAACTTTGTGCTGGCGGAAAATCCCGAGGTTAATTTGGCCATTATGAACACGGTCTACTGAATTCAAATGGGTTCTCTAACATGCCAACAACGAATGATATGCGTGCCGTGATTTTTGTCGCCTTTCAAAAAAATAATTTACCACGGCCAGGAGCGAACCTGAAAGCGTTGGGTTGGGAGTCCGAAACGATAACCACTCACCCACCGTGGCAAGCAACAGGAAGATGAATCTTTCGGAGTGTTGTTTGAATTCGAAACTGCTGTAGTTCACACTTACCTAAAAATATACAGAGTTCTTGAGATGGTCCATAATGTGTAGAGATTCCTCTGCAATATTCCTGTTATTTTAGAGCAATGTTTTTGTCTGTTCCCCACCACAAGAAACAAGATGTAACTATAAATAATTTTAACGTACGGTCACGAACGCTTAACTCTCCTCTTGAATGATTCAGCGTCGTTTACTAATGTAATATGTATTTCAGGGAAAATACCAGAAAAAGAAATAAAGATAATTGCAATAGAACTTTTATGTGCACGCCATAACATGGCTCTTACTATAAGTCAGGAGGTAACGGGTGGACGTTCTGAGGGAGGACTGTTGTATATTTTAAGATCACAGACAAGCAAATCATGGAATCTTTACTGATAGCGTGTATTGTTGGGATACAAATGTAGGCTATAGCTTTTAATCAATCGGTGTACCATATCTTATCAACAATCGTTATATCGTGACTCCCTAGTCTAACTCTGAACAGTCCGCTTCGTTGCGAAGGGGCTAGCACACTTCCATGTCACGGCAGAGGCCCTGGTTTGATTCCCGGCTCTGCCAACAAATTTAATACTGGGCTGGAACGGGGTACACTCAGCCTCGTAAGGCAAAACTGTTCTTATGTTGAATACTGAATGGAGGGTTCGATTACAAAAGAATTTCGTGAAGTGGTAAACTTGCTTCATACAATTTGACTTTGTTTATATTCTATTGTAGTGTTACCAATTGTTCGCAATATGTGGTACAAACTGTACGGTTGCCCTTAATAAACTCGTTAAGGACTTCCTCAATGTTAATCAAACTTAGTGTAAACGGACTACTCAAAAGCAATACATGATCGTACTGCTTTCAACTGTAGGTAATATTTACTACAAAGGTTAAGGTATCTCCCGATAAATCGTTAAAGATTATATCGACCAAACATTTCATCAGAAGAGTACGCACCACCTATGCACTATTTGCGAATTTTAGATTGCTCCCGTAGTGCCAACCGTTCGTGATAAATAGTAGGCTACCAACTTTCCAGTTGCCCTTAGCTTGTAAAGAGACCTGAATTTGATGAACAAATAACTCTCCAACTCTCCATCAACAATGATTCACTAAGTTATATGTGATTACAATGCTAATATGAAGTACCAACCTTATGATCATCCCGATTGTAACCAATTGTAATGGGTGTTTCCTAGTCCTGGAAAAAAAATACATAAGATTAACAAAAACAAAAATAAATTTTCAGCATTAGGGAACCACTCATTACAATTGGGTACAATCGTGTTTATCGCTTGAAAAAACATTAAATTTCAATTTCTAAGGCAACACTGAAAAATGGTTTCCAACACGATTATGCCTTACTAGCAGAAGTACCCGTTCTTCGAACGGTGTTCGTTGTTAACACCAGACATTATCAATTGAGCTACTGTTGCAATGGTTAGCGGTTTGTCATTCCTTCAAGTTTATCAGAACGAAGTTAGTTTACTGGGAATATCATACACACTGTTAATTTAAGGCCCTTAAAATGTAGTTTTCGGAGACCCTTTATAGATTCCCGAATTTTGAGTCTCACATTGAGAAGCGCAACATATGCTTTGGTCGTCCTTCTAGGATAATTTTTATATTTCGCCTATTTTAGCATATATTGAGAAGTTTTTCTCTATATCCACCCTTCTACTCTATGAAAAGTACTGTGAAGAGTTTTATAAATGATTGGTGTATTGACTCTCATGGTTACCATACCTAATTTTACGATGCACCAAGTATCCGAACACGAGGTATAGGCGTACATAAAGATACACAGAAAGACAGACAGACAATTCTATTGTCTACAACATATTACCCAGATATCCAAATATGGGTATATCTACACCACAGTATCAAATAAAATCATCCTTACGATGAACCCGTATGTCGAAAAAAACAAAAAGTTAAAATGTGCTCTCAGACTAAATTCACCTAACGTGTACTTCCTGACGTGAAATACAATTGAAAGCCTTGTAGACGAAACGCAATACACGTCACATAAAAACTGACCCTCTACGCTGTGCTAGGTGCCCATACACAGGAAGACCCCTTTCATAAATTATAAAGGCTTGTGGTGCATGAAAATTCAGGTTCTTTAGACTCAAATTGCCCAAATTCATAAAGGCCGCAAAAAATGCTGGTTCAATTCAGGAATTTTTGAAAATAATGTTGCTGTTTGGAGATATAATAGACCTTCTGTACTATATGTCGAACATGAAAATTGCATGAAAAAATTCTAGGTTACCCCTTCACCCCCTTAATTGCATTGATGAATTATACGGTCTACGTTAGTTCCGTGATAACCTTATAGCCATTTGCAAACTTTCACAGAAATTTAATAAATGGAGTGACATTGCTTCTTACAGAAATAGATGGAAAATTGTATGCCACCGCTTGAGATAATGTTCTCGTGGTTACCGATTTGCATTCCTTCATTAGTTTCTTAAATTAAATTAAATTAGTTTTCTGGGAATATTTCAGAAACTGTTGGATTTAGAGCCTTATAATGTAGTTTTCGAGGATCCTTTAGGGCCCCCGAGTTTTGTTGCTGGCACCGAGGGGATTTGTCTCGTCGTTGTACGCCATAATATAATACTAATTATAATATAATATAGGGAGAAATTATAACACCTATTTTTATTTTATTTTTAATTCAGCCAATGGCCATGTACTTTTCTTTTCAGGACGGGTCAGGGAAGGGATATTATCAGAGAAAGAAGCATTCACATCACGCATGAGCAAAATGGAAATGGCCTACCATTTAACTAAGGGCATCTATAAGAAAAGGTCAATATCCTTCAACGCAAAACTAAAACATTACTGCAGTGTCATCCGTCCGGAGGACTTGCATGCTTTTGAATGCCTCACGATGAACAAAAAAGGCTTGGTCGAGAAACTGGAGGCCAAAGAAAGGAAAATTTTGAGAAAGATATTGGGTTCCATCAAAGACAATGGGGAATACAGAAGACGGCATAACCATGACCTATATACTCATGTGGAGAAGATAAGCAACGTCATCCGGAAGAGAAGGTTACCATTTTTTGAGCATGTGAAACGAATGAGCCCAGCGAGACTGACCAACCGCAACATAACTTACTTTCAGGAGAGGAAAACAAAATGGGCCTGGTGCATTGAACTAGATAAAGATCTGAAAGAAGTGGGGATTACACCAACAGACATTCAGGAGCGCGCCCCACTCAAAGGGAAACTTCAAGCTTGTAAAGGTTTCCAAGAAAAACCGAAACTGAAAACGGGAAAGATTTGGACCCAGGAACGGAAGGAAGTCAACCGAGAACGAATGCGGGCGTACAGGGCAAACATCAAAGCCAGTAGGAGACGGTTGGAATGACGCGGTCCATAGATGGCCTATACGAAATGAATGAATGAATGAATAATATGGGTATAGGAATATAATAGACCTGCCGTACCACACCCGCAGGTGTAAATCGCGTGAAAATATTCTAGAGTACTCCTTGATCCCCTTAAGCGCATTATACGTATTGATGAATTTTACGGCTTAATTTGGTTTCGTGATAACCTTCTAGCCGTTTGCAAACTTTCACACTAATGTAATTAATGGAATTGCATTGCGTCTTACAGCAATAGATGGACCTCTGAGAATCCGTTGGCATGGTTACTGGCTTGCATTCGTTCATTAGTTTATTAAATTAAATTAGTTTTCTGGGAATATCTCAAAAACGGTTGGTCTTCGGTCCTTAAAATGTGGTTTTCGGGGACCCGAGTTTTGTATCTCACATTAAGGGGCTGAAAATGAGTTTTGTCTCGTCCTTCTACGCCTATTTCAGCATGTATTTTAAGGGGATAGCCCCCCTTTTATGAGAGGTACGGAGAAGAGTTACATCAATGATTAGTGTCGTGCCTCTGATGGATATCTGAACCAAAATTTACGTTGATACATCCAGACGTTCTCGAGTTATAAGGGAACAAATTTGTCCACAGACAAACAAACAAACAGACAGACAAAAAAAATATTTTCGCGCGCATCCTTCATAAAACAGTCTGAAACGTGTAAACAACTCAAATTTACGTAGAAATTTTCATTTTTATATATAGTAATATATACTGCACCGCTCGGTGTTGACCGTGTTTTATTGCACAGATTCTGGTTTTACTCGCTAACCGTTGGAGATACACGAAAAGTGATAAGGACCATTCGGATAGAAAATTAAATGTTAAAGCTCATGTATACCATCAAAAGTTATCTATTTCTTAGCGTTCTCTTTTTATTTGAAAAGGAAATATGAAATTTTGAAACCAAAGGGTGTAGTGACGTCACAAATTTCGGTTTTACTCGCTAACTGTTGGAGATACACGAAACAAGATAAGGACCTTTCGGATAGGAAATTAAATTTCAAAGCTCGTATGTCCCATCAAAAGTTTGCTATTTCCTACCGTTCTCTTTTTATTTGATATGGAAGTATGAAATTTTGAAACCAAAGGGTCAAATGACGTCACTAAAATGGTCGCTATTTTTTAATAGTGAAAAATTTCGAAATCAAAAGTATCCTATATGTAAACCTGGTAAATCAGCTACATCCATGCAAAATTTCATTTAAATCGGACCAGTGGTTCTTGAGTTATTGAGTAACAGACAGACAGACAGACACACACCATCTCATTTTAGGTAGATTTCATTAGAAAGCTAACTATTGCAATGGGTACCATGTTTCGACTTCCGGAAAATTTCGACATATCTTCGCGTTTCACATCCCCCAGACCCCAAAACCACCGTCAGTTCAAAAGTTTATATATAATTTATGTATATATGTATCTATCTATATATATATATATATATATATATATATATATATATATATATCAGTTTCTTGTGGACACGATAACTGCCGTAATTTTGCACCAATCACTTTGAATTTTTTTCATAATATGTATCACTATAAAATCTCGGTCGAGTTCGTTAATGGGCAAAATCGGTCGAAGGGGGTGAAAATGGGGGGCTTTTTCCGAAAAAGTGAAATTTCGCTATAACTCTCTTAATACGTGAAATATCGAATCCATTCAAAGTTCATAATATGTGTCGGATAAGTGCCAAATATTTATGTCAAATAAGTTTTTTGATTGCACCAACCATTGAGCAAAGGGGTGGAATAAAGTGGGTTTTTCGGGAAACATTAATCACATCTCTCTTAATAGGCACAATATCAAAACCGTACAAAATTGAAAATATTCCCCTAATAATTACCTAAAAGTTTTGTCTGAAATAATTTTTGATATGACCCACCATTACGCCAAGGGATGAGAAAAATGATTTCGGAATTTTAAAAAATGCCAAGTGCCATCAGAGGTTACCATAACAACGCTTTTAAATTGATAAGGGATGATCTATCAGAGGTTGCCAAGACAACGCCATTGACGAGATCACATTCAATTTTAGCCTTTTTCACACTTTTCAAAAATGAGGAAAAAGTAGACTTATGAGATATATATATGTCTGCATGTCTGTCTGTCCTTCTGTCTGTCTGGCTGTGTGTGTGCCCCCCCCCCCCCTATCAACTCATAAACGGCTGCAGCAATCGAAACCAAATTTAGTATGAGTAAAGATGTATACCGGAATATCTCAGGCCCATATTTGAAAAACATGCCAGTGCTACGAACTGCTAAAAAAATGCACTAGAAATTTGAGCTCCATGTTGGATATCTTGGAAGGTATACATGGGAGCTATTCTAAAATTGGTACACATGTAGATCATACTATTTCAGTTTAATTTACAGGTGGCCATACATGACAGCGTTGTCAAAATAATTTTACGCCTTCTGATGAGTCCAATTTTTAAATGCATATAACTTCTACACTATCAATTGGATTTCAACCAAATTTTTTATGTAATATGTCTACATAAACTAATATGACTGAGTGTATTCTTAAGAGCCAATAGGGCTGCCAACTGTTAATAATTGCTCTCTATTTTGTATCCAAATATATCAGAAAGTATGCAAGCCGTCAGCTTTAAACTATGCACACGTAAATTACCTGACATTTTACATTAATTTGGAGTAACTTATATACGTCAGTTCTACCAACATGATTCTAAGCCTGCTGATAGGACCAATTTTTAAATACATGTAACTTCTATACCAACAAATGGATTTCATCCAAAATTGGCACAAAAAGATATAATATTTCAGATTATTTCAGACCAGCACTCGCATGACATTGTTGCCAACATGCTTTTACGTGTACTAATAGATCCAATGTCTAAATCCATGTAACGTCCTTTGGACTTCAACCACATTTTGTATTCTGTACCTTAGGAGACGGAAGTAAGAATATATTCAGTCACCAGAGCTGCCAACTGTATTGCTCTATTAGGCTACATTATGGCTAGTATACCTTATTTCGAACTAATTAAGACATTTCGATATTACCCACTTAATTTCGTCATTATTCTGAAAAAGGAAGCTTGTAGTTTAACGTGACCGTTAATCTTGAGATCATGAGCCACGGGACCTCCTTTTTACGTGGAATCCGAACCACAGGGCATGGCATTTCACTTCGAAAATCTCACATGCATTGACCGGGAATCGAACCCGGACCGCCTTGGTGAGAGGCATACAGCTAGACCGCTGAGCCACCACGCCCCCTCATTATTCTAGATAGGTTCATATACTGTAGGTTAATCTATGGCATGAATCTTAATTTTAAGAAAAGTAGGCTCCTTAGTTCGTCACGGAACTTCTTGTTCCATCTGACTATGAGGGAAGCAGCTAAATGGTAGCATGCTGAACTTCTATGCCCAAGGTCGCTGGTTCAAAGCCGGGCAAAGTCGCCGGATTTTCTAAGAGCGCTAAAAATCCGTCAGCATGCTTTCCTTCGGAGGGGAAGTTACAACGTTCGTTGCAAGTTGCTGGTTGCGGTGGCATCTAGCAGCCAAGTTCACAGCTGGGTGTCGTTGACGTTAGTATTTGGTACAAAATTAGGTACTACTACTTAAAATTGACCGTCTGCAGACCTTACCTGAATTACAGACTAATACAGTCATCACAAATTACACCGTTTATCAGACAGATTCTACACACACCCAATGTACACGGGGTTACATGACCACCTTGTCACAGCCCCTAAACTGAGGAACCAACCAACATCTCTGCGGGAGATAAAATTTTGCGTGAAGAAATAACAGACTGTTAGATAGTTACACATTAGTTCCAAACCATGCATAAGGACAGTGTGATCACAAGTATAAAAAATGAACCCCAAATTACAAGAAGGTTACCATCCCCATAAGACAGTAAAATGTTCAAAATATGCATAGAAAGACGAAAAAATGTTAACTAACCTCCAATTATAAAATACTTTCTCGCAATAAATGAGGTCTGATCCTCCTACGAAAACCTGCATATTCTGCCTATTATAGCCTATCCCCTAGTTTGCCCGGTGAAATCTACCTCCGCCTTCCGGCGTGCCGAGAGGAATTTTTATATATTAGTATGATTGCTACCCTTGAATAACTAGTAAATGACTTGCCCACTTTTGACCAACCTTATCCACCACAATGGCACAGATTATCAGACATACTCCACAATCATCGAAGTAATATGACCTTGATTTCGCAAAGCCCCTAAATAAATCAACAACAGCAAAGGTTTAACAAAAATTTAAAATGCCCTTTTTGTCCCTCGTTCTCCACACTGAAATTTGATGTTCCCTCTTATCTTGCCACAGTAGAGAAACATTTCTACTCCTGGAGTTCTTGAATATACAGATCTGTTCAAACTATTTAACTCAAGCACTTCCTTTATATTGTAACTTCCTTCGTCCATCAGACCTTTGAAAACTGCAACTTTACGAGAAGAAATGTCTTTGTTTTTCCCCGTTATCAAAACACAATCCGATATGTTTGTGTGCGGCGCTAAATAATGGAAGGAATAAACGATTTAATTATATTGTATAATAACATTTCAAAATTAAAAGTGAGAAATAACTACACTTAGGAGCAGATGACCTCGCTCTTCCACACGTTAAAACAACAATAACTAACTAACTAACTATCTAGCCACACTTTGCTAGTAACTCTCTATTAACAATATATTGGACAAACTATGACCATAACCTCAAATCTTATTTGTTGTCTTAAGCTGTTACTTTTATACCTCTCCCTTCAAAACAAAACAGCTGAAGGTCGAAGCAGAGTTGCCAACATCTCGATTGAATCCATAAATCGAGTGGGAATTGTTATTGCGCATTATACTAACAATCTGACAAGAAAATTCCTTTTTATGAACAGCCATCTTGAAATATATTTGTTTCAGGATTGAATCCTGGCGCAGTACGTTGGCATTTGAGAGTGCGGAAATGTAAGGGAGCCGTATCAATAAATTTACTGGCACGATAACGTTTCCCTTCGGGGAAAAATTCCGGCACTCCGGCGTCTCTAAAAGCCACAGTAGTTAAATGGGACGTAAAACATTAACATTATTATTATTACTACTATTATGATTATTATTATTATTACTAGCGGACCCGTGCGAGAACTCTCGAATATTCTAATGGGTTGTGTGCGCTCCATGTGTACAGACTACCCGCCCGGCCCTAGTGCTATGCGGGCTGTACGCGCGACAGTTCTGCTTTGGGCTACGTCTTGTTTATTTGTTTAATAGTACTTTATAAACTAATAAATATATTTCCGTTGACTTTTCAAGAAATGCAAGATTATTCCTTTACCATTGAGACGATTTGGAAGATTTTGGTACAAACCACACCTTCTAACTCCCTCTGGTTTAGGACCTTGAGTTTTTTGAAACATACACCTTAGCGTATTATATAATACGATAATACGATTATTATTTTTATTATTATTATTATTATTATTATTATTATGAAATATATATTTTAAATAGTGAAAATTTGTGTGTCAAACCTACGAATTTGAACATATCTGTATTTCCCCAACTGCTGGCAACCACCATTTGGCCTTTAAAGAGTTATAAAGTCTTACGCATTATCAAATAATTATCCATCGACCCGTTCACTGCTATAATGTATTATTCCGACGGTTATTATAATTTCTAATCAACAGAGAGAATAATAATGTTTTTAATAATGGAACAAATATTACCTTGGGTACCATGTTGAAGTTTTTGCGTTATCTCTAAGGCACTGCATTCACTTGCTCTACAACATAATGAGCACTAGGGCGAAGCTCACCTGCAATTATTCACCCTGTCTCGCATTACTTATGCAACTCCTCAAGACAGGACCGCATGCTTTAAATTAACATTGTATTTCTAATGCAAGATAGCGCACCGCAAACGAGGCTAAAGTGCACCATTATCATTATGATTATTATACTGTTGTGAGTGGAGGGGAGGAAGCCTTTATTACCGGCAAATGGTTACGCTCTAACCGTGCGGCGACTTCCTCCTGACTTGACACATGACACATGACGCGTGCTGCAAGACTAATGGATGAGAGGTTATGTTAGTCCTCAAGTAATTGCGGGTGTGTTACATTCCCGAGTTGAAAGTTCACTTGCACTAGCTGAGATTATTACAACACTCTCAGTGGATAATTTGCATATGAGGCAAAAACATAAACCATGCTTGCTTCTACGTATTAACTTCGTTATCTTATTACATTGTTGACACATGCTAATAGTCAATATGCTCTCTTCCTTACTGGAACATGACCTCAGTCCTTCTTCGGCTTGTTTTCTTATCCTAACACTCATCTAGTGGGACATGGGTTGGCGACTACGGGACACCAGCTAAGTCCGGCATTGCTTCCACTTACTTGTGCCGGGTTCCTCTTTCCTGTCGACTTCTCTTGGTCAACTCTTGTTCTCTTCCGACCCCGACGGTATTTGGGTATCTGAGGCCTAGGGAGTCTCTTCCTTTCCCACCTTAATTGGTCCATCTCTCATCTCTCCTGATCCCTCATTCTTCTAGGGATCAGCAGACTTTTACATTTCATTATATTTCCAATTCATTTTAAGATTGCTTGCGACGGTGGGTGAGTGGTCAACGTGTCGGTCTACTAACCCCAAGCTTGCAGGTTCGCTCCTGGCCGAGGTAAGAGATTTTTGAAAGGCGGCAAAAATTACGACACCATGTCATACGATGTTGGCATGTCAAAGAACCCAATTGAATTCAGTAGGCCGTGTTCATAATGGCAAAATTAATCTCGGGAGTTTCCGCCAACACAAAGTTCCTCATTTCTCTACTAGAAAGCGCTGTAGTGTCCAATGACCTTATATATCTAATCTCCTTGACTTTCATAGTGCTTCAAGGAACAACGAAATTCTACATGCAAGCTACCCTTTAGGTGTCAAATAACAATGCTTGCACCCGGCACCCGAGGCCATACGATCTCTCTCTATATAAATTTGAAAGTTTTTTTGTTTTTTGGTTTTTATTTCTACGCAAAATTGCGTTATTATCGCTTTTCAGACTGTTTTATGACGGATGCGCGCGAAAATATTTTTTTTTGTCTGTCTGTCTGTCTGTCTGTTTGTGGACAAATTCGTTCCCTTATAACTCAAGAACGGCAGGGTGGATCAACGTAAAATTTGGTACAGATATCCATCAAAGGCACGACACTAATCATTTCTGTACCTCTCATTAAAGGGGGCATACCCCCTTAAAATACTTGCTGAAATAGGCGTAGAAGGTTGAGACAAAGCTCATTTTTAGCCCCTCAATGTGGGAAACGGAACTCAAAATCACATTTGAAGGCCCTAAAACCAACAGTTTTTGAGATATTCCCACAAAACTAATTTCATTTAATACAATAATGAATGAATGAATGCAAGCCGGTAACCATGCCAACACAATCTCACAAGTCCATTTATTACTGTAAGACGCAATACAATTCCATTTATTACATTTCTTTGAATTATTGTAAATGGCTATAAGGTTATCACGGAACCAACTAAAACTGTAAAATTCATCAATGCGCTTAAGGGGGTCAAGGGCTATCCTAGATGTTTTTCACACGACTTACACGTGCGATATGTCGTACAGAAGGTCTATTATCTCTCCAAACAGCAACATTATTTTCAAAATTTTCTGAATTGTAGTAGTATTTTTTGTGGCTTTTAGGAATTTGGGCCACTGGAGGCTAAAAAAAACAGAATTTTCATGCACCACAAGCCTTTATAATTTATTGAAGGGGTCTTCCTGTGGATGGGGACTTGACACAACAGTGAGGGTCAGTTTTTATGTGACGTGTTTTGCGTTTCGTCTACGAGGTTTTCAATTTCATTTTCACGTCAGGAAGTACACGTTAGGTAAATTTAGTTTGAGAGCATATTTTAACTAATCATTTTTCTTTGTCGACAAGCAGGTTCCAAGTCTCTAACCATTGCAACAGAAGCTCAATTGATTACGTCTGGTTATTAATACCGAAGACCGTTCGAAGAATGGGTACTTCTGCTAGTATATATATATAAAGTATACTTAAAGATTCCCGCCCTGTTTTTGTGAATTTCGCTCCCCGTCTATCTAAATTCCATTATGTGAATATTTTGACTCTACACTACACATTGTACGTATTTTAAATCAAAGTTGAATTTTTTAAGTATTTTTCAATCTAAATAGCATTTGGTGAGTATTTTCAACCTCAATTGCATTTTGTAAGGATTGACAATCTAAATTGCTTTTTAGTAAGTCTTTGAATTTGGGGGTACCATTTTTGTGATTTTTCTGTATTTTACTTGTATTTTGTAAGTATTTTCAACCTAAACCACATTTTCAAGTATTTTCAATCTAATGCATTTTGTAAGTATTTTGAACCTAATTTATATTTTGTGCGTATACTTCAATCTATTCCTATTGTGAGTATTTTCCTTTTAAATTACCTTTTGTAAGTGTTTCCACTATACATTTTGTGAGTCGTTTCAAACTGAGTTCCATTTTGTAAGTATTTTCAGTCTAACTTAATTTTCGTAATGGTTCCCATTTCATTGTCATTTTCGCTATCTTCCAGGCCATTAAGGGCCGATAACCTAGATGTTAGACACTTTAAGACAACAACTATCATCATCTTAGCCTAAGAACTTCATATGCATTTTTATGAAACAATGACATTAATGGCAATATATAAAAACATTATGAAATGGATGTCCCTGCATTATTAACTATGAAAATATTACTGGTATTAACCCCCTTATTTTCAATGGTCATGCAGACTATTCGAGAAAAATTCATAAATACCACATTTCCCACGATAGAATCATTATTTTTGCTTTGCGTTATAACCAATACCTCATTCTTTCATACATTATGTTCATAACAGTAAATACGGCATCTAAACCTTTTTAATTGAGGTTATTCTGATAATTATTCAAATTTTCAATCTTGTGTGTGTAAAAAGTCAGTTTTGCGCCTAAATTAAGGACACCAAAGAGTCATATTCGAAGAAACACTACGTTTCCAGATGTAGAAAGTTCTTAGATACATCTGTAGGCAGAAAACTTCAACAAGAAGAAAACAACTGCACCGCAATTCTGGCGGGAACGTGCGTGATTGGGGGAGCGCAAAGGGAGGGCGTGAATACAAACTCAAACCTATCGCGTAACGGACTTCAAAGGAAAAAAGTAAACACCGCACAGGCAAGCTTGAAATCTCACCTTTCCAACAGTATGAAATAATCACGGACATGTCTGCAGAAATCTACAAATATAAGATAAACATTGCGCCGATTGAATCGGCATTGGCACTTTTGGCGCGAGCAGCGAGAGCCGATCCGATCGGCGCGTGGCACTGAGAGGGTTAAAATCGGAAAGCAAAAGTCTAAATGTATAATTCATAAACATCTATTTTATTGATTCAAGGAACTCTCAAAATGAAATGGGTCTTGTGGAGATCTTACTCGATATCAATATCGTCCCTACAATCGTGGATTATATATATA
This sequence comes from Meconema thalassinum, assembly GCA_946902985.2. Lineage (NCBI taxonomy): Eukaryota > Metazoa > Arthropoda > Insecta > Orthoptera > Tettigoniidae > Meconema > Meconema thalassinum. The sequence goes on from OX336388.2 coordinate 1,211,429,689, forward strand.
ACAATTTTAACTTAGTCCCAGTGCGAAACTCCCTTCACACTCTCTTAACTTTATTACTAGAATGGTTGGTCGAAAATTTTGAAACTGTCTTAATGTTTTTAAATTATCTTGTCAATGTCGTTTGGTCCAAGAATTCCATGTTTATTTCATACACTTCAATGTAGATAATAGGAAAATGTGCAGCCAAAAATTGTGGGATCCTATCCCGGGCATATCCTGTTCACCTTTAAAAAAATGTTTTTATGCGACAGTACAGTACAGGATTGAAGCCATTTTTCAGTGTTGCGTCATTGACAATTGATATTGTAACTTTCAGTCGGTCAACACAAAAATAGTTAATTCCAATTACTGGAATATGTGAAAAAATAACCTTTAGTTATTGTTGTTTTAATGGGCGGAACTAAGAGGTCATATGTCCCCGAATTACATATATTATGGAGTATTGAATAATGCGAAAACTAAGAGATGGCACGTTTCGCTCATCAGGCGAGCATCATCAGATCCAAATCTATAAGATAAATAGCTCTACAAAACACTACCAAACGTACAGTGACAACCACAGATAATCTCTGGCCTCCAAAAGTAAACAATAAAATACGTCTGAAAACTCAGAAATTGTGGTAATTATTACTGATAAATATTAAGGCGTTAAGCACCCGAAGACAGAACTATTTATTTTAATGTTGAAAAACTTAGAAAAGACCATCCCATCAACAAAGACAATCTCCCTCCACCAACTAATATATCAATGTGTAGCTACTGTTCTTGTAGTACACCTAAGCAATAAGCCCTAAACTACTGTAAAATTCTTCTTCTTTCTCTCCTCAACCTGGCCGTTGGTGAGTAGCATGAAAGTCTTCGTCCAACGGTCTTCTACCCTGATCCCGCTGTTTGATCAGGTGGTACGGACATCTTCCTCCGATGTCATCAAAGAACTCTGCTCTTGGTCGTCCTCTTCCTGCCTTGCCTTCTATTTTCCCTTCAAGCAGTGTGATGCATCATGGTGAATGCCGGAGTAGGTGGCCTATCCAATTATTTCTTCTTTTTTTGATTGTTTCTGTCAGATTAATGGTTTCTTTTACTCTTCTTAGAACCTCTTCATTAGTTAGCCTTAGGGTCCAAGGTATCCGTAGCATTCGTCGCCAGTACCATATTTCAAATGTACATAATCGTTTCTTGTCGGCCTTCAATAGTGTCCAGGTTTCGCAACCATAGGTCGCAATGCTCCAAATGTAGCTTTTAATGAAGTGCTTTCTGACTTGTAGGGATATGGCTTTGAATGTCAAGAGACTTCTCTTCTTGTAGAATTATTGTAAACTAACTTGCGGAAATGACCTACCAAGTACCCTGCTATGATGATGGTAATACGAAATAGTTGGTATACGGGCTTTCACAGGCAAGGAATTGTTCTGGGTTTATGCCATGTCTTGTGTGGGGTTTTAATTCCTTGGCCGTGAAAGCCCATAGCCTATACCATCTTCTTGGAAACCATTATAGGGAGATGAAAGATTGCTTGAGTGTTATTTAGCTCTCGCAGTAAAGAAGCCCAGGTGCGTTACATTCTTATCTCCCTATAAAGAGAGGCAGAGCGCCGATTGATACTCCTGTGGGGGTCCAGGCATGGATAGCAAGAGCCCGCTGATGAGCCAACTTGGTGTTCCTAGGTGAAATCCCGCACAAGACAAGGCATAGACCTAGAAAAATTGCTGAGTTTTAACTCGAAATAGTGTTTGTGTACTATAGGATTAGGTTATTAGACTGAAGAGACGCTTAGAAAACAAATAGGTCTTATTACATCTGGTACCTAAACTTGTAGATTTACATGATCTATGTGGATAAAATGATAAATTACTCATACTGAAATAATGTATGGAGTTTTGGAAGGGTTTAAAATTAAATGCCATACATTGCAGATAACCCTCTCTTTAACAACTCACTTCCAGTACGTCATACAAAACATGTGCTTCATTTCAAATATGCGTCCATAATTCACGATTATGATAAGCAATGCCTGAATACGCATGCATTTCCATATCATACGTTTTGATAGAGAACCTACGACCATAATGAAGATTGTTTTTGTTGTTCATTAATTTAGGGTCTTTGATACATTGTGGTCATGTGGACCCACGTGTATAGGTAGACTATGGGAGTAATTATATGAGAAATCTGACTGATAAATCTGTGTCGTTTTAATGACTAGTAGTGCGTGCATTTTAATTAAGGCTATGATTTGAAACAAAGAGCCCATGGCTTGATGTTAGGAACCACACCTGAATTTGCCTGGAGTGGAAGGGGGATACGACGGAAAACCTTTTCTAGGACAGCTGAATTACGAATCAAATCCATCTCTTCTCAGTTTTTCCTCACGAGGCTGAGTGTACCCCCTTAGAACATAGACCAGAATTAAATATTTAGGTGGAGCCAGAAATCGAAACCAAACTTTTTGAATCCAGAATCTTAATACGTACCCTGAGATCACAGAAGGTGGCAATTGTGATGTATTTACTAGGCAGATAACTTCATGAGTAAAGGGATGACGACGCGAAAAATTTGGTGATGGTAAGCATTAAGTAGGAGACCGCTCTTTTCCCGCGTCCAAGAAATTACATCCTTCACAATCCCCTGCAATAATATATCTTGGTTTAATGCAATTTTAAATAGTTCCATACAGTATCGATAGTTTTAAAGTCAATATTGAGGTTACTCTATGCTTCAATCCATCCTAAATATATCATTTGCCATATCGGACATCCACGTGTAACGTACCAAAGGACTAGTTTAACACTTTTCTATTAGTATCACCTTGACTCATATGATTGCTTTTTGAAGCAGAAAAACGCAACGCTGGCCATACATTCAGTAATATACCTCCACCTTTAAGCTATGGAAAGCGGTGTATACTGGGTGCGTTAAAGAACACATGCTTCGTCATACTGTATGGCTGAAACTGTGCCAGCTGTATTGAGAGTGCCTATCAGTGTTCCTTGACTGAAATATTCAGACTAACTGCGGTATGGCCATCAAAAAGTAATGCTGAAAAGCATAAACTCATAATGTAAAATATGTTACTACCTATAGTATAAGCGTGGTCTAAACCATATTGATCTCAAAGTCCGACATGGCCCACTGTCATTTTGGCGCTGAATGCGAGTGTGGTTCTACGAGGCCATGAGACATGGAGCGCAGAGACGGATGACCCAATGCTGTTACGTTGATGATTTATCGAGACCAGTTTCGTTCGTCGGGCTCTTTCTCGTCAGCGTATTAACCTCAACACCTCTTCTTGGTGAAGGCGACAGCCCGTAAATAATAAATTGTGGAACACATATCTCTCTTTCTCCAGCAGCATCAAATTATTCATGGCCGCTAAAACACGTAGTGGAAAATTGAATTTAGAAATGTATCATGATCCAGTGTGTGTATGTATATACATATACATATATAACAGGGAAACATTAATATAAACAGAAGCTGACATTGCGAGGGATTTGAGCAGGCTCACGTGACGCTGAGGTGGTGGAATATGTTAAAGCGCCGGAAGATATATCGCGAGTGTTCTTCTCACCAACTGTTTCTGTTAACACACAGGAAGCTCTCAGGAGCACTGTTTTTGCCTTGCCACGGCCTTTCAAGGTTTTGCTTCTCTCGTCTGCGTCTTCCAAACATAGGCTGTAGAGTAAAGCTTCAGATAACGTACATGTCCTCCGCCACTCGGTACCTGAATTGTTTCTTATATCAGATGTACTTACCTAGCTTAGAACAAAATTATGAATTAGAATTTTGCATTGCTTTCTGGTATGTTAAACACACAAGGTTTCTGCAATTAGAGGACCAAACAGCCCTCATTATGTTCACCTATGTTAGGAATCATACGAAGTCAGATGTCAAATTTCAACATGAAGAAAAACATATTCATCAACATATTTTCAAGCTGAAATATATTTTTAGGGGTCTGATATTTCACTAGTTTAAGATGGAATTCAGGGACTCAACGTTGGAGGTCCGCGTTCTCAATAAAACCTCTCAATGTCCGCCCTCACAACCAGTAACTTTGCTTTCTCACCTCACTTTTCAGGGGGCAACTGTTTGCCTCTCATCAAGGCAGACCGGGTTCAATTCACAATCATTGCATGGGAGATTTTCGAAGTGAAATGCCATGTCCTGTGGTTCAGATTCCACGTGAAAATGGAGGTCCTGTGTCTTATGAACGAGGGATTAACGGTCACGTAAAACTAAAAAAATCCTTTCTTACCTTACCTTGCCTTGTTTTGCCTTGGCTTACCATAGCTTACCTTACCTTTCCGCGGAGGGGCACACTGGACCTATGTTCTGGCTAAGACATTACAAGGAACATGTAAAAATTACAACATCAATAGGCATCGGTTGGCGTGTAACCTAATCAAATAGCAGAGGGCTCACACTTGTCTACTGTGTGTAGACCTGAAAACAAAGCTGTTTTAGTTTTGGAATTCATCAGAATACCCTGGTGATGAGAAATGGGGTACTTAATACCATCAATTTAAAATAATGTATTGCCCATAAGACGAAATATCGATTTCCATCTTTAGGCTTTATCCTCAAAAAGACTAGTGAAAAAATTCATCACCACCCTCAAATATGTTTTAGCTTGAGAAGCCCTTTAAGTGTAAAGTAGTAAATAATACACATTCCAGTAATACTTTCCGTTATTTCATGTTGTCCAGTATAATCCTATAAACTATGTTTTGTATGTACAAACGAGACCATTTGTTTCGCAAACAATTCAACAGCTTCTGATATTTTCCTTCTTACATAATCTTACTTCCTGAACAGTTCATTTCTTCTCACTGCCTCAGAATACAAATTGCACGATATAGCATACTTGTCATTACGCAAGGAGTGTTGTATGGCGACCGAGTTACAGTATCCACACAAGAAACTTGCGTCTGGAATGTTCTTGCTACCGAATACACGCATGAATGGAATTCATGAACAAAGCAGACCATTTGTTTTATTTATTTTACGAGACAGGAAATCAATAGTCTCACTACACAAATAAAGAAGCAAATGGAAGAGACTTGTTGGAGGAATTGTGGGTATCCGATATCTAATGCGAGTTCTCAGTTAAACAAGGGAAGGAGAAAGAAATGTGTATCTTCAAGAAAACGGAAGACACTTGGATAGCTTGACAGATTTGTTTTTGTAAAACACTTAATAAAATAGTAATAATAATATAATAATAATATATTAAGCGTCTGAAGAGTGGTTAATCGGTTTCTGCACGTTGCAATACAAAGGTACCACCACAATGTAGGTTTCTACTGTAGTCAGATTCCATACTCACCCAAAGGCGGGGGATTGTTCAGTACCACGTCGACCGCCCACAAATGAAAAAAGATAAACATCCACTGAAAATATTGGTGGGTGTCATGAATAAAATGTATTTTATCTTTATTGCATTGCCGCCTTCGTAAGCCATAATCAATAATCAAGAAAGGCATGAAATGACGAAGTGTGATGGTGGTGTTTATTGTTATAAGAAGCAAAACATATACTGTACGTCATCTGACCCAAAGACAAAAACGTTTTATTACTCAGACTGTCATTGGAGATTATGACTGTGGTGTTCGTAACGCGCGTAGCGTTGAAAATAGGACCTTTACAATTATAAACACCCTAGTAATTAAACTAGGTGCATTGAAGCTACTAGTGATGGCTAGGTTTCTTTTTTTTCTTAATTCGGTTCATTTGACCTCCGAAACACATTACCGAACGATGTCCACTGTGTTACACCCATCATTGACCATTATTAGCCCTTCGTGGTGTTCATGCAGCCCTAAAATAATTGGAAAACCGTTCAAGGTACTGCACAACGATATTAGGCTTATGTTTTACAGAACAGGAAGTAGCAGGACATTAGATAGTTCTGTGTACGTTACTGGCTGCCACGATTGCCCAACATCAACCCTTCTGTCATATACGTTATTCGTACCATTTGGACTCAATATCCCAAACCTATTTGCAGATGGATATTCAGACAGTATGACACATCATATCTTTAGATGTCACTACGACCACTTTTGGAATATGCCAAATGTCTTTACTTCATGGAATTCAAGAGGACTCGTGACATATACCATAACATTTAATATTCAGCGGTGTGGTAAGGATATAGTTTTAAAGGGGCGGACTATTGAGCTTACTTGTCCTTCATAACATTCGTTCATAATTTTATGGATTTAATATCTATTATTGCTATCGTTCATTTCCTTTTAAGAGAGCGTGTGCACTTGAACAATTTTTATGACTACCCAGTCTTGCGGCGACGTTCTTTCTAAATCCTCTTCATTCGTGCACTGTGGTATGTCTTCCGTTCGTCCGTCCACTTTTTTCCTGACACCTTTGGCAAGAGTTCTTTATCAAATTTATGTTTCATTATGGCTTTTATAAATTTAACCCGATCATTCATGTCGTGCATCATGATGTTTAGCTGTTTGAGGTCTTCTCCAGTTTCCTGTATCCATTTGGACTTGTTTCTATTGTTGAGGGTGATGTTTAATCTGTGCTGGTCCATTCTGTATAGGCCTATGTGACCAACGAATTTGGCTCGACTCTTTCTGAAAGTGTCGGTGATAGTTTCTATGGTTATATAAATTTCTGATGATGGCCTCTTAATCCGTACTCCCTCTTTATTCACGGGTCCAAAAAAATTTCGGAAGATTTTACGTTCTTGTTTTTCTAATTCTTTAATTTTTGAGTGACCATGAATTAGTGTTGTTTCTGTGGCATAAAGTGCTTCAGGACGAATTACTGTTTTGTCGTGTTTTAGTTTTGCATTAACTGAGATCGATTTTTTCGTTGTAATGATTCCAGGTAAGTGTGTACGCTCTCTGTAACTTTTTCACTCGTTATTGGTTTTCTATTATGTTTAGGCCTGAAGGTTGGATGATTTCTCCTAAATATTTAAATTGGGAAACCCTTGATATAGAACCATATCGCGTCTTCATGGATAGATTGTCAGACGGGGATCGTTCTATGTACTGATTTCTTTTATAAGATATCAGGAGACCAGCCTTTTGTGAAATTTCGTATAACTTTTCAATTGCATGCTTTGCTTATTGTCTAGTATTCGTTAATGTGGCAAGGGCATCAGCAAACGCCAAACATTTGATATTAGCTGTATACTCTCGTATTTTACCAATGTGTATTCCCTTAACCTCTCTTTCCCAAGTTCTGATTATTTTTGGTGGAGAAATTTCTCAGCCTTTTGTAATACACACTGGTGTTCGCCAATGAGATAGACTTTCACCCATCTCTTTTAATATGGTCCTGGAAAAAACCTTTGATATAGTATCAATGAGAAATAATTGAATTATTGCCCTGGTTTTCTTATCAACTTTGAACTCTTTCAGAATGCTGGAGAGAATTGGTCTGTCGACGGAGTAATAGACCTTTTTTTGAAATCTACGAAGGTATCCACGGTGTTTCTACACGACCATATTTGCAAAATTGTCTTCAGATTCAAAATTTGTTCCGTGCAAGAGCGCCCCTTACGGAAACCTGCTTGATATTCTCCTGTGCATCTACTTGAGGTTCAAGTCTATTCAAGAGAGCTTTTGAAATAATTTTGTACGCTACTGGGAGGAGGGAAAGGCCTTGATAGTTATTCAGGTTTATCGTATCACCCTTTCTGTGAAGCGGGTGTATACGTGCACATTTCCATTCTGTGGGCAGTTGTATTTTGTTGTTGCTTCATTTGAGTGGCTAGGGTATAATAGCCACTTACCCTTACGTACTTGTGTGTGTGTGTGAGGAGTGGAGTTTATCTGATAACCTGTGTTATTGCAATACTGGCCCCGTGGTGTTGGTGTAGCGCACCTGCCTCTCACCCGGAGGCCCCGGGTTCGATTCCCGGCTCCATCAGGGATTTTAGAAACTGACGTGAGGGTTGGAACGTGGTGCACTCAGCCTCGTGAGGACAATTGAGTAGCAGTCTGTCAGTGAGGCAGGGCCCCAGTCATGAAAACATGATTAACGGCCGAGGGGATCCGATGTGCTGACCACGCGTCACCCCAATATCTGCAGGCCAAATGGCTGGGCAGCGGTCGCTTGGTAGGCCTGGGTCCTTCAAGAGCTGTTGTGCCAGGGGTTATTATTTTTATTTGTGTTATTTTAAAGACTGTATTAGTGTGTGTATTTGCAATTCAGGTGAGGATTGGGAGGGGGAGGGCATGTCCCGTAACTTAGGAACCATCCCGGCATTTGCCTTGAGTAGAAGTGGGAAACCATGAAAATCCACTTCCAGGATGGTTGAGGTTAGAATCTAACCCACCTTTTCACAGTTTTGCTTTACGAGGCTGAGTGTAGCCCGTTCCAGCCCTCAGGCCAGAGCTAATAAGAGCCAATCATTCATACCAGACCTCTAGGGGCGACAGGCAAGAGTTCTAGCCGTGACACCAAGAGGTGGTCAGAATTGAAGAGAATGGATCAATAAATAAACAATTCATAACAGGTATTACACACATTAATTTTATGAAATGGGAAGATTCACACTACTTGTCAATTTAATAAGTTGATGGCAATCTTGTTTTAGGCACTTTGAATATATTTGGTAACCAGCTCTGTGTACTTGGATGTGTGTTCAATTTGTCGAATTACCTGTGTAGTAGTAGTGACTGTATTACTGGGTGTAGCTGCAATAATTTGATTCGTGGATGCGCTAGGTACCCCTTGTAATAATGTATTATCCCGGTATTTTAGTCTATTTTCGTTTATGAAAAAATAGGCTTATGAGATCACCTTTTGTTCCTGTGGGTGTCCCCCACCCAAATAACTTCTAAATAGCTGGAGCGAATTCAATGAAACTCGGTAAGGTCATAGTACAATTTTGGCCGACTCCGACCGTGCCCTTCAAATTGTATTACGTCTTACCAATCCAACATAGCGGCTGTGCGTAATATTTCACCGGCATTCTTTATCTCCAAAACTATTACCGATATCACCCTGAAATATTGTATGGTGATAGACGGCTCTATTGGAAGTTCGCGCGCTTCAACTATGTGAATGCAAACACTTATAAGATCACTAATCTATTCAAAAAGCAAGGCATAAAAATAGCATTCATAATGAACAACACAACCGGTAGGCACCTGCAAAATAGTAATCTAAATAAACAAGACCCGTATTCAAAGTCAGAAGTATATTCTATTACATGCCAAGATACTGGTTCTAAAGCTAATTACATCTGACCGAGTGGAAGACGAGTAGATACACGTTACAATGAACATAGGAATGCGATAAAATACGGACCACATTCAGCCGTATGCGAACACATGTGTGACGCGGGCCACAGTTTCACTAACATTGAAACGGACATAAAAATAATTCATCACGAATCGAAAGGCAGAGCTCTTGACATAAAAGAAGGAATCGAGATACACCTAGCCAAAAGAAACAACCCCAACAATCTAAATGACACACATTTATGGAGAGCTCATCCCTCCTCACTCTACTTAAAACACACCCTGTCGGAAACAAGTCACAACTTAGCGATTTAGCCAAGCTATATAAGAAGGGGGGGTGAAAATAGGAGGATTTAATAGGTAAATGTTTTCTGGATCAGGATTACGATGTATCTTTCGCTTCAATAAACCTAATCCGGCATTTGCGGCAGTATTAAAGGTGCCGGGTCGTCCTCTAAGTCCGGCAGCGCTTGTATAGGGCTTCTAGCTTAGGTTTGGCGAGGACTGATCCACGGTCTTTAAGAGTTGAAGACCTTCCTGCATTCAATAACATACATCTTATCTAGACTTGGCAACACGCCACAAGTACACATGCACTGACTACAGACAGCACATAGGAATACGGGGCGGGGGGAGGGAAAACCAGTTCAGTGAGATAACATTCAAATGCAGTCGACAGTAACTGGTGCAAGAGTGAAGTTGACACTGCTCGCAGCTACAGCGCGGAATACACCTAACCTGATAAGTAGTAGTCTGTACTATACAGTACAACCATAGTTGACTTTTTACAACCATATAGTCACTCCAAACAGACAAATTCCGGTTTTCTATCACCATTTTAGCATTTCACCTAACGTCATATATACTACAACTAGCATACACCGACAAGTTGCATTACCAATACTGCAACTAAATAAATTGTACATATTGTAAATATTTTCACCTGTATTTTCAAACATAGATTTTATAGCCGAAGTGTAATGGATCTGATGATGATCGCTTGGCAATCGAAAATGGTCATCCTAGTGTACTCATTAATCTCATGTAATTTTTTTCAGGATTAGGTAATAACCCAACTCTTTCGGGTACATTCCTGTTGACCGACTGAAAAGCACCAAACTTTTTTTTATCTATGAATCCATTAACGCAATCAAACTGAAATTCTGTATGTTGATAGAGGCAATTTACATTAGTGGGATATACTGTGTGAAAATAGGCTGTATAGTTCTTCACGGAACTACTTGTTCTGAATGAAATGGTAAAAAAATGAGAAAAATTGACCTCAAGATAGCCAATGTCAGCGCCTGTATTTTAATCTCCGATCTGAGGACTCAATTCCATTTGGTACTAAATGATAGCCTATGTTTCAATGTATTGAGTTGAAGGTATTAGAGACTAGATGTGGTGTTTCTATCACTTTTGAGGTGATGCAGTTCATGTTCATTAAAATTTTCGGTACACCACACCATAATATGCTATTCACTAAAATGTTAGGTATACCACGCCATAATATGTTATTCACTAAAATATTCGGTATGCCACGTCAAAATATGCTATTCACTAAAATATTTCGTATACCTCGTCAAAATGTGCTCTTCAATAATATAGCCTATTCGGTATACCTCGTCAAAATGTGTTATTCACTAAAATATTCCGTAAACCACGTCAAAATATGCTATTCACTAAAATATTCGGTAATCCAGTCATAGTAGCTGTTCACTAAAATATTCGGTAAATCAGTCATAATGTGCTGTTCACTAAAATATTCGGTAAACCGCGTCGAAATATGCTATTCTCTAAAATACTCGGTAAACAAGTCAAAATATGCTATTCACTAAAATATTCGGTAAACCAGTCATAATAAGCTGTTCACTAAAATATTCGGTATATCGCCTCAAAATATGCTATTCACTAAAATATTCGGTTAAAACAGTCATAATGTGCTGTTCACTAAAATATTCGGTAAACCGCCTCAAAACATGCTATTCACTAAAATATCCTGTAAACCAGTCATAACAGGCCTATGCTATAGACTAAGTCACTAAAGTATCAAGTAAACCATACAAACTATGCTATTCACTAAAATATTCAGTAAACCAGTCATAATATGCTATAGACTAAAGTATCAAGTAAACCAGACAAAATATGATATTCACTAAAATATTCAGTAAACCAGTCATAATATGCTGTTCACTAAAATATTCGTTATACCGCTTCAAAATATGCTATTAATTAAAATATTCGGTAAACCAGTCATAATATGCTATTCACTAAAATATTTTGGTATACCGACCTCGGTGGCCGAGAGCTCTAACGCCCCACCTCGTGCCTCGCTGGTGTTGTGAGAGCGTGGGTTCAAATCCCACCTCAGCCGTCTTGAAAATGGTTCTCTTGATTTCCCATTTTCACCACCAATAGGTCCACGGCCGATTTCCTTCCATTTTCCCTTCTCTGACCCGTCCTGAAAAGAAAAGTACATGGTCATTGGCTGCATTAATGAAATTATTAAAATATTTGGTATACCACGTCAAATATATATTTTCACTTAAATATTCGGTACACCACTTCATGAAATGAGTTCACTAAAATATTTGGTAAACCAGTCAAAATATGCTCTTCACTAAAATATTCGGTCAACTAGACAAAATATGTTATTCACTAAAATATTCGGTAAACCAGTCATAATATGCTTTTCACTACAATATTCGGTACACCACGTCATAAGTTGCTCTTCACAAAACTAGGTGCAGTGTCATGAAATAAAGTTCCATCGAAGGACTTCCTGAATCAGGTTTTAAAATTGCTGGGGAATCACACATAGGATGACCATCAAATACACCCATGTCCGTAATTTAAATTAATTAATTTTGTCCTCCATGCCCTCTCAAGTTACATGAATTGACACGTGCAATTGTGGAGGTCAGTTGTTTCCAAAATGCAAAAGCACATTTCTTCATGATATTCCTCTTCAGTTCCTCAACAGTTGTTGAAGTTAAGCCATGTGTTGTCCTGTACCGTGCTTGAAGCTGAGGCAGGCTGCCAATGGTGGCCAATTATGCTATGAATGATTTAAAAGTTGGCAGGAGGGAAGGATATAAAAAAAAGCGCCACGTAATCCGGCTTGCTAGATAATTGGCTTCCTGGTCAGGAAGGAAGGGGACGAGCTAATGCTGGCCATCAAAGATTCCAACCACCCTTCTTGACGTACGGCGACCACGTCGGCGTCACTGCATTCCCGTCTGTAATGTGTCAGCGTGGGATATATAGCATCTCAAGCTACCAGGAGGGGCTTGGCTTTCTCAACGCCTAAATACGTCACAAAGGGTGACTATATTGACTGCATTCAGGGAAACGCCGTAAAATTCATTTATTTATTTATTTTATTTACTTGTGTCAGAAGCCAACATTTACAATACACACAGTTATATATAGCATACATATTTACAGAAACAGAAAACACATTAAGAAATATCATTGACCAAAATTGCAAATCATATGGCATTTGTTTTCAAAATTGAGCCATACCTATGGCACTATCGTTAGCAAGCATAAGGTCCTGCATTGAACAGGTTAATGGACAAAGATCGCACTGGCACAGGTATTCCACCGTTTGTTCTTCTCCACACTCACTCTTGCTATCCTCTGTGAAACACCATAGTTTAAGAGAGGACTTCACCCTACCGACACCAGTTCTTAAGCGTTTAATGGACCTCCTAACACCCCAATCCTCGTTATGACCTGCCGGAAGATGTTTTTGCAAGACTATCCAATCTTGTTGTACTGATTTCAATCGAACAAGTCTTGCCTTGTCATTTTATAACATATAAAAGAACAATCTGAATGTACTCAGTGCACGAACAGATATAAGGCATTTCAAGTTATTGTCTATGACTCTATTCCACACATTTGTATCGATATTTCATAAACAGGGTGTTATACAATTTTGTGTCACAATTTTATGCGTAGAATCCTTGTATGTGGAGTACACCAATGGATCCGTAGACGCGTGTTGCTCTTGTTGGCTCCAAATGCCTACTGTATAGTTGGATAAGTAGTTATATTCACTTGTTACTAACTTATGGGACGGAAAGGCAGATTGAATGACTAACAACGGATGGGGATCAGAGGTCAGAGGTGATCTCTTTCTTTGGCTAGCGAGATCTTCGGACCTAAACTCACTTACAATGTCACGTGTGGAGGTATTTAAAGGCTCTAGGGCATGGAAACTCGGTGGACAAGAGTTTTTATTTACCTGGACTGAGAATGGCTATGGAATAATTAGCAATGCTTTAGGGATACATGAACTCATCCAGGGTTCACTGTGATGTTGCACAGTTTGATAATAATAAAAACTCGAATATATATTTTTTTTAAATCTTGGGCAACAACTTTTTCTTGCTTTCCTTTCCAATATTTCTCCATCCATTCGCTATGTTTTCTCTCCATTTTCTACCTTTTTGTATTGCTTTCTTTATTGCGTCTGTAGAACGTTTCATTACCTTTCCGCTATTTACTGGTTATCGTTGAACTTCTGACTCTAGTTTCTAAATGTGGTTTTATCTAAGAGGTCACATTTAGTGAGATTTATTTCGGCATTTAATATTTGAGTATTTCTTGTTGTTGTTGTTGTTCATGCTGTTGACTACAAGAGTTCATATCGTTAAAATAGACTCACGCTTAATAAATGAATAATGCGATGTCTTGACTTGAATAGGAAATTACATACACGGAATGAGAGTCTCAATGGAGTTTTTAATTGATATACCTAAGTAATGTACACTATTATGCATTCAGTCCCTGTCCTTAGAGCCCAACTGTTTCCTAATTGAGTCGGTGCCCCATTTGCAGTCATAATGTACTCCGTACTGCAGCAAACCAATGTAATGTATTGTCCCATTGCGCGGTGCAGCCTGTTAATAAAATATTGTCTCTGATGTGCAATATCTCCATCCTGAAGTGTTTGGTTTATTGCAAACTCAAACGTGACAAGAATTGTTCAGCATGATCGTCACTGTGACCTGGATTCGAAACTGTGCTACATTATATCAAGCTATCCATAACATTGTAATTCATTTAATGCGAGTAGAAGTGTTTTTGTAAGTCTGATGCAGGCCTGGCATTGCTTGAGGGGACGCATTTAATTTATGGATGGACCATAAACAGTTTTTCTTTCCTATTTGAGTCCCCATGCTTTCAAAAGCAATTCATCTCAGGGCTTCTTCTTACTCTATAAAATAGTTGAAGTGAAGTCATAGAAGCCATTTCTCAGTGTTGCATAGTTCTATCATAAAACGTTTTCCAGTCGGAGCACTGAACGAGAGCGGATGGCACATAAGACTCAAGTTCCAAATACCAGCAATTTACAAGACCTTATTCCGTTCTAGTGCAGTGCATCATTTGTGTATATGACACATTAAGATTATAACCACTACAATAGGCTACCGGATTAAATAGGAACGGGTGTTTTAGAACATAAATAACAAACATCATGCCTGAAGTTAATAACAATAATAATTCATTAAATCACAGGCCAACATACAGTACTTCATCCACATCATCTTCATTTGGGGGCAAATATGGTTCCTCTCCACTTTTTTCTGTCGTTCCACCATTCCTCTTCCGACACGGTGTTCCAATCCTGGTTCCATTTTCAAATCCTATACTCCACCGAGTCCATCCAACGCATTCTTGGTCTTCCTCGTCCTCTCTTCCCCGTCATCCGTCGTTCCAGTGCTAGTCTTGAGAGTCTTACTTCATTTATCTGTTTGACATGTCCAAACCATCTCAATCTGTTTTGCTCCAGTTTGTAATTTAGTTTCTGTACTCCCAGTTCTTTCCGTATATCGTCATTTCTCACTCTGTCTCTCCTTGTTCTCTGGATCATACTTCTCAGGGATCTCATCTCAGCTGCCTGTACTCTGCTCTCATCCCTCTTAGTCATTGTCCAAGTTTCTGCTGCATATGTCATTATAGGAACATAATATGCTTTGTACATAACTTCTTTAGCCTTAATTGGTAAGTTATATCCTTGTTCCATACTATTGCCCGTACCTGTTGGTAGAAAGCACTCCCAGTTATATTCTTCTGCTAATTTCCAAATCTAGTCTTCCATCTTCAGTCAGTTCACTTCCCAAGTATTTGAAGGGTTTCATCACTTCCAATTCCTTATCTCCGACTTTGATTACAACTTTTCCTTATTTCTTACCAACATACTTAAACTATATTAATAATAACGCCACAAGTATAGAAGTGAGCAATACAACTGTAAATACGTTTGATGCGTTACACAAGTTATTACGAACTTATGTAATCTGAACATTGCATATATATTTGTGCGTAAGTGTAATCCATAAACATCGTACATTAACGAAGAAAAAGTGAACAGGACCTGATGATGATCACTTGATGATCGAAACACTTTTGTAAGGTACATAAAAGGGAGTTATTTTGTAATAAATATCTTATTTTTTTCAGTTTAGTGCATGCAAATACTTGCTTTCCGCCTAATGTAATTTGGCACAATTTGTGTTGACCGACTGGAAAGCATTCTTCTATAAAATAGTGAACACTAAATATGCCGAGGATAATATTTGAGAAACAATTTCATTCAATGTTGCAGGTATTATATAAGTTAATTCCCGAACATACTATTTACATCGAGATTTAATACCGACTCCCAAAAAAAAAAAAGAATCTTAACTCGGTAGAATAAAGTTCACCATCTTGATGTAAATATTTTTATCATTTTAGGAAGCCAGTTTGCTGTATTCTTTGATGAATTGTTGAAAGATATCTTGTAATATTTTATACTACTGTATATTGAAATACAGCCAAAAATTCCTTACTCCCATCTAACACTACTTGTTCATCTCGTGTGTGTTTATTATAAAATGTTTGTACATTATACAATTAACCGTAAATGCTACTGTACCTAATTGTCAATTATAACATAGTAGTAACCATTACAATTATGGGTTCCTGTAATGCTCCACAGCATCAAACTACGCTGTACGTAAGAACTGGGCAGCTGCACCGTTGGGAATTCCCAAGTTCGAATTACAGTATGACAGTACCCAATGTAGTTTCTCAGTGAGACTGGCTGGTACCTGATAAGTGGAGAATGGCAAAGAGAAATATATACAAAGGTAAAGGTGGGACAGACTGCCCGGACTCGTTCAGAACAATAGCCTTGGAAAATGCGTTACACAAAATTTTCTCTAAAATACTCATCGACAAACTCAACACAGCCACAGAGGAATATATCACAAACTGTCAATTTGGTTTCAGGAAGGGACTAAGTACCATTCAGGTGATAAAGGGCTTAGGCTAATTCAGACAATAGAAGAGGAACTTCGACATCCAGGAAACAAATTCCATGTCGTCTTCATTGATTATGTGAAAGCTTTCGACCTCATAAATAGAAAACTTCTTATCAAGAAACTAACCAATATGATCGGTCAGGACCATCCTCGCACAATAATAATAGAAGACATTTCAAGATATAATTTAATTCAAATCGACGATGGAGTCGATATATCAAACAGTATCAAACAAACCAACGGAGTGCTGCAGGGGAATCCAATTAGCCCAACCTTATTCAATATCATGACAGCGAATATTACAAGAATCATCAACGACAATTCAACGGTATTTATGTATGCAGACGATATGACAATAAGTGCAAACAATATGACCGACCTTCAAGACACGCTTGACAAACTTCAAAGTTGAACCGAGGAAAATGGATTCCTTATAAATTTGCAGAAAGCAATGCTTATGACAATCCGGAAAGGTTGGAAACCATCAAGAGACAATATTTTGACATTAATGAATGTCCCACTAAAGGCGGTTAATCACTTTAACTACCTGGGAATAACTCTACAAACTACGCTAATGTCATTTAATATGCACGTGTAGGAGAGAACATAAGTGGCAACAACCTCCCAAACCTTACCCAGCTATCGGTACAAACTGCAATGGTTTTATTCAGATCAGTTATAATGCCGATTGTCTGCTACGGAATAGATATCATATGGGAAGAATTAAAAGGATTCAAAGGATTGAAAAGGTAAAAGCAAGATTCATGAAGAAAGTAATGGGAGTAGGGTGAACTGCCCCTTCTAGATTAGCATATGAACTGCTGAGAGAGACATATTTTATAGAATATATACGTCTAAGTAGATTGCTTCCATATACCGTTCCTTACCAAGAAGTAATAAGGAGGAGATGCAGGAAACAACAGTACATTGATCCAGCTTTCTACAGCGCTTCTGCGATGACCAACAAAAATTAGATGCAAGCCAAGTGCAAAGACATGTCATAACGAGTCTGTATATACTATACATGGGTTTCATCATAAACTATGTACAAACAAACAATTCCACTCTCCTGGAGAACACTGCATTTGCGAGCTCTGCCGACAAAGGTGTGAATTATATCACTTCACAACATGTGGGAAGCGAGTGAAGACCATATCGGAATATAGCAAAGACTGAAATTAAAATACCCTGTATGTTCTTTCGAGTGCTTTATATTGTAACAGAGTCCAACTAAAGAACCAATCAACTGAACTGCGCCTCGTGGTTACTAACTTAAAGCCACAGCCACCTCCTTCCGAATCCTCGCCTTGGTTATAAATAGAAGCAATTATACGGAAATAAAATTACATAGGCTATGAGCAAATTCTACACAGACTCAAGTACACTGGACTGAATTGACCACGCTATCAGAACTCCTAAACTCCTTAAATAGGATGGCTGTGGTAAGAATCCAACTCTCCTCTCCGTAGTTTTGCCTCAGAAGACTGAGTGTATCCTGTTCCAGCCATCAGACCAGAATTACATTTCTTGGCAACGTCGGGAATCGAACACGGTCTGCAGGGGCAACATCCACGAGTGTTAACCATTACACCACGTGGTATTCCTGCTGAATGTTTGCTGGCCCTGAAGTGAGTCATGTTATGCAGATCAGTGGACGCTGAAGGTCTGAGAGTTTGGTGCCCGTATTTAACCTCGAACAGTTTTCCCTTCTGGCCCAAGTGAATTTGACAACAAAATACCATCACTGATGTTTGTATTGTGATCTCACCAACATTAATACCGGGTGAGTTAGCCGTGGTCGTTACGGCATGACTGCTGGCAGGTGCTCACATCTGGTAGGCGAGGAGTTCGAATCCCCCCGCCGGCAACCTTGAAGATGGTCTTCTGTGGTTTCCCATCTTCCTTCCAGGCAAATGCCGGGGTTGGTCCCTAACTATAGGCCATAGCCGCTACCTTCCAACTCCTTGTCCTTACATTCAAACTTTCCTCCCCAGACAACACTCCACACGCGACGGTACGTGTAGCTCACCCATTGGGTGTCCACCTCGAAGCAGCTACAAAACTGGCGAGCCGAACATGTCCTCGGGCACTCCCGGCACTAAACGCCACACGCTAAAAAACACAAAACAACATTAGTGTTAAGTTTCAGTGGGATCTACACGCTCATGAGCTTCCCTTTTGGGATATTTGTTTTAAATGTTTGCCACTAGGGAAATACGAGCTGAAATGAAATACCAGGCATGCATTACTCCAATATTTATCTCTGGCACTTGTATAATATCGGTGCATGTTTCATAAGAAGAAGTAGTGAAGTGGGGGGAAAGTCAGCTGGCAGCTAACTAGGCACAAGCCCTGCGGTGGGCTTCATTTTAAAGTTTGCTGCTGGTATTAACACGAACTTTGGCGTGGTAGCGAGGTAAGCCCTCAAGCACTGGCTGTCAACATGTTCGCCTTGTTCACTTTTAAGCTTGTTTGGCCTCCAACCCTGCAGATCAGGATATAACAGTCGATACTTAACAGAGTCATTCTCATTTTCCATAATAAATCGGGGCTTTTAATCAATATCATGGATAGTTGAAAGAATATCGCCAGATTCTGCCTAAGTACTGTGGTATCGACAGCAGTAGCTACGCATGCTAACGTGAAGCGTTAGGCAATGGGACCAAGCTACCTGCGGACTCGGTGGGCATGGGTTCAATCCCCCCCTCGTCGGCCGGTTTTCCAAGTTTTCCCATTTTCAACTCAAAGGCAAATGCCTGGACTGAACCGTCTAATAGGTCATGGATGTTTCCTTCCAACTCCTTCCTTCATTGCTTGCCACGGTGGGTGAGTGGTTATCGTGTCAGACTACCAACGCCAAGTTTGCAGGTTCGCTCCTGGCCGTGGTAATAATTTTTGAAAGGCGGCAAATATTACGACACGCATGTCATACGATGTTGGCATGTCAAAGAACCCATTTGAATTCAGTAGGCCGTGTTCATAATGGCAAAATTAATCTCGGAATTTTCCGCCAACACAAAGTTCCTCATTTATCTAATAGAAAGCGCTATAGTGTCAAGGAGCTTAGATATCTAACCTCCTTGACTTTCATAGTGCTTAAAAGAACAACAAAATTTGACATGCAAACCACCCTCTGGGTGTCAAACAACAAAGCTTGCACCCGGCACCCAAGGCCATACAATATTATTGTCATTATTTTATTCATTTTCATTCATTTCATCCTTGACTATCTCCTATAATGAGGTTGACTTCATGAAGAGAATCCAACCGTACAACCCACCACCGCATAGAATGTCATTGTATTTCATCCCTAACCACGTTGAAAACGGGACTGAAAAGGGGAAGACATACATACATACATACATACTGTGCCCTTTTAGCAAGAAATATGCAAATCACAGTATGCCAGCAATGCTCAAATCGGGATTTTCGGGGTTATGGTATGTTCTCCCACTCTGTGACTTACACATTTTGGATTAAATAGAGGATACACTTCCAAAAATAAAAACAAAATCATACTGTCTAAATACTGTAGTACAGCTTCCTTGACGAGTAACGTAGCCGTGGTCGTTAAATCGTGCACCACGGCCACGATGGTAGCTGCAACAAATCCAGAGATTGGAGGTTCGAATCCCGGCTCTGATAGTGATTATCCCGAGAGTGGATTATCCCCTGGTTTTCCCACACTCTCTCCAGATATATACCAGGATAGTACCTCACTTCATGTCTCGGGGCACCTATCCCACCTACTCCTGTCCGCAATATAGTTACACATCACATAAATACAGGCTATTAAACAAGCTCAACACCCACCCTATTACATGGGGCGGATGACCAAGATGATCCAAGGCTCCTAAATGAATTAACACCAAACAACGAGAGTTGAATACCACCTCCTGGTGTAGTGACTAGCAGTCATAGTCGTTACCTAAGAGGTTCATGTCTGAATCCCGGCTCTTTCAGGAAAACTAATTCTAGTCTGAATGCTGAAACGGGCTTCACTCAGCTTCCTGTCGTTAAGTTCAGAAAAGGTGGGTTCGATTCCTACGTCAGCCACCTTTGAAGTATTTTTCCGAGGTTTCTCACATCTACTCCAGGCAAAGGCTGTGACAGTTTCTAATTTAACGCCACAGCTGCCTCTTTCCAAATCTTAGCCTCAACCACAGATGACCTAGCTGTTCCGCCCATTAAACAACAACAACAACAACAACAATAACCATTTATCTGAATCAATTTCAAATACACAAACTACTACAGACTCCACAATAAAACATTTTATCATATAAGTTCTACACGCACCCAAGTGCACGGGGCTCAATTACCACGTTGTCCAAGACCCTACATGAAGCAATAACAACAAGTGTTTCTTTAGTAGTCAATTAGTAGCTATGATGAATGAATTTTTTCTTGTTCCTGGCTCAGTAGATTTACTGGCAATTTAGTCCTCATCAGGGCAAACTTTAGGCTTTTCAACTGCTCTAAAGCTTCAGTAGTTAAGAGAGACATTATTATTGTATTTACCGACAGCGGTAGCTACGCTCGCTATCGCGCAGCGCTAGGCGGACTCGGTAGACGTGGGTTGGAGCCCCACTATCGGCCGTCCTTGAAATGGTTTTCCATGTTTTCCCATTTTCAACGCTAGGCAAATGCTGGGACGGTACCTTCTGACAGGCCACGGCCGCTTCCTTGCACATCCGTGCCCAGTTTCATTCATCTTCATTCATTTCATCTTTCATTAATTCTTTTATTGAGCTTGGTGGTACGATGGGCCAGTGGCCGTAGTAATCCACACGCCATCGAGACTTTCATCGCATCTCATTACATGTAATCGGTACCGGGTGAGTTAGCCGTGGTCATTACGGCATGACTGCTGGCAGTCGCTCACATCTGGGAGGCGAGGAGGTTCGAATTCCCCGCCGGCATCCTTGAAGATGGTCTTCTGTGGTTTCCCATCTTCCTTCCAGGCAAATGCTGGGGTTGGTCCCTAACTATAGGCCACAGCCTCTATCTTCCAACTCCTCGTCCTTACATTCCAACTTCTCTCCCCAACGGTACTTGTAGCTCACCCATTGGGTGTCCGTCTCGAAGCAGCTACAAAACTGGCGAGCCGAACATGTCCTTGGACACTCTCGGCACTAAAAGCCATACTAAAAAAAAAAGTAATCCGTGTCATCAAATATTATTTTGTTCAACGCACCTCTACTTTGGATCTAAACACTATCTTCAGTTAATCGTGTTTAGATGGTGACAAATCTATGTGTAATTTCCATGTGCTTATTTTTATTACAATTTAAAATATGTATTTGTCATATCTTACTTTAGCGGCTTCGGTGGCATAGTCCGTAGCATGCTGAACTGCTATGCCCAAGATCGCGAGTTCAAACCCGGCCGAAGTCCTCGGACTTTTAAGAGGGTTAAAATCCTTCAGTATGCCTTCCATCGGCGGGGAAGTAAAGCCAGCGGACCTATGTCATAGATTTATGGCATGAATAAGAACCTACCACTAAAATTGATAGTGTGTAGCTAAATTTGTACATTATTTGGTGAGAAACGCTCTATTAAGTTCTAACATTCGCCGCTGGGTGGGAAAGGCGTCTGGTAGCAAAAGTTGGAACTACTTAAAATTAAAATTTCATGCATCTTCATTCATTTCATCTCATATTGACTCCTCTGGAGGGATTGGCGTCAGGAAGGGCATCTGGCCGTAGAAACCATCTGCCACGTAGAATTTCATCGCATATCATCGCTGATCCCGTTGGAGACGGGATTAATAAGGGATGGAGGTGACAGATTTGGCATATCTTGCTTTAGATTTCCATTGATAACTTTATGTTCGACCCTCACTATTATGTGTTTGAAAACTGTATCATAATGATGGTCATTATAACACCGTTTTTCATTACGATACAGTTTCTCCAGCCAATCAGAGCTCGTTCAGTGACCAATTAGGAAACGATAATTTCGCGCATGCGCTCAAAATCCAACATGTCGGACATAAACACAACATCGAACTATAATAAATTACCGACATGGAATACCCACCGTCCATATGTTCGCGTAAATAAACTGGCGAATATGAGACAAGAAATAGCACAGTACCTTAAAATCACTAACACTAATTTCTACACAGAGCATTGTCTTCAAATGACTGCGGTGACAATATTACTGAGGGACGGCTGATGTAAACATATGGCTGCATATGGCATTGAGAGCGCACAGAGCGCATGCGTCGGCCGTTCAAAGCTCTTGAAAGTCGAAGGTATAACACTCTGCGATCACAAAATTCCAGTAGCTGACTCTCAACAGATATTTATGAATATTTATGTTAAAACATATAATAAAGTTATAATTATCGTCGAACATAAACAGTCGTATGCAACTCGCCTATAATGGTAATTAAGACACTCGTATGGAAATTATAAAACTCGCATACGCTCGTTTTATAAAAAATACTCGTGTCTTAATTATAGCCATTATAGGCTCGTTGCATAATGTACTATTATAGGTCTACATACATGTAGTGAATAGTAAAATAAGGTGACAATTACATTAACGTTTCTATATACCACAGTGATTTAAAATATCTCTTGTAAAATGAGTGACAATAAGGTTTTCAAAATAATCAATTGCATTTTTCAACGCCTCTTCAATTTTTAGCCTACTTTCGATTTTTGCAAAAAATGAAAGTAGACTTATGAGATCAACACAGGGCGAAAAAAAGTGTGTCTGTCTGTGTGTGTGTATGTGTGTGTGTGAGTCTGTGTGTGTGTGTGTGTGTGTGTGTGTGTGTGTGTGAGTGTGTGTACTCTGAATGTCTGTCCCCCCCTATCAATTCGAACACGGTGAACGCGATTTGAACAAAATTTGGTACAAAGGTAGCACTAGCAAAGGACACCTCAGTGTCATGTCTTATATCGCCGCCATCTTGACGGAAACGTAATGGCGGCCACACAAATGTTCAAAGCTCAAATCAAATTACGACTAACCTAATCATCCGATCTCTACCAAATTTTTCAACAACATACCTTTGTGGAGGAAGCATCCTTTGACCAAATTAATAGGACATTAGCCGAATAGTTTGCGGATGGCGGTCATCTTTGTGTCAAAATCGATTCCCCCCATTAATTCAAACACGGTGAAACCGAATGGAACGAAATTTGGTACAGAGGTAGCACTAGCAAAGGGCACCTCAGTGTCATGTTTTATATCGCCACCATCTTGACAGAAACGCAATGGCGGCCACACAAATGTTCAAAGCTTAAATCAAATTACGACTAACCTAATCATCCGATCTCTACCAAATATTGCAACAACATACCTTTATGGAGGGAGCATCTTTTACCAATCTAATAGGTCATTAGCCTAATAGTTTGCGGATGGCGGCCATCTTTGTGTCAAAATCGATTCCCCCTATTAATTCGAACACGGTGAAACCGAATGGAACGAAATTTGGTACAAAGGTAGCACTAGCAAAGGGCACCTCAGTGTCATGTTTTATATCGCCACCATCTTGACGGAAACGTAATGGCGGCCACACAAATGTTCAAAGCTTAAATCAAATTACGATTAACCTAATCATCCGATCTCTACCAAATTTTGCAACAACATACCTTTATGGAGGGAGCATCCTTTGACCAAACTAATAGGTCATTAGCCTAATATTTTGCGGATGGTGGCCATCTTTGTGTGAAAATCGATTCCCCCTATCAATTCGAACACGGTGAAACCGAATGGAACGACATTTGGTACAGAGGTAGCACTAGCCAAGGGCACCTCAGTGTCATGTTTTATATCACCGCCATCTTGACGGAAACGTAATCGCGGCCACCCAAATGTTAAAAGCTAGAATGTAATTACGACCAACCTAATAATCTAGTCTCTACCAAATTTTGCAACAACATATCTTTATTTGGGAAGCATATTCTGACCAATCTGCATGATCATCAGCCCAATAGTTTGCAGATGGTGGCCAAGTATGTGTGCAAATCGATTCCCCCTATCAATTCAAACACGGTGAAACCGAATTGAACGAAATTTGGTACAGAGGTAGCACTAGCAAAGGGCACCTCAGTGTCATGTTTTACATCGCCGCCATCTTGACGGAAACGGAATGACGGCCACCCAAATGTTAAAAGCTTAAATAAAATTTCGACCATCCTAATAATTTGATCTCTACCAGATATTGCAACAACATGCCTTTTTGTGGAAAGCATCTTATGACTGACTACAAAGTTATCAGCCCAATAGTTTGCAAATAGTGGCCATGTATGTGTGCAAATCCATTCCCCATATCAATTCAAACACGGTGAAACAGAATTGAATGAAATTTTTTACAGAGGTAGCACTAGCAAAGGGCACCTCATATTCATGTTTAATATCCCTATAGCACGTTGTATTTCAACAAGCTACTACAACCAACATTCAATTATACTCCTTGAAAAGGACGAAGAGTTATAACAATACCCATGCAGTTAGGAGAAAGAAGGCTATATGTTCATTACTGAACATCTTGTTTAAATTTGGGATTACTTCATGAGTGATTAAAGAAAGCCCAAGACAAATATATATACAATAAGTTGTTGTGGATGATTCATTTAGGGGCTTTCCCTCATCGTGGCCATGTATGCCCGTGTACTTGGGTGTGTGTGTGTGGATTTTGTCAGATATAATATGTGTTATTGTGATGGATGTATTAGTGTGTATAGGTGTAATTCAGATGAGGATTGGGAAGGAGGCGGCCGTGGCCTTAAGTTAGGAACCATCCCGTCATTCGGCTGGAGTAGAAGTGTGAAACCTTGAAAAACCACTTCCAAGATGGCTGAGGTAGGAATTGAACCCAGGCCTCCGTGATGAGAGCCGAAAGTCCGTAATGCAATATGTCTTAATAATTTACCAGGTGAATTAGGTGCCTCTAACATTGTTTTATGCAGCCCAACAAACGTATGTTGTCAGGAAGGTCGATATTTCTCTGCTTGCATCCTGTAATCGTACTAATACACTGCAAGTATATCCTGCAAACCTGCCCTGCTAAGCACAGAAGTGGTATCTGCATTCTGGTTGGAAAGGAGTAAATCAAGGTTAAAGTTTCAATCATTGCCGTAGATTGTGCATTTGTTAAAATAAACCAATATAGCATCTCTCTAGTGTTATGATTCGCGGGGAATTACTTTTTAAAGCTTAAAATGGGATAAGAGAATATTTTCCCGCAAAAAAATCAGATAAAACTTAAACAGTTAATAAAAACACTCATGTTTGCTAAGCTATTTTACTGTATCTGCACTTTACTAGGCTTACATATTGTTTCTGCTCAGATACCCTGAACCTGCTTAGTAATTTTTAGATACTTGCTTTATGGCTCAGTAAACTTTGAAAACTTCTGAGTCGCTTTTATTGTATCTTTATAATGTATCTATAATTTTGTTTGCTTAATCCAAGTTAAATGCTGTCAAAAATGAAAATTAACCAACTGTGGCTTATCTCACTTATTAATTCATGCATGAAATCTTACCTAAAATAATCAGAATTAGTAAAATACGCAGGATTTCATAACATATATAACTAAAATTACATTTCACAGTAAGAATTTATTGACATTTCAGGCTGATCTTAGACAATCAATACAATTTAAAGACAAACATATAAAAAAATCACATCCTTCCGTAAAAATTTATCGCATTTTAGCAGTTGTATGGTAAGTCATATTAATGGAAATGTCAGCTTAAATCTCTTAGTAGGCTGATCGCTGAAGTTTTGATCTTGGTAAGAAAAATATTTAAAGGACACATTGATTTGTTAAAATTTGTAACTTGCTTCGTAACATTATGAACTTAAATGAAGTCTATAAACTATTTCCTCAATATAAAAGAACAAAGGAGGTTAAACTTGAAACTTGAAGTGTAGGCAATCTGACACTTATCCATCATTGTCATCACTCGCATCCTCCCTGCCTTCATTAGCACTTAGAGGAAATGAATGCCAAAATTCTAGTCTGTTAGCAGGAACAACAGATGATTTTCTCTTCAATAACTGAAGTAAAGATCCTTTCCTCTGAGTTGTTCTTGCTTTCCAGGTACAGGAATCTTCCCAGTTTTAATAATTTTCAGTTGAAGAAAATCTAATGTCTTCCGAACCTCATGATACCCCTCTTTGTATAAAATGAGTAAATTGCCACGTTTTGCTTGGATTGCAACAATGTTGTGAAGATAGGGTCGTTCAGATGAACTGCTTTTTATCTTTTTCAGCGACATGAAACTTTTCCATTTATAAAAGTCCTTCAACTTCATCGAGATCAGTGTGACCTTTCTAGAAGCCATTGAGGTGGCCTTTGAAAGTCATTGAAATCGTAGACTTTGGACTGTTTGTTCGTCTTCAACGACTTTTCAACACTGTGGTGGAATGAATCTGAAGACATAATCGTATGCCCAGGCTCAAAATATCTTACCTCAATCACATCGGCACTGATGAGGCTTGAGTTTATGATATAAACAAAAAATGAGAAAAATGCCCAGTTTTTATTTTGTGCTGTACAATTGTCCATCCACAACACAATTTTTTTGACATCGCGTGCTTCACTAGAAGAGAGGAATTTAAAAAATGAACTCACGACGTCTTCTTGTTTTCTGCCCCTTATGCCTTCCTGCCAGAGGACAGCGACTATTCGAGACTTGTTTTTTGTATCCACAGGTGCGAACGTTTCATTATACACAGATAAACGTTGTGCAAAAACCACATTTTTAAACATTTCCAAACTTGGGAGCATTATATATAACCTTCTGCATATCAACGTTGTACACAATTTCATCGTTTGATGGTTCTCAGTGCGTATCTTCTTGGTATAGCTCTCTTGCCGTGGATGCCCTATTAATATGTGTTTTCCATGCCATGCAGTTATCATAAGGTTCTTCAAGAGAGTGGGGGTGCTGTTTAAAATGTTCACAGAATTCGCACTCCTCATGGCCCAACTTAACAAATGAAATATTCATTTTATCTACTTCTTGTCTGTATAAATCAAGCGAGCACGCAAATCTAGGATTCTGTTTTCGGAAATCACCATACATTGAGGTATTAGACAAGTCACTTGGCAAATACAATCGATTAGGTGCATGCTCTCGACGATAATGCGATATCGAAGGTTTGAATGATTTAATGTGTTCTTTTAACAACTGTTCTGTCAATCTTATTGTGAGCAGTCTTACCACGTCTTCCATCGAATTTGGTGGGAAAGGCCAGTTTGTTTGCATAATGACTGATTAATACTATCATTGTTTCTAGAATACCCAAGAGTGCCAAGGAAAAATACTTTGCATACTTTCTTCGGATAGCCTTGCTCATCTTTCAAGGTATAATGCAGCGTGCCTTTCCTTCTTGATGTGCATCCGGCTGTTTGTCACTCTATAGGTTTTTTAGTGACTGCTCCAAGGACGAATGTTTTTTGTTCTTGCCGTGATAGGTTCCAGTACTCTTCATGAAGTTTAATTCTTTGAACCTCAGGTATAACTGTGCTACATTTCATTTTACAGTTACAAACTTCTTTGATACGATGTGAATTTCGTATTTGTCTTAAATGTTAGCCCTTTCCTTGGGAGAAAGCACAAATTGTCTTCTTTTCCTAGGTCCTCCTTTCTTTGTGACATTAGCTCTTGTTTGAAATTCAGCATATATTGGGCCTAGATCAACCTCATTAAATTCGTCAGTCAACATGGGTTCTCCTGGTGTTTTAAGGTAACTGGTTGTAAAGAATTGTCTTGGTTAACAATGTACTCTCACTCAACAACTAGTACATGTTCTACGGAAGGAGCATAGAGACAATCCTGCAATGGGAAGTTTTCACTTTGAAAATTTTGTAGGTAATCTAATTCCAAACAAATATTATCATCTAGTGGATCATGAAGTAATGTTTCTTCCTGCCTTTGTTGTGACGAGCCTTATTAACTACTACCAGTACCATAGAAACTTGATTCACAAACAGTTGTGATTTTGACGGTATTCCATCAACTAATTTAAAGGGGCAGTCCGAAGTTCCCAAGGCTAGTTATGGTGAATATGTAACTAAGTTATGTTATGACCTACAGTATTTGCTTATGAAATTAGTCACTTAACTTGGTCTCCTAAATGACAATGAAAATCCACAGCCTGCTTCCCGTCAACCGGCCGGGTCAGGAATGGAATGAATGAAGCCCCCATCTAGCGGCGAGGATATGAACTGTGCCGGCTGCCGAAGCCTGTCGCACTCCCCTGGGGCAATGATTAAAAGAATGACAGATGAAATGAAATGATAGTGGAGAGTGTTTCTGGAATGCAATTGTGACAGGGAAAACCGGAGTACCCGGAGAAAAACCTGTCTGCCTCCGTTTTGTCCAACACAAGTCTCACATGGAGTGACCGGGATTTGAATCACGGACCCAGCGGTGAGAGGCCGGCGTGCTGCGCCTAAGCCACGGAGGCTCTGGTCTCCTAAATCATGTGCATTATTTATTTCTTCACATAGCTTCTGTATGAGTCGACTTGTTCAGGTACTTTCCTGTTTAAGTTTTGCAATCACAAACTTAGCATTTTCGAATCACAAACACAACCAAGCACTGTCACAACCCAGCGCTTACTGTTTGCCGCCAATTACCAATTGGCGGCATTTTAAGCTATCTACAGTTTACTAGATCGAACAGTGCATA
This sequence comes from Meconema thalassinum, assembly GCA_946902985.2. Lineage (NCBI taxonomy): Eukaryota > Metazoa > Arthropoda > Insecta > Orthoptera > Tettigoniidae > Meconema > Meconema thalassinum. The sequence goes on from OX336388.2 coordinate 1,211,458,900, forward strand.
AATACTACGCCAAGTTATTGTATCTCCACATTGCTAAAGCATTTTATGGTATTTACACTTTACTAAATCAAAATGTCGTATCTACTGTACATACAATGAAATCGTTTAGTAAACTGCAGATACAATGAAATGGCCTAGTAATTCAAGTCCGAAACGCAGTTACGGCAGACCAAATAAGCGTTTTATTTCCTAAACAAACACGTATATACGGTATTTTACACTAGTAACAGACTCTTTAGGATGCAGAGCAATGAATAAAACCCGTATCTCAGTTTCGACAAAAATGTCAGTTACCACATCTGTGCTCAGCAGGGCAGAAACGATATTGAAATCTACTATTTTTGCCTCGATGTGACTACAGACTAATACGAGGAAAAAATGATAGAGTTGAGTATCGTTAGCAGGAAATGTTTGCAGTGCATTAGTACCTTACGGGATGCAGCAGAGAAATATCGACCTTCCTGACAACATACGTTTGTTGGGCTGCATAAAACAATATTATTAGGAGCAGCTGATTCACCTGGTTTAACATTTATTTTCAAAATTATTCTTAAATTTAGTACTAACTATTATCTATCCTATATTAATTTTTGACAGAAAATTTGTCACTGGAATATTTAATTACAAGAGTTCAAATTCAGAAAAATGAAATGTGTTAAATCTCGTCATTGCGCCGCGCCTATGATGACATTTCCCTGTCCTTGATTACGTCGTCAACTAATTAATACCTGCATTAGCCAGCTGGATGCAAGCTATAAGCCATTCCCGTGCGTCAAGTGAGACGCAGTGCTGACTGATAGAGTTTTATTACCCCAGATCTCGGCCAGGATGAGGTGAGACGTTAGGCACGCTACTCTCCTGAAATGGGCTGTAGAATTCACTTTATTATGACATGGATCCAGTTTGGCGATAGAGAAATTTACTTTGACTAATTTCCGACGTTGAACATTACTTAATTCATCCGGCCAAGTTTACAGATAAGTTTAGAGGTTTTCCGCCGAACAGGGCCAGAGTTTCTCCTTATCGACCCAGAGTTTGGACATGAAGGGATCGCGCAGAGAGACAGACATCCACTGAGTCAGCTCTCTGACGGAATCTCATTAGGAGACGGTTCACAGTACTTCCCTTATTGTGGGGATTTTCACTGTCAGACTTGTCGGACAGAAGCAGCCACGGATCAAAGAGGCTGGAATATGTGTAGATATGCTACTTTTAGGCAGCTATTCTTGCTTTAAAAGTCAATTGTAGTGTCATGCAGAAGTTAGCGTAAGAGATGAAAATGAGACCTCCATCCCGATTCTAGGCCCAATATACAGGTGCAGGGGCGTTAACTGATTTGATAGTGCAGTGGTAAAGCAGTTTGCCAGCCACCAAGACTAACCGGGTTAGATTCCTGATTAATGCATATGAATTTTTGAAGTGAAATGTCAGGTTCTCTCGTTTGAATTCCACGTGAAAGAGGAGGTCCCGTGGCTCATGATCGCGAAATTAACGACACGTAGATCTACAAGCTTCCTTTTACTTGAAGATAGCTTACTTGACAACTCCTGTTGTAATAATTGAAGTTATTGAGTAGTATACGGTGACAAATCACAATTTCTGATGCTTTGTTTGGCGATTATTGCAGTCATTTTATCTTATTGGAAATAAGTAGTTGAATTAAATATGTGCTCGAATTTAAATCAAGCGGCTCTGGTAGTGTTCGGACATGATCGAGGCTTTCACAGGAAGTTGGAATGGGTATCTGGAGAAGGAATCTGCGCCCCCACACAGCGCAGAGCGATCGCCTGCTTCAGTTTGCCATAAGCAGGTATGAGTTACTCACGTTCGTTGTACAGCGCATTATATCAAGCTCTTTGCGCAAGATGGCAACGAACCTTCAGAAATTTTGCGAACTTTCCACACTACCAATAGTCCTCTTACATGCCATAAATCTATGATATGGGCCCGCGGGCTTCCCTTTCCCTCCGAAGGAAGGCATAACTTTCAGCATGCTACCGGGTACGCCACTGAAGTCATTTTTGGTATACAACACGTATGTTAACCTAAAATTCACTTAGATGTAAGTACGCATCAGTGACTCGTCACCCATTAAAGCATGATCCAATAGTTAATTGAAAATAAGTCATAATTAAAACGACAACAATAAACATATTATTTTATTATAATTATTTATTTCAATTACTCAGATGAAGTGCGTGATAGCGTTTCACAGAGTTTGAAAAACGAGCTAAAATAAATCCCAACAATATCGAATTGGATGCTCATTCAAATGCACGTATTTGTAAGCATGAAAGATAATTAAAAATTAATTTAGCAGTCCAGTAGAGCTGACGGAAACCAACAAAATAATAACTTTAGTCGCCATAAATTTAACATGGAACAGTAATATAATGTTGGCGGTTAAATCACTTAATCATTCATTGAAATGTTCAAGCTATCATTTCGCTATCAGTTCAGCTGATGTGTTTTAAAATACTCCAGTGTGATAGTACTTTACCGTCACCTGGCTGCTTGGGTTGCAATGTAGGCCAGGCAGTTCAGTATTTGCATATTGGAATACTTCATTATATCACACTAATGACTGATAAGTAATGATTCGTAATACAGGGCATATGGTACGTAATTTATCTTCTTGTGTACCCAATCGTCATCATATGGAACATGTGTTCGTATCCCAGCTAACTCACGGTCTTTCGAGGTATGGGACGTTCCTGCCCACCATACGACCACATGCTCAGGATTTGAGTCTGTCAGGTAACTACTCTACATGAAAGAAACAACATATTCCTAAATAAAACATTTAATGATAAAAATCATGGCTATACAACAAAAATACAAACAAAGGATATTTTACATTTACTTCCCACAACGAAAATCAAGGTTATTTGTGAGTCTCTTCTTAAAATTAGTGCTTCACTGCACTCAAATCTATTTCTAGCATCCTATCATTGATACTCTCAGACATCTACGAGTGTCCATAGTGTTCTTCACGTGGCACAATTTAACACAAACTGGAGTATCACAACACAATAGTCACAATACATCTTTAAATGACATTAATTATGCAATAATTAAACATTTTTCCGTTTCTCACGGGGCATTTACTTTCATTAACATAAATTCATTATCTTATGCCTTAATTAACAAGTGTTGTGTCGTGTGAACCGTATTCCTTTTTCCCATCGATTTGAAACGCTAAAGTGGTACGTTTTCCCTTCCAAAATACACATGGATAGAAATGTTTATAGCTTCACCATACAACGATTTTCTGGGTCTGGTCGAAATATTATCGTTACAAACGTGTCATGTCATTGAAATCACCTACCCGTCTGCATAAATTAATGTGAACTGGGCAAAATGCACTTTAAAAAGATGCCTATGTTTATTTGGTGCAGCGTTCCTGCTCAGAGAATAACTGGGCCAAATATTATCCGATCACAGCGATCCAACAAGGTATGTGTGTTGAAACACATCATTTAATTAAATTGGCATAATCACAACAATCATATCTTAATTACATTTCGAAATATCGAGATTCTTCAGTATTCCACTATGCTTCTAAAATAAAGGGATCAGGTCACCAGACCTCCTCTCCAAGCGGGCAATAAAATTAGTTCCTGCTGGCCGAGCAAGATGGCCGCCATCCTCGTGGCCTGCTACCACCCCAAATGGCTGCTAGCAAGGTCACGTTTGTTTACAAATGCAGTACAATGGAGGTACCCTGAGTGTTGTCCCTAGTAATCGAGTCATTCTAATTATTTAACATCTACTTATATAGTGTAATGGGCTCAATTCGGCTCCTAATTAACATTCATGGCAGGGGATGGATCCTGTAATAGCCTTGCCGTTCTGTGGCAATACTAGTGGCTTCTGGCGCGCATCTCGATAGAGTATCCAAGTTTTCTCATCGGAGCAGCTGCTTAAAAATAAGGAAATCTGCGTTTCCTATACGACGAACATGATTCTTACCTCTCAGGGCAGATCAATTAATTCATGGGCACACGCAGGGTCTCGAAGAGTTATCCCTCGTGGCGCAATTCCTGCAAGCGGTGGATACAGACAGACTCTGTCCACTTCGCTGCGAATAATACAAGTATGCACCAAGGCAATACTGTCTCGTAGATTAGCCAACTTTTCACCTAACGTGCAAGCTATGTTTGAATGGTCCCCGCAACTTATCGACGTAAATCACTTGATTCTACGTTACTTGCTCGCTGTATGCGGCTCAAACAATACTTCTCATAGATGACTCAATTATTAAAGCACTCACGCCTCTCTGCAATTACTCTTAAGCCAAAGCTTTAAGTAACTCCTAAAACAAGTATCACTTTACTGGCTTACATTACCTTAATGGTTCTCAATACAACCCTATAGAATTTACCATATTAAATATACATTCAACAATTCAAAGACACTGAAAAACTCTCATATCTCGATATACTTTACGTTACTATCTTACTGTTTACAAAAATACAGTATCTTTACGTTAAACATGACACGCCTATTACTTTACTTATTACTGTTACCGACCCCAGATTATTATTATTATTATTATTATTATTATTATTATTATTATTATTCAACGTTACCGTTACTTTCATCGCTATCTTAGGCCCAAATAGCCGTAAGCAAATCACCCTCCAAACCATATTTTACCAAAATACGAGTGGTGAAAGCTCGTACATAAATGACTGTTACATCTTAGTCTTAAAGTGATGCTTCGTTGTATGGTGAACTATTTAATTATATTAACATTTTAAATTTGTACTCACTTTTCATTTTCGCTGGGTTACTCCAGCACGCCAGCCACGAACCTACCATGATGCTGTGTTTAAGCCATTATAGTAGTTATCACACGACAACTGGTATTATACACTTCAAATATGATAATCATATTTTTATCACTGGCTTTTCTCACTTTAACACAATACATATTATTATACCATACACATAAACACTTTTAAAATCATTGTAATAAAACGTATATACACTTCCCGCACTATTTCACATGTGGATCCTTAACTGGACTCCTATTAACGCCTGACCTCAGAGATGCGATGCAGCTACGACAACCGCTGGTCTCCGTGAAAGTCTATCTTTCGTGTGCATGCGTTCGATTCCCGTCACCTTCAATTCATATCATATCTACTGCAATCCTGTTCAGTTCAATGTTATGATTATTTGTGCTGTCTTCCAGACTCCCATAATTGTAGTGATCCTGATAATAATGTGTCATTTTTAACTATGACAATACCTCCTGGTACGTTCGCTGTCCAAAAACGTCCTGAATTATCCCTACGCTGTAGCGAATTTATACTTGCGTATGATATTGGATAAATATCTGCTGTAGATTAAATCTTACATGATTCATAATTACTATTAAGAAGCTGTATGATGCGCTTCCATTGTTCTCCCAATATACTTGAGCGACGATACTTTAACAAATACGCGCACTTACTAGCGTGATCTGGCAGCGTGTTAGTTTACGTGTTGAGTCGAGATGAACTGGAGAAGCACTCGCGATGAACTGGAGAAGCACTCGCGATGAACTGGCTTCTCTGCGCTGCACGCCCTATATAAAGGTTTCTCGTAAAACGTAGTCCACTGGACATTCGGGACCGACTCCTTTCTTGAAATAATGCATTTCCAGCCAAAATGACGTATAATCCTCGTTTGTCTAGGTGTGGAGGTCCCAAAATCACTCGCGTGCAAGCGATCGCTTCGGCCATTTAATTACAATTTATTGTCTTCTTCCATAGCGTCATGACGCTAGCCTGGTAAATCCCCTCGTGCTGGTCTCCAAATCATTCCTCCTGCGCGTAGGCAGTGTGTTCATAGGCTCATTTAGGGATATAGGCTTTAATTTAGGCGTGAAACCACTCCTAAATTATCTCTCCTAATATATATTCACCTAGGTGTAAATTTTACTTCATTTCAATGCTCCAATTGGCTGCAATCAATTAATTTCTGTGGGCAACTACCCCTTCTCCGGTCTCCTGCCTTGTCCACTGGTGAACCCCAGAGTCATTAATCTCGAGCTGTCCCTGTGGTCCAGACGAAATGAGTTCCTTCGGCGTCACTAAAACACGCCCCTCTGCTGGCTGCGATTAGTCAAATGTAAAGCTGGTTGGTTTTCATGCGCCCAGGCTTCCAAAACGTACATATGCCTGCACTTTCTTACAATTATTCACCTTAAACAGCTATGATATTCGCATTCTAGCCGTGAAATCATGCTATTGTGATTTTATGCCATTATATAACTCATTGCTCTTCGGGTTCCCTGTAGCTGTTCCCCCTCAGAGATCAATGGTTCAATTCTGGGCAGAATCATGGGCCTGGTCTTCTCTGATAAGACCCGAGTTCGATGCCAATCTGCCATGTCCCATTGGGTACACTTGCAAACCGAATCTTCTTGAGGTGTAATTAATGCTTCATTCTTTTACTTTATTTGCAAACGGGGGTAATATTCCCCAGTGGAAAATTGTACAATAAATTACAGAAAATTACCAACAGTAATAGTAAACGTGAATCTTGGTTTTCGTGATCGGGGCGCTGTCTCACTGTCAGACAGCTACTCCATTATCCTCACGAGGCTGAGTGCACCCCGTTCCAAACCTCACGTCAGTTTTAAAATCCCTGACGGAGCCGGGGATCGAACATGGGGCCTCCGGGTGAGAGGCAGGCGCGCTACCCCAACACCACGGGGCCACTTTTTCTTTTAAAGCATATTTTTATTTTATCAAACATTAAGGTTTAAAGAGAGTATCGTTGAATATATGCCTGGATATAACGACCTGTTAGTTGAGCGTCCTTGGAACAAATAATCCTACCTTAATTTGTCTTTGACCTTTAACTTTTGTTTTTATAATGGTTTCTTCCGAAGTTCTACTATTTTCCCACGGACATTGCTGACTGTTTAGGGTGTGGTCTTGTAGCACTGTCCTTTCAACAGAAACTCAGTCTGACCAGTAGGGTTTTAATTACCTTTTCTATAATTTAGCCTAACTTCATTTTATTTTATCGTCAAAATACAACCTCAAGAACATGGCTCGTATGAGGGATTATATAGTTAAGATGTGTTGACAAATCAAATACAAAAATAACAAGAAGTTCAGTTACGAATAAAGAGCCTACTTTTCTTAAAATTAAGATTCATGCCAACGATTAATCGTTAGTATATGAACCTATCTAGAATAATGACGAAATTAAGTTGGTAATATCGAAATGTCTAATTAGTTCGAAATATACCTGGTATAATGTAGCCTAATAGAGCACTACAGTTGGCAGCCCTGGTGACTGAATATATTCTTAGTTCCATCTCTTAAGGTACAGAATACAAAATTTGGTTGAAGTCATATGGACGTTACATGCAGTTAGACATTAGATCTCTCAGCACACGTAAAAGCATGTTGGCAACAATATCATGCGTGTGCTGGTCAGAAATAATCTGAAATATTATGATATATTGCTGTGCCAATTTTGGATGAAATCTATTTGTTAGTATAGAAGTTACATGTATTTTAAATTGGACCTATCAGCAGGCATAGAATCATGCAGACAGCACTGTCTTATATTAATTACTCCAAATTAATCGAGAATGTCAGGTGCTATACGTGTGCAAAATATAGAGCTGTTGCCTTGCATACTTTCTGATATATTGATATTAGGGTAAAAAAATATAGACTGCATTTTAACAGTTGGCAGCCCTGATTGCTCTTAAGAATACTAATAGTCATATCTGTTATGTTACACATAGCACATGCGAAATTTGGTTGAAATCCAACTGATAGTATAGAAGTTACATGTATTTAAAAATTTGACCTATCAGCAGGCTTAAAATTATGTTGGTAGAACTGACGTATATAATTTACTCCAAATTAATCTGAAATGTCAGGTACTATACGTGTGCATAGTTTAAAGCTGTCGGTTTGCATACTTTCTGATATATTTGTATTTGGATAAAAACATAGAGAGAGCCATTATTAACAGTTGGCAGCCCTTGTGGTTCTTAAGAATACGCTCAGTCATATCTGTTTATGTACACATATTACATACAAAATGTGGTTGACATCCAATTGATAGTGTAGAAGTTATATGCATTTAAAAATTGGACCTATCAGAAGGCTTTAAATTATTTTTCAACACTGTCCTGTATGGCCTCCTGGGAATTAAACTGAAATAGTATTATCTACATGTGTGCCAATTTTGGAATAGCTGCCATGCATACCTTCCAAGATATCCAACATGGAGCTCAAATTTTTAGTGCGTTTTTTCAGCAGTTGGTAGCACTTACATCATTTTCAAATATGGGTTTGAGATATACATCTTTACTCATACTAAATTTGGTTCTGATTGCTGCAGCCGTTTAGGAGTTGATAGGGGGGGGGGGGAGACACACACAGCAGGACAGACAGAAGGACAGACAGACAGACAGACACACGTTTTCCCGGATCGATCTCATAAGTCTACTTTTTCCTCATTTTTGCCAAATGTGAAAAGTAGGCTAAAAATACCTTACAGCATTCAAACTATCACTAACATAATCATACACTGTAATAATAGAAGAATTTTAATTACTTCCACTTTATAAAATCGTAGCATACCTACAAGAGTGGCTCATTAATTTAGATGGCTGGCTGCGTAGCTCAGCGTTAACGTTCTCGCCTGCTTCTTCCAAGGTTGCAGGATCAAATCTTGTCACAGCTAGCTGGCATTTGAAGGTGCGAAAAAGTGAGGAAGCCGTGTCAGTAGATTTACTGGCACGTTTAAGAACATACCAAGTTGGACCGGGGTTGACTCCCGGTCAATACATGTGAGATTTTTGAAGTGAAATACCGTGTCCTGTGGTTTGGATTCCACTTAAAAAGGAGGTCCCGTGGCTCATGTTCGCATGATTAATGGTAACGTAAAACTAAAAGCTTCCTTCCTTACGTTTATGAACCCCCTTTGGGGTAAAATTCCGGCATCACAGCATCTCTAAAAGCCGCAGTTGTTAAAAAGGACGTAAGGCCAATAACATTATGATATCGATGATGATGATAGTTGTTGTTTTAAGGGGCCTAACATCTGGGTTATCGGCCCCTATATTATTATATCGTTTATTAAGGTAATGCGATAGGAAGAGAAACTGATGAAATGATCCATTTGTTACATATACATGTACAACTTGATTGCATGAGGTGACATGACTTTTATTCCAAATTTAGGGGTTTCATTGTGTGATAAAAAAGCGATTAACCAGCCTTGTTAGATAATAGTTAAGTGACTAATGGTGTGTATTATTTCATGAGACCGTCTTTGATTGAATGCTAATGATTGACTATAGCTGTATATACACACACATAGGTTTAATTCCTGAAACGATCTTTTGTAGGGGTTTAGAATGAAAATCAAATATTAATTCTTAATTAATAAATGAGCAAATGATCAAGGATCAATTTGTGGATGGACGTTCAACATACAGTTCTTAAGAGGAAAATATTAACATTCCTCGTATAACTATAGATGTGAGAAGACTCGTAAAAGACAGTTCAAAACAAGGCCAAGTTTCGATAATTGGACAAAAATGGTTATGATTAGAATTTTGAAAATTGGATAAAAATGGAAATCTAATGCTTTTCAGTCAGTCAACATGATTCTACCCAATTGTAATGGCTGGTTCCCTAATCCTCAAAACAATTCGTCTGGGATTAATAGACTAAGTTTATAAATAAATGTATGTATTAAACTCATGGAAATTTATTAATAAATGCCTGTAATAATCTCTTGTTAATATTTTTCAGGATTAGGGAAACACCCATAACAATCGGGTGCAATTGTGTTGACCGATTGGGAAGAATTCAATTTTTATTACTAAGATAACATTGAAAAAATGGATTCCAACACGATAATGAATAATGATGGTTAAGATTAGAATGTTGAAAATTGTATGTAACTGGTTAGAAATAGAATTTTGAAAATTGGATCATAAAGGTTATGGTTAGAATTTAAAAAATCCTATATAAATGGCTTTTATTAAAATTGTGAAATGTAAGAAGTTTGTTCATGGTACCGTAGTAAAACTGTCCGTGATTCCTTGGATATGTATGTTTTTGGCAGACAGAGGCATAAACATAATAAATGTTTGGCCCTTTAAGCTGTATCTTTAAGCAACAAGCAGCGTTCTGAAAACATTCTTGCTTGTGGCCATTTTTTTCCCAACCTCCATGTGATTTACTGTTTTAAATGTACCGCACTTCCACAATCTCAACAATATACACTAAACGTTCACACAATGGCTCAAGACATATCTCATAAGTTTGACTAATTAAATAATGCCCGCCTGAAGATGAATTACCGTGCTGCATTTGAGATTCCACGACATTTCACCTTAAAAGTACATATCAGTATAAAAGCAAGCCATTATTTCAGAGTTCATATTTATCTTTGTGGAGTGACTTATGGATGCCACCATTGTTAGCATATGAACGTGTTAGTTGGAGATAGGTAAATCTGCTTCTGCCGTCTCATTTGTATGTAAATCCGTGTTTTTCTTTCAGATGCTAAGGTTTTTATTTAATTTCACGGTGATTCTAAGCTGTTAGTCTTGTCAGCTCTCATGCGCCGCAGTCTTTAATTTTTCGAACAGAAGAAATATTCTGACTACTCTTTTTTTTATTTCTCACACAAAAGAGTCCTTTTTCATTCCCCTCCACAAACAGACAGCAGTGGAGAAAGGTTGCTTTGCAGAACCATGAATGTTTCATTCGCAACAAAGTTCCGACTGAGGGGAGCACCAATTCCAAAGAGGATGAAGGAATGAGGGATAAACAGAGAGGTAATAATATAAATATATTTCCAAAGATCTGCTTCATAAGGATTCGTGAATGATAACAGTTAATGTAATATTACAATTTCCGTTCTAGGAGGACGGGTACATCTACTGTTGGTAGTGACGAACACTTTTGACTGTCACCACGGAGGCCCAGCTTTGATTCCTGTCTCTACCAAGAAATTTTATTTTGATTTCAAAGCTGAAACGGGCTTTCCGTGGTTTCCCATTCTTACTCTAGCAAATGTCAGAGTGGTACCTGAAATAAGACCATGGGTGATCCACTACAAACCCCAACCCCAATTACAAATAGACACACTTGTACAGTTATCCCGGTTTTTAGACAGATTCCAAACACACCCAAGTACACGATGTCACAAAGTCCCTAAATGAATCAACAACAGCAACTTCAAATCTAGGAGGTACAGGGTGAAGTGAAATGAAACCTCTTTATGAAGATGTTTTTATGGTCAGATACCCCTTCTGACGCCAATATAAACATAGGAGATAATAAGAGATTAAATGAAAGAATCTTGGCAAGGAGTTGGAAGGAATCGGCCGTCGGCAATTAAAAGGTAAATCCCAGAATTTGGAGTTAAAAGTGAGAAACGATGGAAAACAACGAGTATTTCAAGGATGGCTGACGTTGAGATTCGAACCTACTCGTTTTCCGAGTCCGGATATAGCCTGGCCTCACAAACTCGCACCCTAGTGTGCGTAGCTACTCTGGTCAATAGCATTTAATAACAGTGGCTACCATTTTCCGCACTGCCAATAAATTTAACTCTGGTTGGAGGTACTGGAGTGGTTTCGAAGTTCCACAAATATTGTGAGCTACAAGAGTGTACTTACTTACAATAATAGTCTAATAATAATGAACGAATGAAGATTGACCAGTGTAATCCACAGAGCCAGCTCCTGCAGGAAAACAACATCACTGTGGTACCAGCAAGTTAAACAAGATCTGCAAACCATTATACAAGACAGACAAACTTTCCGGAAAATGTTGAAAGAAGACCCACTGATTAAACTTAAGAAAGGGCAGAGACCAAAGAGGTCAGAAGCAGCTAAACAACTACAAAGTCAGAAAATGAAGGAGATACGGGCTAGGAAGAAGACTCTTAAGAATGTGAAACCAATCCCAAGTCATCAAGCTGAAAACCATTTTGATTAACCTACGTAGTCCATAGTTGGCTCATTCGAAGAAAGAATAATAATAATAATCCGAGAGCTTCCCCATCAAGACGGGAGTTAGATCCTTTGCCGACGACCTCGCCATACTGACCAACAGTATAGAAGAAGCTACTCACCACCTACAGAGTCTTCACGATGTAACTGTAAGGGCTGGCCTGAAGATCAACATTGGGAAGATTGAATTCATGACTAACATCAAGGAAACCTCGTCCACAATTCCAATTGAGGGGGTCATCATCCAAAAAGTCACTGTGGTCAAGTACCTAGGAGAGTGGATCTCGGCAAACCAGAGTGAGAATCTGACCATAGACACCAAGTGCACCAAGTTCGAGAAGGCCTACCACTCACGCCGCAGCATCTACGCATCAAAGTCCCTCTCCAAAAACCTCAAACTCAGATACTACAATTCAGTAGTAAAACCATCTGTTCACTACGCCTCTGAGTGCCTCGTGATGGCCAGGAAAGGCCCACTCAGGAAACTTGAACTCAAGGAGAGGAAGATCCTGCGGAGGATACTAGGACCTATACGGGAAGCGGGAGGCTCCTACAGAATTCGGCATCAAGAAGACATTGTGACTTGTAAAAGAAAAAGGCGCCTGGACTTCTATGGACATTTCACCCGCTTAATCCCTTGCCGGCTCACCAGTAAGATCTTCACAGTGGCAGGAAGAGGGAAGGCCTCTAGGACCAAGTGGGTCTCTACGGTCAGGACTGGTTTAGACCACCTAGGGATCCCATCAAGACATCCGACAGGGATTTTTTCCTGTATCACTGACAGCTAGGAAGAACACCGGGGTCAGCAAACCTCCATGGACGGAGGAGAGAAAGCTGGCTGATAGTCAGATGATTAAACAGTACTGGAAGAAGAGAAAACATAAAGCGACGAGGAGACATGGACCCCGTGGTCCTCAATAGGCCCAAACGACGACGACAACGAAGAAGAAGAAAAGAAATAATAATAATAATAATCACCTAAATATTTGTGAGAGCAATTTTACCACTGGAACTGAACCCTCGTTCATACACATTGACTGATCCAAAAGTATCATTAGTCTATTATTTGCTTGGATGGCAAATTCTTCTTAACATGTGGACTACATTACCTCTATTTGACGACCTATAAAGTGGGTGTAACTAAATTTTTGGGTGTCCAGGAGCTGTGATCAAGGCGCCATACTATTAGTTGAATGATGGGACTGTCAAGTAATCCAGGGAAAGCCACATTTAAGATGGCTAAAGTCAGCGTTGGGTTTCCAACCTTTGTTCTTCAGAATTGCTGCTACCCCCTCATGCATTCACTGTGCTTGACTTAGTGAGAACGACTACTAAGAGGTAATTGGTATGTGTGACTCGGTGCTAGGTTAGTTTCTCGTTAATTACCTAGAATGGTTACGGATGGTTACGATGGTTTATCATCCATCCCCTCTGTTTTCAAACGAGGAACCCTCACAAACCTACATGACAGCGACAAGTGCTTCATGCTGGCACTGGTGTTGTCAGATAGGGGTAATTACCCTGCATGTGCTACTAATTTATGTACGCATGTGTACGTTAGATTTTTAATTCTCTTCAATTAGCTCTCACTTCGTGTAATCTTAACGAGCTACCACTGCGTAGCACTTTAGCATTACATGGTCTATAATCACATCATTTATTTACAGATGTGACGGTAGTCTCGCAAGATGCCGGGATTCATAGGTCAGAAGAGCTCTCATCAGAAGGCCAGGGTAGGATCCTCTTAAGCTCTGAATTTACTGTGTAATAATAAAGATAATACTAATACTAATAATAATAATATTAATAATAATAAGAGATAGCCAATAAAACAGGTTTAAAGATTTCTGTTGAAAAAACAAAATTTAAGACAAATACTAAAATGCACCAGAAACCCTTATAACAAAAATTTGTCAAATTAAGTTCAAGTATTTGGGGGAAATAATTCAGAAGAATAGCTTAGAAAAATCTGCTGTAGAAGAAAGAGTGCACATGATTCAAAGAGCATATGGTATAACTAGGAATATCTATAATATAACAAAAGATGTTTATCTAAGAAATTGAAAATACAGCACTATAGAACAGTAATTAAACCAGAATGCGTATATGCCAGTGAATGTCTAATACTAAATTATAAATTGGATAAATTAGAAGTATCAGAAAGAAATATTATACGCAACATTCTCGGTCCATTAAGAACTACAAAGTTTTGGAAATTAAGAAGTAACGAAGAAATATATCGGAACATTGAAAACATAACGGAGACAATAAAGAAGAGGCGATTGTTATTTTTCGGACAGTTATATAGAATGAATAATAGCAGGTTAACCAAACAGATTTTTAAATATCTTTGAAAAAAGAAATCGACAACAGCCTGGTTTCAAGAAGTAAAGAATGATTTAGAAAAAACAATGTAAAAGAAGAAGATGCACTAGAGAGAGAAATTTAAAAAAAAGGTATTGGGAATGGAAGGACTCCAAGGAAAGCAATATAAGAAAACAGGCTCAAAATGGTCGGAAGAGAGAAAGAAGACACACAGCGAAAAGATGAAGGAGCACTGGAGGAAGAAGAAAGAACAACAAAGGACTAAACATTGAAATTGGTTCGTGGTCCTCGGAAGACTCTAATGGAGAAAGAAAGAAGAATAACACGTGTACAGTCTAAACAGTCTGGAAATACAGTGAGTTGACCCAAGAAATAACGATGATGTGCCATCAAGACAGGATGACTGTTAAAACTCAGAATTTTTTCTTGGTTTATGCCGTGTCTTGTGTGGGGTTTCGCCCAGGAACACCAAACTGGCTCATCAGCAGGCTCTCGGTGTTCCTTGCCCGGACCCGCACAGGAGTAGTGAACTATGCACTACCTCCCTTCTTATGAAGCGTACGTGTGCCTCTTAACTGCGAGAGATAAAGGCGTAAGCAGTCTTCCATCCCCCTATAAAGGCTTCCAAAATGATTGTATATTGGCTTTCACGGACCGTCAATTGAAACTCAGCATATTTTCTAGGTTTATGACTGTTGTACCACTTGCCCTCTCAGCAACAGGTGTTGTACCCACATCTCTGAAGAGAAACTTGCAAGTATAGGAACTTTTCATCAGTACAGTGATATATGCCAAAAATCTGTGATTCTTAGTACTTGCGCAATAATAATAAATAATAATAATAAATACAGCACTTTAATCCCCTAAGGGCAATGGCCTCCTGTCTAGGCAGGGATTTTGCTCCATTACACTCATTAGGTGAGCAGTCCTAAAGAGTAGTGAGGCACCTAGTGGTGCACTTTTCTGGCATGTTAGTCTCTGTTCTTGAATTGTTCTTATAGCTATTGATATACCTATTCCTAACCTAGTTACAGTATTGTCTATGTTCTGTATTCTTGTTCTTATATCTAATATTTGCAAAATTGTTAATGTTTCTAGCACGTTCACTTTATTTTAGTACAGTTTTAAATGTCCTCAATACATTATCGCTATTGTATTTAAGGGTTCACTATGTTGCACTGAGTTGCTCCTTTCCTTTCCTTTCCTCGCATATATGTACTATGTTTTGAAAAGGATCATCTCTAGGGTCTTGCGCAATAGTAGGAACGATTTTATACCTCCCCACCACATAAATTAAATAGAAGACCAACAGCTTGCAGTAGAATGTCGCTTGTGATCATTTCCCGCCATTTGTAACAATTGGCGTGTATACAAGAGAGAATACCAATAACAACAATAATGGAAATGAAAATCCACAGCCTGTTTCCAGTCGATCGACTGGATCAGGGAATGGAATGAATAAAGCCCCCATCTAGCGGCGAGGATATGAACTGTGCCGGCTGCCGAAACCTGTCGCACTTCCCTGGGGCAATGATTAAATGAATGATAGATGAAATGAAATGATAGAGGAGATTGTTGCTCGGATGAAATTGTGACAGGGAAAACCGGAGTACCAGGAGAAAACTTGTGTGCCTCCAATTTGTCCAGCACAAATCCCACATGGAGTGACCGGAATTTGAACCACGGACTGAGCGGTTAGAGGCCGGCGTGCTGCCACCTAAGTCACGGAGGCTCAACAACAATGACAATAATGATAATAGTAAATACACACATATATACAAATTCAATTGAGACTGTTTTCCCTTTCAGCGTAAAGACTAGAATGCAAGCCTCTATTTGTAAATAAGTCGCTTTCGTGATCCCCTATTAGCAGTTAGCATTGTGGCCTCCTCTGATTCTGCACCTCTCATTTTGGAATCGTTCATCACTGAATTTAACCACTGTTATAGTCCATCAGTTGCCTCCAGCTTGTACCTCTACTACTCTAGCCCTCAATAACCAAGCTCATTAACCTCTTAGATAATCTCCCCTCCCCCTATTCTCGGCACGTGACTCCACCATCTGCGTCGGCTCAAACAATCAGCTTCATTTAGCGTGCTCATTTCTAACTTAACCTTTCATCTTCCTCCCATTGCTCCTATCTATTTGTCCCACAAATCGTTCGTGCTCACTTCATATAAGTTACCACCAGCGTATGTACGGGATATCCTAATCCAGTTCACACTTTCATACAGCAAAGGAGATTTTCATCGCTATAGTAACTTCTCTCCTGTATAATACAGTAGATTCTCAACTAATAATTATACTAATGTTATCAATTTAACGTCCCTTTTAATTTCTGTGGCTTTAAAGACCCCGGGGTGCGGGAATTTCCTACTGAAGTGGTTATTTAACATGCCATCAAATCCACTGATACGAGTGTCTCATCAAATTGGCAGGTGAAAAGCTGAAGGAAGTAGGATACTTTTGTTACTTAGGAAGCAAAATAACCAGTGATGGACGAAGCAAAGAGGATATAAAAAGTGGGTTGGCTCAAGCAAGGAAAGCATTTCTACAAAAAAGGAATCTGTTGACATCGAATATAAATTTAGGTATTATGAAGTCATTTTTGAAAGCCTTTGTCTGGAGTGTGGCACTCTATGGAAGTGAAACTTGGACTATTGGTGCAGCAAAAAGGAGGGGAATTGAAGCGTTTGAAATGTGGTGTTACAGGAGAATGATGAAGATCAGATGGGTAGATAGGGTTACAAACGAAGAGGTATAAAGACGAGTGGGAGGGGAGAGATGTTTCTGGCGACTGCTAATGAAGAGAAGAGATAGGTTGGTAGGACACATACTAAGACACCCAGGAAAAGCAAGCTTAGTTATGGAATGGAGGGTCGAGGACAAGAACTGTAGGGGTAGACCAATGTTAGAATATGTTAAACAGATTGCCTTGGATGTAGGGTGTGGTAGCTATGTAGAGATGAAACGATTAGCTCAGGACGGGGAGGAATAGAGAGCTGCATCAAACCAGTCAAAAGACTGAAGACTCAAACAACAACAACGAGGGTCTCGAATTCAGCTACCCTCAAATGTCGACTCATTCTGTTGGGATTCGATCCCGCAACTTCAGGCACAGCAGAAAACCACTTTCCCGTTGCGCCATATAGCCAGCTGACTGGGTAATTAAACGACTTTCTTTGGATATTGTTGATGTGAGGTATTTGTCAAATGCAAAAATACACCCTTCCTCATAAATGGAACATCGAGTGGAAAGGAATATTCCTTTTTCCTAAAAGTATCAACTAAGGGCACCTACAGGGATATACCGTATATAACGATAGATTGAAATAGGGGGTAGATCAGTCCCGGAGATTTTTACTTTAAATTGCGGTGTGTATTACAGTCAACGGTGGGATTTAGAAACCCACAAGTCTCCAGATACGAACGCAGTTAGAGGAGTCATGGAAAACCTTTATGCAAATGCAAAACATGATACTGTTTTTGGCGATTGGGTTATTCATGAAAACGCAGCTTAGTGCACTACATATGTATTGATAATGAGCACAGAGTACTTGGGTGTGCATTGGAATTGTTTGATAATAACTTGTATTCCTGTGGTGGCTGTAACAGTGTATGTAACTGCCATGGGATAGGTGCCCCGGGATTTGATATTAGGTGACATCCCAGCATTTGCCTGGAGGGAATATAGATTAATACAAGGAAATCCACACTCGTGAGGGTTGTTGTTAACGTTGTGATTTGAACCACTAACCTCAGGATTTGTTGAGGCTCCTTTTTTCAGTTATGGTTCAATACGCACGACTGTGCCAATTGGAATTTATTGTAATACTTAAAGGTTCTTTCCAGAAGGACGTAATCACAAATAGACAGAATAACATTCAAAATGTTCCAAAGTTACAATCGAGAATAGCATCGATTATACTGCTTCTATCATAGACCTCAAACAAATTAATAACTACGTTTTGATGCTGTGCTGTACCTGTCATTAATTTATTTGCGTGAAGCAACATGTTTATATGTTACAATCAGTAGATCACAGAAGAGCCTTGCCTTTACAAAGTTTGGCATAGATGAATCTCCTCTGCTTCAAACAGTGAACTAGAGAGAACCGAAAAAGGAAATAAAGAAGGAAGCATCAATCTAATTACGAAAATGCTCTTGGAATCTTTCAGAAGTAACCATTCAAAATCCTAAACAGAGGGAGAATTCCACAATTTTTCCAATGTAATATTGTGGAACATCCTATGTCCTTCTGGAAACATAGAATAACATTATAATAAACCTCGCTGTGCAAGCGTGCATGTTAAATCGTCCACCAGATGCCATAAAGAGCTGCAGCAAATCCTGAGGTCAGTCGTTCGAGTCAAGTCGCCAACAGTGGGCTTCCAGACTGCGCTTTTCCCGTTGATATGTCTACAAACCCACTAGTCAAATGGTACAAAATATCAAGTCCCGGGGTACCTACCTCAAACCTTCATCATGGTATTTTCAGTCACACACACTACTATAGTTACTACACAAAGACAGGTCATCAGACAAATCCAATACACGCACAATAGCTAATGCCAAACAAATGCCCCAATCCCCTATAGCAACGTAAAAATGCATGTAGGTAGTCATACAAGAACCTTCATTGAAAACAGTGTCATATTTAATATTTGTTTAAAATTATCCAACCTCCTTCCCCCAAAGAAATGTATAGATTACGGCGCTTCTACTCCAGAAACTGTAGCTAGTGATCAAATTAGTAAGTGCTTTAACACTCCGAGCTATCATCCTGGGGTATAACGACTACTGCTCCGATGATTCATCTCCAAGTTCATTATATCTTTGTGTTTTGCTCCCTACGGAAATTGAAACTACATTCCCGCAGATAATGCTTTCCTCGTCATCTATAATTAGAGAGTATATTTTTTTAAAGCCAACCTGCGGTCTCTTCCCTTAAGTCCCCTTTATATTTGAAATCATTCTGACTCACAAATTCAACAGCTGGTGAATATTGCAAACTGTTAACTATGTGAGTCAAGCTAATTTAATATTAACCAGGCTCAAGATGGGGTCACGCGAATAATGCGGCACGATATTGATTACAAATATAGCCACCGGGGTTAAAAATACTTTGCTGTTCGGATGAAGATTGGTCGAACGAAAGGTAGGTCTCATTTTGGAAAAGCCATGTTTAATTCAGTAAGAAGCCGTGGACCTAATTGAATTTGAGCTAATAGAGAGAGACGGTGCGGACGAAGCAGTCGGTCTGCAGAATAATAGAAACTTCGCTTCCTTGAAGGAAGAGACCGTGGCAGAGTAGCAAAGATAAAGCAATAATGGAAAGGGAAGAAAGAAAGAAAGAAAGAAAGAAAGAAAGAAAGAAAGAAAGAAAGAGTGAATTTCTATCCCTGTGGGCTGCCATCGTTTTAGTAAACAGTTCTGATTGAACAGACATTCAATAATATACACCAAGCGATTCCAGACGTGATAATTTATCTCTCTATAAAATAGCACACACCAGGCAATATTTCTACAATGGTTGAGTGTGCAGTACAGTCGGTTGGCATTTATAGGTGCTTAAATTCCAGGTACTCATATCAGCAGATTTTCTAATACGTTTAAGATATATGGTATAGAGGGAAGGCTGCTACAGGCAATCAAAACTATTTATGTTGATAGTCAGGCTGCAGTGAGAGTTGATGGTAGGATGAGTTCTTGGTTCAAGGTTGTTACAGAAGTGAGGCAAGGCTGTAACCATATATAGATCGTAGGCTTTCACAGCCGGTGTCTAGTTTATCATCTAGGCCTACAGGATGGGGTCGCGTCGTTATCGATGATTGTTTCCTGACGTGTCGGCTGTCATTGCAGCAGCCTTAATCGTCGGGAAACAATCACCGTAAGGCTGTAACCTCTTAACAGTACTGTTTATTTTATATATGGACCATGTACTGAAGGGCATAAACTGGCTGGGTGTGATTCAATTAGGTGTAATTAGGTAAGCAGTCTGGCTTAAGCTGTTGACCTGGTTGTAATGGCAAACTCCATCGAAAGCTTGCAAGCCAACATGTTAGAACTTGGAGAGAAATGTAGGGAGTATGGTATGAAGATCAAAATTTCACGGAAGGAGGTTATCTCGGTAAGGAAGAAACCCAAGAAAATAGAATACCAGGTAGGAGGAACTAAATTGGAGTAGGTGGAACATTTTAAGTACGTTACCTGGGCTGTGTATTCTCAAAGGATGGGGAAGGAAATAGAGTTGAGGTGTAGAAAAGCCAATGCAGTGAGTTCTCAGCTGCGATCTACAATATTCTGCAAGAGAGAAGTGAGTGTAGTGACGAAATCACTACATCGCTCAATATTTAGACCGACCTTGCTGTGGAAGTGAAAGCTGGGTAGATTCAGGATGTCTGATACATAAGCTAGAGGTAACTGATATGAGGATAGCGGGAATGATTGCTAGAAAAAATAGATGGGAGCAATGGCAGGAAGGTACTCGTAATGAAGAGATAGATGCTAAGTTATAAATGAACACGCTAAATGAATCTGCTCCTATGAGCTGACTCAGATGGTGGGGTCGAATAGAATGGGGGAGGAGAAATTAGCAAAGAAGTCAATGATTTCGGCTGTAAAGGGTAAGAGAAGTACAGGTAGACCTAGGAGGCGATGGTTATATTCTGTGTTGAACAATTTCAAAGTGAGAGGTGTAGAAACAGAGGAGGCCGCAGTTATTGATTAATTTAGGGATTTTTGCGACACCGTGGACAAGTAACCCCATGTACTTGGGTGTATGTTTTGAATCTGTTTTATAACCTGAGCCATTGTGATGGCTGTAGTATTGCGTGTATTTGTAAATAGTATAGGATTAGGCCTTAATGAAGGTACCATCCAGGCATTTGCCTGGGGTAGAAGTAGGAAACCACGGAAAATCACTTGTAAGATAGCTTATGTGGGAATCGAGCCCACTTCTTCTCAAGTTATGAATCACGAGGCTGAGTTTAACCCGTTCCAGCCCTTAGATCAGAATTAAATTTCTTGGCAGAGCCTGGGAACGAACGCGGACCTCTGCGGGGACAAGTTGCAAATGAAAGTTACAGGCCGGACGTTTGTTTGAGACGATGCCCTTGTCCTTGAAGCTTGTGGGTGTGTCTGTACACAGTCACTTTCTCGCCCTCTCGCTTCAGAGTTGTCACCGCCGGTCTGATGTAATGGAATTCCAGACTTGAGCACATGACGACACCACCGTCCAGAACAGTACAGTCCCCGTCGAAGTATTGTGTGACGTGGAAGTAAACGCTACATAGTTACGAACAGAACGCCATTATATATGCCAATGACTGTACTTCAGCAGTAGTGTGGGACAGCCTTGTCAATCATCTGACCACATGGGGCAGCTGCCAACAACACAGATACTGTAGTAACTCGCCTCCAGGCTTCCATTATGATTTATCACTCGTCTAAGACAAACGTCCGGCCTGTTTTTTGTCTACACGATGCATAATAATTTACTATCTGAATTTGATACCATCTGATTATAAATTGACATTAATATTAATATTTCGTGATGGTGAATCTATCTAATTTTCTCCAGATCAGAGTCGTAAACATACAGAAAACTTTAATAGTTAGATTGTCTTATAACAAGCCTTGTCGTTAATGTAGTCAATGATACAAGTAACACGTTGAGATTATATTCTTAAAATTGTGGTTACGTTCTGTAACTAACCATAATTACTATACATTAATATTCGTGCTTGTTCTGAACCAAATTCAGGAGCATCGATGCCTGTTGAACACCATCAAGAAAAGGTAAACAAAACTCATGGGACACATACTCAGACATGACACTCTCCTTCTGGTAATTTTTGAAGGAAACATTTTGGGGAAAGAAACAAGGGGACGACCAAGACAATCGTATCTCAAGAACATTGTCAAGGAGACGGAATGTGACTCGTATGTCAATATGAAAAGAACTGCTCAATACCGTAATAAATGGCTGCAACGACAAGGCTTTTAGCCTTTAGAAGCTGATGATGATCAACTCAATCACAATGGAGTGTTTATTTTTCCGTTTGGTGTGCTCTTCAGTAGACCATGTGGTTATTTAATTGTTTTAAGAAGAATAATGTTCTATTGTTGGGGAATTTAATCGATTTTATCCACCTGAAAACTTAATATACGCATCTTATTATTAAAAAGATAATAAAATACTTCTTAATATATTCCACGATGTGTAGGCTACACCTTGCATCAATTTCCTGTACTGAAGAATGGAATCACCTTATTACCATATTAACAACACTCCTAACTAATGAGAGGGAATAGAGACGGCGCCCTTTTCCTTCCCTGCTTCCTGCATAAGGTGCCGGGAAATTTAATTGTTCGCTCCACCCCTTGATTAGATTAATAACAGTGTTCGAATACATTTTCATATTGCTTATTTCACTTTGAAAATATCGTAAGAGCTCAATGGCATTAATTTTATAATGGCTGGATCTGGTTATATGGAATCTGAAACTAGTTATTTTCCTTGCACATAACGCTTCCCCAATTAGGACAGGCACAGTCAACTCAGCTACCTCCAACGCAAGGTGGCAGGAAATTTAATTCATCCCCTATTCGTCTACTTTTTGATGTTGCTTATATCTCTTCAAAATACTACACTGAACATTGACTCAACGACTTGTTCGTTTTCCGTAATTTTTGTTTATTTTTAAAATGTTAATTCTTAATTAATTTTTTGTTTTTTGTTTTATTAATTTTTGGTCTTTTTAAATTTAGGTGTCCACCTCAAAATTTTAAATTATAATCCAATTTTGTATTCTTTAATCTGTGTTAAGAGGGGCAGATGACCTCGTAGTTCCGCCCCTATAAACAACAATAACTAACTAACTAAAAATACCACACGCAAGGCTTGTAGTATTACGTGAAACTTAACCTAACTATTATACGCCACGGGACATCCTTTTTACGTGGATTCCGAACCACTGGACGTGAGTTTTCCATGTGATAATCCTACATAAACTGGCCAAAAATCAAATCAGCGCCGTCTGAGTTAAAAGAGGCAGGTTAGACCACTCTGACATCAATCAAGTACCATAAGGCTCGCTCATGACGCACTGTTAAGATAAGTACGATCTATTACCCAAGCAAGACAACAGGGGATCTTGTATGAAAGAGATTTTTGGGCGTTGACGCAGAGACATTTTTATCGCCAATGGATAACACACTTGAATTTCTATATCCCACGTAATACTATAGGGGAAGGTACACCAGTATCGGACACTTAAGGTTCCTTTTGTATAATAACTTAAGGAAAGGGTCAAATTAAAATTAAAAAATATTTTTGAAAATTTGATTTGATTCTCTTTCATTGTAGCAAATCATCCTTCTACATTTTATACTGATATAAAAGAATTTAAAACATTTATAAATCTCACATTTTTCACAAATCAAAAACGAGGCACACAGTATCGGACAGTCTCAATATTGTAAGATTATTCTATTATTATGCTCATGTATGTACAGTATATCCATATTACTTTTTATCACATATGTCACATTGATAATAATGAAGTGTCCCTTCAAGGAAACCTTTGCAAATGTTGCACTGGATCCAGTCCTCACTGAAATTCTCACCACAAATTATGCAGTGGGTTGTTTCGCAATCAAAATTCAGTGCCTTCCTAGCTTTTTTCCCCAATTACGCCAAAGACTGTAAATTTAGGTCAACACGCCCTGAGTTCACATTATGCTTTGTATATAATATAATAATAAACTTAGGGAAAGGATTTTCAAAAATTAACATAGAAATTAAATTATTACATAATTGTGACATAAATTTAGTTCTAAAAATTTGTCTAAACATGTTTATATCAGCGTCTTGCCCATCAGAAAACGTGCTTTTAAATGCACCCATGGCAGTTTTCATTTGTCCCTCTTTCGCTGGAGAAATTAATTTCAATCTGTCACCTAATGTACTTCTAGGGACACAGAACTGCTCACTTGCGTACCTAATACTCATTTTAGCCCCTCTTACTTCATGAATTGCTAATTTTATGTTTTCCATCTCCCAGATTCACCTTTATACTCCCATATTTGTCTGAAACAAACGAAGGTATTGTAAGAATTGGTAAGAAAACTTCGGGTACGTTTGTCCGATACTGTGTGCCGGAAGCTTGTCCGATAGTGGGTGCCCAACACGTAAAACTTGAACGTAACACATTTAAACAAAAGCTACGCCATCATCCACATTTCTTCATTTACGTATGGTTAACAATCAACAACCCTTAAAATATTTCACTCATCAGTATTAAGGAGCCGAACAGATTTACAAAATTATCTTCGTGCAGCAAGAAAGAGTCACAAAAGAGAGAGCATCTCACCACGTGCTTACTTCTTTGTTTATGGACACACAATGGTCACCCTCCAACGTACCTCGTGAAGGGTCAGTACTACCATCACAAAAGTTTCCGCAACATTGTGCTGAACCGACGGCCGGTATTGCCTGAAATTATCAAAATACATTCATTAAACTAGCTACGTTTTTTTTTAGTAAAGCAATACTTTTCTTCACATCAATAGAGATATTTTAACTACAGTTTGAAGATAAATTAATTGAAAAACTTGTCTAAAAGAATCTGAGCTGATACTGTAGATCAAATTTGATACCCAAGCAGATTTTGAGTGAAACGGTTTTGTATTTCTGAATACATTTTTAAAGCATTCGTTGAAATAATTAATCTGTTTATGAACTGACTCTCTAGGTTACGATTGTAACCCTAGACAATAGCAGCAGTATCACAACATCATGTTTCATTACAGCAAAAATAGCAATTATCAATGGTTACGTCAAATTTGCTGGCTAGAATTGGTTAATAGTAAGACACTATAATCATAACCGCCACCATCAGATATGTTGTTCCATTTGAGGGGCTTGAACATCGCTAATGTAAATTGTCTGATAATATGTGTTCTTGTAATTGCTATACTAGTGTGTGTGTGTTTGTAACTCAGGTGAGCTTTGGGAAGTAGGCGGCTGTGGCCTTAAGGTGACCGATGACTGAAATTTCGTGATTTACTAAAAAAAACTGAATTACTGTTCAATAATTACTCCAAACCTTCTATTATAGGAAAATATCATAATATTTCAGGTTCCACCATTTGTAAAGGTTGTACGGTCATTTTAAAGAGCTGCTGCATGGGTGTTTAACTCGCTCTGCCACGCTCAACTCACAGTGGTGTCACTATATCGTATATTTTGCCGTTCCTTTTTGAATCTGGCTCCAAAGTTTTACAAATAATAGTGGTGTGGTGTCAACTCTTCATGATATTGAACTGTTCAGCTCACAATCATTATAAATACTATTGTCATTGATCTATTATGAAATTTTTCATCTGAAAACTAGTGGCCTTCACAGTAAACTTAAAAGCATTGCTAGGATTATTTTTTACAATATCAATCTATCGTAAACTAGAATTAGGTATTGTCAAAGTTGTACTGCAGTTTAACATGGGATGTGTAACAGCACTTGAAACCGTACAGAAAGTCAGAGGGCAGTCGGTAACATTATCCGCACTGAAAATTGGCAAGCAGCAGGATGACCAACGTTGCATCCAGAGCAAAAAAGAAAAAAGAAAGGATGAAGAAAGAGAGAAGAGAATAGTCCATAAATGGAAGAGAATAGCAGTGGAAGAGAAGCATAAGAAGTCTGAAGGGGTCACATACAGCGCAGGACAATTCTGAAGCATACAGGTACAATCAAAACTTAACTTGCTTATTTCTCATCTTTCATTTTTTCAGTGCTCTGCTTCCTGTAAAATGTTCCTTGCGGTGCAATTCACGGTTAATTCTCACGAAACTTTCTGGAGTTATACTGATATGTTCGAATAATTAACCTTACTTATAATGAATTTTATGTATTGGTTAGAAATAACACGGCATGCATTTGATTATGACTGGTTTTTTTTTTCAGAAATGAGAAAACCAGAATTTTACAATTTTTTAGTGCCATGCATATTTTAAAAGTAGTTTTCTTTTTAAGTGCGTTTTAGTTTTATATGTGTGTAAAGACTGTTTTCAAATTTTGTGGTCATAAAAGTCAAAATTGTGACGCGAGGAACTTTTTCGGTGTTGCACACCAAAATATCACACTCAAAAATTAGAGAAGTTTGAATCAACCTGTTATCAGGAAACATTGTACAAAAAGTAATATTTACTGTATAAATATGCTCACAACATTTCGTGTTGATATCAGAAAAATCGTAGAAGTTGAATATTTCAGTCATCGGTCCCCTTAAGTTAGATATCATCCCGGCATTCGCCTGGATTAGAAGTGGGAAACCCACGGAATATCACTTCCAGGATGTCTGGGGAGGGAATCAAACCCACCTCTTCTCAGTTTTGCTGCACGAGACTGAGTGTATCCTGTTTCAGCACTCAGACCAGAGTCAAATTACTTGGTAGAGCCAGAAATCGAACCTGAACCTCCGGAGTGACAGGGAAGAACGCAAGCCGCTACACCACGAGATGGACCAATGAATAAAGTATATTGGTAGCTTGAAAGAGAAATGCTAGGGTCTGGTTACATTGAAACTGGAGCTAGGTATACGGACATCATAGCACTTCTGACGCTTCCCCAGCGGTGGGGGGCCATGGAATTGCCAGGTGGTAGTCAACCCCGCACTCTGCTACATGCGTCTTTAATATTTGAGATTGCATGTGAGTTGAGGAAGTAGGCAAGCAGGAGGAATGAAACAAAAGAGAAATGGGGGAGGAGAGGTGAACGTAGGTACGCTCTTGGCGGGGGAAATATTGAAATGAATCAAGGGAGTGGATAGGAGGGATGTAAGAGAAGCTAGTTTAAGTGAGGCCGGAAATGACCCGGGTTACTATATAACTTCTGTGTGTGGTTCAATTCCCCTTGCCACCCTGACCCTCACATCCCTACAGTACACTGAGGCGTGCCATGCTGATTCATGGGTGGTCATTTCAGTCCCGTGTAGTTGGATGTCTGATAACCTGTGTCTCTAGTAAAATGTGTATCAAAAAATTCAGCGGGATTGAGTAAGAGACGGCAGTGGCCTTAAGATAGAAACTATTCCGACATTTGCCTGGACTGATAGTGGTAAACTACGTAATACCCATTGCAGGATAGCTGAGGGAGCAATCGAATCTACCAGTTTTCACATTTTCTTCACGAGGCTGAGTGAATCCCATTCCAGCCTTCAGACCAAAATTAAATTTCTTGGTAGAACCAGGAATCAAACACGGACCTCCGTGGTCACAACCAGGAATACTAGCCAGTACACCAGGAGGTGATCATGTGAGTCGATGTTTTGAGGCCAGGCACGAAAATGTCTCAAGTGACATCAAAACATCTGTCTGGAAATGAGTATCTTTTTAAGTTTTCTTCTTCTTGCTTCTTTTTGGGACTTGGGTAATTTTAGTACAGTTTATCTGTTTATCTGAGTTACCACAGTTATTATCTTGGTGTGATCATGTAATTATTAAGATTTAGTGTCACAATACCTGCCCCGAGACTGGCGGATACCACAATTTACCTCGAGTGCTGGAAAATGTCTGAGAAGCGGTGGCATGGTGGGACAAGGCCCTCAATTGGCTGTAGTGCTACAGGGATAGCAAAGAAAAAGAGTACGGGGAAACCTGGGGTAAAAGAACACACAGGATGGATAATGTTAACACTGGTATTCGAACGTCGAATCTCAGAACTTTCAGCTCTCCGTGTCATCCACGCATTGTTCTACTGTACTTATTGTTAGGCTCAGTCGGTGCTAAGTTCTCCGATTCTCCGTACGCCTACTTCAATTCTTGTGAAGTATGCAATATTCCTCAACTGTGTCTTTATCTTGAATAACTCGGTATTCAATAGTAAACGAGGTGCAGGATTTAGCGTTGATCTTCAAAACGTAAGATAGTACTGTAGTTCAACCTGGCTGAATCAAGTGACATTTAAAGATTTAACTCGACAATATGAAGCTGGTATGTTACGGAACTTCTTCAAGGTAAAAGTCCAAGGTAGGCATTGGAGTCTCTAAAGCGACAGTAAAGAACAAAACCTCTGCTTTTGTGAGGTGTGAAAAAACTTATCATTTCTTATATTTTTGAGCTCATTGAATTTTTTGAATAACGTAACAAACTTCTGAAATTCTATAATTCCTGCTATATAAAACGCCAAAGAATGTCCCTCATCAAGGACTTTCAAATATAGTTGAAAAAATGTACGTGTCTATTTTTTAAAAGATTCTGGGTCGGTTTGTGCGATTATCTGTTTCACAATACATAGGCCTATACTCGCCCTTTACAACACACTAGTGAAATATTATTTTTATATCTTAAACACCTGAGTACAAAACTACTTTGGTATATCTTAACATATAATTAAACGATACCTTAGGCTAGAATGTTACACAAGATGAATTTTTCCTTCAACAAATCAAACTACGAAAGAAGTTGTTTTGTTAAGAACGTGATGAACCCTTATTATAGTATATGGAAAGTCCATAAAAGAAAGTTTCTTTGCATTTTGCAAATCGGTTAATAACGATAAGGAAAAATGACGAACGTGTATATTTTTGTGGAAATTATCGTGCACTTTTTTTTATATTAATTTCCCCCTTTCCCTGTCTGAGCGAAGGGTATTTTATGGATCCCTGGTATGTATATATTCCTGAGGATAAATCGCAAAGGTTACATTTAATGAAATTCCGAAGGGGTACAACTGAAGAAAAGACCAAAATATTTTGTTAATAACATCTTGTGTTTTTGGTACATCTGAATAAATGTAACCGCTAATCTCATGGAGGTTAATCTTCTAGAATAAAAACTGGGATTTTATAAGGAGTGAAGAAAGATTACCGTTTTTTATATACCTTTGATAATAATAATAACGTTATTGGTTTTACGTCCATTTAAACTACTGCGGCATTTAGAGACGCCAGGGTGCCGTAATTTTGCCCCAATGGGGATCTTTAAGGTGCCAGTAAATCTACTGACACGGTTCCCTCGCATTTGCGCACGCTCAAATGCCTGCTGATTGCGCCAGGATTCGATCCAGCAACCTTGGGACCAGCAAGCGAGAACGTTACCGCTGAGCCACGCAGCCAGTCGATATACTTTGGAGGATTGAGTATTGTGACAAATACGGCAGCAACATTTTTAAATATTTCTCATTCTTGCCTTTAAAACGCCACATAAAATAGACCAATATTTAATAAAAACCTTTAAATGTTTGCAGAGGTATTGAATAGTTCGTGAAATTTGACTTCTCAGGTGTAAGAAACACCTTAAACTTAAAACCTACAGGAGCATATTTCTCCTGGTTTTCATTTGTTAAATCATGCACCATGGCCACGAGGGCAGCAAGTCCGGATATCGTAGGTTCAAACACCGGCGCTGCCAGCGGCTACCCTGAGTGTGGATTTACCCCGAGTTATTCCACATTCTCTCGACGCGAATACTGGGATAGTATATTGCTTCAAGTCCCGGCGACCTACCTCATCCCTGTCCCCAATAGTTACACACTCTACTACAGTTATCACAGAATTACAGGTTAAAGAACAAACACCTAAATATAGCATACGGGACTGATGAACAAGATGTCTCAAGGTTTTAAATGAATTAACAACTCATTAATGGATATCTTGTGTTCCGGGTGGCTGGCTGCGTGGAGTTGCGGTAACGTTCTCGCTTGCTGTGCCCAAGATTTCAGGATCGAATCCTGGCGCTGCTAGTTAGCATTTGAGGGTGCGCAAATGTGAGGGAGTCGTGTCAGTAGATTTACTGACAAGTTAAAGATCCCCTTCGGGGAAAAACTCCGACACCACGGCCGGCGTCTCTAAAAGCTGCAGTAGTTAAATGCGACGTTCAACAAGTAACATCATTAGTATTATTAGTAGAGGTATTCCGGAGGGGAGCGTGATGGCGCAGTGGCTTCGCTGCTCGTCTTTCACCCGGACGACTTGGGCTCGAATCCCGGTGACAGCGGGGTGGAATTTTCACCTGAAAAATCACGTGGCGTCAAGAAGGGCATCCGGTCTTAAATCCCCGACCAAAACCAAAATGAGCCTGGTGTGCTCCGGCGACCCCAATTATTTGGGAAAAGCCGAAGAAAGAAGAAGAAGAAGAAGAGGTATTCCGGGCTAGCGGGCTAGCATTCTTGACTATCATCGCTGAGGTACGGGTTAGATTCCCTGCTTTGCAATAAAATTTAATTCTGATCTGAGGGCTAGAATGGGGTGCACACAGCCTCGTGAGGTAAAACTGAGAAGAAGTGGGTCCAATTACCATCTCGACCATTTTGAAAGTGTCTTTTTATAGTTTGCCACTTCCACTTTAAGGAAATGGTGGAATGGTTCCTAACTTAAGGCTACGGCCGTCTCCTTCCCAATCCTCACCTCAATTACAAATACTCACACCAATACAGATTTAACAATAACACAGGTAATCAGAAAATACCTAAGCTCACTCAGAGGTGCACACGGCTTAATGACTACGGTTTTCAATCCCCTCAAATGAAATAGCTGTATTCCGGAAAATTATAATAGCTCTGTACAATCAGGATGTTCCATCGTAAAGCTGAGCAGTGAATGTAAATCACAACAAGCTCTGACTGGTCATTGGGAAGAGGATTGTAGGTGAAGCGTGAGAGGGAGTCTTGAGTACCTCTCTCTCTCTCAGATCGTCGACCTGCCTTACTCCAGCTAAAAGCACAAAATGCTGTTATTTTTACGCAAATCTCTATCCGCTAATGAACGGATAACATAACTAGTAAACACATGAAATTAAGTCTTACTTCTGGTTTGCAAATAATGATTATACGTGCACCCCGCAACATAGCCGTGCGTATTAATAGCCCACCGCAACTGGAAGAAGAAACTGCCAGTCCAGGGTTCGAAGTTTAGAATTCTGGCTCTGACAGCAGACATCTGGAATGTATTTCACTCCCCAGGGCACCTATACCAACTCTAGACCCAGACAATTATAGTTACACCCACAATTCCAGTCACTAGAAGAACACATGTTATCAGAAAAAATAATTGTATACCCATTAAAACGGGGCTGATTACCTAGATATCAGAAGCTCTTAAATAAAGTAACAACTAAAGTCTGTTCGCCGAGTCGAGATGGTTGAGCCGCCTGTTGAACGTAACACTAACTTCAGTACTGTGTGTAGCCTACATGTGAAGCGGGCTGACTTATTATCGGTTACATGCTACAGCGCGGTTTATTTATTGTTTGTTTATGTATTTAATTAATTAATTAATTAGTTCTTAACTGCTTATGACAGGCAACAGTATACAGTGCAGCACAGCACTAAGTGCAGCAAGTCTTGTCTTTTCTCGGGCTACGGCAAGACTAATAATCTCGGAGCTTCTTGGCTATCCCTGTCCGGCAGAGCCGATGACGTGAACTGGGCGTGTTTCCCTGTCCGGGTAGCGAGGGACACTGTCTCGACTCGGCGAATAGACTTTAAGATCAGGATTGTACTCAAAAGAGGTGCAAGTGTGACTGCAAAGGTGACTGACTGCCTTCTGTGGTCATGAGCACATCACTTCTACAGACCATCTTATTTTCAATGAGAACTATAAACTCCATGTCTATGGTAAAAGGGAAGAATGGCACAAATTTCTGTCAATTGGCGTGCGACCGAACTAGTGTACTGTACAGCTCATAATGAGGGAATCAACTGGAGAAGGCTCCTCACTGTGCCCCGCGCCGCGCTGCTGACTACCTGCCCGTCACAGATGTTGTTATTGTCCTTCATTAGAGTAAGAGCATTATAATTAAGTCCAATAGGACACGATTAACTTAACAGCCAAACCAAGATACCTGCAGGGTTTTGAAAATAGCGTGCTCTTCAGGAGTCCATTACATAGTTCAAGAAATGTTAAATGACTTCAGTTTGGGGTTTTCACATTCATTTGTGCATAATATAAGTAAATACTACTATGTAACCAAATCATTAGCTCTAGTGTTAGAAATAAGTGCTTCTATATTACAATGACTAATACATACGTCAGTATTCAACAAAACTTACAACAAATAAGTAACTAGAATGAATGGCTGTCACATTTTGAATTGATCAAGGCTGCAATTGTATAACCTAATAAGAGTTGAGATACACTACATATACATATTTTCAGATATACACAGAACAATATTTAAAAAAATGATAGGACTATGTCAAAGTGATACGTTTCATGATGACAGTTTTTGCTTCACTTGTCCTTTGTAGACAGTCTCTGGAGCATCACTCGCAGGGCTCTAAATGTAAAACAAAAATACTGGAATGCAGCCGAAATAAATCAGAAACCTCTATGGACATCAAATTGGCAGGTGAACTTTTTTTTTGTCGTGTAGCTTCCTGAGAGGCCGAGTGCAGGTCTTTCTATTCGCGTCGGGATGAGAGATGGAATGGATCAAGATGAATGAAACTGGGCAAGGATGTGGAAGGAAGCGGCCGTGGCCTGTCAGAAGGTACTGTCCCAGCATTTGCCTGGTGTTGAAAATGGGAAACCACGGGAAACCATTTCAAGGACAGTCGACGGTGGGGCTCGAACCCACGCGTCTTCCGAGTCAGCAGAGAGCTTGGCCCCATGACCTAACGCCGCTCTTTAGCCAGCGTAGCCACTACTGTCGGTAGGTGAAAAGCTGAAGGAAGTAGGAGACTTCTGTTACTTAGGAAGCAAAATAACCAGTGATGGACGAAGTAAAGAGGATATAAAAAGTAGGTTGGCTCAGGCAAGGAAAGCATTTCTACAAAAAAGGAATCTGTTGACATCGAATATAGATTTAGATATTAGGAAGTCATTTTTGAAAGCCTTTGTCTGGAGCGTGGCCCTCTATGGAAGTAAAACTTGGACTATTGGTGCAGCAGAAAAGAGGAGAATTGAAGCATTTGAAATGTGGAGTTACAGGAGAATGATGAAGATCAGATGGGTAGATAGGGTGACAAACGAAGAGGTATTAAGGCGAGTGGGAGAGGAGAGACGTTTCTGACGAATGCTAATGAAGAGAAGAGATAGGTTAGTAGGACACATACTAAGACGCCCAGGAATAGCAAGCTTAGTTATGGAAGGAAGGGTTGAGGACAAGAACTGTAGGGGTAGACCAAGGTTAGAATATGTTAAACAGATTGCCTTGGATGTAGGGTGTGGTAGCTGTGTAGAGATGAAACGATTAACTCAAGACAGGGAGGCATGGAGGGCTGCATCAAACCAGTCAAAAGACTGAAGACTCAAACAACAACAACAACAACTACTACTTCCCTGCACACCTCTTCTCCATAACTGAATTTTTGGTGAAATCTTTCGACATGTTCACCACTTACAGATGCACAATTTTCAGGGAAGATGTGAAGATGGGTATGATGGAAGTAGAGTTTAAGAAACATGTTACAAACAATTTCTTCATTAATTGACAACTTCCTTATAATTTGGTGCTCTCTTTTTCCCCAAGAAGTTTGAACAAACACTCCAAACATTTTCTCATGCGGCCTTCTCATCGCCTTGGATGATTGCATCAAACTGATTGTCTCTGAAAAGCTCCCGAATCTGTGGTCCAATAAAGATACCCTCCTTGATCTGTGCATCACTTAATCGAGGGAATTTTTGCCTTAAATATTTGAAAACCACACCCTCTCGGTTCATATTCTTGACCAAATTTTTCAAAAGTCCTAATTTTATGTGTAATGGTGGAAGTAACATTTGTTTAGGATCAACCAATGGCTCGTTCGTGACGTTCTTCATCTGCCAATTCGACACCCAGAGAGTTTCTGATTTCTTTCGACTGCATTCCAATACTTTTGTTTTATTATTATTATTATTATTATTAGCCTACTTTTCACATTTTGCAAAAATGAGGAAAAAGTAGACTTATGAGATAGATCCGGGAAAATGTGTGTCTGTCTGTGTGTCTGTCAGTCTGTCCTTCTGTCTGTCTGTCTAGCTGTGTGTGTGTCCCCACCTATCAACTCCTAAACGGCTGCAGCAATCAAAACCAAATTTAGTATGAGTAAAGATGTGCACCGGAATAGCTCACGTCCATATTTGAAAATGATGTCAGTGCTACCAACTGCTGAAAAAACACACTAGAAATTTGAGCTCCATGTTGGATATCTTGCAAGGTATGCATGGGAGCTATTCCAAAATTGGCACACATGTAGATAAGACTATTTTAGTTTAATTTCCAGGAGGCCAACCATGACAGTGTTGCCAAAATAATTTTAAGCCTTCTGATAGGTCCAATGTTTAAATGCATATAACTTCTACACTATCAATTGGATTTCAACCAAATTTTGTATGTAATATCTGTACATAATCAGATATGACTGAGCGTATTCTTATAAGCCACCAGGGCTGCCAACTGTTAATAATTGCTCTCTCTATTTTTTTAATCCAAATACCAATATATCAGAAAGTATGCAAGCCAACAGCTTTAAACTATGCACACGTATATTCTGACATTTTAGATTAATTTGGAGTAACTTATATACGTCAGTTCTACCAACATGATTATAAGCCTGCTGATAGTACCAATTTTTAAATACATGTAACTTCTATACTATCAGTTGGATTTCAACCAAATTTCGTATGTGATATGTGTACCATAACAGATATGACTATAAGTATTGTTAAGAGCAATCAGGGCTGCCAACTGTTAATAAATGCTGTCTATATTCTTTTTACCCTAATATCAATATATCAGAAAGTATGCAAGCCAACAGCTCTATACTTTGCACACGTATAGCAACTGACATTCTAGATTAATTTGGAGTAAATAATACAAGGCAGTGCTGCCAACATGATTCTATGCCTGCTGATATGTCCAATTTTAAAATTCATGTAACTTCTATACTAACAAATGGATTTCATCCAAAATTGGCACAACAAGATATCATAATAATTCAGATTATTTCTGACCAGCACACGCATAGTATTGTTGGCAACATGCTTTTACGCGTGCTGATAGATCCAGTGTCTAACTGCATGTAACGTCCATTGGACTTCAACCAAATTTTGTATTCTGTACCTTAAGAGATGGAACTAAGAATATATTCAGTCACCAGGGCTGCCAACTGTAGTGCTCTATTAGGCTACATTATACCAGGTATATTTTGAACTAATTAGATATTTCGATATTACCAACTTAATTTCGTCATTATTCTAGATAGGTTCATATTCTGTAGAATAATCATTGGCATGAAAAGTAGGCTGTATAGTTCTACACGGAACTTCTTGTTCTTTCTTCGATTCGGCCAACTAGGGACCACGTCAGTTCAACTGTCTCTTCTTCCGAGCTCTAACTACCGCCCAGTGTTCCCGCATTCGTCTTCGGTGTTGTTCTTTTCTCTCTTGGGACCACGCCTTCCCTGTCTTCAGCTTCGGCTTTTCCTGGAAACCTTTGTGCGTACGTAGTGTTTCCTGAAGTGGAACACGCTCCTGGATATCTTTAGGGGAAATTTCCATTTCACGTAGATCTTTCTCAACTTCCGTAAACCATGCCCCTTTGGTTTTCTTATCTTGGAAGTACGTCAGTATCCGTTTTGATATCCTGCCTGGGCTCATTCCTGTCACGTGGCTATAAAAGGCAATCCTTCTTTTTCGAATCGTGTCACTGATCTTCTCCACGTGCTTGTACAATTCGTGGTTGTGACACCTTCTGTACTCCCTGTTTTCTTTGATGGGACCCAGGATTTTCCTCAAAATCTTCCTTTCTTTAGCCTCTAGTTTTTCCATCAGACCTTTCTTGTTCATTAATAGAGTCTCAGCCGCATACAGAGCCTCTGGTCGAATAACAGTAGTATAATTCGCTAGACTTTGGATATTGCATCATCATGACCAGAAATTGCGTAATCCTGATGACGTCATGGGATGACGTCATGGGTCCTTAGAGCGAGCACGTGGTCCAGGAGCGAGCATGTGCAGTGCACGTGTTAGCGTGGGAAGAGGTTGACCCTTTGGCTTGTTTGTGCGATGGTGATAAAAAGTTAATGGGTGTTGACGTCATGGAGGATGTTTATTAGGATGCTAACTGTCATCTGACACCCATGCGAGTGTGAGCACCAACACAAAAGGTTATTCGCGGGTAGTGGGGTAGTGTATGTTCTCTTGCAAGTCGCGTGTGTGCTTGAATACGTATGGCTATGTTGGGAAATGTTTGGTGGCGGGCGAGGACTAGGGTTGAGTGAGGGTTCGTTTAAATGCTATTTTTCCCGCTCTATTTGATGGTGAGGTAATTTTTTAAAATGGGTGGAATTTGGAAACGCAATTTGAGGTAAACGTGCTTTTTTGACAATTTGGCGAATTTAATGAGCTTGTAAGGCTAGAACGATGCATATAGGGTGTCGTAGGACTTGTGGTGAACCACCCCTTGCTATGGACGGGAGTATATCCACCCCAAAATAAATCTACCCTTACCCGGAGGTTAAGTAGTGGTTATTTTTGTATGCATGAGCACTTGAGGGCTTTTGTAAGAGAGCGGAATTTTTAAAAGATTCTTTATAGATGAGGCTTTTTAAAAAATTTATTAAAAAAACAAAAAACTAATAGGTCATTCGATTTTTAGTATCTCGCTAACCAATAATGCGATGTAAACATATGGGGTGTCATAGGACTCGTAGTGAATTCTCCTTTTGTATGAATGAGGTATGTCAACCCCCAAAATAAAAACTACCCTTACCTGGGGTGAAAGAGCAATTTTTGTATGTATGCACACCGGTGGCTTTTGTCAAAAGGGTCTAACTACACATTTGTTAATATTTTCTGAACCCAGGATGGGATTTTCCCATAGGCAGTATCCTAGCACTTGGGGTGACACCTCGTTTTTGAAAGTATCATTCATTTATTTTCTTGTCAAAAGGGCCTAACTACACTTTTGTTAATATCTCGTGAACCAATCATGCTAGGGACTTGTATGAGGGGTCCTAGCACTTGGGGCGACGT
This sequence comes from Meconema thalassinum, assembly GCA_946902985.2. NCBI lineage: Eukaryota > Metazoa > Arthropoda > Insecta > Orthoptera > Tettigoniidae > Meconema > Meconema thalassinum. Next base: position 1,211,496,182 of record OX336388.2, read on the forward strand.
CCCCCTTTATGGGGTGAAACTACCCCCCCAAAATTGAAAACTCAATATCTTGGAAACTATGAACCCTAAAATTAGGCGTTATAGCTTTAAAAATAGGTGATGACATAGGCTTTTACCTGGATTGGTCATTTCACCCCTAAAACAGTAAATAGTCATGTTATGGGGAAAAAACGTGTTAAACACCTAAAAATGATAAATGAAACTAAGATCTTTTGTTTTTGATGAAAAATAGCAGGGGGGGTGAAAACTACCCCCAAATTGAAAAATCGATACCTTGGAAACTAAGAACCGTAAAATTATGTGTAATAGCTTAAAAAATTCGTTGTGACATAGGCTTTTACCCGGATAGATGATGTCACCCCTAAAACAGTAAATAGTGATTTTACAGTGGGGAAAAAGGTTTTAAACGGGTAAAAATGATAATTGAACCTAAGATCTTTTGTTTTTGATGAAAAATAGCAGGGGGGTGAAAACTACCCCCAAATTGAAAAATCGATACCTTGGAAACTAAGAACCGTAAAATTATGTGTAATAGCTTAAAAAATTCGTTGTGACATAGGCTTTTACCCGGATAGATGATGTCACCCCTAAAACAGTAAATAGTGATTTTACAGTGGGGAAAAAGGTTTTAAACGGGTAAAAATGATAATTGAACCTAAGATCTTTTGTTTTTGATGAAAAATAGCAGGGGGGTGAAAACTACCCCCAAATTGAAAAATCGATACCTTGGAAACTAAGAACCGTAAAATTATGTGTAATAGCTTAAAAAATTCGTTGTGACATAGGCTTTTACCCGGATAGATGATGTCACCCCTAAAACAGTAAATAGTGATTTTACAGTGGGGAAAAAGGTTTTAAACGGGTAAAAATGATAATTGAACCTAAGATCTTTTGTTTTTGATGAAAAATAGCAGGGGGGTGAAAACTACCCCCAAATTGAAAAATCGATACCTTGGAAACTAAGAACCGTAAAATTATGTGTAATAGCTTAAAAAATTCGTTGTGACATAGGCTTTTACCCGGATAGATGATGTCACCCCTAAAACAGTAAATAGTGATTTTACAGTGGGGAAAAAGGTTTTAAACGGGTAAAAATGATAATTGAACCTAAGATCTTTTGTTTTTGATGAAAAATAGCAGGGGGGTGAAAACTACCCCAAAATTGAAAAATCGATACCTTGGAAACTAAGAACCGTAAAATTATGTGTAATAGCTTAAAAAATTCGTTGTGACATAGGCTTTTACCCGGATAGATGATGTCACCCCTAAAACAGTAAATAGTGATTTTACAGTGGGGAAAAAGGTTTTAAACGGGTAAAAATGATAATTGAACCTAAGATCTTTTGTTTTTGATGAAAAATAGCAGGGGGGTGAAAACTACCCCAAAATTGAAAAATCGATACCTTGGAAACTAAGAACCGTAAAATTATGTGTAATAGCTTAAAAAATTCGTTGTGACATAGGCTTTTACCCGGATAGATGATGTCACCCCTAAAACAGTAAATAGTGATTTTACAGTGGGGAAAAAGGTCTTAAACGGGTAAAAATGATAATTGAACCTAAGATCTTTTGTTTTTGATGAAAAATAGCAGGGGGGTGAAAACTACCCCGTATATGAAAGGAGTGTAGACTTATTGATGTTGCAGATTGGAAACAGTGAAAGTTATCACTTTTGTTTAATTAGAAATCTTGCTCGCCTTGTGCGTTCAAGCATCACTAGCACTCAGAGAAGGATTTATATATGTAGACGTTGTTTGTCATATTATCTTCTTGAGGATGAGTTAAATGTTCACTTTGCAGACTGTAAACAGTTTCCTGTTGCAAAAAGCATAATGCCGACTGATGAACAAAGATTTGTTAATTTTACAGAATTCCGAGTTAAAGATACAGTTCCATTTATAATATATGCAGACACTGAATGCGTTTTGTCTCCAATTTCCTCCTGTTTTTCAAATAGTGACATTCATAACTCTACTTTAACACATAAACATATTCCTTACAGCATTTCTTTATACCTTCATTGTAATTTCGATAGTGAATTGTGCAGTTTCAAGCTCTTTAGGGGAAATAATTGCATTGAATTGTTTGTAAAGGAACTTTATAGTATTGTGGATAAACTTCAAACATATTACTTATCGGTTAAGCCAATGTTAAAGATGACCGAAAATGAAGAAAGATTATTTTTGTCAAGTAAAATGTGTCACATTTGCGAGAAACCGATTGCAGTTAATGAACTCAAAGTACGCGATCATTGTCACTTAACTGGAAAATATAGAGGAAGCGCACACAATAGTTGTAATTTAAATTACAAAGTAACAAAGGTTTTGCCTATAGCATTTCATAATCTAACCGCCTATGATGGACATTTTATAATTAAAGAAATTTGCGAGAAACGTGATGGAGAGGTGTTACATAATCCTGGTCATATAAAATTGTTAGCGATGAATATGGAACGTTACAAAGGGTTTACAAAGTATGTACGGGCTAAGAATGGATTCATTCAGTTAAGATTTTTCGATACATATAATTTCTTGTCCTGTTCACTAGATCAATGTTCATCTTCGTTAAGCGAAGATTCAAAGCAAATAACACAACGTTATTTTAATGATGATGCACAGTTTCGACTTACTGCGAGAAAAGGTGTGTTTCCCTATGAATACGTCACGAGTATGGATGTTCTTAACGAAACTAAATTACCTGAAATATCCAAGTTTTATAGCAGCCTTAATGATCAAACAATATCGAATGAAGAGTATGAGTTTGCTCAATCGGTGTGGGAAACGTTTTCCTGTCAAACATTAGGAGAATACGCAGATTTGTATTTAAAAGTTGACACACTTCTTTTGGCGGATGTCTTTGAAAATTTTAGATCGAATGGCATGGAAACTTATGGCATTGATGCAGCTCATTTTTACACTGCTCCATCTATGTCTTGGTGTGCTATGAAAAAGATAACCAACGTTCAACTTGAATTGCTTCAAGATATTGATATGTTACACTTTTTGGAACGATCTATTCGAGGAGGAAATGTTCAGTGTATAACACGACATGCGATTGCTAATAATAAGTATATGAAAACTTATGATGAGAAAAAGCAAGAGTCCTACATAATGTACTTTGACGTTAATAATTTGTATGGATATGCGATGATGGAATATCTTCCAACGGGTGGCTTTAAATGGATTGCAAATGTTGAAGGCTTTGATGTTTTAACTATTGATGATACTTCAGAAATTGGATATATTTTGGAAGTAGATTTGACTTATCCTCAAGAGTTACATGACAAACATTCAGATTACCCTCTATGTCCAGAAAAGTTGACAAAGCTAATGGCTACCCTAGATAATAAAGAACGTTATGTTTTGCATTATAGATTGTTAAAGCAATGTATTCAACTAGGAATGAAATTAGATCGTATTCACAGAATAATTGAATTCAATCAGAGCCAATGGCTAAAACCATATATTGATGTGAACACAGAGAAACGAAAACCAGCCAAAAATGATTTTGAAAAGAATTTTTATAAATTGATGAATAATGCAATTTTTGGTCGTTCACTGATGAATGTGAGGAAGTTAAGGGACATCAAATGGGTCACCAAATGGCATGGAGCTCGTGGTGGTAGGTCTTTAATAGCTAAGGCTAATTTTAAACATAGAATTATATTCGATGAACAATGTATGGTCATCGAGATGAGTAGACTAAAGATTTTTCACAATCAACCAGTATATGTTGGTGCATCTATATTAGATTTGTCTAAATGTAAAATGAATGACTTTCATTACAATGTTATTTTAGCAAATCCTGAATCAAATGTGAGGTTGTTATACACAGACACCGATAGTTTTATGTATATATTCTATTATGATATTTATGAGTTCATGAAACAACATTCAAATTTGTTTGATACTGGAAACTATGAAACAAACAATCCTTTTGGCATTGTGAGACAAAATAAAGGTGAAATTGGTTTAATGAAAGATGAAAATGCTGGAAGGATTGTTGAAGAATTTGTGGGGTTACGACCCAAAATGTATGCAATAAAATTGTGTGATGAAATGAATAGCTTGTGTAAGGCTAAAGGCATTAAGAAGAGTGTGAGTAAAAGTAAGAATATTGATGAGTATCGAAAGTGTCTTTATAACAGAGAAAAAGTCAACAAAGTTCAAGTTTGTATAATTTCAAAATCTCATTCTGTATTTACTGTTCGGCAAAATAAGTTGGCAATTTCATCAAACGAAGATAAAAGACACATAACTGAAAACGGAATTGATACTTTACCGTTTGGTCATTTTTCTCTGAAAAATGATTAGAAACAAATTGAGATTAAAGCAGTTCATCTCACTTACTTTATTTCTTTCACACACACACTTTTATGCTGGTAATAATACTAATTTTTGTGTGTTCCTTTGCTTATGAAATCCTAGACTAGGAGTTCCACATTCGACATGATAGCGGAGTTTCATCTCCCATAAACTCGTCTCTGAGGTGGGTGCCAGAAAAGGCATCCAGCTGTAAAAACCACACCCTCACATAGACTTTCATAACTTCTTACGTTGAGGTTCATAACACTACGTTGATTGATTTATCGGTTTCCTTTTCACAATTCCTGTCTATACATTCCTCTTGAAGGTTGCAAGATGCTTGCAAGGTTCCTAAAATGCAATTAAATTTAATAAATACCTTAAGATGGTTTGATTTGTTTAATGATATGGTGTTAATAGTATTTTTAGGTTTTGACTGGCTTTGCATTAAGAATTGACTAACCAAACATGAGTTACCTATCAGGGAAACATTTTGGCCACTATGTTGGCTATTGACCAGTGAGTTTAGCTGTTTATCATTTTTTTAAATCATAAACAACAGAGGGTTAAACGTATAGATAAACCGTGTGACCATGTTTGTTAAACAAGACATTATACCAGAGACAATTAGAATACTTATGTAGAGTTTACCAAAAATAATGTTGTGTAACAGTAAATGCTAGTCAACAGTTATACACTTCTAAAAAAAATCATCATACAATACCTGAGAGCTCTTCTAAAATTATTGATGTGTAACATGATTCCACTAACTTGCTATGTATTTTTTGGCTTGGGGGTGATTTTCAAGAAATGCAAATGGAACTGAAATGCAATACAAACAATGAGCGTGCCTGGTGGCTGAGATTGATACCACGACGTACTGTCGGTTATGTAGCTATGTGGAATGTATATCAAATATGGTTTACTTCAAGGTCTGGAGATCCCTACAATTCCTACAATAAATGATCTTGAAATGGTCATCCTATGGTGTGAAAATATTTATTAGGTATATATATATATATTTACTGAAAACAATTATGATTTATTAAATGTTTATATGTTTACAGTATTGTTATTTAATGTAAGCACTTGAGGCACTACCGACCAATGGGAAGCAAAAAGTGGGAGCATATATGGGATGAAATGTGGGAGCAAAGCAAATATAAAAAGTGGGAGCAAATATGCTAACAAATATGTCAACAAATATGCCGGCAAAAGTATATACACAATTCAAGATAGTTGAAAGTAAAGTATATACACAATTCAAGTTAGCATATTTGCTCCCACTTTTTATATTTGCTTTGCTCCCACATTTCATCCCATATATGCTCCCACTTTTTGCTTCCCATTGGTCGGTAGTGCCTCAAGTGCTTACATTAAATAACAATACTGTAAACATATAAACATTTAATAAATCATAATTGTTTTCAGTAAATATATATATATACCTAATAAATATTTTCACACCATAGGATGACCATTTCAAGATCATTTATTGTAGGAATTGTAGGGATCTCCAGACCTTGAAGTAAACCATATTTGATATACATTCCACATAGCTACATAACCGACAGTACGTCGTGGTATCAATCTCAGCCACCAGGCACGCTCATTGTTTGTATTGCATTTCAGTTCCATTTGCATTTCTTGAAAATCACCCCCAAGCCAAAAAATACATAGCAAGTTAGTGGAATCATGTTACACATCAATAATTTTAGAAGAGCTCTCAGGTATTGTATGATGATTTTTTTTAGAAGTGTATAACTGTTGACTAGCATTTACTGTTACACAACATTATTTTTGGTAAACTCTACATAAGTATTCTAATTGTCTCTGGTATAATGTCTTGTTTAACAAACATGGTCACACGGTTTATCTATACGTTTAACCCTCTGTTGTTTATGATTTAAAAAAATGATAAACAGCTAAACTCACTGGTCAATAGCCAACATAGTGGCCAAAATGTTTCCCTGATAGGTAACTCATGTTTGGTTAGTCAATTCTTAATGCAAAGCCAGTCAAAACCTAAACATACTATTAACACCATATCATTAAACAAATCAAACCATCTTAAGGTATTTATTAAATTTAATTGCATTTTAGGAACCTTGCAAGCATCTTGCAACCTTCAAGAGGAATGTATAGACAGGAATTGTGAAAAGGAAACCGATAAATCAATCAACGTAGTGTTATGAACCTCAACGTAAGAAGTTATGAAAGTCTATGTGAGGGTGTGGTTTTTACAGCTGGATGCCTTTTCTGGCACCCACCTCAGAGACGAGTTTATGGGAGATGAAACTCCGCTATCATGTCGAATGTGGAACTCCTAGTCTAGGATTTCATAAGCAAAGGAACACACAAAAATTAGTATTATTACCAGCATAAAAGTGTGTGTGTGAAAGAAATAAAGTAAGTGAGATGAACTGCTTTAATCTCAATTTGTTTCTAATCATTTTTCAGAGAAAAATGACCAAACGGTAAAGTATCAATTCCGTTTTCAGTTATGTGTCTTATATCTTCGTTTGATGAAATTGCCAACTTATTTTGCCGAACAGTAAATACAGAATGAGATTTTGAAATTATACAAACTTGAACTTTGTTGACTTTTTCTCTGTTATAAAGACACTTTCGATACTCATCAATATTCTTACTTTTACTCACACTCTTCTTAATGCCTTTAGCCTTACACAAGCTATTCATTTCATCACACAATTTTATTGCATACATTTTGGGTCGTAACCCCACAAATTCTTCAACAATCCTTCCAGCATTTTCATCTTTCATTAAACCAATTTCACCTTTATTTTGTCTCACAATGCCAAAAGGATTGTTTGTTTCATAGTTTCCAGTATCAAACAAATTTGAATGTTGTTTCATGAACTCATAAATATCATAATAGAATATATACATAAAACTATCGGTGTCTGTGTATAACAACCTCACATTTGATTCAGGATTTGCTAAAATAACATTGTAATGAAAGTCATTCATTTTACATTTAGACAAATCTAATATAGATGCACCAACATATACTGGTTGATTGTGAAAAATCTTTAGTCTACTCATCTCGATGACCATACATTGTTCATCGAATATAATTCTATGTTTAAAATTAGCCTTAGCTATTAAAGACCTACCACCACGAGCTCCATGCCATTTGGTGACCCATTTGATGTCCCTTAACTTCCTCACATTCATCAGTGAACGACCAAAAATTGCATTATTCATCAATTTATAAAAATTCTTTTCAAAATCATTTTTGGCTTGTTTTCGTTTCTCTGTGTTCACATCAATATATGGTTTTAGCCATTGGCTCTGATTGAATTCAATTATTCTGTGAATACGATCTAATTTCATTCCTAGTTGAATACATTGCTTTAACAATCTATAATGCAAAACATAACGTTCTTTATTATCTAGGGTAGCCATTAGCTTTGTCAACTTTTCTGGACATAGAGGGTAATCTGAATGTTTGTCATGTAACTCTTGAGGATAAGTCAAATCTACTTCCAAAATATATCCAATTTCTGAAGTATCATCAATAGTTAAAACATCAAAGCCTTCAACATTTGCAATCCATTTAAAGCCACCCGTTGGAAGATATTCCATCATCGCATATCCATACAAATTATTAACGTCAAAGTACATTATGTAGGACTCTTGCTTTTTCTCATCATAAGTTTTCATATACTTATTATTAGCAATCGCATGTCGTGTTATACACTGAACATTTCCTCCTCGAATAGATCGTTCCAAAAAGTGTAACATATCAATATCTTGAAGCAATTCAAGTTGAACGTTGGTTATCTTTTTCATAGCACACCAAGACATAGATGGAGCAGTGTAAAAATGAGCTGCATCAATGCCATAAGTTTCCATGCCATTCGATCTAAAATTTTCAAAGACATCCGCCAAAAGAAGTGTGTCAACTTTTAAATACAAATCTGCGTATTCTCCTAATGTTTGACAGGAAAACGTTTCCCACACCGATTGAGCAAACTCATACTCTTCATTCGATATTGTTTGATCATTAAGGCTGCTATAAAACTTGGATATTTCAGGTAATTTAGTTTCGTTAAGAACATCCATACTCGTGACGTATTCATAGGGAAACACACCTTTTCTCGCAGTAAGTCGAAACTGTGCATCATCATTAAAATAACGTTGTGTTATTTGCTTTGAATCTTCGCTTAACGAAGATGAACATTGATCTAGTGAACAGGACAAGAAATTATATGTATCGAAAAATCTTAACTGAATGAATCAATTCTTAGCCCGTACATACTTTGTAAACCCTTTGTAACGTTCCATATTCATCGCTAACAATTTTATATGACCAGGATTATGTAACACCTCTCCATCACGTTTCTCGCAAATTTCTTTAATTATAAAATGTCCATCATAGGCGGTTAGATTATGAAATGCTATAGGCAAAACCTTTGTTACTTTGTAATTTAAATTACAACTATTGTGTGCGCTTCCTCTATATTTTCCAGTTAAGTGACAATGATCGCGTACTTTGAGTTCATTAACTGCAATCGGTTTCTCGCAAATGTGACACATTTTACTTGACAAAAATAATCTTTCTTCATTTTCGGTCATCTTTAACATTGGCTTAACCGATAAGTAATATGTTTGAAGTTTATCCACAATACTATAAAGTTCCTTTACAAACAATTCAATGCAATTATTTCCCCTAAAGAGCTTGAAACTGCACAATTCACTATCGAAATTACAATGAAGGTATAAAGAAATGCTGTAAGGAATATGTTTATGTGTTAAAGTAGAGTTATGAATGTCACTATTTGGAAAACAGGAGGAAATTGGAGACAAAACGCATTCAGTGTCTGCATATATTATAAATGGAACTGTATCTTTAACTCGGAATTCTGTAAAATTAACAAATCTTTGTTCATCAGTCGGCATTATGCTTTTTGCAACAGGAAACTGTTTACAGTCTGCAAAGTGAACATTTAACTCATCCTCAAGAAGATAATATGACAAACAACGTCTACATATATAAATCCTTCTCTGAGTGCTAGTGATGCTTGAACGCACAAGGCGAGCAAGATTTCTAATTAAACAAAAGTGATAACTTTCACTGTTTCCAATCTGCAACATCAATAAGTCTACACTCCTTTCATATACGGGGTAGTTTTCACCCCCCTGCTATTTATCATCAAAAACAAAAGATCTTAGGTTCAATTATCATTTTTACCCGTTTAAGACCTTTTTCCCCACTGTAAAATCACTATTTACTGTTTTAGGGGTGACATCATCTATCCGGGTAAAAGCCTATGTCACAACGAATTTTTTAAGCTATTACACATAATTTTACGGTTCTTAGTTTCCAAGGTATCGATTTTTCAATTTTGGGGTAGTTTTCACCCCCCTGCTATTTTTCATCAAAAACAAAAGATCTTAGGTTCAATTATCATTTTTACCCGTTTAAAACCTTTTTCCCCACTGTAAAATCACTATTTACTGTTTTAGGGGTGACATCATCTATCCGGGTAAAAGCCTATGTCACAACGAATTTTTTAAGCTATTACACATAATTTTACGGTTCTTAGTTTCCAAGGTATCGATTTTTCAATTTTGGGGTAGTTTTCACCCCCCTGCTATTTTTCATCAAAAACAAAAGATCTTAGGTTCAATTATCATTTTTACCCGTTTAAAACCTTTTTCCCCACTGTAAAATCACTATTTACTGTTTTAGGGGTGACATCATCTATCCGGGTAAAAGCCTATGTCTCAACGAATTTTTTAAGCTATTACACATAATTTTACGGTTCTTAGTTTCCAAGGTATCGATTTTTCAATTTGGGGGTAGTTTTCACCCCCCTGCTATTTTTCATCAAAAACAAAAGATCTTAGGTTCAATTATCATTTTTACCCGTTTAAAACCTTTTTCCCCACTGTAAAATCACTATTTACTGTTTTAGGGGTGACATCATCTATCCGGGTAAAAGCCTATGTCACAACGAATTTTTTAAGCTATTACACATAATTTTACGGTTCTTAGTTTCCAAGGTATCGATTTTTCAATTTGGGGGTAGTTTTCACCCCCCTGCTATTTTTCATCAAAAACAAAAGATCTTAGGTTCAATTATCATTTTTACCCGTTTAAAACCTTTTTCCCCACTGTAAAATCACTATTTACTGTTTTAGGGGTGACATCATCTATCCGGGTAAAAGCCTATGTCACAACGAATTTTTTAAGCTATTACACATAATTTTACGGTTCTTAGTTTCCAAGGTATCGATTTTTCAATTTGGGGGTAGTTTTCACCCCCCTGCTATTTTTCATCAAAAACAAAAGATCTTAGGTTCAATTATCATTTTTACCCGTTTAAAACCTTTTTCCCCACTGTAAAATCACTATTTACTGTTTTAGGGGTGACATCATCTATCCGGGTAAAAGCCTATGTCACAACGAATTTTTTAAGCTATTACACATAATTTTACGGTTCTTAGTTTCCAAGGTATCGATTTTTCAATTTGGGGGTAGTTTTCACCCCCCCTGCTATTTTTCATCAAAAACAAAAGATCTTAGTTTCATTTATCATTTTTAGGTGTTTAACACGTTTTTTCCCCATAACATGACTATTTACTGTTTTAGGGGTGAAATGACCAATCCAGGTAAAAGCCTATGTCATCACCTATTTTTAAAGCTATAACGCCTAATTTTAGGGTTCATAGTTTCCAGGATATTGAGTTTTCAATTTGGGGGGGGTAGTTTCACCCCATAAAGGGGGACGTCGCCCCAAGTGCTAGGACCCCTCATACAAGTCCCTAGCATGATTGGTTCACGAGATATTAACAAAAGTGTAGTTAGGCCCTTTTGACAAGAAAATAAATGAATGATACTTTCAAAAACGAGGTGTCACCCCAAGTGCTAGGATACTGCCTATGGGAAAATCCCATCCTGGGTTCAGAAAATATTAACAAATGTGTAGTTAGACCCTTTTGACAAAAGCCACCGGTGTGCATACATACAAAAATTGCTCTTTCACCCCAGGTAAGGGTAGTTTTTATTTTGGGGGTTGACATACCTCATTCATACAAAAGGAGAATTCACTACGAGTCCTATGACACCCCATATGTTTACATCGCATTATTGGTTAGCGAGATACTAAAAATCGAATGACCTATTAGTTTTTTGTTTTTTTAATAAATTTTTTAAAAAGCCTCATCTATAAAGAATCTTTTAAAAATTCCGCTCTCTTACAAAAGCCCTCAAGTGCGCATGCATACAAAAATAACCACTACTTAACCTCCGGGTAAGGGTAGATTTATTTTGGGGTGGATATACTCCCGTCCATAGCAAGGGGTGGTTCACCACAAGTCCTACGACACCCTATATGCATCGTTCTAGCCTTACAAGCTCATTAAATTCGCCAAATTGTCAAAAAAGCACGTTTACCTCAAATTGCGTTTCCAAATTCCACCCATTTTAAAAAATTACCTCACCATCAAATAGAGCGGGAAAAATAGCATTTAAACGAACCCTCACTCAACCCTAGTCCTCGCCCGCCACCAAACATTTCCCAACATAGCCATACGTATTCAAGCACACACGCGATTTGCAAGAGAACATACACTACCCCACTACCCGCGAATAACCTTTTGTTTTGGTGCTCACACTCGCATGGGTGTCAGATGACAGTTAGCATCCTAATAAACATCCTCCATGACGTCAACACCCATTAACTTTTTATCACCATCGCACAAACAAGCCAAAGGGTCAACCTCTTCCCACGCTAACACGTGCACTGCACATGCTCGCTCCTGGACCACGTGCTCGCTCTAAGGACCCATGACGTCATCCCATGACGTCATCAGGATTACGCAATTTCTGGTCATGATGATGCAATATCCAAAGTCTAGCGAATTATACTACTAATAACAGTGCAGTAATGTCTAATTTTGGCGTTTAAGGATATCGATCTCTTATTGTAGATGTCTTTAGTCAGGTTGTATGCCATTTCCATTTTATTAATGCGTGGCATGAAGGCTTCCTTCTCTGATAGGCTAGGCTCTATCCATTCACCGAGGTATTTAAACTTTTCTGCCTTCTGAACTTTTCCTAGTCCAACCTCCAGTTCCCTGGGCGGTGACTTTATATTTGTCATGAATTGTGTCTTCTCAAAGGAGATTTGAAGCCCAGCCTTCAGTGCTTGATTTTTCAGCTGGTTAAGTTGTTCTTCTGCCATATCAATGGAATCTGAAAAGATCACTAGATCATCTGCAAAGGCTAGACAGTCGATTGTAAGATTCATATACTTGTACCCTAGCCTTACGCCATTTTCTACCCTGGAATTTTCCATTTCCTTCCGCCATTCTCGGATGACCTTTTCCAAAACACAATTGAAGAGAAGCGGTGATAGCCCGTCTCCTTGCCTCACTCCTGTCCTGATTTCAAAGGCATCAGACATCTCTCCTCTGAACTTTACTTTGGAGGTGGTGTTGGTCAGGGTTTGCTGGATAATTGATTGTGTCTTGTTCTCTAAGCCAAACTCTTCAAGGATTTGCAATAGGGTGGTTCGATCAATTGAGTCGTACGCTTTCTGAAAATCAACAAAGGTCATCACGAATTCCCTGTTCCTGAGTTTCAGATATGAAAGGATGGACTTCAGATTCATAATCTGCTCAGCACATGATCGTCCCTTTCTGAAACCCCCTTGGTATTCCCCCAGTTGTGGATCGATTTGTTGTTCCGCCCTATTCTGCAGAGCTTTTGAGAGGATCTTGTAAGTTATTGATAGAAGAGAGATGCCACGGTAATTGTTCACATCGGTTTTCTCCCCTTTTTTATGTAGTGGATGAATTACGGCAGAGGTCCATCCACTTGGGAGTTTATCGCTCTCCCAGATCTCTTGAATAATTGCAACAAGCTTGTCGACTGCTTTTTCCCCTGCATGTTTCCACAGTTCAGCAATTATTTTATTATTATTATTATTATTATTACTTATTATTATTATTTAATTGATTTTTCCCCTTTAGGAGAGCGATTGAACTTGAATACATGATTTCATCTTCTGGCGTTTTCCCGCTTCTGTTCCCAAAATCTCTTCATCCTCTCAGAATGCGCCTTGTTCCGCTCAGCTGTCCACTTTCTTCCAGGCTGCGGTGACGGTCTATGATCAAACTTAATATTTTTGATTTTAATCCTGCACTCGGTGCGGTCTTCAAAATTTTCAATGTTGACCTGTTGTAGGTCCCTCTGAACCTCTGTCAGCCACTCCGTGCCACACTTACTCCGTGTTATAACGTTGAGCAATTTCTTCGGCGTTCTGAAATTTTCCATCCTGTAAATGTGTGTATAAAACTGTACTCGGCGTTTTCTGATAACTTCCGTTATCGTGTGGATCTTTTGGTTGAGTTCGCTTTGAGGTCTCTTCATCCAAATACCGTTATTATTAACTGCCCCGTAAATCTTTCTGAGAATTTTCCTTTCCTGTTTTTCTATATCCTTAATTTTGGAATGACTGTCGATCACCATTGTTTCGGCTGCGTAAGTTGCTTCCGGAAGAATCACCGTTGTTTAGTGCCTTAATTTTGCGTCCAGCGAGATGCACTTCTTGTTGTAGTGAGCCCACGCTAGCTTGTAGGCCTTCTGTAGTTTGGTGATTCTTTGTTCATTGGCGATTCGGTTTAGTCCCGAGGACTGTATGATATCACCAAGGTATTTAAAATGGGGGACTTGTATTATTTTACCGTATCGTGGGATTAAAGAAAAGTTATATTCTGGCCTTCTTTCCATATAGTGGTTATTTTTTTCATAAGAAATTTGTAGTCCGGTTCTTTGAGCAATTTCATGTAATTTTTCCACTGCGTGTATGGCTTCATGTCTGGTGTTAGTGATAATGGCAATATCGTCCGCAAAAGCGAGGCACTTGACTGTAAGACGGTTCTCTTTTTTGATTACAATTTGAATGCCTTTTACATGAGGTTTCCATTTCCTAATGATCTTTTCTAGAACAATATTAAATAGCATTGGGGATAATCCGTCCCCCTGTCGAACTCCAGTTTTGATGAGAAAGGGCTCCGATATTTCACCCATGAATTTCACTTTGGACATAGTTCCTGTAATCGTCTGTTCAATGATTTTTCGGGTCTTTCTGTCTATCCTGAATTCTTTCATGATAATAAAAAGGGTTTCGCGGTCTACAGAGTCATATGCTTTTCTGAAGTCGACGAATGTTATTACTGTATTTCTACATTTTCTCATTTGTAATATTGTTTTTAAGCTCCACACCTGTTCAGCACAAGATCGCCCTTTTCTGAATCCGGCTTGGTATTCACCGATTAGCGGATCCACCTGGGGTTCTAGCCTGTTTAAAAGTGCCTTGGAGAGGATTTTATAAGCAATAGGGAGCAGGGAGATTCCCCTGTAATTACTCATGTCTGTTTTATCACCCCTTTTGTGTAACGGATGAATTAGAGCACATTTCCAGTCTTCTGGTATTAGCTCCATCATCCATATGTCTGAAATAAGGTGATGAAGTTTCTGAGTAAGTGTAGGATCGTTCAGTTTCCAGAATTCAGCAATGATCCAATCTTCTCCTGGTGCTTAGTTATTTTTGAGCTTTTGGATGATCTCCTGAATTTCTTCTAGGTCAGGGGGTTGTGAGTCCGGGTGTGTGGAAACCGGAGGAGTGAAGGCAAGTTTTTCTTGGGGTGGTTCGCAGTTAAGAAGGGAGTTGAAGTATTGGGCTAATATTTTACAGTTTTCTTTCGCGTTAGTTTCCAACGTGCCATCGGGTTTTTTGAAGCACATGCTGGGCGCCTGATATCCCTTTAAGTTTTCTCTAAACGTCTTGTAGAAGTTTCTAGTATCATGTTGGGTGAAATCCTGCTGGATTTCATGGAGTCTGTTGTTGTCATATACTCGTTTTTCTTTCCTAATTGTTTTGGAGGCATATTTTTGGGTTTTAAGAAAGTTCTCCCAGTTTTCATCAGTTTTGTGACTGTTAAACTTTTTCCACGCAGTCATGCGGTTGTCAACTGCCCGATCGCGAATTGCATTCCACCAACGATGTTTTCTTGTGCGAGGAGGTTGTCCTAGTTTCATGACTTCCTGACTTTTCATCGTTATTTTCTGCCAGTCTGTTGATGTCTCCTGATTAATTTGCATTATGATTTCTTCTTTGTGGAGTTTCAAGTACTCTGGATCTGGTTTGATATTTTTGTGTGGGCCTTTTTGCTTTCTATTGGGTTGGAATTTCGTCTTAATTTGGAGAAGATGATGGTCTGATTCAAAGGCGCCTTTGCGAGCTCGGACGTTTAAAATTTATTTTGTGTTTTTCTTGGAAATTGCGATATGGTCAATTTGGTATTCACCCTGTCTAATATTGGGTAATCTCCATGTGGTTAACTTGTGCGGAGGTTTTTGAAATTGTGTGCTCATGATCTTAAGTTCAAAGTTTTTGCCGAAGCCAATTTGTCTTTCACCATTCCCGTTGGTACGTTCGTGCTTAGTATGGGGGCCTGAGGTATCACTAAATTTTCTTTCCTTACCTAACTGGGCATTAAAATCGCCCAACAAGATCTTCACATGGTGCCTTGGTATTTTGTTGGTTGTTTCTTCGAGAGTTTCCCAGAAATTGTCCATAGTTTCAGGATCGGATTTGTTGAGTTGATTTATGGGAGCGTGGACGTTGATCAGTGTGTAAACTTTGGCTGACTTTACTGAGAGCAGAGATACTCTTTCGTTGGGAGAAGAGAAATCGATGACTGAGTCGAGTACGGAATTGTGTATGGCGAAACCGGTTCCCAGGAGTGGTAGTTTGCCTCTTTTTATGGCAGGTTTGCCTTTATAGATTCTGAATTTCTCCGTATTAAAGTGTTCTTCATCCGTGAATCGTGTCTCTTGAAGTGCGGTGATTTTGAGGTAAAATTTTTCGAGGGCGTTAGTGAGTTGTTTTAATTTGCCTGTTTTAGTGAGGGTGTTCACATTAATTGTGCCATTAAAATTCTTGCGTCGAGTTTTGAGAGTGTGAAGAGTTCTTGAGAAGCTCCAATTCTTCTCCGCATGGTGTCCCAGATCCCCCAGAATCCGATGATCAGGTGAGCCCAGTCTATCGACTGGTGCCTGGGGTAGTGATTCTGTGATCGTCTTTTCCATCATGCGCTCAAGTTGAGTTTTGTTTTTGTGGTGATCTCAGTTGAGACCACAGGTATACGACTCGATTTTTGAGTTCGAGAAGATTTTAGTGCAGCCGCCTCAATTAGAGAAACAGACGCTGACCACTTTGCCGCTTGTTTCAAGTCAGACGCAATGTGGATTTCGCAGAATGGTATGCTTCTTCCGCCAGTTCCGCCGTACCGAGATCCATTCTTATTATTATTATTATTATTATTATTATTATTTTACATCATTATGCCCATCTGCGGAGCACGATGGGACTTATTTTGCTAATTATGTATTTTTCTTCTCACAAAATCTCTTCATCTGGGCACTAAATGTCTTCCTCCGTTCTTCAGTCCATGATTTCTTAGTCTTGGTAGTCATTTTCTCAGAGAAATGATGGTTGTTGATTAATGTTCTGATCTGGAGTCGATCTTGTAAAATTTCCTCCATAACGATAATTTCTTGGAAGTATTAGCCTACTTTTCACATTTTGCAAAAATGAGGAAAAAGTAGACTTATGAGATCGGGCAAAAGTGTGTCTGTCTGTCAGTCTGTCTGTCTGTCCTTCTGTCTGTCTGTCTGTCCTTCTGTCTGTCTGTCTGTCTGTCTGTCTGTCTGTCTGTCTGGCTGGCTGGCTGGCTATCAACTCCTAAACGGATGCAGCAATCGAAACAAAATTTGGTAGGAGTCAAGATCTATACCTGAATATCTCTCGGTCATATATGAAAATGATGTCAGTGCTACCAACTGCAGAAAAATCGCAATTGAAATTTGAGCTCCATGTTGGATATCTTGGAAGGTATGAATGGGAGCTATTTCAATAATGGCACACGTATAGATAGTATAGATAGTATAGAAGTATAGATAGTATACACGTATTGCAGTTTAATTTCCAGGAGGCCATACATGGCAGTGTTGCCAAAATGATTATAAGCCTGCTGATAGGTCCAATTTTTAAATGCATATAACTTCTACACTATCAATTGGAAATCAACCAAATTTCCTATGTGCTATTTGTACATAAGCAGATATGACTGAGCGTATTCTTAAGAGCCACCAGGGCTGCCAACTGTTAATAAATGCTCTCAATTTTTTATATCCAAATACCCATATATCAGAAAGTATGCAAGCCGACAGCTTTAAACTATGCACACGTATAGTACCTGACATTCTATATTAATTTGTAATAACTTATATATGTCAGTGCTACCAACATGATTCTAAGCCTGCTGAGAGGTCCAACTTTAAATACATGTAACTTCTATACTATCATTTGGTTTTCAACCAAATTTCGTATGTGCTATGTGTACATAACAGATATGACTATGCCGATTCTTAAGAGTAACTAGGGCTGCCAACTGTTAATAAATACTGTCTCTATTTTTATTACCCTAATATCAATATAACAGAAAGTATGCAAGCCAATAGCTCTAAACTTTGCACACGTATAGTACCTGGCATTCTAGATTAATTTTGAGTAACTAATATAGGACTACGCCAGTGCTGCCAACATGATTCTAAGCCTACTGATAGGTCCAATTTTAAAATGCATGTAACTTCTATACTAACTAATGGATTTCATTCAAAATTGACACAACAATAGATCCTATTATTTCAGATTATTTCTGACCAATACACATATGTCATTGTT
The DNA here is from genome assembly GCA_946902985.2 of Meconema thalassinum. Taxonomy (NCBI): domain Eukaryota; kingdom Metazoa; phylum Arthropoda; class Insecta; order Orthoptera; family Tettigoniidae; genus Meconema; species Meconema thalassinum. The sequence continues at coordinate 1,211,514,273 of OX336388.2, forward strand.
GCCAACATGATTTTACGCGCGCTGTTAGATCCAATGTTTAACTGCATGTAACGTCCGTGCTATCCACTGGACTTCAACCAAATTTTGTATTCTGTACCTTAAGAGATGGAACTAAGAATATATTCAGTCACCAGGACTGCCAACTGTAGTTCTCTATTAGGCTACATTTTGCCATGAAGCATATACAGTATTTCGAACTAATTAGTAATTTCAATATTACCAACTTGATTTCGTCATTATTCTAGATAGATCCATATAGATTAATCATTGGCATGAATCTAAAATTTTAAGAAAAGTAGGCTCTTTAGTTCGTTACGGAACTTCTTGTTTTTCTATTGCACTAAGTCAGTTGTTCTTGAGTTTCATTGAGGGAGTAAGGTTGAGAATCCATTTGTTCAGCCTGTCATTGTTCATTCTGAGAATGTGGCCGTAGAACTTCAATCCCCGTTTCCTGAAGGAGTCTGTCATACACACATCAAAAAAAGTTTTGCATCACCTCGGTTCCCAGATCTCCGGCATATAGACGTTGACTGTGTATATTGTATCCAAGATACAGTCCCTTTGACTGTTCATAGATGTCACTAAAACTGCTCAAAGATGTAAACAACCATGCATGAGCAGGGCCTATTAGACGGAGGGGGTACGACAGCCGATCAGTTCCAGTCATTCCACCAGGACGAAGGTACGCTGCTCATGTTGTCTGTAGTTCTACCATGCCTAGAAGGTCAATACCGCAGTTCGATCGCGTCCGCATTGTTACTTTGTGTCAAGAAGGGCTCTCAACAAGGGAAGTTTCCAGGCGTCTCAGAGTGAACCAAAGCGATGTTGTTCGGACATGGAGGAGGTACAGAGATACAGGAACTGTCGATGACAGGCCTCGCTCAGGCCGCCCAAGGGCTACTACTGTAGTGGATGACCGCTACTTACGGATTGCCGCTCGGAGGAACCCTGACAGCAATGCCACCATGTTGAATAATGTGTTTCGTTCAGCCACAGGACGTCGTGTTTCAACTCAAACTGTGCGCAATAGGCTGCATGATGCGCAACTTCACTCCCGACGTCCATGGCGAGGTCCAGCTTTGCAACCCCGACACCATGCAGCGCGGTACAGATGGGCCCAACAACATGCTGAATGGACCCCACGGAATTGGCATCACGTTCTCTTCACCGATGAGTGTCGCATATGCCTTCAACCAGACAATCGTCGGAGACGTGTTTGGAGGCACCCTGGTCAGGCTGAACGTCTTAGACACACTGTCCAGCGAGTGCAGCAAGGTGGTGGTTCCCTGATGTTTTGGGGTGGCATTATGTGGGGCCGACGTACGCCACTGGTGGTCATGGAAGGCTCCGAAACGGCTTTACGATACCTGAATGACATCCTCCGACCCATAGTGCAACCATATCGGCAGAATATTGGAGAGGCATTTGTCTTCATGGACGACAATTCTCGACCTCATCGTGCACATCTTGTGAATGCGTTCCTTCAAGATAACGACATCGCTCGACTACAGTGGCCAGCATGTTCGCCAGACATGAACCCTATCGAACATGCCTGGGATATGTTGAAAAGGGCTGTTTATGGACGTCTTGACCCACCAACCACTCTGAGAGATTTACGCCGAATTGTCGTTGAGGAGTGGGACAATTTGGACCAACAGTGTCTTGATGAACTTGTGGATAGTATGCCACGGCGAATACAGGCATGCATCAATGCAAGAGGACGTGCTACTGGGTATTAGAGGTAGTGGTGTGTACTGCAATCTGGACCACAAATGCTGAAAGTCTAGCTGTATGATGGTACAACATGCAATGTGTGGGTCTCATGAGCAATAAAACGAGCTGAAATGTTGTTTGTGTTGATCTCTATTCCCTTTGTATTTAAAGGTTCCGGAACTCTTGGAACCGAGGTGATGCAAAACTTTTTTTGATGTGTGTATTTTCAGCATGCTGATAAAGCTCGTGAGACTTCTGTTTTATCCAGATGCCTTCTGAGCAGATTGAACCAAGGATTTTCCTCAATGTTTTCCTTTCTTGTTTCTCTAAAAATTTAATGATCATGGTTTCCGAGGTTTGATTACTCTGGTGTAATATCTTAATTTTGCGTTCTTCTTCTTTTCGAATCACCCACTTTGGGGTACGTCAGATCAATCACTTCTTAGATGCTTGTGCTCTCCTTTTCTCCCAATACTTCTTCATTCTATCTGATCTCCCCTTTCTTTCCCCTTGTGATATCTGCATCGGCTTTCTGGAGACTGCTCTGGCTTGGAACTTCTTGGTGTTGTCTTTGGTCTCGGTTTTGTCTGTACCATTCATTTTGCGTTCTTCAATATATATATTTCTGATAGCTGATGTTTTGTATTTTTAATAGTATGGCCTTGGATGCCAGATGCGAGCTTTGTTATTTGACACCCAGAGGGCAGCTTTCTTGTCGAATTTTGTCGTTCCTTGGAGCACTACGTAAGTCAAGGAGGTTAGATATCTAAGCTCCTTGACACTATAGCGCGTTCTAGTAGAGAAAGGAGGAACTTTGTGTTGGCGGAAAATACCGAGATTAATTTTACCATTATGAACACGGCCTACTGAATTCAAACGGGTTCTTTAACATGCCAACAACGTATGACATGCGTGCCGTGATTTTTTTCGCCTTTCAAAAATCACTTACCATAGCCAGGGGCGAACCTGCAAGCTTGGGGTTGGTAGTGCGACACGATAACCACTCACCCTCCGTGGCAAGCTATAGCTGAATTACCACCCCTAAGTACTTGAAACTATTTAAATGATTATTTATTATTATTATTATTATTATTATTATTATTATTATTATCATCATTATCATCATCAAGGCAGTGAATCGTCCTACATCCAGTCGATTGTACCCTGAATCAATCCCTCCACAGGGGTAGACTTTTACATACAAAGGCACTTTAAGAATATACTTGATGCTGTAGTCATGTTCGGACTTCGTGACTTAATTCACCGAGATTTTCGTGTCACTGCTCTAATACACATGATATGAACTGTTCCGACATAACCTCGTCATATATCCTGCTCTGGTTGAATAAACCTCAAAGCCCTGGGGCACCAGCCGTCTCTGTCTTGCACTCGACACGTGAAAGCGAAGCTGACTCCGCCAGCGGTACTTAACCTTCTCACGACACTGTCGATAATGAAACATTTTTGTACAGAATCTTCTTGAGTGGCTGTGACACCTTCCTAGTAGTATGAAAAAAACCTGGAGTAAAGTACAATTAGTTAAGGGGAAATTGTTAATTAGTTACGAGTAAAAACTTTTATATACAGTAATCGATTCAGTTATAATTGCATACCATAGAAGAGACTGTAGAAAGGGGGCATGGTGGCGCAGTGGTCAAGTCGTATGCCTCTCACCAAGGTGACCGGTTCGATTACCGGTCAATGCATGTGATATTTTCCTAGTGAAATGCCATGTCTTGTGGTTCGGATTCCACATAAAATAAGTCCCGTGGCTCATGATTGCGAGATTAACGGTCAAATATAACTATAAGCGTCATTAACTATTAGTTACAGTTTAATGGGAGCCGTAAGGTCATATGTTGTCCGTGTTCATTTTCAACTTTTTTGTTTTTTGAACTATTAACACGAACTAATTTCTTTTTTGAGGGACGTTTCTTGGTGTTCCTACCATACTTAACAACTGGCTTTTTGTAAAAACGAAATTATTTGATTTTCCTGCATTTTCTTTAAATATTTCGTTATTTTCACAGCATGTTTCTGAATATTTCCATCAGGCAATATTAAACTAAAAGCCGGCCCCGTGATGTTGGGGTAGCGCGCCTGCCCCCCACCTAGATGTCCCGGGTTCGATTCCCGGGTTCTTCGGGGATTATAGAAACTGACGTGAGGGCTGAAACGGGGTGTACTCAGCCTCGTGAGGACAATTGTCCGACAGTGAGGCAGTGCCCCGGTCACGAAAACCAAGATTTATGGCCGAGGGAACCCGATGCGCTGACCATGCGTCACCCCAATATCTTCAGGCTAAATGGCCGGGCAGCGGTTGCTTGGTAGGCCTAGGCCCTTCGTGGGCTGCAGTGACAGGCATTATTGTTATTGTTATTAATATTAAACTAAAGTAAATTTTGAAAGACGGGTGTGTTAAAGTATAACACACATAAGGAGGAATTATTTCGAAAACTTTCAAATTTTCATGTTAAAAGTTGCGGGAGAAAGGTAGTTTCTGTATGAAGAATAGACTAATGTATTTTAGCAATAAACTGGAATTAAAGATATTTCACCTAGCTAAGGAAACTGCGACATTTTTGGTTTTAGGACCAGGTTTGCTCCGACACCATAAAACCTCTTTTTCTTTCGTAAAAAAGTGGGGGGCACAGCGGTCAATATGTAATCGATACAATTATAATTGCATACCATGGAAGCGACTGTGGAAAGTGGGAGTGGTGGCGTTGCCTCTCACCAAGGTGGGCAGGTTCAATTCCCGGTCAATTCATGTGATATTTTCGAAGTGAAATTACATGTCCTGTGGTTCGGAATCTACGTAAAAAATGAGGTCCCGTGGCTCATGATCGCAAGATTGATGGTCACGTAAAGCTACAAGCCACCTTTCTTCACGTAGATCTGGCAACATTGATGGGTATATATACGTACGCACGTTGAATCCATAGACCATTATAACTACTTCAAATACGATTACACGTGATTTTATGCTATTGAGATATTTTACCCTTTCCAATTACAGTCGGAATTTTGCAGTTATTTACGGATCAACACAGCAAATAAATCATACATTTTTCTGAAATTGTATTCCATTTTCTTACTGTGGCCTTCGCTCTCCTAATGTATTTCTTCTCAATAGTAAAAAAAAATAGTAACTTATAATGCTTTCAGTATCGTTTAGTCTGAATATTTTAATCCATTGTATTAACTTTCATTTACATATGACATGACCTGGAGGTTTGTCCAGCATCGTGTTTTTCATCTCTACCCAGTATTTTAACCCCTTACTGATAGTAAGGAAACAGTAGCGAGGCCTCTTCGATCGTCATTCAACGAAACCCTCGCAATGACAATTGCAAATTCACTGTTGGTACATGGAACGTAAGAACTCTTCTACAACCTGGACGGCATGAGGAGGTAAAAAACTCTACGATTAAGAAGAATCTAGATGTCCTGGGAATACCAAAGCCGGAAATAGTGGTGTAGCGATTGTATTAAGAGGAAAATGGACTCACAACGTAGTCAACACTTATCACATTAGTGACAGAATTCTAATGATACAAGTAAAAGCAATTCCAGTTGATTTGGTGATAATACAAACATATTTCCCCACTTCAAATGCTGATGATGAAGAAATTGAAGAAATGTAAGCCATCCCATACAGGACCTTTTTTGTACCTTCACTATCCTGCTGGTCATGACTTAAAACGCGATGAGGTAAATAGCCCAATACGTTCAAGAGTTTATCCTTGAGCTTGATTGATTGTGATAAAGTAGGCCGAGCGAATAGGACATTGTTGCCTATTAAAAGAAAATGTACTGTACCTGCAAGTGTTTTATCGGAAGGTGTTAAATCAAGTCGTAGGATTTGAGCTCTCTGCCTAATATTACTGCACCTATTATATCCGAATCCAAGCAATTTCTTACATATTTCTTACAATTAATATATTACCATATATGAATCCTTGGGAAACGTTCAGATTTCTAAGGAGCATAACTATGGCTCAAACGTTCGGAGTATGTGGAGGCGAATCACTTAATTCCAAGGAATTGAAAAATTCAATAATAGGGAAATGAAGTAGCTGGCTTTCATCTTCAGTATCCAATCTGTTAACGCTGATGTATGTGTTTGAACTACTGGATATAAGTTCAATGACTTTTAGGTTAATATCATTACATTGTTGCAGCTTGGCAAATATGTTATATTCCAGCAGATCAATTTTACCCTCACAACAGTAAAGACCAAAGTAACCACGCATAGATTTTACGCAAGAGAAATACAACGTAGAACAATGTTTACATTTGATCGTCAAAGACCTTACAGTACACTGAACTGCATAATATCTGGAATTGTTTCTGAAATGGCCTATTTACATTGGATTTTAAATGTGGCTTCGTATTATTCGATAACACTATAGTGTCCTGCAATAACGGAGCCGCTAAATATTAAATGGCAAATAATACTTCCATTGCCGAAATCAACTGCGTAGTTAGACTCAGTACTCTAAACAAATAATCATTAAACAATTGTCTTATACAATGAAGTTCAACATGACCGTCCAGAGATTTTCATACTCAAGTTGGTTGGTGAGGAGAATGCGATGAGACTGATCGCTTAAAATAAATTCCTTATAATTGTTCCTGCCAGCGAATTTTTTTGCAATAGCTTGAAAACGCAGCTCAGAATGACGTTCTTCATTTTGTTATAAACAGTACGAAACTGCTCTAAATAAGCAATTTCCATCACCTGTTATAGTTTATGGCAGTACATTTTGCAGGGGAACATAGAATCACTTCGCCAACTACTGGAACGACCACTCAATACTCACTTCGGCAGTCACCCTAATGGAGGCAGTTTTTGAATTCTATGTCCCGTGCATGTCAAAAATCGTATTATCACATGGAGGCCCACCTATTCTTGTCTATCACCCCGGAGACCCGGGTTACATTTCCTGCTCTGCCAAGAAATTTAATTCTGGTCTGAGGGCAAAAACGGGGCACATTCAGTCTCTTGAGGTATAACTAAGAAGAGGAAGGTTTAATTCCCACCTCGACAATCTTGGATGTGGTTTTCTGTGGTTTCCCACTTCCACTTAAGGCAAATACCGGGATGGTTCCTAACTTAAGGCCTTGGCCGTCTCCTTGCCATTTACAACCTTAATTACAAATACACACAGTAATGCAGCCATCACAATAACACAGGTTATGAGAGAAAATTTCACACATACACACCCAAGTACACGGGGCTGAGTGACCATGATGTCGGAGCCCTTCAAACGAATTATGTTTGCCAAGTGCCTCTCATGGCGAAAGCAGTTGTGGACACGCGCGAGTGCCTGGGAAACTACTTTTTTCTTTAATAATTTAAGATTATATCGACGATGCATAATTATAACTTTTGGTCTAGGACGCTAATAACTTGACCACCGAAGCATTGGTAAGAAATTGCAATATTAAGGTACATAAACAACATAGCCTACACATTCAACTGTCGGTTAATGTTCCTCAAAATTTCCCTTCTTAAATATTCCCCTCCTTGATAATTCTCCACCACGTAAAAACGTGCCATGTCTTGTGTTTTAAAATATATCGATGCAATGGTGCTGCCATCTGCTGTCAGTTACTGGAACTATATAGGTGATATACTGCCATCTGTTGTCAGTTACTGGAACTATATGGGCGATGTACTGCCATCTGTTGTCAGTTATAGGAACTGATTGCAGATGAGCGCAGCTCGTATTCAGTCGGCCGTGAGATATTTAAACGGCGTACTGAGAACAACAGTTTGCTCTTTTGATCACATGCTGTAATGCAATGGTAAAACGGAAATAAAACGTATTGAGAGGGAATGTAGAAATATGTATCTTTAACAGACATTAAACCTTACTAATACTCCTTGATTAAACAATATTTCAGTGGTAAAAAATATATATATATATATATTGGCGAGGGCTGGGATCGAACCGGTGAACCTTGGAACCATAGTGAGTCGCCTCAACCACATAGCTACTCGCGCACTATTGTTCCGCAGCAGACGCACCTATTCATTATCTTCAAAAGCCGCTGTCTGAAGGAAATAATCCATTACATTATCCAAATAAATCAATGTTGCACATTCGTATACGTTCATACTGTTATTATATTTTACTGTCAGAACTTGGTTAATGTATGTTTTCAATTACATGGAAGCTTATTAAATAACTGACATTTTAATGGACTTCTCACCGCCATTTTGTCATGACCCCAGGTGGATTGTGCGCATGCGTAAGGGGCGAGAATTCTGCTATTTTCTATATTAATTCAAAAATATACCGTAATATATTTGTTTATTTTAGATACACTCTGCAAATCTAGAGGCCAAGAGCTTTCGTTAGAGTGCTCTACGAAGTAAATCGGTTCTGTCGTTCTCTCAATATCGTGGTAACAAAAATCACCTTACTGTTTTAAATATATAGATTTTAATTGGTGATTTTAATGCTTCCGTAGGCTCTCATAATGATGTTAAATATGCTGGTAAGTTTGGCATGGGTGATGTCAATGTGAGAGGAGAAAGATTACTGGAATTCTGTGAGCAACATGAGATGGTAATAACTAATACCTGTTACGAAGTTCCCAAGAGAAGACGTTACACCTGGATAGCACCTGGAGATAGAAGAAGGTTGCAAATTGACTACATCATAGTTAAACATAGATATAGGAACCAAGTGAAAGCCAGCCATAGTTACCCTGGGGCGGAAATTGATAGTAATCATATCCTAGTTGCAGCTAAATGTGATATATGGTTCAAGAGGAATAAAACATTTAGACGAAAGAGATGGTGTTTAAATAAGCTTCAGGATCCTAATGTAGTACAAAAATTTAAAGATGTTAGCAAATTGGTTAAGGATGAGACTTTAGGATGGGATGATTTTTATAAGAAATGGCTTAGAAACAGCCGCAACGGAAGTACTAGGCAAAAGAAAATTGGAACCGAAGAAGAAATGGATGACCCAGGAAATCCTGGAGTTTATTGAAGAAAGGAACAAATTTAGAAATATAGACACTCAAGCGTATAAGTCTCTAAAGAATCAAATAACAACGAAATGTCGCAAGGAGAAAGAAAATTGGATGAAGCAGGTATGCATGGATATTGAGGATGACCTGAAGAATGGGAAACCTGACAAAGCTTATTTTAAAGTGAAATCTTTGAGCTATCAGCAACGCATTACAAGCAACATACTTAAGGATTCCAAAGGGAAGCTATTGTTTGAAAATGATAAGGTATGTGAGCGATGGAAGGAATACCTTGAAGATTTGTATGATGGACCAGATATTACTGACAATAGTAGTTATGTAGAAGATGAAGAACTAATTGAAGAAGATGATAAAGGTCCAACTATAACTAAAGCAGAGTTTTATGCAGCACTCACTAAACTGAAAAGAAATAAAGCAACTGGTATAGATAACATTCCTGCAGAGCTCTTAAAATGTTGTGATGTAAGCATTAAGGAATGCCTTTTTCAAATCATTACTAAATGCTATGAGGACGGAATTGTACCTCCTGATTTTATTAAAAGTCGAACAATCACACTACCCAAGAAAGGAAATGCTTGTGAATGTTCTAATTATAGAACTTTAGCCATTCTTTCACATGCATCTAAGATTTTATTGATAATCATCAAAGAGAGACCAAGCAAGAAAATTGAACAACAACTCGATAGTGATCAGTATGGATTTAGAACAAGGAAAGGGACTAGGGAGGCTACCCTAGCATTACGTCAGATTTTAGAAAGAAGACTGGAAGTTAATCGAAAAACCTATATAGTATTCATTGATATAGAAAAGGCATTTGATAATGTTAATTGGAAAACCTTATTTCTTACATTGGCCAAAGTCGGGATTGACTGGAAAGACAGGCGCCTTATTCTGAACTTATATAAAAATCAAACTACCGAAATAACAGGTAATGGCAATAAAAGAGTAGCAAAAATAAGAAGAGGTGTAAGCCAGGGCTGTCCTCTATCACCATATCTCTTTAATATCCACATAGAAGCTGCAGTAAATGCAATTAAAATTGAAAACAAAAGGATTAAAATTTAATGGAGTACAGGTTCATAGCATTCGCTTTGCAGATGATATAGCACTTTTAGCAAACTCTGCATGTGAAATGAATAGAATGTTAAACATTTTTCGGACATCCTTAGGAAAATTCGGGCTAAGAGTTAATTCTCGGAAGACAAAATTAATGGTGGTTGATAAAAAGAAACAACCAATTTTAGCTAATATAATGTTAAATGATAGTGCCATTGAATAAGTAACGGAATTTTGCCATTTGGGAAGTGTGATTAATTATGACAACAGTTGCATCTCAGAAATTAAGAAAAGAATGGCGTTGGCGAAGAAAGCCTTTCAAAATAAGAAGAATTTGCTGCTCAATGAGCACCTCAACTTGAAGATAAGGAGTCATTTCTCAAGACCTTTGTTTGGAGTGTGTTGACCTATGGTTGTGAAACATGGACACTGGGGAAAAGAGAAGAATCAAAACTTGAGGCAGCTGAAATGTGGTTTTGGAGACGAATGACCCGAACAAGCTGGGTGGAAAGAAAGAGAAATGAGCTTGTTCTGAATCAAATTCAGGAGAATCGATGCCTGTTGAACACCATCAAGAAAAGGAAATCAAAATTCATGGGACACGTACTCAGATATGACACTCTCCTCCAGGTCATTTTTGAAGGAAGAATTTTGGGGAAGAAACCAAGGGGACGACCAAGACAATCGTATCTCAAGAACATTGTCAAGGAAATGGAATGTGAATCGTATGTCAATATGAAGAGAACTGCTGAAGACCGTAAGAAATGGCTGCAACGACAAGGCTTTTAGCCTTTAGAAGCTGATGATGACTGATAGTATTTATGTCGTCATCAAATAGAAAAAGGCGCATATACAGGCTGTAAAAAAAGTCCTGCACCAAACTTAAACTCCGCATGGGGATGGGGGCAGGGAGTAATTTGAGATAGGGAACCCATGTCCGCAACGCAACCGTAACGCCCCTATGAGCGATTTTAATTATGAGTACATCTGGCAACGTCGCGTGCTATCCACGGCAGAGGACCAATTATCGCTCACAAGCCTACCTTGCTCCAGTCCCACTTCGTGGCTCAGTAGTAAAGCGCTCGACCCTCAGGCGTTGGTGACTCCACGCCGGGGGTTCGAATCCTTCTTCCAACCCAATTTGATTTTTTCCCTCAGAGTAATTTGATGATGGATCAACTTAATTACCGTAAGCATGATGTTTTCAGGTAGATGTTTCAAGAACGTTTTAAGAATCTTAATTAAATGTCCTCAGTTCCAACGATCGCTGAACCTGTCTCTGTATCTTCACTCTACCTTTTTTAAACTCGCAATATTTTGCTTGTAAAATAACCGCCTATGGCCTTTACCTCAAATTGCGATCTTAAACATATCATTGCGAAACAATCATACAGCAATTACGACAAAAACAAACAGATCATTTGTGTCCAAACAAAATCCTACCGCGAAGAAATAAATCGGCAACGAACAGAACCAATTTGTTATTCTTTTAAAACGCAAAATTGCGGCGTATAATGTAGCTCCTTTTAAAACGAAATTAGAAACAAAAAGGATCTAATCTAGCCCTATGTAGTAATTAATTGATGCAAATACAAACGACTCGAAGAAAAAAATCTGCACTGTCGGAAGGGGGATTCGAACCCGGTCACCTCAGTGGATATTCTAACGGCTTGGCACTGAGCCACGAGGTGAGCCTATAGCTAGATTGACTTGTGAGCGGTAATCGGTCCTCTGCCGTGGGTAGCACGCGACGTTGCCAAATGTACTCATAATTAAAATCGCTCCTAGGGGCGTAACGGTTGAGTTCCGCACATGGGTTCCCTATCTCAAATTACTCCCTGTCCCTACCCGCATGCGGGATTTAAGTTTGGTGCAGGACTTTTTTTACAGCCTGTATATTTACTTCATGCGTATCTTCATGCATCACTTGAGCTCTTGAAAATCATTACGTTTTCTACAATATATCAAATTTCAGACATGATAACCGTGAGAGAATTACGTTCTATGCTACTGTTGTCGAAGGATTCTCAAACATTTTAACGGTTGCACAAGCCTCTTCCTAATTCTATGTGCACAAAACTGACATTATCGAATAGATAAATTATAAATTGAAATTCAAAGGTGAATTACCGTCGCTATTTCAACTTAACAATAACATTTGTATACTCACCATAATAACTACGTACACAGTTTATCGTAATAGACAAGCTCTTATGTCAATACCAGGCTGTATCGCAAGAAGATACGGTAATCAAGCCTTATTTTACAGGCCAATCAGGCTTAATATCAGTCATTTTAAGGCTTCCTTGTAAATACAACGCACAAGAAGAGGAAGGGAACGCAAATTACCCGTTTACCTGTAGCAACAGTTACCGATTACATTGATCGACATCATGATCAATAACGAGCCTTGCTTCAATTTTCCACTGTGTAATGTACTAGCAGAGAGGGCAATATTGAGAAAATAAAATATGAAACTACCGATGTTAACTTACATGTTAGTTAATAAAAGGGATCATAAGTTCCTTTAAATATTCTTTCTGAATATCCGCACTGTAGAAAAACTAAAAATGTTAACATGTTAATCTCCTTACAAATGTGATGAATAATCACAAATATATTTTAATTGTTTACAGGTAAGATATAGGCTACCGGTACCAATATTAATGTTAAGCTTCAGAAAATAAGAGTGCTGCATGATTTTCATTGCTAATTTTATGAGTGCTTGGAATGGGATGCGTTTTAAATAATAGTGAGAATAATAATAATAATGATAATAATAACCATAATATCGAGGCTTGAGTTCAATGAACGAAAAATCCTAAGGAGAATACTAGGGTCAGTATGAGAAATGGATGGCAGCTATAGGATCAGTCATAATAGTGAGTTGTACGATCTCCAAGAGGACATAATCACATCAATGAGGAACAGGCGATTAACCTTTTATGATCATCTAACCCGCATTCACTCCTGCAGACTCACAAACAGGATCTTCACTACAACAGATAGAGGCAAAGCCTCCAAGACCAAATGAATCACCACAGCAAAATCAGACCTGGAGCAGCTCACATTTATCCCGACACCGCACATACATAAGCCAAAGCAAAGCCAACTTCGTACAGGCCATGGAGGCTCTGGGAGTAGTGGAAGGTAGAGGCTTCCACTTTTTGTACCATCGGCACCAGATGGGATGGAGTTGTCCGCTCCACGCCCGGCCGTCTTTGCTCCCAGAAATTACCCTGGTACTCATTTCTGGTGTAGGTAGAGTGAACCGCATGGCTATTTGCGTTTCCGAAAGTGGTAGTTTTGTTTCTAAAATCCACTACCTGGGTGGGGATCGAACCTAGTCCCTTTCAGTCAGAAGCTCAGTGCCTCTATCGACTGTGCAATGCAGCCCACTCTCCCTCAACCCCGAACATGATCGGACCAAATTCCGTCAGCTCATTCTTGAAGGGGTATTCCCAGTATCCGTTACCAGAAAGAAGACCACAGGAACCTCCAGACCGAAGTGGACAGTGGAGAGGAAGTCTGCTCATAGACGGAAAATGAAAGCCTTCTGGGCTAAGAAGAAACAGAAGACCCATGTAAAGAGTTGAGGCGAGTCTCGTGGTGCTTAGATGTCCAGAACGAAAATAAGAAGAAGAATCATAAAAATAATTATATCAGAAACGAAAATCCACGAAAGATTTGATTTCGGCAAACGGTTAAAAACTGTCAACATTTTAAAGCGGAATCTGAGCGCCCCAGAGACATAAAGGGCCTCTACCAGAGGCACGACAGAAGGCACTAATCGATGGACTCAAGAAACACTGGGAGGATGTCAAGGTCGGTAGAAGAACAAGATCTAGAGTCAAATGAAATTGTTAATATGAAGTCCATAGAGACTCATTTCAAATGTAATAATAATAATAATAATAATAATAATAATAATAATAATAATAATATCAAAGTAATAGATAAATAATAATATAGTATGGTCTCGGGTTCCAGGTGCAAGCTTTGTCATTTGCGCCCAGAGGGCAGCTTGCTTGTCTTAATTTTCGTTCCTTGGAGTGTTATGAAAGTCAAGGGGGTTAGATATCTGAGCTCCTTGACACTACAGCGCTTTCTAGTAGAGAAAGGAGGAACTTTGTGTTGGCGGAAAATCCCGAGAGAAGTAATAATAATACTTATACTATAATACTAATAAAATCAAAACCCCGTGGCGCTACAGCCCATGAAGGGCCTAGGCCTACGAAGCGACCGCTGCCCAGCCATTTTCCTTACAGATTATTGGGTGACGTGTGGTCATCGCTTCGGGTCCCCTCGGCCATTAATCTTGGTCTCCGTGACCGGAACGCTGTCTCGCTGTCAAACAGCTACTTAATTGTCCTCACTAGGCTGAGTGCAACCCGCTCCAGCCTCTCGTTAGTGTCTAAAATCCCTGACTGAGCCGGGAATCGAACCAGGGCTTGCAGTAGCGAGGCAGACGCGCTACTATGGGGTTGCCATAATAATAATTATACTTATTAATATTATAGGTATTATTATTATTAATAATTTATATTCATTTTTAAGGATGGCTAATGAAAGGATTCGAACACATCGCTCTTCCAAATATATGGATAGGGGCACAAACCAATAAACTATTTTGCGTTGAAGGTATTGGTGCTGCAACAAAACCGTCAATGTAGTCGTTATTCCTTTCAGAATATTGTACTATTGTTATTCGCTGTTCTTGTGAATGTTTCAGTCGATATGGCTGGTCATGTGTCACATCATGTATCATACAGCATCGTGCCATCAAAATCAACCGCCGCACATTACTGTTGATGTGTCCTCCCCACCACCCCCATGTTGGCAGGTCCCGGCGATACATGTGTCAAACTGCGCGCCGCACAACATGGAGAGTTTGTTTTAATGGGAAATTTATCTTAGGTTATCTCAGACATACGAGAATGGAATTTTACTCCATAAAAGCAAACGACAACTTCTGTAGACTCAATTCGGGTGATGTACCATTTTGTATATTTTTTTTTGTCCATGGTGAAAAATAAATTACATTTCAACACCCGATATGGATGACTGAGATACGACAGTCAGTTAGCAATAAGGGAACAATATTGACACTTCAATAAAATTGCAACTACAATTTGTAACTGATACCAATAAGTTGTTCCAGTGACAATTTATACATAAACTAATAAGTCGTGAATACTTTTTGCGGGAAATTTTGTAGGACAGAAAATAATCAGCCAAAAATATCTTTCAAAAAGCTGACATTGTCTTCTTTTGTTGCTGTCGCCTCAGAGGTCTGGGATAGATTCCCAGCTCTGTCAAGGAATTCAATTCTGGTCTGAGGACTGGAACGGGGTACACTCAGCCTTCGAGGCAAAACTGAGAAGAGTTAGGTTTAATTCCCACCTCAGCTATCTTAAAAATGGTTTTCCATGGTTTTCCTTGGTTTACAACTTCTACTCGACGCAAATTCCTTTTCTCAATTATAGATGGGCAGGTCATTCGTGGCCGATCGTAAGCGCGTGAGAATTCTTCTTAAAGCCCAAGATCGCGGTTTCAAACCCGGACGAAGTCGTCGGATTTTTTAAGAGCGTTAATATCCTTCAGCATACCTTCGGAGGGGAAGCAAAGCCGGCCGTCTCATGTCGTAGATTTATGGCATGTAAAAGAACCTTCCACTAATTAAACTTGTGTGAGGCTAAATTGTAGGTTAGATTTCGTTGAAACGCTCTATCAAAGTTCCGAAGTTCACTACTAGGTGTCAGTGACATCTGGTAGTGAAAGTTGGAACTACATGAAATTGAACGGAACTTGTAGCTCACCCCATGGGTATCCGCATTGAAGCAGCTACTGCCTCTGGTGACCCGAACATTTCCTCGGACTCCCGGCACTAAAAGCCATACGCTAAATACTGTAATATTAAATACTGAATATGCACATGTGGTGCTGATGACATATTGCGCACTTTATTTGCATTGATCACAAAGGTATGATGGCTCACTGTGTGTGCAGACACCACTGCGTATGTAATATGTACCGGTCAAGAAGGAACGGCCCACTTATACAAATACACAGGTTTCCAGACAAATTCTATACACATACACACACCCAAAAACACGGATCTAAATGGCCACGATGACTAGGCCCCTCAATGAAACAAATACAGAACAACATAATAGACCTATGACTCCTTTTATTTCATTTAGGTGGCTTTCTACAATGTAAATTAGCAAAGATGAATATATAATAATGATAATTATAATAATTATTATAATAATAATATGAGAAAGAAACCTTCACTTCGCGCATGAACAAAATGGAAATGGCGTACCAACTCACCAAGGACGTTTACAACACACTGTCATACGACCAGAGGCTCTGTACGCAGCGGAATGCCTCACCATGAACAAGAAAGGCCTGGTAGAAAAATTGGAGATCAAGGAAAGAAAGATCTTGAGGAAAATTCTTGGCCCGGTTAAAGACAACGGTGAATATAGACGACGGCATAACTATGAGCTGTATATTCATGTCCAGAAGATCTCTGATGTAATGAGGAAAAGGAGGATTTAATTTTATGGCCACTTGCTTAGAATGAAACCCACACGATTGACGAACCGGATTTTTAACTATTTTAAAAATAAGAATACCAAGCCAGCAGCCTGGTTCGAAGAGGTGGAAAGTGACCTGCAAGAGATGGAAATTACCTGTGGGGATATTCAAGAACGCAATCCCCACAGGAAGAAACTACACGATCACCAGAGTTTTCAAGAAAACCCGAAGTTGAAGACGGGAAAGATGTGGACGGAAGAAAGAAAAGAGCAACACAGGCAACGTATGAAGGAACACTGGGCAAAGATCAAAGCCCAGAGAAGCCAGTTGAAATAACGTGGTCCTAAGTTGGCCTATACGATTAAGGAATAATAATAATAATAATAGTGTTCCGTTATTATTCTCCTTTCTTCTTGCTAGTAACCACTAACTTTCGGGATCGATTCCCGTTTCTGCTAAGAAATGTAATCATGATCTGATGACTGGATTGGGATACACTCAGCTCGGGAGGTAGAACTGAGTAGAGGTGGGTTCGATTCCCACCTCAGAGATTCTTGAAGTGGTTTACTATGGTTTCTCACTTCTACTCCAGGCAAATGCTGGGATATTACCGAATTTATGCTCACTGCCATCTCCTACCCAAGCCCAACCCTGGTTAAAAAATACACCCCGAAGCTTATTTCACAGACCCCAAGAATATGGAGCTAAGTGACAACAATATCATAAATCCCGTAAATTAGTCAGAAAATACTCTTCCCGTTGGTGCTGAGGTGTGATGCACTATTACGTCACTATTTCCACACATTGAACTAAATGGCCACAATGTCAGAAGCCACTAAATGAATCAACTACAATGAACTGTGAGAAAGTTGAGCAAGTGCCGGTGCGAAAAGTCTTCGAATGTTCTGGTAAAGAGAGGCCCGAGCTGTCACACCGGAGACCAATGACAGCAAGCCGGTCCTGTATATTGAAATATTGCTAACTTGTGCCAGCTTATCGTGGAATGTGCGAATATACTGTAGCTAGACCACAGTAGGTGCAGATGAGTCATTGCCAAATGAGAATTGCTGTTGTTGATTCTTTAGAGGCTTTGCGACATCATGGTCATATAACCCCTCGTGTGTATAATTTGTCTGATAACCTGTGTTACTGTGTTTTATGTACTGGTGTGAGTATTTGTAAGTGAGGTAGGATTTGGGTAGGAAGCAGTAGTGACCTTATGTAAGGTACCTTCTCAGCATTTGCCTGGAGTAGAAGTGAGAAACCATGGAAATCCACTTCCAGGATGGCTGAGGAAGGAATCAAACCTACCTCTCTTCAGTTTTGCTTCACGAGGCTGAGTGTACGCCGTTCCAATCCTCAGATCAGAATTAAATTTCTTGGCAGAGCCAGGAATCGCAAATGAGAATTAAAGTGACCACCATTAGCGAGTGGTCACACCTCCGGCGCACAAACCGGAGGTCGTTGGTTTGAGTCCCGCTTAAGTCAAATATCATCATGGCTTGCACTATGCATGCATTGCGCTACCTAATAGATTAACACATTCCTTTCTTAAGTAACAGAAAGATTGAAAATGCATACTTTAAAAAGAATCAGTGATCAATGAGTTTGCTTTGGATCGCATGGGGTGTTTGGGGGACGATTGGGTAATAAGTGTTTTAACGCTTCAGGATTTATTTTTAAATAGCGAGTGGGTTTGTCTGACATATGTGAAGGTATCCGTGATTAGTTAATTTCATAATGTATTGAGGATAAGACAGAAGCTCTAATCTGATAATCAGCTTATAGAACGCAAATTATTGAGCATTAAATTACGTGAAATGAAAGGATTAGTGAAGGACAGCGGATCATGGGCTGGCGCACTGTATTCAGCTTCCGACTCGGCAACAGTCAATAATAATAATAACAATAATAATATTAATAATAACATTAATAATAATCATGGTAATAATATAAAGAAGTAGAAGAAAGTTGGATAGGGAAGAAGAAAACCGGTACAAGCTTCCTCCAACAGAGGATCTGTTGCTTACTTTCGCCATAGTTGAGTTCTTCTATGTTCTGGAGAAGTAGTGAGTATCTCGGCTGTTTCAAGATTGGCATCCTTGACCGAAGTGGTAGTTGTCAATTAATGACCATAAAAAGGACGACGTGAGGTAGTAGATTGGTTCTTACGTTGAACTTCTTAGGTGGAACAATTGCTATAAGAGGACGTATTTCCTCAGATAGAGCCTGTATCAGATACCTGTTGTTATCCATCTGTCTGTCTGTTAGGTAGTCAGCCCGAAGGCTGGTTGGATCCTCAAAAAGTACCGCAGTTACGTTATGTGAGTAGATACCCACAAAAACCCAATGCAGCGCTATTTTGAGGCGTTCTAGGCAAGAAGAGGAGTGAGGTAGTTTGCCATTGCTTTCCTCACTGAGTCAGAACAGTAGTCCTAACCCTATGAGTAGAACCTTTCACAGCATTCACAGGCACTGACTGTGCCCCGAATGCCATTACTAAGCATCACCCATACCTCAGTAGCTTCCATATAATCACAGCCATGAGTGAGACTGAGACATCGGTGAAAAGCCACCTTTTACTCTAGCCTGTGCCAACTGACAAATGCAAATGTACTGTATTCATCAAGAGATGGCAAACAGGATAGTTATCCATCTAGTCTCGTTGATATCAACGCAAACTGGCTTGGTATGGGCGAGTTTCTCCAAACAGGTTTTAATGTATTATTCTGCTTTTGAAAAAATCTATGAGCCATGGTAGATGTACGCAGGACTTAAGGCTGTACACTCCATGATGTTCCGGGTGAGTTAGCCGTGGTCGTTACGGCGTGGCTCAAGGCAGTCACTGAAATCCGAGAGGCAAGGAGGTTCGAATCACCCCGCCGGCAACCATCAAGATGGTCTTCTGTGGTTTCCCAATTTCCTTCCAGGAAAACTTCAGGGTTGGTCCCTAACTGTAAGTCACAGCCGCTAACTTCCAATTCCTCGTCCTTACATCCACAATTCCCTTCCCAGACAACACTCCACAAGCGACGGTACTTATAGCTCACCCCATGGGTGTCCGCATAGAAGCAGCTACAAACTCTGGCGAGCTTGGACACTCCCGGCACTAAAAGGCATACGCTAAAATATAAAAGAAAACTATGATGTTCCTCCCAGTGAGTATTGTTCTTTGCACCTACTGTCATCGCGGAAGGAGATGGCATTTGACCACGCTGTGACGGGGTGCGGGGTAGTCTTGCAGTACGCATGCGCGGTCCACCTAATCCAGACTTAAATATATCGGCTTCCCGCATGCCAATGGTTGTCATTGCAGCAGGCGACACTCAGTCAGTGAAGGAAGGAATGTGCTGAGTGAGTAAAGCAAGTAGTGACCAACTGAATGTTTTTGGAATGCGCGATAAGCAGTGAGTGGGAAGACCTCCGCAGTTCAAACCCGACTGCCATCTCCTGGCGCGATATCAGTACTTACGGTTTGGTGTGCAGGTAGTGTTGCTTGAAATCCAGTGCTCTATCTAGTTGACAATAGATTTTTAAATCCTCGTCTTGGATTAAAACCTCCGATATACAGTACCATATTTTTGGAAGCCTTTTTAGGGAGGTGAAAGTCTACTTGAGATTTTAGCTCTCGCAGTTAAAAATGCAGGTGTGCTTCGTAAGAAGGGAGGTAGTGCACAGTCTGCTATTCCTGTGGGAGTCCGGAACGGACACCGAGAGCCCACTGATGAGCCAGATTGGTGTCCTAGGCGAAACCCCACACAAGACACGGCACAAACCTAGAAAAATTGCTGAGTGTTAATTCACTGGCCATGAAAGCCAATATACCGTTATTATTATCATCGTTATTATGACCGGCTCCATGGCTAAATGGTTAGCGTGCTAGGCTTTGGCCGGCCCCGTGGTGTAGGGGTAGCACGCCTGCCTCTCACCCGGAGGCCCCGGGTTCGTCGCCCGGCTCCGTCAGGGATTTTAGAAACTGACTTAAGGGCTGAAACGGGGTGCACTCAGCCTCGTGAGAACAATTGACTAGCTGTCTGACTGTGAGGCAGCGCCCCTGTCACGAAAACCAATATTAATGGCCGAGGGGACCCGATGCGCTGACCACGTGTCACCCCAATATCTGCAGGCCAAATGGCTGGGCAGCGGTCACTTGGTAGGCCTAGGTCTTTCATGGGCTGTAGTGCCACGGGATTAGTTAGTGCTAGGCTTTGGCCCGAAGAGTCCCGGGTTCGATTCCCGGCCGGACCATTAGGGATTTTAAACTCTTGGGTTTAATACCCGAGGCCCGGGGACTGGGTGAATGTGACGTCTTCATCATTACTTCATCCTCATTACGACGCGCAGGTCGCCCACGGGCGTTAACTAGAAAGACCTCCACTCGGCCTCTCAGGAAGCCACACGAAGAAAATAGTACATTATGCGACAAGCCTATAATGGCAATAATTAAGACACAAGTATGTTTATAAAACGAGCGTATGCGAGTTTTATAATTTCCATACGAGAGTCTTAATTACCATTATAGGCGAGTTGCATACGACTGTTTATGTTCGACGATAATTATTATAACTATTTTATGTTCGAACAAAAATATTCATAAATATCTGTCGAGATTTCGCCAGTTTTATGTACTGAACAGAGCGCATAAGACGCAGGGAATGCCTTGTATTTGACCATGGCCACCTCGATTACTCTACTATGACACTAGGACAGGCAGTGTGATTTACATCAGAAGGCCGTGGAACTCAGCGCATCTAATTATCTAATTGGTCAAACAACTGTTTCTTGAGCTCTGAGTGGTGGGAGAAACTGTTTTATAATGAAAAATAGTGTTATAATGACCCTCATTATAGTACAATTTTCTGACAGATAATAGTCAGGGTCGAACATAAAACCATTATTATAATTTGTTTTAATGGCTTGTCCTCCAAGCTTGGCTTCACCCACGGACTCTGCGAGGTATCATTCCTCTACCGCCGCAAGGACGGTATCTGGGAGTAGAACGAACGATCTTCGCTAGTAGATGCAATTGGGGATGGTGACAGGAGATGGTCTAATTAAGGAAGGATCAGACAAATGATGTTGGAAGAAGGGCGGCCGTACACCTGTTGAAAGGAACTGTCCCGGCATTTGCCTGGTGGTGAAAATGGGAAACCACGGAAACCATTTTCAGGACGGCCAAGGTAGGATTCGAACCCACCCTCTCCCGATGGCAGTGAGGCAAGAGTCCGCGCGTTATAGCTCTCGGCCACCATGGCCGGTATTATTATTGTTCTTTCTTGTTGTTATTTAGGCCATCTACGGACCAAGTTACTTGAACAGAACTTTTCCTTGAGTTTAACGTTCACCCAATATTCACGTACTTATTTCCTCTGCTATTCCTTTCACGCTTCAGTCCACGTTCTGCCAGTTTTTAGTTTTGTATTTTCTTGGAAACCACGGTACTCTTGGACTTTGTTGTTTAGGGGAAACATGTTTATGGATACCCTCCTGTGTTATCCTCGCTTCATGCTGGTCCTTCTGTAAAACATGCCACCTTGGTTTATTTTTTTAAACAAAATTTCTGAATATTATATTCTCAACAGTATAGATCTCATATGAGCAATGTAATTCTTCTTTCTTTCTTTCTTTCTTTCTTTCTTTCTTTCTTTCTTTCTTCGTTTTGCCCACTTAGGGAGCGCGTTTGAACTTGTTGACTTGGTTTGATGGTGTTTTCCTCTTCTTCTCCTCCCCAAATCGCCTCATGAACTCGCTATGTCCCTTCTTACGTTCTTCCATCCATTTGTTTTTCCTGTGGTCTTTCTAGCTTTTTCAGTGAAAGAGTGATTTGTAACTACGAGTTCCAAAAGCCTTGCCATTCATGATGATATCTTCTTTGATGTTTATTTCTTTTAAATCTTGTTTGATTTCTTCTAACCAACTGATTTTGACCTTCTTTGAATTGATTATATCATTGCCTCAATGTGTTGTCCATTCTACAGATATGACCATAACATTTCAATCGTCTCTTACGCACGGTATCTGTAATTATGATTATTATTATTATTATTATTATTATTATTATCATTATAGCAGAATCTAGAGTAAATTACCAATGTGGGACACTACGCTCGAAATGAGGATTGTGTAGAGTGAGATGAAGCGTGAATAACATGGACATATCATCTAATCCACCACAAATCCAGGCAGTGGGAGGGAATCAGTGCCAATTGACTCAATGTTAACAGGGACGCTGATCGAATTCCGGCAGCGCCATCTAGCATAAAACACAGTACAATCCCGGGAGGAGGAGAGGGAAAGTCATCCTTGTTTACGATCCCAGGACTGGCCGGATATCACGCGCGCACTACATGGCCCAGCAGGGGTTGTTGAGGGGGGTTGGAGGTCTATAATGGCCACCCCCCTCCCAGCCTGTGTGGTGTGTATCGGCTCTTTGCTGCGCATCGTGCTGGGAATATTAATTTAGCAAAGTTACCCGTTTTCAATAACATATAATGGCATTACTCTAGATATCTGATGGTCATTGGAGACAGCCGTGCTATGATGGAGTGGAGGAGGGAAAGCCCCCTCTCTAAGAGTATACATTGCAGCATTAGTCTATACCACAGAGAAACTAGTGATGTGACTGCCTTGTTGCCAGTACAAGTCTTCTATACAGAATACTTGCAAGGCAATTTTCTCCGACATACGGTGGTGACAATTAGCATACGTCTTTGGTGATTATGATGACGATGACAAAAATTATTACAATTGTTCAAGTTACCAATTAATTTAAACGTAACAAGTAGTTCCGTGAATAACATAACAGCCTATTTTCATATATTCTACTGGTCATTTCCATTAAAAACTCTCCCTCTTATTAATATAATTTTCAACATGAAGACTTAAATTGCTTTTAGTACACAACCTACGTTGTAGTAACGTATAGGCTAGAGCAAGAAACTCAAAATCAAAACTCAGTACCCATAAGTTCTAGTCATCATGGACAAGAAACCACCTCCACCACAATGTATTTTTTGTTGTTTTATATTGATAATTAGCCAGTAAGCATTTGTCTAAATCAATAATATACTTTATGATGGTTGAATAACAAAACTACTAACTTGTTGTAATGCATTCACGTCCGTTAGTTTCGATATTAGGCCTCCAAACTTAAGAATCCTTCGTTAGGTATCTTCCCCTTTAAGCATGCGCGGTGATCACAGTAGGTTGCTGCTGAAACCTAGCAGTGAATTAATATGTATTTTGTACGCCTCTGAGTGTTGAATCGGCAGGCAGTTTAAAGCAACCAGGAGGGATGGGATCCAGCTGGCATTGATTAAAGGTAATCGGAGCGCGGTCATGGCTAGAATTTGAACTATTACAAAATTGCAATACTTCAGGAGGCCAGAGATTTGCAAAGCGGTATGTTTGGAACAATTACCCACGTAACCCACAAGAGGACAGAGGTATTGAGAAGGCTGTGGTTAATGTGTATCTTGTTCTTCGATTTTCCTTTTTCTAATGTCTTCTGTTTATGTGCGATGCTGGGGCTGTGTTTATTAATAAACGAGTGTATACATTAGCCTCTCTTTTGAGCTAAATAGCATTTTATTTAGTATCTGTGGAAAGAGCTCGTCCACATCATTTGTAAAAGAATTCAAGTAAAAATTAGTTAACCCTAGTAGGTTTCGAACCCCAGCCGCCCGCGCGAGAGACTACTGTGCTAGTACTGAGTCAAACATGTCCATAACATCTCAGTGTTATTAAACGACTTAGATACAACGTGTTAGCAAATAGTGTCTTGAAATAAACGATTTCTTCACTGCATAACATCTTCATTATAAATCATTTCCTACAAAGCTTATATTATTTTTATCTTTAGGCTATATTGCATGCAATATACTCAATGTACTGACATATAGGAGAGGCACAAGAGGCCAGCTGCCATCTTGCCATGTGACAGAGACGGCTCAGCTCTTTTACGTCTCTGATAAAATGTAATATTATAATATAGAATTAAATAACTGGTTAGGTCCTTTGGGATAGCTTAAACCAACCTCGGCTCGATAATCGTAATTAGTGGGTCCTAAGCTCTTGATTAAAATGCTTGCATAATTCAGACGGCCACCATCCTTAAATATTACGTCTGATGACCTTGTAGTTTGGGCACAGAACGCGTCTCATATGAACGTATCTTTTTACCAAATTTCAGGAAGATCCAAGGATTAGTTCGGTCGTAATTTGATGTTAAGTTTTGACTATTTGAGTGGCCGCCATTAAGTTTTGTTAAAGATGGCGGCAATATAAAACATTACACTGAGGTGCCCTTTGCTAGTGCTACCTCTGTGCCATATTTGGTTCAATTCGGTTTCATCTTGCTTCAATTGATAGGGGGGGGGGGGGGACTGACAAACACACACAAACAGACAGACACACAATTTTTTGGCCCTGTGTAGATCTCTTAACTCTACTTTCGTTTTTTGCAAAAATCGAAAGTAGGCTAACAAAAATAATGACGAGGACTGCATATAGACAGAAAATAAACCGACGACAAGTATTTTGAGACTCAAAAGATCTATAGACGCAAGAAAAAAGACAGGCACATTACCAAAGGATGAGGAAGTTTCGGGATGATGAGAACTAGAATAAGAACAATACTAACTTATGGCTCTACGTTCTCTGCATTGTATAGTAATAATAATAATAATAATATATTTGTGAATCAGAAACCATAATTTTAGGAGTATATTTAAAAATTGCAGAGATAGAAAGGCAAGAATGCAAAATTCTTAGAGAAATATGCGCCTCTACACATGAAAATGGAATTTGGATCAAGACACATACTGTCTCTATAATCTTACAGATAGTTTCATAAACACTTTAAGCAGGAGACAGTTGAAATTTTTGGTACATATTTAGTTTGGACCACAATAGACTAACAAAATGATTATTTAATAGATATTATTCAAAACAAGAAGTTCCGTGACGGACTAAAGAGCCTACTTTTCTTAAAATTTAAGATTCATACCAATGTTTAATCTATATGAATCTATCTAGAATAATGACGAAATTAAGTTGGTAATATCGAAATTTCTAATTAGTTCAAAATACTGTATACCTAGCCTAATAGAGAACTACAGTTGGCAGCCCTGGTGACTGAATATATTCTTAGTTCCATCTCTTAAGGTGCAGAATACAAAATTTGGTTGAAGTCCAATGGATAGCATGGACGTTACATGCAGTTAAACATTGGATCTAACAGCGCGCGTAAAATCATGTTGGCAACAATGACATTCATGTATTGGTCAGAAATAATCTGAAATAATATGATCTATTGTTGTGTCAATTATGAATGAAATCCATTAGTTAGTATAGAAGTTACATGCATTTTAAAATTGGACCTATCAGCAGGCTTAGAATCATGTTGGCAGCACTGGCGTAGGCCTATATTAGTTACTCCATATTATTCTAGAATGCCAGGTACTATACGTGTGCAAAGTATAGAGCTATTGACTTGCATACTTTCTGATATATTGATATTAGGGTAAC
The DNA here is from genome assembly GCA_946902985.2 of Meconema thalassinum. Taxonomy (NCBI): domain Eukaryota; kingdom Metazoa; phylum Arthropoda; class Insecta; order Orthoptera; family Tettigoniidae; genus Meconema; species Meconema thalassinum. The sequence goes on from OX336388.2 coordinate 1,211,540,127, forward strand.
AAAAATAGAGACAGAATTTATTAACAGTTGGCAGCACTGGTTACTCTTAAGATTCAGCATAGTCATATCTGTTATGGTACACATAGCACACACGAAATTTGTTTGAAATCCAAATGATAGTATAGAAGTTACATGTATTTAAAGTTGGACCTCTCAGCAGGCTTAGATTCATGTTGGTAGCACTGACGTATATAAGTTACTCGAAATTAATATAGAATGTCAGGTACTATACGTGTGCATAGTTTAAAGTAGTCGGCGTGCATACATTCGGATATATGGGTATTTGGATAAAAAAAATTGAGAGCATTTATTAACAGTTGGCAGCCCTGGTGGCTCTTAAGATTACGCTCAGTCATATCTGTTTATATACACATAGCACATACGAAATTTGGTTGAAATCCAATTGATAGTGTAGAAGTTATATGCATTTAAAATTTGGACCTATCATCAGGCTCATAATCATTTTGGCAACACTGCCATGTATGGCCTCCTGGAAATTAAACTGAAATAGTATTATATATACGTGTACCAATTTTGAAATAGCACCCATTCATACCTTCCATGATATCCAACATGGAGCTCAAATTTCAGTTGCGATTTTTCAGCAGTTGGTAGCACTGACATCATTTTCAAATATGGCCGTGAGATATTCAGGTATAGATCTTTCCTCCTACCAAATTTTGTTTCGACTGCTGCAGCAGTTTAGGAGTTGATAGGGGACGACACACACACAGCCAGACAGACAGACAGAAGGACAGACAGACAGACAGACATACATTTGTCCGATCTCATTAGTCTACTTTTTCCTCATTTTTGCAAAATGTGAAAAGTAGGCAAAAATTCGAGGATAAATTGGCTGGAGGAAACAAGGGGGGACCTGAATGAGATAAACATCGGAGAGAACATAGTGGAAATCTTCAGAACTTCTGTATATAAGCACACATTTAGGGTGAAATCTAGCAACAGGACTGGTTTAAGATGGACAGAAGAACGCAAAACACAATACAGTGAGTTCATGAAGAGATTTTGGGAGAAGAAGAAAGCGAAAGTCATCAAGCCAATAAACAAGTTCAAACGCACTCTAAGAATGGGCATAACGAAGAAAGAAAGAAAGAAAGAAAGAAAGAAAGAAAGAAAGAAGAATATTTGAGTTGGCAAGGGTTTCCGATACGTAAATCTCTAAAGTTAGTAAAACATGTGTTACGGGTTGAGAACATAACTCATAAAAGCTATGTTTTACTAACATTATAGATTTATGTATCGAAAACTTTCGCCAACTCAAATCGAAACAATGTTGGCAAATGAATCTACTGTAGAACACAGTATCAATTATTGTCTATGAGACTGACGACATCCTCAGTTTTTCAAAATAACGAATGAGTCGGTCTCAGAAATTAATTCGATTAGGCAAAGTGAACTAGAACAATAAGGTTTTGGGAGGTAACTGGACGCATTTCCGTGGGCTGTGTTTGGCCATTCCCATCTTAGTTAAATGGAATATATAGGGACCTCAACTGACCACCCGGCCTATAATTTATATGTAGACCGCCCACCGGACTGGACGTGTGGTGAGGGAGGGTGTAGTAATAGTCGAGGAGGGTGGACACCACACGCCAAAAGTTACAGCTCCCCTCATACACACATTCTGATCTGTCCAGACAAAACGTGGTGCCAAGAGGGAATGGATTTAACGATGACAATCAGCTCCCCGCTCCTTTGATCTGAGGTTGAGGTAACAATCTCACTTGCCTTCATGAAGCGCACTCATGTAGTAGCACCGAAGTTCTTGATGTGTGTATTAAATCAGTAACTAACGTGTTTTTCTCTACTGTGGAGCGCAAACCGTAGCTTAATAATAAGTCATCAAAAACACACAAAAGTAGACTTTCGTGACGATAGTGTTGTAAAATTCCAAAAACAATGATTATTATCTAGACTCATAGTATTATATGTACAGAGTTCGCATGCTTGCCTGTTACCTAGGAGGCATCAGGTTCGATTCCTGGACCCATCGGGGATTTTTGAGCTCACGTGAGAATTAGAACAATATGCACTCAGCGACTGGAAAACAATTATGTTAATAGATTATACGAGGGGTCAAGCAAACATTATCAGATCCAGACCACTAGATCAAACAAATAAACAAGACATAATTGCTGAACGAAACACTATTAAAACCCATAATAGTTATCACAAATGGTGCGCAAAAGTGCGACAAAATCGGTACGAAATGTGGTCATTACTGCTGTGAAATACTTAAAAGCTAAACCCCAGCAAAATACTTTATTTTACAAGGTGAGATTGATCTGATGATATTCGCTTGATGAAAGAAACGTTAAGTGATAGAAACCATTTTTCAGTATTGCTGAATTCTATTAAAGAAAGATTCCAGTCGGATCACACAAATTGTACCCAATTACATTAGGTAGGAAACAAGTATTTACATACCCTAACCTCAAAGAAACGAGATATTATTACACACTAACACACTTTTATGTACTGTCATTGTTCATTTTCATAGGTTAAGGTTAGTAGCGTTGCCACCTTCGAGCATAAATGGTGTTACGGCTGTGAGTTTGTGTCATCGCTCGCCGCTTGAGTCACAGCTGTCCCAGGGGCTGGGCTGTGGCATGCCTCCTGTATTGCGTGTGCCTTATGCAACAGGGCTGCTAAACAAAGGGATAGTCCAGAAGATTCGTGACTGGACCAGCGATGGAAACCTCGAGAAGCCGTGGACCCTGGATGGATCTAGAACCATTTATTGAGTCACCGGCCTGCTATATAAGAGTGACCCGTGAAGCAGTTGTTGTTGTTGTGTTTTACGAGCTAGTGTGAGCGTTTATTCTGAGCGACAGAAGTGTGGTGACTTGCGAAACCCCTAGTGTAGCGGCGAAGTGAGGAACATACAGGGGACTGCCTGAGTGAGTGTGCTTTCACTGAGTGTCTGAGATATTGTGGTGTAGAAATCCAGTGACATTGTTTCTCCAGCGTGTGGACAGCGAAATAGCCTGCAGCAAGTGAACGTAAGTAATTGTGGTAGGTGAACATACAAGAGAGGAGCAGGTAGTTTCTGTCAAGGCCACCGTACTCATTAGGACGGATTAACTTCTGTGATCTGTTGACAAGTGGAAGGGCCAAGAGCGCTCAAGGGAGAGACTTGAGGAAACTGGAATAAGGCTCCTAATTGCTTGTATTTGCTGACTAGTGTAATTTTCTGGCCACAATAAAGTTAATTATTTCTTTAAGCTGTAATTGGTGTTGTGCTTTGTACCCCCACCGTAATCCAGTTAACATAAGTGCCACTAGGGGGTGGCACGCAACAACTGGTGTCAGAAGTGGGATTACGAACTCAAGCACAACACCTGACGGTCCTGGTTTCAAAACCCGAGCAGGTCATTTTCTCTAATTTTCCTGTGAGTGCATGCCCTTTACAAGGCAAACAACTAAAATGGAGGCGCAATTGGCAGCATTGCTAGAAAAGTTAAATGGCATAGAAGACGGCCAGAAGAATTTAACCAAGGACATAACTGCCAGAATGGAAGACGGCCAGAAGAAGATGGAGGATGGCCAGAAGAAGTTAGCAGAGGACCTGAAGGACAGCCAAAATAAGTTAGCAGAGGACCTAACTTCCAAATTAGAAGAAGGCCAAAATAAGTTAGCGGAGGACCTGAAGCAGATGGAAGACAGCCAGAATAAGTTAGCAGAGGACCTAACCGCCAAATTTCTGGATGGCCAGAAAAATCTGGAAGAGTGTCTGCTGACGAAATTAGCGGAGAGCCAAAGGAAATTAGAACAGGGCCTACGTGAGGAAGTCGCGGCAGTGGAGGAGAAGTTCAACACCTTGCAAGTGGAAGTTGCCGAGCTGCGCCAACGCCCGCTGATGGGGGTGGAGGAGAAATTCAACGCCTTGCAAGTGGAAGTTGCCGAGCTGTGCCAACGACCGCTGATGGGGGTGGAAGAGAGATTCAACGCTCTACAAAAGGAATTTGCTGAGCTGCGCCGACTCCCGCCGACAGGGATGGAAGATAGATTCAAAGCCCTACAAGAGGAAGTCGCCGAGCTGCGCCGACGCCCGCCGACCGGGGTGGATGAGAGAGTCAAAGCCCTACAAGAGGAAGTTGCCGAGCTGCGCCAACGCCCGCCCACCGTTACACCGGGAATATCAGGAACGGGACATAGCAGAGTGACGCCCTCAACCTTCGACGGAAAGGTGCCGTGGAGCACCTACTTACGTCAGTTCGAGGCGGCCTGTTCCATAAATAACTGGAACAACACAGAAAAGGCTACAGCTCTCATTGTAGCGCTGAGAGGTGACGCCCTTAACGTCCTTCAGGCCATCCCGACTGGATCCCAGGACTACGCTTCACTGATCGCCCATATGGAGTCCCGATATGGAGATAGCCATCTTCAGCAGGCCTACCAGATGCAGCTCCGGACCCGGGTACAGAAGAACGCGGAAACCCTGCAGGAGTTCGAGATGGACATCGCACGCCTCGTAAGGCTTGCCTACCCAACAGCGCCGGCCGACTTTCTGGAGCAGATAGCGACGCAGACCTTCACCGACGGGCTACGGGACTCGGACACTCAACAGGCGCTGCGACTCGCGCGCAATAAGACCCTGGCAGATGCGCTGAGCCACGCACTTGAATTCGAGACGGCAAAACAGGCATCCAGAATGCACGCGCGGGTGCGTCAAGTGGACGTCGATGAACCAGCAAAAACCAACGAGACCAAGCCCCTGGCCGACGAATTGATGGAGGCGCTAAGCCGTTTCTTCGATAGTCGCGGCACCACCAGCAACGACACAGCCGGAAGACAACCGGAGAGGCGGCCGGGAAGAGGACTACCGACCTGCTGGGCCTGCGGTAAGAAAGGCCACCTGAGCAAGGACTGCGGTGATCGCCGCCGCCGAGGGTATCCGACGGGAAATCAGTCGTCTGAAAACCGCGCGGCCCAGGGAAACGAGTATTAGCCAGCCTTGGGGGGCAAAGGTTGGCTTGTGACAGTCGTCAAGCCCCGGCAGTCCAAGTGCGTGTGACGAAGTTACGGAGGGACAATAGCAGCCTGATGGTCGACGGAGTCATCAACGGAGTGAGCTGGCCCATGCTGATCGACACGGGAGCATCGAGGACCATCGTCAATCCCACTGTGATCCCGAAGTGGAGAGTGCAACCCACACAAAGGAACCTCCAGCTAATAACCGCGACCGGAGAGACCGCACCGGTACATGGCGAAGCATCACTGGAGTTCGTCATTGGTCGACGGGCGATAAAGCATCCAGTGCTTGTGGCTGACGTATCAAATGAAGTGATCATCGGACTGGACTTCCTGGACCAGAACAACATCATCTTGGATCTGAGTGCCAACACTCTGCACTTCGGAGGTGAGGAACTTGCTTTGCAACCTGCGCACGAGTCCATCACCGCACGACGAGTAAGGCTGAGAGAAGACGTCATCGTTCCCGCCAGGATGGAAGTCAGCGCTGCCGTAATTGTCGACGGAACTGCTGAGGGAGTGGCGGCTGTCATCGAGCCAAAATATGAGGACATCCAGACAAAAGGGTTGCTAGTTGCCAAGACCCTCATCAACACGACGTCTCGGCCGTACGTCCGCCTGTCCAACCTGAACGACTACGACATTACGGTTCACCGGGACACCAACCTAGGAGTCTGCGAGCCCGTTACCTGGATTGCCCGCATCACCGACACGACGGACGGACACCTGCAGACGGACAACCCAAGAAGACGCACACTCCCAGAAGAACTACAGAAGCTGTACCAAGGATCCCAGGACCATTTAGACGAGGAACAATCACGCCAACTTCAGGACCTGCTACGCGAATTCCAGGATGTCTTCTCCGTGGGGAGCAAAGACTTCGGCAGGACAAGCTTGGTCCAGCACAGAATCGACGTTGGGGACAGCGCACCGATTAGGGCCCCGTTCCGACGTGTCCCGCTCGCCAAGCAAGCCGAAGTCGACCGGATGGTAGAAGAGATGAAGGAGCAAGGGGTGATCGAGCCATCACATAGTCCTTGGAGTTCTCCGGTCGTGCTTGTGAAGAAGAAGGACGGTTCCACCAGGTTCTGCGTGGACTACAGGCGGGTGAACGACGTCACGAAGAAGGACAGCTACCCTCTACCTCGGATCGACGACACGCTGGACACCATATCAGGGTCAAGATGGTTCTCCACCTTGGATTTGAAGAGTGGCTACTGGCAGGTGGAGGTCCACCCTAAGGACCGCGAGAAAACTGCGTTCTCTGTGGGCAGCGGGCTCTGGCAGTTCACCGTCATGCCATTCGGTCTGTGCAACGCCCCTGCGACCTTCGAAAGGCTAATGGAGTCCATTCTGAGGGGACTACACTGGAAGACCTGCCTGGTCTACCTAGACGACGTCATCGTTCTGGGGAGAAGCTTCGAGGAGCACTACAGCAACCTGAAGGAGATCTTGTTGAAGCTACGGGCTGCCCAGCTGAAGTTGAGTCCCAAGAAGTGTCAGCTCTTCCAGAAGCGGGTCCAGTACCTTGGGCATATCGTCTCCGAGGAAGGGGTGCGCACCGACCCAGATAAGACCGCAGCTGTGAGGGGGTGGCCAGTTCCGAAGGACAAGTCCCAACTACGAAGCTTCCTGGGACTCTGCACTTATTACCGTCGCTTCGTGAGGGGATTCGCCGACATCGCCAAACCTTTACATCGCCTGACTGAGAAGGACCAACTCTTCACGTGGACAGCAGAATGCCACAGTGCCTTCGAACAACTCAAGCAGGCTCTGTGCACCGCGCCTATTCTGGCCTACCCCAGACCTGGAACAAGGTTCATCGTCGATACCGATGCCAGCGACTTTGGCATAGGGGGAATCCTGTCGCAGGTAGTGGACGGCGAGGAGAGAGTAGTGGCCTACTTCAGCAAGGCCTTGTCAAAGCCAGAAATGAACTACTGCGTCATCAGGAAGGAGCTGCTCGCCATCGTGAAGACCATTGAACACTTCCACAAGTACCTGTACGGGCAAGAATTTCTCATCAGGACCGACCATGCATCCCTGCGGTGGCTCCTGAACTTCAAGCAGCCCGAGGGTCAACTCGCGCGGTGGTTAGAGAGGCTTCAACAGTATAACTTTGAGATTCAGCACAGGAAAGGCCAACTGCATTCTAACGCCGACGCCCTGTCACGAAGACCGTGCCCCGAAGACTGCACCTTCTGTGCCCGAAGGGAGGAGAACACCGGGATACAGTGCCGAAGGACTACCGTGGAACTTCAAGGGAGCTGGAGCCGCGAATCTTTCACGCGGGCGCAAGCGGAAGATGATGACCTGGGACTGATAGCCGAATGGAAGAGGGCCTGTGTCCCCAGACCCGGGTGGAACATTGTGAGTGACTGCAGCCCAAAGTTTAAGTCCTACTGGGCACAGTGGGACTCGCTGATTGTAAGGGATGGCCTCATCTGCCGTACCTGGGAGAGCACCGACGGGAAGACATCTCGGGAACAAGTCGTCGTTCCAAAGGCTATGACGGAGGAAGTCCTGAAGGAAGTGCATGGAGGATCATCTGGTGGACACCTAGGGATAAAGAAGACCCTGGAGAAGCTGAGAGAGCGGTTCTACTGGATCGGATGCCGAACAGACGTGGAGAATCACTGCGCGAGGTGCCACGATTGCGCAGCCAGCAAGGGCCCAGGACGAAGACGACGGGGTCCACTGAAGACCTACAACGTGGGCGGCCCCATGGATAGAGTGGCCATCGATGTTGCTGGGCCATTCCCGTTAAGCGAGGCAGGGAACCGCTACGTATTAGTCGTCAGCGACTACTTTACCAAATGGCCGGAGGCGTATGCGCTCCCTAACCAAGAAGCCGCGACGATCGCAGAGACCCTGGTGAAGGAATTCGTCAGCCGGTACGGAGTACCCCTGGAGCTGCACTCCGACCAAGGGAGGAACTTCGAGTCGCAGGTGTTCCAGAACCTATGCCAGCTGCTGGGGATCCGGAAGACAAGGACAACGCCGCTACACCCTCAGTCCGACGGGATGGTAGAGCGATTCAATCGCACCGTCGAGAACCATCTCCGAATAGTCGTCAGCGAGCACCAGAGGGATTGGGACAAGCATCTCCCACTATTTCTCCTGGCCTACCGCGCTGCCGTGCATGAAGCCACCGGGTGCACACCAGCCCGGGCCATGTTTGGGAGGGAGCTCCGTCTACCTGTCGATCTTGCCTTCGGCCGACCTGGGAATGATCCGATCCCGGTAAGCCAGTATTGTCAAGAACTGGTCGACCAACTGGAGGACGTACACGCGTTCGCGAGGAGGAAACTGCGGATCGAGACCGACCGAATGAAGACCCGATACGACCAGCAGACGGATGCCGGCGGATTCCACGAGGACGACCTGGTCTGGCTCTTCAACCCATTACGGAAGAAAGGCCTGTCACCCAAATTGCAGAAGTCCTGGGAGGGCCCGTACCGAGTCGTGAAACGGATCAACGATGTCGTCTACAGGATCCAGCGGAGCCCGAGGGCGAAGATGAAGATCGTGCATCGAGATCGCCTGGCAGCCTACGGAGGGACACAGACGGACCAATGATTGATCGGGACGATCAGCCTTTTTAGGAAGGGGGTGGTGTTACGGCTGTGAGTTTGTGTCATCGCTCGCCGCTTGAGTCACAGCTGTCCCAGGGGCTGGGCTGTGGCATGCCTCCTGTATTGCGTGTGCCTTATGCAACAGGGCTGCTAGACAAAGGGATAGTCCAGAAGATTCGTGACTGGACCAGCGATGGAAACCTCGAGAAGCCGTGGACCCTGGATGGATCTAGAACCATTTATTGAGTCACCGGCCTGCTATATAAGAGTGACCCGTGAAGCAGTTGTTGTTGTTGTGTTTTACGAGCTAGTGTGAGCGTTTATTCTGAGCGACAGAAGTGTGGTGACTTGCGAAACCCCTAGTGTAGCGGCGAAGTGAGGAACATACAGGGGACTGCCTGAGTGAGTGTGCTTTCACTGAGTGTCTGAGATATTGTGGTGTAGAAACCCAGTGACATTGTTTCTCCAGCGTGTGGACAGCGAAATAGCCTGCAGCAAGTGAACGTAAGTAATTGTGGTAGGTGAACATACAAGAGAGGAGCAGGTAGTTTCTGTCAAGGCCACCGTACTCATTAGGACGGATTAACTTCTGTGATCTGTTGACAAGTGGAAGGGCCAAGAGCGCTCAAGGGAGAGACTTGAGGAAACTGGAATAAGGCTCCTAATTGCTTGTATTTGCTGACTAGTGTAATTTTCTGGCCACAATAAAGTTAATTATTTCTTTAAGCTGTAATTGGTGTTGTGCTTTGTACCCCCACCGTAATCCAGTTAACATAAGTGCCACTAGGGGGTGGCACGCAACAATACAATAGAGTGCGCATTGCCACACTGCGCCTGTACTGTGACGTGAAACCAACATCTCGATCAGCTGATTAAAGGGTAAACAGAGGACCTCGTAATGGAAGGTGATAGGAGTATGTGAGGAAATGATTTTTAATGAGGGTTTAAACACACATTTTCGTAATTTATACGGCATTGGGAAAAGCATCGCATGTTTCTTTACGTACCGGAAGGTAGCAAAGCTTAAGAATGTAACATATTTGGTGTTAAAAGTGGCTGTCGTGTTCCGTAATACTCATACATCCTGGATCCGATCTTGTAAATAATTGATAACAAATCCAACTCTGAATTAGGCCTACTGATTTTTGAACAGAATTGTGTTTGTATAAAAAGTGGCTGTCGTATTCCGTAATACTCATACATCCAGGATCCCCTCTTGTAAATACTTAATAACAAATCCAACTCTTAATTAGGCCTACTGATTTTTGAACAGAATTGTGTTTGTCTAGCTGGTTATTTTTGATTTTACGCCCGAAAGCTTCAAAAATTAGTTCAATCTATTAACTTACTACATCATTTCCCAAATTATGTTTCATCATTAGAAAATGTATTTTGGCTAATTTCAGTACCGGCACGTAAGAACATTTTATCGTACGATGAGCTCTCATTCAGCGTTACCTTTCCACTTCAGTATTTTATGAAAGTGAACAAAACAACATGGGCAAATGGAAATAAGGTAGTTTATAGATTTAGTAAGCGTTGGTTTTTAACAACTATACATTACATTTGCTACGTAGGAAAATATTTTAATCAATGAACTGTTTCCTTTTAAATTCCATTTTCCATGAATCATAGAAATCTTCGCAAAAATAACCCAGAATTCTGAAATTCTACGAAGAATTGACTAATTTAGGGATGCAATGTAGCCTATCCTAGAAGAATCTCAAAATTCCCTCAACCAAACGCACTGTCCATAACTTACGTTTAATATTTATTATCGAACACTACACCGTCACATCTGTAGCATAACCTGCAATTTGACACTGCGCATGATTGACGACTGCATTGTTTAGTCCACACTACATTTAATCCAGCATAGGGACATAAAGCATTTTTATGTTCAGAGATGCGTTTACTAGCAGTCTCAACAAAACACCAAGAAAAACGTCTAGCCTATGGACATGTAAGTACTTGATACCTTCGAGCATAAATACAGGCCTGTTCAGTGGAGTAAGGGATAGGGTAAATTATAATAATTTATAATAAATTCCAGCATTTTCATGTTTAATTATTTTTCTTTCATGTTTCGGAGTTAAGAGGAAACGTAGGCTAAAGAAATGCAAGTAATTAAGTCAAGAATTTTAGGGTTATTTAGCAATGAATTAACATACGTATGGAAAGAAAAGCCCGATCCTGTTTTAAACGTCTCCTTACATCCATTCGCGACACAGTAATACACCATTCTGACTTGGTAATGAATAGAACTCACTTTAAATAACCCAATTCTATCATCACGTGTAGTATTTCAGTGCTCCAAACTACCGCAGTTCCCTTTAGTCAGCTGATCGAGATGTTGGTTTCAACAAAGTGACGTCATCAGCCATCTATTGGATTTATGATCTAAGGTTGCCACCTATCGCTGGTGGGCCATTGCAAGAAATCGAGCGCCTGAGCTAAAGGATTCTTTGTAGTGGTCCAGCAGTGAGGTGGTAGGGGGCCTTGCTCTATGAAGTTCCATATCTAGATAGATTTTTTTTAATGATTGTCTACTGTTTTTTTTATTAGGAGACTTGTTGAGATAGTGGGTGATATGAATAAAACGGAGTTTATGCTCATGCTCAACAATTTTGTAGTATATACTCAGTGGTATGAATAAAAAGTTGAAGTTTAGACTCACTGAGAAGTACATACTCAAGGGTGGGAGTAAATACTCAGTTAGTGAGTATATACTCCAATGTGGTATGAATAAAAGAAGTATATGCTACAAATCTGAAGTATATACTCACAATTTCTGAAGTCTGGCCATTACCATGCTTAGCTGTCTAATCTCAAGATGATTGAGGTTATGTTTGTAGATTTACACAACTTGCGGGCTAGGAAAGTGTATAAATTACGAACAACGGTTTCAGAGAGGGACTGCAGATTATTATACCGGTTTACGATACAGTAGATAGGCTATATTCTATGGCTTTCTGATTACTTTTTGGGCAAATACACGGAAACAAGAGGAAAAGCTGTAAAAAACAATTTATTTTCTTCAGTACCGTATTTGAATTTCTGTGATACATTTGCCAAACTTTCCTGCGTAGCGAATCTTTCTAGCTTTTAAACATTCGCTTTTTTCCTTCCGCGAGTTAGGTGTTTGAGACTTGTCAAATACTGAAGGATAGTCACAGACAATCCTTACAAATGGCAAATCGGAAACATTTGATATAAATATGATCATATGAGTCGTCCAGTTGCAAAACTCGTTTAAGTTAATCTACTTGTGAATAAGAATGATTTTCATGAGAAACGTTTCTCTGGACTTTGCCTCCCGTATCTTTTGTGTTTGTTGTTTTCTACTTTTTCCTTTTTGCTTTTTGGTTTTCTGTTTGCTTTGTGCTTATGCTTTTGATTTTACTTTTCTTTCTTAGTTTTGGTTTTGTGTTTTGTTTTCTGCTTTTGCTTTTGTTTTTGAATTTTGCTTTGTGTTTCTTGTTTTTTGTTTTCTGCTTTTGCTTTTGTTTTTGTTTTTGCTTTTTGTTTTGTGTTTCTCGTTTTTTGTTTTCTGCTTTTGCTTTTGTTTCTAAATTTTGCTTTTTGCTTTGTGTTTCTTGTTTTTTGTTTTCTGCTTTTACTTTTGTTTTTGATTTTGCTTTATGTTTTGTGTTTCTCGTTTTTTGTTTTCTGCTTTTGCTTTTGTTTCTAAATTTTGCTTTTTGCTTGATTTTCTTGTTTTTTTGTTTTCTGCTTTTGCTTTTGTTTTTGATTTTGCTTTTTGCTTCGTGTATTTTGTTTTTGTGTATGTTTCCTGGAAAATCAATATAAAACAAATTAATGTAAAACGAAGTACACAAAACAAAAAATGAAAACAAAAATAAAACAAAACAAAAAATAACAATTTAAAACATAATAAAAAGAAATAAAACAAAACAAAATCAAAATAAATGAAAAAATAATACAATGAAGTAAAATAAAATAATTAAATAAATAATTTTACTACATGATCCTTATTCACAAGTGGATTAAACGAGTTTAGCAACTGGACGACTCATATTCATCCCCACTAGCATACATTTCAATTAACCAGGAACATTCAATTAATCAACAAGTCTACAGCAGACGACTGGTTTGCATTAACAAATGGCATGTAAAACAGTTGACTGACTAAACGTGCGTCGACGAACGAGAGTAACATCGTGGCACAAGTGAAGTATATACTCCAAAAGGAGTAGATACTCAAGATCTTTTATTCATAACAAACAGAGTATATACTCAAAACTGATGCTCATGCTCGAAGTATATACTTCGAAGTTTATACTCAGTTTTATTCATATCACCCAACAAGAGGTCTGATGGTATCTTCCTTGGTAGCTGGAAGTAAAATAAGAAGGAGTATCTGCTTGTTTAGAGAAAAGGAATGAGTTACTATGAAGAAAAAAGTTTATAAAATAAAGATTTCCTTTTTGTGTTTTACAACCACCACCCCGATATTTAGTACAGTTACAGTACAAAGTATCCAATTTCGTATATAAAAGCGTGTTAGTGTGTAAATATATCTCGTTTCTTTTAGGTTAGGGCATGTACTACCCTGCCAGAAAATTGTTGCCGGTGGCGAAAATCGGAACTAACGCACTGCGCCCAGCCACGCGCCTGTGATAGACGTGAAGTCGTCGCCAGCGAAACCTTATCGCATGTCGTGTGTGTGCATGGTTCGTGCTGGGTCGTGCGCTGTGGTGTGTTCTCATTGTATGACTGTACATGAGTTCCCCCTCTTGTCGCGCACCAGCCCGTAGCAGCCATAACGAGGCGAGATGACGTAATGTATACACAACAGCACCGCTCCACGTCTAGCGGTAACAATTCCCTGGCAGGGTGGTACATACCTGTTTCCCGCCTAATGTAATTGGGCACAATTTGTGTTGACCGACTGAAAAGCTTTCTTCAATAATGAAAGAAACGTGTCATTCTTTTAAACCTCACTCTACTCTGTGAAATAATAATTCACCGCATATAAAATACTAGCAGTAGTGCCCGGCTTCGGCCGGTGGATTTATTTGTTTTATGGATGTTAATGAAGACTACTACAGAACTGTAGCGCTCAACGATAAGGATCGGAAAGCACCAACGCTTATTGCAACTGATAACCTCAGTATACTGCACCAACACCATCGCCCTTATACAGAGGCATACTATTGCCATGATGATCATTTTTTCTAGGGGCCTAAGAAATCTATTTGCACCAATTACTTCCCGTGACTGCAATTTATAAGCAGTTCGCAATTCTGCACCAGAACACTGGTAGGGGTGACGCGACGTGATGCAGCCCACATTGCCAGGCAACAATAGACTTAGGTATTATTGAGGCTGTTCAACAGCACTTGTTCTTCCGACTTACTGAACAAAAATCAATCTTTAAGGTTACCTGAGAGGTGTAGCATAATGCTACATAGCCTAAACTATTCCTCTTGAGTCTTGCTATCATATACAAAAATAATTTTTCGATTACGACTGGTAGTTCCAGAGATTTAAACACACAAACAAACTCTTCAGCTTTATTATATTAGTATAGATTACAGGTCAAATCACGTATTTAACCCCGTGTCATTACCGTTCATTAAGGACTTTGGCCTACAAAGCGACCGCTGCTTAGCCTTATCCTTATCACATATTTGTTGAGCTATTTATTTGGACATACAGTATATTTGCATTGACCGGCTGAAAGTGACCATTGTTAACCTGCATTCGGTCGCGCCCACGGTAGATTATCGTCCTATTGAAAATAACTCGCGTAGAGCTCCTCTGTTCATTACAAAGTGCGCAAAAGGCGCATGTATTCTCAAGGTACGATATCCTTCGCTAGAGACAGAGGAGTAGCGGTTCTTGATGGCGACGTTTTCGCTCAGTTGTTCATCAAAGTGCTAAGGGTGCAGTCGAGCGAGAGACTACCGTCGCGCGCGACCGGAAGTGCAATATTTTTTGCCGACCACCCAAAACAAAATGTGAGTGTTTATCATAGTTTTTCCTCATTTCTAACACATTTCATTCACTATTGATAGCCAAGTTGCTCATTCTCCCCCCAACATCCACACGCACGCATCCACACAACACTATCTTTAAAGCTGTCATATAGTTCTTTTTCATTTTTGCCACCACCGTTGTCGCTCTTATTACGGAATTTTTGAACAAATGTTTCTATATTTACACCTCTGTATGTCAATTACATGTTCGATCAACCTCTAAGACAGTCATATTGCCATTGAAAGTGAAAAAGAACCTCACAATTGAAACAGACGGGAGGATGGTAGATTACCGTCGCACGACCGCATTTGTTACATGAAGGTGCGCGACCGCAAGGAGGTTAATAACACAACACTGAAAATGGCATCAAAGCTCTCTATAAAAAAGTGACAGTCAGTCTGAAAGACTAGACTTTGTATCATTTTAAATGCTACAAATGCTGAAAAATGCTAGAATGGCTGGAGGCTTCTCGCTTCGCTCGAAGCCAAAGACTCTTGCCATGTTAGAAAATTATCTGCATAATACTTATCTTGCTTATCTTGTTTCAAATTACTCGCGAAGGGCAAGTGAAAACCAAGGGCAAAGCATGGTCCAGCGCGGGGGATGCCGCACGCTCACCAGAGCGCGCGGGGACGTGCCCCTTCCATCCAGTCTAAAAACACTTATAGTGGGTGATGTATTGAAGATAGAGATATGCTCTCGCGGATCTTTTTGTAGAACTTTTCATGCTAACCAATTTTTACGCTCATAGTATATTGATATTTTTAACGGTTTGCCCAGCGTAAGCTTAAGAAGCGCACGGACGCCAAGTTTGTTTTCGACTTTTTCACTGAAATCGTTACTGCTTGGCTTCCATTGATCATACATAAATTATTTTCTACAGAATCTTTCCTCGAGATATCCTTTACAGAATGGTGAAAACCGCATCAAAATCCATCCAGTGGTTCTCGAGATTACCCGTGACATCCAAGAAGCGGGGATTTTTGTCTTATACTAACGAAGTAGAGATTGTCGGGGTACACATGAACCGAGCGGTACTATGACGTCACACACCTCAGTGCATCTGAGTACATTTCGCCCGTCACCGTAACGTAACGCCAGACCCCAGCGTAACGACGAAGTCGACAAGATCATTTAAAATGATAACATACTGTAGCCTACTTAGTTTGATAGAATTGTTGATCTGCCCTATGCTAGAGAATCCAATCTGGCTTGAATGTTAGCAGGCAAGTGCTCCGAGCGGTAACAGGACGGTGCGGAAGTTATGCTATGCATCTACATTTTAGGAAATAATAGAGTATTGTCTCGAGTTGCGGGGACAGCATTGATCGGACTGACTGTGAATAGCTGGATGCGCCAGTGAGAGCAATGCACTAAGTTAATGGGTGTGCACAAGACAATATGATTGTGCAGGAAAGAAAGGGTAGTGTAACGGTACACATGATAGTAACCTCAAACACCTGCCACAGAGTGTACATGCCACAGTGACGGCAAACAATGGCCTCAACAGGTGTTATATGTCACTTCAACCACATGCCAGCCATGTGGAATTGCTCCATTGTCACTACATCACAGGAACAACAGGCGTTGGAACTCATTTTCTGGTATTGTGAACCCAGTGTCCGTGTATATCTAAAATGTATCTTTAGGTGTTGCACTATTATGCAATTTAATTCATCACGTTTCGAATATTTTATTTTGAATAACGCTACCTTACGCATGATTTCACGCCTTCACTTGATGGAAATAGAATGGATACACTTCGACTCACTTATCCTAGCCGGCTTCCTACTCTAATACTTTGTGTAAAATATCACCGGAATTTGGGGGAGGGAATCTATCGTTCTGTTTTACCTGTATCCAATGTAAGTACCTATAATAATTGGCCAAGATCCTAATCAACAAAATATAATGAACTAGCAACCCGCTGCGGCTTCGCCCGGTATCTTTAACGGCTTACCCAGCGTAAGCTTTAAAGGCGCATGGACGTCCGGTCCCTGACGCAATTCAGAGAAGCCGAGGTGAACAGCGAAACTCCAAACACTCTTCTCTGAAGTCCCCAGGGGCTCACCTCTAGTGGGACGTGGGTTGGCGACCACGGGACCCCAGCTGAGTCTGGCATTGCTTAAACATACTTGTGCCGGGCTCCTCTTCGTCTTCTTTTCTGTCGACCTCTCTTGGTCAACTCTTGTTCTCTTCCGACCCCGACGGTATTAGGATATCAGAGGCCTAGGGAGTATTTAACTTTCCCGCCTTAAATGGCCCTTGTCTCATCTTTCCTGATCCCTCCTTCTTCGAGAGGTCAAACCTCTTGTTTTCTTTTCATTATATTTCCTTTTCTCTTTAAGATTCCCGCACTGTTTTTGTTAATTGGCTCCCCGTGTATCTAAATTCCATTTAGCGTTTTTTTTTACATCTACACTCCATTTTGTAGGTAATTTCAATCTACGTTGCATTTTGTAAGTCTTTTCGATTTAAATTGCATTTTGCGAGTGTTTTCAACCTCAATTGCATTTTGGAAGGATTGACAATCTAAATTGCTTTTTAGTAAGTCTTTCAATATAGGGGATGGGACTTTTGTGAGTATTTCGAATTTCAATTGCATTTTGTAAGTATTTTCAACCTAAACCGCTTTTTGCAAGTATTTTCTATCTAAAGTGCATTTTTATGGTGGGCATTTTGCAAGTATTTTGATTCTCAATTGCATTTTGTGGGTATTTTGAATCTAAATTACATTTTGTAAGTATTTTCAATCTAAATTTAATTTTGTAAGTATTGTTCATCCAAATGAGTAGTTTGAATCTAACGTAGGCTACATTTTGTAAGCATTTTCAATTTCAATTGCATTTTGTAAGCATTTCGAATTTCAATTGCACTTTGTGAGTATTTTGGATCTGAAATAGGCTTTTTTGAATCTAAATTGCATTGTGTATTTTCAATTTCAATTGCATTTTGTAAGTATTTTGATCCTCAATTGTATTTTGTACGTATTTTGAACCTAACCTACATTTTGTGCGTATATTTCAATCTATTCCTTTTGTGAGTATTTTCGTTCTAAATTCCCTTTTATAGACTAAGTATTACCGCTCTCCATTTTGTGAGTAGTTTCAATCTCAGTTCCTTTTCGTAAGTATTTTCCGTCTCACTTAATTTTCGTTCTGGTTTCCATTACATTGTCATTTTCGCTATCACCCAGACAATCAGGGGCCGAAAACCTAGATGTTAGGCTCCTTAAAACAACAATTATCATCATCATCATCTTCTCTGAAGTCCCAACTCGACGAGACTCGACAGTTTGATGCTGGCCAAAGCTGGGGTGATAGGCTTGCTCGCTAGCTCGTAAACTCGCTCCGTATCTACTCATTTAAATTCCCACCGGATGGATATTGTTGGAAGAAATGAAAACGTAAAATTACTTATAGTGGGCGATGTAATAAAGATATAGATATATTGTCGCGGACTTGTAGAACTCTTCATGCTGAATATTTCTTACACTCATAGATATTTTAGATATTTTAATGGTTTACTCAGCGTAATATTCAAGGTGCACGGATGGCATGTTTTTCTTCCACTTGATTCTCTGAAATCGTAACTGCTCGGCTTTCTTTCGTCATAAATGAATGTTTTCCTCAAGAAACCCTTTACAGAATGGTGAAAACCGCATCAAAATGCATCCAGTGGTTCTCGAGATTACCCGTTACATCCAAGAATCGGGGACTTGGTTATATATAGGGCTGGAATTTTTAGGTGCTAAAAAACGGGAAAATATATATTGTTATGTATTAAAAGTACCTGAAATATGTGCCAAAAAATTAAAAATATTTAATTGTAATTTAGTTTATTAATGTAAATATATACAATATGCAGTACTCACGAACGCACTTCTATTCTATGTCTCACTGACTGTTGAAGCATTACAATACACAACGAGATACATCTTCAGGTTATCCATCACAAATGACCAACGAATAAAATAAAACTGGGGCAATAATAGAAACCATTCCATTTCTAGATCGGCCGAGATGAAATTCGACCCATTACAACATTCAGAACAGAATTGAAGTTTTGTTAGAGCCGGGTATTGAACGAATGACCTAAAGAGACAGGAGCCTCATACAAAGCTCGGAAAGTGGGTCTCAATACAGATATGACGCTCAAGTTCACTAGCTGTAAACTTTCCTTCATCAAAATTAGATAAAGGGTTGAAATCAACAATGTCTCTGTTTAAATCAAAGCAACAAGCTACAAAATTCAGTGTACAGAACTATGGAACTCTGCGGTTTGATTCATCTGCAATGCTGAGGTCGTGTTCTCCAAAACGCAGGCCAAGTTTCGCCGACAAGTTTCAAATACTGTCAGAACAGGATGACAGAACTTAGCCTACACCATTGACCCGATGAGCTCGTGTTCTCTACCTATCGGATAACCCTCAACAACTTTCAACTAAATACCACAACTCTGACCCAGCTTCTCGAAATTAACTCTGAGGAGCGATCCTTTCGTCTGATAGGCTGATCCTTCGAACTGGTGATTCTGACAGAATGCCTTTACTGACGTTTAGTTTTCTTTCAGTGATTAATGAATTAGTTTCGCCTTCAAATATGCTGAGAGAAATGTAACATACCTGTTGTGAAAACTGAATTTTACCGTTCCTATTGTCATTGTGTTTAACCTCATTCTATTTATTTGAATATGTTTTCATTGTCTCATAACAAACATATTCTGTTCTCTGATCACTTCTCAACTAATTCATATTTGGATTGTGACTTCAAAGTATTTAGTTCATGCACAGATTCAAATAAGTATTTTGAGAAGCACAACATCAGCCTTCTATTTTGAACAGATGGCATGTTCAATATTGATATATCCTGACTATTCAACCCTGCAAGTTGAGATGGTAACGACAGTAAGCAAATTCCAATACTTGGGAGTGTATCAACAAACAACCATGTCTTCCTACAGGGTCCACATTCAAGAGAGAGTATCAGCAGCAACGAAAGCCATACACAGAATACAGAAAATCAGCGTACTTTGTTTGTCCGCTGCAATTACCATATTTAAGGCAGTCATTTCACCAATAGCCTCATATGGAATTAAACTAAAATGGGTGCAATTTAACAAACAGCAATCTTCCAAGATTAGAAAGTGTAAACGCAAGATACCAGAAGAGAGTCCTCGAAGTTGGGATATATACCCTCAAGTGTAGTATATGAATTAGCAAGAGAAAGTTTCTTCGTGGAAGACTTGAGACTTCAGTACAAGCTCATTCCAAGCGCTACTCGAATTGTGACGGAAGAAGAGGAAGTATATCGATCCCGAATTCTATGGCACAATTGCAAAGATAGACCGAGAATGAACAGAGTGGGGGCAGGATCAAAGACACGTGGTAACCAGATTTTCAACCCATAGTTTTCACGATAAAATCTGCCGAACTCTAAGATTTCACCAAGCTGGTGAAGACTATATATACACACATCAAAAAAAGTTTTGCATCACCTCGGTTCCCAGATCTCCGGCATATAGACGTTGACTGTGTATATTGTATCAAAGATACAGTCCCTTTGACTGTTCATAGATGTCACTAAAACTGCTCAAAGATGTAAACAACCATGCATGAGCAGGGCGTATTAGACGGAGGGGGTACGACAGCCGATCAGTTCCAGTCATTCCACCAGGACGAAGGTACGCTGCTCATGTTGTCTGTAGTTCTACCATGCCTAGAAGGTCAATACCGCAGTTCGATCGCGTCCGCATTGTTACTTTGTGTCAAGAAGGGCTCTCAACAAGGGAAGTTTCCAGGCGTCTCAGAGTGAACCAAAGCGATGTTGTTCGGACATGGAGGAGGTACAGAGATACAGGAACTGTCGATGACAGGCCTCGCTCAGGCCGCCCAAGGGCTACTACTGTAGTGGATGACCGCTACTTACGGATTGCCGCTCGGAGGAACCCTGACAGCAATGCCACCATGTTGAATAATGCGTTTCGTTCAGCCACAGGACGTCGTGTTTCAACTCAAACTGTGCGCAATAGGCTGCATGATGCGCAACTTCACTCCCGACGTCCATGGCGAGGTCCAGCTTTGCAACCCCGACACCATGCAGCGCGGTACAGATGGGCCCAACAACATGCTGAATGGACCCCACAGAATTGGCATCACGTTCTCTTCACCGATGAGTGTCGCATATGCCTTCAACCAGACAATCGTCGGAGACGTGTTTGGAGGCACCCTGGTCAGGCTGAACGTCTTAGACACACTGTCCAGCGAGTGCAGCAAGGTGGTGGTTCCCTGATGTTTTGGGGTGGCATTATGTGGGGCCGACGTACGCCACTGGTGGTCATGGAAGGCTCCGAAACGGCTTTACGATACCTGAATGACATCCTCCGACCCATAGTGCACCCATATCGGCAGAATATTGGAGAGGCATTTGTCTTCATGGACGACAATTCTCGACCTCATCGTGCACATCTTGTGAATGCGTTCCTTCAAGATAACGACATCGCTCGACTACAGTGGCCAGCATGTTCGCCAGACATGAACCCTATCGAACATGCCTGGGATATGTTGAAAAGGGCTGTTTATGGACGTCTTGACCCACCAACCACTCTGAGAGATTTACGCCGAATTGTCGTTGAGGAGTGGGACAATTTGGACCAACAGTGTCTTGATGAACTTGTGGATAGTATGCCACGACGAATACAGGCATGCATCAATGCAAGAGGACGTGCTACTGGGTATTAGAGGTAGTGGTGTGTACTGCAATCTGGACCACAAATGCTGAAAGTCTAGCTGTATGATGGTACAACATGCAATGTGTGGGTCTCATGAGCAATAAAACGAGCTGAAATGTTGTTTGTGTTGATCTCTATTCCCTTTGTATTTAAAGGTTCCGGAACTCTTGGAACCGAGGTGATGCAAAACTTTTTTTGATGTGTGTATATTCATTGTGCAACAGGAAGTGCCACCGTTACCATCCAATATTGTGTACCAAGAGAACAAAGACAATCAGAGATCGTAATGTAAATTAAACTGTCTATATGACAGTGTAGGTTTAATGCTTTTTCGAGTGCGTATTAATAAATTATATATCCTAATGCGTGTGCTTGCAAAGGAGAATATTTATTAGGCTATAGCAATATTATAGGATACACACTTATTACGAAATGAGTAACGTCCAACAAAATGGTCCATTTAACCTTTAATTGAACAGCTGTTTTATAGATACATTTTCTTAAATGAATCCTGGTAAGCACCTCCATCGTCTATGGCTAGTTCCCGTACTGACGGTTGAATATCTTTGAACATAGGAAGAACTAATAATTTAGGACATTTTATATGTTTTCATTTTCATAGATTTTGGTATAATCTGAAAGTTATTGTTTCTATAGCTGTAGGATATAATTTCCAAGTTTTCAGTACAAAATATAATTTTAAAGGTCTTCAGGTACTTTATCTGCAATCCTAAATGTTCTTGTTTCTATGGTTAAATGGTCCATAACCTTACCTAATCTAAGTTTTTCTGGTCTCCTATTTATTTATATACATTTTAACCGACTTATTTCTGAATTTTGTTAGCTTGTAATAACTTAAAGTTATAATTTCGTTTTAATTTCTTTTCATTCTATTTTTCAAACAATTGCTGAAGAAGGTCTCAAAGTAGTGTTGAAACATTGCCCAATTTATAAAGAATATACAGTATATTGACTACGGCTGTATACAGAATCAATTTACTACTTAAGAAAGCTTTCCAGTGGGTTAACACAGACTGTGCAAAATTACACTTTCACTGCCAGGCAAAAGTCGGGACAGTTCCTTTAAACAGGTCCACGGCCGAAGTCCTTCCAAAATGCATTCGCTGACTCTTCCTTAATTAGACCCATGTTAGTGGTCACAATCCCCAGTTGTATCTACCGACTAAGTGTGTTCATCTCCCAGACACTGTCCTTGTGACGGTAGAGGAATGAACCCTCGCAGAGTCCGTGGGTGAAGCCAAGCTTGGAGGATAAGTGGTGAAGAAAAGGATAATACTAAAAAAGAAATTCTCTAATGTAAAGAAAATACAGCACATTAATAATATATTTAGCGCAGTCAAATGGCCATAACTGAAAATATAGGTTACATTGATAGGTTACATATTTGCATAATCACTTATAGACATTGTTCTTCTTGTAGAGAATTCTATGTGATACCGTTCACACATTTTTCCACATAGTGTGCACTCACAGTCTATACTTGTGTCATGGATGTATTTTGATTTGCAGAGTAGGTGGTCAAAACCGTGAACTGCCAATCATGTAATGACATGTCTTAGTTCGAAATTAGCTTTTGTCCACGAGCGGTCTATCATGGCCCCTGTGCCAAAGAAATCTGGTTTTACTTCTTCTCTCTTCTCCGTTAAAGTTGCCAGCAGTCTCTCTGATGCACCTTGCTCGGTAGGGACATGCTTGTCCTGAGGTCATCTACGTGGAAAGATTCCTTTGCCTGAAGATATACAAGTCTAGATCATGTCGTTTTTGATACAGCACAATAAATACCCAGTTACTAGTGAACATCGTTTAGCACAACACAGCCGCCCGAGCAATGATCACAAAGCGCTTCAGACGTTCGATTTCTTCTTCTGTCAAACTGATTCCAAATGACATGCAACATTTTATCCGGTGTCTCTTATTAATGTCGAGCCTAGAGCTTGTAATAATCGATGTTTGGTTAATCAATTAACAATCGATTAAATTAGTGATCGACTGACCATTACATCGATTAATCGACTAACTGAATAATAGATAATCAGCTAACCGATCAATCGATTAATTGATTAGTAGACTCGAGATAAGAAAAGAATTTTAAATGAGAGGTCATCGCTTAATTTGAGTTAAGCTTACTTTCGGAATGATGTATAGAAATTAAATAAGTTACTTTTTGCCTAAATATACAAAGTGTCTTTCCTAGTTTATGTTAACAATAACCAAATAAGAGTCGGTGACAGTGGAAGGACAAACATCAATTAAATTGGGAAGGGTTACGAAAAAAGAAAACGAAGAATTTTCAGCGAAGATTTTGAATTATTGTTCATAGTTTATAATTTAGGCCAGTAACAAATTTGTTTTAACTTGCTTTGTTTTAGTCTAGTTTTCACAAAGATGTTATATAATTTAAGAATATATGATACAATTTATTTAACTAACAAAATGTCTATTTTGCTTCTGTTAGAGCGTAGTGAAAGGAGCTTTTGAAGTATTGATATGCGTGGAGCTAATTCATACACAACTTATATTCCCAAGGAAGTTAACACATTACAACAATCATTTAGCTTCGGTAGAAGCTCCGGCAGATGGCTTGCGTTCCTCCACAACCTCCTCACCCTGGTCTTCCCCGATCTCCAGAGGGATGACCAGCTGGATAGGTCGAATAATCAGCGCGCCGCAGGTGGTCCTCAGGAGTACGGTCCTCGTCACGCCGTCTCTGCCAGGTCGATGTTCTTCTATTTGCGCCAAATTCCACATATGGCGTCGCACATGGTCCTCCTGCAGAAGTACAACGTCTCCAAAAATCGTCTGCAATTCTTTGTTTCAGTCTGTACATCTTGGTTACGTTAACGTTTGTTGTTGGTTGTCCGGATGGTATTGCTGTTAGTGTTTCTCCATTTAAGAAGTGGGCGGGTGTTAGTACTTCTTGATCATCTGCCTTGGTGAGTGGTCTCGAGTTAAGGGCGGATTCAATACTGATGAGCAGGGTATTGGTTTGTTCCTCGTCAATTTGCAGTTTTCCTAGAGTCTCCCGTATACAGCGCTTGTCAGAGCCCACCATCCTCTCCCACCATCCTCCCCGCCAAGCCGCTCTTGGTGGGATGAATTTCCACCTGATGTTGCTATGCGCGAGGTACTGGTGAGTCTGGGAATCTGTCAGCACGGTATTGAAATTTTGTAATTCTTTGTTGGCTCCATGGAAAGTTTGTGCATTATCTGAGTATATGGTATGAGGCAGTCCCCTCCGTCCGACAAACCGTTGGAGTCCCATTAGGAAACAGTCAGTGGATAAATCCGTAGTAAGTTCAAGGGGAAGTGCTCGCGTGGTCGAACAAGTGAATAGAAGAATGTAAGCCTTCTTGGTAGTAGCGTGAGATTTAATGTAGAGGGGCCCGGCGAAGTCGATCCCAGTGATTGCGAAAGGCTTAGTGGGTTGAACTCGGTCAGATGGAAGTGGTGCTTCGATAGCCTCTGCGTGTCTGTTGTGAGCTATTTTGCACGGTAGGCAATTATGAAGAACTTTCTTTATGGCTTGGCGTGCTTGCAGAATCCAAAATTCTCCTCTGAGCTCCATCAGAACAACATGAACTCCAAGATGATGCAGCTTGATATGGGTGTGCATGATTAGCAGTTTTGTAAAATGATGAGAGCCATCTAACAATATGGGGTGTTTTTCATCTGAAGTCAGGTTGGAAAAATGTAATCTACCACCTAGGCGAATTAAGCCATTTGCCAAGTAGGGGTGGTAACAAGCAATTCTGGATGTTATCGGTAAACATTTCTCTTTCTGAAGACATGTTAATTCCTCAGCAAAACATTGTGATTGGACGGCTCTAATCCAATACATACGGGCGTCGTGTAATTCGGAAGCTGTGAGATTTGCTGGTGGGCGCATCTGCGTCTTCAAAATGTAAACGAACCTCTGGACGAATACTGTGATATGTAAAACCTTCCAGTAGGAGGAATATTTTGAAACCTGAAGGAGTGGCTCAAACACAGTGACAAGCAGTGTTTGTTTTATCAATTTATTTGCTTCCGGTAGTGTTAGGTTAAGGAAGCCAGTATCGGCAGGCCAAAAATTCGGGGGCTGTGTAAGCCTAACAGGTCCCTTCCACCACGTATCAAATGAAACGAGTTCATCGGCGGGAAGTTCTCGGGAAAGACAGTCTGCTGGGTTGTTTGCTCCTGGGCAGTGTCGCCATTGGCCTGGACTAGTGTAGGTCTGGATTTCGGTTACTCTATTGCAGACAAAGGTCTTAATGTTATTTAGGTTTCCTCTTATCCATCCTAAAGTTACCATAGAATCACTCCATAAAACAGCATCCGAAATTGGGTAGGCTGTCGCCTTACATAAATAGTCAAGCAGTCTAGCACCTATAAGCGCTGCGAGGAGTTCCAAGCGTGGCAGTGTAACTCTTTTGACCGGAGCAAGACGATTCTTGCTACACATAATTTGTACTAAAACGTGGTGGTCTGTGGGATTCCTAACGTAATGCGCTGCACCATATGCCCGTTCAGAGGCATCACAAATCACATGAACCTGTGACGCTCCTTTATGGGTAGTGCTGAACCAACGAGGAGTTTGAATGTGCGATATTGAATCAAGTGTAGATATCCAATGATTCCATCGTAGGCCAACATCATGTGGAAGATGTTCATCCCCCCTGATCCAAGTATCCTGGCAATAATTTTGGCTACAATGGTGGTTGGAGATATTAGACCCAATGGATCATGCAGTTTAGCAGTGGCTTGCAGTAGTTGCCATTTGGTAACTGGATTGGCTGTTATTTTATCTGTAACGTCTCGATGATCAAAGTGGAAGGTATCATGTTCTGTGTCCCAATTAATACCCAGAACTTGCGTTTGTTGTTTCACCTCTTGGCCTTCAGCCTTCCAAATCTTTTTCATTTGCCATGAGTTAGTTGCCCATTTCGACATGGGCATGTGTGTTCACTTCATCAGAGATACAAGTTGGTAGTAGAGGGAGATTACTTCATTTTCACTCCGTACGGATGCAGCAAAGTCGTCCATGAACATATGTTGATCTATGAGAGCGGCAACCTCAGGAAATTCCTTTTCGTGGGTGATAGGTAACTCTCTCAGTGTAGTGGAGAGAAGGAGTGGACTGCAGGTGAGCCCGAATGGTAATTTCGTGAAACGGTATGCTACAATATCCTTCTTCATAGTGTAGTTCTCAACGGAGCTCTGGATGCAGTGAAACCAGATAAAACGTGTTAGGGTTCTGTCCTTTGTTTGGAGAGCTAGTTGTAGAAATGCTTGGCTTATATCTCCTACAATGGCCCAGGGGTGCTGTCGGAATTTTAGCATCATAGAAAGAATGTCTGGAAGGAGATTGGGACCTACTTTTAAAGTGTCGTTAAGAGAATATGTTCCCTTCTCGTGGGCTCCTCCGTCAAAAACGACACGCCATTTGGAGTTTCCACGTTTCTCTTTCCTGACTAAGTGGTGGGGTAAATAGAAAGTCTCTTCTATTCCCTCAGTAGGCGGCGCTATTTCTACTTGTTTCTGTCTAATTTAGTTTAGCATTTGCTCGTGGTAAACGTCGCGTAGCGTTTGGTCCTTTTCAAGTCTCTTTTCGAGTACACGAAATCGTTGCTTAGCATTTTCATAGTTGCTAGATAGAGTGACGTGCTCTTTTCTGGGAAGAGATACCACTCTTCGTCCATCTTCAAGTTCGTGTGAAGCGTGAAACTGAGAAAGTAGTGAAGAATCCTTTTCAGTCATGGTTCGTGATTGTTCAAATGAGATTCCTATTGTTTCTAAATCCCAGAAGTGGCGAAAGTCGTTGTCTAGAAGAGAGACTGTCTGATCAAGATTGATGTAGTTGACACTCGTGGAATTTGTCTTTATTCCTCAGCGTTTTCCACTAAGAATCCATCCCAGATGTGATGGCAATAGTACTACTGATTGAGAAAGTCGTATGGGTGAAGTGTCTTTGACAATACGCCAGTATTGATCAGCACCAATCAGGAGTTCAATAGGGAGATCAACGCAGCTGTCCTTGGGATCCGCCAGTGATAGTTTGCGCATTTTCCCTAGCATGAAAATATCATGAGGAACAGTTGGACGCGGGGAAAACGAGTGATTACTTTCGAGTGCAGTGATAGGTATAATGGAATTGGCCCAAATCCCTCTCATGTTTAGCTGAATCAATCTGCGTTGTGCAGAGGAAGAAGATGTGGTTTCGAAGGAACTTACAGATAGGGAACTATTGCCGATTACCTCTAAGCGTAGTTCATCAATTAGGGTCTTAGTCACAAAGGAGGACTGGCTACCTCCGTCTAGGACACATCTGGTAAGTTTGCTAATCCCTGTATGTCCAGTAATCCACACCCGCGCCATCTGCAAATATGTGAAATCTGTGGATGATACATCTATATTACCGACTGATGTTGCTGAGGTGCGTGGGTTTGGTAATGGCGAATTGCCAATGGTGTGGCAAATTGATTTGTGATGGTTCCCTTTACAGATAGAACATTGTGCCTTTTCTTTCTTATTGCATGCCTTGGAGCTGTGGCCACAATTAAGGCAAAGGAAACAGCGGTCTGCAGCCTTCAGTTTGGCAATACGGCTATTTACATCTGTTATAGTCCTGCAGTCCTGAGCCCAGTGGTTTTGACCCTCGCAGAAGACACAAATTGGTCCTGTACGTCTCTTCTCTCGTGCAGGCTTCCTCCGGTTAGAATGGACATGAAGCGTTGCAGCGGTAGGAGTAAAGTCGGAGCTGGCTATTGTTGCACCGCGGATCTTCTGCGCCGTTAGAGCTCCTTCTACTTCTTCATTTAATAACACCATCAGAGCGGAGATATCGCTCTCAGGTGTATTCGCCCTTTTAGAGTGGATAAGCCAGCGTCTGCAGATATCTAAGGGGAAGGCTCGTAGGATTTTCGGAGTTAGTACCCGACCATAGGCATTTACGTTTTCACCTAACGATATCAAAACCTGGACCCGCCGGTGACATTCGACATATGTCACGTTCGACTCAGGGCTATCGTGGAGAGTTGGTTTAAGGTCCTCTAAGTAGTCCAAATGGACCTGAATGATTCGGTGTTTGTCCGCATACTTTGATTTAAGAATTAGTTTAGTCTGTTCGTAGGTATTACCATTCACGACTATTCCGTCGACGAGTCGCTTAGGTTCACCTTCTAGGTACCCCCGTAGGAAGACGTGCTTGTTCACAGTAGAAAGTGTAGTGTCTTGATCAATTGACAACTCGAACTGCTCCCAAAACCGGGACCAGCACTCAACATCCCCCGAAAACGGCTCAAGTTTGATGGAAGGTAGTTTGACGGAATAAAGAGGAGTGTGGGCCGAGGGATTCGGCACATTAGTCATGCTGGTTGTGTTGGCAGCAAGTCTCTTTTCAAGTTCCCGCGTAGCCATATGAATTTCCCGTTTAATCTTGTCAATATATTCTTCACAGGTCACCACGTCCTCGCCGTATTCCGTCTCGGATAGAAGGTCATGAATAGCGTCATCTAGAGACATTAGACGATCCAGAGTTTCCTTAAGACGATTTGTAGAATATTCGTAGTCTTCCACGGAAGTTTCCTCTGTAAATCCATTTATTTCTGAAGAAAATCGTGTAACATTAGTCCCCTCTCTCTCTTTCGTTTTTTCTTCAAATAGGATAACGTTGCCAGTCGGGCTTCACTCATCTTGATATAATAAGTGCTGTCTCTAATTCTAAGAGTCTCTAAGTATGGTACAAGTTTGAAGCGTGATATGATCGTTGTCTACTCTGTGACTTCGTCTAGAGTCTCGGCAAACGTGACGTGCAAAATGGCGTTTATTCAGTGATAGTCGATAAAGTAGTTGATTTAGTTTGCCGACAGGTGACTGGGAAAAATGACAGTTCCGGAATGTCGGGTAGGCCGTGAAATTCCCGTAGCTAACCTCGTGTTTATATGAAATAAGTTGAGGTTTATATCAGTAGATATCGCTAGTAGTCACGATGAGCGTGTTGGAATCTCTTATGAATAAGCATATAACCTCTTTGGCTATATCGCTTTAAGGTTATAGCAAGAAATGTATCAACTAACTTCCAACAGTGACATTTATAAACCGCAACCAAAACGTGATAATTCATTGCCGGTCTAATGCTCTTTTAAATACTCCAAAAGTTATTCAATCATCTCAGTACTTATCTGTCGTGAAACGATGGAGAGTCGAGCGTGGCTTATTCCCGATTCCAAATCTTTTGTCACTTGAATCTCCAAACTGTAGTTCGAATTTTTTATCTCGTGTTTCTCGTCACTAGTCTAATTGCCAGTAGTCTTCGAGTTCCCGGGTTTCGGCACCAATATTTGAAGTATTGATATGCGTGGAGCTAATTCATACACAACTTTTATTCCCAAGGAAGTTTACACATTACAACAATCATTTAGCTTCTGTAGAAGCTCCGGCAGATGGCTCGCGTTCCTCCACAGAGCTAGTTACATCGATTAATCGACAAAACAAGTAACCAATTGTTAGACCAACCGATTAATCGATTAAACGACCTATCGATTTATTGAAGATACACAATAGATTACTTTTTATTTGTAGCTATAAATCGAATGTTGTGCTTAGATTAATCGATTATTCAATAACTGAAATTAATCGATTACAAGTACCAGCAAGTGATTTCGGTGGCGTAGTTGGTAGCATGCTGAGCTTCTATGCCCAAGGTCGCGGGTTCAACCCCGGCTATAGTCGTCGAATTTTTAAGAGCGTTAAAATCACTCAGAATGCTTTCGTTCGGAGGGGAAGTAAGGCCGGCGGTCCCATGTCATGGATTTATGGCATGTAAAAGAACCTTCCACTAAATACACTTGGGTGAAGCTAAATTATAGGTTATATTTGACTAATGCTCTTAGGTTCCAACGTTCGTCGCCAGGATCCGACTGCAGTGGCATCTAGTAATTAAGTTCAGAACTAGTTGGTCGTTGACGGTGGCTTTTGGTAGCAAAAGTTGGAGCTACTTGAAATCGAATGTCTGCATTCCTTACTTAAATTAAAAAAAAACAGATAACACACACTAATTCAGCCATCACAATTAACACCGGTTATCAGACAGATTCTACACATACCCAAAGTACACAGGGCTACATGACCGCGTTGTCGCAGCCTCTAAACTGAGGAACCAACCAACTAAAAGTACCAGCCCTAGTCGAGGCAAATGACATCGATGTTTCGCCCCTTATAAACATCCATAGCATGATGAATGTTGGTGTCGATATGTTTGAGAAACAAGAATTGCTATGCAGTTGGAGTAGGAATATACAGTCTATCGATGAAGCCAATGAAGCAGGAAGCCTGTGTCAGTTTTTATTCGTATCTGTACTTGCCAATGGTTATTATTAGTCTGGTGCTGGGAAATCATCGATACGGCAAATAAAGTGGAGCTTAAAAAGCGCATGGGCCAACGTAATCCCTGCAGTAAGTTAGAATTAAAAATGAAACACATATTATCTGATATTAACACATGTCGTTTGTTGTAAGTGTAATTGGGCAGTGAAACGGCACTGCCGATAAGTGAAGTGGATATACGGTATACTGTCCGTGCTGGCCCAGTGAGATTTGGTGAGGTTACGGTAATGAGTTGCTAGTGTTCTTTTTCATGTCGATAATCTTCGTGATTAATTGCTATAAAACAGAGTATGCGTTAACATCTGGATATCCCTCAACATACGAGAAACGAGTGTATCAAATACACATGTGTCAATGGCAGGTTCTGACATCACCTCATTGTGTGAGCAAGCATCACCATGTAATGTCACAGATCTATGGTCGTTACTCAAAAATAGGCTCAAGAAAAGAAAAAGGCTTGTTGTTTAGGCTACATGATTGTTAATCCTGCGATCTTAAGCCACCGGACCTACTTTTACGCGGAGTACGAAGCACTGAACGTGATGAGGTTAGATCAGTATATTAACATGAGGTTAGATCTAAGTTTAGACTGGAAAATGATTTGTCTTCTTTTTAAATGGATTTCCTTTCGACAATGAGGTTAGATCAATGTTTTAGAATGAGGTTAGATCAAAGTTTAGACTGGAAAATGATTTGTCTTCTTTTTAAATGGATTTCCTTTCGACAATGAGGTTAGATCAATGTTTTAGAATGAGGTTAGATCAAAGTTTAGACTGGAAAATGATTTGTCTTCTTTTTAAATGGATTTCCTTTCGACAATGAGGTTAGATCAATGTTTTAGAATGAGGTTAGATCAAAGTTTAGACTGGAAAATGATTTTTCTTCTGTTTAATATTATTGCTAAGATGTATCATTCCTACTACGTCGTACTTCTATTGCATTCTGCAGTTTTTAATTGGCATTTAGATAATTTAAGCCAAGCATCTTCATTGATTATCCACAAAATGGTGATGTATTATAATACACGTTTATTATCTCCAGCTATTTACCTATTGCTTCAAACAAGACTATGAATGCCGACAACTGGTTACTTTATGCACCTTTAATAACCTTTGCAGAACATATAGAGACTTTCCGCATACTATGTTCGCATATGTCACACCGTCTACTACCACATTAGTTTGATTTGTACCTCAATTAATTCAACAACCTATATATATGGTACACCATATCAGGTTAAGTGACCATTGATAGTTTAGTGCTACGCTTTATAATAATTTCGTTCATTTAATGCTTTATATTTGGCAGATGAAGGGGACAAAATTGTTCATTAGTCCCTGAAACATGTACCGTTTCCAAGAACAACTTTGTTAATAATTTTTTCATTAAAGTATTGATTCAGGTGGAAATATAATTTTAAGAAAAAACTGTATAAGCACATCAATACGGAAACATTATGAATGATTTAAATCATGGAATTAAATTCTGTTGTCATAAGAATTTACATATATA
The DNA here is from genome assembly GCA_946902985.2 of Meconema thalassinum. Lineage (NCBI taxonomy): Eukaryota > Metazoa > Arthropoda > Insecta > Orthoptera > Tettigoniidae > Meconema > Meconema thalassinum. The sequence goes on from OX336388.2 coordinate 1,211,572,325, forward strand.
ATATTTCGGTTTCGTTGTAGAGTCCATAGATGTCAACATTCTATGTGTACATTTTTATGACAGCAGAATTTAATGTTTAGATTTTGATATTGTTTTCATTAGCAATTTCCTTTTCATTATACAATATCAGAAATATCACCCCATATTTATATTAAACATTTGAGTGCTAAATTTAATTTCCAATTTGTTTTAGAACATTTCGATCGAATTGTAATATTACATGCTCGCATTTGGTTGAATGTGTTAAGATCCTCACAAAAGCTGAAGAAGGCCACAATGTGGCCGAAACTAGTACTTATTAATTAATTAATTAATTTCATATTAATTATAATTATTGATTATGGTCGAATAAATATATTCAATATCATTTGGCATTTACTTAAATTTAAAGAAAATAGAATCAAAGATTTCTGGTTGAGGAACCGGCGACAGCTTTAGTATTAGGACGAGTATGCTTCGACACCGCAACCAAAGTTTTTCTTTCTTAAAATGTTTCATTTATGTAAATTGTCTGATGGAAAGAGAGAAATACAGTGAAAATTGTAGAGAAAAATGAACATCTACTGTATATTGTGGGTTTACTACAAGTGGGAAGGATTATGGAACGTAGTCTCAAAAATGAGGTTCGAAAATAATAATTTTACCGTTAGAAAGCTTAATGTGACGTAGAAAATAAAATATTGAAAATTTTGAGGAATTTCAGCATTCCAGAACCCTTTAAATGAAGCAGCGTCAACGACAGTATAACTATAATAATGATAATAGCGGTACTCGTAATAAAACGGTAATGTTAGGTTGGAGAATTCCACACACATCGGGTACATACATGAGAGATTCCTCCATCCTCTTTAAAAACCACTGTTTTTTTTCGTTCCGTACGCAGACACGCGCTAAAAGTTCACGTTTTCCCATTATACGCATTATAAAGTAGTGGTGGTGCAACATTTTAACCCCGCTCATTGTATATGGTGTATGCATATGAATGACCTGCCCTCTAATGGGACTCCATAAGTCGCACCACTTGCCGTGGGGCTTCGCGCCTACGACTCGATCCTACCCCTGGTTCAGCTTCCAATGCAAATGTAATTAAAACCGCTGCATACTTTAAGTACTTTATACAACAAGCATACCACAGAATGCAATTGAATTATTTTCCTTCGTCAAAACGTTCATCATATATTTTCGTAACGTGTTAAATATGTTTTAATACCATTCGTAGGGCTGAAACTGTGGAGGATGGTACCGACTGATTGTGAGAAGTGGCGAAGAACGGGGATGGTTTAGTATAAGCTATTTGGAGCCTATTACTTACTCATTTATTCATTCATTCAATCACTCCATTCACTCACTCACTCACTTACTCGTTCACTTACTCATTCACTCATTTTCTCACTCACTTGGCCATTCGTTTAATCACTAACTCACTCATTCGCTCATGCACACACGCACTTAATCACTCCTCACGTACCTGCTCACTCCGTCACTTACTCGTTCACTCACTTACTCATGCACTTACTTACTCAGTCGTTTATTCACTCATGCACTTACTTACTCACTCGCTCACTCACTTACTCACTCAAGCACTTGCTTACTCAGTCGTTCACTCACTTACTTACTCAGTCGTTCACTCACTTACTCACTCATGCACTTACTTACTCAGTCGTTCACTCAATTACTCACTCATGCACTTACTTACTCAGTCGTTCACTCAATTACTCACTCATGCACTTATTTACTCAGCCGTTCACTCACTCACTCACTCATGCACTTACTTACTCAGTCGCTCACTCACTTACTCACTCATGCACTTACTTACTTACTTAGTCGTTCACCCACTTACTCACTCATGCACTTGCTTACTCAGTCGTTCACTCACTTATTCACTCATGCACTTGCTTACTCAGTCGTTCACTCACTTATTCACTCATGCACTTGCTTACTCATTCGTTCACTCTCTTACTCACTCATGCACTTGCTTACTCAGTCGTTCACTCACTTATTCACTCATGCACTTACTTACTCAGTCGTGCACCCACTTACTCACTCAAGCACTTGCTTACTCAGTCGTTCACTCACTTACTCACTCATGCACTTGCTTACTCAGTCGTTCACTCACTTACTCACTCATGCACTTGCTTACTCAGTCGTTCACCCACTTACTCACTCATGCACTTGCTTACTCAGTCGTTCACTCACTTACTCACTCATGCACTTACTTACTCAGTCGTTCACTCACTTATTCACTCATGCACTTACTTACTCAGTCGTGCACCCACTTACTCACTCAAGCACTATCTTACTCAGTCGTTCACTCTCTTACTCACTCATGCACTTGCTTACTCAGTCGTTCACTCTCTTACTCACTCATGCACTTGCTTACTCAGTCGTTCACTCAATTGCTCACTCATGCACTTGCTTACTCAGTCGTTCACCCACTCACTCACTCAATCACTCATTCACTTTCTCACTCAATATCTCACTCACTCAGTCATTAACTTGTTTACACACTCACTCACTCATTCACTGGTTCACACACGCACTCACTCACCTGCTCACTCACTCGGTCATTCACTCGTTCACTCACTCAATCACTCACTCAGGTGCGAATTCCCTCGGTTATTCTCTGGTTCACTCACTCAATCACTCGCTCACTCCGTCAATCACTGGTTCACACACTCACTCACTTGCTCGCTCACTCGGTCAATCACTGGTTCACACACTCAATCACTCACTCAGGTGCTAACTCCCTCGGTCACTCGCTGGTTCACTCACTCAATCACTCGATCACTTGCTCGCCCACTCGGTCATTCACTGGTTCACACACTCAATTGCTCACTCAGTCATTCACTGGTTCACTCACTCATTGCTGACTCACTCTGTCATTCTCTAGTTCACTTGCTCACTCAGTTCCACACTCTTTCACTTACTCTCTCAGTCACTCAGTCACTCACTCATTTACTCCTCACTCAGTCACTCACTCGCTCGCTCTCTCACTCGTATTACTCGCTTAGTCACTCACTTATTCGGTCACTTACTCGTTCAGTCACGTATCTACTCATTCACTTACTGACTAACTTACAAGTTTTACATCCGTTCCAAATCTGCACATTCTGACGTATTTTGATTTGATTTTATCGCCTAAAGTGCATAAACTTTCTGTTTTCTCCTTATAAAATGAGATGAAGTTAGGCCTGGTCAAATATCTTGAAGAATTCTCGTAGGTTGCAGATTTGACTCTACGTCTTGATCATTGATATCTAAAATAATGCGATTTTCCGTTTTGGTATTTCAAATCACATAGTAAAAAAAATTACAGTCTGAAAGACTAGACTTTATATCATTTCAAATGACGCATGCTACAAATGCTACACATGTTAGAAAGGCTCAGGAGGGCTTCTCGCTTCGCTCGAAGTCCCATGACTCTTTCAACAGACTCCATTACACATTTACTTATGCTTCCCGCGCAGGCACCTCCTTAAGGGTCGCTCTGTATTTAAGTCTGACATATTTTACAACTCCGTCACCCGTTATTTGAATCTGATATCTTGCAAACCTCTTTAAGGGCCACCCTGTATTTGAATTGAATCTAACATACTGTACACCTCGTTGTCACCCTGTATTTTGCTCTGACATCCTGCACACCTCTTTAGGAGACACCCTGTATTCATATATGGCTTCTTGTATCTCTCTTTAGAAGTCACCCTGTATTCTTGTCTGACATCTTGTACACCTCTTTAGGAGTCACTCTGTATTCTTGTCTGACATGTTGTACACCTCTTTAGGCGTCACCCTGTATTCTCGACTGACATCTTGTGCACCCCTTTAGGAGTCACCCTGTATTCGTATCTGACATCTTGTACACCTCTTTAGGAGTCACTCTGTATTCTTATCTGACGTCTTGTAATACTCTTCAGGAGTCACCATGTATTCTTGAGTGACATCTTGCACATCTCTTTAGGAGTCACCCTGTTTTCCTGTCTGACGTCACGTACTCGCCGTCTCCCAGGAGTAAACTCAGACTCGGTGCATATGCACTGAACAACATGATGACGTCACACACGCCGTAACCGTTACCGTAACGCATAACGTTGGACCCAAGCATAACGACGAAGTCGACAAGATCATTTGAAATGATAAAAGATCAATAATACAGTGCTCATTTTCTGATCCATATCTTGAATATTGAATGCCTATAATAGTGTTTTACGTATTCTGACTGATGTGGACCTACTGGACGATCGTTTGCCGTCGTGAAGTATATGCCAGTGACGTCATCACCAGGAGACACTAGGAGAGATATGTAGCAGCTGGAGCATAACAAGTGGAAATGACAGTGAATAGGCTCATTTGTAACAAATACTCAAATGGCGACTTACAATTGCCACAAGAATAGCTGTGCCTGATCGAACTGGTCATGAAATTCTGATATCCTCCAAACATGCCTGCGCGGTCTAATCAATGATTTTGGTGTCATGCATTCAAAATGTTGGCTTTATTTTCATTCGTAGAACGTTCCCTAAAGCTACTCCTTCCCCCTTGGCTTAAGTAGGTAGTGAGGGGTTAGGGAAAGGATATGTGGACGTTCAGTGAGGAAGAGTCGAATTGGTTTGAAATTCAGTTAAAAGTTAGTATAACCTAGTTCGAGCCACTTACTTCCACGACGCATCTCTTCCGATTTCACTGTTATTGCCCGCATTCAAATGTATTTCGATTTCATTTGCATTGGCTAAATATCTGTAAACTTTTCTGTGGTCTCCAAATAAAAAAGGGATGAAGGTCTTTGAATATTCTTTAACCATTCCTTTAGCTTTAGATTTGCTTCGATGTGAGAACGGAGTATAGCCATTTAAGCTCCATTATTTGAAAAAATGTGATTTCCTCTGCTGGTAAGGTAAGGGGATCTTTTCACAGATCTTCATTATTTTGATTCATTGGACTTCACGCAATCACAGAATTGGACAGAATTGTCTAAGTTACTATATAAAGATTGCGACAGAACTTTCATTACAATTTCATTGCTGCTAACCATAGGTATGTGACACCAACTTGACAGTTACTGGTTAAGAATTCTATAACCCACGGTTAACGGCAGTGTTGGCAAAACACATGTTAAATGTGTGATTGTCACCACAAGATATTTTGTTGTAATTGGAGTATCCATTCGGAAGTTGATAGGGGGTGGGACGTACAGACAGAGACAAGTGCATAGAACCGTGAATAGTCGCACAATCCCAATTCAAAAAAATGTATACACCCTTTGAACTTCCATAGAAAATTTATTTACCGTTCTACAAAGTTAAATTTCAGGAAATTAGAAAGCTGAAAGTCCAATGTAAATGAAACATAAATAACAAATGTTAATACTGTTCAAATTGGCGACCTGCAGCATCAATACAATTCTGAGTACGAGTAACCACTGATTCTGTACATCGTATCAAAACGTCCAATGAGATTTCTCTACACACGGCTTGAATCTCATTCCAAAGAATGTCTAGGTTACGTGGTTTACGTTTGTACACCTCATCTTTTACTGTGCCCCATAAGAAGAAATCCAGTGGTGTAAGGTCTGGAGAGTGTGCTGGAAACTCGATTGGCCCCCTGCGTCCTATCCACTGGCCCGGCAAATTTTGATCCAGGTAAGCTCGTACGTCCCTGTGATAGTGCGGCGGGGCACCATCTTGTTGAAAATAAAAATTATCATTACCGTATAATGCACGAATGGCAGGAAATATGGAATCAGCAAGCATTGTTAGGTAAGTTATACCAGTTACAGTGCCTTCAAATCGAAAAGGTCCAATGAGTCCCCTTGAAGACAAACCGCACCACACATTCACACCAGGCAAATTTACAGCTTTTTCAATTGTAATGTGAGGATTTTCTTCACCCCAGTAAACAAAATTGTGCCTATTGACAGTTCCATTAAGTTTGAATTGGGCTTCATCCGACCAAATGATGCTACCCATAAATCCCGGTTCACGTATCACCATCTCCTGAACCCATTCACAAAATTGCAACCTTCGATCTGGATCGGCGTCACTTATCTGTTGCACCAGCCTTGGAATGTAAACACGATACTTGCCTCTCTTCAGAATGCGTAGCACGCTGCTAGCACTTACATCACTTTCACGTGCCCCTTGCCTTGAAAATTTGTTAGGAGAGCGTTGAAACAGTTCCAAGACTGCCGTTGATGACTCATCACTTGTAGCTGTTCGAGGTCGACCTGAATGACCTTTATGCACATCACACACTGTTCCATGAACTTCGAATTTGTCTCGTATGCGTGTAATTGTTAATCTTGAAGGTGGTTCTGTATCATACTCCCTTCTCCACTGTCTTTGAACTTCATTTACATTCTCAAACTTCCAGTACCACTTAATAACCTGCTTACGTTCTTCAAAACTCAAACGTACGTCCGCCATGTTGATATTACAAATTCCAACTGACAATATAACATAGAGGGACGATTATGCTGCCACCTGGCGAAGAAATATAACATTAGCCTTGTAGAACGGGAAAACTACGATAGTTTAAAGTGTGTATGCATTTTTTTGAAGCACCCGAGGAAATTGTGATAAGATTTATCAAGATAAGGTTGTACGTACTCTAAATGTAAAAAATATATGTTAGGTTCAAACCTGAAATGTCCACTGATGATAACATTGCTCCTATGTCTTTCCTAGAGAAAGCAATTTGGGACCATTATCATGTATGGCTCATCTATGTGCTGGTGATGGTACAAAGGAAGGCTGCTAGGTTTGTGCTCAACAATTTTAATTCTAGTAGTAGTGTAACTCGAATGATAGAGAAACTAGGTGTGGGAATCTCTGGAATATAGAAGGATGAAGTCCAGACTATACGCCACGTTTAACACAGTAATCACCCAGCATGGGGAAAACTAAGTAAACTAATGGGAAATATCACCTACTTCAGCAGGGCAGATCATCCACACAAAGTTAAAGGCCAATCGCAGCATACAAATAAATTATCGGAAATGTTCATTCGTGGTGTTGATAATTGTAACTCATTATCTGGCACAATATTAGAGCCTTTCCCCAAACATATTGAAGTGTTTAAGAGAAGACTGACATTTTGTGTAAATACTACGGTGTAATTAATATAGTTCACAAATCGCGACTTGTATACAATAAGTGTGCACGTATTATTGTTGGTAATTTTCTGTAACTATACAATTTGCCACCGGGAATCACCCCCATTTGCAAATAAATTCAATGAACGAATGAATGAATGAATGAATCTATTACTTAGATGTGTTCATGAATAACATTCATAAACAAGATATTCAGTAAAGAACATATAGCCTACTTTCTCCTAAATGTATGAGTATAGTTATAACTCTTTGTCTTTATCAAGAAGTATAATATAACCATTTCTTGGCTGAAGACCTTAGAAACTATTTACCTCTACCAAACACCAGAACCTCGGAAAAACTACTACGCTACCATCATTGAAGAAAGAAAGAGAAGACATATCTCAAGAATTTTATGGAACAGGAGACATAATCGACCGGACGTGGGCAACATCCAACTTTCAGTTGAGGCCTTTACACGCTTGGCTGTCCGTGGTTTTCACCACCTTAATTGCACGAACAAATCTTTCCATGACCCTACAGTGACGCGTGTATGCCGACTATGTGGATAAGCATGTGAACGATACCACTTAAAGCTCTGTAGTAAAGGAAACAATAAATAAAATCTATGCAATTCAAATCCCCAGAGCAGCGCAATTTTAGAGTACATGTTCATTCTTTATTTTCGATTGCTATTTAGCTGCAATAAAATTATTAATGAATAATTATCCTGAACTAGCACCAATAGATAGAGCGCAGGTACTAGGTGAGATCGTTTAGTCTTTAGCTCAAATAACACACAATTGGCTGCTACAATCACTTTAAAATAAAAATGTATCGTATTATCAACTTTTCATTCTTCAAATTCGATGCGTATGGAATGCCAACCAGTGGAGTCCCACTTAGAACAGTCATGACATCTGCCGGATATAATCCTAATAGGGAGAGTGCATTCTAGCGGCCACTAAAGGAAACTTTTCAATTAAAGCTGAAAGGTAATCTGCGGGCCGTTGCACAATAAGTTGGCCATGATAGTTCGCCTGGTTGCTGTTAGATGTCCCTTGCAGATCCGCTGACGAATTTTGTCGTAATTAAATAAATGTTTCCATTGTAATTTGCACAATATAACAATTAATTTTAAAACGTATGAGTAATTACAAAACAATAAATATAAAAAACGAGCAAAAAATCAACTATGGTAGGATTAGAACCCCAGTCATACGAGTAGGAGGCTAACGCTTTACCACGCAGCCAAAAAGGACAACCAAAATGCGCCGATATCAGTTGAATTACATACAACGTCTTAGCAAATAATGATTTAGACTTAACGTTTTCTTCAGTGGAGTATACTTTTTATATTTAAAGCATTTCATACAAAGATTATGTTATTTCTATCAGTAGGTTATATTCCATGCAATACTCAAACTAGTGAAATATGCTGTAGGTCTGGCACAAGATATTAGCTGCCATCTTGTCGTCTGAGACGGCTCAGCTTTTAGGTAGATTTCATTAGAAAGCTAACTATTGCAATGGGTCCCATGTTTCGACTTCCGGAAAATTTCGACATATCTTCGCGTTTCACATCCCCCAGACCCCAAAACCACCGTCAGTTCAAAAGTTTATATATAATTTATGTATGTATATACCAGGTGGCCCGTTTCCCCCGTGCAATCTAGTTTTAGATGTCCCGCATACAATAATGCTGTATGGGATGCCTAATAACTGATTTCCACGGGGGTCACAGTGCATGCATGCCGATTACGTCAGAATACGTAGGAATAACAACCCGACAGCCGCTAGCTGCATGTTCATCAGCTCTACCCGTCTAATGCACCCCATTGCCTTTCCGACCCTCGCATTTGAGAGCGCAATAGACTCATAAATGTGGTAGAACGACACGACAGTTGCTGGCAACATATTGACAACGGCTGGAGTTTTCAGCATACGGACATTACACTAATATATGGAGAAGCTGGTCGTAATGCCGTTGAAGTTCGTAGAAGGCATGCAATGGTGTTTCCATGTAGACGTCTGCCTTCTCGACAAGTATTTCGCCGAACAGAGCTGCAATTGCGAACGAATGGAATGTTCCAGGCACATACCAGCAGGACTAGACCCGTAATGCTGAAGTTGTACGGAATGTACAAGAGTACTTCGAACGGAATCCTACACACCGTCAGTTTCGGCCATCAATGGACCATCAATGTTCTTCACTCATATGATCACTGTAATGCTTGAGCTACTGCTGACAATAGTAATAATAATAATAATAATAATAATAATTTGAATTTTGTATTAGAATTAATTTATTAATTACTATGATAACACATTTGTGATATGTCTCAGGAATCTGACGGCAAAATCAGTAGAGATTATCTGTGAGACATTAATTATGTTTCACAGCATTATACAGTTTGTATTTCAATACAAGAGTGCATACAGTAATACGTTTTTGTTATAATGTTTATTTAGGTAATATTTTTTATGCGACGTATAGCTAGTTGTTTGCTGTTCATGTTGGACAATCGAGGTCGTAGTTCGTTAAATAGTGCTGCTGCAAGATAATTTAGTCTCTTGAAACCATAATAATAATAATAATACGAACCACTATGTTACAATGTGCACATATTTATTCTTGCTTAGGGCAAAGAGAAGCTGCAAGGGAGCTAGGAGTGCCACGAACTTCAATACAGGTAGGAATTATCTTGAATTTCTACAAACCGACTTGACTCTGGAAATCCTTCTTGAAGATATTCCACTCCAGGTTGTATTACAACATTGGTACCAGCATGATGGTGCTCCACTTCACACCTTCCGAGGCGTTACGGAATATCTAAATGCACGATACCATGAACGGTGGATAGGTCGTGGAGGCCCCTGCCGGTGGCCAGCACGATCGCCTGATCTAACCCCTCTGGACTTCTTTCTGTGGGGCTATATAAAATCAAAAGTCTACGAAACAGCGCCAGAAAATGTTGATCAATTAAAACAACGTATTGGTGAGGCCTGTGCTGCAGTGACATCTGAAATGTTACGACGTGTCCATGCAGACACTGCGAGACGTGTTCAGCATTGTATTCGCCACCAGGGACATGTCTTTGAGCATATCCATTATGAATAGCTGTCCAAGTGTGAAATTTTAATTTATTTTATTTTCTAAGCTGTGATGCAATAACATGTGAGTTTTTGTCCACAGTGCTATTGTAGAGTGCAATTTCTGTAGCCTACATGTACCAATTAATGTGTTATTAAACTGTGTTTTCTGCATCTTTGGCGTATTTACAAACAAACCCTGTTTATAACAGAAATCGTTGTTTGCAAAGGAGCGTTACAACGTGGTATACAATATGTTGCATGTTATGCAACTATTGAGCAGTAGTTTTACTACACAAGTACTGTAACAGGATTCCTATCATCATTATAATCATTATAATAATAATAATGATTATTATTATTGTCACTATGATGTATGCACTAGACTGTAATAATAAAATAACAATAGTGACACAGGTTATCAGACAAATTTTTCACACACTCAAGTACACGGGGCTACATGCCCACTGTGTTGTAAAACCCCTGAAATTCAATAAGTCATTATTTAAGTACGGTGAAATTCAACGTACCGTGTAAAGGCTTCGATCACAATACTGATGTACAGTCTGCACATCATCAGAATTGTTGCAGACGGGTCTAGCCATGCCGGTATGTGCTTCAACCCATTAGCACTTAATTACAGCTCTGTTCGGGGAAATTCATGTACAAAAGGCAGGCGTCTATTTGGAATCTCCTGTGCATTAATGTGCGAGCTTTGGTGGGATTGTGACCGGATTCTCCATAGATTAGAATTATGTGTGTGCGCTCTCGTTTTTGGTGAATACCTCAGCCATTGTCAATGTGTTGATAGCAACTTTATACTGCTGTACCACGTGCAAAGCTACTATTCTGCGCTCGCCAGCGAGACTTCTCACCGCTTTGGGGCGCATTAGATAGGAGCACGAAGGAATATGCAGTGTGCGGCCGTCTGGTTGTTATCTCTTGGCATTCTGACGTAACCTGCGTGTATGCAAGGTTACCCCTTAGCAATTCAGTTATTAGACCTCCCGTTCAACACTAGTACATGCGGGACATTTATAAGTAGAATGCACGGCGCAGGTGGGCCACCTGGATATATATATGTATATATGTATATCAGTTTCTTGTGGACACAATAACTGCCGTAATTTTGCACCAATCACTTTGAATTTTTTACATAATATGTATCCCTATAAAATCTCGGTCGAGTTCGTTAATGGGCAAAATCGGTCGAAGGGGGTGAAAATGGGGGGCTTTTTTCGAAAAATTGAAATTTCGCTATAACTCTCTTAATACGTAAAATATCGAATCCATTCAAAGTTCATAATATGTGTCGGATAAGTGCCAACAATTTATGTCAAATACGTTTTTTGATAGCACCAACCATTGACCAAAGGGGTGGAAAAAAGTGGGTTTTTCGGGAAACATTAATCATATCTCTCTTAATAGGCACAATATCAAAACCGTACAAAATGGACAATATTCCCCTAATAATTACCTAAAACTTTTGTCTGAAAGAATTTTTGATATGACCCACCATTACGCCAAGGGATGAGAAAAATGATTTCGGAATTATAAGAAAATGCCAAGAGCTATCAGAGGTTGCCATGGCAACACTACTAAATTGAAGAGGGATGAGCCGTTGCCATGACAACGCACTTGCACGAGATCAGATTCAGTATTTCCATCTGACTAAGCCGGCCCGGCCCCGTGGTGTTGGGGTAGCGCGCCTGCCTCTCACCCGGAGTTCCCGGGTTCGATCCCCGGCTCCGTCAGGGATTTTAAAACTGACGTGAGGGTTGGAACGGGGTGCACTCAGCCTCGTGAGGACAATTGAGTAGCTGTCTGACAGTGAGACAGCACCCCGATCACGAATACCAATATTTACGGCCGAGGGGACCCGACGCGCTGATCACGCGTCACCCCAATATCTGCAGGCCAAATGGCTGGGCAGCGGTCGCTTGGTCGGCCTTAGCCCGTCATGGGCTGGATGGTGCCAGGGGTTGACTTTGACATCTGACTAAGTGGGAAGCGGCTTCGGTGACGTAACTGGTAGCAAGCAGAATGTCTATGCCCAAGGTCGCGGTTTCAAAGCCGGCCGAAGTCGTCGGATTTTCTAAGAGCGCTAAAATCCCTCAGTATGCTTTCCTTTGGAGGGGAAGTTCCAACGTTCGTTACGAGTTGCTGGTTGGGGTGGCATCTAGTAGCCAAGTTCACAGCTAGGTGTCATTGACGGTAGTACCTGGTAGCAACATTAGTAACTACTGCTTGAAATCGACCGTCTGCAGTCCTTACCTGAATTACAGACTAATACATCCATTACAATTCACACCGTTTATCAGACAGATTCTACACTCACCCAAAGTACACGGGGTTAGATGACCACGTTGTCGCAGCCCCTAAACTGAGGAACCAACCAGAGGTAGATTTCATTAGAAAGCTAACTATTGCAATGGGTAGGCTACCATGTTTCGACTTCCGGAAAATTTCGACATATCTTCGCGTTTCACATCCCCCAGACCCCAAAACCAGCGTCAGTTCAAAAGTATATATATATCAGTTTCTTGTGGACACGATAACAGCCGTAATTTTTCACCAATCACTTTTTACCGAATATGTATACCTATAAAATCTCGGTCGAGTTCGTTACTGGACTAAATCGGTAGAAGGGGGTGAAAATGGGGGACATTTTTCGAAAAAGTGAAATATTGCTATAACTCTCTTAATATATAAAATATCGAATCCGTTCAACGTTCATACTATGTGTCGGATAAAACCCAAAAAGTTATGTTTGAAGAGTTTTTTTATATCACCAACCATTGACCAAAGGGGTGGGAAAAAGTGGGTTTTTCGGGAAACATTAATCATATCTCTCTTAATAGGCACAATACCAAAACCGTACGAAATGGACAATATTCCCCTAATAATTACCTAAAACTTTTGTCTGAAAGAATTTTTGATATGACCCACCATTATGCCAAGGGATGAGAAAAATTATTTCGGAATTATAAGAAAATGCCAAGAGCTATCAGAGGTTGCCATGGCAACACTACTGAATTGATGAGGGATGAGCCATCAGACGTTGCCATGACAACGCACTTGCACGAGATCAGATTCAGTATTTTCATCTAAGTGGGAAGCGGCTTCGGTGACGTAACTGATAGCATGCAGAATGTCTATGCCCAAGGTCGTGGTTTCAAAGCCGGCCGAAGTCGTCGGATTTCCTAAGAGAGCTAAAATCCCTCAGTATGCTTTCCTTTGGAGGGGAAATTCCAACGTTCGTTGCGAGTTGCTGGTTAGGGTGGCATCTAGTAGCCAAGTTCACAGCTAGGTGTCGTTGACGGTAGTACCTGGTAGCAACATTAGGAACTACTGCTTGAAATTGACCGTCTGCAGTCCTTACCTGAATTAAGACTACTACAGCCATTACAATTCACACCGTTTATCAGACAGATTCTACACTCACCCAAAGTACACGGTGTTAGATGACCGCGTTGTCGCAGCCCCTAAACTGAGGAACCAACCAGAGGTAGATTTCATTAGAAAGCTAACTATTGCAATGGGTACCATGTTTCGACTTCCGGAAAATTTCGACATATCTTCGCGTTTCACATCCCCCAGACCCCAAATCCACCGTCAGTTCAAAAGTTTATATATAATTTATTATGTATATATATATGTATATCAGTTTCTTGTGGACACGATAACTGCCGTAATTTTGCACCAATCACTTTGAATATTTTACCGAATATGTATACCTATAAAATCTCGGTCGAGTTCGTTACTGGGCTAAATCGGTCGAAGGGGGTGAAAATGGGGGTCTTTTTTCGAAAAAGTGAAATATTGCTATAACTCTCTTAATATGTGAAATATCGAATCCGTTCAACGTTCATACTATGTGTCGGATAATGGCCAAAAATTTATGTTTGAAGAGTTTTTTTTATAGCACCAACCATTGACCAAAGGGGTGGGAAAAAGTGGGTTTTTCGGGAAACATTAATCATATCTCTCTTAATAGGCACAATCTCAAAACCGTACAAAATGGACAATATTCCCCTAATAATTACCTAAAATTTTGTCCTAAAGAATTTTTGATATGACCCACCATTATGCCAAGGGATGAGAAAAATGATTTCGGAATTATAAGAAAATGCCAAGAGCTATCAGTGCTTACCATGGCAACTCTACTAAATTGATGAGGGATGAGCCATCAGACGTTGCCAAGATAACGCACTTGCACGAGATCATATTCAGAATTCCATCTGACTAAGTGTGAAGCGGCTTCGGTGACGTAACTGGTAGCAAGCATGCTGAATGTCTATGCCCAAGGTCGCGAGTTCAAAGCCGGCCGAAGTCGTCGGATTTTCTAAGAGTGCTAAAAATCCCTCAGTATGCTTTCCTTTGGAGGGAAAATTCGAACGTTCGTTGCGAGTTGCTGGCTGCGCTGGCATCTAGTAGCCAAGTTCACAGGTAGGTGTCGTTGACGGTAGTACCTGGTAGCAACATTAGGAACTACTGCTTGAAATTGATCGTCTGCAGTCCTTACCTGAATTACAGACTAATACAGCCATCCCTAAGTACACGGGGTTACATGACCGCGTTGTCGCAGCCCCTAAACTGAGGAACCAACCAAAATCTCTGCGGGAGATATAATTTTGCGTGAAGAAGTAACAGACCGTTACATAGTTACACATCAGTGTCGAAACCTTGCATAAGGACAGTGTGACCACAAGTATAAAAATGGATCTCAAATGACAAGAAGGTTACCGTTCTCATAAGACAATAAAATGTTTAAAATAGGCATAAAATGACGAAAAACAAAGTTAATTAAGCTCCAATTATAAAATACCTTCTCGCAATAAATGAGGTCTGATCCTTCTACGAAAACCTGCATATTCTGCCTATTTTCGCCTATCCCCAAGTTTGACCGGTGAAATCTACCTCCGCCTTCCGGCGTGCCGAGAGGACTTTTTTTAAAATGACTTCTGTACTATAATATTACATGATAAACTTTTAATTTCGAACGGACCACATCCTTTAGAACAGTTTAAACGATTCTCGGTTTGATGATCGGAACTGGTGGGTCCCATGTTATGGATTATTAAGTTTCACATGGCCACCATCCTGAAATGGTATGGCGGATGACCTAGTAGTTTGGGCACAAGACGCGTCCTATATAATGGTATATTGTTACCAAATTTGGTAGAGATCGGATGATTAGTTCAGTCGTTATTTGATTTTACGTTTTGAACGTTTGAGTGGCCGCCATTGAGTTTTGGTAAAGATGGCGGCGATATAAAACATGACACTGAGGTGCCCTTTGCTAGTGCTACCTTTGTACCAAATTTCGTTCAATTTGGTTTGGTCGTCTTTGAATTGATAGGGGGGACAGATATACCAAATCCCACACACACACACATACACACTCACACACAATTTTTGGCCCTGTGTAGATCTCATAAGTCTACTTTCATTTTTTGCAAAAATCGAAAGTAGTCTAAAAATGGGTTGGCTGAAGTTAATCTCGTGATGGAACTAACAAATTAAATGGCAGCTCAGTTCGAACCACACTCGGGTTGTTGTGTTTCAAAACACCATATTTAAATGTCTCATAGTATTTTGCTACGTTCTTTACCACCTCTGTATGGTAAATAGAAATCTCCCCCCTCTAAGTCAAAGTGGTCACGCAAGGTGAAGTTCATTCCCGCCAGTGGAAGTTTGGAATGTCCTGCCTTTCCATATATATAGTAACAAACATCAAATTATGCTAACGCTCAAGATAATATAGGTTATTATAATGCGATGCAGTTTCCGATTTCCATTCTGAGTGGTGTCGAGGATATCCACGTCACGTTGCGTGGGGGTGATACAGTATTTTCCAATGCAGCACGCCGAGTCTGGCTCGAGCTGGGCTGTTAGTAAACATTCGTTTAGTTGGCTAAGTTAATTTGTAAGTTCCATCACGAGATTAACTTCAGCCAACCCGATTAAGCTATTATGGATGCTTGGGCTCGGGAGGGCAACTAAAACGCTCCGTACATATATATGGACAAAAATAGCGAACATTGTATAGGATTGGATATAGAAGTTTGTTAAATTAAAAGTTCTCCAGGCTGAATTTTATAAGTTTGTAAATTGAACGCCCAACTTTCGTCCGGTATCTGTGGCTTTGTATAGTCACATTCATCAGAGGGAAGCCCAAGTCGAACTACTAACACAGGGAATTACAAGAGAAACCTTTTATCAGAGACAGACCAGTCCCACAACACAATTATAGTGATATCTCCTGTGTTATGTGAGAAGACATACGAGTATGAGTGCAGTAAACTGAACAGACTAGTCCTCGATTTACAACAAACAAACCACCTCTGTACCGGTTAGAGATCAAAGAGCGTGGCTAAACTGGTATTCTACACATTTAACAGGAGAGATTCACTTGTTAAAGAGAAGAGCCTCGAATCCCGGTATTAATGCCGCCCAACCCAAGTGCGACCGTGCTCTATATCTTCGATGCGCATGCCAGGGAATTTGAAGTATTAGAACTCATTTTTCAGTGTTACTTACTTCTATAATATAAAAAATGCCAGTAAAAAGAAAAAATGACACCTTAAATGAAGTATACATACTTTTCCTTAATCCTAATTCCAGTAAAATTATTATATTCAATGATTCACTCTTGTTGACGCGTTTGCGTGGATCTCTATATGCGAAGGCGGATTATGATTGCTATCTCATTCTCAACTTGATGGGATTCTCCATCCATGCTTCAGTTTAGAATTAATACTATTATTATAATTATTATTATTGTTATTATATACCCCACTAATAACATCACATATACAAAGATACACAATTATTGCCTCTACTTGTGGAACAGGATAGGATAGGAGAAGGTAAATTTATGGCTTACACCACGAGGAGGTGGCAGCACCATCTATTGGCCCATGAATTGTAACAAGGTAGTTGTGAAACATGGTAATAATAATACTAATAATGTTATTGGTTTTACGTCACTGGTAAATACTGCAGTTTTTAGGGATGTGGTGCCAGAATTTCATCCCAAAGAAGATCATTAACGTACCAGTAAATCTACTGATACGGTTCTCTCGCATGTGCGCACTCTCGATTACCAGCTGACTGTACCAGGATTCGATACTGCAACCTTGGGCGCAGCAGGTACGAACGTTACTGCTGTGCCACGCAGCCAATCAAATGTGAAACATGGTAACGGCTTGTCAAGTATTGTCAATAGTATCAGCTGCTTACTATGGCTTTAAAACAAAAATCAATAATAAGGCTACCGATAGAGAAGTCATACCTTGTGATGAATTGGCTTCCGAGATCGCCAGTTCTTATCTCAATGGCTGTTGTACTATGGATCAATTAGATATATAGTGTTTAATTTCACTCCAGTGTGCCAGTTATAACACACGAAACCTTGGGAATTAGTACAAATGACCATTAATTATGCAAGAAAAGTTTGAATGTTGTGGCTTGTCACTCGAGGCTCACATTGCGACTCAATACCTTTACACTTGAGTATGTTCGTTCACTCGTATCAAATGCACTTTGCTAAGAATAACTGTTTGTCTTTAATGCAAAGTTTGGAATTACTGTAAGATGTATTCTGGCCATGGAACAGTGGTCTTGACTAGAGGGCCAGTAAAAAACCGCTCTATTAATCTTGTAGTCCACACGCAATTTCTCTCTCGTCCCTTCTTTTATTCGGCCAATAAATCACTCGTATAAATACATACACCCCTCAATTATTCTCAATCTCCCCACCTAGCTGTTCACCCCATTGTTCCTCCCCCCTTACCATTTCACTTCACACTCGGTTCTCATCATTTAATAGCCAGCTCCCATTGGAAGTTGGAAGTCGGTAACAATTCATGGCTCCCTGTGAAGTTGATGATTTGAGGGGAATTTTTGCGATGAAATATTTCCTTCTACATTTTATAGCTTTTGTCAGCCATGGATGATGTTACAGACTGGTATATTGGATGTAAAACATGGTAAAATTATTGATATTATTATTATTATTATTATTATTATTAGTAGTAGTAGTAGTAGTAGTAGTGATTAGTGATTAAGTGACCCACCCTCTCCCGGCTCCTGGAGGGCCCAAGACCTGGGGAGGTAGGATCAATGTATTAATAATGACAGTATACATTACATACATACAATGCATGACCATGAAAAAATAAGTTAACAGATAAATTTACAATAGCATTACATATAAATTACAATATATAGAATATAAATAGTATCGTGGTCCCACAAAACCATCAAATGTGGCTTATCTGTGGTATCAAAATTATAAATACATACCATTTAATAACAACATGAGATAAAACTCGTAACAATTAATATCTAGTAACTATACATATTTCATTTACCAACTAATTTAAAATGTACATAAATATTGTGTGTTGCTTTGAGATCCGTCAGACAAGGCAGGTTCCTAAATTCTTTCTTGAAATATTTCTTAATTTGGTCTTTAGCTTTATTTTTTGGTTTGATGCTTCTTAAACACAGGGGTAATTCATTAAAAATTGTTGGGATTACTACCCTTAATTCTTTTTTACCATATGAATTTATCCGACTGGGAATAGTATATATCCCTCTATCCACTTGTCTAGTTAGTTAACCATGTTGTATTTAATTTTTATCCTACTTTCGATTTTTGCAAAAAATGAAAGTAGACTTATGAGATCAACACAGGGCCAAAAATTGTGTGTCTGTGTGTGTGTGTGTGTGTGAGTGTGTGTGTGTGGACTCTGAAAGTCTGTCCCCCCCTATCAATTCGAACATGGTGAATCCGAATTGAACGAAATTTGGTACAGAGGTAGCACTAGCAAAGGGCACCTCAGTGAGATGTTTTATATCGCCGCCATCTTGACGTAAACGTAATGGCGGCCACCCAAATGTTCAAAGCTTAAATCAAATTACGACCAACCTATTCATCTGATTTCTATCAAATTTTGTAACGTTATACCTTTATGTATTAAGAATCTTTTGACCAAACTACGAGGTCATTTGCCCAATAATTTGCGGACGGCGGCCATGTTTGTGTGCAAATTGATTCCCCCTATCTTTTCAAACACGGTGAAAAGGAATTGAAACGAAATTTGGTACAGAGGTAGCACTAGCAAAGGGCACATAAGTGTCATGTTTTAAATCGCCGCCATCTTGACGTAAACGTAATGGCGGCCACCCAAATGTTCAAAGCTTAATTCAAATTACGACCAACCTATTCATCTGACCTCTACCAATTTTTTTTACCTTATACCTTTATGTACGAAGAACCTTTTGACCAAACTACGAGGTAATTTGCCCTATAATTTGCGGATGGCGGCCATGTTTGTCTGCAAATCGATTCATCCTATCTTTTCAAACACGGTGAATCCGAATTGAACGAAATTTAGTACAGAGGTAGGACTAGCAAAGGGCACCTCAGTGTCATGTTCTATATCGCCGCCATCTTGACGTAAACGTAATGGCTGCCACCCAAATGTTCAAAGTTCAAATGTTCAAAATGTTCTGATGTCTACCAAATTTTGTAACAGTATACCTTTATGTATGGAAAATCGTTTTTGACCAAACTGCGAGGTCATCTGCCCAATAATTTGCGGATGGCGGCCATATTTGTGCGCAAATCGATTCCCCTTATCTTTTCAAACACTGTGAAACGGAATTCGAAATTTGTACAGAGGTAGCACTAGCAAAGGGCACCTCAGTGTCATGTTTTATATCGCCACCATCTTGACGTAAACGTAATGGCGGCCACCCAAATGTTCAAAGCTTAAATCAAATTACATCCAACCTATTCATCTGATTTCTACCAAATATTGTAACGTTATACCTTTATGAATTAAAGAATCTTTTTACCAAACTACGAGGTCATCTGCCCAATAATTTGCGGACGGCGGCCATGTTTGTGTGCAAATTGATTCCCCCTATCTTTTCAAACACAGTGAAAAGGAATTGAAACGAAATTCGGTACAGAGGTAGCACTAGCAAAGGGCGCATAAGTGTCATGTTTAAAATCGCCGCCATCTTGACGTAAACGTAATGGCGGCCACCCAAATGTTCAAAGCTTAATTCAAATTACGACCAACCTATTCATCTGGCCTCTACCAAATTTTTTTACCTTATACCTTTATGTACGAAGAATCTTTTGACCAAACTACGAGGTAATTTGCCCTATAATTTGCGGATGGCGGCCATGTTTGTCTGCAAATCGATTCCCCCTATCTTTTCAAACACGGTGAATCCAAATTGAACGAAATTTAGTACAGAGGTACCACTAGCAAAGGGCACCTCAGTTTCATGTTTTATATAGCCGCCATCTTGACGAAAACGTAATGGCGGCCACCCAAATGTTCAAAGCTTAAATCAAATTACGACCAACCTATTCATCTGATCTCTACCAAATTTTGTAACAGTATACCTTAATGTATGAAGAATCGTTTGACAAAACTACAAGGTCATCAGCCAAATAGTTTGCAGATAGCGGCCATGTATGTGTGCAAATCGATTCGTCATATTAATTCAAACGCGTTGAAACCGAATTGAATGAAATATTGTACAGATGTAGCACTAGCAATGGGCACCTCATATTCATGTTTAATATCCGTATAGCACGTTGTATTTCAGCAAGCTACTACAACCAACATTCAATTATACTCCTTGAAAAGGACAAAGAGTTATAACAATACACATGCATTTAGGAGAAAGTAGGCTGTATGTTCTTTACTGAACATCTTGTTATACCTGTTGTCATAGTAATACATATTTATTACATTTACTTTACACAGGTCTTCCTCAAAGAGGAAGACCTCATTCTTTGTTAGTTTTCCCTTGATTAACTTAATAAATCTCTCCTGGATATCGTTTATTATTTTCAATTGACCCTTGCTGAAACTTCCCCACGAAGCAATACCATAACTCATAATGGACTCTACTAATGCTGAGTAGGCCATAAGTTATATGTGTGTGTTTGCACAGTAAGCCAAAGTGTGAAAGAAGAACAGTGTCCTTCTTAGTTGCTTCGCCAGCTGTAATATTTCCGTGTTCAATTTGAAATGGTCATCAATAATGATTCCAAGATATTTGTAGTTGTTGACTCTCTCAATGAAGTTATTACATGCTCAATTTGATAGTAGTAGTAGTAGTAGTAGTAGTAGTAGTATGTTTCATATTGGTTTATATTCCGACGAGTATACCTTTAAGGAAAACAAGAACGTCCCACCATGTAAACACCAAGTTAACTATGTACTAATTGATATTAAGGCTTTTGTAAACTTGCATATTGAGTCAATGTTGCAAACTTAATTTTGTACTATAACTACTGCAAGTCCTTCAGTTCATCTCGTGGCGTAGTGACGAGTATTTTTGACTATCACCGCAGAGGTCCTGGTTTGATTTTCGGCTCTGTCAAGCAATTTAATTCAGATATGAGGACTGGAACGGGATTTACTCAGCCTCGTGAGGCAAAATTGATATTAGGCTGGTTCGATTCCATCCTAGTAATGACTTTCGTCGGTTTCCCCATTCCTACGCCATCAACGTAATTGAGGCCACGGCCGCATTCATCCCAATTCTCACCTCAAATAGAAATACACACACGAATACGGACGTCACAATAGCACAGGTTGTCAGATCAATTCAAAATAAATTATAAGTAAATAAGTATACACACATTCATATCGTTGCCTACGTTATAATACAAGCGTTGGCAACGATTCATATATTCGAGGACGACGTAGCCTTGATGTCCAAGCCTCCAAATAAAACAACAATAAACAAATTTAAATAGTCTAACAGGAATAGTGTTAGTTCCAATAAATACTGTAAACCGTTGTTTATTTTATGCTAGGTATCAGCAATTTTAGTATAAAGTTAATAGCGGAAATTCCGCCGTGAAAACATACGCTTGCCTGGAGACAGCGATCACAGTGCCATCTCTTGGTGTGAGTTGACAGTATCACTCAACTTGCCGTCCACAATGCGCACTGACCAAAATTGCTTCGTGATGTTAACATTTGCCAAGGCTTGACATTTAGTCATTAAGTAATTTCAAGAATATGATTGAAGGAAATTAAGATTACTAGATTATGTACAGTTTATTTATCATTCGAAAAAATATAGCAGATAATTCATGCATGAAATGGTGATGGTATGGGCTACTCGAGTCTGGAATAGACCCATGCATTTAAACTGAACTCGTAAGAATTTTCACTTATTGATATTTCCGTAGTTTAACATTACCGGTATCTATCTTTACATACGATTCGTAGGGAACATTTGTCTTATTCACAAATGCCTTTAGAGAATTTCAAAATATTTGCTAACTAAAAGTAAAATACAATTCTTACATACTCTCTCCAGTGCGGCACGTTCATTCGTAAGTTAAATAATCTTCATTTTGACCCCATGCGTGCTTTCAATCCAAAATTGATGAAAATTATATCTGAAATGTTTTGAAATTTTGTTTTGACTGAGCTTGAGCACATTCATTAGGAAAAGGGAAAAACATTTTGCTTGATTAATACCTTTGCATTTGCTCGTTATAGCTGAATGATGCCCGAGCCATATTACGCACATATTCCAGTTCAATGCATTCCCAACCCATAACACAACAAAATTTACCCTTGACATAAACTATTTAGAATCATTACATTACCCGTCGTTGTTGTTAGTATGACATTTGAAGGGCTTGGGATATTTTGGTCATCAACCACGTAGTTGAGTGTGTGTTGAATGACGTGTCTGATGACCTGTATTTATGTGATGACTGTAGTAGTGAGTGGAGCTGTATAAGGGACAGGGATGGGGTAGGCGCGCCAGGACTTGAAGTAAAGAACTACCACCTTCAGGATAGCCATTGTCAGCACCGGGATACGAACCTGCGATCTCTGGGCTTGCTACAGGTGCCCACGTGGCCGTGGTGCACGATTTAACGAGTACAGCCACTCCTACGTTGACGGGTTCATGGAGTATATTAGGATAACTACTTGGTCATATTCCCGTCACCGAAGATAAGAAAGGACAGTCTTTTGACAGGATATTGAGGACAGCCTTGGCATCTAACAAATGGCTAATAATGGAGTAAATAACACCAATTCGTTGTTCCGTGAAGAGATGGGTAATTATTGACATTTTAGAAATATTAAAATCCATTTTTCAGTGTTGTCTAAGTACTGTAGCCTATAGCAAATAATAAATATGATCACATTCATTGTCTAGAAAATGAAGCCCGGTAGACTTTGGATGAAACAACAACAGCCATAAAATGGCAGTGAAAAAAATGGATCATCCCTACTCCTGGACGTTATCAGAGCTTAGGTAGCGTGTGTATGGACTCACTACACAGTCCGTGCAAAGTGAATAATATATAAGGTTCATTGAGGCACATGCTTGCGAGAAGGATGTACTTTTCAACTTATTGCGGGAGTGGTAGGAGATTGGGAGCCGTCTCCGACTGTGTTCAAGCAAGTCATGTCTGTGTCTACTGCTGAAAGTTAAGTCTACCTCCTAGTGTTACGGCTAGCGTTCTTGACTGTCGCCTCAGAGGTCCGGGCTGGATTCACGGCTCTGTCAAAAATTTAATTCTGGTGTGAGGGCTGGAACCGGGTGCACTCTGCCTCGTGAGGACAATTCAGTAGCTGTCTGACAATGAGACAACGCCCTCGTTACGGAAAATAAGATTAACGACCAATGGGGTCCGACGCGCCAACCACGCGTCAATCCACAATCTGTAGGCTCTTCATGGGCTCTGGAGCCAAGGAGTTGGGGAAAATAGGCATTTATAGACACTAGAATTAGCAAGTAGAATTATACATAAACCATAAGAAAGTACACTTAGCTAATGTCTTCAACCCGGCTACAACTTGCGAGCCGGTACAGCTTATCCCATCTGGTTAGCCTACGTGCGCTCTATTACTGAACTATGTAGCTAGTCGTTCTGTGATTGGAGGTTCCAACGTCGGATACTGACAGAGGCCATCCTGAATGTAATTTTCCTCCAGGTTGCACTACACTCACTTAAGGTAATTTATTCTATGACCTGAGGAAAGGACACTAATAATTACAGTTACACGCACAAATATGGTCATCACAATAATTCCGGTCATCAGACAATCACAGCATACACCTAGATATATAAGGGTAATGGCCATTTATAGGTATTTTTGGCTTCTAAATTCTGTAACAACAGCAACCACAATGTATAACTATAAAAGATGGTATATTGGCTTTCACGGCCGGTGAATTAAAACACAGCATTTCTTCTAGTTTTTTTTGCCGTGTCTTATGTGGGGTTTCGCCTAGGACACCAAGCTGGCTCATCGGCGGGCTCTTGGTATCCCCGCCCGGACCCCCACAGGAGTGATGAACTGCGCGCCACCTCCCTTTATATTAGGTGCAACTGCACCACTTGACTGCGAGAACTAAAAGCTCAAGCAGCCTTAACCTCCCTATGAAGGCTTCCAAAAAGATGGTATATTGGCTTTCACGGCCGGTGAATTAAACCTAGAAGAATTGCTGAGTTTTGTATAACTTAGTTTACTTTCAGCTCCAGTTGAAGAAATCACATCTACCAAGTAGAATCTCCTTCGAATGCAAGTCATGTTGTTGTTATTTCAGTTAGTTGGTTATCTTCCACCGACCAAACCATTTTGAATACACTGGTGCTCGTTGAATCTCCACACTGAAGCAATACTAGGCGTGGGCAATATTTGGATAGGTGACTGCATGGCAACACCACTTCCTTTTGGCTCCTAAACCTTATACAGCCTTGCGCCCAAAATGCTAGAATGTTACGCTTCGCCCCGATGGGTTCCGGGTTTGATTCCAGACCAGATCGTGGAGACTTTATTCTCCTATAGTTGATTCCCCTGGTTGGGCTACTGGAAAGCTTCGTTTAACAGTACTGGGTAAAACTGAAAATTTCAATGGGTTACTGGATGTTTTGTGACTTCATAAAACCAATAATTAAGTTAAAAAAGGTCGTTTTTGTTGCTACTGTGCTAGTGTGTGTATTTGTGCATTGGGGATAGGATTGGCAAGAAGCCAGCCATGATCTTAAGTTGTGAACCATCCAATCATTCTTCTGGAGTAGAAGCGGGTGAAACCACGCAAAACCGCTTTCAGAATGGCGTCTCACTTTTCCCTCACGAGGTTGAGTGTAACTTGTCCTAGCCGTCACACCAAAATTACATTCTTTTGGCAGAGCAGAGAATCGAGACCGGACCTCCGCGGCGACAGCCAATAACGCTAGCCGCTACACCACGAGGTGTTCCAAATAAAAAGGCAAGTAACAGTAGAAAGTCAAAAGTAATTTAAAGGACATCTTTTCTTAACAACCCCATGTAGTCATATGTGTACACTATGATATTTGTCTAAAATATGTGTTATAGGCATGATTGTAGCAGGGTATTTATTAAGGGCTATGATTGGTGCCCTGGGACTTGTATGAAACAATTTAGGCATTTGCAGTTGGGGGCACCCGAGGAAATAAAGGCTACTGTCAACGTCGGGATTCGAATTTAGTATGCCAGCTACCTAGTCGAGTCATGGAGAATGCCTTGAACCTCCTAAGCTGCGGTGGTGGGCAATACTAAACCAACTGAACTAACTAGAAAGTACTTTGATAGCAATTCCCTCTTGACTTCTAAAGCAATAGCAAGAGTAGAAAGTTAACTTGTTAAATTGGTGTACTTGACTTTGCGAAATGTGTTTGTTCACTGGAAAAGACGAAGAAAGGAAAAGAAGATCTATTTTTGAAGTGAAGTGCTTGTACGGGGTGCTCACATTAGGTAGTTGTTACGGCGGGGATAGTGGGGTAGGGGGGCTGCTAATTACCCCAGGACATGCAATAGCGGAATTAAGATACAGACCGTGATAAGAGCTAGCTCTTTAAGGGTGAACGAGTGAGAGAGAGAGGTCTCATGTCTGTCTGTCTGTCTGTCTGTCTGTCGGGCTTGCGATGAATATACGGGTCACACGGGCAGGGGAAGCGCCGCTCAACCAAACGACGAGTGAAAACAATCTTGTAAACAAGAGTGGGCATTAAAGAAACTGCTCCGGCCACCTCGATGGCTCATTCATTAAATGTAATAGAGTCGGTCGGCCGACCGGGCTGCGTTATCTACTTGTCGTGCGATACGCACAGTGCGTGGGGGACAGGCAATGTCATCGCTCCAAGCGGGGGTTCCTCTTATCCCTGCTGACAGTTCTAACGTCACATGACTGCGGAAGATCATGATTCCCGATAAGGAAGAACAGGATTTACTGCTACATTAAAGCAATTGAACTAATCTGACTTGACTTTTAGAGTTGCACTTGTAATAGCGTTATCGCTGCAGTGTGGAACACAAGAAATGGACAGCAAGTGAATTAGGGGAACTCAAGTAATTCTCATGCTAGGGGTGCGAGACTGAAAACATTTTGATTATTTGTTGTTGTTAATTAATTTAGGGGCTTTGCGTGTACTTGTGTCTGTTTGTCTGTCTGTCTGTCTGTCTGTCTGTCTGTCTGTCTGTCTGTGGAATTTGATAACCTGTGTTATTGTAATGACTGTATTAGTATGTGTAGTTGCAATTCAGATGAGGGTTGGGAAGGAGACGGCCGTGGCCTTAATTTAGGAACCTTCCCGGTATTCGCCTAGACTAGATGTGGGAAACAACGGAAAACTACTTCTAGGATGGCTGAGATGGGAATTAAACACGCCTTTTCCCAGCTTTGCCTCACACGGTTGAGTGTAACCTGTTTTTAATTCAAGTAAGGACTGCAGACATTCAATTTTCAAGTAGTTCCTACTTTTGCTACCAAACGCCAACGTCAACGACAACTAGTTCTGAAATTGGTTACTAGATGCCACCGCAGTTGGCTCCTGGTGACGAACGTTGGAACCTAAGAGCGTTAGTCAAATCTAACCTCTAATGTAGCTCACAGAAGTGTAATTAGTGTAAGGTTCTTTTACACGCCATAAATCTATGACATGGGACCGCCGGCTTTACTTCCCATCCAAAGGAAGGCATACTGAGGGATTTTAACGCTCTTAAAAAATCCGGTGACATTTGGAGAAATGGCTACATGGCAAAACACAAGATAATAACGACATTTTCAGCAATTTGGGTGGACGAGATGTCCCAAAACCATATTTTGTAGTTTCAATGTGTTGAAAATTGCTGTTTATGATGCTCCTCTGGTATAATGAAGGAAATCATGGCTAGATTCAGGTGTTGAAGAAGGAAGGACTGTAGCCTGGAGTACATTCAGTAAAAATCTTGCAAGGTATCGATCAAAGGCGAATGGGAAAAGCAGAGTCAAACATGCAGAAACTACAAGGGAAAGCAAGACAGAAGAGAAGATCTGAAAGGAAGAGCCAGGAAGACAACGAGGAATATCCAAAAGGGTGGAAACTGAAGTTTCCTTCCATCTGCAGAAAGATGACGATATTTTTGAAGTAATCATAAACTTCAAATGCTTTTTTCCACAACTTACATTTTCCAGTATTTATGTTCCTTTTTCTCAGACACTAGTAGGTGCAAATACATGCAATCTTCAGGGCCTATTTATTACATACTCTTACTGCTTGACCTCTACAACTAATTCAATCAGAAAGCTATAAACCGATGTATGGTTCATAAACCAGTCCAGAATTTAGTGCAGAAAAAAATGGTACTTATAACAAATATTTTAGAGCTCCGCACTTACCATAAAGCCATAAGATAACAACATGAAAACCTAAGGAATTGCTCCGTTGGTTACAGATAAAATGGAACATTTGTTAAAAAAAATACTTTTACTCTTTTTTTAAAGCATATTAACCAATATGTTATAGTCTTTTTTAAATATAATTTAAAATAATATGCTACACAGTTGTTATGTTCTTAAAATTTCAATGGGTTTTGTTAGAAAATGAGGTCACAGGAATTATTTAAATATTTTGATGCCTATCGGTGTACATCCCCCCTCCCCTTAAGATACACTTCGTCAAGATCTGGCTAGTACAGGTATATCTTACAAGCCAGACAAATGGAGATAGTTAGGAATGCAGAGTCAGACAACGGAGAGGAAGTGATAACGAGGGGCTAGCCCCACAAGGAAAGTTCCCTCTCAAATCAGTACGGACAGCGAACAGTGACAGAAGCTGAAATAGAACGCACACCACATCGCACAAATAACCAGCTAAGTTCCTCAATCTATATCTAAATTACAAACACTAACATTATGGGCTTTTTAGTCGGTCAACACGAATGTACCCAAAAATGTTGCGTTATACCCTAGTCCTGACAAAAAAAAGGCCTCTCGGCACGCCGGAAGGCGGAGGCAGATTTCACCGGACAAACTTGGGGATAGGCGAAAATAGTCAGAAAGTATTTTATAATTGGAGCTTAATTAACTTTGTTTTTCGTCATTTTATGCATATTTTAAACATTTTATTGTCTTATGGGGACGGTAACCTTCTTGTCATTTGGGGTCCATTTTTATACTTGTGGTCACACTGTACTCAAGGTTTCGACACTGATGTGTAACTATGTAACGGTCTGTTACTTCTTCGCGCAAAATTGTATCTCCCGCAGAGATTTTGGTTGGTTCCTCAGTTTAGGGGCTGCGACAACGCGGTCATGTAACCCCGTGTACTTTGGGTGAGTGTAGAATCTGTCTGATAAACGGTGTGACTTGTGATGGCTGTATTAGTCTGTAATTCAGGTAAGGACTGCAGACGGTCAATTTCAAGCAGTAGTTCCTAATGTTGCTACCAGATACTACCGTCAGCGACACCTAGCTGTGAACTTGGCTACTAGATGCCACCGCAACCAGCAACTCGCAACGAACGTTGGAACGTCCCCTCCAAAGGAAAGCATACTGAGGGATTTTTAGCGCTCTTAGAAAATCCGACGACTTCGGCCGGCTTTGAACCCGTGACATTGGGCATAGAAGTTCAGCATGCTACCAGTTACGTCACCGAAGCCGCTTCACACTTAGTCAGATGGAAATCTGAATCTGATCTCGTCCAAGTGCGTTGTCATGGCAACGTCGGATGGCTCATCCCTCATCAATTTAGTAGTGTTGCCATGGCAACCTCTGATAGCTCTTGGCATTTTCTTATGTTTTCGAAATCATTTTCCTCATCCCTTGGCGTAATGGTGGGTCATATCAAAAATTCTTTCAGACAAAAGTTTTAGGTAATTATTAGGGGAATATTGTCCAATTTGTACGGTTTTGATATTGTGCCTATTAAGAGAGATATGATTAATGTTTGCCGAAAAACCCACCTTTTCCCACCCCTTTGGTCAATGGTTGGTGCTATAAAAAACTCTTTAAACATAAATTTTTGGTGTTTATCCGACACATAGTATGAATTTTGAACGGATTCGATATTTCACATATTAAGAGAGTTATAGCAATATTTCACTTTTTCGAAAAAGCCCCCCCCCCCCCCCATTTTCACCCCCTTCGACTGATTTAGCCCAGTAACGAACTCGACCGAGATTTTATAGGTATATATATTCGGTAAAAAATTCAAAGTGATTGGTGCAAAATTACGGCAGTTATCGTGTCCACAAGAAACTGATATACATATATATATACATAATAATAATAATAATAATAATAATAATAATAATAATAATAATAATATCGTATGGCCTCGGATGCCTGGCGCAAGCTTTGTTAATTGACACCCAGAGGGTAGCTTGCATGTCGTCGTTCCTTTGAACGCTATGGAAGCTTTGTGCTATGGGAGCTATGGGAGCTTTGTGCCAGTAAATCTACTGACACGACTTCATTCATATTTGCTCACCCTCAAATACCAACTGTCTGCGCCAGGATTCGATCCTGAAACTTCGGTAACAACAGTGCTTGTATCCGCAATATCTATTAAAATTATCATCATATTATACTACATTATGCAACGAGCCTATAATGACAATAATTAAGACACGAGTATGTTTATAAAACGAGTGTATTCGAGTTTTATAATTTCCATACGAGTGTCTTAATTACCATAATAGGCGAGTTCCATACGACTGTTCATGTTCGACGATAATTATTATAAATATTTTATGTTCGAACATAAATATTCATAAATATCTATCGAGATTTCGCCAGTTTTATGTACTGAACAGAGCGCTTGGGACGCACAGAATATCTTGTATTTGACCATGGCCTCCTCGATTGACCCACTATGACACTAGGCCAGGCAGTGACATTTAAATTAGAAGGCCTTGGAACTCAGCGCAGATGCGTTGCTATCCTCACCTGATTGATCAAACAACTGTTTCTTGAGCTCTGATTGGTGGGAGAAACTGTTTCATAATGAAAAGTAGTGGTATAATGACCATCATTATGATACAGTTGTCTGACATACAATAGTCAGGGTCGAACATAAAACTATTTATGTTATTTCCCTGACTACTCAGATTAGTAAAAGGTGATACTCAATTTATATTGACGTCTTATTTCCATGCTACCGATTGTAGTGCCTCCAGTTACTTTCCACTTGAAAGTCACTCAAGTAGCCTATCTTCTGGATGTACGCGTTTCACAGCTTGACAATCTATTAAAAGGAAATTCCATTGTTTATGACTGAACTGGGTTGTTCAGTTGGCCTCAAAAAAGTGTGGTGGAACTGTAAGAACATTAAAACATCCTTAAGATAATTGTTGTTGCACGTTCGGCGGTTATAGTCGCCCATTTGAGCGAACAGTAGGGACATTTTAAAGTTGGAAGATGAGCACATCAATAATCCGAGAGGACAGATTACGCTAATACTGGGCCTGGCAGGGACTTGCCATCAATCTCCATTACGACTAGGGTGCCCAGCTCATTACAATCCAGGCCGCGTGGCAGCGTCCTCGCGTACTGGATCACTTTTTCTATTTGCACGGAAATTCTCTATTTTTGTCTTCATTCACTCAATATTGCCTTCCAAGAATTCTCATGGTACGTATACAGGGTGTCCGAGAAAAAGTCTCAAATATTTACACATGAGTTGGTTTGCAACAAAATAAGAAAAAAGTACTGATAAACATTCGTCATAAACTTAATATATTTAGCGTTAGATCTTATTCGGTTTCCGTTTATTTTCAAATCAAAAGAACTGCATATGCACTAAGTTAAAAGCAGACTTAAGATTTTGTCAGGCTCCAATTCAAATAATTTGTGAGGAAGATGCATACCAGTGAGAATAGTTCAGTACTACTAGTTTTAAGTTACTATGAAAGTAAATGTTCATCAGCCTAGCTCACCTCATGAAATATCTCAGAGCTACCCTGCTAGTGGGAGGCCTTTGCCTTTAAAAGGATTTATCAATGGCTGAAAATTTAAGAATTTAAGAGAACGGGTGGTGTTAATATAAGCACACATTATAGAAAATAAAATGCTCTTCAGTCGGTCATTAAACCAAATAATAAGGCAACACAGAAAAATGCCTTCCACCAGGATAACGCACACATTATTATTATGAATTATTACTAATATTATTGTTGGGGGCGTTCTTCCGTAAACCTGAAAAACTGCAAGAGATTAATATGAATATCCGTGGATCCGATGATGATCCAATTAGTCATCCATTCTCATGTATTGTTTCCAGGTTTAGGGAATAACACCCTTTACAATATGGGCGCAATCTTGTTGACCGACTGAAAAGCATTTACCTTTTATTTACTAAGCCAACGTAGCAAAATGGCTTGCAACAGGATAACGCACACATTATTATTATTATTATTATTATTATTATTATTATTATTATTATTATTATTATTTTAGCGTATGGCTTTTAGTGCCGGGAGTGTCCGAGGACATGTTCGGCTCGCCAGTTTTGTAGCTGCTTCGAGACGGACACCCAATGGGTGAGCTACAAGTACCGTTGGGGAGGAAAGTTGGAATGGAAGGTCGAGGAGTGGGAAGGTAGCGGCTGTGGCCTATAGTTAGGGACCAACCCCGGCATTTGCCTGGAAGGAAGATGGGAAACCACAGAAGACCATCTTCAAGGTTGCCGGCGGGGGGATTCGAACCTCCTCGCCTCCCGGATGTGAGCGACTGCCAGCAGTCATGCCGTAACGACCACGGCTAACTCACCCGGTATTATTTTTATTATAATTAGTCGTTATGTCCATTCAAAGAGGGCGTTTGAACTTCTTAGTTGGCCTGATGGTTTACACCTTCTTGACCTCCCAAAATTCCTCTATAATTACACTTTGTTGCATCTTGCGTTCTGTGGACCATGTTATTATTATTATTATTATTATTATGCACGAGAAGTGTTCTTTTCTCCCCCTATCTTAGAGCAGAGATATAGGTATAAACTGATGTTACTTTTACAGGGTGATAATTACAGCTCCCTGGGTGACGTAACCTTCCCCTTCTGAAATATATTTTCCAATTTTTTGTAGATGTTGTACGTAATAACACGGTCCTACCCTTAGTCCCCTCCTGTAGAAGAAGGCGTGTCGAGAGGAAGACATTGGAGATAGGAAACCAACCCTCTTATAAAGTAACCCCTTTCTGACTATTTCCACCACCCTCACCCCCCACCACCACAACAACAACTTGACTTAAATCTTCAAGCAAGCAAGCAAGCAAGGCAGCAAACCCCTGTGGACGACCTACAACCTTTCCCCTCCATTCGAGGCACGCAAATTGAATATATAAGTGTGTTTATATATGCGTATGGAATCTTGTCTACATACTCATTTTCAGAATGTTTGTATATTTGGTGCTGAGAGGTTGCTATTGTGGTGCAGCTTCATTCGCCGTGGAGACCCATTGTTGCCATAATCTGATCAGGAGATTAAGAAGCATAATGCCACCCTCTCTCTCCCCATGAGCCTCTTGTTTATAACTGAGATGTTCTATTCAATTGTTCAGTTTTAGTCTGTCTTGTGTTTATCTCCTCCCAACAGGATACACTTCCCGGATTGAGGGGTTCAGTGCAATGAGGGTCCATCCCAATTGTTCGTTGAAAATGAATGAAATACTAGCGCATGCACTGTTCTAGGCGCAGCTTCATTTAGTTTGTGACTATAAACTTAAAACAATTAAATTACTAATATTTATTGACAGTTGGTTCTAATTTTCTATTTTAAATGTCTATTTAAATTATGTTATTTTGCTGCAATGTTTGAAGTTCGCAACTGTTTGTTAGGATAATCATCATATATATAAAACGCTTAGGTGTATGTTTCACAAAGTCAATGCTCCTAAACCAGAGGGAATTACATGGTGCGGTTTGTACCAAATTCTTCCATACCGTCTCAATAGTAGAGGAAAATCTTTCATTTCTCGATTTTTTGTAAAGTTAACGTAAATATACGTATTTGTTTATAAAGTGTCTTTAAGTAAATATACAAGTCGATAGCCCCTTCCATATCGGTGTCACATCGAGAAGCCGCATAAGAGTAACACAGGGGGTGGGGAGCGCTCAGAAGGCCGATTGTAACAAATGATCATTCAAAGGAAAGATAAAAACATAAAACAAAAAAAACGTCAGAAAAATTAGTATGTGTGATACCTATTACTGATAAATATAAAGGCATTAATCACCTGTCAAAATATCTATGCTTAATGCCTTTATATTTACCAGTAATACGGTAGTTACCACACTTAGTATATTTCCAGACGGTTTCTTTTGTTATTTTGTTTTTGGAGCGCAGAAACTCTCTGTGGTTGTCACTGTAGGTTTGGCAGCGTTTTGTCTTAGAGACCTGGTGATACTCACTTGACGAGCGAAACATGTCATCCCTTTGTTTTCTCTTTCTTAAATGATCCAATAGAAATATATATATATATATATATATATATAACTTTATCACATGCATTTTTGCAGGTTAATTTTTGGCATATTCTAGTAATTGGAATTTTTTGTGTTGACCAATTGAAAGTTGAAATATCAATTGTTAATAAAACAATACTAAAAATGGCTTCAAATCTTTTTTTTTTCTTTCAGATTTCACAGGCCTGCACAGGCCTGCGATAAATGAGAAAATATGCCTTATTGACAGAGATCAATTTTCTGAATCTGAAAATGGTGTCAATTTTGCAATATCACATTTTGTTTAGGGTCAATTCTCTTTTTATTGTTATAACTAGCAACCCGCCCCGGCTTCGCCCGGGAACAATTATGAATGCATTACGTGATAAGCGCTTTCTTCTTCAATGTCAATGAACTACGACCTATATCCGTTTTACCTCTCGGCACGATGGGCTAAAATCACTGACTGAACTATTAATTATATTATCATGGAGATGCATGTGCAACGCATTTTTGTCAGACGTAATTTATGAATGGCGAGGTGCATGAAACTCAAATCCGCCTTCCGTCAAATCTTAACTTGACTGTGTATTATGCGGAACGCAAAGTTCACAGGCGAAATTAAGAAAAGCCGAGTTGCACTTCCAGGAAAACTCCAAACACAACCGCTCTTCTCTTAAGTCTTAACTCAACACGACTCGACAGTTTGCTGCTGGCTGTATCTGGGGTAATTGGCTCGTCCGCTAGCTAGACTGTAACTGGGGTGATAGGCTCACCCTTAGCAAGCTCTTAAACCGTCGCCTCAGTAATTGGATGGAGATGGTTGGAAGAAATGAAAACGTAAAAATACTTATAGTGGACGATGTGTTGAAGATGGAGATAGACTATGCTCTCGCGGCTTTTTTTGGTAGAACTTTTCATGTTGAACAATTCTTACACTCATAGTATAGGCCTACTGATATTTTTAACGGTTTGCCCAGCGTAAGCTTAAAAAGCGCGCGGACGCCAGGATTTTTTTCGACTTTTTCACTGAAATTTTTACTGCTTGGCATCCTTTGATCTTAAATAAATTAATTTCTAAAGAAACCTTCTTCGAAGGGTGAACACCGCATCAAAATCCATCCAGTAGTTCTCGAGATTACCCGTGACATCCAAGAATGGGGGACTTTGTTTTATACTAAGTAGAGATTAAAACATCAGTTTTCACCATTGCCAATTAACCATATGAGATAAGAACAAGATGTTCAGTAAAGAACATATAGCCTACTTTCTCCTAAATGCATGGGTATTGTTATAACTCTTTGTCCTTTTCAAGGAGTAAGATTGAATGTTGGTTGTAGTAGCTTGTTGAAATACAACGTGCTATAGGGATATTAAACATGAATATGAGGTGCCGGTTTCGCCGTGTTTGAATTGATAGGGGGAATCGATTTGCACACATACTTGGCCACCATCTGCAAAATATTGGGCTGATGTTCTTGCAGTTTGGTCTGAATATGTTTCCCACATAAAGATACGGTGTTGCAAAATTTGGTAGAGACTAGATTATTAGGTTGGTCGTAATTACATTTTAGCTTTTTACATTTGGGTGGCCGCGATTACGTTTCCGTCAAGATAGCGGTGATATAAAACATGACAATGAGGTGCCCTTTGCTAGTGCTACCTCTGTACAAAATTTCGTTCCATTCGGTTTCACCGTGTTCGAATTGATAAGGGGAATCGATTTTCACACAAAGATGGCCGCCATCCTCAAAATATTACTCTGATGACCTATTAGTTTGGTCAAAGGATGCTCCCTCCATAAAGGTATGTTGTTGCTAAATTTGCTAGAGATCGGATGATTAGGCTAATCGTAATTTGATTTAAGCTTTGAACATTTGTGTGGCCGCCATTACGTTTCCGTCAAGATGGCGGCGATATAAAACATGACACTGAGGTGCCTTTTGTTAGTACCAAATTTCGTTCATTCGGTTCCACCGTGTTCGAATTAATAGGGGGAATCAATTTTGACATAAAGATGGCCGCCATCCGCAAACTATTAGGCTAATGGCCTATTAGATTGGTCAAAGGATGCTCCCTCCATAAAGGTATGTTCTTGCAAAGTTTGGTAGAGATCGGATGGTTATGTTAGTCGTAATTTGATTTAAGCTTTAGATATTTGTGTGGCCGCCATTACGTTTCTGTCAATATGGCGGCGATATAAATCACGACACTGAGATGCCCTTTGCTAGTGCTATCTCTGTACCAAATTTCGTTCCATTCGGTTTCACCGTGTTTGAATTAATAGGGGAATCGATTTTGGCACAAAGATGGCCGCCATCCGCAAACTATTAGGCGAATGACCTATTAGATTGGTCAAAGGATGCTCCCTTCATAAAGGTATGTAGTTGCAAAATTTGGTAGAGATCGGATGATTAGGGTAATCGTAATTTGATTTAAGCTTTGAACATTCGTGTGGCCGCCATTACGTTTCAGTCAAGATGGCGGCGATATAAAACATGACACTGAGGTGCCCTTTGCTAGTGCTACCTCTGTACCAAATTTCGTTCCATTAGGTTCCACCGTGTTCGAATTAATAGGGGGAATCAATTTTGACATAAAGATGGCCGCCATCCGCAAACTATTAGGCTAATAACCTATCAGATTGGTCAAAGGATGCTCCCTCCATAAAGGAATATTGTTGCAAAGTTTGGTAGAGATCTGATGGTTATGTTAGTCGTATTTTAACTTCAGCTTTGAACATTTGTGTGGCCGCCATTACGTTTCTGTCAAGATGGCGGCGATATAAAACATGACTCTGAGGTGCCCTTTGCTAGTGCTACCTCTGTTCCAAATTTCGTTCATTCGGTTCCAACGTGATCGAATTAATAGGGGGAATCAATTTTGACATAAAGATCGTCGCCATCCGCAAACTATTAGGCTAATAACCTATTAGATTGGTCAAAGGATGCTCCCTCCATAAAGGAATGTTGTTGCAAAGTTTGGTAGAGATCGGATGGTTATGTTAGTCGTAATTTAACTTAAGCTTTGAACATTTGTGTGGCCGCCATTACGTTTCTGTCAAGATGGCGGCGATATAAAACATGACTCTGAGGTGCCCTTTGCTAGTGCTACCTCCGTACCAAATTTCGTTCCATTCGGTTTCACCGTGTTTGAATTAATAGGGGGAATTGATTTTCACACAAAGATGGCCGCCATCCGCAAACTATTAGGTTAATGACCTAGTTATTTGGTCAAAGGATGCTTCCTCTATAAAGGTATGTTGTTGCAAAATTTGGTAGAGATCGGATGATTAGGTTAATCGTAATTTGATTTAAGCTTTGAACATTTGTGTGGCCGCCATTACGTTTCCGTCAAGATGGCGGCGATATAAAACATGACACTGAAGTGCCTTTTGTTAGTACTACCTCTGTACCAAATTTCGTTCCATTCGGTTGCACCGTGTTCGAATTAATAGGGGGAATCGATTTTCACACAAAGATGGCCGCCATCCGCAAACTATTACGCTGATGACTTATTAGTTTGGTCAAAGGATGCTCCCGCCATAAAGGTATGTTGTTGCAAAATTTGGTAGAGATCGGATGATTAGGTTAGTCGTAATTTGATTTAAGCTTTGAACATTTGTGTGGCCGCCATTACGTTTCCGTCAAGATGGCGGCGATATAAAACATGACACTGAGGTGCCTTTTGTTAGTACTACCTCTGTACCAAATTTCGTTCCATTCGGTTGTACCGTGTTCGAATTAATAGGGGGAATCGATTTTCACACAAAGATGGCCGCCATCCGCAAACTATTACGCTGATGGCCTCTTGGTTTGGTCAAAGGATGCTCCCCCCATAAAGGTATGTTGTTGAAAAATTTGGTAGAGATCGGATGATTAGGTTAGTCGTAATTTGATTTAAGCATTGAACATTTGTGTGGCCGCCATTACGTTTCCGTCAAGATGGCGGCAATATAAAACATGACACTGAGGTGTCCTTTGCTAGTGCTACCTTTGTACCAAATTTCGTTCAATTCGCATTCACCGTGTTCGAATTGATAGGGGGGGACAGACATTCAGAGTACACACACTCACACACACACACACAGCCTCACACACACACACACACACACACACACAGACTCACACACACACATACACACACACAGACAGACACACTTTTTTCGCCCTGTGTTGATCTCATAAGTCTACTTTCATTTTTTGCAAAAATCGAAAGTAGGCTAAAAACAGAATGCATTTTCGAAATCAGCACAGCGAAGGTAATCGAAACACCAATTTTCGTTTTTTCTACACACAAGTTTTCGTTTCTTCAGGCCATTTTTAGTGTTGTTTAATTTGATGGACTTGGACCCTATGATGTACACTTTTACAAGGCATGTTATCCTATAATCAACCTTGTTGTAATGTGTGGAAATAATAAACACATGTTAATTCTATTCACGTTGAATCACAAACAGGATTTCCCACCCAATTTAATTGGAAACACGTTTGTGGTGACCGAATGAAAGTTCCCATTCAATTGTCTAATAATAATAATAATAATAATAATAGTATTAATGTGTATATTAACGCTTTCACGGCCCGGATTATATAAATAATTCATGTTTTTTGGGCTAGTGCCGTGTGTATATAGATTAGAACCATACGTTTCGGAGAAACCTTGCCTCCTTTTACAATGGAAATCAAACAATGTGGCCAAAGAAAGTATAGCAATGAGATTACAAAAATTACAAAAATTATAGATAAATTCCTCAGTTCGTCACCAGAGAGCAGCTGCCAGAAATTACTGTATGGACCATGGTAGAACGGCGGACAGAATAGTAAGTAAGGAGAAGGTAAAGGGGGCGGGGTGAAAATATAGAGACTTCTCGAAGAATGAGGATGTCCAAAAGAAAGGGGGGGGGGGAGGTGGGAGGGTTAGATGGATATAAACAAAAGGGAAGTGTATCTGGACGATCCTACCAAACGTCATACAGACAACGGCGTTAAAACAGATGGAAACTCCTCCAGTGACGAACAAAGGAGATCAAATCCAGGCTCTGTATCCATAGAGGAAAAACGTACAAATTGAAATAGGTGAAGAACAGAGAGACTGAGAGGAACTATCTTCCTAGATCCTTAATAACTGGTAGCCAAGTGTCACTTAGCTGATATCCAGTGTCTATGTTAAAATTATTGGGATTTTTACGAATTTCAACTGCCTCCCTTATAATTCTAGACCAGTTGTGCTTAACAAGGGCAAGCGCATGAGCATCCTTAAAACATACATCGTGCCCTGAAGACATGGCATGTTCAGCTATAGCTGATTTGTCAGGTTGGTTTAGACGGATGTTCCTTTGATGCTCTTTGTTTCGAGTTGCAATGGACCGTTTTGTTTGTCCAATGTAGACTTTTCCGCAAGTACAAGGGACTTCATACACCCCAGGTTGTAGTATTGGGGACAATTTATCTTTTTTTAATGCTAAACGTTGACCAATTTTCGTCATAGTGCCGAAAACTGTTTTTATCTTGTGCTTGCGGAGAATCTTAGCAACGCGGTCAGTGGTGTTGTGAATATAAGGGAGGTAAGCAGTTCCCCTCACGTCGGAGCTCAGAGAAGGTTGTCCATCCCTCCTTCTAAGATGTAGGGACCTATATATAGTGGATTCATTATAGCCATTACCCTTAAACATGGTTTGTAACGCATGTAACTCTTCCTGAAGAGTTGATGCCTCACAAATACGTTCCGCTCTTTTGGCTAGAGTTGTTATAATTCCTTGTTTTTGTGCTGGGTGTTGGTGGGAGTTGCATGTAAATAACGGTTAGTGTGAGTTGGCTTACGGTAGACGCTGTGCTCCATGGAGCCATCCGCCTTCCTCCTCACAAGAACATCCAAAAAAGGTAAGCATCCACCCGACTCTAGCTCCATTGTGAAGTGGATTGTAGGATGCAGCTGATTTAGGTGGTTCAGAAAGTGGTTCAGTTTCTCAGAACCCTCCTCCCACACCACGAACGTATCATCCACATACCTCCACCAAATCACAGGTTTGAAAGACGCCGAAGATATAGTCTCCCCCTCAAAATGTTCCATGAAAAAATTTGCCACGACAGGCGAGAGTGGATTTCCCATGGCCACACCATCAGTCTGCTCGTAATAGTTACCATTAAATAATAATGATATTGATAATGATAATGATTATAAGACAAATCCCGTGGCACTGAGCCCCTAAAGGGCCTTGGCTTATCAAGCGACTGCTGCCAAGCCCTGTTGGCCTACAGATTGTAGGGTGTTGCATGTTCAGTACCTTGGATTCCTTTATTCTTGCTTTCTTGAACGAGGCGCTACTTCTGTAATCAGACGTTACTCAATTGTCCTCACGAGGCTGAGTGTGCCCTCTGTTCCAATCCTCACGTCAGTTTCTAAAATCCATGATGGGGCTGGGAATCAAACCCTCAGCTTCTGGGCGAGAATTAGGCGCGTGACCTCAACACCACGGGACCACTATTATTATTGTTTATTCTTTTTGGCATCATTAACACGGCAGATACCGGTTACATTTTATGTTACGGCCTGGTTCGGCCTTAGCAAGGAACCATCTGTACTGAAATACAATGTATGTAAATTATAGGAACATCACATTACATTAATTTCGTGTCCAGACTCTTCAAGAGTCTCACTCATTTATAGAATGAGCGAAATTTCCTTCTGAATCATCTTCGAGCCTTGTCGAGTGTTCGGCGAGGGTATTGTCACCAAGGAACTTCGTGACAATATGGCAGCTGTTTAAAAGAACTGCCTTCTGTAGTTCAATATTTATCTGCGGGTGTAGAGTTTTGGGTATAACACCAGTACACGATAAAATTATTGGGATAGTAGTCACCGACTCACGTTTCCACATATGCTTTAGCCAATTGCCAGCTCTGTGTACTTAGATATTGTAGTAGCAGCTGTTGTTTGGATGTTTTGAGTGTTGGGACATGCGATATCGATCAGTAATGCCTCTCTGTACTCTTTATTGATGACAATGATATCTGGCCGTTTGTTACTGATTGCAACATCTGTCACAACTCTTTGTCCCAGTAGAGCTTGTGTGTG
Organism: Meconema thalassinum; assembly: GCA_946902985.2. NCBI lineage: Eukaryota > Metazoa > Arthropoda > Insecta > Orthoptera > Tettigoniidae > Meconema > Meconema thalassinum. Next base: position 1,211,613,328 of record OX336388.2, read on the forward strand.
GCATTTTCGAGTACTGCGGATGGTGTGTATTTCCAATAGGAGACGGAGCTTTGAATAAGTGTGTAATTCAAGGCCAGTTTCTGGTGGATAATATTGGCAACTTGATCGTGTCGATGTTTGTAGTCAGTGTTGGCAAGGTGGGAACTACAAGATATTGTGTGTTGAATGGTCTCACTACATTTGCCACAGCAGCGACAATTCTCACTCTCTATTGCTGGATCTTTTATGATAAAATTCCGATAACTTCGAGTAGCAACAACTTGGTCTTGGATAGCTACAACAAATCCCTCTTTTTCCGGAAAGAGAACCGAGTGGGTCAGCCATGTGTGCGACGCTAACTTTTCGATGTGAGGCTGGAAACTTCCCATGAAGCGCCTTCTGTTTCCAATTCCCGATCTTGTATTCAGCACTTTTCACTTCGTTTACTGGTGAATCTAAAGATGACAGATGGAGCGGTGTGTTATTATCATCAGCTGAAGATACAGTGCGATGGAGAGGGGATGTATCTCCTTTCTGGTGGAAAAATGCACGCAGAGTTGTCACTTGTCTTGTATGAAGGTTCATGATGTCTATCAGTCCTCTACCACCTTCATACCGAGGTAGAGTCAGGCGCTCTGTTGCCGATTTCGGATGGTGCATACGATGGCGTGATAAAAGCACCAATGTTTTTCGTTGCAGATCGTGCAGCTCAGTTTGAGTCCACCTGATGATACCAAAGGAGTACGTAACTACGGGCATTGCAAATGTGTTAACTGCCTTAATGATATGTTTAGCGCTAAGTTTTGAAGAGAGAACACTGCGAAGTCGTGAAGTAAACTGCTCAGTTATGTTCTTCTTGATATCACCATGTCTGAGATGGGTACTATGGGCGAAGCCAAGACATTTGTACAATGCGCCTTCCTCCAACGGCTGAATACTTCTCTGTCCCTCTCCAACAGGTATTACTTGTGCAGAGTGCGACCCTCTAATAACAGTCTGTGTTCTGCACTTATCAAAACCAAACTGCATATGGATATCTGAGGAAAAGCTCTGAGTGATATAGATGAGGTATTGTAGGTGCACTTTAGTTTATGCATACAGTTTAATGTCATCCATGTAAAGAATATAATAATAATAATAATAATAATAATAGAAATAGTTCGATTGATGAAGAGGATAATACTGTAGATTATGTAACCTCACTCCATAACTCAACACCTTGGCTAGAAGAACTTGGCTAGAAGGACCTTATAAACGCCAACATAAATTCAACAGACATTTTAGAAAGAGACACCTTTGGACTAAAATTAAACAAATGGAAAGTTACATCAAACCAAGCAAAACAAAAACAGTACTGGTCAAAGTGGTCGGAAGAATGTAACAAGACCTTTCGGAAAGAATGAAAGCCTATTGGAACAACAAGAAGAACCTAAAACATTGATTGAGTTATTTGCTTAAGGGCTTCCATTTATTGGTAGAATTCTCTTAAAATCAATAAATAATAATCATAATCTTAACAAATCACTACAAGGAGTTTTAACAGAATTTGTTTCACAAACCAAAGACTTCAGAATGCTACAGTAAATGACATCGATGGTGAAATATAAACAACGCTTGACCAAAAGTACGTACTCAGATGACGAATATGAGTTTTGTTTTGTGTTTAAATGATATATATTCTTAAATGAACGTTGTTGTTAATCCATTTTGCGGTTTTTCAACTTCGTAACCATGTAGTCCCGTGTACTTGGCCGTGTGAAATAATCTGTATGTTAACCTGTGTCATTATAATGGCGAGTGTGTGGATTTGTAATCGAAGCAAGAGTTTGTGTAGGAAGCAGCCATGGTCTTAATTTAGGTAACATCCTAGCATTTGCCTGGACCAGAAATGGGAAAATATGGAAATCCACTTCTAGGATAGCTGAAGTTGGAATCCAATCCGCCTCTTCTCAGTTCTGCTGTGGCTTGGTGTACCCCGTTCCAGTCCTCAGACCATAATTAAATTTCTTGGTAGAGTAAGGAACCAAACCTGCGGTGATAGCCATGAATGCCAGTCACTACACTACAAAGTTCACTTATTACATAAATTAAATAATGAAAAAGGTTTGCACCAAATAATTATTGCTATTTTTAATTCTGCTCGCCACAGCGGTCCATCATTTTGTGGTTTATGTAAAAAATGAAGGGTTTTCTGGCTCAATACGAATTCTGTTTGTGGCTCGTAATGTCACAATTTTTTAAAATATCGCTGTATTCGGTATTCAGCTCAAGCTGCATGCGAAATATATCAAAGTGTGTTCATAAAGCGGTGAGAGTGACATGCCATTATATCCCGTGGCCAGGGAGACTTTATCGCTCGCAAGATGGACTGAAGGAACTTAATTAAATCTGAACGAGTTTCTCTTCTTTTTAATTTACTTCCAGCCAGAATCTCTCTTGACCGTTGCGCAGCTGTCCATCTAATTTATCGGTCGCTTGCTACCAGTGGCTTTCCCTTCATTATTGGGAGAATACCTTGTATGATGCTTTGATACGAAATTCTGACTACTGAATTTTTCAATAAACAAAATGTTAGGGAATATTATCAAATAAATTTACAAACTTTTCAAACGAACGTCCATATTTTACCAAATTTGTCTGTTTCTCAATTTTTTTATGGATTCTTCAAAATTATTAAATAATAAAATAACGCTGTAGCTCTACAACCCATTGAAGGCCTGTTCGTATAGCCTGCACATTCTAGTTCTCGCATTTTCCCCATTACCGACCACCTTGCTTTTGAAATCTAGCTGGTCGGCCAAGATTTCGTATCTGCCTGGAGCCAGGGCTTTCCTAGCCCTAGGTACAGCGTTGTCAACTCTCCACCGTAGCCACTGAGACCAAGTAGCGAGACTGGACAGAACTGCGTGCAACTGTGCAACAATGGTAACTCGACAAGCCAGCAGGCCACCACGACTGGACACTGGACTCCTCGAGGAGAGATAGAGCAGGCATACTATTGGTCAACAACCGTCAGCTATTGGTCAGCAGCGAACAATGGATATTGTCGGTGCGTGCTACTGCCTTACATTTGAGTGGCCACTTGTTAACGAGTAAATTGGGAGAAATATACAAAGTGGTGCGTAGTCTGCATGATGTGTCCTCTCGCACGCTAATCTAGGCTTTCTTCACCAGATTCACTGTCTCTAGCGTCTGATAGGTATTCAATTGTCCTAAAGGGCTGATAGCACCTAGTTCCAGCCCTCTAGTCCTGACTAAGCAAGGAATTTAACACGGAACCTCCAAAGTAAGAACCAAGCGTGCTATCCCTAAAACCATTGTACCAGCCATTCAGAATTATTACGTAGCACAATTCCCTTGTGCATCGTGGGATATACTGGCATAGGTCGTAACGTTCCTCTCAAATATAGTTGATGTACTGTAAGTTTGCACTTTTTTGAGAGCTAGGGTTGCCAACCTTTTTAAGGAAAGACTCAATTTATAACCTGTAGTCCATAACAAGTAGCCTATATACATGCTTTTATCACATGTAAGTTTTTCAGGTTATTTTTTCGCTTGTCCCAGTAATTGTGATTATATTGGCAACATATTCTGTCGGCCAGACTGAAAAGTTGCTTTATCAAACTGAACTACCACGTGTTCGTGGCATGGGTGTGCGGTTGAACGATTTACCGTGTTCATCCGCCTGTTCAAATAACGTGATAGTTATATTAAATAATAATAATTATAATTGATAGGCTAATATTGTGCAAAGTCGTCTGAATGTATTATTTCCATTTGAACGCATGTTCACTTTTCATATAAATTTATAGTGGTTATCTTAAATGTTGAGTAAATATGTAGCCCGAGAGGTCTCCAGGTCAGACATCTTGTTTTGACTATAGAGACGGAAGCAGATACGGAATATCTTGTTCGAGTTATTTATTTTATTTCTCTCTTTTTGAAGGTAAAAGAAAAGGCAGGACATTGCCCTGGTGAATAATGTTTTTTATATTTATTTGTGCAAAAAAAAAATGGCATAAAATATGAGTTGTTGCGTATGTTAACTTACATGGTGAAATGTTTCGTACGTTTTATTTTAATATCAATCCAACAGGTCAAGTAATATACAAAGTGGTGCGTAGTCTGCATGATGTGTCCTCTCGCACGCTAATCTAGGCTTTCTTCACCAGATTCACTGTCTCTAGCGTCTGATAGGTATTCAATTGTCCTAAAGGGCTGATAGCACCTAGTTCCAGCCCTCTAGTCCTGACTAAGCAAGGAATTTAACACGGAACCTCCAAAGTAAGAACCAAGCGTGCTATCCCTAAAACCATTGTACCAGCCATTCAGAATTATTACGTAGCACAATTTAAAGATAGATTACTCAATCGATCAATGAGTAGATGGGGGTCCAACTCTCTTGAGCGGTTGTAATCAATATGATGTTCTTAATACTAACTTTCAGGTATTTCATGTTTTTTAAAATGCTGAGTGGCTGCAATAACAATCTTCACATGATTCAGCAATTCTGCTGTTATAAGAACTACAGATGACTGTAATTCTCTAGGTAATTGGCCACGTGGAGCGACACAGGGGCGATGATGGAAGTTAGGTCTCCTTGAACATCGTTCGATCTTATCCTCACTTCATTATTGTCTTCAGACTTGTAAGAGCTCGAACTTGCATGAGCGACTCAACTTTTGACGTTAGGAGCTGGGAGTCTTCTGAAGATGGGTCCCTGAGGAACAACGTGTTATCAACTGCTTAACCCTTTCGCTTTCCGCAAAGTTGTGACAAGAGGTTATTGTTGATATTTATGATACTTGATGACAGGGGTAAGTTAGAGAACAGCCACTATTATGCCAATAAGCCATCCGGCTCTTCAAAAAGTTTAAGTCAATATACTTTGATTTTCGCTGATTATCACTATGGCTGCCTCTGCTTAACTTCGGTTAGCTGCGAGGCTCAGCCAGCGGTAACGTTCTCGCCAGTTGAACCCAAAGTAGCAGGATCGAATACTGGCGCAGCCAGTTGGCATTTGAGAGTGCGGAAATGCTAGGGAACCGTGCCGGTAGATTTACTGCCACGTTAAAGATCCCCTTGCGGGCAAAATTCCGGCACCCGGCGTCTCTAAAGGCCACGGTAGTTAAATGGGACGTAAAACCAATATCATTATTATTATCTGCTTAACTTGCTGGCTGCGTGGCTAAGCGACAACGTTCTCGCTCGCTGTGCCCAAGGTTGCAGGATCCTTGCGCAGTCAACTGGCATTTGAGAGTGCGCAAATGCGAGGGAGCCGTGTCAGTAGATATAATGGCATGTTAAAGATCCCTTTTGGGACTACATTCCGGCACCCCGGCGCTCTGAAAGCGGTAGTACGAGTAGTTAAAAGGGACGTTAAAAATAATATTATTATGTGTTTAACTTCGCACTAAGGTCAATCTGCATATCTTTCATCGATATGTTACAAAAGTAAAAGGCTTGTCATATGTTCACTCATGAATGGAAATTGTAGAGCATTTCGGTGAAATGTGTGAAATTCATGCTCGTTAGAAAGGACAAAATAGAAACCGGAAAATTTATAATGTACACTGGTATATTTGCTGTCCTATTAAAAACTTATCGCGGATAGAACTCTCGGACCCTACTTTACAAAAATATAACAGGGTACGGAGGAAAGTGTGGACAAAGTGTACATAGTACTAATCTCCAACTGGTCAAGTTTAGAGTTATTTTCTTTTAAACACCGTACCAATAATTTATTTAAAACACATTTCTTGCGGTTTCTACATTTAGTAGATAATAAACCACGTTGACAATGATTCTGTTTTATTTGTATCAATTTGAGAACAAAAATTCAGAGTTTAGATCTTCAATTTATTTCCTTTACTTTGAATTTTAAAGATTTTATGCCATAAGCTACATGTAGTTATTAATTTTAAATTAATTAATTAAAATTAAAATATCCCTCGTATCAAATTTTGTGATAACAAGCCAAAATTAATAAATTAACTAATTAAAGTTATATTATATCGTACCTTTGTTCTATTCATGGATTCTCGTAACATACTTCTGTTAATGTTGGATGATTTATTTTGAATACATTTATGTCTCTCTCTGTATGAAAGTAGAATGCTTGCAATAGCGTTATTGACCGTAAATCTGTCAAACACAGAAATCTCCATCATATCATTAATACATCGTATGGAAACACTCCATGGCCGAAACAACATATGTATCCCGTTACGATGCAGATACTTCACCATCGTACTTCTTAATACAATAAAGCTTTTATAATTTGTGCAATCTGCATGCGTATGAGAATTCACACCGCCCAACACTCAGGAGACACCTTATCGATGTATTATTGGATAGTTATTAATTAAATTTTTAGATGGTTACAGGGTCTTTGCAAGCGCCTCATGAGGTTTTAATACTTAGTTTATTAGGTGATTATTTTAAGTATTGTTATTTAATATTGATTGGTTCCACAGTTTACGGGCTGCGAGAACACGGTCATATAGCCCCGTGTACTTTGTGTGTGTTGAATCTGTCTGATAAGCGTTGTTATTTGTGATGGCTGTATTAGTGTGTGTTATCTGTAATTCAGGTAAGGACTGCAGACGATGCATTTCAAGTAGTTCCTACTTTTGCTACCAAATGCTACCGTCAACAACACCTGGCGGCGAATGTTGGAACTTAATAGAGCGTTAATAAATTCGAACCTACAAATTTAGCCTCACACAATTGTAGTTAGTAGAAGGTTCATTTACATGCCATAAATCTATGACATGGGCCTACCGGCTTTACTTCCCCTCCGAAGGAAGGCATACTGAGGGATTTCTAACGTCCTTAAAAATCTGACGACTTCGGCTGGGTTTGAACCCGCGATCTTGGGCATAGAAGCTCAGCATGCTAACAACTATGCCACCGAAGCCGCCGCGATGCTTAATGTAATACAGATTCTAATGTTATCTAATGTAAATTATTGTAATATTATTTAATGTAATGCTATCTAATGTAAATGAGTGGATTGCATGCAACAATCGGGGCTTCTCAGCCCTATGTTCTCAATCCAAAAATAAACAATCAATCAATTTGAATTTTCACACCAATAATAATATTTCGCATGTACTGTAATTTACTACCCGAGAAAAATTGTATTGGTCCTACACGCATGTGGGTAATATTATTGACAACTCCAATTGTATATCTACCTAGGTAAATTCAAACTCTTTGAACTTGTGGAAGTTAGTTACAAACCCTAACGATTGTGCTATAACAGTTATTGTAGTCGTTGTTCCATGGAGTAACTGTGATTTAGGAACTGATGAATATAATCGGCATTGAAAAGATTATGTAGCTTATTGCTGTTAACGAAAGTGAATGGCTCGCTCTCATTGTGGATCTATAAAAATGGGTCAGCGGTAGCAGGCACACAAAAAGCTGGGTGTTTCAACTATATCTATACAGTGTAGCATTACGAGAATAAATTACAATGGCGCTGGTGCTTAGTGGAATTTTTACGATGATAACTACAGTATTTCCTCCTCTATTTTAACAAAAATAATGCGAGTTTAAACCCCGGTACAATTGCGGGGGAGGGATGTGAGTGTGGGTGGACTACATTCACTGTTTTTTTTTGTAGCTTCATAACAATGCAAATGAAAACATTTAGGAAACTCAGCTGGTCATATAAAATATGTTTTAGGTTATTAGAACACACAGCTTATCATCTGTCTCTGATTATCGTTATCCTGGCATCTGCCCCATCCTGATGAAATATGAACTCACTGACCTCGGCTCTAAGGTATAGTAACTATTAATGGAAGTTAATTTGAATACCTATATATCATAGCCACTGTGGAACAAAATAATGTGGAAATGTTCATTCTTCATTTTATAACAGAGAGTATAAAACACGTCGCATGTGTAACCGGGCTTGTATAACTCTGAAGGTAACAGGAATATATATATCAGAAGCAATGGCTCTGCCAGGGGTAGATCCCTCAGATTAGAGACAGCAATGTCTCTATTTAAAGCAAAAATACTGCCAATATTGACGTATGGCTTGGAAATTATCTGGCCGTATCTCTCAATGAAAAACCTCTCCACATTAGAAAGAGTAAAAGCAGTATACATTAAGAAAGCAATTGGAGTTTCAAAGACAACAAGATCCAGATTAGTTTATCTCCTGGCAAGAGAATTCTTCCTCATAGAAGATCTTAGGACACAAATACATCTACCAACACAAATGCATCAGAGAACCTATTGGCAACACTCATCCAAAAGCGAGAAGACGTATATCCGGAGTTGTTTGCATCTGGCGCCATGATTGATCGATCCTGGACGAAAGCAAACTTTGAAATGCGCCAAGTCTATACAAGAATGGCAGTACACGGCTTCCATCACATCATTTGTCACACCAAGACGTATCATGACCCTTCAATTACATGCAAGTGTCAACTGTGTGGACATGCATGCGATCACTATGTCCACTTAGAAATCTGTACAAAAAGAACAAGGTCAATCAGTGAATAAGCGAATCAAAAGAAATTAAGTTTTTGTAAATAGTATTTTTGTAAACCTATGGCCACTTGGCTGCATTAAATGTTTATTTATAACCTCACTGTTCTGCCCATTAAAATCAGATAATAATAATAATAATATTAATAATAATAATAATAATAATAATAATAATAATAACATAATTCTAATAATAATTAGGGCTCGGATGTTTAGGAAAAGTCATATTTTGCTCATTGCCTCTATATTCATTCCCGATTGGTTTCTGATGCATATCAAGTGATTATCGTCACAATACGGTGGTTATTTATTTCTCTTATATGCATATTTCGAACATTTATCATTAGGTCATATTTTTGTTTGTTTGTAAGAACGTCATATTTCGGTAGTTTGACGGCAGCTGTAGGTGTGCAATCATCCTAAACTTACAGAACGGGAACTAGTGCTTACAGAAATAGACTCTAAATAACCGCTTAAACCTGTATATTCAGAAAATTAATATGCATATATGAATAAAGAATTTAGTTAACAATTTAATATCGAAGGGATTGTTGTTTGGATTTATAATTTAAAAAGCACCATATTTAATAGGGAAGTAGCCGGAGAAAGTTGGCGCCAGATAGTGCTCGCGTAGTACTGGCTAAGCGCAAGGCGATCGTCTTATGTTTCTCCCAGTCAGTTGCGAGGAATGTATAGATTGTGCCCGAGATTCCTAAGCTAAAGTAAATTATATCTTCTCTAATTTTACTCCGAGACTATATTAATTAATTATATAGGTATTATGGACGATTTTCAGCGTTAAACATCTGCAAAATTAGCTACGGACCAGAGGCACTAAAACTAGCGGGAAGAAGGAAGAATTAATACAGCGGTAATAACAACATTCTAACACGATTTATTATTCAGCATGCTTTCTCCTAAAGATTACAATTACTTAAGTGTTGTAGGCCTATATTGATAAATATATCTCCGTAAGACTTAAATCATAAATAGTGATTGAAATATTCACTTGCTCCCCTTGCTTATAGACTTCGATTCATGTCTGTTCTTAGGTTGATAGCTTACATGAAACTGTCGTGTTTTAAGGTAAACATAATCAAAGAAAGTTGATACCGGTAATGTATACCTCAAAAATTCATTGCAACATTTGGTTCTTATGTCATTTTGTCAATTTCGCATTAAGAATCGTTCCCGTACCCCTTGTAAACGACTTAGAGGTACAATTTAAAAAAAAAAATGAGAACCCTGCTTTAGGGCCACGAACTGTTTCCATTCATCTGACTATGTCTCAAGAATGTAAAAGTCAGTCGCTACCACATTCTCCGTCGGGCAGATGGAAGTTGACGATTAATTCTGATTTCAAGAAACCAACCATAGTAAGTTTGTGACTTAATGTTGCGACATTTATTTTTGATGTATTTGTCCGAGTATTGATGTCTTTGAAAATGGGAGTCACAAATGTTACTTTCACTCCTTCGTGTATATTGACGATTTCTACCCGTAATTAAATGGAGATGATTTTTGCAGATTCCGATATTGTAGGCTTATCGTGGTAATCCGGGAATTTTCTTGTGTATGGCCTCTTTCTTTTTTTTGTGTTCGTGGTCCACGGAAAAAGCAATGGAACAGCGCCTGGTTTTAATCTTGCTCTCTCACCTTCAAATACAAACGCAAAAATTCAGTGGTTGTTATCGAAATGTCTAATCATTTTATAGGTGCAAAATAGGAATTATGTCCATTTGTACATCACACTTACCCAACACACTTTTCGTGAAATCGTCGGGTTGAAAATGATAAGAGAACACTTTAATATCTTCGGTCAGATTTATCTCATCGAACGGGCTTCCCTGATTTCTGCAAAGAGGAACACTGCAATAGCTCGGCATAGTCTCGAAAATAACCATTTAAACAATTTAAATTCGTGGATATTAGCGGCATGAGAACACAGGAGACAACTGATGAGCGCCTGTCGCTTACCCAGTAAAACAGTAGTGCGCTCTATCGGTGCTAGTTCTATACATCCCTATCCGAGCCCTAATAATAATATAATAATAATACACATAATTTTCATCATAATCATCATATAACACAGGCAGTATATAAATATTAATGTCAAACGCAATTATGCTCTAATATCTTACATACACTACTTGAATAATGCGATGAGATGTAAAGAATATTTGCATGTTTCTATCAATTCATTATTATTATTATTATTATTATTATTATTATTATTATTATTATCTATATTATTATTATATTATCTTTATTATCATTATCATATCAATACATAGTATAAAGTATGTTTGTCTCTGTCCGAAATCGCTAGTCTCAGGAAGTACTGAACGGATTTTATTCAAGTTTTCACCAATAGGTAGAATGACTATCGAGTATCATTTATGTGTAGCCTATAATTAAGGCCTTAAAACAACGATTTAGGAAATATTTCCAGAAAGCTATTCCCCGTCTGCGAAATAGATGAAGGAATACCCAAACGTTACCATGCCAACGCCAACTCAATATTATGTTTCACATTATTTAAGACTTCACGGTTTACGTGAAGTAAGTGGCACTAATGTTCAGAATGTGACCATTGGCGCTGCCAAGACAAGTCGGTTCGTGTCTCTGTATGAAATCACTAATCACAGGTGGTACCGAACGGATTTTATTCAAACTTTCACCAATCGGCAGAATGTCTATCGAGGAACATTTATGTGTATCAATCAAGAAGTACGGATTTTATTCTAATAGGCTACCGTAGGGGACAGGAGGGTTATTCAGATGAGATTAATTACAATGATGATATTTTAAACGAAGCTTTGCTGGAGATAAGTGAAGTGGTAGAATATATTTGTAGAAAAACCGTCAAATAATTGTGATTATCTCTCTCAAACAACACAAGCGTGGAAGCCAACACAGACTATTTACGGGAGACGACCTACGATAACTCTCGTCTGTTAACAGAAACAGTTCAAAATGTTATTCATTACCAGAAACAATAAATAGGCATTTTCATGCCCTGGAGCTACAGGCAAACCATTTTTGAACAAGTCATTCCAAGCCGAAATAAGGTCAGAGAATATAATCGCCTTCGCTGTGGCTTCGTCCGGCATTGCAGCTACGTTCTTGGAAGGTGGTCGCACTGCACACGCTTAATTTCAAGATCCAACTTAAGGTTTGCCCTAAAGAAGCATCCAACGTTTATGACATATCAAAACAAATCAACACAGCTAAGTAAATACGGGATTACAAGTTGATTGTTTGGGATGAAACTTCCCTGTCATATAAAAGCTTACTTGAGATGTTAGATAGAATACTGCTAGACTTAAGAATTAACAACACATTAATGGGTCTCTTATTTATTTTGGTGATTTTCGCCAAATACCACCAGTTGTAACAAGAGGGACGAGAGCTGATGAATTCAACGCATCACTAAAAGAGTCTTATACCTTTAGACAGATGTAACTAAACTGGAACTAAAAGCCAATATGAGGATTTTCTCATCTAATCAAAATAGTTAATGGTGAATTAGGCCACCTACCAGAAACGGAAACAAAGTAATTTGTGTGATCTTTGTGTTTTATCCTCAAATCTACAGAACTTGATAGAATAGGTTGTATCAAATATTTATAGGCTTTCAAGAGGCAGATTTGGTTTCAGAAGAGAGCTACACTGTCTCCAACTAACGAGCAAGTCAATGAAGTAAATTAATTGATAATGTCTAGGTTTGATGCGCCGTCTAGAATTTGCCATTCAGGTGATAATGTCCTGGATATAGATAAGGTGGTACATTATGTAACTAAATTCTTAAAATCTTTGACTCCTGCTGGAAATCCTCTCCACAAACTGATGTTAAAGGTAATCACTCTGCAAAAAAAGAACGCACCAGGTCCAAACTATAAACGTTAATGGACCTGAACGTTGATTTTTCTTCTCGTAGCCAACTCTAAGCGGCCCTGTCGCTCAGTTTGGACTTTGGAAACCCCTCGACTCATTAGAGTACAGTGAAGGAAAAAATGAAGTGTTTCTGCTAGGAAGGGGCTGAGGTATGATTTCCTTACATACCAAAATGATAAAATTACTTTCATTGAAGTCGTTTGCAAAATGTGACACTTTACTTTTACAAGTACCATGGCGACGTGTTGGGAATATAAAGTCGAGTGGAATAATCTTAAAATAAGTTTCAATCGCAACAACTCAGATTTGTGATATCATAGACCTACGAAAGAAACTGCCACATCGTCTTAAGTTTTCACTAGCCCCTAATTTTTCATATCAAAATTATATTCCTGCCAGTTAGGCCAATGGGTGACCCGATTTTCTTTAACCCTCTAGTACACGCATTCTTGCTTTTCGACGGCAGATATATGTTGTTTGCCACTGGCCAGTGAATAGTTGCTTGATGTGCATCCCCTGTCACCTTATCCTAATTCGGCCCTCCAACATTCGGCTTATTACAACACTCACCTTTCAGTTCGCTGTCTGTCGTCTGTGTGGACTGTTGAGTTATCACGCGGTGCTCTCCACCGCAGGCGTGCAGTGCTGTACTGAGCTGTGCATGATAAGTTTTCTGTGACTCGCTCCAATTTACGTATCTCAGTGCTATGAAATGATTCCAGAAGAAGTAAAAAGGATACATTACTTGCTTGATAGTGTTAGAAAGGGAGAATAACATAATGTAGTTTTGTTGAGAGAGCAATTTGCTGCCACGAAGAGACTTTTTTACGAAGAAAACTTTGAATAGCCATCTTCAGAAGAGGAAATTTCAATGAGACAGAAGAGAGAGACCACGACTCAGACATGGAAGTTTCGGCTAACAGTGAAAAAGGCGCTGGAACCGAGGATTGTGCCAGACTTGAGGTGCCCCCTCTCCCTACTCAGTATACAGCTTGACTGTGCTCTACTTTTAGATCTCTGGGTTTTATATATTTTAATTTGTAGGTTTATTGTAGTTTTTAGTAGTCTATTTAAAAAAGTGTGTATGATTTTAAACGCAGAAGAAGCATTTGTAACATTGGTATTTTATATGTGAAATAAAGTGTTATGTGTCTTAATTCCACGAAAAATAAATGAAACAACGAAGAACATTATAATATGTATAAATAAATGCTGCTAAAATAGGACTGCGTAATGTAAATTGCGGTCTTTTCCACCGGGCGCGTGTTCTCGCGTAACCGTATTCCTCGCTTGTTCTGGAGGGTTAAAGGCTGAAAAACATTTTCTTGAATTCAACTAGAACTTTTGTGTACCTAGAAATATGAGACGACACAGTCTATTGAAATATTTTACATAGCTTTAATAATTACACTAGGGGAATAATATTAGCATCTTTCAGTTCATATATGCGAGGATAGATTAAAAAATCAGGTTTCCATATTTGATAGAAATACAGTAGTAAGCATTTGTTGTTTCACTTGAAAATTTCACCGTTGGAAAGGTTGTTCTTTCCGCTTTCTACAACATCGTCACCATTTTTTTAAATACATGTTTGTTGACGAGAGATCCACTTTTCTAAACCTGCCTCACAGAAGCCTGCCAGCAACCCGTTGAGGAACATGGCAACTTCTTCTTTCTTCGTCCACAAATGGTGTAGGGAGTTCTCGAAAGGCCGCACATACATTCATGATGAACAACGAAATAGGAGGCCGTCGATCTCAGATGTAACTGTCGCTAAGATTGAGCGAATTTTGCTCGAAGATCGGAGCATCTCTATCAAGGAAATGGCTCTTGGGATTCCTGAGGTTTCTGAAACTCCATTGAAAGGATTTTGACCGAGAAATTGGACTATCACAAAATGTGTGCGCGTTGGGTCCCACACATCCTTACAGCAGAACACAAACAGCAACGCGTCGACTGTTCCCAGGAGATTCTTCGTTAGTCGTAAAAAAAAAGTGTATTAAAAAGTGGCAACTATGTTGAAAAATAGCGGAAACAAAATTTCCAACGGTTTACTTGTCCAGTGAAATAATAAAAAACTAACTATTTCTAACAAATATGGGAACCTTATTTTTGAATCTACCCTCGCATATATGAACTGAAATATGTTAGTATTATTCCCCTAGTGTAATTATTAAAACTAAGTAAAACATTTCAATAGGCTGTGTCGTCTCATATTTCCTCACTATACACAAAAGTTCTTGTTGAATTCAAGAAAATGTTTTACTGCCCTTGAAGAAAGACGAGTCACCCATAGGCCTAACTGGATGGAATATAACTTTCATAATATGAACAAGAAGTTCCGTGACGAACTAAAGAGCCTACTTTTCTTAAAATTTAATATTCATGCCAATGATTAATCTATATGGATCTATCTAGAATAATGACGAAATTAAGTTGCTAATATCGAAATTTCTAATTAGTTCGAAATACTTTATACCTGGCATAATGTAGCCTAATAGAGCACTACAGTTGGCAGCCCTGGTGGCTGAATATATTCTTAGTTCCATCTCTTAAGGTACAGAATACAAAATTTGGTTGAAGTCCGATGAATAGCATGGACGTTACATGCAGTAAAATATTGGATCTAACAGTGTGCGTAAAATCATGTTGGCAACAATGTCATGCATGTATTGGTCAGAAATAATCTGAAATAATATGATCTATTGTTGTGCCAATTTTGAATGAAATCCATTAGTTAGTATAGAAGTTACATGCATTTTAAAATTGGACCTATCAGCAGGCTTAGAATCATGTTGGCAGCACTGACGTATATTAGTTACTCCAAATGCATCTAGAATGGCAGGTACAATACGTGTGCAAAGTTTAGAGCTATTGGCTTGCATACTTTCTGATATATTGATATTAGGGTAACAACAATAGAGACAGCACATATTAACCGTTGACAGCCCAGGTTGCTCTTACGAATACGCATAGCCATATCTGTTATGGTACACATAGCACATACGAAATTTGGTTGAAATCTAAATGATAGTATGGAAATTACATGTATTTAAAGTTGAAACTCTCAGCATGCTTAGAATCATGTTGGTAGCACTGACGTATATAAGTTACCCCAAATTAATATAGAATATCAGGTACTATACGTGTGCATAGTTTAAAGCTGTCGGCTTGCATACTTTCTGATATATTGATATTAGGGTAACAACAATAGAGACAGCACATATTAACAGTTGGCAGCCCTGGTTGCTCTTAACAATACGCATAGTCATATCTCTGTTATGGTACACATAGCACATACGAAATTTGGTTGAAATCCAAATGATAGTATGGAAGTTACATGTATTTGAAGTTGGACCTCTCAACAGGCTTAGAATCATGTTGGTAGCACTGACGTATATAAGTTACCCCAAATTAATTCAGAATGTCAGGTACTATACGTGTGCATAGTTTAAAGCTGTCGGCTTGCATACTTTCTGATATATTGGTATTTGGATAAAATAAATTAAGAGCATTTATTAACAGTTGGCAGCCCTGGTGGGTCTTAAGAATACGTTCAGTCATATCCGGTTATGTACACATACAACATACGAAATTTGGTTGAATTCGAATTGATAGTGTAGAAGTTATATGCATTTAAAAATTGGACCTATCAGCAGGCTTATAATCATTTTGGCAACACTGCCATGTATGGCCTCCTGGAAATTAAACTGCAATGTTATTATCTATACGTGTGCCAATTTTGAAATAGTTCCCATTCATACCTTCCATGATATCCAACATGGAGCTCAAATTTCAATTGAGATTTTTTAGCAGTTGGTAGCACTGACATCATTTTCAAATATGGCCGTGAGATATTCAGGTATAGATCTTTACTCCAACCAAATTTTGTTTCGATTGCTCCAGTCGTTTAGGAGTTGATAGCGGGACACACACACACACAGCTAGACAGACAGACAGACACACAGACAGAAGGACAGACAGACACACATTTGCCCGATCTCGTAAGTCTACTTTTTCCTCATTTTTGCAAAATATGAAAAGTAGGCTAAAAACTAGGGGCTAATGAAAACTGAGGACGATGTGGCAGTTTCTTTCGTATGCTATCGCAAAACTATTAAAAATCTGAGTTGTTGCGATTGAAACTTATTTTTTTAAATTATTCCACTTGACTTAATGTTAGGGGCAGATGAACTCGTAGGTTCGCCCCTTAAAACAACAATAACTAACTAAAACTAACTGACTTTATATTCCCAACACGTCGCCGTGGTACTTGTTAAAGTAAAGTGTCACGGTTTACACACGACTTCAGTAAAAGTATTTGTATCATATTGGTATGTAAGGAAGTCATACCTCCGCAGAAACAGTTCATTCTTTCCTTCACCATACTCTAGTTAAATATCGAGTCAAGTGGTTTCCCAAGTCCAAACTGGCGTCAGTGCTACGTGCGTACTCCTTAACATGTCTATTTTCAGTGGCACGAAGAGAAGAGCAAGGCGAGGCGAGCGTCACTGGAGCCTCCAAGTCTTTTGTCAACAATGCGCTGCTCAAGTATGGCAGGAATGTGCACCACACACTGAAGTAGACGAGCAAGTGGATTGATGGCAGACAGAACTTCGCTAACCACTGCCACTGCTGTCTGTCTGTCTGTCTGTATGTCTGTTCGACTACACTCGGCTCATTACTTCGACACACCGTGCTTAGCAAGTTGGAACTCAAGATATTATCTTGGTGAAATACTGTGCAGTATGCTGAGGAAGCTGTATACTGTTGACAGACCAGGTTATGCCAAACTGTTCTTAGGAATTTATGCTAGCGGAGCTTGCCACGGTGGGTGAGTGGTTAACGTGTCGGATTACCAACCCCAAGCTTGCAGGTTCGCCCCTGGCCGTGGTAAGTGATTTTTGAAAGGCGACAAAAATCACGAAATGGATGTCATACGTTGTTGACATGTTAAAGAACCCATTTGAATTCAGTAGGCCGTGTTCAATGGCAAAATTAATCTCGGGAATTTCCGCCAACACAAAGTTCCTCCATTCTCTACTAGAAAGCGCTGTAGTGTCAAGGAGCTTACATATCTAACCTCCTTGACTTTCATAGCGTTCAAAGGAACGACGAAATTCCACATGCAAGCTACCCTCTGGGTGTCAATTAACAAAGCTTGCACTCGGCATCCGAGGCCATACGATATTATTATTATTATGTTAGTGGACCAGTCATACTAGTCTGAGGGAAAGAAAGAAATAATCCTCTGTTATTGTTGTTCTTTCATTTGAAGGGCTTTGCCACCGAGGACATTTAGTCCCGTGTATTTGTATGTGCGTATATAAACTTTGTCTGATAAACAGTTTTAATGTGGTATCTGTAGTAGTGTGTGCATATTTGTAATTCACGTAAGCATTGCGAAGGAGGCGTCCGTGGCCTCACTGTAAGTTAAGAACCATCCCGGCATTTGATGGCGTAATGGGTAACCTCGGGAAACCTCTTTGAGGATGACTAGGTAGGAATTGAAACTACTTATTTCCAAGTCCCCTTAGTGGTTCCGGTGGCGTAGTCGGCAGCTTGCTGAAGATCATGTCCTCAAACCCAGTTGAAGTTGTCGGTTTTTTAAGAGCGTTAAAATCTTTCAGTGTGCCTTCCTTCGGAGGGGAAGTAAAGCCTGCGGGCCCATGTCATAGATTTACGGAATGTAAAAGAACATACCACTACAATTGGTTGTGTGTAGCCAAATTTGTAGTATATATTTGGTCGGTTAGAAACGCTCTATCAAATTCCAAAGTTCGCCGCTAGGTGTCAGAGACGGTGGCATCTGGTAGCCAAAGTTGGAACTAGTTTAAATTGACCTTGCTGGGAGCCCTCTGGCGTTCAATTAAAAACCCAGCTATGACCATTGGCTGAAATTCATGTAATTATTCAGTTCCGCTTTCCAGCCGTCGGACCAGAATTAAATTTCTTGACAGAGCTGGCAATCGTACCTGGACCTCCGAGCCGATAGCCAATAATACTAACCTGTACACCTTGAGGTGGTCAATACATATTCCAAATCACTCATAAAGGAAGGCAAATAAAATATACTAACACTTACATACACAGCCAAAGTGACAAAGTACTGTACATCTAATTTGTAGAGGGAAAAAAAATGAATTGCGATTATTTGAATATTAGTTTTCACAGCTCTGTATTTCATAGAGTTTGATATCACAGCACTTGTCTGAGGACTACAAGGTTCGAGACTGTATCCCATGACACTGTCGTTCGCAAGGAAACGTCTACCAGTACGGGTATGATAGCTGGTATTCACGCGTCTATTAGCATGTGATATGTACCTTACACTTTAGGTTCTGCCTTACATGATAGCTTTCATACATAAATAATTCATGCATTTGGGCTAATGCCGTGTGTATTTTTAATTTAAACCATACGTTTCGGAGAAACCTTGCCTCCTTTTTCAATGGAAATAAACAATGTGGCCAAAGAAAGTATATCAATGAGATTACAAAAAATATAGATAAATTCCTCAGTTCGTCACCAGAGAGCAGCTGCCAGAAATTACTGTAAGGACTATGGTGGAACGGCGAACAGAGTAGTAAGTAACGAGAAGGTAAAGGGGGCGGTGTGAAAATATAGAAACTCCTCGAAGAATGAGGAAGGGGGGGGGGGGTAGGCTGGAGGGTTCGATGGATATAAGGAAACATAAACAAAAGGGAAGTGTAGCTGAACGATGCCTAACGTCATACAGTCAACGGCGAAAAAACAGATGGAAACTCCTCCAGTGACGAACAAAGGAGATCAAATCCAGGCTCTGAGCCCTAGAGGGAAAATGTACAATTTTAAATATGTGAAGAACAGAGATACTGAGAGGAACTATCTCCCTAGATCCTTAATAACTGGTAGCCAAGTGTCACTTAGCTGATATCCAGTGTCTCGGTTAAAATTGTTGGGATTTTTACGAATTTCAACTGCCTCCCTTATAATTCTAGACCAGTTGTGCTTAACAAGGGCAAGCGCATGAGCATCCTTGAAACATACATCGTGCCCTGAAGACAGGGCATGTTCAGCTATAGCTGATTTGTCAAGTTGGTTTAGACGGATGTTCCTTTGATGCTCTTTGATGCGAGTTGCAATGGACCGTTTTGTTTGTCCAATGTAGACTTTTCCGCAAGTACATGGGACTTCATACACCCCAGGTTGTAGTATTGGGGACAATTTATCTTTGTTTAATGCTAAAACGTTGACCAATTTTCGTCATAGTGCCGAAAACTGATTTTATCTTGTGCTTGCGGAGAATCTTAGCAATGCGGTCAGTGGTGTTGTGAATATAAGGGAGGTAAGCAGTTCCTCTTACGTCGGAGCTCTGAGAAGGTTGTCTATCCCTCCTTCTGGGATGTAGGGACCTATATATAGTGGATTCATTATAGCCATTACCCTTAAACATGGTTTGTAAGGCATGTAACTCTTCCTGAAGAGTTGATGCCTCACAAATACGTTCCGCTCTTTTGGCTAGAGTTGTTATAATTCATTGTTTTTGTGCTGGGTGGTGGTGGGAGTCCACATGTAAATAACGGTTAGTGTGAGTTGGCTTACGGTAGACGCTGTGCCCCATGGAGCCATCCGCTTTCCTCCTCACAAGAACATCCAAAAAAGGTAAGCATCCACCTGACTCTAGCTCCATTGTGAAGTGGATTGAAGGATGCAGCTGATTTAGGTGGTTCAGAAAGTGGTTCAGTTTCTCAGAACCCTCCTCCCACACCACGAACGTATCATCCACATACCTCCACCAAATCACAGGTTTGAAAGACGCCGAAGATATAGCCTCCCCCTCAAAATGTTCCATGAAAAAAATTGCCACGACAGGCGAGAGTGGACTTCCCATGGCCACACCATCAGTCTGCTCGTAATATTTACCATCCCACAAGAAATAACTGGAACACAAGCAGTGGTGGAATAATCGGGCAATGTCCTCAGGAAACAAATCCTTGATGAGTGACATGACCGAGTCCACCGGCACTCTGGTAAACAAGGACTCCACATCAAAACTTACCAAAATAGCATTTGGTTGAACGGTGATGGTTGACAATTTTTCGACGAAATGGGTTGAATCCCTAATGTAGGACTGTGTGCGCCCCAAGTGCGGCTGAAGCAACTTGCTGATATATTGCGCAAGAGCATAAGTTGGAGAACCTATTGTGCTAACAATTGGTCGAAGAGGGACGTCTTGCTTATGGATTTTTGGAAGACCATACAATCTCGGAGGAACAGCATCTCTCGGAATAAGACATCTTCCCTCTTCTTTTGGAATAGATGACAGTTTAACAAGCTTAGCAGTGGCATTGGATACACGAGTGATTGGATCACGAGTGCACAGTCTGTAGACAGGATCAGATAACAGAATCGAGATTTTACTTTTATATTCAACGGTATCCATCACCACTGTCGCATTTCCCTTGTCAGCATGAAGAATAGAAATGGTGTCATTATTTCTTAGTTCCTTCAATGCCTTTCTTTCACCCCGAGTTAAATTGGGTGCGGGTACTTTAGAGGATCTTAATATCCTCACACTTTATTGTCTAACTTCTTCAGCTTCATCTGGAGGTAAATTGTAGATGGCAGCCTCAACGGATGTGATTAACTCCTCTGTAGGAATTTTGGAGGGTGCGAGAGCAAAGTTGAGACCTCTGCTTAGTAAAGTTGAATGATAGTAAGGGGTATTAGAAAGATTGACTACAACTTTACTAGTTTCAAGAACCGTACGAGGAGCTGTTTGTCTCGAGGACAATCGAAGGAACTTAGCTCTTTGTCTATCTACAGCCCGACAAAAATTATTCTCGGCCTGAATAGCGGAGATACGTTCAAAGAACAGCCACAATTCCTCTGAGAGAATACTACAAAGAAGCAGATGTAAGTGTAATAACTCACGGGAAACTGCGTCCAATTCAGTACGAGAGTTCTGGATCCTCTCGATAACGAGTGCCTTGCCTGTTATCTGATTCTGTCTGCAGACTATGCACTCGTGATCCAACCACTCGTGTATCCAATGCCACTGCTAAGCTTGTTAAACTGTCATCTATTCCAGAAGAAGAGGGAAGATGTCTTATTCCGAGAGATGCTGTTCCTCCGAGATTGTATGGTCTTCCAAAAATCCATAAACAAGACGTCCCTCTTCGACCAATTGTTAGCACAATAGGTTCTCCAACTTATGCTCTTGCGCAATATCTCAGCAAGTTGCTTCAGCCGCACTTGGGGCGCACACAGTCCTACATTAGGGATTCAACCCATTTCGTCGAAAAATTGTCAACCATCACCGTTCAACCAAATGCTATTTTGGCAAGTTTTGATGTGGAGTCCTTGTTTACCAGAGTGCCGGTGGACTCGGTCATGTCGCTCATCAAGGATTTGTTTCCTGAGGACATTGCCCGATTATTCCACCACTGCTTGTGTTCCAGCTATTTCTTGTGGGATGGTAAATATTACGAGCAGACTGATGGTGTGGCCATGGGAAGTCCACTCTCGCCTGTCGTGGCAAATTTTTTCATGGAACATTTTGAGGGGGAGGCTATATCTTCGGCGTCTTTCAAACCTGTGATTTGGTGGAGGTATGTGGATGATACGTTCGTGGTGTGGGAGGAGGGTTCTGAGAAACTGAACCACTTTCTGAACCACCTAAATCAGCTGCATCCTTCAATCCACTTCACAATGGCGCTAGAGTCAGGTGGATGCTTACCTTTTTTGGATGTTCTTGTGAGGAGGAAAGCGGATGGCTCCATGGGGCACAGCGTCTACCGTAAGCCATCTCACACTAACCGTTATTTACATGTGGACTCCCACCACCACCCAGCACAAAAACAATGAATTATAACAACTCTAGCCAAAAGAGCGGAACGTATTTGTGAGGCATCAACTCTTCAGGAAGAGTTACATGCCTTACAAACCATGTTTAAGGGTAATGGCTATAATGAATCCACTATATATAGGTCCCTACATCCCAGAAGGAGGGATAGACAACCTTCTCAGAGCTCCGACGTGAGAGGAACTGCTTACCTCCCTTATATTCACAACACCACAGACCGCGTTGCTAAGATTCTCCGCAAGCACAAGATAAAAACAGTTTTCGGCACTATGACGAAAATTGGTCAACGTTTTAGCATTAAACAAAGATAAATTGTCCCCAATACTACAACCTGGGGTGTATGAAGTCCCATGTACTTGCGGAAAAGTCTACATTGGACAAACAAAACGGTCCATTGCAACTCGCATCAAAGAACATCAAAGGAACATCCGTCTAAACCAACCTGACAAATCAGCTATAGCTGAACATGCCCTGTCTTCAGGGCACGATGTATGTTTCAAGGATGCTCATGCGCTTGCCCTTGTTAAGCACAACTGGTCTAGAATTATAAGGGAGGCAGTTGAAATTCGTAAAAATCCCAATAATTTTAACAGAGACACTGGATATCAGCTAAGTGACACTTGGCTACCAGTTATTAAGGATCTAGGGAGATAGTTCCTCTCAGTATCTCTGTTCTTCACATATTTAAAATTGTACATTTTCCCTCTAGGGCTCAGAGCCTGGATTTGATCTCCTTTGTTCGTCACTGGAGGAGTTTCCATCTGTTTTTTCGCCGTTGACTGTATGACGTTAGGCATCGTTCAGCTACACTTCCCTTTTGTTTATGTTTCCTTATATCCATCTAACCCTCCAGCCTCCCCCCCCCCCCCTCCTCATTCTTCGAGGAGTTTCTATATTTTCACACCGCCCCCTTTACCTTCTCGTTACTTACTACTCTGTCCGCCGTACCACCATGGTCCATACAGTAATTTCTGGCAGCTGCTCTCTGGTGACGAACAGAGGAATGTATCTATATTTTTTGTAATCTCGTTGATATACTTTCTTTGGCCACATTGTTTATTTCCATTGAAAAAGGAGGCAAGGTTTCTCCGAAACGTATGGTTTAAATTAAAAATACACACGGCATTAGCCCAAAAGCATGAATTATTTATGTAATAATCCGGGTCGTGAAAGCCTTAATATGCAAGCGTTCATACAACTTACGAAATGGAACAGGTGCCATTTTTCTGTCAGTCTGCATGGACGATTGAGTACAAGAACCAATCGGATTGCTTTGCTCGTTCTAGTAGACATCCCAGAGGAAACACAAACATAAAGGGTTGTTTTGTGGGTATATCCACAAATAAATACATCAGAACGAAACTTTACACGGCGTCTGTGCGAAAAGTCCTTACGGTACTATATAAAGTAAATGAAGAGTCCACGGGAAGAAAGGGGAATGTCACATAATGTAAAATGTTCAGGAAACGAGTTTTAAAGTTTCATTACTTATATGTACTTATATGTACGCGTCAACTCACGACCCTCAATTGTTCTTAGCCAGACACAATTGTGCTTTCAATACGTCGCAAAGAGGCCTACCAGATCGCGCTGATATCTCGATTTTACCTTTTGAGTGATATTCCCCCTTCTTCCCGTGTACCCTTCAAATACAGAACGTGTCATATTATTATTATTATGCCACCGAATCTCTACTACCATGATCCAAGATTCTGGCATAAGGTCTCTCACAACATACAAACAAGAGCCATAACAAGCACTAAATATGTAAAACCTTTATGTATAAATAGCTATGGTTTCAAGAGACTAAATAATATTATACCATCACTACTTAATCAACTACCACGTGGATTGACGAACATTAACTGCAAACAACTAGCTATAAGTCGCATTAAAAATATTACTTAACTAAACATTAACTCATAACATAAATTTATTAATAAAACTACCATAGTGTCACTTTTTGTGTCTTTAATTATTTACATTGATATCATTATCATTATCATTGCAAAAAATGCATGCACTCTTGTATTGAAATATAATCTATATGAAAATGAAAATCCACAGCCTGCTTCCAGTCTCCGACCGGGTCAGGAATGGAATGAATGAAGCCCCCATCTAGCGGCGAGGATATGAACTGTGTCGGCTGCCGAGGCCTGACGCACTCCTCCGGGGCAATGATTAAATGAATGACAGATGAAATGAAATGATAGTGGAGAGTGTTGCTGGAATGAAATTTTGACAGGGAAAACCGGAGTACCCGGAGAAAAACCTGTCTGCCTCCGTTTTGTCCAGCACAGATCCCACGTGGAGTGACCGGGATTTGAACCACGGACTCAGCGGTGAGAGGCCGGCGTGCTGCCGCCTAAGCCACGGAGGCTCGATAATCTATATATATGTTGTAAATAATAATTATTATGTCTCACAGATAATCTGTACTGTCATCGGATTCGTGAGACATATCACAATAATGTAACATAAATAGTATTTAATCTCTATATATATAAAAATCAATGTAACGTGATAGTTTGTCTGTGGGTATGTATGTCTCCTATGCGTTCATATACCATTCGTCCGATTGCGATGAAACTTGGGTGAGATGTTGAGTACACTCCAGGGAAGGTTTCTGACTTTGTAAATCCATTTTACAATAGGTAGCGCACGCGTAGATTCAACAAATGAGCGACGATGCGCGAAGCATTTCAACAAAGTCCCGTATGTGTTCATATACCATTCGTCCGATAGCGATGAAACTTGGGTGAGATGTTGTGTACACTTACGTGAAGATTTCAAAATTAGTGAATACATTTCACAGTAGATAGCGCACAAGTAGATTCAACAAATGAGCGGCGACACGCAATGCGATTCAACAAAGTCCCGTATGCATTCATATACCATTCGTCCGATAGCTATGAAACTTGCGTAAAATGTTGTGTACACTTCAGGGCAATTTTCTGGCTTAGTACATCCACTTTACAATAGGCAGCGCACGAGTAGATTCAACAAATGAGCTACGACGCGCGAAGCATTTCAACAAAGTCATGTTTGCGTTCATATACCATTCGTCCGATAGCGATGAAACTAGGCTGAGATTTTGTGTGCACTCCAGGGAAGGTTTCTAGCTTAGTAAATCCCTTTAAAAATAGGTAGAGCACGAGTAGAATCAACAAATGAGCAACGGCGCGCGAAGCATTTCAACAAAGTCCCATATAATTTCATATACCATTCATCCGATAGCGATGAAACTTGGGTGAGATGTTGTGTGCACTCCAGGGAAGGTTTCTGGCTTAGTACATACATTTTACAATAGGTATCGCACCAGTAGATTCAACAAATGTGCGATGACACGCGAAGCGTTTCAACGAAGTCCCGTATAAAGTCATATACCAGTCGTCTGATAGTGATCAATGTTTGGTGAATTGTTGTGTACACTCCATGAAAGGTTTCTGGCTAAGTAAATCCATTTTACAATACGAAGCGCACGTTTATATTCAACAAATGAGTGACTACGCGCGAAGCGTTTCGACAACGTCCCGTATACGTTCACATACCATTCATCCGATTGCGATGAAACTTGGGTGAGATGTTGTGTACACTCCAGGGAAGGTTTCTGGCTGAGTACATCCATATTACAATATGTAGCGCAAGAGTAGAATCAACAAATGAGCGACGACACGCGAAGCGTTTCAACCAAGTCCCGTATGCATTCATGTACCATTCATCCGTAGCTATGAAACTTGGGTGAGATGTTGTGTACACGTCATGGAAAATTTCGGGCTTAGTAAATCCACTATACAATATGCAGCGCACAAGTTGATTCAACAAATGAGGGACGACGCGCGAAGCGTTTCAACAAAGTCCCGTATAAGGTCATATACCATTCTGCCGTTAGCGGTGAAACTTGGGTGAAATATGGTGGACACTCCAAGGAAGGTTTCTGGCTCAGTAAATACATTTCACAGTAGGTAGCACACGAGTAGATTCGACAAATGAACGACGACATGCGGAGCGTTTCAATACAGTCCCCTATGTCTTCATATCCCATTAGTCCGATATCGATGACACTTGGGTGAGACGTTGTGGACACTTACGTGACGGTTTCTAACTTAGTAAATACATTTTACAGTAGGTAGCGCACGAGTAGATTCAACAAATGAGTGACGGAGCGCGAATCGTTTAAACAAAATCTGGTATGCGTTCACATACTATTCATCCGATTGCGATGAAACATTGATCAGTTATTGTGTACCCGCCAGGGAAGGGGACTTCGTAAATCCATTTCACAATAAGTAGCGCAAGAGTAGATGCAACAAATGGGTGACGACGCGCGAAGCGTTTCAACAAAATCCCCTATTGCGTTCATATAACATTCTTCGATTGCGATGAAACCTTGATGAGTTATTGTGTACACGCCAGGGAAGGGCTTCGACTTAGTAATACATTTCCCAATAGGTAGCGCACGAGTAGATTCAACAAATGAGTGACAGCGCACGAATCGTTTAAACAAAACCCCATATACGTGCATATACAATTCATCCGATTGCGATGAATCATTGATGAGTTATTGTGTACACGCCAGGGAAGGGTTTCGACTTAGTAAATCCATTTCACAACAGGTAGCGTACGAGTAGATTCAACAAATGGGTGACAGCGATGAAACTTTTGAAAGTTGTTGTGCACGCTTCCACGAATGGTTCTAAATTAGAAAATCCATTTTACGATAGCTTAGAGGCAGTTAACATGTTGTGTATCCAAAAGCACTTCAAGAAACAGAATTTCAACGCCAACACTTTCTTTGATTGGCATTGCAACGCATGCCGGGTACAGCTTGTAAATAAATAAAATTAATTAAATAAAATTATTATTATTATTATTCTGAGGTAAATACTGAACTATTAAATCACGAATAGTATCCATCTATGGTTTTAAACAGGAAGTAGGGGAAATACAAATTTAAATGTGAGAAGAAAACATTGTTTATCATTTAAATCGCGCTCACAGATCATGTGAATAAAACTCAGTTAAAAACTTGCTATACCAATAAGGGAGGATATAATAAAATAACTAAAAAGAAGTAAAATTTTCCACCGTTGTATAGCCTTAAACCCGGAATCTTTAAATCAGCGAGCAGGCGCGATACTACGCACACACTTGACCAACGGACTTCGGAGCTCATTGTTGCATAACGTATTAACGGGTATGGATTAATATCCAATTATTACTGTTGGATCATAAATACTGATCCATATGCATTCATTCAGTACCTGGCATGTTTTCAAATTTTCGTAACAAAAGTCACGACCGCTTTGCGTTAGTAATGCGAATCAACTGGAAAAATTACCCTCAAATGGCAACCCTCCTCCATGCTTAATTTCTTACAACTTGGCCCACGATATGCTGGCGTGTGATATACTTCTGTCATAAAAACAGGTGTACTGCCGAGGATGAACAGAATCATACAGGATCTTGTACCAACTGCCACAACAGCTTCCTTGCCACTGAGTGCCGTATGATACGGCCTGAAAGGAGCCAACAGTTAATCGCTACCGTATATTTAAAAAAACACTATTTACCCTATTCTGTTGTGTCCTATGGACAATATCTTTCATTTGACAATGTCTGTAGGCATGCAATATGTACAACCACTCATAAACGATTTATTTTTCATTAGTTTCATCATATTATAGCTATTACCTTTAGGGCGATGTTGTTGAATAATGACGTACATTTGTAAGGCTCAAGCTTTTAAACATGCATGTGTTTGAGCCTCGCACCTGCAATACACACATTCACTTTTATATTACTAATATGAATATTTAAAATATTCCAGAAATCCAAACAGAATAGAAAATGGAATCTGGTTTAATCGAGTCCCAGTGTAACCGCAATGGGATATAAGCGAGAGTCGTCCTACTAAGCTGGGATTACT
This sequence comes from Meconema thalassinum, assembly GCA_946902985.2. Classification (NCBI taxonomy): domain Eukaryota; kingdom Metazoa; phylum Arthropoda; class Insecta; order Orthoptera; family Tettigoniidae; genus Meconema; species Meconema thalassinum. Next base: position 1,211,641,488 of record OX336388.2, read on the forward strand.
GAGTCAGGCGGCTGGTAATTACCAAACTATAAATCCCTATCATATACTGGTTGGATCGTTAAACAGGATTTCTTTCACGTCAGCAAATTTCCAATTTAATAATAATAATAATAATAATAATAATAATAATAATAATAATAATAATATATCAGCAAACAGACTACTGTCGACCAAAGTATTATGTGTACTCGAGTTTGAAGGTTGTTTGTGAAGTAACCAATAGATCTACATAAAATCCAATAACATCATCATTTTCGTCGTTCTATTTTACGTTAGCTCATGTAGGTTTGGAATTTTTAGTTTATATTTTAATATTTTTTGTCGCAGTTGGAACACAAAAAGTGCACGTTTTTGAGCGTGTTTCAACCATGCGTCACATTTAAGAATTATTATCTCAAAAACCTGTCATCAGATCGAATCCAAATTTTAACATATTATACACTGGAATGTTGTATAACTGGTTTAATAATTTCAAAATTTTGCGTGTCCAAGAAAAAAAAGTTGTTATCATTTTTGTAAGGTAACTTTTTCTCGGCTCAGGGCGGATGGAAAATGTAGTTCTTGGTCGCGATGTAATTCTTATACATCAAAAAGTTAAGCTGTATGACTGTGAAATACGTAAATTAACTCACTTATTTTATATCGGTTTGTATTTGTAGGCGGAAATAACACATCATTCACCAGCTACCCACTCCCGGGAGAGCTGTACAGCGTTGCTGTGATGGAGCCCATCACTTCCGAGCGAGGCTCGCCATGATGCGTGTAGGGCTCCATTTCGGCAACGCTGTACAGCTTTTCTGGGAGCGGGTAGCTGGTGAACGATGTGTTATTTCCGCCTACAAATACAAACCGATATAAAATAGGTGAGTTAATTTACGTATTTCACAGTCATACAGCTTAACTTTTTGATGTATAAGGATTACATCGCAACCAAGGACTACATTTTCCAACCACCCCGAGCCGATAAAAAGTTACCTTACAAAAATGATAACAACTTTTTTTCTTCGACACGCAAAATTTTGAAATTAATAATCCAGTTATACAACATTCCAATGTATATTGTGTTAAAATTTGGATTCGGTCTGATAACGGACTTTTGAGATAATAATTCTTAAATGTGACGCATGGTTGAAACACGCTTAAAAACGTGTACTTTTTGTACTCCAACTGCGACAAAAAATATTAAAATATAAATAAAGAATTCCAAACCTACATGAACTAACGTGCAATAGAACGACGAAAATGATGATGTTATTGGATTTTATGTAGGTCTATTGGTTACTTCACAAACAACCTTCAAACTCGAGTGCACATAATACTTTGGTCGACAGTAGACATTATTCTTATTTATTAAAAACAGAAGAGAACCTTTCTAAACGACATCACAATCCCTAACTCGCATAATATACAACAAATTTAGGCTGAGAATGTGACCAAGTGCGTGCCTCTGGATGAAGAGGTCCAACATATGTGGCTACAGGAATTTGTTACTGTATTGCCAATCACAGTCTCATTCACTGGGATCATAACGAAGTCGCTGATTTGTTCGTGGATTTGCACCCTAGGTTGAGCCTGATAGCTTACAATTGTTGCAGTGAGCGCAGACTTTTCTCCTGGTAACGTTTGTAAGTCAGTACGGTCTGGTCTGTCTGTTCAGCATGACCGTATGGAATAGTAGGCTACGCTTCCTTGAAGCAGACCATTCTTCTGGATCCTCCATCTGCTCTTCTTCCCTTGGAGGCATACGTAATACCATCTGTGTGGAAAGAAGTTCCGGATTAGCGATGCGAACTGCTGATAAGTTATCTCACGGTAATTTTGCCCATTGTTGAATTCCTCAATAGGGATCAACTGTATCATATTTTGTTCTATGTCAATATACTGGGTTTTTAAGTACTCGTATGTGACTTGCTTGTGTTCAGTTAAATAATATAAAACTGTCAAAATGTTCCACATCAGTATTGATTATAACTTATTATTATTAACAGGAATATTGATAAATTTATATTTTAACATTATTTTAAAGACCAAGTAAATTGAATGCTTTTGTAAATACATGTAGGGTACCAAAATGTATTTAGCTTCTTCCCGTGTATGGTGGAACAAACAAAGACTAAACGGCTGAATTTCTGTGGACTTGGCATGATGGTGGAAAAATGATCTTTAACTACAAACGAAGCTATAGTACATACAAGAAAAAAAAAACAATAATTATATAGGAATATCATGCTAGCTTTTACCAGTGTCGGAAGGTAAACATGGTAGCCAGAAACATTAAATATTCTCCAGTCTAATGTGAATACTGTTTATTAGATTCAATGTTTCACAAACATTTATTGCTATAAATATTGGAGCTCTATCACATGGACAGTTACAGAGATTTATAAGCCATGATTCATTGTGATTTTGAAAACACCGCTGTGTACGGATGATTTATTCAATATCCCAGTGTTAATAGCGATGACTCGGCTACTGGTTATCAGCACACGTGGATAATGAATCTGCCTGTGTTTTCATTAAATGGTGCAAACTCGATAGAATTATTGTTAGCAGAGAAACAAAGTTCACAGATATTATAGTACAGAATCGAGATGCCAGAGACTTTAACAAACGACAAACAGTTACTGATATCTTTCATTAACAATGACAAAGAATCCATTAAGGATATTAGTTGTATAAGGTAGATGTCATATTTACAACGGAATTGTCCCTTCTTTAGCATTGGGGCCCGATAAAACTTAAATGTGTTGCAAAGGTTTGGTTATTTTCAGTCGGTCAAAACTAATGTACCCTAAAAGAGTTGGGTTATGCCCTAATCCTGAAAAAAATTACATGATATTAATAAATACACTAGGATGACCAGTTTCGATCGTCAAGCGATCGTCAACAGATTCATTACACTTAGGCTGTAAAATCTATGTTTGAAAATACAGGTGAAAATATTTACAATATGTACAATTATTTAGTTGCAGTATTGGTAATGCAACTTGTTGGTGTATGCTAGTTGTAGTAAATATGATGTTAGGTGAAATGCTAAAATGGTGATAGAAACCCGGAATTTGTCTGTTTGGAGTGACTATATGGTTGTAAAAGTCAACTATGTTTGTACTGTATAGTGCAGGCTATTACTTATCTGGTTGGACTTTTACAACCATATAGTCACTCCAAACAGACAAATTCCGGGTTTCTATCACCATTTTAGCATTTCACCAAACATCATATATACTACAACTAGCATACACCGACAAGTTGCATTACCAATACTGCAACTAAATAAATTGTACATATTGTAAACATTTTCACCTGTATTTTCAAACATAGATTTTACAGCCTAAATGTAATGGATCTGATGATGTCGCTTGACGATCGAAACTGGTCATCCTAGTGTATTTATTAGTCACATGTAATTTTTTTTCAGGGTTAGGGTATAACCCAACTCTTTTAGGGTACATTCGTATTGACCGACTGAAAAGCACCAAACCTTTGTTAACTAAGGCAACACTGAAAAATGGCTTCAAACCCCATAATGTATTTTTGTGTTGCACAAAACTAATACTTTATTTATTTATTTATTTATTTACAGAAGGTACACTGGCATGAGCCCAATCACATTCGTATTTGGCATATATCTAGTTAAATTGCAAATAAAATACCTGCATGATTTTTTTATATTGAAACCAGGAATCACAATAACATGCATATAAATCATAGAAAATTACTGAAAAAAACATTAATAGCTAAATATATTCTTAAAAAAAAAGAACATGAAGGGTACTCAGTAGGATATACCAGTAAATGAGGAATTCTGTAATGATTGCAATTTTGGAACACATGATTCTATTTCCTTACTGAAGGAACTAGTGCCAGCTAACAACTATTCAACTTGACTAACTAATTTTACATTTTAATTGATGTTCAGTTAGAATGGTGAACATTATTTGTAGATAATGAGCTGTGAAATAATAATTATTACATTATTATAATAATAATGTTATTGGTTTTACGTCGGAGTGCTGGATATTATGCCCCGAAGGGGATCTTTTCCGTGCCAGCAAATCTACTGACACGACCCCCTTGCATTTACGCGCCCTCAAATGCCAGCTGACTGCGCCAGTATTCGATCCTGCAACACTAGACACAGCAGGTGAGATCGTTACCGTTGAGCCACTCAGCCAGCCAATTGTTACATTAAATTGGTACATTAAAAAGTGATGAAACATAGTAATTCATAGAATGCAATTTGCCATAGCCAAGTATTTTGTGATATGCCTATTGATAGATGAAGTTTAAAAATTGTTAAATATACGGCAATCAATACATAACTAAAACATATCTACTTTTATATTAAAGCTAAATGTTTCAACCTAGCAAAAATGTTATAATTAAATATAAAATAATGTAACGAAATGGATATTCTTACGAAGAGAATAGCATCATTTAAATGTAACATGTTAGTAATTTATGACAATCAGTTTTTCCAGTCAGTATTTTCCTGCATATTTGCAACGATATTATCGATCTGCTTTTCAGAGAAGTGAAATTGAAGATATTTCGTAACCATTTGGTCAAAGTGTAAAATGCATTACAGTAGAACCCCTCTCATCCGCCCTCGGCTGGTCCGTCGCTCCGGTTGATCCGACCGTGCTCGAGCCGAACTTGCCCCGACTTGTAGCGGTGACTCACTACCCGTCGCGCCATTGTTGTTATCGCGTGTGCGTTTTAGTGCTCTGTCATCTCTCGTATCGTTTCTGTCGTCCGCGTTTTGTACAGTACAGTACGTAGGCATACTGCACTGTGAAATTTTTAGTGCTTACTGTTCGTTGGTTTTACAACATTGTTCTTCTGTGTTCGGTACAGTACTGTTCAGTAATTTGTTTCATGCCTACATTGTGTGTACTGTACAGTTGTGTGTGTTTTTTTCAACATACCAGGAGTGAAACGTAAACACGTTCTTCTTTCATAAAATGAAAAATTACCAGTGTTACGAAGACTGGAAGAAGAGAAATCACTCCAAAAATTTGCCAAGGAACTCAATGGAGGTGTTACGACAATAAAGGATTGAAGAGGTAATCAGTAAAGCATGGATCATGTACAGTAACGATAGATGGTGATAACGCTATTAAGAATCGCAAAACATTAGAAAAGCCTAAACTTGAACTGCTTGACAACGCATTGTGGATGTGCTTCTATCAAGAAAGAAGTAGCCTAAAGGGACCCCGATATATTGAGTTCAGAGATGGTTTATTTTAATGTAAATCCTGTTTCAATGTAAATCTGTACTTTCTGATAATCCGACCTTTTTTGCGTTCCGAACATACCCACAGTCCCAAAGGTGACGGATTATAGGGGTTGTACTGTAATTATTTTATTACGCAGATGTTGTTTAGCACAATCCCAATGTTACCAGTGGAATTTAGTAATCAAAGTATGTAGGCTATTAGTTGTAGCTGACACTACAAAGCATTTACCTCATAGTGCAGTGGCTTGCATTCCTGACTGTCACCACAAAGTCCGGGTTTGGTTCTCCGTTCTGCTGAGAAATATATTTCTGTTCTAAATGTTGGAATGGGTACACTCCGCCTCGTGAGACAACACTGGGAGCAGGTGGGTTCAACTCCCACCACAGCTGTCCTAAAGGTTGTTTTCCATGGTATCCCCACTTCTATTCCATGCAAATACTGGGGTATTTCCTAACATAAGGCCACGACCACCTCCTTCAAAACCCTAGTCTCGATTACCGATACACCCACTAGAACAGACACACAATGACACAGGTTATCAAACGGATATCACGCACCCAAGTATACAAGGCTATAAGACCACGATTTCTAAATGAATCAACAACAACAACAACAACTATCTAGCTAGTTAGTGTTGTTTCAATGGGCGGAACATCGAGGACATCTGCCCCAGTAAAAATCTAACTTGTCACTATATGCAACAGCGATTTTCACGAGACTCCATTCATGAGACGTATGTTCATCAGAAAGTTGTGCGTTGTAATATCCATGTCCAGAATTCATCCAACAGTTGCTTGCCACGGTGGGTGAGTAGTTGGTCACTAGTCGTGGCCAAGTGCGGTACGTGTGTGCGCGCTGTGTGACCGCATTGGAAGAGTGTACGTTTCCTAATACCGGTTATTCCGATAGTTCCACGGGTGTACTGACCTTCCGTGTGTCATTCAGACAATACTTTTTCAAGTAGTGTTCCAGATAGGACAACAAAACCAGAAACCCAGAAAACCCCACTGAAAATCATGTCCGGATACCAGAGGAAAAACACCGTACGCTGCCAATGGGACAGGCAGAGTTCTCGCCCCACACCAGGAGAAATTCACCGCTGGATTAGCGATACCCTCCGGTTGACTGTCGACCAAGTAGAAGCCATCCAGTTAAATGCGCAAGAAAAAACCATGTACATCAAGGTAATCAGCATATCTACTTATCAGAAATTGCTAAATACTTTTGCAGATCCTATTAAATTTCAGTATGACTCAGGCGAAAGGACTAATGTTAAGCTCTCCACAGCGGATTCCAATTTTACCACAGTGCGTATATTTAATGTCCCACTCGAAGTTCCCCCTGAAATTTTCAAATCCGTCCTGTCGAAATATGGCACTGTGAGTGACGTCAGGAAAGAACAATGGTCTTCTGCTTATCAGTTCCCGGTGTATAATGGAATACGTGCAGTCACTATGGAAATCAAACAAGATATCCCCTCCACTGAGACTTTTGTGGCCATTCTGGCTATATATCGTATAATGGACAGAAACAGACCTGTTTAATTTGCAATGCTAACACACATCTACGTATCAACTGCCCAAAGAAAATGATTCCCCTCGGTATAACTCCTACACAACAACGACGTGTCCAATACTCGGAAGTTGTGACACAGCAAACGACACATGAAAACATGCTTATTGATCAGTCAGCTGGGACAACACCAGAAGTGGCCTCGGACACACATGACGCAGAACTGGTACCTTGCACTGACCAGATCAGCGAGCCACAGAGTGCCCCTGTGCTATCGGCAACCTGTATCGCAGCCTTAGAACCAACTCTGCCGTCACTACAGGCTGCCACAGAAATTTTGTCTTCACTGCCCCCACCTTCTCTGGTACCTACCGACTCACTTAAGCAGGTTGATCGGGGATCCGAGAACGTATCTAAGAAGATTAAAACAAATGCCTCGATTGCCGTACCAGCCCCGAAGAATCAAACTGGCTCTACAAACGTTCCCGCAGATGTGAAAAAGAAACAAAATCTTCATTCTACGTCATCTAGGGACCCACGAACGCTCTCAACCGCTGACAGCCGGCCTATTAATGGCAGTCATGAGGAACAATCTCAACCTAATTTGACATAGTGCACCAGTACATTTCTCACCTGTGTCTTTTTTTTTCTCTCGAGTCCACCTTCCAGTATGTCTAGCACAGCTTTTATACTTCTCATAATGGCGCAATTTCTCACTGTGGCCACTGTGAATATCAATGTAATAGAATGCCCTCTGAAATTTCAACTGTTGGAGAGATTCCTTCGAGATGCAGACATTGACATTGCCTTCATTCAAGAAGTTGCTATACCCTGTTTGCCCATATCTGCCTTCTACAAACAATACATCAATACCGGAACTACGAATAGAGGGACCGGATTCCTCATAAGACATGATATCCCACTCGAAGGTGTGCTATGTCATCCATCAGGACGCATAATATCTGGACACATAAACAATACCACCCTGATAAATGTACATGCCCCATCCGGGTCCAATAAACGTGTGGAACGGAAAATGTTCTTTCAACAGAGTATACTGCCTCATCTGCACGACGTTAAGGAAAAACTTATTCTTGCAGGGGATTTCAATTGTATTCAACGCCCAGAGGATTCCACTAGTCCATACCAAGGTGTCAACCCGGCTCTCAGGACCCTTCTTACCTCCCTACACCTCATTGATGCTGTGGATAGTTTAAGGGTGCCCCTGCCCCATTACACCTGTATAAGTCACAACTCCTCATCACGAATTGACCGCATATACTTTTCACAGGAACTTATCCAGCCTAGACGATATGAAGTGATACCTGCCAGTTTCACTAACCATCATGCTGTCGTATCTACAATCTCTTACCCCCATCCCATATTTCACATAGGAACAGGTTATTGGAAACTGAATTGCTCGCTGTTACTGGAGGAGGATTGCCAAGATATTTTCAGACAACACTGGACTCGATGGGTCCAACAAAAATGCAAATTTCGCGACTGCGCAGACTGGTGGGATATTTTAGTTAAACCAGGGATCCGCCGTGTCTTTAAGAACATATCCTACCAACGAGGTCGGGAAAGACGGGATACAGTTGAATTTTACTATCGAGTTCTTCGCCAGCTCCAGCAAAGATCTGATGCTGGGGAGCGTATATATGACCAGATTCGGGAAGTTAAAACCAAGCTCCTGTCTCTACAGCAACGAACGCTCGCTCATATAAACGTGGCTTTAAAAGATCGTACAGTGCTCCCGGACGAAAGTGCAAGTGTATACCATATCGCCAAAGGACAATGTGAGCGGCAACGTAAATATATCCACCGCCTCCGCACCAGTACTGGAAGTGTCGTCACCTCCCCTGACGCTATACGTAGTGAAATATCATTATTTTATCAACGGTTCTACGCTAAGGCTCCAATTGATCCACAGCAGGTGACCCTATTGCTTTCACCTTGCAGTACCCAACTATCTCCGGACAACAAATCTCTGCTCAGCGCGGATATTACGGATGAAGAGATTCACTCTGTGGTTAAGCACCTCCCAAACAACCGCTCACCTGGCATTGATGGACTGCCATATGAAATGTATAAACACTTCTGGCCTCTCATTGGCAAAGAATTTTGTCATGTCTTGCGTACCATTCTCCAACGTCGTGCTCTTTGTCAATCACATCACGAGGGTACCATAGGCCTCATACCAAAAACATCCTCTCCCATGGCAGTTGGTGACTTCCGACCAGTTACTCTGCTCTGCAGTGATTATAAAGTCCTTACCAAAGTACTTGCATGCCGATTGAAGACTGTTCTACATGATATCATTGGTGATGAACAATGTTGCAGTATTCCTGGAAGATCTCTGTTAACAAACTTAGCGATACTACGGGACCTACACCTAAAAGCCGAAATGCTCCCCACTGAGCCAATGAGTTTTCTCACCTTATATCTTGATAAAGCTTTCGACCGCATCAGTCATGAATACTTGTACATGGTCTTGCAACACTTTGAAATTCCTGAAATCCTTATTGACTACATTCGTATGATAAATTGTAATGCTACGTCTCGAGTGCTCGTCAATGGTTTTCTTTCCCCTCTGATTCCAATACAACGATCAGTTAGGCAAGGATGTCCCCTTTCCATGCTACTTTTTGTCATTGGCCTTGAACAGTTCATTCGGACTACCCAGGTGAAGCTACAGGGTTACAAACTGTCCACACATGTTTTTGGCATGTGCGCCTATGCTGATGACGTATCAATATTGATCCGCAATAATGAAGACATCTCCCTCATCGATAGCGTCCTTCAGCTCTACCATATCGCCTCTGGAGCACAATCGAACCCCCAGAAAACTGCTTTGCTTCCGCTCAATACTAACTCAGTGATTACCCAACAGCCCTGGTTCCGGATAGTAAATGAGGTGAAAATTCTTGGCATTACCTGGAAGCAATCGCTTCTGGACACAGTGCAAGCAAACTGGACTAAGGTCATTGCCAAAGTTAGGGGAGTGCTGATCCAATTTGGTCAAAGAAACCTCAATATAGTGCAACGGGTCATGGTCCTCAACGTGTTTGCGCTCTCTAAAATATGGTATGTCGCACAACTTTTCCCACTTCCCAAAATGTTTGAGAGCCAATTGGCAAAATATACAGGTTGGTTTATATGGCAAGAATTTTTGTTCCGAGTTCAACGGGAACAGTTGTATCTCCCATCCCGGCAAGGCGGGCTAGGGCTAACAGCTCATGGCATGAAATGCCGTGCACTCCTCTGCAAGAACGATATCACCATTCTTTCCCAACATGACACTTTTACGAAAGCGCTATACAAAGATATTCGAAACACAGCCCGTGATTGTGATAGAGCTTTGCCGAAGATATTTAGGGACCATCAACAGCACCTTCTGGAAACTGTTTGCCAAATGCCTTCAGGGACCGTTCCAACGACGAAAAGTATTTATACTATGTTGCGGCAAGTGGTACACTCCAAACCGCGAATCGAGGCCACCACCCTCTACGTCCATTGGCCCACTGTTTGGAAAAATTTTGGGGCTATGACCATTTCTTCTGCTGTACACTCCCAGGTGTGTATATTCCTCAACGATCTCATCCCAACCACTCTACGGCGATATACCATCCGTCTTGAAGCTTACCCATGGTGTACTATATGTGGTCAAACTGATACGGCGATGCACCGCTTCACATCATGCACGCGAGTTGCCTCCACGTGGCTGTGGTGTAAGGGAAAAGTATGTCAACTATTAAATGTGCCCACGGATGACCTTGATGACAGGAAGTTGATTCGTTTGTCGGTGACCGCCTTCCCCCAAATTAAACAGACTGCCATTGTGTGGATAATGGGCCAATATGTACACTTCGTGATGGACAATGATCAACATTTCTCGTTCCTGGATCTCAGGTATCACCTGCAGAAAGAGCGTTGGAAGCTTAGTGAAAATGGACAATTGTACGATAAATATGGACACTATCTGGATTTTCTTGTGATGTAATAGTATGGTATTTATCATATCTGAAAATTCTGTAATTCTGTAAAGAGCTAATAAAAATAAAAAAATAAAAATGTGGTCAACGTGTCGGTCTACTAACTCCAAGCTTGAAGGATCGCTCCTGGCCGTGATAAGTGATTTTTGAAAGGAGGCAAAAATACGACACGCATGTCATACGATTTTGGCATGTCAAAGAACCCATTTGAATTCAGTAGGCCGTGTTCATAATGGCAAAATTAATCTCGGGAGTTTCCGCCAACACAAAGTTCCTTATTTCTCTACTAGAAAGCCCTATCGTGTTCAAGGAGCTTAGATATCTAACCGCCTTGACTTTCATAGTGATTCAAAGAAGAACGAAATTCGACACGCAAGCTACCCTCTGGGTGTCAAATTACAAAAGCGTGCACACGGCACCCGAGGCCATATGATATTATGATTATTATCCAACAGTTTAGAAATAACCTGGATTTCTTAAATTTCAGCTAAACGGCTTTCGAGTTTTCACTTGTTTATCGTAGAATTTGTCCTTTGCTGGCAGTCTGTAATTACGAACAAAATAAAACACTTTTCTTTATAACACATGTCAACGTATTATCTAAGAAATATATAAAATTCTTATATAAGTATATGGTACTGATGACAAGTATTTACTAGCCTTAAGGAAACAACATGAAATGAAAAACCCTATAAGGATCAAACCTTTACCATATTTTTCTCCGCGACTGTACGTGTTAGGGGGTAGTGTTTTAGCTCTCAGATATTAATCTTGCACCGTGCTAATAACGATCTTTCTAATGGGCCCCACGGTAATGATTTGTGTGCTCCTTAATAGAACTGGGGAGATGAGTCAGCACACATAAGGAATCATTCCATTCCACCGGAGCCAATCAGCCTTTCCTCCTCACGGAAAGCACCGATTGTTCGGAATATAATCCGGGTTTTATGAGATTAATTAAAGTAAGAGCAAGTATGCCTTATCCTGTAGGAATTACTGAAATAGGCCTAATAATAATAATAATAATAATAATAATGAATAATGCATGAAACCCACATGATTGACGAACCGTATCTTTACCTATTTTGAACATAAGAAGACCAAGCCAGCCTGGTTCGAAGAAGTAGAAAGTGACCTACTAGAGATGGAGATTACCTGTGGTGATATTCAAGAACGCAATCTCCTCAGGAAGAATCTAAACGACCACCAGAATTTTCAAGAAAAATCAAAGTTGAAGACGGGAAATATGAGGACGGAAGGGGAAAAAAAAAGAGCAAGACCGGCAACGTATCAAGGAGCACTGGGCAAAGATCAAAGCCCAGAGAAATGACGTGGTCGTTAGTAGGTCGATACGATTAAAGAAGAATAATGAATGACTGAATGATCAATGACAGGCCCACCAAAAGATTCTCAACCTTGCTCTCTTAAATTAATGCTAAGAACTTAGTGAAATAGAAAAATACCTTCAAAAATTGGCATTATGGAGGAAACTTTCTAAGATCGACTCCAGTTCAGAACATTAATCAACAATCATCATGTCTCTGAGAAAATGACTACCAGGACCAAGAAATCATGGACAGAAGAACGGGAGAAGATTTTCAGTGCCCAGATGAGATTTTCGAACAAGACAATATCCATCATTAACAAAATGGTGGCTTCGGTGGCGTAGTTAGTTGCATGCTGAGCTTCTGTGCCCAAAGTCACGGGTTCAAACCCGGCCAAAGTCGTCGGATTTTTTAAGAGCGTTAAAATCCTTCAGTATGCCTTCCTTCGCAGGGGAAGTAAAGCCGGCGGTCCCATGTCATAGTTTTATGGCATTTAAAAAAGCACCTTCCACTAATTAAACTTGTGTGAAGCTAAATTTGCAGGTAAGATTTCGTTGAAACGCTGTATCAAAGTTCCAACGTTTACCACTAGGTGTCAGTGACTTCTGGTAGCGAAAGCTAGAACTACTTAAAATTGAACGGAACTTGTAGCTCACCCCATAGGTGTCCGCATTGAAGCAGCTACAGCCTTCGGCGAGCCGAACATGTCCTCGGACACTCCCGGCACTAAAAGCCATACACTAAATAAATAAAATTAACAAAATAAGTTGTATCGTGCTCCGCAGATGGGCATAACGAATTAAAATAATAATAATAATAATAACTTATAATTACGGATTGCTTTTTATGGGCACGTGACCCAAATGACGTCAACGCTATTAATCAACCCTATTTTCACTTTTCTCCAAGAGAATAAGACAAAGGGAGCCTGGTTCAGTGAGACACAGAAAGATCTGCAGAAGATTGGGATGTCATATGAAGATATCTAGGAGCGTGATCAGCACAAGACAAAACTCCTAGAACATCAGAGTTCCGAACCAAAGCCGACGCTGAAAACTGGAAAGGTGTGCACCAAAGAGAGAAAGGAATAATACCGTCTACGAATGAATGAATACTGGACCAACATTAAAGCTCAGAAGAAACAGTTGAGATGACTTGATCCGTAGTTGGGTGAAACGAAATAATAATAATAATTATAATAATAATAATAATAATAATAATTCCTGTAGTAAGAAATGTGCTCCTGTTGCTCCTAAGTGGGAGAGACGTCTGATAGGCAATATCGACAAATTGCGAACAGATATTGGCCGTTTGACTGAGTTTATCAGAGGAACGCACACAAGAAGACTGGTGAGACTCTGCAAGGCAATAATGAGGCGGTCCAAAATCCACACCGACTGAGATGATCCAAACACAAAAGCCAAACAGTGTTTGGATACACTCAAACAGAAACTTACGTTAGTAGCGAACAGACTTTCCAGATACAGAGCCAGTAGGAAACGGAGACACGACAACAACTTATTTGTCAAAGGCGAGAAGAAATTCTACAGAGCACTGAGCGAAAACCATGTATCCTTAAATGCTCCTTATCCGACAAGAGAAGAAATTGAAGAATTTTGGAGCAATCAACTATCCAAAGCCACCAATTTTAACTCAGACTCCCATTGGTTCAGGAAGTAACAAACATCTCTAAAGAATTTAATCCGATGCAATATGATCCAATAACATCCACTGAAATTTCTTCCATCGTTAAAGGTCTTCCTAACTGGAAAGCACCTGGTTTAGATCAGACACAGAATTACTGGTATAAGAAATTCTGGTGCGCATACGATCTTCTGTCTACTCTGGTGAATGAAGTTGTTGCTTATCCACAGAAGATGCCAAATTTCCTTACGCAAGGTGTAACACATCTACTCCCGAAAGACCCACAAAATATGCAAGATCCTGGAAGATACCGTCCAATAGGGATGTAGCCTGAGAAAGTTCTCGTCAGATAGCTCTCGTGTAGTACTGGGTAAGCGCAAGGCGATCGTCCTATGTTTCCCCCAGTCAGCTGCGAGGAATGTATAGATTGTGACCGAGTTTTTTAAGCTAAAGTAAATTATATCTTCTCTATTTTTACTCCAAGACTATATTAATTAATTCTATAGGTATATCCTCTAATATATTATGGACGATTTTCAGCGTTTAAGCGTTAAACAGCTGCAAAATGAGCTACGGACTAGAAGCGCTAAAACTAGCTCGAGGAAGGAAGAATTAATAGGCTACAGCGGTAATAACAAAATTCTAACACACTTTATTATTCAAATAATGAATAGGAGTCAAAATGCTTGAGTATTGCAGTCCTATATTGATAAATATATCTCCGTAAGACTTAAATCTTAAATAGAGATTTCCCGGTCAATGCATGTGAGATTTTCTAAGTGAAATGCCATGTCCTGTGTTTCGGATTCCACTTAAAGGAGGTCCCGTGGCTCATGAGCTCTAGATTAACGATCACGTAAAACTACAATCTTCCTTTTATAAATAGAGATTTAAATATTCACTTGCTCCCCTTGCTTAAAGACTTCGATCCATGTCTTTTTTTGGTTGATAGCTTACATGAAACTGTCATGTTTTAAGGTAGGCCTAAACATAATCAAAGAAAGTTGATACCGGTATTGTATACCTCAAAATGCATCGCAACGTTTGGTTCTTATGTAATTTTGACAATTTCTTAATACGAATCGTTCCCGTACCCCTTGGAAACGACTTAGGGGTACAGTATTTAAAAAGTTTGAGAATCCCCGCTTTAGGGCCACGAACTGTTTCCAAACATCTGACTAACTTATGTCTCAAGAATGTAGAAGTCAGTCGCTACCGGTACCACATTCTCCGTCGGGCAGATGGAAGTTGACGATTAATTCTGATTTCAAGAAACCAACCATAATACGTTTGTGACTGTTAATGTTGTGACATTTATTCTTGAAGTATTTGTCCGAGTATTGAAGACTTTGAAAATGGGAGTCACAAATGTTACATTCACTTCTTCCTGTATATTGACGATTTCTTCCCGTACCGTACTTCAATGGAGATAATTTATGCAGATTCCGATATTGTAGGCTTATCGTGGTAATCCGGAAATTTTCTTGTGTATGGCCTCTTCCTTATATTTGTTGTGTTCGTGGTCCATGGAAAAAGCGATGGAACAGTGCCCGGTTTTAATCTTGCTCTCTCACCTTCAAATACCAACGCATAAGTTCAGTGTTTGTTATCGAAATGTCTAATCCGTTTATAGGTAGGAATTATTTCCCTTTATAAATCACACTTGCCCAACAAAGTTTTTGTGAAGTCATCGAGTTGAAAATGATGGGAATACACTTTAATATTTTTGGTCAGATTTTCTTCACCGAAATGTTTCCTTCTAATAGCATGTAACCATTTCTTCCTCATTTCTTTATTTTGTGAAAATTGGTGAAACGAAAACGGGCTTCCCTGATTTTTGCAAAGAGGAACACTGCAATAGCTCGGCATAGTCACGAAAATAGCAATTTAAACAACTTAAATTCGTAGATATTAGCGGCATGAGAACACAGGAGACAAATGAAGAGCGCCTTGCGCTTACCCAGTACAACAACAGTGCGCTCTATCGGTGCTAGTTCTATACATCCCTATTGCATGCCTTCCCACGATGTATAAGATCATCACGTCCTGTCTTAGTAGGAGGATATATGCTCACTATGAAAAAAATAACATCATAGCAACACAACAAAAAGGATGCACGAAAGGGTCCAAAGGGTGCAAAGAAATACTAATCATTGACTAAGTGGTTTCTAACCAGGCCTTTACCAATAACAGAAATTTATTCACGGCATATATTGACTACAAGAAGGCGGTCGAACATCAATTCCACCCGATTTTCCTCAATTCCACCCGGTCCTCCAAGGGACCCAAAAATAAGTCCCTCAACTCCGCTCAGGCTTTGACAAGGGGTCGGCAAAGGGGTTATCCCCAATGACGTAAACAAATGTCATAACCCTCCTGCTCGCATACCAAGGGCCGGATCAACGTCAAACACCTTCTGCAGCGCATGAGCGAATTCTTGCATTCCACACAACACAAGTACAACACCTCATACAAATATATTTATTTTTTTAAAGTGCCTACATCAGATACAGACAGACACGTACATTCTACTTAACAGCAGCGGGCGGGTGTCGAGCAAAGACAAGAATAGTCGTGTGAGGAAAGAATTCATTGAAAACAAGCTCATGCAGTACGCCAACCAAACAATGAGTAGATTAGATCTTGTGAAGTGTGTTTCTCACACAATAGTTAGGGAATGAAAAGAGTTTCATCTAATGTTTTTTGTATAGTTTGAAATGAAGTAAAGATTTATGTGATTTTAAGATGCTGATTTTTCTTATTTTATTAAATTTCCTGTCCATATATTTACTTAACAACAGTGATTAATATCTAGCTCTTTGTATTATGTTTATATCTGATTTAACGATTGAGCGGACTTGGTGGTGGTGATTTAAAATTATTCATAATATTCTTTTACATAAGTCTGCCAAGTTTTCTATTTTTTTCTACTCATGCGCTGCATAAGGTGTTTGACACGGCCCTTGGTATGCGAGCAGGAGGGTTATGACATTTGTTTACGTCATTGGGGAAAAGCCTGGGCGGAGTTGAGGAACTCATTTCTGGGTCCCTTGGAGGACCGGGTGGAATTGAGGTAACCCTGGCTACCTGACTGGAATTCCCGTGTGGAATTGATGCCCGCCCAAGAAGGCCTATAATTCCGTGCCCCATGATTGGTTGAGCCATATTTTGTCAGTGTATAAGATTGATCCTCAGTTTATACATTTCCTGGAACACGTCATGGCAACGTGGCTTACAGTAATGTGCCTTAGTACTGCAAATGGCAGTATTGCAACAAGTATGATCCCAATCCACAAGGGAATATTCCAAGGAGACTCCTTGAGCCCATTATGGTTCTGTCTTGCGATGAACCCACAATCAAACCAACTTAATTTAACAAAATATGGCTTCAGTATCAATAAGAACTCCAGGGAGCATGCTAAGTTCAACCATCTCCTGTATATGGATGACCTAAAGCTATATGCTGCCACCAGAGCACAACTAGAGTTTCTGTTGAAGATAGTGGAAACCTTTTCACAGGATGTGAATATGGAATTCGGGCTGGTGAAACGTAAAACGCTGAACGTTTTGAAAGGCAAGCTGCAGGAAGGTGTATATGAAACAGCTCAGGGCCAGCAGATTGCAACAATGCTCACTAGCGAGACCTACAAGTATCTGGGAATGAAGCAAGCCAGACACATAGAACACTCAGTAGTGAAACAAGATCTGACGAAGGAATTTGTCAGAAGAATGAAGCTTTTTTCTAACACCAGCCTTAACATTAAAAACTTGGTTGAGGCAATCAACGCTTATGCTGTCCCTATCCTTAGTTACTCGTTTGGGGTCATCAAGTGGAGTAAAACTGACATTGCAAGTTTAGAACAGAAAATTAGAACATCACTGACCAAATCGCGAAAACACCATCCCAGGACATCTGTGGAATGAGTCATGTTACCGAGACATATGGGTGGGAGAGGAATTGTTGATATAAACAACCAAGTAGCTCGACAGATCTATGAGCTAAGAAAATACTTCTGTTCTGTATCGAACCATTCGATGCTGCACAAGGCTGTCACAGATGCAGATGATTCAACTCCACTACTCTTAAGTCAGCAACAGACTCAAATTCAGGTGCGCAGTGATTTGGGTAGATTCAATGCCTGGTTGTCCAAGCCACTACACGGAAGACATCCCAATGAAATCATCCAAACTCACGTCGACAAGCTAGCGTCGAACTTTTGGTTGATTTCTGAAACAGAAGGCTTCATGATGGCTATTCAGAACCAGGTTGTCCCCACGAGGAACTATCTAAAGTTTATAATCAAGGATGCATCGCTGCAAGATGACCATTGCAGATACGGTTGCCCAACATCTGAGACTGTTCAGCATATTATATCAGGTTGTCGCCATTTTGCAGGGACAGAATATAGGAAGAGACATGATTTTGTTGCCAAGATAGTACATCAATAATTGCCTATACAATTCAACTGCTGAGCCAAGTGAAAGTGCCGTACTACAAATATGCTCCTGAAAGTGTACTGGAAAATGACAGCTTTACGTTGTACTGAGATCGTACTGTATTGACAGACCAATCAGTTGTGCACAACAGACCTGATTTGGTTCTTGTTGACAAATGCATGAAGCACACCACCTTCATAGATGTGGCGATCCCAAACAGTGGCAACATGCTAACGAAGCATGTTGAAAAGCTATCAAAATACACAGAGCTTTCAGAACTGATAAGGAAGCAATGGCACACGGCACAAGTCAGGACAGTTCCTATTATTATCTCCAGCACTGGCGTGATTCCCAACAACTTAAAGGAATCGCTCACTGCGTTGAAATTAGACCCAGGCCTTTTCAAACTGATGCAGAAAACAGTCATACTTTCTACGTGTCGCGTAGTAAGGCTGTTCTTGGGCAATCAGGCCTGAAGCAGTGAGGGAAATATGAAGCTACTATTCAATGCAGTCACCAAAAATTTGCTCCTTGTGATATGTACGGTATCTGGGATTGTAAATGTTTTCTTTCCAGCAAGTACTGAGAATGTGTAAGCGCATGCGCAAAATAAATAATAATAATAATATAATAATAATATAATAATAATGAGAGAAAACGTATGCATGCCAAGATTTCCAAGAAAAAATCACGATGTGTACCCAGGATAGGAAAGAAACCCACCTCAGAACAAATCCAGACGTACTGGGCAAACATCAAAGCTCGAAGAATGAGACAGTTAGAATGAATAATAATAATAATAATAATAATAATAATAATAATAATAAAATATAAATTTCCCACCAGCGCCTCACAACTTGTGGAACGTGGGTTGGCGCCTACGGGACGCCAGCGAGTCCGGCATTGCTTCCACTTACTTGTTCCCGACTCCTCTATGTATCATTCCTCTCGACCTCCCTTGGTCAACTCTTGTTCTTTTCCGACCCCGACGGTATTGGGTCTAGGGAGTCTTCCACTTTCCCGCCTTAATTGGCCCTTGTTTATCTTTCCTGATCCATCATTATTCGAGGGGCCAGATCCCTTGTTTTCTTTTCTTTGTATCTCCTGCCTTCTGCTCAAGGCCCTATAGGAGGCAGGGAGTGGGTAGCCCCACCACATATGGTGCACCCTGGATTGTGCTACAGCCTCAAGGGCTCACGTTTAGTGAGTTCGGAAGTTGGCGACGCCGAGGGCTTCCTGAGCTGGATCCGGTTTTTCTCCTTCTTCCATTGTCTTTTGGGCGGTCCCTCTCCTCTTTAACTTTCCTATCTGCCTTTTCTGGCTCTCCTTTCTTCTAAGTCCCTTAATTCTCATTAATCGAGGGTTGAAGGCATTTCCTTTCCTCCTGTCTTTTGTTTTCCTTATTCTTATTTTTGTTTTCCATTTCCTCTTCTAGTATTTGAGTATGTAGTTAGTTTTAGTTGGTTTGTTAGTCAGTCAGTTATTGTTGTTTTAAGGGGCGGAACTACGAGGTCATCTGCCCCTTAGTCTTAGTTGTAAGTATGTAGATAGTTTTAAGTATAGTTACATTTCATTTACATTTTCACTATCACCCAAACCATTAGGGGCTTAACCCAGATATTGGATCCCTTAAAACAACAATATCATCATCATCATCGTCAATAGCTAAATAATAATAATAATAATAATAATAATAATAATAATAATAATAATATCGTATGGCCTCGGGTGCCAGGTGCAAAGAGGTTAGATATCTAATCTCCTTGACACTATAGCGCTTTCTAGTAGAGAAATGAGGAACTTTGTGTTGGCGGAAAATCCCGAGATTAATTTTGCCATTATGAACTCGGCAAACTGAATTCAAATGGGTTCTTTAACATTCCAACATCGTATGACATGCGTATCGTGGTTTTTGCCGCCTTTCAAAAATCACTTACCACGGCCAGGAGCGAACCTGCAAGCTTGGGGGGGTTAGTAATCCGACACGATAACCACTCACCAACCGTGACAAGCAATAGCTAAATTAAAGCCATGAATACATTACCGTACTTGTTCTGGAGTGATGCTAAACACCTAAAAGGCAGATGGAAGTATCAACCAGTGTGCTGACCTAAAGAACGCCCTTGGCTCCAGTAATCGAGAGATAGAACGACGACACCTCTTGGGGCAGAAGTCACCTTCACCCCTCTCGCTGTCGACCTGCACGAGCGTAATTAACACTGCATAGCGGCGACGTCAAAGTGTGTGAGATGATATCGCGTAATGCGAACAGCTTAATAACTCTGACGCTGTGGCCTGCCGGCAATTAACGGCAAATCAGCCGTGTTCATCGATAAAGTCACACGGCGCTTTGTGACTGTCATATCCAATACACAGGGTTTGTGTTCTTGTTGATTCCAATATCATCCTACTTTCTCTCTATTATGGAATAAATTACTAGCCACTTCTCTGTTCTCGAATCCACCACTTGGTTTAGTATTCATGGCTACCAGCGCGGAAGTCCGATTCGATTCCTGGCTCAACCAAGAAATGTAATTCTGTTCTGAAGGCTAAAACAGTACTGAGAAGAGGTGGGTACCTCAGCCTTCCTAGAAGTGGTTTTCCGTGGCTTTCCACTTCTACTCAGGCAAATACCGAGAAGGTACGTAAATTAAGCACACGGCCGATTCCTACCCAAATCGTAACCTTTTGAATCTTTCTTTTCTTACCTTTTATCTAGGAATACAGCACAACATTCAGTTGTATGGTGCTTATTGGTAATTGCTAATATTTTGTGTGTCCTCCGTTTGCTCAGAATACGACCTCAGTTTTCCGCGGTATGCTTTCAATGCAGTAATCTGAAGAAAGATCAAAGCCGTTAAATTCGTTGCACTCATTTTTATTTATATTAACCTTTCCAATAGCCCCTGGGTAACATGTCCTCCACCAGAAACCTCAGCAGTGACAGTACCAACACTACCTACCCGGAATGCATTTTATTCTTAAACGATGTCATGGAGATATGCAGTAAATGGTATTGTGTGGTCAAGTGTAAGGTCACTTAGTTAATAATGAATGTAATTTTACACTTGGCAAGAATTAAAATAATTGAAGGATTTTGAAGTGCCTTATAAGTTGAAATGTCGTTAACGCTTCGTGTTTTTTGCCTGCACATACTGTATATTATAAGGTAATGTCATTTATCCCAGTGCATTCAAGATAACCCCGTCAACAGCGGTTATGTACAGCTAGCAATTTATATCGCTATAACAGCACTTCTTGATTACAGTATTCTTTGGTTGTAGCTGAAACACTATTGCATTGAAACTTCTCATAACCTTAAGTGTTGAGCATCGTTGAAAAATACACGTTCGCCTCACTTGACGTGAGTATTTCTCCTAAGATTTTTATATGATTTTCAAAATAATAAACATAATGATAATAATAATAATAGTAATAATAATAATATGGAGGAATTCGTCTTGCTAATAGCTGTGACACTTGCAACATGGTTTTATTTAGGAAACCAAAGTTGCTATTATTTCTACAACATTTTTAGTTTGTTGCAGCAAGTATCTGAACCATTATTTCCGTACGGCATGGTAGTACTGGGATGTAGCCTACAGTCCCCCGTCTCCAGAAGCCGTTATACTTTTTCTCGCCCCGTTGTCCTCTCCTGAACAATGCGGAGACCGGAGCATACCTCGAGTGACCCCACGACTGGCGCTGATACCCATTGTTAGCAATGACTTATGAAACACTTTAGAACCACGCCATGTGCTTTGTACATACGCTCCCCATAATGGAATATTAAATCTTTTACCCTTCCCCTCTCAAAACGAGGGCCCATTTAATTGCGTTACGTTAGTTCCTCCACTAATTATCAACAAATCATGTGCATCTGTAGCCATACCTCTCTTTTTTAAGATCACTTCTAGGCTCAGGAAATTTAAAATAACGCTGGAACCTATCTTCAGAATAGAATAATCATGATGAAAATCAATAACTTAAACAAACGTAATGGAATTTTACTGAAACAAATATCACACACTCCGATTGACATGGATTTATGAAGAGAAAGAGCAAGACAAATTTGGATAATTATGCTACTCGTGATGAAAATAAGAAGTGATGGCCAGATCAAAGATGGTTCAAAAGTATATTAGCGCAGGAAAGGAGAGATTTTCCACAGAAAATAAATGAGTCGTCCAGTTGCAAAACTCGTTTAATCTACTTGTGAATAAGTATCATGTCGTAAAATTATTTATGTTCGACCCTCACTATTATGTGTTTGAAAACTGTATCATAATGATGGTCATTATAACACCGTTTTTCATTACGATACAGTTTCTCCAGCCAATCAGAGCTCGTTCATTGACCAATTAGGTAACGATAATTTCGCGCATGCGCTCAAAATCCAACATGTCGGACATAAACACAACATCGAACTATAATAAATTACCGACATGGAATACCCACCGTCCATATGTTCGCGTAAATAAACTGGCGAATATAAGACAAGAAATAGCACAGTACCTTAAAATCACTAACACTAATTTCTACACAGCGCATTGTCTTCAAATGACTGCGGTGACAATATTACTGAGGGACGGCTGATGTAAACATATGGCTGCATATGGCATTGCAAGCCCACAGAGCGCATGCGTCGGCCGTTCAAAGCTCTTGAAAGACGAAGGTATAACACCCAACGCTCGCTCTGCGATCACAAAATTCCAGTAGCTGACTCTCAACAGATATTTATGAATATTTATGTTAAAACATATAATAAAGTTATAATTATCGTCGAACATAAACAGTCGTATGCAACGAGCCTATAATGGTAATTAAGACACTCGTATGGAAATTATAAAACTCGCATACGCTCGTTTTATAAAAAATACTCGTGTCTTAATTATAGCCATTATAGGCTCGTTGCATAATGTACTATTATTTAATTATTTTAATTTACTTTACTTTATTTCACTTTATTTCATTTTATTTTATTTTGTTTTGTTTTCTTTGTTTTTTATTTTAGTTCCGTTTTGGCCGGCTGTGGACCACGTGGTTCTTATCTCTGGCAGCTTTCCTCCTAGCCCAGTATTCCTTCATTCTGGCACTGTGAATGTCCTTCCGCTCCTGAGTCCATTTCACACCTACTCCTGGACGCACTGCTTTTGCTGTTAGTGACTGGAGAGAGTCTGATGTTCTGACTAAAGTCCTGTATTTATTCCTGTCATAGATGTTACTGGGGTCAATATCCAATTGTTCAAGGTCTTTTCTGACTAGTTTCGACCACTTGGCGTTAGTTGCTTTCCCTCTAGAGACAGTGTTGAAAATTCTGGAGGTGAGCCTCTGATTATCCATTCTCACAATATGACCATAGAATATCAGCCTCCTCTTCCTCATAGCTGTTGTAATGCTCTCCACTTGTTCATAGAGTTCATTGTTGTGCCTGATTCTATACTTGCCTTCCTCTTTAATAGGGCCCATGATTTTTCGTAGAATCTTCCGGTCCTTCAGCTCCAATTTCTGGAGTTGTCCTTTTCTGACCATATTTAGGCATTCTGAGGCATATAGTACTGATGGTCTCACTACAGTACTGTAGTGTCTGAGTTTGAAATTCATTGAGAGGGATTTTGATTTGTACATATTCTTGCATAGGTGGTAGGCTCTCTCCAGTTTGATGCATCTGTCGTTCATGGCCAGGTCTTCATTGATGTTTGGGGTTATCCATTCTCCTAGGTATTTGAAGGAGTTAGTCCTTTGTACTACTTTGTCCCCCAGTGGGATTGACTCGGGCGCATCTCTGATGTTGCTGATAAACTGTGTTTTGTTGATGGCGATCTTTAAGCCTACTTTAGCTGCTATATAGTTCAGAGAGGATAGTTGATGGTTAGCTTCCTCCACACTGGACGCTAGGAGTGCAAGGTCGTCTGCAAAGGCTAAACAGGGGACTGTTAACTTGTCTTTCTTGTAGCCTATTCTTAATCCAGAATCATCCTTCAGAGTTTTCGTCCACTCACGAATTACTTTTTCTAGTAGGCAATTGAAGAGGATCGGAGACAAGCCATCCCCTTGTCTAACACCAGTTCTGACCTCGAAGCTCTTGGACAGTTCCCCTCTGAATTTGACTTTGACTGTGGTGTTAGTGAGAGTCGCTTTCACTAGATTCAGGGTCTTTTTATCTAGCCCCAATTCAGCCAGTGTCTCAAAGAGTGACTCTCTATCTACTGAGTCGTATGCCTTTTGGAAGTCAACGAAAATTGCAACATAAGGTGAGGCACTTAGATTTTTGTACGTGAGAATGGTTTTGAGATTCAGAATCTGTTCGGTGCATGACCTTGACTTTCGAAACCCAGCTTGGTACTCTCCAATGCAGGAATCCAGTTGAACCTCTACTCTTGTGAGCAATACTTTGGAGAGTATCTTGTATGTCACTGATACCAGGGAAATCCCTCTGTAGTTCTTTGTTTAATTTAATTTTGTTTTTTGATTTTGTTTTGTTTTATTTTAAGTTGTTTTGTTTAATTTTTTTGTTTTGTTATTTATTTTTTATTGTTTTGTTCTATCTAATTTTGTTTTTGTTTTTATTTTGTTTTGTTTAATTTGTTTTATTTTATTTTTCTTTTATTTTGATTTTGTTTTGTTTATTTTTTCATTTTTTATTGTTTTGTTTTATTTTGATTTTCCAGAAAACAAACACAAACACAAAACAAAAAAACATGAAGAAAAATCAAAAGCAGGAACCAAAAAACAAGGAACACAAAGCAAAGAGAAAAATTCAAAAAAGCAAAAGCGGAAAACAAACACAAAACCAAAAACAAGAAAGGAAAGCAAAAAGAAAAATTCAAAAGCAAAAGCACAAAGCAAACACAAAACCAAAAACCAAAAACACAAAGCAAATCGTAGAAAACAACAAACATAAAAGATACGTGAGGTGAAGTCCAGAGAAACGTTTCTCATGAAAATAATTCTTTTTCACAAGTGGATTAAACGAGTTTTGCAACTGGACGACTCAATTGTAGTGGTAGGTTCTTCCTCTTGCCATAAATCTGTGACATGGGCCCCCTGGCTAATACTTCCCCTCCGAAGAAGGCATACTGAAGGATTTTAACG
Organism: Meconema thalassinum; assembly: GCA_946902985.2. Taxonomy (NCBI): domain Eukaryota; kingdom Metazoa; phylum Arthropoda; class Insecta; order Orthoptera; family Tettigoniidae; genus Meconema; species Meconema thalassinum. The sequence continues at coordinate 1,211,666,736 of OX336388.2, forward strand.
CTCTTAGAAATCCAACTACTTCCGTCGGGTTTGAACCCGCAATCTAGGGCATAGGAGTTCAGCATGCTACGGACTACGCCACCTAAGCCACTTATGAAAGTCTTTGTCTGAAGGATGCCTATCTATGGAAGCGAAACTTGGAGGATGCAAGCCCTTGAAATATGGTGTTTCGGGAGAATGATGACGATTAGATGGGCGAAGAAAATAGCAAATAGGGGCAGATGACCTCGCTGTTTTCCCCTTAAACCAAAAATAACTTATTAACTAAAATAAGGAATGCATATCTGTGAAGAGGAATGTGGAAGCCAGGATGTGTTTCTGGCGAGGCTAGAGAAAACAGCGAGAGGTTCGAGGGGCATGTACAATGTTAAGACACCCAGGAGTAGCTAAGTTAAGGAAGGAAGTTTGGAGGAATCGAAAACTAACTTTAAATGATTTTATGTACTAATACATCTTTAGATATAGCTCTTTCCTCACCTAGGTTCATCTGATTGGACAGATCTTCCTGTATTTCTGTATCACTTTTAATGCTAATAATGCCAGTAATGTTCCGGACATTTGGATTTCAGTGGGAAGGTGTGTGAAGTAAATGTGTAAGAAAACACAGGTGGAAGAAGCGTGTTGATTTTAATTCTCTTCCTGATAATTATAATTTTCAGTGCAGAGATCACGATATTTGATAACTTAATTTGACGATTCACTTATAAATTGACAGAATTCTTCAAACATAAGATGAACCTAAATGCTAATTTTTAATTAATAACTGAACGGGTTGCAAACATAAATCTCACAAGTTTTCATATTTAAGAAAATTACATTTGAGTTACTTAACGTCTCTATACATTTCCTGCTAATTTCAACGTGGTTCTTCTAGAATAAAATCTATGCTTTCAATGGGTGTGAAGAAAGTGTCCCTTATGATATGCTTTTGGAAATATTGAGTATTTCCAAAATAAGGCAACATTTTTTTTAAGTCCAACAAAGAGTAAACGCGTCAAAAAGTTATTTATATCTTGCTATATGAAACAAAACTTGTACATATGTGGCCGAGTTTAAAAACTCACTCTAACGCAGTACCTGCGGAGATATTTTATGTCTTGTGAAAAATGTGTTCGATAATACCCGGAAGGTCGTCCTCGATCCAAATAGCAGCTGAGGACCGCTTTGTTATGCTAAGCACTACGAGGCGCACGATGGCTGGCGGAACAGAGCTCCAAGTTGACTTGCGACTGGTTACAAGGGTGACAGTTTTCATCCAGAATATCCGAAATCGTTTACATTCGATGGCCATATAAGCAAGGAAGTCCATATCACATGTCCGCGTCATTCATCATCATAGACCTGCTCGTTGGAGGAACACCATTAAAATGCTTCTATTGCCCATACTGTTGGGATCAAGACTAATGTTGAAGCCTATCTGGAAATAAGTGATATTTCCTACAGTTTCCTAAAGATAACGTGAAAGCATATCCGGGGAAAGAGCTCTCTCAGGATGACCACTGCCACAGCAAAAATTTGAACCCTGGACTTCGGAAATTATACAGACGTAATTTTTACCAGTTGAACTACGTCACTGTTTTTCAGATGGTGTTATTGTGTTGTAGCCTGTTACCATGAAGCCTTCCACCAAACTCTATTGCTGCCTTATCTCATAAAGTGACAGGTATACATTGTTAGAGTGACAAAAAGAGAAAGCAGCACAATCGATATTGCCTTACGTGTAAGTATCAGTTCTTGGTAGCACAAATCACTTGAAACATGGTTGCCCCCTCCTTATATTCCCTGTCAATATCGTCTCCCCCTCACCCTCTCTCTATGCTCGATACCCCATATCTGAACCATCCATCAACAAGCGGCCACAAAAGAACCGCCACTGGCTTGTCCATTTATCATTCGTGGTCTCCCTTTTCCATGGTTATTTCATTTCTTATGAGCTACTGAGGTTTATTTTACAATGTATAACCTACTGGTCTTTGATGCACCCTCTCTTTCTTGCCAAAGTAAATAATAGCCCGTAACACCAACATCATAATCATTTATCACATTCTGACTTCTTTCAGGGTTCTACTTCAGTTTTGGCTTCATTACTTCTCACCACCTTTTAACAGATATTAACTCTTCCATTTATCAACCGACATGTGTTTTCTCAGTACGATCAGAACTAGATTAATCCTTGTATCACCAGCAATGTGTGTCCCTCTTTATCAAAAGATCTTGGGTTCGACTTCCAAACGAGGAAGACGAAGTTCCGAAGGTTAGAAAAAGTCCGTAGCATTCTGACAAGGACATCTTGTGAATGAGAACTTACGGAGAATGCTAAAGCTTTTGCACTTTGATCAACAAAAGGAGGGGTTTCCTGCCTTGTAGGCGAGTTTGTAATCCACAGAGGTGTTCCTGAGCCATAGTTTTCTTCCGGCAGGGTGGCCAGTACCTTTACACTCCCCTTTCTCTTCCTCCGCCAACAGCACTTGACTCCCGGATGCGGTCATCCATCCACGTTCTGTTTAAACCCATGTTGCATAACCTTGGGTTGCCCAGTGTAGCCGTGCTCGTTAAATCACGCACCATGACCGTACGGGTCAAGTCTGGAGATCGTAGGTTTGAAACCTGGTGCTGACAGCGGCTATCGTGAGTGTGGATATTCGCCTGATTTTTCCACACTCCTTCCAGGCAAATGGCAGAACAGTACATTATTCCTGTCCCTGAAACAGCAACACACACTACAACAGCCATCACATAAATACAGGTTATCAGATAAATTCAAAACGTATCCAACTACACGGGGCTGATGACCAAGATGTCCTAAGCCTTTCTAACAAGCTCACTTACGAAAGGTCATGAGATCCGGTGTTTCAACATGGTGAAGCCGTTGGGCTATCTTATTCAGGTTAGAAGTATTACCACGAAAAAAATAACAGTAAATTTTCATATATTCTACTGCTCTTTTCCTTTTCAAAATTATCCCACCCGGAAAAGAGGTTTGTCCTTTTAATAGACTGAAAAATAACGATGGGATAAGATATAGAGCACCAATGTCTGATCTAAATAGTGGCAATTTTAGACAAATAACACACAGCACATGTTCACGAAGAACATAGGCTATAGGCTACTTTCTCCTAAAATTATGAGTAGGCCTATAATTATATCTTTATTCTGATCATGCAGTATAATTTCGTGTAATTAGGGTGGTCAACTATAAAGTTAAATCTAGTCTAAGCCACTGGCCTGGTACAAGGCTTCAGTACTGATACTACTAAATTGATTTCCGTGTAAGCGATACCGTTCCACCACCTCAAACCAGAAGCAAATTTCTTAGCAGAGCTGGGAATCAATCCTGGACCTCAGTGCTTATATAAGGTGCGTTCAAAAAGTAACGAGCCGAAGGCTGGAATGCGCATACCGGTGACGACATCGGCTAATTGTGGCTTGTGTAACGAGGTGTGGTTCCGACCAGAGCGTGGAAGGTCACAGCCCGTCGCTAGAGGGCACGCGAGCACGTCCCGTGACGATACAAAGCGAGCAGCAGCATGCATCAATCGTCCAACACTGCCAGTTGCATTGCAAACAGTGACATGGAGGCGCCAACCGAAGAGCAAGGAGGTGTTGTTCGGTTTCTGACAGCGGAAGGAGTAAGGGGAACGGACATTCATCGCCGAATGTCACAAATGTACGGCGAACACTGCATGTCCCTTGCAAGGGTCAAGGCGTGGCACAAGCGCTTCAGGGAAGGACGGGTGTCGTTAAACGATGGTGCCCGGTCTGGGGCACCCCCTGCATTACTGATGACAACGTCCAGCTGGTTGATGCACTCATTACACAGGACCGCCGAGTGACAGTGAACTCCATAGCCGCCGTGGTCGCTCCACGACAATGCACGACCTCATACGGCCAACACAGTCGCGGCACTCCTGCAGAAATTCAAATGGGAGGTTCTCGGCCACCCTCCATACAGTCCAGACCTCTCTCCCTGTGATTACGCCATGTTTGGTCCCCTGAAAAGGGCTCTGTGGGGCCAGCGATTCACCTCGGACGCCGACGTACGGAACTGGTTCACATCGCAGCCCAGGGAATTTTATGAGACAGCCATTCACCGCCTCGTGTCACAGTGGGACAAGTGCCTCAACAGCCAGGGCCAATACTTCTAACATACAGGTACTGATTTCTGTAATTATGCCTCCGGCTCGTTACTTTTTGAACGCACCTTATAAGTCATGTATACTAGCAACTACACCATGAGGTGGTTGAAGTATAAGTTGGAAGCCACGGAGATCCACTTCCAGGACTCATGAGATTGGGAGTCATATATTTCTTTCCATTCTCAGTTGTCCTCACGAGGAGTGCACCTCAATACAAGGCTCACGTTGGAATTAAAATCCTCTTAGTAGAACCTGGTCAACCTCTGAGGAAAACTATTGTACCTTCTATTTATATTTTACTAGCTCATAGCACAGTGGCTAGCGCTCTCGGCGATCTTTCCTGATGTTTGGGATCGATTCCCGTCTCTTCCAAGTAATTTAATTCTATTCTCAGGGTTGAAAAGGGGCACACCCAGCCTCGTAAGGCAAACGTGAGAAGAGGTGAGTTCGATTCCTGCCTCGACCATCCTGGAAGTGGTTTTCCGTGGTTTTCCGACTATGTTCCATGCAAATGCCGAGTTGGTACTGCCCCCGTAATTGAATTATATAGAGACCACGGTGGCTATATTTGAAATTATAATGAAAGTTATGGTTGTCATAGTTATGACGTGGGTAGTCATGACGTAAGCACGGATGACGTAAATGTTATGCCAGCAGGCTACTTGAGCTGAGATTCTCAGTGACGTCAGTATTTAGTCGAGAATGTTCCAAGATTTACGACGCAGTCGCAGGAAACGAGGAACTCTGCTGAGGAAGAAACTATGCTATTGGAGGAGAGGCATGAACCAATCAACGATAGTTTAAAGGAAGACGGAGATTGCTGAAACTATGGTATTTTTTTTATTACTTTTGGAATGCAGAATTGTGGAAATCCATTTGCAGTAAAGGCATTGATTTGGAATTTTGGTGAAATTTATTTTCAGTTTTTGAATTTTGAAAATCCGTCATGTATTAACGAAGTTGGAACTTTTAGCGATGACGCAGTACCACGCTTTGGAAGGGATGGAAACGCCCCTCGTGAAGTTAATAAAAGGGCTTGCGCAGAAGAGAGGAGGCTCTTTCGTTCTCTGATCATTCTGAGATCTCATTCTCAGATCATCGAAGTATATTTGTGAAAGTTCTTTTCTTATACATTCATTATAGTGAGACGTCGAAGTGAACAGCAGTGAAAAGAATCGTCTTTATAACGCGTGGCGAGGCCACTATATTAACGAGATCCAAGTCAAACTAGGTGAAGTTGAAACGGACCTTAGAAAGCTTCTACAAGTTTAGCTTTGAACAGTTAGCGGTCACCGATAAGCTAATTGTATTGTGCAGTGCTACATGCAGTTATAGTGAAAAGCTGAACAATTTCGACCGATTAGTTTAAAAGATATTAGCAGTTTTACACGACTGACAAAAGTGATTATCTCGCCACAAGAGAAGCACTTTTGTATAGCCAGAATCAACGCAACGGCTGACGCTGCGAGTGGAATAGAAAGACTTCAGATTGCTTGGTTACAGAACGATACAGTATAATGGAGCAATTTAATACGGCAGTTTGTTCTTCTAACACTACAACCGAAGAGCAGATGGAAGGCTAAAGGGCTTATTGCAATTGGGACATACTTCAACGGAGTAAGATAGCGACATGGCACTTCGCTAATTGCTATTCCACACAAGCGAACATGCGGTGAATACCATCTACACCCATGTTTCGTAATTAAAGGCTGAATACCATCGAACAGCCATAGAAACAATTTCATACTCTGAATATGAATAATTTCTTCGGAAATTTCTACAAAACTTCATGACGATTGTCTACTGGAACTTCAGGGAATTTTTCAAGAGAGGTCAGGGGTGTCCCGACTCACAAAGAAGATTATTGCCGGAAGGATGTCTATTCGTCTTCAAGGAGCAGAGCGATTCACGGAGAAGGAAGCAGTTCGATTCTCCGAGGGTGCTATTTCCTATTTCGAGGATGGAGCTCAGCTTTAACGTGGTGAAATGGATCCATCAGCAGTCTTCTTTGGGGAATTTTCCTCTGGAACGTCAATCGGCAGATAAGGTAGTCGTGAACGTTTATTGTATTTGAGTTTACTAATGATGTTTGAGCAACCATTTTTCCCATATTTTTATCCTCATGTTTTTTGCCCTATTTTCTTGTTGAGATTCTTATTCTCAGTACACCTTGATGAGTTTTGCATTTTTCGACGATTTATTAAGACATTGTTATGTCATGGGCATAGTTAATGATTTTGAATCAGTTGAGACTGATATTTGGATTTTTCAGTAATTAATATTTTTGTAGTCACGATTTGACTGTAAGTTAATGATTTTTATGGCAGATTTAAATTCAGACAGCGTGTCATTTTATTAAAGTAATTCAACCCCAGTTTAATTACTTTGACCAATTTTCTGTCATCATCAAGAAGGAAGAACATTTAAATGATTTTAGAGCGTTAAAATCTCTTACGTTGTCGACGATCTTGGAAATACTAGTCGTTATTTGAATTGATTGCAACACAGACATTTATCGTCAGTTATGAATGAACATTGCATTATAGACACTTTTGTGAAAGAGTAACTTTAATAATGAATTATTGAATGCATTAAAGTCAAGAACTTTTGTTAGGAGTTTTTCTCAATTAGAGATTTATAGAACGATGTTTGCATTCCCCAGTCTAATTGGATTCTATTCGACTACTTTGCATTTTAGTCGCACTTTATTTGATGATAGTATTTTCATACTACAATTTCTTTTAAGATGTTAATCTTAAATTTTGATAGACCAGACAGGCGTATATAAGCGTATTCACTATTAAATTTGTTTGTGATTGGCAAGTTTTGACTTCATTTCGGTTCACGAATGAAATCCACGAAGGTTAAATAGAAAAACAGTTTTGAAACAATTAATGATTATAAAAAATTTTAAGTGGAACTATGAATGTATAATCGCTAGTGCAGCGCGTGTTGAAAGTCGCTGAAATATAATGCCCTTGGATATGAAGGAAGTTCCCACAGGAATTAATGTTAAAGAATTATTTGTGGAAGTTTTGTAAGTTATGTGGAAGTTTAATGCCATATAGATTAATATATGATGATTTTGGGCATATTTTTAATGCAGATTGTGCATTAACTTGTTAGCGAAGGATTTTCCGCTGGAGTAAGATTGTCATAGTTCGTTGAAAATAAATCAAATGAATTACTGTTATAATTAACACGAGTTTTGAAAGAATTTGAGATAAGATTTTGAATGAAGGTTGCCGTCACAAATCATTATTAAAACCTTTATTAAACCAGATTGTGACATTAACATGTATAACTAACCTTCATTGGTCGATTATATTAAACCCGATTATGAAAATTACCAACCGAATGAACCTGTGGTCAATGTATTTCTGAAATTAATAATTTAAACAATTTAAATGTTAATATTGTAAATAATTGCTGTAAATATTTTTGAAAAAAATGTGAAACGAGAGTGATGTTAAAGGCGTGCTTATAATATTTTTATTGTCTTTGACAAATATTATAAACAATTTCTAATTGTTATAAATAATTTATGTGATTTTGTTATAAACATTTAAGAGCTAATTAAACATTTGGATTGAACTTAACAAGTTTAAGGAATTAACATAATGATCCAATAGGATGTGAGCAAAGTACTTGAAAGATTTGCGTAAATATAATGTGAGTTGTCTTGTAGACATTTAAAAGCTTGAGAGAGCAAGCTGTACTCTTACGTAACTTAGCACGTGAGAAGGGAGTCCATTTGACCAGTATGCAACAGGCTGGAGGGTAGCCCGCAGCTGTGCCAACATCTGGTTCTCAGAGAGTGAGGTCGTCCACACTCTGGCCTTGCGACTATAAATACCATTGCCATGTTTATTAAAAGGAAACCAAATGCTCTATATATGTCACACCCTAACGTCCTTTTCCAATCCAATAGTGTTATGAATATTACGTTATTTGGAGCTCTTGGGAGCTAATATGTTTTATATCATGTTGTATGATAATTTTTGCAAGTCCTACTGGAGGACGTAGTCAGATTGACTTGGGCTACTGATAGCCACGTTGATTTTGTTTTGTTATCAAAATCATACCCTTTATTTGAAATAAAGCTTTTGTACAGTTCAAAGTTCTCGTCTTCGTTCTGGCTCATTTTTAAATGTCATGGTGGAGGTTATTGTGTGAACAGACTTTTAGTGATCCTGTTGTCAAATCAAACCCCGAGATAATTAAGAGGTAAGTAACGGTAAGTATGAACCCCCGTCTATTTTGGTGTGTTCCACAATGATTTCCTGTGAACTTCTGTGCTCTTATCTCGATAGTATCTGTCAGTGCCATTTTCATTGATGTAACTGTGCCGGTGCGATTGATAATTGGCAATCCGATTGAGGGGGCGGATATCTGACAGCCTACTATCCAGGAAAACGGGGACAGAAAGATTGGCGACCCAAGAACGTGGGGCTGAGTCAATAGAAAGATTGGCGCACCTAAAACGTTGGGGCTCGATTCAACATAACTGGATTACCAGGTTGAACGCCAGTAAGAGTGGCAAACCTAAAACGTGAGGTTCGATTAGACTCAAATAAAGAGGTTGATTCTTTGTTAGATGTCTAGGCCAATTGTAGAATTTAAGAGTGTGATTATATAGGAATTAAATGTTGTATTGTGTTAGGAAAATTACACTTAGAAAAGATCAGATCTTATACAACTTGAGAAAGGTTAAATAGGCTGGAAACTTAGAAAAATCGCCTATAATCTGGAATCTTATTTTATTTGACCGGCTTATGACATTTCAGTCATATTAAAGATAAAATTAAATTATTTGGATTGTAAATGTAAATTATTTGTGTTAGGATATTTTAAAATGAGCCAGGGAAATTTGAACATGTGCTTGAGTTTGTTTCAACATGAAGTATCGTCGAAGGTTAATTATAAGGTAGTTATAAGTTAGATTTAAGACAGAAAGTTGATCAAAATTATATATGGTGAAAAGTGTTGCTCAAATGTTGTTATTTTGCTCTTTTGATGTATGTCCCTACAGCAATCCTTTTTGAATAATATTGTAATGGCAGATGAAAGTTTGAAGAAAATGTTAGAGGAGATGTCTGCTAACGAGAATGCTAGTAATTTGAATGCAAGGATGGAGGAGAATGCTAGTAATATGTCTGCTAATTTGAATAGTAGTATAAAGGAGATGGAAGCTAGGAATACTAGTCGAATGGAGGAGAATGCTAGTAATTTGAAAGCTAGCATGGGTGAAAGTTTGAAAGGTATTCAAACTAGTGCTGCTAATTTGGAGGATAATATGTCGCGTTTACAGATTAATACCCTAGGAATTGAGAATACTGTAACGGACATGCGCACAGACGTGTCTAATGTCCATAAAGATGTGTCTATTGTGCATAAAAGTGTTGATGATGTTAAATTTGATGTGTCTAAGGTACAGAAAGACCTTACAATGTTAAATCTAGATGTAGCTAATGTCCGAGGGGATATTTCTTGTGCTAGAGCCGAAGTAGTTGTTGTCAAAAACGATGTAGCGACTGTCCAAGACAAGGTCGAGGAAGTCCAAAAAGAAATTCAAAAGCTAGAACTGATGTATCCAATGTTCAGGTAGACATTAATAACATTCGTGCGGATATAACTGAGGTGCACAGTGACATAACTAAGATTCAGGTAGAGGTCAACACAGTTTTCGTAGATATGACTAAAGTCCAAACTGATGTAAATAAAGTCAGGGAAGAAATCGAAAACTCAAAAACTCTTTGTACGCGTAATATAACTGCATTAGCGACTAGACTAGTCGATGAATCAGTTAGAACAACAACGTCTTTAGCAGAGTTGAAGTATGATGTAGAGGTCATGAGAACCCAGGTATTAGACCACAATAGAGTATTAAAAGAGGATATCGAAGTAGACATAGCCGAAATGTTAACAGCTAACGTAGCGGTATGGAAAGACGAGTGGAATAAGTCAAGTGGGGAACATGTAACCCAAATTCAGGAAAGGATTGAAAGAAAACTTGCCAGTACGCAGATAGAAATTAACAATGAAGTAGTACAGATTAGGAAAGATTTAAGCGTCAGGATAAATTCGTTATCCGAAAAACAAGTTGACGATAGAACACAACTAGATCAGGATATGCAAACTTTAAAATCTACATTAGAGGATCAAATTCATAAAGTTGTCTCGGATGTAAATGAAACGACGAGTAAACTGAAAAATTTGAAGTTAGGAGAGGCTAGTTTAATGCAGGACTACAAAGAAGAGATAATCAAGAAAGTCTTAACAGAAATCACTGACAAGGATACAGAAGGCTTAGCTTGCGAATTGAATAGGAATTATGCTAGAAGACATAACCTAGAGCCAGAAGAAAGAGACGTGACTCCTGAAGAACGTGTATCCAGATTCAGAGAGGAGGATGACGAGAGGAATATGGAACCTGAGTGGAACTATAGAGATAGTGGGAAAAACTATCCGGATTCATATCCGAGGAACGTGACGGTCATTAGGAATTTCGAAGACAAACCACAAAAATTCAGTAACACTGATAGTTTGACACCTATAGAGTATGTAAGGAATCTCAAAGATTATTTCATCGAAGCTCACATTCCCAGAGAGAGAGAGATGAAGATAGTAGAGAGATATCTGATTGGAGGACCCCTTGAATGGTTTTGCGCATTTAGATACACATTCAGTAACTTTGACGAGTTTGCAGAGGCATTAATCAAACGATTTTGGTCTATAGAAGCGCAGAATTCGTTAAGAGCGGAGGTGTATTCAAGAAAATACTCAGGTACTCTTCCAACGAGGTACGCTGATTTCTTTACGAGTCAGTTGTCCCGCTTGAGATTTTTGCAACCCCCATTGTCCACGGAGCAACTAATAGATGCGATTTCTCGTATGCTGCCAGTTGAGGTGAGAAGACTTATAATTTCGTCCAACATCAGAGATTTATCCAGCATGGATGAATTACTGAGAAGGTTAGACTACACAAGTCCAATGCCTAACGTAGTCCAGAAAGGTCAAAGGCAGGAGTTTAAGGAAATCAATACGGTATACATGGACCAAGTCCAACAAACTGACAAGCCAGAGGAGGAGAAAACTGACAATGTAGGTCCTCACAGGAATAATCAGTTTAGAAATTACAGATCACAAGGTTACCGACCGTATCAACAGAGAAGAGGTTGGAACTACAACCGAGGAAACTACAATGGAAGAGGCAGATATTACAACAATAATGGGTATAACCGTAACTATAATAGGAATAACCAAAACCAAAATAGAAACCAGAATACTCAAGGTCAGGTTATGACACCCGATCAGTATCAGCAAAGAGAGAAGGAAAGCCAGCAATACTTAAAAGAATTAAGGGATAAAGAAGCTGACAATCAAAAGAAAAGGCAGGATGTTGTAATCGATCCTGGACCTTCTACGAGCCAGCAGAACTTAGAAAATAGAAATACTGGTCAGAAGAGAAAGTAGAGAGGAAAGAATACATTAACCACACACAACCCAGGGTAGAAGAAAATTATGATTAAGGAACATAGAGGAAATATTATACTAGAGTAAGCCAGTAATAATTCAATTTCGTGTTCAAGAGAGTTGAGATACTTGTAACACTGAGTTTAAAAACAATTTGCAACTGTTTTTAAAACGTGGTGAGAGGAGAATGCCCCCGTAATTGAATTATATAGAGACCACGGTGGCTATATTTGAAATTATAATGAAAGTTATGGTTGTCATAGTTATGACGTGGGTAGTCATGACGTAAGCACGGATGACGTAAATGTTATGCCAGCAGGCTACTTGAGCTGAGATTCTCAGTGACGTCAGTATTTAGTCGAGAATGTTCCAAGATTTACGACGCAGTCGCAGGAAACGAGGAACTCTGCTGAGGAAGAAACTATGCTATTGGAGGAGAGGCATGAACCAATCAACGATAGTTTAAAGGAAGACGGAGATTGCTGAAACTATGGTATTTTTTTTATTACTTTTGGAATGCAGAATTGTGGAAATCCATTTGCAGTAAAGGCATTGATTTGGAATTTTGGTGAAATTTATTTTCAGTTTTTGAATTTTGAAAATCCGTCATGTATTAACGAAGTTGGAACTTTTAGCGATGACTCAGTACCACGCTTTGGAAGGGATGGAAACGCCCCTCGTGAAGTTAATAAAAGGGCTTGCGCAGAAGAGAGGAGGCTCTTTCGTTCTCTGATCATTCTGAGATCTCATTCTCAGATCATCGAAGTATATTTGTGAAAGTTCTTTTCTTATACATTCATTATAGTGAGACGTCGAAGTGAACAGCAGTGAAAAGAATCGTCTTTATAACGCGTGGCGAGGCCACTATATTAACGAGATCCAAGTCAAACTAGGTGAAGTTGAAACGGACCTTAGAAAGCTTCTACAAGTTTAGCTTTGAACAGTTAGCGGTCACCGATAAGCTAATTGTATTGTGCAGTGCTACATGCAGTTATAGTGAAAAGCTGAACAATTTCGACCGATTAGTTTAAAAGATATTAGCAGTTTTATACGACTGACAAAAGTGATTATCTCGCCACAAGAGAAGCACTTTTGTATAGCCAGAATCAACGCAACGGCTGACGCTGCGAGTGGAATAGAAAGACTTCAGATTGCTTGGTTACAGAACGATACAGTATAATGGAGCAATTTAATACGGCAGTTTGTTCTTCTAACACTACAACCGAAGAGCAGATGGAAGGCTAAAGGGCTTATTGCAATTGGGACATACTTCAACGGAGTAAGATAGCGACATGGAACTTCGCTAATTGCTATTCCACACAAGCGAACATGCGGTGAATACCATCTACACCCATGTTTCGTAATTAAAGGCTGAATACCATCGAACAGCCATAGAAACAATTTCATACTCTGAATATGAATAATTTCTTCGGAAATTTCTACAAAACTTCATGACGATTGTCTACTGGAACTTCAGGGAATTTTTCAAGAGAGGTCAGGGGTGTCCCGACTCACAAAGAAGATTATTGCCGGAAGGATGTCTATTCGTCTTCAAGGAGCAGAGCGATTCACGGAGAAGGAAGCAGTTCGATTCTCCGAGGGTGCTATTTCCTATTTCGAGGATGGAGCTCAGCTTTAACGTGGTGAAATGGATCCATCAGCAGTCTTCTTTGGGGAATTTTCCTCTGGAACGTCAATCGGCAGATAAGGTAGTCGTGAACGTTTATTGTATTTGAGTTTACTAATGATGTTTGAGCAAACATTTTTCCCATATTTTTATCCTCATGTTTTTTGCCCTATTTTCTTGTTGAGATTCTTATTCTCAGTACACCTTGATGAGTTTTGCATTTTTCGACGATTTATTAAGACATTGTTATGTCATGGGCATAGTTAATGATTTTGAATCAGTTGAGACTGATATTTGGATTTTTCAGTAATTAATATTTTTGTAGTCACGATTTGACTGTAAGTTAATGATTTTTATGGCAGATTTAAATTCAGACAGCGTGTCATTTTATTAAAGTAATTCAACCCCAGTTTAATTACTTTGACCAATTTTCTGTCATCATCAAGAAGGAAGAACATTTAAATGATTTTAGAGCGTTAAAATCTCTTACGTTGTCGACGATCTTGGAAATACTAGTCGTTATTTGAATTGATTGCAACACAGACATTTATCGTCAGTTATGAATGAACATTGCATTATAGACACTTTTGTGAAAGAGTAACTTTAATAATGAATTATTGAATGCATTAAAGTCAAGAACTTTTGTTAGGAGTTTTTCTCAATTAGAGATTTATAGAACGATGTTTGCATTCCCCAGTCTAATTGGATTCTATTCGACTACTTTGCATTTTAGTCGCACTTTATTTGATGATAGTATTTTCATACTACAATTTCTTTTAAGATGTTAATCTTAAATTTTGATAGACCAGACAGGCGTATATAAGCGTATTCACTATTAAATTTGTTTGTGATTGGCAAGTTTTGACTTCATTTCGGTTCATGAATGAAATCCACGAAGGTTAAATAGAAAAACAGTTTTGAAACAATTAATGATTATAAAAATTTTTAAGTGGAACTATGAATGTATAATCGCTAGTGCAGCGCGTGTTGAAAGTCGCTGAAATATAATGCCCTTGGATATGAAGGAAGTTCCCACAGGAATTAATGTTTAAGAATTATTTGTGGAAGTTTTGTAAGTTATGTGGAAGTTTAATGCCATATAGATTAATATATGATGATTTTGGGCATATTTTTAATGCAGATTGTGCATTAACTTGTTAGCGAAGGATTTTCCGCTGGAGTAAGATTGTCATAGTTCGTTGAAAATAAATCAAATGAATTAATGTTATAATTAACACGAGTTTTGAAAGAATTTGAGATAAGATTTTGAATGAAGGTTGCCGTCACAAATCATTATTAAAACCTTTATTAAACCAGATTGTGACATTAACATGTATAACTAACCTTCATTGGTCGATTATATTAAACCCGATTATGAAAATTACCAACCGAATGAACCTGTGGTCAATGTATTTCTGAAATTAATAATTTAAACAATTTAAATGTTAATATTGTAAATAATTGCTGTAAATATTTTTGAAAATAATGTGAAACGAGAGTGATGTTAAAGGCGTGCTTATAATATTTTTATTGTCTTTGACAAATATTATAAACAATTTCTAATTGTTATAAATAATTTATGTGATTTTGTTATAAACATTTAAGAGCTAATTAAACATTTGGATTGAACTTAACAAGTTTAAGGAATTAACATAATGATCCAATAGGATGTGAGCAAAGTACTTGAAAGATTTGCGTAAATATAATGTGAGTTGTCTTGTAGACATTTAAAAGCTTGAGAGAGCAAGCTGTACTCTTACGTAACTTAGCACGTGAGAAGGGAGTCCATTTGACCAGTATGCAACAGGCTGGAGGGTAGCCCGCAGCTGTGCCAACATCTGGTTCTCAGAGAGTGAGGTCGTCCACACTCTGGCCTTGCGACTATAAATACCATTGCCATGTTTATTAAAAGGAAACCAAATGCTCTATATATGTCACACCCTAACGTCCTTTTCCAATCCAATAGTGTTATGAATATTACGTTATTTGGAGCTCTTGGGAGCTAATATGTTTTATATCATGTTGTATGATAATTTTTGCAAGTCCTACTGGAGGACGTAGTCAGATTGACTTGGGCTTCTGATAGCCACGTTGATTTTGTTGTGTTATCAAAATCATACTCTTTATTAGAAATAAAGCTTTTGTACAGTTCAAAGTTCTCGTCTTCGTTCTGGCTCATTTTTAAATGTCATGGTGGAGGTTATTGTGTGAACAGACTTTTAGTGATCCTGTTGTCAACTCAAACCCCGAGATAATTAAGAGGTAAGTAACGGTAAGTATGAACCCCCGTCTATTTTGGTGTGTTCCACAATGATTTCCTGTGAACTTCTGTGCTCTTATCTCGATAGTATCTGTCAGTGCCATTTTCATTGATGTAACTGTGCCGGTGCGATTGATAATTGGCAATCCGATTGAGGGGGCGGATATCTGACAGCCTACTATCCAGGTAAACGGGGACAGTACCTAATTAAAGGCCATGGCCCCCTACTTAAATCCTAGCCCCAGTTACGAATACACACACTAGTACAGCAATCACAATGACATAGGTTATCAGACCGGTTCAACACACACCCAAGTACACGGGGATATATGACCACGATGTCACCAGGCCCCTAAATTAATCAACAACAACTCTCAAATTTGTGGATTTCCGTGGGTTGCTCCAGGCAAATGCCGGGATGGTAGCTAAATTGCGACCTTGGCTGCCTCCTTCTCCAATCCTAGTCACAATTACAAATATACACCGTAATTCATTCATCACAACAACACAGGTTATCAGACAAATTATACACATACAAGTAAATGGGGATAAATGACCACAAAGTCGCAAAACATCTCAGTTCAATGAATCAGCGACAAACTGTAGAAGAAAGCCTTAGCCATTCGTGACTGTAAACATGCATTAACCAATGGATTCAATAATCAGTCTCTTTGTCCCCTCGTTTAGTTTATCTGGGCAGAAAGAGGCTGGAATTTTGTGTCACCAACGCCCTCGAGCGTGCGCTTTTCAAGCGTAATCCTAAAAAAAAAAGTATTCTTCAAGTTTGAAATTGATGCGGATTATAAAAGAGGGGCAAAAAAGAGAGAAATTGTGTAACACAAAAAGCTTTGAAATAAATGATTAAGAGGCGTTGCAACTTTTTACTCTTCCTTTTTACAGAGAGCTTGTGTGTGTTGCAAAATCACGCAGCCAGTTTTGTCACCTCCCATTATTGCATGCATTGTTGGTGCCATTGTTTTGCGTGTGGAAGCTTCCACACCGGTGGGCCAGCCACCAATATTCCGACCGTCATCTGCTTTGACTTACTGACAACACACTTTATTACTCGCACCAGAATCCAGATAGAAATACAAAAATAAATAGTATAATACCGCTTCATTCCCTGTTTTTTTAAAGTTATTTAGCAAAAGGAAAGAGAGAAAGAGAAAATTTCGTCCAAGTCAATGTATTTTATTATTTGTCGTAAAATCGATATGGAAATAAAACTAAAAGAAAAAAAACGAACGAAGGATTTATTATTAAATGAATCGTGCAATGTGATTGGAGCAGGTGGTAAAGTGATTAATGAAAATACATTTCATATTTTGTAAGCCCTGGGTTCAAAGAGGAAAGATACTGGCAGTGGCTTCAAAAACTGTAATTTGTGAGTCTCATTTAACTTTAGCTCTTTCCCTGGTTCGTGTCATTCAAAGTAATGAAGACTGAACCTAGGACAATATGACCTTCCATTTATTGTTACGAATGAAAAAAACTTCCGGTAGAAGAGATATCAGTGGCGTGCCTCATTTTATTCTTTCACTCTCGGGTGCAGTCAAACATAGGACCAAAGTAACGGAAAAACAGCTTAAACTTTGCATGGCAGCAGACAGAAAGACATTTCGGAAGCGGTTCCAAACTCAAGGTCATCACATCCTCCCCATTCCCGTATTCTCCCCCCGCTATAAACGATTACCTAAAATGTATTCCATGAAATATTACAGATAGATTATGGCAAGACCTCGAATTTGAAGGAAAAATGTGAGGCAGTCTGTATTGAACAAATATATATTTACTGTACTAATTCGCAACTCTGGTGATGATTATTGTTTTGTCAGGGAAGAAACATTAAGGTCATCTACTCCTATTGCTGCGAATGATGATTAAATGAATATGGATAATGACAATGGGTATTAATTACTGCAAATAAAAACTAACTTTTAACTTATGGTACAAGAAGAAATAGACCAAAAAAAAAAAAAAGAGACGAATAAGCGAAATAAAAGGTAGGCGAAAAATGGTTTCAGTCCATGAAGAATGAAACTTGAGGGGCGTAAATAGTGATTGAGCCAATAGATAAACTCTCAGTTCTGTTTAAATATGTGTTACTACCTAAGGTCTTAGCATTAATAAAATAAATAGCATTAATATCTAAGTATTTATATTAGAAATTAATTCTTAAGAGTATTTATAGTAGTTATGATTTCATAATGATACATTGCAGGTTTGACCTACGGTTTCTACCAAATTATTATTAAAAACTAATTAATATGTCTTACCTAACTAATTTTAGACTTAAGGATACTATTTAAGTTTTAAGTACAAAATGTGTTGTGTACATCTTCTTTCTGAGTAAAAGAATTTAGTTAGTTGGTTATTGTTGTTTTAAGGGGCGGAATTACGAGGTTAGTAAAAGAAGGTCAAATAAGCATTAAAAACGCCAAGATATAATTAAGATAAAATCAGATGAAATATTTTGAAGTTATATTTTTAATTTTCCAATTTTTAGTTTTTCAATTTTTAACTTTCAATTTTTAATTTTTAATTTTACATTTCAAGTATCAAATTTTAAATTTTATTTGTTTATTTTCATTTCTTATATAGACTATATATTTTTACTTTTTATTTTATCTTTTTAATTTTTTATATTTTATCATCTTTAAATTTTTAAATTTTATTATTTTAATTGATTTAAAATTTTGTATTATTTCAAATTAAATTAGAAATATCCAAGAAATTTCTGATTAGAGGTTTAACCAAACTCCCACTTAAAATATAGATATGAAACGCTGTGTGAGTTTGCTGATCCCTTTGAACACAACAGTATTGCTAGGAAATTGCAGAATGCAATATTTGTCCATACCACTACTACACCCACTAACGCACCTTTCGTCTCAAAGACTCATTTCCACGGGTAAAACCTCTGTCATGACGTCAGTTCTTTCTTCCTCGGTGGATAAGTGATAGACTACCTGCTTCATGATCCCAGGATCATGGGTTCTATTCCCGGTCGAAAAAGTCGGTTTCTTTAAGGACGGCATACATTCGTGACACTACAGATAGTAAAAGATATCTCATAATATTTGAGAGCTGCAAGACAATGTAATGTTGAAGGTTTTTTGCCAAATGACAGTGCTTAACAAAACGTTGAAAGCGGAGAGTATGTCACAACTCGAAAGTCCTATACACAGGTAGCTGGGACCATACGATTCTTCTTCTCATTCTTCTTCTCATTCCTCTTCATCTTCATCTTCTTCTTCTTATTATTCTTATTCTTATTAGTATCATCATCATCATCATCATCATCATGGTCTCTCCATTACTTTACCTAAAACTCTTATTCAATGAGTGGTGGAACAACATTTGCATGCTACGAGTTTCTGACAGCCCGAATGTCTTTCCCATGAAATATCTATACTGTAGGAACTAGAGAGACTGAGAATAAAGTATTGTTATGACTTACACTAGCTGATTTACAGGCTTTGCTCGAGTGTTGTTTAAGGATTTTTACTTTTCTGTAAATGTACTGGTAGCAACAACATAATAAAAAACTGCTCTATTAGATACACAGAAAACTAAAGAAGAAATTATTTTGTGTTTTTGATCCTAAATGAGATTTTTCTATAGAATGTCGCATACAAATCAGGCTTATCTTCCCCAATATAGACATATGGGGTTTCAAAATATAGTACTGTCTCCAGCACTAATTAACAGGTTTGAAGAAAACTCGATATAAATTCTATGGTTAGTTAGTTACTATTGTTTTAGAGGGCGAAACAGTGAGGACATAATGTCCATTAAATTCTATAGTGTTTTAGGTGATAAATAGAGCTGACCACTACTCCTTAGAGTGATAGAAAGCTCAATGGGGCCTGTTGGGCTGGCGTTGCAACGGTTACAAGTCGTCATTCCTTGATGAGCTTTCAAGAGAGTAGTTTTTTGTGAAAGGTCTCGGAAATGATTCCTTCTATGGCCTTAAAATGTGATGTCTCTCGTGGATTCGCTGAGTATTGTTCCCCACATTAAGGGGCGTAAAATAAAATGAGCTGAGATCGGCCCTTCTACGACAACGTTGATATTTTGACTATTTAACCATTTGTGGAGTGCTAAGAATTTAGTCATCGCGAAACTCCAATAGCCCTATGCTTTGTACAGGTATCAAATATGTTCAACAAAATATGCCATTTTAATAGGTTGGGTAGTTTTTCGGTGTAAAGGTAACAATCAGACACCACTAGAATTTTATACTATATCAGAATGAATAATTGTACTATCTAGTATTTTTAACTTTCATAAACATTTACCGTAACCCCTTGCTTGGGCTTTAGAAGCTAACATTAGAAACAGGACATGAAATAAACCAAGAAAGACTGCCAAGCCCGGCTGAGGATTTTATTGAGCTTTTAACATAAGAAAATGTTTTAACAACTTTTTAATGTGTTACAGTGTATACTTTTAGTGATCTATGTGTGTTTTCATGTACAATTTTTAACTACATCGAGTATATAAAGGGAATGTTTTAAGTGCTGCCCAAATAAAATAGGCTGATGAAGACGTCAATAAGTGTTAGACGTCGAAACATGTACCATGTGTTAAAAGACGAGTGATTGTATCACGAAATTTTAATAAACAGTATTGACGAGGTGGAACCATTTGGAACTTTGTTCTTAATATGTACCGTAAAGATAACCGTCAACAGTGGCTATGCTGGATAAAGCGCAGCGTTAGGTCATGCGGCCAAGCTCTCTGCTGACTCGGTAGACGCCCCACCGTCGGACGTCCTTGAAATGGTTTTCCGTGGTTTCCCATTTTCAACACCAGGCAAATGCTGGGACGGTACCTTCTGACAGGCCACGGCAACTTCCTTCTACATCCGTGCCCAGTTTCATTCATCTTCATCCATTCCGTCTCTCATCCCGACCCACAGGTCGTCCACGGGCGTCGACTAGAAATACCTGCACTCGGCCTCTCAGGAGGCCACACGACGACGACAACCATAAAGGTTAATTATCTCTCATTCCAAGGTTACTTGTAAAGTGTATGAGGTGGTCATGGTCAATTAGGCGTCGAATGACGTTGAAGTACTACTAAACGCTTATAGAAATGAAAGAGAGATTAGGTGTTGCATAGTAATAGCAGCAGTTAGTGGCTATGCTGGCTAAAGCGCAGCATTAGGTCATGGGACCAAGCTCTCTGCTGACTCGGTAGACGCGTGGGTTCGAGCCCCACCGTCGGCCGTCCTTGAAATGGTTTTCCGTGGTTTCCCATTTTCAACACCAGGCAAATGCTGGGACGGTACCTTCTGACAGGCCACGGCCGCTTCCTTCCCCATCCTTGCCCAGTTTCATTCACCATCATTCATTTCATCTCTCATTAACTCCTCTCATGAGGTTGGCGTCAGGAAGGGCATCCGGCCGTAAAAACCATCGCCACAAAGACTTCCATCGCATCTCATCCCCGACCCCGTTGGAAAACGGGAATAATAAGGGGTAGACATACATAGTAATAGCAGCAGTTACGCACATTGGACATCGCCTGGCTACCACTTTTAAACACCATTGAATGCCAACAGACTGATCTTAGATTGAACCTGAAGTCTATCACAACATTAATAATAATAATAATGTATTTATTTATTCGTTAATTCCCCATAAGGAGAGCGTTACATCACAATCAATTTTCATGTTTCATTCTGGCCCTTTCTCTTTCTTTTTTTTCCAAAAACCTCTCATATACACACTGTGCTTCCTCTTTCTCTCCTCCGTCCACTTCTTTCCCGGTTGTCTCTCTCTTTGGGAGTTTGCTCAAAGATCCGTTGTAGAAGTTTTTCTCTGTATGTGCTTCTGTCTGTCATGTCTTCTGTAGAGATGTTTAGTTTCTTGAGGTCTTCCACGGGTTCCTTTACCCAATTGTTTTTAGTGTACTATTCGTAACTATATTAAAAATATTCTTGGTCAGTCTGTCTTCGGTCATCCTATGTATATGTCCATAAACATTTTCCCTCCTTTTCCTTATGTTGTTAGAAATCGTCTCTGTCTGTTTGTACAGTTCTATTGTCGGTCTCTTTATCCATATTCCCTTTTTCTGAACTGGCCCGTAGATTTTTCTCAGAATTTTTCTCTCATGTTTTTCTAATTCCTTGATTTTTGTTCATCCCTTGATTGCTGTAGTTTCTGAAGCGTATAAGGCCTCTGCTAAGACTAATAATAATAATGATAATATGTGTGAACAACTTATTCAATTTAAAGAATGAGATGGTTCGATATGCAAGGAGAGGGGAAATTCGTTTGTGCTTTTCATTAATTGCCACCCTATTATGATTGCTACATATTCATGCTTTCACAAATTGTTCAATTCTGGGGTCAAGAAAAGGGAAGGATTTCTTCATTTCCAGACTTTCCTTGCCATTCCTTTTTCTTACTCCGCAATTTATTTTTTGTGCTGGTGCTTTCAATCTGTCCTTTTAATTAAAATATCTCCAATGTGTACCTGCTACTAATTGAAGATTTACAAACAACTGAAATGTTCTTAATTTAAAACATGATTTCTTTATCACTGCAGGTGTGGCTTCTTTGAAAACATACTTTCATATTGATATCAAGGCTTAATACCAAATCTTAAGCTATACTTTTCTTTTATGTTGTAGGTAAGGATGCACGAATAATTTCTTCAGAGTGAGCAAATAATGAGGCGAGATGTTCTTCAGTAAGAGAAACCTGTAAGTTACTTTAATTTACACTACATTAATCGAATATTTCGTAGCAAACTAAGTTTTATATTTTATTCTGCCAACAAAACCTTTGAATCGCGGCTTGCTTAACACTTTCGTTGCTGTAATGGTTTAGAAGGTATTCATCAATGATATAGGCCCAATTTAAAAATGTCCAACTTTCTAGGAAAGCAGATTGCACGCTAGAACTTGCACAAAGGGTCATGTGTTCCATTCCTGCCCGGATCGTGGAAATTTAACTTCCGATTGTTCATTCTACTCCTACTATTCTCGATTCTCAGGTTTCCTAAGGAAGTTAATGTAATTAGAAATACCTGAACAAAATATTAATGGAGGTTATACGCCATTATTTATTTATGTATTTATTTATTTTCTTAGTTTTGTTTTTGTTTTGTTGTTTTGTTGTTTGTCATTTGTATTTTGTAGTTTGTATTTTGTGCGTCGTATTTCGTATTTTGTATTATATATATATATATATATATATATATATACCGTATATACATACACACATCAAAAAAAGTTTTGCATCACCTCGGTTCCAAGAGTTCCGGAACCGTTAAATACAAAGGGAATAGAGATCAACACAAACAACATTTCAGCTCGTTTTATTGCTCATGAGACCCACACATTGCATGTTGTACCATCATACAGCTAGACTTTCAGCATTTGTGGTCCAGATTGCAGTACACACCACTACCTCTAATACCCAGTAGCACGTCCTCTTGCATTGATGCATGCCTGTATTCGCCGTGGCATACTATCCACAAGTTCATCAAGACACTGTTGGTCCAAATTGTCCCACTCCTCAACGACAATTCGGCGTAAATCTCTCAGAGTGGTTGGTGGGTCAAGACGTCCATAAACAGCCCTTTTCAACATATCCCAGGCATGTTCGATAGGGTTCATGTCTGGCGAACATGCTGGCCACTGTAGTCGAGCGATGTCGTTATCTTGAAGGAACGCATTCACAAGATGTGCACGATGAGGTCGAGAATTGTCGTCCATGAAGACAAATGCCTCTCCAATATTCTGCCGATATGGTTGCACTATGGGTCGGAGGATGTCATTCAGGTATCGTAAAGCCGTTTCGGAGCCTTCCATGACCACCAGTGGCGTACGTCGGCCCCACATAATGCCACCCCAAAACATCAGGGAACCACCACCTTGCTGCACTCGCTGGACAGTGTGTCTAAGACGTTCAGCCTGACCAGGGTGCCTCCAAACACGTCTCCGACGATTGTCTGGTTGAAGGCATATGCGACACTCATCGGTGAAGAGAACGTGATGCCAATTCCGTGGGGTCCATTCAGCATGTTGTTGGGCCCATCTGTACCGCGCTGCATGGTGTCGGGGTTGCAAAGCTGGACCTCGCCATGGACGTCGGGAGTGAAGTTGCGCATCATGCAGCCTATTGCGCACAGTTTGAGTTGAAACACGACGTCCTGTGGCTGAACGAAACGCATTATTCAACATGGTGGCATTGCTGTCAGGGTTCCTCCGAGCGGCAATCCGTAAGTAGCGTACAGTAGTAGCCCTTGGGCGGCCTGAGCGAAGCCTGTCATCGACAGTTCCTGTATCTCTGTACCTCCTCCATGTCCGAACAACATCGCTTTGGTTCACTCTGAGACGCCTGGAAACTTCCCTTGTTGAGAGCCCTTCTTGACACAAAGTAACAATGCGGACGCGATCGAACTGCGGTATTGACCTTCTAGGCATGGTAGAACTACAGACAACATGAGCAGCGTACCTTCGTCCTGGTGGAATGACTGGAACTGATCGGCTGTCGTACCCCCTCCGTCTAATAGGCCCTGCTCATGCATGGTTGTTTACATCTTTGAGCAGTTTTAGTGACATCTATGAACAGTCAAAGGGACTGTATCTTGGATACAATATACACAGTCAACGTCTATATGCCGGAGATCTGGGAACCGAGGTGATGCAAAACTTTTTTTGATGTGTGTATATTGTTTTTTGTATTTTTGTTTCTTGGTTTTTGTTTTTGGTATTTGGTTTCCGGTTTTGGATTTTTGTTTTTGGTTTATTGTTTATTGTATTTTGTATATTGTTGTTGTTTGTTGTTGTTTGTTGTTGTTTGTTGTTGCTTTTTGTTTTTGTTTTGTTTTTTCCCCCCTGTAAATTACATACCAACATTCATTAATTCAATGGTTCGATCCAGTGGGTTCAGCCAATCAGAATAGATCATACGTAAAGTATGCCTCGACTCTACCTAAACAACGAGCACAATCCTGGCAACGGCTTGAATCTGAATGGTCATATCGGTAAATCACCCGCCAGCCATTCTGACCTGACTTATCGGGCTTGCTGGGACCAGTGGATTTTTGTGAACGCGCATACACGGTCACTGGGCTCTGGAAAACCCTGACGGACCACCAGGTGAGAGACTGTCAGATCATCTGAGAAATATGCTATGTGCAGATTCAACTGCTTGGACACCCTTAATTCAGAAACGGCTGGCACCATCATTGCAGACCCCTCACCCCTCTGTCGACCCGTATCATTTCTAGGAGCTTTGTTAATGGTTTCATAGTACCTATAACACGTCGTGCCATTGCCGAAACTTGGACAGCTTTAGTGTCAAATCCAGGTCCTCTTTGCGATCCAACGATGGTCGTGTTCTTGTCTGAAGACCGCGTGGTGCGTGAGTGTATTTCTGTGGCACACCTCACTGCCGGAGAGATAGCCTTGGTGTCCGTATTTTAAGACAGCCGTCACCCGTAACTGTGCTATAAGGGTCAATAATGGTACAGGGATATGTGCAGAGTATCCTTCAGCCACGTGTCTTACCACTAGTGGCAGTTTGTTGTTGGTTATTTAGGGGCTTTGTGATATCGATGCCATGTGGCCCCATGCACTTGGGTGTGTATACAATTTATCTGATAACCTGTGTCACTGATCTCTACATTAGTGTGTGTATTTGTAATTGAGGTAGGATTTGAGTAGGATGCGGCCGTGGCATCAATTTATGAACTATTTAGACATTTACCTGGAGTAGAAGTGGGAAACCACGGAAAAGCACTTCCAGGATGGCTGAGGTAGGAATCAAACTCGCCTCTTCTCAGTTTTGCTTCACGAGACTGGGTGTACCCCGTTCTAACCCTCAGACCATATTTATTTTGGCTGAGCCGAGAATCAGGCCCTGGCCTCCACTGTGATAGCCAAGAATGCTAGCCACTACGCCACGAGGTGGAGTCGTGGCAGGGCGTCCATCCCTAACGCTTGACCACACACAGCAACGGTGGCGCATTGCATCTCCTACCGAATCCTTGTTCAAATTACAAATACACATTCTACTGCAATCAGCATAATAAGACAGGTTATCATACACACCCAAGTATATGAAGGAGGGGGTAAATAACCATGATCTCGCAAACCCCTAACTAAATTAATAACCACTTGGAAATAACATGTTTTAAAATATTTAGTGTATATTATATTTACAAGTAGTTTGTAAATGTAAGATAATTGTGTTGAATCGTCAATCACTTGGTATATTTAGGCACATTTTGTGCTGAATTTCTGTGAAGCCTTGGATAGTATGCCGTAATAGTGTACACAATAAGCTTCAATTATATGATCATCCATTAATGCGTGTCAGTAATCTGTACCATAATCCGAGCATCTGTTATACGTACATGCTCAAGCTATAAATTGATACTTGGTTTAACTATGATTTATTGCAACATTTCTTCCACATTCCTTTTATGGTTGATACCACTCTGGTCTATACGAGGATTACTGTGGTTGTTATGAGCCCCTTTTTTCATAATATATTAAATCCAGGGCATTTTGAAATTCGTATGGACCACCTCATGCTGTAGTGGTTAGAATTCTCGACGACCGGTTTCAATGCTATGAAAACATTCCCTTCTGGACTGTGGGTAATAACAAGGTGGGTTAAATTCCCAATCCAGCCATCCTAGAAGTAGTTTCCCAGTTCCACTCCAGGCAAATATCGGTATAGTGGCTAAATTAGAGGGGAGGTACACCTTTTGCATGGCAATTTCAACTGAGTTTAAAAAAAATCATAGCCTAAACTATATGTTGCAAATAAATAAGACTTTGCAGGATTATTAAACATAGCTCACCCTTTATTATGCACAAATCACAATGTTTAATTTGCTTGTTGTCATGCATTATTATACCACCAAAATGTCAGCTGTATTTTGTACAGTTGGACAGTGTTTACATTATAAGTACCCTAAAATTTAAAATATTTAATGCATGTTCATTTGAGCTGTTGGTTACATTCACGGCTACAACATACACCAAAATAATATTGATACACTTTCAGAACTTTTTGTTCATGCTCTTACTCTCAATGTTTTTTTTTTACTTTTGTTGGGTAAAATATATTCTCTTAAATGGGAAGTATGTTTGACACACAAAACATTTTGGTGTATGTTCATATTAATACTATACACAACCATGGAAAATTGTATTGAGATATCTTGAATGGTATTTGAATTATCATGTAAACCCTGTATGAAAATAACGTTTTCGGAAACGAGCTTCAAATTTGCCTAAGCATAGAATTTAAATAGACTACTTAAGCGACAGCAACTATAGTTTAATAGCATATATCTGGAAGCATTGAAAATATTTTCATTTTGTTTTCACCAAAAGAAATATAAAAGATTAGTCATTCAAATAATTCATTAACAAAATTAAAATGTTTTGACCCTGAAAGGTGTACGTCCCCCCTTAAGGCCACGGTGACCTCCTTCCCAAACCGAGCATCATTTACAAATACACACACTTTTGAAGCCATAGTAAGTACTTGGTCTTGAGGAGTCTGTGGTGTTCTGAAAAGTAGAACATTTGGATCCGTATCCCAACTGGACTATGACTAGACTGGGTGAAATATTTCGTATTTGAATTAACACTCGAGGCACAGAGCAATCCGAGTAAGTCGGCTTACCAAATTTTCGTATCCCCCCCAACCAATCACTCAACTGCAACCATTTCCTCAAAAGCATACGTTTGGTGAGAGGTCCTATATAGCATGCTGGGTGAAGTGCTTATAGCAGTGCGACTGGATATGAGAACTCAGAAAGCCCATCTATCGTGACTAAATTAATTAATTGGTATTCTGCCCAAAGGCAGGTCCGAGCCTCCGAATAGGCTACCCCCAGCCGGAGTTTACTTGCGGTAGGGTGACCAAGGTCTTTCCGCTCCCCCTTATGTTGGCCAACAACGCGCAATGCCTAGAACCGGCATACCATCCAAGTTCCGACTGCGCCCAATGTTGCTTAACTGCGGAGTCTCGTGACTGATCTAAGTTAAGGTTGGATTGGAGTATCGGAAAACGTTTTCCTGTGTTGAAATCACCTACAAACGTTTGTCAATCTTGCTGTTTCTCCAACACTCGTGTTACACTTCAACGATATCGGGGGATTAACGTTCGAGATGTCCTCTTGTAAGTCAGATTCAGAAACCACAGCAATGTTTAGCAGCGAGCATATGCGTGGATTTCACCGATGTCCATCCGCTATCTTGTCTGGCAAATGATAGCATATTACCTCATTTCAAGGAGCAGAGAATTAAAATATTTGGGACGATAATACTTTTATATTTTGCCGTTTGCAATTTAACGAGGTAGGGTTTACAATCTTGTCTGGATACCATTGATATAAGCCGTGATTGGATACGCAAGTGTTCATCCGTCTGATGGCACAATGAGACGCGCCAGGATTTTATAGTGTCCCGTGACGCCACGTGAACACTTACGACGGTCTGCTCGTGTCTTGTCATACGTTGCTTGAATTCAAGTGAACTGCTCTTATCAAGTGATTGATAGTTTATGAGGAAAGATAGCTTTAAATCTATTTCTCAGTGTTGCCACATTAACAATTAATATTTTAGCTTTCGGTCGGTCAACATTCCAATTACTGGAATATGTGATAATAACCTGAAATAAATTACATATGATTACTGTAATATTTACCAGGTGAATCCGCTGGCCTTAATTTTTTTTTTTTTTAGCGTATGGCTTTTAGTGCCGGGAGTGTCCGAGGACAAGTTCGGCTCGCCAGTTTTGTAGCTGCTTCGAGACGGACACCCAATGGGTGAGCTACAAGTACCGTTGGGGAGGGAAGTTGGAATGTAAGGACGAGGAGTTGGAAGATAGCGGCTGTGGCCTATAGTTAGGGACCAACCCCGGCATTTGCCTGGAAGGAAGATGGGAAACCACAGAAGACCATCTTCAAGGTTGCCGGCGGGGGGATTCGAACCTCCTCGCCTCCCGGATGTGAACGACTGCTATTAGTCATGCCGTAACCACCACGGCTAACTCACCCGGTGCTGGCCTTAATAATATTGCTTTAAGCAGCCCAACTGGCGTTGTTGTCAAAAAGGTCGACATTTCTGTGCTTGCATCATGCAATGCAAGCATATCCTGCAAACGATACCTTTTTTTTTCGTGTGACCTCCTGAGAGGCCGAGTGCAGGTCTTTCTAATCGACGCCTGTGGGCGACCTGCGCGTCGGGATGAGAGATGGAATGGATGAAGATTAATGAAACTGGGCAAGGATGTGGAAGTAATCGGCCGTGGCCTGTCAGAAGGTACCGTCCCAGCATTTGCCTGGTGTTGAAAATGGGAAACCACGGAAAACCATTTCAAGGACGGCCGACGGTGGGGCTCGAACCCACGCGTCTACCGAGTCAGCAGAGAGCTTGGCCCCATGACCTAACGCTGCGCTTTTAGCGAGCATAGCTACTGCTGTCGGTGCAAACGATAATGAACACTATTCTCTTTCCCTCGATGTGACCACAGACTGCTACGAGGGAAAAGGAATAGTGTTCAATATCGTTTTTACAGGATATGCTTGCAGTGCATTAGTACGATACGGGATGCAAGCAGAGAAATATCGACCTTTCTGACAAACGCGTTACTTAGGCTGCATAAAACAATTTTATTAGGGGAAGCTGATTCACCTGGTTTATCGTTGCGGACTATTGTAGAAGGAAACTAACGGATGACATGTTTCGCTCGTCAAGCGAGCATCATCAGATCCAAATATGCAAGACAAATAGCTCTACAAAACACTACCAAAACTACAGTTTTTGTTGATGGGATAGTCTTTTCTAAGTTATGCAACATTAAATTAAATAATTATTTTTTCGGTGCTTAATGATTTAATATTTATCAGTAATTATTACCAAACTGTCCTGCTCCGTGGCTAAATGGTTAGCGCACTAGGCTTTGACCCAAAGTGCCCCGGGTTCGATTCCCGGCCGAGCCATCAGAGATTTTAATCTCCTGGGGTTAATTCCCGTGGCTCGGGGACTGGGTGTCTGTGCCGTCTTCATCATCACTTCATCCTCATTACGACGCGCAGGTCGCCTACAGGCGTCAACTAGAAGGACCTGCACTCGGCCTCTCCGGAGGCCACACTATTATTATTTATTACCACACTTACTAAATTTTCAGGTGAGTTTTCTTGATTTTTTTTTTTTTTTTGTGGGCAGAGACTGTCTGTAGGTGTCACTGCCCGGGATGGTTTCTAACATAAGGTCCCCGCCATCTCCTCCCTAATCCTCACATGAATTACAAATACACACACTGATACATACATCACTATAGCACAGGTTATCAGACACAAACTCCACGCACACACCCTTGTACACGGGGATAGATTACCGTGTTGTCCAAGCCTCTGAAATTAAGCAACAACAACATGTTTTATCTTGTTCAGTGAAATACCAGTAACGGAAACAGGAGGTTATCAGTGAATATGTTGCGTGAGTGGATTGTCACAGAATGTAATGGTGAATCATTTATATTAAGCATGTTGAATTATCAGAATTATGACGTGAGTATCGGCCATTAGCATATCAAATACAAATTAGGGTAAACGGCTTCGCTGGCCCCCCATATGGGACAGATAAACAATAACTCTCTGTTCCTGTTAGACAGAGCCCCTGTGGCTTAGGCGACAGGACGCGGGCCTCTCACCGATGGGTCCGTGGTTCAAATCCGGTCACTCCATGTGAGATCTGTGCTGGACAAAACTGAGGCAGACAGGTTTTTCTCCGGGTACTCCGGTTTTCCCTGTCAAAATTTAATTCCAGCAACACACTCCACTATCATTTCATTTCATCTGTCATTCATTTAATCATTGCCCCAGAGGAGTGCGACAGGCTTCGGCAGCCGGCACAGTTCATATCCTCGCCGCTAGCTTAGGGCTTCATTCATTCCATTCCTGACCAGGTCGGAGACTGGAAGCAGGCTGTGGATTTTCATTTTCCTGTTAGACAATACTCCTCTAGGGGCTTACAATATGTGGGACTTGGGTTGGTGACCACGGGACCCCAACTGAGTCTGTAATTGCTTCTACTTATTTATTTTGGGCTCATCTCTATTATCTTACCTATCGACCTCTCTTGGTCAACTCTTGTTCTTTTCCCACCCCGATGATATTAGGGTATCGAATCCCTATGGATCCTTTCATTTCCCGCCATATTTACCCCTTGTCTCATCTTTCCTGGTCTCTCATTCATTGAATGTCGAACCCCCTAAATAAAGCAACAACATCAAACAAACCCCTTCCTCAAATAGGATATTACCACATTTCCGTAAATTTATGAGTTAGTCCTTGTGGAGGCGCCCTTGGTATTTGTTGAAATGTGACGCTAAGACCTCTTGTACATTTGTAATGGAGTTTTCGGACGGTCTCTAACCCACGCTTATCAGATCCATGTTAACATCCCCCTTGTGTCTTGTTAACTGTCGCCAACTTTACCAATATTTCGTCTACTCGTTTTCACTTCAACTTACTCGTCCCCCTTGCCTTGCTAAAGTTTGCAAGTGATGATTCTGTACTTAGGACACATCGTAAACTGATGGAAGGCATAGGCTACACCGCCAGAGCACAGGCGGACGCGGGGCAGCAAGGAAAGTTTCTTGACGGCCATGTACGTACAGCGGGTTGCATGGCAGCCGGGGTGCGCAATTAAAGTAGAAGGATTGTCCAGTAGGCCTATGTACTATCGCTCGCCGTAAGCCGAGAAATGGTCTGGCCCGTGGCGAATTTGTTAGCACCTTCAGATTACCGTTTTTTTTAATCCGTGGCCCATTACCTGTGTGGAAGAAATTTTGAAAACATTGAAGATTTTCCATGCTGTTTGACCAACATGCGTGACAAAATCCAAACCAAACCCCTTGGCACCACAGCCCATAAAGGGCCTAGGGCTACCAAGCGACCGCTGCCCAGCCATTTGAGCTGCATATTATGGGGTGACGAATGGTCAGCGCGTCAGGTCACTACGGCCATTAATCTTGGTTTCCGTGACTGGGACGCTGCCTCACTGTCAGACAGCTCCTCTATTATCCTCACGAGGTTGAGTGCACCACGTTCCAGCCCTCACGTCAGTTTTTAAAATACCTGACGGAGCTGGAAATCAAACCCGAGGGCTCTAGGTCCAAGGCATGCGTGCTACCCGATACCACGGTACTGGCACATGAGTGACAAGACTAATCAATATCCTGGAGGTCACGTTCTCAATGTTTCTTCGTTAGTGCCATTGTGTTTCTTCTTCTTCTTCTTCTTCTTCTTAATGATGTGTAACATCTTTCCACTCGGTTGCTGGATATTTGTGGGAGTGATTTGGAAAAATGGGACGGAAGTGGATCGGACGATCCAGCTGGCAGTAGTGGATCGAACGGAAGGATGAAAGACGCACTGCCAGCTGGATCGCATTGCTCAACACTTTCATTTTGACGGTAAACGCTCATGCGAACTCTGGTGTCAATTGATTGAAAAAAGCACATGGCACATGCTCGAAGTCTTCGTATCAGTATTTAAATGATAAAATGCTTTAATATCAAACATTGTAAGTAGTCGGCATTGCCGGTATTATGTTCCTGCACAATGGCTATTCAAATATTAACCCACATAACGGTAATGTAGGCATCAATATAATATAATCGTTGTGTTTATACGAGAATTGAGCAAGCCTTCATGAACTATTACTGAATACATTCTCTTTCCTCACAAGAGGGCCTATTCATAAGGCATTTTAAACTCAATTTCACGCAGGAACATTATCGAAACAAGCAACATATAAATGCAACTTAATTCCGCGATGCATTATTATTGGTGCGTGAAAATAAGTCACCATCTTGCACCTAATATTCTTGAGGTCGAAATAGCCGTGGGGTTAGCGTCATTGACTGCGAATCTAGAGATCTCGTGTTCGAATCCCGGACGGGTTAGATATTTTTGCTACCAGATTATCGTTTTAAACGATATTTATCATATCAATATGACTCATTTTAACAGAATCCATATGAAATTACGTGTTGATCTGTGAATGACGAGATCCGGGAACTGGGCAAGCCTTTCATGATCTACTGCTGTGCACATTGCATTTACTCGCAAGTTGGCCTATTTATAGGGAATTTAAGGTTATGAGCGGTGTCGCGTCTATTAATCTGATGATGATGATGATAATTGTTGTTTTAAGGGGCCTAACATCGAGGTTATCGGCCCCTGTCTATTAATCTAGTTGATCCATATCGTATTCTTTATTTAGGCTAGTACTGGTGGAAGCTACAAAACCTCGAATAAAATGAGTTCCGTATTTTAAACTACAATGTCTGTAAAACACTCCCTTTCACAATAGATTAATATTTGGGCCAAAAATATTATAAAATACCGGTATATCAACAATTTGCCGTCCTTGAAATGGTTTTCCGTGGTTTCCCACTGGGACGGTACTTTCTGACAGGCCACTGCCGCTTCCTTCCACATCCTTACCCAGTTTCATTCACCATCATTCATTTCATCTTTCTCCTCTCGTGATGTTGGTGTCAGGAAGGGCATCCGGCCGTAAAACCATCCGTCACAAATACATCCATCGCATCTCATCCCCGACCCCGTAGCAAAACGGGAATATTAAGGGGTAGACATACTATACCGGTGTATCAACAATTTCATGGGAGGTTTCTTCTATGTCAGATGTTACACATCATATGCGACTACCGTAAGGCTCGTCAAGTTTTTTATTATTTTTTGAATAAGTTCCTTGTATGTGGAATCAAACTCAATTTGTTATTTATACTGTAGAAAGAGAGACAAGGATTGTGTTTTCGCCCATCCAGTAAACTGCGAATATTCGGGCAGTCTCTTGTGGAGAATAAAGATTAAAGAATCAATTATTCGTATTTATTTAATTAATTTCGCATTAATATATTTCAATGTCAGAAAAATCATTGTAATCATAATATTCATACTGAAATGTTGGATTTTAAAATATCAAGACAAAATTACAAATTGGGTGACATTTGCACCGAGTATGAAACCCGGAATTCCTCCACCCAAACAAGCAAAAGATTTCGAATTGTGCTCCAAACCCAGGAGTGGAAGGGAAATCTCGAAGAAGATAGAAACAGAGTCGGACATCAGTTCTAGGCTCCAAACCCAGGAGTGGAATGGAAAGCTGGGACGAATTGGAAACATAGTTGGACGACAGTTCCAAGCTCAAAACCCAGGAGTGGAAGGGAAAGCTCGGAGAAGATAGAAAGAGATTCGGACGTCAGTTCCAAACTCTAAACCCAGGAGTGAAAGAGAATAATGGAACAAAATAGATACATAGTGGGACGTTAGTTCTAGGCTCCCAACCCGGGACTGGAAGAGAAAGCCAAGACAATATACGGGTAAAGCCGACATTGCCGAAATATCAAAGCGAGACAATCACTTAAAATAACACGAAATACAGTATTCCTTCAATGCGAGAAGTTCCATTGATTAATTATGCTTTGTTATCGTCTCCAAGAAAGTTCTGTTATTTTCCTGCGCATATTATCCTACTAGATGAATGAAATATGATTACAATGTTATACGAGAGATATTGTCTCGGCATGCAGACGTGATATCTGTTACAATATCGAGCGGACTTCGTTAACGTAGCAAACAAATTTCTAACGGAGCATGAGAGTATATAGCTGCCTCGGTGTTAGCCCGGGTAGCGCTCAATTGAACTTTGCGCAAGGTTATTGTGTGTGTGCCAGACGTGATCCTCAGACATTCATGCACTGGGGTCACACAGCTCGTTCATTATTCGCAAGTACTTCGTCCATGAACAAGGCTTGAACTGGCGATTCTCTGCTCTAGCAAAGGTCACAGCTAAATTATATTAACATTACATCCTGCCGTTTACTTGAGTGCGAATTTGACCTGCTTTCTGGTGCTCACTAAAGTCGAGAGAGGAGATAGGAATAACGTGGCTTCAGAGAAATTGCCTTATTGTGCGCTCTCGGAGGATTAGTATTACAGTATCAACCTCTTGAGTCCAAAATTGAGAGTTCGAATTCCAGCCTAAGAATTTGGATTGTTTCAAGGACGGAAATAATCCATAGTGCTCTTAATCTTGCAACGTCACATCGTCAAATACTTGTTGGTGACTACAAAAATAAAATTAATTAAATTTCATCCACAGGTCACCAAATATATGTCTGATTTCACTGCTAAGTAGCAGTGCACTCTGAAATGAAACTGTAGGGCGTGGTGACGCAGCGGTTAAGCTGCTGGCTTCTAACCACGGCGGACTAGGTTCGATTCCCGGTCAATGTCTGTGAGATGTTCAAAGTGAAATGCCATGTCCGGTGGATCGGATTCCATGTAAGAAAGGAGGTCCCATGACTCATGATCGCGAGATTAACGGTCACGTAAAACTACGAACTTTCTTTTACTTTGAAGTTAAACTGAAGAGTTGAGTGCTCAAAGGACTCCATCCCAAAATAATAAAACCAGAATAATGACGCAAAATTAATGAATTTATTTATTAGTTTATTTATCTATTTCTCCTTGTTTTCATATTTCTTTGATATGTATTTATATTGTTTATTCTTTCATTGTTTATTGTTTGATTTCATTAATTCATCCTTTGATTATGTCCTTATTTCATATTTTCATTCATTCTTTCTTCATTTCTTTCCTTTTTCATGTCTTTATTTTTAAATACTTGTATGATCAGTCCCTTAGAATAGCAATCACCAACTCAATTGCATAATAATAATAACAAAAATATTAATAAAAAATTACGAGCCTTACAGTAGTCGCATATGATGTGTAACATCTGACATAGAAGAAACCTCACGTGAAATTGTTGATACACCGGTATTTTATACTATCATTGGCACAAATATTAATCTATTGTAAAAGGGAGTGTTTCACAGATATTGTAGTTTATAATACGGAACTCATTTTGTTAGATGATTTGTAGCTTCCACCAGTACTAGCCTAAATAAAGAATACGATATGGATCAACTAGATTAATAGACGCGACACCGCTCATAAACTTAAATTCCTTATAAACAGGTCCTCTCGATTCACAGACCAACACGTAATTTCATATGGATTCTGTTAAAATGAGTCATATCGATATGATAAATATCGTTTAAAATGATAATCTGGGAGCAAAAATATCTACCCCGCCCAGGATTCGAATCCAAGATCGCTAGATTCACAGTCATACGCAATAACCCCATGGCTATTTCGACTACGCAAATATTGTGCACAAGATGGTGACTTATTTCCACGTTCCAATAATACTGCATTACGGAATTAAGATTCATTTATATTTTGCTTGTTTCGATAATGTTCCTGAGTGACATTGAGTTTAAAATGCCTTATGCCAATGCAAAGCCGACTACTTACTATGTTTGATATTAAGGCATTTTACCATTTAAAAATACTGATACGAAGACTTCGAACATGTACCATGTCATTTGCTTAAATCACTTGACACCAGAGTTCGCATGAGCGTTTTCCGTTCAGTATGTCATATACATTCCACATGGCCGAGAGTGCGTCATGGTATCAATTTTCAACACCGCGCGCTGATTGTTTCTCTTACCAGTGTCAGCTGGATCGATCGATCGAGTTGGCAGTGCGTCTTATACTTCCGTTCGATCCACCACTGCCTGCTAAGGCACACTTCCATTCGATCGATAGAGCGGGCAGTGCATACTTCCGTTGTCCACCACTGCCAGCTAGTACACTTCCGTTTGATCGATCGAGCGGGCAGTGCATACTTCCGTTGTCCACCACTGCCAGCTAGTACACGTCCGTTTGATCGATCGAGCGGGCAGTGCATACTTCCGTTTGATCCACCACTGCCAGTTCGATCATTCCGATCCACTTCCGTCCCCAATTTTCAAAATCACTCCCACAAAACTATCCAGCAACCGAGCGGAAAGATGTTACACACCAATAATAATAATAATAATAATAATAATAATAATAATAATAATAATAATAATAATAATAATAATAATAATAATATAATAATAATAATAATTAGTGATAATGATAATACTAAAGTTAATGACAATAATAATTGTAATAATAATAATCATCAAATATAGCGAGTTGGTCGGCTCTATCAAAAGGCAATGGCATGTAGAACGGTAAAGACCATACCTATCATTGTGTCAAGTACGGGCATGATCCCAAGTACCTTGCTCTAAGGCCTTAAAGAACTGGATCTAGATACTCAACTGTACAAACTGATGATTTCTCTCAACGACCCGAATCGTCCCGAAGTTCATGGGTAGCGACTTTCCAGGTTAGAAGTGGCTGTTTCAATAACTATACCTTGGTTCCCTGAAGCCCGTATGGTTATTTTATGTTGTACCAGCGATGTGTTATAATAATAATAATATTAATTATTATTATTATTATTATTATTATTATTATTATTATTATGCGTGAGGAGAAATAACCCATATGCCAAAATATTAGCTTCTACACCCTGAAGTGATCGATCTTGGAAGCAGCGTTCGATATCTCTTCGTGGTCGTGCGCGAGAAATTGAGAATCTCTATCTGCAACATCCTGTTGTTGTATGAGTCTTCAGTCTTTTGACTGGTTTGATGCAGCCCTCCATGCCTCCCTGTCCCGAGCTCATCGTTTCATCTCATCATAGGTACCACACCCTACATGCGAGGCAATCTGTTTACCATATTCTAACCTTGGTCCACCCCTACAGTTCTTGTCCTCGACCCTTCCTTCCATAACTAAGCTTGCTATTCCTGGGTGTCTTTGTATGTGTCTTACTAACCTATCTCTTCTCTCCATTATCAGTCGACAGAAACATCTCTCCTCTTCCACTCGCCTTAATACCTCTGCGTTTGTAACCCTATCCACCCATCTGATCTTCATCATTCTCCTGTAACACCACATTACAAACGCTTCAATTCTCCTCTTTTCTGTTGCACCAATACTCTAAGTTTCACTTCCAAAGAGCGCCACGCTCCAGATAAAGGCTTTCAAAAATGACTTCCTAATACCTAAATCTATATTTGATGTCATCAGATTCCTTTTCTGTATAAATGCTTTCCTTGCCCGAGCCAACCTACTTTTTACTAGTATATCCTCTTTGCTTAGTCCATCACTGGTTATTTTGCTTCCTAAGTAACAAAAGTCTCCTACATCCTACAATTCACCAAGCTCGCAATCAAGAGATCGATTACCATATTATGTACCCATGTACAGTACATGGTTCAAATTTAAGTTGGTTTGGTTTATATCTGTGTTCTTATCAACTCCATATTTCATAATTTATTCAGATTTCCTTTTCATTTATTTTCTGAAATATTGTTTACCTTGGTTGTGGTATTGAAAAGGTGGATTACGTGAAATAAATAATTATTAGAAGTTTGCAAGCAATCTCAGAAGCAATAATACGAGTGTATACAGTGCATTACTATAATAAACTAGGAGACTTCACTGGATCCACATGCACTCGTTTACCCCCAGGCTTTACCAAGGGAGATAAGACTACGTGGGCAAGTGACTTTGTAGGGCTTGGTATCAAAAATCAATATGAACTGTACACCTAATGAATAAATTATGCCGATACAGGACCCAGACAAAATTCCACGTAGTTACAGGTTTCCAGTGCCATTGCCAAATATGTCACCTTGTATGTAGGGAATACATATGACACTGAAACTGTGAAACCAGATAGAAACTCTGATTATTCCTATCATGCAAAGCTGTGCAGGGTTATGACTTATAACGTATCTTTCATGAAGGTTCATTATTCTCTCCCTAAAAATACCCTTGTGTAATACATCCTGGCTTTATACTCAGTCCCATACATGATGAAATTTACACGAATTGTATAGGTCACTTAATGGAACATGGCAAATTGAATCGCCACGACACGAGTTATACGAAAACAGTTTTGTGTATGTATGTATGTATGTATGTATGTATGTATGTATGTACGAAGTACAGTCAAGTACTTGAATCCTATATATCTACATTATCTTTTATCCAATGATAATAAATCCTGTAAAATCTTTGAATTTATTTGATAACATCTAACATAAATACTACAAAAAGTTCTGTAAACTGCTGTATAGGTTTCTGAATGTAGAATACGCTCATGGATATTGATATTCCATTTCCCTTGGCAGGGGTGTGAATGGACTCACGGTCGTAAAGAGCTGCCATACAAGATCACAAACAGAAAGAATTCCTGTAATCTTCCTTACCGAGATGTAGCCTCAATAGCGTCAAGAGGACTACATCCGCAGAGTGGATTCAGAAATGCCTAATCCTCTTTCTGCAGGGACTTTGAGGTGATCCAATCTCAAATAAACAAACTGGTACAACCGTCACAGTGTGGCAGGTTATCAGAGAGAAAACACACATCAAAATCTGCGGCACTAAATAAGCAAGATGTCACAAAGCCCCAACGCCTTGTGATCAACAACATTTTTTGAGGTTTTTATTCTGGGCTCAAGAGCTATGTAACATATACTGCTGTTGATGCTCTTTCGAATTGTTTTACAATCTTTGAAATATCGTGGTCATGGTTATAGTAATGCGTGTATATTGGGCTAGGAATTTGGCGAGAGGTGACCATAGCTTCCGACATTAAACTCGAGTAGTAGAGATAAACATTGCAAAATCAATTCTACGTTGGCAGAAATGGGAATAGAAACAACCTCTCCACAGTTCTACCACGCGAGGCCAAGTGTACTTCGTTCCAGCCCTCAGGCCAGAATTACATTTCTTGGCAGAGCTGGAATTGACAGGCTGCATGGCGCAGCAGTAACGTTCTCACCTGCTGACCCCAAGATTGCAAGATCAAATCCTAGCGCAGTCAGCTGGCATTTGGAGGTGCACAAATGTGAGGGAGCCGTGTCAGTAGATTTACTGGCATGTTAAAAAGTCCTCCTCATGGAAACATTCTGGAATCTCAGCGTCTCTAAAAGCCGCAATAGATAAAAGAAACGTAAAACCAATAACATAATAATAATAATTATTATTATTATTATTATTATTATTATTATTAATATTATTATAGGTTTGGCCCTGTCACCATTGCTGATCATTACGGTCATGGACACGGTTACTGCAGATCTACAACAACCGTTACCTCCGACCATTCTTTACACTGATGACGTCATGTTGGCCGCTCAAAACAAGCTGGATCTCCAACATTAAGTCAAGGAATGGAATGATCGGTTAAGTCAATATGGCCTGCGGCTTAACAAAGCTAAAACGGAATATATGACATCGAATGCAGGAGAAATCGGAACAATCCAAGTCGGCGCCGATGATCTGCTTCGAACGACAAAATTTAAGTATCTTGGCTGAACGATAACTGCTGAAATTCGTCTCACCGAGAAGGTCGACGTAAGAATTAACGCTGCGTTGATGAAGTGGCGAACAGCGACAGGTGTCATGTGCGATCACCGGATGAAAGACTACCTAAACTCAAAGATTTAACGCACAGTCATTCGTCCCGTAGCACTTGATGGTACTCAATGTCGGCCGATCACCAAGGAAGCGGAACGTCTGCTAAGTGCCATGGAGACCAAGATGCTTAGATGGACAGCTGGCATTACTAGGTTGGATTACATCCCTAGTGAAAGAATAAGGGAACGATTTGGTGTCACGGCAATCAACAACAAAATGCGTGTGGGTCGTCTGCGATGGTTTGGGCATGTGCTACGGTCAGGAGCGGACAACATTGCTAAACAGGGCTACACACTAGACGTCGCCGGGATAAGACCAAAGGAGCGACCAAGACAACGTTGGGCCGATATACTACACATGATCTGTAAAGCGTCAACCTATGTACATCCGGACATGGCCCATAACCGAGTAAAGTGATGACAGCGGATTCATATAGCGGACCCTGGCACGAGGCGGGGCAAACGCTAAAGCAAAAGAGGATTATTATTAGGGCTCGGATTCGAGCATATTTGCAAATTTTTTCTCTATATAGTACACATTGAAAGAAGCCTTTCGGTGGTATTTTCACCTCTCTGGGACCAACAGAATTGAAATTATTCGAGCATATAAATGCATAAAACCGTGGTTTTCAGAATAGAAGCATATAAATGCATTTTCTTGTGGTTTTCGTCTAAATAGTTTGTTAATCTTCGAATTCCCCCCCGAATTCGGGCCCTGACCATTATTAAGGTTTGAAAACAGAAATAATTCTTGAAAAGCCTATCTGGTGGGAATAATAATAGAACCGCAGGTTTTTAACCTTTAGTGAGGTCGTTCTCGTCATTGAAACTTTTATTGACTGATTTAAGAAAATCATTCAAAACTGAAAACATAGAAAAAATTCTTGTTGTTCAGACCAATGCAGATCTACTTCATTGACTCGCCTAATTCTGAACATTTTGTAATGTACGTTTAAACTGTAACTTTCATAAGAATACTTCTCGTATATATACTTGAAACACTTGAATGCGAGTATATTGCAGTGTATCATACATAGGCTACAATTTGAAAATAAAGCCCGTATAGCCTATAAAGGTATGTTATTGTTTTTTTCGTTTAACTTTCCTTTCTATAGTTTTAACGGTGTTTTTCGAGCATATCTATCGAGTATATAATGGTTTTTTCGAGCATATCTATCGAGCATAAAACACATGGTTTTCGAGCATATCTGGAGATTTTATCGAGCATATCGAACCGAGCCCTAATTATTATAATAAAACTGAAACTTGAACATGATTCTCGACGCTAAACGTCAAGAATGATATAAAGAAGAACTGTGCAGTTGCAAAAAGTGCACTTATTTGTTTGAGTGTCTGTAAATAGCATTGCTAATTTGTTTGACTTCTTCATAAAAAAAAGAGGAAGATTTGATTATGGCTGTCACTCTGCATTTGAAGTGAAAGATACAATGTTTCCCGTGGACGTTCGCAATAATTGGGAGTGGAGAAAAGTGCTCGCTCAGTTTGTAGAGCTGCAATGCACGTTCCACCTCTGGTCAAAGCATTTCCCTGAGCCCATTTTCCCTGGCAGTGAAATGAGTCGCAAGGCAGCCAGAGAGCTTGGCGGACAGCCCAACGCGACCTTCAATACATAACCCGTAAGCAAGTCGTTCGCTCCCAGATCACGTAGAGACTTGCATTGAAGCCTGCGTGCGCCGCTCACCCCTTCCCTTCATCAGGGTGGGATCGTGCTATAACAGGGTTTCATTGATGTAATTTGACATGTAAGGAAATACGACTTTTAAGCGTGTTACTAATTTATTTTCTCAAGAACAGACGACACGCTGCTAGAAAGTTTTCACTAGCTTTGATGTTTCGGTGTGATAAATCGATACCTTGGCGTTGGAAGAATTAAATCATCTAGTTTTTTTTTATAGACATTAGTATGTGAGCCTAAATGAATATTTTTAATTGTTCTTATGCAAATAAATAAATAAATAAATAAGTCTTAATTGGTATATAATTATTTATATTTCGTTAATTTATCCTTCTCAGACTATTTCAGGGACAGATGACCTCGCTGTTCCGCCCCTTAAAATGACAATAACTAACTAACTAACTAACTAACTAACTAACCACTCTGTTTTTGAGTGTAAGAACTTTCATAAGAAAAGTCTTCTGAAAGCTGATAACAAGTTCAAGAGTGCAATTACGGAAATTGTACCGAGCGACACTCCAACTACTGTAGTATCGGCTGGCTGCGTGGCTCAGCGGTAACGTTCTCACTTGCTGGGCCCAAGGTTGCAGGTTCGTATTCTGGCGCAGTCAGCTGGCATTTGAGGTTGCGCAAATGCGAGGGAGCCATGCCAGTAATTTACTGGCACGTTAAAGATCCCCTTCGGGGCAAAATTCCGGCACCCCGGCGTCTCTAAAAGCCAGAGTAGTTAAAAGGGACGTAAAACCAATAACATTATTATTATTATCCAACTAGTATGCAATACCATATTCAAAGGGCTCTCAATGACTGCACCAGAACACGATCCTGCAACTTTGCACACAGCAGGTGAGAACGTTACCGCTGCGTCACGCAACCCAGTCTATTATTATTATTATTGTTGTTGATTATACCGCACAAAGTAGACTATCCTATCGAACATAGCAAGGCAATAGATTCCCTGTCAAAACTAATGTATTTTTACCACAATAAGTAATTATATTAATAATAATAATAATAATAATTTATTTTAGTGATTAGGTGTTAGCTCATTCGATAGAGATCCAAAATCTTCGCCAGATGACCCCTGCCAATATTGTAGAAGTATAGATTGAACCAAACCTATTTGCAACAAGTTACAGGGTATACGGTTTTAAACGTTTAAAGATTTTTTTCCGTATTGATAGCTGAATGCAGGTTGTTTTAAAGAATATGTTATGGCTTTTGACCTCTTTAACAGAATTCATAATACTATTGTTTCAATTCAATTCTTAAATTTCAATCCATTTATTTATTTATTTATGTATTTATTTATTCATTCAACTATTTATCTATTTATTTATCTCTTTATCTATTTACTGGTAAATTTAAATATTTATCTATTTATTTATTTATTTATTTATCTACTTATCAATTTATCT
This sequence comes from Meconema thalassinum, assembly GCA_946902985.2. Classification (NCBI taxonomy): domain Eukaryota; kingdom Metazoa; phylum Arthropoda; class Insecta; order Orthoptera; family Tettigoniidae; genus Meconema; species Meconema thalassinum. Next base: position 1,211,709,813 of record OX336388.2, read on the forward strand.
ATCTAATTAAATATGTATCTATTTATTTATATATTTATCTATTTATCAATTTATTTATTTATTTATTTATTTATTTATTTATTTATGTTTTATTTATTTATTTATTTATTTATTATTAAGTTAGTTAGTTAGTTAGTTTGAATATGGCCTCAAAATATTTTAACTTTAAGTTTTAATTACATTTGTTTTGCGTTTAGATAAAAGCTGTTTTAAGACTCCATTGAAAGGTCAAAACTTGAATTATAATTCAATATATGTCTTATTGTAATGATATGCGTTATTTTAAGAGGAATCTATAAGTCAATACGGACCAAGAACGTAACACCTATTAGTCTATGGTGCATGAACAGAATGTATCCAGAATTAGCATTTAGATAACATAACCTAGAAAGTAGTTAGATGGTGACCATCACCTGACGAGAGGCAGCGTGCCATTATTTTCCTGGAGTTGAAGAGGAAACCCATTTTGAGGATGGTGGGCAGTGGGATTCGAATCTACTCGCATCTCGAGTGTGGCGATAGCGTGGCTAAGAAAAGCGTACGATATCTCACTTGTCTGGGGTAGAAGTAAGAAATGATGTAACACCACTTCTAGGATGTCTGAATGGTAATAGAGTCCACCTCTCCTCAGTTTTACTTCACGGGATTGAGTATCACATCCTTTGAATCCTCAAATGAGAATTAAATTTCGTGGCGAAGCTGGAAACCGAAACCTGGACATTTGAGTCTAGAGTCTCAACACGTACTCTGAAGCCATCTTTGGCCTCATATCACGAAATGTGACGTGGGAGGCTGACATCGTACTGCTTGAAATTCCGTGGATATTTCTAGCCCTTCAAAATTCTGACTTCCTCCACCGAGAACCTAATCTGTGATTTTAGAATCATAAGGTGAATACTCTACCATTAATCCACTGGGACCGGGTGAGTTAGCCGTGGTCGTTACGGCATGGCTGCTGGCAATCGCTCACATCTGGGAGGCGAGGAGGTTCGAATCCCCCGTCGGCAACCTTGAATATGGTCTTCTGTGGTTTCCCATTTTCCTTCCAGGCAAATGCCAGGATTGGTCCCTAACTATAGGCCACAGCCGCTACCTGCCAACTCCTCGTCCTTAAATTCCAACTTTCCTCTCCAGACAACACTCCACACGCGACGGTACTTGTAGCTCACCCATATGGTGTCCGCCTAGAAGCAGCTACAAACTGGCGAGCCGAACATATCCTCGGACACTCCCGGCACTAAAAGCCATACGCAAAAAAAAAACACTGGGGAAGCTGTCACGTCCTTGAACCATATAGGCCTATCACCATGTGCTTGTGGCAGTTTCTGTAATAATATGAGGAAACAACGGCTCCTTTCGCGTCGTTTCCATACCGTTGTTTGTGAAATACATGTATTGTGTGCTGTATAAAGCAGAACATTGCTTGTCAGCAACATGTATTAAGTTGCTGACATTTACAATACATATGTTAGGTACGAAATCTCACTCATTTCAAATGCGTAAGTAAAGATAATGTATGCTATTAATTTACTGAAGTTGTGCAGAATATGTCCGAGCCTTTAATGACAAGCCTGCGGTAAATCAATCAGTCCAGCATGACTTTAATTGAGTCGTTTAGTTTCATAACTTGCCAAATCAGTGAGTATGAGTCACTTCGTTTCTCCTTTCTCATCCGCCTCGTTGCGTAGTGGCTTGTACTCTTGGCTGTCACCGCGGAGGTCAGGGTTTGATTCGCGCCTCTGCCAAGAAATTTAATTCTAGTTTGAGAGATGGAACGGGGTACGCTAAGCCTCGTGTGGCAAAACTGAGAAGAGGGCAGGAATGAATGCCGCCTCAGCCATCCTGGAACTGGTTTTCCGTGGTTTCCCACTTTTACTCCAGGTGAATGCCGGGATGGTTCCTACCCGAAGGCCATGGCCATCTCCTTCCCATTCCTCATCTGAATTACAACTACACACACTAATACATCCATCAAAATAACACAGGCTATGAGACGTATTTCACACACACCCAAGTACACGTGGCTACATGACTATGACCACGCCGCAAAGTCCCTAAATGGATCAACAGCAAAATCAACGTTTCTCACTTCTCATACTTTGAAGCACAAACATAATTATTGTCGTATATTTGATTCGAATGGTATTTTATCCACACTTAAAGGAACATTTCATGAAACGAATCTGTAGCGAAGGTTACGTCAGTATCTTGAAACTGGGGATATAAGAATTAAAGTTATCCTTATTGCAAAGTGGACTTGACTGTTATTCAGACTAAATGAATCAATTGTCGACATTGACAAATTTTCGTAAGGTTACCGTTGTTGTCGATTGTAATCTCATCTTTATTTTAAATGTGGTTAAGAATGTTAATTAGATGAAAATCGAAGTTGTAGAAAACACAATCATTCATTTAGGACGATTCAGAAGACCTCTAAATGTATTAATGTCTTGCTTTAGACATGGATCTCCATCTCAAATACCTGCTGGCCGTCTCGTGGCAGCTAAGTTGTGAGTGGGTGATCTTATTGACCACTGCAACTTGGTAGGCAAGGTGATGTCTTTACCTTGACACCAATGGGATCAAGCCAGTCCCCCTAGTGAGGAAAGCTAGTATTACTGAATTCGATGAACATTTCAATGCAGTAGTAGGAACGGGAATTAATTTTGCAGTTACATAGTGCTATTAGTCGGAATTAATCTAATATATAAAAGTGAAAGTCTGTATGTATGTATCTATGTATGTATGTATGTATGTATATATGTTGGTTCCGTATACAAATCTACACCGTTCCACCAATCTCAACCATATTTTGCATACACATAGTTTAGGACCCAGAAGGAACCGCTGGCTACATGAATTTTCGATAGTCTTTCTCATTCTTCTGATTTCGGCCCTTTTTCACTCAAAAACAGGCTAATCAAATCATAAAATATACTCATGAAGGAATGGCAAGGCAGATAGTTTCCATGGCAACATAGCTCAAGTCCAGACACGGCCGACTTGATGCCAATTGCGCTCAGCACTACCGGTATAGAAAATGAGGATCTTTACTTGAAATCCCGTTAGTTACTCAACTGCTCACACAGCACTGTCAACCGAGTTTAGCATAACAAAGACTTGACACTATCTTCTTTCTACCATATATTTCTCAAATACCACTCACTCACTCACTCATTCATTTATTCATCACGAAATCTCAGAAACCACCGAACGGATTGGAATGAAATCTGGTATGCAGCTTCCTCAAGGGCCGCAAATGCCCACTAAGAGAGACATTTTGGCTATTCAGGTTCTAAAGGGGTGTTAAGGGGGTAGACCTGCATTTAATTGAATAGCAATATCTCCCGATTGGTTTCATGGGGGGATGTGATACTCGGCATATAAACTCATCATTAAAAATAAGAAGACTTGTGTCTGAGGGTTTTTCGATGTGGTGTATATAATGAGGTGAAAGGGGTGAAAAGTGGGGATTAAAAGATTCTTAACGGAGCGTGTGTCTCTTAAACGACATAGGCGAGGAGTTTGAAACACAGCGAAAAAAAATCAACATAAAAAAGAGGTAAATATGTGTTTGACAGTTTTTTCATAAATCCAATTTAAGGGGCCCATGGGGAGAGATGAAATTCGGAGGGGGGGGGGGGAACAGGAAAGAAAGTGTCCTAACTGATTGACTGACTGGCTCACTCATCAAACTCAGGGGAAAAAAACTGCTTTAAAGTAAGTAAATAGCTTTTCGACAGTTTGTTTTTCAATCAAATTGAAGGGGTTAATCGGGAGGGGTGAAAATCTGAAGAAAAAAAAAATGAAAGGAAATGTCCTGACTCATTCACTCACTCATCATCGCCCAGCCAAAAATATTGAAGTTGGAAACATGACATTTCGGGGATATGTTCGTTGTATGTCAAAACCGTACACTAAGGGAGGTTTTTTGGATATTCGGGTTCTAAAGGGGTCTTAAGGGGGTTATACCTGCATTTCATTGAATATCAATATCTCACGAGTGGTTTCATTTGTGGATGTGATACTCGGCATATAAACTAATCATTAAAAATACGCAGACATGTGTCTAAGCGTTTTTCGATGTGGTGTATTATTATGAGGTGAAAGGGCTGAAAAGTGGGGGTTGAAGGATTCCTAATGGAGCGTGTAGGCCTATCTCTTAAACGACATAGGCGAGAAATTTGAAACTCAACGAAAAAAATCAGCTTAAAAAGTAGGTAAATCGGTTTTCGACTGTTTTTTTTTCATAAATTAATTTAAGGGGCCAATGGGGTGGGGTGAAATTCTGGGGAAAAAAATGAGACAAAGTGTCCTAACCGACTGACTCAGGGGAAAAAGACAGCTTAAGAAATAAGTTAATAGGTGTTCAAGCGTATTTTAATCAATCCAATTTAAGGGGCCCATGGGGAGGGGTGAAATTCTGGTAAAATAAATGAAAGAAAATGACCTGTCTGACTCACTCACTCATCACGCCCAGCGAAAACTATTAAAGTTGGAAACATGAAATTTTGGGAATATGTTCGCTGTATGTCGAAAACGTTAACTAAGGAATGATTTTTGTTTATTCGGGTTTTAGAGACGTGTCAAGGGGGTAAACGTGCATTTCATTGAATAACGATATCTCATGAGTTGTTTGTTTGGGGATGTGATATTCGGTATATAAACTAATCATTAAAAATAATCAGACATATGTCTAATGGTTTATCGATGTGGTGTATATTATGAGGTGAAAGGGGTGAAAATTGGGGGTTGAGGGATTCTTGACGGAGCGTGTATCTCTGAAATGACATAGGCGTGAAGTTTGAAATTCGATGGGAAAAAACTGCTTAAAATACAAGTAAATAGGTGTTCAAACGTTTTTTTCATAAATCCAATTTAAGGGGCCCTTGGAGAGGGGTGAATTAATGGGGAAAAAAACCAGGAAAGAAAGTGTCCTAACTGATTGACTCACTTACTCACTCATCAAACTCAGGGGGAAAACAGCTTTAAATAAGTAAATAGGTGTTTGACAGTTTGTTTCATAAATCCAATTTAAGGGGTTCATGGGGACGGGTGAAATTATCAAAAATAAATGAAAGAAAATATCCTGACTGACTCACTCACTCATCATCGCCCAGCCAAAATTATTGAAGTTAGAAACATGAAACTTTGGGGATATGTTCGTTGTATGTCGAAAACGTCCACTAAGAAAAGAGTTTTGGATATTCAGGTTCTAAAGAGGTGTTAAGGGGGTAAACGTGCTTTCCATTGAATAACAATATCTCACGAGTGGTTTCATTTGGGGATGTGATACTTGGCACATATACTAATCATTAAAAATAAGCTGACACATGTCTAATGGTTTTTCGATGTAGTGTATATTATGAGGTGAAAGATTCCTAACTGAGCGTGTATCTCTTAAACGACATAGGGAGGAGTCTGAAACTCGGAGGAAATCTATCAGCTTAAAAATAAATAAATAAATGAATAAATAAATAAAATAAATAGGTGTTCGACCGTGTTTTCATAAATGCAATTTAAGGGGCATATGGGGAGGGGTGAACTTCTGGAAGAAAAACGTCCACTAAGGAAGGATTTTTGTATGTTTGCTCTCATCGACCAACCAAAACTATTAAAGTTAGAAGAATGATATTTTGGGGATATGTTTGTTTGTTGTGTGTCGAAAACGTCTACTAAGGAGGGATTTTTGGGTATTCAGGTTCTAAAGGGGTGTTAACGGGGTTAAACCTGCATTTCATTGAAAAACAATATGATGCGACTATGACGCGAGCGAAGCGAGGCTAAAATTGAGATGGTGTGTGTCTGTGTATTACTCAATCTCGCAAGTACCACTGGTCCGATTTACGTGAATTTTACATGGAAGTAGCTGATTTACCTGGTTAACATATAGGTTACCTTTGATTTCAATACTTTGCATTATTTAAAATGGCGACCATTTTAGTGACGTCACTACACCCTTTGGTTTCAAACTTTCATATTTCCATTTCAAATAAAATGAGAACGCTAAGAAATAGCAAACTTTTGATGGCATATGCGAGGTTTAAAATTACATTTTCTATCCGAAAGGTATCTGCAACTGTTAGCGAGTAAAACCTAAATTTGTGCTATAAAACACGGTCAACGCCGAGCGGTGTAGTTGGACAAAATGTTCCATCCTTAATCTCCCTCTGCGCAGCACATCGCCTATCCCCTGTTTTAACTGTCACCTTCACATTTTAATTTATTTATGACGCGTAGCGAAGCACGGGTACTTCAGCTAGTTTATTATAGAAACGAAATTATATAAGAAAATAGTAATAATAATGGTATGGGATTAACATTCATTTAACTACTGTGATTCCTAGATACGCTGCGGTGGTAGAATTTCTCTATGAAAACAGTGCCATAGACAGCGACCGAGGGCCCTAGGGCTAGATTTTGGGGTCCATTTTCATGATTTATCCCGTGATATTATCCTGGTGGAATCAAACTTTCTTTCCAATTTCACAAATACTCTTCCTTAAAAATAGACCGTGTAATACAATACGTATATGCAAATGAATATGAATTAAATTTTACTTGTTCTTCCAATATTCAGAGCTCTATATAGCTTAAAATTTTATTTTATTTTTTGATTTTGATCCATGTGCATTTTAAGGTCATTCCATCAATCTGACCTTTCATGTTCACCACAAGAAAAAGTGAGATACTTTACAGAAACGTATGATTTTTTTTTGTAGAAGATTTAATTAGACATTTTCTGCCCTATAACAGTTCGTTAACATCAATGTGTTATATATTGATTTGAAATTAATCATATTTAAATTGCGTCCTCATTGACAACTAGTCCAATTAAATATTAAAGGCATTGAAAGTAATCCACCAAAAGTCATTAAAATATGTTACTAGCAGTTGTTTATTGAATTAGTTTCAACCACAATGTATTCTTCATCAGCATAATATTAAGAAACCATTGATAATTGCGAGTATATTAGTGTATTAAGTGGCGGCGTCGTCTTTGGAAAATCCTTAAAAGTTTATAAAAATATACTGTGAACTAGGAAAACATATCTGTTACAAATCATTTAAATATCATTTTTTGACAATATGAATATTTAAATAATTTTGTAACAAATATGATTTCTTAGTTAACTGCTTATTTTTTAGTACTTTTAAGGACTTTCCAAAGATGACAACGCCACTAAAATACTCGCAGCTATCAATCGTTTCTTAGGATTAATTTTATTTTATGGTGATTAAGATTAAAACGTGATCGAAACAAGTTCAGTGAACATCCGCTAGTAATTTATTTTATTGAATTTTTCATGAATTACTTTTAATGCCATTGTTACTTAATTCAATCAATGTGTTATTATTAAATTAAGAACTCAGGAAACTTTGGTATTTCCCTGGCAGATAAAATACAGTACAAATATAAATTAATTAAATTAATTTTATGTTCCTTTATAGTGTTTCGAGGCTGTTCATTTTAAACAATTTCAAAATTATTTCGAAATTATGTTGAGTTAAATCGTCTATCGTGGGCCCTTCTACTGCTCCGGGCACCGAGAATGCAGGACCGATGGGCCCTCCCTATCGTCAGTCCTGCCTAAAGGGAATCTTTAGAGTTCTAGTGCATCTACTGACACAGATTCTTCATATTTAATGACACCAAAAATGCCAACTGACTTCGCCGAGATTAAAATTGAGAAAAATCTGAACATTTTAATGCAAGTCATTTCCGGGCATAACAGACAGAATTAAACGTTTTACTTTAACATAAAGAAATTCTCAAATTGTAATCAAACTGGCAACATGTTAAGGTGAGTTACATAAAAAAAAACTCCACATGCAGTACCTACTGAGTGGATTGCGTAGCTCAGTAGTTGCTGTTTCCGATCCCATGCCAGAAGAAAGGGGGAGGGTTGACTCAAAGCCGTAAAATGTCATCTCGGGACAACCTCTAAGGCTTAGTTGCAACTTTGAGGTTGTTCACAATCGAATCTCCCCAATACCTTCAACCTATCAGCATTTTGACGTTTTTCAACGATGCACCTACCCTAGGCCCTAGTAGACATACATTTTTTCTCAGTCATCGGATTCTGGGGGACCGAGAACATCTTGAGGGAATGTATCGGAGCTTCTCAAATCTCTTCGCCCAAAATGCAAAATTTTCTTTGGTAGTCTAAACATCAACACACTTCAGAAACTGGGAAGCTAAAGTAATTAACAGACATGTTAGATAACTTAAACATCCAATTTTAGCACTTCAGGAAACGAGATACACGGATAAAAATCATTTTGACTCAGGCAATTATAGAATTTACAAAGGTAAGCCAGCAATCTCCCTTCATAGGAAGCCACTAAAATTTGGCACTGGATTCGCTGTAAGAAGAAACATTTAAACTCAATACATAACTTTTTTTTCGCCTTCTGAAAGAATTTCAACAATATCCATTAAATCAGGAAACAAAGCTTACACATTAAATAATGCGCATGCACCCACCAATCGAAAGGATCTACTAATGGTGGAAGACTTCTGGGATAAGCTTGATGAAACTACAGCCACAATTCCAAAACATCACATACAAATTCTATTGGGAGATTTCAATGCCCAAATTGGTAGAGAAAAGAAATTCAGGACCATTGTAGGACAATACCCAGCGCACAATAGGACTAATAAAAAAATGGAGAAAGATTAATTGACTTTTGCAAAAGTTTTGATCTCAAATTAATGCCAACACATTTTCGAACGCTTCCACATAAGAAAATAACCTGAATGAATATCCCCTAATTTTTACTTGGGAGAATTTCAAATAGATCATATAGCAATTTCCAAGAAAAATCGAAAAGAAATTATGAATTACTAGCTGAAGTACCCGTGCTTCGCTACGCGTCATAAATGAATTAAAATGTGAAGGTGACAGTTAAAACAGGGGATAGGCCAGGTGCTGCGCAGAGGGAGATTAAGGATGGCAAATTTGGTCCAACTACACCGCTCGGCGTTGATCGTGTTTTATAGCACAAATTTAGGTTTTACTCGCTAACCGTTGGAGATACCTTTCGGATAGAAAATGTAATTTTAAACCTCGAATATGCCATCAAAAGTTTGCTAAATCTTAGCGTTCACTTTTTATTTGATATGGAAATATGAAAGTTTGAAACCAAAGGGTGTAGTGACGTCCCTAAAATGGTCGCCATCTTTAAATAGTGCAAAGTATTGAAATCAAAAGTAGCCTATATGTTAACCAGGTAAATCAGCTACTTCCATGTAAAATTCATGTAAATCGGACCAGTGGTACTTGAGTGATTGAGTAATACACAGACACACACCATCTCATTTTTAGTCTCGCTTCGCTCGCGTTATAGTCGTGTCATGTTGTTATTCAATGAAATGCAGGTTTAACCCCGTTAACACCCCTTTAGAACCTGAATATCCAAAAATCCCTCCTTAGTAGACGTTTTCGACATAAAACAAACATATCCACAAAATATCATTCTCCTAACTTTAATAGTTTTGGTTGGTCGATGAGAGTGAACATCAAAAATCCTTCCTTAGTGGACGTTTTTCTTCCAGAATTTCACCCCTCCCCATAGGCCCTTTAAATTGGATTTATGAAAGAACGGTCGAATACCTATTTATTTTAATTATTTATTTATTTTTAAGCTGACTGATTTCCTCCGAGTTTCCAACTCCTCGCCTATGTCGTTTAAGAGATACACGCTCCGTTAGGAATCTTTCAACCCCCACTTTTCACCCCTTTCACCTCATAATACTGTATACACCATATCGATAAACCCTTAGATATATGTCTGCTTATTCTTAATGATGAGTTTATATGCCGAGTATCCCATCCCCAAGGAAACCAATCGGGAGATATTGTTATTCAATTAAATGCAAGTCTACCCCCTTAATACCCCCTTTAGAATCTGAATATCCAAAAATCCTTCCTTAGTGGACGTTTTCGACATAAAACGAACATAGCCCCAAAATGTCATGTTTCTAACTTCAATAATTTTGGCTGGGCGATGATGAGTGAGTGAGTAAGTCAGGATATTTTCTTTTATTTATTTTTCAGAATTTCACCCCTCTCATGGACCCCTTAAATTGGATTTATGGAGAAAAAACGGTAGAAACCCTATTTACTTATTTTTGAGCTGTTCTTCCCCCCTGAGTTTGATGAGTTAGGACACTTTCTTTCCACTTTTCCCCCCTGAATTTCACCCCTCTCCAGGGACCCCTTAAATTGGATTTATGAAAAACAGTCGAACACCTATTTACTTATATATTAAGCTGTTTTTCCCGCCGAATTTCAAACTTCTCGCCTATGTCGTTGAAGAGATACACGCTCCGTTAAGAATCCCTCAACCCCCAATGTTCACCCCTTTCACCTCATAATATACACCACATCGATAAAACTTTAGACATGTCTGATTATTTTTAATGATTAGTTTATATACCGAATATCACATGCCCAAAGAAACAACTCATGAGATATCGTTATTCAATGAAATGCACGTTTACCCCCTTAACACCTCTTTAAAACCCGAATAAACAAAAATCATTCCTTAGTTGACGTTTTCGACATACAGCGAACATATTCCCAAAATTTCATGATTCCAACTTTAATAGTTTTCTCTGGGCGTGATGAGTGAGTGAGTCAGACAGGACATTTTATTTCAATTATTTTTACCAGAATTTCACCCTTCCCCATGGGTCCCTTAAATTGAATTGATGAAAAAACGCTTGAACACCAATTAGCTTCTTTTTCGAGCTGTCTTTTCCCCCTGAGTTTGATGAATGAGTGAGTTAGTCAGTCAGTTAGGACAATTTCTCTCCTTCCCCCCCCCCCCCCAGAATTTCACCACACCCCACTTTCCCCTTAAATTAATTTATGAAAAAACAGTCGAACACCGATTTACTTATTTTTAAGCTGATTTTTTTGCTGAGTTTCAAATTTCACGCCCATGTCGTTTAAGAGATAGGCCTACACTCTCCGTTAGGAATCCTTCAACCCCCACTTTTCACCCCTTTTACCTCATAATAATACACCACATCGAAAAACCCTTAGACACATGTCTGCTTATTTTTAATGATTAGTTTATATGCCGAGTATCACATCCACAAATGAAAACACTCGTGAGATATTGTTATTCAATGAAATGCAGGTTTAACTCCCTTAAGACCCCTTTAGAACCTGAATATCCAACAATCCTCCCTTAGTGTACGGTTTTGACATACAACGAACATATACCAAAAATGCCATGTTTCCAACTTCAATATATTTGGCTGGGCGATGATGAGTGAGTGAGTGAGGCAGGACATATTCTTTCATTTTTTTTCTTCAGGCTTTCACCACTCCCGATGAACCCCTTAAATTTGATTTATCAAAAAAAAAACTTTCGAACACATATTTACTTATTTTGAAGCAGTATTTCCCCCTGAGTTTGAAGAGTGAGTGATTCAATCGGTTAGGACACTTTCTTTCCTGCCCCCCCCCCCAGAATTTCACCCCTCCACATGGGCCCCTTAAATTGGATTTATGAAAAAAAAACGGTCGAACACGTATTTGCTTATTTTTAAGCTGATTTTTTCCCGCTGAGTTTCAAGCTCCTCGCCTATGTCGTTAAAGAGATACACGCTCCGTTAGGAATCCTTAAACCCCCATCTTTCACCCCTTTCACCTCATAATATACACCACATCGAAAAACCCTCAGACATGTGTCTTTTTATTCTTTAATGATGAGTTTATATGCCGTGTATCAAATCCCCCAATGAAACAAATCGGGAGATATTGTTTTTCAATGAAATGCATGCTTAACCCCCTTAAGACCCCTTTAGAACCTGAGTATCCGAAAATCCTCCCTTGGTAGACGGTTTTGACATACAATGAACATTTCCCCAAACTGTCATGTTTATAACTTCAATAATTTTGGCTGGGCGATGATGAGTGGGTGAGTGAGTGAGTCAAGACATTTTCTTTCAATTTTCTTTTTTCAGAATTTCACCCCTCCCCATGAACCCCTTAAATTTGATTTATGAAAAAAACTGTCGAACAGCTATTTACTTACTTTAAAGCAGATTTTCCCCCCTGAGTTTGATGAGTGAGTCAGTCAGTCAATCAGTTAGGACACTTTCTTTCCTGTTTTTTCCCCCAGAATTTCACCCCTCCCCATGGGCCCCTTAAATTGGATTTATGAAAAAACGGTCAAACACCTATTTATTTATTCTTTATTCTGTTTTTTTTTCGCTGAGTTTCAAACTCCTCGCCTATGTCGTTTAAGAGATACACGCTCCGTTAGGAATTTTTTCAACCCCCACTTTTCACCCCTTTCACCTCATAATGTACACCACATCGAAAAACCCTCAGACACGTGTCTTCATATTTTTAATGATGAGTTTATACGCCGAGTATCACATCCCCTTATGAAACCAATCGGGAGATATTGCTATTCAATAAATGCAGGTCTACCCCCTTAACATCCCTTTAGAACCTGCATATCCAAAAATCCTTTCTTAGTGGGCGTTTGCGACCCTTGAGGAAGCTGCATACCAAATTTCATTCCAATCCGTTCGGTAGTTTCTGAGATTTCGTGATGAATGAATGAGTGAGTGAGTGAGTGAGTGGTATTTGATAAATATATTGTAGATAGTGTCAAGTCTTTGTTATGCTATAGCCTACTCGGTTGACAGTGCTGTGTGAGCAGTTGAGTAACTAACGGGACTTCATGTAAATATCCTAATTTTCTATACCGTTAGTGCAGCGCGCAACTCGTATCCAGTCGGCCGTGTCTCGATTTGAGCTATGTTGCCATGGAAATGAACTGCCTTGCCATTCCTTCATGAGTATATTTTATGACTTTATATTAGCCTTTGCTCGAATACAAAAGGACCGAAATCAGAAGAATGAGAAAGACTATCAAAAATTCATGTAGCCAGCGGTTCCTTCTGGGTCCTAAACTATGTGTATGCAAAATATGGTTGAGATTGGTGGAACGGTGTGGATTTGTATACGGAACCAACCCACATACATACATACATACATACAGACTTTCACTTTTGTATCTAATATATAAAAGTGAAAGTGTATGTATGTATGTATGTATGTATGTATGTAGGTTGGTTCCGTATACAAATCTACACCGTTCCACCAATCTCAACCATATTTTGCATACACATGAATTTTCGATAGTGTTTCTCATTCTTCTGATTTCGGCCCTTTTGCACTCAAGCACAGGCTAATCAAATCATAAAATATACTCATGAAGGAATGGCAAGGCAGATAGTTTCCATGGTAACATAGCTCAAGTCGAGACACGGCCGACTAGATGCCAATTGCGCTCTGCACTACCGGTATAGAAAATGAGGATCTTTACTTGAAATCCCGTTAGTTACTCATGTGCTCACACAGCACTGTCAACCGAGTTGAGCATAACAAAGACTTGACACTATCTTCTTTCTACTATATATTTGTCAAATACCACTCACTCACTCACTCACTCACTCTCTCACTCATTTATTCATCACGAAATCTCAGAAACCACCGAACGGATTGGAATGAAATCTGGTACGCAGCTTCCTCAAGGGCCGCAAATGCCCACTAAGAGAGGATTTTTGGGTATTCAGGTTCTAAAGGGGTGTTAAGGGGGTTGACCTGCATTTCATTGAATAGCAATATCACCCGATTGATTTCATTGGGGGATGTGATACTCGGCATATAAACTCATCATTAAAAATAAGAAGACACGTGTCTGAGGGTTTTTAGATGTGGTGTATATTATGAGGTGAAAGGGGTGAAAAGTGGGGATTGAAAGATTCCTAACGGAGCGTGTATCTTTTAAACGACATACGCGAGGAGTTTGAAACTCAGCGAAAAAAATCAACATAAAAAAGAAGTAAATATGTGTTGACCGTTTTTCATAAATCCAATTTAAGGGGCCCATGGGGAGAAATGAAATTCAGGGGGGGGGGACAGGAACGAAAGTGTCCTAACTGATTGACTGACTGACTCACTCATCAAATTCAGGGGGAAAAACTGTTTTAAAGTAAGTAAATATCTGTTCGACAGTTTTTTTTTCATAAATAAAATTTAAGGGGTTTTTGGGGAGGGGTGAAATTCTGAAAAAAGAAAATTGAAAGAAAATGTCCTGACACACTCACTCATCATCGCCCAGCCAAAATTATTGAAGTTAGAAACATGACAGTTTCGGGATATTTTCATTGTATGTCAAAACCGTCTACCAAGGGAGAATTTTCGGATATTCAGGTTCTAAAGGAGTCTTAAGGGGGTTAAGCATGCATTTCATTGAAAACAATATCTCCCGATTTGTTTCATTGGGGGATTTGATACACGGCATATAAACTCATCATTAAAGAATAAAAAGACACATGTCTGAGGGTTTTTCGATGTGGTGTATATTATGAGGTGAAAGGGGTGAAAGATGGGGGTTTAAGGATTCCTAACGGTGCGTGTATCTCTTAAACGACATAGGCAAGGAGTTTGAAACAGCGGAAAAAAATCAGCATAAAAATAAGTAAATATGTGTTTGACCGTTTTTTCATAAATCCAATTTAAGGGGCCCATGTGGAGGGATGAAATTCTGGGGGGGGGGGACAGGAAAGAAAGTGTCCTAACTGATAGACTGACTCACTCACTCATCAAACTCAGGGGGAAAAACTGCTTTAAAGTAAGTAAATAGCTTTTCGACAGTTTTTTTTAAATCAAATTGAAGGGGTTCATCGGAAGGGGTGAAATTCTGAAGAAAAAAAATTGAAAGAAAATGTCCTGACTCATTCACTCACTCATCATCGCCCAGCCAAAAATATTGAAGTTGGAAACATGACATTTCGGGGATATGTTCGTTGTATGTCAAAACTGTACACTAAGGGAGGTTTTTTGGATATTCAGGTTCTAAAGGGGTCTTAAGGGGGTTAAACCTGCATTTCATTGAATACCAATATCTCACAAGTGGTTTCATTTGTGGATGTGATACTCGGCGTATAAACTAATCATTAAAAATAAGCAGACATGTGTCTAAGGGTTTTTCGATATGGTGTATTATTATGAGGCGAAAGGGGTGAAACGTGTGGGTTGAAGAATTCCTAACGGAGCGTGTAGGCCTATCTCTTAAACGACATAGGCGAGAAATTTGAAACTCAGCGAAAAAAAATCAGCTTAAAAAGTAAGTAAATCGGTATTCGACTGTTTTTTCATAAATTAATTTAAAGGGCCAATGGGGTGGGGTGAAATTCTGTGGAAAAAAGGAGAGAAAGTGTCCTCACTGACTGACTAACTCACTCGCTCATCAAAGTCAGGGGGAAAAGACAGCTTAAAAAATAAGTTAATAGGTGTTCAAGCGTTTTTTCATCAATCCAATTTAAGGGGCCCATGGGGAGGGGTGAAATTCTGGTAAAAATAATTGAAAAAAAATGTCCTGTCTGACTCACTCACTCATTACGCCCAGTGAAAACTATTAAAGTTGGAAACATGAAATTTTGGGAATATGTTCGCTGTATGTCGAAAACGTCAACTAAGGAATGATTTTTGTTTATTCGGGTTTTAAGGAGGTGTTAAGGGGGTAAACGTGCATTTCATTGAATAACGATATCTCATGAGTTGTTTCTTTGGGGATGTGATATTCGGTATATAAACTAATCATTAAAAATAATCAGACATATGTCTAAGGGTTTATCGATGTGGTGTATATTATGAGGTGAAAGGGGTGAAAATTGGGGGTTGAGGGATTCTTAACGGAGCGTGTATCTCTGAAACGACATAGGCGATAAGTTTGAAATTCGGCGGGAAAAACAGCTTAAAATACAAGTAAATAGGTGTTCGACCGTTTTTTCATAAATCCAATTTAAGGGGCCCTTGGAGAGGGGTGAAATTCTGGGGGAAAAAACAGGAAAGAAAGTGTCCTAACTGATTGACCCACTTACTCACTCATCAAACTCCGGGGGAAAACAGCTTTAAATAATTAAATAGGTGTTCGACGTTTGTTTCATAAATCCAATTTAAGGGGTTCATTGGGAGGGGTGAAATTATCAAAAACTAGCTGAAGTACCCGTGCTTCGCTACGCGTCATAAATAAATTAAAATATGAAGGTGACAGTTAAAACAGGGGATAGGCGAGGTGCTGCGCAGAGGGAGATTAAGGATGGAACATTTTGTCCAACTACTCCGCTCGGCGTTGACCGTGTTTTATAGCACAAATTTAGGTTTTACTCGCTAACGGTTGGAGATACCTTTCGGATAGAAAATGTAATTTTTAACCTCGTATATACGCTCTATCAAAGTTCCAACGTTCACCACTAGGTATCATTGATATCTGGTGGCGAAAGTTGGAACTACGTGAAATTAAACGGAACTTGTAGCTCACCCTTTAGGGTATCCGCTGGAAGCAGCTACAGATTCAGGCGAGCCGAACATGTCCTCGGACACTCCCGGCACTAAATGCCATACGATAAATAAATAAATAAATAATAAACCATCAAATGTTTGCTATTTCTTAGCGTTCTCTTTGTATTTGAAATGGAAATATGAAAGTTTTAAACCAAAGGGTGTATTGAAGTCACTAAAATGGTCGCCATCTTTAAATAGTATAAAGTATTGAAATCAAAAGTAAGCTATATGTTAACCAGGTAAATCAGCTACTTCCATGTAAAATTAATGTAAATCGGACCCGTGGTACTTGCGTGATTGAGTAATACAAAGACGCACATCATCTCATTTTTAGCCTCGCTTCGCTCGCGTCATAGTCTTGTCATATTGTTATTCAATGAAATGCAGGTTTAACCCCATTAACACCCCTTTAGAACCTGAATATCCAAAAATCCCTCCTTGGTAGACGTTTTCGACACACAACAAACATATCCCCAAAATATCATTCTTCTAACTTTAATCGTTTGGGTTGGTCGATGAGAGTGAACATCCAACAATCCTTCCTTAGGGGACGTTTTTCTTCCAGAATTTCACCCCTCCCCATAGGCCCCTTAAATTGGATTTATGAAAAAACGGTCGAACACATATTTATTTTATTTATTTATTTATGTATTTATTTATTTTTAAGCTGATTGATTTCCTCCGAGTTTCAAACTCCTCACCTATGTCGTTTAAGAGATACACGGTCCGTTAGGAATCTTTCAACCCCCACTTTTCATCCCTTTCACCTCATAATATACACTACATCGAAAAACCATTAGACATGTGTCAGCTTATTTTTAATGATTAGTATATATGCCAAGTATCACATCCCCAAATGAAACCACTCGTGAGATATTGTTATTCAATGAAATGCACGTTTACCCCCCTTAACACCTATTTAGAACCTGAATATTCAAAACTCTTTCCTTAGTGGTTGTTTTCGACATACAACGAACATATCCCCAAAATTTCATGTTTCTAACTTTAATAATTTTGGCTGGGCTATGATGAGTGAGTGAGTCAGTCAGGACATTTCCTTTCATTTATTTTTGATAATTTCACCCCTCCCCATGAACCCCTTAAATTGGATTTATGAAACAAACGGTCGAACACCTATTTACTTATTTAAAGCTGTTTTCCCCCCGAGTTTGATGAGTGAGTAAGTGAGTCAATCACTTAGGAGACTTTCTTTCCTGTTTTTTCCCCCCGGAGTTTCACCTCTCTCCAAGGGCCCCTTAAATTGGATTTATAAAAAAAAACAGTCGAACACCTATTTACTTGTATTTTAAGCTGTTATTTTTCCGCCGAATTTCAAACTTCTCGCCTATGTCCTTTAAGAGATACACGCTCCGTCAAGAATCCCTCAACCCCCAATTTTCACCCCTATCACCTCATAATATACACCACATCGATAAACCCTTAGACATATGTCTGATTATTTTTAATGATTAGTTTATATACCGAATATCACATCCCCTAAGAAACAACTCATGACATATCGTTATTCAATGACATGCACGTTTACCCCCTTAACAGCTTTTTAAAACCCGAATAAACAAAAATCATTCCTTAGTTGACGTTTTCGACATACAGCGAACATATTCCCAAAATTTCATGTTTCCAACTTTAATAGTTTTCGCTGGGCGTGATGAGTGAGTGAGTCAGACAGGACATTTTCTTTCAATTATTTTTACCAGAATTTCTCCCCTCCCCATGTGCCCCTTAAATTGGATTGATGAAAAAACGCTTGAACACCTATTAACTTATTTTTAATGCTGTCTTTTTCCCCCGAGTTTGGTGAGTGAGTGAGTTAGTCAGTTAGGACGCTTTCTCTCCTTTTCCCCCCCCAGAATTTTACCCCACTCCATTGGCCCCTTAAAGTAATTTATGAAAAAACGTTCGAACACCGATTTACTTATCTTTTTAGCTGATGTTTTTTCGCTGCGTTTCAAATTTCTCGCCTATGTCGTTTAAGAGATAGGCCTACACGCTCCGTTAGGAATCCTTCAACCCCCACTTATCACCCCTTTCACCTCATAATAATACACCACATCGAAAAACCCTTAGACACATGTCTGCTTATTTTTAATGATTAGTTTATATGCCGAGTATCACATCCACAAATGAAACCACTCGTGATATATTGTTATTCAATGAAATTCGGGTTTAACCCCCTTAAGACCCCTTTAGAGCCTGAATATCTAAAAATCCTCCCTTAGTGTACGGTTTTGACATACAACGAACATATCCTCAAAATGCCATTTTTCCAACTTCAATATTTTTGGCTGGGCTATGATGAGTGAGTGAATGAGTCAGGACATTTTCTTTCGTTTTTTTCCTTCAGAATTTCACCCCTCCCGATGAACCCCTTCAATTTGATTGATAAAAAACTGTCGATCAGCTATATACTTACTTTAAAGCAGTTTTTCCCCCTGAGTTTAATGAGTGAGTCAGTCAGTCAATCAGTTAGGACATTTTCTTTCCTGCCCCCCCCCCCCCCACAGAATTTCACCCCTCCCCATGGGCCTCTTAAATTGGATTTATGAAAAAACGGTCAAACACATATTTACTTATTTTTATGCTGATTTTTTCCCGCTGAATTTCAAACTCCTCGCCTGTGTCGTTTAAGACATATACGCTCCGTTAGGAATCTTTCAGTCCCTACTTTTCACCCCTTTCACCTCATAATATACACCACATCGAAAAACCCTCCGTCTCGTGTCTTCTTATTTTTAATGATGAGTTCATGTGCCGAGTATCACATCCCCCAATGAAACCAATCGGGAGATATTGCTGTTCAATGAAATGCAGGTCTACCCCCTTAACACCCCTTTAGAACCAGAATATCCAAAAATCCTCTCTTAGTGGGCATTTTCGGCCCTTGGGGAAGCTGCATACCAAATTTCATTCCAATCCGTTTGATGGTTTCTGAGATTTCGTGATGAATGAATGAGTGAGTGAGTGGTATTTGACAAATATATAGTAGAAGATAGTGTCAAGTCTTTGTTATGCTAAACTCGGTTGACAGTGCTGTGTGAGAAGTTGAGTAACTAACGTGATTTCAAGTAAAGATCCTCATTTTCTATACCGGTAGTGCAGAGCGCAAATGGCATCCAGTCGGCCGTGTCTCGACTTGAGCTATGTTGCCATGGAAACTATCCGCCTTGCCATTCCTTCATGAGTATATTTTATGATTTGATTAGCATGTGCTGCAGTGCAAAAGGGTCGAAATCAGAAGAATGAGAAAGACTATCGAAAATTCATGTAGCCAGCGGTTTCTTCTGGGTCCTAAACTATGTGTATGCAAAATTCGGTTGAGATTGGTGGAACGGTGTAGATTTGTATACGGAACAGATCCACATACATACCCACATACATACAGACTTTCACTTTTATATCTAACTAGCTGAAGTACCCGTGCTTCGCTACGCGTCATAAATAAATTAAAATGTGAAGGTGACAGTTAAAACAGGGGATAGGCGATGTGCTGCGCAGAGGGAGATTAAGGATGGAACATTTTGTCCAACTACACCGCTCGGCGTTGACCGTGTTTTATAGCACAAATTTAGGTTTTACTCGCTAACAGTTGCAGATACCTTTCGGATAGAAAATGTAATTTTAAACCTCGCATATGCCATCAAAAGTTTGCTATTTCTTAGCGTTCTCATTTTATTTGAAATGGAAATATGAAAGTTTGAAACCAAAGGGTGTAGTGACGTCACTAAAATGGTCGCCATTTTAAATAATGCAAAGTATTGAAATCAAAGGTAACCTATATGTTAACCAGGTAAATCAGCTACTTCCATGTAAAATTCACGTAAATCGGACCAGTGGTACTTGCGAGATTGAGTAATACACAGACACACACCATCTCAATTTTAGCCTCGCTTCGCTCGCGTCATAGTCGTATCATATTGTTTTTCAATGAAATGCAGGTTTAACCCCGTTAACACCCCTTTAGAACCTGAATACCCAAAAATCCCTCCTTAGTAGACGTTTTCGACACACAACAAACAAACATATCCCTAAAATATCATTCTTCTAACTTTAATAGTTTTGGTTGGTCGATGAGAGCAAACATACAAAAATCCTTCCTTAGTGGACGTTTTTCTTCCAGAAGTTCACCCCTCCCCATATGCCCCTTAAATTGCATTTATGAAAACACGGTCGAACACCTATTTATTTTATTTATTTATTCATTTATTTATTTATTTTTAAGCTGATAGATTTCCTCCGAGTTTCAGACTCCTCCCTATGTCGTTTAAGAGATACACGCTCAGTTAGGAATCTTTCACCTCATAATATACACTACATCGAAAAACCATTAGACATGTGTCAGCTTATTTTTAATGATTAGTATATGTGCCAAGTATCACATCCCCAAATGAAACCACTCGTGAGATATTGTTATTCAATGGAAAGCACGTTTACCCCCTTAACACCTCTTTAGAACCTGAATATCCAAAACTCTTTTCTTAGTGGACGTTTTCGACATACAACGAACATATCCCCAAAATTTCATGTTTCTAACTTCAATAATTTTGGCTGGGCGATGATGAGTGAGTGAGTCAGTCAGGATATTTTCTTTCATTTATTTTTGATAATTTCACCCGTCCCCATGAACCCCTTAAATTGGATTTATGAAACAAACTGTCAAACACCTAGTTACTTATTTAAAGCTGTTTTCACCCTGAGTTTGATGAGTGAGTAAGTGAGTCAATCAGTTAGGACACTTTCTTTCCTGTTTTTTTTTTTCCATTAATTCACGCCTCTCCAAGGGCCCCTTAAATTGGATTTATGAAAAAAAACGTTTGAACACCTATTTACTTGTATTTTAAGCAGTTTTTTCCCATCGAATTTCAAACTTCACGCCTATGTCATTTCAGAGATACACCCAATTTTCACCCCTTTCACCTCATAATATACACCACATCGATAAACCCTTAGACATATGTCTGATTATTTTTAATGATTAGTTTATATACCGAATATCACATCCCCAAACAAACAACTCATGAGATATCGTTATTCAATGAAATGCACGTTTACCCCCTTGACACGTCTCTAAAACCCGAATAAACAAAAATCATTCCTTAGTTAACGTTTTCGACATACAGCGAACATATTCCCAAAATTTCATGTTTCCAACTTTAATAGTTTTCGCTGGGCGTGATGAGTGAGTGAGTCAGACAGGTCATTTTCTTTCATTTATTTTACCAGAATTTCACCCCTCCCCATGGGCCCCTTAAATTGGATTGATTAAAAAACGCTTGAACACCTATTAACTTATTTCTTAAGCTGTCTTTTTCCCCTGAGTCAGTCGGTTAGGACACTTTGTCTCATTTTTTTCCCCAGAATTTCACCCCACCCCATTGGCCCCTTAAATTAATTTATGAAAAAAAAAACAGTCGAAAACCGATTTACTTACTTTTTAAGCTGATTTTTTTCGTTGAGTTTCAAATTTCTCGCCTATGTCGTTTAAGAGATAGGCCTACACGCTCCATTAGGAATCCTTCAACCCCCACTTTTCAGCCCTTTCACCTCATAATAATACACCACATCGAAAAACGCTTAGACACATGTCTGCGTATTTTTAATGATTAGTTTATATGCCGAGTATCACATCCACAAATGAAACCACTCGTGAGATATTGATATTCAATGAAATGCAGGTATAACCCCCTTAAGACCCCTTTAGAACCCGAATATCCAAAAAACCTCCCTTAGTGTACGGTTTTGACATACAACGAACATATCCCCGAAATGTCATGTTTCCAACTTCAATATTTTTGGCTGGGCGATGATGAGTGAGTGAATGAGTCAGGACATTTCCTTTCATTTTTTTTTCTTCAGAATTTCACCCCTCCCGATTAACCCCTTCAATTTGATTGAAAAACAAACTGTCGAAAAGCTATTTACTTACTTTAAAGCAGTTTTTTCCCCCTGAGTTTGATGAGTGAGCCAGTCAGTCAGTCAGTTAGGACACTTTCTTTCCTGTTCCCCCCCCCCTCCGAATTTCATCTCTCCCCATGGGCCCCTTAAATTGGATTTATGAAAAAACTGTCAAACACATATTTACCTCTTTTTTATGTTGATTTTTTTTCGCTGTGTTTCAAACTCCTCGCCTATGTCGTTTAAGAGACACACGCTCCGTTAAGAATCTTTTAATCCCCACTTTTCACCCCTTTCACCTCATTATATACACCACATCGAAAAACCCTCAGACACATGTCTTCTTATTTTTAATGATGAGTTTATATGCCGAGTATCACATCCCCCCATGAAACCAATCGGGAGATATTGCTATTCAATTAAATGCAGGTCTACCCCCTTAACACCCCTTTAGAACCTGAATAGCCAAAATGTCTCTCTTAGTGGGCATTTGCGGCCCTTGAGGAAGCTGCATACCAGATTTCATTCCAATCCGTTCGGTGGTTTCTGAGATTTCGTGATGAATAAATGAATGAGTGAGTGAGTGAGTGGTATTTGAGAAATATATGGTAGAAAGAAGATAGTGTCAAGTCTTTGTTATGCTAAACTCGGTTGACAGTGCTGTGTGAGCAGTTGAGTAACTAACGGGATTTCAAGTAAAGATCCTCATTTTCTATACCGGTAGTGCTGAGCGCAATTGGCATCAAGTCGGCCGTGTCTGGACTTGAGCTATGTTGCCATGGAAACTATCTGCCTTGCCATTCCTTCATGAGTATATTTTATGATTTGATTAGCCTGTTTTTGAGTGAAAAAGGGCCGAAATCAGAAGAATGAGAAAGACTATCGAAAATTCATGTAGCCAGCGGTTCCTTCTGGGTCCTAAACTATGTGTATGCAAAATATGGTTGAGATTGGTGGAACGGTGTAGATTTGTATACGGAACCAACATATATACATACATACATACATACATAGATACATACATACAGACTTTCACTTTTATATATTAGATATATAAAAGTGAAAGTCTGTATGTGGGTATGTGGGTCTGTTCCGTATACAAATCCACACCGTTCCACCAATCTCAACCAAATTTTGCATACACATAGTTTAGGACGCGGAAGGAACCGCTGGCTACATGAATTTTCGATAGTCTTTCTCATTCTTTTGATTTAGGCCCTTTTGGACTCAAGCACAGGCTAATCAAATCATAAAATATACTCATGAAGGAATGGCAAGGCAGATAGTTTCCATGGCAATATAGCTCAAGTCGAGACACGGCCGTCTGGATGCCAGTTGCGCTCTGCACTACTGGTATAGAAAATGAGCATCTTTACTTGAAATCCCGTTAGTTACTCACCTACTCACACAGCACTGTCAACCGAGTTCAGCATAACAAAGACTTGACACTATCTTCTACTATATATTTGTCAAATACCACTCACTCACTCATTCATTCATCACGAAATCTCAGAAACCACCGAACGGATTGGAATGAAATTTGGTATGCAGCTTCCCCAAGGACCGCAAATGCCCACTAAGAAAGGATTTTTGTATATTCAGGTTCTAAAGGGGTGTAAAGGGGGTAGACCTGCAGTTCATTGACTAGCAATATCTCCCGATTGGTTTCATTGGGGGATGTGATACTCGGCACATAAACTCATCATTAAAAATAAGAAGACACGAGTCTCAGGGTTTTTCGATGTGGTGTATATTATGAGGTGAAAGGGGTGAAAAGTGGGGATTGAAATATTCCTAAATGAGCGTGTATCTCTTAAACGACAAAGGCGATGAGTTTGAAACTCAGCGAAAAAAAAAGCATAAAAAATAAGTAAATATGTGTTTGACCGTTTTTTATAAATCCAATTTAAGGGGCCCATGGGGAAGGGTGAAATTCTGGTGGGGGGGACAGGAAAGAAAGTGTCCTAACTGATTGACTGACTGACTCACTCATCAAACTCAGGGGGAAAAACTGCTTTAAAGTAAGTAAATAGCTGTTCGACAGTTTTTTTTTCATAAATCAAATTTAAGGGGTTCATGGGGAGGGGTGAAATTCTGAAAAAAGAAAATTGAAAGAAAATGTCCTGACTCACTCACTCACTCACTCACTCACTCATCATCATCGCCCTGCCAAAATTATTGAAGTTAGAAACATGACCGTTTTGGGATATGTTCATTGTATGTCAAAACAGTCTACTAAGGGAGGATTTTCGGATATTCAGGTTCTAAAGGGGTCTTAAGGGGGTTAAACCTGCATTTCATTGAATAACAATATCTCTCGAATGGTTTCATTGGGGGATGTGATTCACGGCATATAAACTCATCATTAAAAAGTAAGAAGACACGTGTCTGATGGTTTTTCGATGTGGTGTATATTATGAGGTGAAAGGGGTGATAAGTAGGGATTGAAAGATTCCTAACGGAGCGTGTATCTCTTAAACGACATAGGCGAGGAGTTTGAAACTCAGCGGAAAGAAATCAGCATACAAAATAAGTAAATATGTGTTTGACCGTTTTTTCATAAATCCAATTTAAGGAGCCCATGGGGAGGGGTGAAATTCAGGGGGGGGGAAAAAACTGGAAAGAAAGTGTCCTAACCGATTGACTGACTGACTCACTCATCAAACTCAGGGGAGAAAACTGCTTTAAAGTAAGTAAATAGCTGTTCGACAGGTTTTTTTTGGATAAATCAAATTGAAGGGGTTCATCGGGAGGGATGAAATTCTGAAGAAAAACAAATGAAAGAAAATGTCCTGACTCATTCACTCACTCATCATCGCCCAGCCAAAAATTTTGAAGTTGGAAACATGGCATTTTGGAGATATGTTCGTTGTATGTCAAAACCGTACACTAAGGGAGGATTTTTGGATATTCAGGCTCTAAAGGGGTCTTAAGGGGGTTAAACCTGCATTTCATTGAATAAAAATATCTCAAGATTGGTTTCATTTGTGGATGTGATACTCGGCATATAAACTAATCATTAAAAATAAGCAGACAGGTGTCAAAGGGGTTTTCGATATGGTGTATTATTATGAGGTGCAAGGGGTGAAAAGTGGGGGTTGAAGGATTCCTAATGGAGCGTGAAGGCCTATCTCTTAAACGACATAGGTGAGAAATTTGAAACTCAGAGAAAGAAAATCAGCTAAATAAATAAGTAAATCGGTGTTCGACCGTTTTTTTTCATAAATTAATTTAAGGGGCCAATGGGGTGGGGTGAAATTCTGGGGGAAAAAAGGAGAGCAATTGTCCTAACTGACTGACTGACTCACTCACTGATCATACTCAGGGGAAAAAGACAGCTTAAAAAATAAGTTAATAGGTGTTCAAGAGTTTTTCATCAATCCAATTTAAGGGGCCCATGGGGAAGGGTGAAATTCTGGTAAAAATAATTGAAAGAAAATGTCCTGTCTGACTCACTCACTCATCACGCCCAGCGAAAACTATTAATGTTGGAAACATGAAATTTTGGGAATATGTTCGTTGTATGTCGAAAACGTCAACTAAGGAATGATTTTTGTTTATTCGGGATTTAAAGAGGTGTTAATGGGGTAAAGGTGCATTTCATTGAATAACGATATCACATGATTTGTTTCTTTGGGGATGTGATATTCGGTATAGAAACTAATCATTAAAAATAATCAGACATATGTCTAAGGGTTTGTCGATGTGATGTATATTATGAGGTGAAAGGGGTGAAAATTGGGGGTTGAGGGATTCTTAACGGAGCGTGTATCTCTGAAACGACATAGGCGAAAAAATTTAAATTCGGCTGGAAAAACAGCTTAAAATACAAGTAAATAGGTGTTCGACCGTTTTTTTATAAATCCAATTTCAGGAGCCCTTGGAGAGGGGAGAAATTCTGGGGGTGGGGGGGGAAAACAGGAAAGAAAGTGTCCTAAATGATTGACTCACTTAGTCACTCATCAAACTCAGGGGGAAAACAGCTTTAAATAAGTAAATAGGCGTTCGACCGTTTGTTTCATAAATCAAATTTAAGGGGTTCATGGGGAGGGGTGAAATTATCAAAAATAAATGAAAAAATGTCCTGACTGACTCACTCACTCATCATCGGCCAGCCAAAATTATTAAAATTAGAAACATGAAATGTTGGGGATATGTTCATTGTATGTCGAAAACGTCCACTAAGGAAAGAGTTTTGGATATTCAGGTTCTAAAGAGGAGTTAAGGGGGTAAACGTGCATTTCATTGAATAACAATATCTGACGAGTGGTTTCATTTGGGGATGTGATACTTGGCATATATACTAATCATTAAAAATAAGCTGACACCTGTCTAATGGTTTTTCCATGTAGTGTATGTTATGAGGTTAAAGGAATGAAAAGTGGGGGTTGAAAGATTCCTACCGGAGCGTGTATCTCTTAAAAGACATAGGCGAGGAGTTTGAAACTCGGAGGAAATCAATCAGCTTAAAAATAAATAAATAAATAAATAAAATAAGTAGGTGTTCGACCGTTTTCTCATAAATGCAATTTAAGGGGCCTATAGGGAGGGGTGAAATTTTGGAAGAAAAACGTCCACTAAGGAATGATTTTTGGATGTTCACTCTCATCGACCAACCAAAACTATTAAAGTTAGAAGAATTACATTTTGGGGATATGTTCGTTGTGTGTCGAAAACGTCTACTAAGGAGGGATTTTTGGATATTCAGGTTCTAAAGGGGTGTTAACGGGGTTAAAACTGCATTTCATTATATAACAATATGACACTCATTCGTTCATTCATTCATTTATTTATTTGCAATGGAGGGTGTGGCCCCCGGAGGAAAATTGGATATACATAACAAATAAATAATTACACATAACAATTCAATAACAATTATACAACAATTAAACTGGAGTATTTACACAAATAGTCAGTCTTTTCTTAAACACACCTATATGTTTGGGAAAAGGCTCTAACACTGCGGCAGGTAGAGAGTTCCAGTTATCAATGGCACGGTTTACAAAAGAATATTTACCATAATTTGTTCGCTGTGGTCGGCCCTTAACTTTGAAAGGATGATCGCTCCTACCCATGTAAGTAATGTAAGTAATGACGCGAGCGAAGCAAGGCTAAAAATGAGATGGTGTGTGTCTGTGTATTACTCAATCACGCAAGTACCACTGGTCCAATATACGTGAATTTTACATGGAAGTAGCTGATTTACCTGGTTAACATGTAGGTTACTTTTGATTACAATACTTTGCACTATTTAAAGATGGCGACCATTTTAGTGACGTCACTACACCCTTTGGTTTCAAACTCATATTTCCATTTGAAATAAAAAGAGAACGCTAAGAAATAGCAAACTTTTGATGGCATATACGAGGTTTAAAATTACATTTTCTATCCGAAAGGTATCTCCAACGGTTAGCGAGTAAAATCTAAATTTGTGCTATAAAACACGGTCAACGCCGAGCGTTGTAGTTGGACAAAATGTTTCATCCTTAATCTGCCTCTGCGCAGCACCTCGCCTATCCCCTATTTTAACTGTCACCTTCACATTTTAATTTATTTATGACCCGTAGCGAAGCACGGTTACTTCAGCTAGTATAAGATAAATGAAAGAAAATGTCCTGACTGACTCACTCACTCATCATCGCCCAGCCAAAATTATTGAAGTTAGAAACATGAAATTTTGGGGATATGTTCGTTTTATGTCGAAAACGTCCACTAAGGAAAGAGTTTTGGATATTCAGGTTCTAAAGAGGTGTTGAGCGGGTAAACGTGCATTTAATTGAATAACAATATCTCACGAGTGGTTTCATTTGGGGATGTGATACTTGGCACATATACTAATCATTAAAAATAAGCTGACACATGTCTAATGGTTTTTCGATGTAGTGCATATTATGAGGTGAAAGGGATGAAAAGTGGGGGTTGAAAGATTCCTAACGGAGCGTGTATCTCTTCAACGACTTAGGCGAGAAGTTTGAAACTCGGAGGAAATCAATCAGCTTAAAAATAAATAAATAAAATAAATAGGTGTTCGACCGTTTTTTATAAATGCAATTTAAGGGGCCTATGGGGAGGGGTAAAATTCTGGAAGAAAATCGTCCACTTAGGAAGGATTTTTGGATGTTCACTCTCATCGACCAACCAAAACTATTAAAGTTAGAAGAATGATAATTTGGGGATATGTTTGTTGTGTGTCGAAAACGTCTACTAAGGAGGGATTTTTGGGTATTCAGGTTCTAAAGGGGTGTGGTAATGGGTTAAACCTGCATTTCCTTGTATAACAATATGACACGACTATGACGCGAGCGAAGCGAGGCTAAAAATGAGATGGTGTGTGTCTGTGTATAACTTAATCACGCAAGTACCACTGGTCCGATTTACATGAATTTTACATGGAAGTAGCTGATTTACCTGGTTAACATGTAGGTTACTTTTGATTTCAATACTTTGCACTATTTAATTATGGCGACCATTTTAGTGACGTCACTACACCCTTTGGTTTCAAACTTTCATATTTCCATTTCAAATAAAAAGTGAACGTTAAGAAATAGCAAACTTTTGATGGCATATACGAGGTTTACAATTACATTTTCTATCCGAAAGGTATCTCCAACGGTTTGCGAGTAAACCCTAAATTTGTGCTATAAAACACGGTCAACGCCGAGCGGTGTAGTTGGACAAAATGTTCCATCCTTAATCTTCCTCTGCGCATACCTCGCCTATCCCCTGTTTTAACTGTCACCTTCACATTTTAATTTATTTATGACGCGTAGCGAAGCACGGGTACTTCAGCTAGTATTAGATAAAGTTAAAAAATGAATCATTGACTCTGACCACCATCTATCGTTAATCAAGGTAAAATTTCAACCAAACAGGTCTAAACAAAGAATGACAAGAGACCTGCGTGTTTATCCGGAATTTCTTAAACAGAAAACCAGTACCTTCCTTGAAAGTATCCCTACTCACAATCCTTCAAACTGGTTAGAACTCAAAGACATACTTTTGAAGGCACACCACGCGATAAGGCCATACATTTTAGAATTAAAGCCTGGCACAATTGGAATTCACATAAACTGAACAAACCCGGCAGGAATTCACCAAAATAGAGAAACAAACATCCAAAATAATTAGGTCTGAAAAACGCAAATACGATCACTACAGATTGGTACAAATTGAACAAGATTTTACAAAAACAATACACGTAACTTCTACAAAACTTTCATAGAACAATTATCAAATTATCAGGCTTCTGGTATTTGCTTCAAACGCCCGGATTGGGGTATTGGAAACGAATAATCAAAGCAAACTGCAAACTTCTAGCAGTTTATTTCAAGGATCTTTTAAACTGTGAATCCCCTAAAGAACAACTCACCTTTGAAAAACCCTCAACTAATCAAGATTGAGAACCCATAACAATGGAAGAAGTCAAAGGAATAATTCATGGACTAAAAAGTAACAAATACCCAGGGGAAGATGGTATAATTGCCGAAATGCTGAAGGTTGTAGATGAGAGCGTAGCCTGGAAAATCTTAAGAACATCTGGATCACTGAAGAAATCCCCGAAGATTGGAAATGTGCGCTAATCCATCCACTGCACAAGAAAAGGGATAAAACCAACATCAATAATTATAGAGGAATTAGCTTGCTACCAGTTGCTTACAATTTTTTTTCCAAAGCCATGCTCACTAGACTTGAGAAACAAACGGACCATATAATTGGTGAATATCAGGCAGGTTTCCGAAAAGAAAGATCTTGTAGTGAACACATCCTTAATCTCAAAACTATCCTACAAATACGCAAAAAGTGACAAACAGTCATTATTTTTGTAGGTTTCAGAAAAGCACTTTTAAATACTCTAGAAGCATTTCAAGTAGACAAAAAAAAAGAGAATTAATCAAACATTAACTGGCACTATTTCAAAAGTTAAATTCCTAGGTGAAATATCTGAGCCTTATGCTATTAACACCCAGGTCCATCTCCGTTTATGATCAATCTCGTACTTGGGAAAGTAATCTGAACCTGGGAAAAGGAAAGTAAAGGAATAGCCCTTGGCAGACAACTTAAAGATAGAATCCACTTGAAATGTCTGGCCTTTGCTGATGACATAGCAATCCTTTCCAATAATAGGCAAGAAGCAATTCATTCAATTGAAAAATTACATGAAATTGCCATAATAACGGGACTTCAAATCTCGTATGAAATGAAAAAAATTAATACATGGAAGGAGCCTCTCGATACTTAGATGGACAACTTATGATAACTATAAAAAACTATGAAAAAACGGTCAACTAACTATATAATAGTAGTACGATATGAAACAAGTAAACAATGTTATAGTACATCGCGTGATTTGTCTAGCGAAAGAGCAACAAGATGCAGCAGTACAGCCTACTGACAATGAGAGTCCACGTAGATAGCCAGCAAAGCCTGCAAACCCGCGCTGTGTGGAGGCCACCTGCAAAGCTCATAAGGCAGTACAGGTTGCCTAATCCATAAGGGGAGGGAGAGGTAAACTGAGCTTGCAATGTCGAATGGAACTGAGCATTCACAGACGTCGCTGAACATACTTGCTCAATGGGCCAGCGCTAAGTAACAGTTGCCTGTGTTGTTGTTGTTGTTGTTGTTGTTGTTCCATTTAGGGGCTTTGCAACTTCGTTGTCATGTAGCCCCTTGGGTGTGAGTAGAATCTGTCGCATAATTATGTTTCACTGTGATGGCTGTACTAGTCTATTTGCAATTGGGCTACGATTTGGATATGAATAGAATACTTGCTCGAGCCTGGAATCAAACATGGATCTTCGCGTTGACAGGCAAGAATATTAGTCACTACAGCACGAGTTCTAATTAATGAACGAAAGCTTTGTAATTTAATATTAACTGTGGTTGTGTTTCATTGGAGGGGTATATAGCCTACATCGTGGTCATTTAGAACCCTGTACTTGACTGTGTATAGGATAACCTGTGTTACTGCTGTGTATATAAAAGTGTATTTGTAGTTCAGGTGAGGATTGCGAAGAAGGCAGCCGTGATCTTAAGATATGCCTGGAGTAGAAGTGGGAGACCACAGAAAGCCACTTCCAGGATTGCTGACGTGGAAATCGAACCCACCGCTAATCAATTTTACATCATGAGGCTGAGTGTAGCGTGCTCCAGCCAACAGACTAGAAAAACCAGGAATAAAACTTGGACCTCTGGAGTGACAGCCAGGCATGCTAGTTATTGCACCACGTGGCAGATTTTATTTTTGCTATAAATTAATACCTTGATTGATGGCATACAGTGAATTATAACTGCCCAGTATGGCCCACATTGCAGCTGAAGTTCAATCTAGAATACCGAACGACTGCCTTATAAATATTCCCGAGTGAACATTTAACAAGCAGATCGATGAAGCCATTAAGGGGCTTTGTATCCAAAGCAATGTAGGTTTCCAGGCCATACGATATCTCATAACATAGTGCTTGAGGGGGAACAGTATCGGTTCGTGGGAAGATGGTAGGTGGGGGTGGGAAACGAGGTAATCGTGGTAAGTGCACATAAATTGTGGTGGCTTGTAGTGCGGTGAAGTACACCTGCAAGGCCCAAGGAAATCGTTAGACAAACGTAAAACAAAAAGAGAGCTCAATTGTGTGGTGGAGAGTATATAACATACCTACATATCATATAAACACATTGCCAGAGCTCGATGCATTAAGAAATTGCGGCACGTTCATCCTTTATCTCGTATGCTTTCTCATAGCTCGACAAAGTTGGATGTCCTGCGTATCAGTGTGTGCATGAGAGATGGAAGATTTAATAAGATATTTGAAATTATTAGACGTTTGGAAAGGTTAGAAATTATTTGAAGACTAATCTAAATTAAGTCAGTCAGTGAGTAAGAGGATGAAGGTCGGACGGATGGTCCTATAAACCTATTTCCATTTATGAAAAAAATAGACTTATGAGATCACCTTATGTCCGTGTGTGTGTGTGTGTGTGTGTGTGTGTGTGCATCCGAGTGTGGGTACCCTCTAATAAAATCTAAACGTCTGGAGCGATTTGAATGAAACTCGTTAATGTCATAGTACTACCCCGACCGTGCCCTTCAAATTGTATTACGTCTCACCAATCCAACATGGTGGCTGTGCGAAATATTTCACCGGTATTCTATATCACCGAAAGTATTACTGATATCACCCTGAAATTTTGTACCGTGATAAAGGGCACTACTGAAAGTTCACCTAAGTGACTTTCAAAAACCATTTAACTACAAAACGAACATGGCAAACAAGCGAAGTTGAAACATTTAAATATACTCTTCTCACGATTTAACCATCCAAACGCAATGAAACTTGGTTCAGCAAATGTTTATACACATTGCAATGAACTGATATCTAATTTAGTTCAATTGTTTATATAACCTCAAGATAGCGGCTGTGCGAAAATTTAAAATTAAGTTTTTATTTCATGTGTCCTAATAATGCGATAGAAGTTCTTGCACTTTCCTCGTTAACGTGCGTCTCCAGCTGGCTTTATACACACGTCAAAAAAAGTTTTGCATCACCTCGGTTCCCAGATCTCCGGCATATAGACGTTGACTGTGTATATTGTATCCAAGATACAGTCCCTTTGACTGTTCATAGATGTCACTAAAACTGCTCAAAGATGTAAACAACCATGCATGAGCAGGGCCTATTAGACGGAGGGGGTACGACAGCCGATCAGTTCCAGTCATTCCACCAGGACGAAGGTACGCTGCTCATGTTGTCTGTAGTTCTACCATGCCTAGAAGGTCAATACCGCAGTTCGATCGCGTCCGCATTGTTACTTTGTGTCAAGAAGGGCTCTCAACAAGGGAAGTTTCCAGGCGTCTCAGAGTGAACCAAAGCGATGTTGTTCGGACATAGAGGAGGTACAGAGATACAGGAACTGTCGATGACAGGCCTCGCTCAGGCCGCCCAAGGGCTACTACTGTAGTGGATGACCGCTACTTACGGATTGCCGCTCGGAGGAACCCTGACAGCAATGCCACCATGTTGAATAATGCGTTTCGTTCAGCCACAGGACGTCGTGTTTCAACTCAAACTGTGCGCAATAGGCTGCATGATGCGCAACTTCACTCCCGACGTCCAAGGCGAGGTCCAGCTTTGCAACCCCGACACCATGCAGCGCGGTACAGATGGGCCCAACAACATGCTGAATGGACCCCACGGAATTGGCATCACGTTCTCTTCACCGATGAGTGTCGCATATGCCTTCAACCAGACAATCGTCGGAGACGTGTTTGGAGGCACCCTGGTCAGGCTGAACGTCTTAGACACACTGTCCAGCGAGTGCAGCAAGGTGGTGGTTCCCTGATGTTTTGGGGTGGCATTATGTGGGGCCGACGTACGCCACTGGTGGTCATGGAAGGCTCCGAAACGGCTTTACGATACCTGAATGACATCCTCCGACCCATAGTGCAACCATATCGGCAGAATATTGGAGAGGCATTTGTCTTCATGGACGACAATTCTCGACCTCATCGTGCACATCTTGTGAATGCGTTCCTTCAAGATAACGACATCGCTCGACTACAGTGGCCAGCATGTTCGCCAGACATGAACCCTATCGAACATGCCTGGGATATGTTGAAAAGGGCTGTTTATGGACGTCTTGACCCACCAACCACTCTGAAAGATTTACGCCGAATTGTCGTTGAGGAGTGGGACAATTTGGACCAACAGTGTCTTGATGAACTTGTGGATAGTATGCCACGGCGAATACAGGCATGCATCAATGCAAGAGGACGTGCTACTGGGTATTAGAGGTAGTGGTGTGTACTGCAATCTGGACCACAAATGCTGAAAGTCTAGCTGTATGATGGTACAACATGCAATGTGTGGGTCTCATGAGCAATAAAACGAGCTGAAATGTTGTTTGTGTTGATCTCTATTCCCTTTGTATTTAACGGTTCCGGAACTCTTGGAACCGAGGTGATGCAAAACTTTTTTTGATGTGTGTATGTTAACATTTCATGGCTGCCTGTAACCAAGGCTTTCCCAGCGTGAGATAAGAGCGTTGACAACTTTCCACCGTAACCAATGAGAGCAAGCAACAAGACGGGACAGAACTAGGCGCAGATGTGCAACACTGGATACCTGATACCTGCGTGACACGCGAACTGGCCGTCAGGGCGGGACTCTGGAGTGATAGAGGAAGCATTCAATTGGTCAACAACCGTCAGCTATTGGTCAGTAGTGAACAATGGTTATTGGCGGCGCGTGTTTCTGCCTTACGTTTGAGTGGCCACTCGTTAATTAGGAAAGTGAGGGAACTAAACAGGTGCGTGACCTTCTCTTACATCTAATAGAAA
This sequence comes from Meconema thalassinum, assembly GCA_946902985.2. Lineage (NCBI taxonomy): Eukaryota > Metazoa > Arthropoda > Insecta > Orthoptera > Tettigoniidae > Meconema > Meconema thalassinum. The sequence continues at coordinate 1,211,744,442 of OX336388.2, forward strand.
TGAAAATCCACAGCCTGCTTCCAGTCTCCGACCGGGTCAGGAATGGAATGAATGAAGCCCCCCATCTAGCGGCGAGGATATGGACTGTGCCGGCTGCCGAGGCCTGACACACTACTCTGGGGCAATGATTAAATGAATGACAAATGAAATGAAATGAAATTGGAGAGTGTTGCTGGAATGAAATGTTGACAGGGAAAACCGGAGTACCCGAAGAAAAACCTGTCTGCCTCCGTTTTGTCCAGCACAGATCTCACATGGAGTGACCAGGATTTGAACCACGGACCCAGCGGTGAGAGGCCGGCGTGCTGCCGCCTAAGCCACGAAGGCTTATTCTTACATCTAATATTAAATAAAAATGTTATTGGTTTACGTCCCTTTTAACTACTGTGACTTATAGAGACACCTGGTTGCCGAAATTTTGCCCCGTAGGGGATCTTTTACGTACCAGTAGATCTACTGACACGGCTTCCTCCAATTTGCGCACCCTTAAATGCCAGTTGACTGCCCCAGAATACGAACCTGCAACCTTGGGCCCAGCAAGCGAGAACGTTACCGCTGAGCCACGCAGCCAGTCTCTCTTACATTTAACCAGGTATACAGTACACAACTTATATTATAGAACTATGAGTAGTAGGTAGGTTGTAGTTTTACGTAACCATTAATCTTACGATCATGAGCCACGAGACCTCTATTTTACGTGGAGCACAGGACGTGATATTTCACTACGAAAATATCACATGCATTGGCCGGCATTCAAACCCGGTCCACCTTGGTGCGAGCTTGACCACTGCACCACCGTGTCCCAGAACTATGAGTAGACATGATTCTGTAGTTAAGAGCTAGAGAGTACTAACTGACAATGAACTGCATATTCTGAGCATCAGAGAATTGGCATGAGCAGATGTTCTGATCATAACAGTATGAAATGTTATCAATTCGTGAGTTGACACGTGGAGCGGCATTTAGTTACCTCTGACACCTCCAGCGTCTCTTAAAGCCATTAACTCTTAATGGAACATTACATATCTGGCCCGTGGATCACTCAGTGAAAGAACATAAACAATAAAGATCTTAACATGTAGGTGTGTACCTGATGGCGAAACGTCAGCTCCCGCTAATAACAGTTCAGTTACCCTGAGCGTTACAATTTTAAGACTCGGAATAATGTCTCAATGTAGCTGTAGGTTATTAAATTTCTTGTGCTTAAATCTGGCAATGCAATGGCTTCATTGGACATTTTACTCCAGCCCTGGCTGTAATATTCATCTAATTTCAACGCTATCATTACCATCTGAATTAATGCTAACTGCATAAAGACCTCATTCCACGAGCCATCCTTCGGTTAGTTCTAACTGCACTTTAAGTGGCGCATCGTTAATATTTAAAGGCCTATCTGCATACTGTACCTGCCACACACTGGTACACACAGTGCCAAAAGTTACTACCTGAAACTCACTGTAGTCCAACAAAAAGTTACCGGAGAATCAACTAACCACTTAGTAGATGAGCACAGCGTGGAGGAATATTAAATACACTGCAATAGGGAAACTTTTGTAGTGGGGCGTGGCGTTGGTGTAACCGTAAGTTCCTAGCCCAGACTGCTTGAGTTCAATTTCTGGCTCTGCTGTAGATAATTTTAAGATAATTGTTATTCGACCACCTCCTGGTATAGCGGGTGGCATTCTTGGCTGTCAGGGGGCGTGGTGGCACAGCAGTCAAGCTGTTGGCCTCTCACCACGGTGGACTGGGTTTGATTCCTGGTTAAAGAATGTGAGATTTTCAAAGTGAAATGCCATGTCCTGTTGTTCGGATTCCACGTAAAAAGGAGGTTCCGTTACTCATGATTGCCTGATTAACGGTCACGTAAAACTACAAGTATTCTTTCCTTTTTTCTTGGCGATCACCCCGTAGATCCGGGTTCGATTCCCGTCTCTGCCAAGAAATGTAATTCTGTTCTAAGGTCTAGAACGGGATACAACCTCGTGAGGCAAAACTGAGAAGATGAGGTTTTTATTCGCATCTCAGCCATCTTGGAAGTGGTTTACGTGGTAATCCACTTTCTATCCAGGTACTCTCTGGGATGGATCCTAACATAAGGCCTCGGCCGTTTCCCTCCCAATCCTCACCTGAATTACAATGATTATTATTATTGTTATTATACAAACAATTTTTCTTCCATAATGACTTAGTTTTTGGTGATTTATTTATAGGATTTGTGACATTATAGCCATGTAGTCCCGTGTGGTTTGGGTGTATGTGGAATATGTATGGCAATTTGTGTTGACTGTACTCATATGTGTATTTTTTATTGGGACAAGATTTAGGTAGGAAAAGGCCGTGACCTTAAATTATGTAACAACCCCACATTGGCATGGAAACCACGAAAAACCATTCTAGTATGACTGAGCTGGAAATCGAACCCATATCATCTCAGCTCTTTCCCACGAGGCTAAGTGTACGTCGTTGCAGCCCACAGACCAGAATTACATTTCTTGGGAAATCCGGGATTAATGAGCTACCTTTCGCTAGAGAAAATGAATTAGTTTTAGTATGGAGCTTCCAACGAAGTAGCGTGTGAGGCAAAGAGAATTACATTTTGTATATATTCATGTGTCACTCATTAATCTGGTCACGTGGTACGCTAATGGTTATAGGCCTACGACTTCTGCATTCTCAGAGCTAGACAATATATCATCGTGGTTCTGGTTTACATCTGAACCACCCCACGTTCTACCTAACCACAAAAATACTTACCTTTGCATTTTCATCCATCTCTGTTACAGGGCATATTAAAGAGTGTCCATCCCGAGATTGTCCACATATAATTCAAAAAGCTTGAGAAACAGATATTGCATCATCTCCAACTTAGCGATTGCTGCTGCAAACATCCCAATTAACACCACAATAAAGCTGGTTATCAAAATGCTGGTAACCGGACGACAATCAGGAAGAAAGTGATGTAAAAAGTAGGAGCCTGTATGCTTAAGAATGTTAGAAGAGAACTGAAGTAAGGAATTTCATTTTAGAGGTATGTAAAGGCAGGCAGGATATAACCTGGAGATTTGGGAAAGATTATATTATATTTATTTAGCAAGTAATTAATTAAAACGCATGTTTTATGAGATTAAGGATCTTTTGTCTTTCATTATTCATTTTGGGGCTTTGCGACTTCAGGCTCAATCTATCTGACAACATGTGTTTTTAATGGCTATAATACTGTGTGTAGGCTGGTAATTCAGGTGGGGATTGGAAAGGCGTCAGCAGTGGCCTTGTCAGGAGCCATGCCTTGTGTAGAAGTGGGAAACGACAGAAAACTATTTCCCAGATGGCTGAGGTGGGAATCGAACCCACCTATTCTCAGTTCTGTCTCACGAGGCTGAGTGTAATCTCTTCCAGCACTCTGACCCGAATTAAATTTCTTAGCTGAGCTGGGAATAGAACGTGGAATTCTGGGCCGACAGCTATGGATGCTAGCCGCTACACCACTAAGTGGTCAGGTAAGATGGAAAGAATGAAAGAAAGAAAGAAAGAAAGAAAGAATGTAAACTCTTTACTTGAGCTACTGTATGTATGGTAATGGAACTTACGACTGCAATGTTCGTAGCCTATTATTAAAGCCCAGCGCAGTGGTTTCGGTGGCGTCCCCTCCGCACCCCTTGGTAGCATGCTGAGCTTCTATGCCCAAGATTGCTTGTTCAATATAAGATCAGTCTGATAGAATTCAAAGGTGTTTCAAAGTGGTAGCCAGATGCTGTCCAATGTGCGTAACTGCTGCTATTACTATCTCTCTGTCATTTCTATAAGCGTTTAGAAGTACTCCAACGTCATTCAATGCCTAATTGACCTGGACCTCCTCATACACCTTACAAGTAACATTGGAATGAGAGATGATGGGATTTTGACCTGCGAGGTATTGTTGGACTTGGGCAGATGCCCCCTTTTTGAATCTATAATTGAAATTCTGACAAAGGGCCTAATTGCACTTTTGTTAATATCTCCGCATCCTGGCGCAGTCATCTGGCATTTGAGGGTGCGCAAATGTGAAGGAGCCCTGTCAGTAGATAAAAGTCGTTTGTGTGGACGGATGCCGATAACAGTCGTGCGGATGCGGGGCGGATGCAGATAATAGTCGTGAGGATGCGGATAACAGTCATGCGAATGCGGGGCGGATGCCGATAACAGTCGTGTGGATGCGGGGAGGCTGCGGATAACAGTCATGCGGATGCGGGGAGAATCCGGATAACAGTCATGTGGATGCGGGGTGGATGCCGATAGCAGTCGTGTGGATGTGGAGTGGATGCTAATAGCAGTCGTGTCGATGCGGGGTGGATGCCGATAACAGTCTTGTGGATGTGGAGTGGAGGCTAATAACAGTCGTGCGGATGCGGGGTAGATGCGGATAACAGTCGTGTGGATGCGGGGTGGGTGCGGATAACAGTCATGCGGATGCGGGGAGAATCCGGATAACAGTCGTGTGGATGCGGGGTGGATGCCGATAACAGTCGTGTGGATGCGGGGTGGATGCGGATAACAGTCGTGTCGATGCGGGGAGAATCCGGATAACAGTCGTGTGGATGCGGGGTGGATGCGGATAACAGTCGTGTGGATGCGGGGTGGATGCGGATAACAGTCATGCGGATGCGGGGAGAATCCGGATAACAGTCGTGTGGATGCGGGGTGGATGCCGATAGCAGTCGTGTGGATGTGGAGTGGATGCTAATAACAGTCGTGTCGATGCGGGGTGGATGCCGATAACAGTCGTGTGGATGTGGAGTGGATGCTAATAACAGTCGTGCGGATGCGGGGCGGATGCCGATAACAGTCGTGTGGATGTGGAGTGGATGCTAATAACAGTCGTGTCGATGCGGGGTGGATCCGGATAACAGTCGTGTGGATGCGGGGTGGATGTGGATAACAGTCGTGTGGATGCGGGGCGGATGCCGACAACAGTCTAGTGGATGCGGGGTGGATGCGGATAACAGTCATGCGGGTGCGGGGAGAATCCGGATAACAGTCGTGTGGATGCGGGGTGGATGCCGATAGCAGTCGTGTGGATGCGGGGTGGATGCGGATAACAGTCGTGCCGATGCGGGGAGAATCCAGATAACAGTCGTGCGGATGCGGGGCGGATGCCGATAACAGTCGTGCGGATGCGGGGTGAATGCCGATAACAGTCATGCGGATGCGGGGTGAATGCAGAAAACGTTTTGTTATCCACGCAGGACTCTACCTATTATGTGGGAATAAAACGCCTTGTATACCATATTATTTATCATGGATGGTTACAGTGCAACATTAATGATACACTAAGGTTCTGCCAACTGTCCTAACTCAAATACAAATCTTTGTTTCCCTGAGCAATTCTAAGCGACTTCACGACTTTTCGCAGATCCACTTATTCCAGACCATTTCCTTCTAACTCTCGGTCCATTCCTACTCTCGGTGAGTTGATTGGCCAATTTACTGAAACAAACTCGATTACAAATTTACCTCAACACATACCTCTGGTGTGTGGTGCGGTTAACCAGACAGCGGGTGGCGGGATATTTACTGAATGTATGGGGACCATTAGCGCCAGGCGACTTCATCACCGGGACTTCAATTAGTGCACAGTACACTGAGATCCACCTCTTCTCCAGTAAATAATTGTAATTTCAGACAACTAGGCATTAAAACCAAGTTAATGTCTTGGTGCTTCAGACGTATATACAGTACTACAGAGAAATACTTGACAAAACGATATTAAAAAATATATAAAGATAAATTATCTATTAACAGGGAGCAATAAAAATATTTATCATAAATTTAGGTACATAAACTAAGCATACGGCATATGGAATCATGTTAAATTGAAAATAGTAGAGCACATTGTCTTCAGCTGTGCCGGCAATTTGTATTATTAGGGGCAGCTATTTAGAGGCTTTGCGACATCGTGGTCAAGTAGTTGAGTGTACTTGGGTGTATGTAGAATTTGTATGATAATCGGAGTCACTGCGATGTCTGTATTAGTATGTGTGATTGTAATTGAGGTAGAATTTACAGTAGGTAGGAAGTGGCCTTCAGTTAGATACTATCCCAGCATTTGCTTGGAGTAGAAGTGGGGGGAACCACGAAAATCCACTGAGCTAGAATCGAACCCACCTCTTCTTAGTTTTGCCCTACGAGGCTGAGTGTACCCTGTTCTAGCCCTAGTACCAGAATTTAATTCCCTGGCAAAGCCGAGAATTGAGCCCGGGCCTTGGCGGTGTCAGCCAAGAATGCTATCCACTTCGCAACGAGGTGGACCCCGTTATTAGGGGAAGCTAGAATGACAGACTGACTGATTCACAGTCAGATGCAATGGTAGCGGGGGTCTATTCTTTAGCCTCCCCATTCTCCGGACCTAAACCCACTAGACTTTTATTTATGGGAACATTTGTGGATTCTTCCTAATCTTAAAATCATGGGGTTGTTGATCTCGTGCTTTGTGCAGAGAAAGTCTCACCTACCTTCACGATAATCTCCATCACTGTCTCTTGTTAATTTATTTAGGAGCTTTGCGATATCGTGGTCATGTAGCCCCATGTACTTGGGTGTGTGTGAATCTGTTTGAAAACCTATATCATTGGGATAGCTGTACTAGTACCTCACTGTAACTCTAAAATATGTGGGATAATCGATATTAATAATAATTGATGCAGCAGTAACGTTCTCGCCTGCTGTGCCCTAGGTTGTAGGGTTGAAACCTGTGCAAAGTCAGTTGGCATTTGTTGGAGCGCAAATGTGCTCGCTTTGTATCGTCACGTGACGTGCACGCGTGCCCTCTAGTGACGGGCTCTGACCTTCCACGCTCTGCTCGGAACCACACCTCGTTACACACGCAACGATTAGCCGATGTGGTCACCGGTTTGCGCATTACAGCCTCCGGCTCGTTACTTTTTGAACGCACCTTATAATACAATACCCGTCAAACATGAAATATGATTACAGTGAGCTTATTAAAATAACGAAACAAACTCAGGATCACATTAAAAGCTAAAGAAAGAAATGTTTGCGAAAACTGGTATAAAAATTGATTTATTTTAAAATAAAAAAAACGATTTCAGAAAACATTTAATTAGAGAACGATTTCTTAAAAATCGTTTTGTCGTTTATTTATTACAAACCGTTTAAACGTTTCTCAATAAAACGTGTATTTAATTAAACTTTTTACGAAACACGGTTAGTAAGAAAGCGTTTAAACTTTTAACAGTGAGCTCTAGTTAAGGCACTTTGGACATCCACAAACAGCTTAAATTTCCAACATGTCTGAGCCTGATTGGTCTAACCAGGATTCTTTCTGACCAAGTATTAACGGACCGATGCTCTATAGATGTGGTTACTTTTTAAATGTTCGAGAAATATAATATGAAATAAATTATTTTACTACCACCAACACAGACTCTTACCGAGTGTTGTAACAGGGTATACTTGGGAACACTGTAAGACTTTGTGCAAGCCTCTACAAAGGCTATAGAGTGGCTGGACAATCTACATTTAAAACTTTAAATTTATCAGTTGCCCAGTTGTTTTAAGACGTATTGTGACCATTTAGATGAGGGCCACTGATTGTTTTTCTTTGATGAACCAACAGTTTGAAGAACGCGCGGAGCTGAGGTTTTTAGTTTCATCAAGATGACACTAGATGGAGAGAGCTTCGATATGAGAGATCTCATATGGTATATTTACGAGTTTTAATGTGAAGAGGTTAAACCACCAAAACATCGGGGGAACGTGCAGTACTCATTACTGGGAAAAATACCGAAGAGATCAAGAGAATCCGTCGTTTGGATCAGAAGATATTGGAGATGAAGAATTCAAGGCGCAAGGATTGTGTTTTGCATCGGAGTGGCTGACGGAAGTTAGGCTGCACGCAACAGGTGAGGAGGTGAGGCTTCACTGTATAACTACTAACACCGCGCGCTCAGGGTCTACATGCTTTGCAGATCTTGTGTTTGAAGATACCAGTCTAAAAGAGTTGGAAGGCAATCAACGACTATGATGTGGGCCTTAAAATCCATATATCATAAATAGGTCAGATGGGCAAGCCATTGCTTTGGTGTGTGCAAAGCTTTGGGGAATTCCTTACTCATCTAGGGAATCAAGCCTAGAAACTAGAAATGGTACTAGCATGCTACGTAAACCACTCTTAAGATTGTCAGTGTATCGATTCAAACATCAAGGCCATAAGCAAATACAGTACGCGAGGATCGAACCAACAGTTATGGTTGAAAAATGATTTCGGACCCGGTGTAGATATTCTAGAACGGGAAGTGAACCAGTCGAGTTAGGAAGTTTTCTGTGGCACAAAGCTGCAAGTGTTAGATTGGGACTCGAATATTTATAACATTATGTTGTCAGACATGCATCATAGTTGTTTGAAAATGATAGATCGGACCGTCACCATGAAGTATTAAAAGAACTGGAGGTGAGATGTCATGGGATTTTTGGGAACATCTTCCGGAATAATGGAGTGTAGGCGAGGTGGGACGCGGAACATCTGTTCACTGGAAAGAACGTTTGCCAGCCGGCCTACATGAAATCTGCGTCAGAAGGATTCTTCATACAAGATCTTCACGATGTAAGCCAACTTTATTATTAAGTAGCTAGTGCATTGCATTCTCAATTTCGATTGTACTGTCTGCTAAGTAGGCTTCTGCTTCTGGATATTTATTTCAAGATGTTATAGTACATTTGAAGATTTATCAGCCAACTTATTTCGAATGGATCTCTTTGATGGAAATCTAGTGCGTTTGGGATGCCAACCTGATAAGCTTCGATATAGCAGTAGACTATTGTGTGGAAGATATTTTACACCATTCCACGCCTAAACCTTATGTTAGGGAACTTTGAAATAATATTTGGATTTGTTCAAAATTAAATGGTTTATAATTAAATTAATTTGTTTATAATATTTTCTCGACTTTGTTAGTAGTTTCTCTTTTGAATATGTTGATAGATGAGGAATGTGGATAGCCACATTACGTTTAAATATTATTCCTTGGGAATAATAGTTCGAAATTTTCTGTGAATTTATAATTTTTTATATTTGAATTTAAAATAAATGTAAAATATTTTTCGCTGTAAATGAAGTTGAGATATGATATCGGAAGGCCGTATGACTGATAGTCAAGCCATAATGATAATAATAATATGTAAATGATGATATTGTTTGGAACATTTCCAATAATAATAATAATTCCTGGTAAAAATAGCGGTTAATAATTGGAGGAATAATGGATCGTAGTTGATAATATGGGAGTTGATTTTGAATAGAGGGACATGCCGAAAGCGTGATCTTTGATACTGGGAGCGGAAGGTCATTCATATACGAATTTTGTATAAAATGAGGAACTATGTATTGGAATTATGCGACAGTTTAACAGGAGTGTGTTGGGGCAGACATTAAAAGTTTATTACACCTATGTGAAAGGCCGAGATATTTAAATTTTGTGAGGGAGAGCATGATTCCATGTATTGGTTGCTTAGAAGCCATTGAACCCAGCCTGCGTAGCTGAGGGGCCATTATAAAAATAAGAATATAATGGTCAAATGTTAAGTGAAAATAAAATATGAATTAATAAAGGATGTTTATAAAGTTGAGTTTTGAGGGTCAAATAATTGCTCCATTCTCAAATATGATTAAAATTGAGGACAATATAGTCGCTCATATGGGAAGCTAGTGGCCTATCGTCTGTGAAATTCTACAGTCCTAGACTGTTGTATAGTCGCCCACATGGTGTAGTCGTTTATATATGAATAAGTTGATGCCTCGTCCTAGTTTTTGCTGAAGGCCTTACCGTGTCCTATTTAACGTATTGATAGCATGAGAGGCATTTTGTCTAGAGATTGGTTGAAGTATTAAACATTTTAAGCTGATAGCTGGTTGAATTTGTGGATCCATTAATCTTCATAAAATACCAGTTTGGATTATTCTAAATATTTTTTTCTATAAATTGAATTGAAAGGATTAACATAAATAAATTGAATTATATGAATATTATCTAAGAAATTACATCGAAGCAATTAAATTAGAGGATTTAAATTATATGTGAAGTGGTGAATAAAGTTTATTTATGGTGACATTGTGGAAAAATGTCGGAAGTTCAGTCAAAGTTTAAATTTGATAAATGGATGGCCATGGGGTGTATGATTTTGATTTCACATCGTTTTGAGAATGGGACTTCCCTGAAATGAGTTTAAGACGTGTGAATTTACCCGCAGAGGTTGAAACAATTCAGGAAAATTTTGATTCAAGTGATACTCTTGTAAATATTAAAGTCATGGTGTCAGGATGGACTGATATTTTCCTGCACATCAGTGATAATTGTGCAGTTTAAATAATTAATTGAAACAGATGCTGAGATGGACTAATGATTTTCTCAGACATCAAGTTAATATTTTGAAAATAGTGAATTTACTTTTGGTTAGAGGCTGGAAATACTTTATTTTTTGCGTTCTAAAATTCGTATGTAGATAAGGGGCCCAGGGGGAGCGTAGGATGTCTTTATTTTTCAGGACTGGAATTTTAGATTTCTCCCTGGGGGATCATTGTATTCTAATAGGACCAGCAGACAGTTAAATTAAACTGAGGTATTTTAAGAAATTGGTGTTATTCACAAATTATTTGCACTGCCTTCCATCCTTTAAGGAGTGTGAATTTCGATATCCGTCCGGCTGATTTTTGATTAAAATTTTGTTATGCTATACTCAGTTTGCCCCGAGATTTTTTTCGAGTTTTATGCTCGGCGGATGTTGAAATTCATGCTCGTGTGCACGTGGGACTTCGGTCAAACGGTCACAGTATATTGTTCGTAATATGTTATATATTTTGTACTCGTTGCAATAACCTTAATAATAATAATAATAATAATAATAATAATAATAATAATAATAATAATAATAATAACTAGCAGACCCGTGCGAGAAATCTCGCATGTTCATAAACCACACTTTCCCCAATAGGTTTATAATGAGACACTTAAGGAGGAAGGTTATGTTTTTATTTCAACAAAATGATTATAGAACACAATTTACATTTCAGGATAAAGGAAAGACCTCAAAATATCAATATGACATGAAACAGGCGTCACGGCGACCCGTGGACAGCAATTATGGAGCGTATTTTCCTACATCAACGGTGTTTGCAAATCGCACACTTCGTACAAATTTTTTAAAGTCATTTTTTTTTAAGAAATGGATCCTTATGAAATTAGAGTGCAATGCGTCACTGGTAATGTATATTCTCTTTCATTTGAATGCTCATTTTTCACGATCGGTCGCTTGTGAGCGCCGCAGGAGGGATCTATACTACTGAAATAATATATACTAGTTGAAACCCGTCAAAACATGACGGTCAATAGAAAAATATTTACTGAAGAATTTTCTTATATAGGCCTACTGTACATTCTTTGCACGATTATTTTTTGACTCTATTGAAACTATGAGGGCGTCAAAAGATTGCACTCTCAACATTGCAAAATACTGCTGGCCATGACTGAAAAATTGTTGGGGCAAATTGAGGCCTATACGTTTCAGAGTTTCCCCTTGAGCTTTATTGATTGTGATAAAGTATGCCAAATGAATTGGAAAATATTGCCTCTTAAAAGAAAATGATAGTGTTTTATCGGATGGTGTTAAATCAAGTCGAAGGATTAGACATCTCTGCCTAATTTTAACTGCACCTATTATTTCCAAATCCAAGCAATATGGTTGCATTTAGGAGTCCTTGGGAACCGTTCAGATTTCTAAGCAGCATAACGGGCCAAGCGTTTGGAGTATGTGGCGGCCAGTCGTTTAGTTCCAAGGGATTCAAGAACTCTGATGAGTCTAATACAACTGGCCGCAAACCATCGCTTATATTTTTGGAATATAACGAAGAAATGCGATGATGTGCAATTCCATACATTTTAAAACAATGTGGACCGTGTGCGTGTGGCACAGTAACATTGGCACCAAATGAAACGAAGGAAGGAAGGAAGCTTGCAGTTTAACGTGACCGTTAATCTCGCGATCATAAGCCACGGGACCTCCGTTTAACGTGGAATCCGAACCACAGGACATGGCCTTTCACATCAAAAATCTCACATGCATTGACCGGGAATCGAACCCGATCCACCTTGGTGAGAGGCATACAGCTTGACCGCTGCGCCATGAAACGAAGGACATAGCATTGTACTGACGATTAGTCCCTCTGGAATTCCTTGAGATATCATCTCCAGTGAAAAATAATTGTTAAAGCCTGTCAAATATTTTATATTTATTCAGATTAATTTTACCATTACAACAGCAAAGGTCAAAGTAACCAAGTGTAGATTTCTCGCAAGAGAAATACAGTGCAGAACAATGTTTACATTTGTTCGTCAAGGACCCTAAACTGTAACGGCATAGTATCTGGAATTGTTTCTGAAATGCCATATTTATATTGGATTTTAAAAGTGGCTTCGTATTTTTCTCCGATTTCCCACTTTTTTGCGGCTAATGTTCTATTTCGTCAAATGGGTTTATTTATAGCAGCATTTCTGCCCAAATTAACGTCATTTTATATAAAACTATAGTGGCCTGCATCAACGTAGCCGCCAAATATTAAATGGCAAATAATAACTTACTTCCATTGCCAAAATCAACTGCGTGGTTAGACCCATTGTTATGCACTCTAAACAAATAATCAATAAACAATAATATTCACATATACAATGAATACTTCCATTCTCAAGTTGGTTGCTGATGAGAATGAAGGAAGGAAGGAAGGAAGCTTGTAGTTTAACGTGACCGTTAATCTGTAGATTATGAGCCACGGGACCTCCTTTTTACGTGGAATCCGAACCACAGGACATGGCATTTCACTTCGAAAATCTCACATGCATTGACCGGGAATCGAACCCGGACCGCCTTGGTGATGAGAATGCGATGAGATTGATCGCCAATAATAAAATCCTTGCAATTTTTGCAATTTGCTTGCAAACGCAACTCAGGATGACGATCTTCATTTTGAAATAAACAGAATGAAATTGCTGTAAATAATGAATTTCCATCACCTGTTGAAGGTACAATACTTTGTATTTCCATGACAGTAAATTATGCAAGGGAGCATAGAAGCACTTCGCCACTACTGGAATGAGCATAGACTCACTTCGCCAGCCACAGTAATGGAGGGAGTTTTAGAATTATATGTTCAGTGCTTCCGCTCTGCCAAGAAATTTAATTCTGGTCTGAGGACTGGAACGGGGCGCACTCGTGAGGCAAAACTAAGAAGAGCAAAGTTTGATTCCCATCTCAACAATCTTGGATTTGGTTTTCCGTGGTTTCCCACTTCCACTCCAGGCAAATACCGGGATAGTTCCTAACTTAAAGCCTCGGTCGTTAACTCCCCATTCCCCACATTAATTACAAATGCACACATCAACACAGCCATCACATTAACACAGGTTATCAGAGAAAAGTTTACACTCGCACACCTGTTCGCCAATATGTTAACGCTGATGTATGTGTTTGAACTACTGGATATAAGTTCAATGTTCCCCATCTCTTGATGAATACAGTACTTTTGCATTTGTCAGTTGGCACAGGCTAGAGTAAAAGGTGGCTTTTCACCGATGTCTCAGTCTCACTCATGGCTGTGATTATATGGAAGCTACTAAGGTATGGGTGGTGCTTAGTAATGGCATTCGGGGCACAGTCAGTGCCTGTGAATGCTGTGAAAGGTTCAACTCATAGGGTTAGGACTACTGTTCTGACTCAGTGAGGAAAGCAATGGCAAACTACCTCACTCCTCTTCTTGCCTAGAACGCCTCAAAATAGCGCTGCCTTGGGTTTTTGTGGGTATCTACTCACATAACGTAACGGCGGTACTTTTTGAGGATCCAACCAGCCTTCGGGCTGACTACCTAACAGACAGACAGACAGACAGACTTTAAAATTAATATCATTGCATTGTTGCAGCTTGGCAAATATTTTATATTTCAGCAGATCAATTTTACTATCACAACAGTAAAGGCCAAAGTAACCGCGCGTAGATTTTACGCAAGAGAAATACAATGTAGAACAATGTTTACATTTGATCGTCAAAGACCTTTCACTGTACTGCATAACATCTGGAATTGTTTCTGAAATGGCCTATTTATATTGGATTTTAAATGTGGCTTCGTATTATTCGATAACACTATAGTGACCTGCAATATCGGAGCCGCTAAATACTAAATGGCAAAAAATACTTCCATTGCCGAAATCAACTGCGTAGTTAGATTCAGTACTCTAAACAAATAAGTTAATCATTAAACAACTGTATTATACAATGAAGTTCAACATGACCGTCCAGAGACTCTCATACTCAAGTTGGTTGGTGAGGAGAATGCGATGAGACTGATCGCTTACAATAAATTCCTTATAATTGTTCCTGCCAGCGAAATGTTTGGCAATAGCTTGAAAACGCAGCGCAGAATGACGTTCTTCATTTTGATATGAAAATGAAAATCCACAGCCTGCTTCCAGTCTCCGACCGGGTCAGGAATGGAATGAATGAAGCCCCCATCTAGCGGCGAGGATATGAACTGTGCCGGCTGCCGAGGCCTGACGCACTCCTCTGGGGCAATGATTAAATGAATGACAGATGAAATGAAATGATAGTGGAGAGTGTTGCTGGAATGAAAGTGTGACAGGGAAAACCGGAGTACCCGGAGGAAAACCTGTCTGCCTCCGTTTTGTCCAGCACAGATCTCACATGGAGTGACCGGGATTTGAACCACGGACCCAGCGGTGAGAGGCCGGCGCGCTGCCGCCTAAGCCACAGAGGCTTTTTCTTCATTTTGATATAAACAGTACAAAACTGCTCTAAATAAGCTATTTCCATCACCTGTTATAGTTTATGGCAGTACATTTTGCAGGGGAACATAGAATAACTTCGCCAACTACTGGAATGAGCTTAGGCATATACTCAATACTCACTTCGGCAGTCACCCTAATGGAGGCTGTTTTAGAATCCTATGTCCCGTGCATGTCAAAAATCGTATTAACACATGGAAGCCCACCCATTCTTGGCTATCGCCTCGGAGACCCGGGTTACATTTCCTGCTCTGCCAAGAAATTTAATTCTGGTCTGAGGGCAAAAACGGGGCACATTCAGTCTCTAGAGGTATAACTAAGAAGAGGAAGGTTTGATTCCCACCTCGACAATCTTAGATGTGGTTTTCCGTGGTTTCCCACTTCCACTCAAGGCAAATACCGGGATGGTTCCTAACTTAAGGCCTCGGCCGTCACCTTGCCATTTCCCACCTTAATTACAAATACACAAAGTAATGCAGCTATCACAATAATACGGGTTATCAGAGAAAATTTTACACTTACACACCAAAGTACATGGGGCTGAGTGACAACGATGTCGGAGCCCTTCAAACGAATTATGTTTGCCAAGTGTCTCTCATGGCGAAAGCAATTGTGGACACGCGCCAGGGCCTGGAAAACTACCTTTTCACTAATAATTTAAGAGTAGGCCTATATCGACGATGCATAATTTATAACTTTTAGTCTAGGATGCTACCAACTTGACCACCGAAGCATTGGGAAGAAATTGCAATATTAAAGTACATAAACAACATAGCCTACACACTCAACTGTCAGTTAATGTTCTTCAACGTTTCCCTTCTTAAAAATTCCCCTCTATAACTCGCCATCACTTGAAAACGCGCCATGTTTTGTGTTTTAAATATATCGATGCAATGGTGCTGCCATCTGTTGTTAGTTACTGAAACTATATGAGCGAGGTACTGCCATCTGTTGTCAGTTACTGCAATTGATGGTAGATATTAGCTCTTTTGACCACATGCTGTAATGCAATGGTAAAACGGAAATAAAACTTATTGAGAGGGAATGTAGGAATCTTTAACTGACATAAAACGTTGCTAATAATCCTTGATAAAACAATATTTAACTATCACGCGAAAATTCGCCATCAAGGCCATGCCTTGTGTTTTAAATATATCGACGCAATCTGCTCTCAGTTACTGGAACTATATTGGCGAGGTACTGCCATTTGTTGTCAGTTACTGGAACTGATTGCAGATATTCAAACGACGTATTGAGGACATGCTGTAATGCAATGGTAAAACGGAAATAAAACGTGTTGAGAAAATGTGTAGAAATATGTATCTTTAACTGACATAAAACCTTACTAATACTCCTTGATAAAACAATATTTCAGTGGCAAAAAAAAAAAAAAAAAAAAATACTGGCGAGAGTTGGGATCGAACCTGCGATCCTTGGATCCACAGTCAATCGCCTTAACCAAATAGCTACTCGCGCACTCACATTTAGCTGCAGACGCAACCTTTCACTATCTTCAAAAGCCGCTATCTGAAGAAAATAATCCAATTCATTATCAATAAAATCAATATACATTCGTATATGTTCATACTGTTATTATATTGTATTGTCAGAACTTGGTTAATGTATGTTTTCAATTACATGGAAGCTTATTAAATAACTTACATTTTAATGGACTTCTCACCGCCATTTTGTCAAGAGCCCAGGCGGATTGTGCGCATGCGCGAGGGGAAAGAATTCTGCTATTTTCTATATTTATTTAAAAATATACCGTCTTATATTTGTTTATTTTAGAGACACTCTGCAAATCTACAGGCCAAGAGCTTTCGTTAGAGTGCTCTACGAAGTAAATTGGTTCTGTCGTTCTCTCTATCTCGTGATAACAAAAATCACCTTACTGTTTTAAATATATAGATAGATGATGATAATAATAATAATAATAATAATCAATAAAACTAGGCTCTACTGTACATTGAATGTGATTCAAATGTCCACACTGGCAATCCAAGACTAAATAAAGACCTGTAGTCCTTCAGGTGATAAAACTAATAAATAGATGTGGATAAAATTGCAAAAAAATATTGAATGGAGATTTTATTTTATCAGTATTTGGATATAAGATAAATTTCCTAGCAGAAAATAAAATCTGTCCTTCCCATTGACACGTAAATCTTGACCATGAAAGTGTTCAATGCTCTTAATATCCATCTATCCAGCAGAAAAAAATATCGTGAATCCTTTTTTGCGTTTAAAATCACACAATTTTTTTCCCCTTTCAAAGAACGTGGTTGCCTGGCTATTCAATTTATTGGTATTGACGTCTACGCCGCACCGTACCCTCTTCCCTCTCATACGTCCTCAGCCCGTTCATTTATTACATTTATAACCAATTGAAGTCATCGTAGATTTTACAAATTGTTCGACACCCCATGCGTACTCGCCGCAGCCACTAAAGTAATAATGTAGTGGAGCCTCTCTCTCTGTTAAAAATGAATGGGTGCGCGGCATGGCTGTGTGAAGCTGTTAAATGCATCATGTTCGCATGGTTAGTGGTTGGTTAGAACAACACCCGATCCGAAACGATCGAGTTTCCGACACACCCTTATGGTAATTCAGAAGAACACATTGAGATACAATACGTACTGTAGAACAATGAAGCGCATCTTCTACACTACACTATGAAGTCACAGTACGTGCTTGCTGAGCACATTATTTATTTATTTACTTATTAATTAATTTATTTATTTATTTATTTATACATTTATTTATTTATATATTTATTTATTTGCTTATTTATTTATTTAGTTAGTTAGTTAGTTTTAAAATACTATATCATTAAACTTGCTGGAGTCCCAGAGGGGATCTTTATTTTGCGAGTAAATATACTGACTCGGGTCTCTCACATTGAGTTTGTTGATGATTAATTTGAAGCTGTTGGACATTGTGGCAATTTAGCCGTGCAAACCCTCAAACTGAATTTAAGTTTCTTGGCAGAGCCAGGTATCGAACCCGGGCCTTCCGAAGCGACCGCGAAGAATGCCGGCCCCTCAGCACGAGGTGGTCGCTCTCTTGCTTTGAAGCACCATAAATGGCATCCAACTGTGGTCAGATTGTAATCTGCAACCACCCCATTAGGCTTGTTGTTAATTATTTAGGGGCTTTATGACATCGTTGTCATGTAGCCCCGTGCACTTGGCTGTGTGTAGAAGTTGTCTGCTACCCTGGGTCAATGTGCTGTCCGTACTAATGTGTGTATTTGTTATCGAGGTAGGATTTGGGCAGGAAGTGACCGTGGTTTTAAGTTAGGTGCGATCCTAGCATTTGCCTGGAGTAGAAGTGGAGAAACCATTTCCAGAGTAGCTGATTGATTTAGAATGTCCTTATGAAGTATGACGTAAAATATTTTTTGAAACTATTCGAACAAATACAACGAGAATAAGCCAGCAAATAAAGTTGTGACTTTGGAAGATCTCGAAGGTAGAAATCTCAATTCCCTATATTAACGTTTACAATTGCTCCACAATCCATCGCAACTCCAGTTAAGAAACATCATCCTCTAGTGTTTTAAAAGTTGTATTTATGTATTTGGAACTTTCAATTTAATCAAATTGTTGTAAGAATATCAATTTTTATTTCATTAATTTTCAACGGTAGACTATTCATTTGAACGCTGAACAGGATAACATTGTGTTTCGGAAACATGGACAGTCAGACAGAAAGATCAAACATATTTAGAAAGTTTTGAAATGTGGTTATGGAGAAGATGGAGAAAGTGAACTGGACCACAGAATGAGAAATGAGGAGGTGCTAAGAAGGGTTTGGAGGTTAGGAGTTTCAAAAGGATGATACAGATGAGGAAAAAATCTTGGATGGGTCACTCACTACGTATGAATTGTTTATCACAAAGAATCATGGAAGAAAAGGTAGAGGAAAAAAGAGGGAAAGGAAGAAGAAGGTTTGGAATGTTAGCAGATGTAAAGAGGGGAAAAAGTTACAAGCAAATCAAAGAAGATGCTCAGGGCAGAAAAAAATGGAGGACGTCCAGTTGAAACCTGTCTGCGAACAGATGTACTGAAAGAGAGAGATCGAAGCATGTTCGTTTAAATAATAATAATAATAATAATAATAATAATAATAACAAACTACATATATTAGTATTGAGATGATAGATTTATAACATAAATATTTAACAATAGTCGATACGGATTAACCTTTCCAAACCAATATGGTAAATATATACGCATTTTACATAGTGGTATTGTTAACAATATTGTTATCATGCTTCTTGTCTTATTATTTTTAGTAATATTAATAATGTTCAACTTATTATTATGTATTTATCATTGTCTTCGCCAGTATTTTTTGTATCTAGTAGACCTAGTAGTAGTAGTAGTAGTAGTAGTAGTAGTAGTAGTCTTTCCCTTCTATAATATGAATCACACCATATGGTTGTGTAGGAGAGGGCCATGAGCCCTAACTTCGCCACGAATGAATAAATACATAAATAAATATAGAAATTAAAATAAATGCATAATTACACAAATACATAAATACATAAATGGATAAATTTTAAAATAAATACTACAATCACCAAGAAACGTACAATTTCTCAACTGCACGGTAAAGCATAGAGTCATGGGTATGTTTCCAACGTTTTGACTTGTGTGCTTCTCTGAATCATTGAAACCCTTTGTACTTTTATGAGTACCACCTTCGACTTGTTTATGGAGATCTCAGACGCCTCAACGAGTTGCACTTGTTGTCATAGTAACTAGGTGTAACATATCTATGCTAATAAATGACTACATCTGCAAACAAATGACAAAATGTTGGCGAGGTTAATTAGACTTTGTACTTCACCATCCTTTAGGGCTATGTATTCTCTTGAAAGCACTGACGATACATTCGTCTCAGTGTGTTAGCTTCCCCGATTTACTCTCTCTCTCCTTGTTGAAGAATATATAGTATCCAAAAAGACGAAGTGTTCCAGGACGCCTTACAAAGTCGCGCATGGGGCAAGACCAAGACATCCACCCTTAACTTCCATCTCACTCTTTACAGCCAGGCACGAAGTAATTCCGTTGGCTAAAGACCAAGTGGCTCCCTATGCCGCGGACCATTAAACAAGTGCTCCTACATTACAATGTGCAGGCAGGGGGAGGGGGGGGGGGAGGGGGGAGGGGGGGGGGGTACGCGGCAGATTCATCACGTAGACATGTGTGTTTTGCAATAGCACCGTCCAATTTAATTATACCTGCCTTTTGCTCATTCTTAGCACGTACCACAATGCTCTATAGAAATACCAACCATTACAACTCTCATCTCCGTTATTAGTGCTCTGACTCACTCTCACCAGGTACGCTACGACCACCCGGCATTACTGCACGATAGACCTGTTTCAGGCAAGCACCTCTAAAGTAGTGATAGTTAACGTTTTTTGCTCTAATAATGTTTCAGAATATATCTGAAGTCAGAATTCTGCCCTTAGCCTGAAGTTTGCAGGGCATCAATTCCATACCTCAAATATTTTAGGGAACCATAATGCCCAAGATCTCGGGTTCAAACCCGGCCAAAGTGGTCTGTTTTCTTAAGAGCGTTAAAAATCCCTCAGTATGCCTACCTTCGGAGGGGATGTAAAGCCGGCGAACCCATGTCGTAGATTTGCGGCATTAAAAAAACTTCCACTAACTACAATTGTGTGAAGCTAAATTTGTAGGTTAGATTTGATTAACGCTTTATTAAGTTCCTAAGTTCATTATCAGGTGCCGGTAGCGGTGGCATCTAGTAGCCCAGTTCACATCTAGGTAGCATTTGATAGCAACATTAAGAACTACTTGAAATTGATCATCTACATTCCTTACGTGAATTCCAGATAACACACACTAATATAGCCATCACAATTAACACCGGTTATCAGATAGATTCGGCCTCACCTGTAAAGCGAACAGGAGCCTCATGAGGGATGGGAAGGGATGGAAGATTGGGATGGATAGGCTAGGAAGAGGGAAGGAGGCGGCCGTGGTCTTGCAGTAGGACCCATCCCGGCATTTGCCCGAAGACAAAGTGGGACACCACGGAAAACCACTTCGAGGATGGCTGAGGTGAGAATCGAACCCCCTCTACTCATTTGGGCCACCCGAAGCTGAGTAGACCCCGTTCCAGTCCTCATACCACTTTTCAAATCTCGTGGCAGAGCCGGAAATCGAACCCAGGACCTCCGGGGCGGCAGCTAACCATGCTGACCGCTACGCTACGGAGGCGACTACCATAATGGATGAAAGTAAAATATTAACTAAGATGATTGAGAATGATCATTTATGTAAGCACTGAACTATGCAGTGTACAAATATTGTTTCAGATGCACCTAACTGATTCCATAGTACGAGAAAATGCTTCACTTCCATTAAGTTACCGAATTTCTTAGTCACTTCAGTGACTATTCGGGACAACTAAAATTGTAATGTTTACATATTGTGTTGTTGTTAATTCATTTAGGGGTTTTCCGACATTGTGGTCATTTTGCACCGTCAACGTGGGTGTTCATATAGCCTATATACAGTATATATAAATACAAGTCTGGTAACCGTTGTTATTGTGGTGTCTGTAGCAGTATGTATATTTGTAATAAAGGTGAGGGTTGGGAAGGAGGAGGCTGTGGCCTTAATTTATGCACCATCCCAGCATTTTCTGGAGTAGAAGTGGGGAAACTACGAAAAACCACTTCCAAGATGGCTGAGATGCTCTCAGATTTACCTCATGAGGCTGAGTGTACCCCGTTCCAGCATTTAGACCAGAATTAATTTTCTCGGCAGAGTCGGGAATCGAACCCAGCCCTCCTCGGTGACAACCATAAATACTAGCCACTACGCTATGTCATGGAATTGGATATATTGAACACTGTAAAGAGAACAGGGTCTATATTTTCTTTCCAGTATTCAATGTAGTTATGTCAGATGTTCTACCTTGACAGGAAGAGTAAATACCATAATAATTATTATTGACCTAGTGAAATGGTGTAATATCAGATTGTCAATAAGGCAACCCTAAAAATGGCTTCAAAGCTCCCGAAAATGTACGATATGTGAAGAAACATGCTCCTTACAAAAATAAGGTCTTGTTGGCTTAAGAGACTCCGGAATGTAGAAAACCAACATTTGATTTTGTATAATATCAATGGACATAACCTTAGCTCTTCATAGCTGATTACTTTCTTTATACAGTACTTTCCCACAGCCGCGAGTCCTATTAGTAAACCCACCAGCGAAGATTTGTGTTATTCTTTCTCTTAGACAATAGACACAAAAATAATTTTTAATAAAGAGGCTGCATTAGAAACAAGGGCAAAAGGAGATGGAAGAACTGCAGAATTGACACTAGAGTTTCAAATGGAAGAACAGGAAACCTATGGCACTTGCATGTTCTAAAACCGCAAAATCTTACATTGACATTTCTTGCTAAAATGTATTTATCAATCAAAATTTAATGTTTTTCAGTCGGTTAACACGATTGTACCCAATTGTGATGGGTTATTCCCAAATCCTGAAATAAAATGTATAATACAATAGATTAATCAATATGATTGTGAGGGATTATTCTCCAATCCTGAATACAAATGTACATTAGATTAATAAATTATTATGGTGTTTGAAGCCATTACATTACACTAATAAATGTAAATTTCGTTCAGAGTTAGGGAACAACCCATCACAATCGGGTAGAATCGTGTTAACTGACTGAAAAACATCAATGTATTTCTTAATATAACAATTCCCTTTTTCCAGAATTTTTCAATATACAAAGCTGAAATATCTAGAATTAATTTCTCCCTTCAACATAATTTAATATTTTAACAAATCCTGTTTTTCAAAATTTACTTTATTTTAATTTTGCCACATGGAAATGTTCATGGAAATAGTGATAAAAATATGCAATTAAAAATCAATAAAAAAACAATAAAAATTACGAGCCTTTCAGTAGTCGTATATGATGTGTATCATGTGACATGTTATCCCTTGTTAACAGTGAACTCTGTTGGTCATTGAAATAACTACTTGTAAAACTGCTGTGCCAAATCCTGACCGGTATTAAGCAAATATGATATAATGAATATTTTCACACCAAACAACGACAACTTGAAGATGATTTATTGTAAGAAGAATATCTTTAATGGGGCCTCCAAACCTTGAAGTAATTTTGTATGCGATGTAGATTCCACATAGCCACATTGCCGACAGTACCTCGAGTACTTACATTAAATAAGAATACAGCAAACGTATGAATATTTAATAAATCATCATTGTTTTCAGCAAATATGATATAATGAATATTTTCACACCAAAGAACGACAACTTGAGGACGATTTATTGTAGGAATATCATTAATGGGGCCTCCAAACCTTGAGGTAAACCGTATGCGATGTTTCCTCTTATACATTTCCGTCCCATTTCCAATCTCCACCACCGCGCGCGCTCATTGTTTCCGTTGCATTGCCGTACCATTTCCGTTTCATTTCTCAGAATCACGGCGACTAAAAATATGCAGCAACCCAGTGGAAAGTTGTTACCCATCAAAAATACATTAAGAAAAACCCTGAAAAAGTTTCGATTAGATTTTACTAATAGTTTCTGAGAAATAGGTAAATAAAAAGTTAAAAATTAGCATGGGTAGTTTGGGACATTTTGGAGCCCCTTAAATCAGGATGGCATTAATGGTTTCATAACTCCTTCCATGTCCGTAATTACTGATGCATGTCTGAACATGTCTGTACAGTCCTTCCTCTTAAAGTGAAGCCAATGGGAGAACTAATAACACCAATTAATGTTCACTATAGACTAATGAGGATTTATGTTTAATAACTGGAAAGGAATTCATTTATCATGTTGATAATCTATTTGCATTGGTACATGTCGCAACATTTGTTACCCATCATCATGTCGACATGTGTCACTTGCTGCCTTCAGAATATTTCAACACGCAGCTGTGTTTTGTGTAAATTTAGCTGGCATTTTCAGTGAATAGAAGAGTACTTGAAGCTCTGTCTATAATAAGACAGGCGATACTTAAATGTTCATTTCAGTTATAATAATAATAATAATAATAATAATAATAATAATAATAATGATTATAATATTAATCATAAAATACCAGTAATTGAGGATTCCATCTTGTATGCTGAATAAATTGTTTGCGGATGATAATCTCGTGAACAGCCTTGTACATCAAAGGGTATATTAGATTACATCTTAGTTGTTTGCTGTAACTGTATTGCTAACATTGCTTGAAGCCCACGTACTTCATACACCACTAAGCTTATCGCTAACTTCTCCACTGTTCAATGGAGTTCCCAGAACCCGCGCCGTAATCAAGTTCAGACTAATGAATCATTTGTTTCTCCAGATGCTGTTAAGGCACATCTTGTCTTCTTGGTCTCTGTTATCATTATTAAGAAAAAGCTGTTATATTTCTTCTTCTGGTAACAGTGGGACAATATCACGTTACTCTACTGTCAATCTGAATGCCTCTCAAGACAGTGATAAGTTTAATCAGATCCAGTTTAAGTCACTCCACTAAGCTGGGTGCATGTAGTCCCGTCATTTAAAGTTCACCGTAGATAGTGGATAATGCTGGTGAGCTGAGGGATCCTGGAGCAGGATCCGTTTACCCTCTTCTTCATTGATTTTATTTCTTTACTATCATATTTTGTGAGCCTCCGTGGCTTAGGCGGCTGCACGCCGGCCTCTCACCGCTGGGTCCGTGGTTCAAATCCCGGTCACTCCAAGTGAGATCTGTGCTGGACAAAACGGAGGCAGACAGTTTTTTCTCCGGGTACTCCGGTTTTCCCAGTCAAAATGTCTTTCCAGCAACACTCTCCACTACCTTTTCATTTCGTCTGTCATTCATTTAATCATTGCCCCAGAGGAGTGCGACAGACTTTGGCAGCCGGCACAGTTCATATACTCGCCGCTTGATGGGGGCTTCATTCAATCCATTCCTGACCCGGTCGGAGACTCGAAGCAGGCTGTGGATTTTCATTTTCATTGTCATATTGTGTATCACCATAGCATAAGCTATAAGTATTTACCACTGAAAACAACAAATAGCCCCTACCTACTAAATATATGATATTAAAATCTATAAACTACATTATCATCTACTAGAGCTATAATGACGAAAAGTAACTAGTAGGTAGACTCATATTTCTCTAAAACGGGCAAAAATCTAAGACATTAAAGATGGTGGTGGGTGTACTATTGAAACGTTAAATATAATTCCCCAGGATACAATAGCAAGACTACAGATAAAGTTACTAAACGAGAGGTTATTTAATAAGATGTATCTCCACTCTTAGGAATAATGAATTGAATTCTTGAGCAACCCCCATGTTCAAAATATAAATACTACTATCGGTATCGTACAGTATAATGTATGTCAGTTCCAATGACGATACCAGATAATCCGGAAAGGATCCTGTTGGAATATCCATTGCACCCGCTGGATTGCCTATTTCTAATTGCTCCGGCAAATACAACATTATAAAACGCTTCCAACATGGTCTTTAGGGATTTACAGACAGCAGTTACAAGAATATTGTGGATCAACAACCAACTACACGGGGCACTCACCTTTACTTACCTCGGGGACTGGGACTTCAGCTTCGCCTACACTACATCCACAATACCCTGCTCCTTATATTTAAAAAGAATCACACTCCAACAACAATGGAAAACAATCTGAACAAATGTATTAACAAAAAGGTAAACTAATCTACTATAAACAAAATAACAATAAATGAATTTAACAATTAACATTAAAATTAAAAACACGCAAACATTCACACCTCCTTTCAACTCTACATCTTACTACCATGCTATATTAAAAATTATGAGTATAAATCTTGGCTTGTTCTAGGTCTACACAGCGTAAAAATAAAAACGTTTAGTGAAGCCTCATAATGGCATTCCAGACACATGGTTTCATTCACAAACCTGCGTTTGCAGAACGCACGAGCCGTGGCTTTGTTTCATCAATGGAACACTGACAGCACGCTGTACTCGAAACTGGTTTATACAATAAATAGAAAGCAGTTGGTCTACACCTGCTTAAATATTATGTCATCGCTCTCCAATACTAACGGTGAATCATGCTTGCTAGCCCACAGAAGCTGCTTGTGTGCATTTATAAAAAAAAATAACATTTAGATCTTACAAAAGTTCATATAACTGCTCTGTTTCTTAACCAATCATTCTAAAAATTTTATACACTCTTTCATTCGCACTCCGTTATTGTTCTAGACCAATACGGTTCCACATCTTCTCTTAAAAATGAATAATCATTCACACCAAAAACATCCGCTCATAAACACACACTGTTCCACAACAATTGATTAATAAATCCTACTAAATTATTTAACTAATTAAATCATTTCCACAAAAATTACAAACATGTAATATGTTTATAATAATATCCATTATCTAGTGTTGCTACAGCGGCACTTTCGAGATTGTAACTTATCGGTTACAATATTATTCTTAACTAAATATATATACTCTGGTTTTTCACATATCCATCCTTTAACGTTCTGTAGTTTAAATATACTGCTTACACCTCGTCTTATATAGGTTTCATTACATTATCGGTATAATACAGTCAACTGATTACATAAATTCGGGTTTAATAAAAATTTAATAATTGTATTATAGACGTGAGTAGACAATCTTTCTCAAGTTGTATTTCCGCTGAAACCCTCCTGTTAACACAGCTAAATCGTTAATTCACAAGAACTGGACTACTTATATACAACGGCTCTTATCATGATACATGCCTTTTTTTTTTTTATCAAAGAACAACAATACTTTGACTTCCTTAAAATGCGGAATTCCCTCGCCTGAGCACTCCATAGCTCTAAAAAACCTCATATAACAGTATATATGGCATAAACAATACATCTACTATGTTAAACAATAGTCAAAAGGGATTAATTGTTATTAACATATATTATGTAGGAACTTTTCTCAAATACTGGCATGACCCTCAGTATCATTACGCATGATTACTGGAGTACAACTATACATACGTAAGTTCTTAAAATGAAACTTCCAATTGTAATGAACGATATTAGACAGTCGTGATTAACCTCCTAAAGTTTACACCACAACAAGATAATTAACTGTTAACTCGTCTGTCGCAAATACATGTAATAAGAATAATACTCCCGTTTCATCTCACTTGTCGATCTATAAATTGATTATCGTTGTAATATCATGTCGACAAAATGACTTGATGTTACACAAATAGGATAAAATAACACACATGTTATTTATAGTGTCAGATAGAATTCAATCCTTACCGGGATAAACTAGTTTTGAATTCCTAGCCAAAGATTTGAATAATCTTCTATCAAAAGGAATTTCCTCTAACATATTAAATGAACAAAGCTCTTATCTTTACAGATAATAAGAAAGGTTTGTCAATGTCTTAATGTTTTTCCACTCTACACAAAGAATGTTCATAGGAATTAAGACTTCGGTCTTATCAAACGACTAGTATTTCTTAGATCGTCGATAGTTTATGTACATTAATGATATAACAATATCATTCGATGTTTCTTCTTTTCATGAAGTAATATGTCGTTACATTAAAGTGCTCAAATTAAATTTAATAAGAATTTAATTTGAAGCTATGACACAATGTCAAAATACTTGGTTTAAATGAAATTATTAAAATTCGAGAGTCGAAACGACTAATCTCCTATGAGGCAATATGATTCCTCAAACAAAATTTTAATGTCAGTTCCACAACTGATCCGTAGAATAAAATTGAAAAATAGATGACATGCAATCATCTTCTAAATAATCTTGAAATATAAAAACTCAACACACATCTGAAGTGTAAAATACATAAAAGCACTGAAATACATGAAGTGTGAAATCATAGAAATATGGAATACGATCGCCGAAAATATGGAATAAGATCGCTTGCTCAGAATGTCACTAATCAAGCTCTATATAACAATGAGATACACTAATACCTTATTTAGACGAAAACTTGAAGATCAATGTAAGTATTGCGACAATACTTTAGATGTTTCCTCAGTACAAGACACTGAGATGGATCTGCATTCGAACCTCGGATCTGCGACCTCAGAGATAAGAAACGTCTGTCTCTGGAATTCACCAAAATTCGCTTGGGCTCGAACGACATCCTTCTGGCAAATTCTTCTGGGTTGCTGGGTTACCTATCCCTAGCATCTTGACAAATCTCTTCTGTAAAGTCTCCATTCTCGTCGTAAATATGTATCGGCCTCATCATTGGAATATAATTATGGAAATATTCATATAAATAGTGAATGAAATGTTTCTATTGCTAATTGATGTTATATTAGTTTTCGTAGACTGACGAAAATGCACAAGACGGACCGTACACTACGTCTGTATTCATAAATACGTCGTCTAACGAAGCTCCATCGTTGTATCTTAACTCCTGTTATTGAATATGTCTCTGGCGCATGACTGTTTAGTTCATCATATCAACAATATTAATTAAGTTGAATGATAATGTTTGAAGAATAATTATAGTCATTCTATTAATGTTTATGTGTTGCGCCAATATTAAAAGTTCTCCGCTACTGTTCACTTGATCTGCGTTTGTCAACTTCACGTTGCAATTTATAATGATCTTCAGCTCTGTTTCTAACACATTTGGAAATGTAACTAGACAGGCTGATAATGTCGAAACGGTGAATATTTAAGCGCTCGACTTTCCACAATATATAATAGGCGACCTGTTCTTGATAAATTTTCACTTATTTAACTTCAAATCTCAATATTGTATGAGATATAATCAATACTATGTTCCTCGCAACTTCACACAGAATGGAAGTGCGGTGATCTCTACCGCTCCACCTAGCTATACTCGCGTCTCCACAAGTCGACAGTCGTCGCACTCGGACTAACCTTTGGGATCTCCGTTAACCCAGTAAAAACACTTCCTCACTCTTCAAAGTCTGCTGGAATAAGAACCTCGATCCTTGGATCTCCCTCTCCAAGTCGAATTTTTGGCAGCCATATCAATCTCCCACCATAATTTTAGCGCGTAGATTACTAATGCTTATTACTGCGTAGATTAACCGATCTGCGGTTTTTAAAGTATCAGACATAATTTCTCTTAATATGCTCTTCATTACCAAATAAGAAAATCTTCTTCTAAGGGCCTAAATGCATAATTTCCTCATATGGTGTAATTAAAGTTGATCCCGTCTTCAATAAGACCTCTCCTCATTGTCTCTGGACTGGGATCCAATAGCATAATTTATAACAATATTTATAATATTAATTTCCAAACTCGCTGTTGCTATGCTAAGAATAGCCTTCTAGAAGCGTCCATTGTGCAATCTATCACGTGATCGGGCTCTCCCACAGTCTCGAGCTTGTAACACGACCCTCTTGTGTCACACTTCCAGAAATTATATTTGCTAGTTAAATTTTATCATAGGGACGGAAAATACTCTCATTTTGTCCCTTAATAATTCAATTTACGGGGGCAGTACCACGGTAGTATTATCGTAAAAGTCGTAAAAGAAAATATGATGTTGTCAGGTACACCCAGTGGAATTAAACATTGGAGATCAATATTCCCATGACGTGTCCTGGAATCGAGCCTAAGACCCTTCAGGTCAAAATCTAGTACAATAACCATGTAGCCATGGAGCTGGACGTTATTCAATGATTATGATGTTCATGATAATAATGGCGTGTGGCCTCCGGAAAAATCTAGTGTAAGTCATTCAAGACGCCCCTGGCGTCATAATTACGATTAAAAATGAATTATGAAGCATCACAAACTCCTAGACTCGCATCCACAGGCAGGGCAGATGGCCACCTAGTTCCGCCCCTTAAAACCTCAATAACTAACTCCCAGCTACAGGAATTAATTATATGAATATAAAATCCTACAACTTGGCCGGGAATCGATCTAGGGGCCCTTCTGTCCAATTTCTAGCATGCTATCTGCTTAAGCACAGAATGATACATTCGATAATGATTGATAAAATTGCTTGCGATAAAAAGTAATGACTATAAGAAGCAACTACCTGCACAATAATACCCGCACATCCATTCTACGCCACTGCGTACTAATCTAGAACAAACAACAGCAAGTTTTGGAGACAAGAGGCCTCTTATGCGGTTAAAAGTTTCGCTTGGAGTTCCGTGTATGAAGTTTTGTATTTGAAACACATTTCGCTGTAAGGGAGTCATCTGTTTTCCTCAGGTCAATTGTGTTGCTAAGAAGAGGGCCTGTTTTTGAAGTTCATAAATTACAGCCAAGTCCTTGAGTGAACTTTCTTTTTGTCACCGGTGCGGTGTAGATTAAGGGCTGTGCCAAGGTGCCATAAAAAGCGCGGGCGCGCAAGATATTTCAAGAGTTAGCGGGAAACTCACATCTCTCATGAACCACTTCAGCGATAATAGATTACTGTACTTTTGCAAACATAACCGGGAGTAATTTAGATTTTCATCTGAACTCTTTGGAAATTAAAGCCAATTCTTGACAAATGGTATAGGATTTTACTTTATTGTTGTTGTTGTTGTTTATTTTGGGGAATGCAACATCGCAGTCTCATAGCCCTGTGTACTTGGGTGTGTGTAGAATTTGCTTGATAACCTCTGTCACTGTGATGTCGTCGGATTCTTTAAGAGCGTTAAATATCCTCCAGAATGCCTTCCTTCGGAGGGGAAGTAAAGCCGGCGGTCCCATGTCATAGATTTATGGCATGTAAAAGATCCTTCCACAGACTAAACTTGTGTGAAGCTAAATAGTTAGGTTAGATTTCGTTGGAACGCTCTATTAAAGTTCCAACGTTCATCATCACTAGGTATCATTGATATCTGGTAGTGAAGGTTGGAACTACTTGAAATTGAACGGAACTTGTAGCTCACCCTTTAGGGTGTCCGCTGGAAGCAGCTACAGACTCAGGCGAGCCGAACATGTCCTCGGACACTCCCGGCACTAAAAGCCATACGATAAATAAATAAATACTGTGATGTATGTACTAGTATGTGTATTTGTAATTAAGGTAAGAAGCGGCCGTGGCCTTAAGTTAAGTACTATCCATGAATTTTCCTGGAGTAGGAATGGGAAACCACGGAAAACAACTTCCAGAATGGCTGAGATAGAAATCGAACCTACCTCTCCTGAGTAACACCTCACGAGGTTGAGTGTAATCCATTCCAGCCCTCAGACCAGAATTAAACTCCTTGCACAGGCGTGAATCGAACCCGGGACTCCACAGTGACAGCCAAGAATGCTAGCCACTACGCAACGAGGCTATACATGTCTATACCATTTTCAGTATTATTACATTCACGGAGTCTAGTAAGGATTAATGTATACCAAACAACTTCAGAACCAAAGTTAAATTCAACCATCTGCTAGGCCTATGAATGTAATTTTCAGGGCAGAATTCAAATTCTTAAAAATAATCTTACTGACTAGTTCATGTTAATGTGGTCTATCGTGTAGAGTAAGGTAACAAGGTTTAAGAATAAGACCGACTTAGGGACTCGAAATAGAAGACTCTGATTCCAGGCAGGTGTACTGACTAATGGCAGGATACCCGCTGAAAACTCTTGGTGAAGAGACTATGCGGGCAAAGGATGAAGTCGACAGCTATTCTCACTCAGTCTTACGCTATGAAGTGTGTCCTCAATAACATAGCAATTTGAAAATCATTGATCCTGTGGCGTAGCTATGCACGTTAATTTGGCACACAACGTGGCAGGGAGCTGCGGCAAATTCGAAGATCGGAGGTTCGATTCCTGACTGCGGCTATCATGTGTGTGAATTCCCCCGAGTTTTTACACACTTCCTCGAGATAAATACCAGAACATTACGTTACTACAAGTCCCAGGGATCTACCCCATCCCTGTCCCTAATAAAGTTAAACATGCTACAACAGTCAGTACAGAAACACAGGTTGTCAGGCAAGTTCAATACAAAGTAAATATGGATTTGAGGCCAATTTTGAGTGTTGTAACTTTCAGTCGGTCAACACAAAATAAATCCAATTACTGGAATATGTGAATAGATAACTTGTAATAAATTGCATATGATTAAATATAAATATAATCTTATGGAGTATTGAAGAAGGAGAAAACTAGGGGATGACATATTTCGCTCGTCAAGTGAACATCAACAGATCCAAATATTTAAGACAAATAGCTCAACAAAATACTAATAAAACTACAGTGATACCCACAGATAGTCTCTGCCCCCCCCCCCCCCCCACACACACAAAAAAACAATCACCGTCTGAAATTTAGTAAGTTTGCTAATTATAGCAGATAAATATTAAGACGTTAAGCGTAAGTTTAATTTACGGTGTAAACTATAATTTAGAATTCTACAGTATTGTAGAGCTTATTGCTTAAATGTATCATAGCAATAGTGACTACACCGTCGTAGATTAGTTGGGGGAGGAAGGTTGGATGTGATCGTCATTTCTATGTTTTGCAACATTGAAATACATAGACCTTTTTCTGGTGCTGATTAGGAAGATATCCTAAGCCCTTAAAAATAATTAATTAGAACTCACAAAATCATTTCAAATCTCCCTATTTTGCCAGTTCCGAATCGATTTCGACACCGATTCCGGATTGTTACAATACAAGACAATCTCACCAGTTGTTAGGCTTTTTCTTACAGAAAGAAATCGTGTATAATTTTGCTATAATGTACATACAAATAATTTCCGATAGTGCAGACCCTGAATCCTATGACCATTATCACTATTTAATGGTGGAGTTCTTTATATAATATGTAGCCTTATCACCACTTAACAAATGTTTTGGAATTGTTTCTCGTACAGTTACGAAGAGACCATCCACCTGTATCGATAATAGCCTACAATTGCTAGGGGGATTCAAGCTGACGAATATTTGATCCAACTATTCAGTTCTAGTCTGATCAACTCGAAGAGGAAAAAGGCGATACTACGAAAGCACGATTCTGTCCTACCGAGACAAGTACCACCTCGAGACCATTAACATCATCACTTATCATCAGTCTTCTACCGACAGTAGTGGCTACACTGGCTAAAGCGCAGTGTTAGGTCATGGGGCCAAGCTCTCTGCTGACTCGGTAGACGCGTGGGTTCGAGCCCCACCGTCGGCTGTCCTTGAAATGGTTTTCCGTGGTTTCCCATTTTCAACACCAGGCAAATGCTGGGACGGTACCTTCTGACAGGCTACGGCCGCTTCATTCCACACCCTTCTCCAATTTCATTCACCTTAATCAATTCCATCTCTCATCCCGACGCCCATGGGCGTCGAATAGAAAGACCTGCACTAGGTCTCTGAGGAGACCACACGAAAAAAATTAGTCTTCTAATCGGAGCAAAAGGTACAATTCCACGTATTTTACGTGGAACTTTGTAGAACTTTTGAATTGGAGAAGTACTTGATAACCGACATCGTACTATCAACTTTAAAAGCCTGCTGAAATATATACAGGATTCATGTCTACCACCCATGCAACAACTTAATTACAATAATGTTGATGAAATATTGGATTAAGTACTCTTTGTCCTCGGTGACAACTTCTCATTGAATGGAAGAAGAATAAATATAAATTACACTAATACAGGGTGTTTCGAAAAAAGTGTCCGATATTGCAACAGGGGCTGGGATTGGCCAAAACGAGAAGAAATGTTCCTATAAACATATGTCCAAAAACAAATACCTGTTGAGATATGAGCCATTTTACTGGTGTTGTGTATTTATACTTCAGCCAATGGACGTCATCCTACCAGCTACTTCTAATGAACACTGGCTTGTCACACACGTTTAACAGAACACGCGTTGGGCAAACATCCATCCACACCACCAACCAGGAGCTGTGATGATTTCAGTCGGTATGTCCAGGAATACCATCTGCACATTACAAGAGATGCTCCACATGGTTACCACATGCTTTGGCTCTTCATCGCAAAGAATCCCCAACTCGTCCAATCACGGCTGGCTGCTCGCGGATGTGGGCACTCTCATTGGTCACACGCTCTTGTAACATCTGTACATTATCGATGGATGTGGCATACACCTATGTCTTTAAATGTCCCCATTGCCAGAAATCCAATGGATTAAGGTCCAGAGAACGGGGAGACCATGCTACTACCATTTGTGAGGTTTGAAGCCATTTTTCAGTGTTGCCTGAGTAAACAAAAGTTTGGTGCTTTTCAGTCGGTCAACACGAATGTACCCAAAAAGAGCTGGGTTATGCCCTAATCCTGAAATAAATTACATGAGATTATTTATTATTATTTATTAATCTCATGTAATTTATTTCAGGATTAGGGCATGACCCAGCTTTTTTTGGGTACATTCGTGTTGACCGACTGAAAAGCACCAAACTTTTGTCTACTACCATTTTCTAATCCATAGCAAAAAACCATGTTAGCCATTTCCCTCGAGGAATAATCCATCGCACTGTTTACGTCGTCCGCACAGCACGGGACCAACAGTCTGGTGCGGGTACCGCACTGCACTGCCAGCGCAACCGCATACTGTGACTGAACATCCGACTCGTGCAAGACCTTCAACGGAAAGACGCCTGCACCACCGAACATAACGCCTTCTCCATGCGGGTAAAATGGTGCATATCTCAACATGTATTTGTTTCCGGACATATGTTTATGGGAACATTTCTTCTCGTTTTGAACCAATCACAACCCCTGTTGCATTATAGGACACTTTTTTGAAGCACCCTGGATGTGTGATATTCTTTCTTAACATTTCTCCATCTTTCAAGCTCAAAATTACTGTGTACACTTACCTCCTGTGAGTAAGGAAGAACATGCTCCCTAATTTTGCGAGCAAGCACCGGTGCCTCAAGATTATATGTATCTTTGCACTACAGTAGATGATCCAGCTCCACTCTCAATCTTCTTGTTACGCCGTTGAATTCGCCACACTCGTACTCAGAACATCACGAGGGACTTCTTTAGCGTCGTGGTGTATATTTTAACCTGTTCTGTCGACGTTGCGTCGTTATCTGCAGCCCCGGGCTGGCATCAAGCCAACTAATTGACTGTCACACGGATATACTGGGAAGGAAACAGCAACGTTTATTCCGTTGTTCTATGTTACATTTTACTTTCTGAAATAATAACAGCCAGCAGCTCTGTGTAAACATTTCACTCTTTGATCCTTTTTAGCTCGTTTTGTGAAAGCTAGTCGGGATTAAATGCACAAAATAATTCATTTTTAGGTAAGTTTATTAAAGAATGGTGGTAAGAAAACACAATATTGACTATACCTAAAAGTTAGCAAATCGTCTAGGTTTTTACCATGTATTTTGCTGGGATTCGGCTAGGTGCACTAGGTGAGGCTCATAAGCGGGCTCTTGGTATCCATGACCGGACCATCACAGTACTAGTGAGTGAACCATGGACTCCGTCCCTATATACACACATCAAAAAAAGTTTTGCATCACCTCGGTTCCAAGAGTTCCGGAACCGTTAAACACAAAGGGAATAGAGATCAACACAAACAACATTTCAGCTCGTTTTATTGCTCATGAGACCCACACATTGCATGTTGTACCATCATACAGCTAGACTTTCAGCATTTGTGGTCCAGATTGCAGTACACACCACTACCTCTAATACCCAGTAGCACGTCCTCTTGCATTGATGCATGCCTGTATTCGCCGTGGCATACTATCCACAAGTTCATCAAGACACTGTTGGTCCAAATTGTCCCACTCCTCAACGACAATTCGGCGTAAATCTCTCAGAGTGGTTGGTGGGTCAAGACGTCCATAAACAGCCCTTTTCAACATATCCCAGGCATGTTCGATAGGGTTCATGTCTGGTGAACATGCTGGCCACTGTAGTCGAGCGATGTCGTTATCTTGAAGGAACGCATTCACAAGATGTGCACGATGAGGTCGAGAATTGTCGTCCATGAAGACAAATGCCTCTCCAATATTCTGCCGATATGGTTGCACTATGGGTCGGAGGATGTCATTCAGGTATCGTAAAGCCGTTTCGGAGCCTTCCATGACCACCAGTGGCGTACGTCGGCCCCACATAATGCCACCCCAAAACATCAGGGAACCACCACCTTGCTGCACTCGCTGGACAGTGTGTCTAAGACGTTCAGCCTGACCAGGGTGCCTCCAAACACGTCTCCGACGATTGTCTGGTTGAAGGCATATGCGACACTCATCGGTGAAGAGAACGTGATGCCAATTCCGTGGGGTCCATTCAGCATGTTGTTGGGCCCATCTGTACCGCGCTGCATGGTGTCGGGGTTGCAAAGCTGGACCTCGCCATGGACGTCGGGAGTGAAGTTGCGCATCATGCAGCCTATTGCGCACAGTTTGAGTTGAAACACGACGTCCTGTGGCTGAACGAAACGCATTATTCAACATGGTGGCATTGCTGTCAGGGTTCCTCCGAGCGGCAATCCGTAAGTAGCGGTCATCCACTACAGTAGTAGCCCTTGGGCGGCCTGAGCGAGGCCTGTCATCGACAGTTCCTGTATCTCTGTACCTCCTCCATGTCCGAACAACATCGCTTTGGTTCACTCTGAGACGCCTGGAAACTTCCCTTGTTGAGAGCCCTTCTTGACACAAAGTAACAATGCGGACGCGATCGAACTGCGGTATTGACCTTCTAGGCATGGTAGAACTACAGACAACATGAGCAGCGTACCTTCGTCCTGGTGGAATGACTGGAACTGATCGGCTGTCGTACCCCCTCCGTCTAATAGGCCCTGCTCATGCATGGTTGTTTACATCTTTGAGCAGTTTTAGTGACATCTATGAACAGTCAAAGGGACTGTATCTTGGATACAATATACACAGTCAACGTCTATATGCCGGAGATCTGGGAACCGAGGTGATGCAAAACTTTTTTTGATGTGTGTATGAAGTTCATTTGCGCTCCTTTACTGCAAGAGCTGATGGCTCTTACAACTTTTCTCCTCCCTATAGAGAAGAGTGGTCCAACCTTTCCACGCTTGGCGTGCTACCTATGCTGTGTCGCACGCCGGCAGGCTGGCTCTTGTGTCTCTTGGCTGGGTTGCCTGCTCTGATTGATGACGCTGCGACAGCTCTTCGCCACGTCTGACCAGTTAAGTTGGGATCACGAGCTAACCGTACTTAATTTAAACAAACAAACTGTTCGTCCAATACGTTGGTTACGCCACATATCTACAGTATATATAAAAAAAGTTTGGTGCTTTTCAGTCGGCATTCATGTTGACAGACTGAAAAGCACCAAACTTTTGTTTACTTAGGCAACACTTAAAAATGTCTTCAAACCTCACAATCTACAGTATATTGTTTTACGCGCGTTTCTCCACGTACCGGTGCTTGAAGATTACGTACTTAGCTTTAAAAGACAGAGGTACTGATGAGGAATCATAGTACTCATTTATTGCACTGCATTTTAGCCTATTTTCAATTTTGAAAAAATTGGCTTATGAGATCACCTTTTGTCCGTGTGTGTGTGTGCGTGTGTGTGTGTGAGGTGTGTGTTTCCCCCCCCCCCCCCCCTAATAAATTCTAAACAGCTGGAGTGATTGCAATGAAACTCGGTAAGTTCATAGCACTATTCTGGGCGACCCCGACCGTGCCCTTCAAATTTTGTTACGTCTCACCAATCCAACATGGCGGCTGTGCGAAATATTTCACCAGCATTCAATATCTCTGAAACTATTCCCGATATCACCCTGGAATTTATTACGGTGATAAAGGAAACTACTAGAAGTTCACCTATGTGACTTTTGAAAAACTGGTAACTACAAAACCAACATGGCGGCCACGCGAATTTGCGACTTTAAATAGACGTTTCTCGTGATTTAACCAAGCAAACGCAACTTGGTACATTATATGTTTATACACATTATAATGCACCGACATCTAACTTGGTACAATTGTTTACATAACCACAAGATGGAGGATGTGCGAAATATTTCACCGGCATTCTATATCACTGAAACTATTAGCGGTATCACCCTGAAATTTTGTACGGAGATAAAGGGTACTACTGGAAGTTCACCTATAAGACTTTCAAAAACCGTTTAACTACAAAACGAACATGGCACCCAAGCGAATTTGAAAATTTTAAATAGAATTTTCTCGCGATTTAATGTTCCAAACGCAATGAAATCAGGTACAGGAAATGTTAATACACATTGTAATGCACTGGTATCTAATTTACTTCAATTGTTTATATAACCTCAAGATGGCGGCTGTGTGAATTTTAAAATTAAGTTTTTATTTCTTGTGTCATAATCATGCGATCGAAGTGAAGTTTGAATAATGAACCTACGCAATAATTTTCCTTTTATGGTTCATGACTCTATGGCCTATACATTTAACAATCCAACATGGCGACCATCTGAAATATTTAGACGGCTCTGAATATCTACGAATCTATTATAGCAATCAAACTGATTTTTTTATGTTCATTGGGGCTATGAACTTAAGTTCATCTATTGGACTTTAAATAACCTGGTGATCACAAATCCAACATGGCGGCGACGCGAGTTATAAATATTCACATGGAGGTTTCCCGCAATTTAACCATCCGAGTGCAGTGAAACTTGGTACAGTAAATCCATATACGATTGTTAATCCACTGGCATCTAATTTATTTCAATTGTTTCCATAACTACAAGATGGCAGCTGTGCGAAATTTTAAAATCTCCTCTTTACTTCTTGTGTCCTAGTCATGCGATTGAAGTTTGAATGCTACACGTACACAATAATCTTCATGTAACAGTACATAACTTTAGGACCTACATATATAAAATCCAACTTGGCGACCATCCGAAATATTTAGTCGGTTCTCAATATCTACGAATCTATTACAGCAATCAAACTGAAATTTTGTATGTTGATAGTGGCAGTTAACATAAGAAGGATATATGAAAATAGGCTTTAGTTCTTCACGGAACTACTTGTTTTCTCTTGTTTTCGTTTTGTTTCAATCTATTTTCATATTTACAATATTCTGAATCCCGTTCAGTCGATCAAACATAACACAGTGAAGACAGTACTGTGCCCAACTCTAGGAATGGGTATTCCAAGATTCAGACACCTAGATATCAAGGGAAAGGCTACAGCCGCTTTTGAAAGTTGAGATATTTGAATATCGCGCTCCATTACTTCCAGAAGGGAATGGAAACTTTATGCAGCCAAGAGCATGTCATGTGACGTAGCGAGTAGTAGCAGAGGTCGAGACTATTTGTTGATTAAATAGTTAGACATGGAGTAGAGACTTGAGACTTGGATCAGATTACTGGCACGGCCAAATGAAAGAGAATGCACTTAGTATCAAGTAAATCGGACCAGGGATACCAGAGATATGAGGATTTCCATCTTTCAGCGTGATTCAGCGGGGACCTGACCGTTTTGAATAAAAGCCGGCCGGCCCAAGCAACATGAGCTCACTTCGAACCAAGCTCTTGCATGGCAAGGTGCTGCCACGCTGAGCCAAGGCACATGGTTGCCGGATCTACGCAGAAGATATCTTTAAATTGTGATAGTCACAAAAGTGCTGCGATACAAGTGGAACTTAGTAAGTTTCCGGCAGAGAGAATCACTAAGGTGATTGTTATTTTTCTACGGACACTGGTGAAATATTTTATTTCTATATGGACATATGCTAGACTTTGTCTAGAAAGTACTTTGTCACAGTCCAGTAATAATCATTCAATACTTGGATATTTTAGTCCAATTTAGTCAGTTTCATAATTGTAACTTGATAACCACTCCGATCTTTCAGTATATTGAAGGCCAGTCTATCACGGTGTTGTTCATTAGCCGACAAAGGGAAACTATATGTTGCTTCGCGCATGATAGATGGTGATAAGCCATGCCCAGGGAACGATCTTCAGAACAGCCGTTGATTGGTTTAGACTGTCAGTGTTTTCTTGTACTGAAAAGATTACCGTGAGTTATGTTACAACTGACATATTTGAGAATAGATCACTTGGATCTGACCCCATTTAAGCGAAATGCTATGGCTTTGATAGAAGTCAATATTAAAATGGATCAGCAGTTACTTCAAACTTCAAGAAATATTTCCACTATGTCGTGTTAGACAGATTGTGGGTATATAATGGCGGCCGATACAAGGATTAGACGTGCGTGTCCGATAGGGCATGTATCTGGATAAATCTGGTACAGACCAGGTTCACTACGCTTCAAGACCAACGAGAAATGTAAGCCACTTTTGACTTTATACTATGCCTAGCTAATTGGAACAAACTCTTTTTCTGCAGATGACCAACACATTTGTTTTTCTTCGTATTTAAATCTTGCAATGATTTACGCAAGACATATTAGAGTTATTCTGAGTATTTTCAGCACTCAGAACAGTTTAGGATCGATAACCGAGCATAACGAGCATTTATTTGAATGTTTCATATTTTTTGATAATCACGGTAATCAGCCGATGTAACTGTAAAAGTTAATAATTATTTTTGTTGAGAAATGGATAGTTTATCCATATTCGAAGAATCGAACATGTGGATTCTCACATAATGAAATAATAATTAAATATATTTAAAATAATATAACTAATAATAATAATAATCCACTAATAATAATAATAATGATTTTCATAACTTTTCTAAATAATTCTTGGATCTTATATTTTCTAATAATCACATTTATTGAGAGAGAGCCTATGAAGTAGTTTAATCATTTCTAGTTTGGAACAGGTGATTTTCCGAAGGAGAGTGGTTAGCGCAAGCCCGCATTCAACCAACATTACAGTTCTTGTTGAACAGTTAATATTTGCAATGAGCAAAGTATATTTTTCAGATAACACGGAGAGGCATGAAACGGGAAGCAAATGATAATTGTATCAATTAGGATATTTTTGTATTTATATAAAATCATGACGTAAATACACATTCGAAAGTGAAAAAAAGATTATCATAAGTATGGTAACTTCACGGGTTGAACTGAATGGTAAAATAAAATAAACTTGTAAGTTTATTAATCTTCCAGTGTTGATAACAAGCAGAGGCTTGATTTATTGTATAAATTTTGGGAAGAAAATTTATGTGTGTGGAGTAGTTGAAATGCCATTCCCAGGTGCGCATGTTTAAGTCGCAGGAATGAGGAGGTTTTTATTTGAGCATCAATCAAATAGCAGGTTCGATGACTCAGTGTTAAAGAAGGAATATTGGAACTACACATTGCGTCGTATGAATGACCCAAAGGTTATTTCTTAAAAACCATCAGTTCTTATTTCAACCTTGTTTACGGATTCCATTTCGACTTTGATTTTGCTAGAACCCGGATTTGTCATGATAGTATTTTATTCTTCTTCAGAGGAAGACCTTTGCCGTTGTTGTTGTAATATTGTGTTCTTACACAAATAATAGAATGGGCCACTGCCAATTAAAAATAATTCTATAACCACGAATAATTTGAAGGATGTTTTCAATCCTAGTGCCATGAACTAAATGAATTTATTATGAAGCTACAATTCTTATTTCCGCATTCTGTCGAAGAATTGCAAGTTGTGAAAGTTACTAAAATGGCCACAAATATAAATATTTTTCTTAATAATGATTCCAAGTGGAGAATCGAATAATTGAATGGTCCAACAATTTATTGATCAAGTTGATGATTCAGAAATCATATATTTTGTTAGGAACTTGAAGTTCATAATCGAGTCACTTCTCGAAACGTTTAATGTCAGATGAACAATTAATTTTGTTGTGCTTCGCACAATTCTTCGATGCTATGCTCAAAGGTCAAATACTTTTCAGATGTTGTTATTAATATGTGTACATAATTTGTGTTGATTCAGAAATAATAATATTTTTTGACAATATTTTTTTGAAACTGGACTAATAAGTGAAAGTTAAAAATTCTATGAACAATTATTCTACGAGTGTTAATATTATGTAAAAATTCAACCAGTGAACTACAATATTTCCAGTAAAGACAATTAAATTTGAACTGGATTTAATCATAAATAACGGATATAATTTTGGAACACAGTCTACAGGACTGATATTCAGACTTGTGTTTCCAAAGATAATTGTCCAATGTGTTGGAAAATTTCTGTACATTGTGTAAATAGTAATGTGGGTCGCCACACGTGAATGATGCCGCTTTGAGCATTTTATTTTGCAGTCAATTTTAAATTCAGAATAAAATGAGATAATTTTACATGATGTGTTATGCCCAGTTGAATCTCCTTCTATCCTTATTGTTGCATTGAGCCAAAAATCAGTAAAGCATTTTTTTCATTTGATGTCGTTTTTGCGATTAGCTTTAACCCATCTGGCGCCCCGGGATATTTTGACTCTCGTGCTGACTGATTCTTGGTAAAATGCAGATGTGGTCGTGCGGACTCCGGTCTAAACGGGCACAGTACGGGAGGGAGCTGCAAAGCCGTTCTCACCAGAAGCACGCCGGCATGCTGTATGGACACCTCTGCTATAGAGGTTTCCAAAAAAGATGGCATATTGGATTTCACGGCTAAGTAATTAAAACTCAAGAAATGTTCTGATCAGCCCAGTGATGAACCTGACTTGGCACACCTAGGTGAACCCCGCAAATGACACGGCAGAATCTCAGAAGATTTGATGGGTTTAACCCCCATAGTGCCAGAGGGGGATATATCGGCTGTAGGAGCTTCCGCTAAAGATGCCATGGGCCCCGTCTTTATAAAAGTTTTTTTTAAATATTATTTCCAACCAAGCAGTGCTATGATTGTTTTAACCAAGACAACGCGGGAATCACTCTCTCTCGGGATTCATCGGTGTGTTTTAAGTTCCGTGAATAACTGGATTATTAATAAGTGTTTTCTGAACATGCTGCAGTTATGTGACTTCCCACGCGGGCGTTCGTTTGAGGTTGTGTTTCTTTTATCTTAGTCGGAGCTAATTTATATACTTGGTGATAATGAATCTAAACTCTTTGAATGAAGTAAAAATAAATAAGGTTTTAACGCTAAATGAAGTGTATGAGAGTTA
Source organism: Meconema thalassinum (assembly GCA_946902985.2). Lineage (NCBI taxonomy): Eukaryota > Metazoa > Arthropoda > Insecta > Orthoptera > Tettigoniidae > Meconema > Meconema thalassinum. Next base: position 1,211,787,284 of record OX336388.2, read on the forward strand.
ATTTTTGACCGATGACGACTTTGAAAAATTTCCCAAAAATATATTTTTTTAATGAAACAAATGAAACTAAGTTTTATTTATTTAGGATCTAATACATTAAAAATATATTTTACCTGCAACGGAAAAATAGCAACATTCGAATAAATATAGGTAGGAGATAATTTTCATCAAACACGTGGGCTACTTGTAATTTCGCAAAGTTTGGCTTGGCATTTTTAACATACTCATAATACTCTGCTATCAAAAGGGTTAATTACTTGGCCGTGAAAGCCAATATACCATCTTTTTTACTTGACCCGTTGAAACACAACATTTATGTTTATAATATTTAGGACTAGCTCTCATTACCCATCTTTGAGGGACTCCGGAATGCCGAAAATATTCAGAACATTGGACATTTCATGTTATGCGTCATATTGATCTAAGGATAATTCGCTTTGTAACGATATATATATTTTCCCTTTAGCTCATTCCTGAGTCTGATTTCCTTATAATTTCTCGCTCCCTTGCGTCCGATTATTAATCCCACTCACGTATATTTTTAACTTGATTTTCTACTAGACAACAGACATTTAATAAAAAACAAGGAATCAAAACTTGTGTTGGAGTGTACCACGCTAGTGAGAAAACGTAGACACCAGATTCTCGCTATGATATATTCCTTAATACATAACATTACATTTATACCCAAAATTTTCAAGATGCAAAGCTGAAATTTCAGAAGTAATTTCTTCATATCGGTGATATATTTTAACATGTCAGATTTTCTAAATTTACTAAAGTTCAATTTTAACAGATTGAAATGATCATGAAAATGCTAATAAAATTACGCCCTTTAAAAATATTATTGAAAAATCAAAAAATTAAATATATTTACAACAATTATATTCTAGAAAAAGGAGAGAGCTTCTAGGAACATAACTCAAACAATTCAATTAGTTGCTTTTAATAGTTTATGAAGGAAAGTTAAATGAAAAGTTGAATATTCACATGGGCAGTATAGGAGATTCTGGAGTCCCATAAAGAATACAGAAGGACAACTTCAAAGTCAATCTTTGTTACCAAAGAAAAGGAAAGATCTATGACGGAACATTTGGGACAGCCATTCAGAGGAGGGATTTTCTTGTTGTAGTTCCATGTGTGTTTATCATTTGTTCAATAATAATTTGCGTTATTGAGGTGTCTGTAGTAGTGTATATATTTGTAATTAAGGTGTAAATTGTTAAGGGGGTGGCCATGAAAACATCTCCGTATTTTCCTGGAGTAGATGTTGTAAACCATGGAAAACTAATTCTAAGATGACTGAAGTGGGAATTGAACCCATCTTCATACCAGAATTCAATTTTTCATCTCAAGGGTGATACATAAAAAATACTATTCACTACACCACGATGTTGTCAAAAGATACCTAGGCCACTTGGACATCTACAATATATATACTCCAGGCAAATGTTCGCATTGTTCTTAACTTATGACCACGGCCGCCTCATTTCCAATCCTCAGCTGCATTACAACTACACACACTACTACACACACTGCAACATCACAGGTTGTCAGAAAATTAAAGACGGCTGAGTTGGGATTTGAACCCAGCTCTTGCGATTCCAACGAGGCACTAGGTAGCGCGTTAACGCTCTTGGCCATGCCCAGGATAAATGTACGGGAGATGAACAACTCCATCCTACGACTGAAAATAACCCGATAAGGTAATTTACAGAAACTTTGATAAACTCCTGTAGGTTGTAATAAACGTATAAACTGTTGATTGCAGCACTCGGGACGGACCAGTCAGGCGTGAGACGTATTGTCAGGCGAAGTCTTGAATGAATTTACTGAGAATCTTTCCAATCGTGTAAATCGTACGTTTTAAGTTGCATTCCCTAATTAGGAACAGTATAGTTGTATTTGTTTTCTGAAAGCAACAAAGGATAGTGGCGTCTGGATGGCAGCATTAAACACAATCACCCTATTTTAGTAAAATTTATATTTTATGTGATAACATTTGATCACCTAGTGGTGTAGCGGCTATCACTCTTGGCTATCAGCCTGGAGGTAAGGGTTCGATTCCTGACTCTGCCTAGACATTTTGGTCTGAGGGCTGGAACGGAGTACACTGAGCCTCTTGTGAGAAAACTGAGAAGAGGAGATTCCGATTCCCATCTCAGCCATCTTGGAAGTGGTCTTTGTGGTTTCCCAATTCTACTCCAGACAAATGTTCGGATGGTTCCTAACTTACGACCTCGGCTGCCTCATTATAGTAATGGTAGTTATTGTTGTTTTAAGGGGAGGAACTACGAGGTCATCGGACGCCTCATTCCCAATCATCATCTGCTTTACAGATACACACACTGCGATAACACAGGTTATCAGGCAAATTCTACACACGCCCAAGTACAGGGGTATAATGACATGAAATTAAAGATGAAACAATATAATGAAAATAGTCGACAGTACATCAATATGTCTTGAAGTTTAAAATATTGCAATAGCTTATAATTGTTGTTATTGCTTATTTTAAGGGCTACGACATCGTGGTTATATAGTCCCATGTATTTGGGGGTGTATGTGGAAATTGACGATGACCTGTGTTATTGTGATGACTCTACTAGTGGATGTATTTGAAAATTAGGAATGGGATGGGGAAGGAGGCGGCCGTGAAATTAAGTTAGGAACCATCCCAGCATTTTCTTAGAGTAGAAGTGGGGGAAACTACGGAAGACCACTCACAAGATGGCGGAATTGGAAATCGAATCTTCCTCCACTCAGTTTTGCCTCACGAGGTTGAGTGTACCTCGTCCAAGCCCTCACACCAGAAGTTCTTGGGAATCAAAACCAGACCTCTGGGCCAACATACAAGTACGCTAGCTCATACACCACGAGGTGATCCTCATAGTTCTCGGCTCAGCTATTTTATATTTTCTGTCGAATGGAAAAACATCTTATTATATGGTACATCTTTGTTACAGAATATTCCTTTCACCCTGTATATTCCTATCTACAGTTGGTTGATTTCAGCAAGTGAATCACGGCTTACAGCTTCTCCTCCTTGTTGGCAGCCGGACTCGTGGAAGGAATGATAAATACGGGAACGGAAGATAAGGAAAATATGACACAAAATTTGTCATGTTGGAGTATCTTCATTCCACATCAAGGTAGCAGTATCAGTAAACTACAGAGAAGTGAGAGAAAAGAAAATATCCTGCCAAAGGGAGAAAGAAGATTTATACAACAGAATATCCCTGGAGAGGTCTGTGACAGAATCGTGTCTCGTTTACCACTTTTTATCTGGGTGGGATTTCTTTTCCAAAAGTTTACGTTTTCTTACTTTAGCAGTTCTTCAAAGATTTTTACCTCCTTATTCTACATCTTTTCTTTCTTTCTCTTCTTCTTTGCGGTGAAGGTTGGTTTGTACGAGCTCTCAAGTAAAACCCAACAACGCCCGCAATTCATCATTCGGCCGTCCTTGTTTATTTTGTCCCCCACCCCCTCCTGCCCTCTCACACTTGTGCTCTTCATTACCTCTGTCTGTCTGTCTATGCATCTGTCTGTCCGTCCCGTGGCCCTGGCTCATTACTCACCGCCACGACTGTCCGAGGAGTGTGGGCAGTGGCGAGTTAAGTGTTAAGTTGGTATGGTCTAGTGTTTATGTGATGGAGCCCATTTCCTGTGCACACTGATAATTTATCTTTTCATAAATACACAAAAGTTTTATAACGACCAAATGTAATAGCAGAACTCTGTCTCTGTCCCTGTTAATTTGCTTCAACTGGGAGACTAAAAGAATGAAATGGACTTCAAAGCATATGTTTATCATTGATGCACAGTTTATAGCTCGGCGCCAAACTTTGCACTTTTCTATTCTCGACGAATTACAATTTACCTCTTAACGGCTTGACGTGAAAAATCTGCTGCCATACTGGAAATGGTCTATGAGGGAACTGGATTGGTAATTTTCTTTCTATTTTCTTCATTGGTTATTTTTAGAAACATTACGACATCATGGCCATGTAGCCCGTTTACTCGCGTGTGTGTAGAATTTGTCTGATAACCTCTGTCATTGTGATGCCTGTACTAGTGTGCGTGTATTTGTAATTGAGGTAGGACTTGGGTAGAAAGTGGTCATGGCTTTAAGTTAGGTACCATCCCGGCATTTGTCTGGAGTAGAAGTGGGAAACCATGGAAAATCACTTCCAGGATGGCTGAGGTAGGAATCGAACTCGACTCTTCGCAGTTTTATGTCACGAGGCAAAAGCTGGGAATCGAACCTGGGCCTCCACTGTGACAGCCAAGAATACTAGCCACTACTTATCGAGGCGTACGCGGATAGCTAACAGTTGAGGAGTTGGATTCCGAGCCGTCATGTTCTTCGCTGGCGATCCGGATGATTATTCGCTGGCCATTCTAAATCACTGCAGACAAATGAAATGCTTAACTCTTCATGACTTTTTTGACGATCCTATGCAGGTGCTAGGTGACAGTTTCTGCAAGCTTCATGAACGTTGAGATAAGTATTTAGTGATTATTGTTAAGTTGTCCACCCTGTGGTTCAATGGTTAGATTTCTTGTTTCTCTCCCCCTGAGATCCGGGTTGAAGTTCTGGATAGAACGTGGTACATTCTGCCTCGTCAGGTATAATTAAGACGAGGTGGGTTTGACTCGCTTCTCAGTCATCCAGATGTCGTCCTCCATAAATTCCCCCAATTCTGCTCCAGGCAAATGTTGGGATGGTACCTACTGTAACTTACGGCCACAGCCGCTTCCTACTCAACCCCAGCCCCAGTTATAAAATACTAACTCTATACAGCAATCACAGTAACACAAAATATCAGATAATTTTCACAAATATACCCCCATTAAACGGGGATGAAGCCTATCTTGGAGTATAAGGGCATTTTTGTATTGTTCATAGTATATTTTAGGTATTGTTTTGGTTGGTTTGAAAATATTATGCATTATTAATATTAATATTAAAGATAATTGAGCTCCCGTTTATGTGTTTACCGATTGAAAGTACAATCGTTTGATAGTAAGGTGGTTGATGTATCTGCAACATAAGAAAACAGCTGCCAAGAATGAGGTGGTGCATGGTATCAGAGGGAACGACCACAAGAAACTTTGTAAGAAACTGAGCAAAAGAAGATCTCCAGCAAAAAGCTCCGAGTATAAAATGAAACGAGAATAAGGAAAATATAACGGAAATGAAACGGATATCTTGGAAGAGTGAGTCAAATTATATGAAAGACATTTTTGTCGCAAATTAAATGTTTCTGCTTTGTTATGGGAAACCTTTGTCGATCCTATTCCCGAGACAAATTAGTTTAATGAAGATTTGTTACGAGCCACTTCATTAGTAAAGCAATTTACCGGTGAAGATGTGGCTTAAAGCGCGGCACGTTACACGGGAGCTGCGAGGGGTTTGTCGATTCCTCGCCGACATCTTACAATGCTTTGATAAGACAAGATTCGTTCTCATAGCAAGTTACTTTGTTTAAAACTAAACTGTTCATTTTTCCTTGCTCAATATAACCTTCGTTGACAGTTTTATGTTTTAAGATATTATAGACAAATACAAAGTTTACTTATCTGAGAAAAAAGGTTTTAATTTATTGTGTCATGTAGGTGCACAACTAGTGCAAACCATTTTCATTTTTTATACATTTGAATTTGAAGTTACTGTATAGTTGCTCTTGTACAGGCCACGAAGGCTACAAAGCTTGTTTATGCAGCTCTCTTCATTAAGATGGAGGTTAAATACAATAAAAGAAGAAAATAACTTAACCTAAACATTCAGTTGGCAATAAGATTAAGTTCTTGATACAGGTAGCTGTTATTACGTCTGGATAATCTTTGAATTTTTGCTGTTGTTAAATGATTCCCTACTACTATCTTTTAACTTAAATTATATTTTTGTTCTGTGTTATTTATGATATTTTTAGTATGAAGTTATTTTGGGTCGGAAATACTTTAAGTACAGAAGAAGCATATTTCGATTCACTTTCCTTAAAACAATTGATTGTTTACATTGATTGTAATCATTGCATAGATGATAATTACCAGGAAGGGAGTGTTATATCGTTTTTTCGTGTATGTAGGTGGAAGTAAGAGAATTAAAATGTTTGTCACTAGTGGGACTCAAACCGATGATTTATGTCTTTAGAGACTGGTTCTCTGACTACTGAGATATAGGGAAACACGCTCGGCAAAGATGCGTCAATGACGCTGGGAGAAGACATTTAAATTCTCTAAGTTCTTTCTAACATGGCTTACACTATTTGTGAATTACACGATCTGAAAGTTTAATGCCTTCATCTATCACCATTGCGGTAGTGAAAACCCGTTCACTGGAATTTACTTAGGCTCAGTACGAGTAACTTACTACTACCACCGTCTTGTAAAGCAGTGTGGGCTGCTACCACAGAAGTTCCGGGTACAGTTCCCGACTCTTGAACATCTTGGTATGGTATGCTCTGGTACCGGGTCTCCTATTTTCCTGTTGCTAGATGGGAACCTGTCAGAAGCTGTGACAGTAGGACTGTAAAGAACTGTCTACCCTACCGCATATAAACTCCGGCTCAGAACGCCTGGTTAGTGAGCCCTTGACACAGCCAGGGCACTATTTGGTATATCCCTTGGTAATATGTACCTTTTGATCTTAACCAGTACTATCGTGGCTGAGCCGAGTGAGGGAATCTTAGCTAGGCTGATCAAATTGGGAGACTGTTCAGCCGACACCCACGTGAATCCACATTGTTCAGCTTTTACACAGTCATGGTGTAAATTAAACATTCTTTAAGTGTAGCATGTGTTTGAGCAACTATGGGTTTTATAACTATGGATAGTTCATCTACTGTAAGTTTGCACTTCTTTGACAGTTATCGCGGGAACGAATACTCCTACAGAACATATCAATCCGCCTCTACCACGTGCATTCCAGCCAATGAGATATCACCCACGTGGCAGCCAGCAATGGCCGCTGTATTCTGTCAAGGTGTCAACAGCTGTTATGAGTTGCCTAAACCTACATTCATCTCGCAGTATCAATTCATTGCCCTTTTTAAAGGAAACTTGTATTTCTTTGTGACATTTATCAAATAATCGTTCAAACAGCACAGCCACTGACGGCTCGCTGACAGAATAATGTTACATCATTGGACGCGCTATGACCAAGACTTTGGCTATGACAGAGCGGCTGATAACTTACATGTGAGAATGGAATTATTTTAGGCCCATCATTTCACAGCTCGAGGAAAATGCTTACTAAGGTATGGTGTAAGATGTCCTTAAGATGATACGATCATTACTTTACCTGTTGGATTGATATTAAAATAAAACGTACGAAACATTTCACCATGTAAGTTAACTTTTAAGCCTAAAAAACAACTCATATTTTAGGCCTACTTTTTTGCACAAATCATGCCATATGAAAATTATTCACCAGGCCAATGTCCGTAGGGAAATAAATAGTTCTGCTGACTTTTCTTTTACCTTCATAAAGAAGGAAATAAAATAAATATCTTGAACAAGAAATTCCTTATCTGCTTCCTACTCGATAGTCAAAACAAAGATGTCCGACCTGGAGACCTCTCAGGCTACATATTTACTCAACATTTAAGATAACCATTATATATTTATCTGAAAAAATGAAAACGCGTTCAAATGGAAATAATACTTTCAGACGATTTTGCGTATCAATTATAATTATTATTATTTAATTTAATTAACACGTTATTTTCTCAGGCGGATGAACACAGTAAAGCGTCCATTACCAACCGCACGCCCATCCCACGAGCACGTGGTAGTTCATTTTGATAATGCAACTTTTCAGTCTGGCCGACAGAATATGTTGCCAATATATTCACAATTACTGTAACAAGCGAAAAAATGAACTGAAAAAACTTACATGTGAATAAAACATGTATATATTTGTTATGGACTACAGGTTATAAATTGAGTCTTTCCTTATGAATGTTGGCAACCCTAGCTGTCAAAAAAAAAGTGCAAACTTACAGTAGATGAACTATATTGAATTTTTACAGGTTGCCTGAATGAGGGTTGAATAGGCCTACTGTATGAACGTCTGAAATTGTATTTTAGGCACACGTTGAAGCCTCTTTCAGACATCATCATTTTCAAACTCCCCAGGTAGCTTTTTGTTCTACCAAAAGTGTACACGAGGCTAAAAAAAATACAATTACATTTTAAAGGTATCATTTAATATTAAAACTAAAACTGACCGTTTGAAACCAGACGCTGACAGCAACTATCCTGAGCGTGGTTTATGTCATGGTTTTTCCACACTCTCTCAGAAACCCATCTAGGGTTTTACAACGCTTATGATCATACATATATTTTGTGTTCATTGGGGTGCAGTAAGCTTATTTATTTATATTTGATTTGGAGCCAATGGCCATAGCGGGGTATTGTAATCAAACGCCCGTAGGCTCCCCATCAAGTTCAATAGCAAGTAGTTCCAACTTAGGCTACCGGAGATGCTACTGTCACTGACACCTAGCGGCGAACTATGGGAATTGATACAGCGTTTCTAACCAAATAGCCTACAAATTTAGCTACACACCACCAATTGTAGTGTTTGGTTCTGTTACATGCCATAAATCTATGACATGGGCCCACCGCTTTACATCCCCTCCGAAGGAAGGCATACCGAAGGATTTTAAGGCTCTTAAAAATCTGACGACTTTGGCCGGGTTTGAACCCATAATCTTGTGCATTACAGTTCAACATGCTACTGACTACGCCACCGAAATATTAATGAATGCCTTTCTATATACAATCCATTCTATTATTTATGGCGTTAGTTGCACAAAATAAGCATAAATTAAACTGAATCTGCAATTGATCGTCACACACTACACATGTGTGATGAACATGTATTGGGCGAAAGTTCCAAATAAGCAGAGTAAATACAATTAATTATTTTATATTATTTATTTGACTGTTTATTTATTTGTTTATTTTTGTATTTATTTATTTGATTGTCTATTTATATGTTTTTTATTTCGTTAGGGCCATCTATGGACCACGGTGCTTGTGTTTTAGCTGTTTCTTGATGTCATCGTCAGGCTTGCCACGATTGGTGTTCTTAGTGGTGGGTTTGGCAGCTGCTTTCATGTTGGTATCTCGAGCTTTTCTGATGGCCCAGTAGTCCTTCATTTTCCGGCTAAATTGAATCTTACGTTCCTCAGACCATTTCCTAGTCTCGTCTTTTGGTCTGTGGGGAACTTCTGTGAGGGATGTTACGAAGGATTTAATTTTAAGAGCTGCATGATAGTTACTCCGGTCGGCTATGTCATTTTCATTTATATGGAGTTTTTATTTTATTGTTTATTAATTTTTATTTATGTATTTATTTGATTGTTTATTTATTTATTTGATTGTTTATTTATTTGTTTATTTATGTATTTATTTAATTGTTTATTTATTTGTTTATTTTTGTATGTATTTATTTGATTTTTTATTTATTTGTTTATTCATGTATTTATTTAAATGTTTGTTTATTTATTTATGCATTTATTTAATTGTTTATTTATGCATTTATTTATTTGTTTATTTATGTATTTATTTGATTGTTTATTTATTTATTTATTTACTTATGCATTTATTTGTTTATTTATGTAGTTATTTGATTGTTTATTTATTTATTTATTTGTTTATTTATGCATTTATTTATTTGTTTATTTATGTACTTATTTATGCAGTTATTTATTTAAGTGTAAACTCCCATAACTGCCATAGCTTTTTCATTCCCCCTAACGCATAACTCAGATTGTACTCTATGAGTATCTACACATTTGTAATATAAAGTTCTTTCTGTTGTAAACAACACCACGGCGTAGCCGAGCGCGTTAAATTGCCATCCCCGACCATGATGGGGAGCTTTAGCAAGTCTGAAGATCGAAGGTTAAAATCCAGACGCTGACAGCAACTATCCGGAGTGTGGTTTATATCGTGATTTTTCCACACTCCCTCCAGCCAATGTGGGGATAGTAACATACTTTATATATAGTCCTGGAGCATCTAGCTCATCCCCGTCCCTAACACACATTACTGAAGACATAACAGGAATATAGGTTATCAGACTAATTCAGCACACGCCCATGTAGACGGGGCTGATGGTGAAAGAAGTCACGAGCCCTTTAACAACAAAAAACAATTAAGCTATACTAATATAATAAAGCTGAAGAGTTTGTTTGTTTGTGTGTTTAAACGCGATAATCTCTAGAACTACCAATCGGATTCGAAAAAATCTCTTTGTATATGATAGGCAGATTCAAGAGAAATAGTTTAGGCTATGTAGCATTATGCTACACCTCTCAGGTAACCACAAATATTGATTGTTGTTCAGTAAGTCGGAAGAAAAAGCGCTCCTGAACAGCTTTAATAATAGGCCTACCTAAGTCCATTGTTGCCAGACAATGCGGGCTGCATAACGTCGCCACTACCAGTGTTCTGGTGCAGAATTGCGAGCTGCTTATAAATTGCAGTCACGGGGAGTAATTCGTGCAAAAAGATTTCTTAGGCCCCTTAAAACATTTATCATCATGACAATAGTATGCCTCTGAATAAGGGAGGTGTTGGTACCGTGTACTGAGGTTATCAGCTGCAATAAGCGTTGGTCCTTTCCGATCAGGAATCATTATCATCCATAAAACAAATAAATCCACCGGGCGAAGCCGGGTAATATTGCTAGTTGTAAATATAGTTATTGTTTTAAGGGACGGAACAGCGAGGTCATCTGTCCCATTGTAAACATAGCTTGAGTGTCCCGAGCTCATGACTGCTGCATGCCGCAGTGCGGTCATGAGCACGCGATGTCTCGTACTTACTCGTCGGTGACAACTGATAAGACTCGCAGACAGGAAGCCTAATGAGTACAGAGTTTAAAGAAGTGTATGTCACTTTCTTCACCAGTATGGAACTGTTACGACCAAACACATCAGTGAATTTTACTGTCACCATATGTTCCATATTTCCATCAGCTTTTGAAATGAGTGTCTTAATGTATGAGTGAGTAAATGTACTCTTCAAACAGTCCTCCAGACAGGTATTATTATTAATAATAATAATAATAATGATAATAACAATAATGTATTTTATTTTATTTATCTACCTGTACTCTTTCATTCGTGCACTAAAGGCCACTTTGGTCTTTGGGCTGTAGGTGCTGCTTTCTCTGACATCACTTTCCACTTGCATACTTAATTATTATTATTATTGTTATTTAGATAAATAAATAAATAAATAGATAAATAGATAAATAAATAAATAACAATAATAATAATAATAATAATTAAGTATGCAAGTGGAAAGTGATGTCAGAGAAAGCAGCACCTACAGCCCAAAGACCAAAGTGGCCTTTAGTGCACGAATGAAAGAGTACAGGTACGGTACAGGAGTAACAAGTATTCACGATTACTTCGCGTGGTCTTAAAGGCCTGTAATGTGTGAAATAATAAACAAATAATAATAATACCTGATGGTGGATATACTGTAAATTTCAAATGTGGTCAAATCAAGAGCTCTACGACAAGTGTGAATGGATTTCTGTCAGTATGAGAAAAGAAGATTGATGTTCTATAGACATATTAAACGATTGGGAACTGAGAGATTAGCTAATAAAACTCTCAATCTTCAAGAGAAATGGAAGATACAACCTTCATGGCTTCAGGAGGTAGACATAAAAACTTAAAAATGGCAAATATTGGGCTGGGTGAAGTGTAGGACAGGACAATATTCAGAACTAAAGTTACAAGTGTGAAGGATCCCCCCAAAAGAAGACTCACTCTTTCAGTGGAAGAAAGATTGAAAAGGAGCCAAAGATTGAAAAATCAGTGGCAGGAAACTAAACGGCAAGGAAAAACACCTTGAAGACAAAGTCTTGAATAATTGCTGTGTATCTGTAGTCCATAGATGGCTGTATCGAATTAATAATAATATTATTATTAATAATAATAATAATAATGGGAAGCAATTGAGACTACTCAAAACTAATTTTGTGTTACTCTAGAATCAGGTACATTGTTATCGTTTAAGTTAACTAAGGGCCAAATTGTAAATAGTTGGGGGCCCTTGCGGGCCAATAATAATCTGGGGGGTTTGTGGGGTATGGATTTGTTTAAAATATAGGTGCAATATGGTGAATTTTGTGGCTGACTGATCTTAGTTTTGTTAGTATTGTTGCCGTTTTCTATATTTATTTGTAGTGGATAAAAGAATAAAACACTAAGAATAATTTTTTTATAAATCAGTTTAAAATAGAAGTACGATGATATTCAATGCAGTCATACAGCATGAATGACAAAGGGTGAATATTTATGTTCATTTGACACAATTATTAATCAAATTATGAAATAAAGTTCCTGATAATTTAGTTTAGTGCGACGACTGCAACTGCTTTGCAACGCTACTTAAAATTTCTCCCCATTTAGGCTCGAACTTAGTTGTACCAATCATTAATAAGGATTTTAAGTGTTCATCAGTGAGCAACTTCGTGCAGAAGTAGATTGGTATGAGGCTGTCGTCACTTTACGTTAGGAACCATCCCGGCATTCGTTCGGAGTAGAAAAGGCAATACACAACTTCTCAGTTTCGCCTCACTTGGCTGAGTGTACTCTGATCCAGCCCTCGGACCAGAGTTAAATTTCTTGGCAGAGCCAGAAATCGAGCACGGACCTAGGGGGCGACAGCCAAAAAATGCTATCGTTGTAAATTCGTTGCTCTTCTCATTTCACTGAAATTAACTTCTTCCTGTAAGAGTGATATGAACTTACTAATGAGAGAGCATTGGCTTGCATAAAGATCCCTCGTGTCGTGTTGCAAGGTAAACCAATAGTCGGTGTATTAGGATGTACCGCACTTGATGACGATGGGAATTGTAATGGTACGGTAACAACAATACTGCGCTCTGTACACGCAACTAAGCCATGCTATAAGTGTATCCAATTTGCTGTTGATCTGTATTTTGATAGCACTGAATCTGCAGTGAAACACAGCGTTATTAGCAAGAGCAATGTTCCCCGCACTAGTCACCTTGTAGTGTAAAGCCTTGTGTACTTGGATACCACACATGAGGTCCGGTTTCGATTCCCGCCTCTCCCTAGAAATGTAATTCTGGTCTGAGGGTTGGAACGGAGTTCAATCAACCCCGTGAGGCGCAACTAAGTTGAAGTGGATTTGATTCTAATCTCAGTCATCCTAGGTGTGACTTTCCGTGGTTTGCCGCTCCTACTCCAGGTAAGTCTAGGATGGTTCCTTTCTTAAGGCCAAGGCCGCTTCAAACTACAGGCACCACAATAACACAGCTTATCTGGAAAATGCTGCAAACACTCATAATCGTGGGGCAGAAAGGACGACGATGTATAGGCTTGTAATTGAAAATACGACGACTGCAACTACTTGGTGATTTTGGCCTTAAATAATTTTAAACCAATTGAAAAAGGTTGCTGTGGCCGAGAACGCAGACGCGCTACCTCGTATCTCGCTGTCATCAGTAGATCGTGGGTTCGAATCCCACTTCGGCCGTCCAGAAAACGGATTTGGTGGTTTCGTATTTTCACCACCAGACAAATGCCGAGACGGTTCCTTCAAACAGGTCCACGGCCGACTTACTTCCGATATACCTTCCCTAACCCTTCCTTAATTAGACCCAAATTAGCGGTCACCTGTTATCATCCCCAGTTGCATCTGCTGACAAAATAAGTTCAACTCCCAGACATCGTCCTTGCGACGGTAGAGGAATGACCCTCACAGTGAGTGAAGTCAAGCTGGGAGGATAAGATTTTAAGAAATGAAAAAAACAACTTGGAGAGATGTGGCGAATCTAGAGTGTAAACTCGCTGAGGTTTGCCTTAAAATACATTTAAAATTGCAAAGAAAAGAAATAAATAACTCTATTTTCTAGCTCCAATCATTAGATGTAGGCTACCTTAAAATTTTTGTGCTCACCACACCATTCTGAATGATATTCCTCCCCAGGAATGTGAACCCAATGCAGGAAAATTGTAACTCATATCACATTCTACAGCGTTTTTCCCAGACCCTACATTTACACATATGATTTCAGAAACTTCAATAACACAAATTTGCGTTGTCACATTCCTTAAATGAAGGAACCAACCTAACACAAATTGTCAGAGAGATTTCACACATATGTAAGGATATGGAGCTGGTTCCCCAGATAAAGCTGGTCCTGCAGGGACCTCTACCTTTGTTGTGGTTGTTGATTCATTTGGGGCGTCGTGCTCTTGGGGGCCCCTTTTCCCTCTGAGTATAAGTGCGGAATCCGTCTGATAACCTGTTAGTGTTGACACCAAATACAGATCTAAATATTAGAATGCCATTTTGGAAAGCCGTTCTATAGAGCGTGGTGCTCTATGGAAGTAAAACTTGGACTGTTGGCGCAGCAGAAAAGAGGAGAATTGAAGCGTTTGAAATGTGGTGTTACAGGAGAATGATGAACAAATGAAGGGGTATTAGGATGAGTGGGAGAGGAGAGATGTTTCTGGTGACTGGTAATGAAGAGAAGTGATAGGTTGATTGGACACATATTAAGACACCAGGAACAGCTAACTTTCGTAGTTATGGAAGGAAGAGTCGAGGACAAATACTGTAATGGATAACCAAGGTTAGAATACGTTAAACGGATTGCCTCGGATGTGCGGTGTGGTAGCTATGTAGAGATGAACAATTAGCTCAGGACAGGAAGGCATGGAAGTCTGCATCAAACCAGTCAAAAGATTGAAGACTCAAACCCGCACATAACCTGTGTCAGTGTGATGGCTGTGGTAATGTGTGTATTTGTAGTTGGGGTATGAATGTCAGTATGAGGCTGCCATGGTCTTACTTTACGGACCATCGCGGAATTTGCCAGGAGTAAAAGTGGTATACCACGAAAAGCACTTCCAGTATGGCTGTGGTGGGAATTGAAACCCCACCTCCTCTCGATTCTACCTTACGAGGCTGAGTGTACCCCATTCCATCCCTTAGACCAGATTTTAATTTCGTGGCTGAGTGAAAAGTCGAAATCGTATCTATGTGGTGACTGCCAAATATGCCAGGCACTACTGTTCACCGAAACAAGGAGCTTGTTCTATAACTTTATAGGCTAGAAAGCTTGCAATTTTTAAGAAACTTTGCACTCGCTCTATCTACTGCTACCACTGTTTAATGTAAGACAGCAATACTCGATAATGCTAGGGTAGTGACTTTGACAGTCCACTCGTTTTATCCGTTAATCTCAGTTTAGTTAAAAATGCAGGAAGACGGAATTACAGGGGAAATTTCCGTTAAAAATGACAATCATTGAACTCAAATATCTCGCTCAATTTTCGTAATACAATTTGTAAACTCTCACGTTTGGTAAACTAGCAATTCTTCTTAATTTGTAAGCTTTTTCTAGAGACTAAAGTTAATCTATTTTGATATACAGTGAAAGGAATGTTTGGTATACATCGTGAGTTTCGGTAACAGTTACAGCTGTGATTTAGGAAACACAATTTTCCATCTGTGTTTAAAAGACTTTCATTGACATAATATACTTATTATCTTGAATTGAAGTGGTCTAATGTTTTTACAGCAATTTTAAATTCTGGTCTCTGAAAACTCAAGATATATTTGCACATTGTCAGCCCTTAGGTATCACCAAATAAGTAATGCTTTTTGATAGTCTATTTTACAGACAAATATTCATGAAAATAACATGGAAAGTAAGAGCTATGTATCTTCAGTAGTTACTGAGAACATTGCACCTAAAACCCACAATGTATACTAAAACCTTTTTACTATTTTGAAAATAGTGACACCTAACTTTCTAGATATATATAAGTTTTTAAAGGAGCTTAAAATTACGTGAATGGCTAGTTTACCAAATCGGAGAGTTAAAAAAATTCTAGGCTTATTGCATAAATTGAGCAAGTTATTTTAGTTGAATATATTGTGTGTAAATATTTAACAAGATTTTCTCCTATGATGTCATCCATCTTGAATTTATTTCATCCAGTTTCGTACTAAACGTATTTCAGAAATTATCAGACCATATTGTGTCAATGATTGGTGTACTTCGCTGTAGATAACTTGAAATATTCCTCGAGGGAGCATTTACACGGGATTTCGTCAAACATTAGTTGACAATGATATTGCTTTGAGTGGCCTATGATCAAGCAATAATACTTACTGGACATCCGTACATCGTGACACGGGAGAGAGAAGTCAATGTGCTTGAAAATAATAATTCCTATCTCATGGTAGGTCTTCCTCCTAGTGTATCGTATAGCATTCTTTGTGTCACCAGGGAGATCCAGGTTCGATTCCCGGTTCTACCAACAAATTTAATTCAGGTCTAAGGGCTACAACGGGAAACATTCAGCATCTTGAGATAAAACTGAGAAGAGGCGGGTTCGATTCCTACCTCAAGCATCCTGGAAATGGATTTCAATGGTTTCCCATTGCTACTCCTGGCAAATGCTCGAATGGTACCTAATTTAATGCCACGTCCACTTCCTACCCAAATCGTACCTCAGTTACAAATACACACACTAGTAAGGACATCACATTGACACAGGTTATCAGACAAATTCCACACACAGCCAAGTACACAGTGCTACTTGACCATGATTTCGCCAAAAGAATCAACAACAACAACAACAAAAATCAATCTCGAGGTAATATTTTTGACATTTTCGACATTTTTCGCTGGAAGTTTCTCGGCTTAACTATAAAACGAATTTTCATTGCAAACTGATACAATTATAGCATGCCTGAAGAAAGATATTTCTCAAAGATTCCAAGATTTTTCAAAATAAAAAAATAAAAAACCTTTTCTGGAAAATGTAAGAAAATTTTCGTATTGGTTATAATTCACTACCAACCATCACGGCTCCATTGACCAGTTTGGAAACAGCATCTCAAATTTGTTTTTGAAAATTATATTTAAATATTTAGAACATTTATTTAATCAAATTATTTGTAACGATATCCCTTTTATATTATTTTAATATTGTATCAACGCTGAAGAAGGTATCATCGTATATCGAAACATGTACGACAACTTGATTGGAATTGATGGGTGGGGGGCATGGTGGCGCAGCGGTCAAGCTGATGGCCTCTCACCATGTCTGACTGGATTCGATTCCCGGTCTATGCATGCGAGATTTTCAAAGTGAAATACCATGTCCTGTGGTTCGGATTCCACGTAAAAAGGAGGTCCCGTGGCTCATGATCTCGAAGTTAACGGTCACATAAAACTGCAATCTACCTTTTTTGTATTGATCGGTGGAGCATTTTAATTAATTATCCAAGTTTTTTGTTTAAGAATGTTGTCTTTGGTACCACAGAATACGTACTCATTAACCATTTAATAAAATGGTAAATACAGTAGATATATCCGTATTGATTGATAGAATTGATAAATTAAAAATCCACCTGTTCAATACTAAGAGAATTTGTTTAATGAAGAAGAAGCTATACCGATGCACTTTACTTTACTCCACCTGGAAGACGGATTTTCATAAGAAGATATTTTTGGCAAGTTAATTGATGATTGCTACTTACATGTCAAGTATGCTTGTATATTATTTGCTATTATAGAATTATTACGCACATTGTGTTGCCAAAAGATCAAATAAATCTACAGAGTGAAGAATCATCTTGAATTTTTGACTGATTTTTGATAATATTTATTTACGTTTATTATCGAAAATTCGTCCAATTTTAACAACAATGTACATGCCTTCTCACATATCTACATTCGAAAAAAGAACTCTCCTATTAATATATTTTTCTAAATGCTGATAGAATAGCAACACAGTATTTTAAAGTAGTTTGTCTAATTGCATATCAATTCATATATTTACAAGTTATTCATTAATTTAAATTAACACTATTTGTAAGGGTCTCCATTCTTTGACAATGTTTAACTAGGTTTTTAAGGTATAATATCTTTCACGCTGAGGAAGGAATCATTGACATTACGAAACATGTACGACGTTTAATAATTCATTAATCAACTTCTCTTAGTATTGATCTGGCGGGGTTTGAATTTATCAATTGATACTACAGTGTTTAAACTACTAACAACCGTTACAAATTATGGGATTTAACGGCAGGATATGGGATATATTCCATGAACCAAAGTTGCAAACTTTCCACAAAAAAGCCTTCATTCTACTTTGATTCAGTCATCCATCTTCATTGGTCGTTGTCATTTAATGTCAAGCTGGTCCATTGTGGTGAATCATTAGGCGACGCGATGCAGCCCCATTTGTATCGCTGGAGTCACAGAGTTTCGCTCATTATCCCCTCCCACTTGTAAACTTTGTGAAGGATCTTCTGCTATCGACTTGGCCCAAGCTCTACCTGACTTCGTCTGTCCCTCTTCTCCTTGATGGGAAAAGTTGCGTTTCCCTAAGGGCAATTTGTGTAGGACTTGGCTGCTCCACCCACCGCATAGTGAGGCAACATTGACAGTGTAGGGGGGCCAAAATATACGATTCTAAGAAAACTATCTTGTTAGCGGATCATTTGGTTTGCTCCATCCATAGGGAGCAATATGTAGAGTACAGCATTTCATTCACACCACTGGCGGTGGGTCCAAGTGGGAATGCGGGAATCGAATTATATTTAACTGTCCAGTAAGACCTGAAATTGTGAATACTGTTGGGATTCAGACCAGTATCTCTTTCACGTCCTGCTCAAGAATTACGACCGCTCTGAGGGATGGTTAGTTCCTCAGTTAAGGGTGTACGACAAAGCGGTCATGTATCCCCTTGTGCTTTGGTTGTGTGCAGAATCTGTCTGATAACCGGTGTTAATTATGATGACTGTATTAGTGTGTGTTATCTGTTTTTAATTAAAGTAAGGACTGCAGACATTCAATTTTCATGTAGTTCCTACTTTTGTTACCAAACGCTACCGTCAACGACTACTAGTTCTGAACTTGGTTACTAGTTGTCTCCACAGTCGTCTCCTGGCGACGAACGTTGGAACCTAAGAGCGTTAGTAAAATCTAACTTATAATTTAGCTTCAGGCAAGTGTAATTAGTGAAAGGTTCTTTTACATGCCATAAATCTATGGAATGGGACCACCGGCTTTACTTCCCCTCCGATGGAACGCATACTGAGGGATTTTTATCGGTCTTATCAAATCCGTTGACTTGGGCCGGGTTTGATAATAATAATGATGATGATAATTGTTGTTTTAAGGGGCCTAACATCGAGGTTATCGGCCCCTAATGAAGAGAAATGGCGTGAAATGAAAGGATGTAGATAAAAACAGCTCACTGCCATGGATGAAACGAAAATGGTGTTTATAAAACAGACAGTGAGCCCCAAAAAGTATGCCTTATTTGAATAAAAAGAATAAAAGGCGGATGGTAAAAAAGAATAAAACAAATAAGGCATAGTGAACAATAAAATAGATGAGCACAATAAAAAACATAAAACAGACTTAACCTGAATTAAAAGTCGTAACTGCACATTAAAACTTAAAAAAGTAACCACTCTCCCTCATGAACCGGATGACGAGGTCAGGCCGGGTTTGAACCCGCGATCTTGGGCATAGAAGCTCAGCATGCTACCAACTACGCCACCGAAGCCGCCACTCTAGTGTAATTCTCCGACTACAATCTGTTGTTATTGATGATTATTTAGTGGCTCAGTGATGTCGTAATGTAGCCTCGTCTACTTGTGTGTGTGTAGAATTTAATGGCAGAACTGGGAATAGAACCCGGACCACTGGGGCGACAGCTTAGAATGTTAGCCGCTACAACTGGAGGTGGTCCCAAGCCGGACAACTGGACTTGTTGATCCACGAGGTCTCTTTGCACAGCAGCACCGGCAGTCTTACCGCTAGTGAAAACTATATTTCAACTGTTATATCTCCTGGCAGTGCTGGCCACCCCATGGTGTAGCAAACCCTTAATATGCTCATCACGATAGCGATGGGAAGCAGCGGCAAGTCCTGTGATCGGAGGTTCACATCCCGTCGCTGTCAGCTTCTATTCTGAGTGTGGCATTTCCTTGTGGGTTTCAAGACTCAATCCAAGCAAATACCGGGATAGTACCTAACCTCTTGTCCCAGAATACCTACTACATCCCCGACCCTCATATTAATTACACTTACTCACACTACTACTAAAGTCAATGCAGATACTCAGGATGTAACACACCCAATCACTCGGGGATGGAGGCCAAATATGTCTCAGGTGAACAACACGACATAACAGGAATGTAACTACTGACGACCTGCGCTGATTATTTTTCTAAAATGAATCACATGATACCGCTGCTATTGCCTGAACTTCAGATAACATCTGTCCTCGTCAGCGGATGTTTGTATTTTCAGTATGATGGAAATATTACGAGTTGTTAATGCCATTAGAGTCGGCCCCGTGGTGCTGTGGTAAGGCGCCTTCCTCTAACCCGGAGAGCCTGGGTTCAATTCCCGGGTCACCTCTGGATACTAGAAACTGACGTATGGTATGGAACGGAGTGCACTCAGCCTCGTGAGTGCAACTGAGGAGCTATCGGACATTGTGGCAGCGCCCCGGTCACGAAAACCTAGATTAACGGTCAAGGAGACCCGACCATGCGTCATCCCGCAATCTGCGAGCCAAATGGTTGGACAGTAGTCGCTTGGTAGACCTAGGACCTTCATGGCCTGTAGTGTCACGGTGGTTGGGGTTTAATGCCTCTAGAATTTCATAGCTAGAAAATCAAAAATGTTTCATGTAATCGACTCTGTAGTCTTTGGGAAATTAATAAAATTTCTGTTCTTTACACTTTTTATTGGGGCATCCTTATTCTTCAAGGCCTTGAAAATAATGGGTGAGAAGAGAAGTTTCTGGCAATTAATTTTTAAAAGAAGAATACAACGTAAAGGCAATCTATTGAGACATGAAGGATTCCTGAAGGTAATCATAGAGGGCTATGTTGATGGAAAAAGACCTAGAGGAAGACCATGCCTGAAGTATATGGATGAAATTAAGGAAGATGTGGGGTGCAAGATCTACGGAGAAATGAAGAGGAAAGTGGAATGACGCGAAGAGTGCAGATTTACTGAAAACCAATCCTCGGATTGACCATTAGAGTTGAAGATTCTTCGAGGGAGTTTCATTTCCTACACCTCACCACTTCATATGTTAAGAGCTTATATTAGTTAAAAATTATATAGTACCTCTCTGTACTTTCCACCTGTCTACTTAAAAATGGCGCGTTCCCTGCCTACATCCATACAGTAGTTTCAGCCAGTCGTCTGGTGACGAACAGAAACGAGGCACGGTCCCTCACAAAACGTTTAGGGTATTTTAAAAATGTAATAATTTTCACTCGGCATATCCTTGGAGTCCTTCAACAATTACTAACCAACATCAGCACATCTGAAGAATGTGGACTTCAAATCAATGTAAATAAGACAAAATTTATGGTTTTTATTCGTCGAACTCATGACCAGGCAGCTTTGAACATCAGAGGTCTTCCAGTTGAGCGTGTTCACCATTTTACATATCTAGACGATTAAAATCCCGACGTTGAAATCAGAAGTCGCTTTGAAGTGACACGCAGTGTACACAATATCGGAAAATGCCCTCGTGCTTCAACAATGACAACTTAAATCTGAGGCTCTGACAAAGATTGGCTCGAATCTAGTGTCTGGTCGACACTCTTGTATAGTATGGAGGTTTGGACTTTGATGGTCAATACCATGATACGATTAGAGGCCTTCGAATAGTTTAAACTACCTTGGACTGATAGAGTACCAACAGAGATGTTCTCAGAAGAGCAAAATGTGATCTTCAGCTTTTGTCTGCCATTAAGTATCGAAAAACGGCCTATTTGGGTCATGTACTTACAGGCCAAAAATATCAGTTGCTTCGACTAACACTACAAGACAAGATAGATGGCAGACTAGGGCGTGGCAGTAGATAGATGCCCTGGCTTCAGATTATCAAGGAGTGGTCACGGATTCGATCTGTTGAAGAATTGTTCCGGCTTGCGGTGGACAGAGGTACCTTTTCCATGATGATCGCCAACGTTCGATGAAGCGAAGACGGTACCTGAAGAAGAAGATATCCCTCCGCTCCCCCTAAACGAAAAAATATGCTCACTGAAAATGTTCTTCTTTCATATGAATAGAAATTGAGTTATTTCAATACCGGCAGCGCTACAACATACTGTAAATTGGCATTTCAGCGAAGGAACAATAGAGATTCATCAATAAGTACTTGAGATTATAATATTGGTCACGGCACAAACATCTAATTGATAGATGAAGGCGCATTTTGGTTATAGCTTTCTTGATGTCATGTGATTTTTCATGTAAAAATTCCTCCGGGCTGTCAGCGTTATACGATGCCCGGCTTTCCAGGTGAAGGGCACATGGCTACTGTATGATATCTACACCTGGTGTTCATATGTGACTGGATGACCTGACCATGAACAATGTACCGTCTTGTGTTTCCTGCCTGCTGCTACATTCTTGTCACACAACAGCGACTCGCCCCAGCTCGAGGTTGATTTATGAGCCGCTTGCCAAGTCTTCCAGCCGTTTTATCAAAATCCCTTTGAAGTATGATTGATACTGTATCGTGCATTAGCGAGTAGTACGACGTACAAACTCTTTCTTCCCCGACCATCTTACCAGTTCCTTAGGAAGTTAACTAGAGTGTGAAGATATCAATATTGGCATTCATCACGTGGAGTAGATAGATTCCCTAAACCATCGCATATTATTATTATTATTATTATTATTATTATTATTATTTATGTATTTATTTAGTATGTTTCAACCCATACAGGATCGCGTAAAGCAAGTTATGATCTGTTGCTGTTATTTTTCTTGTTCTTCCAGAATTCTTTCATCATGTCGCTATGTTTAGCTCGACGTTCGTCAGTCCATTTTCCCCTAGGTCTGCTGGGCTTATCTTCTGATGCAGCTTCCCAAGTGTAGATCTTATGTCTGAAAGTTTTGCGGTCTTCGATATCTGTGGGTGTGATGTTGGCGTTATTGAGATCAGTTTGGAATTGTTTAATCCATACCGTTGTCGTCTTTAATTTTTGTGAGTACATCAATATTTTCTTTGTTAATCGGTTGTCATCTAGCCTCATAATGTGTCCATAAAATTTCAAGCGTCGTTTACGGAAATCGGTTTCAATATTTGAATATTTTTCTGTGATCTTGTGCGATTGTGAACGATATCCTTCATCTGTAAGTCTTGGGCCAAGAATTTTCCAGATGATTTTCCTTTCAGCTTTCTAGATGTTTTCAAGATCCCCTTTATAATTGAGGTTTCAAGTCTCACTGGCGTAGAGTGTTTCGGGTTTGATGACCGTCGCGTAATGTCGAATTTTAGTGTTAATGCTCATGCATTTTTTGTTGTAGATGTTTGCGGTTTTCCCATATGCTTTCCACATTTTGAGTTCACGTGTTCTTTGCGCTATTCTTTCTGTGCCTGTAGGTTCAATAATTTCACCTAAGTATTTGAAATGATTAACCTTGTTGATTGAACCGTATTTTGTTACCAAAGTTTTGGTTTCAATGTGTTTTGTAGCCATGAATTCAGGTTTGTGAAGGAGATTTTCAATCCTACTTTCCCGGCACATTCTTTGAGGACTTCAATCTGGTGAATTGCCGTTCGTTCATCTCCGGAGAGGATTGCCAAATCATCAGCAAAAGCTAAACATGTAACATTGATATTATCCTTCTGTCTTCCTAACACGACAGGTTTCCATATGTTGCGACTTTTTAATTCTTTTTCCCATTTTTTGATGACCTTATTGAGAACGATGTTGAACAGCAATGGAGAAAGTCCATCACCCTGCCGAACACCAGTTTTAATGGGAAAAGGTTGGGAGATCTCTCCAATGAATTTGACCTTGGAAATTGTGTCGGTTAAGGTTTGTTGGATGAGTCGTCTCGTCTTCGGATCGAGATGGTTTTCTTCAAGTACATTAAAAAGAGATTTTCGATCAATGGAGTCATATGCCCTCTGCAAGTCGGCAAATGTACAGATGGTTGGGAGATTTCGTGTGGCTCGAAGTTTCAAGGTGGATTTCAGATTGAAGATTTGTTCGACGGCTGATCTGTTTGGTCTGAAGCCAGACTGATATTCACCGATGAGTGGCTCGAGTTGTTCTTGCGTGCGTTGTAAAAGACAGGCGGAAAGGATTTTATAAGCGATGGGTAAGAGGGAAATTCCTCTGTAATTATTTACATCATATTTATCTCCTTTCTTGTGGAGTGGGTGGATGAGTGCGCATTTCCATTCGTCCGGTAGTTTTTCACTTCGCCAAATGTCCTGAATGATCTGTGTGATTTCTTGTAGTGATCGTGATCCTAGATTTTTCAATAGTTCTGCGATGATTCCGTCTTCTCCTGATGTCTTTCCGTTCTTGAGTTTTTTGATGTGGTGATGGATTTCTTCTTGCGTTGGTGGTTTGGCTTCGGGTCGTATGTGTTTTGGGACTGTGTGTATAAATCGCTCAGGTGGTTCAGGACAATTGAGGAGGTCAAAAAATAACGTGCTAGTTCTTCACAGTTTTCTTGGTTAGTGAGTGCGACACTTCCGTCTTGTTTCTTGAAAGTCAAATTTCGCGGTGTGTAACCTTTAATTCTGTTCCCGAAGTTTTTATAAAAATCTCGACTGTTGTGATTCCAGAAGTCATCCTCAATAGACTGAAGTTGCTTAGTTATAAAATTACCTTTAGTTGTCCTGATAATTTTGGTTGCCTGTTTGCGGACGCCAAGAAAGTGTTGTAAAGTTTCTGGAGATTTGTGGCTATTGTACTGTATTAGCCTACTTTCGATTTTTGCAAAAAATGAAAGTAGACTTATGAGATCACTACAGGGCGAAAAAATTGTGTCTGTCTGTGTGTGTGTATGTGTGTGTGTGAGTCTGTGTGTGTGTGTGTGTGTGTGTGTGTGTGTGTGTGTGTGTGAGTGAGTGAGTGAGTGAGTGTACTCTGAATGTCTGTCCCCCCCCCTATCAATTCGAACACGGTGAGCGCAAATTGAACGAAATTTGGTACAAAGGTAGCACTAGCAAAGGACACATCAGTGTCATGTTTTATATCGCCGCCATCTTGACGCAAACGTAATGGCGGCCACACAAATGTTCAAAGCTTAAATCAAATTACGACTAACCTAATCATCCGATCTCTACCAAATTTTGCAACAACATACCTTTATGGGGGGAGCATCCTTTGACCAAACTAATAGGTCATCAGCCTAATAGTTTGCGGATGGCGACCATCTTTGTGTGAAAATCGATTTCTCCTATTAATTCGAACACGGTGAAACCGAATGGAACGAAATTTGGTACAGAGGTAGTACTAGCAAAGGGCACCCCAGTGTCATGTTTTATATCGCCGCCATCTTGACGGAAACGTAATGGCGGCCACACAAATATTCAAAGCTTAAATCAAATTACGACTAACCTAATCATCCGATCTGTACCAAATTTTGCAACAACATACCTTTATGGAGGGAGCATCCTTTGACAAATCTAATCGGTCATTAGCCTAATAGTTTGCGGATGGCGGCCATCTTTGTGTCAAAATCGATTACCCCTATTAATTCGAACACGGTGAAACCGAATGGAACGAAATTTGGTACAGAGGTAGCACTAGCAAAGGGCACCCCAGTGTCATGTTTTATATCGCCGCCATCTTGACGGAAACGTAATGGCGGCCACCCAAATGTTCAAAGCTTAAATCAAATTACGACTAACCTAATCATCCGATCTCTACCAAATTTTGCACCAACATACCTCTATGAAGGGAGCATCCTTTGACGAATGTAATAGGTCATTAGCCTAATAGTTTGCGGATGGCGCGGCCATCTTTGTGTCAAAATCGATTACCCCTATTAATTCGAACACGGTGAAACCGAATGGAATGAAATTTGGTACAGAGGTAGCACTAGCAAAGGGCACCTCAGTGTCATGTTTTATATCACCGCCATCTAGACGGAAACGTGCTGGCGGCCACACAAATGTTCAAAGCTTAAATCAAATTACGACTAACCTAATCATCCGATCTCTACCAAATTTTGCAACAACATACCTTTATGGAGGAAGCATCCTTTGACAAATCTAATAGGTCATTAGCCTAATAGTTTGCGGATGGCGGCCATCTTTGTGTCAAAATCGATTACCCCTATTAATTCGAACATGGTGAAACCGAATGGAATGAAATTTGGTACAGAGGTAGCACTAGCAAAGGGCACCTCAGTGTCATGTTTTATATCGCCGCCATCTTGACGGAAACGTAATGGCGGCCACACAAATATTCAAAGCTTAAATCAAATTACGATTAACCTAATCATCCGATCTCTACCAAATTTTGCATCAACATACCATTATGGAGGGAGCATCCTTTGACCAAACTAATAGGTCATTAGCCTAATATTTTGCGGATGGCGGCCATCTTTGTGTGAAAATCGATTCCCCCTATTAATTCGAACACGGTGAAACCGAATGGAACGAAATTTGGTACAGAGGTAGCACTAGAAAAGGCCACCTCAGTGTCATGTTTTATATCACCGCCATCTTGACGGAAACGTAATCGCGGCCACCCAAATGTTAAAGGCTAAAATGTAATTACGACCAACCTAATAATCTAGTCTCTACCAAATTTTGCAACAACAAATCTTTATGTGGGAAGCATATTCTGACCAAACTGCTAGATCATCAGCCCAATAGTTTGCATATGGTGGCCAAGTATGTGTGCAAATCGATTCCCCCTATCAATTCAAACATGGTGAAACCAAATTGAACGAAATTTGGTGCAGAGGTAGAACTAGCAAAAGACACCTCAGTGTCATGTTTTATATCGCCGCCATCTTGACGGAAACGGAATGACGGCCACCCAAATGTTAAAAGCTTAAATCAAATTTTGACCATCCTAATAATTTGATTTCTACCGGATTTTGCAACAACATGCTTTTTTGTGGAAAACATCTTATGACTGACTACAAGGTCATCAGCCCAATAGTTTGCAAATAGCGGCCATGTATGTGTGCAAATCCATTCCCCAGATCAATTCAAACACGGTGAAACCGAATTGAATGATTTTTTTTACAGAGGTAGCACTAGCAAAGGGCACCTCATATTCATGTTTAATATCCCTATAGCACGTTGTATTTCAACAAGCTACTACAACCAACATTCAATTATACTCCTTGAAAAGGACAAAGAGTTATAACAATACCCATGCATTTAGGAGAAAGTAGGCTATATGTTCTTTACTGAACATCTTGTTTTTGGAATGCGATTCGGCGATCAATAATGACTTGATCACAGTTGGAATCCCACCAGGGGTGTTTTGCTTTCTTTTTTAGTGGAATCAGTTCTTTGGCTTTTCTGATAATTTTGCTGCAGAAGTCCGTCCAATTGTTCACTGGTTCTTTATCCCATTCTTCTGCGATTTTTGTTTCTTGAATTTTGGATGTGTCAAATTTTGGGATGTAATATATTTTTTTATGAATCCTCTTTGGTGAAAATTTCATTTCGATTTTTGTGAGATAATGGTCTGAATCAATGTTTGCCCCTCGTCGGACTTGAACGTCATGGATGGTTCTATAGTGTGCATGGGAGATGGCAACATGATCAATTTGGTATTCACCGAGATGTTGAATGGGAGATCGCCAAGTTTTCTGTTTGTGTGCAGGTTTCCTGAAATGCGTAGATATAATTTTGAGATTGAATTGATGACAATTGTCTACCAATCGTGTGCCATTGCTGTTTGTATTTTGGTGTGCAGAATTTTTGCCAATGATTTTTCGATAGATTTTTTCTTTGCCAAGTTGGGCATTTAAATCTCCCATCAGGATTTTCACGTCATCTTGATGAAAGTTACTCATAATTTTTTCCAGTTTTTCCCCAAAATTTTTCAACATTTTCAGGATTTTTCTTGTTGTCGATGTTAGTAGGTGCATGAGCATTGACAAGAATGTATTTCTTGTTGGCGCTCTGGATGCGCATGGTCATAATTCGATCATTAACGATTATTATTATTATTATTATTATTATTATTACGTGCAATGCCCGTACCAACGTTTTTAAATATGTATCTTCCCTGGATGTGACTTCACGACCTTTGAAACGACCGCCTGGTGGCTTGGTTCCGATTTTGAACACGAGATGGCAGCTGCTATCGGACTTCGGCGCTTCTAGCCGTGGTTCCTTCTTCTCCGCTAGAGTGTGTTTTTTTAGCGTATGGCTTTTAGTGCCGGGAGTGTCCGAGGACGTGTTCGGCTCGCCAGTTTTGTAGCTGCTTCGAGACGGACACCCAATGGGTGAGCTACAAGTACCGTTGGGGAGGAAAGTTGGAAGGGAAGGGCGAGGAGTTGGAAGGTAGCGGCTGTGGCCTATAGTGAGGGGCCAACCCCGGCATTTGCCTGGAAGGAAGATGGGAAACCACAGAAGACCATCTTCAAGGTTGCCGGCGGGGGGATTCGAACCTCCTCGCCTCCCGAATGTGAGCGACTGCTATTAGTCATGCCGTAACCACCACGGCTAACTCACCCGGTTAGAGTGTGTTGGTGGTGCCTTATAAACTCGTCCTAATCGTGTCATATTTGAAGGCTATTATTATTCTACGTCATGAAACAAAAGTCTGTGTATACATGATACCGCCAAATTAATTACTTAATAATCACATTGTTGCTTGAGGTGTCATGCTGTGATTGGACAATTACCTTAACATGAATGCAATGCTGTTTTTGACGTTGGATTCTCCGCCATCTAGAGATTATTATTGTCTGTCGTCAAGGAAGCAAGAAGCCAGCTGGTGTGACAGAGTATCTCTCTGTGTTCTGGGGGCATTGGCCCCTAGCTTTTACAAAATATTATTACTTATTCAACTAAGAAAATGCCTGTGCTCGTAAGACTTTTATTTTCATCGTTTCGCCGTGAAGAGGAAGTATGAAATACAAATCGTATCTCGAGGCAGACAGGAGTGCTTGTGATTCCAAAACGGCGCATGGCTGGGTGGGCCGTTTTCAGGCAATTTAGTGCCGTATAATATTTTATTTAAATTGTGTGTTGATTAATTTATTATTATTGTGTCTCCACTGTGAAGTTTTTAAGGTACGTAATGTTATTCTAAACATTTTATATTTTATTTTGGGAGCTTCAATATTGGCCTTGTATTAATGTTTCGATGCTGTGTTTTGTTTCGCCTGGTAGGCCTATTTTTTTCTGTTTTAATAATGTTACCAGATATATATTAATTTTGTTATTTTTCTTCGTACCTCCTGGAGACACATTTCTAGTTTATTTTGCGTTTTAAATTATTATTTATTTTCTTTTGGCAATCTTGGGATTGGCATATTATTAATCTGATGCAAGATCCGTAGCAAAATAAACCGACTAGTGTTAATAGTTTTTAGATGTAATTGTTTTCCTCCTTTCATTTCTCTCTGGTGATTTTAAATTAATTTAATGCTAATTCTTTGCCGTAATTTCGATTTGACATGTGGCCTTGGTCTCTGCATGTCGGGTCGGTATTGCGTCCTACTAAATTATCAAGCCCTTTCTCATTTAATAATGCCTGCCTACTGATTTTCTTCCGTTGGGCTTAATTTTTTTAAATTTAATGTTTTTCTTTGGTTCAGCAAACTGCATGTAAAACCTTAACTTGTTTTCTAAGGTAATTGACTTGTTTTGGCCTTAAGCCATATGCATCACCAGATACATTTTGTTGTCGCCATAGAGTTTCCCCTTTTTTTTAAGGATTTTATTAAATTATATTTTCTTGCATCCTTCTGATGATTAAATTTTTCTTTTAAATTTTTAAGCAACTGTTGTGGCATTATTTCGTCAGCGACAATTCCATTAGTTATTGGGGGGTGTCTGTAGAATAGCCTGTGCGTTGTCCCCTTCTCCACCTTCCTTCCACCCCTTTTGGTGTTCTTCTGTTGGGGCATGTCATCTGGAGGTGATTTTGCAGTGAAAGCGACGCGGACCTCTAAATAAAGGGGCCCATCCACCCTGGCCATCCACGTGTCAATTATTATTATTAATATGTTTCATTCATTGTGCCCAACTAAGGAGCACGTTTGAACTCATTAGCACTTTTTCTTCTTCCCTTCCCAATACCTCTTCATCCTCTCGCTGTGTTCCCTTTTACGCTGTTCTGTCCATCCTGTATTTTGTCGGGTGAGCTTCTCAGAAAATTTGTGTTTGTAATTTAATGTTCCGAATTTTGTACTGCCTTGAATAGTTTGTCCATGTCAGCCAATTTCATTTATGTGTTCACTGATTTCTTTTAGCCAAATTTATCATTGATAAGGCTAGGTTGAAACTTTTCTTTGTGAGCCTGTTATTATCCATTCTATATAGGTGTCCGTAAACCTGTAACCACCGTTTCCTTATGTCATCTTTGATTTTTTCTATAACTTGATAAATATGATGACTGTGAATTCTTTTTCATCCAAATTCCATTTTTACCCTTTGGTCCTAAACTATTCCTGAGGGTTTTCATATCTTGTTTCTCGATCATTTTTATTCGAGATTTGCCAGCAATTATAATAGTTTCAGATACATATAGAGCTTCTTTTTTAACGACTGTGTCTTCATTTTCTCTTTGTTGATATAGTTCTTTTATTGTATCTGTCCCAAGTAATTTTGTATACCTTTTGTAGTTCTTTCTCTGTTAGCTTGCCGATTTAACCCTGCTGGTTCAATAATTTCACCTAAATATTTAAATTTGTCTACTTGAGTGATATTCCCATAGTTGGAGATTAATGGTTGATTGTTTATGATTATTATTATTATTATCATTATTATTATTATTATGTAGATGGTTTGATGCAACTCTCCATGTCTCCCTGTCCTGAGCTAGTAGTTTCATCTCTACAGAGCTACCAAACCCTACATCCGAGGTAATCGCTTGAATATCGCTTATTCTTACCTTGGCCTACCCCTAATGTTCTTGTCCTCAACCCTTCTTTACATAGTTTGCTATTCCTGGTTGTTTTAGTATGTGTTCTATCAACCTGCCCCTCTTTTATCATTTGCAATTATCAGGAAATCCTCTCCTCCCAAATCGTCTTATTTTTTAAATTTTCGAAATTGGCACCTGCCTTGAACCTAAGGTGACCATAGAGATCCAGGATCATAAAACAAGGATAAATCTACAGCGACACAGAACAAAGATATACAGTATAACTCAGCTGAGAAAATGCACACTTTGTTATATTTTACTCTATCTAAACTTCTAATATTCATCATCCTCCTGTAACACCACATTTCAAATTCTTCTATTCTCCTATTTTCTGCTCCACAATCAGTCCTAGTTTCACTTCCATAGAGTGCCACACTCCAGACAAAGGCTTTAAAATGATACCCTGACACCTAAATCTATTTTTGATGTAAACAGATTAATTTTCTGAAGTAAAGCTTTCCTTGCCTGAGCCAACCTACCTTTTATATTCTCTTTGCTTCGTCCATCCATGCTTATTTTGCTTCCCAAGAAACAGAAGTGTCCTACTTCCTGTGGCTCTACACTTGCCTATTCCATATTATTAGGGATATTCGATTTTCTATTATTATTATTATATTTATTATAATTATTATTATTATTGCTATTTTAAGAAGATGGGGAAGGTGGATTCAGCGGATTGTATCTACTGTGTTCATGAGATAGATAATGCTAATCACACCTTCTTCTTTTGTGGACGGTGGAGAAAATTGAGGTGGAGATATCTTCTGGCAATATTGTTGCGGTGATGCTACAAAATCAAGAAAATTGGAAGCTGGTAACAAGTTTTGTTGAAGATATCCTCCGAACAAAGGAGACCTATCTGGATCGCCATTGAAGATAATTCACTACGGAAGAGTGCCCTACGGGCAAAGATAAACTGACTCTAGCCTGATGTAATGTGATAAACGGTTCCTGACTAGTGTTCAGAACTAATGGGGGAGGGGTTTAGTCTGCCACTCAGGAGCCCGACACTATGTGCGTATATGCATTTATTTCTCCTAAAAATAAATAAATACATTATTATTATTATTATTATTATTATTGTTATAAACAAGATGTGAACCTGTCTTTGATGCTTGGATGCCAATTAGCGCCAACATAACATCAAAATGTTAAAATTGTGGAGAGGCCCGACCTCAGGATACGCTGTGCTCGACCCAATGATATGGGGGACAGAGCTTGCTGTACCTCTAGTTGCTTCAAGAATTACCAAACTACTCTCTCATTCACTGATAGCACCATTTAAGCTTTATTCTTTGGGTGTTAAATAGGTAAGACCATTTCTGAACTCATAGAAATCACAGTGGGGAGATATATAGCTTCAACCCTTTTCTAACAAACCCCCGATTCTTAAACAAAAGACACATCCAAGTAGAAATACCAATTTCTACATTTAGATTCAGAATGTAAAACAATTTTCTGTATATAGGTAGAGCTGTCTTTTGAAGAAAAAAAAACCGTATTTATTAATTCAGTTAATGTAAAAGGAACATTGAACTCCCTGGGATAAATTTACTTGGTTTGCCACATGACAAAAAGTGAAATATTATATTAGGCCTATAAAATTGTGAAAATATATGCCAATGAATACATGAATTAAAATAATCTATTATATATAGGTACATGTTTCAACCTACAAAAGGGTCTTCTTCAGCCCAAATCAAAAAATAAACATGCTTAATGTTATATTTAAGTCTAATAACGAAATGACGTATAAGGAAAATTATATTGAAAAAATAATAATTAAATCAAAAATAATACAGAAATTATTCTATCATTAATACCATAGCAGTAACAGCCCTTAAAGGATCCATTGGTATTTTGAGAAATCTCCTATATTCGTAAATTATGTGTATTTTAAGGCTGAATAGCTATTTTAATTATTTATCTTTAGTTGCGGCTTGCCCACTCTTCAGGTTTTTATTCTAATGTATATGTGTCATACATTTCATAGTTCATTACCAGTACTCGTCTATATA
The DNA here is from genome assembly GCA_946902985.2 of Meconema thalassinum. NCBI lineage: Eukaryota > Metazoa > Arthropoda > Insecta > Orthoptera > Tettigoniidae > Meconema > Meconema thalassinum. Next base: position 1,211,820,256 of record OX336388.2, read on the forward strand.
TTTAAAACACTAAGGCGATTTTTGTTACATCGAGAATGAGATAACGTCTTAACCGATTGACTTCGTAATGCATTCTAACGAGAGCTCTTGGCATGTAGATTTGCAGAGTGTCTTTAAAATAAACAAATACGTTACAGAATATTTTTAAATTAATAAACAAAAATTCAGAAATCTTGCCTATCACGCATGCGCACAATCGCCTTACCTTATGACAGTCATGGCGGTTACAAGTCCACCGCGTTTTAATTTCATAGTTATGTATAAGAATTATAATGGAAGGGAACATTGTTTATGATATTTCCATAATATAGACTGGAATATAATTATACCAGACAGAAAATGTTGAAAAACGTAAAGTGACATCACATTCAGAGTGTGCATGATGTTTAACTACCTTAATATTGCGGGCCATTGGCAGTTGTTCGGTAGCTCAGGTAGCAGAGCCGTACTCTCTTAATTTATGCATCACCCAATATAAGGGGTTCGTATCCCCCCTCCGGCATGTTTTCTTATTTCCTTTATTGCAATTGCTATTATATTGTCAAAACATATTTAACTCTTGGCATTCCCGTAACTAAGGAATTCTACGTTCCCATCTCAATTTAAAACGCTATGGTAATTTCATTGATACGCTTTATAAGTTCCAACATTCGACAGATTACATTTGCAATAACGGTAGGCTATTTATCTTTATTGCTACAGAAGTTTTGGCATATTGTTGCACATGGGATAACTGTGAATCAAGGATTGTACGAATTCCAACACATTACGAAGAATATATGCAGTGAATCCACTCGAGTGTCTTCAAATCGCGCCATGTGCTACGTAACTCATTTGTTTTCCTCCTTTCATTCCGATCACGCATGCGCACAATCGCCTTGCCTCATGACAGTCATGGTCGTTACAAGTCCACCGCGTTTTAATTTCATGTTTACGTATAAGAATTATAATGGAAAGGACCATTGTTTATTGCGTTTTCATGACATACACTTGAATTACCAGACAGAAAATGTTGAAAAACGTAAACATGGCATCAAATTTTGAGTGTGCTTGATGTTTAATTTACTTAATATTGCGCGTCCTTACCAATGGTTCGGTAGCTCAGGTGTTGACGCCGTACTCTCTTAATTTATGCATCACCCAATGTAAGGGGTTCGAATCCCCCCTCCGGCATGTTTTTTTATTTCCGTATTTTCCTTTCTTGCAATTGCTATTATATTGTCAAAACATATTTAACTCTTGGCATTCTCGTAACTAAGGAATTCTACGTTCCCATCTCAATTTAAAACGCTATGGTAATTTCATTGATACGCTTTATAAGTTCCAACATTCGACAGATTACATTTGCAATAACGGTAGGCTATTTATCTTTATTGCTACAGAAGTTTTGGCATATTGTTGCACATGGGATAACTGTGAATCAAGGATTGTACGAATTCCAACACATTACGAAGAATATATGCAGTGAATCCACTCGAGTGTCTTCAAATCGCGCCATGTGCTACGTAACTCATTTGTTTTCCTGCTTTCATTCCGATCACGCATGCGCACAATCGCCTTGCCTCATGACAGTCATGGTCGTTACAAGTCCACCGCGTTTTAATTTCATGTTTATGTATAAGAATTATAATGGAAGGGACCATTGTTTATTGCGTTTTCATGACATACACTTGAATTACCAGACAGAAAATGTTGAAAAACGTAAACTGACATCAAATTTTGAGTGTGCTTGATGTTTAACTTACTTAATATTGCGCGTCCTTACCAATGGTTCGGTAGCTCAGGTGTTTACGCCGTACTCTCTTAATTTATGCATCACCCAATGTAAGGGAAAAGAAAGGAAGATTGTAGTTTTACGTGACCGTGAATCTTGTGATTATGAGCCACGGGACCTCCTTTTTACGTGGAATCCGAACCACAGGACATGGCATTTCACTTCGAAAATCTCACATGCATTGACCGGGAATCGAACCCGGACCGCCTTGGTGAGAGGCATACAGCTAGACCGCTGAGCCACCACGCCCCACCAATGTAAGGGGTTCGAATCCCCCCTCCGGCATGTTTTTTTTATTTCCGTATTTTCCTTTCTTGCAATTGCTATTATATTGTCAAAACATATTTAACTCTTGGCATTCTCGTAACTAAGGAATTCTACGTTCCCATCTCAATTTAAAACGCTATGGTAATTTAATTGATACGCTTTATAAGTTCCAACATTCGACAGATTACATTTGCAATAACGGTAGGCTATTTATCTTTATTGCTACATATGTTTTGGCATATGTCGCCTCCGTAGCGTAGCGGTCACCACGGTTAGCTGAGGCCCCGGAGGTCCTGGGTTCCATTCCCGGCTCTGCCACGAAATTTGAAAAGTGGTATGAGGACTGGAACGGGGTCTACTCAGCCTCTGGTGGTCCAAATGAGTAGAGGGGGTTCGATTCCCACCTCAGCCATCCTCGAAGTGGTTTTCCGTGGTTTCCCACTTCGTCTTCGGGCAAATGCCGGGATGGTACCTACTGTAAGGCCACGGCCGCCTCCTTCCCTCTTCCTAGCCTATCCATCCCTATCTTCCATCCCTTCCCCTCCCTCATGAGGCCCCTGTTCGCTTTGCAGGTGAGCCCGCCTGGGCGAAGTGCTGATCACACCTCCCCAGTTGTATCCATCCCGACCAGATGTTCCAAGCTCCAGGACACAGCCCATAGAGGCGGTAGTGGTGAGTTCCCTCGCTGAGTCCGTGGGAACCACCAACCTAGAGGGTAAATTGACTAAATAAAAAATAAAATAAAAAGTTTTGGCATATTGTTGCACATGGGATAACTGTGAATCAAGGATTGTACGAATTCCAACACATTACGAAGAATATATGCAGTGAATCCACCCGAGTGTCTTCAAATCGCGCCATGTGCTACGTAACTCATTTGTTTTCCTCAGTTCTTTCTTTGCCTTATAAACATACAAGGCATGTCCAAAATGTTGTTACATGAAATTTCACTAATGAATTGTACCTTTACCAGTTATACGGCAATAATACAGTAGGCCTAAGTTGAAATTCTGATACCGGTATTACAAAATGTAGGCCTACTTTTGATTAGATTGTTTTCCAAATTAACTTCTATATTTCAGTAGCAGATGCCGCTGCAGTCGAATGTTGGAACCGCCATTTGTATTGTGTTTCCGATCTTTCTGTTATATAGTCTTTGGTGGTCTGTTATAGTCTTTGGTGGTGAGTCGTTTTCTGTCGAGAATACATATCGCAGCTTCTACGAATTGTTAAACCTTTCATTGTATATACCATAACTATGGCATACTAGAAAGTGACTACGCAGAATTACTGGGCCGGTTTGTCTCGATAATTCATTGCCAGCTTTAAGAGTGGGCTTCCCTGTGTAAATACGACTCTTGACACGTACAGGAAATATAATTATAAAACTGGCTCCATTATTAAGGTGACTGGCGAAGTGGTTCTATGCTCCTCTTCATAATTTACTGTCATGGATATCCGAAGAATTGTACCAATAACAGGTGACGGAAATTGCTTATTTAGAGCAGTTTCGTACTGTTTGTATCGAAACGAAGAACGTCATAGTGAGTTGCGTTTGCAAACTGTTACAAAAATTGTTGCTGACTGGAATATTTTTAAGGATTTTATTATTGGTGATGAGTCTTATCGCCTTCCCCTCAACAACCAACTTGAGTATGAAAATCTTATGTCTCTGAACGGTGAATATGCTGGTCATGTTGAACTCCATGGTATAAGCCAATTGTTTAATGATTATTTGTTTAGAGTGCATAACAATGAGACTAACCATGTTGTAGATTATGGCAATGGAAGTGTTATTTGTCATTTATTGTTTAGCGGCTCCGTTGATGCAGGACACTATAGTGTGATCGAATACGACATTAATTTGGGGATAAATCCTACTGTAAATAGACGCATTCGACGAAAAAGAACATTAACCGGTCGTGTGGAAACTACAAATAGACGCAAAACAATGAGAAATCGGAGAAAAGGCAAAACCACTTTTAATATAAAATATAAACTGCCATTTCAGAAACAATGCCAGATATTATGCCGTACAGCGTTGGGTCCTTGACGAACGAATGTAAACATTGTTCTGCATTGTTCTTCTCTTGCGAAAAAACTACGCTTGGTTACTTCGGCCTTTGCTGTTGCAATGGTAAAATTAATCTGCCGGAATATAAAATACTTGACAGGCTTAAACCATTTTTCACTGGAAATGATGATACCTCAAGGAACTTCAGAGAGAATATTTGGCAGTACAACAATTCTATGTCCTTCGTTTCCTTTGGTGCCAATGTTACCGTACCACCTGAACACGGTCCATATTGTTTTAAAATTTCAGGAATTGTACATCATCGCATTTCTTCCATATATTCCAAAAATATAAGCGACAGTTGTTACGGCCAATTGTATGTATTAGACTGCTCAGAAGCTAATCAAATCAGATTAGCAAATCGAGCGAATTCTTGCATCAGGGAGGGTATACTTCATATTCTAAATAATATTTTGCAAGAGCATAACCCTTACATTCAACTGTATAAGACAATGCATTCAAAAATATGCGAAGAAAATGAACTGGCTTTAAGAGAAAAACGTCAACCGTTAGATTTGGTCATGCGCTTTTACCATGAACCTCAAGAAGATCCTAGACGTTACAATAACCCAGCTTCCTCAGAGATTGCAGCTATTTTTGAAACAACTGACGGTGCTCCGGCTTCTCACCGCCACATAGCCGTATTTTCTAATCAGGGAGTTTTAAAGGAAATTGATGTTGACAGCATGCATTGTGATCCATTAACTTACGTTTTAATCTGGCTTTGCGGAGAAACAGGGTGGCATATTTCACTGCCAACAGGAGGGAACCGTAAGACGAACGTTAGGCAAAATATGACAATGCGTGAATATATTTTGTATAGGCTGTCGATTCGAGGTTGTCCTCCCGCAGGAAGTTTCAACCCTTTACTTAATGCAGGTAAACTTACCCAACAATGAATAGTTGACTATTATAGTCGAATAGAAGGAGATAGACTAAAATATATTCGCAATCAACGAACGAAATTGCGTGTCGATACCTACGTTGGTCTTGCTGATGCTTTACACTTTAGAGCTGAAAATGAAAGTTTAAGAGCTGGTCGCATGGTTATTTTGCCTTCTAATTTTATTGGTAGTCCCCAAAATATGTTGCAAAATTATCAGGATGCAATGGCAATTGTGAGAAAATTTGGCAAGCCAGACCTCTTCATAACTTTCACTTGCAACCCATCATGGCCTGAAATTACTACTAGCCTCCAACCATATGAAAAGGAAAACAATAGACCTGATGTCGTTGTTCGCGTTTTTCATGCGAAAGTGAAGGAACTCTTGCGTTTAATAAATCAAAAGCAAATTTTTGGCGAGGTACAAACTTTCTTATACACGGTTGAGTTCCAGAAGCAAGGTTTACCTCATATACACTTACTGGTTTGTCTTCGAGATAGTTGTAAATTACGAGAAATCTATGATATTGATATGACAGTTTCTGCAGAAATACCAGATCCTTCCAATACAACATTGTACAACTTAGTAAAGACACAAATGGTACATGGACCTTGCAGCCTTCTGAATCCCAATTCAATTTGCATGAAGGTTGGAAGATGTAAGAAGGGTTTTCCAAAAGAGAATCAATAAAGCTCAAGGGGAAGCTATGGAACGTGTAGGTCACTATTTGCCTCATCAAGTTTTCAGTCATGGGCAGTTATATGTTGCAAAGTCGTCTTTCTCTGTAATCATACAAAGAATGCATATAAGAAAATCCTTCCGCATATATTTTCCCAATGACCGTCATGTTTTGACGGGTTTCAACTAGTATTGTGTTAACCTTCTAATTTTTCTTCTTTCACCTCATTATGATTGTTAAGCTTTGTATTTTAGTAGCCTTGTAAGTCGAGGAAGCATAAGAAATACAATACAAAAATAACAAAAAGCATGTTGCTGTCATGGTAAATGTGTTATTATTCTATGAAATATGCTATTCCATTATCTAGCATTAAAACACACACTTGTGTAAAGGCGAGTATCATAGCTCATTTAAAATAGAATTAACCTCATTTCACACCGGTGTAGAAACGTTTTTGAAAAAAATATGCAGTCCACCTCAGAAATGGCATGAATTTTTAATTTCAGCATTATGCCAAGTTGTCAACGAGTTGTGTGGGATGATTATTTGTTCCACAAATGTTGTACGAACAACGTATGCCGATTGAAATTAAGTAATGATTGAAACAAATGAGTGTAAGTTAATTAGCTAATGCATTATTTTAATGAGGTAATGAATGTATGTTGCGTGAACGGAGAGGATATCTTCGTGACAAGCATTCAATTGCCTTTCTTCCAGCTCAACATGCAATGAGGAACAATACCCAGGCATTTGTTAGTCATTCACAGGATAGAAACGCTTGATAGCCTTTTGTAATACAAAACGAGAAACCATACAGTATATCACCAAGGTATTTAACGGCGTTTTTCCTGCGTGAAATGAAGGTTCTAGAACATCAGTCTTGTATTCAGTCTCACTCATGGACCACATTTGAACTATGGCGAGACTCGCGGAACTAATGAACATTCTTCACATCATATTTCTTTACAAAATACACAAGAGTATCCATCGACATATAATAGGTATTATGAAACCAACTTGAGGAATAGATGTAGTTTTCACTTTAACCTAGGCTGATTCACTGCATTTTATTAAATATAAAATTTGCATGATCGATTTTTCTAGAAAATGAGCATAATCTGCATCTCTCAATCTGTCGCCGATCTATCACGTCTATTAGTACGGTGCAATTAGACCCAAACCTCAACATTCAAAGTAAAAGTTTCCCTTCAGCTCCAAATTGTTCTATACAGTCCACATGTTGTTCGGTAAAAAGTCTCACCATTTTGAGCATCGGGTTTGGGGGGGGGGGGGGGGGGGGGGGAGCAGAAGTTGGTAAATTAGTAGTTTTTATCGATGTTTCTTAAATATTTCGAAAAAAAGGCCGTTTAGCGCAAAATGTGTCATATACAAAAATAATTTTCATTTCATTGCGAACAAAAAAGGTTCCATACATTATCTTGCTAAAGTGAACGGTTCGAGAGTTACGGAGAGTGTAAAAGTGGACTTTTTTCGTATTTATTTATTTTTTGGAAAGAATATGACATTATCACTAAGGAAACTAATTTTGTTTATACAGGATTGTGTTTTGTAAAAGAAAATACCGATTTTATCGACCAGTGGTATACAAAACAAAAGTTTGGTGCTTTTCAGTCGGTCAACACGAATGTACCCAAAATATTTGGTTAGTACCCTAATCCTAAAAAAAAAATAGATTAATAAATACCTACCATCTCATGTAATTGAACTATTTTGGGTACATTCGTGTTGACCGACTGAAAAGCACCAAACCTTTGTTTACCAAGGCAACACTGAAAAATGGCTTCAAACCCCATCATGACCGGTGGTATGTTCGTGATAAGCCCTTGAAGGAACGTCAACCTCATCACCTGCTCAAGGGGCGCTACTTTTTAAGGGAAAAGAGGCTTCCACAGGCCTAAGCCATATACGTAAAGCTGTGGTACGGAGAAACCCACTCTGAACTATTAAAACTAATAAAAAAAGGCAGAATGTTAAATTCGACCTTAAATTAATGTAAAGTAGGCTATTCATCAGTATTCAGTCCTCTTCAAACAAAGCACTTTCCTGTTCTAGATCTTCGTCTATGATGTTTGTGTCCCTGTTATCATATCCTAGGCCTGAGCAATTACCGCATATGCTTGAGCAGTTTAGACCACTCTTTCTGCACTCGCAATTACGGACGCATTCGTCTTTGCAAGCGCACACTATGAGGGAAAGTAATTCCTGGGGAGGGGGCGTGGTGGCTCAGCGGTCTAGCTAAATGCCTCTCACCAAGGCGGTCCGGGTTCGATTCCCGGTCAATGCATGTGAGATTTTCGATGTGAAATGCCATGTCCTGTGGTTCGGATTCCACGTAAAAAGGAGGTCCCGTGGCTCATGATCTCGAGATTAACGGTCACGTTAAACTACAAGCTTCCTTTCCTTTTTAATTCCTGGGGAGCTGCAGGACGTGCTGTAGTAATTGGTCTCAGGTGTTCGCCAATCTTCTTCTTCTCATTCGGCCACTGCTGTACCTGGTGGTAGGTTCTAAATGAATGCTCCCTGGAAGCTGCCGAAGTGGGAGGAAGTGCAGACAACTTGAACAATAATTGTATAGACTGCTTTGCAATAGCCTGCAAGTAACACTGGTAGGAGATCTTTAGTGTTCTTGGCTCTAAACATCGCAAGAAGGAAATGCTTTCCAGCGTCAGCCACTGCACTAGGGTCAGCTTTGGGGTCGTTGAAGACTAGAAGTTTCGTACGAAGAGCTATGTTGGCTTGCACTTTCCCATACGGTGTAATTTTCATTGAACCAAAAAGTTTGTATAGAGCGTGTCACTGCCATTTAGATCACTCTTGATTTCCAATCTTTATATCGCATTATTTCGACAGTAGTCCGTGTCACTACTTTATGCCTTCATTTATGTCGAGAGCAGTCAAATTACAGCGGATCCAACCTTCAGGTAATCCTTCTGCCGCGTAGACAATCCGAGGGAATCCCATACAAAGGAATACAATTTTATCAATAACCTTCATCTCATACACAGTAGTGCTTCGTAATGAGCCCAAGCCCATCAGTCAATAGCCTGGCTGCTTTTTTAGTCCCTAACTTGGCACTTTCCGACTAATTTACACCATCTAAAAATGTACATATTCCTTTTACTTAAAATTAACATAATATATGAGGTAATGGCGCGGACGACAATAAGTAATACTGTGTATTGCTTGATATCAAAATTAGATGATTAAATTAATATAATGAATAATGATGAGGAGTGCCTGTGCAGATCCAAGATCTGTCACAGTATAACCACATAGTGTTGGCAGAGTATTCTGAAGACGAATAATTAAAAAAAATTACAGCAGAACTTCACTAGAAATAACAAACGCATTCAACGGGTCTCCCAATACGAATGAGGGAAAGAGAGTAGATGAGATAGTGTGTGCGTGGGAGGGGCAGGCGGCCGGTGTAGGGTGGAGGTGGTCGACCGGCCCCTTACGCATGACTTTGTACTGGCGGCCGCGCTTGTATTAAACCGGTTTTTGTTCCCAGTATTTTTAGGCTTCTAATCCTTTGTGGTGCCTCAGCCTCTTTTGGACTACAATACGAATGTACAATATTACTTTTTAAGAAAATTGTTTTGTTATTTCTGTTTACATAGTAGTTATAATTTCATTTTCCCAAAAAATACGAAAAATTGCTACTTTCGCACCCTCCGTAACTCTGGAAACGTTCACTTTAGCAAGATTATGCATGGGACCTTTTTTTGTTCGCAATTTAATGTAGATTATTTGTGTAAATGACACATTTTACGCTAAACCGCATATTGTTTGAAATATTTAAGAAAAACTGATAAAAACTACTAATTTACCAACATCTGCCCCCCCCCCCCCCTCCCCCTCCCATCCCCCAAACCCGACGCTCAAAATGGTGAGACTTTTTACTGGACAACATGTGGACTGTATAGAACAATTTGGGCTAAGAGGGAAACTTTTACTTTGGATGTTGAGGTTCGGCCGTTTTTAGGACTAATTGCACCGTACTATATGTAATAATTGATTAATGAAAGGATAAACTGTACAACAAAATTTTAACATTTTATGCCATGAAATAAAGATATGTAACTTTTAATAATTTGGGTTTGTTGAATTGGAATTTGAAGTAAAACAATTCCTATCACGTACCGTTTTCTTCAGCAACCATATTCATTATTTTGGTTAAAATGTTTGATGATCTTTCATAGTTGCAAGCCTAGTTTCAGAGTCAAAATTACTACACTGAGCGTTCAAAAGTACCCATTTTATTGAACAGATGTGCTGATTTCTGATAAAATGTAAAAGACTTCAAGAAATTATTTTGTAGTGATTTCATTACACACACAGCAGAATATATTTAGTGAATTTACGCGCAGATGCGACTTGGTTGATGTAAGTTGCCACTTTGTATGAGGTTTACAAACTAAAATCCTGTTTAAACTTCCAACTATTAAAATCACTGTTATTCACAACCACAAAATTAACATCTGAACTCACTATAAATACGAACACAAAACTTTACGTAAATACCGTCTGCACTGTGCTCTCTGAATTTAATTGACATTACATTATATGTAACAGTGGAGGTACGATGCATTTTTTGGAAAAAATGTTAACATGAAATCTGTCATAAAACCGACAACTTCCATTAGTGTCTGCCTGCAATCTTATCTTATGTTTACAAGTAGACCGCGCTGGAGTGCCCATCCGGCAAGGATTAGCAAAAAGCGGGATTGCACACCAAACAAAAACCTTACGTGATACGAACAAATGAAATGCATTTTCGTATTCAGCGCAAACACAACACTAATATTTCATAGTTTCAAGTTATTTAGTACAGTGTTAAAAAAGTTTCTTCCTTATGTTTTAAGAAGTTGAATCAATAAAATATATCTTTAGAAGCAATTGAGGAGATTTCTATGCAACATTTGTAATGAATTAAATTGTTTAGAAACATGAATTTTTTAAGAACTGAACATCACTCTCTACACTACATATACTGTACAACACCCTCCAGCTACTCCTTGCCACGTTGTCTAAAATATGCTACCGACTTACTGTTACTTTTTATACATTTCATTCATGCTTATATCACATTACATAACTCTCACTTTGAAATTAACGTTAAGTGTTGGTAATGAATTGATAGAATGAAGATGTCTGTTATACATTTAGTTAGAAAGCGTCTTGAGACTGAAGTACCTGATAGAAGAAATTCATATTGGCGAATTAGGTGTTACGCTTGGTGCCACAACAACAATAATCACAAAAAATGGAGATGGAGACATTTGAGGATTTTGGAGCTTATAGACTGGGGACGCAAAGCTCTTCAAGGCGGGACCGATAACCTCGATGTTAAGCCCCTTAAAACAAGAATTATCATCATCAACTTTTCGAGGCCCTATACTTATTTTGAGACATTATGTATATTTGAAGGATTAATGTCAACTGTCATCATGCATATTTTGTAAAACCCTTATTACTGTTCTTATTTTTCGACTCTTGTTATTTGTTTAGGAATCATCCTATGTTGTAAAGTTTGGATTTGATAGTTTTTCTCCTTTTTTTCCTTTTGTAGACATTGATTTTACTAATCGTTCTCCGAAGTGTGTTCTATATTTCTTTCAAGTGTTATTTTTCACAGCCAGTATTCATTGCTTTTGGACAGTGTCTAGTTGGAGAAAATTTAAATTAAATTAATTTAAATTAAAATATGGAGTTTCCACCAACATTGGTAGAGCTGGTAATAGAACCTGGACCTCCGCCGTGACAGCCAAGATGTTAGACACTACGCAACGAGATATGTGTTGGGATGAAAAGAGAATATCAGGTGGCACATGATGTGGCATGGAAAATTTACGCAAATGTGTCTGTTATATTTTCCTTTACATGTGAAATGAACGGTTAAGATCACGCTACAACTTCATTTATTTTTATTTTCCTGTGGAGTTTCCTCTGTGCCCAATAGCCTACTGCTTCATGCGTTCGGTGTCCTGCTTCCTGCTTCCGTTGTTCATTAGTCCAGGCTCTTCCGGTCTTCTTAGATTTTTCTGTGGTTGGAACCCCTACTAAATGTTCCACTCTGTTCCTAAATGTATTTCTGTATAACAATTGGACCTCTGAAATGCTGAACCTTTCCATGTCCTTCATTGTTTCCCTAATCCACGCTGTAGTGGTCTATTTTCTCCAGAAGTAACCAAATATCTGTCGTTCACTCTGGACATCTGTCCTAGGAATTATAATAATAATAATAATTATTATTATTATTATTATTATTATTATTATTATTATTATTATTATTATTATATGTAGTAATGTTATTTTTATTTATTATCGTTTATTACTTAAGTTTTAATTATTTATTTTTATATTAAGTACTTTATAATTTTACATAGAACAAACAGATTTCATAAATGAACGTGTTGGGGATGAAACACTGAAACCTTATCCCCAAAATTTACGAGCCACCATTGCTTTTTCCTAAGAGTCTGCTGCAAGTACGTGGCACGCTTCACCCCTAATATTGATGTGTACTTACAGCAACTTGAAGGAAATAAATTACTTGTGTAAACTTTCAAAATAACTTTGAAATATAGCTTTATCATTCCCGGTAATTTTGTGAAATAACGAATTAATAATAGCTTATCATCTGTTAAGTAAGTGGGGGAGAATGGGGGGAGGTAATTTACTGTATACAAAAGCTCTATCAGTGGTAACCTTGGTGACAATCGATAGGATAATCATACGGTAGCTGAGAGGTTTTAAAGCTGGTGGCGGTCTAAGCCCTCTGCTTCACATACGTGCACACGACTACCCCAATCCCTCTGGTGCGTAACTACCGCACCGTGCCGCACTGCAGAGGCTAGGGGAGAGGAGAGGAGGGGTGGAGGAGGAGAGGCGCACCCTAACACCACCATGCCACTTTTTAACTATTAATACAGCTGTGGATTAACAAGACCATTGGGAGTGAGACATACCCCCACCCTTCCTTCTTAACGACTCAAAACACGCTGGCGAAAAAAACAACCAAGTTTTTCCTCATCTTTTCTCTTCTTGTGGTGCGTGGTGTGTGGTGGTTTCCTTTCTTTTCTGAATAAAATATTTTAACTCTCAAGGAGGGTGAAGAAGCTCCTAACGGTTATCTTCACGAGAAGTATTATGATGAGACCAAGGAACACGTTACGGTGAAACCCGCTTTTGATATCTGAGCTGAACATATTTTCCCTCCTGTTTTTATTAACATTACCTGAATCCTATCCTGAGGTGCTTAGTGCTGGAAGAGGAAATGTTTGCTCTTGAGACGTTAAGAGTTTGTGCCGTAGCACTATAAATAACACAAATCCTAAACAACCACTCGGAGTTACAGAAAGATAAAAAGAAAGTAAGAAATAAGTAAATGAATTAAATTTTATCTGAAGAATTTCGACAGAATAGTTCTGTAAGTACGTTGCGTTTGGGAGAATTGGGCACGTTAACGGGAACTCATTAATATTGAATGGTCAATATTAGTTAAGAATAAACACATATCAATACGAATCTTGAATAAAAACATGTCAATACGAATCTTGAATAAACACATGAAATACAAAGTGGCATTTGACACAGTACTCTGAGAAAATAACACTTTAATCCTCATTCAAGTATTCACTGTAGTTTAGTTGTGTGTTTGTTTCATATTAACATTGTTCGCCCCGTTAACGTGTTGACCGACTGGGAAGACACGTACTAATAAATACAGTTAGCTCAGCTCACCACGGCACAGTGGGTCAAAATCGAAATCTAGGGGGACAAAATTATGTTTACGTTTTAATCATGAATTTAGAGTGAAAGCAACGTATATAATTTGTTTACTTCATAATAAACATCAGTTAAGACCTTTCTTAAGCTACGTCTACACATGCAAGAAATTATCTATGACTAGGAGTTGAATAGAGAATTCAGTTATCTCTTCAGAACAATTTTCTACCCCTAATTTACCTTTACCAAAGTCACAAAGTTCCACTTTCGACATAATCGTCGTACCCAGTGCTTCAAACAGTTGTAAACGTGTGAGAACTGGTTGCACGTCATCTTCTAAAATGTAAAATAACTAAGTAAGTTGCAAAACGATGCAAAAAATCTTATAACAGGCGTAAACTACAAGACTTTATCTACATTTTAACATTAAGGAGAAAGTGACGCAGAGTGACGCAACATACTAAACATCTAAGTGAAATTATAATTTTAAAAATAATAGTTAAATATTATATAATGCAAATATTGCTAAAATTACATAACAATTGCGCCCATTAATAACTGAAACACGAGATCATACCTTCAGTTGTATGTTCCATCTTAAAGCATCACACAAACCACAAAGACAACCAAACCACAGCCACTTACATTCACCCTCCAATTCAGACTGCTCGAAGAGTGGTGACAGATTTGCACTAAGATGCGTTTATATCCCAGAATAGTGAGCGGCAATTATATGAGAATGCTGTAGAAGTAATACATTTTTTTTTATTATGAAAATAAATAATTTTGTCCTCCTAGATTTCGATTTTGACCCACTGTGCACGGCTCTTCAGTTCGATTGTTGGTTGACAAGCCCAGGGCTGCTACGCTGTGAGTGAGTCTCCTGTCCAGAGTAAAAGATAATACTGTATTGTCTTAGGATGTAAGACACAAATCATTGTAATCCTGTCGACTGTATTCTTAGGAAGTCGAAATTCAACTAGAATTTATATTTATCAAATGAATTGAGGAATGTACAGTAAAGCATAGTAACAAATTCATGACATACTTTTGAATTATTTGTTGAGTATTACGGTTATTCATACCTAATGTACAACCAACTTAACAACAGTTTTGAATGTGGCTAGTTCAAAAGTTGAGAACTATTTTATTAAGTGCGTAAATAATTCTTGTAAAGTATTTTAGGCACTAGACAATTAATTGCAACTCATCGCCCAATCTAATTGGGTACACTCGTGTTGACCGAATCAAAAGCCTGTAATAATAATAAATTAATTAGGCAACACTGAAAATTGGCTTCTAATATTTCGAATTGGTCATTCCTAACAAAAGATTGACAACATAAGTTAACAGTTTGATGTAGCCGTATTTGCTAGCAATCTATCAGAATAATAGGGCCAGAAATTGTTTTTAAATATCACTCACAGTGGAATAGAGCGTACTCCAAACACGGTGTAAACATAATCAACCAATCTCTATTCACAATCAATTGTAGTTATTGATTAATTTATAGGCCCCGAAACATCGTGGTCATGAAACCTCCCACACTTGGGTGAGTGTGAAATTTGTTTGATATAACCTGTGTTATTGTGATGGCTGTATTAGTTTGCATATTAGCCTACTTTTGAATTTTGAAAAAAATGAAAGTAGACTTATGAGATTTACACAGGGCCAAACATTGGGTGTCTGTCTGTGTGTGTGAATGTGTATATCTGTCCTGCTCCCACCCCCTATCAATTCAAACACGACGAATCTGAATTGAACGTAATTTCGTACAGAGGTAGCACTAGCAAAGGTCACCTCAGTATCATGTTTTATATCTCCGCCATCTTTACCAAAACTTAATGGCGGCCACTCAAACGGTCAATACATATAATTAAATAACGATCAAACTTACCATCGGAACCACATCCTTGCCCAGTTATATTCATCTTCATCTATTCCATCTCTCATCCCGACGCGCAGGTCGCCCACGGGCGTCGACTAGAAAGACCTGCACTCGGCATCTAAGGAGGCTACACGACAAAAAAAACATCGGATCTTCGAAAAATTCGGTAAAAACATACCTTCTTATGAGACGCGTCTTGCGCCCAAACTACAAGGTCATCATCCATACCATTTCAGGATGGCAGCCGTGTGAATTTCGCAAACTTTATAATCCATAACTCGGGACCAACCAGTTCCGATTATCGAACCGACATCCCTTTAAACTGTTCTAAAGGACGTGTCCCGTTCGAAATTTAAAGTTTATATTGTAATATTATACAGTGTTGCCAAAAGGTTTAGGGACACCCGTATATTCAGACTTGAACAGACTATCTCTAGAGCTTTAAACTTATGATGTATTTTTAGTACAAGTAGTGTAAAGTACTCTAATATCGTGTTTGGTTGAATTTTTGAGGACTGTAGCTCAAATAGTTCATGAGGGTTTTTTTTTGTCTTTTATGGCCACGAAAATGTAAGTTCGATTTTGAAGAAACCAAAGAATATAATTAAAAAGCTATACAACAATGCATGCTGACCACGGTCTACTACTGTAGATGCGAGCTGCGCTCCATATTGGCCTTGACATTCCCAGTTAGTGAACCCATGCATACAATGTAATTGAAAATATCCTCCCCAAGAATACGTTTTAGACCAACGAAGTTTTGTTTCAATTTCAATTACTGTAAGTAGTCGTTGTTAATATACTGAATTACTACGTTGTTTGGAGTGTTTGCTGATGAAATTGTAAACTGCTGGGGTAAATTATAAACTATGGTTTGAACGCCGCTGCTCAAATCCAGTATGTCATACTGTTGTGTGCCATTTTGCACTTCAAATAAGAAGAAAATAGGAGGACAAAAAGTTATAACTATACCCATACATTTAGGATAAAGTAGGCTATATGTTCTTTCCTGAACATCTTGTTTTGTAATTGAAACTAGGTTTGGGAATGGGGGCGGTCATGGACCTAAGTTAGGGACCACCCTGGCATTAACCTGTACTAGAAGTTGGAAACCATGAAAATTAATTAATGGAAGCTTTCCAGTCGGTCAACATGCTTGTGCCCAACTAGATTAGGTGATGGGTTACAAATAGTGTCCTTACGGTGGGGGAGTGGATATCGTGTCGGTCTACTAACCCCAAGATTGCAGGTTCGCTCCTGGCCGTGGGAAGTGATTTTTTTTGAAAGGCGGCAAAAATACGATATGCATGTCATACGATGTTGGCATGTCAAAGAACCCATTTGAATTTAGTAGGCCGAGTTCATAATGGCAAAATTAATCTCGGGAGTTTCCGCCAACACAAAGTTCCTCATTTCTCTACTAGAAGGCGCTATAGTGTTCAAGGAGGTTAGATATCTACCATCTAACCTCCTTGACTTTCATAGTCAAGGAACAACGAAATTCGACATGCAAGCTACCTCTGGGTGTCAAATAACAATGCTTGCACCCAGCACCCGAGGCCATACGATATTATTATTATTATTATTATTATTATTATTATTTTATGAATTATTTATACGCTTAATAGAATACTTTTCTCTCAAATTTGGACGCTAAATTTGGTGAGTAATTTCGTTCGTTAAGCAAACATAATTAGGTCCTCCACTCTTAGGTGTAATTTATGTCCAATTGATACGAATATAACAATTATGTACAACAGTATTTACAACTATTAAAGATGTTTTTAATTTTTAATTTAATTTGATTTTTACTCCCAATTAAATAAAAAGAATTCAAAGGAAATCATGCAAACCTGCAGATGCATATAAAACATTTTCTCAGGGAAAACAAAATTAAAATTGAAATTATAATTAGTAGATGCTACAAGTTTATGCAAACGCAAATTCAATTTTCCTTCTCATTCATTATTTTTGGTACATAAAGCATTTACATAGAACGTGTTATACGACTAAGCCATTGGTACAATTTCAAGAAATAGTAATCAATGATATGCATTCCACACTCAAGGTTGCACCATTTAATGGCATATGTGATTGCTCTTCCTGCTCTGTAAGAATTTGTTATTCTTTTCCGACCTGTCTTTATCATATTGTAACAATTTATTAAAGAAAGTTTTCCAGACGGTCAACACAAATTTGTGTTATCCGACTGGAAATCTTTCTTTAGCAGAATTAGACAGCACTGAAAAAATGGCTTCTATCGCTTCAATATTGTAACAATATAATTTAATAATTGTAAATTTACAGGTTCATCCAATGAGTATGAATTGTGAGGGAATTCATAAAATGTGCACAGCCTGCCTGAATTTTATAAACTGTGTATATTTGCAACGATTTAATTAATAAGAATACTATTAATAATAACTGCTACCCCCCTTAGCATTGGACGGCACTGGCCAGGAGCACGTCGGCTTCTCGATAACCAACGCTTTGCTTACCAGAATGGGACGAGGACGGGAAACGTGGATGGGCCAACTTACCTGTATTCAGGGGTCCGGGTCACTTTCGCAGCAACATCACCTCCCGATGACATGTCCCAACAGAAGAGCTCCAAAGGAGTCGAAGGAAGATGGAGAAGGGGACAACACACACAGGCTATCGTACAAACACCCCCCAAAAACCAACGGAACTGCCGTCGGTGAAATAATGCCACAACCAAAGATTTTAAAAAAGAATAAAAAAGGTTTAATATTAAAAATTTAAAAAAGAATCATCACCAGAAAAAGAACATGCATCCACCACCAACATTTTACAAGAAGGCCAGATAGCGCCTAACATGCTTGCTTGCAAAGCGAAGAAGACGAAAGACTTAATTTAAAATAATATAAAATTTAACAGCCCAAAGGTTAAAATAAATATTACATGCATAACATACTCAGAACGGGCTTGATGAATTGCAAGGTAATGCAATCACGATCCGACATGTAGATGTTGAGGCCGCGCCAAAAAAAATAAGGATAGAAATTAAATTACACTTTAAAAAAAATTAAATGGGATAGAACATAAAAAAATAAATGATATGCTCGCCGGCGAAACACACAAGGACATTTTACATCCGAAAACACAAAACTAACATCAACAAGATTACAAATTTTTAAAAATAATTATTGAGCAAACAGAAAAACACGTATGCTTTGGAGACCCGCGCCAAATGGACTGTCAACGAGACCACAATGCATCACGGTAAACATAAGCTATGGCCACACCAAAAACATGCCAGATCAAAATTACGGCAAACAATAAATAAAGGTAAATTTAAACATTAGCGTAAAGAAAATGACGGCGGAAAATAATTAGGTCTAAATGCTATTACAATCGAGAAATGCACCGGATCATGAATAAATTACAATGTCAATCCCAAGATTGACAAAGGAATATAAATAATAATTTAAACGTAAAATAAATTAGAAATGTGTCTCCCCAAGGTACTGCCCCCGTAATTGAATTATGTAGAGACCACGGTGGCTATATTTGAAATTATAATGAAAGTTATGGTTGTCATAGTTATGACGTGGGTAGTCATGACGTAAGCACGGATGACGTAAATGTTATGCCAGCAGGCTACTTGAGCTGAGATTCTCAGTGACGTCAGCATTTAGTCGAGAATGTTCCAAGATTTACGACGCAGTCGCAGGAAACGAGGAATTCTGCTGAGGAAGAAACTATGCTATTGGAGGAGAGGCATGAACCAATCAACGATAGTTTAAAGGAAGACGGAGATTGCTGAAACTATGGTATTTTTATTACTTTTGGAATGCAGAATTGTGGAAATCCATTTGCAGTAAAAGCATTGATTTGGAATTTTGGTGAAATTTATTTTCAGTTTTTGAATTTTGAAAATCCGTCATGTATTAACGAAGTTGGAACTTTTAGCGATGACGCAGTACCACGCTTTGGAAGGGATGGAAACGCCCCTCGTGAAGTTAATAAAAGGGCTTGCGCAGAAGAGAGGAGCCTCTTTCGTTCTCTGATTATTCTGAGATCTCATTCTCAGATCATCGAAGTCTATTGTGAAAGTTCTTTTCTTATACATTCATTATAGTGAGACGTCGAAGTGAACAGCAGTGAAAAGAATCGTCTCTATAACGCGTGGCGAGGCCACTATATTAACGAGATCCAGGTCAAACTAGGTGAAGTTGAAACGGACCTTAGAAAGCTTCTACAAGTTTAGCTTCGAACAGTTAGCGGTCACCGATAAGCTAATTGCATTGTGCAGTGCTACATGCAGTTATAGAGAAAAGCTGAACAATTTCGACCGATTAGTTTGAAAGATATTAGCAGTTTTATACGACTGACAAAAGTGATTATCTCGCCACAAGAGAAGCACTTTTGTATAGCCAGAATCAACGCAACGGCTGACGCTGCGAGTGGAATAGAAAGACTTCAGATTGCTTGGTTACACAACGATACAGTATAATGGAGCAATTAAATACGGCAGTTTGTTCTTCTGACATTACAACCGAAGAGCAGATGCAAGGCTAAAGGGCTTATTGCAATTGGGACATATTTCAACGGAGTAAGATAGCGACATGGAACTTCGCTAATTGCTATTCCACACAAGCGAACATGCGGTGAATACCATCTACACCCATGTTTCGTAATTAAAGGCTGAATACCATCGAACAGCCATAGAAACAATTTCATACTCTGAATATGAATAATTTCTTCGGAAATTTCTACAAAACTTCATGGCGATTGTCTACTGGAACTTCAGGGAATTTTTCAAGAGAGGTCAGGGTGGACCCGACTCACAAAGAAGATTATTGCCGGAAGGATGTCTATTCGTCTTCGAGGAGCAGAGCGATTTCCGGAGAAGGAAGCAGTTCGATTCTCCGAGGGTGCTATTTCCTATTTCGAGGATGGAGCTCAGCTTTAACGTGGTGAAATGGATCCATCAGCAGTCTTCTTTGGGGAATTTTCCTCTGGAACGTCAATCGGCAGATAAGGTAGTCGTGAACGTTTATTGTATTTGAGTTTACTAATGATGTTTGAGCAACCATTTTTCCCATATTTTTTTATCCTCATGTTTTTTGCCCTATTTTCTTGTTGAGATTCTTATTCTCAGTACACCTTGATGAGTTATGCCTTTTTCGACGATTTATTAAGACATTGTTATGTCATGGGCATAGTTTATGATTTTGAATCAGTTGAGACTGATATTTAGATTTTTCAGTAATTAATATTTTTGTAGTCACGATTTGACTGTATGTTAATGATTTTTATGGCAGATTTAAATTCAGACAGCGTGTCACTTTATTAAAGTAATTCTACCCCAGTTTAATTACTTTGACCAATTTTCTGTCATCATCAAGAAGGAAAAACATTTAAATGATTTTAGAGCGTTAAAATCTCTTACGTTGTCGACGATCTTGGAAATACTAGTCGTTATTTGAATTGATTGCAACACAGACATTTATCGTCAGTTATGAATGAACATTGCATTATAGACACTTTTGTGAAAGAGTAACTTTAATAAGGAATTATTGAATGCATTAAAGTCAAGAACTTTTGGTAGGAGTTTTTCTCAATTAGAGAGTTATATAACGATGTTTGCATTCCCCAGTCTAATTGGATTCTATTCGACTACTTTGCATTTTAGTCGCACTTTATTTGAAGATAGTATTTTTATACTACACATTTCTTTTAAGATGTTAATCTTAAATTTTGATAGACCAGACAGGCGTATATAAGCGTATTCACTATTAAATTTGTTTGTGATTGGCAAGTTTTGACTTCATTTCGGTTCATGAATGAAATCCACGAAGGTTATAGAAAAACAGTTTTGAAACAATTAATGATTATAAAAATTTTAAGTGGAACTATGAATGTATAATCGCTAGTGCAGCGCGTGTTGAAAGTCGCTGTTGTATAATGCCCTTGAATATGAAGGAAGTTCCCACAGGAATAAATGTTAAAGAATTATTTGTGGAAGTTTTGTAAGTTATGTGGAAGTTTAATGCCATATAGATTAATATATGATGATTTTGGGCATATTTTTAATGCAGTTTGTGCATTAACTTGTTAGCGAAGGATTTTCCGCTGGAATAAGATTGTCATAGTTCGTTGAAAATTAATCAAGTGATTTACTGTTATAATTAACACGAGTTTTGAAAGAATTTGAGATAAGATTTTGAATGAAGGTTGCCGTCACAAATCATTATTAAAACCTTTATTAAACCAGATTGTGACATTAACATGTATAACTAACCTTCATTGGTCGATTATATTAAACACGATTATGAAAATTACCAACCGAATGAACATGTGGCTAATGTATTTCTTAAATTAATAATTTAAACAATTTAAATGTTAATATTGTAAATAATTACTGTAAATATTTTTGAAAATAATATGGAACGAGAGTGATGTTAAAGGCGTGCTTATAATATTTTTATTGTCTTTGACTAATATTATAAACAATTTCTAATTGTTATAAATAATTTGTGTGATTTTGTTATAAACATTTAAGAGCTAATTAAACATTTGAATTGAACTTAACAAGTTTAAGGAATTAACATAATGATCCAATAGGATGTGAGCAAAGTACTTGAAAGATTTGTGTAAATAATGTGAGTTGTCTTGTAGACATTTAAAAGCTTGAGAGCGCAGGCTGTATTCTTACGTAACATAGCATATGAGAAGGGAGTCCATTCGACCACTATGCAACAGGTTGGAGGGTAGCTCGCAGCTGGGCCAACATCTGGTTATCAGTGTGAGGTCGTCCACACTCTGGCCTTGCGACTATAAATACCATTCTCATGTTTATTAAAAGGAAACCAAATGCTCTATATATGTCACACCTTGACGTCCTTTTCCAATCCAATAGTGTTATGAATATTACGTTATTTGGAGCTCTTGGGAGCTAAAATGTTTTATATCATGTTGTATGATAATTTTTGCAAGTCCTACTGGAGGACGTAGTCAGATTGACTTGGGCTTCTGATAGCCACGTTGATTTTGTTGTGTTATCAAAATCATACCCTTTATTAGAAATAAAGCTTTTGTACAGTTCAAAGTTCTCGTCTTCGTTTTTGGTTCATTTTTAAATGTCATGGTGGAGGTTATTGTGTGAACAGGCTTTAGTGATCCTGTTGTCAACTCAAACCCCGAGATAATTAAGAGGTAAGTAACGGTAAGTATGAACCCCCGTCTATTTTGGTGTGTTCCACAATGATTTCCTGTGAACTTCTGTGCTCTTATCTCGATAGTATCTGTCAGTGCCATTTTCATTGATGTAACTGTGCCGGTGCGATTGATAATTGGCAATCCGATTGAGGGGGCGGATATCTGACAGCCTACTATCCAGGTAAACGGGGACAGTACGAAGAAAAGAGAACAGAATAAAAATAAACCAGGAAACGTAATCAAAACAACAACAAAATTAGACCTATAAAACCAAAGAGGAACAGAATTAAAATATTACTAAGGGATGATATCGGAGCTCCATAACATAAAATAATTAAATAAATTAAATTAAAAAAAACGTACCTTACATCCTTCTCCGTGGAGACACAAAAATAATAAAATAATTAACACATAATTTTATGTTATTACATGTGCTTCACAAAAATGGCTAACACGCCCATGCCTCGTGTAGATACAAGCACTTGATCGCATCCAGTTTCGATTATCCTTGCACATTTCCTCTTCACGGCGGAACGATGAAAATTTACAGCCTGAAGAAAACAGGCAATTCCTTTTTCTTGAATGAGTATTTACATTTTGAAAAAGCTAGGGGCAATGCCCCCAGCGCAACGGATAGACACTCTTCGACCACTCGTCGACTTGATGTTTTACACTCGACCTCTAATGGACTCCACAAAAAATGGCGGAGAATCGCTCGTCATTTATCGAACTGTCTTCATGTAAAATAATATTGTCCAATCACGAAGTGACACATCAAATAACAATGTCATAAATAAGTTCATGATTTGGCGGTATCAAGAATACACACCGTTCTTTGTTTTATGACGTAGAATATGATTGTCTTTTAATCATGTCATGCGTATAACGAATTTAATAAGGCGAAGCCCACACCACCTATTGGGGAGACACAGGAACTACTTGCAATCTCTCCAAGACCGACAGGCGCTACCATCTCGTGTTCAGAATGGGAAGCAAGTCACCAGGCGGTCGTTTCAAACTTCAAGAACAGCGTCCCTGATTAAATACATGTTTGAAATGGTAGAGACGTGCCCGTGCACGTATCAGTCTCCCTCCCTTAAGCGTGAACACCGTTCACGAATATGCCAAGGCATAGACAGTCCTCCTTAACTTGTCGATTCACCAGAGATGCTTCCCGAAGATAATGTTCACCAGTTAACTCCAATTGATGGATGAAACCGCATCGTTTTGGTTAGGAAGAATGCAGGGTCAGATTATCAGTGAAGAGATAATTGATCACCTCGCAAACCACTTAGTTAACAGCTTCACTGTGTCCAAAAACCTTCAGAAACGCAGTACACCAGCACCAGCAGTGCTTTCAGAGTCCGAGACACGTCAGATACATTTTCAACAAGTCCAATGTAGGTCGTTTTAGACGAAGTAGGATGAAGCAATGTGCAGGATATGATTCGACGCGTGGGCAGCCATTTACAAAAATAAAAGTTAATCTAATTTCAAAAAAAGGTTTACAGAGGTATTAAATCTTACTGCATTTTAACAAAAGAGAAACAAAGTTGAATTTAAATGAAGAAAAAAATTTCTGACAATGCCCTAGATCCGTGCTTACAAAATTTCATTAACAAGTTTACCTTTTTACAGATTCGAAGTACATTACAAGATTACATGAGTTAGATGATTATACATTTCGAAGGAACTACGGTAGAGGAATGACCACTACAATTCCCAAAGGGAACAGGAATACAAGGTTACCATGAGTTAGGTCTCCCACGGAGCCCAACTTACATGTTAGCATCTCCTATGAAACATCAAAATTAGGTACACTTTTACAATTTACCATTACAATGGGAACTTCCCAACATTTACATTTTGTATCCCATCAGAGTTTTCATATCCAATTAAATTCAACATTCCACAAGGAACAGAAGCTTGAAGGCTTCAATGAAGGTTAGGGATACTCTACATTATACAAATTCAGTTTACAAAATTTGTTTTACAAAATTTACGGTAGCATTTCCTCATTAGAAACGTCTCCACCTCGTTTAATGTGTGATAGATGCACTCTAGAAATTTTGTTGGCTGGCCTTAAGGTTTTGAAAAAGAAAATTAATTAATCTGACATGTATGCCTCTACATAGTTGGTTCGTGACCGCACGCATTACTTGGCATGGGGACACTGAGGAATTCAAACGCAGTTACAGAAACGACAAGAACGAAGAAGAAAATGGCAGCGCAGAAAATCAAACACCAATACACTCACACAAGGAACGAAATTGAGGTTCGACACCCGATGAGAATACAGCCGACATCCGCCTGGGTGAGAAAAATCCAACATAAAAAGAACTAAGTTCAACAGTACACGAGGTACAATGAGGTTTCCTCGATCAGGTTAAAGACACGAACACGTACAACCAAAGGATGCCTAACATGGCCCGAAAATACGGTTAGATGAGAAACAAGCCGCTCTTGTTGAAAGACGAGGCTAACAGGGAACATTTACGCACCATTCCAAACGATAAAGCCGAAAAATTTGGGATTATAAATCAAAAGCAGAAAATTTTACTCAAACTACAGTGGCTGATGACCGGGATTGCCATAGCATGAACTAAAACAGAAGGCCAAAGTACTTTACGGTTATCATGAGGCAACAGGAGACCCAGATTTCCAGCAACAAGAGATTACTGGCTTTAAAAGTAAAACAAGCTGACTTACAGAACCAGATGACCACAATTTCCAACAGAAATTTAATCCAAGTAACTTTAGAAGACCCTATATATATTAATTAAGCAGGAAAGCACATTACATTATGGCTGTTCACGAACTGAGACCTCATATTCACAACAACATATTCATCGCACAACATACTCCAATAATAGCGATACATAATTTTTACCACCCACAAAAATAATTCCCATTAATATTCAAATATGCAAGTTATGTAGTCGTAGAGATATCATAACACAAACAAATACAATTAAAACACAATACCCTTACAATTACATTACATTACATGACACATACCTGCATGTCCTCGAACAGACGAGTCCCATACCAAGCCAGTTCGAATCGTGCAAGTCCTATATACAACCTGCCCAGGGATCAAACCAAGAAAGAATCCCATACTTCTAATCCTAGCTAATCCCAGACAGTAGATATCTCCACGTAAAACACACCTACATATTATGTTCAGTTCAAAATTACAATGAAAGCAACTAATAAAAATACGATCCTAACCTTACTTTTGCAAACAAAAGAAACCCTAAATTACCCCACCCTACAAATCTAAATCAAAATCTAACGTTAACACATGCATACAGACATGATTTGCACAACATATACGCTTATCCCAGAACGATTGCAGTATAATGTAAGTTTAAGAACCAAAAATTACAGATCGCCCACTGCGATAAAAACACTTCAAAACAAACACTTGCCTTGAATGAATTAGGGAAGAATTCCTAGCCAAAAAATAGTGACATGCATGTTAAATGTGCCTTCTGGCACCACAATAGGGACATAGGGCGGGCAGATTTCCATAGGTTAGCCCTTTTAATCGGACTACACTTTGCCATAACACCAATAGGCGTGACAGTTCCATAATAAATAAATTACGAGGACAGCATATCACCACAGAATATCATGCACAAGAAACATACAGGAACACAACAGTCTTCTTAAACACCAACACTGCCTCGACACCTGAAATTTCGACAAAAACATCATGCACAACGTAGCCCAGGACTGCAGACGTCACCGCTTGCTTGGCTCGAGAACAGGAAGCTAAATTAATAAAAACTGCCACAGACCACATGGCGAACAGCATCCGAAAGAGCTCCAGGATGTCTTCACTCGCAGATGTAGGCTATCAGAATATCAACAATCCCATTTCCCATGCCAAGAACACATGTCAGTCACTCACCGAGCTGCAATTTCATTGGGGATGTTGCACACAAACAGGGTAAAATACAGGGGTAAACGCCTCGTTTAAAAACAGGACACCTTACATCCAGCATACCACATGGATATCCAGAGGCAACATGAAACACAATAACGATAAGGATTAGCAAAACATAACATTAAGTGCACTTTCCTGACAAAATCCCACCAACAACTGACCCATCAGTATTAGAGGGGTCCATAAAACAGCCTGTGGGTACTGGGGAGGGGATAGTTACGGAAGTGAACATGAGCGGGATCTGCTACCAAAATGCTACGTGAAGAGACACCATCGCTTGGCCAGCAGCACGTCAGTAATTCGATAACCAACGCTCTGCTACCAAAATGCTACCCCTCAACAGCATTGGACGGCACTGGCCAGCAGCACGTCGGCTTCTCGATAACCAACGCTTTGCTTACCAGAATGGGACGAGGACGGGAAACGTGGATGGGCCAACTTACCTGTATTCAGGGGTCCGGGTCACTTTCGCAGCAACATCACCTCCCGATGACATGTCCCAACAGAAGAGCTCCAAAGGAGTCGAAGGAAGATGGAGAAGGGGACAACACACACAGGCTATCGTACAAACACCCCCCAAAAACCAACGGAACTGCCGTCGGTGAAATAATGCCACAACCAAAAATTTTAAAAAAGAATAAAAAAGGTTTAATATTAAAAATTTAAAAAAGAATCATCACCAGAAAAAGAACATGCATCCACCACCAACATTTTACAAGAAGGCCAGATAGCGCCTAACATGCTTGCTTGCAAAGCGAAGAAGACGAAAGACTTAATTTAAAATAATATAAAATTTAACAGCCCAAAGGTTAAAATAAATATTACATGCATAACATACTCAGAACGGGCTTGATGAATTGCAAGGTAATGCAATCACGATCCGACATGTAGATGTTGAGGCCGCGCCAAAAAAAATAAGGATAGAAATTAAATTACACTTTAAAAAAAATTAAATGGGATAGAACATTAAAAAAAATGATATGCTCGCCGGCGAAACACACAAGGACATTTTACATCCGAAAACACAAAACTAACATCAACAAGATTACAAATTTTTAAAAATAATTATTGAGCAAACAGAAAAACACGTATGCTTTGGAGACCCGCGCCAAATGGACTGACAACGAGACCACAATGCATCACGGTAAACATAAGCTATGGCCACACCAAAAACATGCCAGATCAAAATTACGGCAAACAATAAATAAAGGTAAATTTAAACATTAGCGTAAAGAAAATGACGGCGGAAAATAATTAGGTCTAAATGCTATTACAATCGAGAAATGCACCGGATCATGAATAAATTACAATGTCAATCCCAAGATTGACAAAGGAATATAAATAATAATTTAAACGTAAAATAAATTAGAAATGTGTCTCCCCAAGGTACGAAGAAAAGAGAACAGAATAAAAATAAACCAGGAAACGTAATCAAAACAACAACAAAATTAGACCTATAAAACCAAAGAGGAACAGAATTAAAATATTACTAAGGGATGATATCGGAGCTCCATAACATGAAATAATTAAATAAATTGAATTTAAAAAAAACGTACCTTACATCCTTCTCCGTGGAGACACAAAAATAATAAAATAATTAACACATAATTTTATGTTATTACATGTGCTTCACAAAAATGGCTAACACGCCCATGCCTCGTGTAGATACAAGCACTTGATCGCATCCAGTTTCGATTATCCTTGCACATTTCCTCTTCACGGCGGAACTATGAAAATTTACAGCCTGAAGAAAACAGGCAATTCCTTTTTCTTGAATGAGTATTTACATTTTGAAAAAGCTAGGGGCAATGCCCCCAGCGCAACGGATAGACACTCTTCGACCACTCGTCGACTTGATGTTTTACACTCGACCTCTAATGGACTCCACAAAAAATGGCGGAGAATCGCTCGTCATTTATCGAACTGTCTTCATGTAAAATAATATTGTCCAATCACGAAGTGACACATCAAATAACAATGTCATAAATAAGTTCATGATTTGGCGGTATCAAGAATACACACCGTTCTTTGTTTTATGACGTAGAATATGATTGTCTTTTAATCATGTCATGCGTATAACGAATTTAATAAGGCGAAGCCCACACCACCTATTGGGGAGACACAGGAACTACTTGCAATCTCTCCAAGACCGACAGGCGCTACCATCTCGTGTTCAGAATGGGAAGCAAGTCACCAGGCGGTCGTTTCAAACTTCAAGAACAGCGTCCCTGATTAAATACATGTTTGAAATGGTAGAGACGTGCCCGTGCACGTATCAGTCTCCCTCCCTTAAGCGTGAACACCGTTCACGAATATGCCAAGGCATAGACAGTCCTCCTTAACTTGTCGATTCACCAGAGATGCTTCCCGAAGATAATGTTCACCAGTTAACTCCAATTGATGGATGAAACCGCATCGTTTTGGTTAGGAAGAATGCAGGGTCAGATTATCAGTGAAGAGATAATTGATCACCTCGCAAACCACTTAGTTAACAGCTTCACTGTGTCCAAAAACCTTCAGAAACGCAGTACACCAGCACCAGCAGTGCTTTCAGAGTCCGAGACACGTCAGATACATTTTCAACAAGTCCAATGTAGGTCGTTTTAGACGAAGTAGGATGAAGCAATGTGCAGGATATGATTCGACGCGTGGGCAGCCATTTACAAAAATAAAAGTTAATCTAATTTCAAAAAAAGGTTTACAGAGGTATTAAATCTTACTGCATTTTAACAAAAGAGAAACAAAGTTGAATTTAAATGAAGAAAAAAATTTCTGACAATGCCCTAGATCCGTGCTTACAAAATTTCATTAACAAGTTTACCTTTTTACAGATTCGAAGTACATTACAAGATTACATGAGTTAGATGATTATACATTTCGAAGGAACTACGGTAGAGGAATGACCACTACAATTCCCAAAGGGAACAGGAATACAAGGTTACCATGAGTTAGGTCTCCCACGGAGCCCAACTTACATGTTAGCATCTCCTATGAAACATCAAAATTAGGTACACTTTTACAATTTACCATTACAATGGGAACTTCCCAACATTTACATTTTGTATCCCATCAGAGTTTTCATATCCAATTAAATTCAACATTCCACAAGGAACAGAAGCTTGAAGGCTTCAATGAAGGTTAGGGATACTCTACATTATACAAATTCAGTTTACAAAATTTGTTTTACAAAATTTACGGTAGCATTTCCTCATTAGAAACGTCTCCACCTCGTTTAATGTGTGATAGATGCACTCTAGAAATTTTGTTGGCTGGCCTTAAGGTTTTGAAAAAGAAAATTAATTAATCTGACATGTATGCCTCTACATAGTTGGTTCGTGACCGCACGCATTACTTGGCATGGGGACACTGAGGAATTCAAACGCAGTTACAGAAACGACAAGAACGAAGAAGAAAATGGCAGCGCAGAAAATCAAACACCAATACACTCACACAAGGAACGAAATTGAGGTTCGACACCCGATGAGAATACAGCCGACATCCGCCTGGGTGAGAAAAATCCAACATAAAAAGAACTAAGTTCAACAGTACACGAGGTACAATGAGGTTTCCTCGATCAGGTTAAAGACACGAACACGTACAACCAAAGGATGCCTAACATGGCCCGAAAATACGGTTAGATGAGAAACAAGCCGCTCTTGTTGAAAGACGAGGCTAACAGGGAACATTTACGCACCATTCCAAACGATAAAGCCGAAAAATTTGGGATTATAAATCAAAAGCAGAAAATTTTACTCAAACTACAGTGGCTGATGACCGGGATTGCCATAGCATGAACTAAAACAGAAGGCCAAAGTACTTTACGGTTATCATGAGGCAACAGGAGACCCAGATTTCCAGCAACAAGAGATTACTGGCTTTAAAAGTAAAACAAGCTGACTTACAGAACCAGATGACCACAATTTCCAACAGAAATTTAATCCAAGTAACTTTAGAAGACCCTATATATATTAATTAAGCAGGAAAGCACATTACATTATGGCTGTTCACGAACTGAGACCTCATATTCACAACAACATATTCATCGCACAACATACTCCAATAATAGCGATACATAATTTTTACCACCCACAAAAATAATTCCCATTAATATTCAAATATGCAAGTTATGTAGTCGTAGAGATATCATAACACAAACAAATACAATTAAAACACAATACCCTTACAATTACATTACATTACATGACACATACCTGCATGTCCTCGAACAGACGAGTCCCATACCAAGCCAGTTCGAATCGTGCAAGTCCTATATACAACCTGCCCAGGGATCAAACCAAGAAAGAATCCCATACTTCTAATCCTAGCTAATCCCAGACAGTAGATATCTCCACGTAAAACACACCTACATATTATGTTCAGTTCAAAATTACAATGAAAGCAACTAATAAAAATACGATCCTAACCTTACTTTTGCAAACAAAAGAAACCCTAAATTACCCCACCCTACAAATCTAAATCAAAATCTAACGTTAACACATGCATACAGACATGATTTGCACAACATATACGCTTATCCCAGAACGATTGCAGTATAATGTAAGTTTAAGAACCAAAAATTACAGATCGCCCACTGCGATAAAAACACTTCAAAACAAACACTTGCCTTGAATGAATTAGGGAAGAATTCCTAGCCAAAAAATAGTGACATGCATGTTAAATGTGCCTTCTGGCACCACAATAGGGACATAGGGCGGGCAGATTTCCATAGGTTAGCCCTTTTAATCGGACTACACTTTGCCATAACACCAATAGGCGTGACAGTTCCATAATAAATAAATTACGAGGACAGCATATCACCACAGAATATCATGCACAAGAAACATACAGGAACACAACAGTCTTCTTAAACACCAACACTGCCTCGACACCTGAAATTTCGACAAAAACATCATGCACAACGTAGCCCAGGACTGCAGACGTCACCGCTTGCTTGGCTCGAGAACAGGAAGCTAAATTAATAAAAACTGCCACAGACCACATGGCGAACAGCATCCGAAAGAGCTCCAGGATGTCTTCACTCGCAGATGTAGGCTATCAGAATATCAACAATCCCATTTCCCATGCCAAGAACACATGTCAGTCACTCACCGAGCTGCAATTTCATTGGGGATGTTGCACACAAACAGGGTAAAATACAGGGGTAAACGCCTCGTTTAAAAACAGGACACCTTACATCCAGCATACCACATGGATATCCAGAGGCAACATGAAACACAATAACGATAAGGATTAGCAAAACATAACATTAAGTGCACTTTCCTGACAAAATCCCACCAACAACTGACCCATCAGTATTAGAGGGGTCCATAAAACAGCCTGTGGGTACTGGGGAGGGGATAGTTACGGAAGTGAACATGAGCGGGATCTGCTACCAAAATGCTACGTGAAGAGACACCATCGCTTGGCCAGCAGCACGTCAGTAATTCGATAACCAACGCTCTGCTACCAAAATGCTACCCCTCAACAGCATTGGACGGCACTGGCCAGCAGCACGTCGGCTTCTCGATAACCAACGCTTTGCTTACCAGAATGGGACGAGGACGGGAAACGTGGATGGGCCAACTTACCTGTATTCAGGGGTCCGGGTCACTTTCGCAGCAACATCACCTCCCGATGACATGTCCCAACAGAAGAGCTCCAAAGGAGTCGAAGGAAGATGGAGAAGGGGACAACACACACAGGCTATCGTACAAACACCCCCCAAAAACCAACGGAACTGCCGTCGGTGAAATAATGCCACAACCAAAAATTTTAAAAAAGAATAAAAAAGGTTTAATATTAAAAATTTAAAAAAGAATCATCACCAGAAAAAGAACATGCATCCACCACCAACATTTTACAAGAAGGCCAGATAGCGCCTAACATGCTTGCTTGCAAAGCGAAGAAGACGAAAGACTTAATTTAAAATAATATAAAATTTAACAGCCCAAAGGTTAAAATAAATATTACATGCATAACATACTCAGAACGGGCTTGATGAATTGCAAGGTAATGCAATCACGATCCGACATGTAGATGTTGAGGCCGCGACAAAAAAAATAAGGATAGAAATTAAATTACACTTTAAAAAAAATTAAATGGGATAGAACATTAAAAAAAATGATATGCTCGCCGGCGAAACACACAAGGACATTTTACATCCGAAAACACAAAACTAACATCAACAAGATTACAAATTTTTAAAAATAATTATTGAGCAAACAGAAAAACACGTATGCTTTGGAGACCCGCGCCAAATGGACTGACAACGAGACCACAATGCATCACGGTAAACATAAGCTATGGCCACACCAAAAACATGCCAGATCAAAATTACGGCAAACAATAAATAAAGGTAAATTTAAACATTAGCGTAAAGAAAATGACGGCGGAAAATAATTAGGTCTAAATGCTATTACAATCGAGAAATGCACCGGATCATGAATAAATTACAATGTCAATCCCAAGATTGACAAAGGAATATAAATAATAATTTAAACGTAAAATAAATTAGAAATGTGTCTCCCCAAGGTACGAAGAAAAGAGAACAGAATAAAAATAAACCAGGAAACGTAATCAAAACAACAACAAAATTAGACCTATAAAACCAAAGAGGAACAGAATTAAAATATTACTAAGGGATGATATCGGAGCTCCATAACATAAAATAATTAAATAAATTAAATTTAAAAAAAACGTACCTTACATCCTTCTCCGTGGAGACACAAAAATAATAAAATAATTAACACATAATTTTATGTTATTACATGTGCTTCACAAAAATGGCTAACACGCCCATGCCTCGTGTAGATACAAGCACTTGATCGCATCCAGTTTCGATTATCCTTGCACATTTCCTCTTCACGGCGGAACGATGAAAATTTACAGCCTGAAGAAAACAGGCAATTCCTTTTTCTTGAATGAGTATTTACATTTTGAAAAAGCTAGGGGCAATGCCCCCAGCGCAACGGATAGACACTCTTCGACCACTCGTCGACTTGATGTTTTACACTCGACCTCTAATGGACTCCACAAAAAATGGCGGAGAATCGCTCGTCATTTATCGAACTGTCTTCATGTAAAATAATATTGTCCAATCACGAAGTGACACATCAAATAACAATGTCATAAATAAGTTCATGATTTGGCGGTATCAAGAATACACACCGTTCTTTGTTTTATGACGTAGAATATGATTGTCTTTTAATCATGTCATGCGTATAACGAATTTAATAAGGCGAAGCCCACACCACCTATTGGGGAGACACAGGAACTACTTGCAATCTCTCCAAGACCGACAGGCGCTACCATCTCGTGTTCAGAATGGGAAGCAAGTCACCAGGCGGTCGTTTCAAACTTCAAGAACAGCGTCCCTGATTAAATACATGTTTGAAATGGTAGAGACGTGCCCTTGCACGTATCAATAACAATAATTACAATTTGTAACGAGTTGGATTTTTTAACCAATTATATACCGTACATATTTTTATACAATATTTCCTTTAGTCTATTAAACTTTTATAAATGTTGCTTATTTCTTAGTACCGTACTTTTTATGTGGATAAGTGAGAAACCACTTAGAATTTTTCACTTCCATTGTAGCAAGCTATTGAAGTGATCCCATTCTTGAAAGTTTAACGAAAATTTTTGAACTGTTGGTTCATTTTAAATTTACATGATTTTATAAAAATAGTTGAATAAATAATTTGAAATATTTGTTTGTTATTAACCTTACTTTGAAAGTTTTTATTATCTAAGTAATGAAATTTGTCACTGCGGTATTGTAGACTTAGATGATTTCCGGCTGTTCCTGTGCTGGAGTCCACATCACTACACAGATTGGTTGTAAAAGATCTGCAGATAGCATATGGCATGACTAAAATATCTACAAACAGAAGGGCTTACATTGGCCATTACAAAACACTACAACATTGTAGTCAAATCAGAATGAATTACTTACTAAACATATATTTGGTTACTTCTGGAGGTAAATACCACTGCAGCCTGGATTAGGGGGAAAAAGATGGACATGAAAAGATTGAACATTTCAGAGGTCCAATTGTTCAACAGAAAAACATTTAGGAACAGAGTAAAAAAATTAGGAACGGATCCAGCCACAGAATGAGCTAAGATGACCGGAAGACACTCGACAGAAGACAACAGTAGCTGGCCAGCGAACCCATGAAAAAACACTGGGCACAGAGAAAACTCCACACTAGGAAAAACTAATGGAATTATGGCGTGATCCTCAGCAGTCAATTCTCTTGTAAAATAATGATAATAAAATAATTCGCCCAGAAGCTCTGTACGCAGAAGAATGCCTGGCAATGAATAGAAAAGATCTGATTGAAAAGTTAGAAATCAAAGAAAGGAAAATTCCGTGCAAGATTCTTGGACCAATCAGAGAAAATGACGAATACAGGAGACGGCGTAACAACGAACTCTACATGCAAATTTAGATTCGGAAAAGGAAAATTCAATTTTCTGGCCACATAACACGCATGAGCTCGCAGAGACAGACCAACAACATCTTTTCTTACTTCGTTTACAACAACAACAAAAAAAAACAAGGTTAAGAAAGATCTTCGAGATGTAGAAATCACTCTCGAAGACATCCAGCAACGTGCACCTCTCCAGAGAAGACTCCGATCATACAAGAGCCTCCAAGGAAAGCAAAAATTGAAAACCAGCAAGAAGTGACTGATGAAAGGAGGGCCACAGAATGCAACAAGTAGTTCCATGGAGAACTATACAGCCTATTTTCATATATCCTACTTATGTTAACTGCCTCTATCAACATACAAAATGTCAGTTTGATTGCTCTAATAGATTCGTAGATATTGAGAACCGACTAAATACTTCGGATGGTCGCCATGTTGGATTTTATATATGTAAGTCCTAGAGTTATGTACTGTTACATGAAGATTATTGTGTACGTGTAGCATTCAAACTTCAATCGCATGATTAGGACACAAGAAGTAACAAGGAGATTTTAAAATTTCGCACAGCTGCCATCTTGTGGTTATGGAAACAATTGAAATAAATTAGATGCCAGTGGATTAACATTCGTATAAGGATTTACTGTACCAAGTTTCACTGCACTCGGGTGGTAAAATTGCGAGAAACGTCCATGTGAATATTTATACTTCGCGTCGCCGTCATGTTGGATTTGTGATCACCAGGTTATTTAAAGTCCTATAGGTGAGCTTAAGTTCATAGCCCCTATGAACATTAAAACAATTCAGTTTGATTGCTATAATAGATTCGTATATATTCAGAGCCGTCTAAATATTTCGGATGGTCGCCATGTTGGATTGTTAAATGTATAGGTCATAGAGTCATGTTCCATTAAAGGAAAATTATTGCGTAGGTTCATTATTCAAACTTTCACTTCGATCGCATGATTACGACTCAAGAAATATAAACTTAATTTTAAAATTCGCATAGCCGCCATCTTGAGGTTATGTAAACAATTGAACTAAATTAGATACCAGTGCATTACAATGTGTATATACATTTCCTGTGCCAGATTTCATTGCGTTTGGAACATTAAATCGCGAGAAAGGTCTATTTAAAATTTTCAAATTCGCTTGACTGCCATGTTTGTTTTGTAGTTACCCGGTTTTTGAAAGTCTTATAGATAAAATTCCAGTAGTGCCCTTATCTCCGTACAAAATTTAAGGGTGATACCGCTAATAGTTTCAGAGATATAGAATGCTGGTGAAATATTTCGCACTTCCGCCATCTTGTGGTTATGTAAACAATTGAATGAAGTTAGATGTCTGTGCTTTACAATGTGTATAAACATATACTGTACCGTTTTATTGCATTTGGTGGGTTAAATCGCGAGAAACGTCTATTTAAAAGTCGCGAATTCGCGTGGCCGCCATGTTGGTTTTGTAGTTACCAGTTTTTCAAAAATCACATATGTGAAATTCTAGTAGTTCCCTTTATCACCGTAATATATTCCAGGGTGATATCGGGAATAGTTTCGGAGATATTGAATGCTGGTGAAATATTTCGCACAGCCGCCATGTTGGATTGGTGAAACGTAACAAAATTTGAAGGGCACGGTCGGTGTCGTCCGGAATAGTGCTATGAAGTTACCGAGTTTATATGAAATCGCTCCAGCCATTTAGAAGTTATTAGGACACACACACACACACACACACACACACGGACAAAAGGTGATCTCATAAGCCTATTTTTTTTCAAAATTGGTAATAGGCTAATAATATCGGGGAAGAGTTAAAGCTGTAGGTTGCAAACGGTTGAAGTAACGTGGTCCACAGCAGGCCGAAACTAAGAAAGAAGAATAAAGTCAATCATGATATCAAAATGATTACACTCTGATCCATGGGTTTAAACAAACAGATTAATAGCACAGACTATCTAGAACATAACAGTACTCTAACAAGGTCGCAAGTCTCGGTATTATTACGACGTACATCCGGCAATGAAATTATATTCGTATTCAGCACATGTCGTGAAGTTTGAAACACACGAGATAAGCTGACAGCTTTATTAACTTTGTCACCTGTTTGTCGGCTCACATGAACTCGTGATGCTGAGTCAACTATACACTATACAACGTTACAATTGTGAATTTGCATTTCAAGTCAGTGCTCATGATTATCGTGTTGTGTTT
The DNA here is from genome assembly GCA_946902985.2 of Meconema thalassinum. NCBI lineage: Eukaryota > Metazoa > Arthropoda > Insecta > Orthoptera > Tettigoniidae > Meconema > Meconema thalassinum. Next base: position 1,211,857,359 of record OX336388.2, read on the forward strand.
ATCGTATTGCGTGCTACATTATGGCTGCTTGTTGTCATCAAAGACGCTCAGAGGCTCAGAACTAGTGAGTGCGGCTTTATTTCATTTCTCATCCGGCGTGCTGATTTATGTTGTCTGTATGTTTACTTCTTATGATACCCGTTTCAACGGGGTCGTTGATCAGATCCGATGAAATTTTAGGTACAGTTGGTTTTTATGGACGAATGCTCATTCTCACAGTCTTCTTCGCTGCGTAGTGACTAGCATTCTTGGCTGTCACCACGGAGGCCCAGGTTCGATTTCCAGCTATGCCAAGAAATTTAATTCTGATCTGAGGGCTGGAAAGGGGTACACTCAGCTTCGTGAGGCAATACTGAGAAGAGATGGGCTCGATTCCTACCTTAGCCATCACGGAAGTGGTTTTCCATGGTTTAACACTTCTACTCCAGGCAAATACCAGGATGGTACCTAATTTAAGGCCAAGGCTGCTTCCTACCCAAATTCTAGCTCAATTACAAATACAATCACTCGTACAGACATAACAGTGACACCGGTTATCAGACAAATTCTGCACAATTATCTACAAATCCCATGGGGATACATAACTACGATAATGCAAAGCCCCTAAAGAATCAACAATAACAACAACATCTTTCTGACACCAACTTTATGTGACGTAAATTGAATGATGGTGAACTAACCTACCAAAGAATTGATAGGAAACTGTACTGGCATTTAAGAAGGAACCGTCCCTTGAGTGGGAAATTGTAAAGCACTGGAAAAAATCTCAAGGACTGCTGGTGGTGGGATTCGAATTGACTCGTCTACCAAGTCCGTAAATAGCTTCGCCCCATGACCTTGCAATGCGCCTTAAGGAACGTAGCTACCACGGTCAGCTGGCGTTGGATGCTCTCTAGTACTTTTCATTTAATATGCACTTTTCCACAGAGAGAACTCGATCTTCACAAATATATACAAATCAAATGATATTCTGTATGTCTATATACATTTCTCAACCGATAAAGATGAACATAGAAATGGAAATCAAAGGAAAATGGGGAAAATAGGTAGAAAAGTAATGCCCTTAACCCTCCATGAATGAGGATGGAAGGACTTGGTAGGAGATAGAGCCATGAAAGACAGGAAATGGAAAGGGGAGAGGAACCACCCGTATCAATGGAAAAAGGGAAAAACCGGCCCAGCTCTGGAATCCCTCTGGGTTGCCTACTCCTGAACCCACCACCTGTGTAGCACTATCCAAGGTATACAATACGTGGTCGGAACACTTATACCCTGCTCCCTGTTGGGCCTTGAGCAGAACGTATGAAAAGAAAATATCTGACCCCTAGAAGAATGGGGGATCAGAAAAGTTGAGACAAGGGCTAATTAAGGGGGAAAGAAGAAAGACTCCCTAGGCCTCGGATACCCAAATACTGTCAGACTCGGACGAGAATAAGAGTTGACCAGGAGAGGTCGATAGGAAAGGAAAAATAGAGGACCCCGACACAAACAAATGGAATCAATGCTGGACTCATCTGGAGTCCCATGGTCGCCTACCCATGTCCCACTAGTGGTGAGCCCCTGGGTGGTGATATAATGAGTTAAATTATTAAATAAGAGAATGTATTAATGATTGAGAGATTTTTCTTTCCACTGCTCTATATCCTTTTCAAAATTCCAAAGTAATTTATCTGTAACTTACAATTTACTTAATGACACACAAAATAATCAGTAAATATTTTGCCAACACCGTATTGAGTTCTTTACTCAAGTTTCCCATTTTGAGGACAGACAATTCCATCGCTGTTGGATGGAGGTATACAGTTGTATATTAGTGTTGTTAGTGTGCAGGGTGTGTGCGAGGTCACAAGGGTCAAGGACGAATGCTTCCAGCGTCTCTCGCCAGATTCCCTTTTTAAACATTCAGAAGGCCTTGAGACTGAAGTCATCCTCTCTCGCGCGCTTCACAAAACCCCACAAGGAATACTGACTTCCGACACCAAATCTAAAATATAAGATTCAGTGTTTAAGCACTGGGTACTCGGAACTTAAAGGGCTGGTCTCACTTACCATGTCCTATGAGGTTCAGATGAGTTAAATTACCTGATATTTCCTGGAATGTCTTAGGCAATAACCCTATATTCTTAACAGTTGAGGTTATACCAAGAGCTCAGCAACTTGAAGTGCGACCCTGTGTGAGCGCTAACTTCGTCAGACAGTGTGACAGCGAGAACAGCGAGGAGTTGCTGAGCTCTAGGTATATTTATGTTTAAATTGAAAAATGAAAATCCACAGCCTGCTTCCAGTCTCCGACCGGGTCAGGAATGGAATGAATGAAGCCCCTATCTAGCGGCGAGGATATGAACTGTGCCGGCTGCCGAGGCCTGACGCACTCCTCTGGGGCAATGATTAAATGTATGATAGATGAAATGAAATGATAGTGGAGAGTGTTGCTGGAATGAAATTTTGACAGGGAAAACCGGAGTACCCGGAGAAAAACCTGTCTGCCTCCGTTCTGTCCAGCACAGATCTCACATGGAGTGACCGGGATTTGAACCACGGACTCAGCGGTGAGAGGCCGGCGTGCTGCCGCCTAAGCCACGGAGGCTCTATGTTTAAATTAATGAATACTATTTATTTATATACGTATTTATTTATTTATTTATTTATTTATGCATTTATATACGGTATTTATGTATTTTCATCATATGAAAAAGTAGACTTATGAGATCACCTTTTTCCGTGTGTGTGTTTCCACTAATGAAATGAAGCGATTGCAATAAACTCGGTAAAGATATACTGCTATTTTGTCCGATATCGACCATGTATTTTAAAATGTTAATACGTTTCACCATTCCAACATGGAGACCACGCCAAATATTTCACCAGCATTATAAATTTGAACTGTAACTGCTTCCAACCTACATTTCTTATGACGGTAGGGAATACCAAGATTGGTTCATCTATGTGATAAAGAAAGCTTTTCAGTCAGTCAACACAAATTTGTGTTGACCAACTGAATAGCTTTCTTTATTAGAACTAGGCAAAACTGAAAAACGTCTTCTATAACTTCAATCGTCTATGTGACGTTCGAAAATCTGCTGAGTACAAAACCAACATGGCGGCCAAGCAAAGTTAATATATTTAAAAATAATTTTCTCGTAATTTAATCATTTGAGAGCAGTGAAACGTGGCACGGCAATTCCTCATACAATATTTAATCTACTGGGATCTAATTTATTTCAATTGTTTTTATAAACTGCTGATGGCAGCTGTGCGAAATTTTTAAAACTACATTAATATGTTTGCGTCCTAATCATGCTATCGAAATGAACGTTTACATAATTAACCAACGGAATTTTACTAGTACATATCTCTTTGATTTTCATATGGAACAATCCAACATGGCGATCATCCGAAATAATTCACCGGTTCTACGAATCTATTGCAGCATTCAAACTGAAATTTAATAAGTGCCTAGAGGCCATTAAAATAAATTCACCTGATGAACACATAACCAGCTTGCTGGTGACGCGAAAGTTACATATTTAAATCGATGTTACTCGCATTTAATTATCTGAGCGCTGTGAGACCTGGCACCACACTTCGTACAACGCTTAATATACTGACGTCTAATTTTATATAGTTATTTTTGAGAACCTAAAAATGGCGACTGAGCAAAAATTTTAAGCTATGCATTTGACATTTCTTAAAAATAAACTCTCCTGATTCATTACAGAAAACTGCCATCTCGCGGGTGTAGTCCCAATAACCGATATTGAAAGCTATATATATATTAGTACGTAATTTTTCATCGTAATTGTGTTGGTGAAGACACAGGTCATGTACCAAAATCTATTTAGTACAGCTCATCACATGGAAAATTCGTACAATAGCAGGGAGAGTTTAATGGAAAAGACCCGTAGGATAAATGAAAATTCTTCACGGAACTACTTGCATATTTATTTAAAAACACCAACAAGGAAACAATCTAATTGTACTTTGGTAAAGAAGTAACTGGTCACCTATTTACGTTCTGACCATCCCCAATATCTTATTTCTTACCTTCGGAAATATCATAGAATCTGGTGTTTGCAGAATGGCTAAGCCTTTGGGTTTAAGAAATCTAAATGATTAGAACAATCACAATCGTTGTTCAATCCACCAAAATGTCAGGAATGTGTGACATGAACATGGCGTGAAGTAAATCTCTGGAAACAGGTGAGTAAATGAACCACTTTACATCCGGTTTTCTCCAAACTAACTGCGGATCCTCCACTTTACAGTACCCCTCAATCGCCATCTCAACATGAAAGGATTATGGGATATTTATATTTTGAGCTGGCGCTGCAGTCACAACTGATGTGTACACTCTAAAATCATTGAAACCGCTCAAGTAGAACACATTATCCCATGGAGTGGTACTCTGCACCCCATGTGGAGGAGGGTGGGGTGAGGGGTGGGGATGGAGTTGAGAGGGATGAACCGTGCGTGTAAGCTCCACGCACCCTGCACTCTACCATCAGACAGATAAATAATAAAAACTGCAATAATATCACATCGTTCACTCTCACTTAATCGAACAGCTTACTTCTAAAGTTACGTAACTCAAATACTATGGGATACCAATACTGGACCCCCCCCCCCCACTGACTGCAATCATGCAGCAGCGATCCTGGTGACTAGGCTTGATAGTACAGCTTGATCTACGAGATTAAACTCGCCGTATGAGGAAACAATGGTCGAAGAATGCTTTCAGCTGGTGGTTTACACATTGATCTTATTATGCACTTGAACTATCGACAAGTATCACTAGTCTGGAATTCCAGCAGCGTAGTCGTATACATTGAGTAGCTCACCTGAATTAATGGGAGAACTTGTTAACAGCTGCCATCGTAGGTGTAATTATTTTCCCGATTTTCCCACACCCTTGGCATCATACCTGAATTGAAATCTCGAGTACTTACCTCAAATCCATACTCTAATATTAATAGTTACACTATTACAGTCGCCTGATGATCAAGGTGTCTCAAGCATCTAAAATGAATTTACAACAAGGTGGAATGTGATCCACTAACAATATGAAGTAAATATTAGACCAGTCCGAGCCTTCATCAATTAAAGCCACTAAATAAAATTAGTGAATTTTGTAATTTTCATTTTGATTTGAATCAAGATTAAACTGAAAACTTTTAGAAGTTCAGAATGTTATCAATTTCATTCAAATTAATATATCAATTATTCTCAATTTATAATACGTAATTATAATCTGTAAAATCTTACGAATACGATGTAATTATTGTTAATTCGTTCGAGGTACTTGGGAAATACTAGTCATCAGCCCCGTGTACTTGGATGAGTCTTCGATTTGTCCGATAACCTGTGTTTCAATTATTACTCTAGAAGTGTGTGTAACTTTTAATCTTGGGGTCGGGAATGGGGAGGGTTCCCCGGAGCTTGAAATGAAGTACTATCCCGGCATTCACCTGGAGAAAGCGTGGAAAAATCCGTGGAGAAACAACATTCAAGATAGCCACTATCTGCATCGGGATTCAAACCTCTAATCCCGGGACTTGTTATAGTCCTCATCGCTACCATTGTGAGCGATTTTACGCGGGGCTTAAGAAGACGAGTAGGCCTACCGCAAATAATGAGGCATTGTGTAGCCTATACTGAAATTTAGATTGACATAGAGATTAACATAGAGAAAGTAATACATATAAGCATGTGTGATAACGTCAGCTGAGGAGATAAGCGCTGTTCTATAGCCTTTCCACGCCACTCAATGAAGCCGTTTGGTCTCCATTTCTTGCGACGCGTTGCGAGTCCACGTTTTTGTGCTTAGACGGAAGCAAGCAAGCGTCGCGCTGGCATGAGATTTTCATCGGCGAGCGGAAACCACAAACCGTGGTCAAACGTGGGTACCTCTTCACGAAACAAGAATAATGACAGCTAGGCACTACATGAGAAGAAAGGTCAAATTGCTGCAATCTATTCAAATGAGCCCCCATTATGGTAAGTATTTAATGGCAAGCCAAATTTAGATACGGTTTCGTGCGAGATACAAGTACTTGTTAAGCACCGCACAGCTCAAATTGAATACAAGAAGCGCTGAGATTTATCCGGTCAATGGGATGAGGTTTATGTAATGATCAGATGTTTTATCAGTAGGTCAGCAAGTTTAATGGTCACGTGCAATGTATTATACTGGCAAATATACAGCGAGATTACAAATAAATAAGTCTTTTCGTTATTCTACAGCAAAAATGAAGGTTAAATTCTTCACTGCACCGAGAAAAGGTACAGGCAAAATATGTTTTTGATTTATGATCTACAAAGCTATACTTAGAACATCAAGAAACGATAGTGATATTCAATTATTGATAGTGAGATTTACAGTATACTACATTTCATTTTGTTAAACGTATGTGTGAATCACAGCAGAAATTAGCTTAGGTGGTTTTATTTCGTATAATTTAACACCAAATGTCGAACCAGCTATTTGAATCTCGTCTTTGAAGATATTTCATAGTAGTGTTCAATATTAAGCAATTGAGTTTTCCACCAAATGAATCATAGGTTTCATTCAATTACCACTTATATTAATTTTTCTCACTCTGTGGAGAGTCTTTATTTTTGTTGTAATGGATGTAATTTAGACGTCTTGTTCACATAGTTCACTTCCATTTTTAAATTGTTGCATCTACCTTTTTGAAAGGAAACAATATTTAAATTATTCTATGTTTGGAATATAAAGTGATTATTCTGGAGTCAAATATACTTACGATTTTTAACCCAGCACAAATGGTGTGATTAATGAGAAATGGCTTATTCATGTACATAAGTCAGTGAGTAGGCTACTATACTATAGCTGCATGCCTATTATCTCATATTGGGCGGCTTCGGTGGCGTATTTGGTAGCATGCTGAGCTTCTATGCCCAAGGTCGCGGGTTCAAATCCGGCCGAAGTCATCGGATTTTTGAAGATCGTTAAAATCCCTCAGTATACCTTCCTTTGGAGGGGAAGTAAAGCTGGTGGGCCCATGTCATAGATTTATGTGATGTAAATGAGCCTTCCACTAACTACACTCATGTGAAGGTAAAATTTGTAGGTTACATTTGATTAACGCTATTAAGTTCCAACGTTCATCGTTAGGTTGTGGTTGCGGTGGTATCTATTAGCCAATTTTGCAGCTAGGTGTCGTTGTCGGTATCATTTGGTATCAAAAGTAGGAACTACTTAAAACTGACTGTCTGCTGTCTTTATCTGAATTACATATAACTCACAATAATACAGCCATTACAATTAACACGGGTTATCAGGCAGATTCTACACACATCCAAAGTACACGGGGCTGCATGATCGCATTGTCGCAGCCCCCAAACAGAGGAACCAACCAACCTATCTAACCTAGTTAAAGTAAATGCAGCAACGTATAATACCAGGGGCAGATGACCTCATAGTTCCACCCCTTAAAACAACAATAACTAACTAACTAACTAACTAACTAACGCATAATCCCAGTATAATGTCAAATCGATGCATTGATTGAGAGAACAAATTGGTCTTCTTTAGCCACTAAAGTATTTCGTAAGATAAGAAATATATTCTCTATACCCATACCATAATGATCTTTAAAATACTATAGCGGAGTTCAAGGTGTTGAGAATTCGTGATATCTACACCATTATACAATATTATTCGCCAGTAAGCACTAAAATGGCTATTACATAGGAAAAATACGTGTGAACGAACAGAAACGAACTATATAATGTATCGCATTCTTATGCAAACGTATTGTGGGATGAACCCCATTTTATTTTGAGGGCCAAGATCAGATACATGAACAAAGATCAGAACTCGTTTGTTAACCAACAAACTATAGTCATGGCAAACGCTGGTCTTAGTCAACACTAATGTCTTTGGATGGTCTCCCGTGGCTCATAATCACAAGATTCACGGTCACGTAAAACTACAATCTTCCTTCTTCTTTTTTTCTTTGGATGGTCTCTGCCCATGGCGGTTCCTGGTGTCAAATTGTGTTACTACTGCCACACCTGGCCTGGTGGCAAACGGAATTAATACCGCCACGCCAAATCCCCTTGGAGTTAATGTGGCTACAGTTGAAAACAATTCGGAAATCTCTTACGTCGGTTCTAATTCGTTGTTACTGGCCCGATTCATTCCATTAGCGTAAGTGCAGGGTATTTTCGTGTTTGGTTGATTGGCTGGTTGGTTGCTTGGCGCTGCAACTTAGCGGTGAATTAATATACGGTATATCCTCTACGCATCCGAGTGTTCAATGGGCAGGCAGTTTAAAGCAGCCAGGAGGGATGCGATCCAGCTGGGAGTGAAAATGCCGCGGCGGTCGCAGTGGGTTGGTGCTGCCACCTATCTTGTGTTGAATGGACAGGCAGTTTAGCAGCTTGGAGGGATGCGATCTAGCTGGCAGTGGGTGTAGCATGGCCTCTTACCGAGATATATGGAAACTTGGTGGTCCCGTCTTGAGCTACTGTTGCTGTGGACATGGCCGGCCTTGCTATTACTTCATCAGTTTATTTTCTGACTTTATTAGCCTTTGCTTGAGTGCAAAACGGACGAAATCAGAAGAATGAGAAAGACTATCGAAAATTCATGTAATCTATGTGTATGCAAGATTTGGTTGAGATTGGTGGAACGGTGTAGATTTGTATACGGAATAAATCCACCCACCCACATACAGACTTTCACTTTCATATAAAGACTAGCTGTACCCGGCATGCGTTGCAATGCCAATCAAAGAAAGTGTTGGCGATGTGACTTTGTTTGTTGAACTGCTTTTGGATTCCCAATATATTTTTTTCTTTTTACGTTAACCACCTCTAAACTATTATAAAATCGATTTACTATCTCAGAAACAATCATGATAGCGTGCTCAACAACTCTCCAAAGTTTCATCGCAATGTAATGAATGATATATGAATGCATACGGGTCTTTGTTGAAACGATTCGAGCACCATCACCCATTCGTTGAATCTACTCGTACGCTGCCTATTGTAAAATAGATTTAGGCCTACTAAGTCGAAAACCTTCCCAGACGTGTACACAACAACTCATCACAATTTCATCGCAATCGGATGAATGGCATATGAACGCAAACGGGAATTTATTTAAAAGTTTCGCGCGCCGTCACTCATTTGTTGAATCTACTTGTGCGCCACACATTGAAAAACAGATTTACTAAATCATAAAACTTTGCAGGACTCAACTCACCAAAGTTTTATCACAATCGGATGAATGGTATATGAACGCATACGGGAATTTGTTTAAACGCTTCGCGCACCGTCACTCATTTGTTGAATATACCCATTGAAAAACGGATTTACTAATTCTTAAACCTTTGCAGGACTGTACTCAACTCACAAAAGTTCTATCACAATAGGATGAATGGTATATGAACGCATACGGGAATTTGTTTAAGCGCTTCGCGCACCGTCACTCATTTGTTGAATCTACCCATTGAAAAACGGATTTACTAATTCATAAACCTTTGCAGGACTGTACTCAACTCACAAAAGTTCTATCACAATCGGATGAATGGTATATGGACGCATACGGGACATTTTTGAAACGATTCACGCGCTGTCGCTCATTAGTTGAATCTACTCGTGCACTACCAATTGTAAAATTGATTTACTAAGTCAGAAACCTTTCCTGGAGTGTACAGAACAATTTACGAAAGTTTCATCGCAATCGGATGAATGGTATATGAACGCACGCGGGACTTCGTTGAAACGATTCACGTGTCGTCGCTCATTTGTTGAATCTACTCGTGCGCTACCTATTGCAAAGTGGATTTACTAAGTCAGAAACCTTCCCGGATGTGTACACTACATCCCACCCAAGTTTCATCGCTATCGGACGAATGGTATTTGAACGCATACAGGACTTTGTTAAAAAGCTTCGCGCGTCTTCGCTCATTTGTTGAATCTACTCGTGCGCTACCTATTGTAAAATGGATTTACTAAGCCTGAAACCTTCCCTGGAGTGTACACAACAACTCACCCAAGTTTCATCGCTAACGGACGAATGGTATATGAACGCATACGGGACTTTGTTGAAACGCTTCGTGCGTAGTCGCTTCCTATTGTATAAAGTCGATTTACTAAGCCAGAAACATTCACGGAAGTGTACACAACATCTCACCTAAGTTTCATCGCTATTGGACGAATGGCATATGCATGCATACGGGACTTTGTTGAAACGCTTCGCGCGTCGTCACTCATTTGTTGAATCTACTCGTGCGCTAATATTGTAAAGGGGATTTACTAAGCCAGAAACCTTCCCTGAAGTGCACACAACATCTCACCCAAGTTTCATCGCAATGGGATGAATGGTATATGAACGCATGTGGGATTTTGTTGAAACGAATCGCACTCGATTTTGTTGAAGCTACTCGCGAGCTATCTATTGTTAATTGGATTTACTATGCCTATAACTTTCCCGGGAGTGTGCACAACAACCCACCAACATTTGGTCGCAATTGGATGAATTGTAGGCTATATGAACGCATCGACAACACTGATTTGTTTGATCGTCTTTGTCGCGGCATTGTTAATGATGATTCAAAGAGAATACAAATTACGTTGAGTAACTAACGGAATTTCATGTTAACAGCCTCGTTTTCTATACTGGTAGTGGAGAGCGCTACTCGCATCCAGTCGGCCGTGTCTCGACAAGAGCTACTGTTGCCTGGAAACGACTTGCCTTAGCTGTCATTTGCGTTACGTTTTATAGTGACTTGTGTTCTCTTTGACGTTTTAAGTTAGTCATGGTATTAAAAAAAAGTATCCTATGTCCGTCTCCTGGTTCTAAGCTACCTCCACACCAATTTTCAGCCAAATCGGTTCCGCCGTTCTTGAGTTATAAATAGTGTAACTAACACGACTTTCTTTTATATATATAGATATCGTATATGGAGCGTAATACGCTTAAAAACATGACCCTTAATGTGGGTTCTTCAATTTAAACTAAAATATATACAGATTTTCTGCATGAATTCTTTCAATAAAAGTGAAGATTATCGTTGTATGTCATCAACTACAGGGTAATATCACTAGAGTAGGGACAGGAGCTCGTGGAATGCTGCTAGAGAGAATGGCATTAGAGGCATGCTCTCTGCTATTTAGGTCAGGCGATGATAATGACTAGTCACTTTCCCCCTGAGGTATTCATTTGGCATTCACATTCTATTGTCCCTTGGTTCACTACAACAGGGAATTTTGGTTTCTAACTAGTATTCAAAAATGTTTCGAGTCAGTCAAGAAAGCAATCAACGTTGAAATATTTCGGCAAGAATTTATGTAACATAGAGTTGGAAAGGATAGATTCTCAGAAAGAATATTCCTTCCAAAAGGGAAAGAAGATCAGACAGAGGCCGAATCATTTGGTGAACTGTTACGAAAGTGAGTTATTTGAACGGTCCAGACTGGGTTACATCCAGTGACCTTGATAATATTAGGGAAGGTGTGCTTTATTCCTTTAAGTGGCGTTAAAAAGCCTAAAAACTGATATCAAAATCGACTTAATTATAATAACTTTCCGAGTTTCCACATTCATCCACGAGGGAAGCTATTGCGAACACTCAAGATTTATGAAGAAGCTACTGCTCTATCCACCGTGAGGTTCGTTGAAGATATTGATAAAAAGCGCACAAAGTACATTGCCAATTGATTAATTCTACATTTCATGAGTTATGATGGTTTAAACCGATTTAGCACAGTCTCAAAATAAGCTTACCTGGCCGGGCCATGTGATTTGTTTTTTGTCAGATGTGGTGATGTGAATGAATGCAATTTGTAATAAACCGACTTAATCAATACACGTTTCCGATAATCAACATACATTCATCAGGGAAGCCAACACACAGAAATATTAAAGTGCAGTATCCATTATTCCATTCAACATTGTGTACACGGAAGATTTGTAAGAGTTGTGCGTGTCTCAATGTATGTACAATACATATGTATTTTTGACCAATTTCGAACGACCTCTGCTAAAAGGATTCCACAAGTGAACATCTGCGACAGACATGTCACCTCATCGACTGTAGGAAACCTATTGCTTGCTACACAAAGCTCCAAACATATATATGTACCTACTCACAATTAACCTCACACTGCATCAATCTACGTGAATCCTCAACAATTGAATAACGTACATGCTAAATACAAATACTAACCTGTATGCTCCTTTTTAATAAAGTTGCCCAACATAAGAAACCAAAAATGCAATAATACTGTCATTAAATTTCATTTCAACATGAGTTACGTGATAATAATATGTTTTTAGGTAAATACTAAGCTTGGAATATATTTATTGAATAACATATTTCATTTCTACAATATCATCCCAGGCAGTGCTTGATTTCTAAAGAAAGAGGTTCCGGTACTGTGGGCTACAGGATGGTGGTGAGAGGGTGATGAGAGGGGGACGGGTAGGGGTTAGGGGATGGGGGGGGGGGGGGCTTTATGGAATGTTGAAATAACGAGTTCTAAAAGCGATATTTTTACGCTTTTCTGAACACTTTTAAAAATTAATCAGTGGACAAAATAGCAATCTAATTATGATAGCAATTTTAAATTAGATTGAGACTGCTGTAGCAACATTTTTCTTACCAAAGCCGTTGGCCTATATTAAATTTTAATGTAGGCCTATTAGGCTAACATTCAAACAATGTACATTATTTCAATTTTTTTTTATTTTTACATAATTTAAAAAATTAAATACATTCGGTTTGAAAATACACACATGTTCACCAACAATCATTTATTTCTTGTTTTATAATTTTGTCTTTACAGTTTTCTGAAATATTATCCAGTCAAAGACCAAGTTGACCTTGACAACTAACGTTCCACAGTTCTAAAAATTATGTTATATATTCGACTTTTCCCCCGATCAGAGGTTTCGGTACGGCGTACCGGTGCGTACCGTCACAAATCTAGCCCTGATCCCAGGTAAATGCTTAACTTAGAAACAATGCGTCTACACTGCGAGCTACCTGAAAGCTGTTCAGCTCATCCTCTCTCACCGCTGGTTGAAACATTCGTGATTAATACACTCTGAAATTACGTTAGTCCCTTCTAGTATCATACGTTTACATATATAACAACTTTGTTAACATCTCAACATACAGTACAATTCATCGCCACGTTAACACCATACAACATGTGTCAACTCAAACAGAAATATTACGAAAATATCTCGTGTATCCAAACTACTCGCTGTAGCCTGATCCACATTTGCTCGTATATTGCTCTGCGTGAAATATTCCTTTACCCTGTAATGCAATCTTGCGTTAAGCTATGTGAATGTGTTGTAATCCTGAAGAGTAAATGCGTTACGAAACAACTAAGTAATGGAAAGCAATGGATCGGGACAGTGTAACAATATAATAAAAGTTCTCATCCAATGTGTTGAGTTGCCTTTACGTTCTCTGAGGCCTGGCTCTAGCTTTTGAGTTACTTTGAACCTTCTGTAAATTCAAAGTTTACAAATGGAAATAAATAAATAAATAGATAGATAAATAAATGTTTGACCTTTGTGGTTGAAAATAGTACATTATGCAACGAGCCTATCAGGGCAATAATTAAGACACCAGTACGCTCGTTTTATAATTTTCATACGAGTGTCATAATTACAATTATAGGCGAGTTGAATACGACTGTTTATGTTCGACGATAATTATAACTATTTTATGTTCGAACATAAATATTCATAAATATCTGTCGATATTTCACCAGTTTTATGTACTGACAGAGCGCATGGGATGCAGAGAATACCTGGTATTTGACCATGACCTCCTCGATTAACCTACTATGACACTAGGCCACGCAGTGAAATTTAAATTAGAAGGCCTTTGAACTCAGTGCAGGTGCGATGCTATCATTATCTAATTGGTCAAACAACTGTTTCTTGAGCTCTGATTGGTGGGAGAAACTGTTTCATAATGAAAACTAGTGTCATAATGAGCCTCATTATAGTACAGTTTTCTGACATAATAGTCAGGGTCGAACATAAATGTTTTTAAAGGCGTTTATGGCTTTGAAAAATTGGTTAATTGGTGTCTGAATGATCACGTGGCTACAGGAGGGCAGAAGAGTTTGCAATTTCCCTCATAAGTATGTTTCAGTAGTAGAATCAAATGCTTGTCTTCGTACAATTCCTATCGCAGGTGGTCAAGTTTTCATGCTATTATGCTTTCGTTGAAAAATTGTCGTTCACGTAGTCTAGTCGAACTCTTTCCCTAGTTTCATAATCGTTCTAAATTTCAAGCATCTCGTTTCATTCCCATTCGCACACAGCTGTTGTTCAGGAGAATGGATCTATAATTCACCTTCGAACACAGCTATGCTATTAACCAAGTGCTCTCGCGTGATGTCTTCACCCAGCGTGACGATTATACCTGCACAAAGCTTGAAGCGTATCTCAATCCTAGAGTGGAGGAGAGTAATGACACCCATGGCGAGGTATTGCAGCAACGATAATTTTCTGTTTTCTGATAAATGTTCTTTTTAAATATAGCTGTGCTGAATCCCTTTGTAGTAAGAAATTCACGTTATCAGCGCGGTATTTAACGTTGGTGGATCAGCGAAGGAGACATAATAATGGTACATATTGTATGGTTAAGCTGAGTACAGTATGCTGTAAATAATAGGTGCAAAATACAGGCTACTCATGTCTGAACTCGCCTAATCTTGTCCCATCCCCTGGGTTTGGACGAGCTGTAACCGTGTCCACTTATCCTGGTGGACACACAAAGGCTCGGATTAACAGTGAGATAGGAATAGTGTTTTGCTTGCGAGTGCTAGGTAACTGAATAAACCGAGACAACATGGTACTGTTGGATCATTGTTTGAAAGTGACTGATATCATTATAATTTATTTGTTAAAATTCAGCAATTCTTCTAGTTTTGTGCCGTCTTGTGTGGGGTTTCACCTAGGACAACAAGCTGGCACATCAGCGGGCTCTTGGTGTCCCCGCCTGGACCCCCACAGGAGTAGCGAACTGCGTGCTACCTTCCTTTATATGCAGTGCAACTGCACGACTTTATTGCGAGTAATAAAAGCTCAAGCAGTCTTAACCTCCCTATTGAACCCGAGGGGGTCATGCTGACTGATATCGAACGTGGATCTCAGAGACTGTGATCTCAGTATAAAGGTTCCACCAGGGAACGAACCCGAGGTCTGTTGAGGGAGTTTCATTGTAAAAACCCCTAGAGAAAAGTATATATTTAATCACTGGTGTGATTTCAGTTGATAATGACATTATTTATTAAAATAATGCAGGGAAATTGAGCGGAATACCGCATTATTGGACTACTTGGAGTAGGCTATGCTGGACTTGGAGCACAGTAGTGCAGAGTTTGACGTTTACTAAAAGGCCCAGAATATTAGGAGGAGACTCTTGGAGCCGTGTCAATCTTGCTGACCTAGTTAAGTCGTCTGGAAGAGGTTGGGGGGTTGAATAATGACCCAGTTCTTCCCCGACTGAGAATAGGACTAAGAAGAGTGGGGAGAGATCCCAAGGAAAATCATTGATTACTCGTGATTGGAGTAACGCAATGACATGAGAGTTGCACACAGGTGAATCTTTAGCCCGGAGGCTAATTTTAGAGCCTTTAATCTGCGAAATTGACGCATATTTAATGGAGTGCGGAAGGACATAAGACTATGGATGTTCGCGGCTGGGTTTGACGATGTCGCCAGGGATTCCCACAGAAACAGCGTCCCCACGCTATGGAGAAAGAAATTAATATTAATTAATTGGCCGAGCGATCCGTCAGCACGCAGATAGTTCTGGGATCAGTGAAGAAAAAGGAACCCGATGAGCATGGTTTCGAGACCAGAATCATGCTGGGAGAAGAGTCGAGATAGCGCGGGAAATTTTAGCTCTACTTTTTGTGTGAAACCAATATAAGGGAGTCGACCCTTGGCAGAGACAGTCGCTACACAGTTTTTGTCACACAGTCGGAAGCAGTTGTTGAGGCGGAACGTATGTCGGTCCGGCTCGGGAAAGGACGCTCAAACAAAGACTTGTACATTTGAGTGAACCATTATATTCACCGCACATCGTAATGCACCAAGTGAGAAGATAATAATGTATAGTCAGGAATTAATAAGAAGTACGGTAATCAACGAACTTTATTGTGTGAAATGTGTATTACCGAAGGCAAGGAAGGAGGCCCGGACTTCGACTTGGGAAGCCGTGCAGTAAAACGTTTAGAAAGCTTTTATTAATAATAGTCGTGCTGCATGTGTAGTCAGCAGTACGAACAATGGTGTGTTCACATAGGAAGCACCGTGTGAGATAAGTTGCAGAACTATTGAATATAATAATCTGTGTAAGATTATGTACAATGTTAAGCGCAATGTATAATATATTGACTGATCATACATGTCTTATTACGCTGGAATGCGCTGTGAGAAACTTTACGAAGCATTTGGTAATGTCTTAAGAATACCAAATAGTAACGCTCAGGACGGAAGTAAGCATATTTATGCAAATCAGGAAGCTTACCGTAGGATTATTGATAGACTGTTGGTGAATTCCGGGGGCAGATGAACCAGACTTTCAATCAGGAGTTGGTAGGAGCACGGAAGATGCCGTCGACACCTGCAATTTTGATATTTTTGCTAGGGAATTTCAACCAATGAAAAGTGTAAAACGTGACGTGTGTTATGTATAAATCATATGTGAAATGTCTTTTAAATTAATGGTTTAATAAGTGTTATAAAGTGTCATGTGTTTTGGGAGCAATAGCTTCTTTATAGAAATGCAAAGTGTCGTGTGGTTAATGGAAGAAATGTATCATAAAATGTGTGTATTCAAGATGCAAATGTCGCACTAAATCTGCATATGGCAGGCGACCCGGGAGGATATAAGTGGTTGGAGCCACCATGATGAGCCGATATATGTGAGTACCCCACAAATTATGTTGATGTAGAAGTATAGGCCACTGCATGTAATGTGATTTCAGAGTTATAAAGATGCCAGTAAGAATCAGTATTAGGAGATAGACCCTCCAGGTTTAATCATTATTGTGTTGATTTTAATAGAGTTGAGATGTTATTTTGCATCAGTGAGTGGATTAATCGTTACCACTATTAATTAAAAATGGCAAATTAGTTATGTAAACGTAACGGAACGAACACGGTTGTTCGAGTTTGAAGATGATTAAGTTGTGTCGGATTTTGGTAATTTATGTCAGTGAGAATAATAATAATAATAATAAATAATAAAAGGTATGAATGAATGCATCAGGCAAAATGTTGTAAGCAAGAAATATTTACGCTAAAGGGCAAGACTTATCGATCTAAGCCTTAAGATTATACAGTAAGATTACATTACGGGATTAAGAAAAGAGTTTTATATCAGAATATTGTATTAATGGGAACATAATTATGCCAGGAAATGGAAGAGCTTTCTAGTGAATTGAATTTGCAGCTTGTGTAAAAGCTTATAGAGTAATTGATAGATTTCTCTTAATAATTATAGGACGAAGGTCGTAACATTAGGTCAGGAACCAGGTGGTCTATTCGACGTATGAAATCTCGTATGCCGTGGGCATACTGGGAGATATGCTTTGTGCCAGAGTGTAATTAGTGATTGGACCCTAACTCTGATGATGGATATGGAATGTTCCGGGTTCGAATCCCGTGATAGGTGAGAGGAAAACGATGGACATCTCTGCACTCTATCTGATTCCCCGAGAACTTGTTATTGAGTGATTCGGCTCTGTTGAAGCGAATCTCATGACGGCAGCATGTGGGCTGACCGCAGCATTTATTTAAGATACCGGTTATCTACTAGACCAATGTTTTATGAACCTCGTGCCTTCATGCTGAAATGGGCCTATTTGGTGCCAGTTATTATCCTCAGGGTAGGAATAAATGTTAAAGCTCATCCAGTACCTATTTGCATAATATTCAGTTTAAGTCCATTGGGATATGTGTGTCACTGGGACCACGGTATTTGTCTTGTAGAATCTTATTCTGCTTAGGGGAGATAAAGACTTGAGACAGGAAACGAGGGTCGAGGTACTGTGGGACCTCATTCCACTTCTATTGTGTACAGGCCGCTCGGAAGAGGGTCTGGGACGGTCAAGCGAACCGTGAAAGAAGGTTTAAAAAGGGCAGATTTTAGACCCTGTTAATGACATGAAATGAAACATTGTTATATTGAGTAATGAAGTCATGTGGTTTAAGAACACATTGATAATTATAGATCACCCTGATGGTTCATGATTTTAGCAATCTAACGAATGGTTAGAAGTTGCATTTGTACTGTCACTGACAACTTTTTCAGAAGTTGGTTACTTGACGCCACAGGCTACGCGCGCAAGGGTAGTTTAATAGTACCATCCGACACAGCAATAACTTAACGTTTTTAAGATGAAATCACAACGGCATGCGGTGGAGCTATATAAATAGAGGAAGTGTAGGGGTAGCTTACATAATTATGGAGTTGCACGTAGACTGCTGTGCAACACCAGAATAGGCTAATGCATGTAAAGCATTTGGTGGGAAGAGAAAGATCAAACACACGGTACACATAATTGTCAAATTAAGACGAGGTTTAAGGAATAAGTAATTTTGTGAAATTAAAGAAGTCACATTGGATGACAGAAGTATCAAAGTACAGTTTGTTTCTGAAATTGTATGTGCTTCAGCGCACTAGAGTATATTGTAAAGTTCATATAAGGGTAAAGGTTTGTGTTATGATATGATTGTATTATGATAATATTATGTTAATATTAGTGGATTGTGGAAGTATTTTTGTTCGGTTTTGTTTTTATGGCTGTGGGGATTGTTTTGTTTGTTTGAAGCCATGATTTTATTACTGAATTAAAGTTTTAGAATAGAGTTGTGCCTTATCATTGTAGAGTTGATACCTTTTAGCCTCAAATCCAAAATATGCAACTGCTCAATGGGGGAACGGTACACGCCCGGGTCCTGACGCTAGCTGGAGGCGGAAGCAAATTTTCCATCGAGATTACTCACATGGGTACACTATGAAGACTTCCAAAAATATATTTGTTAAAATCGCCCTTTAATATCAAGTGATGCGCAATTGGGGAGGTGCATATAGAATTCATTTCCGTTTGAGACTGTTTGGCTTTTCACAGTCCAGTCTAATCTTCAAGTCTTTGTTTGCATACGAGTTACCCTCAGGATCCCCTATTTGTGGTTGGCACCGCAGCCTCCTTTGCTTCTACACCATAAAATCATAAAATAATTTCTAGGTCAACCTCTGCTTCTCTTACCCTCTATAACGAGTTCATCAAACTCCTGGGTAATCTCTCCTCCGCCATTCTCATCACGTGGCCCCACCATCTGAGTCTGCTCAGACGAACAGCTTCACCTGTGAGTTCATTTCTAACTTAGCCTCCATCTCTTCATTACGAGCATCCCTACCATTGCTACCATATATTTACCCTAGTAATCATTCAAGGTAGCGACTTCAGTGGCGTAATCGGTAGCATACCGAGCTTCTATGCCCAAGATAGCGGGTTCAAACCCGGCCGAAGCCGTCGGATTTTTTAAGAACGTTAAAAATCCCTCGGTATGCCTTCCTTCGGAGGGGAAGTAAAGCCGGCGGTCCCATGGCATAGATTAATGGCTTGTTAAAGAACCTTCCACTAATTACACCTGAGTGAAGCTAAATTGTATAGGTTAAGAATGTAAACAACGCTCTTAAGATCCTACGTTCGTTGCCAAGTGCCGACTGCGGTGGCATCTAGTAGCTAAGTTCTGAACCAGGCCTAGTAGTCGTTGACGGTGGCGTTTGGCAGCAAAAGTAGGAACTATTTGAAATATTCAAAGTTGCAGTCCTTACTTGAATTAAAAAACAGATACACACACTAATACAGCCATCACGATTAAAATCGGTTATCAGACAGATTCTACACACACACCCAAAATACACGGGGCTACATGACCGCGTTGTCGCAGCCCCTAAACTGAGGAACCAACCATCCAATCATTCAAGCTACCCTCATATCAGTTACCTCCAGATTGTGTATGGGATATCTTTGATCCACCCATCCCTTACTTCTATAAAGCAAGGTCGGATTAAATACTGAGCGATGTAGGGAGAACTTCCTCGATACACGTTTTTTTTAGCATATGGCTTTTAGTGCCGGGAGTGTCCGAGGACATGTTCAGCTCGCCAGAGGTTTGTAGCTGCTTCTATTCGGACACCCATGGGGTGAGCTACAAGTACCGTCGCGTGTGGAGTGTTGCCTGGGGAGGAAAGTTTGAATGTAAGGACGAGGAGTTGGAAGGTAGCGGCTGTGGCCTATAGTTAGGGACCAACCCCGGCATTTGCCTGGAAGGAAGACGGAACACCACAGAAGACCATATTCAAGGTTGCCGGCGGGGGGATTGGAACCTCCTCGCCTCCCGGATGTTAGCGACTGCCTGCAGCCAGGCCATAACGACCACGGCTAACTCACCCGGTCTCGATACACTAATTTCATTATTGCTGAATACAGCAGATTGCCACTGAAAACTCACTGCATTAGTTTTATTGGATCTACTCTCTCTCTATGTCTCTACCTCTCTATCTCTATTATACAAATAATTGGTGATTTTAAATTTGGTATATCCAATATATTCATTTTAATTGGCCAAATAATAATTCAGTAATATGATGAATAAAATCTTTCACCTACTGTGTAAATCTAAGCCTATACGACAGATGTGGTTAGTTCACTTGCTCTCTGTCAGCTACTGTCTGTGAAAAGTTTACCTAAAGAGATTAAAACATTCTCAACAATTATTGTCCATGTTATATTATAAAGTTCATTTTATATAAACTGGGCATTTGAATCGTACCAACATTCTTTCCCTGGGTTAAGGATATATCACTAAATGCATGTGTGAAGTTTCAATGCTTTGCAATTAATGTTTTAGGAGTAAGATGGCCTCAAAGTATATTGTAATATTGTGCTCAGTTCCAAGGCGAACTCGACAAGGTGTCCTTAAATCGAATGATGACACTAATAAGTTAAATACAGCTGATGAATACCTATGCAATGGATTTCCTGAACATTCAGTAAAATATACTGGCTTACTGTCACAAATGCATTGTATTTGATAGATTTGACCGTGTGTCTGAAGCGTGTAAATATAATTAAATTAAAGGAAATTAATCACACAGACGTTACTGTTCTTTAATACAGTTGGCTACATAAAATGTACTCACTGTTTGTAATCCAGTGATTCCGAGATAAACAGACTTACACTTACTAATCTCATGTGGATACACTGTAAATAATGAATTAGTCGTGTGGATAGGTGGCATGGTACGGCGCGTATACGTGGGTGGTGGTGGTGGCGCGAACAAGTACACCTGAAGACAGTCGCGGGCGTGGTGGCTCAGCGGTCAAGCTGTGTGCCTCTCACCAAGGCGAACAGGGTTCGATTCCCGGTCAATGCATGTGAGATTTTCAAAGTGAAATGCCATGTCCTGTGGTTCGGATTCCACGTAAAAAGGAGGTCCCGTGGCTCATGATCTAGAGATTGCCGGTCACGTTAAACTACAAGCTTCCTTTTTTTGAAGACAGTCGAGTAGCAACAATGGCTCAGATGAGGTGATAGTTTGTGGAACGCAAGGCTGTATTGAGGTGGTACTGGAAATGCGAGAATGGCAGTGGCAGAGAGATTTTGGGACACGATCGTCAACATGTCGAACAATTGCCCGTATTCATGTAGCCTACATGCGCTAGATATATATATAAAAAAAACGTTAATCATATACCAAATTCTGTTGAGGTGAACTGAAACCATTATTGTAATACTTAATTGAAACTTAGAATAGTACACACAACGAAAACGTAAATTACTCGGTAACGTTGAATCAAGTATGAAAATGAACCCTCAGTACTGCATGTGAATAAAGAAAAAGAAAGTAACCTTCTCAGTTATTGCATAACAATTTAAAGGCAGTTTTCAATGTTGTGACATAGGTAAATATATGTTTGTCCTACACGAACCCTGAGGCATTTCTGTATGCTGTGTACCAAATAATTGACCATTTTGTAGGCATACTATTTCAATCCTCAATGGCAGCATCCTTTCAGGCATTAGTTGTTAGGGGTGGATGTTAACCGTGAGTCAGATGCCACTAGCTGTGAAGACGGTAGGGTTACCATGATTTGAAGAACGTACTAAATCGAACCATAAATGAAACATCTATAAAATACTATTTATGGGCAAACTTCTTCTTTGATCGTTTGGGCCGCCTATGGACCATGGTGCTTGTGTTTTGGCTGTTGTCTGTCACTTCTGGTGTTCTTCGTGGATGGCTTGGTGGCTGCTTACATCTTGAGCATTTCTATTGGACCAGTATTCTTTCGTTTTATTGCTGAATTAGGGCTACGACCATCCTTCTCACTGGTTGGGAAAATGTTTCTGAAACTCTACCTACTGGCTATGACGAGGAATGGACGACTTGCAAGTCCCTGAATAGACTGCGCTCTAGAGTAGACAGATCAAGGGTTAATATGGCAAGATGGGGTTACATTGACCAGGATGATATTCAATGTTATTGTGGAGAAGACCAGACTGTTCAGCATATGACTGAGTGTCGACTGTGCCCAGCATCATGCACGGGAGGAGATCTTCGTCCGGGAGCACAGAGTGTACTGGAAGTGGCCAAGTTTTGGGCAAAGATAATATAATGACTGTGTTATATGTTTAAAATGTGTGTTTCTGATACGAGAATAAATAAATTGCTGAATTATATCTTTCGTTCCTCGGGCCATTTCCTGGACGCGTTGTGGTGATTTCCTGTAATGGATGTGAGAAAAAGACCTGGTTTCAATTGTCAGACGGTAGCGACTTCTGTCATTTATGTTATCTTGCTGATTATTAAATTCAGCAAGATCCTTCTCAATATGTTTTATCCACAGGGACCCAGTGGCCTTGCCCTTCTTGGCTACCTTGAAGATCATATAAGACAGCCTGTTTTGGTCAACTCTGTACAGGTGGCTATAGAAAGCCAGACGTCTCCTTCTGACGGTATCTGTGAGGTTTTCCTGGTGTTTTAGTGTTCACTGTGGGTAAACTAAAAAATCTGCTTAACACTTTTTTATGAGTGTATATTATTAGCGTGTGAAGGAGGCCTTTGGGATACTCATCTGGAGAGATTGGGGCTAGCATCATGTAACATCGCACTGAGTTGTGGTGTGGATCTCGGGCTGTTTATCTGAGAGGAAAGCATCTTTATTCCAGTCGGGCCGCTACCTTGGCCCTAATAAATATTGATCTGATCTCAGCCGCCGCGACACACAGAATGATTAAAAAGTATCGATCTCCATTCCCTCTCCTTTACTCGTCTTTTGTGTTTGTCTGGAGGGGAACACTTCTCACGTACAGAATCCTTTGCGATTATCTTTACATCCCTCTGTTCCAAAATTAAATATTCTCGACTTCCTAGAATTTTACACGAGTGTTCTCTTCCTTGACTGTTCCCTTTCTAATATGAGAACAGATTTCCCTATGTTCAGAGATTGCCTGGCAAAGAAGGAGGCTCAATCTGCATAAATAAACTTCAGCTACAGAGCGCTTATCACGATTCTTTTATTTTAAATTATTTGATACTGATCAGGAAAAAGGGGAAGGACATCCATAATAAATCGATTAATGGATTACAATTCCGAATATTTTAGAGGAAATTAACAGGAAAAACACAAGTGTTATAAGAAATAAATAATAGCAATCGTGTAGCAATGTTTTGAGTTTCAACGAATTTTTAATTGAGATGAAGTTTGAGATGACGCGGTTTGCTATCAGGGAAATTTGTGATCTAGAATTACATTTAAGACGGATTTGTTTCCTATCACGCTGGGTTGACTGTTTGGTTTATACCTGTTCCACAAGTACAAATATTAATAAAATTTGAATATCGTTAACGGTGACCTCAATTTCATAAAAAGAATCAAGTAAAATCCTAATTAAAAGTTCATAATAATTTAATCAATTTAAGTTCTGAGAAAATGTTTCATCCTCCTCAATACGTTTTCACTGTAATATATCTTTATTTTAATATTGTATTATGAAATTTCACGATTTTATCAAATACATATTAACATTGTCATGCAATTATTTCGTAAAAGATGGTATATTGCTTTGCAGGGCTTTTTGGAAGCCTTCGTAGGGAAGTCATGGCTGCTTGAGCTTTTAGTTCTCGCAGTGAAAAGGCGCAGGTGCGCTTTATAAAGGAAAAAAGGGAGGAAGCTTGTAGTTTAACGTGACCGTTAATCTGTAGATCATAAGCCACGGGACCTCCTTTTTACGTGGAATCCGAACCACAGGAGATGGCATTGCACTTCGAAAATCTCACATGCATTGACCGGGAATCGAACCCGGACCACCTTGGTGAGAGGCATACAGCTAGAACGCTGAGCCACCACGCCCCCGCTTTATAAAGGGAGGTAGCGCGCAGTTTGCTGCTCCTGTGGGGGTCCGGGCGGGGACACCAAGAGCCTGCTTATGAGCCAGCTTGGTGCCCTAGGCGAAATCCCACACAAGACACGGCACAAACCTAGAAGAATTGCTGAGTTTTAATTATTTAGTAAACGTGTCTAGTTATACAGCCATTCCATTAAAATCCCATCAATTCTCAAGTAAATAAAAATATATAATACTGCAAATTATGCACATTTTGAAATGGTCCAATTTCAATTTAAAATCAGTCTCTTCAAAATTTGTTGTTTGGATTACATTGTAATAATAATAATAATAATAATAATAATAATAATATTTTTAGTTTTATGTCCCTTTTAACTACTATGGCTTTTAGAGACGCCACCGGGGCGCCAGAATTTCGCCCCGAAGGGGAACATTAACGTGCCAGTAAATCCCTCGCATTTGCGCACCCTCAAATACCAGCTGACTGCACTTGGATACGAACCCCGCAAACGATAACGTCACCGCTGAGCCACGCAGCCAGCAGATTACATTTTACAAGCTTATCCTAATACCCCCCAGAGACTCACATCTAGTGGGGCGTGGGCTGGCGACCACGGGACCCCAGCTGAGTCCGGCATTGCTTCCACTTACTTGTGCCGGGCTCCTCTCCGTCTTATTTCCTGTCGACCTCCCTTGGTCAACTCTTGTTCTCTTCCGACCCCGACGGTATTAGGTTATCCGAGGCCTAGGGAGTCTTTCACTTTCCCGCCTTAATTGGCCCTTGTCTCATCATTCCTGATACCCTCCTTCTGTGAGGGGTCAGCCTTCTTTTTCTTTTCCTTTTACCTCCTGCCTTGTGCTCAAGGCCCTTAAGGAGACAGGGTGTATGTAGCCCCACCACTTCTGGAGCACCGTAGATAGTGCTACACCCTCAGGGGCTCACGGCTGGTGAGTTCGGGAGTTGGCGACCCCGAGAGATTCCTGAGCTGGGTCCGTTTTCCCCCTTTTGTCCCTTACCTTTGGGGAGGACCTTCTCCTCCCTCCCCTCTCCTCTCCTTTCCTCTCCTCTCCTTTCATTATATTTCCTTTTCTCTTTAAGATTCCCGCACTGTTTTGTTACTTGGTTCACCGTGTATCTAAATTCCCTTCTAGCGATTTTTTAAGGCATTTTTAATCTACGTTGCTTTTTGTATGTTTTTTCGATCTAAATTATATCTCGCGATTGTTTTCAACCTCAATTGCATTTTGTAAAGATTGACAATCTAAATTGCTTTTTAGTAAGTCTTTCAATGCAGGTGTCAGGGCATTTTAGTGAATTTCAATTGCATTTTGTAAGTATTTTCAACCAAAACCGCATTTCGCACGAATTTTGAATCTAAATTGCATTTTGTTTGACGGGCATTCTGCACATATTTTGATTCTCAATTGCATTTTGTGGGTATTTTGAATCTAAATTACATTGTGGCAAGTATTTTCAATCTAAATTGCTTTTTGTAAGTATTGTGAATCCACATGAGTCGTTTGAATCTACCGTACATTTTGTAAGCATTTTCAATTTCAATTGCATTTTGTAAGTATTTTGAATTTCAATTGCACTTTGTGAATAATTTGGATTGGAACTGGGATATTTCAATCTGAATTGCATTGTGTATTTTCAATTTCAATTGCATTTTGTAAGTATTTTGAACCTCAATTGCATTTTGTACGTATTTTCGATCTCATTTGCATTTTGTAAGTATTTTGAATTTCAGTTGCATTTTGTAAGTATTTCGACGCTACATTGCATTTTGTACGTATTTTGAATCTAGCCTACGTTTTGTGGGTCTTTTTCAATCTATTCTTTTTTGTGCATCTTTTCGTTCTAAATTCCCTTTTGTAAGACCATATAGTGAGTTGTTTCCATCTGAGTTCCTTTTTGTTCGTATTTTCCGTCTCACATAATTTTGTTCTGGTTTCCATTTCATTATTATTTTCGCTATCACCCAGATCATTAGGGGCCGATAACCTAGATTTTAGGCCCCTTAAAACAACAATTATCATCATCATCATCATCAATCATATCCTAATAGTGTGTGAAAGACACACACCACATATCTATAATATTACTGAGGGAATATCAGAATTAAAAATGGTTATTGGTTTGAGGTACTCTTAAATTCCTAAAAAAAATTGTCTAATGAATATAAAGATTGTTGAAAGATGTTAAAGGCAGTGTTTCATTTAATTCTATGGGTTCTCTATCCCGATCCCGTTAATGAGAGAAAAGAGCGTATTCTGAAAAGCCTGCATTCTAAAGACCCATTTGAAAGGACAGTATAGCTGGGGGCAAGCTGCACCGTAGAGCTTAGAATGTAACCAGGCGTAAATCCGTAACTGGGTGTGGAATACCGAAAACTGCAGTCAATGGAGATGTAAAAAGGCTCGGTGGGAGATGCGAAGTCACTGTCGGTACTGAGTGCTGAGCAGATCAATGCCGGCTTAGCAGTGATACACGACTGTGTTATCTGGGCTGCCTACCCGTCCCCCCGCAGGCGCAGAGCGTGGTGTCGGTCGAGAAATAATGCATGGAGCTGGCTGGCGAGGACACTCAGGCAGGATCACATCGCTCCCCTTCTCTCTACCTGCAGCCTGAACCTGCTATCACTAAAGGTGATACAATTGAACACGGATTTTCTACTTAACTACCTGATGTCACCGTTTAACATTACTCACGAGATGTGTCCATCCGGCTTTAGTTCCAGCAGAGTGCTTCCTATTATGTGATACGAGAATGGAGGTGTAGATATCCTGCCGGCTATTCATATATGAAACGGAAAAGATTGTCAGGTGCTTAATCATGCCTGATAAATCATTGAAGAGGAACCAAAAACATAGATTTTCAGTATGTGTTATTTAGGAGATAACGATATTTCACCACTATTACAGAAACCGCCGCAACAACGCCTCTCTTGGGACAGATGAGCTCGCTGTTCTGCCCCTTAAAACAACAATAACTAACTCTAGGAGCGCCTCTGTATCTCACACTTGAAACTTCGCTGCGGTTGGAGCATGGCCGCATTGGTTTAATGGTGAAACGCACGGGACAGCAGAAGATTCAGTTTAGAACCCGACGACAGTCACATTATTAAGCCTTACTTAGCTATTATATTCTAATGTTATGCTTTTCAGTCGGTCAACACGATTGTACCCAATTGTAATGGATGTTTCCCTAAAATTGAAGAAAAACATGGTGTATTTGTTAGATACACACGTTTTGATCTTGTAGGGACTCGTACAATAAGTATAGGAAACCTTGGAAACAAAGGTAGAAGTGGTATACCTTTCGAAACAGGGAGAGGAAAAAAGATAATTGTCAATTACGGCGTGAAAATGACAGATACTCTAGGTCAGGCCTTATCAATAGGTGGCCCGCATGACATCTAGCCCTCGAAGGTACTAATGGTGACCCACCATTAGGAAGGCCAGGAACGAAGAATCAATATTTTTTTTTTAAGTTACCTGCATCGTGAAGGACGATTTTCCACACGATTTATCTGCCTGGAGATTTTACTTCCTTTCGTACTGACGTTACTGTAGTTTCCTTAAAGGTGGAACATTGACGTCATCTTCATCTCTTTCCATACTAAGATACGGGGTAAGGATGCGCAAGATATAACACATGTAAAATGAGTAAAGTTTCTGTTTCCTTACTTCGGTTCTGAAAGCCGCAAAACAAAACATGTCTGTATACATTCAGGGGGCAGGACAGATAATGGCTATCCTCCTAAGTTCCCAAAGAAATGTAAAATCTCTGATATCGGTTTTAGGGAAGCCAGCGAGATCGGTCGAGAACAACAGTTGACCAACTAAGGTTGATGGAAAATAAGAAGATTAAGAGCCTGGAATACGTACTGGAAGGTTAAGCAATGTGGGACTCAACTGAGATCCCATGGTCACCTACCCATGTCCCATAAGTTGTAAGCTCCTGGGGTCAAAATAATGCATGTACCGGTGCCAAACATTTTCTACTTACTTATGGAGCCCAAAGTGTGGTTATTGTTAAATTGCTTATCTGCTACGCCAAGGATCGCGAGATCAAATCCCAATGCTGTCGATCGGCATTTAAGGGTGATTAAATGTAACAAACCTAGGTGAGTAGATTTAATGGCATATTAAATACCTCATTCCGGACGAATTCTGGCAGCCCGGCGTCCCTAAAGTCACAGAATTTTAAAGAGACAGTGAACGCAGAATACAGAATCATCCTTTTCATTGTCCAATCTTCCTTGGTCGCCTATGATCTTGTCTGACCCCGTTATATTAAAGTACACATACGTCTCATACGTTGGTGGATTTTCTTCACATGTGAGACTCTCTTTTCTTGATGAGACAGAGAATCACTTCCCTTTTTTTTCTTCCCGCGTTCAGAGAGGATTTAAATGCTGGTATAGTATTCCTTGCCTGTCATTAGGAAGCGACTAAAGGGGAGATCATGTATAGTCCAACTTATCACGATGCATCCTGATTAAGGCTATATAGTAGGGCGTGATGGCACAACAATCAAGCCTATCAAGAGTGCGCAAAAGCGAGGGAGCCATGTCAGTAGATTTACTTGTACATTTAAGACCCCTTTCGGGGCAAAATTCCGGCACCGCGGCGTCTCTAAATGCCGCAGTAGATAAATGGGACGTAAAACGAATATCATTATCTATTACATATCTTGGCTGCCCACTATTGCTAAGTCGTCTTACACTTTGTCGAACCAGGAAAGCATGGAATAGAGAATTTTGTTTTAACATGACCTTTTGAATCATTTGTGTTATGAAGGGTGATATGGTAATTCACGTTTACCCATTGCTCAGTATTGTCTTTCTAGAGAGACATCTGTATTTAATAACTATTCATGACCTAAACCCCGGACCCATAGCGGGGATTAAAGATTATTGAATGGCTGAGTAACCTAATCTGTAAGTTTCTTATCTACTGTGATCGATGTCATAGGTTGTAGCCAGGCAAAGTAGGTAAAATTTTAAGCTGTTTGTCTTCAAGAGACACGCGTCAGTTGACTTGGTGGTACGATAAGAAACGAATACCCTTCTTGGACAAACATTCTCTAGTAAGACCATGTTTATAATTACAAAACTAGGAAGTGGTTTGGTGTCGCAGCTATCCAAGATAAAATGCGCGAGGGCCACCTGCGATGCTTCGGGCACATTCGTCGGGCAGAAACCGACACAAATGCAAAGACAATCTACAAGTCGTCAACAAAAGACCAATGGGACGCTCAAGGCAACAATGGGCCGATACGCTACACAAAGACCTCAGGTGTGTTAAGCTTAATCCAAACACGGTCAGAGACAGAAATGCATGGGGACAGCGTATCCATGTAGTGAACCTTGCAGCCAGGTGGGACAAACTCTGAGGAGGAAGAAGAGGAGGAAGGAGAAGATGAAGAAGAAGAAGAATATGATGAAGATGATGAAGAAATTGTTGTTGTTTTATTTGTATTTTGGTGAATTATTGGCTTTACGATATTGTATATTAATATTAAACTTAACGACAGTTGTTCGTTCGTACCAAAAATAAGAAACAATGTGTTAGAACATGATCGCCGTGCGTCATTTAAATTGGGCCTGCAGTACTGCACTGTTGTTATAATAAGTTTCGCGCTTAAATCTGCTCCCTTCGGTAAGATTTATAATGGAGACAAGCAGGCAGGCATGTTGCTACTTTGCAGACCACTATGCATTACATGCAGTACCTTAAATTTTCTTTCTTTGTCCTAGTGTTAGTCTAGACAAAACAAGTAAACTGCTACAGCATTCTGTATTATTACCTTCTCGTGTTATTGCTTATGGCGGTACAATGTGTTCTGATAAAACACACTCGCGGATTCTTTTCTTCATTCATTCCCATCAAATGTGGCTGCAGTTTAAAATGAAACTACCACTCGGCCAACTTGAACATGCCTTGTGGATCCAAATAACCATACATTCTACAAACCCCCACACTAAGCATGTGCTTGCAAAAGAACAAACTTTAGCTCATGTCTGCTGTAATTTGGAAGATGGGGAAAGTTATGTTTGTTTTTATCTGAGATAATTTGAAGGCCTTATTTCAATAATGGTACAACTCCGCTTTTAAAATGAGGGGTGTTATCCTCTTTCTCATGTTCATACAAGTCAGTTTTCTCTTATTTCAAAAAAGGTACACGTGTTCTTCTGCAAAGAGAGTGCACCACGATGCATAGTTTCGCCTCTCATTCATATGAAAATGAGGATAATTCGCATTATTTTAAAAGTGCAGCACTATTGAAATAAGTACTTCATTTGTAAGACATTATTTTATCAACTTTAGATTGATTGAAAAAAATACTTCTGTTGCTATTTCATTAAGGGGTTTAGACATGGTAGTCATCAGCTTCAAGTACTTGAGTGTCTGTAAGATGTAATACGTAGTATTGTTAAGATTGTATTTGTTGCATGAAAATACATTTGCCATGATAGAAAAAAGGTTGATATCCGTAGTGATAGATGAATTCTAAAGTTTTAAGTAAACGCCAATCAATATCTGAATTAAAACATATATATTATAGGATACGTATATGTTTTGACCTGTTATTGAGGTCTTCCCCAGCTCAATTAAGAATTAAAATACTAATGCTATACTTATGTCTAATAAAGAATGTTCTACATGGAAAACAACATAATACATATATAATTAAATAAACAAGAAGTTCCGTGACGAACTAAAGCGCCGACTTTTCATGCCAATGATTATTCTACAGTATACAGTTTGAACCTATCTAGAATAATGACGATATTAAGTTGGTAATATCGAAATGTCCAATTAGTTCGAAATATTCCTGGTATAATGTAGCCTAATAGAGCACTACAGTTGGCAGCCCTGGTGACTGAATATATTCTTAGTTCAATCTCCTAAGGTACAGAATACAAAATTTGGTTTCAATCCAATGGACGTTGCATGCAGTTAGACATTGGACCTATGAGCACGCGTAAAAGCATGTTGGCAACAATGTCATACGTGTGCTGGTTAGAAATAATCGGAAATATTATGATATCTTGTTGTGCCAATTTTGGATGAAATCCATTTGTTAGTATAGAAGTTACATGTATTTTAAAATTGAACCTATCATCAAGCATAGAATCATGTTGGCAGCACTGACTTTTATTAATCACTCCAAATTAATCTAGAGTGTCAGGTGCTATACGTATGCAAAGTATAGAGCTGTTGGCTTGCATACTTTCTGATATATTGATATTAGGGTAAAAAATATATAGACAGCATTTATTAATGGTTGTCAGCCCTGATTGCTCTTAAGAATACTTATAGTCATATCTGTTATGTTGCACGTAGCACATACGAAATTTAGTTGAAATTCAACTGATAGTATAGGAGTTACATGTACACACATCAAAAAAAGTTTTGCATCACCTCGGTTCCAAGAGTTCCGGAACCTTTAAATACAAAGGGAATAGAGATCAACACAAACAACATTTCAGCTCGTTTTATTGCTCATGAGACCCACACATTGCATGTTGTACCATCATACAGCTAGACTTTCAGCATTTGTGGTCCAGATTGCAGTACACACCACTACCTCTAATACCCAGTAGCACGTCCTCTTGCATTGATGCATGCCTGTATTCGTCGTGGCATACTATCCACAAGTTCATCAAGACACTGTTGGTCCAAATTGTCCCACTCCTCAACGACAATTCGGCGTAAATCTCTCAGAGTGGTTGGTGGGTCAAGACGTCCATAAACAGCCCTTTTCAACATATCCCAGGCATGTTCGATAGGGTTCATGTCTGGCGAACATGCTGGCCACTGTAGTCGAGCGATGTCGTTATCTTGAAGGAACGCATTCACAAGATGTGCACGATGAGGTCGAGAATTGTCGTCCATGAAGACAAATGCCTCTCCAATATTCTGCCGATATGGGTGCACTATGGGTCGGAGGATGTCATTCAGGTATCGTAAAGCCGTTTCGGAGCCTTCCATGACCACCAGTGGCGTACGTCGGCCCCACATAATGCCACCCCCAAAACATCAGGGAACCACCACCTTGCTGCACTCGCTGGACAGTGTGTCTAAGACGTTCAGCCTGACCAGGGTGCCTCCAAACACGTCTCCGACGATTGTCTGGTTGAAGGCATATGCGACACTCATCGGTGAAGAGAACGTGATGCCAATTCCGTGGGGTCCATTCAGCATGTTGTTGGGCCCATCTGTACCGCGCTGCATGGTGTCGGGGTTGCAAAGCTGGACCTCGCCATGGACGTCGGGAGTGAAGTTGCGCATCATGCAGCCTATTGCGCACAGTTTGAGTTGAAACACGACGTCCTGTGGCTGAACGAAACGCATTATTCAACATGGTGGCATTGCTGTCAGGGTTCCTCCGAGCGGCAATCCGTAAGTAGCGGTCATCCACTACAGTAGTAGCCCTTGGGCGGCCTGAGCGAGGCCTGTCATCGGCAGTTCCTGTATCTCTGTACCTCCTCCATGTCCGAACAACATCGCTTTGGTTCACTCTGAGACGCCTGGAAACTTCCCTTGTTGAGAGCCCTTCTTGACACAAAGTAACAATGCGGAAGCGATCGAACTGCGGTATTGACCTTCTAGGCATGGTAGAACTACAGACAACATGAGCAGCGTACCTTCGTCCTGGTGGAATGACTGGAACTGATCGGCTGTCGTACCCCCTCCGTCTAATAGGCCCTGCTCATGCATGGTTGTTTACATCTTTGAGCAGTTTTAGTGACATCTATGAACAGTCAAAGGGACTGTATCTTTGATACAATATACACAGTCAACGTCTATATGCCGGAGATCTGGGAACCGAGGTGATGCAAAACTTTTTTTGATGTGTGTATTTAAAATTGGTCCTATCAGCAGGCTTAGAATCATGTTGGTAGAACTGAAGTATATAAGTTACACCAAATTAATCTAAAATATCAGGTACTATACGTGTGCATAGTTTAAAGCTGTTGGCTTGCATACTTTCAGATAAATTGGTATTTGGATGAAGAAAATACAGAGAGCAATTATTAACAGTTGGCAGCCCTGGTGGCTCTTAAGAATACACTCCGTCATATCTGTTTATGTACACGTATTATATACAAAATTTGGTTGAAATCCAATGAATAGTGTAGAAGTTATATGCATTTAAAAATCGGACCTATTAGAAGGCTTAAAAATATTTTGGCAACATTGTCATATATGGCCTCCAGGAAATTAAACTGAAATAGTATTATCTACATGTGTGCCAATTTTGGAATAGCTCCCACGCATACCTTCCATGATATCCAACATGGAGCTCAAATTTCTATTGCGTTTTTTCAGCAGTTGGTAGCGCTGACATCATTTTGAAATATGGGCATGAGATATTCAGGTATACTCCTTTACTCATACTAAATTTGGTTTCGATTTCTGCAGCCGTTTAGGAGTTGATAGGGGGGGGACGGGGACACACACACAGCCAGCCAGACAGACAGAAGGACAGACAGATAGACAGAAGTACAGACAGACAGACACACATTTTCCCGGATCGATCTCATAAGTCTACTTTTTCCTCATTTTTGCAAAATGTGAAAAGTACAGTAGGCTAAAAATGAAGTGGATGAATGTAAATACAATATTCGGCTTCACATTAAAAATTCTACGAATTCAGTTTCTTTCTTATCAAGCATTCGTTATTAGACTTAAGTAGGCTATAACATTAGTATTTTAATTGTTAATTGAGCTGAGGAAAACCTCAATATCACGTCGAAACATGTACATATAAAACTTTCTTCGGCTTTTCCCAATTAATTGGGGTCGCCGGAGTCAAGCACGCTCATTTTGGTTTTGGCCGGGGATTTAAGGTCGGATGCCCTTCCTGACACCATGTGATTTTTCAGGTGAAAATTTCACTCGGCAGTCACCACGATTCGAACCCCCAACCGTCCGGGTGAAAGACGAGCAACTAAACCACTGCGCCATCACGCTCCCCAATCTAATAAATGTACATATTATATAATTGTATATAATAGATTAGTTTTAATTCAAGTATTGATTGGCGTATGCCGGCCCCGTGGTGTTGGCGTAGCGCACCTGCCTCTCACCCGGAGGCCCCGGGTTCGATCCCCGGCTCCGTCAGGGATTTTAAAACTTACGTGAGGGTTGGAACGGGGTGCACTCAGCCTCGTGAGGACAATTGCGTAGCTGTCTGACAGTGAGACAGCGCCCCGATCACGAATACCAAGATTAGCGGCCGAGAGGACCCGACGCGCTGATCACGCGTCACCCCAACATCTGCAGGCCAAATGGCTGGGCACCGGTCGCTTGGTCGGCCTTAGCCCGTCATAGGCTGTATAGTACCAGGGGTTGACTTTTTTTTGATTGATTGATTGATTGAATGATTGGCGTATACTTAAAACTTTAGAATTGGTTGTTGTAGTTGATTCTTAAGGAGCATTGTGACATCATGGTCGTGTAGCTCCGTGTACGTGGGTGTGTGATGAAGCTGTCTGATAACCTGTGCCACTGTGATGTCTGTACTAGTGTGTGTATCTCTAATTGATCTTGGATTTGGGTAGGATGTGACCGTGACTTTCAGTTAAGTAACATCCCGGTATTTGTCTGGAGTAGAAGTGGGAAACCACGGAAAACCACTTCCAGGATGGCTAAGGTAGGAATGGAATCCACATCCGTCTCTTCTCAGTTTAGCCTCACGAGGTTGAGTGGACCATGTTCCAGCCCTCAGACCAGAATTCAATTTCTTGGCATAGAATTGAATCCGGGTCTCCACAGTGGCAACCATGAATCCAAGTTACCACGCAATGACCATGTCCATGTCGCAGAGCCTCTAAAATACCTAACAACTTCCATATTTTGCCCTCTTAAAACATGGAGTTCTAATTTAAATTTGACATTATAACTACCTGTATAACTCAGTAGAGTTCCACATATACCTGGTGCAAATTATAGTACTGATCAGTAGAAGAAAGTAGATTTGTATAAGTAACAATGAAATGTACTTTCTATTTTATTAATTTTGGAGATGATATAGTTATCTGGGGAAATAGTGAGATGGAATTCCAGGAAGGGCTGAAAGTCTGGAATGATTATTTGAAGAAATATGGACTGAAAGTAAGTGCTACAAAAACTGCTGCAATGTATGTTAACAGACAGAGAAGTAAAGATAATATAATATAAAGCTGGAGGGTGTACAATTGGAATCAGTATCAGTACCTTGGGTGCTTATTATCAGGTGACAAAATAATACTGCTTGAATTAAATAACCGTATTCAGAAATCAAGTCAATTCTATCAGCAAGTTCGATACCTACTCTGGAATAAGCAAGTGCCACTAACATCAAAACAAACTCTGTTTCGAATATACTTCGTCCCTATATGGAATTATGGGTTGGAAACGTGCACAACTACCTAAAAAGCTAGCAGCAGTCTTCAGACTTCAGAAATGAAGTTTCTAAGAAGCATGCTTCATAAATCTAGGAAATACAGAGTAAGAAAAGAAATGAGAAGATTAGAAAACAAGCTGGAATAAATCAGTCCCTGAAGGAGACCATAACTAGGGCACGTTTACGATGGTTTGGTCACGTCAAACGTATGGCAGAAGGAAGAATTGCAAAACAATGGTTGCATACTGAGATTACTGGAAAGAGACCTGTTGGAAGACCTACGAGGAGATGGCTGGACCAAGTGAAGGAAGATATCACATCCAAGGGAATCAACTGGGATGAAGTCTTGAAGGAGCAGTGGTACATGAATCGACGAAAAAGGAGAGCGCTCGTAAACCATACCCGGGAAACTGGAGTGGAAACTTGATGTTGATGATGAAGATGATGATGATGATGATGATGATGATGATGATGATGATGATGATGTCTGTAGATACGTAGTGATATGAACTCAATCATTTAAAAAGTTTCTTTATTGACGTTTAAACTAACACAAATACAATTGGGTATTTAATAATTTTATTACAGCGTATGTCAATTAAATGAATTAACCCCGGCAATTCTAACGGAGGGGATATTTTGTGCCCACCAGTTCCAATTTATACGATTCATTCATGGTATTCCATTTCTACGCTTACTGTATAGTAATATAATGTCTATTTAGAATCCGGTAACCTAACCACACATTTACT
The DNA here is from genome assembly GCA_946902985.2 of Meconema thalassinum. Lineage (NCBI taxonomy): Eukaryota > Metazoa > Arthropoda > Insecta > Orthoptera > Tettigoniidae > Meconema > Meconema thalassinum. The sequence goes on from OX336388.2 coordinate 1,211,893,951, forward strand.
ATTTTAAAATGTTAATTCTTGTATAAGATATTAACAATTTTCTTTTGGTGGGAACAGGACCCCCCCCCCCCATGGGTAGTTCGTCTGCCTCACCATACTGTGCATTGTGGTAAGGGCAAAAGTACAACAAAGTTAACAAAACCACCATAATTTGTTCTGGTTGCAAGAGGTACACTTGCGGAAAACACAGTAAAGAACAGTCGTATGTTTTTATTTTATTTTGTATGCAACTGTTGTTAGTTAAGTTACATTTTTGCCATTTAAGGTTTATTTATGGTTAAAATACAAGATCATTATGTTGAAGGATAATGCAAATCACACAAAAGGAATTTATTTTGGTTGTCACAAAATACCCCCCGTTGGTAGCCTATAGTTTGAAAAATAGCATGGTATTGCTAGGGTTAATATACATTAATTATACTAGCTTTGGTCACATCCTGCCCCTCTTCAGGATTTGTTTCCTAAATAAACTATAATTATAATATATTAATTTTTAAAGGTAAAATTCAAGTATAATAACCAACCTTGCTCGCAATTATAAAGGTTTCCTTTAAAGAACAATTACTTACAAGGGAAGTATCAGGTAAGACAGGTCAAAACCTACCTTGTGGCTTTGTGAATGCAATCGTTGTACTATAAGAGGACAACGTACGGAAAACCAGCTGTCCGATTGAACTACAAGGCTCCGAAACCATGTGGCGAATCTCTCATATAAATCAATGAGAGGTAGCGAGTACAGTACTTATTGGAAGGGACAGCCCTGACGGCCCAGGCACTCAAGGCCGGTGGGAAGGAGCCGCACGTTCCAGCCAGCATATACGCCCCGCCTCGCTACTACTCTGAGTGCCAAAGGGATGTCCAGTTCCCCCCAGCCGTCATGCCTGCGTACCAGGATTTCAGCTACTATTTCGAGGCCATGCAGTTCAATCTGGCAACTGATTTTCCGCATGTTGTCCTCTAATACAGGGTCTTCCACTCAAAGTGGGGCCGGTCACTCGGTCAGCGCACCACTGCAGGTAGAACGTTGAGCCAAAGGTCAGACGAGCAGATAGCAACGCGGAGCTGAAGCAGCAAATGTGTTAAGGAAAGAAGTGTTGTAGGATTGAGGAAATTAATGCTGCGGAGAAGCGCGGGACTTCGCAATGCTGAGACAGTTGCGACGCAGTATTTGCCGAGTCAAGTTCACTTTGTTATTTCGTTTATAGCCTATTTTAAGTTATAAGTGTTATAAGTTTATAACGTGTGTAGTCGATACGTGTTAGTGGTTATTGTATACGTTGTTATTGTTTAATTTATTGTTATTGTGTTTCAAAATTTTATAACGTGTTATTGGTAAGTGTGAAAGCCTATTGTTTCAATAATGCGTCAACCTGCGTACACATTAGCACACAGAAATTGAGGCTGCCTCGGTACATGAACTAATGCGTGTGAATTAAAATTCCTTAGACGAAATGTGTAGATACAGGTGGATGACATTTTCAACATCTTCAGTGACAAGGTGAGAAATTATTTTACTTTGATTATGTGTTATTTTGTGTGTTTGTTATTTACATGGGATTCGTACGTGCGCTCTGTCGACCCCAAGCTCAGTGAGATGCCATGTGCTCGTCCGACACTCCACGCACGCACCGCGCGGCCGGCCTCGCTTTGGGTGAAAGTCCCTGTAGTACAAAGATTGCGTCCACAAAATTTCAAGATAGGTTTCGATCTGTCTTACCTGATACTTCCCTTGTAAGCAGGACCATAATGTGGCCAAAATTAGTATAATTAATTTATGTTATTAGTTCAATTTTATTGCCATAAGGTGCTATAATATTACAGTATTAAATACTCACTGGTAATACTGTACATACCAAAATCTATTCTAGAAACACTGGACTCCTTGATGTATGTCTCCTTTCCCTGCTATATAAAAAATAAAAAATATACCTTCTGTTTCATAAGTTACCAGTTTTGTAATATCCAATATGTCTGTGTGTATTTTTTATGTTTACTTGTGAAAATCTGTTCACAGCGACACTGATTAGTTGTAACCTGCACATTTGACAAACAAATTGCGTGTGATTTATCCCGTCACACTGCTTTAACATTTCCAGCGGTTGAAATAATAAAATCTGGAGTTTCATTTGCAGAGGTAAACATTCCAATGAATAGTGCTATCAACGCACATGTAATCTCCCCGCGGACAAATGTGACTTATGTAGCGGACATTATGACTTATGACAAATCCACATATTCAGTTTTTCTGCAACGAAGATAACCCCTTTCACCCTATGCTCCATATATCAACCCCTCCCCCTAAACTCACCCCTCCCCACCCCACCCCACCCCTCCCCACCCCCACCAAACAGTGGCAGCCCACCAGAAATATTGTTTTAAAGCTATCTCATGCCCAGGAATTGATCCATTTTATGTGTCTGTGTTGGCTATATTTTTCCCTCTCTGTCGAGTTATTGCAATTTTTATGATTGTCTTGCTAATTCCATTAGACTGTGTTGCTTTATCAGGGCAGTTATTAAAAATCACTCCATGCCCACAATTATATTAGGTGATTGCTTTTTTAGGCTGCTAGTTCCTGTTTTTGGTCACCCTAACAAGTCCCTGAATTAGTGTCCCCCTTTGCAATTGAATTAAAAAATTACTCAGTAGATAGGTACTCACATTCCATTATTTCCATACAGCAAAAGGCGAGTCTGCTTCATACTGTAATTAGAGAATGGAGAGCTCAGTTCTTGCTCAGAAGGTGTGTTCGCTACCACAGTGCTGCTTCTCTCAAACGTGCGAGGAGTGTGTGTTTTTTCGGAAACAAAGAAATCTCGTACCAAGTGTTAACTTACCATAATTATGTATTTCAGGACCATTACTAACATTTCTGTTAATTTATTTTTGATTGGCATTACGCCTATCATGTTGGATGCTATTTTAGGTAGATTTAATGTTAAATCAACGTATTGCAATGGGCTCCTTGTTTCGACTTCCGGAAAATTTCGATATATCTTTGTGTTTCACAACCCCCAAACCCCAAAAGCAACGTCAGTTCAGAAGTGTTATATAATTTATATGTGTATATACAACAAGAAGTACATTTCGAAGAATGGCCATCTGTCATTTCAGAACTGATGTCAGGCCACAGTTGTGTACGCCGCTGAGACTCTCCTGATGAGGGTAGGTACCATGGATGATCCGGAGAAGATCAAAACACGTATCCTCAGGAAAATTCATAGGCCGAGATTGCTTCCAGATGGAACCTACCGACAGAATGCAAACTCCTAACTGTATCGACGGTTGGAATTGGCCAATGCCAGCATGCGACGTAGGCGGCTAAAGTTCTACGGGCACTTTCTGCGAATGGACAGCGGCAGGCTTACCAAGCGGATCTTATCCTTGAAAGCTACAAGAGTAGAAGCCTAAGGCTCAATGAAGTCCTAAAAGACTTGGATTCCGCTGGGATTTCTGACCTTGATGTCCAACAACGTTCCAAATTTGCTGATATGGTTAACAGTCGGTCCCCGTCTCCCAAAGTGTCAAAGTGTAGGAAACCCCTCTCGCAGGAGAGAGTCGAAAAACTAGCAGCCATGCTCAAGATATATTGGGACTGGAAGAGAGCATCGAAGAAGAACTCGTCATAAGTGCTCATTAGATGGCTTAAATCAATAATAATAATAATAATAATAATGGGTGAAAGATGTACAAAAAGGCATGCGAACTGCCAACATAACTGACACATCAGACAGAGACTCCTTCCGTAACAAAGTGAACAACTGGGAAGTCCAACCAGAGCAACCAAAACCTACACCTTACAGACTGCAATGGTCTGACGAAAGAAAATTGGCATTCTCCAACAGAATGAAACAATACTGGCAAAATAATAAGAACGTCAAGAATTGAGTCAAATTGCTTAACGCTTTCCAATATTGGAAAAATATGCTGTAAATAAATAAATAAATAATAATAATAATAATAATAATAATAATAATAATAATATATCACTTTCTTGTGGACCCTATAACTACCGTCATTTTGCACGAATCACTTTCAAGCTTATACATAAAATAATACCAATTAAAATCTCGATCAAGTCCGTTAAAGGGTAAACTCGGACCATGGGGGTGAAAAAGAGGGATTTTTTTTCGAAGAAGTGGAATATTACCATAACAGACCGACGAGGGAAACATGTTATTGTATTAGGATGTACATTTTACCATATCTTCCATAAACCAAGGCCGGCATTAACGGCAGTATCAAAGTTTTCCAAGATATTCTCAATAGACCGGGTGTGCTTAGAGAGGGCAGTTTAGCTTACACGGAGAATTAGCATTGGCCTGTAATAGTTGAAGATGTCCAGAATGCAGTAACATATACCATATTAAGATGATCTAGACTTGGCATCACACATATGGTACATTGCGGGACGAACATAGACAGTTAGGAATGAGGGGAAAAGGTCAAGGTGGATATGAGATAACGAGAACACGCTGGAAATTCCTTCTAGTTCAGTGCATACAGTGTTGAGCGGAGCAGCACGGGACCGGACCACACATCGCTCATTCAGCTGAGTTCACAATCCACCTCAAACTGACTATTTAATAAAAACCACATAAGTTACTATGTAAGCAAATTTGAAGGTCAATCACCACTAACAACATCTTAACCAAACAAATCACATATAACTAACAAATCTTGACATTTTGCGCTAGTTTAATAACTATACCAACTAAATAAGTGTAGATATTGTAAATACCATCACCCATACTTGTAGACATAGATTTAATAGCCTAAGTGTAAAGGATCTCATGATGATCACTTGACGATCGAAACTGGTTTTCAAACCCTTATACGAGGGCTGTTAATTTTCAAGTTCCGACGGACTGAATAAAAATAACAGATTGACATACCAAACTGATTTTACTACTAAATGTTTGCTCATTTTATTCTTATGTCTCAATATAATTGCCAAAACGATTGAAACATTTGTCGTATCGTTACACCAGCTTTCCAATACCCTCGGCAAAAAATTCTGCCGCCTCTGAGGTGGGTACGTCTTGAGAGTCTCCTGAAGTTTTTCCTTTTTGGCGAGGCGTTGCCGCCCAACCATACCTTCAATTCCCGAATAAGGTGAAAATCATGCAGTGCTGGTTTGGACTAAATGGCACATGGTCCAAAACTTCACTCTTGAATTCTTGGAAAATGTCTGTCGTAACGTTGGCACAGTGCGGTCGTGAACATCAGATTGGTATGTCAATCGGTTATTTTTATACGGTCCATCGGAACTTGAAGAAAACACAGCCCTCGTACTTTGTTATTTACAATGTATAGGGTATCATTTATGTACTTGAGTACCCTTAAGGGGCGTGTAGGGGACTGGTATAGGATCAATTTGAGATAGGGAATCTGGGGTCGGAATGGCCTCCTAACGCCAGAAAACAGGTTTGATTCAGGCCCTGCGCCCCTGTAAAGTAGGGAAGCTCGCCATGTGTTACTCTGAGGTCAGCCACTCTTTCGCTGTCAACGGTCTTGGCACGACCACTGCTCAACGCCGCGTTAACCGAGAGCTGCATTCCTCTTGCCAATTGATAGTTCCGTCGTCTTCAACTACTTCAGAAACACACGTAACTCGTTGATACTAATAATCAAAAGGCAATTAATTTACAGAATCAGCGATAGTTTAAAAAAATCAGCACAGAATAAACATGCACTCTGACTACGCCCCCTCCTTCACCTCTAAAAAATAAAGAAAAATAAAAAATGAATGCATGGCACCCCAGGAGAAACTAACCCTGGACCACCGTGGTAGTGCGCCTCGTCGCTATCCTCTCGGTTAACGCGGCTTTGAGCGATGGTCACGCCAAGACCGTTGACAGCGAAAGAGTGCCTGACCTCAGAGTAACACATGGCGAGCTTCCCTATTTTACAGGGGAGGAGGGCCTGAAACAAACCTGTTTTCTGGCGTTAGGACGCCATTCCGACCCCAGGTTCCCTATCTCAAATTGATTCTATACCCATCTCCTACACGCCCCTTAAGGGTACTCAAGTACATAAATGACACCCTGTATACATTTCAAATACGTGTTCAGATGCAGGTGATATTTCATTATTTATTTATTTTCAATCAAAATTACGGTACATATTCTACTGGCCCACACTAACTGTCTCCTGTTGTTTTTGGTTCTTTAAGTGGCAGTTATGTAAGCTATCTGACAAGATGTCTGAAATACCGAAACCGTTGTGCCTGGCCTTCCTTAATGTTCTGGTCAACTACTACGGGAAGTTTACACTATTCATGTAGAGTGTTGATAAGCTGGTTTGCGGTTATTCGTCAGTGGGTCTAGTACACAACCGATGTTCCCACACATTCCAGACATGTTCTATTACAGTGGAGCGCAGGTCCTTGCTAATGAACGTTAAGCTGTGTCTACTCTTGACATATGAGGACATACAAACTGGATCACACAGGTAATCTCTAGAGGTTGTTTGTGTAATATACAGCTGTTGGACGGGAGAAATGTAGAGTTTGGGGATAGGCGGAGAACAGGGAAACCATTCGTTACATGAAACCACTGATGGATGATCACTGAAGACCACTATTGGGTCAGAATTTGGGATTTGGTTGAGCCAGAAGAGCAGGTTCAGTTATTTTGTTTCAAACACAATAACATTGACCTGATTTATGGACATATGCATGAACATTGAGATAAAAAATGGGTCTATTCTAAACTATTGCTACTTTTATCCAAAGACCACAGATTGCACTGTGACTCATGAATGCTTAAATCATCCTTCACATCTTCAACACCACAGATTTGCCTTTTTACAGTAGAGTGTTTCCATGGTTTTTGGAATTATGTTTGTAACACTGTCTTAGGGAATTGCTCAAAATATACCTGTAATTTCTTGTTAAATTTAAACTTCTCGCAAGGCGAAATTGTCAGTTGGCACCTTTTGCTAGTGACTCATTTAATTGTTGCCAAGCCTGGAGTACGATTAATTCACTCAAGAGGTTTTGGTGTTCCGCGGTCTCGCTTGGCAATTCTTGTGGACCCACCAGTGGTATAATTGCGTTCAGTGTTTTCTGAATTTTCTACTTGCTAGAAGTTGACCCAAAACTGAAAAATGTAAATTGGTTATAATAAAAAGCTGCAACTAGAACTCTGGAAATTATCAGTTACGTGGTAATAGTCAATGTATTTAGCTGAGTAAGGCCATGCATAGGGTAATTACCATCTTAATCATATTGAAAGGTTCTGGAGAGCCTGGCTGAGATGACTTGACCACTTTGTTGAGGAGATGAAGAGCATGCGGTGGTCACACCTCACACCTCACCGGCACTGCACGGCTGATCAGCTCCGGTCGATGTGACCACCAGGCGTGCAAGAGTGTGAACTGCTGCCACCACGCTCCTAGATCAGACGAGATCGTAACAAGAGCGTGTGACTTTGTTGTTATATCTGCATTAAGGGGTTAGGGTAATTTTCGACATTTTAGTTTACTTGTACGTAAGCCAGCTCACAAATTGATAACTTGACCCACTCGCGGTGTGGTGGCTAGCATTCTTGGCTGTCACCTCTGAGATCAGAGATCAATTCCCATCTCTAGGAAGAAATTTAATTCTGGTCCAAAGACTGGAACGGGGTATACGCAGCTTCGTGAGGCAGAACTGACAATAGGTGAATTAGATTCCAACCTTAGCCACCCTAGCAGTGGTTTAAAGTGGTTTTCCACTTCTACTCCATGACAGCTCCTAAATTAGCTCACGATCGCCTCCTGAATCCTACACTCAATCAAAAAAGTACACAGACTCTACACATTTGTAAAATGTATTAGAATTAAAATAAAATTAAACATAAATCATTTCATCATCATCTTGTACAGTTTCCAGGCCCAGACTGGGTCTGTTTGGAACATAAGCCTCGCCACTTAGTCCTTTCTTCCCACCACCTCTCCGCCTTCACTCTAGTCCTGTCCTCTCCTCTCTTCTAGACACATTCCTCCACTCCTTTCAGCCATCTATCTCTTGGTCTTCCCCTTGGTCGTTTCTTCTGCATCTGCATCTTATGTATCCTCTTAGGAATCTTCTTCTCTTCCATTCTCTTTAAGTGTCCATACCACCTCAGTCTTGATGTCTCAATCCTACCCTGCAAGGGCTCCTCTTTCACTATTTCCCTGACCTATTCATTCCTCACCCTGTCTCTTCTTGTAACTCTGATCCTACTTCGTAGGGACTTCATTTCACTTGCTTGTATTCTGCTTATGTCTCTTTTCTTCATTATCCACGTTTCTGATGCATAGGTCAGTATTGGTATATAGTAGCTTCTGTATAACACTTCCTTGCTCTTTTGCGGGACATCTTTATTCCACACTAACCTCCTAATGCTTCTGCCTGTCTGCCACGTTCCGTAATCTCTTTGTCATTTCTCCCTTTTCTCTCCACTATACTTCCCAAGTACTTGAGACTTTCCGCATTCTTCAGCTGTCCACCTCCACCATTTAATATTCCAAAACAATATATATCATTTACATCGTTATGCCCAACTGTGGAGTGCGATTTAACTTATTTTGCTAATGATGTTTTCTTCTCTTCCTCAAATCTCTTCATCTGGGCACTGAGAATCTTCCTCCGTTCTACCGTCCATGATTGCTTGCTCCAGGTAGTAATCGGAGTCTTCCGTTTCATCCAAATTCATCCAGAGCAGACTGGACCAAGAAATTTCCTCAATATTTTCCTTTCTTGTTTCTTTAAGTCTTTAATAAGAGATCTGCCTCCAATGATCAAGATTTACGACGCATATAGTGATCCAGGTTTGATTATCGTGTTATTATTATTATTATTATTATTATTTTGAGCCAACATTTTATGCAATTCAAGGTAATGGGTCATTTTGAGAGCATTGTTGCTTTGGAATTTTATATTGGTAGCACTGACATTTACATTTAAATTGACACTCGGGGTGTGATATGAACTATCGAGCAGAAAATTACCGTACTTCCTTGAAACTCGTCTAATTATTACGTGTCATACCAGTATTAAGACTGTGAATATAGAATAACATTAGAATATTAACTCGGTGCTTACTAATTTCAAATTATTACGCAGATTCATGTGCCACATAAACACTGCCACTCAATAATAAACACACAATACTCATGACTAAGGCCCGGATGTTGATGACATGTCATCTTTTTACTGAGCTGTCTAAAACAATGCTGAAGTACATAAAACTCTGGACGGGCCACCCCGTCTTCCAATATGTCATTTATATTTTGCATCTTTTTGCATTTTTTGTTATTTTTTCATTTTAAGAGCTTTTTTTAAGTTTGGTAGATTTTTTGGGTCTTATTTTAGAGAAATCGGCCTTTTAAGGTCATCTTTTTCCAGTTTAGGTATGTCACAGCTTTAAATGAGGGAGTTACGTCTCTCAGAGTTAAGAAGAAGCTATTAGCTGATACAAGATAATTTAAAATATTGAAATATTGATTCCATTTCCTTAATCAACCGGGTGGAAGCTAGTCTTAGCAACAATCATGGCGACATTGCTGCGGGTACTGCATCAAAACTGAAAAAAAGTGCTGGACAAAAACACCGGGTATAAAACATTATGCAAAATCTCAGACATTCTCTCTGGTGATAACTTCTGCATGGATGGGATTGAGGAGGATTTAGCAACAAACGACCTTCCTCCGATCACATCAGTTGATGTTGAACACAGCTTTTCGAGATATAAAAATTTGTTGGCTGATAACCGCAGACCATTTACATTTGACAACATCAGAATGGCATTCGTAGTACACTGCAACTGAGACTAAAGTAAACATGAACTTTTGTTAAGTGCTAGAAATCTATTTTGATTGACTTTTCAGTTTGAGTTTGAAATATTGGTGAGTTTATTATTATAAGATAATTTTCTCTATTTTATAGTGCTTTTTTTTTCGAATTTTTGAAATATCGGTGATATTATTATTATAAGATCATCTTCTCCATTTTACAGTGCATTTTTACAATTTTTAGGTCATTTATTACAGTCATTTTTGAAAATTTTAAGTGCATTTTTAAAACTTCTTTACGCCATCAACATCCGGGCCCTACTCATGACCTTGTTGTTCCTAGCTGATGATTGATGCAATAACCATTGAGAAGGATTAGGAGCTAAATTGCATCCCAATATTTTTACGACGAGAAAATCCCTCTTGTATTTTACCTTCTCAGCAATACCGATATGGGAAGGTATTTTTAATAGATAGAGGGCGTGTACAGTAAATTATTAAGTGGACCGCGCTGTGTTGATGAAGTATATAAAGTGGTGTAATCTAGCGCGAGCTGTTATCGTATAGTCCTGGTGTTAAAAGCACATATCTGCTGGTTATTATGTGTTAACTGTACTCATTACAAAAGGTACAGTCCCCATAACCACACAGATACGAGCCAGGTTTTACTTTCTATCTTTACTGACCGTAAATCACAACACTTGCAGTTCGACCCAGCGATTTCGCCCACTATGGCCAACAAAACCTAACAAAACCGCAGTACCAGTTCCTTAAAGCTGATAGCACCAGCAACTAGAGTGTAGTAACGTCAATACAAGAGCAGAAGAGAAATGTGTTCCATGTAACGGGTTCCAATTAGCACGTTTATTTTTCAAGTAAATTCAAGTAAGTTCATTTCTTGTATTAGTTGGCGGCTCAAGCCACAGTAAATAAAAGGGACGTAAAACCAATAACATTATTATTTATTATAGCGGCTTCGGTGGCGTGGTTGGTAGCATGCTGAACTGTTGTTCCCAAGATAGCGGGTTTAAACCCGGCCGAAGTCGTCGGCTGTTTTAAGAGCGTTAAAATCCTTCAGTATGCCTTCCTTCGGAGGGGAAGTAAAGCCGGCGGTCCCATGTCATAGATTTATAGCATATAAAAGATCCTTTCACAGACTAAACTTTTGTACAGCTAAATTGTTAGGTTAGAGTTCATCGGAACGCTCTATCAAAGTTCCAACGTTCATCACTTGCTGTCATTGATATCTGGTAGCGAAAGTTGGAACTACTTGAAATTGAACGGAACTTGTAGCTCACCCTAAGGGTGTCCACTGAAAGCAGCTACAGATTCAGGCGCGCCGAACATGTCCTCGGACACTCCCGGAACTAAAAGCCATACGATAAATAAATAAAAATGATTAATGTAATAGTTGGGCTGAGTGACGCAGTTAATTTAGTAATGGTCTGTGCCATAAAACCGAATGCTATTAATTTTGTTAACTGTGTTGACAAACTTTTGTTAACTGCTACGCAAAATCTGTCCGCGATTGCCTGTGATGGCTACAATGAAACGAAAAGTGTGTGACTTTAGAGCTAGAAAACGTTCTCCTCAAAATTTTATTTTGGCAAGCATGTGCCACCACAAGATATGTGCGACTGAGCGAGGTTGGTTGGTTCCTTAGTTTAGGGGCTGCAACAACGCGGTCATGTAGCCCCGTGTACTTTGGGTGTGTGTAGAATCTGTCTGATAACCAGTGTTAATCGTGGTGGCTGTATTAGTGTGTGTTTCTGTTTTAAATTCAAGTACGACTGCAGACATTAGTTTTATTTTCAAGTAGTTTCTCCTTTTTCCGCCAAAAGCCACCGTCAACGACTACTAGCTCATAACATGGTTACCAGACGCCACCGCAGTCGGCTCCTGACGACGAACGTAGGAAACTAAGAGCGTTTGTCAAATGTTTAACTATAGGGTGTCAGGGAATGTTCTCCGCAGTGCCTAGGCACTGCTACGTTAGGTGAGAGCTAGATTAAGTTGGCACAGCACAGCCCACACGTGTGTTCTGATATCCTGTCAACCTTGGAGAAGACAGCGAGGTCTGACACCACGCTGCCAACTTAACTCCGGCTCTCACCTAACGTAGCAGGGAGAAAATTCCCTGACGCACTGTATAATTTAGCTTCACACAAGTGTAATTAGGGGAAGGTTTTTTAACATGCCATAAATCTATGACATGGGACCGCCGGCTTTACTTCCCCTCCGAAGGAAGGCATACTGAGGGATTTTTAACTCTCATAAAAAATCCGACGACTTCGGCCGGGTTTGAACCCGCGATCTTGGGCACAGAAGCTCAGCATGCTACTAACTACGCCGCCGAAGCCGCTCTGCCACTAAGCGATTACATCAGGTGAACGACGAGTGTGTGATCGCCATCACTTACTTACGTTCAAAGGAAGAACAAGGTCAATCAACAAGTAGGCTACTGTATTGTTAAGACGCGTAACTGTTATTCTAATTGAATATTATTAAAGTGGAACATAAATTCCACAACATTAAGTTACTAAATGTTCACATATACTGTGCCTTCATGGCCATTTAGCAGCAATAAATTCGTAAAACTCTAGATAGCGGGTTCAATTTTGTCTCAGTTCGATTGCATTTTGGGGAATATAAATACAACCTCATGTCGGTAGATTTACTGGTGCATGAAATAAATTCAAGGGTGAAATTCAAGTTTCTTGGTGTCTGTAAAACCTTAGCAGTTCAAAGGAAACCTAAACCCATACTATTCTTCTTCTTCCACTTCTGTTCGGTATGGGCTGCTATTGGCCATGGAGTAACAACTACGGTATCTTGAATCATTATTTCTCCCCACTGCCTTTGATTAGAGATTTGTTTTCAGAGATGTTGGTACAACACCTGCTGCCGAGAGGACAAGTGATACTACAGTCGTCCATTCTTTATGCCACGTCTTCATGTTTTTTTTTTTTTTTTTGCCAACTCGCTGCTTTTGCAGATTTTTGGACTGTAAACGTGTTCCAGGATCTGCACATTTGGTACAGCAATGTCTATCAAACGCATGTGTCTTTGGATTATGTCCATAATAATGATGTCTGGTTTATTATTATTATTATAATTATTATTATTATTATTTAATCGATTGTTTCCCTTTAGGAGAGCGATTGAACTTAAATACATGATTTCATCTCCTGGCGTTTTCCCGCTTCTCTTCCCAAAATCTCTTCATCCTCTCAGAATGCTCCTTCTTCCGCTCAGCTGTCCACTTTCTTCCAGGCTGCGGTGACGGTCTCTGATCAAACTTAACATTTTTGATTTTATTCCTGCAGTCGGTGCGGTCCTCAAGGTTTTCAATGTTGACCTGTTGTAGGTCCCTCTGAACCTCTGTCAGCCACTCCGTGCCACACTTACTCCGTGTTATAACGTTGAGCAATTTCTTCGCCGTTCTGAAATTTTCCATTCTGTAAATGTGTGTATAAAACTGTAATCGACGTTTTCTGATTACTTCCGTTATCGTGTGGATTTTTTGGTAAAGTTCACTTTGAGGTCTCTTCATCCAAATACCGTTATTATTAACTGCCCCGTAAATCTTTCTGAGAATTTTCCTTTCCTGTTTTTCTATGTCCTTAATTTTGGAATGACCGTCGATTACCATTGTTTCGGCTGCGTAAGTTGCTTCCGGAAGAATCACCGTTGTATAGTGCCTTAATTTTGCGTCTAACGAGATGCACTTCTTGTTGTAGTGAGCCCACGTTAGCTTGTAGGACTTCTGTAGTTTGGTGATTCTTTGTTCATTGGCGATTCGGTTTAGTCCCGAGGACTGTATGATTTCACCAAGTTATTTAAAATAGGAGACTTGTGTTATTTTACCGTATTGTGTGATTAAAGAAGAGTTATTTTCTGGCCGTCTTTCCATATAGTAGGTTTTTTCATAAGCAATTTGTAGTCCGGTTCTTTGAGCAATTTCATGTAATTTTTCCACTGCGTGTATGGCTTCATGTCTGGTGTTAGTGATAATGGCAATATCGTCCACAAAAGCGAGGCACTTGACTGTAAGACGGTTCTCTTTTTTGATTCCAATTTGAATTCCTTTTACATGAGGGTCCCATTCACTAATGATCTTTTCTAGAACAATATTAAAGAGCATTGGGGATAATCCGTCCCCCTGTCGAACTCCAGTTTTGATGAGAAAGGGCTCCGATATTTCACCCATAAATTTCACTTTGGACATAGTTCCTGTAAGCGTCTGTTCAATGAGTTTTCGGGTCTTTCTGTCTATCCCGAATTCTTTCATGATCATAAAAAGGGTTTCGCGGTCTACAGAGTCATACGCTTTTCTGAAGTCAACGAATGTTATTACTGTATTTCTACATTTTCTCATTTGTAATATTGTTTTCAAGCTCCACACCTGTTCAGCACATGATCGCCCTTTTCTGAATCCGGCTTGGTATTCACAAATTAGCGGATCCACCTGGGGTTCTAGTCTGTTTAAAAGTGCCTTGGAGAGGATTTTATAAGCAACAGGGAGCAGGGAGATTCCTCTGTAATTACTGATGTCTGTTTTATCACCCTTTTTGTGTAAAGGATGAATTAGAGCACATTTCCAGTCTTCTGGTATTCGCTCCATCATCCATATGTCTGAAATAAGGTGATGAAGTTTCTGCGTAAGTGTAGGATCGTTCAGTTTCCGGAATTCAGCAATGATCCCATCTTCTCCTGGTGCTTTGTTATTTTTGAGCTTTTGGATGATCTCCTGAATTTCTTCTAGGTCAGGGGGTTGTGAGTCCGGGTGTGTGCAACCCGGAGGAGTGAAGGCAAGTTTTTCTTGGGGTGGTTCGCAGTTAAGAAGGGAGTTGAAGTATTGGGCTAATATTTTACAGTTTTCTTTCGCGTTAGTTTCCAACGTGCCATCGGGTTTTTTGAATCACATGCTGGGCGCCTGATATCCCTTTAAGTTTTCTCTAAACGTCTTGTAGAAGTTTCTAGTATTATGTTGGGTGAAATCCTGCTGGATTTCATGGAGTCTGTTGATGTCATATCCTCGTTTTTCTTTCCTAATTGTTTTGGAGGCATATTTTTGGGTTTTAAGAAAGTTCTCCCAGTTTTCCTCAGTTTTGTGACTGTTAAACTTTTTCCACGCAGTCATTCGGTTGTCAACTGCCCGATCGCAAATTGCATTCCACCAACGATGTTTTCTTGTGCGAGGAGGTTGTCCTAGTTTCATGACTTCCTGAATTTTCTTCGTTATTTTCTGCCAGTCTGTTGATGTCTCCTGATTAATTTGCATCATGATTTCTTCTTTGTGGAGTTTCAAGTACTCTGGATCTGGTTTGATTTTTTGGGTGGGCCTTTTTGCTTTCTATTGGGTTGGAATTTCGTCTTAATTTGGAGAAGATGATGGTCTGATTCAAAGGCACCTTTGCGAGCTCGGACGTTTAAAATTTATTTTGTGTTTTTCTTGGAAATTGCGATATGGTCAATTTGGTATTCACCCTGTCTAATACTGGGTGATCTCCATGTGGTTAACTTGTGTGGAGGTTTTTGAAATTGTGTGCTCATGATATTAAGTTCAAAGTTTCTGCAGAAGCCAATTAGTCTTTCACCATTCCCGTTGGTACGTTCGTTCTTAGTATGGGGGCCTGTGGTATCACTAAATTTTCTTTCCTTACCTAACTGCGCATTAAAATCGCCCAATAACATCTTCACATGGTGCCTTTGTATTTTGTTGGTTGTTTCTTCGAGAGTTTCCCAGAAATTGTCCATAGTGTCAGGATCGGATTTGTTGAGTTGATTTATGGGAGCGTGGACGTTGATCAGTGTGTAAGCTTTATTGGCTAACTTTACTGAGAGCAGAGATACTCTTTCGTTGGGAGAAGAGAAATCGATGACTGAGTCGAGTACGGAATTGTGTATGGCGAAACCGGTTCCCAGGAGTGGTAGTTTGCCTCTAACTTTTATGATAGGTTTGCCTTTATAGATTCTGAAATTCTCCGTATTAAAGTGTTCTTCATCCGTGAATCGTGTCTCTTGAAGTGCGGTGATTTTGAGGTCATATTTTTCGTGGGTGTTAGTGGGTTGTTTTAATTTGCCTGTTTTAGTGAGGGTGTTCACATTAATTGTGCCAATAAAATTCTTGCGTCGAGTTTTGAGAGTGTGAAGAGTTCTTGAGAAGCTCCAAATCTTCTCCGCATGGTGTCCCTGATCCCCCAGAATCCAATGATCAGGTGAGTCCAGTCTATCGACTGGTGCCTGGGGTAGTGAATCTGTGATCGTCTTTTCCATCATGCGCTCAAGTTGAGTTTTGTTTTTTGTGGTGATCTCAGTTGAGACCACAGGTATACGACTCGATTTTTGAGTTCGAGAAGATTTTAGTGCAGCTGCCTCAATTAGAGAAACAGACGCTGACCACTTTGCCGCTTGTTTCAAGTCAGACGCAATGTGGATTTCGCAGAATGGTATGCCTCTTCCGCCAGTTCCGCCGTACCGAGATCCATTCTCTCCGCCTTCACTGCCGTTGAGGTCTTCGCTGTAATCCTAGCAAGGAGCCCTCACAGGGTGCTATCACTCGGGCCAAGTGAACCCTGGTTTTTTAACGAGGTTGTTACTCCTCCCCCTCCTCCTTCCTCGTCACTTACGTGACAAGGTGCCGGGCTTGGGACCGGCATAGCGGAGTTATTATTATTATTATTATTAATATTATTATTTACTATGTACTTAAAATACTAAGCCTTTCAAACATTTGTTAAGGCTATTTCTGATGTTCTTCTTGACTAATTATAATGATTTTTGCGACAATCAAATCCTTTTGTAGCGTTCTTTTTTAAAATTATACCCAAAGTTTTGGTTTATTCTTTATTAGTTGTTATTTCCACCAGCAAGTGTACTATTACTATCTCAAGGACAGGGCTCAATCTACCTCTCTTAGACTGGCTGCGTGACGTGCAGGTAACGTTCTCTCCTCCTGTTCCTAAGGTTGTAGGATTGAATCCTGGCACAGTCAGTTGACATTTTAGAGTGCGCAAATGACATGTTAATGATCCCCTTTGTGGCAAAATTCCTGATCTTCGGTGTCTTTTGGATGTTTACATGGTCTTAACAAGCACGTCATGAGCACGTCATGGTCAGAGCAACGGCGTACAAAACCGGAGGTAATGGGTTCGTGTCCCTTATGTGTCAAGTATTTGTATTCTATTCCTTCCATCTAAATAGGCCTGTTATTTCTATCTGAATACTTCAATTTTTAAAACATAATGGAATGTTCCATCAAATGAATAGATTTTGTGTTAAATAACAAAAATATTAAACATGCAGATTAGTTTGGTACATTCACCTGTATTGTAAGTTTTCTATAATATAGTGAAACGAAGGCCTCTAGTTTAAGATAATATATACTATCCATGGGATGGGAGGTTGTGCATTCATCAGACTCCAGCTAATCCTTAACGTAGACCAGACAATGAGGACTTACCTCGGGTAACATCATTACTCAGTCTTATCCTCGAGATTGAGTCGAAACTTGGAGCACAAGTAACCAGCACGAACACATCGAAACAGTTGGCTTGGCAGTAAAACTCGTGGATGATGGTTCACGTTGCGATGTTCTTTCAAGGTAAAATGCTTAAGACTTATATCTCTTCAGAACTCCAGAACGACGTTTCTCAAACTTTGAGTACGGACTTCAACTCGCACCTACCCATGATTAAGGCTGCTGCAATGGCAGCCGAAACGTCGGGAAACAATCACCGATACACGACGCGACTCCATCCTGTAAGCCTACATGATAAACGTTTCATCATACACAGCTAAATTTTCAGAAGTAATTCCTGCTTATGAGTGTGCATTTTAACAGGGACCTATCCTATTTTCGGAATGCACTTTAGTGTAACCACGTGGAAATGCTCTTGAATATGTTCTTAAAATTATTATTTTATAAATATTCATGAAAAATCAATAATACATTTATTTTCAATAGGTAGTTCCATGAAGGACTATACAGCCTATTTTCACATATCCTACTTATGTTAATTGTCTCTATCATCATACAAAATTTCAGTTTGTTTGCTGTAAAATATTCGTAGATATTGAGAACCGACTAGATATTGCGGATGGTCGCCATGTTGGATTTTTATATATGTAGGTCTTAGAGTTATGTACTGTTACGTGAAGATTATTGTGTACGTGTAGTATTCGAAATACAATCGCATGATTAGGACACATGAGGTAAAAACGAGATTTTAAAAATTCGCACAGCTGCCATCTTGTGGTTATGGAAACAATTGAAAAAATAGATGCCAGAGGATTAACATTTGTATAAGGATTTCCTGTTCCAAATGTCACTGCACTCGGATGGTTACATTGCGAGAAACGTTCATGTGAATATTTATACTTCGCGTAACCGCCTTGTTGGATTTGTGATTACCAGGTTATTTAAAGTCCTGTAGGTGAACGTATGTTCCAATGAACATAAAAAAATCAGTTTGATTGTTGTAATAGATTCGTAGATATTGAGATCCGTCTAAATATTTCGGATGGTCACCATGTTGGATTGTTATATATATATATATATAGGCCATAGAGTTATGTACCATTAAAAGAAAATTATTGCGTAGGTTCATTATTCAAACTTTCACTTCGATCGGATGATTACGACACAAGTAATAAAAACTTAATTTTAAAATTCGCACAGCCGCCATCTTGAGGTTATGTAAACAATTGACCTAAATTAGATACCAGTGCATTACAATATGTATAAACATTTCCTGTACTAAGTTTCATTGCGTTTAGATTAATAAATCGTGAGAAAAGTCTATTTAAAACTTTCAACTTCGCTTGGCCAACATGTTCGTTTTGTAGTTAACCGGTATTTAAAAGTCGCATATATGAACTTTCATCATTACCCTTTCTGTTCGTACAAAATTTCAGCGTGATACCGCTAATAGTTTCAGAGATATAGAATGTCTGTGAAATATTTCGCACAGCCGCCATCTTGAGGTTATGTAAACAATTGAACGAAGTTAGATGTCGGTGCATTACAATGTGTATAAACATATACTGTACCAAATTTCATTGCGTTTGGTTGGTTAAATCGCGAGAAACGTCTATTTAAATGTCGCAAATTTGCTTGGCCTCCATGTTGGTTTTGTAGTTACCAGTTTTTCAAAAGTCACATATGTGAACTTCTAGTAGTTCCCTTTATCATCGTACAAAATTCCAGGGTGATACCGGTAGTAGTTTTGGAGATAATGAATGCTGGTGAAATATTTCACACAGCCGCCATGTTGGATTGTTGAGACGTAGCATATATACTGACTACCTTCCAACTCCTCTTCCTTACACTCAAACTTTCCTCCCCAGACAACACTCCACACGCGACGATACTTGTAGCTCACCCCATGGGTGTCCGCATAGAAGCAGCTACAAACTTTGGCGAGCCGAACATGTCCTCGGACACTCCCGGCACTTAAATCCATAGTCTACTAAAAAAATAAAAATAAACCTTTAGGAGTTTATAGAATTGGTAATTTCCGTACCATCCACCTCTAAGGATATGAGCTCGGAATTTTAGATTAACAAAATACAATAAAGTATGAGAATATATTCTATATATACGACTCTTAAGTGAACGAGAAGCGTAAATGGAAGATATCTGGATGGACTTTTATACTACAGACACAATGACAAATAGAGACTGGATGCGAGCCGATTACGAGCTCAGACATATGATGACCCGACTCGCCGTGCACGGCTTTCACCACCTTATCAGCCAGAACAAGAGCTACCACCAACCAGAAGGCCGGTGCATTTGTAATCTGTGTTACAAACTTTGTGATAGATACCACGTCCTTTACTGTGAAAAAAGAAAAACCTCCCTAGCTGACTTCTGTCGAGGTTAATGTATGAAATCTGCACATTGTGCGTTATCTGTATTATTATTATAAATATATTCTGATGAAAAGGTAAATAAGACGTTAAAAATTAACATCGGCAGAATATTTCGCACAGCCGCCATGTCGGATTGGTGAGACGTAACAAAATTTGAAGGACACGGTCGGGGTCGTCCGGAACAATGCTATTACAGAGCCCCTTAAACCATTTAAGTCAATACGGATTTTGATAGAAAGAATCGCGGTTTTCATCTTGTCACTTAAATAGATTGGTCTTCTCAAACATCCACAGTTCTAGCCCCTAAGGCAAGCAACTCAACAATGTTCACCAGAAACTCAATCATATCCGGTCGATAAGATTAGCAGTTTGCCTATTCTACCACTAATAGCGCTAATGTGAGTCCATGCTGAGCTTCACTTAAGCTCTGATAACTACTTCCGGAGTGAAGATTTTTCAAAAAAAAAAAAAAATGCTTGACGGTATTGCACCAAGGAACACATTAAAGAAATAATTATGTACACAAGTTAATATGGCTAGGATTACAATCAAAGCGAAAATTAGTACAGAACCAAGCGTTTTTGGGCTATTTTTCCGGAGCTGCATTTAGGCCGGAAGGGACTTTCAAAATGCGTTTTTTCTTTGTTTGATAGAACTCTTTATCGATTCAACTTTTCACACCATTGAGAACATTACGTAATACAGTAGAGTCTTTATCAACCGAGGTATTCTGGACCGAAGCCACGTCGTATAACCACATTCTCGGTTAACAAGGATACTCAGAAAGAGATTTAAAAGATTATTTAAAGAAATAAAACACATGAAAGCAGCAGTACTAATATTGGATTGGCTCAAAACATACAAAAGAAAAAAATATTTGCATTGTCACTCTGGTTCTTTGTGACACTAGATTTGCGATTGCTTCATCGGAGAGTTCACACTGTTCGTCGTCATTCAACCAATCGCTTTCATCTCTCTCCGTGATGGTTTCAGCAACACAAGTTGATTTAAAAGATGACCTAGAGGCAAATCGTCTTCATAATCTGAACTATCCTCATTTGCAGAAGTCCCCAAGACCTCACGTACTGAAGTGACTTTCTTCCAGCTTTTCTGCAACGTAGATTGTTTGACGTCAGTCTATGATTTGCCCAACCAGAAAAATCCATCTTTAAGATTTAATTTCTTTAGACTGTCAACAATTGTTACATCATTTTCCAAATCTTCAAGCAATTTTTTAAGAGTCTTCGTCAGTAACGACGCTTCACATTCTCAATAATCCCTTGGTCAAGGAGTTGAATTAAAGAGGAGACATTAGGGGGCAAGAAAAGAGCTCTTATATCATCGCTAACCAATTCACATTCGTCAGGGTGAGTGGGTGCGTTGTCCAATAGCAAAACTATCGTATTTACACATTCAGTTCATGCTCGGTTGACACGGAACTTCCTTTAATAAAGACTCTACTGTATTACGTTTTTTTTTTCAAAAGTTGGGACCCTTACTTTGTCTGCTAAGACATGTATTCAATATTAAACCCAGTACTTACATGTTTCATCATAATCGATTTTGGCAAACTGAGGACCACGCTAATAACTCTTCATGATTTCAGTTTTCTTTGGCGCTAGTATTCCGTCATTCTCTTCCTCACAGCTTCTTTCTTTTCTGCTGTCCAATGTCGTTTCTTCTTGGTCGCTGTTTCTAGCTCTAGGAACCCCTCAAAAGTGTGTATCTTATTTCTGAAAGTGGTTCTGTTGAGGATGTCTTGATCAGTGATGTTCATTTCCTGAACATCCTTCTTGGTGTTAGCAAACCATTTTTCATAAGTTACCTTTTCTATTGGGCTTGTTGAAGTGGTTAGAAATGTTCTTAGTGAGTCTGTCGTCAGGCATTCTTGAAACATGTCCAAAGAATTTAATCCTTCGTTTTCGGATGTTTATTGAGCATGTTTAATGAGTAAAAAGCTTGCAAAGTTAGCTGAAAATTGACTTGTGGAAAAATGTAATTGAGCTCTTCCTGAAATTACCGATTAAAATAGACGGTAACCGGGAAACACTGAACACGATCTGTGATTTAATTTTATTAACAGAAGAGTGCTTCCCAATTGTTGGGGAGGGACTTCATATACAGTAGGAGCAAGTACGTGAGTTATCCGTATGACTGTAGCTGAATGATATTGTGAACTCTGATAGGAACTGGTCGGTGAAGCGAGGGAAGTAGAGTCAAGCTGTACAATACTCTGTGGTAGTTGGTGTAACCCTCCACATGGCAATTAAATTTAGATGACCGTATCAGTGACAGTAATGATCGGCACTGTAATGGGGGAAATGGTTGCACGAGGGTGCAAGAATTGTGTGGGGTTAGTGTATGTTTTCTAAAAAATAGAATAGGGGACGTGTTATGTGACAGTAATGTGATGCAGAACTGGCAGGTTAGCGCGTTAGGTGATTGTTATGAAGCCTCTAATCACATTCTGGTGTTACACACCAAATTGGTTGCGTTATTTTATATACTGCCTAAGTTATGAAACAATCAAGTGATGTGTTTATCTGTTGTATAGTCAGCATCACTCCACACACTGTATAGTTCCCTGAACCTCTAAACCAATCAGTAAATTAACTTTTGGTGTTAAATATTAATCGTGAATGGCTTGAACGCTCTGTTTCTGGATATATTAACAGCCAATTGTCTTCTCAGAAAATCACGCATTGTATGCATAGGAAGTAATAACCGATGTTCGAGTAATCGATTAATAATCTATTAAAGGAATAATTTGAAATTTCAAAATTTGTTTCTTCTTTGTTCGATACAACTGTCCAAGACTCACAATTTGAAACTTTGCAGGCTCTTTAGCCCTTCAACTTTTCGTACAATTGATACAATTACTTGACACTGTAGAGTCTTTATTAACCGATGTAATGTGGACCGAAGCCACCTCAGATAACCAAACCCTCGGTTAACACGAATACTCAGGAAGAGATTAAGGAAAATTATTTTTAAAACAAAAATTACGAGCCTTACAGTAGTCGCATATGATGTGTAACATCTGACATGTTATTAGAATAATTCCATGTTACTTACTCGCATTTTTTAAGAATGAACCCATAGTGCTACCTTGTGCCAGCAAACATGAAGGATTCCTTCGTGTTATTACCATCGGCAAGTTCTCATTACTATTATTTCTGCAATAACTACTTGTAAAAATTCCAGTGACAAATCCTTTCTGCAAATGTTATATAATAGTGCTGTATTTTGGACGACAGTACCTCGAGTGCTTACATTAAATAAGAATACAGCAAATGTAGTAACATTTAATCAATCATAATTGTTTTCAGCAAATATGATATACTGAATATTTTCACTTCAAAGAACGACAGTTTGAAGATGATTTATTGTAGGAATATCTGCAATGGGGCCTCCAAACCTTGAAGAAACCCGTATGCGATTTACATTCCACATAGCCACAATATGGCCGACAGTATGTCGTTGTACCAATCTCCGCCACCACGCGCGCTCATTGTTTCCGTTGCATATCCGTCCCACTTCCGTCCCATTTTACAAAATCACCCCCACGCAAAAATATACAGCAACCGAGTGGAATGATGTTACACATGAAAATATCCAGCAACCGAACGGAAAGATGTTTCACATTAAAAAAACATAATGAAAGCAGCGGTACTATTATTGAATTGGCTCCAAACATACAAAAGAACTAATTATTTGCATCGTCACTCTGGTTGTTTTGTGACAGTGAATTTGCGATTGCTTCATAATAATTAATAATTAAATAATTGACAGACCGGTCATTCGATTAATTGACTGACTGAAGAGCAAATAATTGCCTAACTGAAGAATTGATTAATTGATTAGTAGACACGAGGTTTAAATGAGAGGTCATCGCTTAAGTTGAGTTACGCTTGTTTTCGGAATGATGTATGGAACTTTATAAGAGATACTTTCTGCCTAAATATAGACTACAAAGTGTCCTCCTTGTTTATGTTAAAAATAACCAAATAAGAGTCAGTGACAGTGGAAGGACAAACAACAATCAAATTGGGAAGGGTTTCGGCAAAAGGAAACGAAGAGTTTTTAGCAAAGCTTTTGAATTCTTGTTCAATATTTACAATTTAGGACAGGGAAATGTTTGTTCTACTTTGTTTTAGCCTAGTTTTCACAAAGAATGAACAGTATTTAAAAATATATGAAACAATATGAGTCGTCAATTTGAAAAACTTGTTTAATCCACTTGTGAATAAGGATCATGTCGGAAAATAAATTATTCAATTATTTTATTTTACTTTATTTTATTTTGTTTTATTTTGTTTTGTTTAATTTTATTTTGTTTTGTTTATTTTTTGTTTTGTTTTAGTTTTTATTTATTATTTTTTATATTTTATTTTGTTTTGTTTTATTTTATTTTGTTTTGTTTTATTTTATTTTGATTTTATCTAATATATAAAAGTGAAAGTCTGTATGTATGTATGTATGTATGTATGTATGTATGTATGTATGTATGTATGTATGTATGTTGGTTCCGTATACAAATCTACACCGTTCCACCAATCTCAACCATATTTTGCATACACATAGTTTAGGACCCAGAAGGAACCGCTGGCTACATGATTTTTCGATAGTCTTTCTCATTCTTCTGATTTCGGCCCTTTTTCACTCAAAAACAGGCTAATCAAATCATAAAATATACTCATGAAGGAATGGCAAGGCAGATAGTTTCCATGGCAACATAGCTCAAGTCGAGACACGGCCGTCTGGATGCCAATTGCGCTCTGCACTACCGGTATAGAAAATGAGGATCTTTACTTGAAATCCCGTTAGTTACTCAACTGCTCACACAGCACTGTCAACCGAGTATAGCATAACAAAGACTTGACACTATCTACTAGATATTTGTCAAATACCACTCACTCACTCACTCACTCACTCACTCACACATCCATCACGAAATCTCAGAACCCACCCAACGGATTGGAATAAAATTTGGTATGCAGCTTACTCAAGGGCCGCAAACGCCCACTAAGAAAGGATTTTTGGATATTCAGGTTCTAAAGGGGTGTTAAGGGGGTAGACCTGCATTTCATCGAATAGCAATATCTCCCGATTGGTTTCACTGGGGGATGTGATACTCGGCATATAAACTCATCATTAAAAATAAGAAGACATATGTCTGAGGGTTTTTCGATGTGGTGTATATTATGAGGTGAAAGGGGTGAAAAGTGGGGGTTGAAAGATTCTTAACGGAGCCTGTATCTCATAAACGACATAGGCGAGGAGTTTGAAACTCAGCGGGAAAAAATCAGCATAAAAAATAAGTAAATAGGTGTTTGACCGTTTTTTTTTCATAAATCCAATTTAAGGGGCCTATGGCGAGGGGTGAAATTCTGTGTAAAAGAAAAACAGGAAAGAAAGTGTCCTAACCGATTGACTCACTCGCTCTTCAAACTCAGGGGGAAAAACTGCTTAAAAATAAGTATAACTTATATGTGTTCGACAGTTTTTTTGATAAACCAAATTAAGGGGTTCATCGGGAGGGGTGAAATTCTGAAGAAAAAAATTGAAAGAAAATGTCCTGACTCACTCACCCACTCATCATCGCCCAGCCAAAAATATTGAAGTTGGAAACATGTCATTTTCGGGATATGTTCGTTGTATGTCAAAACCATACACTAAGGGAGGATTTTAGAATATTCAGGCTCTAAAGGGGTCTTAAGGGGGTTAAACCTGCATTTTATTGAATAACAATATCTCACGAGTGGTTTCATTTGTGGATGTGATACTCGGCATATAAACTAATCATTAAAAATAAGCAGACATGTGTCTAAGGGTTTTTCGATGTGGTGTATTATTATGAGGTGAAAGGGGTGAAAATTGGGGGTTGAAGGATTCCTAACGAAGAGTGTAGGCCTATCTCCTAAACGACATAGGCGAGAAATGTGAAACTCGGCGGAAAAAAAACAGCTTAAAAAATAAGTAAGTCGGTGTTCCACCGTTTTTTCATAAATTAATATAAGGAGCCAATGGGGTGGGGTGAAATTCTAGGGGGAAAAAGGAGAGAAAGTGTCCTAACTGACTGACTAACTCACTCACTCATCAAACTCAGGGGAAAAAGACAGCTTAAAAAATAATTTAATATGTGTTCAAGCGTTTTTTCATCAATCCAATTTAAGGGGCCCATGGGGAGGGGTGATATTCTGGTAAAAATAATTGAAAGAAAATGTCCTGTCTGACTCACTCACTCGTCACGCCCAGCGAAAACTATTAAAGTTAGAAACATGAAATTTTGGGAATATGTTCGCTGTATATCGAAAACGTCAACTAATGAATGATTTTTGTTATTCGGGTTTTAAAGAGGTGTTAAGGGGGTAAAGGTGCATTTCATTGAATAACGATATCTCATGAGTGGTTTCTTTGGGGATGTGATATTCGGTATATAAGCTAATCATTAAAAGAATCAGACATATGTCTAAGGGTTTATCGATGAGGTGTATATTACGAGGTGAAAGGGGTGAAAATTGGGGGTTGAGGGATTCTTAACGGAGCGTGTATCTCTTAAACGACATAGGCGAGAAGTTTGAAATTCGGGGGGAAAAAACAGCTTAAAATATAAGTAAATACGTGTTCGACCGTTTTTTCATAAATCCAATTTAAGGGGCCCTTGGAGAGAGGTGAAATTCTGGGGGGAAAACAGGAAAGAAAGTGTCCTAACTCACTCACTCATCAAACTCAGGGGGGAAGAACAGCTCAAAATAAGTAAATAGGTGTTCGACCGTTTTTTTTCATAAATCCAATTTAAGGGGTTCATGAGAGGGGTGAAATTCTGAAAAATAATTGAAAGAAAATGTCCTGACTTACTCACTCATCATCCCCCAGCCAAAATTATTGAAGTTAGAAACATGACATTTTGGGGCTATGTTCGTTGTATGTTGAAAACGTCCACTAAGGAAGGAATTTTGGATATTCAGGTTCTAAAGGGGTGTTAAGGGGGTAGACTTGCATTTAATTGAATAACAATATCTCCCGAATGATTTCCTTTGGTATGGGATACTAGGCATATAAACTCATCATTAAGAATAAGAAGACACATGTCTGAGGGTTTTTCGATGTGGTGTATATTATGAGGTGTATGTGTGAAAAGTGAGTGTTGAAGGATTCTTAACGGAGCAAGTATCTCTTAAAAGACAGAGGCAAAAAGTAAGAATCTCAGGGAGAAAAATCAGATTGAAAAAGTAGTAGATAGGTGTTCGATCGTTTTTTCATAATCCAATTTAAGGGGCTCATGGAGAGGGATGAAATTCTGGGGAAAGAAGTCCACTAAGGAAGGATTTTTGGATATTCACTCATCATCCCCCAGCAAACCTATTGCAGTTAGAAACTTGAAATTTTGGGGATATGTTCGTTGTTTGTCGAAAAAGTCCACTAAGGATGGATTTTTGGATATTCATGTTCTGAAGGGGTGTTAAGGGGGTTAAACTTGCATTTCATTGAATAACAATATCTCACGAGTTGTTTCATTTGGGGATGTGATATTCGGCATACAAACTAATCATTTAAAATAAGCAGACATGTGTCTAAGGGTTTATCGATATGGTGTATATTATGAGGTGAAAGGGGAGAAAATTGGGGGTTGAAGGATTCTTAACGGAGCGTGTACTGTATCTCTTATTCAACATAGGCGATAAGTTTGAAATTCAGCGGAAAAAGCAGCTTAAAAATAAGTAAATAGGTGTTCGACCATTTCTTCATAAATCCAATTTAAGGGGCCCATGGGGAGGAGTGAAATTCGGGGCGGGGGGGGGGGGGAAACAGGAAAGAAGGTGTTCTAACTGATTGACTTACTTACTCACTTATCAAACTCAGGGGGAAAACAGCTTTAAATAAGTAAATAGGTGTTCGACCGTTTTTTTTTCATAAATCCAATTTAAGGGGTTCTTGGGGAGGGGTGAAATTCTCAAATATTAATGAAAGAAAATGTCCTGACTGACTCACTCACTCATCATCGCCCAGCAAAAATTATTGAAGTTAGAAACATGAAATTTTGGGGATAAGTTCGTGGTATGTCGAAAACGTCCACTAAGGAAAGAGTTTTGGATATTCAGGTTCTAATGAGGTGTTAAGGGGGTAAACGTGCATTTCATTGAATAACAATATCTCACGAGTGGTTTCATTTGGGGATGTGATACTTGGCATATATACTAATCATTTAAAATAAGCTGTCACATGTCTAATGGTTTTTCGATGTGGTGTATATTATGAGGTGAAAGGGATGAAAAGTGGGGGTTGAAAGATTCCGAACGGAGCGCGTATCTCTTAAACGACATAGATGAGGAGTTTGATTTTCTCCGAGTTCCAATCACCTTAAAAATTAATAAATGAATAAGTAATTAAAATAAGTAGATGTTCGACCGTTTTTTTTTCATAAATCCAATTTAAGGGGCATATGGGGAGGGGTGAAATTCTGGAATAAAAACGTCCACTAAGGAAGAATTTTTGGATGTTCACTCTCATCGACCAAACAAAACTATTGAAGTTAGAAGAAGGGGATATGTTTGTTGTGTGTCGAAAATGTCTACTAAGGAGGGATTTTTGGATATTCAGGTTCTAAAGGGGTGTTAACGGGGTTAAACCTGCATGTCATTGAATAACAATATGACACGATTATGACGCGAGCGAAGCGAGGCTAAAAATGAGATGGTGTGTGTCTGTGTATTACTCAATCACGCAAGAACCACTGGTCCGACTTACATGAATTTTACATGAAAGTAGCTGATTTAACTGGTTAACATATAGGCTACTTTTGATTTCAATACTTTGCACTATGGCGACCATTTTAGTGACGTCACTACACCCTTTGGTTCCAAACTTTCATATTTCCATTTCAAATAAAAAGTGAACGCTAAGAAATAGCAAACTTTTGATGGCATATACGAGGTTTAAAATTACATTTTCTATCCGAAAGGTATCTCCAACGGTTAGCGAGTAAAACCTAAATTTGTGCTATAAAACATGGTCAACACCGAACGGTGTAGTTGGACAAAATGTTCCATCCTTAATCTCCCTCTGCGCAGCACCTCGCCTATCCCCTGTTTTAACTGTCACTTTCACATTTTAATTTATTTATGACGCGTAGCGAAGCACGGGTACTTCAGCTAGTTTTATATAAAACAAACACAAAACCAAAAACAAAAGACACGAAGCAATAAGCAAAATTCAAAAACAAAAGCAAAAACAGAAAACAAAAAACAAGAAACACAAAACAAAGAGCAAAATTCAAAAAAGCAAAAGCAGAAAACAAACACAAAACCAAAACCAAGAAAGAAAATCAGAAAGGAAAATTCAAAAGCAAAAACACAAAGCAAACACAAAACCAAAAACACAAAGCAAAAAGAAAAAAGTAGAAAACAACAAACACAAAAGATACGTGAGGCAAAGTCCAGAGAAACGTTTCTCATGAAAATGATTCTTCTTCAGAAGTGGATTAAACGAGTTTTGCATCTGGACGACTCATATGCAGTACATTAATTAATTTATTAATGAAATGTCTGTTTTGCTTCTGCGAGAGCGTAGTAAAAGGAGGGAAGTTCAACGATTAATCGACAAAATAATTAAGCAATTTTTCGACCAACCAATTAATCGAATAAATGACAGAAAGATTAATCGTTATTTAAGCAATTAACCGGTTTTAATGCTTCGGTCTATCGATTATTCGATAACTGGAATTAATCGATTAAAAGTACCAGCCCTAATAGAAAGTAAGGTCGTTGTTTTGCGCAGAACGTACAAGTTTCACATCAAGAGTTCAAGTATTTCATGGATTCAAGGAGTAATTTTAATTCTAAAATTTTCCATAGAATTAATTACGCCTTTCATGTTATCAATGTTCCGGTCTCAGTCAAACTCAGATATTTCAGTGACTTCAATATCCAGCTCTACCAAGAAAGTTAATCCTGGTCTGGAGACTAGAACGGGGAACATTCAGCCAATGTGAGACAGAACTGAGAACAGGGTGGATTCGACGAGGTATGGGGAAGGCATGTATGCTAGCGAGATTTTTTTATACCCTCATGCTTAAATCTACCTAGGCACTTTATCTACTACAGTATTTTAACGTCGATATAAACAAAAGTCGGAGCTCAACTAATAGCCCAAATTGTTATTGCTATTAGTAGTTTATGATGAGCGATTTCCTAAATCGATTTCTAGTTTTCTAAAGTTTACTCTTTCCTTGTTTCAGGTATGTGCAAGTGACAAGCTGATCAACTCCAGTCAGGAATATACAATGTGATTTAGAAGGTAAGGTCAAGACTTACAGAGGAACTCAGAAAAATATTGAATAGGAATACACATCATAAGACATGCATCCTGAGCTGAAATGCCTGCTGGCCTGTTCGAAGCTTACCAGATGTACATCAGACGAGCGAGTGTCCGGTGTGACACAGATTGATTTCGTGACATTGGAGACCGATGAATACACACATAACCTACCAGGTGAGATAGAGTGATAGGTTATAGGGACAGGCCGGATATGAACATGGCGCTGACAGCGAGTTGCTTCAAGCAATGGTCAGCAAATAGAGCAAGGTGTCGTATGATATAATGCCGAAGCAGATAAAGCCAATATAAGAGGAGAAATGACACATAATTCAACTAAAATGATCAGCTTTTCAATCAATATGTTGGGATCACTTAGGATAGTATCTCAACAAAACAGAAAGTATGAAGTTATCAGTTAGTATCATACTTCTCCACATGCAATTCCACTTTCTATCACATGAAGATTTCAGAGGATGTGGATTCCTACTTGAAGTATATTCTACTGAATATGTCTATACGCTTTCTTAACTTTGGCTTGAGCCTACTGAGTGGCCCTGTTTAATAACTAAGTAGGTAGCCCTGTAACAAGAAAAAGTAAAAAGAAAATATCATCTCCAGTTTAAGAATTGAAAAAGAACATACTTGTAGTTCACATAGAGACATGAGATATGCTTCTACGCATAGGAAACCATATCGAATTTCCCTACATCTCATTGTCCGACCTCGTGGGTAAGTGAGCAGCATATTGGAGGGCACGAAGGTTTTAAGATTTGATTCCTCGACCCGTCCTGGCGATTTTAATACCCAATGGCTAATTCCTATTGCTCGGGGAATTGGAGTTGAAAGTTTGTTGTAACCTCCTCATGACGCACAAGTACCGTGACACATGGGTGTCAGTTCGGAAGGCGAGCATCAGGCCTCTTCGGAGGCCACGCGTCATTATTCCCTTTTATTTACGGATTTAATCATAAAAACTGGTATAGGGAACGATTTATCTTTTGTTACTTTATTTACGGATTTGACACATCTTAGTAATCAGTTCCGTGTACTTGGATGGTTTTTGTATTGGTTTGATAATTATATTTTTTTGGTAATTGCAGCAAATAACTATTTTTTGGAGGCAAGGATTGGGTTAGGTGAACTGGATCTAGACATTTGGAAGCATCCTGGAATACATCTGAAGGCAGTGTGGAAAGTCCCGTGATGAAAACAACCCACAATACCGCTTACAGCACAGGAATTCAAACCACAAATCTCCAGACTTTTAGCTCCTTATTTCAGACATAGATTGTCGCTTAACGCGCCAGGATTTGCTGTCAGGTGCAATTATTTAATTGATATTTCTATCTCGTTTCGATTCTCGGTGTTAAAGTTAATCCTTCCCATGTCTGTGGGATTGGCATCTCTATCCTGCAAACGCACAAATACTTCTCATAGTCTTAAATATTTGTCCGGCAGAGTTGGCGCGCCTCTTTAATGGGCGATAGCCCCAGATTACAGTGGCAAGAAATATCTTGTACGGTAATGTTGGGGGAGCGTCAGCTTGTATGGTCATTTCATTATTGATTACTCCCATTTAGTGCGGTGCTGCTGTGGTCTTATTTCCTTCATTACTGGATATTCACAAATAATGTTATAATATAATCGTCGGGAATATTTGTTATGAAATATGCATTTGATTTGTCCTGACAGGCCCCTGTCATTTACTTCGGAGTAAAAGTTGTAAACCGCGGAAAACCACTTTAAGATGGCTGAGGTAGGAATTGAATCCACTTCTTATCAGATCTGCCTCACAAGGGCACTGCACCCCGTTGCAACCCTCAGACTTAAATTTCTTGGCAGAGTCAGGTGGGTTCACGAATAATAATAATCTACTCGAAAAGTAGACATGATGGTTATTATTCTTCTTACTCCCACTCCCTCTTACCTCATCTCCCTCTCTCCTTGACCGCCAGTCTCGTAGCCCGCCTCATCATGTGGGTTTGTCACCACGATACCACGGTGCTATACAGCGGTAAATCTCCCTCTACCGGGTTTCGAACAGATGCACATTCCAGCGAGTAGTTTCATAATCCATGACATCACCACCATAGAACAAGTCTAATGTTTTCAAAGTAGACTGAACTGAAGAACTTTGTAAATGAGGTGAAAAACAAGACCCTGAGCACCTTCTGAATTGCAGCATGTTACCAAGACCATGTGCTAAGCAGGACTTGATAGAAGCTTATGACTGTGCCATTCTAACAGTTGAACACTGGAGAAATGAAATTTAGTGCAATTTTAATGTATATTTGTATGTGTTTTGGACTCGGATAAATAAAGGCAAGGCTGCAACTTATCACCCATACTTTTCAATCTTTACATTGAACAAGCAATGAAGGAAATTGGAGAAAAATGTAAAGTGGGAGTGAAGATTCAAGGAGAAATAATTTCAACTCCGAGATTTTCCGATGACATAGTCATCTTGGCCGACACGCCTGAGGATTTGAATGATTTTTTTAATGGTATGGACTCCGTCTTGAAGAAAGAATTCAAGATGAAAATTAATAATTGTGAAACAAAAACATTGGAATGCAGCCGAAATAAATCAGAAACCTCTATGGACATCAAATTGGCAGGTGAAAAACTAAAGGAAGTAGGAGAATTCTGTTACTTAGGAAGCAAAATAACCAGTGATGGACGAAGCAATGAGGATATAAAAAGTAGGTTAGTTCAGGCAAGGAAAGCATTTCTACAGAAAAGGAATCTGTTGACATCGAATATAGATGTAGGTATTAGGAAGTCATTTTTGAAGGCCTTTGTCTGGAGCGTGGCGCTCTATGGAAGTGAAACTTGTACTATTGGTGCAGCAGAAAAGAGGAGAATTGAAGCGTTTGAAATGTGGTGTTACAGGAGAATGATGAAGATCAGATGGGTAGATAGAGTTACAAACGAAGAGGTATTGAGACTAGTGAGAGAGGAGAGATGTTTCTGGCGACTGCTAATGAAGAGAAGAGATAGGTTGGTAGGACACATACTAAGACACCCAGGAATAGCAAGCTTAGTTATGGAAGGAAGGTTTGAGGACAAGAACTGTAGGGGTAGACAAAGGTTAGAATATGTTAAACAGATTGCCTCGGATGTAGGGTGTGGTAGCTATGTAGAGATGAAACGATTATCTCAGGACAGGGAGGCATGGAGAGCTGCATCAAACCAGTCAAAGGACTGAGGACTTAAACAACAACAACAACAACAACAACAACAAATAAAGGTAAACTGAGAGGGGGAGGGAAGGAAATAAGATTATTATAGTTGCTGGGAGCCAAAATTATAGAAGGGTGCTGTTAAAATGAAGAGTGGTGTTTAATGACTGACATAATGGTGCATGAAAGCAATAGTGGTAAATAATGGAACTCGTGGCATGTCTGTATGTCTTCAGAAAAAGAAAGACTCCTTTAACCCTTAATTACTAAACATTCGTCTAAGAGACTACGTATGTTGGCAACACTGTGGATTACGCCATTTCTGCTCAGGTAGGGGGCGCAGTATTTCCAGCAACTCTATTACAACACCAGTGTTGCATGAATCATTGTTGAGGTAGGTTGAATTGTTTCTCTAACAAGGAACCAAGGTTGTCTGAGGTACGAGTGTTTAGTACGTTATATTGAGAATGAAACCAGAGTGTAATACATTTAAACTCTGATAAGCATTATGTTGACTATTAAGTTACAAAAACAAATTATGGACACAGTGCCACAAAAGTACAGGAAGACTTTCTGGCTTTTGACCCTCACAAATGTGTCGCATGACACGGTTCTTGTTTGCCAGGAATGTGATAACGCATGGAAATGCAAAAGCTCGAAGAAAATCTTTGCAATATTACTATGTGTTCATAATATATTTAAACTAGATTGCATAAGAAAGAATTGTTGAGCTAGCTATGATCGTAGTCTCTAGGACGAATGTTTAGAAACAACGTCAGTCACATACAGTTTAGTAATTAAGGGTTAATATCTCCGAAGTAGGAGGTAAGGGATTCTAAAATATACGTAATTATAAAATTGAGCCTTCAGCAGAGTGGATGCTGATTTAGCATCTTAAAACATTCGAACAGATTTAATTAGTAGTAACCATTAAAACCAGAGGAATGGTATTTATTAGCCTACTTTTGATTTTTCCAAAATATGAAAGTAGACCTATGAGATCTACACGGACAAAAAGTTGTCAGTCTGTCAGTGTGTGAGTGTGTGTGAGTTTGTATATCCGCCCCCTCCCCCCCTATCAATTCAAACACGACGAGATGGAATTAAACAAAATTTGGTACAGAGGGAGCACTTGCAAAGGGCACCTCAATGGCTTGTTTTACTGTGTATCGCCGCCATCCTTACCAAAACTGAATGGTGGCCACTCAAACGTTCAAAACGTAAAATCGAATTACGACTAAATTAATCATCCCATCTCTACCAAATTTGATAAATACATACCTTCATATAGGACGCATCTTTCGCCCAAACTACAAGGTCATCAGCCGTGCCATTTCAATATGGCGGACGTGTAAATCATTATAATCAATAACTTAGGACCCACCATTTCCGATTATTGAACCGAGGGTGGTTTAAGTATCCTAAATGACGTGACCCGTTGGCTATTATCATTTTATTATTATAATTTATTACTGTACCACTGACTTAGAAGAGCTGAGTCGTCTCAGTCACTTGACAAGAAGGCAGATGATCTCTCGTGCCTCACTAGTTTGAGTATTGCATGCAATATAGCCTACTGATAGAAATAATACAAACTTTGTATGCAATAATTTACAATGAAAATACAGTATACTGCACTGAAGAAATCGTATACGGTACTCTAAGTCATTATTTGCTAAGACGTATGTAAGTCGATTGATAACGATAAACTTTAGTGGACGTGTTAGGTTCTGTGGTAGAGCATTAATCTTTTACCCGTTCGGCCGGGGCTCGAAACCTATCAGAGTTGGGTTTCTTTGTTTAAATATTTTTATATTTATTGTTTTGTAATGACTCAGACGTTATATAATTAAGCGTAACATATTGCATGTTACAATGGAAAATAAATATTTAATTAAAACTACGTTTGCTACGAGAGAGACATCTAACAGCAACCAGATGACCTACTGATATCGCGTCAGGAGATGGCAGTCCAACACGCTGTGACGGGGTGCGGGGGGGGGGGGGTCTTGCAGTACGCATGCGCGGCCATCATATTCCAAACTTAAATATATCGGCTTCGCGCATGCCAATCGCTGTTGTTGCAGCACACGACACGCAGCCAGTGAAAGAAGGAATGTGCTGAGTGAGTGAAACAAGTAGTGACTAACTTAATGTTTTTGGAATGCGCCTTACGCAGTGAGCGGGAAGACATCTGCAGTTCAAAACCAACTGCCAACTCCTGGCGCGATATCAGTATGTGGGTGACAATCACGGCCAACTGGATGCGAGCCGCACTCTGCGGCCTGGACATTCACAGTTGGAACCAATGCTAAAGGTAAATTGAAAAGTTTCCTCTTATGGCCGCTAGAATGCACCCGCCCTATTAGGGTTATCTTAAGCAAAACTTTTCCGCCAGATGTCATGACTGTTCTATGTGGAACTCCATTGGTTTGCCTTCCGTTGGCATGCTATACGCATTGAATTTGAAGAATGACAAGTTAATAATTCGATATTCTTTTATTTTAAAGCGTTTGTACCAGCCTACTGTGTGTTATTTGAAAATGTTATTTGAACTAAAGAACAAAACGATCCCACACAGTACCTGTACGCTATCTGTTGGTGCTAGTTCAAGATATTTAATACTTGTATTGCAGCCAAATAGCCATCGAACATAAGGAATGAACATGTACACTAATATTTTGCTCTGACGCTTTGAATTGCATAGTCTTTGATAGTTTTCTTTAACTACGGAGCTCTAGGTGGTAGCGTTCACATGCTTGTCCACATAGTAGACATTCACACGTCACTGTAGGGTCATGGCAAGATTTGTTAATACAAATAAGGTGGTGAAAACCATGGACAGCCAGACGTGTAAACACATGCCGCAACTCAAAGTTGGCTGTTGTCCACGTCCGGTCGATCATGGCTCCGGTTCCATAAAATTCTTCAGGTATGTCTTTATTCTTTTTCTTCAATGATTTTAGTAGCTTTTCCGAGCCTCTGGTGCACAGATTATCCTCTGGTGTTTGATGGCGGCTTCGGTGGCGTAGTTGGTAGCATGCTGAGCTTCTATGCCCAAGATAGCGGGTTCAAACCCGGCCGAAGCCGTCGGATTTTTTAAGAGCGTTAAAAATCCCTCAGTATGCCTTCCTTCGGAGGGGAAGTAAAGCCGGCGGTCCCATGTCATAGATTTATGGCATGTTAAAGATCTTTCCACTAATTACACCTGTGTGAAACTAAATTGGATAGGTTAAGAATGTAAACAACGCTCTTAGGTTGCTACGTTCGTTGCCAAGAGCCGACTGCGGTGGCGTCTAGTAGCTAGTTCTGAACTAGGCCTAGTAGTCGTTGACGGTGGCGTTTGGCGGCAAAAGTAGGAACTATTTGAAAATTCAAAGTTGCAGTCCCTACTTGAATTAAAAAAACAGATACACACACTAATACAGTCATCACAATTAACACCGGTTATCAGACAGATTCTACACACACCCAAAGTACACGGGGCTACATGACCGCGTTGTCGCAGCCCCTTAACTAAGGAACCAACCAACCAACCAGGTGTTTGATAGAGGTAAATAGTTTCTAAGGTCTTCAACCAAGAAATGATTTGATTATACTCCTTGATACAGACAGTTACAAGTAAACCCATACATTTAGGAGAGAGTAGGCTGTTGTGTTCTTTGCTGAACATCTTGTTCATTAATTAATTTATATATTTATGTTTGTATATTTTGTATTTATTTATACTTTTATTTATTTATTTATTTATTTATTTATTTAAATTCACAGTACTTTTATCCAACAGCAGCAAGGCGATGCAATGTTCACTTAATGAGATCTGTTCTGAACCATTAGAAGAGCACTTTGAACTCTCCAAAGGTCAATTAAATCGGTGAAATACATTACGTACTGTCGCCTTGCCACTGCTGTTCATCCTAGGAAATGAAACCCTAAATAAGCCCATCTCCCTTGCATCTGCATTCTGTGTGATGCATAAGGGATGAATACTGGCATAGTTAATATGGTGAGGAATTTTGTCACGTCCCAGCAGGTTTCTCCCCCCCCCCCCCCCTTCCCCAGTTAGTATTGTGTCATTAGTGATGATGATGCCATGATGATGATGGTGATGATGATGATAGTCCTGTTTTGAATATAGATGTATGTTATGAATTCCCATCATATCATGAAGCAGAAGAGAAATCCATCTCTAACACTCCTCTCTACTGTGCAGTATCTCTTCTGGCTCATTAAATCATTTAGCGCGGACAATGGCGTCAGACAGGGGACGCTTGTGCATTGTCATCGCCCTGAGTGGGCCGATAAACAGGCGAGCCAATCACGTGTGAACAATACAGTTCCCTCAAAGGTTATGCGTGCCAAGTAGCACAAACAACACTGGGATGGGGTGTGGGGTTTGATGGACAAGGAAGAGGACGAACAAGCAAATGTTTGTTGTAATGCCCTTGCTTTGTGCGAACAAAGTCAATATTTTTGGAAACCTTTTGACTTGTTTCGTTAGTCACAACGTATACAGAATGGTTGGATAAACTCCAGTAAAGTGTTTGTCAGCTTTAGTGCATGGTAGAATTTTGCAATA
Organism: Meconema thalassinum; assembly: GCA_946902985.2. Taxonomy (NCBI): domain Eukaryota; kingdom Metazoa; phylum Arthropoda; class Insecta; order Orthoptera; family Tettigoniidae; genus Meconema; species Meconema thalassinum. The sequence continues at coordinate 1,211,931,670 of OX336388.2, forward strand.
AACTTACTAGTATTGGGAGACGGCATATAGGTTTAGCTAAAAGATGATACTGAATTCAGCAATATATAACTAAAGTGGCAAACGGACAATATACAACCTGATTATTAGACACCTAACTGACACTCCAGATAAATATTTCTAAGATCATATTAAATAATATTTTCATAAAAATATCTGATGATTGATGGAGATGTTACAAGAAATAGAATATCGGAGAAGTTACGAAAGGCTTAAATTTTGATTCATTTAAACATTTCGAACATATATCCCTTGAAGTGTACTCGTCGTTAACCCGGCAGTGGTCGCGGAGTAATTTCGGGGTAAGTGGTCGTGGGTGAGACTTGTACTTACCTTCGTAATTTGAAGGTTTATACACAAATAATTGTTTTGAAAGTCACGGTAATACGTTTATTTGCTTTCGTGATGTACATATACCTCATCCACGGAATCTGTGAAGTAGGTTTGCGCATGACGTCACACGGAGGAAGTGAAAAGAGAATGCGATGGGTGGAGCTTGGCAGCCCACAGCCATTACAAGAGTTGGTAGAAGCCAAGGTCGCACCTCCCTCCTGCGCTAATTATTCAGTGGCATCGCACCTCATTGGACCATTCAACCGAGTCACTCCTGTCCGCAGACTACGTGCAATCACACTGGCACTTTACAGATTGCTTGGACTTCAAATTTGCCAGACCAATATGCAGAATTGAAAAATCCACAGCTTCCAGTCTCCGACCGGGTCAGGAATGGAAGGAATGATGCCCCCATCTAGCGGCAAGGATATGAACGGTGCCGGCTGCCGAAGCCTGTCCCTCTGGGGCAATGATTAAATGAATGACAGATATAATGAAATGATAGTGGAGAGTGTTGTTGGAATGACATTTTGACAGGGAAAACCGGAGTACCCGGAGAAAAACCTGTCTGTCTCCGTTTTGTCCAGCACAGATCTCACACGGAATGACCGGGATTTGGGTCACGGACCCAGTGGTGAGAGGCTGGCGTGCTGCCGCCTATGCCACGGAGGCTCCAATATGCAGAATTAAACGTTCTAAATCAGAGCTCTCTAAATACCGCATGTTAATATATTCTCTGGAAGACAGTCTCATTTATTAAGCATAAATACAACATGGACGTTTACATGGGAAAGCAACCCTTTGGACCTTAGTCTGTTGTGAACAAGCCTGCAGAGGTTGTCAAACGACTAGCATATCCTAATGAGAATACTGGAAGAATCTCCACTGTGGATAATTATTTTTCATCGGTTTCCCTGGCTTTTAGACTTGCCGAAGAAAGGATTGACAGAAGTGGAAACTGTTAGAAAAAATAAGGCAGGGATTGCCCAATAGTCTTCTGCATTCACATGAGAAACCTTCAAAACGTCGGAGAGATATGATAGGCCAAATAACGCAGTTATTTTTTCACAGTCAGTGTTTCGAACGTCCCCTTCATGTGCGTAATTTTCATGCAATTTTGCAATCCACAATTTCTTGACTATTTTCCTGAGGAAAAATCAGTCTCCAGGCCTCACTGCGGGAGGTTGCATTTTTTGTCATCATTTACTCCAGGAAGGCACCGAACAAGGTTCTTGTGTCTTTTTTTTATTTTTTTGTAACGTATTGTGGGCAATGGATGTACCAAGTTGTGCGTCCATCTTTCCCCGAGTGCTGTGCACCAGCATTATTCAATTCATAACCACAAATATGTGAAGTACTTCTTCCTCTTTCCTAGCGTTTATCCCAGTACGGGGTCCGCTGCTCTACTACATCATATCCATTTTTCCTGCCATTGACATCTGCAGGTTGTAAGGCAACATCATGCATATCTGTTTTAATGTTGTCGATCCAACGCTTCGCAAGCCGTCCGCGTGGTCGCATTCCACTTGAATCACTAAATTCTATATTATCCTCTTCGTCTTCGCTAGCACTGCCAACTTCCAACAAATTATCTGCCTCACCATTTCTTCTTAATTCGTGCTCCACCTTGTCCTACCATACCATAACCTGTTCCTATAGTTTATTAGCCATTTTTTCATTTACTAGAGAATAAACTATACAATGAAAAGTAACAAAAAATAGTTACGTTTATAGTCCCGGGTGAGGGAAAGTCTCACTTCTCTGCAAGCGCGCACAATAATAGTAACCGTGTGAATGTTTCAAGTGATAACTTGCTATTGTTGCGGGAGGTGTCTCGTTATGCCCTCTACTAGTAATGCCCAGGAGGGTAGGTGAATCCGCATGCGGGTTGCGAAGTTACATTCAAGACATTTCCAAAGTGAGACAATCCCTTCCCCGGGACGACTGCCGGTTAATAGGCATATTTTTGTGTGTTGGTAAATTGATCCGATCGCGAAAACCAATATTAACAGCTGATGGGACCCGACCCGACGCGTTGACCACGTGTCACCCCATAATCTGCAGGGAGCTGCCGCTTGGTAGGCCTAGGTCATTCTAAAGGCTGTTTTTCCACGGGATTTTAATTTATAGTAAACATTGAAGGACCCCTTGTTTGATCTACATCAGTAGTCCTCACTGTTTTATCCCTAGCCTTGTCCTCTAGGTAGTGTTGGATTAGCGATTCAATGACTGCCATAAGCTCTGAGTTAATTTACAGTCTTCCTTTTAGTGGACATAAACCTCCCCATACACTCATTGCTTTCCTTTAGACTTTGCTTTATACGTTAAGAGACCTGTAAACCTATTAAAAATAAATCGTGTAAACATTGAACGATGTGGGAGATAGTTTCGTTTGGGAACTAGCAGAATAATTAACCTCTCAACATAATTCCGTGTCTCAGAACAATAAACCGGCGCTAAGCAACATTTTCGTACCGTGGCGTCTCCTTGCGAAAGTCTGAGAGTGCCCGGCGGTGGAAGTCGATATCGCGTGCTCCGAGGTCATGAGGAAAGCTCTCCCTTGTCTCCCGTCCAATGAGATAAAATAGTTACAGGGCACTGCTTGCGAATTTATTATTTAATTTAAAATTACATGAGCTGTTACTATCTTATGTAGTACAGTACTACCGGAGTTTAAGTTGGAGTTGCTCTCATTACAGGTCACGAGTGTTGAGCAGTAGTCTCAGATTTTGACGTGAATATGTTTGCAGCATGTAAGGGCCACATTCTAAAATAAAAATCGTACCAAAATGTTGTCATCTGATAGTGATATTTCAAGAAACTTTAAATTTGGCACGATAATCAGTACCCAAACCAAAATTGATTAGAACATCCAAATCCACGAGCATGTTTCTTATTAATCTCAATAAGGCGTTAACATATTTTTATGACAACTTTTTTTCTTTCAAATTGTAATTTCCAACATACAGATCAATCAGTTATTTCTCGTTTTCTTCTTTCTAAAACATAACTTTTTACAATGTGTTGAGTGTTTTTATATTATCGAAATGACCTTAGAAACGTTCAACATCTCCATTTCATAACCAAGCTAGTGGTACTTTTAGTATCACTAAAAACTTAAAATTTATCACGATGATCGTTAAGACACGAAAGTGGAATACAAAAATCTAGAACCAAAAAAATCTTTCTTCTTATTCCCAATTAAAGGGAATTAACCTATTTTTTTTCATAAGACATTTTTTTTGTCACTTAATTGCCAATTTCTCGTATTTCAGATCGAAAATGTAGATCTATCGTTTATTTTCCGATAGTTAATTTGCAAAGCGTTTTTCAAAAATGGTTCAAATATTTTGCTTCTTTTTTCGAATGGCCTACCTGGCGTACACGTGTTTATCCTCTCTCTGTGTAACCATAAGGTTAGTGGTACTTTCAGTACCATCAGGACCTTGAAATTTGATACGATGGGCGCCTAAAAATAATGATCGACGAGAAAAATCGAAAATCAAGACGCCCTCTCATTTAAATTTCCATTAAGGGGAAATAATCTATTTTTGACATAATTTTTGCCACAAAATTTCCGATTACTCGTAGACTATTTCTTTTCAGAAATTTAAATTTATTGGTTATGTACGGAGTTTTGTTGCATACGATGCATTTTTTGAAAAATATTAAATTTTTGTGTTTTATGCAAATGACCTATTTATTATTATTTTTTTTTTATTTTTATTTTTTACTTTTTACTTCTTCATTTTTACATTTTAATTTTCGATTTTATATTTTTCTTTTTTTCTTTTTTTTATTGATTTTTACTTGTTTCTTTGTTTTATTTTTAACTTTCCTTTTTACTTCTTACTTTTAAATTTGTAAATTTATTTTTTATATTTACATTTTTTAAATTTTATTTTTACAAACATTGGACGTTCTGTAAGGCTTCCAATATTGTGAAAAAGTATGTCACGCACCATGAGGCTTCTTTTGCAGATACTTGGCACAACGTGAATCTAGTCATGAAGCGTGTGTCATTGGAAAGAACCGTCGAGTGTGTACTATGGTAGAATTTACAGATAGAATGGACTCCGCTCTATACTGTCCGGATATGGGTACAATACCTTTACAAAGTGATGGTTGGAAAAAACAAAGATGTCGATTTGCCGACTCAAATTGAATAAAAACGTGCTCTCAGACTTCCAAGGAGACGAATTTCTTGCAGTATTTTTGGTTGAGTACCAGATAATTTAAACAATTGTTCGGGAAAGCTGAGTGTGATTCTCTTATTACAAAGAGTCACACAATGCTCACTCTTAGGCAAGTGTATCTTTCTTCGAAGGGTATGCGTAGAAAACCGTAGTTTAATTAAATATGGGGGCGTGGAGGCTCAGCAGTCAAGTTGTTGACCTAACTCACGGTATGTACTTTGGATATTGCCATAGACGTACAGTGAATCAAATGTGAATTATAATGCACATTATTCTTGTAGCTTTGTATTGCTTTCATTAGATTACCACGATATTCCACCACTTAAAACAACAATCACCACCATGTTTGTACAGCTGTTATATAACTTCAAATTTAAAATTATTATGCATACCCTAATTCCAAATTCTCGGCAAATAGATCCTGATTGGCACTGATAAGATGGTTTGGGTCATTTTTGGATATACCTGAAAGAAACAATGAATTCCTATGCACTATTCCTTAAAGCATGATTATTGTAGGGTTTTATTTGCCGAATAAAACACCCCTGGTGTAAATTGTACTTCACTAATTTACACACAAGTCCAACATCCATTCCCCCAGGGACTACTAGAATCTAGTAACTAGATCACAAACGGAACTGAAGCACCCGGCTTGACGCGTGAACTAAACTACTTCCCACCCACGAGGAGGTGGTATGCCAGGTTTGGCACAGACACATGCACCTTCCGACTACGTCACCCACATGCTTCGCGAGCAGGTAACTATAAAACGGTTCCATTTAACTGCTTTGAAATTAGAAGATGACTTATTAATGAATGTTGGATGTGACTGTAGAAGGAACCTTGGGAACAAATAGCAAGCTCTTCAAGAAAACTGAAAGACTACCGTACTTTAGTATTTTGACGGGTAAACGAACAGATTCAAACAAAGAATGATCGGATCATTGGTAACTACACAGTTTTTCAGTCCGTCTTTAATTCTTTCTTTTTCTCTGTTTAACTTACTTCTCGATCCCAGATCCAAAACCCAAAGGAATGAACAGTATAACATTGTAATGTTATTCTTCTCGTGTAAGCCCAGTGTTGGGACACGGCCAAAACATATACCGATAGAACGGTGATTCTTAGTTTCAGCAACTGTACAGTGATAATCAAGGTACCACCGAATGCAACTTAAAATCACCGTGAAGTCAATTCCCTCCATAGCTCTTACTTGACGATAACCCTGAACCCAGTTGCAAGCTCTACTACAGAACTCCAGAGGGATGATACACATATAGCTGTCCCTAAATAAAGCAACAAACAAATAACTACACTTAAAAATGTATCCAGAGAAGTAAAACACTTCTTGATGAATTTTTGTATTTTTTGACGGTGCGACAGTAGATAATGAGTATGTAAAATGTAAACTGTTAGTGAAATGAAGATGTCCTCGGGTAAATACTTTATATACTGTTCAGAATACTGTAGCACACACCGGGCGGGATATTGATAATTATCCGTGGGCTGAAGAGACTTTTCAAATCTTGTTGATAAGAGCGTGTCGTTACCATCACCATCTCGTTCCAATTAAGGCCAGTGGGGAAATGGCTAACTAAAGAAGATGTTTTTCACTGAACATATTACGACATTACTGCTATTAAGAACATGGAGCGGCTGAATCCACCTCTTTAAAGTCAGACAATTTAGAAGCCAGTTTTTTCCCGTGTTGTATTAGTTATCTAGAAAAACTTGCTCACGAATCAGTAAACACGTCAATATTTTTAATCAAATCAGATGGGGATTTACAATTATCAATTCAATGCTATAACCTGAAACAACTATCTAGTGAATCCTATAACCTGAAACAAAGTATAGCTTACTTATACATTTTTCAAATGGGGCTAACTGAATGACTTGTTGTGTTCGTCAAGTGGACATTATCAGATTATAATCACTTAACGCGTTTATAGAATTTTGCGTGTGCATTATACTGTATAACGGTTGAGTCCTTTGCCCCTTATTTTTCCAGTTTCCGGCCACACTTCCAACGTCTGATGGCAGACTTTACAAGAATTATGACGACATGGAAGCAAGACCTTTACAAAAACATGTGTGCGACAAGTGATTATTCAATGCATTAAACTGTCATACGGGCATGTAGCCTACAAAGTACATGCCAATTATACGGTTTCAGTTGGATATAAAATTAACGCTGGGTACGGTGGCTAACTGCAAAAAAAAAAAAAAAACGTGAATGAGCCATCGAAGCGGAAAGCAGTATCACATCTCATACGCTTTCAGGCAAGGTGAAGAGAAGTGTAGCCATGGAGCACTGGTCTAAAAGGTGGAAGGTAGTGGTCCTGATTTTGGGAGGTGGGTTCGAATTCCACCACCGCCAAATATTTATATGCACATTTCAGGCTTCGGGGATCAAATATAAGGGCATTTGTGGCACATTTAATCAATATAATGCGGTGTTTATTTAGGATTTAATGTGTACTGGCTTGACACAATGTGCAGCCTAGAAGCCCTTCCTAGAAGCGTTTGTCATTTCATCTCCATGTTCTTGTATTTGATCACACAAGGGCTCACATCTGGTGGGACGCGGGTTGGCGACCACGGGACCCCAGCTGAGTCTGGCATTGCTTCCACTTACTTGTGCCGGGCTCCTATACGTCTTCTTTCCTGTCAACCTCCCTTGATCAACTCTTGGTCTCTTCCAACTCCGACGGTATTAGGGTGTCCGAAGCCTAGGGAGTCTCTTCCTTACCCGCCTTAATGGCCCTTCTCTCATGTTCCTGATCCCTCTTTCTTCGAGGGGTTAGACCTCTTGTTTTTCTTTCATGTATCTCCTGCCTTCAGCTCAAGGCCCTCAAGGAGACAGGGCTTGTGTAGCCACACCACTTCTGGTGCACCTTGGATAATGCTACACCCTCGAGAGCTCACAGCTGGTGAGTTCGAGAGTTGTCGACTCCAAGGGACTCCTGAGCTGGGTCCGGTTTTTCTTCTTTTTCCATCGCCTTTGGAGGGGGGGGGGGAGCTCTTTTCTTTCCCTTTCCTCTCTGCCATCCATGGCTATCCTTCTTTGTAAGTCCATCAATCCTCATTCTTCGATGGTTGAGGGCATTTTATTCCCCTTTTCTTTTATTTCCCTTACTCTTTTTTTGTTTTCCTTTTCCTTTAATTTTTCTAATGTGTGTCAGTGGTTAGTTTTAGTTGTACGTTTGTAGTTATATTAATAAAAGGTTCAATTTCATTTTTCATAAAAACCCAAACCATTAGGGGCCGTTAACCTAGATATTAGGACCCTTATAACAACAACTATCATATCATCATCATTGTTGGCTGGTTCCTCAGTTTAGGGGATGCGACAAGGCGGTCATGTAGCCCCGTGTACTTTGGGGGTGTGTAGAATCTGTCTGATAACCCATCATCATTGTATTTGATCCCCAAAGCTTAAAATGTGCGTAAAATATTAACGGTGGTGTGATTCGAACCCACCTCCCAAAAACAGGTCCCCTGCCTTGTAGAGAGGGCGTGGGAGCGTGGTGGTGCAGCGATCAAGCGGTTGACCTCTCACTAAGGGGACGGGGTTTAATACCCGTTCAATGCATGTCAGATTTTCGAAGTGAAATGCCATGACCTGTGGTCGGATTCCACGTAAAAAGGAGGTCCCGTGGCCCTTGATTGCTTGATTAACAGTCACGTAAAACTAAAAGCTTCCTTCCTTCCCCTACCTTCTACGCACTTGGACCAGTGCTCCACGCCTACTCGTCCCTTCACCTTGCCTGAAAGCGTATGAGATGTGATACTGCTTTCCACTTCGAAGGATCATTCACGTTTTTAGCAGTAAGCCACCGTACCTAGCGTTAATTTCGTATCCAACTGAAACCGTATAATCGGCATGTCACGTTTGACAGTCTGACGGATTATAATCGTTGTAAGGTTTGAGGTTATAATCGCTTGTCGCACACATGGTTGTGTAATGGTCTTACTTCCATGTCGTGATTTTTGTAGTTAAGTCGTTTAGGGTCATTGAGACTTGGCTATAGACGGGGAACTGTCGCAATGCTGCTATCAGACTTTGGAAGTGCGGCCGAAAACTAGAAAAATAAGGGGCGGAAGACTCATCGGGAATACCGGGTGAATCTGCTGCCCCCAATGAACTCATTTTATGCAGCCCAACTAACGCGTGTTGTAAGGAAGGTCGATATTTCTTTGCTTGGATCCCTTATTGTGTAAATGCACTGAAAGCATATCCTGCAAACAATAGTGAACACTATTATTTTTCCCTCGTATAAGTATGTAGTCACATCGAGGTGTAATAATTGGTCATGCTAATAATATATTATTGTAAATAATAATAATAATAATACTGTCATATAACAAGAATGAACCCAGCAGGATTGACAAATAGAATTTTCACCTAGGCTACTTCCTCAAAAAGAAAACCAAGGGAGCTTGGTTCACTGAGGTGGACAAAGATTTACAAGAAGTGGGAATTACAGGCAACGATATTTGGGAATGTGCCACCCTTAAACAAAAACTAACAGCACACCGATGTTTTCAAGAAAAGCCAAAGCTTCCAACTGGCAAGAAGTGGACTACAGAAAGGAAACAACACCATCGATAACTAATGTGAAAGTACTGGGAGGATGTTAAAGCTCGATGCAACAAGAAACAGTTGAAATGACGTGGTCCTTAGATGGCCGAATCGATAGAATAGTAGTAATAATAATAATAATAATAGGTATGCTATTACAAGATGTGAACACTAAACACTTGGCTACTGTTCTACACCAATGTGGATCCCTTAACTGATAGCTGGGAAATCCCGCTTCTGACTGAACACGAATCCACTGTGTGCGAGTGAATGTGACCACTCGATGCTATCTGTTGACACTCGGCGAAACTTTTGTCTTGTATGGTTAATTACCTGAACGTATTTTAAGACATGAACTATGGTTTGTCTATTTTTAAGTGAGACTATGCTGATGGTTCCTGAACATCCTCAACTACTACAGATCAATCTGTGTCGTTTGCCAAAGCACAAGATAGGTCCCATATAAGCTACATCCAGATTCTATAGACTATATTGTATTGGTTTCCTTAGGCCTTGGTTACATGAGAATCTGCTACATTGTACACTCACTGACACAATACGTGATCGTGCTGAAACACAGTGACGAGTATTATTCCATTCAACCATGATGTCGTGGTTTATAGTCCAACTATGGGACCTGCGCGAGACATCTCGCATGTTCAGTAACCACTCGCCCGGATTTACTGTTATGCGGGCTTTTATAAATATGTTTATTTGAAACAAATTGTCGATATTTATGAAGTAAGAGTGCAATTCTCACTGTTGCGGGTAATTCCGTTTGAATATCCTTTTCAATGCACAATGGGTTGTGTGCGCCCCATGTGTACAGACTACTCACCCAGCTCCAGTGTTATGCGGGTTGGACGCGACACAGTTCTGCCAGGGGCTATCGTCTTGTTTATTTGTTTATACACTCTTTTTCAACAAATAAATATATTTCCGTTGACTTTTCATGAAATGCAAGATTTTCCCCTGTACTATTGAGACGATTTGGAAGATTTTGATGCAAACCACACCTCTTAACTCTCTCTGGTGCAGGAGCTTGGGTCTATTGTCGGATGAACTTTGCGTATTATATAATAGATACTCAGTGACAACGAAACGATACTCGTACTGAAGTTAGCATCATAACTGAAGCATCTACGGGAGTAGGAGTCCCGGGAGTAAGCCAAGTGCGCTACCTGCTGTATATGTAAGGAAGGAAGGAAGAAAAATTGTAGTTTTACGTGACCTTAAATCTCGCGACCATTTTTACGTGGAATCCAAACCACAGCACTTGATATTTCACTTCAAATAGTTCACCTGCATTGACACTTGACAGGGAATCGCTCCCTATAGCCTATTCCTTTCTTGTTATGACAAGACCTTGGTGGCTCATTTGTTTACGCTATTCTTAGAACATCATGAGGCGAGATGGATAGATTCCTAACGTAGATATCACACAAACAAACTCCTTAGAAAACATAATAACAAATCACTCGTACCACAAGAGGACGATTTTGCTAACTCCAACAGCTTAGCCTACCCCAGGATTCCTTCCTTCCTCCCTCCGATCACTGTAGCTTTGAGGTTAGGCAAGTACGCTAATTTATTCATTGTTTATCGGCTCTATGAACACGTCAACGATGCTTAAGCGTAACTGGTAGAAAGAAAGTTAATTTGACAGTGTTCGTATATATAACATCGCCTAACCAACAGTATTCATGATATGAATTACGGGTTGAGTAAAATTTATACTGCTGTTCTGTACACCCAGTGTTTACACATCTTGCGCTTACAGTCACATGGGAGGTATGTCTACTGCTGTTCTGTATACCTAGTGTTTACACATCTTGCGCTTACAGTCACATGGGAGGTATGTCTACTGCTGTTCTGTATACCTAGTGTTTACACATCTTGCGCTTACAGTCACATGGGAGGTATGTCTACTGCTGTTCTGTATACCTAGTGTTTACACATCTTGCGCTTACAGTCACATGGGAGGTATGTCTACTGCTGTTCTGTATACCCAGTGTTTACACATCTTGCGCTTACAGTCACATGGGAGGTATGTCTACTGCTGTTCTGTATACCCAGTGTTTACACATCTTGCGCTTACAGTCACATGGGAGGTATGTCTCAAGCTGTTCTCAACAATATTGTTCACCTAATTCCAAATAATTTGAGAAATTAACTTCAAGAGAAATCCATTCAAATCTTGATTGGATTTTACTAGTAGTTCTAGCAACCTGTTTAAAGCCAAAATATATATGAGTGTTTCATCGTATCCCGATCAAATCCTAAGAACTGATAATTTACGAGGTCAACGTCTCGCTCTCTTTAAGCAACAACGCGGCTACTTGGATAGCAAGTGTTAATGCACCACAAAAGGTACGGCAGTCAATTATTTATATCACAAATGTAGTGATGGCGTGACGTACGAGTCTATCGATTACTTTGGATGATGGGCACACAAATAGACCTCTCACCCCGCTACACAATTGGCAGAAAGGTCAAGCGGAAAGTCTACTTGAAGGTTACTCTTTTCTTTGCATCGACAGAGCAGTCTCTACAGAAGTTTAAAGTCTTGTCATCATGCATATTCTTTCCCAGCAATGTGTTGCTTCAATAATAACCAATTAGTACATTATGCAACAAGCCTGTAATGGCAATAATTAAGACACGAGTATGTTTTTAAACGAGCGTAGGGAGTCGTAGGTGCGTTTATGTTCGACAATAATTATAACTTGATTTTATGTTCGAACATAAATACTGTATTCATAAATATCTGCCTAGTTACCGCCAGTTTCGGTTGCTGAACAGAGCGCATGGGACTCAGAGAATACCTTGTATTTGACCACGGCCTCCTCGAATGCCCCACTATGAAACTAGACACGCAGTGAAATTTGAAATAGGAGGTCGTGGAAGTCAGCGCAGGTGCAATGCTGTCCTTACCTAATTGGTCAAACAGCTGTATCGTAATGAAAATCTTGAGCTCTTATTGGTGAAGAATCTGTTTTCTGCGTGAATGAGTAACAGATAGATACCACTAGTTATTTTGTAAATTAGTGTAGATAAATTTGTTGACTCCCTCGTGGTGTAGAGACTATCGTTCTTGGCTGTCTCCCGGAGGTCCGGGTTCAAATTTAATTCTGGTATGAGGGATGAAACGATGTACTTTCAGACTCGTGATGCAATACTGAGAAGGGGAGGGTTCGATTCCCACCTGAGCCATCCTAGAAGGTTTTCTTTTCGTAGTTTCCCCAATGCTTCTCCAAGAAAATGCTGGGATTGTTCCTAAATAAAGTTCCTGCCCACCTCCTTCACAATCCTATCCCCAATGTACAAATACACGCACTAATACATCCACCACAATAACTCAGGTTATCACACGAAAATTACAGTGGTCTATAACACCGCCATCTTTAAATATAGGAAAATTGAAAACTAGGGAATAAACCATCTCATTTGGGTACAATCGTGTTGACCGACTGAAAAGCATGGGCATTATGTTTACTATGGCGCACTGAAAATTGCTTCAAAAACCATAATCAATTTGTTGTTGATCTACAGAATATAGTGGTAGATGACTTCAATGTTCTTCTTCTTACAACATAAATCACAGCTCCATCACCGCTACAAAATATATTGAATGTTAACAGTCAATTAACTGTGGCTGTCGTGCATGAACCTAATCGTCTGTCAACTACCACTTAAACTTGCCATTTTCATCAGGAAATGTAAATCGTGGCTGAAAGCAATTCAAAATGTGCTGGAGTGACTTTCTCGTTCTCCACATCTTATCTAAGATCGGACCATCACTACCACTCCTCTATCATGAGACCACCCCAAACGAAGGTACATTTACGACCGCACGGTCACTAAACATCTAATTGATGGGTATAGCCTACCCCTCAATTCACGTACGTGATGTATCAAAGTAGAATGACCACGGTCCAAGCCTTCATACCTAATGTCATGGCAGTAGGACTATAGCCACTGTGTTACGAGTGATAGGAGAAATGTTAAGTTAAAGAAAGCTTCTCTTTGAAAATATTATACTAAAATACTGACTATAGGTCCCTCGGAACAAATTGGCCTGTGAGTTAGAAACTGAAACTGGCCACCGGGCCTACCTCAAGTTCAATGACAGCTTACAATGCAGAAGAGAGTTGGGAAGGGGCGAGAGGAGGCGAAGGAAGAAAGGCTGCTTCTTGTGACAGATTTATAACAGAGAGGTACAGTCAGCTAGTTGTTCCCAACATGCTACTTATTTACGAGTCACATAAAAGAAGTGTGGACTATCACAAATATATGAACAGTGAATATTATATTCGTTGGTTATAAGAAAAGTTGATCCCTAATTTGGAACGCAACTCAGTGCTTGTTACCACAACACGCAGAAAGAATGGTTGATTATTAATACACACATCAAAAAAAGTTTTGCATCACCTCGGTTCCAAGAGTTCCGGAACCGTTAAATACAAAGGGAATAGAGATCAACACAAACAACATTTCACCTCGTTTTATTGCTCATGAGACCCACACATTGCATGTTGTACCATCATACAGCTAGACTTTCAGCATTTGTGGTCCAGATTGCAGTACACACCACTACCTCTAATACCCAGTAGCACGTCCTCTTGCATTGATGCATGCCTGTATTCGCCGTGGCATACTATCCACAAGTTCATCAAGACACTGTTGGTCCAAATTGTCCCACTCCTCAACGACAATTCGGCGTAAATCTCTCAGAGTGGTTGGTGGGTCAAGACGTCCATAAACAGCCCTTTTCAACATATCCCAGGCATGTTCGATAGGGTTCATGTCTGGCGAACATGCTGGCCACTGTAGTCGAGCGATATCGTTATCTTGAAGGAACGCATTCACAAGATGTGCACGATGAGGTCGAGAATTGTCGTCCATGAAGACAAATGCCTCTCCAATATTCTGCCGATATGGTTGCACTATGGGTCGGAGGATGTCATTCAGGTATCGTAAAGCCGTTTCGGAGCCTTCCATGACCACCAGTGGCGTACGTCGGCCCCACATAATGCCACCCCAAAACAGCAGGGAACCACCACCTTGCTGCACTCGCTGGACAGTGTGTCTAAGACGTTCAGCCTGACCAGGGTGCCTCCAAACACGTCTCCGACGATTGTCTGGTTGAAGGCATATGCGACACTCATCGGTGAAGAGAACGTGATGCCAATTCCGTGGGGTCCATTCAGCATGTTGTTGGGCCCATCTGTACCTCGCTGCATGGTGTCGGGGTTGCAAAGCTGGACCTCGCCATGGACGTCGGGAGTGAAGTTGCGCATCATGCAGCCTATTACGCACAGTTTGAGTTGAAACACGACGTCCTGTGGCTGAACGAAACGCATTATTCAACATGGTGACATTGCTGTCAGGGTTCCTCCGAGCGGCAATCCGTAAGTAGCGGTCATCCACTACAGTAGTAGCCCTTGGGCGGCCTGAGCGAGGCCTGTCATCGACAGTTCCTGTATCTCTGTACCTCCTCCATGTCCGAACAACATCGCTTTGGTTCACTCTGAGACGCCTGGAAACTTCCCTTGTTGAGAGCCCTTCTTGACACAAAGTAACAATGCGGACGCGATCGAACTGCGGTATTGACCTTCTAGGCATGGTAGAACTACAGACAACATGAGCAGCGTACCTTCGTCCTGGTGGAATGACTGGAACTGATCGGCTGTCGTACCCCCTCCGTCTAATAGGCCCTGCTCATGCATGGTTGTTTACATCTTTGAGCAGTTTTAGTGACATCTATGAACAGTCAAAGGGACTGTATCTTGGATACAATATACACAGTCAACGTCTATATGCCGGAGATCTGGGAACCGAGGTGATGCAAAACTTTTTTTGATGTGTGTAGTACAGTGCTGAACCATATAGTCATACAATACTATTCCATTACACGTATTAGTGTCATTTAATTATTCTAATCACCTAATACAGTTTGTAACGAGTGGAATAAATAATGGTTGTTATCGAGTGAGTGAGTGAGTGACAGTTGCTGCGTGAACAGAGTGTACTTCTGACGACTGACGGGTCATGCAGCGGACAGCACCCAGCAGGATGAGAAAAGCAGACTCTCTCTTCAGCTTCCTACTAGATTTTCACAAGGGTCAATTAGTTCTGAGGCAGTTATACCAGTTTTAGTGTATGTACTAGTATGTGTACGATACACATAAGTACACAGCGTGTACACAGTGCAGTTAGGGCTTTGATTAGGAACGAGGCGTCTGTAGTAATCGATTAAGGCCAGCAATCTAAATGTTTAAGTGTACGTTTAATGAAAGACTCGTTCTTTTTTGAATTCTGAATTTGTATTTTTCCGTAATTTTTGTTTATTATTATAATTATTACTTTTATTTATTTTTGTTTTAATAATTTTCGGTCTTTTCATATTTAGGTGTCCACCACAAAATTTTTAATTCAATACAAAGAGTGTATAGTTAAATCTGTGTTATGAGGGGGAAATGACCTCGCTGTTACGACCCTTAAAACTCCAGTAACTAACTAACTAACTAACTAACTAACTGACTAAGTAACTAACGTCTGTGGTTTTGCAATGATGGTTGGTTCCTCAGTTTAGGGGCTGCGACAACGTGGTCATGTAGCCCCGTGTACTTTGGGTGTGTGTAGAATCTGTCTGATAACTGGTGTTAATTGTGATGGCAGTATTAGTGTACGTTATCTGTTTTCAATTCAAGTAAGGACGGCAGACATTGAATTTTTCAAGTAATTTCTACTTTTGCCGCCGAATGCCACCGTCAACGACTACTAGTGCAGAACTTGGTTACCAGATGCCATCGCAGTCGGCTCCTGGCGACGAACGTCGGAACTTAATGGCGTTTGTCAAATGTTTAACCTATAATTTAGCTTCACACAGTTGTAATTAGTGGAAGGTTCTTTAACATGCCATAAATCTATGACATGGGACCGCCGGCTTTACTTCCCCTCCGAAGCAAGGCATACTGAGAGAGTATTAATGCTCTTAAATAATCCGACGACTTCGGCCAGGTTTGAACCCGCGATCTTGGGCCTAGAAGCTCGTTTTGCAATGAGTATGCGTGTGAATTTACCTAAAGTAGAACTGGGGAAACCAAGTACTGCTATGTCCGGGAGCACTTTTCAAATAGGAGTCTAAACCCATAGGTTACCCCTATACAATGCTGGTTGACACAATGGCTATTAAACAAATATGCGCTTTTATCATTCACCACCAGTATTCCCGTACAGCATAGCACACTGTACTCCATTTCAGATCTGCAGAAGAATGTGGTCATCGCCTTTAAAATATGACACAAAGGAATGAATTTAATTAAGAAGTAAGAATTTAAACAAAATGTAAAGTGGATCTCAGTGGCTTAATTTCAACATATTTCTCTAAAGATATTAAATTCTTTTCTCAAGAGGCAGAGATCCATAAATCTCCCACCGCGTGGACTTATGTGTGGTTTCCACTCTGAATAGCATTATACTGCGACAGAACCAAATATGTAAACAAAAAGGGACGAATGAGCGGACGTATATTTATTACGTAGGGATATGAACTTAATCTTATCTAATTGCTTTCCTCATTGACGATTTATTCTAAATGAATACTAATTGCTATTTAATGCACTTAATACACCTTAGTTAATAACAATTAGATTAATATAAATTAATTAATAAAATGCACCTATGCTCCATTACACAAAGAGCCTTTATTTACGTACAGAACACACTTCGCACACTGTTGACCATATCAAGATAGTATTGCACACGGAAATTTTAAGAAAAAATTGACATGATGAATTCCCAAGTATTTTTGAAGACAAATTTAGAATAATTTACAGGAATATACATTAATAATTAATAATAATGTCATTTGCCCTCGGGTGCCGGGTGCAAGCTTTGTTATTTGACACCCAAAGGGTAGCTTGCATGTCGAATTTCGTTGTTCCTTGAAGCATTATGAAAGTCAAGGAGGTTAGATATCTCGGCTCCTTGAACACTATAGCGCTTTCTAGTTGAGATATGAGGAACTTTGTGTTGGCGGAAAATCCCGAGATTAATTTTGCCATTATGAACACGGCCTACTGAATTCAAATGGGTTCTTTGACATGCCAACAACGTATGACATGGTGTCGTAATTTTTGCTGCGTTTCAAAAATCTCTTACCACGGCCAGGAGCGAACCTGAAAGCTTGGGGTTAGTAGACCGACACGTTGACCACTCACCCACCGTGGCAAGCTAGGGATATACAATAAGAACTATCGAATTATATAATACGCTATGGTGTTGTACCCGTTCGTCCTGGGGATGCGATGACCCATCTGCTATTACATCGCATTCCTGGATTTCCAGGACAGAGCGGAGTTAAATGAACACCTAGTCAAATAAGGAATGTGTCGGAAATTCAGTTGAAATATCTCAAAAGCAGAGGGTAACACGAGATAAAGTATCTCCAGGGTCGTTACGGGTTTAAATTTAATTAAAAAATACAAATATCAATGGGCGCCATCAACTGAATCCCTAGCAAACCACATCCTTCCTGGTTAAGCCTTAATTAAGACAAGGAAAGAAAATAGGAAAATCACATCACTATCAGATCACAACTAAGATAAAAACAAATTTATTCAACTTTGATAGTCAGACAGACATATTAAACACTCATCCTACCTAAGAGCATGGTCGAATGCCAACGTTAAATTGTCATTGTCCAGAAAATCGAACCATCTCCATTCTACTCAAAGTGTATTTAATCCACATAAACTAGGAAAAATTTCTAAAGTTCTCTTGGGTTCTCAGGATCACCGTAGCACTATGTCTTTGCGTCACTGACATTCGTGATACCTGAGACCTAATTTCTCTTTAAATTAACATCATGAATGTGGATGTAAAAAAAAATATTATTAATCTGTCTAAACACACATATTATAATCACATATTTTAAATATCACATAATTTATGGCTTGCATGGCATTATTCAAATGCTGAATATGTTAGTAAAATGCTCCTAAACATCGAATAATTAATTTACACTATTTACACTGTCATTAATCATTGCTTGTTTTGTGAATCACAGAAAATCCACTATTCATTGGTTATAATTATCATCATCATCAAAATTAATTATTTAATTCATCAACACAAGTTGCAATTCTTCAAATCATTCTCAAATAAATTTATTTAAATTCATTTAAAGTTATTAATCATCAGCTTCTTTAGTTAATTATCACCTTCTAATTCAGTTATTCATCATCTATTCAATCATCTATTAATTTATTTAAATCAGCTTATTTATTCAATCTTTAATTCATCCATTTATTTAATGCATTGATCTATTCCAAAATTTAATTTATCCATTTATTTAAATTTTATTCATCTGGTTATTTAGATTTTTATTATTTCATCTAGTCATTCTGATTTTTATTTCATTAGGTCAGATCATTAATATGTTTAAATTTCAGATTATTATTTCATTAATTATTATTATCAGAAAATCTTGTATCATCAACATTATTTATTTGTTTAATTTCCTAACAAATTGTTTAATATGGTTTATAGAACGTTATCTTACAGTTTTCTCACTTCCAAGTTATATCTCGTATTTAATTATCATGCCAAAAACTATTATTGCCTTCACAAATTCACGTTGGATCTCACTATCCACAACTACATTGTATATTTTCACTTTATCAAATATCACATTTGAATACCACAATTATTCCACAAACTCCATAAATATTCAGCGCACAGCATGAATCTCAAAAATAATGCTAGACTGGGTTCGACAACCTCATGTCTGCTTCAAAATACATTAGCAATATTGCAACTTCCTCTTGGCAACTTCCACAAAATGCCTATCACAAACTTCACTTAATCACGTTGCATGATCTACAAAAATACATAACTGGCTTCAAATTATCAACGCACACAATCTCCAATAACTGTAATTAATCTGATCACATCTAGACAACTTCTTAAACAATTAGGAAAAATATTACCTTAATAATCGAAATCAAATTCAAAATCTGCTTTCAAATAGCATAAATTCTCTTTAAAATTCTCATAATTCACTTCACAGAAAAACACCAATGTGCTATAATCTCTCACATCGAAATATGCAATACTGATCTGCCTTAAAATAAATCAGACCATTAATGATTCATCTTATAAGATTCAATTACTTTAAATCCTTCTCAAAGGTATCAAATTCAATCATAAAAATTATCAAAAGCATCAGCTGTATCAGCTGTTAAATTGAAAGTACTCTCAAATGAGTATTGCAACAAAATATTGGATTGGCAAACAAGAATTACAAAATGTAACCCTGCTGACATGTATTTTTAATTTATTTAACAAAATTCGACTGATATGTGACTAGTAGTTCCTTGTTTGATCCTCTTACAATCTCAAGTACACTCGGATGATAAAAATGAGTTCCTCAATGGCAAGTAAGATGAGTAACCACCACACGATCGTATAAATACGAAAGGCCTTGCCCCGTCGTCTAACATGATAATGCCCTGAACGATGGGTAAAGATGTGTACCACCACGCAATCGTATAAATACGAAAGGCCCCATCTCGTCGTCTCATGAGTGAATGTACCAGATTGGAATCAACAAGTCTCTAGTTGTCATATAAAAGCGATATTCATTCACTTGAGCGAATAACATCTTAATATCTCCAAACAATCCAATGGAAAAAAATCCCTACTGATGAATAATACACACTCGCTAGTATGCAATGAACTGACGAAGTGATTTAAATAATCCAATTGCAGATCACGAGTTCGAAATACTCGTCACAAAAAAATAACTATCCAAGAAAAACTATCCTTACTGGAAAATGTCTAAAAGACCAAACATCTGCTTAATAAAGCCAACCAATGGTGAGAATTTCGTATAATGGTGCCTGCCATATCATATGGTAACGCCATATTCTAGCAATACTCGGAGCAAATAATGTTTAAGCCATGTCTCAATAATTGTATAACTCCTACTAGAAAATATATATACATGTATGCCCAGTGTTCATGAAAATATCATATTAGAAAGTCATAACTCTTACAGTACCTTCTCATATCAGCTCTTATTATATTTCAAAGATCGTCGATTATTCTTGTGTGTAATAAATTTCTCAAAAGATCGACGTGAATATCGTATCACCCACGCGATAACGAACGCCTTCATATCCCAAGTGAATCAGCTGTTAGACCTCCTCTTCTTCAGGAATCGAATCCATCGCTCCGTGGTGCCATCGCGTCTCTGTCTTCGTTTACTCCGACATGATGAACTGCATGTTATCCATAATGGATACTGTCCAAATCCTTACGTAAAAGTTCATAAAAGCAGCGTACCCCATATTCCTCTTCTATGTTACGCCACTGTCCCATACAATGTTCGGTTTGCTTGTTATAAGTTCAATCTCCACAGCGGTTAAGTCTCACTTGTAGAAAATAAATTTTATTTATGAGAGTGTATAAGTTTTTGAAACACCCTGTAGCTGTGTTTGTACTCGGTATTTTATGATAATTCATGAAAAAGAATTCTATTAATGCACGTGCCAATGTTCATAAGTGCATATAATTGTAACAGTTCGTTTGCTTAAAAGCGTTAATGTTGTTTGGACCCCATGGTCGCTCTACATATTCCGTTATGAAATGCATAGTCGTAATGTAATTTGAATATCTAAGTTCATAATTGCAGTATATTGTAACTATCTGCCTGCACAGTTCTATTACTGAATACAAGTCCCAACTCAATGTTGTAACTGAATGTTGAAATGAAGTTCAGCTTCGTTAATGTTGCCTGCATATAAAAGTCGGAACTAGCCCGCTCGGATCTACTGCATTGTTCCAGAATGAACTATGCTTAAAGCCGGCCTCGCCATGCCGCTTTGCTATACTGTTCTGCGTTATAAAATGCAGCTCAAAATAAAGTTCTCAAACTCGTATTACAATGCTGTTCTGAACCCCGGCTTTTTCTCCTCCGTACACGGTCCGCACAGCCTGCCACGTAACCGGTCTTCTCGCCGTCTGCCCGGCGTTGCTCGCCTTGGCTCAATGACCTACTTCCTGCTCTCTGCTTGGTTAAGTAATACTGTCGCCTTCGCTTTACGTAACAAGTGCTTGTTCACCGCTCGACTTTACCGTACGCTCCGCGCATGTGTACCACTTCAGCTCGCTGGCTGAACTTGACTGATGTCTCTAAACTGCATTGACCAGCTCCTACCTGGCGCGGTCACGTGATTCTCTCCCACTTTCTGCTGTCGTGCGTCACAAATATAATCTCGACCACCTTCATCTCGGCTATTAAGTTATACAATAACTTAAGGGATTATCTGTCTTTCTTCAAGTTATTATCATATATAATGCTTGTTATTTCTTCTCTTCTGAGATTATTAAATATGCTGTTCCATAAAGATCTTAATAAAACTGCAATATTCCTCCCATAATTCCATCTACTTGACTGGCAGTGCCTTCTTGATCCTTGGCCTTCTACGTCATTTTCTAACATTCTCCTCTACTCGATGTGAGCGCTATCTTTACAACTTTTCCCATAAATCTCAACTACGGCTTAATGTCAGCTGGCGTAGCCGATAGCCTCAACTGGGTATCGGGTACAGTGTATATTTCACAAAACTCAAGCTCTTAAACCAGAGGGAGTTAGAAGGTGTGGTTTGTACCAAAATATTCCAAATCGTCTCAATAGTACAGGGAAAATCTTGCATTTATTGAAAAGTCAACGGAAACATATTTATTTGTTTATAAAGTGCTTTAAACAAATAAACAACACGATAGCCTCTGGGAGAGCTGTGTCGCGTATAGCCCGCATAGCACTAGGGCCGGGCGGGTAGTCTGTACACATGGGGCGCACAAACCCCCTTTTGTGAGAGTTCTCGCACGGGTCCGCTAGTCTATACATAGGCCTAATTCATTAGCCTACTTTCGATTTTTGCAAAAAATGAAAGTAGATTTATGAGATCACTACAGGGCCAAAAAATGTGTGTCTCTATGTGTGTGTATGTGTGTGTGTGTGTGAGTCTCTGTGTGTGTGTGTGTGTAAGTGTGTGTACACTGAATGTCTGTCCCCCCCTATCAATTCGAACACGGTGAAACCGAATTGAACGAAATTTGGTACAGAGGTAGAAGAAGCAAAGGGCACCTCAGTGTCATGTTTTATATCGCCGCCATCTTTACCAAAACTGAATGGCGGCCACTCAAATGGTCAAAACGTAAAATCAAATAACGACTAACCAAATCATCCGATATCTACCAAATTTGGTAACAAGATACCTTCGTATAGGACGCATCTTGTGACCAAACTACAAGGTCATCCGCCATACCATTTCAGTATGGCGGCCATGCGAATTATGCAAACTTTATAATCCATATCATGGGACCCACCAGTTCCGATTATCGAGCCGAGAATCGTTTTAACTGTTCTAAAGGAAGAGGCACGTTCGAAATTAAAAGTTTATTTTGTAATACTATAGTGCAGACGTGATTTTTAAAAGCTGAGTCGTCTCGGTTATTTGACAAGATGGCAGCGGATATCATGTGCCTGACTTATATTTCACTAATTTGAGTATTGCATCCAATATAGCGTACTGATACAAAATTAATAAACTTTGTATGAAATGCTTTATATATAAATAATATACTCCACTGATGAAATCGTTTAGTATAAATCATTATTTGCTAACAAGTTCTATATAAGACATTTTATATAGAACGATGCTCGTTGGCACAATTGGCTCAGTGGTAAAGCGTTGGCCTATAGCTCATATGCCTATAGTTCAAACCCCATCAGAGTTAGGTTTTTTGCTTGAAATTTTATATATTTATTGTTTTGTAATGACTCAGACGTTTTAAAATTAAGCGTTATATGGTGCATATTATGGTGGAAAATATATATTTAATTAAAACATAATTCGCCAGCAGATTTGCTCGAGACATCTAGCAGCCAAAAACGTAACTGCACGCCGACCTACTTATTAACTTCCGGATTTTATTGAAAAGTTTCTTCTTATGACCGCTAGAATGCACTCGCCCTGTTAGGATTATATTGTTCGATACTTCTCCACTAGATGTCACGACTGGTCTACGTGGGACTCCATTGATTACTATACCATTGGCATTCTATGCGCATCGAATTTGAAGAATGACAAGATGATACTACGATACATTTTTACTTTTTATTTTAAAGGGTTTGTAACAGCCTATTGTGCGTTATTTGATAATGTTATTTGAAGTAAAGAACAAAACGATTTCATATAGTAACTGAATTCTAGCCGTTGGTGCTAGTTCAGGTTATTAATTAATACTTTTATTTCAGGCAAATATCAATCGAAAATATCCACATAGTTTGTATACACACGTCTCTGTAGGGTCATGGAATGATTTGTTAATTCAATTAGGGTTGTGAAAGCCAAGCACAACCAGACGTGTAAAGACATGCCTCAACTCAAAGTTGGATGTTTCCCACGGCAGGTCGATTATGTAATAATAATAATTGCTACCCCCCCTAGCACAGCATTGGTGGACGGCACTGGCCAGCAGCACGTCGGTTACTCGATAACCAACGCTTGCTTACCAGAATGGGACGAGTACGGGAAACGTGGATGGGCCAACTTACCTGTATTCAGGGGTCCGGGTCACTTCCGCAACAACATCACCTCCAGATGACATGTCCCAACAGAAGAGCTCCAAAGGAGTGGAAGGAAGATGGAGAAGGGGACAACACACACAGGCTATCGTACAAACACCCCCCAAAAACCAACGGGACTGTCGTCGGTGAAATAATGCCACAACAGTGAAATAAAAAAAAAATAGGTTTAATATTAAAAATTTAAAGAACCTTCACCCAAACTGCACATGCATCAATCCACACAAAATTTCCAAGAAGGCCAGATAGCGCCTAACATGCTTGCTTGCAAAAGCCAAGAAGAGGTAAGACTTAATTTAAAATAAAATAAAATTTAACAGCCCAAAGGTTAAAATAAATATTACATGCATAACATACTCAGAACGGGCTTGATGAATTGCAAGGTAATGCAATCACGATCCGACATGCAGATGTTGAGGCCACGCCAAAACATTAAGGATAGAATTTAAATTAAACTTTAAAATAAAAAAAAAATTGGATAGAAAATAAATAAATAAATGATATGCACGCCGGCGGAAAACACAAGGACATTACCAAAAATCACGAAATTAACATTAACGAGATTACACTAAAAAAAGGATTAAGTTAATTCACAACACGTCTGCTATTGAGACCCGCGCCAAAAGGACTGACAACGAGACCACAATGCATCACGGTAAACAAAGGTATGGCTACACCAAAAACATGCCGGAACGAAATTACGACAAACAACAAATAAGATTAAATTTAAACATTAGTAGAAGGAAAAGAACGGTGGAAAAAAAACAATTACATCACAAACTATTAATGCAAGTCGTTTTAAAACTGGACGGATCTTACATGGATTTAAAAAAAAGACAAACCCAAGCTTGCCAAAGGAAAATAAATAATAATTAAAACGTGAAATAACTTAATAAATGTGTCTCCAGAAGGTAAACAAAAAAATAAATAAGAAACTTAATATATATAAGGAAACGTTATTAAAACGTAAAGGAAATTTTAGGCCTACAAGTGAACACAACCGAAGATCAACATTCGTACACGCCCAAACTTGGATATCCCAAAATAAAATAATTAAATAAATTAAATTAAAAAAAACGTACCTTACATCCTTCTCCGTGGAGACACAATAACAATAAACAAATTAACACATAATTTTATGTTATTACATGTGCTTCACAAAAATGGCAAACCCCGGCACATGCGTTGTTTAGATGACCAGCACTCGTTCGCATCCAGTTGCGACTCTCCATCACTTTCATCGTCCAGGCGAAAGGAAGAAATTAAATTCTTATGTAGCACAGGCGTTTCTTAGTTGAATTTGTATTCATATTTGGTAAAAGCCAGGGGGGCAAGCCCCCTAGCACACAGAGAGATATTCCTTCACACCAGCGGCCGGCTTCTTGTTTACAAAAAGACCGACAGTTAACTCCCCAAGCTGGCGGAGAATCGCTCGTCATTTATCGAACTGTCTTCATGTAAATAAATATTGTCCAATCAGAGAAAGACACATCAAATAACAATGTCATTAATAAGTTCATAATTTTGGCGGTATCATGAATGCACTAGCATTTGTTTGAAGACGAAGAATCATAATTGACTTTCACTTATGTCACGAATTGGTAGAGTTTTAAAGGAAACACCAACGCACTCTATTGGTGAATAAGCAGGAACTACTTGGATCCTTCCAAAGTCCGACTGCAGCTACCATCTTGTGGTCACAGACGGTACTGAGCGGCGAAGCGGACGATTCAAACTTCAAGTACAGCATCCATGAATAAATACATGTTTGAAATAGTAGAGACGTGCCCTTGCACGTATCAGTCTCCCTCCCTTAAGCGTGAACACCGTTCACGAATATGCCAAGGCATAGACAGTACTCCATAACTTGTCGATTCACCAAGCAAGTTTGCTGAAGAAAATGTTCACCAGTTAACTCCAATAGATGGGCGAAACCGCATCGTTTTGGTTAGGAAGAATGCAGGGTCAGATTATCAGTGATGGGATAATTGATCACCTCGCAAACCACTTAGTCAACAGCATCACTGTGTCCAAAAATCTTCAGAAACGTAGTACACCAGCACCAGCAGTGCTTTCAGAGTTCGAGACACGTTAGATACATTTTCAATAAGTCCAATTTAGTTCGCTTTAGACGAAGTAGGTGGAAGCAATGTGCCAGATATGATTCGACGCGTGGGCAGCCATTTACAAAAATAGAAGTTAATCTAGTTTCAAAAAGGTATTACAGAATTTACAATATCTTACTACATTTTACAAAGAGAAACAAGTTGAATTTAAATGAAGAAAATATTTGACTAGGCCCTAGATCCGTGCTTACAAGGTTTCATTAACAAGTTTACACTTTTTACAGATTCGAAGTACATTACAAGATTACATGAGTTAGACAACTATACATTTCGAAGGGACTACGGTAGAGGAATGACCACTACAATTCCCAAAGGGAACAGGAATACAAGGTTACCATGAGTTAGGTCTCCCACCGAGCCCAACTTACATGTTAGCATCTCCTATGAAACATCAAAATTAGGTACACTTTTACAATTTACCATTACAATGGGAACTTCCCAACAATACAGTTTGTATCCCACCAGAGTTTTCAAATCCAATTAAATTCAAAATTCCACAAGGAACAGAGGCTTGAAGGCTTAAATGAAGGTTAGGGATACTCTACATTATACAAATTCAGTTTACAAAATTTGTTTTACAAAATTTACGGTAGCATTTCCTCATTAGAAACGTCTCCACCTCGTTTAATGTGTGATAGATGCACTCTAGAAATTTTGTTGGCCTTAGGGTTTCGAACAAGAAGAGTAACAGGAGTCAAGAATGCCTCTACATAGCACGGGCCTTTAAAACGAGGGGTTAACTTGCTTGAGACAAGATTACTGACGCCCTTGGGCTCGAAATTGCGGACGTACACAACATCACCAATTTCCAAATCAGCTGGCTTGCGACAGGCATTGTGTCGCCTGGCAAGTTGGTCATGGGATACCTTAATATTCTCTCTAGCCTTGTCGAATTTCGCCCTCATATCCTCGGGCGTGAAACTGTCAGGAAGGAGATCGTGTAGGTTCCACAGATTAGACAACGGAGAATTAGCCATAAAGGAAAACATTAACGAAAAAGGGGTAGCTTGCGTGCTCTCATGCACGGCGGTGTTGAAAGCAAAATTGAGCCAATGCAAATTAGAATCCCACTTGGAATGGTCGTCGTGGTGGAAAGCAATCAGAGCAGAACGGAGATTACGATTGACTCGCTCAGCAAGAGACGGGTTAGGAAAATAGGGAGTGGTGGTTACGTGCGAAATAGCATAATCAAATAAGAATTGACGGAACTGATGAGATACAAAGCACTTGGCATTATCTGACACCAGATACTGACACGGCCCAAAAGACGAGAAGATGGAATTAAGACACTTTATGACGGAACTGGTCGTAGCCTGTCTGGTGGGGAAAATCCAACTAAACCGGGAGAAACCGTCAGTGCAAACAAGCGCAAATTGGTTTCCCCGACCAGAGCGAGGGAACGGTCCAACATGGTCGATAAAGAGCCTCTCCAAGGGTCTAGATGCTGGTTCAGATGACAACAGGCCAACTTTAGTAGAAACCGGAGGTTTGCTAATACTGCATGCAGCACAATTCCTGATGAGCCTCCTGATGTCGCCATCCATACCTGGCCAAATGAAAAACTGTCTGATTTTAGCTCGGGTCTTGAATACTCCTAGGTGGCCACCAATCGGAGATTCATGATAGTAACGAAAGATTTCCGGAATGAGGATTGACGGGAGCACAATTTTAGGTAGGCGGTCATGACGAGACGAACAACACAACACACCGTCCTTCAGAGAGTAGGGCTTGATCACTTCACCAGAATTGATTCGGTCAATAAGGCTAGACAAGGAGGGGTCTTCTTTCTGGAATCGTCTTACATCCTCAAACAGCACAGGGGAATTGCTAAGAACGGCATTGACACAATTTACAGCAGATACAAGGTTTACAGGTTCACAATCCTGAACATCTTCTTCAGCTGTTTCCTCGTACATGCGGCTTAAAGAATCAGCTACCGCATTTTCGGACCCACGAATATGTTGAACAGTGAACTGGAACGACAGAATCCTAGTTGCCCACCTAGCAATTCTACCAGTTTTGCGGGGTTTCCCCAAGACCCAGCTCAAGGCTTGGTTATCGGTCTCAAGGAGAAACTTGGTGTGCTCAAGATACATACGGAATTTTTCTAGAGCGAACAACACAGCTAAGCCCTCAAGTTCGTAAATAGAATACTTCCTCTCTGCGTCCGTTAAGGTACGTGAAGCGTATGCAATGGGTTGCCGACCCAGATCAGATTCCTGCAGAAGGACACAACCAACACCACGTCCAGACGCATCAGTCTGCACAATGAACTGCTTCCCAAAATCCGGAATGGCTAACACAGGGGCGTTAGAGAGCGCAAGCTTAAGATCTTCGAAGGCTGCTTGCTGAGAGGGACCCCACTCAAACTTCACAGCTTTTTTGCGTAATTGATTTAGAGGAGCAGCCCGGTCGGCAAAGTTATTGATAAACTTGCGAAAGAAGTTGACCATTCCAATGTAACGAGCAACACCCTTGGCGTTCTTGGGTGGTTTAAAATCTCTGATGGCCTGCGTGCGAGACTGGTCCACTGAGATACCAGATTCAGAAACAATATGTCCCAAGAAGGAAATTTTGGGCTTGGCAAATGAAACCTTGGACAATTTGACGGTAAGTCCAGCGTCACGCAACCGATCAAGTACAATTTTCAGATGATCAACGTGTTCCTCGAAGGACTCGGAATAGATCACCACATCGTCAAGGTAGTGGTACACAAACTTGAATTTAATTTCTGAAAATACCTTGTCCAGAAGTCTGCTCAACACAGCGGCTCCGGTGGATAGGCCAAACGGGACACGGGCATACTCAAACAGGTTCCAGTCAGTGGAAAAAGCAGTAACATGCCTGGATTCAGGAGAGAGGGGAATTTGGAAGTAGGAAGAATTTAAATCGAGGATCGTGAACACCTTCGCGTTGCGAAACCAACTAAAACATGTGTGAAGGTCCGGCAAAGGAATGGACTGCAAAACAACCTTTTGATTAAGGGCCCTATAGTCGACCACCGGCCGAAAACCACCGTTAGGTTTTGGCACAAGAAATACAGGGGATGAGTAGGCAGAGATAGAGGGTTGGATTACACCTTCTTCTAACATCTTATCGATAATCTTACGAAGTTCAGCCATCTTGGGCGGGGCAAGGCGATACGGGCTGGAACGCACCGGCACAGAATCGGTTAGCTCAATCTTGTACTCCATCAAATGGGTTACACCCAACTTGTCAGTAAACACATCGCCATATTCCTGACATAACCTCTTAATGGCCTCCCTTTGAAGACTCGTTAAATTTTCCAGATCGAGATCCTCAATAGTCATAGGTTCAGTAACAGAATTGACAGCAGGAGAAGATAAAAGCGGGTTAAACGATAATTTACTCTGTGGATTAAACTTAAACCATAAGTTGCGAGCACCAAAATCAAGAAGCATACCAACGTGTGACATGAAATTAGCTCCAATGACCACAGCACAAGAAAGATTTCTGGCAACCAAAAATTTAAATTTCCAAGAAAAATTTAGAATATGAATTTTGACTGTCATACTACCCAAAATATTTAAGTTTGAACAATTTGCCGAAATAAAGGATTCATTGTTAGGCTCTAACTCAGGAAATTTGCAAACACTTTTCATAGATAGAAACCAGTCCTCGCTTATAAAGGATGCGACACTACCAGAATCAAGCAATGCAGAAACGGGCTCGTCATTAACACAAATTTCAATAAACGGGGATATTCCTTTAGCCACAGGAGAAATTCCAAAATCATTACTCGCTCTAACACGATTACAATTAGGTGACGAGGACACCCGCACCACAGGATTCACACAACGTTTAGAATTAGGCTGACTTGCCACGACATTGCTCACCGACAGGTTAGGTAGGCCAGCGACATAAGCAGAATTAGCACATGATGAATTAGCTTTCATAGAGTTATCAAGACTATCATTGGTAGGGCGACCAGAAACTTCACAGGGTTTTCCCAAATTCTTACACACAGAAATATCCTTGGAAGTAACACCCGAATTGGTCTCCTCAACGTTCCGTCATTGGCGATACACAGCCTGGTTACTCGGACACACCTTCTTGACATGTCCCACTCCACCGCACGAGTGGCACTTAATGTTGGGTCGAGGATGAAACATAACCTTAGGTGGGGGACGAGACATCAAAGAAGTAGGGGTACAAGACATCAAGGAAGGAGGAGGAACATTAGCTACACGAAGGGAATCTGCATGCTTCACCGCCATAGCCTCTATAACGACCTGTTTCAGCTCGACGAATGACGAAGGCCTGGTACACATAGTCATGTATGACCTATATTGAGGCGAAAACCCATTCACAATTGATGACACCAACTGTCGCTCTGTTAAAGGGGATGCAAAAACCTGGGCATACACCTTAATGTCACTGACATAGTCGCTAAGGGACTCGTCCAGCCTTTGGACACGATAAAGGAACCTTTGCTCGAGAGCACTTAGGGCGCTCGCAGGGACAAAAAACCACAACACTTCCCTAATAAACATGGCCAAGGACATGCGGCGGTGGATAGCTTCAACAAGCTTATCGCGCAGCATACCGGATGCAACTGGATACAAAAGTTGGAAAATCTGAACTTCCGACATCCCAAAAATCGAGGCATGGTTACCCAACTCTACCACTTGCTTTAAAAATTGTACCACTTGGGTAACGTCATCAAGGTTGAAATGTTTTAATTTAGTTAAGAAACCAGAAATAGGATGAGGAATCGACCCATAATTAACGGTAGGTGAGAACGTAGCATTAGGAATAGAGACATTGTTACCAGGGTAGCCCGCTCGCACACCCTCTACAGGCGACAAAACATTCATATTACTAGTGAAAGAACTGGGATGCAATGGGTCGGCAGGACCCAGGAAATCACTAGGTGACCTAACATGAGAAGAATGACCGTATGCAGGATTAAGTGGAATGGACGAGCCAGCGACAGGCAACAGAGGGGCAGGCAAACTACTACTGGTAATCGATCCCAAAACCTCAGACCTAGTAAACAGAGGTGATTCACGATCAACCCCAGAAGAACTCTCTAAATTCACAAGGTTATCGCTTAAGTCGATTAAATTGAAAACACTATTGTTGTCGGCCATTTTGGAAAACACAGAATGCAGACAACCAATATAGAAGGAAACAAATTTCAGGAATTACAAGGACAGTTTACACTTTCACAACAGTACCACAACCAGCAATTACCATCACCAAAGATTAGGCTGAGACTCAAACACAGCCACCCTACTACACCAAATTATGCACCATGCTGTCCAGAACTGCACACGTCACCACCTGCTTGGCTCGAGAACATGGAGCTAAATCACAAAAATAGGCACAAACAATCAGGCTACCAGCTTCCGACGGGGCTCCAGGATTCCTTCGTACGCAGCATATAGGCTATTAGACATTAAGAAATCCCATTTCCCATGCCAAGAACACATATCAGACACTCACCGGGCTTCATCTTCATTGGGGATGTTGCACACAAACAGGGTAAAATACAGGGGTAAACGCCTCGTTTAAAAACAGGACACCTTACATCCAGCATACCACATGGATATCCAGAGGCAACATGAAACACAATAACGACAAGGATTAGCAAAACATAACATTAAGTATATTTTCCTGACAAAATCCCACCAACAACTGACCCATCAGTATTAGAGGGGTCCATAAAACAGCCTGTGGGTACTGGGGAGGGGATAGTTACGGAAGTGAACATGAGCGGGCTCTGCTACCAAAATGCTACCCCCCCTAGCACAGCATTGGTGGACGGCACTGGCCAGCAGCACGTCGGTTACTCGATAACCAACGCTTGCTTACCAGAATGGGACGAGTACGGGAAACGTGGATGGGCCAACTTACCTGTATTCAGGGGTCCGGGTCACTTCCGCAACAACATCACCTCCAGATGACATGTCCCAACAGAAGAGCTCCAAAGGAGTGGAAGGAAGATGGAGAAGGGGACAACACACACAGGCTATCGTACAAACACCCCCCAAAAACCAACGGGACTGCCGTCGGTGAAATAATGCCACAACAGTGAAATAAAAAAAAATAGGTTTAATATTAAAAATTTAAAGAACCTTCACCCAAACTGCACATGCATCAATCCACACAAAATTTCCAAGAAGACCAGATAGCGCCTAACATGCTTGCTTGCAAAAGCCAAGAAGAGGTAAGACTTAATTTAAAATAAAATAAAATTTAACAGCCCAAAGGTTAAAATAAATATTACATGCATAACATACTCAGAACGGGCTTGATGAATTGCAAGGTAATGCAATCACGATCCGACATGCAGATGTTGAGGCCACGCCAAAACATTAAGGATAGAATTTAAATTAAACTTTAAAATAAAAATAAATAAATTGGATAGAAAATAAATAAATAAATGATATGCACGCCGGCGGAAAACACAAGGACATTACCAAAAATCACGAAATTAACATTAACGAGATTACACTAAAAAAAGGATTAAGTTAATTCACAACACGTCTGCTATTGAGACCCGCGCCAAAAGGACTGACAACGAGACCACAATGCATCACGGTAAACAAAGGTATGGCTACACCAAAAACATGCCGGAACGAAATTACGA
Organism: Meconema thalassinum; assembly: GCA_946902985.2. Taxonomy (NCBI): domain Eukaryota; kingdom Metazoa; phylum Arthropoda; class Insecta; order Orthoptera; family Tettigoniidae; genus Meconema; species Meconema thalassinum. The sequence continues at coordinate 1,211,964,206 of OX336388.2, forward strand.
CAAACAACAAATAAGATTAAATTTAAACATTAGTAGAAGGAAAAGAACGGTGGAAAAAAAACAATTACATCACAAACTATTAATGCAAGTCGTTTTAAAACTGGACGGATCTTACATGGATTTAAAAAAAAGACAAACCCAAGCTTGCCAAAGGAAAATAAATAATAATTAAAACGTGAAATAACTTAATAAATGTGTCTCCAGAAGGTAAACAAAAAAATAAATAAGAAACTTAATATATATAAGGAAACGTTATTAAAACGTAAAGGAAATTTTAGGCCTACAAGTGAACACAACCGAAGATCAACATTCGTACACGCCCAAACTTGGATATCCCAAAATAAAATAATTAAATAAATTAAATTAAAAAAAAAACGTACCTTACATCCTTCTCCGTGGAGACACAATAACAATAAACAAATTAACACATAATTTTATGTTATTACATGTGCTTCACAAAAATGGCAAACCCCGGCACATGCGTTGTTTAGATGACCAGCACTCGTTCGCATCCAGTTGCGACTCTCCATCACTTTCATCGTCCAGGCGAAAGGAAGAAATTAAATTCTTATGTAGCACAGGCGTTTCTTAGTTGAATTTGTATTCATATTTGGTAAAAGCCAGGGGGGCAAGCCCCCTAGCACACAGAGAGATATTCCTTCACACCAGCGGCCGGCTTCTTGTTTACAAAAAGACCGACAGTTAACTCCCCAAGCTGGCGGAGAATCGCTCGTCATTTATCGAACTGTCTTCATGTAAATAAATATTGTCCAATCAGAGAAAGACACATCAAATAACAATGTCATTAATAAGTTCATAATTTTGGCGGTATCATGAATGCACTAGCATTTGTTTGAAGACGAAGAATCATAATTGACTTTCACTTATGTCACGAATTGGTAGAGTTTTAAAGGAAACACCAACGCACTCTATTGGTGAATAAGCAGGAACTACTTGGATCCTTCCAAAGTCCGACTGCAGCTACCATCTTGTGGTCACAGACGGTACTGAGCGGCGAAGCGGACGATTCAAACTTCAAGTACAGCATCCATGAATAAATACATGTTTGAAATAGTAGAGACGTGCCCTTGCACGTATCAATAATAATAATAATAATAATAATAATGTTATTGTTTTTACGTCCCTTTTAATTACTGCTGCTTTTAGAGACGCCGGGATGCCAGAATTTTGGCCCGAAGGGGATCTTTAACGTGCCAGTAAATGTACTGACATGGCTCCCTCGCATTACTGCACCCTCAAATGCCAGCTGACTGCGCCAGGATACGAACCTGCAACCTAGGGCCCAGCAAGCGAGAAGGTTACCGCTGAGCCACGCAGCCAGTCCGGTCGATTATGTCTCCAGATCCATAACATTCTTGAGATATTTCTTATCTTTCTTTCTTTCTTTCTTTCTTTCTTTCTTTCTTCAATCATGGTAGCAGTTTTTATCTAGGTTGTGGCGTTTGGTAGAGGTAAATAGTTTCTAAGGTCTTCAACCAAGAAATGATTCTATTATACTCTTTGATAATAACAACGAGTTATAACTATACTCATACATTTAGGAGAAAGTAGGCTATATGTTCTTTACTGAACATCTTGTTTTTGTAATATGATCCTTGTTAACATCAAGTTAAAGCATACATTTTTACAGATCTGTTTCATACTATTTTATAAAATATTTCCTATATTAATATTAGAACCCCAATATATTTACAATATAGGCCAATTTAATGATTAATAACTTTTTAGGTCAGAACTGTTTTCATTGGACTTTCTATTTTCTAGCATAATATTTTATTATCATCATTTGATTATATTCTAATTGGAATTCATTTCTTCCATGTTTAGATTTAAAAACTCAAGTAAAATATTAACAATAAGGCCCCGAACACGCGTGGCGACTTTTGACGCGACTGAGCTGTCGCGCGACTCCTCTTGTAAGCTACTTGACTCGCGACTTCTCCTAGCGACAAGTTCTTTCGTAGATGAAGTCAGTATGTTGGAAGTGGAAGACGTAGCTGCGATAGCGTATCTGTGCATTTTGCAGGAAAAGAAGAAATGGGAGAGAAGGTTCTGGATCCATCCTATTATACAAGAGCGAACATCAACGAGTTTATTTTATACAATGTTTCCTCGGCTGAGAGCAGATGCAGTAGATTTCTTTAATTACTGCAGGATGTCTATCACATCATTCCATGAACTGCATGAAATTCTCAAAGGTTGACGCGTGAAAACACCGTCATGAGACCGGCTATTGCCCCGGAAGAAAAGTTAGTCATTACTCTTAGGTAAGTACACATTATTTTTTATTATTTGTAAGAACTTCTATTATAACAAATCAAAAAACTTGATGCAATCGTGAAAATATTTATTTAATGAAATGATATGGTATGGGCAAAACAAGACATGAGATAAAATTAATAACATAATATTTGTTTTCTCACAAAAATATGCTAAGTTGCCATTTGTTATTATTACTAAGTTATTATTAGGCCTACTACGTACAGAGTGCATTACATCGTTACATTAGATTACATTATTACATACAGATGAATGGGGAGGGTACGTACAATCTACAGGGAAGCATTTTTATTTAATGTACAACTCTGTTTCAAATTATTGTTCTCTGTTCAAGTTTGAAATAGATCTAGACTTACGTCAGATTCGTTACTCAATACTGAGGATGTCGAGTAAGGCGATGGTGCATGCGAATCCAGACCGATCATTGAAGTGCTGGGTTGAGGTTGATACATATTCACTTGCCAATTATCGACTTGCTCATATTATTTCTGTATAGGCATAGATACTGTTGGTTGGCTTGTCGGTTCATAGCCATAGTTCATTGCACGACGAAGCTGAGGAGCAGGGGGTGGGTTATACATCCGAAGTTCAGATTCGACAACATCCATTAATTTTCTCTTTACTCCAAATCTAGCATATGTTGGTATTTGTTTGAGAGGTTCCAATAGTGATAACAGAAACATATTATCGCTATCATTGTCTGTTGCTCTGTCACGTTCTTGCCTGTACTCTACACTCTTGTCTAAAGCATTTAGTATTTTTAATTCAACGGAGGTACCTTCATTTCTCCTCTTTTTGGATGTCGAAAAAGTTGATCGCTGAGGCACTGGACTTGGTGGTGGTGATGTTGCTTTCTCTGTGTTTTCCAGAGAATTGGAAGTTTCCTTTGGTGTGACAACCGTTTGCAAAAACGAAAGTTGCATGTAGTACACATAGACAAGTCGATTTTTAGACCCAGATCCCGTTTTAGATTTTTTTTTTGCTTTTTCACTTCTCGTGAATAGCAGTCCTGTAAACTCTTCCATCTTTTCATTAGATTCCGACCTAGAAAATAAAATATAATGATACAATTAGCCCTAAGTAATTTAACCTTAGCAAAATATCTGTTTCATTTTTTTATAAACTAAGCAAAGTAATAAAATATTATTTTTTGGCAATATTCCACACATTTTGTAGGTATTGGCATATAGGTTCAAATTAAATATTATACATTGTTTTAGGTATTTGGCAACTGGTTGCAGCATTGCAGACCTGCACTATACTTTTTCTTTGGGAAGATCTACTATAGGCTACATTATACGAGACGTTTGTATTGCAATATGGAAACTATGAAGGAAAAGTGTGTACCGAAACCCACGGAAGAGAGCTGGTTGAAAATTGCAAATGTATTTGAACGCAAAGCAAACTTTCCTCACTGCATCGGAGCAATCGATGGCAAGCACATCAGAGTGATAAAACCAAGAGACAGTGGTTCACTTTACGTCAATTATAAGAAATATTTTTCAATTGTACTACTAGCAGTATGTGATGCCAATTATTTATTTACTTACGTAGATATTGGGTCATATGGAAAGTCAAGCGATTCGTCCATTTTTAAGCAGACACCATTCTACAGACGAATGACAGATAATACCTTGGACATTCCTGCTGCAACAAAAATATCAGAAACAGCCAATGTGGCAGTACCATTTCTCTTTGTTGGGGATGAAGCATTTGCCATGTCTGAAAATGTAATGAGACCGTACGGTGGAAAACATCTAACAGAAGTGAAGAGAATTTTTAACTACCGATTATCTAGAGCTCGCCGCTACATTGAATGTACCTTTGGGATACTCGCAAATAAATGGCGAATTCTTCATCGTCCACTCAACGTCAATATAGATTTTGCAGTCAATATAGTCCAAGCGTGTTGTATCTTGCATAATTTCGTTAGAATGAGAGATGGTTACAAATTTGAAGATGCTATAGTGACACCAGATTTTGAGATGATCGATAGAGGTAACGCCAGTAGAGGGAATCGCCAAGCATTGACAGTGCGAGATAATGTTGCTAATTATTTTATAAGCAAAGAAGGTGAACTTGAATGGCAATATGATGCAATAAACAAGCATTGAAAGTACATAGACCTACTTTGGCAAAATATGTCCAAATTATTATCTTAGCAGAGAAGACGTTGTATAATAATAAATAAACACTTTACTTACCAAACTCATTCTTTTCTGCTGTTGTTGCTTCCTCCTTCTCCATGAATAGGGTCACTAGCTCCTCCCAGGCCTGTCTCTTCATGTCCCGGTCTCCATACATGTCGGTACCCATGTCCCATATCGCAGGACGCTTCTCTACTTCCAAAATAAATTTTTCTGTGTCCATTTCAATAGAATCTATCATGGTTAGGTAGTACGACTGGTCTCCACGTCTGACTGGACTGTATCAATTCCGTTGACTGACTGCTGTCGCGCGACTCATCAAGACGCATGGTCGACGGTAGCGCGCGACTTGGCGAGTAGCGCGGCTCCGTGTGCATATCAACATATAAGACCATTGAATGAGGGTGAAGGGGGTCTAAAGCCTTGCACCGCTGAAGAAGGCTATAAAATGGCCGAAACTGGTACATATTATTGATTAATTAATTTATATTACTTTAATTATTATTCACTAAGGTGTAATACATTATTTTTAAATACCCTTTGGTATTCATTTAGTATATTTATTATTTATATCGAGACAGGTGTGCGTGTGTATAAATGGGGAATAGAGCGTTCAAAGGTAGTTCGCTGTCAGTACAGCATGTTTCCAAAGAAAATTAGAACAGACTTTGGAACATTACTCATGGAAGTGGCTATATTACTGTTGTATCTGTCTAATAGGTTTCATGTTGTTTCTGTGTCCAATGATATTTATTGAGGGTCTTGTCGAAACGGTTCGGGGAACTTCTTGATTCAGGTACAGTATGTCGGAAGGAATACAGATGAGGCACATTCGAGATATTTTGGTTTATATTTGTCCCCGGTAATGGTCACCGCTCTACGTAGGCCTACTTACGAATAGAAATGTTTAAGTAATTTCGTGTTATTGTATTGTTACTGTATCGTTTAGCAAACCCCCTAGAGGCCAGACAAATAAATTAATTAAATCATAAATTACATATAAAACTAATATAATTACATTAAATGTTAAAACAAGAAGTTCCGTGACGAAATTTAAGATTCATGCCAATGATTAATCTATATGGACCTATCTACAATAATGACGAAATTAAGTTGGTAATATCGAAATTTCCAATTAGTTCAAAATATACCTGGCATAATGTAGCCTAATAGAGCATTTCAGTTGGCAGCCCTGCTGACAGAATATATTCTTAGTTCCATTTCTTAAGGTACAGAATACAAAATTTGGTTGAAGTCCAATGGATAGCATAGACGTTATATGCAGTTAGACATTGGTTCTATCAGCGCGCGTAAAATCATGTTGGCAGCAATGCCATGCATGTGTTGGTCAGAAATAATCTGAAATATTATGATCTATTGTTGTGCCAATTTTGGATGAAATCCATTTTTTAGTATGGAAGTTACTGGTATTTTAAAATTGAACCTATCAGCAGGCTAGAATCATGTTGGCAGCACTGACGTATATTAGTTACTCCAAATTAATCTGGAATGTCAGGTACTGTACGTGCGCAAAGTTTAGAGCTGTTGGCTTGCATACTTTCTGATATATTGATATTAGGGTAAAAAATGTAAACAGCATTTCTTAACAGTTGGCAGCCCTGATTGCTAATAAGAATACGCATAGTCATATCTGTTATGGTACCCATAGCACAAACGAAATTTGGTTGAAATCCAATTGATAGTATAGAAGTTACATGTATTTAAAAATTGGTCTTATCAGCAGGCTTAGAATCATGTTGATAGCACTGACATACATTAGTTGCTCCAAATTAATGTAGAAAGTCAGGCACTATTCGTGTGCAAGGTTTAAAGCTGTTGGCTCGCATAATTTCTGATATATTGGTATTTGAATAAAAAATAAAGAAAGCATGTATTGACAGTTGCCAGCCCTGGTGGCTGTCAATAATACGCTCAGTCATATCTCTTTATGTACAATTAATACATACGAAATTTGGTTGAAATCCAATTGATAGTGTAGAAGTTATATGAATTTAAAAATGGGACCTATCAGTAGGCTTAGAATCATTTTGGCAACACTGTCATGTATGGCCTCCTGAAAATTAAACTGAAGTATTATTATTAGCCTATTTTCAATTTTGAAAAAATAGGCTTATGAGATCACCTTTTTTCCGTGTGTGTGTGTGTGTGTGTGCGTGTGTGTGTGTGTGTGTGTGTGATTCGTGTGTGTGTGTCCCTCCTAATAAAATCTAAACGGCAGGAGCGATTTCAATGAAACTCGGAAAGTTCATAGCACTATTCCCGGCGACCTCGACCGTGCCCTTCAAATTTTGTTACGACTCACCAATCCAACATGGCGGCTGTGCGAAATATTTCACCAGCATTCAATATCTCCGAAATTATTACCGATATTACCCTGACATTTTCTATGGTGATAGAGGGAACTACTATAAGTTCACTTATGTGACTTTTGAAAACCTGGTAACTACAAAACCAACATGGAGGCCAAGCGAATTTGCGACTTTTAAACAGACGTTTCTCGCGATTTGACCAACCAAACGCAATGAAACTTGGTACAGTATATGTTTATATACATTGTAATGCACCGACATCTAACTTCGTTCAATTGTTTACATAATCACAAGATGGCGGATGTGCGAAATATTTCGCCGGCATTCTAAATCTCTGAAACTATTAGCGGTATCTCCCTAAAATTTTGTAAGGAGATAAAGGGCACTACTGGAAGTCCATCTATAAGATTTTCAAAAACCGGTTAACTACAAAACGAACATGGCGGCCAAGCGAATTTGAAAATTTTAAATAGACCTTTCTTGCGATTTAATGTTCCAAGCTCACTGAAACCTGGTACAGGAAATATTTATACACATTGTAATCCACTGGTATCTATTTTAGATCAATTGTTTACATAACCTCAAGATGGCGGCAGTGCGAATTTTAAAATTAAGTTTTTATTTCTTGTGATGTAGTCATGCGATCGAAGTGAAAGTTTGAATAATGAACCTACGCAATAATTTTCCTTTAATGTTACATGACTCTATGGCCTATACATTTAACAATCCAACATGGCGACCATCCGAAATATTTAGACGATACTGAATATCTACGAATCTACGAGGCACGTCCAGAAAGTAAGTTCCGTTTGGTAATAAAATTAAATTGTGTACAGATACAGAAAAATTAATTATTGCATAACATTCTACACCTCTTAAAACTACTTTTCCACATAACTGCGAACTTTTGCAGGCATTTTTCATAGCGCGGCACAAGTTTTTGGATACCTTCTTCATAGAAGTTTGCCGCCGACCCGTAAACGAGAGTGAAGACTCCCCTGTAAGATATCCTACCGTTTGGCCACAACTGTTAGGCAAATTGCGTGCTTACCAGGAGAACTGCGTATGTTTAGGAGTTCTCCTGACCACATACGCAATTTGCCTAACAGTGGTGGCCAAACAGTAGGATATCTTACAGGAGAGCCTTCACTCTCGTTTACGGGTCGGCGGCAAACTTCTATGAAGAAGGTATCCAAAAACTTGTGCCACGCTATGACAAATGCCTGAAAAAGTTCGGCAGTTATGTGGGAAAGTAGTTTAAGAGGTGTAGAATGTTGTGCAATAAATATTTTTTCTGTATCTGTACACAATTTAATTTTATTACCAAACGGAACTTACTTTCTGAACGTGCCTCGTATTTTAGCAATCAAACTGCATTTTTTAATGTTCATAGGGGCTATGAACTTAAGTTCACCTATAGGACTTTAAATAACCTGGTGATCACAAATCCAACATGGAGGTGACGCGAATTATAAATATTCACATGGACGTTTCTCGCAATTTAACCATCCGAGTGCAGTGAAACTTGGTACAGTAAATCCTTATACGAATGTTAATCCACTGGCATCTAATTTATTTCAATTGTTTCCATAACCTCAAGATGGCAGCTGTGCAAAATTTTAAAATCTCCTTGTTTTTTCTTGTGTCCTAATTATGCGATTGAAGTTTGAATACTACACGTTCACAATAATCTGCATGTAACAGTACATAACTCTATGACCTACATATATAAAATCCAACATGGCGACCATCCGAAATATTTAGTCGGTTCTCAATATCTACGAATCTATTACAGCATTCAAACAGAAATTGTGTATGTTGACAGTGGCAATTAACATAAGTAGGATATATGAAAATAGGCTGTATAGTTCTTCACGGAACTACTTGTCTCTATGTGTGCCAATTTTGGAATAGTTCCCATGTATACATTCCAAGATATCCAACATGGAGCTAAAATTTCAATTGCGTTTTTTCAGCAGTTGGTATCACTGACATCATTTTCAAGTGTGCCATTGAGATGTCCCGGTATAGATCTTTACTCATGCCAAATTTTCTTTCGATTGCTGCAGCCGTTTAGGAGTTGATAGGGGGGGGACATACACACAGACAGAAGACAGACAGAAGGACAGACAGACAGACAGACAGACAGACATACATTTTCCCGGATCGATCTCATAAGTCTACTTTTTCCTCATTTTTGCAAAATGTGAAAAGTAGGCTAAAAATATATATTATTCAAAATACTAACTACTCTGCATGAAATCCAAGCTTTTCACACGTGTGTTATATCGCAAGGAATGTGACGAGCATATCAACTATTCATGTACACCAGTATGCCACAGAACAGGTATATAAAGCACGAGGTACACATTGTACTCACAGCACATCCATGACCACCTATATTTATGCTTACAGGATAACATACCTGCAAGGTATGTAGTGGAGTCATAACACGATTACAATTCTATAATATTTTACCGGCCTTCACCAACACAATCTGTTCTGTTACGTAATTACATTAATTTACATTACAATGTTATTTTGTGTACGACAATGTGTCGCAGCATTTAATCATGTAGAATAAAAAAAGATACAATCCAATAATAATCACGAACCAGTACGACGAACTAGAGTATATGTATACAAAACAAAGAATCAATATGTTCAACTTTTACTGACCCTGTATGTCAGTCTGGTCTCACGTCCAAATTACCCTTGTATTTTCAGTCATGGACAATAAACAACACAATGCTACCAACATTTTGTGTAAAATAATTGTCACCATAAATATTGGTTTAATAAAACAAACATTCATGTAATGGTGGCCCATGACGTAATAAATACATTCACTATTAGACTGGTAATATCACGCCACAAACTCGTTTACATTTCATCGGGATTGAAGCCTGGCGCTTAATATAAATCAGTAGCGGCAGCACTGCCTTTATGAGGCGTGCGTGTCTCGTGCCAATCTAGGGAAACTTGTTTCCGAAATAACACAGCCCATATACCTGCACGTACTGCGCCCGTTAGAATAGAACAAAACACCGATACTGGCTGGCATGTTCACACTAAAGCCGGGCAAGTTAGTTTCAGTTCCACTCGGTATCGGCCGCATCTGTACGGCGGGTACCATACCACACCAAGGACATTCAAGGTTATGTATCTGGGTGGAATGACATTCTAAAGTCTCGATAATACCGGAATTCCTTATTCTCGGTGTTGTTGTCTGTGTCAATTTAAAGGAAACCCCCAGGCTCACTAAAAAGTTGCACGTGGGAAGGCAGCTCAGTTTAAGGAGAGCCGGAATGTCTTGTGCTGTCCATCTTAATTCTCAACTTTATATTTACAATTCTCACAGAAAGTATTAACAAGAACTAATCGCATTTTCTCAGATATTTTCCTTGATGCTCTTGCCTTATTTTAACGCAGGTTTTTGAAAGAAAGATGTTTTTGAAACATTTCGTGTATTTTACTAAATAGTGCAATGTTAACAGAATTTTCGTGATAATTTCTATCAGGCAAAGTTAAACGAAATTACATTTTGAACAATGGCCGTGTTAAAATATAAAACATATAAAGAAGAATTATTTCAAAAACTTTCAGATTTGTATATTGACAATTTGCGGAAAAGGAGGATTTTTATATTTTAGAACTGTATTTTAGCAAGATACTGGAATGAATGATTTTTCCGCAAGCTGAGGTAATGGCGTCAGCTTTTGTTTTGGGACGAGGTATGCTCCAACATCGCAACACACGCTCTGTGTTCAAAAACTCTATTAGCCTACTTTCGATTTTTGCAAAAAATGAAAGTAGACTTATGAGATCAACACAGGGCGAAAAAAGTGTGTCTGTCTGTGTGTGTGTGTGTGTGTATGTGTGTGTGTGAGTCTGTGTGGGTGTGTCTGTGTGTCTGTGTGAGTGTGTGTGAGTGTGTGTACTCTGAATGTCTGTCCCCCCCTATCAATTCGAACACGGTGATTGCGAATTGAACGAAATTTGGTACAAAGGTAGCACTAGCAAAGGACACCTCAGTGTCATGTTTTATATCGCCGCCATCTTTACTAAAACTGAATGGCGGCCACTCAAACGTTCAAAACGTAAAATCAAATAACGACTAAACAAATCATCCGATCTCTACCAAATTTGGTAACAACATACCTTCGTATAGGATGCGTCTTGTGACCAAACTACAAGGTCGTCTGCCATACCATTTCAGGATGGCGTCCGTGCGAATTATGCAAACTTTATAATCCATATCATGGGACCCACCAGTTCCGATTATCGAGCCGAGAATCGTTTTAACTGTTCTAAAGGAAGAGGCACGTTCGAAATTAAAAGTTTATTTTGTAATACTATAGTGCAGACGTGATTTTAAAAAGCTGAGCTGATTTAGTAATAAGACAAGATGGCAGCGGATATCTTGTCCCTGACTTATATTTCACTAATTTGAGTATTGCATGCAATATAGCGTACTGATATAAAATAAATAAACTTTGTATGAAATGCTTTATATATAAATAATATACTCCAGTGATGAAATCGTTTAGTATAAATCACTATCTGCTAACAAGTTTTATGTAAGTCATTTTATATAGAACGATATTCGTTGACACAATTAGCTCAGTGGTAGAGCGTTAGCCTATCGCTCGAATGCATATGGTTCAAACCCGATCAGAGCTAGTTTTTTTGCTTGAAATTTTATATGTTTATTGTTTTGTAATGACTCAGATGTTTTAAAATTAAGCGTTATATTGTGCATATTATGGTGTAAAATATATATTTAATTAAAACATAATTCGCCAGCAGATTTACTCGAGACATCTAGCTGCCAAAAAGGTAACTGCACGCCGACCAGATTTTATTGAAAAGTTTCTTCTTCTGGCCGCTAGAATGCACTCGCTCTGTTAGGATTATATTGTTAGATATTTCACCACTAGATATCACCACTAGTCTACGTGAGGCTCCATTGATTACTATAGCATTTGCATTCTATGCGCATCGAATTTGAAGAATGACAAGATGATACTACGATACATTTTTATTTTCTATTTTAAAGGGTTTGTAACAGCCTATTGTGCGTTATTTGAAAATGTTAATTGAAGTAAAGAACAAAACGATTTCACATACTATCTGAACTCTATCGTTGGTGCTAGTTCAGGATATTAATTAATACTTCTATTTCAGCCAAATAGCAATCGAAAATACCCACATAGTTGGTATACACACGTCTCTGTAGGGTCATGGAAAGATTTGTTAATTCAATTAGGGTTGTGAAAGTCATACGCAGCCAGACGTGTAAAGACATGCCTCAACTCAAAGTTGGATGTTGCCCGCGTCAGGCCGATTATGTAATAATAATAATAATAATAATGTTATTGGTTTTACGTCCCTTTTAACTACTGTTGCTTTTAGAGACGCCGGGGTGCCAGAATTTTGTCCCGAAGGGGATCTTTAACGTGCCAGTAAATCTACTAACACGGCTCCCTCGCATTTGTGCACCCTCAAATGCCAGCTGACTGCGCCAGGATACGAACCTGAAACATACGGTCCAGCAAGCGAGAACGCTTTACCGCTGAGCCACGCCGCCAGTCCGGTCGATTATGTCTCCAGATCCATAACATTCTTTAGATACTTCTTATCTTTCTTTCTTCAATGATGGTAGCAGTTTTTATCTAGGTTGTGGCGTTTGGTAGAGGTAAATCGTTTCTAAGGTCTTCAACAAAGAATAGTTCTATTATACGCTTTGATAATAACAACGAGTTATAACTATACTCATACATTTAGGAGAAAGTAGGCTATATGTTCTTTACTGAACATCTTGTTTTTATGTTTATTGTCCAATAGAGAGAAAACTACGACAGAAATGTAGTGAAGAATAGAGATACAAACAAAAACAGTTGGTTCACTAATACGACGCACAGTTGTGGGACAGTATAAGAAAAGTAGCCTTAACAAGTAGTTCCGTGAAGAACTATACAGCCTATTTTCATACATCCTACTTATGTTAATTGCCTCTATCTACATACAATATTTCAGTTTGATTGCTGTGATAGATTCATAGATATTGAGAACCAACTAAATATTTAGGATGGTCGCCATGATGGATTTTATATATGTAGGTCCTAGAGTTATGTACGGTTACATGAAGATTATTGTGCACGTGTAGCATTCAAACTTCAATCGCATGATTAAGACACAAGAAGTAACAAGGAGATTTTAAAATTTCGCACATCCGCCATCTTGTGGTTATGTAAACAATTGAACCAAGTTAGATGTCGGTGCATTACACTATATATAAACATATACTGTACCAAGTTTTATTGCGTTAGGTTGGTTAAATCGCGAGAAATGTCTATTTAAAAGTAAAAAATGTGCGTGGCCGCCATGTTGGTATTGTAGTTACCAGTTTTTCAAACGTCACATAGGTGAACTTCCAGTAGTTCCCTTTATCACCGTAAATAAATTCAGGGTGATATCGGGAGTAGTTTCGGAGATATTGAATGCTGGTGAAATATTTCGCACAGCCACCATGTTGGATTGCTGAGACGTAACAAAATTTGAAGGGCACGGTCGGAGTTGTCCGGAATAGTGCTATGAACTTACCGAGTTTCATTGAAATCGCTCCAGCCGTTTAGAAGTTATTAAGGGGAAACACACACACACTCCTCACACACACACACACACACGCACGCACACACGCACACACACACACACACACGCACACACACACACACGGGCAAAAGGTGATCTCACAAGCCTATTTTTTCAAAATTGAAAATAGGCTAAAAATGAGTCAAAAAATAAATGTGCTGTTAAGAAGCTACAAATTTGGGAATGTTGATGACATTCAGCATTCCTTAAGTTAAAACCCTCTGTTACTCCGGAATGTGAACCATTCCTTATTCCAAACGTGCGTCATCATAACCGATTTTGTCCAACTAAGGACCACGCAAATAACTCTTCATGATTTCAGTTTTCTTTGGCGCCAATATTCTTTCATTCTCTTGCTCACAGCTCCTTTTCCTTTCAGCTGTCCAATGTTGTTTCTTCTTGGTCGCTGTCTCTTGCTCTAGGAAGCCCTCAAATGTGTGTACCTTATTTCTGTTGCGGACGTCTTGATCAGTGATGTTCATTTCTTGAAGATCCTTCTTGGTGTTAGCAAACCATTTTCCGTAAGAGTTGCCTTTTCTATTGGGCTTGTTGAAGTGGTTAAAATTTGTCTCTGTGAGTCTGTCGTCAGGCATTCTTGAAACATGTCCAAAGAATTTAACTCTTCGTTTTCGTATGGTATCCGATATTCTGATTCTAAACGATATAGGCCTACTAATATAAAACAGTTTTATTTGATCCGCTTGTAAGGAATGCCGCACTGCTGACATCTCTCAATAGACATATGATAAGAGAGGACTACCAGACTGAAGTTTGAAGCTATTGACATATCGAGCGCATGCTGAATGAATGTTCATGTTGGGTTGTTACAGAGTGTCTGATTTGGATGTACAATAAAACAAAAAATAATATTTTCAAAAGTAATATAGATAATTAGTGATGGTTTGTTTCTTCAAGTAGACAAATTCAAAATGTTTCAAGTTACACTGTTTTGGCACAAGCAGCACAACGGGGAACGACAAACACTAGTGGCTAAATGGTCTGTCAATGAGGAAATGGGTTACTCCTATTACCATTGTGGATTAAATCGCAAACCACCTAACGTTTTTCATTTTAGCCTATTTTCATTTGTTAAAAAATAGGCTTATGAGATCACCTTTTGTCCGTGTGTCTGTCTGTGTGTGATGGTGTATGTCCCCCCCCTGATAACTTCTAAACGGCTGGAGCGAATTCAATGAAACTCGGTAAATTCATAGCACTATTCCGGGCGACCCCGACCGTGCCCTCCAAATTTTGTTACATCTCACCAATCCAACATGGCGGCTGTGCGAAGTATGTCACCAGCATTCAATATCTACGAAACTATTACCGATATCATCCCGGAATATTTTACGGTAATAAAGGGATCTACTGGAAGTTCACCTATGTGACGTTTGAAAACCTGGTAACTACAGAACCAACATGGCCGCCAAGCGAAAATGTGACTTTTAAATAGACGTTTCTCGTGATTTAACCAACCAAACGCACTAAAACTTGGTACAGTATATATTTATACACATTGTAATGCACCGACATTCAACTTCGGTCAATTGTTTACATAACCTCAAGATGGTGGCTGTGCGAAATATTTCACCAGCATTCTATATCTCTGGAACTATTAGCAGTATCACCCTGAAATTTTGTACGGAGATGAAGGGCACTACTGGAAGTTCATCTATAAGACTTTCAAAAACCGGTTAATCACAAAACGAATATGGCAGTCAAGCGAAGTTCAGAATTTTAAATAGACCTTTCTCGCGATTTAATGGCCCAAACGCAATGAAACTTGGCACAGGAAATGTTTATACACATTGTAAAGCACTGGTATATAATTTAGTGCAATTGTTTACATAACCTCAAGATGGCGGCTGTGCGAATTTTAAAATTAAGTTTTTATTTCATGTGTCGTAATCATGCGATCGAAGTGAAAGTTTGAATAATGAACCTACGCAATACTTTTCCTTTAATGGTACATGACTCTATGGCCTATACATATAACAATCCAACATGGCGACCATCCGCAATATTTATTCGGTTATCAATATCTACAAATCTATTACAGCAATCAAACTGAAATTTTGTATGTTGATAGAGGCAATTAACGTAAGTAGGATATATGAAAATAGGCTGTATAGTTCTTCACGGAACTACTTGTCTTACATTACTATCCTCATTTATAATTTGTCTTTTTAAGAGCGTTAAAATCCCTCAGTATGCCTTTTTTCGGAGGGGAAGTAAAGCCGGCGGGCCTATGTCATAGATTTATGGCATGAAGAAGATCCTTCCACTAACTACACTTGTGGAATCTAAAATGTGTAGGTCAGTTTGTTAACGCTATATAAGTTCCAACGTTCGCCGCCAGGTGCTCGCTGCGATGGCATCTAGTAGTTAATTCCGCAGGTGTCATGGACGGTAGCATTTGATAGCAAAACTAGGAACTACTTGGAAAATTGACCGTCTGATGTTCTTACCTGAATCACGGAGACCACACACTAATACAGCCATCACAATAAATTAACACCAGCTATCAGACAAATTCTACACACAACCAAAGTACTCGGGGCTACATGACCGCGTTGTCGCAGCCCCTAAACTAAGGAACCAACCAACCACTATAATTTGTCCCGTTCGTGCGTAGTGGCACTCTTGGCTGTCAGCACGGGGATCCGGGTTCGATTCGCGGCTCTGCAAAGAAATTTAATTCTGGTTTGGGATCTGAAACGGAGTACACTCCGCCTTGTGAGAAGAGGCAGATTCGATTCCTACCTCAGTCATCCTGGAAGTAGTTTTTCGTGGTTTCCCGCTTCTACTCTAGGTGAGTGCCGGGATGGTCCTTAATTTACGGCCACGGCCGCCTCCTTCCCAATCATGATCTTAATTATAATCACACACACTAATACTGCCATTGCAGTAACAAAGGTTATCAGAAAAAGTCCATTCTCATCCCAGTACTCGGGGCTATGTGACCACGTTGTCCCAAACTCCCTAAATTAATCCACAACTCATTCATAATTTGCCTAAATGCAGTCGAATAATACAGTACAAACAAAGCAACAGTATTCAAGGTTAGAATAGTTTGGCTGGTTGGTGCCTCAGTTTAGGAGCTGCGACAATGCGGTCATGTAGCCCCGTGTACTTTGGTTGTGTGTAAAATCTGTCTGATAACCGGTGTTAATTGTTGGTTGGTTGGTTCCTTAGTTTAGGGGCTGCGACAACGCGGTCATGTAGCCCCGTGTACTTTGGGTGTGTGTAGAATCTCTCTGATAACCGGTGTTGGTGTTAATTGTGATGACTGTATTGGTGTGTGTATCTGTTTAAATTCAAGTAAGGACTGCAGACATGAATTTTTTCAAGTAGTTCCTACTTTTGCCGCCAAACGTCACCGTCAACGACTAACTAGTTCAGAAATTAGTTACCAGATGCCACGCAGTCGGCTTTTGACGACGAACGTAGGAACCTACTGTAAGAACGTTAGTCAAATGTTTAACCTATGTATAATTTGGCTTCACACCGATGTAATTGGTGGAAGGTTCTTTAACATGCCATAAATCTATGACATGGGACCACCGGATTTACTTCCCCTCCAAAGGAAGGCATACTGAGGGATTTTTAACGTTCTTAAAAAATCCGATGACTTCGGCCGGGTTTGAACGCACGACCTTGGGCATAGAAGTTAGAAGCTCAGCATGGTACCAACTACGTCACCGAAGACGCGACAGAAGAGGGGAAGTAAGTAGAGTTTGTTAGTAACGATATAGAGAACCTTGTGGTGGGGAAAATCTCTGGTCTGCAGCGAGGAGCAATGCATTTGGCTAAGAGAAGTCCTTTACTCATGCTTATTGTAATTTACTATCTTGTAAACTCTCCACCGTGTGATGTGCTGGAACTATCCCCGCACGCGTGCACGCAGGTGTGTCTTGTTTTGTGGAAGAATTTAATAAAGGAGACGTGTACCAACAAAGGGCTCCATGTAATTAAGAGGGCTAGGCATTTTTCTTGTGAATAACTATATCACCCTTGTAAAGCACTATAAGTAGGAATTAAACCGCGATACTTTGTCCGTAATTTACGATATAAAATGTTTCTTTCTTAAATTAGACTGTATTAAACTGAAGTAGCTTAACCTTTTTTTAGAAACATAATTTATCACTTTAGGGTGACTTGAATTCGCCCTGTATAGTATACTCAATGTATGATAATGATGCTAATAGGAACAAATGCGTTTTGAAAGTTGATGTTAGACTAAACTTACGCATTAAGTGTGTGTTTGTATGTATGTTGATAAACAATGAAGCTGCGTGCTGCGAATTACTTCAAGTCAGCAATGCGTAAAGAAACGTAAACGCTGGTTTGTGAACAATGTGGGTGAGGACCACAGAATTGAAGCGGTAAAAGTTTAATTATGTCACGAGTATTTTCTCAGCATTCGTTCTTTAGGAATGTTAGATTATTCCATAACCTTGACTCTGTGAAACGTTTTCACTAGTAATACTACTAATGTGTCTGTTCTTGAGGTGTAGCTACTAGCACTCTTGACCGTCGCCACGGAGATCCGAGGTCGTTTCTCGGCTCTGTCAAAAAATGTAATTCTTGTCTGATGAATGTAACGGGGTACACACAGCTTCGTGAGACGAAACCGAGTAGAGGTGTGTTCAATTCCCACGCCAGCCAGTCTCGATTACAAATACACGTACTACTACATACACCACAATAATACAGGTTATCAGAAAAAAAACACACACACGCCCAAGTGCACGGGGATAAATGACTACCATGTCCAAGCCTTTCAAAACAACAACAACAATCATCTCGAAGGCGCACAGATGCGTAACATAGAAACTTCCATCATCCGAGACCACGTCGGATGGACCGATGACGCCCATCCTATGAATAACTATTGTTGTTGTTAATTCATTTCCGGGCTTGGTACATCTTGATCATCAACCTTGAGTAGTTGTCTGATTTTTCAACGTGTCTGATAACCTGTGGTTTCGTGTTGACTGTAGCAGTGTATGAGGATGTGGTAGATGGCCCAGGGCATGAAATAAGGTAGGCCTACTATCCCGGTATTTGCCTGGAGGGAGTGTGGAGAAACTCGGGTATACACCACACTCAGGATAGCCACTATCAGCGCTGGGATTCGAAATCACGATCCCCAAACTTCTTGCAGCTACCCGCGCGGCCATAGTGCACGCCATGCGGTCCTATGAATAACAAGAGACACTCTCGTCAAATCTTGTGAAGTGAACTTTGCACAGGCAAGAGGTGTCCGGTTCACCTCTAGAGTGCTCCAAAGACCATGTTAAGCACAGGCATCAAACTGGCACATTCTTGCAGGAGAGCACATTCCTTGGCGAACAAGTACCTCAGGTGACATTGTTCAATTTGAAGAAAAACATCAAAGATAAGAAACAGACCTCCTCATGGCGCAGTGCCTAGCATGTTTGGCTGTCATCCCTGAGGCCCAGGTTCAATTCCCAGCCCTGGCAAGAAATTTAATTCTGGTTTGTTGGATGGAACGGGGTTTACTCAGCCTCGTGAGGCAGAACTAATAAGAGGTGGGTTCGATTCCTCCTAACATATCCTAGAAGTGGTTTTCCATGGTTTTAAACTTCAACTTCAGGCAAATGCCATCGTGGTACCTAAATTATGGCCACTGCTGCCTTGTCATAGACATGCTTTCTGTCAGAATGAGTCATGGAGAGAACTGAGTAGGTTCCAACGGGGCATGATTGTAAGGACCCACAAGTTCCGGCATGCCATCCGGGAATTTCAAGGAGTTATATGTGTTCCCATCCACTGTTAGCAAATATATTGTGAAGTGGAAACACCAAGGAAGCACTGAACCCAATCATTACTCTGGTAGGCCTAACAACTCTAAAGAGTTCTAAAAAGTCCACTGTTCGAAACTTAACATCATGCGTCCTTGTCTATAATGTTACAACCTCAATTTCAGGAAAAGCACGTTTAATTTTAGAGAATATAATTTCAATTTCACAAAAAATCATTTTAACTTCAGATAAAGTAACTTCAATTTCTGGAAATGTAACTTCAATTTCAAAAAAAGTAACTTCAATTTCATAAAAAATCATTTCAATTTCAGAAAAAAACATTTCAAATTCAGAAAAAGTAACTTCGATTTCAGAAAAAGTAAGTTAAAATTCAGAAAGAAAATTCAATTTCATAAAATAGAATTTCAATTTTAGAAAAAGTAACTTTAAATTTCAGAAAAATCATTTCAATTTCAGAAAATTAACTTCAATTACCGAAAACATCATTTCAATTTCAGAAAAGAATATTTCAATTTCAGCAAATATCATTTCAAAAGAATAACTTCAATTTAAAAAAAACAATTTCAGAAAGAGTAATTACATTCATAAACAAGAAGTTCCGTGACGAACTAAAGAGCCTACTTTTCTTAAAATTTAAGATTCATGCCAAAGATTAATCTAAATGGATATATCCAGAATAATGACGAAATTAAGTTTGTAATATCGAAATTTCTAATTAGGTCGAAATACTGTATACCTGGCATAATAAATATATACTTTATTGCACACAATGTGCATGAACGTGGTTCTTACGAACCATCATTAATACTTGGACCTCTCAGCAGGCTTAGAATCATGTTGGTAGCACTGACGTATATAATTTACTCCAAATTAATATAGAATGTCAGGTACTATGCGTGTGCATAGTTTAAAGCTGTCTGCTTGCATACTTTCTGATATATTGGTATTTGGATAAAAACAATAGGGAGTGCATTTATTAACAGTTGGCAGCCCTGGTGGCTCTTAAGAATATGCTCATTCATATCTGTGTATGTACACATAGTACATACGAAATTTGGTTGAATTCCAATTGATAGTGTAGAAGTTATATGCATTTAAAAATTGGACCTATCAGCAAGCTTATAATCATTTTGGCAACACTACCATGTATGGCCTCCTGGAAATTAAACTCCAATATTATTATGTATACGTGTGCCAATTTTGAAATAGCTCCCATTCATACCTTCCAAGATATCCAACATGGAGCTCAAATTTCAATTGCGATTTTTCAGCAGTTGGTAGCACTGACATCATTTTCAAATATGGCCGTGAGATATTAAGGTATGGATCTTTACTCCTAATTTTGTTTCGATTGCTCCAGCCGTTTAGGAGTTGATAGGGCGGGGACACACACACAGCCAGCCAGACAGACAGACAGACACACATTTGCCCGATCTCATAAGTCTACTTTTTCCTCATTTTTGCAAAATGTGAAAAGTAGGCTAAAAATATATCTCAACTGCAGAAAATGTAAATTCAATTGCAGAAAATGTAAATTTAATTTCAGAATAAATATAGGCTAATAAATAAAAATTAATATCTCTTCATCATCCTGAAAACAATTCTGCGCATTAAGATAAATTAAATCATTTGACCCGCCAGTGGTTGCTAGAAGGAAAGTTACGCGAGCGGTCGCACCTTCAGTAATATGCTCACGCTATGATATGACCTGTTCATATAGGCCTAATGCATAGCAACTGATTTCATGTCTATATGTATTTTCAGGTTGTTTGTTGCTTGTTGTTGATTCTTATAGGGGCTTTTTATCATCGAGGTCATATAGCCCCGTGTACTTTAGTGTGTGTAGAATTTGTCTTATAACCTGTGTCACTGTAATGTCTGTACTTGTGTGTGTATTTGTAATTGAGGCAGGATTTGGTAGGAAGCGGCCTTGGCCTTAAGTTAGGTACCATCCCGACATTTGCCTGGAGTAAAATCGAACTCGCCTCTTCTCAGTTTTGCCTCACGAGGCTGAGTAACCCCGTTCCAGCCCTCAAACCAGAATTAAATTTCTTGGCTGATCCGAGATTCGAACTAGACTACAGCACTCCGTATATTTCCAAGTACACGGGGCGTGGCGTAGTGTTCTATGTTGAAGAATCAAATACCAGAGGAGTCGCAAGTTTGCAGAAATGCTTGAGAAACATGTCAGTAGATTTTCTGGCACGTAGGCCTAATAGAACTCTTTAGGGAAATATTATGGCAAGCGAACCTATCTGAAGCCATAGCAGTTTAGGGGAACATTAAAATGAAATTATGATTATTATTTATATTACACAGAACTGATAACTATGATGTTCCACGCCATTAATTTGAACAACAGGAATATCTAAGAATAAAGCAGCAAGCATGTTACCATGGGAACAAGACATGGATGACTCGAATATTTTGAACTCATACGGAAATGTTACGAGAAAGAAAGAAATCGAGCTGTCACGTTTTGGAACACAACTCCAATACGTCCATTGGGAAAACCTACAAAACGTCCGGTAGACAGCATCAAGAGAAACCTGAGGGAGCCAGTTGCTGCCAAGGAAGTATTGGAAATGTTTTTAAAATAACTCTCAAGGTAGGGAAAAGAATGTATTGTACACTGAATTCGTAAAAAGAATTACTGGTATATAGAAGGAAGAAAGTTAGCTATTAGACAAAGCAGTACCCTGTCATCTATGAATTTCAGCTCAGTTAAAGATAGTGTCTCACTTCTTATGCGTGTGGTGTGTCAAACTCTTCTTAGCTAATCGCTGAGCCCTCTGTTCAAATAAATATTAGCCTACTGAAAGATATCGCAAGCCGCTATCTGTGCTCTAGGGGTATGTATTGGGACTTCAAATCCATAGGTAACTGGATTTGATTATGATGCACACGCAGCCTCGTGAAGCAAACCTGAGAGAAGTAATTCGATGCCCACCTCAGCCACCCTATAAAGCGTTTTACGTGGTTCCCCCTGTCTACTCCGGGATCATGTTGCGACAGTGGTCAATGATTTCCCAGCAAAACCGCTTCGAAAGCGTGGTGGTCATCTGGGCTGTATGAGGTCGCGTGTTGGCATAAAGGATGATGACACCCTCAGTGAGAAGTTCGGGCAACGGTTACATGTTTCACCCACAGAAATCGAATGATTGGGCGGATTTCTTCACGAGACCAGTTTTCCAAACTAATCGCCATTAGTAGTTTACCTACGAATAGCGCTGTAGGTGGTGGGTGGCTGAAACTCTGCTCAGTTACCAACCATAGGTATTCGTATTACCCCACAATACTAATGTATCTATTACAGATGAACTCTAGGAATATTGGCCTTATAACCTTTGGGTAGATTATTGGCTGAGGAATAACCTAACCACCAAGGGAAGATGATTAAGAAAAGGAGATAGGGTTCGGACTGGAAAAAAGGATAGAAAAATAGGAGGAGAGTCACACAAAAGTTATAAATTTAACCTTTAATGCACTTAGAGGCGGTTTCCACTGAAAATCCGTTCTCTGATACCTAAAATGGGTAAGAGCTTGGTCTAAACTGACGGGAAATACAGCTAGGACTTGGGCGGTTTGCAAGAGAGTGGCCTTAGTATATTCCCTCTCAAGCAGGCATAAGACTACTATGGGGAAGGGTGTTGGTCTGGCAAGACTGAGAGTAACAGATTTATTGTATGTCTGTTCAAAGAAATTCGTTTTTGCAAAGTAATTCGAAGGATGCCAATAATTTGAATCAGGTTTGGTATTTCCAGTTTTCGAAGTTATAGAGTTCCTGAAAAAGCGACCAAGTGCTTCCAAGAAGGATAATGATAAAAAATTATACCTTAGGGAGTAATCTTGGGAAGTGGACTAATGGTTGCATTTGGAAATTGCTAAGCTTTTACTCAGCAAGGAGCCGGCTAAAAGTTTAGACAAAAAGAAACACTTATCTTTTGGAAAACTAACCATAAGTTTTCGGAGAGGATCTCCACAAGCAGGTAGCTGGCGTAGCGAGCTTTACTTGCCTTACTGGCCAGTTAGGATTAGCTATTAAAGCTAAGAGAAACTTTAACGAGATTACCACTAAGAGTTCTTGCTCAAATGCAACGAGTGGTAAAAGCCCTATTAATGGATTTAATGGCATAGAATAGGGAGAGCCAAGGAAGACAGGATTTTGCCTAACCGTTGTACTTGCGAAATGATAAATCCAAAAACAAATATTTAATTTATTTAACAAGGCAAAAGAAGTTGATAACTTTAACAAAGATTTTCAATTTGTTTAACAAATTTGGGGTCACAGACCTCAGAAAGCATTAAACGCTTGCGCCAGGCAATTAACAATTTATGAGGTTTCGAACCTTATATATTTTCTAAAATCTTTATAAGAAAAAAACCAAATGAAGTGATTAAAAATTTAACAATAAATAGAGTACAAGGTGTGTACTTTAAGAAATTCCTGAGAGAATATTCTAGAAAGAGTGACAACTTCGAAAACAACAATAAGAAAAACATGAAGAATAAGATAGAAGTTCCTACAACTTCTTATATTTAAGCTAAATTACTTTTGGTTGTTATACAAATGAGGGCAGGTCACATACTGTGAAACCTGAAGAGAAATTCAAAAGGAAGGTTCTCGACCTCCTATGTTTAAGTAGGAATCACGAGCCAAATGGGGCAGTTTCCATTTCGTGAGACCTAGGAATAACTCACTCAAGAGTTGAAAGAATTGTTTTCCCTGATTATAAGGTAGAAACAATATAAGCTTGAACCGTGTATAAAACACGTAGTTATACAGAAATTAATTAATGATAAACAAACAAGATGGAAGGGCACTTCGTTAGAGTGACACCTTATAGAAAAGTTACAATTTTATTAATATGGTTTGTTAGTAGAAGGTTTAGGAAAGATCGATTGGGATTGAGGATAATTGTTCATGGCCTTATTTAATGTAAACGGACGATCGCAACGCGGTAGAAAAGTTGGGCAAGCACTAGTTTTCACTATAGTCTTTTGAATAGATGAAAAATTCACTGTAGTAACACGAAAGTTTATGGCAAAGAAAGTTATTGCAATGATGAAAAAGGACTGGTTGCACTAGATAGGCGAAAGTCTATTGCTTGAGAAAGTTGAGGATCACAATTAAATGCGCCATAGAACATTCCAACGGTGGAAAAAAATTAGCTATTGAGCTTTAATTCAGAGGTGAGATTCTTCAATTTTAATTAGTATTCTCACAAGTGAGTGAAAAATACATGACGGCAGGACTTGTAGATAAAGTACAGGATCTGGAAGGTTCCAGAACGATCTTAATAGAAGAATGGGGCCAAAGTTAATCCAGCGGAGGAATTAGCTTGGTGATTTATAGACAGCGGGTATTAAATAATATCCCACGTGGTGAGAAGATTTCTCATTAGATTAGCTTAAGAAAAGCTACTTTCTATTAAGGTTGGCTTAGACAGACAAAAGCTCAACATGGCAAATCCCGCGAAGAATGATTATTTCAAAAAATAAATAATTTCACACTGCCTATAAAAGATCGTTAAAAGCATGTAGAAGTTAAAACCATGAAGATGAGGTTAAAACTTGATGTTTGTACTTAACTTGATTGCATGTCGAAGGTGAAGTTCCCTTTGATGTTTAAAGTTACCACATGACGTGGAATCTAAAAAATGCCTCGTTAGGTCAGGAGGCTAGCTCTAGTTGAGCCTTAACTGAGTCGACGGCCGGCGCACTAGTGAGACCCACTCAGCGACGCACAGAGGGACCAAGGAAGGGAAAGGAGTGGGGGTAGGAGACAAAAGGTATACATATCAGCATAACCAACATAAAAAATGAAATTCTCTTGAGGAGATGGTCTTCAAAGAGTTGATAACAGGCGATACTAGCACAGCATGGTGAGTGAAAAGGAGACGAAGTTCTCTTGCTCATGGAGATAATAGCTGGCGATGGCAACGAGATCTGGTGGCCAGATGGAAAAGTAAATCCTCTTGCACCAGGAGGAATTGAGGAGCTTCAGAGATTCGCTGCTAGATGACGCTAAGTGGGTCATGGAAGATATATATCTAGAACAGACTTACAATGACATAAGAAACATGACCATCAAAGAGAAAATAGAAGATCACTGTTGGTGTTTGATAAAGATGAAGGAATGAACAAGCAAAGAGCATTAAAAATTATATTCTCTCATACCGTGTCTTCCAAGAATACACCATACTGGGAGGGTTAACACCAACAGAGAACAAATAAGCAGTTAAACATTTAAAGGTAATGGAGCGATCAAGGAAAGTGGTCTTGTGATCGGACCATTAGTGGTCAAGACTCTGACCACCCTGACTCTCCCATCTCTTCCAGGATAACACTCGGTCACTCTACCCGAAATCCTGACTAGGGGGGGGGGGGGGTGAAACATCCTTAACCAAGACCAAGTCCCCCACTTTAATGTCGGGACTGGAAAGAAACCACTTCTGTCTCCGTTGCAAGGAAGTTAAATATTCCAAGTTCCACCTCTTCCAAAAAGAATTACGGAGGGCTTCAAGTTTACGCCAAACGATAGGTAGATTAGAATCCCTGTAAGAATTGGGAAGAGGAGGAGGAGCAGAAAGAGAAGTGCCGATAAGGAAATGACCAGGTGTAAGTGGAAGCAGGTCATAAGGGTCATTGTAAAGCGGAGTTAAAGGGCGAGAATTAACAACACCTTCAATCAGAACGGATAGAGAATTGAATTCCTCGTAAGTAAAAATGCTATTACCTAAGACTTTTCTTAAATGACGTTTAGTGACCTTTACGCAAGACTCCCACCTACCACCGTGATGAGGAGCGTAGGGAGGTATAAAGCGCCATTTGAAACCTTTTGAGTAGGAAAAATTAGAAATTTGTTCCATGGCAGGAGAGGAAGTGAGAGCTTTCTTCCACAGGGAAGCTGCGCCCTGAAAAGTGGAAGCGTTATCAGAGAACATCTCTGAAGGAACACCACGCCTACCAGTGAAGCGAGAGACTGCTGATAAAAAGTAAGAAGTAGAAGCATTCGTTACTAGTTCCAAGTGGATTGCGCCAGTAACCATGCAAACAAAGAGAGAAACATAAAGCTTACCAAACAATTTGCGTTTAGCTTCAGGAGAATTTCGTTGATATTGGAACGGACCCATATAGTCCACACCAGTTAAAGCAAATGGGCGTATAGGAGAAGAGCGAAAAGAGGGCAGATCGCTCATTAATTGAGTATTGATTTTAGGTTTCGCCTTGAAGCAAGGAATTCACTTGTGAATTACAGAAGAAACTTCATGAATTCCATTTATAATCCAGTACTTTTCCCTTAAGAGGCAAAGCAGAGTGCGTGTACCAACATGCAGATTGCGATAATGAAAGTCACGTATAATTAAGGAAGTTACGTGATGTTTGGAAGGCAAAATAACGGGATGCTTTTTGTCCTCAGAGAGCAAAGATTGCGAGAGTCTTCAACCTACCCTGAGTAACCCATGGTCA
The DNA here is from genome assembly GCA_946902985.2 of Meconema thalassinum. Classification (NCBI taxonomy): domain Eukaryota; kingdom Metazoa; phylum Arthropoda; class Insecta; order Orthoptera; family Tettigoniidae; genus Meconema; species Meconema thalassinum. The sequence continues at coordinate 1,211,990,900 of OX336388.2, forward strand.
TCAAGGAACGGGGCCAAAGCACGAAGACGACTGGATTTGGGAAGATCCCTTTTAGAAGAAAGTAAAGACAACTCAGAAGAAAAGGCTTCTTGCTGCGTCAGTTGTAAAACCTTAACGGTAGCGAGATTCAATTCATGATTGGTAAGGTGTGGTTTGGGGAGAAGAGGTTGGTCAACCACTAAATATTTCCATCTAAGGAGATAGGCGACAATTCGTATTAATTTATGAAAAGAAGAATAGCGGGACAACAAGGGATGAGAAGCGTTGGAAACAAGACACGAAGCAATGGTTAGAGGTACTTTAGCGTCAGGCAAGTTGGAGTTTGTAGCTGGAGGTTTAGAAGGCCATGAAGAAGAGTCTTCGAGTAACCACGAGGGCCCATGCCAGTACAACTGGAAAGCTGCCAATTGAGAAGGTAAACAACCACGAGAGATAATATCGGCTGGGTTATCAGCACTGGGCACATGCCTCCATTGACATCCAGAAGAAACAGTTTGAATTTTGGAAACCCTGTTTGCAACAAAAGTTTGCCAGTGAGAGTGGTTCTTGGCGATCCAAGAAAGGGTGATCATGGAATCGCTCCAGAGATAGATTTGCGAGAATTCGACTTTTAATACTTCCCGTAATTTTTTAACAAGTTCTGCAGCCATGAGTGCAGCACACAATTCAAGCCTAGGCAAAGTGATAGTTTTAAGAGGAGCGACCTTCGATTTGGCACAAACAAGGTTGGAAACTGGAGATCCATAGAATGAACCGTGATAAACTAAATATGCGCAGCAACCGTAAGCTTTTTCGGAACTGTCCGCGAACACATGAAGGAAAAAGGATGCATTAGAATGAGCGTTAATTAAATTCCTAGGAATTTCAATAAGGGAAAGATCCAGCAAATTGCTGCGAAACGAGAGCCAACGATTAAGAAAAGAAAGAGGGACAGTGTCATCTCATTCACATTTGAGCGACCACAGCTCTTGCATGAAGAGTTTGGCTATAACGATAACTGGGGCAAGGAATTGAAGCGGATCAAAAATTTTTGCAATTTCAGAGAGAATTTGTCTTTTCGTGTTAGGAAGCTCTTCTGCGAGCGAAACTTTATAGATGAGAGTGTCATTGCTAGTGCACCAATGAACTCCTAGAGTTTTTATGGATTCGGAGTTTCCACAAATTTCGACAGAAGAAGGATCTACGTCTTCGATGGGAAACTGGGCGAGAAACTCAGGGGAGTTGGAATTCCACTTATGAAGTGGGAAACCTCCATTCCTTAGCAATGCCTGAAGTTCTAAAGAAACAAGAGAAGCTACCTCCAAAGTGGGGAAGGACTGCAATTAATCGTCAACATAGAATGACGTAGTTAGTGCTTCAGAGGCTTTGGAATTAAATAAATGACCATCTTGTGAGGCTAGCAAGTGTAGGGATCAGATAGCAAGGAAAGCAGAGGGTTTTAAGCCATAAGTAACCGTTTTTAAGCGAAATACCTTAATGGGCTTACTGATTTCATCACGCCACAAGATTCATTGGAGATCTCGTTGTTCCGGTTGAATTAAAACTTGACGGTACATCTGTTTTATATCAGCTATGACAGCTATGGGAAATAATCGAAAGTTTAAGAGTATAGCAGATAGACCTGACTGAATAGCAGGACCAGAGTAAAGAGTGTCGTTAAGGCTGTTGCCATTAACGTCGGTTGATGAACCATTGAAAACAACTCGGATTTTATCTTTTACAAGAGGGTTTTTCCACACGGGATGATGGTTTAAATAAACCGTTTCAATTGGGGGGTACAATTCATCATCAGATTTGTTAACAACTTCCATATGATCTAAGCTTTCATACTCATCCATGAAATCAGTGTACTGCTGTTTAACAAGAGGTTCTTTCTTGAATTTGCTCTCGATAGCAAAGAGAGCTTTTCGAGCTTTGGGCTGAGAGTTAATAAGTTTGGGAGGATTATGTAATCTTGGCATTTGAACAACGAACCGGCCATCAGAAGAACGAGTGGTGGTGTTCAAAAAAAGTTGCTCACAGAATTCATTTTCTGAAGAGGTTACATTAGGAGGATCAACGCTTTCAAGCCTCCAAAACTGTTCCAGGTCAGTATTGGAGAAATAACATTGCGATGCAGGTTGGGGAGAGTAATGGGGAAGTTGACCTGTGACGATCCATCCAAAATTAGTGTCTCTGGCGACCACGTTTGAGGATAACTTGCGAACCTGTTTACGAAGGCAATTCCAGAAAACATTGGCACTAAAGAGTATGTCAATAGGATTTTGCATGTTGAACAAAGGATCGGCTAGCCTTAAATGCGAGGGAATGTTTAACCCTGAAATATCCACAGAGTGACTTGGAGTGTCTTCTCCAATGCTATTGAGAATTATACAATTAAGTTTAAAGAAGTTGTTTCTATGACAATTATCTCTTATGGTTAGCTTTGAGAATTGTAAAGCTTGCGATTTTGAGCTGTTGATGCCCGACACGTTGATAGAAGTGGGGTTTACAGGTAGGCCTAGTTTTCTAATCAAGGAATTAGACACAAAATCATGAGTTGCCGCTGAATCTAGAAGACCGCGTGCACGGACCCAGTTGCCAAAGTTATCCTGAACTTCGATTTGGACAGTAGACAACAATACTTGAGCACTGCGAATGGACTTGGCATTTTGAATATACGATGAAGCATTAGAACTGTTAGCACTATCATTTTTCGGAGAAGTAGATGCTGTCGATGACCTTGCCTGATCATGACGATGTAGCAAAGTGTGATGAGCCTTTTCACAATGGTAGCAAAGTCTTGTGGACTTGCAATTAGAAGCAGAATGAGTAGGCGCTAGGCAATTGAAGCAATGTTTGTTCTGGGAAACTAATTTTCTTCTGTCGTCGACTGACATTTCTTTAAAGGATTTACAGAGGTATAGGGCATGGGGATCTTTACAAAGTATGCACTTTAAAGGTTCGTTTAAACTCTTGCGAGGTTCGCTTTGAGTGTTTAAAACCATAGAGCTAGCAACACGACGTTCACTAGACCTAGTTGGGTAACCAGTAGAGTTTGATTTAAATTTAGATGAGCTGGGCCCGGGTTTTTGGGTATTAGACGCTAAGCGTTCGCTTTTAGGTTTGAAAGACATTAATTCAAATTTGGAACTCGGGGAAGAGGGTTCACTTTGATTAGCTAGAGCGGTTAAGAGTTGGCATCTAGCGTATATGAAAGTGTCTAAATGCTCGTAAGAGTAGTCGTCTTCTTTAGAAAGTTCAATTTCCCAAGCTTTAAGGGTAGCAGCATCAACTTTAGAAACCACTAAATGTATTAGGAAAGTATCCCAATGTTCAGTAGGTTGATCTAATTGGGACAGAGCCTTAACGTGAAGTTGGGTAGTGTCAACTAGAGTACGCAAACTAGTGACGTCATTGTGCTGTGACGCAGGTAGGTTGAATAGAGCCTTCATATGGCGTTGAATAGTTAACCGTAAATTTCCATATCTTTCTTTTAATAAGTTAAAGGCAATGGGGTAATTTTCGGCACGTAGAGGAAGTGCTTCGACTAACTGCAAAGCTTGACCTCGGAGGATAGATCTCAAGTAATGAAACTTGTAAATGACTTGAATGTCTTCATTGTCATGAACAAGGGAGCAAAATAATTCATAGAATCCCAAGTAGATTCATCTCCAGAGAAATGGGGTAAACCAATTTTAGGTAAAATTGGTTTGGGCTTATGAGTACCATCACGGAAAGTAGTTTGTGGTTCGTGAAGGGAACCAAGAACAGAAGCGTCCTTTCTCTGCTCCTCTTCGAGTTGTCGTATTATTTTGAAAGCAGAACCTATGCCTTCGTAATATTGGTTTTCTAATTCGACTCGATCTTCGGTTTGATTGAGCATACAAGTTTCTATTTCAGTTTGAATGTTACAATAATTTTCATAAGAACGTTCTAAATCCCTTACACGATGTTTCAACAAGTCTAATTGAGCTTCTGAGGGATCTAACTCTTTTATGTACTTTCTGAATCGGGTAATTTGCCCTTTATAGGATGCTCGTTTAGAAGTAAGTTTTTCATCCTTATCCTTTTCAGTAGGAGCCATGTTAAAGAAAATAGATTGAAATGCAACTCACGAAACTGTGGAACCTTGGAAATGCTGGCAGCAGCAAATAAGTAGAAAGAACGGGACACACCAAAGGAGACAGGAGCGGCCTCTTTCCCCTTCACAGGCTTTGCACGATGTGGTTATAGCTGAAAGATTCAAAGCAGATATTAATAATTTGCAAGGTATTGTCAAATGACACTTTTAAAAAGAATAAGAATAGAAAATGGACTCTCCCGGGTTTCTGGGACCAAATTTTGGGTAGATTATTGGCTGAGGAATAACCTAACCACCAAGGGAAGATGATTAAGAAAAGGAGATAGGGTTCGGACTGGAAAAAAAGGATAGAAAAATAGGAGAGTCACACAAAAGTTATAAATTTAACCTTTAATGCACTTAGAGGTGGTTTCCACTGAAAATCCGTTCTCTGATACCTAAAATGGGTAAGAGCTTGGTCTAAGCTGACGGGACATACAGCTAGGACTTGGGCGGTTTGCAAGAGAGTGGCCTTAGTATATTCCCTCTCAAGCAGGCATAAGACTACTATGGGGAAGGGTGTTGGTCTGGCAAGACTGAGAGTAACAGATTTATTGTATGTCTGTTCAAAGAAATTCGTTTTTTCAAAGTAATTCGAAGGATGCCAATAATTTGAATCAGGTTTGGTATTTCCAGTTTTCGAAGTTACAGAGTTCCTGAAAAAGCGACCAAGTGCTTCCAAGAAGGATAATGATAAAAATTATACCTTGGGGAGTAATCTTGGGAAGTGGACCAATGGTTGCATTTGGAAATTGCTAAGCTTTTACTCAGCAAGGAGCCGGCTAAAAGTTTAGACAAAAAGAAACACTTATCTTTTGGAAAACTAACCATAAGTTTTCGGAGAGGATCTCCACAAGCAGGTAGCTGGCGTAGCGAGCTTTACTTGCCTTACTGGCCAGTTAGGATTAGCTATTACAGCTAAGAGAAACTTTAACGAGATTACCACTAAGAGTTCTTGCTCAAATGCAACGAGTGGTAAAAGCCCTATTAATGGATTTAATGGCATAGAATAGGGAGAGCCAAGGAAGACAGGATTTTGCCTAACCGTTGTACTTGCGAAATGATAAATCCAAAAACAAATATTTAATTTATTTAACAAGGCAAAAGAAGTTGATAACTTTAACAAAGATTTTCAATTTGTTTAACAAATTTGGGGTCACAGACCTCAGAAAGCATTAAACGCTTGCGCCAGGCAATTAACAATTTATGAGGTTTCGAACCTTATATATTTTCTAAAATCTTTATAAGAAAAAAACCAAATGAAGTGATTAAAAATTTAACAATAAATAGAGTACAAGGTGTGTACTTTAAGAAATTCCTGAGAGAATATTCTAGAAAGAGTGACAACTTCGAAAATAACAATAAGAAAAACATGAAGAATAAGATAGAAGTTCCTACAACTTCTTATATTTAAGCTAAATTACTTTTGGTTGTTATACAAATGAGGGCAGGTCACATACTGTGAAACCTGAAGAGAAATTCAAAAGGAAGGTTCTCGACCTCCTATGTTTAAGTAGGAATCACGAGTCAAATGGGGCAGTTTCCATTTCGTGAGACCTAGGAATAACTCACCCAAGAGTTAAAAGAATTGTTTTCCCTGATTATAAGGTAGAAACAATATAAGCTTGAACCGTGTATAAAACACGTAGTTATACTGAAATTAATTAATGATAAACAAACAAGATGGAAGGGCACTTCGTTAGAGTGACACCTTATAGAAAAGTTACAATTTTATTAATATGGTTTGTTAGTAGAAGGTTTAGGAAAGATCGATTGGGATTGAGGATAAATGTTCATGGCCTTATTTAATGTAAACGGACGATCGCGACGCGGTAGAAAAGTTGGGCAAGCACTAGTTTTCACTATAGTCTTTTGAATAGATGAAAAATTCACTGTAGTAACACGAAAGTTTATGGCAAAGAAAGTTATTGCAATGATGAAAAAGGACTGGTTGCACTAGATAGGCGAAAGTCTATTGCTTGAGAAAGTTGAGGATCACAATTAAATGCGCCATAGAAAATTCCAACGGTGGAAGAAAATTAGCTATTGAGCTTTAATTCAGAGGTGAGATTCTTCAATTTTAATTAGTATTCTCACAAGTGAGGGAAAATACATGACGGCAGGACTTGTAGATGAAGTACAGGATCTGGAAGGTTCCAGAACGATCTTAATAGAAGAATGGGGCCAAAGTTAATCCAGCGGAGGAATTAGCTTGGTGATTTATAGACAGCGGGTATTAAATAATATCCCACGTGGTGAGAAGATTTCTCATTTGATTAGCTTAAGAAAAGCTACTTTCTATTAAGGTTGGCTTAGACAGACAAAAGCTCAACATGGCAAATCCCGCGAAGAATGATTATTTCAAAAAATAAATAATTTCACACTGCCTATAAAAGATCGTTAAAAGCATGTAGAAGTTAAAACCATGAAGATGAGGTTTAAACTTGAAGTTTGTACTTAACTGGATTGCATGTCGAAGGTGAAGTTCCCTTTGATGTTTAAAGTTACCACATGACGTGGAATCTAAAAAATGCCTCGTTAGGTCAGGAGGCTAGCTCTAGTTGAGCCTTAACTGAGTCGACGGCCGGCGCACTAGTGAGACCCACTCAGCGACGCACAGAGGGACCAAGGAAGGGAAAGGAGTGGGGGTAGGAGACAAAAGGTATACATATCAGCATAACCAACATAAGAAATGAAATTCTCTTGAGGAGATGGTCTTCAAAGAGTTGATAACAGGCGATACTAGCACAGCATGGTGAGTGAAAAAGGAGACGAAGTTCTCTTGCTCATGGAGATAATAGCTGGCGATGGCAACGAGATCTGGTGAGATGGAAAAGTAAATCCTCTTGCACCAGGAAGAATTGAGGAGCTTCAGAGATTCGCTGCTAGATGACGCTAGGTGGGTCATGGAAGATATATATCTAGAACAGACTTACAATGACATAAGAGACATGACCATCAAAGAGAAAATAGAAGATCACTGTTGGTGTTTGATAAAGAGGAAGGAATGAACAAGCAAAGAGCATTAAAAATTATATTCTCTCATGCCGTGTATTCCAAGAATACACCAACCTTAGTTTCTGAACAAATCTCGTGTAATGGCTCATTATACGAAGCTTCTCTTCGATCGCTTGAATAGGATACGAGAAAGGAAAAGAGTGACGTAAATACAGTATTTTGAAGTAACGCCATCCTGAAATTTCAAAACGATTTAACAAAATTAGTTGCCTTTATACAAAGCTCAGAATAAAGTATCAATGTACCAAGTTTCACTGCTCTTGGATAATTAGATGGCCATAAACATAAACATGATTTTTAGCCTATTTTCATTATGAAAAAAATAGGCTTATGACATCACCTTTTGTCCGTGTGTCTGGCTGTGTGTGCGTTTGTGTGTGTATGTGTGTGTGATGGTGTGTGTCTCCCCATAATGACTTCTAATCGGCTCGAGCGATTTCAATGAAACTCAGTAAGTTCATAGCACTATTCCGAACGACCCCGACCGTGCCCTTCAAATTTAGTTACATCTCACCAATCCAATATTGCGACTGTGCGAAATATTTCACCAGCATTCAATATCTCCGAAACTATTACCGATATCACCCTGGAATTTTTTACGGGGATAAAGGGACTTGTGACGTCTAAAAACCTGGTAACTACAAAACCAACATGGCGGCCAAGCGAAGTTGTGACTTTTAAATAGACTTTTCTCGCGATTTAAGCAACCAACTGCAATAAAACTTGGTACAGTATATGTTTATACACATTTTAATGCACTGACATCAATTGTTCACATAACCTCAAGATGGTGGCTGTGCGACATATTTCACCGGCATTCTATATCATTGAAACTATTACCGGAATCACCCTGAAATTTCGTTCGGAGATAAAGGGCACTACTGGAAGTTCATCTATAAGACTTTCAAAAACTGGTTAACTACAGAACGAATATGGCAGGCAAGCGAATTTGGAAATTTTAAATAGAATTTCCTCGCGATTTATTGATCAAAACGCAATGAAACTTGGTACAGGAAATGTTTATATACATTGTAATGCAATGGTATCTAATTTAGTTCAATTGTTTACATAACCTCAAGATGGCGGCTGTGCGAATTTTAAAATTATGTTTTTATTTCTTGTGTCGTAATCATGCAATCGATTTGAAAGTTTGAATAATAAACCTACGCAATAATTTTCCTTTAATGGTACATGGCTGTATGGCCTATACATATAACAGTCCAACATGGCAACCATCCAAAATATTTAGATGGATCTCAATATCTACGAATCTATTACAGCAATCAAACTGAATTTTTTAATGTTCATAGTGGCTATAGGACTTTCAATAACCTGGTGATCACAAATCCAACATGGTGGCGACGCGAAGTACACATATTCACAAGGTCGTTTCTCACAATTTAACCATCCGAGTGCAGTGACACTTGGTACAGTACAGCCTTATACAAATGTTAATCCACTGGCATCTATTTTTTTTCAATTGTTTTCATAACCACAAGATGGCAGCTGTGCGAAATTTTAAAATCTCGTTTGTACTTCTTGTGTCCTAATCATGCGATTGAAGTTTGAATACTACACGTACACAATAATCTTCATGTAACAGTACATAACTCTAAGACCCACATATATAAAAATCCAACATGGCGACCATCCGCGATATTTAGTCGGTTCTCAATATCTACGAATCTAATACGGCAATCAAACTGAAATTTAGTATGTTGTTAGAGGCAATTAACATAAGTAGGATATATGATAATTGGCTGTAGAGTTCTTCACGGAACTACTTGTTAATATTTGAATATCGCATGGCCGACATATTGTTTTTTTAATGTTACACGAGAATTGGTGAAATATTGATCATGAAGGGCATGTTCGTTCGTTTTATATGTAGGCTATAGAATTATATACCAGCAGGCGAAGATTAATTCGGTAGCTTATTATCCAATCTTTCATTTTAATCGCTTGAATAGGATTCAAGAACATGCACGACCCGTATGATGGATTGGAGACACACATTAAAATATGACTAAACAGTTGATATCTGACAATGTAGTAGTAAGTTCTTACCAGGTTTAATTGAAATCGCTCAAGCTGTTTAGATTTTATTAGGGAGGATGCACACACACAGACGGGCAAAAGGTAATCTCATAAGCCAGTAGGCATATTTATTAAAGGAAAATAGGCTAATAAACAGTTCCGTGCAGAACTAAACAGCCTTTTTTCATGTATTACACCGGTTTCAAAAATCGAAATTAGGCTTATGAGATCTACATGGGCAGAACGTTGTCAATCTGTCTGTGTGTTTATATCTGTCCCCCTCCCCCTATCAATTCAAACACGACGAAACCGAATTGAACGAAATTTGGTACAGAGTAGCACTAACACAGGACACCTCACTGTCATGTTTTATATCACCGCCATCTTGACGGAAACGTAATGGCGGCCACCCAAATGTTCAAAGCTTAAGTTATATTGCGACTAACTTAATCATCTGATCTCTACCAAACTTTGCAACAACATACCTTTATGTAGGAAGCGTCTTTTGATCAAACTAAAAGGTCATCAGCCAAATAGTTTGACGATGGCGGCCGCGTATATATGCAAATCACGTGTGTGAGTGTGTATATCTGTCCCCCTCCCCGTATCAATTAAAACACGACGAAACCGAATGGAACGAAATTTGGTACAGAGGTAGCACTAGCAAAGGACACCTCAGTGACATGTTTTAAATCGCCGCCATATTGTCGGAAACGTAATGGCAGCCACCCGAATGCTCAACGCTTAAATCAAATTACGACTAACCTAATCATCCGATCTCTACCAAATTTTACCAAAATATACCTTAATGTAGGAAGCGTCATTTGCCTAAACTACAAGGTCATCAGCCAAATAGTTTCAAAATGGTGGACGTATGAATCATGAAAGTATGATAGCCTAACCGTTACTTGCGATTCAACAAGGCCCGGTCTCACCAAATCCGTTTATGTTACTGAGGGTGGATAAAAGTGTCATCAAGGAGGTGACTCGTAGGATATTAACATCCTATAATAGAATTATTATACCCTAGCAGTGACTGACAGTTCAGGCCAACCGTGCCGTATCGTGCTAGACCGTGCCGTCCCGTTGGGTCAATATGGAGGCCATTGTTTGCTCCCTAGTCCATATTTTAAGTGAGGATTCAACCAATCAATATAATATAACACGTTGTTATTCAACAAGCTACTACAACCAACAGTAAATTATACTCTTTGGAAAGGACAATGAGTTATGACTATACCCATGCATTTAGGAGAAAGTATAGTAGGCTATATGCTCCTTACTGAACTCTTGTTTCAATTTAAGAACTCACTAGTCTATTAAATTGATTTTCCATATAATAACTAGTGCATTGTTATGGCTGTAATACTATGTAATTGTAATTGATGCTAGAATTTGGAAGGACGTGACCGTGGCCTAAAGTTCGGAGCCATTCCGGCTTTGCCTGGAGTAGAAGAGGTAAACCACGAAACACTACTTCGAGGGCAGCCAAACTCATCTATTCACACGTTTTCCTCACGAGGCTGAGTGAACCCAGTACCAATTCTCTGACCAGAATTACATATCTTGATAGAGTCGGCAATCAAACCCAGGATGTTTGGATCTGGAGTCTCAATACGTATCCCGAGGCCACAGGAGCCGACCTAAATGAGGCGTAGTCTGGTCTGAGAGACCGCGTGGGTAACTAAAATAGAGTTCGACCCAATTATGTAATATGTAGCCTACTAAACAAAGTAGGAAGATTGAATTAAGTGTCATTGTGTATATTGGAACTTATGATACAAAAGATTCCCCCAGGGGCTCACATCTAGTGGGACGAGAGTTGGCGACCACGGGACCCCAGCTGAGTCCGGCATTGCCTCCACTTACTTGTGCCGGGCTTCTCTCTGTCTTCTTTCCTGTCGACCTCTCTTAGTCAACTCTTGTTCTCTTTTCACCCCGACGGTATTAGAGTATATGAGTACAAAGAATTTTCTTTCTTTCCCGCCTTAATTGGCACTTCTCTCATCTCTCCTGATCCCCCATTCTTCTAGGGATCTGACTTCTTTTTCTTTTCATTATATTTCCTTTTTGAGATTCCCGCACTGTCTTTGTGAATCGGCTCCCCGTGTATCAAAATTAAATTTTGTGATTTTTTTGAATCTACACTAAATTTTGTAGGTATTTTCAATTGCATTTAGTAAGTATTTTAATCTAAATTGCATTTTTTGAATATTTTAAATCGAAATATCACTTAGTGTTTTTCTTTTTGACTGGGGCAGATGACTCGTAGTTCTGCCCCTTAAAACAACAATAACTAACTAATAACTTTCTTTTTTACTCTAACCTGCATTTTGAGCGTATTTTCAATCTAAATTACTTTTGTGCGTATTTTTCATTCTAAATTACATTTTGTGTGTATTTTCAATCTTTTTTCAGTATTTCCAATCTCCGTTAGGTTTCGTTATGGTTTCCGTCACATTGTCATTATTGCTATCACTCAGACCATTAGGGGCCGATAACCCAGATGTTAGGCCCCTTAAATCAACAATTATCATCATCATCAGCAGCTTGCCACGGTGGGTGAGTGGATATCGTGTCGGTCTACTAACCCCAAGATTGCAGGTTCGCTCCTGGCCGTGGGAAGTGATTTTTGAAAGACGGCAAAAATACCATACGCATGTCATACGATGTTGGCATGTCAAAGAACCCATTTGAATTCAGTAGGCCGAGTTCATAATGGCAAAATTAATCTCGGGAGTTTCCGCCAGCACAAAGTTCCTCATTTCTCTACTAGAAAGCGCTATTGTGTTCATGAAGATTAGATATCTAATATCTAACCTCCTTCACTTTCATAGTCAAGGAACTACGAAATTCGACATGCAAGCTACCCTCTGGGTGTCAAATAGCAAAGCTTGCACCAGGCACCCGAGGCCATACGATATTATTATTATTATTATTATTATTATTATTATTATTATTATTATTATTATATCATCATCATCGATACAGAAGATACGTCCATCCACAAAGCAAACAAGAGGTATTGTATTTTCCTCCCTCACAAGACATGAATGTTGCAAACATTCATTGTAATGTTTTGTCAGGCAGAAGTTTCTTGTTTTCCAGGTTTATGTCGTTTATCTGCCAGCGTCTCGTTCGACCTCGTCTGCTAGCTATTTGCATAACGCTTCTCCATGTTTTGCTGTTTGGGATGTCATGACCCGCCCCAGTTCGTCCAACAAGAGGGGTGTTCTTTAAGCAGATCCCTGTTGCTGACTAACAAATCACACTGTTACGCCAGTTGACATGGGATTCACACGGGTACACTTTTTTTTTGTTTTATTTTCAAACCATAGTCCTCTCCTTTTTTTAAACTCTTACTCACACGCTGTGTTCTTCTCCATAAATACAAATAGATCCAAAGACAGACAGAGGGAGAATATATAAAAAGGAGCGTGTTGGAGGGACAAGCGTTGTAGTGTTTGGCCACGTCATTGCATGTATAGAAATGCAGGCATCTGACACACAAAACATACCGCTGCAAAGGGAGAGATTTGTGTTGAAGGCACTAATTCTACCTCGAAAGGGTCAGACACAAGAGTAATTTATAACCGGCTATGTGAGAATGATAAATTGTTGTTGATAATGCTCCCATAGCTCAAAGAGAATGGCTAAATAATCTTCTAAATGGTTACCCATGTTAACATTCAATCTGATAGTCATGTGATCTACTATATCTCCTTCTCTATAAATTAAAATCCTACATTTTTATGAGAGTAAAAATGATAGTTCGATCTTTGACATGGTCTTTGATCCGTATTTCTATCCAGGGTGATTCAAAACATACGAGGATTTTTGAAAGCTACCTGACAAAAATTTTAATTTACACACACCGAAGTACGCGGGGCTACATGACCACGATGTCACAAAGCCCATAAAATAATCAACAACAAGTATTTTTCCTGGAAACACTTGAAATTTTGTGTTAATCTTATAAATGTTATTATTATTATTATTATTATTATTATTATTATTATTATTATTATTATTATTATTATTATTCATATGATCACCATGACATTGAGTACAATTCACCGTTCCATCGGCATTTGTTGCAAGATGGAGTGAAGTTCTCTGTATCGGTAGGATGACGAACGAACTATGTAGTTGGTCTCTAAAATGTCTGCTTTCTACATACTGATATGCAGATTATGGTCATTATTATTATTATTATTATTATTATTATTATTATTATTATTATTATTATTATATTTCTTTGTGCAAGCTGAATGAATGGATATAATTAAGGGCCTTGCTACTTTGTTTATTAAAATTCCCTCGCACTATACTTTGCCACTTTGTGTTAATCTTATGAAGGTTATTATGATTATATTATTATTATTATTATTATTATTATTATTATTATTATTGTTATTGTTATTATTATTATTATTATTATTATTATTATTATTATTATTATTACAATAATATTTGTATTTAAGAACTGAATTAGGAGCCTTGCTACCTTCTTTATTGAATTACTATCGTACAGTATTTTGTCAGTACTGTTGTTTCACTTGATATGAATAAAGATGATATAGCCTACATGTAACTCATACCACTGGTCATGACGCTAGGCCTCCAAGGGCACGTGCTAAGGAAATGAATGGCAATGTTTAAAAAGAAGAAGAAAAGTTCTTGAAGTGTGAAATGGCCTCACGCACAATGTTACACTGGGTCACGCTTAGTGCTTGCCTGCTCTCTACGCACCGCGATGCGTAAATATGCGTTCTTGCTACAGGATTTCACGCTTTGAAGACCCAAGGTATGACTTTTTTTTGTTAGAAAATTCGTGTTGTCTAACTCATGAACCGCGTATAAATTCATTTTTCGTGTAGTTATATGGTTTCGAGCATGTTTCCAAATATCCGTGAAAATGTCAGATGTCTAGAAAGTTTAACTGGTTGAGGTCTGCTTTAGAAATATGATTGTAGATATTTCAGTTTCTCTAATTACAAGAAATGATTTCAGTTCTTCTCGATCACATACTTCTTCAAAGATCAAAAAAGAAGAATTCATATTAAAAAGAAATGATTTTGCAAAGATTAACAATTGAAATTGTTCTTTTCTTCAATTTCATCATGTGATTTTCTGTAGAATCCTTAAGTTATGTGCAATCATTAATATACTAGCAACCCACCCCGGCTTTGCCCGGAAACTGAAGCATCATTTATATAATTTATGGAGGAATCATAATTCATAGCAGAATTCGCTTTATCGGACCACAAACCATGAACAATTCTTCCCTGTGTCATAAGAACATTGGGGATGACTCCCTTTGTCTTTGTGAATTCTCTCTTTCTCTCTCTCTTGTGACAATCGAGAAATTATTTGTTACTCAGTTTCATCGTTACGTGATAAGCGTTTTATTTTTTTATTTTTTATTATTTATTTCAATGAACTCTTGGTGCTCCGCCCTGGGCCCGCTGATGAGCCAGCTTGGTGTCCTAAGTGAAACCCCACACAGGACACGGCACAGACCTAGAAAAATTGCTGAGTTTAATTCAAAGCCAATACAACATCCTTCATTGTACTATATTAGTCGACCCCGACCGTGCCCTTCAAATTTTATTACGTTTCACCAATCTAACATGGCGGCTGTGCAAAATATTTCACCGGCATTCTATCTGTCCGAAAATATTATTCTAAGAACATTTTTACGGTAATAGAGGGCATTACTAGAAACTCATCTATGTGACTTTCAAAAACCTGTTGACTATAAATCGAACATGGTGATCAAACGACGTTGAAATATTTACATAGACTTTTCTCATGATTTAACCAGCCGAACGCAGTAAAACTTGGTGCAACAATTGTTTATTCACATTGTAATTCATTGACATCTAACAGTGTTTAATTGTTTACATAACCTCAAGATGGCGGCTGCGCGACATTTTAAACTTAGGCTAAGTTTTAAATTCTTGTGTCCTAATCTTGCGATCGAAGTCAACATTTGAATAATGAACCTACGCAATAATGCACATCTAATAGTAAATAACTCTACGGCCAATAAATATTAAATTCCAACATGGCGTCCATCCGAAATACTAAGCCGGTTCTCAATATCTATTAATCTTTGACAGCAATCAAATTGAAATTTTGTATGTTGATAGAGGCTATAAACATAAGTTCACCGATGGGACAATCAATAATCTGCTGAGTACAAATCCAACATGGCTGCGACGCAAAATTAAAATATTTAAAGGGCGGTTTCTCGCGATTTAACCATCCGAGCGCAGTGAAATTTGGTACGGTATATGCTTATACAAATGTTATTCCATTAGCATATAATTGTTTCAGTTGTTTTCATAACCACAAGATGGCGGCTGAGCGAAATGTTAAAATCTCGTTTTGTCATCTTGTGTCCTAATCATGCGATTGAAGTTTGAATAAACACCTACACAATAATGTTCTTATAATAGTACTTTTTTATATATATATATATTTGGTCCAGTATCCAACATGCCGACCATCCCAAATGTTAAGACGGTTCTCAATATCTACGAATCTATTACTGCAATCAAACTGATTATTTTATGTTGATAGAGGCAACTAATAGTCTATAAGTAGGATATATGAAAATAAGCTATATGTTTCTTCACGGAACTAGCCTACTTGTTAAGAACTGTGTTTACTTTCATGTGCATGTAATTATTGTGTTAACTAGTGTACACAAAATAAATTGCTCTTACATATTTGAGCCCTGAGTAAATCACTATATAAAAGGTGTATTATTTAGCTCAATTAGTCTTAACGCCATTGACTGTGATACCTTTTGATAGGCATGGATTGATCGTGGTGCAACATTCGAATTGTATCGGCTCATTTTAAAGTCTCTGTGCGTGTAACAGCTTTTTAACCGCAACGCCAATGAAAATTGTGACAAATACATTATTTTGCTCTGACTGCAATAACGTAATGCGATGGTAATTCCGATGCACTGGACGCTTCTGTTCAGTACACGGTGATCAATAACAAAGTGTTCGCTAGTAATTGCTTTTACACTGATCGTAATTGCTAGAATTTGGAAAAACGCATTTGCCCTTAATGAAAGTGAGGATAGAAGCCTGTTGCGATGATCATGAGAACATTTGGTCAGGGAGTACGTAAAACGATAGATATTCACTAGAGTTGGTCTACGCAGGACAGCAATTCGCTTTTAAGCGTGCAGATACAGTTCAGCACGTGAAAAAAATCATGCATTAAAATATACTGCGTGATCTTATTTTGTCAAGCTAACTTTTAGGCTCTACTTACAGAAAGCGTTATTGAAATATCAGCACTGTATCCAAAGACATGATGAAATTACCACTATTTATCAGTGGAACGAAATTATTACAATCACTTGCGGCGCCCATCTTACCGTGGCACACATTCTCTTGGAATGTATGGACCTGGCCGATCTGGGAAGGACTCTTAAACTGCCTAACACCCTCTCCCTTATTCTCCATGATGACGGGCCGTCAGTAGACCTCGTCATCCGATTCATGAGGGAGAGTGGTTACTTTTTTAAGTTTTAATGTAAGTCAAGACTTTTGATTCAGATTGAGTCTGTTTTATGATTTTTATTGCGTTCATCTATTTTATTGTTCACTATGGCTTATCTTTTATTTTTTTACCACCCCCCTTTTATTATTTTTATTCAAATAAAACGTAATTGTAGGGGCTCACTGCCTGCCTTATCTAAACCATTTTCGTTTCATCCATGGCAGTGAGCTGTTTTTATCTTCATCCTTTCAGTTCATTAGGGGCCGATAACCGAGATGTTAGGCCCCATAAAACAACAATTGTCATCAGCATCATCATCATCATAATTTTATTATCTAAGAGTTGAAATTTCTTGGTACAAATTATTTAAGATTGTATTTTTAAGAATTATAATTTCTATAATAATTTCCTCCGTAAACGTACCGCTTTTCCATGGGTAATGCTGAATGTTTCAAGGTTTGGTCTTAACGCACCATTTAACAAACTTAACCTCATTTAGACCTGTAAGGCTTGAAATTAGTCCTTCTCAAAATTTTCTTGAAGACAAAAAAATTAAAATTTTAAGTTGCTCAGAGTAGCCATGAAATGATAATTCTCAATTACAGATGTATAAATAACTGAGAATTACTTTTGTAGGTGGAGGAATAACCCTCACTTTTCAAAATTAAACAAGTAGTTCCGTGAAGAACTATGCTGCCTATTTTCATATATCCTACTTATGTTAATTGCCTCTATCTACATACAAAATTTCAGTTTGATTGCTGTAATAGATTCGTAGATATTGAGAACCGACTAAATATTTCGGATGGTCACCATGATGGATTTTATATATGTAGGTCCTAGAGTTATGTACTGTTATATGAAGATTATTGTGTACGTGTAGCATTAAAACTTAAATCGCATGATTAGGACACAAGAAGTAAAAAAGAGATTTTAAAATTTCGCACAGCTGCCATCTTGTGCTTATGGAAACAATTGACTTAAATTTGATGCCAGTGGATTAACATTCGTGTAAGGATTTACTGTACCAAGTTTCACTGCACTCGGATGGTTAAATTGCGAGAAACGTCCATGTGAACTTTTATATACTTCGCGTCGCCGCCATGTTGGATTTGTGATCACCAGGTTATTTAAAGTCCTATAGGTGAACTTAAGTTCATAGCCCCTATGGACATAAAAAATCTGTTTGATTGCTATAATAGATTCGTAGATATTCAGAGCCGTCTAAATATTTCGGATGGTCGCCATGTTGGATTGTTAAATGTATATGCCATAGAGTAATGTACCATTAAAGGAAAATTATTGCGTAGGTTCATTATTCAAACTTTCTCTTCGATCGCATGATTACGACACTAGAAATAAAAACTTAATTTTAAAATTCGCAAAGCCGCCATCTTGGGGTTATGTTAACAATTGAACTAAATTAGATACCGGTGTATTACAATGTGTATAAACATTTCCTGTACCAGATTTCATTGCGGTTGGAACATTACATCGCGAGAAAGGTCTATTTAAAATTTTCAAATTCGCTTGGCCGTCATGTTCGTTTTGTAGTTAACCGGTTTTTGAAAGTCTTATAGATGAACTTCCAGTAGTGCCCTTTATCTCCGTACAACATTTCAGGGTGATACCGCTAATATTTTCAGAGATATAGAATGCCGGTGAAATTTTCCGCACATCCGCCATCTTGTGGTTATGTAAACAATTGAACCAAGTTAGATGTCGGTGCATTACAATGTGTATAAACATATACTGTACCAAGTTTTATTGCGTTTGGTTGGTTAAACCACGAGAAACGTCTATTTAAAAGTCGCAAATTCGCGTGGCCGGCATGTAGGTTTTGTAGTTACCAGGTTTACGAAACTCTGATGGGTGAACTTCTAGTTGTTCCCTTGATCACCGTACAAAATTTCAGGGTGATATCGGGAATAGTTTCGGAGATATTGAATGCTGGTGAAATATTTTGCACAGCCGCCATATTGGATTGGTGAGACGTAACAAAATTTGAAGGGCACTGTCTGGGTGGTCTGAAATAGTGCTATGAACTTACCGAGTTTCATTGAAATCGCTCCAGCAGTTTAGAAGTTATTAGGGACACACACACACACACACTCCTCACACGCGCACACACACACACACACACACACACACACACACACACGGACAAGAGGTGATTTCATAAGCCTATTTTTTCAAAATTGAAAATAGGCTAAAATCCTATTAACATGGGAGATGTGAAGGAAACGACGAAAGACAGTTCAAAGCACGCGTATGTTTTGAAAATTGTTTAAAAATAGTTCTGATCAGAATTTGGACAATTTAGAAGTTCGATCATGGACGAATATATAAGTGAGTTTTCTTGGAGATTTGTATAAGTATTGCACAAGCTGTATGACAAGCCCAGCGATGATAATAATAGTGTTACTTCCTCGGCTCTCTATGCTCTACCTCCCCTTTAAGAGTTCCAAGCCGCTCTTGGGGAATATAGCTAGTGGGAGCCACATCACGATCTAGTACACAGACTGCTTTTTAGTCGGTCAACATGTATATGTGCCCAATTAATTTGCGGGGGGATTACACATCCACTTACACCTACTAGCCCGGAAAAATACATTGATTAATGATACTAGCGGACTCGTGCGAGAAATCTCGCATGTTCATAAACCACACTTTCCCCAATAGGATTATAATGAGTGATTTAAAGGGAAAGGTTGTTATGTTTTTATTTCAACCAAATGACTATAGAACACTATTACATTTCAGTTAGAATTCCAAGTTCTACGTTCCCAAACTTAAGAAGTCAATCGCTGAAAATTGGACCATCATAACACTCACCAGTTATTCGATATTTATGAAAATATACGATTTGAGTACTCATTCCTTTGATTTACTGTTTCTGAAATCCATGCAAAATGATAAAGGAAGGACCTAACAATGTTAAAATGACATAAAACAGGCGTAAGAGCGGCCAAAATGTGAAGTAGACAGCAATATGGAGCGTATTTTCCTACAGCAACAGAGTCTGCAAATTGCACACTTCGTACATTTTAAGTCATTTTTTAAAGAAATGTAGATATTTATGAAATTAGTGTGCAATTCGTCACTGCTAATGTCTATTCTCTTTCATTTGAATCCTCATTTGTCACGATCGGTGGCTTGTGAGCGCCGCAGGAGGGATCTATGCTACTGAAATAATATAATAATAATAATAGTAACATAACAATAATAATATAATATTCACGTTGCGAACTTTCGCAACGTGAATGTAGGTTTATGGGGTAGTAGAGAAGAATGTGGGAAAACGAAGTTTTAAATATTGAAGTAATGTATTTAATGTTGTTAAACGGCATACGTACATGAGAAGAACACAAAGAATTGTCACAGCACCTCTTTGTAGACAATATTCGCTGTTACAACGAATTCATCGGTTATTGTTTGCTCGGGAGGTTTTTCTACATCAATTATTACATTTGCAAAGGATTGAACCCGAGAGAAAGACTTGGCGAGACCGCACCGGAGCCATCTGCTGAGAGACTCCTCAGCTAGCAGTACGCCGCGCTCCCGCCAGATGGCTGCCGCCGAGCTGCCCTGCACTCTAGTGGCAGGCTCGCCTAGAAGTACGCCGTGCTCCCGCCAGATGGCTGCCGCCGCCACGCTGCCCTGCGCTCTAGTGACAGGCTCGTCAGGTTCGGTGCGCCCATTGTACATGTACATTTTTAAGGTATTTATTTAATTGTGAGGCATTTAAAGAGGAAATGAGTGCGTTTCGGGCACACATGGGGTTATGCGGAAACGTAGGTACCCCATATGTGTAGGTTGATGTTAACAGGACCTTATTTATGGTACAAAACCGGAATGGGACCTTAGCAGAATAATATAGGGAGGGTACTCTTATATACTTCCCATTTGTTTGGGCACATTAAGGTGTAGACCAATTGAATTGCAACTACTTTACTAGACTCCGCCTAGCCGATTAATCGATGTGTCTGTCTAATAATCGTTTTCGATTAATATCAAATTGTTTGATTAATCGATTATTATTAATCGACTATCCGAACATCGCTTTCTACCAGCTCTAGTCGCTAATGAGGGTAGCTCAAGTGGCCAAGGTGGATGGCAGATATTTGCTAGTGATCGTAACAGAGAGGCGTCTTTGGTGGTCTTAGCGAAGGGTGAACAATAAGCAGATAAATGAAAATCCACAACCTGCTTCCAGTCTCCGACCGGGTCAGGAATGGAATGAATGAAGCCCCCATCTAGCGGCGAGGATATAGACTGTGCCGGCTGCCGAGGCCTGACGCACTCCTCTGGAGCAATGATTAAATGAATGACATATGAAATGAAATGATAGTGGAGAGTGTTGCTGGAATGCAATTTTGACAGGGAAAACCGGAGTACCCGGAGAAAAACCTGTCTGCCTCCGTTTTGTCCAGCACAGATCTCACATGGAGTGACCGGGATTTGAACCACGGACCCAGCGGTGAGAGGCCGGCGTGCTGCCGCCTAAGCCACGGAGGCTTTAATAAGCAGATAAATGTTTAAAAGAAATCGTTGAGTGCTTTCATTGTAGCAAAACTAACACAATCTGTGTTGGTTCCATAATTTTGTATGAAGATTGTTGGATAAACACTGAAAAGCTTGGAGAATTTTGAAGACAAATGTGCGAGGTATTTGACCTCTTACCTGGCATAGCTGTTAAGGTTATCGCCAAATGTATAGAAGGTTGCAATATCGAAGCCCAACGCAGTCGGCCGGCATTTGTGGGTGTTTCAAAGTGGAGGATCTGTGTCAGTAGATTTACCGGCACGTTAAAGATCCTGTTCAGTGCCGGCAATCCAGTGCAATTAAAGCCGCATCATATAAGTGGGATCGTAAACACATAAAATCATCCCAAGGCGGTCCGGGTTCGATTCCCGGTCAATGCATGTGAGATTTTCGAAGTGAAATGCCATGTCCTGTGGTTCGGATTCCACGTAAAAAGGAGGTCCCGTGGCTCATAATCACAAGATTCACGGTCACGTAAAACTACAATCTTCCTTCCTTACATAAAACCATCAAGATAAACTCTGCTATTATAGTTACAGTACCACTGTTTGTACTTCTAATTGGTAATTGAATTGGTTTGTTGTTGCTTCATTTGAAGGGTTTGGGCATTGTAGTATTTTATCCCCGTGTACTAGGGTGTGTGTGTGTATTTGGTCTTATTTCCTATGTCATTTTGTCGTCTGTACTACTGGGTGTATTTGCAATTCAGGTGAGGATTGGGAAGGAAGTGGGCGTGACCTTCTGTTAGATACCATCCCGGCATTTGCCTGGAGTGGAAGTGGAATATCACGGAAACCACTTTCCGGATGGCTGAGATAGGAATCGAACCCACCTCTTCTCTGTTTTGCCTCACGAGGCTGGGTGTACTCCGTTTCAGCCCTCCGACCAGAATTTAATTTCTTGGCAGAGACCGAAATCGAACCCGGGGGGTGACAGCCAAGAATACTAGCTGTGACACCAGGAGGAATTAGATTGACAAGGAGGTTGTAATTGACATGGCATTTGTCGGAAGTAAATTTAGGAAGCCACGCAAAACCATATGATGATTGACAGCCAAATCTGTACCAACCACTTTAGTAGCAAGGTTGGGTTCAATCCATACCGAGCCAGAATTAAAATCCTCTGGCGTAAGGATGGGAATAGAACCCAGATTATGTGCGTGGAGAGCTTCTATACTACATAGGTGATCACCCCATAGCGCACTTTGCATCTAAGTTTTGGAAGTTAGCCGTAGTCGTGATGGTGTAAATAGCTCACACCTGCACGGACAGCAACCCATTTTGCGGCTTCGGTGGCGTAGTTGGTAGCATGCTGAGGTTCTAAGCCCTAGATCGTGGGTTCAAACCCGGCCGAAGTCATCGGATTCTTTAAGACCGTTCAAAATCCCTAAGTAAGCCTTCCTTCGGAGGGGAATTAAAGCCGGCGGGCCCATGTCACAGATTTATGGCATGTAAAAGCACCTTCCACTAACTACAATTGTGTGAAGCCAAATTTGTAGGTTAGATTTGATTAACACTCTATTAGATCCAACGATCGTTGCCAGTTGCCGGTTAGGTGGCATCTAGTAGCCATGTTCACATCTAGGTGTCATTCCTGGTAGCATTTCGTAGCAAAAGTAGGAACTACTTGAAATTGATCGTCTGCAGTCCTTGCCTAAATTACAGATAACACACACTAATAGAGCCATCACAATTAACACCGGTTATCAGACAAATATTTCACACACCCAAAGTACACGGGGCTGCATGACCGCGTTGTCGCTGCCCCTAAACTGAGGAACCAACCAAACAGCAACAAATTCTGTTTCGAATGCTGAATGCACTCTTATTTTCAAGTCTTGCACAATAGCTGTAATTAATATTATTAATAATAATAATAATAATAATAATAATAATAATAATAATAAAAGTCCTCTCGGCACGCCGGAAGGCGGAGGTAGATTTCGCCGGACAAACTTGGGGATAGGCGAAAATAGGCAGAATATGCAGGTTTTCGTAGAAGGATCAGACCTCATTTATTGCGAGACAGTATTTTATAATTGGAGCTTAATTAA
Organism: Meconema thalassinum; assembly: GCA_946902985.2. Classification (NCBI taxonomy): domain Eukaryota; kingdom Metazoa; phylum Arthropoda; class Insecta; order Orthoptera; family Tettigoniidae; genus Meconema; species Meconema thalassinum. The sequence continues at coordinate 1,212,014,185 of OX336388.2, forward strand.
CTTTGTTTTTCGTCATTTTATGCATACTTTAAACATTTTATTGTCTTATGGGGACGGTAACCTTCTTGTCATTTTGAAAAAATAGGCTTATGAGATCACCTTTTGTCCGTGTGTGTGTGCGTGTGTGTGTGATTCGTGTGTGTGTCCCCCTCTAATAAAATCTAAACGGCTGGAGGGATTTCAATGAAACTCGGTAAGTTCATAGCACTATTCCGGGCGACCCCGACCGTGCCCTTAAAATTTTGTTACGACTCACCAATCCAACATGGCGGCTGTGCGAAATATTTCACCAGCATTCAATATCTCCGAAACTATTACCGATATTACCCTGACATTTTGTGTGGTGATAAAGAGAACAACTATAAGTTCACTTATGTGACCTTTGAAAACCTGGTAACTACAAAACTAACATGGCGGCCAAGCGAAGTTGCGACTTTTAAATAGACGTTTCTCGCGATTTAACCAACCAAACGCAATGAAACTTAGTACAGTATATGTTTATATGCATTGCAATGCACCGACATTCAACTTCGTTTAATTGTTTACATAACCACAAGATGGCGGATGTGTGAAATATGTCACCGGCATTCTATATCTCCGAAACTATTAGCGGTATCTCCCAGAAATTTAGTACGGAGATAAAGGGCACTACTGGAAATCCATCTATAAGACTTTTAAAAACCGGTTAACTACAAAACTAACATGGCGGCCAAGCGAATTTGAAAATTTTAAATAGACCTTTCTCGCGATTTAATGTTCCAAACACACTGAAATCTGGTACAGGAAATATTTATACACATTGTAATGCACTGGTATCTAATTTAGGTCAATTGTTTACATAACCTCAAGATGGCGGTTGTGCGAATGTTAAAATTAAGTTTTTATTTCTTGTGATGTAGTCATGGGATCGAAGTGAAAGTTTGAATAATGAACCTACGCAATAATTTTCCTTTAATGGTACATGACTCTATGGCCTATACATTTTATTATCCAACATGGCGACCATCCGAAATATTTAGACGGCTCTGAATATCTACGAATCTATTACAGCAATCAAACTGAATTTTTTAATGTTCATAGGGGATATGGACATAAGTTCACCTATAGGACTTTCAATAACCTGGTGATCACAAATCCAAGATGGTGGCGAAGCGAAGTATAAATATACACATGGACGTTTCTCGCAATTTAACCATCCGAGTGGAGTGAAACTTGGTACAGTAAATACTTATACGAATGTTAATACACTGGCATCTAATTTATTTCAATTGTTTCCATAACCACAAGATGGCAGCTGTGCGAAATTTTAAAATCTCCTTGTTACTTCTTGTGTCCTAATTATGCGATTGAAGTTTGAATAATACACGTACACAATAATCTGCATGTAACAGTACATAACTCTAGGACATATATAAAATCCAACATGGCGACCATTAAAATATTTAGTCGGTTCTCAATATCTACGAATCTATTACAGCAATCAAACTGAAATTTAGTATCTGATAGTGGCAATTAACATAAGTAGGATATATGAAAATAGGCTGTATAGTTCTTCACGGAACTACTTGTTATACTTGAGGTCACACTGTTCTTATGCAAGGTTTCGACACTGATGTGTAACTATGTAACTTTCAGTTACTTCTTCACGCAAAATTATATCTCCCGCAGAGATTTTGGTTGGTTCCTCAGTTTAGGGGCTGCGACAACGCGGTCATGTAACCCCGTGTACTTTGGCTGAGTGTAGAATCTGTCTGATAAACGGTGTGAATTGTGATGGCTGTATTAGTCTGTAATTCAGGTAATGACTGCAGACGGTGAATTTCAAGCAGTAATTCCTAATGTTGCTACCAGATACTACCGTCAACGACACCTAGCTGTGAACTTGGCTACTAGATACCACCGCAACCAGAAACTCACAACGAACGTTGGAACTTCCCCTCCAAAGAAAAGCATACTGAGGGATTTTTAGCGCTCTTAGAAAATCCGACGAGTTTGGCCGGCTTTGAACCCGCAACCTTGGGCTTAGAAGTTCAGCATGCTACCAGTCACGTCACCGAACCCGCTTCACACTTAGTCAGGTGGAAATCTGAATCTGATCTCGTGCAAGTGTGTTGTCATGGCAACGTCTGATGGCTCATCCCTCATCAATTTAGTAGTGTTGCCATGGCAACCTCTGATAGCTCTTGGCATTTTCTTATAATTCCGAAATCATATTTCTCATCCCTTGGCGTAATGGTGGGTCATATCAAAAATTCTTTCAGACAAAGGTTTTAGGTAATTATTAGGGGAATATTGTCCATTTTGTACGGTTTTGATATTGTGCCTATTAAGAGAGATATGATTAATGTTTCCCGAAAAAACCACTTTTCCCACCCCTTTGGTCAGTGGTTGGTGCTATAAAAAACTCTTCAAACATAAATTTTTGGGCATTATCCGACACATAGTATGAACTTTGAACGGATTCGATATTTCACATATTAAGAGAGTTATAGCAATATTTCTCTTTTTCGAAATAAAGCCCCCCATTTTCACCTACTTCGACCGATTTAGCCCAATAACGAACTCGACCGAGATTTTATAGGTATACATATTCGGTAAAAAATTCAAAGTGATTGGTGCAAAATTACGGCTGTTATTGTGTCCACAAGAAACTGATATACATATATATATAATTTATATATATACATATATAAATTATATATAAACTTTTGAACTGACGGTGGTTTTGTGGTCTGAGGGATGTGAAACGCGAAGATATGTCGAAATTTTCCGGAAGTCGAAACATGGTACCCATTGCAATAGTTAGCTTTCTAATGAAATCTACCTAATAATCATATTGCCTCAGCTTCTATGATGTAGTTTTTTATTTTGTTTCGGAGCAATTTGGGTGATCTACTATCCAATCCCAACGTTCTGTTTAACACTGCTATATAACGGTGAAAACGAGAACTCTACTGGGTGATCCGTTGCTGATATTTAATTCACTTTGTGTTGTTATCACTAAACGTGATACGAGAGATCTTTTACGAACCGTTATCATAAGACGCGAATATCCGTAGATTTTTGACGCCTTGCAAAATTCAGGCTTTCCCAACCAGGATTCGAACCCGTGAACTTGGCATTATGGGGTGGATACTCTACCACTGACCCACGTCAGGTAATAGCATTTTATTTCTCAGGCTTAAGACATAGTATCGTCCGTAATGAAACAGTCTGACAACGTGTGGTGATTAAAACAAACATTTTATGATGTCAGGAACTATCACGTCACGTACAAAGTTGGGTCGTTAACATTATGATCAAGGAGAAACAAAACATAGTGTACCTCTGGACCTAGAGCACTTCGCAGATGGAGAGCGTATACAGTATATGGGCCATAAAGAACATTGCAAAAGTTGAAGGAGTGTGTAAGGAATAAAAGTTGTAAAAATATCAGACAAGTGCAATCGTTGAAACGAGCGAGCAAGCTGCTAGGTTTATCGTTAATATATCTAACTGGCACGTCACAATAAAGAAACAAGGAAATATATTATTATTGTTGCTATTATTATTGTTAATAACAATAATAATAGTTAGAGACTCTGTGGCTTAGGCGGCAGCACGCCGGCCTCTCACCACTGGGTCCGTGGTTCAAATCCCAGTCACTCTATGTGAGATTTGTGCTGTACAAAGCGGAGGCAGACAGGATTTTCTCCGGGTACTCCGGTTTTCCCCGTCACAAAATTTCATTTCATTCCAGCAACACTCTCCACTATCATTTCATTTTCATCTGTCATCCATTTAGTCATTTCCCCAGGGGAGTGCGACAGGCTTCGGCAGCCGGCACAGTTCATATCCTCGCCGCTCGATGGGGGCTTTATTCATTCCATTCCCTGACCCGGTCGGGCGACTGGAAGCAGGCTGTGGATTTTCATTTTTCAATAATAATAGCTGTGTTGTCTCAGTTACTTAGTGTAGATCTATGAGTTGGAGCCATTTATGCGATCTACTTTCCAATTTCGACCGCTCGCTTCTTGATATTGTAGGTTATATTAGGGTCTGTGACGTCGTAATCATATAACCCCGTGTATTTGTGTGTGCTTGGAATTTTGTTTGATGACCTGTGTTATTGTGATGTCTGTACTCGTAAATTGGGGATGGGTTCGGGAAGGCGACGGCCTTGGCTTTAAGTTAGGAATTATCTCAGCATTTTTGTGGAAGAAGTGGGGAGAACCACGTTAAAACCACTTCTAGGATGGCTGAGATGAGAATTAGACACTCTTCTTCTCAGTTTTGCCTCGTGAAAACTTTTACAAATATGAGGAATTAAACAGACCAGAGAAAACATTAATCACCCCTAGAGACATCGTTCAAATACCGCGTAACACTTCATCTAACCTTTAACACCACATCGATTAAGTGAAGAAGGCAGTTCACAACTTTCTGCAGTATGCCATATCTAGTAGAAGCCACTCGTTCATTACTGCGTTGAACCAAGTAATCCCACACATCTTCTATAGGGGAATGCATGTGAGATTGTCGAAGTGAAATGCCATGTCCTGTGGTTCAGATTCCACGCAAAAAGGAGTCTCGTGGCTCATGATCACATGATTAACGGTCACGTAAAAATAAAAGCTTCCTTCCTTTCATCTTCTATAGGATTCATATCGGGTGTATAAGTGGGCCAGTCAAGGTGCGACACTACCCAGGGACGTATGCATGCTGCTGTGTGTATCTTGTCGTCGTATAAAATGAAGAGTGTTCACAATATGCTCATCATGAAAATGTTAAATAAAAGTTAACACACTTTCGACCACACTACATGCCTTCAGTTGTCTGCTGCCACTATTTGTGTTGTTTGAACCATTGCATATTGCAGTTTGAAGAATGGCAAACACATAGCGTTCCATCGCCATGGTCATATGCCAGCGGTGAAAGGTTACATGACCACATGCCACCAAAGCAGCCCCATTTAGAACGTCCCAAAATGGCTAGTGTGGTCTTTCAAGGAAGAGACTATTTGTTTGTCCGGTGAGTTTAGGTAATATGTTACAAGTGTGCAGTGAGCAACGAGGTAATTCTCTCCCTGAAATCTTCGTTCCTTCATCCTGCCTCCAATAGTTTTTGACCAAAGGGAAAATAATTCCCCTGATGACAATTCGTGGAGGCCAGTTTTGAATTCACAGTTACGATGAAGGTAGAAGTGCCAGTTAAAAAGTTGATGGCCCAGCCCATTATCTAATTTGCTGGACTGTTTCCGGAGAACGAGAGTTTGAATAATGAAATCTGGCCGTACATTAGCTGGTGTTGGTGTATTAGGTTGTATATTAATCTTCACTAAACGTGAGTGCCAAATGGACGTTGTGGACTGCACTGTACTGGCCACCCGTGTCGAAAAATGATTCATGAGTTATTGCCTCAGTTTAACTTAATTTGCTATTATTTTATATCCTCCCCCACTACCGTATTATTTATCAAGCACCCTGGTTGCAATGGGGAGCTCGAAGAACAAAGGTTTGAAGCCTGAGCAGTCATTCCGAGTACGATATTCCCCCAGGTTCTCCACACTCTCTCCAGGCAAATTCCAGGGTGGTACCTTATTTCAACTCCCAGTGCACCTACCCCAATTTAGATCTAATAAGTAGATTTACACTCACTATTACGAATACCGAAGGAGCACAGATTGTAAGACAAATTAACCCTTCTGAAAGTACATGGGGTGTTAATAAATATCGGCTGGCTGCGTGGCTCAGCGGTAACGTTCTCGTCTGCTGAGCCCAAGGTTGCCGGTTCGTATCCTGGCGCAGTCAGCTGGCATTTGAGGTGAGCAATTGTGAGGGAACCGTGTCAGTTGATGTACTGGCACGTTATAGATCCCATTCGGGGCAAAATTTAGGCACCCCGGCGTCTCTAAAAGCCAGAGCAGTTAAAAGGGACGTAAAACCAATAACATTATTATTATTTATTTGTTAATAAATAAGACGTTCCAAGTCCATAAAATGAATTGTTGACTGCAGATTATTAGTAAGTCGAAAGAATCAATCCTGTACAGAACGTTTTGAGTTTGCCTAGCATTCAATTCTGTCACTCCTGATATCCGAGTTCAATTCCCGGCTCTGACAAAAAATTTAATTCTGATCTGAGCGCTGGAACGGGGTAAATTCATCGTCGTGGGGGAAAACTGAGAAGAGGAGGGTTTGATCACCATCTCGGCCATCCTGGAAGTGGTTTGCCATGGTTTCACACTTATACTCCAGGCACATTTGCTTTCTTCCTATTCCTTATCTAAATTACAAATATACACACTAATACAGCCTTCACAATAGCACAGGTTATCAGAAAGATTTTACACACAGCAGGGGGCTACATGACCACGATGTCTCAAAGCCTCTCAATCAATCAATCAATCAATCAATCAATCAACAACAACAAAACTTGCTACATAACATTATCGTGTTGGAGCCATTTTTCAGTGTTGCCATAGTAAACGAAATTTTAAAATACTGTGTTTTTCAGTCGGTAAATATTAATCATATGTCATTTACTTCTGCTTTATGGGAAAGCATCTATTACAGTTAGGTAGGTCTATCGTGTTGACCGAATGCTATAGAATCTGAGTGGTTTTCATGGTACAGTACAGTATGTCGAATTTTGTGTAGGGCGCCTGCCTCTCACTCGGAGGCCCCGGGTTCGATTTCCGGCTCTACCAGGGATTTTAGAAACTGACGTGGGGCTGGAACGGAGTGCACTCAGCCTCGTGAGTACAATTGAGTAGCTGTCCGACAGTGAGACACCGTCCTGGCCACCAAAACCAAGAAACCAAACGGCTGAGTGGACCCGACGTGCTCACCACGCGTCACCCCAATATCTTCAGGCCAAATGGCTGGGCAACGGTCGCTTGGTACGCCTAGGCCTCCATGGGCTGTAGTGCCAGGGGTCATTATTATTATGATACTCTATCGTACATTAGAATATGCTAAAGCCAAAAAAGTATGTACCATGTAATCCTTTTTCTTCTAAACAAAAGTTACTTGTTAATTTACAAGTTGTTACCGTCTGGTATTGAGAGAAATTTAGCCTATAGTCTACTGTATGTACTGTAGAGTCTTTAACATAATACAGTAGATAAAACAGTAAAGACTGTGTTGCACAAAGTGGTTTTAAATCTCTTTCCGATCACTGTGGCCAGATGAATCGTAATTACATTTTAATAGCGTGATAAATTAATCAATTAATTCCAGCTGATTGCTCTTAATCGGCCCGCATCACTCGCCAGCCCACATTGTCCAACTCTCTTTGCTCCTGATTTATATTGGGCATAGCAAGTTGTGCCACTATAATGTACTGTCTGCAATTAGTTACTGAACATTTAATTTCACGTATGATATTACAGTAAATATACGACTCCACGGCGTAGCTGTGCTCGTTAATTCGTGCACCACAGCCACGCGGGCAGCTGCAATATGCCCAGAGATCGCCCGTTCAACTCTTGGAGCTGACAGCGGCTATCCAGAGTATGGTTATTCCCCGGGTTTTATACACTCACCCCAGGCAAATGCCAGGATAGCACTATATTTCAAGTCCCGGGCTACCTACCTCATCCCAGTCTCTAATACAGCTACACACACTACCACAGTCATCATAGAAATGCCGGCCCCGTGGCTATCTGGTTACCGCGCTAGGCTTTGGCCTGAAGAGCCCTACGTTCCATTCCCGGCTGGGGTTAATTCCCGTGGCCCGGGGACTGGGTGTAGGCCTATGAGAAGTCTTCATTATCACTTAATCCTCATTACGGTGCGCAGGTCGCCCACGGGCGTCAACTAGAAAGACCTGCACTCGGCCTCTCAGGAGGTCACACGATCATTATTATCATAGAAATACTGGTTATCAGACACGTCCAACAAGCATAGAGCTGATAACCAAGATGTCACAAGCCCCTCAAATGAGCAAACAACAACAACAATAAATATTCGGTGTTCGCAATATCGGAAGATTCTCAATTATACCCGCTATGCGTTTTCATAGACAGGGATGGGAATATTGTATCTTAACAATTTTAGGTAGTATTTTTCTGTACAGTGACAAATTTTACTAACCATAATTTAAAGAACTTATGTAGGGTTTCACATGAATCGTCCTCTTCCATTTAAATAGCATTGCACGCTGATTACAGGCAACACAGGTGTATTTCCCACCCACATACGATCGCAAACTACGGCGACACAACAGGGTTTGGTCTGGCTGGCATTTGAGCCCGATTTCCCAGGGGAGCTCTCAAATCCAAGGACGCAACATTATGTTTCAAGAAAAAGGCCATATAAACCCTTTCTCGCTTTTTCTCCACTAAGGATTTTTCCCCTTCTCTTTTCTTGCTTTGCTTTTAGGCAAATAGGCCGAATAAAACACGCAGGCACATATAAAGGATGTATCGCGTACTTACCAAACATTGTAAGGACAAGCCCTTGGAAGAAACTCAAGTGTATTTGATGGATAATGACAGAGGAAGAACAGTATAAAAGGTATGAGCCTCTTACAGCAAGAGAAGAACTTCCAAAGCAATTTACGTTGCGTTGTTTTGCTTCCTTGTTATCCGTTCCGGGAAGGAGGTTAGACTAAAAGGAGATTTGTTAGGATTTGTAAGAATGCTTTACAGCGCTTGTGATGTCAGATTCGAACTGAAGTGTACGCATGTGTATGTGTGTGTGTGTGAGCGTGCATGCGAAATAAAATGTTAGTTCAGCTTTTCGTGCGTGCTACTGGGAACCCAACTCGATTACCAAGTTGTGAGTTTGATGTGTGGCGGATCGTGTTGACGGCTGAGGTAAATGTGTATCTAGATCGGTTTAGACTAATGTTCGTTGACCTCTATCCATTAACCTGAGAAAGTCCGTTAATGTTAATATGCACCACCATGGACACTGCGGAATTATTCATTGTCCGTTCTCATCCTGTCGCCATTGTAGTTCAGGGTTATGAATTCAAACTCATCCAACTTAGATTCACGTATCTACTGTACCAACTATTTGAATTGCGTGCTTAATGATCCAAAGATATGATGAGTTACAGCATCGATAACAATATCAATATTATTAATAATAATAATAATGATTATTTTCAATTTCTCAACTGCTGATTTTATATTATTATTATTATTATTATTATTATTATTACTAATATTATTATATATATATATAATTCGCTCGGGCCATCTAGGACCTCATTAAGTCTCATCCATCTGGCTTTTTCTGCACCCACAATTCCGTCATCCATTGGGAATGAATCTGCTTGCGTTTTTCTGTTCAAGGGGCCCCATGTCTTCTCTTTGGAGGCAAGAATCAGTTGAGCCCGTTTATCTTTTTTCGGAAGAGATCTCTATACAATGCGTCGTCGTGACTGAAGAGGAGCATTTGTAGGACCTCTTTGGTTTTTCTCAACCAGGGCATCGGGGTTTTGTGGTAGGAATAAAACATGTACAAGGTCATCTCTGTTGACTTGTTACCGTCCATTTGTCTGAGTGCACAAATTAATAATGAATATTATTATCATTCTTCTTCTTTAATCGTATCGCCCTACTAAGGACCACGCCATTTCAACTGTCTTCTCCGGAATTTGATCTTTGCCCAGTACTCTTTCACACGTTGCCGGTGTTGCTCTTTTCTTTGTTCCGTCTACATCATTCCCGTCTTCAACTTTGTTTCTTCTTGAAAATCCTGGTGGTCGTTTAGTTTCTTCCTGACGGGGTTGCGTTCTTGAATATCTCCACAGGTAATCTCCATCTCCTGTAGGTCACTTTCTAACTCTTCTACCTCTTGGTCTTCTTATCTTTAAAATAGGTAATGATCCTGTTCGTAAATAGTGTGGGTTTCATTCATAGCAAGTGGCCATAAAATGCAATTCTCCTTTTCCTCATAACATCAGAGATCATTTGGATATGAATATACAGCTCATTATTCTGCCGTCGTCTATATTCAACTTTGTCTCTAATCGGGCCAAGAATATTCCTCAAGATCTTTCTTTCTTTCTTTCTTTCTTTCTTTCTTTCTTTCTTTGATCTCCAATTTTTCTACCAGGCATTTCTTGTTCATAGTGAGGCATTTCGCTGAATACAGAGCCTCTGGTCGTATGATAGTGCAATAATGCCTGAGTTTTGCGTTCAGGGTTGACTTTTTGTTGTAAACGTCCTTTTTCAGTTGGTACACCATTTTCATTTTGACATTATTTTAACTATTATTATTACTATTATTTTTCTTTCAAATACTGATTTCTAACTAATTGCCGCCGTTTAAAGGGTCCGGACTCAGGACAAGATCAGGAATTGAGTGGGCAACCAACCGTTGGTTAAGACGCTAGTTTATTTAACCTATCTATCGTGGTGAAGTGTATTTATAACTATAGTAAATGCCGACCAATAAAATGCGAGATAACTCTTATTTCAGCAATACTTTATCGAGAGAGAGAGACAGTATACGAGTATAATGGATATATCTCGCTGATGGATTTCAAATGAATCCCCAGTCATTAAGAAGGGAGATAAATGAGGAATTGATGAGGACGAATTAAATCGATGACGGGATAAAAACCTATCAATCAGATGAAGTAACGGAGATGGTTGATTTTCAGATGGTGTTCTCATTAAGGGGATTATGTATTGGCGATACCGATATTGGCATAATTCTTAAAATAACTGGATCGTTTCGGCTTTCGTCTGGGCATCTCATACGTGCATGCAATAACTTTAATTTCAATGGCATGCTCAAGCACTTATTGTACAATGACGTAGTTGCTGTTGATGGAAGTCGCCGTGGAGGCCCGGGATAAATGCCAGTCACTGCCAAAAAAAAAAAAAATGGTCTGAGGGATAGAACGGGGTCTAGTGAACCGCGTGAGGCAAATGCTGAGAAGATGTGGGATTCTACTCCCCCCTTTGCCGTCTTGGCTTCCTTGATTTCCCACTTCAACTCCAGGCAAATGCCGGGATCGTTCCTAACTAAAGGCCACGGACACCTCCTTCCCGATCCTCACATGCGTTACAAATACACACACTACTAATTCAGACACCGCAGTAACACAGGTTATCAGACAAATTCTAAATAGGCCTACATACATACATACATACATATATACATAAACACACACACCCAAGTACACTGGGATAAATAACCACGATGTCGCAAAGCCCCTGAATGAATTTACAACTATCAACAATAGCTGTTGATTGGATTATGAATATTATGGGATAGAGCGAGTTAGGATAACACTCTTAAATATTAACGTTTGTAACTCAAGGATCGAAACTTCCGATTTGTACCATTGTTCAGGATTTCAATCCCGTCCGCCTCATTACGTAGTGGCTAACACTCATGGCTGTCACCGTGGGGGCCCGGGTTCGATTCCCGGCTCTGCCAATACATTTAATTCTGGTCTGAGGGCTGGAACGACGTACACTGAGCCTCGTGAGACAAAAATGAGAAAAGGCGGATTTGATTCCCACCTCAGATAACTGGGAAGTGGTTTTCCATTGTTTCCCACTTCTACTCCAGGATAATGGTGGGAGGTTCCTAACTTAAGACAACGGTCGCCTCCTTCCCAATCCTCATCTGAATTAAAATACAGACACTAATACAGTCAAAGCCTCCGTGGCTTATGCGGCAGCACGCCGGCCTCTTACCGCTGGATCCGTGGTTCAAATCCCGGTCACTCCATGTGAGATTGGTGATGGACAAAGCGGAGACAGACATGTTTTTCGCCGGGTACTCCGGTTTTGCCTGTCACAAATTTAATTGCAGAAACACTCTATATCATTTCATTTCATCTGTCATTCATTTAATCATTTCCCCAGGGGAGTGCGATAGGCTTCGGCAGCCGGCACAGTTCATATCCTCGTCGCTAGATGGGGGCTTCATTCATTCTATTCCCTGACCCGGTCGGTCGACTGGAAGCAGGCTGTGGATTTTCAATACAGTCATCACATGAACACCAGTTATCAGACAAATTCCACTCACACTCAAGTATGTGGGGCTACATGACCACGATGTTGCAAAACCCGTAAATGAATCAACAACAACAACAACAATGATTTTAATCCCACAACCATGGACACAGTAGGTGAAGACACATCCAGAAGATGCTCATTGCTCTTGGCATCACGACAAGTGCCAGTCTAATTTAACGTATTCAAGTTTTCACGCGGCGAACAACGATGTGCACTAATTTGACTGCTGGTCTGCGCCGTGTATGTCTCACGAGTTTCAAACATTCATACCACAGCACGGAACTCGCATTTGAAATGATAAGCCGCTCACTGATATTTTACAGCCTCTTGAATAAGTTACGTCATCGAACGCATTGCCAGCCGCTTAGGCGGTCAACTGATACGATACAAAATAAGTGAAAAATCTGTTTCAGTAATACGGAGACCTAGAGAAAAAAGTTTATTGTATCGTAAAGCAGCTTACGCATTGCTATCTCCTGCACTCCTAAACATTCAAAGTACTACATTTTATAAAGTCATATTGTTTTCATTAAATTATGGATTTTTTTGTCTACAAGTGTTATGTTTACACCAACCATTCGAATAAAAGTTTTCTTTCTCTTACATTTTGGATAAATAAATTATGCAAATATTTGGAATTATTCCAAGTGCTACAATATTGCTCTGTTTAATCATACCGGTAATGTGTTAGTAATAAAATTATAAGAATGTGAAGCCATAGTATTGATATTCTACGTTGTTGAAGACCCTGCTGTATAACAAAGCACGTGAAGTCACGCATCCAAGACTGCAATGGGGAGGTGCAAGTCTGAAGATCTTCGGTTCGACCTCTGCGTTAAAAATGAACAGCATTGGTGAGGTTTCCATCTCGAGATATTTCATGCTCTCCCCCAGTATGTACGATGATGATACGTTATTTCAAGTCCCTGGGCACCTTCCGCAGTAATGGATTAGTAATTAAATTTTCCATTACATACTCCACAATAACACAGGTTATAACACAAATATTACTTATATTAGATACGATTGCTGATTGCTATGTTAGGAACTAAGCCTTGTTTACAGCCAGTGTTGACTTTGCATTCGCGCAGCGGTCCCCCCTCCCCCTGGTCCCGCTTGGCTACCAGCGCTAGAATAAGCACATGGCAACGCAACCTTCCTCAGCGACAACCAATTTCTCAAACTGGTAATAACGCAAACAGGCAATTACACTGGGATGATGACCAATGATACATAGGTCCCCAATCTAAAGTAACAAACCACCCTTGTTGAGGAATGTCCTTCATTCATTTGTTTATGTTTTCGGGCTGGGGATATCATCGATCTTAAGCTCCATGTTTTGCGAGTGTACATAATTATGTATGTCTCTACCCCGTGGCATAGCGGTGCGCATTAAATCGCTTACCTTGACTGGAATAGAGAGCTACAACAAGTCCGGGGATCGTAGGCTCAATTCCCAGCGCTGACAACGGCTATCCTGAGTGTAGTTTTACCCCTAGTTTTTCCACACTCCTTCCAGGTCAATTAAGGGATAGTACCTCATTTCACGTCCAGGGGCACCTACCTCATTCCCTACCATAACAATAACAGTTGCAGTAGCTTACATACACTATTATATGCACCACGGAAACACAGGTCATCAGATGAATTGAACACTCGGTTGGTTCCTCAGTTTAGGGGCTTCGACAACGCAGTCATGTAGCCCCTTGTACTTTTGGTGTGTGTAGAATCTGTGTGATATCCGGTGTTAATTTTGAAGACCGTATTAGTGTGTGTTATCTGATTTTTAATTCAAGTAAGGACTGCAGACATTAAATTTCCAAGTAGTTCCTACTTTTGCTACCAAACGCCACTGTCGACGACAACTAGTTCTGTACTTGGTTACTAGATGCCACTGCAGTCGGCTCCTGGCGATGAACGTTGGAACCTAAGAACGTTAGTAAAATCTAACCTATAATTAATTTAGCTTCACACAAGTGTAATTAGTGGAAGGTTCTTTTACATGCCATAAATCTATGACATGGGACCGCCGGTCTTACTTCCCCTCCAAAGGAAGGCATACTGGGAGACTTTTAACGATCTTAATAAATCGACGACTTCAGCCGGGTTTCAACCCACGACCTTGGGCATAGAAGCTCAGCATGCAACCAACTACGCCACCGAAGCCGCTATTCATACACTCGCTTAAGTGCACGGGGCTTACTAACACGGTGTTCTAAGCCCCCAGAAATGAGTTATATCCGTAATATTGGATCAGGATTCTTGGAACTTGAAACTCGACATTTTCCTGGAGTAAATATGCTAGGTATCCACAATGAGGCTATCCACCAAAAGTTGTCTTGGCACGGGATCGAACCACCTTGTTTGTTCTCTCCAGCTCGTCCATGGCATGTCTTAGAAATATTCTTGAAGCAAATCGACCCCCACATACCACCCCACGTTAATGGACAAGGGACAAGACACAACAACCAATAGGTTACGTAGCTAATGCAATATCTGTGCCCCAGTCACGTTGAGACACATAATCCCTTCAGATCCCTACACGTAGACAAGTATTAACGTGCTGTTAGGGGACGGTAGGCCACCCTCCGTGCGTAGAACGTCTTGAGTGTGTCCCTGCCATACTATACTAATTGGACAATCAAACTTACAGTTTCTACTGCTTAGAACGAAGTACCCAGATGAAACTTCTCCGACCTCGCAGACAACTGTGTGAGTCGCATTATCTACTTTTTTAATCGAGTCAGAAGCACTACAATATACACAAGACTACACAATATTACAAAGGAATAATACAATAATATATACAGCAATGTCTCGAATTAGATTTTCTTCGCCCACTGTCACACTACTTTCATGACTTTCCATTAAATCCTGCGTTGTGCAAGATCACGGGCACAGTTCACAGGAACACAGGTGTACCTTGGACTGTCTCTCCCCACACTCACAGAGTTCCGATTACTGTTGGTATCCCCATTTGTGGAGATAAAGTTTGCATCTCCCAATACCAATCCGAAGTCTGTTGAGTGACCGCCAAGTTTCCCAGTTGTTGTTGTGGCCTTTCCTTGGCCTTTATACAATCTGGTGGTATGGTGGATTGACATCTACTAAGCAGATGTGTAGCTTTGCCGGACATTAATTACTTCGATATCTCTACTTGATGTTGTTGTTGTTTGACTTGTTTGACTTGAATATTGACCACAGAACAAGACAATTTATTCAGAAATCTCACGTGGATTAACCAAGAAGTGAACACATTCCACCATGGTTAGAAACATAAGGTTAGACCTCTACGGTATCACGTCCATAAGGTTTCCACTATTAATAGATACGGGCGTCAGATAACTTCGAATCGCGTGGTCTGCCATCCTCAAAGTGTACTTTCTGATCTCCTACTTCAATCCAGACAACGTGTGGGTGATTTTGGACACATGTTCCGATAGTCAAGCCCGAATTCTCTGATACGGACACCACATAGATACTTCGTGGCAACATATCAGACAGAATCATACGCAGCAAGTACTTGAAGCGGATCACCACTGTATCCTAAACATCTAAGCTATCACCAGCATGGCAGGGTTAGGTAAGTAACTACCTTACAGTTACAATTGTCAAAGTAACGTTACTTAACGTTACTTAACGTAATGTTACTTTCTTGTTACTTTTGTACAAAAATTATAGTTGCCAAATAGTATTTTCCCCGCTGCTACTCCCTATAATTTACTTGATTTTAACAAAATAGTGGATTCCAGTAATTGTGAGAAATAAATGAACTATTACTAAACAAATATATCACTACCATCCTACAACAACCTGGCTTAGTCATATGGTACAGTTCACGTCATGGTTTTTGGTCGGTGAGCCCCTATTGCGCAGTCATACAGAGGACAGGTGGCGAACCTCAGACATGTGCAATTGATACGAGAGTTGCTTTCCGCGCAACTAGAAAATCACGTATCAATTGCACATGTCTGAGGTTCATCACTTGTCCTGTGTACGACTGTGAAATCGGAGCTGACCCGCCAATATCCGTGGCCTGAACTGTAGAACTCCTCGTCTCTTAAAATATTTCATTTCATGAAAACTCAGTATGCAATTAAACCATAAAATATGTTATAACCATAATAATAATAATAATAATAATAATAATAATAATAATAATAATAATAATAATAATAATAATAACAATAATAATAATGAGCACAGAATGAGTCATAGCAAAAAGATGAAGAGATTTTGGAAAGGCAAGAAAGCAAGATCAGCTAGATAGGTTCAAGACGGACATAACGGTGTTTTAAAAAATAATAATTATTATATTATATCAAGCTATCAACTTTCCGATGTCATACCTGCACATGCTTCTTTAAGTTCTCTAAGGAACTGCGACTGCTCTGTATATTTTTCCACCAGTGCACACTTTACAATCAATGATGTAATTCTTCCCATCCGACTTTTAAAAAAAATATCGGCGTATGACGGCCAATGGACGACTTTCCCTTCTTTCTGCCCCATAACAATGTGACAACTCTATTCACAAACACATTTAAACTTCAATATCAGCATCGAAGTAATAGCTCTTGGTTGATAACAACTCATTTGGCGTACATCATAAAATATGGTAGAGGTTCGGTTCCAATCCCACCCCTCTCCCTAAACCCTTTAAACACGTGGGAAGTAAGTAATAAAATATTGCTCGTGTTCTCAGGCTCACTAGTAGAAAATGTGTTTCTGAGAATTGGATGCAGGAACATGAACGAACTATTCTGTAGCCGCTACATGAGCTATTTGGCACGGTGTGTGATACTCAAGAATGGTTCATAAACCTTTATTGAGAGTCGGACCTAATCTTTTACATAAGCCGGAAATGCATCACAGAAGATGGTAGGATGTTTTCTATTCCAAGACCACCACCACCACCACCACCACCACCACAGAAACATATCAGAATTATTGTGGCTCAAAGAGCATTTTGAACGTTTATGGCCCCAATGCGGGGAACAGCTGGGTGCAGGTACTCAAACCTTTCAAAACCACCTTAAATTAACGGCTCATTTCTGGTTATTGTTTGTGTTGGGATGGGCTGGTTCATAATGGAAAGTTGTTGGTTCAATTCCCCCACAACTAATTGCTCCATCGTTACAAACTCACAGGAAAAGGTACAGGTACAGTTCACGCCACGGTTTTTGGCCGATGAGCCTCAATTGCGCAGTCGTACAGAGGACATGTGGTGAACCTCAGGCATGTGCAATTGATACGTGAGTTGCTTTCCGCGCAACTGAGTTTGTTTGGGGGCCTTCTCAGGAATCGGCGTTCGAAGATTTCAAGATGGCATTGATCAATGCACCCATTCTAGCGATTCCGGATTTTGGTAAACCGTTCATTCTACTAACTGATGCTTCAAATAGGGCTATCGGAGCAGTGTTATTACAACATGGAGATATAGGTTGCCGATTGCTTTTCTTTTCTTCAGGAGAATAGTATTCACAGAATGTCAGCTGTGTGCGGCCGAGCGTTATCATCCAAGAACGTGAAATTTGGACTGAAATTGTCAGCATAGCCTTTCACTACAGGGGCCAGGATAGGATCCCTGTAACGTATGCCTGTCATACGCTCTGAGATGTACACAAGAGGGGTTCGGCGACCATACATGTTGCCACCCCAAAACATTCCACCACCTCTTCCCTGTTGGTATCGGTCTCGGATGTATTGGTCGTGCATATGTTCACCGGCTCGTCTCCACACTCACACAGATCATTCCTCATAGACACAGGCGACTGCACACAGCCGATATGCACGCACGCAAGAACGACTAATGGATTTGAGACCACTACGACTCTTGGACAGCGATATGCATAACCTTTTTTTGATGTGTGTATAATGGCTATGGAAATATTAGCTGTTAAGACGTGAAGTATTTGCCCCATAGGCCAGGTGGATAAATTCACCGATCGATATTGGTTATCTCTAAAATTTGGCAGATTATCACAATATAAACAAAATAACACGTTCTTGGAATTAATGACAGATTTCAAGATACGTTCATTATTCCTTTTGTGAATGCTGCGATCAATTCATTGGCATATGCACTGAAATGGTGATATCGCTGTGTGTAGCTGCTTTGATGCTATGGTAGATATAGCTATTCAATAGGCTGTGAACCAGTGTTCTAGTTCGGTTGTATTCATATTTTCAGTACTTCTACTTAAAATCAATAAATAAATAATTTTGTAATTTACAGCCACCTTCGGTAAATAAAGTCAGTAGAGTAAAATATAACACAGAAAATATTTGAGTTGGAGATCTCCTTCCTTTGTATGAGGCAACATAGGTAAATCCTAATCCTCTCTGGGCAGATGGCCTCGCTGTTCCGTCCTATAAAACAACAACAACAATCAACAACTACTCCTCTCTCACACATGGAGGGTGGCATGCAGTCCACCTCTGTGCTTTGCGACGCCCAACTTTTCTTTCCTCTTAATTAAAAGCTTGTTGTTGCCTCATTTCATGGGCTTGGACATCGTGGTCACTTAGCCCCATGTACTCGGGTGTGTGTGTGTGTAATTTGCCTGATAGCCTGTGTTATTCTGGTGACTGTTGTAATGTGTGCGATTGTAATTCAGATGAGGATTGGGAAGAAGGTGGCCGTGGCCTTAAGTTCGACACCATCCCAGTATTTGCCTGGAGTAGAAGTGGGGGGAAATGACAGAAAACCACTTCCAGGATGGTTAAAGTGGGAATCAAACCCAACTCTTCTCAGTTTTACTTCACGAGGCTGAGTGTACCCTGTTCCAGTGCTTGGATCAGAAATAAATTCCTTGACAGAGCCGGGAATCGAACTTGAACCTCCGACGTGACAGCCAAGAATGCTAGCCACTACACCACGAGGTTGTGGCCATTTGCCAGGATTAGAAGTGCGAAACCACGGAAAACCACTTCCTGGATGGCTGAGCTGGGAATTGTCAGTGTTGTATCACGAGGCTGAGTGTACCTCATTCCAGCACTCAGACCGGAAATAAATTTCTTGGCAGAGCCGGTATTTGAACCCAGTTTCCGTAGTGACAGCCAAGAACGCTATCTACTGCGCAACGAGACGACCAAAACCTACAGAAGTTATTAGACCAATTCAACATACACCCAAGTACACAAAGATGATGACCAAAGATGCCCCAAGACCTAAGTACGAATTAACAACATTAAGGTAATATAGCCTACATGGGATATGTTAGAGAAGAGAGAGGCGATCTTAATAAATTTTATCTGGGATGTGGAATGAATATATAATTTATTTGTTTCCTATTCGTTGAAATGTCAGGAATGAGAAGGAACTTATTTAACTACCACCATCTCCTCTACTCTGATACTCCTCCAAGCTCTTGGCTTATGGTATATTTTTATTTTAATGCGCTATGCTACTATTCCTTGTCTTGCCATTCCCCCGTATCCATCCCCTCAAGTCCCTCAAGACACATTATCCGAACCCCACCTTATTTGTTCTTCCATACTTTACCCCTTTCATTTATTCTTTATACAATCTCCCCCTTAATGTTTCTACATCTGCTTCCTGCATTCTTATCATCCTTTTGAACATATATGTACGAGCAATACACTCCACACATATCATGCCCCCTTTACATCGGTATCCAGTGCAGAGCAGATAAAAATTATCTCCATTGCATGGAATTACTCGCCGTTAAAACTGAAATAAAACAGCAGCTTTAGATAATTCACTCACGATTAATATAACAAGTTTTCTGCAACTATAGTTTACGCCATCATTGAATATTCCTTCTGTGTGTACATTTCTTTAAGATAAGAAGGAATTAGTAGCTATCTCAGCTAAGCTGGTCTTGAAAGTTCATGAAGGCGTAATTACAGTCAAGTGAAAGAAAATGGAATGGAAAATGGAATGTGAAGTAAATGGAGGAGAGCAAATTTAATTGAAATTAAAGGATAACTAGATGAAACCCGTCAAAACATGACGGACAATGGAAAACAAAATTACTGAAGAAGCTTCTTATATAAGTTACATTCTTTGTACGATTACTTTTTAGCACTATTGCAACTTTAAGGGCGTCAAAAGATAGCACTCTCAGCATTGCAATATATTGCTGGTCATGACTGAAAACGTGATTAGGTCATCATCATCTTGCACAGTTTCCAGCCACTGGCCGGGTCTGTTTGGAACACAAGTCTCTCCAACGTCTTCTGTCTTCCCACCATCCCTCAGCCTCCACCCTTGTCCAGTCTTCTCCTCTCTTCTTCACGATTTCTTCCTCCCCCTTCAGCCACCTGTCTCTCGGTCTCCCTCTTGGTCTCTTTCCTTCCCACTTCGTCTCGTGTATCCTGCTGGGTATCCTCTTCTCCTCCATTCGTTTTACATGTCCATACCATCTAAGTCTAGATTTCTCTATACCAGTCTGTAATGGTTCATCCTTCATTAATTCTCCGGTCCTCTCATTTCTTATTCTGTCCATCTTTGTAGCTCCAATACTGCTTCTCAAGAACCTCATCTCACTGGCCTGTATTTTGCTCTTCTCCCTTCCTTTCATAACCCAGGTCTCCGAGGCATACGTCAGGATAGGGACATTGTACGTCCGATATATGATCTTTTTGCTGTTCTGAGGGACATTCTTGCTCCATAACATGCTTCTCACACTCCTCCGGAATGCTTCTGCCTGTCTCCCCCGCTCATTTATTTCTCTATCGTTTCTTCCATTCTCTTGTATCAGGCTTCCCAGATACTTGAAACTCTCCAATTCCTTCGGCTGTTCCCCACCAATTGTTATTCCCGTTGTGTTTCTTTCCTTCTTCCTTGTTGTGATCACCATCTCACTCTTATTTATGCTAAATTTCATCCCATAACCTTGTATTATTCCTTCCCACACGTCCAACTGTTCCTGTACCTCCTCCTCCTTGTTTCCCCAAATCATCTGCAAGCACCATTGCGTTCATCTTTCCTTCCCCAATTACTTGTGCCACTCGGGTCATTATGTCATCCATCACCACAATGAAAAGTAACGGTGACAGTGCACTTCCTTGTTTCAGGCCGTTTCTCTGTTCCAACCAGTCCGATCTCTCTCCTCCCACTTTCACACAGCTCACGCTTCCCTTGTACATCTCCTTTATCTTCCTTATAGTCCATTTTTATATTCCTCTATCCTCCAGGGACTTCCATACTTTGTTTCTGCATACACTGTCATATGCTTTCTCAATGTCCAGGTAGGCCATCAGTAGATCTGTTCCATACTCATAGTGCTGTTCTTGTAACTGCCTTACAGCAAAAATCAAATCCACTGTGGACCTTCCTGATCTGAAGCCATGTTGTTCTTCCCTCATCCCTCCTTCTATCCTTGTCCTAATTCTCCTTTCCAAAACTTTCTCAAACAACTTTGCACAATGACTCATCAGTGTTATTCCCCGATAGTTTCTGCATTCTGTTCTACTACCTTTCTTGAAGATCGGGACAATTATTCCCTTTTTCCAGTCCTCTGGGGTCTTCCTTTCCTTCCATGCTGTCTTCATTACTCGGTACAACCATTGTATCCCCACCTCTCCTGCTGCTCTCACCATCTCCACACTCAACTCATCCACACCCGGTGCCTTCCCTCCTTTCATCTTCCTCACTGCATCTTCCACTTCTTTCCATGTTAAGTCCTTTTCTGTTTGCAGTTCATCTACTGTACCTCTTCCCCGATTTCTTCCTCCTCGCCGTGGTTTCCATTTGGGTTCAGGAGTTCTTCAAAATATTATTTCCACATTTTCTTCAGTTCTTCCCTATTTTCTATCTCTTGTCCCCTTTTGTTCACCATTCTAACATAATCCGTAGGATCCTTCCGCCTCTTATTCTTTACCATCCCAAACAGGACCTTTTTTGCACCTTCACTATCCTGCTGGTCATGACTGAAAACGTGATGAGGTAAATAGCCCAATACGTTCAAGAGTTTCTCCTTGAGCTTGATTGATTTTGATAAAGTAGGCCGAGCGAATAGGACATTGTTGCCTATTAAAAGAAAATGTACTGTAGGCTACCTGTAAGTGTTTTATCGGAAGGTGTTAAATCAAGTCGTAGGATTTGAGCTCTCTGCCTAATATTACTGCACCTATTATATCCGAATCCAAGCGATTTCTTACAATTAATATATTACCATATATGAGTCCTTGGGAAACGTTCAGATTTCTAAGAAGCATATCTACGGCTTAAACGTTCGAAGTATGTGGAGGCGAATCTCTTAATTCCAAGGAATTGAAAAATTCAATAATAGGGAATTTAAGTAGCTGGCTTTCATCTTCAGTATCCAATCTGTTAACGCTGATGTATGTGTTTGAACTGCTGGATATAAGTTCAATGACTTTTAAATTAATATCATTACATTGTTGCAGCTTGGCAAATATTTTATATTCCAGCAGATCAATTTTACCCTCACAACAGTAAAGACCAAAGTAACCACGCATAGATTTTACGCAAGAGAAATACAATGTTGAAAAATGTTTACATTTGATCGTCAAGGACCTTACAGTACACTGTACTGCATAATATCTGGAATTGTTTCTGAAATGGCCTATTTATATTGGATTTTAAATGTGGCTTCGTATTATTCGATAACACTATAGTGTCCTGCAATAACGGAGCCGCTAAATATTAAATGGCAAATAATACTTCCATTGCCGAAATCAACTACGCAGTTAGACTCAGTACTCTAAACAAATAATCATTAAACAATTGTCTTATACAATGAAGTTCAACATGACCGTCCAGAGACTTTCATACTCAAGTTGGTTGGTGAGAAGAATGCGATGAGACTGATCGCTTAAAATAAATTCCTTATAATTGTTCCTGCCAGGGAAATTTTTGGCGATAGCTTGAAAACGCAGCTCAGAATGACGTTCTTCATTTTGTTATAAACAGTACGAAACTGCTCTAAATAAGCAATTTCCATCACCTGTTATAGGTTATGGCAGTACATTTTGCAGGGGAACATAGAATCACTTCACCAACTACTGGAACGACCATAGGTCTATACTCAATACTCACTTCGGCAGTCACCCTAATGGAGGCAGTTTTTGAATTCTATGTCCCGTGCATGTCAAAAATCGTATTAACACATGGAGGCCCACCTATTCTTGTTTATCGCCCCGGAGACCCGGGTTACATTTCCTGCTCTGCCAAGAAATTTAATTCTGGTCTCAGGGCAAAATCGGGGTACATTCAGTCTCTTGAGGTATAACTAAGAAGAGGCAGGTTTAATTCCCACCTCGACAATCTTGGATGTGGTTTTCCGTGGTTTCCCACTTCCACTTAAGGCAAATACCGGGATGGTTCCTAACTTAAGGCCTTGGCCGTCTCCTTGCCATTTACCACCTTAATTACAAATACACACAGTAATGCAGCCATCACAATAACACAGGTTATCAGAAGAAAATTTCACACATACACACCCAAGTACACGGGGCTGAGTGACCACGATGTCGGAGTCCTTCAAACTAATTATATTTGCCAAGTGTCTCTCATGGCGAAAGCAATTGTGGAGACGCGCGAGTGCCTGGAAAACTACTTTTTTCTTTAATATCGACGATGCATAATTATAACTTTTAGTCTAGGACGCTAATAACTTGACAACCGAAGCATTGGGAAGAAATTGCAATATTAAGGTACATAAACAACCTAGCCTACACATTCAACTGTCGGTTAATGTTCCTCAACATTTCCCTTCTTAAATATTCCCCTCCTTTATAATTTTCCGTCACGTGAAAACATGCCATGTCTTGTGTTTTAAATATATCGATGCAATGGTGTTGCCATCTGCTGTCAGTTAATGGAACTATATGGGCGAATTACTGCCATCTGTTGTCATGCTGCAATGCAATGGTAAAACGAAAATAAAACGTATTTAGAGGGAATGTAGAAATAATTATCTTGAACAGACATAATACCTTACTATTACTCCTTGATTAAACAATATTTCAGTGGTAAAAAAAAAAAAAAATACTGGCGAGGGCTAGGGTCGAACCGGCGCTTCTTGGAACCACAGTCAGTCGCCTTAACCACATGGCTACTCACGCACACATGTTTAGCAGCTGACGCAGCCATTCATTATATTCAAAAGCCGCTGTTTGAAGGAAATAATCAATTTCATTATCCAAATAAATCAATGTTGTACATTCGTATACGTTCATACTGTTATTATATTTTATTGTCAGAACTTGGTTAATGTATGTTTTCAATTACATGGAAGCTTATTAAATAACTTACATTTCAATGGACTTCTCACCGCCATTTTGTCATGACCCCAGGCGGATTGTGCGCATGCGTGAGGGCCTAGAATTCTGCTATTTTCTATATTAATTTAAAAATATACCGTAATATATTTGTTTATTTTAGAGACACTCTGCAAATCTGCATGCCAAGAGCTTTCGTTAGAATGTCTTACGAAGCCAATCGGTTAAGTCGTTTTCACAATCTCGTGTGTACAAAAAACAGCTTAGTGTTTTAAATATATAGACTAGATGAAACCCGTCAAAACATGACGGACAATGGAAAACAAAATTACTGAAGAAGCTTCTTATATAAGTTACATTCTTTGTACGATTACTTTTTAGCACTATTGCAACTTTAAGGGCGTCAAAAGATAGCACTCTCAGCATTGCAATATATTGCTGGTCATGACTGAAAACGTGATTAGGTCATCATCATCTTGCACAGTTTCCAGCCACTGGCCGGGTCTGTTTGGAACACAAGTCTCTCCAACGTCTTCTGTCTTCCCACCATCTCTCAGCCTCCACCCTTGTCCAGTCTTCTCCTCTCTTCTTCACGATTTCTTCCTCCCCCTTCAGCCACCTGTCTCTCGGTCTCCCTCTTGGTCTCTTTCCTTCCCACTTCGTCTCGTGTATCCTGCTGGGTATCCTCTTCTCCTCCATTCGTTTTACATGTCCATACCATCTAAGTCTAGATTTCTCTATACCAGTCTGTAATGGTTCATCCTTCATTAATTCT
Source organism: Meconema thalassinum (assembly GCA_946902985.2). Classification (NCBI taxonomy): domain Eukaryota; kingdom Metazoa; phylum Arthropoda; class Insecta; order Orthoptera; family Tettigoniidae; genus Meconema; species Meconema thalassinum. The sequence goes on from OX336388.2 coordinate 1,212,039,147, forward strand.
CCGGTCCTCTCATTTCTTATTCTGTCCATCTTTGTAGCTCCAATACTGCTTCTCAAGAACCTCATCTCACTGGCCTGTATTTTGCTCTTCTCCCTTCCTTTCATTACCCAAGTCTCCGAGGCATACGTCAGGATAGGGACATTGTACGTCCGATATATGATCTGTTTGCTGTTCTGAGGGACATTCTTGCTCCATAACATGCTTCTCACACTCCTCCGAAATGCTTCTGCCTGTCTCCCCCGCTCATTTATTTCTCTATCGTTTCTTCCATTCTCTTGTATCAGGCTTCCCAGATACTTGAAACTCTCCAATTCCTTCGGCTGTTCCCCACCAATTGTTATTTCCGTTGTGGTTCTTTCCTTCTTCCTTGTGTGATCACCATCTCACTCTTATTTATGCTAAATTTCATCCCATAACCTTGTATTATTCCTTCCCACACGTCCAACTGTTCCTGTACCTCCTCCTCCTTGTTTCCCCAAATCATCAAATCATCTGCAAGCACCATTGCTTTCATCTTTCCTTCCCCAATTACTTGTGCCACTCGGGTCATTATGTCATCCATCACCACAATGAAAAGTAACGGTGACAGTGCACTTCCTTGTTTCAGGCCGTTTCTCTGTTCCAACCAGTCCGATCTCTCTCCTCCCACTTTCACACAGCTCACGCTTCCCTTGTACATCTCCTTTATCTTCCTTATAGTCCATTTTTATATTCCTCTATCCTCCAGGGACTTCCATACTTTGTTTCTGCATACACTGTCATATGCTTTCTCAATGTCCAGAAAGGTCATCAGTAGATCTGTTCCATACTCATAGTGCTGTTCTTGTAACTGCCTTACAGCAAAAATCAAATCCACTGTGGACCTTCCTGATCTGAAGCCATGTTGTTCTTCCCTCATCCCTCCTTCTATCCTTGTCCTAATTCTCCTTTCCAAAACTTTCTGAAACAACTTTGCACAATGACTCATCAGTGTTATTCCCCGATAGTTTCTGCATTCTGTTCTACTACCTTTCTTGAAGATCGGGACAATTATTCCCTTTTTCCAGTCCTCTGGGGTCTTCCTTTCCTTCCATGCTGTCTTCATCACTCGGTACAACCATTGCATCCCCACCTCTCCTGCTGCTCTCACCATCTCCACACTCAACTCATCCACACCCGGTGCCTTCCCTCTTTTCATCTTCCTCACTGCATCTTCCACTTCTTTCCATGTTAAGTCCTTTTCTATTTGCAGTTCATCTACTGTACCTCTTCCCCGATTTCTTCCTCCTCGCCGTGGTTTCCATTTGGGTTCAGGAGTTCTTCAAAATATTATTTCCACATTTTCTTCAGTTCTTCCCTATTTTCTATCTCTTGTCCCCTTTTGTTCACAATTCTAACATAATCCGTAGGATCCTTCCGCCTCTTATCTTTACCATCCCAAACAGGACCTTTTTTGCACCTTCACTATCATGCTGGTCATGACTGAAAACGTGATGAGGTAAATAGCCCAATACGTTCAAGAGTTTCTCCTTGAGCTTGATTGATTTTGATAAAGTAGGCCGAGCGAATAGGAAATTGTTGCCTATTAAAAGAAAATGTACTGTAGGCTACCTGAAAGTGTTTTATCGTAAGGTGTTAAATCAAGTCGTAGGATTTGAGCTCTCTGCCTATTATTACTGCACCTATTATATCCGAATCCAAGCGATTTCTTACAATTAATATATTACCATATATGAGTCCATGGGAAACGTTCAGATTTCTAAGAAGCATATCTACGGCTTAAACGTTCGAAGTATGTGGAGGCGAATCTCTTAATTCCAAGGAATTGAAAAATTCAATAATAGGGAAATGAAGTAGCTGGCTTTCATCTTCAGTATCCAATCTGTTAACGCTGATGTATGTGTTTGAACTGCTGGATATAAGTTCAATGACTTTTAAATTAATATCATTACATTGTTGCAGCTTGGCAAATATTTTATATTCCAGTAGATCAATTTTACCCTCACAACAGTAAAGACCAAAGTAACCACGCATAGATTTTACGCAAGAGAAATACAATGTAGAAAAATGTTTACATTTGATCGTCAAGGACCTTACAGTACACTGTATTGCATAATATCTGGAATTGTTTCTGAAATGGCCTATTTATATTGGATTTTAAATGTGGCTTCGTATTATTCGATAACACTATAGTGTCCTGCAATAACGGAGCCGCTAAATATTAAATGGCAAATAATACTTCCATTGCCGAAATCAACTACGTAGTTAGACTCCGTACTCTAAACAAATAATCATTAAACAATTGTCTTATACAATGAAGTTCAACATGACCGTCCAGAGACTTTCTAACTCAAGTTGGTTGGTGAGGAGAATGCGATGAGACTGATCGCTTAAAATAAATTCCTTATAATTGTTCCTGCCAGCGAAATTTTTTGCGATAGCTTGAAAACGCAGCTCAGAATGACGTTCTTCATTTTGTTATAAACAGTACGAAACTGCTCTAAATAAGCAATTTCCATCACCTGTTATAGGTTATGGCAGTATATTTTGCAGGGGAACATAGAATCACTTCACCAACTACTGGAATGACCATAGGCCTATACTCAATACTCACTTCGATAGTCACCCTAATGGAGGCAGTTTTTGAATTCTATGTCCCTGCATGTCAAAAATCGTATTAACACATGGAGGCCCACCTATTCTTGTCTATCGCCCCGGAGACCCGGGTTACATTTCCTGCTCTGCCAAGAAATTTAATTCTGGTCTCAGGGCAAAATCGGGGTACATTCAGTCTCTTGAGGTATAACTAAGAAGAGGAAGGTTTAATTCCCACCTCGACAATCTTGGATGTGGTTTTCCGTGGTTTCCCACTTCCACTTAAGGCAAATACCGGGATGGTTCCTAACTTAAGGCCTTGGCCGTCTCCTTGCCATTTACCACCTTAATTACAAATACACACAGTAATGCAGCCATCACAATAACACAGGTTATCAGAAGAAAGTTTCACACATACACACCCAAGTACACGGGGCTGAGTGACCAAGATGTCGGAGTCCTTCAAACGAATTATATTTGCCAAGTGTCTCTCATGGCGAAAGCAATTGTGGAGACGCGCGTGTGCCTGGAAAACTACTTTTTTCTTTAATATCGACGATGCATAATTATAACTTTTAGTCTAGGACGCTAATAACTTGACCACCGAAGCATTGGGAAGAAATTGCAATATTAAGGTACATAAACAACCTAGCCTACACATTCAACTGTCAGTTAATGTTCCTCAACATTTCCCTTCTTAAATATTCCCCTCCTTTATAATTTTCCATCACGTGAAAACATGCCATGTCTTGTGTTTTAAATATATCGATGCAATGGTGTTGCCATCTGCTGTCAGTTAATGGAACTATATGGGCGAATTACTGCCATCTGTTGTCAGTTATAGGAACTGATTGCAGATATTTAAACGGCGTACTGCGGACAACAGTTTGCTCTTTTGATTACATGCTGCAATGCAATGGTAAAACGAAAATAAAACGTATTTAGAGGGAATGTAGAAATAAGTATCTTTAACAGACATAAAACCTTACTGTTACTCCTTGATTAAACAATATTTCAGTGGTAAAAAAAAAAAAAAACTGGCGAGGGCTAGGATCGAACCGGCGCTTCATGGAACCACAGTCAGTCGCCTTAACCACATGGCTACTCACGCACTCATGTATAGTAGCAGACGCAGCCATTCATTATATTCAAAAGCCGCTGTTTGAAGGAAATAATCAATTTCATTATCCAAATAAATCAATGTTGCACATTCGTATACGTTCATACTGTTATTATACTTTATTGTCAGAACTTGGTTAATGTATGTTTTCAATTACATGGAAGCTTATTAAATAACTTACATTTTAATGGGATTCTCACCGCCATTTTGTCATGACCTCAGGCGGATTGTGCGCATGCGTGAGGGCCAAGAATTCTGCTATTTTCTATATTAATTCAAAAATATACCGAGAGGGAATGTAGAAATATGTATCTTTAACAGACATAAAACCTTACTAATACTCCTTGATTAAACAATATTTCAGTGGTAAAAAAAAAATATATATCGGCGAGGGCTGGGATCTATCCGGTGAACCTTGGAACCACAGTCTGTCGCCTTAACCACATAGCTACACGCGCACTCTTGGTCACCTGCAGACGCAGCCGTTCTTTATCATTAAAAGCCGCTGTCTGAAGAAAATAATCCATTTCATTATCCAAATAAATCAATGTTGCACATTCGTATACGTTCATACTGTTATTATATTTTACTGTCAGAACTTGGTTAATGTATGTTTTCAATTACATGCAAGCTTATTAAATAACTTACATTTTAATGGACTTCTCACCGCCATTTTGTCATGACCCCCAGGTGGATTGTGCGCATGCGTGAGGGCCTAGAATTCTGCTATTTTCTATATTAATTTAAAAATATACCGTAATATATTTGTTTATTTTAGAGACACTCTGCAAATCTGCATGCCAAGAGCTTTCGTTAGAATGTCTTACGAAGCCAATCGGTTAAGTCGTTTTCACAATCTCGTGTGTACAAAAAACAGCTTAGTGTTTTAAATATATAGATATGTGTAAGTTATAAAGTAAATAACCCTTGTCCCCAAGCGGCACCACAGGCAATTAATGGCTTTGGCATATCAAACGGTAACTGCCGAGCCAATTGCTCTACATATTGCGGGATGACGTGTAGTCAGCGCTTCCGGACCCCTCGGCCGTTAATCTTGGTTTTCCTGACCAGGGCGCTGCCTCACTGTCAGAGAGTTACTCATTTGTCCTCACGAGACTGAGTGCACACAGTTCCAGCCCTCATGTCAGTTTCTAAATTTCCTGACGGAGCTTGAAGCCAAACCCGGTGCTCCGGGTTAGCAGGTGTGCAACCCCAACACCACGGGGTGTTGAACTGGAGAATGGATCCCGGGAGGGCTTGTGCTAGCGGGCACTTATTGGCTTGTATGACGGGAGCACCAAATGTCTTTTAAACGCTCGCTCAAGGCTCATCATTTTACGCGTCTTAATATTGGTCTAATATCATTGCTATCTTATGATAAAGGACACGTCTTCTTGAGCCATCTGGGGCCATCTTTTTTCGTTAGAGAACGTCTGGCACTTCCCACTTCAAAAGTTATAAAGGAGGCCGGGCGTAGAATGTAACTACTGAAGCAAACTTTCCCATTTCATGCAAAAGAAGGGCTTTCATTTTTGTAGTAACCCAACACTGTTGGCATTGCGCGATGCAGAAGTCTCCGAGAATAACCTCGCCGAATAAAAAACGAAAGAAATGGCCTCCTTATGGTCTGGGTTGGGCTGGGTTAGGTTCACAGCGGAAGGCGGGTGGGAGGCCTCCGGGTGCTTTCACGAAATCCATCGCTCGCTCACTTTGACAGGCTGGCTGGCCCCGACGGGCAATATCGGTGGCATCGCGCACTTCACTTTCAGGAACGTGGTTGCGGATTGCTCCGCATTCTCAGCGGTCAAAGCCCTTGTGGAGCGGGAAACGAGCTTTTAACGGCTAGGAATGTTCTTCCTTAGCTGTGCAAGTCCAACCAGGATTAGAACTGGAGCAGCCCGGCCAGATGAGGGCACGCTTAAAGCAGTTTCGTGGCAGTACAGTGTAACCTGTATCTTGTTCTGCTCTGACCTCAAAGTCGGAGAAAACCTCTTCACACTAACAATCACTTTTGTCCTATTGTAGGTAGGAAGCAATCTAAATACACAGCTAAAATAAACAATCCTATTAAATTAAGCGAACACACATTCAAGGAGATTTCATCCCTCTTCACACTACTAGAAAACTCTCCCCCGTTGGAAACGAGAAACAACATGAAGTCGCACCCAAACTAGATAGGGTACAGCGGGGTATTTCGAATAGCGGGGCAAATTGGATAATGGTAAGCATTTGTGTGTATTTTACGAAAACAGGAGACGCCATTTTGCCAGTTTAAGGTGAGAAGGCGCGTGTGCTTGATATAGTCTTGGGAGTTTTGAAGTGTAACTGAGATTCTGAAAGGGTGTGGACGTATTTATATTAGCCAGGGTAAATAACGAACGCTTCTTGTTTCTGTTGTTTATAAGATTACGTTTTTCTGCCTTAAGCTTTTATGAAATCTGCGTTAAAGCAATGAAGTTAACGTTACCGACATATGACTCCCACATGCATTGGCAGCCCCCTCGCCGAGTAATGGCGCATTCTGTTGGATTGTCTTTGTACTGCCCCCGTAAATTGAATTATATTGAGACCACGATGGCTGTATTGGCAAATATGAATAAAGTAATGGCTGTCATAGTTGTGACGTGTATATTCATGACGTAGGCACGGATGACGCATACTTCATGCAAGTAGCCTGGTTGAGCTGAGATTCTTGGTGACGTCATGATTTTGTTCGAGAAAGATCTGAGATTTACGACGCAGTCGCAGGAAACAAGGTATTGTGCTAAGGAAGAAGTTACGCTATTGGAGGAGAGACTCGAACCAATGAACGATAGTTTGGAAGGAAGACGGAGATTACTGAAACTACGATATTTAATTGCTTTTGGCATGCAGAATTGTGGAAATCTATTTTCAGTTATGGCATTGATTTGGAATTTTGAAGAAATTAATTTTGAGTTTTTGAAATTTGAAAATCCGTCAAGTATAGCCAAAGTTAAAACTTCTAGCAATGACGGAGCAACAGGCTATGGAAGGGATGGATACGCCCCTTAAGAAGTTGATAAAAGGTCGTGCACAGGATAGAGGAGCTCTCATATCTCTCATATTCTCACATACCGCTCATATCTCATATCTCATCTCATATCTGATATTCTGATACCGCATATATATTTCAGATGTCATATAGTCATTTTCGAGTAAATAAGTGAAGCAAGTTGTCTTTAGCGTGTGGTTAAAGCCCGGCGCATCGAACGAACACGGAGCAGTTCCATTTTACAGTGTTCGAAACTAGGTGAAGTTGTAACGCTCACATTAACGTTTCTACCTGATGATATATAAAGAGTTAACTTCTGTCTTTATTATAATTCAATTGGGCAGTACAACATTGAGGTGTGTAGAAGATTTGAACAATTTCACAGTTATACTTTGAAAGATATTGGCATTTTAAGGCTGCAGACAAAAGTGATTTTCTCGCCACCTGAGAGGCACTTTTAAATTACCACATTATACACTACGGCTGACACGTATATCGCAACCGTGATATTGGAGAATACGTTTGGTAATACAACAATACATTCTACTATGGAACATTATAGTCTGGCAGTGCTTTCAATGATTATAACAGAAGTTGAGATGGAAGGCTAAGGCTTTAATGCAATTGGGACATATATCGATGGAGTGAAATAACAGCATGGAACTTCGTTAATCGTCATTCTACAAAAGCGAGCATGTAGTGAACATCCAACTACACTCATGCATCGTGAATCCATCGCTGAATTATATCAAATGACAGTGGAAATATCATCATACTCCACGATTATGAATATTTCTGCGGAAATAACTGCAATAAACTTCATGGCGAATTGCGACCAGAACTTCAGGGAATTTTCAAGAGAGGCCAGGGTGGACCCGGCTCACAAAGAAGAATTTTGCCAGAAGGATGTCTTTCGGATACATGGAGCAGTGCAATTTCCGGAGGAGGAAGCAGTTCGATTCTCCGAGGGCGCTGATTCTAGGTTCGAGGTCGGAGCACATCTTTACGCTGGTGAAATGGAACCAACAGCAGTTTTCTTTGAAAACTTTCCTCTAGAACTTCAATCAACAGATAAGGTAGTCGTGAACGTTTCTTGTATTATTTGAGTCATGTAGCGATATCTGAGCAACCGTTTTTTCCATATTTTCTGTCCCATTTATTGTGCCCCATTTTCTTGCTTAACATTTCTGTACTCAGTACACTTCGATGATTTATGCCTTTTTCTACGATTTATTGAGACATTATTATGTCATTGGCATACTTAAATAATTTTGGATCAGTTGAGACTGATTATTTAGATTCTTTCAATAATTTGCATATTTCTGTAGTCACGATTTGACTGTAAAGTTAACGATTTGCTATGTCAGATTTGAATTCAGACAGCGTGTCATTTTATTAAAGTAATTATATTCAGTAAATTACTTTGACCAATTTTCTGTCATCCTCAAGAAAGAAGAATGATTAAATGATTTTAGAGCGTTAAAATCTAATACGTTATCGACGATCTTTGAAATACTAGTCGTCTTATGAACATGATTGCAACATAGACATTTATCATGGCATTATAGACAATTTTATGAAATATGAACTTTGATTACGATTTATTGAATACACTATGGTAATGAACATTTGATAGGAGTTTTTCTCAATTATAGATTGGAACAATAATGTTTGCATTCCACAGTCTAATTGTATTCTATTCGACTATTTATGCAGTTTAGATGAACTTTGATTGAAGATAGTATTTTTATACTGCGTTACTTTGAAGATATTAATCTCAATTTTGATAGACCAGGGAGGAGTGTCTAATCGTATTTGCTATTAAATTTATTTGTGATTGGCAAATTTTTATTTCATATCGATTCATGAATGAAACCCACGAAGGTTAAATAATAACAGTCATTAATACAATTGATGAATATAAGAATTTTTAAAGAGGAACAATGGATGTATAATCGTTAGTTCAGTGGACATGTAAAAGTCGCTGATGAATAATGCCCTTGAATAATGAAGGAGGTTCCCACAGTAATAAATGAAGTTGATGAATTTATAAGTGGAGGTTTTTGTATGTAGTGTGGAAGATTTTTATGCCATATATATTGAGATATATGATGAATTCTGGGCCTATTTTTGTGCAATTTTGTGCGTTTGAACGAAGTATTTTTCCGCTGAATGTATTGTCCTGGTTCTTTGAAAGTTATTCATGTGAAGATACTGTTAAAGTTAACAAGAGTGTTAAATAATTTGAGATGAAGATTTTGAATGGAGGTTACCGTCACAAATATTAATAATAATTATTAAACCTTATTAAACCTGAATTTGACATTTAAATATAACTAACCTTCATTGGTCGATTATATCAACACAATTTAAGTAATTATCAACCGGATAAACGTGTGGTTTAATGTATTTCTTGTATAAATAATATAAACAATATTAATATTGTAAATAATTTTGTAAATATTTTTGATAATAATTTGTAATGAAAGGGATTAATAGAGGCGTGTATAAAATTTTCAATTGTCGTTTGACATTGTTATAAACAATTTACTATTGTTATAAATAATTAATGAACTTTTGTTATTAACATTAAGAGTTTTGTTTTCATACTCTAAACAACGCTAATTAAACAAGTGGATTGAACAATTAAACATGATTTGGGATTGTTGGAGTAATCCACTGGTGTTTGAATGGAGCATTTAAAAGATTTGCGTGATAATATTTGAGTTGAGAAGTGGACATTTAACGTGTTTTGAAAAGGAGAGCTAAGCTCTGATGTAACTCGCTTATGCTAGGGTTGAACGGACAGGTGAGTCCACTTTGACGATGCAGGTGCATTGCAGCTGGCCCGGACAACTGTATGATAGAGGCCAAGGACGTTTACATAATAGCCTTGTGGCTATAAATAAAATGTGATGTGTATAAACACGCAAAACAATTGCTATATATGTCTCGTCCCAAATCCCGTTTCCATTCCAAGTGCATTATTATTTTTATGTTATTTTGAGCTTGAGAAAGCTGAAACATTGTATGTAGAGTATACAAGTCCGACAGGAGGACATGGTTATGTGGTCGATGACTTCTGATTGCCACGTGGATTTTGTTGTTTTATTTTTGTTAAATTCTTTTTTATGTGAAATAAATTATTGTGCAGTTTAAAGTTTCTCGTCTTCGTTATGGTTCATTTTAAATATCATGGTGGAGGTTATTGTGTGGGCATACTTTAAGTGATCCAGTTGACAACCCAGTCCCCGAGATAAATTTAAGAGGTAAGTAAAGGTAAGTATGAACCCCCGTATATTTTGGTGTGTTCCACAATAATTTCTTGTTAACTATTGTGCTCTAATCTCGATAGTATCTGTCAGTGCCATTTTCATTGATGTAGCTGTGCCGGTGCGATTGATTATTGGCAATCCGATTGAGGGGGCGGATATCTGACAGCCTACTATCCGGATAAACCAAGGCTGTTTTATCGGCGCGCGGGGCATTTTGAACAGGGCGTTATGGGGCAATTTGGATTATGAAATCATGGGCAAATATTTATTTCTATGCCGCTTTACTGCACATTTTAAGATACTTTTATATTATTTCAGATAGAAAGACATTATAAGTGAAAGGACGCTCGGTTGCAATGGAATAAGGAAAGTATTGAACTAGCCATTAAAGCAGCTACTGATGGCGTGGTATCCATTTTAGGAGCTGTGCAGCTGTTTAATGTCCTCTACACTAGTTTGTACCGAAAATTAGCGAATATTTCTCCAAGGAAACTCTAACAACAAAAAATGACGAAAGGGAGTCCATCAAGAAAGTGCGATTCATGAAACAACTATCTACGGAATTGCCACCTCCAAATAATCAAGAGCAAGTTCCAAATAAATATGCAGGAAAAGACAACATTTGTGCATTTTGACCTGAGCTATTATTCACAGCTAACAGTAAAAAAAAGGGGGCATGGTTTCTTTGTCAGTGCTGCAGATCATGGTATCACGAGCGATGCGTTGGAGCCGAAGGAAATAAACAGTTCATTTGTGGTCTATGTGCTTGAGATGTTGTTATGGGACTTTAATATGTGGTCCGATTTCTTTGTAATTATCCTGATTTCTGTCCGGCATTATCTCAAATATATAACTAACCATGTAAATAACAATTGTCAAATGCAAAATTGTATTATAACTGTAATTAATTGCAATTTTCAATGTTATTCAAATTACCCCAAGATATATCCAAATTACCCCATTAAAACAATGCTTGTTAAAATCGGAGGGGTAAATCGGATAGTGACATTACGTTACAATATTTACAGATTTCTGTTTCATAGATTGGTTGAATGATGGTAAAACGTGCGAGAATCCTGTTTCATATTCAGCAAAATGTTCAAATTAGTACTTTCCAAAAAATCGATCGAAACACTTGAAATTATTCAAATTACCCCGCTTTACCCTAAGGGATCAACATAGGGAAACATGTTGCTGGATCAGGAACTTGTACATATCTTCAATAAACCAAGGCTGACATTAACGGCAGTATTAAAGGTTCCGGGACATTCTCATTATACTGGGTAGCGCTTAAAGTGTTTTCTAGCTTACGCGTGGCACGAAGGAACATTGGCCTTATATAGTTGAAGAAGTCCAGAATACAGTAACATACATCATATTAGGATGATTTAAACTTGGCAACACACACATGTTACATTGTTCGACAAGCACTGGCAGTTACGAATGTGGGGGAAAAGGCCAAGGAGGTTAAGATTGTAATCTTTCAATTCTTGCCACAAGATGGCTTCACCCAGAGAAGCCATTTGTAACTTTGAAGATACAAAAATTAAATAAAAATGAATATTCTGCCTCATAAATGGCCTTTCTTTAAAATTTAAGAAAATGACATAATTAGTACTGTAATTGAACAAATCCACCTTTTTAAAACTCTTCTTATCTCCGGGCGTGTGCAGATAATCTGAAAGGACTGGCTCGTACATAGGCCTTACCAAAACCTCCTATAAATTAATAAAGACGAAGGAAGGTTTACATGCATCTAACTAAAAAGAAACTATCCAATATAAATTTACTTCATATTCTGAAGCTGCATGCAAGAAATGGATAAATATAATAAAAAAGAGTGACATACAAGAAATGCAATTAAAAATATATAATATAATAATATAATAATAATAATATTTAGGCCTGTAAAGATTTCTTATTTGGTTTTCACATTACCGGTAATGCCGTCGTCTGCCCCATATGTCCATTTCACCTCTACACCACTTAGAAGCTGGTCAGCCATGCCTTCACATTTCACGGTCCTCTTCAACGTTGCACAATTATTTGCATAGGCATCAGCCCTACTGTGATTGTGGCATAACAGCAAGAACCCAATCACACTCCGTCGAAACACGAAGCACTCAGCTCAAGAGAGACACACTATCCAACCAGTCATCTCCAAGCCTAGAGGAACAATCTTCTTCAGCAGTGCACTCAGTCTGAATACCACAGCCCGTTCTCAAGCCACCTCCTCATACCAGGGAGTCCTTTCTCAGAAGCGCTCGTTGTCATATCTTTGTCTCCCCAAGCCACTCATAGCACTTGCTCAGCCGTTTCCTCATCCCCCCCCCGGGGTGAGCGAGCATACCTGCTTGAGACAATAGTGTCCATGAAGTGCTGCCTTCTACACGTGTGACCAGAACATGAACCTGACTCCTGGTTCAGTGGTCTGAACATCATCAATAAACATACTTACAAACATAGGATAAGAGCTAGCTTCAGTATCTCGTAAAAGTGACCTAAAATACATTGAATAATTAATAATAAAAAGTATACGTATATGATAATAGTAATAATAATAATAATGACACTGCGTCTACTGCACACGTATCCAATGCAATTGAACACGTTGCCAACACGATAACATGATATAAAGAAATAACAAACCTACGAGCCTACATTAAAACTGTCATGGGGGACTCATAAAATATAGGTTACAGATCGCCCCCTTGCTTTTCATTCATTTGGTCCTATACCATAGAATTAAAAGCAATCCTTATAGGCATGACTTCCCTTCCAAAATCCTAACTCCTTCCTTCCACAAATATATACACAACCAACAGGGCTACTAGGATATGTACATCCTCATATCGGAAATATTGTAAATCCCTAGTACCCTTCCGTCCTTTGTAAGGAGCTCGTACGCACAGGCCCCTAATTTCCGTGCAATTTCATACGGTCCTTCATACAAATGGAAAAAAATACTTACCAGTTTCTGGTCTGCGCACGAGAAATGAGGCACCCTCAAAAGCACAAGGTCACCTTCTTAAGTTTCACTGTGAACCCGGCCCGATGCAACTTCCCCAAAACGATTCTAAGGTGTTCCATTTGTTCCCCAAATGTACGTGATGCGATGACTAAGTCATCGATGTAACTGGCTGTGAAATCCCCTGTGTCGTGTCCCAGAGCGATGTTAAGTGCGCGAATGAGCCCAGCTGACGATGTTTTCATACCAAAAGGACTCCGTGTAAATTGTAACAGCTGGTTTTTGTAACAAAAAGCCGTGAATTGCCTATCCTCCTCCCGTAAGGGTACCTGCCAAAAACTAGCACTCAAATCTAATGTGGACAGCCATTCTTTACCCCCAAATCTCTGAACTAAATCCTCAGTAGTTTCCGGTCGCTGATGATCCGGCGCAATGCGTTTATTAGCTTGTCTTGCATCCAAACATAGCCTAACTGACCCATCCTTCTTAATCACTACTAGCAACGGATTGACATACTGGCTCCTACTGAATTCGATCACCTCATCGTCTAGCATCTGCGAAATGACATCATCTACTGCTTTGACATGGGCGTGTGGTATTGGCTATCTAACACCATTAAAACTAGACCTATCGGTGATCTCAAAACTATGCTCGTAAACATGTGTCCTACCAGGTTTGTCAGAGAACACCTCACTGTGCTCTCTCAAGACCTCTAACAACTGAGCCTTCTGCTCTACCTCCAACATGGTATCTTCCACAACACTTGAAAATTCGCCTTCACGCTCCTCTTCCACTACCATACTACAACTTTGAATATCCTCTGATACCATGTCGCTACTAAACTCACTGACTTCTTCCTCTTCATTTAAAACCTGGACACACACTGATATACTCACAAAGGTTCCCGAGTCCACCTGATAACTCAGACTAATCGTATCAAAATTCTCACCCCACTTGAATCTCACCTTAGATTCGCCGTAATCAAGCTTACACATCTGACTGCTTAGCCAATCCGCACCCAATATGACAGGATACACCTAATTCGCGACCACTAGAAAACTCTGACGACCACATTTCTCATCAATGTACATAGGTGCGACAACCTGTCTACGCACTCTCTGTGACTTAGTCCCAACAGCAGACAATATAAATATATTGGACACAGGAATCTCCTCTATGGCTTCTCCTTTACTCTTAACCTCATCATAAAAGCCTGCCTTAATGCAAGAACACATGCTCCCTGAGTCCAATAAGGCATCGACAACTTGACCCCATATCTTCACCTTAATCACAGGACTGATCAACGTAGGCTCACATCTCTCCTGCATAACCTCAACCTGGTCATCTAACAATTCCTTTCTAACATCAAGGTCGTATTCTATCTTCTTCAACACATGAACTGGAATACTGGGATGGGATCCTCTATCTGACCGTCTTAAAGAGCCCTGTTCCCGTTTAAATTACTCGGCTGAGCTGGCTGTCTCTCTTCTTCACGCCCCCTATTATCTAACTGCCTTTGTTCCCCAGGTCCCCGATTTTCTGTCTGCCTCTGTTCTCCGCGCCCCCTATTCCGAAAATTCCCTTGGTCACCCCTATCCCTATTTACAAAATTTCCTCTATCATTCCTCACAAAGTTACCTGGCCTATCAATATTCCTACGCTCATAATGCCTATTCCCTTCCTCCTGATACCCCTGATCGTAATTTCCTTCCCTTCCCTGTTCTTGCCTTTTGCCTCCCATTCTACCCAAAGTATCAAACCTTTCTAACACACGTTCCATGTCCTTAATCGTATTTACATCCTGCATAACTACGGCCATCTTCACCTCATCGGAAAAATGACGGGCCATACGCCTAACAATATCACCTTCAGAAGAACTAGTGTCTAAATTCTGACTGATAAGGACATGTGTGAGGAAATACTCCGTCATGCTCACCCCCTGATTCGACTGATACCTCCCAAAAGAAATCTTGTCTCTTTCTCTTCCTTTAGTCTGTTCGTTCCAGAACTTTCCCTCAAACTTCTGCCTAAAATCTTCTAACCCCTGAAAACTTCCCCTAAAATCTTGATACCAAGATTTAGCCTCCCCCACAAAAGCCAATGATATGACTTCCTCAACAATATCCCAGTCTAAAGTCCCATCTTCTAACCCTTTTGAAAACCTCTTCTGAACAACTTGAACAAACTCCATAGGGTTAAACTGCCTTCAACTAAATTTAGGTAAGTCAGATTCCCTATAGAAGTTACTATGTCCTACAGAGTGATTACAATTTTCCATATTTGACTTGGCCTGATTCAGCTCTCTTCTTAATTTCAAATTTTCGCTCTCATTAAAGGATTTCAGTTCACTAATCTCTTTTTTTACACTCTTATCTACCATCGTTACTCTGACTGAAGACACCGCTAGCTCCTGTTCAAAAAACACCTGCTTATTTCTAATCTCAGTTATATCCTTCATCTCTTCCTCTACAACTATCAACCTCTCACTAACTTCTTTCTTGAAAATGGCTACCTCATTACTCACCTCGCCTATCTGCTATCAACAGTATCCATAATGCCCTGCCTCTGTAAGCTCATCTTCTCCTCAACTTGCTCGAATCTTTTATCTACCATCTCAATTCTACTGGCAATTTCCTGACGAATTTCCTTATAGCCTTTACTCATACTACCTACAATCTTATTAATTTTGCTCTCTAAATCCGTACATTGAATGTCTATCTTAGTACTAAATTCACTGCTTTGATTATTAATTTGAGTACTTAAATCACTACTCTGAGTATCCATTTTAGTACTTAAATCACTTAGTTTACTACTGAATTTAGACATCATCTGCTCCATTAACTTGATCATCTGTGAGTTTTCCACCAGCCCTACATTTTCCTCGTCACTATTCACTCCCATTCCTAACTCCTTGCTAGTTGCAACATCATCTTTCTCGGCCCCCTCTCGTCCCTCCAACGTACCAGAAATCACATCCTTATCTGCCATTTTACTAAGAACTACTCTCGAATTTGTGGAATCTGACCGCTTATTGGTCTGCCTGTTTGACTCACACCTGCCTCTTCTAGAATGACCAAGAGTGCTTCGGTCAACACTTCTAGATCTCAACTTTAATAAATCAGGCTCACTCTTATTACTTAGCATACCCTCCAAAATCACTGAACATATATACCCTTCCTAAAATACCCGATCAGATTTCACAAATTACCTGTGCGTACTGCCATACTATGCACCAGCCAGCCTTATTCACACTCCATAGTTGGGCGCCATTTGTAATCTTTCAATTCTAGCCACAAGATGGCTTCACCCAGAGAAGCCATTTGTAACTTTGAAGATACAAAAATTAAATAAAAATGAATATTCTGCCTCATAAATGGCCTTTCTTTAAAATTTAAGAAAATGACATAATTAGTACTGTAATTGAACAAATCCACCTTTTTGAAACTCTTCTTATCTCCGGGCGTGTGCAGATATTCTGAAAGGACTGGCTCGTACATAGGCCTTACCAAAACCTCCTATAAATTAATAAAGACGAAGGAAGGTTTACATGCATCTAACTAAAAAGAAACTATCCAATATAAATTTACTTTATATTCTGAAGCTGCATGCAAGAAATGGATAAATATAATAAAAAAAGAGTGACACACAAGAAATGCAATAAAAATATATAATATTATAATAATAATAATATTTAGGCCTGTAAAGATTTCTTATTTGGTTTTCACATTACCGGTAATGCCGTCGTCTGCCCCATATGTCCATTTCACCTCTACACCACGTTGAAGCTGGTCAGCCATGCCTTCACATCTCATGGTCCTCTTCAACGTTGCACAATTATTTGCATAGGCATCAGCCCCACTGTGATTGTGGCATAACAGCAAGAACCCAATCACACTCCGTCGAAACACGAAGCACTCAGCTCAAGAGAGACACACTATCCAACCAGTCATCTCCATGCCTAGAGGAACAATCTTCTTCAGCAGTGCACTCAGTCTGAATACCACAGCCCGTTCTCAAGCCACCTCCTCATACCAGGGAGTCCTTTCTCAGAAGCGCTCGTTGTCATATCTTTGTCTCCCCAAGCCACTCATAGCACTTGCTCAGCCGTTTCCTCATCACCCCCCGGGGTGAGCGAGCATACCTGCTTGAGGCAATAGTGTCCATGAAGTACTGCCTTCTGCACGTGTGACCAGAACATGAACATGACCCCTGGTTCCGTGGTCTGAACATTATCAATAAACATACTTACAAACATAGGAGAGCTAGCTTCAGAATCTCGTAAAAGTGACCTAAAATACATTGAATAATTAATAATAAAAAGTATACGTATATGATAATAGTAATAATAATAATAATAATGACACTGCGTCTACTGCAGACGTGTCCAATGCAATTGAACACGTTGCCAACACGATAACATGATATAAAGAAATAACAAACCTACGAGCCTACATTAAAACTGTCATGGGGGACTCATAAAATATAGGTTACAGAAGGATGATCTAAACTTGGCAACACACACATGTTACATTGTTCGACAAGCACTGGCAGTTAGGAATGTGGGGGAAAAGGCCAAGGAGGTTAAGATATATCATAGCAAGGCAGGAAATACCTTCCAGTTCAGTTCAGGCAGTGGGAGGTGTAAGATGGCTGCTGCGCGGAAGCAGACCACACATCGCTATAACAGCTGTACAATCCACAATAACCTGACCATTTAATAACAATCATATTATCACAATAAGTATGCAAACTTGATGGCCAATTACCACTATCAGTATCTGAACAAAAAATCACATATATTCACTAGTTGTGTTAATTTAATTACTACTGCAACTAAATAAGTGTAGGCCTATATATTGTAAATATCATAACCCATATTTTTAGGCATAGATTTAATAGCCTAAGTGTAAAGGATCTGATGATCGCTTGACGATCGAAATTGGTCATCCAAGTGTTTTTATTATTAGCAAGCAATTTTTTGCAGGATTAGGGAGCACCCATTACAATTGGGTACAATCTTATGTTTATGGAGGAACATGCAGCTCAAGGAGCCAAAAAAGACCGATTTTAATAGTATAACTGTGCCAGTCATAGTACCTGTACAACAAGTATATGCATTACCAAGGAAACACATACATCTTGGTAATAGAAGCAAGTTTTAAATATTCAAACTTCAAATCGTAACTATTCATATAATTTTTTTCAAAATTTGGTTCTTGCTTTGAGATAATCATCACCTTTCTTCCTCATATCTCTCATGTTTTAAGAATGTCTGTTTTTTTGTTTGTTGTTTTTTCCCCTAATGGGTGCTACACCTTCAGCTACAAAATGAGTCTCACTCATTTCTACATTATGAATTAGTTATACAGTATTATTTCATTTTCATTCTGAGCAGACTCAAAAAATATTTATAAAATGTCATAAAAAGACTAATTATAGCTACTAAAGTTTCAGCGAGATTCATTCTGTACCAGAAGCTTTAACACCCACTTTAAAAAATGAAAAGTCCAATAATTCCTATAAAGTTGTGAGATATGAAGGAAATTATGAGTTCGAAAGTTTGGTGCTTTCCAGTCGGTCAACACGATTGTACCCAAATGAGATGGGTTATTCCATAATCCTGAAAAAAGATTACATGAGATTAATAAATACACTTGGATGACCAGTTTCGATCGTCAAACGATCATCATCAGATCCATTACACTCAGGCTACAAAATGTTTATGTCTGAAAATATTTACAATATGTACACTTCTTTAGTTGCGGCATTCGTTAAGATAGTTCAACTCTTCAATATTTGTTAGTTATAGTTTATGTTATGCTTTGTTAAAATACTGAAAGTGGTGATCGACCTCCAAACTTGCTTGCTTAGAGTGAATGTGTGATTGTAGTTAAATGGTCAATTCAGGTTGTATTGTACAGGCTACTTATCTGATTGAGTCTTGCGGGTCCTGGTGAGAGCAGTTGTCTTCGTCACTACCTACGCTCAACTGGGGGAAGTTCGTGTGTGCCAGGGTCTCTTATATAACTGGGTATTTCCCCTCTCGCATACCTAAGTTTCTGTGTTCGTCGTACATATGTGGCCAAGTCTAGTCTCCCTAATGTTGTGTATGTTACTGTATTCAGGATAATCTTCAACTATTAAAGACCTGGTTTCAATTCTCACCACGCATAAGCTAATAGCCATATAAGCGCTTCTCGGTCTAATGAGAATGTCTCGGCACCTATAATACTGCCGTTAATACTGGCCTTGGTTTATTGAAGAAAATTATATATCGTACATCCTGATCCAAAACATGTTCCCCTTATTAATCCCTTATCTAGCATGGCTACACCGTTATGCAGTGTCTTGTTTCCGAAGGGGTGTGTTTTCTAGTAGAGTGAAGAGGGGTGAACTCTTCGTGAAAGTGTGTTCGTTTAAATTATTGGGGTTGTTTCTTTTAGCTAAGTGTATCTCGATTGCTTCCTTTATGTCAAGAGCTCTTCCAGTGTCTCAACAAAACATCACATAGACCACAACTAACAAATATTGACGAGTTGCATTATCTCAACTAATACTGCAACTAAATATTTACAGACATCGTTTTCAAAGCCTAAGTGTAATGGATCTGATGATGATCGCTTGACGATCGAAACTGGTCATCCAACTGTATTTATTAATCTCATGATTTTTTTTCAGGATTAGGGAATAATCCATCTCATGAATGTGGGTTTGTTTAAATTATTCAATTCAATTTAGGCGCGGTGCACACTGGAGAAACCTGTTTCATGCAACTGGTTTCATGAAATCGGTTTCAAGAAACTAGTTGCATTGGAACATGCACACAGAAGCAACGGTTTTCCATCAGTTAGGATGGTGGGGCCATGATTTTGTCTTGTAGGATTTCATGGCCCCGCCTTCCTAGCGAGGACCTAGCCTCCAAAGAATAATGAACCCGAACAGTAACTAAATACAATTAAAATTCGGTAACCATGCCTGTAGCTTTCAGGGGCAGATGGCCTCGTTGTTCCGCCCTTTAAAACAACAACCACCAATAGTAGCCTTCGTGTTATGTTCACGTGATCGCAATATAAACCACTATCGCATCCAAGCAGCATCTTCGACTTGCCAGCCCAAAGAAAGAGCGCCTGGTTCAGCTGACGAAAATTGATAGAAAGGACAAGGATACCCACATAATAAATATATGACATAATACTAACTTAAATAACTGACCTTGCGGATCACGTGAGCAAAGAGGTTGCCCGATTTCCCACTCCCCTGTTATTCAGGAGCGTATGTAAGGGGGGTGCCCGGGGGGCCCGGACCGCCCCCGAAATTTTCGTCACATACGGTATACTATTTGTTTAATTTAAAACATTAACAAGATGTTCAGTAAAGAACATATAGCCTATTCATAATGTTGAATTTTGGGCTTATGCCGTGTTTATTATATTAAAATTCGACGCGTTTCGAAAGAAACCATGCCTTTCTTCGTCAGGAATAATCTGGAATACGACAATGATTGCTAAGAGAAAGCAACAAAGAACATAAAGAAGGTGCCCAAAGATGGACGCCATTATAGCCCCATGTTAGGGACAACGGAAAGCAGCAGTGAATTACTTTCTCAGGGTTCTGATAATAGGTAGCCAGGATTCACTGAGATTGTAGCCGGTGTCGCGGTTGAAATTATCTGGGTGTTTACGTATTTCAACCGCCTCCCTGATGATTCTGGGACGATATTGCTTTATACGGGCAAGAACATCCACTCCTTGGAACATGACATCATGGCCAGGTGTTAATGCATGATCGGCAACAGCTGATTTATCAGGTTGAATGAGCCTGATACATCTATTATGTTCCTTAATGCGAGTGCATATTGTTCTCGAAGTCTGCCCGATGTAAACCTTGCCACAAGTACAGGGAACTCTGTAGATACCCGGTTGTTGCAATTTAGGCAAACTGTCCTTAGTTGGTCGCAGGAGTTGCCTAATCTTAACAGAAGTTCCAAATACAGTCCGTATGTTGTACCGACGTAGGATTTTAGCAATACGATCCGTCGTGTTATGTATGTAAGGTAGGTAAGCAGTTCCTCTTACATCTCTTTTCTCAACTGACGTCCTATTATCATTTGTTGGTTTCAGAACCGTAGAGATCAAAGCCTTGCTATAACCGTTGCTCTCAAAGGTGGTTCGCAAGGTATTAATTTCTTCTTGTAAAGAAGACACTTCACAAATCCTCCTAGCCCGGGTAGTTAGAGTTGTAAGGATACCATGTTTCTGGGCAGGGTGATGGTGAGAACTTGCGTGGAGATATCTATTGGCGTGTGTTGGCTTACGAAAAACGCTGTGTCCTAAAGATCCATCCTCTTTCTTGGTGACGAGAACATCTAAAAACGGTATTTTGCCGTCAGATTCCTTTTCCATGGTGAAACAAATAGAAGGGTGCTGGAGATTAAGGTGATCCAGGAAATGGCTAAGATTTTCCTCACCTTCCGTCCAAACAACGAACGTGTCATCCACATAACGCCACCAGATCTTCGGTTTGAAAGGAGCCGACGACAAAGCTTTCCCTTCAAAGTTCTCCATGAAGAAATTAGCCACAACAGGAGAGAGAGGTCTACCCATGGCCACACCATCAGTCTGCTCATAAAAATTCCCAGTCCATAGAAAGTAGGAGGAGGTCATGCAGTGATAAAGAAAAGCCTTGTGATGTCTTCAGGAAAAAAGCCATTAATGAGAGACATAACACCATCAATAGGTACTCTCGTAAACGGAGACACCACGTCGAGACTCACTAGGATATCACCCGGCTGAAGTGTTATAGCTTTCAACTTTTCCACGAAGTGTATGGAATCCTTAATGTACGAAGGCGTGTTACCCAGAAGCGGCTGAAGTAGTCTACCTAAGTATTTGGAAAGGGCATATGTAGGAGAACCAATCGTACTAACATTAGGTCTAAGAGGAACATCTTCTTTATGTATTTTAGGAAGACCATAGAGTCTCGGAGGAATAGCATCCCCTGGAAGGAGATTCTTCGCTGCATCCGCTGGAATAGATGATTGCTTGATCAATTTGACGGTGACATTTGAGTAGCGAGTAGTAGGATCACGACTATTAATCCTATATACAGGATCTGATAACAAAGACGAGATCTTGGAATCATAATCAACCTTATCCAACACCACTGTCGCATTACCCTTGTCAGCGGGGAGAACGATAATATCAGAATTGTCCCTTAGATCTTTAAGTGCCCGGCTTTCGCCTTGTTTTAAGTTGGTGTTAGGTGGCTTAGCGTTCTTGAGAACTCTGGAATATTTTGTCTGGCTTCCTCGGCCAAGAAAGAGGATGGATCTTTAGGACACAGCGTTTTTCGTAAGCCAACACACACCAATAGATACCTCCACGCAAGTTCTCACCATCACCCTGCCCAGAAACATGGTATCCTTACAACTCTAACTACCCGGGCTAGGAGGATTTGTGAAGTGTCTTCTTTACATGAAGAAATTAATACCTTGCGAACCACCTTTGAGAGCAACGGTTATAGCAAGGCTTTGATCTCCACGGTTCTGAAACCAACAAATAATAATAGGACGTCAGTTGAGAAAAGAGATGTAAGAGGAACTGCTTACCTACCTTACATACATAACACGACGGATCGTATTGCTAAAATCCTACGTCGGTACAACATACGGACTGTATTTGGAACTTCTGTTAAGATTAGGCAACTCCTGCGACCAACTAAGAACAGTTTGCCTAAATTGCAACAACCGGGTATCTACAGAGTTCCCTGTACTTGTGGCAAGGTTTACATCGGGCAGACTTCGAGAACAATAAGCACTCGCATTAAGGAACATAATAGATGTATCAGGCTCATTCAACCTGATAAATCAGCTGTTGCCGATCATGCATTAACACCTGGCCATGATGTCATGTTCCAAGGAGTGGATGTTCTTGCCCGTATAAAGCAATATCGTCCCAGAATCATCAGGGAGGCGGTTGAAATACGTAAACACCCAGATAATTTCAACCGCGACACCGGCTACAATCTCAGTGAATCCTGGCTACCTATTATCAGAACCCAGAGAAAGTAATTCACTGCTGCTTTCCGTTGTCCCTAACATGGGGCTATAATGGCGTCCATCTTTGGGCACCTTCTATATGTTCTTTGTTGCTTTCTCTTAGCAATCATTGTCGTATTCCAGATTATTCCTGACGAAGAAAGGCATGGTTTCTTTCGAAACGCGTCGAATTTTAATATAATAAACACGGCATAAGACCAAAATTCAACATTATGAATAGTAACACGGGCCGTGAAAGTCTAAATGACAATAACATATAGCCTACTTTCTCCTAAATGCATGGGTATTGTTATAACTCTTTGTCCTTTTCAAGCAGTATAATTGAATGTTGGTTGTAGTAGCTTGTTGAAATACAACGTGCTATAGGGATATTAAACATGAATATGAGGTGCCCTTTGCTAGTGCTACCTCCGCAAAAAATTTCATTCAATTCGGTTTCACCGTGTGTGAATTGATATGGGGAATGGATTTGCACAAATACATGGCTGCTATTTGCAAACTATTGGGCTGATGACCTTGTAGTCAGTCATAAGATGCTTTCCGCAAAATGGCATGTTGTTGCAAAATCTGGTGGAGATCAAATTATTAGTATGGTCGTAATTTGATTTAAGCTTTTAACATTTGGGTGGCCGTCATTCCGTTTCCGTCAAGATGGCGGCGATATAAAACATGACACTGAGGTGCCCTTTGCTAGTTCTACCTCTGTATCAAATTTCGTTCAATTCGGTTTCACCGTGTTTGAATTGATAGGGGGAATCGATTTACACAAATACATGGCCACCATCTGCAAACTATTGGGCTGATGATCTTGCGGTTTGGTCAGAATATGCTTCCCAAATAAAGATATGTTGTTGCAAAATTTGGTAGAGACTAGATTATTAGGTTGGTCGTAATTACATTTTAGCTTTTAACATTTGGGTGGCCGCGATTACGTTTCCGTCAAGATGGCGGATATATAAAACATGACACTGAGGTGCCCTTTACTAGTGCTACCTTTGTACCAAATTTCGTTCCATTCGGTTTCACCGTGTTCGAATTGATAGGGGCAATCGATTTTCACACAAAGATGGCCGCCATACGCAAAATATTAGGCTAATGACCTATTAGATTGTTCAAAGGATGCTCCCTCCATAAAAGTATGTTGTTGCAAAATTTGGTAGAGATCGGATGATTAGGTTAGTCGTAATTTGATTTAAGCTTTGAAAATTTGTGTGCCGCCATTACGTTTCCGTCAAGATGGCGGCGATATAAAACATGACACTGAGGTGCCCTTTGCTAGTACTACCTCTGTACCAAATTTCGTTCCATTCGGTTTCACCGAGTTCAAATTAATAGGGGGAATCGATTTTCACACAAAGATGGCCGCCATCCGCAAACTATTAGGCTGATATTCTATTAGTTTGGTCATAGGATGCTCCCCCATAAAGGTATGTTGTTGCAAAATTTGGTAGAGATCGGATGATTAGGTTAGTCGTAATTTGATTTAAGCTTTGAACATTTGTGTGGCCGCCATTACGTTTCCGTCAAGATGGCGGCGATATAAAACATGACACTGAGGTGCCCTTTGCTAGTGCTACCTTTGTACCAAATTTCGTTTAATTCGCGTTCACCGTGTTCGAATTGATAGGGGGGACAGACATTCAGAGTACACACACTCTCACACACACACACACACATACACACAGACACACACACACACACATACGCACACAGACACACACAGACAGACACACATTTTTCGCCCTGTGTTGATCTCATAAGTCTACTTTCATTTTTTGCAAAAATCGAAAGTAGGCTAAAAACTAATATAGTCTACTTACCATGTACTATTGTTACTACGCGACGTATGGCAACGTTGCAAAGCAAGGCGAGTGTAGAGCGATGTAAACAGTGTGACAATCAGTTAGCTCTGATCTTGTGTGTAACAACATAACCTCTTATTGCTCTCCAGTGCCTTCGCTCTTATGAATCTACCAAGAACAGCAACAAGTGCCCTTGAAGCGTGTGACAAAAGTTTTCTCCGTAACTTTTAATACCTTTATCAAACCTTTGTCAAATGTGCCTCTCTCTGCAGCTACTGATACTACCGAACGGAGTTTGAGTTGGTTGATAACATACTTTAGAAATTCTACTCCTGAAAACAGACTCAACGGTCTAATATTGTTACAGAGACATACATCACTGACGATGAAGTTGGGTAATGCTTCAAGAAACATTGACTTTATTTTATAGTTTAAGTTGTAGCTTAAATCAAAACAGTAATGATAATTATTTCCATGTCAACACTATCAAGTAAGCAAGATAATTGTATTACGGTAATAAAACTTAACATCAAATGGTCTTAGTTGTGTTTGACATTTACCAAACATAAAACATCACAACAAATTGGTTGAAAACTCCCGGTTGGGCACCCCGCAAAATAAAACTCTATATACGCCCCTGCTGTTATTACAAGGTACAATTTACATGTCTTGTAAACACCTAGTTCGTAATGTCCAACCAACAGCAAGCCACGTTTTTGTTTCCAAAGTTCGCACTTCATTCTTCAATAGCAAATTCATATATTTACGTAAAAGACGGGAGGCATTGGCCAAAGAATAATATTAAATTACATAGGGCAGTGCACTCTACGTTTCATGAAACTGATTTTCCGAGTTTCACGAAACCAATGCAACTACAGTTTCATGAAACGCGGTGTGCACAGCCCTATGTTAACCGTATCTATCTGTTGCAAGCAACTTTAGTTTCACGTTTCACGAAGCCAGTTTCACGAAACGGGTTTGTCCAGTGTGCACCGCGCCTATGAAAATTTGAAACATTGCATCTAATTAGTTTTAACAGCAAATTGTATATCCGCCTTAGTCAATACATAAACGAAAATAAATTATAATTACACTTGCTCCTGGTACATGTTTCGGGGATTAATTGCTTTTATCCCCTTCATCAGCCAAGACAAATAATCGAAGAAAGATATAAGATAGCGTAGCACTCAAAAAATAAATGGCTATTTAACTTAATATGGTGCACCATATAAGTAGGTCACAGGAAAATTTTGAGCAAAACTAAAAACATATATGTAACAGCGAAGATATTCAGCCTTCAAAACACAGAGAATCAGTGGACAGTTAATTCGTAAATCCGCTCCAAAACATTGGTCGAAGCTTGAATTGGCAAAAATCACAATATTTCACCATATGGACACAACCAATGAAGAAGCCTTATGCTCAACAGGTCCAAAATCAAATGCCTGCATACGAACTAGAAGAGCGTGGAAGGAACAACTTCAAATAGCAATGAGGTTAGCTCAATGTATAACCTGAAAGAAGCAATGGAAAAACAAATACCATAATAAAAGGGACCAAGGGGAAATTTATAGACTGAAATAATTATGAACAACTATAAAAAATTATTTATAATGATATAGAACGAATGCAAACTTAATGATATTCGAAAAACTTACTTCAGGTTAAGTCAAGGTATCAATTTTGAAGAGATTGTCTATGTTTGAAAATTATTGTAAATAATTTATGGGTGTAGCCAATTCCAACACTCATATATATGGTAGCAGTAGATGATAAATATTGCCATAGCTAGTTCTGTAATAGGACGTATGTATGAGTGGACCGCTACTATGAAAAATAGATTCTTTGGGGTGAGAGTTGTTTTAAGTGATGCAATTATTGTGACCTACTTATATGGTGCACCATATTAAGTTAAATAGCCATTTATTTTTTGAGTGCTACGCTATCTTATATCTTTCTTCGATTATTTGTCTTGGCTGATGAAGGGGATAAAAGCAATTAATCCCCGAAACATGTACCAGGAGCAAGTGTAATTATAATTTATTTTCGTTTATGTATTGACTAAGGCGCCGGCCCCGTGGTGTTGGGGTAGCGTGCCTGCCTCTCGCCCGGAGGCCCCGGGTTCGATCCCCGGCTCCGTCAGGGATTTTAAAACTGACGTGAGGGTTGGAACGGGGTGCACTCAGCCTCGTGAGGACAATTGAGTAGCTGTCTGACAGTGAGACAGCGCCCCGATCACGAATACCAAGATTAACGGCCGAGGGGACCCGACGCGCTGATCACGCGTCACCCCAATATCTGCAGGCCAAATGGCTGGGCAGCGGTCGCTTGGTCGGCCTTAGCCCGTCATGGGCTGGATAGTGCCAGGGGTTGACTTTTTTTTTTTTTGACTTATTGACTAAGGCGGATATACAATTTGTTGTTAATTCTATTTAGTACGTCAATACGGAACCATCATGGAAACTAGTTTAAATAATAGAATTGCTTCTAATAGCAAGATGTGTGCGTTTCCTTGGATATGAATATAATTGTTGTATAAGATCCATGGCAAGCACAGGTGTTATAATAATAAATTAGCTATTGTTTTGGCTCTTGAGCTGTTTGTTCCCCCGTAATTTCCTGACGGGTTGAATTTTTTTTCCTTCTTCAAGCAATTATTGTTACTACAAATTTGCATCACTTAAAACAACTCTCACCATCACTTTGGTTGGTTGGTTCTTAAGTTTAGGGGCTGCGACAACAAGGTCATGTAACCCCGTGTACTTTGGGTGTGTGTAGAATCTGTCTGATAACCGGTGTTAATTGTGATGACTGTAATAGTGTGTGTTATCTGTTTTTTAATTTAAGTACTGCCGCTTAGAATTTTTCAAATAGTTCTTACTTTTGCCGCCAAGCGCCACCGTCAACGACTACTCGGCCAAGTTCAGAACTTAGCTACTATACGCCACCGTAGTCGGCTTTTGGCAACGAACGTAGAAACCTAAGAGCGTTGTTTACATTCTTAACCTATCCAATTTAGCTTCACACAGGTGCAATTAGTGGAAGGTTCTTTAACATGCCATAAATCTATGACATGGGACCGCCGGCTTTACTTCCCCTCCGAAGGAAGGCATACTGAGGGATTTTTAACGCTCTTAAAAAATCCGACGGCTTCGGCCGGGTTTGAACCCACTATCTTGGGCATAGAAGCTCAGCATGCTACCGACTACGCCAACGAAGCCGCTCACCATCACGTTGTTCATGCGTTAAATCGAGGAGAATTCTACTTCTTCAATATGCGCTATATTCTTACAAGATAGATGTGAGTAGGGTGAGCCAGGAGTTCCCAATGAGGAAACGATTGGTGTGGCAGGGCCAAGTCGTGAAATACACATGTCCACTGTGCTAACCTGTCTCCCTGGAGGGCAAGCAGTTGGCTCACGCACTTCGCACAAACTTGTTACGCACCACTCCCTTGCGGTGGAGGGCTCCCGGCCTGAACATGTATCACCCCACCCAAGACTACCTTCAGGTCAAGGGTGCTCTCAGTGTGTTCCTACCTCCATCTGGTTCTCAACGCTTTAGCATTCTGAAACCTGTATTTTCGGCAATTTAGAGAACAACTCCAAACCATCATTTGGCCTCCATTGCTTGGTGTAGTTGGAGCCATTTAGACAATAAGAGTCATCCAGTTGCAAAACTCGTGAATAAGAATCATTTTCATGAGAAACGTTTATCTGGACTTTGCCTCGCGTATCTTTTGTGTTTGTTGTTTTCTACTTTTTTCTTTTTGCTTTGTGTTTTTGGTTTTTGATTTTGTGTTTGCTTTGTGCTTTTGCTTTTGAATTTTACCTTTTGCTTTTCTTTCTTGGTTTTGGTTTTGTTTTGTTTTCTGCGTTTGCTTTTTTGAATTTTGCTTTTTGCTTTGTGTTTCTTGTGTTTTGTTTTCTGCTTTTGTTATTGAATTGTTGTTTTTGCTTTGTGTTTTTTTGTTCCTGGTTTTATGCTTGTTTTCTGGAAAATCAAAACAAAACAAAATAAACATGACAAAATTAAAATAAACAAACAAAATAGAATAAACAAAACAAAATAAAAACAAAATAAAATAAAACAAAACAAATAAAATTTAATTAAACAAAAAAATAAAATTAAAATTAAAAATAAAGTAAAATAAAATAATAAAATAATAGTACATTATGCAACGAGCCTATAATGGCTATAATTAAGACACGAGTATGTTTATAAAATAAGCGTATGCGAGTTTTATAATTTCCATACGAGTGTCTTAATTACCATTATAGGCGAGTTGCATACGACTGTTTATGTTCGACGATAATTCTAACTTTATTGTATGTTTTAACATAAATATTCACAAACTGTTCAGTCACTAGAATGTTGTGATCGGGTGCTGCGGTGAGTAGTATATCTATTTTTTCCAAGCTCTCTGGACAACCGACGCATGCGCTCTGTGTGCTTCAATGCCATATGTTCAGATTGCGCATCAGTATTCAGTAAAACTGTCACCGAAGTCGTTTCAATACAACGCGCTGTGTAGAAATTGGATTTGAGGATATTAAGGTACAGTGCTATTTCTTGTCTCATATTCACCAGTTTATTTACGCGAACATATGGACGGTGCACTTTCGGTAATTTATATAGACATGTTGGATTTTGAGCGCAAGCGCGAAGGTATCCTTATCTAATTGGTCACACAACGGTTTCTTGAGCTCTGATTGGTGGGAGAAACTCTTTCATAATGAAAAATAGTATTATAATGAGCCTCATTATGATACAGTTTTCTGACACATAATAGTTAGGGTCGAACATAAATAATTTTACGACATGATCCTTAGTCACAAGTGTTTTGCAATTGGACGACTCCTATAGTCTACAATGTCGACGTTCCGCCTACTCTGCTATCTAGCATTGAAACAGGAACTCCTTTTGGTCACAATTTAGATTTTTGTCTTGTAAGCATAAAATGTGATTTGAGAGATTTTTACGAGCCGGTATCGTGCTACTTGAAGTGCCGTGGATTTACCCGACCCTTCAGAAATCCAAATTTCTTGGCCGGAGAGCAAACCCGGGATCTTGGAATCGTGAGACGGACCCTCTGTCACTGATCCACCGAGGATGCTATCCAAATTATTATAACTAGATGGCCCGTGCGAGAAATATCGCCTATGTTAAACCACCCACGCTCCCTCGCTCGCTCTCACCGGCAGCGCCCTCACCAGAGCTTCACTTGAACTTGCCGAACATTAACTCTTTCTGGTTTAATAGCTTGGGTTTCTGGAACATACACCCTAGCGTATTATATGTATAATAATTATAGGATATAATATGACAAAACACAACGATCTGTTTGAGTATTGGCAAAACATGTTCTCGTAAATGAAACACGGTCTTCTTCTTACCTAGCGTTTATCCCAGTACGGGGTCCGCTTCTCTACTACATCTTCTCCACTAAATCTGCAGGTTGTAAGCCTGCATATCTGTTTTAATGTTGTCGATCCAACGCTTCGCAGGTCGTCCGCGTGGTCGCATTCCACCTGGGTCCAGTTTGAAAGCTATTTTGGCGATAGAGTCGTCTGGCATTCTCATAACATGACCATACTAACGGAGACGAGCTTCCCTCACTTTCTCCGTGATTGGTGTGACACCTAATTGTTGTCGAACATCTGCATTTCTGACATGGTCACATCTAGTCAGTCCAAGTGTACAACGGAGCATCTTCATCTCCATTGTGTGCAGAGCCTGTTCATGTTTTCTTGTCATTGGGCGGGATTCTGTCCCATAAATTGCTGCCGGACGTACAACTGTCTTATAAACGTTTGCCTTTAGGTATTAAGGCATCATTTTGTCGCAGAGGACACCAGTGACCTGTTTCCATTGGAGCCAGCCCGCATTTACCCTCGCCCATCTAAAGTGACATCACCATTTGACGTGATGACCGACCCTAGATATTTTAAGTTAGACTATTATTCTTGGGCAGATCTTGATCGTTAATTTGGACAGTGCATCGGTTTGCGGGCCATTTTCGAGATATTCTGTCTTCTGAATGCCAAGGCGCAGTCAATAGGCAGCCTTTCCATCCATATTTGCGCTTGATGGTGGCGTTCAAAGCTTGTTTCTTGTATAAGTACAATATCGTCAGCAAAAAGAAGGGTCCAAGGGTGTGGTGTTTGTATGTCAGCCGTAACCGTATCCATGCAGAGGATAAACAACAGTGGCGATAGTGCAGAGCATTGATGAACACCGACGGTGATATCGAAAGGCGGGGAGATTCCGGCTGGGCAGCGTATTACACTAGTTACATTGCAATAAAAAAGTTGCACCCATTTGATATAGGTGTCAGGAACTCCATTGGAACGAAGAACACACCAGATATGGTCATGTGGGACTCTGTCAAAGGCCTATTCTAGATTTAGCAAGGCCATCTGAAAACTCTTCTGTCTCTCTCTTTGCTTTTCCATCAATAGGCGTGTGGCATAGATTGGATCAGTTGTGCTGCATCCTTGAACAAAACCGCATTGATTTGGTGTGACAGTGACAATATTTCTGAGCCTCCTATCCAGCACTCTTTCAAATATTATCAATGTATGACAGAGGAGTCATTAACATCATCTTTACGCTTCCAGATTGGGACTGTAATGCTAGTTGTCCCTGCATGTGGGAGTTTATTTTCGGTGATGATCTGCTGGAAGAGCGTGGCAAGGATTTCCTCAGCAGGCTTCCCAAGCATTTTCCAAATTTCCGATGGGATGTCATCTGTCCCTGTAGCTTTCTTATTTTTCATTCCTGTTATGGCGGTATCTAGAAATATTAAGTGCTTGAAGTTCAAAAGCTCCTAGACTCCTTTAGCCGAGAATATGGCTTTGCTATTATTTAACCTGAACAATGTTGCTTTAAACACTGCAGTCCAGGAAAGATTGAGTTATTTTTCAACGCCCTTGGCCTGAGTAGACAGCTATTTCTAGGACTGGCAAACTGGTTTCCATCTACGTTTGGTCAGCATGAGCATCTGGGGATTATATCTGGTAAACGGGAATTGGTGAATATTATTAACAGAAGCAAGTGTATACCATTTACACATGGACCACCTCGTGGTGTAACGGGTAGATTTCTTGGCTTTCGCCTCGGATGTCCGGTTCAATTCCCGGCTCTATCAAGGAATTTCAATTCTAGTGTGAGAGCTGAAATGGTGTACACTCAACCCCGTGAGACAAAACTGACAAGAGGAGGGTTCGATTCCCAGCTCAGCCATCCTGGAAGTGAGTTTTCGTGGTTTACAAATACACACACTAGTACAGTTATCGCAATAACACAGGATATCACACACATTCCACATACACACCCAAATACACGGGGTTATATGACCACGATGTCGCAACCCCTTAAATAAGCATTAACAACAGCGATTTACATATGGTTCGTGAAAGTCTTTAGGACAAAAGCCTAAAATTGTTTGGAAAGGAATAGTACTTTAAAATCTTCTCATCAGACTGCAGAGAATAAGGCAAAGGAACCAGTTTTGGAATGTTGAAACAAAAATAGTAGTTTGCCCCTTGCTTATAGTAATTTGTCGTTGTTCCATTTGAAGAGCGTGGACATCGTGGTCATTTACTTATTTAGCGTATGGCTATTAGTGCCGGGAGTGTCCGAGGACATGTTCGGCTTGCCAGAGTTTGTAGCTGCTTCAATGCGCGCACCCATGGGGTGAGCTCCAAGTTCCGTTCAATTTCAAGTAGTTCCAACGTGCGCTACCAGATGTCGCTCACACCTAGTGGTGAACGTTGGAACAATGATAGATCGTTTCAACGAAATCTAACCTAGAAATTTAGCTTCACAAAAGTTTAGTTAGTGGAAGGATCTTCTATATGTCATAAATCTATGACATGGGACCGCTGGCTTTGCTTCCCCTCCGAAGGAAGGCATACTGAAGGATTTTAACGCTCTTAAAAAATCCGATGACATCGGCCGGGTTTGAACCGCTATCTTGGGCACAGCAGTTCAGAATGCTACCAACTACGCCTCCGAAGCCGCTTATCGTGGTCAATTAGGCCCGTGTACTTGGGTGCATGTGGAATTTTGTCTGATGACCTGTCTTATTGTCATGGCTGTATTAGTGTGTGTATTTGTAATTGAAGAGAGGATTGGGAAGGAATTGGCCGTGGCCTAATGTTAGGAACCATCCCGGTATCGGCCAGAAAGAGAAGTGGGAAGCCACGAAAAATTACTTCCATGGAATCGAACCCACTTCATTTTAGTTTTGCCTCACGAGGCTGAGGGTACCCAGTTCCAGTCTTCAGACCCGAATCATTTTCTTTGGCAGAGCCGGGAATCAAACCCAGACTTCTGGGGTGACAGCTAAGAATGCTCACCGCTACACCACTTACTTATTTGCTTACTTACTTATTTACTTATTTACTCTAGGCTGGTAGGGGAGCCTCCATGGCTTAGGCGGCAGCACGCCGGCCTCTCACCGCTGGGTCCGTGGTTCAAATCCCGGTCACTCCATGTGAGATTTGTACTGGACAAAGCGGAGGCAGACGGGTTTTTCTCCGGTTACTCCGGTTTACCCTGTCACAATTTCATTCCAGCAACACTCTCCACTATCATTTCATTTCATCTGTCATTCATTTAATCATTGCCCCAGGGGAGTGCGACAGGCTTCGGCAGCGGGCACTGTTCATACAATCGCCGCTTGATGGGGGCTTCATTCATTCCATTCCCTGACTCGGTCGGTCGACTGGAACAGGCTGTGGATTTTCATTTTCACTCTAGGCTCGTGTACAGCAGCACATTAGAAATCTCGATCGTACCATCATGGTGCTCACAATTAACATCCCAAGTGTGCTTCTTACCCAGGTTTTTCTACAATTCAGAAACATTCTGGAAGTACAGTACATATTATTTTTCAAGTTCTGGTATACCTATATAAATTTATTTCCGTAGCTATTGAGACATGAAGGAATCCTGCAGAAGAGGGGTATATTGATGAAAAAGACTTAGAGGAAGACCACGCCTGAGGTATATGGATCAAATTAAGGAAGATGTGGGATGCAAGACATACAGAGAAATGAAAAGGAAAGCGGAAAGACGCGAAGAGTGGAGATTTGGTGCAAACCAAACCTCGGATTGACCACGAGAGAAGATGATATTATATTCCTCAAAATTATCAAAGGTTTTATCAGAAAACTATTCATTAGCAAAGCGGTGTTGTGTATCATTAAGTTGGTAGCATGCTGAGCTTCTATGACCAAGATTGCGGGTTCAAACACGGCCGAAGTCGTTGGATTTTTTAAGAACGGTAAAAACCCTCAGTATGCCTTCCTTTGGAGGGGAAGTAAAGCCGGCGGTCCCATGTCATAGATTTATGGCATGTTAAAGAACCTTCCACTAATTACACGTATGTGAAGCTAAATTATATACTGTATATAGGTTAAACATTTGACTAATGTTCTTAAGTTCCTACGTTCGTCTTCAAGAGCCGACTGCGGTGGCATCTGGTAACTAAGTTCTGAACTAGTTGGTCGTTGATGGTGGCGTTTGGCGGCAAAAGTAGGAACTACTTGAAAAAAAAACAGTAACTGCAGTCCTTACTTGAATTAAAACAGATACACACACTAATACAGTCATCACAATTAACACCGGTTATCAGACAGATTCTACACACACCCAAAGTACACGGGGCTACATGACCGCGTTGTCGCAGCCCCTAAACTGAGGAACCAACCAACCAACCTCTATCATTAAGAAGCTGATGATTTATAAGTTAAATCCAAAAAAAAATATTGTCCGAAATGTGGCCTTTTCTTCTTTTTCAGTTTTTTAAATACTTTTTTGTTTTTAATTTGTATTTTTGTTCTTAGTTTTTTGTCTGTTTTTTCTCTTTCTTTATTTTTCGTTATTTCTTTTTCTGGATACTGGTATTTTACATTTTCTATTTTTTTTTTGATGACGTCACAATCACCCAGTTCCCGAGCCAGAGGAATTAAACTCAGGCGATTAGAATCCCCTTGGCCCTTTTTCGAATCGATTCATGTATCCTTCCGATCAAAGCCTAGCATGATAAGCAATTATCCATGAAGCTGGACAAATTTAGGTGACAGCTCGCCGTGTAATCTTATATTTAAAAGTGAAAGTCTGTATGTGGGTATGTGGGTATGTGGGTATGTGGGTGGGTCTGTTCCGTATACAAATCTACACCGTTCCACCAATCTCAACCAAATTTTGCATACACATAGTTTAGGACCCAGAAGGAACCGCTGGCTACATGGATTTTCGATAGTATTTCTCATTCTTCTGATTTCGGCCCTTTTGCACTCAAGCACAGGCTAATCAAATCATAAAATATACTCATGAAGGAATGGCAAGGCAGATAGTTTCCATGGCTACATAGCTCAAGTCGAGACACGGCCGACTGGATTCGAGTTGCGCTCTGCACTACCGGTATAGAAAATGAGGATATTTACTTGAAATCCCGTTAGTTACTCAACTGCTCACACATCACTGTCAACCGAGTTTAGAATAACAAAGACTTGACACTACCTACTATATAAAGCCCAAATACCTCTCACTCACTGATTCATTCATCACGAAATCTCAGAAACCACCGAACGGATTGGAATGAAATTTGGTATGCAGCTTCCTTAAGGGCCGAAAACGCCCACTAAGAAGGGATTGTTGGATATTAAGGTTCTAAAGGGGTGTTAAGGGGGTAGACCTGCATTTCATTGAATAGCAATATCTCCCGATTGGTTTCATTGGGGGATGTGATACTCGGCATATAAACTCATAATTAAAATTAAGAAGACACATGTCTGAGGGTTTTTCGATGTGGTTTATATTATGAGGTGACAGGGGTGAAAAGTGGGGATTGAAAGATTCCTAACGGAGCGTATATCTCTTAAACGACATAGGCGCGGAGTTTGAAACTCAGCGAAAAAAATCAACATAAAAATAAGTAAATATTTGTTTGACCGTTTTTTCATAAATCCAATTTAAGGGGCCCATGGAGAGGGGTGAAATTCTGGGGGGGGGGGGTAACAGGAAAGAAAGAGTTCTAACTGATTGATTGTCTGACTGACTGACTCACTCATCAAACTCAGGGGAAAGAACTTCTTTAAAGTAAGTAAATAGCTTTTCGACAAGTTTTTTTTTGATCAATTAAATTGAAGGGGTTCATCGGAAGGGGTTAAATTCTGAAGAAAAAACAAGTAGTTCCGTGAACTATACAGCCTATTTTCATATATCCTACTCATGTTAATTGCCTCTATCAACATACAAAATTTCTGTTTGATTGCTATCTTAGATTCGTAGATACTGAGAACCGACTAAATATTGCAGATGGTAGCCAGGTTGGATTTTTATTTATGTACTATTAGTCTACATGAAGATTATTGTGTACGTCTGGTTTTCAGACTTCAATCGCATGATTAGGACACAAGAAGTAAAAACGAGATTTTAAAATGTCGCACAGCTGCCATCTTGTGGTTATGAAAACAATTGAAATAAATTATATACCAGTGGATTAACATTTGTATAAGCATTAACGTGCAAAGTTTCACTGCACTCAGATGGTTAAATCGCGAGAAACGTAAATTTAAATATTTATACTTCGCGTCGCCGCCATGTTGGATATGTGCTCACCATGTTACAGAAAGTCATATAGGTGAACTTATGTTCATAGCCTCTATGAACATTTAAAAAATCAGTTTGATTGCTGGAAAATATTCTTAGATATTGAGAGCCGTCGAAATATTTGAGATGCTCGCCATTTTGGATTGTTATATGCATAGGCCATAGAGTATGTACCATTAAAGGAAAATTATTGCGTAGCTTCATTATTCAAACTTTCCCTTCGATCGCATGATTACGACACAAGAATAAAAACTTAAATTTAAAATTTCGCACAGCCGCCATCTTCAGTTTATGTAAACAATTGAACTAAATTAGATGCAAGTGAATGACAATATGTACAATCATTTACTGTAGACCACATTTCAATGCGCTCATATGATTAAATCACGAGAAAAATTTATTTGAAGGTGTCAAATTCGCTTGGCCGCCATGTTCGTTTCGTAGTTTACAGGTTTTTGAAAGTTACATAAATAAACGCGTAGCAGTGCTCTTTATTACCGTACAAAATTTCAGGTTGATATCATAAATAGTTTTGGAGATATTGAATGCCTGTGAAATATTTCGCACAGCCGCCATTTTGATATTATGCAAACAATTGAACGAAGTTAGATGTCGGTGCATTACAATGTATATAGACATATACTGTGCCATGTTTCATTGCGTTTGGATGGTTAAATCGCGAGAAACGTCCTTATAAAAGTCGCAACTTCGCTTGGCCGCCATGTTGGTTTTGTAGTTACCAGATTTTCAAAGGTCACATAAGTGAATTTCTAGTAGTTCCCTTTATCACCATAGAAAATTCCAGGGTGATATCTGTAATACTTTCGGAGATATTGAATGCTGGTGAAATATTTCGCACAGCCACCATGTTGGATTGGTGAGACGTAACAAAATTTGAAGGGCACGGTCGGGGTTGCCCGGAATAGAGCTATGAACTTACCGAGTTTCATTGTAATTTCTCCAGCCGTTTAGATTTTATTAGGGGGGGGGGGACACACACACGAATCACACACACACGCACACACACACGGACAAAAGGTGATCTCATAAGCCTATTTTTTCAAAATTGAAAATAGGCTAAAAATTGAAAGAAAATGTCCTGACTCATTCACTCACTCATCATCGCCCAGCCAAAAATATTGAAGTTGGAAACATGTCATTTCGGGGATATGTTCGTTGTATGTCAAAACCGTACACTAAGGGAGGGATTTTTAGCCTACTTTTCGCATTTTGCAAAAATGAGAAAAAAGTAGTCTTATGAGATCGGGCAAATGTGTGTCTGTCTGTCTGTCTGTCTGTCTGTCTGTCCTTCTGTCTGTCTGGCTGTGTGTGTGTCCCCCCCTATCAACTCCTAAACGGCTGCAGCAATCAAAACCAAACTTAGTATGAGTAAAGATGTGCACCGGAATAGCTCACGTCCATATTTGAAAATGATGTCAGTGCTACCAACTGCTGAAAAAACGCACTAGAAATTTGAGCTCCATGTTGGATATCCTGCAAGGTATGCATAGGAGCTATTCCAAAATTGGCACACATGTAGATAATACTATTTCAGTTTAATTTCCAGGAGGCCAACCATGCCAGTGTTGCCAAAATAATTTTAAGCCTTCTGATAGGTCCAATGTTTAAATGCATATAACTTCTACACTATCAACTGGATTTCAACCAAATTTTGTATGTAATATCTGTACATACACAGATATGACTGAGCGTATTCTTAAGAGCCACCAGGGCTGCCAACTGTTAATAATTGCTCTCTCTATTTTTTTATCCAAATACCAATATATCAGAATGTGTGCAAGCCGACAGCTTTAAACTATGCACAC
Organism: Meconema thalassinum; assembly: GCA_946902985.2. Taxonomy (NCBI): domain Eukaryota; kingdom Metazoa; phylum Arthropoda; class Insecta; order Orthoptera; family Tettigoniidae; genus Meconema; species Meconema thalassinum. The sequence goes on from OX336388.2 coordinate 1,212,077,407, forward strand.
GTATAGTACCTGACATGTTTGATTAATATTGGAGTAACTTATATACGTCAGTTCTACCAACATGATTCTAAGCCTGCTGATAGGGCCAATTTTTAAATACATGTAACTTCTATACTATCAGTAGGATTTCATCCAAATTTCGCATGTACTATGTGTAACATATCAGATATGACTATAAGTATTCTTCAGTGCAATCAGTGCTGCCAACTGTTAATAAATGCTGTCTATATTTTTTAGCCTAATATCAATATATCAGAAAGTATGCAAGCCAACAGCTCTATACTTTGCACACGTATAGCACCTGACATTGTAGATTAATTTGGAGTAATTAATACAAGGCAGTGCTGCCAACATGTTTCTAAGCCTGCTGATATGTCCAATTTTAAAATACATGTAACTTCTATACTAACAAATGGATTTCATCCAAAATTGGCACAACAAGATATCATAATATTTCAGATAATTTCTGACCAGCACACGCATGGTATTGTTGGCAACATGCTTTTACCCGTGCTGATAGATCCAGTGTCTAACTGCAAGTAACGTCCATTGGACTTCAACCAAATTTTGTATTCTGTACCTTAAGAGATGGAACTAAGAATATATTCAGTCACCAGGGCTGCCAACTGTAGTGCTCTATTAGGATACATTATACCAGGTATATTTTGAACTAATTAGATATTTCGATATTACCAACTTAATTTCGTCATTATTCTAGATAGGTTCATATTCTGTAGAATAATCATTGGCATGAAAAGTAGGCTGTATAGTTCTTAACGGAACTTCTTGTTGTATATTCAGGTTCTAAAGGGGTCTTAAGGGGGTTAAACCTGCATTTCATTGAATAACATCTCCCGAGTGGTTTCATTTGTGGATGTGATAGTCGGCATATAAACTAATCATTAAAAATAAACAGACATGTGTCTAAGGGTTTTTCGATGTGGTGTATTATTATGAGGTGAAAGGGGTGAAAAGTGGGGGTTGAAGGATTCCTAACGGAGCGTGTAGGCCTATCTCTTAAACGACATAGGCGAGAAATTTGAAACTCAGCGAAAAAAAAATCAGCTTAAAAGGTAAGTAAATCGCTGTTCGACCGTTTTTTCGTAAATTAATTTAAGGGGCCAATGGGGTGAAATTCAGGGGGAAAAAAGGAGAGAAAGTGTCCTAACTGACTGACTAACTCACTCACTCATCAAACTCAGGGGAGAAAGACAGCTTAAAAAGTAAGTTAATAGGTGTTCAAGCGTTTTTTCATCAATCCAATTTAAGGGGCCCATGGGGAGGGGTGAAATTCTGGTAAAAATAATTGAAAGAAAATGTCCTGTCAGACTCACTCAATCATCACGCCCAGCGAAAACTATTAAAGTTGGAAACATGAAATTTTGGGAATTTGTTAGCTGTATGTCGAAAACGTCAACTAAGGAATGATTTTTTATTCGGGTTTTAAAGAGGTGTTAGGTGGTAAACGTGCATTTCTTTGAATAACGATATCTCATGTGTTGTTTCTTTGGGGATGTGATATTCGGTATATAAACTAATCATTAAAAATAATCAGACAAATGTCGAAGGGTTTATCGATGTGGTGTACATTATGAGGTGAAAGGGGTGAAAATTGGGGGTTGAGGGATTCTTAACGGAGCGTGTATCTCTGAAACGACATACGCGAGAAGTTTGAAATTCGGCGGGAAAAACAGCTTAAAATACAATACCGTTTTTTCATAATTCCAATTTAAGGGGCCCTTGGAGAGGGGTGAAATTCTGGAGAAAAAAACAGGAAAGAAAGTGTCCTAACTGATTTACTCACTTACTCATCAAACTCAGGGGGGAAAACAGCTTTAAATAAGTAAATGGGTGTTCGACCGTTTGTTTCATAAATCCAATTTAAGGGGTTCATGGGGAGGGGTGAAATTCTCAAAAATAAATGAAAGAAAATGTCCTGACTGACTCACTCACTTATCATCGCCCAGCCAAAATTATTGAAGTTAGAAACATGAAATTTTGGGGAAATGTTCGTTGTATGTTTGAAACTCGGAGGAAATCAATCAGCTTAAAATTAAATAAATAAATAAATAAATAAAATAAATAGGTGTTCAACCGTTTTTTTCATAAATGAAATTTAAGGGGCCTATGGGGAGGGGTGACATTCTGGAAGAAAAACGTCCACTAAGGAAGGAATATTGGATGTTCACTCTCATCGACCAACCAAAACTATTAAAGTTAGAAGAATGTTATTTTGGGGATATGTTTGTTGTGTGCCGAAAACGTCTACTAAGGAGGGATTTTTGGATATTCAGGTTCTAAAGGTGTGTTAACGGGGTTAAACCTGCATTTCATTGAATAACAATATGACACGACTATGACGCGAGCGAAGCGAGGCTAAAAATGAGATGGTGTGTGTCTGTGTATTACTCAATCACGCAAGTACCACTGGTTCGATTTACATGAATATTACATGGAAGTGGCTGATTTACCTGGTTAACATATAGGTTACTTTTGATTTCAATACTTTGCACTATTTAAAGATGGCGACCATTTTAGTGACGTCACTACACCCTTTGGTTTCAAACTTTCATACATCCATTTCAAATAAAAAGAGAACGCTAAGAAATAGCAAACTTTTGATGGCATATACGAGGTTTAAAATTACATTTTCTATCCGAATGGTATCTCCAACGGTTAGCGAATAAAACCTAAATTTGTACTATAAAACACGGTCAACGCCGAGCGGTGTAGTTGGACAAAATGTTTCATCCTTAATCTCCCTCTGCGCAACACCTCGCCTATCCCTTGTTTTAACTGTCACCTTCACATTTTAATTCATTTATGACGCGTAGCGAAGCACGGGTACTTCAGCTAGTGTTCTTATAAATTGCTATATGAAGAGATGCACAATGATAGCTTATAATAGAATAGTTACAAGACTCACATTGCATTCAATAATATTCCCATCCTAGCGGTCTTTGGGATGCAGCTAACGCTCTCCTCATTTTGTGATTGAACAGTGTTGCCTAATTCTATTAAAGAAAGCTTTTCAGTCGGTAAACACAAATCAAGGCTTTGTGTTGACCGACTGGAAAGCTTTCTGTAATGTAATCACTTTGTGATGTCTCAGATTTACTAATAGTTTGCCTTCGGGGCATGAACCCAGTGTATGCTCAAGAGTTTCGAACTTACTACAGTATCGAAAACTCCAGCGGAATGTACTGGAACATCGGCCTGGTATATCCGCAAACTGCTGAAACGTTGCAAGACATCTTCATAGTATTGGTCAAGTCGGAACATGAACTACACTACAACTGATACAATGCTAGGACAGATCAACTTAGAATTAGATTGGAATTCCTCTTGAACACATCAACGAAATAGTTTGTCACATTAATGACTAGGATGTTATAACGACATCGTTAAAATTATCAAAATAAGGTTACAAGGACACATTTTCTTCGTTCAATATATGATTCAATGGAAAATTAACACCACAAGGATTCCCAACTGTTTATTATATTAATTTTCTTCATCCTTTATGAAGATATAAAGGCAGCTTACTATTATTTCATACCGACAGCAGTGGTTCAGCTGGCTAAAGCGCAGCATTAGGTCATGGGACCAAGCTCTCTGCTGACTAGGAAGACGCGTGGGTTCGAGCCCCACCGTCGCCCGTCCTTGAAATGGTTTTCCGTGGTTTCCCATTTTCAACACCAGGCAAATGCTGGGACGGTACCTTCTGACAGGCCACGGCCAATTCCTTCCACATCCTTGCCCAATTTCATTCATCCTCACCCATTCCATCTCTCATTCCGACGCGCAGGTAGCCCACGGGCGTCGAATAGAAAGACCTGCACTCGGCCTCCGAGGAGGCCACACGACAAAAAAAAACTATTATTTCAATTCTTTCTTGAAAATTTCTCTTCACCAGTAAAAATAAAAGTATTGCTTTTAATTTTTGAACATTTTGGCCGGTGTGAAAAAATGTTAAATTGTTTATTTAAAATATTAAATCACTGTAAAATGTAACTTAATACTTTAACATACCGGTAGTTAAATATGGAATCATCTATAACACTATTAAGTAAGACTGTCTGTTACCTTTAAATGTTCAATTCACACAGTAAATAAAAATGTCATTAACTAAACTATTTTATTTTCAAGCGTTGCTGTATTGAACTAAGCCATCGATTTTTTATTTGTTTTTCACATCGGTTGGCTAACATTGTTTCTAACAAAGAGCCTTTCTGTGTCCTGCACAACAACATTCTAAACCGCCCGTATTGATTCGCTTTGTCGTTTAAAAAGACCCTTTTTCCAGGAATGTGAAAGATCCAATTCCGGCCACTATTTAGGATCCAGCGTGGTGCTATTGAGAGTAAATTTCCAATTACCACTGCTGGGTACTCAGGTGGCCACACTGCCCTGTTGTGTCCCTATGGAACAACTCTGCGTACAGAGCACTGATTGTAGACAACTGTAGAGGACTTTTAACAAAAACAATTATATTAAAATTACATATTTATCTAAGAACATCTCTCACAAGAGTTTTGATCTTTCAAAACAAAAAAACAATATTTTATCTCATTTTTTTAACGTCTCATCATATGAACAGCAGGATTAAGAGGTGTTTTTCTCGTATTTTTCGGGTATGCCTAACAATTTTTTTGATTGGCTGAAGTGATTTTAGTAAAACTTAAGACGAAGTTAGTACTAGTATTACCAGGCCCGTTCCCTTTATATTACTCCTATGTGGAATCGAACATGGCAGCTGTCCAAACTGTTTCAATAGTATTCAACATTCTATGGATAATCGTGAAAACATTCCCTCTGTTAATAGTATCCAATAACGATTTTACTGAGATAAACGAAAATACTCTGGTCGGTATTTTCTTCCACTAAAATATATAGTTCTTCATACATGATGCTGATTGTTCTGCTAATTTCGTACGGAAATTCTAAAGTATAATTTAATATTTGATAATTATCTGTTATAATTTCTTTAATAAACTAGATATCCCATGTTCAAAATGGTAATTATCCAATTCCACTGGTTGATTCAAAATTTGCTGTGGTGAACCTGTATAATAAAGTAATTATACTGGTATAAACTTAATAGTAGTGGATTTTGAATTTTCAGTATGATGGCCACAGAAATCATATTGATGCAGTATTGAGAATTTGATATAATTAACAAGTAAAGTTTAAAATGTTGTTGTGCAGGACACAGAAAGGCTCTTTGTTAAAAACAATGTTAGCCAAACGATGTGAAAAACAAATAAAAAATCGATGGCTTAGTTCAATACAGCAACGCTTGAAAATAATATAGTTATCTACGATCGGGGCTACATGACCGCGTTGTCGCAGCCCCTAAACTTAAGAACCAATCTATCTACATTCTGACGCACAGCCTTCTCCCATACATATCGTAAATTATAGATGACATACCTAAGAGTAATCCAAAATTAATTTATTTTACTTCTAATTTAATTTACTTATCTTAGTGAAACTTGGTGTAGTAAACTAATATACTGATTATGTAGGCCTACTCATCAATATATTAAGGTGGGATGTATGTAGTGGCTGCATGGCGCAGTCGGTAGAGGTGCTGAGCTTCTAACTGAAAGGGACTGGGTTCGATCCCCACCCAGGTAGTGGATTTTAGAAACAAAACTTCCACTTTCGGAAACGCAAATAGCCCTGGGGTTCACTCAGCCTACACAAGAAATGAGCACCAGGGTAATTCCTGGGAGCAAAAGCGGCCGGGTGTAGAGCTGACAACTCCATCCCATCTAGTGCCGATGTCACAAAAAGTGGAAGCCTCTACCTTCCACTACTCCCAGAGCCTCCATGGCCTGAACGGAGTTGGTTTTGCTTTGCTATGGATGTAGTTATAACCATACATTATTTCCTTAATCATGGTAGGTATTGTCTAGGCCACTACCACTGAAGCTTCTGCCGGGAAATATCTGACGACATCTAATGGCTGTCAATCTTAGTAATAGGGTCGTATATTACGTTTCCCATCGCGGTATTGCTATGACTCAAAAGCTTGACAGCCCTGGCTGTATTAACATTATTGCACAACTAGAACAAAATATAATGAATGAAGATGGTACATTGACTATCATGACCCGTGAATCGAGACTCAGCAATTTTTCTAGGTTTATGCCGTGTGTTGTGTGTCATTTCGCCTAGGACACCAAGCTGGCTCATCAACAGGCTCTTGGTGTCCGCGCCCGGACCCCCACAGAAGTAGGGAACTGTATTGAGCTTTTAGCACGTGCGTTTCATAAGAAGGGAAGTGGTGCACAGTTCGCTACTCCAGTGGGGTTTCGGGCGCGGACCCCAAGCACCCGCTGATGAGATGGCTTGGTATTCCTAGGTGAAACCCCACACAACACACGGCATAAACCTAGAAACGTTGCTGAGTTTTATGTGAATAAAGTTGTTAATTCAAATAAAGTGGCGTTTGTGCTCTTCTGAGTGCATTTTTTCTAAATATGGATCGTTCTTGCCTGTAATCTAATAAGTCAATCGTGATGAATATGGTAAAACACACCTCTGAGATTCCACTTTGTAATTCTTTAGTTTATAAAGAAAACCCCTTGATTAGGCCTCAGATTATGATGGCCTCCTAAATCATAGCCTGTGGATTATGGAGGACCCAGTCCCATAAACTTAGCAGTGCGTGAGATTTACCTGATAATTTATGTTATTGTGAGAATTGTTTTTGTAGCCATGGTGTCCCAAAGCCTCTAAATGAAACCATAACCATCTTACGAATATAAATACCTCCATAAATTTCCGATTTTCATGTTTTGTTTGTTTTATTTTATGGCATTCCACCGGACATAAAAAGACTTGCCCTCGTCACATGTTTATGAGCTCATCTAGAAGTTTCTATAACACTATCAGTTCCAGCAAGTGACGTCGTTTCACCCTCTTAAACTGTTCATATCAAGATACAGCGCCATCTACGTGCTTCTTTTGAACGTTACAGTTTACTTTATGTGACTGGCGTACTTTATAAGAAAAATGTTTAAGTGCAGGGTGAAATTTAGAATGTTGACATTTGTAGTTGGGGAAAAAGTAATATATATTTTGTCATGCATGTGCTTATTTTCCCTCAAGTATAAAAGATAAGGCATTTTCAAGACAAGACCGTGATTTTGGGAGGAGACAGCGTACAGTATAGTACCGGCTGGCGGGAGCTTCATAAAGTTTGTGGTAAGCACGACGGAGTGTGGAGGAGAAGGAGGAGGAAGGGTTGAGGGATGACGAGAGAGAGAGAGATAGTAGGGGGTGAGGAACAGATTTAAATATTGCGAGGGAAGCGTTGCAGGCCGGAGAGGAGAAAACTTAGGAGTCACATCTGTGTCATTTTGAACAAAAGAGAAGTATTTCACTCATTTTCTCTCTCTCGTCCCTCATACAACTGAACCATTTGCAATTCCACTACGGTCATCATCAGGGTAGCACCACGCAAGGGGAGGACTTACCCGTACTCGGTGATACTATTTAAATTCCAATCAAGGAGACACTTATGTTAGAATAATTTTCATCTCACTTGTTCCATCGTCTTCAAAAGTGATTGAATTCAGTTCAATGAAGTTTCCAGCCTCGAATGGACCCAGCTGCGTTTAACACGACAATTGTGCTATCAATTTCTAATAAAACTCTCATCCGGTCTTTGTGAGTGCTTGAATACTGCAGACAATGAGATCATTCCAATACAAAGGGGAAAATAGACTTTACAAACACTCTTTCAATCCTCTTAATCACACAAGAAATGTTCTCTATCCATACTATTGTCCGTCCAGAGTTAAGAGTGTACTACGGGCTCTTATGGCACAAGCGTTGCCACGCCTAGCGAGTGTAGAAGGGCAGCTATTGTACAGCACTCCACACGAGTAGTACAGCCCGCTGCCGGACTGAGAATCAGCAAGATCCTCATCCCGACGGAATTTCGATCCTTCGTGCCATTATAATCTGCAACCTTTTACTATAATTCCCGTAAGAATAACAAAATTTGGATGATCAGTTTTTAATAAAGATACAGACTGAGTTATTCCCTAAGGAGTGGGGGAGCCGAGGATAGTAATTAATTTACATAACAATGCTTAGAACGGATTATAAATAATACGAAAAGTTACTATTTATTTACATTGGAATTTTAGTTACGTACGGTATGGCTATGACAAAACAATTGAAATGAAAGCTAATCTGAATCATCCGTTAGATACGGATCAAGTTTAATACGTAATATGGCAATATATTCTCCAAAGTCAGCCTAGGTCAGTGACAGGATACAAATCATATGTCGCAACGAAACCTACACGGATCCCAGTGAGTCACTTTCATCTGCAGAGGCGAAGAGAGTACCCGGAAATAACAAGTAATTTTGTTCTTATCATATGATACTTCATATATTATTACACGCGTAGATGAAAGATTTTTTTACAAGTTGCTTTACTTCGCACCGACACAGATAGAATTTATGGCGACGCTAGGAGAGCAAAGGGCTAGGGGTGGAAAGGAAGTGGCCGTGGCCTTAATTAAGGCACAGCCCCAGCATTTGCCTGGTGTGAAAATGGGAAACCACGGAAAACCATATTCACGGCTGCCGACAGTGGGGTTCGAACCCAATATCTCCCGAATACTGGATACTGGCGACTGCAGCTATCGAGCTCGGTATAGATAGATAAAAGAAAGTAAACAAAAATTCAGTGGCACAACGTACATTGGACAATGAATGGCAAATACTACAGACTGATGTGGGAAATTTGCGACAATCTGTTCTTTAAAATATTTCTCAAAACAATGATTATCCATTTCATAATGAGCCTTAGCGGTTTATTTTACACAAAACTACAAGCTTCTCATTCGGCACAAATCGCCAGTAGTGGCTACGCGGGCTAAAGCTCCGCGTTAGGTCAAGGGGCCAAGCTCTCTGCTGACTCGGTAGACGCGTGGGTTCGAGCCCCACCGTCGGCTGTCCTTGAAATGGTTTTCCGTGGTTTCCCATTTTCAACACCAGGCAAATGCTGGGACAGTACCTTCTGACAGGCCACGGCCGCTTCCTTCCACATCCTTGCCCAGTTTCATTCATCTTAATCCTTTCCATCTCTCATCCCGACGCGCAGGTCGCCCACGGGCGTCGACAAGAGAGACCTGCACTCGGCCTCTCAGGATGCTACACGAAAGAAAGAAAGAAAGAAAGAAAGACTGCATGAAATTTCTGTTGCGCACATTATTGCAGGTGAGTAGTTAATAATAATAATAATAATAATAATAGTAATAATAATAATATCATCACGGGTTTTTTCAAAAACGTAAAGCAACACTTTTCTCCTGATTCTTGGTCTTTATATAAATGTAGACGTTACAAACTATCTGTCGTTCTCTGCGCCTTAAAATTTCCCCGGGTTTACGTTTCGCAAACGGAACATCAGCCAAATATTTAATGCCACTTATACGGAAATTATTTTTATATTACACAAAACGATCCTTACACTCCAACACAGTTTCAAATATCTTGGAGAGATCTGGACTCGTGCGTTCAGTGGAGAGCTAAGACGCGTACTACAGCGCGCAGACACTGCTGTCAGATACATTACAAAAGCATGTTGCATATCAAGAACGTAAGAATTACATATCATTAAATGAATGTTGAGGATCATGTACTCTCCACCCATGACCATTAACCTATTAAATAACATAGTGAAAATCCAGTTTTAAAGACATCGAAGTCATCAATTCTGGGGGAGTCCGCTAAATGTAAAAGGTCATAAGAGCTCGTAGTACACTCTTAACTCTGGACGGACAATATAATTTACTGTCAGTCGGTCAACACAAAAAAATCTAATTAATGGAATATGCAAATAGATAACCTGAAATAAATTACATGTGATTAATATATATAATTATGGACTATTGAAGAAGGAGAAAACTCAGGGATGACATGTTTCGCTCGTCAGACCAGCATCATCAGATCCACATCTATAAGACAAAAGCTCTAAAAAAACACTACCAAACCTACAGTGACACCCACAGGCAGTCTGAGTGACAGCTGGATGAATAATGTGCCTCGCTAGCAATATCACACACGAAAATAACATAAGTAGAGAGAACTTGCCATTCCATTTTGCTCTAGAATAAACTGCACGATTATACTACGGAGTGATGTATATTATGTTGCTATACTACCGTCTCTGTAGGCATTAACGCTAGAAAGGGAACCTTGAAATATCCGTGATTTCTTTGAAACTTTGCATATAGGAGCAACCACTATGAAAATACAGTATACGTAGAATTGTTTCCAAATACACATGTCATTTCTAGACAGGGCTAAATTACAAGTGTATCATGATTCGTGGGAGTCGTAGTTTTCAAGCAAATGTGTTCGTTGAACTCCGTTGTCAACGTTGACCAATCGCTCAACTACATCCAGTTCGTTCAGCAACATGTCTACAGTTAGTTATTAAAATTAATCACGTCGTCGTATGCTTCCTGACCTCTTGTTCAAATTAAACAGCTATAAACACCGAGACTTCAAAATACCATTGTAGGTAATACAACGTCAAAGTATTGTGAACTGTCGTGTATATTGAACGCTTCTTGTAGCTTACATCACTGTTAAGTCCGGCTCCGCGGCTAAATGGTTAGTGCTCTAGGCTTTGGCCCGAAGTGCACCGGGTTCAATTTCCAGCCGAGACATCAGGGATTTTAATCTCCTGGGGTTAATTCCCGTGGCTCGGGGACTGGGTGTATGTGACGTATTTATCCTCGCTTCGTCCTCATTACGACGCGCAGGTCGCTCACGGGCGTCAACAGGAAAGACCTGCACTTGGCCTCTCTGGAGGCCACACGATCATTATTATCACTGTTAAGATGAATCCAATTGAAATCCTTTAATTTATAGATGACAAGCAATCCGCCCTGCCTTCGCCCGGGAACAGTTATGAATGCATTACGTGATAAGCGATTTCTTTTTTCGATGTCAATGAACTACGACCTATATCCGTTTTACCTCTCGGCATGATGGGTTAAGATCACTGACTGGACTATTAATTATATTATCATGGAGATGCATGTGCAACGAATTCTTGTCAGACGTAATTTAAGAATGGTGAGGTGCATGAAACCCAAATCTCCCTTCCGTCAATCTAAAAACACTTATAGTGGGCGATGTATTGAAGTTAGAGATATGCTCTCCATGACTTTTTGTAGAACTTTTTATGCTGAACAATTCTTACCCCCCATATTTTAATGGTTTGCCCAGCGTAAGCTTAAAAAACGCACGGATGCCAGTTTTTTTAACTTTTTACTGAAATATTTACTGTTTGGCTTCCTTTAATCATAACTAAATTATTTTCTACAGAAACCTTTCTCAAGATATCCTTTACAGAATGGTGAAAACCACATCAAAATACATTCAGTGGTTCTCAAGATTACCCGTGACATCCAAGAATCGGGGACTTAGTTTTATACTAAGTAGAGATAAAAGCACCTTGTGAACTGCAGGCTAAAGATAGGGTGAGGAGTTGGAACATGTTATAATAATTCGGTCGACAGGTACAAGGGACCTAGGCACCATAATTCTCCCACATGTAAATATACCCGCCAAATGGCGTCCAATCTAACAACGAGGAGATGTATCCGTATCTCAGATGGTCTGGCCAATAAAGTGTGCAATGATTCATTAGGATAGCTGAGTTCAGGTTCATAAAAATGTCCTAAAAATCACGCTGTATTTGAAAAATAGTTGCAAGTATTTCACAATTTAAGTAGGCTAATGAAATGCAAGAATTGCGCCTTATTTGAAGTCCCAAAGTACTCATCCCAACACTGGGCTCGGAATTATAAGCTTATTATTTTTTATCATATGAAAAATCGACTTTTACCCATGTGTGTATGTGTGTGAATGTCAATCATCCTCTCCCTAAATAACTATTGATCGCGACTGGATCAATGTTAATGAACTTGGCTAGTAGGTTAGATTAGTCTCCTGTTATATTGAAGTCTATGTATTAATAGTTGCTTAACTTTAGTAGGTCAGGAAGAATGAACAGTGTTAATTTTATCTCTAAAGTCTCCCTCAGCCCAGCTTTACATATACAGTATAGGCAAACGTTACCTATTCAACATGGTTGTGGAGCAAAGTAACTCACCAGTAGCCTATTCAATATTCCGTACCCTGTTGGATCTATCAGTGTACTTTAATTGAAGCCTATAAAACTATAAGTTTACTTTCGAAACCATGACAACTTCGAACGAAAGAAGGCGCCCGTGCAAAGTTTAAAATTAATTCACCTCTCCACAGAAACTATAGGATATATGAGACTGAAAGTTTGTACTATGATAGAGAAATATAATATAAGTTTGGTGATACAATTTTCAAATTTGTGAAAAGCACCAAACTAAGATGGTGGCCACACAAAGTTTCAAAATTTAATTCAATTTTCTCAAAAACTATATCAAATACAAGGCTAATGTTTTGTGGAGGAGTATAAAACAAGTTATTTGGTATTGACATTCGAATTTGGGACAAGAACAGAATTAAGATGGAAGTCGTGTAGATTTTCAGAATTCAATTGCCTTTTTTCTGAAACTACTTCAACTATAAAGTTTAATATTTTTGTTGTTATAGAGGGCTATGAAACAAGTTTACAGATATGTCTTTCAATATCAAGACAAGAAGTAACGCAATTGTTGGGCACGAGGATTTTCAAATTGTGAGTGCCTTTTCTTGAATCTTGTTACATCTAATAGCGTGAAATTGTGTCGATATGAAGTACGAGAACACAATTTTTCTAATAATGCCTCTGGATATAGTAAGAAAGCGACAACCCAACATGGTAGCCTCGCGAATTCCTATAATTTCTTGCCTGTTTCTGGTGTTCTAATTAACTAGGTGCAATGAAACCTTACATAACAAATATGAATTTTCATTTAAGCAATACGGCTTGCATTGTAATGCAATTCTTAAAAAAATACAAGATGGTGATCATTAGAATTTCTAAAATTATAATTCCACGCGTATTATTACATGTGTTGGATTGATAAGTGGTTGGCCATGGCATTGATACATGGTTTAATTGCGATAGAAAAGGCAAATAAAATATATGAAAATGTGTGATTTACTAAACTACTGGTTACAATAAATACACAGTAAAATGTACACCTCAATATCATATGTTGTCAAACAATTTCACACATACACACATCTACACTCACCAAAGTACATGTTATCCCATGGCGTAGCCCTGCTCGTTAAATCGTGCACCACGTCCACGAGGGCAGCTGCAGCAAGTCAGGAGATCAGGGGTTCGAATCGCAGCGCTGACAGCGGCTATCTTGAGTTTGGTTTATCCTCAGGGTACTGCGCACTCCCTCCAGACAAATGCCGGGATAGTACCTTACTTCAAGTCCTAGGATACCTACCTCATCCCTGTCCCTAATACAGTTACACACACTACTACGGTCATCACATAAATACAGGTTTATCAGCAAAGTTAAATGCGCACCCAACTACACGGGGCTGATGACCAAGATGTCCCACATCCCCTAAAATGATGTAACAACAAAATAAATGGAAGTTATTTCAAACATATGTCTGGCTCCTTTATAAAACAGTAGCTACGACGGAAGTTTGCCGAATCATCCTTTGTAGAGAACTCATGATTACTCATCAAGAATATGTGCTTTAGATAATAAATGGGATGGATATGAATAAGAATGGTAGTATGTCATAAAAGAATGCAATAACAAAGCTGATGTGTGTGTGTTTGTGTACGGCGGAACGTAAACTTTATCTACAAAATTGAAGTAAAGAAGAAGATCTTAAAGGGGACGGTATGAGACTACAGAAGAAAAGCAACTAATGACGTAACGAATTGAAAGGCGGGTAAAATACAAAGAATATGTAACTCGTTACTACAGGAATGACAAGGAATGTTTGATGGATATACCACCAACATTATGGAACTTTAAACAAAAGACTTATGCATCTTTTAAAAGAGGAGGTTTTAAAAAAATTAAAAAGAAAGTCAACGGAGCATATTTCATGGACTGTCACTTTAGTAGAGCCAGTACACGGGGACGACAATTAAGGGGAAGGAGGAGAAACTTGGATCATTTATTCTTTAGTGAAGAATCAGTTGATAATGGTTGCCTCGTACATTTTTCTTCGTTCCTTTTGAAGTTGAGTAACGGCGCGATGGAGAGAGAGAGGAAGGAAGTTCCCATTAATAGATGAAGTTTTCAGCACACTGCAGATGAATGTTAAATGGTCTCGCTATTTATGAGATGGAAACAATTTTAATTACGTTATCATGTCACTTTGGTGCTTCCTCGTGCGTGAAAAAGTGAATGAACGAGTGAAGTGCCCCCAGGAAGTTTCATGATACAATATAATGAATACTTTGGACATCTGCTATACATTGAAGCAGTAGTTTTGTAAAACGGATGGAAATAAAATAGAAATAAGACGTTCTTAAGTATACAGGGTGTACTTGAAATTAACCCCATGCAGTTTATCCATATATTTAATGTTTTCGTTGTCGCGAATTAATTTTAGGGCCTTGAAACATCTTGGTCATGACCTTGGCTGTGTGCTGAATATGTATGACTAGCAGGTACCCGCGGCTTCGCTCGCGTCATAGTCATGTCATATTTTTATTCAATGAAATGCAGGTTTAACCCCGTTAACACACTTTTAGAACCTGAATATCCAAAAATCCCTCCTTAGTAGACGTTTTCGACACCCAACAAACATATCCCCAAAATATCATTCTTCTAACTTTAATAGTTTTGGTTGGTCGATGAGAGTGAATATCCAAAAATCCTTCCTTAGTGGACTTTTTCTTCCAGAATTTCATCCCTCCCCATGGGCCCCTTAAATTGGATTCATGAAAAAAAAACGATCGACCACCTTTTTACTTATTTTTCAAGCTGATCCTTCCCCCTGAGTTTCATACTTTATGCCTCTGTCTTTTAAGAGATACTTGCTCCGTTAGGAGTCCTTCAACCCCCACTTTTCACACATACACCTCATAATATACAGTTCTTCGAAAAACCCTCAGACATGTGTCTTCTTATTCTTAATGATGAGTTTATATGCCGAGTATCGCATCCCCCAAGGAAACCAATCGGGAGACATTGCTATTCAATTAAATGCAGGTCTACCCCCCTTAACACCCCTTTAGAACCTGAATATCCAAAAATCCTCCCTTGGTGGACGTTTTCGACATACAACGAACACAACCCCAAAATTTCATGTTTCTAACTTCAATAATTTTGGCTGGACGATGATGAGTGAGTGAGTGAGTCAGGACATTTTCATTTTTTTTTTTTTTTTTCAGAATTTGTCCCCTCACAATGAACCCCTTAAATTTGATTTATGAAAAATAAACTGTCAAACACTTATTTACTTATATTTAAACAGTTTTCTCTCCCTGAGTTTGAAGAGTGAGTGAGAGAGTCAATCAGTTAGGACACTTTCTTTCCGGTCCCCCCCCCACCCCCCAGAATTTCACCCCTCCCCATGAGCCCCGTAAATTGAATTTAGGAAAAAAACGATCGAACATCTGTTTACTTATCTTTTAAGCTGATTTTTTCCGCTGAGTTTCAAACTCTTCGCCTATGTCGTTTAAGAGATACACGCTCCGTTAGGAATCCTTCAACCCCCACTTTTCACCCCTTTCACCTCATAATATACACCACATCGAAAAACCCTCAGACACATGTCTTCTTATTTTTTATGTGTCCATATGCCGAGTAACACATCCCCCAATGAAACCAATCGGGAGTTATTGTTATTCAATGAAATGCAGGTTTAACCCCCTTAAGACCCCCTGAATATCTGAAAATCCTCCCTTAGTGGACGGTTCCGACATACAATGATCATATTCCCCGAAATGTCATGTGTCTAACTTCAATAATTTTGGCTGGGCGATGGTGAGTAAGTCAGGACTTTTTCTCTCAATTTCCTTTTTTCAGAATTTCACCCCTCCCCAAGGACCCCTTAAATTGGGTTTATGAAAAAGACTGTCGAACACCTATTTACTTATTTTTAAGCTGTTTTTTCCCCTGAGTTTGATGAGTGAGTCAGTCAGTCAATCAGTTAGGACACTTTGTTTCCTGTTTTTCCCCCCAGAATTTCACCCCTCCCTATTGGCCCCTTAAATTGGATTTATGAAAAAAACGGTCAAACACCTATTTACTTATTTTTTAATCTGATTTGTTTCCACTGAGTTTCAAACTCCTCGCCTATGTCGCTTAAGAGATACACGCTCCGTTAGGAATCCTTTAACCCCCACTTTTCACCCCTTTCACCTCATAATATACTTCTCATCGAAAAACCCTCAGACACGTGTCTTCTTATTTTTAATGATGAGTGTATATGCCGAGTATCACATCTCCCAATGAAACCAATCGGGAGATATTGTTAATGAAATGCAGGTCTACCCCCTTAACACCCCTTTAGAACCTGAATATCCTAAAATCCTTCCTTAGTGCGCGTTTTCGACTTACCACGAACATATCCCCAAAATTTCATGATTCTAACTTCAATAGTTTTGGCTGGGCGATGATGAGTCAGTCAGTCAGTCAGTCAGTCAGGACACTTGTTTTTATATAATAGACTAGCAGGTACCCGCGGCTTCGTTCGCGTCATAGTCGTGTCATATTGTTATTCAATGAATTGTAGGTTTAACCCCGTTAACACACCTTTAGAACCTGAATATCCAAACATCCCTCCTTAGTAGACGTTTTCGACACACAACAAACATATCCCCAAAATATCATTCTTCTAAGTTCAATAGTTTTGGTTGGTCGATGAGAGTGAATATCCAAAAATCCTTCCTTATTGGACGTTTTTCTTCCAGATTTTCACCCCTCCCCATGGGCCCCTTAAATTGGATTTATGATAAAACAGTCGAACACCTATTTACTTACCGTATTCTTTAAGCTGATTTCTTTCCCGCTGAGTTTCAAACTTCTGGCCTATGTCGTTTAAGAGATACACGCTCCGTTAGGAATCCTTCAACCCCCATTATTCACTCCTTTCACTCATAATATACACCACATTGAAAAGCCATTAGACATGTGTCAGCTTATTTTTAATGATTAGTTTATATGCCAAGTATCACATCCCCAGATGAAACCACTCGTGAGATATTGTTATTCAATGAAATGCAAGTTTACCCCCCTTAACACCCCTTTAAAACTTGAATATCCAACAATCTTTTCTTAGTGGACGTTTTCGACATACAACGAACATATCCTCAAAATTTCATGTTTCTGTCTTCAATAATTTTGGCTGGGCGAATATGAGTGAGTCAGGACATTTTCTTTCATTTATTTTTGAGAATTTCACCCCTCCCCATGAATCCCTTAAATGGGATTTATGAAATAAACGGTCGAACACCTATTTGCTTATTTTTTAAACTGATTTTTCCCGCTGAATTTCAAACATCTCGCTAATGTCGTTTAAGAGATACACGCTCCGATAAGAATTCTTCAACCCCCAATTTTCACCCCTTTCACCTCATAATATACACCGTATAGATATACCCGTAGACAAATGTCTGCTTATTTTTATTGATTAATTTACATGCCGAATATCACATCCCCAAATGAAACAACTCGTAAGATATTGTTAATCAATGAACATGATTATCTAAAAATACATCCCTAGTGGATGTTTTCGACATACAACGAACATATCCCCAAAATTTCATGTTTCTAACTGCAATAGGTTTGGCTGGAGGATGATGAGTGTATATCCAAAAATCCTTCCTTAGTGGACTTCTTTCCCCAGAATTTCACCCCTCCCCATGGGCCCCTAAAATGGGATTTATGAATTATGGTCGACCACCTGCTGTATTTGCTTATTTATCAAGTTTATTTTCCCCCTAAGTTTTATACTTTATGCCTCTGTCTTTTAAGAGATACTTGATCCGTTAGGAATCCTTCAACCCCCCACTTTTCACACATTACACCTCATAATATACATTAAATCAAAAATTCCTCCGACATGGTGTCATCTTATTCTTAATGATGAGAGTATATGACGATTATCGCATCCCCCAATGAAACCAATCGGAGGATATTATTATTCAATTAAATGCAGATCTACCCCTTAACACCCCTTTAGAACCGGAATATCCAAAAATCCTTCCTTAGTGGACGTTTTCGACATACAACGAACATAACCCCAAAATTGTATGTTTCTAACTTCAATAATTTTCGCTGGGCGATGATGAGTGAGTTAGTAAGTCAGGACATTTTCCTTCATTTATTTTTAAGAATTTCACCCCTCTAATAAACCCCTTAAATTGGATTTTTAAAAACCAGGTCGAACACCTATTTACTTATTTTAAGCTGTTCTTCCGACCTGAGTTTGATGAGTAAGTGAGTTAATAATTTAGAACACTTTCTTTCCTGTTTCCCCCCCCCCCCCCCAGAATTTTGCCCCTCTCCTAGGGCCCCTTAAATTGGATTTATGAAAAAACGGTCGAACACCTCTTCACCTATATTTTAAGCTGATTTCTTTCCGCTGAGTTTCAAACTCCTCGCCTATGTCGTTTAAGAGATACACGCTCCGTTAAGAATCCTTCAACCCCCAATTTTCACCCCTTTCATCTCATAATATACACCACATCGATAAACCCTTAGACATATGTCTGCTTATTTTTAATGATTAGTTTATATTCCGAATATCACATCTCCAAAGAAACAACTCATGAGATATCGTTATTCAATGAAATGCACGTTTACCCCCTTAACACCTCTTCAGAACCCGAATAAACAAAAATCCTTCCTTAGTTGACGTTTTCGACATACAGCGAACATATTCCCAAAATTTCATCTTTCCAACTTCTTATTTTTTTTCTGGGCGATGATGAGTGAGTGAGTCAGTTATGTCATTATCTTTCAATTATTTTTACCAGAATTTTACCCCTCCCTATGGGTCCCTTAAATTGGATTTATGAAGAAACGCTCGAACACCTATTAACTTATTTTTAAGCTGTCTTTTTCCCCTGAGATTGAAGAGTGAGTGGGTTAGTCAGTCAGTTTGGGCACGTTCTCTCCTTTTTTCTCCAGAATTTCACCCCACCCCATTAGCCCCTTAAATTGAATTTATGAAAGAACGGTCGAACACCTATTTACTTACCGTATTTTTTAAGCTGATTTTTTTCCCGCTGAGTTTCAAACTTCTCGCCTATGTCGTTTAAGAGATACGCGCTCCGTTAGGAATCCCTCAACCCCCACTTTTCACCCCTTTCACCTCCTAATATACACCACATCGAAAATCCCTCAGACACGTGTCTTCTTATTTTTAATGATGACTTTATGTGCCGAGTATCACATCCCCCAATGAAACCAATCGGGAGTTATTGGTATTCAATGAAATGCAGGGTTAACCCCCTTAAGACCCATTAAGAACCTGAATATTCGAAAATCCTCCCTTAGTGGACAGTTTTGGCATACAATGATCATATCCCCAAAATGTCATGTTTCTAACTTCAATCATTTTGGCTGGGCGGTGGTGAGTGAGTCAGAACTTTTTCTTTCAATTTTCTTTTTTCAGAATTTCACCCCTCCCCATGAACCCCTTAAATTGGGTTTATGAAAAAAACTGTCGACCACCTATTAACTTATTTTTAAGCTATATTTTTTCCCTGAGTTTGATGAGTGAGTGAGTGAGTCAATCAGTTAGGACACTTTCTTTCCTGTTTTTTTTCACATAATTTCACCCCTCTCCATGGGCCCCTTAAGTTAGATTTATGAAAAAACGGCTAAACACCTATTTACTTATTTTTCAAGCTGATTTTTTTCCGCTGAGTTTCAAACACCTCGCCTATGTCGTTTAAGAGATACACGGTCCGTTATGAATCCTTCAACCCCCACTTTTCACCCCTTTCACCCCATAATATACACCCCATCGAAAAACCCTCAGACACGTGTCATCTTATTTTTAATGATGAGTTTATATGCCGAGTATCACATTCCCCAATGAAACCAATCGGGAGATATTGTTATTCAATGAAATGCAGGTCTACCCCCTTAACACCCCTTTAGAACCTGAATATCCAAAAATCCTTTCTTAGTGCGCCCTTTCGAAATACAGCGAACATATCCCCAAAATTTCATGTTTCTAACTTTAATAGTTTTGGCTGGGCGATGATGAGTCAGTCAGTCAGTCAGGACACTTAGTTTTATATAATAGAAGATAACCTGTGTTACCATAGTAACGACTGTAATGGTGTGTGCACGTAGGAACTAGAATTGGCGTAGGTGCCCCAGAACTTGCAATAAGGTCCCTTATCGGTATTTGTCTGGAGGAGAGTATATAATGGGGAAAACTCTACTGAGGATGGCTACTCAAAACTTTGATCTCCATACTTGTTACAGTTGATCATCGTAAATTAGTTGTGCTGCACTGAACGTCCACCCACGTACAGCTCGTAATATAGCATCCAGTGTTAACCTATAAGAGGCTTCGGTGGCGTAGTTGGTAGCATGCTGAGCTTCTATGCCCAAGATCGCGTGGTCAAACCCGGCCGAAGGCATCAGATTTTTTAAGAGCGTTAAAAATTCCTCAGTATGCCTTCCTTCGGAGGGGAAGTAAAGCCGGTGGGCCCATGCCATAGATTTATTGCATGTAAAATAACCTTCCACTGACTAAACTTGTGTGAAGCTAAAATTTGTAGGTTAGATTTGATAACGCCATATTAGTTCCTATGTTTTCCGCCAGGCACTGGCTGCGATGGCATCTAGAAGACAAGTTCGCAACTAGGTATCGTGGACGGTAGCATTCATTGGTAACGAAAGTAGGAACTACTTGAAAATTGATCGTATGTAGTCCTTACCTGAATCACAATACAGTCATCACAATTAACACCGGTTATCAGACAGATTCTACACACACACAAAGTACACGGGGCTACATGACCGCAGCCCCTAAACTAAGGAACCAACCAACCAGTGTTAACCTCTGGCATT
Organism: Meconema thalassinum; assembly: GCA_946902985.2. NCBI lineage: Eukaryota > Metazoa > Arthropoda > Insecta > Orthoptera > Tettigoniidae > Meconema > Meconema thalassinum. The sequence continues at coordinate 1,212,098,404 of OX336388.2, forward strand.
ATAATAATAATAATAATATCGTATGGCCTCGGGTGCCTGGTGCAAGCTTTGTTAATTGACACCCAGAGGGTAGCTTGCATGTCAAATTTCGCCGCTCCTTTGAACGCTATGAAAGTGAAGGAGGTTAGATATCTAAGCTCCTTGACACTACAGCGCTTTCTAGTAGAGAATGGAGGAACTTTGTGTTGGCGGAAAATCCCGAGATTAATTTTGCCATTGAATACGGCCTACTGAATTCAAATGGGTTCTTTAACATGCCAACAACGTATGACATCCATGTCGTGATTTTTGTCGCCTTTCAAAAATCACTTAACACGGCCAGGGGCGAACCTGCAAGCTTGGGGTTTGTAATCCGACACGATATCCACTCACCCACCGTGGCAAGCTACCTCTGGCATTGCTAATCTCTGATACTACATTGTTCTTTGAAATGGAAATATACTAATCATTAATCATTAGAAATGACTGACAGCAGTAGCTACGCTCGCTAACGCGCAGCGCTAGGCCATGGGACTGAGCTACCTGTGGACTCGGTAGATGTGGGTTCGAGCCCCACCGTTGGACGTCCTTGAAATAGTTTTCCGTGATTTCCCATTTTCAACTCCAGACAAATGCCGGCACGTTACCTTCTGACAGGCCACTGCCACTTTCTTCCATCTCTTTGTCCAGTTTCCAGTTTCGCCTCTAATTAACTCCACTTATGAGGTTGGCGTCTAGAAGAGCATCCCGCCGTAAAAAACCAATTGCCACGTATAATTTCATCGCATTTTACCCCAGACCCGGTTTAATACTGGGATAATAATCATTAGGGATGACGTTAAAGAATCGCTTCCCTTGGAGCTTCAACAGCGGTTGAGTAAGACACGAAGAACAAATCTCACATAGGATCCGACTTCATATCTTCTGCATTTCAGGCCGGAGCGTTTAGCCAGGGTAAATGTCATAAATCAGGTTGTGACTATGGTGACTTGGTAGCTCTGGTGTCACCCGTCTGAGATCATGGCCATCTCAATGAAATCCACAATTACTCAATTTTCTTGGCGTGACCACCACGGTTTACTCGTCTGCCTGGAATGCAAAAGTTTAGGTTAGAATTCGAACTGTGGTCTTATCTTCAAGTCTTAATCACTAGAACTAGAGTCAGTTAGCGGTATAGCAGTGTTTAATTAAACAAATTCATATGCATTATTATTCTTATTTTTGGGCAGAGTCCATGTCAAAACTTGTAATATTTCTGGAGTGACCATGCCATTTTGAATGGCGTACCAGCATCGGGGAGGTCATGATATTCGTAAGAAAATAATGCTACAACTACAACCACACCTAATGCTACAGCTATGATATGTGTATGTATATACTGTGTTGTTGATTGAGTCTTCAATCTTTTGACTGGTTTGATGCAGCCCTTCACGCTTCCCCGTCATGAGCTATTCGTTTCATCCGGGGCAATCTGTTTAACATATTCTAACCTTGGTCTACCCTGACAGTTCTTATCCTTGACCCTTCCTTCAATAAATAACTTTGCTATTCCAGTGTGCCTTAGTATGTGTCCTACCAACCCATCACTTACCTTCATTAGAAGTCGCCAAAAACATCTCTCCTCTCCCAAACGTCTTAATACCTCTTCATTTGTAACCCTATCTATTGATCTGATCTTCATCATTCTCCTGTAACACCATATTTCAAACGCTTCAATTCTCCTCTTTTATGCTGCTCAACAGTCCAAGTTTCACTTCCTTAAAGTGCCACGCTCCAGACAAAAGCTTTCAAAAATGACTTTATAATACCTAAATATAGCCTACTGTACATTTGATGTCAACAGATTCATTTTCTGTAGAAATGCTTTCCTTGCCAGTGCTAACCTACTTTCTATATCCTCTTTGCTTCATCCATCACCGGTTATATTGCTTCCTAAGTAACAGAAGTATCCTACTTCCTTTAGCGTTTCACTTGCCAATTCGACATCAATAGGGGTTTCTGATTTCTTTACTGTGTGCTGGGTATTTATTAATATTCATGTATTGTAAATTTTATTTCATTGCATTGTGTACATATTAGGATGTCAAGGAAACAAATCACAGAAACGCCCTCCAGTTTAGAATACAGCTGCTTAAGTTACCGTTATATAGCGACACGACAGAAGAAAAATATTGTAGTTATTCTGTTGTTGTCGCGTAATAGGGTACATTCGTTTTTTAAGTTTTCTGTTAGAGAAGAATTGGGATTTCCTGAGTTCGTAACTATTTGATGAGACACGCGGTACAAAATAGTGAAACAAAGAACGAGCAACAGCTGCAATGACAGGTCATGTGAGAGTCCAACTCTTGTTCGTGACCGATACTTGAAACGTATATTATTCAGGTTCTGCTTTAGGCCCCTTGCTCACCGCAGAAATTACCACAAATTTTCTTTTATTTTCGTCACGCACTGTCACTACGTAATCGGTCCTTTCCTTTAGAAAATGGTCTGCTTACTAATTACATAATAAAGGGGGTTTCCTACTATTTATTCAGGTGGCTGCACGTTCCAAGACGACGTAAGTAGAAATCATTATGGGGTTTGAAGCCATTTTTCAGTGTTGCCTTAGTAAGCAAAAGTTGGGTGCTTTTCAGTCGGTCAACACTAATGTACCCAAACGAATTGGGTTATACCCTAATCCTGAAAAAAGAATACATGAGATTAATAAATAAAAAGCACCAAAATAGTGAAGTGGTCAATGGTCCTCTTGGAAAACTGCACAAGTCACCCTTTCTCATTCCCCTTGTTTGTAAGTGGGAAATGCAAGACAGAGAGTAAGTTTCTTCTGTTCAACTGGTTATAGAAAAATAATACTGTTCTTAGCAAGTTATGTGTCAGCTTTCCCTCAATCTCAACAGCTTTGACAAGAAGTATTCAACATATTTTAATCGATTATATTTTAAATTTTTGAAGTGGCCCACTTGGCATAGACACTCCTCTGAGAATGGTGATGGGTGGTTGTGTGGTAAGGTTTCAACATGCTGTGCCTAAGCTTACTGGATCCATCCACGGAGTGGTAAGATAGAATCTTAGGGGGCATTAACCCTACAAAGACCAATGTTTTGTTGTAATTCAGAGGACCAAGAGGGGGTTAAGGAAAACGTCAGTATCTATGTATTTAAAACACTAAGGTGATTTTTGGTACCGCAAAATTGAGAGAACAGCTGAACCGATTGAGTTCTGAGGCCCATTCTAAAAAATATGTCTTAATTGCGGATTATTCTAAAATAAATTATGAAACACCATTTCATGATTATTTTTAAGGAAAACGTCAGTATAAAATATTAAATTTCAATTTAATTCACCCAAATATTAATTACAAACACAAATCAAACACAATCTTCTGTATAGTTAGTGTCAGTATCATTTCCTGCCACACATTGTAAACAGATTGCAGTGTATTGATTTTCTTTCAATAATTGTGCACTATTTCCAAAATCTGTGCATTATTGGAACCTGTATAGGAAATTCTTGCGTAAACATCCTTACTACTTGGACCAAGAGAGGGCTTCACAGGCCCATAGTGGTTTTGTTTACCTTTTTAATATAAGAAAAATGCTTCAAAATTATTTAGTTTATTATGATAGTTAACTTATGACTCAACTAACAATACCATTTATTCTGAACAATATAAAGCAATATATCCCATTACAAAAAGCAATTTATTCTGACTGGGCCTTCCCCCCCCCCCCCCCCTGGTCCTTGTAGTGTTAAATGTGAGATACCCATGTCAGTAGATGTACCGGCATGTTAAAGATCACAATCAGGGCGTAATTCCGGCAAGTTAGCTCCAGCGAATTAGTTTAAAAAGGACATAAAACGCTCCACATTAATGTTAATATTCGAGGATGACGTGCTCTTACGGTATGATAGCCTAATTGGAGTATATGGCACTATAAAACCAACACACTTGATTTTTCCATGATTAAGTCAGTGATAGAAAATTGGAGGAGCACTTTTACAGAAAATGTTCACCTTTTTAATTTTTCGTTCGAAGAAATCTTGTAAATAGCTTTATTTGGATAGTTTTATTTGTTTCCCCTAATATTTAAAAAGAAACGGCGCAAGAAAGATCAATTGAGACACAAATAGGTACTTCAACCACAAATACACTTGCAAGACGAACATGGTCATTCCATCCGTTCCCTATAGAAGGACTTCCCTTCACTTAACGGCAATGCCTAATGCGCAACTACTGATTTGTATATACAATATCAACCGGCCTGACAGTTTGGGGAAATCATAACTTTTGATTTTAAAAAAATCTACACCGCTCCTACATTGAGTCAACAGCTATTGTTGTCTTTGATGATCATTCCAGAGATTAGGGGTTGCGCTTCTCAGCTCTAGTTACACTTGAAGTGAAACCCAGGCCCTTTGAAAAGCTCATGTATGACAATTTACTACTAAGTTAGTGCATCTGTATTTAATTATTTACCATCAAATTCAATAGTAGGCGAATGTTAGCCATAATATTGTTAATTTTATTAACTCATTTCATGCATAACCTGTATATCAGTTTCTTTTAGGAGAGCCTTCGAAATGATCATCTTGAGAGTGGCTTTCTCCCATTCTTTCCACACCTCAACCAGGCAAATAGCGGGATGTAAACTTATTTTATCAGCTACTTACCTCCCGTCGGGTCTGACTCCCTGTTAATTTACGTGCGATTTTTCAGGTAAAATGTCACATCCAGTGGTTCTGGTTCCACGTGAATAGTAGCTTCCGTGGCTTATGACTCGGTATTTCACCTCAACATGATATAAACTTGGTTGTCATAAGGTCTGAGCATTCGTGAGCAATGGTCCCTGTTGCATGTCTCCCCCTTATCATTCCCGTTTTCCAAAGGGGTCAGGGATGAGATGCGATGGAAGTCTTTGTGGTGGATGGTTTTTATGACCGGATGCCCTTCCTGACGCCAACCTCATGAGAGGAGTTAATGAGAGATGAAATGAATGATGGCGATTGAAACTGGGCAATGATATGGAAGGAAGCGGCCGTGACCTGTCAGAAGGTACCGTCCCAGCATTGGCCAGCTGTTGAAAATGGGGACACCGCGGACAATAATTTCAAGGATGGCCGACTGTGGGGATCGAACCCACGCGTCTAACGAGTCAGCAGAGAGCTTGACCAAACTCTGCGCTTTAGCGAGCGTAGCCACCACAGTCGGTTGAGCAATGGTCACTGTGAAAACCAGAAATCGAATATTAGAAATACGAACACTATTTTATCTTCGTAATATTTTGAGTTGGCCCGGGGGTATTCACCCACTCCATAAACAAATTAATGATCCAAGATTATAAGTGAAATGCGATTGCTAATAATATAATATTAATATCGTATGACCTCACGTGCTGGGAGCAAGGTTTGTTATTTGACGCCCAGTGGGCAACTTGCACGTCGAATTTTGTCGTTCTTTGGAGTGCTATGAAAGTCAAGGCGGTTAGATATCTATGCTCCTTGACACTATAGCGCTGTCTAGTAGAGAAAGGAGGAACCTATTGATGTCTTCTCGTTGCATAGTGGCTAGCATTCTTGGTTGTCACCGCAGAGGTCCGGGTTCAATTTAATTCTTTTTGTAAGGCTAAACTGAGGAGAAGCGGGTTCGATTCCTACCTCAGCCATCCTGGACGTAGTTTTCTGTGGTTTCCTTCCTTTTACTCCAGGCTAATGCCAGGATGGTACTTAACTTAGGCCACAGCGCTTCCTGCCCAAATCCTACTTCAATACAAATACACACTCTGGTACAGACATCGCAGTGACGCAGGTTATCAGACAAATTCTACACACTCCCAAGTCATTGCTACTATATTTGGTACCAATAAGTAGATGATTACCAAATATCATCCAAAATTAGTGTATATTGTGGCGTAAAGACACGCTATAACAGTTAACCGTATAATATTTATTTTATTTGCCGTGTTTTCTTAATTAGTTGACGTAAGGAAGCCATTTATCACAGAGTAAAGTAAGATTTACAGCATTAGTTTGAGTTAGTTGGTGAATTATTAAGATATGATGATGTAATTTTTACGTCCTCCCGTCACGAAGTTTCATCTAACTTGATACCGGGTGAGTTAGCCGAGGTCGTTGCGGCATGACTGTTGGCAGCCGCTCACATCCGGGAGGCGAGGAGGTTCGAATCCCCCCGCCGGCAACCTTGAAGATGGTCTTCTGTGGTTTCCCATCTTCCTTCCAGGCAAATGCCGGGGTTGGTCCTTAACTATAGGCCACAGCCGCTACCTTCCAACTCCTCGACCCTCCCATCCAACATTCCTCCCCAACGGTACTTGTAGCTCACCCATTGGGTGTCCGTCTTGAAGCAGCTACAAAACTGGCGAGCCGAACATGTCCTCGGACACTCCCGGCACTAAAAGCCATACGCTAAAAAAAAAATAACTAACTTGATAAGAGGGGAAGAGGAAATCGTAATGTTAAACAGGCAGATCTTAGAATGAAAACTCTGTCGTTGAAGACATCCTCATATGATGATCATATCCGAGGCAGATTTTGATATTGCTCCCATACGAGGGTGGGAGAAAGGAAGAATTTGATCTTCCCCTTTTCGATACGACTCCCTTTTAGATTCCTGTACGCCGACTGTTTTCAATAAGAAATCGGTGACGCCTCACATTCCTGTGTTTCAAAAGTATTGGGTACAGGATTGTTATCTAACTTATGTTTATAACTTTAGTGCCAAGTTTCACTCTGAGTTTAGAGTTGGAAGTTGGAGACAATGCTCTATTTTAAAGATATCCAGAGGCATTACAACTGTATATTTGCCCCTGCACTAGAGCATTCATTGACATCCGCTTATTACCGTGGAAATTGAAAAACAGGAGATTCTATAATATGTGTGTCATATTGAACAGTAAATAGTTGTTTCGATGGTGTAGTCAGTGCTGAGCTTCTATGCCCAAGATCGCGGGTTCAAACCCGGCCGAAGTAGTCGGATTTTTTAAGAGCGTTAAAATCCTTCAGTATGCCTTTCTTCGGAGGGGAAGTAAAGCCGGCGTTCCTATCTCATAGAATTATGGCATGTAAAAGAACCTTCCACTAATTAAACGTGTGTGAAGCTAAATTGTAGATTAGATATCGTTGAAACGCTCTATTAAAGTTCCATCGTTCACCAGTCAGTGACATCTGGTAGTGAAAGTTGGAACTACTTCAAATTGAACGGATTTTGTAGCTCACCCCATGGATGTCCACATTGAAGCAGCTACAGCCTCTGGCGAGCCGAACATGTACTCGGACACTCCCAGCACTAACAGCCATACGTTAAATAAATAAATAAATAAATAAATAAATAAATAAATAAATAATAAACAGTAAATGAACGGTCAGGTAACTTGTATCAATTGAATATTCAGTTTGAGAATTTAGTAACTACGTAGTAATGGCAGCGTATAAATTTTCATAGGGCCACTGCTTTCAAAGTTTCAACTGCCGATGCAACACGAACTAAAACTAGAATGAACGATGAAGTACGTGTAAAGGGGTTCACAAATATATATAAGATGAATTTCATGCCTACTAACAATATCCTTTTAGGTATGTTGTAAGTTCTGTCTATCTGACTTAAGAACTATTGGAAACTTTTCATAGCACGTACACTTACTCGATCAATGAATGAGTGTACTCTTGGTAGTCCGAATGGCAGGTTTTCACGACAATTGTTACAGCAGTGTCAGGGATTATAATTATTACGAGGTTACTCACCCCTTTGAATTTCGGGTCTAAGCTCAAAATCGCATAGACAAAGATTGAAAAAGAAAGAATGAAGACTTTGAGGTTACCAAGAGGACACCCATTCTTATTTTGATTGGTTGTACATTTCAAGTTAATACAGGACTTCCAGCCATTACCTCATTGGTGTGTTGAATAATTTAGATCAAAGTATTTTGTTAGTCATTACACTACACCCAATTCTCGGATCCATCCGGCCACACGGCAAGTTACGTGTAGTGGAATGAAAAGTAGGCCTAGTAGAGATATGTGATTATATCTGACGAATCGAACTATAATTATTATTATTATTATTATTATTATTATTATTATTATTATTATCATTATTAATTATTATTAGTGGCTGTACATGCGTTCCCCCTCTTGATCCGCAACCCCTCGCTGCAGCCATAACGAGGCGAGATGACGTAATGTATACACAACAGCCCCGCTCCACGTCTAGCGGTAACAATTCCCTGGCAGGGTAGTAAATGTGGGAAATTCTGTTCCTAGCTCGGGACCCTGTAGTTACCACTCACTTTTCATAATTTACTAAACCCTGAAGAGAGTGTCTCATCAAAACTAGCAACCCGCACCGGATTCGCCCGGTATATTTAACGGTTTACCCAGAGTAAGCTTAAAAGGCGCACGGACGACAGGTCCCAGACACAATTCAGAAAAGCCGAGGTGAACAGCGAAACTCCAAACACATATACTCTTCTCTGAAGTCTTAACTCGACACGACTCGACAGTTTGATGATGGCCGAAGCTGGGGTGACAGGCTCGCTCGTAATTTCACTCCAAAGCTAGTAATGGAGATTGTTGGAAGAAATGAAAACGTAAACATACATATAGTGGGCGATGTATTGAAGATAGAGATATGCTGTCACGGACTCTTTTGGTAGAACATTCCACGCTGAACAATTCTTACACTCATAGTATACAGATATTTTTAACGGTTCACCTAGCGTAAACTTAAAAGGCTCACGGACGACAGGTTTCTTTTTGATTCGATTCACTGAAATCGTTACTGCTCGGCTTTAGATCATAAATGAATGTTTATCCTCGAGAAATCCTTTACAGAATGGTGGAAAGTGCATCAAAATCCATTCAGTGGTTCTCGAGAATACCCGTTACATTCAAGAATCGAGGACTTTGTTTTATACTTAGTAGAGATATCGTACGACTTAATTTGTTATTTCGGTTATTTCCTCAATATTTTCTCTACGTTGGCACCTAGGCCAATAGTTATAGTTGCTCCCAGATTGTATTTGTTAGATATTGATACATTTTGCACCCCACCAATATAACAGAATAATCAATGCCGACGTCTTTCAGATGCAATAGGAGGCAGGGAATGAGAGAGGTTTGCCTCTATACTCCAGCCTATGATGCGCTGCAGGTAGATTGATCCTTTATGTCCATAGTCGAGACAAGTGACGGTAATCACGGACTGAACTCGATCCATATGTCACGTTTAGAGTAGTTACAGAGATTTCTCTTCCCACGGGTATATATCTCCATCAGCTGAACTGACAGGTGGCTAGTTTTAACACAATCAGCACAATTAGGTTCCTCATCAATTATCAACACTGTCACCGAAGCCGTGTCTGAACGGAAATGATAACCCAGGGAACAGTGGTGGGATCGTTATCACTTAACTGGTTCCATTCTGAAAACAGAAATACCTGCAGCATGTTGCCGTCCATTATATCCCTAGTTTATATAGCGGAAATCGGTTTTTGAATTGGCTTTGATTCACTCCTGCATCCAGCCACTCCAAATTGTTCTATTTCCTTAAGCAGATTGCACTTCCACCGCACTTGGAATGTTATGTATTACGAGTATTTCAGTTCTGTCTTTTGTTTAAATCCATTAGTGATGACATTGCTATTCTGTTGTATATTTCGAAGAATTAATTCTGTAACAAAATTTACAACAGAGGGATTGAGAATAAACTGGCGTAAGCCACACAGTAAGGAAAGATAAACTGACTACCACATGAAATATAATATTAATAATAATAATAATAATAATAACAATAATAATAATAATATCGTGTGACCTCGGATTCCGGGTGCAAGCTTTGTTATTTGGCACCCAGAGGGTAGCTTGCATGTCAAATTTAGTTGGTCAACATGAGTGTGCTTTAGATTGGATGGAGAATTACAATTAAATTCCTATTCCTTAATATAAATTACCTGATAATAATAATAATAATAATAATAATAATAATAATAATAATATTACATGGCTTCGGGTGTCGGGTGAAAGCTTTGTTATTTGGCACCCAGAGGGGAGCTTGCATGTCGAATTTTGTTGCTCCTTGGAGCGCTATGAAAGTCAAGGAGGTTAGATATCTAAGCTCATTGACACTGTAGCGCTTTCTAGTAGAGAAATGAGGAACTTTGTATTGGCGGAAAGTCCCGAGATTAATTTTTCCATTATGAACACGGCCTAATGAATTCAAATGGGTTCTTTAACATGCCAACATCGTATGACATGCGTGTAGTAATTTTTGTCACCTTTCAAAAATTACTTACCACGGCCAGGAGCGAACCTGCAAGCTTGGGGCTAGTAATCCGACACGATAACCACTCACCAACTGTGGCAAGCACATGAAATAATGAAAGGCATTCTTCTCTATCATCGTGGAGGACCAATTTCGATTCCCGGTTCTGCCAAGAAATTTCTTGTTTGAGGGCTGGAACGAGAATCACTCAGTCTTACGAAGCATAAATGAGAAAAGATGGATTCGATTACGACCTCAGTTGTTTTCCGTAGTTCGCGTACTTCTACTCCAAGTTAATGCTGGGATGATGCCTAAATAAAGATCACGACTGTCTCCTGGCCTCAATTACAAATACACGCATGCTACAGCCTCCACAATGACACAGGCTATCAGACAAATTCCACAAACACCCAGGTGCACGAGCCTGCCATGACCACGATGTCAAAAATCTTCTAAATGAACAGCATGATGTATACGTCACGAACGATTGTGTCAAACGTGCAATTAATTGAAAATTCAAGCCAACTTACGTCACTAATTCTCAGTCCCTTGACATTACCCCAGAAACGCCTAATCTTTTTTTTTCTTTTTTTTTACAACTTAATTTACCTGAGATGAGTCCACTGGTTACTGTTAAGGAATACAGTTCTTTCTTAGCTGCATACCCATTCAATACACATGTACAGTATTATCACTCTTCTTCTTCTTCTTCGTCTTCTCCTTCTACGTCTTTTGCTTTAGCGTTCGTCCCGCCTCTTGGCAGGGTCTGCTATTTGAATCTTCTGTCTCTACTTTACTCGGTCATGGGCCATGTCCGGATGAAGGTTGACGTTTTTCAGATCCCTGTGCAGTGTATCGGCCCAACGTTGTCTCGGTCGCCCCTTTGGTCTTTTCGCGGCGACCTCTAGTGTGTAGCCTTGTTTTTCAATGGTGTCCGTTGCTGACCGTAGCACATGCCAAAACCATTGCAGACGATCCTCACGCATTTTATTATTGATTGCCGCGATACCAAATCGTTTCTTTATTCTTTCATTGGGGATGTGATCCAACCTAGTAATGCCAGCTGTCCATCTAAGCATCTTGGTCCATGGCACTTAGCCGACGTTCTGATTCCTTTGTGGTCGGCCAACATTCGGTACTATAAAGCGCCACAGGACGAATGACTGTGCGGTAAATCTTCGATTTTAGGTGGTCCTTCGTCTGGCGATCGCACATGACACCTGTCGTTGTTCGCCACTTAATCCACGCAGCATTAATTCTTACGTTGACCTCCTCGGTGAGACGACCTTCAGCAGTTATCGTAGAGCCAAGATACTTAAATTTTGTCGTTCGAGGCAGATCATCGGCGTCGATTTGGATCTTTCCGATTTCTCCTGCATCCGTTGTCATATATTCTGTTTTAGCTTTGTTAAGCCGCAGGCCATATTATCACTAAGAATCGAAATTTAATGTTTTTCAGTCAGCCAACATGGTTGTATCTAATTGTAACGGGTGGTTCCCTAATCCTGGAAAAAGAAAAATTATTTGTCGTAGCCTCGTATAATAACACTGATCTGGATACCCCTATCTCCCCGCCCCTCTCTCCCTCACTTTAGAGATATCAGGTCAATTTTTACTAACAAAAACAACTACCCCTACCAGTGCTGTAGTTGGTAGCATGCTGAACTGCTGATCCCAAGATAGCAGGTTCAAACCCGGCTGAAGTCGTCGGATTTTTAAGAGCGTTAAAATCCTTCAGTATGCCTTCCTTCGGAGGGGAAGTAAAGCCGGCGGTCCCATGTCATACATTTATGGCACGTAAAAGATCCTCCCACAAACTAAACTTGTGTGGAGCTAAATTTCTAGGTTAGATTTCCTTGTAACGCTCTATCAAAGTTCCAACGTTCACCACTAGGTATCATTGACATCTGGTGGCGAAATTAGGAACTACTTGAAATTGAACGGAACTTTTAGCTCATCCTAGGGAGATCCGCTTAAAGCAGATACAGCCTCGGACACTCCTGGCACTAAAAGCCATACGATAAATTGTGCCCAAATCCAGTTGTCCAGATTTGAGAGCGCAGGCCCATATGCTAAGTCCAGAGCAAAGGTTTTGAATAGCGCGCTCCCAATGTTCTAAGAAGCATTTCGAAGATTTATGCAGCCTACAGAACGTCAAGTGGCGTAGCAAGTTTGTCATAGTCGAGGCTATATTTTGATAAAATATTTCCCGGTTGATTAGAAACATGGGACTAGTACCAGATTACTGGCACGGAAAAGGGAACAAGAACATGCTATATTTCAAGAAAATCGAACCAGCGAAAGCCGAGATATGAGATGTTTTAGTTTTGAGCTGATATCTCACAGTGACGTCAGGTGTCCGCATGAAGAGTATAAAACGGCCGCGGGCCATGACATGTTATGTTACTTCTTCGCAAGCGCTCTGTCGCTAAGGACATTATGTTACTTCTTCGAAAGCGCTCTGCCGCTCAGTACATCGCTGTTTCGTCGTGAAGATAATCCACGAGCACATGGTTGCCATATTCTACGTTACGCTTATAACTAGCACACGGTTGTTAGGACTTAGTGCGATTCAACGACAGTACATGGTTACTGGACTTCGAAAAGTGTTTGAATTTATTTCAAGTGAACTTAGGATTCTTCATAAGTTATCACTCAGGTGATAGACTTTTGTGGCAGAACATTGGTAAATATATCTGCTACACGGACATATGATAGGCTTTGTCTATTTTTTTCCACAGTCCAAAAATATTTAAACTGGATTCTTTTTATATCCAATGGCCAGAAGCAAGCTTTTGTCTTGGTAACTATTTGACCAACCAAGATAATAAGTCAGTACGTTTCAAATACCATTCTTGCAGGGTTCAGTTCATTTAGCCGACATAGGGAAACCAGGTGTGCCTAGCATGGTCTGGAGAGTGAGAAACTCTGCCCATGGACTTGAACATCAGATTTTGTACCGGGTGCTGAATAAGATTGTCAGAGTATTGATGGTACTGAATGCATACAGTTGGGTCATGTTACATCTGGTATTTTTCATCATGGATCAATTCGATCTTGCCCCTGTCAAGAATATTACTTCAGCTGTTGAAGCAGATAATATGAACAATTTACATCAAGAATATTAGGCAACGAATATGATTACCGCTATGTCTGATTAGACCTCTTGCGGGTATACAATGGAGGCCGATACAAGAATTTAAGTACGTTGTCCAAATGGAGACAAAAGACTGGAATGATCTGGTTTTGACTAGATTATCTTCAACATCAAGATCTACAAGAATGTAAGCTACAATTTGCATTATTTTTATGCGTAGTTAGCTGGAATTTCTCATTTTTCTGCAGTCTTGCCAACACATATTTTTCTTCGATATTTTGCTGTTGCAAATATTTATGCGGGGCATGGAAAGCCTTGTTCTGAGCAGTTTTTACACTCAGACATGAGGATTCAATGATTTGAATCAATGGACGAGCATAATGAGCATTTATTTGATTTTGATATTTTTTTCTAATCGCGGTCATCAGCCGTCATAACTAAATTTAATGATAAATTTAAGTTGAGGAATGGATATTTATCCATATTTAAGAAGTCGAGTATGATATTTCTCGAATAATTTAGCAACAATAAATTCAGTTGTGGAATTAATAATAATAACAATGCCGATTTAATAATTATTATTATTTTCCATTTTTGTTAGATAATAATAATTATGATTTATATTCTCTAATAAACATATCATGTAGTGTGATTTATAAATTGGATATTTAAACAGTTTACTAGATCGGATACTTGTTTTTCCGAAGGCTAGTGGTTAACGCACGCCCACATTCAACTAACAGAGTAATTCAATGGAAACCTTTTACACTTGCATTATGCCGTTAAATCTTTTGGAAGACATGGAAAGTAATGATACGGGAAGCAAATAGAATGTATAAAACAGGGTTTTACTAGATTTGTATAAATATAAATAATTATGAGCAACGTCTTTTGATAGAACGTTTGACCAGAAATAGACACGTTGTGAAATTATTAATGTTAAAACTGATGGTAAAATTATAGTAAACTTAAGGGGGGCTTACTAGCTTATAAATCTTCCAGTTTGAGTAACAAGCAAAGGCTTGATTATTATGTATAATTTGGGAAGAAATTATTGTGTGTGGATATAGTTAAATGTGCCATTCTGATTGGGCAATTAATTTGCAGGAATGAGGTTGTTAAAATGGAGCATCAACCATATTGTGGGTTGGATGACTTGAAAATATGTTAGCAGTTGAAATATTGTTACAAGCCACACTTTCATCGAATTTATAACCAAGGGTTATTTTATGGAGCCATCATGATTAATTCACAGTTTATCCACGTGTTCTATAAATATTTCTTAGTACTTGTTGACCCGGATTTTGTTATCAACATTTACCTTTCATTATGAGAAGACTTGACCGTTGTCTAATGCTAATAATGATTATGTGAATTTTGACACATTTAAATAGAATGGGCCGATGCCATAAATAAATTAATACTGTTATTTCATGAACAGCCACTACAATTTAGAGGATATCTGTGATCCTAGTAAAAATATAAATATTATGTAAAATAATTTATTGATTAACATTTTGACATTCTGTCAAAGAATTGCAATTTTTGATAATAGCAACAAATTGTAAACAATTTTCTAAATAATATTTTCAAATGACTTTTGAATGTTTCAATGGTTAAATTAATATTTAAAGATTTGATGTTTTGTTAAGAATAATTTTTGACCATAATTGATAATCGAGTCAAGAACTCAGAATAATTATTTTGGATCAAGAACAGATGGTACAATATATTTTTCTCTTTATCGAAGTTCTTCGAATCCATGCTCGGATGTCCATATAAATTGATGTAGTATTATACCCATTGTTATGAGTTTACAACTGAACCAATTTTAAGATATTGATTCTTGGAAAAGTGTTAGTTTCTGCAACTATTTGAAAAACAAAAACAAAGTAATTTTTTCTACATCGAGTGAAACAATTTAATTTCAACAAGTGAATACTTAAAAAGTAAGAATCAGGCTGGCAATTTAATTTGCACTAAAAAACCTACGACTGTAAATAGTATATTTGAACGAAGTCAACAGGACTAACAATCTGGCTTTCGTTTCAAATATTTAGTGTTTATGTGTTGGTAAATCTGTAAATTTGTGTACATAAATGTATGATCCGTCATGCATCAATAATGCTATTCTGGCATTAGTTCAGTCAATTTTTAAACATTTTAATAAAATGAGATAATTTTACGAATTGGGTTATTTTCAGAAAATCTCCTTCTATCCTCATTGTTGCATCGAGCCGAAAATCAGTAAAGCAATTTTTGTATTGTGTTATTGTAGTCACTTTAACCCTGGGATGTTTAGATTCTCGTGCTGACTGATTTTTGGTGAAATGCATATGTGGTCGTCTGGACTTTGGTCTAAACGGGCACATAAAAAATAAATAAATAACCGAAATATTTTATGATGATAGGTTGAATGATTCTAGACATACAGGGCTGTGACACACAGAAATTGACGATCAGAATCTCAGACCCTAAAAGCTACAATACAGCGCCGCTTCCTTGTAGCTGGTCACGCCGCCTAGACATGCGTGTATATACATTCCCGCCGAACTTCGTGTTGAAATGTGAGTTTTCTATGGGCATGTGCAGAGTACGTTGGACCTTAAATTAAAAGTTCGACGTGAATGTATATCCTCTCACTGCTAGGGATTGTATAGTACAAGATAAAATGGGTTGAGGGAAGTTCAAGTCAAGTCTAGTACAGGACTGACATAAATTCTTTGTCACAAATATGTACCGCAATTGTATTCACGTAACTACAGCATCCTTAACACGCTATTTGTAGTATATGATGCTGCAAAGAATATGTCGGTGTTGTACAGGACATTAACATGTGCTCTCAAATCAGTCGATTATTTTATAGGCTTGCGACTATAAGTACATACATACGGATGAATAACAAAAAAAACTACGGACGTCGTGATATACATGGATATACTGTAGCCACAGATTGCTTAATTTTAGAGAATCATAAACCTACAAAACTATTCCACATACGTTAAAGTATTACACGCCTTAATGTTTATTGGGATAGTGCAAATAACCTCCTAACAAGGGAAGTATCAGATAATACAGGTCGAAACCTATCTTCAAACTTTGTTGACGCAATCGTTGTACTATAAGAGGACAACGTGCGGAAAATCAGCCACCAGATTGAACTACAAGGCTCCGAAACCATGTGATGAATCTCTCATATAAATCAATGGGAGTTGGCGAGTACGTACATGTTGGAATGGACATCCCTGACCGCTCAAGCACTCAAGACCAGTGGGAAGGAGCCACACGCTCCAGTCATCATATACGCCCCGCCACGCGATAACTCCGAATGCTGCAAGGATGTCCAGCTACGCCAGCTGTCATGCCTGCATACTGTGCCCGTCTGTGCACCTGGAGCGACAGACAACCATATGCGAGACAGCAGTGAACACAGTGTTAGCGCGAGATCTTTTTCAGGGCGTTCTGGGTTTGGGCGATAATTACCAACACTGTGCCCATGCCGCTCGTAAAGAAAAAGGAAAGACATGACATGCAATTGAGAATTGAAGACCATGTTTCAAGACGAACCAATTCACAAAAGAAAAATATTCATTAAATTCCTGCATTCTTGCAGAAGCACAAAAATAGCACACGCATTCAATAGCAGATTTTATGTCTCTCTTATATGAAAATAAACCATAGTCGTATTTCAAATTGTCCATATCTTGACTATGTTTATGAATTACACTTCATTCTTTAATTAATACAAGTCGAGATGACATAAAATAATTTTTCCCTATTATGTTGCATAGTTACTCTATTTTACTATTTACAAATAGTTCTGACATTAGCACGGATTAGTTCACACGCGATTCTTCATTCAATTATTTAATAAACACACTTCTTAACGCAGTTATGTCAAAATGTCATGATGACTATTGCTTGGAAACAGCAGTTAATTTTATAAAAAAGGAAGCTTGTAGTTTAACGTGACCGTTAATCTCGCGATCATAAGCCACGGGACCTCCGTTTTACGTGGAATCCGAACCACAGGACATGGCATTTCACATCGAGTTAAATTTTATAGCAGACAATTGAGAACAATAATAATAATAATAATACCTGGTTTGATGGAATTAGCTAGACATATTCCTTCATAACTTGAAAGATCTAATGCAATGACCATGAATTCATATGACCATAAAATTTGCATGACAATATTGCTTGTAATAATCCATAATAATTTGAACTATCACATCACAGGGAAATCTTTAGGATTTGGAATACACAGAAGCATTATGGGACAAGAGACAATTCCCGCAACTCCCATTCTATTTTTTCATCAAAACATACAGCTTTCGGTGGATTTCGGATACAACTCCTCTAATCTCCACTCAACACGAGGATCTAGGCCTCTTTAATCAACTTTTACAAAGTGCCTTAGCAATTTAACTTCTATTCTCAACATCCTAAAAGATAACAAATATTAAGCATTCAAAAATCAACATTAATTATTATTCAATATTTTATCAGTAGCTTTCATGACTATTATTCATTTGGAATATCACTTCCATCATTATTTATAGAATTCAAGATTATTATTATTTATTCAGAAAACATATTTCTTCTTCTTCTTCTTATTATTATTATTATTATGAGACATCATATTTTACTGTCATGCAAAATAAAGATATTTAATGCATCTATTCATTGAAAATCTGCTGCTTTATGAATTAGGATAGGAATCCTCATATTATTGACTGAAAAAATGAAACATTGAGGATTGCACCTCGGCTGCAAGTCTACCTTGACTATATGGAAAAATTACGCCTAAAAATATGCAACCATTCTAACAGTACAAGAAAGTGAATTGGTCTATCAGAACGGAGGAATATTCATGGCTCTCTGAAATGTTTAAGCTTGCGGAAGTCTACGTTATCATGTTTCCGTGGCTATCAGACCTCCCTCGATGCAGATCAACTCCACGGATCTAAAAAGTTTAACATGGGGCATGATGTCGCGTTCAACTCCCCCGGTGCAGGTCGACTCCACGCACCACGGACCTGAGAAGTTGAAACGCAGGGCATTGGGGTATGATGCAGCATTCTGCTTGGCCTACTGACCTCAGCCGCAGGTGGCTTTATTCCTCTTTCCCAAGGACATCCTGGTCTGGTCTCCTCACATCCTGCCTTCTAGCCGCTAGTCATCTCTATGGACTGAGGTAATGAAATTATCCTATCTTGGGACTGGTATCCATGCGCATAAGGCATGCTGCTAGCAATGTTCATGTTTAGTGGAGTTCACTGGTATGCCCCCCCCCCCCCTGGTCTGATGGGACAGGCAAATAACAATAATTGCAGGTGATAATGTTTTTGTGAATATAGGTGGAATCTGGCCTGATATTTCCCCGTATAAAAATATAAGTTGTGAGGGTAGCCTGTTAGCTTTTGCAAATGTTCGATTGCTAACTTATGAGGTGGTCCCAGTTCTTAACAGTTTGTTGTTGGTAGTGGGGGCAATACACAAAACCACAGTGAAATACTTGTAAAATACAAGTCGCACTCACATACCTTTTGATGTCTTGTTCTGTCAGGTGCAGAATTATAAGTTCGAATCGGTGACACACACACACTTCGTGGTTCGAAGACGGGTCTGACTATGTCCGACTATGTACTTGACCTGTGTCAAGGCCGGTTCTTATACCGTCTCACGGGCGCATATCGATCATTCAACTCGCATTGCATAATGCCTGATCTTCCATATCATTGGCTACGTTCATAGAACCCTCCAGAAGGGTTGTAATTTCCAATAGAATATCCTGAGTAAGCAAGCATATTACTCCCCACACAATACTGAAGCACTGAGATAAGTTTCTTCTATAACAAAAGCTTATAACGAATATGCCATCAATATCCGCTAGCTACACGTGGAACATGTGGCCGGTTCGAAGCTTACGTTGAGTTGGCAGCTAGACCTTGACTCGCTGACGTCACGAGCGTACTCTCTTTAAAGTCACGCCGGATTACGACATCGTAAATGGGCACAATACCAGGATGTCATGTACGATTTCGGAGCATTGCAGTTCAATCTGGCGACTGATTTTCCACACGCTGTCCTCTCATAGTACGATTGCGTCAACAAAGTTTCAAGATAGGTTTTGACCTGTATTACCTGATACTTCCCTTGTTAGTAATGAAAGTTACAATAGAGAACGATTATGTCAAGCTTTCGAAATGTTATTTTTGTATTACCTGATTCGATACCTCGCACACCAACCACTTGTTATTTCCGTTCTAATAGGATCGTATGGCCTCCTGAGAGGCCGAGTCCAGGTGGTTTTAGTTGACGCCCGTAGACCACCTGCACGCCGTAATGAGGATGAAGTGATGATGACGTCACATACATCCAGTCCCCGAGCCACGAGAATTAACCCCAGGAGATAAAAATTCCCGATGTCCCGGCCGGGAATTGAACCCGGGACA
Organism: Meconema thalassinum; assembly: GCA_946902985.2. NCBI lineage: Eukaryota > Metazoa > Arthropoda > Insecta > Orthoptera > Tettigoniidae > Meconema > Meconema thalassinum. Next base: position 1,212,118,217 of record OX336388.2, read on the forward strand.
CTTCACGCCAAAGCCTAGCATGCTAAGGATGAGATGAGATGAATTTATTTGTAGTGGGTAATTTTTACTTTTGAAAGCCCTTCCTGACGCGATCCTCATGAAAGCGTTAATGAGATGAAATAAATAAAGATGAATGAGATTTGGCAAGGTATTGGAAAGATGTGACCAAAGCCTATTTCATAGTACCATCCCGGCATTCCCTTGGAATTTAAAATGCGTAAACCATGGAATACCATTTCAAGGACGACCGACGTGGGGTTAGAACACATATCTATTGTGTAGTGCCATTTCGAACGTCAGTCAACTATATTTCAGTTCATAACCAACTTCTGTTTTATGTTAATAACCTGTAAGATAAAGTATTGTTTTGTCCGTAACACATTGATCCTCTCCCATTGACTCTGACAGCTGGCGTGCTTCCATCGCTGGCAAACTAGGAAGCCGGCACCGCGCAGTCGTTCACAAAATCCAGTCCCTCCGACCCACAAATGGGGAGTTTCACTCAAAGCTGGTCCTAGTGATTGCATTGCATTCGAACCATCAAACCAGCGGCAGGGCATAGGGTGTGTTTCCCTGTTTGATTTACTTTATCAGGGAATTCTACATTCACAGACCCTCAGTCACAATAAAATACAGAGTGGCCTATACCAGCATCTATATAATATCTATAAACGCTAAGCCTTTCAAACATTCGTAACGACTATTTCTGATGCCCTAGTCAAGTGGTTTTAACAATTCTTGCGATTAATCTTTTCATCGCATACTTCGGCAAATAACTAATTAAGAAATGGTTTATTCGGCATTTTCACTTCAAAAAAGAGCTGAACTTTTTACTGTTGCGGAGTCTCCTTCCAGCTGATTTTAATCATTTTTGCGTTGATAGAATACTTCTGCTGCGTACTTCTGTAAATTATTCCATGAGACACGATTCTATTTGAATTTTTAACTTTGTTAAAGAGACCATGTTGGCCATGTTCCTTATTACGAAGTAGCCTATAATATGTTCAAAACCTTAAGTCAATATTAATTTGTATTTTTTATGTTCGACGATGTCGAAATGAAAATATTATACGTCAGAGAACTGTATCATAATGAGGATAATTATTGTACTATTCTCCATTATGAAACAGTTTCTCCAGCCAATCAGAGCTCATTCATTGACCAATTAGGTAAGGATAGCTTCGCGCGTGCGATCAAATTCCAATATGTCGGACATGAATTACATGATTTGAAAGTTCAAATTGGATATTGGATCAACCATTGTAGTTACAATCCCAAACACAAAGACAAAATCAGCACGAACCTTTACGGTAACAAGAAAATACTATGACATATGCAAGACATTTTTGAATCTACGTCCAGAAGTTAGCAACACAGCATTCTTCTATATAAATTACCGACATGGAAAGTGCACCGTCCAATATGTTCGCGTAAATAAACTGGCGAATAGGAGACAAGAAATAACACTGTACCATAATATCCCCAACGCCAATTTCTAAGCAGCGCATTGCTTTCAAACGACTTCGGTGACAATATTAGTGAATGCTAGTTCTGATCGGCACTAGGCATCATGCAGGCTCTAAATAATAGCATTGCCAAGCAAAGTAAATGGTTTCTGCTTTCGAAATTATTTGACCCACGAGTGTGCTCTGTTCAGTCAGCAAACCAACCAGCGCACTCTGTTCACTAACTGAAGTTACTGAATCCCACAGATGAAATGAAAATGAAAATCCACAGCCTGCTTCCAGTCTCCGACCGGGTCAGGAATGGAATGAATGAAGCCCCTATCTAGCGGCGAGGATATGGACTGTGCCGGCTGCCGAGGCCTGACGCACTCCTCTGGGGCAATGATTAAATGAATGACAGATGAAATGAAATGAAAGTGGAGAGTGTTGCTGGAATGAAATGTTGACAGAGAAAACCGGAGTACCCGGAGAAAAACCTGTCTGCCTCCGTTTTGTCCAGCACAGATCTCACATGGAGTGACCGGGATTTGAACCACGGACCCAGCGGTGAGAGGCCGGCGCGCTGCCGCCTAAGCCACGGAGGCTTTTTACTGAATCCCACAGATATTTATGAATATTTATGTTTAAACATATAATAAAGTTATAATTATCGTCGAACATAAACAGTCGTATGCAACTCGCCTATAACGGTAATTAAGACACTCGTATGGAAATTATAAAACTCGCGGACATATTCGTGTTTTAATTGTTGCCATTATAGGTAACAATGTACATAATGTACTCTTATTGTACCTGTTTCGTCCACATTGTGGCCTTCCTCATGGCTAATAATGTGAATAGAAACGCTAGACTTACAGTACATGAAAATAATTACAATAAAAAATGTTTTTCTCAAAACTATATCTGATAAATTAATCGTCTAAAAGCTTAAAAACACACATACACTAAAATTTAAAAAAAACAGATCTGTAACAAACATTATTTTAATTCGAAAGAAAGAAATCGTGATGTAAGACCAGCTTGAAGAAGGAAACAGTGATGTGGATGCTTTGTAGACAACATTTTTGAGGTTAAGATTGAATATTTCAGAATGGATATAACTTAATGAAGTACAAATGTGAAGATGCTGTGGAAAGATAGCCTATCGTTGAGAAGAATATTTCAATCTATAGGCCCTATCTACAGATTGGAATATATTGACAAATTCAATTTTAACCTCAATTTTTTTCTATTATTTAAACTAGTTTCCATGATGGTTCCGTATTGACGTACTAAATAGTTTTAACAACAAATTGTATATCCGCCTTAGTCAATACATAAACGAAAATAAATTATAATTACACTTGCTCCTGGTACATGTTTCGGGGATTAATTGCTTTTATCCCCTTCATCAGCCAAGACAAATATCCGAAGAAAGATATAATATAGCGTAGCACTCAAGAAATAAATAGCTATTTAACTTAATATGGTGCACCATATAAGTAGGTCACAGGAAATTGTTGAGCAATACTAAAAACATATATGTAACAGCGATGATATTCAGCCATTTGATGGCCATTTGAACAACATTATTTTATGGTATTTTTTGTCATTTACTGTAAGTACTATTTAACATTGGCTTAAGGAATTTATTCTTCAGGACTTATTTATTAAAGAGGTAAATCTTTAACTATTGCAAAGCCAATTTTAATCATTTTGTGACAATACAATACTTCTGTTGCGGATTTCTGAAAATTATTGATTAAGAGACGGTTTATTTGGAATTTTTGTTTTTTAAATCATCTAGGTTCTCTGTTAAGAAGCGTAAGTTTCTAACCAGACAATTGTAATTATTTTTGTGACGATAGAATACTTGTGTTGCGTAGTTTTCCACATGCAGTGATTTGTAAAGTGCAGATTTAGTCCTTATTCTTAACAAGACATTTAACTGTGTGATCTCAAGGAATGTGTACTATCTCTCTGGATAGACAGCAATTCTGTTGCACTTGTCGTACTGCTCAACTCACTGTGCATGCTCTTGCTACCGCGCTCAAATAGCAAGCAGAGTTCGCTGTCTCCAGGAGTCACAAGCCTCGCGAGCGTGGAGGTTAATGAGTCAAGTATATTTTATTACATATTCAGTTCAGTACCGTCTACGGCGAGGCCGAATGGCTCATAAGGACACCCGCACCATTTAGATATTGACGAGCTCAACCTACAGTAATTATGCATAGACCGACCACGTGGTAATAGCAATCATAAGGGGTTACGTTGGTTGTTAAAGCTGTTATAATAATGCCTTGCAACCTATAATATTCACTGTTTACAAATGTATCACAGGTGTTGAACAGGGGAGCGATGTATTACTGCACTAGGATGATTAGCCTGTTAGACAGGGCCACACAGCCACCATTTTTGTTACGATTTCGAAAAGCATCTCAGTTTAATGCTCCTAGTTCTCTTAAGGGGCACAAATTTTAGGTGTGTCTCCTATGTGCAATAAGTTTGAACAGAGAGCAGTTATTTTTTAAAATTAATCTATGCTGGATTATTGCGTCATCATCTTCATCTTGTACAGTTTCCAGCCCCAGGCTGGGTCTGTTTGGAACATAAGCCTCGCCACTTAGTCCTTTCTTGACACCACCTCTCCGCTGTCACTCTGGTCCAGTCCTCGCCTCTCTTCTTGACACATTCCTCCACTTCTTTCAGCCATCTATGTCTTGGTCTTCCCCTTTGTCGTTTCCTCTGTGTCTGCATCTCATGTATCCTCTTGGGAATCTTCTTCGCTTCCATTCACTTTAAGTGTCCATACCACCTCAGTCTTGATGTCTCAATCCTTCCTTGCAAGGGATCCTCTTTCCCTGACCGTTTCATTCCTCACCCTGTCTCTTCTTGTTACTCCGATCCTACTTTGCAGGAACTTCATTTCATTTGCCTGTATTGCTTGATAAGTTTAAAATTAGTACATAAAATTCCACCTAGTCAATACATATAAATATTTTCTTTTTATAACAGTGTACAATTGTATCAAGTCATATTTTTGAACTCATTTTCAGCACGTATTACATAATACTGTAAACATTTACAATATATGCTTAGTTATAACTTATAAAACTATTTTTAAATAAATGCTTTAAGGCTAATTATTTTTTCCTCTCTTGATCAGATAGTCCATTTTCTTCGTTGAAAATAACTTAGGCATGCTTAAGGTAAAATCTCGTATCTTCCTTCGTGTATAATGGTTTAGGAAAATTCAATTCAACAGATTTCAGATGGAGATGTCAAAACGGTAAAAAAAAAGGTCTTGTTTGAAGTGGCAGCTCAATGATTTGAGAATTACCGTGGGTGCCAATTTGACTTATACACACATCAAAAAAAGTTTTGCATCACCTCGGTTCCCAGATCTCCGGCATATAGACGTTGACTGTGTATATTGTATCAAAGATACAGTCCCTTTGACTGTTCATAGATGTCACTAAAACTGCTCAAAGATGTAAACAACCATGCATGAGCAGGGCCTATTAGACGGAGGGGGTACGACAGCCGACCAGTTCCAGTCATTCCACCAGGACGAAGGTACGCTGCTCATGTTGTCTGTAGTTCTACCATGCCTAGAAGGTCAATACCGCAGTTCGATCGCGTCCGCATTGTTACTTTGTGTCAAGAAGGGCTCTCAACAAGGGAAGTTTCCAGGCGTCTCAGAGTGAACCAAAGCGATGTTGTTCGGACATGGAGGAGGTACAGAGATACAGGAACTGTCGATGACAGGCCTCGCTCAGGCCGCCCAAGGGCTACTACTGTAGTGGATGACCGCTACTTATGGATTGCCGCTCGGAGGAACCCTGACAGCAATGCCACCATGTTGAATAATGCGTTTCGTTCAGCCACAGGACGTCGTGTTTCAACTCAAACTGTGCGCAATAGGCTGCATGATGCGCAACTTCACTCCCGACGTCCATGGCGAGGTCCAGCTTTGCAACCCCGACACCATGCAGCGCGGTACAGATGGGCCCAACAACATGCTGAATGGACCCCACAGAATTGGCATCACGTTCTCTTCACCGATGAGTGTCGCATATGCCTTCAACCAGACAATCGTCGGAGACGTGTTTGGAGGCACCCTGGTCAGGCTGAACGTCTTAGACACACTGTCCAGCGAGTGCAGCAAGGTGGTGGTTCCCTGATGTTTTGGGGTGGCATTATGTGGGGCCGACGTACGCCACTGGTGGTCATGGAAGGCTCCGAAACGGCTTTACGATACCTGAATGACATCCTCCGACCCATAGTGCACCCATATCGGCAGAATATTGGAGAGGCATTTGTCTTCATGGACGACAATTCTCGACCTCATCGTGCACATCTTGTGAATGCGTTCCTTCAAGATAACGACATCGCTCGACTACAGTGGCCAGCATGTTCGCCAGACATGAACCCTATCGAACATGCCTGGGATATGTTGAAAAGGGCTGTTTATGGACGTCTTGACCCACCAACCACTCTGAGAGATTTACGCCGAATTGTCGTTGAGGAGTGGGACAATTTGGACCAACAGTGTCTTGATGAACTTGTGGATAGTATGCCACGACGAATACAGGCATGCATCAATGCAAGAGGACGTGCTACTGGGTATTAGAGGTAGTGGTGTGTACTGCAATCTGGACCACAAATGCTGAAAGTCTAGCTGTATGATGGTACAACATGCAATGTGTGGGTCTCATGAGCAATAAAACGAGCTGAAATGTTGTTTGTGTTGATCTCTATTCCCTTTGTATTTAAAGGTTCCGGAACTCTTGGAACCGAGGTGATGCAAAACTTTTTTTGATGTGTGTAGATTGTCTCGAACACAAAAGTCACACCTGTAAACTTGTCTCCTAGTTCTCTATCAGAATAAAAGTTTAATAGGTTCCGAGAAAAGGTATTTTAATTTTAAACAAGTAGTTCCGTGAAGAACTATACAGCCTATTTTCATATATCCTACTTATGTTAATTGCCACTATTTAACATACACAATTTCAGTTTGATTGCTGTAATAGATTCGTAGATATTGAGAACCGACTAAATATTTCGGATGGTCGCCATGTTGGATTTTATATATGTAGGTCCTAGAGTTATGTACTGTTACATGCAGATTATTGTGAACGTGTAGTATTCAAACTTCAATCGCATAATTAGGACACAAGAAAAAACAATTAGATTTAAAAAATTTTCACAGCCGCCATCTTGAGGTTATGGAAACAATTGAAATAAATTTGATGCCAGTGGATTAACATTCGGATAAATATTTACTGCACCAAGTTTCACTGCACGCGGATGGTTAAATTGCAAGAAAGGTCCATGTGAATATGTATAATTCGCGTCACTGCCATGTTGGATTTGTGATCACCAGGTTATTTAAAGTCCTATAGGTGAACTTAAGTTCATAGCCCCTATGAACATTAAAAAATGCAGTTTGATTGCTAAAATAGATTCGTAGATATTCAGTATCGTCTAAATAATTCGGATGGTCGCCATGTTGGATTGTTAAATGTATAGGCCATAGAGTCATGTACCATTAAAGAAAAATTATTGCGTAGGTTCATTATTCAAACTTTCACTTCGATCGCATGACTACATCACAAGAAATAAAAACTTAATTTTAAAATTCGCACTGCCGCCATCTTGAGGTTATGTAAACAATTGAACTAAATTAGATACCAGTGGATTACAATGTGTATAAATATTTCCTGTACCAGGTTTCAGTGCGCTTGGAACATTAAATCGTGAGAAAGGTCTATTTAAAATATTCAAATTCGCTTGGCCGCCATGTTCGTTTTGTAGTTAACCGGTTTTTGAAAATCTTATAGATGGACTTCCAGTAGTGCCCTTTATCTCAGTACAAAATTTTAAGGAGATACCGCTAATAGTTTCAGAGATATAGAATGCCGGTGAAATATTTCGCACATCCGCCATCTTGTGATTATGTAAACAATTGAACGAAGTTAGATGTCGGTGCATTACAATGTATATAAACATATACTGTACCAAGTTTCATTGCGTTTGGTTGGTCAAATCGCGAGAAACGTCTATTTAAAAGTCGCGAATTCGCTTGGCCGCCATGTTCGTTTTGTAGTTACCAGGTTTTCAAAAGTCACATAAGTGAACTTATAGTAGTTCCCTCTATCACAATAGAAATTGTCAGGGTAATATCGGTAATAGTTTCGGAGATATTGAATGCTGGTGGAATATTTCGCACAGCCGCCATGTTGGATTGGTGAGTCGTAACAAAATTTGAAGAGCACGGTCGAGGTCGCCGGGAATAGTGCTATGAACTTTCCGAGTTTCATTGAAATCGCTCCTGCCGTTTAGATTTTATTAGGGGGGAGGGGGGGACACACACACGAATCACACACACACACACACGGACAAAAGGTGATCTCATAAGCCTATTTTTTCAAAATTGAAAATAGGCTAAAAATCGTATGGTCACTATCTTGGTTTTGTGCTGCATACAGTTTTGAAATTAATATCTATAAAATGCATTATAGTCTTCTATTACGGTACAAAATTTGTGAGATTACGATATATATTGATTTCTGTTTAAATATTTTCCCACGGCTGTCATGTTGGATTGGTGATCATTATCGAAATTTGAAACACATGGTTGATGTGTCCGGAGGTGGAACTAACTTACAGCAAAATCACATGAACATCAGTACAGACTATCAAAGTATATGGAGGAAAGGATACGGACACATGCACGGAGAAAAATCGATATCATAAGCCTATGCTTCATATAATGGGAATGTGCGATTGTTGTGTTCCCAATGGAAATGACGAGCGATCATTAACACCACTTCACCAGCGCCATCTGACCAGTCATTTCTGGTCCCTTTCTGAACTAATAAGTTCCCTTATTCACCACGCACAGCACTTACATTATCAATGCAGTGATAGGAACAAAATTTGCGTGCAACTAGTGAGCTAGTATGTGGGAACAAGTTCCAGTTAAACCAGTATTTCGTGTGCTCGGAATGGAATAATGATGTCTTACGTGTAGAGTGCAGCAGGCGTTGACATGGAGAAAGTTTTCAATGTAGTTGGTGATGACAGAGCGATATAATGCACGAGGTAAACATGCGTGCAGCGTGCGTGTCGCTATACAGTGAGCACACAAAACTCAGCAACAACTTTTAACGTGTACCAATAAATAATAAATAAGCACACTTTAATAGTGTCAACATGTTAACTCTATGTTCATATGAAATAACATTTACAGCACCGAAAGTTGGAAGAATATTTCCGTTAATACTATTACTTGGTTATTGTTCCATTATTACAACTACCAATACACTGTGACATTGCTGATGTTTGCCTGTATCTTCTACGATCACGAAATCCATCAACAAAGACTGCAATAGACTTGGATAATACCAACTTCAGAATAACTAAAGAATGGTAGGGAAGGCAGGATACTAAGCCTGGATCAATCTTACCACGCATTGGATAATCGCTGCCACCTGGATTGAGTTTCCTCAGAAAACATGGTCAACTCTCAACAGGATTCGTACGGGTCATGGCAACTGTGCAGCCTTCCATTATAAATGGAAAATAATTCCTTCACCTAACTATGATTGTGGTGCCCCTAAGCAGACCATCCAGCATATCCTCACCAAGAGTCCTAAAAGAAAGTACCGTGGCAACGTCACTGATTTCGCTCACGGATCACCAGAGGCAATGACTTATATAAACGATTTAGATACAAATATATAGTATGTCTTCCTTTTCTAAATTAATTATCATCTTTGTACAAATTGTATCTGTAAAGCCATATGCTAAATAAAAATAAATAATGTTCCATTTTCATTTTGAGGCTTGGACATCTTGGTCAACGACCCCATGCATAGTATTGCTCGTTTAGATTCTTCTCAGCCATATATAGTTCAATAAGTATGATTCTAAAGTTATAGAACTATTTGTGTGTAGTTCCCTGAAGAACTATATAGTCATTTCATATATAATACTTATGTTAATTGCCTCTATCTACATACAAAATTTCAGTTTGATTGCTGTAATAGATTCGTAGATATTGAGAACCCTCAAAATATTTCGGAAAGTCGACATGTTCGATTTTTATGTATGTAGGCCTAGAGTTATGTAATATTTCATGAAGATGATTGTGTAGGTGTATTACCCAAACTTAAATCGCATGATTAGGATACAAGATTTAAAAACGGGATTTTAAAATTTTGCACAGCCGCCATCTTGTGGTTATGAAAACGATTGAAGTAAATTAGATGCCAGTAGATTAAAATTTGTATAAGCATATACCGTAGCAAGTTTCACTGCTCTCGGATGCTTAAATCGCAAGAAACGTTCATTTTATATTTAAATTTCGCGTCGCTGCCATGTTGGTTTCGTGGTCACCAGGTTATTGAAAGTCTCACAGTAAACTTATATTCATAGCCTCTATCAACATACAAAATTTCAATTTGATTACTGTCATAGGTTAATAGATATAGAGAACCGTCTACATTTTTCGGATGGTCGCCGTTGGACTTTAATGTAGGCTTATGTACAAAACTATTAGATGACGATTTTTGCATAGGTTCATTATTCAAACGTTGGATTCAAATCGTAAAATTTCGCACATCCGCCATTTTAAAGTTATGTAAACAATTTAACTAAATTAGATGTCAGTGTTTAGATCGTAGGCTTTCACGGCCGGTGTCTAGTTTATCATCTAGGATTAGAGGATGGAGCCGCGTCATGTTTCAAATTCGCTTGACTGCCATGTTCGTTTTGTAGTTAACAGGTTCTTGAAGTCACATAGGTGAACGTCTACTATTGTCCTTTATCACCGTACAACATTTCACGGTGATATCAGTAATAATTTCGGAGATATATAATGCCGGTGAAATATATCGCACAGCCGCCGTGTTGGATTGGTGAGACGTTTGAGTACGGACACCGACTCTTACCTACCCATGATTAAGGCTGCAGCAATGACAGCCAAAACGTCGGGAAACAATCACTGTTACACGACGCGGCTCCATCCTGTAAGCCTAGATGTTAAACTAGATGCCAGTGCATTACAATCTATATAAACATTTGCTGTAAATCGCGAGAAAAGTCTATTTAAATGTTTCAAATTCGCTTGATGGCCATCATCGCTTAGTAGTTACAAGGTTTTTAAAAATATGTTGTGAACATCTATTAGTGCCCTTTATCTTCGTGCAAAATTTCAGGGTGATATCAGTAATATTTTCGGAGATAAAGAATGCCGGTGAAATATTTCGCATAGCCGCCATGTTGAATTGGTGAGGCGTAATAAAATTTGAAGGGCACGGTCGGGAAGAGTCAAAATAGTACTATGACCTTACCGACATTCATTGAAATCACAACAGCCATTTAGATTGTATTAGGGACGGACACACAGACACACACATACACATACACACATGGACGTGATGTCATAACCCTACTTTCTCGTAAATGAAAATAGGCTAAAATCCACAGTTCAAGCCCTTCACGCAAGCAATTCAATTTTGAGAACATCTTTTAATGTCGTAGACTTGACCTTCCATGAACACTATTCCTTTAGGGGATATGGACTTGGGAATTTATGTAGGCTTCATTGTACAGTTAGGAGATATACACTACGTACAATCAATCTCGAGGGATATGAGCTAGGAATTCCTGTTTCATCACTGAATCATATTGCGCCTGTTTGCAGTACCGTTTGATGAAAGATTTTGATTGAATTTGTTCATCGTTTCTTCACCTTGGAATTTCAAGCGCATATTCTTTCACCGAAGCCGCTAATTTAGAATTGAGAAGCTAACATTTTAGAGGTAAGCTACATATCACTTTTGGGGCAAGCAGTTTTCGAGTTTCACTAAACATGATTTTTCCAGTGGTTCTCTCATAAAGTGGTCTGAGTCCTAATAATTCCTCCATATACCTCACCGATTGTAAAATCTCACAAAAACTGACAACTGAGCTGTATCTGAAATATCGGTTGATTCATAAACAGCCAAGGTAAAACAACTACTTGGTGAACGTCAGATAGCAACTGACAGCTTATATCATTGGCAAGTTCTATACAGCGCCTGATTTCAGTATCGTTTGATAAAAGAGTTTGCTTGATTTTTTTCATTGTTCCTTCACCTTGCAATTTCAAGCGCATATTCTTTCACAACCTCGGCTTGTGTAAAAGAAATATTTTTATTCATAATGTTGAATTTTGGGCTTATGCCGTGTATTATTAGCCTATATTAAAATTTGATGCGTTTCGAAAGAAACCATGTCTTTCTTGGTCAGGAATAATCTGAAAAACGACAAAAGATTGCTAAGAGAAAGCAACAAAGAACATATAAAAGGTGCCCAAAGATGCACGCCATTATAGCCCTATGTAGAGACAACGAAAAGCAGCAGTGTATTTTCTCAGGGTTCTGATAATAGGTAGCCAGGATTCACTGAGATTGTAGCCGGTGTCGCGTTTGAAATTATCTGGGTGTTTAAGTATTTCGTATGTACTAGAAGCTTTTGCTCCTCAGCAATATAAAATTCTACACGACACTATATTACTAGCAAAATCATTTAGCACAGCAACTTCAACACTCTTCGCAGGAACACCTAGCACCTGTGGGCTTACCGATCCAAGATCGACTATTATACTCCTATCCTTAACAGTGAGTCAGAGAGTATCGATGACCTATCGATATATGAAGGAGCGGAGCGAAAACGAATCGTTCACGATCCATCATTCAGTATACAGCACTTTACTGAAAAAATCCACAACCTGCTTCCAGTCTCCGACCGGGTCAGGAATGGAATGAATGAAGCCCCCATCTAGCGGCGAGGATATGAACTGTGCCGGCTGCCGAGGCCTGACGCACTCCTCTAGGGCAATGATTAAATGAATGACAGATGAAATGAAATGTTAGTGGATAGTGTTGCTGGAATGAAATTTTGACAGGGAAAACCGGAGTACCCGGAGAAAAACCTGTCTGCCTCCGTTTTGTCCAGCACAGATCTCACCTGGAGTGACCGGGATTTGAACCACGGACCCAGCGGTGAGAGGCTGGCGTGCTGCCGCCTAAGCCACGGAGGCTTTATACAGCACTTTACTAAATGTATTTATTTACGATTAGTCAGATACAGGTACAAATTCGTGTGCCTCTACTTTGCCGTTGAAGCAAATGGTTTGCGGTTGTCTCAGGAATTCTCCAACGTAGTCCATTTTTAGAAAAGCGGCTAACATAAAAACAAGAAAGGATCTAACTTGTAAGAGTAACATTTAGAATAATTTTATTCAAACTTAGTGTTTCTCTCTTTTCATGGCGGGCCCCTAGAAATCTCCCAGCAGGCCGGATGTGGCCCACGGTGCCTATTGAGAAAGCCTGCTATAAGGTATTGTCTGGTACCATAGAGCTCGATCTCTGTAACAATCTTGGTCGCTAGGAGCGCGTAGCGCGACCACTGACTTTCTTAATGCCAGTACTGGTGCCCTTTATAGGGCTCCTCTCTTGACATTTTTTGTGTTATTTGCATTTCGTTTTTGTTTCCCTCACCTCCAGATTTATTATGTAGTTATTCATACTTGTGTTTAATTAAATAATTAATTAATTTAATTTTTGACTTGGTGTGTAAGAGATCGACTCATTTCTTGCTTTTGCTTGCCATGGCTTAGTGTGGTGACGGTTCTCACAGCAGTAGCTTCAGTTGTTAATAATATGCCTAATAATAAGAGACTGAGTGAGAAATGAAGATATACGGAAAGAACTGGGAGTACAGAAACTAAATGACAAACTAGAGCAAAACAGATTGAGATGGTTTGGACATGTCAAACGGATGAATGAAGTAAGGCTACCAAGACGAGCACTGGAACGACGGATTACAGGGAAGAGAGACGAGGAAGACCAAGAATGCGTTGGATGGACTCGGTGAAGAATAGCATTAGTAAACGGAATCTGGATTGGAACTCCGCGTCGGAAGAGGAATGATGGAACGACAGAACAAAGTGGAGAGGAACCATATTTGCCCCCACCCAGTGTCAGCTGGAAAAGGGGAAATTAAGATGAATAATAATAATAATAATAATAATTATTATTATTATTATTATTATTGTAAAAGTGTGTTTAATTTATTACATATTATTTTAGGAAGGAGTGGGTTGATTTTTGTAGTTTGAAATCAGTTAGATCTTCAGTATTATAGTAGGTTGGGTAACGTAGAGCTGGTTGCCTAACTGTAGGAGACAGTATTTGGACGAACCGCGCAGAGAACATGCGTGAGAGTAGTCGCGTGCCACCCAGTGCACGTGTTCTCGCGCTTGACGGCCCCGGTTAGCCGGCCCACTGGCCCCTACTGAATATTTATACCACCTTCAAAGTGAATCCAGCCCAGATACCACCCCACTCAGATTAATACAAAATATACTCACCTTTCATCAATATGAAACATCTTCTTTTCTTGTACCCAGAGTCAAGATACCAGCTCATTATTCAACATTTCTAAAGTGTGTAGAAATGTTTGCTTATGTGTAAACTTGGAACCATGTTATTTTGTTACACATGAACTTCAAAACGAAACGCTTTCTTATTTAAGATTGTCAGAGCCTATCCGACCACAGCGTACAAATTATGGGAAATATTTTTTCATTAACCGTGGTATTGATGATAATAGGGATGTAGCGGGAGAAAGTTCGCGCCAGATAGCGCTCGTGTAGTACTGGGTAAGCGCATGGCGATCGTTTTATGTTTCTCCCACTCAATTGTGAGGAATGATAAATTGTGACCGAGTTTTCTAAGCTAAAGTAAATTATATCGTCTCTAATTATACTCCAAGACTAAATTATTTAATTCTATAGGTATATCTCCTAATATATTATGGACAATTTTCAGCGTTTAAGCGTTAAACAGCTGTAAAATGAGCTACGGACTAGAGGCACTAAAACTAGCGGGAGGAAGGAAGAATAGCCTACAGCGGTAATAACAAAATTCTAACACTCTTTATTATTCAAATAATGAATATGAGTCAGCATGCTTTCTCCTAAAGATTACAATTACTAGAGTATTGTAGGCCTATATCGATAAATATATCTCCATAAGACTTAAATCATAAATAGAGATTTAAATATTCACTTGCTCCCCCTGCTTACAGACTTCGATTCATGTTATTTTTAGGTCGAAAGCTTACATGAAACTGTCGTGTTTTAAGGTAAACATAATCAAAGAAAGTTGATACCGGTAATGTGTACCTCGAAAATGCATCGCAACGTTTGGTTCTTATGTAATTTTGGCAATTTCTCAATAAGAATCGTTCCCTTACCCCTGGGAAAGAACTTCGGGGTACAATTTTTTTAAAGTTTGAGAATCCCTGCTTTAGGGCCCTGAACTGTTTCCATTCATCTGACTATGTCTCAAGAATGTAGAAGTCAGTCGCTACCACATTCTCCGTCGGGCAGATGGAAGTTGACGATTAATTCTGATTCAAGAAACCAACCATAATACGTTTGTGACTGTTAATGTTGCGACATTTATTCTTGAAGTATTTGACCGAGTATTGATGTCTTTGAAAATGGGAGACCGAAATGTTACTTTCATTTCTTCGTGTATATTGCGATTTCTTCCCGTACTTCAATGGAGATGATTTCTGTAGATTCCGATATTGTAGGCTTATCGTGATAATCCGGCAATTTTCTTGTGTATGGCCTCTTCCTAAATAATTATTTTTGTTGTGTTTGTGATCCACGGAAAAATCGATGGAACAGCGCCCGGTTTTAATCTTGCTCTCTCACCTTCAAATACAAACGCATAAATTCAGTGGTTGTTATCGAAATGTCTAATCAGTTTATAGGTGCAAAATAGGAATTATTTCCCTTTGTAAGTCACACTTATCCAGCACAGTTTTCGTGAAGTCATCGGGTTGTAAATTATGGAAACACACATTAATGTATTCGGTCGTATTTTTCTCACCGAAATTTTTCCTTCTAATAGCATGTGACCATTTCTTCCTCATTTCTTTATTTTGTGGAAATTGGTGAAACGAAAACGGGCTTCCCTGATTTTTGCAAAGAGGAACACTGCAATAGCTCGGCATAGTTACGAAAATAACAATTTAAACAACTTAAATTCGTACATATTAGCGGCATGAGAACACAGGAGACAAATGAAGAGCGCCTTGCGCTTACCCAGTACAACAGCAGTGCGCTCTATCGGTGCTAGTTCTATACATCCCTATTGGAATGCATTACCTGCCTCAGTCTTAGAGCCTTTCCCCAAACATATAGATGTGTTTAAAAGAAGATTGAAATTTGGTGTAAATACTACGATGTATTTATTATAGTTCCTAAATTGCGAATCGTGTATATTGTGTATGATGTTATTGTCGGTGATTTTCTGTATTTGTACAATTTGCCACCGGGGAATTACCCCAATATGCAAATATTATATATAATAATAAAAATAAAAAAATTATAATATATGTATTGTATTCCTAATAAGTGAAATTTCACAGCAGCTCAGAAAGTTTAGGAAGCAGGCAAGACCCTACTTGGAAATGAAACCCCTTAACTTCTCACACCAACACACTTGCGTTTTACACTCAACTGCTTTGAATATTATTATATGAAATATCTATTATACAGCGTCAGCGTCAGCGCCCAAGCAAGCGAAACCGGCGAAGCCGGTTTCGTTGCGTGAATTGTAGCCTATCGGCCCGAGGGCCTTGAGAGCTTTGTCCAATATACACGACCGACTACAATTGAATGAGGGGGTTTGGGTGATTACCGTGAATCAAGCTGGCCAGGATGTGACCTGATGTACAATGACATTTAGAAATACAGAAATTAAAGGGATAGTAGAAGTGAGTTGATCTTAGAAAGAGTCAGAAAAAGAAGGAAGAGTGAAGATATCTGTTTTGAAGAAGTAATAGTGCTATAGTAGCATGGTTTGGAAAATATTTATTCTATAATGATGCGGGGGCGCTTATGGCGATTTCCCCGCGCACGGTAATCACCCAAGGTGTTTATTAGAGGGTTGGTGCTGCGTGTAGATGTACGATAGGTCTTGACTGCCTGTCTGTGTATCCTCTGACTGATGGTCAAGAGGTTGTAGTCAGCGTGTAGTTGAGCGTTTCGAACGTACCAGGGAGCACCTGAGCGAACAAACACAGCACAAATTATTATTGTGATTTTGCTTCTCGTGGAGTGATTGCAATAGCTCGTTGATTCGTCACCTGTACTCCAATAGGAGACTCGACTAAGTGCACAATTTTTGATACACGCTTTTATTGTTAACATATCCCAGCGAGAAACACCGTCTTTATCTTACCCGATGTGCTGAGTAAACTATGTAACTTCCTTGGATATGAATTGTGAAACAAGTGCTGCGGTCTGCTGGTAAACTCTTGGAAACTAACTTATAGTTGAATGTTTCATTTAGGTTGGTAGTACGTGGAGAACAAAGTATAAGTATTTATAATGTTGTTGATTGATGGATTAAATGATTAATTTGCAGTAGTAGTTTTGCTGCAACGAATTCATGAATACCCGGGTTTTTGGTATCCGTGTGATAACCTGTGTCCTTAAGGTGACCTATTCGGATTTGTATGTAATTCGAGCTAGACTTTTGTCAGGGAGTGTCCAAGGCTTTAATGTAGGTACATTCCCAGCATTTGACTGGAGTAGAAGGGGAATACCTGTTCTATGATGACTGAGGAGGAATCGGGGTGTGATGGTCCAGTGACCAAGCTGCTAGTCTCTCACGTTGGTGAAATGCAGTAGCCTATATTCTTTCATTATACTCGGCACGAACTATTAAGACATTGACCAAGGGATTGTAACAAATTTCTGTGTATAATAGTATTTTTTTTACGAGGGACTGTGGAAAATCTTCAAAAGACACATGTGAAGGGTCCGCACTCCACAGTAGTGTGGGATTCTTACCCACTAAAAACCACCTCCCTTTTCCCACGATGTGTTCATCACCCCGGAACCGCTCTCGCATTACTTCAGGGTGACGTCGTGCTTACTTAGTCATTCAGACTTCTTCTTTCTTCATTTTTTCTTAAGGATGTTCGAACGCATCCATTTCCCTCTTCTTCTGTCGCAAGACACATTCTATGTAAATAGCTATCTGATTCCATGTTTGATCATTTCGGAGCATCATCTGTAGGATGTTGTCCGGCTTGATTGCCCCTATAGAAGCTTGTTGACCAGCGTTCACACACAAAGAATGTGTGGAGCGCATCATCCTCTTCATTACAATAATGACACAAAGGACTATTAGCCACGCCTATGTGATGCAGGAATCTCCGAAAATATTCATGGCCTGTTAGGAACTGTGTCAAATAATAATTGACCTCTCCGTGGTTTCGATCAACCCAGTCAGCCAGACGCGGAATAAGTTTCTTTGTCCATCGACCTCGTGTCTCATCATCCCACTTCTGTTGCCATCGTTCCATACAATGGTTGTGTGCAGACGTCTTTGCCTGGTGTATGTCCAGTTCGTGGCCTACGTTATACTCAAGGCCTGGAAATAGAGCTGAGACTTGATGCGCCAAACTGGTAGTTCCACTTTACGCCACTAGGATCGCGGTCCAGCGCCCTAGTTGTCTACTTTTGACTATGCGTTACATGTAACTCAAGTACATTTAATACATGTTTTTTAGCACTTCTTACCTATTTTCCTCCAGTTTCCCCCAAATAATGAATACGTCTCACTCTTGACTGTATTTCACTTCACTATAAGAATTTTTCTGTCAAGGGGCTTACTTCTTAAATTCAGAAACGTTGCACTACTGCCCGTGTGGTTCACACCAATATTCTTTAAAAGTGGCCTTAAGAACTTTTGCAGAAGAACTACGGAGAGAGAATTGTCAATACACACTTCACATTTTGTGTGCTCGGAAAACGTTTCAGTTAAAATATTTGTGAAATTTGACACTAAATATTTCCGAGATATGAAACTTACGGCTGTTGTAACAAAGTGAGAAATTGTTTCCAACAGATAAATAGAAGAAGCTTTGGGATATCCTAATCCCCCTCTGTCTTGAAAATGTATTAAACTAAATGGCAGGCTTGAATTTGCTGGAGCTGATATTTTCTATAAGCAACCTTCACAGTCTGTTCTCTCTTCTGCCACTCTTACAAGAAATCCCGCTACCATTGCAATTATTGAAACGGAAGATAGAGACGCTGGTTTTTCTGAAAACAAAAATAGAGATTTCAATGCTAAAATGACAATCATAATGTTTTAGTTCAATGAACTTAATATAGGCTATATGCCCCATATTCTTACCTTGAACAGGGCTTTCAAGAATCTCCCAGGCATGTGCCGGAAGCTGGGGTGTTTCTTTAGCATTGGCTGGGTTTTTCACCTTCCGCGATTTTTTAGGCTTCAGAAACTTGGCCAAGGCGCCTGTTACGACTGCATCTTCCCTCGGCTCCACTTTCCCACTTCTAGAAGATGCGATAATTCCTGGGCTAAGTGTTGACCAGATGGCATGCAGGCATGATCTCACGTCCATCATGTCATTGTTACCTCCCTTATTTCTCAGGTGACTGAAGAGCAGTTCTACATCGTCACTAGAGAGATTCCGCGTAAGCACATAATGGAAGTCGATACTGATTAGAAATCGTATGCAGGACACGGTTGATGAAGTTGTTAGCACCAAAGCTTGATAAGTTTCCTTTGTAAGTCTCATCTTTTTATCGGGATAACTTTGAATCTGTGACAGGTACGGCAGAAATTCATTGGTCAGCCATGAAAGTCTCTCATCATTAACTTCACTGAAAATAAGCTTGTCCGTGTTTCTGGAATGAAGTCCGTGTGTTGTATTGCAGATATCATGTATATCAAACCATTTCCTAAAAATTTCCAAGAATTGTGTTGTTTCGTGTAGGCTGTCCTTATCTTCAACTTTCTCTGGGCACACGACTTCCATGCTCTTAAGCCCAGCTATTGTCTCTGGAGTAAACACCAATTTGGCTCTTGTCACATTCATTTTTTCTAAATTGCTTGGATATACAACCTTCCTGCTTAATTTTCTAACTGGCTTTACTACTAGCTTTTTCTGTAAGTGGTATAGATTCTTGAGATGATCACTAGTTATTAAATTGTCATCTACATAGAAGATCCTATTCAGATATTGTGATCGTACATTCTTAATGATGTGACTCGGATCGAAACTAAGAAAAAGTTGCCTCTGCTCGTCTTTCGGGTGACGAATTTCATGAGTGACACATCCGCCACACAGCGCCTCAAACATTGACACATTCACCTGACAGTTGTCCGTCACTATTCTGATGACCTTGAAACCGCATTCCTCAACCGCAGTCAGTGCGTCCAGTGTTATCCTAGATAACTGTTGTCCTGTGAGTCCATATGTAAAGTAGAACGAAACAGGTATCCTGTAGAAGGATGACAGGCCCTTGAACAGTATGCATAATAATTTATTAGCCAATTTATGTTCGATTCCAATTGCATCTTTCTCAATATCACTAATGCCGAGAAACATGTCTAAATTCTTGTCATACAATAGTCTAGACTTTATGGCCATTTCATCAATGCTTAATGAACCAACCTTCTCATTAGTCATTATCGTGAGTCAGTGACTTTTCTTCAGCTGTCAACCTTGCTTTTGCAAGTGACGTGACACCTGTCTCTCCGTTCGTATACCCAATGTACGTTTTCAGTGTTCGTGGATGAGGAAGTTGTAACATATTTATATCTCTAAGTAAGCGGTAAGCCGACGGTGATTTATTAGAGAGCAATACACATATTTGTATTGTTGGTTTATTGTATTTACACTTTCGTTTCGTTAAAGCTCGAATTTGTTCAAGTAAGAAATTATCCTTCAAGTCCCCACGATCCGCTTCACTCTTGAGCTTCGATATTTGAACATCGTGTTTGTTCTGACGTTGCACTGAATGTAATTTTTGTTTCAATGAAATTAACTTCTGATTCAATAACTTAATTGTAGTTCTGTATACTGTATTTTTTCTTAGTGCCCTCCTTAATTTTAATTTTGTTGACTTGCAATGAGTTTGCTTGATTGTAGAACATTGCGTTCCTACACTAACACGTGGTTGATCATGGGTTTCTTCAATTCGTTCATCCAAATAGTCTTCCGTAAATTTTTTTTTTTATATTGTTGATATGTATTTCTCTATCGACACGTGCTCTTTTGCGCGTATTTCTATTTATTTGTGCTTGTTTATGTTCGGGGTAGTCCTCAAAAATCGTCGGAAATGCGTTCGGTAAGAGCGTTCTCTTTGTAGTACTTATATTAAAATCAGAGTCCTTGAAATGCTTTCTACAAATTCTAGATGACTGTTTTGGTGTCCACAAAGACCCTGGCTTTACCCCCTCACATGAAACAGCTAGAACCCATTGTTTCAGTATGTCATTGTTCAATGGAAATTTATGAAACGAAAGTAAGTTACTCTATTAAAATCATTCAGTGATTTATATCTAAAGTATTTATCACACATACATGTCACATTTACGCTAGTACACTGGATTAAAACTTGCTTTTCACTACGTCTTGCTCATAAAGACCACTTAGCACCCATCTCAATATCAGTCAAGCAGCAGTCTACTGCTCTTAACGACACGCTTCGCCAGTCAATTTTAAACTCACCTTAGCTTTCTCACTCATTAGGACACCTTATTTACCGCCAAATACAGACACATTAATCACATTGTACGTAATGCAAACGGTGCGATTAAGGGCGCCAGACAGCGAACCTAGTGGCAAAATGCGGAACAAGTTCGAACCATCGCTCGCAATGTTGTATGGCGCCTCATTTCCAGGCCTTGTATATAACGTAGGCCACGGTCCAGTTCTTCTTTGGTGCGCCAAACTTCCTGACGCTCTAAGGCAAGTAAATCAATTGGTGCTACTCCCGCTACCACTAGAACAGCAGGCTCTGAAACAGTGCGATATGCACATGAGATCCTCATTGCTCCTCTTCGTTGTACTGCTGCTATCCTTTTACGATATTTCTCGAACCGTAAGGACTCAGCCCAGATCTCAGCTCCATAGAGTAATATGGACTGGACTGTTGTCATCAGGAGACGTCGTTTGCTAGGCTTCGGACATTTAATATTACCCATTAATCGGCTCAAAGCGGTCAAGATATTTTCTGCTTTGTCCGTCACTCTTTGAGTATGGGCCCAGAATATGAGCTTCGTATCTAGCGTCACACCCAAGTACTTCGTACTCCTTGATGAATTAATCATCGTCCCTTCCACTTGCATTGGTACAAGAGTGTTGATTCTCCTTCTCGTCAGCACAACAATCTCCGTTTTATGGTCTGTTAATGACAGCTTATGTTCCGTCATCCAATCTGTGACACGTCGCATTACCTGATTAAGTTTCAGTTGCGCCAGCTCTATATCACGAGCCACAATCAGAGCAGCAACATCATCAGCATATCCTACCAATATTGCATCTTCGGGCATCTTCAGCCGAAGCAGGCCATCGTATGCAATATTCCAGAGATCTGGCCCAAGAATAGATCCTTGAGCTGCCCCAGCGGTTAATCTTTTAGTCCTAAGTCCTTCCTCGGTATCGTACTGCAAAATACGGTCCTTTAGATAATCCCTCATTATCCGCATGAGGTATCTCGGTAGTCTAAATTTATCTTGAAGTGCCACCAAAATGTCACTCCACTGGGCAGAGTTAAAGGCATTCTTCACATCTAGAGTCACAAGTAGCGTAACTTTACGTGAGTAATGGTTACCCATCTGAGCTCTGTTTGCAGTCTCTACAACTACCCGCACAGCATCAATAGTCGAGTGCCTTTCCGAAAGCCGTATTGTTGGGCAGATAGATCTCCAGCTGATTGAACTGCCATCAATATTCTAGGCTGTAATAGTTTTTCTAATCCTTTTCCAGCCGTATCCAGCATACATAATGGCCTGTATGATGAAGGCATATTTCCTCCCAATTTTCCTTTACTAATAAGAACTAGTCTGGCCTTCTTCCAGCAGGCACTAAAAACGCCTGCCTTCAGACATGCGTTATACATGTTCAAAAGGAGTCGCCGGCAAGCTCTTGCTGCCTCCTTAAGAGCTTCTGCTGGAATCCCATCTGGTCCAGGAGCCTTCTTGTTCCTGATAGAATTAATCGCTTTCAATATTTCTTCCTCGGTGAACAATGGTATTTCTTCAATATCAATGCAATCATCAGCTTCATCAATCCTCTCCGGATGTTCCGGAAACAGCGTACTGACTATTTCGTCCATAGTGTGTGCATCCATTATCGGATTAGAAAAAGTTCCAAGTTTCTTCAATACAATCTTATATCCTAGTCCCCAAGGATCGTTGTCAACTTCTTTGACCATTTCCCACCATTTGTCAGCTTTACTTCTTTTAATTGCATCCCGAAGCGCCTTTCTTGCTGATTTGTGGTCTTCGGAGAATAAGGCTGCCACTTCTCTTCCTCTCGCTCTATGTGCCCTTCGTCTCATCCTCAGGCAGTGTCGCCTCATATCAGCAATTTCCTCCGTCCACCAGTATGCTGGCTGTTTGTGTTTTCGCGTTTTCTTCCTGCACATGGATTTATTGCAGGCTTGATGAATAAGCAACATAGTGTTCTCTACCCATTTATCCGCCGCCTCTCTCCCCTCAAATAAAAAGCAACTCTTTTCAACTTTCACCATTCCTCTCTGTATTACCTCACAGAACTTTTCTTTATCCATATTTGTGGGATTCCAGTATGATGGTTTGCGTATGACAGCGCTTTGTTGTCGATTTTGCTGAAGTACACAGAAAGTAACATACTGATGATCGCTTCCTGTGTAGTCCTCAATCACCCGCCATTCAGATATTCTTGACAAAAAATCGTCTGACGCTAAAGTCACATCTGGTATGGTTCCATTGCAGCCAAGTCGTCGAAAGGTAGGCGTATTTCCAACATTTACGGTCGACAATCCTAACCTTGCAGCCATTTCCAGTATACGACGTCCTCTGGAATCTACATCCGGCATACCCCATTCCAAGGCCTTGGCATTGAAATCTCCAGCTACAATAAGGTTATTTCCCATACCACGCAATGTGTCCTCAAGGCTATCCAACTCGGTCTGGAAATCAGCAATGGGCTCGTTCGGAGTGAAGTAACAGCTCACGTACGTAAGCGTGCCATTCTTAACCCAGACGAAACCATCCTTAGAACCCTGATCTGTCACTGGATATTTTCCCAGATCCGGAATGAAAATTGCGGCTGTTCCAAGGTTGTCCGCAAACCACCCGTGATGGTTCCTGTTCTGATATTGCTCACTCAGGAGAAAAATATCCACTTCCATTTCAAATGCCAATTGCGTCAAGAGATGGCAGTCAAACTTCTGTGAACATTTCCTTGAAGAACTCTCACCATTTTTTGCCGATTTTAACCTTCTCGAGAGCATCCCTAAACACTATACAGGCGCCTGAACCAGGAACATGGTTCCGTTTGGTGTCATGAACCTCCTTCTCCGTGCATAGCACACATCGTGCTTCACCTTTACAGTCTGATGCTTTATGTCTGGCATCTCCACACTTGTAACAGAGTTTGCTCCTATCAGGGCCATTACAATTCCTTGCAAGATGTCCATATGACAACGACGGAAACAGCGAGTTGCCATTGCTCTCTCCCTTACCCTACCATAGTAATAATAATAATAATAATAATAATAATAATAATAATAATAATAATTGTTTAGTATTAGCTTCGTAGTGCAATTCATTTGAATTAGAGTCAATAAGGCAATCTACCCTTCAATTTGAACGTTCCACTTGCACTAAACCTCTATTGGGCAACATGTAGCTGAGGGAAAATAATAATAGTATATTGTAATCAACTAATCTGCTTGCCACGGTGGGGGAGTGGTCATTGTGCCGGATTACTAACCCCAAGTTTGCAAGTTCGCTCCTGGCCGTAGTAAGTGATTTTTGAAAGGCGGCAAAAATTACGACACAAATGTTAAAGAACCCATTTGAATTCAGTTGGCCGTGTTCATTATGGCAAAATTAATCTCGGGATTCTCCGCCAACACAAAGTTCATCATTTCTCTGCTCGAAAGCGCTATATCTAACCTCCTTGACTTTCATAGTGCTTCAAGGATCAACAAAATTCGACATGCAAGCTGCCATCTCGGTGTCAAATAACATAGCTTGCACCCAGCACCCGAGGCCATAAGATATGATTATATTATTATTATCAAATAATCTGATACAATAGATTTTAACGAGTCGATATCACATGACGCAGAGTGCCTTATATGTTTCCTGCTCCGAAGAAGAATCAGACATGTTCAGCCTCGAGTCAAACCCGTGATCCTGGCATCAGAATAGCGAATACTCTACAACTGATTCACCGAGTAACGTTGCTGTACTGTTTGATGTACTTTTCCTCTCCTTATTAAGAAATTACTCTCACTTCAAAATATCAACAATAATTCTGGGTGTATTTCATGTTAGTATCTGGAAACTAGACACAGAGACTGGAGGGCACACACCGTAGACTATAGGTGGTACCTTCCTCTCTCAACAGGCAATTTCCGTTCCTTAATGGAATGTATCCTGTATTAACACAATTTATCACAGGTACAACTCCATTTCGATTCAAAGTCAATGAGCAATTCTGAGTTCCACCTCCTCCTCGCCACACAATATAGATTAGCATGTGTGTTGGTGCGTTCTCTCACCCACCCTTCCTCCATGCTGTTCGGGTATAATATGCCTGCCTTCGAATTGTCTGAAACAGCCAGTCAACAAGTCCACGGGAGCCCAAATCTCTCTTGAATTTAATATAATTACAATATACTCAAAGTAACATTTATCGAACATGACAAAATTCACAAATAATTTTCACTACAAAAATGAAAATAAGTAGGGGATGTCCGGCTCCGTGGCTAAATGGTTAGCGTGCTAGGCTTTGGCCCAATGTGTACCGGGTTCGATTCCCGGCTCAGCCATCAGGGATTTTAATCTGCTGGGGTTAATTCCCGTGGCTCTGGGACTGGGTGTATGTGACGTCTTCATCATAACTTCATCCTCATTACGACGCGCAGGTCACCCACGGGCGTCAACTAGAAATACCTGCACTCGGCCTCTCTGGAGGCCACACGATCATTCATTCATTCAGTAGGGGATAACATGTTTCGTTCGTTATAAGAACATCTAAAAAATCTGGTTTAAAAACAGACTTCTATATAAACTCATATTACCTAACTAATTATTATAGACTAAATGTAATTGTAATTGGTATTCTGCCCGAAGGCAGGTCCGAGCCTCCGTGCAGTTGGGTGGTCAGTGCCTTTCCGCTCCTCCTTATGTTGGCCAACAGCGCGCAGTACCTAGAACCGGTATACCATCCAAGTTCCGACCGCGCCCAATGTTGCTTAACTGCGGAGATCTCATGGGATCCGGTGTTGCAACATAGCCAGGCCGTTGGCCTATTATTGACTATTATTTAATGATTTAATTAATCATTCAGGATTTATATCTCAGCAATTTTTTAGGTTTAGGTTTCTTTTGTGGGGTTTTGCCTAGGAATACCAAGCTGGCTCATCAGCGGGCTCTTGGTGTCCGTGCCCAGACCCCCACAGGAGTAGCGACCTTTGCAGTACCTC
This sequence comes from Meconema thalassinum, assembly GCA_946902985.2. Lineage (NCBI taxonomy): Eukaryota > Metazoa > Arthropoda > Insecta > Orthoptera > Tettigoniidae > Meconema > Meconema thalassinum. Next base: position 1,212,144,263 of record OX336388.2, read on the forward strand.
CCTTCTTATGAAGCACACCTGCGCTTCTTTACTGCTTGAGCTTTTAGCTCAAGCAGCCTTTCACTTCCATACAAAGGCTTCCAAACATATGCTATATTGGCTTTCACGGCTAACTGGTGAAACCCCACACAAGACACAGTATAAACCTAGAAATATTGCTGAGTTTTAATTCCTTGGCCGTGAAAGCCAATATACAATCAGGGTTTATGTTTATATCTTACAAAATTATTCTATGTTCATTGTATAAAATGACTACAGTAGCCAACTTGGATATTGATATTTGAGCTTTAATCTGGTGCCCTATACGTTGCAACAATGTTGGTTATGTATCAAACGGTATTTAGTTCATCACATCTATTAAATAGCTAGAATATGTTAAACGAAAAAGGTCAGTAGAATCCATGAAATTCGGCTATTTATTTTCTCGCGGAACTACTTGTTTTAATAACATATTTCACGAATGGATCGATAAGATTCATTCTGTTTTTTAATCAATTATAAAGAATTATGAATGAATGCTAAGGATTATTTTCATTGACCCTTTCTAGAAACTATTGTTGTTGGCACATTTGTTCATTATCAGTTTCTTCTAATACGTCATAACTTACTCTTCGCTTCTGTTTACACTACCTTCAATCAATAGACTACATTTCGTATCCCAGAGTAGCACCTGTTGGTGGGAAAACCTGACGGCATACGTAGGCTAAAATCATACAACACAAGGTTCCTATACCCAGGAATACTAAAAGCCTCAGTAGTTAAAAGGAACGTTAAGCCACCACCAATATTATTATTATCCCCCTTCACTTTTATTTGAGGAGTGGAACGGGGGCGTAATGGTGCAATGGACAAGTTGCTTGCTTCTCACCATGGCATCTGAGTTCGAATCCAGGTTAATGCATGTGAGGGTTTCGAAGGGAAATATCACGTACTGTGATTTGCATTCCATGTAAAAATGGAGATCCTGAGGCTCATGATCGTAAAATTAAATGTCACATAAAACTAAAAGCTTCTCTCACTTATAAATATACAATTGTTCAATTTTGCCTCCAGGTATCATCAATCTGCTTTGTGTGTTCTTATCTATGGGTTTTTTAATTGTACGGGAAGTTTATTGGAGTTGTTGGAAATACGATCAAGAAGGATATCATTATACTCGGCGTCAGTAATGTTGCGAGAAATATATTATTTACTCACTGAACTTCTAATAATACGAAGTGAGATTGGTTTATTAATTACCAGACTAATTGATTATGGATGAGGATCAAACGGCACAGTGATGTAATCAGTTGCGTGGGATAAAACACAATTGCTACCATTAACACAGTAAGCAGTAGCGTTCGAAGATTGAGTGACAAACCCCATGTCAGAAGATTTACTGGCACGTTAGTGACCCCTCTCTGGGATTTCGGAAGTCGCAATAATTATAATTATTAATAATAATAATAATAATATGGGTTCAAATCATATTTTAGTCCATAACGGGAAAATTATGCTACAACCCATTGATTTTGCTTCATAGAAGCAGAACTGGAAGCTTCAAAGTGTGTGACCCATGTCAGTAGATTAAATAGCACGTTAAAAGAACCTTCTCGACGAAATTCTTACACTTCGGTATCTCTAAACCCTGAACAGTTATGAGGATTACATTAATCCTAATTCCGTGTGTGCCTGTGTACATATCTACATTAAGTATTATTATTGACATTCTTAAATATTACCTTGGTCGTTGGAAAAGGGCTAGCTTTATTCAGCATTTCCTGAACACACCACAGGTTTCGTTGTTCACAGATCATGTTAGCCATCCGTTACGAACCTCAAATGTCTACAGAGGAGCATTAAAATAGAGCACAAGATTGTAGTTTATGAACATTCATTCATAAAATATTCAAAAAAGAGGAATAAAAAATGAGAAGTATATTATGATCTAATGATACGACGTTGACTTCTGACAGATTTGGATGATTTCAGTATTATTGCTATAAGTCATAATTGTTATAATTGTTAAGGGTGGCTTCCTCAGGCCATGGGCATTGGATGAGTACACTCTGTTCCTTGCTGTCCTCACTACCTGACAGTCCTATATTTGCCTGGCATGATGATTTGCTATGATTGGTAGCCTCTCCGAATATTCGTCTTCCCTCTCAAGCACTCTCTCTCTCGTAGTGGACGACAAGACTACTCGCTCGCACCTTAGCAGCCCTAATTCTGCCAATTGAGAGTTGAATTGTGTAACCGTGTGTTACGATACCCGTACTACAAGACAGGAGAAGCAGAGGGAAAAGGGAAATGGAAGAAACCGTGCTCACTGGGATCCGGAAAGTACAACTTCCTAACTTGTGTAAAGCTACCAAAAGTTTCCTGACTAATAACAGGTTTGATGTACCTGATATTTACTTCCAAAGTTTGAGAAATATGTCTTTAGGAGCATTAAAGATAACTTATTTCATAACATCTTTAAGCTCAGCATGGATTCCTTTGATCTTCTCAAAGGACCGAAGCCACGAAATTATTCAGTCCTTGATTTTGTAGCCGATAAAAAGTCTCGGAATCTCTGAACCACTTTGGGATTCTTTTAGTTCTATCATTTTTAATTTCACTGATTTCTTTAATGCACTTTAATCCACTTACACGACGGATGGAAGAAAAGGAAGGGTTTTGGGTGGCTTTCTTTTTTATCATTCCGACGTCCCCTTCCAATCCGTATCTAACCACCTCCATCCATCCCCTTCTTTTCCCCCTTCCCTCTTTAGTCTACATTCACAGGAATTTCTTCGCTTTCTCCCCGAAAAAAAATTGAAGTATAAAAAAATCTTGTAAAGCAATCTCAGGCAGAGATTTCTTCTTCGTCGTCTTCCTCTGCTGGTTTTAGCCTTACCAAGCTTGTTCTCCGAATCCACGTTACTCACACATATGTCTTTCTCTCTTTAGAGCACACGTGTATTCAATTCTCATCTCTCTCTTTCAATCCGCTCCCCCACCCCCTCTCTTTACATATTGCATCGAACGCCTTCCTATTCATTCCATACCTCTCCAAGAAATAAACCTCTATTCAAATAACATTGGGGTCATCTTAAGCTGTCAATCATTCCCATTCCTGCCAACCACATGGAATACGGCGTGTTAGGAAGAGGAGATCCTTTATATGCTCGTCCGTCTTTTCATCACAAAGTTGGTTCTATTGATCAAAGATTCCGTGTTCCACCAAACAGAAGTTGCTTCATTCAACAAGACCTGTGTACAGTTCAATAATACAGTTGAGGTGGTAATTTGTATGTTTTCTTTATTAAATAGCCGATGAATTCTGATAGGTACGTTATTATGATCATTATTAGATGTCTTGTGAGCCTCCGTGGCTTAGGCGGCAGCACGCCGGCCTCTCACCGCTGAGTCCGTGGTTCAAATCCCGGTCACTCCATGTGAGATCTGTGCTGGACAGAACGGAGGCAGACAGGTTTTTCTCCGGGTACTCCGGTTTTCCCTGTCAAAATTTCATTCCAGCAGCACTCTCCACTATCATTTCATTTCATCTGTCATTCATTTGATCATTGCCCCAGAGGAGTGCGTCAGGCCTCGGCAGCCGGCACAGTTCATATCCTCGCCGCTAGATAGGGGCTTCATTCATTCCATTCCTGACCCGGTCGGAGACTGGAAGCAGGCTGTGGATTTTCATTATTAGATGTCTTGTATTTATTTGTTATTGTATTAGCATAGTTTTCTCTATACCGGGTGCGGTGAATCTGCTGCCCCTAAGAATATTGTCTTATGCAGCCCAACTAACGCGTGTTATCAGGAAGGTCGATATTTCTCTGCTTGCATCCCGTATGGTACTAATGCACTGCAAGCATATCCTGCAAACGATACTGACCACTATTATTTTCCCTCGTATAAGTGTGTAGTCACATCAAAGGAAAACTAAGTGTTCAGTATCGCTTGCAGTGTATGCTAGCCGTGCATACCATACGGGATGCGAGCCGAGATATATCGACCTTGCTGGCAGCAACGCAAGTTGGGCTGCATAAAACAATATTACTGTACTAGGGGCAGTTGATTCGCCCGGTATTAGAGATTTTAGTTTAAAAAAAGATGATTTACTCTCTTGCCCTTTTCTTGGCATTTTTGTAGTGAGCTTGGAGCTGGTTGGTCGGTTGGATCCTTAGTTTAGGGGCTGCGACAACGCGGCCATGTAGCCCCTTGTACTTTGGATGTGTGTAGAATTTGTCTGATAACTGGTGTTAATTGTGATGGTTGTATTAGTGTGTGTTATCTGTGATTCAGGTAGAAGGACTGTCGACGGTCAATTTTTCAACTAGTTCCTACTTTTGCTACCAAATGCTACCATCCACGACACCTAGCTGCGGACTTGGCTACTAGATGTCATCGCAGCCAGCACTTCGCGACGAACATTGGAACTAATATAGCGTTAAAAACTAACCTGCAAATTTTAGCTTCCACAAATGTAGTTAGTGGAAGGTTCCTTTTCATGCCATAAATCTATGACATGGGACAGTCCAGCTTTACTTCTCCTCCGAAGGAAGGCAGAAGGATTTTTAACGCACTTAAACAATCCGACGACTTAGGCCGGGTATGAACCCGCGATCTTGGGCATAGAAGCTCAGCATGCTACCAAATATGCCACCGAAGCCGCCTGCGTTTGGAGTTACTCAGCTGCTTTTGGTGATGGACTATAAAGAAACCTAAGTGTTCTAGTGAGCGTTTTGCATCTGTAGGTTTTAGATTACAGCTGCATTGTAGATAAGAATGAATTGTTGGCTGCCCTTTAATTAAAATCCTTTAGTTTATACTTCTCTTGGTTATGTGTGCATTCGGCATAATCTTCATTATAATGGGAAAATTAAGAAATAATTTGTAACGTAAAAGAACCTCTGTTTTCGTGCAACTTGCAAATTGCGATCCTTTATCAACATAAATAAATCAACAAATAGTCATGTATAGTATCAAATATCTGTGGGACAATTCAGTGGTATGAAATGGGAAAAATCAGGATATCAGAGGGTAGAGAAACGTAAAACACGAAGGATAACATGACCACAAACGTGTACCGGTACTTTATTATTTTAATCTGGGCAGGCACTGTACATACAGAGTATCATACTCAAATATAGAAAATAAGCAAGCACATTTTCTCTGTAAAATATAATTCTATTGGCCCACTGGTGATAACATTTATCATTCTACTCAGTAATGTTTGTTGTCGTTGATCCATTCAAAGGGGCTTGTACATAGTGGCTGTTTATCACCGTGTACCTTGGGTTTGAGTAGAATTTGTCAATTAACCTGCTTTATTGTGGTGTCAGTAGTGATTTTTGCATTTGTAATTTCGGTGGAATGGCAAGGAGGTATCCATGACAATAAGTTACGAACCATCCATGCATTTGTCTGGAGTAGAAGTGGGAAACCACGGAAAACCACTTTCAGGATGGCTGAGATGAAAAACTGAACCCACCTCTTCTCAGTTTTGCATCACGAGGCAAAATGAGCCTCTCTCCAGTCTTTGGACCAGAAGAGAATTTCTTGGCAGAGCCCCTTGTGTGTACTTGTGGCGCCCACCTTGGAGTGTGAAGAACTCTCAAACTGCCCTCTCCATTGTTCTACGTGATGACGGCCGTCTGTAGATGTCGTCTTCCGGTTCATGAAGGAAAGTGGCTACTTTTTTAAGTTTTAATATAGTTTATGACTTTTAGTTTAGGCGTAATCTGTTTTTAGGTTCTATTGTGTACATAACGGTATCTATTTTTATTGTTCAAAATTCCTTATTTGCATTATTGTTCTTTTATCATCCTCGTGTTTTACTTCTTTTATTCAAATGAGGCATAACCGACAGTAGTGGCTACGCTGGCTAACGCACAGCATTAGATCATGGGGCCAAGCTCTCTGCTGACTCGGTAGACGCGTGGGTTCGAGCCCCACCGTCGGCCGTCCTTGAAATGGTTTTCCGTGGTTTCCCATTTCCAACACCAGGCAAATGCTGGGATGGTACCTTCTGACAGGCCACGGCCGCTTCCTTCCACATCCTTACCCAGTTTCATTCACCATCATTCATTTCATCTCTCATTAATTCCTCTCATGAGGTTGGCGTCAGGAAGGGCATCCGTCCTTAAAAACCATCGCCACAAAGACGTCCATCGCATCTCATCCCCGACCCCGTTGGAACACGGGAATAATAAGGGGTAGACATACAATTCAAATGAGGCATAATTTTTAGTGCTCACTATCTCTTTTATAATTTTCAAACCATTTTCGTCTTCATCCCTGACAGTGGGCTGTATTTAACTTAATCATTTCATTCTATATCATTTCATTATTTTTCTTCTTGCTCTTCTTCTGGTTCCTATCCTTTCCAGATGTTGGCTACCATATTGACTGTGTAGTTCCTGTCACTTGCAGCTCGGAATAACTCATTGGACGTTTTGGAGGTCCAGGCTGTGAGATATTTTAACCGGGATATTCTTCTCCGTCCAACACTTCTCTTCCCTAAAATGTTTCCTAGAAGCATAGACTGCAGTTGATGGTACTTGTCAGTACCAGTATTCCTCATGATGTGTCCTGGATATTCGATTTTCCTTCATTTCATTAGGCGCCGATAACCTTGATGTTGGGCTACTTAAAACAACAACTATCATCATCATCATCATCTTAGCAGAGCCGGGAATCGAGCCCGGACCTCTGGGGTGACAGCCAATATAGCAAAGGACTGAGAAGTATCGTAGCGATCCCACAATCTCTTAAGTAAATCAATGACAACTTGGGAAAGGCACCATCCCAGCATCTACCTCGAGTGAGAAATTATCGCACTGAGGATGGTCACTGCAATGACGCCGGGATTTAAATCACCTATTTCGAATTCTAGCAACCCTATCCAGGCGTGGAGCATGTATCAAGCCGCTTTACTACGCTAGGTTGTTAATATGATTTAATGTGCGTATATATTCACATGAATTCCACTCTGAATCATCTCAGAGGGACGCGCGGTGTGTATCAACACCAATGGATTCATTTAACGCATGACCGCGAATTATCCCATCATCGTTTCCTCCACAAAATTCTGTTGAATTATTTAAAGTCGAGCGTTAAATACTTGCGCAAACTTCTTTTTACCTCAACTTGTGGGAATTAATTAGGTTTCTTATAGCGAGTAGCATGTGAAGTAATGCTCGCGCCATGAATAAGTCATGTTTGTGAATGTTTTACGACCTAACTAACAGCCTATACTTCATGGATGATCAGTTTACGGCATGGAAAAAGAAATCTCGTTAAAGTCTTGCTGACTACGATCAAAAAGTTGGGAACTTTCAAAGTCTGAGAGAAAGCTCGGCTATAGTGTTATCCAATGATTAATATTCCATTATAAGTGCTAAAATATACACCTTACTAATACGGATTGGCAGAGTAATTCATCAGATGTAATAAATTGTCAAACAAAGATATCGAGGGAAACAGGTAACGCACAGCTTGGTACACGAAGAATCTTCAACTAATGGACTTCATCTATTGTGTTTTATTTATTTAGAGGCTTGGGGCAATCTAACCTTCAGCCCCAGTTTCATTGGTGTGAATGCACTCCATCTATTTGAGAATGTAATAATATGTTCATTTATAACTCGACCTTAGATTATCACAGAAAATAGCTATGGGTTGCAAACGTTTCGTTCTGGAAAAAAACAAATAAATAAATAAATAAATCATCATCATCATGATTTATTGCACTTAATGGGCCTTTAAGGTCTACAGCAGAAGAACAAAAGAAAGAAAAAAAAGAGAAAAAGTGGAAACAAAGGAATCAGTCACGAAGGAGGAGGTACTGTATCTACTACAGAGAGCATTCCAACGCTGCCGGTCTCTAGCGTCATCTTCCACTGCATTCGGCTCCACTCGTTCCTTCGATAGCGTCCTAGGACATCCCCTTGGGCGTCTTCCAGCTGGTTGTGAATGAAGGACTGAGTTTTGGATGGATTCATCAGCTCGAAAGATGTGGCCAAACGACTGGACCCTCTTCTGTCCTAGTACTCGGCCAATTTGTGGTTTTCCAAACCACTGATACAGCTCATCCTTCGTTCTTCGTTCCCATTTATCTTCCATGGCATTGAAAACAGGTCCATAAATCTTTCGAAGTACCTTCCTCTCGAAGGCAGAGATGGCTTCTTCGGTTGTTTTGACGTCGCCCTGGTTTCACAATCATACAAGTATGTAAATAAATAAATAATTAAAGGAACAAGTAGGCCTACATGAATGAATGGATTTAGGCTTATGGATGAAGAAATTAATTAATTAATTCGTCACAGCCTGTTCCATTATGATTTTCGTAACAGCAGCTGGTTTGGCAATAACTAGGATGGCTAGGAATGGAATGGGTAGCACACAATTTAAAATGAAGTGCCATTCCAAACGTTTTGTTTTATATGCATTTGGAGTATCGTGGTATAGGGTAACACTTAAGGTAGCCTTCGAAAGTCACCAAACATAACCAGTGATCGAACCAATCAATATGTTTCCATAGGCCAGTCACTTATACAGTACTTCATCGTATTCTAGTCTAGTTTCTTGACCTAATGGTTCCAATTTCGAGTCCAGGCCCTCTTTCAAGAAACAGTAGATAAGTGGATTGGAATAGATTACCAGCCTCGTGGTGACGATTTGGAAGCATATCATTCAACCCTATTGCCTCAATTTGTAAAGCACAGTTCAAATTCGAAGTAAACATTGTACTGAACGAATACTTATATAATCAGTAGTCCCCGAGCCATGCGGGACATGTATTAAAGGCGAAAGCCTGCAAGGGCTGTAAAGCACGTTTTTGATATTTCCTCGGATATTATTCAGTACAGTGTACATATTACCTTACCTCGTAGCGTAATCACGCACCACGGCCACGACAGGGAGCTGTCGGAAGTAAGGAGATCTGAGGTTCAAATCCCGTCGCTGACAGCGGCAATCTTTAAAGTGGTTTCTCCACACGTCCTCTAGGCAAATTCTGGGATAGTTGTTTGTTGTTTGAGTTTTCAGTTTTTGACTGGTTTGATGCAGCCTTCTATGCCTTCCTGTCCTGATCTAATCGTTTCATCTCTACATAGTTACCACACCTTACATCCTGAGACAATCTGTTTAACATATTCTAACCTTGGTCTATCCTTACAGTTCTTGTCCTTGACCCTTCCTTAACTAATTTTGCTATTCCTGGCTGCCTTAGTATGTTTATTATGAGCCTATCTCTTCTCTTCAATACCAGTCACCAGAAACATATCTCCTCGCCCACTCGTCTTAATACATCTTCATTCGTTTATCTACCCATCTGATCTACAGCATTCTCCGGTAACACCACATTTCAAATGCTTGTTTTCTCTTTTTGCTGCGCCAACAGTCCAAGTTTCACTTCTATAGAGCACCACGATCCAGACAAAGACTTTAACTGACCTAATATCTGACGTCAATAGATTTCTTTTCTGTAGATGCTTCCCTTGCCTGAGCTGAGCCAATCTACTTTTTGTATCATTTTTATGTCAATAGGGGTTTCTAATTTCTTTAGGCTGCATTCCATTACTAGCCAATTTTGATTCATGTTAAAATAGACTTACGAGATCACCATTTGTCCGTGTGTGTGTGTGCCTCTCCCCCCCCCCCCCCCCGTAATAAAATCTAAACGGCTTGGGTGATTTCAATGAAACTCAGTAAGGACATAGCAATATTTTGTCCGACCCCGGCGGTGCCCTTGAAATTGTATTACGTCTCACCAATCCAACATCGTTGCAGTGCGAAATATTTCACCGGCATTCTATATCTCCGAAACCATTACTCATATCACCCTGAAATTTTGTACGGTAATAAAGGGTACTACTAGACGTTCACCTATGTAACTTTCCAAAACCTGTTAAGTACAAAGCGAGCATAGATGCCATGTGAAGTTGAAACATTTAAACAGACTTCTGCCGTGATTTAACCCTCCGACCGCAGTGAAGCATGGTTCATCAAATGTTTATGAACTTTGTAATGCACTGACATCTAATTTAATTCAATTGTTTAGATAACCTCAAGATGGCGGCTGTGCAAAACTTCAAAATTAAGTTCTTATTTCTTGTGTCCTAATCATGCGATCGAAGTCAACGTTTCAAAAATGAACCTGTGCAAAAATCGTCCTAACTCTATGGTCTATATATATTAGAATCCAAATGGCGAACATCCGAAACATTTCGACAGATCACAATATCTACTATATGACAGCAATCAACCTGAAATTCTGTATGTTGATAAAGGCTATTAACATAAGTTCACCTATGGGACTTTCAATAATCTGGTGGGCACAAATCCAACTTGGCGGCGACGCAAATTTTAAATATTTAAATGGGCGTTTCTCGCGATTTAACAGTTCGAGTGCAGTGATACTTGGTACGGCAAATGATTTTACAAATCTTAATCCACTGACATATAATTTATTTCAATTATTTTTTCAACCCCAAGATGACGGCTGTGCAAAATTTTAAAATCTCGTTTTAATTCTTGTGTCCTAATCATGCGATTGAAGTTTTAATAATAAACCTACGCATGTATCTTCATCTTATAGTACTAGGCCTACATACTGTATATAAAAATCCAACATGGTGACCATCTGAAATATCTAAATGGTTCTCAATATCTACGAATATATTACGGCAATCAAACTGAAATTTTGTATGTTGATAGAGGCAATTATTATTAGTGATTTAAGCCCACTAAGGAACGCTTATGACTAGTGCTTCTGCGATGCTTTCTTTGTTCTCCAATATATCCTCAGTCCAGCCAATATCTTTTCCTTCCTCTCTTTATTTTTTTTAATTCCTATTTATTTATTGTCGCTTCAACTCGTAGAGTCATATCGCGACATACAGAATTTTGTACATAGCTATAACAATGTTGGATACAAACATTTACTTAAGGTGCGGTATTACAAAAGTTGTTACAGAGGTTATATATCTTGGTACATATTCGTCAGTTTTAAAAAAATTAATTATGTTTTTGAAATGGATGTGTTCATTTAAGATCTCACTTAGGCTTCTTCTCTGATGGAGGTTGCATAGAGTTCTTTGTTGATCGTACAAAGGGCATTTTAGTAGTATGTGGTTAACCGTTTTCCGTTCTTGACAGTTCTCGCATACCGGTGGAGATGTCTTGCAGAAGATGTGTGCGTGGGTCATTTTGGTATGACCTATTCGTATTCTGGTAATGAGGACTTGTTCTCGGCGTGGAAGGAGCGGGGTGTCGAATTTATTTGTAGAATCATTCCGGACTTCATGAAGCTTTGAGTGTGGGGACCAGAACCAGTCGGTTAACCATTGTTTGTGGATTTTTGGTTTAAGAGAAGAGGCCACATCATTGTAGGGGGTGAGAAAGTTTGGATCTTGAGGGGAGAGACGAGTTGCTTCTTTGGCTGCTATGTCTGCTTGTTCGTTGCCTTTTATCCCCTTGTGTGAAGGAATCCACATAATGTAAATTTGCTGACCATTATTTGTTGCCGTGTTATATGACTCCAGTATATTTTGGGCTAAGGAGTTGGAAGGCGATGAATCTTGAAGGGAGTTTATTGTAGATATGGAGTCACAGAAGATTAAAAAGATGTCTCTTTTTGTGTAATTCTTGATGGATTCCATAGCTTTTAGAATGGCGTATTGTTCACATGTGAGTATAGAGCATATTTTTGGTAATGTATACTTTATCGTATGATCTGGATATACAATAGCGCAGCCGCTACCATATTCTGTCTTTGATCCATCTGTATAGATTGCGGTGAAGGTGGGAAATCTTTTGGTTTTCTCTACAATGAGTGTCTTGAAGGTGCTACTTTCAGTTGATTCTTTATTAATTTCACATAAGTCTAAAATAGTTGGTGGAGTTTTAATTCTCCATGGCGGAATTGACATATTTGTTGTAGTTCTCGGAGCAATTGGGGGAAAATGAGAGTGGACATCATGTAGGAGTCGTGAAAGTCTAATGTGGATAGGAAGATGTCTTCTTTGCTGCGTGGGGTAGCGAAGAGATTGATTACTTGGGAAAACATAGGTGTAAGTTTTGGAGTGCGGAGACGCTGCGACCTTTGTTGCATAATTGATAGTCAGTAGTTTTCTGCGAGATTGGAGCGGAGTTTCATAAGCTTCCATTAGTAGAATGGAGATCGGACTGGTTCTAAAAGCTCCTAAGATGATCTTTAAAGATGTGTTTTGAATAGGGTCAAGTAATTTAAGTGCTGATGCTGGGGCTGAATTGTATATAATGGAGCCATAGTCTAGCTTAGAACGGATGACTGCTTTGTACGTGGACATTAATACATGAGCGTTAGCTCCCCAGTTGTTAGCTGCTAATGATTTGAGAACATTAATTCGACGTAGGCAGTCGTTTCTTAAAGTTTTAAGATGGGAGTTCCATGTTAGTTTGCTGTCAAAGGTCATTCCCAGTATTTTTATTTCTTTTTCCACTTCGATTTTATTTCCCTTGAGATTTAATTCTGGTTGTTCATTTTGTCTTCTCTGTTTGGAAAATAGAATGCATTTGGTTTTGGTTGCAGAGAAAATGAAGCCTGTAAGATTCTCCCAATTGACAAGATTGTCGAGGTATTTTTGTATTATTTCTTGGGTTGTTGATAGATTACGGCCTTTGCAGAAAATGGTGATGTCATCCGCAAAGAGGCAAGAGTTTACTGGGAGGTTGATGCAGGAAGTTATGCCATTTACGGCTACTAAGAAAAGGGTTACACCAATGACTGAACCCTGTGGGACTCCTTTCTCTAATCTGATTTCTTGAGATAGGGCACCATTAACTCGGACTTGGATGCTTCTGTTCTGTAGAAAATTGTATATGAATCCAATCATATTTCCCTTGATATTGTGTTGTTTTAGGGTTTCTATGACTTGAGTTTTGCATATCGTATCATATGCTTTATGTATGTCTAAACTGACTGCTAGGAGATGGAGTCAATGTCGAAAAGCATCTAGAATTTCTGATTCTAAGGTTATTAAGGTATCAGTTGTTGAGTGAAATTGTCTGAAACCACACTGCTCTTGTGTAAAGAAATTCTGCTGCTCTAGTATCCATTTTAGTCTTTTATTAATAATTTTTTCCATTAATTTGCACATAGTACATGTTAGAGCTATTGGTCGATAATTATCAGGAATCATGTGGTCCTTTCCTGGTTTGGGTATAAGAATAACTATGGCTTTCCTCCAAGCATCTGGAAATACTTTCTGAGTCCAAATGAAGTTGAAAATTTCGGTGAGATATTCTAATCCGTCAGGGGGAAGTTCTTTCAAGAATTCATATACACCATCAGGGCCCGGACTAGAGTTTCGGCAGTCGTTGAGTTCTTGAGATATTTCGTTTATGCTAATTTTATCATTATAACTACCATTGGTATTATCAAAGAGGTCTGAGAGTGAGTTATTGTCAGGTCCACGGAAATTTGAGAGTACTTGTTCATTATTGGAATCACTTGATATTTTTGCAAAGTTTTTGGCTAAGGTATTGGCAATGTCTAGATGGTTGGTTATTGTTGATCCAGATTTTGTTGAGAGAGTTATTGTTTTTGAGGGATTTTGGATTCCTTTAATTTTCCGTAAGTATTCCCAAACAGAGTTCTGAGGGGTCTGATTGGAAAGAGAGGACACGTATTTTATCCAGGAATTTCGTTTGCTTTCTTTGATAACTTTTCGTGCTTTTGCTTGACTTCTTTGAAAATTTAATTTATTCTCAAGAGTAGGGTGTCGTTTGTATTCGTAAAAAGCTTGATTGTTGATTTTGATCCCTTCCTCTCTTGTGTGAGGGGTAGTCGGGTCTTTATCACTTTGGGTGGTGGAGACCAAGAGTTAACACTATAACAAAATACATGAAAGTAGGCCATTGAGTTCTTCACGGAAAAACTTTTTTTTTTCATTTATTCATTTTTATCATGAATTCCTTCCTGTGGGATAGTGCCTTATTCCATATCAAGTGAAGTCCATGTCCCTAAAACAGCTACATACACACTACTACAGTCATCACACCAACACATGTTAAATACACACCCAAGTACACGTAGAAGATTATCACGATGACTCACATCCTTACATTAACTAACAACAATAATCACACGACAGTGTTACTGTTGCTTCACTTGGGGACTTTGGATATGGTTGTCATCATGACCAATTTCATGAGTTGGTATGTGTGTGTGTGAATGAAATCAGTCCAATAACAGTTGTTAATGAGGTGCCTGTGCTTGTAATTAAGGATATGATTTGGAAGGAGGCAAACGTGGCCCTAACTTAGATACTGCCCCGAAAGCTTCCGAAACTATACTCAACTTATTTACTTTCAGTTGTTTAAATGTATCCCATTCTATCTCACGGATCAGAACTAGATTTCTTAGAAGGCACATAAATCAAACACAGGTTCTTTGGGATAGCTGGAACCATGGATGTGGCCACACGCCCATGAGGGTAGTAATCACAGAAGGGCGGGGTGATATACACGAATAGCGAAACAGCGATGGCATTTTCCCACAGACGGTTCATTTGTACAAAAGAACTAGGGTGAACTAATGATCATTAAATTAGAAATATGGCTGGATAATTAAATGACAGGGAGAAGAAAGAATTAATTGAGACGAACAGAACTTAATTGAAAAGAACAATCAATACTGCAGAATTAATGAAAAAGTTGGCAAGAAATATATTTAACGAATTCACTTCGAAAGAAGAGATTTCCTAATTAAAATACATCTAGCAATAAGGAGCATGAACTTCACTCAGAATTCCAATATTGAAATGAAATATTCGAATGCAAGTCCAAAGACAATTATTTTATTCCCCTAGCAGGAATCTTGTACACTTAAGTCTGAATGGACTAGTATGAAACCAGTACCCACAATTTCAGTATTCCTGGCCCAATATTGAAGTACTTAATGCAGGATCTGTAGTTGTTGTGTAAACACCAAGGAGAGGATAAAATACTCTTTATGTAACATGAGAAAAAAAACATATATCAGTGTACTGGCGAGTGGCGTCATGAGCTCTTTGTATTGTTACTTGTTAGTTAGATAGTGAGTTATTATTGTTTCATGGGGCGGAACTATAAGGTCATCTGCCCCTAAATATTATCACTCGTCTGATAACCTTTATATAGATGGCTTTGGAACCATTTTTCAGTGTAGCCTTATTGACAATTGATATTGAAACTCTATCGGCCACTGTTGCCGACAGCTCTAGCGCGCTTCCTCGTGCCTCGCTGGCATCAGCAGAGCATGGGTTCGAATCCCACCTCAGATGTCCTGATAGTTGTCTTTTCCTGCTTTCCCACTTCTACTTGAGTCAAACGCCGGGATGGTACCTGACGTAAAACAAGGGTTACTTTTACCCAAATCCTACCTCTGTTACAAATATACACTCTAGTATAGATTTCACAGTGACACAGGTTATCAAACAACTTCTACACACCCAAGTGCATGGGGATACATGACCACGATGTCACAAATCTCCTATACAATCAATAACAAGTACTGTATTGTTTACAAATACTCTCAAGCGACAGTCGTTTGTTTTCAAGTTTGTGATTACATCGTGCGATAAATATCGTGTGGTTTGATTTATTTATTAATGTATTTAGGCTGGATGCCTCAGCGGTAACGTTCTCGCCTGCTGTTCCCAAGTTTTCAGGAACGAATCCTGGCGTAGCCGGTTGGCATTTGAGGGTGCGCAAATGCGAAGGAGCCGTGTCAGTAGATTTACTGGCACGTTAAAGATCCTCTTCGGGGCAAAATTCCGGCACCCCGGCGTCTCTCAAAGCCACAGTAGTTAAAAGGGACGTTAAACCAATAGCATTATTTAGTATTTATTTATTTGTTTATATATTTATTTGTTCATTTGTATGGCTTAAAGGGTGGAACAACGAGGTCATCTGCCCTTTTATGCGGTTTACGACTACTTTCAAGTGATATTAGTTTGTTTTGATTTTTGTGATTACAGCCTGGGAGAGGATCTCATCTGTGATAATTATCGTACTTAATATTGACACTTGCACTGTGTCAGAGATATAATGCTCACTAGAGCTGGAAATGAGTATGATAGCCTAAGGGGATTACTATCAAGCTGGCTGAGCATCGGTGTTTTGAAGAGAGCCTTACGACAATCTAGAAACGTCTACATCCCACTTAATGTTTGTTCTCTAAACAGTTAATTTAATGTTCATTAAAGAATAAATACATTTTTCTTAGTCATAATTGCATCGAGAAACGGAAGCTAATGAAGCTAACGACGGGGGAGCTGCATTCTATCATCAATTAACTGTATTAAAACTTAAAAGCAATTATTAGCTCGTTGTTTATTCTGGTAATCATTCATTCCTTTAAGAAGATCTTTTAAGGTCAATATTTACCTTGGAGTAAAGAAATGAGTGGAGTACTGAAAGACAAATAAGTAATGAAGTTGTCTTCGTTTGTAATACAGGATAAGATTCCGGCATGACTTCTCCGTTAAAATCTCAGTACTTGTAAAGATTCCTTGTTGGTTTTTTTCCTATGTCTGGAATTATAAAAGTGGTTTAAACCCTAGGGGAAGAAAGTTTGTGTAACAGCCGTCATTAATTTCCCCAAGTTGGGTGCTGCCCACTTCCAGATGCTATGTATTCTAAATGTTAAGAAGAGAAACTTAATCTTCATTCCCAGCCAACAGCGACATCTATAGGGCACACTTAAATACTATTGCTGTGGTCATAGTTTCTTTATTATAACAGACATGAGGGGAAAATTGACGAAGATTTTATTCAATTTTATTAATACAGCCAATGGCCATGTATTTTTCTTTTCAGGACGGGTCAGGGAAGAGATATTGGAAGGAAATCGGCCGTGGACCTATTAAAAGGAACCGTCCCAGCACTTGCCTGGTGGTGAAAATGGGAAGCCTCAAACACCATTTTCAGGACGGCTGAGGTGGGATTCGAACCCACGCTCTCCCGATGCCAGCGAAACACGAGGTAGGGCGTTAGCGCTCTCGACTACCGCGGCCGGTGAAGAATTTAATTGCTCATCGCAAACGCTTCCAAACGATGAAGGTTTCAAAACATCTAACCGGGAGAACACAGTCTGTTTCTGAATTAAAAGCATACTTACTAACAAACAGACAAACGAGGGACACCACCTTTTGGTGTACCGGCTAGCATTCTTGGCTGTGGTCCGCTTTCAATTCCCGACTCTGCTATGAAACTTAATTTTGGTCTTAGGTTTGGAACGGGGTTCACTCAGCCTCGTAAGACAAAAACTGAGAAGAGGTGGGTTCAATTTCCATCTCGGCCGTCTTGAAAGTGGTTTTCCGTGGTTTCCCACTTCTACTCCAGCCAAATGCAGGTATGGTTTCTAACTTACAGCCACGACTGCCTCCTTGATTGACTTAGGAGCTTTGCGATATCGTGGTTACGTAGCCCCGTGTACTTGGGTGTGTGTAGAATTTATATGATAACCTGTGCCACTATGATGTCTTTACTAGGGTGTGTATTCGCAACCGAGGTATGATTTGGGTAGGAAGTAACCGTGGCCTCAAGTTAGGTACCATCCCGGTATTTACCTGGAGTAGAAGTGGGAAACCACAGAAATCACTTCCAGGATGATTGAGGTAGGATTCAAACCTGCCTTTTCTCAGTTTTGCCTCACAAGCCTGAATGTACCCAGTTCCAGCAATCAGACGAGAATTAAATTTCTTGGCAGAGCCGGGTGACATCCAAGAATGCTAGCCACTATGCAACGAGGCGGACACTGGTAAATACACACATCAAAAAAAGTTTTGCATCACCTCGGTTCCCAGATCTCCGGCATATAGACGTTGACTGTGTATATTGTATCCAAGATACAGTCCCTTTGACTGTTCATAGATGTCACTAAAACTGCTCAAAGATGTAAACAACCATGCATGAGCAGGGCCTATTAGACGGAGGGGGTACGACAGCCGATCAGTTCCAGTCATTCCACCAGGACGAAGGTACGCTGCTCATGTTGTCTGTAGTTCTACCATGCCTAGAAGGTCAATACCGCAGTTCGATCGCGTCCGCATTGTTACTTTGTGTCAAGAAGGGCTCTCAACAAGGGAAGTTTCCAGGCGTCTCAGAGTGAACCAAAGCGATGTTGTTCGGACATGGAGGAGGTACAGAGATACAGGAACTGTCGATGACAGGCCTCGCTCAGGCCGCCCAAGGGCTACTACTGTAGTGGATGACCGCTACTTACGGATTGCCGCTCGGAGGAAACCTGACAGCAATGCCACCATGTTGAATAATGCGTTTCGTTCAGCCACAGGACGTCGTGTTTCAACTCAAACTGTGCGCAATAGGCTGCATGATGCGCAACTTCACTCCCGACGTCCATGGCGAGGTCCAGCTTTGCAACCCCGACACCATGCAGCGCGGTACAGATGGGCCCAACAACATGCTGAATGGACCCCACGGAATTGGCATCACGTTCTCTTCACCGATGAGTGTCGCATATGCCTTCAACCAGACAATCGTCGGAGACGTGTTTGGAGGCACCCTGGTCAGGCTGAACGTCTTAGACACACTGTCCAGCGAGTGCAGCAAGGTGGTGGTTCCCTGATGTTTTGGGGTGGCATTATGTGGGGCCGACGTACGCCACTGGTGGTCATGGAAGGCTCCGAAACGGCTTTACGATACCTGAATGACATCCTCCGACCCATAGTGCAACCATATCGGCAGAATATTGGAGAGGCATTTGTCTTCATGGACGACAATTCTCGACCTCATCGTGCACATCTTGTGAATGCGTTCCTTCAAGATAACGACATCGCTCGACTACAGTGGCCAGCATGTTCGCCAGACATGAACCCTATCGAACATGCCTGGGATATGTTGAAAAGGGCTGTTTATGGACGTCTTGACCCACCAACCACTCTGAGAGATTTACGCCGAATTGTCGTTGAGGAGTGGGACAATTTGGACCAACAGTGTCTTGATGAACTTGTGGATAGTATGCCACGGCGAATACAGGCATGCATCAATGCAAGAGGACGTGCTACTGGGTATTAGAGGTAGTGGTGTGTACTGCAATCTGGACCACAAATGCTGAAAGTCTAGCTGTATGATGGTACAACATGCAATGTGTGGGTCTCATGAGCAATAAAACGAGCTGAAATGTTGTTTGTGTTGATCTCTATTCCCTTTGTATTTAACGGTTCCGGAACTCTTGGAACCGAGGTGATGCAAAACTTTTTTTGATGTGTGTAATTTAAAAACATCTCGGATTAGTAAAGATATGGGAACATGCGAGCTTGTTGAACACAGTAGTTGGATACAGAAACCGTTTGTATAATGAAACCATCCACTGGGTTTTCTCACTGATGTTAGCTATTAATATTTAGCACTTCTACAACCTCCAAGCGCTGAACTGCGATCACCTTATTAAAATGTACGCGCATGACTTGCGTTAGTTGATGAATGAAGGCACTAGAGTGTAAACATAACACTGCAAGGTGTTCACGTACGCATGCGCTCATGTCCTAATAAACACGTCAACAAGTCATAGAGATGGAAATAAGATGCTGCCAAGCTCTTCATTTCAAATTGTGTTTGCCACATTTTCTCAAACCATGGTTGTCTCTCTGTCTCTCCACTTTTAACCCCCTTCTTTACTCCTCCCTTCCTCCACCCTTCTGTTCTGTATTTTCTTTTCCCGTTGCTGAGGGCCTCTATGGAACGCTAAAAGGCAGGGGATTGCATCTGAAGGAGATAATACAATGATAGAGACTTGTGTTGCGCAGTTTGGGACAAACATGATGCGTCGTGTCTTCCTTCTCTCTTGCGCCAATTGAGAGACGTGCCGTAATGTATTTCCCTCTCTCTCTCTCTCTCGTTCCCTACTCTACTGTGTGATATTCACACGGGATTACATCGATCTCACGGCGAGTACACAGCATGTGCTCCTCAGGGTAGGATCCTGTCGGTGTATTATCCTTCACAAAAACATCGCGACAAATTCAATTACTCCCAGGTATTATCACTAAGCTCCTAGGCATTCTAGTATCAGATAAGAAGCGTCCAGTGTTTCAGTTCTCGAGACTAACATGGATCAAGTTTCTGTATTCATAAGGATAAGGGGAAATCCTGTTTGGTTTACATAAGAAACATTTTTTTTTCATGCCGTTTTCTTATTATTATTATTATTATTATTATTATTATTATTATTATTATTATTATTATTATCATCATCATCATCATCATTATTGATTTGTAACATATTTCCACTCGGTATCTGTATATTTTTTGTGGGGGTGATTTTGAAAAATGAAACGGAAATGGATGGGACGGAAACAATGAAACGGACATGGATGGGACGGAAATAATGAGCGCGCGCGGTGGTGGAGATTGATACCACGACGTACTCTCGGCCATGTGGCTATGTGGAATGTATAAGGTGCGTCCAAAAAGTAACGAGTCGGAGGCTGGATTGCGCAAACCGGTGACGACATCGGCTAATCGTGGCGTGTGTAACGAGGTGTGGTTCCGACCAGAGCGTGGAAGGTAACAGCCCGTCGCTAGAGGGCACGCGTAAACGTCACGTGACGTTACAAAGCGAGCAACAGCATGCATCAATCGTCTAACGCTACCAGTCGCATTGCAAACAGTGACATGGAGACGTCAAACGAAGAGCAAAGAGGTGTTGTTCGGTTTCTGACAGCGGAATGAGTAGGGGGAAAGGACATTCATCGCCGAATGTCACAAGTATACGGCGAACACTGCAAGGGTCAAGGCGTGGCACAAGCACTTCAGGGAAGGACGGGTGTCGTTAGCCAATGATGCCCGGTCTGGGGCACCCCCCCCCCCCCCCCTCCTGCATTACCGATGACAATGGCCAGCTGGTTGATGCACTCAATACCCAGGACCGCCGAGTGGCAGTTAACGCCATAGCCGCCGTGGTCGGATTGAGCGTCGGAAATGTGCACGCCATCATGAAGGAACGACTGCATTTGCGGAAAATGTGTGCCCAATGGATGTCCCACAGCCTTCAACCACACCAGGAAGCATGTCGAATGGCCTACTGTTTTGGTCTTGGTTGGACGATTGATGCATGCTGCTGCTCGCTTTGTATCGTCACGTGACGTGCACGCGTGCTCTCCAGCGACGGGCTGTGACCTTCCACGCACTGGTCGGAACCACACCTCGTTACACACGCCACGATTAGCCGATTTCGTCACCGGTTTGCGCATTACAGCCTCCGGCTCGTTACTTTTTGAACGCACCTTATATATCGCATATGGTTTGCTTCAAGGTTTGGAGGCCCCATTAAAGATTTTCTTCCTACAATAAATCATCTTCAAGTTGTCGTTGTTTGGTGTTAAAATATTCATTATATCATATTTGCTGAAAACCGGTCAGGATTTGGAACTGCAGATTTACAAGTAGTTATTCCAATGACCAACAGATTTCACTGTTAACAAGGGATAACATGTCACATGGTACATATCATATACGACTACTGTAAGGCTCGTATATTTTTGTTATTGTTATTACTAGTATCATTGTTATTACCGTTATTTTCAGATGAATGTCGGGTAAAATACAAAGTATTTATACTCATTACGCTGAGTGAAAACATAATAAACATCTTAATTTACATGATTGTCAATGATTTTCCGGACTATGTTACGTGTAGTCAATATCACTAATTTATTATTTTACTAATTTAGCCTTTTTATTTATTTATTTATTTATTTATTTATTTATAGTGTTTATAGCAGGGTATAAACTATTTATGAGAAACACACATTAAAATTGTGTAGGCAATATCACTATTTTATTATGAATAGTCCTTGGTGTATACTTATGGAAGATTCGGTAAGTATTAAATATGAACTTGGTGAATACTTATGGAAGGTTCGCTAAGGACTAAAGATGCACTTCAGTAGAGTAGGTGGTACAACGTTTAGCCTGTGAAAGAACTTGAAACAATGAGAAATAGTAATTTCGAATGAAGGTTGCGAAATACTTTTTGATGTGTAACATATTTCCGCTCGGTTGCTGGATAGTTTTGTGGGAGTGATTATGAAAATTGGGTACGGAAGTGGATCGGAACGATCGAGCTGGCAGTGGTGGATCGAACGGAAGTATGCACTGCCCGCTCGATCGATCGAACGGAAGTGTACTAGCTGGCAGTGGTGGAAAACGGAAGTATGTACTGCCCGCTCGATCAATCGATCGGAAGTGTACTAGCTGGCAGTGGTGAAAAACGGAAGTATGTACTTCCCGCTCGATCGATCGAACGGAAGTGTTCTAGCTGGCAGTGGTGGAACGAACGGAAGTATAAGATGCACTGCCAACTCGATCGATCGATCGAGCGGGCAGAGGTACGAGAAACAAGAGCGCGCGGTCTCGGAAATTGACACCATGACGTACTCTCGGCCATGTCGAATGTATATGACATACTGAACGGAAAACGATCATGCGAACTCTGGTGTCAAGTGATTGAAACAAATGACATAGTACATGTTCGAAGTCTTCGTATCAGTATTTAAATGGTAAAATGCTTTAATATCAAACATTGTAAGTAGTCGGCATTGCCGGTATTATGTTTCTGCACAATGGCTATTCAAATATTAACCCACATAACGGTAATGCAGTCATCAATATAATATAATCGTTGTGGTTATACGAGAATTGAGCTAGCCTTCATGAACTATTGCTGAATACATTCGCTTTACTCACAAGAGGGCCTATTCATAAGGCATTTCAAACTCAATTTCACGCAGGAACATTATCGAAACAAGCAAAATTTAAATGAAATTTAATTCCGTAATGCAGTGTTATTGGAACGTGGAAATAAGCACCATCTTGTGAAGAAAATTTGCGTAGTCAAAATAGCCGTGGGGTTAGTGCTTATGCCTGTGAATCTAGAGATCTTGGGTTCGAATCCCGGACGGGGTAGATAATTTTGCTACAAGATTATCATTTTAAACGATATTAATCATATCAATATGACTGATTTTAACAGAATCCATATGAAATTACGTGTTGGTCTGTGAGCGAAGAGGACCTGTTTACAAGGAATTTAAGGTATATGAGCGGTGTCGCGTCTATTAATCTGGTTGATCCATATCGTATTCTTTATTTAGGCTAGTGCTAAATAAACTCCCTTTTACAATAGATTAATTATTGTGCCAATAATAGTATAAAAAAACGGTCTATCAACAATTTCACGTGAGGTTTCCTCTATGTCAGATGTTACACATCATATGCGACTACTGTAAGGCTCGTAATTTTCTTTTTTATTTCTGAACACAGTAGACAGACTATGCGCTTGGAACTGCCGTATCGAGCCATCACCACTGGCTCGGTAGGAAATAGAAATGTCCCCATAAAAACTTATCTGCATGTTGTGAGAGCGAGACAGACGGTAATAGTGCAGTAAGAATGCTTATATTGGCGAGGATGGCTCGCGCCAGACTGCTACAACAGCAGTGATATGAACTCTCTACACCACTTTACATCTAGTGTCGTTTTTATAACACTCGTAAAATATGTTTCGGTATTTCAGTTAGGATCATATTAGTCATCAACCCGTGCACTAGGGTGTGGGTGGAATCTGTTTGATTACGTGAACAGTTTGAACATATTTTGATATGAAGGTGGGGATTGATGGGTTGTTTATTTTTAAGATTGCATGCATAGGGTTTGTAATGTCTTCTATAGCCCTCACTGTTGCGCGACTAATATACCGTTTTCTACTAAGATATGTTGTTTTAATGGGCGCCAAGACCTCAACGCTATGTTGAAATCTAAATTTGTATTTAACAACACCTAGCTCTGGTAGAACACCTTCAAGAATCTTTACTCTCAGATCGTGGTATGATTGGATCATTAACCCAACAAACAATTGTATCAGGAGAAGGAATTGGTCTATATCTAATGCTACCTACTGAAAACAAAGATTGCATGGTTAAAAGAAATGAATTTATTGTATAAAAAACAAGTATAGCAAAATTAATAATAATAATAATAATAAGTTTGAATTTAAATTGGAGCGTTGCGATTTAAATTTTACCGCTAGAAAATTACGTGAAAACGGAGTCGGATAAATTACTGATTTTACTCTTATTCCCAAGCTATGAATTTACTGAATTACTGAATATGAAACAAAGAAAGACGAGAGATTGCGTAGCTATGTGTCATTCGCGCTTACCACTGGAAATTGCCGTAGCATTTCCCTCGTACTGGATGTTGAAGTGAGCTTCCCATAGCCTCCTGGACGTCGTCATCTTCTTCGTTGTTGATGATATATTTGTAGATATGAAGATTTATGGTCCGTACATCGGAACCAACACGTACAACCACCACGGTTAAGTTTCACAAAGATAGTCGCTAACTCCACTGAACATCGAAGCCACTCACTCGTGCAACCATACTGGTTAAATTTTATAACGATAGTCCTCCACTCCATGGAACATCGGAGCGACTCACGCGTGCAACCATACTCGGCAAGTTCTACACAGATTGTCCCCGCTCCACGGCACGCCAAACAATATATGCACTAGACGGCCTCCCACTCCAGTGCCGACTTCCAGCTTACGTGGTCTCCACTGATTGGCTGACCCCTCACGCGCTACTCCCCTCTTCTGGCTCATTACACTCGGCGGGAGGGTGAAGTCGTTTGCCGTTCAATACATCCACCTTTTCTTGACGATGCGACCCAGCCTTGCGTCATACTACTCGACAAGATTAAGCCTGTAGCTGAATTTCCAGTGACTCATCTCTCTCAATATACCCTAACTGACGAAACTCCGTAAAATTCCGTAATCACATAATTTTCTACGCTAATGTTGACCGTAATAATTTGCTTGATAGCGTTTTCTATAACATAGAAAACCTATCTGTATGCTTATAATTTTATAAGAAAATGCTCCAAAAAATCAATTAATAATAATAATAAGTTAATAATAATAATAATAATAATAAGTTAACATGAAAATTTCTCTTGGCAGAACAATTTGCCACGTAAATAAATATAGAATGGCTTCCTACTGACTTATGCCAGTGGCATAAAAAACCCTCGAAAAACACGTTACAGGTTTAAGAAACCCCATTTGTGCATGCAATCTGCTCTCTTACAACAAATAACAGTGCAATAAATGAATGTATGCCTATCCCTTATTAATCTATCAGGTGGATGATTTTTACGGCCTGGTGCCCTTCCCAAGGCCAACCTCATGAGAGGAGTTAATGCGAGATGAAATGAATGAGGTCGAATGAAACTGGGCAAGGATGTGGTCTGTCATAAGGTACCGTCCAGCATTTGCCTGGAGTTGAAAATAGGAACCAACGGAAACCCAATTCAAGGACGGCCGTCGGTGGGGCTCGAACTCACATGTACAGAGAGCTTGGCCCCATGGCCTAGCGCTGCGCATTAACGAACGTAGCTACCGCTGTCGGTAAATAACAAGCCAATAAATATTACAAAATATTCTAAAAAAAATGGAATTACAGTACTCAATGAACTAAGTATCAAATGCCATTGTGTGATTGCAAAGACCCTGAAAGCATCTATAAATATCACTTATATCGCTTATATCACGCCATTAAGGTATCTCCTGAGTGCTGAGCTAAGTGAATTTGAATTCGCTAACTTGCTAGCTCGTGCCTCGCTGGTATCGGGAGGGTTGGTTTCGAAAATGGCTGAAAATGGCTTTCATAGTTTCCCACTTTTACCACCGGGGAAATGCTAGGACGGTTCCTTTCAACAGGTCCATGGCTGACTTTCTTGAAAAATCCATCCCTGACACACTCTTCATTAGACCCAAGTTAGCGGTTGCCAGTCACCATCCCCAGTTGTATCTGCAAACAAAGTTTGTTCATCTCCCAGCCACCGTCCTTGTGACGATGGAGAAATGATCCCACGCAAAGTGTGTGGGTGAAGCCAAATTGGGAGGGTAAGTGCTTTAAAAAGAAGCTAGATTATATCTCCAACCGTCTATTATCGTACTTCCGAGGTATATAGGTGATGCTGGTGGAAGTGGATAAGGACTTGTTAAAGTTTGAAATTTTTGAATCAGATGTCTTGCTCGGAACCCCATTGAAACAAAAACTCCGTCAGGTTCATCAAGAGGAAGTAAAACCCAGCAAGAGATATGTTCACTCGGATGAATGGAAGAAATCCCATTCCGAAATGATGAAGGCGTGGTGGACTAACAAGAAGAAACACAGTTGAAATATCGCGTTCCCTAGTGGCCACAACGATAAAAGCAAAGTTAGTCTATATACAGTGTGTCCGCAAATTCTCTCCGCAGCGGCGAGCTAGGGTCTCTCGCCTTGCGGCACGTGTTGGGATGGCAGTACATCCATGTCGCAGTTTACGCAGTCTCACCGGAGCGCTTGTTCACGGTTAACCTTCTACTATCGTGGTTGGGTGGGGAATCCCAGTTCATTATTGTTGACAGTGAGCGCCTGTGCAAGACAGTGTTGACACTGTAAGTTGCGTATAGAGGCACGATGTGGACACCTCGAAGCTGGAGAACGTAAACTAAATTGCCGTCTCACATGCTTCGTAAAGTTTGCACCAGCACAGGAAACCTCTTCCACTAAAAACACACGCTCTTCAGTAGTAAGCATTCCCACTAGACTCAGCTTACACAAGAACTTAACAAGAACACAACTTACAGCGTCAACACTGTCAAGCACAGGCACTCATTGACAGCAATAATGAACCGGGATTCCCCACCCTACCACTCCAGTTGAAAGTCATTACGGAAGAAGCGCTGCTGTGAGACTGCGTATACTGCGACATGAATGTACTGCCATCCCAACACGTCCCACAAGGCGAGAGACCCTAGCTCGCCGCTGCGGAGGGAATTTGCCGACACACTGTATATAGCGCGATATCTCAACTGTGTTTCTTCTTGTTAGCCCACCGCGCCTTCAACCTTTCGGAATGGGATTTCTTCCATTCATCCGAGTGAACATATCACTTGCTGGGTTTTACTTTTACTTACTAGCTCACCGCTTTGGATAATTTCCGGACACACTGTATAGAAATGATGTTACGTGATAATTTGTCTGTCTGTATGTATGTCATTTATGAGTTCATATACCATTCACCCGATTGCTATGAAACTTTGGCGTGGTGTTGTGTTAACTTCATGGAACGTTTCTGGCTCAGTGAATCCATTTTACAATAGGTAGCGCACGAGTAGTTTCAACAAATGAATGACGATGCGCGAATCGTTTCAACAAAGTCCCGTATACGTTCATATACCATTCATCCGATTACGATGAAACGTTGGTGAGTTATTGTGTGCACTCCCGTGAAGGTTTCTGACTTAGTAAATCCATTTACAGTTGGTAGCGCAAGAGCAGATTCAACAAATATGATGGTGTGGGGCGTGGTGGCTCAGCGGTCTAGCTGTATGCCTCTCACCAAGGCGGTCCGGGTTCGATTCCCGGTCAATGCATGTGAGATTTTCGAAGTGAAATGCCATGTCCTGTGGTTCGGATTCCACGTAAAAAGGAGGTCCCGTGGCTCATAATCACAAGATTCACGGTCACGTAAAACTACAATCTTCCTTCCTTTCCTTCAACAAATATGAGTGATGGCGCTCGAATCGTTTCAACAAAGTCCAATATGCGTTCATATACCATTCATCTGATTGCGATGAAACATTGATGAGTTATTGTGCACGCTCCCACGAATGCTTCTGAATTAGTAAATCCATTTTACAATAGTTGAGAGTCACTTCACTGAAAAAGAAAAAAAATATTGTGCAACCAAAAGCACTTCAATAAACAAAATTACAACGCCAACACTGTCTCTGATTGGCATCGCAACGCATGCCAGGTACAGCTTGTAACTTATACATAAACTAGCTGACCCGGCAGACGTTGTCCTGCCAATCAAAGAAAGTGTTGTAACTTTGTATCTTGAAGTGCTTTTGGATAAACAATATTCTTTTCTATTATGTTAACTGCCTCTAAACTATCGTGAAATGAATTAACTAATCTAGAAACATTCGTGGGAGCGTGCACAACAACTCTCCAAAGTTTCATCGCAATCGGATAAATGGCATATAACGCTTACGGGATTTTGTTTAAATGATTCGTGCGCTGTCACTCATTTGTTGAATCTACTCGTGCTCTACCAACTGTGAAATGCATTTACTAAGTTAAAAAGCTTCACGTAAGTGTACACAACAACTCATCAAAGTTTCAACGCAATCGATGAATAGTAAATAAACGCATACGGGATTTTGTTGGAACGCTTCACGCGTCGTCACTCATTTGTTGCATCTACTCGTGCGCTACAAATATTGTAAAATGGATTTACCAAGTTGAACACCTTCCCTGGCGTGTACACAACAACTCAACAATGTTTCATCGGAATCGGATGAATGACATATGAACGCATACGGGATTTTCTTTAAACGATTCGCATGCCGTCACTCATTTGTTGAATCTACTCATGCGCTACCTATTGTAAAATAGATTTACTAGGTCTGAAACCTTCTCTGGAGTGTACTCAATGATTCACCAAGGTTTCATCGCAATCGGATGAATGATATATGACCGCATACGGGACATTGTGGAAACGATTCGCACGCCGTCGCTCATTTGTTGAATCTACTCGTGCACTACTTACTAAAAACTGGATTTACTAAGCCAGAAACCTTTCCTGGAGTGTAGGCCTACACAACAATTCACCAAAGTTTCTTCGCAATCGGATAAATGGTATATGAACACATACAGGACTTCGTTGAAACGATTGTCGCGCCATCGCACATTTGTTGAATCTACTCGTGCGCTACCTATTGTAAAATGAATTTACTAAGCCAGAAACCTTTACTGAAATGTACATAACAATTCACCATAGTTTCATCGCAATCGGATAAATGGTATATGGACGCATACGGTACTTTGTTGAAATGATTCGCGTGCCGTCACTCATTTGTTGAATCTAATCGTGCGCTACCTATTGTAAAATGGATTTATTAAGCCAGAAACCTTCCGTAGGGTGTACACAGCATCTCACCCAAGTTTCATCGTAATCGGACGAATGGTATTTGAACGCATACGGGACCTTATTGAATCGCTTCGTGCGTCGTCGCTCATTTTTTGAATGTACTCGTACGCAACCTCCTGTGAAATGGATTTACTAAGTTAGAAACCCTCACGTAAGTGTACACAATATCTCACCCTAGTTTCATTGCAATCGGATAAATGGTATATGAACGCATACGGGACTTTGTATAAACGATCGCGCGTCGTCGCTCATTTGTTGAATCTAGTCGTGCGCTATCTATTATAAAATGGATTTATTGACCTTCCCTGGAGTACACTCAACATCTCACCCAAGTTTCATCGCAATGGGATGAATGGCTCTAACGTGCAGAGACAAACAGTAGAATTCGACATCACTGCCACCTTTGGTATAAAACACAACTTTCCGCCACGGGCAGAGTGTATGTTATGGCGGTAGTTGCACAGGTTGCGACCAGGTGGCTCTACGTGTAGAGACACACAGTCCAAAAGGATCACTTTTCACTAAGGCTAGCGGTTTCCATGACGACTGTTTATGACTGTATATTGTGGTTCTAAAATTGTGTGTAAGTTGTGGTTCTAAAATTGTGTTCATTCCACCTACGGGGTCAGATTGTGAATCTAAACCATACAGGGACCCACCTTAATATACATACCAAATTTCATCAAAATTGGTCCAGTCGTTTAGGAGGAGTTCAGTGAAATACACACGTGCCGAAGAATTATATATATACTAGCTGACCCGGCAGACGTTGTCCTGCCAATCAAAGAAAGTGTTGTAACTTTGTTTCCTGAAGTGCTTTTGGATACACAGTATTTTTTCAATTTCTGTTAACTGCCTCTAAACTATCGTAAAATGAATTAACTAATCTAGAAACATTCGTGAGAGCGTGCACAACAACTCTCCAAAGTTTCATCGCAATCGGATAAAAGGCATATAACGCATACGGGACTTTGTTTAAATGATTCGTGCGCAGTCACTCATTTGTTGAATCTACTCGTGCTCTACCAACTGTGAAATTGATTTATTAAGTTAGAAAGCTTCACGTAAGTGTACACAACAACTCACCAAATTTTCATCGCAATCGATGAATAGTATTTGAACGCATACGGGATTTTGTTGGAACGCTTCGCGCGTCGTCACTCATTTGTTACATCTACTCGTACGCTACCAATATTGTAAAATGGATTTACCAAGTTGAACACCTTCGCTGGCGCGTACACAACAACTCATCAATGTTTCATCGGAATCGGATGAATGACATATGAACGCATACGGGATTTTCTTTAAACGATTCGCATGCCATCACTCATTTGTTGAATCTACTCATGCGCTACTTATTAAAAACTGGATTTACTAAGCCAGAAACCTTTCCTGGAGTGTACTCAACAATTCACCAGAGTTTCATCGCAATCGGATAAATGGTATATGAACACCTACAGGACTTGGTTGAAACGATTCTCGAGCCATCGCACATTTGTTGAATCTACTCGTGCAGTACCTATTGTAAAATGAATTTTCTAAGCCAGAAACCTTTACTGAAGAGTACACAACAATTCACCAAAGTTTCATCGCAATCGAATAAATGGTATATGGACGCATACGGTACTTTGTTGAAATGATTCGCGTGCCGTCACTCATTTGTTGAATCTGCTCGTGCGCTACCTATGGTAAAATGGATTTACTAATCCAGAAGCCTCCCCCTGGAGTGTACACAACATCTCACCCAAGTTTCATCGCGATCGGGCGAATGGTATTTGAACGCATACGGGACCTTATTGAAACGCTTCGCGCGTCGACGCTCATTTGTTGAATGTACTCGTGCGCAACCTCCTGTGAAATGGATTTACTAAGTTAGAAACCCTCACGTAAGTGTACACAATATCTCACCATAGTGTCATTGCAATCGGATGAATGGTATATGAACGCATACGGGACTTAGTTTAAACGTTCGCGCGTCGTCGCTCAGTTGTTGAATCTACTCGTGCGGTACCTATGGTAAAATGGATTTACTAATCCAGAAGCCTCCCCCTGGAGTGTACACTACATCTCACCCAAGTTTCATCGCGATCGGACGAATGGTATTTGAACGCATACGGGACCTTATTGAAACGCTTCGCGCGTCGTCACTCATTTGTTGAATCTACTCGTGTGCATCCTCCAGTGAAATGGATTTACTAAGTTAGAAACCCTCACGTAATTGTACACAATATCTCACCCAAGTTTCATTGCAATGGATGAATGGTATATGAACGCATACGGGACTTAGTTTAAACGTTCGCGCGTCGTCACTCATTTGTTGAATCTACTCATGCGATACCTATGGTAAAATGGATTTACTAATCCAGAAGCCTCCCCTTGGAGTGTACACAACATCTCACCCAAGTTTCATCGCGATCGGACGAATGGTATTTGAACGCATATGGGACCTTGTTGAAGCGCTTCGCACGTCGTCGCTCATTTGTTGAATCTACTCGTGCGCAACCTCCTGTGAAATGGATTTACTAAGTTAGAAACCTTCAGGTAAGTGTACACAACAACTCATCAAAGTTTCATCTCAATCGATGAATGGTATATACACGTATACTTGATTTTGTTGAAACGCTTCGCGCGTCGTCGCTCATTTGTTGAATCTACTCGTGCGCTACCTATTATAAAATGAATTTACTAAGCCAGAAGCCTTTCCTGGAGTGTACACAACATCTCACCCAAGTTTCATCGCTATCGGACGAATGGTATTTGAACGCATACGGGACCTTCTTGAAACGCTTCGTGCGTCGTCGCTCATTTGTTGAATCTAGTCGTGCGCTATCTATTGTAAAATAATTTACTAAGCCAAACACCTTCCCTGGAGTACACTCAACATCTCACCCAAGTTTCATCGCAATGGGATGAACGGTATATGAACGCATACGTGACTTTGAAACGCTCCAACGTGCAGAGACAAACAGTAGAATTCGACATCACTGCCACCTTTGGTATAAAACACAACTTTCCGCCACGGGCGGAGTGTATGTTATGGCGGTAGTTGCACAGGTTGCGACCAGGTGGCTCTAACGTGCAGAGACAAACCGTCCAAAGACATCAGCTTTCACCAAGGCCAAGGCTAGTGGTTTCCATGACAACTGTGTTTGACTGTATATTGTGGTTCTAAAATTGTGTGTAAATTGTGGTTCTAAAATTGTGTTCATTCCACCTACCGGGTCAGGTTGTAAATCTAAACCATACATGGACCCACCCTAAGGTACATACCAAATTTCATCAAAATCGGTCGAGTCGTTTAGGAGGAGTTCAGTGACATACACACGTGTCGAAGAATTATATATATATAAAGAAGATAAAGACAAGCGGACCCGTGCGAGAACTCTCGCATTATGGGTTCTGTGTGCCCCATGTGTACAGAGTAGAGACTACTCGTCCAGCCCTAGTGCTATGCGGGCTGTACACGAAACAGTTCTGCCAGGGGCTATCGTCTTGTTTATTTGTTTAAAAGCACTTTAAAAACAAATAAATATATTTCCGTTGACTTTTTAAGAAATGCAAGATTTTTCCTGTACTATTGAGACGATTTGGAAGATTTAAGAACAAATCACACCTTCTAACTCCCTCTGTTTTAGGAGCTTGAGTTTCGTGAAACATACTCCTTAGCGTATTATATAATAAGATTATGCTTTACAAATAAACGATTTTGTTCTATTTAGAAGTGAGGTAACTGGATTGTGAATTCGGTAAATCTGTTGCTTTGGACGGGTACTTTTACCATTCCAAAAACCCCGATGAAAACATAACTTTAGTTTGAGAATATTTACAGTCAGTGATGCTATTGCCATCAATCTTCGTTCATTTAGTTTAAGCCATTGCAGCTGACTGTAGTTTAGTGCTGTATGGGGACGGAGGGCGCTCTGTTTCATAAGCACAAATAAAAAGAAACTATATGGGTCCATACACCATCCTTGGCCATCCCGGAAGATGTTTTCAGAGTTTTCTCACTTCAACCAAGGGGAATGCTATGATTGTGTGCTATCTAGTTGATGGTCGTGGCCGCATCCTTCCCAAACTTATATCCACGCTCACACTGTCACCAAAGTAGCTTTGTTGCTATTATTGCTGTTTGATATGAGGGGCTTGAACATCGTAGTCATTTACCCCCACATACTTGGATGTGTGAGTAGAAATGATCTGATAACCCGTGTTATTATGGTGTATATGGTAGTATGTTAATTTATAATTCCAGTGTGTATTGGAAAGGAGGTATTATTACTTGTATACAACGCCAGTTTACAAGCTGTATGCTACGTGAGAGAATATCTGCAAGTTTTGCAAAGGCAAGAGAAGGAAGGAAAGAATCTAAAAAGACTCAAAGAATAACGAGGTCACATAACAAGTGAAGCCTAGTGGAGTTGGAAACTTGTCTCTTATTAGACGTGTTACCATGTCTCACGAACGTCTGCTTATGTTGACAGGAAATTGTTGTTCGCATCTCTCTCTTCTACCCTTTATCTCCCAGTCTCCCTCCCACTTATGAGTGTGTCTGTGTTGTGTTGATTTATTGATCCTATAGCTACTTGTTAGCTTTGTAATCTAATACAAAACTTTTATAACGAGAAAATCAGCTCAATAAAACCATCTCTTCTACTCCATGGGTCGTGAATACTGAGACTGTACTCGAATGAGACAGAAGACTTCTTGAACTAACATTAATGGCTTTCGGAAGTTACTTCTGTTCTCAAAATTGGCTGATTATAATATGTTGAATCAACTGAGGACGTCAACTTAGAATAAAATAACAATGAAGGCAACTATTGTACAATGTTGACTACCTCTTCTGGGGTTTTCTTTGATACTTTTAACCTTTGTACTCTGCATGTTCTTAATACCATGAATTTTTAGATAAGAATAGCAATCATCCTTTGTTCGTTATCAGTCTGGAGTTCGGATGCTTAGGACCTTAAAAGGTACAAAATATACTAGCAAATATACCCTAAAAACTAGCTGAATATGACCTATGTATTTTAGGAATGTGTAGCAAGTATTGGAGTGTTGCCAACATAATACGCGATAATACAGCAGACTGATAGAACTACACTATCTACCAGACCCACCCAAGCAGAACTGGGTGGGAGATAACCCAGAGTTTCCTTGTTTACTAATTGCTCTGAGGTAAATTTGAGTCCTGGGGTAGCATCTTACTCATGACATCCGTACAGAAGCTTTTTTCTAGGAATCATGACTTCTAAACCTGTTATCTGCCTGTTACGGGAACACAGAGAAAAATATATCTACTGCACCATTTAGAAATTCCGTGTATGAAACTTCACTTCGATAAAATGTACTTGTTCAAAATGTAAACAAATATTATCAAAATATAACCAAGTATGACTTAATATCAATAAAATGAGCAAGATATGACAAAAACCATAAGATTGGCCAAAATATGAATTTATAGACAAAATAAAATTGCTTTAAATGAGGTCAGGGACCCTTCATTCGCACTTATTTTTCAATTTTCGAGCAAAACAATCTCACGAAAAATATGACTTTTACATAACTTAATTATTACTGATTAATGATACTGTGTACTCTTGAACATGTGAATTGTATACATTGTGCTAAGCCTTTTCTCGTTTTATGATAAGACAATGGTTAAGATTCATGTAACGTGCAAAACGTAACGTATTATGTATGAACTGGATGACCAACATATGATTATATTCTGAGGTTATAAAATCTTCAAATAAATACAGTTTTTAACACAAAAGATTCAGAAAGAAAGTAACATTGATTCCTCTGGAACATTTATGTCAGTTTTTCAACCAAATAGTCGACCATTCAATAAACAATTTCGGATGTACAATTTTTCAGCTAGGTGCCATTCAAGTAATATAGTTTTCATCTGCTTTGTGTCGAGTGCTTACCACGTGGCGTCATAATAAGCAATGCTACTGTAACAACATTCTGTTACGTTTGAACATACCAGTCAAATGTTTTATTATTTCAGTAAAACGTAAAAACATATCTAACAAGAGACGAAGCCATTCGTTCACCACGTGGCATAGTGCCTACTGGAGGCCCGATTTTGATGCCTGGCACTTCCTAGAAAAGTAATTTTGTTCCGAGTGTTATAACGGTGTACACTAAGCCTCTTGAGGCATTAAAGAGAAGAGGTGGGTTTGATTCTGACCCCAGTCATGCTAAAAGCAGTTTTTCGAGGTTTCCCCACTTCTATTCCAGGAAAGTACCCGGATGGGAATTAAATTCATTCCACGACTGACTCTAACCCAGCCAAAGATCCAATTACAAGTACACACACTAGTACAGCTGTTACAAGGACACAGGTTATAAAGTGTTATTGGTTTTCCAACCCTTTAAACTACTGTGGCTTTTAGATACGCCAGGGTGCCGGAAGTTTGCTCCTAAGGGGATCTTTAACGTATGGGAAATCTACTGACAGTGTAATGTTTCAACTACTTGGGGTGCGTAGGGGTTAAACACATGTACGATAATACCAACAGCAATAGACATCCACACCCAACTACACCGGTGACCGCATAAAATAACAAAACTGGAAATCTGGTAAAAATGGACATATATTCTGATACCAGACAAATAAATACACTCGGCAAGATCTTCGTCGATACATACTACCCTAGCACTCCCTCTCATATATACACAGGCACACTTATGACATACACTGATGAACCCTTGGATGATGATGTTGACTGGTACTTACATATGGTGATCTCAGACGTGAAGACTAACTCTACTGATTCTGGGGTTAATGTTCCCAGTGAATCAGTCCTAGTTACTTGTATCGAAGTTGCTAATTATTTCACACGTATGATTATACTGTATATGGTAATACTGATTAGTGTAGATTAATGACTTTCAGAATCCATCGATGTTATCAGTTGGCAGTCAAAGTGAAAGGTCGTGTTTTTCCCGACCTCTCAGGTGTGCTGAAATGGGTTGTTCCCTGGAGTGTTATCGGGCGAGGATCGGACTGTGGTATGCGAAGGGTAGTCGGGATTTCCGGTGTTTGTGCGTGCGTACGGGACCTAGCAACTTGTGGTTCATAGCCCTAGTGATAGCTGCATTGCTAGTTATTGGTGGAGTGGAAGTGAATCCAGGGCCTGTTACTCCAAATGTGAATCAGGCAAATGATCCAGTGGCAGTTTTAAAGTGTTCGACGTGCAGTAAAACATTGAAGAATGGTATTGAGTGTGGACTATGTGAGAAATGGTTTCACTTCGGCCGTATTAAGGTCATGAAGGAGGATTGTGATGTCGGAAATTGGTTTTGTAAAGTATGTGATACGCCGGACTGTTTGAGGGTGCAAATCAAAGCAAGGGATCAAATAATACAGGAACTTAGAGCAAAGCTTCGTGAATCAGAAGAAACGGTGAAGGATGTGACTGAACGGCTTTCTACTGGGATCAGTGTGGAAGAGGGCGTGCAGGAGCAAACTGAGGATGACGTTATCATAATGGGTGATTCAATGATACGATGGAGTGCGAATATCTCGAGGAAATCAGGTGCGAAAGTGCGGTGTTATCCGGGGATTAAAATTGACCAGCTTGCCCAACAAGTGGAACAATCAAATGTAGAGGACTGTGACAAAGTTAAAGTGTTGTTGCTACATGTTGGGACGAACGATTTGAAGAAGAGGGCTACAGCTGATTACATCATGGGGGAGCTCTACGAACTAGGCAGAAAAGCTAAAAGCAAGTTTCGAAATGCAAAAATTATAATGAGTGGCATTGTTCGGCGGGGAGATGTTCCGTTAAGGCGAGTTAAGACTGTAAATGACCGCATGGACTGGGTATGTGCACAACTGGGCTTAGTGTACGTAGAAGCTGACTGCTGGATTGGTGGCCGTGACTTCGCCCGAGACGAGCTGCATCTAATTCGACGGGGTGCTTTTAACCTAGGGAGCCTACAAGACAGGGTCATCGGTTCGTGCCGGCTTTTGTGAGGAGGAGCAGGTCCAGAGGTTGCTAGCCGATGGGAACAGAAGGAGCAATTTCGAGATATTTGCTGCGGAGGTAAGACTCTAAGATTACTGCAGGTTAATTGTCAGAGTTTAGGAAATAAATTAATTGAATTTTGGAATCTTGTAGAGACGTATTCTCCGGACATTGTCATTGCAACTGAATCTTGGTTATATGAGGACATAAATAGTAGCGAAATAATTCAAGGAACCTACGAAATGTACAGAAGGGATCGGGGGAAGCGAGGTGGTGGGCTATTTATTTGTGTGCGCAAAAATATAGGTAGTTTCTTAAAGTGGGCTGATATGGATCATGAAATGTTATGTGTACAAATTTCGGATAAAGGAAATAAATTCCCTCTTCAGGTGATAGGGGCGTATAGAGCACCGAAAGATAACTTTTCTCTCCTCGAAACACTGTATGATAAAACTTGTACGGGTAATGCTATGAAAAAGAGCATAATAATTGCTGGAGATTTAAACCTCCCCAACGTAGACTGGTCTGGTGAGTCAACTAGCTGTAGTCAAGCTCAGAGCGCTGCAAATAAATTCTTAAGGGAGGGGGGATTTTCCCAAGTAGTTGACTTCCCAACTAGAGACAATAATACCTTAGATGTTTATCTCGTAAGGCCTGTAGAGCTGTATATTAACTGTCTGAAAGTACCAGGAATTAGTGACCATTCTGGGGTTGAATTAAATATTAGATATGGTGACATTACAAAATTAGACTCTGTTGTAGCAAAAAAGATCATATTCCAGTATCGCAGGGCGGATCAGGGCAAGTTTCAGGGGTATTTGAATGAGCTATTTGTAGGATGGGCATCGGAAGGAAATCACATTAATATCCTGTGGACTAACTTTTTGAAAATTTTAAATAGCGCTGTTGATAAATTTGTCCCATTTAAATTGCTGAAACAAAACCCAGATCCTGAGTATTACACACGAGAAATTAGGAAACTAAAACGGAAAATTAGGAAATTATACAATAAAAGACATGATAGTGGCAAAAGTATGTTGAAATTTAAGTCTTTATCAAGAGAGCTCGTCTTAAAAAAGAGGGCTGCTCATGACAGTTATATGCAAGGTTTACTTGGTTCGGGAGGTGATGGGTGGAAAAAAAATTACAGTTATGTTAGGAGAAGAAAGGGAAATCCAAATAATTTATCGATGATAATGTCCGGTGACGGTAAATTAATTACTGAGAAGCAGGCCATTGCCAATGAATTAAATGTCTTTTACGGTAGTGTGATCAATAAATCCAATAGCTGTGTGTTGGACCTTAACGACGAATCAAGGGCTCCCCTGTTCCAAATAAACCAGTCAGCAATTGTAAAGCTAATACAAAAACTACGTTTCAATGTATCAGAGGGTCCTGATAATATTGTTAGTGAAGTACTTAAACTAGGGGGTAGGGCCGTGGCACGATACTTGGAGGTGATGTTTAATGTGTCCATAAACAATGCGCAAATCCCAGATGAGTGGAAAAGAGCTACGGTAGTCCCAATATTTAAGGGAGGGAGCAGACTTGAATTGGGCAACTACAGGCCGGTTAGCCTTACGTCCATCGTTTGTAAACAGATGGAGCATCTCATTTGCGACTACTTGAGGGAACAGTGGGAAACATCATCATGGTTTAATGATAGGCAACATGGATTTCGGAAAGGTTACTCATGCGAGAGTCAGATGCTATCACTTTTTCAAGACATTAGCGAATCGTTAGACCATGGAGTTTCAGTCGACGCCGTGGTTATAGATTTTGCGAAGGCATTTGATTTCGTGCCGCATGACATGCTACTCCATAAATTAGCTTCGACGAAGATTGATAGAAGAGTAATTTTATGGATCCAAGAATTTTTGACGGGTCGTTCACAGAAAGTGAAAGTCGAAGGCATATTCTCGGATGAAATTACCGTAACGTCGGGTATCCCTCAGGGCAGCGTAATCGGAACTTTGTTATTTTTGGCGTTTATAAATGACTTACCAAATGGGATTCGCAGTGACTGTCGATTGTTTACGGATGATTGTGTAATATATCGAAAGATACATGACGCACAAGACAATGCAGTGCTTCAAGAGGACCTGAACCTGGTCTATAAGTGGGCGATTGAAAATAAAATGAAAATAAACACAAGAAAATGTAGTCTCTTAAAAATAGGGAAAGTGCGGAGGCAAGCTTTTCAATATAACATTGGCTCGGAAATACTTGTAGAAGAAGATTCTTGCAAATATTTGGGCGTTCACGTAAGGAATGATATGAAATGGAGTAGTCATGTAGGATGTGTAGTTTCAAAAGCTTACAAATCCCTGCACTTTGTAATGAGGGTATTAAAAGGAAGTAGTACCTCTGCTAAAGAATTAGGCAATTTGTCACTTGTAAGACCTATTCTGGAATATGCCTCGGCGGTTTGGGATCCATATCAAGTAGGGCTCATCAATGAGTTGGAAATGGTACAAAGAAAGGCCGCTAGATTTGTGCTCAGTGACTTTAATCCCAGGAGCAGTGTGAGCCGTATGTTAAAGAAACTTGGGTGGGAATCACTGGAGGCTAGGAGGATGAAATCTAGACTCTGCGCTATGTACAACACGTATACAAATCAACCAGCATGGGGTGAGCTTAGCAAACGATTGGGAAAGCCCACTTACATGGGTAGGAGCGATCATCCTTTCAAAGTTCAGGGCCGACCCCAGCGAACAAATTATGGTAAATATTCTTTTGTAAACCGTGCCATTGATAACTGGAACTCTCTACCTGCCGCAGTCTTAGAGCCTTTTCCCAAACATATAGGTGTGTTTAAGGAAAGACAGACTATTTGTGTAAATACTCCAGTTTAATTGTTGTATAATTGTTATTGAATTGTTATGTATAAATATTTATTTGTTATGTGTATCCAATTTGCCACCGGGGGACACTCCCCCCATTGCAAATAAATGAATGAATGAAAATGAATGAATGAATGTATATTGATTCGTAGATCTGACGAAGTAATATCGCTCTTAATCCGTTTGGTGGATTATAGTCACTACTTCGCACCTGACTTGAACAATACTTGGCATATTTCACCAGTATTCGTAGATTTACTAAATATCGTTATGCCCTTCAAATTTCGGTAAACGGACTTAGGTTCTCAATACTTCATATGCTTTTCGAGACAGGAAGTCGTGGCGACTTATCTGAAACTAGGCAAATTATTCCCTTGAGAATAATTCAACCTGCAACTCAGTATAGAACCCTATCGTCCTAAACTACCGTCCTTCCCAAGATCAGCCAGGCAAAACCAAACATGACCTCTTCTGATTATAAGTCCAACACCTATCACCTGATTTGATGTCGATCCCAGATCGAGCCTACAGAACGAACAGGATTCGATCCTGCAACCTTGCGTACAGGAGGTGAGAACGTTACCACTACCCTGCAACTCAGTATAGAACCCTATCGTCCTAAACTACCGTCCTTCCCAAGATCAGCCAGGCATAACCAAACATGACCTCTTCTGATTATAAGTCCAACACCTATCACCTGATTTGATGTCGATCCCAGATCGAGCCTACAGAACGAACAGGATTCGATCCTGCAACCTTGCGTACAGGAGGTGAGAACGTTACCACTACCCCATGCAGCTAGTGTCTCAGGTTATCATACAGATTCCACACACACCCAAGTACACAGGGCTCCATGACTATGATGTCGCAGTGGTTCGTAAACAACGTATAAATTCACACTTAGATATAAGTAATTTCATGGTAAGTAATTAACAGTTCCAAATCCAGGAATTACATTTCATTAGTGGGTTGGCATGCAGGTGGTCATAATGTCTGGGTCCATCAGCTGACATCGTGCTGCATCTACACCCATTAAAGCCAATCAGAAATCAATTAAACCTTACTGATGATCCATTGCAGTACAACGAAAGTATTATGTTACGGGTGTTATGGCAGAATTCCTTGCACACTCTCAGCCTAGATCTCTGACATTGCACGTATATGCTAAATATAAATTTGCCTTGAGGGATTCTGTTAAATTGTTAAACTATGCTAATGGCCAAGGTGTAATGACTACCTCGTATTCACTGCCCTCAATGCTAAGGCTTCACTGTAACCACATTCCCTACGATGGTGGAAATACATGCATGTTTATTGACATCTATAGGCGAATTTAAGATAAAAGGATGTAAACATAAGATATCAACTAGTACTATTATTATTATTTAGAACATGTTTTAAACAACGTTGATTGGAGTAAGTATTTTGACATTTGGAGAAAAAAAATGTAACAAAGTACTGGCACAGGGATAGGAGGGTGATCCAGAATCTATACAGAAATCGGACATCAGTTACGCGACTCTAAGGATATGAGAGAGAAGCTTATATATTCAGATGGGATGTAAAGCAAGGCTGCAACTTATCACTCAGGAAATTAAAGAAAACATTGATATTGGAGTATTGATTCAATGTGAAATAAGTTCAACTCTGTGATTTACAAATGGCTTTGACATGTTAGCCGATTCACCAGAGGATTTGAAAGTGTTTTTAAATTGTATGGGCTCCATCTTGAGGAAAGAACTCGCGAAGAAAATCAATAAATATAAAACAAAATTAATTTACTGGCACGATGAAGATCCCCTTCGGGGCAAATTTCCGGCACACTGGCGTCTCTAAAAGCCACAGTGGTTAAAAGGGACGTACAACCAATAACATTACTATAATTATTTCCGATGTATACTGCTTCTACAACTTTCACTAATATACTGCCTGACAAACAACCAGTTGACAAACAACATCTGCGTTGACTTTCCGGTCTACATAGGATCGTCTGCGATAGCAACACAGTACCATAACGTACACGGTTGATACAAAACCTTTTGAATCTGCTGATATGTGTCATGTAAAACACATGCAATATGTTAAACTTGCATTGTTTGGTGTTTACTGACTAGTTGTTGTTGTTGTTGATTTATTTAGGAACTTTGTGATCTAGGGTGTGTGTGATATTTGTCTGATAACCTTGTCTTATTGTGTGTGTATTTGTAATTGAGGTGAGGATTGAGAAACAGACGGCCGTGGCCTTTAGTTAGGAACCATCCCGACATTTTCCTGGAGTAGAAGTGTGAAACCACGGAAAACCACTTCCAAGATGACTGAGGTGGGAATAGAATCTTCTCAGTTTTACCTCACGAGGCTGTTTGTACCCCAATCCAGTCCTCAGAACACGATTAAATGAAGTTTCATTTGCTATATAAAGTAAAGGACTTGCAGTCACTAGAAGTGGGGAAGTCAGAATGTGTAACTGGCCTCATAGGTCCGTCGAGATGGAGGGGCAAGCAGGGCTGTAGCCCCCGGGGCACGGACGAACTGAAGGGCCCGTAGACATAGAAGGGCCCCAAGTAAAAAAAAAGGAATTTCTATTTAATTTCTAAACAATTTTGAATTGCCTGACAGGTCTAATTTCAATCGTAACTGTAAACTACCAGTA
This sequence comes from Meconema thalassinum, assembly GCA_946902985.2. Classification (NCBI taxonomy): domain Eukaryota; kingdom Metazoa; phylum Arthropoda; class Insecta; order Orthoptera; family Tettigoniidae; genus Meconema; species Meconema thalassinum. The sequence goes on from OX336388.2 coordinate 1,212,186,749, forward strand.
AATAAACTGCAAAATAATTATCATAAAATTGAATTCTGTAAATTAATCTATGAAACATAATTATCATCAAAGAAATGTTAGAGGACGAAGAAGTCATTTCAAAATCCGACCATTTACTCATTTTGTTTCTGAAAGGATAGGTTTGGTATTGATTGATTTTAATTGATTTTTCGGATAGTGTTTGCTCTCTGGTAAGATACTATGGAAATAACTGTTAAAATGCACGCTGATCACGAATAAAACAAGAAGTTCCGTGAAGAACTATACAGCCTACTTTTCATGCCAATGATTATTCTACAGTATATGAACCTATCTTGAATAATGACGAAATTAAGTTGGTAATATCGAAATATCTAATTAGTTCAAAATATACCTGGTATAATGTAGCCTAATAGAGCACTACAGTTGGCAGCCCTGGTGACTGATTATATACTCTTAGTTCCATCTCTTAAGGTACAGAATACAAAATTTGGTTGAAGTCCAATGGACGTTACATGCAGTTAGACACTGGATCTATCAGCACGCGTAAAAGCATGCTGCCAACAATACCATGCGTGTGCTGGTCAGAATTAATCTGAAATATTATGATATCTTGTTGTGCCAATTTTGGATGAAATCCATTTTTTAATATAGAAGTTACATGTATTTTAAAATTGGACATATCAGCAGGCATAGAATCATGTTGGCAGCACTGCCTTGCATTAATTACTCCAAATTAATCTAGAATGTCAGGTGCAATACGTGTGCAAAGTATGGAGCTGTTGGCTTGCATACTTTCTGATATATTGATCTTAGGGTAAAACAAATATAGACAGCATTTATTAACAGTTGACAGCCCTGATTGCTCTTAACAATACGTATAGTCGTATCTGTTATGTTGTACATAGCACATACGAAATTTGGTTGAAATCCAACTGATAGTATAGAAGTTACAAGTATTTAAAAATTGGTACTATCAGCAGGCTTATAATCATGTTGGTATAACTGACGTATATAAGTTACTCCAAATTAATCTGAAATGTCGGTATATACAGTAGGCCTACGTGTGCATAGTTTAAAGCTGTTGGCTTCCATACTTTCTGATATATTGGTATTTGGATTTTAAAAAAATAGAGAGAGCAATTATTAACAGTTGGCCGCCCTGGTGGCTCTTAAGAATACGCTCAGTCATATCTGTTTATGTACAGATATTACATACAAAATTTGGTTGATATCCAATTGATAGTGTAGAAGTTATATGCATTTAAATATTGGACCTATCAGAAGACTTAAAATTATTTTGGCAACACTGTCATGGTTGGCCTCCTGGAAATTAAACTGAAATAGTATTATCTACATGTGTGCCCATTTTGGAATAGCTCCCATGCATACCTTGCAAGATATCCAACATGGAGCTCAAATTTCTAGTGCGTTTTTTCAGCAGTTGCTAGCACTGACATCATTTTCAAATATGGACGTGAGATATTCCGGTGCACATCTTTACTCATACCAAATGTGGTTTTGATTGCTGCAGCCGTTTAGGAGTTGATAGGGGGGGACACACACACAGCCAGACAGACAGACAGAAGGACAGACAGACAGACAGACAGACACACATTTCCCCGGATCGATCTCATAAGACTACTTTTTCCTCATTTTTGCAAAATGTGAAAAGTAGGCTAAAAACAAAAATTAAAAAGTACTGAAACAACTCATGATTAATAGGGGTGAAAATGGATGCTGATTATCGGGAGACCAGAAAATAAACTGATATTTTGATTAACTAAATTCTAGAAAAACTTGTTTCTTTTTTTTTGGGGGGGGGGGGGGGGGATTAGAAATGCATTAATCCAAGTCCTAGGGCCCGTTTTTGCTCACCACGACCCTGTGATCCAGTGAGGGAAATGCTGGTATCCCGATGAAGTAACAATACACTTCCTCATATTCCAGTTTCATCAAACATGAATAAAGATTCAATCTCAGAGTTTATGCTGGAACCGACAAATAATAATAATTATTACAGAATGTACTGCTGAAGCCATAGGAAATACTTCGGTTTGAGTAATGAATGAAACATCCGTCGAGCGGACTGAAATGACCCGTAAACTGGGGCATTGTTCTTGTGTGGAGGGTAGACTACCTGTCCGGGGCGACTCATTAGTGAGGCTGCCGACACAATGGCCGGATTATAAAGCCATTAGACAACCTAGGTTTTGTTGGACTGCCATGAATAGTGACGACTCTACTCTAGTCATGTATATTAAGACCGCTAGCGGCGCGCAGCTGCCTTGTCATGTAGCACAGCGTGAGAAGTGTGGGCGTTCATACGTCAGATACCAGATATAATGTTGATTTATAAATAAACTAGCAACCCGCCCCGGCTTCGCCCGGGAACAGTTATGCATGCATTACGTGATAAGCGCTTTTTTTTCGATGCCAATGAACTACAACCTATATCTGTTTTGCGTCTCGGCATGATGGGTTGAATTCACTGATTGGACTATTAATTATATTATCATGGAGATGCATGTGCAATGAATTCATGTCAGGCGGAATTTAAGAATGGCGAGGTGCATAAAACACAAAATCCCCCTTCCGTCAATCTTAACTTGACTGTGTATTTTGCGGAAGGAAAAGTTCACAGGCGAAATGAAGTAAAGCCGAGTTGCACTTCTAGGGAAACTCGAAACACAACCATTCTTCTCTGAAGTCTTATCTCAACACGACTCGACAGTTTGCTGCTGGCTGTATCTGCGGTAATAGGCTCGTCCGCTAGCTAGACTGTAACTGGGGTGATGGGCTCGCCCTTAGCTATAAGGTGGCAACAATCAAAAGAACCTGCGCAAAGCTCCCTTCCCCGCGCATTCACTCTGAGTTGATGTGCGACGTCACAGAGGAGCGGTAGAGGGGGTCACATGCTGTCTGTCTGCCTTACCGAACACACTGCGGAGATATGCTGACAAGAGCTTCGAGGCCAATCCATTTTCGCGCTGTTATTATTTTCTCAGTTTTATATACGTTTTCTTTATTGTAGTCCTACAATCCCTTGTCGTATAGCGTGTACTTTATTTGTAAATGTGTTTATGTATATAGTGTTGTGTACCATGCTATTCTAGTAATAGTATCATTTGAGTTTCGTTATGGCTTCTACTTCGAAGTATGGTAGCAAATCTGGACGACCATTAAGGGGACAATGTAGAGAAATAGTCTATAACGTAACTGCTCACCTACGAGAACAGAAAACCGTTCATAAACTCAATTATAATGTTGTGGCTTCAACAAGTAAAGCAACGGGTGTTTCAAAGTCATTCGTGAAGCGTATAATAGCGGAAGGGAAAACGTCTATGGCCAAGGGTCGTCTGCAGTTTTCTACACCTGATGCATTATTTCATGTTGTTAATATTATAGCCTCTGTGTGTGTACGCTTATTGGAACAGTATATTTCTATAGTTTACAACTAGGAAATCATAAATACTGTATTTTCATTTAACTCCGCGCTTAATACTTTCGCTCACTTTACATTTACTCTCGTTCTTTTAATTGCATTGCGTTTGCAGCATTAATGAAGGAATAACCTCAATCGAACAGCTGGCTGCAGGTACTTACGATGTGGTATGTGATGGCGATTGACAGCCAGCCGCGCCCGGGAACAGTTACGAATGCTTTACGTGATAAGCGCTTTTTTTTTTTCGATGTCAATGAACTACGACCTACTGTATATCCGTTTTACGTCTCGGCATGATGGGTGAAAATCACTGACTGGGCTATTAATTATATTATCATGGAGATAGCATGTGCAACGGATTCTTGTCAGACGTAATTTAAGAATGGTGAGGTGCATGGAACACAAAGACCACTTCTATCCAGTCTAAAAACACTTATAGTGGGCGATATATTGAAGATAGAGATATGCTCTCGCGGACTTTTCTGTAGAACTTTTCATGCTGAACAATTCTTACGCTCATAGTATACTGATATTTTTAACGGTTTGCCCAGCGTAAGCTTAAGAAGCGCACGGACGCGAAGTTCTTTTCCCGACCTTTTCACTGAAATCGTTACTGCTTGGCTTCCTTTGATCATAAATAAGTTATTTTCTACAGAAAGTTTCCTCGAGAAATACTTTACAGAATGGTGAAAACCGCATCAAAATCCATCCAGTGGTTCTCGAGATTACCTGTGACATCCAAGAATCGGGGACTCGGTTTTATACCAAGTAGAGATTGTCGGGGGAGATCGGGACGAGCCGATGTGAGCTGCGCGAACCGAAGTAGCCGAGGGTTCTTTTGTTTGTTGTACCTTTATAGCTCGTAAACTGTCGCCTCAGTAACTAAATGGAGATTGTTGGAAGTAATGAAATCGTAAAAACACTTATAGTGGGCGATGTATTCAAGATAGAGATATGCTCTCCGGGACTTTTTTGTAGAACTTTTCATGCTGAACAATTCTTTCACTCATAGTATGTCGATATTTTTAACGGTTTGCCCAGCGTAAGCTCAAAGAGGCCACGGAAGCTAGTTTTTTTCGACTTTTTCACTGAAATCGTTACTGCTTGGCTTTCTTGAAACATAAATAAATTATTGTCTACAGAAACCTTCCTCGAGATATCCTTTACAGAATGGTGAAAACTGCATCAAAATCCATCCAGTAGTTCTCGAGATTACCCGTGATATCCAAGAATCGGGGACTTTGTTTTATACTTAAACAAATAAGTGTGCAAATGTAGTTGTGGTTGCTCTAATTATAGGTTTGAGCCATTGTACATTAGTCATCAAACCTGAACAAAATAATGCGTATTTGTGAAATTTGTCTTATAACGTGTGTTGGTATTTCAGTGTCTTTACTAGTGTGTGTCCTTGTAATTAAGGCTAGGAGGCAGCCTTCGCTTTGAGTTAGGAACATCCGGGAATCACCTGTTGTTTGTGGGAAAAACTACGGTAGGCCACTTCTGGAATCGGAGTAGGCCGGATACTTTTTCTAGTAAAATTTGGAGTGTGTATGAGAAACTAAACTTAAAATAACCATTGATATTTTTAGAATTCCATTTTAGACATAATTTATTATTCCTTGTACTGTTATATTTTTATGACTAGCTGCGTGGCGCAGCGGTAACGTTCTTGCATGATGTTCCCAAGGTTGCAGGATTGAATCCTGCGCAGTCAGTTGACATTTGAAGGTGCGCAAATGTGAGCGAGGCGTGTCAGTAGATTTATTATCCCAAACGGGACAAAATTCCTGCACCCTGGCGTCTCTATAAGCCGCAGTAAATAAATGAACGTAAAACCAATATTAATATTCTTCTTCTTCTTTCCGATGAGGCCTGCTAGGGACCACGTGCCAATTTCAATTCTTCACACTTTGTTGTTTTCTCTTCCGTTCCCTCCAGTACTCCTTCATCCGTTCACTATGCTGCTTCTTTCTGTCCTCGGACCACTTCGCACCAGGTTTCTTTGGCAATCTTCCTTGGAATCCTTTCATACTTAATACCCTTTTTCTAAAGATCTCTCTGTTCACCGTTTATTATTATTATTATTAGTATTATTATTATCTTTACAGGTTAAAGTAAAATGTAGCTTTCCACTGATGTCTCTGTCTCTTTAATGTCTGTGATTATATGGAAGCTATTGGGGTATGGATGGTGTTTAGTAATGACCTCATCGGCACAACTAGTGCCTGTGTGTGGGGTGAAAGGTTCTACTCATTGGGTTCTGACTCAGTGAGGAAAGCAATAGCAAACTACCTCACTCCTTATTTTGCCTAGTACGCCTCATTATAGTGCTGCTTTGAGGTGTTGTGGGTATTTACTGACCTCATCCATGCCGGTACATTTTGAAGATCCAACTAGACTCTGGGCTGACTACCTAACAGAGAGATTATCTCTACTGTGACGAGTTAAACACCACTGACCTAGGGCCTACAACGAATATTGAGACAGAGATGTGGGGTGCATTTTTTCTTCAGAATATTCGAGGTATTGTTATCCTACATGCAGCCTGCAATCGCAGTATTTGGACAGAACATAACCGAACTTTAAGCTATTCAATATTTCATTGCCTTGTTCTCATGCAGCGAGATTTGTCTGTAAAGACGGTGCGGTGAGTGTGCTGCAGGTCCCAGTAGCGGGATTAATCACGCCACTTGCTCCAGCCGGCCGTCTTGGCGGTGCCGCAACACCAACTAAGTAATTAATGGCAAGCTTCTTGGCTACCCCACCAACCCCACAATCTTCATGGCCTTGACCACCTGCAGTGATCGCACCCACCTATAGTATGAGACACCTTAACTTCGTCACTGCTTTACGAACATTACTGCAGATTCTAGAACCTAATTTCTACAATTCATTGTCTTAACCTCCTGCCGTGATCGTGCCCTACCTCTAGTGAGGTAATCGTAGACTTGGTCACTGCTTTGCAAACTAGTTGTTCTATCCGCTGCATTGACCATCTACCGTGTAGTTCACACCTCTACTTTATCATTAACCTGTCATGGGACTGGTTGGCTGCTGACTCGCTAGACGCGTGGGTTCAAACCCCACCGTCGGCCGTCCTTGGAATGGTTTTCCGTGGTTTCCCATTTTCAACACCAGGCAAATGCTGGGATGGTACTTCTGACAGGCCACGGCTGCTTGCCTCCACATCCTTGCCCAGTTATATTAATCTTCATCCATTCCATCTCTCATCCCGACGCGCAGGTCACCCAAGGGCGTTGGAAAAAAGACCTGCACTCGACCTCTCAGGAGGCCACACGACAAAAAAAAACTCTGATTAATGTAATTTTTAAACAATTGCTATAACTCATGGCTTTAACCCCAGCTGTGTCCACACCCGACATATAATGGGAGGCATCCCAACTTGTTCAACACCTTAAGTTCATTACTGCCATTATTAAAAAACTAATTGATTTAACTCATATCCCACTGTATGCTGGCTACCGCACATGGATGTTGAGAGATGCTTAGGCTATCTCTGGTTCTTCTAAGCATATTTTAAATCAGGTTCTTTTTAATTATTTAGTGGAAACACTTCAAAATGTTTAATTCCATTTGACCCATCGTGACAGCAGCTTCAGATTAAAGGCAAGGTATTTATTGACGGGTATTACATTTGTATTTCAAAAAGTTGCTAAATAATACCGTTCGCTAACATTCCAAGCGTCACTTACAGTATCTGTTATTCAAAATAAATATTATTCTTGTTGTACGATCACTGCCAAAAAAGATATCCCTTCGTATATCACAATAGATTACGAATGTTTGATGCATTTCAGTCGGTCAACAAGATTTTTCCCAAAAGAGATGAGTTATTCTCTTATCCTGAAAATAATTACATAAGATTAACAAATACCCTTGGATGACCAGTTTCGATCGTCAAGCGATCATCATCAGATCCATTAAACTCAGGCACAAAAAATTATGTCAGAAAGCAATGGGTGAAAACTAAAATATATCACAATTTATACTGCAACTATATAACTGGAAAATATTTTCACGCATACTTTCTGTCATAAATTTTAGAGCCTACGTATAATGGATCTGATGATCAAAACTGGTCATCGAAGTGTATTTGTTAATCTCATGTATTTTTAGCCTACTTTTCACATTTTGCAAAAATGAGGAAAAAGTAGACTTATGAGATCGGGCAAATGTCTGTCTGTCTGTCTGTCTGTCTGTCTGTCTGTCTGTCTGTCTGTCTGTCTGTCTGTCTGTCTGTCTGTCTGTCCGTCTGTCTGTCTGTCTGTCTGTCCTTCTGTCTGTCTGTCTGGCTGTGTGTGTGTCCCCCCCTATCAACTCCTAAACGGCTGCAGCAATCGAAACAAAATTTGGTAAGAGTAAAGATCTATACCTGAATATCTCACGGCCATATTTGAAAATGATGTCAGTGCTACCAACTGCTAAAAAATCGCAATTGAGATTTGAGCTCCATGTTGGATATCTTGGAAAGTATGAATGGGAGCTATTTCAAAATTGGCACACGTACAGAACATAATATTTCAGTTTAATTTCCAGGAGGCCAAACATGGCAGTGTTGCCAAAATGATTGTAAGCCTCCTGATAGGTCCAATTTTTAAATGCATATAACTTCTACACTATCAAGCGGAATTCAACCAAATTTCGTATGTTGTATGTGTACATAACCAGATATGACTGAGCGTATTCTTAAGACCTACCAGGGCTGCCAACTGTTAATAAATGCTCCTAATTTATTTTATCCAAATACCAATATATCAGAAAGTATGCAAGCCGACAGCTTTAAACTATGCACACGTATAGTACCTGACATTCTATATTAATTTGGAGTAACTTATATACGTCAGTGCTACCAACATGATTCTAAGCCTGCTGACAGGTCCAACTTTAAATACATGTAACTTCCATACTATCATTTGGATTTCAACCAAATTTCGTATGTGCTATGTGTATCATAACAGATATGACTATGCGTATTCTAAGGAGCAACCAGGGCTGCCAACTGTTAATATGTGCTGTCCCTATTTTTGTTACCCTAATATCAATATATCAGAAAGTATGCAAGCCAATAGCTCTAAACTTTGCACACGTATAGTACCTGGCATTCTAGACGAATTTGGAGTAACTAATATACGTCAGTGCTGCCAACATGATTCTAAGCATGCTGATAGGTCCAACATTAAATACATGTAACTTCCATACTATCATTTGGATTTCAACCAAATTTCGTATGTGCTATGTGTACCATAACAGATATGACTATGCGTATTCTAAGGAACAACCAGGGCTACCAACTGTTAATATGTGCTGTCCTTATTTTTTGTTACCTTAATATCAATATATCAGAAAGTATGCAAGCCAATAGCTCTAAACTTTGCACACGTATAGTACCTGGCATTCTAGACGAATTTGGAGTAACTAATATACGTCAGTGCTGCCAACATGATTCTAAGCCTGCTGATAAGTCCAATTTTAAAATGCATGTAACTTCTATACCAACTAATGGATTTCATTCAAAATTGGCACAACAATAGATCATATTATTTCAGATTATTTCTGACCAATACATGCATGACATTGTTGCCAACATGATTTTACGCGCGCTGTTAGATCCAATGTTTAACTGCATGTAACGTCCATGCTATTCATTGGACTTCAACCAAATTTTGTATTTTGTGCCTTAAGAGATGGAACTAAGAATATATTCAGTCATCAGGGCTGCCAACTGTAGTGCTCTATTAGGATACATTATGCCAGGTATACAGTATTTCGAACTAATTGGAAATTTCGATATTAGCAACTTAATTTCGTCATTATTCTAGATAGGTTCATATTCTGTAGAATAATCATTGGCATGAAAAGTAGGCTGTATAGTTCTTCACGGAACTTCTTGTTTTTTCATGATTAGGGAATAACCCATCTCGGTTTGGGAAAAATTGTGTTGACAGACTGAAAAGCATCAAGCTTTCGTTTACTAAGGCAACACTGAAAATGGCTTCAAACACCATAACGTTGACAATAGATTAATGCAACGCCGCTCTATCGACTTGCCAACAAAAATTGAAGCAAAATAAGAGGCATTTATTTAGCCTATGTATTGTTACGTGCCGCCCCTAGTGGCACTTTTGTTAATTGGATTACGGTGGGTAGGAAGCACAACACCAATTACTCCTTTAAAGAAATATAATTTATTACAGGCCTACGAACATACACAGTGCACACACATACACACTGCAATACACACTCCCCAATACACTCCAATACACACTGCCTCCTCGCCGCGGCTCGCTGGTTTATATGGGATCAGTCCCTGGCCTGGAAAGTTCGAATGTCACAACCCATTGCCGCATTGAGTCTGTTCTCGTTGGTTCTACATCCAGAATTTTCGCGTATTCTCTGGCCCGCCCGCGATGACTCACAGATGTCCCGCTATTGTGTCTGCCGGTGGGAGGGGCCGGGAGGATGTGGGAACTTTCTCTCTCCGGCTGATGGTTCGGTTCAAGGCCAACGAGACAGCTGCTTTGGTCTGTCACACTGTCGCTCACCCGAAAGTCTCCTGCCGGTTCGCGGCGGTTCGTAACAGTATTATATTTATTCATCAACCAACAGCACTTCTAGTTGTGCCACGCTTGCTAGGCTACGCAAAGTTATCTGTGGACTCGGTACACAAGTGGTTTCAAGCCCCATCGTCGGCTGTCCTTGAAAAGGTTTTCCAAGACTTCTCATTTACAACTCCAGGAAAATTCCGGGACGATGCCTTCTAATTGGCCACGGCCGCTTCATTCGATCTGTTTGCCATTGTTTCATTCACCTTCAAACATTTCATCTCACATTAACTCCTCTCATGACGAAGGCATCCAGCCATAACTAACATCCACCCCGTGGTACTGCCCCCGTAAATTGAATTATACTGAGACCACGGTGGCTGTATTGGCATATGTGAATAAAGTTATGGCCGTCATAGTTGTGACGTGTATATTCTTGACGTAGGCACGGATGACGCAGACTTCATGCAAGTAGGCTGGATGAGCTGAGATTCTTGGTGACGTCATGATTTTGTTCGAGAAAGATCTGAGATTTACGACGCAGTCGCAGGGAAACAAGGAATTGTGCTGAGGAAGAAGTTACGCTATTGGAGGAGAGGCTCGAACCAATGAATGATAGTTTGGAGGGAGACGGAGATTACTGTAACTACCATATTTAATTACTTTTGGCATGCAGAATTGTGGAAAACTATTTTCAGTTATGGCATTGATTTGGAATTTGAAGAAATTAATTAAGAGTTTTTGAAATTTGAAAATCCGTCAAGTATAGCCAAAGTTAGAACTTCTAGCAATAACGGAGGAACAAGCTATGGTAGGGATGGATACGCCCGTTAAGAAGTTGATAAAAGGCCTTGCACAGCAGAGAGGAAGCTCTTATATCTCATGGCTCAGTTTTCTGATTCTCATATTGTCAGACTTCGAGTTCTGAAGTGAAGCAAGTCGTCATTAGCACGTGTGGTAGAGCCCACAGCATCGAACAAGCACGGAGAGTGCAGCAGTACAATTTTACGGTTACTGAAACTAGGCGAAGTTGGAGCGCACAAATAAACGAGTCTACAAGATTATCTATCAAGAGTTAGCGACTGCATTTATGCTAATTCAATTGTGCATTACAATATTGAGGCGTGTAAGAAAGTTGAACATTATCACTATTATACTTTGGAAGATATTCGCATTTTAAGACTGCAGACAAAAGTGATTTTCTCGACACCTGAGAAGCACTTTTATAATACCACATTCTACGCTACGGCTGACACATGTATTGCAACCGTGATACTGAAGATTACATTTGGTGATACAACGCTACATTCTACAATGGAACAATATAATCTGGCAGTACTTTCGACAATTATTATAACGGAAGTGGAGATAGAAGACTAAAACTTTTATGCAATTGGGACATATATCAATGGAGTGAAATAGCAGCATGGAGCTTCGTTAATCGTCATTCTACAAAAGCGAGCATGTAGTGAACATCCAACTATACTTATGCATCGTAATCCATCGCTGAATTACATCAAATGGCAGTGGAAATATCTTCATACTCCACAATTATGAACATTTCTGCGGAAATAATTGCAATAAACTTCATGGCGAATTTCTACCAGAACTTCAGGGAACTATCAAGAGAGGCCAGGGTGGACCCGGCTCACAAAGAAGAGTTTTGCCAGAAGGATGTCTATCGTCTACACGGAGCAGTGCTATTTCCGGAGGAGGAAACTGTTCTATTCTACGAGGGCGCAGGTTCCAGGTTCGAGGTCGGAGCACATCTTTACGGTGGTGAAATGGAAACAACAGCAGTCTTCTTTTGGAAATTTTCCTCTAGAACTTCAATCAACAGATAAGATAGTCGTGAACGTTTCTTGTTTTATTTGAGCCTTTTAGCGATATCTGAGCAACTATTTTCCCCATATTTTCTGTCCAATATATTTTGCCCCATATTCTTGCTTGACATTTCTGTACTCTGTACACTTTGCTGATTTATGCCTTTTTCTACGATTTATTGAGCCATTATTATGTCATTGGCATATTTATATAATTTTGGATCAGTTGAGACTGATATATATATATTCAGTAATTTGCATATTTTTGTAGTCACGATTTGACTGTAAAGTTATCGATTTTCTATGGCAAATTTGAATTCTGACAGCGTGTCATTTTATTAAAGTAATTCTATTCAGTAAATTACTTTGACCAATTTTCTGTCATCCTCAAGAAAGAAGAATGATTAAAAGATTTTAGAGCGTTAAAATCTACTACTTTATCGACGATCTTAGAAATACTAGTCGTTTTATGAACATGATTGCAACATAGACATTTATCGTCAATTCCGAAATACCATTGCATTATAGACAGTTTTATGAAATATGAACTTTGATTACGATTTATTGAGTACACTATAGTAATGAACATTTGATAGGAGTTTTTCTCAATTTTAGATTGGAACAATAATGTTTGCATTCCACAGTCTAATTGTATTCTATTCGACTATTTATGCAGTTTAGATGAACTTTGATTGAAGATAGTATTTTTATACTGCGATACTTTGATGATATTAATCTCAATTTTGATAGACCAGGGAGGCGTGTCTAATCGTATTTGCCATTAAATTTATTTGTGATTGGCAAATTTTTACTTCATATCGATTCATGAATGTAACCCACGAAGGTTAAATATAATAACAGTTTTTGATACAATTGATGAATATAAGAATTTTTAAAGAGGAACTATGGATCTATAATCGTTAGTTCAGTGGACGTGTAAAAGTCGCTGATGAATAATGCCCTGTAATAAGTGAAGGAGGTTCCCACAGTAATATTGATGATGATGATGAATTTATAAGTGGAGGTTTTTTGTGTATTGTGGAAGATTTTAATGCCATATATAATGAGATATATGATGAATTATGGGCCAATTTTTGTGCAATTTTGTGCGTTTTGAGCGAGGTATTTTTCCGCTGAGTGTATTGTTCAGGTCCATTGAAAATTATTCATGTGAAGTTACTGTTAAAATTAACAAGAGTGTTTAAATAATTTGAGATAACGATTTTGAATGGAGGTTACCGTCACAAATAATAATAATTATTAAATCTTATTAAACCTGAATCTAAAATTTAAATATAACTAACCTTCATTGGTCGATTATATCACCACGATTTAAGTAATTATCAACCGGATAAACGTGTGGTTTAATGTATTTCTAATATAATTAATATAAATAATATAAATAACTATGTAAATATCTTTAATAATAATTTGAAACGAACGGGATTAATAGAGGCGTGTATAAATTTTTCAATTGTCGTTTGACAATGTTATAAAAAATTTAAAATGTTATAAATAATTAATGAACTTTTTGTTATAAACATTAAGCGTTTTCGTTATTATACTCTAAACAACGTTAGTTAAACAATTGGAATTTACAATTAAACAAGATTTGGGATTATTAGAGTAATCCAGTGATATTTGAATGGAGCATTTAAAAGATTTGCGTGATAATATTTGAGTTGAGATGTGGACATTTAAAGTGTTTTGAAAAGGAGCTAGGCTCTGATGTCACTAGCATATGCTAACATTGGATGGACAGGTGTGTCCATTTGACGATGCAAGCATGCGGCACGGTGCAGGGTGTATCACAGGTGGCCAGATAACTGTATGATAGAGGCCAAGGTCATCTACATAGCAGCCTTGCGGTTATAAATAAAATGTGAAGTTCATGAAAAAGGAAAACAAATGCTATATGTCTCGTCCCAGCTCCCGTATCCATTCCAAAGTGCATTGTTATTATTACGTTCTTTTGAGCTAGAGAAAGCTGAAATTTTGTATGTGAAGTCTACAAGTCCTACAGGAGGACATGGTTGTATTGACAATGGCTTCTGATTGCCACGTATATTTTGTTGTTAAATTTTGTTAAATTATTCTCTTTATGTGAAGTAAATTATTGTGCAGTTTAAATTTCCTTGTTTCGTCTTGGTTCATTTTAAATATCGAGGTGGAGGTTATTGTGAGGGCATACTATTAAGTGATCCAGTTGAAAACCCAGACCCGAGATTAATTTGAATAGGTAAGTAAAAGGTAAGTATGAACCCCCGTATATTTTGGTGTGTTCCACAATATTTTCTTGTTAACTACTGTGCTCTAATCTCGGTAGTATCTGTCAGTGCCATTTTCATTGATGTAGCTGTGCCGGTGCGTTTGATTATTGGCAATCCGATTGAGGGGGCGGATATCTGACAGCCTACGATCCGGATTATCGGGGACAGTACCACAGCCCATGAAGGGCCTAAGGCTACCCGACTATTCGGCCTGCAGATTGTAAGGTGAGGCACGTGGTTAGCGCGTTGGGTCTCCTCAGCCTTAAACCATGGTTTTCGTGACCGGGGCGCTGCCTCACTGTCAGACAGCTACACAATTGTTGTGAAACCCGGCCGAAGCCGTCGGAATTTTTAAGAGCGTTAAAAATCCCTCAGTATGCCTTCCTTCGGAGGGGAAGTAAAGCCGGCGGTCCCATGTCATAGATCTATGGCATGTTAAAGAACCTTCCACTAATTGCACCTGTGTGAAGTTAAATTGGATAGGTTAAGGATGTAAACAACGCTCTTAGGTTTCTACGTTCGTTGCCAAGAGCCGACTGCGGTGGCGTCTAGTAGCTAAGTTCTGAACTTGGCCTAGTAGTCGTTGACGGTGGCGCTTGGCGGCAAAAGTAGGAATTATTTGAAAAATTCTAACTTGCAGTACTTAAATTAAAAAACAGATAACACACACAATACAGTCATCACAATTAACACCAGTTACCAGACAGATTCTACGCACACCCAAAGTACACGGGGCTACATGACCGCGTTGTCACAGCCCCTAAACTGAGGAACCAACCAACTAACAATTATTGTGCTCACGAGGTTGAGTGCATCCCGTTCCAACCCAAACTTTAGTTTCTAAAACCTCTGATGGGGCCGAGAATCGAACCCAGGGTCTCCAGGTGAGCGGCAGGCACAACACTCCAACACCACAGAGCCATAGCAACCACCCTCCACAATGAAATCCATCACATCCCCGACCCTGGACATCTAGGCTATCTGGTGGGTTCTGCTTTTCGTTTCAACTCAGCTTATGATCTGTAATCATGACCAGCGTCGGAAACTGGACTTGGGGCGAGTAGGTCATGGAACTGCAGATTATCTCGAGACCACGGCGAGGGCTATATGTGTACAATGCAACAGTTATTTGAAAATTAAACATTAGTTGTTGAAATTTAACGCAATATGTATAACGACCTTTCCTTCCATTTCTTTCTTAATCATACAAATACAGAGGTGTGCAAATTATTAGCCTCGACGCCAGTTTCCCTAAATAACACATTTATACTTTCCACGGCTTAATGAAATAAATATGTTTGCAAGGCGGTGAAATTACTTCCAATGGCTTAATTATAAGGTGCATTCAAAAAGTAACGAGCCGGAGGTTGTAATGCGCAAACCGGTGACGACATTGGCTAATCGTGGCGTGTGTAACGAGGTGTGGTTCATACAAGAGCGTGGAAGGTCACGGCCCGTCGCTAGAGGGCACCCGTGCACGTCACGTGACGATACAAAGTGAGCAGCAGCTTGCATCAAACGTCCAACACTGCCAGTCGCATTGCAAACAGAGACATGGAGGCGTCAAACGAAGAGCAAAGAGGTGTTGTTCGGTTTCTGACAGCGGAAGGAGTAGGGGGAACGGACATTCATAGCCGAATGTCTCAAGTGTACGGCGAACACTGAATGTCCCTTGCAAGGGTCATGGCGTGCACAAGCGCTTCAGGGAAGGACGGGTGTCGTTAGCCGATGATGCCCGGTCTGGGGCACCCCCCTGCATTGCCGATAACAACGTCTAGCTGGATGATGCACTCATTACCCAGGACCGCCGAGTGGCAATTAACGCAATAGCCGCCGTGGTCGGATTGAGCGTCGGAAGTGTGTACACCCTCATGAAGGAACGACTGCACTTGCGGAAAGTGTGTGCCCAGTGGGTGCCCCACAGTCTTCAACCACACCAGGAAGCATGTCGAATAGCCTACTGTCTTGGTCTTGGTTGGATGATTGATGCATGCTGCTGCTCGCTTTGTATCGTCACGTGACGTGCACGCGTAACCTCTAGTGACGGGCTGTTATCTTCCACGCTCTGGTTGGAACCACACCTCGTTACACACGCCACGATTAGCCGATGCCGTCATCGGTGTGCGCATTCCAGCCTCCGGCTCGTTACTTTCTGAACGCACCTTATATATTTTATTTTAAGAAACTCAAAATAAAATGATTATTTTAGAATTTCCACTAACAGAGGTCCTTTGCTACTGCAAAATTCCACACGTTATGTTTTCATTACTTCACTCTATTTCTCGCGTGAATTTAGAGCTGAGGGTTTTGGAGTCATTTTACTGAAGATCCGCTCTTGAGCTATTCATGAACTAAAGATTGAAATCACCTGACTTAGAGGGTATATTCCAATGAAAATATAGTAAACGGGCCAAGCTCAGGTATCCCCCGGAATCCCCGATTCTGAAAGTTTCCAGGCACAATTCCTTACAAAAAAAGGTGTAAGTCGACACGGGAGAAGACTTGACTACGTTGGGTTACAAGAGATGGCAGCATATGTTCAATAAAAGGATTTTGAATAAATTACGAGCCTTACAGTAGTCGCATATGATGTGTAACATCTGACATAGAAGAAACCTCACGTGAAATTGTTGATACACCGGTATTTTATAGCATTATTGGCACAAATATTAATCTATTGTAAAAGGGAGTGTTTTACAGATATTGTAGTTTATAATACGGAACTCATTTTATTAGATGATTTGTAGCTTCCACCAGCACTAGCCTAAATAAAGAATACGACATGGATCAACTAGATTAATAGACGCGACACCGCTCATAATCTTAAATTCCTTATAAACAGGTCCTCTTGATTCACCGACCAACACGTAATTTCATATGGATTCTGTTAAAATGAGTCATATTGATATGATAAATATCGATTAAAATGATAATCTGGTAGCAAAAATATCTACCCCACCCAGGATTCGAACCCAAGATCTCTAGATTCACAGTCATACGCAATAACCACACGGCTATTTCGACTACGCAAATATTTTGCACAAGATGGTGACTTATTTCCACGTTCCAATAATACTGCATTACGGAATTAAGTTTCATTTATATTTTGCTTGTTTCGATAATGTTCCTGAGTGACATTGAGTTTAAAATGCCGTATGCCAATGCAATGCCGACTACTTACAATGTTTGATATTAAGGCATTTTAGCATTTAAATACTGATACGAAGACTTTGAACATGTACCATGTCATTTGTTTAAATCACTTGACACCAGAGTTCGCATGAGCGTTTTCCGTTCAGTATGTCATATACGTTCCACATGGCCGAGAGTGCGTCATGGTATCAATTTTCGACACCGCGCGCTGATTGTTTCTCTTACCAGTGCCAGCTGGATCGATCGATCGAGTTGGCAGTGCGTCTTATACTTCCGTTCGATCCACCACTGTCAGCTAGGGCACACTTCCATTCGATCGATCGAGCAGGTAGTGCATACTTCCGTTGTCCACCACTGCCAGCTAGTACACTTCCGTTTGATCGATCGAGCGGGCAGTGCATACTTCCGTTTTCCACCACTGCCAGCTAGTTCACTTCCGTTTGATCGATCGAGCGGGCAGTGCATACCTTTTGATCCACCACTGCCAGCTCGATCGTTCCGATCCACTTCCGTCCCCAATTTTCAAAATCACTCCCACAAAACTATCCAGCAACCGAGCGGAAAGATGTTACACATCAAAAATTGTGACTGATTTAAATTCTTTATTTGGTACTAATAATTTAAACACCCCTGTAATTGTAGGTGTGTCTTCTTCGTGATTGGAAGATAGCTACCGGTACATACTCCAGAAACTACAGCATACTAACGTAATTAAGTGTAGGGTTGAATCGCAAAGGTAACAGTGCTACGTGAATTTAGCACCCTTGTCATTTTATGTTTTGGCCACAAATCAGAAGGAGTGGGGTGGAACTGCAAGAAAGCGCGCGACCATTAAGTGAGCGGACATCCCCTAAACCCAGAGACTAATGAAACCATCAATCAGGACACCTGCCGACCCCACCATGCCGCTCCTTGTTTTGCTGCGTCACTTCCGAAGACGCTGGCAGCTACTCCCACTCAGGGATGAGAAAACAGGAGGTCCACACGTCAAAGAGTGGGCCACCAATTTATCCAAAGCACTAATTACGAGCGCTCACCTTGGCATTGGTCTTCTGGTGCATACTGTACATGTAGTCATTTGTTGACATAACGCACGCGTGGCGGCTTCGGTGGCATCATTGGTAGCATGCTGAACTTGTATGCCCAAGATCGTGGGTTCAAACCCGGTCGAAGTCGTTGGATTTATGGCATGTAATAGAACCATAAACTAACTACAATTGTGTGAAGCTAAATTTGTAGGTTAGATTTGATTAAAGCTCTATTAAGTTACATCGTTCGCCGCTAGGTACCAGTTGCGGTGGCATCTAGTATTCAAGTTTACAGCTATGTGTCTTTGATGGTAGCATTTGGTAGCATAAGTAGGAACTACTTGAAATTGATCATCTGCAGTCCTTACCTGAATTACAGATACAGCCATCACAATTAACACCGGTTATCAGACAGATTCTACACACACCCAAAGTACACGAGCCTACATGACTGCGTTGTCGCAGCCCCTAAACTCAAGAATCAATCAACGTACGCGTGAAATTTCACGTCGCAAGAAATCGAGACCTCTAACTGCACTGTTTGGGATTCCAAGACTAATTTATCACCAAAATTAAAAATATTCTTTTAGGTAGCAAAAATTAGCTTCCTTGCCAGAACTCATGTCTGTCGCCGAAGGAGAAAAGAAACAATCCGCTAATGTACTGGGAGGCTGCACCGTTAGGAAATCAATGCTCTGAACCTATTTGTCATTCGTAACTATTCAAGGGGTGACTTTTTATAGTCTTACCTTCGGCACTCTATCCAAGAGAGTACTGGTATTGGATGGAGGTTCCACCCCAATCCTTGTGTACAGGACGTTCATATAGGAACATCTATATTTGAGTTTCTGGACTCTTTAAAGGGAATAGGTTTCAACGTTTACCAGGAAATTCGTGCTATTTACAGTGATGATAACAATAGACGTATAGACGCCATCACGTTCATGCGATATAGACTCTACCATGAGATTTGAGACTCCTGAAAACCAGCCTGGAGAAATGCATTTTGAGAAGAGACTAATTTACGAGCCGATGTCAGAGCATTTGAATAGAAGTATCATCTTTAGTCACTTACAACAATTGGCCAGAAGATAGAAACGAGAGGTAGCATCCTTGCATGTTTGCTGACTTCTGGAAACAGTTCAGTCTTTGTAAAACCTAAGCAAAAACCGGCACTGATGAGCGGAAGGGATCAATTTATATCTATAGGAATCATTCGTCTGGTTCTTGAAGCATCAGCACTGTGTACATTTAACTTAAATTACATTTTTCTTTGAGTTCAGATGAGCATTTTAAAATACTAAGGTGGTAAGAATATTGCATTGCTTAGGTGCTCTTGGTCCTTGAAACATAAATTTTATGATATGTCAGCTTTTACGACCAAGTGTTTAAACTTCAACAAACACTTCGTCGTGAAAGCTAACATGTCGTATTTCTTGAAACGTTTATAGGGAGGAGATAAGCTAAGGGGGCTTTTGGTTCCCGCAGCACATCGGTGGTCCGGGCAGGGTCTACGAAGAGCCCACTGATGAGCCTGACTTGGTGCACCAGAATGAAACTCCGTAACATTACAACAATAGCCTAAAATAGAAGCTGAAATTTAAAATAAATTAGGCTAATAGCTGCACACAACCATCATACTAGTTGTTATCAGACTGTTATTTGCACAGTACACGGTGCTAATGAGACTAAGTATTTAAAATGTTATGCCTTAAATGCCCCTCTAAAGTGCTTTTTTTCATTAGAAGAGTGTTATAATTTGCCATAAAACAGAATGTTGTCGTATTGAAACTTCGTATGCCCTCAAACTTAACCAGAATCGAACTGAAATTCTTGCATTTCGATGCTCAATGCTTCTCATTCATTTATACTGTAAGCCAAGTTGTGTAAAATAATATGCACTGTATTTTAGACAGTTCTAATTTTTCTTCTAGTTTAACAGAACTTTAATATAAGTTACATTAAATTCCGGAGTTAAGTGATTATATTATATTGTAGTTCTTGCTTCATTTCATGTGCTTAGGACATCATGGTCATCAGCCAAGTGCAATTAGGTCTTGAATTTGTCTGATAAGCTGTGTTTCTGTAGTGTCTGTAGTAGTGTGTGTAACTGTACTTATTAAGATCGGGATTGGGGTAGGTGCCCAGGAACTTGATGTAAGGTACTATCTCGACATTTGCCTGGAGGCAGTGTGGCATAATCTGGAAAGAAATCATACTTACGATACCCGCTGTCAACGAAGGATTTGAACCACCGGGCTCCCGACATGATGCAATTCCCCAATGTGGCCATGGTGCGCGTTGAAACGCGCATGGCCACGCAACGCGGTTGAGTGATTAAGTGATTTGAGTTACAGAAACAACTCTGCATGAAATTGAAACGCACTTTTCATAATGGTGTGCTGCCTCTCCTGTTCGCGGATTCAGTAGCGTAGTTGGTAGCATGCTGAGCAATTATGACCAAGGTCACGGGTTCAAACTCGCCCGAAGTCGTCGAATTTTTTAAAAGCCTAAAAATCCCTCAGTATGCCTTCCTTCGGAGAGGAAATAAAGCTGGCGGGCCCATGTCATAGATTTATGGCATGTAAAAGAACCTTCCACAATTGTGTGAAACAAAATTTGTTTGTTAGATTTGATTAACGCTCTATGTTCCAACGTTCGTCGCCAGGTGCCGATTGCGGTGGCTTCTAGTAGCCAATATCACAACTAGATGTCGTTGACGGTAGCATTTGTTAGCAAAAGTAGGAACTACTTGAAAACGATCGTATGCAGTCCTTACCTGATATTACAGATAGCACACACTAATACAGCCATCACAACAAACACCGGTTATCAGACAGATTCTACACACACACAAAGTTCAAATGGCTACATGACCGCGTTGTCGCAGCCCCTAAACTGAGGAACCAACCAACCAGTCTCTTCTGTCAGACGTGTGGGGCGTGATCCTGCAGAGGTCACGCTGCTTGCCTCTCACCAAGACTAGAGGCAGATGGCCTCGCTGTTCCGCCTTTTAAAACGACAATAACTAACTCTCATAGGAGGATCGGGCTCAATTCCCGATCAATAAACCTGAGATTTTCGAAGTGAAATATCATGTGTTCCACCTAAAAACATGGAGGTCCCGTGGCTCATGATCGGAAGATTAACGGTCCTTTTTTCTGTCAGACGTGGCGGGCGTCATGAAGACATTGACAAGTGAGCAGTGACGCAGCGTCGCGTCGCGTCGCGTCGCGTCGACAGTGTGATGTCACGCGTCGCCACCGGTCTCCAACTCTCACATGCAACTCTATATGAACTTGTAGAGTACTTCCTGGAATTCACGTGACCAGGCAACACGAAATAAACAAAGAACAGTTTAAATCATAAATCGTTACATAGATACTCACGAGCATTTCACAGTCATTTTCTCTCCGCGCATAGGTGGAAAGTTTCTGGACTTCGAGGACAGATAATTAAACACTAACAAGGGGACCGCGTCATCACCGGTTTCATCCAAATGCATGGTATATACAGGGTTTGGGCAGGGATAAAAGTGATTGAAGAGGAGCTTCTGATGGCGATGCGTTTAGAAAACTAGTAGTTCCCTGACGGACTAAAGAGCCTACTTTTCTTAAAATGTATGATTCATGCCAATGAATAATCCATATGTCAGAAATGAAATGATACATTGGATCTATCAGCGCTCGTAAAATAATGTTGGCAACAGTGTCATGAATGCGTTCTTAGAATTATTCTGAAACATTAAGATCTATTATTGTCCCAATTTTGGATAACATCCATTTGTTAATATAGAAGTTACAAGTATTTAAAAATTAAACCTATCAGCAGGCTTAGAATCATGTTGGCAGCACTGACAAGTATCAGTTATTCCAAAGTAATTTAGAATGTCAGGTACTATACGTGTGCAAAATTTAGAGTTGTTGGCCAGCATACTTTCTGATATATTGGAAATAGGATAAAAAGTATGGAGAGAGCACTTGTTAGCAGTTGGCAGCCCTGATGGCTCTTAGTAATATGTGTAGTCATATCTGTTATGGTACACAAATCACATATGATATTTCGTTGAAATCGATTTGTTAGTATATAAGTTACATGCATTTAAAATTGAACCTATCAGCAGGCTTAGAATCATGTTGGTAGCACTGACGTATATCAGTTACTCCGAATTAATCTAGAATGTCAGGTACTATACGTGTGCAGAGTTTGGAGCTGTTGGCTTGCATGCTTTTGGATATATTGGAATCGGAATAAACAAAATAAGGACAGCAGTTATTAATAATTAGCGTCTCTCAAGAATGCGCTTAGTCATATCTGTTATGGTACACAAAGCACATACGAAATTTGTTTGGAATCCTATTGATAGTATAGAAGCTACGTGCATTTAAATGTTGAACCTATCATGAGGCTTAGAATCCTATTGGCAACACTGGCATAATATGGGCTCCTGTAAATTAATCTGGTATGTCATTACCTCTCTGTGTGTCAATTTTGGAACAGCTCACATGTATTACTTCTGAGATATACAACATAGACCTCACATTTCAATTGTGATTTTTCAGCAGTTGGTAGCACTGATGTCATTTTCGGATAAGGTCGTGAAATATTCAGGTATAGATCTTTACTCAAACCAAATTTGGTTTTGATAGCTGCAGCCGTTTAGGAGTTAATGAGGGGTGGGGACACAAACACACACACAGACAGACAGAAGGACATACACACATTTGCTGAGATCGTACATTTGCTCGGATCGATCTCATGAGTCTACTTTTCTCTCATTTTTTACATAATGTGAAAAGTATGGTAAAAATTCGTGGGTCGGGTGCGGTATGCGCAATTTATATTAGCATGCTTTCCAGGCAATATGCTACCTTTTTTAATACTTGCATGTTGAATACTTGGATATTTACAGTATTTGCAATCCCAAATGTTCCTTTGCCTTTTCTTTTCATGCCTTTTCTTACAATATTAATAAATAAAATATATTGCACATTATTTCGGTGTATTGCAGTGTATATAACGTACAGAAAGCATTGAAAGTAAAACAAAGAGGAAAGGTTCCGCATAAGGACTCGATGCCGCGACCTCAGATTACTCTCCGCTGCACCAACTGCACTAATATAAGTGGCCCATGCCTCACCCGACCCGTGCCAAAAAAAATACTATCTTTTAATGCCTGGCCTTCTAGAGCTCCTACTTCTGTCACGTAAATAGGTAATTTAGGATTATTACTTAGTTATCACACTTAAATGGGCAATTTAGTGTGATAACTACAGTAAGTAATAAATGTATTTTTTTCCAAGAGTGCGTTTACATATTTATAACTTGCACCCCACCTAATTCATTGCTTGCCACGGTGGGTGAGTGGATAGCGTGTCGGTCTACTAACCCCAAGATTGCAGGTTCGCCCCTGACCGTGGTAAGTGATTTTTGAAAGGCGGCAAAAATACGATACGCATGTCATACGATGTTGGCATGTCAAAGAACCCATTTGAATTCAGTAGGCCGAGTTCATAATGGCAAAATTAATCTTGGGAGTTTCCGCCAGCACAAAGTTCCTCATTTCTCTACTAGAAAGCGCTATTGTGTTCAAGGAGATTAGATATCTAACATCTAACCTCCTTGACTTTCATAGTCAAGGAATTACGAAATTCGACGTGCAACCTACCCTCTGGGTGTCAAATAGCAAAGCTTGCACCAGGCACCCGAGGCCATACGATATTATTATTATTACATAATTCATTGAGCACAATCGTGTTGACCGACTGAAAAGCAGCAAAAGACAATTTGTTTAGGCAACACTGACAAAAAAAAAGGAATGGCTTCAAATTTCCACGAAAGTACAGAATACATAATTATATTTTCAATTTTAAAAATGACATTGGTTTTGAATCACATAATGCTTGTAAATTTAGATTGATGACCATAATCCACTTTCTCCCTTAAAGCGGATGACACGATTACCAGCGACCACTTACTGGCTAATAAGAAATTGAGCGTATCGTGCAGACCAAGATGTCTTCGTAGGTGGAGGATACTATATGTCGATGGAAGAAGTCAACATTTAATTATATATTGGTCCTCGGATCAATCGCAACAATATAATGCAGGAGGATATCACGAACAGGATTCAAGCTCTCAGCACATCAATTCAAACCCAAGCTCTTATCTGAAAACGCCTCGAAGATTAGGCTCTAACATATCGTTATACTTGTCCTCCCCTACCTACATTACGCAATGCCGTGTCAGACTACTACAATAGGCAGGTCATCTCGAGATTAGGAGAAGGAAGATTCCATGGTGAATCTAGTGATTATGAGCCACGGGACCTTCTTTTTACGTGGAATCTGAACCATAGGACAAGCTATTTCACTTCCAAAATCTCACATGCATTGACCGGGAATCGAACACAGTCCACCTTGGTGAGAGGTCAGCAGCTTGATCGCTGTGCCTCCACGCCCTCTAAGATTTTGAGAATATAGGGCGGGTAAGAGGATCTGGGAGGGCCAACATACTAACCCTGACCACTTCGTGGTGTCGGAGTTCAATTTCAGCTCTGCTAAGAAATGTGATTCTTGTTCGAAGACCGGAATGGGGTACCCTTAGCCTCCTGAGGCAAAACTGAGAATAGATGGGTTTCGATTCCAACCTCAGGCATCCTAGAAGTGATTTTCCATGGTTTCCCAGTTCTATTCCAGGCAAATGCCAGGATTGTTTCTAACTTGAAGCCATGGCTACCTCCCATTTACAAATATACACACACTAATACAGACACCACAATCACACACGTTATCAACCAAATTCCACCCAAACCCAATAACATGGGGCCAAATGACCAGGATGTTGAATAACCCTCACCTAATTAGAACGTTATACAGAAGATGGAGAAACCAACACAGGAATACCTGTTAGCGGTTGACCTACACATTGGCTCTCGTAAAGAAGAGATGGAGGAAGCCTAATGTCAACTCTACAGATACGTAAAGTATCTGGCATTATTATACACACACAAGTTTATGGAGTTCAAAAAGTCCCTCAATGAGGCAACAACATACATCACGGTAGCTACACTTAGGTTAGGGCTCCCATTACGAGATTGTTGATGACATTTTGACAAATAAGATAAATAATAAGCGAAAACTTTAGCCATGACGGTTAACTAACAACGATATTCGCATTGACTCACAACAATAAAATTGATATTATTCATCATAGTTCAGATGAAATTTATACTTTAAAAAGTCTTGGTTTCTAAATTCCATTTTCCCATAATTTGGCTCATATTACAATTTTTATAGGATTTTATCAGGATACAACACACATCAAAAATCGTTTTGCATATTGCTGGCCAAAAGTCGTAGTGGTCTCAAACTCATTAGTTGTTCTAGCGTGTGTGTATACTCACCGGGGTCAATGAGGATAGATCTGTGCCAGTGTGGAGACGATCCTGTAAACGTATGCATGACCAATACATCCGAGACCGATACCAACAGGCTGGTGCAATGTTTTGGAGTGGCATTATGTATGGTCGCCGAACCCCTCGTGTTCAACCCAGGGTGTATGACAGACATATGTTACAGGGATAATTTCCTGGCACCTGCAGTGAAAGGATATGCCGACAATGTCGGCCCAAATTTCACTTTTGTGGACGATAACGCTCGGCCGCACAGAACTGACATTGTCAATGCCCCTCTTCAGGAGAATGGTATTCTCAGAATGGAATGGCCTGCCTATGCTCACAATTGTGTAGAACAGGCGTGGACACTGCTTAATAAATAAGACTGTCCTCACTTTCATCCCCACTGTACTCCTTGGAAATATGCAAAACTTTTTTGGATGTGTGTATTTCCATATGATAAAATGTATTATTTCTGTTCATGAATTTTATATTTTCTCAAATGTCTTCTGTTACAAAATTACAGTACTTAGTCATTATATTTTACATATTTATTGTTGTTAAATTTTCTGTTAAAATTTACATACTTTCTTATTCTTTTCTTTCCATTTTGTTCATTGTATCGTGCATAAATTTTAGTTTATTTTGTTTTTCAACAATTAGTTTTAATAACTTTAGTTAAGTTTTTCAAAGTTTGATTATCAATTGGCTGAAAAGGTCCCATTGATGGAGCGTAAGAGGTAGATTTTTGTAACAATTACATGAGACGGATTAACATCAATTGTAAGATAATGTTATGGAGTTTCAGAACCAAAACATAGAATAATGGATATGCTTTTATTCGTCTATTCATATTACACACTGCTGTGCAAAACTGTCCTATGTTGTGTCACTGTCAGTAACAAAACTCGTTGAATCTCAAAACACACATGGGAAGACCTGCTACAGTATCGTACGGAAGGCAACTGAAGGGAATATTCGATGTGACGAACAGAAATGACACATTTATACACAGGCAATACGTAATATGATGCAACATAATGCCTCTCCACACCATAACACTTAGACCACCGAAATGATTGTGTTCGACAATGTTCCTGGGTGCATTAAGTGTTCCCATCTCTCGCCAGATAAAGGTACAGTACGTCTCGAATCACTACGCAGACTAAATGTGCTCTGATCTGAGATGAGCAAGCGACCCCTGTCCTCGTTGGTCCAATCCTGATGCTCTTGGCAAACCATCGCAAACGGTGCCGCCGATGTGTGGGTGTCAATGGTATCACGCCCAGTCTCTATCCGCGTGTTGGCGACCTTGTTACCCCACTTTCAGTCATTTCCACCGAGGCATTGCTATGTTATTTGGCTTCATGTATCTCGTCCTTAAGGTTTGCACGGCGGCTTCGGTGGCGTAGTTGGTAGCTTGCAAAGCTTCTATGCCCATTATTGCGGGTTCAAACCCGGCCAAAGTCGTCGGATATTTTAAGAGCATTAAAAATCCCTCAGTATGTCTTCCTCCGGAGGTGAAGTAAAGCTGGCGATACCATGTCATAGATTTATGGCATGTTAAAGAACCTACCACTAATTACACCTGTGTGAAGCTAAATTAGGTTAGGTTAAACATTTGACAAACGCTCTTAGGTTCAGACGTTCGTCGCCGGGAGCCGACTGCAGTGGCGTCTGGTAACCAGGTTCTGAACTAGTAGTCGCTGCCGGTGGCGTTTGGAGGCAAAAGTAGGAACTATTTGAAGAAAAAAATGTCTGCAGTCCTTACTTGAAATGCTTGCCACGGTGGGTGAGTGGTTATAGAGTCGGACTACCAACCCCAAGATTTCAGGTTCGCTCCTGACCATGGTAAGTGATTTTTGAAAGGCGACAAAAATCACGACACTCATGTCATATGCTGTTGGCATGTTAAAGAACCCATTTGAATTCAGTAGGCCGTGTTCAATGGCAAAATTAATCTCGGGATTTTCCGCCAACACAAAGTTCCTCCATTCTCTACTTGAAAGCGCTGTAGTGTCAAGGAGTTTATATATATAACCTCCTTGATTTTCATAGTGTTCAAAGGAACGACGAAATTCGACATGTAAGCTACCCTCTGGGTGTCAATTAACAAAGGTTGCACCAGGCACCCGAGACCATATAATATTATAATTACTTGAAATGAAAACAGATATACACACTAATACAGTCATCACAATTAACACTGGTTATCAGACAGATTCTACACACACCCAAAGTACACGGGGCTACATGACCAGGTTGTCGCAGCCCATAAACTGAGGAACGAACCAACAAGGTTTGCACCGCAGTGTATAAATCTTGCACGCTTCAACGAGTGGGAATTAAGTGCAATTGCACTTGTTGCCATGGTAACTAGGTGTCGGAAACTGATCTCGCTAATTCCAGACAAACCTCCAAACCAAAAGCATGTCCATGTTATAATGAAATAGGCCTAATCCAATAAAAGATATGGAATATGGTGTCCTTGACCGGTCATTGCTAGGAAAACATTGCCCGGAATAAAAGTTCGTAATTTTCACAAGAAACAAAAAAGAAAACGAACAAATCACAGCAAAAGATCCAAGTTCTGGTCATTTGCATTGCAGGCATCAAATAGTATAGAGACAGCCAGTCTGTTTCGTGCCGCGTACTTGGCGCGGGCATCGAAGTGGGAACACGAACACAACATCAATGTTGATAGTTCAACATTACTTCGTTACCCAAACTCTACCAGGTAGGACTACAATAGGGAACGTTACGAAATTTAATAAATATATCTCAAGGCAGTGAACCGGCCATTTTAGATCGTGGCTAGTCAACTCTCGGAAATCTTGGAATGTTTTCACTTTCAGGAATCGCATTAAGGGGCTCACAAAATACCTAGCACGATCTTTCCAATGTTTTGTTATCCACTAAGATTTCTGTACTAAAATAATTTATAATAGAATTATAGTGTTTTCCAACATTTGATCATTTAAATACTTAAATCAGAATTAAATTTCTTGGAACCACTATACAACTCAAGTCGGCTGCCAAAAGTGGTCGGTGCTTATAAGAAGGATGATAATATTATTTACGATTACAGTACATGGAAGGAAGAGTCCCGCTTAATACGAATACTTCACGAGCAATCGGCGTTAACTGCGTGCAATAACGTATTAACATATTAAACGCTAGACCAACGCCCTATCACAGTTCCATGCCTATCACCTTGCAAATATATGTGAGGAGCTTGATTAGGACACATAAAATTGTATATCACATCTATCTCACCTGCATATGTCATGTGATATCCGAGAGCACCAACGCGCTAGCTCGTATCTCACTGGTATCGGAAGAGCATGGGTTCCCATCCCACCTCGGCCGTCCGGAAACTGGTTTTCACCACCAGGCAAATGCCGGGTTAGTTACTTTCAACAGGTCCACGGCCGACTTTCTTTCAAAATCCCTCCCCTGACTCTTTCTTAATTAGATCCAAGTTAGTGGTCGCCTGTCACCATCCCCAGTTGTATCTGCTAACTAACTGTGTTCAAATCACAGACACTGTCCTTGCGACGGACGAGGAATGATCCCTCACAGAGTCCGTGGTTGAAGCCGAGCAGGTGGAATAAGTGATTAAAAAATTAACGCGTTTTTCGAAGATCGTTACGGGGAAGATATTTTCGTGAAATAGGCATTCTTGTGACTATGTTCTGGGACTTGAAATAATGTACATCTGTGTGTAGGCAGTGTATAAAACAGGGAGAAAACACACGTTACCTTTCAGCACCGGTAATAGTACTTCCGCTCTATGGATTTCCAGTTCCCACTTCCAGTCATTGTACGTGACTTTTAGCACCCGGCTACGCTATTGGGTAATCTTCTTCTTTGTGTAAATTCTCATCATTAATGGCCATCCCTGCAGAATGACCAATATAAGTACCATGCCTGACAGGTAGCACGAAAGGTTTCATTACACAGGGTCAGTGTCCTTAATTTCACTGTATCGTGTCATTTTGTTATCAACTGGAACTTCCTCCACCAAGAACTAGGTTGTCGGGTTCAAGGCCATTCCATTATTATTTGTGGAATCGATGTCGGGACCACATGTTCTCACACGCTCCAGGTTAATGGCCTAGACACGGAAGCTTAAATGGCCTTGAGGCAACGTCACCACCATTTCAGATGTTAATGAATCTACTAGGATATAAAAGAGCTTACGTTTTGTGTTTTTAACAATCTTCTTGCCATTATTAACATTTATTTTGTGAATTTCAATAACCTCCGTTTTGATCTCTACTGTGTAGAACACTTCAAGACTGATTACATATTATATGGATGTTAAATAGCTTGAATAATCCAGAAACTGATTTGAGTTCAATCAAACAAAGGTTTCGATCAAAAGGTTGATCATGTGTAATCATTCATTAAAATGCCCCCTCAGTAGAGGGCGAAACGTCAGTTAATCAAGTAAAATACACAATGAAATAACACCTCTTAAAAGAAACACGCCTATCAATTATATATGAATTGCAGCCAATGGACATAGCTGGGTATTTTTGATTGAACGCCCGAGGGCTCGCAAAAAGTTCAATTTCAAGTAGTTCCGACTTTGGTTACCAGATGCTACTGCCTCTAGCGGTGAACGCTGGAACTTGATAGAGCGTTTCTAACTAGCCAAAATTAACCCAAAAATTTTTCTACACACTACCAATTGCAGTGGTAGGTTCTTTTACGTGCCACTGGCCCGCCGGCTTTACTTGCCCTCCAAAGAAAGGCGTACGGTACGATTTTAACGTTCTTAAAAATCCGACGACTTCGGCGGGTTTGAACCCGCATAGCTGTTCAGAATGCTACTGACTAAGCCACGAAAGACAGTAATATGCCTATCAATACAAATCATATAATATATATTGAATTAAAGTAGATGTTTAAACCGTTCGTTGGAGAATTTTTTTTCAGCTTATAGGGCCTATCCAAGGCAAAATCTATTCTAATTAAAACCTAGATTAAAAATATTCCTAAAACTATACTAAGATTCAAATAAACTGAAAATGGTAAATAAATGGATATACTTAACATAAAATATAAGCGTTTAAGACTTAAATGACCGCGAAAGTCTTGAAATTGCCAATCCCCCTAAAAGTTAATTTGCTCCAAGTTATCAACATTATGAAGATACCGAGACATCTTAACACTTTAACTTTCATGTACTGTGTGTTCACTATAGACCAAAAAGCAGAATGCCTTTATTTGTTTTGTGAAGATGTTATAATATTTCTCAGCTCTGCCAAGAAATTTAATTCGGATCTTAAGGCCGGATCGAGTTACACGCAGCGTCTTGAGGCAGAACTAAGAAGTGGATTCGATTTTCACCTCAGCCACCCTAGAATTGGGTTTCTTGTGAAATTTCTACTCAACACCCTACATTGCTTTTTAATCTCTCTATTGATTCCTTGTGGCTGGGTGTGGCTCAGCTTTAACCTTCTCGCCTAATGTGCCGAAGGTTACAGGCTCGAATCCTGGCGCAGTCAACTAACTTTTGAGGGTGCGAAAATGTGTATATTTACTGGCTCGTTAAAGATCCCCTTTGGGGCAAAATTCTGGCACCCCGGCTTATTTAAAAGCCACAATAACTAAATGGGACTTAAAACAAATAACATTATTATTATTATTATTATTATTATTATTATTATTATTATTATTATTATTATTATTATTCCTAAGAGTATTTTAAGTCAAACACATCTTATATTGGGCTATGTGGATTGTTCAGGGATATAGGGCCACCTTCTCTGGTATTGGAGTACGTATTGAGATTCCGGATCGAATGTTTTTAATCGCGATTCTGCCAAGTAGGACGTTAAGCTCTTACTTTCTAATATTTATTAAGGTATACGGTCGTAGTTACTACATGGGAACAAGTTATTCTGCAATCCTGACAGATAAAAGAAACTAAAAAGTTAAAGGATCAGGACCAATGTGTCAATTAAACATACAGTGGAGTTACTAAAAGCACATCTTATCATCATTTATTATTAAAGAGTAAACGGGAAAAGTTGCAGAAAATACAAAGATTAATGAGTAATATTTGTGTAAAGTACGTAACTACAGTACATCATTTAATTCATAGAACCAAGATAACAATGCTTGCTACGTAGAAATACTGGTACATACTGTACTTTATCAGGAATATTACCGTATATGCAACCTGGCGATTCTGAGGCACATTATTATCACAACCAAATAACCGATTCTTATATTCAGAAATTGAAGGATTAACAGGATTTGTTATTTTCAAAAAAATATCTCAATTAACTCTAACCACATTTAAACATTAAACAAGAAGTTCCGTGACGAACTAAAGAGCCTACTTTTCTTAAAATTTAAGATCCATGCCAATGATTAATCGATATGGATCTATCTAGAATAATGACGAAATTAAGTTAGTAATATCGAAATTTCTAATTAGTTCGAAATACTGGATACCTGGCATAATGTAGCTTAATAGAGCACTACAGTTGGCAGCCCTGGTGACTGAATATATTCTTAGTTCCATCTCTTAAGGTACAGAATAGAAAATTTGGTTGGAGTCCAATGAATAGCATGGACGTTACATGCAGTTAAACATTGGATCTAACAGCGCGCGTAAAATCATGTTGGCAACAGTGTCATGCATGTATTGGTCAGAAATAATCTGAAATAATATGATCTATTGTTGTGCCAATTTTGAATGAAATCCATTAGTTAGTATAGAAGTTACATGCATTTTAAAATTGGACCTATCAGCAGGCTTAGAATCATGCTGGCAGCACTGACGTATATTAGTTACTCCAAAGTAATCTAGAATGCCAGGTATTATACGTGTGCAAAGTTTAGAGCTATTGGCTAGCATTCTTTCTGATATATTGATATTAGGGTAACAAAAATAGAGACAGCATTTATTAACAGTTGGCAGCCCTGGTTGCTCTTAAGAATACGCATAGTCATATCTGTTATGGTACACATAGCACATACGAAATTTGGTTGAAATCCAAATGATAGTATGGAAGTTACATGTATTTAAAGTTGGACCTCTCAGCAGGCTTAGAATCATGTTGGTAGCACTGACGTATATAAGTTACTACAAATTAATATAGAATGTCATGTACTATACGTGTGCATAGTTTAAAGCTGTCGGCTTGCATACTTTCTCATATATATTGGTATTTGGATAATAGAAATTAAGAGCATTTTTAACAGTTGGCAGCACTGGTGGTTCATAAGAATACGTTCAGTCATATCTGGTTATGTACACATACAACATACGAAATTTGGTTGAATTCCAATTGATAGTGTAGAAGTTATATGCATTTAAATATTGGACCTATCAGTAGGCTTATAATCATTTTGGCAACACTGCCATGTATGGCCTTCTGGAAATTAAACTACAATATTATTATCTATATGTGTGCCGATTTTGAAATAGCTCCCATTCATACCTTCCAAGATATCGAACACGGAACACAAATTTCAATTGCGATTTTTCAGCAGTTGGTAGCACTGACATCATTTTCAAATATGGCCGTGAGATATTCAGGTATAGATATTTACTCCTACCAAATTTTATTTCGATTGCTCCAGCCGTTTAGGAGTTGATAGGGGGGGGGGGACACACACAGACAGACAGACAGACGGACAGACAGATAGACAGACTGACACACATTTTCCTGGATCGATCTCATAAGACTACTTTTTCCTCATTTTTGCAAAATGTGAAAAGTAGGCTTATAAGACTACTTTTTCCTCATTTTTGCAAAATGTGAAAAGTAGGCTAAAAATATTGCACTGACTTGGGTGAATCATCTCTCTGTGCAGGAGCCAGTATCTAAAATTCTAACACAGGCAAGAATTTCCCCCCAAATTTAGCAGCGTGGTGGGACCACGGTTTTATGGTCAGATAGCTGGCTTGACGCCAGTGAGGCGTGGGGTTGTGGAGTTATTTGCGTTGGTCAAAGCGGCTGCTGGCTATTTTTTCCGTTGGTAATATTTATCTCTGCTAATGCCAAGCCCATCGCTACTGAATGAATTGTTGGCACTGTGTAACAGACAACAATGAACACTCACGGATATATATTTGATATATCATATTAAATATATAATCGTTAAAATCACATGTCGGTTCATTGGTTATTTCCACAAAATCTTTCGATTGTTAGTCCGTCTGTTTCGAGTCAAATAATATTCTACATGGTTTAACTTTTTGTGCCGTGTATGAATGTACATGTGTATGTTCATTTGTTTCGTTTTCTACGAAAGGATTTTCATTGTATGTTAGAAAATATTTGATGCTATGTATTATGGTAATTATCAGGGAGATTTATAGTATCATTGAATGTTAATGTAATGAGGCAGTAAGTGGCTATTGAAAAAGGAATGATTGGTGTGGCGGAACTGTCGGGGAGAAGAAGCTCTTTGTCAGGTCATTGGCATGAATTTACCCCAGCCATAAACATGAAATGACTTACCCTGTATCAGTTTGATGTCATAATTCGTAAAACTGAACTACGAGTGACACAGCTAGTTGATCTTGGATTTATTAAGGTTTGTTTTGGGTTTATACTTATCGATTGACGGTACAAAACATTATTATTTTATCTTTAATGGCTCAACAGATCAGGCTCTCCTTCCAACTCCTTGCTCAGTTTAATTTGATGTTCCATTAACCCATTCGATGCGGTTGGCATCATGAAGGGCTTCAAACCGTAAAATACTGTACATTCGCTACAAAGAAGCTCATTCCTCATTTCTGACCAAGATCAAAGTAGGAATAGTTAATGGTAAAAACACAATACTGACACTGATATCGCATATTTAAACACAATGAAATTCCAACGTGCGAGCCTGGCTTCGATCTCAAACCCCTGTGAACAGCGTCATAACTGTGTCATGGGCCATGACAGCCCTAAGAGCTGATCACCACTGCTGGTTTCCGTGGTGTTCCAAAAGCCTCAGACGTGTGATAAAGGTGTGGCTGCCACAGTTCCTGCTTTTCCTTCAGCTCGATTCTCTTTCAATCAATGATCAGCATTCTGAGTAGAGCACTCGCCTTGCCACCTTCCGTCGCGACGCACCATCTGATTACAAAAGCTGCCAGCAGGTGAGCTGCTAGCGTCCAACAATTCCTCCCCTGCCCCCTTCTGAGCTCACCTGCCGCATTGCGAAAACTTTCTTCGTCTTTAGAAGCAATTCCCATATTCCCAAAAGTTCTTTATATCTTTTCTTCCATGTATCTGTTTCTCTATAGAGACGGCATTACCTTGCTTATTCGTGCCTGACGGTTCAAGACTGTCTTTTAACTTCCTTTTCACTGTTTCAAATACAGAACTTCATTTTAATCCGGTGGCAAATGGATGTAGGAGCAAACTACGGAACGGTTAAAATCAATACTGGAGAACTTTATCAATAAACTGAAAGGAACTGTTCGCAATCACTCAACTTTCAATTGCTGATATTGCTTTCCTTTCAGTACAGATGTGTTAGTGTTGTTGTACCTGTTTGGGACTTGGGGTTCGGTGGTCAGTAGTGAAGTGAATTTTCATGTGTATATATTGCAGTGGTTTCGGTTTTGATATGTTTGCAATTGGAGCTAATAATGAAAGGAAGTGCCAATTAGATAACTAAAAGCACCATCCCAGAACTTGCCTTTTGTTCAATTGGAAAATAAAACATTCTAAGGATATGAATAATAGCCGACATAGAGATTGGAGTCAACCAGAAATCAATAGAAACTGATACTGTTATCATGAATTCAACTTATAGGAACGTTTTCTGATTTATTGTGTGAATGTGTGTGTTCATTATTTTCTAGTCAAGAATTTTGTAAGATTCCCCTACAACCTAAACATCAGTAATTAAAACCGATCTTTGAATAGCTGTGAACGGTCTATCACATCTAGCTTAGTACAGATATCGTTATACTTATCCGGCAGTCTAGTATTAATGGTCTAAATTAGTTTAGTAGTTCACCATGTTCAATTCGAACTTGGAGCAGATGACATCGAGTTTAGGCTTGAATGACGAAGCTCACTGTTGTCACAGTGGGAACTGATAAATTCCACAGGCTGGAATTCTCCTGTCCACTGTCACAACTAATAATAGAAACTCACCTCTAACACTATAAAATTACAGCCGTTTGTGGCGCAAAGACCACGTGATCAGCCATTCTATTAGAAGTGAATCACACCATCAGCAATGCGAGTTTGCATGGTCGGGCCAATTTCTATCGAGTCGGATATCTTAACAATTGTTCAAGTTAGTAAGACAACTCTGTAAAAACAAACACCATTGGAAAAATTCTTAGACAGAACAGTAAATCGAACCCAATCAACCGAATGCCAGTGAACTAAGTAAACCGCGTGGTCAGGGGTAGCTGTTGTATTTATGTGATGACTGTAGTAGTGTGTGTAACTCTTTTAGAGATAGGGATGCAGTAGTTGCCCCGGGACTTGAAGTAAGGTTCAACAGTATCCCGGCATTTTCCTGGAAGAAATGTGGAAAAACCCGGTGAAAACTCAAACTCAGGATAGCCCCTGTAAGCGCAGGGATTCGATCTCTGGACTTACTACAACTTCACGTCGCGATTATAGTAAGCTTTTTAAAATTCACGGTGATGCCACGGGATTTTCTTCTAATTATTGTTGATACGAGATTATGAAGTTCATCACCACCTTGTTAGGTATGTATGTATGTCTACCCCTTATTATTCCCGTTTTCCAACGGGGTCGGGGATGAGATGCGATGGAAGTCTTTGTGGCGATGGTTTTTACGGCCGGATGCCCTTCCTGACGCCAACCTCATGAGAGAAGTTAATGAGAGATGAAATGAATGATGGTGAATGAAACTGGGCAAGTATATGGAAGGAAGCGGCCGTGGCCTGTCAGAAGGTACCGTCCCAGCATTTGCCTGGTGTTGAAAATGGGGAAACCACGGAAAACCATTTCAAGGACGGCCGACGGTGGGGCTCGAACCCACGCGTCTACCGAGTCAGCAGAGAGCTTGGCCCCATGACCTAATGCTGCGCGTTAGCCAGCGTAGCCACTACTGTCGGTATCACCACCTTGTTAGGTAAGTTATATAAAATATACTGTACATCTCTTTCTATGCTGCAGATTACCTCGTGATTCTGTTTAATGTAGCCCACACTAACACACGGGTTCATAAACAAATTAGTTTAAATCACTTCGCCAGTGCTAATATAGCCAGCCTCTCTCTCCCCCTACTGTTTGTTTAGACCAGAAAATGTTTGGTTTGACAACTTATTTCACGCGCTTAACTCAAAGGCTTGCAGCAACACACGCACCCACACCCTTTTGTCCACAGCTGGAAATTTATAACAATTTTGGGTTATTCTGAGAAGGCAGTTAACTCCACAAGCATTGCACAGCTCCAAGCCCGGTACAATACCAGCAGAGTCCATTATTGTTTCCTGTAATGTATGATCGCGGAGCCAATTCAAAGGCCAGATTTTATCCTAGCTTTATTTACATTCTGAGCATTACCACGTGGGGGAAGGGGGCGGAGAAAGAGAAACTGTGACGTAGGGAGTGCGAAATGGGGCAAGGAATAATCCAGATAGCAAGTAGGCTATAGTACTTTACAGGATATAAGACTAATACTGCACTTACCTTCCATTATTAGACAGAAAATATATTACAATGAGTTGATGGTGTTGAATCTTTGCAACATCGTGGTCATGAATCCCCGTGTACTTGGGTGTGTGTAGAATTTATCTGATAACCTGTGTCACTGGGGTGTGTGTAGTTTTAGGTAAATTTCACTAAAAAGCTACCAATTGCAGTGCTACCATATCTCGACTTCCGGAAAACTTTGGCATATCTTCGCGTTTCACATCCCCCAGACCCCAAGACCAACCGTCAGTACAAAAGTTTATATATCATTTATGTATGTATAAGATTATATGTATACACCTAGCACCTATATCACTTTCTTGTGGATAGGATAACCACCGCAATTTTGCACCAATCACTTCGAATTTTATACATAATATATATATCCCTTTAAAATCACAGTCGAGATCATTAATGGGCAGAATCGGACCAGGGGGGGGGGGGGGGGAGAGGAGGAAATAGGGGGAAGGAGGGGGTTTCAAAATAGTGAAATATCGCAATAACTCTCTTTAAATGGATTCGATATTTCACATATTGAATCCATTTAAAGTTCATACTATTCCTCGGATGCGGGCCAAAAATCTACTGTATTTTTGTAAAGATTTCTGGTAGCACCAACCATTGACCAAAAGGGTTGGAGAAAAGGTGGGTTTTTAGAAAAACAAAAACCATGGTATCTCTCTTAATAGGCACAATATGAAAACCGTATATGAGGGACTATATTCTTCTAATTATTACCTAAGACTAGTGTCTGAAAGAATTTTTGATATGACCAATCGTTACGCCAAGGGATGAGCAAAATGATTTTGGAATTATAAGAAAATGCCAAATTGATGAGGGAAGACTTATCAGAGGTTGCCATGATAACGCCACTGCACGGCATAACATTCCGTTTTCCATCTGTCTCTATGGGAAGCGGCTTCGGTGGCGTAGTTGGCAGCATGCTGAGCTTCCATGCCCAAGATCACGGGTTCAGACCCTGACGAAGCCATGGGATTTTTTAAGAGCGTTAAAAATCCCTCAGTATGCCTTCCTTCGGAGGGGAAGTAAAGTGGCGGGCCCTCTAACTACAACTGTGTGAAGCAAAATTTGTAGGTAACATTTAATTAACACTGTAAGTTCCAACGTTCGTCGCCAGGTGCTGGTTGTGGTGGCATCTAGCAGCCAGGTTCACAGCTAGGTGTCGTTGATGGTAGCATTTGGTAGCAAAAGTAGTAACTACTACTTGAAATTGACCGTCTGCAGTCCTTACCTGAATTACATACTAATTCAGCCATCACAATTACACCGGTTATCAGATAGATTCTACCCACACCCAAAGTACACGGGGTTACATGACCGCGTTGTCGCAGCCCCTAAACTGAGGAACCAACCAGACTCTCTGTAGGAGATACAATTTTGCTTGAAGAAGTAACAGACCGTTAGATAGTTACACAGCAGTGTCGAAACCTTGCATAAGGACAGTGTGACCACCAGTATAAGAATAGACCCCAAATGATGAAAAGGTTACCGTCCCCATAAGACTTAAAAATATGCATAAAAAGACGAAAAACAAAGTTTATCAAGCTCCAATTGGAAAATACTTTCTCATAATGAGAGGTATAAAATGAGCTCTGGTCCTTCCACGAAAGCCTCTCTATTTTGCTTATTTTTGCCTATCCCCTAATTTTGCCCGTTGAATTCTACCTCCGCCTTCCAGCGTGCCGAGAGGGATATTTTTAATTGAGGGAGGATTGGGGTAGGAGGCGGCCGTGGCCTTAAGTTAGGAATCATCCCGGAATTTACTTTCTGTCTATATGCAGTCCGTGTCGTTGTTAGTGGCTCAATGTTGATTGCAGTGAGGCCCTTGAGGGTGTCTGCTAGCCAGCGTACTTTGGTTTGTCGGGTTCCATTCACTATGAGGAAGATTTTCTTGGTCAATCGGGAATTGTCCATTCGAGCTATATGTCCGTAGAATTTCATTATTATATTATTATTATTATTATTATTATTATTATTATTATTATTATTATCATTATTATTATTATTATTATTACTATTAATTTTATTCTTCTTCTCCCTTCTTCTTTACGACTTACTAAGGACCACGTCATGTCAACTGTTTCTTCTGCATTTTAATGTTGGCCCAGTACTCTTTCATTCGCAATCGAAGTAGCACCTCTCTCTCCGTCGTTCACGCCTTCTCGGTTTTTAGCCTACTTTTCACATTTTGCAAAAATGAGGAAAAAGTAGACTTATGAGATCGATCCGGGAAAATGTGTGTCTGTCTGTCTGTC
Organism: Meconema thalassinum; assembly: GCA_946902985.2. Lineage (NCBI taxonomy): Eukaryota > Metazoa > Arthropoda > Insecta > Orthoptera > Tettigoniidae > Meconema > Meconema thalassinum. The sequence goes on from OX336388.2 coordinate 1,212,226,333, forward strand.
TGTCTGACTGTGTGTGCCCCCCCCCCCCCCCCCCCCTATCAACTCCTAAACGGATGCAGCAATCGAAATCAAATTTAGTATGAGTAAAGATGTATACCGGAATATCTCAAGCCCATATTTGAAAATGATGTCCGTGCTACCAACTGCTGTAAAAACGCAATATAAATTTGTGCTTCATGTTGGATATCATGGAAGGTATGAATGGGAGCTATTCCAAAATTGGCACACATATAGATAATACTATTTCAGTTTAAATTCAAGGAGGCCATACATGACAGTTTTGCCAAAATACTTTTAAGCCTTCTGATAGGTCCGATTTTTAAATGCATATAACTTCTACACTATTATTGGATTTCAACCAAATTTTGTATGTAATATGTGTACATAAACAGATATGACTGAGTGTATTCTTAAGAGCCATCAGGGCTGCCAACGGTTAATAATTGCTCTCTCTATTTTCTTCACCCAAATACCAATATATCTGAAAGTATGCAAGCCGACATCTTTAATCTATGCACACGTATAGTTCATGACATTTTAGATTAATTTGGGTAACTTATATACTTCAGTTCTACCAACATCATTCTAAGCCTGCTGATAGGACCAATTTTTTAATACATGTAACTCCTATACTATCAGTTGGATTTCACCCAAATTTCGTATGTGCTATGTGAAAAATAACATATATGACTATAAGTATTCTTAAGAGCAATCAGGGCTGCCAACTGTTAATAAATGCTGTCTATATTTATTTTACCCTAATATTAATATATCAGAAAGTATGCAAGCCAACAGCTCTATACTTTGCACACGTATAGCACCTGACACTCTAGATTAATTTGGAGTAATTAATATAAGTCAGTGCTGCCAACATGATTTTATGGTTGCTGATAGGTCCAATTTTAAAATACATGTAACTTCTATACTAACAAATGGATTTCATCGAAAATTTGCCCAACAAGATATCATAATATTTCCGATTATTTCTAACCAGCACACGCATGACATTGTTGCCAACATGATTTTACGCATGCTGATAGATCCAATGTCTAACTGCATGTAACGTCTATTTGACTTCAACCAAATTTTGTATTCTGTGCCTTAAGAGATGGAACTAAGAATATATTCAGTCACCAGGGCTGCCAACTGTAGTGCTCTATTTGGCTACATTATACCAGGAATATTTCGAACTAATTGGACATTTCGATATTACCAACTTAGTTTCGTCATTATTCTTGATAGGTTCATATAGAATAATCATTGGCATGAAAAGTAGGCTCTTTAGTTCGTCACGGAACTTCTTGTTAGTTTCAGCTTAGGTTGAAAACTCCGGTGTTCTTGGAGTGTTTCCCTAAGTGGGTCACGCTCCTGGATATCTTCCACATGTTCTCCCAATCTCCAACAGATCTTTCTCTATTTGACTGAACCAGGCCACCTTTGTCTTTTTCTCATGGAGAATTTTTTTATTTTATTTATTATTAGGCCTACTATTATCCGAATTTGCTTTTCATAAGAATAAACCAGTCGTGAAATCAGGGAACCACACATTTTTGATATCAGATTGTAGAGTTTGCTAATTGATTGAGGTGGAAGGAAGCTTGTAGTTTAACGTGACCTTTAATCTCGTGATCATGAGCCACGGGACCTCCTTTTTACATGGAATCCGAACCACAGGACATGGCATTTCACTTACAAAAAAACCCACATGCATTGGCCGGGAATCGAACCCGGTCCGTCTTGGTGAGAGGCATACAGCTTGACCGCTGCGCCACCACACCCCTGGATTGTGATGGAGAGGACACCTTGCTATGAGAGGTCGTGCCAAGTGTGTTGTCAATGCGACTCTGCAAAGCGCGCTCTGGTGTGCCGGCTACACAACCCACTAACTCCGTCCAGGCCACTGAGCTAATCTCACAAAGTTGGAGATCGTATCACTGTGGAGTACATGATACAGTAGGTAATCAATGCACTTACTACACAACTTTATTGAATTCATATTAGGCGAGGCCCTCTGCTTGTAGGCGAGATGAGTTATTTAATGCCAATATAAATTGGCTTTTCCGGATGCGTCAAAGACAAAGTTCATTTCATACAAAATTCATATGATTTCTATCAGTACGCTATATTGAATTCAACATACTCAATTTAGTGAAATATAGGTCAGAACGAGAGATCAGCTGCCATCTTGTCTAGTAACCGAGACGACTCAGCTTTTTAAAGTCACTTCTGCACTATAATATTACAATATAAACTTTTTATTTCGAACGGGCCACCTCCTTTAGACTAGTTTAATACACCGACAGGACCAGTGTAACCGAGTGAGTTAAGTCACTATCCAGTCTGAGTAGAGAAGCCGCAGTTTGGTGAGCTGAGTTTCGAATCCTAATTCTGACAGTAGCCATCTTGCGTGTGGTATTTTTCCCACGGTTTTCCATACTAATTCTAGCACAATACCTCATTTCAACTCATGGAGCACCGATCCCATATCGAAGGTCCAGCTTTGATTCCAGACACAGCCAAGAGAGGTATAGAACGGGACAGTTCCTTTCAACAGGTCCACGGTCGATGTACTTCCAAAATCCCTTCCCTGACCCTTTCATAATTAGACCCAAGTTCGCGGTCACCTTGGCATTGGCCCTGCACCATCCCCAGTTGCATCTGCTGACAGTGTGTTCAGAGGAATGATCCCTCGCAGAGTTCGTGGGTGACGTCTAGCAGGGAGGATAAGTGATAGGAAAATCTTATACCTATGCTGAAAGTGGAAGAGTGTTTGCAGAACTATGCCCAAGGTTACAGGTTCAACTCTCAACACAGTCTGTTTGTATTACAAGGTGCTTAACCTTGAGATTGTTTAACAACAGTAGGAATAAAAGTAGATGTAAAACAAATTGCTATTATTATATTTATTATTTTAATTGTTGTTATTGTTATTCGGTAAGACTTGAAAAAGAAAGGAAGCTTTTAGGTTTTACGTGACCGTTAATCATGCGATCATGAGCCACGAGACCTCCTTTTTACGTGGAATCCCAATAACAGGACATGGCATTTAACATCAAAAATCTCACATGCATTGACCGGGAATTGAACCCGGTCCACCTTGGAGAAAGGCCAACAGCTTGACCGCTGCGCCCCCACGCTCCTCAAGTAAGTCATGAACATTTCTGATTGGTGAGATACATTCACTTCTGAGAATTGTGGAGAGATTTCTGCACTGATTTTCCAGAAATCATATGCAGATATTAGCTGCCCTTTTCCTGAAATCAGCAACTCGATATATCATCTTACGATAGACAGATTTGAGAATGAAACGAGTGAGTGCACTGCTGAACCAGTCTATACCAGTGTAAAGGATTTGTTTTCTGTGTTTAGCTCTTCATGTAGTCACGTAGTCCAACGATCACGAGCTTGAATGTGGCGAGGAATACAAAATAAACCTCGAATGGGCGCTGCCTTATTCGAGACTCCCGCCCTGGGATCTAACTATAGAAGAGATATGTCGCCTTTAAGCACATGGAATAATATGAGTTCACAAGTTTAATCCCCCATGAGATTACAAATAGTGGTATGTGGTTTTGCACCCATAGGGTCATGTTGAGTCCAGCATTGCATCTATACATTTGGACTTCACAACTTCATATTATTACCTTTCGAACATCTTTGGTCAACTCTTGTACTCTTCCAATCCTCGCTGTACTAAGTTATCAGAAGCCTAAGATGACTCATTTACCAGTCATAACTGGTCCTGGTTTTCTTTCTTTCCTCGTACTCTAATTTTTCTAGCGATCAATAGGGAAAATGTGTTTGTAGATCACAACGTGTAGTAGGACTACATCCTGGGTTACATTCAGTCTTCTAGTAGACTGTAAAGCGTTCACGGTTGTGGGATTCCTGAGCAGATCATGTTCCCTCTTCCAGTGAATTTCGTTCGAACTCGCACCTTATTCTATTTCATTTCTCCCTTGTATGACGGACCACCTTATGGTGTAGCGGCTAGCATTCTTGGTTGTCACTCTGGAGGTCCGGGTTCGATTTCCGGCTCTGCTAAGAAATTTAATTCCGGTCTTGGCGCTGAAACGGAGTACACTCAACCTCTTGCAGAACTGAGAAGATGCCAGTTTGTTTCCCACCTCAGCCATCCTGAGAGTGGTTTTCCGTGGTCTCCCCACTTCTGCTTCAGGCAAATGCCGAGATGGTTCCTAACTTAAGACCACGGCCGCCTTCTTCCCAATCCTGACTTAAATTACAAATACAGAGGTGTGCAAATGATTAGACTTGATGGCAGTTTTCCAACATTTACTTTGTATGCTTTAGTGACTTAATACAGTAGAAATGATTTGGAGGAGCTGCAATTATTTCAAATGTTTAATCAATAGTCTTAATAACATGATTTAACCTATTTTCGTTTATGAAAAAATTGGCTTATGAGATCACCTTTTGTCAGTGTGTCTGCCTGTGTGTGCGTGTGAGTGTGATGGTCTGTGCCCCCCCCTAATAACTTCTAAACGGCTGGAGCAATTTCAATGAAACTCGGTAAGTTCATAGCATTATTCCGGACAACCCCGACCGTGCCCTTAAAATTATGTAACGTCTCACCAATCCAACATGGCGGCTGTGCGAAATATTTCACCAGCATTCAATATCTCCGACACTTTTACCGATATCACCCTGTAATATTTTAAGGTGATAAAGGGAACTACTAGAAGTTCACCTATGTGACTTTTGAAAACCTGGTAACTACAAAACCAACATGGCGGCCAAGCGAAGTTGCGACTTTTAAATAGTCGTTTCTCGCGATTTAACCAACCAAACGCAATAAAACTTGGTACGGTATATATTTACACATTTTAATGCACCGACATCTAACTTCGTTCAATTGTTTATATAACCTCAAGATGGCGGTTGTGCGAAATATTTCACCGGCATTCTATATATCTGAAACTATTAGCGGTGTCACCCCAAAATTTTGTACTGAGATGAAGGAAAGGAAGCTTTTGGTTTTACTTGACCGTTAATCATGCAATCATGAGCCACGGGACCTCCTTTTTACGTGGAATCCGAACCACAGGACATGGCATTTCACATCGAAAATCTCACATACATTGACCGGGAATCGAACCCGGTCCACCTTGGTGAGAGGCCAACAGCTTGACCGCTGCGCCACCACGCCCCCGGAGATGAAGGGCACTACTGGAAGTTCATCTATAAGACTATAAAACCGGTTAACTACAAAACGAATATGGCGGCCAAGCGAAGCTGGAAATTTTAAAAACTGTAGACCTTTCTCGCGATTTAATGATCCAAACGCAATGAAACTTGGTACAGGAAACGTTAATACACATTGTAATGCACTGGTATCTAATTTAGTTCAATTGTTTACATAACGTCAAGATGGCGGCTGTGCGGCTTTTAAAATTAAGTTTTTTGTTTCTTGTGTCGTAATCATGCGATCGAAGTGAAAGTTTGAATAATGAACCTACCTTTAATGGTACATGACTCTATTGCCTATACATATAACAATCTAACATGGCGACCATCCGAAATATTTAGATGGGTCTCAATATATACGGATCTATTACAGCAATCAAACTGAATTTTTAATGTTCATAGGGACTATGAACATAAGTTCACCTGTAGGACTTTCAATAACCTGGTGGTCACAAATCCAACATGGCGGCGACGCGAAGTATAAATATTCACATGGTCGTTTCTCGCAATTTAACCATCCGAGTGCAGTGACACTTGGTACAGTAAATCCTTATACAAATGTTGAACCACTGGCATCTAATTTTTTCTATTGTTTCCATAACCACAAAATGGCAGTTGTGCGAAATTTTAAAATCTCGTTCTTACTTCTTGTGTCCTAACCATGGGATTGAAGTTTAATACTACACGTATGCAATAATCTTCATGTAACAGTACAAAACTCTAAGACCTACATATATACAAATCCAACATGGCGACCATCCGCAATATTTAGTCTGTTCTCAATATCTACGAATCTATTACAGCAATCAAACAGAAATTTTGTATGTTGATAGAGGCAATTAACATAAGTAGGATATATGAAAATAGGCTGTATAGTTCTTCACGGAACTTGTTTAAGAATCTGTCAGTAAAATCATTGTATACTGTTTTCACTTGAGCATATTTCCTTGTCAATGTAGAATGTAACACGTTCTCATTTGATTGCTTTATTCAACTTTTCCCTTTAATTTAGACCAGAGATATTGGATGTCTTTTATTACTGATTGTACTATGCAATGATTGTACACTCTAGAACTATTCAAGATTCGTGGACATTGGATTGAAATCACCTGATTTAGAGGATACAATCCAAATTCAATGAAACAAAATAGGAAAAGCGTACCCAGCTCAGGACTTCCTCAAAACCTCCAATTTTGAAGATTTCCAGATGCAATTCCTTATAGGAAACGATGTAAGTCCACAGGGGATAAAAATAATACCAAGTAGTGTGCTAAAATTAAAATAATATGATTTTGAATAAAGAATTATGACCGATTTAAATTATTATTTTTTGTCTAATAATTTGCACACCTCTGTACATGCACTAATACAGCCACCCAATCATACAGGTTGTCAAAATGATCCCACACCCTACCAAGTACAGTACACGAGGCTACATGACCATGATTTCTTAAGGCCCGTAAATGAATCAAAACAACAACATTACTACCATAACAAGAGTATTTTGAAGAGGTTCAGATCAAACAAATATTCCACCATTAACTTAACTTTTGTTATCGATTGTGTGTTTTGTGAGTTGAGTCATCAAGTGTTGTGTGACATGACTTTGGATGTTGGGGTAAACAAACACGGAAGATGTTCGTTCACCTCCCCTCGCAGATCCTGGTGGACAGATAAACAAAGCCCGTCCCCTTCCCCGCGATACACCTCGCTAGGTGATAAATTGGACGGGCAGACGGCTCCCTGACAGGTGGAAATAGAAAATGAAATGTGCATAAGGTTTCATCATAAGCTGCGTTCGTGACACGCGGAGTAGCGTGAAAAATGGGGCAACCTGCAAGACTTGAGGTCGATCCCGCACTAGATCAGCGTGGTAAGGATATGAGAGCTTGAGAGATGAAGATCTCCACTCAGCTGTTGCTATTGCTTTCTCAATCTTTTATATTAAGTCTGTCTGTTAGGTAGTCAGCCCGAAGGCTGGTTGGATCCTCAATAAGTACCGCCGTTAAGTTATGTGGGTAGATACCCACAAAAAACAAAGGCAGACATATATTGAGGCGTACTAGGCAAGATGAGGAGTGAGGTAGTTTGCCATTGCTTTCCTCACTGAGTCAGAACAGCAGTACTAACCCTATGAGTAGAACCTTTCACAGCATCCACAAGCACTGACTGTGCCCAGAATGTCGTTACTAAGCACCACCCATACTTCAGTAGCTTCCATAATAATCACAGCCATGAGTGAGACTGAGACATCGGTGAAAAGCCACATTTTACTCTAGCCTGGGCCAACCGACAAATGCAAATGTACTGCATTCATCAAGAGATGGCAAACATACATATTACATTAAGGGGATTCTATAAGCAAATTTATACTTTTAAACGTGTTCTATTAACTTCAGTAACCGACAGCAGTGGCTACGCTGGCTAAACAGCAGTGTTAGGTCTTGGGGCCAAGCTCTCTGCTGACTCGGTAGACGCGTGGGTTCGAGCCCCACCGTTGGCCGTCCTTGAAATGGTTTCTCGTGGTTTCCCATTTTCAACACCTGACAAATGCTGGGACGGTACCTTCTGACAGGCCACGGCCGCTTCCTTCCACATTCTTGCCCAGTTTCATTCATCTTCGTCCATTCCATCTCTCATGCCGACGCGCAGGTCGCCCACGGGCGTCGACTAGAAAGACCTGCACTCGGCCTCTCAGGAGGCCATACGACAAAAAAAAAACTTCAGTAACATCCGCCAAGTCAATAATATTGATGTAGTTCTTGATTGTTGTAGGGGCTTTTGAAACATTGTGATCATGTAGCCCTGTGCAGTTGGATGTGTGTATTATTTGTATGATAACCTGTGTCACTGTAATGTCTGTAGAAGTGTGTGTCTTTGTGATTGAGGTAGGAATTGGGTAGGAAGCGGCCGTGGCATTAAGTTAGGTACCATTCCAGTATTTCTACCCAAGGCAAATCTTCGGATGGCTCCTAACGTGAGGCGACGGCCTCTTACTTCCCAATACCACTCTCAATTACAAATACACATTCTACAACAGACACCACAATAAGACAGGTTATGAGACAAATCATTCATTCATTTATTAATTCATACATATATAAATATATACCCAAGTACTCGGGGTTAAATGACCACGATTTCACAAAGACCCTATACCGAAATGAATTAACAATAAAACAACGTAGGCAATTTTGGCATGAACAGCATTGCTCTTCTTGATTATCGTATCCATTAATGCTGATTTAATGGTCGGGTTAGCTCAGTGCGTTAAAATCCAAGGCAATGGGGTCAGGTTGGAGTTGACTCCAAAAGTGTTTCGTTCCTTAGCGAACGACAATTCGATGGTTCAGTTCCACAGTGCCCAAGATCGCGGGTTCAAACCTGGCCGAAGTCGTCGGATGTTTTAAGAGCGTTAAAATCCTTCAGTATGCCTTCCTTCGGAGGGGAAGTAAAGCCGGCGGTTCCATGTCATAGATTTATGGCATTTAAAAGATCCTTCCACTAACTAAACGTGTGTGAAGCTAAATTTCTGGGTTAGATTTCGTTGAAACTCTCTATCAAAGGTTCCAACGTTCACCATTAGATGTCAGCGACATCTGGTAGCGAAATCTGGAACTACTTGAAATTGAACGGAATTTGTAGCTCACCCAATCGGTGTCCGCTTGAAACAGCTACAGCCTCTGGCGAATCGAACATGTCCTCGGACACTCCCGGCACTAAAAGCCATACGCTAAATAAATAAACAGTGCGAAACAGCCGATATAATATGTTGTATAATCCATGAGCTGCCAGAATGGTCATGACATTTGGCCGGAAATTCCAAGTCAGTCATCACCTCTTGACCAATCCATGTTCGCATAGTTGATGTCATAATACTCTGCGATGCAATATTACAACCCACGTGCTTCAGTGACTGGTAAGCTGTATCTCTGGCTTGTACAGTTTGGCAACCTCGTTATCAGACCACATGGAGAGGCAGTAACTGTCAATCTTATTCTGGCAGCTCACATACTGTAGTATAGAGATGAAAGATAAAAATAAAATGTCAAGTTAGATATCGTTGCATTGAACTATACTTCCACATTGGTGTAATCGTAACAAGATATCGTGGTATTGAATTCCCTTAAAAATTGTATTTATTAAGCTTTGCTTAAATTTTAAATTTCTTCTCCTGAAAAGCTTGATTCTTTTAGATGTAGTACTATTGAACTGGGCCATTGAATTTTAACTCGATTACCAGACCGATGTTTCACTAGTTAGGTGTAGGTCAATGTTCCAACCCGCCTGGGGTGAATTATAGCCCACAAAGCTTCTACATTTTCATAGTAGCCTATAGCACGATTAGAATAGCGTGCAGTCAAGTCATACCCACAAATTACATCCATGCAGATGTAGTACATGAAAAGGATAATGTTATGTCAGCACTAAAGCTATTTCGTTCTTTCTTTATCAGTAGAATTGCTGCATTTAAGGAACACGAAAGAGTTCTCTGTTCCCGCTATGGCCTTATTTTGTAGATTTGGTCTTTATCTTTCGTAAAACTCGAGAATATTTTAAATAAAGTTTGCATTCACCGGTACAACCACTCTCATTTCTACCCCCAATGCATAGCTGAGCGCGTTAATTCATGCATCACGATTGCGACGGAGAGTTGCAACAAGTTCGGAGATAGAAAGATGAAATCTCTGCTCTGACAGCGGTCATTATACGTTTTGTTTTTCCCTGGTTTCTCCACACTCCGTCCAGGCAGTTACCGGAAAAGTACTTCATTTCATATCCTAGGTCACCCACCACATTTTTAGACCCAAATAATAATCGGTAATTTTTGAAACTCCGTAAATCACAAGTAATGAAAGAAATTCGAGAAAGAATTAACTAGGAAGATTCAAGGAGATACAATCTAAACTCTGAAATTTGGAGATTTGCTGATAACATTGTCATCTTCGCCGATTCACCAGAGGATCTGAATGAGTTTTTAAATGGCATGGACTCCATTTAGAGGAAGGAATTTATGATGAAAATCAATAAATGCAAAACAAAGTAATGAAATGTAGCGGAGAGAAAACAAAAACCCCTTATTGACGTCAAATTGGCAGGTGGAAAGCTGAAGTGCGTAGGATTCTTTTGGTAGTTAGGAACTAAAAAAAAAACAGTGATGACGAAGCAAAGAGGATTCAGAAAGTAGGTTAACTCAAGTAAGGAAAGCAATTCTAAAGAAAAGAAATCTGTTGACATTAATTACAGATTTAGGTATTAAATAATCATTTTGAATGCCTTTGTCTGGAACGTGGCTCTGTCAGGAAGTCAAACTAGGACTGTTGATGCAGCAGAAAAGAAGAAAAAAAGCAGTTGAAATGTGGTGTTACAGGAGAATGATGAAGAGCAGATGGGTGAATAGAGTAACAAATAAAGAGGTATTAAAACGAGTGGGCCAGGAGATGTTTCTGTCGACTGCTAATGAAGAGAAGACGTACTGTAGGTCGGTAGCACACATACTAATACACTCATTTGTCATTTGCAGCTCTTCAGTTGGTCAACACGATTATGCCCAATGAATGGGTGGGATACAAGATATAACAAGTAGTTCCGTGAAGTACTATACAGCCTATTTTCATATATCCTACTTATGATAATAGCCACTATCAACATACAAAATTTCAGTTTGATTGCTGTAATAGATTCGTAGATATTGAGAACCGACTAAATATTTCGGATGGTCGCCATGTTGGATTTTATATATGTAGATCCTACAGTTATGTACTGTTACATGAAGATTATTGTGTACGTGTAGCATTCAAACTTCAATCGCATGATTAGGACACAAAAAGTAACAAGGATATTTTAAAATTTCGCACAGCTGCCATCTTGTGGTTATGGAAACAATTGAAATAAATTAGATACCAGTGGATTAACATTCGGTTAAGGATTTACTGTACCAAGTTTCACTGCACTCGGATGGTTAAATTGCGAGAAACGTCCATGTGAATATTTATACTTCGCGTCACCGCCATGTTGGATTTGTGATCACCAGGTTATTTAAAGTACTATAGGTGAACTTAAGTTTATAGCCCCTATGAACATTAAAAAATTCAGTTTGATTGCTATAATAGCTTCGTAGATATTCAGAGCCGTCTAAATATTTCGGATGGTAGCCATGTTGGATTGTTAAATGTATAGGCCATAGAGTCATGTACCATTAAAGGAAAATTATTGCGTAGGTTCATTATTCAAAATAAGTTATGCACTTGTCCACTTTACAATACAAAAATATCTTTTTATTTATACATTTTGATACATGTTTCGGCCCTGTGAGCCTTCATCAGTCAAAAACAATAAAATTCTCCTAGATCATTCTACTGGTTGGTCTCTCATAAATATTTTGTAAATCCATTTTTACATCGTCAAGATGATTAAAATACATGAATATAAAATGCTTAAAGAAATTAAAAGATTTAAAAATGTACAAAATGTACGGACACATTTGTAGCAGCTCTTTCAAGTTGTGAGGTGACAGTTTATGGTTTCCAAACTGCGGTTGTTGAAAACATTTTGGCAAAGCTCTAAATAAACAACGTCCGATTCCTATTTCTTCATGTCAGATTTAAACACTTTCCTTTTTCAAGATGCTCGTACAATGGGGTCCCTCGTTTTGATTATGGATTAACAAGAATGGAGCCCACGTGTCAATATTTTGTACATTTTTAAATCTTTTAATTTCTTTAAGCATTTTATATTCATGTATTTTAATCATCTTGACGATGTAAAAATGGATTTACAAAATTTTATGAGAGACCAACCAGTAGAATGATCTAGGAGAATTTTATTGATTTTGACTGAAGAGGCTCACAGGGCCGAAACATGTATCAAAATGTATAAATAAAAATATATTTTTGTATTGTAAAGTGGACAAGTGCATAACTTATCAAAATAAATACGGAAAAACTTGAAAAATGACTAAAGTCATAGATATTCATTATTCAAACTTTCACTTCGATCACATGATTACGAAACAAGAAATAAAACCTTAATTTTAAAATTCGCACAGCCGCCATCTTGAGCTTATGTAAACAATTGAACTAAATTAGATATCAGTGCATTACAATGTGCATAAACATTTCCTGTACCAGACTTCATTGCGTTTGGAACATTAAATCGCGAGAAAGGTGTATTTAAAATTTTCAAATTCGCTTTCCCGCCATGTTCTTTTTGTAGTTAACTGGTTTTTGAAAGTCTTGTAGATGAACTTCCAGTAGTGCCCTTTATCTCCGTACAAAATTTCAGGGTGATACCGCTAATAGTTTCAGAGATATAGAATGCCGGTGAAATATTTCGCACATCCGCCATCTTGTGGTTATGTAAACAATTGAACGATGTTAGATGTCGGTGCATTGCAATGTGTATAAACATATACTGTACCACGTTTTATTGCGTTTGGTTGGTTAAATCGCGAGAAACGTCTATTTAAAAGTCGCAAATTCGCGTGGCCGCCATTTTTGTTTTGTAGTTACCAGTTTTTCGAAAGTCGCATAGGTGAACTTCTAGTAGTTTCCTTTATCACCGTGAAAAATTCCAGGGTGCTATCGGGAATACTTTCGTAGATATTGAATGCTGGTGAAATATTTCGCACATCCGCCATGTTGGATTGGTGAGACGTAACAAAATTTGAAGGGCACGGTCGGGGTCGTCCGGAATAGTGCTATGAACTTACCGAGTTTCATTGAAATCGCTCCTGCCGTTTAGAATTTATTATGGGGACACACACACACCTCACACACACACACACACACAGCGCACACACACACACGGACAAAAGGTGATCACATAAGCCTATTTTTTCAAAATTGAAAATAGGCTAAAATTACACTCCTGGAAAAAATCACATGTATTAGTTAATTTTCACTATTAGACGGGAATAGCAAACTTAGTTATGGAAGGAAGGGTCGAGGATAAGAACTGTAGGGGTAGACCAAGGTTAGAATATGTTAAACAGAATGCCTTGGATGTACGGTGTGGTAGCTATAAAGACATGTAATGATTAGCTCAGAACAGGGAGGCATGGAGTGCTGCATCAAACCAGTCGAAAGGAGTCAAGTGTAGTGGTCCTTATGCAAACGGCGAGAGTTATATTCCTGGCTCTGTAATTAAGCATTTAAATCGTGTTTATACTGATGTTGTTCATTAAGAGGCTTGCATCATTGAAGTCATCATCCAGATTTACCTTCGTGTGTGAAACATCTGTCACATAACCTGTGTTACTTTGGTTTCTATACAAATGTGTCATTCGAAATTCGAGAATAGAATTGAAAAGAGATGGCTGTGATCTTACATTATGCATCACTCCAGAACCTTTCTAAAATAGAAATGGGGGGAAACGAGTTCTAAAATGGTTGAGATGGGAATTGAAGTCTCCTCATCCCAGTTGTGCCTTAGTAGTGGGATGAGGGGAAAGCTGCTTCCCTTTTTATTGAGCCACCCTCGTAGCGGCCCCGAAGCTGATATCTCGCTAACCAAACATGGGATTAGAACATACAGGGTGTCCTAGCACTGCTAGTAATGCCCCCTACTTTCCTATAGGCTCTTTATTTGATTAAAAGACCAAAACTAAAAGGTCATTCGCGAGTAGTGGGGTAGTGTTGGTTTCCTGAAGTCGTGCTCGTGCTTGAATATGTATGCCTATGTTGGGAAAGGGTTAGGTGGTGGGGGAGGAGTAGGGTCGAGTGAGGGGTCGTTTAGATGGTATTTTTTCCGCTCTAGGTGATGGTGAGGTTATTTTTTAAAATGGATGGAATTAGGAAAGGCCATTTGGGGTAAACATGTTGTTTTTTGACATTTTGGCGATGAATGTTTTTTTATACGCATGCGCACTTGAGGAGTTTTGTAAGAGGGCGGGCTTTTTAAATGATGATTTATTAATGAGTGTTTTTAATATGTATTGAAATAAACCATAAAAACTAATAGGTCATCGGCTTTTGACTATGTCGCTAACCAATAATCGGATTTAAACGTATGAGGTGTCGTAGGACTCGTGGTGAACTCTCTTTTTCTATCGAAGGGGTATATCCACCCCAAAATAAAAACTACCCTTACCCGGGGGATGAAATAGTAATTTATTTTTGTATACCTACGAACTTGGCGGTTTTTGTAAGAGGGCGGGCTTTTTAAATGATGATTTATAAATGAGTGTTTTTTTAATATGTATTTAAATAAACCCAAAAAAACTAGTAGGTCATCGGCTTTTGACTATCTCGCTAACCAATAATCGGATTTAAACGTATGCGGTGTCGTAGGACTCGTGGTGAACTCCCCTTTTCTATGGACGGGGTATATTCACCCCAAAATAAAAACTATCCTTACCCGGGGGTTGAAATAGTAATATTTTTTTGTATGTGCGCGCACGGTCGGCTTTTGTCAAAAGGACCTAACTACACGTTTGTTAATATTTTCTGAACTCCTCATGGGATTTTGCCATATACAGTATTCTAACCCTGGGGGTGACACCCCGTTTTTGAATGTAGGATTCATTTTTGTCGAAAGGGCCTAACGACACTTTTGTTCATATCTCGCGAACCAATCATGCTAGGGACTTGTATGAGGGGTCCTAGCACTTGGGGCAACATTCCCTGTTTGGGGATGAAACTACTCCCCAAAATTGAAAAATCCATATCTTGGAAACGAAGAATCCTAAAATTAGGTGTGATAGCTTAAAAATAGGGGATGATATGGGCTTTTACCTCGATGGATCATTTCACCCCTAAAACAGTAAATAGTTATGTTAAGGGGGAAAAAACGTGTTAAACACCTAAAAATGATAAATGAACCTAAGATCTTTTGTTTTTGATGAAAAATAGCAGGGGGGTGAAACTACCCCCCAAAATTGAAAAATCCATATCTCGGAAACGAAGAATCCTAAAATTAGGTGTGATAGCTTAAAAAATGGGGATGATATAGGTTTTTACCTCGATGGATCATTTCACCCCTAAAACAGTAAATAGTCATGTTATGGGGAAAAAACGTGTTAAACACCTAAAAATGATAAATGAACCTAAGATCTTTTGTTTTTGATGAAAAATAGCAGGGGGGTGAAACTACCCCCCAAAATTGAAAAATCCATATCTCGAAAACGAAGAATCCTAAAATTAGGTGTGATAGCTTAAAAAATAGGGGATGATATAGGTTTTTACCTCGATGGATCATTTCACCCCTAAAACAGTAAATAGTCATGTTATGGGGAAAAAACGTGTTAAACACCTAAAAATGATAAATGAACCTAAGATCTTTTGTTTTTGATGAAAAATAGCAGGGGGTGAAACTACCCCCCCCAAAATTGAAAAATCCATATCTCGGAAACGAAGAATCCTAAAATTAGGTGTGATAGCTTAAAAAATAGGGGATGATATGGGCTTTTACCTCGATGGATCATTTCACTCCTAAAACAGTAAATAGTCATGTTATGGGGGAAAAAACGTGTTAAACACCTAAAAATGATAAATGAACATAAGATCTTTTGTTTTTGATGAAAAATAGCAGGGGGGTGAAACTACCCCCCAAAATTGAAAAATCCCTATCTCGGAAACGAAGAAGCCTAAAATTAGGTGTGATAGCTTAAAAAATAGGTCATGATATACGCTTTTACCTGGATAGGTCATTTCACCCCTAAAACAGTAAATAGTCATGTTATGAGGAAAAATGTGTTATACACCTAAAAGCATAAGCATCTTTGTGAAACCATGCTTTAATGGACATGTGTATGGAGGATGATTTTTGTTATTATTATTATTATTAGATAATTATGGATTAATGTGTGTATAGATAACTAACCTGTGGGGAGCGTGATGGCTCAGGTGCTTAGCTGCTCGTCTTTACTCGGGCAGGTGGGGTTCAAATCCCGGTGCCAGCGGGGGTTGGAATTTTTACCTGAAAAAATCACGTGGCGTCAGGAAGGGCATTCGGCCTTAAATCCCCGGCCAAAACCAAAATGAGCCTGGTTGGCTCCGGCGACTCAAACTAATAGGGAAAAGCCGAAGAAAGAAAAAAAATGGTAACTCACCAGTAATAGTAAACATTGGTTGGAGGTGTTGAAGAAGTCAGGATGGCCAACCCTTGCCATGGTTCACGAATGCACCCCAAAAAGTTTTACCTGTCAAGACTCAGTCTACCCTGTTGCAGCCTTGTGAAAAAAAATCGAACCGGGGCCTCTGTAGTGACAGTGGAGCTATATTCATGATGATTTTTAAACAAACATAGGCTTGCCTACTACCGCTGTGTTGAATCTGCACAGAGACTCTGGCTTTGGTTTGCGTAGTGTGCCTTGCTGATAACAGCACAGCGACCTTGTCAGTAAGTTTCATATTACTCATTTGCTTGATAGCGGACATGCTATGCACATGACTAGATCGTTGTTAGGTTTGACAAAGGCTTAGTGAAGCTTATGGCAACCTTGAAATGAATGTCATGGTATAGTCGGGGTTGGAAGCCAAGACCTTAGGGTTGACAACCAAGTAGGTTAACCACTACACGGTGATATGGTGAAATAATAATGTAACAGAACATATAGAAACGTTTTCTATAGTTTAACGAATTGGCATACCATGAGAGGTGTAGGTAATGGAAATTGAATCCTTAGCTGATGATTATACTACTTTCCATGCCCACGTATAAGCTATCATGTTAGAAAAAGAATGGTATGGCTTGTTTTAAACGGAGAATAATCATTGTGTTTACTGTGAAACACAAATCTGAATTTAAAATAATTAATTTAAAATTAACTAATTTAAAATTAGTTTAGTACGCTGAAGTTAAAATGAATAATGATCGCGTTACAGACAGCCAGTTTCAAAGCCATGAGAACTAAGTGAACAAAGTATAAAATTCATGAGCCAGTGAGGAATTCAACATGCTGTCCTTTGGACAAGAGAGAAGCGTTCTACAGCGACCCTCAATGGTTTGGGACATCGTAAAGATGAAAATTAAATCTAAGCTACTACACTCTTATATACTAGAAGAAGAAATGGAAAACAATTGGTCAAATAAAGGACAGAAGGAATAAAAAATGGCCCTCAACCCTCAAGCATAAGGATTGAGGGAGTTGAAGGAAGGAGAGCCATGAAAGGCAGATAAAAAGTATACTAGGAGTGGCTTTGCCCCAGAGGTAATGGATAAAGAGGAGGAAAACTGGACTCAGCTCAGAAATCCCTTGGGGTTGCCAACTTCCAAACTGATCAGCCCTTGAGGGTGTAGCCATAGGCAGAGTGCATCGCAAGTCGTGGGGCTAAATACACCCTACCTTCTTGAGGGGGCTTGGGCAAAAGACAGGAAATAACATGAAAATAAAAAAGCAAGGCTGCCTCCTCAGGATATCAGAAAAAATAAATAAACAAGGGCCAATGAAGTTGCAAAAGGAAGAGACTCCCTAGGGCTCGGATACTCTAATCATGTTGGGGTCGGTAGAGAACAAGAGTTGAGCAAGTGTGGTCGACAGGAAATAAGAGAGTGAGGAGCCTAGCACAAGTTAGTGGAAGCAATGACGGTCTCAGCTGGGACTCCGTGATCGTCAACCTACATGACACTAGATATGACGCCCAGGGTTGGAATTAAAGACCTCTTTTTGTTTTATATCACTGGCTTTTAAGAACGCTAACACATGGCATGCCTTATAATGCAATACTGGTCCTAGGGTATGCAAAAATTGTATTAGAAACTCAGCTAATAATAGTGTGCTTGCCCATGATTTACCTTAAATTTTCCTAAAATTCACTACATTTTCCGCAAATTGACCAAATGACACAACATTCCAGCAAAATTCAACAAATGACTACCAGATTTATTGAAATTCCATTGATTTACCTAAGCATGGTTTAAACTACCTCAAATTCATATAAAAGTAGACGAATATAGATGAAAATTCACTAAAATTTACTGAATTTAGCCAAGTGGTGTACAAACCATGACATTTATCCAATTTTTATTAAAATTGACTACATGTACTCGAAAATTCCATAATATTCCCTTTACATGTATGCTTTTTGTTGTTGTTGTTGTTGTTGTTTCGTTTACCACACTCCCTGTAGACAAACACCTCAACATGACTTTCTCCTAGACTAGGAGCTTCACATTCGACATGATAGCTGAGTTTCATTTCCCATAAACTTGTCTCTGAGGTGGGTGTCAGGAAAAGGCATTCAGCTGTAAAAACCACACTCTCACGTAGACTTTCATAACCTCTTACGTTGAGGTTCCTTACACTAACGACATTAAATGATTGAACGGTTTCCTTTTCACAATTCCTGTCTATACTTTCCTCTTTAAGGTTGCAAGATGTTTGTAAGATTCCTAAAATGCAATTAAATTTAATAAATACCTTAAGATGGTTTCATTTGTTTAATGATATGATGTTGATGGTGGATATATACGTTAAGACTAATTTTTGTTAGGTCTTGACTGGGCTTGCAATAAGAAATTGACAAACCAAACATGGGTTATCTACCAGGGGAACACTTTGACCACTATATTGGTTATTGACCAGTAATTACAGTTCTAGTAATGAGACAGAAATCCAACACAAACAATGAGCGCGCAATGCGGTGGAGATTGGTACCACGATGTACTGTCGGTTATGTAGCTATGTGGAATGTACATCACATATGGTTTACTTGAAGGTTTGGAGGTTTCATTAAAGATATTTCTACAATAAGCCATTTTCAAATGGTCATTCGTTGGTGTGAAAATATTTATTATATGGTATTTTATGAAAACAATTATGATTTATAAAAAAAAATATATTTACTGTATTCTTATTTAATGTAAACACTGGAGGCACTATCGACCAAAATACAGCACTATCTGGAATGTATATTGCATACTTGAAGGTTTGGTGATCCCATTAAAGGTATTCCTACAATAAATGATTTTTAAGTTCTCGTTCTATGGCGTGAAAATATTTAATATATGCTATTTGCTAATAGGATTTGACACTGGAATTATTTTACAAGTAGTTATTTTAATGACCAACAGAGTTCACTGTTAAGAAGGTAGAGCCCTATGTGGAATGTAGGATAACATGTTATACATGATACGTGACAACTGTAAGGCTTGTGATTTATTTAATGCCTTTAACCCTATATTAAACACTCAGTTTGCAATACTGATAACTGCAATGTTACTGGAAAAAAAAATTGAAACAAAACAAAAATCAGCATTGAAAAAACAAAAAGTGGTTGAGCATATATATAGTGGGGAAAAGAAAAGTTTTGTAAACACTAATGTTCAACAAGACTAATTAAATCAGTAACTGTCAGGGTGGCCGAGTGGTTAAGGCGTTTGACTTAAGATCAACTTTCCAAATATTTAAGGAAGCAAGGGTTCGAATCCCTTCCCTGACATAACTATTGCTTGAACATGCAAGAAAACAAGAAATATACACAAACTATGTTTATCAATTTAATCATTTTTTTTTTTACAAGAGATAGACACACAGATACAGCTCTTTTTGTTTATCATTTCTTTTAAACATAACACTTGTTGAAAATTATTTTTTAGGGGATGGGTGTGTTGCTATGTTGACCCATCACACAATAATAGCAGCTTTACGAAGTTCATTTTCTATATTTAATAGCTCTTTCTCATAACCAATATGACCAAGCTGTTTACAGGCATGCAAGAGCTGTAGACGTTCGACTAATATATTAGGATCGTTCCATTTACTATTTTTTATGAATGGTTTCAGAATCTCGGGAAGCAGTTCATCATTATCACCATTAATATGATTATCATCCTCATTATTATAATCATTTTCATAATGATGATCATTATCATCGTTATCATTACCATGATAATTTCCACCTGTGTCCACAGTCTGTTCAATGGTTTGAGTTGTCTTTGATAGTGTTGAAAGCTTCTTTTTAGATGTGCTAGAATGCTTTAACATTGTTATGTTATTATTACCACTATTACCTTTCCCCACTAACTTTTTGATGGGGTATATTGTCTCTGATAGGGTTGAGGGCTTTTGAGATGTGGGTGCATGTCTGAACATGGGTTTCACAGGAGGTGTTAAAGGTTTCTCATTAAACAACTCGCTAACAGCATGAGTGCGTTGTAGTGTATTAAACTTGAGGTTAATATTATCTTGAGCAGTACTATCTTTCTCTTGGACTTGGTTTCTTGCTTTGGTTTGAGTTTTCCTTACATTTAGACTAGCGTGATTATTAAGTTTACATTCATGATTGTTTGAAGAAAGTACGTCCAATTCTTTTGTTTTAAGCATTCCTCGACACTGTTTCGATCGTTGCTTTGAACAGCGCCAAATAACAGTTCCATTTTTATTGCTTCGTTTCACAATATATGAATATCCTTTATAGTATGCATAAGGCTTACCATACCTAGTCACTGATACTTCCATATCAACTGTCAAGCACAAACTAATCTCTAGTAAAGACAACTTGGTAATAACAAAAATAGTTTAATGTGGGAGCATATATACATGCAAAAAGTGGGAGCAAAGGTGGGGGGTAAAAAGTGGGAGCAAAAGTGGTAGCAAATGCGGGAGAAAAAAAAAGTGGGAGCAAATATGGGATCAAATGTGGGAGCAAAGCAAATATAAAAAAAAGTGGGAGCAAATATGCTAACAAATATGTCAACAAATATACCAGCAAAAGTAAATACACAAGTCAAGATCGATTAAAGTGCAAAGAAAATATGAAAGCAAATATGAGAGCAAAAATGATGTTTTTCTAAAACAACTAGACATAACAAACTTAGTCATAACCTAACCTCACCTAACCTCACCTAACCTCACCTAACCTAACCTCACCTCACCTCACCTAACCTAACCTCACCTCACCTAACTTCACATAACCTAACCTAACCTAACCTAACTTAACTTGACTGAACTTTACCTAACCTAACCCATCATAACTTCACCTAACCTAACTTTACCTAATCTAACTTCACCTAACCTAACTTTCAACTCACAGATCAAGATTAAATTCTAGGCATAGTTGAGTTGGAACCCAAGACTTCAGGGATAACACACAAGTATACTAGCCACTACACCGCAAAAATGAGCAAATTACCATGCAACACAACATAAAGTAAAAGTTTCCTGTAGTGTAACTCATTGGCTGTCAACCATAGTTCGGGAATTCAAACCCAAGACCTCAGGACTTTTTGTTTTGAACATTATCAGAAATATTATTCCATTTGCATTTTGCTGCTGCTGCTTATAGTTATAAGAGTTGACATTAATATGGAAAGCAAAAAAAAAATGTGGGAGCAAAAAGTGGGAGCAAAACGTGTAAGCAGAAGTGGGAGCAAACAAGTGTGAGCAAATATGGGAGCAGAAAGTGGGAGCAAATGTGAAAGCAAAAGTGGGAGCAAAAAGAGCGAGGAAAAGTGAGTGCACAAAGTGGGAGCAAAATGTGTGAGTAAAAAGTGGGGCCAAATGTGGTGTTTTACTAAAACAATCTCCCCTAACCTAACCTAACCTAACTTCACCCAACCTAATTTCACCTAACCTAACTTCACCTAACCTAACCTTCCAACTCTCAGATCAAAAATTAAATTCTGGTCATAGTCGAGTTGGAACCCAAAACCTCTGGGATAACACTCAAGTATACTAGCCACTACATCGCGAAATGGGCAAATTATCATGCAACACATCACAAAAATAAAAAGTTTTCTGTAGTGTAACTCATTGGCTGACAATCATAGTTGAGAATTCAAACCCAAGACCTCAGGACTTTTGTTTTGAACATTATCAGAAATATTATTCCATTTACATTTTGCTGTTGCTTATAGTTATAAGAGTTGGCATTAATATGGGAGCAAAGGTAAAAGCAAAAAGTGGGTGCAAGCATGGCTGGTTGTAGAGACTTTCATATCAACAAATACACATAAATTAAATTTTAGTAAAGTGACTTGGCTAATAATAATAATAATATTAACAGTTTAAAAAAAATTCAAAGGGATTGATGTTTTTCAGGATGTAATTTCCAAAGTACTGTCAAGAATAATAATTACATGAACAGATTCCAAGAACTCTAGAGTGCTTTTAAGGTTAATGATTGGCTAGGAGTGAGATAGAGCTAGCTAACCTAAGTTAACCTCAGCTCAGTAAACCTAACCTTGTCACATGGCATGTTCTACAAGTATAGACTTGCTTTGAGACTGGCTATGACGTCACAGTGAATGGCGGTGGGAGGCTGGCAAAAAGGAAAATGTTTTTTGGGTAATAAAAAGTCACGTCCAGCCTCCCACCGCCATTCACTGTGACGTCATAGCCAGTCTCAAAGCAAGTCTATACTTGTAGAACATGCCATGTGACAAGGTTAGGTTTACTGAGCTGAGGTTAACTTAGGTTAGCTAGCTCTATCTCACTCCTAGCCAATCATTAACCTTAAAAGCACTCTAGAGTTCCTGGAATCTGTTCATGTAATTATTATTTTGACAGTACTTTGGAAATTACATCCTGAAAAACATCAATCCCCTTGAATTTTTTTTAAACTGTTAATATTATTATTATTATTAGCCAAGTCACTTTACTAAAATTTAATTTATGTGTATTTGTTGATATGAAAGTCTCTACAACCAGCCATGCTTGCACCCACTTTTTGCTTTTACTTTTGCTCCCATATTAATGCCAACTCTTATAACTATAAGCAACAGCAAAATGTAAATGGAATAATATTTCTGATAATGTTCAAAACAAAAGTCCTGAGGTCTTGGGTTTGAATTCTCAACTATGATTGTCAGCCAATGAGTTACACTACAGAAAACTTTTTATTTTTGTGATGTGTTGCATGATAATTTGCCCATTTCGCGATGTAGTGGCTAGTATACTTGAGTGTTATCCCAGAGGTTTTGGGTTCCAACTCGACTATGACCAGAATTTAATTTTTGATCTGAGAGTTGGAAGGTTAGGTTAGGTGAAGTTAGGTTAGGTGAAATTAGGTTGGGTGAAGTTAGGTTAGGTTAGGTTAGGGGAGATTGTTTTAGTAAAACACCACATTTGGCCCCACTTTTTACTCACACATTTTGCTCCCACTTTGTGCACTCACTTTTCCTCGCTCTTTTTGCTCCCACTTTTGCTTTCACATTTGCTCCCACTTTCTGCTCCCATATTTGCTCACACTTGTTTGCTCCCACTTCTGCTTACACGTTTTGCTCCCACTTTTTGCTCCCACATTTTTTTTTGCTTTCCATATTAATGTCAACTCTTATAACTATAAGCAGCAGCAGCAAAATGCAAATGGAATAATATTTCTGATAATGTTCAAAACAAAAAGTCCTGAGGTCTTGGGTTTGAATTCCCGAACTATGGTTGACAGCCAATGAGTTACACTACAGGAAACTTTTACTTTATGTTGTGTTGCATGGTAATTTGCTCATTTTTGCGGTGTAGTGGCTAGTATACTTGTGTGTTATCCCTGAAGTCTTGGGTTCCAACTCAACTATGCCTAGAATTTAATCTTGATCTGTGAGTTGAAAGTTAGGTTAGGTGAAGTTAGATTAGGTAAAGTTAGGTTAGGTGAAGTTATGATGGGTTAGGTTAGGTAAAGTTCAGTCAAGTTAAGTTAGGTTAGGTTAGGTTAGGTTATGTGAAGTTAGGTGAGGTGAGGTTAGGTTAGGTGAGGTGAAGTGAGGTTAGGTTAGGTGAGGTTAGGTGAGGTTAGGTGAGGTTAGGTTATGACTAAGTTTGTTATGTCTAGTTGTTTTAGAAAAACACAATTTTTGCTCTCATATTTGCTTTCATATTTTCTTTGCACTTTAATCGATCTTGACTTGTGTATTTACTTTTGCTGGTATATTTGTTGACATATTTGTTAGCATATTTGCTCCCACTTTTTTTTATATTTGCTTTGCTCCCACATTTGATCCCATATTTGCTCCCACTTTTTTTTTCTCCCGCATTTGCTACCACTTTTGCTCCCACTTTTTACCCCCCACCTTTGCTCCCACTTTTTGCATGTATATATGCTCCCACATTAAACTATTTTTGTTATTACCAAGTTGTCTTTACTAGAGATTAGTTTGTGCTTGACAGTTGATATGGAAGTATCAGTGACTAGGTATGGTAAGCCTTATGCATACTATAAAGGATATTCATATATTGTGAAACGAAGCAATAAAAATGGAACTGTTATTTGGCGCTGTTCAAAGCAACGATCGAAACAGTGTCGAGGAATGCTTAAAACAAAAGAATTGGACGTACTTTCTTCAAACAATCATGAATGTAAACTTAATAATCACGCTAGTCTAAATGTAAGGAAAACTCAAACCAAAGCAAGAAACCAAGTCCAAGAGAAAGATAGTACTGCTCAAGATAATATTAACCTCAAGTTTAATACACTACAACGCACTCATGCTGTTAGCGAGTTGTTTAATGAGAAACCTTTAACACCTCCTGTGAAACCCATGTTCAGACATGCACCCACATCTCAAAAGCCCTCAACCCTATCAGAGACAATATACCCCATCAAAAAGTTAGTGGGGAAAGGTAATAGTGGTAATAATAACATAACAATGTTAAAGCATTCTAGCACATCTAAAAAGAAGCTTTCAACACTATCAAAGACAACTCAAACCATTGAACAGACTGTGGACACAGGTGGAAATTATCATGGTAATGATAACGATGATAATGATCATCATTATGAAAATGATTATAATAATGAGGATGATAATCATATTAATGGTGATAATGATGAACTGCTTCCCGAGATTCTGAAACCATTCATAAAAAATAGTAAATAGAACGATCCTAATATATTAGTCGAACGTCTACAGCTCTTGCATGCCTGTAAACAGCTTGGTCATATTGGTTATGAGAAAGAGCTATTAAATATAGAAAATGAACTTCGTAAAGCTGCTATTATTGTGTGATGGGTCAACATAGCAACACACCCATCCCCTAAAAAATAATTTTCAACAAGTGTTATGTTTAAAAGAAATGATAAACAAAAATAGCTGTATCTGTGTGTCTATCTCTTGTAAAAAAAAAATGATTAAATTGATAAACATAGTTTGTGTATATTTCTTGTTTTCTTGCATGTTCAAGCAATAGTTATGTCAGGGAAGGGATTCGAACCCTTGCTTCCTTAAATATTTGGAAAGTTGATCTTAAGTCAAACGCCTTAACCACTCGGCCACCCTGACAGTTACTGATTTAATTAGTCTTGTTGAACATTAGTGTTTACAAAACTTTTCTTTTCCCCACTATATATATGCTCAACCACTTTTTGTTTTTTCAATGCTGATTTTTGTTTTGTTTCAATTTTTTTTTCCCAGTAACATTGCAGTTATCAGTATTGCAAACTGAGTGTTTAATATAGGGTTAAAGGCATTAAATAAATCACAAGCCTTACAGTTGTCACGTATCATGTATAACATGTTATCCTACATTCCACATAGGGCTCTACCTTCTTAACAGTGAACTCTGTTGGTCATTAAAATAACTACTTGTAAAATAATTCCAGTGTCAAATCCTATTAGCAAATAGCATATATTAAATATTTTCACGCCATAGAACGAGAACTTAAAAATCATTTATTGTAGGAATACCTTTAATGGGATCACCAAACCTTCAAGTATGCAATATACATTCCAGATAGTGCTGTATTTTGGTCGATAGTGCCTCCAGTGTTTACATTAAATAAGAATACAGTAAATATATTTTTTTTTATAAATCATAATTGTTTTCATAAAATACCATATAATAAATATTTTCACACCAACGAATGACCATTTGAAAATGGCTTATTGTAGAAATATCTTTAATGAAACCTCCAAACCTTCAAGTAAACCATATGTGATGTACATTCCACATAGCTACATAACCGACAGTACATCGTGGTACCAATCTCCACCGCATTGCGCGCTCATTGTTTGTGTTGGATTTCTGTCTCATTACTAGAACTGTAATTACTGGTCAATAACCAATATAGTGGTCAAAGTGTTCCCCTGGTAGATAACCCATGTTTGGTTTGTCAATTTCTTATTGCAAGCCCAGTCAAGACCTAACAAAAATTAGTCTTAACGTATATATCCACCATCAACATCATATCATTAAACAAATGAAACCATCTTAAGGTATTTATTAAATTTAATTGCATTTTAGGAATCTTACAAACATCTTGCAACCTTAAAGAGGAAAGTATAGACAGGAATTGTGAAAAGGAAACCGTTCAATCATTTAATGTCGTTAGTGTAAGGAACCTCAACGTAAGAGGTTATGAAAGTCTACGTGAGAGTGTGGTTTTTACAGCTGAATGCCTTTTCCTGACACCCACCTCAGAGACAAGTTTATGGGAAATGAAACTCAGCTATCATGTCGAATGTGAAGCTCCTAGTCTAGGAGAAAGTCATGTTGAGGTGTTTGTCTACAGGGAGTGTGGTAAACGAAACAACAACAACAACAACAACAAAAAGCATACATGTAAAGGGAATATTATGGAATTTTCGAGTACATGTAGTCAATTTTAATAAAAATTGGATAAATGTCATGGTTTGTACACCACTTGGCTAAATTCAGTAAATTTTAGTGAATTTTCATCTATATTCGTCTACTTTTATATGAATTTGAGGTAGTTTAAACCATGCTTAGGTAAATCAATGGAATTTCAATAAATCTGGTAGTCATTTGTTGAATTTTGCTGGAATGTTGTGTCATTTGGTCAATTTGCGGAAAATGTAGTGAATTTTAGGAAAATTTAAGGTAAATCATGGGCAAGCACACTATTATTAGCTGAGTTTCTAATACAATTTTTGCATACCCTAGGACCAGTATTGCATTATAAGGCATGCCATGTGTTAGCGTTCTTAAAAGCCAGTGATATAAAACAAAAAGAGGTCTTTAATTCCAACCCTGGGCGTCATATCTAGTGTCATGTAGGTTGACGATCACGGAGTCCCAGCTGAGACCGTCATTGCTTCCACTAACTTGTGCTAGGCTCCTCACTCTCTTATTTCCTGTCGACCACACTTGCTCAACTCTTGTTCTCTACCGACCCCAACATGATTAGAGTATCCGAGCCCTAGGGAGTCTCTTCCTTTTGCAACTTCATTGGCCCTTGTTTATTTATTTTTTCTGATATCCTGAGGAGGCAGCCTTGCTTTTTTATTTTCATGTTATTTCCTGTCTTTTGCCCAAGCCCCCTCAAGAAGGTAGGGTGTATTTAGCCCCACGACTTGCGATGCACTCTGCCTATGGCTACACCCTCAAGGGCTGATCAGTTTGGAAGTTGGCAACCCCAAGGGATTTCTGAGCTGAGTCCAGTTTTCCTCCTCTTTATCCATTACCTCTGGGGCAAAGCCACTCCTAGTATACTTTTTATCTGCCTTTCATGGCTCTCCTTCCTTCAACTCCCTCAATCCTTATGCTTGAGGGTTGAGGGCCATTTTTTATTCCTTCTGTCCTTTATTTGACCAATTGTTTTCCATTTCTTCTTCTAGTATATAAGAGTGTAGTAGCTTAGATTTAATTTTCATCTTTACGATGTCCCAAACCATTGAGGGTCGCTGTAGAACGCTTCTCTCTTGTCCAAAGGACAGCATGTTGAATTCCTCACTGGCTCATGAATTTTATACTTTGTTCACTTAGTTCTCATGGCTTTGAAACTGGCTGTCTGTAACGCGATCATTATTCATTTTAACTTCAGCGTACTAAACTAATTTTAAATTAGTTAATTTTAAATTAATTATTTTAAATTCAGATTTGTGTTTCACAGTAAACACAATGATTATTCTCCGTTTAAAACAAGCCATACCATTCTTTTTCTAACATGATAGCTTATACGTGGGCATGGAAAGTAGTATAATCATCAGCTAAGGATTCAATTTCCATTACCTACACCTCTCATGGTATGCCAATTCGTTAAACTATAGAAAACGTTTCTATATGTTCTGTTACATTATTATTTCACCATATCACCGTGTAGTGGTTAACCTACTTGGTTGTCAACCCTAAGGTCTTGGCTTCCAACCCCGACTATACCATGACATTCATTTCAAGGTTGCCATAAGCTTCACTAAGCCTTTGTCAAACCTAACAACGATCTAGTCATGTGCATAGCATGTCCGCTATCAAGCAAATGAGTAATATGAAACTTACTGACAAGGTCGCTGTGCTGTTATCAGCAAGGCACACTACGCAAACCAAAGCCAGAGTCTCTGTGCAGATTCAACACAGCGGTAGTAGGCAAGCCTATGTTTGTTTAAAAATCATCATGAATATAGCTCCACTGTCACTACAGAGGCCCCGGTTCGATTTTTTTTCACAAGGCTGCAACAGGGTAGACTGAGTCTTGACAGGTAAAACTTTTTGGGGTGCATTCGTGAACCATGGCAAGGGTTGGCCATCCTGACTTCTTCAACACCTCCAACCAATGTTTACTATTACTGGTGAGTTACCATTTTTTTTCTTTCTTCGGCTTTTCCCTATTAGTTTGAGTCGCCGGAGCCAACCAGGCTCATTTTGGTTTTGGCCGGGGATTTAAGGCCGAATGCCCTTCCTGACGCCACGTGATTTTTTCAGGTAAAAATTCCAACCCCCGCTGGCACCGGGATTTGAACCCCACCTGCCCGAGTAAAGACGAGCAGCTAAGCACCTGAGCCATCACGCTCCCCACAGGTTAGTTATCTATACACACATTAATCCATAATTATCTAATAATAATAATAATAACAAAAATCATCCTCCATACACATGTCCATTAAAGCATGGTTTCACAAAGATGCTTATGCTTTTAGGTGTATAACACATTTTTCCTCATAACATGACTATTTACTGTTTTAGGGGTGAAATGACCTATCCAGGTAAAAGCGTATATCATGACCTATTTTTTAAGCTATCACACCTAATTTTAGGCTTCTTCGTTTCCGAGATAGGGATTTTTCAATTTTGGGGGGTAGTTTCACCCCCCTGCTATTTTTCATCAAAAACAAAAGATCTTATGTTCATTTATCATTTTTAGGTGTTTAACACGTTTTTTCCCCATAACATGACTATTTACTGTTTTAGGAGTGAAATGATCCATCGAGGTAAAAGCCCATATCATCCCCTATTTTTTAAGCTATCACACCTAATTTTAGGTTTCTTCGTTTCCGAGATATGGATTTTTCAATTTTGGGGGGGTAGTTTCACCCCCTGCTATTTTTCATCAAAAACAAAAGATCTTAGGTTCATTTATCATTTTTAGGTGTTTAACACGTTTTTTCCCCATAACATGACTATTTACTGTTTTAGGGGTGAAATGATCCATCGAGGTAAAAACCTATATCATCCCCTATTTTTTAAGCTATCACACCTAATTTTAGGATTCTTCGTTTCCGAGATATGGATTTTTCAATTTTGGGGGGTAGTTTCACCCCCCTGCTATTTTTCATCAAAAACAAAAGATCTTAGGTTCATTTATCATTTTTAGGTGTTTAACACGTTTTTTCCCCCTTAACATAACTATTTACTGTTTTAGGGGTGAAATGATCCATCGAGGTAAAAGCCCATATCATCCCCTATTTTTTAAGCTATCACACCTAATTTTAGGATTCTTCGTTTCCAAGATATGGATTTTTCAATTTTGGGGAGTAGTTTCATCCCCAAACAGGGAATGTTGCCTCAAGTGCTAGGACCCCTCATACAAGTCCCTAGCATGATTGGTTCGCGAGATATGAACAAAAGTGTCGTTAGGCCCTTTCGACAAAAATGAATCCTACATTCAAAAACGGGGTGTCACCCCCAGGGTTAGAATACTGTATATGGCAAAATCCCATGAGGAGTTCAGAAAATATTAACAAACGTGTAGTTAGGTCCTTTTGACAAAAGCCGACCGTGCGCGCACATACAAAAAAATATTACTATTTCAACCCCCGGGTAAGGATAGTTTTTATTTTGGGGTGAATATACCCCGTCCATAGAAAAGGGGAGTTCACCACGAGTCCTACGACACCGCATACGTTTAAATCCGATTATTGGTTAGCGAGATAGTCAAAAGCCGATGACCTACTAGTTTTTTTGGGTTTATTTAAATACATATTAAAAAAACACTCATTTATAAATCATCATTTAAAAAGCCCGCCCTCTTACAAAAACCGCCAAGTTCGTAGGTATACAAAAATAAATTACTATTTCATCCCCCGGGTAAGGGTAGTTTTTATTTTGGGGTGGATATACCCCTTCGATAGAAAAAGAGAGTTCACCACGAGTCCTACGACACCTCATACGTTTAAATCCGATTATTGGTTAGCGACATAGTCAAAAGCCGATGACCTATTAGTTTTTATGGTTTATTTCAATACATATTAAAAACACTCATTAATAAATCATCATTTAAAAAGCCCGCCCTCTTACAAAACTCCTCAAGTGCGCATGCGTATAAAAAAACATTCATCGCCAAAATGTCAAAAAACAACATGTTTACCCCAAATGGCCTTTCCTAATTCCATCCATTTTAAAAAATAACCTCACCATCACCTAGAGCGGAAAAAATACCATCTAAACGACCCCTCACTCGACCCTACTCCTCCCCCACCACCTAACCCTTTCCCAACATAGGCATACATATTCAAGCACGAGCACGACTTCAGGAAACCAACACTACCCCACTACTCGCGAATGACCTTTTAGTTTTGGTCTTTTAATCAAATAAAGAGCCTATAGGAAAGTAGGGGGCATTACTAGCAGTGCTAGGACACCCTGTATGTTCTAATCCCATGTTTGGTTAGCGAGATATCAGCTTCGGGGCCGCTACGAGGGTGGCTCAATAAAAAGGGAAGCAGCTTTCCCCTCATCCCACTACTTGCCTTCATGGGATTGAGTGTACACCGTTCCAGCCATCGGACAAGAATTACATATCTTGACAAAGCGGAGAATAAAATCCGCGAATCTCAGGAATGGCAGCCTGTAACGTTATTAGCAATGCCATGAGGTGGCCATTTAAATCTTGCTATGAGGATTGGAGTAGGAAGGGAAGTAAAGCCGGCGGTCCCATGTCATAGATTTATGGCATGTTAAAGGACCTTCCAATAATTACACTTGTGTGAAGCTAAATTATAGGTTAAATTTGACTAAAGCTCTTAGGTTCCAATGTTCGTCGCCAGGAGCCAACTGAGGTGGCATCTAGTAACCAAGTTCAGAACTGGTAGTCGTTGACGGTGGCGTTTGGCGACAAAAGGAGGAACTACTTGAAAATTCAATGTCTGCAGTCCTTACTTGAATTAAAAACAGATAATACGCACTAATACAGTCATCACAATTAACACCGGTTATCAGACAGAATCTACACACACACCTAAAGTACACGGGGCTACATGACCGCGTCGTCGCAGCCCCTAAACTGAGAAACAAACCAACTTTACTCTTTACAATCCTAACAGTGATATTCTGTGGCTTCCCACTTCAACTCCATTATTATCTCTGGTTTTGAAGTAGTTTCACTTAAAGCGAACGTAGCTATTGCACTGTTTACAAGCCCCTGCAGCTAATGTGTAGTTACTGTAGTCGTTGTTAGTTTTCGATACAGGATATTTTGTAATGGATCTCAACAAACAGATCAAGTCGAGGATTATCCGCCACTGCCAGCCGACACCTTTTGGGCTTCTCTCAGCAGACCCTTTACTCCCGACCCGTGGGTCACTTGTATGGCGTCACCGAGACTGAAGAACTGTAATTACAACTCAAACACACAGTGCATGCGTCAGGAGGCACAATATCTCCAACAGGAGGACAAACAGTCATTTCCAGAGGTAGAAAATTTACAAGAAACTATTAGAATGTATGTAAGGATTTGTTTCAATCAGTCAACGCATGGAAGGGAGCACAATCTTTTATTAATACTTACCTAAATGACTTTGTAAACTACAAATACAGTATACTGTAGACATCCATGACACACTGCAAATTATACACATTATTTCATTAATTAATAATTGAGGGAACACCATGTTTCATTCTTCAAGTGGTCTTTGTGTGAATAACAGTGTGATACTGTCCAACCCGCTGGCCTAGCATACAAGGCATTGAGCCAAAGGGTTCGATTCCCGACCAGACCGTAGAGGTTTTCATCTCCTAAGGTTAAATCTGTTGGCTCGAGGACTAGGCATTTGTGACGTCCCCGTAGATGAAATAAAGAAAATTCAGAAAGAACAAAAGTAGAAGGAAAAAGAATAAGGTTAAGTTAAAAATATGATTTAAACAATATGTTCAGTAAGGAACAGCTTATATCCTCCTAAGTGTATAGGTATAGATATCATTCTTTGTCCTTATCAAGGAGTATAACTTAATGATCTTGCAATTCACGATAAGTGCAGCACCCTATATAAGACTCCCGTTTACTAAGTTTCGTTGTAATTCCTCTTTTGCATCCAGAGGAATTGATTGGAAAATTTAAAAAAGTACGCCCATCCTCCATCTTGAATGTATGGAACCGTTCATCTTGTGCTTTCAGTAGAGAAAGGCTTGTATGTGAGATTTGCTACCGTTTTTCATTGTAATTGTAATAAATAGTGGATCGTCGATAGCAATGCCTTACATATTTAAGATGGTCCATATACGGTTCTACTTTAATGCTAATTAAAGATATTGCATCTCTAAAATATATAAAGTTATGTGTTTGAATATTTTATAATTTCAATATGGCCACTGAATGCTATATTCAGTATGATGAATTTATCACTAAAGCTACCGACGTCTTTTCTAGCAAGTTCCACCTTAATTGTGCAATACCATTCTGATTAACTAATTTGTATGCATTGATAGTATGCCTAGCCGCCATCTTGAATATGTAGAGTCACTGTTCTTTTGTTTTGGGCATACGGATTGATTTACAATATATATTTTATTCTAGGTTTCGTTATAATAGCTCTAGGATATAGAAAGTTATTAATTTAGTTTAAAGTTTTAATATGTCCACTCTGCACTATACAGTATTCAGTGTGATGATCGTTTGATTAACGCACGTGAAAGCTTTCATATGTTACTCACCTCTTGGTGTGATGCGTCTTCATCGCCCAATTTCATTTTGTGATGTCCATTTTAATGTTCTAATAGTTCACGCAGCCGCCATCTTGAATGTATGGAGAGTCTGTTCCTATGCTATAGACATACAAGGCGACTTATATGGCCCAACATTGTCACTAATTTTGTTACTGTATCTCGTGAGTGTTGAGAGTTATATTTTATAATTTCGAGATAGTAGCTGCACGTAATATTCCCGCTCATATGGGCATAATGTTCGTAACAGAGGCTCCTTATATAAAACTATCTGAATGCAAAGTTCCGTTAACAATGATTCATTGGATCGTGAGTTATGGATTATAATGCTCACTTGATTCACACGGTCACCATCTTGATACTTTTTGGCTGATGACGTAGTATTTTTGTCAATTGACGCCCCATGCATTAAGGTGTGTTTTTCCAAAACATTCGGTAGGGATCCGATGATTCGTTTAGTCATAATTTAATTTTAGCTTTGAAGATTTGGGTGGCAGCCATTTTGTTGTCGTTAAGATGGGTGGCGTTTTAAAACATGACACTGAGGTATAATTTTCTAATGCAGTCGCTGTACCAAATTTGGTTCAATTCGGTTTCGTTGTGTTTGAATTGATAAGGGGGAGTGCGGACACACACACAGTTTTACAAAAATCGAAAGTAGACTAAAAATACGAATATCCTGCTAGAACAGAAATTCTCTAACACAGTGTTTGTGTTCCATTTGAATAAGTAACATAAGTGTATTTTTGAAAATTGATCTTTACTAAACCCCTGTGCCGTAGCAAAGTGCAGTAAGTCGTGCACCACAACCCCAATAACTACAGAAAGTTCCGAGATTGGAGGTTTGAAATCCATCGCTGACTGCGACTGTACTAATGAGTGAGTATGGAAGCTACTCGTATTTTTCAGTGTTGCTTGTATAATCAATCAACAGAATTATTCTTAGTTGCCTCTTTAGTTGGTTGGTTGGTTCCTCAGTTTAGGGGCTGCGACGACGTGGGCATGTAGCCCGTGTACATTGGGTGTGTGTAGAATCTGTCTGATAACCGGTGTTAATTCTTATGACTGTATTAGTGTGTGTTATCTGTTTTCAATTCAAGTAAGGACTGCTAACATTGAATTTTTCTAAGTAGTTCCTACTTTTGCCGCCAAACTCAACCGTCAACGACTACTAGTTCAGAACTGGTTACCAGATGCCATCGCAGTCGGCTCCTGGCGACGAACGTCGGAACCTAAGAGCATTTCTCAAATGTTTAACCTAACCTACAATTTAGCTTCACAAAGGTGTAATTAGTGGAAGGTTCTTTAACATGCCATAAATCTATGACATGGGACCACCGGCTTTACTTCCCCTCCGAAGGAAAGTTGCCTTTTTAGTTTTGAAGGATGTTTTAATACTTCCTTTATGAAAAACTCCAGTTCCAAAATGTATAGGGTACCTTCGTGAGGATACTCAGAAGAGGTAGTTTCTCCTCCCACAGTAGTTCATGGATATTATTTCCCTTCGTTCCTACATTCACTCCTAACAAATTCAGAGGGGCTGATGACCTCGTAGTTCCGCCCCTTAAAACAACAATAACTAACTAACTAACTAACAAATGCAAGGATTGTTCTTAACTCCTTTCCAATAGTAGCTCTACTTACCAGTACAACTTTATGCTTATTATTTCTGGATTCAATAGTGAAAAAATACTTCTCTTGCAACGACATGGATATTACCGACTCATTAACTACTTTGACTCAATTATCATGAAATTCGATATTTTGATCACTCGCCTTGCGTGGAGCTTCTAAGTACTTCATCCCCTTATCCACATTTAAGATGAGTTTCTCTCAGAACACGTAATGGTTGACTTAACAGTGTGGTCTGTGAAGGCTCGAAGAAGTTAGTTTGTTTTTATAACTTTGCTCGCTCAAGTTAAATTAAAGAAATGGTGTCTAACCGTCGTGTTAATGTTAACTCCAAGCGGTTATTGTTCTCTCCACTCCAAGTACTAATCCACCTGCAACATGCGTACAGTCTGCCCCCAGCACTCGGGACCTTCCTAGTTCATTGCCATCTATGGACACGTTGTGATAACTGGTACTGATATTAGGGCTGAGATGATGTAATGAGTCTCAAATATTAATTTAAAGTTAATGTTATGTACACAAAAATATACTAGCCTTACAGTAGTCGCATATGATGTGTAATAACATCTGACTTGTTATCCTACTCGTATACTACGAAGCTTGGACATTCTTAAAATGTTAATTTACACTCCATTTTCATACTGGTACTATGATGAATGTATAGATTGAATTGGAGATATGCTACTGTCACATTTGTGGCGCAGCGGTCAAGCTGTTTGTCTCTCATCAAGGTAGACCGGGTTTGATTCCCGGTCAATACATGTGAGATTTTCGAATCGAAATGCAATGTCCTGTGGTTCGCATTCCACGTAAAAGGGAGGTACCGTGGATCATGATCGTGATATTAACGGACACGCAAAACTACAAGCTTCCTTCCTTCCTTCCTTCCTTCCTTCCTTTTACATTAATAATTCATAATAACAAAGTGATACACAACGTCGACAGTACTCTCAAATACTGTGAGCACATTCCTCAGTAACTATAACATTCATTATTCTCAAGGCTCTCATACAGTTCGTCGTAAACAATCAAAACATGGCTTCCTACAATCATGAAATGACCTAGTCTCACATATAATGAAAATACAGCTTTTATTCCTCTCATATAACAACATTCTGTTATGCATTTAATATTTGACTACTCACCCACAGCTTGACAATAATGCCGCTTACTTAAATGTCATTTGTCGTCTTTGTCCTACCCCATGTGATATTCAACCTTGATCGTGAAGCTTCATAAACTTCTCAATGACAAATGAAAGTCGGCGAAACATTTGCCACTGTGCTCGTCAAACCAGTGCCTGCTAAATGCACTGCCTACTGTATTGCCATAACATTCTCGCGCTACAGAGCACACACTGCCTTGTTTCTAATACACACATTTTCAATTGTACATCCAGCTGGCAGTGCGTCTTCACTTCCGTCCGATCCACTTCCGTTCGATCCACTTCCACCCGATTCTCTTCCGTCCCAATTTTCTGGCAGTGCGTCTTCACTTCCGTCCGATCCACTTCCGTTCGATCCACTTCCGACCGATTCACTCCCGTCCCCAATTTTCAAAATCACTCCCACAAAACTATCCAGCAACCGAGCGGAAAGATGTTACACATCAAAAAGAACAGAGTAAAACATTATGAACACAGCAAGTGAGACAATCAAATCGCGTGTATCAGAGAATATCTGCCACCAAGCTCATAGCGTGCAGATTATGGCGGACGCGTAACCATCCTAAGAGATTAGACCCTCAGTCACATTACCTTGATTTCAGGCCGTGGGGTGCTACTTATCATGCCATACAAGGAATCAATTGTCCTCACGGGACTTAACGCACCCAGTTACAGCCTTCAAATCAGATATGAAATATCGGGGATCCAACCTGGTGCCTTTTAGGGGAGAGGCAAGCGTGCTACCCTTACACCACGGGGCCACCAAGAACAGGGTGAAGGAAACCTTAAGTGTCTGTACATTGATCTAATATTCTGATACCTAACGTTTTCAGACGAAATTATAATCACCTGAAATGTTTATTAATAGTAAGGTATTGGTGGAGATCAATTGGCTGATTTGTCAAAAGGAGAAAACTTTTATGTGACCGTTGATCTCGCAATCATGAGCTACGGGATTTCCATTTCACGTGGAATCTGAACCACTGGACGTGATATTTCACTTCGAAGATATCACATAGGCTACATTGACTGGGAATCGAGGACAGTCCGCCTTAGTGAGAGGCTAGCACCTTGACTACTGCACCATCACGCCCCCAGATAATACGGTCATTTAAATACACACATCAAAAAAAGTTTTGCATCACCTCGGTTCCCAGATCTCCGGCATATAGACGTTGACTGTGTATATTGTATCCAAGATACAGTCCCTTTGACTGTTCATAGATGTCACTAAAACTGCTCAAAGATGTAAACAACCATGCATGAGCAGGGCCTATTAGACGGAGGGGGTACGACAGCCGATCAGTTCCAGTCATTCCACCAGGACGAAGGTACGCTGCTCATGTTGTCTGTAGTTCTACCATGCCTAGAAGGTCAATACCGCAGTTCGATCGCGTCCGCATTGTTACTTTGTGTCAAGAAGGGCTCTCAACAAGGGAAGTTTCCAGGCGTCTCAGAGTGAACCAAAGCGATGTTGTTCGGACATGGAGGAGGTACAGAGATACAGGAACTGTCGATGACAGGCCTCGCTCAGGCCGACCAAGGGCTACTACTGTAGTGGATGACCGCTACTTACGGATTGCCGCTCGGAGGAACCCTGACAGCAATGCCACCATGTTGAATAATGCGTTTCGTTCAGCCACAGGACGTCGTGTTTCAACTCAAACTGTGCGCAATAGGCTGCATGATGCGCAACTTCACTCCCGACGTCCATGGCGAGGTCCAGCTTTGCAACCCCGACACCATGCAGCGCGGTACAGATGGGCCCAACAACATGCTGAATGGACCCCACGGAATTGGCATCACGTTCTCTTCACCGATGAGTGTCGCATATGCCTTCAACCAGACAATCGTCGGAGACGTGTTTGGAGGCACCCTGGTCAGGCTGAACGTCTTAGACACACTGTCCAGCGAGTGCAGCAAGGTGGTGGTTCCCTGATGTTTTGGGGTGGCATTATGTGGGGCCGACGTACGCCACTGGTGGTCATGGAAGGCTCCGAAACGGCTTTACGATACCTGAATGACATCCTCCGACCCATAGTGCAACCATATCGGCAGAATATTGGAGAGGCATTTGTCTTCATGGACGACAATTCTCGACCTCATCGTGCACATCTTGTGAATGCGTTCCTTCAAGATAACGACATCGCTCGACTACAGTGGCCAGCATGTTCGCCAGACATGAACCCTATCGAACATGCCTGGGATATGTTGAAAAGGGCTGTTTATGGACGTCTTGACCCACCAACCACTCTGAGAGATTTACGCCGAATTGTCGTTGAGGAGTGGGACAATTTGGACCAACAGTGTCTTGATGAACTTGTGGATAGTATGCCACGGCGAATACAGGCATGCATCAATGCAAGAGGACGTGCTACTGGGTATTAGAGGTAGTGGTGTGTACTGCAATCTGGACCACAAATGCTGAAAGTCTAGCTGTATGATGGTACAACATGCAATGTGTGGGTCTCATGAGCAATAAAACGAGCTGAAATGTTGTTTGTGTTGATCTCTATTCCCTTTGTATTTAACGGTTCCGGAACTCTTGGAACCGAGGTGATGCAAAACTTTTTTTGATGTGTGTATATGCGATATGAGGACATTATAACTATCGAAATAGTTGTGTAGAATTGATTGAAAAGCATACCCTCAGGATTTTTCCAAGTGTCAGTTCCATAAATAAAGATTTAAAGCGATCCAGGACCATTTATTCGCAAATTGAATATTTAATGTCTTTATAATGTCAGTACTTCAACTGTCATTACAGTTATTGAACAACAGGTCCCACTTTGACTTCAAAAGCAGAATTCAAAGCATACCTCACATAGTATGCGCTTTACCAGCTGGTTAACTGCTCATGATCGTACAGGGTTTATTGACTGCCAGTGAGACAAATAGCCTACAGTACTATCCTACCAGGGAATGGTTATCGCTAGAAGGAGAGTGCAGCTGTTGTGTATTCATTACGTCATCTCGCCTCGTTATGGCTGCAGCGAGCGGCTTGCGGGCAAGGTGGAGGGGAGGGGGGACTCATGTACAGTCCTAGGCTACAATGAGAACACACCGCATAGCGCACGGCCCAGCATGAATCAGGCACACAAATAACGTCCATCGTAGGCGTGTGGCTGGGCGGAGCGCATTAGTTCCGATTTCTGTCACCAAAAAAAAACGCTGGTCGGGTAGTAAGTGGGGAAAAAGAGTTATTGGCTGTGATTTATTGTGTGTATGGAAAGGGAGACGGTTTGCAATTGTTTCTTCATTCAGTGTGAAGTTTGGCTGATAACTTGTATTATTGTGGTATCTCTACCAGTGGGTGTACTCGTTTTTTCGGCTAGGATTTGGACTAAAACAGCAATGGCATAATGTTAGGTATCATCGCAGTATTTACATAGCGTAAAAATGGATAACCATTTTCAAAAAGGGTAAGATGGAAATTCATCCACTTCTTCTGAGTTGTTTTTTAATGTCTTAGCGTACTCTTCTTGAACCCTAAGACCAGAGTCTTCGTATGAAAAAGTCTCACTCCACAGTCATGCAATTAGTTCATAGAGTCATCGCCAGAGGGGCGTGAAAGTTACCTGTAGTAAGTCATCCAGATAGTAATATTTCATGCGAGTATTCCTTCTTCAGGCATAGCCATACATAACCTGACCTTGAGGCGAGCGCTACCCCTCTCCACTCGAGAAGATAGGATATTCCACCCAGGGGGAGAGTATCACATTTTACGTTCGGAGAATATTCTGCTCTGGGGAAGAATAGAGCATGAGGGTGCGTGCGCGCGTGCGATCACACCGCATTCAATACTCGAACAATCATAAAATGAATACAAATTACTTATTTAATATATTTAATGAAAGAAAGGGATTCAAACAAGGGCGAAGGAAATGAGTTGAATATTTTAAATGAGCTGCCTTGATGCTTCCCCAGTCGACATCTCTCGTAAGCGATCTTGAAAGTTTGAAATTAGTTTCTGGGCATACGCTTTCTTTGCTTTGGCATAAGATACATAATAAAATGTTGTCTGGAATGAAATAGAACTGAATACACATTGCTGAATGAAGAAACAATGTCCTTCAATTTGATTGTACTCCCCTTCCTTTGATCATGACCATGTTATAGTGAAGTTACTGTAATGGCCAAGGATAATGCAATCTCTAATTCCATGTAATTATCGTGTGTTTAAATGTTGCCTTATATATGTACTATACTTTACAGTATACTAGCCACGTTCAGAATGCAAGTTCCGTTTTTATACGTTATTATTATTATTATTATTATTATTATTTATTTACCAAAAATTGTGCCTACAATTTATGGACGGCAGATAGAGAAAGGGCAAGCCCCACATACACATCAGTGTCTCCATCTCCGTTCATTAAATCTAAATAAATCTCAAATGTTACATTATACAATTTACACCTTTACATTTGCTATATACACATAATCTGCTGTACATGACGTCTATATCATACAATTCATAAATAAAAGGGATGACACAGGCATGCACACACACATATACACGCTCACACACGCATACATACATACATATATATATACACGCACGCGCCCACTCCCAATCACTCACAAAGTTACATTATACAGTATATAATTGCCCCGGCGTCGCTGGAATCGCAGTTCGGTGCATGCGTGGTAGTTGCTTTGAGTCAAGGAGAAGGAGGTGACACCATTTGGAGATCGCCGTGTGTTGTCTACACTTTATAGTGCTTGGTTAGAATGGCAAAGTTTATTGAAAATCCCGCCACTTGTGAGATAGGATCGTTCATTCGTTTTCTGAATGGGACGAACACTAAACTAGTCTACATTCATTGACAGGTTTGCGAGATGTACGGAGAAAATGCAATTTGAAGGAGAGATGTTAATATTATAAAGAAAAGTGCACAATGTGCAAATACATATTTGTACAAATGATCAATAATGCTAATTCCAGTCTTATTATTGAGGTTTCATCTCATTTCATTTCATATTTATTCATTAGTGCCTTACACTATATTTACAGTACACTGAAGGGAGTTTCTGAAAAGAACAAAGTCCCACTTCGCATTCGGGATGCGTCAGAGCCCCCACTATATATACTGGATTATATTTACATATGTACACAAGTTGGCAATTATTGACAATCGAGCAATGATTACACTATTTACAGTATACATTAGAGCAGGGGTACTCAACCTGTGGTACGCGTACCCCTAAGGGGTAAGCGACACATTTCAGGGGGTACGCGGCAGGCCATCCTCCTACTCGATCCACATGCGCAGTGAGCTTCGTGCCGTGACTACTGTGTGAGTTATTTACGGCGCGTGTATTTGAACTCCGCAAAGAATTGCATCTTTTCTTTACTTAGCACAATTCTAATTTATCATCGGTACTCAGTGACTTTGGTTGACTTTTAAAATTGGCCTATTTAAGTGATATTTTTTAAAAACTGAACATTTGGAATAAGTGTATGCAAGGAAGTGTTTCTGATATGTTCTATGTTGAAATGAAAACTAACGCAATGATTGCAAAAAACACCCATTCTGCAAAGGAACTGAAAAACAACAACTATATTTTGTTATATTAAAATATCTTTCCTTATAAAATTACAAAGGTTAAACCATACTAACTAAATACCTTTCACATTTTAATAACCATTATTACTACCTACGAAAGGTTAGTAGGGGGTACGCAGGATGTATAATTTTTTTAAAGAGGTTCGATGGTTGAAAAAGGTTGAGAACCCCTGCATTAGAGGGATGGTAAATGTATATATGATAAGGGAGGACAACAAGAGAAGAGATCAAATAAATATTGCAAATGGAGATACACAGGAAACACTAGCACAACAAAGAATCGGGGCATAATTTATGAGAAACAACCTACTCGTTGAACAAATAATGCTGCAGATTCCTCTTGAACTGAACGGCATTATTGTTGCTGGCCTTCAGGGAACACGGTAGGCTGTTCCATGCACAGACCGATCTATTTACAAAACCAAGGTTGTCCTCATTGTGCAGTTTTGTGCGTGGTACCTTTCACAATGTTCGTTGCACAGGTCACATACACAGTCTTCATTCGGTTGGTGGAAATTCTTGCTTTTGCAGAATCTATAGTGAAATCCATGGGTGGCGTTACGTGTAATTACGTGTCGTAGCTCTTCCGTCATTATGGCATATGTGGAGTAAAAGTCGGACCAAATGGCATTTCGTTTCTCATTTAAGGTTCGGCTTGCATTCTCATAGGCTTTGGTGTTTGGTAGGTAAAACTGTATTTTGATGTCGTCAATGAAGTAGTCCTCTTTGATTAATACATATGTCAACCTTGGAGGGGCAGACTTTCCTGTGCTTAGGGCTAGATGTGTCCGACAGTTCAATGAATGACGTACACGATGAAGAACGAGGTGGGCGTCCATCGTTGGTTATGAAGACTTGGTTCGTGCAATTGAAGAAAGGGTCAAGAAAAACCGCTCAATGTACTTTCCACACATTTCAAGATCACTTCTTCATGTATTTGTTGACATCACAGGCGGCAACGTCATGTGAAGAAGGTATACAAATACTTGTGCCACGCTATGACAAGTGCCTCCAAACTATGTTGGAAGATAGATTATGATTTGTAGTTCGTTTTCAGGTAAATAGTTTGTCTGTATCTGTATTCGTTTTGTTTTTATTACCAAACGGAACTTACGTTTTAGACATACGAAGGGCGTACAATATAGTCTTACACTTTATATTTTTCTACCCAAATGAAGTACATCACACATCAGTGTAACTTTGTGCACTTTTGCCATCGATATGTCAGTCTCTCCAGACCTTCCAGAAACCATTCTTTCGGAGTGCTGCGTACCCATGCCATCACAGCTGTGCCCAGAGGTTTCTTCATGTTCCCGAACAGGTGATAATCACTAGATGCTAAGTCGGGAGAGTATGGTGGATGTGGCAGCATCGTGAATCCCATTTTATCAATGGCAGCGGTGGTCTCTCGGCTAGTGTGGAGGTGGGCATCTCATGTTGCAGAAGCACACCTTTAGCCCATTTTCTTGGTCGTTTAGTTTGCATGGCAAGACGTAAGCGCTTAAGGGTTGCCACACATGCTGCATTGTTAATCGTGGTCCCCAATTCCAGCCAGTCAATGAGGATGATTCCCTTTGTGTTCCAGAACACTGTCACCATTCGCTTGCCTACTGATGGCACTGTTCGACATTTCATTGGCCGTGGACTGCCCCTATGCTTCCATTGCATGGTCGCCGTTTTGCGGATTTTGCAGAACTAGACACAGCTGTCAAGGCATAGGTACGCAGCACTCCGCAAGAATGATTTGAAGAATGTCTGGAGAGACTGGCACATCGATGGCAAAAGTGCATCAAGTTACAAGGAGTTTATGTTGAGAAGGTGGACGTAACAACTGATGTGTAATGTACTTCATTTGGGAAGAAACAAATAAAGTGTAAAAGAATATGGTACGCCCTTCGTATAACGTATGTGCCTGTGACTGATTGTAGGGCTGTTATCATTTGGGTTATGGATGGGGAAGTT
Source organism: Meconema thalassinum (assembly GCA_946902985.2). Lineage (NCBI taxonomy): Eukaryota > Metazoa > Arthropoda > Insecta > Orthoptera > Tettigoniidae > Meconema > Meconema thalassinum. The sequence continues at coordinate 1,212,269,849 of OX336388.2, forward strand.
GATCTGGGACTCCAATAAAGTATCATACTAGCATTATCTCGTAAATAATTTAACGTGGCTATTGCATTTTCATCCGGAGAGGAAGATTTTCAAATCGCAATATTGTAGGGAGTAGATTCTTTACCTGGAAATTTGGTTGGCATTAGTAAAGAGATATTTTAAAAACATCCAAAATGCCAAGAATGCTAGTCACGACTAAACGAGGTGTCTGTAACTACAAGCGCAATGTAAAGGACAACAGATAATTGGGCCAGGTGGAGGAGGTAACTGACCAAGTAGGCGAAGAAAGAGCAACCAACCCTGTGGTATAAGGGCAAAACGCTTCTTTCTTACTTAAAAGGCCCGGGTTTGATTCTCGGTTCCACCAGTTTAGAATTCAGACTTAAGGGCTGACACAAGCTACAATACGCATAGTTAGGACAACTGAGTAGCTGCTTTATATATAAAAGAAGCGCTCCATGATCCGACAGCAAGCTAATTTAGCTGAAGGTGTCGTCGCACTGACTACGTGTCCCCCGAAATAAACAGGCATTAATTTAGGGTCATGGTGACATATATCCTTCAAATAGCACAATACAAAATATCTTTGTCAGAGAGAAACCATGGAACACACAAAGAAACAATTGCTCGTGCACGTTGCCTTTTATGTATGCAAACATTATGTTAAATAAACATTCATTTCCCCTAGGGACTTGTGAGTGGGGCTTAGCACCGTGTAACAATAACCTATCGTCACTGTAGTTAATGTACTGAAACTCGACGTGAAATCACACACGCTGTTTGTAAGTCACCATCCTTGCGAGCATATTACTGAATTATAAATGTATTATCGATATATAGGTATGGACAACCAACCTTACAACTATGATGATCATGATAGTTTTGTTTTGGTAGGCCAAACACCTAGGTTAGTTAACACCAGTTACTTATATTTAAGGAGTTACCCAAAGACATGTGTTCATAGTAGCTTGCCACGGTGAGTGAGTGGTTAACGTGTCGGTCTACTATCCCCTAACTTTCAGGTTCGCTCCTGGCCATGGTAAGTGATTTTTGAATGGCGGCAAAAATTACCACTCGCATGCCATACGATGTTGGCTTGTCAAAGAACCCATTTGAATTCAGTAGGCCGTGTTCATAATGGAAAATGTAATCTCGGAAGTTTCCGCCAAAACAATGTTCCTCATTTTTCTACTAGAAAGCGCTATAGTGTTCAAGGAGCTTAGATATTTAACCTCCTTGACTTTCATAGTGCTTCAAGGAACAACAAAATTCGACATACAAGCTACCCTCTAAAGCTTACATCCGGCACCCGAGGCCATACGATATCATTATTATTATTATTATTATTTTATGTGTTTATAGTTATTAATACTACAATAAATAATAGTAATAATAATAATAATAATAATAATAATAATAATAATAATAATAATAATAATAATAATAATAATAATAATAATAATGACATTTAAGTGCTTTTCAGTTGGTCAACACGATTGTAACAAAATATTAATTGGTAGTCTATTATTCCCTACACCTAAAAACGTATGAGATTAAGTAATACCTTAATAATATTTTTAGCCTACTTTTCACATTTGCAAAAATGGGTAAAAAGTAGACTTATGAGATCGATCCGGGAAAATGTCTGTCTGTCCTTCTGTCTGTTTGTCTGGCTGTGTGTGTGTGTGTGTGTGTGTGTGTGTGTCCTATCAACTCCTAAATGGCTGCCGAAATCGCAACCAAATTTAGTATGAGTAAAGATGTATACCGGAATATCTTAAGCCTATATTTTAAAATGATGTCAGTGCTACCAACTGCAGGAAAATCGCACTAGAAATTTGAGCTCCATGTTGGATATCTTGGATGGTATACCTGGGAGCTAATCCAAAATTGGCAAATATGTAGATAATACGATTCCAGTGTAATTTCCAGGAGGCCATACATGACAGTGTAGCCAAAATAATGTTAAGCCTTCTCATAAGTCCAATTTTTAAATGCATATAACTCCTACACTATCAATTGGATTTCAACCATATTTTGTATGTATAAACAGATATGACTGAGCGTATTCTTAAGAGCCACCGGGGCTGCCAACTGTTAATAATTGCTGTCTGTATTTTTTTTTATCCAAATACCAATATACCAGAAAGTATGCAAGCCGACAGCTTTAAACTATGCACACGTATAGTACCTGACATTTTAGTTTAATTTGGAGTAACTTATACATGTCAGTTCTACCAACATGATTCTAAGCCTGCTGTTAGGACCAATTTTTAAATACTTGTAACTTCTATACTGTCAGTTGGATTTCAACCAAATTTCGTATGTGCTATGTGTAACATAACATATATGACTCTAAGTATCCTAAAGAGCAATCAGGGCTGCCAACTGTTAATAAATGCTGTCTATATTTTTACACTAATATCAATACATCAGAAAGTATGCAAGCCATCAGCTCTATACTTTGCACACGTAGGCTATAGCACCTGACATTCTAGATTAATTTGGTGTAATTGATATAAGTCAATGTTGCCAACATGATTCTATGACTGCTGATAGGTCCAGTTTTAAAATACATGTAACTTCTATACTAACAAATGGATTTCATCCAAAATTGGCACAACAAGATATAATATTTGAGATTATTTATGACCAACACACGCATGACATTGTTGCCAACATGCTTTTACGCGTGCTGATAGATCCAATGTCTAACTGCATGTAACGTCCATTGGACTTCAACCAAATTTTGTATTCTGTACCTTAAGAGATGAAACTAAGAATATATTCAGTCACCAGGGCTGCCAACTGTAGTGCTCTATTTGGCTTCATTATACCAGGTATATTTCGAACTAATTAGACATTTCGATATTACCAACTTAATTTCGTCATTACTCTAGATAGGTTCATATAGCCTCCTGTAGATTAATCATTGGCATGAACCTTAATTTTAAGAAAAGTAGGCTCTTTAGTTTGTCACGGAACTTCTTATTAAACAATCTTGTTGAACGACTGAAAAGCATTTTCATTTAATTTACTAAGGAAACACTGAATAATGGCTTCCAACACGATAATAACGATAATAACGATAATATTAACAATAATAATAATAATAATAATAATAATAATAATAAAACCATTGATATAAAGTCTTACTTAACTCCTGTGAGGAGACGTCAAGGTCTAGAAAATTTGCCACATCATGATCGATGATGTTGTTTTACTTAGGGATTCGTTATCGTGGTCATCAGCTCTGTATTTTCAGCCTATGTTGAATTTGCAGTTTATTATGCCTGCCTGTGGTGTAGCGCGTCTCCCTCTCAAATGGAAGCCCCGGGATTGACCCATGACTCCGTCATGTATTAAAGAAATTGGAGTGAAGGCATTTGGCCTCGTGAGTACAATTTAATAGCTTTCTGACATTAAGGCAGCGCTCCAGATACGTAAACCAAGATTAACGACCGAGGAGATCCGATGCCTTGGCCATGCGTCACCCTGCAATCTGTAGGTGGAATGGCTCGGTAGTGGTCGATTAGTAGGCTAGGGCCCTGCCTGATTTTATTATAACCTGTGTTATTGTTGTGGCTGTAGTATGGTAACTTATTCTACGGTAGTGGCTGGATTTGAGAAAGAGATAGCCATGGACGTAGGTTACGAACCCTCCCAGCAATTCTTAGTAGAAGTGGAAAGCCACAGAAAACCACTTCCAGGATGGCTGAGGTAGGAATCGAACCCTACCTCTTCTCGTTTTTGCCCTCGAGGCTGAGAGTACCCGTTACAGCCCTCAGACCAGATTTCCAATTTATTGGCAGAGCTGGGAATCAAACCCAGACCTTCGGAGCGATAGCCAAGAATGCTAGCCGCTGAACCAGTTATCGGTAATGAGCTGTGACAGAAATCAATCGCGCACTCTAAGAGTGCCTCATTTACTCGATTCACAAAGCCATACTGCTTATTTTCAAAGCTGACTTACAATGAATTACACCAACTGTGTTCAAACAACCCAAATACTCACCCCAACATATTGATTTAGTGGCGGTGAATCAATTCCTAATGAAGGTAATAATTTTCAACGTTTCTCCCTTCTCCATAGATTGTAAATGTATGTATTCGAAGCGTTGGAACACAATAACTATAAAGGTTTGTCTTGTAAACCTATCAAGGTAGACGTTCGTTCTCTCCCCATCGTTGTTGTATAGTGCTGAAGCAATATTGCCACACTCCACAAATTATAATCAACTACCTTAAAGCTCACAACGCTATACGACCCTTACTCGTTCTATATTACAATTTACAACACCAGTGAAGCATCCTCCGTCCGGTAAGCATGGCATCGCCTCATAAATAGGTGGCGCTGACTCTATGGAGGGGTAGTGGTGGAGTTAACAAAAAAAAGTAAAGTATGTTTAAAATTACGAACGCGGACATATTTCGCTAGTTAATTCAGTTAGGAGACCTCACCAATACCTGTTTGTGTGCACGGACGCCTCATTTGCGCTGATTTATTTAATCATTATTTAAAAGGGAAAGGTGACATTTCAGTGTAAATAACAGTGTAGTGTTTCATGACTGTCAGGCTGTCAGAGAGAAACACAACAGGTACACACATTGTCAGGTCTGCCTGGGACTGGTCAACATCTCAATTAACTGTGTCAACTTGCCACAAAGCAATCAATTAAATGTAATAAACGTACCGTGAAACTTGGAATATGATACCAGACGTAAAAATGGAATGAAATGAAATCAAATCAAATGAAAAATTAAATGAAATCAATTCAAATCAAATCAAATCAAATCAAATCAAATCAAATCAAATCAAATCAAATCAAATCAAATCAAATCAAATCAAATCCAATCCAATCCAATCCAATCCAATCCAATCCAATCCAATCCAATCAAATCAAATCAAATCAAATCAAATCAAATCAAATCAAATCAAATCAAATCAAATCAAATCCAATCCAATCCAATCCAATCCAATCCAATCCAATCCAATCCAATCCAATCCAATCCAATCCAATCCAATCAAATCAAATCAAATCAAATCAAATCAAATCAAATCGAGAGAAGGTGTGATCCCCACTCAAATGGTGGATACAAGAATAAACTAACACTTCCAAAAACGCAGTCATAGATTTTACTCTGCCTATAAGTACCAGGGTGATTAATGGTAGCAAAGAAGCGGTGCACTCGTTCACACATGATGAAGGATAAACGTTGGTGTGTCTGTTCTGGATGTATGTTTAATCGAGATAAAGCCACAGGACACACACTCTGCGGCCAAAAGTCATGGGAAGGCGCGGAATATGATGTTAATAACGAGCTGCTCCTCCACGAACCCTCAATACGGCGAGGCATCGACTCGACAAGAAATGGATTCCTGACTCCCAACATTCAATTTGGTGGTGATCTGACTCACAGTAGACCTTCGATCGCCCCGTATGATTCTGCTGAGGTGACGTGATGTCCGTTCATTAGACACCTGTGGTCGTCCCATGCGGTGGTTTGAGCCACTGTTAACATTATCTCTGCGATATGAAGATCCACCCTCGACACCGTTGACCTCGGAAACTCGAATTCGCGTGTAATCTCCGACATGCTATGACCCATGTGTCGTGCGCCGATGATCATCCCACGTTCAAATTCGGTTAACTCGCGACGTGTTGCCACCTTCACTACACTTATATCTATGTCAGACTGCTCTGCTCCGCCGCAGTTAGCCACATCGCTCAGGAGTCAAACATGGCACATTTTCTCATGGGACTATCCTTGTCGTGGCTTTTGGCCACTCAGTGTAGATTTCTTATAAAAAATAAGTTTCCAGAAACATCTATCGGCTTGTGGGTTAGACACTCTCTTGACGTGTTTCAGGTTTCGGGGTTGAATCTTGCCCCAAACAGTCACCATTTAAGAGGACCTAAATATTTAAGGTTCATGTTTGTAGATTTGCTGGCATGTTATTGAGCTCTATCAGAGTAACTCAGTTTGTCTATAACCGCACAGTTACGTTGTACGTTGAATGTATATATTTAGTACAACATCTCGGATGGATCTACCTGAATAGCGCCATGACATTCCAAACATTTTCTTTAGTAACTGTGCAATTTAAGAATAAAGAGGTGACTCGGCTATGGTGATGAAGCCCAGTTTTATATCACTCATTAATATTTCGTACAACGACGTCATATCTCAGATATCACCATATCACAGAAGTTGAACTAAAAAAAATTGATATCTGTCTCTTTTCGGTGGAAAAATGCTTTTCAATTAGCAGTTGATATATTTAGGCAAGAAACGAATAAATGTAACGTTCTTGCTGTTGAAAGTACAGATCTCAAGAAATTATTTTCACTGAAAATGGAAATCTACAGCCTGCTTCTAGTCGAGCGACCAGGTCAGGGAATTGAATGAGTAACGCCCCCATCTAGCGGAGAGGATATGAACTGTATCGGCTGCCGAAGCCTGTCACACTCCCCTGGGGCAATGATTAAATTAATGACAGATGAAACGTATGCCATTGGAGAGTGTTACTGGAATGAAATTTGTGACAGGGAAAACTGGAGTTCCCGGAGAAAAACCTGTCAGCTTCCGCTTTGTCCAACACAAATCTCACATAGAGTGACCGGGATTTGAACCACGGACCCAGTGGTGAGAGGCCGGCGTGCTGCCGCCTAAGCCACGGAGGCTCAAAAATTATTTTCACTAATAAGTGAAATGTAAGTAATACAAACTTGTGACGGGATATTGGCTAGCATTATTTATTGCCTCCCCTGAGGTCCTTGGTTCAATTCCCGGCTCTGATAAGGAATTTGATTCTGGTATACGAGCTAGAACGAGATACGCTCAGCCTAGTGAGGCAGAAATGTGAAGAATTGGGTTCGTTTCCTTCCTTAGCCGTCTTAGAAGTGGTTTTCCGTAGTTCCCCACTCCTACTACAGGAAAATGGTTCCTAACTTAAGACTTGCCGTGATGGTGTATGATAATCCTGTTAGAATTTCAACGTTAATTAAGCCGTTTTCATATAAACGTTGTATTCTATGTTAAGAAGCATTGGAAAACATTAGCCTACTATTTGTTGAAATGTACTCATCACCAATGTTTCATACTTTCAGATATAATACGATACTTAATAGATTTAATACTAAAATAGTGTCAAATCATGTAATTAATATTAATATTTGTTTCATTCATTCCAGGTATGTATCCTGACCGTGTGTAAGATGCACTTCTCGACACACTCCGTGCAAGTAAGTGTCCAAATGTGTTTCTCTTATGGCTGGGGTAGGAATCAAACCTAGCTCTTCTCAGTTCCACCACACGGGACTGAGTTTACTCCGCTGCAATCCTCAGTTCTGAATAAAATTTCTTGGCAGAGCCGGGAATCGAACCCGCTTCTCTTCTATGACAGCCAAGAATGGTAGCCACTAAGCCAGAATGTGAACTGAAAATACCTTGGAGTTTATGAGGGTTAAAGAGAATGGTTTTGGATGGTTTGAACTTTTCTCGTTATCTGTTACTTATCTACGAGAAATTTCGAGTTTCTAACTTATATGTAAGTAACCCTTCTGAAGGGATTCTTAGAATGTGCACTTGCACAAATGTGTAAGGTCAAAATCGTCATATGGAGTGAATTCTACTCCACGGATGCCATGGTCAACTAAGACTGGCAAGGAGGGCGTTACGAGTGCGACATTTGGTTACACGCTTCGCCATACATGGCTTTCACTTTATGTTGTGGAAAATTAAGAAATTTCATCAACCATCTTCAAATTGTTTGTGACCGTTGTGGCAAAAGTTGCGAACGGTACCATGTTATGGTTTGCAAACTTCGGCTCGAGTCCTTGACAGCTTTTTGCACAAATTAATTTATAGATTATTACACTATACATTCATGTAAGTTATGGCTATAGGCTGCAATAAAATAAATTATTCAAATCGTCTATTATCATTCCCTGAAATTCTAAGACAAAACTCACTCAAACCACATCATAACAGCCATTGTGAAATAATGTCTGGCATCTCCTCTGGTCTTATTGCAACCGGTTCTATAGTAAACAGAGAAGAGCCGCTGACCAGACATAATTAGACAAAATTAGGAAGGTCCGAGTTGGGATTAAATTGATTTGTTGCAGTCCATCTAGATCAAGATAGCAATCGCTCAAAATCCATCACTATTCTCTTACACACAGTGCTCATCAAATTTTGACTCCCTCCCCTCTGTCCTGTAATCGATTATACGATAATAGGGCTGCTCCGAGCTCAGTACTGTCACAGGTTGTCAAGGGTGCTTTCAGTTCCCCAGCAGGTAGACCACGGCTCTCCAGCTCAACCGCCCGCTGACAGGCTCGGGGCTGGTCAAGTTTCTGGTTGGTTGGTTCTTAAGTTTAGGGGCTGCGACAACGCGGTCTTGTAGCCCCGTGTACTTTGGGTGTGTGTAGAATCTGTCTGATAACCGGTGTTAATTTTGATGACTGTATTAGTGGGTGTTATCTGTTTGTTTTTTTAAATTTAAGTACTGCAACTTAGAATTTTTCAAATAGTTCCTACTTTTGCCGCCAAGCGCCACCGTCAACGACTACTAGGCCAAGTTCACAACTCAGCTACTAGACGCCACCGCAGTCGGCTCTTGGCAACGAACTTAGAAACCTAAGAGCGTTGTTTACATTAACCTATCCAATTTAGCTTCACACAGGTGCAATTAGTGGAAGGTTCTTTAACATGCCATAAATCTATGACATGGGACCGCCGGCTTTACTTCCCCTCCGAAGGAAGGCATACTGAGGGATTTTTAACGCTCTTAAAAATCCGACGGCTTCGTCCGGGTTTGAACCCGCTATCTTGGGGGTCAAGTTTCTGCTCAGAGCAAGAGAGATAGCCATATATTGTGTGTCGGGTGAGTTAACCGTGGTCGTTACGGCGTGGCTGCAGGCAGTCACTTACATCCGGGAGGCGAGGAGGTTCGAATCCCACCGCCGGCAACCTTGGAGATTGTCTTCTGTGGTTTCCCATCTTCCTTCCAGGTTTGTGCGGGGTTTGGTCTCTAACTATAGGCCACAGTCGCAACCTTCCAACTCCTCGTCCTGACATTCAAACTTTCCTCCACAGAAAACACTCCACACGCGACGGTACTTGTAGCTCACCCATTGGGTGTCAACCTCGAAGCAGCTACAAAACTGGCGAGCCGAACATGTCCTCGGACACTCCCGGCACCAAAAGTCATACTAAAATATAACAAATAAATAATAAAAAAAACGCTAAATATTGTACTTGGGAGGTAAGACGGCCTGCTGTAACGTACACCATTCGAGGAAGCCATTTCGTCCTGCGGGACAGAGGAAGCAGGTACAGCAGTAGGCAGCACGGAGCTGAGATGTCAACGAGTGCCCTCGCCCGATAGGTCAGCGTCACATGGCTCAAAGTGTTTTAGAGGTGCAAAACAAGAAATTAGGAATTGCACAATATTTGAATTGCAGCCAATGGCCATAGCAGGGCATTTCAATTGAACGCCCGTAGGCTCCCAACAAGTTCAATTTCAAGTAGTTCCAACTTTGGCTACCAGACGACACTGCCACTAACACCCAGTGGCAAACGTTGGAACTTGGCAGAGCGTTTCTAACAAAATAACCTACAAATTGTGGCTACACACTACCAATTGTAGTGGTTGGTTCTTTTACATGCCATAAATCTATGGCAAGGACCCACCGGCTTTACTTCCCCTCCTAAGGAAGGCATACTGAAGGATGTTATCGCTCTTAAAAATCCGACGGTTTTGGCCGGGTTTGAACCCATGACCTTGGGTATAGCAGTTCAGCATGCTACCGACTACGCCACCGAGGGGCTGATTGTATAACCATTGATAGCTTGTATAGCGAAGCTCTTTTCTCACTGATACACTCATTGACCTGTGTTAGTTAGCTGGTCCAAAGCGACACCACAATCATTTCTGGCTGCCCCTTATTCAAATGTGCTATTTTCGTCCACATACTCTACTTCAGAAGATTTGGGACCACTTTAAGTATGCACAATTTCTGTGATCAACAAGAAAGGGTCAAATTTTAGAGTGTTTTCACACTATATATTTATATATATATATTATTATTTTTCTCTCTCCAAATTTCAACTACTGTATTTCTTTCTTCCTTTCTTTCCTTCTTTCATTCTTTTATTTTTATTTTATTTATGTATTTTATTTCCTTATGTTTCTTTGGATAAACATTTTTCCCATTTCATTATGGTGCACCATAATAGGTTTTTTTGAAGGGAATATTTTATGAGTGTTAAGCTATCCGACCACCTGTTTGCCTTGACTTTTTATCTACACAGGCTGATGAAGGGGCCAAAACAATTAGGCCCCGAAACATGTACCAATGACCACTAAGTGATCATTTATATTTAGTACAATAAAGGTATTGATTAGGCGGAACTTTTGCAAAATATTAATACTAATTGTTGCATCAATACGGAACCATAATGAACCATTCAAATACTAAAATGTCCCTTATTCACCACACAATGAATACAGCTACTAGACTTGTGTTCCAATTCATAGACCGAAATCAGTCTTGCTTCCTTGGATCTTGAGTGGCAGTGCCTCAACTATGTACGTCATCCAGGTTCATAATTGCTGCAGAAGACTCAACTAAACTCTGAAAGTTGAATCACAATGATCCAACCTGTCAGACAAAACGAAAATTGGGAGCAGTAAGAATATTTGGGCGAGATAAAAGTGAAGAACATTATTCTTGCTTTATTCTTCACTAGCAGGTGATTATCTTTCGCCCGGGGAAAAATGTTGTTGTTGGCTCCTTAGGTGCTTCGTGATATCATGGTCATGTAGCCCCGTGTACATGGGTGTCTGTAGAATTTGTCTGATATCCTGTGTCGCTGTGATGTGTGTACTAATGTGTGTATTAGTAATTGAGGTGGGATTTGGATAGGAAGCGGCCATAGCCTTAGCTTAGATTCCACCCGGCATTTGCTTGGAGTGGAAGTGGTAATCCACGGAAAACCACCTCCAGGATGGCTGAGGTAGGAATCAAACCCGCCCTTTCTTAGTTTTACGTCACGATGTTGAGTGTACCACGTTCCAGCCCTCAGATCAGAAATGAAATTTCTTGGGAGAGCCGGAAATCTAACTCAGGTCTCCGTGGTGACAGCCAAGAAGGTAAAATCTGTACTTGTGCGTGTATCTTACACTCCTAACATTTTAATTTTTCTAACCAGAGTAAGTAAACTTTGAATCTAAAGTGAAAATATAGCAGTGAGAAGCGTGGGCAAGGGTGAATATATGCAACCTGCCATGTGTACCTGCTCACCGGGTGAGGCGCGGTAACACCTGCTACTGAGATGAAACGTAATTTTTGCCAGCCACCATATTGAATATACGGTGAAATACACACATCAAAAAAAGTTTTGCATCACCTCGGTTCCCAGATCTCCGGCATATAGACGTTGACTGTGTATATTGTATCAAAGATACAGTCCCTTTGACTGTTCATAGATGTCACTAAAACTGCTCAAAGATGTAAACAACCATGCATGAGCAGGGCCTATTAGACGGAGGGGGTACGACAGCCGATCAGTTCCAGTCATTCCACCAGGACGAAGGTACGCTGCTCATGTTGTCTGTAGTTCTACCATGCCTAGAAGGTCAATACCGCAGTTCGATCGCGTCCGCATTGTTACTTTGTGTCAAGAAGGGCTCTCAACAAGGGAAGTTTCCAGGCGTCTCAGAGTGAACCAAAGCGATGTTGTTCGGACATGGAGGAGGTACAGAGATACAGGAACTGTCGATGACAAGCCTCGCTCAGGCCGCCCAAGGGCTACTACTGTAGTGGATGACCGCTACTTACGGATTGCCGCTCGGAGGAACCCTGACAGCAATGCCACCATGTTGAATAATGCGTTTCGTTCAGCCACAGGACGTCGTGTTTCAACTCAAACTGTGCGCAATAGGCTGCATGATGCGCAACTTCACTCCCGACGTCCATGGCGAGGTCCAGCTTTGCAACCCCGACACCATGCAGCGTGGTACAGATGGGCCCAACAACATGCTGAATGGACCCCACAGAATTGGCATCACGTTCTCTTCACCGATGAGTGTCGCATATGCCTTCAACCAGACAATCGTCGGAGACGTGTTTGGAGGCACCCTGGTCAGGCTGAACGTCTTAGACACACTGTCCAGCGAGTGCAGCAAGGTGGTGGTTCCCTGATGTTCTGGGGTGGCATTATGTGGGGCCGACGTACGCCACTGGTGGTCATGGAAGGCTCCGAAACGGCTTTACGATACCTGAATGACATCCTCCGACCCATAGTGCAACCATATCGGCAGAATATTGGAGAGGCATTTGTCTTCATGGACGACAATTCTCGACCTCATCGTGCACATCTTGTGAATGCGTTCCTTCAAGATAACGACATCGCTCGACTACAGTGGCCAGCATGTTCGCCAGACATGAACCCTATCGAACATGCCTGGGATATGTTGAAAAGGGCTGTTTATGGACGTCTTGACCCACCAACCACTCTGAGAGATTTACGCCGAATTGTCGTTGAGGAGTGGGACAATTTGGACCAACAGTGTCTTGATGAACTTGTGGATAGTATGCCACGACGAATACAGGCATGCATCAATGCAAGAGGACGTGCTACTGGGTATTAGAGGTAGTGGTGTGTACTGCAATCTGGACCACAAATGCTGCAAGTCTAGCTGTATGCTGGTACAACATGCAATGTGTGGGTCTCATGAGCAATAAAACGAGCTGAAATGTTGTTTGTGTTGATCTCTATTCCCTTTGTATTTAAAGGTTCCGGAACTCTTGGAACCGAGGTGATGCAAAACTTTTTTTGATGTGTGTATATCAAAACGGCAATAGTCCTGTATTTCTTTTTTTTTCTGATGTATAGACTATCGGTTGAGTTGTTTTTGCATGAAAGAGTAACAGACAGACGCCACTATACGTTTATATATCAGTATACATTAACAGCAAGGCTTAACTTCAATTGCCGAGTATTGGGCTTATTTCCCAGGGCTGATGACCAAGATGCTCCTATGCCCTTAAAATGAATTAACAATGGAAGGACTTTCTACTTCATCAACAAACATGTTTACGGCTTTGACTGCCTTCAGAAGAGTAGACCTAGCATTGGACTTCAATTCAAAACATTTTACGAAGTGTATGGAAAATACTCAGTGGAAAAGTATATTTTGTCATTTTACTTCATTACACACGAGTTTGTATTGCCTACATAGCTCGTCCCTCATATCTATATATTGTATGTTAGTGGATGAAACCATTCAGATTATATTAAAAGCCCTGGGATTGGAATTGCTGTTCATACATCTCTCCGGCCCGTAGCTGTTTAATTGTATTTCACAGCTTATAAAAACACTCTCTGTATTTTGCTTCGTTTTATCAGCGCTTGGATTTTTGTAGCGCTGCTTTGCCTTTTATCTGACAGACTGGCGATTGAATGTCACCATTGAAAGCAATCTGCTATTGACAGCTGACGTGAAGTGAGTAGACATTCAACCTAATTGTGCAAGCACCTACTGGATTTAAAACAAACCACACACCCCGGCTGGCTTCCATTCACGCCGTGAAAGCAAGCAAAGAATGTGTAGTTAAATATTTGTGTAACGGCTTTATATCAATGGCTATCTCATACGTGGTGGGGTATAAAACTTGGGGAACTTGCTTTATAATACGTTACCTTTAGAACACCAATCCACAACCACCTTCGAAAGATCTTTTTGTGGAACAATGCACTGTACTTTTGCCGGCGATGGTAAACATTTTGGAATCACCGCCAGTAGCCATATTTGCAACTTTATGAATGCCTCCAGCAATACAGGATTTAGTGGATTTGATGATTCAAAATGACGTTTCTACAGATTTTTTTATCACCGAAGAGAAATAAAATGTCACATGGTCCAATAGGGACAGATAACCTATCTGTTCCTCCCCTTAAAACAATAAATAACCACTGGCACTACATCCCATGAAGAGCCTAGGCCTCCCAAGCGATATTGGGGTGACGCATGGTCAGCGCATCGGGTCCCCTCAGCCATTAATCTTGGCTTTTGTGACCGGGGCACTGTCTCACTGTCAAACAGACAGCTACTCAATTGTCCTCACGAGTCTAAGTACACCCCGTTCCAGCCCTCACGTCAGTTACTAAAGTCCGTGACAGAACCGGGAATTGAACCCTGAGAGGCAGGCGTACTACCCCAACATCACGAGGCCGGCTCTGTTTAGAACAACAATAACTATAACTAACTAACAAACAAACATAAGATGAACTAAGTCAGTTGAATACGGGGAAACTTCCGGTTAGAAATTCCATGCTTCGGTAGAAACTTGATCATAAGGGAGCGATGTGGAGGTGCTTTCTGATGAAGAAGGTAGACTTCACCATATCTCTCACCTCTTACGATGGATCGTCTACGGTTAAAGATGTACAATATCCCGTACAGCTCCTGATATGTGCTGTAGTGGGCAATGATACATGCTTTTGTTTTGTCGAGTGGCCTCCTGAGAAGCCGAGTGCAGGTCTTATTAGTCGACGCCCGTGGGTGACCTGCGCGTCGGGATGAGCGATGGATGGATGGAGATGAATAAAAACGGGGAAGGATGTGGAAGGAAGCGCCCGTGGCCTGTCAGAAGGTACTGCCCCAGCATATTCCTGGTGTTGAAAATGGGGAAGCCACGGAAAACCATTTCAAGGACAGCTGACGGTGGGGCATGAATCCACGCGTCTAGCGAGTCAGCAGGAAGGTTGACCGAACGCTGCGCTTAAGCAACCGTAAGCCACCGCTGTCGGTGCCTCCATGAATAGACACATGTAAATAGGTTTATCCTGGTCTCGGAGGGTTTCACCCAACATTGAACTACTGCACTTCAACATCGTATCCATTCATTCAACGTAAATGTTAACTGTTTCTTGTTAGATAAAATCTTGTGAAAGGATTTTATTGATGTGTAACAACTTTCCGCTCGGTTGCTGGATATTTTTGTGTGGGGGTGATTTTGTAAAAAAGGGACGGAAGTGGGACGGAAATGCAACGGAAACAATGAGCGCGCGCAGTGGCGGAGATTGGTAAAACGACATACTGTCGGCCATGTGGCTATGTAGAATGTACATCGCATGCGGTTTACTTCAAGGTTTGGAGGCCCCATTACAGATATTCCTACAATAAACCATCTTCAAACTGTCGTGTGAAAATATTCATAATTTCATATTTGCTGAAAACAATTATGATTTATTAAATCTTACTACTTTTGCTGTGCTCTTATTTAATGTAAGCACTCTAGGTACTGTCGGTCAAAATACAGCACTATGTGTAATGTATATAGCATACGGTTTAATTTAAGGTTTGGAGGCCCCATTAAAGAAATTACTACAATAAATCATCTCCAAGTTGCCGTCCTTTGGAGTGAAAATATTCATTATATCATATTTGCTGAAAGGATTTGGCACAGGAGTTTTACAAGTAGCGCGCGGTGGCAGAGATTGGTACAACGTGGTACTGTGCCTATGTGGAATGTAAATCGCATACGGTGTACCTCAAGGTTTGGAGGCTCCATTACAGATATTCCTACAATAAATCATCTTCAAACTGTCGTTCTTTGGTGTGAAAATATTCATTATATCATATTTGCTGAAAACCATTATGATTTATGAAATCTTACTACTTTTGCTGTATTCTTATTTAATGTAAGCACTCGAGGTACTGTCGGCCAAAATACAGCACTATTATATCATATTTGCTGAAAGGATCAGTCACTGGAGTTTTACAAGTAGTTATTGCAGAAATAATTGTAATCAGATCTTACCGTTGGTAATAACACGAAGGAATCCTTCATGTTTACTGCGAGTAATATGGAATTATTCGAATAACATGACAGATGTTACACATCATATGCGACTACTTTCAGGCTCGTATTTATTTTATTTCATCTAATATCCTCTTCAATGACTTAGTGGCAAAGTATTGGACAAATCCCAAGGCCACATGTTCGATTCTTGGTTGACGAAGACGGGCTTTTGACGCCAGTTCGTAATTGGCCATTTATTACGCATTGGTGGCCATAAGACAAAATTTAATCTGTTCTTAAGGTCGTCATGTAGACTTTCTGTTTCCCTGGTACATGACACGGTAAATGGGACGTCGACGTTGGAGAGTAGATGAACCAATTGGCTCCAACTTAAAATATATACAGCATGTATCTGAGTCCACATCATTATCATCGTCATTGGCGAAGTTGTTATTATATGAGGTTAAATCGGCAACGTAGGAGGAATATTTTCACAAAATACGTATTCATACGATGTTGTTTCATTACTGAGTATAATCCTGATTCTTTTGAAGGAATAAACATGATTGAAAAACAGCTTTCCAACACAATGTAGTCTGTGAGTATTTACTAGATTAACAAAGCTGCATCATTTAAGAGGCTCCTGAATGAAAAATCTTCAAAATATGAAAGAAAACAAGATGTTCAGTAAAGAACATATAGCCTACTTTCTCCAAAATGCATGGGTATTGTTATAACTCTTTGTCCTTTTCAACGAGTATGATTGAATGTTGGTTGTAGTAGCTTGTTGAAATACAACGTGCTATAGGGATATTAAACATGAATATGAGGTACCCTTTGCTAGTGCTACCTCTGTAAAAAAAATTCATTCAATTCGGTTTCACCGTGTTTGAATTGATAGGGGGAATCGATTTGCACACATACTTGGCCACCATCTGCAAACTATTGGGCTGATGTTCTTGCAGTTTGGTCTGAATATGTTTCCCACATAAAGATATGGTGTTGCAAAATTTGGTAGAGACTAGATTATTAGGTTGGTCGTAATTACATTTTAGCTTTTAACATTTGGGTGGCCGCGATTACGTTTCCGTCAAGATAGCGGTGATATAAAACATGACACTGAGGTGCCCTTTGCTAGTGCTACCTCTGTACCAAATATCGTTCATTCGGTTCCACCGTGTTCGACTTAATAGGGGGAATCAATTTTGACATAAAGATGGCCGCCATCCACAAACTATTAAGCTAATGGCCTATTAGATTGGTCAAAGGATGCTCCCTCCATAAAGGCATGTAGTTGAAAAATTTGGTAGAGATCGGATGATTAGGTTAATCGTAATTTGATTTAAGCTTTGAACATTCGTGTGGCCGCCATTACGTTTCAGTCAAGATGGTGGCGATATATAACATGACACTGAGGTGCCCTTTGCTAATGCTACCTCTGTACCAAATTTCGTTCCATTCGGTTCCACCGTGTTCGAATTAATAGGGGGAATCAATTTTGACATAAAGATGGCCGCCACCCGCAAACTATTAGGCTAATAACCTATTAGATTGGTCAAAGGATGCTCCCTCCATAAAGGAATGTTGTTGCAAAGTTTGGTAGATATCGGATGGTTGTGTTAGTCGTAATTTAACTTAAGCTTTGAACATTTGTGTGGCCGCCATTACGTCTCTGTCAATATGGCGGCGATATAAAACATGACACTGAGATGCCCTTTGCTAGTGCTACCTCTGTACCAAATTTCGTTCCATTCGGTTTCTCCGTGTTTGAATTAATAGGGGGAATTGATTTTCACACAAAGATGGCCGCCATCCGCAAACTATTAGGCTAATAACCTAGTCATTTGGTCAAAAGATGCTTCCTCTATAAAGGTATGTTGTTGCAAAATTTGGTAGAGATCGGATGATTACGTTAATCGTAATTTGATTTAAGCTTTGAACATTTATGTGGCCGCCATTACGTTTCCGTCAAGATGGCGGCGATATAAAACATGACACTGAGGTGCCTTTTGTTAGTAATACCACTGTACCAAATTTCGTTCCATTCGGTTGCACCGTGTTCGAATTAATAGGGGGAATCGATTTTCACACAAAGATGGCCGCCATCCGCTAACTATTAGGCTAATGACCTAGTCATTTGGTCAAAGGATGCTTCTTCTACAAAGGTATGTTGTTGCAAAATTTGGTAGAGATCGGATGATTAGGTTAGTCGTATTTTGATTTAAGCTTTGAACATTTGTGTGGCCGCCATTACGTTTCCGTCAAGATGGCGGCGATATAAAACATGACACTGAGGTGCCTTTTGTTAGTACTACCTCTGTACCAAATTTCGTTCCATTCGGTTGCACCGTGTTCGAATTAATAGGGGGAATCGATTTTCACACCAAGATGGCCGCCATCCGCAAACTATTACGCTGATGGCCTATTGGTTTGGTCAAAGGATGCTCCCCCCATAAAGGTATGTTGTTGCAAAATTTGGTAGAGATCGGATGATTAGGTTAGTCGTAATTTGATTTAAGCTTTGAACATTTGTGTGGCCGCCATTACGGTTCCGTCAAGATGGCCGCGATATAAAACATGACACTGAGGTGTCCTTTGCTAGTGCTACCATTGTACCAAATTTCGTTCAATTCGCATTCACCGTGTTCGAATTGATAGGGGGGGACAGACATTCAGAGTACACACACTCACACACACACAGACACACACACACACACACACACACACACACACACACACACACAGACTCACACACACACATACACACACACAGACTCACACACACACATACACACACACAGACAGACACACTTTTTTCGCCCTGTGTTGATCTCATAAGTCTACTTTCATTTTTTGCAAAAATCGTAAGTAGGCTAAAAACACGTTATATTAAGCTACGGATACTCAGATTTCTAACGGTACATTTATTTTTATGGTTCATTTCTATGATGAATATCCTTATCATTTCCCACAACAGTGCGTACGCCGTATTAGTAAACCCACCATGCTCGTTTTTATTTTCCTCTCTATTTTTCACTAGATTACTCTCTAGATTCTTAGATTTCTCTCTATTAGACAATAGACATAATGAAAAACGTATTAAGAAAGCTAAGTGGGTGTTGCGGTTTTGTAGCATACCTCGTCCTAAAACCTAAACTGCCACGGTTACCTCAGCTAACGAAATAATCTTTGATTCCAGTTTCTTGCTAAAATACATTTCTTAATATAAAATTTCCTTTTTCCCACAACTTATTATCATGCAAATCTAAAAGTTTGAGAAATAATCCCTTCTTGTAGCCTAGGCTATGTGTTGTATTTTAACACAGCCGTTTTCCAAAATGTATATGAGTTTAATTTTAACAGATGGAAATGTTCATGCAAATGTTAAAATTACACCATTTATAAAAGTCCACGTAAAAACAAATATTTTTAGCCTATTTTCAATTTTGAAAAAAAAAAAAAAGGCTTATGAGATCACCTTTTGTCTGTGTGTGTGTTCGCTGGAGAATTTCAATGAAACTCGGTAAGTTCATAGCACTATTCCGGATGACTCCGACCGTGCCCTTCAAATTTTGTTACGTCTCACCAATCCTACATGGCGGATGTGCGAAATATTTCACCAGCATTCAATATCTCCGAGACTATTCCCGATATCACCCTGGAATTTTTTACGGTGATAAAGGGAACTACTAAAAGTTCACCCATGTGACTTTTGAAAGACTGGTAACTACAAAACCAACATGGCGACCACGCGAATTTGCGACTTTTAAATAGACGTTTCTCGCGATTTAACCAACCAAACGCAATAAAACTTGGCACAGTATATGTTTATACACATTGTAATGCACCGACATCTAACATGGTTCAATTGTTTACATAAACACAAGATGTCGGATGTGCGAAATATTTTACCGGCATTCTATATCTCTGAAACTATTTGCGGTATCACCCTGAAATTTCGTACGGAGATAAAGGGCACTACTGGAAGTTCATTTATAAGACTTTCAAAAACCGGTTAGCTACAAAACGAACATGGCGGCCAAGCGAATTTGAAAATTTTAAATAGACCTTTCTCGCGATTTAATGTTACAAACGCAATTAAATCAGGTACAGGAAATGTTGATACACATCGTAATGCACTGGTATCTAATTTAGTTCAATTGTTTACATAACCTCAAGATGGTGGCTTTGCGAATTTTAAAATTAATTTTTTATTTCTTGTGTCGTAATCATGTGATCGAAGTGAAAGTTTGAATAATGAACGTACGCAATAATTTTCCTTTAATGGTACATGCCTCTATGACCTATACATTTAACAATCTAACATGGCGACCATCCGAAATATTTAGACGGCTCTGAATATCTACGAATCTATTATAGCAATCAAACTGTTTTTTATGTTCATAGGGGCTATGAACTTAAGTTCATCTATAGGACTTTAAATAACCTGGTGATCACAAATCCAACATGGCGGCGACACGAATTATAAATATTCATATGGACGTTTCTCGCAATTACCCATCCGAGTGCAGTGAAACTTGGTACAGTAAATCCTTATACGAATGTTAATCCACTGGCATCTAATTTTTTTAAATTGTTTCCATAATCACAAGATGGCAGCTGTGCGAAATTTTAAAATCTCCTTGTTACTTCTTGTGTCCTAACCATGCGATTGAAGTTTGAATGCTACACGTACACAATAATCTTCATGTAACAGTACATAACTCTAGGACCTACATATATAAAATCCAACAATGCGCCCATCCAAAATATTTAGTCGGTTCTCAATAACTACGAATCTATTACAGCAATCAAACTGAAATTTTGTATGTAGATAGAGGCAATTAACATAAGTAGGATATATGAAAGTAGACTGTATAGTTCTTTACGGAATTACTTGTTTTGTTTTTTTCAAAACGCCTGTGGTAAAGTAAGGTGAGAGCATCAAGGGACATCCCTGAATAAATGCAATTAGATCCTGTAAATAGTTTCTGAGAAAATGCTAAATTAAGAATTGAATATTAACATGGACAGCATAGAACATTCCTGCTGCCCTTAATAAAATCGGTGATTGGAGAAAAGGAGGAGTATTTAAAACCTTCTGGCTCAAATCGCGTCTAATCTATCATGAAAATGCATTCCATCGGGCTGTATATTATCAATAGTTTGTAACATAATAACTTAATTCATCAGAAAGTTGTGGAAGTAATGGTTTGAATGCTTTTTTTTTTTTTTTTTAGTTTATTTCAGATTTCTCATAAAAACAGGTGTACGAATATGTTCTTCCTTTTTCCGACCACCGATTCAATTGTGAGGTTCATTCGATACGTGTCCCCTCAACTGACTCAAATAATGGGTTTAAAATTTCCCTCTGCTTTAATGATGACATGTAGTCTATAGCCTGACACATGAGTTTCTTTTTTCGATTTACCTTCATCCCCTATGGCGACTCACTTCATTGGCAAGAGTGTCGATGGTGGAGGGATATTCGTCCTGCCAGTACATGTTTTAATCAGTCCCGCGAACAGTGAGAACTCTCCGTCGAGGCTGTGATAAGAACGAAGGGGGAAACGCAGGGTAATAAGATTTAGGTCAAAGGGTGGTTAGTGAGGGGAAGAGCTACGTGCAAGAATCCAATCGATGAGTTCTAATTGGTGTCCACAGTGCCCAGCGATAAAGACGCTTGCAACTGCCGCTCAGTGAGATCGACTGGAAACAGAAGTGCTTGTTCTGTAACACGACTCTGAGACTTTCATCACTCCTTTAGGTTGCGAGAACTTGTGTGACGCTAAATTATAGGTTATATTTGACTAACGCTCTTAGGTTCCAATGCTCGTCGCCAGGAACCGACTGTGGTGGCATCTAGTATCAAAGTTCAGAAATAGTTGGTCGTTGACGGTCGCATTTGGTAGCAAAAGTTGGAACAACTGGAAATTGAATGTCTGCAGTCCTTACTTGAATAAAAACAGATGACACACACTAATACAGCCATCACAATTAACACCGGTTATCAGACATATTCTAGGCCTACACACACCCAAAGTACACGGGGCTACATGACCGCGTTGTCGAAGCCCCTAAACTGAGGAACCAACCAACCTTGGTCACGAGAATTGCGATGTGTACATACGGGGATTAGATTAACACCAGAGGCCTGCAGTCCCAAATAGAATTCGGATGTGTGTCATTTTCATAGGATTGGCGATAAACGTTATCGTGTTGGAATCCATTGTTAGTGTTGCCTTGGTGAAATTGCAATGATTTTCAATCGGTCAACACGATTCTACCCAAATTGTAATGGGTGTTATTCCCTAAACCAGAAAATAATGTTAATTAAGTTATTGTATTAAGTAAACTCATGTCTTTTGTCTTCAGGTTTAGGGAGCAACACAACCGCGTTGACCGACTAATGATAATTTAAATTTGATTGGCAACGCATTTAATGTCTGTATACATTCAATCGTTAAAGTGGTGTGTACGTACATTGATTATTTTATAAAATATCTACATTTATCGATTTTTGATGGAGTAATATTGATCAAACTCTTAGTTCGGGTACAGGATATTAGTTCCCTTACTTACAAGGAATATACTTGGGCTCCAACTGGAAGATCCAGATGAAAACACATGTTAATACAAGTCCGCAGGTATAGAAACAGTGATGTGAGTCATTACCATGCACCACTCTGCGTCTATCGCTGTGTGTAAGTACATTAATAGTAATAGAAAAACACTATGTTAGACAACAAACTACACATCCAACTATTGAGACAATTTTGATAAAACCGAGTGATACAATTCTGAAGACCTTGAAATCAGAATATTGTGATTGTTCACAGAGCTGGTACTGGTCATCAACCATTTAGTCTTTAAAGTGCAGTTGGGAGATTTCAAGATATTGGTCAAAGCACAGTGGAAGTGTGTAGTATGCACATACGAAAATCAAATGCTACATTAATGATGATTGAGTCAGACAGATGTCATAACCAGCCTTTTGTCAAGTATACAGTAATAGAAAAACACTATGTTAGACAACAAACTACACATCCAACTATTGAGACAACTTTGATAAAACCGAGCGATACAATTCTGAAGACCTTGAAATCAGAATATTGTGATTGTTCACACAGCTGGTACACCGGTCTGAAAGGTAGGTCGCTGAATGCAACTTGATGAAATAGTGTTCGTGTAAATTTACCTATGGTTTGAGACATCTGATCCTTAAACCAAACCAACAATTCGCCTGAAATAGAACTTGTATTTTCAATGGAAGTAAACATGAAGAGGTTGGTAATATTTCGTTGTCTTGGGTGGTATTGTCTTCGGAATAACATATTTGTCCGAGAGGGAAAGATCTTCATGTCCTGACCAGGAATAACACAAGAACAAGCACTCCTCGCCAGCGATTTGTTCACCAAGGAAAGTCGTTAAAAATCTTCTCATATTTACTTTCGAAACTCTCTTGGGTCTCATGAAAACATATATGTAGCATGTTGGTTAATCTGTCACCTTTTGAGAAATTCAAGTCAATTGTATTGTACAATGAGTGGAGCTCTGCACAGACTGCAACACGCCAATTATAGTTTTCTCTCCTCTGTGAGATAATGTGGACAATGAGTTAACCTCATAATAAATATGACTGAGCTCACTGGCCACACATTGTATTTCACCAGTATGCTCTGCAACGTCTTTAGCAAACGTAATGGACGCTTTGCAATTGAAGCGTATGCGGGAACAAACGTCTATGTTACATTTCTTACTTATTGAGAAGAACAGCAATAAAGGTGAGTGTTGTCCCTGGGACAGGGTTATGCGGTAAGACGTAACATAGACTTTTGTTCCGCAAATCAACACACTAAAGTTCGAGTAGAAAGCGATGTAACATAGACTTTGTTTCGTTATTTTTAAAGTGCATTTCGCTTCGCAATTTCGGGAATACTAAAGCAATATTTTGAATTATGTTCTCTACTTGCAAATACGTCTTCAGAAAATACCGTAGATGTTTTATTCCGTGAATATCTCAATTACACAAAATGTAACATAGACGTTTGTTCCCGCATACCCTTAAATTGTCAAGGTCCGGCAGTTTCGGTGATTACTATTCCCACGTTCACCATTGTACTATATTCCCCTGCTCTATCAACTGTGATATTGCGTATTGTTTGAGTTTGGTTTTGTGACTATCTGTTGCCAGTAAAAGAAACTGACCTTTTTGTGCTTTTTCATTGAGTAATTCAACATACCTTTGCAGTTGTATTTACTTTCAATGCACTTATAGCGTATCATCAGCAGCTCTATTAAATCTCAGATCATTTTCTATCACAACATTTAGGACAGTTAAATTATGATATAATATAATTAAGGCAACTTCCATCAAGACTACTTGGCATAACATTTAGAGTAACATTTTAATCATGAATGAAATATCACATACAAAGAAACCTCTTTAAAATTCTTTTCACTTTATAATCTATTCAGTTCTCTGCCGGCAGCTTTTGTGCAGGCAGCACTTTCAACTTGCGGTGTTAAAGACAAGAGCTTCCATTAAGTGCGAACAACGTCATTTTAACTCACACTTGTGCACATGTGCGTATTTTAATATATTCAGGCTTCCTTTGTCATCACAAGATAGAATATGCAAAATAGTACTCATAGATTCACCACGCGATCATCATACCGTATGTTTACAATGTGCAGAATGGAAATCACACTCATGCTTCAGTTCATGCTACTCAACATTCACATGAAAGGGAACGTGTGAAGAGTGCATTTCTTGCTTGCTTGTGAAGATTTCAAAAACACTGTGTTAAGTTTAACTGCTTCCTACCCTCAGTCTTATCAGAACATGTTTCAGTTCACACCCGCTTCTTTCGTATTTGTTTACAACAATATGGCAATGATCTCTGAGATATAACGTATGTTATAAACAGTTTCCCACCCATATGATGAACATTACACGTATTCTATCCATCAGATGTGTGTAAATGTGATAGTTTTGTATGTGATATCCTAACTAATACGTTGCTATGTATGGTAATGTGCAGTCGACGAAATTATTTATTTATGTATTGAGTTGATAGATTAAAAATTGATATTTTAAATAAATATATTCGTCCTGTACCGACCAGGGTAACTGCACGCCTAATGGCTCAAGGCCACGGGGAAAAGCTATTTCGGACTCGGGAGACGAGTGGATTATAACTCAACCGTCATATGTCTTTGACCTACCTTTCCATAGTTTCCCATGTTCAACTCCAGGAAAATGTCTGGACGGTACCTTCTAATAGTGCACTGCCACTTCCAATTCCTTGACCAGTTTCATTTACCTTCAACGATTTCAACTCTAATTGACTCCTCTGATGAGGTTGGTGCCAGGGAGTTTCCGGCCCCGTATAAGTGTTAATAGTAAGGGGTAGATATACGTATTTGACCTGTGTTTTTGCCAGCATTGTTTCCAAATATTCAAATATGAAGGAAATTGGAGAAAATTTCAAAGTAAGACTAAATATTCAAGGAGAAATAAGTTCAACTCTGAGATTAGCTGATTACATCATCTTAGCCGATACACCACAGGATTTGAATACGATTTTAAAGGGTATGGATTCTGTTTTGAGGAAAGATTTCATGATGAGAATTATTAAATGTAAAACAAAAATATTGGAATTGAGCCGAAAGAAATCAGAAACCCCTATGGACGTCGAATTGGCAGGTGAAATTCTAAAGTAAGTAGGAAACTTTTGTTTCTTAGGAAGCAAAATAACCAGTCACGGAAGAAGCAAGGAGGATATAAGAAGTAGGTTAGCACGGGAAAGGAAAGAATTTCTACAGAAAAGGAATCTGTTGACATATTTAGGGATTAGGAAGTCATTTTTGAAAGCCTTTGTCTGGAGCCTAGTGCTCAGTGGGAGTGAAACTTGAACTGTTGGAGCAGCAGAAAAGCGGAGAATCGAGGCGTTTGAAATGTGGTGTTACAGGAGAATGATGAAGATCTGATGGATAGATAGCGTTACAATAATGAAGAGATAACCTATTAAGACGATTGGGAGAGGAGAGATGTTTCTGGTGACTGCTAATGAAGAGAAGAGATAGGTTGGTAGTACACATGCTAAAACACCCAGGAATAGCAAACTTAGTTATGGAAGGAAAGGTTGACGATAAGAACTGTAGGGGCTATTTTTTTATTGCATCAGAAAGCATATAACAATGTGATAGACCAAGGTTAAAATATTTTTTACAGATTGCCTCGGATGTAGGGTTGGATAGCTATGTAGAGATGAAACGATTAGGGAAGCATGGAGAGCTGCATCAAAGCAGAGAGAAGACTGAAGACTCAAACAACAACATTCAACTCACTGTCACTGATCACTTTTATAAGCCTTCTCCAGAATGTAAGATTAGAATATAGAGGAATGTATTCGTAATTGCTCACCCAGCGCATAATTTTCAATGACTTAACACGTCATTTTGGGGCTGTTAATACAGTGTATATATACATACAGTACGCTCATGATATATAATAATCCGTTATAATCCAGTGGCGTCCTCAATCCAAGCAGCACGGTGCTCTTTAAATGTAAATTGGTGTTCTCAACATAGAGCCAAAAAGTGCACACGAGCACAAGTTCCCCTGGGATCCATTCTTCAATTCACATTTCGTTGCCTGAACCGGAAAAACAGTGTTTTCAGTACATGTTTTGACTTTCAAATGTGTTATCATTTTGTGAATTAGTACATTTTAATACACAGTAAACCTAATTGAACACCCCTGTTTTATGAGGGACACTAAAGATTCTGACTCGATCGTCCACACGTAAATGTATCTTATCTGCGTGACACATGTAATAAGTTGCAGCATGCCTGGTGAGCGGTGAATTCTTAGCTATTTGAGCACTTCAGCGGGTGAGAGAAATAGCAAAAGGGAAGAGAGGCGCCTGCTTGTTGAATTATTATTGTTATTATTATTATTATTATTATTAATATTATTATTATATTCGATTTAATGGTGCTCGTGTATTTGGTGATGCTCACAGTCTCAAAAAAAATTGAGAACGCCTGTTCTAACAGCTCCGAGAGCGAAGATAAGCCAGCTCAAAGAAAATGGCACGTTTCGTTTTATTTAGTAAGTGACTGCAGTCAATGTTGTGCAAACACATGATTGAAAATACAAATTTTCTGTTTGTACCATCGCCCCCAACTTTATATTATTGAGAACTTAAATTTCCAATGTGGATGGTTATTTTGAACGAGTCTTCACAGAAGGGATGAAATCTGTCCCCTATCAAAGTCCATCCGGTCTTGTTCCACCCCCATTCTGGCTCATCCTCTTTTTAATAAAAGACAACATCAGATTCTAAACGGTGAAGGGAGGTAGGGGAAGATTTAAGAGAATGTCCCTGAAATAGCATCAGGCAAGGGCTGTTAACGGAATGCAAATTTGTAAACTCAACGCCAAAGAGTGGGTGAGATGGGTGGTAAAATGCAATAAGAGGGTTACATGGAACTGGGGGTGGCAGAGGAGGGGTCTGGGTTGTGAATCATTTGCATTGGCGACTTCACCACATAGGGTGTAAGTGGCTAAGCTTGATAAGTGTTGATAAGTGTCTTCATATTGTTACCCTGGTACAAGGGTTGATTTGCATACCTCTTCACAAGTTTCTTCCCAAAGTCTCGTCTCGCCCTTCTGATGGTCAGACTTCCCTCTTCAGTCCATACGGCTTCAGGCTTATTACTCAACTTGGGAATAGAGTTCATTCCAAGGGTAGCGTTCAAATTATGTGATTACTACGGCCTGGGTGTTCAATCTCGTTTCTGTTAAATAGACTGGAAAATAGACGCGTAAAATCAGTAAATATTATCAAAATCGGTACGGTATTCATAAATAGGTAAAACATTTTAGGTAGATTTCATTAGAAAGCTACCTATTCCAATGGGTACCATGTTGCAACTACCGGAAAATTTTGACATATCTTCCCATTTCACATCCCCTTGACCAGGGGAGCCCAACCCTTTTTTTTTTTTACTAAGGGCCAATTTGTAAATAGTGGGCGACCTTGCGGGCGAATAACACTCTGGGGGATTTGGGGGGAGGGGTATGTTTTTTTTTTAAGATATAGGTGCAATATGGTGAGTTTTATGGCTATCTGAACTTAGTTTTCGTAGTATTGTTGCCGTTGTCTAGGCTATATTTATTTATAGTGGATTTAAAAAAAAATATATATAAATACCTTTAAAATAGAAGTACGATGATATTCAATACACTCATACCGCATGAAAGACACAATTATTATCAATCAAATTATGCATTAAGTATCATGATAATTTAGTTTAGTGGGACGACTGGAAAAGCATTGTACCGGTACTTAAAATTTCTTTCCACTTAGGATCAAACTTAGTTGTACCATCATTAATAAGTATTTTAAGTGTTCATCAGTGAGTCAATGACCTTGAGTTGGCTTTAGTTGTTTCAAAGTTTTGGCCACACGGCGCGGATGCCGAGCGGCGGGTCAGACAAAATAGTCTCACGAGCCGTAGGTTGGGCAGTCCTACCCTAGACTACATAAACTCCAAGAAATCAAAAGTTTATATATATATAACTTCTCCTTATTAGCCTATTTTCAATTTTGAAAAAAAAATAGGCTTATGAGATCACCTTTTGTCCGTGTGTGTGTGTGCGTGTGTGTGTGTGTGTGATTCGTGTGTGTCCCCCCCCCTAATAAAATCTAAACGGCAGGATCGATTTCAATGAAACTCTAAAAGTTCATAGCACTATTCCCGGCGACCTCGACCGTGCCCTTCAAATTTTGTTACGACTCACCAATCCAACATGGCGGCTGTGCGAAATATTTCACCAGCATTCAATATCTCCGAAACTATTACCGATATTACCCTGAAATTTTCTAATGTGATAGAGGGAACTACTATAAGTTCACTTATGTGACTTTTGAAAACCTGGTAACTACAAAACCAACATGGAGGCCAAGCGAATTTGCGACTTTTAAATAGACGTTTCTCGCGATTTGACCAACCAAACGCAATGAAACTTGGTACAGTATATGTTTACATACATTGTAATACACCGACATCTAACTTCGTTCAATTGTTCACATAATCACAAGATGGCGGATGTGCGAAATATTTCACCGTCATTCTATATCTCTGAAACTAACAGCGGTATCACCCTGAAATTTTGTACGGAGATAAAGGGCACTACTGGAAGTCCATCTAAAAGACTTTCAAAAACCGGTTAACTACAAAACGAACATGGCGGCCAAGCGAATTTGAAAATTTTAAATAGACCTTTCTCGCGATTTAATGTTCCAAGCGCACTGAAAGCTGGTACAGGAAATATTTATACACATTGTAATCCACTGGTATCTAATTTAGTTCAATTGTTTACATAACCTCAAGATGGCGGCAGTGCGAATTTTAAAATTAAGTTTTTATTTCTTGTGATGTAGTCATGCGATCGAAGTGAAAGTTTGAATAATGAACCTACGCAATAATTTTCCTTTAATGGTACATGACTCTATGGCCTATATATTTAACAATCCAACATGGCGACCATCCGAAATATTTAGACGATACTGAATATCTACGAATCTATTTTAGCAATCAAACTGCATTTTTTAATGTTCATAGGGGCTATGAACTTAAGTTCTCCTATAGGACTTTAAATAACCTGGTGATCACAAATCCAACATGGCGGTGACGCGAATTATAAATATTCACATGGACGTTTCTCGCAATTTAACCATCCGCGTGCAGTGAAACTTGGTACAGTAAATCCTTATACGAATGTTAATCCACTGGCATCTAATTTATTTCAATTGTTTCCATAACCTCAAGATGGCAGCTGTGCAAAATTTTAAAATCTCCTTGTTTTTTCGTGTGTCCTAATTATGCGATTGAAGTTTGAATACTACACGTTCACAATAATCTGCATGTATCAGTACATAACACTAGGACCTACATATACAAAATCCAACTTGGCGACCATCCGCAATATTTAGACGGATCCCAATATCTACGAATCTATTACAGCAATCAAACAGAAATTGTGTATGTTGATAGAGGCAATTAACATAAGTAGGATATATGAAAATAGGGTGTATAGTTCTTCACGGAACTACTTGTTTATAATTTATAATCTCTGTGAGTTCGTTACTAGGCAAAATCGGACGCAGGGGGTGATGGAAATGGGGGGGGGGGGGGGAGGAGTTTCTCTAAAATGACATACCACTATCACTTTCTTAACATGTGAAATATCGAATCAATTCAAAGTTCGTACTATTCTTCTGACAAACGGCCAAAATTCGCATCTCAGAAAAGACTTTGATAGCACCAATCACTGATCAAAGGAGTGGGGAAAATTGAGTTTTGAGAGAAAACAATTGAACGTCCCTCAATAGGCCCAATATCAAACCCATTTAAAATGGTCAATACTCCTATAAAATTGCCTAAAACTTTTGTTAGAAATAAGTTTTGTTATGACCCACCCTTACGCCAAGGGATGAGCAAAATGCTTTCGGAATTATAAGAAGATGCGGCTTCTCATAACATGTGTAAACTTTGTAGGTTTAAAACAATGACAAATTAAGTGAATTCAAAATTTTTTTATTTGCCTGGCGAAATCTACCTCTTCCTTCCGGCGTGCAGAAAGGGATTTATTTATAAGTGGTCTGAGCACACGTTAAACATGCTATTATGGTTGATATTATCATTTTAGTAACATTGAAATTCTTGCAGATGCTAAACTTACAGTATTACGTGACACATAAATAGCATTAGCGCAAGTAACTGCTTTTCACTTAAATGATTTTAATACGAAATACCTATATTGAAGACATAATCATTACATAGCGATTGATTAGTTTCTTGGGGCCACTAGAAAAATAATTCAGAATTCATCGTTGGATCATTATTCGTGCGTTTGTATTTAATTATATTTTATTGTTGGCTATTATTAAGTGCCCAATACATTTCTATGACTGTGTTAATCGGTGTACTGGGACTAGTTGCCTCTATAATGTCGAAAGGTCCATCTATACATCAACGTTCTCGAGGACCAGCTGTGAATGGTTATCTGGCGGCAAACTTGTATTTATTAACGACTACTCACAAGGTTACAAAATCAGACAAAATATCTTCAAGCCAGAACAGCAACTGGCCTGGCAACTCTCCCGACCTCAACCCTATTGAGAGCTTTTGGAAGATGATAACTTAGAAGGTTGAGATTGCCATGGATATATCCCTACTGATGGAAGGAATCATCAATCTGTAGCATAGTGATGATGAAATAAAATATAACTTCCATTAGGGCCTTTTCATTAGGGCACCACATAAAGTCCAAGTTGTAAAGGGAAGAGTTACAAAATAAAATGCATTAAAGTGATATTCATTAATTATCCAAATAGATAGTAAGACAATAGGGTTGTCACAATACAGTTTGTGGGATTTTGCCTTACATACCTTATCTGGCATTTACTAAGATATGGTCACCCACAGAGTATGTGCTTTGTCAGTACTTTTCAAAGTGTAACCTAAAGAACCAAAAGGGGAGACTCACCTAAATCTGCAATTATAAGGGATTGATGGTAAACCTAATAAATTAAGGTAAAGAGTTTCAAATAATTAATTTAGAAATTAAATAACTACATATTTGTGCCATACAGTAAACTCAGTTCTTAACATTTCATCTGGATTACCTAAATCATGTACGTAATAC
Organism: Meconema thalassinum; assembly: GCA_946902985.2. Lineage (NCBI taxonomy): Eukaryota > Metazoa > Arthropoda > Insecta > Orthoptera > Tettigoniidae > Meconema > Meconema thalassinum. Next base: position 1,212,301,394 of record OX336388.2, read on the forward strand.
TTAAAATAACACTTTCAGAGAAATTTGATTTGAGTAACAATTTGTTACGGATTTTCGGTTGATGGTAGCGGTACTAGTGCTAAATCCACGATACCTTGACCAAATCCACAATATAATTAGTCTATATGCGACTGGCTGCACGGCTCAGCTGTAACGTTCTCGCCTGCTGTCCCAAGGTTACAGGATCGAATCCTGGCGCATTCAGCTGGCATTTGATGGTGCACAAATGCGAGGGAACTGGCTCGTTAAAGGTCCCCTTCGGGGCAAAATTCCAGTAATCAGGCGACTCTAAAAGCCGCAGTAGTTCAACGGGACTTCAAACCAATAAAAGTATTATAATTATTATTAATATGCATCATCATTATAACTACAGCTTCACTGAAATATATCAGATCTTGAAAATACTTCAGAAACAAAGTACAACACAGGTTTTCACGATGTTACCACTATTTGGAAGCATTTCTCGTTTCGAAATTCTTAGCCAAAGAAAATTAAATACTGTAGGTGACTCAACACAACTGGTGAGATAGACTCGTCTCTTGCACTGCGGTATATCTACAGAAAGAGTATATTTCCAGTGGACCTACCGTTGTGTCGCTTATACTGACCAAGACACATCCCATTTAAACCTATGATCTTGGGAAATTATTTAAATTCAGTAGAGAAACAATAACGAAACGATCTACCCAGTAAACTTTCAATGGCAACTTTTTCAATTAGTCTGTTAAATGAAACTATTTGTGACACCATTTCATTTCCATATGTTTTCATTTACAAGTTCTAAACCCTGGCAGTGACTACGGTGGCAAGTAATGTAATAGCACAGTGGTACGCGTGAAGTATCCCCAGTGGCCACATTCTGCCGGCTAAGTATCCACAAATGACGTCTGTTCACAGGAATGCTACGATATTGACAGGAGAGAACCACCGTGCCAATTAGGGCATCTATATGCGTATTACTTACCGTTGTTTGAATTGAGTCATACGTGGCTGGGGGAAGTTTCTGTTTGGTCAGCTGGCGCCCTCTGAAGACCCCCTCTTCATTCGCCCGCTGAGATAATTGTCTATTTGCACAGTCGTTTGTATGCTCGTCAATTATTTCACGGATTCCTAATGAATAAAAGTATGATTTACAAACTGAACACCAGTTCAAAAGATCGCTCTTGATATCCGTGGGAGTGATCTTTTCTTTCAACAATCCAGGCTAATATTGACTAACAATTCCATGAAGATGGTTTGCGAGATAGTAACTGAAAGTATAAATTGTTTATTTTGAATTCTATAACATGCTATAAAGAAAAATCGATAGCAGTAGCTACGATCGCTAAAGAGCAGCGGTAGACCATGGGACCAAGCTCTCTGTGGACAGATAACACACACTAATACAGTCATTACAATTAACACCGGTTATCAGACAAATTCTACACACACCAAAAGTACACGGGGCTACATGACCGCGTTGTTGCAGCCCCTAAACTAAGGATCCAACCATCTCTGCGGACTCGGTACACATGGGTTCGAGCCCCACTGTCAACCGTCCTTGAAATGGTTTTCCGTGGTTTCCCATTTTCAACTCCATGCAAATTTTGGGACTATACCTTCTGGCAGGCCACGGCCGCTTCCTTCCACATCCTTGCCCAGTTTCATTCATTTTCATCCATTTCATCTCTCATTAACTTCTCTCATGAGGTTAGCCTCAGGAAGGGCATCCGGCCGAAAAAAAACATCCACCACATATGATTTTATCGCATCTTATCCCCGACCCCTATGGAAACGGGAATAATAAGAGGTAGACATACAACGTAAAATGAAGAAAATCGAAATAACCAGATATTGTTTATAGGTTGATTTTTAAAATCATGTTTAGGACTTTCACAACACATATGTTATGAAAACCATCTGCCTCCCTAAACCTCCACCACCAATACGTAACGGTCTTCGTCCAGGGAGTGAGTCTGTGTCGTTTGACTTGTTTGATGCTGATCTCCATACGTCACTGTCCTGAGCTAATCGTTTCATCTCTACACAGCTACCACACGTTACATCCGAGGAAGTCTGTTGAACAAATTCTAACCGTGGTTTACCCCTTGATCCTTCCGTAACTATGTTGGCATTCCTGGGTGCCTTAGAATGTGTACTACCAACCTATCTCTTCTCTTCATTAGAAGTCGCCAGAAACATCTCCCCTCTACCTCTCGTCTGAATACCTCTTCATTTCTTACTCTACCTACCCGTCGGTCCAGGAAGTCTCACGCTTAAATGTGTTTGTCATCAACTTCTTAGCTTTGCAGACACACACTGTGAACTACACACAGCGTAGTTGTAGTTACTGTATTTCATTTCGGGAGCTTGGATATCATGATCATATAGCCCCGGGTACTTTGGTGTATGCGGAATTTTGTCTGATATCCTATGTTGTTGCGGTCACTGTATTAGTGTATGCATTTGTAATCCAGACGAGGATTGCAAAGGAGTGGCAATGGCCTTAAGTTACCTACCATCCCAACATTTGCATGTAGTAGAAGTGGGTAACCACGGAAAAACACTTCCAAAAAACCTCTTGTCAGTTTTACCTCACGAGGGTGAGTAGTCTAGTCTAGTCGCATCCTCAAATGCCAACTGACTGTGCCAGAAATCGATCCTTCACCCTTGGGAACAGCAGGCCAGTCGCCAATAAAACACATGTACATGATTGGGATATGGAAGATTCTAAATTTTACAAACAGTAACTCATGCGGAATTTGTGATCAGAATATGTTTTTCCAAACATGGTTTGCAACAAATAACTCTGAGAGAAGTAGATTTTTAAGAAAGCACAAGAATCGTTTGTTAAATATATTGGTATCAGATACTAAGTTACGAAGGCCAGTTATCATGATGATCGATTGGACTCCAGTTGTTGCGGGTGACAGGCTCTGCCCTGTGACACAGGATAGAAGCTGTAGCTGTCATTCATGATCACGCAGAGTTATGTCCTAGTTGCATTAGCTACTAGATTACTGAGCTAATACAAAGCGTAAAAGTACATGCAAACCTCCTCATGGATGATGAACGTTGATGTTGATGTTTTATGTTTAAAAGAGAGTATGTACAAGTATTTTTTCACAGCAATAAAACACATGCACACGATCCACATATTGGGATAGAGTAGATATTAAGTTTTGCAAACAGCAACTCATGTGGAATTTGTGGTTGCTAATACCGTATTTTTAGGCACACTCAGCGGCCAGGGTGGTCGTCCAGCCCACCCCCACCCATTCCAGCCCACCAAATATAATCATTTCCATTTATGAGTGCGGCTGACACCACGCGTCGCAATTTCAAATCGTTCATAATTCAAATGATACACGACATCCTGTGTGGGTGGATGTATAAAAATGCTATTTATTGGTTTAATTAATTATGTAATTCCTGCAATTATTGCGTTCATACGTTAATAAAATACCTCAAGATAAACTTAGATTCGTGATTTTCTAATTACATGCTTATGAAACATTCAATACCCAATCTAGCAGCACCGTAACCGTACCACGACCGCAATGAATTTGAATCCAAGCGATGATAGCGACATTATGAATTTTCATAAATAGATAGACCTTCTGTTACACTTAGGCAAAACATGGTGGTAACAAGATATTTACAGATATCTCAATTTCTCCCCATGATGCCTCCGTGTTCCCTGAATACAATACAGTACTCATTATCTTCTTGAAATCCCTCAAACTGTTACGGAAAGGTTCTAAGACTTCTTCAAGTACTGCTTGGGTTCAAGCTCTGTGAACTTGCGGGGTGAGGGGAAGGGGCAGGGAAGGGTCAGGCGAGAAAAGAAGGACCTGTCAACAGTCCGCCGTGATATGTGGTATTCCTTCCTATTCCTATAATACTGCTAACATACGGCCGTTGCTCAAACCACTGTGGTGTAGCGAATGAGTGAGTGAGTCACCGACCAATGTATTTGGTTCTGTTACTACGCACGTACCGGGAAACCTCATAACTCGTCACCATCACTTCTCATAGTCCGCGATCCAGATTCCTCTCAGGTTCACGCAGCTTAGACCCGAGCAGTAACTCATTCCAAGTTTGAATATCCTTGTTTATAAAAGAATGTATGTCCAACCCTTATTATTCCGGTTCCCAACGAGGTCGGGGATGAGATGCGATGAAATTTTATGTAGCGGATGGTTTTAAGGCCGGATGCCATTCCTGACGCCAACCTTATGACAGGAGTTAATAAGAGATGAAATGAATGAAGATGAATGAAACTGGGCAAGGATGTGGAAGGAAGCGGCTGTGGCCTGTCAGAAGGTACTGTCGCAGCATTTGCCTGGAGTAGAAATGGGAAACCACGGAAAACTATTTCAAGGTCGGCTCGAACCAACATCTACCGAGTCCGCAGAGAGCTTGGCACATGGCCTTGCGCTGCGCTTTATTGAGCGTAGCAACTGCTGTCAGTCTTGTTTATAAAAGAATACTTAGCTATTTTCTTATTGAATTTTGGACCAAATTTTGTAAGCGTGATCACTCCTACCCATATAATCTGGCTCATGCATTCTGTTTCGCAATTCATTCCAGACCGACTACCCTGTTTTCTTTTATCATATTTTTACTGTAGACTACTACGTCCCGTTGAATTCATCGATCTTATGTGTGTATGTACAAGTCAATTCTCCCTACATTTAGACCAACCTTGCTGTATGGAAGTGAGAGCTGGGTAGAGTCAGGAAATCTGTTATACGTATAAGCTAGATGTAACTGATTGGCGGTTAGCACGAATGAATGCTGGGACAAATATATAAGAGCAATGGCAGGAAAGTACTCGTAATGAACAGATAAAGGCTATGTTAGAAATGAACACGCTAAATGGAGCTGTTTGTATGAGCCGACTCAATGGCAATGGCAGGAAAGTACTCGTAATGAACAGATAAAGGCTATGTTAGAAATGAACACGCTAAATGGAGCTGTTTGTATGAGCCGACTCAGATGGTAGGGCCATGTGAAGAGAATGGGGTCAATGAGTTCAGCTGTAGAGGGTAAGATAAGTAGAGATAGACATAGGAGGCGGTGGTTGGATTCATTGTTGAACGATTTCAAAGTGAAAGGTGTTGAAACAGAGGAGGCCGCAGTGATAACTGCTAATAGGGGATCATGGAGGTGATTTGTTCGCAAACAGGGGCTTGCAGACTAGACTGGACGCTGATAGGCAAAACAGTCTCAAATGAAAATGTATGCATGTATTTATGTAGCGACTTCGGTGGCGTAGTTGGTAGCGTGCTGAACCAAATGAAAATGTATGCATGTATTTATGTAGCGACTTCGGTGGCGTAGTTGGTAGCATGCTGAACTGCTGTTCACAAGATAGCGGGTTCAAACCCGACCGAAGTCGTTGGATTTGTTAAGAGCGTTAAAAATCCTTCAGTATGCCTTCCTTTGGAGGGGAAGTAAAGCCGGCGGTCCCATGTCATAGATTTATGACATGTAAAAGATCCTTCCACAGACTAAACTTGTGTGAAGCTAAATTGTTAGGTTAGATTTCGTCGGAACGCTCTATCAAAGTTCCAACGTTCACCACTAGGTATCATTGATATCTAGTAGCGAAAGTTGGAACTATTTGATATTGAACGGAACTTGTAGCTCACCCTAAGGGTTCCGCTGGAAGCAGCTACAGACTCAGGTGAGCCGAACATGTCCACGGACACTCCCGGCTCTAAAAGCCATATAATAAATAAATGACAGAGAGGGGTATTATTCTTCACCCATACAGAGCCTGAAATGTCTCGATCAATTAATGTGTTCTTATATATTCCTGACATTCTGGATTGGGCAATTAAGCACCACTCATAGCTACATAAATGGACTATCAATGCATCAAGGTGGGCTTTCTTTCTCATTGGTTATAAAAGCATTTTACTATAGAAAGGGTGATGCAGGAAATGATCAAAAACGGAGTGGAGAAATATATAGAGGAGGGGAGAATAAATCCATGATATTAGATGTCTCTCACCAAGGATTCACAGGCAATTCCTTCTGGAAATTATTCCCACTTCAAATCTTGCAGATAAGCTACAAGATGCCCGCATATCTACATGTGAACAGATGTTCTAAAGCTCGTCAAGGAATTACATTCACGTCCTAAGAATAAAGCATACATACAGATAAACCCACGTGGCCACTTCCTTCACCCTCAGTTAACGTAGTGTTTCAGAAACATAAGGCGAAACGATTTTCTCATCTCAAGAAGAAGACGGTAGAAATAAGCTCATATCTATTCTCCATGCAGCTGGGGTAGGATGTCAAACAGTTCCCCTGGGGAAGGGGCAACCCGCGCTGTGCGGGTCGCTTCAACTGGGACGTGGATGAACATTTTGTAATGGCATTGCTGAAGGTACTCAAGACGATAAGTAAGACTCACATGTTTCTTTGTACACAAACAACAATAAAAGTTATTTCCCCCCAGGGGCTCACATCTAGTGGGACGTGGGTTGGTGACCACGGGACCCCAGCTGAGTCCAGCATTGCTTCCACTTACTTGTGCTGGGCTCCTCTCCGTCTTCTTTCCTGTCGACCTCCCTTGGTCAACTCTTGTTCTCTTCCGACCCCGACGGTATTAGGGTATCTGAGGCTTAGGGAGTCTCTTCCCTTCTCACCTAACTTGGCCCTTGTCTCATCTTTCCTGAAACCCTCCTTCTGCGAGGGGTCAGCCTTCTGTTTCTTTTCATGTTATCTCCTGCCTTCTGCTCAAGGCCCTCAAGGAGGCAGGGTGTATGTAGACCCACCACTTCTGGTACACTCTGGATAGTGCAACACCCTCAAGGGCTCACGGCTTGTGAGTTTTGGGAGTTGGCGACCCCGAGGTATTCCTGAACTGGGTCCGTTTTGTACCTTTTCTCCTCCGACCTTCGGGTGGGCCCTCTCCTCTTTCCATTTCCTATCTGTCTTTCATGGCTCTCCTTCCTTCTAAGTCCCTCAATCCTCACTCTTCGAGGTTTGAGGGCATTTCTTTTCTTCCTGTCCTTTATTTGCCTTTTTTTTTTATTTGTTTACCATTTTTTCTTCTAGTAGGCCTATATAAGTCTGTAGTTAGTATTAGTTATAGTTTTCGTTCTCATCTCATCTTTCACTATCACCCAAACAATTCGAGGCCGATAACCTAGATGTTGGGCCCCTTAAAACAACAATATCATCATCATAATCAAAAGTAATCTGTGCGAAGTTTTCGAGTTACTGTCTTAACTCACTCTTAAAGAGATGATGTCAGACAACGCTCTCCGTCACCATTGCGTAGTCAAGCTCGTTGTCACGCTACTAATTTGTAGACCTGAATTTCTGCTGTTGCTGTTGATTCTACAGGGGCTATGTGGCATCGTGGTTATATAGCCCCGCGTACTAGGGTGTGCGTAGAATTTGTCTGATAACCTGTGTCGCTGTGATGTCTGTACTAGTGTCTGTGTTTGAAGGGTTCACGGGAAGATGGGGGAATGTCACTCAAAATGTAAATTCGAGATATCAGCCCGATCTGGTAGGCCTCTTTGTGACGTATTGAAGGCACAATTGTGTCTGGCTAAGAACGATGAGGGACGTGAGAAAATGACGTTTCAAGTTGACGCGTACATATAAGTACATATAGGCTAAGTAATGAAACTTTTAATCATGTTCCCTGAACATTTTACATTATTTCAAATTCCCCCTTCTTCCCGTGTACCCTTCATTTGTAATTGATAATAATAATGTTCTTGGTTTTACGTCCCTTTTAACTACTCTGGCTCTTAGAGACGCCCGGGTGCCGGAATATTGTCCCAAAGGGGATCCTTAACGTGCCAGTAAATCTACTAACACGGCTCTCTCTCATTTGCGCACCCTCAAATACAAGCTGACTGCGCATGATTCGATTCTGCAACCTTGGGATCAGCAACCGAGAACGTCTCCGTTGAGCCACGCAACCAGTCTATTTGTAATTGAGGTAGGATGGCCTTAATTTAGGTACCATCCCGAAATTTTCCAGGAGTAGAAGTGGGAAATCACGGAAAACAAATTCCAGGATGGCTGAGTTTTGCCTCACGAAGCTGAGTGTACCCCGTTCTAGCCCTCGCGTCCGTTTCTAAAATCCCTGATGGGGCCTCCAGTGAGAGGCAGGTGCGCTGTTTGGTTGGTTCTTAACTTTAGGGGCTGCGACAACGCGGTCATGTAGCCCCGTGTACTTTGGGTGTGTGTAGAATCTGTCTCATAACCGGTGTTTATTGTGATGACTGTAAAAGTGTGTGTTATCTGTTTTTTTTATTAAAGTACTGCAACTTAGAATTTTTCAAATAGTTCCTACTTTTGCCGCCAAGCGCCACCGTCAACGACTACTAGGCCAAGTTCAGAACTTAGCTACTAGACGCCACCACAGTCGGCTCTTGGCAACGAACGTAGAAACTTAAGAGCGTTGTTTACATTCTTAACCTATTCAATTTAGCTTCACATAGGTGCAATTAGTGGAACGTTCTTTAACATGCCATAAATCTATGACATGGGACCGCTGGTTTTACTTCCCCTCCGAAGGAAGGCATACTGAGGGATTTTAACGCTCATAAAAAATCCGACGGCTTCGGCCGGGTTTGAACCCGCTATGTTGGGCATAGAAACCCACCATGCTACCGACTTCGACACCGAAGCCGCTAGGCAGGCGCGCTACCCCTACACCACAGGACCGGCGATCATGAGTGATAGCCAGGGCAAATAGGGGCAATCAAAGGCAAGAGGGCATTCGTAATGAAAAGGTCAAGGCTAAGTTACAAATTGACACGTTAGATGAGGCTGTTCATATCAGGCAACTCAGATGGTGGGGATCATGTGATGGAGAGATTACCAAGGAGGTTGATGAACTCTACTATAGAGGGTAATCCCCCAGGGGCTCACATCTAGTGGGACGTGGGTTGACGACCACGGGACCCCAGCTGAGTACGCATTGCTTCCACTTACTCGTGTAGAGCTCCTCTCCGTCTTCATTCCTGTGAACCTCAATTGGTCAACTCTTGTTCCCTTCCGACCCGACGGTATTAGGGTATCCAAGGTCTAGGGAGTCTTTTCCTTTCCCGCCTTCATTGGCCCTTCTCTCAGCTCTCAGCTCCCAGCCCTCATTCTTCAAGGGATCAGCCTTCTTCTTCTTTTCATTATATTTCCTTTTCTCGCTAAGATTCCCGCACTGTTTTTAATTGGCTCCCTGTTTATTACATTTTGTGATTTTTTTGAATCTACACTACATTTTTTTGGTATTTTCAATCTTGCATTTTGTAAATATTTTCAATCTAAATTGCATTTTGCGAGTATTCTCAACCTCAATTGCATTTTGTAAGGATTGACAATCTAAATTGCTTTTTGGTAAGTCTTTGAATGGGTGGCAGTTTTGTGAGTTTTTAGAATTTTGATGGCATTTTGTAAGTATTCTCAACTGAAACCGCATTTTGCAAGTATTCAATCTAAATTGCATTTTGTAAGTTAGGCATTTTTTTAAGTATTTTGATTCTCAATTGCATTTTGTGAGTATTTTGAATCTCAATTACAGTACATTTTTTAAGTATTTCCAATCTTGTAAGCATTTTCAATCCAAATTGCATTTTGTAAGTATTTTGAATCTAAATTGCATTTTGTGAGAATATTGAATCTCTCTTGCACTTTGTCAATTTGTTTTGACTCTAACCTGCATTTTGTGCATATTTTTAATCCAAATTACTTTTGGGCGTATTTTCCATATAAATTCCATGTTGTCGGTGTTTTCCTCTCGAAATTACATTTTGTGAGTATTTTCAATCCTTTGTCAGTATTTCCAATCTCCGTTAGGTTTCGTTATGGTTTCCGTCTCTTTGTCATTTCTGCTATCACCCAGACCATTAGGGGCCGATAACCCAGATGTTAGGCCCCTTAAATCAACAATAATAATTATCATCATCATTGTTTAACGAGTTCAGGTAGAGAGGTGTAGAAACAGAGGAAACCACAGGGCGATCTGATAACAGGGCATCTTGAAGGCTTCTTGCCTGTCGCCCCGAAGATCTGGGGGCAATTCTTAACTCGATGTCAAGAAATTTAATTCTGTCCTGAGTGTGCTGGGATGGGGTTCACTAAGCCTCGTGAGGCAAAACGGAGAAGATGTCTACCTCAAACATCGTGGAAGTGGTTTTACATGGTTTCCCACGTCTACTCCAGGAAAATTCCGGGTTTGTATCTAACGTAAGGCCACGGCGCTTCCTTCCTAATCCTCGCTTTAATTATAAATACACACATTAATACAGCCATCACAATAACACAGGTTATCAGGTAAATTCAACACTCATCCAAGTACACGGGGCTAAATGACCACGATGCCAAAGCGCCTCAAAGGAAACAAAAACAGCAATCTTGAATGCGATTGGTTCACATGCAGAGGCTTGCTGACAGTCTTAAGAGAAACTGAATAAATGTTATGAATCAGTGTTAGTTAGTTATTGTTGTTTTAAGGGGCGAAACTACGAAGTCGTCTGCCCTATGAATCAGTGTCTTTTGACTCGGTAATAAAGGGTCGGTGGTGCATGCTGATAATTCAGATCCCTCCTCCAATAAAGTGGCGCAATTCTCAAACTACTTGCATAATTATGTTTTGTTTCCTGTCTTGGTTTGAACCAAATGTGCCAACAAGAAGGGTTGCCGAGCCTGCAGGCGTCAGACAGCTACTTTAAGAGCACCCCAAACAGACCACCCATTGAGTTACGGCGACACGTTGATCTCTTTAGATTCCAGCTGCAACACTCACTGCCACCAATAACCTTGTTTGCATAAAGTACGGGGAGGTCTAATATCAGGAGGGAGAGTCCCATAGATCTTTATTAACAACGGGACGTCCTTCAGAAATAAAACAACGTCGTTAAAGAATTGCATCGTAATGAAGAAATGGAACATAAAGCATGGATTTGTTGGACTTAAATAATTGGTCCAGTAAAAGAATCGAATTTAGATTTAGGTAATAAGAAGTCATGTTTTAAAGCCTCTGTCTGGAGCGTGGCACTCTATGGAAGTAAAACTTGGACTATTGGTGCAGCAGAAAAGAGGAGAATGGAAGCGCTTGAAATGTGGTGTTACAGGAGAATGATAAAGAGCAGATGGGTAGATTGGGTTACAAATGAAGTGTTATTAAGACGAGTGGGAGAGAAGAGATGTTTCTGGTAAATGTTAAAGAAGAGGTAGGTTGGTAGGACACATACTAAGACACCCAAGAATAGCAAGCTTAGTTATGGAAAAAAGGGTCGAGGACAAGAACTGTAGGGGTAGATCAAGGTTGGAAAATGTTAAACAGATTTCCCTCGGATGTATGGTGTGGTAGCTATGGAGGGCTGCATCAAACAAGTCAAAAGACTGAAGACTTAAACACTCACAAAAATAATTTAAAACAGACCACTTTGTGGTGTACATGGCTAGTATTCTTGGATATCACCCCGGAGGCCCGGGTTCGATTCCTGGGTCTGCCAAGTAATTTAATTGTGGTCTGGGGATTGGAACGGGAACCGCGAGTGACAGGAATGTGTAGAGGCAGGTTTAATTCACACCTCAGCTAGCCTAAAAATGTTTTTTTTTCGGGCTTGTTCACTTTTTCTCCCAGTATATGCCAGGATAGCATTTAAATTAAGGTCCCGGGTACCTCCTACTCCAATCCTAGTCCCAAATAGAAATACTCATTCTAGTAGAACCACTAGTGTGCCTGAAAGGAGTATTGTAAACTGTAAATCGTGTCTCTTACATGTTGGACTTAAATAATTGGTCCAGTAAAAACAATCGAATTTAGATTTAGGTAATAGGAAGTCATGTTTTAAGCCTCTGTCTGGAGCGTGACACTCTATGGAAGTGAAACTTGGACTATTGGTGCCGACATGTTTCCTAAAGAGGCTTCACAATCAACATTGTAAATTTCATATGACAGAACTCATATCACTTGAAAAGAAAGATAAAGTACTACATAACTCACCAGTGGAATAACATTTGGACCTCAACTTCAAAAGTATCTGTTATGAGAGAAATGTCCTTTATTCTGTGATTGTCGAACTATAATCCTAATATGCTAGGCAAAATAGGGCATTTTATTTAAAATTAAATTACTGAACAGTAAACGTAAGATTAATGTAATTAATGTAATTGGTTATATGAGGATATAAATAGTAATGAAATAATTCAAGGGACCTATGAAATGTACAGAAGGGATCGGGGAAGCGAGGTGGTGGGCTATTTATTTGTGTTCGCAAAAATATAGCTAGTTTCTTAAAGTGGGCTGATACGGATCATGAAATGTTATGTGTACAAATTTCGGTCAGGTGATAGGGGCGTATAGAGCACCGAAAGATAACTTTTCGCTTCTCGACACACTGTATGATAAAACTTGTACGGGTAATGCTATGAAAAAGAGCATAATAATTGCCGGAGATTATACCTCCCCAAAGTAGACTGGTCTGGTGAGTCAACTAGCTGTGGTCAAGCTCAGAGCGCTGCAAACAAATTTTTAAGGGAGGGGGGATTTTCCCAAGTAGTTGACTTCCCAACGAGAGGCAATAATACCTTAGATGTTTATCTCGCAAGGCCTGTAGAGCTGTATATTAACTGTCTGAAAGTACTAGGAATTAGTGACCATTCTGGGGTTGAATTAAATATTAGATACGGTGACATTACAAAATTTGACTCTGATGTAGCAAATAAGATCATATTCCAGTATCGCAGGGCGGATCAGGGCAAATTTCAGGGGTATTTGAATGAGCTATTTGTAGGATGGGCATCGGAAGGAAATCACATTAATATCCTGTGTACTAACGTTTTGAAAATTTTAAATAGCGCTATTGATAAATTTGTTCCATTAAAATTACTGAAACAAAACCCAGATCCTGAGTATTACACACGGGAAATCAGGAGTCTTTAACGGAAAATTAGGAAATTATACAATAAAAGGCATGATAGTGACAAGTATATGTTGAAATTTAAGTCCTTATCAAGAGAGCTCGTCTTAGAAAAGAGGACTGCTCATGACAATTTTATGCAAGGTTTACTTGGTTCGGGAGGCGATGGGTGGAAAAAAAATTACAGTTATGTTAGGAGAAGAAAGGGAAATTTAAATAATTTGTCGATGATAATGTCCGGTGACGGTAAATTAATTACTGAGAAGCAGGCCATTGCTAATGAATTAAATGTATTTTATGGTAGTGTGTTCAATAAATCCAATAGCTGTGTGTTGGACCTTAACGGTGAATCAGGGGCTCCACTTCTCCAAATAAACCAGTCAGCAATTGTAAAGCTAATACAAAAATTACGTTACAATATATCGAAGGGTCCTGATAATATTGTTAGTGAAGTACTTAAACTAGGAGGTAGGGCCGTGGCACGATACTTAGAGGTGATGTTTAATGTGTCCATAAACAATGCGCAAATCCCGGATGACTGGAAAAGAGCTACGGTAGTCCCAATATTTAAGCGAGGGAGCATTTGGGCAACTACAGGCCGGTTAGTCTTACGTCCATCGTTTGTAAACAGATGGAGCATCTCATTTGTGACTACTTGAGGGAACAGTGGGAAACATTATTATGGTTTAATGATAGGCAACATGGATTTCGGAAAGGTTACTCATGCGAGAGTCACATGCTATCACTTTTTCAAGATATTAGCGAATCGTTAGACGATGGAGTTTCAGTAGTTATAAATTTTGCGAAGGCATTTGATGTCGTGCCGCATGACATGCTACTCCATAAATTAGCTTCGACGAGGATTGATAAAAGAGTAATTTTATGGATCCAAGAATTTTTGACGGGTCGTTCCCAGAAAGTGAAAGTTGAAGGCCGATTCTCGGATGAAATTACCGTAACGTCGGGTATCCTTCAGGGCAGCGTAATCAGAACTTCGTTATTTTTGGCGTTTTTAAATGACTTACCAAATGGGATTCGTAGTGACTGTCGATTGTTTGCGGATGATTGTGTAATATATCGAAAGATACATGACTCACAAGACAATGCAGTACTTCAAGATGACCTGGTCTATAAGTGGGCGATTGAAAATAAAATGAAAATTAAAACAAGAAAATGTAGTCTAATAAAAACAGGGTAAGTGCGAAGGCAAGATTTTCAATATATCATTGGCTAGGAAATACTTGTAGAAGATGCTTGCAAATATTTGGGCGTTCACGTAAGAAATGATATGAAATGGAGTAGTCATATAGGATGTGTAGTTTCTAAAGCTTACAAATCCCTGCACTTTGTAATGAGAGTATTAAAAGGAAGTAGTACCTCTGCTAAATAATTAGGATATTTGTCACTTTAAGACCTATTCTGGAATACGCCTCGGCGGTTTGGGATCCATATCAAGTAGGGCTCATAAATGAGTTGGAAATGGTACAAAGAAAGGCCACTAGATTTGTGCTCAGTGACTTTAATCCCAGGAGCAGTGTGAGCCGTATGTTAAAGAAACTTGGGTGGGAATCACTTGAGGCTAGGAGGATGAAATCTAGACTCTGCGCTATGTACAACACGTATACAAATCAACCAGCATGGGGTGAGCTTAGCAAACGCATGGAAAAGCCTACTTACATGGGTAGGAGCGATCATCCTTTCAAAGTTAAGGGCCGACCACAGCGAACAAATTATGGTAAATATTCTTTCGTACACCGTGCCATTGATAATTGGAACTCTCTACCTGCCGCAGTCTTAGAGCCTTTCCCCAAACATATAGGTGTGTTTAAGAAAAGGCTGACTATTTGTGTAAATACTCCAGTTTAATTGTTAGTGAATTGTTATGTACAATTATTTATTTTTTATGTATATTATTTGCCACCGGGGGACACCCCCAATTGCAAATAAACGAATGAATGAATGAAAAAAAGTACCGGTACACGTTTGTGGTGTTGTTATCCTTCGTGTTGTGCATTTCTCTACCCTCTGATATCCTAATTTCCCCAGACATCTGATACTGTACTTGCCTATTTGTTGGTTTATTTCTGTTTGTTTGTTAAGTATCGCAATTTGCAAGTTGCACGAAAGCATAGCTTCTTTTCCATCGCGAATTATTTGTTATTAGCCTACTTTCGATTTTTGCAAAAAAAAGAAAGTAGACTTATGAGATCACTACAGGGCCAAAAATTGTGTGTCTGTCTGTGTGTGTGTATGTGTGTGTGTGTGTGTGAGTGTGTGTGTACTCTGAATGTCTGTCCCCCCCCCCCTATCAATTCGAACACGGTGAAACCGAATTGAACGAAATTTAGTACAGAGGTAGAACAAGCAAAGGGCACCTCAGTTTCATGTTTTATATCGCCGCCATCTTTACCAAAACTGAATGGCGGCCACTCAAACGTTCAAAACGTAAAATCAAATAGCGACTAACCAAATGATCCGATCTCTACCAAATTTGGTAATAACATACCTTCATATAGGACGCGTCTTTTGACCAAACTACAAGGTCATTCGCCGTACCATTTCAGGATGGCGGCCGTGCGAATTATGCAAACTTTATAATCTATATCATGGGACCCACCAGTACCGATTATAGAATAGATTTAACTGTTCTAAAGGAAGAGGCACGTTCGAAATTAAAAGTTTATTTTGTAATACTATAGTGCAGAAATGATTTTAAAAAGCTGAGCCGTCTCGGTAAGAAGACAAGATGGCAGCTGATATCTTGTGCCTGACTTATATTTCACTAATTTGAGTATTGCATGCAATATAGCGTACTGATACAAAATAAATAAACTTTGCATGAAATGCTTTATAAATAAATAATATACTCCACTGATGAAATCGTTTAGTCTAAATCATTATTTGCTAACAAGTTATATGTAAGTCATTTTATATAGAACGATGTTCGTTGCACAAATGGCTCCGTGGTAAAGCGTTGGCCTATCACTCATATGCCTATGGTTCAAATCCCATCGGAGTTTTTTTTGCTTGAAATTTTATATATTTATTGTTTTGTAATGATTCAGACGTTTTAAAATTAAGCGTTATATTTTGCATATTACGGTGGAAAATATATATTTAATTAAAACATTATTCACCAGCAGATTTTCTCGAGACATCTAGCAGCCAAAAAGGTAACTGCACGCCGGCCTACTTATTAACTTCAAGATTTTATTGAAAAGTTTCTTTTTATGGCCACTAGAATGCACTCGCCCTGTTAGGGTTATATTGTTCGATACTTCTCCACTAGATCTCACGACTGGTCTACGTGGGACTCCATTGATTACTATACCATTGGCATTCTATGCGCATCGAACTTGAAGAATGGCAAGATGATACTATGATAAATTTTTACTTTTTATTTTAAAGGGTTTGTAACAGCCTATTGTGCGTTATTTGAAAATGTTAATTGAAGTAAAGAACAAAACGATTTCACATAGTAACTGAATTCTAGCCGTTGGTGCTAGTTCAGGTTATTAATTGATACTTTTATTTCAGGCAAATAGCAATCGAAAATATCCACATAGTTTTTATACACACGTCTCTGTAGGGTTATGGAAAGATTTGTTAATTCAATTAGGGTTGTGAAAGCCATGCACAACCAGACGTGTAAAGACATGCCTCAACTCAGAGTTGGATGTTTCCCACGGCAGGTCGATTATGTAATAATAATAATAATAATAATAATGTTATTTTTTTTCATCCCTTTTAATTACTGCTGCTTTTAGAGACGCCGGGGTGCCGGAATTTTGGCCCAAAGGGGATCTTTAACGTGCCAGTAAATCTACCGACATGGCTCCCTCGCATTTGTGCACCCTCACTCAAATGCCAGCTGACTGCGCCAGGATACGAACCTGCAACCTAGGGCCCAGCAAGCGAGAACGTTACCGCTGAGCCACGCAGCCAGTCCGGTCGATTATGTCTCCAGTTCCATTACATTCTTGAGATACTTCTTATCTATCTTTCTTCAATGATGGTAGTAGTTTTTTTTTCTAGGTTGTGGCGTTTGGTAGAGGTAAATAGTTTCTAAGGTCTTCAACCAAGAAATGATTCTATTATACTCTTCGATAATAACAACGAGTTATAACTATACTCATACATTTAGGAGAAAGTAGGCTATATGTTCTTTACTGAACATCTTGTTTTTTTCTAGTTCGGGGTTTCACTTAAGAACACCAAGATAGACTCATCAGCGGGCTCTTGGTATCCGTGCATGAATCCCCACAGGCATAGCGAATTTCCCGCTACCTCACATCTTGTGAAGCGCACCCGCGCTTCTTTACTGAGAGAGCTAAATCTTAAACAGCTTTTCACCTCCCTATAAAGGCTTCCAAAAAGATGGTATATTGGCTTTTTCGGCCAAGGAATTAAACTCTCTTAATGTACAAACAATGTTAAATTGATTTATATCACAGTGTGGTGTATATGTATCTTAATAATCATGAAACCGAAACACAAACCAAAAACATAAAAAAGTAATATTTAACATACACAAAACATAATTAATATACTTTCTTTGCGAATTTGGTCAACGCCCGCGAATGTTTAAATCACACAACAATAGCTACTCCCTAAGGAAACATGGCTTTAAAAAATATTGTACTATAAATTAAAATTTAAAAACCACCCTAAAAAGTTGCTTTTAAAAATATAACCATTAAGTAGAACCAGACTAGAGACCCAATTCAGGTGTGGGAGGTAAAGAATACCTAAAACACAAATGTATTTACCTAGCAGTGATCCGGGCACGGACACCAAAATCCCGCTGATTTGCCTATATTGGTGTTCCTAGTCGAAACCAACCACAAGACATTTTAATAAACCTAGAAAAATAGCTAAATTTAAATCCTTGGTCATGAAAGCCAATATACCATCTATTTGTTAATTTTCCCATTATATTGAAGATTTTGTTGAATGCACAAATAACTAAAAGCAGTATAAATTAAAGATTTTTATAACAAAGAGCAACCACAGATTCACTATTATCTACAATACAGATGTAATCAGATACCTACAAAAGCAAAATATTCACTGAAACCATAATTTTTGTTTAAAATGTTGTCAGTGGTTATTGACCTTCAAGTTTGCTTGTTTAGTTCGATATCTGTGAAAGTTAGTGATTGATCAGGTTGAAATTGAATATGAACTAAGCTTATTGTATGAGCGATGTGAGATCTGTTGTCATGCTAATACATTCACTGGGTACACTGAATTGTAGTTCAAACAATAAGGTCAATAACCACTAAAAATATATTAACATACAGTCAATTATAACTAACAAATCATGACAAGTTGCGCAAGTTTATATTAACTGTTGTAACTAAAGAAATGTACATATTGTAAACACCATCACCCACATACTTGGTGATATAATTTTAACGGGCTAAGTGTCAAGGATCTGATGATGATCGCGTGTCGAGCGAAACTGGTCATTCAAGTGAATTAATTGATCATTAAAATGTCCTTTTAGGTTTAAGGAAACACCCATTACAATTGGGTACAATCGTGTTGACCAACTAAAAATCATGAATTAAGCAAATGGATTCTAATTTAATCACATCATTCACACTGTGTTTTTCACTCAGGTAAGCTGAATGTACTCCGGGAATAGTTTTGACAAAATGATTTAAATGTGCTAAAAGGAAACTTGTAGTTTTTACGTGACCGTTAATCTCGCGAGCATGAGCCACGGGACCTGCTTTTTACGTGGAATCCAAACCATAAAGCATGGCAATTCACTTCGAAAATCTCACATCCATTGACCTGGAATCAAAACCGGTCTACCTTGGTGAGAGGCGAATAGCTTGACCGCTACGCCACCACGTCCCCCAAATGTTCTAGATGAAGACTCTGTCTTGCAATAATGTGAGGAAAGGAAACTGCTTGGCTCTGAATAAGAGCCTCCTCTCCACCTTGGCTGCGATACGTGAAGATCCTTGTGCGACGAGATATTTCACTGATGGGGGATACAGCTTGCAGACTCTTTGTTTCATTACGATAATTTCCGTCCTAGCCCGTCCCCTCCTGTTCCATTTCAAGCGAGTGATTCCACACCAAGACTTCGTGCACGATAATTTATCTCAGCCCTACTTGAGATACGCTACAGGCAGACAAATGAACAACCTGTATAAAGACTTTCTCTGCTCCCTTGTCTCTATAATATCGTATATGTCTTCTCCTCCTTCAGTAAAAGACTACGTCTTTACGAGTTGTCCTGGTCCCAACTCCATAAACAATGACATGAAGAAAGAAAGTATTTCATCTTTCTTTACCTTGTGTGTACGTCAATTAATTGTCTAATAGCTCCGATTGAGGTGTATATTTTCTGTTGGGGTTGATTCATATAGGAGCTTTGAGACATCGTGATCATTATAATTTGTTTAGCGTATGGCTTTTAGTGCCGGGAGTGTCCGAGGACATTTTTGGCTCGCCAGAGGCTGTAGCTGCTTCAAGCGGACACCCATGGGGTGAGCTACAATTTCCGTTCAATTTCAAGTAGATCTAACTTTCGCTAACACTTTCACTTACACCTAGTGGGGAACGTTGGAACTTTGATAGAGCATTTCTACGAAATCTAACCTAGTAGTTTAGTTAGTAAATTGATCGTTTGCATGCCACAAATCTATGACATGGGACCGCCGGCTTTACTTCCCCTCCGAAGGAAGGCATACTGAAGGATTGTAACGCCCTTAAAATATCCGACGACTTCGGTCGGGTTTGAACCCGCGGTCTTGGGCACAACATTTCAGCATGCTACCAACTACTCCACCGAAGCCGCTATCGTTATCATGACCTTCATGTACTTGGGTTCGTATGGAATCTGCCTAATAACCTGTGCCATTGTGAAGGCTGTGTTAGTGCGTGCATTTGTAATCGAGATGTAAAGTTTTGAAGCCATTTTCTCAGTGTTGCCAATACAAACTATCAGTTATAGCTTTTCAGTCGGTCAACACAAATGTGTCCAATATAACTGGGTAGGGGTACAATGTATGTATAAAATAAATACATGAACACTCCTGGAAAATACATTAATTACAAGTAAAAGTTATAATTAGTATTAAATAATTGGAGGATTAATAAGGAACGTAAATGGCGTATTATTTAAAAGTGATTATAACTTACACATGTATTTTTAGGCTACTTTCGATTTTTGCAAAAAATGAAAGTAGACTTATGAGATCAACACAGGGGGAAAAATTGTGTGTATGTCTGTGTGTTTGTGTGTGTGTGAGTGAGTGTGTTTACTCTGAATGTCTGTTCCCCCCCCCCCCCTATCAATTCGAGCGTGGTGAAACCAAATTGAACGAACTTTGGTACAGAGGTAGCACTAGCAAAGGTCACCTCAGTGTCATGTTTTATATCGTCGCCATCTTGACAAAAAAGTAATGGTGGCCACCCAAATGTTAAAAGCTTAAATCGAATTACGACCAACTTAATCATCTGATCTCTACTAAATTTTGCAACAACATACCTTTATGTGAGAAGCGTTCTTTGACCTAGCTGCAATGTCATCTGTCCAATAGTTTGCAGATATCGGCCATGTATGTGTGCAAATCGATTCACCCTATCAATTCAAACACGGTGGAACCGAATTGAATGAAGTTTTGTACAGAGGTAGCACTAGCAAAGGGCACCTCATGTTCATGTTTAATATCCGTATAACACGTTGGATTTCAACAAGCTACTACAACCAACATTCAATTATACTCCTTGAAAAGGACAAAGAGTTATAACAATACCCATGCATTTAGGAGAAAGTAGGCTATATGTTCTTTACTGAACATCTTGTTTTCATTAGTGGTTATTTATTTAATACTAGCTCTACCCGGCATGCGTTGCAATGCCATTCAAAGAAAGTGTTGGCGATGTGACTTTGTTTGTTGAACCACTTTTGGATTCCCAATATTTTTTTCTTCTTACGTGAACCACCTCTAAACTATTATAAAATTGATTTACTATGTCAGAAACATTCATGGGAGCGTGCTCAACAACTCTCCAAAGTTTCATCGCAATGAAATGAATGGTATATGAACGCTTACGGGTCTTTGTTTAAACGATTCGAGCGCCGTCACCCATGTGTTGATATACTCGTACGCTGCCAATTGTAAAATGGATTTAGTAAGTCGAAAACCTTCCCAGGCGTGTACACAACATCTCACCCAAGTTTCATCGCTATCGGACGAATGGTATTTGAACGTATACGGGACTTTGTTGAAACGCTTCGCGCGTCTTCGCTCATTTGTTGAATCTACTCGTGCGCTACCTATTTTAACATGTATTTACTAAGTCTGAAACCTTCCCTGGAGTGTACACAATAACTCACCCAAGTTTCATCGCTATCGGACGAATGGCATATGAACGCGTATGGGACTTTGTTGAACACTTCGCGCGAAGTCGCTCATTTGTTTAATCTACTGTACTTGTGCAATACCTATTGAAAAGTGCATTTACTACGCCAGAAAACTTACCTGAAGTGTACACAACATCTAACCCAAGTTTCATCGCTATCGGACGAATAGTATATGAAAACATACGGGACTTGGTTGAAACGCTTCGTGCGTAGTCGCTCATTTGTTGAATTTACTCGTGCGCTACCTATTGTTAAGTGGAATTACTACGCCAAAAACTTTCCCTGAAGTGTACATAACATCTCACCCAAGTTTTATCGCAATGGGATGAATGGTATATGAACGCATGTGGGTCTTTGTTGAAACGAATCACACGCCATTTTATTGAAGCTACTCGCGCGCTATCTACTGTAAATTGGTTTTACTGTGCATATGACTTTTCCGGAAGTGTGCTAAACAACCCAACAAAATTTGGTCGCAATCGGATGAATTGCAGGCTATATGAACGCCTCGCCAACACTCGCGTGCTCTGTATTGTAAATTGGATTAACTATGCCTATAAAAATACAAATAAATGAATTAAGTATTTTAATGATTTCTATACCGGTAGTGGAGAGCGCTACTCACATCCAGTCGGCCGTGTCTCGTCAAGAGCTACTGTTGCCTGGAAACGACTTGCCTTGCCATTCCTTCATGAGTTTATTTTAGCTGTCATTTGCGTTACGTTTTATAGTGTCTTGTATTCTCTTTGACGTTTTATGTCACGTCACGGGATAAAAAGAAGTATCCTATGTCCGTCTCCTGGTTCTAAGCTACCTCCACACCAATTTTCAGCCAAATCGGTTCAGCCGTTCTTGAGTTATAAATAGTGTAACTAACACGACTTTCTCTTATACATATAGATATACAGTGTGTTTCTCAATTATACCACGATTTGACACCTGCCTCAATTCTGGAGCTGATTATGTCAAAAAATATCTTACTTACTTATGTATCTACTACTTATAAAGATTTTATGTATCCTTTTATGTTTTATTTTAATTTTAAATATAGTGAAATATAATTTCTGGATGGGCCTCGTATAAACTGCTCAATGCAATGCACTAAGTTGTTAACATGGCACTGTAACCTCACCGTACTCAAGGTAATCCCCATCCATCTTGTTGATTAAGTTAGTGATAATGATGGATAAATCTTAATTGTGGTCAACGAGAATGTCACTCAAGCATTAGATTACCTCATCACGAAAGCATTATATCTTCTCGTTAACCTGTCACTACAACGACAGTGCTTGTTTCTGATTGCTGTTTTGTGTTTGGTTCAAAACTAACCACAGGTGAGGACAGGTCTGATCAAGGACTACCGTGAGGTAAACGTTGATACGTCATTCTTATGGGATTACATTACATTCTTTGGGATGGAAGGCATTTAATAACGAACTAGGGCATAACGAAAACTTGAGAATGAACGAACCTGGATTAGAGAATTAGAGTTGTTGCTCCTTCATTTTAGATTGTGGACATAATGGTAATAAGCCCCGGATGTGTTTGTATACATGAAATAATATATATATTATATTCTTTTTTTTTAATGTCGGGCTCCTGAGTGGCAGACTACCGACTAAAACTCCCCCCCCCCCCCCCCATTACTTCTGGAACCTAGCCTGGAACCGTTCATCACATTACTTCAGGCTAGGTCCATATGCTAGGACACTAACTTGTCCTCAACTATCCTTTTCTTTATACTGTTGTTCACTGGTTAACAAGAGATCACTTTGATTCTCTGTAACTACCTGATACATCAGACCATCGGCTGATTTACTTCTATGTAGATTGGCTTCGAGTACACGAATCATTTGAACCTTAGAGCCTTTTCTCAAATAATAATAATAATAATAATAATAATAATAATAATAATAATAATAATAATAATAATAATAATAATAATAAAGGGCAACAACTAGCTGGATTCAAGAAGTAAAGAAAGATTTAGAAAGAAATAATATAAGTGAAGAAGAAACGGTGAACAGAGAGATCTTTAGAAAAAGGGTATTAAGTATGAAAGGATTCCAAGGAAGATTGCCAAAGAAACCTGGTGCGAAGTGGTTCGAGGACAGAAAGAAGCAGCATAGTGAACGGATGAAGGAGTACTGGAGGGAACGGAAGAGAAAACAACAAAGTGTGATGAATTGAAATTGGCACGTGGTCCCTAGCAGGCCTCATCGGAAAGAATAATAATAATAACTAGAAGGCCTGTGTGAGAAAACTTGCATGTGGCATACCACCTATCCACCATTACCGGTATGCAGTCTCGACGTGACACAGTTCTCGTAGGGGCTAACGTCTTATTTAGTTGTTTAAACGCACTTTTTAAACAAATTGTCGATATTTATGACAGCAGAGTATAATTCGTCACTGCTGCGGAAAATTCTCTTCCTTCGATATGCTCATTTCTTGCGATTTCTTACGATCGGTTTCTTACGCACGCCCCTTTACTGGTATGTGGGGTCGACATTACGCAATTCTGGCAATAGGCTATCGTCCTGTTTCTTTGATTAAACACACTTTATAAATAAATAAATAAATAAATATATTTCCGTAAACTTTTAATGAAATGCAAGTTTTTCCTGCCGTGTTGAGACGTTATGGAAGATTTTGGTACAAGCCTCACCTTCGATCTCACACTGGCTTGAGAGCCGGCGTTTTGTGAAAAATACACTGAGTGTTTTATATATGTTAATAATAAAATAATAACAGGTGCTATGTTTACTTGTGTTCATATAAACTAATGTGACCTTAAAAACTTCAGAGTGCGGTAATTGTACCTGAAAGACATCTTCAACGTGTCATTAAATTACTGACAACAAGGTTGCCGTATTTAAACATCATTTAAAGACGCCGAAATAAACTTATATTGAATCCATAGCCCCAGGTTTGAATGCCCACTCTAAATCAACTGCACTACTTAGCCCAACTGTATCAACACATCGGACAATATGCTTTGCTATGATTATTGTAGTAGTGTGTCTGTGAGTGACTCCAACTATTGTTGTCGAGAATTTTGGTTAATACCCCGGAACTTGAAATAATACAATACTGCCCCAAGTGAATGCAGTAAGGAAAGAGTGAAACCACTTTCAACATAGTCACTATCAGCGTTTGGATTCGACCTTAGATGCAGCTGACCCTCCCCTTGCAGTTCTGCGGCGTGGCCCTGATCACTCATCTACGCTGGAACGCCCTAGGGTATGGCTTTTAGTGCCGGGAGTGTCCGAGGACATGTTCGGCTCGCCAGAATTTGTAGCTGCTTCTATGCGGACACTCATGGGGTAGGCTACAAGTACCGTCGCTTGTGGAGTGTTCTCTGGGGAGGAATGTGAGAATGTAAGGACGAGGAATTGGAAGGTAGCGGCTGTGGCCAATAGTTAGGGACCAACCCCAGCATTTGCCTGGAAGGAAGATGGGAAACCACAGAAAACCATCTTCAAGGTTGCCGGTGGGGGGATTCGAACCCCCTCGCCTCCCGATGTGAGCGACTGCCTCCAGCCACGCCGTAACGACCTCGACTAACTCACCCGGTTAGAGAGAGATAAATGAACAACTTAGAGATCGAACTGAGGAAAAATTTTAAATTTTGAGAAAAAGAAAACTTGTATTTTAACGTGGCCGTTAGTCTTGTGAACATAAGCCGTGTGACCTCTTTTGTGAAACCATTGTTGTTATTGATTTATTTCGGGGCTATGCGACGTCGTGGTCATGTAGCCTCGTGTAATTGTGTGTGTATGGAATTCGAATGATAACCTTTCTTATTGTGATGGCTGTATTAGTGTGTGCACATGTAAGTCAAGTGAGGAAGGAGACGGCCGTGGCCTTAAATTAGGAACCATCCCGTCATTTGTCTTGAGTAGAATTGGGAAACCAATGATAAACACTCTCAAGATGGTTGAGGTGTGAATCAAGCCCACCTGTTCTCAGTTTTGCCTCACGAGGCTGAGTGCACCCCGTTCCAGCCCTCGGACTAGACCACGCTCCAGACAAAGGCATTCAAAATTGACTTTCTAATATCTAAATCTATATTTGACGTCAAGATTTCTTTTCCGTAGATGTGTTTTCCTTACATGTGCCAAACTACTTTTTCCATCTTCTTTGCTTCGTCCATTACTGATCATTTTTCTTGGTTACGAGATAACTACAAAACTCGTACAACGTGAACAAAAGGTGGCCAAATTTGTACCAAGTCTCCACTTGAAGCAACAAAAAACAAAATATTGTTCCCTACCTCTGCTACGGTTCGGGCATGATCACTGAGTACCCGGTGATTAGCCTCAATTAGTGCACCAACCTACAATATTTGCCGAGTTTTAAAAATATTATTGCAATTTTTCCACCGTTCATTCGTACATATCTAGTTCTGTAGCAATGCGTGTATTTTTTCAGTGAAATATTATGATAGAGCCGAATATCCACATCCATCCATCCATCCATCCATCCATCCATCCATCCATCCATCCATCAAGTAGAATGGTTTATAATGATGGTTTCAGCGGAAGCTTGCGGTTATTGAGCGCTTAATTTGTCTCAGTGATAAACATAACACATAATGACTGTCAAAAGAACTCCATTATGTCACGCCTGGTGATTGACAGTGAGTACTGGGGGGGGGGGGGGAGCGAAATATTGAATTATAGATGTGAACACTGAATCTGCATTGCTTTATTTCTCGTTACAGATAGTTATGAGCTCAAACAAAGCGTTTGTTTCACACGGTATGAGTCATGCCCGGAAATCTAATCTTCAAGCAGTACCCTTCGTAGCCTTAAATGCTTAACCGGCAGCGCAGCGGTAAGACTCATATCCTGTGCCCAAGATTGTGCAATCGAAACACGGTGCAGTCAATAGGGATGTATAGAACTAGCACCGATAGAACGCACTGCTGTTGTACTGGGTAAGCGCAAGACGCTCTTCATTTGTCTCCTGTGTTCTCATGCCGCTAATATCCACGAATTTAAGTTGTTTAAATTGTTATTTTCGTGACTATGCCGAGCTATTGCAGTGTTCCTCTTTGCAAAATTCAGGGAAGCCCGTTTTCGTTTCACCAATTTCCACAAAATAAAGAAATGAGGAAGAAATTAGAATGAAACATTTCGGTGAAAAAAATCAGACCGAAAATATTAAAGTGTGTTCCCATCATTTTCAACCCGATGACTTCACGATAACTGTGTTGGGTAACTGTGATTTACAAAGGGAAATAATTCATATTTTGTACCTATAAACTGATTAGACATTTCGATAACAACCACTGAATTTAGTCTATGCGTTTGTATCTGAAGGTGAGAGAGCAAGATTAAAACCGGGCACTGTTCCATCGCTTTTACCGTGGACCACGAACACAACAAAAATAAGGAAGAGGCCATACACAAGAAAATTGCCGGGTTACCACGATAAGCCTACAATATATGCAGAAATCATCTCCATTGATGTACGTGAAGAAATCGTCAATATACACGACGAAGTGAATGTAACATTTGTGACTCCCATTTTCAAAGACATCAATACTCGGACAAATACTTCAAGAATAAAATGTCGCAACATTAACAGTCACAAACATGAATTTTGGAGGTATACAATACCGGTATCAACTTTCTTTGATTATGGTTACCTTAAAACATGACAGTTTCATTTAAGCTATCAATCTAAAAAAAAAACACGAATCGTAGTCAATAAGCAAGGGGAGCAAGTGAATATTTAAATCACAATTAATGATTTAAGTCTTATGGAGATATATTTATCATTATAGGCCTACAATACTCAAGTATTCGTAATCTTTAGGAGAAAGCATGGCGACTCCTATTCATTATTTGAATAATAAAGCGTTTTAGAATTTTGTCATTACCGCTGTAGCCTATTAATTTTTCCTTCCTCCCACTAGTTTTAGCGCCTCTAGTCCGTAGCTCATCTTGCAGCTGTTTAACGCTGAAATGCTTAAAATCGTCCATAATATATTAGGGGATATACATATATAATTAATTAATATAGTCTTGGAGTAAAATTGGAGAAGATATAATTTACTTTAGCTTACAAAACTCGGTCACAATCTATACATTCCTCGCGACTGACTGGGGGAAACATAGGACGATCGCCTTGCGCTTACCCAGTACTACACGGGCGCTATCTGGCGCGAACTTTCTCTGGCTACATCCCTATTGGCTTTAAATGAAAGAAACATATGTCAGTGGACTTACTGACAGGGTAGAAATTCAATTTGGGGAAAAGTTCCGGCATCCCACTGTTTAAAAAGCGTCAGTAGTCTGAACTTGAACCATCTCGTGGTATAGTAGCGGCTACCATTCTTGGTTGTCGCTCCAGAGGTCCGGGATCGATTGCCGGCTCAGCCAAAAAAGATTAATTCTGGTCTGAGGTATGGAATGCGGTGCACTCAGCCTCTTGAGGCAATACTGAGAAGAGGAGGGTTCGGTTCGAATTTCAGCCATCTTGGAAGTGCTTTCCCTTGGTTTCCCACTTATATTGTAGGCAAATGCCGAGATGGTGTCTAACTTAAAACCAGGGTCGTCTTCTTCCCAATCCTGATCTTAATATTACAAATAGGCCTACAAACACTAATACAGTCGTCACAATAACACAGGTTATATGACAAATTCCCACAGCCGCACACACCTAAGTACACGAGGCTACATTACCACGAAGTCGCAAAGTCCCTAAATTCAATCAACAGCAATAGTCTGAGCTTGAATTGAAGTTTTGACACTGTGGTCACATTTTCAAATGTTACTCTATGACCGCCATTTTTGTGTTTAAAGAATATGTCAGGTTCATATTATGGCACACAGGTGGCTCTGGCTCTATGTGTGTTGTCGAGAAGATTAAAGAAGTTCCCTCGTTATTCCGGATGCCGCCGCAACAGCGCCTAAGACTTGGAAATTTGTCGCGGTTAGCGTGACCTCATTGATGTAAGTAGATAAACGCGCCTGCCAGACATCAGAAGATTGAGGATCGAATCTCGCCTGTGGTCACATCTTCAATACTTACTCAAGAGATATGACTACTCCAATGTGAAATTTTACTAAAGAACTCAAGTTTCCTTCAAAATTCCCCCTGGGAATCACAACTAGTGGTACGAGGGTTGGCGACCACGGGACCCCAGATGAGTCCAACATTGCTTCCACTTACTTGTGTCGGGCTCTCTTGCAACCCTGACGGTATTAGGGTATCCGAGGCCTAGGATGTCTGTCAATTACGCACCTCAATTTGTCCTTGATTCATCTTCTCTGATACCCTCATTATTCGAGGGGTCAGAACTCTTCTTATGATTCTTTTCCTGGTATCTCCTGCCTTCTGCTCAAGGCCGTAAAGGAGGCAGGGATTGTGTAGCACCACCACTCATGGTGCACCCTGCATAGTGCTACACCCTCAAGGGCTCATGGCTGGTGAGTTCAGGAGTTAGCGAACCCGAGAGATTCCTGAGCTTGGTCCAGTTTTCCCTTCCCCCATTGACTTTCGGGCGGACTCTCTCCTCTTTCCCCTTTCCTAACGGTCTTTCATGGCTCTACTACTTTCCAAGTCTTTGAGTTCTCATTCTTCTAGAGTTGAGGGCATTTCTATGCCCTGTTTATTATTTTCCCCTATTCATTCTTTTAGTCCTTTTCTTCTTCTAGTACGAACGTTAGTTGTAAGATAGATATTCATTTCTTCATTTTTCAAGCTTTGCTGGCGTAGTCGGTAGCATGCTGAACTGCTATTGCCAAGATCGCGGGTTCAAACCCGGCCCACGTAATCAGATTTTTAAGAGCGTTAAAATCCTTCCGATTAGGGGCCGATAACCTAGATGTTAGGCCCCTTAAAACAACAATTATTATTATCATCATCATCATCATCAAAATCCTTCCGTATGCCTTCCTTCGGAGGGGAAGTAATGCCGGTGGGCCCATGTAATAGATTTATGGCATGTCAAAGAACCTACCACTACAATGGGTTGTGTGTAGCTAAATTTGTAGGTTGTTTTGTTCGAAACGGTCAATCAAGTTTCAACGTTCACCGCTAGGTGCCAATGACTGTGGCATCTCTGGTAGTCAAAGTTGGAACTACTTGAAATTGAACTTGTTGGGAGCCTACGGGCGTTCAATTAAAATACCCTGCTATGGCCTTCGGCTGCAATTCAAATATAATTATTTCTTCATTTTCACGATTCTCAAACCATTAGAGGGCGATAACCGAGATGTTAGGTCCGTAAAACAGGAATTAACATCATCATCATCATCATCATCTTCAAAAGAGAATCCTCCGCTAAACTAACTCACCAGTGCGGTAGTACTGTGAGTTGTTGTATCATTTGAGGAGCTTAATCACCGTTGTTATTTAGCTCAGTGTAATTGGCTGTGTGTTGAATTTTGTATGTGTTATTATGATGGCTGTAACAGTGTGTGTGTATTTGTAATTCAGGTGGTGATTGGGAAGGAGGTGGCTGTGGCCTGAAGTTAGGAAGCGTCCAAGCATTCGTCTAGAGTACAATAGTATGAAACCTCGGGAAACCAGAATTGCTGAGCTGAAAATCGAACCCACTTCTTCTCAGTTTTTCCGCACAAGGCTGAGTGTACCCAGTTCCAACCCTCAGACCAGAATTAAATGTCTTGACATAGTTGGGAATCGAACTCTGACTTACAGCCAAGAATGCTAGCCGTTACACCACGAGGTGGTATATATTGACAATAAACATGCTGGTTTTGCATTTGTCTGTTGGCACAGGCTGGAGTAAAATGTGGCCTTTCACCGATGTCTCAGTCTCACTCATGACTGTGATTATATGGAAGCTACTGAGGTATGGGTGGTGCTTAGTATTGACATTCAGGGCACAGTCAGTGCCTGTGGATGCTGCGAAAGGTTCTACTCATAGGGTTAGTACTGCTGTTCTGACTCGGTGAGGAAAGCAATGGCAAACTACATCACTCCTCACCTTGCCTAGTACGCCTCAATTTGGGTTTTTGTAGGTATCTACCCACATAACCTAACGGCGGTACTTTTTGAGGATCCAACCAGCCTTCGGGCTGACTACCTAACAGACAGATCCGGGGTAACGAAAAATAACGAGGTGCAAAAGGTCCCAAACAAGGCAGAGTCTCGATGAAGTGATCACTGAAAAACTCACTCAGATGTCTCCTCAATTCTTTTTTCAAAAATGCACGCAGTTCGTGTCTGTAGGCCTATAGGCGTATATAATTATCTGGCGTCAATTTGTGTTGCCATATTCTGTATTTCTCAGGGGACAATATTGAAAATGTTATGATGGAAGCTTTCTGAAGTGTTGTGAACAGTGGCTGCTCTTCTCTTCCTCCAATATCAGAAAAACTTTTCTTCGAGGAGAACAAGGCGCAGTTCAAGGGATGCCTAAATCTCTGCTCAGCGCTTTGTGAGGTTTATAAACGGTGCTCTGGTCTACATAAACCTACAGGTTAGATTGCAGTGTATTATGGAATGAATTCTTCCCACATAATATATATATATTGGTCTGGATTTCTATTGCAAATATGCACGCAATTTGTATTGATTCATCTGAAGCTTGCGAAATAGTGGGCATTTAGCTTAGTGTCCTCTTGTGTGTCTAGGACTTGTCGATTTGGGTTATCCTAATAATGGATTCATAACCTGTGCTATCGTGATGTTTGTAGCAGTGGGTATTTGGATACAGTGATAATGAAAATTAATTCTGTATTGTGTCAATGCTAATGACTCAGTATTAGCACTAACTTACAAGTGGTAGGCTACGTGCAATGTAACAACGTATTTTATGTTAATTGAATCAGCAATAATGCTTATTTTATACAAAATCCTGAGAATTTTTAACATTATCAAGTGGGGTCAGATTGTCTCCGTCGAACTACTCCCGTGTTGACTTGTTTCTGTTGAATGATTCAGAGGCTTGCGATATTGTGGCTATTTACCTCAGTGTGCCTTATGTGTCTAGGACTTGTCTCATAACCTGTGTTATTGTGTTTCTGTAGCAGTGTATATTTGAAATAGTGACTGAAATTAATAGAGGCGTCGCCATGGCCTTAAGTTAGGAACCATCCCAGCATTTACTTAGGGTTGAACTGAGGAAAGCCAGTTCCAAAATGTCTGAGGAGGGAATCGAGCGCACCTATCCTCAGTTTTGCAAGCTGAGGAAGAGTATGTCCTGTTCCGACACCAGAATTAAATTTCTTAGGCAGTGCTGGGAATCAAACCTGGACCTCTAGAGTGACAGCCAAGAATGCTAGCCACCACACCACAAGTTGGACATTACAGACACGATTAGTTGGTCGCGTTGGTAAAGGGAAAGCCGAAGAATTGCGATACCTGTTGGCTGCTGGCCTGCTCTGCAATCAACTGGACTGAACATAAACTCCTCCAAATGTTTTAGGTTATTGCCATCCCTCTTGCGAGTTTTCACCTAGGTGTACTAAATTAGGATCATCAGGAGGCTTTTGGTACACCCTTCCTACACCCCATCGGGATAATGAACTTTGCAATACGTCCGATGATATGTTAAGCGTAAGAATTAAGAGCCCCTTCAACATTAACTCCTCCATATAGAGGAAAACTGGATATTGTTAAGAACATGCAGCTATGTATTGATAATTACATACTGTTTTATTGGGAAGATTATTTTATTGCCCAATGTATATGTAATGTGACTATATACCATGCACTTTGCAGATACGGTTGCCCAATATCATCTCAGCTTGTCACCATTTCGCAAGGACAGAATACAGGAAGAGACGTGATTTTGTTGCCAAGATAGCATTGCCTCTGCAAAGAGAGAGTGCCGTACTGTAAATATGCCCCAGAAAGTGTATTGGAAAATTACAACTTTACCTTGTACTGGGATTGTACTGAATGTACAGACCAGTCAGCCGTGCAAAACAGACCTGATTTGGTTCTTGTTGACAAATGTATAGATGTTGCAGTTCCAAACAGTGGCAATATGCTAACAAAGCATGTTGAAAAGCTGTCAAAATATAGAGAGCTTTCAGAACTGATCAGGAAGCAATGGCACGTGGCACAAGTCAGGACAGTTCCGATAATTATCTCAAGCACTTGCGTGATTCCGAACAACTTAAAGGAATCTCTCACAGAGTTGAAATTAGACCCAGGCCCTTTTATGATTATGCAGAAGACAATCATACTTCGAACATGTCGCATAGTAAGGCTATTCTTGAGTAATCAAGCCTGAATGAGTGAGGGAAAGTAGTAATGCTACCATAGCATGCAGTTACCGAGAGAGTGAAGAAAAATAATTTCCCTCGGATATTTATTTTTGTGACTTACGAGGTTACTCTAGGAAGGTAAAACTATTTTTGCCACTAGTTTTAATAAGCAATTCTCAATATAGCTAAACCTTGACGTACGAGGTAACACTTTTAGACTAACGATATGCTTCTTATGATGTAGTCTACTGTATATCTGGAATTGGGCTTGCCACGGTGGATTTGTGGTTATCGTGTCGAATTACCAACCCCAAGCTTTCAGATTCGCTACTGGCCATGGTAATTGATTTTTGAAAGGCGACAAAGAAACACGATACACATGTCATACGTTGTTGGCATAGTGGCGAAATTAATCTCGGGATTTTCCGCCAACACGAAAGTTCCTCCTTTCTCTACTAGGAAGCGCTATAGTGTCAAGGAGCTTAGATATCTAACCTCCTTGACTTTCATAGCACTCCAAGGAACAAAAAACCGACATGCAAGCTGCCCTCAGGGCGTCTAATAACAAAGCTTGCACCCGGTAACCGAGGCCATACAATATTATCATTATTATTGTAAATGTTTTCTTTCCAGCAAATATGCTGAGAAGGTGTAAGCGCATGCGCAAAATAAACAGTATTAATATGAATAATTTATAGTGTGACTAGCACTCGCCCAATTGGGCATATGTCAAGCGTTAGAGAAGCTCCGTACTTCAATTTGATCCTTGTGCTTGACACCAGAATCCCTACAGGAGATAATACTATTTTTAGCCTATTTTCAATTTTGAAAAAATAGGCTTATGAGATCACCTTTTGTCCGTGTGTGTGCGTGTGTGTGTGTGTGTGTGTGAGGTGTGTGTGTGTGTCCCCTCTAATAAAATCTAAACGGCTGGAGCGATTTCAATGAAACTCGGTAAGTTCATAGCACTATACCTGGCGACCTCCGAAACTATTACCGATATCGCCCTGAAATTGTGTACGGTGATAAAGGGCACTACTAGAAGTTCCCCTATGAGACTTTCAAAAACCTGGTGACTAGAAAACCAACATGGCGGTCTAGCGAAATTGAGACTTTTAAATAGACATTTCTCGCGATTTAACTATCCAAACGTAATGAAACTTGGTACAGCAAATGTTTATACACATTGTATAGCACTGGAGTCTAATTTAGTTCAATTGTTTACATAACCTCAAAATGGCGGCTGTGCGAAATATTTCACTGACATTCTATATCTCCGAAACTATTACAGATATCATCATGCAATTTTGTACGGTGATAAACGGCACTGATACAAGTTTACCTATGTATATTTCATAAACCTGTAAAGTAAAAAACGAACATGGCGACCAAGCGAATTTGAAATATTTTAATAGACTTTTCTCGTGATTTAACTCTCTGAGCGCAGTGAAATGTGGTACAGTAAATGATTTTGCAGATTGTAATGCACTGCCATCTAATTTAATTCAATTGTTTAAATAACCTCAAGATGGCGGCTGTGCAAAATTTTACAATTAAGTTTTTATTTCTTGTGTCGTAATCATGCGATCGAAGTGAAAGTTTGAATAATGAAGCTAGGATATAATTGTCCTTGAATGGAACATAACTCTATGGCCTATACATAACAATCCTAAATGGCGAGCTTCCGAAATATTTAGACGGTTCTCAATATCTATGAATCTTTTACAGCAACCAAACTGAAATTTTTATGTTCATAGAGCCTACGAACATATGTTCACCTATAGGACTTTCAGTAACCTGGTGAGCACGAATCCAACATGGCGGCGACGCGAAGTATAAATATTTAAATGGACGTTTCTCGCGAATTAACTATCCGAGTGCAGTGAAACGTTGCACGTTAAATGCTTACACAAATGTTGATTCACTGACATCCAATTTATTTCAATTGTTTGCATAATCACAAGATGGCTGCTGTGCGTAATTTTAAAATCTCGTTTTTACTTCTTGTGTTCTAATCATGCGATTGAAGTTTGAATACCACACGTACACAATAATCTTAATATAAAAGTACAAAAATAATAATCCAACCTGGCGACCATCTGAAATATTTAGACGGTTCTCAATATCTACGAATATGTTACAGCAATTAAACTGAAATTTTGTATGTTGATAGAGGCAATTAACATGAGCTGGATATATGAAAATAGGCTGTATAGTTCTTCACGGAACTACTTGTTTAAAACGTAGAGCCTATCTGGTGTATATCATATCTGACTGTAACTGATTTATAGGGAGGCCAATCTGGACATCTAAGAAGCTGAATAGTATCTTTTAATCCATGCTTAATCATTATTTGTAGCATATATTGAACCCATGTACCATAGGCTTCAAAGGGAGTCGAATCCATGTACTTGTGAAAGGAATGATAGAATCATACAGTTTCTAAGGGAACGGAGAGAGATTTCAAGCCAAGATTCTAGCCTAACATTGCGCAAGCTGCAGGAC
Organism: Meconema thalassinum; assembly: GCA_946902985.2. NCBI lineage: Eukaryota > Metazoa > Arthropoda > Insecta > Orthoptera > Tettigoniidae > Meconema > Meconema thalassinum. Next base: position 1,212,336,370 of record OX336388.2, read on the forward strand.
CAGGTGTTCATAAGATGAGCTCATGCCTCTTGACATTTATAAGGAGCCAGTCATGGATATTAATAGAACGAGTGGAAAGTTTGGACTGTAAGACGACGAAGCTCGACTCGGAAATTGCTCTTACGTTGCAGGAAAACGGCAACCTCACTGCTGAGTCAGAACAAGAATAATTAAATTTAACCCGTTTACGAGTATAAAAATAAGTAAACAAATACAGTACGGTGAATCATTTCGGATTAAAGATTTTTGTGTAAAGAAAAACCCTTCAATAATTGCACAAGAGAAAAGTGCAAATGCAGCAGACGTCATCGGGAATTCACCGAGACCCAAGGAGTGGGAGAATTAAAAATGAACAGCAACACCCACACAGTTGAGGACGAAGAATTAATTAATATCTCGGAAATGCACGATCGATTTCCATGCACAGGAAGATCATTTTACGTTTGGAAGACGAGCTTCCTGGAAATATAATTTTTATAATTGTACGATAATTAGTTCAAAAGTTGGTCACGAAAAGGACTAGGATTTTATCTTTTTTTACTAAAAGGTATAAAACTCCTGGCAGAGCCAGACCAAACATGCAGTTTCTGATAGCCCAGGAGGGCGTCACTTTGCATCAGTACATGCAGTTTTCGACAGCCCAGGGGGGGGGGGCGTCATTCTGTATCACACCGCGTGCAGTATTAGTCCGTCCAGGGGGGCGTGACATTGTATCAGACATCGATCCAGAACTCGGGGAGATCACGCTACGTGGCAGAATCACAGTTCGACTTGAGACTCCTGTGGGAGGCTATGCGACAAGTTCGCCGAGTGTAGACCAGTTACGATATAAGTACGCTACGCTGATGGTTAGCAGTTCGAGACTCTGAAGAGTCCTAAATTATAAAGAACACTAAATATACGGACTTTTAAAGCAATATCGTCAAAGTAAGATACAGCGATCAGTAGGGAACTTCGAGTTCCAGAAGAACACTAGTTCGATACAGTTACGAAGTTATAAGAACTCCAACAAATAAACGGCGTTACGTCCAGTAAAGACATTGTTAAGGACAGTAAGTCCTGTAAAGGACAAGAATAAACAGTAATTACAATCGCGAAAGATAGAAGTTCTAGCAAAAGGAACTTAGGAACTTAGGTTCGAAACCAGAGGGAAAACGTACTCTAGTGAGGAAACGTCAAATAATATATGATAGACAGTATACGGTCCTCGAAGGGAGGCCAAGATATAGAAACTATAGGGTACGATAGACAGTGTACGGTCCTCGAAAGGAGGCCAAGATATAGAAACTATAGGGAGCGATAGACCACCATATATAAATAGAGGTGACGGCAAAGTAAAGACATTGATCGCCTAGTTAAAGCAGATAAAGTGAAGCCGAGTAATAGACAATAGAAGCGGTTTTGAGAGACTGAAACCAGTAGTTTCCACTGTAGGAGAGAGAAACTTTGAACGAGTAAAATCACACGTCCAATGCAGGTCGATAAGATTCACATCAGGGATCGTCAATAGCCGACAGAAATCGTCAAAATCGTTGAGATACGCCCGTGTGATAGAAGTGAAGTGTAAATATTGTAAGAAAAAAAAATAAGAGTATCATTTTAAGTGTTTTATGTAAAGTGAAAGTGTTTTATGCAAAGTGATATGTGTTATAATATATACCAGAGTAATATTTTTTTTAGTGTTTCAATGTGTGTTCTAAACGGATACACCCGTGTATTAAAAATGTTGTCAGTGTTAAATGTATTGAATATGTGTCAAGAAATGTTTGTACATGAGATGAATTTGTACGATATGGAGTAAGTCAAGAAGGTGGGCAAAAATGACACATCGTACGAGGATAAAGGTCAGAAAACGACCTTAGACATGTGAGTAAAGATTTTCATTATGTTTTGGTGTCGGGGAAATTTTTGTGTACAATTCCACCGGAGTTTTGAGTAAGAGGGATGTTTTTAAATAAATAATAACTAAATAAGAACGCGATCTGAACAAAAATAAAGTTTGAGAAATAATAAATAATTATGTGAAAGAATAAATCCTGTAGAGGAAATGCATGGAATAAAATGTCAGTGTATTTGACGAATGTTATAAAAGCAAGCGTAATAATAATGATTATAACAAAGATATTTAAATAAAGGTAAATTTGAATTATATGAAAGAAATAGCTTTTGAGCTTTTGTAAGGAATGAAGACATGATGTGAATAATAATAATAATGTCAAGGTAAAGAAATCTAAATAAAGATTAAATTGAATGATATAAAAATATAGAGCGTTGAAGCCTTAACAAATGTATAAGACATGATGTAAATGCATGTTCTTAAAAATGGAGCGATTTATTGTCAACGGAAAAGATAAATATAAGAATTGAGATATGTATCAATTGTTACTATGAAATTTATCAGTTCTTTGGAAGACAATAGGCCGTAAAGTAATGTGTAGCGCAATGGAACGCAATTAAATATAAAGTCACGCTAGGAATGCGTAGAATTTAAATGTACTTGGTAAATTTCTTATGAGGGGTAGTTGATTGTATTGAATTGAGATATGTTGCAAGTCCTCTAATTGTGACGTAGATCACGAGGCCATGTGTGTGTTATTATATAAAAGGGAGCAAATGTATGGTATTATTGAGCGTATGTCATGTAGGCCACGGCCGACTCTAAATCGCGTCTTGCATAAGTCCTCCAATGTGGAAATGGTTCCCGAGGCATGTTAAGAGATTCGAACATAGAATCCTCTTGTTGTTAAAGCCCCTTATTATTCGTCGTAGAATGTGTATTACTCTTCCCAATCAACGAGGACCCTTCATAATTAATAAATGCCAAGATTACGAGAGTGGTTTATGAGCCAAAGAATATTGTTGGAAGTGAAAAGAGAAGTTAAAATGCCAGGTCTCTCCATAGAACTGAAAATAAAAGGAAGGTTGTTTTAACAGCATTGACGAGAGCTCCAACCGTAGGCTAGACAGGGAGCCGCCCTCCCTGTCATAAATCTCGCTCGAGTATAATGGCCAGACCCTCATAGTATGAGGGTGGGTAAAGACCGTCTTGTAAGAAGTGCTAAAGACACCGTGAGTGTTTAAAGTTGTTAATGACCCGGGCGTTGAACCGAGGTCCTTGTAGATTGATATTATCGCTTGCCAGTTCAGATCGTAGTTTTCTTATGTGATAATGGTCTTATAAGACAAATGAATTAAATAAAAATCCCTATTGTAATATTGTATGGAAATAAGGAATCCACGAGTTTTGTGAAGATAACTAGATTTCGGGAGTAATCATAGTTTTTGACTTTGTCAAGTAATCTTTATAACTCTGGAGTACACAAGTAGTTTCCCGATCACCGTAGTGAAATTGCAAAACTTGAGAGAGGTGGTAAATACTGAGAACATGTGAAGAGCCCAAATATTGAAGTGGATAATTAACATGTTATTTTAAATGTAATTATATATTTGTTTTGATGATAAGAAAAGATAAAAATAGTTCTTGAGGTGTACAAAAGTATGACACCAGTATTATTGATAGTATCGAGCCAATGAAGCTCGTAGTTACATGGAACTTTAAGATAGGTACTTTATGGAAGTGAAAATAATCGTGAATTGTTGGTTTTAAAGAAAACCATGTGTTTTAATCTAATATTTGTTTTATTCTTATGCTATTCCTTGTTCACTTTGAACAAGTAGAATGATATTGGTCAGTAATTTATTTGTTTTATTGTTTGTAGCCCTATAATTTTGATTAATTAAATGTGTTAAAATAGGAGTTGATTTTGTTGTTATTTTTGCAAGTGTATCCTCTATTTAATCCAAAATGTGTAAGTCACAGAGTGGGAGAACTTACTGCAGCCCCGAAAATCCCGAATTGAGCAATGCTGGCATACTGTGATTTGCATATTTCTTGCTGAAAGGGCACAATATAAATAATTAATCACATGAATAATCATTATTTTAATATGCGTTCAAAGGAACGAAATTCGACATGCAAGCTACCCCCTGGGTGTCAATTAACAAAGCTTGCACCAGGCATCCGAGGCCATACGATATTATTATTATTTATTATTTTAATATGTACAAATAATTAATTTACATGGTTAGGATAATCATTATTTGCATTATGAGAAAATAATTATTCACATGGTTAATCATTATTTAAATATGTACAAATAATTAATCACATGGTTAAGTTAATCATTACTTGTAATATGAGCAAATAATTAATCGCATGGTTAATAATTATTTATTATTATTAAAGATAAATCGCACAAATTGTGCATATTGATGAAAACAAACTGTCATTCACAAAATTTTACAATGGATGATCCCCGATTTGCACAAGAAATTACGTGGTATCTACTACATTGCATCCCGCATAATTTACATACGCAGGATTCATCAGGGTCATGAAAGTATTCGGTATTACACAGTTTGTGGTGATACCCATGTACCGCCATCGAATTGACAAAGTGTCGCAAGTCTTGATTTGTGTTCATCCATGTCCTAGTCATCATGGCCTCCGTGGTGTAAAACTCGAACCAGATTTCGTCCCTTTTCTGTATTCTTTCCTGCATTAGTTTTTTCCAGGCGTCTGTGGATGGTAGCCCTCTCATCATCCGAAGGTCCTCAATGAAGAAGGTCTCCCTGGCGAGTTTATATGCTAATCTTGATTTTGTATGTTTCGATATCCCCAGGGTAGCCTTCAGGAAGCGCGATTTGACTGCTTCAAGCGTCCTCAAGTCTGCCAGGGATAATTTCTCCCATAAGATTTCAAGTCTATATGTGGCGATGGGCGTTATTTTCGCGTCGAATAATGTCATAGCAGTTCCCAAAGAGAGCTTCGTGATTGTTTTGATGTCATATATGGCTTTGGTAGCGGCTATTGCTCGAGATTTTATGTGGACTCTGTAGGCTCTTGCTGTTGTTTGCATTGTCAATCCTAGATATTTAAATGTATTGACTGACTTAAGGGGAGTCGTTCCTAGGTATATCCTGTCTCCTGAGGCCTCTCTGCCTCCTTTCCGAAACGTCATTTTCACTGTTTTCTCTGTGTTTATTTTCATCTTGTTGTCCTTTGCCCACCTGTCTAGATTGTCTAAGGCTTTTTGAACTTCCGTAATGAATCTCGAGCCAATGACCATATCATCTGCGTATAATAATATTGTGAGATTTGCTGTTCCTTGCCTAGTTGCCATCACCACATCATATGTCGCTATGTTGAACAGGAGGAGGCTAAGTGGGTCTCCTTGAAGTACGCCATTGGTTTGCATTACCAAATTCGAGGTTGAGACACGGTCATCTATTTGTATGAAGTTTGTCGTCAGAATGTTACTTATCAGGTTCGTTAGTTTATTACCCTCACCCACTCTGGATTCCAGTTTTGCGAGTATTAAAGGCCTGCTTAACATGTCAAAAGCTTTTGCATAATCAACAGAAACAACATGAAATTTTCCACCAGAGTGTCGTAGTGTTTCTTCAAGTCATTGAGTAAGTTGGTAATGGCATGAAAGGCACTCCGTCCTTTACGAAATCCAAACTGTTCATCTGGGAGTTTATGGTCTACTTCTTCTGTGATCCTCTTCGTAAGGAGCTTTGTCATTATTTTCATCATGGTCTTTTCTATAGCAATCCCTCTGTAGGAGTTCGGATCTGACTGGTCACCTTTCCCCTTAAACATCACTCTGATAGTCGAAATTCTCCATGCTGAGGGGATGTTATCCATTTGAAGACAAAGATTCATTAGGTACGAAATTGCTGAAAGTAATACCTCTGATGAGTCTTTCACATGTTCATTGCATATACCGTCGGGTCCAAAGGCCTTACTGTTTTTTAGTGACATAATAGCTTCGTGCACTTCCTCCATTGTGAACGGGTCAGTTTTTTTTTGGTATGTTCCTGACAAAGCTACCACGGGATTGCCAAGATCTTCTTCAACGTTTAGTATGTTCCTGAAGTGTTCTTACCATTCAATCATTTCTATTTTTCCACTACATTGTATTTTCCTAGGGTTCAATGCTAGAAATGGATCGCTGACAGCTTCTTCTATTATCCTTCTCGCCTCTTTTTCCAGATGTTCATTTCGTTCTACAGATAACAGCATTTTGTATTCCTTCTTAATGATGCTGTAATGTTTTATTGCCTCCTGGTTCTGATTGAATTTTGCTGCATGCATGGCCTCAAGGACGCTTCTTCTCAACAAATAGCTTTCTTTATCAAACCATATTCGCGATCTTCTTTTCCGCTGATACACAAATGCAGACTTACCATGACAACGTTATATCTAGGAACTACAGATTTTGATTATCACTAAAGCATGGTAGTCAATAATTATTTAAATATGTACAAATGATTAATCACATGGTTAAATTAGTCATTACTTGTAATATGAGCAAATAATTAATCGCATGGTTAATCATTAATTAAATATGTACAAATGATTAATCACGTGGTTAAGTTAGTCATTACTTGTAATATGAGCAAATAATTAATCCCATGGTTGATCATTTTTGTACATATTACAAATATTTAATCACTTGTATCTTTTCAGATAGAAACTAAAATTTCCCTGTTAATATATTGGGGCATGAATACTTGTTGACCGACTGAAAAATTATCAATTTTGTTCAATATCAACAGTTTAAACGAATAAACGAAATTGTGCAAAGTTAAAGCTGTACCGTCATATCTCACGTCGAAGTTGAAACTCCATTTTCAATCATGACGAACTTCATCAGTTTCACTACTCCAGACTTTGAAGAAGACTACCACCAACTAGTGGCGTTATTAAACTTTTTGGTTCGATCCATTCACGCCGCTGTGTGCTGCTATCCTACGGCGGGGATCAAATATGCATCGTCCATTGATTCAGAAACTTCTGCCCAGCTGCATACAGCAAGTAGCTCACAACTTTGTTACTCGCTACTGCTCTGTTCTAGTTTTCACTCACTGCTCCGTGACGGAATGAATACAATAGAAGCATTATACTTTCGTCTCAAATAACAAGTGGTTTGAAATTCATGAAACGTGCTGTAGTTACGAGGAAGCTTGTTCTCAACTCTCAGAATTATTTCTTTCATGGTTGACACTGCAATGGGGAAAGTTCGCTTTCTGCTCCAAACGAGCCCATTTAAGTTATTATTTTGAGCAGACTGATCCATCATTATAGAAATAATTGTTCAAGATGACGGAATTCATGAATAAGAAGCTATAAAGACTACGATTCGAACATCAGTGGAGAAACTTTCAACATATTTTGAAGTAGTTGAGCAGTTTAAGTAATTACATAATAATTAATAAATATTAATGCAAATTTATGAACCTGTTACATTTCGATTCAGGTGGTGATTATTATATTTTAGAATGGCGTAATATTCCACAGCCACGCAGCAAACTCACGTGTTTCAAAATCGCAATTCAATGAGTCTAGACGTTAAGAGTCATTTTGATTACCAAGGAAGCTCTCAGCTAATACAACGTGTTTTGTACTAGGCTACAAACCATGTAATTTAGAGGCAGGATGCGTGGCGCAGCAGTTATGTTCTCACCCTCTGTTCCCAAGGTTTCAGGATCGAATCCTGGCGCAGTCAGTTGGCATTTGAGGGTGCGCAAATTCAAGAGAGCTGAGTCAGTAGATTTACTGACACGTTAAGGATCCACTTCGGGGAAACATTCCATCACCCCAGCGTCTCTAAAAATCGCAGTAGCTAACAGGGACGTAAAAGCAATAACATTATTATTATTATTATTATTATTACATATAAACGGGAGGTAGAAACTGAAAATGTGTGAGGAATGTTTAAGTCGAATCCACGACCTGCAGCTCCCCGCTCTACCAACTGAGATAATTCGCCAGACTTCCCATGACAACGGTACATCTAGGAACTACAGATTTTGATTATCACTAAAGCATGGTAGTCAATAATTTTAGTTTCATTAGGTTTGTTCATTGTTCTTGTTTATTCCTTAGGACTTTGCGACATCGTGGCCATGTAGCCCCATGCACTTAGGTGTGTATAGAAGTTGTCTGACAACCTGTATCATTGCGATGTCCGTACTAGTGTGTGTAATTGTAATCGAGGTAGAATTTGGAAAGGAAGTGGCCGTGGCCTTAATTTCGGCACCATCGTGGCATTTGCCTGGAGTAGAAGTGAGAAACTACGGAAAATCACTTCCAGGTTGGATGAAGTAGGAATTGAACCCGCATTTTCTCAGATTTTCCTCACAAGCCTGTGTAACCCGTTCCAGTCCACAGACCAGAAATAAATTTCTTGCCAGAGCCGGGAATCCAACCCTGGCTAGCATGGTGACAGTCAAGACTGCTAGTCACTATGCAACGAGGCGGACTTTTCAATAAGTGACTAGCCGGGTGGTTCAGCGGTAACATTTATGCCTGCTGTCCCAAGGTTGAAGGATCGAATACTGGCATTTAAGTGTGCGCAAATGCGAGTGAGCCGTGCCAATTGATATACTGGCACGTTAAACATCCCCTTCGTGGCATAATTCCGATACCCTGGCGCCTCGAAAAGCCAGAGTAGTTAAAAGTAGGTATATTCATTAAGTACTCTCAGAGTAACGACAAAGATCGGTTACGTTTTGCGTGCCTTTTTAGCCTATTTTCAATTATGAAACAAGATGTTCAGTAAAGAACATGTAGCCTACTTTCTCCTAAATGCATGGGTATTGTTATAACTCTTTGTCCTTTTCAAGGAGTATAATTGAATGTTGGTTGTAGTAGCTTGTTGAAATACAACGTGCTATAGGGATATTAAACATGAATATGAGCTGCCCTTTGCTAGTGCTACCTCTGTAAAAAAATTCATTCAATTCGGTTTCACCGTGTTTGAATTGATCCAGGGAATGGATTTGCACACATACATGGCCGCTATTTGCAAAGTATTGGGCTGATGACCTTGTAGTCAGTCATAAGATGCTTTCCACAAAAAGGCATGTTGTTGCAAAATCCGGTAGAGATCAAATTATTAGGATGGTCGAAATTTGATTTAAGCTTTTAACATTTGGGTGGCCGTCATTCCGTTTCCGTCAAGATGGCGGCGATATAAAACATGACACTGAGGTGTCCTTTGCTAGTGCTACCTCTGTACCAAATTTCGTTCAATTCGGTTTCACCGTGTTTGAATTGATAGGGGGAATCGATTTGCACACATACTTGGCCACCATCTGCAAACTATTGGGCTGATGATCTAGCAGTTTGGTCAGAATATGCTTCCCACATAAAGATTTGTTGTTGCAAAATTTGGTAGAGACTAGATCATTAGGTTGGTCGTAATTACATTTTAGCCTTTAACATTTGGGTGGCCGCGATTACGTTTCCGTCAAGATGGCGGTGATATAAAACATGACACTGAGGTGGCCTTTTCTAGTGCTACCTCTGTACCAAATTTCGTTTCATTCGGTTTCACCGTGTTCGAATTAACAGGGGGAATCGATTTTCACACAAAGATGGCCGCCATCCGCAAAATATTAGGTTAATGACCTATTAGTTTGGTCAAAGGATGCTCCCTCCATAATGGTATGTTGATGCAAAATTTGGTAGAGATCGGATGATTAGGTTAATCGTAATTTGATTTAAGCTTCGAATATTTGTGTGGCCGCCATTACGTTTCCGTCAAGATGGCGGCGATATAAAACATGACACTGAGGTGTCCTTTGCTAGTGCTACCTCTGTACCAAGTTTCGTTCAATTCGGTTTCACCGTGTTTGAATTGATAGCGGGAATCGATTTGCACACATACTTGGCCACCATCTGCAAACTATTGGGCTGATGATCTAGCGGTTTGGTCAGAATATGCTTCCCACATAAAGATTTGTTGTTGCAAAATTTGGTAGAGACTAGATCATTAGGTTGGTCGTAATTACATTTTAGCCTTTAACATTTGGGTGGCCGCGATTACGTTTCCGTCAAGATGGCGGTGATATAAAACATGACACTGAGGTGGCCTTTTCTAGTGCTACCTCTGTACCAAATTTCGTTTCATTCGGTTTCACCGTGTTCGAATTAACAGGGGGAATCGATTTTCACACAAAGATGGCCGCCATCCGCAAAATATTAGGCTAATGACCTATTAGTTTGGTCAAAGGATGCTCCCTCCATAATGGTATGTTGATGCAAAATTTGGTAGAGATCGGATGATTAGGTTAATCGTTATTTGATTTAAGCTTCGAATATTTGTGTGGCCGCCATTACGTTTCCGTCAAGATGGCGGCGATATAAAACATGACACTGAGGTGCCCTTTGCTAGTGCTACCTCTGTACCAAATTTCATTCCATTTGGTTTCACCGTGTTCGAATTAATAGGGGTGATCGATTTTTACACAAAGATGGCCGCCATCCGCAAACTATTAGGCTAATGACCTATTAGATTTTTCAAAGGATGCTCCCTTCATAAAGGTATGTTGTTGCAAAATTTGGTAGAGATCGGATGATTAGGTTAGTCGTAATTTGATTTAAGCTTTGAACATTTGGGTGGCCGCCATTACGTTTCCGTCAAGATGGCGGCGATATAAAACATGACACTGGGGTGCCCTTTGCTAGTGCTACCTCTGTACCTAATTTCATTCCATTCGGTTGCATCGTGTTCGAATTAATAGGGGTAATCGATTTTGACACAAAGATGACTGCCATCCGCAAACTATTAGGCTGATGACCTATTAGTTTGGTCAAAGGATGCTGTCCCCATAAAGGTATGTTGTTGCAAAATTTGGTAGAGATCGGATGATTAGGTTAGTCGTAATTTGATTTAAGCTTTGAACATTTGTGTGGCCGCCATTACGTTTCCGTCAAGATGGCGGCGATATAAAACATGACACTGAGGTGTCCTTTGCTAGTGCTACCTTTGTACCAAATTTCGTTCAATTTGCGCTCACCGTGTTCGAATTGATAGGGGGGGACAGACATTCAGAGTACACACACACACACACACACACACAGACTCACACACACACATACACACACACACACACACACACACACGGACAGACACACTTTTTTTCGCCCTGTAGTGATCTCATAAGTCTACTTTCATTCTTTGCAAAAATCGAAACTAGGCTAAAAATAGGCTTATGAGATCATCTTTTGTCCGTGTGGGTGTATGTGTGTTTGTGTGTTTTTTTGGTTTGTTTGTGTATGTCCCCCTCCCCTAATAAAATCTAAACGGCTGGAGCGATTTTACGGAAACTCGGTAAAAGTATGGTATTATTTGGTCCGACCCCGACCGTGTTCTCTAAATTTCAATACGTTTCACAATCCAACTTGGCGGCTGTGCGAAATATTTCACCGGCATTCTATATCTCCGAAACTATTACTGGTATCACCCTGCAATTTTGTACGGTGATAAAGGGTTACTAGAAGTTCAGCTTAGTGACTTTCAAAATCCTGTTAAGTACAAAACGAACATGGCGGCCAATCGAATTTGAAACATCTAAATAGACGTTTCTCGCCATCCGAGCGCAGTGAAACTTGGTAAGGCAAATGTTTTTACACATTGTAATGCACTGACATCTAATTTAATTCAGTTGTTTACATAACCACAAGATGGCGGCTCTGCGATTTTTTTTTATGTCATGTGCTCTAATCATGCATTTGAAGTTTGAATAATAAAACTACGCAATAGTCTTCATCTATATAATAGTGCATAACTCTATGGCCTACATATATAGAAATCCAACATGGCGGCCATCCGAAATATTTAGACGGTTCTCAATTTCTACGAATCTATTACAGCAATCAAACTGAAATTATGTAGGTTATTAACATAAGTAGGATATATGAAAATAGGTTATTTAGTTCTTCACGTAACTGCTTGTTTGTACTGTAGTTACCTCATTGTTAATGCCGAGAAATGTGATATGTCTTCTGTCGTAGTGCGACCATAAGTTGTCAGCTACGGGATTCAGTTCCATTACCTTCAACCATTGCGCTTCCTGGCGAGGTAGCTTTAAACACACAACTCCTGTGTGGTTTCTTTCCTAAAATTACATTTTCTTTCACGTCTTGTACACGTTTTCTTATTTCGTTTCTTTATTTTAGCCGTGTTGTATCTCTTCTCACATATTTCTCTCTAGCCCATTACCCGGAACACATATGGGAGAGAGACAGCCTCCAGGCACCGTAATATAAAGCGCCCCTACGCGGTCTTGACCTAAGGTGGCTCTAGGGCCACATACGACAAGGGCGCTAAGCCTTTCTGTGGACAAGTACGGTATAAAAGAGATTTAAGTTTCAACCAAATGCTAATGCTAGAATTGAATAAACCACGAACTTGGAAGCTAAGGGATTTCAGTACATTACAGCGATTTGACTTTCAAAACTGTTGTTATTGTTGTTAATTATTTTGGACTGTAGAACAGGGTGATTATTATCATTCCCGTATACTCTACTCTATGTTTATAGCTTATCTGAAAATTGTATGATATCCTCGTTATACTTTTTCCTTTACTGAATGGGTATGTACAGTGTGTGTCTACTAGAAAAGCCCACTTCGTTCCTGAAGGTGGGTGTTATTGATTCATTAGGGGATTTGCGACATGGTGATCATGTATCCCCGTGTACATGGGTCTGTGTAGAATTTGTCTGATAAATTGTTTTTTGTGGTGTCAGTAGTCGCCCCCCAGCGGCTCACATCTAGTGGGACGTGGGTTGGCGACCACGGGACCCCAGCTGATTCCAGCAATGCTTCCACTTACTTGTGCCGGGCTCCTCTCCGTCTTCTTTTCTGTCGACCTCCCTTGGTCAACTTTCGTTCTTTTCCGACCCCGACGGTATTAGGGTATCCGAGACCTAGGGAGTCTTTCACTTTCCCGCCTTCATTGGTCCTTCTCTCATCTATCCTGATCCCTCATTCTTCGAGGGATCAGCCTTCTTTTCATTATAGTTCATTTTCTCTTTAAGATTCCCGCCCTGTTTTTGTGAATTGGCTCCCGTTGTCTCTAATTTGAATTTTGTGAGTTTTCTTTTTTTAACTCAACCACATTTTGTAAGTTTTTTCAATCTAAATTGCACTTTGTAAATAATTTCGATCTAAAATTCCATTTTGTAAGTATTTTCAATCTCAATTGCATTTTGTAAGTACAGTATTTTGAATCGCGGGCTTCCACATATTGTGAGTATTTTGAATCTAACATACATTTTGTAAGCATTTTCAAATTCAATTGCATTTTGAAAGTATTTTGAATTTCAATTGCACTTTGTGAGTATTTTGAATCTGAACCAGCCTTTTTCAATCTCACTCGCATTGTGTATTTTCAATTCCAATTGCATTTTGTAAGTACGGTATTTTGAACCTCAATTGCATTTTGTACGTATTTTCCATTTAAATTGCATTTTGTAAATATTTTGAACTTCAATTGCATTTTGTTGAGTATTTCGAATCTACATTGCATTTTGTAAGTATTTTGAACCAAAACTACATTTTGTGCGTATTTTTCAATCTAAATTCCTTTTGTGAGTATTTTCCTTCTAAATTACCTTTACCTTTCGTAAGTATCTCCACTCTTCATTTTGTGAGTCGTTTTAATCTGAGTTCCATTTTGTAACTATTTTCAGTCCAGCTTAATTTTTGTTATGCTTTCCATTTCATTGTCATTTTCGTTATCACCCAGACCATTAGGGGCCGATAACCTAGATGTTAGGCCCCTTAAAACAACAATTATCATCATCATCATCATCATCATCATCATCATCATTTGTAGTAGTGTGTGTAATTGTAATTCGTGTGAGGATTGTGCCTCCGTGGCTTAGGCGTCAGCACGCCGGCCTCTCACCGCTGGGTCCGTGGTTCAAATCCCGGTCACTCCATGTGAGATCTGTGCTGGACAAAACGGAGGCAGACAGGTTTTCTCCGGGTACTCCGGTTTTTCCTGTCAATATTTCATTCCAGCAACACTCTCCACTATCATTTCATTTCATCTGTCATTCATTTAATCATTGCCCCAGAGGAGTGCGTCAGGCTTCGGCAGCCGGCACAGTTCATATCCTCGCCGCTAGATGGGGGCTTCATTCATTCCATTCCTGACCCGGTCCGAGACTGGAAGCAGGCTGTGGATTTTCATTTCATTGTGAGGATTGTGAAGGAAGAGACAGTGGCATTAAGTGAGGAACCTTCCTGCAATTTTCCTGGAGTAGCAGCAGGACCGAGTTACAAAAACAGCATAACTTACATATAATGCTTGCCACGGTGGGTGAGTGGTTATGGTGTGGGACTAACATGCCCAAGCTTGCCGTGGTAAGTGATGTTTGAAAGGCGACAAAAATCACGACATGCATTTCATACATTGTTGAAATGTTAACCAACCCATTTGAATTCAATAGGTCGTGTTCATAGTGGCAAAATCAATCTTGGGATTTTCCGCCAACACAAAGTTCCTCCTTTCTCTACTAGAAAGCGCTATAGTGTCAAGAAGCTTAGATATCTAACCTCCTTGACTTTCATAGCGTTTCAACGAACGATAAAATTCGAAATGCAAGCTGCCCACTGGTTGTCAATTAACAAAGCTTGCACCCGGCACCCGAGGCAATACGATTTTATTATCTCTTATATATAATCCAAAATTAACTCATTATCGCAGCGCTGAAACCACTAGTCATAGAAAGCTGAAATTTTGCATGTTTGTTGATCCTAGGTTGTAGGGGCTCACTAAGAAACGGTTTTTGAAAATTCAATTTGTAAGCGAGTTCCTTCAGCCCTTTGGCACTGAGCAAGGACAAACGGTACAAAGATCAGATTTAGCTCATTTTAAGCCGCCATATACGAGAAACAATACTCGGAGCTCCTGTAGGGACCCCAAACACACGTTTTAAGGTCCTAAAATGAACGGTTTCGGAGATATTCCCAAAAAACTGTGTTCCCTCTGAGAAACAGATCAACGTTACTATCACTGCAATTTTGCAGAACTGGAATAGTTTTATGGCAATATCTCGAAAACCGTTCGTTTTAGGGCCTTAACGCGGGGTTCGGGTTCCCACTTCCTATAAGTGGAAACAACGAACATTGCTCCTCACAATGATACGCGTAAAACGACATATCGCCCATATTTCTACGAGCAAATCGACTTCGGCAAGGCTCGTCTCTTATATATAATCCAAAATTAACTCAACATCGCAGCGCTGAAACCATTAGACCTAGAAAGCTTAAATTTTGCGTGTTGGTTGTTCCTAGGTTTCACTAAGAAACGGTTTTTGAAAATTCAATTTGTAAGTGAGTTCTTTCCGCCCTTTGGCACTGAGCCAGTACAAACGGTACAAAGATCGGATTTAGCTCATTTTAAGCCGCCAGATACGAGAAACAATACTCGTAGGTCCTGTAGGGACCCCGAAACACACTTTTTAAGGTCCTAAAATGATCGGTTTCGGAGATATTCCCAAAGAACAGTGGTCCCTCTGAGAAACAGATGAACGTTATTATGACAACCACTGCAATTTCGCAGAACTGGAATAGTTTTCTGGCAATATCTCGAAAACCGTTCGTTTTAGGGCCTTAACGCAGGGTTCGGGTTCCCACTTCCTATAAGTGGAAATAACGAACATTGCTCCTCGCAATGATATGCGTAAAACGACATATCGCCCATATTTCTACGAGCAAAGCGACTTCGGCCAGGTCCATCTCTTATATATAATCCAAAATTGACTACCATCGCAGCGCCGAAACCACTGGACCTAGAAAGCTGACATTTTGCATGTTGGTTGATCCTAGGTTGTAGGGGCTCACTAAGTAACGGTTTTTGAAAATTCAATTTGTAAGTGAGTTCTTTCCGCCCTTTGGCACTGAGCAAGGACAAATGGTACAAAGATCGGATTTAGCTCATTTTAAGCCGCCAGATACAAAAAACAATACTCGGAGGCCCTGTAGGGACCGCGAAACACACTTTTTAAGGCCCTAAAATGAACGGTTTCGGAGATATTCCCAAAAAACTGTGTTCCCTCTGAGAAACAGATCAACGTTACTATGACAACGGCTGCAATTTTGCAGAACTGGAATAGTTTTGTGGCAATATCTCGAAAACCGTTCGTTTTCTACAAATTTGGTTGTATGCCATTATGATGTACCTCCAACTATTACGCCTCAGATTGCCATGAAAGCATACATTTAGGAGTCCTCTTTTGCACATTTCAGCTCATACTTTTCGTTTTTCCGTATTTGTATGGCTTCAAGAATCGTGAAAATTCGCATGCTATTTGCCACGTACATCTCTCATATGCATGCCAGATTTCATGATCCTTGCCGCCTCGTAAGTGGGTCAAAGAGGTGATGAATATGTGAGGAATGTACAAATCGTATATCCCTACATGATTGTTTTATTTATAGAGGGTGTTTGTAGGGTCTGGGGTCTAATTTTATACTCTTTGTGCCGGTTATTGTGTGTGAGTATTTGGATCATTACGATGTTTTACAAAGTTATAGTACTTTCTACTTTGCACGGTACGCTTTCTTACTTTTTATAGATTTGTTTTTTGTTAACTGAATATTTCTGTTGGCCAATATTTATCTGCTTTTTGTCGTTTCTTACCATAATCAGAAACTCAAATTCACAGACGAATGTGTAGAAGTCTACCGACTGTCACATTAGTTTATATAGTTTTCATAATTAATCTTACTGCCGAACTGGACAAACTTATTTCAATAAAGTTGGTATTTTGCCTTTCACGGCTATTGAAACCCCGCACAAAACACGGCGTAAACCTAGAAAAAAACTGAGTTTTAATTGCTTGGCCCTGAAATTCAATATACAATCATTTTGGAAGCCTTTATAGGGAGGTGAAAGGCTGTTGAGCGTTTAGCTCCCGCAGTAAAGTACCGGAGGTATTCTAGATTAGAATTGAGGTAGCGCCCAGTTTGCCACTTCTTTGGTACCAGTAGTCCGCAAACGGACAACAAGAGCTCGCTGATGAGCCATCTCGGAGTTACGAGGCGAAACCTCACGCACGACACACAACAAACTTAGAAAATTCGCTGTGATTAAGTAAGAAAGATGTCCCGTTGTTTAAGACGTCACATTAACGATCACATAAAATCTCACGCTTCCATTCAGTGGTATGCTATAAGTGATCGTTGAGTTAATCGTTAGTGTTGACAAATGGAACAGTACATTAACGGGGCAAACTGTACATTTTAACAATCTGCTCTATTCGAATACTTCGTAAATACATATCGGGCAATTTCAACTGAGGTGTCCTTTTACGAGTATATTCAGCTTTTGTTTATAGGATAGTCCTGGGTGTTGGTTATTGCACTTACGCGTCACTCATTGTTTAATTTCAGTCCTTCCATTTGGTTACTTCAGAGAGCTTTATTTAACCGGTATCTCAGTTTTGTTTCTTGTGTTATCGATGACTTCAGTGTTCAAATTATTATTTAGTTTCGAAGACTAACTTGGTTCACTTTCTACTTTATCAATGTCACGGAAAGCAATCAAATCACTACTATTGAGCTGTTTTAATTCTATTTATTCCGGTTCCGCTGGTTGTCTGTTAGGTAGTCAGCCTGAAGTCCGATTGGATCCTCAAAAAGTACCGCCCTTAGGTTATGTGGGTAGATAACCACAAAAACCCAAAGCAGCGCTATATTGAGGCGTACTAGGCAAGGTGAGGAGTGAGGTAGTTTGTCATTGCTTTTTTCATTGAGTCAGAACAGCAGTACTAACCCTATGAGTAGAACCTTTCACGGCATCCACAGGCACTGACTGCGCCCTGAATGGCATTACTAAGCACCACCCATACCTCAGTAGCTTCCATATAATCACAGCCATGAGTGAGACTAATAAATGTTAATGTTATTGGTTTTACGTCCCTTTTAACTACACTGGCTTTTAGAGACGCCGGGGTGCCGAAATTTTGCCCCGAAGGGGATCTTTAACGTGCCAGTAAATCTACTGACACGGCTCCCTCGCATTTGCGCACCCTCAAATGCCTGCTGACTGCGCCAGGTTTCGAACCTGCAACCTTGGGCTCAGCAAGCGAGAACGTTACCCCTGAGCCACGCAGCCAGACATGAGTGAGACTGAGACATCGGTGAAAAGCCACATTTTACTCTAGCCTGTGCCAACAGACACATGCAAATATACTGCATTCATCAAGATATGGCAAATGGATTTAGTTGCTAACATGGAAATAACAAGACTACATTACAAATGTGTGTATATATGAATGATTTAGGCCAGCATGTGCTAAAAGCCGTTCGAATTGCGGGTACTTCAGCTAGTTATACATACACACATCAAAAAAAGTTTTGCATCACCTCGGTTCCCAGATCTCCGGCATATAGACGTTGACTGTGTATATTGTATCCAAGATACAGTCCCTTTGACTGTTCATAGATGTCACTAAAACTGCTCAAAGATGTAAACAACCATGCATGAGCAGGGCCTATTAGACGGAGGGGGTACGACAGCCGATCAGTTCCAGTCATTCCACCAGGACGAAGGTACGCTGCTCATGTTGTCTGTAGTTCTACCATGCCTAGAAGGTCAATACCGCAGTTCGATCGCGTCCGCATTGTTACTTTGTGTCAAGAAGGGCTCTCAACAAGGGAAGTTTCCAGGCGTCTCAGAGTGAACCAAAGCGATGTTGTTCGGACATGGAGGAGGTACAGAGATACAGGAACTGTCGATGACAGGCCTCGCTCAGGCCGCCCAAGGGCTACTACTGTAGTGGATGACCGCTACTTACGGATTGCCGCTCGGAGGAACCCTGACAGCAATGCCACCATGTTGAATAATGCGTTTCGTTCAGCCACAGGACGTCGTGTTTCAACTCAAACTGTGCGCAATAGGCTGCATGATGCGCAACTTCACTCCCGACGTCCATGGCGAGGTCCAGCTTTGCAACCCCGACACCATGCAGCGCGGAACAGATGGGCCCAACAACATGCTGAATGGACCCCACGGAATTGGCATCACGTTCTCTTCACCGATGAGTGTCGCATATGCCTTCAACCAGACAATCGTCGGAGACGTGTTTGGAGGCACCCTGGTCAGGCTGAACGTCTTAGACACACTGTCCAGCGAGTGCAGCAAGGTGGTGGTTCCCTGATGTTTTGGGGTGGCATTATGTGGGGCCGACGTACGCCACTGGTGGTCATGGAAGGCTCCGAAACGGCTTTACGATACCTGAATGACATCCTCCGACCCATAGTGCAACCATATCGGCAGAATATTGGAGAGGCATTTGTCTTCATGGACGACAATTCTCGACCTCATCGTGCACATCTTGTGAATGCGTTCCTTCAAGATAACGACATCGCTCGACTACAGTGGCCAGCATGTTCGCCAGACATGAACCCTATCGAACATGCCTGGGATATGTTGAAAAGGGCTGTTTATGGACGTCTTGACCCACCAACCACTCTGAGAGATTTACGCCGAATTGTCGTTGAGGAGTGGGACAATTTGGAGCAACAGTGTCTTGATGAACTTGTGGATAGTATGCCACGGCGAATACAGGCATGCATCAATGCAAGAGGACGTGCTACTGGGTATTAGAGGTAGTGGTGTGTACTGCAATCTGGACCACAAATGCTGAAAGTCTAGCTGTATGATGGTACAACATGCAATGTGTGGGTCTCATGAGCAATAAAACGAGCTGAAATGTTGCTTGTGTTGATCTCTATTCCCTTTGTATTTAACGGTTCCGGAACTCTTGGAACCGAGGTGATGCAAAACTTTTTTTGATGTGTGTATAATCCAAAATTATAGAAACGACCTTAAGAAGGATAGGTGATTTCAAATTAAATAAGACCTCCACAAGACCCATTTCACTTGAGAATTCTAAAAATTAAGACAAACTTTTTTGTATATACGTATATTGCATTATAACTGTAGCCTTTGTTTTTTGTTTTTAATACGACTAACTCTTTTCAAAATGAATAAATATTGAAAGGACGTCCATTTCGTAATAATGTTTGTTTGCTTATAAGGTTTTAATGGCATGTTTTCGTACATAATACATACGAAGATATTAGGCTAAGCACATTAGCTGAAGAAGGTCCCATTTAAGGACCGAAAACATGTTCCAATAAATATTTAGAGCATATTGAGTATTAGCAGGTGTAGAATAATTTTAATAAGATAGAACTAGGAAACCACGTAAAACCACTTCCAAGATGGCTGAGATGGGAATCGAACCCACCTCTACTCAGTTTTGCGTCACGAGGCTGAATGTACCCCGTGCCAGCCGTCAGACCATAATTAAATTTCTTCGCAAATCCGAGAATCTTACGTACCTCCAGAACGACAGCCAAGAATGCTAGCCACTACACAAGATGTACATTCTTAGATTATGCATGACAGTGTATACATGTGATAAATTCTGGTTTTGTACAATTCAGCAACCAACATATCTTCCCCAGTAATTATGAATCAAATGCCGTCACACAAAAACAAGGTTGCGTACGAATCTCTGCCATTTTAATATGGACGACATACAGTATCCTGCTCTGCGTTGTTACCAACATGGAATAAGCAAGTAGGCTGCAGCAAAGCCGGGTCTTTGCCCGACCAAGGAGGTATAAAACCAATTTAGTTTTTGTCATCTTTTCTTATTCTCTTGTTTCTGCGTGTGTACAAACGAACATTTTACTCGTAATCTCATTCCACCGTCTCTTGCTTACCACAACACGCTTTGGTCCAACACTAAGGTGTAAAGTAGGGAATCCATTCCCAGCACGTACTATCGCAACATGATGAATAGGGGTCGTTAAATCAAGAGTGCGGTAAATCCCCCCGTGGATTCAATATAGTGAGATAGGTGCCACAATATTATTATTATTATTATTATTATTATTATTATTATTATTATTATTATTATTATAAATATTATATTATTATTATTATTGGTAATGAAGAGGAATATTGATGTGTTTGGGAATCGGTTACCTCTTCTTATTGGCAAGCATAGTTTTGAGCGGGTTGAATATTTAAATTTCTTAAGAGTCATGATTGATGAACAGGATCATAGAGAATTGGAAATTAAAGTTAAAATGCAGAATGTTAACAATGTGTACTACTCTCTGTGGTCTTTATTGGGATCCAAACTTTTGACGAAAAATAAAAACCTGAAAATTTGCAATACCATCATTAGACCAGTTCTAACTCATTGTGCAGAATCATGGAATTTAACAAAACAGGAAGAAAACCAGTTGCAGGTTTTCAAAAATAAATTGTTTAGGAAAATGTTTGGTCCATATTTTTATCTCCGCATGTCAAATCTGGAAAAAAGATCAAATGAAGACTTACACTCACTATCACAGCAAGTACCAATACTCAACATCATTAACTCCAGATTAATTCAATGGGCTGGTCATTTACTAAGGATGGGAGATGGTAGGATGGTCGTACAAATCCGGAGTGGGTTGCTAGTTATATATAGGCCTATATGAAATTGTCATAATAATAAATTCAAAATCATCACGGTCGGACTTCTTGCGATCCAAAGACACTCATGATAGCAGTGAATCTCCAGATATTCAGAGTAACTGAAGTTACAAAACCTTACGAACTATACTTGCAGTACCATTATTATTTTATATATAATTCGTTGATGCCATCAAGAGCCACGTTAAGTCTTCCTACATTTGGCAATAATTTTTGCTGCCCTCTGACCCCAGAATTCTTTCATTCTATGTGAGTGGGCCATCTTGCGCTCCGCTGTCCAGGTAGTACCTTGTCTCCTTTTCGATCTTGGCGTCTCATCTCGGGTTAGCCAATTAGTCAGTATCTTTTTGTGGAAGAGATCTCTATTGAAGGCGTCGTCGGGTTTTAGATGCAGCATTTTGAGGTCGTCTCTGGTATTTATTAACCAGGGCATTGTGGTTTTGGGTTTGGAGTAAAAAGAAAAGAAAAATCTGTTTAGTCAGC
Organism: Meconema thalassinum; assembly: GCA_946902985.2. Lineage (NCBI taxonomy): Eukaryota > Metazoa > Arthropoda > Insecta > Orthoptera > Tettigoniidae > Meconema > Meconema thalassinum. The sequence goes on from OX336388.2 coordinate 1,212,358,222, forward strand.
CTGTTTCCATCCATTCGTTTGAGATGACCGTAATACCGTGCCTGCCTCTTAAGGATCGTTTCTGTAATTTTCTCTATTTCACTGTAGACGTCTTTGTTGCATTTTTTATAATTGATGCCATTCTTGTAATTTGATCCCATTATACCTCTAAGATTTTGCGCTCTTTTTTCTCCAGTTCTTCGAGGAGTCCTTTATTAGCGTTTAGGGATAGGGTTTCGGCTGCATACATAACTACTGGCTTCTGAACAGTTCCATAATGATGTAGTTTAGTATTTTGGACAGGCATTTGTTGTTGTAGATTGAGCGCGATGTTTGGTTGGCTATTTCGAGTTTGTGTACTCGTTCCTTGAGTGCTTCTTGATCCAGTCCACTTTTCATGATGATCTCTCCCAAGTACTTAAATTTTTCCATTGTTATTATTATCATGATTATTATAATTATATACAATTCGTTCAGGCCAACTAGGACCACGTTAAGTCTTGCTACACTTGGCAATATTCTTCGCTTTCCTCTGAGCCCAGAATTCCCCCATTCTCTGTGAGTCAGCCATCTTGCGCTCCGTTGTCCAAGTGGTACTGTCCCCGATAATCCGGATGGTAGGCTGTCAGATATCCGCCCCCTCAATCGGATTGCCAATAATCAATCGCACCGGCACAGCTACATCAATGAAAATGGCACTGACAGATACTACCGAGATCAGAGCACAGTAGTTAACATGAAATTATTGTGGAACACACCAAAATATACGGGGGTTCATACTTACCTTTTACTTACCTTACCTTACCTTACCTAGATGGCCACTCAAACCTAAGCAGGTTTTTGGCCTCGCCAACAGCACGGCGCCATCTTTCTCGGTCATCCATTATGTCCTCCGTGACTCCGATTTTTCTCATATCTTTTTGAACTTGGTCCCACCAGCGAAGTCTCGGTCGTCCCAATGGTCGCCTTACTCTGGGTACACCTTCCAAAACTGCCCTTAAATTCAATTCTCTACTTCTTCTATGTACATGACCAGGCCAGCGTAGTCTCTGGCTTTTGGCACGGGCGACGATATCCGGTTCTTTGTAGAGATCCCGCAATTCCTTATTTGTTCTAATTCTCCACTGGCCATTTTCTACTATCGGTCCGAAAATGCGTCGTAGTATTCTATTTTCAAAAGTTACTAATTTCCTTTCAGTTTGCTTGGACAATACCCAGGTTTCTGAGCCATACGTGACAACAGGAAGTATAATGCTTTTATAAATTCTCACTTTAGTTTTTCTAGATATAATTTTACTCTTTAAGAGATTTTGCAGAGACCAGTAGCTTTTGTTGCCACTGAGAATTCTTGATTTTATTTCTGTTTCTTCCATATTATTCTGGTCTATGATAATTCCCAGATATCTGAACTCAGTACATCTGTGAAAAGCGTATGAAGCAACTGTTAAGGGGTTTTGTACTTGTGCTGCATTCCTTCCTACAACTAGATATTTTGTTTTTTGTTCATTTATCATTAGACCTACCTCCTTGGCTTCTTCACACTTACCTATTCAAATTTAATCTCGGGTCTGGGTTTTCAACTGGATCACTTAATAGTATGCCCTCACAATAATCTCCACCACGATATTTAAAATGAACCAAGTCGAAAACAAGAAAATTTAAACTGCACAATAATTTATTTCACATTAAAAAAAATTAACAAAATTTAACAACAAAATATACGTGGCAATCAGAAGCCATTGTCAATGCAACCATGTCCTCCTGTAAGACTTGTAGACTTCACATACAAAATTTCCGCTTTCTCTAGCTCAAAAGAACGTAATAATAACAACAATGCACATTGGAATGGATAAGGGAGCTGGGACGAGACATAAAGCATTTGTTTCCTTGTTCATGAACTTCACATTTTATTTATAACCGCAAGGCTGCTATGTAGATGACCTTGGCTTCTACCATTCAGTTATCTGGCCACCTCTAATACACCCTGCACCATGTCGCATGCTTGCTTCGTTAAATGGACGCACCTGTTCAACCAATGTTAGCATATGCTAGTTACCTCAAAGCCTAGCTCCTTTTCAAAACACTTTAAATGTTCACATCTCAACTCAAATATTATCACGCAAATCTTTTAAATGCTCCGTTTAAATATCAATGGATTACTCTAATAATCCCAAATCTTGTTTAATTGTATATTCCAATTGTTGACTAGCGTTGTTTAGAGTATAATAACGAAAACGCTTAATGTTTATAACAAAATGTTCATTAATTATTAATAACATTTTAAATTGTTTATAACATTGTCAAACGACAATTGAAAAATTTATACACGCCTCTATTAATCCCGTTCGTTTCAAATTATTATTAAAGATATTTACATAGTTATTTACATTATTTATATTATTTATATTAGAAATACATTAAACCACACGTTTATCCGGTTGATAATTACTTAAATCGTGGTGATATAATCGACCAATGAAGGTTAGTTATATTTAAATTTTAGATTCAGGTTTAATAAGATTTAATAATTATTATTTGTGACGGTAACCTCCATTCAAAATCGTTATCTCAAATTATTTAAACACTCTTGTTAATTTTAACAGTAACTTCACATGAATAATTTTCAATGGACCTGAACAATACACTCAGCGGAAAAATACCTCGCTCAAAACGCAGAAAATTGCACGAAAATTGGCCCATAATTCATCATATATCTCATTATATATGGCATCAAAATCTTCCACAATACACACAAAAAACCTCCACTTATAAATTCATCATCATCATCAATATTACTGTGGGAACCTCCTTCACTTATTAAAGGGCATTATTCATCAGCGACTTTTACACGTCCACTGAACTAACGATTATACATCCATAGTTCCTCTTTAAAAATTCTTATATTCATCAATTGTATCAAAAACTGTTATTATATTTAACCTTCGTGGGTTTCATTCATGAATCGATGTGAAGTAAAAATTTGCCAGTCACAAATAAATTTAATAGCAAATACGATTAGACACGCCTCCCTGGTCTATCAAAATTGAGATTAATATCATCAAAGTATCGCAGTATAAAAATACTATCTTCAAACAAAGTTCATCTAAACTGCATAAATAGTCGAATAGAATACAATTAGACTGTTGACTGCAAACATTATTGTTCCAATCTACAATTGAGAAAAACTCCTATCAAATGTTCATTACTATAGTGTACTCAATAAATCGTACTCAAAGTTCATATTTCATAAAATTGTCTATAATGCAATGGTATTTCAGAATTGACGATAAATGTCTATGTTGCAATCATGTTCATAAAACGACTAGTATTTCCAAGATCGTCGATAAAGTAGTAGATTTTAACGCTCTAAAATCTTTTAATCATTCTTCTTTCTTGAGGATGACAGAAAATTGGTCAAAGTAATTTACTGAATAGAATTACTTTAATAAAATGACACGCTGTCTGAATTCAAATTTGCCATAGAAAATCGTTAACTTTACAGTCAAATCGTGACTACAAAAATATGCAAATTACTGAAAGAATATATAATATCAGTCTCAACTGATCCAAAATTATTTAAATATGCCAATGACATAATAATGTCTCAATAAATCGTAGAAAAAGGCATAAATCAGTAAAGTGTACAGAGTACAGAAATATCAAGCAAGAATATGGGGCAAAATATATGGGACAGAAAATATGGGAAAAATGGTTGCTCAGATATCGCTAAATGGCTCAAATAAATCAAGAAACGTTCACGACTACCTTATCTGTTGATTGAAGTTCTAGAGGAAAATTTCCAAAGAAGACTGCTGTTGGTTCCATTTCACCACCGTAAAGATGTGCTCCGACCTCGAACCCGGAACCTGCGCCCTCGGAGAATAGAACTGCTTCCTCCTCCGGAAATTGCACTGCTCCGTGTAGACGATAGACATCCTTCTGGCAAAACTCTTCTGTGTGAGCCGGGTCCACCCTGGCCTCTCTTGAAAGTTCCCTGAAGTTCTGGTAGAAATTCGCCATGAAGTTTATTGCAATCATTTCCGCAGAAATGTTCATAATTGTGGAGTATGAAGATATTTCCACTACCATTTGATGTAATTCAGCGATGGATTACGATGCATGAGTGTAGTTGGATGTTCACTACATGCTCGCTTTTTTGTAGAATGACGATTAACGAAGCTCCATGTTGCTATTTCACTCCATTGATATATGTCCCAATTGCATTAAAGTTTTAGTCTTCCATCTCCACTTCCATTATAATAATAGTCGAAAGTACTGCCAGATTATATAGTTCCATTGTAGAATGTAGCGTTGTATCACCAAATGTAATCTTCAGTATCACGGTTGCAATACATGTGTCAGCCGTAGCGTAGAATGTGGTATTATAAAAGTGCTTCTCAGGTGTCGAGAAAATCACTTTTGTCTGCAGTCTTAAAATGCGAATATCTTCCAAAGTATAATAGTGAAAATGTTCAACTTTCGTACACGCCTCAATATTGTAATGCACAATTGAATTAGCATAAATGTAGTAGCTAACTCTTGATAGATAATCTTGTAGACTCGTTTATGTGTGCGCTCCAACTTCGCCTAGTTTTAGTAACCGTAAAATTGCACTGCTGCACACTCAATGCTTGTTCGATGCTGTGGGCTCTACCACACTTGCTAATGACGACTTGCTTCACTGAATAATATATACTTGTTCTATCGGAATTAAGAACTCGAAGTCTGACAATATGAGAATGAGAAAATGAGCCATGAGCCCTGAGACATGAGACATGAGAACTTCCTCTCTGCTGTGCAAGGCCTTTTATCAACTTCTTAAGGGGCGTATCCATCCCTACCATAGCTTGTTCCTCCGTCATTGCTAGAAGTTCTAACTTTGGCTATACTTGACGGATTTTCAAATTTCAAAAACTCATAATTAATTTCTTCAAAATTCCAAATCAATGCCATAACTGAAAATAGATTTCCACAATTCTGCATGCCAAAAGTAATTAAATATGGTAGTTTCAGTAATCTCCGTCTCCCTCCAAGCTATCATTCATTGGTTCGAGCCTCTCCTCCAATAGCGTAACTTCTTCCTCAGCACAATTACTTGCTTCCCTGCGACTGCGTCGTAAATCTCAGATCCTTCTCGAACAAAATCATGACGTCACCAAGAATCTCGGCTCATCCAGCCTACTTGCATGAAGTCTGCGTCATCCGTGCCTACGTCATGAATATACACGTCACAACTATGACGGCCATAACTTTATTCACATATGCCAATACAGCCACCGTGGTCTCAGTATAATTCAATTTACGGGGGCAGTACCTTGTCTTCTTTTCGGTTTCGGTGTCTCATCTCGGATTAGCCAATTAGTCAGGTTTTTTTTGCGGAAGATATCTCTATTGAAGGCGTCGTCGGGTTTTAAATGTCGTATTTTGAGGTCGTCTCTGGTATTTATGAACCAGGGCATTGTGCTTTTGGGTTTGGAGTAAAAAGAAAATAAAAATCTGTTTAGTCAGCCTGTTTCCATCCATTCGTCTGAGACGACCGTAATACCGTGCCCGCCTCTTACATATCGTTTCTGTAATTTTCTCTATTTCACTGTAGATTTTTTTATAATGGATGCCATTCCTGTAATTTGATCCCATTATACCTCTAACGATTTTGCACTCTTTTTTCTCCAGTCATTTAGGGATAGGGTTTCGGCTGCATACATAACTTCTGACTTCAGAACAGTTTCATAATGGCATAGTTTAGTATTTTTGGACAGGCAGTTTTTGTTGTAGATTGAGCGCGATGTTTGATAGGCTATTTCGAGTTTGTGCACTCGTTCCTTGAGTGCTTCTTTGTGCAGTCCACTTTTCATGATGATCTCTCCCAATTTTTCCACTCGGTTGATCTTCCCGTATTTTGTCTGGAGTTTTGCTGGAGCATATTTGATAGTCATGACTTCTGTGTTTGCTTCTCAAAGTCCACAAAGACTGACATGTACGGTTTGGACCTGAGATTGCAATATCTAATGATCGTTTTAAGGCTAAGGATCTGTTCGGCAGTTGAACGACCTTTTCTGAAGCCCCTTTGGTATTCTCCTATTTGATGCTCGACTTCGGCTTCTAATCGCTCCGGGGTAGCAAGTGAGAGAATTTTGAATGTGACCGGTAGAAGGGATATTCCTTTGTAGTTTTTGACTTTATTATTATTATTATTATTATTATTATTATTATTATTATTTTACATTTGAATTGATCCACTATGAACTACGAGTTAACAGTCAATATAATATTTGGTGTATAGCACTTGTTCGTGCCAGTTGTTATGCCCTGCCAGTATCTCTTGAGTCTACCAATCTGCTGAAGGAAGTAGCCTGCCCTCCGTCTTTTGGATTCTGCTCTTAACTTAAAACCCGGGTAGTTTTATACCATTTGTCTAAATTCATTTGTGCCCATAATTTTATTCTCTGGAATTCCGATTTCTGTAAGATTTTTATCACATTCTTGGAACTATCCCAATGTTTTCCCTCTGATTTCATGAAATCCCCAATTTTCGTTGTCAGTCGATCATCGAATATTCCGAAGATGTGTCCTTAGAATAACAACAATGTGACTGGTTCTATCTTTCTGTATAACCCTACATTTGATTTCAAACGTGTGTGTTAGCTGCTAATGTGCTGCTATGAGCGCCCTCTATGTATGAACTACTTTTGTAAGCTCCTTGGAAAGCAGCATCCAGTGGGCCGTGGTTTTAGATAGGCCATAGCGCTGCGCTGTCGGCAGTCAATTATTGTAAGAAAGAAACCTAAGGCCTTAGCATTGATGAGATACAAGATACAAGGCAACAAACAATAAATAAAGTCATATTCATTTAAGAGGACGAAAATTAATTACATCTCCAAAATCAACCCCAACTCATTAACATTGGCGCCCAACAGCGGAACTCTCGACTCCTGTGAGTACCAAATAAATCATATTTGGATAGACATTCATAGGTTACAAATATACGTCGCAATCGACAGCTGAAACGTAAACGCAAAAGCCCAAGCAGTGTCATATATAATCCAAGAGGCATACTACTTAAACAAATAAAACATTGAGCTAGGCCTACTGTACTTCAAATCCCATTGTACAAATTCATATAATTCATTGAATACAATAGGCATTTCTTGATTGCATTGGTCACTGCACAGACCTACGCAACTTTGTATTTAATCGCAATTCAGGATGTCGCAATTCACAAAGCTAAAACATAGTCGCACACGAGTAAAAGGATTCGTGACTAGAACAGCCAACTCGATCTCAGAACACACCACACCAATTGAAGCAACGGTAAAATTAGAAAAAATAGAGGGCATTTGGAAAGAGTTTGACGACATTCAACAGGATATCGAAGACCATATACCAGAAGATGAAACTGAAGCGGACGTATTTCTGGCAGAATGTGAGGGTGAACGCGCTGTATTTGAAACACAATATTTCAACACAGTCAGTCAATTACACGCTATCATCGAGATAGCACAACAACAAAGATCCCCAAATACCCATAACCTTCAATTACAGGAACTTCCTCAAACAACTCATTCTAATGTGTCAAAATTGCCAGAAATAAAACTCCCAGAATTCGACGGTGATTACAAAAAGTGGCGGTTTTTCAAAAATAGCTTTGAATCCACAATTCACAACAATTCAAACCTATCAAATTTACAGAGGCACCAGTATCTTGTCGGAGCACTGAAGGGAGAGGCTCAAAGTGTCATCGAAGGATTCACCATAGTCGAAGAGACCTATACCAACGCTTGGGATCTATTAAACGCTACATACGAGAACCAAATGATGATAATACAGACCCACCTGGATGAACTTTTCAAATTTCCAGAAATCGAGAAGGAGAACAAAGCCGACTCGATGCGAAAATTGAATTGGCACATCCAAACGAATATATCAGCGTTAAAATAACTTAATCAGCCTGTAGATCACTGGGATATCTTAATAATCCATTTAGTTAAGCAGAAACTAGATGATCTTGAACAGCGTGACAGGCAAGAAAGAATCAAGAATCGCACACCAGAAAATATGCCAACTCTACAAGATTTCACAAAGTTTTTAGCCGAACGATGTCAATCACTGATGTTGTTGAAACAAACCCTCAAATCAAAGACAGTAAACAAGCACAGTCCGGGAAACAAGTATACACAGAAGGAAAATAAACAGGATAAGAAGGTTTTAGTCAACACACCTCCATTCAAATGCAACATATGTGAAGGAAACCATTTCATTTTTCAGTGTGAAACGTTGCTGAAGCAAACGCCTGATGAGAGAAGACAGTTATTAATTTAAAAGAAACATTGTCTAAATTGCCTTAAATTTGGACATCTGGCAAGAGATTGCCGTGGAACAAGATGCAAGAAATGCAACTCACTACATAACACATTACTGCACAAAGACAGTGCCAGTTCAGAAAGCCAAGAAAAGGCCACAACTTCAGAAGCAAATCGCTTAATTCAGTTGCAAGAATCTACATTAGGCCAAGGGTCAAGCGTCAATTTAACAAGAGTTCGAACATCACAAGTTCTTCTGTCAACTGCGCTTGTGAATATAGTGGACAATAAAGGAAAGAGAATCACCTGCCGAGCGTTATTAGAACCTGGTGCACAGTTAAATTTGGTAACAACGAATTTTAGCAAAAGGCTTAGTTTACAGTGGTTTCGCCAGAATCAACTATTCAGCGGTGTTAGTGGTGCCCAGGTTGAAGCAAAGGGAATCGATCATATACAACTTTATTCCATGGATAGTCAATACAGCATGGATTTGGAATGCTACGTTGTTCCTTCCATCACAGGACGACTACCTCAATATAAGGTCAACATCAATGAGATAGTCATGCCAAAAGATATTCAACTTGCAGACCCTTCATTCAACGAGCCAGGATATGTTGATCTGCTGCTTGGAGCAAGCATTTACTGGAAAATCGTCGTTGGAAGACCAAAAAACAACATAGCTGGTCAACCTGCTTTGCAGGACACAAAATTGGGCTGGATTCTCGGTGGAGAAATACAAGAAAATAAAGCTGAAGGAATGTCTACGTGTCTCACAATGACTAATGATACATTATCACAACAGCTCGAAAGGTTTTGGCTACAAGAAAAAATCCCAGAAACGCAGCACTATACAAAAGAAGAGCAATTTTGCGAAGAACTATTCGCTGAAACAACCTCGTGGGACTAATCTGGAAGATTTATGGTTAGATTGCCCATACTCTCGGCGATTCCAAAGAACAAGCGAAGAGAAGACTTGCCGGTTTGGAAAGAAAATTCAAAAAACAACAAAATTTGAAGCAGGCATATTGTGACTTTATGGACGAGTACGAAGCACTTGGACATATGTCACACATTGAAGATACAGCTCAGGACGAATCAGACAAATGTTATGTTATTCCACATCATGCTGTTTTACGTCCAGAGAGCTCAAGCACGAAATTGCGAGTGGTGTTTGATGCTTCCGCCAAAACTACACGAGGAACATCACTAAATGACAAATTGTTTCAAGGTCCCAATTTACAAGCAGACTTATTTCACATCATTCTCAGATTTCGCATGCACCAGTATGTTATAACGGCTGACATTGAGAAAATGTTTAGGCAGATAATGATACACCATGAAGATCGACCATTGCAACACATTTTATGGAGAAGGGATGCACTGTTACCAATAAAAACATATCAGCTAAACACTGTCACTTACGGAACAGCGTCAGCACCTTACCACGCGATGAGATGTCTTCGCGAACTTGCTAATATCTATGACCCTCAATATCCAGTAGCAGCCAAAATTATGAGACAAGACTTTTACATGGATGATTGTATCACCGGTGGCGATACTATAGATGCAGTAATACAAATTCATCGTCAGCTTATGGATCTATTGCAAAAGGGGCAAATGTTGTTGCGCAAGTGGAGGTCCAACCATAAGGAAATCATAAAACACTTGAATATCCAATCGAATGCACGAGACTTGATGGTCCTAGACAAAGAAGAAGCCAGTAAGACGTTAGGAATTGTCTGGGATTCGACAAAAGATACATTGCAGTATCAGGTTAACCTCTCATCAGAAGTAGTGTATACAAAGCGTGAGATTTTATCAAAAATCACGCAAGTCTTTGATCCTCTTGGGCTAGTAAGTCCTGTTTTAATAAGAGGAAAAATCATAATGCAACAACTATGGACGGACGGGTTCGACTGGGACCAACCTGTTACCACAGATAAGCTGTCCATTTGGAACCAATATTATTCTTCATTGCCACAGCTAAACCAGCTCAGAATCATAAGGAAAGTCAATCCTGAAAATTACAATTCAAAATTTGATCTTTTCGGATTCAGTGACGCCTCCGAAAAAGCATACGGAGCCTGTAAACACGCAGTAAACAGAAATCAAGATGGAATGTTCACATCTCATCTAATCAGCGCAAAATCTAAAGTGGCTCCTTTAAAAACCATATCCATGCCAAGACTAGAATTAGAAGCAGCACTTTTACTCACAAGTTTAGTGCGAGAAACGAAGGCTGCAGCAGCAGACAAGATAAGATATGTTTTTCTTTGGAGGGACAGCACCATTGTTTTAGGATTGATAAACACAGAACCGCGATTGCTGAAAACATTTGTGGCTAACAGAGTAACAAAAATACAAGATGCAACTGAGAATGCAAAGTGGGGTCACGTACCCTCTCAGGAAAACCCTGCTGACCTCATATCGCAAGGGATTCCAACCATAGATATTATTAACCATCATCTTTGGTGGTTTGTACATCATTGGTTAGTCAAGGAAAATTCACTACCTCCTTCTACATTGCAACCTGACATCTGTCTGCCAGAGATGAAGAGTTCAAAGGATATGTTGACCATCGCAAGTACTTCCAAAATATTGCACACATTTTCATTTTCGAAGTTACGTCGAGTCACTGCTTATTGTCATAGATTTGCAAATAATACCATAATCAAAGTACAGAGCAAGAAAAGGGGAAAAGTATCCAAAGACCTAAATACAAACCACATCACTCCTGAAGAAATGAAACCAGCAGAAAATACTTTATTAAGGTGGTTGCAAATAGAAGCTTTTTCATCATCACACAAATGTTTATCCAAAAAGGAAACACCACCTCGTGGAAGTCCTTTGAGATGCCTTGATCCATTCATTGATGAAGATGGGTTAATACGAGTAGGTGGAAGATTGAGACATTCTCTCTGAAGAGCAAAAGCATCCCATTCTCCTCCCGGCAAATCATCACATAACAACAGCTATTAAGAGATACGAGCATGTGAGACTTCATCATTGTCCACCGGAGCAACTATTACATTCAACTCGACAAAAATATTGGCCGATAAGTGGTCGAAGAGAAGCACAAAAGATCGTTCGAAAATGCGTCCAGTGTTTTCGATTCAATCCAACAGTTCCAGAAGTCCGCATTGGAGATTTACCCAAAGAGAGGGGTTCGAAAGTCACCAAGCCCTTCACCGTGACTGGTGTGGGCTATGCGGGTACTTTCCAACTTCGAGAAAGTCAACGGAGAGGCAGATTACGAATTTTTAAAGCATACATAGCAGTGTTCACTTGCTTGAGTTTATGTTAGATTATATATTCTCTTTTGATGTAGTTTTTGGCATTTATGTTCAAATGTTGTTTGCGTGCGGTACTTAACATACCGTACGTACAGTGCATGGTTTTCGTGTTGAAAGCGCATCTTTCAAGGATAGCCAGAAATGTTAGCTGCTAATGTGCTGCTATGAGCGCCCTATATGCATGGACTACTTTTGTAAGCTCCTTGGAGAGCAGCATCCAGTGGGCCGTGGTTCTAGATAGGCCATAGCGCTGCGCTGTCGGCAGTCAATTATTGTAAGAAAGCAACCATTAGCATTGATGAGATACAAGATACAAGGCAACAAACAATAAATAAAGTCATATTCATTTAAGAGGACAAAAAGTAATTACATCACCAAAATCAACCCCAACTCATTAACAGTATGTGTCCGTCAACCCATCTGTTACCTAAATTGTTTCTCAATACAGTATCTTGCTTTATCGTTTGACTAACGGGTTGACTAGTCCCCATCTATTCATAGTCAAAATCTGCAAAGCATAAAATCCTACAGAGATGACAATAGTGCTGTAATGTCCTAACCTGGCTCCAATGCACAGCGACTTCTTATTATAGGGATTTTTATTCAGGTAATATTCTCTGCCTAATTTCCAGATCCTAAGATTAATTGCTTCCTTTTATGGGTCACGTTGTTGGATTACCTCACCTAGGTATCCATATTTCTTAAAGTTATTATTATTATTAATAATAATAGTATATTGTAGTTCTAACTGCCGCCATGGTGTTGGAATTTCATACAGAAGTGATCTTGAATGTACCTGTAAATACAGGGTCTTTCATATAAAATAAGAGCGCCAAGCGGCGGCTTTGTTAACCGCAGCTGCGGTCGCCTTGGCCGAGCTTTTGGCGCGCCAAGGCCCCCTGATTTAAGCGTGTGTACAATTCTATATGATGCAACGGCCTTGCTAGCGTGTGTACAATGCTGAAATCTTAATTTAGTTAGTTATTTAGTTAGTTAGCTATTGTTGATGAAAACGAAACCCCTATAGTATTGAAAGCGCGTGCATAGTACATACGATGGCTGTTATTTTTATTTTTATTTTTATTTTTTTCAATTTTCGATTTACTGTATAAAAATAACAGATTGACATTACCAAACTTGACCTTGCAATAAGCGTGCAGTTGCTCAGTCGCCAGTCTAAACCTCAAGTGCTAACATGGTGAGACAGTTATCATTCCAACATCGTATTTTTATGTAAAACTTATTTTAAGTACGAGTCGGCTCGGCGGGTACGTGATGCATTTGTTCAGCAATTTCCTGATGAAGTACCACCTTCACTAGCACAGATTCACGTAATTGCAAATAAGTTTGACACTAATGGCTCGGTGCTCAATATAAAACATGCCCGCACACGAACAGTTTTAACAGAGGATAAGCTAGATGACATTGGCGAGAATCTTGAACGAATAAATCACTCACAAAATTAGCACAAGTAGGGGTTTCGGTTTCATCAACAATAACTAACTAAAGTAAGATTTCAGCATTGTACACACGCTAGCAAGGCTGCTGCATCATATAGGATTGTACACACGCTTAAAGCAGGGGGCCTTGGCGCACCAAAAGCTCGGCCAATGTGACCGCAGCCGCGGTTAACAAAGCCGCCGCTTGGCGCTCTTATTTTATATGAAAGACCCTGTATATCTCTTGACACGGATCTTCTCGCAATTCTTCACCTAAAATAAAAACAACTTTGAAAAATGTATGCCCATCTACTACAACGTAATAATACAGGTTATCATAAATTCCGCACACATTTGGGGATGTACCCTTTTTTATGTACCCTACATGAAATTGTATCAGCACCACAGTAATAAATATTATCAAAGAAATACAATTTCATTTTTGGTCGTGTTTCATTTGAGGAATTGGACATCATGGTCATTTATCCCCATGTACTTGGGTATGCGTGTAGAGCGAGAGAGAGAAATAATTAATGAATGAACGAATGAATGAAGGAAGGAAAGAAAGAAAGAAAGAAAGAAAGAAAGAAATTCTCTCTTAACCTGCGTTATTTACGTGTCTGTAGTAGACTGCGTTCATAAAGGAAGGTAGGAAGCTATCTGAAGAGGTGGAAATAAAACGTGGTGTTAGACAAGGTTGTGTCTTGTCACCTAGCCAGAAATGCATTCAATAAAATGAGGAGAGTATTCTGTAGCAGAGACCTTAATTTACATCTAAAAATTAGACTTCTGAGATGTAATATCTTCTCCACCTTGTTCTATGGAGTTGAGACCTGGACCATAAAGAAAGGAGAAATGGACAGATTGGAGGCATTTGAGCTATGGACGTACAGAAGGATACTGAGGCTGCGTTGGAAAGAAAAGGTCACCAACGATGAGGTGATGAGGCGGATGGGAAAGAGAAAGGAAATATTAAATACTGTCAAAATTAGAAAATTGCAGTATCTGGGTCATGTGATGAGAGGAAAGAAATATCATCTGCTGCAGCTGGTCATTCAAGGGAAGCTACAAGGCAAAAGTAGACCAGGAAGAAGACGCATTTTTTGGATCGATAATCTGAAAACTTGGTTCAATTGTTCCACTATTGAGCTGTTTCGTGCTGCATCATCTAAAGCAAGAGTCTCTATGATGGTTGCCAACCTCCTGAGAGGAGATGGCACATAAAGAAGAAGAAGAAGAGTGTGTGTATTTGTAATGTAGGTGAGGATTGAAGCAGAGGCAACCGTGAGCGAGAGAGAGAAAAAATGAATGAACGAAGGAAGGAATGAATGAAGGAAGGAAGGAAGGAAGGAAGGAAGGAAGGAAGGAAAGAACGAAAGAAAGAAAGAAAGAAAGAAAGAAAGAAAGAAAGAAAGAAAGAAATACATTTTCTGTTAACCTGTGTTATTTTTGTATCCGTAGTAGAGTGTGGGTATTTGTAATGTAGGTGAGGATTGAAGTGGAGGCAACCGTGGGTGAGAGAGAGAAAGAATGAATGGAAGAAAAAAAGAAAGAAAGACACTTTCTGTTAACCTGTGTTATTTTCGTGTCCGTAGTAGAGTGTGTGTATTTGTAATTTAGGTGAGGATTGAAGCGGAGGCAATCGTGACTATAAGTTAGGAGCCATACCAGCATTTGCCTGGAGTGGAAGTGTTAAACCACGGAAAACCACTTCCAGAATGGCGTAGCTGGGAATCGTCCACCTGATCACAAATCTGCTTCACGAGTTTGAGTATACCCCGTTCCTGCCTTCAAACTACAATTAATGTTTTTGACAGAGCTGGAAATCGAAGCCGTACTTCCGGGGTGACAGACAAGGATGCTACGTGGTCTAAATTTAATTAATTTCCTGTGGGTAGTTATCATGATATTCTTAGTCCCTAAATAAATTGGCTAGTGAAACAAAGAACTTTTTCTGAAGTTGTCTGTACTGACCTCAGTATTAGCGGCCCATATGAGGTAATGGAGCACGTTTGGCTAGACCCAACACTGATCGATCTTGAAGCTTCACTAACACGCCCTGCCTTTTCCCTCTTCCTTCGTTCATTAAACCTTTGCTTTGGTGTTGTGTGTGTTTTTTAATCATTTTTCACCCCTCATCAGCCGCATGTCCTTTGTCTGATGTCCTGCTGATGCGGGTACAGACACTGTCAAAACACTCGGCACAATCAGTGCTGCCTGGCACGTGCTGCTGCAGAATACTGATGTACAACATCGGGCTCTTGGTTGGACACATTCTAGTGACGTGTCTAAAGAGAGCATTATGTTTGAGCACTCTCCATGTGCCCAGTATTTCACACCGTTGGTATAGTGACTTGCATTCATAGTTTAGTGGTTTTATCCCTGGCCACAATGGCCTTGTGCTTATTCTTGTGCTTAAGTTAAGAGATCATTTGCGTCCGACAGTATCGGACCTGTTTTACCATATCCAAAGGAAAATGCCTCTTTTGAATACCAGCAGTAACGTTCTCGCTTGCTAAGTCCAAGATATTGGGATTGAGTCCCGGCGAAGCCAGATGACATTTGAGGGTGCTTAAATGTGAGGGAGCCGTGTCAGTAGATTTACTGTTACGTTAAAGATCCCTTTCAGGGCAAAATTCCGTCACCCTGGCGTCTCTAAGAGCCACAGTAGTTAAAAGGGACGTAACAACCCATAACATTATTATTCTTTTGAATATTACTATTGTTGTTGTTGATTATTTAGCGGCAATTTGACATCGTGGTCATGTGGCCCCGTGTACTTGGATGTGTGTAGAAGTTAACTGATAACCTGTGTCACTCTGATGTCTGTACTAGTGTGTGTAGGCTATTTGTAATCGAGATAGGATTTGTGTAGGAAGAGGCTGTAGCCTTACGTTAGGTATCATCCCAGCATTTGCCTGGAGTAGAAGAGGGAAACCACGGAAACTCCGCGGTCACAGAATGCTACTATTCTAAATTCCCATTTAAACGCTTCCATTGAGTGTGGAGAAAAGTTTGAAAACACCTAAAGTGCAACGAACCTTGTTATTTTACGTGACCGTTAATCGCGTTATCATTAGTTACGTGACCTCCTTTTTACGTAGAATCCGAACCACAGTACGTGATATTTGACTTTGAGAATCTCACATGCATTACCTGAGAATCAAACCCGAACCGCCTTGTAGAGAGGTAAGCAGCTAGACCACTGCACTATCGCACCCCTGAAAATACTTAATTTGCATTATTGCGGAAAAATATGTAATATCCAGTGATAAACACAAAGTTATCGTATGGTGTACTAACATAACCTCGCTTCCAGGACATCACACGTATTTGCATAGAGCTGTTTTCGCTTCTTGGAACGGCTATGGGTATTTTGGTCATCAGTAATTTGTACTTGTGTGCTTGTGTGAAACGTGTATGTTAACTGTATTATTGTGGTATCTGTAGTAATGTGTGTAACTGTGGACCTTTGGAGAGCCGTTCCCGGGCTTCAAATAAGGCATCATCCTACCAAACTTTGGCTAAGGAACGACAGATAGTCATTGAATGTTACCGTGGCTATACTTTGTGCAAGCCTCTGAATGTTACCGTGGCTATACTTTGTGTAAGCCTCTACAAAGGGCATGCTGAGCTCCTATGCCCAAGGTCGCGTGTTCAAACCCGGGCGAAGTCGTCGGATTTTTAAGAGCGTTAAAAATCCTTCAGTATGCCTTCCTTTGGAGGGTAAGTAAAGCCGGCGGGCTCATGTCATAGATTTATGGCATGTAAAAGAACCTTCCACTAACTAAACTTGTGTGAAACAAAATTTTTAGGTTAGGTTTGATTAAAGCTCTTAAGTTCCAACGTTCGTCACCAGGTGCTGGTTGCGATGGCATCTAGTAGTAGCCAAGTTCACAGCTAGGTGTCGTGGACGGTAGCATTTGGTAGCGAAAGTAGGAACTACTAGAAATTATCGTCTGCAGTCCTTACTTGAATTAAAAACAGATAACACACAGTAATACAGCCATCACAATTAACACCAGTTATCAGACAGATTCTATACACACCCAAAGTATACGGGGCTACATGACCGCGTTGTCGCAGCCCCTAAACCAAGGAACCAATCAACCTCTACAAAGGCTATAGAGTGGCTGGACAATTTAGATGTTAAAATTTAAATTTATCAGGTACCCAGTTGATTTTAGTTTTAGATGTTTAGTGTTGGTTTTATTTTGATACGTTGTACCCAATTAAAGAGCGTGTTTGAACTTAATAACAAATTTTCTTCTTCCCTTCCCACACCTCTTCATCCTCTCTCTGTGTTTCCTTTTACTCTGTTAGTCCATCCTGTATTTTGTTGGGTGGGCTTCTCAGAAAATCTGTATTTGTGAGTATTTCTGAGTTTTGTTGTGTCTTGAATGGTTTCTTCATGACAGCCAATTCATTTTTGTCTTCACTGATTTCTTTCAACCAGTTGTTTTGATTTCTCATTGATAAGGCTAGGTTGAACATTCCCTTTGTGAGCCTGTTATTATCCATTCTTTACAGGTGACCATAAAACTGTAACCGCCGTTTCCTTATGGCATCGGTGATTGTTTATGTAACTTGATAAATTTCATGTGATTCGTTTTCATCCAAATTCCATTTTCACATTTTTGTCCTTAGATTTTGCTGAGGATTTTCCTTCCTTGTTTTTCGATCACTTTTATGCGAGATTTGCCACCAATTATAATAGTTTCGGATGCATATAGAGCTTATGTTTCAACGACTGTGTTATAATGTCTTAATTTTGCCATTGTTGGTATACACTAGTTAAGTTTGTCGCTTAACAGTCTTCTTTAGTGTTGTACTAAGAAGTTGTTGCTACTGCTGTTAAGTCAGTAGGTCTCGTGGTTCTTACTTCTGATGAGTAGTATCTGCTTTCTATGAATGAGAACTCGTTGGTTAGTTTGTATGTATTTATTAACTTGTCGACAATTCAATATATACAAGTGAACACCAGTCAGGCAACCTGTTTAGTTGCTGCTGCAGTTGGAAGAGACCTTTGCTTCTAAGCCCAGGTCTTTTATACAAAATCCCTTCATAACAATGTGCGTCACAGTAGAGGGGCGCAGTCGATAACATGTATGTGGAAATATACATTTTACAGGATATGGACTCATGTCTTTGATAACAGTTCCGTGAATTTGATCACTCACAGCTGTTGGAGTCAATACATCTGAAATAACATATTTAATAATCATATGAGGAAATGTACATTTCATCTGTCATTCATTTAATCATTGCCCCAGAGGAGTGCGTCAGGCCTCGGCAGCCGGCACAATTCATATCCTCGCCGCTAGATGGGGGTTTCATTCATTCCATTCCTGACCCGGTCGGAGACTGGAAGCAGGTTGTGGATTTTCATTTCATGAGGAAATGTACAGGGTCATTTACTTAGTCCTTCTAGGAAGTATTTGATAAATAATTATCTACAGATCGTGAAGTAAATGTGTTGAAGATAACATGTTTGTGAAGGAAGCATGCAACGTCATTTCCTTGGTTCCAAGAATGAGCATTGTTCCAGTAAACACATTGATAATAGCATATTGAGGAATACATTGGGCAATGGTGTTCCTTCTATAGGAAGAATGACCATAACCTTAGTTTAGAATGGAGTCTGGGGTTCGACCCTGGACGGGATACATAACTCACTCACCGGCATAGAAAGCGAAACACTACGAATATCAGACAAAACTCAACGTTTGACCGTTTCATGCCTGGTATAAATTGAATGCTGTGACTTTGCAGCGATATGGAAATGTGCCGTGATTTAATTAACTTAGCTCATTTGAGAAGTTTCAGTGCAACAATTAAAAAAATTGTTGATCGTGACAATCACAACACCAATGTTACCGTTTCCCGCATTTGAACAACAATAACCACAAACGGCTGTCTTGAGGTTTATTGCTGTGAATTCTTGTGTTACGTATTTTTTGTGAACCTTACCGTTTGTCTCCAACATTCGTAATCACACAGTGCAACAGGTCGGAAGACAGTACGATGAATTTCAGGTTTCGACATTTCCAAATTCGTGTATGTGCACTGTTGTGATTATCATGGTCAATAATGTCTATCAATTATTGTGTTAATTAGGGTAATTAACTTATGATTCATTACCATGTTGTTGTAATGTCATAATATTTGATTAATACAAGGTTTGAAACGGTCCTACATTGAGTTTAGTCTGAAATTCGTAGTGTTTCGCTTTCTTTGCCGGTGAGTGTAGTTCTTTTTTTGTATCGGTTACAAGTAATTCTGTATTCTCTTTGTAGTTTAACACTTTCTCTATTACTTTGCTGACGTAACCCTGCTGGTTCAATAATTTCACCTAAATATTTATACTTGTCTTTTGTTTGTTATGTTATATATTTTGTGTAATTTTCCATAAACTTAATAATAAAAATCGTAACCATTTTTAGCTTGGTAAGTTGGTGGATATACTGTCAGGAAGTGACAGTACGTCAAATATGAAATTCTGAAAGTCTCACGTGCACTAGGTCATCGTATTAGTCCCGCTATGTCGACAAAGCCTCACCTATCCCCCTACCAGGGGCTCTAGCTGTGCTTTGTGTAATTATTTCATTACGTTGTAGCAGAGAAGAGCGACGCAGTGTTTTATGATTTTCGGAAGCGCACAGTGATATCTCTTGAAAACACAGGCACAGTATGTGTGTCATAACGAGAAGAATCCATCAGGTGAAAACAATGCAGTTAAACTCACTATTCATTTAGGTTATGCCTTAAGCAGCTGAGTAGCTCTTTTCTTTACGCACAACGTCATTGGCCCAGACTATCCGCTGAATTGGAAGACAACGAGTTCGAATCCTTGAAATGGTTTTCTGAAGCTTCCCGGGCAAATGTCGAGACCAATTCTTACCAGATCCTTGCCCAATTTAATTCATCCTCTTTCAGTTTTTCTATCGTTTACTCTTTCTGGGATGTTGGCAACAGGAAGAGTATCTGACTGTAAAAGCGTATGTATGTATGTATGTATGTATTCTTTATTGTCAGACAGATAGACTCCACTAGTGACAATATAATAATTAACAATAAAATTTACAATTATAAACAAAACAAAAACAGCAAACACGTACAAAAATAGCAATACACTAATCTATTATAAATCAGCAACCACAACCATACAGACACGCACTCTAACATCCTATCTCAAGCATTCATTCATGCAATCCCTTTGTACAAGAAACATTACAATAATTATTACAGAAAAAAAAACTATCAACAGTAAACAGAAACAGGCAAAAACATAAAATAAAAGATAAGAAGACAAAGTTCAGAAACTAGGGAAAGTAATACAAGAGCGACATTCAAGGATATAGATAACAGCAAACAAAAAATACATTACTTCATTCACTCGTACATTCAATCAAAAAATCAATCAACCATTCATTCGACCACATGTTCAATCAATTAACGCAAATAGAAATTAACCCAATATGCAATACACTATTTTACAGCCCACTTGAGATATCTCTCATAACAGTTAATAGAGAGTCGAAGTGAATATCAGTAGCACTTCTACTCTCCATCAAGCTGTATGTTGGCTGCAACCGGATCAGACATGAATTTTTGTGCACATTAATTCTCGATCTGACCCCATCGAACGTGTGCTTCCGTCTGGTGGTTCTCTGAGGGACGTGAAAACCCAAGCGTTTTTCCTCCTAATGACTCATCCCACTTCTTCTTCTACCCCACAAAAACGTTCAAGCCAACATTCCGGCACCCAGCCGTCTCTTAAAGTCACAGTAGTTTAAAGGGATGTAAAACCCATACCATTATTATTATTATTATTATTATTATTATTATTATTAATAATATAATTATTTATCCCTATTATTTATTTATTTATTTATTTGCAGCGTATTTTCCCAATATTGGAGAGCGTTAAGCAATTTGACTCAATTCTTGACGTTCTTCTTATCTTGCCAATATTGTTTCATTCTGTTGGAGAATGCCAATTGTCTTTCGTCAGACCATTGAGGTCTGTAAGGTGTAGGTTTTGGTTGCTCTGGTTGGACTTCCCAGTTGTTCACTTTGTTACGGAAGGAGTCTCTGTCTGATGTGTCGGTTATGTTAGCAGTTCGCATGTCTTTTTGTACTTCTTAAATCCATGGTGTTGTACTTTTGAGTGATGATATGTAATCTAGTATTCTTTTGGTTAGTCGTGTATTCGGCAGTCTACTTATGTGTCCGAAGAATTTCAATCGTCTTTTTCTGAAGTCGACTTCGATGTTTGAGTATTTTTCTGTTGTCAGGAGTGAGTCTTGCACCCTATTATTATTAATATAGTTATTATTATTATGGAAGAAAATAGAAAACAATCCTCAACTCCCTATTCATTCTGATATAGCAGCTTCTCCAACCAAACGACTGAAATCAAGACACCCTTCTTGGCGTACTGCAATGATTCTACAGGACACCTCCTTTAATGTATCGGACGCCTGGAAAGAACAATGGCATCTGCAATCCTCGTTACCAAACCATCACATCATTAAAAACCCCTGCAAGTGCCCTGATGGATTTTCCCTTCCTAGACGACAGTGGAGGACGCTAAACCGTATTAGGACCGGCCAAGGTAGATGTGGAGCCACTCTCTTCAAATGGGGATGGAAGGCATCACCTCAATGTGACTGCGGAGAAGAGGAACAGACAGTGGACCACATTACATTCGAGTGTCCTTTACGTGCATATAGAGGCTCTATAGAAGACTTACACTGTGTCCCAAGCGAAGCCCTTCTCTGGCTCTCAAATTTAAGCATAGAACTCTAGTTATGAACTTGAGATGGTAGATGTACTGTATATATTGTATATAATATTGTATTCATCATACGCTAAATAATAATAATAATTATTATTATTATTATTATCATCATTATTACAATTATTTAGCCCCAAGTACTTGGGAGTGTGTGTATTTTATCAGATAGTTAGTTATTGTAGTTTTTAGGGGCGGAACAACGAGGACATCTGCCTCTGTTTTATCTGATAACATGTGGTTTTGTGATGTAATAATAATAATGTTATTGGTTTTACGACCCATTTAAATACTGTTGTTTTTAGAGACGCCGTGGTAACGGAATTTTGGCCCGAAGGGAATCTTTAGCATGCCAGTAAATCTGTTGACAAGGCTCCCTCGCCTTTAGGCACCCTCAAATGCCAACTAACTGCTCCAGAATTCAATCCTGCAACCTTGAGTACAACAGATGAGTATGTTGCTGCTTAACCACGTAGCCAGTCATATTGTAATATATTTTGTACTGTGCGTACATGTAATTAAGTGTAAAGTAGAAAAGGAGTCAGCCGTGGAATTAGGTTAGGAATCATCCCGATATTTGCCTATAATGGGAAACCACATAAAAACACTTTTTGGATGACTGAGATGGGTTGAGAGTGATCCTTTCCAGCAGTCAAGACATTTCTTGGCCTAGCCAGAAATCGAACCCGGACCTCAGAAATGGCAGCCGAGAAAATGACACATATATATTTATTTATTTGTCGATATGCGAGCCTATCTCGCTCGCAGTAATTAATTAAATGTATAATAATAAGAATAATAATAATAAAAATAATAATAACAATATGGGTGTTATGCTCCTTTTTACTACTAAAGTAACAAAGAAATAAAATCTTCAACGAAAAAAAATTATGCATTGGAACTCTACAGTTACCGGACTGCTACAGTCTACCATTTTGCAGGTAGAAACACCTGCTGTACTCAATCCTTCATTCGGCACCAAACCTTGTTGCTATTAGGTATTGAACATAGATCCTTCAAGTCATCATAAGCCTTACAACACAAGGCTGCTGTGGCTAAATTTTACTTCATGCAATATCCATTAAAGCTGACATGTAAACTATAGCATTAGCAAAAGTTGGCACTTTCCGGAGACCTAGCGAAGACATTGATTCTCTTCGTTCCTTGGAAGATGATATAGTACGCTCTGACTTGCCAGTAATCCCACTTTGTTTGAGATGATCCGCTAACTCCTTTCAGCAGTGAGCTAAGGCAATTAAGTATCGCACACACTTTCTTCATAATAGGGTAAGCAAAACGCAAGCCTTTGCAGTGAACCCGGCGCAGCAATCTGCTTACTCCTTATTTAGATTCTTAATGTATATCAATCTAAAAGAAGAAGTTCGCTAACTTGGTTAGTACACAGCTTTCTATGGTGAGTTTTGTGAAATAAAAGGAATACCGAGGACTACCATTCTGGTGGTGGTTTGTGTTGTACAGCGTCATTCACGTTACACGCTTCATTCCTAACGCCATCAGAGAAGATTTTAATGTTGGTGGGATTATTGGTTGTTGTTATTGTTGTTGTTGTTGTTTGTGTCTTCAGCCAGACTGGTTTGTTGCAGACCTCCATGCCTCCCTGTCCTGAGCTAATCGTTTCATCTCTACATAGCTACCAAATTAGTGCACCACATTAATACATACCAGGAAATCTGTTTAACGTATTCTAACCTTGGTTTATCCCTACAGTTCTTGTCCTCGACACTTCCTTCCATAACTAAGTTTGATATTCCTGGACGTCTTAGTATGTGACCTAACAACCTATCTCTTCTCTTCTTTAGCAGTCGCCAGAAACATCTCTCATCTCCCACTTGTCTTAATACCTCTTCATTTGTTACTCTATCTACCAACCTAATCTTCATAATTTTCCTGTAACACCACATTTCAAACGTTTCTACTCTCCTCTGTTCTGCTGCACCTTCAGTCCAAGTTTCACTTCACCATGCTTCAGGCAAAGGCATTCAAAAATGACTTCCTAATACCTAAATCAATATTTGATGTCAAAAATGTATTTTCTGTAGAATGCTTTCCTTGCCTGGGCCAACCTACATTTTATATTCTCTTTCCTTCGTCCATCACTGGTCATTTTGCTTCCAAGTAGAAGAAGTCTCCTACTACCTTTAGGTTTCCACTTGCCAAATTGACGTCAATAAGGTTTCTGATTTCTTTTAACCTTGTGAGGTCTACTGAGGAGAGAAGTGGATTTCAGCTCCACGTGACGTAAAGGTACCATATGCAACGTAACGTTACACCCCACAGCCAATCCTTACTCAAATCCTGACTGGCTGCGTGGTGTAGCGGTAATGTTCTCGCATGCTGTACCCAAGGTTGGAGGATTGAATCCTAGTGCAGTCAGTTGGCATTTGAGGATGTACAATTGCGAGGGAGCAGTACTAGAAGACTTACTGGCACGTTAAATATCCCCCTCGGGTCAATATTCCGCCACCCTTCAGCTTCAGTAGGTAAAAGGGACGTAAAACCAAAAGCATTGTTATCTACTCAAATCCAAGTAATTTTATTATGTCCTGAGGATTGGAAAGAGATACACGGTCAGAATACTCTCAGCCTCGTGAGGCATAACTGAAAAGATGCTGTTGTTGTTGATCTTTTTTTTCTTTTTTTGCGACATCGTAGTTATGTAGCCCCGTGCATTTGGGTGTGTGTAGAATCTGTCTGATAACCTGTGTCGCTGTGATATCTGTGTGTATCCGTAATTGAGGTAGGATATCGGTAGGAAGTGGCCGTAACCTTAAGTTAGGTACCATCCCGGTATTTGCCAGGAGTAGAAGTGGGAAACCACAGAAAACCACTACCCAGATGACTGAGATGGGAATCAAACCCACCTCATATCAGTTTTGCCTAACAGCCATCTGACCATAATTAAATTTCCTGACAGAGCTTAGAATCGAACCCAGACCTCCGGTGCATTAGCCAAGAATGCTGGCCGCTACACCACGAGGTGTTCTGGATTCGAAATAATGCACCATACGAGCAGATGGATGACATGGATGATACGCCCCTTTAAGCGACCATCGCCACCCCCACCCAGCAGCCGTATCGGAATATTCCTTGAGGGAGTGTGGAAAACCCGTAGAGAAACCACAATCAGGATGTCCACTGTGATTCAAACATTTGAACTTCAGACTCCCAGTTCCCCTCGCTGTTGTGGTGCGCAGTTTAATGTGCAGTGCTTAGCTGGGGAATAGGTTACCTTGTAGGGCACTTTCACGCATGGGCTATGTGTATCAGATTTTTAACTAATCCAGGGTTCGATTCCTGTGGTAGTTAACAACCTGAGCTTGTATTTCATACTCACTTTTCTTCATTCTCTCCAGGTAAATGTTAGCATTTGGTGACCACGATGCCCCGTCTTAAATGAGTCATTAAAAACAACCAGAATAGGGGTTTTGTGTGTATGTAGGCATGTCTTTGGCCAGAACTCTGTGCAGAGAAACGTTCCCAGTTGCCCAGGTCACCGTTTCACCTGCCCAAAGTTCAAGTGTCGTGCGGGTGCTGACAGAGCAGGGCTATCTAGTTACCACTCCACGTCTCTCACCGGTCTGGAGTATCAGATATCTGACGACATGGCTAATAACAGTGGGCGAGAAGACTCATAATCAGGGCTAAGATTTACATATGCATTTACAAATTTCTATATTGCACAGATATACAATTTTGTAAAACTTATCTCCATTGATTATGATGTCCTCTAATTCAAATTAAACAAATGTATTTTCCATATTTTTAGTTATTTCTGACGTTGGTACATAATTATTGAGTATGTAAAATATAGTGCATTATGCAACGAGCCTATAAAGTCAATAATTAAGACTTGAGTATGTTGAGTTTTATAATTTACATACGTGTGTCATAATTACCATTATAGGCGAGTTGCGTACGACTGTTTATGTTCGACGATAATTATAACTATTTTATGTTCGAACATAAATATTCATAAATATCTGTCGAGATTTCACCAGTTTTATATACTGGTACTGAACAGAGCGCATGGGACGCAGAGAATACCTTGTATTTGACCATGGCCTCCTGGAATACCTCACTATGACACTCACCACGCAGTGAAATTTAAAATAGGGGGCCATGGAAGTGAGCGCAGGTGCGATGCTATCCTCACCTAATTGGTCACACAACTGTTTCTTGAGCTCTGATTGGTGGGAGAAATAGTATCATAATGAAAACTTGTACTACGAGGCACGTCCAGAAAGTAAGTGCCGTTTGGTAATAAACTTAAATTGTGTACAGATACAGAAAAAATATTTATTGCACAACATTCTACACCTCTTAAACTACTTTTCCACATAACTGCCGAACTTTTGCAGGCATTTGTCATAGCGTGGCGCAAGTTTTTGGATACCTTCTTCATAGAAGTTTGCCGCCTGTGTCTTCAACCAGTTGGAAACATCTTCTTTCAGCTCGTCGTCATTGTTGAAGTGTTGACCACCAAGGAAAGACTTGAGATGTGTGAACAGATGAAAGTCGCTAGGAGCGAGGTCAGGGCTGTACGGAGGTTGGTCAAACACGTCCCAGCCAAATCCCTGTAGGAGGTTTTTCGTCACATTTGCAGTGTGGGGTCGTGCGTTGTCGTGAATAAAAACAACACCTTTTGACAGCAACCCTCGGCGCTTATTCTGTATTGCGCGGCGCAATTTCCTAAGTGTCTCGCAGTAAGCATCTGCGTTGATTGTTTGACCACGCGGTAAGAAATCAATGAGTAAGATGCCTTTCCAGTCCCAGAAAGGCTTAACCTTTGCTGGGGATGAAGTGTGCCTCCATTCCATTGATTGCCGCTTACTTTCAGGGGTGTCGTAAGAAACCCAAGTTTCATCTCCTGTGACTATCTGTGTCAGAAATTCTTCGCCGCCATCATTGTAACGGGTCAAAAACTGAAGTGCACTACCAATCCGTTTTGTTTTGTGTTGCTCCGTAAGAATCTTTAGTACCCAACGTCGGCAAAGTTTACGAAAGTTCAGATTTTCGGTAACAATTTCATGAATTAGTGATCGTGAGATTTGGGGAAATTCCATAGCGAGAGCACTAATTGTTAACCTGCAGTTTTCCCGGATCTTGTCATCAATCGCGTGAGCCAGTTCTTCTGTAACCAAAGATGGACGCCCACTTCGTTCTTCATCGTGCACTTCACTACGTCCTTCATTGAACTGTCAGACCCATCTTCTCACCATTGAATCACTCATCGCATTTTGTCCTTACACTTCGCAAATTTGCCGATAAATTTCAATTGGTTTCACTTTCCTAGCATTCAGAAAACGAATCACAGATCTGATTTCACAAGCGGCGGGATTTTCAATCAACACCCACATTGTACGAGTAAACATGCACAACAACGCTACGTGGCTGACAGCGCTCTCCAAATGGCGCACGTTTCTTCTCCTTGATACAGAGCGTCTACCGCGCATATGCCGAACTGCGCTGCAGCGGAACGTACAACTAGTTGAAGACACAGGCGGCACACGTCTATGAAGAAGGTATACAAAAACTCGTGCCACGCTACGACAAATGCCTGCAACATTTCGGCAGTTATGTGGAAAAGTAGTTTAAGGGTTGTAGAATTTTGTGCAATAAATAATTTTTCTGTATCGGTACACAATTTAATGTTATTACCAAACGGAACTTACTTTCTGGGCGTACTTCGTATAATGAGCCTCATTATAGTACAGTTTTTAGCCTACTTTCGATTTTTGCAAAAAATGAAAGTAGACTTATGAGATCAACACAGGGCGAAAAAAGTGTGTCTGTCTGTGTGTGTGTATGTGTGTGTGTGAGTCTGTGTGTGTGTGTATGTGTGTGTGTGAGTCTGTGTGTGTGTGTGTGTGTGTCTGTGTGTGTGTGAGTGTGTACTCTGAATGTCTGTCCCCCCCTATCAATTCGAACACGGTGAAACCGAATTGAACGAAATTCGGTACAGAGGTAGCACTAGTAAAGGACACCTCAGTGTCATACTTTATATTGCCGCCATCTTTACCAAAACAGAATGGCGGCCACTCAAATGTTCAAAACGTAAAATCAAATTACGGCTACACTAATCATCCGATCTCTACCAAATTCGGTGACAACATACCTTTATATAAGACGCGTCTTTCACCCAAAATTCAAGGTCATCGGCCATGCCATTTCAGGATGGCGGCCGTGTGAATTATGCAACCATTTTAATAAATAGCTTAAGACCCACCAATTCCGATTATCGAGTCTAGGGGGGTTTAAGCTATCCTGAAGATCGTGATCAGTTATTTATTATAATTTAATATTATAATATTATACAGTATGAGTGGCTTAAAAGAGCTGAGCCGTTTGTGTCACACGACAAGATGGCAGCTGTCCTCATGTGCCCGTCTTATATTTCAGTAGTTTTAGTATGTTGTATGTGATATACCGTACTGATACAATAATATAAACTTTGTATGAAATTATATTTAATGAAGATGTACTGCAGTGAAGAAATCGTTTGTTTAAAGTCATTATTTGCCAACAGTTTGTATCTAATATGTCAGTTAAGAACACCTGAAGTCATGGATACGGTTAGCTCTGGGCTAGCATGTTAGTCTGACACGCAGTAGACTGGGGATCGAGTACTGCTATAGTTAGGTTTTTTTTCTTGAATTCTTTTACAAATGATGTGCACGAGCTTTTTCCACAGTTACTGAATAAAATGTCATTTAGCTCAAAGGAGAGGATAAAGTATACACTCGTATATTAATAAAATCACAGTCCCAGCATCGCACATAAACAGAAGCCATTAGGAAAAGGAGAATAGAAGAACTAGATACACGTTGTCATTAACCACAGCCTTCTTAATGCCTCTGTACGGTGCTGTCCTCTTGTGGGTTATGTGGGTAATATTGTTCCAAACATAACGCTGTGTAAATGCCTGAGCTGGCCTCCTGAAGTATGGCAATTTTGTAATACTGGTAGTTCAACTATTAGCCACGATCGCGCTCCGAATACCTTTAAACACTGCCAGCTGGATCGCCTCCCTCTTGGCTACTTTAAACTGCCTACTCATTCAACACCCATAGAACACTGCCATCGTAGTACATTACGATGGCAGTGCATAGGCGTACAAGATAAAGATTAATTCACTGATAGGTCGCAGCACCACCTACTGTGATTGGGGCGGAAGATTCTTAATTTTGCAGGCTGGCTTAATATAGAGATTAACGGACGTGAATGCATTACAATAAGTTAGTAGTTTTGTTATTCAATCATCATAAAGTATATAATATTGATTTTGACACTTACTGGCTTATTATCAATATAAAAGAAAACAAACAATACATTGTGGTAGAGGTGATTGTGTTAGGGATGAGGACAAAGAGTCATAAAGATACCCATACATTTAGGAGAAAGTAGGCTATATGTTCTTTGCTGAACATCTTGTTTATCATATAATATTTACATTTTGCCACGGTCGAACATAAAATATGTTCCATACTTAGTGATTTTAAAACAATATTTGTGTATATTATTTTCTTAGGAATAAAAATATATAGAATTGTCGTTTTCGGTGACACAAAATATGGAAACGCAGGACATGTTTGCAGTTAAGCACATAAATCGCTTTTGAGCAAAGAAAGATTTCTTAAGTATGTGGCTGTAACAATAGCAAGCATCTCTTTGAGTCATGTACCAGTGCTTATAAAAATAGATCTAGACCTTAAGATGGACAAGTTTTTAAGAAATCCAAGCTTTGAGGAAATGTGTAATATAAAACTAGAATCAGGTATATATCCTGCTGATACTATCACCTCGTGTACGGTACAGCAAAGTTTCAGCCAATACACTTTTGCGAGACAACAGGAGAAGGTTCCAGTTTGAAAATTTAAAGCAACATTTTGTGGTATACTGTTATGATAGCAGAATTAATAAGCAATGAGTGAATAACAAATGGAAAGTAAGAGAACTGAAAAATTGAATAATTAAATTTATGACTCCAGTGTTTTTGATGTATTTTACTAGGCTCTAAGAATAACAGAATGTAGTGTTTAGTGGTTAAATTAATGTTACGTCTAAGTCTTTTGCAAAGATATTCACACATATTCTGACACTTTTTAGTCTTAGTGTCCATATTTTAAAAATATATTTACAGTACATATACAAGATATATTTTGACAATTTTAGTACATATAAATCCTAGCCATGCTCATAATTAATCTGAGAACACAAACTATAATTTCTTTTTTACTTTAGAAAGGGCTTTTTTTATACCGCTATTCCTTTTTAGGTAGATTTCATTAGAAAGCTAACTATTGCAATGGGTCCCATGTTTCGACTTCCGGAAAATTTCGACATATCTTCGCGTTTCACATCCCCCAGACCCCAAAACCACCGTCAGTTCAAATGTTTATATATAATTTATGTATATATATATATGTATATATATATGTATATCAGTTTCTTGTGGACACGATAACTGCCGTAATTTTGCACCAATTACTTCGAATTTTTTACCGAAGATGTATACCTATAAAATCTCGGTCGAGTTCGTTACTGGGCTAAATCGATCGAAGGGGGTGAAAATGGGGGGCTTTTTTCGAGAAAGTGAAATTTCGCTATAACTCTCTTAATACGTGCAATATCGAATCCATTCAAAGTTCATAATATGTGTCGGATAAGTGCCAAAAATTTATGTCAAATAAGATTTTTGATAGCACCAACCATTGACCAAAGGGGTGGAAAAAAGTGGGTTTTTCGGGAAACATTAATCATATCTCTCTTAATAGGCACAATATCAAAACCGTACAAAATGGACAATATTCCCCTAATAATTACCTAAAACTTTTGTCTGAAAGAATTTTTGATATGACCCACCATTACGCCAAGGGACGAGAATAATGATTTCGGAATTATAAGAAAATGCCAAGAGCTATCAGTGGTTGCCATGGCAACACTACTAAATTGATGAGGCATGGACCATCAGACGTTGCCATGACAACGCACTTGCACGAGATCAGATTCAGTATATCCATCTGATTAAGTGGTTGGTTGGTTGGTTCTTAAGTTTAGGGGCTGCGACAACGCGGTCATGTAGCCCCGTGTACTTTGGGTGTGTGTAGAATCTGTCTGATAACCGGTGTTAATTGTGATGACTGTATTAGTGTGTGTTATCTGTTTGTTAATTTAAGTACTGCAACTAACAATTTTTCAGATAGTTCCTACTTTTGCCGCCAAGCGCCACTGTCAACGACTACGAGGCCAAGTTCAGAACTGAGCTACTAGACGCCGCCGCAGTCGGCTCTTGGCAACGAACATAGAAACCTAAGAGCGTTGTATACATTCTTAACCTATCCAATTTAGCTTCACACAGGTGCAATTAGTGGAAGGATCTTTAACATGCCATAAATCTATGACATGGGACCGCCGGCTTTACTTCCCCTCCGAAGGAAGGCATACTGAGGGATATTTAACGCTCTTAAAAAATCCGACGGCTTCGGCCGGGTTTGAACCCGGTATCTTGGGCATAGAAGCTCAGCATGTTACCGACTACGCCACCAAAGCCGCCTGATAAAGTGGGAAGCGGCTTCGGTGACGTAACTGGTAGCATGCTGAATGTCTATGCCCAATGTCGCGGTTTCAAAGCCGGCCGAAGTCGTCGGATTTTCTAAGAGCACTAGAATCCCTCAGTATGCTTTCCTTTGGAGGGGAAGTTCCAACGTTCGTTGCGAGTTGATGGTTGGGGTGGCATCTAGTAGCCAAGTTCACAGCTAGGTGTCGTTGACGGTTGTACCTGGTAGCAACATTAGGAACTACTGCTTGAAATTGACCGTCTGCAGTACTTACATGAATTAAGACTAATACAGCCATTACAATTCACACCGTGTATCAGACAGATTCTACACTCACCCAAAGTACACGGGGTTAGATGACCGCGTTGTCGCAGCCCCTAAACTGAGGAACCAACCAGAGGTAGATTTCGTTAGAAAGCTAACTATTGCAATGGGTACCATGTTTCGACTTCCGGAAAATTTCGACATATCTTCGCGTTTCACATCCCCAGGCCCCAAAACCACCGTCAGTTCAAAAGTTATATATAATTTATGTATGTATATGTATATCAGTTTATTGTGGACACGATAACTGCCGTAATTTTGTACCAATCACTTTGAATTTTTTACCGAATACGTATACCTATAAAATCTCGGTCGAGTTCGTTACTGGGCTAAATCGGTCGTTGGGGGGTGAAAATGGGGGGCTTTTTTTTCGAAAAAGTGAAATATTGCTATAACTCTCTTAATATGTGAAATATCGAATCCGTTCAACATTCATACTATGTGTCGGATAAAGCCCAAAAATGTATGTTTGAAGAGTTTTTTTTATAGCACCAACCATTGACCAAAGGGGTGGGAAAAAGTGGGTTTTTCGGGAAACATTAATCATATCTCTCTTAATAGGCACAATATCAAAACCGTACAAAATGGACAATATTCCCATAATAATTACCTAAAACTTTTGTCTGAAAGAATTTTTGATATAACCCACCATTATGCCAAGGGATGAGAAAAATAATTTCGGAATTATAAGAAAATGCCAAGACCTATCAGTGGTTGCCATGGCAACACTACTAAATTGATGAGGGATGAGCCATCAGACGTTGCCAAGATAACGCACTTGCACGAGATCAGATTCAGATTTCCATCTAAGTGTGAAGCGGCTTCGGTGACGTAACTGGTAGCATGCTGAATGTTTATGCCCAAGGTCGCGAGTTCAAAGCCGGCCGAAGTCGTCGGATTTTCTAAGAGCGCCAAAAATCCCTCAGTATGCTTTCCTTTGGAGGGGAAGTTCCAACGTTCGTTGCGAGTTGCTGGTTGCGGTGGCATCTAGTAGCCAAGTTCACAGCTAGGTGTCGTTGACGGTAGTACCTGGTAGCAACATTAGTAACTACTGCTTGAAATTGACCGTCTGCAGTCCTTACCTGAATTACAGACTAATACAGCCATCCCAAAGTACACGGGGTTACATGACCGCGTTGTCGCAGCCCCTAAACTGAGGAACCAACCAAAATCTCTGCGGTAGATATAATTTTGCGTGAAGAAGTAACAGACCGTTACATAGTTGCACATCAGTGTCGAAACCTAGCATAAGGACAGTGTGACCACAAGTATAAAAATGGACCCCAAATGACAAGAAGGTTACCGTTCCCATAAGACAATAAAATGTTTAAAATAAGCATAAAATGACGAAAAACAAAGTTAATTAAGCTCCAATTATAAAATACCTTCTCGCATTAAATGAGGTCTGATCCTTCTACGAAAATCTGCATATTCTGCCTATTTTCGCCTATCCCCAAGTTTGTCCGGTGAAATCTACCTCCGCCTTCCGGCGTGCCGAGAGGACTTTTTTTTTTTCATTGTAAACGGAAGCCTTATTTGTCAGTTTTAAATTAATATATATTTCATATCAATGTTCCTCCTGTAAGTAATTAAAAGAATATATATTTAAGTGAGCTCGTGTGCAGATGTCTAGGGGGCGTGGCTCCACAACATCTTACTTGCATCTAAATATCCCGGAATATCAAATAAGGTATGAAAAACATAAAAATGACGAACAGTAGCTAAGTGAAAGTGTAGGATTAAGTTTCAAAACTCCCGAAGAATTATCGTTTTTAATATGTCAAGTTTGTATATCACAAATGTGTAACTTCATTTACGTTATTCTCAGAATTAAAATCTTTAACATGTTATTCCTTTCAAATAAAAAAAGTTAACATCAAAAATTGACATAGGAATGTTATTGATAGATCAAATTATAGCTAATGAATGTAGAAATGCTGTGAACTAAGGATTCATGGATACTTTGAAAACTTTAGCCACCTTGTTTATTTTAATGGGACCTTTTAGGTTACGAATGTCCTATTTATCCAATGCTAAAATGTAACAAATTTAGGTACACTTTGTAGATAAAAGAACTGGAATATCTTCTAAAAATCATGGATGTAAGGTATTATGTGTTGAACAATACCATGCGAACACAATACATCAACACTCGTGACGTCTTAGATTTAAATTAAATAATATGTGAATCATTTCTTTACGATAAAAGTCAAATTTTCATGGCATGTCATTTAAGTGTTCTCACTTCTACGCAACAGATTGCCTTAACTGTGCACTATTTTCATGATTATTTTATGGAGAGAAAGCTGTGTAAGTTTCATTCTTATAGCTCTCTTACTTTTCAAGAATCATGTACCTAAAACGGAGGAAACCACTTTAATGGTAGCTTTAACTTAAAAGTTACACAAACGATAATTCCCTGTTACCTCCACAATTAGAGGTCACCTCACACGCGCACACTGGAAGAAGAAACTCTCTGAACTTTATAAAGCAAACGTAGATTTATTCAATAATGTGTGCGTTATCAGGCTGAACAGTAAACAAATTCACAGATTTGACCCCTCTAGGCTACAAGTTCCCCTTAAGAACTCATAAATTTGCATTTAATTTTTGAAAAGTGAAAAATAACTCCTACACTCTGTCTGTTGCAGATAACTGCACGGTTCTAGTTCAGAACTTTATATGTGTTAAATAAAATAACTCAGTAATAGAAATGTGATGATTGATTAATGCTATGCTTAGTAATTTTTGGGCATTTTGAAGAAATAAAAATGTTATTCTGTTTTGAAAGAAGCGACAGCACGCCGGCCTCTCACCGCTGGGTCGTTGATTCAAATCCCGGTCACTCCATGTGTGATCTGTGCTGGACAAGACGGAGGCAGACAGGTTTTTCTCCGGGTACTCCGGTATTCCCTGTAAAAATTGCATTCCAGAAACACTCTCCACTATTATTTCATTTCATCTGTCATTCATTCAATCATAGCCTCAGAGGAGTGCGACAGGCTTCGGCCTCCGGCACAGTTCATATCCTCGCCGCTAGATGGGGGCTTCATTCATTCCATCCCTGACCCGGTCGGTCGACCTGAAGCAGGCTGTGGACTTTCATTTTCATTCTGTTTTTCAAAAATTCAGAGAAATTAAAACAGAAAACAAATTTTCTTTCTACAAATAATTGATGGTTGGGTTTCTTGTGTGATGTGGTAAAAGTTTCAGAGGAATCGGTAAAAAAATATGGATTTTGTTCCTAAACATAGGTCTATATACATACCTTAACCATCGAATACTTGACTGCACAGATCATTTTTCCTAATGGAGATACCTCATTTAGATGTTGTTTTTGTTGTTTATTCATATAGGATAACCTGTGGCATGATGTCATTAGTAACTGATCCTAGGATTGTTAAGGAGGAAACCGTGGCCTTAATTTAGGAGCTACCTGGAGTAGAAGTAGGTAAACCACGGAAAACGATTTCCAGGATGGCTGAGCTGGGAATCGAACCCGCCTGTACTCAGTATTACCTCATGAGGCTGAGTGTAACCATTTTCAATCCTCTTACCTAAATTAAGATTTCTTGGCAGACCGAGAATTGAACCCGGACCTCCGGGGCGACAGCCAAGAACGCTAGCTGCAACACCGTGAGGTTGCCTGAAAGTTATGTGGTGACTTCAGTATTTCTAATGGAGGGCACCTGGCAACGTTACAAAGTGGTCGTAGATTTTACCTAGGTTTAGCTACTTGGCCATACCTCCTATTATATCTCTATGGTATAAGACCAAGACCCCGATTCTTGGATGTAACAGGTAATCCCGAGAACCACTGGATGAATTTTGATACGGTTTTCACCTACCTGTAAAGGATTTCTTGAGGAAGGTTTCTGTTGAAAAACATTAGTTTATGACCAAAGGAAGCCGAGCAGTAACGATTTCAGTGAATTGAGTCGAAGAAAATCCTGCTGTCCGTGCGCCTATTAATCTTACACTGGGTAAACCGTTAAAGATACCGGGCGAAGCCGGGACGGGTTGCTAGTTCATTATTAAATGGTAAATAATTGCATATTTATTTTACAGCTTGTTTATTCACCTGATGAGTTAAAACTTAGCAATTCCCTACAAAGCAGGAGGCCATAGCCCTTATGGGATTTGTAAGGCTATTTATTATTATTATTATTATTATTATTATTATTATTATTGTAATAGACATTATTGCATAAAAAACCAGATTCTATTGATATTATGGGGCTGATGACCAAGATATCCCAAGCCCTTAAAATGAATTAACAACAAAACCCTATTGATAAGAAAAGTAGCACCCCATGACCTAAAACTAGCCAAAGCTAAAACTGCTTGATAGCAGCTGTCCGTGGTCCTCTGGGACCGATAGCGGAATTAGTTTATTATTATTATTAGTGACATAGATTTGTCTCTTTGGTTTAGGGACTTATTTGGAATCAGCGGCATCAATTGCCCAACAGCATGGCAACCAGTGTCTTTCATGTGCGTATACTGGGTCGGTAGCGTCATCTTTACGTCGCATTAAGAGCGCAAGTTCTTAGTTATATGTCGTTTGTTAATCTATGCGTACTAGGTCTATAGCCTACGTCGCATTAACAACACAAGCTCTTAGTTACGTATCGTTTGTTCATCCATGCTTACTAGGACAGTAGCGTCATTTATAGGTCTCTTTATTAGTTACGTGTCGTTTATTCATCTATGCATAGTGCATACTATTTCAGTAGCGTCATCTATTCGTCGCTTTAAGAACGCAAGCTCTTAGTTAGCCTTCGTGTCGTTTGTTCATCTATGCATACTAGGTCAGTACTGTATTCTATACGTCGCTTTAAGAACGCAACCTCTTAGTTACGTGTTGTTCGTTCATGTATGCATACTAGGTCGGTAGCGTCATCTAAACGTCGCTTTAAGAACGCAAGCTCATAAACACGAGTTGTTTGTTCATCTGTGCATAAAAGGACAGTAGCGCCATCTACACGTCGCATTAAGAATGCAAGCTCCTATTTACGTGTTATTTGTTCATCTATGCATACTAGGTCAGTAGCGTCATCTATACGTCGCTTAAGAACGTAACCTCTTAGTTGTGTCGTTTGTTCATGTATGCAAACTAGGTCAGCAGCGTTTCAAGAACGCAAGCTCTTTAATACGTGTTGTTTGTTCATCTAAGCATACTAGGTTAATAGCATCACCTATACATCGCTTTTATAACGCAAGCTCATAGTTACGTATTGTTTGTTCAATTCAAACTAGGCCCGTAGCGTCATCTAAACGTCGCTTTAAGAACGCAAGCTCTTAAACACGAGTTGTTTGTTCATCTATGCATACTAGGACAGTAACGTCATCTATACCTCGCTTTAAAAAGCAAGATCTTAATTACGCGTTTGATCATCTATGCGTACTAGGTCAGTAGAGACATCTATTCGTCGCTTTAAGAACGCAAGCTCTTAGTTGCGTGCCGTTTGTTTATCGATGCATACTAGGTCAGTAGCGTCACCTAAAGGTTACTATACGTGTACAGGCATCTAGTTGCGTGTCTTATTTAAGTATTGTTTGTTTCGTTACGAATTTATTTATTTATTTATTTTGTAAAATGTTGTAAACTGAAATCTGTAAGAATTATCACGAACGGAAACGATTGTAAAATGAGTTTAAAAAATATATCCTTGTCACTCCTTTCTTCTCTACTACTAGTGGTGCAGAAAATTACGAATGATTTCAAAAAGCTCAGAAGTCAAAAAGACACATGTGTTTCTATGCTTTTCCATGCAGCAGAGATAATGCACTTTTATTATTATTATTATTATTATTGGTGTTGTTCTCGTTGACTCGTGTGTTCCCAGCGAATGTTATTAGGACGGGCTAGCTTGGCGCAACTTGTGGCGGGAACATTCCATTAGATAGCACGGTGCTAAGCTCGGCGTTGGGGCGAGGTGTCGCCATTAGTGAGCAGTCCACTGAACCTCGTGACAGACATTTCACTCACAGCTGTTGGTTGGCGCGGCTCAAAATGGGATTCCAATATACGGTACTCGTGTCCTTATGAGACATGCCAGCGCATCACACGCTCCCGGGATTCAATTAAATTTATCAACAATCGAAACTTGATGAAACCATTCTTTTAATAAACTGCCTAACAGGGCTATGTTGATATCTTAGTTTGAGGCACGTGTCTAAATTTTGGACACGAGGTTGCAGGAATGGAACCGGGACGTGTGAATCGATGGGAAAATGTAGCTTCCGATGTTTAGTTACATATCTCAGAAACTACAATTGATATCTCCTTGAATGTTCTTTTGGTGTATTCAGAGTACATTCCTCATTATTTGGGTAGAATTTGAAACTTCTATGTTGAATATTTTGTGTCAGAGAGAGCATCACAAAAACAATGTTAAAACAATAAATTGTTAAAAATTCCCTTAACTCCTGTCCATTTTTCTCAGCAAATACTCAAACCAGACCCATTAAACTTTGCATGCATAATATTTCAACCATTTTTGAGCTACTGGAGAAAAATTATTGCCGTATCGTTTACAGGAGCTGTGTTATCTTTTTTTTTGTTTTTTACATCCTTTTTGAAAACTGACATTTTCTGTAAAATTGTTAGTGCTTTTCAAGCTGGCCTCCATGAACTAATCAAGATACCTGAATAAATTTACTTCCATTAGTAGATCTATATAGGTTCTTAGAGACTACCAAGTTTCAAGTACATTGTTCACATAGTTTCTGAGAAAATGGTACATGAAGATTCCAAACATATGACTTACGGTAAACAGAAAAAGAATGTTTGGCTAGTAGGTAGCTACAATATAGCCTGAAAACATTATGTTTAAACCTAATTTTATTGCATCAAATATCGCTTCAGCTCAATAATTGATACAAGAAAGATGGGAGATTTTTTTTAGCTGAAAAATAAAAATTGACATTTTTGAGCCTATCACACGTTCCGGTTCCCTTAAATCCAAGCGAACTTTGTTAGCAAAAACGTAAGACCCACTTTACAGGCAGGTTAAAGATTCCATCCAGAGCTGCAAATTTGCCAACCCGCAGTCTCTAAATCCACAGTAGTATAAAGGAATTATCTGTCCCTTAAAAAATCAATCACCGCCACCGCCATACTCTCATTATTCCACAACCTTCCAGTCAAAAGTGTATAGAAATTCAACTACGGTACATTATGGAAACAGCGTATGCAGCGTATGAGAGAGTGATTCCATTTTCCGAGAAAGTTGCACAAAGTTCACTGTAGAAGAATTGCTTTGGTTGATGCAGAATGATGTTATGTTTAGTTGTAAATTCATTTTAGAGGTTTGGAACATCTTGGTCATTAGCCCCGTGTAGTTAGGTGTGTGAGTTATTTGTCTGGTAACTTGTATTTATGTGATGACTAGTAATATGTGTAACTACAGTATATCAGGAACAGAGATGAGGTACTATCCCGGAATTTTCCTGGATGGAGTGTGGAAAAACCTGGATTAAACTATACCCACGATAGCCACTGCCAGCGCAGAGATTCGAACCTACGATAACTCGACTTGCGGCAGCTGTTCTCGTGACTCAACGAGCACGGTTAGGCCACGGAACAATCTGCAGGATGAAGAACTACTCCAAAATGCGAGACACAACATAATGACATTTAATATTGTAATATCACGACCAAGCAAGTCAATTCCAGTCTGCTGATGAGCTTAACTTGGTAGACTACACTTGGCAAACCCACACAACAGACACAGAAAAACAACCTCAAGTTGAGTTTATTTTTTGGTAGTGAAAGTTAATATTTCATTTTTTAAACCCCAATAGCGAGAAGAAAAACAGAGAGCTCTGGCTTTGGCAGCCAAACAGCACGAAATATGCTTCAAGTATAGGACGTAGTGCAATTTCGCTATCTCTGTAGGGTCTCCCTCCAGGGAGGGTGTTCAAATAATATCCCGGATAAGCCCAACCTGATACTCTACCTGGATGAAATCACGCAACAAACACAGTAAAAACCTACATTTGTTAGCCTACTTTCGATTTTTGCAAAAAATGAAAGTAGACCTATGAGATCACTACAGGGCGAAAAAAAGTGTGTCTGTCTGTGTGTATGTGTGTGTGAGTCTGTGTGTGTGTGTGTGTGTGTGTGTGAGTGTGTGTACTCTGAATGTCTGTCCCCCCCCCCCCCCCCCTATCAATTCGAACACGGTGAGCGCAAATTGAACGAAATTTCACAAAGGTAGCACTAGCAAACGTCACCTCAGTGTCATGTTTTATATCGCCGCCATCTTGACGGAAACGTAATGGCGGCCACACAAATGTTCAAAGCGTAAATCAAATTACGACTAACCTAATCATCCGATCTCTACCAAATTTTGCAACAACATACCTTTATGGGGGCAGCATCCTTTGACCAAACTAATAGGTCATCAGCCTAATAGTTTGCGGATGGTGGCCATCTTTGTGTCAAAATCGATTACCCCTATTAATTCGAACACGGTGCAACCGAATGGAATGAAATTTGGTACAGAGGTAACACTAGCAAAGGGCACCCCAGTATCATGTTTTATATCCCCGCCATCTGGACGGAAACGTAATGGCGGCCACCCAAATGTTCAATGCTTAAATCAAATTACGACTAACCTAATCATCCGATCTCTACCAAATTTTGCAACAACATACCTTTATGGAGGAAGCATCCTTTGACAAATCTAATAGGTCATTAGCTTAATAGTTCGCGGATGGCGGCCATCTTTGTGTCAAAATCGATCACCCCTATTAATTCGAACACGGTGAAACCGAATGGAATGAGATTTGGTACAGAGGTGGCACTAGCAAAGGGCACCTCAGTGTCATGTTTTATATCGCCGCCATCTTGACGGAAACGTAATGGCGGCCACACAAATATTCAAAGCTTAAATCAAATTACGATTAACCTAATCATCCGATCTCTACCAAATTTTGCATCAACATACCATTATGGAGGGAGCATCCTTTGACCAAGCTAATAGGTCATTAGCCTAATATTTTGCGGATGGCGGCCATCTTTGTGTGAAAATCGATTCCCCCTATTAATTCGAACACGGTGAAACCGAATGGAACGAAATTTGGTACAGAGGTAGCACTACAAAAGGCCACCTCAGTGTCATGTTTTATATCACCGCCATCTTGACGGAATCGTAATCGCGGCCACCCAAATGTTAAAGGCTAAAATGTAATTACGACCAACCTAATAACCTAGTCTCTACCAAATTTTGCAACAACAAATCTTTATGTGGGAAGCATATTCTGACCAAACTGCTAGATCATCAGCCCAATAGTTTGCAGATGGTGGCCAAGTATGTGTGCAAATCGATTCCCCCATTCAATTCAAACACGGTGAAACCGAATTGAACGAAATTTGGTACAGAGGTAGCACTAGCAAAAGGCACCTCAGTGTAATGTTTTATATCGCCGCCATCTTGACGAAAACGGAATGACGGCCACCCAAATGTTAAAAGCTTAAATCAAATTTCGACCATCCTAATAATTTGATCTCTACCGGATTTTGCAACAACATGCCTTTTTGTTGAAAGCATCTTATGACTGACTACAAGGTCATCAGCCCGATAGTTTGCAAATAGCTGCCATGTATGTGTGCAAATCCATTCCCCAGATCAATTCAAACACGGTGAAACCGAATTGAATGATTTTTTTTTTTTTTTTACAGAGGTAGCACTAGCAAAGGGCACCTCATATTCATGTTTAATATCCCTATAGCACGTAGTATTTCAACAAGCTACTACAACCAACATTCAATTATACTCCTTGAAAAGGACAAAGAGTTATAACAATACCCATGCATTTAGGAGAAAGTAGAATATATGTTCTTTACTGAACATCTTGTTGGAATATAAGATACTAGCGGACCCGTGTGAGAAATCTCGCATGTTCATAAACACACTTTCCCCAATAGGTTTTGCAAATCGAACACTTCTTACAAAAATTGATATTTAAGAAATTAGAATGCAATTTGTCACTGATAATGTCATTTGTGTGCTGAGTGTGCTGTATCACTCACCGGTTATTCGATATTTATGACATTATACTATTTGAGTACACATTCCTTTGATTTACTGTTTCTGAAATCCATGCAAAATGATAAAGGAAAGACCTCATAATGTTAAAATGACATGAAACAGGCGTCACAGCGACCAAAATGTATGGTGGACAGGAATTATGGAGCGTATTTTAATACATGAACTGTATCTTCAAATCGCACACTTTAAAGTCAGTTTTTAAAGAAATTATTGATTTTTATGGAATTAGAGTGCAATTCGTCACTGCTAATGTCTATTCTCTTTCATTTGAATGCTCATTTTCACGATCGGTCGCTTGTGAGCGCCGCAGAAAGGATCAATACTACTGAAATAATATATATGATGATTGTCAGCCTTGGACGAGAATAACTACAAGTAGGATCGGACCATAAAGCTCATTGTTTTACCGTAAATATAATTAAAAGCAGGTTTCACATCTCAGTGATCAATAGGAATACAACTATAAAATAGACTTCGTTAATGATACAACAATCCGCTTATAAACAGAAAATCAGGCAGTTGCAGTCGATTTTGAAATAAGGAACAATTGATTGCATAATCATCAACTTCTAAAGTCAATGCCTTGTCTACGCAACCATTGCTCACTGTCTTCAGCACCTCGTTTCATTACACAGGAGGAACCATAATGAAGAGTTAGTGTGATGTCTTGCAGGAAAAGTTTTGCCGGTCGACCTCGGGCTTTCTTCCCTGTGATTTAGCTGACCGCAATACACTATTAAAGTTCATCAACAATTAGATAACTCCACAATTATTATAGGTATGATTTTTGAAGCCGGGAGGCACAAATAAAAAATAGTTCACGATTTCTGCTCGGGCGTCAAGGAATAGTTTGCTCAGCATCCAGCAATAATGGCGTATTCCAGTAGCCATTCACTCAACATTTGCTCCTTCATCACCTCTTGAGCGGCTTCGGTGACGTAGTCGGTAGCATGTTGAGCTTCTATGCCCAAGATAGCGGGTTCAAACCCGGCCGAAGCCGTCGGATTTTTTAAGAGCGTTAAAAATCCCTCAGTATGTCTTCCTTCGGAGGGGAAGTAAAGCCGGCGGTCCCATGTCATAGATTTATGGCATGTTAAAGAACCTTCCACTAATTGCACCTGTGTGAAGCTAAATTGGATAGATTAAGAATGTAAACAACGCTCTTAGGTTTCTATGTTCGTTGCCAAGAGCCGACTGAGGTGGCGTCTGGTAGCTAAGTTCTGAACTTGGCCTAGTAGTCGTTGACGGTGGCGCTTGGCGGCAAAAGTAGGAACTATTTGAAAAATTCTACGTTGCAGTACTTAAATTACAAAACAGATACACACACTAATACAGTCATCACAATAAACACCGGTTATCGGACAGATTCTACACACACCCAAAGTACACGGGGCTACATGACCACGTTGTCGCAGCCCCTAAACTTAAGAACCAACCAACACCTCTTCGTGTGCATCTAACGCTGTTTTGGGGACAAACAAACAAAAATATTTGTATTTGTTATTATTGCAGACAGTTGTAACTGTTGAAAATCAGCTCTTTGTTTAATTTTTCCACACTCGTAAGCAATGGTGTACTTGTGTTGAATGCTTTTTTAAATTCAGGCAGT
This sequence comes from Meconema thalassinum, assembly GCA_946902985.2. NCBI lineage: Eukaryota > Metazoa > Arthropoda > Insecta > Orthoptera > Tettigoniidae > Meconema > Meconema thalassinum. The sequence continues at coordinate 1,212,401,602 of OX336388.2, forward strand.
TGACATCTGTTGATGATCTGCCCTTTTTATTTATTTGTCCTAACTCGTGGCCAATTTTGTACTTGTAGTTAGTGAGGCTCATCCATTCAGACGGTTTATATCCGTTGAAGATCAATTTTTGTTTAATTTGCCCACACTCGTGGCCAATACTGTACATGTAACATGTATTGAGTAAGGTTTTCTCCCCACGTCTCGTTACCGTCGCGGAATTAGTCTGAACGCGAGAGACAATACCACGCGACCTCCTCCTAGCCACGCCCGTTCCTTGTGATCTGCAAGAGATACACTCACCCTCGTGTACTACTAGACCTTCAACTCTACTTGTCGTGAACAGGATCTCCCGTATTTCCCACATTCTCTCTTATTTCTGTCATGTTTGTTCTCAAATCTGCCGTCTACCGAATATGAAAACAATGTCTGTAAAATATTTACAGCTTATTTCTTTCTTCGATATCGATGCCGAATTCTTCAAACAGAAAACAAAAGAAAGCAGTGTGAATAGGTCATCAATGTCAATAATAGATTATTTTACAAGACACATGCAATTTAACTCTGATTATAATTCTTATGGAGAGATTCAAGAATAGCAGGTTCGTTATAGAATTTATATATTCCTACCAAGTATTGTTCAATATTCTGATGTCAAATACAATCCAGATTTTGTCTCTTAGTGCTAGCCAAGCACAATATATGTGTAATATTGTCCATACAACACATTGGAATATACTCTTAAATTATTTTTACATATGTAGTTGTTGCTTTTAGGCTGGCAAATACTATATGACAGTCCTTTAATTTACGGGTAAGTCTTTCCTTAATTACCTATCAAGTACGACATAAGTTAGTGTCAGATAATGATGTTTAGTGGTTCTCAAAATCTCCCGTCTTGGACTAAATGAGAAAGTATAATATTTTGTGCCACTCTCTTTCATTATTTAAACCTCTGTTGAAAGACAAGCCGGTCAACATTGTATAATTACTTTCTCATCCAATCATCAAGTTTAGAATTGCCTGACATCTCAGTGTCACCCACGATACTCAAATTCACACTACCAAAACTAGTTATCGATGCATCATGATTTCTTTTATTACTTCCGAACATGATTGGTTGGTTGGTTCCTCAGTTTAGGGGCTGCGACAACGCGGTCATGTAGCCCCGTGTACTTTGGGTGTGTGTAGAATCTGTCTGATAACCGGTGATAATTGTGATGGCTGTATTAGTGGGTGTTATCTGTAATTCAGGTAAGGACACCAGACAATCAATTTCAAGTAGTTCCTACTTTTGCTACCAGATGCTACCGTCAACGACACCTATCTGTGAACCTGGCTACTAGATACCACTGCAACTGGCACCTGGTCGCGAACGTTGGAACTGATAGAGCGTAAATCGAATCTAATCTACAAATTGATCTTCACACAATTGCAGTTAGAGGAAGGTGTTTTACATGCCATAAATCTATGACATGGGCCCACCGGCTATACTTCCCCTCCGAAGGAAGGCATACAGAGGCTAGAAGATGATTTTAACTGTTAAATCAACACTATTGTTTAACACACAATAACTTGTATATTGATACGAAATTAATCATATTTAAATTGGGTCCTTATTGACAACTAATTCATTTAAATACCAACTGCCGCCAGAAGTCAATAAAATAAATTACTATGAGATATTTAATGAACTAGTTTCGACCACGTTAATGTCTTCATCAGCATTATCTTAAGAAACAATTGATAATTGCGAGTTTATTAGTGTATTAAGTGGCGTCGTCGTCTTTGGAAAGGAGAACACTGTATATTTACAAAAAATAATTAGAAAAAAATACAGCATTTGCCTTAGAAGAAACAAACTGTTACCTCTTTCTTTGTTAATGTCGACTTATTTGAATTTAAATTTTACAACCTGATAAGTACCATCATTTATCCCTATGAAAATCAATTGCCATGCATTAGGCTCGCAAAATCTCGAAAACTATTGCTCCGATTTCACTGAAAATTTTACAATTTGTTCTCATTATGGCGGGCGGTGTTGATAAAGTGGTTTAAACGAAATCGAATAGGTCGGTTTGTATTAAATTAATTTAAATTACATAACCACACCAATATTGAATCTAATCACTTGACGGACAGATGGCGACATAGTGCATCCACTTCAATATCTTCTATGAGCAAAGAAATCATCCCATACTATAATTAAAGCCCTGTGCGGATGCGGATATCCGCGGATAAACCCGCGGATATCCGCGACAATTTTCGCCATGTGGATATACTGTAGTTTGCATGGCTGTGCGGATAGCGGATAAGCTGCGGATAATTTTTAGAGTAAATTTGCGGATAGATTTTAGAATACAATGTCGAACTGGATTTTTTTTAAATAATTTTATTTTTTACTAAGATCTGGGTTTATCACGTTTCTTGTTATTTCCCTATTTACTTTCGCTTGGATTGTATGAGAATAATAGAGAAGTGAGAGAAGCCAGTCATAGAAATACGGGGGCGTGGTGGCTCAGCGGTCTAGCTGTATGCCTCTCACCAAGGCGGTCCGGGTTCGATTCCCGGTCAATGCATGTGAGATTTTCGAAGTGAAATGCCATGTCCTGTGGTTCGGATTCCACGTAAAAAGGAGGTCCCGTGGCTCATGATCTCAAGATTAACGGTCACGTTAAACTACAAGCTTCCTTCCTTCGCTTCCTTCATAGAAATACTCCCAATTAGTGTTGACTTATGCCAAAAAAAAAGCCCTTTATACCTGCGCTTGCCTGCGTGGGTATATCCGACGACTAAGTAAGTGCTATAATTAGCCACCCGCTGTTTCACTTGCCGTTACTCAGAGGGATAAAACGCAGTCAACATTGACTTGCGATTCACACATAGCCTAGGACTCTAATTTTTCCTCAAATGTCTAACTGTGTTGCATTAATACTTTACCTAATAAATTAAAAATGTAATTGCAATGTCAGCGGATTTGGATAACAAACGTGCGGATACGGATAAAAGTCTTGAGGTTGCGGGACGGATGCGGATAACAGTCGTGCGGATGCGGGGCGGATGCGGATAACAGTCGTGCGGATGCGGGGCGGATGCGGATACCAGTCGTGCGGATGCGGGGCGGATGCGGATAACGTTTTGTTTATCCGCGCAGGGCTCTAAATCCCTAAATACGTACAATAAAATAATACGTAACCGAACAGAATCGATGTACTCTATAATCCAATTACAGCGTATTGAAATGAAAAATGAAAATCCACAGCCTGCTTCCAGTCTCCGACCGGGTCAGGAATGGAATGAATGAAGCCCCCATCTAGCGGCGAGGATATGAACTGTGCCGAATTACAGCGTATTAAAGTATGTTATTATAATATTACATTTCACGTTCACGTTCACGTTTAGACCAACATCTCTAATGTGAGAACATACTACTAACGGAAAGGATGTCAATATTGTTAAGTTCTCAGGGTATGTTAGGTAGAATTGAGTTACTATGAAAGCAATTCTGTGTCGTTTTACAGTGTCCATTACAATGCCAAGGTGAGGACAAGCTGCCATAGGTCGTCGAAGCCAGTCAAATGTGCTGCCCGATACTTCACGTGCAAACCGCACTGATGACCAACGTGCGACGGATAATGAAAATAGTCGTATTGGCATGTCCGACTTGCGTTCGAGAGCAACTGAAAATGAACGACAAGCGAATAGATTCAGAATGCAACGAGTTCGTGAACATCAAACACAACGCCAGCGAGCACGACACAATGAACATGACCGATTGCGCCAACACGATGCTTCTGTGAACCTGGAACGTCAGTTGACTGTATCAAAGGAGGAGCTCATTCTGCGTGTTTTTCCTATCGTAGTGCAGAATTTTATAAAACATAATTGGTGAATCAAAGGAGGAGCTCGTTCGGCGAGTTTTTCAGGAAGTAGCGCAGAACTTCAAAAACCAAGATATTTTATAGAAGAAATTTACAATTGAAACTCCACATATTCTCAATTATGGCACACATATGGCATTCATACTGTCAGAAAATAATAGTTAAATGATTTTGTAACAGATATGATTTCCTAGTTTACTGTTTATTTTTATATACTTTTAAGGACTTTCCAAATTTGATGATGCCACTAAATACACTAATACACTCGCAATTATCAATTGTCTCTTAAGATTATGCCGATGAAGACCATAATGTGCTCGAAACTAGTTCAATAAACATTCGCTAGTAACTTACTTTATTGACGTTTGGTGGATTACTTTCAATGCCATCAGTATTTAATTGACATTATAACGTTTTACTCCGTCGTTTTGATCATTGTTGCTAATAACACACGTATCTTACAGTATCTTTGTTTATGAATACCACGCGGCTACTAGTATTGTATCCCCATGCGCGGGATGGCTCCCTTCTCATCGCTCTTTGTGAGTCTAGGATATTACAGTATGTCTTTGGTAATATTATGTGTTCAGTTAAGGACATTGTCGCTTGGTGTTCAATACTTAAATAATTAAATAACAACTTCGAGTTCATAAAATGAGTTTCTGCTCACGTTTCATTGCCCGGTACGGTAAAGTGCGAAATTTTCACACGGACCTGCTAGTAATAATTACCGTAGCACAGAAATTCAGCTTCCCAATATGAATTTACCAAGGTACATTTCAGATAATGCGTAATAAGTTGCCTCATTTTATCCTGTTTGACCACCATCAGGGTATAATACAGTACCACTAAGTGCACAGTTGTCGATCTTCATTTGTTCATTCATCATTGTGTGGAGTGAAGGAAGGTATGTTTTGAGTATTCAGATCCTGAAATATTATTCAAAAGTGCGGCACATTACATAGGAGAAAAAGTGGGTGACAGAGTGATAAAAACCAGGTGAAGACGTGTTTATGAATGGTTGCGGGAATACTCGAGACTCGGTTCAGTTTACTCGCGCATCATTATAGTTCTGATCACTTTTACAAGAATGCGGTAGCCTTACGTCATCACCTGACATTTCAGTGCTAGGCTAGAATTTGGTTCGCTAGATCGCGTCATCTCCCTCACTCCCACCCTCCCTATCTACAGGTTTCTCGCCTCACGGCTGAAAATGTAGGAATCACAATACAGCCCACAGTTGGGACTTCTCGTTATGGTAGCTACCTGCATATTTCAATCTCAAGTCATTAGCTCTTCCCATAGTAACTGAAATCAGGAATTAATTTATTTATGGTTGGTTCGTTGGTTCTTAAGTTTAGGGGTTGCGACAACGCGGTCATGTAGCCCCGTGTACTTTGGGTGTGTGTAGAATCTGTCTGATAACCGGTGTTAATTGTGATGACTGTATTAGTGTGTGTTATCTGTCATTTTAATTTAAGTACTGCAACTTAGAATTTTTCAAATAGTTCCTACTTTTGCCGCCAAGCGCCACCGTCAACGACTACTAGGCTAAGTTCACAACTCAGCTGCTAGACGCCACCGCAGTCGGCTCTTGGCAACGAACTTAGAAACCTAAGAGCGTTGTTTACAATAACCTATCAAATTTAGCTTCACACAGGTGCAATTAGTGGAAGGTTCTTTAACATGCCATAAATCTATGACATGGGACCGCCGGCTTTACTTCCCCTCCGAAGGAAGGCATACTGAGGGATTTTTAACGCTCTTAAAAAATCCGACGGCTTCGGCCGGGTTTGAACCCGCTATCTTGGGCATAGAAGCTCAGCATGCTTTAATTTATTTATTTATTTAATTACAATTTTAATTCTAAATTTTTTGATTTTTAGCGTACTTTCGATGTTTGCAAAAAATTAAAGTAGACTTATGGGACCTACATGCTCCAAAAGTTGTCAGTCTGTCTGTTTGTGTATGTGTGAGTGTGTGTGTGATTGTGAATATCTGTCCCCCTATCAATTCAAACATGACGAAACAAAATTGAGCCAAATTTGGTACATAGCAAAGGACACCTCAGTGTCGTGTTTTATATCGCCGCCATCTGGACGGAAACGTACTAGCAGCCATCCAAATGTTCAAAGCTTAAATCAAATTACGACTAACCTAATCATCCGATCTCTACCAAATTTTGCAACAACATATATTCATAAGGCGAGCGTCTTGACTAAACCACAAGGTCATCAGCCCAATGGTTGGCAGATGGCGGCCATGTATGTGTGCAAATCGATTCTCCCTATCAATTCAAACACGGTAAAACCGAATTGAACGAAATTTGGTACAGAGGTAGCCCTAGTAAAGGGCACCTCAGTGTCATGTTTTATATCGCCGCCATCTTGACAAAAACGTAATGGTGGCCACCCAAATGTAAAAAGCTTAAATCAAATTACGACCAACCTAATCATCTGATCTCTACCAAATTTTGCAACAAGCATTTTGCGAATCATCTTTTGACTGAACTTCAAGGTCATCAACCCAATAGTTTGCAGATAGTGGCCATGTATGTGTGCAAATCGATTCCCCATTTCAATTCAAACATGGTGAAACCGTAATGAATGATTTTTTTTTACAGAGGTAGCACAAGCATAGGGCACCTCATATTCATGTTTAATATCCGTATAGAACGTTGTATTGCAACAAGCTACTACAACCAACATTCAATTATACTCTTTGAAAAGGACAAAGAGTTATAACAATACCCATGCATTTCGGAGAAAGTAGGCTGTATTTTCTTTACTGAACATCTTGTTTTTAAAAATCTACATCAGTTAACAGATGTTAATAAAATATAATAGTAAATGATTGTGCCCACGGCCGTCTCACTCCCAATACTAGCTCCAATCGCAAATACACACAGTAATGCAACCAATGGCGTCAGGAAGGGCATCCGGCCTTAAATCCCCGGCCAAAACCAAAATGAGCCTGGTTGGCTCCGGCGACCCCAATTAATTGGGAAAAAGCCGAAGATTTTTTTTAAACATCCAATTTTGTGTTATTTGACCAAAATAACAAAATGATCCTACATAGTGTATGTGCGCTAGCTGTTGGTGCTAGTTCCGGATAAAAAAAAGCTTTCGAATTTATTATTGCGTAGAGAGCAAATGCTGAGCCCACACAATTCACAAGTAAAGATGTGCACCGGAATATCTCACGTCCATTTTTGAAAATGATGTCAGTGCTACCAACTGCTGAAAAAACGCACTAGAAATTTGAGCTCCATGTTGGATATCTTGCAAGGTATGCATGGGAGCTATTCCAAAATTGGCACACATGTAGATAATACTATTTCAGTTTAATTTCCAGGAGGACACCATGACAGTGTTGTCAAAATAATGTTAAGCCTTCTGATATGTCCAATTTTTAAATGCATATAACTTCTACACTATCAATTGGATTTCAACCAAATTTTGTATGTAATATCTGTACATAAACAGACATGACTGAGCGTATTCTTAAGAGCCAACAGGGCTGCCAACTGTTAATAATTGCTCTCTCTATTTTTTTATCCAAATACCAATACACCAGAAAGTATGCAAGCCAACAGCTTTAAACTATGTACACGTATATTCTGACATTTTAGATTAATTTGGAGTAACTTATATACGTCAGTTCTACCAACATGATTATAAGCCTGCTGATAGTACCAATTTTTAAATACATGTAACTTCTATACCATCAGTTGGATTTCGACCAAATTTCGTATGTGCTATGTGAAAAATAACAGATATGACTATAAGTATTGTTAAGAGCAATCAGGGCTGCCAACTGTTAATAAATGCTGTCTATATATTTTTTACCCTAATATCAATATATCAGGTAGTATGCAAGCCATCAGCTCTATACTTTGCACACGTATAGCACCTGATATTCTAGATTAATTTTGAGTAATTAATACAAAGCAGTGCTGCCAACATGATTCTATGCCTGCTGATATGTCCAATTTTAAAATACATGTAACTTCTATACTAACAAATGGATTTAATCCAAAATTGGCACAACAAGATATCATAATATTTCAGATTATTTCTGACCAGCACACGCATGGTATTGTTGGCAACATGCTTATATGCGTTCTGATTGATCCAGTGTCTAACTGCATGTAACGTCTATTGGACTTCAACCAAATGTTGTATTCTGTACCTTAAAAGATGGAACTAAGAATATATCAGTCACCAGGGCTGCCAACTGTAGTGCTCTATTAGGCTACATTATACCAGGTATATATTGAGCTAATTAGATATTTCGATATTACCAACTTAATTTCGTCATTATTCTAGATAGATTCATATACTGTAGAATAATCATTGGCATGAAAAGTAGGCTGTATAGTTCTTCACGGAACTTCTTGTTGAATATTCATATTAGAACATAATAAAGTTATAATTGTCGTCGAACATAAACAGTCGTATGCAACTCGCCTAAAATGGTAAGTAGGACACTCGTATGGAAATTATAAAACTCGCTATGCTCGTTTTATAAACATACTTGTGTCTTAATTATTGCCAATATCGACTAGTTGCATAATGTACTAATTTATGAATCGTATAGTCTATCCAGTAATTTGTGAGAAGAAATATTTTACACCTAGAATTTTTTAAAAATGTTAAATAGTCATCATCATCTTCCTTCCAAGTTTTGGACCAAATGTTCCGTTACGGTCTTACACTTAACCTCCATCTCTTCATCGCACATTCTATCGATCTATTTACCCCTGGCTGGTAGCGAAAGATCTCCTTTGGTATTCTTCCAGGTTCCATCCTTTGGATATGATGTTTCCAGTTCTCTTGGTAGTCACAAATGTATGTAGTTATTGGTTTCACTTTTAGTTCCTTCAGCACATCCTCATTTCTCTTATGATCCCATTTATTTATTTACACTGTTTACGCCACCGGGTAAGTTAGCCGTGGTCGTTACGGTATGACTGCTGGCAGTCGCTCACAGCCGGGAGGCGAGGAGGTTCGAATCCCACCGCCGGTAACCTTGAAGATGGTCTTCTGTGGTTTCCCATCTTCCTTCCAGGCAAATGCCGGGGTTGGTCCCTAACTATAGGCCACAGCCGCTACCTTCCAACTCCTCGTCCTTACATTCAAACTTTCCTCCCCAGACAACACTCCACACGCGACGGTACGTGTAGCTCACCCAATGGATGTCCGCTTAGAAGTAGCTACAAATTGGCGAGCCAAACATGTCCTTGGACACTCCCGGCACTAAAAGCCATACGCTAAAAAAATACAACCACTTACACAATTACACAGGTTGTCAGACTTATTCCACACCACGTCATCGCTAGCCCCTAAATTCAAAGGTGTTCTGCAGCGTATAAAGCCCGACGAGTACTAGTAGGCCTATACTGTATTATAACGCAGTGCAAGGGATCTAGTTCCCCCAAAGGCTGTGACTGTCCCATCTTCTGGGGTCGGGGGTTGTAGGCTGATCTCTTGATATCACGGTCGTTACATTAACGTGATTGAAGTGACACCGCTGACACTACCCAATAGTTGGATGGACATGTGGGATCTCGGGGGTGGTGAGATCACCTCTCGGTCTCATAGGTATTCACTCACTCGCAGATTGGATCTCATCATATCACATCCAGTTCATAGACGTCTAGCATCATCAATGATGAACCATCTCAATCAAAAGTGAATGGATTATTATTTACTGCATCAGTGTGTTTGATCACTGAATTAATGGATCTTCCGTCATGTGCGGGCCGTTCGCATTATCATATCTCCCCAGGGACTTAGCTCATAATGTTAATAACAGGCTTACATAAAGTACGCTTGAAGACATTTATATACAGGATGGTTCACAATACGTGAAATTACCGAAATATTTAATATTATTAAGAAATATAAAATGAATTCTTCTATTTTCTTATTTAAATTCTCCCTTTCCGGAAAATAGGTTTGGTGAGGTTGATTGTTATTTTTCGAGACGATGCATGTAATCATTTGTCTCTTTTTGATGTATAACATCTTTCCGCTCGGTTGCTGGATAGTTTTGTGGGAGTGATTTTGAAAATTGGGGACGGAAGTGGATCGGAACGATCGAGCTGGCAGTGGTGGATCAAACGGAAGTATGCACTGCCTGCTCGATCGATCAAACAGAAGTGTACTAGCTGGCAGTGGTGGACAACGGAAGTATGCACTGCCCGCTCGATCGATCAACTGAAGTGTACTAGCTGGCAGTGGTGGACAACGGAAATATGCACTGCCCGCTTGATCGATCGAATGGAAGTGTGCCCTAGCTGGAAGTGGTGGATCGAACGGAAGTATTAGACGCACTGCCAACTCGATCGATCGATCCAGCTGGCACTGGTAAGAGAAACAATCAGCGCGTGGTGTCCAAAATTGATACCATGACGCACTCTCGGCAATGAGGAATGTATATGACATACTGAAAGTAAAACGCTCATGCGAACTCTGGTGTCAAGTGAATTAAACAAATGACGTGGTACATGTTCGAAGTCTTCGAATCAGTATTTTTAAATGATAAAATGCCTTAATTTTCAAACATTGTAAGTAGTCGGCATTGCATTGGCATAAGGCATTTTAAACTCAATGTCACTCAGGAACATTATCGAAACAAGCAAAATATAAATGAAACTTAATTCCGTAATGCAGTATTATTGGAACGTGGAAATAAGTCACCATCTTGTGCACAATATTTGCGTAGTCGAAATAGCCGTTGTGTTATTGCGTATGACTGTGAATTTAGGGATCTTGAGTTCGAATCCCGGACGGGATAGATATTTTTGCTACCAGATTATCATTTTAAACGATATTTATCATATTAATGTGACTCATTTTAACAGAATCCATATGAAATTACTTGTTGGTCTGTGAATCAAGAGGACCTGTTTATAAGGAATTTAAGGTTATGAGCGGTGTCGCGTCTATTAATCTAGTTGATCCATATCGTATTCTTTATTTAGGCTAGTGCTGGTGGAAGCTGCAAATCATCTAATAAAATGAGTTCCGTATTATAAACTACAATATATGTAAAACACTCCCTTTTACAATAGATTAATATTTGTGCCAATAATACTATAAAATACCGGTGTATCAACAATTTCACGTGAGGTTTCTTCTATGTCAGATGTTGCACATCATATGCGACTCTGGCGCAGTCAGCTGGCATTTGAGGGTGCGCAAATGCGAGGGAGCCGTGTCAGTAGATTTACTGGCACGTAAAAGATCCCCTTCGGGGCAAAATTCCGGCACCCCGGCGTCTCTAAAAGCCAGTGTAGTTAAAAGGGACGTAAAACCAATAACATTATTATTATTATCATATGCTACTACTGTAAGGCTCGTAATTTTTTGTGGTTCTGCTATTTCTTCGAACGAATGTAGCTTTTAGAAATGTCAGAATATTGGCAATTTGCCTAGGATATCCTCACCGAATCAGTAATTATACTAACACAGATCTCACAAAAGAGATTGCGCTTAAATGGAAAATATCACTTCCAGCATTCCTTCCCATTGTTTCAGGTGCAATAATATTACTAATGCTATTGGTTTTACGTCCCTTTTAACTACTCTGGCTTTAGAAACGCCGGGTTGCAGGAATTTTGGGTACATATAGAGAACAAGAGCACCTTACCTTTTGCGCTACAGAAACCATGAATCCAAGGAAAATGTAGAGGTATTTGGTTTAATCGACTTTTTCTACAACATGCTTAAAACTGAACATACATAGCGCTGAAGGATAAGGATCGGAATAAATGGAAGTACATTTGAAATCACCAATGCTTATTGCAGCTGATAACCTCAATATACGGCACCAACAACATTGCACTTATACAGAGGCTTAATATTTTCATGATGATAACTGTTTTAAGGGGCCTAAGAAATCTCTCTGCACTAATTACTCCCCATGACTCCAATTTATAAGCAGCGCAAGATGTAACTATGTTCGCAATTCTGCACCAGAACACTGATAGGGGCGACGAGATGCAGCCCGCATTGCCAGCCAACAATAGAGTTATTAAAATATTCTTACAGTTGCACTACTAGGGACATGAATGGTTCTAGGGCCTTAAAACGTGATTTTAACGTTCATTTTGTCTGTTGTTCTACTGTAAATGTAGGGAATGGAGAGAGTTGTCCAAAATATCAAGTGGAGAGTGTTACTCGTCGGGTTCCAAAGGGTAAGTATGTAAAATTTGGTTCAGATCGGTAATAATAATAATAATAATAATAATAATAATATCGAATGGCCTCGGATGCCGGGTGCAAGTTTTTTTTATTTTACACCCAAAGGGTAGCTTGCATAAGTGGTCTGTCTGAAATTTCATGTGAACATTGTTACTCGCAGGGTTCCAAAGGGTAAGTATACACATTTTGGTTCAGATATGTGAAAAAGTGTAGATTTGTGCCAAAGGGCCAAAATGCAGGAAATGGAGTGGTCTGTCCAAAATGTCATGTAGACAGTGTTACTCGCGGGGTTCCAAAGGGTAAGTATACAAATTTAGGTTCAGATCCGTGAAACGGTGTAGATTTGTGCCAAAGGGCCTAAATGCAGGGAATGGAGTGGTCTGTCCAAAATTTCATGTAGACAGTGTTACCCGCAGGGTTCCAAAGGGTAAGTATACAAATTTTGGTTCAGAGCGGTGCAACGGTGTAGATTTGTATAAATAACAGACAAACAAACCATCATTGAGTTTTTTAGATATTCAAATCATGCTATCGAAGTCAACGTTTGAATAATGAACCTACGCAATAATCCTCAAGTAATAGTCCATAACCCTATGGCCTACGTATACCGTATTAAAATCGAACATAGCGACCATCCGAAATATTTAGACGGTTCTCAATATCAATTAATCTATGATAGCAATCAAACTGAAATTTTGTATTTTGATAGAAGCTAGAAACATGAGTTCACCTGTGGGACGTTCAATATCCTGGTGAGCAAGAATCCACCATGACGGTGACGCGAAATTCAAATATTTAAATAGACGTTTCTTGTAATTTAACCATCCCAGCACAGTGACACTTGTTACAGTATATGCGTATACAAATTTTAATCTACGGGCATCTAATTTCTTTCAATTGTTCTCATAACCACAAGATGGCGGCAGTGCGAAATTTCAAAATATCGTTTTCATTATATCTTGTGTCCTAATCATGCGATTGAAGTTTGAATCAAATACCTACACAATAATCTTCATGTAATCGTACATAACTGTAAGGCCTACATATATAAAAATCCAACATGGCGACCATCCGAAATATTTAGACGGTTCTTAATATCTACGAATCTATGACAGCGATCAAACTGACATTTTGTATGTTGATAGAGACAATTAACACAAGTAGGATATAGGAAAATATGCTATATAGTCCTCCACGGAACTACTTTTTTCATGATTTCCAAAATTAAATTGAATCATAATTTAAACAAAATACTGGATTATAAAATTAAATTAAATTAAATTCTGAGAATTTCGAGAAAATAGAAAATTAGGAAAAAACATCTCGACATAAGAGAGGAGGAGAATGCAATACGAAATAATGAGGTGTTACAGGTACGCATGAAACTAAGTAGAAATGAAGATTCAAAAATAAGTGTATTATGGTGTTACCGGGTGAGTTAGCCGTGGTCGTTACGGCATGGCTGCAGGCAGTCGCTCACATCCGGGAGGCGGGGAGGTTCGAATCCCCCTGCCGGAACCTTGAAGATGGTCTTCTGTGGTTTCCCATCTTCCTTCCAGGCAAATGCCGGGGTTGGTCCCTAACTATAGGCCACAGCCGCTACCTTCCAATTCCTCGTCCTTACATAGACTTCCCTACCCAGACAACACTCCACACGCGACGGTACGTGTAGCTCACCCCATGGGTGTCCGCTTAGAAGCAGCTACAAAAATCTGGCGAGCCGAACATGTCCTCAGACACTCCCGGCACTTTTTTTTTTTTTTTTTTTTTTTTTTTTTTTAGCGTATGGCTTTTAGTGCCGGGAGTGTCCGAGGACATGTTCGGCTCGCCAGTTTTGTAGCTGCTTCGAGACGGACACCCAGTGGGTGAGCTACAAGTACCATTGGGGAGGGAAGGAGGGAAGTTGGAATGTAAGGACGAGGAGTTGGAAGGTAGCGGCTGTGGCCTATAGTTAGGGACCAACCCCGGCATTTGCCTGGAAGGAAGATGGGAAACCACAGAAGACCATCTTCAAGGTTGCCGGCGGGGGGATTCGAACCTCCTCGCCTCCCGGATGTGAGCGACTGCCATCAGTCATGCCGTAACCACCACGGCTAACTCACCCGGTACTCCCGGCACTAAAAGCCATACGCTAAAAACAAAATGCTGTTCGAAGCCATTTCTCAGTGTTGCCTTAGTAAACGTAGTTTTATGTTTTTCAGTCTGTCATCACGATTGTACCCAATTGTGGTTTATTCTTTAATCCTGAAAAAAAAAACTAAGATTGATAAATGGGTACAACCGACTGTGAAACATCAAACTACAGGAAGTTTGTTGTTTGTTGTATGTGGCGATCGCAAAAAAAGCCGCAAAGCCAACTCCGTACAGGCCATGGAGTCCCTGGGAGTAGTGGAAGGTAGAGGCTTCCACTTTTTGTGACATCGGCACTAGATGGGATGGAGTTGTTAGCTTCACGCCCGGCCGTCTTTGCTCCCAGGAATTACCCTGGTACTCATTTCTGGTGTAGGCTGAGTGAACCCCAGGGCCATTTGCGTTTCCGAAAGTGGTAGTTTTGTTTCTAAAATCCACTACCTGGGTGGGGATCGAACCCACTCCCTTTCAGTTAGAAGCACAGCGCCTCTACCGACTGCGCCACGCAGCCCCCTTATGTGGAGATAGCTGTCCCTTATTTCATTGTATATTATTTCATTTTAATATCAAGTTACAGGGTTTCAAGAGATAATCTACAGCCTAATTGATATGAGAATATTTTCTTTCGAGATAAAACCTACCTCACGTTTAGTAACAGAGAGATGTGAATGTAATTGTTCCCCTCATTACTGAATCATTTATCATGTCGTGTGCTTTATCGTGAACTTTCATCTGCTTTCCAAGAACCGTGGGAATTTGTCGGACGGCTAAGTACAGTACAATTGATTTATGGGCATTTTCATGTGTAACTCGGTAACATTTAATGGCCCCTTTTTTAGTACCCTTGGTACTTTCAATGAGTACTTATTACGTTAAGTTCTGTACATTTTGTGACGGAATGCACTAATCATATGGTGTCTCTTGAACCACAGCAGGTAGATGGTGGAAATTACTGTTTTAGGGGATGGAGCTTCTAGGTTATTTGCCCCAACGCAGCAGTTAAAGTAGATATTAAACCCATAACAATAATAATAATAATAATAATAATAACGGTAGACGGAGTCCACCGTTATTATTATTTTTGTATAGACTCCGTCTTTAGGAAAGAATTCATGATGAAAATTAATAAATGTAAAACAAATATATCGGAATGCAGCCGAAATAAATCATAAACCTCTATGAATATCAAATTGGCAGGTGAAAATTTAAAGAAAGTATGTGACTTCTGTTATTTAGGAAGCAAAATAACCAGTGATGGACGAAGCAAAGAGGATATAAAAAGTAGGTTGGCTCAGACAATGAAAGCATTTCTGCAAAAAAAGGAATTTGTTGACATCGAATATAGATTTAGGTAATAGGAAGTCATTTTTGAAAGCCTTTTTTGTAGCATGGCTCTCTATGGAAGTGAAACTTGGACTATTGGTGCAGCAGAAAAGAGGAGAATTGAAGCGTTTGAAGTGTGGTGTTACAGGAGAATGATGAATATCAGATGGGTAGATAAGGTTACAAACGAAGAGGTATTAAGACGAGTGGGAGAGGAGAGATGTTTCTGGCGACTGCTAATGAAGAGAAGAGATGGTTTGATAGGACTCATACTAAGACAGCCTGGAATAGCAAGCTTAGTTATGGAAGGTAGGGTCGAGGACAAGAAATCTAGGGGTAAACAAGGTTAGAATATGTTAAACAGATTTCCTTGGATGTAGGGTGTGGTAGCAATGTAGAAATGAAACGATTAGCCCAGGACAGGGAGGCATGGAGGACTGCATCAAACCAGTCAAGACAGAAGACTCAAACAACAACAATAACGGTAGTTATTCGTAGAGGTTTATTCATTGTTTCTCCTTTCAGCCACCTAAACCTACTACATTTAACTGTCTTCTCCCTCGGGCAACTACTCCCACATTCGTTGCCAGTGTACTTCCTTTCTCTACAAACGACGGACTAAACAAACAGATCCGCGATCAAAACAACAAGCTACGAAAAACAATTATATAAATTGAAAGAGGAGAACATGATATCAAGAGTTAATCTGATATAGGGGACCACTGAAATTTAGGTTACACACTGACTCACCAGAGCTCTCACATCGACGATATTACCATCCTTTTCACTCCCTTTAAGGATGTTTTCCCGGTTTTTTTTTCGTGTAGCCTCCTGAGAGGCCGAGTGCAGGTCTTTCTAGTCGACGCCCGTGGGCGACCTGCGCGTCGGGATGAGAGATGGAATGGATGAAGATGAATGAAACTGGGCAAGGATGTGGAAGGAAGCGGCCGTGGCCTGTCAGAAGGTACTGTCCCAGCATTTGCCTGGTGTTGAAAATGGGAAACCACGGAAAACCATTTCAAGGACAGCCGACGGTGGGGCTCGAACCCACGCGTCTACCGAGTCAGCAGAGCTTGGCCCCTTGACCCAACGCTGCGCTTTAGCGCGCGTAGCCACTACCGTCGGTGTTTTCCCGGTAGTTCCATGTAAGGATGATCCTCTCCTGCATGGCCATTATGAAACATATGGTCTCTGGATATTAAGTCCCTTTCTACGGTCACAGATTAATTTGATAGTTCTTTCATTTATTATTATTATTATTATTATTATTATTATTATTATTATTATCATTTTTATTTGGTAATATAGACTTCCATAATAATTAACATGATCTCATATTAGTGAGAGATTCGTTGATTATTTTTTACCGTACGTTGTGTTATTATAAACAACGATCAAACTTCTGCACAGTTCTTCTAATAAATGTTTTAACATTCCGTGTCGCTAATTTTACTTTCCAACCTCATGACGTGTATCATTCTACTAATGGTGCCCTATGACATATTAAATTAAAGTGTAATCGAATATTTTACACCTCACTGGTGTAAAAATATATTTCAACGAGTGTATAAAACAATTTCCACTCATATTACTTGTAAATATAGGAGACCTATTGCAGTATGTTATTGTCTGTCTGGATGAGAGTAGAACGAGTGAGCTGGGAAATATTTTTATTTTTAAACTGTCATCATGACACGTATGTGTACAGTACGTATACTGTATGTTTTGCTTTACAATCTCTGTGTGACTGAAATAAAAGACCTCTAAAAATGCTAACACAGGGGGTAAATTCCAGCTTTTTCTCCCCCCTCCACACACACACAAACATCCAGCCGCTATTCCTCTCCTGTTTTCATCCGGATGAAACCACGAATAACGAAGCACGACAGTAGGTAGTGTTTCAAACAGGATCTGGGCGAACACACATGTCGTCACCGAGCTATTGATTCTAGGATATACCGCGTGATGGCGCGAACAGCAAATTTCACTCTGTTCGACGTCCCGTGATGATTAAACCAATTGCTCCCTAACATGGTTCCATTCAATCTTCTATGCAGAACGATACAAAAAATAAAGATTAAAAAATAAAATTGCACATTCATTAATCGGTTTATCATTAATATATCATTAAAATGTTCTGCTCCTCTTTTTTTAAATCTGATTAAAAATACAATTTTAAAATAAATCAATAATATGTTTAGTCGAATGATGGAGTGTAACTCATCTATCAGTCTGAAAGCTTGCCTCACATAACATAGGAATGTACTTTGCAACATGGGAAGGTAGCATGTGGAATAAAGCTAAGTATGATGTAATGGGTGAAAATTCTCCTTCAATTAGTAGGAAGACTAAATTTTGATATTCAGGTCGATCCTGATCTCCAAAATGCGTTTCCGTTTCGTGAGTCAATCAAATGAAACATGGATTTGCACTCAATGGCCAGAATTATGTGTACACTAGCAGTAGTGCCCGGCTTCGCCCGGTGGATTTGTTTCATGGATGATAATGAATACTACTACAGAACTGGCACATGATACTTAAACTACCAGAAAATAACTATTTTTAAATATAACTTTTTGTGGTGGTGGTGGTGGTGGTTGTAGTAGGGATGATAAGCAGTACAGTATAATGTACGTAACATTTAGGTCATTTTTCCGTGATGATAATAATGATAATAATGAATTGGGAAACTGCTATTTACTAACTACAGCACTGACACATGTAATTTACAAACAAATTTCTAAAAATGATTAGAAAGAGGAGTAAGTGAAATAAAAGACACTGCCTAGGGCCTATATCTCATTGTCTGTTAGAAATGTAGAGACCAATAGTGTCGTCTTTTGTCGCATAGCGCCGTAGGAAAATAATCAGAACACTTTGGAAGACTTCGGCTGTCCTGAGCTCCTGAGGTAGCACTAGTAATATTAATCGCCACATAGCGGTCAACGATAAGTTTCGGAATAAATTAAGGTAAATTTGAAGGCACCAACGCTTATTGCAGCTGATAACCTCAATGTATTGCACCAACACCATTGCACTTAGCCTAGGCATAATATGTACATGATGATAACTGTTTTCAGGGTACAAAGAAATCGTTCTGCACTAATTACTCCCAGTGACTGCAATTTATAAGCAGCGCAATATTTAACTACTTTCGCAATTCTGCACCAGAACACTGGTATGGGCGACGTGATGCAGCATGAATTGCCAGTGAACAATAGACTTATTAAAATACTATTACAGTTATACTACTACGGACATGAATGGTTCTAGGGCCTTAATACGTGGTTTTCAAGTTCAGTTTGTTTGTCATTCTAAATGTAGGGAATGGACAGCGTTGTCCAAAATATCAACTGGACAGTGTTACCAGCTGGGTTTCAAAGTGTATGTAAAATTTGGTGCAATTAGGAAGAATGGTAATATAATAATACATCGTATGGCCTCGGGTGCCCGGTGCAAGCTTTGTTAATTGACATCCAGAGGGTAGCTTGCATGTCAAATTTCGTCGTTCCTTTGAACGCTATGAAATTCAAGGAGGTTAGATAGCCTATCTAAACTCCTTGACACTACAGCGCTTTCAAGTAGAGAATGGAGGAACTTTGTGTTGGCGGAAAATCCCGAGATCAATTTTGCCATTATGAACACGGCCTACTGAATTCAAATGGGTTCTTTAACATGCCAACAACGTATGACATGAGTGTCGTGATTTTTGTCGCCTTTCAATAATCACTTACCACGGCCAGGAGCGAACCTGCAATCTTGGGGTTGGTATTCCGACACTATAACCACTCACCCACCGTGACAAGCAGCAGGAATGGTGTAGATTTGTGATAAAGGGCCTTAATGCAGGGAAAGGAGTGGTCTGTCCGAAATTTAAAGTGGACAGTGTCACCCGCAGGGTTCCAAAGGAACAGTGTACAAAATGTGGTTCAGATCGGTGAAACGGTGTAGATTTGTGCCAAAGGGCCTAAATGCAGGGAATGGAGTGGTCTGTCCGAAATGTCATGCAGACAGTGTTACTCGCATGGTTCCAAAGGGTAAGTTTACAAATTTTGGTTCAGATCGGTGAAACGGTGTAGATTTGTGCCAAAGGGCCTAAATGCAGGGAATGGAGTGGTCTGTCCGAAATTTCATGCAGACAGTGTTACTCGTATGGTTCCAAAGGGTAAGTATACACATTTTGGTTCAGATCGGTGAAACGGTGTAGATTTGTGCCAAAGGGCCTAAATGCAGGGAATGGAGTGGTCTGTCCGAAATGTCATGCAGACAGTGTAACTCGCATGGTTCCAAAGGGTAAGTATACAAATTTTGGTTCAGATCGGTGAAACGGTGTAGATTTGTGTCAAAGGGCTTAAATGCAGGGAATGGAGTGGTCTGTCCGAAATTTAAAGTGAACATTGTTACGCGCAGTGTTCCAAATGGTATGTATACAAATTTTGGTTCAGATCGGTGAAACAGTGTAGATTTGTTCCAAAGGACCTAAATGCAGGAAATGGAGTGGTCTGTCCGAAATGTCATGCAGACAGTGTTACTCGCAGGGTTACAAAGGGTAAGTATACAAATTTTGGTTCAGATCGGTGAAACGGTGTAGATTTATGCCAAATGTTATAAATGCAGGGAATGGAGTGGTCTGTCTGAAATTTCATGTAAACAGTGTTATTCGCAGGGTTCCAAAGGCTAAGTATACGCATTTTGGTTCAGATCGGTGAAAAGGTGTAGATTTGTGCCAAAGGGCCTGAATGCAGGGAATGGAGTGGTCTGTCCGAAAATTAACATAGCCTAAACTATTCCTCTTGAATCTGGCTATCATATACAAAAATAATTTTTCGAATCCGACTGGTAGTTCCAGAGATTAGCGCGTTTAAATACACAAACACACAAACTCTTCAGCTTTATTATATTATATCCATGTAGTAAGATTTGTAATTGTAAGGTATCTTACAATATGTGTTTGAGTTTGTATTTATTCACTATTCGAAATGATGGAAATGTGCTATCATGAACACGATGTTTCAGAGATAAATGAAACAAGATAAATACTTCAGAAGAAAGAAACAAAGGCAGAAAATAATGCTATAAATACTGTATGTGTATGAAGCAATTTATTGAACGTTTAATTGGAAATTTATTATTGAAATAATTGTGCAAGTTCCATCTCATTCTATCAAATTATTATTTCATACATTTCGTTAATAACACACTGTTTACTATTGTGTTGATATTTTAGGGGCTTTGTGATATCATGGTAGTGTAGCACCGTGTACTTGGGTGTGTGGAGAATTTGTCTGATAACCTGTTACACTGTGATGTTTACACTACTGTGTGTATTTTTAATTGGTTAGGAAGCGGCCGTGGCCTTAAGTTAGGTACCATCCCGGCATTTGTCTGGAGTAGAAGTGGGAAACCATGGAGGTAGGAATCGACCCCGCCTCTTCTCTGTTTTGCCTCCCAAGGTTGAGTGTACCCCGTTCCAGCCCTCAGACCAGTATTAAATTTTAAGCAGAGCCAGGATTCAAACCCGGGCCTCTTCGGTGACAGATAAGAATGCTAGCCCCAAACCGAGGCGGACACACTATTTGTAATAAGTAGTATAATCCCTGCCGTAATTTTTGTCGAGGTTGCGGTCATAATGACTGAATAAATGAATAACTAACTAAGTCACTAACTTACTAATTAGCTTTATTTCATTAAGTATATTTATTATTATTATTATTACCATTTCTATGAAGATGAGTAGCAAATGTTTTACGGTTGGCTGTCCTTCCGGAAGTGTTAATTATAGGACTTATTGAGAAACGAAGTGAATAAAGGTGAATGAATTTGGATAAACTGTAGGAAGAGATACCGAACTAGAATTTAACCGAAGTTGGAAATGGGAAACCATAGAAAACTATTATGATAGTTCGCATTGTTCCATGGTTGTGCGTTAATGCTTGGAGTTAATCAGGCCAGCATTAAATTAACTAATTAATTAAATAATAAAGGAAAAATAGATCGCCTTTGGACTGCAAACCAAAATTCAATATATTTTAGGGGAGTGAGTTTCCCGCCTTCGCTAGAATGTTCGACGTCCCAGGGAGGAACACTAGAAACTCCTAAGATACAGGTCTATCTATCTGTGAAAGAGTGTTGCCGAAAAGGAACCAAATACTTATGTTCTCAAGTGGTGATTTATTTTATTTATTTGTTTGTTTATTTATTTATTTTCTTTGCCTAACTTTAGAGAATTTTACAGTGTTTTAATATACTCTACTTTTACTTTGCATTACTTTACTTTACTATGTGGAACTATCGCTCTTGTACCTCTATTATATTAAGCATCTTTGAGAGAGAACGGACTGTTCTTGAGACACGGTCGCCCGCCTTGTGAACTGCTCCTTCACACCAAGTCTCACATACCAGCCGAGTTCCAACGTTTGTAAGGTATGCGCAGTCAGTCCATATGAGGGGGTGCGGATTCCTTTGGCCACTGACCAATGTCTCCGGCCCTTCAGAATAAACGATCCACATTCCCAACTGTACTAACTTGAGTAACACTGATATTGCACCACTCAACTTTTGACCCTCACTCTTCCCACCAGGATACTATCGTATTCTGAGGGGGGAATAGGGAGAATATAAAAATTAAGATTTATTTCACACATCAAGGTGCCCAAAGGCATAACTCAACTGAGAAAGCCAGGGAGCATGGTTTTATGGTCAATTTTCTTAGGTTCCGTTTTTCCATGACATTATGTTTTGCACAGAAACTCTTTATAACACCAGGCAAACACTCAGATGTTTCATTTCTCAGAGTTACTATGGATTCATCCTCATTAGCTCGAAGCACAAGAGTAATTTTCACTATAGAAGCTACCCGGGAAGAATCTTTTGTAATTATATAGTTAGCCGACAATCAGAAAGAATTCTCTAATGTCTTTCGTGATGTTTTGTTACTTTTGTGGCATCTTGGTCATCAGCTTCGTGTACTTTGGTGTTCTCAATCCATCCGATAACCTATATTTCGGTGTTCTCAGTAGTGATGTATGTATTAGGGTCAAATATACCGGTAGGTGTCCTGGGATTATAAATAATGAATCATCCTGGCATTTTCGTGAAGGAAGTGGGGAGAGATCTGTGAAAACCGACATTCAAGATGCTCACCATCAGTTCTTGGATTGAGAACTCGGATCTTCGTACTTACAGCTCCCCATGGCTTATCGTGCTCGTTTCGATGGGAAATTTTCAACAAGTAAATGCTGTGTAATGTGCTTGCAATTTGGTGTGTATTGTTGGACGCCTTAAGAGGGGTATTGTTTGTGTTAGCAGTCTCTCAATAAAATGAACTGGGTTCTTGCATTAATCACACAGAGCTGTGACATCAAAAGGGGGGCGTGATGGCGCAGTGGCTTCGCTGCTCGTCTTTCACCCGGACGGCCGGAGTTCGAATCCCGGTGACAGCTGGGTTGAATCTTTACCTGAAAAATCACGTGGCGCCAGGAAGGGCATCCGGCCTTCAATCTCCAGCTCCGGCGACCCCCAATCAATTGGCAAAAGCCGAAGAAAGTATGTAGCTGTGACATCATCTCACATTGGTAGTAAAATACCAACGTTAACAAGACATTAGTATTGTTCTTCACAGCTGAGTTTATATTGCATGCATTTTGATGTGAAGTGCCAAACTCAGATTCCGGTACAGTCAAGGACATACCCGAATGCTTCACACCAGCACAAGAGGTATGAGAAGCATGCGACTGAGCTATACAAAAGACAATTTTGGTATGTACAGTTGACGCCACAGTTTTTGGCCGGTCAGACAAACAGAACATCCTTCAGGCTCGTCGACTCTCCTCTGTACGATTGCGCAAACGGGGCTAAACAGCCAACAACTGAGGCGTAAACTATAAGCTATCGGTTATCTATGTTAACCCTAGAAAAGGTACGTGGGAAAAAGGTCACGCATTTATTACTTTATGTCGTTGGTATTTCCTTTATTCCAAGACTGCAGAACATTTAGAAGCCTCCAATACCATTGCCACTTACAGTATCTGTTGGTGCTTCCCTTGATCGTTTAATTTAATTGGCAAGCGGAAACCATTTAACCTCTGCGGGTGACAGGTGTCATCCATGCAACAAGTGGTGCAACGTTTTATTAAAATTTAACTCTAAAATAAATCTAATCTATCCTCTTCAGTAAATCATGTCCTATGAATATTTATCATTTCTTTAGTTCGTTCGTTAGTTAGTTAGTTAGTTAGTTAGTTAGTTAGTTAGTTATTGTTGTTTTAAGCGGCGTAACTACGACATCATCTGCCCCTATGATTATTCGCCTACTTTTCACATTTTGCAAAAAATGAGGAAAACGTAGTCTTAAGAGATCGGGAAAATGTCTGTCTGTCTGTCTGTCCTTCTGTCTGTCTGTCTGTCTGGCTGTGTGTGTGTGTCCCCTATCAACTCCTAACGGCTGCAGCAATCGAAACAAAATTTGGTAGGAGTAAAGATCTATACCTGAATTTCTCACGTCCATATTTGAAAATGATGTCAGTGCTACCAACTGCTGAAAAATCGCAATTGAAATTTGAGCTCCATGTTGGATATCTTGGAAGGTATGAATTTGAGCTATTTAAAATTTGGCACACATATTGCACTTTTATTTCCATGAGGCCATACATGTCAGTGTTGCCAAAATGATTATAAGCCTGCTGATAAGTCCAAATTTTAAATGCATATAACTTCTACACTATCAATTGGATTTCAACCAAATTTCGTATGTGCTATGTGTACATAAACATATATAACTGAGCGTATTCTTAAGAGTCACCAGGGCTGCCAACTGTTAATAAATGCTCTCATTTTTTAAATCCAAATACTCATATATCAGAAAGTATGCAAGCCGACAGCTTTAAACTATGCACACGTATATTACCTGACATTCTATATTAATTTGGAGTAAGTTATATACGTCAGTGCTACCAACATGATTCTAAGCCTATTGAGAGGTCCAATTTTAAAATGCACGTAACTTCTATACTAACTAATGGATTTCATTCAAAATTGACACAACAATAGATCATATTATTTCAGATTATTTGTGACCAATACATGTATGTCGTTGTTGCCAACATGATTTTACGCGCGCTGTTAGATCCAATGTTTAACTGCATGTAACCTCCATGCTATCCATTGAACTTCAACCACATTTTGTATTCTGTGCCTTAAGAGATGGAACTAAGAATATATTCAGTCACCAGGGCTGCCAACAGCAGTTCTCTATTAGGCAACGTTATGCCAGGTATACAGTATTTCGAACGAATTAGAAATTTCGATATTACCAACTTAATTTTGTCATTATTCTAGATAGATCCATAATATAGATTAATCATTGGCATGATTCTTAAATTTCAAGAAAAGTAGCCTCTTAAGTTCGTCACGGAACTTCTTGTTTTTGTTATCTGTAGGAGATGTCAGTACCGTCTTTTATTTTACTAGAACCAAACGTAAAATATAAACGAGAATTCTAAGCATGCTGGATCCTACAGTTATAACTGATTTACCCCCAGGGGCTCACATCTAGTGGGCGTGGGTTGGCGACCACGGGGCCCCAGCTGAGTCCGGCATTACTTCCACTTACTTGTGCCGGGCTCCTCTCTGTCTTCTTTCCTGTCGACCTCACTTGGTCAACTCTTGCTCTCTTCTGACCCCGACGGTATTAGGGTATCCGAGGCCTAGGGAGTCTCTTCCTTTCCCGCCTTAATTGGCCCTTGTCTCATATTTTCTGATACCCTCCTTCTGCGAGGGGTCAGCCTTCTTTTTCTCTTCCTTTTACCTCCTGCCTTCTGCTCTAGGCCCTTAAGGAGGCTGGGTGTATGTAGCCCCACAACTTCTGGTGCACCTTAGATAATGCTACACCCTCAGGGGCTCACGGCTGGTGAGTTCGGGAGTTGGCGACCCCGAGGGATTCCTGAGCTGGGTTCGTTTTCCCCTTTTGTCCCTTACCTTTGGGGCGGACCCTCTCCTCTTTCACTTTCCTATCTGCCTTTCATGGCTCTCCTTCCTTCCAAGTCCCTCAATCCGCCTTCTTCGAGGGTTGAGGGCATTTCTTTTCCTCCTGTCCTTTATTTGCCTTATACTCCTTTATTTTTCAATTTCTTCTTCTAGTAAGTAGGTTAGTAGTTAGTTTTAGTTTTTAAGTTCGCTTTTGCTTTTTTCATCTTCACGATCACCCAAACCATCAGGGGCCGATAACCTAGATGTTAGGCCCCTTAAAACAACAATCATCATCATCATCATATAACTGATGTGGCAAATTAAGGAAATATTTTGTTCGAAGAAAGCGACATTGGGGAAGGAGATGCAGTTCCTGTATAATGAAGGGAGCTTGTGGGGAGCACCTGAAAGACATCTCTGTAGATTGCGTAGCAGAGTAACAATGTCTTACAAGTACGTAACATTGTTGACGTTTGGATCAGATTATCTATTTTTGAAGAATACTTACTATATTTAGTTCTCAAATAGTAGCGTAAGGTCTGATATTTGAAACAGAAGGCATACAGTATACACCAAACGCTTGTAAAAGAATCAAATTAAGTATTTGCTTTGTGTTTGTGTTTTCACGATGCCAGTGCCCCTCAAATGAATTAAAGAACAACTTCACTTAATTTTAAATTTCTCTGTGATTTTCTCCGAATTACAGATTCATTTCTGTATTGATTGCAGATCACCCTCCAATCTCAGTACGTTACTCCAATCGTATTCAGAAATTCAAACGATCGATCTTATAGACCATCAATGTAAGTGGCCACGTGTTCGAGAGGGGGAATGCCGATGGAACATGTGTTATGATGTCACCCCAGGAAACATGTCCCTTTACGATGGTAATTTCCCTACATTTAAATGTGTTCGTTGCTGACAGATTTTCTCTTGTCACTCTGATGCAGTATTCATGTAAATCCAGACCTCGCAGAACAAGGCTTATTTGGCTGGAAATCGCTTTAGGGAGGTCGCCGGGCTGCAGTTCAAATATCTCGCTGTCGAGCTCCAAACCAGCGAGACGTAAAACGGTTACATTGACATTGAACCTCAAAGGAGTACATTTCAAAGAGTTTACTCTTGTCAAAGCAGGGAGTGACGTGATCAAAAACGCAATAATTATTCCTTATCGCTTGTCTTTTCAATCAAACATGACCAAGTATTGCAGGTAAATGAGCGCTTCTACCTAATACGGTAGTATTCGATTGAGTAAATACAAGTTGTTTTATTAAGGTTTTCAGCGTAGAAGACAAAGTGTGATTTTGTAGAACTACGAAGCTACTATAATTTCTCGGACATATTCTGAAATCGGAGTTTGTTAGTGTGTGAGGGAGAGAGAGAATAAAGCAGTAATTTATTTCTTAACATCTAAATACATCTAAACTTAAAACAATTATTTTACACTGTATTAGATGTTGGTGTTATTGTTCTTTCGAGGAGTGAAGAAATGAGATCGTCAATCTGATCAAGTTTTCCTTTTAATTGAGATATTAATTAGTACTGTACACAAACTATTAAAATATTTATTCATTTAATTAGTTTTATATTTATTTATATTGTTCTGCTTTGCGTCGTAGGCCTATTTGTTTTTCATTTTGGTTTCGTTTTTATTTTATTTTTATTTTATTTTTTTGATGTCTGTTCTTGCTTTTTGTTTGATTTTGATTTAGCCCAAGGTTGCAGGTTCGAAACCTGGCGCAGTCAGCTGGCATTGGAGGGTGCGCAAATGCGAGGGAGCCGTGTCAGTACATTTACTGGCACGTTAAAGATCCCCTTCGGGGCAAAATTCCGGCACCCCGGCGTCTCTAAAAGCCAGTGTAGTTAAAAGAGACGTAAAACCGATAACATTATTATTGTTATTATTATTATTATTATTATTATTATTATTATTATTATTATTATTATTATTATTATTATTATTATTATTATTATTATTATTATTATTATTATTATTATTATTATTGATTTTGATTTTGTATTTGTATTAGCATTTGCATTTGCATTTGCATTTGCATTTGTATTTGTTTTTATTTTTATTTTTATTTTTATTTTTCGTTTTTGTCTGTGCCTGTGCCTGTGCCTGTGTCTGTGTCTGAGTCTGTGTCTGTGTCTGTGTCTGTGTCTGTGTCTGTGTCTGTGTCTGAGTCTGAGTCTGAGTCTGTGTCTGTGTCTGTGTCTGTGTCTGTGTCTGTGTCTGTGTCTGTGTCTATGTCTGTGTCTGTGTCTGTGCCTCTGTCTGTGTCTATGTCTGTGTCTGTGTATGTGTCTATGTCGATGTCTGTGTCTGTGTCTGTGTCTATGTCTATGTCTGTGTCTGTGTCTGTGTCTATGTCTATGTCTATGTCTGTGTCTATGTCTATGTCTATGTCTATGTCTGTGTCTGTGTCTATGTCTATGTCTGTGTCTATGTCTATGTCTATGTCTATGTCTATGTCTGTGTCTATGTCTGTGTCTATGTCTATGTCTGTGTCTGTGTCTATGTCTATGTCTATGTCTATGTCTATGTCTATGTCTATGTCTATGTCTATGTCTGTGTCTGTGTCTGTGTCTGTGTCTATGTCTATGTCTATGTCTGTGTCGGTGTCGGTGTCTGTGTCGGTGTCTGTGTCTGTGTATGTGTCTGTGCCTCTGCGTCTATGTCTATGTCTATGTCTGTGTCTATGTCTATGTCTATGTCTATGTCTGTGTCTGTGTCTGTGTCTATGTCTGTGTCTATGTCTATGTCTATGTCTATGTCTGTGTCTATGTCTGTGTCTATGTCTATGTCTATGTCTATGTCTGTGTCTGTGTCTGTGTCTGTGTCTGTGTCTGTGTCTGTGTCTGTGTCTATGTCTGTGTCTGTGTCTGTGTCTGTGTCTGTGTCTGTGTCTGTGTCTGTGTCTATGCCTGTGTCTGTGTCTCTGTGTCTGTGCCTCTGTGTATGTCTATGTCTATGTCTATGTCTATGTCTATGTCTGTGTCTGTGTCTATGTCTATGTCTATGTCTATGTCTATGTCTGTGTCTGTGTCTGTGTCTATGCCTCTGTGTGTCTCTGTGTGTCTCTGTGTCTTTGTCGTTGATGTTTAATTTTGTGTTTTATGTTGATTTTGGTTTTACTTTTTTATCCTTTAATGCGGCAATCATTGCAGAAGTAGGCTAATCATCATTATCAGCATATTCGGAATACACGTACAGATATATTGTTTTGACTTAAATGTTGGACAGATTTCAAATGAAGCAGTAGAGTCTTCTGGATTCCTGTGGTGTAAGTGTCACAAACACGTAGTGAACGTTTCGCAGAGAGAATGCTGTGAATCATGCGCTCAGCAGACACCACGACCGAGACAACATAAAAGAAGATAACTCGCTAACAGAAAGAAGTACACAAGTGATTGTGTAAACGTGACTGCGTCTTCCAAAGTACAGCCGAGTCCATGTACCACCCGGAAGCTTTAAAATAAATCTCCTTCAGTAACTTGAGTCCATCCACTAAGTCATTTAATTTCGTAAAATGTCATCGGTAGGGTTGTGTCAATGTTCATGAAAGCCACCTCCTGCACAATTTAAGCATTCTCTCGAGAACTTTAACTATTTCAGTATTTGGGTATTTTGATGCACGTACTAAGCGCTATCAAATCATCTGCAGTGAGTAACTAAAGCAGATAGACTTTCTCTGAAATGTAGCATCAACATGACTAAGTGGATAGGACGCTAGATTGTGATCCCAAGAGCCCCAGGTTTGAATTAGCTTGCAACACGGGATGGTTAATCCTCATGGCACGAAGACTGGGTGTTGGGGACGTGTCTACAGTATAATTCGTTTCTTTTTCATCACCATCATCATCATCATCAAAACGTGCAGGTTACCTTTGGGTGTCAACTTCAAAACCTGCACCAGGTTTGTAACTCGAAGTGGAAGTTAGTAGAGGAACATCCAAGAATCAGCTAAGTATATACAACCACATTATCTGCTCAGTTATATTTTAGTGTTTGTTCAAGTGATTAACCTAATTACCCAATTAAAAAAGGGGATTACGTAAATAGAATATTCTAATTCAGGTATCACAGTGACACAGGTTATCAGACAACTTCTACCCACACCCAAGTACTCTGGGATACATGGCCACGATGCCTCAAAGCCCGTAAAGAAATAACAACAAAAACAAATTGAGGATTTGAAATTGTGGTTACTAACAACATACAGCAGTTCCGGACGCAATCACTTCAAAGGCACATTATCGTAGAAACCAACCATTCAAAGTTTTTTTTATACTTGAACACATAAATAGTACTAATATCAACAACAAAAACGCTATATTTATAGAAGTGTAAAAGACTAACGGAATAAAACATAATTTGTTAAAAATCTGACTCGTTACAAAACTTAACTAAAAACATCTGTAACATAATACCTTTAAATACTTCTCTACACGGATTTGGGGCCGATAACCTAGATGTTTGGCCCCTTAAAACAACAATTATCATCATCATCATCATCTGCACAGATGTTATATACGTATCTGCCGAATCTAAATGAAGCCAAAATGAACAAGATCTGATGATGCTCGTTTGACGAACGAAACTAGTGATCAAATTTAGCCTCTCATTTGTTTGAGAAGTGTTTTATTAAGTGTAAGAATAATTCATGTACTGTACTCGTGTTTATTTCAGGCACTACGTGATTAAAATAATTGTTTCTCCACAGCTAATCTAATTGGGTACACTCGTGTTGACCGACAGAAGAGTAACCTCTTAGTATTTATGGGGTAACTTAAGGTAAGAAAGACCTGCCTATCTCGCCCATATTAAATCTTCAAATTTGTGGTACACTTTACTCAAAATCTGTTTGGGTTAGCCAATTGAAACTTTCAGGGATTACTGTTAGGATCATTATCTGCAATAATAAGAAGGATTATTGACAAAAACGAAATACTTTTGCCAATAGGAATATTTGTTTAAGGTACTAAATTTTAATCCAAAATTATGTCGAAAAATATTTATATTTCATTTTGTATATTACTTATTACTGTTCATTAGGATGACGTTGATACATTAAAACAATTATGGACCTATCTTGATTAGTGTTCTTACAAATGGTACCGGTACCAAAGTAGTGAAAAATGTTAAACTGAGAAAAATGAGGTTGAAGTTTTTCATTACATTTTGTTACCTCTGACAATTCTTAGAACATTCCTGCCCCATAACTTGCAGCATTTCGTCCATCACCGGTTATTTTGCTTCTCCTACTTCGTTTACCTTTTAAATAAATAAATAAATAAATAAATGAACAAATAAATAAGTAAACAAGTAAATAAATAAGTAAAAAAATAAATAAAAATAAACAAATGCATATTTCAACTTATCTGTTGGCAAATAAGTGGCCTTGTTTCCTTCTTCAAATCAACCATTCAATTATTAATAATTGGGGCAGATTACCTCGCTGTTCCGCCCCTTAAACAATATTTCTTCAATAGGTCAGTGGCAAATCACAGTGATGACGATGTTCAGTAACCGCTAGTAACTTAAACAATGCAGGAAGTTGTCATTGTTACCAACACAAACACTGCGCTCAACAGAGCAGACAGGAAGTGAGATCAGAAATCTATCTATAATAGTTCAGAAGTTATACGCATAAACATAAATCTTTGTAATAGTGGGCGTTGTCATTCATGGTGCAGCATAGTCATTTATATCTTATAAAATTACCATTTTTCATATTTTTTCGACTTTTTGACAAATTCCTGTTCTGTACATTGTATATAACTAAAAACACCAAAAAAAATCAATTTTTTCGCCCCTAGACGGGTCTTTCTTACCTTAAGCGTGGTCGAAGGGTCTCACTCAGCTTGGTGCTTGGAATCTGACGGCTCGCCGCCCGAGCTGCGTGTCACGCATATCTGGCTGTGTCAGCCATCTTAACGATTCCAGGCAATGACTTCTGGTGTAGGTAAATCTGAAAGAGGAATTCGTTCGTGTTGGTTGTGTTGGGTGTGATACCGAGTGTCTTCAACTAGGTATAAGCAGGAACACTTGCAACCTTGGGACTTTTTGTAAAATTAGTATTGGAATGGACTTCGAGTGTTTACTTTGGAACAACGTACTGTATTACCTTTATAATTGTTTTGTAAGAAAGCATACAGCTACGTAGGCGTGAAGAAAAGTTTTGCCACAAATATTCAAGTGTTCGAGTTCCACACAGATCCACAATTCATAACTTAATAAGATAAAGTATAGAAAACCGGAGCATTTTTCGGCAAGAAACAATATAAACGCCAAATTCTTACATAGCGGAAGTTGGATGAAATCCATGCAAGCTTTCAACGAACTCCTCGGAATTTAAGGCGGTGTATTGCTCAGCAGACTGGCGAGGGTTCATCATATGCAAATTGTAAGTACCGTGTCTGCCATTTATATATTTTTATTTAATTATTTATTTCAGTAGATGAATTTCAGTTGGTCAACATGAGTGTGCTTTATATTGGTTGGGGAATTACAATTAAATTCCTAGTCCTTAATATAAATTACATGATAATAATAATAATTATTATTACTCTTATTATTATTATTAATAATATTATTATTATTAAATCGCATGGCCTCAGGTGTCGGGTGCAAGCTTTGTTATTTGACGCCCAGAGGAGAGCTTGCATGCCAAATTTTGTTGTTCCTTGGAGCGCTATGAAAGTCAAGGAGGTTAGATAACCTATCTAAGCTCTTTGATACTATAGCGCTTTCTAGTAGATAATGGAGGACCTTTTTGTGTTGGTGGAAAATCCCGAGATTAATTTTGCCATGAACACGGCCTACTGAATTCAAATGTGTTCTTTAACATGCCAAGAACGTATGACATGCGTGTCGTGATTTTTGTCGCCTTTCAAAAAAATCATTTACCATGGCCAGGAGCGAACCTGCAAGCTTGGGGGTTGGTAGCCCGCCACGATAACCACTCATCCACCGTGGCAAGTATTACATAATTGATTATGTATAGCCTACACTTAACAACACACTTTGCACAAAATGGGGGATTTCCCTTCTTTCTTTCTTTCTTTCTTTCTTTCTTTCTTTCTTTCTTTCCTTCTTTCTTTGCCGCTGACAGCCGGGAATACGCGGCAAATACTGTAGCTCTGCCAGACAGTGCTATCATACTTTCCAGTGGCTTGCGTGATATCTGTCGACATGGCAAGGAACACCCTGTACTTACAACCTAATGTTCTCAATTAAACCTACCGTTGGGATTTACCAAAAGTGCACTCATTCTTTCTTTGAGTAGCTCTTTAAAATTTACTACCCTACAGTAGCTCCTTCAGGGGTTTCTGATATCAAGTTTATGTGCCGTAATTCTTATGTTCCTCTGAATTGCACCTTGCATGCTACTATAACATACTGTAAGGCATTTTACGATGCTCTCAGATTTCATTGCAGCGGTATGAACGTAACTTCTCTGGTGACGGCTGCGTGCTTTCATCAAATATTAGGGCTGTATAATGAGCATTATAACTTCCACCTCAGCGTTTTATGATCTGTCACAATACAATAAAACGCCGCACAAATCGTTGCTCTTGCAGATAACTTTGTTGAACTGATGAATATGCAAGGTTCCATTCAATATTTCCTTGCTGGCACTTATGTAGTTACCCCGCGGTCTAGTCGTGCTCTATAATATCATGCACCACAGCCGCGAGGACATCTGCAGAATGTCCAGAGATTGCAAGTTTGTAACTCGGCGCTGACAGTGTCTATCCGGAGTGGTTTTTCCACACTCCCTCCAAGCAAATACCTTGTCAGTAGGCCTACAATGCTTCAAATCCCTGCAGCTTCATACACTACTACAGTCATCACATATATACAGGTTATCAGACAAGTTCAACACTTTATTTTATCGTATGGCTTTTAGTGCCGGGAGTGTCCGAGGACATGTTCGGCTCGCCAGTTTTGTAGCTGCTTCGAGGCGGACACCCAATGGGTGAGCTACAAGTACCGTCGCGTGTGGAGTGTTGTCTGGGGAGGAAAGTTTGAATGTAAGGACAAGGAGTTGGAAGGTAGCGGCTGTGGCCTATAGTTAGGGACCAACCCCAACATTTGCCTGGAAGGAAGATGGGAAACCACAGAAGACCATCTTCAAGGTTGCCGGTGTGGGGATTCGAACCTCCTCGCCTCCTGGGTGTGAGCGACTGCCAGCAGTCATGCCGTAACGATCACGGCTAACTCACCCGGTAGTTCAACACTTACCCAACTACACCGGGCTGATGACCAAGATGTCACAAGTTGAATGGCTAAGCTGCGTTACGAAAGAAACAAATTCCAGGTTCGATTCCTGAATGCACTAGGAAATTTTACCTCTGGTTAATATATAGTGCACTGTGTATGGGTTGCACTTGTTTTATACAACACGACATATTATCTGAAAATGTTAATTCGGTATTAAAGTGGCCGTGAAAGAGAGAGATAAAGCGAATAGCTGTCGTACTCGTAATTATACAGAATACCAATTAATTCAATTGAATCGGTTGGAGTTGAAAAGCATTAATTCAAAAATGGGCATTTTTTTATGAATTAGTATTCTGAAGTATTGACCCAAGGGCCTTGGAACGGTATAGGAAAGAATTAAGTCAGCCTTCTGTTTAAGCCAGAAACCACTGCTACATGTGGTGCGATCTGAGGACAAAAACCATTAATTCAATGACTTGTTGCCTTTCATCGCCGTATTCCGTACTTAATGTTGGCCGCACTGCAAGATTCCCACGTGTTACAGTGCTATTGTAAATTACATTTGTACAAGATTTAGCCTAGTTTGTTTTTTATCCGTTCTAAAACAAAAGTTTTAATGCTTTTAAATCGATCAACACGATTGTACCCAAATGAGATCGGTTATTCCCTAATCCTGAAAAAAAAACCATGAGATTAATAAATACACTTGGATGAGCAGTTTCGATCGACAAGTGATCATGATTAGATCCATTACACTTAGGCTACATAATGTTGAAGTTATGTCTGAAAGTATGAGTGAATATGTTTACAATATGTAGGCTACACTTCTTTAGTTGCGGTATTAGTTGAGATAGTTTTAAAATAAAATAACATGTGAAATATTCATTCTGCATGGCTTTATGCCGCATTAAACTGACCACGGAGCTGAAAGGCATTAATTCACGTTTCAAAAATTGATTTGAAGAATATATTTATTAAATTAAAATTTATATTCCGCTAACACAAAAATATAACCTAAATTGTTGCTTCACAACATAGATGACTAATATAGTGTGTTTGTTAAGTTCAGTTCCGTCAATGACATTTAATCTGTCTCCTGAAAAGAAGTGAAAACTGACTTAATTCTTTTCAGCTCCGGCCAATTCAATTTAGTTGTAAACAATAAATAGGAGATAAAGAGAATTTTATTTTGAAT
This sequence comes from Meconema thalassinum, assembly GCA_946902985.2. NCBI lineage: Eukaryota > Metazoa > Arthropoda > Insecta > Orthoptera > Tettigoniidae > Meconema > Meconema thalassinum. The sequence goes on from OX336388.2 coordinate 1,212,436,525, forward strand.
AAAAAAGTAAGACCAATTGCCTGAGGACAGCTCCTATTAGGGAAAAATACTTCCATTAAGTCCTGTAGGTATAGAGAAATATCAACTATAACAAGTAGTTCCATGAAGGACTATACAGCCTATTTTCATATAACCTACTCATGTAAATTGCCTCTATCAACATACAAAATTTCAATTTGATTGTTGTGATAGATTCGTAGATATTGATCACCGTCTAAATATTTCAGATGGTCGCCAGGTTGGATTTTTATTTATGTACTATTACATAAAGATTATTGTGTACGTGTGGTATTCAAACTTCAATCGCATGATTAGGACACAAGAAGTAAAAACGAGATTTTAAAATTTTGCAGAGCTGCCATCTTGTGGTTATCAAAACAATTGAAATAAATTAGATGCCAGTGGATTGAGATTTGTATAAACATTTAATGTGCAAAGTTTCACTGCACTCGGGTGCTTAAATCACGAGAAACGTCATTTAAATATTTATATTTCACCTCACCGCCATGTTGGATTTGTGTTCATCAGGTTACTGAAAGTCCTATAGGTGAACTTATGTTCATAGGCTCGTTGAACATTAAAAATTCAGTTTGAATGCTGTAAAAGATTCGTAGATATTGCGAACGTCAACATATTTCGGATGCTTGCCATTTTGGATTGTTATATGTATAGGCCAAGGCAAGTTTTTGAAATTCTCATAGGTGAACTTCTAGTAGTGCCCTTTATCACCGTACAAAATTTCAGGGTGATATCTGTAATAGTTTCGGAGATACTGAATGCTGGTGAAATATTTCGCACAGCCGCGATGTTGGATAGGTGAGAGACAATAAAATTTTAAGGGCACGGTCGGGGTCGGCCTAAATGGTGTTATGATTTTACCGAGTTTTATTGAAATCGCTCCAGCCGTTTAGAAGTTATTAGGGGGAAACACACACACACACGAATCACACACGCACACACAGACATACGGACAAAAGGTGATCTCATAAGCCTATTTTTTTAGCCTACTTTCGATTTTTGCAAAAAATGAAAGTAGACTTATGAGATCAACACAGGGCGAAAAAAGTGTGTCTGTCTGTGTGTGTGTATGTGTGTGTGTGAGTCTGTGTGTGTGTGTGTCTGTGTGTCTGTGTGTGTGTGTGTGTGTGAGTGTGTGTACTCTGAATGTCTGTCCCCCCCTATCAATTCGAACACGGTGAATGCGAATTGAACGAAATTTGGTACAAAGGTAGCACTAGCAAAGGACACCTCAGTGTCATGTTTTATATCGCCGCCATCTTTACTAAAACTGAATGGCGGCCACTCAAACGTTCAAAACGTAAAATCAAATAATGACTAACCAAATCATCCGATCTCTACCAAATTTGGTAACAACATACCTTCGAATAGGATGCGTCTTGTGACCTAACTACAAGGTCGTCCGCCATACCATTTCAGGATGGCGGCCGTGCGAATTATGCAAACTTTATAATCCATATCATGGGACCCACCAGTTCCGATTATCGAGCCGAGAATCGTTTTAACTGTTCTAAAGGAAGAGGCACGTTCGAAATTAAAAGTTTATTTTGTAATACTATAGTGCAGACGTGATTTTAAAAAGCTGAGCTGATTTAGTAATAAGACAAGATGGCAGCGGATATCTTGTGCCTGACTTATATTTCACTAATTTGAGTATTGCATGCAATATAGCGTACTGATATAAAATAAATAAACTTTGTATGAAATGCTTTATATATAAATAATATACTCCAGTGATGAAATCGTTTAGTATAAATCACTATTTGCTAACAAGTTCTATGTAAGTCATTTTATATAGAACGATATTCGTTGACACAATTAGCTCAGTGGTGCAATGCTACCACACATCTACGTATTAACTGCCCAAAGAAAATGATTCCCCTCGGTATAACTCCTACACAACAACGACGTGTACAATACTCGGAAGTTGTGACGCAGCAAACGTCATATGAAAACATGCTCATTGATCAGTCAGCTGAGACAACACCAGGAGTGACCTCGGATACATCTGACGCAGAACTGGTACCTTGCCCTGACTAGAGCTGCGAGACACAGAGTGCCCCTGTGCTCTCGGCAACCTGTATCGCAGCCTTAGAACCAACTCTGCCGTTACTACAGGCTGCCACAGAAATTTTGTCTTCACTGCCCCCGACTTCGCTGGTCCCTACCGACTCACTTAAGAATGTTGATCGGGGATCCGAGAACGTCTCTAAGAAGATTAAAACAAATGCCTCGATTGCCTTACCAGCCCCGAAGAATAAAACTGGCTCCACAAACGTTTCCGCAGCTGTGAAAAAGAAACAAAATCTTCTTTCTACGTCATCTAGGGACCCACGAACGCTCTCAACCGCTGACAGCCGGCCTATGAATGGCAGTCAAAAGGAACTATCTCAACCTAATTTGACATAGTGCACCAGGATAATTCTCACCTGTGTCTTCTTTCGAGTCCACCTTCCAGTATGTCTAGCACAGCTTCTATACTTCTCTTAATGGCGCAATTTCTCACTGTGGCCACTGTGAATATCAATGTAATAGAATGCCCTCTGAAATTTCAACTGTTGGAGAGATTCCTTCGAGATGCTGACATTGACATTGCTTTCATTCAAGAAGTTGCTATACAGTGTTTACCCATATCTGCCTTCTACAAACAATACATCAATACCGGTAATACGAATAGAGGGACCGGATTCCTCATAAGACATGATATCCCACTCGCAGGTGTGCTATGTCATCCATCAGGACGCATAATATCTGGACACATAAACAATATCACCCTGATAAATGTATATGCCCCATCCGGGTCTAATAAACGTGTGGAACGGAAAATGTTCTTTCAACAGAGTATACTGCCTCATCTGCACGACGTTAAGGAAAAACTTATTCTTGCAGGGGATTTCAATTGTATTCAACGCCCAGAGGATTCCACTAGTCCATACAGAGGTGTCAACCCGGCTCTCAGGACCCTTCTTACCTCCCTACACCTCATTGATGCTGTGGATAGTTTAAGGGTGCCCCTGCCCCATTACACCTGTATAAGTCACAACTCCTCATCACGACTTGACCGCATCTACTTTTCACAGGAACTTATCCAGCCTAGACGATATGAAGTGATTCCTGCCAGTTTCACTAACCATCATGCTGTCGTATGTACAATCTCTTACCCCCATCCCATATTTCACATAGGAAGAGGTTATTGGAAGCTGAATTGCTCGCTGTTACTGGAGGAGGAATGCCAAGATATTTTCAGACAACACTGGATTCGATGGGTCCAACAAAAATGCAAATTTCGCGACTGCACAGACTGGTGGGATATTTTAGTTAAACCAGGGATCCGCCGCGTCTTTAAGAACATATCTTACCAACGAGGTCGGGAAAGACGGGATACAGTTGAATTTTACTATCGAGTTCTTCGCCAGCTCCAGCAAAGATCTGATGCTGGGGAGCGTATATATGACCAGATCCGGGAAGTTAAAACCAAGCTCCTGTCTCTACAGCAACGAACGCTCGCTCATATCAACGTGGCTTTAAAAGATCGTACAGTGCTCCCGGACGAAAGTGCAAGTGTATACCATATCGCCAAAGGACAACGTGAGCGGCAACGTAAATATATCCACCGCCTCCGCACCAGTACTGGAAGTGTCGTCACCTCCCCTGACGCTATACGTAGTGAAATATCATTATTTTATCAACGGTTCTACGCTAAGGCTCCCATTGATCCACAGCAGGTGACCCTATTGCTGTCATCTTGCAGTACCAAACTATCTCCGGACAACAAAACTCTGCTCAGCGCGGATATTACGGATGAAGGGATTCACTCTGTGGTTAAACGACTCCCAAACAACCGCTCACCTGGCATTGATGGACTGCCATATGAAATGTATAAACACTTCTGGCCTCTCATTGGCAAAGAATTTTGTCATGTCCTGCGTACCATTCTCCAACGTCGTGCTCTTTGTCAATCACATCACGAGGGTACCATAGTCCTCATACCAAAAACATCCTCTCCCATGGCAGTTGGTGACTTCCGACCAGTTACTCTGCTCTGCAGTGACTATAAAGTCCTTACCAAAGTACTTGCATGCCGATTGAAGACTGTTCTACCTGATATCATTGGTGATGAACAATGTTGCAGTATTCCTGGAAGAACTCTGTTAACAAACTTAGCGATACTACGGGACCTACACCTAAAAGCCGAAATGCTCCCCACTGAGCCAATGAGTTTTCTCACCTTAGATCTTGATAAAGCTTTCGACCGCATCAGTCATGAATACTTGTACATGGTCTTGCAACACTTCGAATTTCCTGAAATCCTTATTGACTACATTCGTATGATAAATTGTAATGCTACGTCTAGAGTGCTCGTCAACGGTTTTCTTTCCCCTCTGATTCCAATACAACGATCAGTTAGGCAAGGATGTCCCCTTTCTATGCTACTTTTTGTCATTGGCCTTGAACCGTTCATTCGGACTACCCAGGTGAAGCTACAGGGTTACAAACTGTCCACACATGTTTTTGGAATGTGCGCCTATGCTGATGACGTATCAATATTGATCCGCAATGAAGCAGACATCTCCCACATCGATAGCGTCCATCAGCTCTACCATATCGCCTCTGGAGCACAATCGAACCCCCAGAAAACTGCTTTGCTTCCGCTCAATACTAACTCAGTGATTACCCCACAGCCCTGGTTCCGGATAGTAAATGAGGTGAAAATTCTTGGCATTACCTGGAAGCAATCGCTTCTGGACACAGTGCAAGTTAACTGTACTAAGGTCATTGCCAAAGTTAGGGGAGTCCTGATCCAATTTGGTCAAAGAAACCTCAATATAGTGCAACGGGTCATGGTCCTCAACGTGTTTGTGCTCTCTAAAATATGGTATGTCGCACAACTTTTCCCACTTCCCAAAATGTTTGAGAGCCAATTGGCAAAATATACAGGTTGGTTTATATGGCAAGGATTTTTGTTCCGAGTACAACGGGAACAGTTGTATCTCCCATCCAGGCAAGGCGGGCTAGGGCTAACAGCTCATGGCATGAAATGCCGTGCACTCCTCTGCAAGAACGATATCACCATTCTTTCCCAACATGACACTTTTACGAAAGCGCTATACAAAGATATTCGAAACACAGCCCATGGTTGTGATAGAGCTTTGCCGAAGATATTTAGGGACCATCAACAGCACCTTCTGGAAACTGTTCGCCAAATGCCATCAGGGATTGTTCCAACGACGAAAAGTATCTATAACATGTTGCGGCAAGTGGTACACTCCAAACCGCGAATAGAGGCCACCACCCTCTATGTCCATTGGCCCACTGTTTGGAAAAATTTTGGGGCTATGTCCATTTCTTCTGCTGTACACTCCCAAGTTTTTATCTTCCTCAACGATCTCATCCCAACCGCTCTACGGCGATATACCATCCATCTTGAAGCTTACCCATGGTGTACTATATGTGGTCAAACTGATACGGCGATACACCGCTTCACATCATGCACGCGAGTTGCCTCCACGTGGCTGTGGTGTAAGGGAAAAGTATGTCAACTATTAAATGTGCCCTCGGATGACCTTGATGACAGGAAGTTGGTTCGTTTGTCGGTGACCGCCTTCCCCCAAATTAAACAGACTGCCATTGTGTGGATAATGGGCCAATATGTACACTTCGTGATGGACAATGATCAACATTTCTCTTTCCTGGATCTCAGGTATCACCTGCAAAAAGAGCGTTGGAAGCTTAGTGAAAGTGGACAATTGTACGATAAATATGGACACTATCTGGATTTCTTGTGATGTATTAGTATGGTATTTATCATATCTGAAAATTCTGTAATTCTGTAAAGAGCTAATAAAAAAAAAGTGGTAGAGCGTTAGTCTATCGCTCAAATGCCTATGGTTCAAACCCGATCAGAGCTAGTTTTTTTGCTTGAAATTTTATATGTTTATTGTTTTGTAATGACTCAGATGTTTTAAAATTAAGCGTTATATTGTGCATATTATGGTGTAAAATATATATTTGATTAAAACATAATTCGCCAGCAGATTTACTCGAGACATCTAGCTGCCAAAAAGGTAACTGCACGCCGACCAGATTTTATTGAAAAGTTTCTTCTTCTGGCCGCTAGAATGCACTCGCTCTGTTAGGATTATATTGTTAGATATTTCACTACTAGATATCACGACTAGTCTACGTGGGGCTCCATTGATTACTATACCATTTGCATTCTATGCGCATCGAATTTGAAGAATGACAAGATGATACTACGATACATTTTTACTTTCTATTTTAAAGGGTTTGTAACAGCCTATTGTGCGTTATTTGAAAATGTTAATTGAAGTAAAGAACAAAACGATTTCACATAGTATCTGAACTCTACCGTTGGTGCTAGTTCAGGATATTAATTAATACTTCTATTTCAGCCAAATAGCAATCGAAAATATCCACATAGTTGGTATACACACGTCTCTGTAGGGTCATGGAAAGATTTGTTAATTCAATTAGGGTTGTGAAAGTCATACGCAGCCAGACGTGTAAAGACATGCCTCAACTCAAAGTTGGATGTTGCCCGCGTCAGGCCGATTATGTAATAATAATAATAATAATAATAATAATAATGTTATTGGTTTTACGTCCCTTTTAACTACTGTTGCTTTTAGAGACGCCGGGGTGCCAGAATTTTGTCCCGAAGGGGATCTTTAACGAGCCAGTAAATCTACTAACTCGGCTCCCTCGCATTTGTGCACCCTCAAATGCCAGCTGACTGCGCCAGGATACGAACCTGAAACATACGGTCCAGCAAGCGAGAACGTTACCGCTGAGCCACGCCGCCAGTCCGGTCGATTATGTCTCCAGATCCATAACATTCTTTAGATACTTCTTATCTTTCTTTCTTCAATGATGGTAGCAGTTTTTATCTAGGTTGTGGCGTTTGGTAGAGGTAAATCGTTTCTAAGGTCTTCAACAAAGAATAGTTCTATTATACTCTTTGATAATAACAACGAGTTATAACTATACTCATACATTTAGGAGAAAGTAGGCTATATGTTCTTTACTGAACATCTTGTTTTTTTCATAAAATGAAAATAGGCTAAAAATATACTACCTGTACTAGTGCAAAACTATGAAATATACTTTTCTACAGGACAACGGATTTAAGGTCATTTTACTTTATGGCCCCACATAGGAAAATGAACCCCATAATCCTAACCTAAAGGCATGGCCTTGTCGCTGCACCCACATTTGTCTTCCCTGTGCTGAACGTCCCAAATCAGCATATTCCCGGATATTTAGTGTGTCCATCACAGAATTAAGATACTTCTTCCCAGGTCTTCCTCTTCCCTTATTCCCCAAAGCCTTTTCTTCTAACACGATCGTTAGGAAATTGTTATGACTTAGTGTGTGGCCAAGGAATTTTGTTTTCCTCTTTTCTACTGTATAGGTTGATCAACTCCCTTGTTCCATCAAAATGAACCTACCGTGCTGTTGGACAGTGCAGTACATCAACAAACGACTGGGCGGCGTGACCAACCATAAGGACAATAATGGAAAACACTGGCTGCTTGGCGTAGCGATAACGTTCTCGCCTGCTGTTCCCAAGGTTGTAGGATCAAATCCTGGCGTAGTCAGTTGGCATTTTAGGGTGCGCAATTGCAAGGAAGCCGCGTCAGTAGATCTACTAGCACGTTAAAGATCCCCCTCGGGACGAAATTCCGTCACCCCGGCGTCTCTAAAAGCCGCAGTAGTTAAAAGGGGCGTAAAACCAAATACATTAATTATTAAATTATGATGTAAGCCTCCGTAGCTTAGGCGGCAGCACGCCGGCCTCTCACCGCTGGGTCCGTGGTTCAAGTCCCTGTCACTCCATGTGAGATCTGTGCTGGACAAAACTGAGGCAGACAGGTTTTTCTCCGGGTACTCCGGTTTTCCCTGTCAACATTTCATTCCGGAAACACTCTCCACTATCATTTCATCTATCATTAATTTAATCATTGCCCCAGAGGAGTGCGACAGGCCTCAGCAGCCGGCACAGTTCATATCCTCGCCGCTAGATGGGGGCTTCATTCATTCCATTCCTGACCCGGTCGGAGACTGGAAGTAGGCTGTGGATTTTCATTAAATAATGATAAAGGGGAGCTTCATGTTGCACCACACTCACAACTAAGGTTCGGATGTTAAGGAAAAGTCATATTTTTTTCCTGAGCACATTTCACCCGAAATCTGAAAAATACGTTTGAATGATGGGTCCCTGACCAGGTAAAGCAATTTGATGTTGCCTATAAATGCATATTTCGGCCATTTTTATTGTTTTGGTCATATTTTAGTGATATAAGGTCAAATTTGGTTATAATTACAGCATTTTTGTTTAAATTGATGTGTCGTTAACAAAGTACGTGTTATCGGCGTCGAGTTTCAATCACAGGATTTCCGAATATTGTAGTCTGTACTCTGTAGTAGATATATTTTTCTTTCTTTTCCCGGAACAGTCAGATAGTAGGTTTAGAAGACCTGATTCCAAGAAGGCGCTCCTCTGCGGACGTCTTTTGGCATATCATTCTGGACAAATTAGATTGCGACACTGTACGCATGAGGTAACGAAACATGATGATAGTGTGCTTCCGCCTTTCCATAGGATGTAATAGTTTTTTAGGTCATATTTTTTATTTCTAGGTCATATTTAGCTAGTTTTAGGGCATATATGCTTGTATATTTTGTACTTCTTTAGGTCTCAAACTACCTAACCCTACTCATAACCAATACAAATGTATTATGCGTCTTTTAGAGTAGTCATAGCATTTTATCATCTAGGCTTACAGGATGGAGTCGTGTCGTGTATCGCTGATTGTTTCCCGACATTTCGGCTGTCATTGAAGAAGCCTTTATCATTGGACACCAACTCGTACCTACCCATGCTTAAGGGCAGCAATGACAGCCGAAACGTCGGGAAACAATCACCGATACACGACTTGGCTCCATCCTCTAAGCCTAGATGATAAACTAGACACCGACCGCGAAAGTCTACGATCTAAATAGCCATAGCATGGTTAACTGTCAGATTCTCGCGTCAGCCCAGAATTCTAGTTATGGTTTGAGGTGCTAGAGCAGTATGATCGACTTGCAAGTCTCCCAAGTGGCGCCAAATTTTAAGACGTATGTACGGTCAGTGCCTATAAGAGATTACTTTAACCTCCATATTGAGAATACTCTAGCCTGGATTCGCCCTCAGTTCAATTTAATGCAGCAGTTGTTGTTTGAGTCTTCAGTCTTTTGTCTGGTTTGATGCAGCTTGGATGCCTCCCTGTCCTAATCGTTTCATCTCTACATAGCTACCACACCCTACGTCCGAGGCAATCTGTTTAACATATTCTAACCTTGGTCTGCCCCTACAGTTCTTGTCCTCGACCCTTCCTTCCATAACTAAGCTTGCTATTCCTGGGTGTCTCAGTATGTGTCCCATCAACCTATCCCTTCTCTTCATTAGCAGTCCCCATAAACATCTCTCCTCTCCCACTACTCTTAATACCTCTTCGTTTGTAACCCTATCCACCCATAAGATCATCATCATTCTCCTGTAACACCACATTTCAAACGCTTCAATTCTCCTCTTTTCTGCTGCACCAATAGTCCAAGTTTCACTTCCATAGAGTGCCACGCTCCAGACAAAGGCCTTTAAAAATGACTTCCTAATACCTAAATCTATATTCGATGTCAACAGATTCCTTTTATGTAGAAATGCTTTTCTTGCCTGAGTCAACCTACTTTTTATATCCTCTTTGCTTCGTCCATCACTGGTTATTTTTCTTCCTAAGTTACAGAAGTCTCCTACTTCCTGTAGTTTTTCACACGCCAATTTGATGTCCATAGAGGTTTCTCATTTATTTCGGTTGCATTCCAATATTTTTGTTTTACATTTATTAATTTTCGTCATGAATTTTTTCCTCAAGACGGAGTCCATACCATTCAAAACCTCATTCAAATCCTCATGCGTGTCGGCCAAGATGACTATGTCATCGGCAAATCTCAGAATTGAAATTATTTCTCCTTAAATCTTCACTCCCACTTTAACAGAGCCTCTTTGAAAACTGAGAAATCTGACGTGGAATATTAAAAACCGAAACTACACAACACGTAAAATGAGCATTTTCAACTAAGAAAGACCTGGCCTGAAACCCATTCCCTCCTAGACTATTTGCATATTTAAAAGTGAATATCGTGGAATTCCTTTAACGATAAATTTATAAGCCATTCCACCTTATTATGAGAAATATTTATAAGGCTTAAGTACATGTCCAGAATAACTTACTCCAACAGTACGGAAGTGCGTTGATATCCCTTTTAAAGTCACTCCAGGAGAGAGCCATATTGATGTCTGAGTTTTGCACATCCAATGATTACGAAATAATTTTTAATTCTCCAAGTCGGGATCTTTCTAGTCCGTGTTGCTGTGCTGTTCGCTCGCCACTTGAGCGCGTGATGAAGATTTATTGGTTGGTAATGACTCCATGCCGAGAGCTTTTATTGCTGCTTCTGTTACATGCTATCCAATGCATATTCAGCAGACCTATTGGTTGGGGATTTGAGAAAAATACAATATAGCAATCCACCGACCGTCAATTCACCATTCAACACAATTTTACCTTCTACACGGTCTTTCGGTTTCCATTCTGTTTATAGACCGATAAATGCCACTGCCGGTTTCCAGCAGACAGTATATCCATTAAAATCAAGTCTGGGGTTTATTGCAGAAAGTGAGTCTTGGTTTTAAAAGCTTACTGGGACGTGGAATTGGTCATTAAGATGAACACGTCTACCATTAGCTGTGCCTTAAAAATCCCGTTTACTAGGGTGTCTCTCCGTATGTTCCTAAGCTAAGAAATGAGTTATGGCATCTCCATTAGATACAGTACATAACAAACAAAGCTATGTCGAAACGTAATTTGTTTTCTGTATATTCCAGTACGGTAATTGGAATACATTTTTTGTTGACCGATTGAAAGTTAAAAATCAACTGTCAATAAGGCAACACTGTAATATGGCTTCAAATGTATATTTATTACATTTTAACATTCTCCGAGCCATAATTACGACGATATAGGAAAGATGGTCAAAACCAATGAAACCAATGAGAGAGCCGTAACACGATTTCAATTGTGGATAACTAAGTTGAACATCTGTTCAAAATGTTCACTACCACCCACATCTCCTCACGCGCCCTACAATACTCTGTCCCGCTCAGCTGCTCTTCTAGGATGGTAACAACGGCCGAATTGGGCCAATATAACTGTGATTTAAGACGTCGTGATACTCATTTCAAGGCATTGCAACTGTTATTTAGACCAGCCAAAAAACTATATGATATTCCTTGCCCCATTCATCCCGGAATGAAATCTACAGGTCCTACCAAAAGTTTAAGCAAGGACACATGCCTATTTCAAGAATTCCACTCGTGTCCGTAAACGTTTGGCCTCAGGCATGCGACACTTTACAGGTAACTAGTTCGTATTCGGAGGAACATTTGCTGAAATATTCATTTAACTATCACACCTCATTTTGAACTTATTAGGTATATCTTGTGTTAATTAAATTGAAAAAAAAGCTCTATTTTTGAATATTAGACGAGATCTGTGCAGTGTAATATGGTGCTTACAGCCATCGATGTTCTTATGGAGAAACACATATACCCGAGGAATATTTTAAATTGTGATACTGCAACATAATACGTTTCCATTAAAAGTGTACCTAGTTTTATAGCTCTAAAGAGAACTGCAGAAAAATAGCACTAGCAAACCCTCAAACTGAGTGAGAAATGCAGCGAGGAGAAAGTTGTTCCTGATCCAGATAGTGCTGGAACCTGTCTGTAGTACGGTATTGACACTACAACATGACATAAAAGCGATCTCGATTAGTTGAAGGGTGTCCCGCCCAACCAAGGTCAACCAATGTATGTTTTATGGCCTTCTTCAGCAGTTCTCTTTAAAGCTATGAAACTGGAAAAATGTTCTAATGGAAACTTATTATGTTGCAGTATTACAATTTAATATATATTCCACAGGTATCTGTGTTTCACCATGACAAAAATCAGCACTGTAATTCCCATATTAGGCTGGACAGATCTCTTCAAATATAAACAAGTAGTTCCGTGAAGAACTAAAACCTATTTTCATATATACTACTTATTTTAATTGCCTCTATCAACATACAAAATTTCAGTTTGATTGCAATAGATTCGTAGATATTGAGAACCGTCTAATATTAATATTTCGGATGGTCGCCATGTTGGATTATTATATATGTAGGTCTTACAGTTATGTACTATTACATAAAGATTATTGAGATAGGTGTAGTATTCAAACTTCAATCTCATGATTAGTACACAAGAGGTAAAAACGAGATTTTTAAATTTCACACAGCTGCCATCTTCTGGTCTATGAAAACAATGGAAATAAATATGACAGTGGATTAACATTTGGATAGCCTAAGCATTTATCGTACCGAGTTACACTGCACTCGGATGGTTAAATCGCGAGAAATGTCCATTTAAATATTTATACTTCGCGTCGCTGCCATGTTGTTTTAGTGCTCACCAGGTTATTAAAAGTCCTATAGGTGAACTTATGTTCATAGCCTCTATGAATATAAATAATTTCAGTTTGTTTGCTGTAAAAGATTCGTCGATATTGAGAACCGTCTAAATATTTCGAATGGTCGCCATGTTGGATTGTTATATGTATAGGCCATAGAGTTATGTACCATCAAAGGAAAATTATTTCGTAGCTTCATTATTCAAACTTTCACTTCCATTACATGATTACGACACAAGAAATAAAAAAATAATTTTAACATTTCGCACTGCCGCCATCTTGACATTATGTAAATAATTGAACAAAATTAGATGCCAGTGCATAACAATATGTATACACATTAAATGTACCATATTTCACTCCGCTCAGATGGTTAAATAGCGAGAAAAGTCTATTAAAATGTTTCAACTTTGCTTGCCCACCATGTTCGTTTTGTACTCTACAGGTTTTTGAAACTTACAAATATAAACTTGTAGTAGTGTCGTGTATCACCGTTCATAAATTCAGGGTGATATCAGAAATAGATTCGGAGGTATAGAATGCCGGTAAATATTTCGCACAGCCGCCATCTTGAGGTTATATAAACAATTGAACTAAATTAGATGTCAGTGCATTACAATGTGTATAAACCTTTGCTGTACCAAGTTTCATATAATTTGTATGGGTAAATCTCGAGAATAGTCTATTTAAAGGTCTCAACGTCGCCTGGCCGCCATGTTGGTTTAGAAGTTACCAGGTTTTAGGTAGATTTCTTTAGAAAGCTAACTATTGCAATGGGAGTAGTATAGGCGTAGGTATGGGACAGACAATTAAGTGTGGTTAAAAGTACCATTATATTTTCTTCAAAGAAATTATGGATAAAATGACCTTAAACTTCTTGAAAAAATTTGTCCAAAGAAAATATGGTTATCTTAACCATTACATTTTTTCAGATAAATTATGGTCAGGACTAACCATAATTTGAATTACCTTTTATGGCTAAAGATAACCATAAAAAGTACCTATAATTTCATATGAAATTATGGCTACAACCAACCATAAAACACTATCAAATTTATGCTTAAAATTAACCATTAAATGTTCCCCAACTTTTAAAGAAATATGGCTACTACTAACCATAAAACGTAATAAAAAATATTGATAGTAATGATGGTTAAAACTAACCATAAAACACTATTTAATTTGTGGTTACCATTATCCATAAAAATTAACCATAAAAATAATAAAAAGTTATGAATTGAAAGTAATTGAATTATGCAGAGACCACGGTGGCTATATTTGAAATTATAAGGAAAGTTATGGTTGTCATAGTTATGGCGTGGGTAGTCATGACGTAAGCACGGATGACGCAAATGCTATGCTAGCAGGCTACTTGAGCTGAGATTCTCAGTGACGTCAGCATTTAGTCGAGAATGTTCCAAGATTTACGACGCAGTCGCAGGAAACGAGGAATTCTGCTGAGGAAGAAACTATGCTATTGGAGGAGAGGCATGAACCAATCAACGATAGTTTAAAGGAAGACGGAGATTGCTGAAACTATGGTATTTTTATTACTTTTGGAATGCAGAATTGTGGAAATCCATTTGCAGTAATAGCATTGATTTGGAATTTTGGTGAAATTTATTTTCAGTTTTTGAATTTTGAAAATCCGTCATGTATTAACGAAGTTGGAACTTCTAGCGATGACGCAGTACCACGCTTTGGAAGGGATGGAAACGCCCCTCGGGAAGTTAATAAAAGGGCTTGCGCAGAAGAGAGGAGTCTCTTTCGTTCTCCGATTATTCTAAGATCTCATTCTCAGATCATCGAAGTCTATTGTGAAAGTTCTTTTCTTATACATTCATTATAGTGAGACGTCGAAGTGAACAGCAGTGAAAAGAATCGTCTTTATAACGCGTGGCGAGGCCACTATATTAACGAGATCCAAGTCAAACTAGGTGAAGTTGAAACGGACCTTAGAAAGCTTCTACAAGTTTAGCTTCGAACAGTTAGCGGTCACCGATAAGCTAATTGTATTGTGCAGTGCTACATGCAGTTATAGAGAAAAGCTGAACAATTTCGACCGATTAGTTTAAAAGATATTAGCAGTTTTATACGACTGACAAAAGTGATTATCTCGCCACAAGAGAAGCACTTTTGTATAGCCAGAATCAACGCAACGGCTGACGCTGCGAGTGGAATAGAAAGACTTCAGATTGCTTGGTTACAGAACGATACAGTATAATGGAGCAATTGAATACGGCAGTTTGTTCTTCTGACACTACAACCGAAGAGCAGATGGAAGGCCAAAAGGGCTTATTGCAATTGGGACATACTTCAACGGAGTAAGATAGCGACATGGAACTTCGCTAATTGCTATTCCACACAAGCGAACATGCGGTGAATACCATCTACACCCATGTTTCGTAATTAAAGGCTGAATACCATCGAACAGCCATAGAAACAATTTCGTACTCTGAATATGAATAATTTCTTCGGAAATTTCTACAAAACTTCATGGCGATTGTCTACTGGAACTTCAGGGAATTTTTCAAGAGAGGTCAGGGATGTCCCGACTCACAAAGAAGATTATTGCCGGAAGGATGTCTATTCGTCTTCGAGGAGCAGAGCGATTTCCGGAGAAGGAAGCAGTTCGATTCTCCGAGGGTGCTATTTCCTATTTCGAGTATGGAGCTCAACTTTAACGTGGTGAAATGGATCCATCAGCAGTCTTCTTTGGGGAATTTTCCTCTTGAACGTCTATCGGCAGATAAGGTAGTCGTGAACGTTTATTGTATTTGAGTTTAGTAATGATGTTTGAGCAACTATTTTTCCCATATTTTTATCCTCATGTATTTTGCCCTATTTTCTTGTTGAGATTCTTATTCTCAGTACACCTTGATGAGTTATGCCTTTTTCGACGATTTATTAAGACATTGTTATGTCATGGGTATAGTTAACGATTTTGAATCAGTTGAGACTGATATTTAGATTTTTCAGTAATTAATATTTTTTGTAGTCACGATTTGACTGTAAGTTAATGATTTTTATGGCAGATTTAAATTCAGACAGCGTGTCACTTTATTAAAGTAATTCTACCCCAGTTTAATTACTTTGACCAATTTTCTGTCATCATCAAGAAGGAAGAACATTTAAATGATTTTAGAGCGTTAAAATCTCTTACGTTGTCGACGATCTTGGAAATACTAGTCGTTATTTGTATTGATTGCAACACAGACATTTATCGTCAGTTATGAATGAACATTGCATCATAGACACTTTTGTGAAAGAGTAACTTTAATAATGAATTATTGAATGCATTAAAGTCAAGAACTTTTGTTAGGAGTTTTTCTCAATTAGAGAGTTATATAACGATGTTTGCATTCCCCAGTCTAATTGGATTCTATTCGACTACTTTGCATTTTAGTCGCACTTTATTTGATGATAGTAATTTTATATTACAATTTTTTCTAAAGGCTAGTCCACACCAAAGTTAATGAACAATGTTCATGAACAATGTTAATGAACAATGTTAATGAAAACATTTCTCAACATGTTTACTAAACATTTGTTAACAAACTTCTTCAACATTATGTCCACACCAAATAAACTTTTGTTAACCAACATCTTCAACATTAAATAAACTGTTTGTGAGGTTATAATGGATAGGGCCAGGAAGAAGAAAGTACTTACAGCTGCATCTTTCATTATTTTAGTGAGTACAAAATTAGAGAAAAGCGCAGACGCAAGGTATAGAAAAGAAATATATTGGAAAGGCGTTTAGAATTAAGTGAATTAATATTCTCATGGGCTTCCTGGTATTTCATAATTCCGCGCAATATACGAGTCGCTTGCGATTCGATAGTCGATTTTTAGAGAAGTAAAAGAGCATCGTATTCCGCGCTACGAATTTACAACCTTAATTGCGTCTTTGCGCATGCGCGAACGAAAATGTTAACGAAAACACGAAAAGTTAATGAAAAGTTTCATTCACAAAAGCTAAAGAGATTTTGTTCATGAACATGCTCGAAAAGTTAACGAACACGCTATTATGTTTATGAACAGTCAAAAATGTTCATGAACATTGTTCATGAACAGTGTTCATTAACAAAGTTAACGAAAACATCTTGGTGTGGACGTACCTTAAGATGTTAATCTTAAAATTTTGATAGACCAGACAGGCGTATATAAGCGTATTCACTATTAAATTTGTTTGTGATTGGCAAGTTTTGACTTCATTTCGGTTCATGAATGAAATCCACGAAGGTTATAGAAAAACAGTTTTGAAACTATTAATGATTATAAAAATTTTTAAGTGGAACTATGAATGTATAATCGCTAGTGCAGCGCGTGTTGAAAGTCGCTGAGGTATAATGCCCTTGAATATGAAGGAAGTTCCCACAGGAATTAATGTTAAAGAATTATTTGTGGAAGTTTTGTAAGTGATGTGGAAGTTTTTAATGCCATATAGATTAATATATGATGAATTTTGGGCATATTTTTAATGCAGATTGTGCATTAACTTGTTAGCGAAGGATTTTCCGCTGGAGTAAGATTGTCATAGTTCGTTGAAAATTAATCAAGTGATTTACTGTTATAATTAACACGAGTTTTGAAAGAATTTGAGATAAGATTTTGAATGAAGGTTGCCGTCACAAATCATTATTAAAACCTTTATTAAACCAGATTGTGACATTAACATGTATAACTAACCTTCATTGGTCGATTATATTAAACACGATTATGAAAATTACCAACCGAATGAACATGTGGTTAATGTATTTCTTAAATTAATAATTTAAACAATTTAAATGTTAATATTGTAAATAATTGCTGTAAATATTTTTGAAAATAATATGGAACGAGAGTGATGTTAAAGGCGTGCTTATAATATTTTTATTGTCTTTGACAAATATTATAAACAATTTCTAATTGTTATAAATAATTTATGTGATTTTGTTATAAACATTTAAGAGCTAATTAAACATTTGGATTGAAGTTAACAAGTTTAAGAAATTAACATAATGATCCAATAGGATGTGAGCAAAGTACTTGAAAGATTTGCGTAAATATAATGTGAGTTGTCTTATAGACATTTAAAAGTTTGAGAGAACAAGCTGTATTCTTACGTAACATAGCGTGTGAGAAGGGAGTGCATTTGACCAGTATGCAACAGGCTGGAGGGTAGCCCGCAGCTGTGCCAACATCTGGTTCTCAGAGAGTGAGGTCGTACACACTCTGGCCTTGCGACTATAAATACCATTCTCATGTTTATTAAAAGGAAACCAAATGCTCTATATATGTCACACCCTGACGTCCTTCTCCAATCCAATAGTGTTATGAATATTACGTTATTTGAAGCTCTTGGGAGCTAAAATGTTTTATATCATGTTGTATGATAATTTTTGCAAGTCCTACTGGAGGACATAGTCAGATTGACTTGGGCTACTGATAGCCACGTCGTTTTTGTTGTGTTAGTAAAATCAGACCCTTTATTTGAAATAAAGCTTTTGTACAGTTCAAAGTTCTCGTCTTCGTTCTGGTTCATTTTTAAATGTCATGGTGGAGGTTATTGTGTGAACAGACTTTAGTGATCCTGTTGTCAACTCAAACCCCGAGATAATTAAGAGGTAAGTAACGGTAAGTATGAACCACCCGTCTATTTTGGTGTGTTCCACAATGATTTCCTGTGAACTTCTGTGCTCTTATCTCGATAGTATCTGTCAGTGCCATTTTCATTGATGTAACTGTGCCGGTGCGATTGATAATTGGCAATCCGATTGAGGGGGCGGATATCTGACAGCCTACTATCCAGGTAAACGGGGACAGAAAGATTGGCGACCCAAGAACGTGGGGCTGAGTCAACAGAAAGATTGGCGCAGTCAACGTGTGGGGCTTGTTCAACAACACTGGATCACCAGGTTGAACAATAGAAAGATTGGCGCACCTAAAACGTTGGGGCTCGATTCAACAAAACTGGATTACCAGGTTGAACGCCAGTAAGAGTGGCAAACCTAAAACGTGAGGTTCGATTAGACTCAAATAAAGAGGTTGATTCTTTGTTAGATGTCTAGGCCAATTGTAGTAGTTAAGAGTGTGATTATATAGGAATTAAATGTTGTATTGTATTAGGAAAATTACACTCAGAAAAGATCAGATCTTATACAACTTGAGAAAGGTTAAATAGGCTGGAAACTTAGAAAAATCGCCTATAATCTGGAATCTTATTTTATTTGACCGGCTTATGACATTTTAGTCATATTAAAGATAAATTTAAATTATTTGGATTGTAAATGTAAATTATTTGTGTTAGGATATTTTAAAATGAGCCAGGGAAATTTGAACATGTGCTTGAGTTTATTTCAACATGAAGTATCTTCGAAGGTTAATTATAAGGTAGTTATAAGTTAGATTTAAGACAGAAAATTGATCAAAATTATATATGGTGAAAAGTGTTGCTCAAATGTTGTTATTTTGCTCTTTTGATGTATGTCCCTACAGCAATCCATTTTTGAATAATATTGTAATGGCAGATGAAAGTTTGAAGAAAATGTTAGAGGAGATGTCTGCTAACTTGAAAGCTAGCATGAATAGTAGTATGAAGCATATGCTGAATGAAAGCATGAAGGAGAATACTAGTCGAATGGAGGAGAATGCTAGTAATTTGAAAGCTAGTATGGGTGAAAGTTTGAAAGGTATCCAAACTAGTGCTGCTAATTTGGAGGATAATATGTCGCGTTTACAGATTAATACCCTAGGAATTGAAAATACTGTAAGTGACATCCGCACAAATGTGTCTGATGTTAAAAATGATGTGTCTAAGGTACAGAAAGACCTTACAATGTTAAATCTAGATGTAGCTAATGTCCGAGGGGATATTTCTTGTGCTAGAGCCGAAGTAGTTGTTGTCAAAAACGATGTAGCGACTGTCCAAGACAAGGTCGAGGAAGTCCAAAAAGAAATTCAAAAAGCTAGAACTGATGTATCCAATGTTCAGGTAGACATTAATAACATTCATGCGGATATAACTGAGGTGCAAAGTGACATAACTAAGATTCAGGTAGAGGTCAACACAGTTTTCGTAGATATCACTAAAGTCCAAACTGATGTAAATAAAGTCAGGGAAGAAATCGAAAACTCAAAAACTCTTTGTACGCGTAATATAACTGCATTAGCGACTAGACTAGTTGATGAATCAGTTAGAACAACAACGTCTTTAGCAGAGTTGAAGTATGATGTAGAGGTCATGAGAACACAGGTATTAGACCACAATAGAGTATTAAAAGAGGATATCGAAGTAGATATAGCCGAAATGTTAACATCAAACGTAGCGGTATGGAAAGACGAGTGGAATAAGTCAAGTGGGGAACATGTAACCCAAATTCAGGAAAGGATTGAAAGAAAACTTGCCAGTACGCAGATAGAAATTAACAATGAAGTAGTACAGATTAGGAAAGATTTAAGCGTCAGGATAAATTCGCTATCCGAAAAACAAGTTGACGATAGAACACAACTAGATCAGGATATGCAAACTTTAAAATCTACATTAGAGGATCAAATTCATAAAGTTGTCTCGGATGTAAATGAAACGACGAGTAAACTGAAAAATTTGAAGTTAGGAGAGGCTAGTTTAATGCAGGACTACAAAGAAGAGATAATCAAGAAAGTCTTAACAGAAATCACCGACAAGGATACAGAAGGCTTAGCTTGCGAATTGAATAGGAATTATACTAGAAGACATAACCTAGAGCCAGAAGAAAGAGACGTGACTCCTGAAGAACGTGTATCCAGATTCAGAGAGGAGGATGACGAGAGGAATATGGAACCTGAGTGGAATTATCGAGATAGTGGGAAAAACTATCCGGATTCATATCCGAGGAACGTGACGGTCATTAGGAATTTCGAAGACAAACCACAAAAATTCAGTAACACTGATAGTTTGACACCTATAGAGTATGTAAGGAATCTCAAAGATTATTTCATCGAAGCTCACATTCCCAGAGAGAGAGAGATGAAGATAGTAGAGAGATATCTGATTGGAGGACCCCTTGAATGGTTTCGCGCATTTAGATACACATTCAGTAACTTTGACGAGTTTGCAGAGGCATTAATCAAACGATTTTGGTCCATAGAAGCGCAGAATTCGTTAAGAGCGGAGGTGTATTCAAGAAAATACTCAGGTACTCTTCCAACGAGGTACGCTGATTTCTTTACGAGTCAGTTGTCCCGCTTGAGATTTTTGCAACCCCCATTGTCCACGGAGCAACTAATAGATGCGATTTCTCGTATGCTGCCAGTTGAGGTGAGGAGACTTATAATTTCGTCCAACATCAGGGATTTATCCAGCATGGATGAATTACTGAGAAGGTTAGACTACACAAGTCCAATGCCTAACGTAGTCCAGAAAGGTCAAAGGCAGGAGTTTAAAGAAATCAATACGGTATACATGGACCAAGTCCAACAAACTGACAAGCCAGAGCAGGAGAAAACTGACAATGTAGGTCCTCACAGGAATAATCAGTTTAGAAATTACAGATCACAAGGTTACCGACCGTATCAACAGAGAAGAGGTTGGAACTACAACCGAGGAAACTACAATGGAAGAGGCAGATATTACAACAATAATGGGTATAACCGTAACTATAATAGGAATAACCAAAACCAAAATAGAAACCAGAATACTCAAGGTCAGGTTATGACACCCGATCAGTATCAGCAAAGAGAAAAGGAAAGCCAGCAATACTTAAAAGAATTAAGGGATAAAGAAGCTGACAATCAAAAGAAAAGGCAGGATGTTGTAATCGATCCTGGGCCTTCTACGAGCCAGCAGAACTTAGAAAATAGAAATACTGGTCAGAAGAGAAAGTAGAGAGGAAAGAATACATTAACCACACACAACCCAGAGTAGAAGAAATTTATGATTAAGGAGCATAGAGGAAATATCATACTAGAGTAAGCCAGTAATAATTCAATTTCGTGTTCAAGAGAGTTGAGATACTTGTAACATTGAGTTTAAAAACAATTTGCAACTGTTTTTAAAACGTGGTGAGAGGAGAATGCCCCCGTAATTGAATTATGCAGAGACCACGGTGGCTATATTTGAAATTATAAGGAAAGTTATGGTTGTCATAGTTATGGCGTGGGTAGTCATGACGTAAGCACGTATGACGCAAATGCTATGCTAGCAGGCTACTTGAGCTGAGATTCTCAGTGACGTCAGCATTTAGTCGAGAATGTTCCAAGATTTACGACGCAGTCGCAGGAAACGAGGAATTCTGCTGAGGAAGAAACTATGCTATTGGAGGAGAGGCATGAACCAATCAACGATAGTTTAAAGGAAGACGGAGATTGCTGAAACTATGGTATTTTTATTACTTTTGGAATGCAGAATTGTGGAAATCCATTTGCAGTAATAGCATTGATTTGGAATTTTGGTGAAATTTGTTTTCAGTTTTTGAATTTTGAAAATCCGTCATGTATTAACGAAGTTGGAACTTCTAGCGATGACGCAGTACCACGCTTTGGAAGGGATGGAAACGCCCCTCGGGAAGTTAATAAAAGGGCTTGCGCAGAAGAGAGGAGTCTCTTTCGTTCTCCGATTATTCTAAGATCTCATTCTCAGATCATCGAAGTCTATTGTGAAAGTTCTTTTCTTATACATTCATTATAGTGAGACGTCGAAGTGAACAGCAGTGAAAAGAATCGTCTTTATAACGCGTGGCGAGGCCACTATATTAACGAGATCCAAGTCAAACTAGGTGAAGTTGAAACGGACCTTAGAAAGCTTCTACAAGTTTAGCTTCGAACAGTTAGCGGTCACCGATAAGCTAATTGTATTGTGCAGTGCTACATGCAGTTATAGAGAAAAGCTGAACAATTTCGACCGATTAGTTTAAAAGATATTAGCAGTTTTATACGACTAACAAAAGTGATTATCTCGCCACAAGAGAAGCACTTTTGTATAGCCAGAATCAACGCAACGGCTGACGCTGCGAGTGGAATAGAAAGACTTCAGATTGCTTGGTTACAGAACGATACAGTATAATGGAGCAATTGAATACGGCAGTTTGTTCTTCTGACACTACAACCGAAGAGCAGATGGAAGGCTAAAAGGGCTTATTGCAATTGGGACATACTTCAACGGAGTAAGATAGCGACATGGAACTTCGCTAATTGCTATTCCACACAAGCGAACATGCGGTGAATACCATCTACACCCATGTTTCGTAATTAAAGGCTGAATACCATCGAACAGCCATAGAAACAATTTCGTACTCTGAATATGAATAATTTCTTCGGAAATTTCTACAAAACTTCATGGCGATTGTCTACTGGAACTTCAGGGAATTTTTCAAGAGAGGTCAGGGATGTCCCGACTCACAAAGAAGATTATTGCCGGAAGGATGTCTATTCGTCTTCGAGGAGCAGAGCGATTTCCGGAGAAGGAAGCAGTTCGATTCTCCGAGGGTGCTATTTCCTATTTCGAGTATGGAGCTCAACTTTAACGTGGTGAAATGGATCCATCAGCAGTCTTCTTTGGGGAATTTTCCTCTTGAACGTCTATCGGCAGATAAGGTAGTCGTGAACGTTTATTGTATTTGAGTTTAGTAATGATGTTTGAGCAACTATTTTTCCCATATTTTTATCCTCATGTATTTTGCCCTATTTTCTTGTTGAGATTCTTATTCTCAGTACACCTTGATGAGTTATGCCTTTTTCGACGATTTATTAAGACATTGTTATGTCATGGGTATAGTTAACGATTTTGAATCAGTTGAGACTGATATTTAGATTTTTCAGTAATTAATATTTTTTGTAGTCACGATTTGACTGTAAGTTAATGATTTTTATGGCAGATTTAAATTCAGACAGCGTGTCACTTTATTAAAGTAATTCTACCCCAGTTTAATTACTTTGACCAATTTTCTGTCATCATCAAGAAGGAAGAACATTTAAATGATTTTAGAGCGTTAAAATCTCTTACGTTGTCGACGATCTTGGAAATACTAGTCGTTATTTGTATTGATTGCAACACAGACATTTATCGTCAGTTATGAATGAACATTGCATCATAGACACTTTTGTGAAAGAGTAACTTTAATAATGAATTATTGAATGCATTAAAGTCAAGAACTTTTGTTAGGAGTTTTTCTCAATTAGAGAGTTATATAACGATGTTTGCATTCCCCAGTCTAATTGGATTCTATTCGACTACTTTGCATTTTAGTCGCACTTTATTTGATGATAGTAATTTTATATTACAATTTTTTCTAAAGGCTAGTCCACACCAAAGTTAATGAACAATGTTCATGAACAATGTTAATGAACAATGTTAATGAAAACATTTCTCAACATGTTTACTAAACATTTGTTAACAAACTTCTTCAACATTATGTCCACACCAAATAAACTTTTGTTAACCAACATCTTCAACATTAAATAAACTGTTTGTGAGGTTATAATGGATAGGGCCAGGAAGAAGAAAGTACTTACAGCTGCATCTTTCATTATTTTAGTGAGTACAAAATTAGAGAAAAGCGCAGACGCAAGGTATAGAAAAGAAATATATTGGAAAGGCGTTTAGAATTAAGTGAATTAATATTCTCATGGGCTTCCTGGTATTTCATAATTCCGCGCAATATACGAGTCGCTTGCGATTCGATAGTCGATTTTTAGAGAAGTAAAAGAGCATCGTATTCCGCGCTACGAATTTACAACCTTAATTGCGTCTTTGCGCATGCGCGAACGAAAATGTTAACGAAAACACGAAAAGTTAATGAAAAGTTTCATTCACAAAAGCTAAAGAGATTTTGTTCATGAACATGCTCGAAAAGTTAACGAACACGCTATTATGTTTATGAACAGTCAAAAATGTTCATGAACATTGTTCATGAACAGTGTTCATTAACAAAGTTAACGAAAACATCTTGGTGTGGACGTACCTTAAGATGTTAATCTTAAAATTTTGATAGACCAGACAGGCGTATATAAGCGTATTCACTATTAAATTTGTTTGTGATTGGCAAGTTTTGACTTCATTTCGGTTCATGAATGAAATCCACGAAGGTTATAGAAAAACAGTTTTGAAACTATTAATGATTATAAAAATTTTTAAGTGGAACTATGAATGTATAATCGCTAGTGCAGCGCGTGTTGAAAGTCGCTGAGGTATAATGCCCTTGAATATGAAGGAAGTTCCCACAGGAATTAATGTTAAAGAATTATTTGTGGAAGTTTTGTAAGTGATGTGGAAGTTTTTAATGCCATATAGATTAATATATGATGAATTTTGGGCATATTTTTAATGCAGATTGTGCATTAACTTGTTAGCGAAGGATTTTCCGCTGGAGTAAGATTGTCATAGTTCGTTGAAAATTAATCAAGTGATTTATTGTTATAATTAACACGAGTTTTGAAAGAATTTGAGATAAGATTTTGAATGAAGGTTGCCGTCACAAATCATTATTAAAACCTTTATTAAACCAGATTGTGACATTAACATGTATAACTAACCTTCATTGGTCGATTATATTAAACACGATTATGAAAATTACCAACCGAATGAACATGTGGTTAATGTATTTCTTAAATTAATAATTTAAACAATTTAAATGTTAATATTGTAAATAATTGCTGTAAATATTTTTGAAAATAATATGGAACGAGAGTGATGTTAAAGGCGTGCTTATAATATTTTTATTGTCTTTGACAAATATTATAAACAATTTCTAATTGTTATAAATAATTTATGTGATTTTGTTATAAACATTTAAGAGCTAATTAAACATTTGGATTGAAGTTAACAAGTTTAAGAAATTAACATAATGATCCAATAGGATGTGAGCAAAGTACTTGAAAGATTTGCGTAAATATAATGTGAGTTGTCTTATAGACATTTAAAAGTTTGAGAGAACAAGCTGTATTCTTACGTAACATAGCGTGTGAGAAGGGAGTGCATTTGACCAGTATGCAACAGGCTGGAGGGTAGCCCGCAGCTGTGCCAACATCTGGTTCTCAGAGAGTGAGGTCGTACACACTCTGGCCTTGCGACTATAAATACCATTCTCATGTTTATTAAAAGGAAACCAAATGCTCTATATATGTCACACCCTGACGTCCTTCTCCAATCCAATAGTGTTATGAATATTACGTTATTTGAAGCTCTTGGGAGCTAAAATGTTTTATATCATGTTGTATGATAATTTTTGCAAGTCCTACTGGAGGACATAGTCAGATTGACTTGGGCTACTGATAGCCACGTCGTTTTTGTTGTGTTAGTAAAATCAGACCCTTTATTTGAAATAAAGCTTTTGTACAGTTTAAAGTTCTCGTCTTCGTTCTGGTTCATTTTTAAATGTCATGGTGGAGGTTATTGTGTGAACAGACTTTAGTGATCCTGTTGTCAACTCAAACCCCGAGATAATTAAGAGGTAAGTAACGGTAAGTATGAACCCCCCGTCTATTTTGGTGTGTTCCACAATGATTTCCTGTGAACTTCTGTGCTCTTATCTCGATAGTATCTGTCAGTGCCATTTTCATTGATGTAACTGTGCCGGTGCGATTGATAATTGGCAATCCGATTGAGGGGGCGGATATCTGACAGCCTACTATCCAGGTAAACGGGGACAGAAAGATTGGCGACCCAAGAACGTGGGGCTGAGTCAACAGAAAGATTGGCGCAGTCAACGTGTGGGGCTTGTTCAACAACACTGGATCACCAGGTTGAACAATAGAAAGATTGGCGCACCTAAAACGTTGGGGCTCGATTCAACAAAACTGGATTACCAGGTTGAACGCCAGTAAGAGTGGCAAACCTAAAACGTGAGGTTCGATTAGACTCAAATAAGAGGTTAATTCTTTGTTAGATGTCTAGGCCAATTGTAGTAGTTAAGAGTGTGATTATATAGGAATTAAATGTTGTATTGTATTAGGAAAATTACACTCAGAAAAGATCAGATCTTATACAACTTGAGAAAGGTTAAATAGGCTGGAAACTTAGAAAAATCGCCTATAATCTGGAATCTTATTTTATTTGACCGGCTTATGACATTTTAGTCATATTAAAGATAAATTTAAATTATTTGGATTGTAAATGTAAATTATTTGTGTTAGGATATTTTAAAATGAGCCAGGGAAATTTGAACATGTGCTTGAGTTTATTTCAACATGAAGTATCTTCGAAGGTTAATTATAAGGTAGTTATAAGTTAGATTTAAGACAGAAAATTGATCAAAATTATATATGGTGAAAAGTGTTGCTCAAATGTTGTTATTTTGCTCTTTTGATGTATGTCCCTACAGCAATCCATTTTTGAATAATATTGTAATGGCAGATGAAAGTTTGAAGAAAATGTTAGAGGAGATGTCTGCTAACTTGAAAGCTAGCATGAATAGTAGTATGAAGCAGATGCTGAATGAAAGCATGAAGGAGAATACTAGTCGAATGGAGGAGAATGCTAGTAATTTGAAAGCTAGTATGGGTGAAAGTTTGAAAGGTATCCAAACTAGTGCTGCTAATTTGGAGGATAATATGTCGCGTTTACAGATTAATACCCTAGGAATTGAAAATACTGTAAGTGACATCCGCACAAATGTGTCTGATGTTAAAAATGATGTGTCTAAGGTACAGAAAGACCTTACAATGTTAAATCTAGATGTAGCTAATGTCCGAGGGGATATTTCTTGTGCTAGAGCCGAAGTAGTTGTTGTCAAAAACGATGTAGCGACTGTCCAAGACAAGGTCGAGGAAGTCCAAAAAGAAATTCAAAAAGCTAGAACTGATGTATCCAATGTTCAGGTAGACATTAATAACATTCATGCGGATATAACTGAGGTGCAAAGTGACATAACTAAGATTCAGGTAGAGGTCAACACAGTTTTCGTAGATATCACTAAAGTCCAAACTGATGTAAATAAAGTCAGGGAAGAAATCGAAAACTCAAAAACTCTTTGTACGCGTAATATAACTGCATTAGCGACTAGACTAGTTGATGAATCAGTTAGAACAACAACGTCTTTAGCAGAGTTGAAGTATGATGTAGAGGTCATGAGAACACAGGTATTAGACCACAATAGAGTATTAAAAGAGGATATCGAAGTAGATATAGCCGAAATGTTAACATCAAACGTAGCGGTATGGAAAGACGAGTGGAATAAGTCAAGTGGGGAACATGTAACCCAAATTCAGGAAAGGATTGAAAGAAAACTTGCCAGTACGCAGATAGAAATTAACAATGAAGTAGTACAGATTAGGAAAGATTTAAGCGTCAGGATAAATTCGCTATCCGAAAAACAAGTTGACGATAGAACACAACTAGATCAGGATATGCAAACTTTAAAATCTACATTAGAGGATCAAATTCATAAAGTTGTCTCGGATGTAAATGAAACGACGAGTAAACTGAAAAATTTGAAGTTAGGAGAGGCTAGTTTAATGCAGGACTACAAAGAAGAGATAATCAAGAAAGTCTTAACAGAAATCACCGACAAGGATACAGAAGGCTTAGCTTGCGAATTGAATAGGAATTATACTAGAAGACATAACCTAGAGCCAGAAGAAAGAGACGTGACTCCTGAAGAACGTGTATCCAGATTCAGAGAGGAGGATGACGAGAGGAATATGGAACCTGAGTGGAATTATCGAGATAGTGGGAAAAACTATCCGGATTCATATCCGAGGAACGTGACGGTCATTAGGAATTTCGAAGACAAACCACAAAAATTCAGTAACACTGATAGTTTGACACCTATAGAGTATGTAAGGAATCTCAAAGATTATTTCATCGAAGCTCACATTCCCAGAGAGAGAGAGATGAAGATAGTAGAGAGATATCTGATTGGAGGACCCCTTGAATGGTTTCGCGCATTTAGATACACATTCAGTAACTTTGACGAGTTTGCAGAGGCATTAATCTAACGATTTTGGTCCATAGAAGCGCAGAATTCGTTAAGAGCGGAGGTGTATTCAAGAAAATACTCAGGTACTCTTCCAACGAGGTACGCTGATTTCTTTACGAGTCAGTTGTCCCGCTTGAGATTTTTGCAACCCCCATTGTCCACGGAGCAACTAATAGATGCGATTTCTCGTATGCTGCCAGTTGAGGTGAGGAGACTTATAATTTCGTCCAACATCAGGGATGTATCCAGCATGGATGAATTACTGAGAAGGTTAGACTACACAAGTCCAATGCCTAACGTAGTCCAGAAAGGTCAAAGGCAGGAGTTTAAAGAAATCAATACGGTATACATGGACCAAGTCCAACAAACTGACAAGCCAGAGCAGGAGAAAACTGACAATGTAGGTCCTCACAGGAATAATCAGTTTAGAAATTACAGATCACAAGGTTACCGACCGTATCAACAGAGAAGAGGTTGGAACTACAACCGAGGAAACTACAATGGAAGAGGCAGATATTACAACAATAATGGGTATAACCGTAACTATAATAGGAATAACCAAAACCAAAATAGAAACCAGAATACTCAAGGTCAGGTTATGACACCCGATCAGTATCAGCAAAGAGAAAAGGAAAGCCAGCAATACTTAAAAGAATTAAGGGATAAAGAAGCTGACAATCAAAAGAAAAGGCAGGATGTTGTAATCGATCCTGGGCCTTCTACGAGCCAGCAGAACTTAGAAAATAGAAATACTGGTCAGAAGAGAAAGTAGAGAGGAAAGAATACATTAACCACACACAACCCAGAGTAGAAGAAATTTATGATTAAGGAGCATAGAGGAAATATCATACTAGAGTAAGCCAGTATTAATTCAATTTCGTGTTCAAGAGAGTTGAGATACTTGTAACATTGAGTTTAAAAACAATTTGCAACTGTTTTTAAAACGTGGTGAGAGGAGAATGCCCCCGTAATTGAATTATGCAGAGACCACGGTGGCTATATTTGAAATTATAAGGAAAGTTATGGTTGTCATAGTTATGGCGTGGGTAGTCATGACGTAAGCACGTATGACGCAAATGCTATGCTAGCAGGCTACTTGAGCTGAGATTCTCAGTGACGTCAGCATTTAGTCGAGAATGTTCCAAGATTTACGACGCAGTCGCAGGAAACGAGGAATTCTGCTGAGGAAGAAACTATGCTATTGGAGGAGAGGCATGAACCAATCAACGATAGTTTAAAGGAAGACGGAGATTGCTGAAACTATGGTATTTTTATTACTTTTGGAATGCAGAATTGTGGAAATCCATTTGCAGTAATAGCATTGATTTGGAATTTTGGTGAAATTTGTTTTCAGTTTTTGAATTTTGAAAATCCGTCATGTATTAACGAAGTTGGAACTTCTAGCGATGACGCAGTACCACGCTTTGGAAGGGATGGAAACGCCCCTCGGGAAGTTAATAAAAGGGCTTGCGCAGAAGAGAGGAGTCTCTTTCGTTCTCCGATTATTCTAAGATCTCATTCTCAGATCATCGAAGTCTATTGTGAAAGTTCTTTTCTTATACATTCATTATAGTGAGACGTCGAAGTGAACAGCAGTGAAAAGAATCGTCTTTATAACGCGTGGCGAGGCCACTATATTAACGAGATCCAAGTCAAACTAGGTGAAGTTGAAACGGACCTTAGAAAGCTTCTACAAGTTTAGCTTCGAACAGTTAGCGGTCACCGATAAGCTAATTGTATTGTGCAGTGCTACATGCAGTTATAGAGAAAAGCTGAACAATTTCGACCGATTAGTTTAAAAGATATTAGCAGTTTTATACGACTAACAAAAGTGATTATCTCGCCACAAGAGAAGCACTTTTGTATAGCCAGAATCAACGCAACGGCTGACGCTGCGAGTGGAATAGAAAGACTTCAGATTGCTTGGTTACAGAACGATACAGTATAATGGAGCAATTGAATACGGCAGTTTGTTCTTCTGACACTACAACCGAAGAGCAGATGGAAGGCTAAAAGGGCTTATTGCAATTGGGACATACTTCAACGGAGTAAGATAGCGACATGGAACTTCGCTAATTGCTATTCCACACAAGCGAACATGCGGTGAATACCATCTACACCCATGTTTCGTAATTAAAGGCTGAATACCATCGAACAGCCATAGAAACAATTTCGTACTCTGAATATGAATAATTTCTTCGGAAATTTCTACAAAACTTCATGGCGATTGTCTACTGGAACTTCAGGGAATTTTTCAAGAGAGGTCAGGGATGTCCCGACTCACAAAGAAGATTATTGCCGGAAGGATGTCTATTCGTCTTCGAGGAGCAGAGCGATTTCCGGAGAAGGAAGCAGTTCGATTCTCCGAGGGTGCTATTTCCTATTTCGAGTATGGAGCTCAACTTTAACGTGGTGAAATGGATCCATCAGCAGTCTTCTTTGGGGAATTTTCCTCTGGAACGTCTATCGGCAGATAAGGTAGTCGTGAACGTTTATTGTATTTGAGTTTAGTAATGATGTTTGAGCAACTATTTTTCCCATATTTTTATCCTCATGTATTTTGCCCTATTTTCTTGTTGAGATTCTTATTCTCAGTACACCTTGATGAGTTATGCCTTTTTCGACGATTTATTAAGACATTGTTATGTCATGGGTATAGTTAACGATTTTGAATCAGTTGAGACTGATATTTAGATTTTTCAGTAATTAATATTTTTTGTAGTCACGATTTGACTGTAAGTTAATGATTTTTATGGCAGATTTAAATTCAGACAGCGTGTCACTTTATTAAAGTAATTCTACCCCAGTTTAATTACTTTGACCAATTTTCTGTCATCATCAAGAAGGAAGAACATTTAAATGATTTTAGAGCGTTAAAATCTCTTACGTTGTCGACGATCTTGGAAATACTAGTCGTTATTTGTATTGATTGCAACACAGACATTTATCGTCAGTTATGAATGAACATTGCATCATAGACACTTTTGTGAAAGAGTAACTTTAATAATGAATTATTGAATGCATTAAAGTCAAGAACTTTTGTTAGGAGTTTTTCTCAATTAGAGAGTTATATAACGATGTTTGCATTCCCCAGTCTAATTGGATTCTATTCGACTACTTTGCATTTTAGTCGCACTTTATTTGATGATAGTAATTTTATATTACAATTTTTTCTAAGATGTTAATCTTAAAATTTTGATAGACCAGACAGGCGTATATAAGCGTATTCACTATTAAATTTGTTTGAGATTGGCAAGTTTTGACTTCATTTCGGTTCATGAATGAAATCCACGAAGGTTATAGAAAAACAGTTTTGAAACTATTAATGATTATAAAAATTTTTAAGTGGAACTATGAATGTATAATCGCTAGTGCAGCGCGTGTTGAAAGTCGCTGAGGTATAATGCCCTTGAATATGAAGGAAGTTCCCACAGGAATTAATGTTAAAGAATTATTTGTGGAAGTTTTGTAAGTGATGTGGAAGTTTTTAATGCCATATAGATTAATATATGATGAATTTTGGGCATATTTTTAATGCAGATTGTGCATTAACTTGTTAGCGAAGGATTTTCCGCTGGAGTAAGATTGTCATAGTTCGTTGAAAATTAATCAAGTGATTTACTGTTATAAACATTTAAGAGCTAATTAAACATTTGGATTGAAGTTAACAAGTTTAAGAAATTAACATAATGATCCAATAGGATGTGAGCAAAGTACTTGAAAGATTTGCGTAAATATAATGTGAGTTGTCTTATAGACATTTAAAAGTTTGAGAGAACAAGCTGTATTCTTACGTAACATAGCGTGTGAGAAGGGAGTGCATTTGACCAGTATGCAACAGGCTGGAGGGTAGCCCGCAGCTGTGCCAACATCTGGTTCTCAGAGAGTGAGGTCGTACACACTCTGGCCTTGCGACTATAAATACCATTCTCATGTTTATTAAAAGGAAACCAAATGCTCTATATATGTCACACCCTGACGTCCTTCTCCAATCCAATAGTGTTATGAATATTACGTTATTTGAAGCTCTTGGGAGCTAAAATGTTTTATATCATGTTGTATGATAATTTTTGCAAGTCCTACTGGAGGACATAGTCAGATTGACTTGGGCTACTGATAGCCACGTCGTTTTTGTTGTGTTAGTAAAATCAGACCCTTTATTTGAAATAAAGCTTTTGTACAGTTCAAAGTTCTCGTCTTCGTTCTGGTTCATTTTTAAATGTCATGGTGGAGGTTATTGTGTGAACAGACTTTAGTGATCCTGTTGTCAACTCAAACCCCGAGATAATTAAGAGGTAAGTAACGGTAAGTATGAACCCCCCGTCTATTTTGGTGTGTTCCACAATGATTTCCTGTGAACTTCTGTGCTCTTATCTCGATAGTATCTGTCAGTGCCATTTTCATTGATGTAACTGTGCCGGTGCGATTGATAATTGGCAATCCGATTGAGGGGGCGGATATCTGACAGCCTACTATCCAGGTAAACGGGGACAGTATCCATAAAATTACCAATGTTATTTTTAAAATTATGGTTAAAACTAACCATAAAACTGACTCGACAAAGTAATTCTAAAATTAAGACTAAAATTATGCTTAAAATTAACCATAAAAAGTAATTAAAAATAGGATAGTGGCTAAAGCTAGACATTTTTAAAATTATGGATAAAGCTAAGGCTAGAATTTTTAAAGAATTATGGATAGCATAATGGTTAAAACAAGGCTAAAATTATCAGTAACATTTTTAGAAATTAGGGATAGAATAATGGTTAAAACAAGGCTGTAAATTCTAACGACTTTTTTTAGAAATAATGTTTAAAACAAGGCTAAAAGGAACCAGTAAATTTTTAAAAGAATTAAGGATAAAATAATGGTTAATACAAGGGTGTAAATAGCTATAAAAATGATGTGTACACTATTATATTTAGTATCCCCAAGGAAGTGTATCAATTATGTTGTCTTCTTCTTCCAGGATCATTCGCTTGTCGTAGTCGACTTTAAATTCTTTGGCAATATTTTATTTACAAGGCTTTTTGTTTTCTTATCTCTTGTTATCATGTTATTGCTTATAACAACCTTATTACTAGAACCTTGTATTAAGTCAGTCATTGTCTTTATGTTAAGTTTTTTGGCATTTTCGTGGTTGAGAGTAAATCCTTTGATCTTGGTAACCTGTTTTCCTTTATATGTTTCGTACGCATAACTCTTAGGACCTGTGCTTATCCAATCAGTACCATGATCATCTTTGCCAAATTCGTCAGTCCATTCACCAAGCATACAACCGATCTCTACGGTGTTTGTTCCATCATCTATGTAAACAATACTATCAGTGTCATAATAAACTACTGCCTTTCCTAATCTATCAAGCATATCATATAATCTTATTCTAGCATTGGAAGTGGTGAAAGCTGCCACAAATATGTTGGTATTTGTGCTATTTTCTACATAGAAATCATTGTAGCGGTATGTTACCTCAATTACTTCATCATTGATGTACATTACATTAGTAATTTCTATCTTATCGTCTAATAGCAATTCGTACCACCTCTTAGGGTCATCAATGAACTCTGTTTGTGACATGTTTTGCCTCTGACCGAACTTTCCCCAAAGAGAATTTAAGCATATTTTAGCAACAGCTCGCTTACCAGCGTTGGGTTTAATTTTGTCAATATCAAGCTTTATGCCTTGCTTTTTCATGATAACCCTTGCATATTCTTCTTTAGACTTGTAATCACCATCCCAAGGACTAGTTTCTAGCTTAATTTTCATAAAGGTTTTAATATAGTCCTTGAAAAGCTCATTACTTGTCTCTTTAAAATGCCATACTTCATAAATTTCCTGTATTTTGTAGACTTTCTCTAGAGCTTTATTAAGTTCGATTGTGGTCCAAGTCCCAAGAAGCGCCCTCTCTTCATTATTATGGTTACAACGTCCTGCCTTTTCTTTTGCACATTTCCCGCAAAGAGAGAACATTAACTTATCTAGCTTCTCAGGAAGCACTGGGTGATACAGACCTCTTGGGGGAAGCACCTTACATTTAACTAACCCAAACCAGCCTTTATTATATTTTTCTGGCTTAAATATTTTAGTGGGATGCGCTACAGTGTACCAGTCATAAAACATAACTGTTGGATATAAACTGCATATATCTATATATCTCAGCTTTTTTCCAGAAACTTTCAACTTTGTGGCATTTGTCCTACCACCGAAGAATGCGTCCCTGGGGTTTAAAGGTTCCACAACATTTATGGTTTTATCTAGACTCCTTTTGTAGTCTTTAGAATTTTTCCATTTACAGCTCCACATTTCTACAACCTTGTACCCGGCATTTTTAAGAGCTTGTGTTCGCTCTATAGTTTTTGTAAGCAAATCATCCATAGTTTCATTGTTTACATTGTTGATAGTATCGCCTGAGTAGCAGTCGGGACAACCATGCCAAAAACAACCATGATACTGGTACACAGTTTTAGTCTTATAGTCGTACCCATCGACTTTGGCTCTACAAATTGTGACCTCGCCACCGTTTAATGCGTGTCGAACATTAGGGAACGAACTTAACCATGCTATAGACTCCTTACTGAACATTTCCTTTTTTTGCTCCTTAACTACTGCAATTGTGTCTTTTTCAAGGAATTTTGACCTGTAAATTGCCATACAAACACTGGCTATAGTTATGTATTGGAAAGGGTCTATATTTGCTATTTCTAAAAATGACTGTCTAAAGGCGAGGCAACCTCGCCGTAATATATCGACATCAGAATGGCAATACTCGGCTAATTCTTTCTTAAAGTCAAACACGTAGTTTTCTTTCACTTTCTCAGCGTGCCATTCTAGGAATACTTTTCTAGCATCAGGTTTCATTGTATCAACACCATAGTATTTAGTAGCTGGAATGGACCCTACGTAATTTTGATTTTCTTTCTTGTTGAAAAAGTGTGGAAAATACCCCTTTTTTAGTTCTTTTAGTTCAAATGTTTTGGGAAAGGATGCGAGACCTCCTTGGATAAAGTTTATGCTGTCAATTATTCTGAGCCTTAGGGCTGGTATTTTGAGCTCCATAATTTTAGACCCTTGGTAAATAGTTTTAGGCTTAATGCCGTTATTGATGCAATATTGTAAAATAAAATGCGCATCATAACCTTTTGCATTGTGTGCTATACACGTAAAACCTTTGTGGTTGTCTGATATTAGCCACTGACAAAATTCGTCATTTTTTAGGAAAGCCCGCCTAACACCATTAAAGTCATAAACGGATACAAAGTTTGGGACGTGTACTCCGGTATCTTGTTCAGCTTCGTAATCGAAAAAGTAGTAGTTTTCCGTGTAAGTGCACCATTTATATCGCTTATCAGCCTTTCCATTGCAAATACAATCTTCCATACAGTATCCCCCACGGTTTTTCTTTCCTTGCATATAACATTGGTGCTCTTCTCTTTTCACGATATCATTACAATTCCAACACTTAG
This sequence comes from Meconema thalassinum, assembly GCA_946902985.2. Classification (NCBI taxonomy): domain Eukaryota; kingdom Metazoa; phylum Arthropoda; class Insecta; order Orthoptera; family Tettigoniidae; genus Meconema; species Meconema thalassinum. Next base: position 1,212,472,453 of record OX336388.2, read on the forward strand.
AGTACCCACAATTGTGCTTATCACTTCTGTTACATATCTTATTACACTTTTTGCACTTGTAAGCTACCTCACACACTCTCTCATGGTTATCAACGCAATCTTTACCAAAACAATATCTATTGCACTTTTTACAGTATACTCGGGGTCGCATACCTTCTGGGAAATCATGTTTTGGGCACAAACACAAATTACACACATTTTTATCTTTTTTACACGAGTGCTTGTCCTGATGATCGTAAGGTATATCACATATTTTGCAGTAATATGAACTTCCATAAAAACCTCGTATATTATTAATGGAATCATAATGGTCGTTATGCAAGTACAAATAAATTGTTATCGCGTCATTTACACCTGAGGCCTGGATTACTTTGTTAAAATGGGCAGCCGAAACAACCTTAATCCGAACACCCATGAGATGTGCAACATCTCTAATATCGTCTAAACTAAACCCATCTTCACAGTTCATTCCGAATCTTGTGCATAACTCTTTTGCTAATTTTTCTTGCAAACTCCGTCCTTTCCTAATGTAGGTAATTTCATTATCAGTTAATTTCCTGTCAAGTATATTTCTAGTTTCATACGTGAGGGCTGTGATTATTGCTCTTGGCCCGCACAGGTTATCGGTGTTGGTTATTTTGTTTATGCTTCTTTTAGCCATAGCATCTTTAGCAATATTGATTATTTTCTTACCCTTTGCTCCTTTTCCTCTGGGTATTTTGTAGACCTCGAAGTGAAAAGTGGTATTGTTGATATCTACATTTTCATTAGATGTTATTATTCTTTCAATCTGGTCAAGTAGATGTGAAGCATTAACTTTTATTTTTCTTTTTGATGAAATCACATGGTTAAAATTATTATTTTCTGCAACTACTTTCATCTGATCACCTGGCTTAAAATCAGTTAGTTTTCTTACTTCTTTTATGGCTGCATGCACAGCTTTTCTGACCGCTTTCATTTGTTCTATTGGTTTTCCTTGCAAATTTTTTATGTGTATAGTATATGCTGTCTGCCATACGTTAAACTTTTTGATCAGCACAGTACGAACACCTTGATGAATTTCGAAAGGTGACTTTTTAGCTACTGTTTCATTAAATATTTTTTTCTTAAAAGGAAAAATTTGGCCCAATTTTTGCTTTACAATTTTTAAGTCCTTAGATTGAACAGGTGTTGGTTCCTTCTTAATTTCAAAGAGGTCTTGATCAAATCCAAAATGCCTGATTTTGTCCAAACGTTCCTTTTCTTTCGCTATCAAATTTAGCAACCCTTTCTTTGAATGAATTACTGAGTAGCCCTTAATTTTGTTTTCTCTGGCGACTTGTTTTAGTTCACGAACGCTCTTCTTAGGCAGCTCTGATTCTTGATACGTAAACAAAGCACTATCTCCGGCATTACTCCAAGCACTGCTTACAGCTTCAAGAAGAGCAGCTTTCTTCATCTTGTATACTCCTTTTAGTTTGAGTTCCGTTGCCAGAACCCTTAGTTCCTTTACAGTTGCACCGGTTCGGTGCTTAATATTTTGTTTTAAATCCATTTATTATATAACTTTTTTAAATTAAAAATTTCATTTTTTAAATAAAAATAATTATAAGACATTACTCTTTCGGAGTCGAGAGAAATGATAGTAAAATATTTATATTTTTTTTTTTAATTTTTTATAGGTAATAAATGGAAGTAAATCAATTTCTCAAGACGCTCAACAGCATCAACGAACAAAAGACGTTTAAAAAACTCAGTGAGTTAGAAATAGGGAACGAATACCTTATAACGAATGTAGATGGTATAAATACAAAATATGGAAATAAAACTTTTCTAGAACTTGATAGTGAATTTAAGGTTATATTGCCTGACAAATACAACAAGGTGCTAAGTTGTGGAAAGGAAAAAAAGAAAATGATAGGGTTGAAAATGGTATACCACGGCACAAAAGAAGTCTATGGTGGTTGCAAAGCGCACAATCTTGAATTCTTTTAAACATTTTCTTAAATTTTCGTAACTCCCCGACAAATTTTAAGTAGAAAATTTATGGTTTTAATGGTTAGTAACCATTAAAATCAAATACCAAAATTAAAGTAAAATTAAGGATTCCTTCGTAGCTTTATAAAAGTTGTAACAGCTATCTATGTCATTACCATTAAGTTCAAAAAGATAATCTATACTATCCTCAGACAACTGATTTATAAATACTTCTACATCTTCAGTAGGATGTAGTAAACGCAGGAAGAAAGAAAGGGTTATTCGCTTTACTCGGGCGTCCATTTATTTATACAGAAATATTATAATATAACATTTTCTTTATTAACCCAGCTATTGTGAGAATTATCAAAGCCCAACCATTTGACATATGCCCGATTTCCTTTCTTTCTTAAAACTTTTTCAACAAGATATGCCTCTGGATACTTTGTTTTCTGTAATTCTTGCTCATAAAAGTTCCCCTTTATTTCTTCCGCATTTACATCTTTCAATTTGTACGTAATAGGGTCGGAATAAACGATATCTTTTATTTCAAATATTTCAGTCGACCAATTTCCTGTGTATCCTTTTTCAAATATACCTTTTAGTTTACTAATTCTGACTTGATCGCCAACTTTAAATTTCGCTTTTTCTTCCGCTCCTACGCTTACAGTGTAAACAGTTTTCAACAAATGTTCTTCATTAGCTTTGTTTACGTTTTTTGGCTTCATATTTATAGTTGTGTGCGTCGTATTATTGTAGCCATTAATTAACTTTGGTAAAATGCCAACCCAGCAGTAGTTTCCTTGAATATCAAACTGCTTCCACATTTTCTCTTTTAAGGTCCTATTGAATCGTTCTACAACTGAAGCTTTTACCTCAGTAAAAGTCGAATAATGATTGATATTAAATGTTTTCATTAATTTTGAAAATTCTTTATTGTAAAATTCTTTACCGTTGTCTGTTTGAAGATTTTTGGGTTTTCTGTTTTTTAAAATACCATCAAACGCTTCAGCAACACTTTTACCCGTTTTATCTTTGACTGGTACACCCCAGGCATACTTTGAAAACACATCAATGACTGTTAACAAATACTTGTAGCCTTTATTAAGCTTCGATATCCCCTTATTTTTCCCGAGTCCATTTCTACCAAATCCGCTTGCCAAATGTCATCAATGCCGTGAGTTGTAACCCTCCTTCTCGGAAAATTCTTCCTCATGGGTTTATGAATTTCGTTTATAATTTCCTCCCGAATGCTAACGGGTGGTTCTCTAATTTTGGTAGAACCCCCTATTTCTACACTCTCATTAACTTTTTTTTCAAACCTGCTTTTCTTACTCCCACACTCGGAACATAAACCTTCGATTCTAGTTCGACCATTTTTTGTCGAAAGGGTGTGAGGATGCAGAGTTTGAGTAAACGTTTTGCACTTTAAACACCAAATGTGATTATTCATTTATTAACTAATTAATTAATTAAAATTAATTATAAAATAAGCATTGGTTTACTCAGACACCCAACATTGAAGAACGCAAACTATCTTACAAGAAACAAGGGTCTACTACGAGACAATTCTTGTCGTTGTTCAGTTGTTCCCAAGTGAGAGATATAAACAACCTTTTTTACCCATTTTCTAAATTTTTGAACTATAGGATTGCCTCTAGAGCTGTAAATAGCCTTTAATAACCCTTCGTGTGTTAAAAATGTTAAAAGCGAACCATCTTTTCTATTATCCACCAACTCATCATTGATTAGACTCTCAATAACAAAAGTTTTATAATGTGCAGGTGAAGTATAACCTCTATCTTTATGTCTTAAAACAGATATTAAGTTTGACATTCCAAATATTTTAGAGATATCTTTAACCTTAAAAAATATTTTATCCTCAATTCTCTCTCCTCTAGTTTCAACGTTAAAAATATTGCCTTCATCATCCATAAATTTTTCAAAATCTTCAAGTTGAATTAATGGTGGTAAAAGATCATATTTATAAGATATAGCAGTATTAATTTTAGGAACATTTTGTTTAACCCAAGCCCTTTGTTGAGGAAATTAACTTTTTTATATTTATATTTATATTTTAATTCATTAATTAGTTAATAAATGGAATCAATTACCGATATTCTGAACAGCAAACTTGTCTATAATAGCATACAAGTGGTTATTGCTATTGATGAAAATAACGATTCATGGTTTAAAGCTAAAGATATTGCTTTAATATTGGAGTATAGAGATACTGATAAAGCAATTCGAAAACACGTTGCTATTGAAGACAAAGGTACATTCGATACCTTAAATAACCCCGCCGTTTTGGCGGGGTTAAAAAATACACATCCTCAAACCATATTTATTAATGAATCTGGGTTGTATTCGCTTATTTTATCATCTAAAAAAGAGGAAGCTAAAAAATTTAAGAAATGGGTAACGAAAGAAGTCCTTCCATCAATTCGAAAGTACGGAGAATACAAAATTAAAGAAGAATATAAGAACCAACTAGTTGGGTTAATGCAGAAACTTCAAATAAAGGAAGCAGAAAACGAATCTCTTACCCCATTAGCCACACCTCTTGCACTTAAAACTAGTAAGAATAATTGTCTGCTTATTATAGATAAGCATGAACCAAACGAAAAGTACAGATACTATGCAATAAGGGCGCAGAGACAACAGGTGAATCAAGCAATCAAAAAAATATGCAGGCGGCACCCCGATTGTGAGATAGTTTATGAAAAATATAATGATCCTAATAGCGTAAGGTTGTATGTGCTTATGAAAGAACAAATAAAAATTAGCTATTCGGGAAACCATTTTAATATTCCATTTACTCCTGATCTTCTTAAAGGAACAATAGAGATGTTGTATAAAAACCTGTTACATTAGACTGTTTTTAATGGATATTTTCTCCATTAAAAACTAAAACATTTTAACATTAGTGTTATTCGACCGATTCATCAGGATGAGGTTCATATGCATCAAGTATTACTTCACCAAACATCGTCACACTAACATTTATTGGAAGTTTTAAAATTACGCTGCCCATTTTATTTTTAAAGCATAAAGCATCACCAGATTTAACGTTGAAGGGCTTACTAGTATCTACCATAATTTTTTCTTCTTTGGAACGTGCAATATAAACGTCTAATACTGTTTTAATAGCGTCATCTGTATATGAAGTAAATACTTTATCTGGGTCTACGATACGAACAAATATTTTCCTAATCGTTGCGTTGTATGTAAAAATATGCTTAATTTTATCTTTCTCTGCAAAAAGGTCCTTTTGTAATATTATCCTATCAAACACCTTTCTTTCTAAGTTGTCAACCTTTTCTGTTAATGTTGATACTGGTGCAAGACAAGTAGTGGCATATTCCGAGAACAATTTTTCTATTTCTTTTTTCGTGAAGTAGTCCCCTTCAGTAGTAAGTGGTTTGAGCTTTTCTAAGAGATATTGCTTATTAACGACATCTTTATTGTTGATTGGATCTTCAATATTCGCTATCCTTTTACCTTGAAAATCAATCCATGTTTTTGAAACAAAAAAAAAGCTCACCAAGGCGTTTATTTAGAGCCGTAACTAGTCTTGAAAATCGTTTTTCTAAATCATCCTTTGTGATAGCTTTAATATTTAATGAACTACTCTCTCCGTTTATAATTTTATTTCCAAATATGTCCATTTATTAAATCTATAATTTCGTTAAAATGAGCGGGATTAGGGGAACCCCAATTCGAAAACAACTTTAAAACAAGGACACATAAATGACCACATATATATTCATCAAACATTTGAATTCTTTCGGCGTTATAAAATAGGTTGCTAGCTCCCAAATAATTTACTAGTTTTTCAGGAACATCTCCACCAAATGAGTCAAAGACGAATTTTTGGTTACCCTTTTTAAAGTAACAAATCCAATGAGTACCTGCATGATCCGACGTATCCAAGTTTACAATTCCTGATTCACAATCATTAGGTTTTGTAGGCAATTCATCAATCATAAAAACATTTCGAAAATGCTTTAGGTTCATTTCGTGTATTATTTTAAGTATATCGAAATTACTTAAAGGGTGCTTATAGTTGGAAAGTATATCACTCAATATCGATGAAATTTCTCTTTTTTTTTTAATTTTAGTTATTCCCAAACAACCTTGTCCAGTCTTTTTTTCGATCACCAGATTATGTCTAATTTGTTCAGCCAATTCCGCATCTTCTTTTTGCTTTTTATGAACCGCGCTTGTAATGGCTGCAGCGCCACCTGACAGCGAACCAATGGCACCCAATGCAGCTAATATTAATGGCAAAAATCCTCCTTGGTGTTCATTAATTCCAGAACCTTGTTTCTTCCTACTGAGATATTCGAATATTTTCTTTACAATTGGAATGGACAAACTTATAAGTAAGCTACCACCTTTTTGAATTTTTCTTGCTTTCTGCTTCTTTTGTGTATCTGTCAAGTACTCATCTAGATAGTCGTGCTTTTTCAGATCTTCGTTGGAGAGTTTTATTTTAATAGCTTTGGGTTTTAGTTTCCCTTTTTGGGAAACGTTGTAATCAATACTAAATCCTTTCATTTATTTAATGAAAAAATTATAAACAAAAATTTTACAAATTTATACTCAGACGCCCCAACCATTTTCATCTAACCCCATTCCCATTTTTCTTTTTCCATACATTATTCCAGTAACGGCTGTAGCTGCTAGTCTCTCACTCAAGTTAGCATCTTTACTGAAGATTCTTTCTTTTGCAGCCTTTTGTAATTCTTTATCTGCTTGATGTCTGTGCTCTAATTTTGTATGGTCGCGGTATGCTATATCATGTAATTTACATGCTTCGTCTAATGGGTTGGACCCCTGAACACCTTCGGCTAGTTGCTTGTCTAATGGATTACCAGGACCACAAAATTTATATCCCGGGAGTGTTAAGTCAATATTATTTTCACCTATTTTATTAATCATCCAATTAACTAATCCTTTACCATGTTTTTCAGATTCCCAGAATGTATGGGGAATGTTATTTAAAAACCTAATTAGATATGGAATACCTTTAGGATTATTAACAATGAAGTCATTAAACTTACTCGTAAGCATCTTCGTTATTCCAACCTTTTCATTGTGATAGACGTTGTTTCCAGCATTTTCTTCGCCATGAATTACCATTAATCTGTCTATTAATTCCCTTACATCATCCATCCACACATATTCAATCGGTCCTTTTGAATATTTTTTTACAAAACCAAATCCTGATTTAGGAGGAGTGGTTAGAGATGCAGCTCTTTCTTTTCTACTAACTTTTTCTGAAAGCCATATATCCTTTATCAACGTATTATATTTTTTGCCAACACTGCTTTTAGGTTTAGTGCTATTTGGGTCATTGTTTTGATACATAGCATTTGTAATTTTTAAAATAGTCTTATATGTGCTGCGGTCTTCGTCTGTATACTCATCATCGTTAGGTATATCATTTAAGGTTAAAAATAGCATTAAACCCTTTGTAGCTTTAAAATTCTTACCCTTAATTATAATATCGTCATTACTGAATTCAACTTTTGAGTCACCTATATAATAACCCTGATAGTTCTTATCATACCTTATTCCAAATTTAGGGTCACTAATTCTAGGTAAATATTTTGAAATTATTACCCCTAAGTGGACCGTAGAATAATCAGTTATGCCTTTCCTCTTAACATTTTCTTCACTTTTATCATACACTTCATCGGCCTCTTGAAATAAACTCCTCCCCTTTTCTTTCTGAAGTTGCGACTCTAAATTCTTTCTGACCTTTCTTGCCGATTTTAAAGCTTCTTTTTGCTCATCAGTGACATCATATTCATCCAAGAAATGGGAACCTTCGGAATCTGAAGGAAAGTCTTCTTTATAGTCAATTCTGTAAGGAATTAATTGTTTCTCCACTTCTCTATTTTCTTCTATAGCTTTAATAACATTTTCACTGATGTCATTTAACTTGTTGCCTAAAACATTAACAGCATCGATAACAGGTTGATCTTCTTTTTTATACTTCTCGTATTCCGTTATAGGCTGCTTCTTCCATATTCGAAATTCGTCTTTTAATTCTTCAAATTTCTTCCTATTCCTTCTTGCTTGTTGAACTACCTTTTGATCGTATTTCGCAAACATCTTTATTATAGGTGAAATTTAAAAAAAATGACGTTTGATGCTAACATTGACGTTTGACATTTGACGCTGTACGTTGACGGTGACATTGACGCTGTACGTTGTACGCTGACGATGTTGGTGTTAGAATATTCAACCCAAAACCTGCCAATACCCTGGAGTAGTTACCCAACATTTAGAAACGTTTTAATTTTATTCCTATATTTACCATCGTTAGCTTTGCGATTCATATCAATAGTAATAAAACCAAACTCCTCATTCCAACATTTGCTGCAAATATTCTTAAAGTCTTCAAATTTCATATCGCCACCAACAAATTCTTGATAAATATGATTTAAATTGGTATTATCTTGCCTAAATATATTTAAGAAGTTTAAGTTATCACGAACTAATTGTTTTGGTATTTTTGAATACGTTTGAGCTAAGTAAAAACAGTCAATCCCTTTATGTCTTCCTCGTGTAAAATATTCTCGAACTATGTCTTGGTTTTCCAGTATGAAATCGTCGAAAATTACAACTGACCTATCTTCACATTTATCCAGGGGCATTATGCTTTCATCGTCATGAATAAATTGTGCAATGGACTTTCCTAACTTCTCTTCGATTTTATTACATTTTTCCATAAACTGTTGATACTTAGATTGATCTAAACTTTTAGAGAAGATGTAAAGGTTGTTTATTTTTTCCCAGTTTAACCATCCAGGTGCCAAAATATAATTGTCTATCATTAAGGTTGTTTTACCACAATTACTGGGGCCTATTATAGCACAACGAATGGAATTCGGTAATAATTTGCCATGTTTGTTCTTTACTTGCTTTTCTACAAGTCTTACTTGTGGGTCCCAATCTACAACATTTCGTTTACTCATTTTCGTTTATTTTATTAATTAATGAATGAATTAATAAATGAAGAGAATTTTTGAACTAAGTGGTAAAACTTCGGTTTTAGAGAAAAGGTTAAATGTTCCATTGCGAGATGAATTTAGAAAAGTTGGATTAATAGGGTTTTACTCAACCTTCCTAACACCAAATATTACAACAAAAAACAATAAAATACACTATGAAAAAGTATCAGGTACGATAACTGAAATGTTTATTCCACCAGGTCAATATAATGTAGAAAATTTACAAAAAGCTATTCAAGGTCAAGAACCTAACATTAGTATTGAACAAAATAAAATTCTAAACAGATTGGAAATAATTAGTGATTATAAAATATATTTTGACCAAGAAGAAAGTATTGGTTCAATTTTAGGTTTTAATAATCAAATTGTAGAACCAAAAACCAAAACACTTGCTCGGAACTTACCTAAAATAATTCCGTTCGAAAATATCCGCGTTCATTTCAATTTAGCGGATGGAATGTTTGTAAAAGACTCTGAGCATTTTCACCGTGAAACAAATATTATTGCATCATTTAAACCAGCCCTAGAATTTAGTGCTCCAATAATTTATGAGCCGAATTATCCTATATTTTGCCCAGTTTTCGATAAAATTCAGAATTTAAAAATTACTGTGACCAATGAGAATGACGAAGTAATAGATTTCAACGGCGCAACAGTTACTGTAATTTTAGAGATGAGTTAATTATTTCCTCTTCATTTAATTTTCTATTATTTTTCTTATAATAAATGAACAAAGTAGAAAGTTACCAGTGGCAGTCTTTTCCTGTAAATGAAAAGACTAAAAACAATTTAAATTTGCCAAACAAGGACGTGGAAATAGATATTAAAGTTGGTGATGGTTGGATTGATAATAATGCGCACCTGTATATTACTTTCGATGTAACTCATGCTGATGGAACTGATTACACTAACTATGAAGGAAAGTCAAATGTAAAGCTAATTGACAATTACCCCACTCAATTTTGGAGCACTGTAACCGTGAAAAAACGAGGACACACCATCTATCGAATTGACCATCCAAATATATCTTCAACGGTTCTGTTTAATTTAACAGCCTCTTATAGTGATAAAATGATATATTCAGGTAATTTTCTTAATAATGGTAAATTGCAGAAAAAAACAAATGAGTTAAGGTACCCTTTAAGTCTTCTTGGTGGCTTTTTTAAGGATTTTAAAGAGATTATGTGGGAAGGAGATTTAACTGTTACATTTACATGGAGTCAAAATGCGACCGATGCTTTGTATAGATGGTGGACTAAGAATACCGATGGGGGCAATGTTGCTGGAACTCTCCCGGAGGAAGGAAAAGTTACCGTAAAGTCAATGGAGATAAAAATTCCTGTTGTTAAATACGAACCAAATTATGAGCTTGAACTGAGAGAGAAAATACTAAAAGAACCACGAATTCCTATATCATTCTTTGACCTTCAAACTCAAGAAATTTCAGGCCTAAGTGGGAAAAGGAATTTTGAAATAGATATTACTAATTACTACAATTCAATGGAGTTTGATCTGCCATATTTTATTTTTGTTGTGTTTCAAACTAATAGAAAAGGTAACCAAGATATGAATAGTTCCAAATTTGATCATGTTCAGCTTCAAAATATTTACATGAAAAACGGAAGAAATGAAATGTTTCCGGAAGAAATGTGGAATATCAATCCTCCTAATACTTATCTAAATGCCTATTATGCTTTTAGGGACTTTAAGCGTATAACTGAGCTGAAGTATAATGTTGTTGTAACCCCCACAGAGTTCATTGCTTCTTATCCTATTTATGTTATCAATATAAGTCGGCGTAGAAATGTAGTAACACCTCAGAAAACCAGTATGAAATTGGTAGCAACATTTAATGCCAATATACCTGAAAATACGCTTGCTTATGTAATTATGTACGGTAAAAAGAATTTAACCTATGATGCTAAGCATGGAATAGTTACTGAAAACTTTTAAATATGAGAGTAGTTGTTATTCATTTTAATAAATTAGTAAGAGTTTAGTTTTTAAGTTCAATTGAACTTAAAATCTAAGAATTAAGAAAATGATATTTTAGGTGAAAAGGCAATTAAATCTGCAAAATTTTGTTATTTATAGATATAAAAAACAGTTAATAAATATGGAACCCGAATATAATATAATGCCTTGCAGCCTGACAAATATTTTAAAAGGGGGTTGTGTTTCAAATACACCCACCAAAGTAAATAATGTGCCTGAGTGTATTAAGAAAATAGTCTTTGATTACTACCTTAAGCTGCAAAATTTGCAACTGACAATCTTAACACGCGTTAGTGATGACAGTGATTTCATGGAAATTGGTGATGCCTTAGAGGAATTAGAAGAACAAGTGGACAAATTAATAGTTTCCGTTAAATAACTATTGTTATTATTTAATTAGTAAGAGTTTAGTTTTTAAGTTTAATTGAACTTAAAAACTAAGAATTAAGAAAATTATATTTTAGGTGAAAAGGCAATTAAGTCTGCAAAATTTTGTTAGTTATAGATATAAAAAACAGATAATAAATATGGAACCTGAATACGCCATTATCGTCCGTTGCGTCGACGTAAATAATGTGCCTGAGTGTATTAAGAAAATAGTCTTCGATTACTACCTCAAGCTGCAAAATTTGCAACTAACTATCTTAGCACGCGTTAGTGATGAAAGTGACTGTGTAGAAATTAGTGAGGCATTAATGGAATTAGAAGAGCAAGTAAAGAAACTTATAGTTTCGGCTGAGCACTGTGCGAAAAAAGAAGGAAGAAGTTAAAAATAAGTTATCAGTGAACTTGACCAGGAAACTCCGTTAGCCTTGATACGCTCTTAAGTCGATAAGATAACCTCGCTATCACTCTCTCTCTTTGTGCCATCCGCTCACTCGCATGGAAGTAATGTGGTAAATTAAATATTACTTAGAACCCAGCTGTTAGTCTTGTTACACCGGAAGTACTAGTAGCAAAGCAAGAAACTACGTAGTATGTGCAGCGCGATCTATTAGCAAACAATAAAAGCTCTTCGTAGTGCACTTCTCGTAAGCAATTGCACCACATAAAGCCGCAAACGCGCTTTTTCATTGCTTTCCTCGTAGCTCAGGGGGACAAGTGTTTGGTTTGTTGAGGTTTGTTCACTTAGAAACGGAGGCGCCCCGTTTTCTATGGTTCGAATCCCACTCAATCCTTTCAAAAAATAACTGAGTCATTAATAGAGAGAGAAAAGAGGAGTAAGGAGCAAATGCTCTCCAGGGTCTGTTAGAGGCATTCTGAGAGATGAAAAGTAGATGGGAGTGGCCACTCAAAAGGAAAGGAATGAGAAGTTGGAAGGAGAAGCTGAAAAAGGAAAAAAAAAAACTCCCTAGGGGTGTCGACGAGGAAAAATTAGAAAACCAGCGCTGGCTTCGAAACACCCCTGGGGGTTTCTCTGAAATGTCAGAGTTTTGCAAAAATGTTGTTAACTGTGACCCTTTAACGCTTAAATAGCAGTGAGTCGTCACCAGAAATATATCATAGTCTTTGATTCTATTAAAGTTGTTATTACCATAAGATAAATCTAGAACAAGATTTTCCACTTTCAAACAATTGTTCTATATCATATTTCTTTAAAAAGTCACTAGAATTTACACCCTTGTTTTAACCATTATTTTATCCTTAATTCGTTAAAAATTTACTGGTTCCTTTTAGCCATTGAAAATTCTAACGATGTTTTTTATCTCTAAAATATTTGGAATGAAAGATTTTGCCGAAGTCACAATTTTTAATAAAGATAGAGGTTATACTTCGCCAGAACATTATAAAACTTTTGTTATTGATAGTCTAATTGATAATGAGTTGATGGATAACAGAAAAAATGGTTCACTTTCAACATTTTTAACATTCGAAGGGTTAATAAAGGTTATTTATAGCTCTAGAGGAAATCCTGTAGTTCAAAAATTTAGAAAATGGGCAACTAAGGTTGTTTATACCTCTCATTTAGGAACAATTGAACAACGATAAGAATTGTCCCGTAGTACACTCAGAGGTGCAAACCCAGAATCTATAAGTGATGTCTTAGGTTGTTCTGTAACCTCCACTCCACGTATATATGCATTTAATTTAGCCCTTGTTTTATCCCTAATTTCTAAAAATGTTACTGATAATTTTAGCCTTGTTTTAACCATTATGCTATCCATAATTCTTTAAAAATTCTAGCCTTAGCTTTATCCATAATTTTAAAAATGTCTAGCTTTAGCCACTATCCTATTTTTAGCCTATTTTCAATTTTGAAAAAATAGGCTTATGAGATCACCTTTTGTCCGTGTGTGTGTGCGTGTGTGTGTGTGTGTGTGTGTGTGTGTGATTCGTGTGTGTGTCCCCCCCTAATAAAATCTAAACGGCTGGAGCGATTTCAATGAAACTCGGTATGTTCATAGCACTATTCCCGGCGACCTCGACCGTGCCCTTCAAATTTTGTTACGTCTCACCAATGCAAAATGGCGGCTGTGCGAAATATTTCACTAGCATTCAATATCTCCGAAACTATTACCGATATCGCCCTGAAATTGTGTACGGTGATAACGGGTACTACTAGAAGTTCACCTATGAGACTTTCAAAAACCTGGTGACTACAAAACCAACATGGCGGTCAAGCGAAGTTGAGACTTTTAAATAGACTTTTCTCGCGATTTAACTATCCACACGTAATGAAACTTGGTACAGAAAATGTTTATACACATTGTAATGCACTGGAGTCTAATTTAGTTCAATTGTTTACATAACTTCAAAATGGCGGCTGTGCGAAATATTTCACTGACATTCTATATCTCCGAAACTATTACAGATATCACCCTGCAATTTAGTACGGTGATAAAGGGTACTGATACAAGTTTACCTATGTATATTTCATAAACTTGTAAAGTAGAAAACGAACATGGCGACCAAGCGAAGTTGAGACTTTTAAATAGACTTTTCTCACGATTTAACCATCCAAACGTAATGAAACTAGGTACAGCAAGTGTTTATACACATAGTAATGCACTGGAGTCTAATTTAGATCAATTGTTTACATAACTTCAAAATGGCGGCTGTGCGAAATATTTCACTGACATTCTATATCTCCGAAACTATTACAGATATTACCCTGCAATTTTGTACGGTGATAAAGGGTACTGGTACAAGTTATCTATGTATACTTCATAAACTTGTAAAGTAAAAAACGAACATGGCGACCAAGCGAATTTGAAATATTTTAATAGACTTTTCTCGTGATTTAACTCTCTGAGCGCAGTGAAATGTGGTACAGTAAATGATTTTGCAGATTGTAATGCACTGCCATCTAATTTAAATCAATTGTTTACATAACCTCAATATGGCGGCTGTGCGAAATTTTTAAATTAAGTATTTATTTCTTGTGTCGTAATCATGCGATCGAAGTGAAAGTTTGAATAATGAACCTAAGCAATAATTTTTCTTGAATGGTACATAATTCTATGGCCTATACATATAACAATCCTAAATGGCGAGCTTCCGAAATATTTAGACGGTTCTCAATATCTATGAATCTTTTACAGCAACCAAACTGAATTTTTTTATGTTCATAGAGACTATGAACATATGTTCACCTATAGGACTTTCATTAACCTGGTGAGCACAAATCCAACATGGCGGCGACGCGAAGTATAAATATTTAAATGGACGATTCTCGCGAATTAACTATCCGAGTGCTGTGAAACGTTGCACGTTAAATGCTCATACAAATGTTGATCCACTGGCATCTATTTTATTTCAATTGTTTGCATAATCACAAGATGGCTGCTGTGCGTAATTTTAAAATCTCGTTTTTACTTCTTGTGTTCTAATCATGTGATTGAAGCATGAATACCACACGTACACAATAATCTTAATGTAATAGTACAAAAATAAAAATCCAACCTGGCGACTATCTGAAATATTTAGACGGTTCTCAATATCTATGAATCTTTTACAGCAACCAAACTGAATTTTTTTATGTTCATAGAGACTATGAACATATGTTCACCTATAGGACTTTCATTAACCTGGTGAGCACAAATCCAACATGGCGGCGACGCGAAGTATAAATATTTAAATGGACGATTCTCGCGAATTAACTATCCGAGTGCTGTGAAACGTTGCACGTTAAATGCTCATACAAATGTTGATCCACTGGCATCTATTTTATTTCAATTGTTTGCATAATCACAAGATGGCTGCTGTGCGTAATTTTAAAATCTCGTTTTTACTTCTTGTGTTCTAATCATGTGATTGAAGCATGAATACCACACGTACACAATAATCTTAATGTAATAGTACAAAAATAAAAATCCAACCTGGCGACTATCTGAAATATTTAGACGGTTCTCAATATCTACGAATCTGTTACAGCAATTAAACTGAAATTTTGTATGTTGTAAGAAGAAATTAACATGAGCAGGATATATGAAAATAGGCTGTATAGTTCTTCACGGAACTACTTGTTAATTACTTTTTATGGTTAATTTTAAGCATAATTTTAGTCTTAATTTTAGAATTACTTTGTCGAGTCAGTTTTATGGTTAGTTTTAACCATAATTTAAAAAATAACATTGGTAATTTTATGGATACGTTAGCCATAACTTTTTATTATTTTTATGGTTAATTTTTATGGATAATGGTAACCACAAATTAAATAGTGTTTTATGGTTAGTTTTAACCATCATTACTATCAATATTTTTTATTACGTTTTATGGTTAGTAGTAGCCATATTTCTTTAAAAGTTGGTGAACATTTAATGGTTAATTTTAAGCATAAATTTGATAGTGTTTTATGGTTGGTTGTAGCCATAATTTCATATGAAATTATAGGTACTTTTTATGGTTATCTTTAGCCATAAAAAGTAATTCAAATTATGGTTAGTCCTAACCATAATTTATCTGAAAAAATGTAATGGTTAAGATAACCATATTTTCTTTGGACAAATTTTTTCAAGAAGTTTAAGGTCATTTTATCCATAATTTCTTTGAAGAAAATATAATGGTACTTTTAACCACACTTAATTGTCTGTCCCATACCTACGCCTATACTACTAATGGGTCCCATGTTTCGACTTCCGGAAAATTTCGACATATCTTCGCGTTTCACATCCCCCAAACCCCAAAACCACCGTCAGTTCAAAAGTTTATATATAATTTATGTATATATGTATCTATCTATCTATCTATCTATCTATATATATATATATATATATATATATATATATATATATCAGTTTCTTGTGGGCACGATAACTGCCGTAATTTTTCACCAATCACTTTGAATTTTTTACATAATATGTATCCCTATAAAATCTCGGTCGAGTTCGTTAATGGGCAAAATCGGTCAAAGGGGGTAAAAATGGGGGGCTTTTTTCGAAAAAGTGAAATATCGCTATAACTCTCTTAATACATGAAATATCGAATCCCTTCACAGTTCATAATATGTGTCGGATAAGTGCCAAAAATTTATGTCAAATAGGTTTTTTGATAGCACCAACCATTGACCAAAGGGGTGGGAAAAAGTGGGTTATTCGGGAAATATTAATCATATCTCTGTTAATAGGCACAATATCAAAACCGCACAAAATGGACAATATTCCTCCAATAACTACCTAAAACCTTTGTCTGAAAGAATTTTTGATATGACCCACCATTACGCCACGGGGTGAACAAAATGATTTAAATTATAAGAAAATGCCAAGTGCCAAGAGAGGTTGCCATGACAACTTTATTTTTAATTGATAAGGGATGAGCCATTAGCAGTTGCTATGACAACGCCACTGCACGAGATCACATTCAGTTTTCATATGTCAGTGGGAAGCGACTTCGGTATCGGAACTGGTAGCATGCTGAACTTCTATGCCCAAGGTCGCGGGTTCAAACCCGGCTGAAGTCGTCGGATTTACTAAGAGCGCTAAAAAACCCTGAGTTTTCTTTCCTTCGGAGGGGAAGTTCCAACGTTCGTTGCGAGTTGCTGATTGAGGTGGCATCTAGTAGCCAAGTTCACAGCTAGGTGTCGTTGACGGCAGTATTTTAGGTAGATTTCATTAGAAAGCTAACTATTGCAATGGGTACCATGTTTCGATTTCCGGAAAATTTCGACATATCTTCACGTTTCACATCCCCCAGACCCCAAAACCACCGTCAGTTCAAAAGTTTATATATAATTTATGTAATATATGTATATATATGTATATCAGTTTCTTGTGGACACGATAACTGCCGTAATTTTGCACCAATCACTTTGAATTTTTTACCGAATATGTATACCCATAAAATCTCGGACGAGTTCGTTACTGGGCTAAATCGGTCGAAGGGGATGAAAATGGGGGACTTTTTTTTCTTCGAAAAAATGAAATATTGCTATAACTCTCTTAATATGTGAAATATCGAATCCGTTCAAAGTTCATACTATGTGTCGGATAAAGCTCAGAAATTTATGTTTGAAACGTTTTTTTGATAGCACCAACCATTGACCGAAGGGGTGGGAAAAAGTGTTTTTTTCGGGAAACATTAATCATATCTCTGTTAATAGGCACAATATCAAAACCGTACAAAATGGACAATATTCCCCTAATAATTACCTAAAACGTTTGTCTGAAAGAATTTTTGATATGAGCCACCATTGCGCCAAGGGATGAGAAAAATGATTTCGGAATTATAAGAAAATGCCAAGAGCTATCAGTGGTTGACATGGCAATACTACTAAATTGATGAGGGATGAGCCATCAGACGTTGCCATGACAACGCACTTGCGCGAGATCAGATGAGGAGCCTATTTCCAAAAGTCGACATCTGACATTTTTTACAAAAAGTAGATTTTTTAAATTTCGTATTCCTCTTGGAGAAACGCATCAAATGGATGATGGAAGATGTTCCAAAACAGGATATTTGTGGTTAAAATCAATATTAAATTTTGACTTTATTTCCAAATCTCGACATCTGCTTTGTTAAGTTATTTCCATAATCCGACATCTGCACTTCGTTCCTAAATCCGACATTTTGCATAAGAAAGTTGATGCAACTTCCAAAGTGTGTTCCAATACTCGACATTCCTGTTGCTTTACTTCGACGCAGTGTTTCCCGCTAACTTTTGATTGTAGTACTTCGCAGTGTCCGCACCAATTAACTTCTTTATAGGTGTTCCCGCCAAGTTTGTTCTAACGTGACAATGCACTGTTTCAACGCAGTATTTGTTGCCATTAGATAAACGAGGAGGAGATATTCGTAGCAAGTACAGTGAAAATAAAAGACTAGCTCTGAGCATTTTCATAGAGAAATTAAATGATGTTAGTGAATTACACTATTGTAGAGGACAAGTCAAGGTCGCCAGTATTTATCAAGTGAGCTGAATATTAGTAAATTTTGGAGAAGTTACAACCAGTCAGTATCAGCTGAGCTACGGGTTAAGGCAGCTTACTTTAGGCATTATTTCTGTCGGACATATAATATTGGATTTGGCACTCCAGCGACTGATGCTTGCTCAAAATGTTTGTTGCTGAAAGCTAATCTGAAGCACTGCAAGATTCCTCAAGAAAAGAATAATATAATAACCGAGTTAAGAGTACATAAATTAAGAGCACAAGCGTTTTATGATGTTCTACGTAATAAGGAAGATAATGAACTGATACTAAGTTTCGATGTCCAGATCAAGCCACGTATTACTCCAGACAATTGTATATGTGCAATTTTACAATCTGTGTAGGAACATCGCGTGAGCGTCAAACTACACGAAACACCTTCATATACCAGTGGCTGGAATCTTCTCGTCCAAAAGGATCTAACGAAATAGCTTCCTGTGTTTATGACAGACTTAATCATCTTGATCTTACAGGTATCACAAAAGTTAATTTGGTTTCTGACGGCTGTGGGGGTCAAAATAAAATTAGTATCATGATTGGAATGGTTTCCTATTGGCCTTATAATGATTCCCCCGCACAAGGTAAAGAAGTGGAGATGGTATTTACCGTTGTAGGACACTCCTTCTTACCCCCAGACCAAGTCTTCGGGAGAATTGAAAAGGAGATTAAAGTGTGAGGCACTATTGTAAAACCAGACACCTACACTCAAATTGGCATGCAGTTTGGCACAGTGAACACGCTAGGTGTTGATTGTACGGTGTATGACTGGAAAGGTAGCATCCAATCTTCCTTTAAAGCACCAGGGTCATGGCATTTCAGAATTCCATCCTGCAAGAGATTCGTGTTTAGGAAAGTAAAATCCTCTACTCTTCTTCGTGGAGAGCAAAATTATAGGAGTGACTTAACTGATTTTAAAGGGATAACTAAAAAGGGAAAAACGGTAATTTTCGAGAAACTTCAGTTGCCTCTTGGAGTAGCCGTCAAAGAAGAGGGTAGAGTGTAAAAATAATGAAGAACTTCAATATTATAAGAAAGTCATGGATCCAGAAAACGTGACAGTTGATGTGGAAGACGATCTTGTTTGTGAACCCCAGGAGGAGGATGACGACTTGAGAATCTAATCTATGTGACTTATTGCTCCTTTTGTATTATTTTGTTACTGCATACTATTTTTTATCTAATTTGCTGGAAACTTGTGTTCACTGTAAATTTTGTGTATATTAAATTAGGAGTGCATAACAACATTATGTGGCTTAAAATACTTGTTTAGCAAAATCCATGTTTTGTTCCAAAACTCGTCATATGCTAGAAGTTCGTTCCAAAATACGATTTTCCATTAACGTACTTCCAAAATCCGACATCTGCGAATTTTAATGCTAAATATCTCCTAAACGCATTGCTGAATCTACCTCTGGACCTATTTTTTAATGTTTATGTTATGTTTATGTTAGAGTTTGTACCATGAATAACATAACTTTTCCTGAATCTTACCGTTCAAGCGTTTTTTTCGTTTTTCTCAATAACTTAAAAAATGCACATGTCGACTTTTGGAAATAGGCTCCTCAGATTCAGATTTCCATCTGACTAAGTGTGAAGCGGCTTCGGTGACGTAACTGGTAGGCTGGCATGCTGAACTTCTATGCCCCATGTCGCGGGTTCAAAGCCGGCCAAAGTCGTCGGATTTTCTAAGAGCGCTAAAAATCCCTCAGTAAGCTTTCCTTTGGAGGGGAAGTTCCAACGTTCGTTGTGAGTTGCTGATTGAGGTGGCATCTAGTAGCCAAGTTCACAGCTGGGTGGCGTTGACGTTAGTATCTGGTAGCAACATTAGGAACTACTGCTTGAAATTTAGCGTCTGCATTCCTTACCTGAATTACAGACTAATACAGCCATCACAATTCACACCGTTTATCAGACAGATTCTACACTCACCCAAAGTACACGGGGTTATATGACCGCGTTGTCGCAGCCCCTAAACTGAGGAACCAACCAACATCTCTGCGGGAGATATAATTTTGCGTGAAGAAGTAACAGACCGTTACATAGTTACACATCAGTGTCGAAACCTTGCATAAGGACAGTGTGACCACAAGTATAACAAGTAGTTCCGTGAAGAACTGTACAGCCTATTTTCATATATCCTGCTCATGTTAATTGCCTCTATCAACATACAACATTTCAGTTTAATTGCTGTATCAGATTCGTAGATATTGAGAACCGTCTAAATATTTCAGATGGTCGCCAGGTTGGATTTTTATTTTTGTACTATTATATTAAGATTATTGTGTAAGTGTGGTATTCAAACTTCAATCGCATGATTAGAACACAAGAAGTAAAAACGAGATTTTAAAATTACGCACAGCAGCCATCTTGTGATTATGCAAACAATTGAAATAAATTAGATGCCAGTGGATGAACATTTGTGTAAGCATTTAAAACGTGCAACGTTTCACGGCACTCGGATAGTTAATTCGCGAGAAACGTCCATTTAAATATTTATACTTCGCGTCGCCGCCATGTTGGATTCGTGCTCACCAGGTTACTGAAAGTCCTATAGGTGAACATATGTTCATAGTCTCTATGAACATAAAAATTTCAGTTTGGTTGCTGTAAAAGATTCATATATATTGAGAACCGTCTAAATATTACGGAAGCTTGCCATTTAGGATTGTTATATGTATAGGCCATAGAGTTATGTACCATTCAAGGTCACTTATTGCCTAGGTTCATTATTCAAACTTTCACTTCGATCGCATGATTACGACACAAGAAATAAAAACTTAATTTTAAAATTTCGCACAGCCGCCATCTTGAGGTTATGTAAACAATTGAATTAAATTAGATGGCAGTACATTACAATCTGCAAAATCATTTACTGTACCACATTTCACTGCGCTCAGAGAGTTAACTCACGAGAAAAGTCTATTAAAATATTTCAAATTCGCTTGGTCGCCATGTTCGTTTTGTACTTTACAGGTTTATGAATTATACATAGGTAAACTTGTATCAGTACCCTTTATCACCGTACAAAATTGCAGGGTGATATCTGTTATAGTTTCGGAGATATAGAATGTCAGTGAAATATTTTGCACAGCCGCCATTTTGAGGTTATGTAAACTATTGAACTAAATTAGACTCCAGTGCATTGCAATGTGTATAAATATTTGCTGTACCAAGTTTCATTACGTTTGGATAGTTAAATCGCGAGAAAAGTCTATTTAAAAGTCTCCACTTCGCTTGGCCGCCATGTTGGTTATGTAGTAACCAGGTTTTTGAAAGTTTCATAGGTGAACTTCTAGTAGTACCCTTTATCACCGTACACAATTTCAGGGCGATATCCGTTATAGTTTCGGAGATACTGAATGCTAGTGAAATATTTCGCACGGCCGCCATGTTGGATTGGTGAGACGTAACAAAATTCGATGGGCACGGTCGACGTCGCCGGGAATAGTGCTATGAACTTACTGAGTTTCACTGAAATCGCTCCAGCCGTTTAGATTTTATTATGGGGGGGGGGGGGACACACACACACCTCTCACACACACACACACACACACGGACAAAAGGTGATCTCATAAGCCTATTTTTTCAAAATTGAAAATAGGCTAAAAATGGACTCCAAATGATAAGAAGGTTACCGTCCCCGTAAGACAATAAAATGTTTAAAATATGTTTAAAATGAAGAAAAACAAAGTTAATTAATCTCCAATTATAAAATACTTTCACGCGATAAATGAGGTCTGATCCTTCTACGAAAACCTGCATATTCTGCCTATTTTCGCCTATCTCCAAGTTTGTCCGGTGAAATCTACCTCCGCCTTCCGGCGTGCCGAGAGGACTTTTTTAAAATCTCATAGGTGAATTTGTAGTAGTGCCCTTTATCACCGTACAAAATTTTGGGGTGATATCGGTAATAGTTTTGTAGATATTGAATGTTGGTGAAATACTTCGCACAGCCGCCATGTTGGATTGGTGAGACGTAATAAAATTTGAAGGCCATGGTCGGGGTTGCCCAAGATGGTCCTATGACCTTACTGAGTTTCATTGAAATCTCCCCAGCAGTTCAAAATTTATTAGTGGGGGACACACACACAGACACAGACACACATACGCACCCACCCACACACACACACACACACACACACACACACGGACAAAATGGGATCTCATAAGCCTTTTTTTTTATAAAATGAAAATAGGCTAAAAATAGAGATTTTTCATATTATTTTACACACAAAAAAACTTAGTAAGTTCAAAAGAAGCGTGATAGTACAATGCATATTTCAGCAAATGTCCCTCTGAAGTCTGAACACGTACTAGTTTCCTGTAAAGTAACGCATGCCTGAGACGAAAAGTATACGGACAGGAGTGGAATTCATGAAATAGGCATATATCCTTAAACTTTTGGTAGGACCTGTACGAGTTGGTTCCTATCATCAATGGACTCGGCCTGATTCATTTTTTTACGCCTTGTGATTATTAGACGCTGTTTTGTGTACCATGTATAAGAATTGTTTGCACTGATAATTACCCACAAGACGGGAGATGCTTATCAATTGCGCCACACATCCAACCAAAAGGAGAGACTTGCATTTTGCTGTTGTTGATTCATTTAGTGGCTTTGCCACATCGTGGCCATGTATCTCCGACTACTAGGCGGCAAAAATCACGATACGCATTTCATGGTAAAGAACCCGTTTGAATTCAGTAGGCCGTGTTCATAATGGCAAAATTAATCTCGGTATTTTCCGCCAACACAAAGTTCCTCATTTCTCTACTAGAAAGCGCTATAGTGTCAAGGAGCTTAGATATCTAAACTCCTTTTCTTTCATAGTGCTTCAAGGAACAACAACACCCTCTCGGTGTCAAATAACAAAGCTTTCACCCGGCATCCGAGGCAATACGATATTATTATTATTTTACTATCTAATGACCTATGTCATTTTGATGGCTGTGGTAGTGCATTGTAACTGTAAAGCGAGCACCAACCCAGTTCATGTAGATGTGAAAAATCAGGGAAAATCACTTCTAGGATGATGATATGGGAATCGAATCTATCTCTCTTCAATTTCGCTTCACGAGATTGTATGTAACCCGTTCCAGCCCTCAATGTAGAACTACATTTCTAACAAGAGGCTGAAATCGAACCCAGAAATTGTAAATCCGAAGTCTCAATATGTATCCCTAGACCACAGAAGGTGACTTGACAATAGCAAAACTTCTGCGATATTCCATACTCCAGCACAGAATGTTCCACTCACTAGTATTTAGGTCAACTCGAATTCTGCTTGACCAAACTCGTGTTAGAAAGCGTTGTATAGCGGCTCAATTGTTACCAGAGAGAGAACGTTCTCAGTATGTTGTTAGTAAAAAGAGTAAGGGAATGCATATTCAATTCATAGCTGATATTGGCCGAACTCCAGCGATGATGACTTTGAAGTGGCCTCTTGCTACAGCAAACTAGAAATGGCCAGGCCGCAGATACCAGACCTTGAGAACATCGAAATACATGAAATTACCTCTCCGGTTCTGGGGTGGAATTAAAGCTGAACCATATCGTGCCCATTACATGTTGTTAACGAGTATTTGGGTCCTGCATTGCCTCGCCGATCCAACGGAGCTGCATGAGCATATGGTTATATTGAGACCCAGTAGTTACGATCCCAAGAGTTACCAGAATAACAGGGGTCAGGGGTTAATTGTGTAATATGATAATTTGGCCATATTCGAAAATACACAAAGGGTGAACGGTCATTATTGTTGTTGTAATTACTTCTGTTGCAGGAGATATGCATTGAACTCCCTTTCTCGAGGGATCTAGGCTCAGTTTCTGGCACCCCTTGACCTAGCCATGCTCGATGAATTGCCTAACATGACAGCAATGAAGAGCTGTAGCATGCCCGGAGATCAGAGGTTCGAATTCCCACCCTGTCATGGCTATCCTGAATGCTCTGCCAAGAAATATAATTCTGTTCTTAGGGCTGGAACGTGGTACTCTCAGCCTCGTGGGGCAAAACTGAAAAGAGGCAGGTTCGATTTCTACATCAGCCATCCTGGAAATAGTTTTCCGCGGTTTCCCACTTCTACTCCTGGAGAATGGTACTTAAAGGCCACGGCTGCTTCCTACCCAAATCCTACCTCGATTTCAAATACACAAACTGGTACAGACATCACAGTGACACAGCTTATCAGACAACTTCAACATACACCGACGTACACAGGGCTTCATGACCACGATATCACAAAACCCCTTAAAAATGTACAACACGAAACTACTGTAGAAATTATTTTTAAGGCACAACGTCTCGCGCCAGCCCCTGTTAGTAGCGTCACCCTCACTTGCTCCGAGCTCCAGCTGAACACAAAAATGCGGGCGGGTCGTGTAAAAAGGGAAAACCGTATAATATACTGTGGTTGCCGCCGGACAGTTACAAACTTTTCTATTTTATTTAAATGAACCACCCTAAGTTTAATTGCAAGGTGGGATGCTCGCTATACCTGATTTGTGTGTGGCAGGTCGGAAATTGTCTTCTGGCTGCCAGACCGCGCCGCGTGAAGCGCTTGACCGTGACTCCCTGCGTTGTGGAATGTATGCAAGGAGTGTGAGTTGGGTACTGTTTGTTGTCGTTGTTGTTGATTCATTCAGGGGCCTTGCGACATCTGGATCATGTGGAATTTGGCTGATATTCTGTGTTATTGTGATGACTGTATTAGTGTGTATAGTTGTAATTCAGATAAGGATTGGGAATGAGGTGGCCTTGGCCTTCAGTTAGGAACCAACCCAGCATTCTCCTGGAATAGAAGTGGGGAAACTACAGAAAATCACTCCCAGAATGGCTGAGTTAAGAATCACACCCGACTCTTCTGAGTTTTGCCTCATGACTCTGAACTCCAGTACTCACACCTGAATTACTGTAAATTTCTTGGCAGAGCCGGGAATCGAACCCGGGCCTCCGTGGTGACAGCTATTAATGCTAGACACTACGCAACGAAACAGTGGTGGCCAATTTGTAGAGTGTCCGAATCATGATCTCTAGATAGTGGGTTCGATCTTCGGCCTATGATGTCTGATTTTTGAAGAACGCAAACAATCTATGACACTCTTGACGTTGTTGTTCTTAATTCATTTTATGGGCTAGTGATATCTTTGTAATCAGCCCCGTTTTCTTGGGTATGTGTTGATTTTGTCTGGTAACTTGTATTTAAAGTATGCGGTTTTTTTTTTTTTTTTTTTTTTTTTTTTTTGTTGCGAGAAACTTGTTTATTGTCTTCATATATTTAAGGTACATAGGTGATTGTGAGGTGGTAGATGAATAACAATCATGGATATTGATGCGTTTATCACAGTTATACTAGTCTACTTAATGTTCAATGTTCAATCACTATCACAATGCACAAAACACTCACATGATGCGGGTGAGCTGCTGGGCATAGTCCCCCAGCCGGCGAGTTCTTGTAGTACAGCGAAGGCTCGTGAGGACACACTCACTTACCTCGGACAGCATTTCGAGTTCTGTATATGGCCCCGTAGTTTTCAGCACACAGTGCACATAGCAACCGAGGAGTAACACTACCGCACTGTTCAGTTGGGGCGGTTGAAGGCTAAATGTTGGTCGGATCACCCATTCAGGAGTGATGGAGGTAGTAGGACAGTTCATGAAGCTATTCAGGACCCGGGTGAAGCGGTTCCAGGTCGATCGAATCGGATCACACTGCGTAAATCGGTGCAGGATTGTATCCTGATGGGAACATGAAGTGCATAAGGCGTTCTCCACCATGTGAATGCGATGGAGTCTGCTGTTTGTTGGTATAAGGTCATGGATTACTTTATACCAACTTTCCTTCGCTGCGCTGGGAAGAATGCGATTGGAGACATTCCTCCAGACTCGATTCCAGTTGACGATCAATGCGGATTGCATAATTCTGGGGGCAACATACTGTTGTGCCATGATAGAACGATACAGCTTTTTCGTTGAGATAGACCTGATGACGTCTTGTGGCACGTAGCTGAGTTCAACTCTCAGATACCGGACATGAGGTGCATGATGATTGATATCATAATAAGCAGGTGGGTTCGAGCAGTCATAGGGACTACACCATCTCCGTAGGAAGTTATGTGACTCATCGGTCCCGAAGCCTGTAAGCAGTTGCAGGTGTCGTTTGAGGAATAAGGTTCTAGCTTTCTTTTCAACGTCGATGAGTCCCAGACCTCCCTGGGATTTATGCAATGTTAATGTGCTGCGGGAAAGACGTAATAGAGCTCCTTGCCAAATAAACCATCCGACGGCGGAAATAATACGTGTACCCACCATTCTTGGCATAGGAAGAATTTGACTGAGATACCATATTTTGCTTAAGCTGAACATATTCACGTACATTGTTCGTTGGTGTAAGAGGAAGGAGCGGTACCGCACTTGTTGCAAGGCTCCACGCACAGAATGTAGGGCAACGTCCCAGTTCTTTTTAATCATTTGGTGTACACTATTCAAGAAAGATATGCCTAATATTTTGAGTTCTGAGGCGATCGTTACCCACGCCGGGAGAACCCCTTGGACGCGGTCCAATTTCCCAATCCACATCGCCTTTGTTTTTCGTCGGTTCAGCCGCGCACCAGAATATCTCCCGTACTCATCTAGGTCCGTGAACAATTGCTGCATGTCAACGGTTCGATCCACCCCAAGGGTGACATCATCCGCATATGCAAAAATACTGATCTCCGTGCCATTGAAAGATGTATGGAGATTACAAAGAAGGGGTTCCAGAGATAGAACAAAAAGAAGCATGGACATCGGACACCCTTGCCTGACTCCACGATGGATGAGGAGCGGCCGTGTGAAATACCCATTTACACTCACTTTTGAAGATCCACCATGAAGAATTTTGCTCACGAGGGCAATAAACCGCATATCGAAGCCAATAGCTTGAAGAGTCGCAAGGATGTATTTATGGTTTACCCTATCAAAGGCATGGTCAAAATCCAGTGATAATAACAGTTTCTTCTTATTGCCGACCAGCGACTCACTAATGACATCGCGAATAGCACATGTAGTGTTGACAATGCACCTGCCTGGTACCCCACCCGATTGGTGGCGAGATGTGGCTTCCTCCATAAAGGCCTGAAGTCTCGTTTTCATACATTTCGTGAAGATCTTGTAGTCAAAGTTTAAAAGCGTCAGTGGGCGAAAGTCCCTGAGCTGTGTTGGTTGTGTAATTTTTGGGACTAATACCACCAGGCCATCTTTCAGGGTGTCGATATTTCGTCCAGGACGACAAGCATCATTCACTACGGCTGTAAGTTCATCGCGAATGGTGGTCCAAAACGGCATGTAGAAAGCTCTCCCCAGGCCATCAGGACCAGGACTCTTGTTTGGCGCACTGTGGCGTATGGAGGTATATATTTCTTCGGCGGTGATGTCCTGGGTCAAGCACTCTTGTTCTCTGTGCAAAAGTCTTCCTCGTACACCATCGAAGAACGGATGCTGGTGGTGAAGTGGGACTGGGGCGTCGTCTGTATACAAGGACTGAAAGAAGTTCTCTACCGTTTCTGTGATTAAGGTATGACTAGTCACCATTTGTCCCTCAGGTGTCATAATGCGGTTGATGTACTTCTGACGGCCTTTGCGGCACGCCCGTATAAAATGATAAACGGAGGGTGCCTCTGATGCCAGATGTTGATGATCTTGTGCTTGAAGTTTGAGTCCTTCCAATGCTTTGCGCTGCAGCGTTAGGAGCTGCGCTCGGATTTTCTTTATTCGGCGATATGTATTAGGGTTGGTAGGGTCTTCATTGTATAACTGTCGTAAACATTTATAGTAGAAATCTGTCGTCTGATGGATGTGGCGTCTTCTCTCGGCACTGTAGGCCTTCAATAACCTAACAGCTCTGGGTTTCGCATACTTCAGCCACCACTCAAGAGTATCTTGAAACCGTTGAATGTGGCGTTTCCAGTTATGCCATTCAGTGGCAAAGCTATCTTTCATGTCCAAGTGTGTCAGAATAGAATCATTTAACCTCCATGTTCCTCTCCCACGGCGAGGTCCCAATTCTGGTTGGCGAATCTTGCACAGATACGCACAATGGTTTGAAAACTCCACCGGGCATACATCTGTTTCTCTCACGTGTTCTTTCAATTCCCCGCTGACATATATTCTATCCAGTCGAGAAGCACCATTAGGGTAGTAGTACGTGTAACCGGCTGACCCCGACGGCTTCAGTTCCCATGTGTCTTTTAAGCGTAACCCTTGTATTACCGCAGATAGTGCAGGGCAGCCCTGAAATTGGCCACTTTGGTCTTTGGGCGATAGCACTGCGTTAAAATCCCCACCGAGGATCATATTGCCGGTATGATTATGGAGAAGTGGGAGAATATCTGTGGTATAGAAGAGCCGGCGTTGTATCCTGGCCTGCGAACCAGAGGGAGCATATATATTGACGATCAAAAGATCTCGAATACGGATACTGATTCCGCGTGAGTTGACTAACTGGACTGGATCCGCATATGGTATATGGTCCTTAATGTAGATAGCTGTACCACGTTTGTGCTCATTGACATTAACTATTTTATCATAGCCAGAGATGGTAAGGAGGTCTTCAGTAGCCACTTCTTGCAACAGAACAATATCCACATCTTGGTCTCGTATAAGGTTGCGTAAGAGCGACTGTTTACTAGCAGTTTGAATGCAATTTACATTGAGTGTCATTAGCGTGTATGTCAACAACATCGTCAGATAGATAGACATGTTTTTTTTTACCGAAATAAACAAGATGGAGATGGGGTGGTCTTTAACGCTTGTCACTCGACTTCCCGCCTTGTAGTCGGGGGTCCCTGACACCCGCATAAGGCTTGTGCGTTCCCTCTTTTGACGCCCGGATTGTTTTAGCTTTGGAGGAGGTTTTCAAAGGTACCTGTTCTTTAGGAGTTAGTTCCTTGTTGTCCATGATCTCCTGGTCCCGTGACCCGTCTCTTCTGTATCCATGTGTCTGGAGGGGTCGTCTTCTATTTCATCCGACCAACGTATACCAGCGGTCTGTGGTTCACAACTAACTATGGACTGGTTTGAGGGTGGCATACTGGTAGCATTGTCTCCTGAGGTCACGCCTTCTGTGACCGCATCAGGGCTGGCAGTGCTAGTGTCAGGTTTCTGGTCAGTTTTAGGAACTAGAGAATTGGCCGCCCTACCTAGACTGCCATTGGTGTATTGGCTAGTATCAGACAAACCTGGCAACGCTGGCTGCCCGTGGAGTTCCTGTTGTGATGTGAGAGTTTGTTGTTGTTTACTAGTGGAGGTCAATGGCCCAGCTGGTTGCGGCGATAAGGCGGTGAAGTGAGAAGGCGACACGTCCATTGTGTCTTGTGCTACAGCTGACGTATCAAGTGGGGCAAGTTGTTCGGCAGAAATACTGACGTTAGATGAACAAGGTGCCGATAAGGCAGGCGAGGCAATGTCACTGTCCTTGTTGGCTACAATTTCACTGAGAAGCTTAGGCCCGGTTTTATGTTCAGTTTCACCGCGCCTCACTGGGCATTCCTGTCTAAAGTGATCAGTGGCATTACAATAAAAGCATGATCGAGGTTGTCCATCATACACCACCTGTGCTTTGTAGCCATCGATAGAAATAATGGGTGGAATTGCAGTGTTTAGTTCAATCCGCATAGCCCGAATACCACTCAAAATATTGAATAGGTAGGTAGCTGACCATCGTTCGTTTCTAATTTCACGAACTTTCCCGTACTTACTAAAGTACGACATTATCCGGTCATTCGGCAGTTCAATGGGAAGGTTCATGACTCGGATTAGTTTGCTGTCCACATCCGCACAAGTTATAATTACCTCAGATATAGAGCCATTAAATTTCCGTACCTGGGATTTTCCGTTGGTACTGTTGAGGACCTTCTCCATCAGTAGTTTGCTGGTGAACTTGATGAAAACAGCAGCTTCCAGATTGTCTAGTTGAATGGCTTCTAATTGGTCCACGTTGAGTTTTAGGGTGTACTGAATCCACTCAAGTATTTCTGCAGGGCCTGGTTTATTGGCCTTGTCGGGGAAAGCACATTTTATGGTGTTTTTCCTAATACTGTTGGTTGCCATTTTGACTGTACTTGAAAAGACTTGAAAGTTAGACACTCGAATACGTAACTCACAACGAAGCAGAGCGCAGCGAACCGGTCGCTGCCGGGGTTCAGACCGGACTACACGTTGACTGTAGTAATGTGTGTAACTACTGTATATTAGGGACAGGGATGAAATAAGTACCTAAGGATTTGAAATAAGGTACCATCCCGGCATTTGCCTGTATGTCGTGTATAAACCCGGGAACAATCACACCCAGGATAGCCACTGTCAGCGCCGGTATTTGAAGCTAAGATCTCCCGAACTTGCTTCTGCTGCCCGTGCAGTCGTGGTGCACGAGCATGGCGCACTTTGAGTCGTATGTTATAAGTGTGTAAACAATATCACCTACTGTATCACATTTAGTGATTTCAAGTGTCCTTCTTCTACACCAGGCAATTGTTGGGGTAATACCTAACCTAAAGCCATAGTTGCCTCCTAGACCCAATTGCAAATACCCACACTATTAACTTACACCCGTCACAATAACACACACACCTAAGTACACGGAGCTACATGACCACGATGTTGAAAAGCTTCAATAACCTCAGCAACAGGTCACTCAATAGATTTCTGATTTTGCTGCCAGATGGCAGAGCTAATCGGAACGTCGAAATTAGGGGCTACATGACCGCGTTGTCGCAGCCCCTAAACTTAAGAACCAACCAACCAACCAACGTCGAAATTGAGAATTACAGTGGCTCCAAGATAAATTATCCACACCACGGTAGCTGAGGCCATATGAATATTATTATTATTATTGTTAATATTATTGCTATTATTCTCATTATGGACTTTGTTTATTACATACCGATCTAGATAGCATAGTACGGTAAAGTGCAAGGCTGGACTCGGGAGGCGACTGCGTTGCTCCAGACGTTCTTAAATAGGTTGTATGTGTTCCCCATTAGTGACTACCGATCTTGGCTGCCAGTGCGGAGGTCTGGGTTTGATTCATGACTCTGATCTGAAGGTTCGTGAATAGCAAAACTAAGAAAAGGTTGATACGTTTATTACCTCAGCCAACCTAGAAGTGGTTTTCCGTGATTTTATCTCTCGAGGCGAATGCCAGGATGGTACGGTCACTTTCTACCCAGCCCACCTCGTTGCGTAGTGCTAGCACTCTTGGTTGTCACCACCCGGGTTCGATTCCCGGCTCTGCCAAGGCATTTAATTCTGGTCTGAGGGCTGGAACAGAGTACACTCAGCCTCGTGACGCAACACTGAGAAGAACCGGGTTCGATTCCCACCTCAGCCATCCTGGAAGTGGTTTACCGTTGTTTCCCAATTCTGTTGTTGTTTGAGTCTTCAGTCTTTTGACTGGTTTGATGCACTTCTCCATGCCTCCCTGTCCTGAGCTAATCGTTTCATCTCTACATAGCTACCACACCCTACATCCCGGGCAATCTGTTTGACATATTCTAACCTTGGTCTACCCCTACAGTTCTTGTCCTCGACCCTTCCTTCCATAACTAAGCTTGCTATTCCTGGGTGTCTTAGTATGTGTCCTACCAACCTATCTCTTCTCTTCACTAGCAGTCGCCAGAAACATCTCTCCTCTCCCACTCGCCTTAATACCTCTTCGTTTGTAACCCTATCTACCCATCTGATCTTCATAATTCTCCTGTAACACCACATTTCAAATGCTTCAATTCTCCTCTTTTCTGCTGCACCAATAGTCCAAGTTTCACTTCCATAGAGCGCCACGCTCCAGACAAAGGCTTTCAAAAATGACTTCCTAATACCTAAATCTATATTCGATGTCAACAGATTCCTTTTTTGTAGAAAGGCTTTCCTTGCCTGAGCCAACCTCCTTTTTATATCCTCTTTGCTTCGTCCATCACTGGTTATTCTGCTTCCCAAGTAACAGAAGTCTCCAACTTCCTTCAGCTTTTCACCTGCCAATTTGATCTCCATAGAAATTTCTGATTTATTTCGGCTGCATTCCAGTATTTTTGTTTTACATTTATTAATTTTCATCATGTATTCATTCTGTAAGACGGAGTCCATACCATTCAAAACCTGATTCAAATCCTCAGGCGTGTCGGCCAAGATGACGATGTCATCAGCAAATCTCAGAGTTGAAATTATTTCTCCTTGAATCTTCACTCCCACTTTAAATTTTTCTCCAATTTCCTTCATTGCTTGTTCAATGTAAAGATTGAAAAGTATGGGTGATAAGTTGCAGCCTTGCCTTACACCTTTCTGAATACCAGCTTCTCTCTCATGTCCTTCAGCTCGAATGACTGCTGTCTGGTTTCTGTATAGATTGTATATCACCCTCCTATCCCTGTACTTTATTCCAATAGATTTCAAAATGTCAAACAATTTAGTCCAATCAACGTTATCAAAAGCCTTTTCTAAGTCTACAAATGCCATGAACGTTCTCTTACCTTTCCTTATTCTACCTTCCAAAATCAGCCTAAGACTTAGTACAGCTTCCCTTGTTCCTACATTTCTCCTGAAACCAAACTGGCCTTCACCCAACTCCGTTTCTATCTGGCTTTCAATCCTCTTGTAAATTATTCTAGACAGGATCTTTGAAGCATGAGTAATCAAGCTGATTGTACGGTAATCTTCACATCTGTCAGCTCCCACTTTCTTTGGTATAGGGATGATAACATTCTTCTTGAAATCAGGGGGTACCTCACCTGTCTCATAAATCCTACACACCAAGTGAAATAACCTGATCAGACCTTCATCTCCTATGCAGCGTAGCAACTCAATCGGTATATCATCTATGCCTGGTGCTTTGTTCCTGCCTAAGTCCTCTAATGCTCTGTCAAATTCTGATCTCAATATTAAATCTCCTTTTGCATCCTCATCAATTTCCTCCTCCCTTTCCATTACATGATTCTCAATCTCCTTTCCCTTATACAAGCACTCTATGTAAGCTTTCCATCTCTCAACCTTTTCTTCCCTATCTGTTAGAGGCTTTCCATTTGTGTCCTTAATATTACAGCACTTAGTCTTCTTTTCCCCAAAAGTATTCTTAATCCTTCGATAAGCTGTGTCTACTTTTCCTAATTTCAGACAATTTTCTATACCTGCACATTTCTCTTTCAACCATTCTTCTTTCGCTTCCTTGCACATCTTGTTAACCTCATTTCTCAGACGTCTGTATTCTGCTTTCCCCTTTTCATCTCTTAGATTCTTGTGTTTCCGCCTTTCATCCATCAATTCTAGTATATCCAGAGTGATCCACGGTTTTCTACCTATTCTTTCTTTCCTACCAATGTTTTCTTCTGCGGATTTTGTTATTTCATTCTTCAAAAGTGCCCATTCGTCTGCAATTGAAGTCCGTTTAGGATTTTTCATTAGTCCTTCCGTTATACTCTTCTTGAATCTTTCGTTTACATCCTTTACTTTCAGTCCGTCTATTGCCCACCTTTTTGGCTTTTGACTTTTCTTCAGTTTCTTCAACTTTAATCTGCATTTCATTACAACCAGATTGTGGTCAGAGTTTATGTCAGCACCAGGATATGTTTTACAATCCAAAATCTGGTTTCGAAACCTCTGCTTGACCATAATGAAGTCGATTTGGTAACGCCCTGTATCTCCTGGTCTCATCCATGTGTATATTCTTCTATTGTGGTTATTGAATAAGGTGTTAGCTATGACCAACTCATGTTCGGTGCAGAATTCCATCAGCCTGCTTCCTCGATCATTCCTTTCACCTAATCCGAAATCTCCTACTATCTTCCCTTCTCTCCCTTTTCCTACCACTTCTACTCCAGTCGAATGCCGAGATGATTTCTAAATTGAAGCCACGGCCGCCTCTTTCCCAATCAACATCTGAATTACAACTACACACACTAATTCAGACATCATAATAACACAGGTTATCACACAAATTCCACACTCACTAACGTACACGGGGCTACATGACCACAATGTCGCAAAGCCCCTAGAAGAAACAACAAAAACAACAATTTCCAACCGAAACCCCTAGCGCTAATTACAAATACACACACTAGTACAGCCATTACAATGACACAGGTTTTCAGACTAATTCTAGACACTCAAGTACACGAGGATACAGCAGCTTTTTGGTGAGTTCTCATTCTCTTACTTGAGTTCAACAGATCTCCCGCATGTATCCCTCGGCCATTTGCGTTCTATTTTGGTTCCTCTATATCCTGTGCACGTCTTACAATATAGGAATTGTCTCCTTTCATAATGCGACCTTGCGTACAGAATATTCTATTTTCCCTTTCAGAATTCTTTATTCAGAAGATACCAAACATCGCTTTCATATACTGACAAATCTTAAGCTATGAATACGTGTAACCAGCATGGCAAATAATAATATTAAATAGAGGGCCAGTGCATGAATTCACGATTATGTTAAACCTCCCACCCAACATTACTGTTATGCGGGCTGTACGCGACACAGTTCTGGCAGGGGCTATCGTCTTGTTTATTTGTGTAAACATACTTTATTAACAAATATAAATAGTTTCGTTGACTTTTCAAGTTTCTAAGAGCGTTAAAAATCCTCAATAAGCCATCCTTCGGAGGGGAAGTAAAGCCGGCGGTCCCATCTCATAGATTTATGGCATGTAAAAGATCCTTCCACTAACTACATTTGTAGAAGCTAAAAGTTGTATGTTAGTTTGATAACGCTATATTAGTTCCAACGTTCGTCGTCAGGTGCTGGCTGCCTTGGCATCTAGTAGCCAAGTCCGCAGCAAGGTGTCATGTACAGTAGCATTTGGTAGCGAAAATAGGAACTACTTGAAGAATTGATCGTCTGCAGTCCTTACCTGAATCACAAATAACACACACTAT
Organism: Meconema thalassinum; assembly: GCA_946902985.2. NCBI lineage: Eukaryota > Metazoa > Arthropoda > Insecta > Orthoptera > Tettigoniidae > Meconema > Meconema thalassinum. The sequence goes on from OX336388.2 coordinate 1,212,507,691, forward strand.
TACAGCCATCACAATTGACACAGGTTATCAGACAAATTCTACACACAAGCATCAATAACCACGAAGACAGAAGTATCTACGTTCCACCTAAGCAACAGGCTGGCCAACAAAGAGCTCACTGTTCATTTTGAAGGAAAATTGTTGAGACATAATAGGAACCAGAAATATCTAGGGGTAACATTTGATAGAACGCTCAGTTTTAAGGAACACCTAACAAAAACAGCTGCCAAAATTAAAACTCGGAATAACATCCTTCAAAAACTGTGTGGCACATCTTGGGGATCTTCTGCATCAACACTGCGCACCTCAGCTCTGGGTCTGGTTTACCCAGTTGCCGAATATTGCTCGCAAGCTTGGCTAAACAGCACACACACTAAGCTTATCGACACTCAGCTTAACTATACAATGCGCCTTATAACTGGCACAATCAGACCCACGCCGACTTTCTGGCTACCCATACTTAGCCACATACAACCTCCATATCTGCGTCGGAAAAATGCACTATTACGCGAGTACAAAAAGCTGTACAAAAATCCACACCTTGCTGTGCATGAAGACATACCAAACATGGGAAGAGGAAGGCTTCGCTCTCGTCATCCTCCCCTTGAAACCGCGAGAACTTTAGATGCCAACAACTGTAATACTGATGACTGCTGGAGGCAATCATGGCAGACTAACGCAACAGCAGAGCAATTGAAGATGCCGTGCATATCAACGAAGCTACCCGGTTTTGAATTACCACGCAAGGACTGGTCAGTACTTAATAGAATAACAACCAACATTGGAAGATGTGCAGACCTTACGAACAAGTGGAAGAAAAGAGTGTCTCCAAGCTGTGACTGTGGTGCTGAAAAGCAGACGCTTCCATGTTGTGCACGAATGTCCCTTGAGAGCTTTCGCTGGCGACCAATCAGAGTTCCTGGTGATGATGGAGGGATCACTGGACTATATTCATGGACTTGATATTAGTTTGTAGTCTGTTATAATTATCTTTATGATTGTAATATTATTTAACTGTACATTTTGTGATGTAGCCATATGCTAAATAAATACACACGCGCAAAGTACACGGGGCTACATGACCGCGTTGTCGCAGCCCCTAAACTGAATAACCAACCAACCGACTTTTCAAGAAATGAAGGTTTTGCCCTGTAGGCTCCAATTGAGACTATTTGGAAAATGTTGCCACAAACCGCACCTTCAAACTCCCTCTGGTTATTAGCGTGAGTTTTGTGAAACATTCACTTTAATGCATTATATATAATAATAATAATAATAATAATAATAATAATAATAATAATAATAATAATTCGCACATAGAATGTACTTTCCCTTATACTGGACTAGCATTCATTAACGGTCGATGATTGATTCTAGATCCATTCCCTGTAACCAAAGAGGGCGTGATGTTGCAGTGGTCAAGCTGCTTGCCTCTCACCAAGGTGGACCGGGTTTGATATCCGGTAAATACATTTGAGATTTTCGAAGTGAAATGTCCAGGGTTTCAGATTCCACGTATCTTAGTTCATGATCGTCAGATTACTGTCACGTAAAACTGCAAGCTTGACTTTTCTCGTCACCAAAGAAAATAAAGGAAAGTCCTATCGTGAAAATGGGAGACAGCCTTGCCCTCTATATCGCTAATAGTAGCGAAAATTACACTAACTGAAGTTCCATGGAGAATATAGTGGGCCAGTAGAGCCATCATTACTTCCGACTTTACGTTTCAGTGTTACCCTTGAGTTATCTACTATAGTGAAAATAATAATAATATCGTATGGCCTCGGGTGCCGGGTGCAAGCTTAGTAATTTGACACCCAAAGGGTAGCTTGCTTGTCGAATTTCGTTGTTCCTAGAATCACTATGAAAGTCAAGGAGGTTAGATATCTAAGCTCCTTGAACACTATAGCGCTTTCTAGTAGAGAAATGAGGAACTTTGTGTTGGCGGAAACTCCCGAGATTAATTTTGCCATTATGAACACGGCGTACTGAATTCAAATGGGTTCCTTGACATGCCAACATCGTATGACATGCGTATCGTAATTTTTGCCGCCTTTCAAAAAAATCACTTGCCACGGCCAGGAGTGAACCTGCAATATTGGGGTTAGTAGACCTACACGCTATCCACTCACCCACCGTGGCAAGCTTTTACTATAGTAACATTGGAAATTACAGCATGTCATGTAATTTTCTTTTCAGGATTTGAGAAACACCCATTACAATTGGGTAAAATCGTGTGGACCGACTGAAAAACAGTGGATTTCGACTACCAAGGCAACACTGAAAAATATCATCCAACACAAGAATGAATTACAGCAAGAATAACAGCACATCCTTTGTTGAGAAGTACTAATGGAGTTAGACAGCAATGAATATAAAATACTGTCGTTATGAAGAGATTAAGAAACTTGCCTATGGACTCATACCACGGCCCGTGCGAAGTAGCTTCTCGCGACTACTTATATACGTGATTGAGACACATGAATTAGAACTATGCTGTGACATCTTCACGCAAGGAAGGTATATTTTGTGGGTGATGAGTTCAAAGTTTGGACGTACTGGAGGTGTCGGACCGTCAACTAATGTGGTACCTAAAATATTCAGGAAACACTGAATTATGAAAGGATTATGATTAGGGATAGAATTTTATAAGCATCGAAAACGTGTATGATATGCCTGCCTTTGTGTCAACAAAAGTGTTTGAAATAAGAAAACAGTCATTATAATTTACATATAATCAAATATTTTAGCATAGAATATGCTTTGTTATGTTGTTGATTCCAATATTATTAACAGATCAATAACTATCAATATCAATGTATTATACGGACTTTTCGCTGGAGACAAATCACTCTACAATACCTAACACATAGTCGTTTGTTTTAGCAGTGGATCATAAATCCCAGAAAATAACAGCAAATGATTTGGCTTGTCCATTGAAATCAATCATTTCTAGGGACAACACATAGCTTCCATTTGAGTAATTGTAATATCACGTATTGTAATCATCGCAAAAGAGCTATAGAGTATTCTCCATCAGCTGTATTAGCCTTTCAGACAATAACAGGACCACATTTGTGGTCTAGGGGTAGATAAAGTAACTCCCTGTCTGAGTGGCTTGGTTCAGACTCCCAGACTCGCTACGAATGTCTCAGTTCCTAATAAGTGAAGTGAGGTATACTCAGCCTCTCCACAACAGATCATGACCTCAGCTAGGTTCAGGGGGTTGATTGAACCTCAGAAACACTGTGTAAATGAGAATTTATTATAAACCTAACATCAAATGCTAACACAGAAGAGACATATATACGGTATGTGCACACTATCCTAAAGAAGCTAACTAATCATTAATGGTGTTTTAACAGTAACATGCTTGCCACGGTGAGTGAGTGGTCAACGTGTCGGTCTACTAACCCCAAGCTTGCAGGTTCGCTCCTGGCTGTGGTAAGTGATTTTTGAAAGGCGGCAAAAATTACGACACCATGTCATACGATGTTGGCATGTCAAAGAACCCATTTGAATTCAGTAGGCCGTGTTCATAATGGCAAAATTAATCTCGGGAGTTTCCGCCAACACAAATTTCCTCATTTCTTTACTAGAAAGCGCTATAGTGTTCAAGAAGCTTAGATATCTAACCTCCTTGACTTTCATAGTGCTTCAAGGAACAACGAAATTCGACGTGCAAGCTACCATTTGGGTGTCATATAACAAAGCTTGCACCCGGAAGCCGAGGCCATACGATATTATTATTATAACATTAACATTCCTCTATCAGCTAATTGACCCTCCCCAAGACCCTCCTCTTCGTCACCTATATATTCTGCATCTTTGTAGATACACCTGTGGCCGGCGGGGTAACTACAGTCATTGCTTTGCTTTTTTTCCTGTCACGGACTTTGTGTGGGATTCATATCACAGCATGTGACTTTTTTCATTCCAAAAATGTCGCATTCAATAACAAAGAATCGAGAGATTTCTGCTGGCCCGCCATGAAATGCGAGAAAAATTAAGTTTGTATAATTCACAGAGAAATGTCGTATTTTAAATACTTCTCTTACAAGTTCGTAGATCTCTTCATGCTAACAAATTTGCCACATTCCTAAAGGTGACTACTTTTCTATTGCAACTTTGGTTAGATGCTTGAACTAAATTTCAAGTTCTATTTTTTTTCGGCCTCCGTCTTCGTAAAATTAATCTATGTGGCCCTCAGGAAAATTTATGGAAGGCCTGGTTTCTATTTTTGATTCATTTAGGGGTTTTGCGACATCATGGTTATATAGGCTCTTGTTCTTGGGTTTGTGTGGATATAATAATAATATATTTAACGCAGCCAAATAGCCATAACTGAAAATATTTTCATACTCACTTATTACATTTTTACACATAGTGTGCACTCACAGTCTATACATGTGTCATGGAAGTGTTTTGATTTTCAGAGTAGGTGGTGAAAACCGTGAACTGCCAATCTTGTAATGACATGTCTTAGTGCGAAATTAGCTTTTGTCCACGAGCGGTCTATCATGGCCCCTGTGCCATAAAAGTCTGGTTGTACTTCTTCTCTCTTCTCCGTCAAAGTTGCCAGCAGTTTCTCTGATGCACCGGTGCTCGGTAGGGTTATGCTTGTCCTGAGGTCATCTACGAGGAAAGATTCCTTTTCCAGGAGATATACAAGTCTAGATCATGTCGTTTTTGATACTCCTATCACCTTCTTTATGTAATTCGCTTTCACCCTTTCCAAGGTGGATAGGTTCCTCGTTGTTAAATGCGTCCAGATGATTTCATTGCCATAGGTCATTATTGGAAGAATTTTTACTCTGAATAGCAACATTGCTGTCTCCAGACCGAGTGGTCTGATGTCTTTTATTGCTTGCATTGCCATCATTGCTTGGGTTACCTTATCTGTGACATGTTTTGCGAAACACGTTGCGCTCGATTGCAGTGTGATGCCTGAATATTTAAAGTCTGAAACTAACTTTATTTTTTTAAATCCCGAATGAAAATCTCTGCTGAGGCAGGTACTCTCCCTCCTTTCCGGAAGATCATGGCGTCTGTTTTTAAGATGTTGATGTCCAGCTTGTGTACGGAGCACCACTTTTGCACATCATTTACTGTTTCCTGGAGTTTTCTTAAATCTCTGGAGCCAATTACAATGTCATCAGCATATGCGCAAGAGAATACTCCTTCCTTTTGGGCTATTTTAGGATATCTGTGGTTGATATTATAAACAGCAAGGGGCTCAGCGGGTCTCCCTGTAGGACCCCATTTGATTGGGCTATCGGTTCTGATGGAGTGAGGTTGTCCGAAATTCGTACTTAGTTCCATTGCAGTATTGATGTGATGAGATTGGCCCATATATTGTTCATGCCTAGCATTTCCTTTAGCTTTTCTGTCACTAGCTTTCAATTTATCAGATCAAATGCCTTTGTGAAATCTATGAAAACTAGCAGAGCTCGCGTAGAGTATCTACGCAATAACAGTGCAATAAAAAGGCCCGAGGTATTAGTAACATTACATTTATTTACTAAATAAAACTTCACGAACTTAAGATGTTGATACCAGTGCAGGAAGGAAGGATCCAACTGGGCTGTGGAATGATAACTTCACAGAGGACATTTGGGATACAACCAGGACTTCTTCCACATACAGTAGCTCTCGAGTATGGTGTACAAAGTAGCATCTAAGAAGCCAAATCACATTTCTTCCAAGATAGTGCATTTTGTTAAGGTACTTTTTGAATTTATCTATCAAAAATTTCCCTAAACACACAGTTGGTTATTTTGTTGCTTGGTGATACAACTGATAGCGAGCTGAACGATCTTACCCGTGAAAGCTGCCCATATGTAAAGACGGGGTTTGTCAAGTAAAGGGAGATTTTATCGAATGTCTGACCCTGAGATTTATTTATTGTCATTGAGAAAGCCAAACGTACTGGGAAATGTCTTCTTTTAAATTTAAAAGGCATGTTCGTATCAGAGCGGATAAGGGTTATCCTGGGTATGAAAACGATTTCTCTCTTATCAGAATCTATAATAGTTGCCTCTATTATATTAAGTAGTAACTCGTTAACTAATAGCATTGTCCCATTGCAGACCCCATTTGTGGGTAGAATATTTCTTAATGGCATAATGATAGCACCTTTCTTAAGTCTCAAATTAGTGTGGAGGCATGTCAGTTGGTGTCAGACTGTTCAAAAATTTGCAGGGTAAGCCAAGTGATCTTGTGCATGCTCACGCACAATACAGTCTACACTCTCGTAGACTACCTCATCTCTAGGTAAACGCTGAAGTACTCGATTGTGCAGTTCAAGCGATGCTTCATTGGCGACCGTAAGAATAGTTCTTCCTTTAAGCTCCTGTGGGGTCACAGCAGTAAAATCAAGATCACCATATAGCTGTTCGACTGGATCTTGTACCTAGGTATTTGTGGATAGCATGTAGATGGTACCGTAACTTTCGCTCCAATCTTGCCTCCTCCTATTTCTAAAAACCATGTTGAAAATTCTGTTTCAGAATTTAAAGCGCGCATGTTCTGGCGGAGTTTAAGTACATGGAATTTATTCCAGAGGCTATGTCGCTTCAAAAAGCTAGCAACTGTCAGAGAACGTGATCCTCCCCTTATACTCGTAACTGGAAAGACTTGGCGAAAATCACCACCCAGTAAGATAACTTTACCATTGAATGCTTCAGTATAGTTGGTCATATTCAGGTGAGCTCAGTGTGTTGTGAAGAGCAGGTAACTCCAAAATGATGTTTCCAAATGTGTGTATGAAAAATTGTTGTCTGCCAAAATGTCAGGGACATTTGAAGACAGTTTTTGCCATTTTGTTTGTCTGAATACACCCATGGGATTAGAAGCAGATTGACTGGTTGTTTTCTATCAATTAATGACTTTAATGAAGGTATCTGTTAACATCTGTACGAAATTACTGACTGTCGAGTATTTCAAAGTCCTGTTTAATTTTATTTTGTATTGGTTTTACGTCCCTGTTAACTACTGCAGCTTTAAGAGGCGCTGGGGTACCATAATTTTGCCCTGAAGGGGATCTTTTACGTGCCAGTAAATCTGCTGACACGACTCCGTCACATTTGCGCACCCTCCAATGCCAGGATCGATCCTCCAACCTTGGGCAATGCTGGCGAGAACGTTACCGTTGAGCCACGCAGCCAGCCTAAGGCATATGTGAATAGAACGAATGATTCATCAGTGAAAAATCTTCCACTAAAATATCAAGCTCAATAAGATATTACACGTGTGATTTGCTTTTGTTGATATCTGTAGGCGAGTCAAACTGCTGTCATAAAATGACGATCTAATGTGTTAATGTCAATAGACATGTATTTCATTCATATTACTGCCCCTTTCGGATCAACATCCATCTCCCACCCTTATAATATGCTACAATAAGTACCGGTACGCGAAGGACATAATATTATCTGTATTTCTTTGCGTTTTAGAAGTCGAATTGTGTTATAGGCTACTTCAATAGTTCGTTCCAGTAGCTGTCTATTAGAGCCGCTAGATGGTAGCACTATGCGCTGTCGCCGCTTGCTCTGCGCGCGCATATCATAATGGATGTTTTTCGCTGTTTTAATGTAACTCCTGCATAACTTTTTTTAAAATTTATTTAGTCAATTTACCCTCTAGGTTGGTGGTTCCCACGGACTCAACGAGGGAACTCACCACTACCGCCTCTATGGGCAGTGTCCTGGAGCTTGGAACAACTGGTCGGGAGGGATACAACTGGGGAGGTGTGATCAGCACTTCGCCCAGGCGGCCTCACCTGCAAAGCGAACACGGGCCTCATGAAGGATGGGAAGGGATGGAAGATTGGGATGGATAGGCTAGGAAGAGGGAAGGAGGCGGCCGTGGCCTTATAGTAGGTACCATCCCGGCATTTGCCCGAAGACGAAGTGGGAAACCACGGAAAACCACTTCGAGGATGACTGAGGTGGGAATCGAATCCCCTCTACTCATTTGGACCACCTGAGGCTGAGTAGACCCCGTTCCAGTCTTCATACCACTTTTCAAATTTCATGGCAGAGCCGGGAATCGAACCCAGGACCTCCGGGGCGGCAGCTAACCATGCTGACCGCTACGCTACGGAGGCGACTCTCCTGCATAACTCACTTACAAAATGTAGAACGTTAATAATACTCCTTCATGAAACAATATTTCAGTGGTAAAAAAAAGGTGCCAACAGGAGGAAACGATCCTGGGCTCTTGCGATCCGTAGGCATTTGCCTTATCCAGTGCGCTATTGCTTCACACGAAAAGTAAGTTGACGCACCAAGTCACTATCTCAATAACTGGCTGTCTGGAGAAAATAGTCCTTCCTTCATTTAAGTTGCACACTCGTATACGTTCATACTCTTACTATATTTTATTTTCAAGACTTGGTTAATATCTGTCTTCAAATACATGCAAGCCTTATGCATGTGCGCCTACAGCTAATACATTTTAATGAGCAGTGGTTCGGCCGTGCGGCCATGTTTGAATGGCAACAGCTATGGATTCATGAGCGCAAGGAAAATATTTAATCTTGAAAAATAAAATATTTCCGTTGACTTTTCAAGAAATGCAATATTTATCCTGTACTATTGAGACAATTTGGAAGATTTTGATACAAACCACAACTTCTATCTCTTTCTGGTTTAGGAGCTTGAGTTTTGTGATACATACACCTTAGCGTATTATATATGTATATGGTGTAATATTTTCCGTTGTCCTCTAAGGCATTCCATATTTGGTTTAGCAGGAGTTCAATAGCGTTTAGGGTAGATCGACCCATTCTAAACCCAAACTGGTTCTCTGGCAGAAGCTCGTTTATTTCCTCATTTAGTTTTCCTGTTATAATTTTGGTGAAAAATTTGAAGGGGCAGCTTTCCAGTGCTATGCCTCTGTACTTATTGGGATCTCTTGGATCTTCTTTCCCTTTATATAAAACTTTTACAATTGACTTTCTCTACTAGTCAGGTATGGAGGCTGTTTCTATAATTTTTGTACATAATTTTGTCCATATTGGGGCTAGCAGGTGTGCAGTGTCTTATACAATTATTCATTATAGATCCCGTCCGGTCCTACGGCTTTCTTATTTTTGGTGCTGTCCATGGCGATTCTAGTTTCCTCAGTGGTCAGGGTTACCCAGTCTATTGGTATTTGTGGAGGGATGATATGTGGATCTTTTCTTGAGTGCGCTAGACCCTCGATATTGAGAATCTTGCTGAAGTGTGATTCTCAATTTTCCATGTCTATGTAGTGTGTGTCTGTGATTGTTTCTTTTGACGTAGGGCTATGAACGGGTTTTTCTTGACTTCATCTGCTAGCTTCCTGCCCTCTGCTTCTAAGCAGGCGCGCTTCTTTTCTTTCAATGTTCTCTTGTAGAGATTCCTCTTGTCGTTGTAAATGTGTAGTAGACTTTGGTTATTCAAGTTCTGTTGTAATTTTTCTAGGGTCTCCCTCCTCGGCCTATAACACTCACTATCAAACCATATCTTTGCTCGTCTTGTGGCCCGCAAAATGGCGGCCTTTTGTAGGATTTCCTCTATTGTTTTTGTTGCGTCCTTCAGCCTTGAGTTATCTATTAATGAGCCTAAAAGTATTGTTGAATCTAGCATAGCTTCTACTTTCTTGACATCTATTTTCCTTAAAAGGGGCTGCGTTGTCTATTCCTGTAGCTTTGTGTGGATATAAACTATCGAACAGAAACAGGATCTGCTCGTGTAGGTATTTGCACTGACCCTTTCATTGGTGAGTAGGCGTTGACTTAAATAGAGGATGAATGCATCATGCAATTTCGCTGAGTTCCACTTGAACGTTACAACCCCCGATCAGTAATTGAATCAAAGTTTGGGTGAACAACTCTTGAGCGCTGGAGTACTTATCAGATATCACCAGGATTTGTTAATGACTCTACTGTGATGGTCATTCGATCGAGTGACAGATAATGTAGGCATGATTTATCCTGGCCTTCCTCCCCTTTCCATTCCCATTCCCGGTACCCCTCTTCCCTCTTGTACTGCCCCTTCGTTCGACATACGAGGGTACTTGAATAACGTTCAGATGTGTCAATTTATACAAATCATTTACTCAATATTATTTGAAATTAGTTTGGCTTACCCTTGGTTAATAGTTGTATATGATTGAATCTTCTGCTTGTTAGTGTAGAGGCTAGTGTTATTGGTTGTCGTCCAGTGGTCACGAGTTCGACTCCCGTCTCAGCCAAGACACGGAACGGGGTCTACTCAGCCTTGTGAGGCAAAACTGAGAAGAGGCGGGTTCAATTCCTAACTCAGCCATCCTGGAAGTGTTTAACCATGGTTTCCCACTTTTACTCCAGATATGCTGGGATGGTTTCTAACTGAAGGCCACGGCCACCTCCTTCCCAATCCTCACTTGAATTACAAATACACACACTAATACACCCATCACAATTTCACAGGTTATCAGACAACGATCCACACGCTTAAGTTACCACGACGTCCAAGCCCCTCAAATGAAATAACAACGACATGATTAGCATGTGGGAATTTAAATCTCCTAAGGTTAAGTCTTCTGACTCAGGGAGAGGGTATTATGTTGTGTGGTGTCATCATCATCATCATCCCATCCTCATCACGCATGACTGCCAGGTCGCTGACAGGCGTCAACTAGAAAATCCTGCACCAGACCTGCCGGGATGCAACACGTCATTTTATTTCAACTAGAAATCTATATGTGAATGCATCAAAGTACCGGTAGTTCGTTGGTTGGTTCCTCTGTTTAGGGGCTGCGACAACGCAGTCATGGAGCGCCGTGTACTTTGGGTGTGATTAGAATCTGCATGATAACCGGTGTTAATGGTGATGGCGGTATTAGTGTGTGTTATCTGTTTTTAATTCATGTAAGGACTGCAGACATTCAATTTTCAAGAAGTTCCTACTTTTGTTACCAAACGCCACTGTCAACGACTACTAGTTCTGAAATTGGTTACTAGATGCCACCGCAGTTGGCTCCTGGCAACGAATGTTGGAACCTAGAAGCGTTAGTCAAATCTAACCTATAATTTAGCTTCACACAAGTGTAATTAGTGGAAGCTTCTTTTACATGCCATAAACCTATGACATGGGACCGCCGGCTTTACTTCCCCTCCGAAGGAAGGCATACTGAGGGATTTTTAACGCTCTTAAAAAAAACGACGACTTGCGTCAATGCACTTGGAAGATTTGAATTAGAAGCGATAGAAGGGGTTGCCACTATTTTTTATTTTTTTAATAGCTAAGACATCGTGGTCATGGAGCCACTTTTATTTGGGTGTGTGTGTAATGCGTGTGATAAGCTGTGTTATTGTAATGGCTGTACTAGTGTGTGTATTTGTAAATGATTGATAAGATTGGGAAGGAGGTGGCCGTGGCCTTAATTCAGGAACCATCCCAGCATTTACTTGGAGTAGGAGTGGGGAAACCATGGAAAACGACTTCCAAGATGACTGAGGTGGGAATAGAACCCTCCTCTTCTCAGTTTTGCCTCACGAGGTTGAAAGTACCCCGTTCCAACCCTTAAACAAGAATTACATTTTCTTGGCAGAGCCGGGAATCAAACGCGGATCTCCGGGGTGACAGTCAAGAACGTCCCGATACACCATGAGGTAATAGAAGAGGTGGGAAGGGATTACCCCAGTACAGTGGCGAGAAGTAAACACAATGATGGAGGGGAATACAGACTACTTCTTCTCCAGTCTGCTCTTTTGTGACTTCTGAGCATGCCAGAGTTAGAGAGCCAGTCATTTTCATTGTTGTGCTACGATGCAAATATAGCATGTTCTATTGTTTAATAATGTAAGTGCAGATATAACTTTATCTTAATTAAATACGTAGATACACAAAAAGTAACATTTCACTGCTTTGTGTTATGGGAATAAATTTACGCTCGTGAGAGATTTTGTCACAGCATTGATGAAACCTCCTTGTATATAATACAATAGCCATGCCACTTGCGCGTCAGACAGCGATTCCTAAACAAACATACAACTATAAAAACAAACCCTACAAATGTATTCTCGGAATTCAGTGTGCATGTGTTGTGATTATTGAGCGGTGAGCGTGGGAGTTCCCCATCAAGGTCTGTAAACAGTCACCATTCGTTGGCGTGACACGTTCTCTAATGATCACTTTATTTTATTAACGCAATGTTATATCAATAGAAAGTTATTGTTGTTTTAAGGGCCGGAACAACGAGGCCATCTGCCAATAGTAACGCAATGCGATAAATCTATAGGTCACTAAATTCACCAGTTTATGGACATTCGGCACGTAAGATCATGTACAGTATAAATGAAAATCCACAACCTGCTTCCAGTCTCCGACCGGGTCAGGAATGGGATGAATGAAGCCCCCATCTAGCGGCGAGGATATGAACTGTGTCAGCTGCCGAGGCCTGACGCACTCCTCTGGGGCAATGATTAAATGAATGACAGATGAAATAAATGATAGTGGAGAGTGTTGGTGGAATGAAATTTTGACAGGGAAAACCGGAGTACCCGGAGAAAAACCTGTCTGCCTTCGTTTTGTCCAGCACAGATCTCGCATGGAGTGACCGGGATTTGAACCACGGAACAGCGGTGGGAGGCCGGCGTGCTGCCGCCTAAGCCACGGAGGCTTCATGTACAGTATAAATAATAATCATAAATAAATAATCATATGTTTTTCAAAAATCATCTTTGTTGTCCAACCATATTAGTTACAGGGTTTGGTGGTACTTAAAGTAGATGTTTAGACCAGAAATATTTGATTCGAATTCAACCACGAAGAACTCTCTTTCCCAGATAACTTCATCACTGGGACAGTTTAATATCACTAATATTTCAAATGAGATTTAAAGATAAGTGGATTGTCTTTGTAATGTTAGTAAATGTCTTCGAGGTTCCGCTGAACATTTTGAAATATACTTCTTGGCTAATAAAAATGCATGATCTTGTCCTAAGAAATCTACTATGTTCAAAGCACAAACTCCAAATACATGTGAATTATTTAGTTGTTTGGGAGGTTACCGAGACTGCTTGTCGAAAAGATTCACTAGGTCTGAAACAAATTTTCGGATGGTTTTCAGTATCGGGGAATATGGTATTCACTTCCGAATATAAAACTGATACACCGCTTGCGATGGATCACCATTTCTCTTCCCCTGTATAGCCGTCAAAGTCCAAAACGATTGACGCAGGGTCGACACAGCAAGTGTGTTTGCCAATGAGGCTTATTGTGCAAAGCAGATCTTCACAGGGTGTACTGAGCTCTACTGTAGAGGTTGCGTAGCCCAGTCGGTAGTGGCGCTGAGTTTCTAACTGAAAGGGAGTGAGTTCTACCATCAACAAAGCTACCACTGCCGGAAACGCAAATGTCCTTGAGGTTCACTCAGTGTTCAATAGGGTAATTTCTGGGAGTAAAAGTGACCGGGCATGGGGAGGAGACATCTCCATCCCATCTGTCGCCGATAACACGAAGGGCTGAATTCTCTACCTTCCACTGCTCCAAGGGCCTCAATAACCAGTACGGATTTGGCATTGCTCTTTTACAGCGTTTTGCAATGCATATTGCGTTTATTAGTGTTTATATTACTCCGAGGGAGTAGACACGCGATAGCGAATCAACTGTACAACAAGCGGCTCCTCTCAGATATGTAACCATATACTGTTTTTTTTTGCTATCGTTTTATCCTCCAGGGTTGGCTTTTCCCACGGACTAAGCGAGGGATCCCACCTATACCGCCACTGAGGGCAGTGTCCTGGAGCTTGAGACTCTGAGTCAGGGATACAACTGGGATGTGTGACCAGCACTACGCCCAGGCGGCCTCACCTGCAAAGCGAACAGGAGGCCTGTTGAAAGGATGGGAAGAGTGGGGACGATTAGGCAAGGAAGAGGGAAGGAGGCGGCCGTGGCCTTACAGTAGGAACCATCCCAGCATTTTCCCTAAGACGAACTGGAAAACCACGGTAAAGCACTTCGAGGATGGCTGAGGTGGGAATCGAACCCCCTCTACTCATTTGGGCCACCCGAGGGTGAGTAGACCCCGTTCCAGTCCTCAAACCACTTTTCAAATTTCATGGCAGAGCCGGGATTCGAACCCAGGGCGTCCGGGGCGGCAGCTAACCATGCTGACCACTACGCTACGGAGGCGACTCCATATACATAATAGAATTCATGTCCATTCTCTAATTTTATTTTATTTTACATAATATAGCGTTGGGGCCATTAAGTTGAGTGTAACGTTAAAAAGCCGACGTTTTGAGACAACTGCTTGTCCCTTTATCAATGTTTGTCAAATAAGAAAGAATGAAAGAAAGAAAGAAAGAAAGAAAGAAAGAAAGTAAGAATGAATGAGTAAACAATGACATATAGCCTCCATAGATACCTGGTACAAGATAGGAAACCATGTCGAAACAAATAGTTACTACATGACCTCTTGAGACCAAGAAGATGTTGGTAATGAAACTATAGTGGGCAGCCATGATTTAATCAAGGGATAACCATCATCGCTATTAACATTATATGGTTGATTGCTTATTTAAATCGCCTCCCGAATCATACGAGCTGTGAAATAATTCTCCATACAGATGACAGATGTTTCATCAAAAAGAATTCGATGGTCATTCTCTATGGCATGTTCAGGAACCACAGACTTCTCTGGTTGGCAAGGACGTAAATCCCTACGATGTTCATTGACCCTTGATGTGATTCTCCTACATGTCTGTCCAATATATACGTAACCACATGAACATGGTATCTTATACACTCCAGCACAGTTAAGACCAACTGAATCCTTGATTGGTCGCAGGGATTTGCCTAGGGTGACATTAGGCTTGAATATGGTTTTGATATTGTGTCTTTTTACAGTGTGTTCTCCTAACTCAATACACTTGCATAATAAGCGTACATAAATCACAAACCCTTATAAAAACAAACTAACCTTATATAACGAGATTCAAACTCCCAATCATAATATATGCACCAATAAACGCACTAAACTTCCTGTAGTTAAATACTATCTGTATTTATGTTCGACGATGTCGAAATGTAAATATTATACGTCAGAAAACTGTATCATGAGGGTCATTATAACACTATTTTTCATTATGAAACAGTTTCTCCAGCCAATCAGAGCTCATTCATTGACCAATTAGGTAAGGATAGCTTCGTGCATGCGCTCAAAATCCAGCATGTCGGACAAGAATTACATCATTTGAAAGTTCAAACTGGATATCGGATCAACCATTGAAGTTACAATCACAGACACAAAGACAAAATCAACACGAACCTTTACGGTAACAAGAAAATACTATGAAATATGCAAGACATTTTTGAATCTACGTCCAGAAGTTAGCAACACAGCATCCTTCTATATAAATAACCACATGGAATGTGCACCGTCCCATATGTTCGCGAAAATAAACTAGCGAATATGAGACAAGAAATATCACTTTACCTTAATATCCCCAACTCCAATTTCTACACAGCTCATTGCTTTCAAACGACTTCGGTGACATTATCAGTGAATGCTAGTGCTGATCGGCACCAGACATCATGCAGGCTGTAAACAATAGCATTGCCGAGCAAAGTAAATGGTCTCTGCTTTCGAAGTTCTTTGACCCACGTATGCGCTCTGTTCACTAACTGAAGTGACTGACTCCGACAGATATTTCTGTTAAAACATATAATAAAGTTATATTTATCGTGGAACATAAACAATCGCTTGCAACTCCCCTATAATGGTAATTAAGACACTCGTATGGACATACTCGTGTCTTAATTATTGCCATTATAGGCCCGTGGCATAGTGTACTAATATAAATTTAATCCACAACATAGTGATCAGGATCTGATGATAACCGCTTGAAGTACGAAACGCGTGATCCTAAAATTTCCCCGTTATAATAGTGATCATAACTTATATCTGTAGGTTTATCCAGGAGTGTTATTTAGTTATTAGTAGCAACCCGCCCCGGCTTCGCCTGGTAGCTTTAACGGTTTACCCTGCGTAAGTTTAAAAGGCGTATTTATTTGGATTTCAATGAACTACGACCTATATCCTTCTCGGCATGATGGGCTAAAATCACTGACTGGACTATTAATTATCTTATCATGGAGATAGCATGTGCATCGAATTCTTGTCAGACATAATTTAAGAATGACGAGGTTCATGAGACACAAATCCCCCTTCCATCCATCTAAACTTGACTGTGTATTCTGCGGAACAAAAACCTCACAGGTGAAATGAAGAAAACTGCAAACACATCTACTCTTGAATTGTTATTATCCATGTTGGTCCGTATTGAATTGAATTCCACTTAATAATCTATACTCCGTTCCGTCTTTTCAATACTTGTTGTATTTACAGATGTTATCACTGGTACATGTTTCGGACACTGATGTGTCCATCCTCAACCAGAATACCTATTAAAACACTTATAGGTATTAACATGCATTCAAACACATGCAATTATTCATTGAAATAGTCATTTGATATAGACCAGGATGGCACATTGTTCATTCGCTTGGAAAAATTGTCCTATTCTATAACTATTTACACATAGCAACTTTGATGGTTAACTATAGTCATTTCATCAATGTTGGCAAATCCTTGTGCCATGTCTGTTACGATTAAAACTGTTCAACTTGATAAAAACGAGCTTGATATATGTTGTGGAGGTCCTATAGTACTAAAACATTAAAAACATAGCATTGACGTGTAGTTGCACTTATTACATTTGGTCATTGGTTGGCACTTAGTTACATCTTACACAAACCGTGTTAAAGTGGTTCAACTATAGGGATTCATATAATATAATATTGTTAAAGACGGAAAAGTGACTTATATTGAGCGGAATCCTTTGGAGGTCAAGTGCTTCCATCTGAATGGCCAATGTTACAAACATCAGGGATTTGACGCATGCTGATAAATTCAATGTTTAAATACATGTAACTTCCAAACTTCCAAACGCTTCCATCTGAATGGCCAATGTTGCAAACATCAGGGATTTGCAATGTATTGCATGTGTTTGAATGTATGTTTTTACCCATAAGTGTTTTTAATATGTATTCTGGCTGAGGAAGGACACATCAGTGTCAGAAATATGTGCCAGTGATAACATATGTAAATACAACAAGTATTGAAAAGACGGAACGGAGTATAGATTATTAAGTGGACATCTACTCCTCAATGAAGTCTTAACTAGACACCTTTGCTTGACACCAAAGAATATGGGTACATATGCTCGACACAATTCGTCAGTTTGCTTCTGGCTGTAACTGGGGGGATAAGCTCGCTCGCTAGCTAGCGCGGAAGCTAGTAATCGAATGGATATTGTTGGAAGAAATGAAAACGTAAAAACACGTACAGTGGGCGATGTATTGAAGATAGAGATATGATGCTGAAAAATTCTTACGCTCATAGAATATAGATTTTTAATGCTCCAGAAGAAGAACTTGGATGTGAAGGACATTAGAATCATCAGCAATATTTATTGCAGACAGACTGCGGTCATAAAGGAAGGTAGGGAGCTAACTGAAGAGGTGGCAATAAAACGTGGTGTTAGACAAGGTTGTGTCTTGTCTCCTATGCTGTTTAATCAATACTCAGAAGAAATATTACAAGCAGCTTTAAAGGAAGAAACAGCAGGAATTAAAGTTAATGGAAAAATAATAAACAACTTAAGATTTGCAGATGACACGTTGTTATTCGCAGAAGGTCTACAAGATTTACAGCGACTGACTAACAAAGTCGTGGAGGCAAGTGAACAATGGGGATTAACACTTTATGTCAGTAAGACACGTTTTATGGTAGTATCACGAACACAACATCAAGAGAGCTTGATAATCAATGGGGAGACAGTACAGCAGGTGACAAAGTACAAGTATTTAGGAACAAATGTGAACTGTTACATTGACTGTACTGAGGAGATAAAGTCCAGGATCGGTCAAGCCAGAAATGCATTCAATAAAATGAGGAGAGTGTTCTGTAGCAGAGACCTTAATTTACATCTAAAAATTAGACTTCTGATATGTTATATCTTGTCCCCCTTGTTCTCTGGAGTTGAGACCTGGACCATAAAGAAAAGAGAAATGGACAGATTGGAGGCATTTGAGCTATGGACGTACAGAAGGATACTGAGGCTGATTTGGAAAGAAAAGGTCACCAACGATGAGGTGATGAGGCGGATGGGAAAGAGAAAGGATATATTAAATACTGTCAAAATTAGAAAACTGCAGTATCTGGGTCATGTGATGAGAGGAGAGAAATATCATCTGCTGCAGCTGGTCATTCAAGGGAAGCTACATGGCAAAAGAAGATCAGGAAGAAGACGCATTTCTTGGATCGATAATCTGAAAACTTGGTTCAATTGTTCCACTATTGAGCTGTTTCGTGCTGCATCATCTATAGCAAGAGTCTCTATGATGGTTGCCAACCTCCTGAGAGGAGATGGATAAAGAAGAAGAAGCTTAAAAGGCGCACGGTCAGTTCTTTTTTGAATATTTCACTGCAATCGTTACTGCTCGCGGCTTCCTTTGGTCATAAATAAATTATTTCTACAGAAACCTTCCTGGAGAAATCCTTTACACAGAATGGAGAAAACCGCATCAAAATGCATCCAGTGGTTATCGAGATTACTCGGAACATCCAAGAATCGGGGACTTGTTTTTATACTGAGTACAGATTCAAATATTCTATACATTGTACCCCACCCAGTCTTTGGGAAATTCGTGTTGGCCGACTGAATAGTTATAACTGACTAATACTGTATATTATTTATAACTAAACTTGTGACATCTCCTGCTCTATCGTAGTCGCCTGTTCAGACAGCTGTTACCTAGGTCAGTAACCCCAAACTCTGGAAAGAAGCTATGTATTGCTGCTATTACGAAAAGAAAGTTTTTTATTCTCCATCGGCACACACACGAAAGTTTTTCCTTGAATTTCAGTCGAGCAGCTCTTTAGCTGTCAAAGTGCCTTTCCAAATCTTAAGCAACTACATCCACACGAAGGAGATACGTAGTAGCATGCGACCATGAGTGACACCAGCCATCCTGTCGTGTTTCCAGGAACCAGCCAACCGCGTGAGGCCGTGTCGTGACCCACCTGGAGACGTTCTGGCTCCTAACGCTATACGATATGTGGTTCAAACTTGGAAAGTGCTCTCTGCAAGAATGTTTGCGATTCATGGAGATGTTCTTTTTTTTTAGCGTATGGCTTTTAGTGCCGGGAGTGTCCGAGGACATGTTCGGCTCGCCAGTTTTGTAGCTGCTTCGAGACGGACACCCAATGGGTGAGCTACAAGTACCGTTGGGGAGGAAAGTTGGAAGGGAAGGGCGAGGAGTTGGAAGGTAGCGGCTGTGGCCTATAGTGAGGGACCAACCCCGGCATTTGCCTGGAAGGAAGATGGGAAACCACAGAAGACCATCTTCAAGGTTGCCGGCGAGGGGATTCGAACCTCCTCGCCTCCCGGATGTGAGCGACTGATATTAGTCATGCCGTAACCACCACGGCTAACTCACCCGGTTCATGGAGATTATTTTAGAGTATAGAGGTTTCAGTGCCAGGGAGTCCAGAATGCAGCCACCGTCGGAATTCCGACCCAAATCTTCTGCATTCCAAGTATCTTGGTTCGAGTTACGTTGGCAGTGTCTATTTCAACTAGTATACTTCAACATATATTCGGTTTAAGAAAGGCTGCATTCTCTCCACGTAGGATAGCAACGTTGATCCATGCATCAGCCCAGTCTGTTGCCTCAACGTAAAGCTAGCTTCAGCCAGTTCAGAGCCTAAGCTTCCCCAGGGTATCCCAAATTTTAGTTTTCGCACAAAGAAGAGTACTGTAGTCCACAGTGGACTCCATAGTTATAATAATAATAATAATATTAATATCGTATGGCCTCGGTGCCGGTTGCAAGCTTTGTAATTTGACACCCAGAGGGTACCTTGCATGTCGAATTTCGTTGTTCCTTGAAGCACTAAGAAAGCCAAGGAGGTTAGATATCTAAGCTCCTTGAACACTATAGCGCTTTCTAGTAGAGAAATGAGGAACGTTTGTGTTGGCGGAAACTCCCGAGATTAATTTTGCCATTATGAAAACTGCCTACTGAATTCAAATGGGTTCTTTGACATGCCAACATCGTATGACATGCATGTCGTATTTTTTCCACCTTTCAAAAATCTTTTACCACGGCCTGGAGCGAACCTGCAAGCCTGGCGTTAGTAGACCTACACGCTAACCACTCACCCGCCGTGGCAAGTTATAATAATAGTTATAATAATGAATTAGAAGTCATAATTCAAACTGAAAACCACAATCAGCAAACGAAACGATTTTCGATGGGAGCAATCTATGAGAACAGATCACACATCCTCAAACAATTAGCGAACTTAACATTGAATTCCAACGTGACCATTCATTATCAGTCACAGCTATCACACTAAACAAGAATACTTGAAGGTCAATAACCAGTTACAATATATTAACAAAAGGTCACATATAACTAACAAATCTTGATAAGTTGCACATGTTAATAATAACTGTACATATTGTAAATACCATCACCCACATAGGCTACTTGTAGACATAGATATCACGGCCTAAGTGAATAGGATCTGATGATGATCACTTGACGATCAAAATTGTTCATCCAAGTGAATTTATTTATTAATCTCATGTAAATGTTTTTCAGGTTTAGGGAAACTCCCAGTACAATTGGGTACAAACGTGTTGACCGGTTGAAAGCATTTATTTTGATCTTTGAATAATGTAGAACCATGAAAGACAGACGGGAAAGGACAAGAGGGAATGGACGGCCCACAGTCAATGGAAACAAGGAGGGAAGAAACCAGACTAAGCTCAGGAATCCCCCGGGATCACTAACGCCCGAACTCACCAGCCGAGAAACCTTGAGGGTGTAGCATGCGTGGTGGAGCTACATCGCCTTCTCAAGGGCCTTCTGCAGAACTTAGGACATGAAAAGAAGACGTCTGATCTCACGAAAATGAGGCTATCAGGAAAGGAAAGTCAATGGCAAATTAAAGCAGGAGATTGAAACACACTCTAGACCTCCGATACTCTTATACCATCGTGGTCGGAAGAGAACATGAATTGATCAAGCGAGATAGACAAGGAAACTGAAAGATGTGCTCAATTAAGTGGAGGTGTTGCCGGACTCAGCTGAGGATCTGTGAGCTGTGAGCCCCTGGGAGAGTACGCGCCAGTTGATTATACTTTCTTCTTCGTGTATTTGCGTTCGTTGTATGGATGAAATTAGTTCCAGATTTTGCTGTAAATATAGACCCCAAGTTTTTTAATAAAATTCCAAGTGATCAACATCTCCAGCCATACAGTTCTCATAATTAATCCTGGATGAATACATGTTAAGAAATGTCGCAGTGCCATTCTTGGTATCAAAAGCAGATGAGAAATCCCACGTGCGTCTTTCTCTCATATTAAAGGCAGCATCTTATTTATATGTGACAGCAAATGTTCCCGCACCTTCGCGTTGCCTTGCTCGTCTTTCAATTCTCTTTCTCCTTCTGACGTGAGAATCTTACCAAATGGCTGGTTGTGTGCTGTGCACCTTACACGCGAGCTAGGCGTGGAGTTGGAGAACCACTTTTAGATTAACCTTTCATATAATCTTCTTTCCCCCTAATCTCTTGCTATCCGCATTTCTTCACCTTTTCCTACTGTGTTCCATGAAGACAAGTTAGCATTTCAGCTTAGCGTGCCTCAAAATTAGCTCTTCCACATACAGAGATCAAAGTAAGAAATTTAAAGTGCTGGTATGTTCCATTATAAGAAAAGGTAGGTTTGTACAACGACATATCAATGTAAAGTATCTACCCTGTCGCATAATAATGTGTTGAAACCCATTTTTCAGTGTTGCCATAGTAAATTAAAGTTAAATGATTTTCAGTCGGTCAACACGATTGTACCAAATGGTATGGGTGGTATTCCATAAACCTGAAAGAAATAAAAATACACAACAGGGATTTGATGATGACCGCTTGACGAACAAACCTAATCATCCAAAGTGAATTTATTAATCTTATGTAAATGTTTTTAATCTTAGGGAACATCGCCCTTTACAAAAGGATGTAATCGTGTTGAACGACTGAACAGCATTTAAATATCGTTTATAATAATGATAATAATAATATTTTATGTTCGACCCTAACTATTATGTGTCAGAAAACTGTATCATAATGATGGTCATTATAACACTATTTTAGCCTACTTTCGATTTTTGCAAAAAATGAAAGTAGACTTATGAGATCAACACAGGGCGAAAAAAAGTGTGTCTGTCTGCGTGTGTGTATGTGTGCGTGTGAGTCTGTGTGTGTGTGTGTCTGTGTGTCTGTGTGTGTGTGTGTGTGTGAGTGTGTGTACTCTGAATGTCTGTCCCCCCCTATCAATTCGAACACGGTGAATGCGAATTGAACGAAATTTGGTACAAAGGTAGCACTAGCAAAGGACACCTCAGTGTCATGTTTTATATCGCCGCCATCTTTATTAAAACTGAATGGCGGCCACTCAAACGTTCAAAACGTAAAATCAAATAACGACTAACCAAATCATCCGATCTCTACCAAATTTGGTAACAACATACCTTCGTATAGGATGCGTCTTGTGACCAAACTACAAGGTCGTCCGCCATACCATTTCAGGATGGCGGCCGTGCGAATTATGCAAACTTTATAATCCATATCATGGGACCCACCAGTTCCGGTTATCGAGCCGAGAATCGTTTTAACTGTTCTAAAGGAAGAGGCACGTTCGAAATTAAAAGTTTATTTTGTAATACTATAGTGCAGACGTGATTTTAAAAAACTGAGCTGATTTAGTAATAAGACAAGATGGCAGCGGATATCTTGTGCCTGACTTATATTTCACTAATTTGAGTATTGCATGCAATATAGCGTACTGATATAAAATAAATAAACTTTGTATGAAATGCTTTATATATAAATAATATACTCCAGTGATGAAATCGTTTAGTATAAATCATTATTTGCTAACAAGTTCTATGTAAGTCATTTTATATAGAACGATATTCGTTGACACAATTAGCTCAATGGTAGAGCGTTAGCCTATCGCTCAAATGCCTATGGTTCAAACCCGATCAGAGCTATTATTTTGCTTGAAATGTTATATGTTTATTGTTTTGTAATGACTCAGATGTTTTAAAATTAAGCGTTATATTGTGCATATTATGGTGTAAAATTTATATTTAATTAAAACATAATTCGCCAGCAGATTTACTCGAGACATATAGCTGCCAAAAAGGTAACTGCACGCCGACCAGATTTTATTGAAAAGTTTCTTCTTCTGGCCGCTAGAATGCACTCGCTCTGTTAGGATTATACTGTTAGATATTTCACCACTAGATATCACGACTAGTCTACGTGGGGCTCCATTGATTACTATACCATTTGCATTCTATGCGCATCGAATTTGAAGAATGACAAGATGATACTACGATACATTTTTACTTTCTATTTTAAAGGGTTTGTAACAGCCTATTGTGCGTTATTTGAAAATGTTAATTGAAGTAAAGAACAAAACGATTTCACATAGTATCTGAACTCTACCGTTGGTGCTAGTTCAGGATATTAATTAATACTTCTATTTCAGCCAAATAGCAATCGAAAATATCCACATAGTTGGTATACACACGTCTCTGTAGGGTCATGGAAAGATTTGTTAATTCAATTAGGGTTGTGAAAGTCATACGCAGCCAGACGTGTAAAGACATGCCTCAACTCAAAGTTGGATGTTGCCCGCGTCAGGCCGATTATGTAATAATAATAATAATAATAATAATAATGTTATTGGTTTTACGTCCCTTTTAACTACTGTTGCTTTTAGAGACGCCGGGGTGCCAGAATTTTGTCCCGAAGGGGATCTTTAACGTTCCAGTAAATCTACTAACACGGCTCCCTCGCATTTGTGCACCCTCAAATGCCAGCTGACTGCGCCAGGATACGAACCTGAAACATACGGTCCAGCAAGCGAGAACGTTACCGCTGAGCCACGCCGCCAGTCCGGTCGATTATGTCTCCAGATCCATAACATTCTTTAGATACTTCTTATCTTTCTTTCTTCAATGATGGTAGCAGTTTTTATCTAGGTTGTGGCGTTTGGTAGAGGTAAATCGTTTCTAAGGTCTTCAACAAAGAATAGTTCTATTATACTCTTTGATAATAACAACGAGTTATAACTATACTCATACATTTAGGAGAAAGTAGGCTATATGTTCTTTACTGAACATCTTGTTTCATTATGAAACAGTTTCTCCCACCAATCAGAGCTCAAGAAACAGTTGTGTGACCAATTAGATAAGGATACCTTCGCGCATGCGCTCAAAATCCAACATGTCTATGTAAATTACCGAAAGTGCACCGTCCATATGTTCGCGTAAATAAACTTGTGAATATGAGACAAGAAATAGCACTGTACCTTAATATCGTCAAATCCAATTTCTACACAGCGCGTGGTTTTGAAACGACTTCGGTGACAGTTTTACTGAATACGCAATCTGAACATATGGCATTGAAGCACACAGAGCGCATGCGTCGGTTGTCCAGAGAGCTTGGAAAACAGAGATATACTACTCACCGCAGCACCCGATCACAACATTCTAGTGACTGAACAGATATTTATGAATATTTATGTTAAAACATATAATAAAGTTATAATTATCGTCGAACATAAACAGTCGTATGCAACTCGCCTATAATGGTAATTAAGACACTCGTATAGAAATTATAAAAACTCGCATACGCGCGTTTTATAAAAATACTCGTGTCTTAATTATAGCCATTATAGGCTCGTTGCATAATGTACTATAATACAACAATGACAATAATAATGGATTCCTGCGCTTATCATTATTTTTCTATGGGGTTGAGGATGAGATAATAGTTGTATAAGTTCCAACGTAACAGTTGGTTTTTATGGCTTCATTCCTTCCTAACAGCGAAATTCCCGGAATAGAAGTCTGCAACATTCTCACTTACAAGATTTTATTCTCACAGTGATGCATTCAGAGTAGAGTTTGTGATGTCAACATTTAAATATTTTAAAACTTCACATTTTGAACTTGAACTTGAAATTTGGCATTTTGTAACATCTATGATTTTAAAATTAGCATTTTTAGCAAATTTGTTAGAAATGAGGACTTTGTGCAATATTATATGCAGCAATCGGGTCAATATTAATATATTTCAATAAATTGTCTGTGTCTGTCTGTTAGGTAGTCAGCCCAAAGGCTGGTTGGATCCTCAAAAAGCACCGCCGTTACGTTATGTGAGTAGATACCCACAAAAACCCAAGGCAGCGCTATATTGAGGCGTTCTAGGCAAGAAGAGGAGTGAGGTAGTTTGCCATTGCTTTCCTCACAAATTAACATTGTTCAACGCATCATTTTACAAAATATTTACAAGAGGAGAATAATAATGTTATGGACTTTACGTCCCTTTTAACTACTGTGGCTTTTAGGCACAACGCTGGGAGTGGGGGGGGGGAATTTTTCCCCAAACGGTATATTAAATATGCCAGTAACTCGACTAACACGGCTCCCTCACATTTATATACCCTTAATTGCCAGATGACTGTGCCGGGATTCGATCTCGCTATCTTGGGATCAGCAGGCGAGAACCAAGAGAGAAGGACCTAACATACAAATTATACAGTCGGAGAACTTGCAAATAACGCATATCCCACACTGCTCTACTTTCCATTATTGTCCTTATGAATGGTCAACCTTCCCAGCCGTATGTCCAACAGACAATTCACGCTCGGTTCATTTTCCTGTCTGTATTGCTAAAGATACCTTAACCCTAGAATTCTAACATTATTCAATAGATGATTAATACTAATAATACGTGAAAGTTACGTACATTACGAACTTTGTGCTAAGGCACCAATTAGTTAAAGGGTTGAAACTTATATATTACGTATTACTTTATTTAGGGTTAAGCTATATACACTGAATACTCTGTGGTCTTAAGGGTTTAATACGTTAAGTTGCATGTTAAATACAACAGATACAAAAGTCATTTACTTTGCTGTGAACAGCAGTACGTAGTCTCTCCGGCCTCTTATACTGTATCTGGTTAGTATGAGGTTGTTTCCATAATACATCTGAAGTGTTGCGACATACCTACATCAAATCCTCCACTTCTTGCCATGGAGAAACCAACATGTTGTTAAATTCAAGGATAGTTTCCTGGCAATACTTTACCTCATGATTATGCCTCCAGAACTGATGGGCATTAATAGCAAAAGCATTGACATCACCACCATAGACCAGTAGAAGCACTGTTGGAAGATAGTGAGGTGGCGATATACCAGGTGAGTCAGCCGCCCCTTATTTTTTTAGTTTTCGGCGAATTTAAACTTTTAACACTAAAAATAAATACTTAAAACACCCCAATTGAGGGTAAGCATTATAGTTTATTTTGCCAAATTTGTTTCTTATAAAGAAAGTTAATGCAAAACAAATAACAACTAAAGTTAAATTATGAAAAAAGTGAGAGGATATGGGACGTTATTTCCGTTTCTACTAAAATAGAAACCTCAGTATCCCGGTGACTTACCAGCAATTTCCATCTTTCTTTTTCACACATTGTTGTACCTGTTGCCAATAAAGATTTTCATGTAACTATGTACTCTTTTTTTTTTAAGAAAGGGTGAGGGGTGGAAACGTACTTTTCTAAATGCGCCTCGTATTTAAAATTTGTTAATTATTTTAGAAAATCAATAAAATCGCATTCAATATTTAGAAAACAAATAATTTTCCATTTTGAGCCAATGGCTATTTTTATCCGTTCTTCTTCTGATCGATCGTGGCCACTATAGACCACTACTGTATCTATACTAATAACAAAGCTGAAGAGTTTGTGTGTGTAAACGCGCTAATCTCTGGAACTACCAGTCGGATTCGAAAAATTCTTTTTGTATATGATAGCCAGAGTCAAGAGAAATACACTGAAGAAAATGGAAATTGCAACACCATGAAGGCATTGGTCGTTTGTGTTGATTTTCAAGATATGGAACAATGCCATGTAGGTATGTAAACGATCAAAGTTTCAGACCCATTGGATTGTTGCTACAGGTCTCCCCACGTGATTGGTCGCGGAGGAATCAACTCCAGTATACGGACTCTGGTGTAGCGTAGTTGACTTGCAGTCTGTGCAGTGAAGTGTTCCCCGTCAAACATGCCTCGACGACAGAGAATAGCATGCTATCAACAACTGTCGCCGTTTGAGAGGGCTCGAATAATTGGGCTGTGTGAGGCTGGATTATCGCTAAGGACTGTCGCTGCACGTGCTGGCGGACAGGCATCTACGGTACAACGTGTATGGCAGCAGTGGTCAAATGAAGGCACCCACACTCGTAGACCTGGCACAGGCCCATTGCGACAGACAACTGTGAGAGAGGATCGCCGCATAATTCGGATGGCCCGGATGGAACCCCATGCAACAGCAGCGCAAATTTGATCAGCTGTGGCACCCCACGTTACACAACAAACAGTTGGTAATCGCCTGCGTGCAGCTGGCTTACGATGCCGTGTCCCTGCAGAAGGTGTTCCATTTACCCCACAACAGCGACTTGTAAGGCTGGCCTGGTGTCGAGAACGATCGACGTGGGTCGACGAATGGCATAGGGTCGACTTTAGTGATGAATCGTGCTTCTGTCTTGCCCGCAGTGATCGCCGGAATCGTGTGCGCCAATGTACCGGGGAGATGGCCGCCAAGATCGTATTGTCAAGAGGCACACAGGGCCAACACCAAGCATTATGATCTGGGGAGCTCTTGGCTTTAATGTGAAATCACAATTAGTACTTGTTGAGGGCACTATAACTGCTCGACAGTAAGTTGATAGGGTACTCAATCCAGTGGTTATCCCTACGATGCCGAACATTGCTAATGGGATGTTTCAGCATGACAATGCCCGGGTTCACACTGCACGCATCTCCAGAGAAGCTCACCACGACATCACAAACTTAGAATGGCCCGCCAGATACCCGGACCTCAGTCCTATTGAGCATGTGTGGGACATGATGGGTCGAGAAC
Organism: Meconema thalassinum; assembly: GCA_946902985.2. Lineage (NCBI taxonomy): Eukaryota > Metazoa > Arthropoda > Insecta > Orthoptera > Tettigoniidae > Meconema > Meconema thalassinum. The sequence goes on from OX336388.2 coordinate 1,212,535,777, forward strand.
TGGCCAACCTTCCTCAGCCACCCACTACTCTGGAACAACTGACCCATGCAGTGCAGCAAGCAGGAAGCGATCCAGAGCCTTATTGACCACATGCCTCGCCGAATTCATCAATGTATTGCAGCTCGTGGTGGGCACATCCTGTATTGATTGCTGTCCAAACTTGCGGTCAGAGGGACCTGAAAGTGGAATCATTGAATCACAACCGAACACTCGTCCTGCATGTTCAATTGCAGCAATGTAGCAAAACTCCTTCTGGGTGTTGCAGTTTCCATTTTCTTCAGTGTACTTTAGGCTATGTAGCATTAGGCTACACCTCTCAGGTAACCACAAATATTGTTTTTTGTTCAGTAAGTTGGAAAAACAAGCGCTCTCGAACAGCTTCAATAATACCTAAGTCTATTGTTGCCTGGCGATATGGGCTGCATCACGTCGCCCCTACCAGTGTTCTGGTGCAGGATTGCGAGCTGCTTATAAATTGCAGTCACGGGGAGTAATTAGTGCAAAAAGATTTCTTAGGCCCCTTAAAACAGTTATCATCATGACAATAGTATGCCCCTGTATATGGGCGATGATGTTGGTGCAGTGTACTGAGGTTATCAGCTGCAATAAGCGTTGGTGCTTTCCGATCCTTATCCTTGAGCGCTCCAGTTCTGTAGTAGTATTCATTATCATCCATAAAACAAATAAATCCACCGGGCGAAGCCGAGCACTACTGCTTGTCTTGGATAATACACTGGTCAAAACAATTAGGGGATCAGGTGAGATATCATACACATGATACATATGGTAACGTCTTTTATTCAGAGTTCGGTTACAATTGTAATTTGTGTGTGCTACAGTACGATATTGTGCTGTCTCAACTCTTTACTGGAGGTTTACATGGCGTTTACTTAGAGCGAGGCACCATGGAGCTACCATAATAGTGAAGAAGTCTTTCTCGTTGCCTTCTAATATGGTGTGTGATCACCTCGGACGGCCAGGACAGTTGCACACCTGCGTGGCATAGACAGTATGAGGTTATTAATCAGCTCTTGAGGGATACTTGGCCATTCTTCCATGAGTGCAATATCCATCTCGGCAACCGTTGTGGGAAGCGCTGGTCTGGCTCCAATGCGTCTGCCAATTGCATCCCAGACATGCTCAATCGGGTTTAAGTCCGGTGAACAAGCAGGCCACTCCATTGGTTCAGTGCCCTCGTCGTCAAGCATGTTGTCCAGCAGTGCAGCTCTGTGGGGACGTGCGTTACCGTCCACCAGAATGAAACCATCGCCTATGGCACCAGCGTAGGGCACAACAAATGGTCGAAGGAGCTCGTCTCGATACCTCTGAGCAGTCAAAGCGCAATTCTGAACGACATAGAGGTCCGTATGTCCGCCAATACTGACTCTTGCCCACACCATTCGCCCACCACCATGGTATGGTGCTGTTTCCTGCACATAAGCGGGATTGTTCCGAGTTCCACGTTCACTCCAGTTGAGTGAACGACGAATATCCGGCTGAACACAAAATCTTGACTCATCTGTGAACAAAACCCGGTGCCATTTGTAATGACGCCAATCCTGATGTTCCTCCGCCCAGTTTCTGCGGGCTAAACGGTGACGTGGTTTTAATGGGACACACACCATAGGCCTCCATGCGTAAAGGCCACTTTCCCGAAGGCAATTTCGGACTGTTTGTGTTGATATTGCGCGTCCTGTTGCCGTCTGGAGGGTGCGTTGCAGCTGAGTTGCATTCTGCCTCCTGTCTCGACGGGCTGTTAACCGGAGATAACGGTCACCTCATGCTGATGATACCCGTGGACGACATTGGCCTGGCCTTCTTTTAACGGTTCATGTTGTCTGAAATCGCGTCCAGGTCCTGGAAATTACACTTTGGGATACTCGAATAGCTGCAGCCACCTCCCTCTGTGTCTGTCCTCCTTCCAACCTTCCTATGGCTCTCCATGCCATACCTTCGGGTAAGTCACGTTGTTGTTGCATTGCACAACCTGCTCACTACACCATCTGAACCCAACTGCTTGTGCCATTCGTTTGGTAGAGTAAACACACGTCCACACCAACCCCGTCTGCAACAACTTTCTGTTATTACCACTATCTCGGTTGCCGTATTGTTGTTGTCTCCACTTCGTAGAACCGACAATAAAGACAACGAACCATTTTAGGTCATTCTGCCGATGACAATACGTCAGAACCTAGGTATCTCAACTGATCCCCTAATTGTTTTGACCAGTGTATTTTCCCCCCACCGCCAATACAGCTTCATTCGGTGGCTCACCTCCTTCTTTCTTTCCTCTGAAAAGACCACAATAATGAAGATTTATTTTCTCCTTCTCCTCGGAAGGCTTTGAAGTCTGAATCTAACAGTCGAACATCGCTAGTTAAATGCCATATAAATCCACTCTCAGGGCCCATAGAACATGAAGATATGTGACGTGTTTAGATTTGGACGAATTTCCCATCGATCGCAAATGCTACAAACCAGAACCTCTAATTCAGAGGCTTTGTTTTCCGGTCGAGCTATCAACAAGCATTATAATCCACTGTGTCAGATAAAATTATCGTTATTGGACGGTGTCACTCCTCATTTCTCTATACGTTTAATAAAAGCGGGGATGAATCCGCTTCCAGGAATAAAAATTAAAACGAAGGCAATTTTTACATTGAAATACTGGCGTGGCACTATATTTTTCTCAGCTAATTTAATATTTAATATACTATAAAAGATCGTATCCATAGAGCGATGGCTCATACAATAACGCTACTCAATTATTAAGCCGTGTACTAACTGTGAAATCAAATTATCTCTCCAATATATTTAATGGACAATAACAAATGAACCAGCTCAGTGTAATGGCCTCATTATTGTATAGCTATTTGTGTTATAATTATATGCAATGAATTAATTCGCAGATTACCTACTAATCTGAATGATTCATAATGCTGTTTACGCTATAATGACAAGCTGATGGCTGCAAACTAGACTCATTGTTGATTCATGTGATGTCACCCGCCATCATTGTTATTCTATACCTGTGCGGTGGTTTTAATTGATCAATATAACAATGTGAGCTTTCAAGCCTCATTCTCTACTGGGATAGAATACGCCCAACGGTACACAAACGCACCCTATATGTTATACTGCCGTACACAGTACTACTACTGGTGGGCAGCCACCAGTGTCGCCTTGTGGTGGTTCTGTTAGGAGCCGTGCTGAGGCCTGCGAAGCCCGGAGAGTGGATGGAAACGAGACGACGCGACAGTGCTGACAGCGGCTATCCTGGATATTGTTCATATATCATCAGATGTCCTCGCTGCTCCTCACCTTAAAATCATCATCAACAACAACAACAACAACAACAACTATCTCATTATTAAACTTTGGTGGGTTGTTATGCACACACCCGTGAAGATTTCATAATAGGTAACCCACGAGTAGCTTCAACAAATGAATGTTGACGCACGAATAATTTCAACAAAGTCTCATATGCGTTCATACACCACTCATCCGATTGCGATGAAACTTTGGTGAATTGTTCTGCACACTCCCGTGATGGTTTCTGAATTAGTAGATCCATTTTATAATAGGGGAAGCGTGAGTCGTTTCTACAGATATGGCCTGCTCACGCTTCGGAAAGCCTTCTGATTTATTTATGTACGCACAAGACGAAAGAACAAAAGCACTTATACAAAATTACAACACAAATATATTATTTATTTCCTTCTTTTATAGGGTTAAGATAGCACTTTAAAATAAAAACTTATCGTATTATGAACTAGTCATTCTTCAAGTTCGATGCGTATAGAATGCCAACGGAAGGCAAACAATGGAGTTCGACATAGAACAGTCATGACATCTGGCGGAGAAGTTCATAATGCGATATCTTTTATTATTTCTAAGCGTTTGCAATACCATATTGCAAGTTATTTGCAAATGTTATTTAAACTAAATAACAAAACAGTCCCACACAGTAGCTTACCAATGTGCTATCTGTTGGTGATAGTTCAGGATATTCCTATTGGCATTGCTTGGCATATCGGGTACTCCTAGTAACATATAAAAGTAATTTTCGTGTGGCTAATTAGGCCTATAAATAAAGTAATGCTAATGTTGTAAAACTGATTTTACAGTGCAATTTTTCTTAATTTTATTGCCTAATTTAACAGTCTACCTTCATTTCAAATTTATTGAACCTGGCTCTTCCATTCGTTCCTGAGACTTTACCGTATCGCACATTTCCTTGTGTAGTGAAAAATCGAAGAATATTACAGATCGTTTCTGTATTTGACGCTACTTACTAGGTTCACAACATAATATGTTCAGCAGATATATTTCTTACAGTGAGAGAGAAAAGACTCTAAAGAGAACTCTTAGGTAATCAAGAATGCTAATAAATAGTGCGAGGCTAATGAGAAAAAACCTCAATTGTAATTCAGCTTAATGCTTTCCTTTCTCTCTCCCCCTCCTACACTCATTTTTCTTTTTGTGGCTTCAGACGTATCGGGTTGCGTGGTTTCCCGTTTTGTAGGTCATGATAACAAAATGATATATTGCTTTATATCTTGTCGGAGCACATGGAAAGCACTGTGAAAAAAGCAAAAGGCCGAAGGCTGATCGTTCAGAAATATGTAGATCACATGTATTAATTTTGATCACTGTTATCATGGGGCAGTTATTAGGATTTAAAGTTTTAAAGACAGTTTTCAGTGTTGCCTATACAAACAGTCATTTGTAGCTCTTCAGTCGGTCAATCTATAAACTAACCCATTATAACATTTTTTTTTTTTGCCGTGTGGCCTCCTGAGAGGCCGAGTGCAGGTCTTTCTAGTCGACGCCCATGGGCGACCTGCGTGTCGGGATGAGAGATGGAATGGATGAAGATTAATGAAATTGGGCAAGGATGTGGAAGGAAGCGGCCGTGGCCTGTCATAAGGTACCGTCCCAGCATTTGCCTGGTGTTGAAAATGGGGAAACCACGGAAAACTATTTCAAGGATGGTCGACGGTGGGGCTCGAACCCACGCGTCTACCGAGTCAGCAGAGAGCTTGGCCCCATGACCTAACGCTGCGCTTTAGCCAGCGTAGCCACTGCTGTCGGTATAACAGTGATCATATTGTATTTCTTTCCAAGAGTGTTATTTATTTTTATAGATATAATACATACATTGTATTCTACCCTGTCTTTGGGCAATATTCGTGTTCACCGACTGAAGAGGGAATTGATCCTTATCTGCTTCATAAATGTGTAAATGTTCAAAATGTAATTGTTGACGTGACGCTCATAGCAAGCGCCAATATGTTTAGTTTTAATAAGTGTCTATTCTTTGATTTTTGAGTTCTTTGTCCTCAGTGATCCATCATGTAGGTGTATGATCTTGCTTATTATGTTTGTATATACCGTGCGTATTTTAATATCGAACTCACTATTTCATAAGTAAGATGTTAGGCCTATTTTTATCAACTATATCAGCAGTTATTATACTGCCTGCACTCCTCGAAGTACTTGACAGAAGATGAGATACAGTAATTTCAGAGTGTAACATAAAGACACGTGCTGTCCATGTCCACTCGCCGCACGCCACGCTACAATCGATTTATCTCCACGTAAGAGTCTTCATTACGAGCTGGCACCGACTGGAGGGAAACAGATACACAGATGAGGGCTAGCGTTTGGGGTATCTCTAGTTGATTTTTAGCTCATTTTTGATTTTTCGTATATAAAAACAGAAGTAGTTATATGAGAATCTACACAGGCCAAATGTCCATGTGTCTGTGTGTGTTTGCCACCCACTTATAACTTATCAATTCAAGCATCACGAAACCGAATTGAGCCAAATAGGGTATAGAGGTAGCATTAATAAAGGACACCTCAGTGTCATGCTTTTTTAAATCACTGCCATCTTTATCAAAACAAGATATCGACCATCCAAATCTTCGAAGCTTGAGTCAAATTACGACTAAAGTAATCATTGGATCTCTACCAAATTTCGGGAAAAAATATACTTTTATATGAGATGCGTTTGACGCACAAATTACAAGGTGATCAACGAAAAAGTTCAAGATGGCACTTTAATCCGTGAATTATATTAATATACGTTTTTAATAGTGTTTTATAAATACAGGTATCCTGCCTAATCTAATTGGGCAAGATCGTGTATACCGACTAAGATAACTACAAATTGATAGTTTGTACAGGTAACACTGAAGAAATGGCGTCAAAACTTCACGAAACATTTCAATAAGAAATCTTTGATATTGAGTCTCTTTCTCTAAGCATCAATCGTAGAGTGGAGTATTGTATTCTTTGTTGACGTAGGAATGTTGCCAGCAGAAGAAACCCGGCGATAGACCACGCCTGCTGAACGGGCGCAGCGAACACATTACCAGCAAGACAAATCGGCTTAGTTTCTCAAACAAACATGGAGAGCCTGTTCGAGTATCGATTTCAACATTCTAATGTTCTGTGTCTTCCTTTTTCTTGCAGGTAAGTGCCCTCACTGCCAGTTCCACTGCATGAAGACTTCACGCTTAGGTGAGTAGTCCACTGGCACTTCAGAAACCTTAAGTTCGAGCACCTTCTGTATTCCTGTATTTTGCAATGTGTTAATGCTTCATTATTTAGGTTTGTAACTCCCTTAAGCATTCTAATGATCTCCGGATAATATCACAAGGCCTTCATTTGCTGTCGACATGCTCATGACATTAGTCTTTAACATAAGTTAACAATAGCCCGATTTCCCACCAGGCAAATTTTCCCGGTATCTTATCACACCATTTCGTTCTATTTTATTTTCTACAACGGTGTAGGAATTACTCACATGCATTGTTCAGACTTTTACGTTAAATCCTCACTACTGCATCACGTGGGGTTTCACAAGGGTTGTCGACTTCCACCACATATGCCAGTTCTCATTATTAAGGCTCGGATTTCTACTTGAATAAATATATTTTATGTAAATACTCATTTTCTGATTTGTAGGTAAAATATATTTCTATGTAAATACATATTTTACCAATTTTTCAATATTTATCACATTAATTCCGATTTATTATTATTAGAAATTATTTCTTATATTTAATTTAAGCAATGTGATAGATTTTTAGTGCATTGCAATATTTTTGGTGTGTGGCTTAAATCGAGTAAGATTCTGTATCTCCGCCTCAGCAGCTATCTAATCTTAATATAAACATCGGCTGCCCTGTAACCCAGTGTGTATATTGCGGTATTCTTTTTCCCTACATGACCTAGCAGCTGTATGTTTATCTTATCGCACTCATCCTAAAAGCCATGGATTCCCTTGTCCTTGCGGTGATATTGCACCACATATCTACACTTACTCCTTCTGTACATGAGACCAGATGCCTCGAAAGCTATATGATCTATGTATGAACTTCGACTGCCCTGTCACCCAGAGTTTATATTACAGTATCATATTTCTGTACATCACCTTACAGCTGTGCGATTATCTTACCACACTCAGCACGGAAGCCTGGGATACGCTTGTGCATACGGCAATATTGCACCACATATCTGCACTTCCTCCCCCTGAACACGAGACCAGATCACTCACATACGGTTAATTTCTTGTGCCATGAAGTTGTATTTCTGCGGTTTAGATATTGTATTGTAAGAGTGTAGTGCAAGGCAATACTATAATCCCAAAAGTAAAAGTATCACCAAGTTACCGTTTGCAGCTGTACGTTGCAGAATTTAAGGACATATTTAGTTAAGACGGATACATCCTGTACTGTCAACCGTATGGTAAAACAGTAAAGGCTGAGAAGCGCTCTCAAGTTGCACAACATCTAAAGGGCAGAAACATACCGCTGCAGTCTCACGCAATGTGAAAAAACAATTTCTAATTGGTGATGCGATTCCCGGATTTTCCGCAAGACCTTCTAATATTTCAGTTTATTGTGAATATTTATGTACGGCACTCGGGTCAACTGACGTTAGTAACAGGCGTTAGTAACAAGGGCAAAGAGAGAAGGACCAGCAAAATGGATGCTAGTGCTTCAAATGGAAGAGGAGGAACCCTATCGTAATGGCATGTTCTAAAAACCGGCAATATCTTTTATTCCAATTTATCACTACAATTTTTTTTCTATAAATAAAAGTTCTCTACATTTCGGAATACAACACAGAAAGCTGATTTTTTTTAATGTAATTCCTCCTTAAATGTGTTATGTTTTAAAACGTCCGTTCTTCGAAATGTACCGTACTTTAGTTGTTTTTTTTTTTTTGCCAGATGGATATGTTCGTGATAGTGCTGTTAATATTATGCAATTTTAAAAAGGATTCACGAAAATTCAAAAACAAATTTACTGAATTTTCAAAAAGCCTGTGTGTGAAAGTAAGGAAAGAGTCTTGAAGAACTTCGCTGAAAAATGTCGATTAGTTCCTGCTAATAGTTTATGAAAAATGGTAAATAAATATTTGGAAATTAACCTGGTTAATATAGGAAATTCGGGAGTCCCTTAACCGTTACAGTGTTCTTTCCAGAATATTCTGCGACGTAATTCCCACTTTTGCGGGTCACATACGGAATATTCCGCGACGTAATTCCCACTTTTTCGGGTCACATACGGAATATTCCGCGACGTAATTCCCACTTTCGTGGGTCACATACGGAATATTCCGCAGGCTATTTCAAGTTTACATTTAATTACTATAGGTGGTAGGAAGGTATCAGTAAACCATAATGAATTCACATGGAACCGGACAAGACTGTGTGAATAATTTCATCTACATATTTCAGGATTGGTTAGATAAATTCTTGAGTTTAACAGGACAGTGTCAGTTGATGTGTAATGTAAACAATGAAATGGGGGTGGGTTGCTCGTACAATCATTGGAAGAATCGGACAGAGATTACAGTGGATGTGAACACAGTGTTGAAGAGATCCAGTGTTTATCGAGTGACAATGAAACTGAGAGCAGTGCCATTTCAGATACAAGTATGGTATTTCAAGGTATGCCTGCTTTCCATGATGTAAACTCCTTGGTTCAAAAAACGAATTCATATTTCGTAGTTATTTTCCCATTTTTGTAATATCGTTCTAAACAATATAAATAAAGATTTAATAGCAGCCAATGGCCATGAATTACAGTACACTTAATTTACTACATAAATTAACATCAATATCATCAATCTGCACAAAATCCTGTTAAGGACTGACCTCTGTTCTTGCACTTTAGCACATAATATCTATCACACTGCATGCCACAACGTACAATATAAATAGGTAAAAACAAATAAGCATGGCTTAAAAATTTTCCTTGAAAATATCTTCACTCAAAGAATAGTGCAACATAAATGCTACTGGAAGGGTTAAGTATCAAAAACCAGCTGACCGCACCGGGATTCAATCTCGCAACGTTGAGCACAACAGATAAGAATCTTATTGCTGCGGCATACATCGTACACAAGAGCTCTGCCTAATGTTTGCGTCACAATGCGTACTGTATACGATTTTAACACTACGATGTGGCTATAGAAACCAACACTGCAAACCACGACTATTTCTACAATGTACATAAAATATTTGCAATTGGGATGTAGGACATTCCTGAAGAAAATTGTATCCCTTTATTACTGCACTCGTGAACAGCGAATTGAAGTGGCTTTTGGTACAGCGCGCTCTTAACTTTAGTGCGACAATTGCATGTTTTGTGTGGATGTTAATAACAGAATACGGTACTTATCATCACATTCCTCTGCTGTGGCTTTTAAATTCTCTCTTCCTTGAAATTCCAGTGGTTTACTAACATAGAATTCAAAGTTATTTATTCACAAGAAAATAAAATACAAGTGGGATGAAATTAAAGTTGTTTGTCTAATAAAATGGAGAGGAATTTGGGATTGTTTAACGATGTTAGACAGCTCCTTTTTTTTTCGCAAAGAGGAAAAAGGAATGCATTATGCTAGAATTTGTAAATCCATTGTTTTCACATATTAGCGGAATAATAATATAGTATTCTGAGAATATCCTGGGTGGCAAGAATTACAAATGAATCTATTCGGAAGAAGCTAAGGATTGCTCCTAAGCACACTTACTCCCAAATGTTGAAATTTTTCGGCCGAGTCATCCAGTGAGATGGCTTTGAGAAGCGTATCATCCAGGGTAAAGTTGACGGAAAACGGTTAAGGGGACGCGCCCCTAACCGGTACCTTGACCAGATAAAGAGACTGACTAATCTGCCACTTCAGAAATTAATGCATACAGCAGAAGACTGCGGTGTATGGCGGGTATTATTAACAGAATTGTGTGAAGGGTTACGACGTTCGAAATCGAACAGCGACCAAACACATGTATTAAATCTAGGCTATGATACTGTATGAAAGAATACACCCACGGTTATTTGTTCATTAAATTTGCACTGACAAATTAATCACATAATTAGGTGGATTATAGAATGATTATTGTTTCTGTTTAATATATAGAGAGGGAGGGATTATTTGATAACTGGATTTTATAATTAGCAGTTTTTCAATACCTATAAGTTGTATCCAAATGAATAACCGCTTCCAGTAACTCTTTAGGTTGCCAAAACAACAAAGCATACTAAACATTATATTGGTATGGTTATGGAAGCTTTGAGGTATGGGTGGTGCTGAGTAATGGCCTCAAGGCACAGCCAGTGCCTGTGTGTACTGTGAAAGGTTCTACTCATAGCGTCAGTGCTGTTCTGACTCAGTGAGGAAAGTATTGACAAACTACCTCACTCCTCATCTTGCCTAGTACGCCTCATTTTAGTGCTGCTTTGAGGTTTTGTGGAAAACTGCTGACCTAATCTATGGCGGTACTATTCGAGGATCCAACTATTCTCTGGGCTGACTACCTAACAGACAGACAGGTGCTGTGACTAAAATTAATTTGTAATCATCAAAATATATGATAGAAGTAATACATCCCAACATAGCTGACAAAATTAGTTCCTGACTATGAGAATCGGGGACGTTACCACCTGGTGCCTTTGGTGGACACCAACTCCTCCCCCACAGAATGAGTTTCTGCCCCCCACTAGCTACCCATGGATCGTTTTGGAATTATATATATAAAAGAAGATAAACACAAGATGTTGTAAAGTATAATACAAAACATTGATTTCACTCAGATCTAATGCACATTCTTCACTGATTTGCAGCAGATATGGTGGTAACTGAAAGTCTGTCCATAACGAATTACTGTTCAGGGTTACCTAATCATCAAATTCTTAACTAGCAGAGCTATCCTCTTTGAAATTTATACCACGTAAGTTAATAATGGTGATATAAGTAGACAGTATATACAGTGGCGTAACTACGGGGGGTGCTCAAGGGAGTCAATCCCCCCCCCCCCCAGAGCCAAGTAATAAAAATACGTAATTCAATAAAATATTTATTTTGAATAAAACCAATCTTCGGATTGATGACAAGCGATTGCATTATGTAAGTGTATAATTACTAATCCAGGAACATTTCTGTTTACTCATGGAAAATGTTAGTGTTACCTAATCGTATAACACTTGCAATTGTTCATTATCGAGCTTGTGTCCATCGTATTAAATGCTATCATGAAAAACACGAAAATTTGTGGTTTTGCTTTTATTGATCATGACCTATTTTGCCTAACACTTCCCCCCTCCCCCCACATAATAAAGCAAAAACAAAAAATTTAACCAAACACAAAACCAAAAACACAAAGCAAAAATCAGAAACAAAAGCCAACGTAGAAAACAAAAATCATGAAATCAGAAACAAAAGAACACACCAAAATTCAAAAACAGAAGCCAAAGCAGAAAACAACAAACATGAAACCATAATCAAAAACACAAAGCAAAAACAAAAAAATAAAAACCAAAGCAATACTACAAATTAGTAACAGCTCTCTACACAATGATTTTAAAATTACGTATTAAAGGTTACTATTAAATAGTGGGACTTTACAAACTAAAATAATTTAGAAAACAATAAATATTTAGCCACTGCAGTGGCCGAGAGCGCTAACGCACTACCTTGTACTTCACTAGTATCGGGAGAGAGCGTGAATTCCAACCCCACATTGGCCGTCCTAAAAATGGTTTTCTCGTGATTTCTCTTTTTTACCACCAGCCAAATGTCGGGACAGTTCCGTTCAACAGGCCCACGGTCGACTTCCTCTCAAAATCCCTTCCCTGACCCTTTCTTAATAAGATCCAAGTTAGCGATCACCTCGGTGATCGGCATGTCACAGGCCCAGTTGTATGTGCTGACAATGTGTGTTCAGCTTTCAGACACCGTCCTTGTGATGGTAGTGGATTGATCTCTCGCAGAGTCCGTGGCTGAAGCCGAGTTTGGAGGACAAACTATTTTAAATAAAAAATATGAACAAAATATTTGACAAAAAATGGCTAATATCACGCAAATGTTTCAAAATTTAAACAAGATGTTCAGTAAAGAACATATAGCCTACTTTCTCCTAAATGCATGGATATTGTTATAACTCTTTGTCCTTTTCAAGGCGTATGATTGAATGTTGGTTGTAGTAGCTTGTTGAAATACAACGTGCTATAGGGATATTAAACATGAATATGAGGTGCCCTTTGCTAGTGCTACCTCTGTACCAAATTTCGTTCAATTTGGTTTCACCGTGTTTGAATTGATAGGGGGAATCGATTTGCACACATTCTTGGCCACCATCTGCAAACTATTGGGCTGATGTTCTTGCAGTTTGGTCAGAATATGTTTCCCACATAAAGATATGGTGTTGCAAAATTTGGTAGAGACTAGATTATTAGGTTGGTCGTAATTACATTTTAGCTTTTAACATTTGGGTGGCCGCGATTACGTTTCCGTCAAGATAGCGGTGATATAAAACATGCCACTGAGGTGCCCATTGCTAGTGCTACCTCTGGACCAAATTTCGTTCCATTCGGTTTCACCGTGTTCGAATTGATAAGGGAAATCGATTTTCACACAAAGATGGCCGCCATCCGCAAAATATTAGGCTGATGACCTATTAGTTTGGTCAAAGGATGCTCCCTCCATAAAGATATGCTGTTGCTAAATTTGCTAGAGATCGGATGATTAGGCTAATCGTAATTTGATTTAAGCTTTGAACATTTGTGTGGCCGCCATTACGTTTCCGTCAAGATGGCGGCGATATAAAACATGACACTGAGGTGCCCTTTGCTAGTGCTACCTCTGTACAAAATTTCGTTCATTCGGTTCCACCGTGTTCGAATTAATACGGGGAATCAATGTTGACATAACGATGGCCGCCATCCGCAAACTATTAGGCTAATGGCCTATTAGATTGGTCAAAGGATGCTCCGTCCATAAAGGTATGTTGTTGCAAAGTTTGGTAGAGATCGGATGGTTATGTTAGTCGTAATTTGATTTAAGCTTTAAACATTTGTGTGGCCGCCATTACGTTTCTGTCAATATGGCGGCGATATAAATCATGACACTGAGATGCCCTTTGCTAGTGCTATCTCTGTACCAAATTTCGTTCCATTCGGTTTCACCGTGTTTGAATTAATAGGGGGAATCGATTTTGACACAAAGATGGCCGCCATCCGCAAACTATTAGGCGAATGACCTATTAGATTGGTCAAAGGATGCTCCCTCCATAAAGGTATGTAGTTGCAAAATTTGGTAGAGATCGGATGATTAGGTTAATCGTAATTTGATTTAAGCTTTGAACATTCGTGTGGCCGCCATTACGTTTCAGTCAAGATGGTGGCGATATAAAACATGACATTGAGGTGTCCATTGCTAGTGCTACCTCTGTACCAAATTTCGTTCCATTCGGTTCCACCGTGTTCGAATTAATAAGGGGGAATCAATTTTGACATAAAGATGGCCGCCACCCGCAAACTATTAGGCTAATAACCTATTAGATTGGTCAAAGGATGCTCCCTCCATAAAGGAATGTTGTTGCAAAGTTTGGTAGAGATCGGACGGTTATGTTATTCGTAATTTAACGTGAGCTTTGAACATTTGTGTGGCCGCCATTACGTTTCTGTCAATATGGCGGTGATATAAAACATGACACTGAGATGCCCTTTGCTAGTGCTGCCTCTGTACCAAATTTCGTTCCATTCGGTTTCACCGTGTTTGAATTAATAGGGGGAATTGATTTTCACACAAAGATGGCCGCCATCCGCAAACTCTTAGGCTAATGACCTAGTCATTTGGTCAAAGGATGCTCCCCCATAAAGGTATGTTGTTGCAAAATTTGGTAGAGATCGGATGATTAGGTTAGTCGTAATTTGATTTAAGCTTTGTTCATTTGTGTGGCCGCCATTACGTTTCCGTCAAGATGGCGCCGATATAAAACATGACACTGTGGTGCCTTTTGTTAGTACTACCTCTGTACCAAATTTCGTTCCATTCGGTTGCACCGTGTTTGAATTAATAGGGGGAATCAATTTTCACACAAAGATGGCCGCCATCCGCAAACTATTACGCTGATGGCCTATTGGTTTGATCAAAGGATGCTCCCCCCATAAAGGTATGTTGTTGCAAAATTTGGTAGAGATCGGATGATTAGGTTAGTCGTAATTTGATTTAAGCTTTGAACATTTGTTTGGCCGCCATTACGTTTCCGTCAAGATGGCGGCGATATAAAACATGACACTGAGGTGTCCTTCGCTAGTGCTACCTTTGTACCAAATTTCGTTCAATTCGCATTCACCATGTTCGAATTGATAGGGGGGGGGGGGACAGACATTCAGAGTACACACACTCACACACACACAGACACACACACACAGACTCACGCACACACATACACACACACACAGACTCACACACACACATACACACACACAGACAGACACACTTTTTTCGCCCTGTGTTGATCTCATAAGTCTACTTTCATTTTTTGCATAAATCGAAAGTAGGCTAAAAATAAGCATATAATTGTTTAAGGTTTCTTTATCTTAAATTGTTAATATTTATTTTCACTCCAAAATATTAGAAAAACAATCACCCAAATGGCCTGCAACTCACTAATTTTGCCCTGAATTTTGGACTGAGGTATTCCCCCCCCCCCCCCTCCCTCCCCCCCCCCCCCCCCCAGCGTGCCTGCCCCACTATAATCATGGCTTAAATCCGCCCTTACTACATACACATCATGTAGGAAGGTCTAAATCTCGTTCACCATATATTAAATACAGTAATTGAATACTAAGTTTGTGGTAGAACTCCCTCAAAACCATTAGTTGTCTATTTAGTTCTGCAGCGCGCTTTGTATAGCCTTTAGACTCTGTAGCTACTTCACAGAAATACGATACATGCCGTGAATGAAACTTCCGTTCTCGTTATGTTTGTGCTGATGTGGTATTACAGCTAATGGTATATTAAATTACAGTTTATTTGTGTTTAAGTTGAGCTTCTTGTGGTCGAGTTGAACCAAAGATAAGCACACAGACTGAACAACCTAATTTAATTGGCAGTGTCTTGTTTTTCCTACGGGCTGCCGCCAAGTGAAACCACAGTTCGCGCGTCAACACTGACGGCAGAGTTAAGACTTCCCAACTTATACCATGTTAGCGTTCTTTCTGTCCCTTTTCACTCCTTTCTCCGCCTTCCTTCTTCTCTGGAAACGCTGAAAGTTGAGGATTTAAAATTTAAATGATCCTGAAATTGTATTACAGTGCCTGCCTTCCTGTCATATTATTGCAGCGTGCTCTGGATCGTCTAAATGTACTATTGTGAATCCACAAAGAAAAGATGAAAGACCCAACTCTTGTGCTATTATGGTGTATAAATTAATGTACGGTATTGTATTAATTCAGACCACCTTGTAGTGTAATGTCTAGCATTCTTGACTGCCGCCTCGAAGGTTCGGGTTTAATTCTCAGCTATGCTAAGACATTTTAATTGTTAAACGAGGGTATTTTATGATTTTCATGTATATTATTGTTTGACTCTAAAACTCTATATTTCAATTCAGTATTATAACTCATGTATTAGTGTAGTGGGGAGACCGTAATGGCAAAGTTGTATAACCGCTTACCTATCTTCCAGGCAGCCAAAGTTCAGATTCTGGCGACAGCAGAGAGGAATTTTCATCTGAAAAATCTGGTAGCAGCAGGTAGTATGAAAATCGACGGCCTAAACCGAAATGAGGATTGGAATCCGATGACCCGAAATTTGGATCCTTTGGATGTAGAAGCTGTTCAGAATCTAATTTTAGATGAAGATTTAGTTTGTAGTTCCTTTTTTTCGTTAGTTGCGAGTATTTTCATTCGCATTAGGCCTATTGTAATAATTTATGTAATTGAGCTCTCGTAAACGTGTTAATTGAATGGAGCTCAGTCTGAACTCCGTAAATTGTAGATAACCCGCGGCGGGTCCGTGCGCATTAAATCGCTCACCAAGACCGTTACCGTGGAGATCGTAATTTCGAATCCTAGCGCTGAATGCAGCTAAACTTAGTGTGGTTTTCACTGATGTTTTCCGCACTCCCTTTTGGTAAATGTTGGGGTGGTTCCTTATTTCAAGTCTCAGGCACCTACCACATTCCTGACCTACATATTTAGAGTTACACAGCTTATCAAACAAATTGGACACCCAACCAAGTACACAGAACTGATGAACAAAGTGTCCCAAAACCTTAACCTTCTGTCGGTCGCATGTGTATCAGAATGATATAAGCGCGCGTTTTGCTCGTGTCATTGTTGTTCTAGGCAACAGTACCTTAATAGAACCTTACTGTTTCCCCCTCAATTTCCAGCCAGTCACTTCACAGCCTTCGTGCAGTCGCACTGTCAGCTGTCCAGAGCGTATGTATCATTATTTTATTCACACGTGCATAAATCTCTTTCTATTTTCGTGGATTTTACATCTGTTACCATATTATGATGGCACAGAAGCAAACATATAATCTGGAAGATCCTTTGGATGTAGAAGCTGTTCAGAAACTAATTTTATATGAATATTTAGTTTGTAGTTCCTTTTCTTTTCGTTACTTGAGAGTATTTTTATTCGCATTGTACGATGTTTACAGAAAACTGTATTTTAGATATAAATAATAAAGAAATGATTACCTGGAATATACAGAAAGAAAACAAACAACAATAACAGAAACTAAAATGCATGTAGTGGGTTAAACTACCCTATTACAAAACCTATGTATCAGACTGATACATTGCGACCGACGCCGTCACTCATATTTTTTTTCACAAAATGTGTTATGATAAAGGAAATGCGTATTACGCAAGTGCAAAATAACAGGTAGTATCAATATGTTGTAGGCTCCTGAAATGAAACATGTTATTCCATATATCCAGAACAGCTGCCACAAAAAGATGGCAGTGCTTAGCCGTAGCTGGACGTCTTGTTTGAATGTATTCATGATACATTGCGATTAACGTTGCGACCGACGGAAGGTTATAACGAATAAAAAACCAAAAAAAGTCTAGCTTCAAGATTTTTAGCCTACTGTAGTTTCTTTTTTTGCAAAAAAAAACATGAAAGTAGGCTTATGAGATCTACATGGACCAGAAGTTGTCAGCCTGTGTGTGATGGTGTGTGTATTCTCCCCCCTCCCCCCTATCAAATCAAACACGTCGATACCGAATAGAACGAAATTTGGTACAGAGGTAGCACTAGCAAAGAGCACCACAGTGCCATGTTTTAAGATATCACCACCATCTTTACCAAAACTTAATGGCGGCCACTCAAATGGTCAAAACTTAAAATTAAATTACGATCAAACAAATCATTGGATCTTTACCACATTTGGAAAACAATACCTACATATAGGACGCGACTTGCGCCCAAACTACAAGGTCATCAGCAGTACCATATCAGGATGGCGGCCGTGTGAATTATGCAATCTTTATCATTCCTAACTTGGGACTCACCAGTTCCGATTATCGAACCTAGAATGGTTTAAACTGATCTAAATGACGTGGACCGTTCGAAATTAAAAGTATATTTTGTAATATTATACTGCAGAAGTATATTTAAAAGGCTAAGCCGTCTCGGTTACAAGACAGGATGGCAGCTGATCTCTCGTTCTGACCTATATTTCACTAATTTGAGTATGTTTAATGCAATATAGCCTGCTGATAGAAATAATATAAACTTTGTATGAAATGGATTATAATGAATATATACTCCAGTGAAGAAATCATTTAGTCCAAGTCATTATTTGCTAAGACGTTGTATGTAAATCGATTGATAACGTAAAATTTCGGTGGACACGTTGGGCTCTGTGGTTAGAGCTTTAGTCTTTCACCCAAGGAGCAGATGACCTCGTAGTTCCGCCCCTTAAAACAACAATAACTAACTATCTAACTCTTTCACCCGGCCGGACGGGGTTCAAAACCTATCAGAGTTGTATTTTTTGCTTGATTTCTTTTATATATATATTGAGCGTTATGTTGTGCATTTTGCAATGGAAAATATATATTTAATTTAAAAAAAGTTCTCCACCAGATCTGCACGAGTGACATCGACTAGTAACCGGTTGAACTACTTTATGCATGTACTAGCCACGGCCTACTAAATTAGATGTGAGCTGCGCTCTATACCAGCCTTGACATTCCCAGTTAGTGAATCCATGCATACGGTGTAATAGAAAATAAATCCTCTTGTTGCCGATAGAGCACATTCACCCCCAGGCGCGATTAAAAATTAGCTGTGCAGTAGGTTTATTAAGTGTTTCTCCAAGTGATACGTTTAGACCAACGAAGTATTGTTTCAGTTTCAATTATTGTAAGTAGTCGTTGTTAATATACTGGATTCCTACGTTGTTAGGAGTGTTTGCTGATGAAATGGTAAACTGCTGGGGCTGATTATAAACTATGGTTTGAACGCGGCTGTTCAAATCCAGTATGTCATACTGTTGTGTTCCATTTTGCACTTCAAATAGGAAGAAAATAGACGATGATAAGGACAAAGAGTTATCTTATAACTATACCCATACGCAGTGCTGGATTACCCATTAGGCCCGACTAGGCCCAGACCTAGGGCCCCCAATTATCTGGGGCCCCCAAAATTTTATTCCGATGATTTAGAAAAATTTTATCCAGAACTGAGACAGTTTCAGCATTATATTAAATTACAATGTCCTTTAAAAACTGAGTTCACTCATTCTGAACTTTACGAAATTCTTATTCGAGACAAGCTTGGGTCTGTTTTTCCGAACGTTCAAATTGATTTTCGCATTTTCCTGACCCTCATGATAACGAATTGTTCTGCGTAGCGCTCGTTTTCAAAACTGAAACTGATCAAAAGTGCGCAAAGAAGTATCATGTCACAAGAACGATTAGACATGCTAAGTTTAATATATATCGAGTCAGATGTTCTGCGGGAAATTGATGTTGATGACATCGTAGAAGAATGCATTGACCAAAAATAGAAGAAGAAAATTTTGATTACATTTTACAGAAGTGAAAAATATTATGATTTGTTAAATTGTTCATCAAATCAACAGAAATATTTTCAAATAACGATGATCGTTTCAATTGAAATGTATGTATGTATATATGATTTCATAAAAAGTGTATTATTCATCTTGAGAAAAAAAACTCTTGTATAGCCTATACTTTATTAAATGTACAGGTGCTAAAAAATGAAAAATTACTTGAAAAAATAAAGGGGCCCCAGAAATCTGAGGGACTTGGGCCTCATTTTACCTTAATCCGGCACTGCCCATACGTTTAGGAGAAAGTGCTGAACATCGTTTTTTATTTATTTATTTATCCGGTGAGAAAATATGTTTACTTCACCCAGCGTGCTTGTTGCTTGTCTCGTGCCCCACATGACCAAGGTGTGTAGACACAGCACATTAGAGTGACAAGTGCAAACACACTTCTTGGCTGAGAGTGATGACTGAACAAAGCCTATCGACAATAGTGTGAGTGTGTTGGCGCGATGCGATGGTGTTTGCGATAGCTTTCATTTCTTGTTCTCTGCTATCGATCGTGCAGGGGTGGCTCAGGATGCGGTTAGATTAATGTTGCGCCAAGATTTATCGTCATTTTGGGGAGCCACACGTACTGCTCAGGTCTTGTTAGTAAGGTCCCCCGGACACTGTCCCGTGACCACTGATAGATGAACTTTCAAACGGCTCTACGTGAAGAAGCGATCACTTAATCTGCGGTGCCACATTTTTCCTACAGTAGAAACCAAACCCCTAAATTTCTGTTCAAAATACCACAGAAATCAATACTACCTCCTATGGGAATACAATCATTATTTATTGTAACGTTAAATATTTAAGACACGAGGTTCGAAGGATAGGAGTAAACAACCTAAAACGTGGGAATTTTTGTATCAAAAGCATTAAAAATACTTGCAATCTATTCCTTCTCTTGTCACTTATTCTTACGAAGCTGAGAGTATTCCGTACCAGCCTTCAGATTACAGAGAAATAATTACATGATGGAATCTAGATTCGAATCCAGTAACTTCTTAGATTATGATGATGATGATGATGATGATGATGACGATGATGATAATACTGATAGTAAAATTCATGATATTGATAATGATTATTATATTGATGATATTGATGATTATTATATTGATTATGGTGATGACTATAATGATGATTATATCCTTTTTGTCATGTGGCCTCCTGGGAGGCCAAGTGCAGGTCCTTCTAGACGACGCCCGTGGGTGACCTGCTCGCCGGAATGAGAGAGGAG
Organism: Meconema thalassinum; assembly: GCA_946902985.2. Lineage (NCBI taxonomy): Eukaryota > Metazoa > Arthropoda > Insecta > Orthoptera > Tettigoniidae > Meconema > Meconema thalassinum. The sequence goes on from OX336388.2 coordinate 1,212,556,404, forward strand.
ATGAATGGATGAAAATGGGCAAGGAAGTGAAAGGAAGCGGCCGTGGTCTGTAAGAAGGTACCGTCCCAGCATTTGCCTGGAGTTCAAAATGGGGAAACCACGGAAAACCATTTCAAGGACGGCCGACGTTGGGACTCGAACCCACATCTACCGAGTCGGCAGAGAGCTTGGCCCTATAGCCTAAAGCTGCACTTAAGCGAGCGTAGCCTCCGCTGTCGGTGATGATTATTATAATCATCATGATGATTATGTTGATAATGATTATGATAACATTGATGATTATGTTGAAGATATTGATTGTTATTATATTGATCATGATGGTGATGATTATATTGATTATGATGTTGTTAATTATATTGATGACGTTGATGATGCTTGACTATGTAGTTAAGGTTATTAAATTATTCTGAGCAATGTAATGACGGAATGTATTCAATTCGAGTTCATGTGAGTTCTTTTCAGGCAACATTTATATGCTTTTCAGTCGGCCAACACTGGTGTACCCAATTGTAAATAATGGTATACTCTAAATATGAAAGAAATATATACGATTAATGCATTTACTCTTACTAGTTTCGTTCATCAAGCGACTGTCATCAGGTTCCTTACACTCAGGCGTTTATAGTCTACCTATGTCTACGAGTGTGTGGGCGAAGATCAATTTTACCATTTCAGTTACAAAAGTTTGTTGTAGACTTCCGTAACTTGTCAGGATTTGTTAGTTTATGTGATTTTTAGTGGTTAATGACCTTCAAGTGATAATCTGTAACGGCTTTTAAATGGTCAAGCTTTCCCGTGGAAAACCACAATCAGGACAGCCGATGTCTGCACCAGGTTTCAAACCTTTGATCTCCAGACTTGCTTCAGCTCCCCGTTGCGTACGTGGTAAGGGATTTAACACGCACGGCTACGCTGAAGGGCACGTTCAAAGCATGTTGAATAAAAATTAGAATATATCAAAATATAGGAATGAACGAAAGATGAACTGCTGCTATTTCTTCATCCCCGTCCTATAACAAGCAATCAGTCCGATGTCTGGAGTGTATGCTCTGCTTGAAAGGGGTTAGTATCCTGCGACCACAGATTCTGATAGCTAGTGGTACACAATTCAATGGGCTTAATTAGTCATCTTGGGTGAGGATCGAACGTGGCCCCTCTTGAACAGCGGCCAAGTGCGCTGTCAATTACACCTATGTGAATAGCGCAGTTTAGCCCGCAAGTGATTGCTCTTGAGGCCACTTAGCAGCTACAGATTGCCTGTGTCTATCACACACAGGATGTCATCGTATAGCCTATAGTCATGTAGGCCTACACTGCGGTATCAGGTACTAGGGCTACGTCCTTTCTCTACTATTGGGCTTGATGGTGCAGCGGTCAATCTGCTTGCCTCCCACCAGGTTCGATTCCCGCAAAATTATTGTAGAATTTCCAGATGAAATGCCACGTCCGATGACTCATATTACACGAAAAAATAATAAATCTTAAGGCCTGTGATCATGAGATAAATGATCTCAAAACTTCAAACGTCTTTCTTTCTTTCTTTCTTCTGTTTCCAGGAACGTAGCAGACCCTTCTAGTTTATCATATTCCCTGCGCTGCTTGAGCCCACAGTAAAATCGTAAACATGTCTACATGCGTTCCGAAATCAATGTTTTGCCAAGGAAGTCGCATTACTGCTTACATTTCAAAAGAATTGGACACCCCTATTTTATGAGTAACTGTCCACCATGTTTGTTGCATTATTATTATTCATGATTATGATTTATTTTGCGTATGCGCTTACACATTCACAGCATATTTGCTGGAAAGAAATCATTTACAATTCCATATATACATCATGAAAATCCACAGCCTGCTTCCAGTCGACCAACCAGGTCAGGAAATGGAATGAATGAAGCCCCCATCTAGTGGCGAGGATATGAACTGTGCCGGCTGCCGAAGCCTGTCGCACTCCCCTGGGGCAATGATTAAATGAATGACAAATGAAATGAAAGTGGAGAGTGTTGCTGGAATGAAATTGTGACAGGGAAAACCGGAGTACAACCTGCCTGCCTCCGCTTTGTCCAGCACAAATCTCACATGGAACGACCGGGATTTGAACCACGGACCCAGCGGTGAGAGGTCGGCGTGCTGCCGCCTAAGCCACGGAGGCTCTCCAGATAACCATCATAAGGAGCAAATCCTCAGTGACTATATTCCGTAGTAGATGAATCCATTTCCCTCACTCCTTCAGGCTTGATTACTCAAGAATAGCCATGCTATGCGACACGTCGAAAGTATGACTGTCTTCTGTATAATCCTAAAAAGGCCTGGGTCTAATTTCAATTTTGTGAGAGATTCCTTTAAGTTGTTCGGAATCAAGCCAGTTTTGGAGTTGTTTATAGGAACTGTCCTGACTTGTGCCATGTTTCATTGCTTCCTGATCAGTTATGAAAGCTCTTCATACTTTGACAGCTTTTCAACATGTTGTATTTGCATGTTGCCAATGTTTGGGATTGCCGCATCTATACATTTGTCAACAAGAACCAAATCAGGTCTGTTGTGCACGGCTGACTGTTCTCCCAGTACAAGGTAAAGCTGCAGTTTTCCAGTACACTTTCTGGGGCATATTTATAGTACGGCACTTTCCCTTGGCTCAGCAGTAGAAGGTGTATAGCTAGAGGTGTTAGATAGTGTTGTTATTTTTTTGAGGATTTGTTGATTTAAAATTCAAAAGGTGGTGTTTTGTGTTTTTATTATTTTTTCGGGGGATGACATGTTAAAATTTGGAAAGCGATAAGGTTTGTACAATAAGTGCATTTAAAAATATAAACAATTAATAAAACAAAGTAAAAAACAAAACAGCAGGGTAAAACGTTAAACATGGCTATGGAAGAATGAGATAATACTTATATGGAAGTCACATTTTTATTTTACATTCACCATCTCGAAACACATTTCAGTGAATACCTTTTTCAGTTTTATCCAAATACTGCGGTGAAATCACTGGAAGTAGATCATGGTTAAAGTCTCAGCATTTGCAGCTGTCAATGTTCGCCTCCTATCACTTACTATGAGACTGTATTTCGAAAATGACCTTTCAGAATCCATATTTGAACAAGGATACCACACACACTTAAATGCAGCTGTTGCATAGTCTCGGTGAGCAGGCCTTAATCCCATGAGGATCTCTGGAACATTCACATTATCTTCATGATGCAGTTGGTTCTTGATTGCAGTCAGGTAAATGCTGTGAGCCTCTAAAAACTGTTGAGACTCCATCTTCGAAAGAAATGGGGCATTCTTCTTAAATTGAAGCAATTCTGTGGGGAGATACGTTCTTAGGTGCATGCCGAGGATCAAACAATGACCCGATGGCTTCTACAGTCTTCCTGGCTGGATCCGTGGTCCTTAAAGTCCTGACTTTCACTAGAGCTGACTGGGCAACACACGTAAGCTTGGACTTAACCTTTATCTGCATCTTTTGAGGAAGCTGTTCCAAGTTCTGGAGGATCGTATGATTGAACATTCCACCATCGCCTAATAGCTTGAGCTTTACCTCAAGGTCATCTAGCTTCCCAGCCAGTAAGTGAATTGTTGGGTACTTAGATCCCTCCAAGAAATTAAGCAAGTCCATAAGAGAGGCACCAACAACAGAAACATACAATGCTTGTAATTTTATAAATTGTATTGTTGAAGTCGATGCTTGTTGGAAAAATTTGACCCCAGAATTTGAATCTTCCAATGTTTTGAAAAATTCTACCAGATCTTCCACATGCGTGGCCATATACATTGCAGCCTTAAACCGTGAATTCCATCTTGTACATACAGGCATTGGGAAAGCTAGAATTTCATTCTCTTTTTCTGTGTTTTCATATTTCTCCCTTAGAAATGCAACGTAATTGCTTTTTCTTTTTCGCGTATTTAAAAAGGCATTCTTTGTCTTTACTATAGACATGTTCAATTCGTCCAGCTCGTTTTCAAATACGCAGCCGATAAGATTGACTTTATGAGCCCTGCACTAGACATGACTTAATTCTTCAATCAATCCTTGAAGAGTAGTTACACATTTTGTCATGTAGCGTGCTGAGTCCGTAACTACTGCCACTACACGCTCCCGTTCAATTTCATAGGAATTCAAGGTGTCTAATATCGCATTGGAGCTATTTACGCTATTGGCAGAATCTAGAACAACAGAGGCAGCCAGATGGGTGTTCAGTTCAGTTGATGGTAATGATGGACGAAAAAGAATGTTGAAAACACACCTACCATTCTTGTCAGTTGTTTCGTCACATAGCAGAAACACGTCTTTGTTTTTTTATATCTTCCCTAATTTCTTCCCTCCTTCTTTCGCCAATCATGGGGATGTATTTCTGACGAATCTGATTTGCTGATGGTAAATCTCCACTTCCGCGAACGTACTTATTAAACCAAGTACGGATAGCAGGATTGTCTAGTTTCTCTACTGGTATATTAGCTTTCACAAACGCAGTAGTAGTGTCCAAAATAAACTCTTCTCTCATATCCTTCACACGACTAGCATTTGATAATGTTTCTTTCAAGGTGGCCACTCTAGGAACACTAACTTCAAGACGCGAATTTTCTCGGCGTTTTGAATGCTTCTCCGATTTGCAATGTTTGTCTAATGCATCTTTCCTGCGATAATCTAACCGACAATCACAATATTTGCACATAAGAATGCCACAAGAAATTATAAATCCTTCATTCTTATATTCTTTAAGTCTGTCTGTGGCAGAAACAGCTACCTTCGGCATTTTTAAACTCAACTGAGCGATGCCCAGTAACAAACACTGTTATCACACGGTTGACTGTAGTCACACGCCAGTATAAATTCGTAACCACACGCAAAATTTATTTCTGAATTCGTGTCATAATATTTAAATTACGTCGCGTCTCATCTTCCTGTACTGCTAAGTTCGGAACTAATACGACGAACACGTGGTCGCCAACTGATTCACGCAAACACACTAGCTTCGATGATAACGCACAATTTGCGCACTTTTTATTAAATTATATAGAATTCTCTACTATAATTTACACTCGCTACCGATGTAACAGGAGGCAAACGTAGTTTACAATATGAACAACTATCACATAACCTTTTGGAGGTAGTCGGCCAAACTATTCACGCCGCGATATAACAGCTGTTTACCACAGCGCTAAAATCCAACGAGTAACGAGAATATCGACAGTATATCGTAATATGACGTATATCGTAGTATTACCCCTCGCGAAATTATACAATCGATCATTCTCTCGAATTGAACACCAACCGAATTCGACTATCGGCTTGTGGACAAAAATGTTCGGATTGGTGTGGGGAAAAAATATGAAAATTTGTTTTTATTTCGCAGATTGCGGTATTTGTGGTGTTATTCACAAAATTCGCGTTATTTCGCGATTTAATTTCACTCCTGGGCGGCACGAAACATGTAAATACGTGAAAATAAAACATCCTAACCTCTAAATATGACTTTTCGTTTTATCGCGAATTAACAAAAACTAACACCTCTATGTATAGCCAATTCTTACTGCACTATCTTGGTAAAAAAATCATGTCTCTTCCTATATTCTGTCCCTGCAAAATGGAGACAAACCTGAGTAGAGGTGGGTTCGATTCCCACCTCAGCCATCCTGGAAGTGGCTTCTGTGGTTTCCCACTTCTACTCCAGGTGAATGCCGGGATGGATACTAAATTAAAGCTATGGCCACCTCCTTCCCAATCCCCACCTGAATTCCAAATGCACACACTAATACAGCCGTCACAATTACACCGGTTATCAGACAACTTTCATCATTATTACTATTATTATTAATGTTTTATACAGTACACGTAACACATTGCTGGTACATGACTACATAACTATACGGGATTACTGGAACAGCCACTTCAAAACTGGAAACTTCCGAACGATTCGGGTTGTTGAAAGAACTACTGCCTTCTGCATTAGTTTGTACAGTTGCGTATCCAGATCCATTTTTTAAGGCCTTGGAGCAAGGTACTTGGGATCACGTCCGTACTTGAGACAATGATAGGTATGGTCTTTACCCGTTCTACATGTCATTGCCTTTTGATAGGACCGACCAACTCGCTGTATCTTCTGATCTTTTCTGTGTGTTTTGACTGGAGATTCTTGTTGTTAGGAATCGCAACATCAATCAAGTTAGTTTGATTCATTATTATTATTCTTTCTTCGTTTCGGCCAGCTATGGACCTCGTCATTTCAACTGCTCCCGTTTTTGGGCCTTGATCTTAGCCCAGTGTTCACGTATTCGCTGTCTGTGAAATTTGTTTCTTTCATCAGACCACTTCTTGTCAGTTTTTAATTGGGCTCTTTCTTGGAATTGATGGTGTGCTCCAAGATTTTCCTTCAAAAGATCACATTCCATAATGTCTGCGTGGGTGATCCCTACTTCTTGCAAATCCTTGCTTACCTCACAAAACCAGGGGCCCTTGGTTTTCTTGTTAAGGAAATATCCGATTGGCGATTCTCTCGGGTTTCATACGAGTTAAGTGGCCATAGAAAGATATTCTTCTCTTCCGAATTACTTGAGATATCCTTTCTACATGATAGTACAGCTCATTTTTATGCCGTCTCCTGTATTCACCATCGTCTCTCAACGGCCCCAAGATCTTCCTTTACTTGACTTCAAATTTCTCAACCAGACCCTTCCTATTCATTGCCAGGCATTCTGCTGCGTACAGCGCCTCAGGTCGGATAACTGTACGATAGTGTCTTAGTTTGGCATTGCGGGACACTGTTCGCTTGTTGTACACTCCTTTCGTTAGCTGGTAGACCACTTCCATCTTGTTCATTCTTGATGTGAAGTCTTGATGGTATAGAGGTGGTGCTCAGTCTCAAAAGGAGGGGCAGATGACCTCGCTGATCAAACAACGTGAAGCTCCAAGAGCGTTCAGTTTATTTGCCGTACTCAGAGAATTGTAGCAATATTGATGTCATTTGGAGAAATTGCTTGTAATAAAATTGTATAAAATTTGGTACCTTGCAACTTTCAAGCTTCGTATTGAACTATATTCTATATTAACCCACATCCTTCAACATTTAGAATCAAGTACTCATAAATCATAGAAAGAGGAATAGTACCTGTCAAAGAAATGATGAGAATTCCTACTCTCACCTCAGAGTCAATGATATATTTGAATTTGAAGTTGTTTGAAGTTTAATTGAATATCACCTTGAGAGCTGGCGAGACAAATGAGCAGCCATTCGTCAAGCTGACAGCTGAGTCAGTGCCAGACAAGGTGGCAATTTCTCCCACACATTTACCGACTGTTCCGGCGCGGCGTGACGTCTCCTTGCGACCGCAGAATGTGACAAGACACTTGACCTCGTGGGCGAGCGAATTAATAGCTTTCCTCAACGTCTTCAGTAATAATAGTCAAAGAACAGTTCACGTTTCTCTTGTTTCTTTAACTGCCCTAGAAGTAACGGTTTAGTGACGGAACCAGTACTATCAAGTTGTCTCCCTTCCCTGCCTCCCGTGAAATGATGATCATATTCACAGAAACAGCGAAAACTCAGGTTCGAGTCCCGAGGGTTTCTATTATTTTCACTCATTTCTGCTTTTTGTGGGGCGCGATGCTAGCCTCTCACCGAGGCAAAGTGGGTTCGATTTCCGGTCAATGTGAGGCGTTTGAAGTGAAATATGACGTCCTGTGGTTCGATTTTCACGTAAAAAATGGAGGTTCCGTGTATTGTGGCGAGATTAACGGTCTCGTAAAACTACAAGCTGTCCTTCTTCCTTCATTTCTGTTAATAAATACCTTAATTTTTGTTTTCAATTTGATTACTCAGTTAAACAGCGTGCTCAGAAACTCAGCTTTCTATCCTTTGGAGCATGAAAATAATGACTTGTGACATCCAGCGAGTCCTCGTGCAGGTCTTACGAGCTAAAGCCTGTTGGGTTTTACAATATGAATGTTGAAAAAATGAAAGGTGAACCTCCAGATTCCCATCATCATCATCAGCTTCTAAAGGCTATAAGTCTTGTCGTTGCAGCCATTTTTACGGTCTTCAGCAGTTCTCTTCATATGGGCATACGAATCACATTACTTTTCCTTGACAATATTCTTGAGACACGATTGTCTTGGTCGTCCCCTTGTTTTTATTTTCCAAAATGTTTCCTTCAAAGATTACCAGGACGAGAGTGTCATGTCCGAGTACGTGTCCCATGAATTTTGCTTTTCTTTTCTTGATGGTATTCAACAGTCATCGATTCTCCTGAATTTGGTTCAGAACAAGCTCATTTGTCTTTCTTTCTATCCACCTTGTTCGGGTCATTCGTCTCCAAAACCATATTTCTGCTGCCTCAAGTTTTTTTTTTTGTCTTTTCCCAAGTGTCCATGTTTCACAACCATAGGTCAACAAACTCCAAACAAATGTATTAAGAAATGATCCAAATCCCAAAACCAGATTAATTAAGTATAAGGTGTTTAAATAGATTCCAGCTACTCTTCAGAAGAGGCACATGGCCTAAATCATACTATATGCGGGGTGAATAGGGCCAGTGGGGAACAAACTATTCAACAGGTCAGGAGGTGGGGCAACGCATAACAAAAGATATGGCGTTCCGGAAAAAAATAGGAAATGTACGTCGTATTTGGGAACACAGCTTGCAAGCTTAGGCCTACTACCCGAGAATCAGTAGACGAGAAGCGACAAAATGCCGCCATGTATAAACATCTACAAACATAAGAAACGTATGCACAGTAACACATAACAGTGAATATCTGGAGGAAAGGCCATAAGTGAAGTCCGGCTTCGCGGAATGCAAGGGAATCCATATTCCGTAACTTCTCCTTGCACATATGCAACATCTGAAGCGCTGTTGCCGGACTGATTACAGAGAACAGCCTCTCCAGAGTGATTACAGTAACTTGCAGTAACGTGGATCCACCCCGTACATAATTTATACGTGTCCGCCTCGTTGCTTAGTGGCTAGCATTCTTGGTTGTCACCGCGGAGGCCCGGGTTGGATTCCCGGCTCTGCCAAAAAAAAAAAAAAAAAAAATTGGTCTTGGGACAGGAACGGGGTACACTCTGCCTGGTGAGGCAAAAATGAGAAGTGGAACTGGAAGTGGGTTTCCGTGGTTTCCCACTTCTACTCCAGGTGAATGCCGGGATGGTTACTAAATTAAGGCCACGGCCACCTCCATCCCAATCTTCATCTGAATTACAAATACACACACTAATACAGCCATCACAATTACACAGATTAACAGACAAATTCCACACACACACACACACACTCATGACCACGATGTCGCACAGTCCCTAAATGAATCAACAGCAGCAACATGATTTCTTTATTTTGATATGCAGTGCAACATAGTACAAACATAAAATAATAAATACTGTAGTACAATTAGAGCGGTTTGGGTGGCGTAGTCGGTAGCATGCTGAGCTTCTATGCCCAAGATCGCGGGCTCAAACCCGGCCGAAGTCGTCGGATTTTTAAGAGCGTTAAAAATTTCTCAGTATGCCTTCCTTCGAACGGGAAGAAAAGCTGGCGGCCCCATGTCATAGATTTATGGCATGTTAAAAGAACCTTCCACTAATTACACCTGTGTGAAGCGAAATTATAGGTAAAAAATTTGAATAACGCTCTTAGGTTCCAACGTTCGTCGCTAGGAGCCGACTGCGGTGACGTCTAGTAACCAAGGTCAGAACTAGTAGTCGTTGACGGTGGCGTTTGGCGGCAAAAGTAGGAACTACTTGAAAATTCTATGTTTGAAGTCCTTACTTGAATTAAAAACAGATACCACACTCTAATACAGCCATCACAATTAACACCGATTATCAGACATATTCCACTCACCCAAAGTACATGGGGCTACATGACCGCGTTGACGCAGCCCATAAACTGAGGAAACAACCAGAATAATTAGTATGCTGCTCAAAATGTTCAAAGAATGTAACGAAACAAATTTATATCGCGAAACCACGCATCTCTTTTATTACACGCTTTTAACTACATTCTGTGTTCCCTGACCTGGAGAATCATAAAATGTTACAGGTTGTCCTATAATACTCCACACACCCTGTAGCCTTTTCATGAGTCAAGTTCCCATGTATTGATGAATTTTAGACATTGACTATCTTGTATTACCACGCTATTGTAAGAAGAAAAACTTAGAAAAAAAATAAACAAACCTCCAGAAGTTTGTCCATGAATTTTGCTCGCATTCTCAATAAGTCAATGAATTCTCTAATCTAATAATGAACAAGTTCAATGATATTTGAATGAAATAATGTTCCTATGTTAGCCCCTAGGTTGCTGGTAGGAGCTGCATTTGTACATTTGTACATAAAATGCATGTTTGTTTGTTGTAGAGTATGTAAATACTTGTTTCCCGCCTCTGTACCTCAACCACAGGCATGAGAGGAGAAGTTCACGGCGAGCAAGGTTGTTCTAGAGATAACACTCACTTGGGGCATATTGCAGAGCAATTTGCATCGACCTGAAATCCACTAGTTTATATCCTTAGAATCTCTGATATCAATTTGTAGAAAATTAGATAAATTGACGCTAGCAGCACAATGCGTCATTTTTAGCCTACTTTTCACATTTTGCAAAAATGAGGAAAAAGTAGACTTATGAGATCGATCCGGGAAAATGTGTGTCTGTCTGTCTGTCTGTCTGTCTGGCTGGCTGTGTGTGTGTGTGTGTCCCCCCCCCCTATCAACTCCTAAACGGCTGCAGCAATCAAAACCAAATTTAGTATGAGTAAAGATGAGCACCGGAATATCTCACGTCCATATTTGAAAATAATGTCAGTGCTACCAACTGCTGAAAATACGCACTAGAAATTTGAGCTCCATGTTGGATATCTCGCAAGGGATGCATGGGAGCTATTCCAAAATTGGTACACATGCAGACAATACTATTTCCGTTTAATTTCCAGGAGGCCAACAATGACAGTGTTGCCAAAATAATTTTAAGCTTTCTGATAGGTCCAATGTTTAAATGCATATAACTTCTACACTATCAATTGGATTTCAACCAAATTTTGTATGTAATATCTGTACATAAACAAATATGATTGATCGTATTCTGAAGAGCCACCAGGGCTGCCAACTGTTAATAATTGCTCTCTCTATTTTTTTATCCAAATACCAATATATAAGAAAGTATGCAAGCCATCAGCTTTAAACTATGCACACGTATATTCTGACATTTTAGATTAATTTGGAGTAACTTATATACGTCAGTTCTACCAACATGATTATAAGCCTGCTGATAGTACCAATTTTTAAATACATGAAACTTCTATACTATCAGTTCGATTTCAACCTAATTTCGTATGTGCTATGTGTACCATAACAGATATGACTGTAAGTATTGTTAAGAGCAATCAGGGCTGCCAACTGTTAATAAATGCTGTCTATATTTTTTTTACCCTAATATCAATATATCAAGGTTGACGACAAAGGCTTTATTAAAGGACTGATTGGTTTTCGAATTGGTACATGGAATGTTAGGTCAATCATGACAGGAGGAATGAAGCAGCTGGAATCAGTGCTGGGTAATTACGGGTGTATACTAACAGCAGTCCAAGAGACAAGACTACCGAAAGGGATCATGAATGTTGGAAATCAATATACGATGTTTAATAGTAACGAAGATCGACCTGAATGGACTTCGGGAGTTGGAATTGTTGTACATAATAAGATATCTTCTGCTGTAAGTAAGTGGTTGCCCATAAATGATCGAATATGTGCACTGATCTTGAAAGCATCCCCATATAAGATATGTGTTGTAAATTGTCATGCACCATCAGAAGATGCGGAGGAGGAGGTGAAAAACAACTTTTATGCAGAATTGGAATCTACTGTAGATCATTTACCAAAACATGCTATTCGTCTCATACTGGGTGACTTTAATGCACAAGTTGGACGTGAAGACGAATATCGTCCAACCATCGGACCAGATAGTCTCCATGTCAATAACAATGAAAATGGTATCAAAATGATCACATTTGCATATGACAGAAGAATGGTCATCAGCAGCACATATTTTCCACGTAAAGAAATACATAAAGCAACATGGATATCACCAGGTGGAGATACGAGGAATCAGATTGATCACATAATAGTACATGGTACACATCGTAGGTGTGTTGAACAAGTACGAACATTCCGTGGAGCGGATATGAATTCAGATCATCTTCTAGTAGTAATGAAATTGCGCCTCAAGCTGTCTACCAAATGGCGAAAGCGAAAGCAAGAAATGGTCATCCCGGACAAAGATAAATTGGCCCTTACGTCTGTGAGGGAAGAATATCAAGATAGAATCAAGGAGTGTCTATCTACATCAAATACATTAGAAGATGTGGAAGGGCAGTGGTCTGTTTTGCGGAGAGCAGTTCTACAAAGTGCAAATGAAGTTTTGGGACAGCGACCAAAACACAAAAACAAACCCTGGTTTGATAATGAGTGTCAAGTCGCAGTGAAAAACAGAACAATAAAAAGATTGCAATGGGTGAAATATCCATTGGAAGATAATAATGCAGCGTATATGGAAGTGAGACGTATGACATATCGACTCATCCGACAGAAAAAACGGGATCATGGTAAGGCACTACTGACAGCAATAGAGGAATCCAAGAAAGCATCGAGATCCTTCTTTAGAATGGTTAACCCTGCGAGGGGAATCTACAAGCAACATACACTAATACTAAAGGACGAAGATGGAGAAATTGTACCTCCTGAAGAACAGGCAGATCTATTTGGAAAACATTTTGATCAGTTACTAAATGTTCATGTTGAGATGGATGCTATAAATGCACAGGTGCCAATGATGACGGCGGAAATGCAAGTACCTGAGCCAACTATTGATGAGATAAGACATATTGTGGAATCTCTAAAGCACAACAAAGCTCCGGGAGGAAGTGGAATTACTGCCGAGTTGATTAGGTATGGTGGAGCAGTGTTAATGGAAAATCTGCAACAATTAATTGTTAATATTTGGAGGAAAGAAGTTATTCCAAGTGAGTGGAAAAGAGCCGTGATATGCCCCATTTTTAAGAAAGATGATGCCACACAACCTTCTAACTACCGAGGGATTGCCTTACTCGAGATAGGATATACATTTTTTACCTCACTGCTTATGAATCGACTTAGGCCATTTTTGGGAGACATTATAGGCTCATATCAATGTGGTTTTGTATCTGGTCGGTCTACTATCTACCACATCTTTACATTGAGGCAACTCATGGAGAAATTCTACGAATTTGACAAGGAATTGCATTTAATCTTTATTGATTTTCGTCAGGCCTATGACAGTATAAACCGTATAGTATTATGGACGGCTATGCACGAGATGGGCATTCCAATGAAGTACATAAAGTTGATCAAGACCTGTTACTCTGACTCTAGATGCCAGGTGCGGTTTGCAAATCAAGAATCAGAATCCTTTAGCGTTCAAAGTGGACTAAGACAAGGAGATCCTCTAGCCCCAGTCCTTTTCAATATAGCATTGGAAAAGATTAAACGTGGAACTGGTTGGAATAGGGAAATGGAGAAGGTCGGATCCGACATAATTCTTGCATTTGCTGATGATGTGGTGATCATGGTGAACACTTTGGATCAGGTAACGACTGATACATCAAGATTCCTACTGGAAGCAAAGAAAATGGGGTTGGTGGTTAATGAATCGAAAACAAAATACATGATTATATCACGTCGACAGAATATTCCGATCGCTATCGACGTTGGAATGCACAAATTTGAGACAGTTGAATCATTCAAATATTTAGGATCAATATTGTCAAACAAAAGTGAAATAGAAAAGGAAATAAGACAAAGAATCACCAACGCTACTCATGTTTCTTATAGCATGAATCGAATTTTCACGTCACGTCTAATATCTCAGGAAAACAAGATCCACCTATACATGACCCTAGTACGACCTGTGTTGAGAAAATTGTAAATGTTAAGGTTGGTAACGTTTCGTTCCTATGTACAAAAGTCTTTGGTTTTTACTATTCTGTGAATTGGTGTTAACATATTTGTTTGTGAATAAAAGTTGGTTATGAAAATGTTAGAATCTCAATAAAGTGTTCCAGATAATGTGTAGTTACAACTAAAATAACATATGGCGACCATGACACGACTTTAACAAGCGTGTATAAACTTTGTTGAATTACAATTTGATAGTAGCGAGTATAACTGTGCCTGTATAATCCAGTATACCGTATCCTGTTGTTTACATCCGTAGTCCGTAATTATGGCGGGTACACAAATAACTAAGAGGAGAGCGGTTATCCGCACATTGTTCACGAAAGCTTGCAGTGCTTTAGACGAACTACTGACGCAGAGAGATGCAGATTTACAATTAATAAGTGCGCGTTTATTAGTGCTCGAAGAAAGAAGACACGAGTTATCGGAGCTGGACAGTCAGATTTGTGAAAACATCTGTGCTGAAACAAAGGAAGAGGAGATCGAAGAAGTACTGATGGCGGAAATGGAGAAAGCAGAGGAGTATACCTTACGTTACCACAGCATTAAAGGTAAGGCCTCTGATCTGATAACAAGGAATAGCGCTGCTCATACTTCATCTAGTTGTGTTGGCGATCGTTCGGGAAACGAAATATCTCTTCGCCTACCGAAATTAGAATTGAATAAGTATGACGGGGAAATAGCCGGTTGGATATCATTCTGGTCACAGTTCTCACAAATTGACGAGTGTCAGTCGTTAAGTAAGGAGGAAAAATTTCAGTACTTGATTCAAGCCACGAAAGAGAACTCTCGAGCACGCGCGGTTGTTGTGAGTTTCCCTCCCTCAGGCGAAAATTACGGAAAGGCCATTCAAACACTTAAGGACAGATTTGGACGTAATGATCTCCTTATCGAGTATTATGTACGGGAACTACTGAGTTTAGTTATGGAAAGGAAGACGGTCAAGATCAGTATTTTGTGTGACAAACTAGAAACTCAATTACGGGCACTAGAGTCATTAAATGTGTTCTCGAATAATTATGCCGCATTATTGTTTCCGCTAATAGAATCGTGTCTGCCCGCAGACATACTGAAGGTGTGGCAACGTTCCAATGAACCCAATAGGACACTGAAGGAACAGATGGATAATTTAATGTTGTTTTTGAAGAGAGAAGTAGAAGGGGAGGAGAGAGTTGCAATGGCAAATAATCAGTCCCTTTCCTACAACCAGGCTAAGAGTCCAGGAAAATCGCATGATATGGACAAAGTTAATTTTGCTTCTGCGATCGATCTTGCCAGTCTGAGCATTGAATCTGACACTCAGAAGTGTGTATTTTGTAAAGGGGTGAATCATTGTTCCACAGAATGTCTCCATGCACAAAAAATGTCCCTTGAAAACCGAAAGGATGTTCTGTATAAAGATAAGCGCTGTTTTTCTTGTACCAAAGCAGGTCATTCTGCACAGCAGTGTCGAGCACGATGTGTTATTTGTCGTGGACGGCATGTACCATCATTATGTCCAGCTGTTCAGAAGTATCAAGCAGAAGAGAAAGGTTGTGTTGAGGGGAAGAATTCTGAGATCAAAAGAGAAGAGGTTTCCTTGTTTAATACTTCATCTATTGACAGCAATTTGTCAGTTAGCTCGCAAACGGAGGTCTATCTCCAGACTCTGTTAGTTTACGTTAAGAATGGTGACAAAATCAGGAAGGCCAGGTTACTGATAGACAGTGGATCCCAACGTTCGTATATTTCTAGTAGTTTGGCTGAAGAAATGAACTACTCTCCGATTGGGGAAGAGAGCATTATCCACTCTCTTTTTGGTGGTAAGCCAACAGGGGTAGTTAAGCACCGATGTTACAAGGTGCACTTACTCAGCTTAAATAACGACTTTGCATGCAATTTCGTAGCGTTAGACCAAAGGACAATTACAGCTACGATTCCATCAGTAGAAGTCAGGAAAGAAGTGAGGGAAGAATTACTAAGAGGACACATTCCGATGTGCAGAGATTCTGTAGCTCCTATTGGCATCTTGATAGGTTCTGACATTGCGGGAAAGTTGTGGACAGGTAAAATTAAGACTCTACCTTCTGGACTGGTAGCCATTGAAACCTGTTTAGGATGGACGGTAACGGGGAAGAAGAAGGTAGTAGACACCGTGGGAAAAAAGGAGCTAGCGAAGCATGCAAGTATTGCGAATGCAGTCACTGCACTCAGTATTACTCAGCTACCCGTATCTGATCTGTGGAAAATGGAGACCATTGGGATAACCGATCCTGTAGAGAACACCACAAAGGAGGAGAAGAGGATGTCAGCACTGAGGTATTTCAAAAATACGGTTGCTTTTGTAGATGGCAGATACGAGGTACGTCTTCCATGGGGGAGAGATGCTCCAGACCTTCCAACCAATCGAGGGATTGCAGAAGGCAGATTGATTCGAATGACCCGAAAATTAAAGGCAAAGCCTGGTCTCTATGAAGAATATGACACTATTTTACGAGATTGGGTGAAAGAAGGCATTGTGGAAATGGCGAGGGATCTATCTACTGGACACTATCTTCCTCACCGTCCAGTGCTGAAGGAAAATAGTACAACTACGAAAGTGCGTCCCGTGTTCGACGCATCGGCGAAGGAGAGAGGTTTGCCATCACTGAACGACTGCCTTGAAGAAGGACCTAACCTTATTGAAATCATACCCGAACTACTCTTGAGGTTTCGGCAACGAAAGATAGGCATCACAGCTGATATCAAGAAGGCATTTTTACAGATAAGTGTACACCCAGAGGAGAGAGACTACCTGAAGTTCCTGTGGTATGGTAATAATAGTGAGAAAGACCTACAAGTCCTTCGTCATGCCAGAGTGGTGTTCGGTGTTACCAGTAGCCCGTTTCTTCTTGGAGCAGTAATTGGCTACCACCTGGAAAAATATATGGAATCAACTGATCCAAAGGAGGCTAAAATTGCATCATCATTGAAGAACAATTTTTATGTTGACAATCTGGTGACAAGCCTCGATCGAGCAGAAGAAGTTGAGGAATTCGTTTACCTTTCAAGGACTATCATGGCGAGGGCCGGGTTCGACCTTCGGGGATGGGAGTCAACCGGAGACGGATCTTCTCAGGAGTCTTCACTGCTTGGCATTAGGTGGAATCGCCAAGACGATACTCTGAAGATCAATATGGATTGGTGGGAGAGATCGTGTGAAATAGGAGATTTGACGAAGAGGACTATTCTTTCAATAATCCACCGCATTTTCGATCCGATTGGACTAACCATTCCAGTAACAATTAGGCTGAAACTGTTAATTCAAGAGTTATGGACCAGAAAGTTGGGATGGGACGAGCCTATCGACAAAGATACTCGACGGCGGTTGGAGAAGTGGCTAAAGGACTTGCCTCACTTAAGAGAAATTGAGGCGATACGTCACCTTGGCAATGAGGAGGACATCTCACTACACGTATTTTGTGATGGAAGTCAAAACGCATATGCAGCTGTTGTCTTTATCAGGAGCAGTTATCAGGGAGAGGCACATCTTCGGTTAGCAGTAGCTAAAGCAAGAGTAACACCGCTTAAGCCCCTGACCATCCCTCAAGTGGAATTATTAGGAACTCTTATTGGAGCGCGTCTGCTGAAATCAGTTCAAGAAAGTCTAGGTTGGAAAGAAGTAGCTGTTTATTGTTGGACCGACTCAAGTACTGTACTAGCCTGGATTCTTGGCAACGGAGACAAGACAGTATTTGTTAGGAACCGAGTGAAGGAGATAAGGGAGCTCACTGATGCACGAAGCTGGAGACACATACCAGGGGATTTGAACCCCGCAGACCTACCCTCAAGAGGATGTACTGTCGCACAACTAATCGAATCCAAATGGTGGGAAGGGCCTAAGTGGCTTGTTGAAGGAGAAGAAAACTGGCCTGAATCTTCTATACGCTATGAAGTAGTAAACGAACATAACCTTATTGCCATCACTCATAATACGACATGGCTGTATCACCGGTTCAGTAAATATGAACAAATTGTGCGGATGGTGGGATGGATCTACAGATTTCTCAACAACTGTCGACGCAATGAAGTTAAAAGAAGTGGTCCGTTATCGACAAATGAGGTGGCTACAGCCGAAGACAAAATTGTTTTGTTCATTCAAGAAGAGTCCTTCGAATTCCCAGACGATCAGAGACTTAAGAGCTTTGAAGTATTCCAAGATCAAAAGGGCATAATTAGACTCAAGACACGGATAGTCGAACGTGTGGATAAGGGTCCGTTCAAACTACCAGCCGTGCTACCTTCCGAACATCCGTTGGTCAAGAGGTATGCAGAAGAAGTGCATTGTAAAAACAATCACCCCGGTCCAGCAACTCTCCTAGGTTTGTTACGCGAGAGATTCTGGATCCTTAAAGGACGCCAGTTGGCGAAGGGAACAGTCAAGAGATGTGTTGTTTGCCGACGTTTTCAAGCAAAAAACTTAGACACTCAGTCTCCTCCTTTGCCAGATCTTCGAGTTAACGATGTGGCCATATTCGAAGTCATTGGAATAGATTTTGCAGGACCCTTGTATATTCGTGATTCATCGAAGACATGGGTTGCTCTATTCACTTGTGCTTGCTACCGAGCTGTACATCTGGAACTAGTTCCGTCTCTGTCAACTGAAGCATTCATAAGAGCACTGAGGCGTTTTATCGCACGGCGTGGTCGACCTAAAGTGATCATCTGTGATAATGGAACAAATTTTCGAGGAACGTGTAATGCTCTTGAAAGGTTAGACTGGGAGAAAATCGTTACCTACAGCACTGGAGAACGCATAATTTGGAGGTTCAATCCGCCTACGGCGTCGTGGTGGGGAGGCTTCTGGGAACGATTGGTAAGCCTGGTGAAGCAAATTTTACGGAAGACATTGGGGAAGGCTTCATTGTCTTGGGATGAGCTTCAGACCATACTTATTGACTGTGAAGCAGTGATTAATGCAAGACCATTGACTTATACGGCAGAAGATAATAGAGATCCTATTCCATTGACCCCATCCATGCTACTGCAAGAAGTACGAGAGACAGGAGTTCCTGACCTGGACTGCATTGAGTCAGCAAGCATCACTCGGAAAATTCGGTATCTGCAAAGACTGAGAGAAGAGCTAAGAAGACGCTTCCGATCAGAATATCTGGGGCAGTTAACCTGGACCAAGCGGCGCGAAACTAGAAAGCCTATAATTGGAGAGGTGGTTATAATAGGATCGGACAATCGGAAGAGAATAGATTGGCCTTTGGCAAGAATTGAGCAGCTCATTCCAGGGCGAGATGGAAGAGTCCGGGTGGTTCAACTAAAGACTAGCAGTGGTACTGTTGTACGTCCTATACAGAGAGTCTACCCCTTGGAGGTCCAGTCCTGCACCGAGAGTTACCAAGAAAAAACCCACTTCATGGACGATGGTGACAAGGATGTGTCCAAATCCCCTGAAGAATTGAGGACAAGAGCAGGAAGAAAAGTGGCCCCTCCTAAAAGACTAGATCTTTGATTTCATGTTACAGAGGAGAAGGAATTCAGTTGACATACATTGTACACCTGTTTGACACTTTGATAATTTCCAATTTTGAGAAAATTGTAAATTAGGTGGGAGTATGTTGAGAAAATTGTAAAGGTTAAGGTTGGTAACGTTTCGTTCCTATGTACAAAACTCTTTGGTTTTTACTATTCTGTGAATTGGTGTTAACATATTTGTTTGTGAATAAAAGTTGGTTATGAAAATGTTAGAATCTCAATAAAGTGTTCCAGATAATGTGTAGTTACAACTAAAATAACAACCTGTTTTAATGTATGGTTGTGAAACGTGGGCGACTCCAAGAACTTTTGAAGAACGTATATGTGCATTTGAAAGAAAAATGCTGCGGAAAATCTATGGCCCAAAATACTGCCCAGAAACTGACAGTTGGGAAAGACGGAGTAAAGAGGAGTTATATCGACGTTATAAAAAGGCAGACATCAGTAGAGAGATAGAGAGAAGACGATTACAATGGTTAGGACACATTATCAGAGCAGAAGGTACTCTCCCGAACCGTGTGTTCAATTTTCAGCCAACGGGAAAACGTTCAAGAGGTCAACCAAGAACGAGATGGAAAGATCGAGTTATGTTGGCACTGAACCAGGTAGATCCAGATGCAAGTATGGAAGATGCCAGGGATAGAAATCGTTGGTCTAATATATGCCACCATTATTTGAGAAGCTGAAATCATTCTTCCTGTTATGAAGTACAATGTTATAGCCTATATTATGTTATGCTTGCTATTTATATTGTAATCAAGAATTGTATACCCTTGTTTTTCTGCTATGGGTCTTAATGGCCTGTCACATGCAATAAATGATGATGATGATGAATATCAATATATCAGAAAGTATGCAAGCCAACAGCTCTATACTTTGCACACGTATAGCACCTGACATTGTAGATTAATTTGGAGTAATTAATACAAGGCAGTGCTGCCAATATGATTCTATGCCTGCTGATATGTTCAATTTTAAAATACATGTAACTTCTATACTTACAAATGGATTTCATCCAAAATTGGCACAACAAGATATCATAATATTTCAGATTATTTCTGACCAGCACACGCATGGTATTGTTGGCAACATGATTTTACGCGTGCTGATAGATCCAGTGTCGAACTGCATGTAACGTCCTTTGGACTTCAACCTAATTTTGTATTCTGTACCTTAGGAGATGGAACTAAGAATATATTCAGTACCAGGGCTGCCAACTGTAGTGCTCTATTAGGCTACATTATACCAGGTATATTTTGAACTAATTTGATATTTCGATATTACCAACTTAATTTTGTCATTATTCTAGATAGGTCCATATAATGTAGAATAATCATTGGCATGAAAAGTAGGCTGTATAGTTCTTCACGGAACTTCTTGTTTAGTAGTTTGTTTTGTAATTAATTTGGTGGCTTTGAGACAACGTGGTCATGTAACCCAGTGTACTAGGGAGGGTGTGGAACTTGTCTGATAGCCTGTGTTATTGTGATGACTGTATTAGTGTGTGTAATGGTAATTCTGATGAGGGTTGTGGCTCCGGTGGCGTAGTTGGTAGCATGCTGAACTGCTGTGCCCAAGATAGCGGGTTCAATCCTGGCCGAAGTCGTCGGATTTTTTAAGATCGTAAAAATCCTTCAGTATGCCTTCCTTCGGAGGGGAAGTAAAGCTGGCGGTCCCATGTCCTGGATTTATGGCATGTAAATGATCCTTCCGCAGACTAAACTTGTGTGAAGCTAAATTTCTATGTAAGATTTCGTTGGAACGCTCTATCAAAGTTCCAACGTTCAGAACTTGATATCATTGATATCTGTTAGCAAAAGTTGGAACTACTTGAAATTGAACGGAACTGGAGCACACCCTATCAGTGTCCGCTGGAAGCAGCTACAGACTCTGGTGAGCCGAACATGTCCTCGGACACTTCCGGCACTAAAATGATACGATAGATAGATAGATAGATAGATAGATAGATAAATAGATAGATAGATAGATGAGGGTTGGGAAGGAGATGGCCATGACCTGAAGTTAGGAACCATCTCGGCATTCACCTGGAGTAGAAGTGGGGATACCACGGAAAACCACTTCTAGAATGGCTGAGATGGGAATAGAACCCGTCTCTTCTAAGTTTTGCCTTACGAGGCTGAGTGTATCCCGTTCCAGCCCACAGACCAAAATTAAATCTCTTGGCAGAGCCGGCAATTGAACCCGGGCCTCCACTTTGGCAGCCAAGAGTGCTAGCCACTATGCAACGATGCGGTATTTTTGAATTGGACAGGAAGTGAAAGTATAAGATTAAAATCAAATCCTGCTCCTTTCTCAATACTCTTCTCATTTAGGGACCAAGGTTGCAGGTTCGTATCCTGGCGCAGTCAGCTGGCATTTGAGGGTGCGCAAATGCGAGGGAGCCGTGTCAGTAGATTTACGGGCACGTTAAAGATCCCCTTCGGGGCAAAATTCCGGCACCCCGGCGTCTCTAAAAGCCTGAGTAGTTAAAAGGGACGTAAAACCAATAACATTATTATTATCTTCTCATTTCTCCATACTGTAATCTTCCAGTTGTCCGTCCAGTCCTTTGTTTAAGAGAAGTAGATACATACTGTTCGTTCCACTTCCCACCCCTCTCGCCCTTTTCTCGCATATGTTTATGATTGTTAGGAATTTGTTACTACAGTACGTTTCCAACGATTACGTTCTATATTAGATGAATTTCCAAAATGGTTTCAGTATTTATCTCCTTGTAGAAAAAAAAATCAATTGTTGATCAGTAACATCATGAAGATACATTTATCTCCATAATATTAATTCAGTTAGGTGATTGCATATCGTGTAGAATTGTGTGTACTTGAAATTAAAGGTGATATAGGGAATACGGCAACCACCGCCTTACGTTAGCAACCATCCTAGGGTTATCCTGGGGCAGAAGTGAGAACACAACATATATTACACTTCTAGAATATCTGAAATGGGAATCAAACCTAGGCTCTATTCAGTTGTCCTTACGAATTTGAGTGTACCTCGCTCCAGCCCTCAGACATCAATTTTTTTTTTTTTGGCAAAACTAGAGATCGAGCCTGGGCCTCAGGGATGGTAGACAATCATTACATTACGAGGCGGGCTGAACTAATGTTCACATTATGACAGATTCTAAGTGGTATTTCTTGAGATATGATGAATTGGAATGAACCCTATCCAGCCGCAGGCAGCAAAAAGTACCCCCTAACTCTGTAGCCGTCACTTCCACTCACCCTCTCTCCTGCTGATGTCACACCGCAGCTTCTTCTTTATAATGGAAGGTAAATACAATTACACCGCTAACCCGTGTCGAGTCATCTCATGTTTATTACTTTAAATCTCCCTCGACTACCACGTTTAAAGAATTACCCTTCTCTGCGGTTTAGAGACATGGTGGCTTCTGTAATCTCAAACTTCATTTCTAACGTAAAATGACTGGAAAGATAAAGCTGTTCCAAGGGAGACGTAGGTGATGAGGCTCTTAAAGCGAGATTCACCGAGGCCTACTGTGCTACAGTCCAATGTCACGTCACGTCACAGCATGATGCAAGATCTGAGCCTTCTATATTACTGTTCAGCACAGTGCTCACTTGATGTAACGTCCTAATATGAGGCAAGATCTGATCGTTTCTGTAGGCAAAGCCTTCTATATTACTGTACAGCAAAGAGCTCACTTCACGTATCGTCCTAATGTGAGGCGAGATCTGAGCGTTTCTGTAGGCAAAGCCTTCTATATTACTGTACAGCTCAGTGCTCACTTCACGTATCGTCCTGATATGAGGCGAGATCTGAGCGTGTCTGTAGACAAAGCCTTCTATATTACTGTACAGCTCAGTGCTCACTTCACGTAACGTCCTAACATGAGGCGAGATCTGAGCGTGTCTGTAGACAAAGCCTTCTATATTACTGTACAGCAAAGTGCTCACTTCACGTATCGTCCTAATGTGAGGCGAGATCTGAGCGTTTCTGTAGGCAAAGCCTTCTATATTACTGTACAGCTCAGTGCTCACTTCACGTATCGTCCTGATATGAGGCGAGATCTGAGCGTGTCTGTAGACAAAGCCTTCTATATTACTGTACAGCTCAGTGCTCACTTCACGTAACGTCCTAACATGAGGCGAGATCTGAGCGTGTCTGTAGACAAAGCCTTCTATATTACTGCACAGCAAAGTGCTCACTTCACGTATCGTCCTAATGTGAGGCGAGATCTGAGCGTTTCTGTAGGCAAAGCCTTCTATATTACTGTACAGCTCAGTGCTCACTTCACGTATCGTCCTGATATGAGGCGAGATCTGAGCGTGTCACTCTCTAGACAAAGCCTTCTATATTACTGTACAGCACAGTGCTCACTTCACGTATCGTCCTGATATGAGGCGAGATCTGAGCGTGTCTCTCTCTAGACAAAGCCTTCTATATTAGTGTACAGCTCAGTGCTCACTTCACGTAACGTCCTAACATGAGGCGAGATCTGAGCGTGTCTGTAGACAAAGACTTCTATATTACTGTACAGCTCAGTGCTCACTTCACGTAACGTCCTAACATGAGGCGAGATCTGAGCGTGTCTGTAGACAAAGCCTTCTATGTTACTGTACAGCTCAGCGCTCACTTCACGTAACGTCCTAATATGAGGCGAGATCTGAGCGTGTCTGTAGACAAAGCCTTCTATATTACTGTACAGCACAGTGCTCACTTCACGTATCGTCCTGATATGAGGCGAGATCTGAGCGTGTCTGTAGACAAAGCCTTCTATATTACTGTACAGCTCAGTGCTCACTTCACGTAACGTCCTAACATGAGGCGAGATCTGAGCGTGTCAGTAGACAAAGCCTTCTATATTACTGTACAGCTCAGTGCTCACTTCACGTAACGTCCTAACATGAGGCGAGATCTGAGCGTGTCTGTAGACAAAGCCTTCTATATTACTGTACAGCTCAGTGCTCACTTCACGTAACGTCCTAACATGAGGCGAGATCTGAGCGTGTCTGTAGACAAAGCCTTCTATATTACTGTACAGCTCAGTGCTCACTTCACGTAACGTCCTAACATGAGGCGAGATCTGAGCGTGTCTGTAGACAAAGCCTTCTATATTACTGTACAACTCAGTGCTCACTTCACGTAACGTCCTAACATGAGGCGAGATCTGAGCGTGTCTGTAGACAAAGCCTTCTATATTACTGTACAGCTCAGTGCTCACTTCACGTAACGTCCTAACATGAGGCGAGATCTGAGCGTGTCTCTCTAGACAAAGCCTTCTATGTTACTGTACAGCTCAGTACTTTCTTCACGTAACGTCCTAATATGAGGCGAAATCTGAGCGTGTCTGTAGACAAAGCCTTCTATGTTACTGTACAGCTCAGTGCTCACTTCACGTAACGTCCTAACATGAGGCGAGATCTGAGCGTGTCTGTAGACAAAGCCTTCTATATTACTGTACAGCTCAGTGCTTACTTCACGTAACGTCCTAACATGAGGCGAGATCTGAGCGTGTCTGTAGACAAAGCCTTCTATATTACTGTACAGCTCAGTGCTCACTTCACGTAACGTCCTAACATGAGGCGAGACCTGAGCGTGTCTGTAGACAAAGCCTTCTATGTTACTGTACAGCTCAGTGCTCACTTCACGTAACGTCCTAATATGAGGCGAGATCTGAGCGTGTCTGTAGACAAAGCCTTCTATATTACTGTACAGCACAGTGCTCACTTCACGTATCGTCCTGATATGAGGCGAGATCTGAGCGTGTCTGTAGACAAAGCCTTCTATATTACTGTACAGCTCAGTGCTCACTTCACGTAACGTCCTAACATGAGGCGAGATCTGAGCGTGTCAGTAGACAAAGCCTTCTATATTACTGTACAGCTCAGTGCTCACTTCACGTAACGTCCTAACATGAGGCGATATCTGAGCGTGTCTGTAGACAAAGCCTTCTATATTACTGTACAGCTCAGTGCTCACTTCACGTAACGTCCTAACATGAGGCGAGATCGGAGCGTGTCTGTAGACAATGCCTTCTATATTACTGTACAGCTCAGTGCTCACTTCACGTAACGTCCTAACATGAGGCGAGATCTGAGCGTGTCTGTAGACAAAGCCTTCTATATTACTGTACAGCTCAGTGCTCACTTCACGTAACGTCGTAACATGAGGCGAGATCTGAGCGTGTCAGTAGACAAAGCCTTCTATATTACTGTACAGCTCAGTGCTCACTTCACGTAACGTCCTAACATGAGGCGAGATCTGAGCGTGTCTGTAGACAAAGCCTTCTATATTACTGTACAGCTCAGTGCTCACTTCACATAACGTCCTAACATGAGGCGAGATCTGAGCTTGTCTGTAGACAAAGCCTTCTATATTACTGTACAGCTCAGTGCTCACTTCACGTAACGTCCTAACATGTGGCGAGATCTGAGCGTGTCTGTAGACAAAGCCTTCTATATTACTGTACAGCTCAGTGCTCACTTCACGTAACGTCCTAACATGAGGCGAGATCTGAGCGTGTCTCTCTAGACAAAGCCTTCTATGTTACTGTACAGCTCAGTACTTTCTTCACGTAACGTCCTAATATGAGGCGAAATCTGAGCGTGTCTGTAGACAAAGCCTTCTATGTTACTGTACAGCTCAGTGCTCACTTCACGTAACGTCCTAACATGAGGCGAGATCTGAGCGTGTCTGTAGACAAAGCCTTCTATATTACTGTACAGCTCAGTGCTCACTTCACGTAACGTCCTAACATGAGGCGAGATCTGAGCGTGTCTGTAGACAAAGCCTTCTATATTACTGTACAGCTCAGTGCTCACTTCACGTAACGTCCTAACATGAGGCGAGATCTGAGCGTGTCTGTAGACAAAGCCTTCTATATTACTGTACAGCACAGTGCTCAATTCACGTAACGTGCTAACTTGAGGCGAGATCTGAGCGTGCCTGTTGACAAAGCTTTCTATATTACTGTACAGCTCAGTGCTCACTTCACGTAACGTCCTAATATGGGGCGAGATCTGAGCGTGTCTCTCTCTAGACAAAGCCTTCTATGTTACTGTACAGCTCAGTACTCTCTTCACGTAACGTCCTAATATGAGGCGAGATCTGAGCGTGTCTGTAGACAAAGACTTCTATGTTACTGTACAGCTCAGTACTCTCTTCACGTAACGTGCTAACTTGAGGCGAGATCTGAACGTGTCTCTCTCTAGACAAAGCCATCTATATTACTGTACAGCTCAGTGCTCACTTCACGTAACGTCCTAATATGGGGCGAGATCTGAGCGTGTCTCTCTCTAGACAAAGCCTTCTATGTTACTGTACAGCTCAGTACTCTCTTCACGTAACGTCCTAATATGAGGCGAGATCTGAGCGTGTCTGTAGACAAAGCCTTCTATGTTACTGTACAGCTCAGTACTCTCTTCACGTAACGTGCTAACTTGAGGCGAGATCTGAACGTGTCTCTCTCTAGACAAAGCCTTCGATGTTACTGTACAGCTCAGTACTCTCTTCACGTAACGTGCTAACATGAGGCGAGATCTGAGCGTGTCTCTCTCTAGACAAAGCCATCTATATTACTGTACAGCTCAGTGCTCACTTCACGTAACGTCCTAACATGAGGCGAGATCTGAGCGTGTCTGTAGACAAAGCCTTCTATATTACTGTACAGCTCAGTGCTCACTTCACGTATCGTCCTAATATGAGGCGAGATCTGAGCGTTTCTGTAGGCAAAGCCTTCTCTATTATTGTAGAGCTCAGTACTCTCTTCACGTAACGTGCTAACATGAGGCGAGATCTGAGCGTGTCTCTCTCTAGACAAAGCCATCTATATTACTGTGCAGCTCAGTGCTCACTTCACGTAACGTCCTAACATGAGGCGAGTTCTGAGCGTGTCTGTAGATAAAGCCTTCTATATTACTGTACAGCTCAGTGCTCCCTTCACGTAACGTTGTAACATGAGACGAGATCTGAGCGTGTCTGTATCAAAGCCCTCTATATTAGTGTACTGCTCAGTGCTCAATTCGCGTGACGTCCTGACTTGAGCTGAGACCTAAGCGTGTTTGTAGACAAAGCCTTCTATATTACTATTCATCTCAGTGTTCACTTCTCTTGACGTCCTGGCTTAAACCAAGATCTGAGTGTGTCTGTAGGCTGAGCCTTTTATACTACTGTGTAATTTAATTACAATCACACAGTCACGCTAAGCAAGCGAACTTGAAAGTCAATCACCACGTTCCGTATCTTAAGATAATTCATCGCATGTACAGTAACTAACAAACCTCGACTAGTTGTGCTAGTTTAACTACTACTGGAACTAAATAAGTATAATATATATATTGCAAATACCATCCCCCATACGTGTTAACAAAGATTTAATAGCCTAAGTGTAAAGGATCTGATGATGATCGGTTGACGATCGAAACTGGTCATCCAACTGTCCTAGATCTTGTACAACAATATATACATGTTCAAAGAAACACACACAGCTAGCCATTACTGTAGAAATGAAGTTCTAAATTTTCAAAATTCAAATCGTAACTTCTTTTATCCATTTTTCAAAATTTGGTCCTTGCTTTATGCTGACCTTCGTCGTTTCCCTGATATCTCCCAAGCTTGTGGGAGTTTTTGAACTTTTCTTTTTTTAAAGTGTGTATTATACTATCAGCTACAAAATGAAACTCTCTTAAGCCTATGTAGCTTTAATTAGTCTTTCTATCAAACGTTTAGATTATATTTTTGATTTTGCTCAGGATAAAAATAACTTAATAAGACTTAATTTATTAATGATATGAACATTTATGAGACTCAGTTTGCATCGGAAAGTTTAATACCCAGTTTAAAAAAGAATAGTTCAATTAAGTTGTGAGATATCAGACAAACGGTGAAGATCAGCACAATGCAAGAACCACATTTTGAAAAATGGATAAAAATGGTTACGATTTGAGTTTCAAAAATTTAGAACGTTGCTTCTAATAGCAAGATGAGTGTGTTCCCATGGGAATGTATATAATTGTTGTACAATATCTAGGACACGCACGGTTATAATAATATTATCGTTATTGTTTTGGCTCCTTAAGCTCTCTGTGCCTCCTTAATCTCATGTAAATATTTTTTCAGGATTAGGGAAGCACCCATTACAATTGGATACAATCGTATTGCCGACTGTAAAGCATTAAGTTTCGAATACTAAGGCATCACTGAAAAATGGCTTCCAACACGATAACAGTGACAATATTTGCTATGATACAAAGGCGGCTTCTGTGGCGTAGTTGGTAGCATGCTGAGCTTCTATCGCCAAGATCGCGGGTTCAAACCCGGCCGAAGTCGTCAGATATTTAGAGCGTTAAAAATCCCTCAGTATACCTTCCTTCGGAGGGGAAGTAAAGCCGGCGGGCCCATGTCAGAGATTTATGGCATGTAAAAGAACCTTTCATTAACTAACTACATTTGTGGGAAGCTAAATTTGTAGGCTAGATTTGATTAACGCTCTATTAATTTCCAACGTTCGTCGCCAGGTGCCAGTTGCGTTGACATTTAGTAGCCAAGTACTCAGCTAGGTGTCGTTAACGGTAGCATTTGGTAGAAAAAGTAGGAACTACTTGAAATTGATCGTCTGTAGTCCTTACCTGAATACAGATAACACTCACTAATACAGCCATCACAATTAACACCGGTTATCAGACAGATTCTACACGAACCCAAAGTACACCGGGCTACATGGCCGCGTTGTCGCAGCCCCTAAAATGAGGAACCAACCATACATTCGAAGGTTGACGGTAATTTATGAGCAAAATTATAACGCCTAAGACTTTTTATAATGTATAATTTATTTTGGAATATGCCCCGGATTGATCAAGCAGTTTAACATCAAAGAAAACGAGTTACAAGCATCAACACGCACCTCTTAATGCAAGAATAATTGACTTTTCAATTGAACTTGTAAATAGTATTGTAAAGCTTCTTAATTAAGCTTGTGTTTCAAGTTCCAGTGGGTTTTGTTTTGTGTCGGACAACAAAATCCCATGTAATTGCTGTCAAGCCGATGTCTCTGAGAGGCTGATACCTTCATTTGAGGTCTGGTCACCTCTGGGAAATCAGCGCCCGGCCGACGAAAGGGTTATCTGCGACAGACAAATCTATTGTGCCGTGCTAATTGTCTGCGCCAAGACGCTCGTGGGGAGCCAGGGATTGCTATCGAGAATGGAGCTCATTAGGTCTTGCCTTCTTCCAATCGCTGCAAGAAGTCTTCAGCCTTTGTGTTGCCATAGTTATGGCGTTGAGTAACTGTGGCTGATGGCCAGTGCACTCGTTAATTCATTTTAGGTGTTTGGGACATTTGGTCATCAGCCCCGTGTAGTTGGGTGTGTGTTAAATTTGTCTGATATCATGTATCCAACTCGTTGCGTAGTGGCCAGCAACTTTGGCTGTCACCGCGAAGGCCCGGGTTCGATTCCTGGCTCTGACAAGAAAATTAATTCTTGTCTCAGGGCTACAACGGGGTACACTCAGCCTCGAGAGGCAAAACTGAGAAGAGGCAGGTTTCATTCCCACCTCAGCCATCCTGAAAGTGGTTTTCCGTGGTTTCCCACTTCTTCCGAGATGGATCCTAAATATTAAGGCGACGACCGCCTCCTTCCCAATTGACTGGCTGCGTGGCGATAACGTTCTCGCTTGCTGGGCCCAAGGTTGCAGGTTCGTATCCTGGTGCAGTCAGCTGGCATTTAAGAGTGCGCAAATGCAAGGTTGTCATGTTAGTAGATTTACTGGCACGTTAATGATCCCCTTCAGGGCAAAATTCCGGCACCCCAGCGTCTAAAAAAGCCAGAGTAGTTAAAAGGGACGTAAAACCAATAACATTATGTTAATTCCCAATTTTCGTCTGAATTACAAATACACTCACAATAACAAAGGTCATCAGGCAAATTCCACACATACCCAAGTATACAGGGCTACATGACCACCATGTCGCAAACCCCTAAATGAATCAACACCAACAACAACTGTATTTATGTGATGACTGTAGTAGTCTGTGTAACTGTAATAGGGGTAGAGATGAGGTAGGTGCCCGGAGACTACACGTAAGTCACTATCCCAGCATTTGCCTGGACGGAGTGTGGGGAAAGAAACGGCAGAAAACCACTTTCAGGATAGAGCTGCCAGCGCCGGGATTCGAATCTTCAATCTCCATACTTCTTGCCCTCGTGACCGTGGTGCATAATTTAACCAGCACGGCAACTCCGCGGGTCATGCGTAATTCACGTACAAATGCATGGCAAGGCCGTGTCGTTGCGTTGACAGTAAATAACAGAATGATAAATCACAAGAATTGGATTTTCATGACTCCAATGAGGGGAAATGAAGGCTTCATGATATAAGGGTGTGTTGGCATTACAACTTTTCGATCGGTCAACATGATGTTGCAATCTCAATTACTGGGACATGCGAAAAGTAACCTGAAAGAAATTACATGCGATTAAAATCTCAACTTAGTATAAAACAAAGTCCCCGATTCTTGGATGTTACGGGTAAACTCGAGAACCACAGGATGGATTTTGATGCGGTTTTCACCATTCTGTAAATGATATATCGAGGATGATTTCTGTAGAAAATAATTTATTTATGATCAAAGGAAGCCGAGCAGTAACGATTTCACAGGAAAAGTCGGAAAAAAACCTTGCATCCGAGCGCTATGTAAGCTTACGCTGGGCAAACCGTTAAACATATCTAATTACTATGAGTGTAAGAATTGTTCAGCATGAAAAGTTCTACAAAAAAGTCCACGAGAGCATATGTCTACCTTCAATACATCGCCCACTATAATTGTTTTTACGTTTTAATTTCTTCCGACCATGTCCATTCAACTACTGAGGCGACAGTTTACGAGTTAGCTAAGGGCCAGTCTATCATCCCTGTTACAGCCTAGCTAGCGGGCGAATCTATTGGCCCAGATACAGCCAGCAGCAAACCCTTGAGTCGAGTTGAGTTAAGACTTATGAGAAGGGTGGTTGTGTTTGGAGTTTCCCGGGAAGTGCAACTCGGCTTTTCTTCATTTCGCCTATGAACTTTTCGTTCCGCAAAATTCACAGTCAAGTTAAGATTGGACGGAAGGGGAATTTGTGTTTCATGCACCTCGCCATTCTTAAATTACGTCTGACAAGAATTTGTTGCACATGCATCTCCATGATAATATAATTAATAATCCAGTCAGTGATTTTAACCCATCAGGCCGAGACGTAAAACGGATAGGCATTGACATTGAAAAAAAAAACGCTTTTCACGTAATGCATTCATAACTGTTCCCGGGTGAAGCCGGGTCAGGTTGCTAGTATAATTATACAGCCTATATATTTGTTTTGGGCTCCAGGAGAGGGAGAAAACTAAGGGATGACATTTGTTCACCCGTCAAACGAGCATCATCAGATACAAATTTACCAAAACCACAATGTCATCCACAAACAGCCTCTGCCCTCCAAAAACAAAAAAAACACGGCACAAAACCACATAAAGTGTGGCAACTCTTAATGATAAATACTAAAGTATTAAGCACCTGAAAATAAAGCTATTAATTTTACTACGTACAATGTTATAATTTTTACCGTGTCTTTTGTTGTGCAGGGCATACATCATTTGTAGGTGTCATTGTGGTTTAGGTAGTGATTTGTAGAGCTTGTATATTTAGTTCTGATGATGCTCGCTCGACGACCGAAACATGTCATACTCATTGTTACAACTGTTAGACTAGGCCTACATCTTCAAGTATTCGAATTGTGAAAACTTACAACGTCGTTAGAAAATTATGACACCATAGAAATTAACTTCGGCAATGAAGTTTCACAGCTGCATAATACTTGTTACCTGAGACAACGATATTCAACTCATAGAGACCAACAATCTAGTTCCACCCCCACTGCATAGCCATTCGCGTTAAAATATACTGAGAGCTGCAGCAAGTCTAGGGATCGAAGGTTCGAATCCCAGTGCTGACTGTAGTTATCCTGTGTTTTTCCCCGATTGTTCCTGACTTCCTCCAGTGAAATACCGGGATAGTACCTTATGTGAAATCCCGGGCCACCTATCTTATTCCTGTCCCCAGTACAGCTTCACATAATGATACAGTCATTACGGAAAGCAGGTTATCAGACAAACTTCTGCACTCCCCCAAGTACACGGGATGATGACCAATACATTCGTAGATATTGAGATCCTACTAAATATTTCGGATAATCGCCATGTTGGATTGATTTGTAGGCCATAGAGTTATGTACCGACCGCGGTAGCTACACTCACTAAACCGAAGCGCTAGGTCATGGAGCAAAGCAATCTGCGGACTCGGTAGACGTGGGTTCGAGCCCTACCGTCGGCCGTCCATGAAATGGTTTTCTGTGGTTTTCCATTTTCAACTCCAGGCAACTGCTGGGACGGTACATTCTGATAGGCCACGACCGCTTTCTTCCACATCCTTGCCCAGTTTCATTCATTTCATCTCTCATGAACTCCTCTCATGAGGTTGGCATCACGAAGGGCATCCGGCCGTAAAAACCATCCACTACATAGAATATAATCGCATCTCATCCCCGACCCCGTTGGAAACGTGAATAATAAGTGGTAGGCATATAGAGTTATGTGCCGTTAGATGAAGATTATTGCGAAGGTTCATTGTTCAAACGTTCACTTCGATCGCATAATTAGGACACAGAAAATATTAACTCACCGCAGTTTTAAAATTTCGCACAGCCGTCATCTTGAGTTCATGCAAACAGTTGAATTAAGCTCCTAAAAATTAACTAATTACAAAATATCAGTTCCAAATTACAATCATTATTTTGAATTGATAGTTGGCACCGGTCAAGTAATACATTTTGAGGATGTTCGCCGATAAATCTACTCGTCTTCACAAAACTATAACTACAGGACAACTCTAAATTTACGATACTTAATAGGATTTGCCTGCTTTATCGATGCGGAGGAGAGGGAGGTAATGGATTGGCCCAGCGCTTCCAAGACCAACCAGAACATTAATTAGATCCCATATGGGCCTCCTCAGTGTTTTCAACACATGCTCGCTGTCGAGATGTGCGGCTTGCCGTCCGATATGTTGACATAACTCACACCA
This sequence comes from Meconema thalassinum, assembly GCA_946902985.2. Taxonomy (NCBI): domain Eukaryota; kingdom Metazoa; phylum Arthropoda; class Insecta; order Orthoptera; family Tettigoniidae; genus Meconema; species Meconema thalassinum. The sequence goes on from OX336388.2 coordinate 1,212,589,986, forward strand.
GGAGATAAGTCACCCTAATTTTAAACAGCACCTCCTAATTCTGCCTTGCTTGTTTCCAGAAAGGCGGGGAAGGGTAACTTGGCGACACCACGGCAGGGGAGAATCCTCAGGACTGAAATGTTAAGCCCCATCCAAAGGCGGCTACTTAATGAGGCTATGTCACCATATGTCACCGGGGATTCTACTGAAACAACACAGGTTCTTCATTCCGGCTGTATTCTTTCTTATTATTTGTAAGTTCTTTCGTTGTTATTGTTGCTGTTGTTTGATGTACTGGTAGTGGCTAATCTTATCTTATTTTGAGATCACTTCATGGCGTAACGTCCAGCAATTTTGGCTGTCAAGTTTGATTCCCGGCTCGGCCAAGGAATTTTAATTCTGGTCTGAGGGCTGGAATGGGCTGTGCATCGTGAGGCAAAACTGAGAAGAGGAGGGTTCGATTCCCATCTCAGCCATCTTTGAGTTGATTTCTATGATTTCCCACTCCTAGTCGACGCAAATGTTGGGATGGTTCCTAACTTAAGACCACGGCCGTCTCCTTTCCAATCCTCATCTGAATTATAAATACACGCACTAATACAGCCATCACAATAAAACAGGTTATCATACAAATTCCACATACACTCAAATACAAGGGGTTACATGGCCAGGATGTCACAAAGACCCTAAATGAATCAACAACATCTCATTTCTCCTCACGAGACTGATTGTGCAACGTTTCAGCTCTCAGATCAGAATTGACGTTTTGGGTATAGGTGAGAATTGAGCCCCGGACAATTGAGACACAACGTGTTGTATTTACTAATATAAATGTCGATCTATCCTCTGTCTGAGAATCTTCATCATTTTGTTTACCATGATTTCATCCTCATCCACAGATTGGCTATATCTTAAATGGAACGATTATTCCATTGCCCCCCACAGAGTCACGATGAGTGGCGAGATCGTTCCCAGGTAATTTCGTCTCTGGAGTATTCGTAAAGTTTGTCAAAGTAACGGTCTCGTTAATTCACGACGACATTAGGAGAATATCCGCAGACATTACTTCCATGAAGTTAAAGGGGTTGAAGTGCTCCGTTCAATCAGAGCTTAATGAATGGTTCAGATTAAATATGAACACTTACCGATGAAATACAGAAGGGAGCCAGGTTTATACTCAGTACTCATTGCTGAAATGATCATGATGGGGATGATGATGATGGGGATGATGATGATGATGATGATGATAAAGCGTATGGACCTCCGGAGAGGTATGCTGCCAGGCAAGTATTTCGAACAACGTAGTCGCTTTGACAGTAGGTACCTGAATGCTTCTCAACAGTTCGAGAGGTAGGGAATCTTTCGAGTTCACGATTTTCAAGGACAAGGTTCGCTGTGAAGACTATCGGTCTTTTTGTTCAGGTATAAATGTGAGAGAAGGGCGTAGTCACTTTGACCGGCTACCTGCGGTAGTGACACGCGGGAAGCCTCGATTCTTACAGATGGAACCTCAAGCAGCGAAAGGACCTGATATAGGTATAGTCGCGATGATCAAAGCGTGCCCAGATGGTGTTTTTTCATCACCATTATTCTGCCACTCAGTCCCGCCCAGCTAGGAATGAGGGCTCGGTGTCAGCTTCCGTCCTCTCAACAACAGATGTCCCTCATGATTTAAATATATGTAAATCAGCCTCGTGGTGTAGCGGCCAGCATACCCGATTGTCGCCCCGGAGGTTCGAGTTGAATTCCTGGCAGCTCCAAGATATTTTATTCCGGTCTGAGGGCTGGCCTGGGGTACACTCAGCCTCGTAAGGTAAAAATGAGAAGTGGTGGGTTCGATTCCGACCTCAACCGTCCTGGAAGTGGTTTCCTGTGGTTTACCACTCCCGCTCCAGGAAAATGCCGGGATGGTTCCTAACTTAAGGTCACGGGCGCTTCCTTCCCACGTCTCTCCTGAATTAAAAATACACACACTAATACAGGGGCAGCTGACCTCCCTGTTCCATCCTCTAAACTACAATAGCTAACACTAATGCAGCCATCACAATAACATAGGTTATCAGACAAATTATTCCAACACCCAAGAACATGGGGCCAAATGACCATGATGTCCAAGACCCTTAAATGAAACAACAACAAACATATATAAAGGTACTGTAACTGCAGAACTATTGTCCTAAAGAAGAAATGTAAAGACAACTTCCGCTTAAAACGCCGAAGCCACATAACCCCCTACCCTACTGAATCAGAAACACTTGATTACCAGCAGTTGTAAAAATCCACCAATATTCTTCTGAGTTTTCGCCTAATTTTTTGCAGCATTTCGCTTAACTGCAGGAAATCAGGCTCTTTGGGACACTCTGCCCGGACTACCTCTGGGGTATTAGACCTTGGGACGTGGTGCATTGTCCACTACCCCACAGGTGGACTGGGCAGGGTGTACCCTAGAGCCCGCTGATGAGGTTGACTTGGTGCACCCGGGTGAAACCCCACAAAATACACGAAAAAAGAAAATACAAGAATTGCCGGAATTTTATTAGATGATGTTAATTAATTTTAGGGAATAGGGACATATCGGTAATCAGCCCCATGTGTGTGTGTTGGATTGTTCGGAGAACCCATATTTCTGCGGTGAACGTAGTAGTGTGTGTAAGTACAATTATTACGATACAGTATTAAGGTGCGTGCTGGGCACTTGAATTAAAGTACCGTCACAGCATTTGGCTGGAGGTAATATAGCAAAATCTGGAGAAAACGCACACTTCATACGGTCGCTTTCGGTATTTGTACCATGATCTTGGGACTTCCAGATCCCCAACTTTATGCACACACTAGACACCTGAAACAAACACCTTCTCATACAGGAGGACACAATATAAAGTCCTTTTAATTAGTGCAATCTGAGCATGTGTTTGTTTTAAAGGGCAGTGCATTTCTCACTGAGCATTACCCTCTTAACAAGTATTGAGCTACCGACCTACTTTATGTTCTGTAGGCAGATATTGCTGCTTCATTTTAATATAATGTAATTAGAGAAGCTATTACTTTTTATGGGGTGTGCTTTAGATCAGTATTTAGTGCTACATCTATTCTAGGATACTATTAACCTACTCTAAATCTGTTCGCCATTTTGTGCTGTAAACTCAGCGGAATTCAATTAAACAGCACTTAACTTCTTTTTATTAGACTTGAGGGAGGCAAGGAGGGAAAAGACCGTCATTCACAGAGTAAATATGACTTAATGTGCATTTCATGCCTTGACTTAATGCACGAGTGATTCAGCCAAGACATTACTTTGTAGTAGACGGCAAAACAGCCCGTTCATTTTCTCCCTTCTTCAAGCCAGTTCAAGTACCCTGCTTTTGCCATCTTCAAATCCCTCGACATTCCTTCTTTCCTCCATTTCTCTGCCTTCTTATTTCAAGATCTCTTCTGGTCTTTTGCTCTGTCAATATCAACTTTCAAAGCTCGTTCATCGGTTTAATAAGCTAGATTTGTGGTCCATGAGACGAAAAGTTTTAAAAAGCTTGAGGGAGATGTTTGGGAAGGGGAGAAGAGGGGAGGAATAACGTCATCGTTATTTCCTCGACTACTCGATGTCTTATTTACAGTCTTCTTTAATACTGGGTTTGGTTTTAAATCTTTCTTAATAGTCTCCACAACGTGAACAGCTGTGGAATGCACGGATTTCCAACACTTTCCAATAGATGACGCTTAGGTATGATCTAGAAGATGTCCCATGACCGCTCAATTTGCAGTACAGAGGACAATATTTTTCACACATCTTTGAATAATTCATCACAAAATAGTACGTTTAAAATGGCTTTATATGTAACTTAATTATGCTAATGTTGTTTATTATTATTATTATTATTATTATTATTATTAACAATAAATATCTTGGAGTCACGGTGGATGCTCATTTAAAATGAGACAATCACATTACGGAACCGTTAAAGAACCTGAGAAAGACATTATTCTTTTTTCATACACTTGCCTATTGCCCCCCCTCCATATGTGTACACAATGACGTATTCAGCACTTGTCGAATCAGCACTTCGATATGGCATTGTAGCTTGGGGTGGAATAACAGGAAGTTTAGTTAAAATGTTAAGTAATGTATAAAAATGATTTTTCAAACTAATTAATAATGGAGGGCTATGACCTCCTTGCCTCTGGTTGGAGAAGAGTCTATAAATTCTACCTCGAGGAATGGACGACTTGGAAGTCCTTGAATAGACAGAGATCTGGAGTTGGCAGATCAAAGGCTAATTTAGCAAGATGGGGCTACACTGATTCAATGTGACTGTGGAGAAGACCAGAGAGTTCGACATATGCTTCAATGTCGACTATGGTTGGTGGTTGCTCAGTTTAGGGGCTGCGAAAACGCGGTCATGTAGCCCCGTGTACTTCGGGTGTGGGTAGAATCTGTCTGATAACCAGTGTTCATTGTGATGGATGTATTAGTGTGTATTATCTGTAATTCATCTAAGGACTGCAGATTATCAATATCAAGTAGTTCCTACTTTTGCTAACAAAATCTCCGTCGGCGACACCTAGCTGTGAACTTGGCTACTAGATGCCACCACAACCGGCACCTGGCGACGAACGTTGGAACAAATAGAATATTAATCAAATATAACCTACTAATTTAGCTTCACATAACTGTAGTTAGTGGAAGGTTCTTTTATATGCTATAAATCTGTGATATGAGCCTGCCGGCTTTACGTCCCCTCCAAAGGAACGAATACTAAGGGATTTTATCATTCTTAAAAAAACTGACGACATCGGATGGGTTTAAACGTGCGATCGTGGGCATAGAAACCCCCTCAGGGGCTCGCCTCTAGTGGGAAGTAGGTTGGCGATCACGGGACCCCAGCTGAGACCGATATTGCTTCCACTTAATTGTGCCGGGCTCCTCTCTACTATCTTTCCTGTCGGCCTCCCTTGGTCAACTCTTGTTCTCTTCCAACCCCGAAGGTATTAGGTTATCCGAGGCCTAGGGAGTCTCTTCCTCTCCTGCCTTAATTGACCCTTTTCTCATCTTTACGGATCTTACCGGTTCCGCCTCCTTTCTCTTATACATTTTGTACGTCTTTTCATTTCCAATTACATTTTGTACGTTTAAAAAAATCTTAATTCCGTTTTGTGAGTTTTTTCAATCTAAATTACATTTTCAATCTAAATTGCATTTTGTAAGCGTTTTGCTTTTCACTTGCATTTTGTGCGTATTTTGAATTTCAATTGCATTTTGTAAGTATTTTCAACCCCAATTGCATTTTGTCGGCATTTTCAATATAAATTGCATTTCGTGGGTATTTGGAATTTCAATTGAATTTTGTATTTCCAACCTAAATTGCATATTGTAAAGCATTTTCAACCTAAATTACAATTTGTAAGTATTTTGAATCTAAATTACATTTTGTAGTCTATGTATTTTCAACCTATATTGCATTTGTAAGTATTTTGAAGTTAAATTACATTTGTAAGTATTTTCAACCTAAATTGCGGTTTGTAAGTATTTTGAACCTAAATTACATTTTGCATGTATTTTGAACCTAAATTGCATTTAGTAAGTAATTTGAACCTAAATTACATTTTGTAAGAATTTTCTACCTAAATTACATTTTGTCAGTATTTTCAATCTAAATTACGTTGTTTGAGTATATTCAATCTAAATTGCATTTTGTAAGTATTTTGGATCTAAACTCCATTTTGTATTTTCAATCTAAATTCCATTTTGTAAGTATTTTGCAGTGGGGGCTGCCATATTGTGACTATTTTGAATCTAAATTACATTTTGTAAGTATTTTCAATTTCAATTGCATTTTGTGAATATTTTGAATCTGATAGGACATTTTCAATCTACATTGCATTGTGTATTTTCAATTTCAATTGCATTTTGTAAGTATTTTGAATTTCAACTGCATTTTGTGGGCATTTCGAATCTATATTGCATTTTGTTAGGATTTTGAACCTCAACTACCTTTTGTGTGTATTTTTCAACCTGACTTTTTTTTAAAGTTTATTCCATCTAAATTACCTTTTGTAACTATTTCTCACTCTACATTTTGTGTGTCTTTTCAATCAAAGTTCCATTTTTAGCCTATTTTCATTTATGAAAAAAAAAGCTTATGAAATCACCTTTTGTCCGTGTGTGCGTGTGTGATGGTGTATGTCCCCCGTAATAACTTCTAAACGGCTGGAGCGATCTCAATGAAATTCGGTAAGTTCATAGCACTATTCCGGGCGACCCCGACCGTGCGCTTCAAATTTTGTTACGTCTCACGAATCCAACATGGCGGCTGTGCGAAATATTTCACCAGCATTCAATATCCCCGAAACAATTACCGATATCACCCTGAAATTTTGTTCGGAGATAAAGGGCACTACTGCAAGTTCACCTATAAGATTTTCAAAAACCGGTTAACTACAAAACGAATATGGCGGCCATGCGAAATTGAAAATTTTAAATAGACCTTTCTCGCGATTTAACGATCCAAACGCAATGAAACTTGGTACAGGAAATGTTTATACACATTATAATGCACAGGTATCTAATTTAGTTCAATTGTTTTCATAACCTCAAGATGGCGGCTGTGCGAATTTTAAAATTAGGTTTCTTGTGTCGTAATAATGCGATCGAAGTGAAAGTTTGAATAATGAACCTATGCAATAATTTTCTTTTAATGGTACATGACTCTATGGCCTATACATATAACAATCCAACATGGCGACCATCCGAAATATTGAAATGGATCTCGATATCTACGAATCTATTATAGGAATCAAACTGAATTTTTAAATGTCCATAGGGGTATGAACATAAGTTCACCTTTAGGACTTTCAATAACCTGGTGATCACAAATCCAACATGGCGGCGACACGAAGTATAAATATTCACATGGTCGTTTCTCACAAATTATCCACCCGAGTGCAGTCACACTTGGTACAGTAAATCCTTATACATATGTTAATCCACAGATATCTAATTTTTTTCAATTGTTTCCATAACCACAAGATGGCAGCTGTGCGAAATTTTAAAATTTCGTTTTTACTTCTTGTGTCCTAATTATGCGATTGAAGTTTGAATACTACACGTACACAATAATCTTCATGTAACAGTACATAACTCTAAGACCTACATAATATAAAAATCCAACATGGCGACCATCCGAAATATTTAGTCGGTTCTCAATATCTACGAACCTATTACAGCAATCAAACTGAAATTTTGTATGTTGAAAGAGGCAATTAACATAAGTAGGATATATGAAAATAGGCTGTATAGTTCCTCACGGAACTACTTGTTGTAAGTATTTTCAATCTACCTTGAATTTTCGTTTCATTTCATTGTCATTACGCTAACACCCAGACCATTAGGTGCCGATAGCCTAGATGTTAGGCCCCTTAAAACAACAATTATCATCATCATCAGCATGCTACCAACTACGCCACCCAAGCCGCTCAATTAGTTACTTAATGAGGTTTTAAGGGGCGGAACAGCAAGGTCATCTGCCCTGGAAAATCAAAGGCATGATTCTTTGGGAGTTTACTGAATCGTTTTAGATTTTATATGCTTTTCCCGATTGCTGTTTTACGTAAAGATTTCTTTGGACGTTCTATAATATTTATTTCCATGTTAGGATGCCCGATGGGGTCTCCCTGCACTAGAGAAGGCTTGGTAGAGCCGTCGTGGAGTGAAGAAATACATCTTAACAACTTTTTAAGGTCTATTTTATTGTAACTTTTTGTTACTTTGTAACTTACCGTTAAAGCAAATCACGAGCAGCTTCCGTGGTGTATCAGTGGTAGAGTGTGATGCTTCCAGATCCCAGATCGATCGATTCCCGGCAGTGAAAGTCGGATTTTTAAGAGACAGCAAAAATCCATTGATTCGTAAGATTTTGGCTCATAAAAGATCTCTCGTATCACATTTGGTGACAACAAAACAAAACTAATTAAATCTCAATCACAGGTCACCGTATAGAGTTCTGACTTTCACTGACAGAGGGCAGTGACAGAACGTCGAAATAGGAGTGTTGATTGGCTCAGTGACTCAAATTAGAGATATCTACGCCTCGGTATCTGGAGCCATACAATTATTATTTTTATTCTTCTTCTTGTTCCGTATTGGCCATCTAAGGACCACGACATTCAACTATCACATGTGGAGTGGGCTTTGATGTTCACCCAGTAGTAACGCATCCTCTGGCTGTGTTGTTCCCTTCTCTCCTATGTCCAGAGGGCACCTGTCTTCTTTCTTGGCGGTTTTTCTTGGAACCTCATTTGTTGAAGGATGTTCCTGAGAGATGTCAGAACGTTTAAGTCTTTTTCCGTCCCACCAAGTTCTTGCAGATATTTGCTCACTTCTCACAACCATGGTGACTTGGTCTTCCGCTTTTGCCAGTAACTGAGGAGCTGGTTGGTCAACCTGGTAGGATGCATCCTGTAGAGGTGTCCATAAAATGTTCTTGTTATTGTAATCAGTGTTTCTTGTGTCGTTTTAACTGTTTCCTTTTAACTCTAAAATTATTCCAGTACTAGCAGTAATGCCCGGCTTCGCCCGGTGGATTTACTTGATTTCTGGATGATAATGAATACTACTACAGAACTGGAGCGTTCAAGGATAATGATAGGAAAGCACCAACGCTTATTGCAGCTGATAATCTCAGTACACTGCACCAACACCATCGCCCTTATACAGAGGCATACTATTGGCATGATGATAACTGTTTTAAGGGGCCTGAGAAATCTTTTTGCACTAATTACACCCCGTGACTGCAATTTATAAGCAGCTCTCAATTCTGCACGAGAACACTGGTAGGGGCGACGTAATTCAGCCCGCATTGCCAGGCAACAACAGACTTAGGTGTTATTGAAGCTATTCGGGAGCGCTTGTTCTTCCGACTTGCTGAATAAAAATCAATCTTTAAGATTATCTGAGAGGTGTAGCCTAATGCTACATAGCCTAAACTATTCCTCTTGAATCTGGCTATTATATACAAAAATAATTTTTCGAATCCGACTGGTAGTTCCAGAGATTAGCGCGTTTAAACACACAAACAAACAAACTCTTCATCTTTATTATATTAGTATAGATTATATTAGTAACTTATAGATTTCTTCCTTCGTTGAGGGAGTTGTTCATTTCTCTCGTTTCTCCACTCCTTTGCAGTTTTTAGCGTCGGCTTAGGTTGGAAAATCCGATGTTCGAAGAGTTTTTTCTTAAGCTGGCCACGCTCCACGATATCTTCGCATCAGATCCCAATCTCGTCTAGATCTTCTTGTATCTCATTAAAACAGGCTCCCTTTTTCTCTTAGAGAATGGTGAAAATCCGATAGGTTAATCGTTTTGACGTCATTCGTGCCACGTGCCCATTAGACGTAGGCCTAATCCGTCTTTTCCGAATCAGTAATTTTCTCCACAAGTGTATATACATCCTGGTTATGAACTGGTCCTAAGGGTTTCCTCATAGATTATTTGTTTTTATAAATCGTTATGCCCAACTACGGAGCGCTTGAATTTATTTTGGACAATGTTCCTTCTTCTTTTCTTCCCAATATCTCTTCATTCGTTCACTTTGTTCCTTTCTGCGTGCTTCTGTCCAGCCTGTATTTTTCCTTTTAGGTTTCTCCGCAAATTTATGTTTGTTTACTAGGCTTCTAAATTTTACTCTATCTGGAATGGTTTTCTCAGCAATACCCATTTCTTGTAGATCTTCATGTATTTTTGTTAACCAATTGTTGCAGATTTTCAGGGTTAGCGCTAGATTTAGAATTCTCTTTGTCAGCCTTTCGTTATCCATTCTGTAAAGGTGTCCGTAGAATTTTAATCGTCGTTTTCTGGTAGTATCTGTTATTTTTTCTTCGGATTGAAAAATTTCATGTGGTTTCTTTTTCAACCAAATTTTATTTTCGAAATTTGGTCCTAGAACTTTTTTATGATGATGATGATGATGATGATGATGATGATGATTGTTATTATTATTATTTTATTTTTTAAATTTACTGTTCATACTCTCTGCATGCTCCACTACATAAGTAGTACTACATTCACTTACAATACATTTTTACAAATGAACAAAATAAATTACATTATTATAATTCAATTTCTAGATGACTTAATCTTAACAATATCAAACAATATTATTCATCGTTCTTCTTAAGAGCTTTAAAATCCAGAGCATTAACAAATTTAGAAAATTCCTTCAAATACTTTTTTTAATAGCACAGATTTCTGAATCGGCCAGTTATCGTCTCTATTAACAATATTAATCAAAAATTGCCTAATATTTTTCACTTCACTGCACACGAAAATTATATGATCTATAGTCTGAGGGTTGCTTTTACAGGAACACTCGGGATTACGTATAATTTTAAGTCTGTGTAAGTACGAAGCAATATTTCCATGTCCAGTCAGTATTGTAGTCATATTAGGTGTTAGGTGATTCTGGATTTTAATCTACCTGCAACTGTTGGAAAGAATTCTTTTGTAAGTGCGCCTTTTGAAGTTTGTTCCCATTTTTGCTGCCATTCATGAATTGATTCTTCTTTGAGTTTTTATTTATCTTGAGATGGGCATTTTGTCGAAACGAACCTCGCTTAATTTTGTAGCCTCCTTTGCAATTTTATCATCCAGTTCATTGCCTGCAACACCTGTATGTGCCTTAACCCATTCAAATTTTACTATCCATTTTTTTTCTTTTTAGAATAGCTGTAGTCCTTCTTATATTCTCAATTAGTTCGTTATGATTTCTGAAGTCCGAAACGGAGTCAATTGCTATTTTACTATCTGTGTAAATAATTACTTTCTTATCTTCATCATCCTCTGTCCTAGTATTATCTAAGAATTCCAGAAATTTAAGTATCGCTAATAGCTCAGCCTGATTATTCGAACAGTTGTCTTGCAGTCTATATTTCAATTGGTCTACTAATTCATGTGATCTGAATATAGCTATGCCAGCTCCCACCCCTTCTTCACTTTTGCTTCCATCTGTGTAAATTTTCCATGGGATATATTCATTTAATGCTATTCTTGGATCTTCGGTACCAGGAAAATAGGCTGGATGGAGCCATCTCATAGGTTTTTCTGGGTGGTCAATGACATAGTTCATAGTTGTTTTTCCTGACTTTATTTTGTATAGAGTAACAATCTCTTTAGCCATTATATCTATATGAGTAATTCCAGTAATAATGTACAGTGCCTCATGAGATACAGTGCGGTACGATTTTGCTATTCTCTTTGCACTCTCACGTATTTAATCATATTACATTTCTTTTCTAGGGATTCAATCCAGATCGGAGCAGCATATAACAGCATTGGCAATATTGCTCCTTTATATATTGTTTCCAAAGCCTGGTGTTTTAGACCCCATCCTATTCTAGCCGATTTTGATAATGCGTTTATTAATTTAATGCATTTTTCACTAACTTTATTGATGTGGTCATTGAACTTAAAGCGAGAGTCTATAGTTATTCCTAGATATTCCATCGTATCTACTTGTACAAGACGTTTCCAATTCATAAATATGTCAATTGTCTTCTTTGCTTTTCTTCTTCTTGATATTAGAATAACTCTTGACTTACTTTCATTAAAACGGGTTTTGTTTTCTATTGACCACTTAGTATCTTTCCGTAATTCCATATTCACAATATGTTCTGCTTCAATTTTAGTTTCAGCCCTGACTGCAATTATAAGGTCATCAGCAAATGCTATAGCTTTGGTGTTTTTACCGTATTCCAAACTGAGCAGTGCATTATACTGTACATTCCAGCACCCCGTCCATGACATGAACCTTGAGGACATACATTATTAACTACTGTTTCTACTTGGATACTATTGGAATTCATGAACGTCGTTCTATCCTTGAAGTAGCTCTTAGTTAGGTAGTACACATTTCTCGGGCATTTAAAGTCTTTTAGGGCCTTTAGGACACATAGCCACCACGCAGAGTCAAAAGCTCCTTTGACATCAAGACTAACTATAACGGTAACTTGACCATTTTTGAACGCCTCAGTTATATATTCCTTAAGTGCCATAGCTGCATCAGTATTATTATTATTATTATCACAAGTCCTTTCTTCATTGTAGGGCATGGCTGCATGAGTGAGCCAGTTTTTTCCCGTTACATAGCACTTGGCATTGCGGTAAGTGCACCTAATGTAAAACAATGGGTTCATCCTAAACCTAGAACACATAGGAAGAACCGAATGATAAGAATCGTGTTGAAGGCGTCATCACCTAGGCTAGTATTTTCCAACAAAGCGTCTTTATGACACAGTTCTAGGGGAGTTAAATGTTTCTCATCCTCCGATATTAAATGTACTACTCTCCTGATAGCCTCATATGTTAGATTGAGGGACAGGGCACTTGTCACCCTTCAGCCTTATTTAATAGAGCTAGAAGGTCATTTTCTATATTGAAATGTCAGTGAGGAAGCTCCATTGAATGTCACCTTCATTATCTTGATGTTGTACTGATATATGACTTGTCGGGCGCATACAACGTGACTTACACATGATGACAAAATGTATTCCTCACATAATCGTCTCCTCGCATGCATGACTCCCCCACCATCTCCTTCACAGTCCAGCGACTCTCAATGCCACGTCACTCCACATAGATTAAAAGAAGATAACATTTAACGGACAAGTCGATTTGGATTATTTTACGTACGACTGCGCTGATATTGCATGCTTGAGTTCTTGAATTCTAGAAGAGCAGTCTCTTTTCATCGTAAGCGGATGCATATTCTTTGCCTCCCTTGTGTTCGTTCATCTTTCTCTTGTGCTGACAAGCGCTGCTCAGATCATAGAATAGAGCTCTGGTCTGAAAGGAGAGCACTTGCTGTGTTTGAGTCCACAGTTCGATTCCTAGTCTCAGCATCTCTAAGTGCGCATCCCCAGTGAGGGTTATTATCCTGTTTCCTCTCTCACTCTAGATGATTGTCGGCTCTGTAATTTGCCTTTTCAAGTATTGTTTGCCTCTGACTGCACGAGTATGCAAGATTTCACCCGTTATACAGCGCTTGGCATTGCGGTCCATCCAACCAATGCAAAACAAAGGGCCCTTCCTAAACCTATACTAGAAATAATTTTCTCAATCAAGCCTAGCTTTCTGCTCATGCTGAACACTAGAAAACTAAATTCATGCTTTAAATATGGTTCAAATTTAATAAACCACCTCTTTCGTTCCTCTCCCCATGTATTGTTGTTGTTGATTCATTTTAGGGCTTAACGATATCGTAATAATCATACTAATATATAAAAATGAGATGGTGTGTGTCTGTCTTTCTGTCTGTCTGTCAGTCTGTCTGTTACTCAATAACGCAAGAACCACTGGTCCGATTTAAATGAAATTTTGCATGGATGTAGCTGATTTACCAGGTTTACATATAGGGTACTTTTGATTTCTAAATTTTGTACTGTTAAAAATGGCGACCATTTTAGTGACGTCACTACTGGTTTCAAAATTTCATATTTCCATATCAAATAAAATGAGAACGGTAGGAAATAGCAACCTTTTGATGGCACATATGAGCTTTGAAATTTAATTTCCTATCCGAAAGGTCCTTATCACTTTTCGTGTATCTCCAACGATTAGCGAGTAAAACCGACATTTGTGACGTCACTACACCCTTCTGTTTCAAAACTTCATATTGCTATTTCAAATAAAAAGAGAACGCTAAGAAATAGCAAACTTTTGATGGCAAACACGAGCTTTAACATTTAATTTTCTATCCGAAAGGTCCTTATCACTTTTCGTATATCTCCAACGGTTAGCGAGTAGAACCTAAATTTGTTCAATAAAACACGGTCAACACCGAGCGGTGCAGTATATCTCTCTCTATATATAAATGAAAGTTCTCTGAATTTCTACGGAAATTTGAGTTGTTTACGCGTTTCAGACTGTTTTATGATGGATGCGCACGATTTTTTTTGTCTGTCTGTCTGTCTGTTTGTTTGTTTGTTTGTTTGTTTTTCTGTGGACAAATTTGTTCCCTTATAACTCGAGAACGGCTGGGTGTACCTACGTAACATTTGGTACAGATATCCATCAGAGGCACGACACTTATCATTGATGTAACTCTTCTCCGTACCTCTCATAAAAGGGGGCCTACCCCCTTAAAATACATACTGAAATAGGCGTAGAAGGACGAGACAAAGCTCATTTTCAACCCCTCAATGTGAGAGACAAAACTCGGGTTCCCGAAAACCACATTTTAAGGCCCTAAGACCAACCGTTTTTGTTATATTCCCAGAAAACTAATTTCATTTAATAAACTAATGAACGAATACAAGCCAGTAACCATGGCAACAGATTCTCAGACGTCCATCTATTGCTGTAAGACGCAATGCAATTCCATTAATTACATTAGTGTGAAAGTTTGCAAACGGCTAGAAGGTTATCACGGAACGAAATTAAGCCGTAAAATTCATCAATACGTATAATACGCTTAAGGGGATCAAGGGGTACTCTAGAATTTCTTCACGCGATTTTCACCTGCGGGTGTGGTATGGCAGGTCTATTATATTCCTATCCCCATATTATTCATTCATTCATTTCATATAGGCCATCTATGGATCGCGTCATTCCAACTGTCTCCTACTGGCTTTGATGTTTGCCCGGTACGCCCGCATTCGTTCTTGGTGGACTTCTTCCCGTTCCTGGGTCCAAATCTTTCCCGTTTTCAGCTTCGGTTTTTCTTGGAAACCTTTGCAAGCTTGAAGTTTCCTTTTGAGTGGGGCGCGCTCTTGAATGTCTGTTGGTGTAATCCCCACTTCTTTCAGATCTTTATCCAGTTCTATGAACCAGGCCCATTTTGTTTTCCTCTCCTGAAAGTACGTTATGTTGCGGTTGGTCAGTCTCGCTGGGCTCATTCGTTTCACATGCCCAAAAAATGGTATCCTTCTCTTCCGGATGACGTTACTTATCTTCCCCACATGAGTATATAGTTCATGGCTATGCCGTCTTCTGTATTCCCCATTGTCTTTGATGGAACCCAATATCTTTCTCAAAATTTTCCTTTCTTTGGCCTCCAGTTTTTCGACCAAGCCTTTTTTGTTCATCGTGAGGCATTCAGAAGCATGCAAGACCTCCGGACGGATAACACTGCAGTAATGTTTTAGTTTTGCGTTGATGGATATTGACCTTTTCTTATAGATGTCCTTAGTTAAATGGAAGGCCATTTCCATTTTGCTCATGCGTGATGTGAATGATAATATCTCTGATAATATCCCTTCCCTGACCCGTCCTGAAAAGAAAAGTACATGGCAATTGGCTGCATTAATAAATAAAAAATAGGTGTTATAATTTCTCCCTATATTATATTATTATTAGTATTATATTATGGCGTACAAGGACGAGACAAATACCCTCGGTGCCAGAAACAAACCTCGGGGGCCCTAAAGGGTCCTCGAAAACTACATTATAAGGCTCTAAATCCAACAGTTCCTGAAATATTCCCAGAAAACTAATTTAATTTAATTTAATTTAACAAACTAATGAAGGAATGCAAATCGGTAACCATGAGAACATTATATCAAGGGGTGCCATACAACTTTCCTTCAATTTCTGTAAGAAGCAATGTCACTCCATTTATTACATTTCTGTGAAAGTTTGCAAATGGCTATGAGGTTATCACGGAACTAACGTAGACTGTATAATTCATCAATGCAATTAAGGGGGTCAAGGGGTAACCTAGAACTTTTTCATGCAATTTTCACGTTCGACATATAGTACAGAAGGTCTAATATATCTCCAAAAAGCAACATTATTTTCAATAATTCCTGAATTGAACCAGCATTTTTTGCGGCTTTTAGGAATTTGGGCAATTTGAGGCTAAAGAACCTGAATTTTCATGCACCACAAGCCTTTATAATTTATGAAAGGGGGGTCTTCCTGTGTATGGGCACCTAGCACAACGTAGAGGGTCAGTTTTTATGTGACGTGTATTGCGTTTCGTCTACAAGGCTTTCAATTCTATTTCACGTCAGGAAGTTCATGTTAGGTGAATTTAGTCTGAGAGCACATTTTAACTAATTTTTTTTTTGTCGACATACGGGTTCATCGTAAGGATGATTTTGTTTGATACTGTGAGGTAGATATACTCATATTTGGATATCTGGGTAATATGTTGTAGACAATAGAATTGTCTGTCTGTCTTTCTGTGTATCTTTATGTACGCCTATACCTCGTGTTCGGATGCTTGGTGCATCGTAAAATTAGTTATGGTAACCATGAGAGTCAATACACCAATCATTTATAAAACTCTTCACTGTACTTTTCATACAGTAGAAGGGTGGATACAGAGAAAAACTTCTCAATACATGCTAAAATAGGCGAAATATAAAAATTATCCTAGAAGGACGACCAAAGCATATGTTGCGCTTCTCAATGTGAGACACAAAATTCGGGAATCTATACAGGGTCTCCGAAAACTACATTTTAAGGGCCTTAAAATGACAGTGTGTGTGATATTCCCAGAAAAGTAACTTCGTTCTGATAAACTTTAAGGAATGACAAACCGCTAACCATTGCAACAGTAGCTCAATTGATAATGTCTGGTGTTAACAACGAACACCGTTCGAAGAACGGGTACTTCTGCTAGTTTATATATAATGTGACCGTCAGCCGGGTGGCAACGGCACATATTTGTGAGTGACCTTCAGAAGTCCTCCGGTAAAGCTGTCGGGATAGCCAACAACCGCGATGACTCTCCTAACATCTCCCCCGTCGGACCTTTAAAAGTTTGCCGTGAGGATCAGGTGAACTTCCTAACAATAGGCCAATGCGGCACGAGGTTCTATAGTCCACGGGGAGCGTGGTACATGGTTGCGATGGTCAAAGACGGCCTAAGGAAAGGTTCACCTCAAAAACTAGACTGTGAAATTAAACATCCAGGCTTATGTAGAACACCGTGAAAATTTATTGTAGATTTCCACAAACCCCTATCCTAGTTCGGAGGGTTATATTCGGCTAATCCGCAAGCTAAAAGTTAATGATAATAAAAGTTCAAGTCCCTAACAATGAAGTTACATTAACCCTCGCGAAAGATCTAATACACAATAAGTAAGCAACAGCAACAACGCTGGGTAAATGGTACGACGCAAAATCCCTAATCCAATTTCATGATCAAGCTAATATGAAGTTTCATTTAAGCGAAGGAGCAAAGCAAAGCTAAGTTATGGTGGTACCATTTCCACATTTACATTTAACTTTTCTAGCTAAGTCCTATCAGTTAACATTCAAAGTTACGGCGGTGACGTCCGTAATAGCAAAACAGTTACAATACAAAGCTAAGTGTACAGCCATTTAAAAACAATTAATCTAATCAACAATCATGTGCTAAATAGCACGCAATAAAGGTAACATGGGGAAAAAATACAGTTTCATGACATCAATAATTATAGTACAACACAGTTTTTATTATAATGCCTTCCTGCCCCATGGTTAACTCTTTGTTAACCATTGTCATCTAGCTTGATAGTAATGTCGGCGATAGCGTAGTTAAAACCACGGCTGACAATCACATGGCCTGCGCTCCACACACTATGTACTAATGGTTCATGTGTGCGCCAGGTCACAACAAAAATGTCTACAGTCTTCGTCGTTTCCAATAAAGGAAATCCCTTCATCTGCACGGCCATGTCAGCAGGTTCAAATGTAAGAATGTCAAAGTTTAAATGGAAACAATATGTTAGTTAGATCTTGTTTAAAACAATTATGCGGATGATGTTTATTATGTCGGTTTATGTTCCTTCCGTAGGTTTATGGCGTATTCTGACAAAGGCCTGACAAGGAGTAGTCTTCTAAAGATCATTCTCCCGCAGCAAAACATCGACTCAATAGTCGGAAAACTCAACGAGCAAACTCGGCCCGGACTCACAATAACACGAGTTATCAGCGGTAAATACCTCGCTTTCAACAACTCTCATAATAATGCCTCATAACAACAACAGATGCGCGACTTACAACAATGGCACGTCTAACTCATTCAAGGCACATAATATCATGGGTTACCTGCGGCAAAAACCTCGCATTTAATAACCAAATTGCCTTCATTATAATTTGCCTCTCTCAAGAGGATCGCCAACAATGCATAAAGAAACCTGACAACCCTGGACATGTCGAAATGACATTCCTCGCAGCAAAATATCTAACTAACAGTATGAAAATCCAAGAAAAACAAATGAACAAAAATACAGTAAGAAACACTGGGTTTCATGAGCAATAGCTGCTTTGAAAGAAAGAGATGAATGAAATCAACATTCTGTCCTATGTTATCGTAGTTCTGTCTCGCTTTCAAGCATTTGTTTTCAAGGTTACTGGGCCAACAAACCAATTTATTGGTGACAACTTCACAAATTGCAGCCTTCACAGACCACATTTTTCAACAGGCAAGGCCGGCTAGTTTTAACATTATATAATACCGTAATATTTGGCCTTGTCATTCTTAGCATATGCTTGGTTCAAAAACCTTATAGAATCCGTGTGCTAAACACGTTACAATTTAACTGTACAATAAAGTATCGCAGTCTTTCATTTCAAAGAATAGTAAATCACAGACATAACAGCATGTCTCACGAGCTTCTTTGCTCATCAAAGATATAACACTTATTAAGTTCTCAGTATAACATTAACACCTGTGTCCTCATGACAGAAACAAAGTAGTAACAAATTGATAAATATGGCTCAGATCTGCAACTCTAGACCTGCATAATGATGCGATAGTGCACTTAGTTCGATGCTTGACATCTACACTTTCTCCAAAATAATAAATCTGTCAGTATTTGACTATAAATTGGCTTCTGAGCGCTTTCAAAAATGAAAATACAGCATATTTTTTATAAAACTGGAAACTACAGTTGGTTTCCTAACGATACGACCTATCTAACGAGGTCATAAGTCTCAACAGACTGGTTGCAAAGATTGCAGTTAAATAAAGTGACGATGACATCTGAATGAAACCACGGATAAATATCCTACACATGGCTGAGCAAAATAACTGCAAATGATTATAGTCATGTTTGACAGTGGGTCGGCTATAACGTGGTACGACGTCCATCAGGACGGCACCAGGGTTAACCAAAACTGGTCTACCCCACAGGGTGACTCACAATGACTGAAATAAACAACAATTATACTAATTACAACCCTACCTAGCAAATGGCTGACACATAAGTGCGGTTGATTCACAAAAAAAACTACGATATCTAAATATACCACCGCGGACTATTACAAAAGAAAGGGTGCCCAAACTCACGACTTTTGGTAGCTCTCACATCGGCTCAGACATTCATCGACCAGGGTCGCGAAAAACTCTGCTTGGCTCTCCAGCATGGTCCTGTCCTCCACGGATTCACCAATCTGGACCTCCCAAGCAACCAGGGTTCGTTCGCCTCCGGATGACGGTCTCCCAAAAAAAAAGGTCTGGAATGTGCCTGGAAGTTGGCATCCACGTTCCTTCGTCTGCGTCCTCGGCATCCTGACGTTCCATCAAGCTGGTGGTCTCCATCACGACGTCTCCCTCATACCGGAATGGTATTAGCCCATAATCGTCTTCTTCACCATGGCGTGGAAAAGTTCAATGTCTTGCATGATGTCGAAAATGTCGAAATATCTCGTTCCTCTCGGCGTTTTGGCGTGATTATTGTGGACGGATCAAATATTAGTGTTCTCCACAGTATTTTGTAGTTTTCAGCCTGTTGATCCTCAAGATTCAACACGATGCGATGCTTCGCTTGTTAGCACGTGCAATTGTATCACGTTTTATCAATCACGTGGCATCCGCGATAAAATTGATATTTTCAATTCAGAATTTCCGTAGCAATAATGTTGTGATCGTTGGCAGTAATAATCACGTCGTCTTGGCACAATTATCAGACGATAACTCTTATATTTTCGGCGTGGCACTTTGCCCTTCCACTTACACGTGGGAAAAATATCTGGCGTATGGCACCAATTACAGTTTATAGAAAATATTGCCTAATATGGCCTTTCGTAGAACAATAATATGTCCACAATGTGTGACAACGTTAGTATAGTTATTTTCAACACACGATGCAGTCGGATGCTCACTTGAGCACAAAAATATTTATAATGTCCACGTCGCGACGGACGGATACTCGAAACACGCCTGTCTGGCGTCAGATCTCCAGATGTAGTGTCGTCACTGACTTTCACTCGGAAGTAGGTCGCCAAAACGAAGTCATTGAGCGACTACTTTCATAGCTCCTTGCGTATCTGCAAGTGTTATACCTTACCAAAAACGTAATAATCATTCACCAAAATGATTCAATAATACAGAATGACGAATTAGAATATTCTGAGTCTTATGAAAGGATAAAAGTGATTAACAAGACCTCCAAAGTCAAAAATGCAATTGAACGCTACTTCAAAGAGTATAGCATGAGCTCTCTGCTCCACGTGGTATTCTGGGTATGTTCAAAAGTACTACATCCCATAATAATTATTCCGTCACAAAAATATCACATGAACCATAGCTCAGCGGGTTCAATAAATTGCAGCCAATCACCATAGCCGGGTATTTTTGATTGAACGGCCTAAGGCTCCCAACAAGTTCAATTTTAAGTAGTTCCGACTTTGGCTACCAGATGATACTGTTGCTACCACCTCGCAGCGAACGTTGGAACTTGATAGAGTGTTTCTAACTAGCAAAATATAACCTACAAATTTTGCTACACACTACCAATCGCAGTGGTAGGTTCTTTTACGAGCCCTAGAGGCGTCGTGGCTCAGCGGTCAAGCTTTCTTCTTTTCACCAATGAGGACCGGGTTCGATTCCTGGTCAATGCATGTGAAATTTTCGAAGTGAAATGCCATGTCCTGTGGTTCGGGTTCCACGTAAAAAGGAGGTCCCGTGGCTCTTGATCGCGGGATTAACGGTCACTTTAAACTAAAATCTTCCTTCCTTTAACATTCCATAAATCTACACACATCAAAAAAAGTTTTGCATCACCTCGGTTCCAAGAGTTCCGGAACCTTTAAATACAAAGGGAATAGAGATCAACACAAACAACATTTCAGCTCGTTTTATTGCTCATGAGACCCACACATTGCATGTTGTACCATCATACAGCTAGACTTTCAGCATTTGTGGTCCAGATTGCAGTACACACCACTACCTCTAATACCCAGTAGCACGTCCTCTTGCATTGATGCATGCCTGTATTCGTCGTGGCATACTGTCCACAAGTTCATCAAGACACTGTTGGTCCAAATTGTCCCACTCCTCAACGACAATTCGGCGTAAATCTCTCAGAGTGGTAGGTGGGTCAAGACGTCCATAAACAGCCCTTTTCAACATATCCCAGGCATGTTCGATAGGGTTCATGTCTGGCGAACATGCTGGCCACTGTAGTCGAGCGATGTCGTTATCTTGAAGGAACGCATTCACAAGATATGCACGATGAGGTCGAGAATTGTCGTCCATGAAGACAAATGCCTCTCCAATATTCTGCCGATATGGGTGCACTATGGGTCGGAGGATGTCATTCAGGTATCGTAAAGCCGTTTCGGAGCCTTCCATGACCACCAGTGGCGTACGTCGGCCCCACATAATGCCACCCCAAAACATCAGGGAACCACCACCTTGCTGCACTCGCTGGACAATGTGTCTAAGACGTTCAGCCTGACCAGGGTGCCTCCAAACACGTGTCCGACGATTGTCTGGTTGAAGGCATATGCGACACTCATCGGTGAAGAGAACGTGATGCCAATTCTGTGGGGTCCATTCAGCATGTTGTTGGGCCCATCTGTACCGCGCTGCATGGTGTCGGGGTTGCAAAGCTGGACCTCGCCATGGACGTCGGGAGTGAAGTTGCGCATCATGCAGCCTATTGCGCACAGTTTGAGTTGAAACACGACGTCCTGTGGCTGAACGAAACGCATTATTCAACATGGTGGCATTGCTGTCAGGGTTCCTCCGAGTGGCAATCCGTAAGTAGCGGTCATCCACTACAGTAGTAGCCCTTGGGCGGCCTGAGCGAGGCCTGTCATCGACAGTTCCTGTATCTCTGTACCTCCTCCATGTCCGAACAACATCGCTTTGGTTCACTCTGAGACGCCTGGAAACTTCCCTTGTTGAGAGCCCTTCTTGACACAAAGTAACAATGCGGACGCGATCGAACTGCGGTATTGACCTTCTAGGCATGGTAGAACTACAGACAACATGAGCAGCGTACCTTCGTCCTGGTGGAATGACTGGAACTGATCGGCTGTCGTACCCCCTCCGTCTAATAGGCCCTGCTCATGCATGGTTGTTTACATCTTTGAGCAGTTTTAGTGACATCTATGAACAGTCAAAGGGACTGTATCTTTGATACAATATACACAGTCAACGTCTATATGCCGGAGATCTGGGAACCGAGGTGATGCAAAACTTTTTTTGATGTGTGTATAACATGGGCTCACCTGCTTTACTTCCCCTTCGAAGGAAGGCATACTGAAGGATTTTAACGCTCTTAAAAATCCAACGACTTCAACCGGGTTTGAACCCACGATCTTGGGCATAGCAGTTCAGCATGCAGCCGACGACGCCACCAAAGCCGCTACATCGTCATAATGTAACCCCGTGAACTTGGGTGAGTGTTGTTTGTCTCATAACCTGTGCCGTTGTGTTGACTGTATTGGTATGTGTATTTATAACTGGAGCTAGAATTTGACTAGGAGGCAGTTGTAGCATGACGAATAGAAATAAATAGTGTTATCACTCACCGAGTTCAACCGCGCCCCGCTTTGCTAGCGCTAGCGGCGCTGATCCCCAACGCTACACAGACAGCTGTTCAATAGTGGGATACGCGCTGGGCTACGTAAACCTCTTTACGAAGGCTGCGGTTACGCTGATTACAACAAATTGTGTGTTTAGACTTATGAATAATACTGTCAAAAAGTTAGCATTAATATTCTCTGTCCCCATGTAGAACTATCGTTTAAAACCCTCCGTTAGTCGCGCATTGGTCTGACAGCTCCATGGTTCGTTATATTAGTTTTAATATCAAGCCAACAGTTCAAGTTATGATCTTATCGTCTCGTGACATCTTACACCAAACCATAGTGAGCATTTTTTCTGGAGTTGTGAAATAGCGTGCCGAAAAATAACTTTATCACGTGTAACACTTTGTCAGCGTGATATTGATAGTACCAGCGCTCCCAATGATGTTACATTCTGTTAGTGAGTGGCAGGTGTGCTGTTATAACGATTATTTGGCTTAGTATGTTGCCTTAGTTAATATCAGTAAGGAGACTGCGCCTTACGAAAAACTAAGGATGCAGATGAAGCGTGTCACCTTCTGCTGAAAGATAACGAATAGCTAGTTCATGATTCAGTAATTTCAAAGGAATTTGTGACTCTGATACTGAAGACAAAGTTGAAACAAGATCCGAAGATCAGGAGGACGGTAACGGAAGCGAAGAATTGGATGACCGTTTATTTTATTGGCAGGTTGGCCATTATTATATGTCCGACTCATTCTTGGCCACTTGGCTATCACCACGGAAGTCCGGGTTCGATTCCCAGCTCTGCCAATAAATTTAATACTGGTCTGAGGGCTGGAACGGTGTTCACTCAGCCTCATGAGGCAAAAATGTTAAGAGGCGCGTTCGATTCCTACCTCAGCTATCCTGGAAGTGGATTTCCGTGGTTTCCCACTTCTCCTCCAGGCAAATGCCAGGATGGTACCTAACTGAAGGACACGGCCGCTTCCTACCCAAATCCGACCTCAATTCCAAATGCACACACTACTACAGACATCATATTGACACAGGTTATCAGACGAATTCTAAACAAACCCAAACACACGGGGATACGTGACCACGATGTCGTTAAGTCCCTAAAGAATCAACAACTATTATTATTTTAGGCCTATTATTATTAAGACGGATTTTTTTTTTTCGTTTTAGGTAAGGATGGCACGAAATAGAACAAGTAACCATGGAAGGCTGCCTTCATTCCGTATCCTACTGGGCGGCTTTCGTGATTTTACATCAGTGGATAGATATTTCGGTAAATTTTGAAAAATTTGAGGTACTGATCCTGGTTTTAATTTACACTTCACGCGAGGAAGTTTCACGTTCTCATAGTTCACTACGAAAGAGTCCGCCTTTATAATAATTAAATCTTCCGAAAAACGTTCGTCACAGATTCTATTTTTGATCGACAATTGCTTATCCTTCCACGGAAAAACTCTCGCCCATTTCGAAAACAGATTTGTTTCTTTTGGCGGTGTGAAAAATGTCTACCATCAGATTTTCTTCGTAACCCGATTTACTTCCAGGAACAAAACTTTACGTCATTTTCCCGAAACAACAGAAAACTTAGTTGTTTGCACACACAAAGCACTGCACAGACATTCGTAAATTATTACAAAGAAACAAATTCCCTCGAATAATATGACTTCTCGCGCACAGGATATTACAGTACTAACCTCGTGGGTTACTGTCATACGAGCTTATGGTTCGTCGCGACTTCCGCGCCACACACTGGCTGGACCATGAACTACAATGCTTAAGTAGCGGAGTGATGACACTGTTTATTTCTATTCGTCATGGTTGTAGTCTGAATTTTAGTACTATATCGGCATTCACCTGTATTAGAAGTGGGGAAACCAGAGAAAACCACTGCTAGGATGGCTCAGGTGGGAATAGAACCTCTCTATTCACAGTTTTGCCTCACGATGCTGAGTTAACCCCGTCCCAGCCCTCAGATCAGAGTCAATTTCTTGGCAGAACCGGGCATTGAACCCGAATCTCCACGGTGATAGCTAAGAATGCTAGTAACTACGTCACGAGTTGGGACTACCCGTCCTTTGTAAGGCAATGTTTTGTTATTTTTTCGATCGTTGTCATCAATGTGCACTAATAAACAAGGGGGAACTCTTAAGTGAACTTTTATTTTATTTATTTATTTATCGTATGGCTTTTAGTGCCGGGAGTGTCCGAGATCATCTTCTGCTCGCCAGAGGCTGTAGCTGCTTCAATGCGGACACCTATGGGGTGAGCTACAAGTTCTGTTCAATTTTAAGTAGTTCCAGCTTTCGCTACCAGATGCCACTGACACCTAGTGCTGGACGTTGGAACATTGATAGAGCGTTACAACGAAATCTAAACCAGAAATTTAGCTTCACACAAGCTTAGTTAGTGGAAGGATCATTTACATGCCTTAAATCTATGACATGGGACCGCCGGCTTTGCTTCCCCTCCGAAGGAAGGCATATTGAAGGATTTTAACGTTTTAAAAAATCCGATGACTTCGGCCGGGTTTGAACCCGCGATCTTGGGCACTGCAGTTCAGCATGCCAACAACTACGCCACCGAAGTGAACTAGTCCGCTTTGTTACGCAGTGGCTGGCGTTCTTGTCTGTCACCGCGGAGGCCTGAGTTCGAATCTCGCCTTTGCCAAAAAATTTAATTCAGGTTTGAGGGCTGGAACGGGATACACTCAGCCTCGTGTGGCTAAATTGAGAAGAGGTGAGATCTATTCCTAACTCAACCATCTTGGGTGGTTTTCCGTGTCTTTCCACTTCCACTCCTGGCAAATGTCAGATTGTATCTAACGTAAGGCCACGGTAACTTCCTATCGAAATCCTACATCAATTACAAATACACACACTGGTACAGACATCACAGTGACAGAGGTTAAGAGACAAATTCTACACACACCCAAGTACACGGGGAACCATGAACATGATGTCACAAATCCCAGAAAAGAATTAACAACAACAAAATCATCAACATTAAGTGAAATCGGTTTTGCAATATACTCTGAACAGGCATCGTCTTAAAAATCGCAACCACACTGGTATTGAAGGTAGTCTACGAATTTCGTCTGCTAGTACACAAAAGGTGCTGGAATTCTGTGTGCATGCAAATCACTGGGGTTGCGTGTAATTTTAATAGATATCGATCTATCGACTAAAATATATTTCGTATTAAGTTTACAGGCGGCTTCGGTGGCATAGTTGGTAGCATGCTGAGCGTCTATGCCCAAGGTCGCAGGTTCAAACCCGCCCGAAGTCGTCTTTTTTTTGTGTTTTTTTTTGCGTTAAACATCTCTCAGTATGCCTTCCTTTGGAGGGTAAGTAAACCCGGCGGTCCCATATCATAGATTTATGGAATGAAAAAGAACCTTCCACTAACTACACTTTTGTGAAGCGAAAATTTGTAGGTTAGGTTTGATTAATGCTCTTAAGTTCCAACGTTCGTCACTGGGCGCTGGTTCGATGGCATCTAGAAGTTCACAGCTAGGTGTCGTGGATGGTAGCATTTGGTATCGAAAGTAGGAACTACTTGAAAATATCGTCTGAAGTCCTCACTTGAATTAAAAACAGATAACACACACTAAAACAGTCATCACAATTAACACCGGTTATCAGACAGATTCTACACACACCCAAAGTACACGGGCCTACATGACCGCGTTCTCACAGCCCCTAAACTAAGGAACCAATCAACCTTTAAGTCTACACATACGTGTATAGTTCTAGTGGCAAGTTCTGACAACATCGCCGACTTCTAAAGATATACTGTTCATGCCCTTAACAAATTCCATGGACTAAGCTGGGATCAAACTGGTGATCTTAGGAACTTAGGGTGAAGATTGGATGTCTGACCTGACAAGATGTTCATGTACATCGCATGTAACATTCAGAGTGATAATAATAATAATAATGTTATTGGTTTTACGTCCCTTTTAACTACTCTGGCTTTTAGAGACGCCGGGGTGCCGGAATTTTGCGCCGAAGGGGATCTTTAACGTGCCAGTATATCTACTGACACGGCTCCCTCGCATTTGCGCACCCTCATATGCCAGCTGACTGCGCCAGGATACGAACCTGCAACCTTGAGCTCAGCAAGCGAGAACGTTACCGCTGAGCCAAGCAGCCAGTCACATTCAGAGTGAAGGCTACTCTTTAATGTGGGCTGAACTACAGCAGATATTGTTCCCTTGAGACTCACTTTTAATTTCACCAGAGTGTACAAGGCGTGGGCCATTGCACTTAACTTGGATTTCAACGTGGATGCCACGACAATAACTCTCCCTCAATAAGTCAGTGCGCTAACAGGACCAAATGACAGGAGCGCTAAAATATTAAAGATGTGCTGATTCATCCGCTGTTTCCTTGTAATAAATAGGGGTGGCTGCCGTAATTGTACGGTAGTCACAATGCCTATTAGGTTAAATGGTGCGCCACTCTTTTAGCGATTTGAACACAAGACGCAGTGGAGTAGAAGTGTGGAGGGAGTGGGGAACTTATTAGTCGTGCGTAAGGCGAGCTAATGGAGCTGATGTAATGCTGATAACGACAAGTCCAATTACTGTGGGAAGACCAAGATGGCACCTCCTCCACATTTACTGCCTAGTATTCGCACTTTTGATCCCCACGCCTGAGATCCAGCGAGAGAAAAGGACATCGTTATTACTAAGGACACTGGACTGCTCCATTAAAAGAGATTCAAACATTGGCTCTACCCAGGAGCTCACAACTACTGGGACGTGTCTCGGCAATCATGGGACCCTAGCTGAGTCTGGCATTACTCCAGTTGCTTGTCTCGGGCTCCTCACTTTCAACTCTTTTGCTCAACTCTTGTTCTCTTCCGACCCTGACGTTATTGAGGTATCCGAGGCAGGGGCGTCTTTCATTTCCTTGCCTTAATTGGCTTTTGTCTTTCCTTTCCACATATACTGTTCGTTTAAGCCTAGGGCTATACAGTATTTATTACCATAGGAAAACGAAATTTAATGTTTTTCAATTGGTCAGCACGATTGTACCAAATTGTAATGGGCAGTTCTCTAATCCTGAAACAAATTAACTTGAGATTAATAAATAGGCTACACATGGATGACCAGTTTCGATTGTCAAGCGACCATCAGATGCTTTACACTTAGGCTATTAAGTCTATGTTTATAAGCATGAGTTATGATTAGGGAGCAGATTCTTAGGTTTTCACCTATTTTTTTCTTTACTCCCAATTACAAACATACTTTAATACTTTTCCAAATCCCACTCAAGAATTCTGCAGTGCCTAAAACACCTAAATGATATGCGAGTACCCAAAAATACTCATTGCAGATTGGTTCTATTTATTGTAGTATATTTGAATTTATAGTCCATAATTTGTAAAAGTAAACCACAAGACAGTTCTTATTTCTAGCTCTAGTTGTTTGAGAAAAATTCTACCTGCCAGAAAATTCAAATACTTAGAGCACATTTCAGCTTAGGCTATTGCTTATTGTTTGCTTATTAACTTTCAGGAAATGAATTTGCCCAAAGGACCCATAACGTCGGGGTCATCGACCTGAAATTTTATAAACTAATAATCTGATATCGGCGTGCGAGGTATCAAGTTGCTCGGGGTCACGTCCCCCTTTTGAATTTATCCTAGTGTATTTATTAATCTCGTGAGATTTTTTCAGGAGTAGGGAATAACCCAGCTCTTTTGGGTACATTCGTGTTGACCGACTGAAAAGCACCAAACTTTTGTTGACTAAGGCAACACTGAATAATGGCTTCAAACCCCACAACCATAATAATAATTAGGCATTCCTTTTAAGCTTTGCGCCAGTTTGTCAAATTTTGCTACACTTTAAACATAGAAACCAATTTCAATATATATTCTACCAATTAAAAACCTAAGGATAACCTATTTTATGTTCTAACTTGGCAACGCATATACTGTAGGCTACAGAATGTTCAATCTTTACATTGAACAAGCAATGAAGGAAATTGGAAAAAATTAAAGTGGGAGTGAAGATTCAAGGAGAAATAATTTCAACTCTGAGATCTGCCGGTGACATCGTCATCTTGGCCAACACGCCTGAGGATTTGAATGAGTTTTTGAATAATATGGACTCCGTCTTGAGGAAACAATTCATGATGAAAATTAATAAATGTAAAACAAAAATATTGGAATGCAGCCGAAATAAATCAGAAACCTCTATGAACATCAAATTGGCAGGTGAAAAGCTAAAGGAAGTAGGAGAATTCTGTTACTTAGGAAGCAAAATAACCAGTGATGGACGAAGCAAAGAGGATATAAAAAGTAGGTTGGCTCAGGCAAGGAAAGCATTTCTACGGAAAAGGAATCTG
Source organism: Meconema thalassinum (assembly GCA_946902985.2). NCBI lineage: Eukaryota > Metazoa > Arthropoda > Insecta > Orthoptera > Tettigoniidae > Meconema > Meconema thalassinum. Next base: position 1,212,619,077 of record OX336388.2, read on the forward strand.
TTGACATCGAATATAGATTTAGGTATTAGGAAGTCATTTTTGAAGGCCTTTGTCTGGAGCGTGGCACTCTATGGAAGTGAAAATTGGACTATTGGTGCAGTAGAAAAGAGGAGAATTGAAGCGTTTGAAATGTGGTGTTACAGGAGAATGATGAAAATCAGATGGGTAGATAGAGTTACAAACGAAGAGGTATTGAGACTAGTGGGAGAGGAGAGATGTTTCTGGCAACTGCTAATGCAGAGAAGAGATAGGTTTGTAGGACACATACTAAGACACCCAGGAATAACAAGCTTAGTTAAGGAAGGAAGGCTTGAGGACAAGAACTGTAGGGGTAGACCTAGGTTAGAATATGTTAAACAGATTGCCTCGGATGTAGGGTGTGGTAGCTATGTAGAGATGAAACGATTAGCTCACAACAAGGAGGCATGGATAGCTGCATCAAACCAGTCAAAAGACTGAAGACTCAAACACACACAAAATGTTAAATTGCTCGACAAACACAGGCAGTTAGGAATGCGGAGATGGCCAAGGTGGTTAAGAGATAACATAACGAGACGAGAAAGGAAATACCTTTCAGTGCAGTGCAGGGAGTGGGAGACGACAGCTGCACGAAAGCGGATCACACGTCACTCAAACAGCTAAGTGCTCAATCCACAATAACATGGCCATTTCAGAGGGAGCCGTGCCAGTAGATTCACTGGCACGTTAAAATTTCTGGCTCCTCCACGTCTCTAAGATCCTCAGTAGTGATACGAGACGTAAAACCAATTACATTATTATGATTGTTATTATTATTATTATTATTATTTTTATTACAGGGCGCCAGGAAATGTTCCCCGCAGTGGCTACTTGCAGCTGTGAGAGGTTGCGTCATCAGTTTAGTTGGCAGCAAAGTGTCCTTGATAGGGTGAAGGCCACATGTGTGGGCTGTCGAATTAGTCAGTGCGATAGTTAGATTAGATTATTGGAAGAGTGCAACAGTATGTTATGAATGGCTGTGGTAAGTATAAAGTTTACTGTTTGTTTGTTTGTTTGTTTTTGTTTGTTTGTTTGTTTGTTTGATTGTTTGTTTGTTTGTTTGTTTTGATACAAGCTCTACCTGCAGCGGTAGCTACGCTCACTACCACGCAGCCCTAGGCCATGGGGTCAAGCTCTCTGTGGACTAGGTAGACGTGGGTTTGAGCCCCACCTTCGGCCGTCCTTGACATGGTTTTCAGTGGTTTTCCATTTTCAACTCCAGGCAAATGCTCGGATGGTACCCTCTGACAATCCACGGCCACTTCCTTCCACATTCCTGCCAGTTTCATCCACCAACTTTCATTTCATCTTCCATTAACGCCTCTCATGAGTTTGGCATCAGGAATGGCATCCGGCCGTAAAAACCATCCGCCACAAAGACTGTCACCGCATCTCATCCCCGACCCCATTGGAAAACGAGAATAATAAGAGGTAGACATACATACTTATAATTAGTCTCTAGACTAAGACATGGTTGATAAAAACACATTTTGCTCTAGGGTGCGGTAGCGAGGCATATCTCACAGCAAGGTGACAAGTCCAACATAGACTTGTGTTAGAGGTTGCTTGCCTGTTCGCTAGAAACCACTGCGCTCCTGGGGCAAGCTTTTAGCACGGATAAGCCACCAAGGACCTTGAAATATCTCCTTTGGCCTTTTCAACTGTGAGGAAATGTCCAAGTATCCCCGTGATGACTGTTACTTGAAGTATATTGCTCATTGTTCTGTGTTTCGCAGTGACTGGGGTAGCGAGACCTGCGGGCGTCCTCAGCGATACCAAGGGCTCTCCCCTGAAATAACACAGTCTGCTTGCAGAGAACACATCTTAACGCCCGCCGTCCCGGCTACTAGGCTATATTAATGCAATGTAGCTGCAGCATTGAGTTCCCATGTTAGCTCCCAAATTAAACTCTCTTCTCTTCTCCTCTCCTAAGACACACTGAGGGTAACTATGGCAACCATATTGTCCGAACACGTCACAGCCTCATTCTTTCTGGGTCAAGACGAGGGGAGGGGGGTGATACAGAATATTCGGTCGAACATCAATTCCGCTCGATTTTCCTTAATTCCACTCGGTCCTCCAAGGGACCCAAAAATAAGTTCCTCAACTCCGCTCAGGCTTTGACAAGGGGTCGGCAAAGGGGTTATCCCCATTGACGTAAACAAATGCCATAACCCTCCTGCTCGCATACCAAGGGCCGGGTCAAACACCTTCTGCAGCGCATGAGAGTTTCATCTAATGTGTTTTGTATAGTTTGAAATGAAGTAAAGATTTATGTGATTTTAAGATGCTGATTTTCCTTATTATATTAAATTTCCTGTCCATATTTGTATTTAACAACAGTGAATAATATCTAGCTCTTTATGTATTATGTTTATATCTGATTTAACGAAAGAGCGGACTTTACTTCAGAGCGCTTGACCGATGACGTGGTGGTGTTCGCAAGACATTGTTGTGCCATTGGTCAACCGCTCTGATGCCAAGTCCGCTAATTCGTTAAATCAGGTATAAAGTGTTTGGTGCATTATAACTTATATGGCAGAAAATGCAAGTGTTTTAAAAATAATCATAATATTCTTTAAGTCTGCCAAGTTTTCTATTTTTTTCTACAAATTGTATAGGCCTACATTGTTTTTAACATGTGCATAATTAAATGTTTGTATGTTTTAGCACCTCGTCAGACATTATTAAATTAAATTTAGATAATAATAGGTGTATAATTTGTACCTAAAAATACTTTTGATATCAGCAGCGGATGCTGAAAATACTGTTTTCCAGCCTAGAGCGGAAAAATCAGCTGCATTCAAGAATTCGCTCATGCGCTGCATAAGGTGTTTGGCACGGCCCTTGGTATGCGAGCAGGAGGGTTATGACATTTGTTTACGTCTTTGGGGATAACCCCTTTGCCGATCCCTTGTCAAAACCTGAGCGGAGTTGAACTTTTTTGTTGCGTCCCTTGGAGGACCGAGTGGAATTGAGGTAACCCTGGCTACCTGACTGGAATTCCCGATCGGAATTGATGCCCGCCCGAATGTTCAAGCAAATACTTAAACAATCCCGATCACACTGGCTGAAAATCTGCGACCAGCGCACTAACGTTTGAATATATAAGAAGCAAGCTACCTTGATGGATGGGTTTTGGTTGGTTCCTCAATTTAGGGGCTGCGACAACGCGGTCATGTTGCCCCGTAATGGGTTTTAAATTACGGGAAAATGAAATATTATTTATTTTATTTTGTTTTATTTTATAATTTTATGTTATTAAAATGCAGCCAATGGCCATGTATTCTTCTTTTCAGGATGGGTCAGGTAAGGGATTATAAAATGAAATCGGCCGTGGACCTATTAAAACGAACCGTCCCGGCATTTGCCTGGTGGTGAAAATGGGAAACCACGAAAATCATTTTCAGGACAACCGAGGTGGGATTCGAAACCACGCTCTCCCGATGCCAGCGAGACACGAGGTAGTGCGTTAGCGTTAGTTACAGAGCTGGTATAATATGTGCGATCTCACGATACAGCAATTATAAATGGCAGTAGTGCGAATGATCAGAAGATCCAAATTGAAGCTGATGAATGTTTCTTGATAGTTTGCTTGTTTGTTTGGCTCCTTAAAACAACAATTATCATCATCATCATCATCATGTTTATCCCGAATGTTCATATAGCCTACTATTCATCCGACTGCGATGAAACTTTGCGGAGTTGTTTTGTGCACTCTCCTGTAAAATGTTCTGAATGAGTAAATCCATTTTACAATGGATGGTGCACGGGTAAATTCAACAAATGAGTGTTAGCGCACGAATCGTTTCAACAAAATCCCATATGCGTTCATATAACATGAATCCGATTGCGATGAAACTTTGGTTATTCGTTGTGCACTCACCCGTAAAGGTTTCTGAATTAGTAAATCCATTTTAAAATAGATAACTTTTGAGCCGTTTCAACAAATGAGTGTTGATGCGCGAATCGTTTCAAGAAATGAACTTATGTAAGTTGTTGCTCTCTTGCCCGTGAAGTTTTCTGAATTAGTAAATCTATTTTACAATAGATGGCACGCGAGTCATTTCAACAAATGAGTGTATTTCATACAGTTTAGCGGCAGTTTACGTGTTTTCGTTATTTGAGCGCTAACGTTTGACAGAATTGAATAAAATCAAATACATACAGGGACATTACAGTTCGTGTGTGACAAAATTTGCTTAGTTTCTTTATGCCTCTAGGACATTAGTTAATTTACACACAGCTATCATTGTTTACTCTCATTTCGTATTTCACAACAGTTTCTTTCTCTGGTTGGCATTTCAACGCTGGTCGGATACTGTTCGTAGCATTAGGGTGAACTTTGCTAATTCCGCTGGAACATAAAAATATATATTATTTACAGATATCCCCAGCGCAAGAGACGAGTTCATCGCACCAGTTGCGTTAAGTCAATTGTTTAATTTCTCTTGGCTATGAATTTCGAAACTACAAATGCTACCAGCGAGCGGTAAAATCGTGAAAACGTGTGTCGTTTGTTTGTGAAATATTTATAAAATCTAATGTACCACTGTATTTCGGTGATGCCGTAGTAGTAGTAGTAGTAGTAATGTAGCGTATTATTAGACATCATATTGCGAATTTAGACAAGGTACCACGGATTTAGCACTAGTACCACTAGTATCAACCTAACATCCCTAAAAAGTTACTAAAATAAATTGTCTTCGAAAGTGTTATTTTAAGTATTAGTTGATTTAGACAACTCAAGTCAGATAACATTTTAAGAACTGAATTTACATCACAAATCAAAAGTAGTAATTTAATCTCTATGTAAATGTTTTGGAAGCCTTTCCCTTAATTTATCATGTTTACGATCAATCTCTTAATAATGCGGATTTAACTGAGTCTCCCGCATTATAATTAACAACTATGTCGATAAGGAGCCGTATGCTCATTAAAACGAGGCGTTATTTAAGTACAGAAAAGTTGAAGTTTTACTTTATCCACAGGGCCTCGTTTTAACGTGGAATCCAAATCACCAGACGTAACATTTCTCCTCGAAATTCACATCTCCATTAACCAGGAATCAAACCCTATCAGCCATGTTGAGAGGTAACTTGAACACTGCGCCTACTAGCCCATATACATTGTTCAGTCAACACCTTCTTTACACCTTCTTTACTACTAAAAATATACATGAGATTAATTCATGTAAATTATTTTCAGAATTAGGGAATGACCCATAACAATTGGGTACAATCGTGTTGACCAACTGAAAAACATCAAACTTCGTTTACTAAGGCAACACTGAAAAGCGGCTTTAAACACCATACAGTATTGTCATTCATATCGCGCGCGTACTACTGGTCAAAACTTTATCGAAGGTGTCTTAACAATTGAACATTTTGATTATTATTTACGTTCAAGTAAAATAACCTTCAATTTCATGAGGTACTTCATATAAGAAGGAGTCTATGTACGGGTTGCTGTATGAGCTAGCTGCAAGCTGGTGGCTGTTTAGGTTGCTTCGTGCTCGATAGTGTGTCCTAAAAACAGTACTCTTCATTTGGTTATTCCCATATTTTTGACATTTTTTTTACAAGAAATCGTCTAAAATAAACGTTTCCATTATACACTCGCTTAGCCGTAGCCAGGTATCATCGAGTCATTGTTCCAAGACTTTGGTACCCTCTTTGATACCGCATTAGCAGCACATTTTCCATTATCCTGTTTCAACCCTGCAAGTATTCTGTTTATTATCAGACTTTTAATCCTCTTAGTACGTTTTCAATTTTTTACGAGGGTCGTAAATGAGAACTTCCTCATTGCAGGTGGTTTGCCAGAATATACCAGTGGCATAGTCTGCAAGCATCGACGTAGTTACAAGGTGTTTATATGGATCAAGCACCTGCATCCTTAACCTCCGTACACTTTAGTAAGCGATCTCGTTGCAGGTTTTGTAGCTCTGCGTAGTCGCCAGAATATTTCCCTATATTCTTAATTAATTTATTTATAGCTCCTCCTAAAATATAATGTTTGCCATTTTGCTTAATAATCCACCTCGCTAATACAAAACATCACGTTTTAGAATATTTTATATTTATAGTAGCCTGCCATCTATCTGTGTCTATAATTTGTCTTTTTTCACCCCGATAAATTTTTTCATTGTGATTTATTATTGACAGTTCACTTGGGAAAATATCTCTTCCGTAACAATCATGGGCACCTTGTAACCCACCCGTCCATCTACAAGAGAATTAATCTTGCAAACATTAACAGGCACCAATTCAAATGGTAAATTCTGAGGTGAAACTCTTTAAACCTTCGATATTAAAACTGGAACAAGACAAGGAGTTGGACTGTCCCACTGATTATTTAGTCTTGTTGTAGAAAACATGATTAGGATCTGGGAAAAGGAGGTTGAGGGGAAAACCATTGGCAGACTACGTGAAACATAATCCATTTACAATGATTGGCCTTCGCAGATGAACTGGCAATTTTGTCCAGTAGGCAGAAAGCGATTGAATGCATTGGAAAACTCAATGAAATTTCAACCTAAACCGCAGTCGAAATCTCATACGATTGAAGGATCTCGTCGGCAAATGGTTTGGTATCCAAGGTCGGTTAAGTAACTCAAGTGTCACAATTAAAATACTTAGGAGAAATTATCCAACCCTCAGGTCTGAATCGTGAAGCAAACAAAGAGGGGGAGACTATGAAATCGCATTGAATGGATATACCTAAGTAATAAGAAATCGATAAGTTATCTCCTAAGGCAAATTTAACACGATAATTAAACCCATATGCTCTAAGCAAGACGAAGACATTTTGAGGACAATTTTTGGCTCAGTTTGTACTGGGGGAATTTGGATGAAACGGAATTCTCAGAACCTTCATCAGCATTCGGAGAAAATCTCGGACACATTCTGCTAAATATCTGTGAAATTGTATGGGAATATGCTCAGAATGATCGATCGCGAGCTGACTAAAGGAATTCTGAACCTTACTCTCTCAATGACAGCTATGAACAACTGACTGCTTGAAGTTGAAAATGCTCTTCATGAAACAGACATATCAAGTGATACGGTACTAGAGAGATCTATTAAACTTTACAATCATCACCCGGAGAATATCTCGGATACATTCAGCAAAGTCTATTTGATATTTTAAGGGCATATTCTCAGAATGACCGATCACATATTTCTGAATTATTATTAATATCATTATTATTATCACTGTTCTTTTTATTATTACCATTATTGTTAATATTATTATTACTATCATTATTAGTATTATTAATATAGTATCACGCTTTTCATTACAGTTCCAGTTACCATTTTACGAACATTCCTGGCCGTTTGAATCTCATACAGTAAATGAATTCGACCAAATCACATCGTCAAAAAAAAAACACGACCTTCCCTAGAGTTCATTATAGCTTTCAGGCTAAAATCCATAAAAAATGTATAGACTAAGCCATTATAAACATTTGTTATAAAATCCTTTTACATTTCATCAATTCTGCCGCATTTTAGGGGTGTGTGTATTTTTTCTGCTGCTTATTGTGGACTTCAGTCAAAATAGCATGGTAAACACTGGATTATTAATGTCATTAATCCATACGGAGAAACAAAGGGGTGGTAAACCCCGTGACGAGGGTAAACAGAACATATCCCAGGGGAACGACTGCACTCGGTTTGAAAATGTACGTGATTGCCTTTTCCATAATTCATCACAAACTTCGATCCTAGTCTTTGGATATTCTAAATTCAGAATTATTCATTTTTAAAACCAGAAATGAGCTTATCGCTGAGAATTCCTCTCCAATTTCATTGTGTGGCAGAGTAAATTATCTCTTTTAAATTTCCAACCGCTGTTATGTTCCCGACAGTTATCAAACAACATACGAGATTGGACCCAAAAGAAGCCGTACTGAGAGCGCGCTACTATTCGTGGACATAGTAGAGAGTTCTCCCACTAGATGGGGTTAATAGAGACCTTCGCGAAACAACTGCCCAGATGGCGTCAGTTTATATGTGACCGTTTAATCGTAGTGTTGTTTTTCTTTTATTGTTCTCGTGTCCCGCCTACGGAGTCATTATGGCAGATTAAAAGAACGCCGTGGTGATCTCTTCAACACGCCTGCCATAATGACTGCATTATGGCAGGCGTGTTAATCGCTACATTGCTCAAGTGTTGAAGAGGATGCTTATCACCGCGGCGTTCGACGTTGGACCGAGTCATCTCTCCACGTTTAAAGCGCCCAAACCACTTAAATACTTGTGTGTGGCTCGTAGCATCCTCCATAAAAGCATGTTGAAGTCTTTGGTAAGCTTCAGTAACCGATTTTTCAATCAGGAAACACGATTTCAAACTCACTCTTTGTTCTTTTTTATCTGGCATAACGTCTTCGCAGGCAGAACACAAGAAAAGTAAGAGAAAAACAACACTACGATCAAACGATCACATATAAACTGACGCCGCCTTGGCAGTTGTTTCGTGAAGCTCTCTATCAATCCCATCTAGCGGGAGAACTCCGTACTACATCCACGAATGGCAGCACGCCCTCAGTCCAGTATCTTATGGGTCCACCCTCGTACAGTACATAGTTGTAAGCAGGTGTACTTGCAGCGGAGTGGCCTAAGGCAAGCTCTACGACTTGACTGGGTGCCTGACTGGTATTTTAAATTTGAAGTTCGGATCCCAGTGTTTATAGTAGCCAACATGAGAATGGGTTTCCCCAGGATTATTTACATTCTCTTCTGGCAAACATACCACCTCATAGTGTAGCGGCTACATTCTTGGCTGTCACCCCGGAGGTCCGGGCTCGATTACCGACTCTGCCAAAAAAAACTGATCTGTGAGCTGGAACGGGGTATGCTCAGCCTCGTGAGGCAAAACTGAGAAGAGGTGGGTTTGATTCCCATTTCAGCCATCCCGGAAATGGTGCTCCGTGGTCTTCTAACTTCTACTCCAAGCAAATGCTGGGATAGTTCACGACAGCTCCAATGTCTAACTGCATGTAATGTCCATACTATCCATTGCACTTCAACTAAATTTTGTATTTGCATTCTGTACCTTCAGAGATGGAAATAAGAACATTTTCAGTCACCAGGGCAGCCAACTATAGTGCTCTATTAGGATAGACTATTCCCGGTATATTATGAACTAATTAAAAACGTTAGTATTACCAGCTTTAATTTCGTCATTGTCCTAGATAGATATATATATAGATAAATCATTGGCATGAATCTTACATTTTAAGAAAAGTCACGGAATTACTTGTTAATTTAAATATATATATATATTCGCGTATTTATTAATATGTGTATATTGTTTGTATTCGGTGGTACGTTCTACTTCTTACGTTAGATGTTTCCTGCCCTCAATGTCGATCGTAGGAAATTCTAGCAATCAGCTTCACTACTTCGACAGTGTACACTTTTCTCTGCATGTTATTTCGAGGCAAGAATTCCCCTAATATTGGGGACAGCTGGGGCCAGGAATGACAAAGGCCCTTTCAGCTTCCTTTATCTCTCCACTAAACTTTACCCTATATGGGAAATTTTCTGAAATTACTGCACTGAGTGAAACTTATAAGACCTAAAATGACAGTGTGATGTACAAGTTTCAACGAACGAGATGCATTCCAAATGTTTGAAGAGTGTTACTTTGAAAATGTTCTTAAAAGTGAGGCAACTGTATTAATTTGCAACATTTTTCAAAAAACCGTAAGAGCAGGTATGATTTGCAAATCACTCAACATACAGCGACACCGTAACACGTAAAACGTTCACCGTGAAACAAGGCGAAATAACGTTTATCGAACATCTGGAGTATTTAATTACATTTTTGAATAACTTGGAGGAGGGGTATACTGTAGTGATTAACTGATTATAGATGAATTGGAGCCAATGGCCATAGCTGGGTATTTTTGATTGAACCCCCGAGGGCTCCCAACAAGTTCAATTTCAACTAGTTCCAAATTCGGCTACCAGATGCTACTGTGACACCCACTTAGCGGCGAACGTTGGAACTTCATAGAGCGTTTTTACTTAGCCAAATTTCTTTTTTGCTACACACTATCAATTATAGTGGAAGGTTCTTTTATGTGCCATAAGTCTGTGACATGGGCCCTCCGCCTTTACTTCCCCTCCGAAGGTATGCATAGGATACTGAAGGGTTTTAACGTTCTTAAAAATCTGACGACTTCGGCCGGGTCTGAACCCGTGAATTTTGGCATAGCAGTACAGCGTGATGCCGGGGGTATAGTTATTATACTAGAGATTTATGAATATATTTTGGGGAACTAAATATTTTCCACTTTTCAAGCACATACATATCTGAAAATGTAAGCAAATAATAATAATTATTGAGGCCCTTCTTTGATGTAGCCTATGGACTGTATCAACGATACGAGTACTAACGTAATAAAATACAAGGTGCTGTCAACTACAGTGCTTTTTTCTATTCTATTTCAAAACCCTCCTCGAATCTTTGGTTCTGACAGCTGTTAGCCACGTCGAAAAATAAGTTCTGTTTTTAAGACCTGGAGAGAGAAGTTCCGTCGATGTTACAACAACACAACGAGAGTTTTTTTAGTGTATTTAGTGGTACATGATCAAATAGCTGATGACAGTGGGATTTAGCCTTCATCTTTGGTCTCCCGAGTGTTGCGGTGAATTACACCCACATCCTTAACGTGGATGGGACTGAGAACGAACGATCAGCCCAAAGCCTTTACTGCTGGTGAAGCTCAAACTGTGGAACTCTAATCCGGCATGCATCACGCATATGGCATATGCATATGTTACTCCGTCCATAAACACTTATGATTGTAATATCAATGATACTGTGCATATATTGCACCTTACTCACTGCCAACGTAGTTTAATGATGATTGCTCAATGGGTTGTTTGCTTGCCTACTTTATTGATTGAATTACAGTATTATCTTACTTATTCTGCCGTTCGGTTTTATTTTCATCATAATATTGAATAAACATGATAACCATTGGGGCCGTTATAAGGAGGAGGACCTTAAAATAATAGTACGTATATAAAGACATGGGAAGTTTGAATAATAGATACCCTTGTCTTAGAAAAAATAAAAGTATCGATGTTGTAAGGAAACTCTTATCCAGACGAGACCTTATCTGTTCAGTGAATGCCAATCTCCAGCTTGTAATGGTTTTTAAAATGGGGTGTCTCACAGTTTAGGTGACAAATGTAATCAAATGAAACCAAGCTCTTTAACTGAATATTTATACAGATGATATTTATGAGGGCACCAGTTTACAAGGTCAGAGCTTGTAAACGATTAAAGAAATAATATTTGGTAGAGCACAGCAGAACTCTCCCTTCCCGTGGTATGGTGAGACATAACCACAAACCAGAATCATTAGACGAAAGGTAACATACTATATACTGTAATATAATTTACTAACAACTCACACATGTGGTGGAAACATATAACAAGTGGTGGTAGTGGGATCCGTAATAACAGAGTTGATAGTAGCCCTGACATAAATGAGAAAACACGATCAATTAATATCAGCAAACAATCACTCCCTGGGAAAATAGCTCTGGTTTGGACAAACTCCCTTTCTGGTTGTTACCTAACAATGCACATTATTTTCATGATTCCAATCGCTTCTGCGTCTAGCATTCCTCCTTTGATCCTGCTCCTTACATACTTTCTAGCAAATCAATTCCGATCTCTCCATACACATTAGTTTTCTTTGATTGCCGCAACAGTCCAAATCTGAATTCCTTCACGGATAATCTTCTATTTTATTACATACAAGCTGTACCCGGCATGCGTTGCAATGCCAATCAAAGAAAGTGTTGGCGTTGAAATTCTGTTTTTTGAAGTGCTTTTGGATACACAACATGTTTTTCAATTTCCGTTAACTGCCCCTATGCTATCGTAAAATGGATTTTCTAATTTAGAATCAATCGTGGGAGCGTGCACAACAACTTTCAAAAGTTTCATCGCAATCGGATGAATGGTATATGAACGTATACGGGATTTTGTTTGAACGATTCGTGCGCTGTCACTCATTTGTTTTGATTCTACTCGTACGCTACCTATTGAGAAATGAATTTGCTCAGTCGAAACCCTACCCTGGCGTGTACACAATAACTCATCAAGGTTTCATCACAATCGAAGAAGGTTATATGAACGCATAGGGGATTTTGTTGAAACGCTTCGCGCGTCGTCACCCATTTGTTGCATATACTCGTGCGCTACCAATTGTGAAATGGATTTATTAAGTCGAAACCCTTCCCTGGCGTGTACACAATAACTCATCAATGTTTCATCGCAATCGGATGAATGGTATATGCACGTATACGGGGTTTTGTTTAAACGATTCGTGCGCTGTCACTCATCTGTGGAATCTACTCGTGCGCTACCTATTAAGAAATGCATTACTAAGTCGAAGCCCTTCCCTGGCGTGTACACAATAACTCATCAAGGTTTCATCGCAATCGAAGAAGGTTATATGAACCCAATAGGGGATTTTGTTGAAACGCTTCGTGCGTCGGCACCCATTTGTTGCATCTACTCTTGCGCTACTTATTGTAAAATGGATTTACTAAGTCGAAACCCTTCCCTGGCGTGTACACAATAACTGATCAATGTTTCATCGCAATCGGATGAATAGTATATGAACGCATACCGGATTTTGTTTAAACGATTCGTGCCCCGTCACTCATTTGTTGAATCTACTCGTGCGCTACCTACTGTAAAATGTATTTACTAAGTTAGAAACCGTCACGTAAGTGTCCACAACATCTCACCCAAGTTTCATCGCTATCGGACTAATGGGATATGAAGACATAGGGGAGTGTATTGAAACGCTCCGCGTGTCGTCGTTCATTTGTCGAATCTACTCGTGTGCTACCTACTGTGAAATGTATTTACTAAGCCAGAAACCTTCCTTGGAGTGTCCACCATATTTCACCCAAGTTTCACCGCTAACGGCAGAATGGTATATGACCTTATACGGGACTTTGTTGAAACGCTTCGCGCGTCGTCCCTCATTTGTTGAATCTACTTGTGCGCTGCCTGTTGTATAGTGGATTTACTAAGCCATAAACCTTCCATGAAGTGTACACAACATCTCACCCAAGTTTCATAGCTATCGGACGAATGGTATATGAATGCATACGGGACATGGTTGAAACGCTTCGCGTGTCGTCGCTCATTTGTTGATTCTATTCTTGCGCTACTTATTGTAATATGGATGTACTCAGCCAGAAACCTTCCCCGGAGTGTACACAACATCTCACCCAAGTTTCATCGCAATCGGATGAATGGTATGTGAACGTATACGGGACGTTGTCGAAACGCTTCGCGCGTAGTCACTCATTTGTTGAATCTAAATGTGCGCTTCGTATTGTAAAATGGATTAACTAAGCCAGAAACCTTTCCTGGAGTGTACACAACAATTCACCAAACATTTATCACTGTTAGACGAATAGTATATGACCTTATACGGGACTTTGTTGAAACGCTTCGCGTGTCATCGCTCATTTGTTGAATCTACTGCAGCGCTACCTATTGTAAAATGGATGTACTAAACCAGAAACCTTCCCTGGAGTGTACACAACAGCTCACCCAAGTTTCATCGCTATCGGATGAATGGTATATGACCTTATATGGGACTTTGTTGAAAAACTTCGCGCGTCGTCGCTCATTTGTTGATTCTGCTCCTGCTCTTCCTATTTTTAAAGGGATTTACTAAGCCAGAAACCTTCCCTGGAGTGCACACATCTCAGCCTAGTTTCATCGCTATCGGACGAATGGTATATGAACGCATACGTGACTTTGTTGAAATGCTTCGCGCGTCGTAGCTCATTTGTTGAATCTACTCGTGCGCTGCCTATTGTAAAGTGGATTTACTAAGCCAGAAAATTTCCCTGAAGTGTACACAACATTTTACGCAAGTTTCATAGCTATCGGACGAATGGTATATGAATGCATACGGGACTTTTTTGAAACACTTTGCGTGTCGTCGCTCATTTGTTGAATCTACTCGTGCGCTATCTACTGTGAAATGTATTCACTAATTTTGAAACCTTCACGTAAGTGTATACAACATCTCACCCAAGTTTCATCGCTATCGGACGAATGGTATATGAACACATACGGGACTTGTTTGAAACGCTTCGCGCATCGTCACTCATTTGTTGAATCTACGCGTGCGCTACCTATTGTAAAATGGATTTACTAAGTCAGAAACCTTCCTTGGAGTGTACTCAACATCTCACCCAAGTTTCATCGCAATCGGATGAATGGTATATGAACGCATAGGAGACATACCCACAGACATACCCACAGACAAACTATCACGTTACATTGATTTATATATATATAGATTTTAGTTATATCTCTTCTTCACGAATAAACAATTAGAGTAGGTCTCTTTGCTTTTCTTGCCGATCTAGTTCTTTAGTTCACCAAATCACCACTGCAAAAGTTCCAAAGCCTCTGCAGCCCTATCGCACGTTTTCACCACTACATCAAATCCCTCAGTAACAGCAGCCATCTTACACGTTATTTATATAAAGTCTGTTTCGCATCCATTATAATACCTTCTCCATGGTTTCTTTACTCCATGCTAGCAAATCAGGGTTCGGATAATAAGATACCAATACAAGTATTACATCTATAGATCTTCTTACAGTCAGCTCTCACTTGTCAGCTGTAACTGTAACTGTTCTATAAAATAGATTAATTGTTTTGTAGAATAGTCTTTGGGGTTAGGCCTACCTTGCGCGCCCTGTCGATAAGCTCTATCTCGCTGTCACTGTCAGTACTTGTAACTAGTTCAATATTTCACCCCTAGATGGGTGAAGTGTGATCTTAACCGCCCGGAGTAGAAAGCTGAGGAAGGAAGCTCTGCATCCTTAGAGCTTTAGACATGTATCGGTAGCCCTTGAGGGGGAAGGGGCAGGCTTGGTCTGTTTAATGGCGCTCTGAGGACGTCTACTGAGATCCTTAAGCTCGCTAGTGGTTGATTTTAAACCAACACTACAGGATTAGGCTATTGGTTACGATTTCACGCAGATAAATGGATAGTCTGTTTTCAGCGTGTGCACATCTTTGGAGTGGTATTCGATTCTATTGTATTGTGTAATGTGTTCGTAATTGTGCTGTGGTACTGAATAATTAATATTAGACCGAGTCTAATACCTCGATTTAGCCCAGCTATAATAATTATCTTTGGTTAATAAGTAGCCTATCATATTACGTCCTTTCTCCTTAAGTATTCAATCCATGGATTGGTCTGCGGCAGTTCTCCAGACGGCTCTATTTATAGCGTTCCTCTTCATCTCTTCATAGTTTCTGCATCCTACATCAGACATGATTTGCTGTACATATTGTAGGCGTGGTCTTCTTCGACTTCTTTTGCATTCAACCATTCCCTCCAATCTGGGTTTAAAAAAGGGGCATAGTGCCACCACTGCATTGTTAAAGGTCAGCGATGATATACGCTCAGCTATGGACAAGCGTCAGCTTACAATCTTATGTCTTTTCGATTTCAGTAAGGCTTTTGACTGTGTGAATCACAATATACTTCTTGCAAAGCTGAAATCTTTTGGCTTCTCTCAGAGTGCTCTTTCCTGGTTCAAATCATACCTTTCCATGCGTACACAGAGAGTGGTCCTCGCGAATGGCTCCTCCTCAGACTGGAAATCGGTAGAAAGTGGAGTACCTCAGGGATCTGTCTTAGGTCCACTATCCTTCTCGATATATTGAACCCTAAAATCCTATGCTAATATTTCAGTGTTCATATTATTCTTTTCTTTGGGCATAGATTTATGTTATTTGAAGGAAGTTCTGGTTAGCTTGAGGGAGGCTGTGATGCTCTGAGAGCCGAGCGATGTCACAATACTGGAGACGTGAAGTCTGCACAATCTATTTTTGGCTCGCATCTTGCGAACAATGAAACTGAACTAAGTCGTCATAAGCTTGAAGGCACAATACAGAAGTTTCCTTGTATAAGACAGCCAAGGTTGAATGCGCAATGGATCTTCGCGCTGATTGACGTCACAAATAGGTGTGACCACGAACATAATGCTTCAAAGGATTTGAACTTGTGACCAATGAAAGGCGAATGCTTAGGGTGGCCCGAATCTAAAAGTACCCACGCGACAGTGAATTAATAGATCCTACGATGCAATATTCTCCGCAATAGTATGGCTGTAATGTGCGAATTTTTACAAGACTTTTGATATGTGTTCAAACGTGATAGGACAATTTTATCGATTTATTGAGGAGCGGATATCCCCCTCCCAAAGATTTGAGTGATTGAATGAATACTGGGAGCCGAGCAACACGGAAAAGACACTTGATTTTGTGAAGCGGACGGCGAAGCCAGGCCGGGCTGTATAGCGATTACTTTTTACTTGTGCTAGTGACTAAAACTTAGTAAGTTGTGTGTCGAGCAACATATTGATTTTAGTGAGTACTTAAGTGGTTCTTACACCACAAAGTCAGGGCAAGTCAGCGATACTGCGATAGGACTCTTGTGTGAATTTAGTAGCACAAATAAGCAGTTATATTTTTGATATTAACCATTACACTTTCATTCAGCGCCAAGATGACGACCGACGGCAGAAGGAACATGGTATCATCAGCAACGACTTCAAGAGTTGAAATTATGGAAGGCTAGGTCCATAATAGGGGATGATGACGAGGTCAATTCCATGGCATCGGACTAGACGCAGATGTGTTGAGTAAAAATTTGAATTAATTCATTTTGATGGGTAAAAAAAATCGCGTATAACTGGAAAATTGTATATTTTGTAAATAACTTTGTTTTGTGTGCGAATATGTAGATTCTGCCGGCATGATATTTTAAATAGCGATACGTGACAATTTTGCTGATTCTTTTTGCATTTAATATTCTATTGGCATTTGCTGATGTTGATCTGTTATGATTAGAGTACAAGTTCTTCAAGTTGTTGTGTACTTGAAAAGCCTAGTACTTATGAGGTTAATTATCACGGAAACGTTAGATAAGCGGTGACAAGTGGGACTTGATAATATTAATGTCAGGTCTGGTTTGGGAATTCTGATATTTACGATCGTTATGCAAACGCAGTGATTTTGTACTTTGTAATTCAAGCAACAGTAGTTGCACGGGAGGAATTTCTACCTCACCGTATTTGATGTTTTATTGCTTCAGTTCTGATCTGTGGTACCAGTTGGGTCTTTTTGACAAGCTATATTATGTGTGTGTGCTACGGTGTGATTCTACATGAGAGCTGGCGGGGACGTGATATCCAGTGCCGTTGCTAATACTTTTCAGGGTACGTGACCTATGGGGCGTATTTGCTGAGATTGAATCTTGATATCCCAGGTAGGGATTTTGTGTTTTTAAGAACGATGAATTTATTATGTCGCGATTACAGGAGCTGCGAGACTTCTACGAGGATTCAGGCTTTGGGCTTGAATATTATTATGCACACACATGGCACCGACTCAGCGCTTGTTTGACCTTGGACCCAGAATTGGAATATTCATTATGCATCCAGCATTGTGCTGAGATATTAGGCCCATAAATTGTATAAATGTCTTGCTTAACGATGCGTAAATACTTTTATTGAATTAAGGGATTAGATGCCCACGCCGCTTTGTCTAAAGATTTTTCGTCGTATTAATCGGAGTGTTTTTGTGCTTGTCCATTTGGCATTGCATTTCATGTCATTTATTGCTGTAAGCATTCTTGTTGTGTGACCGGCGTCGGCCGTGTGAATTTAATGTAATTATCGGGACGCATTCGGCGGTTCTTTCTGTTTTGCCTTGTCACGTAGCGCTCTGATTTGAGTAAATGGCATAAGACCTGCTCACAGGCCGCTTGTAATCTGTAAATATCAATTCGTGATACTATGTGTTTATTTTATAAAAGGGTTAGTGCATGTCGGCATAGATGTTAATTTGTTTTACCTTTCTAATACTTTCCAGTAGTGACGTGATTAATTTTCCCACAGACAGGAGTTCACGGCCCAGTCGTATGTAGCGCATGGAAGTGAATTCCGGTCTAAATACTCAACTAAACAAAGTGTAGTTCGAAAAACGTATAGCGCGGCACATAATATTGTATTTTATTTCAGGTATTTTTATTTTGTTTGATCATTTTGTAAAATTTTGTATCGTGATGTGTTAGATCACGTGGGTTTAAGGCCGTCTAAGCCAAGTGTTTAGATAATTCTATTTAAACTGACATGCAGATCAGTTATTCATTTTTATTAGCTGTTGTGGTGAGTGGCAATTTTGTCAACACGGGCAAATGGAGCTTCCGTCTCTCAGCTGACGTTGGCAGATCGCCAGTCCTCATACTCGCTAAGTGGGTTGATGAACTCCCAGCTGTTACCCATAACAGAAGGTAGGGTTATCAGCACACGCAAGGGAGGATATATTTGTTCTATGGCTGATTCAGTATTAAATTGTATTTTGTTTTAACCTGTCATTTTAATTATTCATAACATTAGAACCTTATGGACCCTGGAAACTTTATGAGAGGCATGTTCTATAAACCAATTAGTGACCGATCATGACCCCGCAGTTTTCTCGTGTAATGTCATCTCTTCCAAAGGGCACATAAGATTTCTATGGCGCCGCCACGTGGGTCAAATTGGTTTCTTTATGTATCACAAGGTGACAGTAAGGATTCTATGACTCCGACACGTAAGCCAAATTTTTGTGTATGCGTACATTGGTGCAAAGTGTGGAAGCTGGGAAAAGCAATATGGAATGGCTAGACCAGTGAAACACGTCGTACGTATAAATAGATCACCGGATGTGATATTTTATTTACTTAGATAAGCGATGTGTTACCGCTAGAAATTTGTTATGTAAAATCTTGGAGTTTGTAATAGAATTAAATTTGGAACATAGTAGTTGAATTGAGATTTGATAAGTAAATACTAGAGCTTATGTTCCAGGCGCCCAACCATTTAAAATAATACTTTTGTTAGCAATCCAAACTCCAAAAATTTGAATGACAGGAAGGTTATACCTTAAGAGCTAATTAATATGTTGGTCAATTAGTTATATTAGTCAGATATAATGCTAGAAATTTGTCACTGAATCAAAGGGGTTTTAAAGACAGAATTAATAAAAATAATTGATATACTCAAGGATGTGTTGCTTAGGGTAAATGTAAATGAATTGAGTAATCAAAGGGTTAAATTGGGGATAATTATGTGCGTGCATATGTGCCAATTTGGTGATGGTCTTGTCATTGTCCTATATTTCTAAAGTGTGATATTATATTGTGTGAAGATATGGCGACTCTCGCAGAAATACGTGAAGTGGTTGAGGAGGCAGCGAAACGCACTCAACAAAAATTAACTGAACTTAGGGTTGAAATGACAAATGAGATAGCGCAGGCTAGCGAAAAACAGTCTAACGACATGCAAATTCAAAGTGAAAAACAATCGAATGAACTCAAGGAACAATTACACACGCAACTCGAAATTCAAAGTGAAAAACAGTCTAACGAGTTAGAGGGGCGTTTGAACACAATAACCAAACAGAATACCGACGGTCTTGTAGCACTTTCAACCGAGATAAAAGATTACACAAAACAGCAATTAATTTTATTAGCCAGTGACGTGGAGAATAATAATAAGAAACAACTAGCCGAAATCAAAAAGATTGAGGATACTTTCAGCTTAAAACTTGATAATCTAGATGAAGTCGTGATGGGTAAACTCGCACAAATTGAAAATGCATGTTCAATGAATACAGCAGAGATAAAGCGGGCGCAAAATCATTTAGAAAAGAAATTTATTAAAATCGAAGAAGGGGCACAGTTAGTCCAGACACAAATCGATACTATTGACGGAGGTATTAGCGGATTGGTCCAGGAGATGAGTAAACTAGAACTTGTATCAGGAAGTAGGTGGAAAGAAATTGAAACCGAGCAACTAGAACTAAGGGAAACGATGGAGTCGAACAATAACGGGATACTAGCGAAATTAACAACAATGGAGTCTAACAATAACACTGTAATAGCAAGGTTGACTACAATTGAAACTAACCAAGCAAATGTAGATAAGGGCCTAGATAAGGAGCTGGAAAAGGCGAAGGACAGCATTAGGAAGGACTGGAATCGGATGACGGCAGAGGCGAAGGACGAGAAGTTGATTATGATAAAACAATTAGGCGATAACTGCAATCGAATCCGCGACATTGAAGAGAACATGAAAGCTAAGTTACAAGAACACAATGATCGTCTGATAAAGAGCGAGTTGAAATCGATGGAAAGGGGGACCATACTTGCCTCATTAGTGGACAGGCAGAAAGATGAACACTTAGATAAGGAGATAACTTCAAACAATTCGGAGACAGGTCGGAGCCCAGACACCGTGAACACACAGCTATTTAGAGAATGCGAGGGACGTGCTTCTACCCCTCAGGCAAACCAATTACCAGCTCAAGTTATTCAGGTTATTAGAGCGAATGATTTCCGCCCGAATAAATTTATACCTGATACTGGAGTTACACCGAAAATGTTCCTGAAAGAATTGGAAAATTTCTTTATGGACCAAAATTTAAGTCCGGAGAGACAATTGAGGACAGTAGAACGCTATCTTGGCGGCGGAGCATTAATTTGGTTCTTAAGCTTCCGCTATACATTTGAAATAATGGAGGGTTTCCGACAGGCGTTTTTAAAAAAATTTTGGGGGCCGAGCCATCAGCAAAACTTGAGGTTGGAACTCTACGCAAGAAAATACCACGGTTCACAACAAACCAGATTTGCAGACTACTTCACACGTCAGATGTTAAATTTGCGCGATCTTGACCACCCACCGAATGAACAGGATCTCATAATGACGATTAGCAAGCAACTCCCTACACATGCTCAGCAATTTTTAGCAGCAGCAAATATAAGTACAGCAGTCGAAGCGGAAGAATTATTACGGCATTTAGATGAGTCCAACAATCAATTTCAAGGAAAGGAAAAAAGAGTAAACAGGGACGAGATGGTTAACACCACTGAAATAGTAAAACCTCAGGCCGGAAACACTAAATCGCAGTCGACTAACACGGGAAATAATCAGAACCAAAGAAACCACCGCTATCTAATCCATCGAACAAGATATTCCACAAGTTCTGTGTTAAATATCTGGGACCATTCAAAATAATCAGAAATCTGGGGAACAATGCTTATCGAGTAGAAGAAGTGAGTACCGGAGCTCAGGCCGTGTACAACATTTGTAACATGAAGATTTATCATGAACAGGAACCTTGGGAGCCGAGAAGGAATAATGTCATAGGAGCAAATTGCACGGACATAGTACCATGCACAAGTACACTTGGCTAGCATCGGTGAGTACTCGTTGTGAAGAACGTAAACATTGTGTTGTTTACATATGAGGAGGAAAGCAGGTAGTCTAATGCTAATGACGTCTAAGTGGAATGAGAGAGAAGAAATACCAGACACGCTTGAGGCGACGAGACATTGAGGAAACTCATTAGTGAAAGGTAGCTGAGTACTAGGCTGATAGCAGGGGCGTATAAGATCTACGGTTTGAAGAGGGGCTTACTCTCGCAGAAAAGAGGTGCCGTATGGAAGTGAAATCTACTTCTTCTAAGTTAAATTTCACCTTTTATGGGGTGAATGAACCCTAAAATCCTATGCTAATATTTCAGTGTTCATATTATTCTTTTCTTTGGGCATAGATTTATGTTATTTGAAGGAAGTTCTGGTTAGCTTGAGGGAGGCTGTGATGCTCTGAGAGCCGAGCGATGTCACAATACTGGAGACGTGAAGTCTGCACAATCTATTTTTGGCTCGCATCTTGCGAACAATGAAACTGAACTAAGTCGTCATAAGCTTGAAGGCACAATACAGAAGTTTCCTTGTATAAGACAGCCAAGGTTGAATGCGCAATGGATCTTCGCGCTGATTGACGTCACAAATAGGTGTGACCACGAACATAATGCTTCAAAGGATTTGAACTTGTGACCAATGAAAGGCGAATGCTTAGGGTGGCCCGAATCTAAAAGTACCCACGCGACAGTGAATTAATAGATCCTACGATGCAATATTTTCCGCAATAGTATGGCTGTAATGTGCGAATTTTTACAAGACTTTTGATATGTGTTCAAAGGTGATAGGACAATTTTATCGATTTATTGAGGAGCGGATATCCCCCTCCCAAAGATTTGAGTGATTGAATGAATACTGGGAGCTGAGCAACACGGAAAAGACACTTGATTTTGTGAAGCGGACGGCGAAGCCAGGCCGGGCTGTATAGCGATTACTTTTTACTTGTGCTAGTGACTAAAACTTAGTAAGTTGTGTGTCGAGCAACATATTGATTTTAGTGAGTACTTAAGTGGTTCTTACACCACAAAGTCAGGGCAAGTCAGCGATACTGCGATAGGACTCTTGTGTGAATTTAGTAGCACAAATAAGCAGTTATATTTTTGATATTAACCATTACACTTTCATTCAGCGCCAAGATGACGACCGACGGCAGAAGGAACATGGTATCATCAGCAACGACTTCAAGAGTTGAAATTATGGAAGGCTAGGTCCATAATAGGGGATGATGACGAGGTCAATTCCATGGCATCGGACTAGACGCAGATGTGTTGAGTAAAAATTTGAATTAATTCATTTTGATGGGTAAAAAAAAAATCGCGTATAACTGGAAAATTGTATATTTTGTAAATAACTTTGTTTTGTGTGCGAATATGTAGATTCTGCCGGCATGATATTTTAAATAGCGATACGTGACAATTTTGCTGATTCTTTTTGCATTTAATATTCTATTGGCATTTGCTGATGTTGATCTGTTATGATTAGAGTACAAGTTCTTCAAGTTGTTGTGTACTTGAAAAGCCTAGTACTTATGAGGTTAATTATCACGGAAACGTTAGATAAGCGGTGACAAGTGGGACTTGATAATATTAATGTCAGGTCTGGTTTGGGAATTCTGATATTTACGATCGTTATGCAAACGCAGTGATTTTGTACTTTGTAATTCAAGCAACAGTAGTTGCACGGGAGGAATTTCTACCTCACCGTATTTGATGTTTTATTGCTTCAGTTCTGATCTGTGGTACCAGTTGGGTCTTTTTGACAAGCTATATTATGTGTGTGTGCTACGGTGTGATTCTACATGAGAGCTGGCGGGGACGTGATATCCAGTGCCGTTGCTAATACTTTTCAGGGTACGTGACCTATGGGGCGTATTTGCTGAGATTGAATCTTGATATCCCAGGTAGGGATTTTGTGTTTTTAAGAACGATGAATTTATTATGTCGCGATTACAGGAGCTGCGAGACTTCTACGAGGATTCAGGCTTTGGGCTTGAATATTATTATGCACACACATGGCACCGACTCAGCGCTTGTTTGACCTTGGACCCAGAATTGGAATATTCATTATGCATCCAGCATTGTGCTGAGATATTAGGCCCATAAATTGTATAAATGTCTTGCTTAACGATGCGTAAATACTTTTATTGAATTAAGGGATTAGATATCCACGCCGCTTTGTCTAAAGATTTTTCGTCGTATTAATCGGAGTGTTTTTGTGCTTGTCCATTTGGCATTGCATTTCATGTCATTTATTGCTGTAAGCATTCTTGTTGTGTGACCGGCGTCGGCCGTGTGAATTTAATGTAATTATCGGGACGCATTCGGCGGTTCTTTCTGTTTTGCCTTGTCACGTAGCGCTCTGATTTGAGTAAATGGCATAAGACCTGCTCACAGGCCGCTTGTAATCTGTAAATATCAATTCGTGATACTATGTGTTTATTTTATAAAAGGGTTAGTGCATGTCGGCATAGATATTAATTTGTTTTACCTTTCTAATACTTTCCCGTAGTGACGTGATTAATTTTCCCACAGACAGGAGTTCACGGCCCAGTCGTATGTAGCGCATGGAAGTGAATTCCGGTCTAAATACTCAACTAAACAAAGTGTAGTTCGAAAAACGTATAGCGCGGCACATAATATTGTATTTTATTTCAGGTATTTTTATTTTGTTTGATCATTTTGTAAAATTTTGTATCGTGATGTGTTAGATCACGTGGGTTTAAGGCCGTCTAAGCCAAGTGTTTAGATAATTCTATTTAAACTGACATGCAGATCAGTTATTCATTTTTATTAGCTGTTGTGGTGAGTGGCAATTTTGTCAACACGGGCAAATGGAGCTTCCGTCTCTCAGCTGACGTTGGCAGATCGCCAGTCCTCATACTCGCTAAGTGGGTTGATGAACTCCCAGCTGTTACCCATAACAGAAGGTAGGGTTATCAGCACACGCAAGGGAGGATATATTTGTTCTATGGCTGATTCAGTATTAAATTGTATTTTGTTTTAACCTGTCATTTTAATTATTCATAACATTAGAACCTTATGGACCCTGGAAACTTTATGAGAGGCATGTTCTATAAACCAATTAGTGACCGATCATGACCCCGCAGTTTTCTCGTGTAATGTCATCTCTTCCAAAGGGCACAATATATAAACGATGTTTCGAATGAATTCCGAAATAGTTCTTTTCATATATACGCTGATGACCTCCAAGCCTATTTTCACCTCACGCCTAGCACTGCATGTGATCGTATAAATCTGTTTAATGAAGACATTGACAGGCTTTGTGAATGGGGCCCTAAATCATAATCTTAACTTGAACATATCTAAAACACAACTTATATCCATTGGATGTACAAAACTTCTACATTCAGTAGATTTTAATTCACTACCACCCATCAAGATACTAGATAATAATATTAAATATAGCAACACTGTCAATAATCTTGGAGTGATATTTGATAGAACACTGTCGTGGGCAGAGCATACGTCTAATGTGGTAAGGATGGTTGTATCAACTATGCATCTCCTGAAAAGAACTCTTTCTTACACCCCTCCTAACATACGTAAGCTCTTCGTCCAAACTCTCATTTTTCCAATAATTGATTATGGCTCTGCTGTATACAATGATTTACCAGAAACACAGAACATCAAATTACAAAGAGTCCAGAATGCATGTGTTCGGTACATTCTGGATGTAAGGCGAGATGAACATATCACACCTTACTACGTGCAGCTGAAATGGCTGAAACTCCACGAGCGCAGGCAGCTATCAGTTGCCATTCTGACAGATAAAATATTACATACCAAGACCCCGTTATATCTCTACAATGCCTTTACACCAATGCATTCTGTTCATAATCGAGAAAATAGATACACAAAATCAACACTCCAGATTCCTATACACCGAACCATGAAGTTCAATAAATCTTTTGTTTGCACCGCCTCGCGCTTCTTCAACACCTTCGATTTATATAAGTTCGTCAACATTGCAAGCACTGCAGCTTTCAAAAGACATCTTTCATCCAGCTTCTTGGAGCAGTATACCTCTCACATTTGATTACTGCATTATGGTCAAATACTTTTTTTTTAGTTCAATTATAACATCAGGACAATAGCTGACAACCTGTCTAATTTAATAGCTTTTCTTGTACAGTATATGATGTTTGCTTTTCGGGCTGATACTGTGTCTGTATGCTCTCTTTTGTAAATAATCTTTCCATTATCATTATTATTATTATTGTTGTATTATCACTGTCTTTTTGTTACTATTGTTAGACTATTATTATGTATATTGTGAATGTAAGTGAAATGTTTTATTTGTATAAGCCCTAACCTTATTTTATGTAGGGCGCTACTGTAACGGAGCTCTTAAGCTCTAAGTGTAGCCGTGAAAAGAAAATCAAATCAATCAATCTCTCAAATCAATCAATCAATACCGTTTTCAGCAGGCTATCGTGTCTCAAAATATGTCCTATCAGTCTAGTCCTCCTCCTCTTTATGCTTTTCCATAAGGTATAATTTTACTCCACCTTTTTAAATACTTCATCATTCGTTATTTTTTCTGTCCAACTAATTTTTAGCATTCTTCTATAACACCATTGTTCAAAAGAATTAAACCTCCTTTTTTTTTTCTTTTCCAATTGTCCACGTTTCGCAACCATAAAGGGCAATACTCAAATATACGCTTTTAATAATCTTTTCTGGTTTTAAGATTAATGGAATTTGTAGTGAATAAACGTTTCTTTTTGTGAAATGCTAATTTGGCTTGTAAAATTCTACAATTGATTTCTATCTTACTTCTTCCATCTTTGGTAATTACTTTCCACACATTATGAAAATCAGGAGTCACCATTGTTCTTAGGAATGCTACATTACGCCTCCTTCCAACAACTCATCGCAATTGCACAAGTTCACATATAAATAGTTCCAGTCACGATTTCTGAATACATCACAAGTTGGCGGGCCCATGTCATAGATTTATAGCATGTAAAAAATCTTCCACTAACTACAGTTGTATAAACCTAAATGTGTATGTTAGATTTGATTATCGTTCTATTAGTTCCAACGTTCGGCGCCAGGTACCGGTCGCGGTGGCATCTAGTAGCCAAGTTTGTGGCTAGGTGACGTTGACGGTAGCATTTGGTAGCAGAAGTAGGAACTACTTAAAATTGATCGTCTGCAGTCCTTACCTGAATTACAAATAACACACACTAATACAGCCATCACAATTAACACCGGTTATCAGACAGATTCTACACACACCCTAAGTACATGGGGCTCCATGACCACGTTGTCGCACCCCCAAAACTGAAGAACCAACAATCCAATCTCCAGCTCCTCTCAGGAGGAGTATGCAAAATATTATATGACTGTGGCGAGGTGTACATTGGTCAGACGGACCAAACCGTTGCATTCAGATAGTCTGAACACTTTCGATATTTGTACGTCTCAGCCAGTTTTCGAAGCCAGCAATAGCAGACCATTCATCGGACTGCATTCACTCCATCCTCTTCGATGAAACACAACTCCTGGTCTCCAGTTCTACCACAGAAACAACAGAAAGGCCATATAGATATCCAAGCATTCCAACAATTTTATCCGGGATATCTATCCAGTGTTTGTAAATTATCATTAAATCGCCTTCCTTATCACAGGAAGAGCTGCATCCAGCCAGAGGCAGCAAGAGGTTCTGTACATGGTCCGATACTACCGAATATATATCAGTACAGGTTGTCATCCAGCCATGACTTAGGGCCGGTTTCACCAGCTCCGCTTAACGAACTAAGGGTGGTTTAAACTATCCTCAAGGATGTGCCCGTTTCACCGGACCACAAGCAATGGCTTAAACTAGGCTTAGATTGAGCGGCCGTGCACGGTGGTTTAAGACTTAAGGATGGTTTAATCCGTTCACTCATACGCCAAAATGGCGGCCGGCCCCATTGTGTCTGATCCATATCTCAGTAGGTTGGAGGTGTTGTTATATAATGTAGTCAACGAAATAATAAAAAAATAATTATTAAATGGTTTATAATGACGGCACAATACACTGAAGAGATATTTTCTTCCGTGTGCTCACGTGCTAAGCATTAGTATCTATACCTGTTGATAAAGGCGTAACGTATATTGTCGTCTGTGGTTGAGTTGATAACATTACAGAATCCCGCCCGGAGTGCCGGGGTTCGTTTACCAGTGGGGTGGAGTATTTTTGCTTGACTTTTATTGTTTTTATTGTTTTATAATTACTCAGTCGTTATAATATAAAGCATACATAGTGTGGATTTTGCGATGCAAATTAAATATATATGTATAACATTCTTTCAACGCGTTGCCACAGGGATTTCCTTCACGTTCCTAATAAAATCGCGGTAGCTTGTAGTACAGATATCATAGCTTTTGACAACGTAAAATGAAATACTCTTCTTTATATTGGCAGTAACGCAAAGTACATTTTTGGTTGTTAAACTAAATATTAGCCCAGGGACGGATGTAGAAATCCTTAGCCAATGACGAACTAGACTATTGTGGATGCTTGCAATACAACATGCTGTGTCATTCGTATACATACTGTATATATATCATTAGAAAATACGCACTATATGTGCTTAATGCTATAATATATGCGTATTTATAAACAAGCGATATAATGAAAACCAAGTTAGAAAACATAACCTTCGCAAGATGCAACCACCTCAATGTGGGGTGTAGTCAATAACATGTTCAGGAAGTAGGCTACCGTAATGATAAGGAAAATACACTGCATTATATTTCAACAACGGTTTTCCCAGCGTCTACTACAGCTGATGCTCACGTCTCGCAAACACAGTAGGCAATTCTTTCTACAACTAGTAATGTATTTTTGGTCGCCAACCCCAAAAGTAGAACAGCTGTAGTCGTGGAAAATTATTGCGACAGCTAGAAACAAATGATATCCGTGACCAACATAACAAACAAAATCAATCTCGGAGGATCAATACTGCCGAAATTATTTCATATTATATGTATGATGCGAATACAATAATAGCGTTCAAATAGCTCCCTAGATACTTAAGTTGTCATTCTTTCATTATATTGCATATGATCGTTACGCAAGTAATTCAGCACGGCTGGGATTATGTTGGCATAACGGTAAGACTACGTATTCTTTGCTGCAGGGAGCATTACTCACGCAACGAAGATCTTTGACTCCCACCGTAAACTCAGTTCACCTAAGCGAAGTACGAGACGAATTGGTGCAACACCCAGCCTTAAGCCGTCGTATTTAAGATCGCTTAACCGTAAACCACCCTTAGCAAAGCAGGGTTTAAGCGGCCTCATGGTGCAACCGGCCCTAAGCTTAATGTATGCAATGGTGGCAAAACGTCGGTGGCGAATTGACTCCTGACGCGGCGAAACAACCCGAAACACCACAGCTCACACCAAACAATAGATGTTGGTGTGGCTCACTTATGAGTTCTAACCAGACTGATTGCTATTGTTCACAAATCAAACAATTTATGTTGTTGTGGCTCACTCAAGAGTTCTAACCAGACAGATTGCTATTGTTCACAAATCAAACAATAGATGTTGTTGTGGCTCACTCATGAGTTCTAACCAGACAGATTGCTATTGTTCACAAATCAAAAAAAAATATGTTGTTGTGGCTCACTCATGAGTTATCAACCAGACTGATTGCAATTGTTCACAAATCAAACAATAGATGTTGTTGTGGCTCACTCATGACATGAGTTACCTACCAGGCTAATTGCCAATTGTTCACCAATCAATGGATGTTGGAGTGGCTCACAAATGAGTTACTCGATCTCAATGCCTGGTTACTACCTTTGCATACTCATTACTCAATGAATAGAACAAGAGAACGATTGCATGTATTCTAATCGCCTATTGGACATGTCGCATCTGTAATTAACTTGGTGGTATGTGGATCATCCCACACGATACGAGCTCCCTCCTTCACATCAAGCATTCTTCTGTTTTTCACCATTGTGGTGTTTCTTTTTCTATTTCTTGCTAGCCTCATCTCCACGAACTCACAATTGTACCCTCATAATTGAATATAGATTTTAATCAAAATAGGGTTGTTTTACGTAATGGGGATAACTAGCTTAGCCATTAAAACTACTCCCCTTTAAAGCTCTCCCCTCCTTTAACCCCCCTACATCATCTTGAATAATTAATCACACTCGTATCTTGACCATTATCTACACCCTCACCCCCACACTGCTTAATTTGAGTTTGTCTTATCTCTGTACGCAAATCTGTTATTCCTCAGTAATAATTCAAAACCGTGTGTCTAATATTATTTGATGGAGGGATAGGAGTGGGGGAATATTAATAAGTATTATGGAGAAAAATATGTGTGGGCTTACGTGAAATTAATTAAAATAATGGCAGTTGCAGTGCACTCTTGGAAATTATAAAACAAGCCGTGTCGTACATCACTATTAATAAAATTAATTGAACCCTTGTGACTGCTGCTACTGTGTTTTAAAGGGGAAGTCTGACATTTTTAGTGCTTCGTTATATATTGTAGTTTAAGAGGACATTATAAGAGCAGTGATTGAGAATCTCTTACCTGGATGAATTATTATTCGAGACATCTCCGTTAATATACCTACCCCCTCTATTGGCTCACAAGTTGTAGGACGTGGAATAGTGACCACAGGGTGAACTGATTACACCATTCTTCCCACTTTTGTTGGGCTGCTCTATGTCCATCCTTAAGGAGAGGTCCATCTCCTATTGTAGCGGTTAGCAATCTTGGCAGTAGGCCTGGAGGTCCGGGTTCATTTCCCGGCTCTGCCAAGAAATCTAATCCTGGTCAAAGGGTTGGAACTGGGTACACTCAGCCTCCTGTAGCAAATTTAGAGGAGATGGGTTCGATTCTCACCTTAGCAATCCTGGAAGTGGTTTTCCACTTTTCCACCAGGCAAATGTCGGATTGTTCCTAACTTGAAACCACAGCCAAGGCATGTAATCTCGTAATTGGCGATAAACTAGATGTAAATCCCCTTTAAACAACAACAACAATCTCGTAACCAACAGACTATAGTAATTCATCTAAAGCATGATTATACTGTAGAAACTTATAAGAGTCAAACTATTGCAAGTACAATTATTATTGCTGTCTAGTTCGAGAAGACATTCAGTTTAGCTTCTGTTGTATCTTAAATGTAGAGGGCATGGTAGTGCAGTGGTCAAACTACTTGTCTCTCATCAAGATGGACTGGGTTCGATTCCAGGACAATACATGTAAGATTTTCTAAGTGACATATCACGTCTTGTGGATAGGATTCCACGTAAAAATGGAGGTCCCGTGGCTCATGATCTCGAAACTAACGGTCACGTAAAAATACAACCATCCTACCTTCATACTTCCTTCCTTCCTTCCTTCCTTCCTTCCTTCCTTCCTTCCTACGGTCCTTCCTTCCTTCTTACCTTCCTTCCTTTCTTCCTACCTTCCTTCCTAATTCCTACCGTCCTTCCTTTCTTCCTTCCTTCCTACCGTCCTTCCTACGTCCTTCCTTCCTTCCTTCTTTCCTTCCTTCCTACTTCCTTCCTTCCTTCCTTCCTTCCTTCCTGCCTTTGTTCTAAAATGAGATCTGTGATCACAGCCTAACATAATTACTCAACATAAATATCAACTTCCCAGGACTAAGGCTGACTGAAATACTCCCTGCAACCATGGTACCATAACCTACAGTGTCTTCAGCAGTAACATGCCTGCTCTTTGCTGAAGTCTTGCTCTCACAGCACGCACATTTCAGTTTGACTGAGTCTCGTGGACTGAGACTCTTCTTGGAATCTTTGCGCACACTCGACTTAATTCACGCAGCCCACAGCAAATACAGCTTGGAATCAACTCACCCCAACTTGTGTGTAGCTTCAATACGACGCGTACTCTTCCTTCGTAAACTTTACAACTCAGTAACTTGTCCTGCGTTGCATTATGATGTCGAGTCATCCCACCTTTCTGCCCCTTTCATACATTAGATGTGTATCCAGTTGGCAAGAAATCTCAAAGTACACACCTTTCCTCAATTAAAATTAAAATAAATTAAAATAATAAAATACTATGGGGTAAAATAGGTACGACCGTACATTGACTTATACTTTATATATATATATATATTTCCACAAGGACATCCGCCCGGCAATCCGGGAGACCATAACGATCCAGAATAATATACAGTCTAGGTACATTGTTGGCTCTACAGTACATAAGTCATTACGATATACCATATAAATGGTTATGTAGCATGTTGATTGAAGCTCTCAATATGCCCAAGCAGATCTTCTCAAGATCATCCTCGATGATGCCATGCTTATTGAGGATATCCACGACGAACTTGTAAGTTGTTCCACGAGCTCCGAATAGAAGGCCATTCACTTTCCATGCATTTTTAGGTAAGTTATATCTCTCACTCAAGTGAGGTATGCATGGTCGGTAAATAGCCTCTTTTTCCTCGTTGACTCGTACGGCTTGCGGAATGTCCACTTCCATTCGTACCGTGGGGTCCAGGACCAAACCCCTTCCGTTCTTCTGTCAATGGCAACGATATCTGCTCTACGGTGACTACCATTTTCCGAAATGCAGTGCACTTCCTCATAAACTTCCCATTTCAATTTCCTCAGGGAAGTGGCAATTGATGATCGAACTCTGTGATGGCGGGAATTTCGTAACAGTTCTCCTTTAGAACATTGGCCCAGGACATGCCATAGCGTCTCTGGTTGGTCACATCCTGGTTGACGGCATAGGGTTGTGTGCTGACTTCTCCCAGGCACAGCTCTCACCGCTGAGATGTTGCAGGACATTTTGATGGCATTCGTCCATTCAGAGCACGATAAACCTTTTCTGTGATTTTCTTGGCATTAATCTGTTATTCCTAGAACATTTTTAAGGACGTTCAAAGATGTATTTCGTGAAGAAAATAATACAGACTATCAAAGAGAAATCTTTACGAAGCTCTTATTTTCTTACAAAAATGTCATTCTAAATATCAACTGTGCGAAAACATCGTCCTTCAAGAAACAATGCCATCTAATTGCGTTGTTGTTGCTGTTTTTCTTTTTAACCATCCATATTAGGGCTTTGGGATATCTTGAGAATCAGCCCCACGTACGTGGAAGTGTGTTGAACTTGTCTGATAACCTGTGTTTCTATGATGACTGTAGTTGTGTGAATGTGTGTAGCTGTTCAGTATTAGGGTCTGGGAGGAAGTAGGGTTCACTGTGGCTTGAATTAAGGTACTATAAGGGTAATTGTCTGAAAGGAGTGTAGTAAAAATCTGAGGGATAGCCACTCTTAGGATGACACTTGTCAGCGTCGGGGTTCGGTCCTCTGTCCTCTGAACTTCCAGTGTCCCTTTGCAGTCGTAGTGCGTAACGAATGCTGGGTCCGCCCACTTTAATACGATACGCTATATCTTGTTGTTGTTATTATTATTATTATTATTAATCTTGATTGGTCACATTGGACCACTTGAGTCGTTCCACAATCACTTCTTCTTTGAAGGTAGTACTGCTTGGTTCTTGCGCTCTTTCCAGTACTTTTTCATTCTTTCAGATCGGGATTTTCTCAACTCATCTGAAATCTCCATAGGCTTTCTATGTGTCATTTCTGCAGAAAATTTGTGAGTTTTGTTATATAATAATAGCAAGATCCCCTTTTATTAGATCAGAGGGGATCATCAAAAATTACTATTTTTCAATGATAATAGTAATAATAATAATAATAATTCTTTGATGTAATAAACAGCTCAAACAGGAAAACTAATTCGTATCATGAAAGAGAGGAACACTTAAGGCAGGTGGGGATCAACAGGCAAATGATTGGAGACAGAGGAGAATTCAGAAACAAAATTAAGAATACATTTAAAGTAAATGCAAAGAAGAAGACGGGAACAATGTGGACAGAACAACGGAAATAGGGACACTGTCAAAGGATGAAGAGATTTGGGAAGAGAAGAGGAAGAGAAGTGGAAATTGTGTCATCATAACATATTTAAGTTGAAAGACTGTCCATAAAGGCAAAAGGGATATAATAATAATAATAATCGTTTGGGGCTAAATTGTGACGCTGTTGTCAGACGTGAATGTCTGTATGCAGCAGAAACACTGGACATGATTGGGAAGGGTGGCCTCGATCACATCCGGAAGAGAGAAAGGAAAATGCTTCGAAAAATACTAGGCCCAAATATCAAGGATGGAGAGATGAGACTCAAACCTAACAAATAACTATACCGGAAGACAGAAGAATTCGTAACCATAATGAGAAAAAGGAGAATACAGTTTTATGGACACTTGGAGAGGATGAACAGTACCAGATTGACGAAGAGGATTTTTGAATACCTCAGGAAGAGGAAGACGCAGCCGAAATGGTTTCGGGAAGTGAGATTGGACTTGGATCGGATGGAGGTAAAAAAAGAAGACATGATTGGCTGAAAGTGATTTAGACAACTAGTTAAGGAGACAGAGGAGTAGTCAGTGAGATCTTACTCGGAGGAACAGAAGAAGGAAGTGGGAGACAGGATAAAGAGGTATTGGTAGAGAGTGAAGACAAAAAGTCATGTAAAATCTGTCAAACGTAGTCCATAGTTGGCCGTAACGAATAAATATATTATAATAATAATAACCATCATTGTATGGTCTCAGCTACCGTGGCGCAGATATTTTGAGTTGGAGCCAACGAGGGGATCTACTTTCCAATTTTGAATTTCTGATTCACACTTCCATCTGGCGGTGAAAACCTGAACTCTACTGGGCTGAGATTAAATTCATTTTGGCTTATAACTATCAAATGTGATACGAGAGATCGTTTACGATCCGTCATCGTTTGACTCGGAATGCCGTGGATTTTTGTTACTCTATAAGAAATGGAACTTCCTAGACCGAGAAACAAACCCACGATCTTGGAGTCATGATCACTATCATTCCACTATTAAAACATTACTAAGATTGTGCTCCGTTAATTGGCATATTTCCGATCATTTATGATTTATTTTTTTTACATTTCCAACATTGCATTAACGATGTAGTATCGTTGCTATATTCAATATATTAATTTCGCATGTATAAAAATTAATCTGAGTAAAATATTGCGAAGTTCTCTTTTTCGTTGCAACTTAATCTCTAATCTGTTGTAACGAAAAAGAGAACTTCGCAATTTTGAAATTTTACTCAGATTAATCTGTTTAATCTGTTTACGCTCACTTGGTCCGTACAGAAGATCACGTCAATTCTCTGTGATACTTTATCCTTCAAGGATTGAAAACTGATTCCTTTTCAAGTCCAATTAGAAATCCTCTTGTGATTTGGTCTGAACTGATCATTCCACGGTTCTCTCCGTGGGATCTAAAACAGGACAACACAAACGATTATCCAATCACAGGCTACTGCAGATAATTTGCTTTTAACGATGGAAACAATACATATGCCTGCCATTCTTTGAAAAGAAACAAAAACAATCCAAAAAACAAAGCAAAAGCCGTGAGCGGCAGGGGTATTCGATTTCAAATTACCATTTGTCTTTCATGTGTTGTAATTACGATTCTCATTTAAGGTGGGATAGCCGTAATCTGCAGCACATCATTTAGTCTAATGGGATATTCCGTTCACAGTTTCAATTTCCTATTGTTCGTTTCGTTACGAGGCCGATTCCCTTTAGTAATGCTTTGTAAATGTTATTTTAATGTAATTGGGCTGTGACAGATTGTAATATTCCTATCTAATATTATATTTTACTCAGAAACATTCTTTTATAATCTAATATTTATACTTTGACCCTTCTACAAGGGGTGATCAGAAATTAGGGTCACAAAACCTGCAATGAAACATGTACATATTATTTCATACAACCAATTCGGCTAACTAATAGTACATATATAGGATGTTCCAGGAGGAAAAGTAAATATTTTAGGAGGTGGTAGTATAGATGAATTGCAATTAAAAAAATCCATATAACATGTGTCCCATTTTTATTGCGTACTGAGATACAGACTTTGGTATGTAACCAGAGCAGTTGTTGTTTCGTGTGTTGGTACACGAAGACTTTCTGCACGTATCGGTGTTCCATGTACAAGAGTATGGCGGACATAACATATCCATGGGTTGCATCCGTGTCATTACCAACCCGTTCAAAACCTTCGAGCACAAGATGCAGATAGGCGATGGGAATTGTGTCGTTGGATACGTGCAAAGCGCCATTTGTAATCTTCACTGATGAAGCCACGTTCACTCGATACGGCATCAATAATACTCGTAATTAACATCAGTGGTCAGAAGAAAACCCACATGCCATTGTGGACAAACATTTTCAGGAACGCTTCTCTGTAAATGTATGGTGTGGGTTGATTGCCAATCAGTTGATTGGGCCTGTTGTGTTACCGCATCGACTAACAGGACCCCATTATCTACACTTTGTTGAAAATGAACTTCCAGCATTATTGGACGAGATTCCTTTGGCTACAAGAATGCGTATGTTCTTCCAGCATGACGGGGCTCCTGCACATTCTAGCCGTCTGGTGATACAACATCTAAACCTAACATTCCCAGGAAGATGGATCGGGAGATATGGGAGCGTTCCTTGTCCACCAAGGTCCCCGGACCTTACCCCTTTGGATTTTTGCCTGTGAGGATGGTTGAAAAGCGAAGTCTAAAAGGGAAATGTTAACACTAGGGCCGAGTTGGTCGTTGGGATTATGTATAGTGCAGCCATCCTCAATGAACTCCAAGACGTCCTCCAAAGAGCTACACGGGGTGTTATCAAGAGAAGTGCAAAATGCATTAGTGGTGGAATTTTTGACAATCAACTATGAACGTCCTCATTTGCCTTGTAATTACATTTTTTGGGGGTTAAATACTACCAGCTGTATCTCTGTACGCAATACAAATAGTAGGCTACACATGTTATATGGATTTTTTGATGTGTAACATCTTTCCACTCGGTTGCTGGATATTTTTGTGGGAGTGATTTTGAAAAATGGGACGGAAGTGGATCGGAACGATCCACCACTGCCAGCTGGATCGAGGAAACAATGAGGAATGTATATGCCACACTGAACGGTAAACGCTCATGCGAAATCTGGTGTCTATGAAATTGAGGAAATATCGCTGACCCAATTGTAGATTTCCGACGAAAGACTCAGCATTTTCTCTTCGTTATTCTTGTATTTATATCAGTGTCATTCGGTGCTGTCTTTGACAGTCTTAGTAGAACAAACGTGTATGTCAGCGCCGGAATATCCCAGGTATTAAAAGCTTTCGTAGTATTCCTTCAGAACTGTCTTGATATCAGTATTTTTTGGTAAGTTCCCATTACATTCTCCTTTATACATTTACTGTTGAATGCTTCGAGCAAACAATAGGATAGAGAGTGCGCCCGCTATGCTTCTACCGGCCGACCGTGGTATAATGTTTTAAAAATTAAATGGATATCTCTAAGAAGATATAATCCGGGAGGGCACCATTTCATAGGTTATATACTGTGAAAAATATTTTAATATGCTGCACGCGAATACTCTTATCCCCAGGCGTGACGTGTCTCCGACACCAACCAGAACACTACAGTAAACAAGGTAGATTAATGTACGCAGTAACATAACCACAAATCATCGTAATGCCACTTAATATTTTGTAGTACCAAGGGATGTAAATATTACTTGTATCAATAGTGCCGTCACAGCAAGATACGATTTCCAGTTTCATACCATCATTCAAATACTCATTTTATTCTGGTTTCCCTTCTTAGAACAATTTATTTTAGAAACTATCGTCATATAACCAGAAGACAGAATGATTCAATCTATAACTTCCTTCACGTTTATCTTTCATATGAAGTCTTTCATACAATAGCTTTCTTTTATCATCGCCAATAACCTCTAACCTCATTGTCTCTCTCTATCTCTGGATTTTATAGAGTAAGCACTCCTATTCCACTAGTTCAACTTACAACCACACAAGCGCTCCAACCTGCGCTAACCATTTTGCTTCCAGAAACTAGCAATCTAGTTCAAACTTTCACCACAATCGCAAAGAATATGAAGCTAACCAAATACTGCACGATTTCAGTAAATATAACATTTCAGTGGGGCCAAAATAAAATAAGCTGATGTTGGGCAAAACAAAGTTGTCTCCCATAAGAATTGCATTATGAAGTGACTTTAAATCCCGCTTCAAGCGTATTCCTTGTGATTAACCGACTATTTCTGTTGAAGGTGGCGTTAAATACAATTCCTTCTGAATATTGCTGTTTTTTCTTATTTGGATGAAAAGTGTCAAGTATCACCACTATATGCGATATTTTGGTGAGTTGACATATCAGTGTTGGAATGCATAAAATGGTGGCGTGTGTACATGGTTAGGAAATTATAAGACGGTGAATACAATATTTTACGTGTAATTTTGAACCGTGATAAACTCGACAAAGCATAGGCCTACTAGTAACATGTATGACTCTATTATGCTGGTTATGCTTTATAAATCAATAATGTTGGCCGATAATCACCCGATCGGATCCATTATCCTAATTATAACTTTCATCAATGAAAATTTCAAAACACGATCATTTTATGCAGCTGATAACCTTTGTGGCCTGTCCTAAGAACCATCAGTACACTGACGTTATAAATTCCACAGGCCTGCACAGTTAGTTTATACAGTATTACAGTTATAAATGATCATGATGATTGTTTTAAGGGGCCAAACATCTACATTATCAGTCACTATCAGACACTCCTCACAAACTGTTTAACATGTTTAAATGTTCAGACTGTATCAAACTATAATAAATGAGTTAATGAAGCCTAATGAGTAGTACCAGACAGCAAAATATCCAGAATTACATATATTTCCATGCATAGAATATATTCGACCAATAATATGACGAATAAATTGACTTCACATATATTTCATCTCAATATCATAGTAGGGTAACATGTCAGAAGTGTGCCCTTTCGTAAAAGAAATATGCAAATTACTATCCAGCTGCTCAGTCTTATCTCTTTTGGGGCATAGAACGTCCTCCCACTGAGTGATTCACACATTATAGGATCAAGCTTAGGATAACACATCACTGAAATGAAATTCAAAATCCTACTAATACAACTATTTAATTTTCGAAATTTGGCGCTACAACACACAAAAACAACTGAATTAACATCACACTTGTTCTAATGAACAAGGAACAATACACATTAATCATAAAAAATCAATAATTTAGGTTCCATTGAACCCTAAACAAAATTATCAAAACTAGTTTCACTTCCATTTAGCAACATTATAACTTTCTCAAAAACGAGCTCTAAATGTCTCGGCTAATTTTATTACATAATACTATGATTAAGAAACATATTAAATATTCCAAATTTTAATATATTAAAAAGAAATTTGAGTTAAAAACAATTCAATGGTATCAACAATTACTATTTATTTTGGTACCACATGACATTCGCAATCTATCATCCCTCTCACTACCAAAACTGCATTTGTTTTCGGAAATCTCATGTACCACAAGCGTTAAAGACTACTGATTTATTCAATTCGAAATAGACTCCCAGCTATTCGATATCTTCAACAATTACTTGGGAACAATAACATTTATCATGCAACAATGCGCAGGGATTTTTAATTATTGTCTCAATTGACAATTTAATTATACATGAAGTGCGGATCTATAATGCAACGGCAAGGATAAAGAATCAATATAAAACACGGTACAGATTACCGTTCCATTAAAAGGTTTAATACTTCAGTGCGCTGACATGCTCTGTCTGGGACCTACCCCAACCGACCTCCATTTAGAAAACGTCGAGACACTACGGCTTAATTTATGACATAGGGGAGAAGTCAATGCTCCCTCCTCTTTAAGACGGGACTTCAAAACACCGCTTTCAAACAAGCGTGAACAGAACTTGGAAAGGCTACACATCACATTAATATAACAACATTATTCTGAGGTTCCACTGACCTATTACTATAGCTCAGGTATGATTATAATTTCGGAGTATTAACACTGGGAAGTAAGAATTCAAAACCAATTATAATTAAGGGGCTTCCGACGTGAAAGACATCTGGTTCGATTCTCTGGCCTGCCTCTAGGACACTTCCATTTTCGAGGGCTAGGGCTAATTCCATAGAGCGAGGGTATTTAACCACTCCTCCTAACAATAATAAAAGCAACTTTGGGAAAAGGTATTCGCACTCAATTCCATGCTTGACAAAAATCATACAAAATCAATTACTTCACCCAGCTGATCCCCGCAATTATAATTCCTGGCATTATCTTCACTGCAATTTTAGCGTGACCATTTATTATTTAGCGCTCAAAGGCGACAATCAATTCATTCGTGATGCCTTCCAAAGTTTAATAATTCTTTCAACGTAATTCATTTATATCTTCGTCCATAATTAACAGATTTGCCTTTTACTGAGTCTCGACCTTTCATTTCCAAGAACACAACTGGTTTTATAATTATTATTACTTTAGCACACAACGGCTCATATTTGAATTATTACTTCAATAATTAGTTTATTCATTACCTTATTTATCATTATTTTTGGCACACAACGGCTCATTTTTGAAGATTATTTCCATATCTTTTATATTACATTTTCCTTTTTATATTATCCTGTTTGCCTTTTAAATAACATTAATCTTTTTATATTCACAAGTATCCCACTGAATACGATTTCATTTGATTAACAATGCATTTTAGCAATTTTTATATTAGATCCCGCATTTATTATTTTCACACAGTTTTACATCCCTGATTTTCAATACTGGAGAATACTTTCTCCGTGGTTACCATTGCTACATGAGATTTCCGAATCCAAAACACCTAATAAATTTGGGTGTTACTTACATGGTTTATCCGGCCCCATTGTCCGAATTCCAGTGGAACGACATTCGGCCCACATAAAGTGGAAGGTTAGAAAACTTAGAAAGGGAAATGGATAGGTTGAGGTTGGATTTGGTTGGGATTAGTGAAATGCGCTGGCAGGAAGAACAGGACTTTTGGTCAGGAGACTATAGGGTCATTAGCACTAATTCAAACAATGGCCAAGCAGGGGTTGGCCTCATATTGAGTAGGAAACTTGGACAGCGGGTGGAATATTATAAGCAATATAGTGAACGGATTATTGTAGCAAAAATAAATACTAAACCTACCTGCACCACAGTGGTACAAGTCTATATGCCTATCAGTCAAGCTGATGATGAGGATGTTGAAAAGGTCTACGAGGAAATAGACGAAATTCTGAGGTATATCAAGGGTGATGAATATGTTATAGTAATGGGAGATTGGAATGCTGTGGTAGGAAAAGGGAGAGAAGGGAAGATAGTAGGAGATTTCGGATTAGGTGAAAGGAATGATCGAGGAAGCAGGCTGGTAGAATTCTGCACCGAGCATGAGTTGGTCATAGCTA
Source organism: Meconema thalassinum (assembly GCA_946902985.2). Classification (NCBI taxonomy): domain Eukaryota; kingdom Metazoa; phylum Arthropoda; class Insecta; order Orthoptera; family Tettigoniidae; genus Meconema; species Meconema thalassinum. Next base: position 1,212,659,850 of record OX336388.2, read on the forward strand.
ACACCTTATTCAATAACCACAATAGAAGAATATGGATGAGACCAGGAGATACAGGGCGTTACCAAATCGACTTCATTATGGTCAAGCAGAGGTTTCGAAACCAGATTTTGGATTGTAAAACATATCCTGGTGCTGACATAAACTCTGACCACAATCTGGTTGTAATTAAATGCAGATTAAAGTTGAAGAAACTTTAGAAAAGTCAAAAGCCAAAAAGGTGGGCAATAGACAGACTGGAAGAGAAGGATGTAAACGAAAGATTCAAGAAGAGTATAAAGGAAGGACTAATGAAAAACCCTAAACAAACTTCAATTGCAGACGAATGGGCACTTTTGAAGAATGAATTAACAAAATCCGCAGAAGAAAACATTGGTAGGAAAGAAAGAATAGGTAGAAAACCGTGGATCACTCAGGATATACTAGAATTGATGGATGAAAGGCGGAAACACAAGAATGTAAGAGATGAAAAGGGGAAAGCAGAATACAGACGTCTGAGAAATGAGGTTAACAAGATGTGCAAGGAAGCGAAAGAAGAATGGTTGAAAGAGAAATGTGCAGGTATAGAAAATTATCTGAAATTAGGAAAAGTAGACACAGCTTATCGAAGGATTAAGAATACTTTTGGGGAAAAGAAGACTAAGTGCTGTAATATTAAGGACACAAATGGAAAGCCTCTAACAGATAGGGAAGAAAAGGTTGAGAGATGGAAAGCTTACATAGAGAGTTTGTATAAGGGAAAGGAGATTGAGAATCATGTAATGGAAAGGGAGGAGGAAATTGATGAGGATGCGAAAGGAGATTTAATATTGAGATCAGAATTTGATAGAGCTTTGGAAGACTTAAGCAGGAACAAAGCACCAGGCATAGATGATATACCGATTGAGTTGCTTCACTGCATAGGAGATGAAGGTCTGATCAGGTTATTTCACTTGGTGTGTAGGATTTATGAGACAGGTGAGGTACCCCCTGATTTCAAGAAGAATGTAATCATCCCTATACCAAAGAAAGTGGGAGCTGACAGATGTCAAGATTACCGTAAAATCAGCTTGATAACTCATGCTTCAAAGATCCTGTCTAGAATAATTTACAAGAGGATTGAAAGCCAGATAGAAACGGAGTTGTGTGAAGACCAGTTTGGTTTCAGGAGAAATGTAGGAACAAGGGAAGCTGTACTAAGTCTTAGGCTGATTTTGGAAGGTAGAATAAGGAAAGATAAGAGAACGTTCATGGCTTTTGTAGACTTAGAAAAGGCTTTTGATAACGTTGATTGGACTAAATTGTTTGACATTTTGAAATCGATTGGAATAAAGTACAGGGATAGGAGGGTGATATACAATCTATACAGAAACCAGACAGCAGTCATTCGAGTTGAAGGACATGAGAGAGAAGCTGGTATTCAGAAAGATGTAAGGCAAGGCTGCAACTTATCACCCATACTTTTCAATCGTTACATTGAACAAGCAATGAAGGAAATTAGAGAATTTTTTTTAGTGGGAGTGAAGATTCAAGGAGAAATAATTTCAACTCTGAGATTTTCTGATGACATCGTCATCTTGGCCGACAAGCTTGAGGATTTGAATGAGTTTTTGAATGGTACGGACTCCGTCTTACGGATAGAATTCATGATGATAATTAATAAATGTAAAACAAAAATACTGGAATGCAGCCGAAATAAATCAGAAACCTCTATGGAGATCAAATTGGCAGGTGAAAAGCTGAAGGAAGTAGGAGACTTCTGTTACTTAGGAAGCAGAATAACCAGTGATGGACGAAGCAAAGAGGATATACAAAGTAGGTTGGCTCAGGCAAGGAAAGCATTTCTTCAAAAAAGGAATCTGCTGACATCGAATATAGATTTAGGTATTAGGAAGTCATTTTTGAAAGCCATTGTCTGGAGCGTGGCGCTCTATGGAAGTGAAACTTGGACTATTGGTGCAGCAGAAAAGAGGAGAATTGAATAATTTGAAATGTGGTGTTAGAGAAGAATGATGAAGATCAGATGGGTAGATAGGGTTACAAACAAAGAGGTATTAAGGCGAGTGGGAGAGGAGAGATGTTTCTGGAGACTGCTAATGAAGAGAAGAGGTAAGTTGGTAGGACACATAATAAGACACCCAGGAATAGCAAGCTTAGTTATGGAAGGAAGGGTCGAGGACAAGAACTGTAGGGGTAGACCAAGGTTAGAATATGTTAAACAGATTGCCCTCGGATGTAGAGTGTGGTAGCTATGTAGAGATGAAACGATTAGCTCAGGACAGGGAGGCGTGGAGAGCTGCATAAAACCAGTCAAAAGACTGAAGACACAAACAACAACAAATTTCTTATTTCATGATGATACACACACTTACACTTATTAAAATTCCCTCTGGATTACACATTTTTAGATTAATATGAGGGTTTACCAACATTTTCACTACACTAAAAAAAAAAAAAACTCTCACTTAATATTATATTTACACACACAGAATTTCACTTTTTGGGTAACAAACACACGTGAATTCTTTCTTCACCAAATCTCAGGGGTGCGAATTTCGACGTTGCCTTCTACCTTCTACTCTGAAATTGACAGTCTCGTTCGAAATGAAACCTCTTTGGATAAAAGTTCCCTCCTAATTCTGGTGTTTAGTTTATCGGCATTTACAATACTGCACGATAATGTAGTCTTTTCCGGTTCGCAATTGTCTATCTGGGAAAAAGGTATATTTTCACGCTTAACCCTGAAGTCGCTATACTGCGCTTTTACAATTGTTTATCATACTATTCGTCGGAACTGAATACGGACGGCTATTGTCTTTTCTCTGTGGAGTACTTCTTTCAAACTCCACGTGGATACGGATATCTCTTTGTAGATTCCTACTTCTATCGCCACTGTTTTACCCTAATCTCCTCAATCTGGAAAATTAGGTATTAGCTAATGTTTTTACCCGACCGTGGTTATACTTAACGCACTGGGAAAACGTTTTTAGAGTATCTACTCTTTGCTGATGTCTCGTATACTTTCGAGATACTATGTTCTCACTTCGAATACTAGTGTCAGGGCTTCAACTACCCTCGGCGGCTAACGTATATTTTCACACATTGTTTATAGCTTGGCCTACCACCGTAGACTATTATACTTTTCGAAGTTCTAAATTGTACTTTTCCTTTGAAAAGAACTTCAACGATTTAGAGCGCGGCGACACTGAAGAAAGCTGGACAGTACTTTGACTTAGAGTACTTCTGCGTCGTGATACAGGTTCGAGTCCTACTGTGCTGACAAGCAGCACGACCAATACGAGGTCTGATGAGTTACTGCATGCGATGTGATGTAGCGTCACGCCCTCTAGACGGACTTAAACTGCATGTTGATGAAACAGCGTGACACCCCTCCTTAGGGTTCAACTAGACTGAATTGTTGATTGATCCAGCACGACTCGCTCCCGCGGTCGCTCAAGACTGAATTTACTGTTGGTACTTGTCGAACAGTATAACTTTCCCTGAAGTTCGTTGTATGCTGAATGATTGTTGATCCATCGTGCAGCACCTCTGCGCACACGGAAACTGAATGATTGGCGAAACAGTACGACCCGCCTCAGCGGTCGCTCAAGACTGAATGATCTTGCTCGGGCTCCTGGCCCTTATATCTGATTTTGGCAAAAATAAATAAATTTCTCTTCTTCCTCACCACCAATTTCCAAAATAATCGTCGTACGATGTTGAAAAAAAAATATCTCTGGAATACTGAGGTTTTAAACGTCTCAACAGTACCTAAACTTTCCAGGAATCGATCGTACAAATCTTTAATATTAATTTAAATGTTCTCTTCAGATGTGTGGGTAGTGTATTCTTGTTCTCTCCCACCATCAGCTTCTGGTTCGGGGATTCACCAATTACGTAGTGATGAATTTGCATTTCTTTCCTGCATAATTTCTATGATTTTTATCCACTCTAAAATATCTCATTCCCTGGATAATGATCACTGAAGGAGTCCTTTCTTACTTTAATGCCAGCAAATGGCTTAATTTCAATTATTTCTGTTATTTTCCGACCCCTCTCTTCATGCGACGCTGCCATTTTATTGTCGACTCGGGGCTATTTCCGAAACTCCATCTCTTTCGTCCATGGAAGTTTTCCAGATCTAATTTTACCGCGTGCGTAATCAGCTCTCTTTTGACTGTTCAGATCACATCACCGGGCAGCTGTGGCCTGGCAATCTCTGGTTGCACAACATCTCTTTGCCCCATGCAATCTTATGAAGTATCAGCTTCTCAACTAACTTCAGAACTCCCTTCTAAAGCCTGCATTTATTCCTTCTTTTCTCCGAAATACAAGGATATGAGTTCGATACTGAACCTCTCCCAAGGGTTCAAATCTGCCCTCCGTAGATAAATAAATTTTCGAAGTATTGAGGAAATTTATTTAATTATTTTCCATTGAAAATTTTCTTCTGTCAGTATCTAAGTCATCACACTATCTCTCAATACATTCTGGTTCCTTTCTTACTTTACGAGCTCTTCCTTTCAATGGCTTCTTATGGTCTTAGTCGGGTTTCCTTCATTCATTCCCTTTAAGCGGACGTCTTCACTTAACGTCATAAATATCTCTCCTCTCGTTCGGGTGTCCCTTGGTCTTCCCCCACGCTGGTGTGCACTCCAGACATGTCAGACAAGGTTCCTTTTTCTGCTATTTTTAGAGACTGGCTTTCTGCCTGTTTGTCTTCTCTCTTCTCTGGTTATTCACTGTCAACCTATATATTTACAAATGGTGTAGGCGCAACGGGTGCATGCTTGCCCTACCCCGTTAGTCCTTTTCTGTTTTCTTCCTTTTTCCTTCATCTCATATTGAAATCGAATTTCTTAAAATTTTCACTTTTCTTCCTCTAATGGGTGCATATAGGCTTAACCCGTTAGAATTCCTGATCTGGGATACTTTCTCTATCCTTTTCCCAAGGCCTCTTTTTCCTGCTCATCCAATTTCTGAGCTCTTGACGGATATCTCCTTTCTTTTTCTTCCTCAGTTTGCAAGAATAAAATGTCTTTGGATCATCTCTTCTCTTATGATTCTGAGCTGTTTCTTGCCCTTTTCTACTGCTAATCTGACTCTTGTCATCTTGCGGTTCTTCTAAGGTCCATGGTTCTCCTACTATTTCTATGTTTCTTTCGGGAGGGTCTCTTCTGTTTCCTTCATCCTCCGTACTTAATTCCTTCAATTTCGTAAGAATTTCTTTAAGGAAATTTGGATCTGTGTCAGTTTTTCCTTGCTCTTCCTTCTTCCGTTTGCAGGCCTGTTATTTTATTAATAGTTCCATGAACTGTGCTTTCAACTGTTCTTCTTCCACTTCAACATCCTCTTTTCCCTGAATTGGAATTTCCTCTTTCGGTTCAGCAATATTTTCAAAATCTTTTTCTTGAATCTCCAATTCCATTTTGTCTTCCACAGACTTATGACTTTCTTCTGGAATTTCTTCGACTTCTCGTAACATTACATTTTTGGATTCCCCAAAGCTTTCTGCTATTACGGTTTCCTTTTCAATTTCTTCCTTAAAGGGTGTTTCCTCTTGTTTCTCTTCGTTTGCTTGATATTTACGAAATATTTCCATGATTTTGTCTTTACATTCATTATTTATAGAATCCCATCTATCATTATTATTTCCCTGAATTGGCCTTTCATTTTCCTGATCTTCCCGCTCAGACTCCTCTTTTCGGAATTCTATTTCTTCTTTATTATTTGTATCTTCCCTTTTCTCTCCATTGTTTGCCATTTCCTCTGGGCTTTTTATTTCTTCTTCAGGTTCTGGAATATTTTCTATTATTTCCAATTCATCTTGTTTTTTAAAATTTATTAGCTTGAGATTTTCCTTACTCTCATCTAGCTTTCTTTCTTTATCTGGAATCTCTTCGACTTCTTGTAACAATACATTTTTGGATTCCACAAAGCTTTCTGGAATTTCACTTTCCTTTTCGAATTCTATTGGATCCTGAATTTCTACTTCCATTTGTGCCTCGACGACACTCTCTATTTGGGTTTCAGTTGTTCTATCCCTTTCCATAGGAATTATTATTTGAGTCTCTACGAATTATACTTCTTCCGTTATAACCACTTGATCTGGTTTTTCCCTTTTCTCATCATGCTCAGTTTTGGCATAAGAATGGTCTTCTTCAATTTGAAACTCGTTTTCATTTCTGCATTCTTTCTGACATGGAATTATCGTTTCCTCTTGAATGTCCGTTACTTTTTCTTCAGGTGGCTCAATAGTTTTCTCTATTTCCATAGGAGTCACAACAATTTCTACTTCTTTTTCTTCTTTGGATTGTTTAAGGCAATTTTCGGGCTCTTCCGGCACCGTTATATCCTTTTCCTTAATTTCTTCTGTGTCACTTATGACTGGGATAGCTATTTCTTTTGATTTGAGGTCCCGCACTAATATATATTCATCATATCTTTTCAGGGTGGCCTCTAATATTTCTTCATATTCCTGGGTTTTAACCTTCCTTTCCTCGGCTAATTCCTGCATGGTTATTATCCCCCTTTCGTCATAAATACTTATTATGAACTGATACATCTCATCCCTTTCTTCTCTTCCTTAAGCCATCTGTTCCTTCAGGTATTTCCTCCTGTCGTGATCAAAAAAACTGATTTCTTATTTCATGATAATACACACACTCACACTTATTAAATTTCCCTCTGGATTACACATTTTTAGATTAATATGAGGGTTTACCAACATTTTCACTACACTAAAAAAAAAAACTCTCACTTAATATTATATTTACACGCACATAATTTCACTTTATGGGTAACAAACACCCGTGAATTCTTTCTTCACCAAATCTCAGGGGTGCAAATTTCGACGTTGCCTTCTACCTTCTACTCTGAAATTGACAGTCTCGTACGAAATGAAACCTCCTTGGATAAAAGTTCCCTCCTAATTCTGGTGTTTAATTTATCGGCATTTGCAATACTGCACGATAATGTAGTCTTTTCCGGTTCGCAATTGTCTATCTGGGAAAACGGTATATTCTCACGCTTAACCCTGAAGTCGCTATACTGCGCTTTTACAATTGTTTATCATACTATTCGTCGGAACTGAATACGGACGGCTATTGTCTTTTCTCTGTGGAGTACTTCTTTCAAACTCCACGTGGATATGGATATCTCTTTGTAGATTCCTAGTTCTATCGCCACTGTTTTACTCTAATCTCCTCAATCAGGAAAATTAGGTATTAGCTAATGTTTTTAACCGACCGTGATTATACTTAACGCACTGGGAAAACGTTTTTAGAATATCTACTCTTTGCTGATGTCTCGTATACTTTCGAGATACTATGTTCTCACTTCGAATACTAGTGTCAGGGCTTCAACTACCCTCGGCGGCTAACGTATATTTTCACACATTGTTTATAGCTTGGCCTACCACCGTAGACTATTATACTTTTCGAAGTTCTAAATTGTACTTTTCCTTTGAAAAGAACTTCAACGATTTAGAGCACGGCGACACTGAAGAAAGCTGGACAGTACTTTGACTTAGAGTACTTCCGCGTCGTGATGCAGGTTCGAGTCCTACTGTGCTGTCAAGCAGCACGACCAATACGAGGTCTGATGAGTTGCTGCATGCGATGTGATGTAGCGTCACGCCCTCTAGACGGACTTAAACTGCATTTTGATGAAACAGCGTGACACCCCTCCTTAGGTTTCAACTAGACTGAATTGTTGGTTGATCCAGCACGACCCGCTCCCGCGGTCGCTCAAGACTGAATTTACTGTTGGTACTTGTCGAACAGTATAACTTTCCCTGAAGTTCGTTGTATGCTGAATGATTGTTGATCCACCGTGCAGCGCCTCTGCGCACACGGAAACTGAATGATTGGCGAAACAGTACGACCCGCCTCAGCGGTCGCTCAAGACTGAATGAACTTGCTCGGGCTCTTGGCCCTTATATCTGATTCTGGCAAAAATAAATAAATTTTTCTTCTTCCTTACCACCAATTTCCAAAATAATCGTCGTACGATGTTAAAAAAATATCTATGGAAAGCTTAGGTTTTAAACGTCTCAACAGTATCTAAGTTTCCAGGAATCGATCTTACAAATCTTTAATATTAATTTAAATGTTCTCTTCAGATGTGTCGGTAGTGTATTCTTGTTGTCTCCCACCATCAGCTTCTGGTTCGGGGATTCACCAATTACGTAGTGATGAATTTGCATTTCTTTCCTGCATAATTTATATGAACTTTATCCACTCTAAAATATCTCATTGTTGGTTGATCCAGCATGATCACTGATGGAGTCCTTTCTTTACTTTAATACCTGCAAATGGCTTAATTTCAATTATTTCTGTTATTTTCCGGCCCCTCTCTTCATGCTACGCTGCCATTTTATTGTCGACTCGGGGCTATTTCCGAAACTCCGTCTCTTTCGTCCATGGAAGTTTTCCAGATCTAATGTTACCGCGTGCGTAATCAGCTCTCTGGTGACTGTTCAGATGACATCACCGGGCAGCTGTGGCCTGGCAATCTCTGGTTGCACAACATCTCTTTGCCCCATGCAACCTTATGAAGTATCAGCTTCTCAACTAACTTCAGAACTCCCTTCTAAAGCCTGCATTTATTCCTTCTTTTCTCCCATGGGTTCAAATGTTACCATCATATGCGACTACTGTAAGGCTCGTATATTTTTTATTGCAATTTCTCTATACTACCACCTCCTAAATTATTTACTATTCCTCTTGAAACATCCTGTATTAGGTTAATTTTGGGCATAGTGTCCATATCGGTTTCGGCACTTGTTGCTCTTCGTGGGATGAGTTTGAATCCTCCCCCAACTTTACAATTCTGTCCTTGCGTATTCAGTCACGTTGTCCTCAGCTGAAGCAAATCGTCGACCTCTTAGGTGTTCCCTCAAGTGAGAAAACAGGTGAATGTCGCTTGGAGCGAGGTCCAGGCTATAGGAAGAATGGCCAATGATGTCCTAACGAAACCGTTCCAACAGCGCGATGGTCTTCTGGGCTGTATGAGTTAACGTGTTGTCATGAAAGATGATGACACCCTAGGTGAGAAGTCCTGACCGTTTTCTCCTGATTGCTTTGCGCAATAACTGAGTGGATCCCTTCGCGAGACCAGTTTGCCAAACGAGTTGCCATTAGTTGTTTACCTACAACTAGCGCTGAAGTTGGTGGGGCAATGTAACTCTGCACAGTCACCAACCGTATGTACTGTATTGGGATTAGGCCTACCCCACACTACATTTTCTCTATAACAGACGAAACTCCAGCAATATCGGCCTTGTAACTATAGTTTCTGATCACACTTCGTATTAAGTAAGAACAAATGGCATGGCGAAATTTTGATTCTGTTATAAGAATACACAGTTGCTGTGTCCTTGAAATATTAGAGAATCAAATTTCAACAGATATAGGAGCAAAAATATTTTTTTGTCCGAACAGTTGCTAATTGATGTGTAAACCTATACAGTAACTTATTGATCAATCGATTGCTTGAATCTATTTTCTCTAATGTCGATTTCCATATGAACTTCCCAGCTCTATTTTAATGCTAATATTGTTTCTTAATGCAGTCAATTGCCATAAATTTTCTTTTCAGGAAGAGTCACGGAAGGGATTTTGGATGGAACTCGGCCGTGGACCTTTTGAAAGGAACCGTGCCTGAATTTGCCTGGTGGTGACAATGGGAAACAACGAAGAAAACCATTATCAGGACGGCTGAGCGGGAATCAATCCCACGTTCTTCCATAGCGAGCGAGGCACGAGGTATCGTGTTGGCTAATATGAGAGTACAGTTAGTCTCAAGAGGACAACTGAGAAGGAGGAAGGCTCTTTTCTCATCTCAGCCATTCCAGGAGGGCCATTTCCCGGTTTCCCACTTCCAGACAAATTCCGGAATGTTACAATCGTGTAGCACTTAAGATCTAGATTATGATAAAGTTCCACTTCGTGTACATTTGACACAGTACAATCAGACGGTTGGGTATTGCGACAATACTCCGTGGTTCTCGCTCGTTACGTTCAGTAATATCACCCCTCTCTCATACTGCAACCACGTCATGTTCCATGAAAGCGCTATCCGAATAATACAACACAGTCTATGTCCAATAACTCGTCCATCCACACCAATAGTGGCGTTTATGAGTGGTTTTAGAAGTAGCACACCAAGGATAGGTCGATTGGCTTCCTCGAGCTCCAGACTTAAACCCCATAGAAAATGTATCAACAAGATAAGATCGCCACTTAAGGCTAATCTGGCTTTACATTCTCCCACTTTCTCACAATACCATGCTGGATGATTAGCTTCGACATGCCATTGAAGCTGATGGATAACGCATGACGTATTGGATGGCATATCAAAGAATGATACAATCTTCTTAAGAGGAATAATTACTGCATTTCAAGAACAATGTAAACATTCTAAGGGAATAAAAACACTCATACTCTGTTAACGTTACACCAATAGGTTAAAACTAATAATGCCTATTGCGGTCTTTGAACCACAGACAGCAGTAGCAACGCCTGCTAAGGCGCAGCATTAGGCCATGGGGCCAACCTATTGGTGGACTCTGTAGTCGTTAGATTGAACCTCGCCATTGGACGTTCTTAAAATGATTTTCCATAGTTGGCCAGTTTTAACTGCAAGTAAGACGGTAGTCAACCTTCAAATTGCCCACGGCTACTAATCTTCCTCCCAACTCCTATCCCAATTTCGATCATCTACATTCTCACATAAACTCCCCTCGTGAGGTTGGCTTCATGAAAGACATCCGGTCGTAAAAACCACCCGCCACATAGGTTTAAGCAATCTAATTTTGAGTCATTTTACCTGTGTTAAAAGGGGGTGATGACCTCACTGATCTAACCTTTAAATCAACAATAACTAACACATAGATTTAGTCGCTTCTCATCCCAAACCTCGTTGAAACGGGAATATTAAGGGGTAGATATACATGCAGTGGTGCTTGAACCATGACTTGTATAGACTATTTGATAATCCGAGCACTCTTCCTCTGAGCTACCTGCCACACAGCAATGCAGATTATCATAAGACTAGTGCACACTGGCACGTTGCATATTTACACATCGAGAACTGTCCTCTTTCGTGCCAATCATGCACACAAGTCAGTGGTTGGCGCGCACTTTCACACTTTCACCAAACATGTTCAATAATGTGTACTTACAGTGCTTATAGGCGATGCTGAAAATGTCCTCCCTCTCTTGTAACACACACCTGACATCTTCTGATGAAAGAATGTCTGCCAACTCTTTTATTATTTAAGGAGCCTGTTTTCTTGAATCGTTTAGCTTACCAATCTGGTACGCCTTACCCCTGAGCTAATACAGCAAATATTTACTATAGATGGCATCACATCCTGAGATTCATGGCAGGCGTGCCCGTCACTTCACGTAGGGCCTGTTGTTTCCATTTCTCTGCAATCCTTCAATATTCTGAGCAATATGGAATTGAACACAGACTGTCACGTTTAGTCAGAAATGTGCCAGATAGCAGTAACCAAGAGGCATCAATTTTCAGTGCATCTCTACCAACGGATTAGAGGACGACGAAACCAGAGCATGACTTCAAAAATATTCTAGCCACAGTCAAACGTAGCCCAACTTGTACTACAGTTCTTCAATCCCCAATATGAAACAGATTACATTCTTAAGTACATGGGACTGATTATCACGATGTACCAAGTCGTTGAATAAAACTACAAGAACAAGAAGATACTGGTTTTGTTTTGCTTTAATTTTCATTCCATCCTCCTCCTCCTCCTCCTCCTTCTTCTTCTGCTTCTTCTTCTTCTTCTTCCTCTTCTCCTTCTTCTTGCTGTATGTCGCTTCACACCACATCGTTGAGTTCTTTCTTGTGAACTGCGAAAAGGGTATTGCCGGTTTTGTCCTTGGCGACCTAGAATTTAAATATTTTCCGACTTAGAAATGATGTAACACATATATGATGTCATCCGAGATAGAATGGCCCCCTGCTTCCTCACGCTATATATTATGAGCGAGCGCTCGCCATGGGAGCTATAACTCAATGGATAAAGTTATAACCATGGCCTCCTTAATTAACACTGCCTGCACCTATCTTCGCTGGATTATATTGAAATATATACAGTTGAATGAACAAGAGTTCACCTCATTTAGCACACGAATTATATGAGATTTAGAACCTACTATGTCTTTTGTTATACTGGCAATTGTACTAGTGTCATAAAGAACTTTTACTTCACACAATCGCTCGTAAAATATCAGTACTGTAAGACTAACTGAGTATTAGTTATGGACGTCACCAACAAGCTCTTTCGGCTGATGACTTCGCTGTTCCATCCCTTAGGTCCGTATCACTCGACACTCGGAGGCAAAAAAGTTTTTTTTATGACTGGTACAAAATCCGGTATGATTCTGTTCATCCACGTCAGTACACCTGCTTGTATGACCGAAGTATTTCACACGCTAGCATATCGTGCACCATGTTGTAAGAAATAAAACATGTAGGAGGGTTGTCGTTTGAGGGTAATATTTATAGTTGATCGTATTATTAACGCAAAGCGGTCGTGAAACTTGCTTTAAGTAAATTTGAAAACATGCCATGCACTGAATAAATGCATTCCAATCAGTATTTAAGATCTAACTGTAATAATTGGATATTTAACCATACGGGTTAATAAGTTGTGCAACAATGAGCTTCGATGACTGTTGAAAAAATGTGGGAGTGGTATCGCAACTCCGCACTGAGGTTAAAGATTCCGGGTTAGAGACTAACCAATGACGAAAAATTTTACTTCTTTTTAATTATTTTATTACATCCTCCCTACCTCGTACTTCAATTCATTTTTTGCTGTGTAACATCTTTCCGCTCGGTTGCTGGATAGTTTTGTGGGAGTGATTTTGAAAATTGGGGACGGAAGTGGATCAGAACGATCGAGCTGGCAGTGGTGGATCGAACGGAAGTATGCACTGCCCGCTCGATCGATCAAACGGAAGTGTACTAGCTGGCAGTGGTGGAAAACGGAAGTATACACTGCCCGCTCTATCAATCGAACGGAAGTGTACTAGCTGGCAGTGGTGGAAAACGGAAGTATGCACTGCCTGCTCGATCAATCGAACGGAAGTGTACTAGCTGGCAGTGGTGGAAAACGGAAGTATGCACTGCCCGCTCGATCGATCGAACGGAAGTGTACTAGCTGGCAGTGGTGGAAAACGGAAGTTCTTTCGATCGCTCCAGCGAGCAGTGGTAAGACCCAGTTGGCAGTGGTACGAGAAACAATGAGCGCGCCATGTGGAATGTATATGACATACTGAACGGAAAACGCTCATGCGAACTCTGGTGTCAAGTGATTGAAACAAATGAAATGGTACATGTTCGAAGACTTCGTATCAGTATTTAAATGGTAAAACATTGTAAGTAGTCGGCATTGTCGGTATTATGTTTCTGCACAATGGCTATTCAAATATTAACCCACATAACGGTAATGCAGTCATCAATATGATACAGGGTCTTTCACTCAAGGTGTGGCCAGCCCTGCGCTCTAGGTAGAACGTGCATCTATAAAGGTCAGACGAGCATATCGCAGCGCGCTGCTGTCAGAGCATATGTCATAATTAGGGCCCGGATTTTTTTTAAATGTATATGCGCATATGCATATGCATATTTTGTCATATTTTGAGGTTTAGTGCATATTCTAGACGTAACAGCATATTCCGGTATATATGTCCGAATTTAAGGACAATTACAAGAACTACTAAAATAAATCTGTTTTGTGCATCCCTAGCTAGTTGCCTATATTATGCGCATCCCTCACTAATTGGTGTTTTCGACTCTCTGTGTAACGGCACTTTACTTTCACAACTGACAATGGCAACAGATAGCTTAGGTATGGGTAGGCAGGCTAGCTGGACTTCCCGGAATTCCTTTCTCTACCACAGTAGATAATAATCTCAGGGGGTTGGGCAATTGGTCAGGACAGAAGTATCTTCAGTTCACTAGTTACGTTCCAGTTTAATGCCCTGCATCTCAAGTGTTAGTTTCTAAAAATGCCTAAGGAAAAGAGCAGGAGAAGAGATTTACTAAATCAGTGGGGTCGGGTAATAGGGACTATTCAACAGATGGTGTCATCGTGTACTGTCAAGTTTGCTCAAAGGAAGTAAAATGTGAAAAGAAATTACAGCTTGAACAGCATTCAAAAACAACTGCACATATTAAAGCAAAGGAGGAGAAGAACAGCACACCACAAAAACTACTTCTTACGCAGGTAAAGCCTAAGTCCGGTATTCTTAATACATTTTCAAATGATCTTTGTAGGGCTTTCGTATGCAGCAACATTTCATGGAATAAATTAAACAATCCAGTTCTGCGATCATTTCTTGAGAAATATTGTGTAAATCAAAAAATACCAGATGAATCAACTCTTAGGAAAAATTACCTACCTCCGCTATATGAATCTACCCTGGAATTGATCCGTTCTGATATCGGAAGGAACTATGTCTGGATATCGGTGGATGAGACAACGGATTCATGTGGCCGTTACATAGCAAATTTCGTGGTTGGTAAATTACATTCAGACGAACCCGGTAAGCCGCATCTTCTTGCTTGTAAAGTACTAGAGAAAACCAACCATAGCACAATAGCAAGATTTGTAAATGATTATCTGCGACTATTGTGGCCATCTGAAATTGAGGATAATTGTTGTAAAGTGCTTGTACTGCTCACAGATGCAGCTTCGTATATGTTGAAAGCAGCAAAGGCCCTCCAAGTATTTTATCCGAAACTCATACACGTAACCTGTTTAGCGCACGGATTACACCGCATTGCAGAAGAAATACGCACACAGTTTCCAGCTGTTAACAATTTAATTGGATGTGGGGAGAAGCTGTTTCTGAAAGCACCAGCTCGTGTCCAGTTCTACAGAGATTGTCTACCTGAAGTTCCTTTGCCACCTGAACCTGTCCTGACTAGGTGGGGGACATGGTTATATGCAGTATCATTTTATCAGGAGAATTTTAATGAAGTGAAATAAGTGGTTACAAAACTAGAAGATGAGCATATTGCGTGTGTCCGTGATGCAAAAGTTGTGTTTGAAACCGCTACTGTTTATCAAGATGTGAATTTCATTCATGCACATTTTTCTAAACTTCCAAAAGCCATTTAGAGCTTAGAATCTTCTGGTACTCCCCTCCATGAATCACTTGATCTCGTTGAGAAAGCTGCATCTTCATTGAATTCCGCTCCAGGCGAAATTGGAGAGAAGATTAAATGCAAGTTAGAAAAGGTGTTGAATTCGAACCCAGGACTGAAGAAGATTAAGTTAATTAGTCAATACTTGAGTGGAACTAGGGTATCCTTGCCAGATGTATGCTCCGAAACTTTGGTGCCCGTGTATAAGTACTGTCCAATCACGTCAGTTGATGTAGAACGATCATGTTCAGCCTATAAACTAATTTTGACGGACAATAGACATAGTTTGTCTCCAGAAAACATTGAAAGACTACTAGTTACCTATTGTGATGCTTCTTTTTGCAACAAATGATACCTGTAAATAGGTAAGTGAATAAAATTGCATGTTTTAAGTGCATAATTCATTATTTTCCGTGCATATATTCTAACTTTTTAGTGCATATTTGCATGCATATTTTCAGGTTTTTTAGTACGTATAAATCCGGGCCCTAGTCATAAATAAGATAAGGAAGGAAGTGCTGTGGATTGATGCTTCGGACTCTCGACCCTAAACTCAGCGAGCTGCCGGCGGCGCGTAGAGGCAGCTCACTGAGCTTATGGTCGAGAGAGCACCCGTACAAATCACATGTAAATAACGAGTACACATAATAACACATAATCAAAGTAAAATAATTACCCACCTTGTCACAGAAGATGTTGAAAATGTCCTCCACCTGCATCTACACATTTCTGGCATCGTCTAAGGAAATTTTCATTTACACACTTCAGTTCGTCTACCGAGATAGCCTCAATTTCTTTGGTTATATTCTGTTTGAGTTCATCTAGAGTGTGAAGGTTTGTTGCATAAACCTTATTTTTCAGTTTTCCCCATAAATAAAAATCGCAAACCGTAAGATCTGGGGATCTTGCAGGCCACAATGGTTTACTAATTACCCTGTTGTCGAAAATTTCCTCAATTAAATCTAATGACTCGTTAGCCGTATGCGCAGTTGCAGAGTCCTGCTGGAAATATCCAGATTGGCATTCAGTGTCCGTCAATTGTTCAAAAAATGGCACGAGAATGTCATCCCTATATCTCTGCCCAGTGATTGTGGTTTCAAAAAATATTGGCCCTATTATCCTGTCTGCAGTTACTGCCGCCCACACTCCCATTTTCACACCATGTAGGGGTGTTTGATGTATGAAATTAACAGGTTTTTCTGAAGACCAGTACCTGTTATTCTGACTTGAAACATGTCCACTTAAATGGAACCATGCTTCATCAGAGAATATTATTAATTTCGGATCAAGTACCCCATCATCAACACCCCTTAAAACCCAGTTACAAAAATTTACCCTGCTCTCATTATCACGTGGAAGCAACTCTTGAACAACAGTATTCCTGTATGGTTTCAATTTTAACATTTTTGCAGCCCGCCACGCTGAGGTAATCGAAAATTGTGTTTGATGCGAAAGTTTTTTGAGCGATTTTGTAGGAGTACGTTGTAACATTTCCCCTACCTCGCCTAATTTCTCATCAGTAAGCACTCGCTTTTTTACTCTTCGTTTTCCAACCAGAATCGAACCTGTACTTCTAAATTTGTTGACAAATCTTCTAACAGTTTCTCTATTTGGAATAGTCGCACCTGGGAATTTTCCTATATACCGCCTTCTAACTTCTCTACAGGAATTCGCCAATACATAAGTATCGTACATGAAAATCTTTTGTTCTAATGTGTACGCAGGTGAAGGCATTATTGAACCAATAGGCTTTAACACTTAGCAATAACACGTTATAAAATTTTGGAACACAATATCAATTAATCAATAACCACTAACACGTTCCACGCGTTATAAACTTATAACACTTATAACATTAAATAGGCTATAAACGAAATAACAACGTCAACTTTACTCGGTAAACCCTGCATTGCAACTGTTCCTGAACTGCGAAGTCCCGCGCTGCTCCGAAACATCAATCCAACAGCACTTCTTCCTTATCTTAATTATGACATAGCCTATGCTGTGACAGCAGCGCGCTGCAATATGCTCGTCTGACCTTTATAGCCCCACGTTCTACCTGGAGCACTGGGCTGGCCGTACCTTGAGTGAAAGACCCTGTATAATCGTTGTGGTTTTACGAGAATTGAGCAAGCCTTCATGAACTATTACTGAATACATTCTCTTTACTGACAGGAGGGCCTATTCATAAGGCATTTTAAACTCAATTTCACGCAGGAACATTATCGAAATAAGCAAAATATAAATGAATTATTGGAACGTGGAAATAAGTCAACATCTTGTGCACAAAATTTGCGTAGCCGAAATAGCCGTGGGGTTAGAGATTATGACTGTGAATCTAGAGATCTTGGGTTCGAATCCCGGACAGGGTAGATATTTTTGCTACCAGATTATCATTTTAAATGATATTTATCATATCAATATGACTCATTTTAACAGAATCCATATGAAATTACGTGTTGGTGTGTGAATGAAGAGGACCTGTTTATAAGGAATTTAAGGTTATGAGCGGTGTCGCGTCTATTAATCTAGTTGATCCATATCGTATTCTTTATTTAGGCTAGTGCTGGTGGAAGCTACAAATCATCTAATAAATTGAGTTCCGTATTATAAACTACAATATCTGTAAAACACTCCCTTTTACAATAGATTAATATTTGTGCCAATAATAGTATAAAATACCGGTGTATCATCAATTTCACGTGAGGTTTCTTCTATGTCAGATGTTACACATCATATGCGACTACTGTAGTGCTCGTAATTTTTTATTTCTCATTTGAATTTATATTTACCCCACTTCCATTTCGAAACAATGAATGGATACTACTCTTGATAGCTATTAGAATTTTAACAGCACAGTATTTTATCCCAGAATGATAGTCATAGCAGTCATAGTAATATTTTTATTTTTTAATTTTTTTAAAAAGGGTATGTGTAAAATCTTTCATGAGACGCTTGTAGGGGTCTGCACTCCCCAAGTGTGTGGGATTCTTACCCACTTTGTTTTTCTTCGTCGTGTGGCCTCCTGAGAGGCCGAGTGCAGGTCATTCAAGTCGACACCCGTGCGTCAGGATGAGAGATGGAGTGGATGAAGATGAATGAAACTAGGCAAGGATGTGGAATGAAGCGGCCGTGGCCTGTCAGAAGGTACCGTCCCAGCATTTGCCTGGTGGTGAAAATGGGGAAACCAAAGAAAATCATTCTATGGACGGCAGACGGTGGGGCTCGAACCCACGAGTCCACCGAGTCATCAGAGAGCTTGGCCCCATGACTTTACGCTGCGCTTTAACGATCGTAGCCACTGCTGTCTTTTACCCACTAAAAACCACACACCCCTCTCCCACGACGTGTGTCTCCGCTCCGGAACCGCTCTCGCATTTCTTCAAGGTGGTGTCGTGCGTGAATTCTCTAATGCTTCTTCCTCTTCTTTCAATTCTCCTTTATCACTCATAAGTAGATCTCGGATTTTTAGGTAAATACATATTATTTTATACATATTTTAAGCAATTTTTCTATAAAAACATAAATTACTGTTTTTCACTTATTAGCACATAAAAGACATAATATTTACATTTTTCTTTAAATCGGTATTCTAGATCTCTCAGTTTATTGCATTTTTGTTGTGTTACTTCAACGGGGAAGAACCTGTGAACTGTCTAATTTTCATGCAGAGCGTATGTCAGCTTGCAACTGTGTTATTCATAACTTGTCGCCCCGTGCCACTCGCTGTGGAAGCCAGGGATTTCCTTGTCCATAGACATATTGCACCACGTGTTAGACCTCCACCTCCCCCTCACCCAACTACCTGAACCAGTGTCACTCACATGAACTTTATGTCTGGCACTGTGAAGTGTAAGGCAGTTCTACGATGCCTAAGTTCCAGCAACTACAAGTTATCGTCTGCAGCAGTATGTTGCAGAATTTAAAGATAATTTTACTTCTGATGGGGGCGTCCTGTTCTGCCAATCATGTGGGAAAGCAATCAAGGCTTAACAGAGATCTCAAGTTATACAACACCTGAAGGGCAAGAAACATATTGCCGCGGTTTCGCGCCTTCAGAAGAAGATTACTGTTTCGTGGTAATCGTCGGTCATTTGTGATGGACAACCTGAAGATGTGTCTCGTTGTGTATTGTAATGCTTCAGAAGTTAGTGAGACATAGAATAAATTGCATTCGCGAGTACTGCATATTGTTTATAATCACATTAATAAACTAAATTATTATTAAATATTTTTACTTTTTGTCACATATTTCAGGTATTTTAATACATAAAAAATAAATATTTTCCCGATTTTTTGCACCTAAAAATCCGAGCCCTACTCATAAGCATCTAAGTCTCTCTTCTTTCGGCGCAAAATACCTTCTACATTCACTACTACCTGATACAAGGATTCCTGATTTTGCAGCACAACATGCACCATGTTATCTGGAGTCAGCCCTCTCTGCTCAGCTTCCAAGCATCTCCTTTGTGGCAACCAATGGACACAAACAAGGAATATGTGTAGTGCGTCATCGATGTCATTGCAGTGGATGCACACCGAACTACTCGCTCGCTATATTCTGTTAAGGAATTTTCAGAAGTATCCATGAATTGTTACGAATAAGAACTGTGTGAGGTAATAGTTCACTACAACACGATTCGGAATATATTCATGTGCAGCTTAGGAAACCATTCCTTATTTGCTAATCGTAAAAACTTTCAAGCATAATCTGTCATTTTGCCTGTAACTGATTTTTCTCTTTGCTCAGGGGCGTGGTGGCACTGCGGTCAAACTGTTGGCCTCTCACCAAGGTGGACCGGGTTCGATTCCCGGTCAATTCATGTGAGATTTTCGAAGTGAAATGCCATATCCTGTGGTTCGGATTCCACGTAAAAAGGAGGTCCCATGGCTCATGATAGCATGATTAACGGTCACGTTAAACTAAAAGCTTCCTTCCTTCTTTCTCTTTGCTCAGTCGATTAGAGGTCAAATAAACTTGAGACGTTCCGTAAGAGAAGGGAGAGCCCGCCACATGTGCATTTGGAGATGATCAGTGTGCAAGGTTCGTGCTCGTGAATTGGATAAGGGCGAGGCCACCATTCGGTGCTCCGGACATGTTAATGCTGTAAGCAGTTTCAAATGCACACTGTATTGCAATACTACGACTACTTATGAAATATGAAACATAAAGTGCAAATATTTCTTGTTACTGATGTTACTCGTTGTAAAAGAATAGAACAAAATAAGGGTTCATTTATGGAGATAAGGCACTACCTACAGTGTGGCCGGGAAGGCCCTTTACATGTTGTAGCATAGGACAGTTAGACATGTATTACATGTATTTGTTATTAACATTATTTATTGTTACATATTGTTCAGATAAAAATTTCCCGCCATAAGCTGAGTCCTGCACATGACACATTCACTTCGGTTAGCTAGGAAAAGTCGTATCACGTGGTTCGCTGCCTTCCCGCGATCGACTATACAAGACCATACTGTATGCGGAAGACTTGAAACGTTCATGTTTTCGGCCATCCTCAGTGAATGAGTTGAGTTGATTGCTTGAGTGATGAATTGAATTGTTAATGTTACGTGTAAACGGGCACAATTGTTTATTCAAAATAGATGTTGAGGTAAAAAAAAACTATTTAATTAATAACAATGTTTTCATGTCTAACTGCCCTATGCTATATTATGTAAAGGGACTTATCGGCCACCCTGTTCAGTGAAACATGGTATTGTATCTTGATAGACATTGCAATAAACTCAACGTGCCCAAGTCATAGATTTATGCCATGTAAAAGAATCTTCCTATAACTCCAATTGTGTGATGCTAAAATTTGTTGGTTAGAGTTGATTAACGCTCTATTCGTTCCAACGTTTGCCGCCAGGTGCCAGTCGCGGTGGCATCTAGTTGCCAAGTTAGTAGCTAGGTGTCGTTGACGGTAGCATTTGTAAGCAAAAGTAAGAACTACTTAAAATTAATCGTCTGCAGTCCTTACCTGAATTACAGAAAACACGCAGTAATACAGCCATCACAATTAACACCGGTTATGAAACAGATTCTACACGGGGAGCGTGATGGCGCAATAGCTTAGCTGCTCGTCTTTCACCCGGATGGCTGGGGTTCGAATCCCGGTGACAGCGGGGTAGAATTTTCACCTGAAAAATCACGTGGCGTCAGGATGGGCATCCGGCCTTAAATCCCCGACCAAAATCAAAGGGAATTAGCCTGGTTGTGGCTACGGTGTCCCCAATTGATTGGGAAAAGCTGTAGGAAGTCTTTTTATCAGACAGATTCTACACACGCCCAAAGTACACGGGGCTACATGACCGCGTTGTCACATCCCCTAAACTGAGGAACCAACCAACTAACACTCAACATGACGATAAATTACGGATAACGCAACGTCTATACAAACGTACTACATCCACACACCACGACTGGGTTTGTGACGGGCCGTGGCGCGTTCGCCGTTCTCTGCGGGAGCATTTCAATGAATATGACACCTCGGCCGCCACCTTGTCGCTGCAGGCTTCAATATAATGTTCACCTTCCGAACGATAAGAGCGAACTCACCATGGGTCACCCTTGCATTATAGTGCAAATACGTAAATACAACATGAAGTTCCGTGACGAACTTAAGAGCCTACTTTTCTTAAAATTTAAGATTCATGCGAATGATTAATCTATATGGACCTATCTAGAATAATGACGAAATTAAGTTGGTATGACTGAAATTTTTAATTATTTCGAAATACACCTGACATAGTCTAGCCTAATAGAGCACTACAGTTGGCAGCCCTGGTGACTGAATCTCTTCTTAGTTCCATCTCTTAAGGTATATAATGCACATACAAAATTTGTTTGAATTCCAATGGATAGCATGGACGTTTCATGCAGTTAGACATTGGATCTATCAGCGCGTAAAATCATGTTGGCAACAATGTCATGCCTGTGTTGCTCAGAAATAATCTGCGATATTATGATCTATTGTGTCAATTTTGGATGAAATCCATTCGTTAGTATAGAAGTTACATTTATTAAAAAATTGGACCTATCAGCAGGCTTAGAATCATTTAGACAACACTGTCATGTATGGCCTCCTGGAAATTAAACTGTAATATTATTATCTACATGTTAGCCAATTTTGGTATAGCTCCCATACATACATTCCGAGATATCCATCACGGAGCTCAAATTTCAATTGCCATTTTTCAGCAGTTGGTAGCACAGACATCATTTTCAAATGGCCTGGAGATATTTACTCATACCAAATTTTGTTTCGATAGATGCAGCCGTTTAGGTGTTGATAGGGGGAGGGGGCACACACCTAGACAGACAGACACACATTTGACAGGATCGATCTCATAAGTCTACTCTTTCCTCATTTTTTTTTTTACAAAATGTGAAAAGTAGGCTAAAGAACCGACTCAAGGCAGGCTCGCTCCTCTCTCACGGAACGCCTCACTTATAGAATGGCCATTGTAAGGACTCAATATTATGGGAAATATTAAAAAAAAAATACATAATTGAGTTTCTTAAACTAAACATTCCAGTCAATCGTATCACTAGTCTGAACTGAACTGAAACAACATAATTGACGATGATTTTACATATTCAATATCATTATTTAGAACTCTCTTTAATGCGATTTATACTTGTTTACAACGTTCTGTCACGTGCCACGCCATTCGTTAGTGAGTGAATTCTTCCCCAGGGGATCTAGTAAATTATGGATTAAAGCGCATTTTCTTCGAATGGAAATAACGTTTGCTACAAATCTTTAGGGATGTGCTGAATCGAGTACAAAAGCACGTTCTCAAAGCTTAAAATAAATGTTTAATTTTATTCTAATTATCTCTTCTCAATCGATAGTCATATATAGACAGAAGGTTCGATGATTTAAATGTACCATCCGTTAAAACCAAAACCAACACCACCATCTAAAAACAGGCCAATTACTAGTGTGAAACATGAAATGGGAACATGATCATTACATTCAAAACACACGACGTAATACTTTTAATTTCAGAAACAGTGTGACTGATTTCTAGACAGCAGTTTTAGAATGAAACATTTCTCAACTCAAGATAGTTCATCCTCGATAGAAACAAGCTTCTTTCTCGACGACTCAGAAATGATGAGTTCAATTGGATCATATTCACATTTTATTTATCACTCAAGCAAATGGCTTGTTTTCGTAGGGTGGTGTTGATTCTTCTAGTAGTTGTTCAGGATAGATACTCTATTTTGCCAATTAGCTGTGAGACTTTCTTAGCTCCAATTACTTTTAATTCTCTAAAACCTAATTATTCTGGATTTGAGGTCATTTGTTTTTCGTTCGTAGACCTTACCAATATAATATATCACATTCATAAATCATCGACATTATTATACATAAGTAGAAGCATCCAGGTATATACTCCGATATCATGAGATTGTGCATTGTCGACTAATTCTAAGAATGTTAACAGTAAGTCTGTCACCATTGGTACCATCGAACGTCCGAACACTCCCCTCTCTTGCTCTTCAGCAGACCACAGCACTTTGCATCACATTAGGCTCCTCCTTACCAGATCACCTCTTCATTGTCCCTTTGTCGAGCCAACCGCTCGGCTGGACCACTTGCCCGGAAATGGCAACATGCATAATTCAAGTGACGCCAAACATCGAATTCCAATTAGCTCGCGAGAGTGTTATTACGGACACTCGCCACACTTCCGCCGGCTCTCATGGTTCTTTGCTTTCCAATCTTTTCCCAATAGTTTTATTTTACCACGTACATGAACTAGTAATTACTTGTTAAGAGATATTACATCACGCGATCATCACCATTAACGCGTCAGAAATTAGTCGGATTGAGAGTGCTCACTTTACTAAAGTAGAGTACCAACTGAGGTTGATCGAAATTAGAAGCAGTCAAGCTCTGTCTAGGCGTCGCGTCGTGCTGACAAGGAGAAGAATTTAATCAATGTTCTAAAGATTGGATCTTTTTCAACTTGCTAACCAACAAGCAAGTTATTTATTTATTTATTTA
The DNA here is from genome assembly GCA_946902985.2 of Meconema thalassinum. Classification (NCBI taxonomy): domain Eukaryota; kingdom Metazoa; phylum Arthropoda; class Insecta; order Orthoptera; family Tettigoniidae; genus Meconema; species Meconema thalassinum. Next base: position 1,212,684,035 of record OX336388.2, read on the forward strand.
TTTACCTATTTATTTATTGAGTTATGTCTTTATTTATTTATTTATTTATAGATTTTTATTTATTTATTTATTTATTTATTTATTTATTTATTTATTTATTTATTTATTTATTTATTTATTTATTTATTTATTTATTTATTTATTTATTTATTTAATCTGCGAGGTCTTAATTCACGAACTAAACGGAGGAGTTTGCATGAATACATTTGCTTTGTATTTCTGAAAGCGAGTAGTTGCCCCTAATCCGGTGTGGTTACAGATATTTCCCTCCTTATAAGCCGTTACCAACCTGCCAAGCCATCAAATAAACCAAAGTAGAAGCGTTGGAAGAAATAAAAGACACGTTGTAATCTATTTCTTTGAATGCCAGTTGTGCCAATTGCTCCATGTGGCAATATATATTCCTAAGGAATGCGCATTCTTTTAATGGGTTGTAAGAACTTATTATATTCGACAATACTAGTGTAATATATATTATTTGTAAGTATTGTAGTGATATTTCAACGCACGCACAAGAGACAAGTTTTTTTAGTACTTTAACATTAAATTTTTTGTTGTTTTGGGGTTTTAGAAGCCATTTATTCTGTGTAATTTATTCGTAATATAATAAAATTGCCTTTCAGTCTGTCAACGCATTGATGTGATGCGTGGTGAATAATACTTCCTGTTCTGGAAATGATATCATGGATTAGTTAGAAAAGTGTATCAATGTGTGAAGTAGTATTATTTAATCCTTGTTATAATAATAATAATATCGTATGGCCTCGGGTGCCTGGTGCAAGCTTTGTTAATTGACACCCAGAGGGTAGCTTGCATGTCGAATTTCGTCGTTCCTTTGAACGCTATGAAAGTCAAGGAGGTTAGATATCTAAACTCCTTGACACTACAGCGCTTTCAAGTAGAGAATGGAGGAACTTTGTGTTGGCGAAAAATCCCGAGATTAATTTTGCCATTGATCACGGCCTACTGAATTCAAATGGGTTCTTTAACATGCCAACAACGTATGACATGAGTATCGTGTTTTTTGTCGCCTTCAAAAATCACTTACCATGGCCATGAGTGAACCTGCAATCTTGGGGTTGGTAGTCCGACACTATAACCACTTTTTTTCACTTTTTTATTAGCTCTCTACAGAATTACAGAATTTTCAGATATGATAAATACCATACTATTACATCACAAGAAAATCCAGATAGTGTCCATATTTATCGTACAATTGCCCACTTTCACTAAGCTTCCAACGCTCTTTCTGCAGGTGACACCTGAGATCCAGGAACGAGAAATGTTGATCATTGTGCATCACGAAGTGTACATATTGGCCCATTATCCACACAATGGCAGTCTGTTTAATTTGGGGGAAGGCGGTCACCGACAAACGAATCAACTTCCTGTCATCAAGGTCATCCGTGGGCACATTCAATAGTTGACATACTTTTCCCTTACACCACAGCCACGTGGAGGCAACTCGCGTGCATGATGTGAAGCGGTGTATCGCCGTATCAGTTTGACCACATATAGTACACCATGGGTAAGCTTCAAGACGGATGGTATATCGCCGTAGAACCGTTGGGATGAGATCGTTGAGGAAGATAAAAACCTGGGAGTGTACAGCAGAAGAAATGGTCATAGCCCCAAAATTTTCCAAACAGTGGGCCAATGGACGTAGAGGGTGGTGGCCTCGATTCGCGGTTTGGAGTGTACCACTTGCCGCAACATGTTATAAATACTTTTCGTCGTTGGAACAGTCCCTGAAGGCATTTGGCGAACAGTTTCCAGAAGGTGCTGTTGATGGTCCCTAAATATCTTCGGCAAAGCTCTATCACAACCACGGGCTGTGTTTCGAATATCTTTGTATAGCGCTTTCGTAAAAGTGTCATGTTGGGAAAGGATGGTGATATCGTTCTTGCAGAGGAGTGCACGGCATTTCATGCCATGAGCTGTTAGCCCTAGCCCGCCTTGCCGGGATGGGAGATACAACTGTTCCCGTTGTACTCGGAACAAAAATCCTTGCCATATAAACCAACCTGTATATTTTGACAATTGGCTCTCAAACATTTTGGGAAGTGGGAAAAGTTGTGCGACATACCATATTTTAGAGAGCGCAAACACGTTGAGGACCATGACCCGTTGCACTATATTGAGGTTTCATTGACCAAATTGGATCAGCACTCCCCTAACTTTGGCAATGACCTTAGTCCAGTTTGCTTGCACTGTGTCCAGAAGCGATTGCTTCCAGGTAATGCCAAGAATTTTCACCTCATTTACTATCCGGAACCAGGGCTGTTGGGTAATCACTGAGTTAGTATTGAGCGGAAGCAAAGCAGTTTTCTGGGGGTTCGATTGTGCTCCAGAGGCGATATGGTAGAGCTGAAGGACGCTATCGATGTGGGAGATGTCTTCATTATTGCGAATCAATATTGATACGTCATCAGCATAGGCGCACATGCCAAAAACATGTGTGGACAGTTTGTAACCCTGTAGCTTCACCTGGGTAGTCCGAATGAACGGTTCAAGGCCAATGACAAAAAATAGCATGGAAAGGGGACATCCTTGCCTAACTGATCGTTGTATTGGAATCAGAGGGGGAAAGAAAACCGTTGACGAGCACTCGAGACGTAGCATTATAATTTATCATACGAATGTAGTCAATAAGGATTGCAGGAAATTCAAAGTGTTGCAAGACCATGTACAAGTATTCATGACTGATGCGGTCGAAAGCTTTATCAAGATCTAAGGTGAGAAAACTCATTGGCTCAGTGGGGAGCATTTCGGCTTTTAGGTGTAGGTCCCGTAGTGTCGCTAAGTTTGTTAACAGAGTTCTTCCAGGAATACTGCAACATTGTTCATCACCAATGATATCATGTAGAACAGTCTTCAATCGGCATGCAAGTACTTTGGTAAGGACTTTATAATCACTGCAGAGCAGAGTAACTGGTCGGAAGTCACCAACTGCCATGGGACAGGATGTTTTTGGTATGAGACTATGGTACCCTCGTGATGTGATTGACAAAGAGCACGACGTTGGAGAATGGTACGCAAGACGTGACAAAATTATTTGCCAATGAGAGGCCAGAAGTGTTTATACAGTTCATATGGCAGTCCACCAATGCCAGGTGAGCGGTTATTTGGGAGGTGCTTAACCACAGAGTGAATCTCTTCATCCGTAATATCCGCGCTGAGCAGAGTTTTGTTGTCCGGAGATAGTTGGGTACTGCAAGATGAAAGCAATAGGGTCACCTGTTGTGGATCAATTGGAGCCTTAGCGTAGAACCGTTGATAAAATAATGATATTTCACTACGTATAGCGTCAGGGGAGGTGACGACACTTCCAGTACTGGTGCGGAGGCGGTGGATATATTTACGTTGCCGCTCACGTTGTCCTTTGGCGATATGGTATACACTTGCACTTTCGTCCGGGAGCACTGTACGATCTTTTAAAGCCACGTTTATATGAGCGAGCGTTCGTTGCTGTAGAGACAGGAGCTTGGTTTTAACTTCCCGAATCTGGTCATACATACGCTCCCCAGCATCAGATCTTTGCTGGAGCTGGCGAAGAACTCGATAGTAAAATTCAACTGTATCCCGTCTTTCCCGACCTCGTTGGTAGGATATGTTCTTAAAGACGCGGCGGATCCCTGGTTTAACTAAAATATCTCACCAGTCTGCACAGTCGTGAAAGTTGCAGTTTTGTTGGACCCATCGAGTCCAGTGTTGTCTGAAAATATCTTGGCATTCCTCCTCCATTAACAGCGAGCAATTCAGTTTCCAATAACCTCTTCCTATGTGAAATATGGGATGGGGGTAAGAGATTGTACATACGACTGCATGATGGTTAGTGAAACTGGCAGGTATCACTTCATATCGTCTAGGCTGGATAAGTTCCTGGGAAAAGTAGATGCGGTCAATTCGTCATGAGGAGTTGTGACTTATACAGGTGTAATGGGGCAGGGACACCCGTAAACTATCCACAGCATCAATGAGGTGTAGGGAGGTAAGGAGGGTCCTGAGAGCCGGGTTGACACCTTGGTATGGACTAGTGGAATCCTCTGGGCGTTGAATACAATTGAAATCCCCTGCAAGAATAAGTTTTTCCTTAACGTCGTGCAGATAAGGCAGTATACTCTGTTGAAAGAACATTTTCCGTTCCACACGTTTATTGGACCCGGATGGGGCATATAAATTTATCAGGGTGGTATTGTTTATGTGTCCAGATATTATGCGTCCTGATGGATGACATATCACACCTTCGAGTGGGATATCATGTCTTATGAGGAATCCGGTCCCTCTATTCGTAGTACCGGTATTGATGTATTGTTTGTAGAAGGCAGATATGGGCAAACAGGGTATAGCAACTTCTTGAATGAAGGCAATGTCAATGTCTGCATCTTGAAAGAATTTCTCCAACATTTGAAATTTCAGAGGGCATTCTATTACATTGATATTCACAGTGGCCACAGTGAGAAATTGCGCCATTAAGAGAAGTATAAAAGCTGTGCTAGACATACTGGAAGGTGGACTCGAGAAAAAAAAAGACACGGGTGAGAAATATACTGGTGCACTATGTCAAATTAGGTGAGATAGTTCCTTATGACTGCCATTCATAGGCCGGCTGTCAGCGTTTGAGAGCGTTCGTGGGTACCTAGATGAAGTAGAATGAAGATTTTGTTTCTTTTTCACAGCTGCGGGAACGTTTGTAGAACCAGTTTGATTCTTCGGGGCTGGTACGGCAATCGAGGCATTTGTTTTAATCTTCTTAGATACGTTCTCAGATCCCCGATCATCCTGCTTAAGTGAGTCGGTAGGTACCAGAGAAGGTGGGGCAGTGAAGACAAAATTTCTGTGGCTGCCTGTAGTGCGGCAGAGTTGGTTCTAAGGCTGCCATACAGGTTGCCGATAGCACAGGGGCACTCTGTGGCTCGCTGAACTGGTCAGTGCAAGGTACCAGTTCTGCGTCATGTGTGTCCGAGGCCACTTCTGCTGGTGTCCCAGCTGACTGATCAATAAGCATGTTTTCATGTGACGTTTGCTGTGTCACAACATCCGAGTATTGGACACGTCGTTGTTGTGTAGGAGTTATACCGAGGGGAATCATTTTCTTTGGGCAGTTGATACGTAGATGTGTGTTAGCATTGCAAATTAAACAGGTCTGTTTCTGTCCATTGTACGATATATAGCCAGAATGGCCACCAAAAGTCTCAGTGGAGGGGATATCTTGTTTGATTTCCATAGTGACTGCACGTATTCCATTATACACCGGGAACTGATAAGCAGAAGGCCATTGTTCTTTCCTGACGTCACTCACAGTGCCATATTTCGACAGGACGGATTTGAAAATTTCAGGGGGAACTTCGAGTGGGACATTAAATATACGCACTGTGGTAAAATTTGAATCCGCTGTGGAGAGCTTAACATTAGTCATTTCGCCTGAGTCATACTGAAATTTAATAGGAGCTGCAAAAGTATTTAGCAATTTCTGATAAATAGATATGCTGATTACCTTGATGTACATGGTTCTTTCTTGCGCATTTAACTGGATGCCTTCTACTTGGTCGACAGTCAACCGGAGGGTATCGCTAATCCAGCGGTGAATTTCTCCTTGTGTGGGGCAAGAACTCTGCCTGTCCCATTGACAGCGTACGGTGTTTTTCCTCTGGTATCCGGATATGATTTTCAGCGGGGTTTTCTGGGTTTCTGGTTTTGTTGTCCTATCTGGAACACTACTTGAAAAAGTATTGTCCGAATTACACACGGGAGGTCAGTACACCCGTGAAACTATCGGAAGCACCGGTATTAGGAAACGTACACTCTTCCAATGCGGTCACACAGCGCGCACACACGCACCTCACTCGGCCACGACTAGTGACCAACACTAGTGGCAAGCAAATCCTTGTTATATTTTCCAAGTTATTGTGGTATTTGATGCCTTTTTTCAGTGTTGCCTTAGTAAACAAAAGTTTGGTGCTTTTCAGTCGGGCAACAAACTTGGATTAAGTGTATTTATTAATCTCATGTAATTTTTTTCAGGATTAGGGTATAACCCAACTCATTTGGGTACATTCATGTTGACCGACTGAAAAGCACCAAACCTTTGTTTTCCAAGTTAGTAAATGTGATAAATGATTGTTATTCTCCTTCAGTTTAATTGGGCACATTAAAATACTGACCGACTGAAAATCAATTATTGTGTTTAATAATGCCAGTTCCTTCACACAGATAAGATTATGCTTCGAGTTATCCCTTGATGGTGCAATCTACTCTCTGTTTTATGTTGCGAAACAATAGCTCATCTCTCTCATGTACAACACTCAACAAATTTTGTGGAAGTATGGATAGGTCATTCATTCATTCATTCAGTCATTCATTCATTCATTCATAATACATAATTATACATAACAATTCAATAACCATTAACAATTAAACTGCAGTATTTACACAAATCGTCAGTATTTTCTTAAACACACCTAGCTTATATGTTTGGGAATAGGCTCTAAAACTGCGGCAGGTTGAGAGTTCCAGTTATCAATGGCCCGGTTAACGAAAGAATATTTACCATAATTTGTACGCTGTGGTCGGCCCTTAAGTTTGAAAAGATGATCACTCCTGGTCATGTAAGTGGGCTTTCACATTCGTTTGCTAAGCTCACCCCATGCTGGTTGATTTGAATACGTGTTGTACATAGCACAGAGACTAGATTTCACACTCCTAGCCTCCAGTGATTCCCACCCAAGTTTCTTTAACATACGGCTCAGACTGCTCTCGGGATTAAAGTCACTGAGCACAAATCTAGCGACCTTTCTTTGTACCATTTCCAACTCATTGATGAGCCCTACTTGATATGGATCCCAAACCGCCGAGGCGTATTCCAGAATAGGTCATACAAGTGACAAATATCCTAATTATTTAGCAGAGGTACTACTTCTTTTAATACCCTCATTACAAAGTGCAGAAATTTGTAAGCTTCATCTTGTTAAGTTAAAATGGAAGTAAGTTTGTAGTTTTACGTGACTACTACTTCGATTAATCGATTATTCAATAATTGAAATTAATCGATTAAGAGTATCAGACCTATTCTGAACCCATCAACGATCAGAAATCAAAGCTTAGTTTCCTTTAAGGGATGTTATGTACAGGGTGTCCGGGAATGTTCTCCGCAGTGCCTAGGCACTGCTACGTTAAGGTGAGAGCCAAAGTTAAGTTGGCAGCACGGTTGCTGCTGACAGCGCGACTGCCGCCGCTTGTATCAAGACAAAACAAACAACAAACAGACCACTTAGAGATTCCTGTTTCTTGAGCTAATTTGCGTATTGATTTACTTGGACTTCGCAGCATTATATCGGAAATTTCCTCAAGTTTTTCGTCTGTTAACAACGTAGGCCAGCCTGTTCCTGGTACATCGTGAACTGAGCCAGTCACACGAAATTTACTTATCAAATCCTGAACGGTATCACGGTTTGGACACTTGAATTAGGAAACCACGTCTGAAATTTTAGTTTTATATTTTCTGTAAACCGATCGCCTTCACGAAAAACGTATTCCGCTAAAAACGCTCTCTCTTCAGTAGTAAACATTACCGCCTGTATCCTGTTGCACTATCCCAATAATCTAAACACTCCCTTACTGCATTCACACTGACGCTTTCTACAGCGCAGCACAGCTCAGCTCACACGTGTGTTCTGATATCCTGTCGACCTTGGAGAAGACAAGCTAGTACCTGGCTGTCGGCGAGTGAGCAAAAGGTCTGCCAACTTAACTCTGGCTCTCACCTAACGTAGCAGGGCCTAGGCACTGCGGAGAACATTCCCTGACGCACTGTATATCTCTGACTTTCGTCATAATGACAATTCACCTTCGACACCAAGCACACAAGAAAAATGCAACATTAACATGAGTTCATTATTTCGCATTTCTGGAGAAATTTATCCACGAATTGTTAGTGATGTAGGCCCAATAAATATCCCAAATTTTGGAATTATTCATCGTTGTGCATCAAAAAAGACTGGAGGCAGTTCAAGAAATCAGAAATCCAATTGTCGCCCTAAACACAGGGGCTGGGGAGTGTAAGATGGACATAATGTTCAAGCAGGAACAATTTTGGCGATTCAGTTGACGACTCGTTTCCATCCAGGATTGCATTTATGGGAATTGTGAAATAGCAGTTTCTAGAAGAAACTATTCATCAAGGATTTTAAAGACGAAGGAGTTTAACTCCGGATTTCAACAAAGGAACAGCTTTTTAAGAATTTTATATCAAACTTTAGTCATGACGTAAATCCGATATTTTATTTGTGTAAAAGGATTTTAGTTAGTGTAAATGATGTTGTAAAATCTTTATGTAATATTTTAGCAAACTATGAACGACTGATGAAGGCATAAAAATGCCGAAACATGTATTGTGTGATTTGAAGTGAAAAATTAAAACCAAATTTGTGTTGAAAGGTGGAAACCATAATTAGCAATTAGCAATTAAAGGACGTTTGTCTAATTTGTGTTACACTTCAAGTATCACTGCATACATGTTTCATTTTCTCCTGTTCTTCTCCTTGCTGGTTATGATCATCCAAGAATAGTAGCAGTGTGACTTTGTCGCGAAAATAGATGTGTTTGCGGTCACTGTGGGCAAAGGAAGGCATCCTATTTTATCTGTCTGTAAATGTTATTACTTTCAAAAGCTTTTTCTTCCTTCCCTTTTTTTGTTCCCTTCACATCCTTGAACTTTTCTCCATCACCTCCTTTCCCTTCGTGCTCATTTTCTCCACCGTGTGATCTGCTACGCCGTTTCTCTCCCCCCTCTCCCTCCTACTGGATAAAACAAAAGACTCCATCTCTTCTGGTCAGTTGAAAGAAACACAAACAGACCTTTTAGGGTGTACGGATGGGAGATACGAGTTAGATGGTGGACTCTCTGTTTTCACTCGCATATTTTTCATCCTTACGTTCTTTCTTTGTTCTCTTTTGGGAGATCTGCAACTCAACCTCAACATCATTTCAACTTATAAATTAGCATTATTTAACACACTTCGATGCGTGTTTAAATTAACATGCCTTAGAGAGGTATCATTTCCTTGTTGCCTCCATTTACAAAGAGGTAATTCCCCGAACACAAAAATAAAAATTATTTTTCTCTCGCGAGACTTTTTTTTATTATTATTTCCATGCGTTTGTTGTGCGAGACTCTGAAAGGGTTCTGTCTACACTGCCTTATGTTTGAACTCACTGGAACCAACTGTGTTAATTTAAAAATATAATTGCTCTTCAGTGAAGAATCATTGTCTCGAAATTGGAAGTCGCTGATTGGACGACCAGAGTGAGCTAATCGGAGTCGGCCTTAGGAGCTTACTGGAGTTGTTTCTTTTTTGAGATGGGGTAGTCCGTTTGAATCGAAAATCTGCAGACTACATCAAGCAAGTTATTTATTTACCTACTTATTTATCTATTTATAGATTTATTTATGTCTTTTTTTATTTATTTATTTATTTAATCTGCGAGGTCCTAATATATGAGCTAAACGCTGTAGTTTGCATGAATATTTTATATTTGTATTTCTGAAAGTGGGTAGTTTCCCCTAATCCGGTGTGATTACGGATATTTCCGGCCTTAAAAGCCGTTACCAACCTGCCAAGCCATCACATAAACCAAAGTAGAAGCCTTGGAAGAAATAAAATACACGTTGTAATCTATATTTTCGAATGCCAGTTGTGCCAAATGTTCCATGTGGCAATATATCTTCTTAAGGAATGCACATAAGCATACTTTGCATTCTTTTAATGGATTGAATAATTATGCTATCTGTTATACACTATTGACCAACCGAAATATAACTTAAATCGGCGCATGCTCTCATGGACCGCATGAATTCAACTTAAAACGTCTTCCGTTTAGGTCATCAACTAATAGGTAAATCACGGTTGAGATAGATAAATCAAGGTTGAGTAGGCGAGAAGCTCAGGAATGAATCTCATGGGCTGTTTCTCGTACAGGTGAGAACATGCCCTCTTGTTGTAGCAGACATGGAAGGCTTTCCGCACTCATCATTTTACTGCCAGACACAACGGGGGAAATAGAGACAGCTTGTTCAAAGCATGTTCCTGCTTAGTTTAGCCTTTGTAAAGGTCTGATTCAGTCGGTCTAAAGTTTTTGAAACAATTTGCCTTTTTGATTGTTAAGTGATATAAAATAAGAAAATTGTTAGGAACTAATCAATCTCTTTCGTTTTAAGTTCTAAAATTACTTAATATGAATGAATAAATAAGTTCTAGCCTAGTAATTATCCACCGTCATTATTACAGCAATCATGAAACATTATTCATGTTTATTTCTTTGTTACGTATTTTAAAAAGGTGTTAACCTGTTAACGCTGGCCTCGTGGTGTTGGGGTAGTGCGCCTGCCTCTCACCCGGAGGCCCCGGGTTCGATCCCCATCTCCGTCAGGGATTTTAAAACTGACGTGAGGGTTGAAACGGGGTGCACTCAGCCTCGTGAGGACAATTGAGTAGCTGTCTGACAGTGAGACAGCGCCCCGATCACGAAAACCAAGATTAACGGCCGAGGGGACCCGACGCGCTGATCACGCGTCACCCTAATAACTACAGGCCGAATGGCTGTGCAGCGGTCGCTTGGGCGGCCTTAGCCCGTCAAGGGCTGTATAGTACCAGGGGTTGACTTTGTTGTTGTTTTTTTTGTTAACCTGTTAACAGGGTGTACTCTTCGAATTAACTTCCTCGGTCGGACAGTAGTAGAGTGTCTGCCCGTGATCACAAGATCGCGGGTTTTAATCCCAGCCGAGAGAGTCGTATTTTTGAAGTCGAGTCGTACGCAGTCGGGATTGAAGTATTATTATTATTATTATTATTATTATTATTATTATTATTATTATTATTGATTCTGATTGTTGTGGCCATGTTTGGCATACAGTGTGCTTGTGCGGTACTGGTGTATTTATCGAAAAAATTGCTATTTGTGGAAGTGAGAATTGTATTCCAGCTTGGGAACAGGTCAGTGTGTACCGTAGTTCATTGTTTAACATACGGTGCTGACTACATTGTATTCCTCAAATCAACTTCATCGAGTGTAGACTGGATTTGTTACGTGATTTTGGGGTTAAGTTTTATCATGTACTATTAGCCCATAGAGCATGAAGTTTCCTCTGTGACAGGAAGTGACGTAATCTAAGCGTATTTTCCAAAGCCATCTGAGCTTAGAGTGGTAGTATAGTCAACAGAGCCTATAGGTTCCGTCGTCAGAGGGCAGTAAGAAGGTCTGGCCTACTTCAATGGCCATTAGAGCCCCGCTACCTTGGGTACGTAGCAACTGCCCTCTGCTTGATAATAGAGGGAGGGACTGGACTCTTTGGAGTCAGCACCATTTTCTTCCCACACCACTGGCCTAACGTACGCTTTACCAGTTTCGGAACATGAATCGTCTTCTAATGAACCAAGAAAGAGATGCGAACTGGAAAAATGAGGTATGGCCTCGATTGTCTAAGGTGAATATAACGGGAGAATCATCGGTTGCGGAAGATACAATACTTCTTCCATCCCAACATCTTGACAAACTGAGGAGAACGGAAGAAGATGCATTGCAGAAATACTATAATATTATTCAAAAGATGAAGCTTGCTGCGGCGAAACAGAAAAACATGTCCAAGGATGTGAAGGATGGTATTGTGGAGATGGAGGAGGCCATTGACAGCATTGTCTTCTGTAAGAATGCTAGGTACAGGGAGAAACAACAAGTCGACGAAACCACAATAACTGATCGAGCACAAGCATCAAACTCTCTTGACGACGAAAGAGAAATGGAAGAAAAGGAAAGAGGAGAAGTAGAGTCATGTACTAAGGTTGTGTCCAGGAAGAAACCACGAGAGAAAAGGAATCAAATGCAGGTTGAATTGCAGCGGGAAGATTCTCCAGGCAAGAGACAGAGTCAAATGCTCAAGAAGCAACTAACAAAGTCTCGACTGCCAGCTGTGTTAATTAAGCCAGCAGAAGGCAAGTCGTATGCCGTTGAGTTACGGGAGATCCGGCAGAAGGCAAATCCTGCTGACACAGGAACGGAAGTTAGGTCTATAACCCAGACTAGAGCCGGTGAATTTCTTGTTACTCTCGGGAAAAGCAATCGAGATAATGCGAAATTTAGCGACTCATTGAATAATATCCAGGGACAAGATGCTACTGTCCGCAGTCTTGAGCCAAAGGTGACGACTGAGATTAGAGATCTTGATGTTCTCACGACCAAAGATGAAGTTTTAGAGTCCATTAAGGATATTATTAAAGAACCCCCGGATGGTCTGAGGATTATGGTAACGCAGACTAACAGTCGGAAACAGAGATTGGCTGTTATTACTCTGCCAGAAAAAGCTGCAAATGATCTTCTAAGGGAAGGCTTGGTTCAAGTAGGATGGGTCAGTTGTAGAGTGAGGCGGAGAATATCTATTCTACGATGCTACCGATGCCTTAGTTACGGTTATATAGCCAAAATTTGTGAGGGCCCTGACAGAAGCAAGTCTTGCTTCTACTGTGGACAGAATGATCACAAAGCCAAGGATTGCATCAACCCAAAGAAGTGTGTGTTATGCGAGGAGAGTGGCGTTACGCAGCAGGATTTGTGTCATGTGGCCGGATCGGGCCAATGTAAGGTGTTCTGAGAGGCCCTGGAGAAAGCGACGTACCTGAAACGAAAATGATCTGAGTTCTACAAGCTAATATAGAAAGGAGTAGAACAGCCCATCATCTGTTATACCAGCTAGCTGCCGAGAAACAAACTAATCTGCTGTTAATTAGTGAACAGTACCAAGATAAGGAGTCTCCTCTCTGGCTTAGAGATCAATTAGGCACCTCTGCTATTTGGATCTTAGACCCTGGAAATATTCCAATTAAAGCACATGGGAGCGGGAACGGATTCGCTTGGTTAAAGAGTAGAGGAGTCACCTATTTTAGTGTCTATCTTACTCCAAATGAAACAATGGGAACATTTCGTCAGAAAGTCAACTCTCTGGAAGATGCCATCCTTAATACAACTGGAGCAATCATTGTAGCTGGGGATTTCAATGCCAGAGCAGTGGAATGGGGTATGCCACATACCGATTCCCGAGGTAAGTTCATTCTGGAAATGGCATCAAGGACAGGGCTTTTGATCTTAAATGTAGGTGCAGTGTCAACCTTTTGGCGTCCGGGTTATACAGAGACCATGCCGGATATCTACATGGCTTCTGAGACGTTAGTACCACACATCAAGGAATGGAAGGTTATAGAAGACTACACTGGTAGTGATCATCAGTATATTAATTTTGATGTGTGCAGTAATATAAGTGGGAAGAACTTATCTACTCAGAAACAACGGAGATGGAATTTGAATGAGATCCATCTTGATGCATTTAAGGAGGCGTTAGCCTGTGGTGTAGAACTAATTGAGGATATGGAGCCTGACGGAGAGGCTGATGTTGAGACTCTCGTTTCCTCAACTATGAATCTTCTTACATTGGCTTGTGATACCTCAATGCCAAGTTTAAGATCACGCCATCGGAAGAGCCCTGCATATTGGTGGACACATGAAATTGCAGAATTGAGGCGGAATTGAGACTCTGACGTGCCGCACAACGGACAAGAAATCTGGATGATGCCAATGCCTTATCAGCCGAACATAGAGATGCATGGAAGCTACTTCGGAAAACCATAAATCAAAGCAAAGCTGAGAGCTGGAGGAAGCTATGTGAGGATATTGACACTGATCCATGGGGATTGGGTTATAAAATTGTCAGAAAGAAGCTTGGATCACAAAGAACACCGTGCGTCATGGATGCAAACAGTATGGCCATTATTGTCCAAACTCTTTTCCCAACACATCCAACAATCCCTGAGCAGAATTTCGATGTAGATGTTGAAATTCCTCTTTTTATTGTGGATGAGTTAAGTAGGGCTACTCAGTCTCTGCGAAGCAAAAATCCCCTGGTCCTGACGGCATCTCAAATGAGATTCTCAAATTAATAATCGAGTTACATCCACAATTCATATTACGAATGTTCAACGAGTGTCTAAAAGCAGGAGTGTTCAGCATCTGCTGGAAGGTCTGTCGTCTGGCGCTCATTAATAAGGGAAAGGGAGACCCGGATTTACCATCATCATACCGCCCTCTGTGTATGCTCGATACAACAGGGAAGCTCTTTGAGAAGCTTCTGAAGGTCAGGTTGCGCCAAGTGATCATGGCAGCGGGCGACTTATCACCAAGACAATATGGATTTCGAACAGGAAGATCGACCCTGGATGAGATACAAGAAATCGTTGCAGCTGTCCAGCGGGCGCAGAATTACAATCACCACTCCCGTCGTGTGGTTCTCTTTGTTACTCTCGACGTAAGAAATGCATTCAACACAGTCAAGTGGAGTGACATGCTGAATGCGTTGGAGAATACATTTCATGTTCCAAATTATCTCTTACGGATGATAAATTCCTACTTGAAAGATCGTTCGTTGCTTTATAACACGACAGAAGGAAAACGCAGGGTACGGGTCTCAGCCGGAGCAGCACAGGGTACGATTTTGGGACCAGATCTATGGAATATCACATATGATAGCTTGCTGAGATCTGAAGTGCCTGATGAAACTATCCTAGTAGGTTATGCAGATGATATTGCTGCTCTTGTAGCAGGAAGAAGTGTCTAGCAGGCACAGTTGTGACTCAATATGGTAATGCGTACAATCAATAGTTGGATGGAGGAACATGTCTGTCTCTAGCACTTAGTAAGACAGAAATTGTAGTCCTAACAAAGAAGAGAATTCAGACAATACTCACAAAACAGGTAGGAGACATACAAGTAGAGACGCGGCCAGCAGCAAAATATCTGGACCTCATGATCGACAATAAACTGAATTTTGGAGAACAAATTAGACGGACTGCAGATAAGGCGGCAAGAGGAGTAACGTCTCTCAGTCGGCTAATGGCCAATGTTGGTGGGCCAAAATCTAGTGAGAGGAGATTACTGATGACAGCACCGGGTGAGTTAGCCGTGGTCGTTACGGCATGACTGCTGGCAGTCGCTCACATCCGGGAGCGAGGAGGTTTGAATCCCCCCGCCAGCAACCTTGAAGATGGTCTTCTGTGGTTTCCCATCTTCCTCCCAGGCAAATGCCGGGGTTGGTCCCTAACTATAGGTCACAGCCGCTACCTCCCAACTCCTCGTCCTTACATTCCAATTTCCCTCCCCAACGGTACTTGTAGCTCACCAATTGGGTGTCCGTCTCGAAGCAGCTACAAAACTGGCGAGCCGAACATGTCCTCGGACACTCCCGGCACTAAAAGCCATACGCTAAAAAAGAAAACTGATGACAGCTATCCATTCAGTTCTGCTGTATGGAGCGGAAATATGGGCGGATGCCCTTGATAAGGAAATGTATAGGAAGTCACTAGCACAAGTGCAGAGGCGGGGTGCTTTACGCGTGGCATCTGCTTATCGCACGGTCTCTGAAGAAGCAGTTCTTGTTATTGCTGGGATAATTCCAATTTTTTTTTCTAGCGAAAGAACGCAAGTACATTTACTGGAGGAAATCGGAAGTAGGTTTACAAAATGCAAGAAGAACAGCAAGAGCACAAACCTTTCACAATTGGCAGATCAAATGGGAGCAAGGACACCGAAGCCAGTGGACTAGGAGAATGATACCCCAGGTGCAGGTTTGGACAGAAAGAAAACATGGTGAGGTTGGTTATTATCTCACTCAGTTCTTGACTGGCCATGGATACTTCTGTTCTTATCTTACGAAGATGGGGAAAGTGGATTCACCAGATTGTATCTACTGTGTTAATGAGGTAGATAATGTTAATCACACCTTCTTCTCTTGTGGACGGTGGGTTCAAAATAGGCAGTCTCTTCAAGATCACATTGGTGTAGAGATATCTCCCGACAATATTGTTGCGGTAATGCTACAAAATGAAGAACATTGGAAACTTGTAGCAAGTTTTGTTGAAGATATCCTCCGAACAAAGAAGACGGATCTGGATCGCCACTGAAGATGATTCATTACGGAAGAGTGCCCTACGGGCAAATATAAAATGACTCTAGCCTGAAGTAATGTGCTAAACGGTTCCAGGCTAGTGTTCAGAAGTAACGGGGGAGTTTTAGTCAGTAGTCTGCTACTCAGGAGCAGGAGCCCAACACTCTGTGCGTAAATGCATTTCTTCCCCTAAATATATATATATATATATATATTATTATTATTACTACGCTTTGTTGGTGATTAATAGACCAAATTAATTAAATCTCAGTCACAAGTCACCCATAGAATACTCATTTTCACAGCCAGATGGCAGTGTTAAATAGAACGTCGAAACTGGAGAGTACATGGCCTCAACGGCACCACCTAAAGAATGTTCTGCACAACGATAACTGAGCCCATACGATTATGATTATTAGTATGTATTATTTATTGTGTTATGTATTATTTGTAAATTAAAATTGATTATTATTTATTATTTATTGCTTATTATTTATTATTTATTGTTTATTGTTTATTATTTATTATTTATTATTTATTTATTTATTTATTATTTATTATATGTCTACCCCTTATTATTCCCGTTTTCCAACGGGGTCGGGAATGAGATGAGATGGAAGTCTTTGTGGCGATGGTTTTTACGGCCGGATGCCCTTCCTGACGCCAACCTCATGAGAGGAGTTAATGAGAGATGAAATTAATAATGGTGAATGAAACTGGGCAAGGATGGGGAAGGAAGCGGCCGTGGCCTGTCAGAAGGTACCGTCCCAGCATTTGCCTGGTGTTGAAAATGGGAAACCACGGAAAACAATTTCAAGGACGGCCGACGGTGGGGCTCGAACCCACGCGTCTACCGAGTCAGCAGAGAGCTTGGTCCTATGACCTAATGCTGCGCTTTAGCCAGCATAGCCACTACAGTCGGTCTATTATTTATTATTTATTATTTATTATTTATTATTTATTATTTACTATTTATTATTTATTATTTATTATTTATTATTTATTATTTATTATTTATTATTTATTATTTATTATTTATTATTTATTATTTATTATTTATTATTTATTATTTATTATTTATTATTTATTATTTATTATTTATTATTTATTATTTATTCCGCTGCTTATTTATGATTAATGATTAATGATTTATTATTTTTAGCCTATTTTCAATTTTGAAAAAATAGGCTTATGAGATCACCTTTTGTCCGTGTGTGTGTGCGTGTGTGTGTGTGATTCGTGTGTGTGTCCCCCCCTAATAAAATCTAAACGGCAGGAGCGATTTCAATGAAACTCGGAAGGTTCATAGCACTATTCCCGGCGACCTCGACCGTGCCCTTCAAATTTTGTTACGACTCACCAATCCAACATGGCGGCTGTGCGAAATATTTCACCAGCATTCAATATCTCCGAAACTATTACCGATATTACCCTGACATTTTCTATGGTGATAGAGGGAACTACTATAAGTTCACTTATGTGACTTTTGAAAACCTGGTAACTACAAAACCAACATGGCGGCCAAGCGAATTTGCGACTTTTAAATAGACGTTTCTCGCGATTTGACCAACCAAACGCAATGAAACTTGGTACAGTATATGTTTATATACATTGTAATGCACCGACATCTAACTTCGTTCAATTGTTTACATAATCACAAGATGGCAGATGTGCGAAATATTTCACCGGCATTCTATATCTCTGAAACTATTAGCGGTATCTCCCTGAAATTTTGTACGGAGATAAAGGGCACTACTGGAAGTCCATCTATAAGACTTTCAAAAACCGGTTAACTACAAAACGAACATGGCGGCCAAGCGAATTTGAACATTTTAAATAGACCTTTCTCGCGATTTAATGTTCCAAGCGCACTGAAACCTGGTACAGGAAATATTTATACACATTGTAATCCACTGGTATCTAATTTTGTTCAATTGTTTACATAACCTCAAGATGGCGGCAGTGCGAATTTTAAAATTATTTTTTTATTTCTTGTGATGTAGTCATGCGATCGAAGTGAAAGTTTGAATAATGAACCTACGCAATAATTTTCCTTCAATGGTACATGACTCTATGGCCTATACATTTAACAATCCAACATGGCGACCATCCGAAATATTTAGACGATACTGAATATCTACGAATCTATTTTAGCAATCAAACTAATTTTTTTAATGTTCATAGGGGCTATGAACTTAAGTTCACCTATAGGACTTTAAATAACCTGGTGATCACAAATCCAACATGGCGGTGACGCGAATTATAAATATTCACATGGACGTTTCTCGCAATTTAACCATCCGCGTGCAGTGAAACTTGGTACAGTAAATGTTTATCCAAATGTTAATCCACTGGCATCTAATTTATTTCAATTGTTTCCATATCCTCAAGATGGCAGCTGTGCGAAATTTTCAAATCTCGTTTTTACTTCTTGTGTCCTAATTATGCGATTGAAGTTTGAATACTACACGTTCACAATAATCTGCATGTAACAGTACATAACTCTAGGACCTACATATATAAAATCCAACATGGCGACCATCCGAAATATTTAGTCGGTTCTCAATATCTACGAATCTATTACAGCAATCAAACTGAAATTGTGTATGTTGATAGTGGCAATTAATATAAGTAGGATATATGAAAATAGGCTGTATAGTTCTTCACGGAACTACTTGTTTAATTTATTTTAATTTACTTTTATCGTTGTGGCCACTAAGGACCGCGAGATCTCAACTCTTTTTCTTCTTGTTTGCCCACCACGCCTTCATCCTTTCGGAATGGGATTACTTCCATTCATCCGAGTGAACATGTCTCTTGCTGGGATTTACTTCCTCTTGATGAACCTGACGGAGTTTTTGTTTCAATGGGGTTATGAACAAGACGTCTGATTCGGAAATTTCGAACTTTAACTAGTCCTTATCCACTTCCACCAACCAATGAGGCATCACCTTTAGACCTCTGAAGAATGATAATTGACGGTCGGAGAATCTACTGACTGGCATTCTGAGGAGGTGGGCATAGAATTTTATTCTCCGTTTCCCGATTAAACTTGAGATATATTCAGTGTGGGAGTATATTTCTGAATTATTCGAGAACTTGTAACCTCCATCTTTGAACTTAGGACCAAGAATTTTCCTAATGATCTTTCTTTCCTTAACTTCAAATCTCTCGATCGGGCCAGCTGCGCGGTTTGTTAGGCTTTCCACTGCATGTTTATGATTAATGATTTATGAGCTATGATCTATGATCGATGATTGATGATCGATGATTTATGATTCATTATGCATCGTTTATTGTTTGTCGATTATCAATTATCATGTATCATTTCAAATTTCAAATTTGACCCTGCCACGCTTCTTCTGTCTTATCTGTCAATCATTTAAGAAGACCAACCATTCACCCAATGCAGTACCTTACCATGGCTTTTATTCTTCGGAAGGTACAAACAGAAACGTCATCAGTTTCTACTCTTTGGTTTGAGTTCTTCAAATTTGGCCATGTCACGTGTCTTAGCTGCCTATCATGTGATGTGAATCCAATTGTACGTTTGTGGTAGGTGTTCTATTACAAGTGCACTGCTAATGATGATACGAGGACATCTTGTCGTGCACGCACAGTAATTAAGGAATGGGAGGACTTGCACTGGGTCTCTGACTTTCCAAGCACTGATGTTCATTAATTTATTGGAGTGACAAGCGGTAATGACCCCGTTCCATGTCTTTCTTTACTCACACCCTTCGCTCTCTTTGTCCATGGAACCATTCTCCCAACTGTCGAGTTTTCTTCTATTTCGCTTCATCTGCTGTTTCTACCTGCCCTCCTTTTGTCCTCGAGTAGCATTTAGCTCTTTGTCCCTTTCACTCTCTCTCCCATATTCACTCTATTGTTTCATTTCTTCTGTGCTAAGTTTTTGAACTCGTATTTCAAAGGAACGAATACTTCAATGCAAAGCAGTGATGCTGTGTATGTCGGGTAATGGATGAAAATTAATTATTTGTAATAGATAAAATCTGCATTTATGTGCCTTTAAATTTATGCTTTCTCTATTAATTGCAGACAATCTTTCATCATTTCTGGGTGTTTAAAAAGATTTTGTTTTTATTTAGAACAGTGCCCAAAATTGCCGTGATTTTGTAACAGTCTTTTTTAGTACAAGCTCAAATGTACATAATATTCCCAGAAATTTTAGGAACACCACCGTATTAAACTTAGGATTTATTTTAAGTACACCTGAATAAAGGGCGTAAATATCATGTTCGAATAAAAATGTGAAGGTTGTAGCTTAAATAGTTCCTGCGTTACCGTCGTTTTGTATTTTATGGAGACCCTAAAAGAAAGCGTGCTTTTGAAGATTACAAAGATTAAAATTTATTATAAACTGTATACCAAGGGAAGCCTCCGTGGCTTAGGCGGCAGCACGCCGGCCTCTCACCACTGGGTCCGTGATTCAAATCCCCGTCACTCCATGTGAGATCTGTGCTGAACAAAACGGAGGCAGACAGGGTTTTCTCCGGGTACTCCGGTTTCCCTGTCAAAATTTCATTCCAGCAACACTCTCCACTATCATTTCATTTCATCTGTCATTCATTTAATCATTGCCCCAGAGGAGTGCGTCAGGCCTTGGCAGCCGACACAGTTCTTATCCTCGCCGCTAGATGGGGGCTTCATTCATTCCATTCCTGACCCGGTCGGAGACTGGAAGCAGGCTGTGGATTTTTCGTAAACTGTATATCAGTGGATATTGATTGTTTTTATTAGAAGAAAGCAACACGTTTAAAATTACCATTGTCTGAAGACTCCAAAGAAGTTCTTTCTCATTTTGCCAACGTGTAAGTAAAGATTTCCATCTGACCAATGTTAAAACTAAAATAACCATCAGTATATCATTGAACCCGACTGAAAACTCAGTCAATTATCCAAGTTAATCAACATGAATAGTGCACCTATACAAACATATTAACCCAGTGGGTCAAACCCCACGGTTGAACAACCGCTTGTGGTCTATTCGGAATCTGGGGAGACCACTGTAGTGTGCCATGAGGTAAATCGGAGTGCCTCAAAACCCCGTAAAGACAAAATCAGACCAAATTCAAGACTGTGGTTAATGACTTTTCATGTCAACTCCCTCTTGAAAATGGGTAAACTTAAGAATACTCTTGACAAATCTCGAGAACGGAGAATTCGAATCATCGCTTTTCAAGAATCAAGGTATACTGATGATCACCCTTTTGACTCGGAAGGGTACAGAATATATAAGGGAAAGCCTGGTGTAAGATATATGCCAAATTGTCCTCAATTCGGTACTGGATTTATAGTAGACAAGACAGTACTTGATTCTGTTGTGGACTTTAAATCCTTCTCAGGTCGACTTTCCACCATGACAGTTAAATCAGCTAATAAGATCTACACGCTAGTCAATAGACATGCACCAACCAATATTACCAATAGACAGGACGTTGATAAAGTAGACGAATTCTGGAACTTGTTAGACGATGTTCTTCAGAGAATCCCAATAAGCCATGTTGAGATCTTAATGGGTGATTTCAAATCCCAGATTAGCAAAGAAATAGAGTATAAAGACTGGGTTGGTAAATGGTCAGGTCATAAGCAAACTAACAGGAATGGCATGAGACTAATAGAGATATGCAGGAACCATGATTTATTTTTAAATCAACATTTTTCAAGAAAAAATCCTCAAAAACTAAGACTTGGATTTCACCAAATCCACTATTGGGGGAATTTCAGTTGGACCACGTACTGATCTCTCGTTCCAACACGGCGTAAATCCTGAAACTTAAAGTCCTCAAAGGATTAGATCTGGACCCTGACCATTACCCCCCAAAATTCTCTTTGGACATTATCCCACAAAGGAGGAAATTCGCTCAAAAATTACCACCCCGTCGATATGGTGTCCATCTTGTACAAAATAGTATGGAATCTACGCAAGAGACAAAAAGGTTAACCCCACAGAATTGGCAGCAACTTCAAGCTGAACTTCTAAAAAGGGCTGAAGAAATTGCACATCTAACCAGGGTACGGAAACATGCATGGTGGACTGATGAGTGTGACCAGCTCATAAACCTAAGACAACAAGCATGGCTGAACTGGCTGTACAACAAGAATTAAAGGACGCTACAATATCTTCAAGACGTTAGAAAAACAGTAACAAAATCGTAAAAGACATGAAAACACCAAATTGAAAAATATAGAAGAAGACTTCAAGAAACATCATTCTAGAAATTACCATAGAACATTCAAGCAGAAATTAACTAGATATTCCCCCCCCCCTTTCTCTGCAGTTTGAAAACGACCTTGGGAACATCGTCCACTCCAACTCTGAAAATTGTGCACTTCTTGCGGATTATTTTCGTAAACTACTCAATTGTGAGGAACCCCACGAAACATTTCAATTTGGTCATACCCTACGGAATCCTGACTCGGAATCACCGGACCTACAGGAAATTCGGGAAATAATCCAATCCATGAAAAACAACAGAGCGTCGGGAGAGGACTAGATCGTTGCAGAACTATGGAAAAATGTAGGTGAAAACCTCTTCATCAAACTCAGAGAAATTATTGATGAAATCTGGCAAACTGAAAAAATCCTCCAGTTTGGAAGATGGCGATCATCCTTCCAGTATACGAGGAAGGTAGCAAAACAAATCTAAAAAATTACCGAGGGATATCATTACTCTCGGTAACTTACAAAATGTTGTCCATAGCCCTTTTGAACCGTGCCTATCTTCAACTGGATCCGCAGGCTGGTGAATACCAAGGTGGGTTCCGGAAAGTCCAATCATGGACAGAGCAAATTATCAATTTGAAAAACTCAATGCCTTACTTCCGTAAAATGTCAAACAAAAATGATGTCATTACTTTTGTTGACTTTGCAAAGGCTTACGACAGCATTGACCGTGAATTCCTTGTTGCTGTACTCTCAGAATTTGGATTAGATCGCAAGACGACATCAATCATCAAAGATACCCTCTTAAATACAAGTTCAAAGGTTAAATTTATGGGATTAATGAGCGCAGAATTTTCAATTGATACAGGAGTGCGTCAAAGAGACGGATTATCTCCATTGTTGTTTATTTGTGCGCTCGAAAAAGTCGTCCGAGAATGGAGACGCGCTGGTGCACCTTCCCATAGACTAGGACCAAAACTCAAAGGGGTAACACTCGACTGTTTCGCATTTGCGGATGACATGGCGTTAATTGCTCCAAACATTTCTGTTGCCCAGGAACAACTTGAATTACTCCAAGAACAAGCAGCAAAAATCGGCTTACGGATTTCTTTTGACAAGACAAAATTTGTGACGGATATTAAAACTGCTACAAGCCTTCGTGGCTTAGGCGGCAGCACGCCGGCCTCTCACCGTTGGGTCCGTGGTTCAAATCCCGGTCACTCCATGTGAGATCTGTGCTGGACAAAACGGAGGCAGACAGGTTTTTCTCCGGGTACTCTGGTTTTCCCTGTCAAAATTTCATTCCAGCAACACTCTCCACTAAAATTTCATTTCATCTGTCATTCATTTAATCATTGCCCCAGAGGAGTGCGTCAGGCCTCGGCAGCCGGCACAGTTCATATCCTCGCCGCTAGATGGGGGCTTCATTCATTCCATTCCTGACCCGGTCGTAGACTGGAAGCAGGCTGTGTATTTTCATTAAAACTGCTCCGAATACACTCCGCATTGGTAATTGTAAGGTCTCCCGAGAGAAAGACTTCAAGTACTTAGGTGAATGGATCAATGAAACTGGCAACGAAAGAAAATCTATAGAAGCAAGCCTACAGAAAATGGAAACTGCTTTCCATTTGACAAAACAAGTTTATAACAAAAAATGCCTCTCTTGGAATTGTAAAATTCATCATTATTAAACAGTAGTCTTACCTACAGCCCTTTATGCAGCCGAGACACTTAACCAACAACATAAAACACTCAGAAATCAATTGGAGATTAAGGAACGCAAAATCATGCGAAAAATTATGGGACCAAGAATCAAAGATGGAATACACCTTCCAAAACCTAATGCTGACGTCTATTTGAAAATTACTAAAATCACAGACAGACTCCGTATGAGAAGGATCCATCTCATGGGGCATTTGGACAGAATGGATCCAACTAGGTTAACACATAAAATCTATACTGTTTTGCAGATAAAGGCAACAAGGTCCAATTGGTACAAACAGGTGGAAAAGGACTTGGCTGAATTAGGTTTTCCCAATCTCAAGGATCGAGAGGAAATTAGGAAAATTAATCATACACGGGGTTTTGCGGGAGAAGAGAGAAGACCTACCAGACACGTCTGGTCGCAGCAGCGAAGACTCGCTCAATCGTTGCGCATGAAGAGTTATTGGGCAAATATCAAGGCCATTAAGTGTTGATTCCGCGTGGTCCTAGGAGACCCATTTGCGCAGAAGAAGAATAAGAACGCTTGTCAACTGCTGGATGTTTGTCCACATCTTCCCCCACAATCGCATGTATCCACCGTGATAACCATACCACGCTTAGTTAAAAAGTTGTTTCAATTCAAAAGTAGCCATTTTAGGCCTTAATTTTGTGTAAAATAAAGTTCTAGTAAACCACCACTCGGAAAAAATAAATGCCACATACTCTTGTGTAACTGAGACAGTACTACGAGAAGGAGCATTGGCCTTGCTGTTTCAAAGATTCTTCTGCTGCTGTTTTAATTCAATTTAAATTGCCAATAAACGATTTACCATGCGTATTCCATTTCCTGACTACCACACTCACTGGACTTTTCTTTTCCTATTTTGCTTTGCCAGAATTGTTCACTCGGAATTTCAACATCTAAATCCAATCCAGCGATCTTCGATGAGCGTGGAGAACTATGAGCAAGAAAGTTGAGTATTAAAACTCACCAATTAGTACTCAGGGTGTACTGCTCGATAGAGTATGTGCCGTACCACTTGTCTCCCAATATTTGGTTAGCTTTTCTCCCTGGTCTCTACTCCTCTTATTAGCAACAGTACTGAAGGAGGGCTGAGTGAATTAAACCATCACACATTCAAGTATCTGAGGGAGTCAAGTGGGACGTGTTGATGAATATATAACACCTTAGCCCCTCTCCTTTCATGCCTATAGCGTAATTGTAAACAAGTTCCAAATTCCTACTTTCCACTCTCTGAATTACTTGACAACACTTTCACATGTACCATTATTTTCTCAAGAAGGCCTCTTATTTCTTCCCTACTAGGGTTGAATTTCGCAGGACTTTAACTAGGGGCGTCTACATTTTGATCCAAATGATTTAACTCACCTACTTTTAAAGAGCTGACTAAGCATGGATGTGTCTACTAAATTAGGTCTTTATGAAGGAAGCAAGGAAGAAAGCTTTTAGTTTTACGTGACCGTTTATCTCGCGATCATGAGCCACGGAATGTCCTTTTACGTGGAACACGAACCACGTGACATGGCATGTCACTTTGAAAATCTCACATGCATTGACCGGTAATCAAACCTGGTACGCCGTGTTGAGAGGCTAACAGCATAACCGCTGCACCACCACGCCTCCAGGGTCCATATGACAAACACTTGTTGGAATGGCAACCACCATAATTCCGTGTCAGTTGTTGTCCAAACTGATCACAGATAAACCTCATCCCTCAAGCATATTCATGTTAAAATACAACCATCATCATCATCATCAACAACATCATCATAATTTTGGTAAGCCAACTGTCTATTGCTTGATGAGTTTGGGTAGCTTCTTACTATTTGTGGTTGTCGAGAGGTCTATAAAACCCTGTCATATACAGCGCGGGAGCTTGTTATGAGATGTTAATTTATTAAGACCGCAGTAGCACCGCCATCTCGTTAATGCTAATCAGTGTCTTAAGACTCATTAGCGACAAGACAAGACGAGGGTAGAGCGTGCTAACTGATGCTCGTTAGCTTCCACTTGAGGGCGACACTGTCGTCGTAATACCTGTCCACACACTCACCGCCTCAATTACGTTTGGAACAAACATCAGTTAGTTGAATTATCATCAATAAGTTAGTATGGTACTTTATTTATTTCAATGGATTCACGCCGGTTACTAATAATAATATTAAAACAATACTTCGGAATTTGTATCTGCCCATGAAGACAGCTATTGAGGAGCTCAGTCTTGAAGAACGGCTAATTAGTTCCAAGAGCAGGGAATAAAGAAAACTCTTTGAACTCAAAAACTACACTGTTTCACAAAAAAGGAAGATCTGCACTACCTTTCCCACTCAATCTCCCTGCGTTGATATAGTCCACATAAACTAGTGAGCAACACAGTTCGACTTCGACAGGCTAGCCACTACAAAACTGGAAGAAAATAATTGACTGTCTGTCTTCCAATACAGCAAACATAGCGAAGGAGAAAGTACAGTCAAAATGTTACAGAAAGTTGGCGTAACAGCAAACGTCATGAAAAATTAATTGATTCAATAACTTATTTATTTATTTGTTTACTTGTTAATTTACTTATTTATTTATTTATTTATTTATTCTGGAAGCCTCCGTGGCTTAGGCGGCAGCATGCCGGCCTCTCACCGCTGGGTCCGTGGTTCAAATCCCGGTCACTCCATGTGAGATCTGTGCTGGACAAAACGGAGGCAGACAGGTTTTTCTCCGGGTACTCCGGTTTTCCCTGTCAAAATTTCATTCCAGCAACACTCTCCACTATCATTCCATTTCATCTGTCATTCATTTAATCATTGCCCCAGAGGAGTGCGTCAGGCCTCGGCAGCCGGCACAGTCCATATCCTCGCCGCTAGATGGGGGCTTCATTCATTCCATTCCTGACCCGGTCGGAGACTGGAAGCAGGCTGTGGATTTTCATTTTCATTTATTTATTTATTTATTTATTTATTTATTTATTTATTTATTAACTTGTTTCACTTATGTTACCAGATTTTTTACAGAATCTTGTAGAACACAATTTTAACTGCCCGTAAGCGAATAAAAATCTTTTTTTTTTGGACCCTGTGCCCCATGGTAGGGGAGGGGGTTGGGATCCCAATTGAATTATTATTGTTTCGTTCCATTTAGAGACTTGAGTTATCGTGGGCATCAGTTCCCTGTTCTAGTGCATGTGTAGAATATATTTGATAACTGGGGTTATTGTTATTGTAACTAGCCTACCCGTGTTAGCCTACTGAGGCTAATTTTCAGAAGGAAGCGGGTGTGGATGTTAAAGACCATCACGGCATTTGTCTGGTGATAGAGTGAGAAATGACTTCCAGGATGACCAAGAAAGGGATTACAGCAGCATAATCCATTTCCCTTCTTGGCTGTCCTACCGAGGCTAGGATTGAAATCCCCCATGGCTGCAATGGAAATAATGCCCAGGCCACTCTGAAAATGTAATTAGATATCACTAGATCATGATAGCAAATTCTTAGCGAATTATTGTGACATTCAATTTCTAAATGCAGTTAACATTTTACTATTGAAAAGTACAATTCGCGTTTGACATTTCAAATAATGGTGGGGTATTATTCCGTGGAAGTAAACACCAATTCCAATAGCCAAGTGTCCACAAGTATAGGACTCAACTGAAGCATCGTTTCTCAAATCCACAATATTCACCCTGCAATGTGTGGTTGTGAACACGTAAATTAATTGACGTAACAAAGCCTTTCCTGAAATTTTAAATAAAATAACTGACTGGCAGGTAGCTTAATCAAGATTGATCCAATGGCCAGGTGGTGAAGAATCCTGTCTTGACTTGTCCTAAGCAAGTTAATCGGTGTGAGAGAAATATTACTTAAAATCTACGAAGAATACAATGGGTGATGAATCTGTATGCACGGTTTGTTTTAGCAAACAACAATTGAATACCGATTAAGCCTGAACCCCAAAATATGGTCTAGTATTAAGAAAAAAGACCCCTTGATGAATGCAGTATTTTTGATGTGTAACATCTTTCCACTCGGTTGCTGGATATTTTTGAGGGAGTGATTTTGAAAAATGGGACGGAAGTGGATCGGACGGAAGTGTGTAAGACGCACTGGTTTCATCTGGCAGTGGTTACAGGAAACAATGAGGGCGCGGTGTTTGAGATTGGTACCATGACGCACTGTCGGCCATGTGGAATGTATATCACATACGGATTACTTCAAAGTTTGGAGGCGCCATTACAGATATTTCTACAATAAATCATCTTCAAGTTGTCGTTCTTTGGTGTAAAAATATTCATTATATCATATTTGCTGAACACAATTATGATTTATTAAGAGTCTGTTTTTCAATCTCTGGATAAAAATTATGGGCATCCCCTCCACGAGTAACTTTGCTCAACACTTTCATACTGAACGGTAAACACTCATGCGAACTCTGGTGTCAACTGATTCAAACACAAACCACATTTTAAAAGTATTTGCATCAGTATTTAAATGATGATATGCTTTAATATGAAACATTATAACTCGTCGGCAAAGCCGGTATTGTGTTTCTGCACAATGGCTATTGAGATATTACCCCACATTGCGGTAATGCAGTGATCAATGTGATAGGCCTATATATCGATGTATTTATATGGGAACTTGGTTAGCCTTTCATAGACCACTATAGGAATTCCCTTTACTGTCACGCAGGCGTATTCATAACTAATTTAAAACTCAATTCCACGCAGGACCATTATCGAAAAAAAATGGAGCATAAAAATACTTCCATATTATTACCAGCACGTGAAAATAAGTAACTGTCTTGTTCTGTAAATTACTGTGGTTGTAATGGTTGCGTGGATGGCATCTTGGTCTGCGAATCATGAGGTCTCAGGTTAGAACCCCAGTCTCGGCAATTATTTTTGCTACCGGATTATCGATTTAAACGATATCTAGCATAACATTATGCGTTATTTTAACAGAATCTACCTGAAATTACGATTTATCTCATTTTAATTACAATAGTTTGCACCAAGCAGGTGTTGGGAAATTTGATTGTATTGAACATTATTTCTAGTAGTCTATAGACAGGCTAGAGACTATGGTTTCATTCCTCCTCTTAATTTACAATATAATATGTGATGTTTGTTCAATCAAGTGTGACAGTAGCATATTTCCAATTCAATCTATTCATTCATCATAGTACCAGTATGAAAACGGAGCGTAAATTAACATTTTAAGAATGTCCAAGCTGTGTAGTATACGAGTAGGATAACATGTCACATGATTTCACATACATATCATCTCAATTTCATAGTAGGATAACATGTCAGATGTTACACATCATATGCGACTACAGTAAGGCTCGTATCTTTTTAAATACTTCTGTCAGCACAAGATAAAGAAAAATGTGTATTTTCATGGATGTATGTCCTGTTTATGGCTGTGAATATTTGGAAGTTACTCAGGTATGAGTGGTGATGAGTAATGGTATTATGGGCATAGCCAGTGTCTGTGGATGCAGTGAAAGGAGCCTTCATAGGATAGTCGTACTGCTCTGACTCAGTGAGGAAAGCGACAGTTAAAACACATTCCTCACTTTACCAAGCACGCCTAATTGTAGCGTTGCCTTTGGTTTTGGATTTTATGGTGTCATGTTTTCTAGGATCTAACCAGTCTCCGGACTGATTACTTCACAGACAGACACCCTAAGAGAAGATTCAGCAAGGGAAAAATCAATCTTGTTTCAATTGCATGTATGAATCATTATAATTAGGCCCGTATTCTTTGGTGGTCTCTACATGTCGTGGTCTGCGTGTTAAACAGCTTCCAACTTCTCTACTTTTTCACCCCTGCCCTGTCCTCTCGTGACCTCATTAAGTTAAGTGACTGAGTCTACTCATTTTATGAGTAAATAATAGTGATTTAGAAATGAAATTAGCTTCTCCCAAGGGACTTTCCAACATTATGAAGCTCGCTATGAATCAGTGGTTGAAGAAAGAGATCCATCAGGGAGCATGCCGCCAGATGGATGTGAAAGGGAACATCAATCACGGTATGTGAATACCAACGTCGGCTCTGTTTACATGAGTAGTGGGTGGAGGCAGGGCTATGCCCCCACCGCAATACAACCCACTGCGATTGAAGTTTCAGAAGAAAGACAGCAATCGATTGAAGCCAGACGTAGGAACTGAATAAAGATAAAGAAAAGAATGGCTATAGCAATGTTAGTGTTGCTTTTAAGTGCTCCGGACACTGCATCATGGTCATTAGCCCCATGTACTTGTGAAGGTGTGTGTTTTTCTTACCCGTATGGGTTAACCTGCAACGTAACTTTGCACCTTAAAAGTTGCACCACGTTTTTAAAGGGGTCTATAAGTCCAGAGATCGACGGTTTGAATCTCGATGCTGGCAACGACTATCCTCAGTCTGGTTTATTGCCGGATTTTCCACAGTCCCTCCACGAAAGTGCCGGAACGGTAACTTGTTCCATGTAGCGAGGCACCTACCCTAATCCCGGAGCCACCTTCTGTGGTCTGGAGGGACGTATTGACATTTCTTATCCAAAGATCATGGGTTTGATTCCCGGCTCAGTGAAGAAATTAAATTCTTATCAGAGGTTGGAACGGGTTATGCTCAGCCTCGTGAGGCAAAAATAAGAAAATGGGTACGGTTCCTTCCTGAGCTAACCTAGAAATGGAATATTTCATTGTTCAAACCTCTACTCCAGGTAGGCCTAAATGCCAGGATGGTACTAAGGCCATAAACGCCATATTTCAGATCCTAGTCTCTATTACAAAAATAATGCACACGCTAGTACAGCCACCGGAAGGATTCAGGATATCAGACAGATTAAACACACAAACAAGTACTCGGGGTTGATATCCTGGGTGTCCCAAACTCCTAGAAACAGTACATTTAGGCCTATATCAACAACAATTCATCTTCCTGGATTTAAAATATAAAAAAACATGCATACTAAGTTGTTGATGTTGTTTGAGTCTTCAGTCATTTGACTGGTTTGATGCAGCGCTCTATGCCTCCCTGTCCTGAGCTAATCGTTTCATCTCTACATAGCTACCACACCCTACGTCCGATGAAATCTGTTTAACATATTCTAACCTTGGTCTACCCCTAGAGTTCTTGTCCTCGACTCTTCCTTCCATAACTAAGCTTGCTATTCCTGGGTGTCTTAGTATGTGTCCTACCAACCTATCTCTTCTCTTCATTAGCAGTCGCCAGAAACATCTCTCCTCTCCCATTAGTCTTAATATCTCTTCGTTTGTAACCCTATCTACCCATCTGATCTTCATCATTCTCCTGTAACACCACATTTCAAACGCTTCATTCTCCTCTTTTCTGCTGCACAATAATCCAAGTTTCACTTCCATAGAGTGCCACGCTCCAGACAAAGGCCTTCAAAAATGACTTCCTAATACCTAAATCTATATTCGATGTCAACAGATTCCTTTTTTGTAGGTTCTTTACACGCCATAAATCATGACACGGGTCTGTCGGCTTTACTTCCCCTCCAAAGGAAGGTATATTGAGGAATTTTAACGCTCTTAAAAATCTGACGGCTTCGGCCGGGTTTGAACCCGCCATCTTAGGCATAGCAGTTTAGCAAGCTACCGACAACGCTACGTCCCTTTTAATTATTACGTACATTGGTCTGTAGAGACACCGGAGTGTCGGGTTTTCACCGGGAAGGTGAAACAACTCCTTCGCAATTGAAAAACGTCAAAATCCAACTGACTGTGTCAGTATTCGATCCTCCAACTGCGAGAACCATGCCACGCGGCTAACCAAATACGAAAATACGGTGGAGTGAATTAGTACCTGATGAGTTGGGATTGTAACGGTTGCCTCAAAACCCTTTGTTTCTTTCCCCTCCAGGGATTATTTATGTCCCCCACTCAGGTGCGCCATAAGACCATAAAAAGCTAGTGTTAACGACAAGTCTTAATGAAGCTGCTTATATTGTCACGCTCTTAGCACCACTCCAAGACACAGGGGGAGAGATGTTCCACAAGATAACCAGCTATCTTCCCAACTTAACTACCACACTGACCACTGTAGGAAATGAAGCGAGTAGATGACGTTTGCTCGCGATACCTCACGATTAATGTCCAAGATAAAAAGACACATTTCCACTTATTTAATATCAACTCCACTGAACACAGAATAAACATGCTTGGATCAATATCAATACAATTTGTTATTTTTACTGCTAATCAAGTGTTTTCTTTATCACAACGGGAACTATTCTCACACAGTCCACCTATTGATATACAGGATTAGTCATTTACTTTGTCCAACTCAAATCTTTTGTGTTGGTACTTCATTTCGGTGTTTGAAACTAAAATGATCATCAACCTTATAAATTTGTGTGTTTTTTCTTCAGACTTTGTGCCTCTCTTAAACTCTCTTGGTAATTGAAGCTGTATTTGGTTGGTTGGTTGGTTCGTTGGTTTAGGGGTTGCGACAACGCGGTTATTTAGCCCCGTATACTATGGGTGTGTATAGAATCTGTCTGATAACCGGTGTTACTTGTGATGGCTATAAGAGTACGTGTTATCTGTAATTCGGGTGACGACTGCAGACGATCAATTTCAAGCACTTCCTACTATTGCTACCAAATGCTACCGTCAACGACACCTAGCTATGGACTTAGCTACTAGATGCCACTGCAACCAGTACCTGGTGGAGAACGTTGGAACTTAAGAGCATTAATCAAATCTAACCTACAAATTAAGCTTCACACAATTTATAGCAGTTAGTGGAAGGTTCTTTTACATGCTATAAATCTATGACATGTGCTCGCCGGCTTTACTTCCCCTCCGAAGGACGGCATACTGAGGGATTTTTAACGCTCTTAAAAAACGACGACTTCGGCCGGGTTTGACCATGCGATCTTGGGCATGGAAGCTCAGCATGCTACCAACTACGCCACCGAAGCCCCTGTAGCTGTAATTACACAGGCCTGCAAAAAGAAAAATATCTGCGACACAAAAGGAAAAATAGATATGTTTGGTTAACTGGGGGCTGATGACCACCATGTCACAAGTTTCCAAATGAAACAAATACTGTAGAAAGGTAATAGATCCCTTTCGTCTTACGGACCGTTCCCTCGTGGTTACTGAAAGGAGCACACATATACAAGGTACATAACTCAGCCTGTTAGAGGGCTGGAGATGCGCGGAGTGTTATTCTATAATCTCCATGACACAGTACAGTCCCAAGATAGACAGCCCCGCATCTCTTGCCACGCGCCTTCCCGCTTGCGCCTGACAGCTCGATTTCCCGCCGAGCTCCCCTTCCACCTGGCCTTGACAATAACCGACTTCACGCGCGGCAGAAACAGAAAAGAAAGTCTATATTTCAAGTTGGAAAGAGCATCCTGTGAAGGAAATATTGAATAAGCCTTCACCCTTTCCTCTTATACTCAAGTTAGGAATGTGTACAACAGGACAAACCAACCTACCTGGCGTTTTCAAATACTCCGAACAGATAATACGTTCAACTTTACTATTGTAAACGTACCAACTAAACATTCTGTACTACTGTACGTAGACAGTTACCATAGCAACTAGTGTGCATTATTAATAGAAACTTCAGATGATGATGATGAAGATGCTGCATTACAGTATTAAAGCTATGGATCTCTTCCCCTCATCTGCATAGAGATGCGTAGAAAGTAGTGATACTACCTGTCATAATATCTCTCGCTGAACACTAACTTAAGAGTAATAATAATAATAATAATAATAATAAAAATAAAATATACCCAAGGAGACTTTCAGCTATTAGTCTCATCTACAAATCTCTGCTTATGAACGAGTCGCCTCCATGATCCCTTCATGGCAGTTAGCGCTGCTGCTTCCACTGCTTCCACAACTTGGAATCTTCATCTATTGATCTAACCATCGCCTCCTAGGTTTATCTCTGATTTTCTCGCTATCTATAGCCGAGTTCGTTTATCTATTAGGTAATATCTCCCCACCCCCATTCTCCCATTCACCTGCTAACAATGTTTTGATCACGAAGATTCCAAAGAGAAATCCGGGTTTGTCTACATTGTTGAATCAGCTCAATAACTCAGTATTCTCCAATTATATCCATAACCTTCTGTAAACAATTGGTATTGTAACTTTCAGTGAGTCAACACAAAATAATTCCAATTACTGGAATTTGTGAAAAAGATAGCATCATATATAAATTATATATAGTCTATATATATACATTGTTATGGACTATTGAAAAAGGAGAAAACTAAGAGATGACATGTTTCGCTCGTGAAGCGAGCATCATCAGATCCAAATTTAGAAGACAAGACTTTACATAACACCACCAAACTTACAGTGACACCCACACATAGTCTTTGCCCTCCAAAAGCTAAATACGAAGGGCGTACCATATTGTTTTACACTTTATTCTTTCTACCCCAAATGAAGTACATTACACATCAGTTGTTACGTCCACCGTCTCAACATAATCTCCTTGTAACTTGATGCACTTTCGCCATCGATGTGTCAGTCTCTCCAGACCTTCCTGAAACCATTCTTTCGGAGTGCTGCGTACCCATGCCTTGACAGCTGTGGCCAGTGGTTTATTCATGTTCCCGAACAGTTGAAAGTGCCAAGTCGGGAGAGTATGGTGGTATGGCAGCACCGTGAATCCCATTTGATCAATGGCAGCGGTGGTCTCACGGCTAGTGTGGGGGCGGGCATTGTCATGTTGCATTAGCACACCTTTAGCCCATATTCTTGGCTGCTAAGTTCGAATGGCACGACGTAAGCGCTTAAGGGTTGCCACATATGCTGCATTGATATTCGTGGTCCCCAATTCCAGCCAGTCAATGAGGATGATGCCCTTTGTGTCCCAGAACATTGTCGCCATTCGCTTGCCAACTGATGGCACTGTTCGACATTTCATTGGCGGTGGACTGCCCCTATGCTTCCATTGCATGGTCACCGTTTTACGGATTTTGCAGAACTGGACACAGCTGTCAAGGCATAGGTACGCAGCACTTCGAAAGAATGGTTTCAGGAAAGACTGACACATCGATGGCAAAATTGCAAAAAACTACAAGGAGATTATGTTGAGAAGGTGGACGTAACAACTGATGTGTAATGCATTTCATTTGGGTAGAAAAATATAAAGTGTAAGACAATAGATATTACGCCCTTCGTATAAAAATAACAAGCCTGTCAGAATTTTAGTAAGTATGTTAATTATTACTAATAAATATTAAGGCATTAACCACCCGAAAAATAATAACTATTTATTTTAATGTTGCAAATCTTAGAAATGACTATCCCATCAACAGTCTTCCTCTCCCAACTAACCTATGGATGTGTAGCTACTGTGCAATTTCTGTGATACACTTGAGCAATAAGCCCTAAACTACTATACAGTAGAATAGTAAACTACAGTAATATGCTCCATCGGCATAAAATTCCCAAACGTTGTTTAATTACTATTTCAGGCTACGTGCATGGACATTCGATCTGTCTCCTATCAGGGAACTTGTAACATTCGAAGCATTTTAGATATTATTCCATCGGAAACCAATTATAACTGTTGGTTGCAATATAATGGATTGAAATGCGATGCCCAGCAGCATAGTTACTGAAGCAGCAACTTTATTGCTCCTCTCCCCCACCATCCCTCAGCCTTGAGGAAACTTCCCTACTACACCAGTATATCTCTGATTAAATTGAATAAAATTAAGAATGCCAGCAAGAGAAGTAATCTTCCTATATTAGCAGTTCTTCCTTCAAATAGCAAATAAATGCACATAGTTATATATGGCCACCGACTGTGGGTGTTCGAGTTAATTTTCTCGGTAACCTTGGGAATTTACGGTAAGCAACGATAAAAATTTAAAATGTTTAAGACCACCCAATAAAATACCATGCACTTATTACTCAAATTATTATTTACTTAGAACAATGATACATGGAAACACATGTTCCACGGCAATGTTCAGTACTTAGTTGGAACACTTGTGGCATTCCTTGTCCTGTTTGTATCACATGTCTACACTACGTGGCACTAGTTGCCATAGAGTGTGGACTGTTAGTTTTAATTTGACTCCATTCTTGGGACAGCCGGTATTCCATTATGTGCCACAAGTTATAGGTAGAGTGCAGATCTGGACTACGCGGAGGCTAGCATCAAACTATCGCTTCCTTTCATTGCTTGGTAGCAAAGAGCTTCGTTCTCCTGAAATTATCCCCCAGCTGAATTACGGAGATGATAAAGCAGGATTTCCAACTGAGTTAAATAAGCTGTATAATATCAGAAGGAACACTTAGTACCAACCAGAATAGAAGGCGGAGATTTAAATTTGAAAAAAAAAAATTCAAAAATATTCCATAATTGACATTTGAATGTTATTTTCAGAAGGAAGAGAACCGAATTTTGAAGTTATTTTTATTTATTTCGAAGGCTTGAATTTAAATACGATTGGTGGGATATCCTCGGGAAAGAGAAACCTATCGTAACCATCAATAAACTACGAAGTTTTCGGCCGAAAGAAAAATGTATTTTTGTTAATTCTTGAAACCTTTATAAAATTATAACTTTCAAAATGTTCCAATTAGAGTAGCCAATTTCGTTCTAGACCCAAATATTATGTTCCTAGTCAACATAATGTCACAACATTAAGAGAATCGCGAAATAAAACGAGTATGAGACCAACAGAAAAGTTACCTATTTGCAGGAATGCTCCTCTTGTTCTCCGACATTGCATTAACAGATTACAGATCATGTTTGATTTACCTTCCTTTGTCTCAGAAAGAAGTTATCAAATCATGGTCCAAAGTTCAAAAAAAAAAACAATTGAATTAATGACGTTTATGTATTACTGTATTGGAGTGATCCTTATGATAAAAATTACTCTGTTGCCTGTGCAAGCTAACTGGCTATCATGTACCCAAGAGGCGGCCGTACCTTAACTAACACCAACTATTATGTCACATGTGATTACGGCTAAGTTGCGAGTCTACATTCACAGGAATACACAAATAATGCTGTGTCACTACTTGTCACTACTACAATGATACAGCATCGAATTCATAAAACAGACAAATGTATTCTGTGGGATTATTTTAGCCTATTTTCGATTTATGCAAAATTAATTAATAATTAAGGATCCGATTTTACAATTAATACGAAACTTTAAAAGAGGGGAGAAACATATAAGATACCTCGCTTGCATTAATCATAAATTATCACACTGCATATAGTACATAGTTGTCATCTTGAATATGTAAGACAGGAATATCGGCATTTGACTATTTATTACAGTTACAATGACGAAACGCAATGATCTTCATCTGCTGGTATAAAATTCAATGGCCTACATACAAAAAAATCAATCATGCAGACAATGACAAATAATTCACCAGTTCTCAACTTCTCCGAAACTACTACAGCAATCAAACTGACATTTTCTTGGTGGTAGAAGCTTATTAATTAAATCTATATGTGTAACTTTTCAAAACCTGATAAACACAAAAACAAAATGGTGACCATGCGTTATCAAAAATTTAAAATAGCTTTCTTCTTTGTCGTATTGTATTCAAGCGGTCAAAGACGAGCTCTGTATAACAACTTATTACAATAACATTATTATATTATTTACTATCGTAAATTACATACAGTAAGTCGTACATTTGACTTTGCTTAAAACTAACAGCTTGAATTTAACAGAAAGTTGCCATCTCACCGAAGGAATCGTAATTAACCTATACTGAATGTTATTTGTTCTTTATAGCATGTACATTTTCATTGTTGTGGTGGTGGTTGTAAATGGGCTAAAGACCAAGGTCATAAATTCCATTTTTTTATTGTGGGTATCGTAAACTATAGATTGGCGCCTTCGGTGGCGTAGTGGCGTAGATGGTAGCATGCTGAGCTTCTATGCCCAAGGTCGCGGGTTCAAACCCGGCCAAAGTCGTCGGATTTTTAAGAGCGTTAAAAATTCCTCAGTAGGCTTATGCCTACCTTCGGAGGGGAAGTAAAGCCGGCGGGTCCATGCCATAGATTCAAGGCATGTAAAATAACCTTCCCCTAACTAAACGTTTGTGAAGCAAACTTTTTAGGTTAGGTTTGATTAATACTGTTAAGTTCCAACGTTCGTCACCAGGCGCTGGTTGTGATGGCATCTAGTAGTAGGCAAGTTCACAGCTAGGTGTCGTGGACGGTAGCATTTGGTAGAGAAAGTAGGAACTACTTGAAATTATCGTCTGCAGTCCTTACTCGAATTAAAAAACAGATAACATACACTAATACAGTCATCACAATTAACACCGGTAATCAGAAAAAATTCTACACACACACAAAGTACACGGGGCTACATGACCATGTTGTCGCAGCTCCTAAACTAAGGAACCAACCAACCAATCAACGAACCAAACTATAGATTATACGCATATTCATTTATGAAAAGGAACACGTTCTACTGATGTTCTATTGAAACGGACTCTCGGTAATTTGATAAACTGGTACACAATTCATTAGTGTTGCGGTCATGTAATTTAAAAAAGCGTCATTCTGTGTCTTTGAAATATTCTTTCCAGTGTTTACTAAGTGTTGGTGTGACTTATCTTATGTAACGATCTAAGGTTTAAGTAAGACAGCCAAGTACTAGTACCGTAGGATAATAATAATGCTATTGGTTTTACGTCCCTTCTACTGCAGCTCCTAGATTCGCCTGAGTTTCGGAATTTTGACCCAAAGGGTATCTTTAAGGTGCCAGTTAATACTGACACGGCTCCCTCGCATTTGCGCACCCTGACTGCGCCACAATTCGATCCTGCAACCTTAGAAACAGCAGCCGAGAAAATTACCGCTGAGCCACGCAACCAGTCGAGCACCGTAGAAAGACCATTTTACTGTTTAATTTGTTCTTATGTTTTTGATGTGTAACATCTTTCCGCTCGGTTGCTGGATAGTTTTGTGGGAGTGATTTTGAAAATTGGGGACGGAAGTGGATCTGAACGATCGAGCTGGCAGTGGTTGATCAAACGGAAGTATGCACTGCCCGCTCGATCGATCAAACGGAAGTGTACTAGCTGGCAGTGGTGAACAACGGACGTATGCACTGCCCGCTCGATCGATCAAACGGAAGTGTACTAGCTGGCAGTGGTGGACAACGGAAGTATGCACTGCCCGCTCGATCGATCGAATGGAAGTGTGCCCCAGCTGGCAGTGGTGGATCGAACGGAAGTATAAGACGCACTGCCAACTCGATCGATCGATCCAGCTGGCACTGGTAAGAGAAACAATCAGCGCGCGGTGTCGAAAATTGATACCATGACGCACTCTCGGCCATGTGGAATGTATATGACATACTGAACGGAAAACGCTCATGCGAACTCTGGTGTCGAGTGATTTAAACAAATGACATGGTACATATTCGAAGTCTTCGTATCAGTATTTTTAAATGGTAAAATGCCTTAACATCAAACATTGTAAGTAGTCGGCATTGCATTGGCATAAGGCATTTTAAACTCAATGTCACTCAGGAACATTATCGAAACAAGCAAAATATAAATGAAACATAATTCCGTAATGCAGTATTATTGGAACGTGGAAATAAGTCACCATCTTGTGCACACTATTTGCGTAGTCGAAATAGCCGTGGGGTTATTGCGTATGACTGTGAATCTAGAGATCTTGGGCTCGAATCCTGGGCGGGGTAGATATTTTTGCTACCAGATTATCATTTTAAACGATATTTAACATATCAATATGACTCATTTTAACAGAATCCATATGAAATTACGTGTTGGTCTGTGAATCAAGAGGACCTGTTTATAAGGAATTTAAGGTTATGAGCGGTGTCGCGTCTATTAATCTAGTTGATCCATATCGTATTCTTTATTTAGGCTAGTGCTGGTGGAAGCTACAAATCATCTAATAAAATGAGTTCCGTATTATAAACTACAATATCTGTAAAACACTCCCTTTTGCAATAGATTAATATCTGTGCCAATAATAGTATAAAATACCGGTGTATCAACAATTTCACGTGAGTTTTCTTCTATGTCAGATGTTACACATCATATGCGACTACTGTAAGGCTCGTTTTTTTTGTCTGAAATGACTACGCCGTTTGAGCATTGAGCTTCGAGTTGAAATTGTTGCTCTGTAGTTGATCGCAGTGAGCGATAGGTCGTGAACCAAAAACTATTCAGCCCATCATATGGAAAATGCATTTATTAGGTGTAAGAGTTTTCATACTGAGCTTCTATGCCCAAGATAGCGGGTTCAAACCCGGCCGAAGCCGTCGGATTTTTAAGAGCGTTAAAATATCCCTCAGTATCTTCCTTCGGAGGGGAAGTAAAGCCGACGGTCCCATGTCATAGATTTATGGCATGTTAAAGAACCATCCACTAATTCCACATGTGTGAAGCTAAATTGTATAGATTAAGAATGTAAATAACGCTCTTTGGTTGCTACGTTCATTGCCAAGAGCCGACAGCGGTGGCGTCTAGTAGCTAAGTTCTGAACTAGGCCTAGTAGTCGTTGACGGTGGCGTTTGGCGGCAAAAGTAGGAACTATTTGATAAATTCCAAGTTGCAGTCCTTACTTGAATTAAGAAACAGATACACACACTAATACAGCGATCATAATTAACACCAGTTATCAGACAGATTCTACACACACCCAAAGTACACGGGGCTACATGACCACGTTGTCGCAGCCCCTAAACTGAGGAACCAACCAACCAGAGTTTTCAAGTGGAATAGACCGATGTAATATATGAAAAAAAAGGCTATTTATTATAGTTCTTCACGGAACTACCTGTTTTTTACTCAATGGCACGTGGAAAATTTACTAACCCCTTTAAATATTTAGTTAATAAATGTAACGATTCTGTAAATTGAATATACTATTGCTCATTAAGTCGTATTTACCAGTTTCGTGGATGTGGGGTCATGTAGTAGAGAATTGAGTCACTATGTCCACTAGAAGTAAGGGTTTGCAGAGGAGGTGCCTGCATCTCTCCTCGAGGGTTACTGATGCAGACATCCTCCTCAGTATTGACATGTTTTTTAGCTATCAGTGACAGTCTACGCCGTGACACATGTCCAGAGAATGCTCACATCAAAACACGTTGTTATTGTGAACACAGAAATTGTGAAGACACCTCTCCTCGACTCCAGGACTGTATAGAGAAGATGTGCCCATAAACAAAGCTGAGGTTCAATAAAGACCACTAGAAGTCATGCTGGCTTATTTATTTCCTTATTTGTTTATTTATACATTTGTTAGTTTGGAAAACAATAATACCAGTTTGCTAAGAAAATGAAATGAGGTACAGTATGTTCAAGGAGTATATTTTGCTACAGAGAAGGCTGAAAAATCCCTACTGATGAATGGAGATCCTATTCGTTACATGGTTGTGGAATTTATTAAAGAGTTAAATTAATACGATATTCATATGAGGCCATGCCCATAATTGAGATAAAGAAGATATTCCATAGGAATCATAGTAGCTTCAGTCCGATCTGTCTTGAATAGGCCTAAGCCTACCAAGCGATCGCTGTCCATATTATGCAGATCATGGCGTGACGCATGGTCAGCGCGTCAGATCTCCTCGGGCGTTAATCTGGGTCTCCGTGACCGGGGCGCTGCCTCACTGTCAGACAACTACTCAATTATCTGAGTGCACCCCGTTCCGCCCCTCGCGTCAGATCTCCTCGGGCGTTAATCTGGGTCTCCGTGACCGGGGCGCTGCCTCACTGTCAGACAACTACTCAATTATCTGAGTGCACCCCGTTCCGCCCCTCGCGTCAGATCTCCTCGGGCGTTAATCTGGGTCTCCGTGACCGGGGCGCTGCCTCACTGTCAGACAACTACTCAATTATCTGAGTGCACCCCGTTCCGCCCCTCGCGTCAGATCTCCTCGGGCGTTAATCTGGGTCTCCGTGACCGGGGCGCTGCCTCACTGTCAGACAACTACTCAATTATCTGAGTGCACCCAGTTCCGCCCCTCTCGTCAGATCTCCTCGGGCGTTAATCTGGGTCTCCGTGACCGGGGCGCTGCCTCACTGTCAGACAACTACTCAATTATCTGAGTGCACCCCGTTCCGCCCCTCGCGTCAGATCTCCTCGGGCGTTAATCTGGGTCTCCGTGACCGGGGCGCTGCCTCACTGTCAGACAACTACTCAATTATCTGAGTGCACCCCGTTCCGCCCCTCGCGTCAGATCTCCTCGGGCGTTAATCTGGGTCTCCGTGACCGGGGCGCTGCCTCACTGTCAGACAACTACTCAATTATCTGAGTGCACCCCGTTCCGCCCCTCGCGTCAGATCTCCTCGGGCGTTAATCTGGGTCTCCGTGACCGGGGCGCTGCCTCACTGTCAGACAACTACTCAATTATCTGAGTGCACCCCGTTCCGCCCCTCGCGTCAGATCTCCTCGGGCGTTAATCTGGGTCTCCGTGACCGGGGCGCTGCCTCACTGTCAGACAACTACTCAATTATCTGAGTGCACCCTGTTCCGCCCCTCTCGTCAGTTTCTAAAATCCCTAACGAGCCCAGAATCGAACCCGGGCCATCCGGGTGCGAGGTGGGTGTGCTACCTTATCACCACGGGGCCGGCAATTGAATGAATTAAATGAAAATAAACTAAATGGTTCAAGAAGAACTTGATCTCTTTCAAATGAGTGCATTTCTCACACCAATATGTATCAAAATAAGAGAAACGTTCGAAGGAGTTAATCTGCTCCTTTCCACATAAACGTGCTTGGTAAGGACATTTAAGATGTGTCGGTGAATTTTTTTTTTTTTTTTTTTTCGTAGACAGTTTTAACCGATGGACTTCGTAGTCATCATCTCCACTGAGGAATTTATGTGAAAGAGCAACGTTTTTCACCAAATAATCTGGTTGACAAACTATGGTATGCTTTCTCATGCAATTTGATAATAATTTAGTGATATAGACTTATGAATTTAAGTCTGTATTTAAGTATAATATTTCTTGAGAAAGAAAAGTTGTAGTATGCTGCAATTCCAGAAAGAGCGTAAGAGAGTCCTCGAGCTTTCATTTAAATTTGGCTCTTGAGGCTATGAGATACTTGCAAAATATTTGAAATTTGCTCTTTGGACTTATGCCGTTTACCACATACTCACCCTACCTGAGGCGTCTGGATGGAATCCCGATATTTTCATATTAACTTTCAGATAATATTACGTTAATTGGTCTTCTTGGGTTAAACCTTCATACGACCATTTGCTGTGAGTATAGAGTGACACTTTCCAAAAATTTTACCGTGCAGAATGCGGGAGCTCTATATCAACTGCAAAAATTTCTCGTTCCAATGGTATCCACACGCAGAAATTTCCACCAGTCATTCAACCTTGCCAATTATATAACACGGATAATCCTCTCTAGAGCTAAATGCTCCAACTTTTCAACATTCATTATCATTAAAAAATACCACAAGTGTATTATTTCGGAATATCGGAATATAATACTCATACAAATCTGTTTCCTCTATGTACATGCTATCTTAAACACAGAAACATATTATCGGGGTCTATCAATCAGAACCAGTGAAATATTGTAATGGACCTGATGTGTGTGCAAAAAATGATTGAGATATTTTCATCACGTACAGTAAATACCCTCTTTAATAAACCCTACATGACCCTTTCCCCTGCTCCCATGAAGTTATATACAGTAGTTATTTCCCACATCTCTACTGCATGTCAAAACCAGTTCATTAGCCAGTGGTATCATACATAGTGTATAATTTGCAGCCGAAAGAAATCAGAAACCGCAATTGACGTCAAATTGGCAGGTTAAAAGCTAAAGGAAGTAGAAGACTTCTGCTGCTTAGGATGAAAAATAACTAGCGATGGACGAAGGAAAGAGGATTTAATAAAAGGAGGGTGGCTCAGGCAAGGAAAGCATTTCTACAGAAAAGAAATGTGTTGACATTAAATATAGATTTAGGTATTAGAAAGTCATTTTTGAAAGCCTTTTCCTGGAGCGTGGCACTGTATGGAAGTGAAACATTGACTGTTGGCGCAGCAGAGGAGAGGAGAATAGAAGCGTTTGTAATGTAGTGTTACAGGAGAATGATGAAGACCAGATGGGTAGATATAGTAACAAATGAAGACGTATTATGACGATGGGGAGAGGAGAGAAGTTTCTGGCGACTGCTAATGAATCGAAAAGATAGGTTGATAGGACGCATACTAAGACACCCAAGAATAGCAAACTTATATGGAAGGAAGGGTCGAGGACATGAAGTGTAGTGGTAGACCAAGGTTAGCATATATTAAACAGATTGCCTCTGTTGTAAGGTGTGCTATCTATGTAGAGATGAACCGATTATATCAGGACAGGGAGACATGGAGTGTTGTATCAAACCAGCCAAAAGACTGAAGACTAAAGGAA
This sequence comes from Meconema thalassinum, assembly GCA_946902985.2. Lineage (NCBI taxonomy): Eukaryota > Metazoa > Arthropoda > Insecta > Orthoptera > Tettigoniidae > Meconema > Meconema thalassinum. Next base: position 1,212,728,323 of record OX336388.2, read on the forward strand.
CAATTAAAAACACGTTTTCAACCTATAGCTTCATTGTTTTTGGACCTACATTATACCAAGAGACAAATGGGAACATACCTTACAAAACCCTAGCATCTGTAAACAACTCTATTTTCCAGATACATTGGATATTGAATAATATGTTATAGATGAATATGTAATTTCGATGTGCAAATTATGGGCTTTTTACTGCCAGTACAATATTATCTAATTAAATAATGGTTGGGGAATGTTATAGTGTTTTATTCCCCTCTTTTCTCTACAATTTTGCAAACAAAATCTTGGAGGCAATCTTGACCGGTCAATATATTTGCAAGACTTCTTTGAAAATATGGCAGTGCACAGCTGTGCAAACAACTGTTATACAAGAGGTAGTGTAGCTGTATATATAGATCACTTTTTTCTGTTTTCGTTCCGCTAAACAAGGGAGACGTCCTCTACCCCTAGTCGATCTTAACGCTTGCTTGCTTCTGTTTACAGAGTAAACATGTTTGGTCCTGAACCTTTCCATGGTCATCCATTAGTGTCTGGGTAACTCAATAGCCGCCTCCACACGACATTCTATATCCTTGTAGTGTGTGCCCTGCTGATTAAGTGGTGAGATGAACCGCTTTGAAGCGAAAATAAAATAACAGACGAGCTTTTTTAGAACTGAGAGGAAAGACAACGAATTCACGTTAAGAAGAGAACAAATGACTTAGAAAATTCAGAGACCCTAGGTAAAATAATAATGATCGTGTGGCCTCAAGAGAGGCCGAGTGCAGGTCTCTCTAGTTGACGCCCGTGGGCGACCTGCGCGTCGTAATGAGGATGAAGTGATGATGATGACGTCACATACACCCAGTCCCCAAGCTACAGGAATTAGCCCCAGGAGATTAAAATCCCTGATGGCTCGGCCGGGAATCGAACCCAAGGCACTTCGGGCCAAAGACTAGCGCGCTAACCATTTAGCCACGGAGCCGGACAAAGACCCTAGGTAGAATTTGACAAGAAGATATTTTGTAATTTTGGTAAAACAATCCGATTTAACCAGGGTTGGTAATGATTCAATTAATTTAAAGATTCGATTGAAAAGTTCACTCACTCCTCACCTTGTCTAGTATGCCTCACTATAGTACTGCCTTGGGGTTTGGGAACTTTTACCTGCATAACTTTTGGCGAGCTTTTTGAAGATAGAGTCAGCCCACGAGCTGACTTCCAAACAAACAAATAACGCTAGAAAATGGTATGTTTTAAACAGGTTAGATTCTTTGCAAACGGCTTTTATTTAGCATAATAAGATGGAAATTATCAGTAAACTATTTTTAGAAACTGCCCTAACTCAAATACAAAATAACATTCTTCGTGAGAATTGTTGTTAACGTATAAATTCGAAACCTAAAATATTGCCTACAAAAACCGTGCAGCAATTCTGGCTTTATTATTCCTATTTCCACGGGATCTGGTACTAGGTTAGGAAGGTTGTATTTTACAATCAGATGCCCTTTCTGATGCTAACTTCATCAGAGGAGTAAAGCTTGAAATACAGTAATGCCTCTAATGGTTACGACACTTTTCTATTGGGAGGTGGGAATGAGGCGTTCAACACCGCAGTGTGCTATTCCAAATGTATTGAAGGTTATTTTCTTTTGCTGTTCTGGAGGGGGTGAAAATGCTCCTTAACAGCTCATACGTCCATGAATTTGCAGCGTAGCCGTGTGAGAGGAATCAAAGGCTCATTTCTGGCGCTGACAGTAGCCACCATGTTTTTCTTTGAGGTGAATACCGACATTGTATCTTATTTAAACTCCCGGAGCAACTACCCGAATTCTAGATTCTAATAATACAGTAGTGTACCCGAATGTCACCATGTGGACCATGTGTTCGTATCCCAACTAGCTCACGGTCTTTCGAGGTATGGGACGTTCCTGCCCACAATACGACCACATGCTCAGGATTTGAGTCTACCAGGTAACTACTTCTACAGGAAATACACAACATTCCTAACAATAAAACATTTACTGGTCTAAAATCATGGCTATACAACAAATACAAATCAAAGGACAAATTACATTTAATTCCCACAAATAAAATAGGGTTATTCTGTGAGCTTTCTTCTTAAAAATAGTGCTACACTGCACTCAAACCTAATTCTAACATCCTGTCAATAATAGTTCAGATTACAAGGTTTCCATAGTGTTCATCATGTGACACAATTTTAGTTAATGGGAGTATCTTAATATAAAAATCACATGTCACATAAAAATGATATTACTAAGACATTATTCCGTCTCTTAAGGCATTTACTTCAATTAGCAAAAATTCATTATATTCTGCATTTATTAACAAATATTTGTTGTGTCGTGCGAATCATCTTCCTTCTTTCCATCCCTATGAACGATCTAGGACAGTGGTACATGCTCCTTAAAAAAAATAAACATGGATAGAATATTTTATAGTTTCACCATATAACGATTTTTCTGGGTCTTGTCGGGCTTACCATAGTTACAACTGTGTCATGTTCTGGGAAAAACACATACCCGTATGCATAAATTAGCATGAACTGGCAAATGCATTTTATAGAAGATGCCTACATTATTTTGGTTCAGCTTTCCTCCTCAGAGGATAACTTCGCCAAATATTATCTGATTTCTATGATCCAACAACGTATGTGACTTGCCACACACCATTCAATTCAATTGGCATCAATATAATACTCATATTTTAATTGCATATTTAAATACCGAGATTTCTCAGTGTCCTACTGTGACTGTAAATGACAAGGGATCGGTCGACGGACCTTTCTCCCCCTCAGCAGGTCATAAAATTCGTTCCAGCTGGCTAACCAAGATGGCCGCCACGGAAATGGTCTACAATACCTCTCTCTCTCTATTGTCAAGGTCAAACTTGTTTACAATTATATAACAGTACAGATACGCTAGGCGTGATTCCTAAGTAATTGAGTCATTTAATTAATTAACACCTATCTTTATAGTGTATTTGGGCTCAAACTGGCTCCTTAATAAACATTCATGGCTGGGGTGGAATTCTAGTGATAGCCTTGCCGTTCTATGGTGATTATGTGGCTTTAAGACGCGCATCATAGTGAAACCCCACGGTTTTCACCAGCAGCTGTCAGTAATATATCAGGAAATCTGCGTTCCTAGACGACGAATATGATCCTACCTATCAGGGTAGACCATTGGTACAAATGCTCACTGCGTCTCGACGGACGTCAATAGTGGCCATAATTCATGCAAGCGTTGGAAATAGACAGGATCTATCAAAATCGCTGCGTATAATACAGTATGCACAAAGGCGATACTCCTCGAAGATTCAGCCAACTTTTCACCTAACGCGCAAGCTATTCTAGTCAATCCCCGCGATTATCTTACGTAAATCACTGGATTCTACGTTAATCTGCACGCTATACATGCGGCTCAAACAATCTTTCACATAGATGACTCCATTATTAAGGCACCTGCGTTCTCTCTGTTATACTACTTAAGCCAAAGCTTTCATAGCTCCTAACACAAATGTATAAATTTACTGGCTTACTTTAATTTAATGGTCCTCAAACATAATCCTAAGGATTGACCATATCAAATATTCATTCAAAATTTTCACTGACACTGAAAAAGCTCTCGTATTTCACTATATTCCACGTTACACTTTTACTGTTTACCAAATTACAGTACCTTTAAATTAGACATGACACTATTTGAACATTATTTAGGCCAAATTTGCCCATTACTTTATTGTTGCTGACCCCAGTTTATTATTATTATTATTCATTTACCGTTACCGTTAGATTCATCACTATTTTTGACCTAAAGGGTCCTAAACAAATCACCTTCCAAGCCATATTTTATTCAAGACGAGTGGTGAAAACTCGTTCAGTAAGTGACTATTACATCTTTTAATCTCAAAGTGATAAATCGTTACATGGTGAACTATTCAGTTATAAGGATATAATTGCATGTGTACTCACTTTTTCCTTCTTGCTGGAAAATGCCAGCTCTTCAGCCTAAGCGCTACCATGATGTTTGGTTTAAGCCATCATGATATCCTTAACACAACACTGAGATTCACACACTTGCCACATGATACACATATTTTTATAAGTGGCCTTTACCACTGCTATACACTGAATATTAACCATTAGACACATGAACACTTTAAATCATTATTTCACCATTTATTTACACTTCATCCACGACTTCACATGTTGATCCTTAATCCGGACTTCTCCTACGCTTGATCTCAGAGATGCGATGCAATTATGACAACCGCTGGTCTACGTGAAATCTAGTAGCGTTTTACGGATGTTCGATCCTCGTTCCCTGCAATCACGTTTAGCTCACTATCCTGGCTAGGTGGCAATGACTTCCACGCTCCCATCACTGTAGTGATCCTGATGATAATGTCATACAATTCTGACAATACCTCCCGGTATAAGAACTGTTCGAAAACATTATAAGTTCCTTTTCGCTGTAGCGAATTTATATCTGCGTCAGATAATAGATAAATATCTGCATTACTTTACTTTCGACGCACTTCATGATTATTTCTGAAGCTTATAACTTGCTTCCATTGTCTTCAACGGCGGCGCGTTGGTATTTTAATACTTGGCGTGCTTACTGCAGAGCGAATGTAGACAAAAGACTTCTAACTCTCAACTGCTGTAGGTCAACTAACAACTTTCAACTCGAGCGACTGTAGATCAACTGACTTCGCGTGGGCTGCTCCCCCTTATAAAGGTTTCTTGCACAAAATAGTTCACGGGACATGTGAGAGCGACTCCCTTCTTGAAATAATCCCTCTTCAGCCGAAATGACATCTGCATCTTGTTTATTTAGGTGTGGAGGTTTCAAAAACATTCGCGTGCTGGCGATCGCTTCGGCCAATTAATTACAATTAATTGCCTTAGTTCAGCGCGTTATGACGCCACGGTGGGGGTTCCCCGCTGGCTGGTTACAATATCCCTGCTCTTGAGCGTGAGTTAGGTTGTAATGCGGTCATTTGGAGATATAGGCATCAATTTAGGTGAAAAACCACTCCTAAATTACTTCTCCGTGAATATATTCATCTGTGTGTATATTTCAATGCATTACAATGTTCCATTTAGCTGGAATTAATTAATTTCCTTGTGCACCCGGTCCCGCCATAACTTGTCCCGTTGTCGAATGGTGGATTCCCGGGTCATTAATTTTGAGCTGTCTCTCCGCTCCAGACGTAAGTAGTGCGGTCGGCGCCTAGGCTACTCCGCCCACTCGCTAAGGGTCATTTGTAAACTGCCAAACTCGCCTTCTCTCGTTTTCGTATGCTCTGAAAACGTATATTTCCTATGCATTTGGCTACAATTCCTCCTTTAAATTGCTATGATTTTCACGTATAAATCGTGAAATCACGCTAGACTATTATATGTCAGTATACCTCTCATTGCTCTGTGGGTTCCCTATAATTGCTCCCCCTTAGAGACCAATGGTTCGACCCTAGGCATAACCATGTGCCTGGTCTTCTCTGATGAGACCTGAGTTCGATGCCAGACTGCCGTGACTAATTGGGCACAGTAGATACTGTCACTTACACTTACGTTGTGTTAGTTGTTGGCCTAAGGGGCTTGGGACATCTTTTTAATCTGCCCCATGTGTTGTAATTTGTGTTCAATCTCTATCTATATTATAATACGCTGAGGTGTATGTTTCACAAAACTCAAGCTCCTAAACCAGAGGGAGTTAGAAGTTGTGGTTTGTACCAAGATCTTCCAAATGGTCTCAATAGTACAGGAAAAATCTTGCTTTTCTTGAAAAGTCAACGGAAATATATTTATTTGTTTAAAAAGTGTGTTTAAACAAATAAAGTTGAATCAAATAACTTCACGGACAGATTGTTGCTAGGCGACAACGACTAACTCTGTATCATGATAGTCAAAGCCGCACCAATACTGAACCAGACTTGATGGGCAGATTGACCGTCTCAAAGATTATCGCTAGGCGACAACGACTTACTTTGCTTCATGATAGTCCGGTAAAAATTGCTAAGGACATTGCCCATCTTACAGAATATGGTTGACCTAGGCAACGCCGTGAATGGTTGGTTGGTTCTTAAGTTTAAGGGCTGCGACAACGCGGTCATGTAGCCCCGTGTACTTTGGGTGTGTGTAGAATCTGTCTGATAACCGGTGTTAATTGTGATGACTGTATTAGTGTGTGTTATCTGTTTTTTTAATTTTAGTACAGCAACTTAGAATTTTTCAAATAGTTCCTATTTTTGCCGCCAAGCGCCACCGTCAACGACTACTAGGCCAAATTCAGAACTTAGCTACTAGACGCCACCGCAGTCGGCTCGTGGCAACGAACGTAGAAACCCAAGAGCGTTGTTTACATTAACCTATCTAATTTAACTTCACACAGGTGCAATTAGTGGAAGGTTCTTTAACATGCCATAAATCTATGACATGGGACCGCCGGCTTTACTTCCCCTGAATAGAAAGTAGAGTAAACATCTTCATCGAAGATTTAGCGACCCCTTCTAATCCATTTTAAATACGTACGCTGTTGGCAACTATTTTATCGACGTGTTCCCCTTCACAACCAGCATAGTTGTGGGAGAAATACAAAGACTACAAGGCCGATGATATTCTGCGCAGAAGGCGTCAAGAAACACAAAATCATGGCATGGATTTCCCAGAAGAAATATACAATGAAGCTAGATAGCAAGCAGAATCGGTGTCGCCAATTTCTCGTGGGAGTTTCCACTATTAGATCTAGATCTACGAGCTGTGATGGAAGAAGCGTCAGCGTGGTGGACAAGGTGTAATAGAGAGAATGCCAGTAGTTAGTATGCACGATAGAGAAAGATACTTCTTGCGAATGCTGCTAATAAGATTAAAGGGTGTCAAAGGTTTTGATAGTGTCAGGACAGTCAATGGAGTTCTATGCAAGACTTTCCAGGAAACATGTAAAAAACTTTGACTTCTTCAAGAAGATAAGATTTGGCATGATACTATCCTTGGGGCAACTCACTCCCATATGCAAGTTGCTTACGAATGTTATTTGTCATTGTGTGAAGATTTTGTACGCAGATACTCTGAAGAAAGTGGCCCACAGTATGCAAATGCACTCATTGAAATCAATGGCCACCTTCACACCTACGGCTTAGATCTTAAGAAACTTAACCTGCCAGATGTAAAACTACACGTTAACAGTCCAGGACTGCATTCGTTTGATGTTTTAGAAGAGCAAGCTAGGCCTATCAGCAACAGACAAAAGCTAAATGAGGCGCAAATAAGGGTTGTAGATTCTATCTTTAATGCCATATATGGAAACCCGGAAGAAACAATAAAACAGAACTGTTTCTTTTTAGATGGACCGACAGGAACTGGTAAAACATTTGTTTACTCTACATTGTTACATATATTCAGAGCAAAAGGAAATCAAGCTTCTCCAGTAGCGTATACAGGAATAGCAGCTACACTTCTACAAGGAGGACGAACTGCTCATTCTTACTTCAAAATCCCTCTGATTCGCAATTCTAATTCTACGTGCAACGTTACGCCAAACACACCAGAAGCAACTGCCCTGTTGAATACAAAATTAATTATTTGGGATGAAGCACCAATGCCGCACGTGTACGCATTTTTTGCTGTGGACAGACTTCTCAAATATCTGACCAACTGTACTGAAGCATTCGGTGGTAAAGTCATCTTACTGGGTGGTGATTTTTGCCAAGTCCTTCCTGTCATAATGAGAGGATCACGTTCTTTGACAGTTGCTAGCTGTTAGAAGCGGCATAGCTTCTGGAATGAATACCATGTACTTAAACTCACCCAGAACATGTGCGCTTTAAATTCTGACAAATAATTTTCAACATGGTTTTTAGAAATATGAGAAGGCAAGACTGGGGCGGAAGTTACGGTACCATCTACATGCTATCCACAAATACAAGATCCAGTTGAACAGCTATAAGGTGATTTTGATTTTACTGCTGTCACTCCACAGGAGCTTAAAGGAAGAACTATTCTTACGGTCACCAATGAAGCATCGCTTGAACTGAACAATCGAGTACTTCAGCGTTCACCGGGAGATGAGGTAGTCTACGAGAGTGTAGACGGTATTGTGAGTGAGTATGCGCAAGATCACTTACCTTACCCTGAATAATTTTTGAACAGTTTGACATCAACTGGCATGCCTCCAAACAAACTTACACTTAAGAAAGGTGCTATCATTATGTCATTAAGAAATATTCTTCCCTCAAAAGGGGTCTGCAATGGGAGAAGGCTAATAGTTAACGGGTTACAACGTAATATCATAGAGGCAACTATTATAGATTCTGATAAGAGAGAAATCGTTTTCATACCCTGGATGACCCTTATCCCCTCTGATACGAACATGCCTTTTAAATTTAAAAGAAGGCAATTCCCAGTGCGTTTGGCTTTCTCAATGACAATAAATAAATCTCAGGGTCAGACTTTCGATAAAATCTGGCTTTACTTGACAAAACCCGTCTTTACTCATCGACAGCTTTACGTAGCCCTTTCACGGGTAATATCGTTTAGCTCGCTGTCGGTTGTGTCAACAAGTAACAAAATAACCAACTGTGTGTTAGGAGAAATTTTTGATAGATAAATTCAGAAAGTATCTTAACAAAATGGATCATCTTGGAAGAAATGTGATTTGGCTTCTTAAATACAACTCTCTACACCTCACTCGAGAACTACTGTATGTGAAAGAAGTCCTGGTTGTATCCCAAATTTTCTCTGTGAAGTTATCATTTCACAGCCCAGTTGGATCTTTTCTTCCTGCACTGGTATTAACATATTAAGTTTGTGAAGTTTTTTCGTAAATAAATGTAATGTTACTAATAGCTCAGGCCGTTCCTTAAATTGCACTGTTATTGCGTAGATACTCTACGCGGGCTCTGCTAGTATGATTATAATACGCAAAGGTGTATGTTTCACAAAACTCAAGCTCCTAAACCAGAGGGAGTTAGAAGGTGTGGTTTGTACCAAAATCTTCCAAATCGTCTCAATAGTACAAGAAAAATCTTGCATATCTTGAAAAGTCAACGGAAATATATTTATTTGTTTATAAAGAGCTTTTAAACAAATAAACAAGACGATAGCCCCTCCCAGAACTGTGTCGCGTACAGCCGCATAGCACTATTGCCAGGCGGGTAGTCTGTACACATGGGGCGCACACAACTCATTGTGATGAATTGCTCTCTGATTTCATAAATGTCGGCAATTTGTTTAAAAAGTGCGTTTAAACAAATAAACATATTTATAGAAGCCCGCATAACAGTAAAGCCAGGCGGATGGTTTATACACATACGAGAGTTCTGATAGCCTGTATTTCTGCGGTGATTATAGTAGTGTGTGAAACTATAATTTTTGGAGTTTATGATTCGGATAGGTGCTCCGGTACTTGAATTAATATACTATCCTGGAATTCACCTGGGGAAAAAAGAAACAAAATGGGGAATCACACACTCAGGTTAGCCACTATGAGCGCCGGGATCCAATCCTCTGATCTTCGAACTTGCTGCAGTACTCCATTTCGGTCGAGGTGAGCGATGTAACGGACAGTTGTTGGTGGTGTTGTTTCATTTAGGGGCTTGGGCATTGTGGTCATTTCAGCCCCGTGAACTGGGGTGTGTGTAGAATTTTCTTGATAAGCTGCGTTATTGTTGATCTGTAATAATAATAATAATATCGTATGGCCTTGGGTACCGGATGCAAGCTTTGTTATTTGACGCCCAGAGGGCAGCTTGCATGTCAAATTTTGTTGTTCCTTGGAACGCAATGAAAGTCATGGAGGTTGGATATCTAAGCTAGTAGAGAATGGAGGAAATTTTTTTGTTGGCGGAGAATCACGAGATTAATTTTGCCAATATGAACACGGCCTACCGAATTCAAATGGGTTCTTTTACATGCCACCAACGTATGACATGCGTACCGTGATTTGTGTCGCCTTTCAAAAATCACTTATCAAGGCCAGGAGTGAGCCTGAAAGCTTGGGGTTGGGAGTCAGATACGGTAACCACTCACCCAGCGTGGCAAGCTGTTGGTCTGTACTATTGTGTGTATTAGTAATTGGAGCAAGAATTGGGATGGAGGTGGTAGAGGCCTAAAGTTAAGAATCATCACGGCATTTCTCTGGAGTAAAAGCGGGGAACCATGGAAAACCAATTCTAAGATGGCCGAGATGGCAATCGCACCCACTACTTGTAAATTGTGCCTCAAGAGGCTGAGTGTACCCCGTTCCAGCCATCAGACCAGAATTATATTTATTAGTGGAGCCGGGAATCGAAACTGGATCTCAGGGGTGACAGCCAAGAATGCTAGCCACTACACCACCAAGTGATCACACACATTTACAGTCAGCACAGAAACACAGATTTACTGACAAATAGGCTACCAAATGCACCCCAGTTCACGGGTATGATGATTAAATTGTCCCAATCTCCTAAAGTTAATTGCTATCTGTTGGAAGTACAAATGAGGCGTAGAACATCACTGTACTAACACAAAGTTATTGGACGTTATTTTAATGCCTCCTTGTACCCTGCGACCTCACAGAGGCACACCACATGGCGTGTTTAACATATTTCAAACTTTTGAGGTATTTGAAGCCATTTTTCAGTGTTATCTAACATATAATGCATTTCAGTTGGTCAACATGATTAGTCGATTACGTGGATAGTAAAATCACCCTAATTACAATAAAATATTGCATGAATTATTTATAATGTAATTCACATAATTTTGTTACAAAATATTGATATGAGGGAAGATCTTTAATTGAATGAAAATGTTCGAAATAATTCAAGAAGATAATAATTGCAGTTTTCTTATTGATTGCTACAATACGTGCATTATCATTTGCTGCAAACTAACCTTTTCGGTATGTGCTACCATTCTTTTGTAAAAAAGTGTATCAATATTTCATGTATTATGTCTTTCGGGTTAGGGTTTTTAAATATTTGTACTCTCCAGCTAGTGCTATTTGGCACAATCATGTTGACCAACTGAAAATCATTCTATGATAGATATTTCCCACTGCTGCATCACTGAGCGTATTATCTTTGTAAAACCGACAGTAGTGGCTACGCGGGCTAAAGCGCTGCGTTAGGTCAAGGGGCCAAGCTCTCTGCTGACTCGGTAGACGCGTGGGTTCGAGCCCCACCGTCGGCTGTCCTTGAAATGGTTTTCCGTGGTTTCCCATTTTCAACACCAGACAAATGCTGGGACAGTACCTTCTGACAGGCCACGGCCGCTTCCTTCCACATCCTTGCCCAGTTTCATTCATCTCCAACCATTCCATCTCTCATCCCGACGCGCAGGTCGCCCACGGGCGTCGACTAGAAAGACCTGCACTCGGCCTCTCAGGAGGCTACACGAAAAAAAAAATCTTTGTAAACTACCTCGTGGTGTAGGGACTAGCATTCTTAGCCTTCATCCCGAGTTCTCTGTTATATTCCCAGCTCTGCCAAGAAATTTAGTAGGTTGGTTCCTTAGTTTAGGGGCTGCGACAACGCGGTCATGTAGCCCCGTGTACTTTGGGTGTGTGTAGAATCTGTCTGATAACCGGTGTTAATTGCGATGACTGTATTAGTGTGTGTATCTGTTTCTTTTTAATTCAAGTAAGAACTGCAACTTTGAATTTTTCAAATAGTTCCTACTTTTGCCGCCAAACGCCACCGTCAACGACTACTAGGCCTAGTTCAGAACTTAGCTACTAGACGCCACCGCAGTCGGCTCTTTTCAACGAACTTAGCAACCTAAGAGCGTTGTTTATATTCTTAACCTATGCAATTTAGCTTCACACTGGTATAATTAGTGGAAGGTTCTTTAACATGCCATAAATCTATGACATGGGACCGCCGGCTTTACTTCCCCTCCGAAGGAAGGCATACTGAGGGATTGTTAACGCTCTTAAAAAATCCGACGGCTTCGGCCGGGTCTGAACCCGCTATCTTGGGCATAGAAGCTCAGCATGCTACCATCTACGCCACCAAAGCAGCCCAAGAAATTTAAATTCTGGTCTGAGGACTAGAACAGGGTCCACTCAGCCTCGTGAGGAAAACCTTAGAAGAGGAGGGTTCGATTCCTATCTCAGCCTTCTTGGAAATGGTTTTCCGTAGTTTCCCACTCTTAATCCAGGCAAATACAAGGATGGTTCCGAACTTGAAGCTACGGCCGTCTCCTTCCCAATCCTCACCGTAATTACAAATCCACACATTAATACAGTCATCACAATTACACGTATCAGACAAAATTCAATACACACCCAAGTACTCAGGGCTACATAACCACGGCATAGAAAAACCCCTAAATCAGGTGACAACATATTTTCTTTGAAGGTGGTTTCCTTTGATACAGGAAGACGACAGCACATACATAAATTTTTGTTTGCATTAAATGCTCATGCACGTGAATGTAGCAATCAATCATTACCCTTCTCAATGTTTTCAAACATTTTTTCTTCAAACCTAGATCTTCCTTTATAAGCTGCGGTGTGTGAGTGGTTATCGTGTCTGACTACCAACCCGAAGCTTGCAGGTTCACTCCTGGTAAGTGATTTTAAAGGCGACAAAAATCAGGGCACGCATGTCATACGTTGTTGTCATGTTAAAGAACCCATTTGAATTCAGTAGGCCGTGTTCATAATGGCAAAATTAAATGATGATGATGATGATAATTGTTGTTTTAAGGGGCCTAACATCTAGGTTATCGGCCTCTAGGCAAAATTAAACTCGGGATTTTCCGCCAACACAAAGTTTCTAATTTCTCTACTAGAAAGCGCTATAGTGTCAAGGAGCTTAGATATCTTACCTCCTTGTCTGGCTGCGTGGCTCAGGGGTAACGTTCTCGCTTGCTGAGCCCAGGGTTGCAGGTTCGAAACCTGGCGCAGTCAGCTGGCATTTGAGGGTGCGCAAATGCGAGGGAGCCGTGTCACTACATTTACTGGCACGTTAAAGATACCCTTCGGGGCAAAATTCCGGCACCCCGGCGTCTCTAAAAGCCAGGGTAGTTAAAAGGGACGTAAAACCAATAACATTATTATTATTATCTTACCTCCTTGACTTTCATAGTGCTCCAAAGAACAACAAAACTCGACATGCAAGCTGCCCTCTGGGCGTCAAATAACAAAAATTGCACCCGGCACCCGAGGCCATAATTCCCAATAGAACAGGAATATTATACAAAAAAAGTCCTGGGGCTAAAGAGGTTATACTGTTCTGGGTAGATAGCGTTCAATGGATCAAAAGTTAGTCTCCACATTAATTCTCCACCTCCCATATGTCTGAACATTTGACTACAGCCGAGTGAGTGAGCATTGTTCATTTTGTGGTCAGTGTTGTTAAAATCGGAGACTGAGAGAGCGCAGGATCTGTGGCTGACATCGGGCGGTGATCGATGAATGGAAGGTTACTCACGTACTCACACCAAGTCCGCCTTTGAATAAATAACAGCACGGCAAATTAATCTAGCAGTGAAACTTTCCAGTTTCTACCTCTGTCGGAGACAAGAAACTCAACAGAGCGTTCCGCGACTTGATTTAGGGACCAAGCTACCCGCCCACCGAGCTTCAAGCTACCGCCACTCACAGGACAAGCTTCGTGCTATCGAGAAGTATAGGGGCAAGTCCTTCTGTGGCCCAGGGTATGTATTGAGACTCCAAATCAAAAGAACATAGGTTCGGCAATTCTAGTCTGAGGGTTGGAATGATGTACAGTCACCCTTGTGAGGCGAAACCGAATTCGATTCCCAGATCAGCTGTCATAGAATTGGTTTCCCATGGTTTCCCAGGATGATCCCTAACGTAAGGCCACGCCCGCCTTCTTCCCAATCGTAGCCCCAACTATGATTGTACACACTGCTACAGCCTAATGAATGAAACAGGTTATCATAGAGATTCCTAACACACACTAGTACATGAATACGATATCGCTAAGCCTATAAATGAATCAACAACAATCTATACGTACGCAGTGTAAAGATGGTGCTTGTGCTTGATATTGACGTGGAGGAGGGGGATTAATCAACCTCGTGTACGTGGGTGATGATAACTTGTCTGATAACCTGTGTTTCCTTTGTGGCGTATGTACTATTTGTGTGTGTGCATGTGTACACTTTTTTTGGAAGATACTGTAGGTTAAGTAGGATACCAGTGCCATCCCAACATTTGTCTGAAGTTAATTGGAGAAAACAAACGAAAACCGCGTATAGGATAGCTGAGTTGCGTTTCGAGCCTACATATACCTATGGTCAGTTTACTCCGTTGGAATCGAACCCACCTCTTCTCTGTATTGCCTCGCGAGGCTGAGTGTACCGCGTTCCAGCCCTCAGACCAGAATTAAACTTCCTGGCAGAGCCGGGAATGCAAACCGGGCTACCATGGAGACAGCCAAGAATGCTGGCCACTATGCAACGAGGCGGACAATATCATCATCAATGAGAATAATTCCGAAACTAACGGTTGATTTAGCCATGGTCGTTACGGCATGACAGCTGGCAGTCGCTCACATCCGGGAGGCGAGGAGGTTCGAATCCCCCCGCCGGCAACTTTGAAGATGGTCTTCTGTGGTTTCCCATCTTCCTTCCAGGCAAATGCCGGGGTTGGTCCCTAACTATAGGCCACAGCCGCAACCTTCCAAGTCCACTTCCTTACATTGAAAACTTTCCTCCCCAGACAACACTCCACACGCGACAGTACTTGTAGCTCACCCATTGGGTGTCCGCCTCGAAGAACCACAAAACTGGCGAGCCGAACATGTCCTCGGACACTCCCGGCACTAAAAGCCATACGCTAAAAAAAAAAACGAAACTGTCTCCATCACTTTTATTTTTCTAAATTTTTAGTTAGTGATCCACCTATGATGATCATGATTTCTGATGCGTGTAATGCTTTAGGTTGAATGGCCGTGCTATAGTGTTATATTGAAGGCTTCGATGGCGTAGTGGGTAGTATGTTGAACTTTCCTGCCCAAGATAGCGTGTTCAAACCCGGCCGAAGTCGTCGGATTTTTAAGAGCGTTAAAATCCTTCAGTATGCCTTCCTTCGGTGGGGAAGTAAAGCCAGCGGGCCCATGTTCAAGATGTATAGCATGTAAAAGAACCTACCACTACAAATGGCAGTGTGTAGCTAAATTTGTTGGTTATTTGGCTAGAAACGCTCTATCAAGTTCCAAAGTTCACCACTGGGAGATAGTGACGTCTGGTAGCCAAAGTTGGAACTACTTGAAATCGAAAATCTTCATTAATCTCATCTCATCCACACCTGATGGTACTTGTAGCTCACCCCATGGGTGTCCGCATAGAAGCAGCTACAATCTCTGGCGAGCCGAACATATCCTCGGACACTCCTGGCACCAAACGCCATACGCTAATTAAATTAACTAAATAATAACTGTTTTAATTTTCATTTACGAAATTTGATTTTTTGTCGTATCTGTTCCAGGTGATTCTAGAGCCTTTTTGTAATTTATATAATATCCCTTTGTTTGCTTCACGATTTAATCCAGATGATTGTATGATTTCCCCTAAGTATTTAAAATAATTTACCTGGGGGATTTTTTAAGCTGAGTAATCATAAGTCCTTTGTCTAAGTATAGAGGAGACCCTTCCATGTATTTTGAGTTTTCTCATATGAAATTTGAAATCCAGTTTTACGAGCAATTTCATGTATTTTTGCCAGGGAATGGGTTATAATTATTTTTTATTGTTATATTAACATTTTATTATTATTATTATTATTATTATTATTATTATCATACTAATATATAAAAATGAGATGGTGTGTGTCTGTCTTTCTGTCTGTCTGTCTGTCTGTTACCTAATAACGCAAGAACCACTAGTCCGATTTAAATGAAATTTTGCATGGATGTAGCTGAAATACCAGGTTTACATATAGGATACTTTTAATTTCGATATTTTGCACTATTAAGGAATGGCGACCATTTTAGTGACGTCACTACACCCTTTGGTTTCAAAATTTCATAATTCCATATCAAATAAATAGAGAACGGTAGGAAATAGCAAACTTTTGATGGCACATACGAGCTTTGAAATTTAATTTCCTATCCGAAAGGTCCTTATCACTTTTCGTGTATCTCCAACGGTGAGCGAGTAAAACCTACCTTTGTGACGTCACTACACCCTTTGGTTTCAAAATTTCATATTTCCATTTCAAATAAAAAGAGAACGCTAAGAAATAGCAAACTTTTCATGGTATACACGAGCTTTAGCATTTAATTTTCTATCCAAAAGGTTCTTATAACTTTTCGTGTATCTCCGACGGTTAGCGAGTATAACCTAAATTTGTGCAATCAAACACGGTCAACACCGAGCGGTGCAGTATATCTATATATATATAAATAGAATATTTGTCTGTTTTTTTTCTGAATTTCTACGGAAATTTGAGTTATTTACACGTTTCAGACTGTTTTATGATAGATGCGCGCGAAAATAATGTTTTGGTCTGTCTGTTTGTTTGATTGTCTGTGGACAAATTTGTTCCCTTATAACTCGAGTACGGCTGGGTGTATCAACGTAAAATTTGGTACAGATATCCATCAGAGGCACGACACTAATCATTGATGTAACCCTTCTCCGTACCTCTCATAAAAGGGGGCCTACCCCCTTAAAATGCATGCTGAAATAGGAGTAGAAGGACGAGACAAAAATCATTTTCAGCTCCTCGATGCAAGAGACAAAACTCGGGGGCCCTGAAGGGTCCCCGAAATCCACATTTTAAGGCCCTAAAACCAACCGTTTTTGAGATATTCCCAGAAAACTAATTTCATTTAATAAACTAATGAACGAATACAAGCCGGTAACCATGGCAACAGATTCTCAGAGGTCCATCTATTGCTGTAAGACGCAATGCAATTCCATTAATTACATTGGTGTGAAAGTTTGCAAAGGCCTAGAAGGTTATCACGGAACCAAATTAAGCTGTAGAATTCATCAATACGTATAATGCGCTTAAGGGGGTCAAGGGGTACAGTAGAATTTTTTCACGCGATTTACACCTCCGGGTGTGGTACGGCAGGTCTATTATATTCCTATCCCTATATTATATTATTATTATTATATTATGGCGTACAACGAGGAGACAAAGCCCCCTCGGTGCCAGAAACAAAACTTGGGGGCCCTAAAGGATCCTCGAAAACTACATCATAAGGCCCTAAAACCAAAAGTATCTGAAATATTCCCAGAAAACTAATTTAATTTAACAAACTAATGAAGGAATGGAAATCCCTAACCATGACAACATTATCTCAAAGGGTGGCATCCAACTTTCCATCTATTTCTGTAAGAAGTAATGTCACTCTATTTATTACATTTCTGTGAAAGTTTGCAAATGGCTATACGGTTATCACGGAACCAACGTAGACTGTATAATTCATCAATGCAATTAAGGGGGTCAAGGGGTAACCTAGATTTTTTTCATGCAAATTTCACGTGCGACATATAGTACAGAAGGACTATTATATCTCCAAACATTTGCAAAGTGAAATGCCATGCCCTGTGGTTCAGATTCCACGTAAAATGGAGGTCCCGTGGCTTATGATCTCGCGATTAATGGTCACGTAAAACTACAATCATCCTTTATATCTCCAAACAGCAACATTATTTTCAAAAATTCCTGAATTGAATCAGCATTTTTTGCGGCTTTTAGGAATTTGGGCCATTTGAGACTAAAGAACCTGAATTTTCATGCACCAAAAGAATTTATAATTTATGAAAGAGGTCTTCCAGTGTATGTGGACCTAACACAGCGTAGAGGGTCATTTTTATGTGAGGTGTATTGCGTTTCGTCTACAAGTCGTTCAATTCTATTTCACGTCAAGGAGTACAAGTTAGGTGAATTTAGTTTGAGAGCAAATTTTAACTAATCTTTCTTTTGTCGACATACGGGTTCATCGTAAGGATGATTTTGTTTGATACTGTATGGCAGATATACCCATATTTGGATATCTGGGTGATATGTTGTAGACAATAGAATTGTCTGTCTGCCTTTCTGTGTATCTTTATGTACGCCTATAAATCGTGTTCGGATGCTTGGTGCATCGTAAAATTAGGTACGGTAAACATGAGTCAATACACCAATCATTTATAAAACTCCTCACCGTACTTTTCAAACAGTAGAAGGGTGGATATAGGGGAAAACGTCTCAAAATACATGCTAAAATAGGCGAAATATAAAAAATTATCTTAGAAGGACGATTCGCGAGTCTATAAGGGGTCTCCGAAAACCACATTTTAAGGCCCTTAAATTAACAGTGTGTGTGGTATTCCCTGAAAACTAACTTCGTTCTGATAAACTTATGAAGGAATGAAAAACCGCTAACCATTGCAAGAGTAGCTCAATTGATAATGTCTGGTGTTAATATATAACACCGTTCGAAGGACGGGTACTTCTACTAAACTAATATATAAAAATGAGATGGTGTGTGTCTGTCTTTCTTTCTGTCTGTGTGCTACTCAATAACGCAAGAACCACTGCTCCGATTTAAATGAAATTTTGCATGGATGTAGCTGATTTACCAGGTTTACATATAGGATACATTTTATTTCGATAATTTGCACTATTAAAAATGGCGACCATTTTAGTGACGTCACTACACACTTTAATCAAAACTTCATATTTCCTTATCAAATAAAAAGAGAACGCTAAGAAATAGCAAACTTTTGACGGTACATACGAGCTTCACTTTTCTTTTATCTCCAACGGTTAGCGAGTAAAACCCACATTTATGACGTCACTACACCCTTTGGTTTCAAAATTTGATATTTCCATTTCAAATAAAAAGAGAACGCTAAGAAATAGCAACCTTTTGATGGCATACATGAGCTTTAAAATTCAATTTTCTATCCAAAAGGTCCTTAACACTTTTCGTGTATCTCCAACGGTTAGCGAGTAAAACCTAAATTTGTGCAATAAAACACGGTCAACACCGAGCCGTGCAGTATATCTCTACATATGAGCCGTTGAGGGCGCAAGTGGTGTAACTCCTCTCGGAATTACAGGGAAGTCTGAACCTTATGGCAAGCAGGGATAGGTCAGGGCCAGTGTGTGTGAAGCATTGGAAGTGAGCATTGCGTCTGTCAGCCACAAAGGTTAGACTTGCCTGTTATTCCGAGAGGAGTTACACCACTTGGGCTTTCAACGGCTCATATATAAATAGAAAATTTGTCTGTTTTTTTTTTCTGAATTTCTACGGAAATTTGAGTTATTTACACGTTTCAGACTGTTTTATTATAGATGCGCGCGAAAATAATGTTTTGGTCTGTCTGTCTGTTTGTTTGATTGTGGACAACTTTGTTCTCTTATAAATCGAGAACGGCTGGGTGTATCAACGCAAAATTTGGTACAGATATCCATCAGAGGCACGACACTAATCATTGATGTATCTCTTCTCTGTACCTATCATAAAAGGGAGCATACCCCCTTAAAAATACATGCTGAAATAGGAGTAGAAGGACGAGACAAAGCACATTTTCAGCTCCTCAATGTGAGAGATAACATTCGGGGGCCCTAAAAACACATTTTAAGGTCCTACGTCCAACCGTTTTTGAGATATTCCCAGAAAACTAATTTAATTTAATAAACTACTGAACGAATGCAAGCCGATAACCATGGCAACAGATTCGCAGAGGTCCATCTATTGCTGTAAGACGCAATGCTATTCCATTAATTACATTAGGGTGAAAGTTTGCAAACGGATAGATGGTTATTATGGAACCAAATTAAGCTGTAAATTTCATCAATATGTAAAATGCGCTTAAGGGGGTCAAGGGGTAGTCTAGAATTTTTTCACGCGATTTACACCTGCGGGTGTGGTATGGCAGGTCTATTATATTCCTATCCCTATATTATATTATATTATTATTAGTAGTATTATATTATGGCGTACAACGACGAGACAAACCCCTCGGTGCCAGAAATAAAACTCTAGGGTCCTCGAAAACTACATTATAAGGCTCTTAAACCAACAGTTTCTGAAACATTCCCAGAAAACTAATTAAATTTAATTTAACAAACTAATGAAGGAATGCAAATCCGTAACCAAGACAACATTATCTCAAGGGGTGGCATCCAACTTTCCATCTATTTCAGTAAGAAGCGATTTATTACATTTATTACATTTCTCTGAAAGTTTGCAAATATAAGGTTATCACGGAACCAACGTAGGCTGTATAATTCACCAATGCAATTAAGGGGGTCAAGGGGTAATCTAGGATTCTTTCATGCAATTTTCACGTGCGACATATAGTACAGAAGGTCTATTATATCTCCAAACAACAACATTATTTTCAAAAATTCCTGAATTGATTCAGCATTTTTTGCGGCTTTTAGGAATTTGGGCCATTTGAGACTAAAGAACCTGAATTTTCATGCACCACAAGCTTTTATAATTTATGATAGAGGTCTTCCTGTGTATGGGGACCCAACACAACGTAGAGGGTCAGTTTTTATGTGACGTGTATTGCGTTTCATCTACAAGACTTTCAAATCTATTTCATGTCAGGAAGTACACGTTTAGTTTGAGAGCACATTTCAACTAATCTTTTTTCTTTTCTTTTTTTTTGTCGACATACGGGTTCATCGTAAGGATGAGTTTCTTTGATACTGTGTGGTAGATATACCCATATTTGGATTTCTGGGTGATATGTTGTAGACAATAGAATTGTCTGTCTGTCTTTCTGTGTATCCTTATGTACGCCTATAACTCATGTTCGGATGCTTGGTGCATCGTAAAATTAGGTATGGTAAACATGAGTCAATACACCAATCATTTATAAAACTCTTCACCGTACTTTTCATACAGTAGAAGGGTGGATATAGGGAAAAACTTCTCAAAATACATACTAAAATAGGCGAAATATAAAAATTATCCTAGAAGGACGACCAAAGCATATGTTGCACTTCTCAATGTGAGACAAAAAATTCGCGAGTCTATAAAGGATCTCCGAAAACCACATTATAAGGCCCTTAAATTAACAGTGTGTGTGATATTCCCAGAAAATTAACTTCGTTCTGATAACCTTATGAAGGAATTACAAGCCGCTAACCATTGCAACAGTAGCTCAATTGATAATGTCTGGTGCGTCTCTAAAAGCAACAGTACTTAAAAGGGATGTAACACCAATAACATTGTTATTATTATTATTATTATTATTATAATGTCTGGTGTTAACACCAAACACCGTTCGAAGAACGGGTACTTCTGCTAGTTATTTATAATGAAAGCAAAATACTGACCTCATCTCCATAGGTAGGTCTATTTGATTTTTGATGAATGTTCACTAGTACTTCAAGTCTTGTCCTGCTGAATAATTCTTGCAGTGAAATTATCCGATCCTTTTGCTTAAAAAGCTTGAATGTACTGTATATTAA
Source organism: Meconema thalassinum (assembly GCA_946902985.2). Classification (NCBI taxonomy): domain Eukaryota; kingdom Metazoa; phylum Arthropoda; class Insecta; order Orthoptera; family Tettigoniidae; genus Meconema; species Meconema thalassinum. The sequence goes on from OX336388.2 coordinate 1,212,749,715, forward strand.
TCAATTAATTTTGCATGTTACGTTTCAAAAATGATTAGTCTATTAGAAAGAAATGTGCATTCGGTTAATTAATCGGTTTTTTGAAAAATAAATATTTTATTTTAAAAAGGTCATTGCGGAGAGCACACTGCAAGTTGGAACTTTGTGTTGAGTGATGCATAGCAGCTCCACAATTCCCGTCAAGCGCTCCACACAATGTACCCGAAAGTCCTCCTTGCCACCATTGTTAGTCCTAATATCCGCACAGTGCTTGCTTATTTTACAGGCTACCTGCTCTCCAGATCGGAAGTACAGGAAATGAACTTTATTGGAAATGGCAGCTAGCTTGTGGTGGAATATAATTGGATACAGAGCGGACTCTGACACTAGTTCGGGTCACCTCATTAGCGATTCAACTTAACACGCGAGATTCTCACGAACACTCTGTTATATACAATCTCTATTTGACTGGTTTTTTTTTTCAGGGATGTGCAGTGGAGTGGAATGAAACTAAAAGGGAATGAAATTAAGTGGTTTCCATACAGGATATTCCGGAGTGAAATTATAATGTGAAAAGGAATCAAATTAAAAGTTACATAATTGGAACTGTATTACAAGATAAAAAATTAAATACAAAACTCAGAACAATATTGAAATGTAAATAGCTGATTAAACTCGGAGTGGAATTAAAAATGGAGTGATACACGAGGTACTATCAGTAAGAACTGCGCTCATGCTCTTCTATATCAAGATAGCACCTACAGCATGCAATAAACAATGTATGGCCGTACCTTACTAAGACCAACCCGAAGACACTGGAATCTGTGAAGACCACCAGCCCTACCTGAAAGGAGCTCTACGGTTACATGGAACAGCCCTGACACGGTTAGTATACAAATTCGTAGAAACTGATTTCTTCATCAGGAAGATTATGATAAGCAACAATCTAGAAGCCACACCAGCATACGAGAAAGAGAGCATAAGGCCATAGCAATAGATTCCGACTTCTACGAAACTCCTGAAATGGCCACAGATGAATGGGAAGACCATACCTTTGATTTGCGACATGTCTACGAGGACTGTGACCCACCATGGGCACCCACATATTCTTTTCAGGGAGTGGAGTAGGGGGGGGGGGGGCAAAGTAATATTTTTCATTTCATTACCTACCTGTCACTTGGTGATGATGAGACGTACCCCCGCCCGCAATTTTCATTTCATTTCTTACTTGTTTCGTGATATTAATTATTTTTGCTGCTCTGAAACCGTTGGGTACCCGTACATGGTCTTTATGGCATGAATGGTAGGAATAGTTTTTTTAAGTTCAGAGTTTTTGTCCACAGAAGTTCGCTTTTCTTTGTGGATCATCGTCATAATGCTCATTTCCTAAAAACAGGCAAAAAGTAGTTGTATCACCATTTATTGACAAAAATAAAAATCAAGCAGTTCATTAAAATGGTAATGTTAATCCAGTTCGACGATTTTATAAATAACTGGAGATATTTTCAATTAATCCCAAATTACTTAGTTAAATATAACTGTGGAATTATCCCTACATCTAAATCAGCAACATCAATTTATGAAATAAACTGGTGGATTCCAGGTGGAGGTGTTCACGGTCCCTCATTGTGCCCCCCCCCCCCCCCTCCCTCTACCCCCTGGCAGGTGCCCTTGTAGCCTTGTAGTCCACGGATTTCACCATAGAGTCTGCCATCAAAGAGGTTACCACCATGATTCGACCCAGTGTATTTGTGTGCATTGTGGCTCACGTTGCCCACAGTACCATTTAATTGCCTGCAATGAAAGAATAAATTCCATGAATTTCTATGCAAACGGCATGAATTTTCAATGAGCTGCATGCCATTTATTATGCACGTAGTGTGTTTAACAAATCTATATATACATAAGGAATGAAATGCGAGGAGTAATGTATATAAGCAATAGTCATTATTCAATTCTGGGGGAAGCTAGGCTGGAAGTATGGCACCAGCACAAGTAAGATGCAGCCACTGAGATCAGACCATGACTCCCTGCCTTGGCCCTTATTAAAATCACGAGAAACGGCTTTCTATGATCTTCATTACGGCACCATCCCAGCATTTGACTCGAATGACTATGTAAAAGAGCAGTGATTGGCCACCATCAACACGAAGACCTTATTCTTGTACCCACGAATGCTCAACTCCCCCATTCAATTCATTAAGTGTGACAGCCCAGTTAGCTACGCTGGTAGGTCACGCGTTTTACTTCTCGTTGACCCTTCCACTGTAGCTTCGCTTGTTGATTCCCCTGTTAAGCCCGATTCCTTTAGTGTGTTTACTGACAATCTAATTGTGGACTTGTCTAGTTAGCTGGTGTATCACGTTCCCGTCTGTCCGTCCAATGGCGTAACGTGACACGTACACGGCTCTCTGTCCGGCACGTTATCGGCGACTGATAGGCGCTCTCATTGGCGCAAGTTATTTGACGAGAACAGGTGTGTGCGCACCATTTGAATAACTCGGCACAATTAGTTCTTTCAATCCGCGTTCACTCTGTAACAGCTTCCAACTCACTCAGTGTTCGTTTTCTCCTACTAAAACAGGATCCAATTTAGCCAGCTGTCCGAGTGAATGGCTTTCGAGGTTCAATTGTAAACTTAGTGTTCCAACAAATCTGTTACCTTCGTATCAACTAAGTGGTATCCTTGCCTCGATGAACAGATTTACAGTAAACTGGGGGAATATCAAACACAGGGCTTATTTTGGAAAGTAATCGGAGATAATTTTCACTTTTTAAGTTGGTAATGTCGCTTTTCCATGAAGGTGGGTCATTGGAGCGTTGATTAATGAACATATTATCAACGCAAGTTTTTGTAAAATCATATAAGTTTACGTTTATGATACAATAATAATAATACTAATAATAATTCGTAAAGGCCTACAGTACACCGTCAAATCGACATCAGTTCTGAACACAAAAAAAAGAAAAACCGAACTTATAACGGATACATAGCAGAAATATCAGTCATTTCGCCTACAGTATGCTCTATTTTATATGCGGTATCTACATTTGCACACGACTTTCATTGTTATTCACGCCTACTAATCACTGATGTCAAGACGTTATTTTTAGCAATTATGATAAACCCTACAATGTACGATAGAAGTCACGAAATTACAGATAGGAGGCAGTAAATAAATACACAGAAGAAACAGTTTAAAGAAAGTAGCTCTACCAACTCCAAAAGTCAAAAGTACCATTCCTGTCCGGAACAAATCAAGTCAAGGAGTAGAGTATATGCCTGTGAAGCCTGGACATGGCACCGAGACTCAATCGCTTCTACATATATTCCAAAGTAATCATTTTGTATTTAGGTTTCCAAATAGCAATGGGTCACCCACCTTAGCTGTGTATTCTTCACCTGTAATTTAAATATAGATATACCGGGTGAATAAAAACTAACGCACCGAGAAATTAGCGACCGTTGACCGGTCAATGCTGGCGGTATTACCGATTGGTCGGCTGATTTCAGCCGGGCCAGGGGGAAGCCATAGCACAATGTGCAGCAATAACCTACAGCATTTTGAAGGTTTTTTTCATGTAGTTTTCAGCAACTGTTGAAGATATCAGTCTTACCCAAGCACAACTCTTAGTGCCACAGAAATTTTGCAAAACTCGTTGCAATTCAGCTTGTGTAACACTGTCCAGCTATGCTCGGTTGACCCTTCGGCGCTGGTGCTAGTGTTGCCATTATCGTAGGTAAGCACTTGTTTCGTAACTTGCAGAAGAGAAATGTATCAGACTTCAAGAAATTAAACCATTATTACGATTCAACAAGCATCATGAAATTAAATCCCAGTTTCGTCTTTACTTGTTAATTTCAGTTAATGATAACCGTTTATTTGAGATGGGAGGAGATATAAAACCGCGATTGAGCCATTAACTCTGGTATATTTAGTATTTCTGAGTTTCTTTTTCTATTTGTTCAAAGGTAAAGCTGAAAGTAAATTCTTTTTAAGACGTCTCCCTTAACCTCAACTAATTAAGAAGCACACAAAAGAGCTAATTATGTAGCTTTATGGCATTGTTTGGCCAAGACGAAAATACTGCGTCTTCTCTAAATCTTAAGATGTAGACCAGTTATTTTCCACAAAGGAATTCATCTCACTTAATATTCTCTGCATGAATTATAAAGGTTAACAGCAGAACAGAATCGTTCATCTTTAAAAATGGACGAGTTAAGTAATGAGTGCATGAGGAAAAAAAATCCACAGCCTGCTTCCAGTCTCCGACCGGGTCAGGAAGGGAATGAATGAAGCCCCCATCTAACGGCGAGGATATGAACTGTGCCGGCTGCCGAGGCCTGACGCACTCCTCTGGGGCAATGATTAAATGAATGACAAATGAAATGATAGTGGAGAGTGTTGCTGGAATGAAATTTTGACAGGGAAAACCGGAGTACCCGGAGAAAAACCTGTCTGCCTCCGTTTTGTCCAGCACAGATCTCACATGGATTGACCGGGATTTGAACCACGGACCCAGCGGTGAGAGGCCGGCGTGCTGCCGCCTAAGCCACGGAGGCTTGAGTGCATGAGGCCAAATCATAAATTGTGTTCTCTCTGTTATGAATAACTTACCAACTCGTCCTTGCCTTTGAAGTCTGCATGCAGTTTTCATTTGTTTAGTTAAATTTTATATGCTTCTGATAACAAAAACTGAGTGTTTTCATTTTAATAAGATAAACTTTTCCTTCATTCAATACTGAAGTTTATTATGTGTTTTGAAAAGCGAACAATCTCCTGCACGTATTCCCGACTGTGGTTTCCGCGTCATTCTATTCTTAAAATAACAAGAAAATCGTGTACGTGATTGTTAAGTGTTGTTCACCTCGTCACGTAGTTACTAGCATTCTTGGGTGTCACCACTATGAATAAAACAGATAACACACACTAATACAGTCATTACAATTAACACCGGTTATCAGACAGATTCTACACACACCCAAAGTACACGGGGCTACATGACCACGCTGTCGCAGCCTTTAAACTAAGGAACCAACCAACCAAGGTTCAGTTTCCGGCTGCCAAGAAATTTGATTCTGTTTTGAATGCTGGAATGGGATACATTCACCCTTGTGAGGCAGACCTCACAATAGGTTAGTTCAAATCTCACCATAGCCATCCTAGTGGTTTCCCGTCGTTTCTCACTTCTACTCCAGACAATTCCTCGGATGCTTCCTAACTTTATTTAACTATTTCAACTAAATAAGTGTGGATGTAGATTTAATAGCCTAAGTATAAAGGATCTGATTATGATCAATTTGATGATCGAAACTGGTCATCCAAGTGTATTTATTTGTCTCATGTAAAGGATTAGGGTATCACCCATTACAATTGGGTTCACTCGTGTTCACCGAATGAAAAATATTCAATTTTGACGGGCTTACCACGGTGGGTGACTGGATAGCGTGTCGGTCGACTAACCCCAAGATTGCAGGTTCGCTCCTGGCCGTGGTAAGTGATTTTTGAAAGGCGGCAAAAATACAACACGCATGTCTTACGATGTTGGCATGTCAAAGAACCCATTTGAATTCAGTAGGCCGTGTTCATAATGGCAAAATTAATCTCGGGAATTTCCGCCAACACAAAGTTCCGCATTTCTCTACTAGAAAGTGCAATAGTGTTCAAGGAGCTTAGATATGTAACCTCCTTGACTTTCATAGTGATTCAAGGAACAACGAAATTCGACATGCAAGCTACCCTCTGGGTGTCAAATTACAACGCTTGCACCCGGCACCGAGGCCATACGATATTATTATTATTATTAGTAGGCTAGATAAAATAATCCAATACGATGTATACTCGTGTGAAACTCAACCCTACAAAGTAAAAACACTATACAAGCTTGCAGGCTTACTACTTGTCAGCCTACTTTCAATTTTTTCAAAAAGTTGCCAGTTTGTGTGTGTGTGTGTGTGTGAGTATGGGTGCGAGTGTGTATATCTGTCCCCCCTATCAATTCAAACACGACGAAACCGAATTGAACGACATTTGGTACAGAGGTAGCACTAGCAATGGGCACCTCAGGGTCGTATTTTATATTGCCGCCATCTTTACCAAAAATGGCGGCCACCCAAACGTTCAAAATTTAAAATCAAATTACGACTAAACTAATCATCGGATCTCTACCAAATTTGGTAATAATATACCATCGCATAAGACGCGTCTTACGCCCAAACTACAAGGCCATAAGCAGCACCATTTCAGGATGGCAGCCGTGTGAATTATGCAATCATTATAATCAATGACTTAGAACCCACCAGTTCCGATTATCGAACCGATAATGGTTCAAACTGTCCTAAAGGACGTGGCCCGTTCGATGTTTTAAGTTCATATTATAATATTATAATATTACACGGTAGCAGTGACTTTAAAAAGCTGAGCCGTCTCGGTTACAAGACAATGTGGCAGCTGATATCTTGTGCCTGACCTATATTTTACTAATTTGAGTATTGCGTGCAATATAGCCTACTGATAGAAATGATATAAACTTTGTATGAATACTTTATACTCCACTAAAGAAATCGTTTAGTCCAAATCATTATTTGCTAAGACGTTGTATGTAAGTCAATTGCTAACTATAAACTTCGGTGTACATGTTTGGCTCTGTGGTAAAACGATAGTCATTTACCCGTTTGGACGAGGTTCACAACCTTTCTGAGTTAGTTATTTTGCTTGAATTTGTTTATATTTATTGTTTTGTAATTACTCAGATGTTATAAAATTAAGCGTTATATTGTGTATATTACAATGGAAAATATAAATTTAATTAAATCAACGTCTTCACCGGATCTGCACGAGAGAAATCTGCCAGCAACCAGATGAACTATGCGTTGTGAACAGCAGCCAACTAGATGCGAGCTGCGCTGTACACCGGCCTGTTGGTACCCATGCAAAGGTGTAATCCAAAAGTTTTCTCTAATGGCTGCTAGAATGCACTCGCCACCAAGGATTGGCGCGAGAAAAAATCAGCAGTGTAGGTTAGTAGGTTTCAAGTAGAAAGGCTCATTGTCTAGGCCAGTAGAGGAGAGTGCAGCTCGCATCCAGTTGGCCGTGGTGCCAACTTTGTGGTGGCCCATGCGATACCATGTAAGGGCATGTAAATCCATAGAAATATCTTGGACGCAATAAGGTGATCTTATGCGAAGCTATTTTTATTATTATATACATAATATTTACAAATAGGGGGTCATTCCCCTGTGGAAAATTATACAAATACAGAAAATCACCAACAATATACACAATCCGCAATTTAGGAACTATAGTAATTACATCGTAATTACAGATGTCATCACTGTTCTATGAGGGACTCCATTGATTTGTTTTCCGTTGGCATCCTATACGCATCGAACTTGGAGAATGACATAATGAAGTTCATAATGCGATGAGGTTTTATTTTAAAGCGTTTGTAACAGCATATTCTGTGGTATTTGCAAATGTTATTTGAACTACAGAGCACAACGAACCCACATAATACCTGATGCTATCTGTTGGTGCTAGTTCAGGATATTCCTAATCTGTGAAAGTGAGACTCTGTACTTTACTTATGCACATTGATAAGGACAAAGAGTTATTTATATACCCAAACATTTAGGAGAAAGTAGGCTATATGTTATTTGCTGAAAATCTTGTTTTTACTGTATTCGGTGTGTGATAAGAAAGTGAATAATTCCGGAACATTCTCAAATACCTGAACCTAAACTTTTAAAATAAGAGCAGAAGAGGTGCCGTAATTTGAATATATATAAGGTGGCTTATTGGTTCCGGGAGCTGGCACTTGGAGAGGTGCGGACGCATCGTGTCGACACTCCAGCGTGGCTTGGCTTGGCATCGCTTGGCGTCGCTTGGCGTCGAGCGGAGAGAAATTTACAGGATTAAGTGAACCTCAAAAGTATGGAAAGTTGGCATCTCGGAAGGCAGCAAATTGAGGGTTATGTATTATGTAAAGAAAGGGGGAAAGAGCAAGGGTAAATAAAGCAAAGGAAGAAATTAGGGAAGTAACGTTAGAGAGATAAATTAAGTGGCAAGGGAAAGAGAGAGAGACAGAGTTAGAGAACGATGAGCAAAGAGGAGCATAGCACTCAGCATTAGAAAATGTGAGTCTGTGTGTGTGTAGTGACGTCGCTTCTCTACCTTGTCATCATTTTCGTGCTTGGGATTTGTGCACAGTACGCTCCTTATCGCGTTTAAACTCACGGAAGCGCACACACTGCTTCTCAGGAGATGTGTGTGTGTGTCACTGGTACTTTGATATTGAAGGGACAAATTAAATCTTCCTTCTTAGAAAGTAAAGTTACTAAATAATTCTAGATGGTTCATAAATAATTCAGCCAGTAACGTTGTTATTCAATGCATAGCAAGTCATTTGCTCAAGTACAAAGTTCCAAAATAATATTAAGGGATTACCATACTTAGACGTTTATAGGTAACGAGAAGTTGATGATTCCTCTTAAAGAGCCTAACATCGAGGTCACGAGCCCTTTAAACCCATAACTCTATGTCCCCCACGTATTGAATATAAAATTAAATTATTTATTTTTGTGTATTAACAGTGACAGAAAAGTATAACGCCGCCTGCTTTTTACGCCAGTCTTTTTATTTATGTAACAGAGTCCAGCCTGGGAGAATAAAAGTGTTAGGCCTTAGAAGATCGTAACGTGATGTCTTATGTCCCAAATCTCTCTTTACTTTACAACCTATTTCATTACTTTTTCTTTCCTTTTCGTTTGTTTGTTTAAAAATACTGGCTACGTAGGTTGATCTGAAAGACTGCCACTTACTGTGTTTACAGTTGCGGGATAGAATTCCAGCACATTTGGTTGGTCTTTGAGGGGGCTTAAATGTGAAAGACCCATATCATTTGATTTACTGGTTTGTTGAAGATCCTTTTCAGTGCAAATTTCCGGCACCGTGATGTCTCCAAGGCTCTAGCAAGTAAATGGGACGTTATACCTTTAGTCAATTAATATGATCTCATGTAATTTATTTCAGGATTAGTGCATAACCCAGCTCTATATGGGTACATCCGTGTTGACCGACTGAAAAGCACCAAACTTTTGTTTACTTAGGCAACACTGAAAAATGGCTTCAAACCTCACAACAAAATTATAATTATTAATACCATTGATGTTATTTTTTCTTAATCATCGTTAGGGCTACTAAGGACCCTGAGATCTTGACTTTTTGCCTTCATTCTGGCCCACCAGGTAGTCTGGCATTCGATGTGCGCTTTTTTCCGTGCAACAGAATGAACAAGCTCCTGTCAAGTTGTTACACTGTCTTTTCGATGAGATTGTTTAAGTTCGTATTTATTAGCACATTGTGTCAATTATTATTGTATTATTATTATTATTCTTTCTCCGTTACGGTCTTCTAAGGACCACGAACCAATTTCAATGTTTAGTCCTTTGGTGTTCTTTCTTCTTCCTCCAGGTCTCCTTCTTCTTCCTCCAGGACTCCTTCATCTTCACACTATGCATCTTCTTTCTCTCTTCCGACCATTTTGAGCCTCTTTTCTTTTCCTTCCTTCCTTGGAACCCTTCCATTCCCAACACTTTTTTCCTAAACTTTTCTCTCTCTATTGCATTATTATTATTATTATTATTATTATTATTATTATTATTATTATTATTTTATTATTAATTTAAGTGAAAATTCCCCTACAGGAGAGCAATTAAACTTGATAACATGATGTCATTTGGAGGTGTGTCTCCTCCGCACCTCCCTAAATCTCTTCATTCTCGTGGAATGCTCCCTCTTCCTCTCTCCGACCATTTAGGGGCGTGGTGGCTCAGCGGTCTAGCTGAATGCCTCTCACCAAGGCGGTCCGGGTTCGATTCCCGGTCAATGCATGTGAGATTTTCGATGTGAAATGCCATGTCCTGTGGTTCGGATTCCACGTAAAAAGGAGGTCCCGTGGCTCATGATCTCGAGATTAACGGTCACGTTAAACTACAAGCTTCCTTCCTTTTTTTCTCCGACCATTTTTTCGCAGGTTGTCGTAATGATCTTGGTTCAAACTTAACATTCGCAATTTTTGTCTGGCACTGAGTTCTTCTATGCTGATCATTTGTAAGTCTCTCATTAGTATTATTATTATTAATTTTATTATTATTGTGCAGGATATATAGCCAGTGTTTCCTTGGTCTTCTTGTTGATCGTGTATCACCAAATTACAGTACAAATACATTTTATGCCATAAGTGTTCATCCATCCGCAGAACGTAGCCGTACCAGCGCAGACGGCTTTCTCTCTTTTTATCTATAGGTATGAATGATGCCAGGTGTCTACCAGAGCATCTTTGTATAGCACTTTTTTGGTAACCGGTCAACATTAGCACCGTAGAGAGCGTGACTGGCTGGATGTCAGAGAGGTTTTACTTCTCATTTAACCCGGTAGGATATTTTGTCACAACTTATACTGCGCCATTTATGCCATACATTGCTATGTACTTGCCTGTTTTAGGATGAAGTGTCCTGTCCTTAGAAACTGTCGAACTAAGGTGTTTAAAAATCTTGGTGCTCGGCAGTTCGCTATCGTCTATGTTAATGGTATCATTTTCGGTCAAGTCTTAGGTATGTTATTCCATTTTTTTATTTACCCCCAGGACTAACTCTTCAAGGAGTCTTTCCACACATTCAGTGTCAGTGTAACTATTTTCGCCCTCGATTTAACCACTTGGAATTTTAACATCTTAACTAATATTTCATGACTTAAATTCATTGTCACACAATAATTGCACCAAACTTCGATATAATGAGATGGTATATTGGCTTTCACGTTCAAGGAATTAAAATAAACCATGATAAGCTCACCAAAAGCTGCTATCTTGGTGTTCCTAGGCAAAACCCCTCTCAAGACATAAACCTAGAAAAATTGCTGAGATTAATTCCCTGGCCATGAAAGGCAATATACCATCGTTTTGGAAACCTTTATAGGGAGATGAAGGGCTGCTTGAGATGTTATCTCTCGCAGTCAAGAAGTGCAGGTGCACTTAATAAGAAGGGAGGTAGCGCGCAGTTCACTATTCATGTGGGGGTCCGGGCACGGACACCAAGAGTCCGCAGATGAGCCTATCTTGGTGTTCCTTGACGAAACCTCGCACAAGACACGGCATAAACCTAGGAAAATCGCTGAGTTTTGATATAATAGGTTTCGAAGAACGATGTTACAACATTGGATATTAATGCTGTACCGTGTACAGTCCGGCTCCGTGACTAAATGGTTAGCACGCTAGGCTTCAGCCCAAAGTGCCCCAGGTTTGATTCCCGGCCGAGCCATCAGGGATTTTTAATCCCCTGGAGTTAATTCTCCTGTTGTTCGCTTTTGCGAATGTTTTTTGTGGCTATGTTTCCCGCACGGTTTGAAACACTCGTTCAATTTTTGCCCCATTATTTTTTTCCGTTATAATTGCAGTATGAACACGGTGTTCTGATTATTTACTTAACTCACGTTTCTTTTGAATTATTGTTCTTTATTATTCTTGTCAACTCACCTTTTTCTGAAGTGTCTTTCTAGACGCACCATACTGTCACACTTTTTCATGAGGTACTGTGCTCATCTCAGCGGCAACCGTCGCAATGTGCTTGGGCTGTGCGCTGATTGGCTGTTTGACGCTCCGCCTTCATTCTGGATTGTTCGACGCGCTGTCGTCATTTCCACTATAAATTCTCCGCTTCGCCGTTCTGCGGCCTTGTCTACATCTACCTGCTTGAACCAGTCTGACCACGGCTGCCTGCCGTTCCACAGCAAGGCCCTTCTTGGGAAGGCCCTGTTAGTAAACATTGAGTGGCTGGAACCTTGCCAGGCGGCATGCTTCATCACTCGGACTCTGTCATGCTGGGCGCGGCATGAGTCAACGACCTTCACCTCAGCAACTAAGTCAACCCGCTAGCTCACTACAACTCGGCGATGAGAAACTACAATTGATTGTAAACCGCCGGACAGATCATTACCAAGAGGTCTGTTCCTGCGGGGTGCAATTCGCCAATGGAGCCACCATCCATCTTTCTCGGAACGCATGCCGAGGCAGCTTAGAGGAAGCCTTCGTTTGGATCACAACCCGCTTCCTGCGGGCCAAATACTAAGTACAAAAGTATCGAATTATTGGTAACGTGAACTACCTTCACTTGGTTTATACATTTTTTTAAGGCTAAGCCTTTTTTTTCTTGCTTCTTGCTTGTTTTTAGATATTTTTCTTAAACATACTTTTTAATCGCCTTTATATGGCCTTTTTATGCATTTTTATTATAATTCTTCTTTATTCTAAGTTTCCTGGAGAAACCTTGCATTTTTTATTAGCTTCTTTTAATTATTCTTCTAAATGAAAATGTTTGTTATTACTTCACAAATCAAATAAATGTATCAAACCTTGGTTATCAACATTTGGTCTCTTCCTCATCGCTCTATTTCAATTTCACTGTGTGCCCGAATCCCAATCCCCTTTTTCCCAGTTGGGGTGCTAACTACTCACCCCTTTCCATGGTGCCGAAACCCGGGATCGAACCCAGAACCTTTATTCTGAGACCACAAATTCTATTCCAAAAAAAACAGAACTTGTGTAATCTAATATTTGCCTTATACATTTCAGTATATCGTGGCTAGCGCAGGAGATCTGCGGGAAAGCGGAGACAATCCCAGCTTACTCCATAACTGGTTTCTTTCTGGAAAGCAGGTCTGTCTGGTGCCGCAAGCAGCTTTGGTAGGTGAGTTATTCCAACTTCCCAGCCATGCCAGTAATAATAGACGATAAACTGTTAAACTCTCGGGCGGCCTACAAAGGTCAACTTACCCGTTTTCAAAAATATCTAGCCACTCTACCGAAAGAGGAACAAAATCTTGATATTATATCTCAGCGTTTAAAAGCTTTTGAACAGGCGTACGAGAAATATGATCTCGTGCAACTTGAAATTGAAATCAAAAGTCCAGAACATCAATCAGATAGGGAAGAAGTAGAGAGTAATTATTTTGATACACACGCTCAGGCTGTGGCATTAGTAAGAACTTTGACCCTGGCGTTGAAGGTAGAGGAAACTCAAGGAAGAATTAGCGACCATGGGAATGGTATCAAACCATTGCTACCTAAAATTGAAATTCCGCATTTTTCAGGAAAGGAAGAGATGTGGCAATCATTCTTTGAATTGTTCAGTTCATTAGTACATAATAATGCCACACTTCCGGAAATTCAGAAATTTCATTACTTAAAATCCATTTTGCAGGGGCCACCCCTTCAACTTATAAGAGAACTTCCCTTAACAGGAGAAAACTATAACATTGCTATCGAGCTTCTTAAAGGCCGTTATGGCAATGAAAAATTATGTTTACAGAGGCACATTCAAGCCTTATTTAACCTGCCCGCATTGCGAGCTGACAGCTTGTCAACACTGCGAGCCTTAAGTGACACGGTCCAACTACACGTCAGAGCATTGGCACGGTTGAATCAACCGGTCGAGCACTGGGATCTATTCTTAGTTCACTTGGTTACTTCTAAATTTGATTCATCAACTTTAAAGGCATGGGAGAGGGAACTTACAAATGACACTTCATATACTTATGGCTCATTGCTTACGTTTATGAATAATAGATGTCAGGTTTTGTCAGCTGTAGCCTGTCATATGTCAGGGAGTGCAGATAACAAATCTAATGTTGTGAAACCAGTCGGTGCCAAAATAAACAAATCTGCTGTCTTTACTGTTCAGCATAACTCAACGGATTGTATTCTCTGTAAAGCACCTCACAGGTTATATTCCTGCGTTGCCTTTAAAGCCCTTTCTACCGATGAAAGACGCAAATTAATAGCTCAAAAAAGATATTGCTATAACTGTTTGTCAACTAGGCATATGGTGCCTGATTGCTTATCTAAAAATACTTGCTCCCATTGCAAGGCTCAACATCATACCTTGCTTCATAGGTTTGAAAAGCCACGTCAGGCTCCTTCCCCTGGATGTTCTAAAGATGCATCCCCAGGAGCTAATGCGCAATCTTATACTCAGAGCTCTAGCTCAATTCGTAGTTCCCAGGTGCTACTATCAACCGTGTTAATAAAAGTTCAAGACTCTTCTGGTAGATGGCTTGAAGCACGTGCCCTATTGGATAATGCCGCCACCCATGACTTCATAAGTGAGCGTCTCATTAAGAAACTTGGTCTTCCCAAGCAACCTACGTTAATTCAGGTTACCGGTATTAACAATAGCAATGTTAAATCTTTGCATTTTGTTCGTGTTCACATCAAAGATGCTGTTAATTCTAACACAACATTTCAGTTGAATTGCCTTGCCATTGATACTATTGGCAGTAATACCCCTAGTACTTCTTTTGAAATTAGAAAGTGGCAATTTCCTCATAACATTCAGTTGGCGGACCCAACATTTAATACGAGCGCCCCGGTAGACATACTTCTCAGTGCCCAAGTATTTTGGCAATGTCTCCTTAGCTCTAAGGTTAAAATATCACCTGGAGTGTTTGTTCATCATACCAAGCTAGGTTGGTTAGTAACGGGTCAGGTCCCTCGTAAGTCGTTTCAAAATTTCTCTCAATGTCATTTTGTCAATACAAGTCTCGATTACAACTTAGAAAGATTTTGGAAAATCGAAACTATAGATTCAGCTTCACCTTCCTCGGTTGAAAATGAAATGTGTGAAAAACTGTTTTGCGAAACAACCAAACGCAATTCAGAGGGTAGATTTGTCGTAACAATGCCCCGAGTGGATAATCCACCTCTTTTATTTGAAACACACCCTAGGGCTCTTAGAGCACTCTATGCTGTGGAAAACAAATTTAAACGTGACCCTGTTGTTAAAGCTCAATACTCCACGTTTATGGAGGAATATGAGGCACTTGATCACATGGAGGTTGTTACCAAGAAAGATGAGGCTTCTTATACCCCATCTGAAGTCATTTACCTCAATCATCACCCAGTTTGGAAGAATGAGATTTTAAAGGAAAACATAAGGGTGGTCTTTAATGGCTCTGCTTTGGATGCCAATGGAACTTCTCTGAATGACACATTATTATCAGGCCCCCCTATTCAATCTGACATTTCTTCTGTTTTAATGAATTTTCGCTTGTTCCCTATCGCAGTGATATCTGATATCAAGCAGATGTATAGACAGATTTTGGTCGATCAACAACAGCGCGACCTTCAGAGAATTCTTTGGCGCGACGAGCCTACTAAACCTGTCAAGATCTTTCGGCTAAAAACCTTAACCTATGGACTAAAGCCTTCTGCTTTTTTAGCCATACGTACGTTGAAATTACTTGCTGAACAGGATGGCCCGTTGTATTCTCCTAAGGCTTCTGAAGTGTTAAAATCATCATTCTACGTTGACGATTTTCTTCATTCATTTGAGTCAGTGCCTGAAGCCCTGCAAGTCTCTAAGGATTTGACAGCTTTGCTTTTGGGAGGCGGATTTTCCTTGTGCAAATGGAACTCTAATTCGGAAGAATTTCTTTCCTTTCTAAATTTCCATTAACTTCAGCCTATAACGACTCAGTAGAGCTTCTTCATGAAAATAATTCTATCAAAACTCTAGGCATCTATTGGAGTCCTCAAAAGGATTTTTTCTTTTTCAAAATTAA
This sequence comes from Meconema thalassinum, assembly GCA_946902985.2. Taxonomy (NCBI): domain Eukaryota; kingdom Metazoa; phylum Arthropoda; class Insecta; order Orthoptera; family Tettigoniidae; genus Meconema; species Meconema thalassinum. The sequence goes on from OX336388.2 coordinate 1,212,765,311, forward strand.
TCTCAGTGACATCAAACCGCAAACTAAGCGGCAAATTTTGTCTGAGATTGCAAAAATATTTGATCCTCTCCAATTTTTGGCGCCAATTATCGTCACAGCAAAACTTTTCATGCAAGACCTTTGGTCCTTGAAAACTGGTTGGGATGAACCAGTTCCTTCCGAGTTGCAAAAAAATTGGATTTCTTATAGAAATAGCTTGGAAGATCTCTCCAATGTCATTATCCCGCGAGTGATTATTCCCTTTCCCTCCTGTGGAGGATATGAACTTCACATCTTTGCCGATAGCTCATTGAAAGCTTATGGGTGTTGTGCGTATATTGTTTGCCGCAATTTTGACCAGTCATATTTCTTTTCCAATTTAATTTGCGCTAAGTCAAAGGTGGCTCCTCTTAAATCCTTATCCTTGCCACGTCTGGAACTTTGTGCTGCTCTTCTGGCGGTTGAATTATCGGTCAAAATCCGCCAATCTTTGAAAATCCGATTTAGCAAAACTTACTTTTGGAGTGACTCAGCCATCACGTTGGCATGGATTGCCAAACCCTCCTCGCATTGGCAGGCGTTTGTAGCTAATAGAGTGTCCAAAATTCAACAATTGTCTAACTTTGAACAATGGCATCATGTATCTGGCAAGGAGAATCCTGCAGATGTCATCTCTCGGGGATGTTCCCCTCTTATGTTGGCTAACCTGACATTATACTGGCACGGTCCTTCTTGGCTTCTACAAGAACCTTCCGCTTGGCCAAATTTTCCTCTTCCGGAATTATCAGACTTGCCAGATGTTGGTAAGATTACTGGATCTTCTCTTTTCGTTTCTGACTCTCCCCTTCTCTTGCAGCGATATTCCTCTTTTCATAAATTGGTGAGGGTTATGGCTTATCTCCTTCGTTGGAAATATTTTGTGGTAGAACAACCTCTTTTTCCTAAGCCATATTTAACCCTTTCTGAATTAGGTTTAGCCACTACAAAAATCTTATGGCTTACTCAACAAGAAATATTCTCTGAAGAATGTCAGGTGTTGTCTCAAGGTCAATCCCTCAAGAAATCGAGTAGGCTATCCTCACTCGCCCCCTTTTTGGATGCTGATGGTTTATTAAGAGTGGGAGGACGTTTATCTTTGGCTGATCTTTCTGAGGATAAAAAACACCCAATTATTCTTCCTTCAAAGCATCATGTCACTTCTCTAATCATTCGTCAGTATCATTACCAGCATCTTCATGCTGGAACCCGTACATTACTTTCCATCATTCGGGAAAGGTATTGGCCCATAAACGGAGTCCATGAAGTTACCTCTGTTATCCGGAAGTGCATTCCATGTTTTAAGTCCAACCTTAAAATTACCACTCAGCACATGGGTGATCTTCCCAACTTTAGATCTGCGCCTGCTAGACCTTTTGCCTTTACGGGGGTGGATTATTCCGGGCCTTTTGTTTACAGAAAAAATTCTCCTGAGGCCAAAAGATGTATTTGTGGAAAACTCTATATTTCGCTGTTTGTATATATGGTCACCGGAGCGGTACACTTAGAACTAGTTACCAACGCCTCTACCGCTTATTTTTTGGCAGCTTTTGCCAGATTTTCTGCTCGCCGAGGGCTTCCTTCAGAAGTATTCTCCGACAATGCTAAAAATTTTATCGGAGCTTCTGAGCAAATTAAGAGAGCTCTTACTCAAAATGCAGCGCTGGAAAGGATTACTGATTATGCTCACCAGAGAAATTTCAAGTGGCACTTCATCCCCCCTTATGCGCCCCATCAAGGTGGACGGTGGGAGTCTTGTGTGAAACTCACTAAGAAACACCTTAGACGTGTTTGTGGCCACACCCCCCTATCTCATGAAGAGTTTAACTCCTTAATTATTTTTATTGAGGGCATAATTAATTCTCGTCCTTTATCACCCTTATCTAATGACCCTTCAGATCTTCTACCATTAACGCCGGGCCATTTTCTTATCGGTGGTCCATTGACTGCCTCCCCATCTTTATTATATTCTAATTCTCCATCTTCTTTAGCCATTTCTTGGCGCAAAATTGAAAGTTTGCGCAACAATTTTTGGCGCCGCTGGAGGTTGGAATATCTCGGTTTGCTTCAGCAGCGTGGCAAATGGCGTGTTTCCTGCTCTAACCTTCAGATTGGGGACCTGGTCCTTTTGAAAGACCCTAGTCCCCCTCTTGTCTGGAATTTGGGTAGGATTGTTGAGTGCTTTCCTGGCAGAGATGGTAGGATTCGCGTGGTAAAACTGCAGACTTCTGCTGGCCAGTTTCTCAGGCCAATCACTATGATTGCTCCTTTGCCACGCGAGACCTAACTTCTGCGCCTTCTTACTGCAATTTTTTCTCGCCCCTCCCAGCATGTTCGCTTTTGCGAATGTTTTTTGTGGCTATGTTTCCCGCACGGTTTGAAACACTCGTTCAATTTTTGCCCCATTATTTTTTCCCGTTATAATTGCAGTATGAACACGGTGTTCTGATTATTTACTTAACTCACGTTTCTTTTGAATTATTGTTCTTTATTATTCTTGTCAACTCACCTTTTTCTGAAGTGTCTTTCTAGACGCACCATACTGTCACACTTTTTCATGAGGTACTGTGCTCATCTCAGCGGCAACCGTCGCAATGTGCTTGGGCTGTGCGCTGATTGGCTGTTTGACGCTCCGCCTTCATTCTGGATTGTTCGACGCGCTGTCGTCATTTCCACTATAAATTCTCCGCTTCGCCGTTCTGCGGCCTTGTCTACATCTACCTGCTTGAACCAGTCTGACCACGGCTGCCTGCCGTTCCACAGCAAGGCCCTTCTTGGGAAGGCCCTGTTAGTAAACATTGAGTGGCTGGAACCTTGCCAGGCGGCATGCTTCATCACTCGGACTCTGTCATGCTGGGCGCGGCATGAGTCAACGACCTTCACCTCAGCAACTAAGTCAGCCCGCTAGCTCACTACAACTCGGCGATGAGAAACTACAATTGATTGTAAACCGCCGGACAGATCATTACCAAGAGGTCTGTTCCTGCGGGGTGCAATTCGCCAATGGAGCCACCATCCATCTTTCTCGGAACGCATGCCGAGGCAGCTTAGAGGAAGCCTTCGTTTGGATCACAACCCGCTTCCTGCGGGCCAAATACTAAGTACAAAAGTATCGAATTATTGGTAACGTGAACTACCTTCACTTGGTTTATACATTTTTTTTAAGGCTAAGCCTTTTTTTTCTTGCTTCTTGCTTGTTTTTAGATATTTTTCTTAAACATACTTTTTTAATCGCCTTTATATGGCCTTTTTATGCATTTTTATTATAATTCTTCTTTATTCTAAGTTTCCTGGAGAAACCTTGCATTTTTCATTAGCTTCTTTTAATTATTCTTCTAAATGAAAATGTTTGTTATTACTTCACAAATCAAATAAATGTATCAAACCTTGGTTATCAATATTTGGTCTCTTCCTCATCGCTCTATTTCAATTTCACTGTGTGCCCGAATCCCAATCCCCTTTTTCCCAGTTGGGGTGCTAACTACTCACCCCTTTCCACCTGTCTCGGGGATTGGGTGTATGTGACGGCTTCATCACTTCATCCTCATTACGACGTGTGTCAACTAGAAAGAACTGCACTTGACCTCTCTGTAGGCCACACAATCATTTACCGTGTACAGCGAAACTATAACGTACAGATATAAGTGTCATTGAGACTGGTCGCACGTGAAGCAAAATGCTTACTGCTGCTGAGAGGTCATAATTTAGGCTATCCTACTCTGTATCTTCAAAAGGTCATAGAACAGGCTGTTTCAAATCCACGAGTTTGAGTATGCGTACACGCGAGTACTCAGCAGTGATGCTCGGAGCACGGTTGGAGAGGGACTGGGGGTGATAGCCAATACGTCACTGGGCGAAGGTCATAGCACAGTCCATGCGCTTCCTGCCAGTTTGAGTATCCACCACACAGTGACGGCAGCCCCACGCCATAGCTGTATTCCATGTTGCAGTTTAACTCACGCAAGGTGGCGAGTACTTCGCTGCTCACTGGCGAGTAGCTCGGTTGGATCAGCCTGTCATAGAGACTCGTGACAATGCATCCATCCTCGTCTCTAAGCTACACTGGGAAGTTATGCCAACGTTCAAGGTCAAAACCACACGCTGTTTAACGTAAGATAATTTTTAGTAACCGTGATCATTGGCGGGATAACTCATCTGATGAGTGTGATATCAGGAAGGGTATCTGATCGTAAAAAAATGCTCAATGAGACTCATTTCCCCTCATCCGTAAAGAAACGGAAATACATGTTTGTTTATTTCAATTTACCTTTTCTCGAAATGCTGAAATCCTTAAGCCGATATCTTACCGCACGCAATTACTAGAAATGCTTTTTCTTGGCTGGTTATTTGAATGGGCTGGATACTGTACCGCAGCACACAGTGGAGGGCGAGATGAGACGAGCCGAGCTTGTGCGTGTGCCTGTAATGAATGAAGACAGCACGGGAACAGAAAGTTCCATTGTTTGTTTACCCATTGTTGTACCGCCTTTAAGATCTTGTGATAATCCAGTTTCTGGGAGACAAGAGGACTTTCTTTATCACGTTAGTATTTAAACATCTCCTCTAGATACAAATCCTTTATTCTCACGCACAAACTTGCTTATTCTGTAACATTAACTTTCAAACCAATCTGTCTCCCCTCGTTTATACACAAGTTTTCAATGTCGACAAATAAAGACGTTCCAACCAACTCTATAGTACAGTATTTGTCTTCCCTGTCATAGACAGCAAAGGTACTGTAATAGTAAAGTGCTATTCCCCATTAAAGGGAGGATATTTTTCCGGTCATCACTTTTGAACAATACAGTAGTTGAAGTGTTGACTTTCATGGACAGGAATTAAACATCAGCAGATCTTCTAAATGTCTTGTAGGCCTATGTTGCGGGATTTCGTCCAGGTGCACCCAACTGACCTTATCATCAAACATACACATACACAATAGAAAACTAGAAGATTTACTAGTTAGTAGTTCATATTTTGTTTGTCCACATTAGAATGATTATTAAACATTATAACAAGAATCAACACTTTGGTAACTTTCCCAATTCACTGTCTTGTTACAATATGCAGTTAGCCTACGTACAGTACTAACCATGTACGTGGGGTGTAGGGCAGAGCTGCAACTTTGATCACAAGCGCCTTCGCTAATTACTCAAAAACCCCACTTATACATTGGATAAATAATGCTCCCTTTGTTTAGTTACCGGTATTTTTCTGACTCACTGTCAGTCGCGAAATGTAATATTCAAATAAGAGCTGAAACGGTGGACACTCAATATTGAGAAGAGGAAGGTGGGATTCCTATCTCAAATTTCTGAGAAGTAGTGATTTAGCACTTATACTCCAGGCAAATACCAAGATGGTATACATAGTGTAACAATAATGTATGTCACAAAATCCAGGACACATTCCTTACACATAGACGAAGAATTTATGTTGTATGAACATGGGTCTGGAAACGCTTTGTTTCCATGTTATACCTCATTGTTTCCAACTCATTAATCATGGGAAACACACAAGAACAGAACGTACCTGCATACCACATGCATCTCCTTCTCACAGGAGATGTTCAATATGCCCTCGGTGCGCATTGATGCATGCATCAACCCACCGTCATAGTGAATCTCGGATGCACTGATGTATCCCTGGAGTACTGAGTATGGTTTCGCAGCCTTCCTTAATACGGGCACGAAGACTCGGAATATCTTGTAGTGGGGTTCGATACACAAGAGCTTTCAAATGCCCTCTTAAATGAAAGTCCTGTGATTTTAGGTCTGGAGAGCGTGGAAGCCAGGCAATTGGTCCACCTCTACCTATCCATCTGTCACCAAATCTGTTGTTTAGAAGCCAACGGACATCAATACTAAAATGAGGAGGTGCTCCATCGTGCATGAAGTACATGTTTTGTTGCACTGATAAATACACATCTGCTAAGCCGCATGACAGCAGGGTTATGTAAAACAAAACACTAGCGGTGCACCTACGATAATGACAACGTAACCAGACGTAACCAAGAGTGCATGTTCTCCTTGATTATAACTTTCCTTTCTTGTATGTTTCCCATGCTTAATGAGTTGGAGACAATGAGGTGTAACATGGAAGCAAAGCGTTTCCGGACCCATGTTCATATAACATAATTTCTTCGTCTAAGTGTGAAGAATGTGTCCAGAATTTTGTGCCGTACATTATTGTTACACCCTGTATAACGTAAGGCCACGGTTGCTTCCTTCTCATTCCCTACTCGAAGTACAAGTGAGTGCAGTAATATACTCATCGCAATAATGAAGGTTATCAAGCAGAATTCAAACATACTCAAGTATTTGGGGATGGAACTGCAATTATCCCAATTCCCTAAATCTATATATATAAAAGAAAGTCGTGTTAGTTACACTATTTATAACTCAAGAACGGCTGAAGCGATTTGGCTGAAATTTGGTGTGGAGGTAGCTTAGAACCATCAGACGGACATAGGATACTCTTTATCCCATGACGTGACATAAAACGTCAAATAGAATACAAGTCACTGTAAAACGTAACGCAAATAACAGCTAAGGCAAGTCCTTTCCAGGCAACAGTGGCTCGTGACGGGACACGGCCGACTGGATGCGAGTAGCGCTCTCCACTCCCGGTATAGAAAATGAGGCTCTTAATATGAAATCCCGTTAGTTATTCTACGTAATTTGTATAGGGGTAGTAAATCCAATTTACAATAGATGGCGCGTTTGTTTCAAGAAAGTCCCACATGCGTTCATATACCATTCATCCCATTGCGATGAAACTTGGGTGAGATGTTCTGTACACTTCAGGTAAGGTTTCTGGCTGAATAAATCCACTTAACGATTGGTAGCGCACGAGAAGATTCAACAAATGAGCGACGACGGGCGAAGCGTTTCAACAAAGTCCTGTATGCGTTCACATACCATTCGTCCGATAGCGATGAAATTTGGGTGAGAGGTTGTGTATACTACAGGCAAGGTTTCTGGCTTAGTAAATCCATGTTATAATATGTATCGCACGATTAGATTCAACTAATGAGCGACGACGAGCGTAGCGTTTCAACCAAGTCCCGTATGAGTTCATATACTATTCGTCTGATAGCGTTGAAACTTGGATGAGATGTTGTGTACACTTCAGGGAATGTTTCTGGCTTAGTAAATCCACTTAACAATAGGTAGCGCACGAGTAGATTCAACAAATGAGCGACGACGGGCGAAGCGTTTCAACAAAGTCCTGTATGCGTTCACATACCATTCGTCCGATAGCGATGAAACTTGGGTGAGAGGTGGTGTACACTACAGACAAGGTTCCTGGCCTAGTAAATCCATGTTATAATAGGTAGCGCAAGAGAAGATTCAACAAATGAGCGACGATGCGCGAAGCATTTCAACAAAGTCCCGTATGCGTTCATATATTACTCGTCTGAAAGCGATGAAACTTGGGTGAGATGTTGTGTACACTTCAGAGAAAGTATCTGGCTTACTAAATCCACTTTACAATAGGTATCGCACAAGTAGATTAAACAAATGAGCGATGACGCGCGAAGTGTTTCAACATAGTCCCGTATGCTTTCATATACCGTTCGTCCGATAGCGACTAAACTTAGGAGAGTTGTTGTGTACACTTTAGGGAAGGTTTCTGGCTTAGTGAATCCACTTTACAATAGGTATCGCACAAGTAGATTCAACGAATGAGCGATGGCACGCGAATCGTTTATACAAAGTCCCGTATGCGTTCATATACCATTCATCCGATTGCTATGAAACTGTGGTGAATTGTTGTGCACCCTCCGGGAAAGGTTTCTGACTTAGTAAATCCTTTTTACAATAGGTAGCGCACGAGTAGATTCAATAAATGAGTAACAGCGCGGGTATCGTTTAAAGAAAGTTCCGTATGCGTTCATATACCATTCATGAGATTGCAATGAAATTTGGTGAAATGTTGTTTCCACTCCCGCGAAGATTTCTGATTTTGTAAATCCATTTTACAATATGGTAGTGCACGAGTAGATTCAACTAATGAGCGACAGCACGTGAATCGTTTCAACCAAGTCCCGTATGCGTTCATATACCATTCATCCGAGTGTGATAAAACTTTGGTGAGTTGAGTACAGTCCGGCGAAGGTGTATGAATTAGTAAATCCGTTTTTCAATGGGTGGCGCACAAGAAGATTAAACAAATGACTAACGGCGCGCGAATCGTTTATACAAAATCCCGTATGCTTTCATATGCCATTCATTCGATTGTGATGAAACTTTGATGAGTTGTTGTGTACACGCCGGGGAAGGTTTTCGAAAATTAGTAAATCCATTTTACAATAGGTAGCGTACAAGTATATTCAACAAATGTGTGACGGCGCTCGAATCATTTCAACAAAGTCCCGTATGCGTTCATACGCCATTCATTTCATTGCGATGAAACTTTGGTGAGTTGTTTCGAGCACGCTCCCAGGACTTTTTTGATATAGTAAATCAATTTTACAATAGTTTAGAGGTGGTTAACGGAAAAAGAAAAAAAATATTGGGAATCCAAAAGCACTTCAACAAACAAAGTTACAACGCCAACACTTTCTTTGATTGGCATTGCGACGCATGCCGGGTACAGCTAATTAAAAAATAAATAAATAACGTAATTATTTAATTAATACATAAATTAATTAATTAATACAAAAAATGAATTAATTAATTTTATGGCTAAGAACATAGAGCCATCAAAGATATATAAAACTGATATACTGTAATGGAGCAACCTCTCTACGAGAACAATTGCTACACAAGAGTAATCGTAATGTGTGCCATAGAGCAATCATTGCAACACATCGACAAGGCGCACTAAGGGTGTAAGATGCCTTCCACCAGTCCATAATATTGTGACTTTATTTACTGATGCATCACGAGTTACATTGCTTCAATATACTGTACTCTCCCTCTTCTGACAAAATGTATTGTGCAGTGTAGGAAGGCGTCATACATCGTTAGTGCGTCAATCACTGGCGATGTACCGCATTGACCACTCTATGGAACCAATTATAACTTATCTTGTGTAGCAATAATTCACCTAGAGAGGTTCTTCAATTCTTGCGAAGTGATCATATTTGCCTCAAGTATGGCTCTTGCTATCCAAAACTCCCATCATCCTTCGAGACAATGCACGGTATCACACTGTTACACAGAGATGGATCTCCTACGCGAATGGCGACTCGATGTACGGAAATATCCACAATCTTGGTACAATCTAAGTAATAACCCCTCTGAAGAAGCATTATGCAATTACTACCATATGGTGTCATTTGAGGGCATCGCCAGAGATGGGTGCACTGATAGTGTACATCGCTTCCCATAAGTGAGATAGGAGATGGTAGTTATAGAGGGTGTTTCTTCATCCCGTCTTTTTTTTAACCTATTTTCATTTATGAAAAATAGGCTTATGAGATCACTCTTTGTCCGTGTGTCAGTCTGTGTGTGCGTGTGTGTGTGATGGTGTGTGTCTCCCCCAAAAAACTTCTAAATGACTGGAGCGATTTCAATGAAACTCGGTAAGTTCATATCACTATTCTGGACGACCCCGACCGTACCATTCAAATTTTGTTACGTCATGGCAGCTGTGCGAAATATTTCACCAGCATTCAATATCTCCGAAACTATTACCGATATCACCCAGGAATATTTTACGGCGATGAAAGGGAACTACTAGAAGTACACCTACGTGACTTTTGAAAACTTGGTAACTACAAAACTAACGTGGTGGCCAAGCGAAGTTGCGACTTTTAAATAGACATTTCTCGCGATTTAACCAACCAAACGCAATAACATTTGGTACAGTATATGCTTATACACATTGTAATGCACCGACATCTAACTTCGTTCAATTGTTTACATAGCCTCAAGATGTCGGCTGTGCGAAATATTTCACCGGCATTCTATATCTCTGAAACTATTAGCGGTATCACCCTGAAATTTTGTACGGAGATAAAGGGCACTACTGCAAGTTTATCAATAAGTCTTTCAACAACCGGTTAACTACAAAACGAATATGGCGACCAAGCAAATTTGAAAGTTTTAAATAGACCTTTCTCGCGATTTAATGATCCAAACGCAATGAAACTTGGTACAGGAAATATTTATACACACTGAAATGCACTGGTATCAAAATGGATTCAATTGTTTACATAACCTCAAGATGGCGGCAGTGCGAATTTTAAAATTAAGATTTTATTTCTTGTGTCGTAATCATGCGATCGAAGTGAAAGTTTGAATAATGAACCCACGCAATAATTTTCCTTTAATGGTACATGACTCTATGGCCTATACATATAACTATCCAACATGGCGACCATCCAAAATATTTTGATGGATCTCAATATCTACGAATCTATTACTGTAATCAAACTGAATTTTTAATGTTAATAGGGACTATGAACATACGTTCACCTATAGGACTTTCAATAACCTGGTGATCACTAATCCAACATAGCGGCGACGCGAAGTATAAATATTCACATGGTCGTTTCTCGCAATTTAACCATCCGAGTGCAGTGACACTTGGTACAGTAAATCCTTATACAAATGATAATCCACTGGCATCTATTTTTTTCAATTGTTTCCATAACCACCAGATGGCAGCTGTGCGAAATTTTTAAATCTCGTTTTTACTTCTTGTGTCCTAATCATGTGATTGAAGTTTGCATACTACACGTACACAATAATCTTCATGTAACTCATAACTCTAAGACCTACATATATAAAATTCCAACATGGCGACCATCCGCAATATGTAGTCGGTTCTCAATATATACGAATCTATTACAGCAATCGAACTGAAATTTTGTATGTGATAGAGGCAATTAACATAAGTAGGATATATGAAAATAGGCTGTATAGTTCTTCACGGAACTACTTGTTTTTCTTTCAAATTATGTAGATTGATGATTTTTGTTGCATTCAAAAATCACTGGCGTTGAGGAAAGGGATGTGCAGAAAAGCATTCACTAATTATGAACGGTAGTGTTCTGGAGAGAGGGTGTTGCCCGTTAATAGCGGACGTGTGAGTGTGGCTGGACAGCTCCAACAAGGGAGAGTGCGACTTGCCCCCAGCTGTTTGGGGCCGAGCCTTCTATGATTGTGGACTATTATATATTGTACTGTGCATAATTACACAGAAGTGTGAGGGCTGAATTTGTACCTCTTCCCCACAAATTGTCATCCTAAAGAAGATTTCCATCGTTGAACCTAAAACTCAGGAAGGTACTATTGGTTAAATATGCTCCGTGCTTATAACTTTTGTCTCAGTTATATAACTCATTTCAAGTTCCAATCTCCCAATGATTTTCTATATAATGGTGTATGATATTTACATTACTCGTGATTATATAACTCTTTCTATAGATACTAGCATTTTAGCCCGGTGTCACCAGGGATGAGAATGAGAATACAGAGAGGATCCTTGTTTCAGGATTTACCGAAGCCAATACACTCTCAATACTCCGATGAAGACATATTCTAAAGCTCCCTGTTCATTCCCACTGCTCAAATATTGAGAGGAAAGCGCTGTATTTTCCCTGCGCTTCCTCACTCTAAATCCAGTAACGTATACAGTACCCTTAGGAATCCTGATAACAGAGATCTTTTAAACGGTGTTGTAATGTTATTTTGTAATTAGAAAATTTATTTTGGATCTCCGGAAGACCCCAGTTCCCCACCTATTGTAACTTCTGGAAAGGAAATAGAAGGTTTGTTCTGCCCAGAGTGCAAATCGAGTCACTATAACAAGGAAACTTAATTTAAAAATATTGTCGGGTAAATAATAGCTGATTTATTATATACATTAATATTTAACCTTTCTTCCTCCAAAACGACAAAAATTGAAAGTATATTTTTCTTATAAACATCGTTTAGGTTTAGGTTTTTTCTAAACGACGAATAATGTTTGGATCCTTTAATACTGTATTATTAAAATTAATTACCCGTCCCTGTTTCCCGAGACTCCAATACTTTAGAATAAATATAGCCTTTCTCTCCCATTAAAAGTAACATAACCATCCTAAAATTTTCGCTATCGACGGAACCATTTGTACACCAATCATTGGTCCAACCATTTTGACCACCTTAGATCCCCTGATTCCCCTTCTGAATTTCTGAGCATGAAATAGAAGTTACATTACGACTATGCCCTCGATACGCGATATTATTAAGAGACACAAATATTCTCATTTATACCCTGATTCGTGCCTGACCGCGGGCTTGATGCAACACAGGTCTGGTAGGGGTTATCATCTTTATTTCACATTAAAGGATCCCGTATACCCAATCCGTATTTGCAGCAATTTTTGGTTCTTATGCACTAAATTGATAGTTTGAAAGATTTTATGCAAACTCTATCTCCCAACTCCCTGCGAAATTTGCAAAAGTTAAACCTTAGCGTTTAATTACTTTCACAAGGGAGCAATTATGAATTGGAGGCAAAAGGCTACAGTTATATCACGTAAAAAGGCAACATACTCTACCTACTCTATTCGCAGATTTCACCTAATGTTGGAAACCATATGAGAATATGTTGCGTGAACGTTTTCCCTAGCCCTGACCACCTGATTCTGCGCAAGACTCACTCGCTAGCTAACTCACATTTTCATAACCACTGACACTGCATATTGCGCTACGCTGGCCAGACTGTTAATTATGATGCTTGTAGTTTGACGCTATCATGAGCCTCTGGACATCCTTTCTACGTGGAATCCAAACCACAGGACATGGCATTTTACTTTGATAATCTCACATGCATTGACAGGGAATCGAATCCGATCCACCGTGGTGAGAGCTTGACCACTGTACCACTATTAAAGATATATCAATTCTATATTAATATTATTACTAAGCATAAAACATTCTACAAAACGTCTGCAACAGCATATATCAATCTTTAATATACGGTATAGTCCACTGTAAATGTTTTTTCGTTGCAACACATGTTTTTGACCTATTCTAACTTAAATGACTAACAGAGGGCTGTGTATTTAAGATAGTTCTGTATATGGTGTCCGGGAATTTATTGTAGTGTTTTATGGTAAACAAAACTATTGATGAAATGCTGATATATATTTAACGGTTTAGACAACGTAAGCTGAAAACACGCATGGACATCGGTTCTTTTCTTCGACTTGCTTCTCTTGAATCGTTTCGCTCGGCACACTTTGGTGATATATGAATGTTTCTGCATATTATACAAATCTTTCTCGATAAATGCTTTATAGAATGGTGAAAACTGCATCCAAATACGTACAGTAGTCCTCAATATTAGCCCGGACAAACCGACGGAAGGACAAAATTGAGGTTTTTAATTTATAATATACTAGCTGAAATACCCGTGCTTCGCTACGCGTCATAAATAAATTAAAATATGAAGGTGACAGTTAAAACAGGGGATAGGCGAGGTGCTGCGCAGAGGGAGATTAAGGATGGAACATTTTGTTGGAGATACCTTTCGGATAGAAAATGTAATTTTAAACCTTGTATATGCCATCAAAAGTTTGCTATTTCTTAGCGTTCACTTTTTATTTGAAATGAAAATATGAAAGTTTGAAACCAAAGGGTGTAGTGACGTGACAAAATGGTCGCCATCTTTAAATAGTGCAAAGTATTGAAATCCAAAGTAGCCAATATGTTAACCAGGTAAATCAGCTACTTCCATGTAAAGTTCATGCAAATCGGACCAGTGCTTCTTGCGTGATTGAGTAATACAGACACACACCATCTCATTTTTGGCCTCGCATCGCTCGCGTCATAGTCGTGTCATATTGTTATTCAATGAAATGCAGGTTTAACCCCGTTAACACGCCTTTAGAACCTGAATATCCAAAAATCCCTCCTTAGTAGACCTTTTCGACACACAACAAACATATCCCCTTCTTCTAACTTTAATAGTTTTGGTTGGTCGATGAGAGTGAACATCAAAATATCCTTCCTTAGTGGAAGTTTTTCTTCCAGAATTTCACCCCTCCCCATAGGCCCCTTAAATTGGATTTATGAAAAAACGGTCGAACACCTACTTATTTTAATTATTTAGTCTTTTTTTTCAGCTGATTGAAACTCGGAGAAAATCAAACTCCTCGCCTATGTCCTTTAAGAGATACACGCTCCGTTAGGAATCTTTCAACCCCCACTTTTCATCCCTTTCACCTCATAATATACACCACATCGAAAAACCATTAGACATGTGTCGGCATATATACTAATCATTAAAAATAAGCTAAGTATCACATCCCCAAATGAAACCACTCGTGAGATATTGTTATTCAATGAAATGCACGTTTACTCCCTTAACACCTCATTAGAACCTGAATATCCAAAACTATTTCCTTAGTGGACGTTTTCGACATACAACGAACATATCCCCAAAATTTCATTTTTCTTAATTCAATAATTTTGGCTGGGCGATGATGAGTGAGTGAGTCAGTCAGGACATTTTCTTTCATTTATTTTTGCGAATTTCACCCCTCCCCATGAACCCCTTCAATTGGATTGATGAAAAAAACTGTCGAACACCTATTTACTTATTTAAAGCTGTTCCCCCCCCCCCCCCCCCGAGTTTGATGAGTGAGTCAATCAGTTAGGACACTTTCTTTCCTGTTTCTTTCCCCCGAATTTTTCACCCCTCCCCATGGGCCCCTTCAATTGGATTTATGAAGAAATGGTCGAACACCTATTTACTTATTTTTTAAGATGCTTTTTCCGCTGAATTTCAAACTTATCGCCTATGTTGAATAAGAGATAACAGTACATGCTCCGTTAAGAATCCTTCAACCCCTAATTTTCTCCCCTTTCACCTCATAATATACACCATATCGATAAACCCTTAGACATATGTCTGCTTATTTGGAATTATTAGTTTATATGCCGAATATCAGATCCCCAAATGAAACAAATTGTGAGATATTGTTATTCAATGAAATGCAAGTTTAACCCCCTTAACACCCCTTCAGAACATGAATATCCAAAAATCCTTCCTTAGTGGACGCTTTCGACATACAATGAACATAACCCAAAAATGTCATGTTTCTAACTTCAATAATTTTGGCTGGCGATGATGAGTGAGTAAGTCAGGACATTTTCTTTTAATTATTTTTCAGAATTTCAACACTCTCATGAACCCCTTAAATTGGATTTTTGAAAAAAAAAACGGTCGAACACCTATTTACTTATTTTAGAGCTGTTCCTCCCCCCTGGGTTTGATGAGTCAGTGAGTTAGGACACTTTCTTTCCTGTTTTTCCCCCCAGAATTTCACCCCTCTCCAAGGGGATTTATGAAAAAACGGTCGAACACCTATTTACTTATATTTTAAACTGCTTTTTCACGCCAAATGTCAAACTTCTTGCCTATGTCGTTTAAGAGATACACGCACCGTTAAGAATCCCTCAATCCCCAATTTTCACCCCTTTAACCTCATAATATAAACTACACATCGATAAACCCTTAGACATATGTCTTATTATTTTAATGATTAGTTTATATACCGAATATCACATCCCCAAAGAAACAACTCATGAGATATCGTTATTCAATGAAATGCACGTTTACCCCCTTAACACCTCTTTAATCCCCGAAGAAACAAAAATCATTCCTTAGTTGACGTTTTCGACATACAGCGAACATATTGCCAAAATTTCATGTTTCTAACTTTAATAGTTTTCGCTGGGCGTGATGAGTGAGTGAGTCAGACAGGACATTTTCTTTCAATTATTTTTACCAGAATTTCACCCCTCCCCATGGGCCCCTTAAATTGGATTGATGAAAAAACGCTTGAACACCTATTAACTTATTTTTTAAGCTGTCTTTTTCCCCTGAGTTTGATGAGTGAATTAGTCAGTTAGGACACTTTCTCTCCTTTTTTCCCCCAGAATTTCACCCCACCCCATTGGCCCCTTAAATTAATTTATGAAAAAACGGTGGAACACTGATTTACTTATTTTTTAAGCTGATTTTTTCTCTGAGTTTCAAATTTCTCGCCTATGACGTTTAAGAGATAGGCCTACACGCTTCGCTAGGAATCCTTCAACCCCCACCTTTCACCCCTTTCACCTCATAATAATACACCACATCGAAAAACCCTTAGACACATGTCTGCTTATTTTTAATGATTAGTTTATATGCCGAGTATCACATCCACAAATGAAACCACTCGTGAGATATTGTTATTCAATGAAATGCAGGTTTAACCCCCTTAAGATCCAATTAGAACCTCAATATTCCAAAATCCTCCCTTAGTGTATGGTTTTGACATACAACGAACATATCCCATGCCATGCCATGTTTCCAACTTCAATATTTTTGGCTGGGCGATGATGAGTGAGTGAGGACATTTTCTTTCAATATTTTTTTCTTCAGAATTTTACTCCTCCCGATGAACCCCTTAAATTTGATTTATCAAAAAAACTGTCGAACACATATTTACTTTTTTTTAAGCAGGTTTTCCACCTGAGTTTGAAGATCGAGTGAGTCAATCGGTTAGGACACTTTCTTTCCTGTTTTTTCCCCCAGAATTTCTCCCCTCCACATGGCCTCTTAAATTGGATTTATGAAAAAAAACGGTCAAACACCTATTTACTTATTTTTTATTATGATTTTTTTCCGCTGAGTTTCAAACTCCTCGCCTATGTCGTTTAAGAGATACAGGCTCCGTTAGGAATATTTCAACTCCCACTTTTCACCCCTTTCACCTCATAATATACACCACATCGAAAAACCCTCAGAGACATGTCTGCTTATTTTTATTGATTAGTTTATATGCCGAGTATCACATCCCCCAATGAAACCAATCGGGAGATATTGCTATTCAATGAAATGCAGGTCTACCCCCTTAACACCCTTTTAGAACCTGAATATCCAAAAATCCTTTCTTAGTGAGCGTTTGCGGCCCTTGAGGAAGTTGCATACCAAATTTCATTCCAATCCGTTGGGTGGTTTCTGAGATTTCGTGATGAATGTGTGAGTAAGTGAGTGAGTGGTATTTGTCAAATATCTAGTAGATAGTGTCAAGTCTTTGTTATGCTAAACTCAGTTGACAGTGCTGTGTGAGCAGTTGAGTAACTAACGGGATTTCAAGTAAAGCTCCTCATTTTCTAAACCGGTAGTGCAGAGCGGAACTGGCATCCAGTCGGCCGTGTCTCGACTTGAGCTATGTTGCCATGGAAACTATCTGCCTTTCCATTCCTTCATGAGTATATTTTATGAATTTATTAGCCTTTGCTCGAGTGCAAATGGGCCGAAATCGGAAGAATGAGAAAGACTATCGAAAATTCATGTAGGCAGCGGTTCCTTCTGGGTCCTAAACTATGTGTATGCAAAATTTGGTTGAGATTGGTGGAACGGTGTGGATTTGTATACGGAACCAACCCACCCACATACATACATACAGACTTTCACTTTTATAAATAAGATTTATATAATATAAAACAATTCATTCATACATCCACAAAAATTGTAGATAATACGGATTAATTAGAAAATAAGTATTAATTGCTAAAAGAAGATACCGGTAACCATAAATAATAATTATTCTAATAATAGAGATAAACATAAAGCAATAATAATGTACACTTTCTTTCATGCTTCAACTCATGCACCGTACATCACTGTCTCCTGATCTGGTGCTTCCTTATCAACTCCTTGAATTTACCAACATCAGAAGGCAAAGGGCTGAAAATGCCCCCTGGCAAACCGTTCCATTCTACATCCCCCCTCCCAATGATCGAGCATTTTCCCCAGTTACTGTTCCACTGACTTAATTTTAATTTATAAGAATGACTATATCTGCCCATATATGACCCTTTCTTTCCCAATCTCTCATGAATGTCTTACCATGCAATTAAGCTAAGAACATACCCCCTATTCTTGCTCTTGAACGTCTACCAGCCAGACTTTCCCAACCCAAATCCTGAATTATTCCACCTACACTACTCGTCAACCTGTGGTCCTCAATTACATATCTGGCAGCCTTCCTTTGAACTCCTTCCAATTCCTTTATTAGGTACATTTGGTATGGATCCCACACTCTCCCAGCATATTCCAGCAGCGGACGGACTAGGGATATGTATGCCCTTTCCCTAATCTCTCTGCCAGCCCCGTTAAATACTCGCATAACCATATGAAGCGACTTGTAAGCTTTCTTCACTATTTCCCCCATGTGCTTACCCCAATGCAAATTCGCGCCCCCCACAGTTACTCCTAAATACCTACATTCATCCCCAAATATTACTCTATTTTCACTTACTGAATATTCAAAAACAATTTGATTTCTTTTATTGACACATCTCACAGCCTGAAATTTATTTGAATTTATCATCATACCACTTTTATCCGTCGAGCTTTGTATGGCAGTCAAGTCGCTCTGCAATATACTGCAGTCATCCGGGTGATTTATCCTCCTGTATACTACTATATCGTCAGCAAATAACCTTATCTGGGATGATATTTTAACTCCTATGTCGTTTATGTTAATGCACGTCTTCCGCCAGCCAACCGAATTCGGTCCGCAGATTGCCCGGAGGTAGAAACTGTACCAGAGTACATTCATTAATGGAAAATTCGCAAGCAAAACATGATTAAAGAACTTACTTTTTCACAGATGATGCTAAAATTGTTCTCCTTCAGCTGACAGACAGGCGTTGTATCGAGTAAATAAATTAGCGTTTACACGTTGTAATTCTACTTCCTTAATGAGGGATATCTGCTGCCGTATATTGTTAAGTTCCTTAATCGTGATTTGCTGCTAAATTTACCATTAATTAATGTACTCTGTTACGGTTTTAACTTCCATGCAATCTGCGTCCCGAGTTCGGTTGGCTGGCGGGAGGCGTGCGCGCGCCTGCTAGCTGGCCGCTGGTCCCACTCCAGCAAAGGAATCATCCTGTATATCTTAATCACATGTAACTTGTTTCAGGTTATGTTTTCACATATTCCAGTAATTGGAATTATTTTGTGTTGACCGACTGAAAGTTACAATATCAACAAACCATAAGACATCGGGGGCGTGGTGGCTCAGCGGTCAAGCTGTATGCCTCTCACCAAGGCGGACCAGGTTCGATTCCCGGTCACTGCATGTGAGATTTTCGATGTGAAATGCCATGTTCTGTGGTTCGGATTCCACGCAAAACGGAGGTCCCGTGGCTTATGATCGCGAGATTAACGGTCACGTTAAACTAAAAGCTTCCTTCCTTCCAAACCATAAGACAGATAATTACATAAACATAATTAAAGGATCTGAAGATGTTCGGTTTGCGAACGAAATTTATTGTCTCCTTAATTATTTAAGTTTTGAAGTGTATTATAATAATTAAGTGTGTATTTCATTTCAGGTAGCCTACATTGTGGGGTTTGAAGCCACTAAACTTTTGTCAGGTAGCCTATTTGGGTAGAATATATCAACATTAACCGCTTAAGGTAATTGAACTTCCCTTATGCGTTCACCGACTGCAGTTCATTTCTAACATCAGCGCACAAATTTCCCACGGACTATAACTACACCAGTCTTCTTTGGAGGCCTATGATCGGTGTATGAGAAATATCCTTTGCGTGATGTTGTAAGAGAACGTATTCTTTCTACCTCGGTTCATCTCAAATATATCTGTATGGTGTAAAAATCTCAATTTCTTGCAAAGAATTAAAATTTCGGACTTTCGTTTTTTTGTTGCTTTATTTAAATGACGCACATTGGCTCGCATCAGGCCAGTTTGAGAGGCTCGTTTTACCAATCACACACTTTGTTTTAGTCCGACTGAAAGCTCTCCTTATCGCCGGGTGTAAGCAGGGCGGAGGTTTTATTGCCCTGAGGTGAGGGAGGAGGGGGATGATTCATCTCCGGGCAATAAAACGCAAGACGACGCACGTTAATCACAGACGTAGTAAAAGTGTAGAAGACAGCAGTTGAGGGCTAGCATAAGGCAGGACTGGGGTTTACATGTGTGAGCAACCAGTCTGCCTGTCTTCTGCAAGAACAAGATCCACTCAAAATGTATTTTCATAATAATCCTTCACCCTTACAACAAACTACTCCCTGTGTGGAGTTGTCTATTTCATGGCTGTAGCGTTGTTCATGGATATAATTGGACTCTGGTGACAATACTTCTTTCTTGCCGTATCGGCACATCGATAAAATATATCACTAGGCGTGCCGAAAGGTGGAGGTAGATTTCACCGGGCAAATAAAATATTTTGTATTCACTAAATGTATCCATTGTTGTATACCTGCAAAAGTTCTTCATGTGTAGCATACTGTAGAGTACGTAAAGTATAATTCCGAAATTATTTGCTCTTGGCGTAAGGGTGGGTCATATCTAAAATTATTTCAGACAAAAAGTTTTAGGTACGGTTTAGAGGAATATTGGCCATTTTAAACGGTTTTGATGTTGTGCCTAGGGAGTTATGATTTTTTTTCTCTCAAAACTCCATTCTCCCCACCTCTTTGGTCAATAGTTGGTGCTATCAAAAATGTTTACCGAGAAACATATTTGGCCCTTATCCGAAGAATAGTACGAACATTGAGTGGATTCGATTTATCACATACGGTACAAAAAATATCAATAAAAATTTATTTATTTATATCTTTAGCATTACAGATTCAATATGTACACAGATGATAATTAGTTTAGGAAAGGAAAACAAACTATATATTTATATCTAAACTGTTTATGTAAGTAATTGTCTCCGGTGATCAATGAGCGAAATAAGTGACGTTGCCACTGTACTTTCTTTTAGGACACTTGGTGAGAAATTATTTTCCATTTATAATGGAAGTCTGCACCGTTGCCATGATCCGTACGATCCTTTTGAGAGTTGACCATGTTTTCCGAGGAAACTCAAATCCAGGTGGCAGCGATGATCCAATGCGTGGTAAGGTTGATCCAGGGCTAGTATCCTGTCTTCGCTGCTATTATTTAGTTATGTTGAAGTTGGATTTCTCCAAGTCTATTTCGACCGGACATATCTCTCTCCCGGTCAAGATGCAATAATAATATTAAGGGAATTTCACCCAAACGTGCATTACAAGTATTAATTATATTGTTCTCTTCCGACACATACTGAAGTGATATCGAAGGCACCGTTTTTCACAAAGTTTGCACACACAAACCTAGGAAGGTTCGTGATATTAATTTCGTTTGCATAATGTGTGATGGTATCCGAGGATCGCCAGTCTTGTTAAAACGCTGCGTAACTTGTTATTCGTGCCCGTCCAATTCCGGTTGAGCATCGCATCGACTGAATAGAAATCATTCCAAATTTCCTTTCTCTTCTCTTGCCTACGTTCTTTCAGTCAAGTTTCTTGGCTTGTGGATGGTAGCAATATTTTTGCGTAGATACTCTATTTAAAATGTTTTATGAGCAAGTTCATAAGCTAGCCTGAAGGAAGCTAACTTTGGAATCCCAAGAACCACTTTGAGATATCGTGCTTTTAATTGTGCTCGTATTCAACTCGTGATAGCTAGGAATGTTATAGTGATATTTCACTTTTTCGAAAACTCCCCCTCATTTCTACATATGGGTGCGATTTTTCCCTTTAGCGAACTCTACGAAGATTTCTAACGGTTATATCTTTATATATAATTCTTCGACACGTGTGTATGTCACTGAACTCATCCTAAACGCCTGGGTCGATTTTGATGAAATTTTGTATGAATGTTAGGGTGGGCCCATGTATGGTTTAGATTCACAATTTGACCAGATAGGTGGAATTTTAGAATTTTAGAACCACAATTTACACACAAATTTAGAACCACAATATACAGTCATAAACAGTCGTCATGGAAACCACTAGCCTTAGTGAAAAGTGATCCTTTTGGACTGTGTGTCTCTGCACGTAGAGTCACCTGGTCGCAACCTGAGCAACTACCGCCATAACATACACTCCGCCCATGGCGGAAAGTTGTGTTTTATACCCAAGGTGGCAGGGATGTCGATTTCTGATTGTCTCTTCACGTTAGAGCGTTTCAAAGTTCCGTATGCGTTCATATACCGATGGCGATGAAACTTGGGTGAGGATGTTGAGTGCACTCCAGGGAAGGTGTTTAGCTTAGTAAATCCATTTTACAATAGATAGCGCACGACTAGATTCAACAAATGAGCGACGACGCGCGAAGCGTTTCAAAAAGTATGCATTCAAATACAATTCGTCCGATAGCGATGAAACTTGGGTGAGACGTTGTGTACACTCCAGGGAAGGCTTCTGGCTTAGTAAATTCATTTTACTATAGGTAGCGCACGAGTAGATTCAACAAATGAGCGACGACGCGCGAAATGTTTCAACAAAATCCCGTATAAGTTTATATACCATTCATCGATTGCGATGAAACTTTGATGAGTTGTTGTGTACACTTACGTGAAGGTTTCTAACTTAGTAAATCCGTTTCACAGGAAGTTAAGCACGAGTAGATTAAACAAATGAGCGCCGACGCACGAAGCGTTTCAACAAGGTCCCGTATGCGTTCAAATACCATTTGTCCGATAGGGATGAAACTTGAGTGATATGTTGTGTGCACTCCTGGGAAGGCTTCTGGCTTAGTAAATTAATTTTACAATAGGTAGCGCACGACTAGATTCAACAAATGAGTGACAACGCGCGAAGCGTTTCAACAAAATCCCGTATAAGTTTATATACCATTCATCGATTGAGATGCAACTTTGATGAGTTGTTGTGTACACTTACGTGAAGGTTTCTAACTTAGTAAATCCATTTCACAGAAGATTGCGCACGAGTAGATTCAACAAATGAGCGGCGACGTGCGAAGCGTTTCAACAAGGTCCCGTATGTGTTCAAATACCATTCGTCCGATAGCGATGAAACTTGGGTGAGATGTTGCGTACCCTCCAGGGGAGGCTTCTCGATTAGTAAATCCATTTTACAATAGGTAGCGCGCGAGTAGATTCTACAAATGAGCGACGATGTGCGAACGTTTGAACTAAGTCCCGTATGCGTTCATATACCATTCATCCGATTGCAATGAAACTTGGGTGAGATGTTGTGTACACTTACGTGAGGGTTTCTAACTTAGTAAATCCATTTCACAGGAGGTTGCGTACGAGTAGATTCAACAAAAGAGCGACGACGCGCGAAGCGTTTCAATAAGGTCCCGTATGCGATCAAATACCATTCGTCCGATTACGATGAAACTTGGGTGAGATGTTGTGTACACCCTACGGAAGGTTTCTGGCTTAATAAATCCATTTTACAATTGGTAGCGCACGAGTAGATTCAACAAATGAGTGATGGCACGCGAATCATTTCAACAAAGTACCATATGCGTCCATATACCATTTATCCAATTGCGATGAAACTTTGGTGAATTGTTGTGTACACTTCAGTAAAGGTTTCTGGCTCAGTAAATTCATTTTACAATAGGTAGCGCACGAGTAGATTCAACAAATGTGCGATAGCGCGCGAATCGTTTCAACATAGTCCTGTATGCGTTCATATTCCATTTATCCGATTACGATGAAACTTTGGTGAATTGTTGTGTACACTCCAGAAAAGCTTTCTGGATTAGTTAATTCAGTTTTTAATAAGTAGCGCAAGAGTAGATTCAACAAATGAGCGACAGCGCGTGAATCGTTTCCACAATGTCGCGTATGCGATGAAATCTTGGTGAATGATTGAGTACACTCCAGAGAAGTTTTCAGGCTTAGTAAATCTATTTTACAATAGGTAGCGCATGAGTAGATTCAACAAATGAGTGACGGCACGCGAATCGTTTAAAAAAATCCCGTATACGTCCATATGTCATTCATCCGATTCCGATGAAACTTTGATGAGTTGTTGTGTATACTTATGTGAAGTTTTCTAACTTAGTAAATCAATTTCACAGTTGGTAGAGCACGAGTAGATTCAACAAATGTGTGACAGCGCACGGATCCTTTAAACAAAATCCCGTATGCGTTTTATGCCATTTATCCAATTGCGATGAAACGTTGGAGAGTTGTTGTGCACGCTCCCACGAATGTTTCTAGATTAGTTAATTCATTTCACGATAGTTTAGAGGCAGTTAACAGAAATTGAAAAAAATATTGTGAATCCAAAGGCACTTCAAGAAACAAAGTTACAACACTTTCTTTGATTGGCAGGACAACGTCTGCCGGGTCAGCTAGTTATTGTACCCATGTGAGTAATCTCGATGGAAAATATGCTTCCGCCTCCAGCTAGCGTCAGGACTCGGGCGTGTACCGTCTCCCCATTGAGCAGTTGCATATTTTGGATTTGAGGCTAAAAGGTATCAACTCTACAATGATAAGGCACAACTCTATTCTAAAACTTTAATTCAGTAATAAAATTCATGGCTTCAAACAAACAAACAATCCCCACAAACATAAACCAAAATCAAATAAAATTTACTTCCACAATCCACTGATATCAACATAATATAATCACAATAAAATCATATCATAACTCAAACCTTTACACTTATATCAACTTCACAAAGTACTCTAGTGCGCTGATGCACATACAACTTCAGAAACAAACTGTACTTTAATTCTACTGTCATCCAATGTGACTTCTTTAATTCTACAAAATTATTTATTCCTTAAACCTTGTCTTAATTTGACAATAATGTGTATCGTGTGTGTGTTTTGATCTTTCTCTTCCCACCAAATGCTTTACATGCATTAGCCTATCTGGTGTTGCACAGCAGTCTACATGCAACTCCATAATTATGTAAGCTACCCCTACACTTCCTCTATTTATATAGTTCCACTGCATGCCGTCTGTGATTTCATCTTAAAAACGTTAATTATTGCTGTGTCGGATGGTACAATTAAACTACCCTCGCGCGCGTAGCCTGTGGCATCCAGTAGCCAACTTCCGAAAAAGATGTCAGTGATAGTACAAATGCAACGTCCAACCATTCGTTAGATAGCTAAAATCATGAACCATCAGGGTGATCTATAATTATCAATGTGTCCTTAAACCACATGACTTCATTACTCAATATAACAATGTTTCATCTTATGTCATTAACAGGGTCTAAAATCTGTTCTTTTCAAACTTTCTTTCACGGTTCGCTTGACCGTCCCGACCCTCTTCCAAGCGGCCTGTACACAATAGCAGTGGAGTGAGGTCCTACAGTTCCTCAACCCTCGTTTCATGCCATATGTCTTACCTCCCCTAAGCAGTATAAGATTTTAACAGACAAATACCGTGGTCCTAGTGACACACATATCCCAATGGATTTAAACTGAATATTATGCAAACAGGTACTGGATGAGCTTAACATTTACTCCTACCCTGAGGATAATAATAATTGGCACCAAATAGGCCCATTTCAACATGAAGGCACGAGATTCATAAAACATTGGTCTAGTAGGTAACCGGTATCTTTAATAAATGCTGCGGTCAGTCATAACATGCTGCCGTAATACGAATCGCTTCAACGAGCCGAATCACTCAATAATAAGTTCTCGGGCGATCGGATAGAGTGCAGAGATGTCCAACGTTTTCCTCTCACCTATCACGGGATTCGAACCCGGAACATTCCATATCCATCATAAGAGTTAGGGTCCATTCACTAAATACACTCTGGTACAAAGCACATCTCCAATTACGCCCACGGCATACGAGATTTCATACGAAGAATAGATTACCTGGTCCCTTACCTAATGCTATGATCTTCGTCCTATAATTACCAAGAGAAATCTATCAATTACTCTATAAGCTTTTCCATAAGCTGCAAATTCAATTCACTAAAAGCTCTTCCATTCCCTGGCATAATTATATTCCCATTAACACAATATATTCTGATATAAGACTCATTTCTTACCCGTAATGTAATCTTACTGTATAATCTTACTGCTTAGATCGATAAGTCTTGCCGTTAGCGTAAATATTTCTTGCTTACAACATTTTTTTACCTGATGCGTTCATTCATACCTTTATTTTATTATTATTATTATTATTATTATTCTCACTGACATAAATTACCAAAATCCGACACAACTAATCATCTTAAAACTCGAACAACCGTGTTCGTTTCATTTACATAACAGATTTGCCATTTTTAATTAATTGTGGTAACGATTAATCCACTCACTGATGCAAAATAACATCTCAACTCTATTAAAATCAACACAATAATGATTAAACCTGGAGAGTCTATCTCCTAATCTGATTCTTACTGGCATCTTTATAACTCTGAAATCACATTACATGCAGTGGCCTATACCTCTACTTAAACATAATTTGTGGGGTACTCACATATATAAAGGTTCATCATGGTGGCTCCAACCACTCATATCCTTACGGGTCGCCTGCCATATGCAGATTTAGTGCGACATTTGCATCTTGAATACACACATTTTATGATACATTTCTTCCGTTAACCACACGACACTTTGCATTTCTATAAAGAAGCTATTGCTTCCACAACACATGACACTTTATCACACTTATTAAACCATTAATTTTAAAGATATTTCATATATGATTTATACATAACACACGTCACTCTGTACACTTTTCATTGGTTGAAATTCCCTAGCAAAGATATCAAAATTGCAGGTGTCGATGGCATCTCCCGTGCTCCTATCAACTCCTGATTGAAAGTCTGGTTCAATTGCCCTCGGAATTCACCAACAGTTTATCCATACTCCTACGGTAAGCTTCCTGATTTGCATAAATATGCTAACTTCCGTCCTGAGCGTTACTATTTGGTATTTTAAGACATTACCAAATGCTTCGTAACGTTTCTCCCAGCGCATTCCAGCGTAATTAGACATGTATGATCAGTCAATATTTTATACATTGCGCTTAACACTGTACATAACTTTACACAGATTATTATTTACAATAGTTCTGAAACTTATCTCACACGTTGCTTCCTAAGGGAACACACCATTGTTCGTACTGCTGACTACACGTGCAGCGACGACTGTCTGCGACTCTCCGTGACAAACTGGGTCCAACTGGGTAAACTGCGTAAGACTGGGGTGCTCTGCCAAGGGTCGACTCCCTTGTATTGGATTCACACAAAAAGTAGAGCTAAATTTTCCCGCGCTATCTGGACTCCTCTCCCAGCATGATTCTGGTCTCGAAACCATGCTCATCGGGTTCCTTTTTCTTCACTGATCCCAGAACTATCTGCGTGCTGAAGGATCGCTCGGCCAATTAATTAATATTAATTCCTTTCTCCATAGCGTGGGGACGCTGTTTCACTGGGAATCCCTGGCGACCTCTTCAAACCCAGCCGCGAACAACCATAGTCTATATTCTTCCGCACTTCATTAAATATGCGTCAATTTCGCAGATTAAATGCTCTAAAATTAGCCTCCTGGCTAAAGATTCACCTGTGTGCCACTCTCATGTCATTGCGTTACTCCAATCACGAGTAATCAATGATTTTCCTTGGGATCTCTCCCCACTCTTCTTCGTTCTATTCTCAGTCGGGGAAAAACTGGGTCATTATTCAAGCCCCCAACCTCTTCCAGACGACATAACGAGGTCAGCAAGATTGACGTGGCTCCAAGGGTCACCTCCCACAATTCTGGGCCAATTAGTAAAACGTCAAACTATGCACTTTCTGTGCTCCGAGTCCAGCATAGCCTACTCCAAGTATTCTAATAATGCTGTATTCTGCTCAATTTCCCTGCATTATTTTAATAAATAATGTCATTATCAACTGAAATCACACCAGTGATTAAATATACACTTTTCTCTAGGGGTTTTTACAATGAAACTCCCTCAACAGACCTCGGGTTCGTTCCCTGGTGGAACCTTTATTCTGAGATCACAGTCTCTGAGATCCACGTTCGATATCAGTCAGCATAACCCCCTCGGGTTCATTATGTATACATTTTATCGTGATTTGGTGCAAAATGACGGTAGTTATTTTGTCTACAACAGACTTTAGAACTTATTTTGGTTTTGGTATATGGCGGATGTGAAATGCGAAGATACGTCGAGATTTTCCAGACGTCACAATATGTTAACCATTGCAATAGGTAGGTATCTCATGAAATCTACCCAACATGAAGCAGATTTTTTCGGACCGATTTGTCACAATAATGAGTTGAAGTTCTGCAGCAGTGTCACTTGAATTAACTTGTTTCCTACATGATTTGTTTATTGCATTTAAAGCTTTTTCGATTCTATTCGTATTCTGCATGTAGAGTAGGTGTTACTGTCCGCAAAGGATCTGATTATAGAAGTTTGGACGTAATGAAATCTCCATTATAAAGATCGGAGACAGACAACCCAGTAATTTACCAGAGGTACTGTGTGTAAACGAAACCATTATAAAAGGGCAAGTTTAGAAGCTTTGAACTACCTACTATATCAGTTTTGTAGGAATAAATTCATGTCTTGGGGAAAGTTTAGTACGGTATAAACTTGCAGTATTTATAGCAACGATTTAACACGTAATATGCCACTAAAATAATAAATAAATTCTAAACTAAAGCTAAAACTAGGGGTAAAATGGAACTTTTAGCGAAACTTTTATTCCTCACATTCGATTTTCCTTTCCTATCCTTTTCTTTTTAAATTTCCTTTGTTTGAGATTAATCTTGACACCAAGTTGAAAAGAAGAATCCATCGGCTATTTCTGTACTTATTGTTGAATGTATCTAAATATAGTACAACGAAATTGAATGAATGAATAAAGCCTGTAGTGTACCTAGAAGGGCAAAAGGCCCCCTAAAACACCCCTCGAAATGGGAGCTTGTTGATTATATCTCACGTGGTGAGCTAGTTACGTGAGATGGTTAGGTTTGCCACAATGACAGTCATAATGTTTACTTGAACCACCGTCATTCTAACTCCGTCCAATCCGTTCTTTGCCTTGCTGTCCTGGACCAGTGTGGTCCTAGTAGCTGTCGGAAGTCGTCCACCCATCTTCTTCTCAGTCTGCCGCAGCTTCTTTTGCCTGTGCATGGGTCCCACATGGTTGCTATCTGTGTCCATCTGCTTTGGAGCCTCGCGACGTGCCCTGCCCATTTCCACTAAATTCTGGTGGCCTTCTGCGTGACGTTCCCCGAAGTCGTGATTTCTTGGAGTCACTTGTTAGAAACTCTATCACTCAGTGATATGCCTAAGATTTTCCTCTCCATTCTCCTCTGGCACACGTCTAATGCTCTCTTTTGCTAGGCCGTTAAGTTCCAAGTCTGACAGGCGTAAGTCAAAACTGGAACGATGCATGTGTGGAGAGCCTGTAATCTGAGTTTTCTGTTTAATGATTTATCGATCAATATGAACGTCAATCTCCATAAGGCCATACTCACACAAAAATGTTGAACAAAGCAATGTTTTCCTTCCATAATTATGTCCTTGCACTAAGGTTTTCAATTTTCTTATAAGCCTTGAAAATCAATGGAAATATATTTGTATGATACAAATGTTCTTCTCATTCTCCGCTTCAATGACACATTTTAGTACATCTAAAATATGGTATCTAGCCCAAATATTTTAATAAGTGTAACAGGAACATGATTACTCGTTTGTATTGCCCGAAAATTACAATTATTAATACTATGTTGTAACTTAACGTACTCTCAAACATTGGTATTGAGATGCCCTCTCTGTTTCGTGCAATGTAATCTGCGTGCCTATAAACAAACATAATATTCATGAAGTAGCCTATGGACTAAATCAAGGTAGCTAATGGCTATTTATGAGTTCTCGGAACATCACATAATAGTCGTCAGTGTAATTGTTACCATGTCGTAAAAAGAGTTACAAACCTCATTGCACGAGAAATGAACTTAAATGATGTTGATACTAATATTTCTTCATTTTCTTATTCGGTATTTTATCGTTCTTAACTTTATACATGTGTTAATTATACACTTTATACAGTATATAGGAAGGCCTCCGTGGCTTAGGCGGCAGCACGCCGGCCTCTCACCGCTGGATCCGTGGCTCAAATCCCGGTCACTCCATGTGAGATCTGTGCTGGACAAAACGGAGGCAGACAGGTTTTTCTCCGGGTACTCCGGTTTTCCCTGTCAAAATTTCATTCCAGCAACACTCTCCACTATCATTTCATTTCATCTGTCATTCATTAATAATTGCCCCAGAGGAGTGCGTCAGGCCTCGGCAGCCGGCACAGTTCATATCCTCGCCGCTAGATGGGGGCTTCATTCATTCCATTCCTGACCCGGTCGGAGACTGGAAGCAGGCTGTGGATTTTCATTTCATACAGTATATAGACGATTTTCCATATAATTGCATTTTTGTAGGAATATATATTTTCATTTCCTTATAATTTACCATATCTGTTTCTATTTCTATTCTAAAGATTTTTTAGTTTGGTTCTGATTTCCCTTGATTAATATTCCTCTTTTGTGTTTCTTAAATTGATTACTTTTATTTAGAATTTGTTTTTAAGGATAATTTTTGATTTATTGTTCAAATATTCTCATAGTTTTTATTAATTTGTTTTCTTATTTTGCTGAAGCTGGCCTCATTGCTTCGGGCCAGAATATGTTCAATGACTCACTCAACTTTTAATAAGTTTAATAAAACTTTAATAATTTTTGACGGATTTGTTAAAACGAATTACATTTATTCAATCAATAGGGATACATTATTTAGACCAATATGGTCTTTATTTGAATTTTTATGAAATGAGTTCCCGAAATTTAAATATGACTGTGCATATTAGCATAACGTAGCTATATTTTTTCTTGTGTATACTCTCCATTATTATATTCCTATATTCATATTGTACAGCGAATATTTGAATGAATAACTTGGACTGTACTTGTTTATTCTGTACTAATACGGTCCGCGTTGGGCTCCCGTTATCGTGTTGATCTTAGGGACATTTGTTGATTATCACCCCTTATTTAAGAATAGTAATGATACAGGCTTATTGTACAATTCAACTTCTGTGTTATTAATACAGACACTGGGGTACCAGAACTGTGCACTGGAAAGGAACATTTACATCTGCTGACATAGGGCTATTAAATTTATACACCTCTCAGTTCCATCACACTGGGCTGAGATTTAACCCACGTTTTTGGATTTTAAAGGTCAGCACTGTGCCACTCCACACGACACCTCTTGTTTCCTAAGTGTTCTCCCAGTTCTTTTATTTTTAGACTAGCCCATTGGAGCCTTCACTGTAACTCAAGGTAGGAGAAAAAGAAGGGTTAAAGAACCACCTCCCGTGCTCAACAATGTTCTTTTCTTATGTTTATACCAGCAGTATTTTTACAACCAGACTTGTTTGAAGTTTTACGATGTCCCGCTCGTAATTTCAACTTTTACTCAATCCCATTTTCTCAGTGGGGCTGGGAAGCGACCACAACTGAGCACGCCGTGTGTGGGTAGGATTTAAGTCTTTCTCCTTTGGACCTGCTGATCTCATTCTCGCTCCTGCTTTTATCTTCATCCCTTTAGTGCCACCCTCGCTCTTTCTGATTTGACTCTTTTCAGATCATAGACACGGCTATGACTAGCCCTACCCACAGAAATATGTCAGTCTTCATACCGCGGGTTTACGACCAGTTTTCTTCAATGATGACTCAATATCGGGAGTGCTTTTTCAAAATCAAAGCCATAATCGTACTTCCTTCTTTATTTTCATAACTCTTTTGCAGTCCGTAAAACCCCGCTGTAAGTTTGGATATACAACCTGAATGCTCCACTGTATTGCGTTGTAGGGGGCGTGTTGGCGCAGCTGTCAAGCTATTGGCCTTTCACCACGGCGGACCGGGTTCTATTCCCGGCCAATGTATGTGAGATTTTCAAAGCCAAATGCCATGTCCTGTGTTCGGATTCTACGTAAAAAGGAAGTCCCGCGGCTTATGATCGCAAGATTAACAGTCTCGTAAAACTACAAAACTTCCTTGTTCTGCGTTGTTGTTGTTGTTGTTGATTCATTGAGGGACTTTGCAGTATCGTGGTCATATAGCCCCGTGTATTTGTGTGTGTGTAATTTGTCTGATAATCTGTGTTACTGTGATGACTCTTACAGTGTGTATAGTTGTAATTCAGATGAGGATTTGTATGGAGGTGGCCGTGGCTTTAATTTAGGAACCCCTCCTCCATTCACCTGGAGAAAAAGTGGGAAACCACGGAAAACTGCTTCCAGGATGGCTGAGGTGGGAATCGAACCCAGCTTTTCTCAATGTTGTTTCACGAGACTGAGTGGGTCTCGTTCCAGCCCTGAGACAAGAATTAAATTTCTTTCCAGAGCCTGGAATCGAACCCGGGCCTCCGCGGTGACAGCCAAGAATGCTAGCCACCACCGTACTGCATGTGGCGTACTACATAGGTGAACAGGATCGCAACAATTCTTTAGTTACTCACGAGTGAAATTTCGAGATCCTGAACCAAGAGAATAATGGTTTTTGTTTATTGTTTTACTTTATTCCTCATATTAATGATAATGTAAAACCACCCGGAAGTGTAGTGGCTAGTATTCTTGGCTGTCACCACGGAGGTCCGGGTTTGAATCCCAGCTCTGCCAAGAAATATAATTCTGGTCTGAGGGTTGGAACGGGGCGCATTTAGCCTCGTGTGGAAACACTGAGAATATGTGGTTTGATTCCTTCCCCAGCCATTTTGGAGGTGGCTTTCCAAGGATCCTACTTCCACTCCTGGCTAATGCCGGGGTGGTACCCAACTGAAGGCCACGGCCGCCTCCTTCCCAACCCTCACCTGAATTATAAGTACACACACCAATACTGCCATCACAGGTTATCAGACAAAATTCCACACACACCCAAGCACATGGGGCTGAATTACCACAATGTTCAAGCCCCACAACAACAACAACATTATTACTCCATGAGGAAGTCAGTGTTAATAGCAGTGTGAACGGTCACCTTCAATGCAGAACTGAATTGGTGCTTCACATACCACTTCTCTCGAAGAAAGTCAGGAAATTCAGTGGTGGAGCCAGCTTACGCCGTGCTTTAAGATGACTTCTATGTTCGCCTTTCTCGTGAAATCAGATTTATTTGCCACAAATCCTCGTGGAGAGCGGTGGAATGACTTACGTCCTGTCACATGATACCGCGCCCTCTCACCCTCTACACGTTAAAACTGTACGTGGTTAAAAAGACACAATTCCAAAGTAATTTTACCAAGTTCTGGGACGGTTTCCATTCTACAGTGTGACCGTAAATAGTGCCACTCCGTACTATGAAATAAGGGGCTGTAAGATCCTACAAATACAGACTTAACGTTGAGTAAGACGTACTGAAGGTGTTACATTAATGCCAAATCTCAGAACAGTAATTTTGGGTTCAAACCAGTTTCTCCTTGCCAACATTTAAAACTTCAGAATCAAGTATGTGACCAATTTTGGTGCATCGATGACAGGATAGCAATCACCGTTTACTACAGTATAAATGTTAATTTCAAGTTATTCTACTATACGACAAATCCCGTTATTGCCATTGTGGTGTTTAAAGCCATTTTTAGCCTATTTTCATTTAAGAAAAAAGAGGCTTATGAGATCACATTTTGTCCGTGTGTTTGTGTGTGCGTGTGTGTGTGTGTGTGTCCACCTGCAATAACTTCTAAACGGCTGGAGTGATTTCATTGAAACTCGGTAAGGTCATAGCACCATTTCGTCATTGTCTTGCATCTAATTTCAAAGATAATCAAGAAATTGAGCCCATCATCTCAATGTGTTTGCCAGTGTTTCACCCAGAATGGGTACGCATCAAGACGCTGGATATTACATATGGACAGATTAGACCAGACAAATTTTCTTTGGAAGTTGATGCTATGTCATTAAACTCAATTGAAGCACATAAATATCCGAAATGATTTAGGAAACAATTTACTTCAATTCATTATCTTGATGAGAATGGAAGTAATAGACAATTTAAATTGGAACAAATAATGAAAATAAAGTAATTTCCGACCATATGCTTTGATATTTCCAGTGCCCCACTGCTTGTGGCTGTTTGGTTGTGGTCATCAACCCCGTTTATTTGAATTCTGTTTTATAACCTTTGTGACTGTGGTACCAGTACTAGAGAGTCTATTTGTGCTGCTTTTGGGGATATAATTTGGAAGGGGAAGGCTCTGAATGTATGTTAAATCTTACAGTGGCAGGGGGCAATATATCGGCTGAAGGAACTTCTGTTAAAAATGTCACGAGCCAATCTATCGGTTCCAATTTCATAAACGTTTTTGTTTTATTATTTCCAGCCAAGCAGTGCTATCACTCTTGTAACCAAGACAACGCGGGAAACATTCTCCCTCTGGACATATCAATGTGTATAAGCTCCGTGAACAACTGAATTAGTAATAAGTATGTTTTAGACATGCTTCAGTCAGCATGCGATCTTCTGAAGTTGTGTTTCTTTACGTTCTTAGTCGGAGCTAATTTAGATACTTAGCGATAAAGTATCTATAAGATGCGTTCAAAAAGTAACGAGCCGGAGGCTGGAATGCGCAAACCGGTGACTACATCGGCTAATCGTGGCGTGTGTAATGAGGTGTGGTTCCAACCAGAGCGTGGAAGGTCACAGCCCGTCGCTAGAGGGCACGCGTGCACGTCACGTGACGATACAAAGCGAGCAGCAGCATGCATCAATCGTCCAACTCTGCCAGTCGCATTGCAAACAGTGACATGGAGGCGTCAACCGAAGAGCAAAGAGGTGTTGTTCGGTTTCTGACAGCGGAAGGAGTAGGGGGAACGGACATTCATCACCGAATGTCACAAGTGTACGGCGAACACTGCATGTCCCTTGCAAGGGTCAAGGCGTGGCACAAGCGCTTCAGGGAAGGACGGGTGTCGTTAGCTGATGATGCCCGGTCTGGGTCACCCCCTGCATTACCGATGACAACGTCCAGCTGGTTGATGCACTCATTACCCAGGACCGCTGAGTGATAGTGAACGCCATAGCCGCCGTGGTCGCTCCACGTAAATGCACGACCTCATACGGCCAACACAGTCGCGGCACTCCTGCAAAACTTCAAATGGGAGGTTCTCGGCCACCTTCCATACAGGCCAGACCTCTCTCCCTGTGATTATGCCATGTTTGGTCCCCTGAAAAGGGCTCTGCGGGGCCAACGATTCACCTCGGACGCCGACGTCCAGCTGTACGTGCGAAACTGGTTCACATGGCAGCCCAGAGAATTTTATGAGACAGCCATTCACCACCTCATGTCACAGTGGGACAAGTGCCTCAACAGCCAGGGCCAATACTTCTAACATACAGGTACTGGTTTCTGTAATTATGCCTCCGGCTCATTACTTTTTGAACGCGCCTTATAATCTCTTTGAATGAAGATGGAATACGTTTGGTTTTAACGCTGATAGAAGTGTATGCGAGTGAATTTTCGACTGATGACAACGACTTTGAAAAATTTCCAGTACAAATTATGAAGAATTACTGTAATTATGTTTAATGAAGCAAATGAAACTGAGTTTACTTATGAGGATATAAAACGTTTAAAAAAGCCTCCGTGGCTTAGGCGGCAGCACGCCGGCCTCTCACCGCTGGCTCCGTGGTTCAAATCCCGGTCACTCCATGTGAGATCTGTGTTGGACAAACGGAGGCAGACAGGTTTTTCTCCGGGTACTCCGATTTTCCCTGTCAAACTTTCATTCCAGCGACATTCTCCACTATCATTTCATTTCATCTGTCCTTCATTTAATCATTGCCCCAGAGGAGTGCGTCAGGCCTCGGCAGCCGGCACAGTCCATATCCTCGCCGCTAGATGGGGGCTTCATTCATTCCATTCCTGACCCGGTCGGAGACTGGAAGCAGGCTGTGGATTTTCATTTTCATATAATACGTTTAAAAATATTTACCTGCTACGGAAAGATATCGACTTTATATATAGGTAGGAGGTACTTTTAATTTCACGAAACTGGGCTTGTCATATTTTACATAACTCCTCATAATAGGTTTACATCAAAAGGGTTGAATACCACTCTGGCATTTGACTGGATAAGAAGTAGGAATTCAAATAAATTCACCTGTAGAATGATTGAGGTTGGAAATGAACACGTATCTTCTCACTTGGCCTATAGAGGCTGAGTAAATCATATTTCAACCCTCAGGCTAGATAAAGTTTCTTGGCAGAATCATGACAGAAGTCTCAATGCAAAGTGCCCACTTGCAATGCGTAGAAACCGCAGGCGGTATGTAATATTTGTGTGTTTGATGGGCGTCCACCAAAGCAGAAAGCAATGAAATGAAATCGTACAGTTGCAAGACTGTGGCTTTGGTCACTCATATGGGGTGAAATCAGAGTCGAGACTCCAAGACTAAAACGACCTCACAACAATAGAGATGAAACACAAAAGACGTGCTAAAGGCCGAGGGAATGAAGGAATTGGCGGAAAATTAGAAGAGTATATGTGTGTGTGCAAGCAAGAGAGAGAAGGATATAGAAATAAATAGAGGTCAGAATAGGATATAAAATGATTTGCCGGCGGCTGGGAGGGTCGCTAGGAGGTACAGTGGGGGTATGAAGAGGGTGGGTGGGAAAGGATACAAATAAAACGTGCAAGCAGATAAGGGGAGAAGGAGGGGGAGGGGGGGGGGGAGGAGTGTGCTCTGTATTTTATTGGTTTGTGGTTATGGTGGTTCAGGGCATATAGCACTGTACATAGCAGTAGGCGAGAATTTCTTTAACATTGCGACATTCCTCGGGAAGAATGTAATGACGTCACCACTTAGTTCTCCCCTCCCTGCTATGCGGCAACCCATAGATAGCAGAAG
Source organism: Meconema thalassinum (assembly GCA_946902985.2). Lineage (NCBI taxonomy): Eukaryota > Metazoa > Arthropoda > Insecta > Orthoptera > Tettigoniidae > Meconema > Meconema thalassinum. The sequence goes on from OX336388.2 coordinate 1,212,801,992, forward strand.
AAGATATTTATTTCCAGTAAATTTCAATTGCTTCCATTTTTTATGGGAAAATAACAACAAATGAAATCTATCAACGTCACAGATAAGAGGATGGAAAATTAATGCATCAAATTACCACCATTCCATTATAACTTTGAGGGCTGTGCAGGGGCAGTAACTTTCCAATTACAACAATACACCGTTCGTACCACACACACCTTACCATTTTGTTACTATCAATTTATACTTTCCAGTCCGTCAATACGCTATTTGCCCGATATGATTGTACTGGGGTATAAATATATACAACAAGTCGTGAGGGTTGTAGATTTATTGTTGTTTTGTTATACTTTGTATAACTTGCCTTGTTAATGTTAGTATTTTTATGATTCACAGTGAATCTCGTTATTTTGAAAGAAAAAAAATTAGCCTATTCAATAATGGTGTATTATGGGTTTGCGTCTACGTATGAATATTTTGCACATGTATATAGTTAAGCGACACGACACGATATGATAAATAATTCGATCATGACCACTGATTTCTACAATGATTATGTTATTTATTTATTTATTTATTTTATTTATTTATTTATCGTATGGCTTTTAGTGCGGGAGTGTCCGAGGACATGTTCGGCTCGCCTGAGTCTGTAGCTGCTTCCAGCGGACACCCTAAAGGGTGAGCTACAAGTTCCGTTCAATATCAAGTAGTTCCAACTTTTGCCACCAGATATCAATGATACCTAGTGGCGAACGTTGGAACTTTGATAGAGCGTTCTGACGAAATCTAACCTAACAAATTTTGCTTTACACAAGTTTAGTCTGTGAAAGGATCTTTTACATGCCATAAATCTATGACATGGGACCGCCGGCTGTACTTCCCCTCCGAAGGAAGGCATACTGAAGGATTTTAATGATTATGATTACTTAACCATTAGAATGGCCCCGTTCACAGCACTGTCGTAGTACAGGTGTTCTCTCGTAGCTTGCTCGTACGTTGACTGACTGAAAACTGTAAACTATAAATTGATACTTTGTTCATACAACACTGAAAATTGGCTTCTGAACTTCAAATAACCATTTTGTTTTGTCATTTAGCGTCCGCTTTATCAAAGGCAGGACATGCCAAGCGATCATTTCTGGACACAAAACACTTACAGTATATAGAAGAGAAAATAACCAATATTATGTTGATTAATATTTCAAAATATTACCACAGTCGGGATTCGAACCCGAATCTCCTGCTGTGTCCAGGCTGGTGCGTTTATAACCTGCGTCCCCTTAAATAACTTACTAACAATGTAACCTTAGTCTACTATTTGTTCCCCATCGTTACAAATGTGTTGGATCATAATATAGTTGTATTCACTGTTCTCACTCATGTTTCCTAGTCATCATGTTTGCTGACCCCTTGCAAACAATGGTCCTGTCTCGTATAATGTAATTTGGAAGTTGGCAGTAGGGGTGATAACACTGACCAACAGAAAGAAATATTCAAGGTGCCAGGGAAATTGCAACGAATTTTGATGATGCTGAATACGAATCCCTCATTGATTTTTACAGATTGGCTCTTGTTTATAAGATACAGGGTGTTTCATTAACTTAACCTTGTATTCTGACATTACCGGTATCTTTATTTTTCTTAAATTTATATTTGATTGTTCATTGCCATGTAACATTATTATGTCAAATTGAATATTAAATATTTTATTTGTTCGTTGTAGTGAAATATTAAATATGAGTTTTTATTTTCCTGTTATTAAAATATTGTCCGGTAGGACTTTCAATATCTCTAAAGCTAGAACCAATTGGGAAAAACCATTATCATATTCGGAATCACCTAAAATCACTCTGATCTGACTGGCAAAATGGCTGTGGACTAGTGTAATCATTTGTCTTTCTGTCACGTCATTCAAAGTGCCCCATCTGTGGGTTATTAGGGAGATTACAACACAATATCATAACGCCTATCTGCAGGTCATTAGTCACCAATATTATCAAAACAAAACTCACACAAAATTAGCAATGTTTACATGTTACGCCAGTTTACAATAAACTTCTGTAACAAAATAACCAGTGATGGACGAAGCATAGAGGATATGTAAGGTAGGTTAGCACAGGCATGGAAAGCGTTTCTACAGAAAAGGAATCCGTTGACGTGAAATACCTGTAGGTATTAGGAAGTCATTTTTGAAGGCATTTTCCTGGAGCGTGGTGCTCTATTGAAGTGAAACTTGGACTGTTGGAGCAGCAAGAAAGAGGAGAATTGAACAGTTTGAAATGTGGTGTCACAGGAGAATGATGAAGATCAGTTGGGTAGATAGGGTTACAAATGAAGAGGTGTTAAGATGATTGGGAGAGGAGAGATGTTTCTGGTGACTGCTAATGAAGAGAACAGAAAGGTTGGTAGTACACATGCTAAGACACCCAGGAATAGCAAACTTAGTTATGGAAGGAAGGGTTGAAGAGAAGAACAGTAGGGGTAGACCAATGTTAGAATATGTTAAAACAGATTGCCTCAAATGTAGAGTGTGGTAGCTATTTAGAGATGCAATGATTAGCTCAGGACAGGGAAGCATGGCGGGCTACATCAAACCGGTCAAAACACTAAAGACACAAACAGCAACAACATCAACTAAATGAGTGTAGACCTACATATTGTAAATATCTTAACCCACATATAGGCTTTGTAGACAGGGATTTAATTGCCTGAGTGTTATGGACCTGATGATGATCGCTTGACGATCGAAACTAGCATCCAGGTGCATTTATTAATCTCATGTAAAAATTATTCAGGAATAGAGCATAACGCCCAATATGATTGGGTACAATTGTGTTGACCGACTGAAATATTTCTAGAAAGAGATTGTTTAGGGGGGAAGATGACCTCACTGTTCCGCCCCTTAATACAACAATAACTAACTAGATTACTTAGGCAACACTGAAAGATGGCTTCTAATACTTCAATAAACAGTGGTTTCATTTGAGGGACTGATCCAGGATATTGGCTTCAAGGGCCAGGTAATTAAAATCAGGGGCAGATGACCTCATTGTTGCACCCGTTAAAACAACAACAACAACAACAACAACTAACTAGTTGAAATCCAGCAATACTTCCAGGATTTTGCCGTGTCTCGCTTTTTAGTGATTAATGTAAGGGGACTTCTGACTACAGTATATCCACCCACTCCAACCGCGGTGTACTTTCTAGTCATAGATGAAGAAACATCGGCGTCTTCTGCAATGACGTGGATATATCGAGACAACACACACAGAGCCACCTTTACGTGACTGCTATGCCACAAAACCCCCAAAGTGAATCAACAATTATGGTATTTGTCCGAGAATCATATTGTGACTAATAACTGCAATTGTGTGTTTAACTGTACTGTGGTTATTTGGGTCTTGGAATGGGGCAGGTGCCAGTCCCGTGGTGTTGGGGTAGCGCGTCTGTTTCGCAACTTGAGGCCCCGGGTTCAATTATTGGCTCCATCAGGGATTTTGGAAACTGACGTGAGGACTGTAACGGGGAGCACTAAGCCTCTTGAGGAGATCTGAGTAGCTGTCAGAGAGTGGGGTAGCGATCTGGTATCGTAAACCAATTTCGCGACCGAGGTGTGCCGACGCGCTGTCCACACTTCACCCCATCATCTATATGCCGAATGGTTGGGCAGTGATTGCTTGATAGGCCATGGTCCTTCATAGGCTCGAAGAGAATTAATTAATTAATTAATTTACTTATTTATTTGCGTTTTATTTATTTATTTACTTACTTATTTATTTATTTATTTATTTATTTATGTATTTACTTATTTATTTATTTATGTATTTACTTATTTACTTCTTTATTTACGTATTTACTTATTTATGTATGTATTTATTTATTTATTTATATTTATTTATTTATGTATTTATTTATTTATTTATTTATTTATTTATTGGCTGGCTGCGTGGCTCAGGGGTAACGTTCTCGCTTGCTGGGCCCAAGGTTGCAGGTTCGTATCCTGGCGCAGTCAGCTGGCATTTGAGGGTGCACAAATGCGAGGGAGCCGTGTCCGTAGATTTACTGGCACGTTAAAGATCCCCTCCGGGGCAAAATTCCGGCACCCCGGCGTCTCTAAAAGCCAGTGTAGTTAAAAGGGGCGTAAAACCAATAACATTATTATTTATTTATTTATTTATTTATTTATTTATTTATTTATTTGAGGCGGGGAATGTGCAGATATGTATTATCCCTGCATTGTCATAAACGGATTGACTGAAATGAGAATGATTGCCTTTATCAGACCCAGGATTCAAAGCTCCAAACCCCCAACTTGCTACAGGTCCTCATTACGGTCTTGGAGCATTACTCGACACACTTGACTAAGCTAATGCAGAAATCAAAGCTGTGAAACATCTCATATGGAACTCCAATACAGATAAATAACGTATAAATAGCTTCTGGAAGGGATTGTATTGATTATTTACCAATCCCGAAAAATAGCCAACATGTCTGTGTTGAGGTAAACGGTGAAAATTTGAAGCTGAATTGCTGCAGACGTGTCTCCCCCAGGGTCCAGGTCTTGGCAATTTCCTGCCAGCTTATCCCGGCATGGCAGTTCCCACACAATCCCCACAGAATCATAGAAATCAAGTTCCATCCAGTTAAGGATCTAATCGTGACAGCGCCGAGGGAGAAAATCCACAAGAATAGAAATGGTCATCTTTATCTCTGCTTCTCTGTCCTCTGATCCAGACACTGTAATCCAGGCTGTATTCAAACAAGCTCCACTACCGTTAGATTGCTAGGCCGTTTGATAAAAGAAACCTCTAGCCAGTGTCTCTACGAGTACAGTTTCTATCCTTATGAGATTCTTGTTGTTGGGACCCTTGTTAATAATGATAATATTGGTGGTGATGATGATGATGATGATAATACTAATAATAAGACAATAATAATAATAATAATAATAATAATAATAATAATAATAATAATAATAATAATGAAATGAAAATCCACAGCCTGCTTCCAGTCTCCGACCGGGTCAGGAATGGAATGAATGAAGCCCCCATCTAGCGGCGAGGATATGGACTGTGCCGGCTGCCGAGGCCTGACGCACTCCTCTGGGGCAATGATTAAATGAATGACAGATGAAATGAAATGATAGTGGAGAGTGTTGCTGGAATGAAATGTTGACAGGGAAAACCGGAGTACCCGGAGAAAAACCTGTCTGCCTCCGGTGTGTCCAGCACAGATCTCACATGGAGTGACCGGGATTTGAACCACGGACCCAGCGGTGAGAGGCCGGCGTGCTGCCGCCAAAGCCACGGAGGCCAATAACAATAACATTAATAATTAGTATTAAGCGAAGGTACTTGGTGAAATTGCATTATTAGAAACATATAAATACAGTTTTTATTTATTTACCCTTTCACGAATTGATTGCCGGCGGTCGAGATGGGAAGTAGACTATTCCTTGTTTACTTGTGTCACACGTCAGCCTGCTTCGTTGACAGGTACAGTGCGTGAGTAGGATATGACTCAGCTCCAATAGCCTCAGTTATCGTTTGACTGTCCATTGTGACATGAGCAACGGTGACGCGCAATGCTGCTTATCTTATGTGCAGAACGAACTCTGATCCCCGCTTCGTCCCGCGGGGCAGCTGCTACAATCAAAACAAACAGAGGCGCAGCCAGGCTCAGCGGCAATCAAATGTTAAACGGGTAATACAAGCGGTACTCAGTATAAGCATTCGGGACACAGCGAGTGCCTGTGGGTTCTAAGAAAGAAATATTTATGTATTTATTGACTTATTTATTTATTTCAACAGAATGAAACATTATAAATACTGGAAGTTGACCAATATTACATAGCAAGTTCAATATTACATATTAAATAATACAGAAAAATACATTAATAATACTGTGCATAAAACATACAATACCCAAGTTAATAACTAGATAACGTTAATCTATAATTTGAATTATAAGAAAAGAATAATCGCAAATAATTGATGTCTGAGCAAATTAAAGGCTAGATAAAGTTGAAGTTAAATTAAGTTTAATTGATCAACTTAAATCAATAATATTTGGGGATTAACAGACTAAAACGTTACCCGCTGGGTAGCCGTCACGGTCATGGTGAGCGATTTAACTTTGGAACGTGCAATCTTCAACCTGATCCGCCAATCTATAACTCGGTAGTGCCAAAAGCAACCTACAATACAATTCTCCGCAGAATCATAGGAATCGATTTTGCGTTACCTCTTATCGGCATGATTTATATTCTGCATACTATGATCGTTTTTGGCACAATTGTATATCCTCATAAAATGGACCTACTACTCTAAATGTGAGTAAAAGGCAGATTATAATTACTCTGAGGGACGAGATAGAAGGGCTGCAGGAGGATACAATACTCCCGGGAGCTGCGCGTGTAAAGGATTTCAGTAAAAATAATAAATCAGTTAGAGGCGCATGTGAAGGTAAGAGGGATTCCACGAGGGGACGAAGAAAAGGAAGACGCACGGAGTTTTGGGACGTGTGGAGGATTTCAAGATAGAATTGTGAACTCATCCGGTAGCAAGTTGACAATGAAATCTCCAGGGTCAACCAACTTCCATCAAAGTCTTTGATAGAATTATTTGGCAATGCTAGACGTCATAACACATGGAATTATAGTATGTATAGGCTACCAGAGCATTTATAATTTTCACAAACAATCATTTTTTTAACAGCTGCCTCTTTCCTTTTGTTTTTCGGTCTGCCTTTTATGTCTCTACTTCCTTATAAGTGTATCAATCCTCATTCTTTGAAGATTGAGGGCGTTCCATTTCCTTGTCTTTAATTTGCTGTATTGCCTTTTGTCCAGTGGTAGTAGTAGTAGTATTCACCTACATACGAAACTCATCTTCATCATCATCCATATCATTATGCGCACAGAGCTTGATTTGCCCCTTGAAACAACAAATGCCACCTACCCTACTAAGCCATCGTGATGTCAACGACAGTACAATGAAACTCTTAAGGGGGAACATACAGTAGCAAGTCAGTTGTGGTGCAGGACCGCACAAAATAGCTTACATCCCATGTGCCAATCATGGGATACCGTAGTATTGAAATTTTACAAAATCATTGAGTAGAGTAGAATATCACATCCTGTGAACTTACTTCCTTTGAATATAATGTACTATGTTTACGTCCTTTAACATTCCTCTCTTTCCCATTATTATCAGAAACGAAACACCACTCAAAAACAACCGTTTGATCACTGGGAGTTCCTAACAAAATCGTAAAAGTGATGATATAAGATATCCAGATGTAGACAAGCCGAATAATTTGCGGGAGAGACGCCAAGAATACCAAATAATTCATAAGTATCTATGATTACGTATAACGCCATATCGCCATTCTAAATACGGTAGCCTTTAATCCAGCGAAAACTCAACAGAACGGCAAGAAAAATACTTGGAATTTGCGTTGAATAACACTTGAGAGCCCTTAAAATAAATGACATGTGCAGTACACACCAGCAAAATATATCCTATGACTCTGTAAATATGTGTTTTCTTTTTCAATAAACCTGAAAAATATACACACATCAAAAAAAGTTTTGCATCACCTCGGTTCCCAGATCTCCGGCATATAGACGTTGACTGTGTATATTGTATCAAAGATACAGTCCCTTTGACTGTTCATAGATGTCACTAAAACTGCTCAAAGATGTAAACAACCATGCATGAGCAGGGCCTATTAGACGGAGGGGGTACGACAGCCGATCAGTTCCAGTCATTCCACCAGGACGAAGGTACGCTGCTCATGTTGTCTGTAGTTCTACCATGCCTAGAAGGTCAATACCGCAGTTCGATCGCGTCCGCATTGTTACTTTGTGTCAAGAAGGGCTCTCAACAAGGGAAGTTTCCAGGCGTCTCAGAGTGAACCAAAGCGATGTTGTTCGGACATGGAGGAGGTACAGAGATACAGGAACTGTCGATGACAGGCCTCGCTCAGGCCGCCCAAGGGCTACTACTGTAGTGGATGACCGCTACTTACGGATTGCCGCTCGGAGGAACCCTGACAGCAATGCCACCATGTTGAATAATGCGTTTCGTTCAGCCACAGGACGTCGTGTTTCAACTCAAACTGTGCGCAATAGGCTGCATGATGCGCAACTTCACTCCCGACGTCCATGGCGAGGTCCAGCTTTGCAACCCCGACACCATGCAGCGCGGTACAGATGGGCCCAACAACATGCTGAATGGACCCCACAGAATTGGCATCACGTTCTCTTCACCGATGAGTGTCGCATATGCCTTCAACCAGACAATCGTCGGAGACGTGTTTGGAGGCACCCTGGTCAGGCTGAACGTCTTAGACACACTGTCCAGCGAGTGCAGCAAGGTGGTGGTTCCCTGATGTTTTGGGGTGGCATTATGTGGGGCCGACGTACGCCACTGGTGGTCATGGAAGGCTCCGAAACGGCTTTACGATACCTGAATGACATCCTCCGACCCATAGTGCACCCATATCGGCAGAATATTGGAGAGGCATTTGTCTTCATGGACGACAATTCTCGACCTCATCGTGCACATCTTGTGAATGCGTTCCTTCAAGATAACGACATCGCTCGACTACAGTGGCCAGCATGTTCGCCAGACATGAACCCTATCGAACATGCCTGGGATATGTTGAAAAGGGCTGTTTATGGACGTCTTGACCCACCAACCACTCTGAGAGATTTACGCCGAATTGTCGTTGAGGAGTGGGACAATTTGGACCAACAGTGTCTTGATGAACTTGTGGATAGTATGCCACGACGAATACAGGCATGTATCAATGCAAGAGGACTTGCTACTGGGTATTAGAGGTAGTGGTGTGTACTGCAATCTGGACCACAAATGCTGAAAGTCTAGCTGTATGATGGTACAACATGCAATGTGTGGGTCTCATGAGCAATAAAACGAGCTGAAATGTTGTTTGTGTTGATCTCTATTCCCTTTGTATTTAAAGGTTCCGGAACTCTTGGAACCGAGGTGATGCAAAACTTTTTTTGATGTGTGTATTAAGAAAGGCATGTTCTACAGAAAAATGATTTTTTTCAGTTGGCCAATGTAGTGAGTTCTCGGTTGCAATCTACAGTATTCAGCAAGAAATAAGTTAGTGTAGCGACTTAACTATCCCAACATCACTCATTATTGAGACATACCTTGCTGTATGGAAATGAGAGTTATGTAGATTCAGGATATGATACATACGCTAGAGGTAACTGATATGCGGGTAGCACGAATGCTTTCTGGTAAAAATAGATGGAAGTATTGGCAGAAAGGTACTCGTAATGATGAGATAAAGGCTAAGTTAGAAATGAACACGCTTGATGAAGCTGTTCGTATGAGCCGACTCAGATGGTGGGGTCTTGTGAAGAGAATGCTGGAGGAGAGATACCTAAGAGGTTAATGAGTTCGGCTGGGGAGGGTAAGAGAAGTAGAGCTAGAACTTGGAGGCGATGTATGAACGATTTCAAAATGAGAAGTGTAGAAACCGAGGAGGCCACAGTGCTAAGTGCTAATAGGGGATTATGGAGACAACTTGTTGGCGAACAGAGGATTGCTGACTACACTGGACGCTGAAAGGGAAAACGGTCTCATTTGAAAATGAATGAATGTCTGGTGTATGATCTCTTTTAAGTTTGTTGAAAATTAGCGATAGTTGTTGTGACCATAGCCTCGAAATAAACTATTTATACTTGCAGGTGAAATACATTAAGTGGCAATTATTTAATTTTATGTTATTAATTGCATAACGTAAGCGTACAATTCAATAATATTGTCACATTCGGTATTTCACCTGCATATATAAATGGTTCATTTCTTTGCCATGGTCACATAAACTCCTGGCTTTCTAGGAGGTGATACGTTTTACAACCAGAAATTCTGTCTTTCTAATTAAAACATTATAGTTTACATCACCGGGAAGAGGGTACAACGTTAATTGAATAGAAAGTTCCGATAGCCAGTTTGTAAGGATAATCATGCAAATGGTTCAACGTGCCGTAAAATCCAGGTTGTTATTTGAGTCTTTTCAGTCTTTTTGACTGGTTTGATGCAGCGCTACGTGCGTCCCTGTCCTGAACTATTAATTTCATCTCTACATAGCTACCACATTCTACATCCGAGGCGATCTGTTTAACATATTCTAACCTTGGCCTACCCCTACAGTTCTTTTCCTTGACCCTTCCTTCCAAAACTATGTTTGCTATTCCTGGGTGTATTTTAACCATATAATGTAGTGCAGATATAAATATATCATGAGCGTTCTTTTGGATCACTGTGCAGTATAATGCAAAGTAATTCACATCTCGTGACAACTTCGGAAAATAGCTATTTCTCTTTCCGGTGGTGTAAGATGTATATCTTTGTTCAGACAACGCCGAGTAGTACCACTAACAGCTTGTCCTTTCAATTAACCAGGTGGTATATTAATTTTCCAAAACTTCAGTGAACCTCGTTTCAAAGGGCGGCCCTTGACCCTATCTCCCCCCGCATTCCCGTTACCTTGTTAGGTCCTGTTCTAGCAAACTATTTAAGAACGGCTTTACCTTGAGTGTTCCCCTCCTGGACATTCCTGCAGCCAGCCAGTCCTTTGAGGGACACGTCTCCCCCACAGACAAGAAAACACCAGTTTATATTGTAATTAACGTTCCTCTGTCTTACCAACAAAGTAGTGTTTTATTACATGGTGTAATGTTGTTAATTGTTGATTTAAGAGGCATATCATCTAGGAGATAGGTCCCTAACTTAATTATGATCACTAAAATAAAAGGGTAAAAGCTTGTAGTTTCACGTGACCGTTAATTTCGCGATCATAACCTTTATTCTTATATGAAATCCACACCACAGGATCACGTCTAAAATCGCGTAGTATTAACCGGGAATCGAACCCTCTCTGCCTTGGTAGGAGTTAAGCAGCTGCTCCACCACGCCCGTACTAATTCTACAACTACTACTATCACAACCCGCAACAACAACAATATGTTATTATTAATATTATTACCTAACTTGCTAACTTACTTGTGGTGTTGAGCTAGTCACCCGTGAGGTCCGGGTTCAACTTCCAGCTCTGCTAAGAAATTTAATTCTCGTACGATGATTTTATCAGGGTACACTCAGCCTCGTGATGCAGAACTTTCAAGAGGTGAATTCGTTTCCCCATTAGATATCCAAGAGGTGGTTTTCCGTGGCTTTCACTTATACTCCAGGCAAATACCGAGATGGTTCCAAATTGAAAGTCGGCTCCCTCCTTCCCAATTCCAGCGTAAGTTATAAATGCAAACATACTACTACAGACAACACATTAACATTTGAGGTGGTCGTTTTAAAATTAGTGTGTACGGCTATGCAAGCAAGATAAATTGAATTATCTTAAATTATGATTATAAATGTGATATTTTAATAATTGATATCAATAATAATAATAATAATTTTTTTTTTTTTTTTTTTTTTTTTTTTTTGTTTTTCGAGGGAAACGTGGGGAAATCTTCAAAAGACAGATTGCAAGCTTCCGGACTTACAACTGTGCAGGATTCTTACCTACTAAAAACCCACAAACCCTATACTTGGCTTAAGGCCACCCCGGAACTGCCTGTTCAGCCTTACTTCAGGGTGGAGCCTCTGTTACGACCAGAAGTCTCAGTCAATTTCATTAAATGTGATGATAATGAAATTACTCATCATCATCTTCACTGTCTTCAGCAACCAATCTTCTCGGTTCCTCTTCTTTTTTTGTTTTCAGCAGCTCAGAGATGTAGACTGCAATCTGTGCCCAACTTTCTCTGCTGCTGAGCATTTTATCCACCACATTGTCTGGTGTAATGACACCTACTTTTGTCTCCAGAAGCCTTCGAAGATTTCTCCACCTCAAGCATGCAAAGAATGTGTGCTGAACATCGTCCCATTGATCATCACAATAACGACAACGTGAACTCGGTGAAATTCCCATTCGATGGAGGTATGCTTCATAATAACCATGGCCAGAGAGAAACATGGTAATGTAATAATTAACCTCACCATGTTCCCTCGACAACCATGGCTTCAGTTGCTTGATGAGCCTAACGGTCCACCTGCCACGATTTTCACGTTCCCATTCTTCCTGCCATTCCAGAAGAGATCTGTCTCTTTCCTCCCTCTTCACGCGTATCTTAGAATGCTCGTCTTTGCGCAAGTATATACGGCGCCTTTCCTTGGCCAGGATGTAAATGGGTATCGCCCCAGCTATTACTAGCACTGCCGGTCCAGACACTGTACGATAGGCAGAAGTTATTCTGAGGGCAGCTCTTCTGTGAACAGAGTTTATCCGCTTCCTATACATCTCAGTGCCAAGAGCTACTGACCAAATCTCTGCACCATAAACAATAACTGATTCCGCCACTCTCATCAGCAGTTTCCTCTTCAATGGTGAAGGGCCGCCAATATTAGCCATGAGCCGCGACAAGTTGTTAACAATCCTTGCAGCCCTATCAGCAATCTTGCTGATATGATTCCAGAATGTTAACTTGCTGTCAATCATAACACCCAAGTAACGAACAGCAGGAGCTGTTTCTATCACTTGATTATCTACTAGCATGGGTACAACTCGTGGAACTCTCTTCTTAGTAGCAAGGACTAGTTCTGTTTTATGAACTGCTAGTTGGAGACCATGTTCATTCATCCAGGTGGAAACTCTCCGCATTACCTGATTCAGTTTAAGTTGCAGACCCTCCATGGAGCGCTCCATAATGAGTACAACGAGATCATCAGCATATCCCACCAAAGAAGTGTCCTCTGGCATCTCCATCCGTAAAATACTGTCATAATTTACGTTCCATAAATCAGGACCTAACACCGAGCCTTGAGCCGCCCCCGCTGTTACCTTGCGACACTTGACTCCTTCATCTGTGTCATACTGAATCCAACGATCACAAAGATAATTCCTCAGAACAGACGCCAAGTAGCGAGGAATGTTAAATGTTGTTTCAAGTGCAGCTATTATGTCAATCCACCGGGCAGAATTGAAGGCATTTTTCACATCCAGAGTAACCAGTAAGCACATTTTTCTAGAGAAATGGTTGCCATGCTCAATGGATCTGACAGCCATCACCACTTCTTCAATGGCGCTGATGGTGGACTTACCCTTCACAAAACCGTATTGTTTGGGGGACAGACCTCCTGCAGCAACAATCGCTGCCTGAAGCCTTCCTTTAATCATCTTCTCAAACAGTTTGCCAGCCATGTCCAACATGCATAGAGGTCTCTGACCTGAAGCAGTAGTGGGATCTCCTTTGCCTTTAGGCATGAGCACAAGCCTGGCCACTTTCCACGGGGTCGCAAAGACTCCCTGTAGTAAACAACAATTATACATATTCAGCAAAACATCTGGTTCCTCTTCGGATATCATCTTTAACACTTCAGCAGGAATTCCATCCGGCCCTGGTGCCTTCTTATTCTGAAAAGATCGTGCTGTAGTTTGTAATTCCTCCCTAGTGAATAGCGGAATATCATCTAGCATCACCGGCATGTGATCGGGAAATCTCTCTGGGTGATTAGGAAATAGCTCATCTATAATAGCTTCCTTCTGGGATGCCGTCATAGCAGCAGTAGACACCATAATGCCGCCGAGCTTCTTACTGACAATTTTGTAGCCCAGACCCCATGGGTCCTGATCCAGATCGTTAATGAGCTCGTTCCATTTATGTGCCTTACTTTGAGCAATGGCCCGTTTGAGAGTCCTCCTCGCTACTCTACACTCTTCTATCGCATTTGCAAACTCTAGAGAATCTCTGCAGAGCCTTTGTGCCCTTCTCCTTAATCGAAAACACAATCGTCGAGCCTCTGCTATTTCAACATTCCACCAATAGGCTGGCCGTTTGTTTGGAAAAATCTTCTTCTTGGGCATGGATGCTCCGCAAGCCTTAACAATGAGATCAATGGTCGACCTAACCAGGGTTTCTGCAGAGCTCGCGGGGCTATGTTGAAACAAATCCTCCAGAACTTGTTTCCCTTGTGCTATTACTGCAAGAAGAATTTCACCATCCATGTGATCAACGTTCCATCTAAACGGTATCGGAATTTCATGGACTAGGCCTCCTCGAGGCCTAGTATTAAAAAGGATGTATCTATGATCACTGTTGTTATAATCTAGCATTACATGCCAGTCTGCAATGCAAGCAGCAAGATCTGCAGAGGCAAACGTTAGGTCTGGTGTGGTTTCGTTTTGCCCAGGCCGACAAAATGTTGGAACATCACCGCTATTTAGCAGCACCAAGTCCAACCTAGCAGCCATCTCCAAAAATTCTATGGCCTCTCCCGTTTGTATGAGCCAAGCCCCACTCAACTGCTCGACCATTAAAATCACCGGCCACCAGAATACCCCCAGTTACTGTACCTAGGAAATCCTCAAGGGCAGATAGTCGGGTCTCAAACTGCCGAATTGATTCATTGGGTGTTAAGTAACAGCTTACATAAGAAATATTTCTGCTCTTGACCCAGACAAATCCATTTCCAGCACCAAACTTTTCAATAAAAACTCTGCTTGGATCCGCTACCCATATAGCAGCCGTCCCACTTTCATCAGAGTACCACGATGGAATATCCCTGTTCTTATATTGTTCGCTAATAAGCACAACATCAATATTCTTTTCCACGGCAAACTGAACTAGGAGATCGTTAGCCACCCTGCTACGATGAATATTGCCTTGTAGAAATCTTAGCATTTTGACTGTTGAGCACTCTCCAATGCACGTCGAAAGACAGCACACATACCTGACCCGATCACATGGTCGTCATTCTTGCCTTCACACGCGCAGATCGAGCATTTTGGGGCAGACGTGCAGTGAGCAGCTTTATGCTCCTTTCCCCCGCATCTGTAGCACAACTTCGACCTGTCAGGACCCGTACATTGTCTTGCCATGTGACCATAGCCCATACATCGGAAGCATTTCAGCACATTGGTCCTTTTCCGAATACGGCAGCTAACCATGCCTATCTTAATATGCTGATCAAGGAGCAACTCATTTGCCGCATTGGAGTTTACCACAACTATGGCCATACGCTGTTCTCTGGAATTGGGCTTGGTAATAGTAACTTTTATTTCACCCATGTTATCCTTAAGCCGGTCCTCTAATGTTGCCTGGACTTCCTCTGCTGTTGTAAGACAGTCCAAATCCCTAATTTCCAAGGTTATGGTAGGAGCCAACATTTTAACTTCACCCAAACCCTCAGCGGCTTTGGAAATCATCTCCCTGAACTTAGATTTATCTCCATTTTTCCCTTTCATTTCAAGGAGCACCGCACCAGTCGACGTTCTGCGAATCGATTTAAGGTTTACGCCACTGCAATCAGATGTTGCTTGCTGACGCAATGATTGAAGAACTTCTGAATATGTCTTCCCCTCAGTAGGCTTGATAACAATTGCCTCGTTGCGTCTTCTATCCTTCGTTTTATTTTCCTTCTGATGTAGAGAATGATTACTTCTAAGTTCTCCCTTTTCGTCCTCCAGAATAACTTTACCGCTATGACCCCTGTGTTTCCTTGTTCGAACTGTTTGCCAGGCATCTTCTGCTAACTTCTCCACGGGAGGTTCAATGACCACAATTTCATTTGCAGATATGTTTTCGGAATTGACACTGCTCTCAATTACAGTAATCATTGTTTCTCCTTGACTTGCAGCCTTCTCGCATATGGGAGTTCTAGGTCGAGTGATGGTAGTGACCTCTGTTGCCAATCTAGTTTTGCGGCAGTGATCGAGGACATCAAAAACCTCTACTAACTGCGCTAGGCTATTCTTGATATTATTACTCACATTTCTTTGAGTTTTGGTAGCTGCCATCATGATCTTCAGTAATCCTATTCCTTTCAGAATCTCTGACTCTTCTTTTATGTCTATTTCATTTCGACATTTACCTTTGTCCGCAGTGAACCTCAATTCATCTGAACCTCCATTCTCACCCGAGATTATTGTACTCTGCCCCGCCATGACATTAGATGCAACGTCCAGCTCCCTAGATGAAGTAGTTCTTGTAGACGCCACACATCGCGCGCCATTAGAATCTCCCACTTGGGCCTGAGCGCTGGTATCTGCGCCGCTTACAATCTCGGTGGATTCCACACACAATCTCTCCATGACACCGATCTCTTCTCTTCTGTTGGACATAACCTTACTTTCCACAAGCGACGGGGACACAATTCCTGAACAGATGGAAGAATTACTCACCCAGCCACCCCTCAGGTAGAGAAATCACTTCGTCGTGCGGAAGAGGCTCTGCCACACAAAACTCAACCCTTTCAACTAATATAGTCACTGAAATATACCGTCAAACTCACTTAAACCACGAAAGCCAAGACGCACCAACCGCTCAGTACGACAACAATTATAATCATAATAATAATAATAATAATAATAATAATAATAATAATAATATAATAACGTATGGCCTTGGGTGCCAGGTGCAAGCTTTGTTATTTGACACCCAGAGGGCAGCTTGCATGTCGAATTAACATAATTTTGTTGTTCCTTGAAGCACTATGGAATTCAGGGAAGTTAGATATCTAAGCTCCTTGACACTATAGCGCTTTCTAGTAGAGAAATGAGGAACTTTATGTTGGTGGATAATCCCGAGATTAATTTTTCCATTATGAACACGGCCTACTGAATTCAAATGGATTCTTTAACATGCCTACATTGTATGACATGCGTATCGTAATTTTTGGCGTCATTAAAAAAAATCAGTTACCACGGCCAGGAGCGCACCTGCAAGCTAGGGGTTAGTAATCCGACTTGATAAACACTCACCCACCGTGGCAAGCCATAATAATAATAATAGCAGTACAATTAATTTGTCCTATACAATGCTTGTAAAATATCTATTTAATATAAGATTGATATGGGTGAAATCAAACTCAGGTTCAGGTTAGGTACAACGTTTGGTGTTAATAACTTAGTCCGAGTCAGATTTACACATTTCGTCCATCCATGCAGATATACTACAAGAATACGAGGCTGATTACGGCGATGTCCTTAACCCCTAAGCTATAGCAGAAGCACCAAAATAAATGTTGATGTTTATCACGCAGCTCAAAATATTCCCCACAGCCTCTTTGGTACCAAAGCACTTCTATCTAAAAAGCATCTCCTTGCAGTTCTACTGATCTCAATCACTCTTCCTTCGTCTTGTTTCTGATATTGTTCACAAGCTTCATAAACAATGTTCCTGGTACTATTACCCTCCACTATTTCCAATTCCGTACCGTTATCTCACATAACCTCCTCTCTGCCTCTCCCCATCAATTTCGCTAGACCCTTCAACCTTGTTCCTCCGACATTAGCTCGACATTCCAAAGAATCTCAGCTGGAGGATGTATTTCTTCTCAAGTATCTCCTTTCCCTTCCACTAGGGTGGGCGAGAACCACTAAGAGGAAAAAGAAACGTTCCTACCAAATGATGGGTTTTAAGGCTTTAGCTAGTTTCACAGACGGCAGAATCCAAGAACTGAAGATGCAGTCATTCACACCCTCATGAAAAGGAAAGAAACGAAAATAGAGACGCAAACGATCAGGTGAAAAGAAGAGGAAAAAAGAGAGTTTCTGTCTTGGAAAAAAAATCTGTGAAATAGATTCCGACGGCGTTGCGTATCTTAAAATGGGGGCCACAACGTCTCCTCTTGTGAAATGAAATACATCATATATTTCCCTAGGATATTGCTTCTTGTCCCTCCCTCTTTGTCGCATGTTTTCCTTGTCTATTTATTGCTTCACTTTCTTCCTCCTCTTCGCCCCGTCCTGATTTATAGATTCCCGTGGGAGGGTTTAATTCTTCGTACTTGGCTCAGAAACACCACCGCAGATTGCTTCCGGGAGGGGCACATCGGAACACAGTAACCAGTCCCGTCTAGGTCGTATACAACGCAGAACTAATTGATTGAGGCCATGTGGACCACAATAAGATAAATGAGAAAGTCAGTATTTTTACTAAAGACCAAAGATATTTAGTGAAATTCCATTATTATAAACAAACTATTCAACCTAAGTGAGAACTCTCACATGTGTATAGACCATCAACCTGGCTTCACTAATGTCGAAGCAAAATTGTTCTTTTAGGGGCTATCGTCTTGTTTAATCGCACTTTTTAAACAAATTGTCGGTATTAATGAAATCGTCAGTGCTGAGGGCCATTTCTCTCCTTCAAATGTTCATTCGTTACGATCGGACTTGTAACATCACATATGTGTCACCGGGTGAGTTAGCCGTGGTCGTTACGGCATGACTGCTGGCAGTCGCTCACATCCGGGAGGCGAGGAGGTTCGAATCCCCCCGCCGGCAACCTTGAAGATGTTATTTTGTGGTTTCCCATCTTCCTTCCAGGCAAATGCCGGGGTTGGTCCCTAACTATAGGCCACAGCCGCTACCTTCCAACTCCTCGTCCTTCCATTCCAACTTTCCTCCCCAACGGTACTTGTAGCTCAGCCATTGGGTGTCCGTCTCGAAGCAGCTACAACACTGGTGAGCCGAACATGTCCTCGGACATTCCCGGCACTAAAAGCCATACGCTAAAAAAAACATATGTGTCGACCACCCGCCCAGCTTTACTATTATGAGGGCTTGACACGACACTGTTCTGCCAGGGCTTTTGTCTTGTTTGTTTGTTTGTTTGTTTGTTTGTTTGTTTGTTTGAACGCACTTTGTAAAGAAAAAATATATATTTCCGTTGATTTAAAAAAATATATTTCCGTTCATTTTTCAATTAAATGCAAGATTTTTCCTTTACTATTGGGGCGATTAGGCAGAATTTGGCACAAACTGCACCTTCTAACTCCCTCTAGATTCCGAACTTCAGTTTAGTGAAACATGCACCTTAGCGTAATATAGCCTATACTGTATATGATACGAGTAAATACATTTTGTACTTCCACCTAACCAGTTGAATCAGCTGCCTCTTATAAAAATTGTTTTATGCAGCCCAACTTGCGTTGTTACCAGGAAGGCCGATATTTCTCTGCTTGCATCCTGTATGGTAGGCTACTAATGGACTGAATAATAGTGTTAAGTATCGTTTGCGGGCGATGCTTGTAGTGTATTGGGTACCATACGGGATACATGCAGAGAAATATCGACCTTCCTGACATCACGCGTTAGTTGGGCTGCATAAAACAATATTATTAGTGGCAGCTGATTCACCCGGTATAATTCAAATTTAAATCCTACCAGTTTCTTTTTCAGCATCGTCATACATCCTTGTATGCGCAATGTATGTAGGTTTCGTTGAATTGATAAGCTATGTTTTTGTTAATTCATTTAAGGGGCTTGAGACATCTTTGTTATCAGCCTCATGTAGTTGGGTGGGTGATGAACGTGTCTGACAGCCTGTATTTATGTGATGACTGTAGTAGTGTGCGTAACTGCATCAGGGGCAGGTATGGGGTAGGTGATGATGATGATGAGCTACACCAGTTGATCATTGTAATATTAGTATCCTCCACCCAAAATGCCCTTGGATCGTTTCTTTTGTACCTTTTGCTACCGTCATATTGGAGAATACAGTAAGTATATATCCGAGCGTGCTGCCACTACTGGTTGCAGAAACGTGAATTAACGGAACGTTTTGTTGGAGAACTCCCGATTTTCTCCCTTCAAGAGCAGTAGCGGCGGCTTCGTGTTATCGCCAAAGAGGCTAAAGTTGCTGATAACATCTCTTGGCTTTTAGTTCCCTGCAATTCTTGTCGAGAGCTGATTATTTTTATGCAGTGCTATAATGCGAATACATAACCCAAATCTCCAACTTCACATTTAAAAAACCAAACATATTCCTATAAGCGCTTAAAATACGAATTTGTAGGTTATATTTTTGACTTATTCAGTTTACTCTCACGTGTGGAATAGTTGCATGGGGAGGAGCTTATCAAACTAATAGGTTATAAGGAAAGCTGAAGTAAAGCAAAACTTGGTGTTGCGTATCATGTATAAAAAGGAAATGTTATATCCTACTAACGAATTGTGAACTGAAGCAAATGCCATGAATACAGGACATTTTTATATGATTGAAGCGTATAAATACATCAATCAAAATAAAAACTCAGTTATAAATATAAGACATACAAACCAAACAAGAAGTAGGAATGAAAATGTATCTGTCCACTTCAAACCAAATCTAACAATTTTATTGCTATGCGTAATTTTCTATACTTTATTTCTAAATTTTACCGTATCCTTCCTAAAAACGTAAAAGCGCAGCTACATAATTCTACAAATTGTATGCGTAACTGAAAGACATTCGTTCGAGAGAGAAAAATGCCATTGAAGACATATAAAAGTAGTGAAATCTAAAAATTAGGTCCAGATGACCTCACTATTCCACCCCTTAAAACCTCAATAACTAACTATAAATTTACATTACCACAATGTTTACTTCACTAATTCAGAAATCTTATTTTAAATTTTTTAACAAGATCACGTATTGCTATAATTATGTACGTAGGCCTAATATACCATCCAAAAGGCTTTGCTTTCTATGGTATAGTTAACAATTCTCCCTTACTCTGCTGAATTTGATATTCATCACTTAGATTTAAGAGTGCACATTTTATTTTACTAAAACTTGTACTTATATAACAATAAGAAATAGAATCAACTTACTATATGAAGAATGTACATATTTATTATGAGTATAATGGGACTAATGGCGATCAAGTAAAACTGTACAGATTTGTAGTAACAAGGTAAATTAATTATTGCTAGAATATAAGTGTGTACAATTGCTGAGAGTATAGAACTTAAACGAACGAATATATATTTCAACTCTCTAAACGTGCTTTATTTTTTTCGTCGAGACTTGGGAAACAGAACTAAGCAGTGCATATTACAGTCACCACCACCTAAATTAATTTAAAAATACACAGAGGAAATGCTTTACCAGTTTTCAAATGGCGACATGGCCAGATTATGTTGTACATACAGGATTATCTCGATAACGATTAGTGACCCAACCAATCGCCATTCAGCTAATCCTACTGTGTACACCAGCAGCGTCCACAGTGCCTCACACTGTGCAAAGTCGCACAGCTGCACACCTGTGATTGTACAGGGCGGAGTCGTGGTAGGCGTGGTGCCTGCAAAATACATTCAGCACCTACGATTTGACCTCTATACGTTTCTTGAACGAGGACACTCCCTCACCGCGCTGAGTGGAGGGGAAGTAAGGTCGTACGGTAAGGGAGGGGATGCAAACCTGCTATTCTGAGACACACACTGTCTGCACAGTGCGGCTCGACCTTGGACGGTGATGGTGTACACAATAGAATAACAATCGCGATCAAACCTCAACTCTGTCAGTATTAGCAGGTTTGTCTAGACAGCAACGAAGATCGAAAAGATGATGAGCGTGCGGCTACATAGAGAAATAACATTTAAACTATCAGTGGTAAACTGCTCGCCACGGTGGGTGAGTGGTTATCGTGTCGCTCTACCGACCCCAAGCTTGCAGATTCGCTCCTGGCATGGTAAGTGATTTTTGAAAGGAGACAAAAATCACTATACGCATGTCATACGTAGTTGGCATGTTAAAGAAACCATTTGAATTCAGTAGGCCATGTTCATAATAGCAAAATTAATCTCGGGATTTTCCGCCAACCCAAAAGTTACTCCTTTCTTCACTAGAAAGCGCTATAGTGTCACGGAGCTTAGATATCAAACCTCCTTGACTTTCATTGCGCTCCAAGATACAACAATAAAAATTGACATTCAAGCTGCCCTATGGGTGCAAATAACAAAGCTTGCACCCGGCACCCGTGGCCATACGATTTTATTATTATTATTATTAGTGGTAAAGCTCAACATTAACGTCCTTTGTACTCTCCTTGTCCTGAAACACCACCTTAATACTGTACTGCTTCACAAGTAAGAATATTCCAGTTAGTGTTACTGGAGTCCAAAATATTTAACATTTATAAGTTTAAGCTGGGCTCTGGATGTGTTTAGTACAGTTTTGTAAGTACAGGACCACCTTGTGGTGTAGCGGCTAGCATTCTTGGCTATCACCACGGAGGTCTAGTTTCGATTCCCGGCTCTGCCAAGAAATTTTAATTCTGGTCTGAGGGCTGGAACGGAGTACACTCAGCCTCGTGAGGCAGATCTGAGAAGAGAAGGGTTCTATTCCCATCTCAGCCATTCTGGAAGTGGTTTGCCGTGTTTTCCCGTTTCTACTCCCGGTAAATGCCCGGATGGTTCCTAACTGAAGGACAAGACCGCATCCTTCCCAATCCTCACCTCAATTACAAATACACACACTATTACAGCCATCACAATATCACAGGTTCTCAGACAAATTATACATACACACACACAAGTGTGCTGGGCTACATGACCACGATGTCACAATGCATCAAAATCAATCAAAATGTAATACCAGTAATTAATATACTACGCTACACAATGAGGTTCATAATAATAATAATGCCGGCTGAGTTAGCCGTGGTGATTACGGCATGACTTCTGGCAGTCGCTCACATCCGGGAGGCGAGGAGGTTCGAATCCCCCCGCCGGCAACCTTGAAGATGGTCTTCTGTGGTTTCCCATCTTCCTTCCAGGCAAATGCCGGGGTTGGTCCCTAACTATAGGCCACAGCATCTACCTTCCACCTCCTTGTCCTTACATTCAAACTTTCCTCCCCAGACAACACTCCACACGCGACGGTACTTGTAGCTCACCCATTGGGTGTCCGCCTCGAAGCAGCTACAGCTTCTGGCGAGCCGAACATGTCCTCGGACACTCCCGGCACTAAAAGCCATAAGCTAAAAATAAATAAATATTAAAATTGATATTGGTTTTACGTCCCCTGTAACTACTGCGGTTTTAGAGAGGCCGGGGTGCCGAAATTTTTCCCCAAAGGGGACCTATAACGGGCCAGTAAATCTAGTGACACGACTCCCTCATAATTACTGTAAGTACCCTTAAATGCGAACTGACTGAGCCGCGATTCCATCCCACTATCTTAACCTCGGCAGGCGACAACTTTACGGCCGAGTAATGCAGCCAGTCGCATTTAGGTTCAGCAACAAACCGGTAATAATATAGAACTTACTCACCGAGTGATTTTGGGTAAATAATAACAATGAGTCTAGCCTCCGTGGCTTAGGCGTCAGCACGCCGGCCTCTCACCGCTGGGTCCGTGGTTCAAATCCTGGTTACTCCATGTGAGATTTGTGCTGGACAAAGTGGAGGCAGACAGGTTTTTCTCCGGGTACTCCAGCTTTCTTGGATATCAAAGAGATGACCGTATCTCGCAAAGAATTTCAGAGCTACCTGTACGCCGTAGTTGGAACACGACTGTGGTCTGATTTTCAGGTATTATTCAACAGCAATAATTTCTCCAAGGGAAGCTTTTTCTAAAGTGATTTAAATCAATAAGAAGCAACATTAGGCCAAATATCACATCACCAACAAATCATTAATTTAAAAAATTAGATTATGAAAAAAAAAAACAATAATGGGCACCTCGTGATGTACCGACTAGCATTCTAGCCCCGAAGGTCTGGGTTCGATTCTAAGCTCTGCCAAGAAATGTAATTCTGGTCTGGGGGCTGGAACGGGGTACACTCAGACACCTGAGGCAAAACTGAGGAGAAGTGGGTTCGATTCCCACCTCAGCCATCCTTGAAGTGGTTTTCCGTAGTTTCCTATTATTCTCGAGGCAAATGCTGGGATGGTTCCTAACTTAAAACAACGGCCGCCTTTCCCAAATCCTCACCTGAATTACAAATACTCCCACTACCACTGACCTCACAATTACACAGGTTGTCAGACAAATATAGTCTACTTAACAGCATAGAGTTTAAAATTAGTTCCACATATAGATTCTTAGATATCGAGTAGAGGTCTCAAAGATTCTCGAGAGCTTTAATCGTTAATTGGCAGGCCTGGTGACACTAAATATAGCCTTTACAATGCTATATTACATGAAGCATATATTGTACATAAAACATTTTGTTTTAAATCCAATATTATGGAAGTCAATTGCAGATAAATTTTGAACATATCAGCATCCGAAGAATCATATTGGTAACACTGTTATAAATGGGTTGATCAAAATAAATCTAGTATATTGTGGCCTATATGTGTGCCAATTTAGAACTGTTTCCGTGCATACTTTCTGAGAAGTCCAACCATAGTGTTTGACAACAATGACGTCATTTCAAAATATGACGTTGAAATTTCCTGGCATAGAACTTCACTCATACCAAACGCCCGCCTCAGATGTATCTGAGTGATAAGTCTCCCTGCACAGTTTCACTCACATTCATTCATTTCAACTCTCATTAATTCCTCTTATAAGGATGGCAGGCATCAGGAAGGGAACCTGGCCATTAAAACCAACCACGACAAATACATTCATCAGATATCACGTCTGACTCCATGGAAACAAGAATAATAAGGGGTAGATATAAATTATTATTATTATTATTATAAAGCAATTATTATTATTGTTAAATTGTTGTTTCATTCGAGGGACTTGGACATCGTGGTAATTTAGCCTCGAGTACTTGGGAGTGTGTAAGAATTTATCTGATAACCTGTATTATTGTGATATTAGTAGTGCGTGCATTTGCAATTAAACTTGTTGCCTTAAGTTACAATCCATCCCGGCATTTGCCTGGAGTAGAAGTGGGAAGCCACAGAAAGCCACGTCAAGGATGGCTGAGATGGGATTTGAATTCACCAGTTTTGCTCCCTGAGTGTACACTACTGCAGCCCTCAGACCAGAATTAAATTTCTTGGCGAACCTCAGGGATGACAGTCATGAATGCTAGCCACTATTCTATGAGATGATCACAATCTTCAAGAGTTAATGTCTTGTTAACTGCTAGAGTACATTCCAAAGAGGTGGATATAGCTCTGAATGAGACTTCCAGGATTGTGTCTGGATGTCTTAGACCAACACCACTTCAGAAGGTCTACCCTCTTATTGTAATTTCTCCACCTCATGTCCGAAGAATGGTAGCTGAATTTCTCCACCTCATGTCCGAAGAATGGTAGCTGCAGCTTCTGAGAAGAAACGGCAAGAAACTGATTCGAGGCATCCACTTTTCGGCCAATAACCAGCCCGACAGAGACTTAAGTCCAGAAGCAGCTTTTTGAGGGGAGTAACAACCCTCGAAGACTCACTAGAAGCTACCCGTGTGAAGATATGGAAGACAGAAATCAAAGACCCAATTATTCCTCTATCAGAAAATATGGCACCTGGCCACAACTTGACATATGGAACTTGGAAATCATCGAACAGGCTGAGGACGGGGGTTTCACGCTGCAAGAACAATCTCAAGAAATGGAACATGCTCGTCAACAATGATGAGTTCTGCGACTGCAGCATGGTACAAGATACAGAACATCTGCTGATCTGCCCCTTGATGGAGGACATATGTTCAATGGCTGCAAATACACACATCAAAAAAAGTTTTGCATCACCTCGGTTCCAAGAGTTCCGGAACCTTTAAATACAAAGGGAATAGAGATCAACACAAACAACATTTCAGCTCGTTTTATTGCTCATGAGACCCACACATTGCATGTTGTACCATCATACAGCTAGACTTTCAGCATTTGTGGTCCAGATTGCAGTACACACCACTACCTCTAATACCCAGTAGCACGTCCTCTTGCATTGATGCATGCCTGTATTCGTCGTGGCATACTATCCACAAGTTCATCAAGACACTGTTGGTCCAAATTGTCCCACTCCTCAACGACAATTCGGCGTAAATCTCTCAGAGTGGTTGGTGGGTCAAGACGTCCATAAACAGCCCTTTTCAACATATCCCAGGCATGTTCGATAGGGTTCATGTCTGGCGAACATGCTGGCCACTGTAGTCGAGCGATGTCGTTATCTTGAAGGAACGCATTCACAAGATGTGCACGATGAGGTCGAGAATTGTCGTCCATGAAGACAAATGCCTCTCCAATATTCTGCCGATATGGGTGCACTATGGGTCGGAGGATGTCATTCAGGTATCGTAAAGCCGTTTCGGAGCCTTCCATGACCACCAGTGGCGTACGTCGGCCCCACATAATGCCACCCCAAAACATCAGGGAACCACCACCTTGCTGCACTCGCTGGACAGTGTGTCTAAGACGTTCAGCCTGACCAGGGTGCCTCCAAACACGTCTCCGACGATTGTCTGGTTGAAGGCATATGCGACACTCATCGGTGAAGAGAACGTGATGCCAATTCTGTGGGGTCCATTCAGCATGTTGTTGGGCCCATCTGTACCGCGCTGCATGGTGTCGGGGTTGCAAAGCTGGACCTCGCCATGGACGTCGGGAGTGAAGTTGCGCATCATGCAGCCTATTGCGCACAGTTTGAGTTGAAACACGACGTCCTGTGGCTGAACGAAACGCATTATTCAACATGGTGGCATTGCTGTCAGGGTTCCTCCGAGCGGCAATCCGTAAGTAGCGGTCATCCACTACAGTAGTAGCCCTTGGGCGGCCTGAGCGAGGCCTGTCATCGACAGTTCCTGTATCTCTGTACCTCCTCCATGTCCGAACAACATCGCTTTGGTTCACTCTGAGACGCCTGGAAACTTCCCTTGTTGAGAGCCCTTCTTGACACAAAGTAACAATGCGGACGCGATCGAACTGCGGTATTGACCTTCTAGGCATGGTAGAACTACAGACAACATGAGCAGCGTACCTTCGTCCTGGTGGAATGACTGGAACTGATCGGCTGTCGTACCCCCTCCGTCTAATAGGCCCTGCTCATGCATGGTTGTTTACATCTTTGAGCAGTTTTAGTGACATCTATGAACAGTCAAAGGGACTGTATCTTGGATACAATATACACAGTCAACGTCTATATGCCGGAGATCTGGGAACCGAGGTGATGCAAAACTTTTTTTGATGTGTGTACTAATTCTGTAACTGTTGCTACTTACTGGCAAAAGTAATTTGATTCGGGCAGGGAAAATAAATAAGTAACTACTAGAGTGCCATATGGCCTCCAGGGATGTAGGCGACCTGAATTAGAGCCCTTGTCTTCGTCAAGGGATCACAAACCAGGCGTCTCGAACCGGTGTTTGTGTGTGGTAGGGTGACCAATTCCTTTCCACTACTCCTCCTATGTACCATAGCATCCGGCAGGTTCCCATTTCACATCACGAGGCTGGGAGGCGCCATACTAGACCATACCATGACCGGTCAAAATGTATTTTTAATTGATGGTAAAAATCCATTCTGTTATGTAATTTAATAAATTATTTTCATTTGCTTTGGATTGGACTAGCTTGGGTCACGAAATATTGTCAAAACACCCAGTGGATCGCGACCAGTGTAATGCTATGGATGCCTTCCTTAGACTAGTAGATCACGCTGGTTAATAAAGGCACACACTGGCTTCTGAAAGACCTCTACTTTCATTTCTTGAACTACACCACCAGGCACGCAGCAAGAGGTTACAATACAGCAACCCCCTCGTAGTCTATATGCAATCTGGTTGGTCATTGATAATTAACCACTGGTTTGAGAAGGCTTTCTCTCGCTCTTTGCCCTGCATTAATGATTTATTCTCCCGTCCGTGATTGGCTTCATTGCGGACCTCCCCCCTCCACTTCCTCTTATAGCACGTGTCAATATTTCCTTTACGGCGACCAGGAGTGCTTGCGATTGGTTCAATCAATCAAGTTGTAGACCACAGCAGGGGGCCCTTAAGTTGTTTCATTCCTCGGATTTACCGCGGAAGAAGACGAAAGGAGAAGGAGGGACGACTAACTATAATGGTCTTCTTTGTGCCACCACAAAAATGGGAATATAACAGCGAGGGAAATAGAGTCACAAATTAAAGACCCTCCTACACCATATAATTTCCGTCTTATGGTGATTGTTACGGAAACGCTTGGAGCACGTGCAAGGGAGTGCGTCGCTTTCTTACTTTCTGATGTTATCGCTTTCTGCTACCGAGTGTTTAAGTGCCGACCAGCATCCTTGGATTTCAAAGACACATAAATTCGATTCGCACCGTCCATTATTCTGGTTTTTTTTTTAGCGTATGGCTTTTAGTGCCGGGAGTGTCCGAGGACATGTTCGGCTCGCCAGTTTTGTAGCTGCTTCGAGACGGACACCCAATGGGTGAGCTACAAGTACCGTTGGGGAGGGAAGTTGGAATGTAAGGACGAGGAGTTGGAAGGTAGCGGCTGTGGCCTATAGTTAGGGACCAACCCCGGCATTTGCCTGGAAGGAAGATGGGAAACCACAGAAGACCATCTTCAAGGTTGCAGGCGGGGGGATTCGAACCTCCTCGCCTCCCGGATGTGAGCAACTGCCAGCAGTCATGCCGTAACGAGCACGGCTAACTCACCCAGTATTCTGAAAATGATTTTTCTTTTACGAAACGAAACATGGAGGGTTATCTTGCCATTTCGATGCATTTCAAATACAAATTTTAATCTAGAGAAATTAAGGTAGATGCCAAAATGAGGAAAACATCTTATTATCAACGAAGAGTTTATTATTATTATTATTATTATTATTATTATTATTATTATTTGCTATGTTTGTTATTATGTTTATTTCTATTAATGTATTATACATTTATTATTATTATTATTAATATTATCATTATATTTTTCTGCATCGTTATGCCCATCTAAGGAGCGCACTTGAACTTATTCACATGATCTCGCTAACAGGTCCTCCCAAAATCTCTTCATCTTCTTGCTATGGCCCTTTCTGCGCTGTTCCATCCTAGTTCTTTTGGAAGCAATGTTTGGGTGATCTGATAATAAGTGATCATTGTCAAGATCCCTGAATTTAGATCTGTCCAGTACCATACCACTTAAGATGTCTATTTCCTGAAGGTATTTTTTATTTTATTATTATTATTATTATTATTATTATTATTATTATTATTATTAGACTGTTATTATAAGAAACATAAATGTACACTACAAAATATGCAATTTAAAATTAAATAAGAATAGAATTTCAAATAAAAAGAACAAGTTCTTTTAGCCAAAAAATTTGATTGTTAGCCGTAACTCACTCTCTGTCACAAAGTAGATCACGTGGCCAGCAGACAATACGTCATCGACTAATAATAGATTGAGCGTATTGTGCAGAGCAATGATTCTTCGTTTATTTGTAAATTCCACACACTTGGTTAAAAATGTGTGAGTCACGCAATGTTCTGCTGTTCTTCGGTTGTTATTGTTGCCATAGTTGTAGTAAATTCACAGTAAGGGATTGGAATATCTTGGACATCAGTCCATGTAGGTAAATGCTTCCTGAATCTGTCTAATAACATGTACTTCTGTGTTGACTGTAATATTGTGTGTAACTGTAATTTAGAGTCCAGATACTGTAGGCTATGTGCCCCGGGGCTTGAAATAAGGTACTAACCCCGCAGTTGCTTGGATGGACTGTGGGGAAACCCCGGGTGGGGTACCACATTCATAATGGCCGCTGTAACACGAGGATTTTGAATTTTGTTCCCCGGGCTTCCACCTATTGTTTGAAGTCGCGGTGCGCTACTGAACCCACGAGGACTGGCGCATGGGTACTTTTAACCCGGGGTTTAATATTCAATAATGCTCTACATCTTTATTATGGTCAGCGCTTATTTCCTGTCGCTTACTATACCTTTCTTCCTAGCCTTAGTTCCATAGCATTTTAAACACTCAAGTTATTTCTATATTGTTTACGTTTGGGTCAGATTTACCCATGGCGCCAGTCCTCGCGTGACAATTTTCGGTTTACGTTAATCGGGACAATCTGTAAGAAATAAGGGGGAAAATCCACTTATTTTGGTGCAGCACAATCACATAGCTCACGTTCTTGTTGATCCAAATTTAGGGTTTAGGGAAACCTTAGTCATCAGCTCCTTTGTTCAAAGAAATTGAAATGACTGCTTTGCGCCACTATCGAGGCCAATTATACTGTTTCGTAAGTTATTGTAATTTTTCAGCATGTTAAATTTGAAAATATAAACAAGATGTTCAGTAAAGAACATATAGCCTACTTTTCAAGGAGTTTAATTGAATGTTGTTTGTAGTAGCTTGTTGAAATACAACGTGTTATACGGATATTAAACATGAATATGAGGTGCCCTTTGCTAGTGCTACCTCTGTACCAAATTTCGTTCAATTCTGTTTCACCGTGTTGAATAGGTAGGGGGAATCGATTAGCACACAAACATAGCCGCCATCCGCAAATTATTGGGCTGATGACCTTGTAGATTGGTCCAAAAAATAATATGAAAAGGTATAATGTTCCAAAAATTGGTAGAGATCAGATGATTCGTTTGGTCGTAATTTGATTTAAGCTTTCAACATTTAGGTGGACGCCATTACGTTTCCGTCAAGATGGTGGCGATATAAAACATGACACTGAGCTGGCCTTTGCTAGTGCTACCTCTGTACCAAATATCGTTCAATTCGGTTTCACCGTGTTTGAATAGATAGGGGGAATCGATTTGCACACAAACATGGCCGCCATCCGCAAATTATTGGGCTGATGACCTTGTAGATTGGTGAAAAGATTCTTCATATGCAAAGGTATAACGTTGAAAAAATTGGTAGAGATCAGATGAATCGTTTGGTCGTAATTTGATTTAAGCTTTCAACATTTAGGTGGTCGCCATTACGTTTCCGTCAAGATGGCGGCGATATAAAACATGACACTGAGGTGCCCTTTGCTAGTGCTACCTCTGTATCAAATTTCGTTCAATTTGGATTCACCGTGTTCGAATTGATAGGGGGGGAAAGACATTCAGAGTACACACACTCACACACACACACTCACACACACACCGACACACAGACAGACACACAATTTTTCGCCCTGTGTTGATCTCATAAGTCTACTTTCATTTTTTGCAAAACTCGAAAGTAGGCTAATAAACCTCATTTTATATTGGGAATAGTTCATAGGAAGACACCAGGTGTAAAATCACTTAATTAAAATCCGTACGACTACGACAAAAAGGGAGTGACACACTATGGGTCAAAATGACCCGGTGCATTCCTCGTATGATATTTTTTCACGCAAGTTCTCAAGTGTTAACGAGAATGACTACGCTACGGGGTCATTCTGAAAACTGTCCTGCTTTGTTTCCAACTGCAACATGAGGGAGTTTTTGTGATGGTGGATTTTTCATACAGTACAACTGCTTCCTTCACATGTACAGTATCGCCTGCATTACCGAGACGTGGTTTACAGCAGGGCTCGTATAGGGTGCCAGCATATGAACTAACTATAGTCTACGCGCTTTTGCGAGCCAACTCTTAAAGACTCCCCCAAACTATTCTGCTCTGCTCAATACTAACACGGCTGCCTCGCTGTGAGAGCTAATAGCAGCTACAATATGTTTTTAAAAAATCTGAACTTTTTCTTCCTATTTCATAATTTATGTGTTTTGCCTTTTTGTATACTGTATATGTTTTTATGTTCAACGATGTCGAAATGTAAATATTATATGTCAGAAAACTGTATCATAATGAGGGTCATTATAACACTATTTTTCATTATGAAACAGTTTCTCCCACCAATCAGAGCTCAAGAAACAGTTGTGTGACCAATTAGGTAAGGATAGCATCGCACCTGCGTTGACTTCCACGGCCTTCTATTTTAAATTTCACTGTGTGGCTTCCAGTGTCATAGTGGGGTATTCCAGGAGGCCATGGTATTCTCTGCGTCCAATGCGTTCTGTTCAATACATAAAACTGGCGAAATCTCGGCAGATATTTATGAATATTTATGTTCGAACATAAAATAGTTATAATTATCTTCGAACATAAACAGTCGTATACAACTCGCCTATAATGGTAATTAAGACACTCGAATGTATATTATAAAACTCGCTTCGCTCGTTTTGTAAACACATTCCTCTACCGTCGCAAGGGTGGTGTCTGGGAGCTGCACACATTTTGTCAGCAGATACAACTTGGGATGGTGACAGATTTGATATCCCAGGCAACTGCTAACTTGGATCTTACTAATTACCAATACCAGTCATTAATGCCAACTTACATCTTCCATTGCTATTGTTTTTAGTACGGTACATAAAAATATAAATCTTGTTTAACATTATGAGACCAAATATTAAAAATCATGATTCATTTACTGTTATTGCTACTACATATTCTATACTTCTGTATATTTCTAGTTACAATTTATTGAAAATGAAAATCCACAGCCTGCTTCCAGTCTCCGACCGGGTCAGGAATGGAATGAATGAAGCCCCTATCTAGCGGCGAGGATATGAACTGTGCCGGCTGCCGAGGCCTGACGCACTCCTCTGGGGCAATGATTAAATGAATGATAGATGAAATGAAATGATAGTGGAGAGTGTTGCTGGAATGAAATTTTGACAGGGAAAACCGGAGTACCCGGAGAAAAACCTGTCTGCCTCCGTTCTGTCCAGCACAGATCTCACATGGAGTGACCGGGATTTGAACCACGGACTCAGTGGTGAGAGGCCGGCATGCTGCCGCCTAAGCCACGGAGGCTCGAGTTACAATTTATTCTTTATTTTTATTTTATTTTGTATTTTAATGTATTTCCATGTACTGTATTATCTGTGTGTACACAAGACAGGGTTTGCTACTGCAATTGGGGCACTGCCCCGTTGTGGCAATAAATAAATTAATTAATTAATTAATTAATAATCTTATTAAGGAAGGGTCAGGGAAAAGATTTAGGAAGTCGGCCGTGTACCTGTTGAAAGGAACCATCCCGGCATTTGCCTGGTGGTGAAAATGGGAATAGACAAAAAACATTTTCAGGACGGGTTTCAAACTTACGCTCTGCCGTCGCCAGTGAGGTACGGGGTAGCTCGTTTATCGCTCTTGGCCACCGTGGCCGGTTTGTATATACAGTAGGTGTCTCCACTTTAATTATTTAAATGTTTCATGGTCACGGGGACTGCAGCAGCATGCCCGGAGATCGTAGGTTCGAATCCCGGAGCTGAAAGTTGAGTGTGGTTTGTACCCGGGTTTTCCTCATTCCCTCCAGGAAAGTGCCGGGATAATACCTTACTTCAGTTTCCAATGAACCCACCTCATCCCTGCCCCTGATACAGTTACACACACTACCACACCCATCACATAAATACAGGTTATCAGACAAGTTCAACAAACACACAATTACATGCGGCTGATGATCAAGATATCCCAAATCCCCAATTAACAACAACAACAAACATCAGTCTATGTTTCATTTATACAACCCATATTCTATGTCTAAACAGTATTAATCCCGTTTCAACCGGGATCGGTGATGAGATGCGATGAAATTCCACGTGGCTGATGGTTTCTACAACCGGATGCCCTTCCTGACGCCTACCTCACGAGAGGAGTTAATGAGAGATGAAATGAATGAAGATGAATGAAAGTTCAATTTCAAGCAGTTCCAAATTTGACTACTAGACGCCACTGTCACCCAGCGGTGAACGTAGGAACTTGATAGAGCATAGGCTATAACGTACAAATTTAGCTACACACTACCAATTGTAGTGGCAGGTTCTTTTACATGCCATAAATGTATGACATGGGCTCGTCGGCATAGCAGTTCAGCATGCTACCGATTATGCTACCGAAGCCGCCTTATACAATCCATTCAATTTAGGTTAATATTAGGAAGTAAGAATGGCATCTACTGTACCCCAAAATTTTCAAGGAGCTGAATCGGAAAAGAGCGGTTCACCATATCAAGGATTCCTAACTTGGGTTTCGAACTCACCTATTTCTGGAGTTCAGAATTCTTCGCCGCTCCAACCAGCTACCGTAATTGGAGTCTGAACTAGGTTTACGTTTAGAATTCATAGGTGTTTACAAATACAGTAATCATCTACTAAAATTTATGCTGGGAACCATTTAACAATATTGCTTTCATAAATCAATGGTATTACTGGAGATTCCAAGGCAATTCATTCTCACAGAAACCAATTGTAATAATATATGGTGTGTAATAAATAGCGTCTTTTCTTTTTCGTCCTCTCGTCCTATCTATAATTTGAAAGATATGTATGGTTTGTACTAACAAGGGAAGGTCACGGTAGTTGTCGTGGAGAATAGAACAAAACAATTTGTGTTGTATTACTGACGAGAGCGATAAATTCTTTGTCAAGTTTTAGCTGCTATGCTGCAACGGCATTGACAGGAGAGGGATGAATAGGTCATACGAAGAGGGAATTTAAAAGTCTTCCTAGAACCAGGGCCGAGACCAGATATTCAAGACAAAACTAAAGCCCTTCTTTTGGTTGACTCCTGAACAGCCAATGGAGATGACGAACTACACAACTCCTCAGTTCCTGCAGGCATTGAATTCATCAAGACGCTGATCCCAGCAAAGTGCACAGGTATTGTGCAACTCGCCGACGTTTCATTTTTCCGTCCATCCAAAACTTTTGTGAAATTTATCACAGATACAATGATGGTATCTTCTGACAATGGCATTAACATATGGCATAGAGACCACTTCTTAGGCCTACAATCGCTTGGGTATTTCCAGTTCTTGGCAGCAAAATTCTCCAATTTAATCGAATGTGCATTTGCGGCTAAAACAAAGACTTTCCTGGTGTATTTCAAACACCCTTAGAGAACTGCTTCGAAGAAGGATTAACGGAAGAGTGTGTCCATGAGCACTGTGACTAACCTGCTTCCTTCAAATATGCACACTGCGAGAACTGTCTTCTGTTATTGCTGACTCTCATATTTGCTGCCTACGTTAGTTTCATCAAGTACGTAAACTCTGTTTTAGAGTGATTCTTGTCATATTATTGACTATTTGTCTCAAATAATCCATTTGTTTAATAAATCATTCATATGTATATTATTCTCATGGTAACTCTGTTCTAATAGTCCATAGCTAATATCTCCTGTTCTAATAGTCAATAGCAGCTAAAATGTGTATGGTGTGTGCACAGTTAATTTGGTCTATTAAATGAGCTATTTATAAATATAATTTGCACGACAACATATCATGACCTTCCCTTGTAAGACATATTATTTTCTACACTGTATCAACATTCGATTTTCTAAGGACAGGACAGTTTATATCTCCAACATGCACAGCGTGTGTTGCTTCACATGCCATTCCCTACCATTGTTAGAATATAAGCAAAGAGATTAAAATCGCACATTCGCTAGTAATTGCCTAGATGTCACACTGTATTAGGAGCGTCACTATGCTCCAGTTATAAGCATGATTATCCGCAAACAGTAGCAATAAACAATATGTTTATATTAAATGGAAATACTAAAATCGATTTCGAATATCTAGGCTACTGGATATCAAGAGAGAAACTTACCTTAATTAAAGTGCATTCAGCATCGTCCGAAGACAATAGTCAACAATAGCTTAGTTGACGTTCTGGTATGTTATTGATTCGCTCTATGAACATCGTATTTGTTTGGTTAGAAATCATAGTAAAATAGTTGACGATTTATAATTTATTTAAGCGTCTTGTTTACATAAAAGAGGACAAAACGAACAATGTAATTAGCCTCCTTTCAAAATAAGTTCGCAGTAAATAGATCATTAGTAGGGCTCGAATCGATATGCTCGATAAGATCTCCAGATATGCTCTACATCCATGTGTTTTATGCTTGATAGATATGCTCGAAAAACCCATTGTATGCTCGATAGATATGCTCGAAAAAAACATTATATGCGGTTAAATATGCAGAATATGCTCAAAAAACACCGTTAAAACTATAGAAAGGAAAGTGAAATGAAAAAAAAAACAATAACATATCTTTATATACGGACTTTATTTTCTAATTGTATGTATGATACACTGCATTCAAGTTTTTGAAGCATATATAAGAGAAGTTTTCTTATAAAAGTTACAGTTTAAAAGTTCATTTACAAAATGTTCAAAATTAGGCGAGTCAATGAAGTAGATCTACATTGGTCTGTACAACAAGATTTGTTTTTATGTTTTCAGTTTTGAATGATTTTCTTAAATCAGTCAATAAAAGTTTCAATGACGAGAACGACCTCACTAAAGGTTAAAAGCCTGCGGTTCTATTATTCGTACCAGATAGGCTTTTCAAGAATTATTTCTGTTTTCGAACCTTAAGTGTTGTCAGGGCCCGAATTCGGGGGAGAATTCGAAGAAAAACCAACTATTTAGACGAAAACCACAAGAATATGCATTTATATGCTTCTAACCTGAAAATCGCGGTTTTATGCATTTATAAGCTCGATAAATTTCAATTCTGTTGGTCCCAGAGAGGTGAAAATACCACCGAAAGGCTTCTTTCAATGTATACTATTCAGGAAAAAAATATGCAAATATGCTCGAATCCGAGCCCTAATCATTATACTCTACACATCTAGGTGTCCACAGGGCACTCTTATGATTACATTCCGATAAACGTCACATATGCACAGTTTTTCCAAGAACTGAGTTTGGCGGTGGTGATTAATGATTAAGATAATATCTCCTAATATTGAGTTTGTGTTATGTATTGTTCAGGTTGATACTTGTTGTTGTTGTTGTTGTTGTTGTTTGAGTCTTCAGTCCTTTGGCTGGTTGCATGCAGCCATCCATGCCTCCCTGTCCTGAGCTAATCGTTTCATTTCTACATAGCTTCCACACCTTACATCCAAAGGAAACTGTTTAACATATTATAACCTATGTCTACCCTTACATTTATTTTCCTCGATCCTTCCTACCAAAACTTGCTATTCCTGGGTGTCTTAGTTATTGCCCAACCAACCTATCTCTTCTCTTCATTAGCAGTCGCCAGAAACATCTCTCTTTTCTCAATCATCTTAATACCTCATCATTTGTAACCCTATCTACCCATATGGTCTTCATCATTCATCATTTTTGTGATAACCTGTGTTATTGTGATGGCTGTACTTGTGTGTGTATGTGTATGTATGTGTTAATTGGCGATAGGATTGGGAAGGAGGTGGCCGTGACCTTAAGTTAGGAACCATCCTAGCATTTTCCTGGAGTAGAATACTTATTACTAACATTTACTATACAAAGCAGCAAATAAAATCTAAATTTTCAAGTGTCTATTTACTCAAAGAACTTTTTTTTTCTTTTTAATTCTGAATTTTTGTTCTTCGTAAATTTTGTTTATTATTATATATTTTTGTATTATTAATTTTAGGTATCTTTGTTTTAAATCATATTTAGGCATCTACCTCCAAATTTTTTAAAACTTCCAAATTAGTATAATTTTATCTTTGTTAAGAAGGGCAGATGACTTCGCCCCTTAAAGCAACAATAACTAACTAAAGTGGCATATACTATACTGTCGTTGTAACAGAAACCCCAAACATCGGTACTTACGCTACGCTCCACAGCTGGCTTGGGTGGTTTATGTTCGAAATCCGCGCTGACTGTAACCCTCGGTTCTTGCCACTCTCATTCCAGGAAAAATGCTGGCATTCCACTTTATTTCAAGTCCTGAAGCATCTACCCCAATCTCAATTATTTTGAGCAGTGAGGTGCACAATGTGTCAACTTTATTTCAGAATAGGTAGAACCTCGTTTTTTCGTTCCCCTTTAGTACGGATCTCTTGTTAGTCTGTATCATATTTTGCATACAATTTTAGTAAATGTTATTTAAACAAATATTATTCATTCGGTATGCAAATCAAATTATTACTGATTTATTTTTGTTTTACTAACTTAGGTATGTTTTTAAAATCATATTTACGCATCCACCTCTAAATTATTTAAATTTAACCGAATTTGTATAATTTTATATTTTTAAAGTGTAGCAGATGAGCTCGCTGTTCCGCCTCTTAAAGCAAAAATAACTAACTACAGTATTTTATGTCACCACACATCGGTCTTCAAATTAAGTTGCCTGCAAAGACGAATCTGATGTCCAAAAACTGTTGTACATAAGTATTATGTAAGTATCCACTGAACCTAAATTTAGTCTAGTGAGCAAAATCTGATGATGTTCACTTCACGAATGAAACTAGCCTTCAAATTCAACCCAAAATTTGTACGAGAAGCATTTTATTAAGTGTATCAATAGTTCATGTGTCCATTTCACAAACTAGGAAATTAATTGTTACTCCCCACCTGATCTAATTGGGTACACTCGTGTTGACCGACTGAAAAGCGACTCCACCCACTAATACTAGGCAGCACAGAAAAATGGCTTCTGTTTATTTAAATATGCGTATTATCTGTTTATTAATAATGTGTAATGCGATAGCCTCTGTTTCAAGTTCTTGAATCTGTTTGGTGGGTATTTTCAATCCAAATTGCTTTTTTGTAATTATTTTCAATTTCAATACCATGTTGTAACTTATTTTGAATTTCAATTGCATTTTGTGAGCACAGTATTTCGAATATACATTGCATTTCCACTCTACATTTTGTGCGTGCGACTTTTCAATCTAAGTTCCATTTTTGTAAGCATTTTCAATCTACCTTGGTTTTCGTTATGCTTTCCGGGTGCATGCTTTGTAATTTGACACCCAGAGGGTAGCTTGCATGTCGAATTTCGCTGTTCCTTGAATCACTATGAAAGTCAAGGAGGTTAGATATCTAAGCTCCTTGAACACTATAGCGCTTTCTAGTAGAGAAATGAGGAACTTTGTGTTGGCGGAAACTCCCGAGATTAATTTTGCCATTATGAACACGGCCTACTGAATTCAAATGGGTTCCTTGACATGCCAACATCGTATGACATGCGTGTCGTATTTTTGCCGCCTTTCAAAAAAATCACTTACCACGGCCAGGAGCGAACCTGCAATCTTGAGGTTGGTAGACCGACACGCTATTCACTCACCCACCGTGGAAAGCTTCTCCATTGTTGAATATTTCGGATGTTTGTTCGTCCGCATCACCTCTGATCCCATTAGTCCGAAAAATTGCATTAGTGTGGAAATTGTCAACGTTAACCAAACAATATAATTGGGGTTTGCTATACAGTATATTATGTTGATCGTACTTTAGGTTGATTTCATGAGAAAGCAACTTATAGCGATGGGTAGCATGTTGTGACTCACGGAAAATGTCGATATATCTTCGCGTTTCACTCCAAAACAACCGTCAGTTCAAATATCTATATATAATCCACTATCTTGTGGCCACGATAACTACCGTCATTTTATACCAATTGGTGTATTCTTGGAATACACGGTACGAGAGATTATAATTTTCAATGCTTTTGCATGTTCTTTCCTTCCTCTTTGTCAAACACCAACAGTGATCTTCTGTTTTCTCTTAGGTGTTCAGGTCGCTTATATCTTTTATGAGTCGGTTCTAGATATATATTCTCTGTGACTCACCTAGCGTCATCTAGCAGCGAATCTCTGAAGCTCTTCAACTCTTCCTGGTGCAAGAGGACTTACTTATCCATTTGGTCACCAGATCCTGTTACCATCGCCAGCTATTTTCTCCTTGAGCAAGAGGACTCTGTCTACTTTTTTACTCACCATGCTGTGCTAGTATCGCCTGTTATCAACTCTTTGAAGACCAGCTCATCAAGAGAAAATAATTTTTTGTTATAAAGTTGGCAATGTTTATATGTTCTCCTTTTGTCTCCTATCCCCCACTCTTTTCCCCTTCCTTGGACCCTCCGTGCTCCGTTGAGCAAGTCTCACTTCTCAGTCGGCAGTTGACTCGATCAGTCAGGGCTCAACTAGGGCCAGTCTCCTCTAACCAAGAGACATTCTCTACGTTCTACGCCATGTTGGCGCATTAAGTATCGGTTAAGGGAACCTCACCTTCGCCATGCAACAAAGATAAGTACCTGCTTCAAGTTTTAACCACATCTTCATGATTTTACCGACCACATGCTTTTAACTATCTTTTATAGCCAGTGTGAAATTACTTATTTTGGGGCAAAATCATCCTCCGCGGGATTTTCCATGTTGAGCTTTTGTTTAATCAAGCTAATCTTAGTGAAAAGCAGCATTTCTTATGCTTGCCAAATGAGAAATCTTCTCACTACGTGGGATATTATCTAATACCCGCTGTTTATAATTTACAAAGCTAGTTCCTCCGCTGGATTTACTTTGGCCCCATTTTTCTACTAAGATCGTTCTGGAACCTTCCAGATCTTGTACTCTATCTGCGAGTCTTGCCATCAGGTATTTTTCACTCACTTGTGAAAATAATGTTTAAAATGAGGAATTTTCCTTACAAATTACTGCAATAGCTAACTTTCGTCCACCGTTGGACGAAATTGTAATTCCCAATTTTTTTCAAGAAATAGACTCTCGCCTACCTAGTGCAACCGGTTCTTTTCAGCATTGTAATAACTTTCTTTCTCATGAACTTTCGTGTTTCTACAGTGAACTTTGCATCAATCTTTACAGACTATAGTGATAACCAGTGCTTGCTCCACTTTTCTACCGCGTCGCGATCGTCCGTTTATATTAAATACGGCCATGAACATTGATCCTATATCCCAATGATCTTTCCTCAACCTTCTACTAACAACCCATATTAATAAAATTGTAACTTTTCTATAAGGTGTCACTCACGAAGTGCCCTTCCATTTTTCTTGTTTAACATTAATTAATTACTGTATAACTACGTGTTTCAAACACGATTTAAATTTACATTGTTTCTTCCCTATAATCAGGGAAAACATTTTTTTTCCACTCTTGAGTGAGTTATTTCTAGGTTTCACGAAATGGAAACTGCCCCATTTAGCTCGTGATTCCTACTTCAACGTGGGAAGTCTAGAACCTTCCTTTTGACTTTCTTCAGGTTTCATAGTAAGTGACCTGCCCTCTTGTATAATGGTCATAAAAGTAATGCAGCTTAAATATAGGAAGTTGTAGGAACTTCTATCTTATTTTTCATGTTTTCTTATTGTTATTTTAGAAGTTTTCACTCTTTCTAGAATATTCTCTCCGGAATTTCTTAAGGTACACTCTATGTACTCCAATTAACGTTCAATCTTTAATTACTTCATTGGTTATTTGTTTAAATCTTATAAAGATTTTAGAAATATGTAAGGTTTTAAACCTTGTAAATTGTCAATTGCCTGGAGCAAACGTTTAATGTTGAGAGGTCTGTGACCCCATTTGTTAAAAAGTTAAAATGAACTATGTTTGTCAAAAATATATTACATACTTGTTAAATTCATTAACCTTCTTTGAATTGTTTAATAAATTAAATATTTGTTTTTGGATTCATCATTTCTCTGATACTACAGTTAGGCAAGATCCTGGCTTTCCTAGCTCTTCCTAGGTTCATGCCCTCGTTCATACTCAATAAAGCTGTTACTATCAGTCTTGCCAGACCATCACTCTTCCCTATAGTAGTTTTATACATGCTTGGGAGGAAATACACTAAAGCCTCTCTCTTGCAAATCGCCCAAGTCCTAGCTGCGGTTCCCGTTAGCTTCGACCAAGCTCGCACCTACTTTAGGTATCAGAGAGTTAACTTGCAGTTGCAACCGCCTCTAAGTGAATTGAAAGTCTAATTCATAACTTTTGTGGAACTCTCCTCCTATTTTTCTATCCTTTTTCTCCAATCCAAAATCTACTTCCTTCTCTTAATCATCTTCCCTTGGTGGGTGGGTTATTCCTCAGCCAATAATCTACCCACCAATTAAATACATAAAATACAACCATTCAAATTTTCGCTCGAGGTCGTTAATGGGTGAAATCGGATCATAGAGGTGGCGGCAATGGGGGGCAATGGGGGTGAAATATTCCATAACTTTCTGGCTAAGTTGAAAATCGAATCCATTCAAATTTCGTACTATTCTTCGGATAAGGGCCATACACCTATATCCGTAAAGTTTTTTGATAGCACCAACTATTGATTTAGGTATTAGGAAGTCATTTTTGAAAGCCTTTGTCTGGAGCGTGGCGCTCTATGGAAGTGAAACTTGGACTATTGGTGCAGCAGAAAAGAGGAGAATTGAAGCATTTGAAATGTGGTGTTACAGGAGAATGATGAAGATCAGATGGGTAGATAGGGTTACAAACGAAGATGTATTAAGACGAGTAGGAGAGGAGAGATATTTCTGGGGACTGCTAATGAAGAGAAGAGATAGGTTAGTAGGACACATACTAAGACACCCAGGAATAGCAAGCTTAGTTATGGAAGGAAGGGTTGAGGACAAGAACTGTAGGGGTAGACCAAGGTTAGAATATGTTAAACTGATTGTCTCGGATGTAGGGTGTGGTAGCTATGTAGAGATGAAACGATTATCTCAGGACAGGGAGGCATGGAGGGCTGCATCAAACCAGTCAAAAGACTGAAGACTCAAACAACAACATTGACCAAAGGGATAGGAAAAATTGAGTTTTGTGAGAAAAAGTAGACTAATCATACGTCTCTTAATAAGCACAATATCAAAACCGTTTAAAATGGTCAATATTCCTCGAAAACATTACCTAAAACTTTTGTCTGAAATAGTTTTTGATACGACCCACCATTACGCCTAGGAATGAGCAAAATATTTTCGGAATTATAAGATGATTTCCTTCTCGTATGCTAAACATGTGGATCTTCTGTAGATATGCAACAATTGACAAATTTAGTGAAATATATAAATTATGTAGTCTGCCTTGTTAATACCAATCTAACATGCTAAACATACACGCATTTTGTAAACTTAGAATGTTATTCTATGTTAGGTAAAATCTACCTCCAACTACCTAGAGGGATTTTTGGCACAGAAATAATATACAGACACAAGACCTAAGGCTCTATTAGATTTAACAACAATATTTCTTGGTTAGTTCAAGTTAAATTTTCAAAATGGAAACTAACGCCCAATGGTTTCTACTCTTTGTTAAATGGAGGTCCCGTGGCTAATGCTCGTGGTCTTCATTCTTGGGTGATCGTATCATTTTTCTCGGCATCTTTCCTTCATTTCCTTTCTACTTATCAGGGTTAAAAGATTAACACTAGAAGATCTGCAAGGCCAAGTTCTGGAATGTTGAAAG
The DNA here is from genome assembly GCA_946902985.2 of Meconema thalassinum. Classification (NCBI taxonomy): domain Eukaryota; kingdom Metazoa; phylum Arthropoda; class Insecta; order Orthoptera; family Tettigoniidae; genus Meconema; species Meconema thalassinum. The sequence goes on from OX336388.2 coordinate 1,212,844,862, forward strand.
TGCAAACGTGCCCACATTGGGGGACGAGGGAGGTGGGGAATTCACAGTAATCTCAGGAAACAAGAGTAGAAATTAATTCTGTGCGAGACTTGTATCTTGAAGGGAAATTGCGTGGATAAAGAGGATGTAATCTGGAGCCAGCATTGTTCTCGACGTGGCTCTCACTAATCTAACCAGCTTTGTGCCACACACTGTAGGGATCAGTGTCATGACAGTCCAAGAAGTTTTTTATTCATCTGCTTTATCTGTTGTTGTTGATTCTTTCAGGGGCTTTGTGACATTGTGGTCATGTATCTCCGTGTGCTTGGCTGTGTGTTGAATGTGTCTGATTTCACTGTGATGTCTGTTCTAGTGTACATAGTCGAAATTGAGGTAGGATTTGGGTAGGAAGTGGGCATGGCCTAAAGTTAGGTACCATCCTGTCATTTGCCTGCAGTAGGAGTGGAAAACCTTGGAAAACCACTTCCAGGATGGCTGAGGTATGAATCAAATCTCCTCTTCTCAGTTTTTCCTCATGAGGTACAGTGTAGAGGTAGACCATTCCAGCCCTCAGATCAGAATTAAATTTCTTGGCAGAAATGTTGGTCACTTGGTAAGGAAAGCATCTCTGATAGCAAAATAGTTCATCCACAAATTCACTTGAATCATTTCTATATTTCTCGTGCTCAAGTACCTACCTCAATTACAAATATACACACTAGTACAAACATTACAGTGACAGAGGTTATCAGAAAAATTCTACACACCCCCATGAACATGGGGATACAACACCACGATGTCACAATGCCCGTAAAGAATCATCAACAACAACATCAAATGTAATACGTGTTGACAAAACTCACACACACTTTTTAACGTGCAATACATCTTGCGTACAACGGGATATATTTGCCTGTTTCGTGGAGTTTGAAATATTTTTTGTTCAAACTGCCCCTTGCTCCGTTTCTCGTTTCCCAGTCGCTTTCGTTCTACTGCTGCACTGATACGAAAAATAGGCAGTTTAACCGCCAACACGTTTGTTTCTACTATGCTAACTGTACTCCTTTATCTTACGTCTCCACTCTAGCACAAAATGAGCAAACTTTTATTTTTATTTCCCTGTGTTTCTACTCGCTGCAGATAACTTTGAGAGATAAATGACGTCACGCCAGCTGACCTCCCCCTCTCCAGCAGTTGTCACGTGACTAAACAAAGTGTCACAAATACGGGTAATGCTTATCTCAGCCTGTACAGCCTAGCTCATTATTAGTATAGTACAGCGATAATACGTCTCTTTGAGATTCGCCACGATTCACCTGGTCTCAGTTGTTCATTTATCTTTTCCCTCACCATTTTACTTTTAATATTAAGTAAGGAATTAAATCTCTACCCATCGGATATCCCTAAAAGAATACGAAACAATGCCGCCCATAGTCACACGGAAGCATACGTTATCAGACAAATCTGGCACACCCAAGTGTACGGGGATGAAGGCTAAGTTGTCCCAAGAACCTAACATGAATTAACAACAGCAGCAACAAAATTAATGTCGGAGTATTCATTGATATCCGTCTGAAGTCAGTTGTAATATTGTTATCCTTGAATTTCTTACTTTCAGGGACTGCACTAGTAGCAAGAGTACTGTAACTCCTAAGCGAAAATGGAGTCATTATTTATTTAATTAATTTCACTACCATTTCTCCATTTGTGTTTCTTGTTATTATTATATCCATCATTATTATATGATTTATTTGTTTGTTTTTTATTTTTCAATTTTACTTGTTATTTATTTATTTTTATATTCTACTTTTAATTTTTTAATTTTATTTTTTATTGTTTTATTTCTTTTATTCTATTTTTTTTTTAATTTTTCATCTTTTACAATTTTTAATTTATACTTTATACTGTTTACTCTATTTTTCTTCAGTTTGTTTTATTTAAATATTTATTGTTATTTACTTTATTATTTTAATTTTTGTTTTAGGATACTTTTCGTTTTGTTTTTAATTTTGTTTTGGTTTCATTTTTATTTTTATTTTTTTAAATAACGTTACTTTTTGTTTTTATTTCTTCAATTTTTCATTCCTCCCACCTGAATAAACGTTTTGCTGTATAATACAACATTTGAGTATTTGTATAATTTCCGATCTCTGGTTAACAATCAACTTCCATATTTTTCCTTTCTCCAACATTTTAGCACATATATTTTGAATCAGATTGTTGTTTCACTGTAGCTTAAATTCACAGATTCTGCTCGGATATTTATAAAATGAAACACAAAGCGTGAATCAATCTCGATCATTACTTAATATTGTGTACAGGACCTTGTAATCAAACCTCAGGTAGGTGTTTTAGGGACCTACAGGTCGGAAGCTCCCTCACAAGGGCGTGGCGTGCCCTTTGCGCGATTCAATCGACGTATACAGGAGCAGTGTACAGACAATAAGCTTATTGAAGTCGCTGAGGAAAGGTTAATTGGGCTTCTGGCCAGCCCGCTAGGGGGAGAGAGGACGGGGGCTTAAAGAGAAACTAAACACGGTTAAAGAGACGGAATGGCACTACATGAGCGTAATTACATTTAACAGCACAGTGTTCCTGTTCAACGTAGCACTTTTAGTAATGCCCAGGCGTAGTCCAGCGTGTTAAGTCACGTTCTACGACTGTAATAGGGAGCTGAAACTTCAAATCCCGGCCTTTTAGCAGCCAACCTGTCTGTGAATTTCCCATTTTATTCAGTACTCACTATAGGTAATTGCCGAAATGGCATTCCTCTTTATGCCACGGAACATGTACCCACACTCAAATCCCTAATAATTAGAGTTGCAGTTCATTGTTGTAAAATCGTTTAAGGGGCCTGGGAGATTTTTGGCCATCATCCCTGTGTACTTAGGTGTGTGCTGAATTTTTCTTATGTCCTGTGTTTATGAGCGGACTGTGATAGTGTGTGTAGCTGTATGATTAGAGCCGAGAATGGGATAGGTGCTCCGGTACTAGAAATAAGGTATTATCCTGGCATTTGCCTGGAGGCAGTGGGGAAAAACCGCACTGAGCATAGACACTGTCAGTACCAGGATTCGAACCACCTAATATCGGACTTGCTGAATCCCCCCGTGGAGGTTGTTTACAAATACACGAAGTAGTATTGACACCGTAATAATATAGGTTAATAGGCAGATTCCACAGGCAACCAAGTACGCAGGGCTTATTCCCACGATGCTCCAAGCCCAAAATATGGTTCTAATGTAACTAGCAATTTTGTTGTTACTGTCAAGACTTTCTGAAAACCTGCTTATTCCACGAAGAGGAATGAAAAATACTCCACTTGCCTTTGCTGTCTACTCACATATTATTACCATTATTTCCTGAAGATACCACAATATAGCCACACAGCATAAAAAATAAATGATAAGGGAAGGGAAAGAAAGCCCCCCCCCCAATCACATACGTCTTCTATTCAAATCACACAATGGGTCATTCGATAAGGCAGTAAGAGGTTCTCGTATATATTAGTCCATGTATTGAAGATACAGTGGTGGAAATATTTATTGCATCACCATTAATTACTTCGTAAATTTGTCTTTTACAGCTGTTTGCTTCAGGTTATACCAGTCTAATCGTTGTCAAACATTGTAGACACATTGTAGATACATAGTTGCCTTGATAGTTTGACTTCTCACATTTCTTTGAACAATACACAAATCTTTGTTGTTGTCGTTTGTTTTTACAATGATGGCAGTGTTTATACAGTCATTTAGAGTTGAGATTTTGCAGTGAGAAGATGGGCATGTCAGTTGAATTAACGCCAGAAAAGAAAGCTGATATAGTTGCTTATTCGTCTGTTGGTCTCAGCACCAGAGAGATAGCCTCTAAGACAGGTTTTAATTTCAAGGTTACTGAAAAAATACAGGGAAGAAGGAAATATTGATCGAGAGAAAGGAAGAGGTCGAAGAAGGGCGTCTACAGCCAAACAGGACAGGATATTGAAAAGGCTTTCGCTCAAAGATCGTCACAAGTCATCAACTGATCAAAAGCGAGACTGGGAAGAAATGTGCGTCATATCAGTAATCAGTAGAACTGTAAGAATTAGACTACTGAAAGCTGGACTCTCAGCCCGTCGACCTAAAAAAAGAAGCCTTTATTGCCCAAGAAAATGCAACAACAGCGGCTAAAATGGGCAAAAGCACATGTGACATGGACACCAGAGACGTGAAACAGAGTAATCTTTTCAGACCAGTCCAAATTTAATCTGCATGACTCAGATGGAAAAGTGTTTGTGCATCGAAGAAAAGGTGAAGAATTTTTACCATCATGTATAACCCATACTGTCAAACACCCTCAAGGACAGATGGTCTGGGAGGGGGGCGTTTCTAATCACAGAGTAGTTCGTCTGAACTTCATGAATGGCACTGTCAACGCGGATGTCTACATAAGCATCCTTGAAAGGAAGCTTATGCCCACAATAAGAGACCAGTTTGGAGGTGTTTCCAGATGCATTTTTCAGGACGACTCCGCTCCTTGCTTTAGAGCTTTGAAGGTGATTCCTATGATTAATAATTATACCAAGCACGAAGCTAATGCCGTTCTTGGATAATTATCACATATTTTTACAATTCAGGTAAAATCTTTCCTTCAACAAAATGGGGTTCGAGTGTTAGAGTGGCCTGGAACAGCCCAGATCTCAATCCTATTGAGAACTGTTGGAAGGTTATGGGCAATGTTATAACCAAAAAGATGCCACGGAGTAAACGGGAACTGTTGGAGGGTCTTGTTCGTGTGTGGTTTCATGAACTGAGTGAGAAGTACTGTAAAAAGTTAAATCTTTCAATGCCTTCACGATGCCAAGTGGTGATTAAGGCGTGCGGTGGAGCAACAATGTATTAAATGTCAACAGTGCATTCATATAAGGCAATTGTGTAGAAACAAACACAAAAATTGATCAGTGTCATGTAACAACATTAATACGCAGGATTTCTTTCAACATTAGTATTCATATTACAGAAGAACAAACAGAATAGCTGACATATCCTCCTACACCCATTTTTCAAGAGTGTGTTAAATTATTTAAAAAAAACTTTTTATAGAAACAAAAATAGAGAATAAAATAAATTTGACAAACATTACTGCGTATATTCATTTCTGATAGAAGAAGAGGGATTTCAGGCCAATTTAGCTCAGCTATTCAATTATTTAAAAAAAAAATGTCAATTCTAGAAGGTGATGCAATAAATATTTCCACCACTGTATGTTTACGCTTCAGTGGCTACAAAACCGTTGTGGTGTATCGACCAAGTCAGAGTCTAACATATGCTTTCTTTTGTGTGGCGATGTACGTAATTTGGAACGACAATATACTGCATGTCTTATTTCTTTTAAAGAAGACAGATTCAATAATAGTGCCAACAGAATTTAATGTTAGAAGTAACTTCGAAAAACCTAAGAAATGCATCATTTGCTGTTCAACGAAGAGTAGAAATTAGCAATTGTAAATAATTCTGCCATAGGTGCTCCGGGATGGTCGAACTCCGCTAATTAGGTTAAACCCAAACTGTCCTGTCAGCTCACGCTAATGGGTTTGGGAAGAGAGTGGGGGTAGGCAACCTCTCCTGAAATGTTGGTTAAGCCATGAGTTGACTGACAGCTACGTACAGTACACCTGGACCCCCTGGAGTTTCCGTAGATACCATAAAAAGTGCAGCTAACATGTTATCCATGTACAGACAAAGAGGTGGAGAATTGCGAGTTATAGGATAAGTGTGACTTGTGAGGTGTTCCAACAAGCAATTCATTTACGAATGCACCTTATTTTATAGCAGAATACATATAAGCATTTTGGTTCCAAAAATATCGTTTTAAAGCTCATAATGCATAATGCAACTTGCATGTTGACGAAGCCACAACATAACAAGAAGTTCCGTAACGAACTAAAGAGCCTACTTTTCTTAAAATTTAAGATCTATATCAATGATTAATCTATATGGATCTATCTAGAATAATGACGAAATTAAGTTGGTAATATCGAAATTTCTAATTAGTTCGAAATACTGTATACCTGGCATACTGTAGCCTAATAGAGAACTACAGTTGGCAGCCCTGGTGACTGAATATATTCTTAGTTCCATCTCTTAAGGTACAGAATACAAAATTTGGTTGAAGTCCAATGGATAGCATGGACGTTACATGCAGTTAAACATTGGATCTAACAGCGCGCGTAAAATCATGTTGGCAACAATGACATACATGTATTGGACAGGAATAATCTGAAATAATATGATCTATTGTTGTGTCAATTTTGAATAAAATCCATCAGTTAGTATAGAAGTTACATGCATTTTAAAATTGGATCTATCAGCAGGCTTAGAATCATGTTGGCAGCACTAACGTATATTAGTTACTCCAAATTAATCTAGAATGCCAGGTACTATACGTGTGCAAAGTTTAGAGCTATTGGCTTGCATACTTTCTGATATATTGATATTAGGGTAACAAAAATAGAGACAGTATTTACTAACAGTTGGCAGCCCTGGTTACTCTTAAGAATCGGCATATGCATATCTGTTATGGTACACATAGCACACACGAAATTTGGTTGAAATCCAAATGATAGTAGATAAGTTACATGTATTTAAAGTTGGACCTCTCCGCAGGCTTAGAATCATGTTGGTAGCACTGACGTATATAAGTTTCTCCAAATAAATATAGAATGTCAGATACTATACGTGTGCATAGTTTAAAGCTGTCGGCTGGCATACTTTCTGATATATTGGTATTTGGATAAAATAAATTGAGAGCATTTATTAACAGTTGGCAGCCCTGGTGGATCTTAATAATACGTTCAGTCATGTCTGTTTATGTACACATAGCACATACGAAATTTGGTTGAAATAGAATTGATAGTGTAGAAGTTATATGCATTTAAAATGTGGACCTATCAGAAGGCGTATATTCATTTTGGCAGCACTGCGATGTATGGCCTCCTGGAAATTAAACTGCAATATTATTATCTATACGTGTGCCAATTTTGAAATAGCTCCTATTCATACCTTCCAAGATATCCAACATGGAGCTCAAATTTCAATTGCGATTTTTCGGCAGTTGGTAGCACTGACATCATTTTCAAATATGGGCGTGAGATATTCAGGTATAGATCTTTACTCCTACCAAATTTTGTTTCGATTTCTGCAGCCATTTAGGAGTTGATAAGGGGGGACACACACAGCCAGACAGACAGACAGAAGGACAGACAGACAGACAGACAGACAGACACACATTTGCCCGATCTCATAAGTCTACTTTTTCCTCATTTTTGCAAAATGTGAAAAGTAGGCTAAAAATTAAAATGTGCAGATCTGAATAGTAACTGTGAAACACAAAGAAAATAACCGAAACTTATCTTTATCAAGGGCAAGGCTAAAGAAAACCAGGAATCTGGAATAATACCAAACGTTGCTGATGAGTCGTATCGAATACCGTACATCTTTGAGATAACAAGAGTAGATAGTGGCGAACACCGTAAAGTTCAGGGCAGGTTGACACTTTCCAAAATATATTTACCTTGACGTCCAGTTTGGAGTGGGGGGCAGTGAAACACGCCTCGGGCAACTTACCGCCTCAGGCAACTTACCCTGTTAGGGTTTTCCTAATTGACCCCCTGTGAGAGACCTCATTAGCGGAGCTCGGTATCACCCAGGTGCTCATGCCCCAAAGGCCCAAAATTTGATTCCCAGCTCTAGAAATATTTGAACCCATTTTTATGTGTTGTCATTTCTGTTGAAGGCTGAGTGAACCCCAAAGCAGCTTTGTTTATGGAAGTGGTAGTTTTGTTTCTCAAACCCACTACCGTGGTGAGAATCGAGCCCACACCCTTCCAGTTAAAAGCACAGTGCGTCTATCGACTGAGCTACACAGTATTACGAGCAAATTACCACAATCAACTTTTACCTCCATCCTCAGCAACATTGGCCAGTATACATTACAAAATATTGTTCAATGTATTTTACACACTAGTTGCGGCCCATGGCAAAGGTACTTTATGGCTGAGAAAGTACTGTCAAGCTACTATCTCAGACTTCCCTCTTCGGACATGTTTACTTTAAAAAAAATTGAGTCTCTGTAACAGTCCGAATACTTCCCCTTAATTTATATGTTTTATAAGCAGCAAAATTTATTATTATTATTATTATTATTATTATTATTATGTATATTTTAATTATCATATCGATTCTAGATTTAGTCCATAATTTCTTTATATATATATAAGGGGTTTAATTATTGTTTGGCGGAAGTTATAAAATGGAGATTTTAGTTGGATTCGTTATAGGTTATATTTTATACAAGACTTGATTGGGAAATATTTCGTTCAACGTGTCGTTAGTTTCGCCACGGGTAGTCCGCCAAAAATAGACTTGACTTTCGAGATATATGTACAAACATTCCGGGGACGCGAGGCTTCTAGACAAAGCAAGTTGGTCAGTTAGCGCTGACGTCACGAATTCTCGGAAGAACATCGCATCAGGACGCTGATTTAAAATTACTTCAGAAGCAACCCCACGTGGTTAACCCAACTAATGAAGAGGCATGATCAGAACTTAGGGATCTGGAGTGGGGAGCTACGTCATCAGGATACCTAATTGATTGGTCGAGAAATACTGCAGAGTGGGGAAGTTCTTCTTCCATAAAAACCAATGGTCATCTACTCTCAAGCCCCAATCTTCTCAGATTTTCTGAATCTTCACGTCTATCAGACATCTTCGCTGCGAGATCGCAACTTATCAGTTCAAGAAGTTTTAAAATTAATACTACTGACGTGAATATGATCGTGTCCTTGATCATATTCACAAAAGTGAATTTTGGAGCAAAGCCATTCACATATGTCAGTCGGGAGACGGGACAAATTGGTTCCCTGCCCGTATCAAGATAAGGATCTATACAATATTGAGGCAGAACCAAACAACATCCGCCAGCAAGATCAGAGGGAAAACCAGACTACCACTATGAAGAAGACGGCCGTGAGTTCCTTTACTAAATCCAATCAAGTCTCTGTAATTCTGTTTATGGCAAATTAGAATCCAGCTTTTGTTTAAATTTAATTCATATTCCATTTTGTAACTCTCGCCAATTTAATATAACTTCCAGATTTTTTTTTTAAATTCATTTGTTTCTCTTTTTACGTCTTTTGCTGCTTTAAATTTTGATCAATTAAATTTTGTTCTTAAGTAATGGTAGGACTTTCATTTCCAGTAGCTAGCTTTAGACATAATGCATACCTTCTCCCAGTAGCGATAAGACAATTGGTTAATGGCTCAGCTATACCACGGCTTGAGAGAAAGACGTTTCGAGTGCTCTATCACTATTTTAATTAAATACTTTGGCACATCTAAAGTAAATGTTAGGTGTCCTGGCGCCCACACGAGCTGATTATAATCATTGCTAATGAACAGGTAAGAGGTAAGTATGCTATTGGTGGTGTGAGTAAAGCGGTGCTTGTTCTTGTTGCGATTCTTCTACTGTACTCCAGGAGAACGCAATATTGGAGCCCCGCCAGGAACGTAACCTTTGGTCACTTAGAAGGACCGGGAACGTTACATTTGACGCCCAACTGTGGAGATTTTGATATATGTATGTTTACCTGCAAGGTTGGTAACGAAACGTTACATTTGGCGCCACAAGCGTAGGCCCGAAAACCAATTGTTTGTCGTGAAGGGAAAAGGATATATTTCAGTGCAAGTATTTTTGGGGGTGATAATAAGTTTTTTTGTGTGAGTCGGTATGGCGGATAAAGATAAGATGAAGCTGCGAAGTGGTATAGAGGTGACGGGAGATGGTGAAGAGAATGGTAGTAGCGTGAATCTGGAGATGGAGATAGACGAAGCTAGGAATTTAGCGGAGGTAAATTCTAATGCGACTAGTGTAGAGGGTAGTTCATCGGAGATGTCAGCACAGGATAGCATTTTGAGTATATTAGTTCAAATGAGACAGGAAAATAATAATAAATTTGAGCAACTAAATAAAGAATTAAAACATGAAATGGAAAGTAATAATCAAAAATTAAATAAAGAATTAAAACAGATGGAAAATAATAGTCAGAAGTTAAATAAAGAATTAAAACAGGAGATGACGAAATTAAATCAGGGACTAAAGCATAATAGTCAGAAAGTAGATAAGGTCGTCAAAGAGACAGAGAGGTTAGGTAAGATGTATGAGCAGCTTGAAGTAGATATTACAACATTTAAAGAAACAGTGAAGGAAGACATTCAGAGGTACATGAAGGTGGAAGCAGGTCAAATAAGGGTAGAAATTGAACAAAAGTTACAGGTGGTAGGAAATGAAATTAGGGAGCTTAACCAGCAGATAGGGGAGAAAGTTAAGGAAGTAACGGTTGAGATAAAAGAGCATAGTAAGAGAGAGGAGAAGAGAATTAATGAAAAGATAAGAGTAGGAATAACGAGGATAAGGAAAGTAGTAAATACTCAGGAGATGAAAATGCAGAAAGCCATTGATGAAGAAAATAGACGGATGAAAGAAGAATTCAATGTTAGCATAAAGGAATCACAGCAGGAGATGAGGAAGAGCTTTCAGAGAAAGGTAGATGAAAGAATGAGCATTAAATTAGCTGGTCTGGAGAAACGTATGTTGGATCGAATGCAACAAGGGGTCTCAGACAAGCACGAAAAACAGAAGGTGGAAGGGGGGAAGGCCAGGAAGGGAAGGAAGGAGAAAAAGCAGAATATTACGGTAGAGAAGACATTAGTTGAAAATAGAATAGATGTTGAGGAGGGGCAGGAAATAGATGAGAGTAGAGAAAAAGAGCAGCAGTTAACGAAGACGTTAGAGAAAAATCGTGTAGAGGATGAAGAAATGCTGGATGTAGGAAAGAGGAGTTTAGAGGTAAGTAACGAGCAGATTATCGAAGTTAGAAGTCCTAGGAGTAGAAAGGAAGTAGAGAAACAGATTACGATGCTAGAAGAAATGGAAGGAAGATTGAAAGAAAGAGATAAAGAATATAGAATGCAATGGCTTACAGTAGTGGCTACGGTAGGTGAAACTAGGGGAGAGGGGAAGTGTAGTTTTTTGGTTGATAAGAGTAGTACTGAGGAGGGAGAAACTATCGTTCTTAGAAGAGAAGAAATAATTACAGTGAAACGAGAGAAAGAAAAAGAGGAGGATGATAAAAAGTTAGGAAGGCACGGTAGGGCATTCATGTAATGCGAGGTCAGATTTCCAGTCGTTGATATTCCCAGCCAATACTCTATTTAGTGGTTATGACCTAAATGTAAGAGATGATCTCTTGTGCGATTATGATGAAAAGGTGACAAAACCTAGTGATATTGAAAATTTAAATTCCGTCATTAGCATAAATGTGTTGAGGGCGCGTATAGATACGCTTATAGATACAGGGTGTGTCAAGAGTTGCATTAGCTTGTCATTTTATAATAGGATGAGAGACGAAGGTGTAATATTTCAAGAAATCCCTATCAAATCAACTTTTGTAATAACAGCTGTAGGTAAAAAGTCTCATGTCATTTCTAAGCAGGTTCTGGTGGAAATTTGTATTAATAATGTAATAGGTATGCAGGTATGTTTGGTGATCCCAAACCTTGTGTTTTCCTTGATATTGGGTACTGATTGGTTGTCTGCTAATCAGGTTCAGGTGTGTTACGATGAGAGGTGTATTAGAATGAAATGGGGGAAGAAAGCTGTGATTATTGCATTTAATGAGCCAGGTAAGAGTGATTATTCTCAAAGAGTGTGCGTTATTAAAGTGATTTTGTCAGGTGACAATAAGGTGGGAAGTAGTGACGATGGTTTTAATTTTATTGGCAGTTGGCTGACTAATGGCAATCTAGAGGATGCATTATGTCAGGCTGTGGAAGAAAGTTCTTTAGGCATTGATCAGAGGGATCAATTATTGGATGTTTTAGTAAGGAATAGTAGAGTTTTTGAGAATCGGATTGGCGAGGCCAATTGCTACACACACTCATTAAATGTAATTGATCGCAAAGTCTTTGTAGGTAATAGATACCCTATCCCATTTAAATACCAAGAGGCAGTACAACAGTAGATTGACGACATGTTAAGAGATAAAATCATTGAACCATCTATAAGCCCTTATGCTAACTCCTTAAGTACCGTACCTAAAGATGAGTACACCCTTTAAGAAAATACGTGGAATGAGTCAGGTAAGGACTCGTGTGTAACGGAACAACATGTGTCAATGCCCTGGTATACAATTAGTAGTTTTAAAGAGATAGGTAACTAAGTTTACAAGAGGCATATCCGACTGTTGACACATATACTGGAATGAGTGAGTTATCTGAATCAGATAAGCGAAGGGTGACCTAGTACCTTATATTTTGGAAATAATGGGGTAACTTGCACTCAAATATTATGCCTATGTATAAAACTATGCTTTCTTGTTTTATGTGATATAGGTAAAATTTTGAAAATTCATTACAGAGTACTTGCGAGGAATCAAGTATGCAGGATTATCACATGCATGTGATGTGTCGTGTGATGAATTAGTGAAGGCAATATTTATTATAATTATTCTGGAGACAAGAAAAATAACGATTTGAATTAAAACGATACAAGTCTCGCAGAATATCTGCCTAACAAACGAGTGTTAGTATGAATGAAATCATCAGGAAGAAAGAAATTAACATTGACGCTTTAAAGCAACAACAAAGTACTCATTGTTGTAAATATTGAAGGGTATATATGTATATTTTAATGTTGAAGGGTATAATTTTGTATGATGCTGTTAATTGTTAGGTTAAATGTGTATATAATTTGTTCGCCCAAATCTAAGATTGGACAAAAAAATTCTAAGGGCGATGTAACAGTCCGAATACTTCCCCTTAATTTATATGTTTTATAAGCAGCAAAATTTATTATTATTATTATTATTATTATTATTATTATTATGTATATTTTAATTATCATATCGATTCTAGATTTAGTCCATAATTTCTTTATATATATATATAAGGGGTTTAATTATTGTTTGGCGGAAGTTATAAAATGGAGATTTTAGTTGGATTCGTTATAGGTTATATTTTATACAAGACTTGATTGGGAAATATTTCGTTCAACGTGTCGTTAGTTTCGCCACGGGTAGTCCGCCAAAAATAGACTTGACTTTCGAGATATATGTACAAACATTCCGGGGACGCGAGGCTTCTAGACAAAGCAAGTTGGTCAGTTAGCGCTGACGTCACGAATTCTCGGAAGAACATCGCATCAGGACGCTGATTTAAAATTACTTCAGAAGCAACCCCACGTGGTTAACCCAACTAATGAAGAGGCATGATCAGAACTTAGGGATCTGGAGTGGGGAGCTACGTCATCAGGATACCTAATTGATTGGTCGAGAAATACTGCAGAGTGGGGAAGTTCTTCTTCCATAAAAACCAATGGTCATCTACTCTCAAGCCCCAATCTTCTCAGATTTTCTGAATCTTCACGTCTATCAGACATCTTCGCTGCGAGATCGCAACTTATCAGTTCAAGAAGTTTTAAAATTAATACTACTGACGTGAATATGATCGTGTCCTTGATCATATTCACAAAAGTGAATTTTGGAGCAAAGCCATTCACATATGTCAGTCGGGAGACGGGACAAATTGGTTCCCTGCCCGTATCAAGATAAGGATCTATACAATATTGAGGCAGAACCAAACAACATCCGCCAGCAAGATCAGAGGGAAAACCAGACTACCACTATGAAGAAGACGGCCGTGAGTTCCTTTACTAAATCCAATCAAGTCTCTGTAATTCTGTTTATGGCAAATTAGAATCCAGCTTTTGTTTAAATTTAATTCATATTCCATTTTGTAACTCTCGCCAATTTAATATAACTTCCAGATTTTTTTTTAAATTCATTTGTTTCTCTTTTTACGTCTTTTGCTGCTTTAAATTTTGATCAATTAAATTTTGTTCTTAAGTAATGGTAGGACTTTCATTTCCAGTAGCTAGCTTTAGACATAATGCATACCTTCTCCCAGTAGCGATAAGACAATTGGTTAATGGCTCAGCTATACCACGGCTTGAGAGAAAGACGTTTCGAGTGCTCTATCACTATTTTAATTAAATACTTTGGCACATCTAAAGTAAATGTTAGGTGTCCTGGCGCCCACACGAGCTGATTATAATCATTGCTAATGAACAGGTAAGAGGTAAGTATGCTATTGGTGGTGTGAGTAAAGCGGTGCTTGTTCTTGTTGCGATTCTTCTACTGTACTCCAGGAGAACGCAATATTGGAGCCCCGCCAGGAACGTAACCTTTGGTCACTTAGAAGGACCGGGAACGTTACATTTGACGCCCAACTGTGGAGATTTTGATATATGTATGTTTACCTGCAAGGTTGGTAACGAAACGTTACATCTCGTCCAGTGAACAGCTCTCACAAATCACAAAGTTGACGTTTATCAATAACCGGCACTAATTACATTATACCTGTCATAAATTATATTAAAATACGTTTCTAAAAGTTAAATATATCATCAATTAACGCATGAATAAGCAAGTAAAGTGGTGATGTTGCTTGCTTTTCTATAGGCCTTTTGGCCATTTTTCTATGCATCTCCAAACTCAGGTGCACATAATTGCTGCGCCGACAGCAGTCAGTGGGAACTAATGGGCTAAAATATTCGTCTTAATCGTTTAAAAATTATATTTTGTAGATAAATGTAAGTGTTAACAAAAGATTGCAGAGAATGGTAACTTCTATTATCATTTGATGAATATACTTTATTTTATAGCAACCTTTTCCCATGGTCATTCTTCTAGTGTGCAGTATAAGACAATGTAAATATTATATTTTAAACCAATTTTAAAACTATATTGTTCCTTTCTTTGTCTGTTGCAGGTGAGTTCCTGTTAAAACAAAGTGAGGTCCTCGTCCTAATTGGCGGTGAGTAGACCTCTTGCTCTTGACTATTCATGAAGTTCCTTTGAAGGACTTCACAAACCAGTGAACTTCATCATCAGAGTGAATTTTGACATGTGACAAATAGGCTTGTCCTTTACAGTGCATCATGTGACAGTTTTCTATTTCAGGCCAGTGAATCTATTTTTATTCAATTTACTCGAAATATAAATTATTTGCCAGAAGTACTCCTGTATTCATAACACTTACCTGCCAAAAACAATGTACGCTGTGCTATATTTGTGGTCTGCATGTTCGAATTGAGATTCTAGCTCCTAAGGTTATGTTTCTCTGCTCTGAAGATTGGAAGCGAGTGAACTAATCCCAAAATAAATAGTACATTTAAGATTGGTTTCTTATCACAATGACTATATACAATAGACAGTGCATGCAAAAATTAATTAGTCAAATACAGTCCTTATTCAAAAGGCAATAATATTTACCATGTTAGGAAATGTTTGACATTTGCCGTATTGAGATAAATTTTAAAATAATACGCTTATCAATAAAAAAAATTAAGAACATTCAAAACTTAGGTACATGTTTCAACCTTTCATTGAGGTCTTCATCAGCCAGAATTAGATATAGCCTAAGCAATTTCATAGATGTTCTTAATTTTCTATTGATAAGTGTTATATTTTAAAAGTTATGTACTTATTCAAAGCAATCCAATCTTTGTAGTTTAAATATTTACTTGGCTCTACAGTCCATTTGTCTGATAACTTATATTATTGTGGTGTATGTAGTAGCGTGTGTATTTTGTAATTTAGGTGCGGATTGGGTAGGAGGTAGCCGTGGCCTGAAGTTTGGAACACTCCCGGAATTTGCCTGGAGTAGAAGTCGGAAGCTACGGAAAACCCACTTCCAGGATGGCTGAGATGAGAATCAAACCCACCTCTACTTAGTTTCGCCTTTCGAGGCTGACTGTACCCCGTTTTAACCCTCAGACCAGGATTAAATTCCTTGGCAGAGCCGGGAATCTATCCCGGAATTTGAGAATTTCCATTTGTATTACAGGACGAATGGGAGGTCGTGCAATGAGTGCCCATCCTCAAAAAACATTTCAAAATAATATCACAAGCTGATAAATTCAAAAACTAATCATTTAAATTGTGTTCTGAGAGTGAAATACGTTTTCTTGTGATATGTAGGTATTCGCAGAATGCGATATATTAGAGAGTTTTCTACAAGCATGAAATTCATCAATATTGCAGAGGACACGACACTGTGATATTGTATTGGGATGGAAGCGTCTGTCCGGCAGTGGTCTTCGTCTCCCTTCTATATTGTATTGAGTGCTTAGGTTAGGGAAGGAGGATGAGGGTAGAACGGGGTGGAGAGATTGAGCAGCTTTTCACCCTGACTGCGTCAAATAAGTCGATTTCCCTGGCTGTCCCCCTCAGCTTCCTGTCTCCCTGCTTTCTTCTCGTCTTTATCGGCTCTTCCTTCACTTGCTTGTGGTATTCTGGCTGAGATTGGTACAAGCTGAATGCAGTAGTGCACTTCCGAGCGGCCAGTACCACTGAGGTATTGTAGACACTCAAGTGGCCACTGCCTGTGAATGTGCTTTATTTGCCCTCCACACACACAGATGGTTGCTTTCTTCTTTCTGATACACCACCTCTCTCCTCACTGCATTTAGGACCACCTCACTTTGTCACAATCAACGTCTTTATATAACACATACCCTTTCTTCCACGAAGCTGGTTTGGACATATGCTTTTGACTTCCTAGTAGCCTACACATTACACTCTATCCCAGGGGTGGCCAACCAATTTTTAGCTTGGGCCAGTATTTTTTTTAAATTCGAAATAACTTTGAATTAACAACTATTTTGAATGTAAACTAAAGTATTATATAAATATTCGTACATCGTATTCAGGTAAGTGTAGGGCTGTAGGCCGATATTAAGCATAATTATTTAAAAGTAATTAGAAGCCTCCGTGGCTTAGGCGGCAGCACGTCGGCCACTCACCGCTGGGTCCGTGGTTCAAATCCCGGTCACTCCATGTGAGATCTGTGCTGCACAAAATGGAGGCAGGCAGGTTTTTCTCCGGGTACTCTGGTTTTCCCTATCAAACTTTCATTCCAGCAACACTCTCCACTATCATTTCATTTCATCTGTCATTCATTTAATCATTGCCCCAGAAGAGTGCGTCAGGCCTCGGCAGCCGGCACAGTTCATACACTTTAAAGATTCGAAATAAAGCTGTACTGCGGTTTTGTATTTTAAATGATCCATGATAAAGTCACTGAATTACTTAACGTGTGCTGAATATTTGGAAGATGATAGTCATAAAGAGGTTCTCATCAGATCTTGAGCTATCGGAGGGCCAATCAAAATATCTTGACGGACCCTTACTTGGCCTAAGGTTGAACACCCTTGCTCTCTCTCTGTGGTCTATCTACACGAAACGATTGCTGAAATAAATGACACTAAACAATAATCCATTAAGTTTTCCTAAATATTCTAGAAAATGATTTAAAGTTAATAAAATATAGTTAGTGCGCTTGATAATGCCCCAAAATGAATGCATTTAACTCGTGACGTAATCTTAGCATAATTAATTGATGCTAAGACTTAAATATTCTGAACCAAATTTACTTCATGCAGTGACCACCACGTGTTGTAGCGGCTAGCGGTCTTGGCTAACGCCCAAGAAATATAATTCTGGTCTGAGGGCTGCAATGAGGTACACTCAGCTTCGAACGACTTTTTTGTGTGTGTGTGGTATTGTGTTTTTCTTTAACAGTGTTTGGTAGTGCAATTTTTCTGTGTCTGTTGGTGCAGCAGAAAAAGGGGAATAAGTTTCTTACGAGGCCAAATTATTAGAATTAAAATAAAATATACGAAATTCCTTTACTATATAATTCAAATTAGGCCTTGTCTCCATAAATTTTATTTTAGTCACTGATGGGGCTCAATTATCTTAAATTTGAGCTTTTGAATATTCAACACAATTATTTTAATCCTATGTATCTATGTATTGTGAATATACATCACATTTCTTCTTTCATTATTTAAAAATATATTTTTGTACTGAAAACACTCCTGTCACTGTCCAGCAGAAAGCAGTGTTAATGTGATATTTCCATAACTAAGCAATCGAACACTGCAACATCACTTACAATACAATATTATAAATAATTGTGTGCGATTGTGTAGCAGAAGCACCTTACTTCCTATTTTAATATTTTTTATTAATTTACCAATTGTGTCGTTAAAACAAGCCTCAAATGTTTAAAAAAAAACAATGCATTCACTTTTAGATGGTCAATACTGATGTGAAACTGAATCATTACCAGTCTGCTACATGAATAGTCTAATGTCTTTGTTTGGAAAACGAATATAACACAGTATTCTAGTAATATGCCCACGTCTGTAGAACCATTTGAAATGTGGTGTTACAGGAGAATGATGGGTAGATAGAGTAACAAATGTAGAAGTATTAAGACCTGCAGGAGAGGAGAGATGTTTCTGGCGACTGCTATAGAAGAGAAGAGACAGGTTGGTAGTACACAAACTAAGACACCCAGGAATAGCAAACTTAGTTATGGAAGGAAGGATCGAGGACAAGAACTGTAGGGGTAGACCATGGTAAGAATATGTTAAGCAGATTACCTGAGATGTAGGGTGTGTTAGCTATGTAGATATGAAACGATTAGCTCAGCACAGGGAGGCCTGGAGACCTGCATTTAACCAATCAAAAGATTGATGACTCAAACAAACAAACAAACAAACAAACAAACAAACAACAACAACAACAAGAACAGTTTTTACTAAAGTATATTAAAGCATCACTGGCTGCACTTTGTTACGATGTTGCCACAGCTGGGGGTCTGCGACTGTACACAGGGAGTCACAATTTTTAAATTTGCAGTAAATGGTGTTTAAAGAGTTTTAATCTGATTTTTAGCCTACTTTTCACATTATGCAAAAATGAGGAAAACGTAGACTTATGAGATCGGGCAAATGTGTGTCTGTCTGTCCTTCTGTCTGTCTGTCTGACTGTCCTTCTGTCTAGCTGTCTGTCTGGCTTGCTGTTTGTGTGTCCCCCCCCCTATCAACTCCTAAACGGCTGGACCAATCGAAACAAAATTTGGTAGGAGTAAAGATCTATACCTAAATATCTCACGGCCATATTTGAAAATAATGTCAGTGCTACCAACTGCTGAAAAATCTCAATTTAAATTTGAGCTCCATGTTGGATATCTTGGAAGGTATGAATGGGAGCTATTTCAAAATTGGCACACGTATAGATAATAATATTGCAGTTTAATTTCCAGGAGGCCATACATGGCAGTGTTGCCAAAATGATTATAAGCTTGCTGATAAGTCCAATATTTAAATGCATATAACTTCTACACTATCAATTGGAATTTAACCAAATTTCGTATGTGCTATGTTTACATAAACGGATATGACTGAGCGTATTCTTAAGACCCTCCAGGGCTGCCTACTGTTAATAAATGCTCTCATTTTTTAAAATCCTAAAACCCATATATCAGAAAGTATGCAAGCCGACAGCTTTAAACTATGCACACGTATAGTACCTGACATTCTATATAAATTTGGAGTAACTTATAGATGTCAGTGCTACCAACATGATTCTAAGCCTGCTGATATGTCCAACTTTAAATACATGTTACTTCTATACTATCAATTGGATTTGAACCAAATTTTGTGTGTGCTATGTGTACCTTAACAGATATGACTATGTCGACTCTTAAGAGTAACGAGGGCTGCCAACTGTTAATAAATGCTGTCCCTGTTTTTTTACCCTAATATCAATATATCAGAAAGTATGCAAGCCAATAGCTCTAAACTTTGCACTCGTATAGTACCTGGCATTCTAGATTAATTTGGAGTAACTAATATAGGCCTACGCCAGTGCTGCCAACATGATTCTAAGCCTGCTGATAGGTCCAATTTTAAAATGCATGTAACTTCTGTACTAATTAATGGATTTCATTCAAAATTGACACAACAATAGATCAGATTATTTCAGATTATTTCTGACCAATACATGTATGTCATTGTTGCCAACATGATTTTACGCGCGCTGTTAAATCCAATGTTTAACTGCATGTAACGTCCATGCTATCCATTTGACTTCAACCAAATTTTGTATTCTGTACCTTAAGAGATGGAAATAAGAATATATTCAGTCACCAGGGCTGCCAACTGTAGTTCTCTATTAGGCTACAAATTGCCAGATATTCAGTATTTCGAACTAATTAGAAATTTCGATATTACCAACTTAATTTCGTCATTATTCTAGATAGATAGATCCATATAGATTAATCATTGGCATTATTCTTAAATTTTAAGAAAAGTAGGCTCTTTAGTTCGTCACGGAACTTCTTGTTGTTATTTTTTCAAAATCATAACCAGTTATATTTGTTTCCTATTTCATTACCTATATAATTTTTAAAATATTTTAATTTATATTAGTACCCTTCACACCAGAGGATTTGAATGAGTTTTTAAATGGTAAATAATCTGTCTTGAGCATAGAATTCCTGATGAAAATTAATAAATTTAAAACATAAAACAGCCGAAAGAAATCATTAACACCTATAGACGTCAATTTGGCAGGTGAAAAGCTAAAGCAAAATGACCAGTGATGGACGAAGCAAAGAGGATGTAAAAAGTAGGTTAGCACAGGCAAGGGAAGCATTTCTACAGAAAAGGAATGAGTTGACTTCAAATATGGATTTAGGTACTAGGAAGATATTTTTGAAATCCTTTGTCTGAACCGTGGCACTCAATGGAAGTGAAACTTGAACTTTTGGAGTAGCAGAAAATAGAAGAATTCTAGGGGTAGACCAAGGTTAGAATATGTTAAACAGATTGATTCAGTAGTAGCTATATAGAGATGAAACGATTAGCTCAGTACAGGGAAGTATGGAGACAGTCAAAAGACTCAAATATCTGGAGTAAAAAAATATTATATTGTTGGTAAGACAAAAATATGACCCCTTCTTTAGTAGTGGACAGTTTTCCAGAACCACCTTAGGTATGGTTTAGGACCAGTCACAAACCTCTCATTCACATTAAAAACAAGAAGTTCCGTCAAGAACTATACAGCCTCTTTTCATATATCCTACTTATGTTAACTGCCACTATCAACATACATAATTTCAGTTTGATTGCTGTAATAGATTCGTAGATATTGAGAACCGACTAAAAACTTCGGATGGTCGCCATGTTGGATTTTATACATGTAGGTCCTAGAGATATGTACTGTTGCATGAAGATAATTGTGTACGCGTAGCAATCAAACTTCAATCGCATGATAAGGACACAAGAAGTAACAAGGAGATTTTAAAATTTCGCACAGCTGCCATCTTGTGGTTATGGAAATAATTGAAATAAATTAGATGGCACTGGATTAACATTCGTATAAGGATTTACTGTACCAAGTTTCACTGCACTCGGATGGTTAAATTGCGAGAAACGTCCATGTGAATATTTGTACTTCCCGTCGCCGCCATGTTGGATTTGTGATCACCAGGTTATTTGAAGTTCTATAGGTGAACTTAAGTTCATAGCCCTATGAACATAAAAAATCAGTTTGATTGTTATAATAGATTCGTAGATATTCAGAGCCGTCAGAATATTTCGGATGGTCGCCATGTTGAGATTGTTAAATGTATAGGCCATAGAGTCATGTACCATTAAAGGAAAATTATTGCGTAGGTTCATTATTCAAACTTTTACTTCGATCGCATGATTACGACACAAGAAATAAAAACTTAATTTTAAAATTCGCACAGCCGCCATCTTGAGGTTATGTAAACAATTGAACTAAATTAGATACCAGTGCATGACAATGTGTATAAACATTTCCTGTACCAGATTTCATTGCGTTTGGAACATTAAATCGCGAGAAAGGTCTATTTAAAATTTTCAAATTCGCTTGGCCGCCATGTTCGTTTTGTAGTTAACCAGTTTTTTTAAATCTTATAGATGAACTTCCAGTAGTGCCCTTTATCCCCGTACAAAATTTCAGGGTGATACCGCTAATAGTTTCGGAGATATAGAATGCTGGTGAAATAATTCACACATCCGCCATCTTGTGGTTATGTAAACAATTGAACGAAGTTAGATGTCGGTGGATTACAATGTGTATAAACATATACTGTACCAAGTTTTATTGCGTTTGGTTGGTTTAATAGCGAAAAAATGTCCATTTAAATGTCGCGAATTCGCGTGGTCGCCAAGATGGTTTTGTAGTTAACAGTTTTTCAAAAGTCACATAGGTGAACTTCTAGTTGTTCTCTTTATCACCGTAATAAATTCCAGGGTGATATCGGGAATAGTTTCGGAGATATTGAATGCTGGTGAAATATTTCGCACAGCCGCCATGTTGCATTGGTGAGACGTAACAAAATTTGAAGGGCACGGTCGGAGTCGTCCGAAATAGTGCTATGAACTTACCGAGTTTCTTTGAAATCACTCCAGCCGTATAGAAGTTATTAAGGACACACACACGCACACACACACACACACGGACAAAAGGTGTTCTCATAAGCCTATTTTTTATTTTTATTTTCAAAATTGAAAATAGGCTAAAAACAAGAAGTTCCGTGACGAACTAAACAGGTTACTTTTCTTAAAATTTAAGATTCATGCCAATGATTAATCTATATGGATCTGTTTAGAATAATGACGAAATGAAGTTGGTTATATCGAAATTTCTAATTACAGTAGTTCGAAATACTGTATACCTGGAATAATGTAGTCTAATAGAGCACTACTGTTTGCAGCCCTGGTGACTGAATATGTTCTTAGTTCTATCTCTTAAGGTACAGAATACAAAATTTGGTTGAAGTCCAATGGATAGCATGGACGTTACATGCAGTTAAACATTGGATCTAACAGCTCGCGTAAAATCATGTTGGCAACATGTCATGCATGTATTGGTCAGAAATAATCTGAAATAATATGATCTATTGTTGGGCCAATTTTGAATGAAATCCATTAGCTAGTATATAATTTTCATCCATTTTAAAATTGGACCTATCTGCAGGCTTAGAATCATGTTGGCAGCACTGATGTATATTAGTTACTCCAAATTAATCTGGAATGCCAGGTACTATACGTGTGCAAAGATTAGAGCTATTGGCTTGCATACTTTCTGATATATTGATATTAGGGTACCAAAAATAGTGATAGCATTTATTAAGAGTTGGCAGCCCTGGTTGCTCTTAAGAAGACTCATAGTCATATCTGTTATGGTACACATAGCACATACAAAATTTGGTCAAAATCCAAATGATAGTATAGAAGTTACATGTATTTAAAGTTGGACCTCTCAGCAGGCAAAGAATCATGTTGGTTGCACTGACGTATATAAGTTACTCCAAATTAATATAAAATGTCAGGTACTATACGTGTGCATAATTTAAAGCTGTCGGCTTGTATACTTTCTGATATATTGGTATTTGGATAAAAGAAATTGAGAGCATTTATCAACAGTTGGTAGCCCTGGTGCCTCTTAAGAATACGCTCAGTCATATATATTTATGTATATATAGCACATACGAAATTTGGTTCAAATCCAATTGAGAGTGTAGAAGTTATACGCATTTAAAAATTGGACCTATCAGCAGGCTTTAATCAATTTGGCAACACTGTCATGTATGGCCTCCTGAAAATTAAACTGAAATATTATTATCTATATGTGTGCCAATTTTGAAATAGCTCCCATTCACACTTTCCAAGACATCCAACATGGAGCTCAAATTTCAATTAAGATTTTTCAGTAATTGGTAGCACTGGCATCATTTTCAAATACGGCATTGAGATATTCAGGTATAGATCTTTACTCCTACCAAATTTTGTTTCGATTGCTGCAGCCGTTTAGGAGTTGATAGGGGTGGAGGGGCACATATAGCCAGACAGACAGAAGGACAGACAGACAGACCGACAGACACACATTTGCCCGGATCGATCTCATAAGTCTACTTTTTCCTCATTTTTGCAAAATGTGAAAAGTAGGCTAATAAAGGGCATAGTTCTTCATACCTCTGTAGGGAGGTGTGGTGGCGCAGCGGTCAAGCTGTTGGCCTCTCACCAAGGTGGACTGTGTTCGATTCCCGGTCACTGGATGTGAGGTTTTCGAAGTGAAATGCCATGCCCTGTGGTTTGGATTCACCGTAAAACGGAGGTCCCGTGGGTCATAATCACAAGATTCACGGTCACCTAAACCTACAATCTTCCTTCCTTCCTTCTTCCTTTGTTCCCTTCAATTGTGACTGGCATTGTGAGTTATCATAGTGTTTGGTAGAGCAATATTGTAGGCTGGTATTGATTTATTGACTTGGACCTTATGATGTTGTCTTGATAAACAAAACACGTCACACTTTCAACCCTTCACCATTTTGTAATCTGTGCAATTAATAATGAATTACATGTATTTTTACTCAGGTAGAGTGTCATTTCCCGCTTAATATAATATACATATGTGTTGGCTGACTGAAAGTTATCATTCAATTAACAATAGACTTGTCAAGAGGGCAGCTTGGTGGCGTAGTTGGTAGCCTGCTGAGCTTCTAGGCCCAAGGTCATGGGTTCAAACCCGGCCGAAGCCGTCAGAATTTTTAAGAGCGTTATAAATCCCTCAGTATGCCTTCCTTCGGAGGGGAAGTAAAGCCAGCGGTCCCATGTCATAGATTTATGACATGAAAAAGAACCTTCCACTAACTACTGTACACTTCTGTTAAGCCAAAATTTCTAGGTTAGGTGTGATTAATGCTCTTAAGTTCCAATGTTCGACACCAGGCACTGGTTGCGATGGCATCTAGTAGTAGCGAAGTTCACATCTAGGTGTCGTGGATGGTAGCATTTGGTAGCAAACGTAGGAACTACTTGAAATCATCGTCTGCAGTCCTTACTTGAATTAAAAACAGATAACACACACTATTCCAGTGATCATAATTAACTCCGGTTATCAGACAGATTCTACACACACCCAAAGTACATGGGGCTACATGGTCGCGTTGTCGCAGCCCCTAAACTAAGGAACCAACCAACTAGACTTGTCAAGAAATGGGTTCGGAAGTCTCCATAGATTCCTGCATCTCACTCTTCATTTAATATTAAAACAAATTCTCGTAGCTACAATTTAACGTGATCAGAATTCTGCCGCAAAGTCAAGTAGGCTATTATGTTCACATTCGACGTTGTTGTAATTGTTGCTTCATTTGAGGAGTATTATAGACATTGTGGTCATTCAGCTCCGTGTACATCAGTGTGTGTAGATTTTTTTCTGATAACTCTCTTATTATGGATCTGTGGAAATGTGTGTATTTGTATGTCAGGTGATGATTGGGAAGGAGGCGGCCGTGGCCTTAATTTGAGAACTATCCCGTCATGTGCCTGGATTAGAAGTGGGAATACACGGAAAACCACTTCCAGGGTGGCTGAGGTTGGAATCTAACCCGTCTTTTCTCAGTTTTGCCGCACGGGACTGAATGTATCCCGTTCCAGCCCTCAGACCAGAATTGAATTTCTTGGCTGAACCGGGAATCAAACTCGGTTCTCAACGGTGACAGCCAAGAGTGCTAGCCTCCACGCAACGTGATCAGAATACTTCCGCAAAGCCAAGTATGCTAGTACATTTTCATTTAAAGTTGTAGTTGTTGTTATTGTTGTTTCTTTTGAAGGGTATAGACATAGTTGTCATTCAGCCTCGTGTAATTCGGTGTGTGTATTTTTTTAAACTGTGTTATTGTGGATCTGTATTGTTGTATGTATTTTTAAGTCAGGTAAAGATTGGAAAGAAGGTGGCCGTGGTCTAAGTTCGGAGCCATCCCGGCATTTGCCTGGAGTAGAAGTGGAATACCACGGAAAACCATCATAGCTGAGGTTGGATTTGAACCCACCTCTTTTCACGAGGCTGAGTGTACCTAGTTCCAGCCCTCAAACCAGAATTGAATTTCTTGACAGAGTCGGGAATCGAAACAGGAACTCCACGGCACAGCTAAGATTGCAAGCTGCTACACCACAAGGCGTGAAAAATTGCCTGACCATAATAAATACATCTAATAATACTAATATTTCTAATAATATTAGTTGTATTAACTGAATTACTTTCCGTAAATAGCCGGCCCCGTGGCCTTGGGGTAGCGCACCTGCCTCTCGTCCGGAGGTCCTGGGTTCGATTCCCGGTTCCGTCAGGAGGGCTGTAACGGGGTGCACTCAGCCTCGTGAGGACAATTGAGTAGCTGTCTGACAGTGAGGCATCACCCCGATCACGAAAACCAAGATTAACGGCCGAGGGAACCTGATGCGCTGATGACGCGTCACCCCAATATCTGCAGGCCAAATGGCTGGGCAGCGGTCGCATGGTAGGCCTAGGCCCTTCATGGGCTGTAGTACCAGGGGTTATTGAAAAATGAAAATCCACAGCCTGCTTCCAGTCTCCGACCGGGTCAGGAATGGAATGAATGAAGCCCCCATCTAGCGGCGAGGATATGAACTGAGCCGGCTGCCGAGGCCTGACGCACTCCTCTGGGGCAATGATTAAATGAATGACAGATGAAATGAAATGATAGTGGAGAGTGTTGCTGGAATTAAATTTTTGACAGGGAAAACCGGAGTACCCGGAGAAAAGCCTGTCTGCCTCTGTTTTGTCCAGCACAGATCTCACATGGAGTGACCGGGATTTGAACCACGGACCCAGCGGTGAGAGGCCGGCGTGCTGCCACCTAAGCCACGGAGGCTTCACCAGGGGTTATTACTTTCCGTAAAATATGGTCTTCGTGTTTGGCTAAACAATAGAGGTATAATGTGTTCCTCTCTGACTAAAGTATCAGTGGAGTCGTTTCCCTCCAAACGAATGTGTACAATTGGTTAGCACGTGGAGGATTGAGGTGGAAGATATCACTTGTAGGAAGTGTGTGAGATGTGTCATGGGTCAGTGGCACCACCTTATCAAGTGAGTGTGATACACTTCGTGAACCTGTCAGCTCCGGACAGATGGAGAGACCGGCCGATATTACTCACCGCCGAACCGAGCTAAATGGAGTGTGGACACTTCCTCGGTCTGCAATGAATTCTCTTCCTCCTCCGAGAAGGATGATTTATAAAAGCATGCATATTCAACAATAGAAGGTTACTTCGATCCTCCTAAGCACATTAATAAACACCTGTCTAACTTGAGCTAAAATTATATTCCTTTCCAGCAGCCTTCTTGGGCTTACGATGTTTTATAAGTTAGGCTGTTGGTATTTATAGCGTTGGAAACTATATTTCAGTGTTGTCTTAGTGATCAGAATGTAATGTTTTTCAGTCGATCAACACGATTGTACCCAATTGTAATGTGTGATTCCCTAAACCTAAAAGAAATAAGATCAATCAATACACTAGATAACCAGTTTCGATCGTCAAGCGATCATCATCAGATCCTTGACACTTAGGCTATTAGATCTATGACATAGATGACATTGTCTACAAGTATCGGTGATGGCATTCACAATATATACACTTATTCAGTTGTAGAAATTATTATACTAACCCAACTAGTCAAGATTTGTTAGTCATATGTGATTTTCGACCTATTTTCATCATATGAAAATATTTATTATGAGATCACCTATTGTCCATGTGTGTATGTGTGTGTAGTTGTTATTTCAGTCTTCAGTCTTTCGACTGTTGTGATGCAGCGCTCCATACTTCCCTGTTCTGAGCAAATCGTTTAATCTGTACATAGCTACCGCACCCTACATCCGAGACAATCTACTTAACATAGTCTGACCTTGGTCTACCCCTACTGATATTATCCTCGACACTTCCTTCCTTCGTAAGTGTCCTACCAACCTATCTCTTCTCTACAATCTTCCTCCCTTACTTTTCTTCATTAACAGTCGCCAGAAACATCTCTCCTCTCCCATTCGTCTTAATACTTCTTCATTCGTAACCCTATCTACCCACCTGATCTTCTTCATTCTCCTGTTGGCCGATAACCTAGATGTTAGGCCCCTTAAATCAACAACAACCTCATTCTCCTAAAACACCATATTTCCAACACTTCAATTCTCCTCTTTTCTACTAATCCAACAGTCCAAGTTTCACTTCCCTAATAAAACCTAAACGGCAAGAGCGATTTCAATAAAAGGACATAGCTTAGTACCTTTTCGCCCGACCCGAATCGTGCCCTTCAAAATTAAGTTCATTTCACCAATCCAACATGGCGACCGAGCGAAGTATTTCACCGGCTTTCTATATCTCCGAAAAACAATTCGATATCACACTGAAATTTTGTATGGTGATAGAGAATACTAAGGTAATTTCTGCCATCTGACGCTTAGAAACTTCTTAAGTACAAAACCACCATAGTTAAACCCTGCAAGATCACACAAGATTTAATATACGGGCTTCTAATTCAATTCAATTGTTCTCATAAAATAAAGATGGTGGCTGTGCGAAATTGTAAAACTAAGTTATTAATTTTATGTCCTAATCATGCAATCGAAGTGAAATTTTGAATAATGAACTTACGAAATAATTTTCATATAATGGTACAAAACTCTATGGCCTACGTCTAGAACAATCCAACATGGCGATCATCCGCAATATATAGACGGTTCTCAATATCTGAGAATCTATTACAGCACTCAAACTGAAAGTTTGTATGTAGATAAAGGCTACAAACATAATACAAATCCAACCTAACAGTGACACGAAATTCAAATATTTATCTGGATTTTTCTCGCGAGTTAATTATCCGAGCGCAGTGAAACTTAACACGGTAAATCTTCATACAAGGTTTAATATATTGTATTTGTGTCTACATAATTTAATTCCTATGAGAATATCAACATGGCAGCTGTGACAACTTTTTACAATTATGTTCATATTTCTCGTGTCCTAAACAAGCGATCGAATTATAGGTTGGTATAATGAGCCAGGATTATAATATACATCTGCTGGCATACAATTATATTGCTTATCATTAAAACAATCCATCATGGCGTTCATACGATACATTTCACCGGTTCTCAATATCTCCAAATCTATTTAGCAATCAAACTGATATTTTGTATGGTGTTAGAGGCCTGTTAAGTAAGGACAATTACTTATGTGACTTTCCAATTCCTCAGAAACACAAATACATCATGGCGACCAAGTATTAGGCCTATCAATTATTTAAAATAACTTTTGTTCTGATCTAATCAACCGAATACAATGGAACTTGGCCCAGCAAATCTTTTTTCAGAGGTTAGTGTTATGATGTTCAATTGTTATCAAAAATTCAAGATGTATCAGTTCGAAATTTAAAAAACATTATTTTTCTTATTTCTCGCATCTTATTCAGGTGATTGAAAAGATGATTCGTATGATGGGCTGTGATAATAATCATTATCTAATGGCTTTACAAACTTTGTAGCTTACTTTTCATAAATCATAAAAGCCGCGCATTTGGCTTTTCAAAAGATAAATTCCGTAGTTCGTTACTGAGCCATGCCATCTCGTGGGAGGAGTCTTAATCATCGATATTGGAAGCTATATATTCAGGCACATAATTTCTCATTGTAACGATGTTGGTGAATACATAGGTCGTGAATAAATGCTATTTAGAATATTACAAGGAACATTATTTTAATATGCAGGAGATTTTTAATGGAAATGACCAGTGGGATATATGAAAATAGGTTATTTAGTTATTCATTGAACTACTTGTTTGTTATTTAAGATATTGTTAGTGGTTGCTTGCTTAGTGCGATTTCTACCAGTGGTGTTGGCAGGAGCACAGGAACGGACCACACATTGCTCAAACAATCAGATTAAGTTCACAATCCACTCCAACCATTTAATAGCAATGTGGTGAATACATAACTACCGAACATGTGCGTTATTTCCCAATTACCTTCCTCGGACTCCTCATAACATCGTCACGGGTTCGATTCCCAACCGAGGTAATCGCAATTTTTATGCACAAAAAAACTCCATAGCACTCCGAATCGTATGGTGTCGACTCGTGAAAGTTCTTTCGATTAAAAGATCTTTCCCATCGGTCACCAAGTAGAGTTCTGTTTTTTACCGCCTGATGGCGGTGTTAAACAGAACGTCGAAATTAGAGAAGAGATCACCTCAGTGCCTCCAACTCAAAAGATCTACGCTACGGTAGCTGTTGCTGTTGTTCTTAATATCATTCAAGGGCCTTGGGACATCTCGGTCAGCAGTAGCTGTCAGCGCTGGGATTTGAACCTGCGATCTCCGGAGTTGATGCAGATGCGTGGTGCGCGATATAATGAGCATGGATATGACACGGGGTGCCACGGTATCGAAGTCATATTATTATTATTATTATTATTATTATTTATTTAATCGATTGTTCCCTTTAGGAGAGCGATTGAACTTGAATACATGATTTCATCTCCTGGCGTTTTCCCGCTTCTCTTCCCAAAACCTCTTCATCCTCTCAGAATGCTCCTTCTTCCGCTCAGCTGTCCATTTTCTTCCAGGCTGTCGTGATGGTCTAAGATCAAACTTAACATTTTTGATTTTATTCCTGCACACGGAGCGGTCCTCAAGATTTCAATGTTGACCTGTTGTAGGTCCCTCTGAACCCCTATCAGCCACTCCGTGCCACCCTTACTCCGTGTTATAACGTTGAGCAATTTCTTCGCCGTTCTGTAATTTTCCATCCTGTAAATGTGTGTATAAAACTGTACTCGGCACTTTCTGATTACTTCCGTTATCGTGTGGATTTTTTGGTAGAGTTCGCTTTTTGATTCCAATTTGAATGCCTTTCAGATGAGGTTCCCATTCCCTAATGATCTTTTCTAGAACAATATTAAAGAGCATTGGGGATAATCCGTCCCCCTGTCGAACTCCAGTTTTGATGAGAAAGGGCTCCGATATTTCACCCATGAATTTCACTTTGGACATAGTTTCTGTAAGCGTCTGTTCAATGATTTTTCGGCTCTTTCTGTCTATCCCGAATTCTTCCATGACCATAAAAAGGGTTTCACGGTCTAAAGAGTCATACGCTTTTCTGAAGTCGACGAATGTTATTACTGTATTTCTACATTTTCTCATTTGTAATATTGATTTTAAGCTCCACACCTGTTCAGCACAAGATCGCCCTTTTCTGAATCCGGCTTGGTATTCACCAATTAGTGGATCCACCTGGGGTTCTAGCCTGTTTAAAAGTGCCTTGGAGAGGATTTTATAAGCAATAGGGAGCAGGGAGATTCCTCTGTAAATACTGATGTCTGTTTTATCACCCTTTTTGTTTAACGGATGAATTAGAGCACATTTCCAGTCTTCTGGTATTCGCTCCATCATCCATAAGTCTGAAATGACGTGATGAAGTTTCTGCGTAAGTGTAGGATCGTTCAGTTTCCAGAATTCAGCAACGATCCCATCTTCTCCTGGTGCTTTGTTATTTTTGAGCTTTTGGATGATCTCCTGAATTTCTTCTAGGTCAGGGGGTTGTGAGTCCGGGTGAGTGGAAACCAGGGGAGTGAAGGCAAGTTTTTCATGGGGTGGTTCGCAGTTATGAAGGGAGTTGAAATATTGGGCTAATATTTTACAGTTTTCTTTCGTGTTAGTTGAAGCACAGGCTGGGCGCCTGATATCCCTTTAAGTATTCTCTAAACGTCTTGTAGAAGTTTCTTGTATTATGTTGGGTGAAATCCTGCTGGATTTCATGGAGTCTGTTGTTGTCATATCCTCGTTTTTCTTTCCTAATAGTTTTGGAGGCATATTTTTGGGTTTTAAGGAAGTTCTCCCAGTTTTCCTCAGTTTTGTGACTGCTAAACTTTTTCCACGCAGTCATTCGGTTATCAACTGCCCGATCGCAAATTGCATTCCACCAGCGATGTTTTCTTGTGCAAGCAGGTTGTCCTAGTTTCATGACTTCCTGAATTTTCCGTTATTTTCTGCCAATCTGTTGATGTCTCCTGATTAATTTGCATTATGATTTCTTCTTTGTGGAGTTTCAAGTACTCTGGATCTGGTTTGATATTTCTGGGTGGGCCTTTTTGCTTTCTGTTGGGTTGGAATTTCGTCTTAATTTGGAGAAGATGATGGTCTGATTCAAAGGCGCCTTTGCGAGCTCGGACGTTTAAAATTTATTTTGTGTTTTTCTTGAAAATTGCGATATGGTCAATTTGGTATTCTCCCTGTCTAATATTGGGTGATGTCCATGTGGTTAACTTGTGTGGAGGTTTTTGAAATTGTGTGCTCATGATCTTAAGTTCAGAGTTTCTGCCGAAGCCAATTAGTCTTTCACCATTCCCGTTGGTACGTTCGTGCTTGGTATGGGGGCCTGAGGTATCACTAAATTTTCTTTCCTTACCTAACTGCGCATTAAAATCGCCCAATAAGATCTTCACATGGTGCCTTGGTATTCTGTTGGTTGTTTCTTCGAGAGTTTCCCAGAAATTGTCCATAGTTTCAGGGTCGGATTTGTTGAGTTGATTTATGGGAGCGTGGACGTTGATCAGTGTGTAAGCTTTATTGGCTGACTTTACTGAGAGCAGAGATACTCTTTCGTTGGGAGAAGAGAAATCGATGACTGAGTCGAGTACGGAATTGTGTATGGCGAAACCGGTTCCCAGGAGTGGTAGTTTGCCTCCAACTTTTATGGCAGGTTTGCCTTTATAGATTCTGAAATTCTCCGTATTAAAGTGTTCATCCGTGAATCGTGTCTCTTGAAGTGCGGTGATTTTGAGGTTAAATTTTTCGAGGGCGTTAGTGAGTTGTTTTAATTTGCCTGTTTTAGTGAGGGTGTTCACATTAATTGTGCCAATAAAATACTTGCATCGAGTTTTGAGAGTGTGAGGAGTTCTTGAGAAGCTCCGATTCTTCTCCGCATTGTGTCCCTGATCCCCCAGAATCCGATGATCAGGTGAGTCCAGTCTATCGACTGGTGCCTGGGGTAGTGATTCTGTGATCGTCTTTTTCATCATGCGCTCAAGTTGAGTTTTGTTTTTGTGGTGATCTCAGTTGAGACCACAGGTATACGACTCGATTTTTGAGTTCGAGAAGATTTTAGTGCAGCTGCCTCAATTAGAGAAACAGACGCTGACCACTTTGCCGCTTGTTTCAAGTCAGACGCAATGTGGATTTCGCAGAATGGTATGCCTCTTCCGCCAGTTCCGCCGTTCCGAGATCCATTCTCTCCGCCTTCACTGCCGTTGAGGTCTTCGCTGTAATCCTAGCAAGGAGCCCTCACAGGGTTCTATCACTCGGACCAAGTGAACCCTGGTTTTTTAACGAGGTTGTTACTCCTCCCCCTCCTCCTTCCTCGTCACGTGACAAGGCCCCGGGCTTAGGACCGGCATAGCGGAGTTTATTAATACTAGTTGAAACCCGTCAATACATGACGGTCAATAAGAAAATATTTACTGAAGAATTTTCTAATATACACTGAAGAAAATGGAAATTGCAACACCATGAAGGCATTGGTCGTTTGTGTTGATTTTCAAGATATGGAACGATGCCATGTAGGTATGTAAACGATCAAAGTTTCAGACCCATTGGATTGTTGCTACAGGTCTCCCCACGTGATTGGTCGCGGAGTATTTAACTCCAGTATACGGACTCCGGTGTAGCGTAGTTGACTTGCAGTCTGTGCAGTGAAGTGTTCCCCGTCAAACATGCCTCGACGACAGAGAAGAGCACGCTATCAACAACTGTCGCCGTTTGAGAAGGGTCGGATAATTGGGCTGTGTGAGGCTGGATTATCGCTAAGGACTGTCGCTGCACGTGTTGGCCGACAGGCATCTACGGTACAACGTGTATGGCAGCAGTGGTCAAATGAAGGTACCCACACTCGTAGACCTGGCACAGGCCCAGCGCGACATACAACTGTGAGAGAGGTTCGCCGCATCATTCGGATGGCCCGGATGGAACCCCATGCAACAGCAGCGCAAATTCGAGCAGCTGTGGCACCCCACGTTACACAACAAACAGTTGGTAATCGCCTGCGTGCAGCTGGCTTACGATCCCGTGTCCCTGCAGAAGGTGTTCCATTGACCTTATTGTCGAGAGGCACACGGGGCCAACACCAAGCATTATGGTCTGGGGAGCTCTTGGCGTTAATGTGAAATCACAATTAGTGCTTGTTGAGGGCACTATGACTACTCGACAGTACGTTGATAGGGTACTCAATCCAGTGGTTGTCCCTATGATGGCGAACATTGCTAATGGGATGTTTCAGCAGGACACTGCCCGGGTTCACACTGCACGCATCTCCAGAGAAGCTCTCCACGACATCACAACCTTACAATGGCCCGCCAGATCCCCGGACCTTAGTCCTATTGAGCATGTGTGGGACATGATGGGTCGACAACTGGCCAACCGTC
This sequence comes from Meconema thalassinum, assembly GCA_946902985.2. NCBI lineage: Eukaryota > Metazoa > Arthropoda > Insecta > Orthoptera > Tettigoniidae > Meconema > Meconema thalassinum. The sequence goes on from OX336388.2 coordinate 1,212,879,094, forward strand.
CTCAGCCACCCACAACTCGGGAACAACTGACCCGTGCAGTGCAGCAAGCATGGGCCACAATTCCTCAGGAAGCGATCCAGGGCCTTATTGACTCCATGCCTCGCCGAATTCATCAATGTATTGCAGCTCGTGGTGGGCACATCCTGTATTGATTGTTGTCTAAACTTGCGGTCAGAGGGCCCTGAAAGTGTAATCATGGAATCACAACCGAACACTCGTCCTGCATGTTCAATTGCAGCAATGTAGCACCACTCCTTCTGGATGTTGCAATTTCCATTTTCTTCAGTGTACGTTCTTTGTACAATTATTTTTTGGCACTATTGATACTTTAAGAGCGTCAAAAGATTCCAGAGTTCCCCATTGAACTTTATTGATTGTGATAAAGTATGCCAAGCGAATCGGAAAATGTTGCCTCTTAAAAGAAAATGATTGGTTTATCCTATGGTGTTAAATGAAGTCGAAGGATTAGACCTCTCTGCCTAATTTTAACTGCATTTATTTCCAAATCCAAGCATTTTCATGCATATTTCTTGTAATTAATATGGAATCAAATCGAAGGGTTAGATCATCCGCCTGATTTTAACTGTACTTATTATTTCCAAATTCAAGCAATTTTCGTACATATTTCTTATAATTAATATGGTAGTATTTATGAGCCCTTAGGAAACTTCAGATTTCTAAGGAGCATAACTATGGGTCAATCGTTTGGAGTATGTGGAAGCAAATCACTTAATTCCAAGGAATTCATGAATTCTGAGGAGTCTAATATATACAACTGGCCGCAAGAACCGTCGCTTATAATTTTGGAATATACATTTACGAAGAAATGCGATGATGTGCAATTCCATACATTTTAAAACAATATGGACCGTATGCATGTGGCATAGTGACATTGGCACCAAATGAAACCAAGGACATAGCATTTGTTGTACTGCCGATTATTCTCTCCTAAATTCCTTGAGGTATCATTTCCAGTGAAAAATTGTTGCAGTATGTCAAATATTTTATAATTAGTAAGATCAATTTTGCCATTACAACACCAAAGGTCAAAGTAATCAAGCGTAGATTTCTCGCTACAGAAATACAGTGCAGAACAATGTTTACATTTGTTCGTCAAGGACCCTACACTGTACGGCGTAATATCTGGAATTGTTTCTGAAATGGCATATTTATATTAGATTTTAAAAGTGGCTTCGTACTTTTCTTCGATTTCCCACTTTTTTGTGGCTAATGTTCTTCTTTCATCAAATGGGTATATTTATTGTAGCATTTTTCTCCAAATTAACGTCATATTCAATAACACTATAGTGGCCTGCATCAACGCAGCCGCCAAATATTAAATGGCAAATAATACTTCCATTGCCAAAATCAACAGCGTGGTTAGAGTCATTGTTATGTACTCTAAACAAATAATCATTAAACAATAATATTCATTTATACAGTGAAGTTCAGATACTTCCATTCTCTAGTTTGTTGCAGATGAGAATGCGATGATACTGATCGCCAATAATAAAATCCTTATAATTATTCATGCCAACAACAATTTTTGCAATTTGCTTGCAAACGCAGCTCAGGATGACGTTCTGCATTTTGGAATAAACAGTACGAAACTGCTTTAAATAAGCAATTTCCATCACCTGTTGTAGGTAAATCCTTTGCATTTCCATGACAGTAAATTAAGCAAGGGAGCATACTTCGCCAACTACTGGAATGAGCAGACTCACTTCGACAGCCACCGCAATGGAGAGTTTAAGAGTTAGACTATATGTTCAGTGCTTGTCAAAAATCGTATAAACTCAGGGAAGCCAAATCTTAAGGCTAAATTCTGAGCTATCGCCCCGGATTCCGGGTTCGAACCCTAGTTTGCCAAGAAATTTAATCTGGTCTGAGGACTGGTACGGGGAGCACTCTTGAGGCAAAACTAAGGAGAGCAAGGTTAGATTCCTATCTCAACAATCTGGGATGTGGTTTTCCGTGGTTTGCCACGTTCACTGAAGGTAAATACCGGGACAGTTCCTAACTTAAAGCCTCGGTCGTCAATTCTCCATTCCCCACTTGAATTACAAATGCACACATCAGTAAAGGCATCACAATAACACAGGTTATCAGAGAAAAATTTACACACACACACACCAAAGTAGACGGGGCTGAGTGACCACGATGTCTGAGTCCATCAAATGAATTATATTCGTCAATTGTCTCTCATGGCGAAAGCGATTGTGGCCATCTTTTATTTAATAATTTGAAAGTATATGGCAACGCAAATCGTGGAGAATTCCTTACTGTACGGGAATAATAAAAGTAAAATATGTTAAGACAATGAATTACCAATAGCCAGAAAGAATAATTAGGAAATAAAGATACATGTCTGAGGTGAGATGTGAACTCCTTCGACTATGCTAAATTCATTCCTGGGTCGGCAATGTTACCCATGAGCCACCCAGTCAACATGCAAGCTACCCTCTGGGTGTCAATTAACAAAGCTTGCACCAGGCACCCCAGGCCATACGATATTATTATTATTACCCAGTCAACAGACTTCCAAAGCAATATTAAGTTACTTAAACAACAAACGCCTGTTGAAGTTCTTCAATTCCCTCTTTTTAATTCTCAAAAACTAAGATCACACTACGATTCGAAGGATCCTTTATCCGCCATTTCTCTAGAAATGTAATTCTGGTCTGAGGGCTGGAACGGGGCGCACTCTTGAGGCAAAACTAAGAAGGGCAAGGTTCGATTCCCATCTCAACAATCTAGGATGTGGTTTTCCGTGGTTTGCCACTTCCACTGCAGGTAAATACCGGGATAGTTCCTAACTTAAAGCCTCGGTCGTCAATTTCCCATTCCCCACTTTAATTACAAATGCACACATCAGTACAGCCATCACAATAACACAGGTTATCAGAGAAAATTTGACACACACACCAAAGTAGACGGGGATGAGTGACCACGATGTCTGAGTCCATCATATGAATTATGTTCGTCAATTGTCTCTCATGGCGAAAGCGATTGTGGCCATCTTTTATTTAATCATTTAAAAGTATATGGGAACGTAAATCGTGGCAAATTCCTTATTTAACGGGAATAATAAAAGTAAAATATGTTAAGGAAAAGTATTACCAATAGACAGAAAGAATAATTGGGAAATAAAAATATGTGTTGGTGGTGGGATTCGAACTGCTTCCATTGCGCGATGCATAAATTAAATCTTCAGCGCTGCCGTCTGAGCTACCGAATCACTGGGAATTCACTGCAATATTAAGGTACTTAAGCAATATTCACACTCAACAGTCAGTGTAAGTTCTTCTACATTTCCGTCTTTTATAATATTCTATTCCTGTTCATATCGTGGAACCTTCATATTCAATATTCCCCTCCTTTATTATAATTCTTATAAATAACTATTACATTAAAACGCGGTGGACATCCGCCATGTCTGTCATTAACCAAGGTGATTCTGCGCATGCGCTTGAGCCAATAATTTTGCAGTTTTGTTTATAAATTTAAAAATATATGATAACATATTTGTTTATTTTAAAGACACTCTGCAAATCTTCATGCCAAGAGCTTTCGTTAGAATGATTTACGAAGCCAATCGGTTAAGTCGTTTTCAAAATCTCGTGATAACAAAAAACGCCTTAGTGTTTTAAATATATAGATTATTATTATTATTATTATTATTATTATTATTATTATTATTATTATTAAGACCTAACCCCGTGACACCAGAGCCCATGAAGGGTATAGGCCAACCAAGACACCGCTGCCCAGCCATTTCGTCTGCAGATTGTAGGGTGACGCGTCGTCAGCGTATCAGGTCCCCTCGGGCATTGAGCTCGGTTTTCATAACCTGAGCACTGTCGTACTGTCAGATAGCTACTCAATTGTCATCACGAGACTGAGTTTCTAAAATCCTTGACGGAGCGGGGAATCGAACCTGGGCCCTCCGAGTATGAGAATGTGGCGCTACCCAAACACCATTTTATTGTTGTTGTTTGAGTCTTCAGTCTTTTGACTGGTTTGACGCAGCCCTCCATGCCTCCCTGTCCTGAGCTAATCGTTTCATCTCTACATAGCTCCGACACCCTACATCCGAGGCAATCTGTTTAACATATTCTAACCTTGGTGTACCCCTACAGTTTTTGTCCTCGACCCTTCCTTCCATAACTAAGCTTGCTATTCCTGGGACCATTTTATTTATTATTTCTATTATTATTATTTTTACTAACAATAATTCCCAAATAGCGAGTATACAGTAAGATACTGAACTTTACTGCACGGCATATTCATTACCTATAACACGATATTTCTAAACTGGAACATAAACGTGACCACTGCGCTCTTTTCTGATTAAATGTGTAAATTGGTCTTTCTCTGTGATTAAGATGTTCTGTATTGATTGCAAGTAAAGGTGAGTGACTTTCCTTGTAACAAAACGTAGCCTAATATTCGCATCCTCCATAAGTACTCTTCGTTACACTTTCAAAGCTGGAATTCCAATATGCGCCGGCCAACGCCAAAAATTCATTAAGGGAGATACTGCGAACAACAAAGTGTTAATGAGAATCTCTCGTGCAATTCTGACATATCGAAAGAGAAGGACATTGTCGGCAGGTCGTGAGGTTCTTACCGAAATTATATTGTATCTCTGATGTTCCAAAATTCAGTGCCTTCTCTCAGAGAGTCTTAGAGGAAAATCTGGAAAATAAATTTAAGTGTTAAGCGCAAACAGTGTTGCCAAACGTCGTGGATCAGGGTCAGTTCCGTATTTCAGTATTTAATGCCGTCACTTTCTATTCCGGGACATAAACTGTCCCATTTATGAGCTACCTTTATTCGTGGTTGTATCAAGGGAGCGGTGCATCAATATGATATGATATTTTTATCAGAATCATGTCAACCAAAGTTTGTAAAACTTATTTTGGTTAACTATTGAAATCATTCTAATAATTAGCATATTAAGATACTCAAAAGCAGTGAACTGGAGAATGTCGTCAGCTACAATGAGAAATGTAATTTTTCTTTAAATCGCTTTTCTTCCCAGCTCGGCTTAACTTACAGATATTTTCAAAATTGTTTGTTATATTTTGCGTTAGTTACGACAAACTTCAATATCTCTAAAAGTAATTTACTTTTTCAGTTAATGCTAAAAATAAGGCTCATATTTCTAATGTGTCTCCTTTACAGGCTGAAATTAGAGGTAAATCCATGAATTTAAGGTGTGTCACTAATTTTCTTTTTTGCAGACGTGGCCATAGTAAAGGGATAGTTTCCTACACTGTATTACAGTAGTTTTCCACATAGAGAAATTAATTCTGAAGCAGTCTGTTAACGACCAATTTTTATAGCAGGATATTTTGAAGTAAATGTATTCCTTGAAATCTTTTGTAGATTTTGGGTTTATTTGAACAAAGGATGTCGAAAATAAATGTAAACAAATAATGAATTAGGAAGTACCGCATTACTGTTCATAATTATTATAGTAAAGCCATCGTTACATCTCACTTGACGATTTACTGCTACGCTAGAGCCATCTAGCGGTCAGAACGGGAATCATTCAATCCAGCCAATTACAGGCAGCCATTCATTGTATCACGTCAAATCGAGTTATGCGAACGATCGATGTATCACAACAGATCAATTTGTCGTGATATATCGATTGGTTTGCTGTTTGTGATTGGCTATTAGAGTGATTTCACTTCTAACCGCTTGATAGCTGTACCGCTGCACTGAAACATCAAGTGGGAAGTAACGATGGCATCACTATAATGTTATTGGATTATACACATGAACGTCTATGTTTATAGCCAATGTTGCCTGGTTATTAAATATTTGCCTTTTTATGGATAGTTTCACTGACAGGGTTGTTTATTTTCTGAATTAAAATATTTTTCGATTAATGAGGAAATACTGTGATAATATTTCACAAAACAGTGGGGTAGAAGAGACCTCTTCGACTCAACATAATTGCATAAATATTAAATAGCTCAAAATATAGAAATTCCACCCTCACTATTGACTAAAATGAAATTTATGAAAGCACCGGTTACTACTCTATCTTAATTAGGGATACAAATTGTTAATGAACTGGGAAATATTTGGCCACGCTTGTAATATTTATTTCTTGTTTGACAGTTTTCAGAGAATTCAAACACATTTGCCATTGAAAACAAATGTTATAAATATCCGCATTGATAGTAGAATTAAAAGTTTAAAATTATACGTCGAATCAATACTCAACAAATATATATATTTATATATTGGACATCTTTCGAACCTTACAATGAGGTCATCTTCAGCTTAAAATAAATGAAAATCAATTAAGAATTGAAATAAAATAATATATGTACTTAAATCTAATAAGAAGTGAAATGTTAAAGATAAAAACTGTAATAAAATGAAATATAATACTAAAATGGGTATCCTTGCAATGCAGTATTAAACAAAATAAAATTCAATATTGGTCTTTACAATAATTTTTCAAAAATGCATTTAGAAATAAGAAATATTAATTGTAAGTGTAAATAAATATTAAGCTTTATAAAAAAAAAAGATGTTCAGTAAAGAACATATAGCCTACTTTCTCCTAAATGTATGAGTATAGTTATAACTCGTTGTTATTATCAAAGAGTATAATAGAACTATTCTTTGTTGAAGACCTTAGAAACGATTTTCCTCTACCAAACGCCACAACCTAGATAAAAACTGCTACCATCATTGAAGAAAGAAAGATAAGAAGTATATCAAGAATGTTATGGATCTGGAGACATAATCGACCGGACTGGCGGCGTGGCTCAGCGGTAACGTTCTCGCTTGCTGGGCCCTAGGTTGCAGGTTCGTATCCTGGCGCAGTCAGCTGGCATTTGAGGGTGCACAAATGCGAGGGAGCCGTGTCAGTACATTTACTGGCACGTTAAAGATCCCCTTCGGGCCATAATTCCGGCACCCCGGTGTCTCTAAAATCAGCAGTAGTTAAAAGGGATGTAAAACCAATAACATTATTATTATTATTATTATTATTACGACCTGCCGTGGGCAACATCCAACTTTGAGTTCAGGCATGTCTTTACACGTCTGGTTGTGCATGGCTTTCACAACCCTAATTGAATTAACAAATCTTTCCATGACCCTACAGAGACGTGTGTATACAAACTATGTGGATATTTTCGATAATATAATCCTAACAGAGCGAGTGCATTCTAGCGGCCGGAAGAAGAAACTTTTCAATATAATCTGGAAGTTACCTTTTTGGCAGCTAGATGTCTCGAGTAAATCTGCTGGCGAATTATGTTTTAATTAAATATATATTTTACACCATAATGTGCACAATATAACGCTTAATAACATTTTCAAGTAACGCAAAATAGGCTGTTACAAACCCTTTAAAATAAAAAGTTAAAATGTATCGTAGTATCATCTTGTCATTCTTCAAATTCGATGCGCATAGAATGATAATGGTATAGTAATCAATGGATCCCCACGTAGACTAGTCGTGACATCTATTGGTGAAATATCGAACAATATAATCCTAACAGAGCGAGTGCATTCTAGCGGCCAGAAGAAGAAACTTTTCAATAAAATCTGGAAGTTACCTTTTTGGCAGCTAGATGTCCCGAGTAAATCTGCTGGCGAATTATGTTTTAATTAAATATATATTTTACACCATAATGTGCACAATATAACGCTTAATTTTAAAACATCTGAGTCATTACAAAACAATAAACATATAACATTTCAAGCAAAAAACCTAGCTCTGATCGGGTTTGAACCATAGGCATTTGAGCGATAGGTTAACGCTCTACCACTGAGCTAATTGTGTCAACGAATATCGTTCTATTTAAAATGACTTACATAGAACTTGTTAGAAAATAATGATTTATACTAAACGATTTCATCACTGGAGTATATTATTTATATATAAAGCATTTCATACAAACTTTATTTATTTTTTATCAGTACGCTATATTGCATGCAATACTCAAATTAGTGAAATATAAGTCCGGCACAAGATATCCGCTGCCATCTTGTCTTATTACTGAATCAGTTCAGCTTTTTAAAATCACGTCTGCACTATAGTATTACAAAATAAACTTTTAATTTCGAACGTGCCTCTTCCTTTAGAACAGTTAAAACGATTCTCGGCTCGATAATCGGAACTGGTGTGTCCCATGATATGGATTATAAAGTTTGCATAATTCGCACGGCCGCCATCCTGAAATGGTATGGCGGACGACCTTGTAATTTAGTCACAAGACGCATCCTATACGAAGGTATGTTGTTACCAAATTTGGTAGAGATCGGATGATTTGGTTAGTCGTTATTTGATTTTACGTTTTGAACGTTTGAGTGGCCGCCATTCAGTTTTAGTAAAGATGGCGGCGATATAAAACATGACACTGAGGTGTCCTTTGCTAGTGCTACCTTTGTACCAAATTTCGTTCAATTTGCATTCACCGTGTTCGAATTGATAGGGGGGGGACAGACATTCAGAGTACACACACTCACACACACACAGACACACACACACACACAGACTCACACACACATACACACACACACAGAGACTCACACGCACACATACACACACACAGACAGACACACTTTTTTCGCCCTGTGTTGATCTCATAAGTCTACTTTCATTTTTTGCAAAAATCGAAAGTAGGCTAATAAAATACAAATTTAAATTATACACAAATAAATAATTTAAAAATCAAGTGCCAAAAATCAATAACTAATTCAGCTCAGTGCTTGAACCAGTAAACTAAATCTTCTTCAAATACAGAGTTTGAATTTGGATTTCAGTACATCTATCTATATATTTAAAACAGTAAGGTGATTTTTGTTATCACGAGATAGAGAGAACGACAGAACCAATTTACTTCGTAGACCACTCTAACGAAAGCTCTTGGCCTGTAGATTTGCAGAGTGCCTCTAAAATAAACAAATATATTACGGTATATTTTTAAATAAATATAGAAAATAGCAGAATTCCTGCCCCTCGCGCATGCGCACAATCCGCCTGGGCTCATGAAAAAATGGCGGTGAGAAGCCCATTAAAATGTAAGTTATTTAATAAGCTTCCATGTAATTGAAAACATACATTAACCAAGTTCTGACAATACAATATAATAACAGTATGAACATATACGAATGTATATTGATTTTATTGATAATGAATTGGATTATTTTCTTCAGATAGCGGCTTTTGAAGATAGTGAATCGTTGCGTCTGCATCTAAATGTGAGTGCGCGAGTAGCTATTTGGTTAAGGCGATTGACTGTGGATCCAAGGATCGCAGGTTCGATCCCAACTCTCGCCAGTATTTTTTTTTTTTTTTGCCACTGAAATATTGTTTTATCAAGGAGTATTAGTAAGGTTTTATGTCAGTTAAAGATACATATTTCTACACATTTTCTCAACACGTTTTATTTCCGTTTTACCATTGCATTACAGCATGTCCTCAATACGTCGTTTGAATATCTGCAATCAGTTCCAGTAACAACAGATGGCAGTACCTCGCCAATATAGTTCCAGTAACTGAGAGCAGATTGCGTCGATATATTTAAAACACAAGGCGATGGCGAGTTTTCGCGTGATAGTTAAATATTGTTTTATCAAGGATTATTAGTAACGTTTTATGTCAGTTAAAGATTCCTACATTCCTTCTCAATAAGTTTTATTTCCTTTTTACCATTGCATTACAGCATGTGGTCAAAAGAGCTAATATCTGCCATCAATTGCAGTAACTGACAACAGATGGCAGTACCTCGCCCATATAGTTTCAGTAACTAACAACAGATGGCAGCACCATTGCATCGATATATTTAAAACACAAAACATGGCGCGTTTTCAAGTGATGGAGAGTTATAGAGGGGAATTTTTAAGAAGGGAAACGTTGAAGAACATTAACTGACAGTTGAGTGTGTAGGCTATGTTGTTTATGTACTTTAATATTGCAATTTCTTCCCAATGCTTCGGTGGTCAAGTTGGTAGCATCCTAGACTAAAAGTTATAAATTATGCATCGTCGATATACTCTTAAATTATTAGTGAAAAGGTAGTTTTCCAGGCCCTGGCGCGTGTCCACAATTGCTTTCGCCATGAGAGACACTTGGCAAACATAATTCGTTTGAAGGGCTCCGACATCGTTGTCACTCAGCCCCATGTACTTTGGTGTGTAAGTGTAAAATTTTCTCTGATAACCCGTATTATTGTGATAGCTGCATTACTTTGTGTATTTGTAATTAAGGTGGGAAATTGCAAGGTGACGGCCGAGGCCTTAAGTTAGGAACCATCCCGGTATTTGCCTTGAGTGGAAGTGGGAAACCACGGAAAACCACATCTAAGATTGTCGAGGTGGGAATCAAACCTTCCTCTTCTTAGTTATACCTCTAGAGACTGAATGTGCCCCGTTTTTGCCCTCAGACCAGAATTAAATTTCTTGGCAGAGCAGGAAATGTAACCCGGGTCTCCGAGGCGATAGCCAAGAATGGGTGGGCTTCCATGTGTTAATACGATTTTTGACATGCACGGGACATAGAATTCTAAAACAGCCTCCATTAGGGTGACTGCCGAAGTGAGTATTGAGTATATGCCTAAGCTCATTCCAGTAGTTGGCGAAGTTATTCTATGTTCCCCTGCAAAATGTACTGCCATAAACTATAACAGGTGATGGAAATAGCTTATTTAGAGCAGTTTTGTACTGTTTATATCAAAATGAAGAACGTCATTCTGCGCTGCGTTTTCAAGCTATTGCCAAACATTTCGCTGGCAGGAACAATTATAAGGAATTTATTGTAAGCGATCAGTCTCATCGCATTCTCCTCACCAACCAACTTGAGTATGAGAGTCTCTGGACGGTCATGTTGAACTTCATTGTATAAGACAGTTGTTTAATGATTATTTGTTTAGAGTACTGAATCTAACTACGCAGTTGATTTCGGCGATGGAAGTATTTTTTGCCATTTAATATTTAGCGGCTCCGATATTGCAGGTCACTATAGTGTTATCGAATAATACGAAGGCACATTTAAAATCAAATATAAATAGACCATTTCAGAAACAATTCCAGATGTTATGCAGTACAGTGAAAGGTCTTTGACGATCAAATGTAAACATTGTTCTACATTGTATTTCTCTTGCGTAAAATCTACGCGCGGTTACTTTGGCCTTTACTGTTGTGATGGTAAAATTGATCTGCTGAAATATAAAATATTTGCCAAGCTGCAACAATGCAATGATATTAATTTTAAAGTCATTGAACTTATATCCAGTAGTTCAAACACATACATCAGCGTTAACATATTGGCGAACATAATTCATTTGATGGACTCAGACATCGTCGTCACTCAGCCCCGTCTATTTTGGTGTGCGAGTGTAAACTTTTCTCTGATAACCTGTGTTAATGTGATGGCTGTGTTGATGTGTGCATTTGTAATTAATGTGGGGAATGGGGAGTTAACGACCGAGGCTTTAAGTTAGGAACTATCCCGGTATTTGCCTGGAGTGGAAGTGGGAAACCACGGAAAACCAAATCCAAGATTGTTGAGATGGGAATCAAACTTTGCTCTTCTTAGTTTTGCCTCACGAGTGCGCCCCGTTCCAGTCCTCAGACCAGAATTAAATTTCTTGGCAGAGCGGGGATCGAACCTGGAATCCGGGGCAATAGCTCAGAATGTAGCCTTAAGAATGGGCTTCCCTGTGTTAATACGATCTTTGACAAGCACTGCACATATAATTCTAAAACTCCCTCCATTACTGTGGCTGGCGAAGTGAGTCTATGCTCATTCCAGTAGTGGCGAAGTGATTCTATGCTCCCTTGCATAATTTACTGTCATGGAAATACAAAGTATTGTACCTTCAACAGGTGATGGAAATTCATTATTTACAGCAATTTCATTCTGTTTATTTCAAAATGAAGATCGTCATCCTGAGTTGCGTTTGCAAGCAAATTGCGAAAATTGCAAGGATTGTATTATTGGCGAGCAATCTCATCCCATTCTCATCAGCAACCAACTTGAGAATGGAAGTATTCATTGTATATGTGAATATTATTGTTTATTGATTATTTGTTTAGAGTGCATAACAATGGGTCTAACCACGCAGTTGATTTTGGCAATGGAAGTAAGTTATTATTTGCCATTTAATATTTGGCGGCTACGTTGATGCAGGCCACTATAGTGTTATATAAAATGACGTTAATTTGGGCAGAAATGCTGCTATAAATAAACCCATTTGACGAAATAGAACATTAGCCGCAAAAAAGTGGGAAATCGGAGAAAAATACGAAGCCACTTTTAAAATCCAATATAAATATGGCATTTCAGAAACAATTCCAGATACTATGCCGTTACAGTTTAGGGTCCTTGACGAACAAATGTAAACATTGTTCTGCACTGTATTTCTCTTGCGAGAAATCTACACTTGGTTACTTTGACCTTTGCTGTTGTAATGGTAAAATTAATCTGAATAAATATAAAATATTTGACAGGCTTTAACAATTATTTTTCACTGGAGATGATATCTCAAGGAATTCCAGAGGGACTAATCGGCAGTAAAATGCTATGTCCTTCGTTTCATGGAGCAGCGGTCAAGCTGTATGCCTCTCACCAAGTCGGATCGGGTTCGATTCCCGGTCAATGCATGTGAGATTTTTGATGTTAAAGGCCATGTCCTGTGGTCCGGATTCCACGTTAAACGGAGGTCCCGTGGCTTATGATCGCGAGATTAACGGTCACGTTAAACTGCAAGCTTCCTTCCATCCTTCGTTTCATTTGGTGCCAATGTTACTGTGCCACACGCACACGGTCCACATTGTTTTAAAATGTATGGAATTGCACATCATCGCATTTCTTCGTTATATTCCAAAAATATAAGCGATGGTTTGCGGCCAGTTGTATTAGACTCATCAGAGTTCTTGAATTCCTTGGAACTAAACGACTGGCCGCCACATACTCCAAACGCTTGGCCCGTTATGCTGCTTAGAAATCTGAACGGTTCCCAAGGACTCCTAAATGCAACCATATTGCATGGATTTGGAAATAATAGGTGCAGTTAAAATTAGGCAGAGATGTCTAATCCTTCGACTTGATTTAACACCATCCGATAAAACATTATCATTTTCTTTTAAGAGGCAATATTTTCCAATTCATTTGGCATACTTTATCACAATCAATAAAGCTCAAGGGGAAACTCTGGAACGTATAGGCCTCAATTTGCCCCAACAATTTTTCAGTCATGGCCAGCAGTATTTTGCAATGTTGAGAGTGCAATCTTTTGACGCCCTCATAGTTTCAATAGAGTCAAAAAATAATCGTACAAAGAATGTACAGTAGGCCTATATAAGAAAATTCTTCAGTAAATATTTTTCTATTGACCGTCATGTTTTGACGGGTTTCAACTAGTATATATTATTTTATTTTAATTCTTAATTGAAATTCATTTATTTTAAGCTGAAGATGACCTCATTGTAAGGTTCGAAACAAAAGATTTATTTGTTGAGTATTGATTCGGCGTATAATTTTGAACTTTTAATTGACAGTTTTCAATAAGTTACGGATATGCAAATGAACCCCATGTATAAGGAGTTGGATACGTGTTCATGTATGCCCCAAGATGGTGTGAATGTGTCTTGAGAACTCGAGTTGGCCACATCGCATCGCCTTTAAACCCATTTACTCCCCTTACAGCATCTCCGACCCTCCACTCGCCCCTCTGCTGTGAAGAAGACGAAGCCACCGTATTAGATGATATTAATTTTAATCGGAGTTCAATAACCTGGTCGTAAAGGATAAAATTTAATTTATTACTGACTTGTCCAACTGAAGATGGAATACCTAGACTGTCAGTGGATGAGTGGAGCAGCTGTTGTCAGGCCATCGGTTCCACACTCGACTGGGCCATAGCTGGAGCAAATGGCTTCTTAAATTATACAGAATTTGATGGTATTTCACAGCTCGAAGGAGCTGTCTTGTAGCATGCCTTTATCCAATCGTCTACCTTCCAATATGTTTCTTGGAGCAGTGACTAGCATTCTTGGCTGCCACCCCTGAGGCCCGGATTCGATTCCCGGTGTCTGCCAAGAAATGTATTTCTGGTCTGAGGGCTGAAACGGGGAACACTCAGCCTCGTGAGGGGAAACTGAGGAGAGATGGGTTCAATTCCCATCCTGGAAGTAGTTTCCCACTTCTACTTCAGGCAAATGCCACGCAGGCAGGCCCAGGGTATCTACCACAATCCCCGACTTGCACACACTATTTCAGTCACCACAGAAACACAGGTTATCACACAAATCCAGCACACACCAAAATATACGGCTGATGGTTAACATGTTCAGAAGACCTAAAATGATTTATTAGCAACTACCGCTCTCTTGGTTCATGTCTAGAAATTCTTGTATCACGAATGGATCGTTTTACAAAAATACTCTAATTGCAGGTCGAAACGATAACAGGCCACTAAACAAATAGTGGGTGGAGAAATTTGAATATTTAACAAACTGTTAATAGTTCAGTTATTGTAAGTCATGAGTGAGTAAGCAAAGTCAATTCCGCACAAGCGATGGAAGCCCTAGGAGTAGTGAATGGTAGAGGTTGGTAGGTTGGTTCCTCAGTTTAGGGGCTGCGACACCGCGGTCATGTACTGTAGCCCCGTGTACTTTGGGTGTGTGCAGAAACTAACCAGTATTAATTTTGATGGCTGTATTAGTGTGTGTTATCTGTTTTCAATTCAAGTAAGGACTGCAGACATTCAATTTTGAAGTAGTTCCTACTTTTGCTACCAAATGCCACAATCAACGACAACTAGTTCTGAACTTAGTTACTAGACGGCTCCTGGCTACAGACGTTAGAACCTAAGAACGTTAGTCATATCTATCCTATAATTTAGCTTCACGCAAGTGTAATTTGTGAATGGTTCTTTTACATGCCTTAAATCTAAGACATGGGACCGGCGAGCTTACTTCCCCTCCGAAGGAAGGCATATTGAGGGATTTTTAACGCTCTTAAAAATCCGACGACTCCGGCCAGGTTTGAACCCACGATCTTGGGCATAGAAGCTCAGCATGCCACCAACTACACCACCGAAGCCGCCGAAGGTAGAGGCTTCCACTCGTGACAACTGCACTACTGTAGATGGGTTGGAGTTGTCAGCTCCGTGCCCGGCCGTCTTTGCTCCCAGGAATTACCCTGGTGCACATTTCTGTTGTAGGCTGAGTGAACCACAGGGCTATTTGCGTTTCCGAAAGTGGTAGTTTTGTTCCTGAAATCCACTATCTGGGTGGGGATCGATCCCACTTTCTTCCAGTTAGAAGCTCGGCGCCTCTACCGACTGCCCTACGCAGCCCCCAAGTCATGGATAAGTATATAACATAGGCCTAACAGGAAGTTCCGTGACGAACTAAAGAGCCTACTTTTCTTAAAATTTAAGATTTATGCCAATCTATATAGACCAATCTAGACTAATGCCGAAATTATGTTGGTAATATGGAAATTTTTAATTTGTTTGAAATATACCTGGTAGCCTATAATGTAGCCTAATAGAGCACTACAGTTGGCAGCCCTGGTGACTGAATATATTGTTACTTCCATCTCTTGAGGTACAGAATACAAAATTTGGTTGAACTCCAATGGATAGCATGGACGTTACATGCAGTTAAACATTGGATCTATCAGCACGCGTAAACTCATGTTGGCAACAATGGCATGCATGTGTTGGTTAGAAATAATCTGAAATGTTATGATCTCTTGTTGTGGCAATTTTGGATGAAATCCATTTGTTAGTTTAGAAGTTACATGCATTTTAAAATTGGACCTATCAGCAAGCAGAATCATGTTGGCAGCACTGACTTACATTAATTACTCCAAATTAATCTAGTGTGTCAGGTGCTATACGTCTGCAAAGTATAGAGCTGTTGGCTTGCATACTTTCTGATATATTGATATTAGGGTAAGCACATATAGACAGCATTTATTAACAGTTGGCAGCCCTGGTGGCTTTTAAGAATACGCTCGGTCATATCCGTGTATGTACACATAGTACATACGAAATTTGGTTGAAATCCAAATGATAGTATAGAAGTTATATGCATTTAAAAATTAGACCTTTCAGCTGGCTTAGAATCATTTTGGCAACCCGGCCATGCATGGCCTCCTGGAAATTAAACTGAAATATTATTATCTATATGTGTGCCAATTTTGGAATAGCTCCAATGCATACCTTTCAATTGCGGGTTTTCAGCAGTTGGTAGCACTGACATAGTTTTCAAATATGGGCTTGAGCTATTCAGGTATAGCTCTTGGATTCGATTGCTGCAGCCGTTTAGGAGTTGATAGGGGGGGGGGGGGGGGACCAACACACAGCCAGACAGACATTTGCCCGGATCGATCTCATAAGTCTACTTTTTCCTCATTTTTGCAAAATGTGAAAAGTAGGCTAAAATGAGATATATTTCCAGACCATTTGTCATACTTATTTTATTAGCTGATTATTAATGGGGATATTGGTGTTTTTTTACTTCGCTCTAAACAGCCGTGTTTCTTTTCACAAATCAAATAATTCGTCATCTATATTTTAATCTTATTAATATTAATTCAAACACGAAAGTAGTGGAGTGGTGGTGCTTCTAACGAGTGTCATGGCCGCCGCGTGAGTCTAAGCCGATAACTCCCGAACCCTTGGTCGGAGATTCACGAATGAGGTGTCGTTGAACTCGGGCTGACGGGGGCTTTGCTATGGACCACTCATTTCAACCCCTAAATAAAACCTACCCCTACTAGGGGGTGAAATTGTAATTTTTAGTGAAAGTCTCTTTTCAAATACGACATGTATAAGGTGCGCTGCTAAAATGAACTTAAATGTTGTTGCTCATATCACGCATGCGTTTTTCTGGCTGCCGCTATGAATGAACATTTTTGTTTTTGTTTTTACGCATGCGCACTTGGGATTTTTGTAAGAGGGCGAGCTCTTTGAAAAAAATGATTGATAAGAAGAGGTTTTGGTGGTGAGGAGAGAGCCAGATAGTCGCCTACTTTCCTACGAAGTTTGCCGATATCTCTCAAACGCAAGGTCGGATTTGGACGTGTGACGTGTCAAATCGATTGTCTCGAAGCCCTATACATGTTATTAATAGGTTAAAGTTTTGAGAATGAGGGAAACAGGCTTTTTGGGGGTAAAACCGTGATTTTAGACTTTTTCCGATATCTCACGAATGCATGGTCGGATTTGGTCCTATGACGTGTCAAATGGCTTGTCTCGAAACCCTGTGTATTTTGGTAATAGGTTAAAGTTTTTGAGAATGAGGGAAACAGAATATTTTGGGGTAAAACCGTGATTTTAAACTTTTTGCTATATCTCGCGAACCAATCATGCTAGAGGCATGTACGACGGGTCCAAGGACTCGGGGTGACGTCGTCTCTGCTATGGACCACTCGTTATATTTTTAAAAAAATTTTGGAAACGCGATTTTGGGGTAAACACGTGTTTTTTGTGATTTTTGTCGATATCTCACGAACCAATAACGCTAGAGACGTGTACGAGGTGTCCTAGGACTCGGGATAACGCCCCCTTTCAAATGTGGTAGATATTTTTTTTTTTCAAAAAATAATTCACATGGGTCTAACGCCATACATGTTGAAAAAAGGTTTTCTTTTTCTTTACCTGTTTATAAAGTTTATGAAGCGTGGTGGTTGAGAGAGACGATACTGCTGGGTGTGTGTTTCAACGAACCTGTCGCTAACCACAAGGACCATGCTTAATAGAACAATCGCTATTTCAGCGGGTCGGTGTATGACAGAGCGAGGGTGCGTTTTTCTGATATTTTACCTTTAATGTGTAAACGGTGATGAGAACTTGGTTCTATGTTGGTCGAAGCGAGTAGAGAAAACAAACTTGCAGAGGAGCAGGAGGTGAATGTCATTTGAGCTTATTGGAATACGCTGATCTGACTTGACAACAAGTGCAATGGAAAAATGACAATGACGCTTGAAGGTGAAATAATCTGACCACCGTGGTGGCAGGGAAGAGCGAAATGCATGTGAACATGTGTGAAACCACATGTACGCTAAACAAGTGACATCCTGTTTTGCTTCGTACGTGACAAAATGCAAGTTGACGTGAAATTTGATCTGCCGCAGGTGTTCACCTTGGACGTTAGCTGTCCACGTGCACGATAACAGAATGTTCAAAGCGTGGGAATCGCTGAATCAGTAAAAAGTATGATGCAACTTGTGGGAATGATGTCACAACCAATAGATAGGCAAGAGCAGCGAACAGCAGTGGTGGGAGGTGGAGGGGGGAGAGGGGGAGGGGTCATGTAAGAGAGATCATAGGTGGAAAGGGAAAGACAAACATGTATGAACATGCACGAAGCGCGGAGCGCTGTACACACAGAGCTATAGGAGGTGTACAACATGTGTGAATAAATAAAAAGTGCGTTAATATCTCGCTAACTAATAATCAGAGAGTGTCAAGTGAGGTGTCAAAGGACTCAGGATGGTCAACCCTTTTCCATGACCAACGAATTTACCCTAAAGATCTAAGGTCATTAGCTTTTAATATCTCATGAATCAATAAGGCTAGGGACCTGTATGAGAGGTCGTTGGACTTGAGGTGACATTCTGTTTTTGAATATATTATTTATTTATGTCAAAAGGGCCTAACTGCACTTTTGTTGATATCTCGCTAACTAATAATCAGAGAGGTTCAAGTGAGGTGTCATAGGTCTCAGGATGGTCAACCCTTTTCCATGACCAACGAATTTACCCACAAGATTCAAAACAGCAAGGTCATTGACCTAATATTTTATAAACTAATAATCGAATATCAACATGTGAGGTGTCATAGGACTTAGAATGGTCAACCCTTTCCCATGGCCAATGAATTTTCCCAAAATACCCAATACATCAGGGTCATCGACCTGAGATTTTATAAACTAATAATCGGATACGAACACGTGAGATGTTTACCATGTGTGATGAAACATAGCTAGGTAGAGAAAGATTTAGTGTAGGCTACATGTATGGTGACTGACAAGTCATTGAAACTTCTTTTTCAGATCAAACTGCAGTATAGAGAGAGTATATGTTGCAGGTATGGGTTAATAATTGACGAACGGTGTACACAAACTTTGATTTATCTATTCAAGAAGTAAGAGTAGACTATCTTTAATTGATTGGTTAAAGAGGATAGCTAAAAACACAAAAAGAATACTCAGTGGTTACCGGGACAAGATGGTCGCTACACACAACAAGCTTTAAATACTTGAAGCTAATAATCTATACGCACACACTCTCGTGTTCTAAACTAAACTGTGTTGCTGTCAGTGCTCAGACAGTAGGCTGATGACAAAATGCATTGCTAACAGAAATATAATCATTTCCGGTTGTATAATGTTACCAGCTATCCATTTTGTGTTGCAGTGTTAAGCACTTTTAGCTCTTGTACTGGCGGTCTTAACTCGATTTCCAGGTCTGAGGCCTAGAACGAGTCAAACTAAGAAACAAGGGCATGGTGGTGTAGTGGTTAAGCTGTTAGCCTTTTCACCAGAGTTCGATTTCAGGTTAATATGCATGTCATAAACATATTAAACAAAACAAAACAGAGATAACGTTTAAAACTGATTACATTTGTGTCTTTTCAAATTATTACTTTGATTACAAAAACAAAGGTGAACTGGGTTTGACATACAGTTAATGCTGTCTATTACACACTAGACTGTAAGAAAGCCAAATAGCAAAAGGCGTAGGTAGAGCAGTGGTAAAATTGCTATATGTAGAGAACTACCTAGCGGTTTTATGAACTGGCAAAGCTATATCGCATAAACAGTGCAGTATACAATCCAGCAATCAAATTTGTATCTTGTGGAACAGAGAAAATGCACTTTTACCTTGATGGATAGCAAATGAGTGCAGACGAATGACCTATGCATTAACCTACCCTGGGGTTATAACCACGAGGTGGAGGTGTGATTTCACTGTTTAATCATTTAGAGACATGGCTTTTTTGTAACCAGTAGATTTAGTATTTTGTAAATATTCATTTTTGTAATTGTAAATAGTGGAAACATTTTTTGTAATAGTAAATGTTAAATGTATAACTAAAAGTTATTTGGGATAAGTGTGCATTTCAAGGATAAATAGCGTGGTTGTATTTGTTTTTCAAAGACAGGTATGGTTGTGTGAATGTATGACTATAGATAGAATGATAGAGAGAAAGCTTGTGTGTGTGTGTGTGTGTGTGTGTGGGTAGCATTGATTGTTCAACCAAAGCAAACACGGCAAGGTAGGATGGTGGGGTAATTAATGTATATAGCAAATGGTAAATAGTATACTGTAGTTTTTTAACACTTGTGTTTTTCAAATGCAGTGGTAGATAGCCGTTATTTTGTAAAACATTCTTACTTGCAGTAGTAATAAGACTCTATGGTTTCGCTAACACATAGATAGACTGTATTATTGCCATGGTCAAGCACTCACATTAAGATCATTTACAAAATCATAAAATGAAAAATAAAAAATCTTGTTTTGGAAATATCGTTTTTCAACATACACAAAATAAATATATAAAAAATTTGTAAACAGCAAAATGGAAAATACATGGTCAAGCACTCACATTAAGATCATTTACAAAACCATAAAATGAAAAATAAAAAATCTTGTTTGGGAAATATCGATTTTTTTCAACATACACAAAATAAATATATAAAAAATTTGTAAACAGCAAAATGGAAAATCCATGTTTCCATATAGACAAAATTTTAAAACCTTAAACGGACATTTGAGAAAATATATGCAAATGGGAAATTGACAAATGTGTAAATATGAAAATGGAAAAATCCATGTTTCCATATCATGAAATTGAAAAACATCAAACTGTCATTTAAAAAAATGCAAATGGAAAATTGACAAATTGCAATGTGTGAAATGTGAAATTGAACAAATGGCTATCATTATTAAAAAAAAAAAAAAGAACATGGTTCTCTATGGTTGAGGTGTGAATCAAACCCTCTCTACTGATTTGGACCACCCGAGACTGAGTAGACTAGTTTTAGTTGTCATACCGCTTTTAAAAGTTTGTGTTAAATGTAGGAATTGATCCCAAGAGCTTGTAGGGGAGATCCAAGGTTATAATATGTTAAACAGATAGCCTTGAATGTAGGGTGTGGTAGCTATATAGAAATGAGACGTTTCGCTCGGGGGAGGGAGGCATGGAGATCTGCTTCAAACCAGTCAAAAGACTGACGACTCAAACAACAACATGTAGAGCTCACCAAAATAATGTTGTGTAACGGTAAATGTTAGTCAACGAACAGTAATGCATTACTAAAACCCATGACACGATAACTAAGAGCTTTTCTAAAATTATTTTAAAATGCCTTTAACCCTATATTAAACACCCAGTTCACAAGACTCATAACTGCAATGTTATGGTCAAACAAAACAAAATCTATATTTCAAAACAAACAAGTGGTTTAGTCAATCTATACTGGAAAAAGTTTTATAAACACTCAAGTCCACAAAAATAATTAAATTAGTAACTGTCAGGTTGACCGAGTGGTTATGGTGTTTGACTTAAGTTCAAATTTTCTGTACAAGAAAGCAAGGGTTCGAATCCCTTACCTGATATAACTATTGCCTCAACATGGCTTGACCACACTGTATTATTGTGTACTCGGTACACAAACCATAGATAGAGTGTATTGTTTAAGGTCACTCTCTTTGCGAACATAGTCAGAGATTGTTGATGGTTAACAATTGCATTAATAGTGGGACATAGGGATAGCAATTAAGAAAAACAGACAATACACATACACTATTTTTATTTATTTAATGTAAGTACTTGTACAATAGTTATATACAAACTACAACTCTCTTTTGTCTATAACTATCTAGTCCTTTTCGATCCACTTGCATATCAAGGGCAGATGACTTTGTAGTTCAGCCCCTTAAAACAACAACAACACTACTTCTTGCATAGTCTGTGATGTTGATGACTCTTGAGGTGTGGAAGATGGATACAACATAACTTTTACAACAGGGGTTAAACGTTGCTCAACAAACAATGCACTATTTTGAGTAGCAACATCTTTCTCTTGTACTAACTTTTTAGCATTCTGATGATTTTTTTGTCAACACCATTAGTGTTTTGTCTGGAGCACTACATTGATGATCACTCACACTTAAAACCACACCATTTCTACTTTTCATATTGCCTCGACATTTTGTTGACCTGTGTTTTGAGCATTGCCAGAATATTATTCCTTTTACATTTTGTCGTCTATAGTTATAAGAGTAGCCTTTATGTAGTACACATTGTTTACCTCGGTTAGTTGTAGTAAGTTCCAAAGTAGTAACTAACCTGTTAGTATGATTTGCACACTACAAAGGTTATCTCTGTTCTGGTAATAGAATTATTTAGCGTTGGCTTTTATATTTAATATGTACAGTTTAAAGTGATAGAAAAGTGGTAGAAACGTGGTAGCAAAGTGGTAGACAATTGGTAACATAGTGGTAGAAAAGTGGTAGCAAAGTGGTAGAAAAGTGGCAGAAAAGTAGTAGAAAAGTGGTAGCAAAGTGGTAGAAAAGTGGTAGCAAACTAGAAAAGTGGTAGAAAAGTGGCAGAAAAGTAGTAGAAAAGTGGTAGCAAAGTGGTAGAAAAGTGGTAGCAAACTAGAAAAGTGGTAGCAAAGTGGTAGAAAATATTACATGTATTGTTAAGAAATAGTTTAAGCGGTTACATGGATTCATTACACTATAATTTTAGCATTACGAAGCTCATTTTCTATATCCAAAAGTTCTTCCTCATATTTAGTATGACCAGCCTGTTTACAGGTATGCAAGTACTGAAGCCGCTGGATTAGCTTACTGGGATTGTTCCAGTAAACAAATTTAACAAATGATTTTTTTTGGGTGTAAACCATTATCATCATCATCATCATTATCATCATAATCAACATCATCATCGTGGTTATCATCATCAATATAATTATCATCAATA
The DNA here is from genome assembly GCA_946902985.2 of Meconema thalassinum. NCBI lineage: Eukaryota > Metazoa > Arthropoda > Insecta > Orthoptera > Tettigoniidae > Meconema > Meconema thalassinum. Next base: position 1,212,902,085 of record OX336388.2, read on the forward strand.
TAATCATCATCACTATTACTATCTAATCCTTTTTGTTCATCTTGCAATGCAACAACCTTTGGCATAGTTTGTGTTGTCTTTGATAGTGTTAGAGGTTTCTTAGACGTTAACGACTGTCCTAACATGTCTTTTTCAGGAGATAATAAATGCTCTTTAACAAACAAAGCACTATCTTGAGCCACACTATTTTTTTCTTGGTCTTGCTTTTTTACCTTGGTTAGAGTATTTTTTCCATTTAAATGAGTATTATTTTGATATTTACAATGATGATCGATTGAAATAAGTATGTTGGAGCCTTTTGTCTTAATCATTCCTCGACACTTTTTAGATCGTTGTTTCGAACAGCACCAAATAACAGTTCCAATTTTATTAGTTCTTTTTACAATATATGCATATCCTTTATAGTAAGCACATGGCTTACCATAGCTAGTCGTTGATACTTCCATGTCAACTGTTAAGCATAAACTAATCTCTAGTAAAGTTAACTCGATAATAAAAATGATTGTTTGTAGTATGTGCAGTTTAAAGTAAGAGCAAAAGTGAGAGTCAAATGGTAGAAAAGTGTTAGCAAAGTGGTGGAAGAGTGGTAGCAGTTTATAGTAGTCATGATCTTTTTTTACCAGAATGTGATTTGAGTAAATGTAATTTCTAATCCTTAGCAGTGAGTAGTCAGTTAGTCTTGGTTCAGACAAGCGTAAACAGTTCTCCAATGAATCAGAGATCAAGATTTTCATTATGAAACAGTTGTGTAACCAATTAGGTATCGGTACTTGATAGCTTTACACATGAACAAAAATTCCAATGTTCAACCATAGCGGCAGCCAGAAAAACGCATGTGTGATATGAGCAACAACATTTAAGTTCATTTTAGCAGCGCACCTGATACATGTCGTATTTGAAAAGAGACTTTCACTAAAAATTACAATTTCACCCCCTAGTAGGGGTAGGTTTTATTTAGGGGTTGAAATGAGTGGTCCATAGCAAAGCCCCCGTCAGCCCGAGTTCAACGACACCTCATTCGTGAATCTCCGACCAAGGGTTCGGGAGTTATCGGCTTAGACTCACGCGGCGGCCATGACACTCGTTAGAAGCACCACCACTCCACTACTCACGAACTTACATTAGGCCTACATTCATTGCTTTTTCTTAATTTTTGTTGTTTCTTTAGGGGCATTTACGACATCGTCGTCTTGTAGCCCTGTGTACTTGGGTGTATGACGAAGTTATCTGAGAATCTGTGTCACTGTGGTGTCTGTACTAATGTGTGTATTTCATAATCGAAGTAAGATTTGGGTACGAAACGGCCGTGGCCTTACGTTTGGTGCCAACCTGGCATTTTGCCAAGAGTAGAAGTGGGAAACCACTGAAAACCACTTCCATGAATGCTGAGGTAGGAATCGGGCCATCCTCTTCTCAGTTTTGGCACACCCAGGCTGAGTATACCCCATTCCAGCCCTCAGGCCAGAATAATATTTCTTGGCAGAGCCAGGAATCGTACCCGGGACTCCGCAGTGGCAGTCAAGAATGCCAGCCACTACGCAAAGAGGCAGACTTTTCTTAATTGATGCGTGACCAAACATGCTCATATATTCTGACAGACGTAAATCAAACATGGCTATCGTTATTGACTGTCATTGCTGAGGTCCTAGCTTGAGTCCCGTCTCCACCAGTGAATTATATTCTTCCTTAAGGGATGTAACGAACTCTCAGCCTTGTGAAACAAAACTGATAAAAACTATCCTACAAGTAGTGTTCCTTGTTTCTCACTTCTACTTACTTAAGGCTACGATCACCTCTTCACGAACGCTTCCTCCAATGACTAATACACTCAGCTGTATATACACCACAATAACACAGGATATCAAGCAGAATCTACACCCAAGCTCATGAGGCTGATGGACACGGTGGCACAAGCTCCTAAAATGAAACAAGTACAGAAGTAAAGCAAACTGTGATTAATAGACACCACAATAACACAGGATATCAGGCAGAATCTACACCCAAGCACATGAGGCTGATAATCATGATGGCACAAGCTCCTAAAATGAAACGAGTACGGAAATAAAACTTTGTTGTTCTTTACTCCCCCTCTCCTCTACCCCCTCGCCCCTCCCCTCTCTCCCCATAAAAACTACATTCAAAATCAAATTGTATTTATTCAAATTCCCTTATATGTTTGTATTGTTTATTTTATACATCCAAATGTCAAATTAATGTAATAGTTAACAAAACCCCACAAGGAATAGTGAACTAAGACATAGGGCCGTGATGTTGGAAACATAAGGAAGCCTTGTTCTTGCTGAGATGCTATGCCCAAGATAGCGGGTTCAAACCCGTCCGAAGCCGTCGGATTTTTAAGAGCGTTAAAAATCCCTCAGTATGCCTTCCTTTGGAGGGGAAGTAAAGCCGGCGGTCCCATGTCATTGATATATGGCATGTTAAAGAACCTTCCACTAATTACACCTGTGTGAAGCTAAATTGTATAGGTTAGGAATGTAAACAGCGCTCTTAGGTTTCTACGTTCGTTGCCAAGAGCCGACTGCGGTGGCGTCTAGTAGCTAAGTTCTGAACTAGGCCTAGTAGTCGTTGCCGGTGGCGTTTGGCGACAAAAGAAGGAACTATTTGAAAAATTCAAATATGCAGTCCTTTATGAATAAAAAAAAAACAGATACACACACTAATACAGCCATCACAATTAACACCGGTTATCAGACAGATTCAACACACACCTAAAGTGCACGGGGCATGACCACGTTGTCGCAGCCCCTAAACTGGGGAACCAACCAACCAAGCCTTGTTCTGTGAGATATTTATTATCCTTTATTTATATTTTTATAGCATGATATATGCTAGTCTCCACTTGCATAAACCGGGAGTGTAGGAGAGTCATAACTCGTGGCTGTAACGACGATCCCGTCAGGACCAGGTATTGAGGCGCGTGGGGTTGTTTTGGGGTGGCTGGTGGGGGTGGAGGAGAGCCCTTGTAGCACTCCCTACCCCGCACGATTAGCTCACACCATAGAGCGTATTCAAAACTTCAAGTAGCACAGATTTGTGGAACAGCATTTTTCAAATTCCATGCATTCCATTTTATTATGTAAATAATCTATGGTCTGGTGGTTGTTGAAACTGGCACTAGAGCTGGGATATCGATTTCATCTTTTGTGGTCAATCTACGTTCTTTTCAAAGCCCATCTCTTAACTTCCAAGTGCATTTAACTGGTTTCATAGCTTCAAACTTAATTCTTTTTTCAAGAATAATTTCATAGTTTATAATGATACAAATGCTCGTAATTTCGTGCAAAGAAATAATTTCGTTGCATATACGTACTCTCCCGATTTTTTCTTTACATTCAAATATTACTGTTCAAAATTCTACAATAGCGTTGGCGCTAAGATGTACAAACTGATAAACACTTCAGAGAACACCTGACGATGTTATCTCCTGGATGAAATTCAATTAATTATTAGGACAGTGCAGTTGATGAACCGCGAGTTATACCTAGGAACAGACATCCCGCATTTATTTATTCATTTATTTAGTTATTTATTTATCTGTTTATTTATTTCAATTTTCTCTTCATTTATTTTATTATTCGTTTTAGTTTTTATTTATTTCTTTATTTATCTATTTATTTATTTCCTTTTATTTTCTTCCCTTTTCTTATCTTTTATTTTTCTGTTTATTTTTACTCGTACACTATTTATTTATCTATTTACTTTTTTTCTTTCCTTTTCTTTCCTTTTCTTTTATTTCATTATTCTTTTCAATTTCTATTTATTTATTTATTTATTTACGTACAGTATTTATTTAACCGAAAATTTTATATGCTTTTGAGTGGTCTTGAGTGGAGGAATGAGCCATCTAGTCTTCTTACTGAACAGAACAGAACAGAACTTAATTTGTGGCAGGCTGGCCTGTTCCTTGGCACTCTTCCGTGTTTAAATACGAGTAGAACATGACAAGTCATTGAAGTGCTAGCCTTACCCAATGTTGTTTGACTTTTTTAGATCCCAAAGGGTATGATTTTTTCAAAATTTCTGGGCTTGATTGTGCAAAATAGAATAACCATTTTATTCATCTCTAGAGATAGATGTTTGTTATAAACCTTCAGTTGTAATTATTGCTTCGTGTTTTCATTAACGGCAGTCAGTAAACACAGGTTGTTGATTGGTAATAATTCATAATATTCTATCATTATGGGAACAGAATAATAATAACAATGCTATTGGTAGAACTATTTTAATATTGTGTTGTTAATGTAAATGAGTACAATATGTACAAATCCATATATACAAGCGAACACGCAAACAAACCAACGAAATTATTGTCATTCTAACAACCACTGCTTATACTGTTAGTCAATCGTGGAATGGGTACGGATCTGGGCACGTGTTCCACCTTAGGAATTTAAATGTCAGATGCGAGTGAAAATAAGCCCGGAGAGCCTTACTTAAAGCTCTGTTTTGGATATATTGAAACAAAATTGTTTTGCACGTAACTTTCATACCAAATACTTCACCTGAAATGAAGACCCCCACGAGGAAAACGGGGTAAGTCACAGTATGTACATTTTTAGAGAGGGGCAATTTAAACTTTCAACACTAGAAATAAATACCTTAATACACCCCAATTGAGTGTAAGCAATATAGTCATTTTGCCAAATTTAATTCTTATAAAGGATGTAAATGTAATACAAATATCAACTAAAGTTAAATTATGAAAAAGTGAGAGGATATGGGACGTTCCTCCCCTTTCCACTAAAAATGAAGACCTCTGTATTTCGGTGACTTACCGCTTAAATTGCTATCAACTTCAACTGCTGTAGTTACGATGGCTGGCCACCAGAATGCGCCATAAACGCAATTCCGAAATAAAAGGACTTACCCCATTCTTTCCGCGGAGTCTTCAAATTAGTATTACCGAATGAATTACGAATTTATGAACGAACGGGTATTTCATTTAAAACATAAGTGAAATAGCAAACTTCATATAGCCCGAGCATAACTGAGTAACGGTGGTTTCGATTCCCAACTTACGTATCTAGGAGTGTTTTCATAGTTTCCAAACATTTCTCCAGGCAAATCTGTGGATAATACTTAATTTAAGGCACGACATCCTCCTTCCAAATGCTACCTTCAATTACAAATGCACACACTAGTACAGACGTTACAATAAAACACGTTGTCACATAGACTGTGTACTGAACTGATGACGCTGATGTTATGAGCCCATAAATTAAACAATAATGTTGGTTGGTTAGTTGGTTCCTTAGTTTAGGGGCTGCGAAATCGCGGTCATGTAGCCCCGTGTACTTTGGGTGTGTGTAGAATCTGTCTGATAATCGGTGTTAATTGTGATGTCTGTATTAGTGTGAGTTATCTGTTTTTAATTCAAGTAAGGACTGCAGACAGTAATTTCAAGTAGTTCCTACTTTTGCTACCAAATGCTATCGTCCACGACACCTAGCTTGCGGACTTGCCTATCAGATGGCATCGCAGTCAGCACCTGGCGGCGAACGTTGGAACTAATAGAGCGTTATCAATTCTAGCCTGCAAATTTGGCTTCACACAAGTGTTGTTAGTGGAAGGTTCTTTTACATGCCATTAATCTATGACATGGGATCGCCAGCTTTACTTCCCCTCCGAAGGAAGGCATACTGAGGAATTTTTAACGAATAATAACTGTTGTGTTTACAATTCTTTTTTCTTTTTGCACAACTTAAACTATTAACAATTGATATGAATGATAAATGAATACCAAATAACACTAATTAGGTGGGTGATAGGAAACTTGGGATGTGAAATTGGTATCTAGCATCCAAAAATCACAAGAATCACTTTTTATACGACAGATAACCTCTATGTTCCTCCCCTTAAAACAAGTTACTTTATTATCCACTTACAGTACTTCATTTTTAGTGTGTTACTCAGAGCATAGCCTGTATCTTATACACTCGATGCTTCCAAAACAGGTCCACCTCCTTCCGTAGTGGCTAGCAATCTTAGCTGTCACCGCGAAGGCCCGGGTTCTATACTGAACCCGCTGAGCTATGGTTCATGTGATATTTTTGTGACGGAATAATTATTATGGGATGTAGTACTTTTGAACATACCCAGAATACCACGAGGAGCAGAGAGCTCATGCTATACTCTTTGAAGTAGCGCTCAATTGCATTTTTGACTTTGGAGGTCTTGTTAATCACTTTTATCCTTTCATAAGACTCAGAATATTCTAATTCGTCATTCTGTATTATTGAATCATTTTGGTGAATGATTATTACGTTTTTGGTAAGGTATAACACTTGCAGATGCGCAAGGAGCTATGAATGTAGTCGCTCAATGACTTCGTTTTGGCGACCTACTTCCGAGTGAAAGTCCGTGACGACACTACATCTGGAGATCTGACGCCAGACAGGCGTGTTTCGAGTATCCGTCCGTCGCGACGTGGACATTATAAATATTTTTGTGCTCAAGTGAGCATCCGACTGCATCGTGTGTTGAAAATAACCATACTAACGTTGTCACACATTGTGGACATATTATTGTTCTATGAAAGGCCATATTAGGCAATATTTTCTACAAACTGTAATTGGTGCCATACGCCAGATATTTTTCCCACGTGTAAGTGGAAGGGCAAAGTGCCACGCCGAAAATATAAGAGTTATCGTCTGATAATTGTGCCAAGACGACGTGATTATTACTGCCAACGATCACAACATTATTGCTACGGAAATTCTGAATTGAAAATATCAATTTTATCGCGGATGCCACGTGATTGATAAAACGTGATACAATTGCACGTGCTAACAAGCAAAGCATCGCATCGTGTTGAATCTTGAGGATCAACAGGGTGAAAACTACAAAATACTGTGGAGAACACTATTATTTGCATCGTCCACAATAATCACGCCAAAACGCCGAGAGGAACGAGATATTTCGACATTTTCGACATCATGCAAGACATTGAACTTTTCCACGCTATGGTGAAGAAGACGATTATGGGCTAATACCATTCCGGTATGAGGGAGACGTCGTGATGGAGACCACCAGCTTGATGGAACGTCAGGATGCCGAGGACGCAGACGAAGGAACGTGGATGCCGACTTCCAGGCACATTCCAGACCTTTTTGGGAGACCATCATCCGGAGGCGAACGAACCCTGGCTGCTTGGGAGGTCCAGATTGGTGAATCCGTGGAGGACAGGACCATGCTGGAGAGCCAAGCAGAGTTTTTCGCGACCCTGGTCGATGAATGTCTGAGCCGATGTGAGAGCTACCAAAAGTCGTGAGTTTGGGCACCCTTTCTTTTGTAATAGTCCGCGGTGGTATATTTAGATATCGTAGTTTTTTTTTTTTTTTTTTTTTTGTGAATCAACCGCACTTATGTGTCAGCCATTTGCTAGGTAGGGTTGTAATTAGTATAATTGTTGTTTATTTCAGTCATTGTGAGTCACCCTGTGGGGTAGACCAGTTTTGGTTAACCCTGGTGCCGTCCTGATGGACGTCGTACCACGTTATAGCCGACCCACTGCCAAACATGACTGTAATCATTTGCAGCTATTTTGCTCTGCCATGTGTAGGATATTTATCCGTGGTTTCATTCAGATGTCATCGTCACTTTATTTAACTGCAATCTTTGCAACCAGTCTGTTGAGACTTATGACCTCGTTAGATAGGTCGTATCGTTAGGAAACCAACTGTAGTTTCCAGTTTTATAAAAAAATATGCTGTATTTTCATTTTTGAAAGCGCTCAGAAGCCAATTTATAGTCAAATACTGACAGATTTATTATTTTGGAGAAAGTGTAGATGTCAAGCATCGAACTAAGTGCACTATCGCATCATTATGCAGGTCTAGAGTTGCAGATCTGTGCCATATTTATCAATTTGTTACTACTTTGTTTCTGTCATGAGGACACAGGTGTTAATGTTATACTGAGAACTTAATAAGTGTTATATCTTTGATGAGCAAAGAAGCTCGTGAGACATGCTGTTATGTCTGTGATTTACTATTCTTTGAAATGAAGGACTGCGATACTTTATTGTACAGTTAAATTGTAACGTGTTTAGCACACGGATTCTATAAGGTTTTTGAACCAAGCATATGCTAAGAATGACAAGGCCAAATATTACGGTATTATATAATGTTAAAACTAGCCGGCCTTGCCTGTTGAAAAATTTGGTCAGTGAAGGACTGCAATTTGTGAAGTTGTCACCAATAAACTGGTTTGTTGACCCAGTAATCTTGAAAACAAATGCTTGAAAGCGAGACAGAACTACGATAACATAGGACAGAATGTTGATTTCATTCATCTCTTTCTTTCAATGCAGCTATTGCTCATGAAACCCAGTGCTTCTTACTGTATTTTTGTTCATTTGTTTTTCTTGGATTTTCATACTGTTAGTTAGATATTTTGCTGCGAGGAATGTCATTTCGACATGTCCAGGGTTGTCAGGTTTCTTTATGCATTGTTGGCGATCCTCTTGAGAGAGGCAAATTATAATGAAGGCAATTTGGTTATTAAATGCGAGGTTTTTGCCGCAGGTAACCCATGATATTATGTGCCTTGAGTGAGTAAGACGTGCCATTGTTGTAAGTCGCGCATCTGTCGTTGTTATAAGGCATTATTATGAGAGTTGTTGAAAGCGAGGTATTTACCGCTGATAACTCGTGTTATTGTGAGTCCGAGCCGAGTTTGCTCGTTGAGTTTTCCGACTATTGAGTCGATGTTTTGCTGCGGGAGAATGATCTTTAGAAGACTACTCCTTGTCAGGCCTTTGTCAGAATACGCCATAAACCTACGGAAGGAACATAAACCGACATAATAAACATCATCCGCATAATTGTTTTAAACAAGATCTAACTAACATATTATTTCCATTTAAACTTTGACATTCTTACATTTGAACCTGCTGACATGGCCGTGCAGATGAAGGGATTTCCTTTATTGGAAACGACGAAGACTGTAGACATTTTTGTTGTGACCTGGCGCACACATGAACCATTAGTTCATAGTGTGTGGAGCGCAGGCCATGTGATTGTCAGACGTGGTTTTAACTACGCTATCACCGACATTACTATCAAGCTAGATGACAATGGTTTACAAAGAGTTAACCATGGAGCAGGAAGGCATTATAATAAAAACTGTGTTGTACTATAATTATTGATGTCATGAAACTGTATTTTTCCCCATGTTACCTTTATTGCGTGCTATTTAGCACATGATTGTTGATTAGATTAATTGTTTTTAAATGGCTGTACACTTAGCTTTGTATTGTAACTGTTTTGCTATTACGGACGTCACCGCCGTAACTTTGAATGTTAACTGATAGGACATAGCTAGAAAAGTTAAATGTAAATGTGGAAATGGTACCACCATAACTTAGCTTTGCTTTGCTCCTTCACTAAAATGTAACTTCATATTAGCTTGATCATGTAACTTGTATTAGGGATTTTGCGTCGTACCATTTACCCAGCGTTGTTGCTGTTGCTTACTTATTGTGTATTAGATCTTTCGCGAGGGTTAATGTAACTTCATTGTTAGGGACTTGAACTTTTATTATCATTACCTTTTAGCTTGCGGATTAGCCGAATATAACCCTCCGAACTAGGATAGGGGTTTGTGGAAATCTACAATAAATTTTCACGGTGTTTTACATAAGCCTGGATGTTTAATTTCACAGTCTAGTTTTTGAGGTGAACCTTTCCTTAGGCCGTCTTTGACCATCGCAACCATGTACCACGCTCCCCGTGGACTATAGAACCTCGTGCCGCATTGGCCTATTGTTAGGAAGTTCACCTGATCCTCCCGGCAATCTTTTAAAGGTCCGACGGGGGAGATGTTAGGAGAGTCATCGCGGTTGTTGGCTATCCCGACAGCTTTACCGGAGGACTTCTGAAGGTCACTCACAAATATGTGCCGTTGCCACCCGGCTGACGGTCACAATACCCGGCTCTGCTATGTAATTCTGGTCTGAGGGCTGGAAAGGGGTACACTCAGCCTTGTGAGGCAAAACTAAAAAGAGACGGGTTCGATTTCTACCTCACCAATCCTGGAAGGGGTTCTCCGTGGTTTCCCATTTAAACTCTAGGCAAGTGTAACCTAACTTAAAGTCAATTATTAACCCTAGCAATACCAACGGAAGGGGTATTTTGGGCCCACCAGTTCCAATTGTTACGGCGTATTCATGGTATTCCTTTTCTACGCTTACTATACAGAAAGTTATTGTCTATTTTGAATCCGATTACTTAGCATACATTTACCTTTCTTTAGTTTCAATTGTGGTATAAGATATTAGCGGCGTAGGGATGTGGCGGCACCATCGCCCAGTGGGAAACCACTGAAATCAGCCACCCGAGTATTGGCGGGAAAACCGTATTTTAGTGGGTGAGGAGGAACTGCCTGCCCAAACCCTGACCATCTGGGGCACCCTGTCTCCAGGGGATAAATATGGAGGATGGAAGGTAACCCTACAAACCACTCTACGTTGGGCTAATCACCTATGTGGAAGAAAAATGATTCAGAGAACTACAAGTAGCCTCGGATTGGACGGATATGCTCAAACGAAGCTACCCCGACGTTTGGAGGCATACGGGATTTGAAGAAGAGAGTATAATATATTAACAGTGTTCTTTTGGTGGGCACGCAAACCACACCACCTGTTGGTAGTTGCCACTTATCCACCAAGGATGTAAGGGGTAATATTACAACAAAGTTAACAAAACCACCATAATTTTTTTCTGGTTGCAAGAGGTACACATGCGGAAAACACAGTAAGAAAACAGTCGAATGTTCCACTTGTGTTGAAGATGGGGAAGAGAGTGATCAGTGAATAATTTACTTTCTAAACGTCTTTACCCATGATTTTTAGCCTACTTTCGACTTTTGCAAAAAATGAAAGTAGACTTATGAGATCAACTCAGGACGAAAAAAAATGTGTCTGTCTGTCTGTCTGTGTGTGTGTGTGTGTGTGTGTGTGTGTGAGTCTGTGTGTGTGTGTGAGTGTGTGAGTGTGTGTACTCTGAATGTCTGTCCCCCCCCCCCTATCAATTCGAACACGGTGAACGCGAATTGAACGATATCTGGTACAAAGGTAGCACTAGCAAAGGACACCTCAGTGTCATGTTTTATATTGCCGCCATCTTGACGGAAACGTAATGGCGGCCACACAAATGTTCAAAGCTTAAATCAAATTACGACTAACCTAATCATCCGATCTCTACCAAATTTTGCATCGACATACCTTTATGGAGGAAGCATCCTTTGACCAAATTAATAGGTCATTAGCCTAATAGTTTGCGGATGGCGGCCATCTTTGGGTCAAAATCGATTCCCCCTATTAATTCAAACACGGGGAAACCGAATGGAACGAAATTTGGTACAGAGGTAGCACTAACAAAGGGCACCTCAGTGTCATGTTTTATATCGCCGCCATCTTGACGGAAACGTAATGGCGGCCACACAAATGTTCAAAGCTTAAATCAAATTACGACCAACCTAATAATCTAGTCTCTACCAAAATTTGCAACAACATATCTTTATGTGGGAAGCATATTCTGACAAATCTGCAAGATCATCAGCCCAATAGTTTGCAGATGGTGGCCAAGTATGTGTGCAAATCGATTCCCCCTATCAATTCAAACACGGTGAAACCGAATTGAACAAAATTTGGTACAGAGGTAGCACTAGCAAAGGGCACCTCAGTGTCATGTTTTATATCGCCGCCATCTTGACGGAAACGGAATGACGGCCACCCAAATGTTAAAAGTTTAAATCAAATTACGACCATCCTAATAATTTGATCTCTACCAGATTTTGCAACAACATGCCTTTTTGTGGAAAGCATCTTATGACTGACTACAAGGACATCAGCCCAATATTTTGCAAATAGCGGCCATGTATGTGTGCCAATCCATTCTCCATATCAATTCAAACACGTTGAAACCGAATTGAATTAATTTTTTTGCAGAGGTAGCACTAGCAAAGGGCACCTCATATTCATGTTTAATATCCCTATAGCACGTTGTATTTCAACAAGCTACAACAACCAACATTCAATTATACTCCTTGAAAAGGGCAAAGAGTTATAACAATACCCATGCATTTAGGAGAAAGTAGGCTATATGTTCTTTACTGAACATCTTGTTTGATTTTGTTTGCAACTGTTGTTAATTAAGTTCTACTTTTGCCATTTAAGGTTCAAAATACAAGATATGTTAATTAAAGGATAATGCAAATCCCCCAATAGGAATTCAGGTCACAAAATACCCCCCTCCACGGTAGCCTGTGGTTTGAAAAATATCATCGTATTTCTAGGATAATACACACACTAGTACAGACATTACAGTGATACAGGTCAACAGACAAATTCTATACACATCCTAGTACACGGGACTACATGACCATGATATCGCAGAGCCCCGAAACGAATTAACAACAGAAGAACCGACTGCGGTGGCATCTGATAACTAAGTTTTGAACTAGTTGGTCGTTGATGGTAGTGTTTGGTGGCAAAAGTAGGAACTACTTGAAAAAATTCAATGTCTGCAGTCCTTACTAGAATTAAAACAGATACACACACTAATACAGTCATCACAATGAACACCGGTTATCAGACAGATTCTACACACACCCAAAGTACAAGGGGCTACATGACCGCGATGTCGCAGCCCCTAAACTGAGGAACCAACCAACCAACAACAACAATAGCTTCCGAAATATGTGAAGGTACAGTATTAGTGTATGAAAATGAAGTAGTTGTTCTGTAAGACCCCATCGAAACTGAACTGTTACAAAACTAATTACAGATCAGCCCACTCAATGACTATTAACTCCAATTCTCTGCTATCGCCACTTTTAATGACTTCAACTCCAGCCAGGTCTGGCAAGTTCCCGGAACTTAAGGGAAGCACGCTATCTGCCGCAACTTGGGGAGCAAACTTTGTCGTGTTTACTTTTAAAGTTGTATTCACACGGAAATTAAAAAATACCGGTAGAATTATAATGTTGACAACTGATGTCAGACCACGCTCCATGGCATAGCACAACAGACTTGGTTTATAACCCGGCCTGTTTATATCCAGTACAGGATGTTTCAATTTATAATAACAAGTGGGTCTGTGCTTTCCTTTCTGAATTAAGGGACTCAAGAATGTCCCCATACTGCCCATATTAATTTTCAAATTTATATTTACCTTTTCCTCATAAACTATTTGTTGTTGTTGTTTGAGTTTTCAGTCTTTTGACTAGTTTGATGCAGCTCACCATACCTCCTTGTCCTGAGCTAATCGTTTCATCTCCACGTTGACACAACATCCTTCACCCTGTTTAACATACTGTATTTTAACCTTGGTCTACCACTACGGTTCCTATCCTCAATTCTTCCTTCCAATACTACATTTTCTATTCCTGGGTGTCTTAGTATGTGTCCTACCAACATATCTCTTCTCTTTATTACCAGTTGTCAGAAACATCTCTTCTCTGCCACTCGTCCTAATACCTCTTCATTTCTTACTCTATCTACCCATCTGAGCTTCATCATTCTCCTGCAACTCCACATTTCAAATCCTTCTATTTTCCTCTTTTTGCTGTGCCAACAGGCCAAGTTTCACTTCCATAGAGCGCCATGCTCAAGACAGATATTTTGAAAAATGACTTCCTAACATTTTATGTCAGCAAATTTAATTTCTGTAGAAATGCTTTCAATTCCTGAGCCAACCTGGTTTTTATATCCTCTTTGCTACGTCCATCACTGTTTATTTTGCTTCTTAAGTAGCAAAAATGTCCTTCTACCTTTAGCTTTTCACCTGCCAATTTGACGTCCACTGGAGTTTCTGATTTATTTCGGCTACAACCATTATTTTTGTTTTATATTCATTGATTTTCACCATGAATTCCTTCCTCAAGACGGAGACCATACCATTTAAAAATTCATTCAAATCCTGTGGTAAATCTGCAAAAAAGACAATGTCATCAGCAAATCTCAGAGTTGAAACCACTTACATGAACTAATTGAATTTCTCAGGTGCGTTCCTTGATGTTCTCTTCTTACTTAAGCACAGACTTCAAGAAATAAAATAAAAAGATTTTTCAATGTATTTTTTTATTGCCGGAACTAAAAAACATTATTTTTAACAATTCCATTTGTCAAAATTAAACTGAAGTAAATCTAGAAAGAATTATGTGGTAAAATATAATGCATACACTGTAAGAAGAAATTACTTCTAAAATGTTCAACTTTTTGTCTTGAAAAGCTCACGAATAAAGGAAATGTTTATATTAAGAAATAGATTTTAGCAAGAACTAGAGTCAAAGATTTTTCCGCTAGCTGGGGAAACAACGACAGTTTTAGGTAGATTTCATTAGAAAGCTAACTATTGCAATGGGTTCCATGTTTCGACTTCCGGAAAATTTCGACATATCTTCGCGTATCACATCCCCCAGACCCCAAAACCAACGTCAGTTCAAAAGTTTATATATAATTTATGTATATATGTACTGTATCTATATATATATATCAGTTTCTTGTGGACACGATAACTGCCGTAATTTTGTACCAATCACTTTGAATATTTTACATAATATGTATCCCTATAAAATCTCGGTCGAGTTCGTTAATGGGCAAAATTGGTCGAAGGGGGTGAAAATGGGGGGGCTTTTTTTTCGAAAAAGTGAAATTTCGCTATAACTCTCTTTATACGTGAAATATCGAATCCATTCAAAGTTCATAATATGTGTCGGATAAGTGCCAAAAATGTATGTCAAATAAGTTTTTTGATAGCACCAACCATTGACCAAAGGGGTGGAAAAAAGTGGGTTTTTCGGGAAACATTAATCATATCTCTCTTAATAGGCACAATATCAAAACCGTACAAAATGGAAAATATTCCCCTAATAATTATCTAAAACTTTTGTCTGAAAGAATTTTTGATATGACCCACCATTACGCCAAGGGATGAGAGAAATGATTTCGGAATTTTTAAAAATGCCAAGTGCCACCAGAGGTTACCATAACAACGCTTTTAAATTGATAAGGGATGATCTATCAGAGGTTGCCAAGACAACGCCATTGACGAGATCACATTCATTTTTAGCCTACTTTTCACACTTTTCAAAAATGAGGAAAAAGTAGACTTATGAGATCGATCCTTGAAAATGTGTCTGTCCATCTGTCTGTCTGTCAGTCCTTCTGTCTGTCTGGCTGTGTGTGTGTGTGTGTGTCCCTATCAACTCCTAAACGGCTGCAGCAATCGAAACCAAATTTAGTATGAGTAAAGTTGTATACCGGAATATCTCAGGCCCATATTTGAAAAAGATGCCAGTGCTACCAACTGCTAAAAAAACGCACTAGAAATTTGAGCTCCATGTTGGATATCTTGGAAGGTATACATGGGAGCTATTCTAAAATTGGCACACATGTAGATAATAGTATTTCAGTTTAATTTCCACGTGGCCTTACATGACAGCGTTGCCAAAATATTTTTAAGCCTTCTGATAAGTCCAATTTTAAATGCATATAACTTCTACACTATCAATTGGATTTCAACCAAATTTTGTATATAATATGTGTACATAAACAGATATGACTGAGTGCATTCTTAAGAGCCACCAGGTCTGCCAACTGTTAATAATTGCTCTCTATTTTGTATCCAAATATATCAGAAAGTATGCAAGCCGACAGCTTTAAACTATGCACACGTAAATTACCTGACATTTTATATTAATTTGGAGTACCTTATATACGTCAGTTCTACCAACATGATTATAAGCCTGCTGATAGGACCAATTTTTAAATACATGTAACTTCTATACCAACAAATGGTTTTCATCCAAAATTGGCACAAAAATATATAATATTTCAGATTATTTCTGACCAGCACTCGCATGACATTGTTGCCAACATGCTTTTACGTGTACTAATAGATCCAATGTCTAAATCCATGTAACGTCCTTTGAACTTCAACCACATTTTGTATTCTGTACCTTAGGAGATGGAAGTAAGAATATATTCAGTCACCAGAGCTGCCAACTGTATTGCTCTATTAGGCTACATTATGCCTAGTATACCTTATTTCGAACTAATTAAGACATTTCGATATTACCCACTTAATTTCGTCATTATTCTAGATAGGTTCATATACTGTAGATTAATCTATGGCATGAATCTTAATTTTAAGAAAAGTAGGCTCTTTAGTTCGTCCCGGAACTTCTTGTTCCATCTGACTATGAGGGAAGCGGCTAACTGGTAGCATGCTGAACTTCAATGCCTAAGGTCGCTGGTTCAAAGCCGGCCAAAGTCGCCGGATTTTCTAAGAGCGCTAAAAATCTGTCAGCATGCTTTCCTTCGGAGGGGAAGTTACAACGTTCGTTGCAAGTTGCTGGTTGCGGTGGCATCTAGCAACCAAGTTCACAGCTAGGTGTCGTTGACGTTAGTATTTGGTACAAAATTAGGTACTACTACTTAAAATTGACCGTCTGCAGACCTTACCAGAATTACAGACTAATACAGTCATCAAAAATAACACCGTTTATCAGATTCTACACACACCCATTGTACACGGGGTTACATGACCACCTTGTCGCAGCCCTTAAACTGAGGAACTAACCAACATCTCTGCGGGATATAAAATTTTGCGTGAAGAAGTAACAGACTGTTAGATAGTTACACATTAGTCCCAAACCTTGCATAAGGACAGTGTGATCACAAGTATAAAAATGAACCCCAAATGACAAGAAGGTTACCATCCCCATAAGACAGTAAAATGTTAAAAATATGCATAGAAAGACGACAAAATGTTAACTAACCTCCAATTGTAAAATACTTTCTCGCAATAAATGAGGTCTGATCCTCCTACGAAAACCTGCATATTTTGCCTATTATAGCCTATCCCCTAGTTTGCCCGGTGAAATCTACCTCCGCCTTCCGGCGTGCCGAGAGGATTTTTTTTATTTTAGAGCGAGAGACACTACAATACCAGTTTTGGTATCCTTTTCTTTTTTTTTTATGTGTAACAACTTTCCGCTCGTTTGCTGAATAGCTTTGTTGGAGTGATTTTGAAAATTGGGGACGGAAGTGGATCAGAACGATCGAGCTGGCAGTCGTGGATCGAACGGAAGTATGCACTGCCCGCTCGATCGATCGAACGGAAGTGTACTAGCTGGCAGTGGTGGAAAACGAAAGTATGCACTGCCCGCTCGATCAATCGAACGGAAGTGTACTAGCTGGCAGTGGTGAAAAACGGAAGTGTGCACTGCCCGCTCGATCGATCGAACGGAAGTGTACTAGCTAGCAGTGGTGGAAAACGGAAGTATGCACTGCCCGCTCGATCGATCGATCCAGTGAGCAGTGATAAGACCCAGCTGGCAGTGGTACGAGAAACAATGTGGAATGTATATGACATACTGAACGGAAAACGCTCATGCGAACTCTGGTGTCAAGTGATTGAAACAAATGACATGGTACACGGCCGTGCATGGTACATGTTCGAAGTCTTCGTATCAGTATTTAAATGGTAAAATGCCTTAATATCAAACATTGTAAGTAGTCAGCATTGCCGGTATTATGTTTCTGCACAATGGCTATTCAAATATTAACCCACATAACGGTAATGCAGTCATCAATATAATATAATCGTTGTGGTTATACGAGAATTGAGCAAGCCTTCATGAACTATTACTGAATATATTCTGTTTACTCACAAGAGGGCCTATTCATAAGGCATTATAAACTCAATTTCACGCAGGAACATTATCGAAACAAGCAAAATATAAATGAAACTGAATTCCGTAATGCAGTATTATTGGAACGTAGAAATAAGTGACCATCTTGTGCACACAATTCGCGTAGTCGAAATAGCCATGTGGTTAGTGCTTGTGATTGTGAATCTAGTGATCCTGCGTTCGAATCCCGTACGGGGTGGATACTTTTGATACCCGATTATCAATTTAAACGATATTTATCATATCAGTATGACTCATTTTAACAGAATCCACATGCAATTACGTGTTGGTCTATGAATGAAGAGGACCTGTTTATAAGGAATTTAAGGTTATAAGCGGTGTCGCGTCTATTAATCTAGTTGATCCATATCATATTCTTTATTTAGGCTAGCGCTGGTGGAAGCTACAAATCATCTAAGAAAATGAGTTCCGTATTATAATCTACAATATCTATAAAACACTCCCTTTTACAATAGATTAGTATTTGTGCCAATAATAGTATAAAATACCGGTGTATCAACAATTTCACGTGAGGTTTCTTCTCTGTCAGATGTTACACATCATATGCGACTTCTGTAAGGCTCGTTTTTTTTTTATGTAGGCCTATATTGTCTAATAAAGAGGACATTTTAAACAAATCTACATTAGTGGTTTTTTTTTTTTTTTTTTTTTTAGCGTATGGCTATTTTAATGCCGGGAGTGTCCGAGGACATGTTCGGCTCGCCAGTTTTGTAGCTGCTTCGAGACGGACACCCAATGGGTGAGCTACAAGTACCGTTGGGGAGGAAAGTTTGGATGTAAGGACGAGGAGTTGGAAGGTAGCGGCTGTGGCCTATAGTTAGGGACCAACCCCGGCATTTGCCTGGAAGGAAGATGGGAAACCACAGAAGACCATCTTCAAGGTTGCCGGCGGGGGGATTCGAACCTCCTCGCCTCCCGGATGTGAGCGACTGCCAGCAGTCATGCCGTAACGACCACGGCTAACTCACCCGGTAGTGGGTATATTATCTGGACGCGCGGGTGTGGGAAATTATAAGGAAATTAGCTTTAGGAATGCGCTATGAAGAAAATAAATATACTGTTTCAAAGCAAATGGTGCTCAGCTTAATTTGACGCATTAAATTACATTTTGAAAGTTTTGAAGATTTTCTGCACTCCGGAGCCCTTCAGCCTCAAGAATGTGAGCGGAAGTTTCATTAAAAAAAGGCAAAGTGTTATTGCAAACGTATTTACTTAATAAAAATTAACCTCAAATCAATATAGGCTACATTTACTCACAAATTAGGTCCATACGGATATTTTTAGCAGAAGATCTGTGTACACAATATTGTATGTAATAATGTAAGCTGTGGTTCAATTTTGTGCGCAAATGCTCCCCATGTAGAAGAAAGGAAGGAAGGAAGCTTGTAGTTTAACGTGACCGTTAATCTCGCGATCATAAGCCACGGGACCTCCGTTTTACGTGGAATCCGAACCACAGGACATGGCATTTCACATCGAAAAGCTCACATGCATTGACCGGGAATCGAACCCGGTCCGCCTTGGTGAGAGGCATACAGCTTGACCGCTGCGCCACCACGCCCCCCATGTAGAATACGTAGAAGTTTACAAACATATTTTAATTAAGTTGGTTTTAATATTAGTTAGTCATGGAATGTTGAATTATTTTAGTTTTCCTACCTACACTTGGTTGGATAGCACTTTGGCTCCCCTGTTGGATGAATGTGAAAGTTCGGAAACTTAAATAATTACAACTACTTGGTGTCATGAAACGTGTAATTTTATTTACATTACTTAGTAACCTTTGCGGCGGTTAGTGCAGCAGATTCCCTGGCCGTTGTTGTTGTTTCATTTAGGGACCTGTGTCATAGTGATCGCTTCCTCGTGTACCTGAGCGTGTGTGTGTGTTGAATTATAGAAAACCTGTGTTATTGTGGTATCTGTACAAGACAATATTGTTTGTGTAACCAACATGGACCTATATTTAAATATTAGTCATAAATATTAAAGTAATATTCAGTCTATAAATTTAACAAGTATTAAATAATCATTACAAGTAGATTTTTCATCAGCGAATAAGGATCATTTCGAGGAGCATTTGCCCTGTTGATAATTTGAGGCGATCAGTTACCTAATTCACTCGATAATGTGCTGCATTCATGTAAAAGAAGTTCTTTTGAAGTAAGCTACCAAAAAAATGGATTTTGTACTTCAAAATTCAGAAAACATTACCCAAAATAAACCTTGTTCACCTTGTTAAAGTTTATGGGACAAATCGAAGAAAAGTTGCTCTTGCGACGTTTTAATACTATTATATTTATGCGTTTGAACTAGGCCCCTTTTAACTACTGTGGCTTTAGAGATGAAGGGGTCCCAAAAATCGACCCTAACGTAAATTTATTGACACGGTTCTCTGAACGGGGATTTTTTCCTTCAACCATGGGCACAACAGGTGAGGACGTCACGCTGCGCCCCTCAGGCAGCAATATGCAACATATCCAGTGTTTCTGTTGCAACTGTAATAGTGTGTGTAGGTGTACATTTTCTTTATGATTTACAATAGGGGTAAGAGCGCCGGCGCTTGAAGCAAGACACCATCCCCACATTTGCCTGGGGGTCAAGAGCACACTCAGGAGGCCCACTTTCAGCGCCATGATTCAAACCTTTGATCTCCTGTCTTCCATTTCCTCCTTATAGCGATGCGGTAGTGTGGGACAATTTTAACCTAAATCAGAGCTGGCAGGAAGAGTGCTCAAATTCAACATCTGGTACTACTGTTCATGAGATAAATCCAACTCGGAAAATGAATTGTTTTGACCTCCCAAGAAAACTATGGTGTTGCCTCAACAGACTGAGAACTGGGCATGGGCAATGTAATTGCTTGCACCATAAGTGGGGCTGGATGGATTTTCCAGTGTGTCAATGCAGCGATGAGGAACAGACCATGGACCATGTCATCCTGCGCTGCCCTCTTCATGCATACTCTGGAAGCCGCAGCGACCTGTTTCATCTTTCAGAAAGTGCTGTTGTGTGGTTGAAGAACTTGGACTTGGACTTATGAATTGCTTGTTGAACTCACCATACGATTAAATAAATAAAGTGTTAACAACGCTGCCAATAGCGTACAAAGGAATGCTGCCGCGTATTTAAGTATCATGCGATGTGCAGCTCTAGTTAGTTAGTTATTGTTGTTTTAAGGTGCGAA
The DNA here is from genome assembly GCA_946902985.2 of Meconema thalassinum. Classification (NCBI taxonomy): domain Eukaryota; kingdom Metazoa; phylum Arthropoda; class Insecta; order Orthoptera; family Tettigoniidae; genus Meconema; species Meconema thalassinum. The sequence continues at coordinate 1,212,923,011 of OX336388.2, forward strand.
AGTACGAGGGCATCTGTCCCTCTTAACACAGACTTAAGTATACAAAGTTGGAAAGGAATTTAAAATTTCGAGGTGGACACCTAAATTTGAAAAGACCAAAAATTAATAAAACAAAAAATTTAATAAAACTAATAATTACAATGTATGTCTACCCCTTATTATTCCCGTTTTTCCAACGGGGTCGGGGATGAGATGCGATGGAAGTCTTTGTGGCGATGGTTTTTACGGCCGGATGTCCTTCCTGACGCCAACCTCGTGAGAGGAGTTAATGAGAGATGAAATGAATGATGGTGAATGAAACTGGACAAGGATGTGGAAGGAAGCGGCCGTGGCCTGTCAGAAGGTACCGTCCCAGCATTTGCCTGGTGTTGAAAATGGGGAAACCACGGAAAACCATTTCAAGGACGGCCGACGGTGGGGCTCGAACCCACACGTCTACCGAGTCAGCAGAGAGCTTGGCCCCATGACCTAATGCTGAGCTTTAGCCAGCGTAGCCACTACTGTCGGTCAAAACTAATAATTACAATATAAACAAAAATTACGGGGGAAAAAATCAGCATTCAAGAAAGAACAAGTAGTCCTTGTGTCAATGAACACTGGAAAATTTAGATTGCTGGGCTTAACCCACTCTCACTTATAAAGCGGATGACGAAATCATCAGCCACCGCGTCATCGGCTAATATAAGTTTGAGTGTCATCTGCAAACCAAGGTTTATTCGTAAGTCAGCAAGATCCACACTACACTCGGTTAAATTTTGGGCCACGGTGTAAACGGCTGCACAGGTACAAAGTGGGGGGTCTTCCCTTCTCATTAAGTAAGAGTGGGTGGATCTTTTATGATTTATCCTTAGCCTACACAAAATGACGGACTCCCTCTGTGACCGGAAAGAGCTGCCACACGCAAGTAATTCCTTTGATAGATCTCACTGTGTTTAATGTGTAGCTCTAATGAAGCGAGTAAAATGTATAGAATATCTGTGCAGCAATGTGAGTGTAAAATTATATCTACAGTGTCTTTTCCTCTACATGTTCAGCGACTTTTTAATAACATTGTCATTGTTAATATACCGTAGGCTACATTAAGTGTATGTGCCTCCAGCTTCGTCTTAATATATTTACAATGTGTTTCCGTCTTCACACTTAATCCAACATTAGTACATACGGCATAACCTCCAAAACCTTTGTAACTGATTCATTGCTTTTAGTAACACGTTTATCATTACATTTGCTGCCTCTTCTTTCGTTGGCACAGTCCCTTAGTCGCCTATGGCAAGATTTACCTCTCTTAGTTGAAATAAACTCCATAATTAACCGGACTTAACCTAAGTTAGACACAGACAGAATATGAACCGTACTGAACCTAAGTTAGACACGGACAGAATATGAACCTTACTGAACCTAAGTTAGACACAGACAGAATATGAACCGTACTGAACCTAAGTTAGACACGGACAGAATATGAACCTTACTGAACCTAAGTTAGACACGGACAGAATATGAACCGTACAGAACCTAAGTTAGACACAGACAGAATATGAACCGTACTGAACCTAAGTTAGACACAGACAGAATATGAACCGTACTGAACCTAAGTTAGACACGGACAGAATATGAACCTTACTGAACCTAAGTTAGACACGGACAGAATATGAACCGTACAGAACCTAAGTTAGACACAGACAGAATATGAACCGTACTGAACCTAAGTTAGACACAGACAGAATATGAACCGTACTGAACCTAAGTTAGACACGGACAGAATATGAACCTTACTGAACCTAAGTTAGACACGGACAGAATATGAACCGTAATGAACCTAAGTTAGACACAGACAGAAAATGAACCGTACTGAACCTAAGTTAGACACGGACAGAATATGAACCGTACAGAACCTAAGTTAGACACAGACAGAATATGAACCGTACTGAACCTAAGTTAGACACGGACAGAATATGAACCTTAATGAACCTAAGTTAGACACAGACAGAATATGAACCGTACTGAACCTAAGTTAGACACTGACAGAATATGAACTTTACTGAGCCTAAGTTAGACACTGACAGAATATGAACCGTACTGAACCTAAGTTAGACACGGACAGAATATGAACCGTACAGAACCTAAGTTAGACACAGACAGAATATGAACCGTACTGAACCTAAGCTAGACACGGACAGAATATGAACCTTACTGAACCTAAGTTAGATACAGACAGAATATGAACCGTACTGAACCTACGTTAGACACAGGCAGAATATGAACCGTACTGAACCTAAGTTAGACACAGACAGAATATGAACCGTACTGAACCTAAGTTAGACACGGACAGAATATGAACCTTACTGAACCTAAGTTAGACACAGACAGAATATGAACCTTACTGAACCTAAGTTAGACACAGACAGAATATGAACCGTACTGAACCTAAGTTAGACACTGACAGAATATGAACCTTACTGAACCTAAGTTAGACACAGACAGAATATGAACCTTACTGAACCTAAGTTAGACACAGACAGAATATGAACCTTACTGAACCTAAGTTAGACACAGACAGAATATGAACCGTACTGAACCTAAGTTAGACACAGACAGAATATGAACCGTACTGAACCTAAGTTAGACACGGACAGAATATGAACCTTACTGAACCTAAGTTAGACACGGACAGAATATGAACCTTACTGAACCTAAGTTAGACTCAGACAGAATATGAACCGTACTGAACCTAAGTTAGACACAGACAGAATATGAACCGTACTGAACCTAAGTTAGACACGGACAGAATATGAACCTTACTGAACCTAAGTTAGACACGGACAGAAAATGAACCGTACTGAACCTAAGTTAGACACAGACAGAATATGAACCGTACTGAACCTAAATTAGACACGGGCAGAATATGAACCTTACTGAACCTAAGTTAGACACAGACAGAATATGAACCTTACTGAACCTAAGTTAGACACAGACAGAATATGAACCGTACTGAACCTAAGTTAGACACAGGCAGAATATGAACCGTACTGAACCTAAGTTAGACACAGACAGAATATGAACCTTACTGAACCTAAGTTAGACACGGACAGAATATGAACCTTACTGAACCTAAGTTAGACATGGACAGAAAATGAACCGTACTGAACCTAAGTTAGACACAGACAGAATATGAACCGTACTGAACCTAAGTTAGACACGGACAAAATATGAACCTTACTGAACCTAAGTTAGACACGGACAGAATATGAACCTTACTGAACCTAAGTTAGACACAGACAGAATATGAACCGTACTGAACCTAAGTTAGACACAGGCAGAATATGAACCGTACTGAACCTAAGTTAGACACAGACAGAATATGAACCTTACTGAACCTAAGTTAGACACCCACAGAATGACGAGTTACCAAACCAAATGTGTCCCACCATACTGCCTGCATTCTCGAGCAGGGGATTTCCCACCATACTAGACTGTCACAATTTGCCTACATTCCGTCGCTAACGGTAAACTCAGATAATTTATAGCTCGTCGCTAATGGGACTCTTAATGATCACTTCATGATCCGTCGCAAATGGAAATCATCGTAAACGGAGAGACACCCTTATAGCCATGGTAGGTAACGTAATGCGCGTGGTCTCTCCGCGGTGTACATAAAATATATTTTTTACGCGGACGCACTTACAAAAGGTAAGAAAAATGTTTACCCACGGCCGACTGAATACGAGCTGCGCTCTATACCGGCCTTGACATTCCCAGTCAGAACCCATGTATAACATGTAATTGGAAAGTTTCTACTCGTTGCCGGTAGAGCGCACTCCCCTCCCATTATAGGCGCGATAAGGAATCAGCTGTACAGTACGTATATTAAATGTGTAATCTCAAGAACCACTGGATGGATTTTGAAGCTGCTTTCACCATTCTGTAAAGGTGATCTCGAGGAAGATTTGTGTAGAAAATAATTTATTTATGACCAAAGGGAGCCAAGCAGTAACGATTTCAGTGAAAACGTCGAAAAAATAGCCTGGCGTCCGTGCCCTTTTTAAGCTTACGCTGGGCGAACCGTTAAAAATATCATTATATTATGAGTGTAAGAATTGTTCAGCGTGAGAAATTCTACAAAAAAGTCCGCGAGAGCATATCTCTATCTTCGATACATCGCCCACTATAAGTGTTTTTAGTTTGGACGGGAGGGGCATTTGGCTTGCACCTCGCCATTCTTAAATTACGTCTGACAGGAATTCCTTGCACATTCATAACTGTTCTCGGGCGAAGCCGGGGCGGGTTGCTAGTGACACTATATAATTATTATCATTATAATTTCCGCATTATCAAAATTAAAATTATATCACAAAATAAAATAGCGTGCTAATAAATCTAAGAGAAATTAGACATACCTTGCACCTTCTTCGGGTACAAGGACACTACTCCAACACCGTCTCATTAAAAGGAAAGAGAGGATCAAAATTACAGCCGGGAACAAGTAGCAGCTAATCGTGTGTTGTGTTTTGTGCTAAGAGATCTTTCGACAAATTATCAGATACCGTGTGCCTTCTTTTTCACGAAGCAGCTGTCAGGACTGGTCTTACATAAACTCCTGCTGGACGTTATTCTCGAGGTTGAACAATGCGGTTCCATAATTATAATAACTGTCTCTGATAATCACAAAACTAACACTACAATGATGAGGCATTTAGGGGGAGGGAATTTGCAACCAATGGTCAATCACCCATACGACGAGTCTAGGAATGTATTCCCTAGTTTTGTTCATTGTCACATTCTAAAAAAAAAACATTAGAACGCAGTTTCTGTAACGAGAGATGACTGATGGTACTGGAATAATTTCAGGGAAATACTTGTCATTACTATACACAATGCAAAAGGGTGAGATCGTCAAACCGGTCAGACACCTCACTAAAAACACATCGAACCCACTAAATTTGAAAAAATGAATGTTCGGCGTGCCAAGGAAGTGTTCTCGTCAGAAGTTATTGGTGCCATTAGTACACTGAAAGAAAATATAAGCGTACACATTCATGGACGCAGAAGCAACCATTTTTTTTGAAAAACGTTAATAAATGGTTCGCTATGCATGACGTAAGCATCACATATCATCATATTCAGTCTAGAAATCCAGATAAAGGGCATTTTTTCTCATTAAATGTCAGTCGCCTAAACTGGCTAGAGGAATATTTTCTTTCTTACCTTGAAACTTTGAAAGCTGCTAGTAACGCTGCTAGAAAGGACTTCCCTTCCTGAGTTCTGAGACTTACGAAGCTACCTATACAATTAATCACGGATTCAGCTGTCCAGTGCATAAGGTATCTTCTAAAAATGGGTAGAGGAAAGTCGCCAAATATGGGGAGTTTTTTTTATAGGGCTCACATTAGACATAAGAAGGAACGGAATAATTTTGGTTTTCTCACCAATGTAAACCTCAGGCGATATACTATGTATATTACAAATATGGGCACGTTTGATGATGTAATACCCTCTGATATTATTGTTAACTTTAAAAGTTCACTTCCCCGTATTAGGCAACCGGGTTTCGTAATATGGGGAGGTGAGAAACCTCACGGTTTTTATTTATAATAGGTACACTGAATAGTATACCCTACTAATTAAAGCATTAATTCTGACATTTTTTTTTCGTGTGGCCTCCTGAGAGGCCGAGTGCAGGTCTTTCTAGTCGACGCCCGTGGGCGACCTGCGCGTCAGGATGAGAGATGGAATGGATGAAGATGAATGAAACTGGGAAAGGATGTGGAAGGAAGCGGCCGTGGCCTGTTAGAAGGTACCGTCCCAGCATTTGCCTGGTGTTGAAAAATGGGAAACCACGGAAAATGAACACACGCGTCTACCGAGTCAGCAGAAAGCTTGGCCCCATGGCCTAACGCTGCGCTTTAGCCACTACTGTCGGTAATTCTGACAATGTAATGAAATCATGAACACAAATATTACAAAAATACAAATGAATATTTTAAGTAAATAACAGTCCTAGTTTCCTGTTGCCGAACTTCCAAACCGTTCAGCAGAAAAATGCATAAACTCGAATGAAAACCGGGTGATTCTGATCGAATCCCCCTCCCGTCCAAACTAAAAACACTTATAGTGGGCGATGTATCGAAGATAGAGATATGCTCACGCGGACTTTTTTGTACAATTTTTCATGCTGAACAATTCTTACACTCATAGTATATTGATATTTTTAACGGTTTGTCCAGCGTAAGCTTAAAAACGCACGGACGTCAAGTTCTTTCTTCGACCTATTCACTGAAATCTAAAATCGTTACTGCTTGGCTCCCTTTGATCATAAATAAATTATTTTCTACAGAAATCTTCCTCAATATTACCTGTACAGAATGGTGAAAGCCGCATCAAAATCCATCCAGTGGTTCTCGAGATTACCCGTGATATCCAAGAATCGGGGACTTTGTTTTACATTAAGTAGAGATAAGTCTTAGTCGTGCAATGCTTGGTGAACAGCGCTGTGTGAGCAGTTGAGTGACTAACAAGATTTCATGAAAAAGGTCTCATTGTCTAGGCCGGTATGAGCGCATTCAGTCGGCCGTGGTTTACCACATTTTTTCCCTACTTGGGGATGGAGAAAGTGGAATTGTGGTCTACCTGTTTAAGTCGCCCGTCACTCCAGCTATGACTGTTGTACAAATTTATGTTGTAGAAATATACACAATGCTATCACGGGCTGGTGCTCACCCTCTGGGGAGGGGGGGATTTATGTATCATCTGCGTATGAGTGCATGCTGGTGCCTTTGTTGAGAGACTGTACACCATGAAGTATCCTTTATGTGCACGAGAGCGTGCCTGAGTGGGGACGGGAGGGAAGGAAGCGATCACTGTTTCTTACAGAGATGAGGGCTAGCTGTACTGTACTTCTTTATAGAATAACAATTAACAGTCTTGAGTCAAGAGCCATTCATATCCCCTGTAACCGGGGAGAAAAATCGTCTTACTGCCCAACTGTGTGGTATGGTTATTGATGCACTCACCTTCTGTGAGTCAGACCCGACACAGTCGGTCGATATTTCACCCTTACTGTATAGTGCCAAGGGTCTGAGATATCGAACAAGGGAGCATCTGCTAAAAATTCCAGGGGCTACTCTATCAGACTCGTCATGAAATTTGTATTATTTCGAACCAAGCAGTGTTATCACTGTTGTTTCCATGACAACGTAGGAATTGTTTTTTCTCTCTGGATATATCGATTTATTAAGTTTCGTGAATAACTGGATCCATACTAAGATTTCTTTGAACATGGTTCAGTCAGCTAAATTCCCACGTGTGTTTATTTACGTTCCTGCTCGGAGATAATGAAGGCACGTGGTGATATTTCTAATGACGAATAGGAAATAAGCAAGGTTTTAACGCTGAGTTAAGTGGGTGAGAATAAACTTTCGACCGATGACGACTTTAATTCTGCTGACGACCAATTTAATTTTAAAAATCTATTTAAATTACTTTTCATCAATAAATCATACAAAGTATTAATTATTTATTATCTAATGCGTTTAAAATATATTCACTTGTTACGAAAAATATCAACAATTTATCTAAAAATATATGTAGGAGTTAATTTTAAAAACCAAAAGACATAGTTTCATACATTTCTGAAGGATCACCCATAATAGCTTGGCATCGAAAGGGTTAAGGTTGTATAAGTGAGAATCAGTTGATTCATTAATTTCTAGAACGTTAGAAAGACCCTCAAAGACAAAATGTCGGCATCCATGTGTCTCACAATTAGGGCTCACGATCAGTTTTCGATTACAGTAAACGCTTAAAATCATCGCATAGAATACGCTTCTTTTATTAAACATTTTTCTAAAAACGTTTAAGCGTTTCCTGAAAATAAGCGTTCAAACCTTTTGTCAAGAAACATCATCTCAAACGTTTAAAGTCTCTTTTTAATCTTTAGCGACAGATTACCTCGTAGTTCCTCCCCTTAAAACAACAACAATAACTAACTGACTAACTCTCTTTAATCTTGACCCTCTTAAATTAAATAAATGTTTCTGGCGACTGACGTTTTCACTGCTTCTAAAGGAAGTGTTACGAAGGTTTTCAGTTCATAAGTCTAGTGCGAGGAATGAATGCACAGTGGAGCCGTTTACTGGTATTTTGGAGTATTTAAGACCGCCATATGGTATGAGAAATACCGGTACTGCTCAGACTTAAAATCTGATGAAAGCGAAGTTGTTTATTTTACCGACAATAACACCCGTCAAACACGAAATACCATTTCGGTACGTTTATTAAATGAAGGAGACGAAAATGGAACACGTTCAAGGTTAAAGAAACACATTTTCACGACATCTTGTATAGAAATCGATCTATTGTAACATCGTAAAACGCTTAATTAGGAAACTATTTGTTAAAAAAGAACGTTTGCTCCTTTCTTTATTAAACAATGTTAAATGTTTCTGAAGAAAGCGTTGATTTATTTAAACGTTTTACAAAACGCGGATAATAAGAAAATGTTTATGTGATTAAAAGTTTAATAGGGAGCTGTACTCTAAATCCACAGCAGATAAAAGCAACGATAATTGCGAATTATTTACTTGAATAGGTCAGGAAGGGAGGAGGACTCGAGTCGAAAAAAAAAATACTCGTATATTTAAACCGCTTTATAAAGGACACATTCAGTGTACTAGGAAAAACAATTGTAGCAATAAATCAATTATGGTGGGGAAAAAAACTTTCGCTATTTTTATTATTTATTTATTTATTTATTCATTTATTTAAGTTGATTAGACCCTTAGGATCACATAAAACCTATTATGAACACTGCTGTTATTTCTCTTGTTCTTCCAAAACTCCTTCATCGTTTCGCTATGTTGAACTCGGCGTTCTTCCGTCCTTCCTTTCCCCGGTATCCTTGTTCGATCTTCAGTTGTAACTTCCCAACTGTGGACCTTATGTCTGAATATCATTCAATCCTGGTTGTCTATTGGTATGATATTGGCATTTTTTTGGACCTGAGTTATCCAGACTGTTGTCACTTTAAATTTCCTAAAGTAGGTCAGATTTTTCCTTGTTAATCAGTCGTCATTCAGTCTCATGATGTGGCCGTGAACTCTCAATCGTCGTTAGCGGAAATCTGTCCCCATGTTATCATTATTATTATTATAATTATTAGACTAATATTGTTACCGACGGTAGTGGCTACGCTGGCTAAAGCGCAGCATTAGGTCATGGGGCCAAGCTCTCTGCTGACTCGGTAGATGCGTGGGTTCGAGCCCCACCGTCGGCCGTCCTTGAATTGGTTTTCCGTGGTTTCCCATTTTCAACACCAGGCAGATGCTGGGACGGTACCTTCTGACAGGCCACGGCCGCTTTCCTTCGACATCCTTGCCCAGTTTCATTCACCATCATTCATTTCATCTCTCATTAACTCCTCTCATGAGGTTGGCGTCAGTAAGGGCATCCGGCCGTAAAACCCATCGCCACAAATACTTCCATCGCATCTCATCCCCGACCCCGTTGGAAAACGGGAATAATAAGGGGTAGACATACATGCATTGTTATTGTTATCTTTTGAATCCTGGTATAACTGCCGTGATCACAGAGACACCAAGGTACTGAATTTTACCCCGGAGGAATGTACATTAAATATCGTGACATCGGTATTTCGCACTTAAGCCTCTAAATACAGTACTCATAAATAGTTCTGAGATCGATCTCAAAACATAACCAACAAAGAATCAATTAACTTATCCATCTAAATCAGAAAACTGATTCGCACATAATTTTATGTCCACATGAAAAATTTTACATTTGAAAACTACAGTAAATCCATTGATTTAACAATTAAAAAAAGGTATTTGTTGAACCCGTCTTTGTCCTGACCGCCGCAAAAGAATCTTACGTGATGAAAGCAGTTCCTGAGTGAATTATGCACCCAGTTTCTGACGAATGCCGGCTAGAGTCTGTATATCAGTTACCCTTACCCATGCGCTGCGAGCCATATCACTTTCAGACACAAACGAATTACTCACCCTCTGCCCTGCCCCTCTCCAAAATGAAAGCTTCCTACACTTAAGCCAAGTTTTATTGAAACATCATAATTGATTTGCCGGTCCAAACATGACAAAGGAGATGAAATCCCTGTACACACGCGACCCAGGGGATCAGTGCGCCTTTATCTGTTCTAGACCCACTCAATTTACCTCGTCCATACTACTTTTGTTTCCACTACTTTAGGAGGGTTTATTAATAACCCCCAACGCTTTATCGCCCATTGTGTATCACGCTTAAGTTATATCAATGATGTTGATTATTATTATTACTATTATGATTGGTAGAGTCTAGCTAAATTTGTAGGTTATTTGGTTAGAAACGCTCTATCAAGTTCAAACGATCACCGCTAGGTGTCATTGACAGAGGCATCTCTTGTTGCCAAAGATGGAACTACTTGAAATTGAACTTGATGGGGAGCCTACGGGCGTTTAATTAAAATACCCTGCTATGGCCATTGGCTGCAATTCAAATATAACTACTGTTATGATTGCCGGCTCGGTGATGTTTGGGTAGTGCGCACCGGGTTTGATTCCCGGCTTCAGCTGGGTTTTTATACACTGACGTGAGGAGTAGAACAGGGTGCACTCAGCCACGTGAGGACAATCGAGTAGCTGTCTGACAGTGAGAGAGCACCCCAGCCTGTACTTTCCGGCAATCAATAACAAATATTTACTGTAGTCTAAGTTATACATTTTTTATCACATGTCATTTTTTCAGGTAGTGTTTTCGCGTGTCTCAGAAATTGGGATATATTGTGTTGACCGACTGAAGAGTTGATATTGAAATGTAAATGATTTTACGTCGGTCAACACAATTGTACCCAAATTATAATGGGTGTTATTCCCTAAACCTGAGAAAAAAAATAATTTCGTAGTCAGTTTACCCTCTAGGTAGGCTTTTCCCACGTACTCAGCGAGGAAACCCACCTTTACCGCCTCTACGGGCAGTGTCCTGGAGCTTGACATCGAATAGGGGGATACAACTGGGGAGGCTGGACTAGCGCCTCGCCCAGGTGGCCTCACCTGCAAAGTGAACAGGAGGGCCTCATGTGGGATGGGACGGGATGGGAAGAATGGGAGGGATAAACAACGAAGAGGGAAGGAGGCGGTCGTGGCCCGACGATAGGTAGCATCCCGGCATTTGGCCCGAAGACGAAGTGGGAAACCTTGGAAATCCACTTCGAGGATGGCTGAGGTGGGAATCGAACCCCCTCTACTCATTTGGATCGCCCGAGGCTGAGTAGACCCCGTTCCAGTCCCCATACCACTCTTCAAATTTCATGGCAGAGCCGGGAATCGAATCTTGGACCTCCGAGGTGGCAGCTAAGCACGCTGACTACTACACCACGGAGGCGACCCTGAAAAATATACATGAGATTAATAAATGCACTTGGATAACTTGTTTCGATAGTCAAGCGATCATCAATACATCCCTTACACTCAGGCTATTAATCTGTGTCTTCGTATATGTGGGTTAACACAGTACACTATTTTAGTTACATAAGTTTATTGTGAACTTGCGTAACTTACCACATTTGTTACTTTTGTGTCATTTATTGTATTGACAATGTTAGTAGTTATTGACCCTCGAGTTAATTTGTTTAGTGTGATAATTTGTAGTGATTAATTCTTAGGTTGGTGTTCAAAAGCAGAGTGTAATCCATGACTAGCCTAAAAAAATCAAAATATTAAAAAAGTAGTTCCATAACGAACTAATGAGCCTAATTTTCTTAAAATTATAGAGAGCATATATCAACAGTTGGCAGACCTGGTGACTCTAAATATTCCCTTAGTTCCATCTCTTAAGCTACACAATGCACATGCAACATTTGGTTGAGGACCAATAGATAGTATGCACGTTACATACATTTAAATATTGAATTTTTCAGCATGCGTAAAACCAGGTTGGCGACACTGCCATGAATGGGATGCTCAAACATAAATTGAAATATTATGATCTATATATGTGCCAATTTCGAAACAACTGTATTTATTAGTATGTGAATCAACATTGAATCTATCAGCACGCGTAGAATCATGTTGGCAGCACCGTCGTTATCGGTTTCTGAAAATTAACGTACATTTGCAGGTGCTATATGTAGGCCTATGCAAAGTTTAGAACTGTTTGCCTGCATACGTTCTGATATATTGAGATAAGTATAAAAATAGAGAGAGTGCATATTTCAACAGTTGGCAGCCCTATTGACATTAAAAGTAACCGCATATTCATATCTGCTTTGGTGCGCAAACCACATACCAAATTTGGTTGAAATCCAATTGATAGTATGGAAGTTACATGCATTTAAAGATTGGACCTATCAGCAGGCATACATGGTAACAATCCAGATGAAAGCTTTTTTTTAGCTAGAAGATAACATTATCAAATTATAACATTAGATCAATCGCAGAAAGCCTCGGTGGCTTAGGCGGCAGAGAGCCGGCCTCTCACCTCTGGGTCCGTGGTTCAAATCCCGGTCACTCCATGTGAGATCTGTGCTGGACAAAACGGTGGCAGACAGGTTTTTCTCCGGGTACTCCGGTTTTCCCTGTCACAATTTCATTCCAGCAACACTCTCCACTATCATTTAATTTCATCTGTCATTCATTTAATCATTGCCCCGGAGGAGTGCGACAGGCATCGGCAGCCGGCACAGTTCATATCCTCGCCGCTAGATGGGGGCTTCATTCATTCCATTCCTGACCCGGTCGGAGACTGGAAGCAGGCTGTGGATTTTCTTTTCAGATCAATCGCAGCGTTTCGCAGGCCAGCAGCAGAGGCAGGTTAAGCCAATAATGTGAGTGGTATACAGGGTGTTTCTAAATTCGCAATACAGATTTTGAGGGCCTGTAGTGGGGACCAAGACGGTGAAATTTAGTATAGGAACTTGTGTCCGGAAACGTACCGTCTTCCCGCTACCCACAAGAAACCATTACAGCACACGTTCACAGCTCCCATATTTAAGGCGCTCAGTCCAACTCCTGCTGCTTGTCGTCTGGGTCCAATTACAGGAGGGGCTAAATGTGATGACCACCGACGTCAACACGGACACGGTATCTTCGTACCATGTTCTGGTACACACGATCACCAAAGCCTGGTCCTCCAACATCCGCAGCAGCCATAACCCACGTCAGTAGGTCTTTCTCGGATTCCACAGGGGTCTCGTAAATCAAGGTTTTCATGTGTCCCCACAGGTAGTAGTCTAGCGGTGTCAAGTCGGGTGAACGTCAAGCAAAGAAAGCAGGCCACCACAACTTATCCACTATTGCCTAAATCAGAGGTGCAGATGATCTCGGACCGCAAGTGAAATAAAATTAGGTGGTGTACCATCGTGCTAAAACCACATGTTTTGACGCACATGTGAATTTTGAAATCCTCCCTATATTATTCTGCTAAGGTCCCATTCCGGTTTTGTACCGAAAATAAGGTCCTGTTAACACCAACCTACACATATGGGCTACCTACAGGTTCCGCATAACCCCATGTGTGCCCCAAACGCACTCACTTCCTCTTTAAATGCCTCACAATTAAGTAATACCTTAAAAATGTACATTTACAATAGGAGCACCGTAACCTGGTGAGCCTGCCGCTAGAGCGCAGGGCAGCGCGGCGGCGGCAGCCATCTTGCGGGAGCGCGGGGTATTGCTAGCTGAGGAGTCTCTCAGCAGATGGCTCCGGTGTAGTCTCGCCAAGACTTTCTATAGGGTTCAATCCTTTGCAAATATAAAAATTGCTGTAGAAGAAACTCCCGAGCAAACAATAACCGATGAATTCGTTGTAACATCGAATATTGTCTACAAAGAGGTGCTGCGACAAGTACAAAGCACTGTTCTACATAATTCTTTGTGTTCTTCTCATGTACGTATGCCGCTTAACAACAATAAATACATTTCTTCAATATTTAAAACTTCGTTCTCCCACATTCTTCCCTATTACGCCATAAACCTACATTCACGTCGCGAAAGCTCGCACGGGCCCACTACTAACATTTATTTGCGCAGCATTTTGATAGTTTGCTAATTCCAAATTTTTTTGAAGGAGTTTAATTTTTTTTAAGCATCAGCATTAAATTTCTAGAACAATTTATATTTATGTTCATGAGAGCAAAGAGCCGTCCGTATATCTCTTGAAGTTCGTGAAACAATCCAACATTTTATATTTATATATTCTAAATCAATAAGTTATTAGCTTTAGGCCTACATAGTTCATACCTGCCTTATACTTCTCTTTGGTATCATTTGTTACATTTTTTTTGCAAAGAACTTCATTAAAATTATATGTGATCAGTTTGTTTTCTTTATAACTTTACAAATATCTGTTTTGCATACAAATTGACGTTAATTCAGTATTTATATTTATATTTTGTTCCTTGGAGAAACTTCCTATGGCATTCAAAATTGCAGGGAGTCATATCTCACTGGCTAATGTGATGACAAATTTTGTAGTTCGTTCACTGGTGTTAAAAGTATCCTTTCTTTTTAATAAAACAAAAAGAGAAATTAGTGATTCCTATGATAATATGTGGCAACACCACCAAGCTATTATGCATGCGATTTCGTATCGTTTTAAAGGTGTTTAGCCACAAACTGAACGCAGACAGAACACCCTACATTCGAGTGACTCTTCTCAGGACTTGACCGTCAGCTCAGGAAATCCACTCTACTTACTAGTGGCCATCTCATTGGTTTTCCGCAAGAGCTGTTGCCACACAAGAGGTGTTCACGGCTGCCTTTGGACACTGCCTACCTCCAATTAGATATAGCCCCCAGCCTTAAGTGGTTTTACCTTCCGTTTTCAGAGTTACATCCAAGAATGTTTCCGTCCCTTCTTAAACTGTCTGGAATGTACAAAATCAATTATATATTACTTGAGAAACTTTATAAACCTAGAGCTTGAGAAGAATGCATTCTTCATGTCAAGCAGATATTCTTCTCATTTTAAACCATAAACTCAATTATTGACCTCATTACTATAGAGGTATCATTCCCATTTTCAACGGGATCAGGGATGAATTGCGATGAAAGTCCTATGTGGCGGGCATTTTTATATAAATAAACCCATTCGATAAAAACGATCATTGGCCGCAAAAAAAGTGGAAAATGGAAGGAAATACGAAGCCACTTTTAAAATCAAATATAAATTGGCCATTTCAGAAACAATTCCAGATATTATGCAGTACAGTGTAGGATCCTTGACGATCAAATGTAAACATTGTTCTATATTTTGTTTCTTTTGCGTGAAATCTATGCTTGGTTACTTTGGCCTTTGCAGTTGTGATGGTAAAATTGATCTTCTGGAATATAAAGTATTTGACTGGCTGCAACAATTTTTCACTGGAGATGATATATCAAGAAATTTCAGAGATAATATTTGGCAGTCGAACAAT
This sequence comes from Meconema thalassinum, assembly GCA_946902985.2. Classification (NCBI taxonomy): domain Eukaryota; kingdom Metazoa; phylum Arthropoda; class Insecta; order Orthoptera; family Tettigoniidae; genus Meconema; species Meconema thalassinum. The sequence goes on from OX336388.2 coordinate 1,212,938,429, forward strand.
GCTTTGCCCTTCGTTTCCTTTGGTGCCAATGTTACAGTGCCCCATGAATACGGTCCATATTGTATTAAAATTTATGTAAATACACATCATCGCATTTCTTCCTTGTATTCCAAAAACCCAAGCGACGGTTCATGCGGTCAGTTTCATATATTATACTCCTCGGATGGTAATCAAGTCATATCTGCGAATACAGCGAATTATTGCATCGGGGAGGGCACACTTCTTATATTAAACAATATTTTGCAAGAGAATAACCCCTACTTTCAACATTCAGAATACCTCTAAATTAATTTGCAGTCCAGCTGACGATATTCGATTAGCATGGCTCATAATATGTACGTTTTGCCTGTTTTGACGCACGCTTCTCGCCAAACAGTTATTCACAAATTGTATCAAATACTCTTATCTCTGGCCCTTCTCCAAAATAAGCCGCTTACATAAAAAAACGCGATCGAAACCTGATGAAATGGAAATTTATACCTTTGCTACATGTTAAGAACAACTACTCCTTTGTAGATGGTGAGGAATCAAATGTTACTGAATTACCAGCTAGACTTTCAACGTATGAGGGCATCGTGACAGATTTACGACGAAACATTCACTTCTGCGAAGTATATAATACATTTCTTGAAAGTTTGTATTCTTGCACCAAAAATTAACAATGTAATGATATAGATTTAAAAGTCATTGAACTTATATCCAGTAGTTCAAACATACACATCAGCGTTAACAGATTAAATACTGAAGATGAAAGCCAGCTAATTCATTTTACTACAGAATTCTTCAATTCCTTGGATTTAAGTGTTTCGCCTCTACATACTCCAAACGTTTGAGCCATTTTATGCTCCTTAGAAATCTGAACGTTTCCCAAGGGCTCATATATGGAACCATATTGATTGTAAGAAATTGCTTGGATTTGGATATAATGTGCAGTTAATATTAGGTATAGAGCTCAAATATAACGACTTGATTTAACATCTTCCGATAAAACACTTACGGTACATTTTCTTTTAAAACGCAGCAACTTCCTGTTCGCTTGGCATACGTTACCACAATCAATAAAGCTCAAGGAGAAACTCTGAAAGGTATAGGTCTCTATTTACCTCATCAGATTTTCAGTCATGGCCAGCAGTATGTTGCAATGCCGAGAGTGCAATCTTTTGACGCCCTTAAAGTTGCAATATTGCCAAAAAAGTACTCGTACAAAGAATGTAACTTATATAAGAAACTTCTTCACTAAATACGTTTTCCATTGTCCGTCATGTTTTGATGGGCTTCAACTAGTTATTATTATTGTTATTATCATCACTGTACACATGGGTAACATATTGTTTGTTTAATACTTTTGCTTATATTCATGCTCTGGTTGAACTTCCCAGTTGTTCACTTCGTTACGGAAGGAGTCTCTGTCTGATGTTTCGGTTATGTTAGCAGTTCGCATGTCCTTTTGTACTTCTTTCATCCATGGTGTGGTACTTTTGAGTGATGATATGTAATCTAGTATTCTTTTTGTTAGTCGAGTATTCGCCAGTCGAAAATTGATACCATGACGCACTCTTGACCATGTGGAATGTTTATGACATACTGAACGGAAAACGCTCATGCAAACTCTGGTGTCAAGTGATTTAAACAAATGACATGGTACATGTTCGAAGTCTTCTTATCAGTATTTTTAAATGGTAAAATGCCTTAATATCAAACATTGCAAGTAGTAGGCATTGCATTGGCATAAGGAATTTTAAACTCAATGTCACTCAGGAATATTATCGAAACAAGCAAAATATAAATGAAACTTAATTCCGTAATGCAGTATTATTGGAACGTAGAAATAAGTCACCATCTTGTGCAAAATATTTGCGTAGTCGAAATAGCCGTGGGGTTATTGCGTATGACTGTGAATCTAGAGATCTTGGGTTCGAATCCTGGGCGGTGTAGATATTTTTGCTACCAGATTATCATTTTAAACGATATTTATCATATCAATATGACTCATTTTAACAGAATCCATATGAAATTACGTGTTGGTCTGTGAATCAAGAGGACCTGTTTATAAGGAATTTAAGGTTATGAGCGGTGTCGCGTCTATTAATCTAGTTGATCCATATCGTATTCTTTATTTAGGCTAGTGCTGGTGGAAGCTACAAATCATCTAATAAAATGAGTTCCATATTATAAACTACAATATCTGTAAAACACTCCCTTTTACAATAGATTAATATTTGTGCCAATAGTACTATAAAATACCGGTGTATCAACAATTTCACGTGAGGCTTCTTCCATGTCAGATGTTACACATCATATACGACTACTGTAAGGCTCGTAATTTTTTCTTTCTTCTTTCTTGATGTCTTCAAGTTCATATTTCTTATTGAGTCACTTGCGTGGATACTTGTCGGTTTGATGACAGTGTTGTAGTGTCGAAGTTTGGTTTGTCTTGATATGCATTTTTTGTTACAGAGGTTTTGGATAAGTCCGAGTGCTCTCCTGTTTTTTTTTGGAGACGGTTTTGTTGTGAAGTATTTTCGGATCCAATTGGATCGATAAATTGTCCCAGATATTTGAAATGTGGGACTCTTTTGATCGTTCCATACTTTGTTTGCATGTTGTCGCCTTTGTGACTTAGCACTTGAGTTTTCTCGAAGGATATTTGGAGTCCCACTTTTTCGGCGCATTCTTGGAGTGTTTCTATTTGTTTTATTGTGGTCGCTTGATTTTCTGTTAGTTTAACCAAGTAATCGGCGAAGGCAAGATATGGTATAAAGAGATTGTTTTTACGAAAGGCTAGTGTAACTGCTTTCCAGACATTTTGTTTCTTGAGCTCTTTTTCCCTTTCTTCCATGACATTATCCAGGACAATGCTGAACAAGAGAGGGGAAAGACGCACACCTGTCAGAATTTCGAAAGGTTCCATGATTTCCCCCATAAAATTTACTTTGGATTTTGTGTTGGTCAGCGTTTGTTCAATGAGTTTCCGTGTTTTGTGGTCTCTATCCTCTTTCTTCATGGATCTATAAGAGTGATTGTCTATCGATCGAGTCGTATGCCTTTTTGAAATCGACAAATGTGCACATCACTGGTTTATTTCGAATTGCATGCATTTTGACAATGGTGTTAAGGTTGAAGATTTGTTCAGGGCAGGATCGGTTTGGTCTGAATCCTGCTTGAAATTCTGATAACTTTGGTTGGAGCTGTTCCTGTGTTCGTGTCAAGTGACAAGCTGAGAAAATTTGTAGGCGATGGGAAGGAGAGAAATCTCTCTGTAGCTGTTCACCGCAGACTTATCTCCTCTTTTGCGTTGTTGGTGGATGAGTGCTGTTTTCTAGTCTTCAGGTATTTTCTCTGTTTGCCATATTTCTTGGATGATTAGTGTAATTTCTCTGAGTGCATTGGGTCCCAGGTTTTTAAGTAATTCTGCAGTGATGCCGTTTTCACCTGAGGCTTTATTGGTTTTGAGTCTTTTGATGTGGGAGTGGATTTCTTCTTGAGTTGGTGGTAGTGATTCTTCTGATGTGTGGTCTGATTGTTTCTTTTGGAATCTTTTCGTGGGTACTGAGCAATTCAAAAGTCGGGAGAAGTATATAGCCAGCTCTTGGCAATTATCTTTATTTGTCAATGCCAGTTTTCCGTCTTGTTTTCTGAAGCATAAGTTCTGTGGTGTGTACCCTTTGATTTTGTTGGCGAATGTTTTGTAGAAATCACGCGTATTGTAGTTTCCGATGTTATTATTATTATTATTTTCGTTTATTGTTTGACAGCATTATCACGGCAATTACCAGCTACATTTTATGTTACAGCCTGGTTTGACCTTAGCAAGGAACCATCTGTACTGAGACAATTTCGTATACACTGTTCAGAGACTTCACATTACCTTACATCCATGTCGTGCCCGCAGTCTTCACGAGTCTCCTTTATTTATAGGATGAGCTAAATTTCCATCTGAATCATCGAGCCTTGCTGAGTGTTCGGCGAGGGTATTGTCACAAAGGAACTTTCTAACAATATGGCAGGTGTTTAACAGAACTTCCTCCTGTAGTTCAATTTATATCTGCAGATGCAGATTCAATACTGATAGACTACTGTGGAGAGTTTTGGGTATAACACCAGTACACGATACAGTTATTGGGATTGTATTCACCGACTCAAGTTTCCACATCTGCTTTACCTCAATTGCTAGCTCTGTGTACTTAGATATTTTAGTAGCAGCTGTTGTTTGGATGTTTTGAGTGTTGGGACATGCGACATCTATCAGTAATGCATCTCTGTGTTCTTTATTGATGACAATGATATCTGGCCGGTTGTTACTGACTGCAACATCTGTCACAACTCCCCTGTCCCAGTAGAGCTTGTATGTGGCATTTTCGAGTACTGCAGATGGTGTTTAATAGGGGACGGAGCTTTGAAGAAGTTTGTACTTCAATGCCAGTTTCTGGTTGATAATGTTGGCAACTTGATCGTGTCGATATTTGTAATCAGTGTTGGCATGGTGGGAACAGCCTAATATAATGTGTTGAATGGTCTCACTACATTTGCCACAGCGGTGACACTTTAGTAGCTCTGTTGCTGGATCTTGTAGGATAAACGTCATATTGCTTCGAGTAGCAACAACTTAGGCTTGGATAGCTACAACAAATCCCTCTGTTTCCGGAAAGAAGACCGAGTTGGTCAGCCATGCGTGCGACGCTAACTTGTCGATGTGAGGCTGGTCCAACACATGTGGAAATATCCCATGAAGCGCCTACTGTTTCCAATTCCCGATCTTGTATTCAGTAGTTCATTGTTATTATCTATATATTTAAAACAGTAAGGTGATTTTTGTTATCACGAGATAGAGAGAACGACAGAACCAATTTACTTCGTAGACCACTCTAACGAAAGCTCTTGGCCTGTAGATTTGCAGAGTGCCTCTAAAATAAACAAATATATTACGGTATATTTTTAAATAAATATAGAAAATAGCAGAATTCCTGCCCCTCGCGCATGCGCACAATCCGCCTGGGCTCATGAAAAAATGGCGGTGAGAAGCCCATTAAAATGTAAGTTATTTAATAAGCTTCCATGTAATTGAAAACATACATTAACCAAGTTCTGACAATACAATATAATAACAGTATGAACATATACGAATGTATATTGATTTTATTGATAATGAATTGGATTATTTTCTTCAGATAGCGGCTTTTGAAGATAGTGAATCGTTGCGTCTGCATCTAAATGTGAGTGCGCGAGTAGCTATTTGGTTAAGGCGATTGACTGTGGATCCAAGGATCGCAGGTTCGATCCCAACTCTCGCCAGTATTTTTTTTTTTTTTGCCACTGAAATATTGTTTTATCAAGGAGTATTAGTAAGGTTTTATGTCAGTTAAAGATACATATTTCTACACATTTTCTCAACACGTTTTATTTCCGTTTTACCATTGCATTACAGCATGTCCTCAATACGTCGTTTGAATATCTGCAATCAGTTCCAGTAACAACAGATGGCAGTACCTCGCCAATATAGTTCCAGTAACTGAGAGCAGATTGCGTCGATATATTTAAAACACAAGGCGATGGCGAGTTTTCGCGTGATAGTTAAATATTGTTTTATCAAGGATTATTAGTAACGTTTTATGTCAGTTAAAGATTCCTACATTCCTTCTCAATAAGTTTTATTTCCGTTTTACCATTGCATTACAGCATGTGGTCAAAAGAGCTAATATCTGCCATCAATTGCAGTAACTGACAACAGATGGCAGTACCTCGCCCATATAGTTTCAGTAACTAACAACAGATGGCAGCACCATTGCATCGATATATTTAAAACACAAAACATGGCGCGTTTTCAAGTGATGGAGAGTTATAGAGGGGAATTTTTAAGAAGGGAAACGTTGAAGAACATTAACTGACAGTTGAGTGTGTAGGCTATGTTGTTTATGTACTTTAATATTGCAATTTCTTCCCAATGCTTCGGTGGTCAAGTTGGTAGCATCCTAGACTAAAAGTTATAAATTATGCATCGTCGATATACTCTTAAATTATTAGTGAAAAGGTAGTTTTCCAGGCCCTGGCGCGTGTCCACAATTGCTTTCGCCATGAGAGACACTTGGCAAACATAATTCGTTTGAAGGGCTCCGACATCGTTGTCACTCAGCCCCATGTACTTTGGTGTGTAAGTGTAAAATTTTCTCTGATAACCCGTATTATTGTGATAGCTGCATTACTTTGTGTATTTGTAATTAAGGTGGGAAATTGCAAGGTGACGGCCGAGGCCTTAAGTTAGGAACCATCCCGGTATTTGCCTTGAGTGGAAGTGGGAAACCACGGAAAACCACATCTAAGATTGTCGAGGTGGGAATCAAACCTTCCTCTTCTTAGTTATACCTCTAGAGACTGAATGTGCCCCGTTTTTGCCCTCAGACCAGAATTAAATTTCTTGGCAGAGCAGGAAATGTAACCCGGGTCTCCGAGGCGATAGCCAAGAATGGGTGGGCTTCCATGTGTTAATACGATTTTTGACATGCACGGGACATAGAATTCTAAAACAGCCTCCATTAGGGTGACTGCCGAAGTGAGTATTGAGTATATGCCTAAGCTCATTCCAGTAGTTGGCGAAGTTATTCTATGTTCCCCTGCAAAATGTACTGCCATAAACTATAACAGGTGATGGAAATAGCTTATTTAGAGCAGTTTTGTACTGTTTATATCAAAATGAAGAACGTCATTCTGCGCTGCGTTTTCAAGCTATTGCCAAACATTTCGCTGGCAGGAACAATTATAAGGAATTTATTGTAAGCGATCAGTCTCATCGCATTCTCCTCACCAACCAACTTGAGTATGAGAGTCTCTGGACGGTCATGTTGAACTTCATTGTATAAGACAGTTGTTTAATGATTATTTGTTTAGAGTACTGAATCTAACTACGCAGTTGATTTCGGCGATGGAAGTATTTTTTGCCATTTAATATTTAGCGGCTCCGATATTGCAGGTCACTATAGTGTTATCGAATAATACGAAGGCACATTTAAAATCAAATATAAATAGACCATTTCAGAAACAATTCCAGATGTTATGCAGTACAGTGAAAGGTCTTTGACGATCAAATGTAAACATTGTTCTACATTGTATTTCTCTTGCGTAAAATCTACGCGCGGTTACTTTGGCCTTTACTGTTGTGATGGTAAAATTGATCTGCTGAAATATAAAATATTTGCCAAGCTGCAACAATGCAATGATATTAATTTTAAAGTCATTGAACTTATATCCAGTAGTTCAAACACATACATCAGCGTTAACATATTGGCGAACATAATTCATTTGATGGACTCAGACATCGTCGTCACTCAGCCCCGTCTATTTTGGTGTGCGAGTGTAAACTTTTCTCTGATAACCTGTGTTAATGTGATGGCTGTGTTGATGTGTGCATTTGTAATTAATGTGGGGAATGGGGAGTTAACGACCGAGGCTTTAAGTTAGGAACTATCCCGGTATTTGCCTGGAGTGGAAGTGGGAAACCACGGAAAACCAAATCCAAGATTGTTGAGATGGGAATCAAACTTTGCTCTTCTTAGTTTTGCCTCACGAGTGCGCCCCGTTCCAGTCCTCAGACCAGAATTAAATTTCTTGGCAGAGCGGGGATCGAACCTGGAATCCGGGGCAATAGCTCAGAATGTAGCCTTAAGAATGGGCTTCCCTGTGTTAATACGATCTTTGACAAGCACTGAACATATAATTCTAAAACTCCCTCCATTACTGTGGCTGGCGAAGTGAGTCTATGCTCATTCCAGTAGTGGCGAAGTGATTCTATGCTCCCTTGCATAATTTACTGTCATGGAAATACAAAGTATTGTACCTTCAACAGGTGATGGAAATTCATTATTTACAGCAATTTCATTCTGTTTATTTCAAAATGAAGATCGTCATCCTGAGTTGCGTTTGCAAGCAAATTGCGAAAATTGCAAGGATTTTATTATTGGCGAGCAATCTCATCCCATTCTCATCAGCAACCAACTTGAGAATGGAAGTATTCATTGTATATGTGAATATTATTGTTTATTGATTATTTGTTTAGAGTGCATAACAATGGGTCTAACCACGCAGTTGATTTTGGCAATGGAAGTAAGTTATTATTTGCCATTTAATATTTGGCGGCTACGTTGATGCAGGCCACTATAGTGTTATATAAAATGACGTTAATTTGGGCAGAAATGCTGCTATAAATAAACCCATTTGACGAAATAGAACATTAGCCGCAAAAAAGTGGGAAATCGGAGAAAAATACGAAGCCACTTTTAAAATCCAATATAAATATGGCATTTCAGAAACAATTCCAGATACTATGCCGTTACAGTTTAGGGTCCTTGACGAACAAATGTAAACATTGTTCTGCACTGTATTTCTCTTGCGAGAAATCTACACTTGGTTACTTTGACCTTTGCTGTTGTAATGGTAAAATTAATCTGAATAAATATAAAATATTTGACAGGCTTTAACAATTATTTTTCACTGGAGATGATATCTCAAGGAATTCCAGAGGGACTAATCGGCAGTAAAATGCTATGTCCTTCGTTTCATGGAGCAGCGGTCAAGCTGTATGCCTCTCACCAAGTCGGATCGGGTTCGATTCCCGGTCAATGCATGTGAGATTTTTGATGTTAAAGGCCATGTCCTGTGGTCCGGATTCCACGTTAAACGGAGGTCCCGTGGCTTATGATCGCGAGATTAACGGTCACGTTAAACTGCAAGCTTCCTTCCATCCTTCGTTTCATTTGGTGCCAATGTTACTGTGCCACACGCACACGGTCCACATTGTTTTAAAATGTATGGAATTGCACATCATCGCATTTCTTCGTTATATTCCAAAAATATAAGCGATGGTTTGCGGCCAGTTGTATTAGACTCATCAGAGTTCTTGAATTCCTTGGAACTAAACGACTGGCCGCCACATACTCCAAACGCTTGGCCCGTTATGCTGCTTAGAAATCTGAACGGTTCCCAAGGACTCCTAAATGCAACCATATTGCATGGATTTGGAAATAATAGGTGCAGTTAAAATTAGGCAGAGATGTCTAATCCTTCGACTTGATTTAACACCATCCGATAAAACATTATCATTTTCTTTTAAGAGGCAATATTTTCCAATTCATTTGGCATACTTTATCACAATCAATAAAGCTCAAGGGGAAACTCTGGAACGTATAGGCCTCAATTTGCCCCAACAATTTTTCAGTCATGGCCAGCAGTATTTTGCAATGTTGAGAGTGCAATCTTTTGACGCCCTCATAGTTTCAATAGAGTCAAAAAATAATCGTACAAAGAATGTACAGTAGGCCTATATAAGAAAATTCTTCAGTAAATATTTTTCTATTGACCGTCATGTTTTGACGGGTTTCAACTAGTTATTATTATTATCACTATAGCTACCTTGGTGGTTCAGTAGCAGATTCGAGGCCACACGTTGATTCCTGTCCGAGGTAGTCAGAATTCTGAAGGGCTGTAAAATACCTACGGCACTCTGAGTCGAACGATGTTGAGACCCAAAAGATCTCTCGTATCACTTTTGGTGATTACAAGACAAAATTAATTAAAACTCAACCACAGATTGTCCAATAGAGTTCTGATTTTCACTACCAGATGGCAGTGTTAAACAAAACGTCGAAATTGGGGAGTAGATCCCCTCAATGGCTTCAGCTCAAGAGAACACAATTTATTATTAGTAGTAGTATTATTACTATCAATATTATAAGTGTAAAGAGAAGACATGATATGTATATGTATGTATATTATACACCAAGCCAGCCTGATAACACTCACAGTACACCCCTGGTTTGGTGTCAGATAGGCTATAAATAGTCTTCAGCCCACATCAAAGAGGAAACACTGAACAGATTCGGAGTTTGATTAAACGTCCGTCATTCCCCTTGACCTTCAGCTATGTCAACTGAGACACAGTTCAAAAATACTGGATTTCAAGTGTGATGTATTACCCCTCAACGCCTTTTGTCTTGTTAACCCCTTTAGACATGACTGAACAAGAATTCATTAGGCAATTTTGCACATGTGACTCACTGCCGCATTCTATTCCTTGCCAAGTACCTCTTATGTCCCTAAGAGGACTTGATTACAAGCAATAAAGCACAACTCTGCTTTAAATATCAATAACTGAGTGCATGCACACTGTATGTCCACTGCCGGTCTGATTTATATTAAATAACACTTGCAGAGGCTCATGTAACCGATCCTCGTATGGTAACCGCCACGTCGCGCTCCTGTCTGGGCGGTGCTTCCTAACTTAACTTTTACTGTCTACCTGTCGTGACCCACTTTCTTCTCAGTCTACACACATCAAAAAAAGTTTTGCATCACCTCGGTTCCAAGAGTTCCGGAACCTTTAAATACAAAGGGAATAGAGATCAACACAAACAACATTTCAGCTCGTTTTATTGCTCATGAGACCCACACATTGCATGTTGTACCATCATACAGCTAGACTTCCAGCATTTGTGGTCCAGATTGCAGTACACACCACTACCTCTAATACCCAGTAGCACGTCCTCTTGCATTGATGCATGCCTGTATTCGTCGTGGCATACTATCCACAAGTTCATCAAGACACTGTTGGTCCAAATTGTCCCACTCCTCAACGACAATTCGGCGTAAATCTCTCAGAGTGGTTGGTGGGTCAAGACGTCCATAAACAGCCCTTTTCAACATATCCCAGGCATGTTCGATAGGGTTCATGTCTGGCGAACATGCTGGCCACTGTAGTCGAGCGATGTCGTTATCTTGAAGGAACGCATTCACAAGATGTGGTGCACGATGAGGTCGAGAATTGTCGTCCATGAAGACAAATGCCTCTCCAATATTCTGCCGATATGGGTGCACTATGGGTCGGAGGATGTCATTCAGGTATCGTAAAGCCGTTTCGGAGCCTTCCATGACCACCAGTGGCGTACGTCGGCCCCACATAATGCCACCCCAAAACATCAGGCAACCACCACCTTGCTGCACTCGCTGGACAGTGTGTCTAAGACGTTCAGCCTGACCAGGGTGCCTCCAAACACGTCTCCGACGATTGTCTGGTTGAAGGCATATGCGACACTCATCGGTGAAGAGAACGTGATGCCAATTCTGTGGGGTCCATTCAGCATGTTGTTGGACCCATCTGTACCGCGCTGCATGGTGTCGGGGTTGCAAAGCTGGACCTCGCCATGGACGTCGGGAGTGAAGTTGCGCATCATGCAGCCTATTGCGCACAGTTTGAGTTGAAACACGACGTCCTGTGGCTGAACGAAACGCATTATTCAACATGGTGGCATTGCTGTCAGGGTTCCTCCGAGCGGCAATCCGTAAGTAGCGGTCATCCACTACAGTAGTAGCCCTTGGGTGGCCTGAGCGAGGCCTGTCATCGACAGTTCCTGTATCTCTGTACCTCCTCCATGTCCGAACAACATCGCTTTGGTTCACTCTGAGACGCCTGGAAACTTCCCTTGTTGAGAGCCCTTCTTGACACAAAGTAACAATGCGGACGCGATCGAACTGCGGTATTGACCTTCTAGGCATGGTAGAACTACAGACAACATGAGCAGCGTACCTTCGTCCTGGTGGAATGACTGGAAATGATCGGCTGTCGTACCCCCTCCGTCTAATAGGCCCTGCTCATGCATGGTTGTTTACATCTTTGAGCAGTTTTAGTGACATCTATGAACAGTCAAAGGGACTGTATCTTGGATACAATATACACAGTCAACGTCTATATGCCGGAGATCTGGGAACCGAGGTGATGCAAAACTTTTTTTGATGTGTGTATCTATCCTCATTCATTGAGAGTTGAAGACATTTTTTTAAATTCATAATAATAATAATAATAATAATAATAATAATAATAACTAGCGGACCCGTGCGAGAACTCTCGCATAATGGGTTGTGGGCGCCCCATGTGTACAGACTACCCGCACGGCTTTAGTGCTATGCGGGCGATAAGCGATACAGTTCTGGTTCGGGCTACCATCTTGTTTATTTGTTTAAAACCACTCTATAATCAAATAAATATATTACCGTTGACTTTTCAAAAAATACAAGATTTTTTCTGTACTATTGAGACAATTTGGAAGATTTTGGTACAAACCACACCTTCTAACTCCCTCTGGTTTAAGAGATTGAGTTTTGTGAAACATACACCTTAGCGAATTATATAACAAGATCCTGTGTCATCAGCTACTGTGGTGTAGATACTTGAGCCACTGGGGCTATCTACTCTCCAATTTTGATACAGGGTATCATATAAGCTTTCATCCTGAAGCTGTAGCTTTTCAGCATTTTATCAAGGAGAATGTACTGGTCGAGTCCAAGCTCTGTTAACCTGAGAGGAATGTTGATCGTGGACAATGAGGAGAGATGTAAGGAGTTCCCGGTCCGTGAGTCATAACAGAACCAAATACATTGGTCGGTCACTCACTCACTCATTCGCAGCACTACAGTGGTTTCGGAAACGGCCCTATGTTAGCAGTATTGGAATAGACAGGAATTCCAGATAACACGACGGGCTGTTAACAGTCCCTTCTCTTCCTGCCTCCCGCGTTACCTCATATCGCAATTTATAGAGCTTACAAGGGAAGTATCAAGTAAGACAGGTTGAAACCTATCTTGAAATTTTGTGGACGCAATCGTTGTACTATAAGAGGACAACGTGCGGAAAATCAGCTGCCAGATTGAACTGCAAGGCTCCGAAATCATGTGGCGAATGTCTCATATAAATCAATGGGAAGTAGCGAGTACCGTACATGTTGGAAGGGACAGCCCTGACGGCCCAGTCACTCAATGCTGGTGGGAAGCAGCCTGCATATACGCCCCGCCACGCGACAACTCAAAATGCCGCAGGGATGTCCAGCTGCGCCAGCCATCATGCCTGCCTACCAGGATGTCTGGTATGATTTCGGAGCCTTGCAGTTCAATCTGGCGACTGATTTTCCACACGTTGTCCTCTTATAGTACAACCATTGCGTTCACAATGTTTCAAGATAGGTTTCGACCTGTCTTATCTGATACTTCCCTTGTTGGACCCGACCAGTAAGTTCACGTGACTCACTTATTCACTTCAGTGCTATACTATATTGTAAGTCAAATGCATTAATTTGTATTTGTAATTAAGGTGATGGTTAGGAAGGAAGTGGCCATGGCCTTACGTTACGAACCATCCAGGCAATCACCTGGAGTACAAGTTAGAAACCACGGAAAACCACTTCCAGGATGGCTGAGGTAGGAATCGATCCCACCTCTTCTCAGTTTTGCCTCATGAGGCTGAGTGGAGCCCGTTCTATCCCTCAGACTAGAATTAAGTTTCATGCCAGAACCGGGAATCAACCCCAGATCTCCGAGGTGACAACCAAGAATGCTAGTGGTCAGATACCGTTAATCCTGGTCTGTTTGAAGAAATCGTCCTGGTATTTGTCAAGAGTTGATAATGGCGTAGTCGGTAGCATGCTGAGCTGCTATGCCCAAGATGGTGGGTTCAAACCCAGCCGAAGTCGTCGGATTTCCTAAGAGCGTTTAAAATCATCCAGTATGCCTTCCTTCGGAGGGGAGGTAAAGCCGGTGGGCCCATGACATAGATTTATGGCATGTAAAAGAACCTACCACTGCAATTGGTTGTGTGTAGACAAATTTGTAGGTTATATTTGGCTGGTTAGGAAACGCTCTATCAAGTTCCAACGTTCGTCGCTAGTGTTAGTGATAGTAGCTACTGGTAGGCAAAGTTGGAACTACTTGAAATTGAACTAGCTGGGAGCCCTCGGGTGTTCAATTAAAAATGCCCAGCTTATGGCCATTACCTGCGATTCATATAATATCATAATGGGCAAGCACGAAATATTGATGGACATAAGGGTTCGAACCCACTCGTCTTCCCAGTTTCCAGATACAGTAGCCAGATGCTAAGACCTTGCACCTTGGGACGCCTAGCAATACTCTAGCCAGTATTCAGAATGGAGACGTTCTTGACGATTTAGAAGTACCCCTCTGATTGCGCTCACACACAGCAGGGGACCACGTTAAATATGTCAATACGGGGGAGGGGGATGAGTCAGCCCACGCGCCATACCAGCAGTCGGCACTGACTGTAATTGATAAAAGGATCAACCCCCATGTGGTCCACTAGCATGCCGCTCACAAGCATGTAAGAATGAAAATCATCCACCCACGCTGCAAAAAAAAAACACTGCAATCTAATATCTTATTCCTTTAGAATCACGAAATACTAAGGTTAAAAAATGACTGTATATTGGCTTTCACGGAAAGTGAATTAAAAGTCAGCAATTTTTCTACGGTTTGTGCCGAGTCTTGTGTGGGGTTTCGCCAAGGACACCAAGCAGGCTCATCAGCGGGCTCTTGGTATCCGTGCCCGGACCTCACATGAGTAGCGAACTGCACGCTACCCCCCTTTTATGAAGCGAACCTGCGCCTCTTTACTGCGAGAGCTAAAACCTCAAGCAGCCTTTGCCTCCCTATGAAGGCTTTCAAAAAGATGGTATATTGGCTTTCACGGCCAGTGAATTCAAACTCTGCAATTAGGTAGATTTCATTAGAAAGCTAACTATTGCAATGGGTACCGTACCATGTTTCGACTTCCGGAAAATCTCGACATATCTTCGCATTTCACATCCCCCAGACCCCCAAAAACCCGTTAGTTCAAAAGTTTATATATAATTTATGTATATATATATCACTTTCTTGTGGACACGATAAAATTGGCACACATGTAGATAATACTATTTCAGTTTAATTTCCAGGAGGCCATATATGAGAGTGTTGCCAAAATAATTTTAAGCCTTCTGATAGGTCCAATTTTAAAATGCATATAACTTCTACACTATCAATTGGACTTCATCCAATTTTTGTATGTAATATGTGTATATAAACAGGTATGACTGAGTGTATTCTTAAGAGCCACCAGGGCTGCCAACTGTTAATAATTGCTCTCTCTATTTTTTATCCAAATACCAATATATCAGAAAGTATGCAAGCCGATAGCTTTAAACTATGCACTGGTATATTACCTGACATTTTACATTAATTTGTAGTAACTTATATACGTCAGTTCTACCAACATGATTCTAAGCCTGCTGATATGACCAATTTTTAAATACATGTAACTTCTATACTGTCAGTTGGATTTCGTATGTGATATGTGTGACATAACAGATATGACTAAAAGTATTCTTAAGAGCAATCAGGGCTGCCAACTGTTAATAAATGGTGTCTATATGTTTTACCCTAATATCAATATATCAGAAAGTATGCCAGCCAACAGCTCTATACTTAGCACACGTATAGCACCTGACATTCTAGATTAATTTGGAGTAATTAATATAAATCAGTGCTGCCAACATGATTCTATGCCTGATGATAGCTCCAATTTTAAAATACATGTAACTTCTATACCAACAAATGGATTTCATCCAAAATTGGCACAAAAAGATATCATAATATTTCAGATTATTTCTGACCAGCACTCGCATGACATTGTTGCCAACATGTTTTTACGTGTACTAATAGATCCAATGTCTAACTCCCTATAACGTCCTTTGGACTTCAACCACATTTTGTATTCTGTACCTTAAGAGATGGAATTAAGAATATATTCAGTCGCCAGGGCTGCCAAATGTATTGCTCTATTAGGCTACATTATGCCTAGTATGCAGTATTTCGAATTAATTAAGACATTTCGATATTTCCAACTTAATTTCGTCATTATTCTAGATAGGTCCATATGAAATGAAAATGAAAATCCACAGCCTGCTTCCAGTCCCCGACCGGGTCAGCAATGGAATGAATGAAGCCCCCATCTAGCGGCGAGGATATGAACTGTGCCGGCTGCCGAGGCCTGACGCACTCCTCTGGGGCAATGATTAAATGAATGGCAGATGAAATGAAATGATAGTGGAGAGTGTTGCTGGAATGAAATTTTAACAGGGAAAACCGGAGTACCCGGAGAAAAACCCGTCTGCCTCCGTTTTGTCCAGCACAGATCTCACATGGAGTGACCGGGATTGGAACCACGGACCCAGCGGTGAGAGGCCGGCGTGCTGCCGCCTAAGCCACGGAGGCTTCTCAGATAGGTCCATATACTGTAGATTATTCATTGGCATGAATCTTAATTTTAAGAAAAGTAGGCTCTTTAGTTCGTCACGGAACTTCTTGTTTCATCTGACTATGAGGGAAGCGGCTAACTGGTAGCATGCTGAACTTCTTTGCCCAAGGTCTCTGGTTCAAAGCCGGCCATAGTCGCCGGATTTTCTAAGAGCGCTAAAAATCCCTCAGCATGCTTTCCTTAGGAGGGGAAGTTACA
The DNA here is from genome assembly GCA_946902985.2 of Meconema thalassinum. Classification (NCBI taxonomy): domain Eukaryota; kingdom Metazoa; phylum Arthropoda; class Insecta; order Orthoptera; family Tettigoniidae; genus Meconema; species Meconema thalassinum. Next base: position 1,212,954,750 of record OX336388.2, read on the forward strand.
ACGTTCGTTGCAAGTTGCTGGTTGCGGTGGCATCTAGTAGCCAAGTTCACAGCTAGGTGTCGTTGACGGTAGAATTTGGTACAAAATTATGTACTACTACTTAAAATTGACCGTCTGCAGACCTTACCTGATTTACAGACTAATACAGTCATCACAATTAACACCGTTTATCAGACAGATTCTACACACACCCAATGTACACGGGGTTACATGACCACGTTGTCGCCGCCCCTAAACTGAGGAACCAACCAACATCTCTGCAGGTGATAAAATTTTGCGTGAAGAAGTAACAGACTGTTAGATAGTTACACATCAGTTCCAAACCTTGCATAAGGACAGTGTGATCACAAGTATAAAAAAAATGAACCCCAAATGACAAGAAGGTTACCATCCCCATAAGACAATAAAATGTTCAAAATATGCATAGAAAGACGAAAAAAAAGTTCATTAACCTCCACTTGTAAAATACTTTCTCACAATAAATGAGGTCTGATCCTCCTACGAAAACCTGCATATTTTGCCTATTATAGCCTATCCCCTAGTTTGCCCGGTGAAATCTACCTCCGCCTTCCGGCGTGCCGAGAGGATTTTTTTTCTAGGTTTATGCTTTGTCTTGTGTGGGATTTCTCCTAGGAAAATCAAGCTGGTTCATCAGCAGGCTCTTGGTGTCCGTGCCCGGAACCCCACAGCTTTTAGCCTTGCAGTAAAGAGGTGCAGGTCCGCTTCAAAAAAGGGAGGTAGCGCGCAGTTTGCTACTCCAGTAGGGGTCCAGATATGGACACGAAGAGCCCTGTGATGAGCCAGTTTGGTGTTCCTGGGTGAAAACCCACACAAGACACGGCACAAAACTAGTAAAATTGCTGAGTATTAAAAGTGACTAATTTAACTTTCCAGCTTTTCTGCCGTAAGCCTCTGGAGACCATTTGCATCTGATTGCGAGTATCGGGTTCAGCAACCTTGTCACTGACTTGGGCACAGCTTACGTTTAATTGACGAAAATCTGTCCTCCAGGTTTCCATTACGATTTGTATTCTTTTTGCTTAACTTTTTTTAAAACACAGTTTTGTGGACATTTCATATGATCAGTCTGTGTTCTAAGTAGAAAATCTACCTATTTATTCCTCTGTGTGTTTATGGTAACAACCGTAAGTCGATGTGTAACAAATTTGAAAAGTGAAAATAGACACGAATTAATGCAGCACCTTCAGGCACCCTTGAGACTTAAGGGAAGTCCAATGGATAAAATATGAAAAAATATCAATTTTCAGATTTGTATACGATATGACAGCTGGCATTTTGACGTTTAAAATGATGTATAGTTTAACACTTGATATTTGTTATTTGCAAAACATGTCTAATATTTATTTAAATAATGCAGTGCGCGTTAGAAAAAAATTGATAATTAGAACATACAAAGGCATTTTCTCAGAACATACTTTTTGCCCATAAATGTTCCATATTTTTCAGTTGTTACTTCTCACAGAAGTCTAAAATTTTTACCACCTGTAGCTTGGCTTGTAAGTGAGATTTTAACACAGAGATTATGTTCTAGCTTAAATACATTATGAAAAAAATAGATACAATCATATAGATTTTAAACGAAAATTTGAGATTAAAGAAAAAAATATTATGGTCACAATAGTAGAAACACCAAACGCCCGTGTTAAAATACCAAGAATTGATCAATAATTACGGCAATCAAATTTCATATAAATCTACCCAGTAATCTCTACGAAATAGGAACATGAATTTATTAAATATTAACATTAAGAAGATAGACCATTTGGAACTCCCCTTAAAATAAGGTTCCAGTGAAGTTTATTTTCACATAAACCTAGAGACGTTGTAAATTTCAAGAAATTTGCAAAGGGGGGAGGATTAAAATTGGTAATAAGAAGCCAAATTACATAAGTATCCACGCGTACTGAATGGAGTTTTTAATCCAAAGATAATTCTTCTTCCAAAGAGTTTTTGTGGGATTAGCAATTCCCCGAATATACAAAACATACCATAACATGCTACAGAATACACCAACGCTCCATTGAGGACATATTCGGAAGCTCCCAGTACTTACTGATTGCACAAATATTTTTCGAGGAAACCGTTATATTTTACCTACGCTTCCACGCTCAGAATAGCCTATGGCAGGATAGTAGATATCCATTAGATACGCTGATGATGTAGGCGTTATGCAGCATTGGCGCGATACAGTTCTCCCGGAGGCTAGCATTTCTATTCAACATCAAAAGAAGCCTGAGCTCCTAACTCCAATTTATGATTTTTCCTGAACTAGACAGACAATTTAAAAGATGTAGACGCAAACTCCCACGGTTTTAGGAGTTTGAGTTTTGTTGAAAATACACCGTGACGACAATGTTATTTCCCTTCCATTTTCTTCTTAAAATAAATCACAAAGCTATTGATAGATTGGCTGGTTGCTGTATTTTATTTTAATGCAATTGTTTTTATTCTTTTTTTTTACATTTTATTATTTTTTTATTTTTTTATTTTTAATTTTTATATTTAATTTATTTTTATTTTTTATTGTTGTTGTTATTGTTATATTTATTTTATACTATTTCATTCTTTAGTTCTATATATTTTTATTTAATGTCAGTTAAATCATTAAATCATTGGCCAAAGCTTATCTCTAAAGTCCAGGAGATCTCACTTTCTATTCTAGAAACAGTATATTATACCCGCCACATGACATCATCGACTTCTCCATTTCCTCTCCCAAAACATTGCAAACAATCGGCAGATAATGTTGCCTTACTCAAGAATGTGATTGTAGCTGCCTCCTCCTTTCATTCCTTTTTTTTTTTTTTTTGCTGTCGAAGGAAAGCAATGCTGAGATTTAAGAAATGTTGCTCATGGCAGGACAGGCAGATAGACAGCAGACAAGCAATTGATTTCGGAGCGAAACTCAACAGACAGACGTGAACGAGAGAAACAGAATAAAAAGAGAAAGCGAGAGAAAAGGCAAAAAATAAAAAAACGGGACAAGTATTGACTTTCCGTTTCCACGATACAAAAGTTTTAATGAAATTTATACTTTATGTGCACTTTATCTCAGTCAATAAACACAGTGCCGCAGCACCTGTTGTCTTTCTCACAGCTTCCGTCCCGTCCGTCTGCCCAGCTCTTTATCTGCCTCGCCTCGCCTCGCTCCGCGATGAGGACCGTGGTTAGTGGATATTAGCATATTCGCTAGTCCCTTTCCTACAACTGCTAATGAGGTGTGGGAGCTAGTGTGAAATCGAATACTATCCTGTATGCCGTATCCCGGATCTTTTATAAAGGACAAACGATGGAGAACAATTTCTTGGGGGTAGGTAATTTGTAGCATTATTATTGGATGTATGATGATGATGATGATAATTGTTGTTTTAAGGGGCCTAACATCGAGGTTATCGGCCCCTATTGGATGTATGACCAAAAGCACTAATTATTTACATAATAATTATAGTCATGTATAATTCACATCAGGTTTTTTTAGGTGTTTATAAGATCAACTAACTAATTTACAACACAATTTACATTCCCACAAATTTGACAATCAGTACTGGTATGACTTTTCTTTACTTCAATCAAAATTTGGAGTATTTCCTACAAAGTATTGCTTATTTCCTAACTGAATGATTAAAGGTGTTAACTTTTATGTAAATGGTATGTAATTAAACAAAGTGTAGTTATCCTTCTGTATGATAAACTACGTGCCCTTTTCTGTAATGTCAAATGGTCGCGCTGCCTGTGGCTATTGAGATAGTTTACTACGTAGTTACTAGAACAGAGCAATGGACCCGGTCCAGATGACCTTGCTGTGGTAGCCATGTTGTTGATAACATTTGAAAAGAGAACGCCGCATATTTATTTAATAATTCAAAGATCCTTTGAAATGAAAGAAGAAAGGTAGTTAGTTGTTTTACATGACCGTTAATCTTGCAATTCGAGCCAAGGGACCTCCTCTATACTTGGAAACCAAACCACTGGACGCAACATTTCATCTTGAAACTCTTAGAGGCATTAGCAAGGAATCTAACCAACCTTTCCTTTAAAGACACTGAAAATCAAACTAGCATCAGTTAGAGACCATTTCTGTCCTAATTTTACGGCGTAAGTATTGACCCCAAAATGTGAACTTTCAATAAGATAGAGCTTTGCTATCTTTTAAATCAAAATTCGTAGTATATCCTATGAAAATATAGCGTATTGTAAATTTATACAAATGGTGTGAATTTAAACAAATCCTAGTTTTTAGTTTTACGTGACCGTCAATCTCACAATAATGAACCATGGAAGCTCTGTGGGATCCAAACCACCAGCCGTTACCTTACACCTTGAAAATCTCACTGGCAGAGAATCTTCGAACAAACCTGTTGCTAAAATAATGCTCCGTATTAATGTATAGATTGATACTAGTCGGTTAGTATAAAGACTGAAAGTAAATCACAATGATAAATTTTCAGGATCAAATTCTGGCACATTTGGTTGTTTAAATGTTAGAGATTCACATCTATAGATTCATTTGCACGTAAATCAAATTCACAATAGTTCAAAGGTCCATTAAACCCAGATTGTTATCGGGAAACGATCGCAAACGGCATTCTACTGCAAGTTGATATTCTTCTACTTCATTTATATAGTGGGGAGGTTTAAAATGTTTCGAGCTGTTGAGCAAGTGTTAAGAAAGTCAGGTTTTTGAACTCATGTCCCTGTACTGATGGGAAGTTTTAATACTTGCAGGTTTCTATTCAGAGATGTTGGTACATTACCTGTCGCTGAGAGGACAAGTGGTTCAACACCAACGCCATATTATTATTACAGCGGACCCATGCGAGAACTGGCGCATAATGGGTTGTGTGCGCCCCATATGTACATTCTACCCGCCTGGCTGTAGTGCAATGCGGGCTGTATGCGATAGAGTTGTGGCAGAGGCTATCATCTTGTTTATTTGTTTAAAAGCACTTACGTTGACTTTTCAAGAAATGCAGGATTTTTCCTGTACTATTGAGACGATTTGGAAGATTTTCGTACAAACCACACCTTCTAACTCCCTCTGGTTTAGGAGATTGAGTTTTGTGAAACATACACCTTAACGCATTGTATAATAAGATTATTAGGAAAAGGAGGTGGTTATGGAATACCATTTTGTTTTACGGAAGTAAGTCAAAGGATTTCTTTGAAAAAAATATATTTTTGTTGTACTAGGTTATTGGCTTGCTATTTATCTCTATTACGCTCACATTACAAGGTTTTTGGATAAACGGTATGATTACAGTTTTTTAAATGTCAAACTAAGATAAATGCCAGGGGTTATGGAATATTGCTGGGGATATGGAATAGTATATCCTGAATATAAGCAAGATATCCTTACTTACTAAAATCGCAGATATATGATCGCTATCACATCCAGAACAATCCTCATGGGCCCACATCTCGCACTGCATGCACTAAACCCATGTTTCGCCTCTGAAGACCTCCGAAAATCTGGCTTTACAGAATATTCACTCTACATTGTCATATTTTGGTTGGGGTCGTATGCTGACAGTTTCACTGCCACTAATCCTGTAGTTCTATTGAGTCAGAATCACCAATTTATCCTCTACATTTGCTGGGAGGACAGTTTCCCCCTAATTTCGAGTCAGCTAAAGTTTTTTCGTCCTTTTTGAGTTGGTCCAAGTAGGAAAATCGTAGTTCTAGGGACACCAAACTCTTTCGCAGCTTCAGCTTTCCCATTTTATTCTCACGCACTGACTTGATAGCTTTTGCCATTGCCCATGGATCCCAATTCTTCCACTGCTGGTGATCTACCGGCACGGGTTTTCTACAACCTACCATTTCTTTGGCTGTGGATAAATATACAAACTACGAATAAATATCTATAGTGATATATGTCCTTAGTCATGGAGTATTTATTTATAGTTTGCGTTTCATATTTAAAGCAAAACATGATATGGTATAGATGTGAGTTAGAAGGTAAACATCGTTTTTACGCGCAATTGTAAGTGGCACTGTAGTTACCTTTTAACATGGGAGGGTTAAGGAATACTTGAAACTCAAGTGGTCCATAACCCCCTCCCATTTAAAGTTACATTTACATGTTCTTATACATCACATCGTATCTTCCATATTAAATTCAGTTATATCAATTGAGAGCCATATTAAGGCATTTGAAGCGAGACTAGAGTTATAGGATGAAAACACAACACATACCTCAAAATTGCGCAATGAGTACGCACCTGTGGAAGTTTTCGCAACGTCTGATGGAGAACATTGACGCTTACCGCTGCTGAAGGAACACGAGGGGCAATCTGCCATCTTGTGGCGTCTAATAGTACCATAGAGGATTAGTTTAAACGTTGATGTTTAGGGAGCAGCACTTGTCAGAGTAGATATCATGGTATTCCATAACCCCATACTTATTCCATAACCACAACCTTTCCTCTATTATTATTATTATTATTATTATTATTATTATTATTATTATTATTATTATTATTATTATTATTATTATTATCTTTCCTGCACGACAGTCTACGACGTTATTTCGTCCACCTCATTGCCTAGTGGCTGCGGAGACCCGGGTTCCATTCACGGCCAAGAAATGTAATTCTCATCTGAGGGCTGGAACGGGGTACACTCATCCTCGTGAGGTAAGAAATGAGTAGAGGTGGGTTCAATTCCTACCTCCTAGTTTTCCATGGTTTCCCCACTTCTACTCGAGGCAAATGCTGCGTTGGTACCTAACTTAAGGCCACGGCCATTCTCTACCGAAATCTTATCTCAATTACAAATACACATACTGGTACAGACATCACACCAACATTGGCTATCAGACAAAATCTACACACGCCCAACTGCACGGGGCTACATGAACACGATGCCGTAAAATCCACAAAACAATCAACAACAACGACGTTTTTTTGTTTTCGAAATTGCAGAATATCGTTGGTCTATATCATCGTTGTTTATTTTTAGCCTATTCTATTTATGAAAAATAATTAGGCTTATGAGATCACCTTTTGTGCGTTTGTGTGTGCGTTGGTGTGCGCGTGTGTGTGTGTGTGTGTGTCCCTAATAAAATCTAAACGGCTGGAGCGATTTCAATGTAACTCAGTAAGGTCGTAATACTGTTTTGTCCGACACCGACCGTGCCCTTGAAATTAAAATACGTGTCACCAATCAAATATGGTGGCTGTGCGAAACATTTCACCGGCATCCTATATCTGCGAAACTACTACTCATATCAACCTGGCATTGTCTACGGTGATAAATGGCACTCCTAACAATTCCACTAAGTGACTTTAATAAACCAGATAAGTACAAAACGAACATGGCGACCAAGCGAAATTTAAATTTAAATAGACGTTTGACACTGTTTAAACATCCGAGCGCAGTGAAACATGGTACACAAAAAAATTATACGCATTTTCATGCACTGACATCTAATTCAGTTCAATTGTTAACATGACATAAAGATGGCGGCTGTGCGAAATTTTAAAATTATTTTTTTATTTATTGTGTCCTAATCGTGCGATCGAAGGCAACGTTTGCATAATGAACCAACGCAATAATTTCCATCTAAAAAAACATAACTCTATGGCCTATATTATATAAAATCCAACATGGCGACCATCCGAAATATTTGGACGGTTCTCAATATCTACTAATCTATGACAGCAAACAAACTGAAATGTTGTATGTTGATAAAGGCTATTAACATAAGTTCACCTATGAAACTTTCGAAAACCTAGTGGCCTCAAATCCAGCATGGCGGCGACACGAAATTAAAATATTCAAATGGACGTTTCTCGTGATTTAATCATCCAAACGCAGTGAAACTTGGTACGGTAAATGCCTTTACAAATTGTAATCCACCGACATCTAATTTATTTCAATTGTTTTTATAACCTCAAGATGGTGGCTGTGCTAAATTTTAAAATCTCGTATTTATTTCTTGTGTCCTAATCATGCGATTGACGTTTGAATAATAAACCTACGCAATAAACTTAATTTAATAATACATAACTCTATGTCCTACATATATAAAAATCCAACATGACGACCATTCGAAATATTTAGACATTTCTCAATGTATGTCTACCCCTTATTATTCCCGTTTTTCCAACGGGGTCGGGGATGAGATGCGATGGAAGTCTTTGTGGCGATGGTTTTTACGGCCGGATGCCCTTCCAGACGCCAACCTCAGGAGAGGAGTTAATGAGAGATGAAATGAATGATGGTGAATGAAACTGGGCAAGGATGTGGAAGGAATCGGCCGTGGCCTGTCAGAAGGTACCGTCCCAGCATTTGCCTGGTGTTAAAAATGGGAAACCACGGAAAACCATTTCACGGATGGCCGAAGGTGGGGCTCGAACCCACGCGTCTACCGAGTCAGCAGAGAGGTTGGCCCCGTGACCTAATGCTGCGCTTTAGCCAGCGTAGCCCCTACTGTCGGTATTTAGACATTTCTCAATATCTACGATTATATTACAGCAATCAAACTGAAAGTTTGTAGGTTGATAGAGACAATCAACTAAGTAGGATATATGAAAATAGGCTATTTAGTTCTTCACGGAACTACTTGTTATTTGCCATTTAAAGAGGTGTGCTCTCTTGTTCCTAAGAGCACTGATTAAAATATAAAGCGGCAGCACAACACTTCCTCATTGCGCTAAGAGAGGGAGCCAGACTCATAAATGTTGGTGGGGCATTAAAAATTCTCCCCAGCCATACGCTAGATGTTTATGTGCCACTTCATTCTGCTATACGATTCCCAGCTTCAGACGAGCTCGTAAGTCTCACTATCGAGTGCGAAAATCTAATTTCCTACTCAAATACATCCTATCCTGTTGAAACTACTCCACAGGATGGAACCCAATTAAATGACTTCCGTTCAACTTGTGATGGAGGACACTATTCAGAGCCATTAGCTTAATAACATTTCTTTCTAAGTTTCAAAATGGCCAGCTATGATGCATAGTCGTCAAGGCTCTCTCCCTTTGTACCCAAGTTTTCAGGATCAAATTCCGGCACATTAGTTTGACATTTGAGGGTGTTTAAATGTGAGAATTACGTGTCCATACCTGGGTTGATTCATCCGCTCGACACCAATCCACTTCAGTTCACAAGTCCGTTAAACCCAGATTATTACTTAATTTAATCTTAGCAACCCGTCCCGATTCGCCCGTTATCTTAAACGTTTAACCCAGCGTAAGTTTAAAAGGCATATTTATTTCGATTTTAATGAACTACAACCTATATCCGTTTTCCATATTATCATGCAGATAGCTTGTGCAACGAATTCTGTCAAACGTAATTTAAGAATGGCGAGGTTTATGGAACACAAATGCCCCTTCCGTCCATCTTCAACACTGTGTATTCTGAGGAACAAAACGTTTACAGGCGAAATGAAGAAAAGCCGATTCGCACGTCCAGGGAAACTCCAAACACATCCTCTCTTCTCTGAAGTCTTAACTTGACACTAAAGAATATGTAAACATTTTCTTGACACGATTCAACAGTTTTCTGCTGGGTGTAACCGAGGTGATAGGCTTGCTCGCTAGCTAGTGGGAAGCTAATAATTGAATAGAGATTGTTGGAATAATTTTAAACGTAAAAACACTTACAGTGGGTGATGTATCAAAGATAGAGATATCCTGTCGCGGATTTCTTTTCTAGAACTTTTCATGCTGAACAATTCTTACACTCATAGCATATACACACATCAAAAAAAGTTTTGCATCACCTCGGTTCCCAGATCTCCGGCATATAGACGTTGACTGTGTATATTGTATCCAAGATACAGTCCCTTTGACTGTTCATAGATGTCACTAAAACTGCTCAAAGATGTAAACAACCATGCATGAGCAGGGCCTATTAGACGGAGGGGGTACGACAGCCGATCAGTTCCAGTCATTCCACCAGGACGAAGGTACGCTGCTCATGTTGTCTGTAGTTCTACCATGCCTAGAAGGTCAATACCGCAGTTCGATCGCGTCCGCATTGTTACTTTGTGTCAAGAAGGGCTCTCAACAAGGGAAGTTTCCAGGCGTCTCAGAGTGAACCAAAGCGATGTTGTTCGGACATGGAGGAGGTACAGAGATACAGGAACTGTCGATGACAGGCCTCGCTCAGGCCGCCCAAGGGCTACTACTGTAGTGGATGACCGCTACTTACGGATTGCCGCTCGGAGGAACCCTGACAGCAATGCCACCATGTTGAATAATGCGTTTCGTTCAGCCACAGGACGTCGTGTTTCAACTCAAACTGTGCGCAATAGGCTGCATGATGCGCAACTTCACTCCCGACGTCCATGGCGAGGTCCAGCTTTGCAACCCCGACACCATGCAGCGCGGTACAGATGGGCCCAACAACATGCTGAATGGACCCCACGGAATTGGCATCACGTTCTCTTCACCGATGAGTGTCGCATATGCCTTCAACCAGACAATCGTCGGAGACGTGTTTGGAGGCACCCTGGTCAGGCTGAACGTCTTAGACACACTGTCCAGCGAGTGCAGCAAGGTGGTGGTTCCCTGATGTTTTGGGGTGGCATTATGTGGGGCCGACGTACGCCACTGGTGGTCATGGAAGGCTCCGAAACGGCTTTACGATACCTGAATGACATCCTCCGACCCATAGTGCAACCATATCGGCAGAATATTGGAGAGGCATTTGTCTTCATGGACGACAATTCTCGACCTCATCGTGCACATCTTGTGAATGCGTTCCTTCAAGATAACGACATCGCTCGACTACAGTGGCCAGCATGTTCGCCAGACATGAACCCTATCGAACATGCCTGGGATATGTTGAAAAGGGCTGTTTATGGACGTCTTGACCCACCAACCACTCTGAGAGATTTACGCCGAATTGTCGTTGAGGAGTGGGACAATTTGGACCAACAGTGTCTTGATGAACTTGTGGATAGTATGCCACGGCGAATACAGGCATGCATCAATGCAAGAGGACGTGCTACTGGGTATTAGAGGTAGTGGTGTGTACTGCAATCTGGACCACAAATGCTGAAAGTCTAGCTGTATGATGGTACAACATGCAATGTGTGGGTCTCATGAGCAATAAAACGAGCTGAAATGTTGTTTGTGTTGATCTCTATTCCCTTTGTATTTAACGGTTCCGGAACTCTTGGAACCGAGGTGATGCAAAACTTTTTTTTATGTGTGTAGATATTTTGAACGGTTTACCCAGCATAAGCTTAAAAGGCACACGGTCGGTAGTTTTTTTTTTTAATTTTTCACTGAAATCGTTACTTCTCGGCTTCCTTTGGTCATAAATAAATATTTTCTACAGAAACCTTCCAAGATAAATCCTTTACAGAATGGATAAAACCGCATCAATATCCGTCCAGTGGTTCTCGAGATTTCCCGGAACATCCAAGAATCGGTGACTTGTTTTATACTAAGTAGAGATTATTATTGTATTTATTTATTAGCTGGTGTTACAATAGCTTAGTAATAGACATTTAAGCAGCCTGTGTAGGTAGCCTAGAAGTGCTACAAAGAGATGGCTATATTCCCCCAATCCTAGGATAGCTGGACTAGTGTGCGTATATTTGCTATCTTACTACCTACGTATTTAACGAAAAACAATTGTATCTTTCCACACAGAAGGCCTGTACTCAATTTTCAGAGAACTTGACTGTGTAGAAAAGAAAAAAATTAAACTAGATCTGGTTGAATGGTTCTCGCTTGTGGTCATTATGGTACGAGAGAGATTTAGCGTACTGAGTTATTGTTGTTGATTCGTTATGGGCTTTGTGATATCATGGTCTTGTAACCCCTTGTACATAGTTTGTGTGAAGATTTTTTTTCTGATGACCTGTGTTATTTTGATGACTGGATTAGTGTGTTTATTTGTTATTCAGGTGAGGAGTGGGAAGGAATTAGCTGTGGCTTTAAACTCACCAAGAAGTCACTCTTCTCCTGTGTCTTCTTACAAACTTTCTTCATACACTTTCTCAGTAAAACGCAAATATTTCAACAACAGCTGGAACTAATCGCAGGAACAGAAGCGGAAGAAAATTGTCAGATAACCTTAAAACATAGATATCAAGAGAATAAGTTTCAGTCGGTCAACACAAGTGTGACCAATTAGGCCTACTTTGGGCAGAGAGTACAAATATTATAACACCATAACCCGAAAGAAATATACTTGATTTGTATACGGTTATTTAACACGATTGTTGAACAAAAAAAAGGCGGGGTTGTACAATAAGAAAGTGTGTGAAGAAAGTATGTAAGAAGACAGTAGGATAGTCCACTTCGTGGTGAATTTAAAACCAAGCCACTTCCTTTTAGGAAAAGGTGGGTTATTTTGTACAAAATAGGGGGGGGATTTTAACAAAAGAGTATGTTTCTTTTTTTTTTACAAAAAAAGGAGGTTGTTTTGTACAAAAGAGAGGAGGTTATTTCGTACAAAAAAAGGATTTATTTTGTACAAAAAGAGGAGGGATTATTTTCTACAAATGAGAGGGAGGTTATATAGTAGAAAAAGCGGTTGAGGGTCATTTTGTAAAAGAAAAGAGGGGGGGGGATCATTATGTACAAAAGAAACGAGCATTATCTGCACAAATGTTTGTAGAAAAAGTGGGGGTTATTTTGTACGATAAAGAGGTGGGTTATGGTGTACACAATTTTGTAGACAATGGGAGGGATTATTTTGTACGAAAAAGAGGGGACGGGGTTATTTGGCACAAAATGTATTATAAATAAGTGATAAATAGTTCATATCATTTTTATTTCAGGTTAGGGTGTTGAGAAATTTGTACTCTCTGTCTAATATAATGGGCAAAAATGTGTTGACCTACTGAAAAGCATTCTGTTGATAGATTACTAGGCAACATTGTAAAATGGCTTCTAGTACTTCAATACTAAAAAAGAGACCAATTTATTAACATTTATTGGTGTATAAAGTCCCATAAAACAGCTGCCAACATCTCATTGATTGCTTACAATGGAACTGTACTTTAAAAGTCTGGCTTTCTTCGTCTCCGCAGATAATATTCACTGTTTAATAACCAACTGGCAATGCCGGGGATTGTGTTACTAGCAAATGCTCCCTACTGCACGCCTCGCTGGTCTCCAATACGATTTGGTTTTATCATTTAGTTATCTACAATTTATTGGATATTGTGTGTCAGGCCGTGTTAAATACGCAGAACATGAATGACAGCTGGTATAATTGGTCCTCGGGAAATGTTGATAGCGTGATTTCTGCTCAGTATTAAATCAAGAGCTTAGGACGGGATGGATTCTCAATAAACTCTGTGTAATGAAATATCAAATCCCTGTGTACTAAATGTGTTGAATGTTACTGATAATAATTGGCAGAAAGGCAATAATATCCTGTTCATCTAAACCTTACGTGCATTCGATTAGTGGGTCCAAACCCACTATCCTTGGAATAGTTTCTTGATTTTTATTCCGGGAAAATTTCGTATTTCATATATGACTGAGCTGATTGAGGCATTCATCATCTGCTGTGCCCAAGATCGTGGGATCGAATCCTGGTACAGCTGGTTGGCGTTAAAATGCTTACATAGCTCGTTGAAGACTCTATACACGGATAAAATCATACAACTTTTGTATTTTTAAAATGTATAGGTGGTCGCTTCAATATGGAAAGAGCTTAATATTAATAATAATAATAATAATAAAACAAAAAATAGTATAAAACTAATAATTATAAAATCAATATATATATATGGAATACAAAAGAGAACAAGATCTTTGAGTAGAAAACACACATGATAATTTAGATTGTCATTGAACCAGTTTGTAAGCTGCTAAAGCAAAGCGTTAAGTCATGGGACCAAGTTCTTTGCTGACTCTGTAGACGCGTGGGTTCAAGTCCCGACCTGGGAATGGTTTTTCGTGGTTTCCCAATTTCAACCCCCGACAAATGCTTGGATGGCACCTTCTGACAGGCCACGACCGCTTCCTTCCACATCCTTCCCCAATTTCATTCATCTTCATCCATTCTTACTCTCTTCCTGGCGCGCAGGTTGCCCACTGGCGTCGATTAGAAAGACTTGCACTCGGCCTTTCAGGAGGCCACACGACAAAAATAATCTAATATACGATTGAGAATAGGCTAATCATAATAATAATAATAATAATAATAATAATAATAATAATAATAATAATAATAATAATAACAATAATAATCTATTATTTCGAGGCATTTTACTTCAAATAATTTTTCAGAATTACTTCTGGGAACATTGAACAGTTAAGTGAAGTAAAGAATTAGTTTATTATTATTATTCGGTTTCAAGTTTTAACGGTAGCCTAAATTTGAAGCGATCTTCGCAATATCTCCGAAATAGTGAATAGTGATCACATGAACGCTCGGATTATTTTTTGTAAGATTGTCTGTCTGTATTGTCTCAGTCTCACTCATGGCTGTGATTATATGGAAGCTACTGAGGTATGGGTGGTGCTTAGTAATAACATTCAGGTTAGAATGCCTGTGGATTCTGTGAAAGGTTCTACTCATAGGGTTAGTACTGCTATACTGACTCAGTGAGGAAAGCAATGGCAAACTACCTCACTCCTCTTCTTGCCTAGTACGCCTCAATATAGCGCTGCCTTGGGTTTTTGTGGGCATCTACCCACATAACTTAACAGCGGTGCTTTTTGAGGATCCAACCAGCCTTCGGGCTGACTACCTAACAGACAGATGCTGAGGAATGGAGCCAAAACTATTGGAGTGAATGGCTTTAAGTATTGTTCTTTTTGTAGAAGACATGCAGTGAACTATAATTGGCTACAAATTATTAGTATAACACTGTGAGTGAAGGAGCTAAATGGACACTTCTACTAGGGATTCGCTCCTTCCCTCAAACCTTTTCTTTTACTTAAGAAAATGTACCGAAACTGGCCATGGTGGCTGAAAGCGCTAACGCCCTAGCTCGTGCCTTGCTGGCGTCGGGAGAAGGTGGGTTTAAATCCCACATCAGCCATCCTGATAATGGTTTTCTTGGTTTCCCATTTTCAACTGGTCCAGGGCCGACTCCCTTCAATAATTCCTTCCTTGACCCTTTCTTAATTGGACACAAGTTAGCGGTCGCTTCGGTGATCAGCCTGTCACCATCCCAAATTGTATCTGATTAAAGCGTGTTCAGCTCCCAGACGCCGCGCCGTCCTTGTGACAGTAGAGGAATGATCCCTCGTTGAGTACATGGGTGAATCAGAGCTAGAAGGGTAATGGATTTAGGAGAATGTATTGAATAAAACTCACCTGGTATTGAGCCATCAACATTTTCAGCCAATAATATGCATGATGGAAAGATCCCTGACTAAAATGGGAAAAGCCGTCCCAGGAAGTAAGATAATTGAACAATCTGAATCCACATTCTTTCCTCAGACGATCTGGTGTTGATGAATGACCTCGGTGACTCATGTCGTTTACTTCAACATAAAGACAAATATGTGTATTGGAGAGATTGATGTGATTCTGCTTTTTTGTTGCATTTAAGGACCTTGGACTTCCAGGTCATTTAGTCCCCTGTACTTGCTTCTGTGCAGAGGAAGGGGAATGTGGCCTTTGCCTGGAGAAGAAGTGGGAAACCATTGTAGGAAGGCCGGGGTGGGAATTGAACCCACCTCATCTTAGTTTTGCCTCACAAGGCTGAATATATCCTGTTCCACCATACTGACCAGAATTATTTTTTTCGGCAGAGCTGAGAATTGAGCTCGTGCCTCCAGAGCCATTATATGGGCTATCACTTTAAGTTTCAACTTTTATTCTTTGACAACAAAGGGATCCATATTGGCAGTTTTATCCTGATTGTTGTCTTTATTTTATTAAAGTGGTAATATCTAAGGGAGGAACGTGTGTATTTCTGTCGGCTGTTGTTGTTGTTTGAGTCTTCAGTCTTTTGACTGACTTGATGCAGCGCTCCACGCCTCCCTGGCCTGAGCTAATCGTTTCCTCTCTACATAGCTACCACACCCTACATCCAAAGCAATCTGTTTAATATATTATAACTTTGGTCCACCCCTACAGTTTTTGTCCTCGAACCTTCCTTACAAAACTAAGCTTGCTATTCCTGGGTATCTTAGTATGTGTCCTACCAACCTATCACTTCTCTTCATTAGCAGTCGCCGGAAATATCTCTCCTTTCCCACTCGTCTTAATACCTCTTCATTTGTTACCCTATCTACCCATCTGATCTTCATCATTATCCTGTAACACCACACGTCAAACGCTTCAATTCTCCTCTTTTCTGCTGCACCAATAGTCCAAGTTTCACTTCCATATAGTGCCACGCTCAGATAAAAGCTTTCAAAAATGACTTCCTAATACCTAAATCCAGGGCTAGATTTGTGACGGTACGCACCGGTACGCCGTACCGAAACCTCTGATCTGGGGAAAAGTCGAATATATAACATAATTTTTAGAAGTGTGGAACGTTAGTTGTAAGTCAAGGTCAACTTGGTCTCTGACTGGATAATTATTTCAGAAAACTGTAAATACAAAATCATAAAACAAGAAATAAAAGATTGTTGGTGAACATGTGTGTATTTTCAAGCCGAATGTATTTAATTTTTTAAATTACGTTAAAAATTTGAAAATATTGTACATTGTTTGAATGGTAGCCTAGTTGACCTACATTAAATTTTAATATAGGCCAACGGCTATGGCAAGAAAAATGTTGCTACAGCAGTCTCAATTTAATTTCAAATTGCAATCAAAATTAGATTGCTATGTTGTCCGCTGATTAATTTTTAAATGTGTTCAGAAAATGTCGTTTTTAGAACTCTATATTTCAACCAGCTGACCCGGCAGACGTTGTCCTGCCGATCAAAAAAGTGTTGTAACTTTGTTTCTTGAAGTGCTTTCAGATACACAATATGTTTTCAATTTCTGTTAACTGCCTCTAAACTATCGTGTAATGAATTAACTAATCTAGAAACATTCGTGGGAGCGTGCACAACAACTCTCCAATGTTTCATCGCAATCGGATAAATGGCATATAATGCATACGGGAATTTGTTTAAATGATTCGTGCGCTGTCACTCATTTGTTGAATCTACTCGTGCTCTACCAACTGTGAAATGGATTTACTAAGTTAGAAAGCTTCACGTAAGTGTACACAACAACTCATCAAAGTTTCATCGCAATCGATGAATAGTATATGAACGCATACGGGATTTTGTTGGAACGCTTCGCGCATCGTCACTCATTTGTTACATCTACTCGTGCGCTACCAATATTGTAAAATGGATTTACCAAGTTGAGCACCTTCCCTGGCGTGTACACAACAACTCATCAATATTTCATCGGAATGGGATGAATGACATATGAACGCATACGCGATTTTCTTTAAACGATTCGCATGCCGTCACTCATTTGTTGAATCTACTCATGCCCTACCTATTGTAAATTAGATTTACTAAGCCTGAAACCTTCTCTGGAGTGTACTCAATGATTCACCAAGGTTTCATCGCAATCGGATGAATGATATATGACCGCATACGGGACATTGTGGAAACGATTCGCACGCCGTCGCTCATTTCTTGAATCTACTCGTGCGCTACTTATTAAAAACTGGATTTACTAAGCCAGAAACCTTTCCTGGAGTGTAAACAACAATTCACCAAAGTTTCATCGCAATCGGATAAATGGTATATGAACACATACAGGACTTTCTTGAAACGATTCTCACGCCATCGCACATTTGTTGAATCTACTCGTGCGCTACCTATTGTAAAATGAATTCACCAAGCCAGAAACCTTTACTGAAATATACACAACAATTCACCAAAGTTTCATCGCAATCGGATAAATGGTATATGGACGCATACGGTACTTTGTTGAAATGATTCGCGTGCCGTCACTCATTTGTTGAATCTACTCGTGCGCTACCTATTGTAAAATGGATTTATTAAGCCAGAAACCTTCCGTAGGGTGTACACAACATCTCACCCAAATTTCAGCGTAATCGGACGAATGGTATTTGAACGCATACGGGACCTTATTGAAAAACTTCGCGCGTCGTCGCTCATTTGTTGAATGTACTCGTGCGCAACCTCCTGTGAAATGGATTTACTAAGTTATAAACCCTCACGTAAGTGTACACAATACCTCACCCTAGTTTCATTGCAATCGGATGAATGGTATATGAACGCATACGGGACTTTGTTTAAACGTTCGCGCGTCGTCGCTCATTTGTTGAATCTACTTGTGCGCTACCTATTGTAAAATGGATTTACTAATCCAGAAGCCTCTCCATGGAGTGTACACAACATCTCACCCAAGTTTCATCGCGATCGGATGTCTGGTATTTGAACGCATACGGGACCTTGTTGAAACGCTTCGCACGTCGTCGCTCATTTGTTGAATCTATTCGTACGCAACCTCCTGTGAAATGGATTTACTGAGTTAGAAACCTTCAGGTAAGTGTACACAACAACTCATCAAAGTTTCATCTCAATCGATGAATGGTATATATATTTATACGGGATTTTGTTGAAACGCATCGCGCGTCGTCGCTCATTTGTTGAATCTACTCGTGGGCTACCTATTGTAAAATGAATTTATTAAGCCTGAAGCCTTCCCTGGAGTGTACACAACATCTCACCCAAGTTTCATCGCTATCGGACGAATGGTATTTGAACGCATATGGGACCTTCTTGAAACGCTTCGCGCGTCGTCGCTCATTTGTTGAATCTAGTCGTGCGCAATCTATTATAAAATGGATTTACTAAGCCAAACACCTTCCCTGGAGTACACTCAACATCTCACCCAAGTTTTATCGCAATGGAATGAATGGTATATGAACGCATACGGGACTTTGAAACGCTCTAACGTGCTGAGACAAACAGTAGAATTCGACATCACTGCCACCTTTGGTATAAAACACAACTTTCCGCCACAGGCAGAGTGTATGTTATGGCGGTAGTTGCACAGGTTGCGACCAGGTGGCTCTAACGTGCAGAGACAAACCGTCCAAAGACATCAGCGTTTACCAAGTTCAAGGCTAGTGGTTTCCATGACGACTGTTTTTGACTGTATATTGTGGTTCAAGAATTGTGTGTAAACTGTGGTTCTAAAATTGTGTTCATTCCACCTACGGGGTCAGATTGTGAATCTAAACCATACAGGGACCCACCCTAATATGCATACCAAATTTTATCAAAATCGGTCCAGTTGTTTAGGAGGAGTTCAGTGACATACACACGTGTCGAAGAATTATATATATATATATATACAAGCTGACCCGGCAGACGTTGTCCTGCCAATCAAAGAAAGTGTTGTAACTTTGTTTCTTGAAGTGCATTTGAATACACAATATTTTGTTCAATTTCTGTTAACTGCCTCTAAACTATCGTGTAATGAATTAACTAATCTAGAAACATTCGTTGGAACGTGCACAACAATTCTCCAAAGTTTCATCGCAAACGGATAAATGGCATTTAACGCATACGGGATTTGGTTTAAATGATTCGTGCGCTGTCACTCATTTGTTGAATATACTCGTGCTCTACCAACTGTGAAATGGATTTACTAAGTTAGAATGCTTCACGTAAATGTACACAACTACTCATCAAAGTTTCATTGCAATCGATGAATAGTACACACATCAAAAAAAGTTTTGCATCACCTCGGTTCCCAGATCTCCGGCATATAGACGTTGACTGTGTATATTGTATCCAAGATACAGTCCCTTTGACTGTTCATAGATGTCACTAAAACTGCTCAAAGATGTAAACAACCATGCATGAGCGGGGCCTATTAGACGGAGGGGGTACGACAGCCGATCAGTTCCAGTCATTCTACCAGGACGAAGGTACGCTGCTCATGTTGTCTGTAGTTCTACCATGCCTAGAAGGTCAATACCGCAGTTCGATCGCGTCCGCATTGTTACTTTGTGTCAAGAAGGGCTCTCAACAAGGGAAGTTTCCAGGCGTCTCAGAGTGAACCAAAGCGATGTTGTTCGGACATGGAGGAGGTACAGAGATACAGGAACTGTCGATGACAGGCCTCGCTCAGGCCGCCCAAGGGCTACTACTGTAGTGGATGACCGCTACTTACGGATTGCCGCTCGGAGGAACCCTGACAGCAATGCCACCATGTTGAATAATGCGTTTCGTTCAGCCACAGGACGTCGTGTTTCAACTCAAACTGTGCGCAATAGGCTGCATGATGCGCAACTTCACTCCCGACGTCCATGGCGAGGTCCAGCTTTGCAACCCCGACACCATGCAGCGCGGTACAGATGGGCCCAACAACATGCTGAATGGACCCCACGGAATTGGCATCACGTTCTCTTCACCGATGAGTGTCGCATATGCCTTCAACCAGACAATCGTCGGAGACGTGTTTGGAGGCACCCTGGTCAGGCTGAACGTCTTAGACACACTGTCCAGCGAGTGCAGCAAGGTGGTGGTTCCCTGATGTTTTGGGGTGGCATTATGTGGGGCCGACGTACGCCACTGGTGGTCATGGAAGGCTCCGAAACGGCTTTACGATACCTGAATGACATCCTCCGACCCATAGTGCAACCATATCGGCAGAATATTGGAGAGGCATTTGTCTTCATGGACGACAATTCTCGACCTCATCGTGCACATCTTGTGAATGCGTTCCTTCAAGATAACGACATCGCTCGACTACAGTGGCCAGCATGTTCGCCAGACATGAACCCTATCGAACATGCCTGGGATATGTTGAAAAGGGCTGTTTATGGAAGTCTTGACCCACCAACCACTCTGAGAGATTTACGCCGAATTGTCGTTGAGGAGTGGGACAATTTGGACCAACAGTGTCTTGATGAACTTGTGGATAGTATGCCACGGCGAATACAGGCATGCATCAATGCAAGAGGACGTGCTACTGGGTATTAGAGGTAGTGGTGTGTACTGCAATCGGGACCACAAATGCTGAAAGTTTAGCTGTATGATGGTACAACATGCAATGTGTGGGTCTCATGAGCAATAAAACGAGCTGAAATGTTGTTTGTGTTGATCTCTATTCCCTTTGTATTTAACGGTTCCGGAACTCTTGGAACCGAGGTAATGCAAAACTTTTTTTGATGTGTGTATATGAACGCATACAGGATTTTGTTGGAACGCGCGTCGTCACTCATTTGTTACATCTACTCGTGCGCTACCAATATTGTAAAATGAATTTACCAAGTTGAACACCTTCCCTGCCATGTACACAACAACTCATCAAAGTTTCATCGGAATCGGATGAATGACATATGAACGCTTAAGTGATTTTCTTTAAACGATTCGCGTGCCGTCACTCATTTGTTGAATCTACTCATGCGAAACCTATTGTTAAATAGATTTACTAAGCCTGAAACCATCTCTGGCGTGTACTCAATGATTCACCAAGGTTTGATCGCAATCGGATGAATGATATATGACCGCATACGGGACATTGTGGAAACGATTCGCGCGTCGTCGCTCATTTGTTGAATCTACTCGTGCGATACTTATTAAAAACTGGATTTACTTAGACAGAAATATTTCCTGGAGTGTACACAACAATTCACCAAAGTTTCATCGCAATCGGATAAATGGTATATGGACGCATACGGTACTTTGTTGAAATGATTCACGTGCCGTCACTCATTTGTTGAATCTACTCGTGCGCTACCTATTGTAAAATGGATTTATTAAGCCAGAAACCTTCCGTAGGGTGTACACAACATCTCACCCAAGTTTCATCGTAATCGGACGAATGGTATTTGAACGCATACGGGACCTTATTGAAACGCTTCGCGCGTCTACTCGTGCGAAACCTCCTGTGAAATGGATTTACTAAGTTAGAAACCCTCACGTAAGTGTACACAACATCTCACCCAAGTTTCATTGCAATCGGATGAATGGTATATGAAAGCATACGGGACTGTGATTAAAAGTTCGCGCGTCGTTGCTCATTTGTTGAATCTACTCGTGAGCTACCTATTGTAAAATGGATTTACTAAGTTAGAAACCCTCACGTAAGTGTACACAACATCTCACCCAAGTTTCATCGCTATCGGACGAATGGTATTTGAACGCATACGGGACTTTGTTGAAACGCTTCGCACGCCACCGCTCATTTGTTGAATCTACTCGTGCGCAACCTCCTGTGAAATGGATTACTGAGTTAGAAGCCTTCACTTAAGTGTACACAACAACTCATCAAATTTTCATCTCAATCTATGAATGGAATATAAACTTATTCGGGATTTTGTTGAAACGCTTCGCGCGTCGTCATTCATTTGTTGAATCTAGTCCTGCCCTACCTAATGTGAAATTGATTTACTAAGCCAGAAGCCTTCCCTGGAGTGTACACAACATCTCACGCAAGTTTCATCGCTATCGGACGAATGGTATTTGAACGCATACGGGACCTTTTTGAAACGCTTAGCGCGTCGTCGCTCATTTGTTGAATCTATTCGTGCGCTATCTATTGTAAAATGGATTTACTAAGCCAAACACCTTCCCTGGAGCTCCCTCAAGATATCACCCAAATTTCATGACAATCGGATGAATGGTATATGAACGCATACGGGACTTTGAAACGCTCTAACGTGCAGAGACAAACAGTAGAATTCGACATCACTGCCACCTTTGGTATAAAACACAACTTTTCGCCACGGGCGGAGTGTATGTAATGGCGGTAGTTGCACAGGTTGCGACCAGGTGGCTCTACGTGCAGAGACACACAGTCCAAAAGGATCACATTTCACTAAGGCTAGCGGTTTCCATGACTGTTTATGACTGTATATTTATTGTAGTTCTAAATTTGTGTGTAAATTGTGGATCTAAAATTCTAAAATTCCACCTATCTGGTCAAATTGTGAATCTAAACCATTCATGGGCCCACCCTAACATTCATACAAAATTTCATCAAAATCGGCCCAGGCGTGTAGGAGGAGTTCAGTCACATACACACGTGCCTAAGAATTATATATACAAAATGATAAAGGTATTCCATAAAGACCCCTCCCCTCCCCTCCCCTCCCCTCACCCCACTCCCACCACCACCCGATAGCCCACAGTACCGGGACCTCTTTGTTTACAAATCAAGCACTGCCTAAATCTATATTCGACGTCAACAGATTCCTTTTCTGTAGAAATGCTTTCCTTGCCTGAGTCAACCTACATTTTATATCCTTTGCTTAGTCCATCACTGGTTATTTTGCTTCCTAAGTAACAGAAGTCTCCTACTTAATTTAGCTTTTCACCTGCCAATTTGATGTCCATAGAGGTTTCTGATTTATTTTGGCTGCATTCCAATACTTTTCTTTTACATTTATTGATTTTCATCATGACTTCTTTCCTCAAGACTGAGTCCATACCATTCATTCGGCTAAATGGGTGGTTAACATAATCTCTGCAAATATACCATCAACGATGGGTACAACAGCATCTAGTACGGTATATGATAATAGTTATTTCAATTAAATGCGTGCGCTACTAAAAGACTGTCAAGTCAATCCAATGAGCCAGAGTTCCGCACGCTCCATCTCTACTACCGAGACACCAAGCTGTCAAATTTGTGTTGGATAAGTGCTGGCTGGCTGTCAGCAGGGCTCCCGTGGTTTCCTGCTGTCCATCCCATATATAAGGTCGAGGAGAAGGGGAAACAGTGCTATAGAATACCCAGGTCACGTTCCAAACTCTGATTTGTCAACGCGTGAGAATTTGCTGGTTGGACGTCAAAGAGAATCTCAGGTCGAGAAGTCAGACTCTTCAAAGATGTTCTCATTCCTTCCCACTCTCACCCCGATATTCTGCTCAGGTCCGCTAAACAAGAGGGAAGGAGACGATCTAATAGACGTGTTTGCTTGTTAAGGAAACCGCAGTCAGTTGTTTGTCTCATGACGTTGTAATCGGTTCCTTAAGTTGACTAGTGTCTGCCATCCAATTAGTTGACCCTTCCTTGACATCACGACAGACCATCTAACAGCACTCTAAGGCGATTTTCTCCTTCGTGGTTTCACTCTCAAAGTGACAACTACCCTATGGCTTTTAAGTTATTTGGTATTTAAATCATGGCCAGTATGAACCCATGAAAGACCATCGTACAGAGATGGTAAGGAAGCTGCGCAAGCAAGTTTGCAATAAACAGTAACTGAAATTGTACTCATATAGGCCTATATTGTAAAAATGTTCACCCATATACTCGTAGACATCGATTTATACGCCTGAGCAGGCTACCTCATGGTGTAGCAAATAGGGTTCTTGACTATCTCCGTGAGGTAGAACTGAGATGAGGAGGGTTCGATTTCCACATCAGTTATCCTAGAAGTGATTTTCCGTGGTTTCCCCACTTCTACTCCAGGAACATTCAGGGATGGTTCCTACTCTAACACCACGGCCGTCTCCTTCCTTATCCTATCTTCCATCCCCCAATTTACAAATACACACGCTAGTACAACCAACACAATAATACAGGTTATCACACAAAACTTTACACACACAACTGGGGATGATGACATGCCAATAGCCCGGACAACTGCTTACTTGGGTCTAATTGAGGAAGGTTCAGGAAAGTACTGATGCCCATTCTCCCAGAGGTGTGCAAATTATAAGACTCAAATATCGAATTTAAATCATTACAGTTTTTTACTCAAAATAATTTTATTTTATGCTTATTACCCTACTTAGTATTGTTTTCACCCCTGTGTACTTACAACGTTGCCCTAAGTAATTGCAGTTGTAAATCTTCGAAATTGGAGATTCTGAGGGACTCCTGAGCTGGGTCTGTTTTTCTATTTATTTTTGTTCATTGAATTTGGATTGTATCCTCTAAATCGCGTGATTTTAATGCAATGTCTATGAATCTTTGAATAGTTCAAGAATGAACAATAGATAATAAAAGACTTCCAATATCTCTGGCCTAAATTCACATGAAAAGTTGAATAAAGTTATCAAAACAAAACGTGTGGCATTCTGCATTAACAAGGAAACATACTTTAGTGTAAACTGTAAACAATTAGTTAACTGTCAATTTTTTTCAAAAGTGTTATTAAGGCTATTGATTAAACTTTTGAAATAATTTCAGCGCCGTGCAAAACAGTTTTACTCTACTAGCTATACCCGGCATGCGTTGCAATGCCAATCAAAGACAGAAAGTAAGATACAAAAAAATTACGAACCTTACAGTAGTCGCATATGATGTGTGCAGTAACATCTGACATAGAAGAAACCTCACGTGAAATTGTTGATACACCGGTATTTTATACTATTATTGGCACAAATACTAATCTGTTATAAAAGGGAGTGTTTTACAGATATTGTAGTTTATAATACGGAACTCATTTTATTAGATGATTTGTAGCTCCCACCAGCACTAGCCTAAATAAAGAATACGGTATGGATCAACTAGATTAATAGACGTGACACCGCTCTTAAACTTAAATTCCTTATAAACAGGTTCTCTTGATTCACAGACAAACACGTAATTTCATGTGGATTCTGTTAAAATGAGTCATATTGACATGATAAATATCGATTAAAATGATAATCTGGTAGCAAAGATATCTACCCCGTCCGGGATTCGAAACCGAGATCTCTAGATTCACAGTCATAGGCGCTAATCCCACGGCTATTTCGACTACGCAAATATTGTGCAAAAGATGGCGGCTTATTTCCACATTTCAATAATACTGCATTACGGAATTAAGTTTCATTTATATTGCTTGTTTCGATAATGTTCCTGCGTGAAATTGAGTTTTAATTGCCTTATGAATAGGCCCTCTTGTGAGTAAAGAGAATGTATTCAACAATAGTTCATGAAGGCTTGCTCAATTCTCGTATAACCACAACGATTATATTATATTGATGACTGCATTACCGTTATGTGGGTTAATATTTGAATAGCCATTGTGCAGAAACATAATATCGGCAATGCCGACTACTTACAATGTTTGATATTAAGGCATTGTACCATTTAAATACTGATACGAAGACTTCGAACATGTACCATGTGCTTTGTTTCAATCACTTGACACCAGAGTTCGCATGAGCGTTTACCGTTCAGTATGTCATACACATTCCACATGGTCGATAGTACGTCATTGTTTCTCATACTACTGCCAGCTGGATCTTACAACTGCCAGCCGGAACGATCGATCGAGTTGGCAGTGCGTCTTACACTTCCGTTCGATCCACAACTGCCAGCTAGCACACTTCCGTTCGAGCACACTTCCGTCCATTTTTCTAAATCCCTCCCACAAAAATATCCAGCAACCGAGTGGAAAGATGTTACACATCAAAAAATAATAATGAACCCCCGGCCGAAAACCTTGGCGTGAATAGACATCGATACCATAATTATTATACGGGGGCTGCTGACAGTTTCCTCATGTCACTTTGCGATGAATCAGCAAGCTATTCTCACACCTTGCATTGCGGTGTCATAAGTATACAGATTGTGCAATGTGTTACATAAATAATTTGTAGCCAGAAACCTTCCCTGGAGTGCACACAACAACTCACCCAAATTTCATCGTAATCGGATTAATGGCACTTGAACGCATAGGGGACATACAAACAGACATACATACAGACAGACAAACTATCTCGTAACATTGATTTATATTATATATATATATATATATATATATAGAGAGAGAGAGAGAGAGAGAGAGAGAGAGAGAGAGATATATAGATAGATAGATAGATAGATAGGTAGATAGATAGATAGATTAAGTCACAAAACGTACAAAGTAAATGTTAGAAAACGTCCATCGATTCTAATAATTTGCACACCTCTGTAAGTGGGGAAATAGACTATGACTTCTAGACAGCTCATTATGTAGCGTCTCCTGTTCCCCGTCAGGATCTATTGTGATTGCTCGTGACAGTGCAGCGTCAAAGCTTGCTTGGCGCTCATTGATTCATTAACGTAATTTCCCATGTGTTCTTAGTAGCCTCGTAAATAAGGTACGGTAGTTAAAAAACGTGGGGGACTCCGCTTCTGAAGATCCCGTGCCATTCATCTTGTGAGGAGCCCGCCTCGATTGATTCTTAAGGGTAATCTTGTAGATTGGAATAAACACACAGAGAGAAACTCGTTAATTACTAAACCCTAATGAAGTAGTTCCACTCTCACTGCTTTCAGCGGCGGAGATAAGATAAACAACCTCAATAAGATACGAATTGAAAGGAAAAACCAAATAGAAATCCCTTTTAAATGTCTCCAGAGTAAGCGAACAAATTTATTACGCCAGAACTTTGGTTCTTATTTTCGAAAAGTTCACTGTCAATCGAGAAGGACCAGACTTTTTTTTATATACAGGGCAATGTATTTAAATAAAAATAAGGTAAGTTTTCTTTTTTGTTGTTGTTGTTTCATTTGAGGGGGTTGGGCATCGTGGTCATTCAGCCCCGTGGACTAGGATGTGCAGATGTGTGTGTGTGTGTGTGTGGGGGGGGGTGTTTGTCTGACGACCCGAGTTATTGTTATGGCTATATTAATGTTTGTATTTGTTATTGAGGTGAGGATTGGGAAGGAGGCGGTCGTCACCTAGAGTTAGGAACCATCCCAGCATTTGTCTGGAGTAAAAATGAGGAACCATAGAAGTCACTTCCGAGATGGCTGACGGGGAAATCGATCCCACCTCTTCTCAGTTTTGCCTCACGGGGCAGTGTACCCCATTCCTGCTCTCAGAGCAGAATTAAACTTCTTGGCACTGCCGGAAATCAAACCCGGACCTCTGGGGGGGATAGCCAAGCGTGTTAAGCTTTCTATCTAAATATTGTATTCTTTTGCGTCAGGATGAGGTAAATAATAGTCAAATACTGCACACACTCAATTTTATTTTTGTCTGTTAGTTATAACTTACTTGACTCGTTTCTACTGGAACATAGGGCCTGTGTGAAACGCTTCCATTGTGATCGTTGACTAGCCATGCTTTAACTTCCTTCGAGGACTTCATCATTTCAAATGTTTCTTCCTCTACAGTCCTCCTCCATGTCTTCCTTGGACGAACACTTCTCTGTGCACCTTACAGGTTCCATTCCAAACTTCTTTGTCTTATTAATCCTACTGGCTTTCTCAAAATATACCTAGCCATTTCCATTTTCTCCTCTTAAATGTCGTCGTGATTGGAAGTTTATTAGTAGTTTTCCAAAAATCTTCATCTCTATATATATAAAAATGAAAGTTTGTCTGTTTTTTCTGAATTTCCCCGAAAATATGCGATATTTGCGCGTTTCAGACTGTTTTATGAAGGATGCGCGCAAAAATATTTTTTTCTGTCTGTCTGTCTGTCTGTCTGTCTGTCTGTCTGTTTGTATGTGGACAATTCTTTGTGTCCTTATAACTCGAGAACGGCTGAGTGGATCAACGTAAAATTTGATACAGATATCCATCAGAGGCACCACACTAATCATTGATGTAACTCTTCTCCGTACCTCTCATAAAAGGGGCCCTAACCCCTTAAAATACATGATGAAATAGGCGTAGAAGGGTGAAACAAAGCTCATTTTCAGCCCCTCAATGTGAGAAACGAAACTCGCCCTAAAGGGTCCCCAAAAACACATTTTAAGGCCCTAAAACCAACAGTTTTTGAGATATTCCCAAAAAACTAATTTCACCTAATAAATTAATGAAAGAATGCTGGCCGGTAACCATGGCAACTGAATCTCAGAGGTCCATCTATTTCTGTAAGATGCAATGCAATTCCATTTATTACATTACTGTGAAGGTTTGCAAACGGCAATAAGGTTATAACGGATCCAAATTAAGCTGAAATATTCATCAATACATAAAATGCGCTTAAGGGGTCAAGGGGTACTCTAGAATTTTTTAACGTGATTTACACGTGCGGGTATGGTACGGAAGGTCTATTATATCCCTATCCCTATATTGTTATATTATTATTATTACTATTCTTTTAATTATTATCATTATTAAGGCGTACAAAGACGAGACAAAGCTCATTTTCAAACCCTTGGTGTCAGAAACAAAACTCGGGGCTCCTCAAGAGCCGTAAAGAGTCCCCGAAAACTATATTTTAAGGCTCTAAAGCCAACAGTTTCTTAGATATTCCCAGAAAACTAATTTCATTTAATAAACTAAAGAAGGAATGCAAGCCACTAACCATGACAACAGTATCTCAAGAGGTGGCATCCAACTTTCCATCTATTTCTGGAATAAGTAATGCCACTCCATTTATTACATTTCTCTGAAAGGTTGCAAATGGCTATAAGGTTATCACGAAACCAACTAAAACTGTAAAATTCATCAATGCGCTTAAGGAGTTCAAGGAGTACCCTAGATTTTTTTTCACACGACTTACACGTGTGATATGTCGTACAGAAGGTCTATTATATATCCAAACAGCAACATTATTTTCAAATATTCCTGATTTGAAATAGTAGACTGTTTTTTGCTGATTTTAGGAATTTGGGCCATTGGAGGCTAAAAAAAACTGAATTTTCATGCACCACAAGCTTTTTTAATTTATAAAAGGGGTCTTCCTGTAGTTTGGCACTTGACACAACGGTTAGGCTCAGTTCGTATGTGACGTGTATTGCGATTCGTCTACGAGGTTTTCAATTTTATTTTCACGCCAGGAAGAACACGTTAGGTAAATTTAGTTTGAGAGCACATTTTAATTAATCATTTTTCTTTGCCAACAAACAGGTTCCAAGCCCCTAAACATTGCAACAGTAGCTCAATTGATAACATCTGGTTATTAATTCCGAAGACCGTTCGAAGAATGGGTACTTCTGCTAGTTGGATATAATTTCAGGTCTTCTGATGTTTATGACGTGTTATTGGCAACGATGCATACATGTTTGCAAGGGATTACTGATATTTTGTGTAACCTTCCTTGTTTCAGAAGCATACAGAAGAACTGATTGAACATTTGTAATGACAATTCTTATTTTCGTCTTATTTGAGATGCTGTTCTTCCAAACTGTATACAGCTGCATGGAGGTTCAATTTGCTTTCCTAATTCTGGTTTTCACATCTTCCTCTGCCCTCCTTCTCTTGTCACTTTACTTTCCAAGTGGATGAATGCTTCAACTTCTTCAATCTCTTCCCCAGCCAAAAATAACTTTCCATCACTTTTAAAATTTACTCTCATATCCTTTGTCTTTGTAACATTCTGTTTGTTATGAGCTCGCGTCAAAACTACTGGAGCGAATAGCATGAAAATTCTTACCCCTTAAAACAAAACTGGCTGGCTGCGTGGCGTAGCGGTAAAGTTCTCGCTTACTGTGCCTAAGGTTGTGGAATCGAAACCCGACGCAGTCAGTTGACATCTGAGGGTGCTTAAATGCGAAGGAACCTTGTCAGTAGAACCTCTTCGGGGCAAAATTCCTGCACCCCGGTGTCTCTGAAGCACACAGCATTATTTAATTGTTATTAGAGATAGGCCACAATTATTTACGTACCTACTGGTATGTAATTCATAGAAATGGGGGATTAAGAAGAAGCCTCAAAAACCAGCAGTGGGGCAATTGCGCAATATGTCATGACAAGGCCAGGTGGTACAAGATCTTGGTGACTCACTTGCTACCGCTAGTTTGCAAATATTGCAAGGTGAGAAGAATACCTTCCTGACAAGGATATGTCACAGCACAGTACTAATGTATATGTCTCAATCAAGCATGTAAGAAGTCGCCAGGCATTTATAACTCAGTTTGCACGGAATATGGAGTAAGCCAATACGCACTCTGTGTCTACGGGAGAGAGACGTACGATCCGTCTATTCTCCACCTTTTCACTTGCTACGACATTCTCCAGCATTTACTGTAAGTCTACGAAACTCAACGTTGAACAACCACCATTTAATATCTCTTTAGATCAGTGGTATTCAACCTTATCAACCTGGCTCCCCCCTTTGCAAACCCAAATCTTTTAATTTTATTTTATTTATTTATTGATCCATTTATTTTTGGTTTTTACGAAGGTCGTAATTTGATCTACATTCTTAGAACATATATGTACAACAATGGAATGACAGATTGTTCAGCGAATGTGCGACAAAGGAGTTGGAGTAGGAAGAGAGATTACTTTTTTTCATGATGGCCAGTAACAAAATCCGGTCTCAGATATTTAAATAAATGAGAACGTTTTGAGCTTTGACTTTCTGCCCCCCTCCTCGCACGCTGTCATGCCCTCTATGTTGGGAATCACTACTTTATATCCATAGGAATTTCACGTCCACAATGTACGTAAAACAATTGACCCGCATATCAAACAACGACGAAATAGGAGTGAAATATTGTTTAAATTTCCATTATATGGGATATTTTATATGCATCAAATGCTGATGTGTTCTCATTTGATACCAATTGAGTGCAATAAATTCCAGTCCACTCAAGATTCGTTATGGTAGCAACAATAACACAGTCAGACAGCTGTTGAGCTACATGTTGCATCCCTGTAAGACATGATCCCGCCCCCAATAGGGAGGAGGAAATCACGAGAAATGCAATTTGGGTTGCACGCGACGCGAGAAGCCGCATGCCAGCCACCCAGCTAATATAATGGGATTGTAAGGGACGAGACGAAGAGAGAAGAGAAAAATCCAATAAGTACCCCCTTGTTCCTCGATCGGGGTGTACTGGTATGCACCTTCAATCTTCTGTCTTCATACCCTACCCCTCTCTCATCTCATCTTCCGAGTTAAATCAGCAAAGTTACTTATTCAGCGTTAGCTAACCAATTCTGCCAATTTCCTGCCTCTGTCTTCTTCTCTCTTTCACGTACACACACAAACTTATCAACACACTTGCAGTGTTCTAGCTTCCCTCTGATAAACTGAATACCGCTTTCACTAGAGTCTCCTCCAGTTAGCATGTAATTCCTAATATTTTTCTGTTTTTGTCAGTGTCATTGTCGTTGGCATAGTCGTCATTGTTTTCGTTATCTTTATCTTTATCTTTATCTTTATCTTTATCTTTAACTTTATCGTTATCGTTATCGTTATCGTTATCGTTATCGTTATCTTTATCTTTATCTTTATCTTTATCTTTACCTTTACCTTTACCTTTACCTTTACCTTTACCTTTACCTTTACCTTTACCTTTACCTTTACCTTTACCTTTACCTTTACTTTTACCTTTACCTTTACCTTTATCGTTATCGTGTTCTTTATCTTTATCGTTATCGTCATCGTCATCGTTATCGTCATCGTCATCGTCATCGTTATCTCCATCTCCATCTCCATCTCCATCTCCATCTCCATCTCCATCTCCATCTCCGTCTCCGTCTCCGTCTCCGTCTCCGTCTCCGTCGCTGTCGCTGTCGTTGTCGTTGTCGTTGTCGCTGTCGTTGTCGTTGTCGTTGTCGTTGTCTTTGTCTTTGTCTTTGTCGTTGTCGTTGTCGTTGTCGTTGTCGTTGTCGTTGTCGTTGTCGTTGTCGTTGTCGTTGTCGTTGTCGTTGTCTTTGTCTTTGTCTTTGTCTTTGTCTTTGTCTTTGTCTTTGTCTTTGTCGTTATCGTTATCGTTATCGTTATCGTTATCGTTGTCTTTGTCTTTGTCTTTGTCGTTATCGTTATCGTTATCGTTATCGTTACCGTTATCTTTGTCTTTGTCTTTGTCTTTGGCTTTGTCTTTGTCTTTGGCTTTGTCGTTATCGTTATCCTTATCGTTATCGTTATCGTTATCATTATCGTTATCGTTATCGTAGTCTTTGTCTTTGTCTTTGTCTTTGTCTTTGTCTTTGTCTTTGTCGTTGTCGTTGTCGTTGTCGTTGTCGTTGTCGTTGTCGTTGTCGTCGTCGTTGTCGTTGTCGCTGTCGTTATCTTTGTCGTTAATTCTACTGTTGATGATGATGTTTAGTTGTTGCATTTGAGGGACTTGGACAATGTGGTCATTCAGACCCGTGTACTTGGGAACGTGTGGAATTTTGTATGGTAACCTGTGATATTGTGATGGCTGTATTATTGTGTGTGTGTGTATTCAGGTGAGAATTGGTGAAAGATGCGGCCGTGGTCTTAATTTAGGTACCATCTCCGTATTGGTTTGGAGTAGGAATGGAAAACCACTTCCAAGATGGTTCAGGTGGAGATCGAACCTACCTCTCTTAACTTTTACCTCACGAGGTAGAGTGTACCCTGTTACCGTCCTCAAACCAGATTTTTTTTTTGGCAGAGCCTGGAATTCAACCCGGACTTCCGGGGCGACAGCCGATGATTTTTAATTTTGACACAAGGCATATGCTCACCATCAGCTTTGTTTATGAATGTGAAACTTGCCTTACATTTTGTTGTGGTTGTTTCATTTGAGGGACTTGGACAACTATGTAATTTATCACCGTGTACTTTGGTGTGTCTAGAATTTGTCTTATAACGCGTGTTATTGTGGTATCTGTACTAGTGTGTGTAATTGTAATACAGGTGAGAATTGGGAAGGAGGTGTTCCTGGTCTTAAGTTTGGAACCATCCCAGCATTTGCCTGGAGAAGAAGTGGGATACCACGAAAATCTGCGTCCAGGATGATTGAGGTGGGAATCAAACCCATCTCTTCTCAGCTTTGCCTTATGAGGCTGGATGTACTTCGCTCCAGACCTCAGACCAGAATTTAATTTCTTGACAGAGCTAAAAATCGAACCCGGGCCTCCGAGCATCACATTAACATAATACAGTAGTCAATTTACTCTCATCGTGCCGGGTTTAATGATAAAGATAGTTATTATTATTATTATTGTTATTATTATTATTATTATTATTATTAATAATAATATTTTCAGGGAACAACAGCTAGGTCTTCTGTCCTTGATAAGGATAGCCTCCTTAAGTGCATAATACACAATTATCAGGCAGGCAGGCGGGACTTGTTTAGGGAAGGAACTGCTCCTGATGACCACTTGGCACCCTGTTATCACTCTCTTGGGGACGCACCAATTGTTTTATCATTAACACAAACGTGACTATTTTAAATGGACAAATTAGTGGTGTTTCTAGTTCCTTCATCAAACAAAATTTGGTGTTAATAATCTACCTTTTCTCTCGTGTTGTTCCATTTCTTGTTGTTAATTGGGATATTGTGTGCAAGCCTCTTTCTCTTTCAATTTTGTTCTTATCTTCCTTTTCAATGAACTTCGTAACTTTGTCTCAACAAGCTGCTATTAGCAAAGCCGCTTTCATGACCTCACCTCAGCCAGCGTCTTCATTACCAAATAATGTAAACAATGAGATGTACGTGTAGATTGCTACTGAAAACAGAAAGTGGTTGTGATCTATCGCCTTTAAAGCTACATTCCTAAATGAATGTATTCGTTAATGATGGAGCAATAAAGCGGAATCCATTATCAAACCTAACGTGTGCAAGGGAAATACATACATTTATTTTTTGTAAAGGTGGAGAGTTTTTATACGTTTCGACTATGCTTTCTTTTCAGATGCAGTGGAGGCTTTTATTCAGTCGAATGGGATTTATCCTGGAAATATTTCATGAAGAACGCGAGTAGAAATGTTTCAAGTAACACTCACGGAAAATATCGCATTTATATTTGACGTAATGTCAAAGTTCACTTTGCGTGCAAAATATTAATGACTAGCATTTCTCTGCCTCTTAGGGGAAGAATACATCTCAACACGTTTACGCATGCATCCAGCGTCTCAGATAACGGGGACTCTTTAGTGTGCCTTTTATCTATAACTGAGAAGTCGAACAACTTTATGAAGCTCGTAAACATGTAGTACCTATTTTTAATTAGTTACGAGGGTACTTGAGTACAGCCGCTTGATGAATCCAAGATCGTGCGAAGTGTTTGAAATGAAATATGCATTCGTGAATTAAGACCAATTGAAAGAATCTCGTGAATTATTTTCAGTGCTTATCTAATGTAGTGGCTGTGTCTCTCCTTATAGTTCCATGTCCGACACCATTCATACTCAAGTCAAATCTTCTTTACTTGACTCCAACGTAAAAAATCAATTAGTCCACTGCTCAAAATTGATTTATTTCCTTTGTTTGTGTCTTTGTTTCATTCTTTCTTTGTTTGTTTCTTTCTTTCCTTCTTCTTTCATTCATTCTTTGTTTCTTTCTTAGCTTGTTTGTGTCATTCTTTCTTTCTTTCTTTCTTTCTTTCCTTTTTTTGTGACTTTCTTTCTTTCTTTCTTTCTTTCTTTCTTCCTTTCTTTTTGTTTGTCTTTTCCGTTGTATTTTTGTGTCTTTTTTGTATCTTACATTCCTTCTTTCTCGTGTTAGTAGATTTACTGGCACGTTAAAGATCCCCTTCGGGGCAAAATTCCGGTGCCCTGGCCTCTCTAAAAGCCGCAGATGTTAAAAGGGACGTAAAACTAATGATATTGATATTATAATTTCTTTCTTTGTGTCCTTCTTTCTTTCTTTCTTTCTTTCTTTCTTTCTTTCTGTCTTTGTGTCTATTTTTAGCCTACAACAAAAACACGGGCCGAAAAAAAGTGTGTCTGTCTGTGTGTGTGTATGTGTCTGTGTGAGTCTCTGTGTGTGTGAGTGTGTGTACTCTGAATGTCTGTCCCCTATCAATTCGAACACGGTGAACGCGAATTGAACGAAATTTCGTACAAAGGTAGCACTAGCAAAGGACACCTCAGTGTCATGTTTTATATCGCCGCCATCTTGACGCAAACGTAATGGCGGCCACACAAATGTTCATAGCTTAAATCAAATTACGATTAACCTAATCATCCGATCTCTACTAAATTTTGCAACAACATACCTTTATAGAGGGAGCATCCTTTGACCAATCTAATAGGTCATTAGCCTAATAGTTTGCGGATGGCGGCCATCTTTGTGTCAAAATCGATTCCCCCTATTAATTAAACACGGTGAAACCGAATGAAACGAAATTTGGTACAGAGATAGCACTAGCAAAGGGCACCTCAGTGTCATGTTTTATATCGCCGCCATATTGACGGAAACGTAATGGCGGCCACATAAATGTTCAGAGCTTTAATCAAATTACGATTAACGTAATCATCCAATCTCTACTAAATTTTGCAACAACATACCTTTATGGAGGGAGCATCCTTTGACCAAACTAATAGGTCATTAGCCTAATAGTTTGCGGATGGCGGCCATCTTTGTGTCAAAATCGATTCCCCCTATCAATTCGAACACGGTGAAACCGAATGGAACGAAATTTGTTACAGAGGTAGCACTTGCAAAGGGCACCTCAGTGTCAAGTTTTATATCACCGCTATCTTGACAGAAACGTAATCGCAGCCACCCAAATGTTAAAGGCTAAAATGTAATTACGACAAACCTAATAATCTAGTCTCTACCAAATTTTGCAACAACATATCTTTATGGGGGAAGCATATTCTGACCAAACTGCAAGATCATCAGCCCAATAGTTTGCAGATGGTGGCCAAGTATTTGTGCAAATCGATTCCCCCTATCAATTCAAACACGGTGAAACCGAATTGAACGAAATTTGGTACAGAGGTAGCACTAGCAAAGGGCACCTCAGTGTCATGTTTTATATCGCCGCCATCTTGACGGGAACGGAATGACGGCCACCCAAATGTTAAAAGCTTAAATCAAATTACGACAATCCTAATAATTTGATCTCTACCAGATTTTGCTACAACATGCCTTTTTGGGGAAAGCATCTTATGACTGACTACAAGGTCATCAGCCCAATAGTATGCAAATAGCGGCCATGTATGTGTGCGAATCCATTCCCCATATCAATTCAAAGACGGTGAAACCGAATTGAATGAAATTTTTTACAGAGGTAGCACTAGCAAAGGGCACCTCATATTCATGTCTAATATCCCTATAGCACGTTGTATTTCAACAAGCTACTACAACCAACATTCAATTATACTCCTTGAAAAGGACAAAGAGTTATAACACTACCCATGCATTTAGGAGAAAGTAGGCTATATGTTCTTCACTGAACATCTTGTTCATTCATTGTTAGTTTCTTTCCTTCATTGTTTGTTTCTTTCTTTCTTTCTTTCTTTCTTTTTCTCTTTCTTTCTTTCTTTCTTTCTTTATTTATTTATTTCTTTCTTTCTATCTTTCTTTTGCCGTGATACTTCTATGTAGGCCGCATTGTAAAACAAATACCAGTAAGTTGTATAAAACTGAATGCTACTTGCAGTACAGCTAGAAACATCAAATTTAGCTCAATGTTCTTTAATGATTCAGGGTATTTCAGATACATTAAAATCAATGAAAATATCTCGTCTCAGCACCAATTATGAGAAATAACCCATTTATGACTTTTTTGTCACTTAATTTCCAATTCATAGTATTTCATTTCAAAAATGTATATCTTTTAGTTATTTCACGTTGTGTAATTTTCAAAACGTACCTTTTCCCAATATGTCGATTTTATCTTCATACAAGTAATTTGTTTTCCAATTACTTAGTAATCACTGAGTGAATGGTACATCTAGAACTAGTATAAACTTGAAACTTAGAACAATGGTCGATAATAAATCAAGAAAGACGAGAAAAATGCAAATCTACGAATGTCTTTCTTTCTTTCCTTCTTTCTTATTTTTTCAAATTTATTCTTATTGTGTCGAATGCATTGGGGTTTAAATTCATCCCCTACTTAGAATACGTAAGTGAGATTTTTCCTTGTATATTCCAGAGAGTTCTCTAAACTGAGTTCGTCATCCCTTGCTTATTTTTCTGTTACTTCAGAGTGTGCCTCTTACCTTCCGTTAACTACTCCCATGCTTGACGTTACTTCCTTACCAGGACAAAGATACTCACTTGTTGAGGGTTGAAGCATTTATTGTATTCTTGTCTCAAACATTTTAACGAGTATTTCTGATGTTCTTCCCGACCTATTTTGTCAACTTTTGCTTTAATTGAATCCTTTTGCCGCCTACTGTTTCACACAATTCATTAAGTACAAGTTTATTTGTTACTAGGCTTTATGTTTATTCAAATGTTTGCCATTACTATGTCAAGGACAGCGCACTCTCTCGGCTGCCAATATATCTGTTGCACACGCCATATTGCTTATCGCTCTGCACATACTCCCCATCATACGAACATAATGTTCCGCACTCAGAATATTTATTACGGAGAGCTTAAAACTATAACGAAACTTTATTTATTTTAGGAATGTTTTTCGAGAGATATAATAAAACAAATCCCAACAACTAGCCTATGTGGTATTGCTCCGGGTGGAGCGGTAGCCTGTAAAAGATATTGAAATTTGTCCACCAAGTCGATATCACTATCGTCGTTTATTTTTGAAAACCGTCCCCAGAACCTAATCCAGTTCTGTATATATCCCCATCAAACTATTAAAGATTCAGTTTGGGTAAACTAAAGTTCTTTTTCTTGTTCGTCTCGATCACACTCACAACAGCATCACAACGTGATAAACTCACTTTCATATTATTTTCGTACCTAACCTTTGTTTGTAGTCACTTTTTGGCATGCGGTACTGAATCAACTGTCATCAGTCTCACGAGCGTTGAGGTAAATGAGTTAACATACATTACCTATAGTAGAAACACGCCAACAACGGAAACGAAGCTTGTTTAGTATTTTGTAGTAGTAGTAGTATTGGTGGTAATAATCCTCATCACAAAAGGTCGATAACCAAAACGTTAGGCCTCTTAAAACAACAATAATTTACATCAGCATTACTTGTGTAGCAATTCAATATTAATCATTATAATTATATGGAATGATGTGGAAATTATTATTATTATTATTATTATTGTTACGTGCAAGAGCCCGTCCCAACGTTTCAAACATGTATCTACCCCTGGATGGAATTCATGACATTTTGAATCGACCGCCTGGTGACTTGATTCCGTTTGTGAACACGAGATGGCACCTGCTGTCGGACTTCGGGGTTCCTTCAAGTGGTTCCTTCTTCTCCGCTAGAATGCGTTAGTTGTGCCTTATAAAACTCTTCCTTTTCGTGGCATAATTGATGGCAATAATATTCTACGTCATAAACAAAAGAATATATATACTTCATGATACCGCCAAATTTGTTACTTAATTATGACATTGTTGATTGATGTGTCAAGCCTTGATTGGACGATGAATATTTACATGAATGCAGTTCGGTATCTGACGCGGAATTCTCCGCCATGTTGTGTGTTGCTGTCTGTCGTCAAGATAACAAGCCGGCTGCTGGTCCAAGAGTGTCTATCCGTTGCGCTAGGGGCCTTGGCCCCTAGCTTTTTCAAATATGAATACTTATTCAAGAAAAAGGAAACGCCTGTGCTACATAAGGATTTAATTTCATCGTTCCGCCGTGAAGAGGAAATATGCAAAGTAAATCGCATCTGGATACAACAGGAGTGCTTGTGACATCAAAACGGCGCATGGCGTGTTAGACATTTTAAAGGCAATCAAGTGCCAGATTATATTTTATTTATATTGTGTGTTAATTATTTTATTTTCATTGTGTCTCCACTGAGAAGGATGTAAGATACGTTGCATTATACATTTATATTTATTATTGTTATGGAGCTCCGATATCGTCTTATAGTAATGTTTTAATTCTGTACCTTATTTTGTTTTATAGGCCTAATATTTCTGTTTGTCAACGTTACCTGATATATATTTTAAAAAAAGGTTATGGTTTTCTTCGTACCTTCAGGAGACACATTTCTAAGGTTATTTTACGTTTTAAATTATTATTTATTTTCCTTTGGCAATCTTGGGATTGGCATATTATTTATCTGATTTAAGATCCGTGGCTCCTCCCTCTTGTTAATAGTGTTTAGACGTAATTGTTTTCCTCCGTTCTTTTCTTTCTGCTGATTTTAAAATTTAGTTTTGCTAAATTGTTTGCCGTAATTCGATCAGACATGCGGTCTCCTGTTTTTAGTGGCCATGTTTGTTTTTTGTTTTGCCGAAATGCATTCTGGTCTCGAGGTCAGTCTCTTGGCGCCGACCGCGAAGCTCTAACGTGTTGTGGTGTTAGCTTAATATTTTTTAATTTAATCTTGTTGGTTTAACTTTGTGTTTTTGGTAAATGTTCCTGTGTTTTTCTCCGTCATGCAAATTTTGAATTATTTTCTGATCCTATTTTATTTGGTTAATTTTAATTTTTAATTTCTCGTTTCATCGTGGCCTGGATCTCCGCATGTCGGATTGGTATTGCATTCCCTTGTAAATTATCAAGCCCTTTCTCATTTAATCATGCCTGTAATTTTATTTTAATCTTTGGGCTTTATAACATTTTAATTTTTAATTTAATTCTTGTCTTTTTTTTTTTGCTTTGCAAGCATGCATGTTCTGTTTCTGGTGGAGGTGCTCCTTTAAATTTTATCATTAAATTTTTATTTTATTTTTTTAGCAACTGTTGTGGCATTATTTCATCGACAGCAGTTCTGTCGGTTATTGGGGGGTGTGTGTAGAATAGCCTGTGCGTTCCCCTTCTCCATTTTCCTTCCACCCCTTTTGGTGTTCTTCTGTTGGGACATGTCTTCTGGAGGTGATTTTGTTGCTGAAGCGAGGCGGACCTCTAAATAAAAGGTAAGTAGGCCCACGCTAGCCGTCCAGGTGGTGGCAATTATTATTATTATTATTATTATTATTATTATTATTATCACCATGTTGGAAGCCATTTTCCAGTGTTGCCTTAGTAAACGAAAGTAATTCTGTTTAGTTGGTCAACACGATTGTACTCATTTGGATTGGGTGTTTTGCCCTAACCCTGTAAACATTACGTGAGATTGATACATTTCTATCCAGTAATTCAGTAATTGAGGTCCGTATTGACTAACTATATATTAGAAACAAATTAAGGGATTCTGCCTTTTCAATGCATATAATAAACCTACTCACAGGTACATGTTTCGAAGGTTAACTCCCTCTTCCTCAGCCTGTACAATAAATATCAAAGATTAATTACCTTTATAAGTAAGGCCTGGGTGCACTAAAAAGCCGCTGAATCAGGCCGGTGTTGTGAGCCGCTATTTGGCTGCGTCATCGTAGGTTCGAACTAGTCTCCATGCAGCCCTTGGAGAACATCATGGCAAAGAAACCAAAGAATCCCTGCAGCCGTGCCATGCCCCGCCGTATGTAGTGCGTTTGGTCGCGAACAACAGCAGATCAAAAACGTGTCTCGCAAATATCACTCCTTTGGTTGTCCAAAGACATGCTATGGGACAAGGGGAAGGGAAATAGAGGACGGGAATAAAAACTAAGGGAAAAATGTGAATGTTTATGATGTGCCGTTAGCTGTTGTTTTGGGGTAGATGATTGCGAAAGATGAGAGCTATAATCATTAGGGCTCGGATTTTTATGTAAATAAATATTTTTTTATGTAATTACATATTTTAAGCATTTTTTCTATAAACACATAAATTCCTGTTTTTCACTTATTAGCACATAAAAATACATAATATTTACATTTTCAAAAACAGTATGCTAGCTAGATCTTTCAGTTTATTGTATTTTTCTTATGTATTACTTCAAACTGTGAACTATCTAATCTTCATGCAGAGCGTACGTCAGCTTGTAACTGTGTTATGCTTAACTTGTCGCCCCGTGCCTCTCACTGTGGAAGCCGGGATTTCCTTGTCCATAGCCAAATTGCACCACGTGCTAGACCTCCCCACCCCCACCCCCGAGGTACCTAGAACAAGTGTCACTCACATGCAGTTCATTTCTAGCACTGTGAAGTGTAAGGCAGTTCTACGATGCCTCAAGTAAAAGCAACTACAAGTTATCGTCTGCAGCAGTATATTGCGGAATTTAAAGATAGCTTTACTTCTTATGGGGACGTTCTGTTCTGCCAACCAAGTGGGAAAGCAATCAAAGCTGAACAGCGATCTCAAGTTACACAACACCTCAAGGGCGAGAAACATATTGCCGCAGTTTCGCGCCTTCAGAAGAAGTGTTTCGCGATAATCGTCGGTCATTTGTGATGGACAACCTGAAGATGTATCTCGTTGTGTATTGTAATGCTTCAGTAGTCAGTGAGGCATAGCATAAATTGCATTCGTGAGTAATGTATATTGCATATCTTCACATTAATAAACTAAATTATAATTAAATATTTTTACTTTTTTGACACATATTTCAGGTATTTTTAATACATAAAAAATAAATATGTTCCCTATTTTAGCACCTAAAAATCCGAGCCCTAATAATCATTATTGAATTTGGAAAATAAATGGTATGAATGGTGGAATACAAATGGTCAATTTATCTATTACTATACTATATAATGCTCACAACACCGGCCTGATTCAGCGGCTTTTTAGTGCACCCAGGCCTGGAAATCCAATTAGAAGATCTTCTATGGAGAGTCGGAAACAATGGATTGATGAACATCGCATTATTTATTTCATAAACTGTATTCATGTCACTTATGTACTTATAAAGGTAATTAATCTTTGATATTTACTGTACAGGCTGAGGAAGAGGGAGTTGACAACCTTCGAAACGTGTACCTGTGAGTAGGTTTATTATATGTATTGAAAAGGCAGACTCCCTGCGTGTGATACAAGATATAATAACATATCCTGACCAGTAGCGGTAGTTAAACTACTACTGGAACAAACTGAGTGTAAGTATTGTGTATATAATAACCCATACTTTTGTTGATATAGATTTAATAGCTTAAGGGGAACGGATGATGATCACTTGACGATCGAAACTGGTCATCCAAGTGTTTTAATAATCTAATGTAATTATTTTCAGGATTAGTGAAACACCCGTTACAATTGGGTGCAATCGTGTTGATCGACTGAAAAAAAGCATTAAATTTCCAATTTGAATCAACAACATATTGGACAGTTTATTTATTTAATCGTGTCAGAAACATACATTATAACTTACAAGATATAACTTCAAACCTGGTACTATAAGCATTAATCATTTTTGATGGCAGGTAGCAATGCGATTAAGCTCTACACAAGTACAAATTTAATCAAATGTGGCTTGACCAATATGCAGCTAGTTCACATGCTTCTTTAGTAGCGTCCATCACGTTCTGGGGAGAGCATGTAGTTGGACACAAGTTGCATACAAGGAGATGGTTCATTGTCTGTTCTTCACCGCATTCGCATAGTGTAGATTCGCAGACAAATCCCCACTTTCTCATGTTGGTCTTCGTTCTTCCAACTCCTGAGCGCAACCTGTTGAGTGTCTTCCATGTTGACCAACTTTTCTCGTGGCCTGAAGGAAGGCTTTCGGAAGGCATCATCCATCCTGCAAGGTGGCTGGATCTTGAACGCCATGAATTCATTCTAAAGTTCGATGGCGGTTCAGTGAGGCTTTCTGTTGCATGAAGAAAGCTTCTTCTTGACTTTAGCCTTTGGGTTGCTGGTTGATACCCATATTAAGTATGGGTCCTCAGGTTCAGTGCTTTAGATTTCTCCAGTCTGGATGCACACTCACGGCGAATAACTGGGGGTGGGATACCTGCTAGACAATAAACTTTATCAAGTGGTGTAGATCTCAAACATCCTGTAATGAGTCTGCAGGTCTCATTTAAGGCAACATCCACTTGATTAGCATGACTAGATCTACACCAGACAGGGCAGGCGTATTCTGAAGCTGAATAACAAAGGGCAATTGCCGAAGTTCTCAAGAGGGAAGGATGCGTCCCCCAGGTTGAACCCGATAATTTCCGGAGAATATTGTTCCGTGCAGATACTATTCATTTGGTGTTCAGACAGTGTGTTCTATAGGTTAGTGATCGGTCAAGAGTTACTCCTAGATATTTGGGAGTGAAGCAGTGTTCTAATTGTTTACCTTCCCAAATTACTTGCAATTTTCTAGCTGCCTGTCGATTTTTGAGGTGGAAGGCACAGACTTGTGTTTTTGATGGATTTGGCTGTAGTTGGTTCTCTTGGTAATAACCACTTAGAATTTGTAAAGCATGGGAGAGCTTTTCTTCATCAAGTTCAAACGTTTCCTCTTGAGCTGCTAGAGCGACATCATCTGCATAAATAAAACTCTTTGTCTCTTGCGGGCGAGGCTGATCATTGGTGTAGAATTGGACAGTTAATAATTCCGTATCTTGATAAAATCTCTATATATATAAAAATGAAAGTTTGTCTGTTTTTTCTGAATTTCCACGGAAATTTGCGATATTTGCGCGTTTCAGGCTGTTTTATGACGGATGCGCGCAAAAATAAATTTTTTGTCTGTCTGTCTGTCTGTGTGTCTGTGGACAACTTCTTCGAGTCCTTATAACTTGAGAACGGCTGGGTGGATCAACGTAAAATTTGATACAGATATCCATCAGAGGCACCACACTAATCATTGATGTAACTCTTCTCCGTAACTCTCTTTACAAGGGGCCCTACCCCCTTAAAATACATGCTGAAATAGGCGTAGAAGGGTGAAACAAAGCTCATTTTCAGCCCCTCAATGTGAGAAACGAAACTCGGGGGCCCTTACCACATTTTAAGGCCCTAAAACCAACAGTTTTTGAGATATTCCCAGAAAACTAATTTCACATAATAAATTAATGAAAGAATGCGTGCCGGTAACCATATCAACTGAATCTCAGAGGTCCATCTATTTCTGTAAGACGCAATGCAATTCCATTTATTACATTACTGTGAAGGTTTGCAAACGGCTATAAGGTTATAACGGATCCAAATTAAGCTGAAATATTCATTAATACATACAATGCGCTTAAGGAGTCAAGGGGTACTCTAGAATTTTTTCACGCGATTTACACGTGCGGGTGTGGTACTGAAGATCTATTATATCCCTTCTCTATTATATAAAAATGAATGTTTGTCTGATTTTTCTGCATTTCTACGGAAATTTGACATATTTGCCCGTTTCAGACTGTTTTGTTACGGATGCACGCAAAAATATAGTTTTGTCTGTCTGTCTGTCTGTTTGACTGTGGACAATTTTTTGTGTCCTTATAACTCGAGAACGGCTGGGTGGATTAACGTAAAATTTGATACA
Organism: Meconema thalassinum; assembly: GCA_946902985.2. Classification (NCBI taxonomy): domain Eukaryota; kingdom Metazoa; phylum Arthropoda; class Insecta; order Orthoptera; family Tettigoniidae; genus Meconema; species Meconema thalassinum. The sequence goes on from OX336388.2 coordinate 1,212,999,563, forward strand.
GATATCCATCAGAGGCACGACACTAATCATTGATGTAACTCTTCTCCGTACCTCTCATAACAGGGGGCCTACCCCCTTAAAATACATGCGGAAATAAGCGTGAGACAAAGCTCATTTTCAGCCCCTCAATGTGAGAAACATAACTCGGGGCCCTAAGAGTACCCCGAAAACCACATTTTAATGCCCTAAAACCAACAGTTTTTGAGATATTCCCAAAAAACTAATTTCACTTAATAAATTAATTAGGGAATGCATGCCGGTAACATTGGCAACAGAATCTCAGAGGTCCATCTATTTCTGTAAGACGCAATGCAATTCCATTTATTACATTACTGTGAAGGTTTGCAAACGGCAATAGGGTTATAACGGATCCAAATTAAGATGAAATATTCATCAAAACATATAATGCTCTTAAGGGGTCAAGGGGCAATCTAGAATTTTTAACGCGATTTACACGTGTGGGTATGGTCCGAAAGGTCTATTATATCCCTATCCCTATATTGTTATATTATTATTATTCTTTTAATTATTATCATTATTATGGCGTACAACGAAGAGACAAAGCTCATTTTCAAACCCTTGTGGTCAGAAACAAAACTCGGGGCCCCTCAAGAGCCGTAAAGGGTCCCCGAAAACTATATTATAAGGCTCTAAACCCAACAGTTTCTTAGATATTCCCAGAAAACTAATTTTATTTAATAAACTAAAGAAGGAATGCAACCCACTAGCCAGGACAACAGTATCTCAAGAGGTGGCATCCAACTTTCCATCTATTTCTGGAATAAGTAATGCCACTCCATTAATTACATTTCTGTGATAGGTTGCAAATGGCTATAAGGTTATCACGGAACCAACTAAAACTGTAAAATTCATCAATGCGCTTAAGGGGTTCAAGGAGTACCCTAGATTTTTTCACACGACTTACACGTGCGATATGTCGTACAGAAAGTCTATTATATCTCCAAACAGCAACATTATTTTCAAAAATTCCTGATTTGAAATAGTAGACTGTTTTTTGCTGATTTTAGGAATTTGGACAATTGGAGGCTAAAAAAACTGAATTTTCATGCACCACAAGCCTTTATTATTTATAAAAGGGGTCTTCCTGTAGTTGGGCACTTGACACAACGGTTAGGGTCAGTTCGTAAGTGACGTGTATTGCGATTCGTCTACGAGGTTTTCAATTTTATTTTCACGCCAGGAAGAACACATTAGGCAAATTTAGTTTGAGAGCACATTTTTAACTAATAATCTTTCTTTGCCAACAAACAGGTTCCAAGCCCCTAAACATTGCAACAGTAGCTCAATTGAAAACATCTGGTTATTAATACCGAAGACCGTTTGAAGAATGGGTACTTCTGCTAGTCTATATATATAAAAGAAAGTCGTGTTAGTTACACTATTTATAACTCAAGAACGGCTGATCCGATTTGGCTGAAAATTAGTGTGGAGGTCACTTAGAATCAGAAGACGAACATAGGATACTTTTTATCCCGCGACGTGACATAAAACGTCAAAGAGAATACAAGTCACTATAAAACGTAACGCAAATGACAGCTATGGCAAGTCGTTTCCAGGCAACAGTAGCTCTTGACGAGACACGGCCGACTGGATGCGTGTAGCGCTCTCCACTACCGGTATAGAAAATGAGGTTCTTAACATGAAATCCCGTTAGTTACTCAACGTAATTTATATTCTTTTTGAATCATCATTAACAATGCCGCGACAAAGACGATCGAATCTTTTATATATATAAAATAGGTTGCTCGTTTGTTCGTCTTTTATGCGTTCATAAACCATTCATCCGATTGCGATCAAATTTTGGCGAGTTGTTGTGCACACTTCCGAAATCATTATAGACATAGTTAATCCATTTTACAATTGGTAGCGCACGAGTAGATTCAACTATTGAGCGACAGCGCGTGAATCGTTTCAACCAAGTCCCGTATGCGTTCATATACCATTCATCCAATTGTGATAAAACTTGGGTGAGTTAAGTACAGTCGTGCGAAGGTGTATGAATTAGTAAATCCGTTTTTCAATGGGTGTCGCACAAGAAGATTCAACAAATGAGTGAAGGCGCGAATCTTTTAAAAAATATCCCGTATGCGTTGATATGGCATTCATCCGATTGCGATGAAACTTTGATGAGTTGAAGAGCACGCTCCCATGTTGTTGTTTTTTTTTTGAGATATTAAATCAATTTTACAATAGTCTAGAGATGGTTAAAGGAAAAAGAAAAAAATTGGGAATCCAAAAGCACTTCAACAAACAAAGTTACAAAGCCAACACTTTCTTTGATTGGCATTGCAACGCATGCCGGGTACAGCTAGTATGTTCATAAAAATATCATATTAAAACATTCGATACAGTACATTATGCAACGAGCCTATAATGGCTATAATTAAGACACGAGTATTTTTTTATAAAACGAGCGTATGCGAGTTTTATAATTTTCATACGAGTGTCTTAATTACCATTATAGGCGAGTTGCATACGACTGTTTATGTTCGACGATAATTATAACTTTATTATATGTTTTAACATAAATATTCATAAATATCTGTTGAGAGTCAGCTACTGGAATTTTTTGATCGCAGAGCGAGCGTTGGGTGTTATATCTTTGTCTTTCAAGAGCTTTGAACGACCGACGCATGCGCTCTGTGGGCTTGCAATGCCATATGCAGCCATATGTTTACATCAGCCGTCCCTCAGTAATATTGTCACCGCAGCCATTTGAAGACAATGCGCTGTGTAGAAATTAGTGTTGGTGATTTTAAGGTACAGTGATATTTCTTGTCTCATATTCGCCAGTTTATTTACGCGAACATATGGACGGTGGGTATTCCATGTCGGTAATTTATTATAGTTCGATGTTGTGTTTATGTCCGACATGTTGGATTTTGAGCGCATGCGCGAAGTTATCGTTACCTAATTGGTCAATGAACGAGCTCTGATTGGCTGGAGAAACTGTATCATAATGGAAAACAGTGTTATAATGACCATCATTATGATACAGTTATCTGACACATAATAGTGAGGGTCGAACATAAATAATATAAATTTACATATTTTAATAAAAGGGTGAATCTGGAAGAACCATGAGATGCATTGAAAGCTCATAGAGGCTTTGTGTATTTCATTTCATTATTAAAGAAAGCTTTCCAGTCGGTCAACACAAATTGTGCCCAATTACACTGAGCGATAAAACTAGTAATTATATGCCCTGACATGAAAAATATTACATGAGATATTCAACACAAAATAACACGCTTATATGTACAAAAACAAAATTTTATATTCAGGGGGTGCTTAATTGGTTGACGTGTTTCGAACGTCAAGCGATCATCATCAGATCCTGTTCACTTAGGCATAAATTAGTGTAGGTACGATGTTTATGAATTACACTTAACTACAAATATACAGGGTAGGTGGAGTTAGATTCGTTATCCGAGAACCTACGATTCCCCAGGTCAGGAAGCACCGAAAGATGTGAAAAACGTATATTAAAAGAGGCGTGATTTAGGAGAAAACAGGTGCAAAAGGACATCACAGTTGGCAACGCTTGCTACTGTGTACAAGACCAGATCAAGGAGGTGCCACTGGGCTGACGAGAACAGCCGGAAAAGGACTCGCAGACAACTGATAACTGAAGGTCAGTTCCACGGAGGAGAGGCAACCAGATCCCACAGACTAGGAACAGCAGAGTTCCGAATATGCTTCCCTTCTTCTCTAAGATAAGACATGTAACACGCGACAGCTGATCCGATGTTGCTGGCCTGGACATGGCAAACAGCCTTTCCGAAAGTGATTGTCGTAACATGGAATTGTTTGAGAACCACTCGCCGTATGCCGATCCACTCCAGGCATTATTTCTTCGGATTTTTATGCTGCACAGCATGGTGCAATCCCAAAGGCATAGGACCAACGATTCCCGCCTGCTAGACATGTTTAAAAAAATGTCATTAAATCATTTTCCCCCGCTAAACCATGCATCTTTCCCTACATGATTTTCACGTCTTTCGGTGCGTCCTGACCTAGGGACCTCAGTTTAGAGGCTGCGACAACGCGGTCATGTAGTCCCGTGTATTTCGGGTGTGTGTAGAATCTGTCTGATGAAAATGAAAATCCACAGCCTGCTTCCAGTCTCCGACCGGGTCAGCAATGGAATGAATGGAGCCCCCATCTAGCGGCGAGGACATGAACTGTGCCGGCTGCCGAAGCCTGTCGCACTCCTCTGGGGGTAATGAAATGATAGTGGAGAGTGTTGCTGGAATGAAATTTTGACAGGAAAAACCGGAGTACCCGGAGAAAAACCTGTCTGCCTCCGTTTTGTCCAGCACAGATCTCACATGGAGTGACCGGGATTTGAACCACGGACCCAGTGGTGAGAGGGCGGAGTGCTGCCGCCTAAGCCACGGAGGCTCTAGTGTGTATTATCTGTTTTTAATTCAAGTAAGGACTGCAGACATTCAATTTTCAAGTACTGTAGTTCCTAGGTTTGCTACCAAACGCCACCGTCAACGACAACTAGTTCTGAATTTTTTTACTAGATGCCACCGCAGTCGGCTCCTGACGACTAACGTTGAAACCTAAGAGCATTAGTCAAATCTAACCTATAATTTAGCTTCATACAAGTGTAATAAGTGGAAGGTTCTTTTACATGCCATAAATCTAAGACACGGGACCGCCTGCTTTACTTCCCCTCCGAAGGAAGGCATACTGAGGGATTTTCAACGCTCTTAAAAATCCGACGATTTCGGGAATAATATGTTCTAGGCTGTCCAGTTAAACTCCACCCACCATGTATGTAGGCCTACATTATTACTTGTGTAACGCATCAAACATATTTACAGATAGTATAGTTCACTTCTATGGTTTTGTATTGTTATTATTATTAGTAATGTAATTTAAGTTGTTGTCTCTGATCTATTGAATTATTATCGTGGGTAAATTCATATTGTGTATTGTGTATTTCATATCGCATAAGGGAGAGAAGACCTTTACTCTTATCTTGATTTATTTAAACACAAAACAAAAGAACGGCCCGGTGTTTTATTTCCAAACAGTTCCTATTTGTTTCCAATTTTGTATGGATTACCATTGTAAGAATTTTCTTATGTATCTCTCTTCTCAAGTGAAATGAAGAGAGAGAGGAAACGTACGCGAGATGAAAGCCGTCTAATGCGAGCATAAAGAATGAGCCAAGAAGACTTTATAGCTGTGCTTTGATTGGATCGTCTAAGAGGACATAAAGGAAGACTCGCTTCAATATGAGCAGTTGGCTGCAGTTATAAGTTCCATCGGACGTAATAATGTGGTTCGGGTATATGGTAAACCCCTCATCAGAGGAGATTTGCGAAGCCAGGCAGCCCAGATACGGTGCCTCAAAACCGTTTGCCTCCCTCGGTAATTCTCATGTAATGAAATATATTCATCCTTTTTGCACACTGTGTTCAGATTTAGAGAACAAGCGCATGTTATTAATATGAAATAAATGGCCTATATTTGAAAACAAATCTCCTCTGGAATTGGATTTTGAAATAGCTCCTCTAATCTCTTGATGTACATGGTGTTTCATAATATTGTGGTACCTCTTTTCAACACAATCATGTGGGGACATACTAACCTAAATTTGTAATCTCAATCTCTGTTGTGGACGATTAACATTATTTTCAGGTGGGAAATAAATTCTCCGAGTCTCACTATAAAAATGTATAGGTACCAATGCAGTCCCGTAGACAATGCCACGTGTTACGTGTGGATATGAGTCATACGCTAGTTTAAAAAATAAGGAAATTTATAGATTTACGTGGCTGATAATCTCGCGATTAAAGCCACAGGACCTCCTCTTTATGTCAATTCCGAACCAACAAACGTGACATTCCACTTCGACATTTCCACGGTGGGAGGCAAGCAGTTTAACCACTGCGCCATCACGCTCCTGCAAAGTGATATCAGTCATTCAGTTGAAGGTTTATGACTTGATATGCTTGCTATTGAGGTTGTTGATTAATTTCAAGAACTGGGAACATCGTTCTCATCTTCCCCGTGGACTTGGGTGTGTGTGTTTATTTCTTTTATTTATATTTATGATAACATGTGTTATTGTGGATGACTATAGCAGTGTGCGTATTTATAATTATAGGATAAGGATAGGTGTTTTGGTATTGTAAATAAGGCACCAACCCGGCATTTTTCCGGAGAGAGAGAAATAACTCCTGAAGGAAATCCACACTCAAATTGGTTACGGTCAGCGACAGACTCTCAGGACTTTTTACAGCTCCCAACGCATTCGTACTGCACTGCAGAGTAGCTTGAGAAGCAACTTAGTATTGGTTTCTGAGTGTGTGGAGCCATTCTACCTTGTCTGACAAGGAAAATTCTTATTATTGAACAAGTTACAACCACAACAAACAAATGTATTCAACAATTTCCTTGCTAGTTATTACAAATAACTTCAGCAAATGCACTTATGGTACGGAAATGCAGGTCTTCAGTTTAGTAACTAAAATGACTATTTTTACTTAAATTTTTCTTGAAGAAAGAGTAAGATTCCAGCCTTTCAATAGACATTTTACTGTAGTTAAAATATCTCCAAGACACCTGAAAGCTAAATCCATGGCGGGAACCCAAACAGTAATATAAAATATTGCACCAATAAGTATGTGAATAACTTCGCGAATTCAGATCTGAGCTTACAGTACAAATTCCCATTGGATGCTCCTTGAAAAGGCACTAGCGGCATAATTTTGAATCGCCCCATAAATTATATTGTGTTGCTGGTTTTTATTTGTTGTTGATATTACTCGCCACGTGAACTATGGTCTTGAATTCCGAGTAGGCCTATTTAGTATGTGTCAACATTACACCAATTCAAACCTATGAGCCCACAATCTTCACGGCTCTTAGCCACTAAAGCGGCTGCAGAATAGACCATAGCTACGGATTATGCGAGTAGTATGGTCCTTGCAATAGTTCCGTCAGCATTCTAGATCGCGGAGATCTCTCATGTCAGACAGCTTCCTAGTTGCCCATGAGCCAGGGTCAATTTCGTTCAAATTACGAACCAAACGTAATAGGCAGTACCGGGGAACGAAGTTGCGGTCATTAGGTCTGGAAGCCGCAATTCTAACCCTAAACCATGTAGAGAAAATGGAATAGAAATCGTAACTGAAGACTCCTGGAGTAAGTTGGTACAGAATGGTGGTGGTTAATGAAACACTGTTTTTCAAAATGGGCAATATCAGCGATCAAATTGTGCTGAAGGTATTTCATTTTTCTATGACTTATAATGAAAGAACTCCCAAGTTCTTTATGAGCGAGAAACGAGTGGGTTTTGAAAACCAAACTCTATATCGGAAAGTGTCAAGGCGTTATTCGTATTAATTAAGTTCTATTTCTAAATAAAAATCATCTGGAAAATGGCCACTGACTTCGCGGGGATTAGAATATTAGATCCCTGAAAGTGCACCTAACAAGTCACTATTGTGGAATTTGACTTCAATCACGTAATTGTGGTGGTGGATCATCATAAAGCAGTACCATAGGTTTCCTGACTTAAAATACTAGGCCTAGTAAAAATAGTGTAAAATCACGCATAGCTATATACAGAGTCCGCCAGAAAAATGTATAGGCCTACACTCTTTACGGAACAAAAACTACTTATTTTGTGCTTCTTTTACATTTAAATTTTGATTACACATGTAGTACTGTCTTCAGTTAAACATATGGTTACATGAGATGTTCAAAATGTTCACCGTTGGCTGCCAGACACATGGCAGATCAACGAGCGGTCTCTGAAACGACGTCCGCCAATCTTTGAATGGGGACCGCTGGTCCGCTGCACATGCCGCTGTAATCTCCTGGCGAAGGGCCTCTAACGTGCGCGGCTTACGTCCACAGACTTGATTTTTCACAGTCCATAGGGGTAAGATCTGGCGACCGTGGGGGAAACTCAATGGACCCTCTTCGTCCAATCCAATGTCCCGGCAGATTGTCATCCAGGAAAGCTCTTACTTCTACATGGTAGAGTGGTGGCGCCCCGTCCTGTTGGTAGAAGACTTCATCATCGGCTCCATAAAGCACACGTACAGCTGGTAAAATTAATGTGCGTAACATTCCCAAGAACACTGCTCCAGTGACAATACCATCGAAGAAAAAGGGTCCTAGTAAGCCCCTCGACGACAGTCCACACCAGATATTAACCCCTGGTAGATTGACCGCCTTGTCCACATGAACATGAGGATTTTCCGAAGCCCAGTAGACACAGTTATGTCGATTCACTGTTCCATTAAGTTTATACTGGGCTTCATCAGACCACACTAACTTCGTCAGAAATTGTTCATCTTGGGTGACCATTTGCTGATACCATTCGCAAAATTGCATTCAACGATCGGGATCATCCTTATTAAGCGCATGCAGTAATCGTGGGGTGTAAACTTTCCACTTAGCTGTTTTCAAAATCCCTCGTACACTTGTACTGCAAATCCCCACTTCCCGCGCACATTGCATAGCAAACTTCTGTGGAGAGTTAGCAAACCTTTCCAACACGTGAGCCGACAAAGCAGGATCGTAGCTGTACGCGTTCTTCCTGATCTTCCTTTGTGAATATCACAAATATTTCCATGCGCCTCAAACTTCCCAGTAATGCGTTTAATTGTTAGGCGTGTTGGGGGTTCTGTTTCAAACTCCCTCCTCCACTGACGTTGCACATCAACGGCATTACCAAAACTAATAAACCACTTCAGAATGTACTTTCGCTGCTCGAACGTCAAGCGTGCTCCAGCCATTTCGTTTTCCCACTATCGCGATGTAAGTGCCGACATCTGTTGAGCGAAAGACCATACTACAACATTTTAAAACAATGATAACAGTTGAGAATGTCCTCATCCCGATATCGTCTGACAAAGAGAGCATACATTTTTCTGGCGGACTCTATAATGTGTTGCATTATGTATTTATTTATATATGTAATTATTTATTTCTTCTTCTTTCTTTGTTCGATTTTGGCCTACTTTGGACCACGGGAAACAATTGACTTGCTGATTAGTCCTTTTTTCTGCTCCAAGAAACTCTTTATCCTTTCACTGTGGATTCTCTTCCTTTCTTCCGACCAGATGTTCTTGGCTCTTCTCCTTTGCTTTTTCTGGAACCCCTTGAATGCATCAATCGTACCTCGAAACACCTCTCTATTCCAGATCACATTTGGACTGACCCCAACTTCCTCCAAATCCTTTCTTAGTTCATCTACCCATTTTCTAGTCGCTTTTATCTTGGTGATGTAATTAAAGATCTTCTTCGTTAGTCGACTATCGCTCATTCTCGTAAGGTGTCCTTAGAACTTCGATCTTCTCTTCCGTATGGTATCTGTGTTTTTTTTCTGCTTGTCCGTAAATATCTTTGTTTCGCCTCTTCCGCCATGTACCATCGTTTCTATTTTCGGATCCTAAGATCTTCCTCAAGATTTTTCTTTCTTTCTTCTCCAGTTCCTTTAATTCACCTTTATTGTTCAGTATCAAACATTCTGAACTATACAATCCCTCAGGCTTGACAACCGTGGTATAGTGTATTATCTTCGCTCTGTAAGATATTGTTCTTTTGTTGTACCTATTTTGTACTTATTTATATGCTACTTCCATCTTTCTGATCCTCCCTTTGTTTGCTGCATTATCCAGTCCATTTGGCTGGATACATTCACCAAGATATTTAAACTTATCCGACCTCTTGATCTTCCCATATTTTGTTTCTAAGTGCTTTTCGTTATCGTGTTTGAATTCCATGTATTCTGTTCTTTCATACGAGATCCTGAGTCCCGTTCGTGTAATTTTTCAAGCATTATTTTAATGTCTTCTTTATTTTCAGCTAGCAATGCCATGTGATCCGCAAACGCTAAGCAATCAACCTTCACACCTTGCTACTTCGTACCTAAATATATTCCTTCTATCCCTTCTTCTCTCATGGCATTCCTCCATGTTCTCATTTTTTTTTTCAGGACAACGTTAAACAGAATCGGTGAAAGCCCATCTCCTTGTCTGACTCCTGTCCGAATTTTAAAGGGCTCCGAGATTTCCCCCTGAAATTTAATTTTGGAATCAGTTTCTGTTAATGTTTGAATTATAATCTCCCTTGTTTTGCTATCAATTCCAAACTCTTCCGAAACATTGAATAGGGTTTTCCGGGCTACAGAGTTGTAGACTTTTTTTTTTAAGTCAACAAACGCCACTACCTTATTTCTACTTCGTAAAGCTCTTACTCTCAAGATGCTTTTCAAACTAAAGATCTGCTCCACACAAGATCTGCCCTTTTTAAAGCCTCCTCGATATTCGCCTATCTTATGGTCTACCTGAACTTCAACTATGTGTGATAGCTCCTTAGATAGTACTTTGTACGAGATCGCTAGCAAGAAAATTCCTCTGAAGTTGTTTGGATCGGTTCAGTCACCTTTCTTATGGAGTGGGATGTATTAGGGTGCTTTTTCAGTCATCTGGGATAATTTTATTTGCCCATATATCGCAAATGAGGCGATGTAAGTTCTCCACAGCCGTATCTCCTCCAATTTTCCACATTTCAGCTACTATGCCATCTTCTCCTGGTGCTTTATTGGTTTTGAGATCCTTGATGATGTTTTTTATTTCTAAGAGGCTCGGTGGGTTGGACGGTGGATTTATACACATTTATTTATTTATTTATTTATTTATTTATTTCATTGTGATAGCTGTGCAAGTGTATGTAATTATGATTGGGCTAGGAGTTATGCATGAAGTTGCCGTGTCCTTAATTCAGGTGCCATTCGGACATTTGCTTGAAGTAGCAGTGGAAGCAGTGGAGAACCATGGAAGAACACAAAGAATGGCTGAGGTAGGAATCTAACCCACTCCTCTGAGTTTTGACTCATTTAGTGGAATATATCACGTTTCAGCCCTCAGATCAAAATTACTTTTCTTAGCAGTGCCGAGATAGGAACTCGGACCGCTGCAGCGATGGCCAAGAATACCAGTCAGTAAACTACGAAGAGTTGTTGTAGCGTACAAACGTACTAACATAACGCAGGTACTTTCTGCAATATTTACAGTAGATTCGAACAACTTGGAAATTGGACAGTGCACGGCAGATCTTGTTTTAATTACAAAACAAGATGTTCAGTAAAGAACATATAGCCTACTTTTTCCTAAATGCATGGGTTTAGTTATAACTCTTTGTCCTCATCAAGGAGTATAATTGAATGTTGATTTTAGTAGCTTGTTGAAATACAACGTGCTATACGGATATTATACGTTGATTGATTGAATCTTCACCTGAATGATATATACACACACTAATACAGCCATCACAATAATATGGGTTATGAGACAAAATTCAACACTCACTCAAGTAGACGGGACTAAATGACCATGATGTCCATGAATCTCAAATGAAACAGCAGCAACAACAGCTTCTTACCTAATTCCTGCCTCGTATAAAAGTACACACACTAGTAAGCCTACAGACCTCACAGTGATACAGGTTATCAGACAACTTCTACACACACCCAAGTACACCGGGCTACAAGACCATGATGCCGCAAAACTCCTAAAGAATCAACAACAAAAATAACAACGATAGACTCAAACCGCGGATCAAGGACAAAGATTTAAATAGCTCTAGTCGAGTGTTGAAATGTGTGGTTTTATGAGTACAGTACAGCATATTATATAATCTTTTCGATTGCAAATACACACAATATATGCTTAACATTATAACGTGTGAGTAGTTATGAACCAATTAATACAAAAAACGAAGTAAAAATAAATGAAACCACGGGGATTCGAACCACGGAAACCTTCACTATGATGCTGGGTCACTACCACTACGCCACGAATGCAGTACAAGATGGGAGTGTAAATAAGTTCTTTAGTACGATTGTATCATATTTTGTGTTGTAAGCAACGATTTCATTAGCGTTTTTTGACACTTCTATAAACAATTTGATACTAAATATGTATTATTTTGTTCAGTACATTCCTAAAAGTATATAACCTTACGCAGTTACGAATATAAATGGATTTACGAGCACAAATATCGGCCATATTTTGTACGACCCACAACCATATGACATGGACAATCAGACCTGTTAAGTCACTTCTACTGTTACTTATTCTATTATAACAGGCTAATATCCTACCGGTCACCTCCTTGAGGACAGTTTAAACCTCCATATGTACAATAAGCTGAATTGTTGAGATCAGGCCTTGTTGAATCGTAAGTTATGGTTGGGCTATTATACTTGCATGATTCATACATCCACCATCCTGAAATTATTAGGCGGATGACCTTGTAGTTTGGACAAAAGACGTTTCCTACATTAAGGTATATTGTTGCAAAATTTAGTAGAGATCGGATGATTAGGTAAGTCGTAATTTGATTTAAGCTTTGAACATTTGAATGGCCGCCATTACGTTTCCGTCAAGATTGCGGCGATATAAAACATGACACTGAGGTACCTCTGTACCAAATTTCGTTCAATTCGGTTTCACCGTTTTTGAATTGATAGAGTGAATCGATTTGCACACATACATGGCCGCCATCCACACATTATTGGGCTGATGACCTTGACGTTTGTTGAAAAGATCCTTCATACATAAAGGTATAATGTTGCAAAATGTGGTAGAGATCGGATGATTAGGTTAGTCGTAATTTGATTTAAGCTTTGAACATTTGGGTGGCCGCCATTACGTTTCCGTGAAGATGGCGGCAATATAAAACATGACAATGAGGTGCCCTTTGCTAGTGCTACCTCTGTACCAAATTTCGCTCAATTCGGATTCACCGTGTTCGAATTGATAGGGGGGACAGACATTCAGAGTACACACATACACACACACACACACACAGTCATACACAATTTTTGGCCCTATGTAGATCTCATAAGTCTACTTTCATTTTTTGCAAAAATCGAAAGTAGGCCAATATCCGGCACTTAACACGAAAGGTACAAAGAACAATCCACCATTTTGACAGGTCGGCAAATAATTCGCCAAGCTGTGTCAGGTTACGGAAATCATATTAAAGAGATTGGTTTAACAAGGCATTATTACCTGACAGTGCCGTTAATTTATTCATTTAGCTGATCTAATGCGTACATCAATCTCTCAGCCAGCCACCTACACCTGACGCTCCGCCTCAAGGTAACCGGCTTTGCACACCTGTGTGGTGGGATGCCTATTCAATCTACATCACGGAGATGAACGTCATAGCTCCCAGATCGCTGAACGTTTTGTTGTTGTTGTTACTTAATTCTAAGAACTTTACACCATTGCCATCAGCCTGTCTATACTTGAGTGTGTTTGAGATTTGCAATGACCTGTGTTACTGTGATGTCTTGAGTTGTGTTTGTAAGCAGAAACTTGGAATACGGTACCATCGTGGCATTTTCTTAAAGTTACGGGGGAAACCCTTGTGGAAAACCACACGAAGCATTGTTTGATGGCCTTTATCCGTGATCTTGATATGTGATAGTTGCGTATTTTTTTAAACTTGCATCACGGCTGCAAGGGCAGCTATAGCTATAGCAGATTTGAATCCCGCCGCTGACAGCGGCTATCCTGAGTGTGGTTTTTCTTCGTTTTTTTCCACACTACCTCCAGGCAAATGCCCATATAGCTCCTTACTTCAAGTCCCTGGGCTCCTACCTCATCACTGTCGTTAATTCAGTTACACACACGAATACAGGCATCACAGAAATACAGGTTATCAGAGAAAGTTAAACATGTACCCAACTAGACGGAGCTGATGACTAAGAGATCCCATGCCCCTCAAATGAATTGTGATAACGTTGTTTTAATTCTTGTTTTCTTGCTTTACGTTCATTATGTATAAAGGGCAGTCAAATGAAAACGAGACAGACGATATAACGAGCATGGCACGGACGGTGGTAACGCAGGTAGGTGTGTGTATAGTAGTGCCCTCTATTGGGAACCGTGTGATCGGTCACTTCTGTGCCATTTGTCTGTTAGACATGCTCGATGTGAGGTCAGTGAGTCTTGTGTGCGTCCGACGTCACTATAGAGGCCGGGAAAGAGGAACAGCGAGTTGTAGTGCGGATTTTGACTGCGAAAGGAGTGTCATGAAGTGAAATCCATGCCCAAATAACTATTGTGTCCTTAAAAAGACATTCATGACATTTGCTTCGGATGCAGAGATACACGCCTGGGTAAAATCTGGTTCCGAAAGCAACCACAAATATTTTTCCAAGTAGGCATTGACCGTTTTGTCCCACAGTGGGACAAATACAATAACAGTACTTTCGATATACCACACAGTGTACTTACTCTTTTTAACTGTGGCCTCGGTGGCGTATTTGGTAGCATGCTGAGCTTATATGCCCAAGGTCGTGGGTTCAAACCCAGCCAAAGTCGTCGGATTTTTAAGAGCGTTAAAATCCCTCAGTATGCCTTCTTTCGGAGGGGAAGGAAAACCAGCGGTCGCATGTCATAGATTTATGGCATGATAAAGAACCTTTCACAAATACACTTGTGTGAAGCTAAATTATAGGTTAGATTTGACTGATGCTCTTAGGTTCCAACGTTCTTCGCCAGAAGCTGACTGCGGTGGCATCTACTAACCAAGTTCAGAACTAGTTGGTCGTTGACGGTGGTGTTTGTTAGCAAAAGTTCGAACTACTTGAAAATCGAATGACTGCAATCCTTACTTGAATTAAAAACAAATAACGCACACTAATACAGCCATCACAATTAACACCGGTTATCAGACAGATTCTGCACTCACCCAAAGTACACGGGGCTACATAATCGCGCTGTCAAAGCTCCTAAACTGAGGAACCGACCAGCCAACCACTCTTTTTTCCATCTATCTCGTTTTTATTTGACTGCCCCTTATACTTGCTGAACAGCTATTCTTCAAATTAATTTCTAGGAATCAAAAATATCCAATGCCAGGTTCCGTTCCGCCAATCACTCATTGAGTGCACCGACATCAACTATAGATATCACGTATGTCTCACTGAAGCCCAACAGATCACTCTGATGTGCCTCTTTTAATTAAAGGTTTTCGGGATGGACATTTCTGGTGAAGGAGAGAATCACCCCTTCCCGAAAAGCAAAAGATTCTGGTTCGAATCCCAATTGAGATCTCATTTCCAAGCCTTACTATACAGTTGTTAATAATTGTGGCGTAATCGGTAGCATGCTGAACTGCTATGCCCAAGAATTCGGGTTCAAACCTGGCTGACGTCGTCAGATTTTTAAGAGTGTTAAAATCCTTCAGATTGCCTTCCTTTAGAGGAGAAGTAAAGCCGGCAGGTCCATGTCATAGATGGAATGTAAAAGAACCTACCACTACAATTGGTAGTGAGTAGCCAAATTTGTAGGTTATTTGGTTAGAAACACTCTATCAAGTTTCAACGTTCACCACTAGGGGTCAGTGACAGTGGCATCTGTTAGCCAATGTTGAACTACTTGATATTGAATTTGATGGGGAGTCTACGGGCGTTCCATTAAAATACTCCGTTATGGCCATTGGCTGCAATTCAAATATAATACTAATTGGTAAGGGGCAGATGACCTCGTAGTTCCGCCCCTTAAAACAACAATAACTAACTAACATACTAATTGTTAAGTATTTGCCATAATCTTTATTGAATTACACAGGCCAACGAGAAAAAAACTTTTTCTATAAAATTAGCTCTATTTAATGATTGTTGGTGTGTTGAGTCCGAAAATCATATTATAATTGCTCTATCACCCACCAGTTTCTTACAATTTTTAATTTAAAATATACAAAATTACATTTTGTATTGTCATTTAGACTTTCACGGCCCGTGTTATTATTCATAATGTTGAATTTTGGGCTTATGCCGTGTTTTATTATATTGCAATTCGACGCGTTTCGAAAGAAACCATGTCTTTCATCGTCAGGAATAATCTGGAATACGACAATGTTGCTAAGAGAAAGCAACGAAGAACATATAGAAGGTGCCCAAAGATGGACGCCATTATAGCCCCATGTTAGGGACAACGGAAAGCAGCAGTGAATTACTTTCTCAAAAGTAATTCACTGCTGCTTTCCGTTGTCCCTAACATGGGGCTATAATGGCGTCCATCTTTGGGCACCTTCTATATGTTCTTCGTTGCTTTCTCTTAGCAACATTGTCGTATTCCAGATTATTCCTGACGATGAAAGACATGGTTTCTTTCGAAACGCGTCGAATTGCAATATAATAAAACACGGCATAAGCCCAAAATTCAACATTATGAATACATTTTGTATGTTTTTTATTTTATTTTATTACAGTAAAATAAACAAAGAAATTAAATGTTAGTAGGTTGGCAGCAGTGGTAAATAGAACCTGCAACACTGTTTTTCTCTCACATTCGTTTTCTTCTTCTTCTCTAACAGCTGTACAGTTGATTCATTCCAATAAACATAACCTCACTTTTCATTTTTGTCATATGTGCTTTACGTATGGCTAGCCGTGGTTGTAAAAACTGTCCTAACACGTTTTGTTATATATGTGGAGATTTTTTGATTAAGATACATCTAAGAAACATAACTGACTTTGTAAAAAAAAGTGCACTTTGCATATTTTGGTGTTAACATTGGTGACCAAGACAAGGTTTGTTATGTTTGTGTTGAGGATCTAAGGATGTTGTCTAAAAAAGAAAAGAAAGCTTTTAGATTTGCAGTGCCTATGGTATGGAGAGAGCAAAAAAATCATTCAAATGACTGTTATTTTTGTATTGTTGATGTTTCGTGGTATAACTCTAAAAATAAGAAAGTGATTGTTTATCCAAGCCTTCCGTCCGCTATCCGTCCGGTAGAACATGGTCCTGGACTGCCTGTTCCTGAGCCTCCTCATTGTATTGACGACATTTTAAATACCAGTGAATCAGAATCTGATGAAAGTGCACCAGAAAATGATGATGAATTTCAATGTTCTTCAGAAAGTTTACAACCACAGCTGTTTACGCAAACTGAGCTAGATGACTTAGTGCGAGATTTAGGTTTGACGAAGGAAAAAGCAGAACTTCTTGGCTCAAGATTAAAATAAAACCATTTATTGACTCCTGGTACATGTATTTACAAGTACAGATATAGAGATTAACAGTTCTCTCAGTTTTTCAATCGGGAAGGGGATTTGGTTTACTGTCACGATATTGTTGGTCTAATGAACGATTTCGGTATTGAGTATAATAAGGAAGATTGGAGGCTTTTTATAGACTCATCAAAAACTAGTTTGAAAGCTGTCCTTCCACACAATGGAAACACTTACGCTTCACTTCCTATTGCTCATTCATTCCACATGAAGGAGACATATGAAAATCTTGACACGATTTTACAGAAAATCAACTATTCAGCTCACGATTGGATGATCTGTGGAGATTTAAAAATTGTTTGCATACTCCATGGTCAACAAAAGGGTTTTACTAAGTTTCCATGTTTTATTTGTGAATAGGACAGTAGAGCAAGAGATAAACATTGGTCCACAAAACAATGGCCCACAAGAAAAGTTTTAAAACCTGGCGAAAAAAACATTTTGTATAGGTCTTTAGTAGATCCAAAAAATGTACTCCTTCCACCTCTACACATCAAATTAGGCTTAATGAAACAGTTTGTAAAAGCCTTGCCTAAAGATGGAGAATGTTTTAAGTATTTGAGTGAAAAATTTCCACATCTATCAGAGGCCAAACTAAAAGAAGGCATTTTTGTGGGACCTGATATTCGAAAAATTATGTTCGATCCCACCTTTGAAACGAAGATGACTACGGTTGGAAAAGAGGCTTGGATTGCATTTAAAGAAGTTGTAACCAAGTTCTTAGGCAATGTAAAGGACCCTAACTATTAGTTCATAGTGGCTAATATGCTGAGTAAATTTAAAAGTTTGGGATGTCTTATGAGCCTAAAAGTCCACTTTATACACAACCATCTAGACTTTTTCCCTGAAAATCTTGGTGATGTGAGTGAAGAGCAAGGGGAACGATTCCATCAGGACATCAAGGTGATGGAGAAACGATACTAGGGACTTTGGAACACCAACATGATGGGTGATTACTGTTGGTCACTTCATCGGGAACACAAAATGCATCACATCGGAGAAAAAGTTACATAAGAAGTTTTACAGAAAAAAGAGAAAGAAAATACAAAAAAATAAACTCCTAAAGTGTTTATGTGTCTTTAAATTAACCAACAATTGTAGCATAATTAAATAAATAAATATTATTTTATAATTTGTGATTTCCTTGGATATTACTAATTTCCCCCTTTTCCCAATTATTTAGAGTAATCGGTGCCATAATGTGAAAGAACTGTGGGTGATACATACAATTTGACACCAGAATCGGTTTTAGCACCCAAACTTTCATAGGAATCACATATATTAATTTAAAAAGATTTAAAAATATTTTTTTTGTTGGCCTGTGTTATTGATCATCTTGTTACATTCTATTAAAGGGTCAATCTTGTTGAAATATCATTAGTTTACAGTTTGGATTGAAACGTTGCTTGGTGTTGTAGTAATATTTATGGTGAAGAGGAATTATACATTTTTGTTGCATTATTTTGTAATATTGCTTTCCAGTTTAGGCTGTTATCTCATTAGAATATTTCATCTTTTCTAAAATTTTTGGGACATAATTTCATATTTAGATATAATAAAGATAATTATAATGTATCATATCCTAAGCCTACCTGTTTTTATTCCCATTTGAAAACGAGGCAAGGGATTGGAAGAAAGAGGCTATAATTTTGCAATGGATATAGTAGGAAATTTATATTTCAAACATCATCTGTAATTCCATTGGCGCCAAATATTTTGCAGTGGTTCCTTTTTAATGATGTAATAATTTATGTTAATATGTTAACAACCCGGCCCCGTTGTTTTGGAGTAAAACGCCTAGCTCTCACTCGGAGGTACCGGGTTCGGTTCCCGGCTCTATCAGGGTTTTTAGAAACTGAAGTGAGGGCTGGAACGGAGCGCACTCAGCCTCGTGAGGAAAAATGAGTAGCTGTCTGACAGTGAGGCAACGCCCCTGTCAGGAAAACCAAGATGAACGACCGAGGGGCCCAATGCGCTGAACATACGTCATCCCAATATCTGCAGGCTGGAAAGCGGTCGCTTGGTAGACCTAGGCCCTTCATGGGCTGTATCGTTACTGGGGGGGGGGGGGGGTCCTTCTTTTTAATGTTCAGAGTATATTCCCATGAATGCCAGGAAATTTCATTGATCCTATTTAGGTCCATATCATGGCGTAGTGAATAGCATTCTTGGCTGTCGCCCCTGAGGTATGGTCTGTTCCATGACTCTGCCAAGGAATGTAATTCTGGTCTGAGGGTTATTACAGAGGTTACTCAGCTTAGTGAGGCAAAACTGAAAAGAGGTAGGATCGATTCCCACGCACCTTGGCCATCCTAAAAGTGGTTTTCCGTGGTTTCCCACATCTTCTCCAAGCGAATGCTAAAGCGGATTATAATAGAAGGTGATGGTCACTTCATTTCCGATCATAGCCGTATAAATACATTATTTAATAATGGCACCATAATGAACCCGACAGTGGAGGCTACGCTCGCTAAACCACAGGGTTTGGTCATGGGGCCAAGCTCTCTGCTGACTCGGCAGACGAGTCGGCCGTCCTGAATTGGTTTTCTGTGGTTTCCCAATTTTCAACTCCAGGCAAAGGCTGGGACGGCACCTTCTGACAGGCCACAGCCGCTTCCTTCCACATCCTAGCCCAGCTTCATTCACCATCATTGATTTCATCTCTCACCATCTCCTCTCATCAGGTTGGCGTTATGAAGGGCATCCAGCCATAAAAACCATCCGCCACAAAGATTTCCATCGCATCTCATCCTCGACCCCGTTGGAAAACGGGAATAATAAGGGGTAGACATACATACAATAAAGGCACCATAATAGCAAAGGTTATCCTATAAGTTCTATACACAAACACACAAATACTTAGTACAGAAGACCAAGATGTTGAAGCTTCTAAAATAAGACAACAACAATTGATCATGGCCATTAACCTTCGCCCCCTACCTGTTACTGTACCAACAGTACTGTACTATGGCACATGGTAAATAAGTAGCTCTGCTGTTCAGAATGAAATGCAATCCTTGCTTCTACAGCGTCCCTTAGCTTTGTTTTACGTTTGCTACAAGAATCTAATATACATGTCCACAACGAGAAAGAAATATAAGAATTTCTCTCTACTGTATACATTGAGAAATTCTATTACACGAAGGGATTTCGAGAGGAAATTGTTAGATTGGAAGAGTACTCTTGCCTTGATAAGGTAAGAAACTCAACATTCTTCTTCGTGTTTCCTGTATACTTCCCATTATTCCTTTCAATTCTTTGTGGGTTGCTCGTTCTTTTCTCCATTCAAAATGCAGGTTGCTTCTCTCAGCTTTCTGTTAGTATAATAGAAGCGTTCATTCGCAAACGAATATGGAGATATCTCATCAGATGAATAGCGACTATGGTCCTTGGTTCACTGTGAGCTTCTGTCATCGTTACAAGAGATTCAAGACAGGAAGGAACGGTGTGGACAGTGATGATTATTATAGTCGTCAAAAAAGTTGTGTTATGCCTCTCTAACATAAGAGCAATAAAAACTCACCAATTCTTCTAGGTTTGTGCCCTGTATTGTGTGGGGCGGGGACACCAAGAGCCAGCCGATGAGCCAGCTTGGTGTCCTAGGGGAAACCCCACACAAGACACGGCACAAACCTAGAATAATTGCTGAGTTTTAATTCACCGGCCGTGAAAGCCAATATACCATATTTTTGGAAGCCTTCATAGGGAGGTTGAGGCTGCTTGAGCTTTTGGTTCTCGCAGTCAAGTAGTTCAGTTGCACTCTATTTAAAGGGAGGTAGCGCGCAGATTGTTACTCCTGTGGAGTCCGGGCGGGGACACCAAGAGCCCGACGATGAGCAAGCTTGGTGTCCTAGGGGAAACTCCACACAAGACACGGCACAAACCTAGAAGAATTGCTGAGTTTCAATTCACCGGCCGTGAAAGCCAATATGCCATCTATAAGAGCAATAGTTTACCTGCTACGTTGGATTAGCTAAGCAAATGGGCCAGGCTATATCCAGCCTCGGGAAACGTGTGGGTTTGAACCACACGGTCAGATGACCTTCAAATTACTTTCTGTGGATTTACATTTATAATTTCAGGAAAATGCTGAGACTTCTAACAAACCACAGACGCTTTGTTACAAATTGTGTCCCAATTTGAATCATCTTCACTGACTTAATCGCACATATTCTCCTCTGAATATACGGTGCCCAACTCTAGGAATGGGTATTCCAAGATTCAGACACCTAGATATCAAGGGAAAGGCTACAGCCGCTTTTGAAAGTTGAGATATTTGAATATCGCGCTACATTGCTTCTCGAAGCAATTGGAAAGAATATACCGCTAAGAGCATGTCAAGTGACGTAGCGAGTAATAGCAGAGGTCGAGGCTATTTATTGATTAAATAGTTAGCCATGAAGTAGAGACTTGAGACTTGGATCAGATTACTGGCACGGCCAAATGAAAGAGAATGCACTTAGTATCAAGTAAATCGGACCAGGGATACCAGAGATATGAGGATTTCCATATTTCAGCGTGATGACGCGTGACCCTGACAGTTTTGAATAAAAGCCGGCTGGCTCAGGCATCAATAGCTCACTTCGACACAAGCACTTGCCTAGCAAGGTGCTACTACGCTGAGCCAAGGCACATGGTTGCCGGATCTAAGCAGAAGTTATTTTCAAAGTTGTGATAGTCACAAAAGTGCTGCGCTACGAGTGGAACTTAGTCAGTTTCCGGCAGGAGAATCACTAAGGTGATTGATATTTTTCGACGGACACTGGTGAAATATTTTTATTTTCACGTGGACATATGCTAGACTTTGTCTAGAATTAGTACTTTGTCACAGTCCAGTAATAATCTAATACTTGGATATTTAAGTCCAATTCAGTCAGTTTTCATATTTGTAACTTAATAACCACTCCGATCTATCAGTATATTGAAGACCAGTCTATCACGGTGGTGTTCATTAGCCAACGCAGGGAAACTACATGTTGCTTCGCGCATGGTAGATGGTGTGAAGCCATGCCCAGGGAACGATCTTCAGAACAGCCGTTGATTGGTTAGACTGTCAGTGTTTTCTTGTACTGAAAAGATTACCGTGAGTTATGTTACAACTGACATATCTAAGAATAGATCATTTAGATCTTACCCCATTTAAGCAAACTGTTATGGCTTTAATAGGAGCCAATATTAAAATGGATCAACAGTTACTTCAAACGTCAAGAGATATTACCACTATGTCTTGTTAGACGGATTGTGGGTATATAATGGCGGCCGATACAAGGATTATACGTGCTTGTCCGATAGGGCATGTCTATGGATAAATCTGGTACAAGCCAAGTTCGCTACGCTTCAAGACCATCAAGAAATGTAAGCCACATTTGAATTATATTATACCTAGCTAATTGGAACAAACTATTTTTCGGCAGATGACCAACACATTTATTTTTCTTCGTATTTAAATCTTGCAATGATTTACGCAAGACATATTAGAGTTATTCTGAGTATTTTCAGCACTCAGAACAGTTTAGGATCGATGACCGAGCATATCGAGCATTTATTTGAATATTTCATATTTTTGGGAAATCACGGTAATCAGCCGATGTAACTGTAAAAGTTAATAATTATTTTTGTTGAGGAATGGATATTTTTTCCATATTCGAAGGTTCGAACATGTGGATTCTCACATAATGAGATGATAATTAAATATATTTAAAATAATATAACTAATAATAATAATAATAATCCACTGATAATAATAATAATAATTTTCATAACTTTTCTAAATAATTCTTGGATATTATATTTTATAATAATCACATTTATTGAGAGAGAGCCTATGAAGTAGTTTAATCATTTCTAGTTTGGAACAGGATATTTTCCGAAGGAGAGTGGTTAGCGCAAGCCCGCATTCAACCAACATTTCAGTTCTGGTTGAACAGTTGATATTTGCAATGAGCAAAGTATATTTTTCAGATAACACGGAGAGGCATGAAACGGGAAGCAAATGATATTTGTATCAATTAGGATATTTTGTATTTATATAAAATCATGACGTAAATACATTCGAAAGTGAAATAAAGATTTTCGTAAGTATGGTAAATTCACGGGTTGAACTGAATGGTAAAATAAAATAAACTTGTGAGTTTATTAATCTTCCAGTGTTGATAACAAGCAGAGGCTTGATTTATTGTATAAATTTTGGGAAGAAAATTTATGTGTGTGGAGTAGTTGAAATGCCATTCCCAGGTGCGCATGTTTAAGTCGCAGGAATGAGGAGATTTTTTCGAGCTTCAATCAAATAGCAGGTTCGATGGCTCAGGTTTATAGTAGGAGTATTGGAACTACACATTTCGTCGTATGAATGACCCGAAGGTTATTTCTTAGAAACCATCAGTTCTTATTTCAACCTTGTTTACGGATTCCATTTAGACTTTGATTTTGCTAGAACCCGGATTTGTCATGATAGTAGTTTATTCTTCTTCAGAGGAAGACCTTTGCCGTTGTTGTTGTTGTAATATTGTGTTCTTACACAAATGATAGAATGGGCCACTGCCAATTAAAAATAATCCTATAACCACGAATAATTTGAAGGATGTTTTCAATCCTAGTGCCATGAACTAAATGAATTTATTACGAAGCTACAATTCTTATTTCCGCATTCTGTCGAAGAATTGCAAGTTGTGAAAGTTACTAAAAGGGCCACAAATATAAATATTTTTTATAATAATGATTCCAAGTGGAAAATCAAATAGTTGAATGGTCCAACAATTTATTGATCAAGTTGATGATTCAGAAATCATGTATTTTGTTAGGAACTTGAAGTTCATAATCGAGTCACTTCTCGAAACATTTAATGTCAGAAGAACAATTAATTTTTGTTGTGCTTCGCACAGTTCTTCGATGCTATGCTCAAGGTCAAATACTTTTCAGATGTTATTAATATGTGTAAATAATTTGTGTTGATTCAATGATAATAATATTTTTTGACAATATATTTTTTGAAACTTGAAAAATAAGTGAAAGTTAAAAAATTCTATGAACATTTATTCTACGAGTGTTAATATTATGTAAAAAATTCAAACAGTGAACTACGATATTTCCAGTAGAGACAATTAAATTTGAACTGGATTTAATCACAAATAATCAATATAATTTTGGAACACAGTCTACAGGACTAATAATCAGACTTGTGTTTCCAAAGATAATTGTCAAATGTGTTTGGAAAAATTCTGTACATTATGTAAATAGGATGTGGGTCGCCACACGTGAGTGATGCTACTTTGAGCATTTTTGCAGTCAATTTTAAATTCAAAATAAAATGAGATAATTTTACATGATGTGTTATGCCCAGTTGAATCTCCTTCTATCCTTATTGTTGCATTGAGCCAAAAATCAGTAAAGCATTTTTTTCATTTGATGTCGTTTTTGCGATTAGCTTTAACCCATCTGGCGCTCCGGGATATTTTGACTCTCGTGCTGACTGATTATTGGTAAAATGCATATGTGGTCGTGCGGACTCCGGTCTAAACGGGCACATAAAATAAGATAGAGAGAGAAATGGCTTCGAACGTGGGGCCCGAGTTAGACATGGTCAATCGCATGCCGATTTGAATTATGATGATTTTTCTATAAATATTTTGGGAGTTGAGAGATGTCTGGTTTGGATGAATAAATTAGTAGGAAACCCAATTAGTGGGGAAAAGTAAAAATTTAACTTGGTTAATAATTAGAATGGGTTTGATTATTTTTGATAATGGCTTAACCATTAGGGCGTCAAGTAAATTCAGTAGTAAACGTTCGATGACTGGACATACGCATTATTAGAATCCAGGTGGAGGATATTTGAGAACTTGCATATTTTTTTTGTGATATTGTGATAAATGTAATTCGTAAAAGTAGAGAATTTTGTTTTTCCATCACGTCGATATTAGGACAAATCTCATTTTATTAGAGTGTTCCAATTAGCTATTCATATTTCTTGTTCTAGTTATAAGCTTGTGTTTGCCAATATTGTATACCCCTAAGTTTTGAATAATAATTGAAAATTATGGAAGAAATGATGAGGATGATGAGGAGTTTGGAGGAGAGTTCAAAAGAGGCTGGACGGCGTGTAGCAGCCATTATGAAAGAAAATACTGAGGCTTTAGAAAAGAAACTTAAGGAAAATTCTGATTCTTTAGAAAATAAACTTAAAGAAAATTCTGATTCTTTAGAAAATAAACTTAAAGAAAGTTTAAATGTTAAACTTAAAGAAAATTCTGATAAACTTAAAGAAAGTTTAAACGATAAACTTAAAGAAAATTCTGATTCTTTGGAAAATAAACTTAAAGAAAATTCTGATTCTTTGGAAAATAAACTTAAAGGAAATTCTGATTCTTTGGAAAATAAACTTAAAGGAAATTCTGATTCTTTGGAAAATAAACTTAAAGAAAATTCTGATTCTTTAGAAAGCAGGTTAAAAGGTAACTTGAATGAAAATTTAAATAGTAAATTTAATTCTATGGAGAGTAAATTTAAAGAGAATTCCGAAATTTTGGAAATGTCACTTGAGAGTAAAATGACTAAATTATGCGAAAAAACACATGAGCTCGAAACTTCATTAGCCACTAACGCAAGTTTAATGGACGATAAATTTCGCGATGCCGATCTAAGATCCCAAAGCTTAGCTGATAAGATAGAACATGGTCTTAGGAATGTTGGTGAAGACATGGTCAACCTAGAAGTCAGAGTGAAGAAAGAGAGTAATGAGATGGGAATTCTAGTTGTTCAACGGTTGACAGAACAATTCAAAGAACTTGTAATGGGAGAAATAAGAGAAGGTGTGATTAATGAGTTACAAACTGAAATTAAAACCACAGTTGTCAATGAAATTAAAGACACACTCAAGCTGGAGAACCAAGAGGGAATCAAGGAGATTAGGGAATCTTTGTCATCCCATATTCAAGTAATTTCCAAAGATATCCAAGCAACTCAGAAGGACATATCAGATATGACAGGGTCATTGAAAAGTCACGAGGCTGTTATGAACCAGACATCCACTGATGTCAAGGAGAATTGTAAAGAAACTGAAGCAATTAAAAAAATGGCAGAAGAAAACCAAAAGGAACTTGAGGCTATGAAAACCCAAATCAAGGACGAGAAACAGTCGGACCATCTGTTAAAAATGCCAAGTGTAAGGGGAAAAGAACAGATACAGATAAATCTAGGAGCAACTAGAGAAACTGATAGTCAAAGACAGGATGAGGTCAGGACAGTATTTCAATCCAACCCCATAACTGTATTCAAGAATGTAGAGGATAAGCCTTCTAAATTTTCAGGGCGAGATTCTGTGACACCCGTGGAATTTTTAAGAGAAGCAGGTGATTACCTGAAAGATTCCAAGATCCCTAAAGAAAGACAGATCCGAGTGATAGGGAAATTTTGGAAGGTCCTGCACTTCTTTGGTTCAGAGCTTTTAGATCCACTCTAACCACTTTTGAGGAGTTTTCTCGTGGGTTATTGAAAAAGTTTTGGTCCCCGGAAACCCAACAGCAAGTCAGAGCAGAATTATATTCGAAGAGATTCTCGACGTCACAGCCTACTCGATACTCTACGTACTTTTCTGGACAGCTTTCTAAACTGCAACATTTAGATCCGCCGATGCCAGATAATGAATTAATTACTGCATTAATACGTCAGTTTCCAGCAGACGTCCAGAGGACTTTGATCGCTGCTGACATCTATAATATGGAGCAATTTGACGAGGTATTACAGAAGCTGGATCATACGAACGCTCAATTCTTCCATCAGAAGGGAGGAAAGAATAACAACGCTGTGTACGCTGTTATGGCCGACAGTTATTCTCAAACACCTCGAGAGATTCGAGAGGGGCGAGAAGAGAAAACGCCGAGGGAAGATCCCAATAAGAGAGGATGGAATCAGTACAGTAACAGATACAGTTACAAGCCTTATGCGAGACCGGATGGTGGAAATCGATATAATACTCGATGGAGAAGGCCACGGGATAATCAAGGAAGGTACCAGGAAAGAAGATACTACGGTATAAACAACTACAATAACAGAGGGAATGTGGATACTCGTCAGTCCAATGAAGAGTTCAACAAGGAGACGAGGAAGAACTTAGAAGCAAGACACCAAGATAACTTGCAGTTTTTGGAGCAGAGGCCCAATGAACCAGGTCCATCGGGAACACAACAATCCCGGGGGAATGGAAACAAAACAAAAACTTCGAATTCACAGTAGAAGATAGAATTTTAAACACTTTCACTTCCAGAATTATTAAATGGCAAGCAGAGGATAATGACTTAATTCAACAGAATGACGAACGGAAAGAAATGGGTACAAGAATTAGAATGCCAATCATATCATGCGAAGTATTCGGTATGCCTGTCGATACTTTGATTGATACTGGGGCTATGCTTTGTCTTGTAAGCGAGAAGCTTTATATTCTGTGGAAGCTCAAAGAGAATTTAGAGGAGATTCCAGTATCAGGAATTAAGATCCAAGGAATAATACCCAACAAAATATCTCTGTGTAAAACCCAATTATACTTATGTATTACGATTGGAGGACATGATTTCCGACATGTGTTTGTAGTAATGAAGGACATGGCTTTTGACATGATATTGGGAGCAGATTTCATTCAGAAATATCAAGCAGTGATAGACATGAAGACAGAGACGATCAGATTCAAGAATACCGAAGAGATTAACTTCGAGGGAAAAGAAGAGGAAGACATCGAGGGAGATGCTCAATGGTCTCTGATTTTTCATGAAGCTGAAGGAAGAGAAGTCTACACTGAGGAGGAGTCCCCAGAGCTAGGGAAGATTTTGGAAGAGTATCACGATATTTTTGATATTAAACCTGGTGAAATTAAAGATTTTGAATATCGTATTCGTGTAAATGATGATGCACCTTTTCATGCTAAATTGTATCCGGTAGCGGAAAAGCATCGAGAAAGGGTAAAAGTGCTTATCAAGGAGATGGAAAGCAACAATGTGATTGAAAAGTACACTACATCTTATGTCAATCCATAAGCAGTAGTGTCTAAGAAAGATGGAAGTCTGAGATTATGTTTAGACGCGCGAAATTTGAATTCAAGTTTGCTGCCAGAGTATGACAGACCACCAATCATTAGGGAACTGTTAAGGAAATTCCAAGGCAAGGTCTGGTTCTCTAACATTGATCTCACTTCGTCCTACCATCACATTAGGCTTAGTGAAGATTCCAAGAAGTTTACAGGATTTATGTTTGACCAGCAGACATATGTATTCCGTCGTCTACCATTTGGAGTCAAAACATCTGGATCCGTTTTGATCAGAGCACTGGAACAAAATTTGAGTCCTGAAGTAAAAGAGATAGCAATTCGTTACATAGATGATATCTTAATTGCATCTGAGACTAAGGAGGAACATTTGTTACATCTTCAGATGTTATTCGCAGATTTGAGAAAAGCGAACTTTAAGGTAAACCTTCGAAAATGTCAGTTCTTTCGAAAGGAAATAAAATTTTTGGGCCACATTTTGGATGGAGAAGGATACCGTCCCAATGAAACGAAGATACAGGCGATTGCAAATTTCCCTAGACCTACTAGAGTGAAGAATGTCCGCAGTTTTCTCGGGACATGCCAATTCTTTGCAGGGAATTGTCCAAACTTCACCAAGACGGTAGCTCCATTGCAGGAACTATTAAAGAAAGGAAACAAATGGAAATGGGATGAAGATTGTGAACAATCATTTCAAGATGCCAAGAGGTTATTGGTAAACAGTGTGAAATTGGAGTATCCTGACTTTACCAAGAATTTCATCATCGAATCTGATGCATCCACCGTAGGGATTGGAGCTATTCTTCTTCAAGAAGATGACGACCACAAGAGACGTTACCTGGCGTTCATTAGCAGGAAACTTGGTCCATCAGAAAGGAATTATTACACCACAGAGTTAGAAGCACTTGCTGTAATCTTCGCGTTGGAGTCGTGGAAGAAAATGTTAATTGGACATTCAGTAATTGTGAGGACTGATCACCACGCATTGGAGTTTATCTTGAGAACAAACTTTGCCAGTGATAGGATAACTAGATGGTCACTTTTTATTCAACAATTCAACCTAGTTAATGAACACACTCCTGGAAAGTTGAACGTGGGAGCTGATTTATTGAGTAGAGCAGTGGAGTCTACATCTAAGGTTTTTCAAGTTAACCTGACGCAGGAGGATGAGGATACCTTGAGGAGGTTAAGATTGTTGCATTTATCCCAGAGGAGAGACCGACGTTTTAGAAACATTTTTCGTTTTCTACAGGGAGACATGGATCCAAATGATGATGATTTTGTGGAAACTGAAAGAATTTCAAGAGATTTTATGATGTTAGATGGTTTAATCTACAAGTTTGCAGATCCTGACCATACGAAGCTGAGAGTAGTGATACCTCCACGAATGCAAAAACCCATTATTTGGATGGCACATCGAATCGCAGGTCATGCTGGAGTAGATAAGACGGTCAACATGATTCAAGAGAAATTTTCGTGGGAGCGAATGCGACAAACTGTCAGAAACACTATTCGAGAATGCGACTTATGCCAAAGGACTAAACATAATTCTAGATTATTGAGAGAATTACCAAGGCCTATTATTCCTTCTAAGCCTTGTGAAATCTTCGCGACTGATCTATATGGTCCTCTCCCAAAGTCTAAAAGAGGTAACCGATATATTCTGGTGACGATGGATGTATTCAGCAAATACACTATGTTACATCCAATCCAGAAGGCAAACGCAAAATATTGTGCGAAGAGAATTAGAGACAATGTAATTCCGGAAGCAGGCAAACCGGAATTCCTTTTATCAGATCGTGGACCTCAATTTACATCTTTAGAATTTAGAACCATCATGAATAATCTTGGGATTAGACAATTGTTTTGTTCTATTAGACATCCTGAGAGCAATCCAGCAGAACGCGTGATGGCTGAAATAGCAAAATTTTGCCGCCTCTATTGTCCAAATGAGCATTGGAAATGGATGGATGTTCTCTCATTAGCATCCGAATCCATCAACTCTACAATTCATGAGAGTACTGGACAGATTCCCATGTTGCTTCATCATGGAATTAAACCAGCGAGATTATGGGATCGAATCATCTCTATTCCACCAGAGATTGAACCAAGTCGTCAGATGAGGGAAACTCTAGCTTTAGACAAGTTGAGGAGCCAAGCTGAGAAAAGAGAGCGCAGAGTGAGAGGAAAGCGTTTTCGCAGACCCTTGCGCGTAGGAACTCTTGTTTTAGTGAAAAGACCTACACCATCTGACGTGCAAAATCGAGTGTACTCGAAGTTTGCAAGCCTTTACGATGGACCCTATCGTATTGTGGAAGTAAACAACAATGGAAGCTATGAAGTCGCTAATACACGAACTGGTAACATCGTGGGAACTTATAATGCATCGAATTTGAAGATTTATTATTCAAGAACCAGATGATTTAATGTGTAGATAGGAAAAATAAACTTTTTTCAATTTTTATTTTTTTCTAGGTGTAGGGTGGATGCGCCCAACTCTAGGAATGGGTATTCCAAGATTCAGACACCTAGATATCAAGGGAAAGGCTACAGCCGCTTTTGAAAGTTGAGATATTTGAATATCGCGCTACATTGCTTCTCGAAGCAATTGGAAAGAATATACCGCTAAGAGCATGTCAAGTGAAGTAGCGAGTAATAGCAGAGGTCGAGGCTATTTATTGATTAAATAGTTAGCCATGGAGTAGAGACTTGAGACTTGGATCAGATTACTGGCACGGCCAAATGAAAGAGAATGCACTTAGTATCAAGTAAATCGGACCAGGGATACCAGAGATATGAGGATTTCCATATTTCAGCGTGATGACGCGTGACCCTGACAGTTTTGATTAAAAGCCGGCTGGCTCAGGCATCAATAGCTCACTTCGACACAAGCACTTGCCTAGCAAGGTGCTACTACGCTGAGCCAAGGCACATGGTTGCCGGATCTAAGCAGAAGTTATTTTCAAAGTTGTGATAGTCACAAAAGTGCTGCGCTACGAGTGGAACTTAGTCAGTTTCCGGCAGGAGAATCACTAAGGTGATTGATATTTTTCGACGGACACTGGTGAAATATTTTTATTTTCACGTGGACATATGCTAGACTTTGTCTAGAATTAGTACTTTGTCACAGTCCAGTAATAATCTAATACTTGGATATTTAAGTCCAATTCAGTCAGTTTTCATATTTGTAACTTAATAACCACTCCGATCTATCAGTATATTGAAGACCAGTCTATCACGGTGGTGTTCATTAGCCAACGCAGGGAAACTACATGTTGCTTCGCGCATGGTAGATGGTGTGAAGCCATGCCCAGGGAACGATCTTCAGAACAGCCGTTGATTGGTTAGACTGTCAGTGTTTTCTTGTACTGAAAAGATTACCGTGAGTTATGTTACAACTGACATATCTAAGAATAGATCATTTAGATCTTACCCCATTTAAGCAAACTGTTATGGCTTTAATAGGAGCCAATATTAAAATGGATCAACAGTTACTTCAAACGTCAAGAGATATTACCACTATGTCTTGTTAGACGGATTGTGGGTATATAATGGCGGCCGATACAAGGATTATACGTGCTTGTCCGATAGGGCATGTCTATGGATAAATCTGGTACAAGCCAAGTTCGCTACGCTTCAAGACCATCAAGAAATGTAAGCCACATTTGAATTATATTATACCTAGCTAATTGGAACAAACTATTTTTCGGCAGATGACCAACACATTTATTTTTCTTCGTATTTAAATCTTGCAATGATTTACGCAAGACATATTAGAGTTATTCTGAGTATTTTCAGCACTCAGAACAGTTTAGGATCGATGACCGAGCATATCGAGCATTTATTTGAATATTTCATATTTTTGGGAAATCACGGTAATCAGCCGATGTAACTGTAAAAGTTAATAATTATTTTTGTTGAGGAATGGATATTTTTTCCATATTCGAAGGTTCGAACATGTGGATTCTCACATAATGAGATGATAATTAAATATATTTAAAATAATATAACTAATAATAATAATAATAATCCACTGATGATAATAATAATAATAATTTTCATAACTTTTCTAAATAATTCTTGGATATTATATTTTCTAATAATCACATTTATTGAGAGAGAGCCTATGAAGTAGTTTAATCATTTCTAGTTTGGAACAGGAGATTTTCCGAAGGAGAGTGGTTAGCGCAAGCCCGCATTCAACCAACATTTCAGTTCTGGTTGAACAGTAGATATTTGCAATGAGCAAAGTATATTTTTCAGATAACACGGAGAGGCATGAAACGGGAAGCAAATGATATTTGTATCAATTAGGATATTTTGTATTTATATAAAATCATGACGTAAATACATTCGAAAGTGAAATAAAGATTTTCATAAGTATGGTAAATTCACGGGTTGAACTGAATGGTAAAATAAAATAAACTTGTGAGTTTATTAATCTTCCAGTGTTGATAACAAGCAGAGGCTTGATTTATTGTATAAATTTTGGGAAGAAAATTTATGTGTGTGGAGTAGTTGAAATGCCATTCCCAGGTGCGCATGTTTAAGTCGCAGGAATGAGGAGATTTTTTCGAGCATCAATCAAATAGCAGGTTCGATGGCTCAGGTTTATAGTAGGAGTATTGGAACTACACATTTCGTCGTATGAATGACCCGAAGGTTATTTCTTAGAAACCATCAGTTCTTATTTCAACCTTGTTTACGGATTCCATTTAGACTTTGATTTTGCTAGAACCCGGATTTGTCATGATAGTAGTTTATTCTTCTTCAGAGGAAGACCTTTGCCGTTGTTGTTGTTGTAATATTGTGTTCTTACACAAATGATAGAATGGGCCACTGCCAATTAAAAATAATCCTATAACCACGAATAATTTGAAGGATGTTTTCAATCCTAGTGCCATGAACTAAATGAATTTATTACGAAGCTACAATTCTTATTTCCGCATTCTGTCGAAGAATTGCAAGTTGTGAAAGTTACTAAAAGGGCCACAAATATAAATATTTTTTATAATAATGATTCCAAGTGGAAAATCAAATAGTTGAATGGTCCAACAATTTATTGATCAAGTTGATGATTCAGAAATCATGTATTTTGTTAGGAACTTGAAGTTCATAATCGAGTCACTTCTCGAAACATTTAATGTCAGAAGAACAATTAATTTTTGTTGTGCTTCGCACAGTTCTTCGATGCTATGCTCAAGGTCAAATACTTTTCAGATGTTATTAATATGTGTAAATAATTTGTTTTGATTCAATGATAATAATATTTTTTGACAATATATTTTTTGAAACTGGAAAAATAAGTGAAAGTTAAAAAATTCTATGAACATTTATTCTACGAGTGTTAATATTATGTAAAAAATTCAAACAGTGAACTACGATATTTCCAGTAGAGACAATTAAATTTGAACTGGATATAATCACAAATAATCAATATAATTTTGGAACACAGTCTACAGGACTAATAATCAGACTTGTGTTTCCAAAGATAATTGTCAAATGTGTTTGGAAAAATTCTGTACATTATGTAAATATGATGTGGGTCACCACACGTGAGTGATGCTACTTTGAGCATTTTTGCAGTCAATTTGAAATTCAAAATAAAATGAGATAATTTTACATGATGTGTTATGCCCAGTTGAATCTCCTTCTATCCTTATTGTTGCATTGAGCCAAAAATCAGTAAAGCATTTTTTTCATTTGATGTCGTTTTTGCGATTAGCTTTAACCCATCTGGCGCTCCGGGATATTTTGACTCTCGTGCTGACTGATTATTGGTAAAATGCATATGTGGTCGTGCGGACTCCGGTCTAAACGGGCACAATACGGTATATTTTCACCAGGAAGGGCATTGGCCATAACATTTATTCATCACATAGGGGCTCAACATATGTAATTCCAGAGCCCGTAGAACTAGAAAATAGAAGGCAGAAATGTAGTCACGGTTACAATATATACATTAATAATGTTATTGGTTTTACGTCCCTTTTAACTACCCTGGCTTTTAGAGACGCTGGGGTGCCGGAATTTTGTCCCGAAGGGGATCTTTAACGTGCCAGTAAATATACTGACACGGCTCCCTCGCATTTGCGCACCCTCAAATGCCAGCAGACTGCGCCAGGTTTCGAACCTGCAACCTTGGGCTCAGCAAGCGAGAACGTTACCCCTGAGCCACGCAGCCAGACTACAATATATACACCAGCTGAGCCAGGTGGAAGAGTGATAGTTTATGGAATATAAAAGGCTCGGATTTTAGGAATAACTACACTTCCACTTCTCTGCTCGTAAAAACTCGTTCAAGTAAGAGCACAAATATTATCTTACTGTCCTACTTTTCCTTGAAGACAGATGGAGGTGAAAGGAAGATCAACTGCAAACGCATCAACATTCGTTAGACGTTGTCTTCAAAAGATCAATGGTAAAATATTTTAAACAATATGTTCAGTAAAAAAACATATAGCCTACTTTCTCCTAAATGTATGGGTTTAGTTATAACACTTTGTTCTCTTCAAGGAGTATAATTGTATGTTGGTTGCAGTAGCTTGTTGAAATACAACGTGCTATACGGATATTATACGTCGATTGATTGAATCCTCACCTGAATGATATATACACACACTAGTACAGCCATCACAATAACACGGGATATGAGACAAAATTCAACACCCACCCAAGTACACGGGGCTAAATGACCATGATGTCCATGCATCTCAAATGAAACAACAACATCTACAGTTTCCTCGTATAAAAGTACACACACTAGTAAGCCACAATGACACAGGTTATCAGACAACGTCATCACACACCCAAGTACACGGGGCTACAAGACCATGATGCCGCAAAACCCCTAAAGAATCAACAACGAAAATAACAACAAAAACAATAGACTCTACTGCGGATAAAGGACAAAGGACAAAGAATTTTAATCGCTGTAGTCGAGTGTTGAAATTTGTGGTGTTATGAGTAGAGCATATTATATAATATTTTCGATTGCAAATACACACACTATATGTTTAACATTATAACATGTGAGTAGTTATGAATCAATAAATACAAAAAAACGATGTAAAAATAACCCAACCCACAGGGATTCGAACCACGGTAACCCTGACTAAGGCTGGATCGTTACCACTGCGCCACAGGTGCGGTACAGTAACATTATGTAAATAACTTCTTTAGTACAAATGAATCATATATTTTTGTGCTGAAATCAACGATATCATTAGCGTTTTTTTTGGCGCTTCTATAAACCATTTGAAACTAAATATGTATTATTTTGTTCAGTACATTCAGTACATTCCAAGGATATAACCTTCCGCACTTATGGATATATATGGATTTACGAGCCATTTTGTCTACGGGACGTCACGACCCACAACGATATAGCATGGTCAATCGGACCTGTTAAGTCACTTCTACGGTTGTTGTTGTTTGAGTCTTCAGTCTTTTGACTGGTTTGATGCAGCTCTCCATGCCTCCCTGTCCTGAGCTAATCGTTTCATCTCTACATAGCTCCGACACCCTACATCGGAGGCAATCTGTTTAACATATTCTAACCTTGGTCTACCCCTACAGTTTTTGTCCTCGACCCTTCCTTCCATAACTAAGCTTGCTATTCCTGGGTGTCTTAGTATGTGTCCTACCAACCTATCTCTTCTCTTCATTAGCAGTCGCCAGAAACATCTCTCCTCTCCCACTCGTCTTAATACCTCTTTGTTTGTAACCCTATCTACCCATCTGATCTTCATCATTCTCCTGTAACACCACATTTCAAATGCTTCAATTCTCCTCTTTTCTGCTGCACCAATAGTCCAAGTTTCACTTCCATAGAGCGCCACGCTCCAAACAAAGGCTTTCAAAAATGACTTCTACGGTTACAAATTCTATTATAATGGGCTAATATCCTACCGGTCACCTCCTTGAGGACAGTTTAAACCTCCATGTGTACGATAAACTGAATTGTTGAGGTCGGGCCTTGTTGAATCGTAAGTTACGGTTGGGCTATAATACTTGCATGATTCATGCATCCACCATCCTGAAACTATTTGGCTGATGACCTTATAGTTTGGACAAAAGACGCTCCCACATTAAGGTATATTGTTGCAAAATTTAGTAGAGATCGAATGATTAGGTTAGTCGTAATTTGATTTAAGCTCAGAACATTTGGGTGGGCGCCATTACGTTTTGGTTATGATGACGGTGATATACAACATGACACTGAGTTATCCCTTGCAAGTTCTACCTCTGTGAGAAAGGTGATTCTATTCGGGTTTCGTTGTGTTTGAATTGATAAGGGGAATCGATTTGCACACATACATGACCGCCATCTGCAAACTATTCGGTTAATGACCTTGTAGTTTGGTCGAAAGACGCTTCCCACATGAAGGTATGTTATTGCAAAATTTGGTAGAGATCAGATGATTAGTTTAGGCGTAATTTGAATTCAGCTTTAAACATTTGGGTGGCCGCCATTACGTTTCCGTCAAGACGGCGGCGATATAAAGCATGACACTGAGGTGCTCTTTGCTAGTGCAACCTTGTACCAAATTTCGTTCAATTCGGTTTCACTGTGTTTGAATTGATAGGGGGGGGGGGGGGGGGACAGACATTCAGAGTACACACACTCACACATACACATAGGCTACAGACACACAATTTTGGCCCTGTGTAATTCTCATAAGTCTACTTTCATTTTTTGCAAAAATCAAAAGTAGGCAAAAAAATACTGGAACCGAAGTATCAAGTATTGTAACTGACATTCGAATTCAGAAAATAATGTGTACAGTACAAACATTTTACTTAAACATCAAGGAATTTGACTTAATAATTTGACCGCAATGGTGACGATGGATCTATGTCGCAAAGCCCCTAGATAAAACTACAACATCAATAAAAAAAAGTACATACACTAATACAGACATCACAATAACAAAGGTTGCCAGATAAAAGTCAGCGCACACCCAAGTACTGGGGGCTGCATAACAGTGACGTCGCCAAGTCCCTGAATAAATGAACAACGAAACTAGACCATGTTTATGATAAAAACAGATGATTTATGTGAAAAGCATACATGTCCTTTACAAGGCAACCACAGCTCTTTTGAAGAACAGTAAAGAAGATAATATTGGTGAAAGGCAAACGTTTTACCGAGTATGGCTTCCCTCTGTGTGCATTGGTTGGAGCACAAGCAACTTCTCGCTGAGACCAGGCTTCTTTGAGCCCGTCAGTTGGAGCTCGGGCATGATTGAATCCGTCCCCCCACCCCACCCCACTCCACTCCATCTACTACCACGAGCCCATCTCTCTGCCAGAACCAGCCCTGCGAAGGTCCAGGATTTATGCAATCCACAACATAAATAAATCACTTTTCCATAACGCCATAA
Organism: Meconema thalassinum; assembly: GCA_946902985.2. Taxonomy (NCBI): domain Eukaryota; kingdom Metazoa; phylum Arthropoda; class Insecta; order Orthoptera; family Tettigoniidae; genus Meconema; species Meconema thalassinum. The sequence goes on from OX336388.2 coordinate 1,213,037,073, forward strand.
ATTTATAAACAGAGGAGACGAAGGAGTAGCTCTGTTTCACTCTCCAACACGAAACAGAGGCGAAGTTATTCAATCGTTTGTTACACACCTCACAACAGTCGTGGGTACAGTCGCCAACAAAAGTAATGTTCTCCATTACTGTGGAGTGAATCACAGAAACTTTCATCACATAGTTTTAATGGGAAGTTCTACCACAACTAATTGATTAGTTTTTCAACCCGGTATTTCCCGGGTTACGAATGTGAATAAGGAGCGGAACCAAGTTACAGAATATACCCAACTCTCCGTTGAGGACAAATATTTCAGTCACCTGTGTCTACCGATCGTTAAACTAATGCAGAGAAACCGTTATAATATTCCGCACGTATTCACATCCAGAATAAACTCTGAAATCTTGTGGTTGTTGATGTTTCATTTCAGAGGCTTGGACATCGTGCTCATTTAGCCCCATGTACTTAGTTGTGTATGAATTTGGTCTGATAACCTGTGTTACTGTGATGAAGGTGTTTGTGTTTGCATTTGTAATTCAGGTAAGGATTGGGAAAGAGATGGACGTTGCCTTAAGATAGGAACTATCTCGGCAATTGCCTGGAGTTGATGTGGGAAAGCGCAGAAAACCACTTTTAGGATATGTATGGTAGGAATTAAACCCGTCTTTTCTCAGTAATGCCTCGTGGGGCTGAGTGCACCCTGTTGTAGGTCTCGGATCGGAATAACTTACATTATTTTTGGCAGAGTCAGGAATTGAAGCCGGGCCTCCCACAATAATAGACGCTACACCACGAGATGGTCGCTCTGAAATCTGGCAACAGATCTCTTTAAGAATCGACCAGCTCGTGGTGTAGCGGAGAGCAATCGTGGGTGACGCCCACAGAGGTCCGGGATTGATACCTGGTTCTGCCAAGAACTTTAAATCGGGATCCGTTATCAACGGAGTGAACTAAAGCTTGCATCCGGCACCCGAGACCATACGATATATATACTAAAATGAACGATTATGAAAAAAAACTTAGTACATTATAGAAACCAATTTTCAAATGAACGGAAGATATGGCATGCAAGTTAGGTGATTCTAAACACGAATATGAAACTTAGTGATATGAACATAATCATTTGTAATAGCTTTCCTTATTGACCATTTAATCTAAATGAATACAAATTGGTATTTAATGAATATCAAAATCTCAAATTGGTATTGCATATGGGCATAAAAAGAAAATTTTTGACATGATGGATTCCAAAGTATTTAAAAGATATATTTAGACTAATTTACAGGAATATGTCATTTTTGCAAAATTCCTTTCCTTCTACTTCTTTCCAATAAGGCTTCCGGTATTCATTTGGACGAATATAAAAGAAAAGCAATTTCACAAAATATATTTTAACCAGTTGAACTCTATCCCAACAGTACGGGTGGATTTAGTTTTTGAGAGATATGAGCCCCTTATGAACTCTGATGTGAAAGTTTCTCGTCAAATTCACCACTTTTTTGAATTTGGGTCTGCCTAGTGATTGTTCTGGGTTCATAATGAGAATACACGGTAGGTATCCACTACCACTAAAATATGTTACGTGGGCATTAGAGGTGCTGGAGGCTAGATTGATGACTCGTGGCCATGTTTGCGGTTTGCCTTACTGCTGAATGTGTCAACACACCGCGTGTCCAGTGTTCTCAGTGTGGGATAAGGTGAGAGGCACTGTACATGTCCAGGTATAAACCACTGACACGGCCATTACTCCTATTACGGCTAACAATGATGATTCTCTCAAACCACCTCGTGATGGCTGTCGCCCCTAATGTCCTGATACGATTCCAATCTAAGCAAAGAAATTCAATTCTGAGATAAATTCAGTGTAGCGTGGCAAAACAAAGATGCCTCTTTTTTCCACTTGAGAAGTGGCTTTACACTTCTGTTCCAGGCAAATGCCTAGATGGTATGTAACTTATTACCATGGCATTCTTCTTCCCAATCCCAGCCTCAGTTACAAATACAAATACATGTACTGATACAGACAAGACATTAGCTGAGGTTGTCAGAAAAATGTATACACAAACACACAAATACTTGGCGCTGATGATCACGAAGTTTAAGACCCTAAATAAAACAAGAGGATTCGTAAGTGTGTTCTCAGATTTTTGCGCAATTATTTCTAATTTTATTATTATGGTGAATAGGTAATTATGTGAATTCGGGGAGCAATATTTCCATGTGTTGCCTAAACAAACTGTCAGTTTATATTCTTCAGTAGGGCAACACGCTTTTGCACAATTAGATTAGGCAGGTTAACTTAATACATAACACACGTTCCTGAATATAATTACATATATTATTATTCACTGATATAGCCTCCGTGGCTTAGGCGGCAGCACGCCGGCCTCTCACCGCTGGGTCCGTGGTTCAAATCCCGGTCACTCCATGTGAGATCTGTGCTGGACAAAACGGAGGCAGACAGGTTTTTCTCCGGGTACTCCGGTTTTCCCTGTCACAATTTCATTCCAGCAACACTCTCCACTATCATTTCATTTCATCTGTCATTCATTTAATCATTGCCCCAGAGGAGTGCGACAGGCTTCGGCAGCCGGCACACTTCATATCCTCGCCGCTAGATGGGGGCTTCATTCATTCCATTCCTGACCCGGTCGGAGACTGGAAGCAGGCTGTGGATTTTCATTTTCATTAGGACCCGGATGTTTATGACATATCATATTTTTCTATTATGTTTCTTTATTCATGACAAATTTAAGATGATGATTTAAGCTATTTTTATTCTAATTACTAGCAGTAGTGCCCGGCTTCGCCCGGTGGATTTATTTGTTTTGTGGATAATGAATACTACTACAGAACTGGCTCATGATACTTAAACTAACAGAAACCAATATTTTAAAAATATATCTTTTACTACTACTGGTGGTGGTGGTGGTGGTGGTGGTGGTGGTGGTGGTGGTGGTGGTGGTGGTGGTGGTATAATGGACGTAACATTCAGTTCAATATCCCGTAATGATAATTATGAATAGGGAAACAGCTATTTACTAACTACAGTACTGACACATGTAATTTACAAACAAATTTACAACAACAAAAAATATAAAGAGTAGTAAGTGAAACAAAAGACACTGCCTAGGGCTTATATCTCATTGGCTGATTGAAATGTAGAGACCAATACTGTCGTCTTTTGTCGCATAGCGCCGTAGGAAAATAATCAGAATTCTTTGGCAAACTTCGGCTGTCCCGAGCTACTGAGGTAGCAATAGTATCATTTATCGCCACAAAGCGCTTAACGATAAGTTTCGAAATAATTGAAGGTAACTTTGAAAGCACCAACGCTTATTGCAGCTGATAACCTCAATGTACTGCACCAACACCATTGCAAATATACAGAGGCATAATATTTTCAGGATGATAACTGTTTAAAGGGGCCTAAGAAATATTTTTGCATTAATTACCCCCCGTGACTGCAATTTATAAACAGCGCAAGATGCAACTATTTTCGCAATTCTGCACCAGAACACTGGTAGGGGTGACGTGATGCAGCCAGAACTGCCCCTCAACAACAGACTTATTAAAATACTCTTACAGTTACACTACTACGGACATGAATGGTTCTAGGGCCTTAATACGTGGTTTTCAAGTTCAGTTTGTCTGTTATTCTAAATGTAGGGAATGGGGAGCGTTGTCCAAAATATAAAGTGAACAGTGTTACCAGCAGGGTTTCAAAGTGTATGTAAAATTTGGTGCAATTAATAGAAACGGTGTAGATTTGTGGTTTTTTTTTAGCGTATGGCTTTTAGTGCCGGGAGTGTCCGAGGACATGTTCGGCTCGCCAGTTTTGTAGCTGCTTCGAGACGGACACCCAATGGGTGAGCTACAAGTACCGTTGGGGAGGAATGTTGGATGGGAGGGTCGAGGAGTTGGAAGGTAGCGGCTGTGGCCTATAGTTAGGGACCAACCCCGGCATTTGCCTGGAAGGAAGATGGGAAACCACAGAAGACCATCTTCAAGGTTGCCGGCGGGGGGATTCGAACCTCCTCGCCTCCCGGATGTGAGCGACTGCCAACAGTCATGCCGCAACGACCTCGGCTAACTCACCCGGTTCAGATTTGTGATGAAGCGCCTAAATGCAGGGAATGGACGGGTCTGTCCAAAATTCCATGCAGACATTGTTACTCGCAGGGTTCCAAAGGGTAAGTATACAAATTGCCGTTCAGATCGGTGAAACGGTGTAGATGTGTGCCAAAAGGCCTAAATGCAATGAATGGAGTGGTCTGTCCGAAATTTCATGTAAGCAGTGTTACTCCCAGGGTTCCAAAGGGTAAGTATACAACTTTTGCTTCAGATTGGTGAAAGGGTGTAGATTTGTGCCAAAGGGCCTAAATGCAGGGAATGTACTGGTCTGTCATAAATTTCATGTAGGCAGTGTTACTCGCAGGGTTCCAAAGGGTAAGTATACAAATTTAGGTTCAGATCGGTGAAATGGTGTAGATTTGTGCCAAAAGGCCTAAATGCAGGGAATGGAGTGGTCTATCCGAAATTTCATGCAGACTCTGTTACTCGCAGGGTTCCAAAGGGTAAGTATACAAATTTTGGTTCTGATCGGTGAAACGGTGTAGATTTGTGCCAAAGGGCCTAAATGCAAGGAATGGAGTGGTCTGTCCGAAATTTCATGTAAACAGAGTTAGTTATTCGCAGGGTTCCAAAGGGTAAGTATACAAATTTTGGTTCAGATCAGGGAAAAGGTTTAGATTTGAAGCAAAGGGCCTAAATGCAGGGAATGGACTGGTCTGTCATAAATTTCACGTCGACAGTGTTACCTTCAGGGTTCCAAAGGATAAGTATACAAATTTTGGTTCAGATAGGTGAAACGGTGTACGTATCACTAACCATAACGCCATTGTTATTTTTATAGTCTAGTTAGTACTTCCATGTTATGAAGGTATTTTTTGGAACATTGTATAAAACTTACAAAAATACTCCAATATTCCATAGCCTACACATCATAATTCAAACATTTAGGCTACCAACCATTTTCAAAGAGAATACTACAAATTATGAATACTATGAAACTGTATGTGTATTTAAAATTTTGAGTCATTTTGATCAAAACTGATGCGTATGGAGCATTTTGAACACTGATAAAGTACACTTTCGAGAAAAGGCCATTTTAGTAAGCAGGTACGTTTCAATTGAACATACCTGCCTCAGAACTTGCCAGCACCATACATATCCCCTTCCTTGTACTTTTTCTTTTTTCTGCCTTGGTTTTTGCCAGTCTCATCCTTTTCCTAGCAGTTTTTTTGTCATGTTTGGTCATAGCTATGCTCTTCCTTTTACGCACCTCGTCTATGTCTTTGCTTATCTTATGTACACTGTCACTTATTTCTCTGCCTAAAAGGGAAATTTTCAGTTTCTGAGTAGCAAGTGCAACCATATTAAATACACTTACAGCATTGCCATGTCTACTCTTGACTTTGTGGCAAAAGAATGTTTAGGATTTGATTCACTATCAAGAACGTCAACAATAGATTTGTCACCCCATCGCTTCCTAATATTTAAACTAGCCCGTTCACTCTTTATTGATTACCTGCTCCTAGGATTCTTCCAACGTCTATGAATGGAGTGCATTTTACACACTTCACACCACAAAACCAATAAAATTACCACAAATAAAAAACGTTAGGCTACTGCAAGTTGTAAAATCACGAGGCAACTTCAAAACAATAACAGTTCCTTACAATCCATGTGCTTCCTGTGCCCCGTAATCACATCATCACTTAATTTGAACTCAATTCAAAGAAAACGATCATTTCCAGTTGCCATAGGCTTTTAAATAATAAATATGAATTTACATAACATCACAAATCAATCAAGTTTCCAACAGTAAAGTAAAGGAAAACTAAAAACAATAGTTTCTAATATGAAATGTGCGTCTGGTTACCATATACACCGAGAGATGGCAGCACTTACGTAATCTGTACATTATCTTAGCTTTTGCCAGATATTTAAAACATAAAAATACGAGCGAAAAAACAGGGTATGTCCAACATGAGCCCAGGAAATGTGGGTGTGACCTATTAATGCACCATAAACGCACAATTTACATGGTTCCGCAAAACATTTTCGTTTCTTGGCCGTTTTAGGGCTAAAAACTCAGTAGGGTCCCCGCTTATGCTGTGGAGTGGGGGTGGGGGCAATGTGTGTACTCTGTACAACTTCTGAATGGCTGAAACATCTGACATTTGCTTTTTCCATTTTTACCAACTACAACGTCGTTGTATTAAGGATTTACTGACTTTCAAATTGGCGGATATGCGTAATATAGAATTAAACTCATAACTGAGGATACTATTGCGCATTTTCCACAAAATGTGACAATGAAGAGTCTGATGAAATGACCTAATGGCACGAGACAGTGAAAGCAAAAATATAACGTAACGGTGCCATCTTGAATTTCCCAAGTATTGATCTCGGTAACTCACTCTGTAATAAAACTACAGTGATGAAACTCGACAACAAAGTTGACCCGTTTGTGATATTAATTTTATCCAAGTAAGAGAGTTCATCCGATTGAAATAATTAGGATGTGCATTATTAACATTTTTAAAATCGCTAAATAAGGAAACCATTGAGGATTTTCCATAAAACTCGGCAAGAAGACATCTCAGTTAGTTCGTTAGTTATTGAGATTTAATGGGGTGCAACTACGAGGTCATCTGCTCCTAAGGAGGCATCGCATAATGCCGCCTAACTATTTCTACCTCACAAGGCTACAAGAGTAAACAAAACGCGATGTCGTCACCTTGATTACATAATTATGGAAATTAATAACACTGACAACAATTCAACAAAATTAACGAAATTTACCATCCATGTAGATATTTTATAAAGCTTTATGCTGCTCAGTTTACATGTTCATTGTTCGCATAATTTTCAACTGGGTGAGCACGTAGAAAATGTTATAATATTAAAAACAATAATGATGTATGTGAAATTTAAATCATTTTCAATCGGTCAACATGGTTGTACTCGAAAAAAAATACGTGAGTTTAATTAATACACTTGGGTTACTAGATTCAATCATGAAGCGATCATCATCAGATCCTTTACACTCATTCTATTAATCTATGTCTGCGAATATGTCGGTAAAGATATACTAAGAATGATGTAGCGGCTTCGGTGGCGTAGTCGGTAGCACGCTGAACTGCTGTGCCCAAGATAGCGGGTTCAAACCCGGCCGAAGTCGTCGGATTTTTTTAAGAGCGTTAAAAATCCTTCAGTATGCCTTCCTTCGGAGGGGAAGTAAAGCCGGCGGTCCCATGTCATAGATTTATGGCATGTAAAAGATCCTTTCACAGACTAAACTTGTGTAAAGCAAAATTTGTTAGGTTAGATTTCGTCAGAACGCTCTATCAAAGTTCCAACGTTCACCACTAGGTATCATTGATATCTGGTGGCGAAAGTTGGAACTACTTGAAATTGAACGGAACTTGTAGCTCGCCCTTTAGGGTGTCCGCTGGAAGCAGCTACAGACTCAGGCGAGCCGAACATGTCCTCGGACACTCCCGGCACTAAAAGCCATACGATAAATAAATAATAAAATAAAGAATGATGTAATACAGAAACTACAACGACACTATTGATATTGACAACGGCTATTCTGAGTGTGGTATTCCCACACTCCCCCCAGGCAAATAGTACTTTACTTCAAACTCATGGGCACCTACGTCATACCTGTCTCTAATACAGTTACACACACTACTACAGTTATCTCACTAATACTGGTTGTCAGACACGCCCAACTACACGGGGATGATTATCAAGATGTTCGAAGCCCTTAAATTGAATAATTATTATTAACAACAACAACAAATTTACGTTAGTGACCCGACAATCTTAGATAATAATTAGTATATATTATGTATTAGCTGTACGCCGGCCTCTCACCGCAGGGTCCGTGGTTCAAATCCCGGTCACTCCATGTGAGATCTGTGCTGGACAAAACGGAGGCAGACAGGTTTTTCTCCGGGTACTCCGGTTTTCCCTGTCAACATTTCATTCCAGCAACACTCTCCACATCATTTCATTTCATCTGACATTCATTTAATCATTGCCCCAGAGGAGTGCGTCAGGCCTCGGCAGCCAGCACAGTTCATATCCTCGCCGCTAGGTGGGGGCTTCATTCATTCCATTCCTGACCCGGTCGGAGACTGGAAGCAGGCTGTGGATTATCATTTTCATTTACTAGCTGTACCCGGCATGCGGTGCAATGCCATTCAAAGAAAGTTTTGGCGTTGTAATTTTGTTTCTTGAAGAGCTTTTGGAAACAATCTTTTTTCAATTTCCGTTAACTGCCTCTAAACTGTCGTAAAATGGACTAATTAATTTTAGAAACATTTGCAGGAGCGTGCACAAAAATTCACCAAAGTTTCATCGCAATCGGACGAATGGGATATGAACGCATACGGAATTTTGTTTAAAAGTTTCTTGCGCAGTCACTCATTTTTAGCCTACTTTTCACATTTTGCAAAAATGAGGAAAAAGTAGACTGATGAGATCGGGCAAATGTGTGTCTGTCCATCTGTCTGTCCTTCTGTCTGTCTGTCTGTCTGTCTGGCTGTGTGTTTGCCCCCCCCCCCCTTATCAACTCCAAAACGGCTGCAGCAATCGAAACAAAATTTGGTAGGAGTAAAGATCTATACCTCAATATCTCACGCCCATATTTGAAAATGATGTCAGTGCTACCAACTGCTGAAAAATCGCAATTGAAATTTGAGCTCCATGTTGGATATCTTGGAAGGTATGAATGGGAGCTATTTCAAAATTGGCACACATATAGATAATAATATTGCAGTTTAATTTCCAGGAGGCCATACATGGCAGTGTTGCCAAAATGATTATAAGCCTGCTGATATTTCTAAATTTTAAATGCATAACTTCTACACTATCAATTGGATTTCAACCAAATTTCGTATGTGCTATGTGTACGTAAACAGATATGACTGAGCATATTCTTAATAGCCACCAGGGCTACCAACTGGTAATAAATGCTCTCAATTTTTTTAAATCCAAATACCCATATATCAGAAAGTATGCAAGCCGACAGCTTTAAACTATGCACAGCTATAGTACCTGACATTCTATATTGATTTGGAGTAACTTATATACGTCAGTGCTACCAACATGATTCTAAGCCTGCTGAGAGGTCCAACTTCATATACATGTAACTTCTGTACTATCATTTGGATTTCAACCAAATTTCGTGTGTGGTATGTGTACCATAACAGATATGACTATGCCGATTCTTAAGAGTAACCAGGGCTGCCAACTGTTAATAAATACTGTCTCTATTTTTGTTACCCTAATATCAATATATCAGAAAGTATGCAAGCCAATAGCTCTCAACTTTGCACACGTATAGTACCTGGCATTCTAGATTAATTTGGAGTAACTAATATAGGCCTACGCCAGTGCTGCCAACATGATTCTGAGCCTGCTGATAGGTCCAATTTTAAAATGCATGTAACTTCTATACTAACTAATGGATTTCATTCAAAATTGACACAACAATAGATCATATTATTTCAGATTATTTCTGACCAATACATGTATGTTATTGTTGCCAACATGATTTTACGCGCGCTGTTAGATCCAATGTTTAACTGCATGTAACGTCCATGATATCCATTGGACTTCAACCAAATTTTGTATTCTGTACCTTAAGAGATGGAACTAAGAATATATTGAGCCACCAGGGCTGCCAACTGTAGTTCTCTATTAGGCTACATTATGCCAGGTACTGAATACTGTATTTCGAACTAATTAGAAATTTCGATATTACCAACTTAATTTTGTCATTATTCTATATGGATCCATATAGATTAATCATTGGCATGAATCTTAAATTTTAAGAAAAGTAGGCTCTTTAATTCGTCACGGAACTTCTTGTTTAAAATTTACCCTTGCGCTACCTACTATGAAATGGATTTACTAAGTTAGAAACCTTCACGTAAGTGTACAGAACAACTCATTAAAGTTTCATCGCAATCAGATGTATGGCATATGAACGCATACGGGATTTTGTTTAAACGATTCACAACAACTCACCAAAATTTGATCGCAATCGGATGAATGGTTTATGAACGCATAAAGACGAACAAACGAACATCCTTTTTTATATATGTAAGAAAAGATATATGATATAAGATAGCAGCCATAGATGTGTACTTTTAATTGAACGCCCGAGGGCTCCCAGCAAGTTCAATGTCTAGTAGTTCCAACTTTGGCTACCAGATGCTACTGTCATTTACACCTAGCGACGAACGTTGGAACATGATAGAGCGTTCCTAACCAGCCAAACATAACTTACAAATGTTGCTACACACTACCAATTGGAGTGGTAGGTTCCTTTACATGGCATAAATCTATGTCATGGGCCCGCCGGCTTCACTTCCTCTCCGAAGGAAGGCATACTGAAGGATTTTAACGCTCATAAAAATCCGACGACTTCGGCCGGGTTTGAACCTACTGACTACTATTAATATATGGAATTGAGAAGAGGAATTCTATTTTCATTTTTGCATGATTGGCTGAGTAAATTTTACTTTAGCCTACATTTTTGGAGAAGAGTGTCCATTTTCAAGACATGAACTGTGGCAGATTGTGTGAAATATTCCTCTAAATTACTTAACAAGGAAGCTTTCCTTCATCACAATCATCTTCAGAGAAATGTACCTCCTAATGAAAATGAAACTAAGCATAGCTCTCGGAAAGTGACAGCTGGTATTCACCAAATCTGTCACTGTGCTCTTGTGAAGGCAGGCAGACATCCCCTGAATAAGTAACAGGGGGATGACGTCACTCAGATAATCCCATTACAAGAGCTGCCCTCTGCCGTCATACTTACCGTCCTAATGTCACATGCACGCTGGAATATAAAATAAGCTGCAGGTGTACATCGGACCTCAAGTGCGAATTATAAAAAGTAAATCATGTGCTGGTTGATTGGAGTTCCTTGTGGTTTTCTTACATCACATTCTACCGAGAAGGTCATGGGGAAAGAGTTGTAACCAATTACCTTTCCGGCTCTGCAAAGAAATTTAATTTTCGTATGAAAGCTATAGCGGGGTACACTCAACCGCGTGAGGCAAAATTGAGAAGAGGTGGGTTCGTTTCCCACCTCTGCCCTCCTGGAATTGGTTTTCCAAGGTTTCCCACTTTCGCTCATGGCAAATAACTGAAAGATTCATAATAATTAGTCCATGACCCTCTTTTTCCCAATCCTTAACTGAATTGCAAATAAGCATACAAATACAGCCACCATAATATCACAGATTATCCTGGAAAATATCCACATACCCAATTAAACGGTGCAAAATGGCCAACATGTCCAAGCCCCGTGAATGGAACAACAACAACAACAAGACGTTTTGTTTGTTTTCCTGGGATTCATATGAAACTGAGTTCAAACCCCACCGACAACCGTTTTTGGAATTGTATTCTGTGGCTTCCTATTTTCAACTCCAGACTAAATTAATAGTAACTTTTAATGGGCCAAGACCCCTTTTTATAACTCCATGAACACGTTCATTCATCTTTATTCATTTTGTCTCTCCGTTGATGAGTTTAACGTATTGATCCCGTCAGAGGAGCTGTCAGGGTTGCCAACAACCGAAGTGACTTCCCAGACATCTCATCTGCCGGACACATGCGCCGAGAGGATCGGATGTACTTCTTAGGCCAGAGTGGCACGAGAAACTATGATCCTGGGGATCAGGGGTAACATGGTGACTAAAATCATAGACAACCCAAGAAATACACCCAAAACATCAAACCTAATAAATGAGAACATTCATACTGAACCCTTTATCCTCTGATGGATAAATGATTCGATGTTTTATTTCTACAATTAATCAATATTTCCACCAGCGTCAGGAAATAGCCAGACGAAGATGAGGAAACTTCAAGCATTTGTTGGAGACAGTGGGGACATACCTGCAGCAGTTTGACAAAAGGCTAAATACTTAAGGATTGTGAAAAGAAAGAGCCTAGCAATGTTTCAGAAGGACAGGTGGTGGCTACCTCAAAATAGAAGGGACGCGTGGTGAGACACGCTTATGGTATGTTCATTGTACTATTCGCGCCTAGAAAAAAATATAATGCAGTAACGTGAGTGGCTGATGGTACTACTGGATACTCCTACGAGGCCGAGGTCTGATAAAAACCGCGAAGTTAACGAAAAAGTGGAACCAATGAGAGATGAATGCTTACGAACGCGCCAAGTCTAGCTTGGGCACGCGATAGCTAGCATTAACGCGGGAGATCGGCTAGACAACATCTCTACGATCGATTCTTGAATTAATGGGCATATTCTTGACCTGCGCAATTTTACGAGTTCAGTGATATTTGTTTCATTCCTGTACCACTATTATTTTGAGAATTTTTTATATAATTTCCCCCCCCCCCTATCGATACCTAGGGCCAGTTCATTTATAAGTGGCGTGAAGAGCCAAGACATTATTATTACATTGTGTGTGTCGGGAGACACAGGTTTTTATTACATTTTGTGTGTCGGAAGACACAGGTTATTATTACATTTTGCGCGTCTGAGGACGTAGGCACTTGTACTTTGCTTAATACAAATGTGTTGTAAATTCAGTGTGATAGATAGTCACAGTACTATTTTGTAGGGACAGTATCATCGACAATTCGCCAACAGACTGTTCTGGGGAAATAAGTACCTAAAACGGTGAATTTAGTAGACAGATATCGAGTGTGTAATAATCTATAACTTTTTGCATCAGCACGAGAGATGACATCGCTTATCCTGGAAGAAATTTGGAACTGTCAACACTCCGTCGAGATGTTTGAGATGAGCTAAGCAGCATTAAGTAGGGAGATGGCTGCAGATGTTCTCTGACGGGTGACTGGCCGAGGATGAGTACTGAATAATATTCTTATTATCTGACAAGTTAACTTATGGTATATGGGACATATTTTGTTTGTAAATATCTTGCTTGTGTTGATTAACGTAGTGTATTTAGTTTTGGTCTGACACACCTTTTGCATGGAAACAGCTCGCACAATTTTTCATAGTCGTAAGTTCTTGTTTGTTTGTTTTAACTAACGTGGCTATGTGGACAACCGTGTTTGCATATGTGTACGCAATGCGGTTAAGAAACGTCTCTCAGAGATATATTGTGTTTCAGAAGTAGGACTGAATTAATATAATCATACAGTAGATTGGAGGGTAAATTAATCTTTGTAATGTTTATTATTGATCAGATTCAGTGAGTTTATTGCCTTTGGAGCAATGTGAGTTGTGGCGAAGAGCAGTCAGCTCTCTCGTAGGTTTTAATATTCTTAAATGGATTGTGAGCATCTGATTCAACCGACCTGTGTGAAAAGTGTTATGTCATTCCCAGCAGTGTGTGTGTGTGTATTTTATTGGTCATTACAAGCGGGAATTTCAGCGTAGACTGATTTCTGTCAGCTTGGTGCCAAGTCCATATCGTTACCTTGCGAGGACATATGTGGCTATATCGATTAATGTCTTACCATATGTTTATGTGGTTGAGATTTGTTGCTGTTGATTCTACGAGATAACGGGACAGTTGGTCAAGTTATTTTTACACACTGGAGCTGGACGATGACAAGAATTGAGGAAGGGGGGAAGCTGTTTTCACAAGGCGGGCTGAAAAGATTGCATCGAGGTCATTAGTGGAGTGCTTGTTGGCTCCGTAATAATACTTGAAATACAGAATAAGAACTGATCGATGATAAAAATTGTTTAAATAAATGGGAGTTGCCTACGAATCACTATAATCTCCGAAGCGTTAGCTTAACGTGCATTTTTGTTCATATAAGGTAATCTCAGCCGGTGAGGCTTTTGTTGTTGTTGGTTTCATTCCATGTTTATGTTCCGTATTAGTGACCCGTGCAGTCACGTGCGATGCTGTCTTTTCCTTGTTTGTGTATTGAGCAATTGGCCGTGTTGGCAGCTCATTTGTCAGATGCGTCATCGCACTGAAGGAGGGTCTCGAGGGAGATTCCTGTAAATATTAGATTTTAGATTGTGTGTGTCAGCATTAATTTTAAGGGTTTTTATTAGTTTTGTGTCCTATATCCGTAAACGTTGATTTACGAGATGATTGTTCGTAAGCATCGTGGCTATTACCCGCTGTAAACGAACAGTCATCAAAGTACTCATTCCTCGTAGTTAGTCATTACGCGTACATAAAATCCCAATGCAAGTTAGTGGAACTTGGATCCACATTTTTATGAGGGGAAGATCCGTCTGACTCCTCAACGTTGATAGGCATTTCTGTCATGGGAAGATTCAGGGAGGAATATTATTATTGTCGTTGTTTATATTCATTTTTTTTGCACTAATAGTCATTAAATTATGTTATTATTTTACGTCTTGTCACTTCCTTTCTTAATTATAGTTTTAATCCTATGACCCTTCCCTCAGTAGAGCATGTTGTTTGGCGAACGTAAACATCACACTATGAACTGAGCGCGACCCCTTGATCAAGATTCTTGCATATAAACACTGCGATACTGAAGGGTTCATAGGTGGTAAACTGGCGCGGCCAAGCGTGGGGCGGTTCACTGTGGTATAGCGGCAAAGAAATTGCACATGTCAATGTAAGCGTAGTTGGCTTTACAAACTGACGCAACAGTGAAGGTGTAATTTGTGTTGCTGGTTCGCCTCTTGAACACATTTAGTTGGCGTATTTGAGTAAAACTGACATGCCACAAGTAGAGGCAGATATGACAGTATTTTAATCACCGGAAAGTGATATTTTATTAAAAGTAATTGAGGCGAAGAAGATACCGCCAACTGTGTGAAATATAAATTAAAATCAGGAGTTTGCAATGTAAAATACGGTTCACGTTTTAGTCTATTGAACTAAAGTAAAAGTAATATACGTGATATCGGGCGCCCAATGATTAAAGTTAAAACTAGATTTGTTTAGAAAGTCAAACTCATGAAAATGTTAGGAGGCTGGTAGCCTTAAATGACAATTAATACTTTGTTAATTAGTCAGTGTGAATATCAGATCAGGATAACAATTTAATGACTGAATGTGTGTTTGGGTTTAAATTAAATTGAGTAAAATTAGAACCACTCAGAGATGCAATCGACTAGTGGGATTAAATGTAAAATATAAATGAACTGAGTAGGGTAAAGAAATTAAATGTGCATGGGGATTGTATGTGTGTGTCAGGGGGCATTGCTTTATGCCATTTCCCTAATGTCTCATATAAAGTGTATAACATGGCAACAGTAGAACAGATTCAAGAAATCATTGAAAATGCGGCTAGGAGGACACAGGAATTGTTGGACACTAAATTGGCGGAACAAAGTGAATCATTAAACACTAAACTATCAGAACAGAGCGAATCATTAAACGCGAAATTATTTGAACAAATAAACAATAGTATGTTAGAACAAAGTGAAGCATTAAACGCGGAACTATCCGAACAAAGTGAATCACTAAACAATACTATGTTAGAACAAAGTGAGTCTATAAACAAATTGTCTGAGCAGAGTGAATCACTAAAAACTAAACTATCCGAACAAAGTGAATCACTAAACACTAAACTATCCGAACAAAGTGAATCACTAAACACAAAACTATCTGAACAAAGTGAATCATTGCGGACACAATTAAACAACAGTAGGATTGAACAAAATGAATATCAGGCGGAACAAGCTAGATTATTAAAAAGTGAAATCAATGACACTATAAATTCGCAGTTAGAGGCGCAGAATGTTAAAAACACGAACCAATTAGCCTCGTTAACCGCAGAGATGAAGGATCACACTAATCAACAGATGGTATTGCTGGCCCTAGATGTTAGTAAAAACAAGGAAAAACAATTAGATCAGATTAAGAAAATGGAAATTATATTTGATAAAAAACTTAGCATTCTATATGAAACGGTGTTAGGTAAATTAGAGCAAATTGAACTAGCATGCACTATGAGTACGAGCGAGGTCAAGATAGCTCAGGATAAGATGGAAGGACGATTTAAGGAAATGGAAAAAACGGCAAGGTCATTCAGCAACAATTATCAGCGGTAGATGAAAATATATCCGGCATAATTAAAGATATGGACCGTCTCGAAATAAAATCAGCGGAGCAATGGAAAAGCCTAGAAGCGGATCAGGATCAATTAAAGAATACCATCGACGAAAGGCTGAGCCAGATAGAAAGCAATCAGGATGACACTAAAAGCCACATTGAGGAGAAAGTAAGCACGATTAAGGAGCAAATAAGAAAAGATTGGCGAAAAATGAATATCGATTCTAAAGAGGAAAGATTAACCATCATTAAGACAGTAGGCGAAAATCATACTCGTATTCAAGCATTAGAACAAGAAATTAAGAGTAAACTTAAAGAACAAACAGACTGGATCATTAAAGCTGAACTGAGGTCGATAGAACAATCCTCGATATTTAAAACGGGAACAATGAAAGATAAGCAGGATGACTCAAATAGCCCGGAGGGGACGAGCACAGCAAGAAGTCAAACTCAGACAGGGAGCCCATTAACGACAAACACGGAGGGGTTTCGCAAGAATATTGAAAGGAGTTCCACGCCACAGGACGGTCATCAGCCCACACAACTTATCCAAGTAATTCGCTCGAACGATTATAAACCGCAGAAGTACATGGAGAATTCAGGGGTGACACCTAAAGCCTTTATTAAAGAAATTGAAGATCATTACAATGACACTAGGGTACCTGAAGCACGTAGGTTAAGGATGATGGAGAGATTTTTATCAGGAAATGTCCTTACATGGTTTTTAAGCTTCAAATATACATTTGGAACTATGGCAAATTTTAAAATCGCGTTTCTGCGCAAATACTGGTCTCCGGCATTGCAACAGAGTTTAAGAATGGAGCTTTACTCTAGGAAATACCAAACTACCCAGAAAACGAAATACTCAGATTTCTTTAACATGCAAATGCTAAAATTTCGCGACCTTGATTACCCTTTAAATGAAGCGGATCTGGTGATGACTATAACGCGGCAATTACCAGTCATCGTGCAACAAGTACTAGTCGCCGCGAACGTTAGTACGGCCTTACATGCAGAACAGATATTACGCCAGATAGATGAGACTACATCTCATAATCATTATAGAGGAGGAAGACAACTGGAGTTAGTAAATACGACAGAGGTCATAAAACCAAAACAGGCGAACACTAAAACGCAGGGTACAAATACAAGCACATCCACACCTAGGCGAAACCACGAAGAGGTAGAAAACAGACCGTACCAGCGTAACGAGAATAACTATAACAATAGGTCATATCAAGGCAACAATAGATATCAACAGAGAGGGTATCAACAATGGCGTGAAAATCGAAGAAATGAGGGGCCTTATGGAAGATACGGTGATTACAATGGGAATCAAAGATGGAAAGGAAGGAGAGATCAAAATCAAGGAGAGGCACGTAATTATCGAAATGACTGGGATGATAGGCACGCTCAATCACAAAATTACCTAGAGGAATTACACGCTAGTCAAGGTGGAGAGCAATGACGATGGGAAAAAGCCATTGGGAACATGAAGAATCCAGACACACATACTGAGGAAGCTGGAAGTCTACTGAGACAAGAGGAATATCAGGGGCGTGGGCGACAAAAGGATGATGGGAGTCGCAGCGGAGCTAAAAAAAATCTAAATTTGGATAAAGGAGACAGTCTACAAACGCAACAGTCGGAAGTTGAAGATGGATGGATAGTACCGAACATACAAGAATGGATTGCTTTGCCAGAAGATTGCCTGGAGGAGACGGTGAAACCACGGAACGATGAAATTAGGCAGTTACCCATTATTTACGCGAGGATTGGTGGAATTAATATAAGATGTTTATTGGATACGGGGTCGCAGATCAGTCTGGTATCGGAGGCCTTGGTTCGAGAGTTGGGACGGAGTCAGAATATTCCTGTGATTCCCGTACCACAACTCAAAGTGAGGGGTGTTATTCCTGAACGCACCGTCACTTGTAAACGTCAGGCATACTTAGAGCTGAACATATTGGAACACACTTTTGGGCAAACATTCATTATCATGGCAAAGATGAATTTCAATATAATTCTTGGTGCAAATTTCATTTGTGACTATCAAGCAGTGATAGATTTGCACAAGAACACAGTCAGTTTTAGAGAGTATGATCAACTGAAGAACGTGGGATTGCATATGGATGAAATCACTACCGGAAGAGATGTAAATTCTTGAGCATTGGAAGCAATATCGGAAGAGACGGAAGAGGAGATACGAAAGGCAGAAGATAACATCATAGAAGGAGCTGTTGTGGAACTAGATGAGGAGAGTGAATCCCAGGAGATATGGTCTTTATTAACAGAAGGAGATGACAGTGATGTACAATTTAAAGAGTCACTACAGGAGCGGCTCAATGACATTCAACTTCGGGTGAACATAGAAAACAATTGGAAGAGATTATAAGGAAGCACAAAGCAGTATTCGATACAGTACCTGGGAAAATATTAAATTTCAAATATTCAATGCAAGTCGAGGATTGGTCACCTTTCAAAAGTAGAATGTACCCAATTCCGGAAAAATATCGTGGTCAAGTCAAGGTCATTATAGATGAGATGTTACAAGCTGGAGTGATAAGGAAGACACCTACACCTTATCTAAATGCGATTTTGGCAGTCACAAAACCAAATGGATCTATTAGACTTTGTTTAGATGCCAGAAATCTCAACATGAGACTCATTTTTCCTGAGTATGACAGAGCGCCAGTTATCAGAGACGTACTAAAAGGCTTTAAGAACAAGAGCATTTATTCATCAGTTGATTTGACGTCCAGTTTCTACCATCTTGAATTGGATGAGAAGTCACAGCTTCTAACTGGCTTCTTATTCGATAACCAAACGTTCTGCTTCGTCCGAATGCCTTTCGGAGTCAAAACAGCGGGCTGTGCTTTAATCCGAGCCCTGGATCGGAATCTAACCGAGGAAGTTAAGGAGATGACGGTGCGCTACATTGATGATATTCTGCTGGCATCCGACAACATTGAAATTCACATGGAAAATTTAGATAAAGTATTAGGCAACCTTAATGCATCAAATTTCAAAGTAAACCTGAAGAAATCGCATTTCTTCAAGAGCGAGATCTTATATTTGGGGGGGCGTGGTGGCTCAGCGGTCTAGCTGTATGCCTCTCACCAAGGCGGTCCGGGTTCGATTCCCGGTCAATGCATGTGAGATTTTCGAAGTGAAATGCCATGTCCTGTGGTTCGGATTCCACGTAAAAAGGAGGTCCCGTGGCTTATAATCACAAGATTCACGGTCACGTAAAACTACAATCTTCCTTCTTCCTTCTTATATTTGGGTCACATCATTGACCAGGAGGGAGTGAAGCCAAACCCAGCTAAGATCGAAGCGATAAAGAATTTCCCTACACCAACGAGAGTCAAACACATTCGGGCTTTCTTAGGCGTAACGTGATTCTTTGAAGAAAACTGTCCAGGTTACACGGAGACTGTAGCTCCAATGCAGGAAATGCTAAAAAAGAATAATAAATGGTTGTGGAATGCGGAATGCGAGAAGGCGTTCCAAGCAACAAAACAGCTACTGGAAAACTGCATTAAGTTAGGATATCCAGATTTCAAGCACAAATTTATAATCCAAGCGGATGCTTCACTAATTGGTATAGGTGCCATGCTCTACCAAGAAGATACAGCTAACCTGCAACATAAAACATATTTGGCATTTGTCAGTCGAAAATTGCGTAAGCACGAGCGCAATTATACTGTAACGGAACTAGAGCTGTTGGCCATCCTTCATGCGCTACAACAATGGAAACGAATAATTTATGGATACCCCATTGTTGTCAGGACTGATAACAAGGCACTAACATTCTTGTTTAAGACGCCGATGGCAAGCGAACGTGTGACTCGTTGGTCTATATATATTCAGCAGTTTAGCATTGAGATTGAACATTGTCCAGGGAAGATGAACGTGATTCCGGATGCACTCAGCAGGAACCCAGAGCCTGATGTTGAAGAAACAGCGATGGTACAACACTTGGAGTTAACACCGAAGGACCGGGAATTCTTGGAGGAGTTACGTGAGATACAGCGAGAACAGGAAGCGGAACCATGGATGATGCTATTAATTCAATACTTTAGAAAGCAGCTACCTACAGGAACACCTGCATTTCGAGAAGCGAAAGCAAAAGAAGGAAGATATGTTTATATCAACAATTTGCTGCACAAATGGGTAGATAATGACCACACCAAGTTACGCATACTTGTACCTGCATCTTTACAGCGAGGATTGACATGGCATACTCACGAAAGTTACGGACACGTCGGAGTAGACAAATGCGAAGCGACAATAGGAGAGACATTTACATGGCCACGTATGAGAACAACTATATGTGACGTCATTACGACTTGTGATCCTTGTCAGAGGACAAAGCCCAATAACTATTTAATGAGGCAGTATCCTAGACCATTGCTACCTCAGAAACCCTGCGAGCTAGTGGCCCTGGACTGTTTCGGTCCAATCCCGAAAGGTAGGCGAGGTTGCCGTCACTTGCTAGTGTGCATTGATGTGTTTTCTAAGTTTGTCGTATTATGCCCCATTCAGAAAACTACATCGAAACATGTACTCAGTCGTATTCGAAATAGAGTTATTCCAATCCTTGGAAAACCAGAATTTATATTGTCAGACCATGGCAGCTATTTTACAAGCGCCGAATTCAAGAAAGGTATGGAGGAAATGGGTATAAAACACGTTTTAAGCAGTATCCGGCATGCCCAAGCCAATCCAAGTGAGCGAGCAATAAAATGTGTGACATCATACTTGAGAATCTTCATTCCCAAAGAACATCTTAAGTGGGTGGATAAAATTAAGGATGTAGAGACATGTATGAATTCTACCAGGCACGAGTCAACAGGACAGATCCCTATGGTCTTACACAAAAACGAGTATCCAGTGAGAACGTGGAAAAGCATCATTAACTGCCCACAAGATCCCATGGTAGCACCTAACCTGCGAATAGAGAGAACGAGAGCCTACATGAGAAAACAAGCAGATCGCAGATTACGGCGAGTGAGAAATAAGAGATTTCACCGTGATCTAGAAATCAACCAGCTCGTTTTGGTGAAACGACCCGCTACATCTGATCCACAGAAGAAGATCTTCAGCAAATTCTGTGAAAAGTTTGTAGGACCCTATTCTATTGTAAGAAACCTAGGAAATAATGCATACGGAGTCAAAGAGTTAAGCACAGGAACAATGTCGGTCTACAATGCAGCCAATTTAAAAACGTATCGAAGAAGTGAACCATGGGAGCGCCGAAATAATGATGCAGTTTAAATATATGGACGTCCTATATCAACCAAGTGGACGGGGGGCAGTTGAGTACGGCACGTGAAGGAGGAAGTGGAGATGGTGTTGACAAACATTAACGAGACGGGCAGAGTGTTGCCTAAGGCATCAGCGCGCCACGCAAGCAGCTGAAAGGGTGAGGTTCAAGCAGGAAATAAAACGAGTAAATGCCATTCAAGACAGGAGCGGCTAGACCAAGTAATAGAAAAGGGGTGATTCTGAAATAAAACAAATTGGCCTACGGAAGTCTTTTAAAAATTATCGACTTTATCCTAAGTTCGAAATTTTGAGAGTGAAGGAGTTGTGAACCCTTTATCCTCTGATGGATAAATGATTCGTTGTTTTATTTCTACAATTAATTAATATTTCCACCAGCGTCATGAAATAGCCAGAAGAAGATGAGGAAACTTCAAGCATTTGTTGGAGACAGTGGGGACATACCTGCAGCAGTTTGACAAAAGGCTAAATACTTAAGGATTGTGAAAAGAAAGAGCCTAGCAATGTTTCAGAAGGACAGGTGGTAGCTACCTCAAAATAGAAGGGACGCGTGGTGAGACACGCTTATGGTATGTTCATTGTACTATTCGCGCCTAGAAAAAAAATATAATGCAGTAACGTGAGTGGCTGATGGTACTACTGGACACTCCTACGAGGCCGAGGTCTGATAAAAACCGCGAAGTTAACGAAAAAGTGGAACCAATGAGAGATGAATGCTTACGAACGCGCCAAGTCTAGCTTGGGCACGCGATAG
Organism: Meconema thalassinum; assembly: GCA_946902985.2. Lineage (NCBI taxonomy): Eukaryota > Metazoa > Arthropoda > Insecta > Orthoptera > Tettigoniidae > Meconema > Meconema thalassinum. Next base: position 1,213,059,203 of record OX336388.2, read on the forward strand.
CTAGCATTAACGCGGGAGATCGGCTAGACAACATCTCTACGATCGATTCTAGAATTAATGGGCATATTCTTGACCTGCGCAATTTTACGAGTTCAGTGATATTTGTTTCATTCCTGTACCACTATTATTTTGAGAAATTTTTATATAATTTCCCCCCCCCCCTATCGATACCTAGGGCCAGTTCATTCATAAGTGGCGTGAAGAGCCAAGACATTATTATTACATTGTGTGTGTCGGGAGACACAGGTTATTATTACATTTTGTGTGTCGGAAGACACAGGTTATTATTACATTTTGCGCGTCTGAGGACGTAGGCACTTGTACTTTGCGTGTCATGAGGACACAGATTTTTATTAATACAAATGTGTTGTAAATTCAGTGTTATAGATAGTCACAGTACTATTTTGTAGGGACAGTTTCATCGACAATTCGCCAACAGACTGTTCTGGGGAAATAAGTACCTAAAACGGCGAATTTAGTAGACAGATATCGAGTGTGTAATAATCTATAACTTTATGCATCAGCACGAGAGATGACATCGCTTATCCTGGAAGAAGTTTGGAACTGTCAACACTCCGTCGAGATGTTTGAGATGAGCTAAGCAGCATTAAGTAGGGAGATGGCTGCAGATGTTCGCTGACGGGTGACTGGCCGAGGATGAGTACTGAATAATATTCTTATTATCTGACAAGTTAACTTATGGTATATGGGACATATTTTGTTTGTAAATATCTTGCTTGTGTTGATTAACGTAGTGTATTTAGTTTTGGTCTGACACACCTTTTGCATGGAAACAGCTCGCACAATTTTTCATAGTCGTAAGTTCTTGTTTGTTTGTTTTAACTAACGTGGCTATGAGGACAACCGTGTTTGCATATGTGTACGCAATGCGGTTAAGAAACGTCTCTCGGAGATATATTGTGTTTCAGAAGTAGGACTGAATTAATATAATCATACAGTAGATTGGAGGGTAAATTAATCTTTGTAATGTTTATTATTGATCAGATTCAGTGAGTTCATTGCCTTTGGAGCAATGTGAGTTGTGGCGAAGAGCAGTCAGCTCTCTCGTAGGTTTTAATATTCTTAAATGGATTGTGAGCATCTGATTCAACCGACCTGTGTGAAAAGTGTTATGTCATTCCCAGCAGTGTGTGTGTGTGTATTTTATTGGTCATTACAAGCGGGAATTTCAGCGTAGACTGATTTCTGTCAGCTTGGTGCCAAGTCCATGTCGTTACCTTGCGAGGACATATGTGGCTATATCGATTAATGTCTTACCATATGTTTATGTGGTTGAGATTTGTTGCCGTTGATTCTACGAGATAACGGGACAGTTGGTCAAGTTATTTTTACACACTGGAGCTGGACGATGACAAGAGTTGAGGAAGGGGGGAAGCTGTTTTCACAAGGCGGGCTGAAAAGATTGCATCGAGGTCATTAGTGGAGTGCTTGTTGGCTCCGTAATAATACTTGAAATACAGAATAAGAACTGATCGATGATAAAAATTGTTTAAATAAATGGGAGTTGCCTACGAATCACTATAATCTCCGAAGCGTTAGCTTAACGTGCATTTTTGTTCATATAAGGTAATCTCAGCCGGTGAGGCTTTTGTTGTTGTTGGTTTCATTCCATGTTTATGTTCCGTATTAGTGGCCCGTGCAGTCACGTGCGATGCTGTCTTTTCCTTGTTTGTGTATTGAGCAATTGGCCGTGTTGGCAGCTCATTTGTCAGATGCGTCATCGCACTGAAGGAGGGTCTCGAGGGAGATTCCTGTAAATATTAGTTTTTAGATTGTGTGTCAGCATTAATTTTAAGGGTTTTTATTAGTGTTGTGTCCTATATCCGTAAACGTTGATTTACGAGATGATTGTTCGTAAGCATCGTGGCTGTTACCCGCTGTAAACGAACAGTCATCAATGTACTCATTCCTCGTAGTTAGTCATTACGCGTACATAAAATCCCAATGCAAGTTAGTGGAACTTGGATCCACATTTTTATGAGGGGAAGATCCGTCTGACTCCTCAACGTTGATAGACATTTCTGTCATGGGAAGATTCAGGGAGGTATATTATTATTGTCGTTGTTTATATTCATTTTTTTGCACTAATAGTCATTAAATTATGTTATTATTTTACGTCTTGTCACTTCCTGTCTTAATTATAGTTTTAATCATATGACCCTTCACTCAGTAGAGCATGTTGTTTGGCGAACGTAAACATCATACTATGAACTGAGCGCGACCCCTTGATCAAGATTCTTGCATATAAACACTGCGATACTGAAGGGTTCAATACTTAAGTAAAACTCGTGAACAATTGTATTTTAAAATAGACAAACCCTATCCTAGTTCGGAGGGTTTGTATCGGCTAATCCGCAAACTAATAAAAAAGAATAAAAGGTCCAGGCCCTAACAGTAAATTAAGTTAAACCCTCACGAAAGATCTAAATACAACTACTCAACAACAACAAAGCTAGGAAAATGGCACGTAAAGAAACCCTACTCAAGTTACAACAGATCAAGTTAATAACAGAATTTACATTTAACAGGGTAACAAAGCAAAACTAAGTTATGATGGTACCAGTTCCTTATTTACAAATAACGTTATTCAATTTAGCTAAGTCCTAACAACGAATACAAAATTTACGGCGATTACGTCCGTAAGCAAAAACATTACAGTCAAATCTACATGACTGCCAAGAAAAAAAACATTAGTGACACTCTTACAACTATGTGTTCATCAACACAGAGAAAGGTACACAAGGGATTACTCACATAAGAAATAAATAAGACACTAGACCACAGTTTCATATTATTAAACCCTGCCTACAAGATTTGGAATACTGTTTGTACCCAAAGTCATCTACGTGCATGTTTGTTAGGTTGGTAATTGCGTAGTTATAACCACGACTTATATTACTTGAGTGTCGTGCTCCACCTAGCACGAACTAATGGTTAAGCGCACTCCGTCGTCTCAAGATTGTGTGTTCGATGCTCTAGTAGCATACTAGTTAATCCCTGACTTTTGTTCTTCACCAAGAACTTACGTGGTGTCAAAGCTCACTATAATGAAAAATCACAGTATAATTACAAAACTGATGGCCTTCTGTCGGCCATCAACCGATACGACCTGTCTAAGCAAGTCAGTGGCGTGACGTGAAATTACCAAAATTGAGGCGTCACAAAAAAATAACCACTAAAATGACGGCTGTCCATCATCTCAAAGAAAAGTACAAAATCTCATACTAGGGTTGACCAAACTTGCTCAGCAACTACAGTCACGTTTAGGTAGCAATGGACCTGACGTCTCACGACGTTCAAAAGAATGCACCGATTGAACCTTGTCCAATCAAAAGGGTGGCTATCACTGAAATTAATGACAAAGCATGAGTGCTAAACTACAAAATCCCTACCTATTTGGCTGTCAAGATGAGTTCGGGCGATTTAACTAACTACTCTACCACTATAAGACCCGTACATGAGACAAGGAACAGACTCACAGACTACATCATCTTCACCCCATTCGCTTCCGGAACTGAGGGGTAAAATATCCTCTGGTTTCGAGATATGGGTTTTCCAGTAATCATACTAATATATAAAAATGAGATGGTGTGTGTCTTTCTGTCTGTCTGTATGCCTGTGTGTTACTCAATAACGCAACAACCCCTGGTCCGATTTAAATGAAATTTTTCATGGATGTAGCTGATTTACCAGGTTTACATATAGGATACATCTGGTTTCGACATTTTTCTCTATTACAAAATAGCGACCGTTTTAGTGACGTCACTACACCCTATGGTTTCAAAATTTCATAATTCAATTTCAAATAAAAAGAGAACGCTAAGAAATAGCAAACTTTTGATGGCCCATACAGGCCATAAAATTAAAATTTAATTTCCTATCCGAAAGGTCCCTACCACTTTTCGTGTATCTCCAATGGTTAGCGAGTAAAACCCACATTCATGACGTCACTACACACTTTGGTTTCAAAATTTCATATTTCCCTTCAAATAAAAAGAGAACGCTAAGAAATATCAACATTTTGATGGCATTCAAGAGCTTTAAAATTTAATTTTCTATCCAAAAGGCCCTTATCACTTTTCGTGTATCTCCAACGATTAGCGAGTGAAACCTAAATTTGTGCAATAAAACACGGTCAACACCGAGCGGTGCAGTATATCTCTATAGTATATAAAATTAAAAGTTTGTCTGTTTTTTTCTGAATTTCCACGGAAATTTGAGTTATTTACACGTTTAAGACTGTTTTATGATGGATGCGCGCGAAAAAAAAATATTTGTCCGTCTGTCTGTTTGTCTGTTGGTTTGTCTGTGGATAAATTTGTTCAATTATAACTCGAGAACGGCTGGGTGTATCAACGTCAAATTTGGAACAGATATCCATCAGAGGCACGACACTAATCATTGATGTAACTCTTCTCCGTACCTTTCATAAAAGGGGCCTATCCCCTTAAAATACATGCTGAAATAGGCGTAGAAGGACGAGACAAAGCTCATTTTCAGCCCCTCAATGTAAGAGACAAAACTCGGGAGCCTAAAGGGTCCCCGAAAACCACATTTTAAGGCCCTACAACCAACCGTTTTTGAGATATTCCCAGAAAATTAATTTCATTTAATAAACTAATGAACGAATGCAAGCCGGTAACCATGGCAACAGATTCTCAGATGTCCATCTATTGCTGTAAGACGCAATGCAATTCCATTAATTACATTAGTGTGAAAGTTTGCAAACGGCTAGAAGGTTATCACGGAACCAATTTAAGCTGTAAAATTCATCAATACGTATAATGCGCTTAAGGGGGTGATGGGGTGCTCTAGAATTTTTTCACGCGATTTATAATTGCGACTGTGATACGGCAGATCTATTATATTCCTATTCATATATTATATTATTATTATTATTATTCGTATTATATTATGGCGTACAACGACGAGACAAAGCCCCTCGGTGCCAGAAACAAAACTCGGGGGCCCCAAAGGGTACTCGAAAACTACATTATAGGGCTCTAAAACCAACAGTTTCTGAAATATTCCCAGAAAACTAATTTAATTTAACAAACTAATGAAGGAATGCAAATCGGTAACCATGACAACATTATCTAAAGGGGTGGCATCCAGCTTTCCATCTATTTCTGTAAGAAGCAATGTCACTCCATTTATTACATTTCTGTGAAAGTTTGCAAATGGCCATAAGGTTATCACGGAACCAACATAGACTGTATAATTTATCAATGCAATTAAGGGAGTCAAGGGGTAACCTAGAATTTGTTCATGCAATTTTCATGTGCGACATATAGTACAGAAGGTCTATTATATCTCCAAACAGCAACATTATTTCCAAAAATTCCTGAATTGGATCAGCATTTTTTGCGTCTTTTAGGAATTTGGACCATTTGAAGGTAAAGAACCTGAATTTTCATGCACCACAAGCCTTTATAATTTATGAAAATTGAAGCTGAGACTAATAAGCGTTCATTGATTAAAAGCTTCTGTGAAGGTTAATTTAGCACAGACCGTGTGTTGAGAATATGGTGTGCTGCAGACTGGTGAAGGTTTGGTCTGTGCTAGTTCAAACATCCACAGAAACTATTGACCACTGAACGTTTATTAAGTTTTAGCTTCAATTTGGCACGATTTACAAAATGAGTAGTGACTAGCACTCTAGGCTGTCACCACGGAGGCATGGGTTCAATTCTCGTCTCTGCCAAGAAATGTAAATCTGGTCTGAAGGCTGGAACGGTGTCCACTCAGCCTCGTGAGGAAAAAACTGAGAAGAGGCGGGTTCGATTTATACCTCAGCCATCCTTGAAGTGGTTTTCATAACTTCTCCACTTCTACTCCAGTCGAATTCTGGGATGGTTCTTAAATTAAGGCCAAGGCCGCCCCCTTCCCCATCCTCTACTGAATTACAGATACACACACTAATACAGCCATCACAATACACACACACCCAAGTACACGGGGCTACATGACTATGTTATCGCAAAGCCTCTAAATGAATCAACAGCAAACAACGATTTACAAAAAGTACAAATATCACTGAATATTTTTGGATTTATTTTTTATGTACCGGAACGTTTATATACCTTCTACAGAACTCGAGAAAAGACAATAAATAGATAACCCCATTGATTTAGTGTCCACAAATTAATCCGTGGTTAGGAATAGGGGTTTTCTCCGATTGTATTAAAAATTGGAACTCAAAAACTGAAAGTCATATCACAATGATTTAGTACAGGGTTTGTCTAAATGGCCGTATTATTTTAAGAATGTAATTATTTGGTTAAATTTGTTACTCAATTATAATACCAGGAAGTCTTTGTTGAAAATAAGCTTCTTCTTCTTCTAGTCCCTAACCGTTCTGGATGCTGGCAACCATCTTGGCTGTGCTTTCTCTGTTCTGAGCCATTTGGAATAACTCTTCCGATGTCTTGAGAGTCCGGTCTCTGAGTTTCTTTACCAAGGAGATTGGTCCCTTGCCAATTCTTCTCTATCTGGGTATTATTCCTTGCAGAATTTCTGGAACTACATCGCATTTGCTTCTGTTGCGCATAACGTGGCCGAAGTATTACATCTTTGTCGCTTTTAGAGTGGCCAGTACTTCCATATCCTTTCCCATTCTTCGAAGGATCTCAGCATTTACGATCTCTCCATGATACTCTTAGCATTTGTCGATAGATCCACATCTCAAAGCTACTGGTCTCAAATTATTGGTAGACACTGTACACACGAACACGCGCCCAGAAAGTGACGCACCTCATAAACAAGGGTTTCGATGAGGGTGGCGCTCTTCCTTATAGGACTCGGCAGGTTTGGTAGTTCAACTAATGTGCCACCCACAATTTGATCATGCAATTCATTAACCTCAAGGTAGAGTAATACACCTGTTCAATGTATGTCGTCTCTCATTTGTCGGGACGAGTGTCAGGCAGGAACACACGATAACTTGGCCAGTGGCCAACTAATTGCCTGATTGATAGCGCTCTTGACAGACAGACACACACACAGACACAGGAGAGTTTCCAATTTACCACTGGCTTATTCACTTGATAAGTTGTGGCCATTTGAATAATCTATTGAACCTCCACTAAGCTAGTTGACAATACATGTCCCGTCGCGCCCTGTCACTACTCGTGACAATAGCATTAACATTCCAAGTCATTTGGAGTCTAACTTGATAGGCACACTGTAACAGAACCTCTACATTTGTGCAAATTAGTTACAGAGGAGAGCAAATTCTTATACTCGACGACAGTTTTCCAAAATGTAACTTATACCTTTCACGACTTAGTGCACTAAATATGTTCGCACGGCGCTGAAATTATTTCAAATGTTTAACCAATAACTTAGTTTCAATTACATTTTATATTAATAAACTCACAGTAAAATGGTTGGTTAGAATTTCCATTAAAAGAGGGGCCATGCTAATGTTAATACCACACGTTTTATTTTGATTATTCTAATTTTCATGTGAATACAGAGCAGAGGAAATGAAATCCTTTTTTTTTATAGCAAATACATTGTATCAAAAATTGTTTCAGACAAAAGTATTAGATAATATTTGGAGGACTATTAAGCATTTTAAACGGTTTTTATATTGTCCCTATTAAGGGTGGTATAATTTATTTCTCTCAAAACTGCATATTTCCCATCCCATTAGCCACGGGTTGGTACTATCAAAAACATTCACTTCACGTTTTTGGCCTTTATGCGAAGAATATAATAATAATAATATCGTATATTAGCCAATGTAACTGAATTCAAATCACGCTCAGAAAGGATGTCTCTTTTGACAATGAAATGGAAAAATAAAATACATACTTTTGTTAATTGTCATGCGCCAATAAACAAAAACAACAAGAAGAACCCAAATAAAGTAGAGGAATTCTGGGATCTCCTGGATGATGAAATATCTAAAATTCCAAAATCAAATGTGGTGATATTACTTGGAAATGTCGATGCCCAAATAGGAAGATAGAGGATTCATAGACCAATAGTGGGAGAATATGCTGCACACCAATGAACAAACAGAAATGGGATGAGATTAATTACTATTTGTAAAAACTTTCAACTTAAGTTAATGCCAACTTTCTTCAAGAAATTGCCAAGAAAAGCTAAAACATGGATTTCTCCAAATCCAATACTAGGTGAATTTCAACTGGATCGTGTAGCTATATCCAAAAGAAACATGAAAGAAATTATGAATGTCAAAGTTATAAGAAGCAGAGAATTTGACTCTGATCACTATTTGTCTAAAATTAAACTCAAATTCTTACCCAACAGAAACTACAGAAGAGGGGAGAGAGTAAATAAATATAACACAAATAGACTTAAAATTACACATAAAACATTGGAAACATTTCAGGAAGAAATAAAAGTAACTCATCTTGGAAAGTGGCAAGATTTATCAAAAGAAATAACCAACGCAGCCCAGAAGACGTTTGGGCTATCCAAACCTAAGAAGAAACCTTGGTGGAATCAAATATGTGAAGATACGTTACAAGAGAGAACAAAACAATGTAAAAAGTGGAAATGCTCTGGAAAGAAAGAACATTATGACCATTTTAAACAGCAAAGGAAAGACACTGCTAGAATAATAAGGGGAGTTAAAAGATCATTCGAAAAATCACAACTTACTGACCTGCAATACAGCTTTGTTAAAAATAACTCTCGAAATTTCTATCAGACTTTTAAGAGTCAATTAAAGGGGTATGAATTGCCTAGCATATGATTTAAAGATTAAAATGGTAGACTTGGCCTAAGCAATGTTGAGAGAAGTGAAATACTTGCAAAGCACTTTGATCAACTTTTAAACTGCCCTGAACCAGATCATAAGTTGGAGTTCTCACAAGCAACTGAAAATCTGGAAGAAGATATACCACCCAATGCTGAAGAAATTAAAGAAGCAATTAACAATCTTAACAAGATGTTCAGCAAAGAACATATAGCCTACTTTCTCCTAAATGTATGGGTATGTTTATGACTCTTTGTCCTCATCCCTAACACAATCACCTCTACCACAATGTATTGTTTGTTTTCTTTTATATTGATAATTAGCCAGTAAGTGTCACAATCAATATTGTATACTTTATGATGATTGAATAACAAAACTACTAACTTATTGTAATGCATTCACGTCCGTTAATCTCTATATTAAGCCAGCCTGCTAAGTTAAGAATCTTCCATTTTGGGTATCTTCCCCTTTAAAAATCCACGCCGATCACAGTAGGTTGGTGCTGCGACCTATCAGTGAATTAATCTTTATGTTGTACGCCTATGCACTGCCATCGTAATGTACTACGATGGCAGTGGCCTAAGGGTGTTGAATGAGTAGACAGTTTAAAGTAGCCAAGAGGGAGGCGATCCAGCTGGCAGTGTTTAAAGGTAATCGGAGTGCGATCGTGGCTAATAGTTGAACTACCAGTATTACAAAATTGCCATATTCAGGAGGCCAGGTATTTACACAGCGGTAAGTTTGGAACAATATTACCCACATAACCCACAAGAGGACAGCACCGTACAGAGGCATTAAGAAGGCTGTGGTTAATGACAACGTGTATCTAGTTCTTCTATTCTCCTTTTCCTAATGTCTTCTGTTTATGTGCGATGCTGGGGCTGTGATTTTATTAATAAACGATAGTATACATTAGCCTCTCCTTTGAGCTAAATGACATCTTATTCAGTATCTGTGGAAAGATCTCGTGCACATCATTTGTAAAAGAATTCAAGAAAAAAAGTTATCTGCAGCAGTACTCGATCCCCAGTCTACTGCGTGACAGACTATCACGCTAGCCCAGAGCTAATCCTATCCTTAACATCATGGTGTTCTTAACTGACATTAGATACAACCTGTTGGCAAATAATGACTTTAAATAAACGATTTCTTCACAGCAGTACATCTTCATTAAAGATAATTTCATACAAAGTTTATATTATTGTATCAGTAGGGTATATCACATACAACATACTAAAACTACCGTATTGAAATATAAGACAGGCACATGAGGACAGCTGCCATCTTGTCGTGTGACACAGACAGCTCAGCTCTTTTAAGCCACTCATACAGTATAATATTAAATTATAATAAATAACGGATCACGACCTTCAGGATAGCTTAAACCACCTAGGCTCGATAATCGGAATTGGTGGGTCTTAAGCCATTGATTAAAATGGTAGAATAATTCACACGGCCGCCATCCTGAAATAGTACGGCCGATGACCTTGAATGTTGGATGAAAGACGCGTCCTATATAACGGTATGTTGTCACCAAATTTGGTAGAGATCGGATGATTAGTTTAGCCGTAATTTGATTTTACGTTTTGAACGTTTGAGTGGCCGCCATTCTGTTTTGGTAAAGATGGCGGCGATATAAAGTATGACACTGAGGTGCCCTTTGCTAATGCTACCTCTGTACCAAATTTCGTTCAATTCGGTTTCACCGTGTTCGAATTGATAGGGGCGGACAGACATTCAGAGTACACACACACACACACACACAAACACACAGACTCACACACACACACATACACACACACAGACAGACACACAATTTTTCGCCCTGTGTTGATCTCATAAGTCTACTTTCATTTTTTGCAAAAATCGAAAGTAGGCTAAAAATAATAAAGCTAGCGGAGAGGACTCTATAACAGCTGAACTTTTGAAATGGTCTCAATCAAAAATCATTGAAGAGCTGCAGTTAAGCTTTGAAGATATTTGATGAACAGAGAGGTTTCCAGAGGAATGGAAAGTGGCTCTAATACACCCATTGCATAAAAAGGGGACAAACAAAACGTTGATAACTATAGAGGCATCTCTCTTCTTCAAATTGCACACAAGTTATTTTCAAAAATATTGCTGAATAGAGTAGAAACATCACTTGACAAGCAACTGGGCGAGTATCAAGCTGGATTTCGAAAAGGTACATCTTGTTCAGAACAAATATTTAACTTAAAATCCATAATTCGCCATAGGATACTGAATTCAAAGGACAAAGTTGTGACTTTTGTAGATTTTAAAAAGTCCTTTGACTCGGTTGATAGAGAAACCATAGATAAAACAATTCGTGAATTTGGAGTGAAAACTAAATTGGCAAACCTAATACGTGAAACCCTTACTGACACGATTTCAAAAGTAAAATTTATGGGTGAGATATCACATCTATTGAGATAAATACAGTTGTACGGCAAGGTGATGGTTTATCACCCCTTCTGTTCAACTGTGTTTTAGAGAAAATTGTAAGAATTTGGAATTTAAAGCTAAAAGATCATAACATTTCGCCAGTAACTTTGGGGAGAAGAAACAAAGGCATTGAAATAAGTTGCCTAGCATTTGCAGACGATTTTGCTATATTGTCAGAAAACCTAACAAGTGCAACAACACAAATCAATCTCTTGGAAGAAATAGCCAACAAAACAGGTTTGAGAATCTCCGTAGAAAAAAAAACCAAAATTTATTACAAACATCAAGAACGCTTCAAAATATTTGGCAACAGATATTGGCCCAGTGGAAAAAGTAAAGAAATTCAAATACTGTATCTGGGAGAAATAATTCAAGAAAATGGTTTAGAAAAATCTTCGGTAGAAGAAAGTGTACACAAGATGGAAAGAGCATATGGTATCACTAAGAATTTTTATAGCAAAAAGTGCCTATCTAAAAATCTTAAAATAAGGCACTACACTACAGTGGCGAAACCGGAATTCCTATACGCAAGTGAATGTCTGGCACTAAACTATAGATTAGATAAACTTGAAGTACTAGAAAGGAGAATCATGAGGAAAATTTTAGGCCCAGTGAAAACAGCAGAAGTATGGAAATTAAGATCTAATGATGAAATATACAGGAACATAGTAAATATAACAGAAACAATAAGAAAAAGGAGATTGCAATTTTTTGGACATATTTACAGAATGGATGATTCCAGATTAACAAAAAGGATATTCAAGTACCTTTGGGAGAAAAGGGCAACAACTAGCTGGATTCAAGAAGTAAAGAAAGATTTAGAAAGAAATAATATAAGTGAAGAAGAAACGGTGAACAGAGAGATCTTTAGAAAAAGGGATTAAGTATGAAAGGATTCCAAGGAAGATTGCCAAAGAAACCTGGTGCGAAGTGGTCCGAGGACAGAAAGAAGCAGCATAGTGAACGGATGAAGGAGTACTGGAGGGAACGGAAGAGAAAACAACAAAGTGTGAAGAATTGAAATTGGCACATGGTCCCTAGCAGGCCTCATCGGAAAGATGGCTTTGGATGCCGGGTGTAAGCTTTCTTAATTGACGCCCAGAAGGCCGCTTGCATGTCGAATTGTATCCTTCCTTGGAGCGCTATGAAAGTCAAGTAGGTTTTATATCTAAGCTCCTTGACACTATAGCGCTTTCTAGTAGAGAAAGGAGCAACGTTTTGTGTTGGCGGAAAATCCCAAAATTAATTTTCCCATAATGAACTCGGCCTACTGAATTCAAATGGTTTCTTTAATATGCCAACAACGTATGGCATGCATACCGTGATTCTTGTCGCCTTTCATGGACAGGTGCGAACCTGCAAGCTTGAGGTTGGAAGTCCGACATGATAACCACTCACCCACCGTGACAAGCTATCCGAAGAATAGTAAGATCGGATTCGATTTAGCACATACAAAGAAAGTTATAGTGATATTTCTCTTTTTCGAATAAAAGACCCCATCCACCCCTATCGTCAGATTTTGTCCATTAACGAACATGGATGGTTATATTTTGTGTATATATTTGAAAGCGATTGGTGTTAAAACACGGTAGTTATCGTTTCCACAATAAAGTGACATATATAAATTACATATAGACTTTTGAACTGACGGTGGTTTTGTTGCCTGAGAGATGTCAAACGTGAAGATATGTCGTAACATGATACCCACTGCAATAGGTAGCTTTCTCGTGAAGTCAACCTAAAAGAGAAAACGGACCCCTTGGAACCCCAACTCTGAACGTTTCCAGACAAATTCCTTATGGAAAAAGTTGTAAGTCCAATGGAGCGAAAAGATTACTAAGCAAATGGTCGATAATATCATTTAGAATAAAACATTGTGACTGTTTTGAAAATCCACAGCCTGTTTTCAGTCGACCGACTGGGTCAGGAATTGAATGAATGAAGCCCCCATCTAGTGGCGAGGATCTGAACTGTGCCAGCTGCCGAAGCCTGTCGCACTCCTCTGAGGCAATGATTAAATGAATGACAGGAAATGAAATGATAGTGGGGAGTGTTTCTGGAATAAAATTGTGACAGGGAAAACCGGAGTACCTGGAGAAAAACCTGTCTGCTTCCGCTTTGTCCAGCACAAATCTCACATGGAGTGACCAGGATTTGAACCACGGACCCAGTGGTGAGATGCCCACGTACTGCCGCATAAGCCACGGAGGATTACATTGTGACTGTTTTGACTCTTATAAATTCCACACCCCTGTAATTACTAGGCCTACTTCAGTCGAATATTTCGAGTACTGGCCATCGTGCGCTGTTGAGTCCAGATCGACTTCCCCGTTTTGATGTAATGGCTATTGTTTTAATAGCGTTGTTAGCTGCCATGCATGAAGTCCCAGATCCCATTTCCGGCTCTGTCGTCGAGTTTAATTCTGGTATGAGGGCTAGTTAGTTAGTTAGTTATTGTTGTTTTAAGGGGCGGAACAACGAGGTCATCTGCCCCCAAAGGGTATGAGGGCTGTAATAGCGTCTACTCATTCTCGTGACGATAACTGTGTAGAGCATGGGTTTGATTCTTACATATTTCCACTACAGGCAGGCAATCTAAGGCCACGACCACCACCTTCTTCTTCCTAGCCAAATACATACAATACAACAGAAACTTAAATTACTCAAGTTATCAGACAAATTTTACACACACATAAGTACACGGGGCAAATTTTTGACGATTGCGAAAGTCAAACTCGAGTTCCCTGAATTTGGCCAACACTGCTCTACCTACTGAGCTAATCTAGCACGCCCTTGTAATTTTCATGGCAACGATACAATATTTGAAGTCTGCTTGTGCCGGTGCATCACACGGTCATTGTTGTCTTCTGTGCGCTTGATTCCAAGAATAAGAATATCCAATCGCGTTGCATTGCTGACCAACGAGGCATGTATGCACAAAGAGTACAAGCCATATGGATGGAAAGTAGAGCAGTGATGGCAAGGAAGAATGTCGCGGGTTGTAATCTCGCATTCGGCAGATAATTCAATTCTCTACCTTCCTTCTATGTGGCATGTACTCACTCATTGTACAATACCAGGTGCATCAGCTGCCCCTAATAATGATGTTTTATGCAGCCCAACTAACGTTGTTATCAGGAAGGTCGATATTTCTCTGCTTGCATCCCGTATGCTACTAATGTACTGCAACCATATCCTGCAAACGATACTGAACTATATACACCCACTGCCTGAAAAGTTCGGTGAATGGGTCTATATTACAAAGGCATTGCTGGCTTACCTAAAACAGCCGTTACTGTCCTCCGAAGTAATCCCCGTGGATGGTTATGCACTTCCTAGAACGGCTGTGCAAGTCCTGAAAACTCCTGGCATAGTCTTCTTTAGGCATAGCCTTCAGGTTGGGTCGTCAAAACTCTAAATTGAAAGCAAAAGAGAAGCGTGAATTTATGCCACTTGCCTTGCACACCTGATAGACGGGTGGCAGTGAGAAGGGTGAATTTATGCAACCTAACGTGCACACCGGTTTGACGGGTGGCAGTGAGAATGGTGAATGTTCCATGGAATGGTCCTGAAAACCATCGTCACGGGTGACGAGACCTCAAAGCGTCAAAGTATGGAGTATCGGGATCCAGGGTCGCTGAAAAGCCCTGAAGGGCCAGAGGTTTTCGGACATTTCGGACATCCAACGTAATGTGACGACCCAACTGAAGGCTATCCCTCAGGAATACTATGCCAGGATTTGTACAGCCGTTCTAGGAAGTGCATAACAATCCACGGGGTTACTTCGAAGGATAGTAACGGCTGTTTCAGGTAAGCCAACAATCCGTTCGTAATATAGACCCATTCACCGAGCTTTTCAGACAGTGGATGTATAATTTTTCACTCGATGTAACTACAGACTGATACGAGGGGAAAAAAATGATAGTGTTCAGTATCGTTTGCGGGATATACTTCTAGTGCTATAGTAGGCTACCATACGGGATGCAAGCAGAGAATATCAACCATCCCGATAACGACGCTAACTGGGCTGTATAAAACACTATTATTAGGGGCAGCTGGTATACGCGGTGGTTGGCTATGATTCCTTTGAGACAGTGCAAACGTCTGCTTCGTTTGTATTTGTATTTTGTATTCTGAGACATGGTGACGTATTCAGATTGCACACTATACATTGATACTGTACAGACGGTGAAAGAACAGATCCCGGCGACTACCTTGAGAGCTCAGTGGTAGGAGAGGGGCTTAGAGTGGTGCGGGGATCGTGCCGAATATTTCCCTGGCTGAGAACATTGACGCGCGACAATGGCATGTCCCCTCGGACATTACCAGTGCCGCTTAGTATGGCAAATGTTTTACACTGCAGTAGTATGCAGGAGGGGGATGGTCAAGTGCAGAGATAGCTGCCGGTAACTGTACAACTGAAGCTGAAGTAAGGAAACTCAGCACTAGCCACACTTTGAAAGATCAAAAGTTCGTTATTATTTCCCCTTGGAAAAGACAGTCTATGAAAAGAATCCAAAACCCCTATCACATAACTTTCAATCTACAGTACGTCCACCTTGAGTCCATAAAAGTTCCCTGCAAAAGACTGATGCGTTGCTACTCCAGGCAGCGTAAATGTTATTTTTAAGAAGGTTTGTTTTGTGTGATTGATCTAGGACAGGGCTGTCAATAAATATTGCCAGTTTATGAAATGAAATTACTTATCTTTCCCGTTCGGCCATGAGTGTTGAAACCTAAAGTATTCAACTTTACCTCAGCGGCAGAAGTCAACTAACGTGCGTTTGGGATGATTGGTGTAAACTCGCAGCTTCTACCCTTGCACCCGATTGCCCCGCTCTACATCTATAGCAGAGAAGTTGCCGAGGTATCAAGGGTATCGTGCGCAAATGCTTTACCGACTCCTGCTACCGTAGACATCACAACGTTCTGAGCTGGAAGTATCTGTTACGCCCTTAATAATAACGCTGATGATCGTATACTGTAGAATTATGTAATGAATAAACTAATATGAAAATGTATGAATATAATGAATATATATCAAGCACTTCCAATTATATTTATACATTTTTATATCAATTTCTTTATGAATTGTCAACTTTTACTTCCATATCAATGCTTAGATACAAATATGTTGTTGAAGAAATCATTAATTAATATTTAAGTAACATATTGTAGGAAATTCCATTATTATTATACATTTTGATATTATTAAAATACTATTTCCAATTTTTTTAAACTTTCATAATTTAATAAAAGCATTTAAGAATAGGATTTGACTGGATCCAATTCGAGAAATTGTATACTTAATTAACTTTTTGCTGAATACGGCACCATTGGTCGTGTCGAAACATGTCTGACTTTAGCCTACTGTATATTTTTATTAAACATGATATTATGATTTAAGTATTGATTAAGGCGTATCTTTCACTAATCATACATAGCAGATTTAAATGAAATTAATTATAGTTGTTGGTCCATAACGGTAATTTAATCTAACATTAAATACCAATTGATAATAAACCATCCACCAATAATCGATTATTGCACTAATATTAATAATATTAGATTTGTTGTTAAGACATGCGAACACATTGACACAGTTACCTAGATACTGACGTGGAACACTTTTCTGATATGCTGGAAAATATTTTCGTCAGAATCCACCACTTACCACTATCCGTTGTGCGTTTCGATATACAGTGAACCATTGGTCTCGTGCCGTCTCTTTGTTCGCTTGGAGTTCACCCTCTAGCCGAACCTCAGCACATTCCTACAAATTAATTAATGTACTGTATATGTTGGTAACACTGAGTGCGAGCGAGGGTTCATTTGTCAAGGAGATGTCTGTCACATTAACAAAGGCCCATGACCATCCCTATCGCGTTATCCCCAAAACTAGAATTAATGCTCCTGCTTAGTAATTATGCGCCTCTTTTGGAATATTTGTACGAGGGTAGTTCTAAAAGTCAGTTTTCATTATCCTGGGTAATTTCATGAGATACACTGTGTTACTGGTGATACTCGGAGGATATTTATCTCGTGAAAGGTCATCCTAAAATTAGTTCTTCATCGTGCTTCTCCGCCCACCAACCCACATCCCATCCTGGCAAATGCTAGGATAGTGTCGTATTTAAAATCCCAAATACAGAGGCACTTACTGTAAACCTAGGCCATAATAATTGGTGTTACAATACACACACCAGTATAGTCACCACGGAAATGCAGGTTATCATACAAATCCAACACTCGCCACAATATTATTATTTTCATAATTCTTTTGACATCACGGTTATCAGGTCCGTGTACTTGAGTTGTAAAGCATCTGTGTGAGAGCCTGTGTTATCAAGGTTATTGTATAATATTGGAGATAGTATTTGGAAGTAAAGTGCTGCGGTTTTAATTTATCCTATGCATCGTACTGGCATTTGCCTGGAGTAGACAGGGGAAACCACGGAAATCCACTTCTAGGATGGCTGAGATCGGAACATAAACCCACATTTTCTCAGTTTTACGTCATTACATTGAGTGCATCACGTTCCAGCGCTCACACAAGACGAAATTTATTGCCAGGCGGAAATCGAACTCGTGACATCAGGTATGGCATCCGAAAACCCTATCTATTGCATCACGTGTGTACATTAAAACGGTATCGTCGTGTGATTCAGGCTTAGTATCGATTTATACATCTGATGCGGATAAAATGGTTGAAATGTATCGCCACATTTGACAAGCTATTCCACTCATACTTCACTCTATAGATTTGGACAAATCACGTATCAGAATATGATTAAAAATCAGCCAATTATAGTGGACTATTTCGGCAGTTAAACAAAATGCTTGATATCGCAAGGCTATGAACACACCTTCTTTTTTTTCTTACCGTTATTCTTCTGCTCAAAATTAATTCTGGTTTGAGGGCTGGAACGGGGTACACTCATCCTTGTGAGGTAAAACTTAAAAGAGGTGGGTTCCATTCCCACCTCAACCATCCTAGAAGTAATTTTCGATGGTTTCCCACTTCACCTCCAGGCAAATACAAGAATGGCTCCCACCTAAGGCCACGGCCGCCTTCTTCGCAATCTTCACCAGAATTCCAATTACACACACTCCTACAGAGACCACAATTACACAGGTTATCTGTTAATATCTATAAACGCCCAGCATGCCACAGTGGGTGAGTGGTTATAGTGTCGGACTACCAACCCCAAGATTGCAGGTTCGCTCCTGGCCGTGGTAAGTGGTTTTTTTTTTGAAAGGCGACAAAAATCACGACACTCATGTCATACGTTGTTGGCATGTTAAAGAACCCATTTGAATTCAGTAGGCCGTGTTCAATGGCAAAATTAATCTCGGGATTTTCCGCCAACACAAAGTTCCTCCATTCTCTACTTGGAAGCGCTGTTATGTCAAGGAGTTCAGATATATAACCTCCTTGTCTTTCATAGCGTTCACAGGAACGACAAAATTCGACATGCAAGCTACCCTCTGGGTGTCAATTAACAAAGCTTGCACCAGGCACCCGAGGCCATACGATATTATTATTATTATTATTATTATTATTATTATTATTATTATTATTATTATTATACACGTCCAAGAACGTGGGGCTAAATGAGCACGATGTTCAAGCCCCTCAAATGAAACAACAACAACAACAACAACATCAATTCCAGAATTATACATTTACATCCTCTGAGTTTAGTTTCTTTGTCTGAATCGTGGCAGAGTATTTCTACTGTGCTTCATCCCTTTATTGTTCTCTTTTCCACGGGGTCGTGGTCAGAACTGAGATAAGTTTTCAGTGTAGTAGTTAGTTTTACGGCCATTTTTATTTTATAACTGTTGTTTTTGTTGTTGTTGCTTTATTTGAGGAGCTTGGTCATTGCGGACATTTAGCCCCATGTACTTGGATGGGTGTGGAAATATGTCTGATAACCTGAGTTATTGTGATGGCTGTATATGTTCATGTGTGTATATGCAATTCAGGTGAGGATTCAGAAGAAAGTTAGGTACCATTTGTCTGGAGTAGGGGGTGGAAAACCACGGCATACCACTTTCAGGAAGGCTGAAGTACAAATCGAACCCACCTCCTCTCAATTTTACCTCACGAGACTGAATGGACCCCATTCCATCCCTCAGACCAGAATTAAATTTCTTGGCAGAGCCGGGATTCGAACCCCGACCTCCAGGCCAACAGCTAATAATGCTAGCCGTTGGTGCTGCTTGTTGCTTTTATAGCGCCAACCTCATCAAAGGAGCTAATGATAGATGAAATGATAGACCTTGTAAGCTTGTTAGCTGACTTACACCACTGTTCTTTCAGATACATTTCAGTGTTGCATGAGAGGAAACATGATTTCAGTGCTCTCAAAATGGTTCCTGTGTGAGTTTTCACTTTGACACTAATCCACAACTAATAATTATCAGTGGCTGCTGTGCCGTAGTCCGTAGCATGCTGAACTGCTATCTCCATGTCGGGGGTTCAAACCCGGTCGAAGACGTCGGATTTCAAAGAGCGATAAAACCTTTCAGTAAATCCAGCAGGCCCATGTCATTGAAGCATGTAAAAGAAGCTACCACTGCAATTGGTAGTGTGTAGCAAAGTTTTTAAGTTATATTTGGCTGGTTAGGAACGCTCTAGCATGTTTCCAACGTTTACCGCTAGGTGCTAGTGACAGTAGCTACTTCAACTTGAACTTGTAGGGAGCCTAAGGGCGTTCAATTATAATACCCTGCTATGGCCATTGGCTGCAATTCATGTACAGAATAGCCTAATAATAACAATGAGTTACTTTTTTTTTCTTTTCAAGGGTTTTGGTTTTGATGACTAATGTCAATGTAGTTTTGTCTCCTGTTTATGAACCTGAAATCAAATTTTATGAATTACGTAAGGATTTTACAGAATTTGGAAATAAAGTATTTACTTATATCACTTATAGCAAAGTTTGGGAAATTAACACCAGTAAAGTAACTCTAACTTAAAATGATATTTATCCAGAAAACAATTTCTTAATTACCTTGTTTGTCAACATATAAAATTAAATTCTACAAGTGTCAAGGCCAGGATACAATTTTCATGACTTAAACTCTTTTCTCTTTGCTGCGGAAGTGTGATCCTCGTGAACTTCGGACTGTCCCTCTTCATAGACCAGCAATAGCCTGCCCTGATAAAGTGTTTGTATCTCTTTCATGTCCTGGTGGGACCGCTCCCCGCGTTCTTCACTAAAATCTGCTAAGTTTTCAGGAAAAAAAGTGAAGATGACTATGATGAAAATGCAGCTTATTACAACCTAGATTTTTCATAGCCATCAACATATCTTCTACGAATTTCTTGTAATCCAGATGCTTCCTGTCCCCCCCCCCCCCCCCAAAAAAAAACGTTTATCACATTCTTGGAACCTATCCACGCCAATATTTCCTCACAGGTCATCAAACCCTCAAATTGTTCATCTGTCATAAGGTTCCGTATTTCACAAAGATTCCTTGTTTGTTTCGCATCAGACAGGAAGGAGAATTTCTGACAGATGTACCAAACAGTCACCATCTTTGTTCAATCCCCTTACGAAGTGTTTCATGAAGCCCAGTTTAATATTGAGAGGTGGCAGAAAGATTTTTTCTCGTTTCACCAAACATGATCTTATTGTATTCTTTTCTCCTGGATCCATCGTTGTCCTATAAGGTGGCAACAATCAAAAGAACCTGCGCAAAGCCCACTTCCCCGCGCATTCACTCTGAGTTGATGTGCGACGTCACAGAGGAGCGGTAGAGGGGGTCACATGCTGTCTGGCTGCCTTACCGAACACACTGCGGAGATACGCTGACAAGAGCTTCGAGGCCAATCCATTTTCGCGCTGTTATTATTTTCTCAGTTTTATATACGTTTTCTTTATTGTAGTCCTATAATCCCTTGTCGTATAGCGTGTACTTTATTTGTAAATGTGTTTACCATGCTATTCTAGTAATAGTATCATTTGAGTTTCGTTATGGCTTCTACTTCGAAGTATGGTAGCAAATCTGGACGACCATTAAGGGGACAATGTAGAGAAATAGTCTATAACGTAACTGCTCACCTACGAGAACAGAAAACCGTTCATAAACTCAATTATA
Source organism: Meconema thalassinum (assembly GCA_946902985.2). Lineage (NCBI taxonomy): Eukaryota > Metazoa > Arthropoda > Insecta > Orthoptera > Tettigoniidae > Meconema > Meconema thalassinum. The sequence goes on from OX336388.2 coordinate 1,213,080,510, forward strand.
ATGTTGTGGCTTCAACAAGTAAAGCAACGGGTGTTTCAAAGTAATTCGTGAAGCGTATAATAGCGGAAGGGAAATCGTCTATGGCCAAGGGTCGTCTGCAGTTTTCTACACCTGATGCATTATTTCATGTTGTTAATATTATAGCCTCTGTGTGTGTACGCTTATTGGAACAGTATATTTCTATAGTTTACAACTAGGAAATCATAAATACTGTATTTTCATTTAACTCCGCGCTTAATACTTTCGCTCACTTGACATTTACTCACGTTCTTTTAATTGCATTGCGTTTGCAGCATTAATAAAGGAATAACCTCAATCGAACAGCTGGCTGCAGGTACTTACGATGTGGTATGTGATGGCGATTGACAGCCAGCCGCTCCCGGGAACAGTTACGAATGCTTTACGTGATAAGCGCTTTTTTTTTCGATGTCAATGAACTACGACCTACTGTATATCCGTTTTACGTATCGGCATGATGGGTGAAAATCACTGACTGGGCTATTAATTATATTATCATGGAGATAGCATGTGCAACGGATTCTTGTCAGACGTAATTTAAGAATGGTGAGGTGCATGGAACACAAAGACCACTTCTATCCAGTCTAAAAACACTTATAGTGGGCGATGTATTGAAGATAGAGATATGCTCTCGCGGACTTTTCTGTAGAACTTTTCATGCTGAACAATTCTTACGCTCATAGTATACTGATATTTTTAACGGTTTGCCCAGCGTAAGCTTAAGAAGCGCACGGACGCGAAGTTCTTTTCCCGACCTTTTCACTGAAATCGTTACTGCTTGGCTTCCTTTGATCATAAATAAGTTATTTTCTACAGAAAGTTTCCTCGAGAAATACTTTACAGAATGGTGAAAACCGCATCAAAATCCATCCAGTGGTTCTCGAGATTACCTGTGACATCCAAGAATCGGGGACTCTGTTTTATATCAAGTAGAGATTGTCGGGGGAGATCGGGACGAGCCGATGTGAGCTGCGCGAACCGAAGTAGCCGAGGGTTCTTTTGTTTGTTGTACCCAGGCGCGGATTCAAGGGGGGGGGGGGGGGTCACGACCCCCCCCCCCCCCCCCGAAACGGAGACCAAAATTTTTTGCAAACTCAAAAAACGAAAACACAATTACCAGACAAATAAAACTTAACGAATTTTAACTGAAAAACAGTTTTTGTTTTCATTTTATTCAATATTGAATTATCTTTATTGGAATTATTATGTTCTGTTACAACTGTACATATTTACAACTTCTAACCTCTTGTATAAAAACTATTAGTTATACAACAAAATCAACTCGTCTATTTTGTTTAGCAAACCTTGTGATTACCGAATCGATGTTTATAGTGATGTCACGATGATTGTGCAGTAATGCACGGGTAGGAAACTGGGGCTTTTTTCGCACCAAAAATTTTTGCCGACGTCCAAACTGCAAGCTTGGTTGAAAATTTAAGCTGTGACTTTCTCCCTTTGTCGGTACCAACTCGACTTGCCGAAACTGTTACGTACCTTGATCCTTTTCTCGAAGCTCGATGTAAAAGTCGCAAAACACGCCGTTGCAATTTGTACGAATATTTTTGGTGCGCTAAACGCATCAAATTTCTATCCATGAAGCTTGCAAAAAAATTGGTCTGGTTTTGTACGTTTGGTTATTTTGTGATTGCGTTTTCAGTGATACCATTTTTCTTTACGATTTCGATTCTCTGCCCCCCCCCCCCCCACCGCCCGACCCCCCCCCCCCCAAGCCAAACTCTAGATCGATTCTCTGACCCCCCCCCCCCCAAAACCAAACTCTAGATCCGCGCCTGGTTGTACCTTTATAGCTGGCCATTCGGTTCTAATCCAGCGTGCATCACGTCCACGGCTGTCCCACAGGCAGAGGAAACATGGAAATTTTATGTAACCTGACTGATGTCCAAGATTCATTACTGTAGTTTCTTCAAAAAGGAAAGTTACGTAATCACATAAAAACTGTGGGTGTTACAGGAAATCAGATACCATATTCGTAAACAGCTCTAATAATCTAAATACACCCATTTTCATGTAAATCCCGAAACTGATGTTACCCAGTGTAGTTCTTTTCCAATTTATATTCCTTCAATAATTCAAAACTGCACTTCCAGGAAGGCTGAAGTATAAATTGATTCACGCTACTTTGGCATTCACTAGTTTACGATAGTGGAATTTGCTAGTTTACATATTCACCCCTTGTCTAATAGAACTAATGCACTACCTGAAATTTCATTATCATATCCATTATCTCAAGATGGTATACTGTAGTACACCTGTTCCACGTGTGTCGCCTCTCATTTGTCGCAACGAGGGGGATAGGGCTAATTCCCTGAGGCGGGCAAGCACACACGATCGCAGTGACCAACTAATTGTGTGACGAATAGTGTTTCTGACAGACAGGTGCTTCCCTTATTCACTTGATAAGTTTCACATATTTGAATAATTTATTAACCTCTTCTAGTACACAAGTGGAAAATGCATGCCCCTTACTAGCACCACACATCAATGTTTCTAGTTATTCAGGGTTTAACTTGTATGTGTTGTGGTAGCACTGAGGTATTCAGTGTACTAGTTTATGGACTGAGAGGTAGATGGCAGCACTTGCTCAAAATTGCACATTAGTATATCAAGAAGGTATTCCTATCCCTGTGTTTTATACTCGGTCTAGATCCACTTTGGGTCCTTTGTGGATTTCGTTATGATTTGCCAACAAATTCTATTGATCGTGAATTCTCACTGGAATATGGTAAAATGCCTTGCCCTTTGTGGAGATGTTATGGAGTCGACACAACCTTTGACAAAGACTTCAGTAGATCAGGAGGACTCGACGTCTCAATACCGTGGCATTTCAGCTTTTTTTCTGTTGGCTAGAAATTATTGTGTTATAACTTACAGCTATTCTAAATATTGACGAAAAGCACGGGTGTCCAGAAAGGGATTTAAACACACCGTATTTGTGCTAGGTTTGAGTCAACTAAGAAATTGGCTTAACTAATGTGTAGAAAATTAGAGGCGTGCCTAATCTGTAAGAAATCGCTATCATAGCAGACATTAAAATAATCCATTCACGAGAGTAAATATTCCTTGATAAGACTAACTACTCAACAAATTAATTATTTATCTGATATGGTGAACGGCATCGCTATTAAATATATACTTTTTAAGCTATGGCACGAAATAAATGAATGAATTGATGAATCAAATAATTAATTAATTAATTACTTAATTAATTAACTGTACAAAACGTCAACTTCAACAACTAGAGATTTTATGAGGAACGGTCTTCAAACTGAGGCAAAGCGTTCAATTGCAGCACCTTCTCTTTCAAAGCTCGTCTCTTTTTTTCTCCACCTTCCGGGATTAGTTTGCTGGATTTACTTAGTAAATTGTGTTTGAAGGGCTGAAATCGAACTCTTGAGCTCCAGAAAAGAAAGCAAATAGTCAAGAACTGCTGTACTTCTGCAAGTGGTTATTCCATATTTTCACATGAAATAAATAATACTGTATATATAATCGTATAATCGAAGAATTATCATAGTATGAAAAGTTTTCAGATCTAAATTGCAATTAATTTGATTATTTCTTGTATTTTCATTGGAGATTTCTTTCCGATAATGTAAAATAAGACAAATGAATATAAAAATCTTAGTCTTCTAGAGAAAACTGGAACACTGAATGTGAGTATTAATTCATAAGAACTGATTTGCCTTTCTATCAATTTGCCAGTGTTTCACCCTGAAGCCCCACCCTTACTGTACAGTACAATATGCAACGGGGCGATAAACTGGCAACGTGATGAGCAGGCAAAGAAATTCTCATGAACTATAACTCTCATTCGGTGTTCTAGTTTCTTCAGAAGCATCGATTTTGCAAATTAATTTGCCTGATGGACAGAATTTTTGGAAGTAGTAATTTCTTTCACACTACGTTGACTTTGCCTTTGGTGTAAAATCCTGCTGGATGGGTTTCCCAGTATGTACTGACCATTTGCTTGGAGCCATACTAACTGATGAGCCCAATGGCGCACCGAAGCGGAACACTGGTTACTTGATGACAAAATATAGCTATTCTTGTGAAGAAATAAAGAATTCTAAACTCGATCAAATATCAATCCATTGACCACTAAGTAAATAGAGACGTCCTACCAACTGAACAATACCTCTTATTTGAACACATTTTCTCGTGGTTACTAAAAGCTTTTCGCTGCATGTTATAAATTAGCTTGTACGGAATACAATGAGGGTCCCATAGCTTGAGTGCAGGCCTACCACTACAACACCCCTAAACAGCTTCCCTCGGCTGACACTATGCGTCATCCATCTCCTGTGTCTTTCATTTGTTTAATTAGCAGTGCGGACGGCTGTCACCAGATAGCGCTAATTTGGTGACTCTGTGGTACAAAAGAGAATTCAATTTCCCCATTTTCCTGATGTGTGTCAGTATTGATGGACAAAGTAAATAGGATTGGCTGAGAAAGTACAGTATCAGCTGGAGGGGATGTGTGTAGCAATCTCATTATGGCTGAATAGCAAAGCGCTCCCTTTGTTGTGCTGCTTAGAGTAAATATGATTTAGGGTCCACAGAGTAAACTTGGCTGAGGGGCCTTAATGCTCTGCTGTGTGGCTGTCAATAATAGTCCTGGTCACTCGCATACACTACTGGATTTACAATATCTCCCGTACACAATTCCAGGAAGAAATATTGTTCCTATCAATGAATTTACTGTCTAATATTTTAGTGCAAAAGCTAATGTACACTGGTGGTCATAATTCTGTAAACTTTGTAAGAAATATAGTAATATTCATTTTTCAAGCACACAGTTTATAGACATCTATTTGCAATAGCACAAAAATCAATTAAAGAAACATAAAGTGAAGTATTGTATTGCGAATTATAATTAATTATTATAAAAACAAAATCATTTAAACGCATTATAGTGAAAACACATGTAATGTTCAGTAAGTTCTGACAGCCTTCTAGTCAAGCACTGCATCAATTCTGCAGGGTATAGTGTCCGCAAGACGTTACAGATCGTCTTGTACAACCGGAAACCAGTTGTTGACAATGGGTTCAATAAACTAAATGTTGTTGCTTCGATTTCTTTTGAAACTAAAATTGCCAATTCTCAACATGAAATTTTCAGTCGGGTTAAGATCCGGGTTATTTCAAAGCACTTTTAAACCGTTTTGTTCTTATCCTAATACCACAGCACAACACGTTTGCGTGACATATCCTGCTGAAATACTACGTCATCTCCATTTGTGCTCAAGTCGGCAATGGATAGCAATAGCTTATTTTCAAGAATCTCCCGGACTGAATTTATTCCAAAATTATGGCCACCAGTGTATAAGGCAGAGGGTTGTTGTTTTTGTTGCTTATTCAATGGAGAACTTGTAGTGTGCTGGTCATCAACCACGTGTCTGTACTGAATTATATATTAGTCATTAATTAATTTGTTAATTAAGAAATTGTATAAGTGGACTTAGCTCATCATCCGTTTGCACTAAAGCACGCCGTTATTCCATATCCATTGACAAATATCATTTTGGCTACCCTTACTCAGAGCTCCTCTGTGACCACCTCGTGGTATAGTGGCTAGCATTATTGGCTGCCCGGGATCGATTCCCGGTTCTGCCAAGAAATGTAATTCTGGTCTGAGGGCTGGAACAGAGTACACTGAGCCTCGTGAGGCAAAACTGAGAAGAGTCGGGTTCCATTCCTACCTCAGTCATCCTCGAGGAGGTTTTCTGTGGTTTCCCATTTCTACTCCAAGCAAATGCCGGGATAGTACCTAACTTAAAGCCACGGCCGCCCAACCTAAATCCTACCTCAATTACAAATAAGCGCACTAGTTCAGACATCACAGTGGCATAGATTAGCAGACAAATTCTATTCACACCCAAGTATCAAAGATTGCGTTAAACGATGAGCTGACAATACCATGTACTTGTGTGTGTCTGTGTGGATTTTTTCTGATAACTATGAGACACAGATTTTTGGTGAGGATATGCCTATGTCAATTTCATCAGTTTTATAGACTTATTATGTTAATATTTCTAAAATAAATGCATTCATTCACTTTTTATCAGAGCCGTATGTCAAGATACCGGCCTATCAAGAAAGTTCGTGGTTCAAACAGAAGTAAAAACAGATGAGTACAAAATTCCCCAATCATCAAGAATCACTCAGGTAAATTACTATAACATCTTTCGTCGTTAACAAAGTGGTTAAAATATTGTGTATAGTTAAGTAAGGTGTAAATACAGGTTCGTTATTTCGGTGAACTACAAACATAGCTGCATTGTGTAAGTGCACTACAAAAATTATGTAAATATTGCAACCCGTCATAAACAGGGCATGGAGATAATCACACATGGCCATAACTATACATAAGTATTGTGCTATAAAGACAACACCACATTTCGCAGGGTATTCTGGAAAAATCCTTCTGGTTTTGTGATGTTCATTCATCGATCTTTGTGTATTTTACACATAAGTACGGGGTAGATATCAAGAAATTTCGTGATACTACCAGAAATTAAATAATTTGAATACCTCCACTATCAACTTGTGATACTGTGATGTATATAATAATGTTTGTGACTAATTATTCTGAATAAGGATTGATATAGGTGTCCTGGAATCAATTTAATTAGGTATCGGGGTGACAGGGACAAAGTTAATTGTGAAATGGTGTCAGCCAGCAGCTCTTACCAAATTCTACTATTCTTATCTTGACGTAACTCTTCTTGGAATCGCCTTGCCTTATGGCAAGCAGGCGTAGCTCAGGGCGAGTGTGTGTGAATTATTGGACGTGAACATTCCGTCTGTCGGTCACAAAAGTTAGACTTGCTGATTATTTCGAGGTTACACAGCTTTGGTTCTCAACGGTTCAATTATAGCAACAAACACTATTACTGTCAACTCAACACATGTTACCAGACAAATGCCACACACATGCACACAGGGTTTATTATCTAATATAACCCTGATTCCAAAATGAAACACAACAACAAACTAAGCCTAATTATATGAAAGATACAGAATCCGAATGAAAAAACAGCCACCTAATATCTTCGCGAAAGAGTTCGCGACTGAGTTCTCGATACAGCCTGTCCTGTTATCTTTCCCGCTGATGCCAGTGCAAATCTTCTCCCCACATCCGTATCTAAGAAAATCAATTCATTACACTTAATGTTGATAAGACCATGAAATACAGGGCCCCCAAAGGTAGACATCACCCCAGTAATCAGAACTCTGATGGCGACAGCCGCTGGATTTGATTGATAGGATAACCACTGGCCACACTGATCAGACATTATCTGTAGCTTTGAACGTCCCCTTCCCTATTTTAAAACGCTTGCACTAGTGGTTGTTGTTTCACTTACGGGATTGAACATCGTACTTAACAGCCCCATAATCTTTGATGAGTGCAGTATTTATCTAATAGCCTCTGTTATTGTGGTGGCTATAGCAGTGTGTGTAATTGTAATTATTTGAGCCTTCGACCACGGAATGTGTTAAGGGGTTCGAATTAAGGTACCGTCCTGGCTCCCGAATGGAGAGAATAGAAAGTAACTGGATGGGATAAACCACGCTCTGAATGACTACAGCCAGAGCAAGGATTCGAGCCTTCGATCTCCTAACTTGCTACCGCTCCTCATCAAAATCACGATGTGCGAATTAACAATCAAGACTACTCTGTAAAGCTATTTCACCATCGGTATTCTAACCATAGTTCCTTGTGCTCTAGACATGTGTGTGCACCTATTACTACACCATGAATTGACTGTCTCGCGGAGTAGTCGTCGTTAAATCGTGCACCACGACCACGAGGGCATCTGCAGCAATTCCGGAGATCATAGGTTTCTATATACAGCGCTGTCAGCGGCTATCTTGAGTGGCGTCTTTCCCCGGACTTTTCCACACTCCTTGCATAAAATGCGTATATATTTACCATATTTATCTGGTAAAGGTTGATCCGACATGACACTTATTAATCATTTATTTTATTTAATCCGTCTTTTCAATACTATAGATGGTGTTTATTGGTATTTAACGTGCATGTTTCGGGATTCAGTGATACATTCTTCAGCGTGTAACATTAATAAAATGGATATCATTAAAATAATTTTTATTTATTTATTTAAGAATTTGGAACTTTTTATTTTAGGTTGGTTGGTTGGTTCTTAAGTTTAGGGGCTGTGACAACGCTGCCATGTAGCCCGGTGTACTTTGGGTGTGTGTAGAATCTGTCTGATAACCGGTGTTTATTGTGATGACTGTATTAGTGTGTGTATTTGTTTATTTTTATTTAAGTACTGCAACTTAGAATTTTTCAAATAGTTCTGACTTTTGCCGCCAAGCGCTACCGTCAACGACTACTAGGCCAAGTTCAGAACTTAGCTACCAGACGCCACCGCAGTCGGCTCTTGGCAACGAACATAGAAACCTAAGAGCGTTGTTTATATTCTTAACCTATCCAATTTAGCTTCACACAAGTGCAATTAGTGGAAGGTTCTTTAACATGCCATAAATCTATGACATGGGACCGCCGGCTTTACTTCCCCTCCGAAGGAAGGCATACTGAGGGATTTTTAACGCTCTTAAAAAATCCGACGACTTCGGCCGGGTTTGAACCCACTATCTTGGGCATAGAAGCTCAGCATGCTACCGACTACGCCACCGAAGCCGCCTTTTTATTTTAATCAAAATTATTGTAAGGATATCCGTTTTATTAATGCCAAACGCTGAAAAAGGTATCAGTGAATACCAAAGCATGTACGTTAAATAATAATGATAAGCATCATTTATAGAGTATTGACAAGGCAGATTCAACAAAATAAATAATTGTACTCCTTCCATGCAAATGCAGGGATAGTATCTTATTTCGAGTTCCAGGGCACCTAGCTCATCCCAGACTCTAACACAGCTACATACTACTAAGGTCACTATATAAATACACGTTATCAAATAAATTCAACAGACGCCCAACTACAATAGGCTGATGACCAAGATGTCCCAAGCATTTAAATGGAAATAACAACAACACTATTTACGGTCCACGTCCCAATTTCAGTTGTACGTTTTTATCGTACCGTATGGTTCGCTGGCAGAGTTGGCAGCTCGTGTGTGAAAAGAGTTGATCCCACGCCAAGTGGCTTGTAGTGGACGTAAAACAGTGGATGTGACTGTCCACTCTGGTGCTGTATCGTATGTCACTGCCCCGCTGGCAGCAGGTGGTCGCTCGTTCGGACACACTCTCGCTCGATATGAAAGCGATGCACCCACCGATGGGAATTAATCACTGCCGTGTCGCTAGCAGTGACATCTAGTGACTACAATCAACACTCCTCAAATAAGTAAACATAGTTTTGAATATTCTATGTACTGTATAAGATTTTCTGTCGGTCAACACGTATAGGAAAGCCAATTATATTGGGCGGTTAAAGTTATTCAGTAACACCTGTCTTGTACGGAACCAAACGGAACTCACAAATAGGTTTCCGTTTAACGGAGGTAGGTATATTCTAAAATATTAAATCATGAACATACTGAGAAACAAGAAACTGATGTACATACTTTATTCAGTGTAGTATTTATATATTTCTGCTACGAATATTATTACAGCACAGTACCACTTTTACTCTTGGATTAACATCAAGCACAACTCTTGCTTTCGAAGCCATGATGGCCACTGCCGAAATATGTCAGTAATTCAAGTTGTGAAGTGCTCAGTTAATAGCTAATTGGAATAGCGGGATAGAATCCCGGCGCAGTCAGTTGATATTTGAGGGTGCTTAAATATCAAGAAGCCTTGTCGGTAGATTTACTGGTACGTTAAAGATACTCTTTGGGGCAAAATTCAGGCACCCCGTTGTCTCTAAAAACCACAGTTCTTAAAACGAACATAAAACCTATAACTTTAATAATTTTAATTTAATTTAAGTTAATTTATTTATTAAATACTATTTAAGTTACATTAGTGTGATATGTCTAGCGAATCTGACGGCATAGCCAGTACAGATTATCTGTGAGACATATTAATTATTATTTACAACATATATAGGCCTACAGATTATATTTCAAATACAAGAGTGCATTCATTTTTTTGTGATAATGGTAATGATAATGATAATGATAGTGGTGATAATGAGAAAAATATTAATATAAATAATCAAAGACACAAATGTATGTTATGAATTAGTGTTTAGTTTAATAATTGAATGGCAAAGACCGAGACAAAGATAGGCATTTGTTGATTGACAGCTCGATAAAACCAGCATTAAAATGGCTTCGGTGGTAGTCGGTAGCATGCTAAACTGCTATGCCCAAGATCGCGGGTTCAAACCCGGCCGAAGTCGTTGTTTTTTTTTTTTAACCGTTAAAATCCTTCAGTATGCTTTCCTTCGGAGGGGAAGTAAAGCCGGCGTGGCGGGCCCATGCCACAGATTTATGGCATCTAAAAGAACCTACTTAGCCAAACATAAAGGTTATATTTGGCTGGTTAGAAACGCTCTATCTAGTTCCAACGTTCGCCGCTAGGTGTCCGTGGCAGTGCCATCTTGTAGCTTAAGCTGGAACTATTTGAAATCGAACTTGTTGGGAACCATTCGGCAGCAATTCATATATAATTAAATTGAGCATTGGGAAAGGCTTAGGCAACAGGAAACAGGCAATTATCTGAACAATTTTACGTCTAAGTTGCAGAAAGAAAGGAGGAAACCTATATGCACATTCCTTGTTAGCTACAGAAGACGAGGGAGACTTTCACAGGGTGGCTGAAAACTGTCTACAGTAAACACTGCATTCCAGATATTCGAAATTTTCCGTTAAAATGTGTATTTTGATTTCCGTTGTCCGCATAACATAGTTTATGTTTGATGAATGGAATTTAACACGTTTCTCTCATTATGGTGTTTGAAGCCATTTTTCAGTGTTGCCTTAGTAAACAAAAGTTTGGTGCTTTTCAGTCGGTCAACACGATTGTACCCAAATGAGATGGGTTATTCCATAATCCTTAAAAAAATACATAAGATTAATTTATGTATTTATTTAATAATCTCATGCAATTCCATCTCATTTGGGTACAATCGTGTTGACCGACTGAAAAGCTCCAAACTTTTTTTTAGCTTTCTCACACGTATGTTCACGGCATCGCCAAATATTTCCGCTTAAGACAAGTTTTACAGGCATTTACCTGTAGTAGAAGTTGGAAACCTCTTCAAAGATACTGAGGTAGTAATCGAACCAGCTTCTTCTAAAATTTTCCTCACGAGCTGAAAGTACCCCGTTCCAGCCCTCAGATCAGAATTTAATTTCTTGGCAAAGCTAGGAATCAAACCTGGACCTCATGAATGACAGCAAAGTATATTAACCACTGTGCCACGAGGAATACTGACCATTATGTCCCATGGATTGAAATGGATTAACATCACTTTCATTAGCTCGAAACTCTATGCAGTTCCAGCGAAATCTGCTGTCGGCCACGTGTACTTTATGCTACATCGTATAAATTCGTGTAAGTTCGGCTCCATAGCAAGTTGTTGATCTTGTTAGGCTCCTATGAAGGAGGCAGCGTGGTGCAGTACTGGGAAGTCATGTGTGAGATTAAGATATGAGTTAAACTTTACCTCGTGTATTCATCTGGTGCGTTGTCGGTATTTGACTGTAATTGTTTGGGGGTTGGATTATCTCACCAGACAGGATTGTATTGTTTTGTTCAATTAGCCCCACTTCGCAGCTACCTTGGCCTATACAGGAACGATGTACAATGGCCATAAACACCGTGCTGGATTAGAAGGATTGTTCCAGCCTTGAATTAGAGAGCTGCACGCATCGCATTGTGTGGAACGCTGCGTCTGACTTATAGCAGCAAAGGCGAAGCGTAATGCCACGCAATGTGGAGTTTAAGTGGCTGCCACAAGAGCATTGGTGCTTCTGCGTTATTAATTCAATCTCAGACGAGATGTTGTGTTAACAACAGCAGTGGCGGTTATCGCATATCTCACGAGCGCCACGCGTGCTCTAGTCTTTTACGGTTTACTCTGCTTTTAACATTTTTAGTGCCTACTATAGAGCAAAATTTGCTCTGACGAATTACAGCCATCCTGGACAATGCTTCGCAATTACTACAGTTAAGAAGAGAGTTTAGTAAAAGGTGGACATTCTTGATTCACCGATGATAATATTATTATTATTAAATGTTAAAAGAAACCCACAGATTAAACGTGAGGAAGGGGCAGAGACCAAAGACGTCAGAAGCAGCTAAACAGCTTCAAAGTCAGAAAATGAAGGAGATACGGGGCTAGGAAGAAGAAGACTCTTAAGAACGTGAAACCAATCCCAACTCATCAAGCTGAAAACCACTTTGGTTAACCTACGTAGTCCATAGTTGGCTCATTGGAAGAAAGAAGAAGAAGAAGAAGAATAAACCCTGTATGCTATGGAATATCATTCTGTCAATGAATAAATTTAATTAATTTTATTAATGCAGTCAATGGCCATGTATTTTCTTTATAGGACGGGTCAGGGAGAGGATTTTAGTAGGAAATCAATGAATAAAAGATGCTTGATGGATAAATTAGAGGTCAGAGAGAGAAGAATTCACAGAAAGATCTTGTGACCAGTACTAGAATACGGGGAATACCAGAGACAACACAACTCAGAGCTCTATGTAGTCTTTCTGACTGTGCCACGAAAAGAAGGGTAGCCCTTAATGGTCATGTGGCAAGATTGCCTCTGCACAGACTGACCAACCACCTGTTTACCTTTCGGCAAAACAAGGAGGTCTGCACCACTTGGCTGATTGAAGCTGAGAATGTCATCAAAGAACTGGCATTAACACACCTACAAGACAGACAAACTGTGAGACATATTCTTAAGGAAGTCCTCTGAAGAAAGGCTCTCAGTCGTTGGAGGAAAAGGTAAAAGAAATACACCGGAAAAAGATGCGTCAGTACTGTTCAAAACTCAAAACTCAACAGTTCAACAAGCGTAGTCCCAAGTTGGCCAATCCGAAAGAAGGAGAAGTGGAGGACGAGGACGATGACGAGGACGAGGACGATGACGAGAACGAGGACGATGACGAGTACAAGGACGATGACGATGACGATGACGAAGATCACGACGACTATGACTGACGAGGATGACGATGACGCATTATAGGCATCAGAAACCCTGAATATTGGAGGCAGATCACTAACTAAACATTTTGAAAATCAAGAAAGGAAATTGGATACCTATCAGTAGAAAGGTGCTAAGTGCCATTTTTTGAAAAAAGCGTTTTTTTTAATAAAATGGTGCTATGTGCGATGTAGCATTACTTATCAAAATGGCTAACTCCTCAGTGGTTTCTAAGGACCATCCAAGAGCATCACAAGATGGCACTAGTGGTAAGTCCTGCAGCACTTTCAGAAGAAAGGTGCAATGTGCCAATCATTTGTTCTCATTTCCCTCCAATATGTGCATCGTTGACAGAATTGTTTAAAGAACTTAGACTACTCAATTATTAGCAGTTCGTACTGGTGGGAACCTGTGTACGGATAGCATAGTTGTTTCCTGTTGGACACGCGGCTTTGCCGTGCATTAGTCTCGCAAAAATCTCGAAAACTACTGCTCCGATTTCAGTGAAAATTTTACAATTTGTTGTCATTATGGTAGACAGTGTTTAGAAAGTGGTTTGAACGAAATCAAATTGGCAGTATTTTTAAATTAATTTACATTAAAAAGCCACGCCAATATTGAATCTAATTACTTGACGGCCAGATGGTGACACAGTGCATCCACTTCAAAATCTTCTGTGAGCAAAGATAACATCCCATACCATACCCTTTGATCAATACGTGCAATAAAATAATACTTACCGTAACAGAATCATACTGTATAATCCAATTACATTTCACGTTAATGTGTTTCGACCAACATATCTAATGTGAGAACGTACTACTAACGGAAAGGATGTCAATATTGTCAAGTTCTCAAGGTAAGTTCGATAGATTTGAGTTACTATGAAAATAATTCCGTGTCGTTTTACAGTGTCCATTACATTACTCAAATTCCGTGTCATTTTACAGTGTCCATTGCAATGCCGAGGAGAGGAAGAGCTGACAGAGGTCGTCGAAGCCAGTAAAATGCGCGGCGAGTTACTTGACGTGCAAACCACACTGATGACCAAAGAGCGACGGATAATGAAAATAGTCGTATGGGCATGTCTGACTTACGTTCGAGACCGACTGAAAATGAACGAACAGCGAATAGATTCAGAATGCAATGAGTTTGTGAATATCAAACACAACGCCAGCGAGCACGACACAATGGGCATGACCGATTGCGCCGACTTAATGCTCCTATGAACCTGGAACGTCAGTTGACGGAATCAAAGAAGGAGCTCATTCGGCGTGTTTTTCCGAACGTAGCGCAGAACTTCAAAAACCATAATTGGCAGAGCAAACGAGCCATATTGGCAGAGAAAAATAAAGATCCCAACAAGTCCATTCAAAATTTCATTCCGGGACAGTTGTTTTCCTTCAAATCGGTTGACTTAGTTATCAACCTGGATGAGGTAGTCAGCCATCTCACAGAATTTTTGAATTCGCTGGAATTGCCTGGATTACCACCTCACAATTTGCAATTGAAAGTAGGCTCATCATCATGTTGCGTAACATCAATCAACTTCGACTATGCAATGGAACACGACTGACTGTGGAACAGCAAATGAACAACGTCATCGATGAAGAAGTTGTTTTGATTCCGCACATCCCAATGTTTCCACTCGACGTGCCATTCAATTTTAAACGGTTGCAATTTCCCATGCTTCTGGCCTTCGCAATGACCATCAACAAATCACAAGGTCAGTCGTTGGAAATTTGTGGAATCAACTTGGAGTTTCCGTGTTTCATGCAATGGACAACTGTATGTCACGTGTTTGCGTGACGGAAAGCCGTTATCTTTGTTTAATTTGCACGTAGCACATTCGTAAAGACTAGTGGACTTTGCACCTTTCACAACTTCTAACATTTCACTCAAACAGAATTCCACAGTTTTCATATTATGAACCTGTATCCGCCACTGGATAGTAAGGAATACTATATCTGTATGTTATTCAAATTAGAAGAATAAATACTCACAAATAAACTGACTAAACACTTTTTACTATAATACTCAATGTTCATAAAAATGGCACTTAGCACCTTTCTACTGATAGGTATCCAATTCTTTGGCCCAATGTACATAGAGTGAGTGTGGATGAAAAGCAGGTCTCACTAGTTATACCAACATTCCGAGAAATTATCAGACACTATTAAAAAAATATACGGGCCTTAGAGTAGTCGCATATGATGTGTAACATCTGACATGTTATCCTATTATGAAATTGAGATGAAATATATGTGAAGTCATCTGACATGTTATCCTGCTCGTATACTACACAGCTCGGACATTGCTAAAATGTTACTTTACGCTCCGTTTCCATACTGGTACTATGATGAATGTATAGATTGAATTGGAGATATGCTACTGTCACACTTGTTTGAACAAACATCACATATTATACTGAAAATTAAGTGGAGGAATGAAACCATAGTCTCTAGCCTATCTATAGACTTCTAGAAATAATGTGCAATACAATCAAATTTCTCAACTCCTGCTTGGTGCAAAATATTGACATTAAAATTAGATAAATCGTAATTTTATGTAGATTCTATTAAAATAACGCATAATGTTATGATATATATCGTTTAAATCGATAATCTGGTAGCAAAAATAATTGTCGGGACTGGGGTTCGAACCTGAGAATTCATGATTCGCAGGCCAAGATGTTTTCCGCGCAGCCATTACAACAACTGGAATTCAGAGTACAAGACGGTTACTTATTTTCACGTGCCGGTAATAATATGGAAGTAATTTGTTATGCTCCATTAATATTTTGCTTTTTTTTCGATAATGTTTCTGCGTGGAATTGAGTTTTAAATTAGTTATGAATACGCCTACTTGACTGTGAAGGGAATGCGTATAATGGATAAAAAGGCTAGCTCAGTCACCGTATAAACATATAGATATATATTATATTGATAACTGCATTACCGCAATGTGGGTTAATATCTGAATAGCCATTGTGCAGAAACATATCACCGGCATTGACGACTAGTTACAATGTTTCATATTAAAGCATACCATCATTTAAATACTGATACGAAAACATCCATGTGGTTTGTGTTTCAATCAGTTGACACCAGAGTTCACAGGATCGTTTACCATTCAGAATAAGTGTTGAGCAAAGTTACTCGGGAAGTGGATGCCCATCACTTGTATCCAGAGATTGAGAAACAGACTCTTAATAAATCGTAATTGTTTTCAGCAAATATGATATAATGAATATTTTCACACCAAAGAACGACAACTCGAAGACGATTTATTGTATGAATATCTCTTATGGTGCCTCCAAAACTTGAAGTAACCCGTATACGATA
Source organism: Meconema thalassinum (assembly GCA_946902985.2). NCBI lineage: Eukaryota > Metazoa > Arthropoda > Insecta > Orthoptera > Tettigoniidae > Meconema > Meconema thalassinum. The sequence goes on from OX336388.2 coordinate 1,213,096,994, forward strand.
TACACTCCACATGGCTGATAGTACTGTGCCCTTGTATATAACAGCGTCGTATATACGAGAATCAAACTTCGGGGAGCGTTCAGTCCGGATATGCTTTCACTAGAGCTCAAATACCAGACGGCTGCTTACAAATACAAGGACCATATGCAAAACTACAAACTAAGAAATGAGTGAAAAACAAATAAAATTACCACCATTTAATAACTGAATAAAAACAACAAAACATAAAAAAATAATATAAACAAAGTCCACCCTGAACTTTACTCCCACAGTACAATAATTTACACAGATCTGAGTGGCCTAGAAAGGTCCACTCCAAAGAAATAAAATTGTGGATCAAATTCCACTTGTCTGATTAATATGTATGCACGCGTATAACTACGCTAGAGAAGAAATAAGTACTTTTGATGGAGATTTGCTCACAAATGGAACAGCCAATATGCTTGCAAACCCCCATACTGCAAACCATTATTATGGCTTTATGGGACACACTCGTAGAATAACAAACCAACAATTAAAATTTTACTGACACACGCAACCATTTAAAATTTATAAACTAATTGATCTCCATCGAGATCGCAGTGAGTCAGGAAACTCCCAGAAAAACAGAAGCTTGCCCAATGGCTCAATTGCTCAACACATACATGACAACAACGTGACCGAACATCGAGACCACCCGAGGTCAATGAACATGACAAAAATTAAACAAGAAAATAAGATGCCTAAAACCCGATGATATTTACATGAAATAAAAGCATGGATAAGCTAACACGCTGGGACTCGATCAATCAAAACGCGAACAGCACCCATTTACCGATTACAATTCTTTTATCATTAAACAGGCTTTATTTTAATATAAGATAAACAATTACGAAGAACGGAGACCTGGTCCGTGAATACTAATGAGCACAGCTTGCTCCTTATCTGATGGAGTGCGCCGGGTAGAAATACCTTCACTTACCACTCATTAGCGTCTGTGTTCAAAACCAGCCCTCTTTGTCGAAGCTTTGAGTCATGCTATTTATAACAAGAGACTAGACAGTCCCGTTACGCCACCTGTTAATCGCGACAATAAATTCACACACTTCTTGTCAATTCCAAAGAATTGCAAGAACATCGTAGAAGGGGATTCCAACATTTTCCTCGCAAGGATTAAATGCTTAACCTGGCCAAAGCTTCAGACAGAAACCAGGGTTCCCGAAAACTCCCATCCCATAAAACACATATTTGCAGACTCAACAAAGCATTTTGGGCAGAACACAACACAAATCTACCACGGGCCGACACTCCAATCAAATATCATAGATTTTGTGTACCAAGACACTAAAAGGGAAACATCATCAACAAATAAAGTCATTGGGCATATGACCCCTCACTTAACAAAAATGCAACAAACGGCAATTAACACACAAGCCTGTGTAACAATAAAAATCTATACAATAAAAAGATTTCCCACCAATTCTATTATCTACTCTAGTTAATTCAGTTTCGCTTCTGTTATGATATCGGTTCCCAATTTGCGTCGCTTATTCGCGCATTTTACGGTAGCGACACGCACTCGAGTACGCTTGCCCCGTGTACTTGACATCAACAAAAAAAAATAATCTTCATACAGATAGAATACATGCCACGTTGCTCATGAACTAAACTAAAGTGTGTCAGTACCACATACCAACTACAATAAAACACGAAGACAAAAATAAAATAAAATATTTACACAAAATAATATGTTCCCACAAAACCATAACCAGTTTGTCAAATAATTAAATTATTTAGTACTTATTCCTCTTTCTGCGTCGTCTCATCGAACATCGCCTGACATTCTCTCTCTCCAAAGTGTTTAGCTCATCTCAGACCACATGGAGCCGTAGAAACGTTGGTTCGATATCTTTCTCTGGGTCTGGAGTTCCATCTTGACGTTGAATAAAAATAAAATGTTATTTATAATCACACGTAATTTTCTATCTAAATTTTGCCAATAGTTACTTTATTCACCATTTGTCTAGTGCAAAATTAAACGTAGACTTTCCCTAATAGTTGTAGTCGTGGGAGACTACTAAAATCTTACCGATACACAAATTTCACACTCAGCTGTGCGCACACAACTTTATTATAATGTTTTCAATAATGACCCTATCTCTGATAAATTTAACACAGTATATCTTCACGGTATGGAAAAGAATAAGTGATCACCTCACGGTGTCACCAAGAATCAACCTCCTCGTCACTCAGACGACAGTATTTATGTGAATATGGCAAAAAGACGGAGGGAGAGGGAAATCTATCACTAACTTCTATAATAATGCGACTATTGGCATGCAACAGGTATCAAACAGTTTGAAAAATTATACAGGTCACAATGGGGCTATCGTGCTCTGGAATCGTTCATAGATTTCGTTAATCCAATCTTTCCCGCTTTCAACTTCAAGCCGGCGTCAGACGCTCCCTTGGCGCTAAAATTGGTGACCCTCTCTGATTGGTAGTTCATGACGTCAATATCGCAGTTTAGAACAGAAGCCTCTGTCCTATGATTGGTTGAAAGTTCCTCTCATCTCTCTCATCCAGCAACTATTTTACTCGTAACGCTAGGGTGACAAAGAAATTACGGTCTGAAATGAGTCAGGACCCCAACACACCTTTGTCTGATAAAGTGTCTGTCAAACATTCCGATCTCGTCACTCCTTTGTTTCAGGACTGGGCACGTTCAAACGTACTGTCTCCAAATAAGCTTGACATTTCGCAATCCAGTCTGGCCTTCCTGTATGATTCTGGCAGAAAAATCAGAATATAATGAAATGAATAATTAGAATCATTAATATGCGTAGCTTATTAAGGGTTCAGTACATCCTGGTACTAATCTCCGCCACCGCGCACTCCTTGTTTCCTCCTACCACTGCCAGCTGGATAGCAGCCAGGAGGGATGCGATCCAGCTGGCAGTGCCTCTTACACACTTCCGTCCGATCCACTTCCGTCCCATTTTTTCCAAATCTCTCCGACAGAAATATCCAACAACCGAGTGGGAAGCTGTCACACATCAAAAAGTCGATTGAAATTTTATGGCCATATTTAAAGAATGGACAATGAATGGCTTACTAAACGGATATTAAATCATGCTTCCTCACTAAAAGTTAAGAACAACTGGATAATCGAATTTGAAAATGACCTTAGAAAATCAACGTAACAGACAGTTCGCCACGGCGGGTGAGTGGTTTACGTGTCGGTCTACTAACCCCAAGCTTGCAGGTTTGCTCCTGGCCGTGGTAAGTGACTTTTTGAAAGGCGGAAAAGATCACGACATGCATGTCATACGATGTTGGCATGGTAAAGAATCCATTTGAATTCAGTAGGCCGTGTTCATAATGGCAAAATTAATCTCGTGATTTTCCGCCAACACAAAGTTCCTCATTTCTCTATTAGAAAGCGCTATAGTGTCAAGCAGCTTAGATATCTAAATGCTTCAAGTAACAACAAAATTCGACATGCAAGCTGCCCTCTGGGTGCAAATAACAAAGCTTGCACCCGGCACCCAAGGTAATACGATATTATTATTATTATTATTAATATTATTATTATTATTATTAACGTAACAGACGAGATCTTCATATCGTTGGTGAACAAACAGCATTGTGCTGCAAACCCTCGGATGAGAGCCACCATTGCGTAGACGGAAGAAAGGAAGAAAAATCATAGTGAGAAAATGAAGAAATTTGGGGACGAGAAGAAAGAAAATTCAAATGTATCTGTTACATAGGATCAGTCGCGTTCCATAGTTGGGTATAACGTTTTAAAATATAATCTCTACTCAGTGTAAAACGAAGTCCCGATTCTTGGATGTCACGGGTAATCTCGAGAACCACTCGATGGATTTTGATGAGAATTTCACCATTCTGTAAAGGATATCAGGTTTATGTAGAAAATAATTTATTTATGATCAAAGGAAGCTAAGCAGTAACGATTTCAGTGAAAAAGTCGAAAAAAACTGGCGTCTGTGCACTGTTTAAGCTTACGCTGGGCAATCCGTTAAAATATCAATATACTATGAGTGTAAGAATTCTTCAGCATGAAAACTTCTACAAAACGTCCGCAAGAGCTTATCCCTATCTTCAATACATCGCCCACTATAAGTGTGTTTACGTTTTCATTTCTTCCAAAAATCTCCATTCAATTACTGAGGCGACAGTTTACGAGCTAGCTAGGGGGCGAGCCTATGCCCCAGTTAGAGCCTGGCTAGTGGGTGATCCTATCACCGCAGATACTGCTAGCAGCAAACTGTCGAGTCGTGTTGAGTTAATACTTCAGAGAAGAGTGGTTGTGTTTGGAGTTTCCCTGGAAGTGCAACTCGGCTTTTCTTCATTTCTCCTGTGAACTTAAGTTCCGCAAAATACACAATCAAGTTAAGATTAGACGGAAGGGGGATTTGTGTTTCATGCACCTCGTCATTCTTAAATTATGTCTGACAAGAATTCGTTGCACATGCATCTCCATGACAATGTAATTAATAGCTCAGTCGGTGATTTTAATCCATCATGCCGAGACGTAAAACGGATATAGATCGTAGTTCATTAACATCGAAAAAAGAGCGCTTATCACGTAATGCATTCATAACTGTTCCCGGACGAAGCCGGAACGCGTTGCTAGTAATAATAATAATGGTGTGTGGCCTCCCGAGAGGCCAGGTGCAGGTCTCAGTATGTCGAGCCTGTAGCAATCTGCACGTGAGGATGAAATACGTGATGAAGTCACAAATAAGCCGTCCTCAAGCCAGGATACGAAGTTAAAATTCCCGACCCAGTCGAAAATCAAACCCAGGCTCCCTTGCTCCAAATTCTAGCGCTCGATCCACTTGGCCGCGAATGCTGGATGAGACACCGATAGGACGTACAGTAACAAAACAAAATGTTTCTCCTGAGTAAGTTCTCTACATATAGACCTAAGTATGAATGCCATGCATCGACCTATCCCGAAATGCTTGGATTTTAAGTGACAATAGAAATATTAATTTCAGTGCTTGGGTTTCAAGGTAAAACGCAAGATTTTAATTTATAAAATTTGCGCCATTCCATGAATGTCATCATAGTAACATTATTGTAGATTGAAACGTTGATTGGTAGCAATAAGTCCATGGCTTACACATTCACCTGATATAAATCCACATGGCAATCATCCATTTGTACCCAGTGGTAATATTTCAATATGAATTGAGATGTTTAGAATTGAACACACTCCCTTTCAGTTAGAAGCTCAATTCATATATCGACTAATGTATGCGTCTATCATTTGCTTCAAAACTAAAACAAATGAAGTGCGGGAATTTTACAGGATGATAGAGTAAGAGACAAGTTAATATTCAGCATATTTTTCCCATTATGAATAAGAGTTCATTAATAATTTAGATAGTACTGGCCTGGATGATCAGTATGTATTGAGTCAGGTCCGAGTAATCACAAATTCAAAGGCGGGCTGCTATTGGCTGGCCACGTACTCAATATATGTCTTGCCACGTGCGCCAATGGCACTGCTGCATCAGAATTCCGCAACAGGAGCGCGACAAGTGTTGACTGGGAATAGCAAGTTTCAGCACAGCAGATGAGAAACTGTTATTTGTGACAAGGAATCTGTCTGAAGACTAATTAAAATTTAAGTCCTTTCATTGCACGATAATTTCTGCTATAAGATAATTGCCAGAATTATAGAATTCCCTATGACGTATGCCACACAATTATTCCCGTTATTATTTCATATTACATAACATTATGGTGTTTGAAGCCATTTCTCAGTGTTGCCTTTGTAAACAAAAGTTTTGTGCTTTTCAGTCGGTCAACAAGTATGTACCCAAAAGAGTTGGGTTATACCCTAATCCTGAAAAAAATACATGTGATTAATAAATACACTAGGATGAAATTATTTAGTTGCAGTATTGGTAATGCAACTAAATAATTGTACATATTGTAGATAGTTTCACCAGTAACTTCAAACATAGATTTTATAGCTTAAGGGTAATGGATCTGATGATGATCGCTTGACGATCGAAACTGGTCATCCTAGTGTATTTATTAATCTCGTGTAATTTTTTGGGTACATTCGTGTTGACCGACTGAAAAGCACCAAACTTTTGTTCACATCAAAGTAATGACGGGTTGATAATCTCGCTGTTCGTGATTCTTGGGCTAACGCAACAGATATGAAATGAGGGCGTTATAACAGACGAAAGAATTTTGATGGGTCCACGGCAAGAAGGGGTTATGTCAAATAATGTAAAATGTTCAGGAAACGAGTTTTAAAGATTCATTACTTGTATCCACGCGTCAACTTGAAACGTCAGTTTCTCACGACCCTCGTTGTCCGTAGCCAGACACAATTATTGTGCCTTCAATACGACGCAAAGAGACCCGCCAGATCGCGCTGATATCTCGATTTTCACTTTGAGTGACATTCCCCCCTTCTTCCCGTGGACCCTTCATTTGATGTATGAAATAGTCAAATATACTCGTTCTTAAAATAATATAAATATTTCACAATATATGTTCGATAATATCATGACTCTAAGTCTTTTGATGTAAAACATTGCATGATAAAACAACCTTTTAACAAAACTCTTCATGACGTTTAAAATGCTGGAGGCTACAACATGGAAGTGAAGAATAATTCAACAACGTTCAATAAAATGTGACATTCGGATTTTTATGGGGCCTGCCGAGTGTTGATTCTCGCATTGAGGGGCATGAAATGAGCTATGTCCGGGGCATCAACAAATAATAGTGAAATCACCTTTCAGCCGATCAACACGAGAGTACCTTATCATTTTGGGTAGGGATTAACAAGTGTTTTATTAAGGGTATAAATAATTCATGTATTATATCATTTAATTATAGGAAGCTTTCCAGTCAATCAACACAAATCGTGCCCAATTACCTTAGGCGGGAAACAAGTATTTACATACCCTAACCTGAAAAAAAAACAAATGTTATTGTAAAAAAAACACCCTTTTATATACCAAATGGGGTACTTAACTGGATGACATGTTTCGAACGTCGAGCGTTCATCTTCAGATACTGTTCACTTAGGCTTAATTTTTATACAAAAGCTTGCCACGGTGAGTGGTTAACGTGTCGGACTACCAACCGCAAGCTTGCAGGTTCGCTCCTGGACATAGTAATTGGTTTTTGAAAGGCGAAAAATTCTTGGCACACATTTCATACGTTGTTGGCATGTTAAAGGACCCATTTGAATTCAGTAGGCCGTGTTCATAATGGCAAAATTAATCTTGGAATTTTCCGAGAACACAATGTTGCTCCTTTCTCTACTAGAAAGCGCTTTAGTGTCAAGGACTTTAGATATCTAACCTCCTTGACTTTTATAGCGCTCCAAGGTACGACAAACTTCGGCATGCAAGATGCCCTCCAGGCGTCAAATAACAAAGCTTGCACCCGGCACCCGAGGCCATACGATGTTTTTATTATTATTTATAGTATACGATGTTTATGAATTGTATATATATTTTTGTGTGAAGTGTATTACATAATTGTATGTTATTTGTTTTGTTTTGTTGTCAGGTTAGGGTAAGTAAATACTTGTCTTACCGCCTAATGTAATTGGGCACAATTAGTGTTGACAAACTGGAAAGCTTTCTTCAACAGATCTAGGCAACACTGAAAGATGGCTTCTATCACTTCAATATATTATATCAGGCACTAGGAAATTAATTGTTAATCCCCACCCAAAGTTATTTAACACACTCGTGTTGGCCGATTGAAAATAAATTGCAAAAATATATACCTTGGCTACACTGAAAAAAAACTGGCTTCCAATGTTTTAAATTCAATATTAAGTCTATTTTAGCCATTGCCAAGTGCCAAGGGGTCGAAACCAGAAGAATAAATTATATTACGAAACTAAAATAGTCTGATTTTTCCTGGTGTATAAACTACGAATAATATTTTAAATGGGAGAATAAGGAAAATTGAGAATTAAAATCGGTGGAGTTACCGGACCAACAAGATGATCCTCCTACTACAACCCACCTGGAACCCCACGAAAGAACACCAGTTTATTTGTAAATGTTACAAAATAAATATAAAAATACAGAAATTGAAATCTTACTTGATGTTTTCTTGATGCTTACAATCAGTAAAAATATATGAAATACTATCAAAAGGGGGAATATATTCAATTTTGATTGTGAAATTATCTACTTTAAAAGTTCATCTATAATAAATTGGTACGGAAAAGTTTGAGCAAAATTTCAGCTAGAAGATAGAAACGTTTTTGCGTGAAAGAGTAACATACAGACACCTCTATATCCGTATGTACAGTATTAGTATAGATCCATTAATGGCCTTTAAAAAAGATCACCTTGGTATGTGTATTTGACCTTGTGTCAGTATATAGCAGGCACTGGAACGAACGGAGAAGTCATAAAAAACTCTTTGTTAAAAAGAGGGGAAAAAGGAAGAAATTTGGTAATGATGAACCCTGATTTGATGATTATTAACAAACCAGATATGTATAAATAAATGAGTACAGCTATTGTTCTAGACAGCAACAACCCCAACCTTATCACTTGCATATTAACACCTTCGAATTATCCACGATGGATTCAATCAATTAATAGTGCATTATGCAACTAGCCTATAATGGCAATAATTAAGACACTCTCTACGCTCGTTTTATAATATCCATACGAGTGACTTAATTTCCATTATAGGCGAGTTGAATACGACTGTTTATGTTCGACGATAATAATAACTATTTTATGTTCGAATATAAATATTCATAAATATCTACCGAGATTGCATCATTTTTATGTACTGAACAGAGCGCATGGGACGCAGAGAATACCTTGTATTTGACCATGGCCTCCTGGAATACCTCACTATGACACTCGCCACGCAGTGAAATTTAAAATAGTAGGCCATGGAAGTGAGCGCAGTGCGATGCTATCCTCACCTAATTGGTCGCACAGCTGTTTCTTGAGCTCTGATTGGTAGGAGAAATTGTATCAGAATGAAAACTTGTACTATAATGAGCCTCATTATAGTACAGTTTTCTGACATATAATATTTACATTTCGCCAGGGTCGAACATAAAATTCAATTATAAAACATCAAGCATAGATTTATTTTAACTAACTGACTTAGCACAAGAAATGGCACTATATGCCACGTGTAATAATACAGTACATCACATATAATGTGTGCACTATCGTCTTTAATGGCGTCGGCAGGGCGAGAGGAAGGCAGGCGTCAATCCGTGCAGCAACCAGCTGGGGCGGCTTAATTGAAGAGCCTTATTGCACCCCGCTTAGCCTGATCAATGGATAATAAGCTCACCAGGGATCAGCACGATAGATCACAGTGCCAATGTTCGACTCCCACTCCATGCATTATTGAAAGTCATGTTTCTTACGCGATCAAGCTGCCGACGGCACAATACAGAACAGGCATTGACGTAATAACGGCATATTGTAAGGTGCGTTCAAAAAGTAACGAGCCGCCGGCATAATTACCGAAACCAGTACCTGTATGTTAGAAGTATTGGCCCTGGCTGTTGAGGCACTTGTCCCACTGTGACACGAGGCGGTGAATGGCTGTCTCATAAAATTCCCTGGGCTGCGATGTGAACCAGTTCCGCACGTAAAGCTGGACGTCGGCGTCCTAGCTGAATCGTTGGCCCCGCAGAGCCCTTTTCAGGGGACCAAACATGGCGTATTCACAGGGAGAAAGATCTGGACTGTATGGAGGGTGGCCGAGAACCTCCCATTTGAATTTCTGCGGGAGTGTCGCGACTGTGTTGGCCGTATGAGGTCGTGCTTTGTCGTGGAGTGATCACGACGGCTATGGCGTTCACTGCCACTCGGCGGTCCTCGGTAATGAGTGCATCAACCAGCTGGACGTTGTCATCGGTAATGCAGGGGGGTGCCCCAGACCGGGCAACATCAGCTAACGACACCCGTCCTTCCCTGAAGCGCTTGTGCCACGCCTTGACCCTTGCAAGGGGCATGCAGTGTTCGCCGTACACTTGTGACATTCGGCGATGAAGGTCCTTTCCCCCTACTCCTTTCGCTGTCAGAAACCGAACAACACCTCTTCGCTCTTCGGTTGACGCCTCCATGTCACTGTTTGCAATGCGACTGGCAGCGTTGGACTATTGATGCATGCTGCTGCTCACTTTGTATCGTCACGTGACGTGCACGCGTGCCCTCTAGCGACGGGCTTTGACCTTCCACGCTCTGGTCGGAACTGTACCTCGTTACACACGCCATGATTAGCCGATGTAGTCACCGGTTTGCGCACTCCAGCCTCCGGCTCGTTACTTTTTGCACGCACCTTATATATAGGGTGTTCCAAGAATGTGGTACTGCTTTTCCAAGGCGCGTCCAGTTGGTATACCAGGTGAATCAGCTGCCCCTAATAATATTGTTTTTTGCAGCCAAACTAACGCGTGTTGTCAGGAAGGTTGATATTTCTCTGCTTGCATTCCGTCTGGTACAAATGCTCTGCAAGGAAATCCTACAAACGACACTGAACACTATTGTTTTTCCTTCGTATTAGTCTGTAGTCACAGCGGGGGGAAAACAACAGTGTTCAGTATCGTTTGCAGGATATACTTGCAGTACAATAGTACCATACAGAATGCAAGCAGAGAAATATCGATCTTCCTGATAACAATGCTAGTTGGGCTGCATAAAACAATATTATTATTGGCAGCTGTTTCACCTGGTATAGCCTACCTATCCCAATCACACACTGCAAAATTCTCTGTAAATTAGTTGTAGAGACAGTTTCAATATTTTATATGTCTACTTTGTTAATAATATAATTTAGGGAGGGTATTCTTTTAGAAATGTTAAATCGAATTAAATTGCCTTATGTGGCGCTAAAATCCTCATGGTTCATAAGGGTGTTCTGACTTTTCTGATTTTCGTTACTAGCCTGACTCTTGTACTCTTTGCTTTACCACTCAAAACTTCGTAGTGATATCTGAGAAAACCACATACTGCATCAAACCCAAACTTTGAATACATCTGTTTGATTGTCATTATTGTTGTTCTCATAATGTCTACAGCCATGTGTACTTGCTTTGTCAGACGAGGTAGAACGTTCACATGCCAAATGTTAGAGACGCCTTTGGAGCAGATTTATCCTTGAAAATCGTGTGCTCATATGATTCCCCCAATTGTCCGCCTCGTTGCGTAGTGGCTAGCATTCTTGGCTGTCATTATAGAGGCCTGGATTCGATTCCAGGGAGGCGTGATGGTGCAGTGATCAAGCTGCTTGCCTCTGACTAAGGCAGACCGGGTTCGATTACCGTTCAATGCATGTGAGATTTTCGAAGTGTAATATCACGTTCTGTGGTTCGTATTTCACGTAAGAAATGAGGTCCCGTGGCTCATGATCTCGAGATTAACGGTCACGTAAAACTACATTCTTCCTTTCCATCCTTCGATTCCCGGCTCTGCTAAGAAATTTAATTCGGTCTCAGGGCTACAACAGTGTACACTCAGCCTCATGAGGCAAAGCTGAAAAGTGGTGAGTTCGATTTCTAGCTCAGCTATCAGGAAGTGGTTTTCCGTGGTTTCCCCACTTCTACTTCAGACAAATGCTGGGATCGTACCTAACTTAAGGCCACGGCCGCTTCCTAACCAAATCCTACCTCATTTACAAATACAGTACACACACTTAAGCAGAAACAGGTTTTGTGACAAATTCTATACATACCCAAGTATACAGTACAATATCGCGAAGCCCCAAAAAGAATCAACAACAACAACAACAACAAAAACAACAAACAACGTATGCTACCCCAACCTGTCTCGCTGGTGAGAAGCATTAGGGTACCTTCGGTCAAAACGACTACGTCCGTGACCGAACACTCGTGGCTGTATCAGGAGCCTCAGTTCGGCAACCCTGCAGCAAATAATTTGCGCTCGCTACCTATGCAAGCACTAGTGAAACGAATATAAAATAGTTGTCAACTTTTGGTAGGACTGTACATGTTAACCTCATTTTACTTATTGGAGGTAACCCTCCCAGTAGATAAACACCAGATTTGCGTTTGACACCTGTGTGTTGGGGTGAAATGCTATAATAACGAATTACGGAACAAATATTACACTAATGGAAGCTCATGAAACAGTGTGTACGCCCCTTATTGCATTACTTTTATTGTTGTTGCTGTTGTTGATAAACATTAACATGGCAACTGTTGTGAACTTGGGCAATATGCCTGCCTCTCGTGCCAGCTCTCACTCATGCAAGTAGTGTACACATGCAGAATACAAAAACGCTTTAAATTGAACCACTTTAAAGGGTGGAAACTCAATTATTTTTCAAAGAGTACTAAATAACGTATAATTCTCTCTGTTGCATCAAATACACCCTCAATACTTGCAACCACACACACAAACAGTAAACCGGAACTTCAAGCATTACAGAAATTCAGTGATCGTAATGTCATTTTGTATTCCGGTACAGGAAAGTAGAATTGTGCAATGTATCCTCCTGAAGCCGCATTGTTTATCTAGGTATGTGTAGGATCATAGTTCTTAGTCATTTATTTCTTAATTTATTTCATTATTAATATTATTTATTTCATCATTATGTATTTATTTACTTGCTTATTTATTTGGTTTTGTTTTGTGTTATGTTGTGTTGTGTTTTGTGTGTTGTTCATTGTGTGTTGTGTGTTGTTCGTTGTGTGTTGTGTGTGTTGTGTGTTTTGTGTGTTGCGTGGGTTGTTCGTTGTGTGTTGTGTGTTGTATGCTGTTCGTTGTGTGTTGTGTGGGTTGTTCGTTGTTTGTTGTGTGTTGTATGTTGTTCGTTGTGTGTTGCGTGGGTTGTTCGTTGTGTGTTGTGTGTGATATGTTGTTCGTTGTGTGTTGTGTGGGTTGTTCGTTGTGTGTTGTGTGTTGTATGTTGTTCGTTGTGTGTTGTATGTTGTTCGTTGTGTGTTGTGTGTTTAGTGGGTTGTTCGTTGTGTGTTGTGTGTTGTATGTTGTTCGTTGTGTGTTGTGTGTTGGATGTTCGTTGTGTGTTGTGTGTTGTATGTTGTTCGTTGTGTGTTGTGTGTTTAGTGGGTTGTTCGTTGTGTGCTGTGTGTTGTATGCTGTTCGTTGTGTGTTGTGTGTTGTATGTTGTTCGTTGTGTGTTGTGTGTTTAGTGGGTTGTTCGTTGTGTGCTGTGTGTTGTATGTTGTTCGTTGTGTGTTGTGTGTTTTGTGTGTTCTGTTGTGTGCTTAGTGCTTTGTGTTTTGTGTGGTGTTTTGTTGTTGATGATTCTTTAGGGTCTTTGCGACATCGTGGTCATGCAGCCCCGTGTACTTGGCTGAGTGTGATGTCTGTACTAGTGTGTGTATTTGTAATCAGGGTAGGATTTGGTTAGGAAGCGGCCATGGCCTTGAGTTAGGTACCATCTCAGTATTTTCTTGGAGTGGAAGTGGAAAACCACAGAAAACCGGTTCCAGGATGGATGAGATTGGAACTGAACCCACCTCTTCTTAGTTTTGTTTCACGATGATGAGTGTTCCCCGTTCCAGCCTTCAAACCTGAATTGAATTCCTTGGCAGAGCCAAAAATCGAACCCGGATTTCGGGGTTCCATTCAAGAATGCCATCTGCTACACCACGCGGTGTTTATTAATTATATAGCACATCATTTTAATTAAAAATAAGAAGCAAAGTGCTATATACAGTATTGCCCCTTTGGACCCTTATCCCCAGTAAAATTACAGAAAGTAATAGGAACTATTTAACAGAGAAGAGCAATTGTAAAATATGTATGTTGTGTAAATTCATCGTGTAAATGGTTCAAGAATAAATTGGTGTATGCACACGCCCCCCTCCCCAGCTTCACAATTTTTTGTTTCAAATTCAATTAGACATTTTGTTCGGCATTTCTTAAGCTAATTTGGTCTTCAATATAATAAAATAGCTGGACCCGTTGTGTTGGGGTAGCGTGCCTGCCTCTCATCCGGAGGCCCTGGGTTCGATTCCCGGCTCCATCAGGGTTTTTATAAACTGACGTGAGGGCTGGAACGGAATGCACTCTGCCCCGAGAGGACTATTGAGTAGCAGTGAGGCAGTGCCCCGGTCATGAAAACCATCATTAACGGTCGAGGGGACCCGATGCACTGACCACGTGTCAACCCAATACCTGCTGGCCAAGTGGCTGGCCTGCGGTCGCTTGGTAGGCCTGGACCCCTTCATGGGTTGTAGTACCAGGGGTTATATTTCTTGTAATATAATAAAATGCCTCCCTGTTGTCCAGACCCGCAATATGTTCCAAAATGTAGGCTGTAGTCCGTTTAGTGCCCAGAAAATAACATACCCGTCCCCGGATGTTCGTGGCTAGACCTCTTGAATAGTCGTTTGGACACCAATTACAGTAAAACAATTAGTTATTGTTAAAATTCATGTTAGGGGATTGGGGCATCTTGGTCATCAGTTCCGTGTACTTGGATGTATATTCAATGTGTATGTTAACCTGTCTTCTGTGGTAGTTGTAGTAGAGCTTCAAATGTAATCATTAATATTTGGAATAGGGTAGGTGACCGGAGACTGGAGAACAGATGCTATTCTGGAATTTTCCTGGAGTGAGTTTGGAAAAGTCCGGGGGCAGAACCACCCACAGTATATCCACTGAAAGCACCGGGATTTGAACCTCCGATCTCCGAACTTGATGGACCTCCCCATCACGGTGAGCGATTTAATACCACCGAGTAACAAAGAAATGAGCAGAGAGACAGACAGGAACCTTACTTTATATGAATGGATACATTAAAGACTGTAATTTCAATACTTACTTATAAAGCAACCCAAAGGAGATTTTGCTCTTTGTGATTGAAATGAGTGTTCCGAGATGGAAATAAGCCGGATTTTATGCGAGTCCCTTTTAGGATGTTAACATTCCAGTGTGAACCTGAACACAACTCAGGATGGGGAACAAGTCACTTCTACATCATTTTCTATAGACAATGTGCGCCAGGATGCGAAATTGAAAGCTGCCTCCTCTTAAGTCCCCTTGAAACCCTACGTAATGATTTCGTTTTACATGCCAATACATTTCTAGCTCGCAGCTTATCTTGCCATCAATGGCTTTACATGATAAAGGCAGCCTTCTCTTGAGCTTCCCACGTGCTATCGAGAATCCGCGGAAGGGGGGCTGTGAGAGTCTTACCGGAGTCTCACCACGTCATTCCCTTCGGCGAGGGGTGCAGCCTACTTCAAGGGCGTTTAAAAATGATGCCAAGTGTCGATAAAGGAGATAATATAACCATTCACTTACAATATTCCGTTTAAAAATCAGATTCTTGGCTACATTTTTCTGAAAGTGAAATGAACCAGATTCACTTGCGTCTCAGTTCATGGTAGCTCCCCCTGTTGATAGAGTATTTCCAAAGTTATGAATCATCATACCTCCTTATTTCTAACCGTCATAATTTACGTTAAACCTCGAACAGATAATGGGATATCCAACGTCAATATTTACAAGTTGATGTAAAAATGAAAATCCACTGCCTGCTTCCAGTCGATCGACCGGGTCAGGTAATGGAATGAATGAATCCCCCATCTAGCGGCGAGGATATGAACTGTGCCGGCTGCCGAAGCCTATCGCACTCCCCTGGGGCAATGATTAAATGAATGACAGATGAAATAAAATGATAGTGGAGAGTGTTGCTGGAGTGAAATTGTGACAGGGAAGACCGGAGTACCCGGAGAAAAACCTGTCTGCCTCCGCTTTGTCCGCACTAATCTCACATGGAGTGGCCGGGATTTTAACCACGGATCAAGCGGTGAGAGGCCGGCGTGCTGCCGCCTAAGCCACGGAGGCTCACTACAAGTTGATGTATTCTTCCAATATAATAATAATAATAATAATAATAATAATAATAATAATAATATCATTTACATGGCCAAGTTGAAGACCACCACAAAGTGGGTTGAAGAAAGGATCTCCAAGAAGTTGGAATTAACCCAGAAGATTTACTGACCAGAACAGGATTTCGAGAGAAGGTTGATACATTCATTGGGTTTCAGGAAACACACAGCTCAAAAACCAAGGTCATCTGGTCTGCAGACAGAAGGAGGAGACATAGCGACCGTTTGAAGAAATTCTGGGAGGAGAAATAGTGATTGGCAAGTCGGCCGATTGTTTACTATGGTCAACAGTAGGCTGAAATTGTCATAATAATAATAATAATAATAATAATAATAATAATAGTAATAGTAATAATAATAATAATAATAATAATGATACTCCTCGGCGCTACAGTCCATCTGGGACCTTGGCCTCTCCAACAATCGTTGCCCAATCCTGACGATCTTCTGTACGTTTCCTCCATGTTCTTACTTCCATCTTGCGTAAGTCGTCCTCCACGTCATCCAATCCTCGTTTCCTAGGTCTTCCTTTGCATCTTCTTCCGCCTGGATTTCCTCTATAGGTCTTTTTAACCACTTTATCACCTGTCAATCTCTCCACATGCCCCAGCTATCTTAGCCTATTACTCTTCACTTCCGAAACTATATCAGGATGACCATAATAGTTCCTCCAATTCTTTGTTTTCCCGTATTCTCCATCTTCCTGCCTCATTCACTGCTCCATAAATCTTCCTTAGTATTTTCCTTTCCCAGCTTCTCAAAATCTCCTCTTCTGTCACGGGCATAGTACATGTTTCCGAGCCGTACATTACCACTGGTCTTATAACTGTTCGGTACACTGTCACCTTTGATCTTCTACTGAGGATGCGCTTTGAGAATTTTTATCAGTGCCCGATAAGCTCTATTACATGTTGCAATTCTTGCTTTTATATCTTCACTTGTGACATTATCTTCAGTAACCAGTACTCCCAAATACTTGAAACTTTCACACCTCTCAAAATTCACCCCATTTAGGTTAATAAATACATTTATATATTTATCTTTCTCCACAGTATTTCTCCTAGATGATAATAATAAATTTTGAGATTTGTTGTAGTTCACTCGTAATCCTACCTCTTCTGATTCTTTTCTAACCGTCCCATCCCTTCTTCAATAATAATACTTATTGATAATCTGCAGACGAGAACCCCTCTAATTGACATGGCATTCCATAACATGTGGTTGGAAATACACTTGCAGCATTTTAGCAAATTATTAGTCAGAATGTACATACACTCGAAGGAGTTGATGAACGTATCTCAAGAACCTAATTATGGCAGTAACACCCATCAGATTGGCCCCGATCCCAATATTAAAGCAAATTAAAGAAAATTAACTCTCAGATCTGAGACGACTGCAAAGCCCAGTGCCTGTTCTGCATGTGTGAAGTCGTGCACGAAGACTGCTATGAGAAGGTTCATCATCAGTTATTCTCGTACATACTCTGTATGGTACCTACCTATCTCAATCCTAGTCTCTAACATTTATCAAATGTCTATCCAATACTCTCACTCAACAGAAACAAACACGTTTGGAGCGCCCTGTCAATCTTCAATCGGAAATAAAACCCATTCATTAACCTCTAGCCTTATCCAGAAACGTTCTCTAAGCTTGGAATCTCCCAGGCGCTCACAGCCTGTGGGACGTGGGTTGGTGACCACGGGATCCCAGCTGAGTCCAGTATTGCTTCCACGGGCTCCTCTCTGTCTTCTTTACTGTCGACCTCCCTTGGTCAACGATTGTTCTCTTCCAACCCCTACGGTATTAGGGTATCCGAGGCCTAGGGAGTCCTTTAAATTCCCGCCTTAATTGGCCCTTATCTCACCTGTCCGGTTTCCTTATTCTTCGAGGGGTCAGACATCGGATTATTCTTCTCATCTCCTGCCTACCTCTCATGGCCCTTGGCAACCCCGAGAGATTACTGAGCTGGGCCCGTTTTCCCCCATTTCCCTTTGCCTTTTGGGGTGCACCCTCTGCTCTTTCTCTTTCCAATCTGCCTTTCTTGGCTCTCCTTCCTTCGAAGTCCCTCAATCCTCATTCCTAGAGGGTTGAGGACATTTCTTTTCCGCGTGTTTCATTTTCCTTAGTCTTCTTTTTGTTTTCAATTTCTTCTTCTAGTGTGTATGTGTACAGTTAGATTTACTTATAGGTTCATTTTCACGATCATCCAAATCTTTAGGGGCTGATAACCTAGATGTTAGGCCCCATGAAACAACAATTAACATCATATCATCAGCTTGTGAGATTTAAGTGAAATGCTTTGTCCTGTGGTTCGGATCCCACGTAAAAAGGAGATCCGGTGGCTCATGATGGCGCGTTTAACGGTCACTTAAAACTACAAACTTCCTCCCTTACTTCCTTGGAATATCCTAGTGTTATATCTATGGCTGAGACCGTTCCAAGCTTTGTATTGCCATGTGTAGATGCATGTGGTCTTTCAATTCAGTTAAAGCTCCTCAACCGAAACATAACCCAAAGAGCCCTTGCACGAGAGGCCTGAACACAATCACTGACATAACTAACTAGAAATTAGAATACCAAATAAAAGAAATGCTGGTGAAATTAGCGTGGTGTATTGACCCTCCATTTCCTGGAGATGCACTCTAGTGGAATTATCCCCTGCGTCTTCCTTGTAATCTTGTGTACTTGAATTCACAGAAAGCTACCCGCGCTAATTTGGATACTCAAGTTGGTAACATATTCATGTGCAATCAAGTCCCACTTGTTTGGGATGTAGAATGACAGTCATTCAGAATCGTCGACATGCGTGACGTTGCTTTGTCTCAGGGAGGGTGACACGCCAGGACGCATAGGGGCGCGGCGTATACTAGGCGTCGGACAGGGAGAAGAGAAGGAAAAACCACTGTTTCTTTTTTCATTCGTAATGTGGCAGAAAGGAAATGTGAAATGTGATTCATATATGTAGAGTATATTAAAGATTTAGATGGGAAAAAAGCGCCATTGTCTACTCTTATACGCACTGTCACTATATTTGTCAAAATGAGTGTCCCCCTTAACCAAAGAACAACGAGACATTATGAACAGGAATGCAAAGAAATAAATGAGTTTTTACAAGATTTCTATCGTGTAATTTTAGAATAATGTGGTTTCATTTATATTTCTCTGCCAGTGCTATGGGGGGAGTTACGTATGTGGCTTTTAAAGCGAGGATGTGGCTTTTATGAGAGAGTTTGAACAATGCAACCTCATTTTGCTGAATCCAGAGGAAATCTAATAATTACTTTTACCACCATCATCAGTTAGTAGTATTATGAAATTACAGAATTACCCTTTAAAAACATCCGGTATATACTGTATGTTCGAGCTGCGTATACAATATACTCCATATTTCCGTTTCCTGTTAACGATTTTGAATGAATAGCTTGTTCAACTTCAATTTCATTTAAAAGGTTATGATAAAGTTGCTGCTAAAGTAAAGACTAAAAGGGAACCATAGACCAAAGGAACTGAAAAATTCGGAGACGGAGTATGTTGTACAATCCTAGCTAATCGCATCGTTGCGTAGTGGCTAGCATTCCTGGCTATCACCGCAGAGGCCCGTGTTTGATTTCCGACTATGCCAAGAAATTTAATTCTGGTCTTAGGACTAGAACGGGCTACACTCAGCCTCGTGAGGCAAAACTGAGAAAAGGTGGGTTCGATTCCTAGTTCATCCATCCTGAAAGTGGTTTTCCGTGGTTTCCCACTTCTACTCCAGGCAAATGCCGGGACCTTGCCCAACTTAAGGTCACGGTCGCCTCCTTCCCAATCCTCACCTCAGTTACAATACACACACTAATACAGCCGTCACAATTACACAAGTTATGATGCAATATTGAACACCCAAATACACGGGTCTAAATGACCACGATGTCCAGGCCCTCAAATGAAACAATAATAAATCTTCCTGAGTGACTACATCTATAATGATTCATGATCATGATCCAGCCCCATGAAGTACAACATGGAGAACACTAAGTGGCCCTCGCTATCAGGGTTCAAATTGAAATATTGGTGCAGGTGACAGACCAGACGGAATTCTTCGGTCAGGTCAGTAGCGATTTCCCGGTTATGTTGTGGTTTGCGCTTAATGGTGTTTTATCTCTCTTACAAACACACATACAAACAAATAGAAACACACATAACCGTCGATTCGTCACCGCACTCTCCAAGCCTGCACTTCATATTGAACCATGTATCAGAAGGGTAGAGGCCATTTTTATGCCGCACCATTTATTCAAAATAGACCATAGTTTCAAGAAATACACATAGGCAGACGACACCTCACCTCTATAATTTGCATGCGATTAGTCCATATATTTTATCAGATCCATCTCACCAGAATTGGAGTTCTCACCCAATAGCATTATGATGCCGATCAAGACGAAATCTCTGACCGTAGCCATATTCCGTTCGCCTGCAGTAAATATCAACAAGCAATAATCGCTCTATACAAAAATCTACAAGATTTACGTATACCGTTTCCCTCTAACATACACAGCCTACTCCAGAACCCGAACAGATGCTTATGTCTTGCCCTCGCACAGTTCCTGAAGACAACTGACATCAACATTTGAGTGTGTACCAGTGTGTGTGTGATTTTTTAGCCTATTTTCATTTTATGAAAAAATAGGCTTATGAGATGACCTTTTGTCCGTGTGTCTGTGTGTGTGTGTGTGTGTGTGTGTGTGTGTGTGATGGTGTGTGTGTGTGTGTGCCCTAATAAATTCTAAACGGCTGGAGCGATTTCAATGAAACTCGGTAAGATCATAGCAACATTCTGGCCGACTCCGACCATGCCCTTCAAATTTTATTGTGTCTCACCAATCCAACATGGCTGCTGTGCGAAATATTTCACCAGCATTCAGTATCTCCGAAACTATTACCGATATCACCCTGAAATTTTGTACGGTGATAAAAGGAACTACTAGAAGTTCACATATGAGGCTTTCAAAAACCTGGTAACTACAAAACCAACATGGCAGCCAAGCGAAGTTGAGACTTTTAAATAGACTTTCCTCGCGATTTAACCATCCAAACGTAATGATACATGGTACAGCAAATGTTTATACACATTGTAATACACTGGGGTCTAATTTAGTTCAATTGTTTACATAACCTCAAAATGGCGGCTGTGCGAAATATTTCACTGGCATTCAATATCTCCGAAACTATTTTTGATATCACCCTGACATTTTGCACGGTGATAAAGGGCACTGTTACAAGTTTATCTATGTAACTTTCAAGACCCTGTAAAGTACAAAACGAACAGGGCGGCCAAGCGAATTGAAACATTTTAATAGACTTTTCTCGTGATTTAACCGTCTGAGCGCAGTGAAATGTAGTATGGTACGGTAAATGGTTATTCATATTGTAATGCACTGGCATCTAATTTAGATCAATTGTTTACATAACGTCAATATGGCAGCTGTGCCAAATTTTAAAATTAAGTTTTTATTTATTGTGCCGTAATCAGGCAATCGAAGTGAACGTTTGAATAATGAAGCTACGCAATAATTTTCCTTTAATGGTACATAACTCTATGGCCTATACATATAACAATCCAAAATGGCGAGCATCAGAAATATTTTGACGGTTCTCAATATCTACGAATCTTTTACAGCAATCAAACTGATTTTTTTTTATGTTCAAAGAGGCTATGAACATAAGTTTGCCTATATGACTTTCAGTAACCTGGTGAGCACAAATCCAACATGGCGGCGACGCGAAGTATAAATGTTTAAATGGACGTTTCTCGTGATTTTACCATCCGAGTGCAGTGAAACTTTGCACGTTAAATACGTACACAAATGTTAATCCACTGGCATCTAATTTATTTGAATTGTTTTCATAACCACAAGATGGCAGCTGTGCAAAAATTTAAAATCACGTTTTTACTTCTTGTGTCCTAATCATGAGATTGAAGTCTGAATACCACACGTACACAATAATCTTCATGTAATAGTACATAAATAAAAATCCAACCTGGCAACCATCTGAAATATTTAGACGGTTCTCAATATCTACGAATCTATCACAACAATTAAACTGAAATTTTGTATGTTGATAGAGGCAATTAACATGAGTAGGATATATGAAAATAGGCTGTATAGTTCTTCACGGTACTACTTGTTATTTATTGGTGTTCTCAGTCACAAGTGATTTTGAACAATGACAAATAATGAAACTCTGTCACACTTTCCAACGTTATTTCCCTGTATGCATTCTTCTTTGCAGCTCTCGCAGATTTATACATAAGTTTGTTCTCCTATGTCTCTGTTTATTTCAAGTACTTTAATTCTGCACCACATTTGTATTTTACTGGCTGTATGGCCACTGTGACCTAATGTCATAAATGTAGTCAAAAACATATTGTTCATAAACTTCGCATTGTTGTGTCTGTATGGAAGTTTTCTGTTAACTAGTGTTGTTTTAAAAGCGAATGGAACCTTGTACTGTAGATTTGTGTGTTGCTAATCTCACAATCATGAGTAATGTAATCTCATTTTTAGTGGTATCCTAACCAGCGAATGTGACATTATACCTCGAAAATCTTGCGTGCACTAACCGGGAAGCGAATCGACTCGAACACGGTCCACAATGGTGAGAGACAGGCTGCTTGGCGACTGCACCAACACGCCCACTTGTTTTTGTAGTGTTTGAGCTGTAATTATACAGTTCTGAAATTGGGATATGTGCTGTTGAAATTAAGGTACTGTGCCACTCGGTTACTTTTCGGTTATTTTCCAAGACTGAATAAGGAAAAATCCTGGGAAAAGCACAATGGGGATTGCCTCTTATCACTGCCATCCGAGGGCGTGGTGGCGCAGCTGTCAAGCTGTTGGCCTCTCACCACGGCAGACCGGGTTCGATTCCCGGTCAATGCATGTGAAATGTTCAAGGTGAAATGCCATGTCCTGTGGTTTTGATTCCACGTAAAAAGGAGGTCCCGTGGTTTATGATCTCGCGATTAACGGTCAGGTAAAACTACAATCTTTCTTTCCTTCACTGCCATCATTTGAAACTCGAACTTCCGAGTGCGCAAGCAAACTATTCCAATCATGCCACACATGTCATAGTGGTTTACTGGATGATTCCTATCCCCAAATAGTACTTACAAATATTTGATTGATTCCAGAGTTATATTTTGCACAACTCCGTTCTTCTGTAATATCCGCCTGCGTCATTTCTTTTACGGTATTTAGACCATAAAATGCAAGCCTAAGGCATGAAAATTTAATTAACCACGCTCGTGAGAGTGGTCGGGTTATGTTATTCATATAATTTTTGTTTTCGAAATACCGCTACCATGTAGTCGTACTTTTGTTAAAATATCGAAGCTTTTCAAATGTATGTAGAGTAACTTTTACCCTCCTCCAGCGTTCGTCTCGCCACTTACCTGCACTGGATAGCAGGCTGGACGTACGAGCAAGTTTGTAATTTACTTTGGAGGGTCCTCCATTGTGGCTGTCTGACAATGAGGACGGCTTAGCTTGGTGACTGGTAATCCGACAGCGCGCAAGGCAAGGATCCGCTGAAGTAAACAGACAGGCAGGCAGGCCTGCTACTGGCCGTCATAACAAACTGCAGTCGCTGATATTCACTCCCGAGTCTGTTTCTCTAGCGGGAGTTAGCAAACTGCTGATCTCAATACTGTAATCACTCAGAGGAGCCCAGATCAACTTGTCTCAAGTCATAGGCCTATTGCTGGTGGAGGGAAGTGGGAAAGGCCCTAGATAAGACTGTTACACAAATATTACATAAAAATGTCGCGCTTTACCCCAAAATTAAAGTCAAGAAAATGTTTTAAAATGGTATAAATCAAGAAGCTTGCGTAAATATAAAGAAACACCCAAACAATCTCAGGCAGATTGACAAAAAATTATACCTTGAATGAGTGGGGACCTGGTGTTTCCTTATGCCCCTTGTTTTCAGCCTACTTTCGATTTTTGCAAAAAATGAAAGTAAACTTATGAGATCACTACAGGGCCAAAAAATTTGTGTCAGTCTGTTTGAGTGTGTGTACTCTGAATATCTGTCCCCCCCCCCCTATCAATTCGAACGCGGTGAAACAGAATTGAACGAAATTTGGTACAGAGGTAGAACAAGCAAAGGGCACCTCAGTGTCATGTTTTATATCGCCGCCATCTTGACGGAAATGCAATGGCGGCCACCCAATGTTCAAAGCTTAAATCAAATTACGACTAACCTAATCATTCGATATCTACCAAAGTTTTCAACTACATATAGTCGTATGGCGAGCGTCTTTTGACCAAACTAAAAGGTCATCAGTCCAATAGTTTTCAGATGGCGGCCATGTATGTGTGCAAATCGATTACCCTTATCAATTCAAACACGGTGAAACCGAATTGAACGAACTTTGGTGCAGAGGTAGCACTAGCAAAGGGCACCTCAGGGACATGTTTTATATCGCCGCCATCTTGACGAAAACGTAATGGTGGCCACCGAAATGTTAAAAGCTTAAATCAAATTACGACCAAACTTATCATCTGATCTCTACCAAATTTTGCAACATTATACCTTTATGTATGAAAAATCTTTTGACTAATCTGCAAGGTCATCAGCCCTATACATTGTGGATGGCGGCCATTTATGTGTGCAAATCGATTCCCCCTATCTATTCAAACACGGTGAAACCGAATTGAACAAAATTTGGTACAGAGGTAGAATTAGCAAAGGGCACCTCAGTGTCTTGTTTTATATTGCCGCCATCTTGACGGAAAAGTAATGGCGGCCACCCAAATGTTCTAAGCTTAAATCAAATTACGACTAACCTCTTCTTCTTCTTTCTCTTTACATCATTCCCACTCCTATGTGGGGTCGATGTTTCTGACAGCTCTCCTCTATTTAGCCCGGTCATGCACATCCTCTTCTGACAACTGTTTTTCTCTGAGGTCCTCCTGTACACAATCCATCCATCTTCGTTTAGGTCTGCCTCGCATTCTCACTCCCTGTATTTGCATGTCTAGCATCTTCTTCCCCACGTAGGATTCCTCCCTTCTTCTCACATGCCCGTACCATTGAAGTCGCTTTTCTTGTATCTTCTTAGATATTTCAACAACCTTCAATGTTCCTCTTATTTTTACATTTTCCGCTCTATCACGCTTAGTCACTCCACTCATCCACCTGAGCATTTTCATTTCCGCGACGTCAAGCCTGTGTGTGTGCGTTTTGCGTGCAGGCCATGTTTCAGAGCCATACAGCAATGCAGGTCTTACGACAGTTTTATATATTTTCCCTTTAACCTTAGGCTTGATCCTGCGGTCACAGAGCACTCCTGACATTTTCCTCCTGTTCATCCATCCTACCTGAATCCTGTGTGACACTTTCAGATCCAGATTTCCATCTCCAGTCGCCACCGAACCCAGGTACCTGAACTCATCCACTCTATTTAACGTTTCTCCTTGCATTCTGATCTCACAGTCTTGGTCTGTATTGAACCTCATATACTCTGTCTTCTTCCTGCAAATCCTGAGTCCTCTGTCTTCCAAGGCTGCCCTCCACTGTTCCAGTTTTTCTTCTATGACATCTTTGGTGGTACTACACAACACAATATCGTCCGCAAACATCATGCACCAGGGGGCTTGGTCTCGTAATCCACAAGACATTTCGTCCAGAATTAGGTCAAACAGACATGGACTTAAAGCCGAACCTTGGTGTAAACCTACTCGAACCGGAATCCAATCTGTAAGTCCAACGCTGCTTCCAACCTGTGTTCTTGCGTCTTTGTACATTTCCTGAACCAACAGCACGTACTTCTCTGGGACTCACTTCGCTCGTAAACATCTCCAGACTTCTCCTCGGGGCACCCGGTCATATGCTTTCTTTAGGTCCATGAATGCGAAGTGTAATCCCTTCTGACTAACCTAATCATCCGATATCTACCAAATTTTTCAACTACATATAGTCGTATGGCGAGCGTCTTTTGACCAAACTACAAGGTCATCTGCCCAATAGTTTTCAGTTGGTGGCCATGTATGTGTGCAAATCGATTACCCTTATCAATTCAAACACGGTGAAACCGAATTCAACGAAATTTGGTACAGAGGTAGCACTAGCAATGGGCACTCCAGTGCCATGTTTTATATCGCCGCCATCTTGACAAAAACCCAATGACAGCCACCCAAATGTTAAAGTCTTGAATCAAATTACGACCAATCTTATCATCTGATCTCTACCAAATTTTGCAACATTATACCTTTAAGTATTAAAAAAAATGTTTTGACCAAACTGCAAGATCATCAGCCCAATAGTTTGCAGATGGTGGCCATGTTTGTGTGGAAATCGATTTATCCTATCTTTTCAAACACGGTGAAACCGAATTGAACGAAATTTGGTACCTCAGTGTCATGTTTTATATCGCCGCCATCTTGACGGAAACGTAATGGTGGCCACCCAAATGTAAAAAGCTAAAATCTAATTACGACCAACCTAATCATCTGATCTCTACCACATTTTGCAACATCATACCTTTAAGTGAGAAGCGTTCTTTAACCAAGCTACAAGGTCATCAGTCTAATAGTTTGCATATGGCGGCCATGTATGTGTACAAGTCGATTCCCCCTATCAATTCAAACACGGTAAAACCGAATTGAACGAAATTTGGAACAGAGGTAGCACTAGCAAAGGGCACCTCAGTGTCATGTTTTATATCGGCGCCATTTTGACGGAAACGTAATGGTGGCCACCCAAATATTAAAAGCTTAAATCAAATTACGACCAACCTAATCATTTATTCTCTACTAAATTTTGCAACAACATACCTTTTTGTGGGAAGCATCTTTTGACTGAACTACGAGGTCTTCAGCCCAATAGTTTGCAGATAGCGACCTTGTATGTGTGCAAATCGATTCCCCATATCAATTCTAACACGGTGAAACCCAATTGAATGAATTTTTTTTACAGAGGTAGCACTAGCAAAGGGCACCTTATATTCATGTTTAATATCCGTATAGCACGTTGTATTTCAACAAGCTACTACTACCAACATTCAATTATACTCCTTGAAAAGGACGAAGAGTTATAACAATACCCATGCTTTTAGGAGAAAGTAGGTTATATGTTCTTTACTTAACATATTGTTGGTTTTATACGTTTGAATTTGTAAAATTTTTGAATTATTATTTTGATTTTTTGAAATTAATGTTTGCACCCTTGCTAAAATTGTATTTTTAACATTTGGTGCAATACACAATGGTATTAAGTCAATAAATTATGTAGTCTACTAGAAGTTGTTTAATGTAGGTGAGAATTCACTAACTCCGCAGTACGGCTAATTCCGCAGATCTTGAAATATAACTTTCCTACAGATATACCCCAGCGCAAGAGACGAGTTTATCTCACAGGTTGTGTTGTGTCGACTATTTAATTTCCCTTTGCTATGAATTTCCAAACGACAATGCTACCATCTAGTGGTAAAATCATGAAAACCTTGCTTGTGACGTATTTATAAAAATGACGTGTGTTTCGGCGATGCATTTATACGGTAGTGGTATTATTAGACATATCTACATTTAGACAAGGTATCATGGATTTAGCATTAGTACCACTAGTATCAACAAAGGAAACCAGAGAGTTACTAATTTCAAATCTCATCGAAAGTGTTATTAATAGATGGAATTTTAAGAACTGAAAGTATGCCACATATGTAGTAAATTAATTTCTATGTTGATTCTTTGAAACCCCATCTCTTAATTTATCATATTTACTACGGAACACTTAATATTACGTATTTAGCTGAGTCTCCCCTAGTATTTTCAACTACATTGTGGTCTTCATCAGCTTAGTTAACAAATTATATTGAGAGACCAAGGGTTTATAATTATTACAAGTAGGCCTACGTTATTGATATTTTGTATGAAAGGTGAAGCGTGATCTTTTATGTTCTTATAGTAAATAAAAATGTATTTACTGACTTCTATTTGATTATTGTTTGAATTGTTCTTAGAAATTTAGAAATTTTAAAAAAGAAGAAATCAGATCTCTTACAGTGTTAATTACGTAAAGAAACATCACAATATTACTAAGTGTTGTTTCACTTTAAGGACCACCTCGTGGTGTATCGGCTAGTATTCTTGGCTGTCACTCAGAAGGTCCGGGTTCGATTCCCGGCTCAGCCAAGAAATTTAAACACTGGTTTAAGGGTTGAAATGTGGTACACTCAGCCTCGTGAGGCAAAACTGAGAAAAGATAGGTCCGATTTCCACCTCAGGCATACTGGAAGTAGTTTTCCGTGGTTTTCCACTTCTACTCGAGGCGAATGCTGGGTTCGTTCCTAACTTGAACCTATCTTGCTGATCTTGCTTTCTTGTCTTCCCAAAATCTCTCCATCTTCTCGCTACGGCTCTTTCTGCGCTCCTCCTCAATATTTTTC
The DNA here is from genome assembly GCA_946902985.2 of Meconema thalassinum. Lineage (NCBI taxonomy): Eukaryota > Metazoa > Arthropoda > Insecta > Orthoptera > Tettigoniidae > Meconema > Meconema thalassinum. The sequence continues at coordinate 1,213,125,301 of OX336388.2, forward strand.
TTTCTTGATTTTGTATGTCTTAGTGATCTGCCACCCCCCCCCCCCCCCTCCCCCCAGTGGCGTATAGTATTTCGGGTTTGAATACCATGTTATTATTATTATTATTATTGGTCCAGTGTCGCCTGTGAATTCACCTCTCTTAAAAATATGTCCCTTTAATTGACAATGAATCCATCACAACCTCTAGTTCATTTAAAAAGAATTTCATTTATTTGTAGAAATACATCGATCAAGTCGCGTGAAATGTCTTAGAGAAATAGCAATACTATGTGTTAAATTAATATGATTGCATTATGTGATTTAAAAGTTTATGCAGAGAAGATTTTGTAGAAAACTAATTGTTCTTAACCGAAATGTATGCTATGCTTGGTGATTTATTTGGGGTCATTGCGACATCGTGGTCATGTAGCCCTGGGTGTGTGTGGAATTTGTCTGATGATCTGTGTTCCTGTGATGACCGTATAAGTGTGTGAGGTTGTATTAGGGGAAAGGAAGGGGACTCGAATTAAGATACTATCCCAGCATTTTCGTGGAGTAAATGTGGATAAACTCTGGGTAAAGCCACACTCAGGATAGCTGCTGTCAGCGCTGGGATTCGAACCTCCGAACTCCGGACTTCCTGCAGCTTCCCATTGCAGTCGTCGTGCATGGCTGGGCGTTCACATATAATGTGAGGTTATACCTAAGATGATGCTCTTCTTGAAAGGCTGTTCCCTGTCATCTCCCAAAATGAATATAGGCTACTTCGGCTTTATTTGTGGTCGTGAGCGGTATATGACGATCACCTGCGTGTCCACGAGGTCGGGCGGCTTGCAGGCTTGTTTTTAAGCAAATAGAATTAGAGTCTGCGGAGAGTTGTAACAACATTACGATATTTTGTTTGTGCACAGAGTGGACCATCACAGACATACTGTAGGCACGCCTCGTTTCCCTTTATCAGTCCACAAAGGGACACAGTGGGAGCGATCCCTACAGACCGCCAGTAAAATATCACACTGCTCCCTTCAAGAGTCGTATGTACTCACTCTCCAGTTTGAAGAAACCTGTTGACAGACAGAATGTTAAGCTTGCTAAAGAAATCGGCATAGTATGTATTTCCGCAAGGACATTTGCTCGGCATTCTGGGAGACCATAAAAATCCTGAATAACATTAGTACATTATGCAACGAGTCTATAATGGCAATAATTAAGACACGAGTATGTTTTAATTTCCATACGAGTGTCTCAATTACCATTATAGGCGAGTTGCATACGACTATTTATGTTCGACGATAATTATAACTTTATTATAAATGTTCTAACATAAATATTCATAAATATCTGTCGATATCCTGTCGGTTGACTTCTTGGGAATTGTGTGGGCTCATCATTTGATCTCTACCCAATAACGGATCCCAAAGATTTGAAATATTGTTTATCCTGAAGTTGCACCAACAGATAGCGCACAGGTACTATGTATGATCATTTTGTTATTTTGGTCAAATAACAAAAAAAATAATTTTAGTAAGTATGTTAATTATTACAAATAAATATTAAGGCGCGAAGCCTCCGTGGCTTAGGCGGCAGCACGTCGACCTCTCACCGCTGGGTCCGTGGTTCAAATCTCGGTCACTCCATGTGAGATCTGTGCTGGACAAAACGGAGGCAGACAGGTTTTTCTCCGGGTACTCCGGTTTTCCCTGTCAAAATTTCATTCCAGCAACACTCTCCACTATCATTTCATTTCATCTGTCATTCATTTAATCATTGCCCCAGAGGAGTGCGTCAGGCCTCGGCAGCAGGCACAGTTCATATCCTCGCCGCTAGATGGGGGCTTCATTCATTCATTCCATTCCTGACCCGGTCGGAGACTGGAAGCAGGCTGTGGATTTTCATTTTTTCAACAAAAAAATAGGCTGTTACAAACGCTTTAAAATAACAATGTATGGTATTATCAACTATTTATTCTTCAAATTCGATGCGTATAGAATGTCAACGGAAGGCAAATCAATTTAGTCCCAAATAGAACAGTAACGGTATCAGGCGGGAAAGTTTCGCATAAGAAATCCATTTACTGAACAGGGAGCTGGATTATAATTTCCGTGGAACTAATGGCATATGACTGCTTCCTCCTTGGCATTATGGTGTTTTATGTCAACAACTGCATTCACTAAAATTGTCGGCGAAATCTTACGAATGTGTAGAAATATTGGAGTTGCGGATATTAAGGTACAGTGCTATTTCTTTTGCAATATTGCCCAGTTTGTTTATACATTGTAACTACAATGGTTGATCCAATATAGGCTACATTGTCAACTTTCAAATCATGTACTTCATGTCCGACATGTTGGATTTTCAGTGCATGTCAGACGCTATCCTTACCTAATTGGTCAATGGTCAATGAATGCAAATATTGAGCTCTGATTGGTTGGAAAAACTGTTTTATAATGAAAAGTAGTACTTTAATGACACCCATTATGATATATAATATTTACATTTCGACATCGTCGAACATAAACTAAATTATAGCTACATTGTACATTATGATACACCATATAAATGATTATGTAGCATGTAAATTGCGACTCTAAAAATGCTAAAGCAGGTATTATAAAGATTTTTTTCAATTATGCCAAGTTCTTTCAAGAATGTTTGCGACGAACTTGAAGGATATCCCTTGAGCTTCGAAAAGGAGACCTTTCACTTTGCATGCATTTTCACATAGAGTATAGATCTTTCACTCAGGTGAGGTATGCATGGTCGGTAAATTCACCTCCTTCTCTTCGTTGACTCGTACCGCTTGTTGAATATCCACTTCCTTTCATACCGTGGAGTACAGGATCAACCCTCTTCCGTTCTTCGTGTCAATGGCAACGATATCAGCTCCACGGTGGTGACACCATTTTCCGAAATGCAGTGCACCTCCTCATAAACTTCCCATTTCAATTTCCACAGGGAAGTAGCTATCATTGATCGTAATCTGTGATGGTGGGAATTTGGCAGATAGAACATTGACCTACGACATGTCCTATCGCCTCTGGTTGGTCACATCCTGGTTGTCGGCATAAGGTTGTGTGCTGGCTTATCCCCGGCTCAGCACTCATCGCTGAGATGTTGCAGGAGTTGCAGGATGTTGCAGGACATTTTGAGAGGTTAGTTTGGATGTTCGGAGACCCTCGCTAGCCCGCTCGCCCGCGGCGCGAGCCTGTCTCCCGCCAGGCACTTTGCCGTTATGCGGCGCTCGCGCGGCATTGAGTCATTGGGTATAGGAATTTGTACTTAAATTTGTACTTCAATGTGATCCTTGACCAATTTTTTGACGAACTGACTTACGGAGAGTGATTGTCAACTTATTTTCAACAAGATTCTGCCACTGCTCACACTGACGAAGCATCCATGACAGAATTGCGTCGCATTTTTGGTACTAGGATTATAAGTCGGGACGTGTGGCCCCCGCGAAGTCCAGACTTATCACCATGTAACTTTTATTTGTGGGGGTACGCTAAAAATAGAGCGTATGTGAGAAACCCTCCACTATAAATGAGCTTAAAGACTATATTACAGCTGAAATACAGTCAATCGGTGCTGAGGAACTTCAGAGAGTACATGCCAGTTTCATAAAAAGCTGCCAGCGATGTGTAGCAGTGAATGGCGAACATTTTCAGCACCAGCTGTGAACTAGGTAAGTACAAATTCCTATACTCAATGATTCAGTGCAGCGCGGGCGCCGTATAACGGCAAAGTGCCTGGCGGGAGACAGACTCGCGCCGCGGGCGAGCGGGCTAGCGAGGGTCTCCGATACATCCAAACTAACCTCTCTGTACATTACTATTATCATCTTTGAGTCTTTGCACATTGATCGGTGATATCGAATGCTATCGAAATCTAATACGAAAAAAGTATAGTTGCTTGGTATCCTATATTTGTTTTCCTTGATTTTCCCTCATTTTCCCCAACCCTCACCCTCAATGCAATTTTGACTCCGCTCATCCCCTCCCAGAGTTAACCCACTGAGTGATGTGTTCAGTTGGAAGTTTTACCCTCGCAAGAGCACAGATTGAATTTTTTGTTGTTGTTGTTGTTAGCTTCCCACGGTGGGTGAGTGGCTATCGTGTCGGGCTACCAACCCCAAGCTTGCAGGTTCATTCCTGCTGGCCGTGGTGAATGATTTTTGAATGGCTACAAAAATCACGACACGCATGTCATAAGTTGTTGGCATGTTAAAGAACCCATTTGAATTCAGTAAGCTGTGTTCATAATGGCAAATTAATATCGGGATTTTCCGCCAACACAAAGTTCCTCATTTCTCTACCAGATAGCGCTATAATGTCAAGGACCTTATATATCTAACCTCCTTGACTTTCATAGCGCTCCAAAGAACGACAAAATTCGACATGCAAGCTGCCCTCTGGGCGCAAAATAACAAAGCTTGCACCCCGCACCCAAGGCCATACAATATTATTATTATTATGTTTCTGTTTATTCTATAGGGGCTTTACGACATCGTGGCCATGTTTCCCCGTGTACTTGCGTGTGTGAAGTTGTCTGATACCCTGTGGAACTGTCATGTCTGTACTAGTGTGTGTGCTTGTAATCAAGGTAGGATTTGGGTGGGAAGCGACCTTGGCCTTAAGTTATGTACCATCCCGGTATTTGCCAAGAGTAGAAGTGAGAAACCACGGAACACCACTTCCAGGATGGCTGAGGTAGGAATCATACCCGCCATTTGTCAGTTTTGCCTCACGAGACTGAGCGTACCCCGTTCCAGCCCTCGGACCAGAATGAAATTTCCTGACAGATTGGGGATTCAAACCCGGGTCTTCACGGTGACAGCCAAGAATGCTAGCCACTACACAACGAGGCGGGCAATTTGAATTTGAAGATGCATAGCAATTTATTACATAGCCTACCATGTGATGAGTATTGTTAATACTGGACATGTCCATATGGTGGTCGCCCGCCACTTTGTCGAATATTTTCAGACCCGCGTAGCCCCAATGTGTACAGAGGACATAATGGTCGTGTAAAATGTTAATTAGCAGTACACTACTACTGTATACTGGAGCCCTTTAGAGCAGCCTCATCAAGTTGACAACTGTCACTGGTCAAATCTGCTGGAATTGGATCGGCTTAAATTGTCAAAGTGAGGCTCTGAGGGAATGAGAAAAGGGTCGAGTCAGAACGACCCCAAATTTATATTGAATTCATGCGTTTAACAATAGAATTCACTAGTTGGCATTATTATTGCTTATGGTTTATTATTGTGTGTTAATCACGGTGGATCAGTGCATTTACGGTTTTTCCTTTCAATGCCAAACGCCCACCTCCAAAGCTGAGTGCGTTATGGTCCGCGTTGGGGGATCTTAGTTTCGAATCCCAACATTAACCGGGTCCATTCATACTGTGTTTTTCTCACGGTTTTCCTCCTTACTCATTCTAGAAAAATACTGTAATGGCAGCGCAATACAATCTATCCCAATATATACCGAAACAATTAGTTACATGAATACAGGGGCTTGATTGTAGCAACACACACAGCAAGTCAGTTCCAGGGGACACGGCTATTCCCATCCTAATCCTTACCGGTATTTACAATCACAGGAAGCTCAACACATATACGGGATTGAAGATCATAATGATGTCTCAAGCTACTGTACATACCACACGTGTTTTATGGCATTCTCCACAAAAGTGATGTTAACTTCTTGGTCAAACCGGAGGCTATATAACAACAAAGTACAGTGAACATCCGTAACAGAGACACCATCAGCTGTGTGTTTTCACTGAGCTACTGAGGTTAGAATTCCGGCACTGTTAGTGGCCATTTTGAGCGGAGTGTTTCCCGAATTATTCCTAACTCCTCACTTACAGATGTTGAGTTATTAAAAGTCCCAAAGCACCTACCACAATTCTTGACTTGTTTTATTTACACAGACTACTACAGTCATAAAAGAAACGCAGATTTGTCAGAAAAATTCAGCACTGACCCAAATACCCTGGGCTATAACCAGATTGTCCTGAGTCCGCTTTGCGGCAGAGTGACTAATATTTTTGAGCTGTTACCACTGAGGTCCGGGTTCGATTCCCGGCTCTACCAAGAAATTTAATTCCAGTCTGAGGACCGGAGTGGGCACACTCAGCCTCGTGAGACAAAACTGAGAAGAGGTAGGTTTATTCCCTCCTCACCCATTCTGAAAGTGGCTTTCCTTGGTTTCACACTTCTACTTCAGGTAAATGCCGGAACAGTTCCTAACTTAAGGCCATGGAGCCTCCTTCCAATCCTCACCCTAATTACAAATACACACTACAACAGACACCACATATTCTCTATAAAGTGCATACGCACCCAAGTCCACAGGACTAAATGAACACGATGTACAGTACAAGCCTCTCAAATAAGAAATAACAACAACAAATGTCCCGAGCCATTAAAATGAAGTAATAATAATAATAATAATAATAGTAATAATAATAACCCATAATCCGTGACGCAGTTACTGTTCTAATACTCTGACCCTTCGACGTAGCCGTGCGCGTTACTTCGCGCTCCACGACTGCAATAGGAGTGCTGCAGCAAGTCCGGATATCGGTGGTTTGAATCCTGTGGCTGGCAGTGCCTATCCTGAGTTTGGTTTTCTGTGAGATTTTCCACACACCCTCCAGGCCAATGCTGGGATAGTACCTTATTTCAAGTCTCGGGGTACCTTCCCCATCCCTTTCCTTAATTCCTAGGTATAACCAAAATCACTGTACTTTCATCCTAGAAATACAGGTTATTAGACAAACACAACAACACCAAATGCATGTGGCTGATGACCAAGACATCTCAAGCTCCTAAATTGAATTAATAGCAACAATCTTATATCCTGGGTGGAAAACATGAGGACTCCAGTTTAGCCGAAGTCCTCATAGGAATCATGGGAGTTGCTGCTACACCTCTGAACTAATTTATTATAGAAAGTTTTCCAGTCAGTCAACAGAAATTGTAGCTAAATACATTAGGAGGGAAAACAAGTATTTAAATAACTTATCCTGAAAGGACACAAAATAATACGATTGTATGTACAAGAAAAAATGAGGGGGGGGGGGCGATACTTTAGTATTTCTATAATACAACTAGGAAATCATTTTTTTATTTTTTTTTCAGTTCTTTCAGGATTAGGGAACCACCCATTACAATGTGGTGCGATCGTGTTTACCGGATGAAAAACATTAAATTACCAACACTGAAAGATGGCTTATAATACTTGAATCCTCTGAACTAAGTAGCAACCAAGAAGTAGATTTTTAACAGTGTTTCTGCTCCAGTACTTCGATGTCAATATTCAAGTCAAGGAGTTGAGATCTACAAATGACTGCTGTAATGGTTGAATGTAGTCGGAATTAGTTCTTCTTTTGTTTCATTGTCAAGGCTAACAATGTCGGCAGAACAGATAATAGGGCAAGGCAAGGCACGGCAAGGCGGCTCTGCCCGCAGCATGTGAAGACTGCAGGATGGACGGTGTTCCCTCATTATTACGCTTACAGACCGGGGGACGTAGAGACGCGACGCGATGCGATGCCATGGGATAATAAAAAGGGGCCTTAATGGAGACGAATGAGACATGAGATGGGTTGGGACGGAAAAGGGCTGGTAGAAATTCTCAAATCCCTCTGCGATTCCTCATTAAGCTGTTTCAGGTTTTGTCACAAAAGAGTCTGTAATTGGTAAATTAAGTGCATCCCTCCCCGTGATACGGTGTTAACGTGCTCCTTGCCCGAAGATTCATTATCATACTTGCCATTAACCACGACCCCAGGTGTTAGAAAAGAAAAATACAACCGTGCTCTGAATTTAATGAAGTTATTTCTTACATTACACGGACATAATATTCAGGTTTGCTGGTAGTTAAAAGAGATGAATCGCTTCGTCCTCAGAGGTCAATGTTTTTGTAATTAAATCACACTTGAAAACGATCGGGTTTAATTTTCTTTCAGGTGTTTGTGGTACAGTGGAACGTGGCTAATTCGAACTTCTATAATTCGAAATCTTCTGTAATTCGAATTTTTCTCTTGGTCCCTAGCATTTTATATACAATCAATGCTAAAAGATCGTGGTTAATTCGAATTATATGTTGGATAATTCGAAGTTTTTACCTTGTAAAAAGCCGATCGGAAGCCAAACAGTTGGGTCAGGAATTCCCGAAAAACGACGTTTATCATTGGCATGCGGCCCCTACTCGATTGTGAGGCTTTTTTTAAAGTAGAAATGACGTAGGTGATTCTGTTTTCCGTTCCTTAAATTTGTTAGATTCTTTTATGATGGCCTAGAGATTTAATTGTAGGAAACAGGTAAAAATCTCAAACTATTTGGAAAACAGTAGATTTCTCAAAGACTTAACTACATTGCTGGATTACTACTGTCGTTGAATAGGTGAATAGTACATTTTGGTTTTATTTTATCATTTGAAACTTTTGGGGTTATTCACAATACAGTCATTATACAGTACCTTTGTCTGTTAATATGCTTTGTTGAACGTAAATCAGTATGTAAACGTACAGTAATACATAGTATATAAACACTTTACTTGTTAAAAACCTATGTAATATTATGTTTAATAAAGGTTTTTGGATGAAAACTTAACATTTGGATATTTTCTCCACCCTTTTCAAAGAACTTTCTTAATTCGAATGTTTGGATAATTCGATTCTTTTATCTGGTCCATTGGGGCTTGAATTATCCAAGTTCCACTGTATTTAGACCGACATTGCTGTATGGAAGTGAGAGCTGGCTAGATTCACGATATCTGATACATAAGCTAAAGGTAACTTATATGAGGATAGCACGAATGATTGCTGGGACAAATGGGTGGGAGCAATGGCAGGAGGATACTCGTAATGAACATATAATGGCTAAGTTAGAAATGAACACGCTAAATAAAGCTGCTCGTATGAGCCGACTCAGATGGTGAGGTCATGTGATAAGAATGGGGTAGGAGAGATTACCTAAGAGGTTAATGATTTCGGCTGTAGAGGGTAAGAAAATTAGAGCTAGACCTAGGAGGCGGTGGTCAGATTCAGTGTTGAACAATTTCAAAGTGAGAGGTGTAAAGGCTAAGGAGGCCGCAATGCTAACTGCTAATAGTGGATCATGGAGGCGACTTTGTTTGCAAACAGAGGCTTGCAGGCTAGACTGGACGCTGAAAAGCAAATCAGTCTCTAATGAAATTGTACTGTATGTAGGCCTATGTACTGTATGTGGTTGATCAATTTATTACACAACAGTGCGAATCAGGTAGAAACGGATACAGACCGATATTTCGAAGAAAAGGTGGGTTGGGGGGGGGGGGGGGGGGGTATTTTTAAATCCCAGCCTATGGCGAACTGCAGTTGTTGTTTTATGAGTATTTTGACTAGTTTGATGAAGCTCTCCATGTAATTGGTAAATCCTGAGCTAATCGTTTAATCTGTACATAGCTACCACACCTTACAACCGAGGCAATCTGTTTAACACATTCTAACCTTGGTCAACCCCTACAGCTTTTGTCCTCGATCCTTCCTTCCATAACTAAGTTTACTAATCCTGGGTGTCTTAGTAAGTGTCCTACCAACCTATCTCTTCTCTTCATTAGCAGTCGCCAGAAACATGACCCGTGGTTATAGACATTGGAGTTCCCAAAATAACTTGAAAGTAAATGGAAACTAAATTTACTATGTTTTCGTCTTCATCTTTGCTGCTTCGTGGCGTAGTCGGTAATGATCTTGCCAAACCTCTCTATGTGTTTCTCTGTCATGTACGGTATGTGGCTAATTTCGTATAATAATGTACTAAAATATGCATTTTATTTTAAGAAAATTTTCACTGAGCATTGACCTAATACATAACTAGTACTGCCCCCGTAATTGAATTATGTAGAGACCACGGTGGCTATATTTGAAATTATAAGGAGAGTTATGGTTGTCATAGTTATGACGTAGGTAGTCATGACGTAAGCACGGATGACGTAAATGTTATGCCAGCAGGCTACTTGAGCTGAGATTCTCAGTGACGTCAGCATTTAGTCGAGAATGTTCCAAGATTTATGACGCAGTCGCAGGAAACGAGGAATTCTGCTGAGGAAGAAACTATGCTATTGGAGGAGAGGCATGAACCAATGAACGATAGTTTAAAGGAAGACGGAGATTGCTAAAACTATGGTATTTTTATTACTTTTGGAATGCAGGATTGTGGAAATCCATTTGCAGTAAATGGCATTGATTTGGAATTTTGGTGAAATTTATTTTCAGTTTTTGAATTTTGAAAATCCGTCATGTATTAACGAAGTTGGAAGTTCTAGCGATGACGCAGTATCACGCTTTGGAAGGGATGGTAACGCCCCTCGTGAAGTTAATAAAAGGGCTTGCGCAGAAGAGAGGAGCCTCCTTTCGTTCTCTGATCATTCTGAGATTTCATTCTCAGAGCATCGAAGTATATTTGTGAAAGTTCTTTTCTTATACATTCATTATAGTGAGACGTCGAAGTGAACAGCAGTGAAAAGAATCGTCTTTATAACGTGTGGCGAGGCCACTATATTAACGAGATCCAAGTCAAACTAGGTGAAGTTGAAACGGACCTTAGAAAGCTTCTACAAGTTTAGCTTCGAACAGTTAGCGGTCTCCGATAAGCTAATTGCATTGTGCAGTGCTTCATAAAGTAATAGAGAAAAGCTGAACAATTTCGACCGATTAGTTCGAAAGATATTAGCAGTTTTATACGACTGAGAAAAGTGATTATCTCGCCACAAGAGAAGCACTTTTGTATAGCCAGAAGCAACGCAACGGCTGACGCTGCGAGTGGAATAGAAAGACTTCAGATTGCTTGGTTACACAACGATACAGTATAATGGAGCAATTGAATACGGCAGTTTGTTCTTCTAACACTACAACCGAAGAGCAGATGGAAGGCTAAGGCGCTTATTGCAATTGGGACATACTTCAACGGAGTAAGATAGCGACATGGAACTTCGCTAATTGCTATTCCACACAAGCGAACATGCGGTGAATACCATCTACACCCATGTTTCGTAATTAAAGGCTGAATACCATCGAACAGCCATAGAAGCAATTTCATACTCTGAATATGAATAATTTCTTCGGAAATTTCTACAAAACTTCATGGCGATTGTCTACTGGAACTTCAGGGAATTTTTCAAGAGAGGTCAGGGTGGACCCGACTCACAAAGAAGATTATTGCCGGAAGGATGTCTATTCGTCTTCAAGGAGCAGAGCGATTCACGGAGAAGGAAGCAGTTCGATTCTCCGAGGGTGCTATTTCCTATTTCGAGGATGGAGCTCAACTTTAACGAGGTGAAATGGATCCATCAGCAGTCTTCATTGGGGAATTTTCCTCTGGAACGTCAATCGGCAGATAAGGTAGTCGTGAACGTTTATTGTATTTGAGTATAGTAATGATGTTTGAGCAACCATTTTTCCCATATTTTTATCCTCTTGTATTTTTGCCCTATTTTCTTGTTGAGATTCTTATTCTCAGTACACCTTGATGAGCTTTGCATTTTTCGACGATTTATTAAGACATTGTTTTGTCATGGGCATAGTTAACGATTTTGAATCAGTTGAGACTGATATTTAGATTTTTCAGTAATTAAAATTTTTGTAGTCACGATTTGACTGTAAGTTAATGATTTTTATGGCAGATTTAAGTTTGAAGAAGATGTTAGAGGAGATGTCTGCTAACATGAAGCAGATGATGGAGGAAAATGCTAGTAATTTGTCTGCTAATTTGAATGCAAGGATGGAGGAAAATGCTAGTAATATGTCTGCTAATTTGAAAGCAAGCATGACTAGTAGTATGAAGCAGATGCTGAATGAAAGCATGAAGGAGAATAATAGTAATTTGTCTGCTAATTTGAATGCAAGAATGGAGGAGAATTTGAAGGGTATTCAAACTAGTGCTGCTAATTTAGAGGAGAATATGTCGCGTTTACAGATTAATACCCTAGGAATTGAGAATACTGTAAGTAACATGCGCACAGAGGTGTCTAATGTCCATAAAGATGTGTCTATTGTGCATAAAAGTGTTGATGATGTTAAATTTGATGTGTCTAAGGTACAGAAAGACCTTACAATGTTAAATCTAGATGTAGCTAATGTCCGAGGGGATATTTCTTGTGCGAGAGCCGAAGTAGTTGTTGTCAAAAACGATGTAGCGACTGTCCAAGACAAGGTCGAGGAAGTCCAAAAAGAAATTCAAAAAGCTAGAACTGATGTATCCAATGTTCAGGTAGACATTAATAACATTCATGCGGATATAACTGAGGTGCAAAGTGACATAACTAAGATTCAGGTAGAGGTCAACACAGTTTTCGTAGATATTACTAAAGTCCAAACTGATGTAAATAAAGTCAGGGAAGAAATCGAAAACTCAAAAACTCTTTGTACGCGTAATATAACTGCATTAGCGACTAGGTTAGTCGATGAATCAGTTAGAACGACAACGTCTTTAGCAGAGTTGAAGTATGATGTAGAGGTCATGAGAACCCAGGTATTAGACCACAATAGAGTATTAAAAGAGGATATCGAAGTAGACATAGCCGAAATGTTAACAGCAAACGTAGCGGTATGGAAAGACGAGTGGAATAAGTCAAGTGGGGAACATGTAACCCAAATTCAGGAAAGGATTGAAAGAAAACTTGCCAGTACGCAGATAGAAATTAACAATGAAGTAGTACAGATTAGGAAAGATTTAAGCGTCAGGATAAATTCGTTATCCGAAAAACAAGTTGACGATAGAACACAACTAGATCAGGATATGCAAACTTTAAAATCTACATTAGAGGATCAAATTCATAAAGTTGTCTCGGATGTAAATGAAACGACGAGTAAACTGAAAAATTTGAAGTTAGGAGAGGCTAGTTTAATGGAGAACTACAAAGAAGAGATTATCAAGAAAGTCTTAACAGAAATCACCGACAAGGATACAGAAGGCTTAGCTTGCGAATTGAATAGGAATTATGCTAGAAGACATAACCTAGAGCCAGAAGAAAGAGACGTGACTCCTGAAGAACGTGTATCCAGATTCAGAGAGGAGGATGACGAGAGGAACATGGAACCCGAGTGGAATTATCGAGATAGTGGGAAAAACTATCCGGATTCATATCCGAGGAACGTGACGGTCATTAGGAATTTCGAAGACAAACCACAAAAATTCAGTAGCACTGATAGTTTGACACCTATAGAGTATGTAAGGAATCTCAAAGATTATTTCATCGAAGCTCACATTCCCAGAGAGAGAGAGATGAAGATAGTAGAGAGATATCTGATTGGAGGACCCCTTGAATGGTTTCGCGCATTTAGATACACATTCAGTAACTTTGACGAGTTTGCAGAGGCATTAATCAAGCGATTTTGGTCTATAGAAGCGCAGAATTCGTTAAGAGCGGAGGTGTATTCAAGAAAATACTCAGGTACTCTTCCAACGAGGTACGCTGATTTCTTTACGAGTCAGTTGTCCCGCTTGAGATTTTTGCAACCCCCATTGTCCACGGAGCAACTAATAGATGCGATTTCTCGTATGCTGCCAGTTGAGGTGAGGAGACTTATAATTTCGTCCAACATCAGGGATTTATCCAGCATGGATGAATTACTGAGAAGGTTAGACTACACAAGTCCAATGCCTAACGTAGTCCAGAAAGGTCAAAGGCAGGAGTTTAAAGAAATCAATACGGTATACATGGACCAAGTCCAACAAACTGACAAGCCAGAGCAGGAGAAAAATGACAATGTAGGTCCTCACAGGAATAATCAGTTTAAAAATTACAGATCACAAGGTTACCGACCGTATCAACAGAGAAGAGGTTGGAACTACAACCGAGGAAACTACAATGGAAGAGGCAGATATTACAACAATAATGGGTATAACCGTAACTATAATAGGAATAACCAAAACCAAAATAGAAACCAGAATACTCAAAGTCAGGTTATGACACCTGATCAGTATCAGCAAAGAGAGAAGGAAAGCCAGCAATACTTAAAAGAATTAAGGGATAAAGAAGCTGACAATCAAAAGAAAAGGCAGGATGTTGTAATCGATCCTGGTCCTTCTACGAGCCAGCAGAACTTAGAAAATAGAAATACTGGTCAGAAGAGAAATTAGAGAGGAAAGAATACATTAACCACATAAACCCAGAGTAGAAGAAATATATGATTAAGGAACATAGAGGAAATATCATACTAGAGTAAGCCAGTAATAATTCAATTTCGTGTTCAAGAGAGTTGAGATACTTGTAACATTGAGTTTAAAAACAATTTGCAACTGTTTTTAAAACGTGGTGGGAGGAGAATGCCCCCGTAATTGAATTATGTAGAGACCACGGTGGCTATATTTGAAATTATAAGGAGAGTTATGGTTGTCATAGTTATGACGTAGGTAGTCATGACGTAAGCACGGATGACGTAAATGTTATGCCAGCAGGCTACTTGAGCTGAGATTCTCAGTGACGTCAGCATTTAGTCGAGAATGTTCCAAGATTTATGACGCAGTCGCAGGAAACGAGGAATTCTGCTGAGGAAGAAACTATGCTATTGGAGGAGAGGCATGAACCAATGAACGATAGTTTAAAGGAAGACGGAGATTGCTAAAACTACGGTATTTTTATTACTTTTGGAATGCAGGATTGTGGAAATCCATTTTTAAAACGTGGTGGGAGGAGAATGCCCCCGTAATTGAATTATGTAGAGACCACGGTGGCTATATTTGAAATTATAAGGAGAGTTATGGTTGTCATAGTTATGACGTAGGTAGTCATGACGTAAGCACGGATGACGTAAATGTTATGCCAGCAGGCTACTTGAGCTGAGATTCTCAGTGACGTCAGCATTTAGTCGAGAATGTTCCAAGATTTATGACGCAGTCGCAGGAAACGAGGAATTCTGCTGAGGAAGAAACTATGCTATTGGAGGAGAGGCATGAACCAATGAACGATAGTTTAAAGGAAGACAGAGATTGCTAAAACTATGGTATTTTTATTACTTTTGGAATGCAGGATTGTGGAAATCCATTTGCAGTAAATGGCATTGATTTGGAATTTTGGTGAAATTTATTTTCAGTTTTTGAATTTTGAAAATCCGTCATGTATTAACGAAGTTGGAAGTTCTAGCGATGACGCAGTATCACGCTTTGGAAGGGATGGTAACGCCCCTCGTGAAGTTAATAAAAGGGCTTGCGCAGAAGAGAGGAGCCTCCTTTCGTTCTCTGATCATTCTGAGATTTCATTCTCAGAGCATCGAAGTATATTTGTGAAAGTTCTTTTCTTATACATTCATTATAGTGAGACGTCGAAGTGAACAGCAGTGAAAAGAATCGTCTTTATAACGTGTGGCGAGGCCACTATATTAACGAGATCCAAGTCAAACTAGGTGAAGTTGAAACGGACCTTAGAAAGCTTCTACAAGTTTAGCTTCGAACAGTTAGCGGTCTCCGATAAGCTAATTGCATTGTGCAGTGCTTCATAAAGTAATAGAGAAAAGCTGAACAATTTCGACCGATTAGTTCGAAATATATTAGCAGTTTTATACGACTGAGAAAAGTGATTATCTCGCCACAAGAGAAGCACTTTTGTATAGCCAGAAGCAACGCAACGGCTGACGCTGCGAGTGGAATAGAAAGACTTCAGATTGCTTGGTTACACAACGATACAGTATAATGGAGCAATTGAATACGGCAGTTTGTTCTTCTAACACTACAACCGAAGAGCAGATGGAAGGCTAAGGCGCTTATTGCAATTGGGACATACTTCAACGGAGTAAGATAGCGACATGGAACTTCGCTAATTGCTATTCCACACAAGCGAACATGCGGTGAATACCATCTACACCCATGTTTCGTAATTAAAGGCTGAATACCATCGAACAGCCATAGAAGCAATTTCATACTCTGAATATGAATAATTTCTTCGGAAATTTCTACAAAACTTCATGGCGATTGTCTACTGGAACTTCAGGGAATTTTTCAAGAGAGGTCAGGGTGGACCCGACTCACAAAGAAGATTATTGCCGGAAGGATGTCTATTCGTCTTCAAGGAGCAGAGCGATTCACGGAGAAGGAAGCAGTTCGATTCTCCGAGGGTGCTATTTCCTATTTCGAGGATGGAGCTCAACTTTAACGAGGTGAAATGGATCCATCAGCAGTCTTCTTTGGGGAATTTTCCTCTGGAACGTCAATCGGCAGATAAGGTAGTCGTGAACGTTTATTGTATTTGAGTATAGTAATGATGTTTGAGCAACCATTTTTCCCATATTTTTATCCTCTTGTATTTTTGCCCTATTTTCTTGTTGAGATTCTTATTCTCAGTACACCTTGATGAGCTTTGCATTTTTCGACGATTTATTAAAACATTGTTTTGTCATGGGCATAGTTAACGATTTTGAATCAGTTGAGACTGATATTTAGATTTTTCAGTAATTAAAATTTTTGTAGTCACGATTTGACTGTAAGTTAATGATTTTTATGGCAGATTTAAATTCAGACAGCGTGTCATTTTATTAAAGTAATTCAACCCCAGTTTAATTACTTTGAACAATTTTCTGTCATCATCAAGAAGGAAGAACATTTAAATGATTTTAGAGCGTTAAAATCTCTTACGTTGTCGACGATCTTGGAAATACTAGTCGTTAATTGAATTGATTGCAACACAGACATTTATCGTCAATTATGAATGAACATTGCATTATAGACACTTTTGTGAAAGAGTAACTTTAATAATGAATTATTGAATGCATTAAAGTCAAGTACTTTTGTTAGGAGTTTTTCTCAAGTAGAGAATTATATAACGATGTTTGCATTCCCCAGTCTAATTGGATTCTATTCGACTACTTTGCTTTTTAGTCGCACTTTATTTGAAGATAGTATTTTCATACTACAATTTCTTTTAAGATGGTAATCTTAAATTTTGATAGACCAGACAGGCGTATATAAGCGTATTCACCATTAAATTTGTTTGTGATTGGCAAGTTTTGACTTCATTTCGGTTCATGAATGAAATCCACGAAGGTTAAATAGAAAAACAGTTTTGAAACAATTAATGATTATAAAAAAATTTAAGTGGAACTATGAATGTATAATCGCTAGTGCAGCGCGTGTTGAAAGTCGCTGAGATATAATGCCCTTGAATATGAAGGAAGTTCCCACAGGAATAAATGTTAAAGAATTATTTGTGGAAGTTTTGTAAGTTATGTGAAAGTTGAATGCCATATAGATTAATATATGATGATTTTGGGCATATGTTTAATGCAGATTGTGCATTAACTTGTTAGCGAAGGATTTTCCGCTGGAGTAAGATTGTCATAGTTCGTTGAAAATAAATCAAGTGATTTACTGTTATAATTAACACGAGTTTTGAAAGAATTTGAGATAAGATTTTGAATGAAGGTTGCCGTCACAAATCATTATTAAAACCTTTATTAAACCAGATTGTGACATTAACATGTATAACTAACCTTCATTGGTCGATTATATTAAACAAGATTATGAAAATTACCAACCGAATGGACATGTGGTTAATGTATTTATTAAATTAATAATTTAAACAATTTAAATGTTAATATTGTAAATAATTGCTGTAAATATTTTTGAAAATAATATGGAACGAGAGTGATGTTAAAGGCGTGCTTATAATATTTTTATTGTCTTTGACAAATATTATAAACAATTTCTAATTGTTATAAATAATTTATGTGATTTTGTTATAAACATTTAAGAGCTAATTAAACAATTGGATGAGAAGTTAACAAGTTTATGGAATTAACATAATGATCCAATAGGATGTGAGCAAAGTACTTGAAAGATTTGCGTAAATATTAATGTGAGTTGTCTTGTAGACATTTAAAAGCTTGAGAGAGCAAGCTGTATGTTACGTAACACAGCAGGTGAGAAGGGAGTCCATTCAACCAGTATGCAACAGGTTCGAGGGTAGCTCGCAGCTGGGCCAACATCTGGTTAACAGAGTGAGGTCGTCCACACTCCGGCCTTGCGACTATAAATACCATTCTCATGTTTATTAAAAGGAAACCAAATGCTCTATATATGTCACACCCTTACGTCCTTTTCCAATCCAATAGTGTTATGAATATTACGTTATTTGGAGCTCTTGGGAGCTAAAATGTTTTATATCATGTTGTATGATAATTTTTGCAAGTCCTACTGAGGACGTAGTCAGATTGACTTGGGCTACTGATAGCCACGTTGATTTTGTTGTGTTATCAAAATCATACCCTTTATTAGAAATAAAGCTTTTGTACAGTTCAAAGTTCTCGTCTTCGTCTTGGCTCATTTTTAAATGTCATGGTGGAGGTTATTGTGTGAACAGACTTTTAGTGATCCTGTTGTCAACTCAAACCCCGAGATAATTAAGAGGTAAGTAACGGTAAGTATGAACCCCCGTCTATTTTGGTGTGTTCCACAATGATTTCCTGTGAACTTCTGTGCTCTTATCTCGATAGTATCTGTCAGTGCCATTTTCATTGATGTAACTGTGCCGGTGCGATTGATAATTGGCAATCCGATTGAGGGGGCGGATATCTGACAGCCTACTATCCAGGTAAACGGGGACAGTACGTGTGTGATATTCCTCAGCTGAGTGTGGTCCGTGGGTGGTGTTATTGTATGAATAAGGTGCTGCTGTGAATCTTTGACTTCTCTTTAATGCTGTGTGATTTGTTTAGTGTTCGGTGTACAGAAACTGTAACGGCTGATAAAGATTGTAATTAACATGTCTCGATATTAATTGTGGTTTTCATTGGTTTAAGAGTCGATTAAGTGGAAAGGTTTGTATCCTGAAAATTCAAGAACAAATATTCTTAATGATATATAAACACAGACCAACGAAACACAGTTGTTGTTTCATTTGAGGGGATTGGACATCGCGGTCATATATCCCCGTGTGCTTGAGTGTGTATAGAATTTATCTGATAACCTGAGTTATTGGTGTGCCAGTAGTAGTGTCTATATTTGTAATTCAGTTGAGGATTGGGAAGGAGGTGGCCGTGGCCTTAAGTTAGGAACCATACCAGCATTTGCCTGGAGTATAATTGGGGGAAACCACGGAAAACCATTTCCAGGATGTCTCAGGTGGGAATTGAACCCACCTCAGTTTTTCCTCACGATACTGAGTGTACCCAGTTCCAGCCCTCAGACCGGAATTATATTTTTGGCAGAGCCGGGAATCAAACCCGGACCACCCGGACAGCCTAGAATGTTAACCGCTACACCACGAGGTGTTCCAACGAAACGCAAATATGGGTTGTGTTATATATCAATGTTTCTTATGCATTTTGTTCCTCAAAGGGAAATATTTCCAACAATAATATCCCAGTGAAAGTATTTTATGATTTGAACACATCCTGTGGAAATGATTTCTATTCTTATCCTGAAATCTCCGAGTGAACACTATCGTGTCTGGAAGAAACATGGCCTTAAAGCATTGTGACGTCCAATGTTACTGACATTGCTAAATTCTTGATGGACTCAATCACTGTCCTCCAGTCTTTATGTGGCGAGAAACCTGTAGAGGTGAAAATTTAATTTTAATGATCTATAATGATCTACTGCAGTGTTCCCCAAACATTTTTGTGTGTGTACCAGTTTAAGAGATGAGAATCTCTCGCATACCACCTAATGGTTGGGAGATATAGTAACTATAAACCCCATCACCACTACGTAGCTGAGTTAGACTGTTGTAGTTTAAGATCAAATAATAAAAAGTGTGTCCAGTTGTTTTATTATTTATTACAATAAGTATTCAATTCAAACATTCAGAAATGACACTGTACAAATTATATTAATAAAAAAAGATCTTAATAATTACAGTAAACATAAAAACCAAAGTTCAACTAACAACTTCAGTGTGAAATGTGAGCTCGAAGATTAGAAGCCAACTTAGGGATGTCTTTTCTAAGATTGCTGAGTCTCAATCAAAAATTGTTTTCCAATGTAAGGAGCCTATACCGGTATTTATTCTTGAGATAAACAAAGGAAGAAAATGCTGTCTCACACAAGTACGAAGTAGTGAAAGGCAGTAAATATCCAACTGCTTTGTCAGCTATGTGTGCATAGTCTGCACGCCTCTCAACCTATATTAAGGTTAATGGAATTCGAAATAATTATCTTCTTAGTTAAATATTGTAATGGCGGCCACACAAATGTTCAAAGCTTAAATCAAATTACGATTAACCTAATCATCCGATCTCTACCAAATTTTGCAATAACATACCTTTATAGAGGAAGCATCCTTTGACCAAATAACTAGGTCATTAGCCTAATAGTTTGCGGATGGCGGCCATCTTTGTGTGAAAATCAATTCCCCCTATTAATTCAAACAAGGTGAAACCAACTGGAACGAAATTTGGTACAGAGGTAGCACTAGCAAAGGACACCTCAGTGGCATGTTTTATATCGCCGCCATCTTGACAGAAACGTAATGGCGGCCACACGAATGTTCAAAGCTTAAATCAAATTACGATTAACCTAATCATCCGATCTCTACCAAATTTTGCAACTACATACCTTTATGGAGGGAGCATCCTTTGACCAATCTAATAGGTTATTAGCCTAATAGTTTGCGGGTGGCGGTCATCTTTATGTCAAAATTGATTCCCCCTATTAATTCGAACACGGTGGAACCGAATGGAACGAAATTTCGTACAGAGGTAGCACTAGCAAAGGGCACCTCAGTGTCATGTTTTATATCGCCACCATCTTGACTGAAACGTAATGGCGGCCACACGAATGTTCAAAGCTTAAATCAAATTACGATTAACCTAATCATCCGATCTCTACCAAATTTTGCAACTACATACCTGTATGGAGGGAGCATCCTTTGACCAATCTAATAGGTCATTCGCCTAATAGTTTACGGATGGCGGCCATCTTTGTGTCAAAATCGATTCTCCCTATTAATTCAAACACGGTGAAACCGAATGGAACGAAATTTGGTACAGAGATAGCACTAGTAAAGGGCATCTCAGTGTTATGATTTATATCGCCGCCATATTGGCATAAACGTAATGGCGGCCACACAAATGTTCAAAGCTTAAATCAAATTACGATTAGCCTAATCATCCGATCTCTAGCAAATTTAGCAACAACATACCTTTATGGAGGGAGCATCCTTTGACCAAACTAATAGGTCATCAGCCTAATATTTTGCGGATGGCGGCCATCTTTGTGTGAAAATCGATTCCCCTTATCAATTCGAACACGGTGAAACCGAATGGAACGAAATTTGGTACAGAGGTAGCACTAGCAAAGGGCACCTCAGTGTCATGTTTTATATCACCGCTATCTTGACGGAAACGTAATCGCGGCCACCCAAATGTTAAAAGCTAAAATGTAATTACGACCAACCTAATAATCTAGTCTCTACCAAATTTTGCAACACCATATCTTTATGTGGGAAACATATTCAGACCAAACAGCAAGAACATCAGCCCAATAGTTTGCAGATGGTGGCCAAGTATGTGTGCAAATCAATTCACCCTATCAATTCAAACACGGTGAAACCGAATTGAACGAAATTTGGTACAGAGGTAGCACTAGCAAAGGGCACCTCATATTCATGTTTAATATCCCTATAGCACGTTGTATTTCAACAAGCTACTACAACCAACATTCAATCATACTCCTTGAAAAGGACAAAGAGTTATAACAATACCCATGCATTTTGGAGAAAGTAGGCTATATGTTCTTTACTGAACATCTTGTTTTATATATTTTTCGTAACATCACCACGTACCACTGCAGCAGTACGAGCGTACCACAGTTTGGAAAACGCTGATCTACAGTACTAACGTGACTGCAGTCAATCTCCTAGTCAGGGATCATGTTCTATATAGCGCTGTTGAATTGAAGCATGCCAGCTGCCGAGGTATGTCACACTCTTATAGGGTGATTACAATCGAATGATTGTACACTATTACATATTAATTATTAATACATATGAGTCTATGATCATAATATATCATTTCATTATCATGTATACTGTATTAGACACTAAGGTGTGTGTTTTACAAAACTCAAGCTCTTAAACCAGAGGGAATTAGAAGGTGCGGTTTGTGCCAAAATCTTCCAAATCGTCCCAATAGTACAAGAAAATTCTTTCATTTTTAGAAAGGTAACGTAAATACAGTATAGGCTATGTCTTTGTTTACAAAGTGCGTTTAAACAAATAAACAAGACGATAACCCTTGGCAGATGTGTGTAGCGTCCAGCCCGCATAACAGAAAAGCCACAAGCAAAATTTATCGTATAAGCCCTCTAGTTATTATCATTATTAACCTCCTATTATTATTATTATTATTATTATTATTATTATTATTATTATTATTATTATTATTATTGTTATTATTATTATATAAGACTATAATCATCCGTTTATCATGATAATCAGAATATTCATAACAATAGTAATGCTGTTATGTAGAATTTCAGGACCTGGAGGAAACCAGTCCCACATTCGCTTTGTCCAGCACAATTTTCACCTGCAGCGACCGATATTTGAACACATATTTCAACAATTTCTTCGCTTATTTAATTAGTGCATCTCCTGAAAATAAAAAAAGGCAGCAACACGACTCTTCTGCTTATTTATGGGGTTCAAAGGATAACAAAATCAACTGCCAATAACATTGATGTGTGCAAGAATGTAAAGCAAGAGCGCAATGTACTTAGCTTCCCCAAGCTGCGCTTTGTTTGTGTATGTGTATCATGGGGGAGATTTATTTCGTCCGAGTTTGTCCATTTACCAGCTTACATGAGGCACTTAAAGGATATATTTGCATTCCCTAGGATGTCTTTCCATCCCCACATCTGGACCGAATGTTTAAATTTCCCATACATCGCATTGCATCAATATACTCAACGCCCCGTAAAATAAATATAACTCGAGATGGCTTTAAGAGTGAATAAACTGAAATGAGTCTCATCACCTCCTTAAAGTGCAAAGTGAATTCTTGTGTAGTCTTTAACAAAGTAAAAATAATAATAATCAAACTCCAGTCCTTCGGCATAGTTAGGCCTAATGACTAAAGGACAATCCAATTATTTAAAATAATAATGGAAATGTTTACGGGAATGCAAATACAATTCAGCATGCTTGGCTATCACCGCAGAGAACCGGGCTCAATTCCCGGCTCTGCCAAGAAATTTAATTCTGGTCTGAGGGCTAGAACGGGTTACACTCAGCTTCGTGAAGCAAATCTGAGAAGAGGTGAGTTCAATTCCTACCTCCGCTATCCTGGAAGTGGTTTTCCGTGGCATCCCACTTCTACTCCAGGCAAATGCCGGGATGGTACCTCACTCAAGCCCACGGTAGATTCCTACCCTTCGTCAATTACAAATACACACACTAGAACATACATTACAGTGTTACAGGTTATCAATCGAATTCTCCACACACCCAAGTGCACGGGGTTACATGACAACGTTGTCACAAAGCCCCTGAATGAATCGGCAACAAACTACTATTACAATTTATAATTTTCTAATGGGAGGAAGTTTGCCATGTCCATAATTTTGATACCATCCCGTTATTTGCCTTGAGTAGAGGTGACTTTCAGCTATTGGGTCGTGTTGTGTATATTGGGTGAGAGCCTGAAGGATGTAACTTAAAGAGTCTAATAATCAGGGCTCATGTGCGAATTGAACCCACGACCAGTGACTTTGGCCGACGATAACCTATCGTTTGGCAAGCTTGAAACACCAAATTCCGTGCGATCTCCGAAGTTAATTTGTTGTGTTTGTTGTTAAATATTAGGTAGGGGCTTCGCGACATTGTAGTCATGTAGAATTTATCTGATAACCTATGTCACTGTGATGTCTGTGCTAGTGTGTGTATCTGCACTTGAGGTAGGATTCGCGTAGAAAACGGCCGTGGCTTTAAGTTAGATACCATCCCGCCGTTTGCCTGGACTGGAAGTGGGAAACCACGGAAACCCACTTCCAAGATGGCTGGTTAGGAATAGTACCCACATCTTATCATATTTGTCTCACGAGGCTTAGTGTACCTCATTCCAGCCCTTAGTGCAGAATTAAATTTCTTGGCAGAGCCGGGAATCGACCCAGGCCTCCATGGTGGCAGTCAAGAATGCTAGCCACTACTCAACGAGGTGGACCCTAGGGATAGTATTGTCCCCAACTCTCGAATAATAAGGAACTTAAAAATAAGGAGAGAGATGAAAGGTCGTTAGGAAAGGGAAATAAGAGAGGGTTCGTCCCTAAGTCTGTGAAATAAAAGGAGGAAACGAACCCAAGCCAGGAATCCTTCAGAGTTGCCAAATCCAGAACTCACCAGTCGTGAGCCTTTGATGATGATGATGATGATAATTGTTGTTTTAAGGGGCCTAACATCGAGGTAGTGTTATTAAAGGGGCACATTTTATGCTAGGGCCTTCTTTTGGGCCTCTTTCAGTTATACAGGATGAGAGATAAGCAGAGGCCTGACTCTTCGAAGAATGAGAATAGCAGAAAATAATAATTTGTCCTGCGCCAATTAAAGTGGGATAATGAAATATACCCAAGGCCTTGGACACCACTGGGGTCGGGAGAGAACAATAGTTGACCAAGGGAGATCGGCACGAAAACTGAAAGATAGGAACCCGGCACAAGTAAGTGGAAGCAATGTCGGACTCAGCTGGGGGTCACCGTGGAGGCCCGGTTGATTCCCGTGTATGCCAAGAAATTTAATTCTGATGTGAATCGGGGAACACTCAACCCCGCGAGGCAAAACTGAGAAGAGGTCGGTTTGATTCCATCCTCAGACATCCTGGAAGTGGTTTTCAGTGGTTCCTCACTTCTACTCCAGGAAAATGCCGGGATGGTACCTAACGTAAGGCCACAGCCACGTACTATCGAAATAGTACCTCAATTACGAATACACACGCTAGTACAGATACCACAGTGACACAGATTATCAGATAACTTATACACACATCCACGTACACAATGTCGCTTAGCCCCTAAAGAATCAACAACAACAAACTAGTTGTGAGCCTCTGAGAGAAACTATTCTTCTACTCCTTCCTCCTTTTCTTCACCTTTTTCTTCTTCTTCTCCCTCTTTCGATATTGGTACCTCTTGGGGGATTTGCATATCTTTCATGTCGTTGCGGTACCTTAAATCAGAATTAGAATTTTCTTCAGAGCCTGGAGTTGAACCGGGCGTATGGGGCGGTAGCCAAATATGCTAGGGGAATGGTGGCACATCGGTCCAGCTCTTTGCCTCTCAGCAAGGTAGACCGGGTTCGATTCCCGGTCAATGCATGCGAGAAGTGAAATGCCTTGCCATGTCCTGTGGTTCGGATTTCACGTAAAAAGGAGATCTTCTGGCTTATGATCGCGAGATTAAAGGTCACGTAAAACTACAATATTTCTTCCATTGCTTCCAAATATGCTAACCGCTACAGCACGAAGCATACCACAACCTCGGTGATGTGCTTACATTATAATTGTGTCTAGCATTAGCTGTTGAAGAATCGTTTATGCTAGGCATGCACTACAACACACTCAACCATCAAGAGAGAATTTGGGACAGCTTGAACGCGTATAATGGATCAATTGAAGGGAGTCAAGCTTCTACAATACGTGTCAGAAGCCAGGATTCGATCTCCGAACCCGTCACTGACAGAAGCGAAGATAAATTGCCCAAGCAATTTCACAGACAAATCCTACTGTCGAACCTTACCTCATAACTAATCCCTTTGTCTGCACATCTATTATAACCACAATTCAGGGGTAGTCAACGTTTTCGTCCCGCACAAGTGTGTTAATAGTTTGAGATAATAGCTATTTCTTTCAAAAATACGAGGACATTAGTGTGTATAAGTATTCTTTGTGCTTTGCCAAATGATGGACAGGTATTGAGAGTATTTTATAAGTTACGACTTCACATTACCAGTTATTTTATGGCAAGTACTTATTTATCACAACTGTCCGGTCCCTGGCCAATTGTGTATAATATACTAGGTTTTGGCCGAAAGGACCCAAGTTTAATTCTTGGCCAGACCATGGTAAGCTCCAGTGCATGCTGTAACTAGTGAATTGGATGTTTGTGTGGTCTCGGTTGCTATTGCATTACCATCACGACGTACAGTTAACCCAGGGCATCAATTCGGTAGGACTGCAACAGTTCTTTACAAAGGTTGGTGCAGATGATCTCGCTGTTCCACTCCTTTAAAAAAATCTGCGTCATTATTATTATTAATATTATTATCTTTAATTTCTCATAAATTATTATGGTACACTTCAGTCTACAAGATACGGATTAGATAAACAAGTATCCTGTAAACCTATTATTGAGATAATACTGCAAACCTATTATTGAGATAAAAAACAAGTAGTTCCGTGAAGAACTATACAGCCTATTTTCATATATCCTACTTATGTTAATTGCCACTATCAACATACACAATTTCTGTTTGATTGCTGTAATAGATTCGTAGATATTAAGAACCGACTAAATATTTCGGTTGGTCGCCATGTTGGATTTTATATATGTAGGTCCTAGAGTTATGTACTGTTACATGCAGATTATTGTGAACGTGTAGTATTCAAACTTCAATCGCAGGATTAGGACACAAGAAAAAACAAGGAGATTTAAAAATTTTTCACAGCTGCCATCTTGAGGTTATGGAAACAATTGAAATAAATTAGATGCCAGTGGATTAACATTCGTATAAGGATTTACTGTACCAAGTTTCACTGCACTCGGATGGTTAAATTGCGAGAAATGTCCATGTGAATATTTATAATTCGCGTCACCGCCATGTTGGATTTGTGATCACCAGGTTATTTAAAGTCTTATAGGTGAACTTATGTTCATAGCCCCTATGAACAATAAAAAATGCAGTTTGATTGCTAAAATAGATTCGTAGATATTCAGTATCGTCTAAATATTTCGGATGGTCGCCATGTTGGATTGTTAAATGTATAGGCCATAGAGGCATGTACCATTAAAGGAAAATTATTGCGTAGGTTCATTATTCAAATTTTCACTTCGATCGCATGACTACATCACAAGAAATAAAAACTTAATTTTAAAATTCGCACTGCCGCCATCTTGAGGTTATGTAAACAATTGAACTAAATTAGATACCAGTGGATTACAATGTGTATAAATATTTCCTGTACCAGGTTTCAGTGCGCTTGGAACATTAAATCGCGAGAAAGGTCTATTTAAAATTTTCGAATTCGCTTGGCCGCCATGTTCGTTTTGTAGTTAACCGGTTTTTGAAAGTCTTATAGATGGACTTCCAGTAGTGCCCTTTATCTCCGTACAAAATTTTAGGGAGATACCGCTAATAGTTTCAGAGATATAGAATGCCGGTGAAATATTTCGCACATCCGCCATCTTGTGATTATGTAAACAATTGAACGAAGTTAGATGTCGGTGCATTACAATGTATACAAACATATACTGTACCAAGTTTCATTGCGTTTGGTTGGTCAAATCACGAGAAACGTCTATTTAAAAGTCGCAAATTCGCTTGGCCTCCATGTTGGTTTTGTAGTTACCAGGTTTACAAAAGTCACATAAGTGAACTTATAGTAGTTCCCTCTATCACCATAGAAAATCACAGGGTAATATCGGTAATAGTTTCGGAGATATTGAATGCTGGTGAAATATTTCGCACAGCCGCCATGTTGGATTGGTGAGTTGTAACAAAATTTGAAGGGCACGGTCGAGGTCGCCGGGAATAGTGCTATGAACTTTCCGAGTTTCATTGAAATCGCTCCTGCCGTTTAGATTTTATTAGGGGGGGGACACACACACGAATCACACACACACACACACACACACACACGCACACACACACGGACAAAAGGTGATCTCATAAGCCTATTTTTTCAAAATTGAAAATAGGCTAAAAATAGCCTAACAATATGGCATGTATCCAGCAGCACCGCCTTCTGTATTCTGGCAATCAGATGTTTCATTTGCAGTTCCTCCAAAGCCGTTGCCAACGTCTTTGGAACAACTCCCGTGGAAGAGATCACCACTGGCAAAATTCTCACGCATTTTAGTCCCCATAGTTTTCGCATTTCTTCAGCCAACGGTGCGTACTTGTTTGTTTTCTTAGCTTGCGTAGTTTGCATATTTTTGCTAAGTGGGAGAGCAATGTCTATCAAGTAGGCCTTTTGGTTTCTTTTATTGAGATAGACAATATCAGGTCGATAGGCCAAGACTTTCTGGTCGGTTAAAATAGGTCTATCCTAATACATCTTATAATGCTCATTTTCAAGCACGTTGGCAGGCTGGTAATTGTAGTACTCCATGCCCGTATCCAGATATCTACATTTTATTGCTAGCTCTTGATGTAAGATCCTAGTAACATCATTGTGCCTCTTGGTATCCTCTATACCAGCCAGCGTAGAGCAGCCACCGATGATATGATCGATGGTTTCCAGCGCTGAGGTGTATCTACGACATCGATCATCTGCTACATTCTTTCTAAGGTTGTGCTTTCTGTAATTTTTTGTTGCAATGACACGGTCCTGTATTGCAATTACAAAGCCCTGCTGGTGTAGCAACTAGCATTCTTAGCTGTCACTCCGGAGGCAAAACGGAGAAGAGGAAGTGGTCTTCCGTGGTTCCTCACTTCTACTTCAGGCAAATGCTGGGATTGTTCCTAACTTAAGGTCACGGCTGACTCCTTCCCATTCCTCGCCTGAATTACACGCACACCAATACAGCCATAAAAATAACACAGGCTATTACACAAAAATTTGCATTCACGGAGTTAAATGACTCATTAAATGAAACAACAATAAAAAATAATATCAGAATATCAAAGCAGCGAAGTTCAACTTCAGTCACGGTGAAACTAACTCCACATACAATACAGTAACCTACATTACATTACACAGCCTCAGAAGTTGTCTATTATCAGTCACCCAGTAGCGTGACTGAGCACGGTAAGGCACACTCCACGTTTGGAATGGGAAGTTGGGTGTTGAGATAATTTAGGTTTGAATCCCATCGCTAACAGCGGCCAGCCTGGGTGTGATTATTTTGAGGTATCTCCAAACATCCTCCAGGCAACTGCCGGGAATAAATCGTAGGCTACACCAAGTTTCGGGGCACTTACTCAACCCTTGAACTAAAATCACCTCAACTGTAACAAGTTGTCTTTTTTTTTCAAAGAGTTTGTAGACAATGTTTAATTATTTATTTATTTATTTATTTATTTATTTTCCTTTTTCCATTTTCAATATACAATATTCAATTTTCAATTCTCAGTTTTCAATTATTTATTTAAACGTTTTGTTTTTGTTTTTCATATTTAAAATTTTTATTTTTAAATTTCTTATATTTTCAACTGATATGCTTTAAATTAAATTTTTATTTCTTTCTTATTGTTTAATTTTTAATGTCTAATTTCTAATTTTTAATTTTAATGATATTCATTAACTTTTAATATTTAATTATTAATTTTTAATGTTTAAATTTCATGCTAAATTATTTATGTTTAATCTTTATTTTTAATGTTTAATTATTAGTCTAATCTTTAAAGTTAAAGTACAAATTATTAGTTTTTCATTTTTATATTTTTAATGTTTAATTTTTAATTGTAATTTAAATATTGATGTATAATTATTAATGTATAATTTTATATGTTTAATTGTTAATGTTTTATATTGAATTTGTTTTAATTTAATTTTAATGATTGATTATTAATTTTTATTTTTAATGTTTAATTTTAAATTTAATATTAATTTATAAATATTTTATATCTTATTTTTTAAATTTTTGTTCTTTTAATCTTTAATATTCAATGTTAATTGCTATTTTTGAACTTTAAATTTTTAATGTTTAACTTTTAATTTTTGTTAATAAATTTTAAGTTATAATTTTTATGGTATATTGGCTTTCACGGCTACTTGAGATTTTGACTCTCGCAGTGAAGAAGCACGGGTGCGCTTCGTAGGAAGGGAGGTAGCGCGCAGTTCACTACTCCTGTGAGAATCCGGGCACAGACACCAAGAGCCAGCTGATGAGCTTGTCTTGGTGTTCCTAGGTGAACCCCCGCATAGGACACGGGATGAACCTAGAAAAATTGCTGTGTTTTTTAATTTTACTGTAATGTTTGTTGGTTTGTTTGTTTGTTTGTTTGTATGTTCCTTCCTTCCTTCCTTCCTTCCTTCCTTCCTTCCTTCCTTCCTTCCATGTGGTCACTACAATAGCACAGATTTCCAGAAACGTGTCTACACACATACACCAAGTAAGCTATTGTACATGCTGTAATTGTCATACGGTCGTAACTCACACATTATATTACATATAAAATCCGAACTACATACTCGTATTGTAATGTGTAAGCTATCTTGAAATGGTCATTAGTGATACAAATCATAATTATATGACACTCGGTACATGACTTCCTGCATGTTACAGGCTTTGTCTCTCCCGAGTGAACGGGTTTCGGTATTATATGCTCATTTATTTGGGGCCAGGGGATTACCTCGTAATCATTTCACATATAGCAACCATTTGTGGGACAATCGTTCTGTGCTAAAAGCAATTCTCATTTGTGGAGTTTGGGCAAGGGGAAACTAGGAAATTGAAGCTCATTTTTCATTGGTCTAACCCCTCAATCTTGAACAATACAACAATAAGAGCTACTCTTTTGTTAGAAGCCGTTGGCTCGCGCGTTATCGGGTAACAACGCTACGGGCAATTGCGAGGGTGGAACACGCCATGGAGTCACGTGCCAGCGCCGTCAAGCGTGGATCTGCTATGCCTAGAATGAAGACATGCTCCAGTTACAGCGGCAGACCGCCCGGCAGCTACATTTCTGTCCGCACGATTTATGCAGCCGCCTCCGTAGCGTAGCGGTCAGCATGGTTAGCTGCCGCCCCGGAGGTCCTGGGTTCGATTCCCGGCTCTGCCACGAAATTTGAAAAGTGGTATGAGGACTGGAACGGGGTCTACTCAGACTCGGGTGGTCCAAATGAGTAGAGGGGGTTCGATTCCCACCTCAGCCATCCTCGAAGTGGTTTTCCGTGGTTTCCCACTTTGTCTTCGGGCAAATGCCGGGATGGTGCCTACTGTAAGGCCACGGCCGCCTCCTTCCCTCTTCTTAGCCTATCCATCCCAATCTTCCATCCCTTCCCGTCCCTCATGACGCCCCTGTTCGCTTTGCAGGTGCGGCCGCCTGGGCGAAGTGCTGATCACACCTCCCAGTTGTATCCCTCCCGACCAGATGTTCCAAGCTCCAGGACACTGCTCATTGAGGCGGTAGTGGTGAGTTCCCTCGCTGATTCCGTGGGAACCACCAACCTAGAGGGTAAATTGACTAAATAAAAAATAAAAAATACGATTTATGCAAGAGATTTTCACATATAATAATGCGAAATAAAAATTTAAAACATCAGAGTGTGTTTTCCTTAACATTGACTATGATCGCTTCGGTCTGTAGTGACTACCGTAGGTTAACTGATTGTCATCTCTGATGTCGCGGGCGGGTTCGATCTCAGCTCTAACAATAAATTAAATTCTGATCTGGGGGCTAGATAGAGGTATACTCAGCCTCTTGAGATTAAATGAAAATAGGTGGGCTCTATTCCCACCTAAGCTGTCCCAGAGGTGGGTTTGTATAATTTCCCACTTCTGTTGTTGTTGTTTGTTAACGTGAGATAGTGAAGCCATTTTTCAGTGTTGCCTGTACAAACTTTTTTTTAGAGTATGGCTTTTAGTGCCGGGAGTGTCCGAGGACATGTTCGGCTGGCCAGTGTTTGTAGCTGCTTCTATGCGGACACCCATTGGGAGAGCTACAAGTACCGTCACGTGTGGTGTGTTGTCTGGGGAGGAAAGTGTGATTGTAAGGACGAGGAATTGGAAGGTAGCGGCTGTGGCCTATAGTTTGGGATCAACCCCCGCATTTGCCTGGAAGGAAGATGGGAAACCACAGAAGACCGTATTCAAGATTGCCGGCGGGGGGATTCGAACCTCCTCGCCTCCCGGATGTGAGCGACTGCCAGCAGCCACGCCGTAACGACCACGGCTAACTCACCCAGTTGTACAAACTGTATTTTATATATAGTGTAAACCCACTCGATCAAATTGGGCAAGAAGCGTGTTAACCAAGTACAAATTATAAATAGATAACCTAATCGTTTCATCTCTACATAGCTATCTCACACTACATCCGGGGCAATCTGTTTGACATGTTTTAACCTTGGTCTACCCCTGCAGATCTTTCACTCGTCCCTTCCTTCCTTCCGTAACTAAGTTTGTTATTCATGGGTGCCTTAGTGGTAGTATCCTACCAACCTATCCTTTTCTTTTTATACATCTTCTCTTCATTAGAACTCGCCAGAAACATCTCTCCTCTCCCACTCGTCTTAGTACATCTTCATGTGTTGCTCTATCCACCTATATGATCTTCATTATTATCCTGTAACGCCACGTTTCAAATGCTTATACCCTTCTCTTTTCTTCTGCACGAAGTCCCAGTTTCACCTCCATAGAGCGTCACGCTTCAGACAAAGGCTTTCAAAAATGACTTTCTAATACATAAATCTATACTTGATGTCAACAGATTTATTGTCTGTAAAAAGAAAGTTCCCTTGCCCATAACAACCTACTTTTTAAATCCTCTTTATTTTGTCCACACTAGTTATTTTGCTCCCAAGTAGGAGAGGTCTCCTACTTTCTTCAGATTGTCACCTGCCAATCCGATGTCAAATTCTACTCCAGGCAAAGTAAAGACCGCACTACTTTCTCCTCAGAATTCTAGCCTCAATTACGAATACACACGCTACACTACAATAATATAGGTTATCAGACAAATCCTACACGCATCTGACAAGGGAAGAATCAGGTAAAACAGGTCAAAACCTATCTTGAAACTTTGTGGACTCAATCGTTGTACTATAAGAGGACAACGTGTGGAATATCAGCTGCCAGATTGAACTGCAAGGCTCCGAAATCATGAGGTGAATCTCTCATATAAATCAATGGGAAGTAGCGAGTACCGTACATGTAGAAAGGGACAGCTCTGGCGGCCAAGGCACTCAGGCTGGTGGGAAGCAGCCGCACGCTCCAGTCAGCTGTGGGCGTTTTTCACTATGTCCATCAATAACAAGCAACAGCAATTAGGAGTGCCGCAGGGATGCCCAGCTCCGCCAGCCGTCATGCCTGCGTACAAGGATGTCAGGTACGATTTCGGAGCCTTGCAGTTCAATCTGGCAGCTGATTTTCCGCACGTTGTCCTCTTATAGTACAACGATTGCGTCCACAAAGTTTCAAGATAGGTTTCAACCTGTTTTTCTTGATACTTCCCTTGTAAGTACATGGAGGGAGTCCGTCATTTTGTGTAGGCTAAAGATAGGTCATACAAGATCCACCCACTCGTTCCTAATGAGAAGGAAAGACCCCCCCCCCCCTTTTTTTGTACCTGTGGAGCCGTTTTCACCGTGGCCCACATTTTAACCGAGTGTGTGGATCTTGGTGACTTACGAAGAAACCTTGGTTTGCAGATGACACTCAAACTTATATTAGCCGATGACGCGGTGGCTGCTGATCACGTCATCCGCTTTATAAGTGAGAGTGGATTAGGGCCTGCAATCTAAATTTTCCAGTGTACATTGACTCAATGACTTGTTCGTTTTTGAATGCTTAATTTTTGTTTATACTGTATTATATTTATTATTATTTTTTTAGTTCTTTTGTTGTTTTTTTAGGTCTTTTCAAATTTAGGTGTCCACCTCTAAATTTTAAATTCGACTCCAAATTTGTATTCTTTAATCTTTGTTAAGAGGAGCAGATGACCTCGTAGTTCCGCCCCTTAATACAACAATAACTATACTAACATGGGCTGCTAGCTACAATATAAAAGCCTTTAATGAAAGGACGATAATCTCCAAACACATCAATTCTCATCGTGGCCGGTTGCAAGATGATCACATGGCTTCATCCAATCTAAAATGATCATAGGAAACACTTGAGCGCTCCCTCCATATTCCGATACAAGAAGGGCTCTCCTGCCTCAGGTATTACCATCGTACCGCGCTGGAAGTCTAACACATAAGCCGGTCTTACTTAATAGCTTATTGCTATTAATGATTTTCCCTCGCTGTACGTCGTAGAAGTGGCTGGCAGGAAATTAAATAGCTGAAAGAGCGGAAGAGGGGCTCAGAAGCGCGCATCTCCGCTCGAGCTGACGTGAAAGAATTAGGCGCCCTTCACTTCTCCTCAATGCTCGTCACAGTTCTGTTTGGATAGCACACGGCTTTGTTCTGCGCCGGATTACAGAGGTCTTCGGGAAAAATGGGTCCTTTAAAATTGTCTTCAAAGTAATAAATCATTCTTGATTCCTGTACTGATTTTTATAATAATCACTACTTTTCTTTCTGTGCAAGTTTATTTTTTCACACTTTCTCCAAAAGGATTTGTTGTTGGAACATCTTCGTACAGTACTTGGGTATGTTCTCAATTTGTATGATAACACTAGAAAACAAATTTTAACCGTTTGTTTTTTACAAAGGCCAAAATAGTTGATTTATATGGATTTGAGTGTGCTGTAGTTGAATAAAACAGTTAAAAATGTACATTAGCTCAGGTTTGGAAGTTATTGAAACTTTTCTGTCTTCGCATATTATATTGGGCTAAATAAATTAATTAATTAATTAATTAATACATGTGTTATTGGGTAGAGATCAAATGCTGAGCCCACACAATTCCCAAGGAGAAGAAGTCAACTGACAGAATCTCAACAGATATGTATGAATATTTATGTTAAAACATATAATAAGGTTATTATCGTCGAACATAAACAGTCGTATGCAACTCGCTTCGCTCGTTTTATAACATACTCGTGTCTTAATTACTGCTATTATAGGCTCGTTGCATAATGTACTTATTAGAGGACTACCGACCATTTTAAACGGTTTTTATATTGTGCCTATTAAGGGAGGCAGTAGGGTGTTGTTTTGTCTCAACCCTCCATTTTTCCCATCCCTTTGGTCGATGGTAGCTGCTATCAATAATTTTACTGAGATATTAACAATAGTAAGAACTTAGAATGGATTCGATTTTTTACATACAAAGAAAGTCATAGCGACATTTCACTTTTCTGAAATAGGACCCCATTTCCAACCCCTTGGTCCAATTTTTGCATTAACAAACTAGACCGACATTTTGAACGGATATAATTTACGTATAGATTTCAAAGTGATTGGTGCAAACTGACGGTGATTATCGTGTCCACAAAAAAGTGATATACTGTATGTAAATTGTAAATTAACTTTTGAACTGACGGTGGTATTGGGGTATTAGGAATTTGAAACACGAAGATATGTCGTAATATTGTACCCATTGCAATAGGTAGCTTTCAAATAATATCTACCTGAAATTGTAGGAAGTGGTACAGCTGGCAACGTTCTTTAATTGTGTGAGATCCGTGTCAATAGATTTGCAGGCAAATCGCAGACCCTCTTGAAAATGAAACTTCAGTTCCATGACGTCTCTTAGGACGCATTGGCTAAAAGATTTCTTAAATTATTATTATTATTAGCTTACCAACAGCAGTAGCTACGCTTCCTTAACGTGCAGTGCTAGGGCTTAGGGCCAAGCTATCTGCGGACTTGATAGTTCGTAGGTTCGAGCCCCACCATCGGCCGTCCTTGAAATGGTATTCCGCGCTTTCCTCATTTTCAACTCCAGGCAAATGCTAGGACGGTACCTTCTGACAGGCCATGGCTGCTTCCTTCCATATCCTTGCCCAGTTTCATTCATCTTCATTCATTTCATCTCTCATATACTACTCTCATAAGGTTGGCGTCAGGTAGGGCATCCGGCCGTGAAACCACCCGCCACAAGAACTTCCATTGTATTTCAACCCTGTTGAAAACAATCGGGGTTAATTAGGGGTAGATATACTTATTATTAATAAACTTGTTATTATTATTATTATTATTATTATTATTATTATTATTATACTTTTTATTTTTATTGACATATTTGAAGCTTCCTAAAATTATTTCAGGAGCAGCTTTTTATGATCTCTGTTATTTTTATTTAAATCGTTCTTCCTTTAGGGACAACACATTGGGCTATGTTTTGAAGGAACATTGTTGAATTAGAAGGGTTTTTATCCCCCCTCTTCTTGTGAGACAGCACAGGATTATCAGTCAGGGAGGTCACAATGCTCTAAGCCAAATGATTAATATTCTCCAGTGCAGGAAAACAAGTTTCTAATAACACAACTCTCTCCTGGAGAAGGAAATTAAGCAATATAAACAAAGGACATCGTCAAACATCCAGTGAGTATAATTACAGAGAAGTAGTCTGGACGTTTTGACATGAACCGTTCCGTTTTCAACTCTTGACAGCTGTGCTTGCCTTGAATTAGCTTATATTAATGAGCACGTTATGTCAGAGTACAACATTAGCAGTAAAATAAATGTACATTCGAAGTACCAGGAGTGGTCATCTTGGTGCAGTGCACTTACCTATGATAGACACCACAATAATGTAGGTTATAAGATAGATTCCACACACATCCAAGTGCACGGAGCTGATGTGCAAAATAGTCTACTTCCGAGGTTTTAAACACAGCATTCATGTAATTTCACCTTCATGACAATGTAAATTGTCCACCTCATGGTGTAGAGGTTAGCGTTCTTGGCTGTCACCCCCGAGGACCGAGTTTGATTCCCGGGTCTGGCACACAAATTGCATACATACCCAAATACACGGGGATATTTGTCGCAGTCCCTAAAATAAGCAAAAACAACAACAATATGAAGTCGTGCGTATTCTATTCCATTCCATGTGGTTTGTTTGGTCTCTAAAGACGCCTTGGCTAAAAGGTATAATCAATTATTATTATTATTATTATTATTATTAGCTTACAAACAGTGATAGCTACGCTCTGTAACGCACAGTGCTAGGGCATAGGGCCAAGCTATCTGCGGACTTGGTAGACTAGGTTCGAGCCCCACCGTTGGCCGTGGTTTCCCAATTTTCAACTCCAGCCAAATGCTAGGACGGTACCTTCTGACAGGCCACGGCCGCTTTCTTCCCAACCCTCACCTAAATTACAAATACACACACTAGTACAGCCATCACAATAACGCAGGTCATCACTCAAATTCCAGAAATACCAAAATACATGGAGATATATGTCGCAGTCCCTAAAATATCCAAAAACAACAACAATATGAAGTAAGGCGTTTTCCTCCATTCCATGTTGTTGGTTTGGTCTCTCTACATCAAATGATGGAGTGCACGTGTGTATGTCGGTCTGCTTTACCTTGTTTACACCTCTCTTGTTAACTTCTGAATGGTTGCTCCGATTTTAATGAAAATTGATGTGTTGGTAACATTGCGTCCATATATCCAACTATATGGCTTGTCATTGATGTAAGTGCTTCCAACCTTAGGAAATATATGCAACTTCTCACAGATTCCCACTTGTAAATGACTTCATGATTTTTAATGAAGAAATCTTTTCAGTCGATCAACACAATTATTTTTGCCCAATTACATTAGGCGGGAAAACAAGTATTTATATGCCTTAACATGAAAACACTACATAAGATACTTATCACAAAATAAGACGCTTTTATGTAAAAAATGGGGATACTTAAAATGGATGACATGTTTCGAAAGTCAAGCATTCATCCTCAGATACTGTTCATTTAGGCTTAAATAATTACGATGTTATGTTTATAAGTGAGCAGGATCTCAGGATGAACGCATGTCATCCATTTTAAGTATCCCCATTTTTGTACAAAAAACCATTTTATATTGTGATGTACTGTAGTGTTTTCATGTTAGGGCATACAAATACTTGTTTTCCCGCCTAATGTAATTAAGCACACAAGAGTTGTGTTGACCGACTGAAAATTTTTCTTTATTAGAACTAGGAAACACTGAAAAATGGCTTCTATCACTTCAATTCATGATTTTCGGCAATTATTTTGAGACTTACGTACACATTAGAAATACATGAATTACGGTACGGTAACTAGTTTCTGGTGATAGACCACCTATGTTTGGAAAAGCTCTGACCCTGAAATACAGCAATACTATCAACACGTTCTAATTAGATACAATCTTACTCTAGCCGTTTTCTGTACTCTCCTGGAACATATTGTGACTCTGGTCCCAAAGGACCAGAGTTCGATTTCGGACCTTGCCATGAAATTAAATTCTGGTCTATAGGTGGGAACGTGGTACACTCGTGAAGCAAATTTGCGAAGAATTACGTTTGATAACAACCTCAGCCCATCCGAGAAGTAGTTTTCCATGGCTTCACACTTCTACCTCCGATGAATACCAGGATGGTTCATAACTTAACCTTTGAACCACATTGTGGGGTCGCCCGCGAGCTGGTCATTTTATTATCTCTTCTGCGCGTGCGTCAAATGTCGTTAGCTTGCTGTTATTTCATCTACCTTCAATGTTGGAATAATTGTTCATGTGACTACATCGTTTAAGTGTTTGGAATATATTGTTGCTGAGTATATTAGGGTCACAAACGACCCCACGGTGTGGTTTGTGTAACAAAACTTTGTACGAGGTACCTTGCTTTATCCTACAACTTAATCATGTCTAGTAAAAACACTGTAAACCCTTGTTACCTAAATAGCAAGATGTATTATTGTCCATACGAAGACAGAAAAGAGCAAACAAAGTGTGTGATTTGTTCTTGCGGTCTGTGTGCAGAACACTGACAAGCAATCTGCAGAGAGTGCAAATATGACAGGGCCTAGGTTTTCGCAGAATGGTTGAAATGAACAACTGTGTGCTATTTGGTGTTAATTCATATATCGCCGTTTTAAAATATGTTCCTGTGTGTAACAGTTGTGTTCAGTAAATTGTTATTTTCGACAAGGCAACTATATTAATCAATAGAATACATTTGAGTCGTCCAGTTGCAAAACTCGTTTAATCCACTTGTCAATAAGGATCGTGTCGTAAAATTATTTATTTAATTATTTTATTTTATTTTACTTTATTTTATTTTGTTTTATTTTGTTTTGTTTTTTTATTTTGATTTGTCTTACTTTATTTCATTTTTTAAATTGATTTGTTTTATTTTTGTTTTGTCTTTTTGTTTTGTTTTGTTTTATTTTGTTTTTGTTTTTCTTTTGTTTTGTTTATTTTGTTTCATTTTGATTTTGTTTTGTTTATTTTGTTTCATTTTGATTTTGTTTTGTTTATTTTGTTTTATTTTGATTAGTTTTATTTTGATTTTCCAGAAAACAAACACAAAACAAAAAACACGAAGCAAAAAGCAAAATTCAAACACAAAAACAAAAGCAGTAAACAAACACAAAACCAAGAAAGAAAAGCAAGAAGTCAAATTCAAAATCAAAAGCGCAAAGCAAACACCAAACCGAAAACCAAAAACACAGAGCAAAATGTAGAAAGCAACAAACACAAAAGATACGTGAGGCAAAGTCCAGAGAAATGCTTCTCATGAAAATGATTCTTATTCACAAGTGGATTAAACGAGTTTTGTAACTGGACGACTCATATGTGAGTACATAGAAGCAGGGAAGTACATCAATGCGACTCGAGATGACTGAGAAGAGAAACAACATGAAAATTAAAATAATAAATTCTAAATTAATTCCTAAATCACTTTTTTAGAATTGGGTTACCAGAGACCCCACAGTGTGGTTTATGCCCTGCGAGTATCACAGTGTGGTTCTAGGGTTAAGGCCACATGTGCCTCCTTCCCAATGCTAACCTCAATTACAGTATAAAACACTATCTACTACAGACGTCATAACAACTCAAATTAACAGAAGAACTCCACACACATCCGTGTACATAGTGCTGATGATCACCAGGTCCAAGCCATTAAACACAAAACTCGTAAACATGTTGTTGTTTAATTCATTTGAGGGGCTAGGGACATCTTGCTGATCAGTCCCGTGTAGTTGGGTGTGTGTTAAACTTGTTTGATTACCTGTGTCTCTGTAATGACTGTAGTGGTGTGTGTAATTGTATTAGGGATGAGATAGGTGCCACGGGGCTTGAAATAAGGTATTTTCGCAGCAGTTGCCTAAAGGGAATGTGGATAAAATAGACGGAAAACCACACTCAGGACAGCCACTGTCAGGATTCAAACCTGAGATCTCCAGACTTGCTGAAGCAAGTGGTGTTCGATTTAACGAGCACGACCACGCCGTGGGGTCAACTATTAAACACATACACTTTCGTGGGTTTACTGTCCCGTTCAATTGCTATAAATTAGAGATACCTCTGTGTCAGAATTTCGGCATTGAGGAGTTTATTTTAACTTGTCGGTAAATGTACCGGTAACTTACGGTTGTCTCATTTAAATAATGGCATCTTGGGTTTTCTAGTTTAACGCTAAAATAATTGAGCTATACTGCCTTACCAGAAGTGATTTATTATTGTTTTGTCATCCTGGAGGTCCGGGTTTGATTCCCGGCTCTGTCAAGAAATATTATTCCGTACACTCAGCCTCATGAGGTAAAACTGAGAAGAAGGTGGATTCAATTATCTCCTCAGATATCTTGGAAGTGGCTTTTCCATGGTTCCCACTCCTACTCCAGGCAAATGCCAAGATGGTTCCTAACTTAAGGCCACGGCCACCTCCTTCCCAATCCTCACCCGAATTACAAAAACACACACTGTTACAGACACCACGATAACACAAGTTAGCATACAAATTATATCTATATACACACACACACACACCTCAAACGAAACAACAATGATTTACTATTATTATCATCAATAATAATAATAACAATAATTCATTTTAGTAGCTTTCGGCATCATGGACATCAGCCCAGTGCAGTTGGGTATGAATTGGAGTAGCCTACTATAAAAAACACTATTTCTGTGGCAGCAATACTAGTATAACTGTAATTAATGGGTCAGTAATTAGGGTACGTGCCCCGGAAGTTGATATTAGGCACCACCCCAGCATTGTTCTGAAGGGAGTGGTAAAATCTCGGGAGAAAACCACACTCAGGGCGGGCATTATCAGTGCTGCGATTCGAACTACCTGCTGTAGTGGTCGTGGTGCGCGATTAGACATGCATGAATATGCATTGGGTATTCTTATTTTTATATTATTATTATTATTATTATTATTATTATTATTATTAATATTATTATTATTATCATTATTAAATTAGTATCATAATTGGTCAGTCAAAATACTCGGTTAATCTCAATTTGAAAGTTTGTGCTATTTTCATACGATATTCGCAAGTGGTAATAAAATCAATTTTGTACGCGAGATGGCACCATAGGCTTGAGCTGGATAGTTTTTGTTGGCGCTGATGCCATCTACCGGGCAATGTGAGGGTTACTTCCCCTGCCGCGCCGCACGCGACGCCCAACACCTAGTGCTGTGGGCGCCGCTAGAGGATGCCAGGCGTCACTTTCTTACGAAGCATGCTCAACAGTTGCTAATACTGTAGATCAGACAACTTTGCAGTCTATAAGAATGTATGCTCAATTATAATAGATGGAAATTTAAGACTCTATTTAGAATTAAAGTTTACATGTGATTATTTATTAATAATTATTACAAGGATGGTATGTTTCGTTCCTTAAAAGAACATCATCAGATCTACGTTAAATAAATCAATCCTGTATACAAGACATGACATTCTTGTATCCTCTCCCTTTGCAATCCGTGCACAATAATACATTAATAGCATGTACGTTTCATTTTTCTCAACCAAAGTCCGAATTCACGCCTAATAAAATTATACGAGCCCAAATAATAGTAACCTTATCGGTTAATTTATAATGGTTTCTCTATTGACTTACAATCAAATAATATTGGTATTGATATTCGTCAATTTTTAATCTACAGATAGTTTTGGAGCAATGTTTTTAGTGTTGCCTCATTGATAAGTGATATTACAACTCTTCAGTCTGTGAACAAAATGTAATACTTGAACAAGCTAAATATATAAACTGAAAAAAATATTTTTGATTTTAAAAATATATATATAGCCTAGAGTTGACTCTCGATAATTTGACACTTAAAGAGACCAGAGAAAAAGTTCAATTTACCGAGAGTTCAAAATAATTCAAAATAATAGGAGTTCAAATAACCAGAAGTGAGAGTAAAATTCAAATAAACAAGAGTTTGATTTTATCACTCACTCACCCACCCACCCACCCACCCACCCATTCACTCACTTAACAAGAAGTTCCGTGACGAACTATAGAGCCTACTTTTCTTAAAACTTAAGATTCATGCCAATGATTAATCTATATCGATCTATCTAGAATAATGACGAAATTAAGTTGGTAATATCAAAATTACTAATTAGTTCGAAATACTGTATACCTGGCATAATGTAGCCTAATAGAGCACTACAGTTAGCAGCCCTGGTGACCGAATATATTCTTAAGGTGCGGAATTCAAAATTTGGTTGAAGTCCAATGGATAGCATGGACGTTACATTCAGTTAAACATTGTATCTAACAACGCACGTAAAATCATGTTGGCAACAATGGCATGCATATATTGGTCAGAAATAATCTGAAATAATGTGATCTATTGTTGTGCCAATTTTGAATGAAATCCATTAGTTAGTATAGAAGTTACATGCATTTTAAAATTAGACCTATCAGCAGACTTAGAATCATGTTGGCAGCACTGACGTATATTAGTTACTCCAAATTAAACTAGAATGCCAGGTACTGTACGTGTGCAAAGTTTAGAGCTATTGGCTTGCATACTTTCTGATATAATGATATTAGGGTAACAAAAATAGAGACAGCATTTATTAACAGTTGGCAGCCCTGGTTGCTCATAAGAATACGCGTAGTCATATGTGTTATGGTACACATAGCACATACGAAATTTGGTATAAGTCCAAATGATAGTATAGAAGTTACATATATTTAAATTTGGGCATCTCAGCAAGCTCAGAATCATGTAGTTAGCACTGACGTATATAAGTTACTCCAAATTAATATAGAATGTCAGGTACTATACGTGTGCATAGTTTAAAGCTGTCGGCTTGCATACTTTCTGATATATTGGTAAAATAAATTGAGAGCATTTATTAACAGTTGGTAGCCCTGGTGGCTCTTAAAGGAGATCACAACACAAAAACACATATTTCGTTATTTATTGCTAAATATGCAACATGGAAATTAAATAACAATGCCGTTAATCCGGTGCCTCTACGTCCCACCGTCCTCAAGTTATGTGCGAAACTAGTAACTGCTCGTGACGTCACTGCGCTCTCGAGTCTATATAGCAGCCTTGTAGCTGTGCATGAGTTCGGGCAGTCTTTTCCCGCACTCCATCTGCTGCTGCCGTGTTCTTTTGTTGCCATTGTTAGTGTTAGTAAAAAGACTTATAATGGTTGTAAATAACATTCGTCCGTATCAGTTTGAGCCAGAACGAACATTATTTACCATCTCGAAGCAAACTGGCAAGTCGTTCCTAGTTGTCGATCAAAATGTACCTGAACCATTTCTCCAAGTACCGTTCATCTTTAGATGTGTTAGTTCCACTTCTGTACACAATATTTAGTGATGGACCACTAATTCAGTGCAAATCTTATTTTTCGAATTACTTTGAAATTTGGTGCATTGTCATTATATTTATTTGTAGTAAAAAAATATCCTTGATCTATCGGGAAACAGTATATTTTAATTTGATCTGCCAGGCAGGTTGTTGGTATTTAGAAATCATATATCTCACAGTACTCCGGTTTTCCCTGTCAAAATTTCATTCCAGCAACACTCTCCACTATCATTTCATTTCATCTGTCATTCATTTAATCGTTGCCCCAGAGGAGTGCGTCAGGCCTCGGCAGCCGGCACAGTTCATATCCTCGCCGCTAGATGGGGGCTTCATTCATTCCATTCCTGACCCGGTCGGTGACTGGAAGCAGGCTGTGGATTTTCATTTTTTCATCTCTCACAGTACAATTTTACTGCTCGTGGGTCATAAAATCTGTGTGATGGTCTAATCACATAGCACTATACACTGATTATGACTTTTAAGATCTTTGAGAT
The DNA here is from genome assembly GCA_946902985.2 of Meconema thalassinum. Classification (NCBI taxonomy): domain Eukaryota; kingdom Metazoa; phylum Arthropoda; class Insecta; order Orthoptera; family Tettigoniidae; genus Meconema; species Meconema thalassinum. The sequence continues at coordinate 1,213,169,294 of OX336388.2, forward strand.
GGAGAACAATTAAAAATTTGTGTAATAAGATCAAAATGTGAGACGGTCATCTAGGCCTCCTCTATGTTTACCATGGTATCAGATATTCATCATCTAAATCTGAACTATGGTTGGTTGGTTCCTCAGTTCAGGGGCTGAGACAACGCGGTCATGTAGCCCCGTGTACTTTGGGTGTGTGTAGAATCTGCCTGATTAACGGTGTTTATTTTGATGACTGTATTAGTGTGTGTTATCTGTAATTCAGGTAAGGACCGCACACGATCCATTTCAAGTAGTTCCTACTTTTGCTACCAAATGCTACCATCAACGACACCTAGCTGTATACTTGGCTACTAGATGCCACTGCAACCAGCACCTGGCGACGAACGTTGGATCCTAACAGGCGTTAATCTAATCTAACTTACAAATTTAGCTTCACACAATAATTGTAGTTAGTGGAAGGCTCTATAACATGCCATAAATCTATGACATGGACCCAACGGCTTTACTTCCCCTCCGAAGGAAAGCATACTGAATAATTTTTAACGCACTGAAAAAATACGACGTTTTCAACCGGGTTTGAACCCGCGATCTTGGGCATAGAAGCTCCGCATGCAACCAACTACGCTACTGAAGCCACAAATCTGAAGTGTAAAGGCCATCTAGGCCTCCTATATGGTTACCAAGGCAACAAGTATTCGTCACCTAAATCTGAAGTGTAAAGGCCATCTAGACCTCCTATATGGTTACCAAGGCAACAAGTATTCATCTTATAAATCTGAAAAACACACCTTTGATCCGATGTATCTCAGCGTAGCGGAGGAACATTTAATTAAATGTATTTTGTTTCACTTTTACTCTTTTTCACCGTGGACAAGTTCTCCATAAATGTTAACTTACTTTAACACTTCAATCGCTATTTAAATGCTCACAACTCATTCGTGATAGTTCATGTAGCAAGACTGTGATTAGAAGACAATGCTGTACAACTCAATTTACTCATAAATTATGTCATCCCTCGCCGCCCAAACACTCCATTATGTAATATGACATGTCTTTCTCTTTCTCTTACACCTTATTGAAGGAACAGCTCCTGGCTTCAATATTGGACCTTGTTGCCTTTCCGTAGGCATCAACTTCATTTTCAAAAGTTGCGTATCATCATAGCCAGTCTTTTTAAAATACATTGAACACACAGTAGCCCCATTACCGGGAGAAAAATGTTTCCTCTTGCAAAATTTTACCCAACTGCTAAATCTACGTAGCGACTTACTTCGATTTGGAAAACTATGGAAATGTACTTCTTTTTCTCTACAGTTTCGGTTTTTACTCGTTCTGTTGTTACAACCGTATACACTACACGAAGGCATTTTGCCAACAAGCTATCACATTCGATTATAATAAACAACACTAATCAACGGAAGAGTGGCAGCCCGCGTATTGCAACAATCAACTGAATGGAGCGGATAGCTCACTCACCGCTTACGGCACAGTGACGTCACATCTACTCGTGTTTCCTTCGTTTACCGGGCTGAGGAGCGGCATAGAGCAAAAGCAATTATAGTTGAACACTGCCTGATACATACTTTGATTTTGAGGCAAGTTGACTTTTGTGTTTTAGTCTCCTTTAAGAATACGCTCAGTTATATCTGTTTATGTACACATTGCACATACGAAATTTGGTTGAATTCCAATTGATAGTGTAGAAGTTATATGCATTTATAAATTGGACTTATCAGCAGGCTTATAATCATTTTGGCAACACTGCTATGTATGGCCTCCTGGAAATTAAACTGAAATATTATTATCTATAGGTGTGCCAATTTTGAAATAGCTCCCATTCATACCTTCCAAGATATCCAACATGGAGCTCAAATTTCAATTGCAATTTTTCAGCAGTTGGAAGCACTGATATAATTTTCAAATATGGCATTGAGATATTCAGGTAGGCCTATAGATCTTTACTCATACCAAATTTTGTTTTTGATTGCTTCAGCCGTTTAGGAGTTGATAGGGGGAGGGACACACACAGCCAGCCAGACAGACAGACAGAAGGACAGACAGACAGACAGATATTTGCCCGGATCGATCTCATAAGTCTACGTTTTCCTCATTTTTGCAAAATATTCTTGAAGGGACAAGGAAGAAACTTCAAATTACCGTGAGATTCAAATTAACGAGTGTCAAATTATCGAGAGTCGACGGTATAAACCTAGGTATAGTATATACAGTATATATTTGTTTTTGATAACAGAAGAGGGAGAAAATTAAGGTATGGCATGTTTCGCTCGTCAAGCGAGCATCATCAGATCCAAATATATACACAAGACAATATAGCTGTACAAAACACTACCAATCCTACAATGACACCAACAAACGGTCACTGCTTAATGCTTTAACATTTTACCAGTAATAGTTGCCACACTTTCCCAGTTTTCGTTGGCTTTTTTGTTGCAGGACAAAATATACTGCTCAAAAAAATTAAAGCACCACTTTTTTCAAAGGCCACCAAATTTTGAAAAATTGACCTACAAGCTCGAAATCTCAGTATGACGTTTGTCCTGACGCCTACCAAGCATATGCTTCAGCACAACTCCCCAACTTGAGTAGTTTCGGGGTAGCGCCCCGAAAACCAGCCCATTTTCGAAAACCGCAAATTGAAGTTTTCGAAAAACGCTGCAGGACTTGTCGCAGGTTTCCAAGGCAGTCGAAAATGAATGAGTCTTGCTCTTAAAGGTTCCACAAACACGTAGAAATCGTTACATTTGACGTTTGGGCATTTTCAACCCCCTTCATCATCCCCTAAACATGGACTACCATTGGGGGCGTCTGAGAAGGTACCGGGTGTGTTTAACCATCTGAAAACCTGCACACCGTCCTCAGTTGCTGATTGCAGTAAGTTCTTAAGGCCTCCGGCAATGTCCACACCCCCTAACACCCTCAACTGGCATGGGACCAAACCACCCCCTCTCGATTCACCCCTAAGGAAGGTTTTAATCGAGATGTTTATCAGTGCTGTGAATGCGGGGGTCTTCCCCTACCGTTTCAAAAAAGGAGCTGTGGCTTTGTCACCACCCCTTCCCCTGCAACCCCCGTTTGTATGATTTTTCGAATCAGGCCCTTTTTAAGGGCTGAAACGAGGTCTTAATCGCTGAAAGGGCTGTAAAGGTCCTTAGAAGTAGTGGTGACACGAAATCAACCCCTTCCTATCGATGATTGACATTCCGTCGCCGAAATTCGAAATTGTTGCACCCCCAACCCTCCCTGTCTGGACGCGTAACGCGCCATGGCAGAGTTTTCAGAGTTGGATGGAAATAAAGCTTATGGCCTGACATGGAGCCCAAAACAGCAGGTTGGATGGAAATTCATCGGTTGGGTGGGAAACGGGACCAAAAAGTTTTCAAAAAAGTTAACGGCCTCTAGTAAGTACACCAATGCTTAGGCAACCCACATCACGTCATTTTGCTCTCATTGCCAAACTTTGTAACCTATTGCCGATCATAAGCAACCCACACGCACGGACGTGATGTGGGTTGCCTGTGCATGGGCGTACTTACTGAAGGCTGTACACTTTTTTTTGAAAAATGTAGGTCCCGTTTCCCAACCTACCGATGAATTTCTATCCAACCTGCTGTTTTGGGCTCCATTGCAGGCCATAAGCTTCATTTCCATCCAACTCTGAAAACTCTGCCATGACGCGTTACGCGTCCAGACAGGGAGGGTTGGGGGTGCAAAAATTTCGAATTTGGGGGACGGAATGTCAATCATCGATCGGAAGGGGTTGATTTCGTGTCACCACTACTTCTAAGGACCTTTACAGCCCTTTCAGCGATTAAGACCTCGTTTCAGCCCTTAAAAAGGGGCTGATTCGAAAAATCATACAAACGGGGGTTGCAGGGGAAGGGGTGGTGACAAAGGCACAGATCCTTTTTTGAAACGGTAGGGGAAGACCCCCGCATTCACAGCACTGATAAACATCTCGATTAAAACCTTCCTTAGGGGTGAATCGAGAGGGGGTGGTTTGGTCCCATGCCAGTTGAGGGTGTTAGGGGGTGTGGACATTGCCGGAGGCCTTAAGAACTTACTGCAATCAGCAACTGAGGACGGTGTGCAGGTTTTCAGATGGTTAAACACACCCGGTACCTTCTCAGACGCCCCCAATGGTAGTCCATGTTTAGGGGATGATGAAGGGGGTTGAAAATGCCCAAACGTCAAATGTAACGATTTCTACGTGATTGTGCAACCTTTAAGAGCAAGACTCATTCATTTTCGACAGTTTTGGCAACCTGCGACAAGTCCTGCAGCGTTTTTCGCAAACTTCAATTTGCGGTTTTCGAAAATGGGCTGGTTTTCGGGGTGCTACCCCGAAACTACTCAAGTTGGGGAGTTGTGCTGAAGCATATGCTTGGTAGGCGTCAGGACAAACGTCATACTGAGATTTCGAGCTTGTAGGTCAACTTTTCAAAATTTGGTGGCCTTTGAAAAAAGTGGTGCTTTAATTTTTTTGAGCAGTATATAAACAAAAAGTGCTCGCGAACACAAACTTCCCTGAAATCCATTATTCAATTCAAATTTTATTGCACGAGCCAGAATAATAGTGTTTTCATTACAAGATTTGACAGTCAGAAATGTTATAATTTTGTAAAATCGTATTTTTGATCAACAGTTGAAATAATTGGACTTCCCTGTTTTATGACTAACACAAATGATGATGGTCAACACGACTGCCCACACGTAAATATATCTTATCTGATGAGTCATGCAAACAGTTGCAGCAAGCCTGGTGAGTGGTGAATTCCTAGCTGTTTCAGCACTTATGAGAGAGAGAGAGAGAGTTGGCGAAGGAAAGATAGGTACACGCTCGTTGCATTATTATTATTATTATTATTATTATTATTATTATTATTATTATTATTATTATTATTATTATTATTTATTTAGCGTATGGCTTTTAGTGCCGGGAGTGTCCGAGGACATGTTCGGCTCGCCAGGTTTGTAGCTGCTTCGAGACGGACACCCAATGGATGAGCTACAAGTACCGTTAGGGAGGAAAGTTGGAATGGAAGGACGTGGAGTTGGAAGGTAGCGGCTGTGGCCTATAGTTAGGGACCAACCCCGGCATTTGCCTGGAAGGAAGATGGGAAACCACAGAAGGCCATCTTCAAGGTTGCCGGCGGTAGGATTCCAACCTCCTCGCCTCCCGGATGTGAGCGACTGCCAGCAGTCATGCCGTAACGACCACGGCTAACTCACCCGGTATTTTTATTATTATTATTATTATTATTATTATATTCCGGATAATGGTACTCGGATACTTAGTCAGGCATGAGGAAGGTGCTCACAGTCTCAAAAAGTAGTTCCGTGAAGAACGGAATAGCCTATTTTCATATATCCTACTCATGTTAACAGCCTCTATCAAAAAATTTTAGTTCGATTGCTGTTTTAGATTCGTATATTTCGAGCACCGTTTATATATTTAGGACAGTCGCATTTGCAGGAGTTTTATTCAGTATATGTAGGCCATAGAGTTATGTACTATTACATGAAGATTATCGCGTAGGTGTATTATTTAAACTTCAATCAAATGATTAGGACACAAGAATTAACAAGTAGTTCCGTGAAGAACTATACAGCCTATTTTCATATATCCTACTAATTTTAATTGCCTCTATCAACATACAAAATTTCAGTTTATTGCTGTAACAGATTCGTAGATATTCAGAACCGTCTAAATATTTCAGATGGTCGCCAGGTTGGATTTCTATAGTCTATATGTAAGTCTTAGAGTTATGTACTATTACCTGAAGATGATTGTGTAGGTGTAGTATTCAAACTTCAATCGCATGATTACGGCACAAAAAATAAGAACGAGATTTTAAAATTTCGCCCAGCTGCCATCTTGTAGTTATGAAAATAAATTGAAATAAATTAGATGCCAGTGGACTAAAATTTGTATAAGCATTTACCGTACCGAGTTTTACTGCGCTCGGATGGTTGAATCGTGAGAAACGTCCATTTAAATTTTTATATTTCGCGTCGCCGCCATGTTGGATTTGTGCTCACCAGGCTATTAAAAGTCCCATAGGTGAACTTATGTTCATATCCTCTATCAACATACAAAATGTCCGTTTGATTTCTGTCATAAATTAATATACTGTATATTGAGAACCGTCCAAATATTTCGGATGGTCGCCACGTTGGATTTTAATATATATATAGGCCATAGAGTTATGTACTATTACATGAGGATTATTGCGAAGGTTCATTATTCGAACGTTCACTTCGATGGGATGATTAATACACAAGAAATAATTACTAATTTTTATTTTTATTTTTCAAATTTCGCACAAACGTCATCTTGAGGTTATGTAAACATTTGAACTAAATTAGATCGCAGGACTTTAAAATGTGAATAAATATTTACTGTCCCATATTTAATTGCGCTCAGATGATTATATCGTGAGAAACGTTTATTAAAATATTTAAAATTCGCTTAGCCGCTATGTTCGTTTTGTTCTTTACGGGTTTTTGAATGTTAAGTAGATGAACTTGTAGTAGTGCCCTTTATCACGGTGTAAAATTTCAGAGATATAGCATTTCGTTGATATAGCATGCCGGTGAAATATTTCGCACAGCCGCCATCTTGAAGTGATGTAAGGAATTGAACTAAATTAGATGCCAGTTCATTACAATGTGTATAAACATTTTCTGTACCGAGTTTCATTGCGTTTGGATGGATACATCGCGAGAAAAGTCTATTTGAAAGTTTCAAATTCGCTTGGCCGCCATGTTCGTTTTATAGTTAACAGGTTTTTGAGAGTCTCATAGGTGAACATCTGGTAGTGCCCTGTATTACGGACAAAATTTCAGGGTGATATCGTTAATAGTTTCGGTGATATAGCATGTCCGTGAAATATTTCCCAAAGCCGTCATCTTGAGGTTATGTAAACAATTGAACGAATTTAGGTGTCAGTGCATTACACCGTGTATAAACATTTGAGGTACAAAGTTTCACTTTGCTCGGTTGCTTAAATCGCTTGAGAAGTCTATATAAATGTTTCAAATTCACTTGGCCGCCATGCTCGTTTTACACTTACAGGATTCTAAAAGTCACATAGGTGACATTTTTAAATTAAGTTTTTAATTCTTGTGTTCTAATCATGTGATCGTAATCAACGTTTGAATAATGAACCTACCCAAAAATCGTCATCTAACCGTACATAACTCAATGGCCTACGTATATTCTCAATATCTCAATATCTACTAATCTATGACAGCATTCAAACTGAAAATTTGTGTGTTGATAAAAGCTATTGACATTAGTTCACCTATGGGATTTTCAATAACCTAATGAGCACAAATATAGCATGGCGGTAACGCGAAATTTAATAATTTCTCGCAATTTAACCATACGAGCGCAGTGAAACTTTGTACGATAAATGCTTATACAAATTTTAATATTCTGCCATTTAATTTATTTCAATTGTTTTCATAACCACAGGATGGCGGCTGTGCAAAATGTTAAAATCTCGCATTTAATTCTTGTGTCCTAATCATGTGATTGAAGTTTGAATAATAAACCTACGCAATAATTTTCATCTAATAGTACATAACTCTATGGCCTACATACAAAATACTCAGTCAAGTTTGGATTGGACGGTAGGGGGGTTTTGTGTTTCACGCCATTCTTAAATTACTGTACATCTGACAAGAAATTGTTGCACATGCTATCTCCATGATAATATCATTAATAATCCAGTCAGTGATTAACCCATCATGCCGAGACAAAGAAAGGATATAGGTCGTAGTTCGTTCAAATAGAAAACAAGAAGTTCCGTGACGAACTAAAGAGCCTACTTTTCTTAAAATTAAGATTCATGCCGATGATTAATCTACAGTATATGAACCTATCTAGAATATTAGGGTAAAAAATATAGACAGCATTTATTAACAGTTGTCAGCCCTGATTGCTCTTGAGAATACTTATAGTCATATCTGTTATGTTACACATAGCGCATACGAAATTTGGATGAAATCCAACTGACAGTATAGAGGTTACATGTATTTGAAAATTAGTCTTATCAGCAGGCTTAGAATCATGTTGGTAGAACTGACGTATATAAGTTACTCCAAATTAATCTAAAATGTCAGGTACTATACGTGTACCTAGTTGAAAGCTGTCGGCTTGCGCACTTTCTGATATATTGGTATTTGGATTTTTTTAAAGAGAGAGGGCAATTATCAACAGTTGGCAGCCCTGGTGGCTCTTAAGAATACGCTCAGTCATATATGTTTATGTACACATATTACATACAAAATTTGGTTGAAATCCAATTGTTAGTGTCGAAGTTATATGCATTTAAAAATTGGACCTTTCAGAAGTCTTAAAATTATTTTGGCAACACTGTCATGTATGTCCTTATGGAAATTAAACTGAAATAGTATTATCTACATATGTGCCAATTTTGGAATAGCTCCCATGCATACCTTCCAAGATATCCAACATGGAGCTCAAATTTCTAGTGCGTTTTTTCAGCAGTTGGTAGCACTGATATCATTTTCAAATATGGGCTTGAGATATTTCGGTATACTTCTTTACTCATACTAAATTTGGTTTCGATTGCTGTAGCCAGCTAGACAGACACAGAAGGGCAGACAGACACACATTTTCCCGGATCGATCTCATAAGTCTACTTTTTCCTCATTTTTGCAAAATGTGAAAAGTAGGCTAAAAATACGCTTATCACGTGACAATGAAACTGAACAACAAATATTTTCTCGATTGTCACAAGAGAGAGAAAGAATTCATAAAAACAAAGGGAGACATCCTCATAGTTCCTTTGACACAGGGAAGAAATGATCATGGTTTGTGGTCCGATAAAGAGAATTCTGCTATGAATGATGATTCCTTCATAAATTATACAAATGATGCATCAGTTTCCGGGCGAAGCCGAGGCGGGTTGCTAGTTTAAAGATAATCATTCGTAGAAGAGCAGGCATTCTAACCCCGATGTGGACCCCTAAATAATGGATATTGAAAAGTTAGGTTTTTGTTTGTTAGGACTGTAACAAAAATGGTATCGAACATGTTTTCCTGCCATAGTGTCATTGAGGAAAGTGCTATCATGCCCCCCTCCCTGACATAGTAATTATCCTGGTAGAGCGACAACACTCCTGTCTTAATACATCACTTACTGGGCGTGCATTACCATGTATAATGTCACACTAAGTGATGCTATTATTATCATCGTCATGTGGGAAAACAAAAACTCTTCTGTCTTCAGCAATGGCGTGACTAGGGTTTGCTTCTGGTAGGGAAAGCAGAGAGAGATCTACAAAGCAACAGAAGGACGGGACGATGTTGCGCAGAAACATGCGAAGCCCCACACGATCATTTAGATTCGGTAAATATAGCTGTATATTTGGGTGACCCAAGTGAATTTAGGTTAAATAATAACGCAGATAGTCTCTTTGTATGTATAGTACCACTCCAAACCATGACTAAAATCCTCGCATGTTATCGTGGAAATTAGAGCCAGGACCGTCGGTATGTAAACCTGCTATTCGTGTTACCCGTTTTATATCTGATTGATTCTGAGCAAGAGTGTGCAGTGGTATGTTCAACCTAGCACCTGTAGGCTAGTGGAGTAATGGGAAGAACTCTGAGCCAATGCAAGGTCAACACCGGCTATAATCAACACTTAGTTTTCACCGTCGGCATTCATATCTCAACTGGGTAATTCCTCAGCGTGGTTATCCTCTATGGAAAATAGCATGCTTCTTTTGTGAGTTTTCTGTGGAGTTCTTTGCTTGATAAGACACTTCTAATTGAAGATTTGAATCAATAAAGCAGACAGTTAGTTTGATCTAAGAAATAGTTATATTCGTGACATGGATATTGCTAATTCTTTCTATCAAAACTAACTTGAAATGCTTTAAAAACAATTTTCCTTAAAAAATAGATTGTCACTTTGACCATTGTATTGCAGTATTATATGCTCAGTAGCTTTCTGTAATGTCTCTGGTTATTCCGTTTATTTTAGAGCACAAGGAAATCGCTGGTGCCATCGTGATAACAAGAGTTCTTGCCGCCCAATTAGCATGGCGGTGCTGACCACATGTCACTGTTACTTCTGGTGGACTAGACCAATCAATACGTGCCTGAACTGCTGACACTACACGTCACAATTAGTCGGAACACTTCTCGCTCTTCAACAAGACGCCGCTCCGCTCCGCGCCGCGTCAAGTTACGGTAATGAACCATCGCCCTCTACATGACAGGCCCGTTAAAACAGTGAGGGCTTCTCAAGGCGCTCAGGGGACAAAAAGAAAATGGGCTGTCACGTAACAGAAGGTACAGAGGAGGATTAAATGGATCATGTCTAATGATTACGTTACTTTCCCAATGTAATATCTATATAATGTCGCTGGTGATTTAAAACAGGAAACAAGTCCATGTTCGTGAGTTTGAATAGGATTAACAAACAGCTTCTAACGTAGGCTCCTGATGATTGCATGTCCCTTAGAATAGTTGTTGTTATTTAACGTTTGCGCTCTTCTCATCATGGTCATCAGCAGAGAACGGAATTCTATGAAAATACGTATCTATTTACGAAGCTAAACTACTTTTTTTTCGTATTGTTGTTGTTTGAGTCTTCAGTCTTTTGACTGGTTTGATGCAGCTCTCCATGCCTCCCTGTCCTGAGCTAATCGTTTCATCTCTACATAGCTACCACACCCTACATCCGAGGCAATCTGTTCAACATATTCTAACCATGGTCTACCCCTACAGTTCTTGTCCTCGACCCTTCCTTCCATAACTAAGCTTGCTATTCCTGGGTGTCTAAGTATGTGTCCTACCAACCTATCTCTTCTCTTCATTAGCAGTCGCCAGAAACATCTCTCCTCTCCCACTCGCCTTAATACCTCTTCGTTTGTAACCCTATCTACCCATCTGATCTTCATCATTCTCCTGTAACACCACATTTCAAATGCCTCAATTCTCCTCTTTTCTGCTGCACCAATAGTCCAAGTTTCACTTCCATAGAGCGCCACGCTCCAGACAAAGGCTTTCAAAAATGACTTCCTAATACCTAAATCTATATTCGATGTCAACAGATTCCTTTTTTGTAGAAAGGCTTTCCTTGCCTGAGCCAACCTACTTTTTATATCCTCTTTGCTTCGTCCATCACTGGTTATTCTGCTTCCTAAGTAACAGAAGTCTCCTACTTCCTTCAGCTTTTCACCTGCCAATTTGATCTCCATAGAGGTTTCTGATTTATTTCGGCTGCATTCCAGTATTTTTGTTTTACATTTATTAATTTTCATCATGAAGTCCTTCCGTAAGACGGAATCCATACCATTCAAAAACTCATTCAAATCCTCAGGCTTGTCGGCCAAGATGACGATGTCATCAGCAAATCTCAGAGTTGAAATTATTTCTCCTTGAATCTTCACTCCCACTTTAAATTTTTCTCCGATTTCCTTCATTGCTTGTTCAATGTAAAGATTGAAACGTATGGGTGATAAGTTGCAGCCTTGCCTTACCCCTTTCATAATACCAGCTTCTCTCTCATATCCTTCAGCTCGAATGACTGCTGTCTGGTTTCTGTATAGATTGTATATCACCCTCCTATCCCTGTACTTTATTCCAATAGATTTCAAAATGTCAAACAATTTAGTCCAATCAACGTTATCAAAAGCCTTTTCTAAGTCTACAAATGCCATGAACGTTCTCTTATCTTTCCTTATTCTACCTTCCAAAACCAGCCTAAGACTTAGTACAGCTTCCCTTGTTCCTACATTTCTCCTGAAACCAAACTGGTCTTCACCCAACTCCGTTTACGAATTATGACAAGTGGAGTTGAAAAGTGGAGTATTTATTTTCCATATGTTTCCATATTTGGAAGTTTAGCACATAATGTTCCATATTCTTAGTCATTAAAATCAATATAGGCCATATTTCGGCTAAAAAATATATTACATTCTAGTAAATTAGCAGTCCTGTCAATAATGGGGAAACAAGATAAAGATCTATATTTAAATAAAACAAGAAGTTCCGTGAAGAACTATACAGCCTACTTTTCATGCCAATGATTATTCTACAGAATATGAACCTATCTAGAATAATGACGAAATTAAGTTGCTAATATCGAAATTCCAATTAGTTCGAAATACTGTATACCTGGCATAATGTATCCTAATAGAGCACTACAGTTGGCAGCCCTGATTACTGAATATATTCTTAGTTCCGTCTCTTACGGTACTAAATACAAAATTTGGTTGAAGTCCACTGGATAGCATGGACGTTACATGCAGTTAAACATTGGATCTAACAGCGAGCGTAACATCATGTTGGCAACAATGTCATGCATGTATTGGTCAGAAATAATCTGAAATAATATGATCTATTGTTGTGCCAATTTTGAATGAAATCCATTAGTTAGTATAGAAGTTACATGCATTTTAAAATTGGACCTATCAGCAGGCTTAGAATCATGTTGGCAGCACTGACGTATATTAGTTACTCCAAATTCGTCTAGAATGCCAGGTACTATACGTGTGCAAAGTTTAGAGCTATTGGCTTGCATACTTTCTGATATATTGATATTAGGGTAACAAAAATAGGGACAGCACATATTAACAGTTGGCAGCCCTGGTTGCTCCTTAGAATACGCATAGTCATATCTGTTATGGTACACATAGCACATACGGAATTTGGTTGAAATCCAAATGATAGTATGGAAGTTACATGTATTTAAAGTTGGACCTGTCAGCAGGCTTAGAATCATGTTGGTAGCACTGACGTATATAAGTTACTCCAAATTAATATAGAATGTCAGGTACTATACGTGTGCATAGTTTAAAGCTGTCGGCTTGCATACTTTCTGATATATTGGTATTTGGATAAAATAAATTAGGAGCATTTATTAACAGTTGGCAGCCCTGGTGGGTCGTAAGAATACGCTCAGTCATATCTGGTTATGTACACATACAACATACGAAATTTGGTTGAAATCCGCTTGATAGTGTAGAAGTTATATGCATTTAAAAATTGGACCTATCAGGAGGCTTATAATAATTTTGGCAACACTGCCATGTTTGGCCTCCTGGAAATTAAACTGAAATATTATGATCTGTACGTGTGCCAATTTTGAAATAGCTCCCATTCATACTTTCCATGATATCCAACATGGAGCTCAAATTTCAATTGCGATTTTTTAGCAGTTGGTAGCACTGACATCATTTTCAAATATGGCCGTGAGATATTCAGGTATAGATCTTTACTCCTACCAAATTTTGTTTCGATTGCTGCAGCCGTTTAGGAGTTGATAGGGGGGGACACACACACAGCCAGACAGACAGACAGACAGACAGACACACATTTGCCCGATCTCATAAGTCTACTTTTTCCTCATTTTTGCAAAATGTGAAAAGTAGGCTAAAAAATTAATCGTGACACAGGTAAAGTTGCAGATGTGGCAAAAATGTAAATGGACACTGTTCCTTCAAAGAAGCAATTGGAATGGTTGTTGCAATTTTGTCTGGAGGTTTAAGACGTGTAAAGTTAACGTTGGATTTAACCCCAACAGACATTGTGACGTTCAAGTATGCCCCCGTTACTTATTCTGATATTGAACACTGTTTCAGTCAATATAAACCTGTCCCTAGAGACAATAGGAGAAGATTCACTTTCCAGCACATAAAATAACATCTTGTAATACATTGTTTTGGTAACAGCGAATAAAGAATTGAGTATTCTTCAAAGATCATATTGATATTAAGATGAGAAGTGCAACAATATGTTTCAAGTAGATCTACTTTGTTTAGCTTCTTTCAATTTGGATATTAAAATATAAATACTAGTTTTGTGTAATGTTTTGTCCATATATAATATTTCAATAAAAATAACTAAATGTATGTGTATATATTTTATTAATTATTAGTATATACAAATCCGTTGCCTGGTCATCAGTATCGTATACTGTGGTGATGTGGAATCTGTCATGTCAAGTGTTTCAATGTGGAATTTTCATTCCGGTTTTTGTTGGGTTGGGTATTGTATATTCATGAATGAATTTATAGGAATCATTATAATTGTAATGTAGCAGACGAGGAGGAATTTTCTGGGATATTGGAAGGCTATTTTCTCAGAATAGCCTTTTTTACACATAGAGACCAGTTCGTCTCCACTCCTCGTTCCCTTCGTACGCCATAATCATTTTAGCGTTTTATCACAGATTATCTATGTTCTTCTCATTTTTGATGGCAGCTCCTTGGTCTGATCTAACCCATGTCTGCCTCAATCAAACTGCCTTCCACCTTTGAGACACCTTATCCTTCCACCTCTCTTCACCCCTCCCTCAACTCATAGTCTCAGTCTCAGTCAATGCACGTATGAATTAAGTTTTCACTTTATATACAGGGGGATTCTTATTAACGTTTAAAACTCTCTGTAGCGACGTAGATGGCATTGAGATTAGTAATTTGATATAGGACACCTAGGGTCACAAGTGACCAGAAATACCTTAAAAGTGAACCACAACTGTTAAACATATGACGTCATCAGGTGATGGCCCAGCTCGAGCGGTCAGGCCCGTGCTCTCTTACGCACACCAAAGCATCCAAAGCTCTGGCTCCGAATCTGAGTGTGTGACTCGGAAGCGTGGGGTTCGAGGTTCAAATCCGGGGCCTATCCATCAGTTTTCTTTGTTCTCTCTCTTCTCCTTTCAAGTGGAAGCAGATTGTTTGTTGACATTAAGACACAGATCCAGAGTGATATGATATTCAACGTTTGCTTTGGTATGCGTAACAGTGCACGGGCCTGACCGCTCGAGCTGAGTCGTCACCTGATGACGTCATATGTTTAACAGTTGTGGTTCACTTTTGATGTATTTCCGAACACTTGCGACCCTAGGTGTCCTATATTAAACTACTTGTCACAATGCCATCTACGTCGCTACAGAGAGTTTTAAACATTAATAAGAATCACCCTGTATACGAGGGGTGATCACAAATTAAGGTTACAACCTGATATTCCCGGATTTTCATCTGTTATTGAGAAATTAGTAGTGTGAGCTAATTCAAATACACACGGTTGGTAACAGTGCAGAGTTTCGGCCACCCACCACCTATAGCGCTAGTTGTAGGTAAACAATTAAAGGCGACTCGTTTGGAAAACTAGTCTCGCGAAGAGATACGCTCAGTTATACGATTGCTGTGGAGGAGACATGTAACCGCGGCCGGACTTCTCACCAAGGTTGACATCTTCCTTCATGATAACCCGCAACCTCATAAGATCACCACCCTAATGAAGTGGTTTCGCTGGGATATCATTGACCATCCTCCTTATAGTTCGGACCTCGCTCCAAGCGACTTTCATCTGTTTCCTCACTTGAGGGAGCACCTAGGAGGTTGACGATTGCTTCAGACGAGGATCTGAAACACATCGTGACAACGTGGTTGAATATGCAACGACAGGATTTTTACTTGAGTTTTCTATGAAACATTTTCTAAAAATAGATCTAAAAATAATAACAAAGCTTTGCTCGTAATTACATTAGTTTCTTTTCGTTTTAACACAACGCTGAGAAAGCCCATTATATGACCGAAACTGGTACATTTCATTAATGTATATAATTAATAGCCTACTTTTCTCATTTTGCAAAAATGAAGAAAAAGTGGACTTAAGAGATCGATCCGGGAAATGTGTGTCTGTCTGTCTATCTGTCCTTCTGTCTGTCTGTCTGGCTAGCTGTGTGTGTCTCCCCCTATCAATTCCTAAACGGATGCAGCTATGGAAACCAAATTTGGTATGAGTAAAGATCTATGTTGGAATATCTCAAGGCCATATTTGAAAATGATGTCAGTGCTACCAACTGCTGAAAAATCGCAATTGATATTTGAGCTCAATGTTGGATATCCTGGAAGATATGCATGGGAGCTATTCCAAAGTTGGCACACATATAGATAATAAGATTTCTGTTTAATTTCCAGGAGGCCATACATGAGAGTGTTTCCAACATTATTCTAAGCCAGCTGATAAGTCTAATTTTTAAATGCATGTAACTTCTATACTATCAATGGGATTTCACAAATTTCGTATGTACTATGTGTACAATAACAAATATGGCTGTGCGTATTCTTAAAAGCAACCAGGGCTGCCAACTGTTAATAAATGCTCTTTCTATTATTTTATCCTAATACTGTGCCCGTCTGTCCACCTGGGATGGACAGATGACCACATGCGAGGGAGCAGTGAACGCAGTGTCAGCACGAGATCTATCTCAGGGCGTTCTGGGCTTGGGCTATATTTACTGTACACCGCATTCATGCTCCCCGTAAAGAAAAAGGAAAGACGTCACGACACATAACAGAAAGCAAAGACATAATTTGATAATACCAATTCACCACCTATTTATTCATGAAATCCTGCCTGTTGGCAATAGCAAAAAAATAATAGCAATACGCACTTCCTATCCTGAATATGCATCTCAAACAAAACAAATCATAGTCTCTTCATGAAAAAGTCGGTTGTTTTTGACTATGTTTGGAACCACACGTTATTATTTTACTCTATACAATTAGAGATGTCATAAAAATATATATAATTTTCCCCTATTAGGTTGCAGTTTAAATTAATCCTATTCACATATTTATACGAATTATATACACTGTCATGGAGTAGTTTCACATCCGATTATTCTACTACTATGAAAACACACAATTTCTAATGACACTTCCTAACGTAGCTTGTTCAATGGCATCACATTTAATTATTAACTTGGGAACAGCAGTTATAAATTTTAATGCAAAATAGCAACAACAATAATAATAATGATGACCATTATCGGCTTCGTCAAAGTTAGCCTCGAATATCTCTTTAGAATTTCAGGACCATATTATTAAATAAGAGGATCTATTGCACTGAACATGGTCTTAACTAGCCACAATAAAGATTGGCATGAGGTTAGACATGACGTCATTACATTATAATAAATCAGTGATTTAAGATTATTGTATTTCAAGGGAATTCTTTAGGAATTGGAATTACATTTGATGCATTTACTATGGGACAGGATATTACTCCCGCAACTCCCATTTTATTTTCTAAAGCAAACAGATTTCTGTGGATCAGGATATCACTCCCGCAAACATCCACTCATACGAGGATCAACGCCTCATTTAACTAACTTCATAAAGTGCATTGGCACATAATCAACATCATTAAAGTTTCATTTCACAACATCCAATAATATTACTAATCATAAGATCCCTGATTTTACAGAGTCAACTAATTCCTTAATCATAATTCAACAAATTTACCATATTCTTTTATATTTATGATCCTCAAGGAATATTACTTCCACTGTTATTCGACAAACTTCAGTGTTCATCAATTATTAATTTATAGAGATATTTATTATTATTATCCTTTGGAAAATATTTTCTGTTATACAAAACAGAAAATGTTAATGCATTTTATGTGTCATAAATCTGCTGCGTTATGAATGGGGTAGGACATCCCATATTATTTATAAGAATATCAAGTGAAAAACATTGAGGATGCACCTCAACTACAAGTCTAAAGCGACTACAAGGAAAATACGCCTAGAAATATGCAACCATCTCTAATTATGACGACGTTTCCTAATTATCAAGAAAGTGAATCGGTTTATCGGAACTGAGAAAATTCATGGCCCTGAAAAGTGTTTACGTTGTTCGGAAGTCTACTACATCATGGGTTCTGTGGCGGTTGGACATCACTCGGTGCGGATCGAACCCTGGCACCACGGATCCGTGAACACTACACGCTAAGAAAGGGACATGTCCTAGCGTTCGCCTCCCTCGCCGTCCACAGAAATATGCCGCAAATGGCATGGCTCTCGTTCCCTATCCAGTCATCCAGGCATTGTTCCCCTCACATACTGCCGATCTAGCCGCTAGTCATCCTCGAACCGTAGGGCATTGACTTTATCATGTTATGGGGTAGTTTCAAATGCACACGAAGTATTCTGCTAATGTGGCCCATAGTCTATTAGAATGTCCACTTATATGTCCAAGTTGATATTACGGGGCAGGATGATAATAATAATTCCTGGTAATAATGTCTTCACTAAACATGGGCTGATTCTGGCATGATATTCCCCATGTAAAATATAAGCCATTAGGGTAGCTCAGTAGCACTTTGGAAATGGCATATGGCTAGCTTGGACACGATCCCAGTTCATAAGTGGTGTGTAATTGGTAGGAGTGACACCCAGTACAATAGTCAATCACTTGTGTAAAACAAGTCACACTCACAAACCTGTAATTTTCTTGAAGTATTCAACATGATGAATTGTCACAATCATGATAATAATTATAAGTTTCGGAGCACTCGATAATACTTTTACTTTTTCACCACTAGTGCAAAATAAAACAACGTCCCTTGGACATATGAACGTTGCGGAGATTGCCTATCTTCTAGGAGCACTTGCGCAGTATGACGGCGTATTAGAATATCGTGGCGACCTGCTTCACAGCACACACGTAGACAGGTCGACAGGTGACTTAACTGTAACTTGACCTCCAAAAGAGCCAGCTTTATACAGCCTCAAGGGCACATATCGATGGCTGATATCGCATTACTTAATGCGAGGTCTCCTATCCTATTGGTCCTCATCATGGAAAACGCTAGAAGGTCATTAATTTCCATCAAAACATCAAGAATAAACTGAAGAATTACTCCAAATGTTATTCTGAAGTGCTGATACAATCATCTTCCTTAACCAAAAACCTAGCAAGCATATTGCGTTCCAATATTCCCTGGCTGCACGTGAGACACGAGGGTCGTTCAAACTATGGCGAATCGACAGCCTATCGCAGCCTCGCTGACGTCATTGCGCGCTCGCTTCAAAACCACGCCCAACCAATCCATCGTAAATGGGCACAATACCAATATATCAGAAAGTATGCAAACCAAGAGCTCGAAACTTTGCACACGTATAGTACATGACGTTCTACATTAATTTGGAGTACCTAATACATCAGTACTGCCAACATGATTCTAAGCTTGTTGATAGGTCAAATTTTTAAATGCATGTAACTACTAAACTAACAAATGCATTTCAACCAAATTTTGTATGTGTCTTTTGTACCATAACTCATATGAATATGTGTATTCTTAAGATCCAACGGGACTGCCAACTGTATATAAATGCTCTCTCTATATATATTTTTACCCTAATATTTATAAAGCAGAATATATGCAAGCCAACAGCTCTAAACTTTGCATACGTATAGTACCTAACAATCTAAATTAATTTGGGGTAACTAATGTACGTCAGTGCTACCAACATTATTAATCCTTTTGATAAGTCCAATTTTTAAATGCATGTAACTTTTATACTAACAAATGGATTTCATCCAAAATTGGCACAATAATAGATGATAACATTTTTGATTAATTCATAAATTCTAAGGAAAGTAGGCTCTTTAGTTTGTCACTGAACTACTTGTATTTTATTATATATTATTATATATTATTATTGCATCATTTTTCCCTGATGGACAGTGTTTGAACTAGAAAATTTCATGATGACACAATTTTCAATTCTTTCCCTTCTTCCACTTCTCTTCCCAAAATCTCTTCATTCTCTGACTATGTTCCTGTTTCCTTTGTTCTGTCCACATTGTTCCCATCTTCTTCTTTTCAGGTACTATACATTTTGTATTCTTAATTTTGTTTCTGAATTCTCCTCTATCGCCTATCATTTGCCTCGTGACCCCTGCCTGCCTGAAGTATTCCTCTATTACATTAAACCAATTTTTTTCGTGCTTGAGCTATTTACTACATCAAAGATCTTCTTTATAATTCTATTGTTGTTCATTCTGTGCATGTGGCCGTAGAAAGTTAGTCTGCGTTTTCTAATGTCAGTGAGTCTATCTGTGTGCTCGTATAACTCTTTGGTAGGTCTCTTCATTCATATGCCATCTCTCTATATTGCTCCAAATATTTTTCGTTCTACATTTTCTGCTGCTATGATGCCTGATGCTCCGATTGTAGTCGTTTCTGACACATACAATGCTTCTGGCAGTAGCCTACGACTGTTTTGTAGTGTCTAAGTTTGGCTTGTTGTGATATGCATTTCTTTTTATTATTATTTCCCACGCTACAAGGCTATTAGACCACCCAAAGCAATCATGACTACTTGTTCTTCCTGTTTTTCCAGTACTCTTTCATTCGTGCACTAAAGACCCTCTTCCTTTCTTCGGTCCACTTTGGTATTTGGGCTGTAGGTGCTGTTTTCTCTGATATCTCTTCCCACTTGTATACCTTGTGTCGAAAGACGCTTTTGTCTATGACATCTTCTGGGTCGACCTGTGCTTTTTTCAGATCAATTTTGACTTTCTTCATCCAGGGTGTAAGTAATCTTGAGCCGCTGTATATATTATTATTATTATTATTATTATTATTATTATTATTATTATTATTATTATTATTTCTATTTATCAGTCACGGCCAACTATGGACCACGTTTGACAGTTTTATTTTTATATTCACTCTCTGCCAATATCTCTTCATCCTCTCTCTCCCACTTCCTTCTTCTGTTCCTCCGAGTAAGATCTTCCTTTCGCTGTCTCCTGGAAACATGGAAACTCCATAACTATTATTATTATTATTATTATTATTATTATTATTATTATTATTATTATTGACTAAGGTGTAATAAATTTATTAAATAACCATTGATATTTATTTATATTAAATCGTCAATAAGGAAAGCTATTAGATATGATTAAGTTCATATCACTACGTATAAATCCCATGTCTAATAATATCATACTGTATTTTGATAGTACTTAGACACATTTCTCATGTATCATTATCGCGAAAATCTGCTGCTATACCTCTAATTATAATATGTTAATAGGTAAAGTTTGACCGTGGACTACGTGGATGTTCTGATTGAATTTCGGATAGTAGTAAAGTTAACGTATTGGTTTCTCCTTTGATGGTCTGTAGCAAGGAGAGTCTTGAGAGAAGGATTACCGTGGCGCAAGTCTCATTAGTTCTACAACCCATTACGTTAATTAATGTTGTCCACTTGCGGCTTTGATGTAGATCCTCACTTTACAGGCACTGCACTGGGATTATCTAATACCTGCTTCCTGCGCGTCTTGCAAATAGCTGACGCAGATCACACTTTCACTTACTCGACAAGATGGGCTTCGGGAGGGTACTTCCAAAACGAAAGTCATTCGTGTATGTACACTTTGACTTGCAAGTTCATGGATATGTTCGCAACAGTTTCCGAAGGCAGATATCGTATCTGATTGGCTTAGAGTTTGCCACGGGTGGTTAAAACTAACTCCTAAATTGTGCCGGCCGTGGAAGGGGGAAGCCGTTAGTGACATGAAGTATAATTTTACGGATATTTTAGAAAGGTTTGAAAAATAATCTGTTATCTTGCGTTGCTAAAGACAACTGACAATTTCGTGGGTATTACGTCCGCTTTAACTGCTTCGGCTTTAGGGACGCCCGGGTGCCAGAACTTTGTCAGCACGGAGATCTAACGTACCAGTATATATGTCACACTTTAACAACCGACTGCAATTGGATTGGATCCCATCCCGCAACCTTGGCCACAGCAGGCGAAAAATTTCCATTGCGCCATTGCCGGTTCTAAAGAAAACTGAATCTAATTCTAATCGAAGGGTCAATTTATTCTTAGAAGATTATATAATAATTCCCTGCATCTGCCTCACAAATAGCGCCAATTGTAACACAATGAAATGATACATTTAGGAAATTACGATAGAGTAGAATAGAATACCCTCTGTTCCGACCCTAGCCAGAGATTGGGGTGAGAGTATTGCTTATTGCAACCATCACCTGATACATGTGATTATTAGTACAGTGATTCCCTAATAGTCTACTACAAGAATCCTGCAGAGTAAGATTAATAGCTCGCAATATGAATTTTAAATATAAGTCAAGAATGGTATTAAATGTTAGAAACAATTATCAAAATACAAATAATGGATATTAATTATATATTAGGACTAGCAGAAGTACCCATTCTTCGAACGGTCTTTGGTATTAAGAGCCAGACGTAATCAATTGAGCTACTGTTGCAATGGTTAGAGGTTTGGAACCTGTTTGTCGACAAAGATAAATGATTAGTTAAAATATGCTCAGAAAATAAATTTAGCCTACCTAACGTGTACTTCCTGACGTGAAAATAAAATTGAAAACCTCATAGACGAAACGCAATACACGTCATGTTGCTGTTTGGAGATATAATAGACCTTCTGTACGACATATCGCACGTTTAAGTTGTGTGAAAAAAATATATGGTAAACCCTGACCCCCTTAAGCGCATTGATGAATTTTACAGTTTTAGTTGGTTCCGTGATAACCTTATTGCCATTTGCAAACGTTCACAGAAATTTAATAAATGGAGTGGCATTACTTCCTGCAGAAATAGATGGAAAGTTGGATGTCACCTTTTAAGATGTTTTTGTCATGGCTATTGGCGTGCATTCCTTCATTAGTTTATTAAATGAAATTAGTTTTCTTGGAATATCAGAAACTGTTGGTATTAGAGGCTTAAAATGTAGTTTTCGGGAACCTTTTACGGCTATTTAGGGTCCCCGAGTTTTGTTTCTGACACCAAGGGGCAGAAAATAAGCTTTGTCTCGTCGTTGTAGGCCGTAGTATAATAATAATAATCATTATTATTATTATTATTATGTAGCAATATAGAGATAGGGACGTAATAGACCTTCCGTACCACACCCCCACGTGTAAATCGCGTGTAAAAATTCTAGAGTACCCCTTGACCCCCTTAAGCGCATTATACCCTATGTATTGATGAATTTTACAGCTTAATTTTGTTCCGTTATAGCCTTATAACCGTTTGCAAACTATCTCAGTAATGTAATAAATGGAATTGTATTGCGTCTTACAGCAATAGATGGACCTGTGAGTTTCTGTTGCCATGGTTACCGGATTGCATTCTTTCATTATTGTATTAAATGAAATTAGTTTTCTGGGAATATCTCAAAAACGGTTGGTTTTAGGGCCTAAAAAGGTAGTTTTGGGGGGCTCTAGGGCCCCCGAGTTTCATTTCTCACATTGAGGGACTGAAAATGAGCTTTGTCTCGCCCTTCTATGCCTATTTCAGCAAGGGTTTTAAGGGGATAGGCCCCCTTTTATTGTAGCTACAGAGAAGAGTTACATCAATGATTAGTGTCGTGCCTCTGAAGGATATCTGTACCAAATTTTACGTTGATCCACCGAGCCGTTCTCGAGTTATAGGGGAACATACTTGTCCACAGACAGACAGACAAAAAAAAATTTTTCGCGCGCATCCGTCAAAAAACAGTCTGAAATGCGTAAATAACGCAAATTTCCGTAGAAATTCAGAAAAAAACAGACAAAATTTCATTCTTATATATAGAGAGATGTCTCATAAGTAATGTCGTTTGATGTTTTAAAAGATAGAATTGGTTTTCTATGGTTCGCCAATGCTATTTACAGGAGGTCATGACTAGAATCGCGTATATTGCGAGAATGTATCATCAAACGATGCCATATATCGCCAGATTAAAAAACTTGGAAAATCAAATAGAAACTATAGATTTGTACCTCATGAATTGGCCCCTGAAGAGGCTCAACGTAGAATGGTTATCTGTCGTCAGCTTATCGGTAACCCCATGGATGATAGATTTATCAGGAGAATCGTCACATGTGATGCAAAATGGGTCTATTACCGTAACGTTGATGCCTAGAAACAGTGGACAAAGTCATCGTTAAAAAGGTTCGGTTCGTCCCCAAAGTGATGTGTGTTTGGTGGAATTTTGAAAGAGTGATTTACTGGGATCATTATTTTCAACAAACTGGAACAAATTTCATGAAATTTTGAGACGGAGATACCAAGCATTAGTTAACCGAAGATGAGTTATCTTGCAGCAGGACAAAGCGAGACTTCATACTGCACGAACAACCATGGCAATAATCCAGGAATTGGGATGAGTCGAACTGCTACCACTTCCAGCATACACCCCTTATCTTGCACCTTCAGATAACCATCTTTTTCAATCCATGGCCCATTTCTTGCGTGGAAGAAATTTCGAAAATATTGAAGCTGTGGAAGAGGGTCTCACCGAATTCTTTGCATCAAAGCCCAGAGACGCGTACCGTCGCGGAATAAGAAACCTCGCTGAATCATAGAATATGATGGTCTATAATTTGAAGAATAGTTTAATTCCTTGTCAGAAAACTTTCCAAGTACAATTTTCTTAAAAAAAAAGACATTAATTATGAGACATTCCCTGTACTATATTAATTTTATTTTAATTGATACAGAAAGGCTTTCCGAGACGATAACTAAGTTTTATAGTTTAGGATACCGTCTCCTGTACCCTTACGCCTATATTTGCTTCATATGCATCTTTGTGTGTTTCTCATCTGTCACCTTCCTATCCCTATGGGATTTAGGGAAATAGCTGTCTATCTAAGTAATTTTCTGGGGACGTCAGGGTATGGGAATGTTACTCAGGAAGAATTCCTCAGCGTGCCAGTAAATGTAACGATACCCCCATCCGACAGCGCTAGCGTCTAGATTCAACCTCATAACGTTCGGCATATGGGACGTGTACCTAACCAATTACACTATCCATTCGTCCCCAGTGGCTTTCACCGTGAAGGCCTGTGTTCGATTTCCGGCTCTGGCAATAAATCTTTAATTCTGGTCTGATGGCTGGAACGGGGAACACTCTGGTTCGTGAGGCAAAATTAGGAAGAGACGGCTTTGATTCCGACCTGAGCCATCGTGGAAATAGTTTTCCGTGGTTTCCTACTTCTATTCCTGGTACCTAACTTCCACTTCCTACCCAGATCCTAACTCGGTTACATGCACACATACTAGTACAGGTTACTCTACATCTTCTACACACACTCAAGTACACGGGGTTACATGGCCACGATGTCGCAAAGTCCAAAATGAATCAACAACTACTACAACACTACCCAGTCGGCCAATGCTTAATTCTCGATAGGCTATTTTAAAAACGCAATGGTATATTTAAATGCATAAATTAGTGACTTAAGGGTAATATTTGGAAGTAGTGAGTAGAGGAATATTGTTTTTTTTTTTTTTTTTACAAGAGAAGTTCTCGCAAACTAAATGTTTGAAATGTTCGCAGCACTGTGCCAGCACAAGTGCAACGCGATCAGCACTTGGTTCAAGAGTTAATCTAACAGATGGCGCGGAATGCTCCGAAATTTCGTTTGCAACCAACCACTTTATTTTTGCCCTCCTACTATTCTAACATTTTAGTGGTATAACAAACCAGTAGCTCCTTTAGCATGGACACATTTAACTGGACACTGTTGAGTATCACTACTTCTTCTTTACCAATATGCGCTTTGAGTACGTGCTACGCTCCTGGGTATTACTGATATTAGTATGTCCACCCTCCTATTCAGCTCACCTCGTGGTGTAGCGGTTAGCATTCTTGGTTGTCACACCGAAGGTTAATGTTCGATTCCCGGCTCTGCCAAGAAATTTTAAATCTGGTCTGAGGACTAGCGCGGGGTATACTCAACCTCGTGAGGCAAATCTGAGAAGATTGCCATTTCAGCCATCTTGGAATTGGTTTCCCGTATTTTCCCACTCCAGGCAAATACCGGGATGGTTCCTAACTAAAGGCCACGGCCGTCTTCTGTCCAATGCTCATCTTGATTACAAATGCACTAACCAAGCCATTACAATAACACAGATTCTCAAAGGAAGTACACGGGGCTACATGACCACGATGTCGCACGTAGCTAAAGCCCTGCACGTTTGCGGATATCCGCGGATATCCACAAAATATTTCACCATGCAGATATAGTTTGCAAGGCTGTGCGGATAGCGGATATGCTGCGGATAATGTTTGGAGTAAATTTGCGGATAGGTTTTAGAATGCAATCCGAGCTTGGTTGGTTCTTAAGTTTAGGGGCTGCGACAACGCGGTCATGTAGCCCCGTGTACTTTGGGTGTGTGTAGAATCTGTATGATGACCGGTGTTAATTGTGATGACTGTATTAATGTGTGTTATCTGTTTTTTTTTTATTTAAGTACAGACTCCAACTTAGATTTTTCAAATAGTTCCTACTTTTGCCGCCAAACGCCACCGTCAACGACTACTAGGCCAAGTTCAGAACTTACTACTAGACGCCACTGCAGTCGGCTTTTGGCAACGAACGTAGAAACCTAAGAGCGTTGTTTACATTCTTAACATATCCAATTTAGCTTCACACAGGTGTAATTAGTGGAAGGTTCTTTAACATGCCATAAATCTATGACATGGGACCTCCGGCTTTACTTCCCCTCCGAAGGAAGGCATACTGAGGGATTTTTAACGCTCTTAAAAAATCCGACGGCTTCGGTCGGGTTCGAACCCGCTATCTTGGGCATAGAAGCTCAGCATGCTACCGACTACGGCAATCCGAGCTTGTTGAATATCATTAATAGGACCCGAATGTTTATGAATGACATATCATATTTTTCCGTTATGTTTCTTTTTCATGACAAA
This sequence comes from Meconema thalassinum, assembly GCA_946902985.2. Classification (NCBI taxonomy): domain Eukaryota; kingdom Metazoa; phylum Arthropoda; class Insecta; order Orthoptera; family Tettigoniidae; genus Meconema; species Meconema thalassinum. Next base: position 1,213,195,841 of record OX336388.2, read on the forward strand.
ATACGGTGAAGATTTACGCTAATCTCACTCAAATTGTGTCATTAAGCATAATTAACACTCCGAACTGAAAAGAATTACAGTTCTGGCGGTATAACAGTCATCTTATATATAAAAGTGAAAGACGGTATGTGGGTATGTGGGTGGGTGGATTTGTTCCGTATACAAATTAACACCGTTCCACCAATCTCAACCAAATTTTGCATACACATAGTTTAGGACCCAGAAGGAACGGCTGGCTACATGGATTTTCGATAGACTTTCTCATTCTTCTGATATCGGTCTATTTGCACTCGAGCAAAGGCTAATATATTCAGAAAATTAACTTGTGAAGGAACGGCAAGGCAGGCCATCTCTATGGCAACAGTAGCACAAGACGGGTCGACCAAGTTTCATTCTATCTCGGTAAGAGGCCATGCCACTCAATTTTCTTAACGGCAACACTACCTCAAGAAGTGATCACCAGGTTTCCACCTGTCTCTGTAAGGGGCCATGCTACTCCATTTTCTCCATGACCACAGCTAAAACGTAAACACCAGGTCATGGGTCTCCATTTTCTATCCAAACCACGGTAAGAACATTAGGAATCTGAACGCCTTAAAAATCTAAATACGTAGTTTTTTTTAAATTTTATTAACAGGGGTCGATGTAGGGAATTAAAATAATAATAAAAACAAATACATCGGCTAACCCTGCACGCGACCTAACGTAACAACGGCTATAGATATCATCACGAAACTTAGTATTAAGATTAAATGAGCTTAAATGATTCTGTTATTGTTGATTGATTTAGAGGCTTGGCGTCATCATGGCCATGTAGCCCCATGAACTTAACTGTGTTTGATTTTTTTCTGATAACCAGTGTTACTGTGATGGCTGTAGTAGTGTGTGTATTTGTAATTCAGGTGAGGATTAAACATGAGGTTGATGTTGCCTTCAGTTAGAAACTATCCCTGTATTTGCTTCGGGTGGAAGTAGGAAACCACGGAAAACATCTGCCAAGTTTTGCCACGGGAGGCGCAGTGTACCCCCTTCCAGCTCTCAGACCAGAATTAACATTTCTTGGCAGAGCCGGATTCAAACTCGGACCTCCATGGCGACAGCCGAGAATGTTAGCCGCTAATCCACGTGGTCGTCTAATTGTGACATTTTGGGTCTAATGTCATACTCTTGATGCCGCTGCTGTTACGGGAGATTTTGAATCTTTACCTTATGACGGAAGGTATCACGCACAATATTGTTGTGTTATACTCTCCGTTAAGGTGTGTTCTACTACTATGTTTTATTAATCGTAATGTTTTTATGCTGCATTGTTTTAATTGTCGACATTGTTAACCTGTACCGGCTATCTTTTGTATCACAAATCAGGAATACAGTAACTGTGATAAGACTTGACTAAGACTAACAGAACCAGAATAATTTGTAGCAACCAAAATGAAACAGTAACCTAAAATGATTAACCACGCAGTGAACACTCCCTCTTTTCTACTTAAGAAATGACTGTAAGAGTAAATGACTGCCCTCAACAGATACAGTACCGTGGCAAACCTACAGGTAATTGACGTCACCAATAATTCTCATAGTAATCATTAGAAGCCATGACCTTTTGTACTTAAACATGGGTACTTTCAAATTACTAAGTAAATAATATCGTAAGTTTTTCTTACATCTAAAAACTACATCCATACTAATATATAAAAGTGTGATGGTATGTGGCTGTGTGTCTGTAAACTACTCGATCACCAAAGAACCACGGGTCCGATTTACTTGAAATTTTACATGGAAGTAGCTGATTTATCTGGTTAATATATAGGCTACTTTTGACTTCAATACTTTGCACTATTTAATGATGGCGACCATTTAAGTGACGTCATTACACCCTTTGGTTTCAAACATTCATATTTCAATTTCAATTTCAAATAAAAAGGGAATGCTAAGAAATAGCAAACTTTCGATGGCATATGCTAGGTTTAAAATTTAAATTTCTATCAGAATGGTCCTTATCACTTTGCGTGTATTTCCAACTGCTAGCGAGTGAAACCTAAGTGTGTGCTAAAAAACAAGGTCAATGCCAAGCAGTGTAGCTGGACAAAATGTCCCATCCTAACTCTTTTTAACTGTCACCTTCACTTTTCAATTTATTTATGACCAGTAGCGAAGCACGGGTACTTCAGCTTGTTTTAAATATAGCACATGACATAAATAACCTAGGGAACGACTTTTCCTCAAATGTCTAAATGTGTTGATTTAATACTTTATGCCTTATATAGTTAAACATGTTATTGTAATGCCAGTAGATTCAGATCACAAACGTGCGGATGGGGGGGGGGGATAGATGTGGATAGCGGGACGGATGCGGATAACGTTTTGTGTATCCGTGCAGGGTTCTTCGCATAGACCCAAACACCGGCTTATCTCGTAGGTAGTGGATAACATTGGCCAGCTCCACAGGCACTTAGCAGACAATGTCTGAGTGTTGTTTGTTTTCTTGTGTGTGTGTTCGTATCTACACTCGTATATAAGTCAAAACATTCACTTGTTCCACCGTCAATAACCATTGTTCGCTGACTAATAGCTGACGGTTCTTAACCAATAGCATTCTTCCTGTATGTCTCCACGTGGACTTCAGAGTCCGGTCCTGGCGGCCTGCCTGCGTGTCAAGTGATAAGAGTTGTATAGCCTCACGTAATTCTGTCCAGTCGCGCAGCTTGCATTCAGTGGTTACGATGGAGAGTTGACAACACTGTGCCTCGAGCTGGGAAAGCCTTGGCTCCCCGTAGACATGGAATGTAAACATATCCACCCAACTAGCGTGCAAAGGAGAACCGTTCGTTAACGAGTAAAATGAGAGAACTATATCAAGTCTGCTCTCAACAGTATCAAAATCAAAATAAAAATCAAACAGTATCCATAACTACTGTATATTGTACACATTTAATTTCGCAATAGTCCTGTAAATATGTCTCATTAACTAATCCACGAGATAAGCCTCAAGGCAGAGCAGCAATAATGGACATGGACCAACGATTAAAGTTTTATAGACTTTTAATGACTCATGATAAAATGCTCACTTTAATAAGCTATCAAACTAACTGTCCGTTATCTCCACCATAATGCACACTTGGTGCCACTGAATTAATCAACTGATGTAATAAATGTACTACTCGTTACAATCATTTCATTAACGTAATAAACTAACTTGGCGTCTTGACTTTCCCTAATTACCTTGCAGCTGTTGATTTCAGATTGAATAGCACTGGGGAGCAGGAAAATATTTTTAGTTTGGAGCGAGCACTCGCCTGAAGATCATTATTAAGATAGATCGCGGAGAAGGAGTGGTAGTTATCCCTGAAGACTGACAAGCGCCTTCTAGATGGCGGTCGACATTGGCAAATGACATGTGTCGCTCAGTGGCGGCGTTCATCCATTATTTTTTAGAGGATCGCTCCCTGGAAAATGTTAGCCAAGGAAGATAAATACCTTCAAGAAAAAAAAAGTTTCCTAATCCGTTTAGTATATTTCAATCTTTTAACTTTTTATTTAGACGTTAAAATCTGTTTCTAAAGATTTCGTGAATCGATATATTTGTTTTGGTTTGTTAAGCCAATTTCCGTGATCGATGAGTACATATTGAGATTCTCATTCCAAACGTCCTGACTATACATTCTGGGCTGGCTGCGTGGTAACGTTCTCGCCTGCTGTGCTGAAGGATGCAGGATCGAATCCTGGCATAGCCAGTTATTAATCGAGGGTGCGCAAATGCGAGGGAACCGTGTCAGTTGTTTTACTGGCACTTTAAAGATTCCCTTCACCGGCCGCGGTAGCCGAGAGCGCAAAAGCTTTGCCTCTCGTCTCGCTGGCATCGTGAGAGAGTGGGTTCAAATACCACTCGGCCGTCCTGTAAATGGGCTTCATGGTTTTACGGTTCCTTTCAATAGATCCACGGCCGATTTCCTTCAAAAATCCCTTCCATGACCTGTGATGAAAAGAATATGAATGTCCATTAATAAAATTATTGAAGATCCTCTTCGGGGTAAAATTCCGGCACCTCAGTTGTTAAAAGGGACGTAAAACCGATATTATTATTATTATTATTTATTCAATTCACCATTACAAACATGGGTTACTCTAAAGCACGGGTTAAACCAAGTGCTTTACAACAATACATAAAAACTATAATACAAACTATAATACATATCATGTATATACAAAATATAGGAGTTCATTATCACTCATTCACTAGCCAGGAAGGATCGCACAATGTTGCATGTGGACAATAGGGCAGAATGCTGTATACTCTTGTAGATGGTCGGCGGAAGATCCAATTCCTTCAGACTCTTGTGGAGTGTGTGAGGTATGAGGCCGTTGACTGACAAGATTACAGGCACTATCCGGACGCAGTTCATCTTCCATATCCTCTTGATTTCCTCTGCAAGCTGTCTATACTTGGAGATTTTTTGATTGTGTTTACGTTCGATGTTGGTGTCGTTGGAGACTGCTATGTCTATTATAAATGTAGTGCCATCAACCTTATTTACTACTATGATGTCTGGTCGATTGTGATCTATTGTTTTATCTGTTACAATACCAGTGTCCCAGTATATTTTACACAGTTCGTTTTCGAGGAGGGATGGTGGATGATACTTGTAGTAAGGGATATACTCCCCAGTTAATTTATATTTCTGTGCGAGTGCTTGATGAATGATGCCTGCAACCTGATTGTGCCGCTTTGTGTATTCAACTGATGCTAGTATTGAGCAACCTGCAGTGACATGGTCAATGGTCTCGAATTGAATGGCGCATCGCCTGCATTTGTCTGAAATTACACTGGTATCTTTGATGATGTATTTCTTGTAATTTTTTGTAGCAATGACTTGATCTTGGATGGCAATTGCGAATCCCTCTGTTTCTCCAAACAGTCGACCACTTTGTAACCACATACACGATGCGTTTTTATCAATACTCTGTTGGGATAGGTTGCTGTATTATTTTCCATGGAGGGTCTTTTCTCCCCATGCCTTTTCTTTTTCATGTAAGTGTAGTGGCTGGCTGATATGATCATCAGAGGATGTACGAAGGTTCAATACAGTGTGTTTATCAGCAAGTACAATGGCTTTATGGAGAATGCTGTTTTCCTTTCTTTGATAGAAATATCTTCTAAGGGTTTTAATTTGGTTCTGGAGCAAAATTTGTAAATCCAGTACTCCTCGACCTCCCATCTTTCGTGGAAGAGTGACCCTTTCTTTACAGGCGTTTGGATTATGTATACGGTAAGTAGTGAGAAGGATCCTTGTTTTTCTCTGCAGGCTTTCCATTTCTGTTGCTGACCATTTCAGAATCCCAAATGAATATACTAGGGTTGGTATAGCGTATGTGTTGATAGCTTTAATTTTGTTCTTTGCACATAGATTGGTTCGCAGCACTTGATGTAGTCTTGTGGTATATTTTCCAATGAGTTCATCTTTGATACTTTTATGATCCAAAGTTTTATTTTGAGCAAATCCCAGATATTTGTAGATTTCTATTTCAGTCATTCCTTCAATTAGAGATCCTTTGCGTAGCTCATGTGGTTCAGAAGTTGCATATTTACCTCTTTCAATTGTCAGACGCTTGCATTTCTTCACTCCCAACGTCATTCGGACATCGGATGAATATGAATCTATTATATTTAGCATGGCATTCATTTGAGTCTCACTGTGTGCATATACTTTGAGGTCATCCATATAAAGGAGATGGGATATTCTGTATTTCCTATTGTAGTATTTGATGTCAAATCCGAAACCGGTGGATTTTAGAATTTTAGAGAGAGGATTGATGGCTAAGCAAAACCATAATGGGCTTAGCGAGTCTCCTTGATAGATACCACGCTCAATTTTTATTGTGTCAGATGTGACACCTTCATTGTATGTCTTAGTATAAAGTACTGTTTTCCAATTATCCATCATGACCTCCAGGAAGTGAATTACAGCAGGGTTAATCTTATACATATGGAGGATTTCTTTCAGCCATGAATGCAGGACTGAATCAAATGCTTTCTGGTAATCTATGTATGCCGTATATAGATTCCTTTGATTATGTATCGCCTGTTGTGTTATCACAGAATCAATAACTATCTGTTCTTTGCATCCTTGCGACAGCTTCTTGCATCCTTTCTGTTCCTCAGCCAAAATGTTATGTTTGTCGAGAAACTTGTATATTTCGTCCGCAATTATGGACGTAAATAGTTTGTAAAGTGTTTGGAGACAGGTGATAGGTCTGTAGTTTGATGAGTCTTTAGTATTTCCACTTTCTTTTGAGATTAGATATGTAATTCCAGCAGTTAGGATATCAGGACATTCCTCAGGATGATGGATGAGGTAAGTAAATTGCTGGGCTATCTTCTGGTGCACGCACGTGAAATGTTTGTACCAATAATTGTGAATTTTATCTGTGCCCGGCGCTTTCCAATTCTGAGTTCTCCTTATAGCATCTTACACATGCCGTTCTTCAATGGTATCAAAATCCATTTCTTCATATACATTATTGCTATTTCGTTCTTCGTTGATCCAATTTGCATTTTCATTGTGCGGTGACTTCGCAGCCCATACACTTCTCCAAAAATCTTCCGTTTCTTGCGTGCTAGGAGGTTCTGCTTTTGTCATGGATTGTTTGTTTCGTTTGATCATTCTGTAGAACTGACCTTCATTGTTGGAGAAAGGTTTGTTTTGTGTTTTCCTCGCTCGTGATTCCTTGTACCTCCTGAGTCTCGATGCTTTTGCGCATAAATTTAGCTTTTGGTTGTCAATGTATTCCTTGATTTTTTCTGTGTGATCATATTCCTTTATATGGCTGTTGATTTTTCTGAATATATTTCTCAGCTTTCGATTGGTTTTGGGTTTAGTTTTATTGTTTAAATATGCTGTTAGTTGGCCAATGGTTTTCCTCAGTTCCTTGATGTCATTTTCTAATCGACGCTGCCAGGGTGGAATGTATTCTGCATCTGCACCTTTTCCGCGAGAGCTTCCAGACAAAGGTATTAGTTTCTGGTTGTTCAGCCTTATCACAGTTACTGCTGCGCAATATACAAGAGAGTTTGTTTCTTCTAGATTATTATTATTATTATTATTATTATTATTATTATTATTATTATTATTATTATTATTATTATTATTATTTAAATTCCGGCTTTGTCAAAAAATTTAATTCTGGTTTGAGGGCTGAAACGGAGTACACTAAACTTCATAAGGCAAAACATAGAAGAGGTGGATTCGATTCCTACCTCTGCCATCCTGGAAATGGTTTCCCGTGGTTATCCCACTTCTTCTCCAGGCAAATGGTGTGATTGTTCCTAAGTTAAGACCACGGCCGCCTCCTTTCCAATCCTGAATCAAAGATACACTCATTACTACAAACACCACAATATCAAAGGATATCAGATTTATTTATATATTTATTTATTTATTAGTTATTTATATTTTTTGTTAGTTATACACACATACAAGAACACGGGGCTCAATGACCGCGACGTCCAAGCCCCTCAATTGAAACAACAAAAACAACCTCAGTGTTATGGATATGATAATGTTGTTGTTGTTGTTGTTGTTGTTCATTTAGGGGCTTTGCGACATCGTGGTCATGTAGCCCGTGTACTTGGGTGTGTGTGGAATTTGTTTGATAACCTGTTTTATTGTGATAGCTGTATTAGTATGTGTATTTGCATTTCAGTTGAGGATTGGGAAGGAGGTGGCCATGGCCTTAAGGGACACTGTGACTGAGTTTTCATATTTCTGTAATTATCAATGGATATTGTTCTAATTTTACACACATCACTCAAATACATATACACACTATACTACTGATTTAAGCTTTTCTATCTCTAACCGTTTAGAAGATATGATTATTTTTATATAGAAACTATGCACATTTTGAAAATGGTCCTTGCGTTAAACAGATAGAGGTAGCTCATTTATCATGACTTTCCCATATAGATATTTAGTATGAAAGCAATCCTAGTGATTGGTTTTGGGTTCATATGAATATGTGTTGAGATATAAATTAACTCATTTCACAATTTTTTATCCCATTAATTGCCTATTATTTGAAAATTAACATATTTGTAATGGCAAAACTATGAATACTACAGTAAAACTAATCACTGTGCTTATGGATGCATTAATATAGAATACTGTATGTATAAAAATGTGCTACAATATAGCTACAAGTCTGATGCATATGGGGCGAATTTTGTTTTTAAAAAAATGTGAAGCTCAGAAAAATGAACTTTTTTAAAGCCATGCATATTTTTTTAGTTATCAGCTTACCTTATCAGCTAAAACTGCCCAGCACCATATGTTAACACCCTCTTTCTTGCTTTTCTGAGCTCCTTATTAGGAAAATAAGTACAGAAATACTCGCCTCAATGAAAGTCCATGAATAACAGGCGTTTAAATACCATGCACTAGACATTTCAAGAATTCGCTGGGCCTTTAAATATGGCGGAATTCGGAAAAGACTTTAACTAAATTATCCGCTGGAGTCAGGGGCATAATTATATCAAAGAATAAAAAAATCAATATTTTTGCGATTTCTGACAAAAACTCAGTCCCAGTGTCCCTTAAGTTACGAACCATCTCGGCATTCACCTGGAGTATAAGTAGGAAACCACGGAAAACCACTTCCAGGATGGCTGAGATGGGCATCGAACCCGCCTCTTCTCACAAGGCTGAGTGTACTCCGTTCGAACCCTCTGACCAGCGTTGAATATTTTGTCGAACCCAGACCTCCACAGTGATAACCAAGAATGCTACCACTACGCAAGGAGGCGCAATAAATAAAAAGAACACTGCAGACTATAGGGACTGATTCTCTACCGTATATGTTTCGCCGCTTATTACAACAACCCCACAACTTACATGAAAGGTGCAGGCACAGTGTACCGTCACTTACTGCTAGAGAAAAGAATGCTGGACGCAAATGACCTCACTACAATAACTCAGTGTTAAGTGGTAGCTCACACACGCAGAAGTACTCAGGGCTGACGATCAAGATGAAGATGTCCCAACCCTCTCAAATCTTGTTGAGAAATTTACACCGACATGTATTTGTAAACACAGAAAGAGCAAAGGTCATGTCTGAAGTGGCACTCATTCATAAGCGAAACTAATGGCGCCATCACTTGCTTGTGTAAAACAAACAAATGTTGCTGTCTGGGGCAATATACAGTACACAACACCCTCGCAAGGCGTAACGTATGATTCCTTTTATCTGGGAGCGACTAACTTTAAATCATCACTGCACATCCGTTTCCTCCGCTTAGACCGCTAATGCCCTTTGACAGATACAGAGGAGAGATGTGGCTCGGAGCAGCGTGCAGCCTTGGTTAAAACCGTAAATATTGGCATTGTATCTTTCCCTACCCGTTTATTATTTTCGTTTCTACGGGGTCATTGATGAGGTGAGGTTTCTATGAATCGTGTGATTGTTATGTCGGGATGCCCTTCCTAACACCAACCTCATTTGAAGAGCTTGTGAGAGAAGAAATGAAAGAAGTTGGAAGAAAACCTACGTGACCAATATATTATAACGTAGTGTCCCAGCATTCGCCTGGAGTTGAAAGTGGGAAACCACGGAAATCCATTGCAAGGCATTCTTCGTTGTCTCTCGAGAAGTCTGAGTTGGATTCCCGGCTCTGACAAGAAATGTAATTCTGGTATGAGGGCTGGAACGGTGTACACTCAGGTTCGTGAGGCAAAACTAATACAGCCATGTCAATGGCATAGGTTATCAAACGAATTCCACACACACCCAAGTACACGGGGCTACATGACCACGATCTCGCAAACATCTTTACCATCCCTAGCACTAAGGTTGTATTTGTTGCTTCAATTGAGGGGCTTGGATATCGCGGTCATTTAACCCCGTGTACTTATATGTGCGTGTAACTAACAAATAATAAATATATCTGATAACCTCTGTTATCGTGGTATATGTAGTAATGGGTGTATTTTTAATTCAGGTGAGGATTGGAAAGGAGGCAGCCGTGGTCTTAACTTAGGAGCAACTGCAGCATTTGCCTAAAGTAGAAGTGGAGAAAACCACGGAAAAACACTTCCAGAGTGGCTGAAGTTGGAATCGAATCAGATAAATTCCAATATTTCATTTTGGAGAATTATTATTATTTTCTTCTTTCACACAGATAAGTGGTAAAAAATAGCCACGAGCAAAGGGATTGGAGACCACCCCTGCACCTTGTGCCAAAGATATCTCACTCGCCGGCTAGTCTCGAAATAAAAACTTTGTACATGATTCAAAACCATATTATGTTAGGAGTCAATGTGAATTTTAGGTTAAAATATTTGGAGAACCCTGCTCTCGATAGTTAGCATTCCTTCCTTTTCCTCGGCCTATCATTGGTGAAATTCAGTTCCTTAAATGAAAATGTCATTTCAGAACCCAATAGTCACAGTTTTGAACAGCAGTGTGACTGTAGAAATCAGTTTGTGTATGCAGCTTGGTGGTACTGATAGTAGGCTATCGTATTTTAAAATATGCATTGGAAACTCTGTGATAATGAACATGCCAATATGTTGAATGAGATAAGGTTGTCATCTGATTGGAATGTTTTCATTTTAATACATTTGATAACCATTCCACCACCGCACCGCCACAATACCAAAGAGAGACAGTGAGTGTTTGTGGAATTTGTAATAACCAGTTCGCGTTACTGGCGCCAGAATATGTAACTGTTTCTCTGTAAATCGCATTCACTAAATAGTTAGCTCCAAGTAAAATAATGTGGTATGGAGTGTGGTAATATATGTTCTCTCTATTCTGTGGTTTCAGTTCTCTTAGACCAGGAGTGATGTGCTGTAATACGTGAACTCCCAGGGTATCACGACTATTGAATTTGAATTTATTATTTCTCTTATACAGGCCACTGAGACTACAAAGCCTCTTTATGCAGCCCTCTACATTCAGAGGGTGGTTGAATACAATAAAATAAAGAAAGAAAGAAAGAAAGAAAGAAAGAAAGAAAGAAAGAAAGAAAAGAAAAAAGTACGTAACCTAAAGATTCAGTTGACAATAGAAAATCTTGTTATTACGTCTGTTCACCTTGATCATGATAATTGTATAGCTGATAGATTACCATGAAGGGAGTGTTCTATCGCTCTGATGGGAAGTCCTGAATACTGGTACAATTTATATTTATTCCAGAGAATGCTAGCTGAAATGCGGGATGAACCTTTGCATTTTTAGCCTACTTTTCACATTTTGCAAAAATGAGGAAAAAGTAGACTTATGAGATCGATCCGGGAAAATGTGTGTGTGTCTGTCTGTCCTGTCTGTCTGTCTGTCTGGCTGGCTGGCTGGCTGGCTGGCTGGCTGTGTGTGTGTCCCCCCCTATCAACTCTTAAACGGCTGCAGCAATCAAAACCAAATTTAGTATGAGTAAAGATGAGCACCGGAATATCTCACGTCCATATTTGAATATGATGTGAGTGCTACCAACTACTGAAAAAACGCACTAGAAATTTGAGCTCCATGTTGGATATCTCGCAAGGTATGCATGGGAGCTATTCCAAAATTGGCACACATGTAGATAATACTATTTCAGTTTAATTTCCAGGAGTCCAACCATGACAGTGCTGCCAAAATAATTTTAAGCCTTATGATAGGTCCAATGTTTAAATGCATATAACTTCTACACTAACAATTGGATTTCAACCAAATTTTGTATGTAATATCTGTACATAAACAGATATGACTGAGCGTATTCTTAAGAGCTACCAGGGCTGCCAACTGTTAATAATTGCTCTATCTATTTTTTTTAATCAAAATACCAATATATCAGAAAGTATGCAAGCCAACAGCTTTAAACTATGCACATGTATATTCTGACATTTTAGATTAATTTGGAGTAACTTATATACGTCAGTTCTACCAACATGATTATAAGCCTGCTGTTAGTACCAATTTTTAAATACATGTAACTTCTATACTATCAGTTGGATTTCAATCAAATTTCGTATGTGCTATGTGTACCATAACAGATATGACTATAAGTATTGTTAAGAGCAATCAGGGCTGCCAAGTGTTAATAAATGCTGTCTATATTTTTTTACCCTAATATCAATATATCAGAAAGTATGCAAGCCAACAGCCCTATACTTTGCACACGTATAGCACCTGACATTCTAGATTAATTTGGAGTAATTAATTCAAGGCAGTGCTGCCAACATGATTCTATGCCTGCTGATATGTCCAATTTTTAAATACATGTAACTTCTATACTAACAAATGGATTTCATCCAAAATTGGCACAACAAGATATAATATTTCAGATTATTTCTGACCAGCACACGCATGGTATTGTTGGCAACATGCTTTTACGCGTGCTGATAGATCCAGTGTCAAACTGCATGTAACGTCCATTGGACTTCAACCAAATTTTGTATTCTGTATCTTAAGAGAATATATTCAGTCACCAGGGCTGCCAACTGTAGTGCTCTATTAGGCTACATTATACCAGGAATATTTTGAACTAATTAGATATTTCGATATTACCAACTTAATTTCGTCATTATTCTAGATAAGTTCATATACTGTAGAATAATCATTGGCATGAAAAGTAGGCTGTATAGTTCTTCACGGAACTTCTTGTTTGGTTCTATGATGAGGTATTAAAAAAAAGCTCGGTTCCAAGCTCTGTGAACTTGCGGGATGAAGGGCAGAGGCAGGGTAGGAGCAGGCGAGAATTGAGAAGCCTGTCGACAGCCCGCCGTGTTACCTGACATTCTCGTCTATTCCAATACTGCTAACATGGGTCTTTTCTGAAACCAGTGTAGCGTTGGCAATGAGTGACTGAGTCACCGACTAATGTATTTGCTTCTGCTACTACGCAAGGGGCGAGAAACCGCATAACTCGTCAGCACCACTACTCATAGTCTGCGATGCAAATTCCTCTCAGGTCCACGCAGCTTAGACTCGAGCAGTATCTGGAGCATTTGTGCAGTGTGTCTATTCGCACGGTTATGCACTGACTGCATGGGAGTTTGTGTGCAGTAAATATAAGACGGAATTTTGAACTTAGATTTTTATCACAGTCAGAGCCATGACATACTGTTTACGTTCTTTTAATTTTAGCCATCCAATCTGGACGTAAAATGGAGTTATATGAGACTCTCTTGGTACATTGAAAACAAACCGCAAGCAAGCATTTTGCATTCTTTGCAATTTTGTATTGAGGACCTCTCCTAGATCATAAAATAATAGATCCTTTGTCAAAAATTGGTAATATCAAACTCAGTATCCGTCTCTTCCGTACATTTTGCGTCAAATAGAAGCAAGATCGCCCAATATGATAATTGGGACGTAGGTGAGCGACCACGGGACCCCAGTTTCTTCCACTTACTTGTGCCGGGGTCCTCACATTCATCTTTCCTGTTCACGTCACCTGGTCAACTCTTTTTATTTTTCGACCCCGTCGGTATTAGGATATCTGAGGCCTAGGGAGTCATTCACTTTAATTCGTCTTTTTGTCATCTTTCCTAATCCCTCAGGGCTCTAAAGGAGGCAGGGTGTATGTAGCCCTACCACTCCTGGTGCACCCTGGATAGTATTACACCCCACGGCTGGCGAGTTCGGGATTTAGCGACTCCGAGGTATTCCTGAGCTGGGTCCGGAGTGGGTTTGATCCACCCCCAGGTACTAGATTTTCGAAGCAAAACTTTCACATTCAGAAACACCAATAGCCCTGAGGCATGGAGCTGACAACTCCACCCTATCTAGTCCCGAAGAGTGGAAGCCTCTACCTTCCACTACTCCGAGGGCATCCATGGGCTGTACGGAGTTGGCTTTGCTTGCTTTTCTGAGGACATTTATTTTCTTTCTGTCCTTTTTAGCCTACTTTCGATTTTAGCAAACAATGAAACTGACTTATGAGATCTACACAGGGCCAAAAATTATGTCTGTCTGTGTGTGTGTGTGTGTATGTGTGTGTGTGTGAGTGTGTATTCTGTCCTCCCCCACCCCTATCAATTCAAACACGGCGAAACCGAATTGAACGAAATTTGGTACAGAGGTAGCACTAGCAAAGGGCATCTCAGTTTCATGTTTCATATTGCCGCCATCTTTACCAAAACTGAATGGCGGCCAGTCAGACGTTCTAATCGTAAAATCAAATTATGACTGAACTAATCATCCGATCTCTACCAAATTTGGTAAATACATACCTTCACATGGGGCGCGTCATGCGCATAAACTACAGGTCATGAGCCGTACCATTTCAAGATGGTGATCGTGTGAATTATGCAAGCATTATAATCTATAACTTAGAAACCACCAGTTCCGATTATCGAACCGAGAATGGTTTAAACTGTGTGGCCCGTTCGATGTTTAAGTTCATATCATGATATTACACGGTAGCAGTGACATTAAAAAGCTAAGCCGTCTCGGTTACAAGACAAGATGGCAGCTGATATCTTGTGACTGACCTATATTTCACCAATTTGTTTATCCCGTGCAATATAGCCTACTGAGAGAAACAATATAAACTTTGTATGAAATGCTTCATAGAAAAATATACTCCACTGGAGATATCGTTTAGTCCAAAACATTATTTGCTAGGACGTTGTATGCAAGACAAATGATAACCATGAATTTCGGTGTACATATTTGGCTCTGTGCTAAAACATTAGTCTTTCACATTGTTTGGCTGGGGTTCAAAACCTATCTGAGTTGGTTGTTTTTTTTTTTTGCCTGAATTTGTTTAATATGTGTTGTTTTGTAATCGCTCAGACATTGTAAAATTAAGCGTTATATTGTGCATTTTGCAATGGAAAATATATAATTGAAACAAAGTTCATCGCCGGATCTGCACGTGAGAAATCTACCTGCAATCAGATGAACTATACGTTACCAACCACGGCCGAATAGATGCATGTTGCGCTCTATACCGGCCAGTTGAAACCCATGCCAAAGGTGTAATCCAAACGTTTCCTCTTGTGGCTGCTAGAATGCACTCGCCACCAAGGATGGGCGCGATAAGAAAAGCCAGCGGTGTAGTAGGTTTCAAGTAGAAAAGCTCATTTAATTATCTAGGCCGGTAGAGGAGAGCGCAGCTCGCGTTCAGTCGGCCTTGGTGCCATCTTTGTGGTGGCCCATGCGATACCATGTAAGAGCATGTAAATGCATAGAAATATATCTGACGATATAAGGTGAACTTATGCGAAACTTTTCCACCAGATGTCATGACTGATCTATATGGGACCCCATTGGTTGTTCTTCCGTTCGCATTCTATACGCATCGAACTTGAAGAATGACATAATGAAGTTCATAATGCGATGAAGTTTTATTTTAAAGCGTTTGTAACAGCCTATTGTGTGTTATTTGAAAATGTTATTTGAACTAAAGAGCAAAACGATCCCACATAACTTAGTACATGTACGGTATCTGTTGGTGCTGGTTCAAGATATTTCTTTTCTTTGAAAGTGAGACTCTGTACTTTACTTATGCACATTGACAGGACAAAGAGTTATAAACTATACCTATACATTTAGGAGAAAGTAGGCTATATGTTCCTTGCTGAACATCTTGTTTTCTTTTGTTTTCTATTTGTTCTTCTATTACGTAAGTCTGTAGTTAGTTTTAGTTGAAGGTTTCAATACATTATCATTTTTCACAATCACCCGTACCATTAGGAGCCGATAACCCAGATGTTAGGTCCCTTAAGACAACAATTATCATCATCATCATATAATACTTGAACATTTATGCCCTCAGGGCCTCACAACTGAATGTGGTTGGCTTACCTGTGTGGGTATAAGTGTGCCGTTCCTTCTTGACCGGTACATAATGCATGCGCAGTGGCGTGTCTACGCACAGTGAACGTTTATACCTTTGTAATAAGTGCAAATAAAGTACGCAATGTCTCCTCGGCAGCGCATGTGAATATTCAGTGGTCTCAGTGTTCTACTCGGGCCTTAAGGAGAATTCTCATATGCTTACGACCGGCCACGAATGACCGGCACACCTATACTACACCTATGGCTCGCTTTGCGTTCACTTACTTCTGCAAGTCTCTTCTCTTTCTTATTTATTTTTCGACCGATTTTAATTTTCTTCCGACCCAAGAGGTATTAGGGTATCCGAAGCCTAGGGTGTTAATTCATTTACCGCTTTTGATGGTACCTTCTTTTTTCAGAGTTGCAGGAAGGGCTTCAAAATTGTTACAACGTACTCTTTGTTACGCAATGAAACAACAAATAAGTCCTTAACACAAAATTATATTTTCTTCACAAAGGGGCGTCGTGATGGTGTGGTGAAGCTGCCTGCCTCTCCCTAAAGCGAACCGTAAAAATGGAGGTCCAATTGCCCATGAACGCGAGATTAACACAAGTAAAACTACATCCTTCCTTCCTTCCTTCCTTCCTTTCTTCCTTCCTTCCTTCCTTCCTTCCTTTCTTCCTTCCTTCCCTCCGTCCGTCCTACCTTCCGTCCTTTCTTCCTTCCTCCCTTCCTTCCGTCTTTCCTTCCTTCCTTCCGTCCTTTCTTCCTTCATTCATTCATTCATTCATTCATTCCTTCCTTCCGTCCGTCCTTCCTTCCTTCCGCCCTTTCTTCCTTCCGTCCTTTCTTCCTTCCATCCTTTCTTCCTTCCTACCGTCCTTCCGTCCGTCCTTCCTTCCTCCCTTCCTTCCGTCCTTCCTTCCGCCATTCCTTCCTTCCTCCCGTCCTTTCTTCCTTCCTTACTTCCTTCCGTCCGTCCTTTCTTTCTTCCTTCCCTCCTTCCTTCCATCCTTCCTTATTTCCGTCATTCCTTCCTTCCGTCCTTCCTTCCGCCATTCCTTCCTTCCTCCCGTCCTTCCTTCCTTCCTTCCGTCATTCCATTCTTCCGTCCTTACTTCCTTCCTTCCGTCATTCCTTCCTTCCTTCCGTCCTTCCTTCCGTCATTCCTTCCATCCTTCCGTCTTTTCTTCCTTCCGTCCGTCCTTCCTTCCTCCCTTCCTTCCGTCCTTTCTTCCTTCCTTACTTCCTTCCCTCCGTCCATTCTTTCTTCCTTCCTTCCTTCCATCCTTCCTTCCTTCCTTCCTTCCTTCCCTCCTTCCTTCCATCCTTCCTTATTTCCGTCATTCCTTCCTTCCGTCCTTCCTTCCGCCATTCCTTCCTTCCTCCCTCCCGTCCTTCCTTCCTTCCATCATGCCATTCATCCGTCCTTCCTTCCTTCCTTCCGTCATTCCTTCCGTCCTTTCTTCCTTCCTTTCTTTCTTCATTCCTTCCTTCCGCCCTTCTTTCCTTCCGTCATTCCTTCCTTCATTCATTCATTCATTCCTTCCTTCCGTCCGTCCTTCCTTCCTTCCGCCCTTTCTTCCTTCCGTCCTTTCTTCCTTCCATCCTTTCTTCCTTCCTACCGTCCTTCCGTCCGTCCTTCCTTCCTCCCTTCCTTCCGTCCTTCCTTCCGCCATTCCTTCCTTCCTCCCGTCCTTTCTTCCTTCCTTACTTCCTTCCCTCCGTCCTTTCTTTCTTCCTTCCCTCCTTCCTTCCATCCTTCCTTATTTCCGTCATTCCTTCCTTCCGTCCTTCCTTCCGCCATTCCTTCCTTCCTCCCTCCCGTCCTTCCTTCCTTCCATCATGCCATTCTTCCGTCCTTCCTTCCTTCCTTCCGTCATTCCTTCCGTCCTTTCTTCCTTCCTTTCTTTCTTCATTCCTTCCTTCCGCCCTTCTTTCCTTCCGTCATTCCTTCCTTCCTTCTTTCCTTCCTTCCGTCATCCCTTCCATCCTTCCGTCCTTCCTTCCTTTCGTCCTTCCTTCCATCCTTGCGTCCTTCCTTGCCAATTTGAGGGGTCCCACAAGTAAGTAGCCTATACGAGATGTTCCAAGCCCCTAAATGAAATGACTACACCCAAAACAATACTGTCTGTTCTCCTGTTCGCTTGCCCATCTGCCCTACAAATCAATGTCACGTCATGCAGAGTTCCTTGACCTCCACTGAGAACCTGAACAGTGCAGCAGTGTATTGGTTTACCATTCACTCCCCATGTCATTCTTCTCTTGCCGCGGGGATTTGTCGCGTGCCGCTAGTCATCTGTTTCCCATTTATCATTCCAGCCCATTCTTGTTTTTATTTCTCCCCCTGTTTTTCTTTTCTGCACACACACACACACATTCCTGTATTGTATTTCCAGCTGATATTTCATGTTCCATATCTCCGGTGCTGACGGATGAAGCTTCTTTAATGACAAGGGTGGCTCCATTACGAGACTTCGTAAGATTTCTTGTGTTTGATCGCATTGAGTATGCGCCTCTATACTAATTTGGGCTTGTAGTACAGTTAAGAGTCCTATGTGGAGTGGAGGACAAACTATCTTTCGGAACTATTTATTTGATGTCAGGAATATTTTGTCCACTGAACGTAAGTAAGCAATCTGACGATGTTCTCTTGATGAACGAAACTAGTCATCCGATTTAACCCTCCATTATGTGAGAAGTGTTCAATTAAGTGTGTAAATGAAAAAAAGAAAATCCACAGCCTGCTTCCAGTCGACCGACCGGGTCAGGTAATGGAATGAATGAAGCCCCCATCTAGCGGCGAGGATATGAACTGTGCTGGCTGCCGAAGCCTGTCGTACTCCCCTTGGACAATGATTAAATGAATTATAGATGAAATGAAAATGATAGTGGAGAGTGTTGCTGGAATGAAATTTGCGACAGGGAAAAGCGGAGTACCCGGAGAAAAACCTGTCTGCCTCCGCCTTGTCCAGCACAAATCTCACATGGAGTTACCGGGAATTGAACCACGGACCAAGCGGTGAGAGGCCGGCGTGCTGGCGCCGAAGCCACGGGGGCTGCTAAGTCTATAAATAATTTATGTAATTTATTTCAGGCAGTAGAAAATTAAATTATAATTCCCTGCCAATGCAATTGAGCACATACATATTGACCGACTGGAAAGCTTCCAATAAGATTACTTAGGCAACAATGAAATACTCTTAATATTTAAAAAAACAAGTTGCATTCTTTTAATATTAAAAAAAACAAGTTGCATTCTTATGTTCTCCAGCGACGGTGTATACATTTTATTTCACCTTTCGCTGTTCCCCACAGTGCATAAAACTGCACACAATAATTTAATAGTAGGATTTAGTTAAACAAAAGGTACATTGCTCCTTTGAAGGGAAAATTAAGGTGAACAGTCGGCTTGAAAAGAATAGGTCCGTTAGTGGACAACAGAAATGCCTGCTATTTCTGTGCAGCATATACGAACTGTACAAATTATTATCATGGATGGAAGAACTGTTGTTATCCACCACGTCTTGCGCCTGAATGACATGTGTATTTCAAAAAGCCTGTGTTCAGTAACACACCTCTGTGATGTTTTGTTTTTATTAAAAATGCCGCTGTGAGCTTAATGTGAGTTCCTCGAAGCAGAGCAAAACATGCTTTGTATGAAACATAGAGCAGTTTCCTTTATTCTCTCTGGCGACATACTTGAGGCTGCCGTCTTTTCGTATAACCTCACAGCCTGGTTTGAGAAATATCCAAAACGTTCCGGAGCACGTTATACTGAACGCACATCTTTCAGTCTACTTTCCTCTTATAAACATCAGTAAGATCAACCTCGTGGTGTAGTGGCTAGCATTATTAGCTGTCACCCACCAGATTCGATTCCCGGCTCTTCCAAGAAATGTAAAGCTGGTCTGAGGGCTGGAACGGGGTAAATTAAGCCTCGTGAAGCAGAGCGTCAACAATCCCTCAGTATGCCTTCCTTCTGAGGGGAAGTAAAGAACCTTCCACTAACTAAACTTGTGTGAAGCTAAAATTTGTAGGCTGATTTGATAACGCTCTATTAGTTCCTACGTTCATCTGGCTGGCTGCGATGGCATTTGTAGCCAAGTACGCAACTAGGTGAAATGGACGGTAACATTTGGTAGCAAAGGTAGGAACTAATTGAAAACTGATCGTCTGCAGTCCTTATCTGAATCACAGATAACACTCACTAATACAGCCTTCACAATTAACACCGGTTAACAGACAAATTCTACACACACCCAAAGTACATGGGGCTACATGACCGCGTTGTCGCAGCCCCTAAACTAAGAAATCAACAATTTCTGTGTTATTTTGAAAAAATCCCATTTTGAAAAAATCCCATTTTTTCCACTTTCCGTTGAGTTGGACTGATTTAGGACAAGAATGTATCAGGATATTCGTGGATCAGACTTTACCAGCAGCCTTGGCTTCTATTAATCCACACCACGCAGTAGTATATCGTCTCTCTTGAAGTACTTCCACTTTTGCTGGTGGCGCTCTGCCTTAACAAATACCTCAGCGTTTGTCGTTTCTCGTGACACTGCTTCAGGCGTCTCGTTCCCATAATTAGGGAAGGAATATGTTTCTCCAGAGAACTTAAAGACAAACTACAATAGAATTTTTATTCGAGTCAGGCGAGAGTAATAGGGGAGGGAAAAAGCAGAAGAAAGTTCCATCCACGCGGAGAAATTACAACTGGAAGGCATGAAACATTGAACTCCCAACTTACGAGCAGTTTATTTAAGGAATAACCCTCCTCTTGCCATGTGAGGTCTTGTGTTTCTCTTTTCCCCACGATTGCTTTCTCCCTCCAATGTTTCATTCTGTGGTGATACAGCACGTCTGAGTTTTCAGTAACGCTGAAGAGGGGAGTATTTTGAAAACTTAATGACTTTTGCTGAAACTTGGAAGCAGTAATCTTGGAATATTTTCTTGAATCTAAATAATTCACCACACAGTACTTATAGATTATTGCAGACACTGGTTGACGGTTCAAGTTATTAGTGACGTTGCTTGTTTTAGACCCACCCCGTGGTGTAGCGGCTAGCATTCTTAGCTGAAGCCTTGGCAGTTCGGGTTCAATTCGTGACTCAGCCAAGAAATATAATTCTGAGCTGAGGGCTGGAAGGGGTACACTCTGCCTCACGAAGCAAAACTGAGAAGAGGTGGGTTAGATTCTCACCTCAGACATCCTGGAAGTGGTTTTCCGTGGGATTCCGCTTCTACTCCAGGCAAATGCCGGGATGATTCCTAACTTGAAGCCACGGCCGCCTCCTTCCAAATCCTCACCTAAATTACAAATACACACACCATTCAGACACCACAAAAGATACAGTTTATCAGACATATACTACACTCACCCAAGTACACGGGGCTTAATGACCGTGATGTCCAAGTCTCTCAAATGAAACAACAGCTTATTTTAGGAACAGTACGGCCCATGCCTACTCTGCTCCTACTCATTGCTTGTTATTGGGTTTATCAGGAACTGACCGGCGTAGCTACGTGCACTAAGGTCCAGATTCCAACTCCATAATCGGTCATCCTATGGTTTTCTAAGTTTTGCCATTCTCATCGCAAGGCAAATGCCTAGCCACAATTCTCAGAAGTTGATAAAAGTGACATAGGCTATTAGCTCATGCCGTACTGCACCATTATTCATAAAAGGGCTTAAGTACAGACATGGTTACAGTATTTTGGGAACACCCTGTAACTTCCTAACTTGCCTCTGAAGTCGATCATAACAGCTGGTCTGCAGCAAGAAAAAGCCATGCTATCATGAACGAGATCGGCAGAGCTCGTGTTTCCCACGAGAAGCCCGAAGGTCATCGATAATAACCATGTTGACTGTGTCTAACACCATATCGATCGATTCACCTGAGAGTGATTAATACAAATTAATGCATATTTAGCGCTTTTTGTAAGCAGATACATGTGTATATATGTATATTTCCATGGCAGAAAGCCATTATTAAGAAAGCCATTATTAAGAAAGTATGAAGAACAGAAGATGCTATGTTAACTCACTGCTGATCACGTTTCGACTGCGATATATTTCGTATCGAGTCATGACGTGTGAGGAAGGAGTGGGGGGAGCAGATGTGAGACTCAGGCGACCTCGTGCAGAGCACAAGGTGTATAGAACTTGACAGCGCAGAGGGTTGAGCTGGAAATCAGTGAAAGTAAAATCGCCAGCTAACGGGAGTTTTAAAAACGTGTGACCGTGCTGAAGTGTATGCTAGTTTGTTTAGCATTCTACGTGAAGTAGAAACGTGTTTAATAGGGCTCAGACATGGTCTTAAACATGTAATAATTTACCTCTGTGACTGTGTGTCTACAGCAACTAACGGGCCATGCGGATGGATACTTTTATAATCACGACAGCGAGCTCAGCCGTGATGTGTCACGAAACTCTGCATATAAACCGTCGTGGAAATGCAGCCTAGATTTGATTCACTCTTCACAGTGATTATACCTTTTGAAAAGAGTACATTCTCAAGCAAGGCGTCAGGGGGAAGAGACAATATGAAGCTTATATCCACTACGATGGTAGGCTAAATTGATTTAAGAATACTGCATTAGCAGGGTGCAGCGGGGACTAGTCGAAGGCAACTTTCATTCAGCATGAAGTGTGCACGCGACTCTCGTGTTGTAAGGGACCGCGTCGACCCTCGTGAACTTGTTCACACGCGCGTTCACATATTGGAACTTGTTAGTGACTGTTCGAGTTCACCTTCGCTTCGTGACGAGTTGATAAACTGTGTGAGGTCCATCCGTTGGTATTCGAATATGTATGGGAAGATATCGCCAGGATATGTTGGAACTATTTCGACCGATCGGGTGTTGTTCGAGCCTGGGAGGACTTTGGTTCGTTCTATGGAAACCCAGTTGAAGTCCAGCATATTTTCTGTTGGTTTGGAGCTGATTATGGCCAACGATATCCTTTTTTCCTCATCTAGATTCGCCAAAGGTACTGATCACTTCAACTTGTTACAGTAGTGTAGTGTGGACATTTAGAACTACCACTTTGCCATATTTGATTTTGTAGCTTAAATGGTTGAGTAGGAAGTGCAGGTTCGATGTTCATTTCGAAACTGACCTTCTATGATGCCAGGATTTTGACTCATAAAAATGAGTGCATCCTTTGTGTAATTTTGATGAATAAATTAATAATTTCAGTAGTATTTTACAGTATTTAAACTATTATGCTCATTCTTATTTGTCGAGAAGCAAAAGTAGGAAGAAGATTTACAGTTTTTCTTGTGTAAGAACATTATAGTAACGCAACTTTCTTTTGAGAACTTTGGTTGAGTTTTCATATTCTAGTGTATTGTTCTTTAAGCACTTTCGCTTGGATTATCGTATTCTTTGGAGGGGAATTTTCCTTTTCGTATTTTGATTAAGATACTAGGAAGTTTTCGAACCCAGTTATTCTAAATGTTACTTCGAGTCCTTGGACTATATGTTCTTCAGTTTTTTTTTATAACAGATTTAACTTGTGTTTTCTGAGCGTGATTTTCGAAATGGATTGCCTAATGGGTCATTAGTCGCTTAGCCTTTGTTGCTAACCTAGATCCATGCTGTAGGTCTAATCCATCGACATTTTCGCGTTCGGGAAATTCAGGGAGGATCTTATTTTGAGATTGAATTTATCTTTATAGATCACTTTACAACCTCAGTTTGTGTGGTTGGGCAGCGTTATATACAGTTTATATATTTTTTTTTTGATGTTAACACTGGATTAAATTGATATCATTGCCTTTAGTGCAATAGTTTTTTCTAGTAAGAGGGTATTTGAACGACATCCAAATTTGCGAGGATAATCCCAGGGACGACTTACTATAAGTCATACGTTTAAGAATTATGGATCATGTAATAAATCGATGTAAGGCAAGTTTTTAAAGTTAGGTGGAATACTTCTGAAATCCACTGGGTTTTGTTGGTAATCTGTTACGGGATCATATTTTTCGAGTTCAGGATTTTTACCATAAACAGCTGATTTGCATAATTGTGGATTTATAACAGTAAGGCTCCTATGATAGGTGCATATTGGTCTTTAGAGAGGCATATACTATGAGTAATGTCTTTGTGTTTAAGTATATTGATGCTATGCTTTGTAAAGCAGATTTTTCTTGTAGAGGATTGAGCTAGTTGTGCCAATCAGGATTAGATTGATTGGGGTTTTAACCCAGAGAGGTGTTGTTTTAACCTAGTATGGTTAATATTTGGTCATTGTTAACTTTATCGCTGTTATCGTGAAAATGCCTGTATGAAGATTAATATTTTTCTGAGCAGTATTGTTGGGAATCTTGTGTGGATATTCGGTTAAATATTTCCAGTAAAACTAATATAACAATTTTGTCATAAGATGTATGTTTAAAAAGGAAACCGATAACTATTTAAGACTGACTTTACAATTAATTTTTGCTTAGCTTAACTGTTCGGCAGAATTTCCCTAAAACAAGAAATGAAATAATATTAAACAGAAAGGAATGTCGTGACTTCAAGTCAGTAGGAAGAGAATAATTGAAATTATTCTGGAATTTTGTGTAAATTATATTCTGTAAATAGGCCATATGAATTTCTTCATTCAATAACAAGAACATATAATGTTACTGAAGATGTCGTGTAGGATTAGTAATTATAACCAGGATATTTTTGTATAGGATGTTATTTCCGTTAAGGAACCGAAATTAATTTAATGTATTCAAGTCTTATAATATTTCTCTTTTTGTAAATGCTTACCCTATGGGATTGATCATCATTGTTATTATTAATATGCCTTATATTTTAATCAGCTAAAAGTTAGTTGTGACAATGGGTAATATTTTTTTTTCTGGAAGATAATCCAATATAATCAATGAGATTTTTTTTTGATTGGTCGTGGTATCGACGAAATTGATATTCTTCTGTCTTGTTTATTCTTACAATAAATCACTTTATTACTTGGTTTTAATTATTGCGTGATGCTTTATAGAGGTGATGGAAGGGTGTATTAAGGGGACCATCGCTAGGTATTTTAGTGTTTACCACACCTTTGAGATTCTTTCTTCCTCTTGAAGAATTCTCGTGTTTTGAGCTAGTTTCTTTTTTCTTTTTCTGAGCCTTGGTCAGTCTTAATACATCCTGTTAGGTATTCGAGTGGCCCTATTATCCCTGTGTCTGTTGGTAGAACTTGGGGGGTCTTTAGAGCCGGGGCATTTTCAGGTTCTACGATCCAGCTGCTATCCAGGGATTCAACAGGTATTGGTAGGTAAAAGGGTACATTAGGTGGCGCCCAGCTCAGGGGCTTCGAAAAACTGGAATACCAGAGCGAATACCAGGGAGTTGAATGCCATAATTCTGCCAAAATTGAAACTGAAAGTACAAAGTGGAAATTAATTTATGATCATGTAACACAGATCGCGAATTGGAACACCGTGTTTCTTGTGTGACTATGAATCAAGGCGATAAAATAATGGTGAACCAATATTTTGGCACGAACTATTGGAATTCCTATGGAACAAAGCAATTACGAGGATACTCGAGCTACTTGACCCACAAGTGGTATTGCAACCATTATTAATTTTTATTTTATTTTATGTATTGGAGTGGTGCCACTCGCTTTGTTAATAATTTGTTCTACTTGTTTCCGGCTGATGATCATTGCTGACATCATTAAAAATAGAAGTATTTGTAGTAAATTTAAAATTTAAGTAATGGTAGAATCATAGACCTTCACCGATATAAACCAACACGCAATTGTATATGGTCGATCCCAAATGAAATGGGGCACTTTGTGTTTAGACATAAGCTTATTTTAAGGTAACGCCAGACAATAAGAATGAGCATATATGGTAAATGGTGGTTGTTTGTAGATGTTCTCGCTGTGCTTTGTTGGTGTGGTATTCTTATTTCTTGTGAAGTGTAGTGAAGCATGTCTGAAGGTAATATGGTGACTGTTGGTGACGTTAAGAAGATGTTTGAAATTATTCAACATAAAATGGACAATTTGAATCAGGACATAGAAAATATTAAGGTCCAAACTAAATCTGCATTAGACCATATGTCTGAAACTGTTATTCAAAGTCAGGTAGTGATAAAAGATGCAGTTGCTGAAGGTATCAGGGGGGAAATTGATACTATGCAATCCTCCTTGAAGGCTATCAATGACAGTTCTAAAAGGGTAGAAAAGAAGGTTACCAGTGTAGAATCTAATATCGAAGATATCCAGGACGATAATAGAAAAACACAACTAGATATCAGTACATTACGGGCTAATGTTGGCTTGGTACAGGTTGCCCAAGAAAGAATCCAAACTAGTCAGACATCAATGCAAACTAGTCAAACTTCAATGCAAACTAGTCAAACATCAATCCAAACAGATCTTAACAATATGCAAACTAGTCAAACATCAATCCAAACAGATCTTAACAATATGCAAACTAGTCAAACATCAATCCAAACAGATCTTAACAATATTCAGACTAGTCAAAGGGGAATTGAGGAAACTGTAAAGGATGTAAACTCTAATGTAAGGATTATGCAATCCCAAATCAATGATTTAAGAACAGATGTGGGATTAATAGAATCCAGTCAAAATAAAATGGAGCTAGAGGTCCGAAAAATCGAATCTAGTCAAAATCAGACAGAGGTTAAGTTAATGGAGCTAGAAAAATCTAATAAAGAATTTCAAGTTGAGATTAGACTAGACTTTGAAAAGAGTGTGAAGCTCAGTAAAAAAAATTTAGAAGCACTTCAGCTGCAGTTTTCCCATGACACTAATCAGACCCAGAATAGCCTGGAACAGTTGAAATGTGAAATGGGGACACTCCGAGCTCAAGTCACTGATCATACGAAACTTCTCAGGGATGATTTTGACATCGATTTAAAAGGGATCATAAGTGATAATATTGTAACATTTCGTCAAGATATTATGAAAATTAATGAGGAATGTTTTAAAGTTGAGAAATCTAAGTTAGAATCTAAACTTGCCACTGGTCTTGCAACTAATAGCAAAGACATAATAAATGTTAGGGAAGATCTAAGCAAAAGAATGGATGGAATTCAAAATACTCAGGTTAATAACATATCCGATTTAGAGAAACGTATTAACAGTGTTGAAACTAAAGTCGACCAAAGTAAGATAGAGTTAAATGAGGTCAGGGAGAAGAAAACTTCCGAGATTAATGAAATTAGAAAGGGTCTCGAGCAAATTAATCTAGAGGGGCATATCAGTTTGGATACTCTAAAAGATCAATTGCGATCACTTTTACAGTCCGATTTTCGAGTTGTAGTTGAACAACCTGAAGTGATAGTACCTGATGGTAGGGAAAGGATGATACAGGAATCTTCCAACAACGAACCCAACGTTCGGCTCAGTCAAATGGAACATTCGAGTCCCATTCGAACAAGCAGGGAAACTTTTAGTTCTCCGAACCCCAACGTAGGCGTGGGTGATTATACTTCGAAATCATCGGAAAGGACACCGAATGTAACCATAATACGAAATTTTGATGACAAACCTAGGAAGTTTAGCAATTTGGATGGAATGACACCAATCGAATTTGTCAGGACATTAAGAGATTACTTTTTGGAGTCACATGTGCCACGTGAGCGTGAGCTACGTATGGTGGAAAGGTTTCTCACCGATGCTCCGTTACAATGGTTCAGGGCTTTTCGTTACACATTTGACAACTTTGAGCAGTTTTCGGAAGCCTTCATACAAAGATTTTGGTCGATCGAGGTCCAACAGAATGTGAGATCAGAAGTCTATTCACGCAAGTACTCCAGTACAGGACCAACCAGCTACGCTGAATACTTTGCGTGTCAGTTAGCAAAACTCCGTTTTCTTCAGCCGCCGTTAACCCAGGAAGAACTCCTTGAAGCTATCTCACGTCAATTGCCTGCGGAAGTAAGGAAATCAATTATTTCTTCCGGAGTATCGTCTTTAACGTCGTTAGATGACCTGTTACGTCGATTAGATCACATGAGTATGATGACGCAACCTACTATAGTCAAAAATGCCAGACAGGAATCGAAAGTTGTAAACGCGGTAATGATGAACCGTACACAGCAGACGGATCGTTTCGAACAAAGAAGAGATGATAGAATAGGTCCTATTAGAAATACCCATCAGGAAGAGAGGAGATGGGAAAACCAACGTAGGGACGCCCAGGAGAGGCCTTGGCAACGTCGCTACGAGGAGAGAAATTTTTATCGAAGAGATAATGATCGAGACCGGAATGATCATCGAGAAACGCCTTATGATAGGAATTACAGATATGATCAAAATAATCGAGATAACAGATACAATAGGAATGATAGAGATACCCGAGACAATAGAGATAACAGATATAATAGGAATGATAGAGATACCCGAGACAATAGAGATAACAGACAAAATCAAGGGTACTCAAGATACAACAATTATCGAACGGAGGCGTCCGATAAAAAAGTGCAACAGGAGAGGCTCAAGAGAGGGCGAGATAAGTCCACGGAGGTTGGACGAAGAAAATCGAAGGAAAGAAAGGATGAAAATCTAGATAAGTCACAACCCAGTACTAGCAGAGAAGGTCGGAGTTCAGAAAGAGCTCCGGATCGAGAAAAAAAACGCCAATTTCAGGGCGAAATTAATAACTGACGTTGCCACGCATTCCTCTGATATCACGATTTTTGAAATATTTGAAGCTACTGACGAAGACCTTCTATTTGAACCAGAAACGAAACCGAGAGGAAGGATAGTTGAACTTCCCGTTATTGATATACTTATTGGTCTACAACATTGTAAAGCCTTGATGGACACAGGTGCTATGATCTCTATAGTTGACGAGGACTGTTTTGAGAGATTGAAACCAGAAAATCAATTTACCATTCTTCCAGCATCTCCAACAAAAATTCGTGGGATATTTAAGGATAAAACTATGAAATGCAAATTGCAGATTCTAATGAAATTCTGGATCAATGAGAGAAGTTACGAACATATTTTCATAGTCGTTAAGAATATTAATTTTGACGTCATACTAGGGATCGATTTTATTACTCAAGCTAGGGCAATCATCGACATGGACAAAGGAATAATAAGATTCAAGGAAGAAAGTACAGAGGATGTAGTGATGGAAGAAATGGATGGAAACGAAATTAATAGAGATATCCCTAGAATGGAAATCCTAGATCACGTAGTTGAAGAAACTGAGCAAGTGAGGGAACAATATACCTTGAAAGCCGAGGGATTTAAAAATGTGAAAGAAGAATTTGACGACTTGATTTGTCAGTTTGCGGACATCTTCGATGATAAACCTGGTTTGATTAGAGACTTCAAGTACCAGATTAGGCTAATAGATGAATCCCCTTATCAAGCCAAGCTTTATCCTATCCCAGAAAAATACCATAATAAGAGGCCAGAAAGAGCCTGGACAGAGATCGTGAGATTTCTACCTAAGGACAGGGAGCCTACAGTCCAAGAAAGAATTAATTCAGCTAGAGAAAGCTTGATGGATGCAGCCGAGAAGCGGCATAAACGAATCAGAAATAAAAGATATCGGCCACCGATGAGAGTAGGCGAGATGATTCTCGTCAAGAAACCGACGAAAGCAGATGTGGCTAAGAAGCAATTCACCAAGTTTTCCTATGTCTTCCACGGACCCTATAAGATTGCTAGGTCGTTCGGAAATAATTGTTATGAGGTAGTAAGCCTAAATGGAAGAGAAATGATAGGTCGTTTCAATGCAAAGAACCTGAAAAGATATGTGAAGAAGATAGACTGAGTGTTGACTGAATAATGCTACATATGCTGAGATTACCTGGAATGGTGTAAATAAAAGTTGAGGAGACTTTTATTTAAGGCATCAAAGGGAAAATGCACCATTATTCATAAAAGGGCTTAAGTACAGACATGGTTACAGTATTTTGGGAACACCCTGTAACTTCCTAACTTGCCTCTGAAGTCGATCATAACAGCTGGTCTGCAGCAAGAAAAAGCCATGCTATCATGAACGAGATCGGCAGAGCTCGTGTTTCCCACGAGAAGCCCGAAGGTCATCGATAATAACCATATTGACTGTGTCTAACACCATATCGATCGATTCACCTGAGAGTGATTAATACAAATTAATGCATATTTAGCGCTTTTTGTAAGCAGATACATGTGTATATATGTATATTTCCATGGCAGAAAGCCATTATTAAGAAAGCCATTATTAAGAAAGTATGAAGAACAGAAGATGCTATGTTAACTCACTGCTGATCACGTTTCGACTGCGATATATTTCGTATCGAGTCATGACGTGTGAGGAAGGAGTGGGGGGAGCAGATGTGAGACTCAGGCGACCTCGTGCAGAGCACAAGGTGTATAGAACTTGACAGCGCAGAGGGTTGAGCTGGAAATCAGTGAAAGTAAAATCGCCAGCTAACGGGAGTTTTAAAAACGTGTGACCGTGCTTAAGTGTATGCTAGTTTGTTTAGCATTCTACGTGAAGTAGAAACGTGTTTAATAGGGCTCAGACATGGTCTTAAACATGTAATAATTTACCTCTGTGACTGTGTGTCTACAGCAACTAACGGGCCATGCGGATGGATACTTTTATAATCACGACAGCGAGCTCAGCCGTGATGTGTCACGAAACTCTGCATATAAACCGTCGTGGAAATGCAGCCTAGATTTGATTCACTCTTCACAGTGATTATACCTTTTGAAAAGAGTACATTCTCAAGCAAGGCGTCAGGGGGAAGAGACAATATGAAGCTTATATCCACTACGATGGTAGGCTAAATTGATTTAAGAATACTGCATTAGCAGGGTGCAGCGGGGACTAGTCGAAGGCAACTTTCATTCAGCATGAAGTGTGCACGCGACTCTCGTGTTGTAAGGGACCGCGTCGACCCTCGTGAACTTGTTCACACGCGCGTTCACATATTGGAACTTGTTAGTGACTGTTCGAGTTCACCTTCGCTTCGTGACGAGTTGATAAACTGTGTGAGGTCCATCCGTTGGTATTCGAATATGTATGGGAAGATATCGCCAGGATATGTTGGAACTATTTCGACCGATCGGGTGTTGTTCGAGCCTGGGAGGACTTTGGTTCGTTCTATGGAAACCCAGTTGAAGTCCAGCATATTTTCTGTTGGTTTGGAGCTGATTATGGCCAACGATATCCTTTTTTCCTCATCTAGATTCGCCAAAGGTACTGATCACTTCAACTTGTTACAGTAGTGTAGTGTGGACATTTAGAACTACCACTTTGCCATATTTGATTTTGTAGCTTAAATGGTTGAGTAGGAAGTGCAGGTTCGATGTTCATTTCGAAACTGACCTTCTATGATGCCAGGATTTTGACTCATAAAAATGAGTGCATCCTTTGTGTAATTTTGATGAATAAATTAATAATTTCAGTAGTATTTTACAGTATTTAAACTATTATGCTCATTCTTATTTGTCGAGAAGCAAAAGTAGGAAGAAGATTTACAGTTTTTCTTGTGTAAGAACATTATAGTAACGCAACTTTCTTTTGAGAACTTTGGTTGAGTTTTCATATTCTAGTGTATTGTTCTTTAAGCACTTTCGCTTGGATTATCGTATTCTTTGGAGGGGAATTTTCCTTTTCGTATTTTGATTAAGATACTAGGAAGTTTTCGAACCCAGTTATTCTAAATGTTACTTCGAGTCCTTGGACTATATGTTCTTCAGTTTTTTTTTATAACAGATTTAACTTGTGTTTTCTGAGCGTGATTTTCGAAATGGATTGCCTAATGGGTCATTAGTCGCTTAGCCTTTGTTGCTAACCTAGATCCATGCTGTAGGTCTAATCCATCGACATTTTCGCGTTCGGGAAATTCAGGGAGGATCTTATTTTGAGATTGAATTTATCTTTATAGATCACTTTACAACCTCAGTTTGTGTGGTTGGGCAGCGTTATATACAGTTTATATATTTTTTTTTGATGTTAACACTGGATTAAATTGATATCATTGCCTTTAGTGCAATAGTTTTTTCTAGTAAGAGGGTATTTGAACGACATCCAAATTTGCGAGGATAATCCCAGGGACGACTTACTATAAGTCATACGTTTAAGAATTATGGATCATGTAATAAATCGATGTAAGGCAAGTTTTTAAAGTTAGGTGGAATACTTCTGAAATCCACTGGGTTTTGTTGGTAATCTGTTACGGGATCATATTTTTCGAGTTCAGGATTTTTACCATAAACAGCTGATTTGCATAATTGTGGATTTATAACAGTAAGGCTCCTATTATAGGTGCATATTGGTCTTTAGAGAGGCATATACTATGAGTAATGTCTTTGTGTTTAAGTATATTGATGCTATGCTTTGTAAAGCAGATTTTTCTTGTAGAGGATTGAGCTAGTTGTGCCAATCAGGATTAGATTGATTGGGGTTTTAACCCAGAGAGGTGTTGTTTTAACCTAGTATGGTTAATATTTGGTTATTGTTAACTTTATCGCTGTTATCGTGAAAATGCCTGTATGAAGATTAATATTTTTCTGAGCAGTATTGTTGGGAATCTTGTGTGGATATTCGGTTAAATATTTCCAGTAAAACTAATATAACAATTTTGTCATAAGATGTATGTTTAAAAAGGAAACCGATAACTATTTAAGACTGACTTTACAATTAATTTTTGCTTAGCTTAACTGTTCGGCAGAATTTCCCTAAAACAAGAAATGAAATAATATTAAACAGAAAGGAATGTCGTGACTTCAAGTCAGTAGGAAGAGAATAATTGAAATTATTCTGGAATTTTGTGTAAATTATATTCTGTAAATAGGCCATATGAATTTCTTCATTCAATAACAAGAACATATAATGTTACTGAAGATGTCGTGTAGGATTAGTAATTATAACCAGGATATTTTTGTATAGGATGTTATTTCCGTTAAGGAACCGAAATTAATTTAATGTATTCAAGTCTTATAATATTTCTCTTTTTGTAAATGCTTACCCTATGGGATTGATCATCATTGTTATTATTAATATGCCTTATATTTTAATCAGCTAAAAGTTAGTTGTGACAATGGGTAATATTTTTTTTTCTGGAAGATAATCCAATATAATCAATGAGATTTTTTTTTTTGATTGGTCGTGGTATCGACGAAATTGATATTCTTCTGTCTTGTTTATTCTTACAATAAATCACTTTATTACTTGGTTTTAATTATTGCGTGATGCTTTATAGAGGTGATGGAAGGGTGTATTAAGGGGACCATCGCTAGGTATTTTAGTGTTTACCACACCTTTGAGATTCTTTCTTCCTCTTGAAGAATTCTCGTGTTTTGAGCTAGTTTCTTTTTTCTTTTTCTGAGCCTTGGTCAGTCTTAATACATCCTGTTAGGTATTCGAGTGGCCCTATTATCCCTGTGTCTGTTGGTAGAACTTGGGGGGTCTTTAGAGCCGGGGCATTTTCAGGTTCTACGATCCAGCTGCTATCCAGGGATTCAACAGGTATTGGTAGGTAAAAGGGTACAGTACCTCCCTGGATATTGAGTTATAAATAAAAATAAGTAAAACATTAACAATCATGAGAAATACAGACAAGTAGATCCATGAAGAATAGTCAATTTTCTTATATATTAGCAGTCCTCTCCATCTCGAAACTCTCCCGTCAATTCAATAGATATTACACATTTTGAACTTAAGTAGATTTTGGTACATGACCGACATTGTGATAAACAATGGAGCAACGATTAATACGGTACTCAATATCCAAACATTGTACTGTAGTCATTTTAGACAATGAACATAAAAATGATATTTTAAGTTAGATAAATGTTCCAATGAGGAAAAGGTTTCTGAAAGAATATGTCTGGAGTGTAGCATGTTACGGCTGTGAAACCTGGACTCTGGGGACTGTGGAAGAGAAGAGAGATGTGGTGATATAGGCGCATGCTCAAAATAAAATGGATTGACAAGGTTACAAATGAGGAGGCCTTGAAAATAGTGGATGAGAAGAGAAGCTTGTGGAAATCAATTTTTAAAAGAAGAATACAAGTCACAGGCCATCTATTGAGACATGAAGGAATCCTGAAGACAATCATAGAGGGGTATGATGATGGAAAAATACCTAGAGGAAGACCACGCCTGAAGTATAAGGATCAAATTAAGGAAGATGTGGGAAGCAAGACCTACGGAGAAATTGCCAGGAAAGCGGAAAGACGCGAAGAGTGGAGATTTGCTGCAAACGAATCCTCGGATTGACCACTAGAGAAGAAGAGAAGTGTTCTTACTATGGTGTTACTATCCTAAACCAAAACGTTCAGCGTTGCTCAAGGTAGCTCTCATCAATTCACGAGTGCTGAGAAACAAGTGTACAAAGTCACGTGCATATTTCGGCCATTTTTTTATTGTTTTGTTCATATTTGTTCATATTTTAGTGATATAAGGTCATATTTGGTTATAATTTCTGCATTTTGTTTAAATTGAGGCGTCGTTAACAAGGTACGTGTTATCTGCGTCGAGTTTCAAACACAGGATTTCCGGAAAGTGTAGTAGATATATTTTTCTTTCTTTTCTTTTAGGAAAACCGCGCAAGAACTGCATCTCAAGGCTATGATACTGAATGAATGTTGAAAATTTCAATGTGGGCCTACTGAATGATTAAATGTGTCTGGTGCATTATAGTTGATCACGTTTTGGCACTTAAGACGTTGACTGAATGTTAGTGATACTTTACCTATCCCAAAAATTCATGTCATATTTCATAGTTTTTTTTGTCATATTTTATAGTTATTAGGTCATATTTAGCTAGTTTTTAGGGCATATTTGCTTGCATATTTTGTACATCTTTAGGTCTTAAACTTCCGAACCCTAATAATGACTCTTCCTGTAGGCTAACAATAGTTCACTTTAAGGGAAGTCATGTAGTCTACGGTCTCTATAAGTTGTGAAAAGTATGCTAGGGAATTCAGTGCCAATAAATAAATATTTTGTTGTTGATGATGATTTAGGAACTTTGCGACAACGTGGCCATGTATTCCCGTGTACTTGGGTGTGTGTGAGTGAGTGTGTGGAATTTGCCTGATAAATAGTGTTATTGTGATGGGCGTGTTAGTGGGTGCATTTGTAATTCAGATGAGGATTGGAAAGGAGGCAGCCGTGTCTTAAGTTAGAAACTATCCCGGCATTTGCATGGAGTAGAAGTGGGAAACTAATTGGAAGTGGGAAACCACTTACAAAATGACTGAGATGGGAATCAAACTCTCCTCTTCTCAGTTTTGCCTCACGAAGCTGAATATAACCCGATCCAGCCCACAGATAGATATTATTATGGTGATCGATTATACGAAGAGTAATTTCGTTCGCTTGAACAGGTTATGAGAGTTAAAAACATAATTTAGGCCTAAAAATGTTCTACTACCACCATCTTTTGGCGGCTTGGGTGGCGTAGTTGGTAGCATGCTGAGCTTCTATGGCTAAGATCGCGGGTTCAAACCCGCGATCTTAGGCATAGTCGTCGGATTTCTTAAGAGCATTAAAATCCCTCAGTATGCCTTCCTTCGGAGGGGAAGTAAATCCGGCGGTACCATGTCATAGATGTTAAAGAACCGTCCACTAATTACACCTGTGTGAAGCTAAATTATAGGTTACATTTGAACAACGCTCTTAGGTTCCAACATACGTCGCCAGGAGCCTACTGCGGTGGCGTCTAGTAACCAAGTTTTGAACTAGTAGTCGTTGACGGTGGCGTTGGGCGGCAAAAGTAGGAATCCACTTGAAAATTCATTGTCTGCAGTCCTTACTTGAATTAAAAACAGATAACACACACTAATACAGCTATCATAATTAATACCGGTTAACGGACAGATTCTACACACACCCAAAGTACGCGGGGCTACATGACCGCGTTGTCACAGCCCCAAAACTGAGGAACCAACCAACCAACCTACCACCATCTTTAATTTTTTGAAACACTCATGACCATTAGATGTCAATAGGCTACACTGTATTAATCTCTAAATTAAAATTCAATGTGTTGGCTTTCACTGCGCTTGGATGATTAAGTTGCTAGAAATGCCCATTTTAGTATTTGTACTTCGCGTAGCCGCTGTGTTGGTACGGGCTTAATGTGGTTTTGTAGGTCACGTGAACGTACTTCATAGTTTTCTATGATCATTAGAAATGCTAAGTGGATTGCTGCAATAGTTTCGGAGATATTAAAAACAGGTGAAATATTTCGTGCGGCAGCCATGTTGGATTAGTGACACTTATTGAAATCTGAAAGGCATGATCGAGGTTGGACAAGCTAGTAAGTAGTAAGTCCTTAACTAGTTTCATTGAATCCGCTTTAGCCAATCAGAAATTATTAAGGGACACACATAAACGCATACGTACATACGGAAATAGATGATTTCATGATACATGCCTTATTCTAATATTCTTCAGTCGCCCGTAGAATTACTGGGATGCAGGTGTTTTGAGAAATAAATCTCCATCCTCGTCCTTACTTACCTTGAAGCCTGGAGTTTCAAGAAGTTTCTATCCGGTGATTGATCTCCCAGCCTCTCCCCCTACTCACCCTCTTTATCACCCCATCGGCGGGAGACCTCCAAGTTGATCTTTCATTATTTCATTATGAATGTCGTGTGATCAGACAACACATCAATCAATTGATTAAGCCGAGGGCGCGGGAGTAAAAGGTATTTCGATGAAGTGAAGAGTGGGTTCCCCTGACTGCGGTATCGGGTTACTCAGGAAGACGAGTAATGATGACAGCGCTATTTTCCTTTGCGACAGTGAGTTAAACCCCAAAACGATACAGCCAGGATCGATAACCATATTATCTTATTTATAAATCATGATGATAATAATAATAATAATGTCCTGAGGCCCTTATAATTCCATATTTAACAGCGCCTGGGATAAGGTGATTGTAGTTGGTAATTCATTTTTGGGGTTTGGGACGGCCTGGTCTTGCTCATTATCCCCATTTAATAATAATAAAAATAATAATTATTATTATATTAATAATAATCACAGTAATTAGAAGTTTTATAATATTTTTATTATGATTATGATTATTATTATTATTATTAAAACATTTATTTATTTAGCGTATGGCAATAACAAAACTGAATTATAACATAATAAATATACAAAATTAATTTAAATAAGTCATTAAATGTATAATTTAATATCTAAATTCTCTATCCATTGAAGGGCTGCCTCTGTCACTTCATAGAAATCGTTAAGATTTCCAGGGTACGCTCGAAGGCTGCAACTTGATATAATGTGTTGGATGGTCTGATGTTCACTGCCACAATCACATTGGGGAGATGGGACCTTTCCCCAGCGGTGAAGCGTCTCTGTGCCTTATTATTCCATTTTAACAGCGTAGGGGATGAGGTGTTTGTTGTTGGTGATTCATGTTTGGGACTTGGGACGTCTTTGTCATGGTCATCAAGTTATTATTGTTATTATTATTGTTGTTATTATTGTTATTATTATTATTATAACGTACGTACATGTACCCCCTTGTTATTCTATTTTAACAGCATCGGGGTGAGCTGATTGTTGTTGTTAATTCTTTTTGGGGATTTGGGACGTCTTTGTCATGGTCATCAGTCCCATGTAATAATTATAATAATAGTAATTTATAATCAAATTCAACGGCTGTGGCCTTTTCCCTGGAGGGGATTTTTAACTGCACGCTTCTTCATTACTGAAGTAAGATAATAATGTTCAATTCAAGCTATGGAAGAAAGCAGAATAAATATCTTAAGATCAGTCATATATTAGAAATATTGGGTACACTGTAGGATATTTTGGCCTGGGTTTTGGTCTTTTGACAGTGGTGCTCAGTTCCTGCACGTAGGTCGAATCGAATCAGGTATAGCCTAGCTGGTTGGCTTGTAATAGTGTTGATATGCAAGAGACCAGCTTTAGTCGATTTGCTGGCAAACAATATTATTATTATTATTATTATTATTATTATTATTATTATTATTATCATCATAATCTTTGTTGTTGTTGTTGTTGTTCACTAGTCACACAGTTATTTAATTTAACAAAGGAATGTTCTTTAGAAAAAAAATTGGCCACCCTGTCGTAATAGCACTTGCCTAGAGGGACTTTAGGATTTGGTCTCGAGTCGCGAGGGTGCTCCTTATTTTCAGTGACTCCTTCAGAGAAATACCCTCTTAAAATGATGGCACTGTACCCGTAAATTCGGGAAGATGCCTGTTGGGAATCCATAGCAAAATCTGGATTGTTTATTTCTCAATGAGCTCCGGCTAAAAATCCATCAAAAATTGCTCCAACAAGGTCTTCGGGAATCTACAGAGTATTGATCAATGGTATCGTGAATATACAACAAAATACACTGGCTCAGCTGAACACCTACCTTTATTTTCTCGGGGTCTCTGCAGGGACTTAGCTCCAACCTAAAAACGACTTCACGATACCATTGTTTCCATTATATTTAAAATAAATCACTCGAAGACAACAACGAAAAATGAACTGAGTAAATTTATTATAACAATGGTAAACTATAACTAATTTAAACAATAAATAACAACAATAAATTAATAATTTAATTACACACATGCATACGCACTCCTCTACTACAACAAATACACTATTGAATTTACTATGCTGTCAGTTAAATAGCAACAAATGTTGACTGGCCTGAGCCTACTAGAAATATTTAAAACGTTTAAGACAAATATCTGCATGCCAAACATCATTGAAGAGCTATAAAAACCGGCACGCTTCTCGTAACACATCTGGCAGAGCGCAATCATTCAACGAATGACACACATTCTCGATCAGCCGTGAGGCTGTCTTCCTTAAGAAGGCTGTGGACTGACAACAACTGTCCACATTATATAATAGACTGGCCTTGAAATATCTAACGGGAATACACATTTCCACACATTTACTGTGACCGAGCTGTGTAGCGTACAGTCGCCGTGTTAAAATTTAAATTTTCTCTATATAAAACTCTTCATACTCAAGTACTTTTCAAACAATCACTATCAGATTTTAACACTAGTATGCATACCCTCCCTCTCGACATTCATGACTGCCGGAGTTGTTCAATCATACTTAACAACTTTAAAAACACCCATTCTAAAAACATTCATTCAGAAATACACTATAATTCAAAAACATCGAAAAGATAATTATTATATAAAATATTTCCCTAGCTAAATAATTGTGAAAATATTTACAAATATTGAATCGTTATGTTTAACGTTATAAAATAGAGTCGTAGCTCTCTTTCAACAATTATACTTCTCTTTCTGCTATATACAATGTGATCTTCACATATACTTTCTCAAACATTTATCAATGGTCTTATACTGCACACACTTTGTCGTAATTAGTTTAATAGACAATATCAGTCAAATGTGTTCAACCACCAAAGGTCAGTTGCACGTAAATACTCAACTCCGTGTTAATAAAAGTTAATAAAGGTATTAGTGAACATATGTAGACAATTACTTTCTCTAATTATTTTCCGCTTATCAACACTCTTGTCATCACTGCTAAAGTCGAAAATTTACATGTATGGGAGTTCTCAACACAATGACTCCTTTTCTATTAATGTCTTGTTCTTGCCAAAAGAGCTATACTCCATTAACATCCCTCCAATGCGGTAAACCTTCGCATGAGTACACACATCTCTCCACTTCTCCACATATATCCACAGTATACGGTATTAAATTCACATGTACTATGTTGGAAATTCTTAACACAATCATTGTTACCAACATCTCCTCTGTAGGAATTGCATTTAAATTACTGGCATTATCTTCAGCATTGTAACACTCAATCGCTGGCATATTGAACTCTTCCTCCAGTTCTTAAAAGAAACTTCCGTTAAAAAGGAACGACCTTAGACGAGTCGTGTATGACCTCCATAAGTTTACTTCACAAAAAGGTACTTAATTGTCCACAGTATTGTCACATATACAATTAATAACAAATACTGTTTCGTCCACCTTTCTGATCTAGCTTTAAATTACACTCTTATGCAATGTCAGGTCCACAATACGACGTGACACCAAATATAGTGTATAAATAACCACATATGTTATTTATCATGTCCGTTAGACTTCAATATTGACTAGGGTAAACCAGCTTCGATAAAAATTATCTTCTATAAAGTTATATTTCCTAATACATTTAAATGATTAAAGCTCTTAGCTTACACAAATAAAGTAAGGATTGTCAATTCCGCAATGTGTCTCCATTCGATACACCGAATGTCTATGAGTATATGACTTCCATCATATCCTGACAAATATTTCTTGTCAGAGCGACGTAAAGTTCATAGTAATTATGATGATATAACAATATAATTCGTGATTTCTTCTGTTCTTGATGATTTCTTTACAATGAGGTGTCCAAATTAAATTACTTTAAAAACAATTAGTTGGCATCTGCGACTAAATGTCTACAGCCATAACTCAAAATAAAATTCAAAACGTCGAAAGTTAAAATGACTGATCTTAAATAAGGAATACTGATTCCTTAAACAAATAAATATGTCAGTTGAGAAACTGATCCGTAGATTAAATGTAAAAATGATGAAAGACGATCATCTCAAATGATCTTATAGAATAAGAATCTTATAGAATCTTATAGAATAAGATCGTGTATGACCTCCATAAGTTTACTTCACAAAAAGATACTTAATTGTCCACAGTATTGTCACATATACAATTAATAACAAATACTGTTTCGTCCACCTTTCTGGTCTAGCTTTAAATTACACTCTTATGCAATGTCAGGTCCACAATACGACGTGACACCAAATATAGTGTATAAATAACCACATATGTTATTTATCATGTCCGTTAGACTTCAATATTGACTAGGGTAAACCAGCTTCGATAAAAATTATCTTCTATAAAGTTATATTTCCTAATACATTTAAATGATTAAAGCTCTTATCTTACACAAATAAAGTAATGATTGTCAATTCCGCAATGTGTCTCCATTCGATACACCGAATGTCTATGAGTATATGACTTCTATCATATCCTGACAAATATTTCTTGTCAGAGCGACGTAAAGTTCATAGTAATTATGATGATATAACAATATAATTCGTGATTTCTTCTGTTCTTGATGATTTCTTTACAATGAGGTGTCCAAATTAAATCACTTTAAAAAAAAATAGTTGGCATCTGCGACTAAATGTCTACAGCCATAACTCAAAATAAAATTCAAAACGTCGAAAGTTAAAATGACTGATCTTAAATAAGGAATACTGATTCCTTAAACAAATAAATATGTCAGTTGAGAAACTGATCCGTAGAATAAATGTAAAAATGATGAAAGACGATCATCTCAAATGATCTTATAGAATAAAATCTTGTTACACACATGAAGAATAAATATATGTCGAAACATTGGAATACATAAAATATGGAGTAAAACGTTTGCTCACAATGTCACTAAATAGCTCTCAATATAAAAGTAAATAACACTGCTACCTTATCAGACGATATCTAGAAGATCAATTTAAGTA
The DNA here is from genome assembly GCA_946902985.2 of Meconema thalassinum. Lineage (NCBI taxonomy): Eukaryota > Metazoa > Arthropoda > Insecta > Orthoptera > Tettigoniidae > Meconema > Meconema thalassinum. Next base: position 1,213,237,092 of record OX336388.2, read on the forward strand.
TTTGGAACAATACTTAGATGTTCCTTAATCCAAGATACTGAGTTGGATCTCAGTTCGTTTCCTCGGACCAGCGACCTCGGATAAGGAAAGATGTTTCCTCTCCGGTAATCACCAACCTCCGTCTGGTATCGAACGACATCCTTCTGGCATAATTCTTCTGGGTTGCCGGGACTTTCCCTGGGCATCTTGACAAATCTTCTTATGTTGTATATTCCTTCTTCGTCATAGATATAGTTCAATGTCATCGTTGAGTAATTATCGTAAAAATATGCATAACGATGGTGAATGAAATATTTCTAGAGGTCGTAGTTGTTATATAAAGTTCGTAAAATGACGTGATTGCACAAGAAGTAAGAGTACATAACGTCAACATTCTGAGTATTCTGGTTAACGAAGCTCCATGTTGCATCTAAGTCTCTGCTTCAAATATGTCCCTCACGCATAATGTTCTTATCTCATCATCGTAACATCGTGATAAATATCGAACAACAAGTACTGATGAATATTAGCAGTCATACTGAAAATGTTTATATACTGCTCCAATGTGTAAGTCACTTGGTTTGTGTTCACTGCTGTCTCGTTTCAACTAAAATGTTAATTAGCTTCTGCGTCCGACACTTTTCTATGTCACTTTTAAAAAGTTTATAACTTCGAAACTATACAAACTGCGACGCTTAAATTTCAGTAACTACTAGAATGCAGTTTGTACTGTCTGATTATACAATTGGCCGAAGTCTATTCTCAATTATAGGTGAGTTAATGCAATATCAAAAACTTACAAACTTCGCCGAGTTTCAAAGCCCGGGATCTCCTATATCTTCCCGGCGATCTCGCTGTCTCCACGAGTGGTCTCACTTCTGTACTCGAATAACCTTTGGGATCTCGGTTAACCCGGTAAACACATATACACTCTTCGAAGTCTGTAGGATAAAGAACCTCGATGCTTGGGTCTCCCTCTCCAAGTCGTAATTTTAGCGGCCATTTCTGACTCCCTCCATAAATTTAGCGCGCACTTTAACAATGCTTATTACTGCGTAATTAGACCTCAGCTCCTTTTAAAGCCTCTGTAATATTTTCCTTTAATATTCTTCTCATTACCAATGAATAAAATATCCTTCTTGGGGCCTAAATGCATAAATTCTCCAAATAATATAGTTGAAGGCATTCCCGTCTTCAATAAGAGCTCTCCTTATTGGATGGGTGCTTATGTCCAATGACATAAATTATAACAATAATTATAATATTCCTTAGCAAATTCACTGTTGCTAGGTCGATTTCAACCTTCTAGAAGCTTCTATTGCGCAACGTAACACGTGATCGGAATCTCCCTGCCTTGCTCTCCTCGCTAACACAACTGGATTGCGTCAAGTTCCAAAATTTATATTGCCATGTTAAACTGTAACATGGGCTTGGAAAATATTCTCATTTAAGTCACAAATAATTCATTTTTCGGGGGCAGTACCAAGGTCCAAACCCATTGCTGCCTTTCTACCATTGTATAATACATAAAATGTCATATGGCTTTCTTTTCTTTCAGGTGAGTCTCAATCCCATGACTTCCTAGGGGCGCTGTTTCATCGAAAGGTAGGACAATATGAATCTTAGTTTATTATTAGAAAGTGTAGTCCTACTCTTGCACAATTGCAGAATTATAGTGAATGCATTTTGGTGTTAATTTGTAGTCAAGAGAATGGAAATGTGTATTTTTTTAATTGACTGTGTTATCCAGAGATTGAAACACGGATGACTAATGCGAACAACAATTATTACTCTATAATGAGCCACAGGAGACCTCGGGTCCCCCACACCAACGCTCTAGTAGGGTGACCCTAAGCAACCTACGAGGGTTTGTCAGTGGAGTTTGGATTCACCCTGTCTAGTCGTAACTCCTTGATGAATTAACCCAGCTAAATAAAGGGCATGTGCCTAACATCCGGACGTAACCAATGTCAGGTCATATTATGTATTAATTCGTTTTCCTTCATCAACAATATTCACTTTACTTTTGGTGTTTGAAGCCATTCTTCAATGTTACCTTAGTAATCGAAATGTAATGTTCTTTTCAGTCAGTCAACATCATTGTGCCCAATTGTATTGGGTGTTTCCATAATCCTAAAAAGAATTACATGAGTTTACTTAATACAGTTCAGCCAGTGGTGAGAGCAGCTGCTCGCAACCGGACCGCAAACCACTCAAGCAGCTAAGTACACAATCCACTCCAACCTTACCACTTAACAACAATCACATAATCATACTAAGCAAGAACATTTGGAGGTCAATCACTAAAGAAACATTTAATATCGTTCACATTCCTGCCACTGGAATTTACAGACGGTGCAGAACTATCCCTAGAGTTGTATGTACGTTAGGGACCTTTAGTGAGATACTGGGATACGCCAGGAAGAGACGTGTAGAACTACTTGTAGGAGGAATGAGATATGATATTAGCTATCCAGTTTTCTGCCCTTAACCCGATTTAGATTTATTTGCATAAAAGGTTATTTAGGGGCTTTGTGACATCGTGGTAATGTAGCCCCATATACTTGGGTGTGTGTAGAATTTATGTGATAACCTGTGTCACTGTGATGTCTGAACTAGTGTGTGTACTTGTAATGAGGTAGGATTTTGGTTGGAAGTGGCCGTGGGCTCAAATTGGGTATTCTCCCGGCATCTGTCTGGAGAAGAAGTAGGAAACCATGGAAAACCACTTCCAGGATGGCTGAGGTAGGAATAGAACACGCCTCTTCTTAGTTCTGCACCACGAGGCTGAGTGTACACCGTTCCAGCCCTCAGACCAAAATTTAATTTCTTGGCAGAGCCAAGAATCGAACCCGGGTCGCCGCGGTGACAGCCAAGAATGCTATCCACTATGCAACGAAGCGGGCTGGCATAAAGGGGTATCGAACTCAGGATATTTGGATCAGAATTCTCACTGTAGGCGGAGCCTCACCAGAAATCAAAACTTTTGCATTCGCAATAAAATGTATCAATTCTATCGGAATTGTTTGTTTATACTTGTTTGCTAATTTTAAACAGTTTTCAAACTCTTTTGTAGCAAACGCAACTGTGTGGGGAAAAAGTTGATACGGCGGTAAAACTTGGATAACTTGTATTTTGTGGGGATTATTATAATGAAATCCATGCTTCTCTAAACGAATTCAACTAATTACATTTCAATGTACATGGTTTCTTTGTGTATATATTCACAATATAAGTTTTAGCTTGTAATCCGCTACCCCCTAATTAAAAGAGTTTTTTTACTTTAATCTGTCCAAAGCAGATTTCACTTAATTGAACAAGTGGACGCAATGCATCTGGTGCGTTTTGCAAGGGATAATAATACGAAATAAAATGCTTTAACATTTTTTTTCAACATGGGTGTAATCCTGTTACCCAATATTATTTTCCTCCCCTGGGTTTAACAAGTCACATGAATTACTGGCGACAGGTTTTGCAGCGTAATCCAGCGTATTAATGATGCTATTGGCTTTGGGCGCTGTGAAAGGTTATGGAAGTGACAAAGGTAATGAGGGTGAGGAGTACACAGTTGATATGGAAAGTGAGAATAATATTTGTCAGACGGACTCCATGCGTACAGAGTGGTGTACTAACCGCAGATAAATCAACTCTCAACTTTAGTTGGTTTATAGGTCACTAGGTGCTAGTTAAAAAAATTGAAAATCTATACATTACAAGCTTCCATTGCTCTCTCACAAGACATATCCTAACATATTTACATGTTCAATTTTAGAGCAAGTTAGCAGAAACAGTTCACATACATTCAACCACTCAAAACTAATGATCTAGGATACACCTACCCACTAAATCAAGTAACAATATCCTAGGCATCTAAAATGGATTTCGTTTTACTTGAAAGATCCTTACGCTATGATATCTTAAAGTACAAAAATAATCCATTCATCTCTGCGGGTGTAACGGCATGATGGTCCAGATGCTCACTTCTCACCAAGGTAAGTTCGGGTTCAATTCTCTTCTCGATGAACCTATGTGACATGAAAGGAGATGTCTGCTCTGCCTCTTTCATCAAGAGGAGATCTCGTGGATAATTATCATTTTGATAATGCCCCATCAATGCCCCATTATAATAGTGGTAATTAGCTAATACATGTATTTTTTTCCAGGAATTTATTTACATATTTAAGACTTTGTACCCCGCCCAGTCATTGGACATATTCGTGTTGACCGACTGAAGAGCTACAAATGACAGTTTGTATAGGCAACACTGTAAGAATAGCTTCAACTATTTACAATAAAAAGCTATGCGTTTCCTCTTAATTGCATAGGAATTTGCATTTTTAGTTGTTTAGTAATTCAGGGAAGCGAAGCGCAGCAACAGTATAGGAGTGCTCGCCGTGTGGTCGTTGCCAGGCTCGAGCACCGATCATATCTCTATAGTCGAGGGTATGGCAGATATGCTACACTACAATAAACTCGGCTGGTCGTTGCCCGTTAATTGCAAGACGGGCGTCGAGGGGTGGATTAAGACATCCGAGATGCTTCGTCTGCTGCCGATACCATTACCTTCCAATGTAATTTGCACATGAGTGCGACACTTGATATTCCTTCTAGCCCTCGTGTATAGTTTCTGCTGTTTGGTTCTTGTGTTGTTTTTCATATAATTTATTATGTTATAATCAGGGAACGGATTTATATGTATGTTTAATGAAATATGTACATATATATTTAGTTATTTTTATTGAAATCTGGAATTATATATGGACTTAAAATTACAAAAAAGAAACTATAATTTCTATTGTAATATCCAAATTCAAAGAAGCTAAACGAAGTAAATTTACTTGAAACATATTGTTGCACTTCTCATTTTATTATCAATATGATCTTTGAAGAACACACAATCTTTTAATCTGTTACCAAAAAAAGATACGAGCCTTACAGTAGTCGCATATGATGTGTAACATCTGACATGTTATCCTACTATGAAATTGAGATGAAATATATGTGAACTCAATTTATTCGTCATATTATTGGTCGAATATATTCTAAGCATGGAAATATATGTAATTCTGGATATTTTGCTGTCTGGTACTACTCATTAGGCTTCTTTAAAACATTTACTATAGTTTGATATAGTCTGAACATTTATACATGTTAAACAATTTGTGACGAGTGTCTGATAGTGGCTGATAATATAGATGATAGGCCCCTTAAAACAATCATCATGATCATTCATAACTGTAATAATGTATAAACTAACTGTGCAGGCCTGTGAAAGTTATAACGTAAGTGTACTGGTGGTTCTTAGGACAGGCCACAAAGCTGCATAAAATGATTGTGTTTTGAAATTTTCATTGATGATAGTTATAATTGGGTTAATGGATCCGATCGGGTGATTATTGGCCAACATTCTTGATTTATAAAGCATAACCAGCATAATAGAGTCATACATGTTACTAGTAGGCCTATGCTTTGTCGAGTTTATTACGGTTCAAAATTACACGTAAAATATTGTATTCACCGTCTTATAATTTCCTAACCATGTACACACGTCACCATTTTATACATTCCAACACTGATATGTCAACTCACCAAAATATCGCATATAGTGATGATACTTCAACAGCAATATTCAGAAGGAATTGTATTTAACGCCACCTTCAACAGAAATAGTCGGTTAATCACAAGGAATACGCTTGAAGCGGGATTTAAAGTCACTTCATAATGCTATTCTTATGCGAGACAACTTAGTTTTGCCCAACATCAGCTGATTTTATTTTGGTCCCACTAGAATGTTGTATTTACTGAAATCGTGCAGGCAGTGATATATCTGTATTGGGTAGCTTCATATTCTTTGCGATTGTGGTGAAAGGTTGAACTAGATTGCTAGTTTTTGGAAGCAAAATGGTTAGCGCAGGTTGGAGCGATGTGTGTGGTTGTAAGTTGAACTAGTGGAATAGGAGTGCTTACTTTAAAAAAATCCAGAGATAGAGAGAGAGAGACAATGAGGTTAGAGGTTAGAGGCGATTATAAAAAAGCTATTGTATGAAAGATAAACGTGAAGGAAGTTATAGATTGAATCATTCTGTCTTCTTTATTGCATCAAAATGGTTATATGACGATAGTTTCTAAAATAAATTGTTCTAAGAAGGGAAACCAGAATAAAATGAGGATTTGATTGATGGTATGAAACTGGAAATTGTATCTTGTTGTGACGGCACTATTGATACAATTTATATTTACATATCTTGGTACTACAAAATAGTAAGTGGCATTACGATGAATTGTGGTTATGTTACTGCGTAAATTAATCTACCTTGTTTTCTGTAGTGTTCTGGTTGGTGTCGGAGACACATCACGCCTGGGGATAAGAGTATTCTCGTGCAGCATATTAAAATATTTTTCATAGTGTATAACCTATGAAATGGCGCCCTCCCGGATTATATCTTCTTAGAGATACCTATTTAATTTTTAAAACATTACACGTCGGCCGGTAGAAGCATAGCGGGCGCACACTCTATCATATTGTATGCTCGAAGCATTCCACAGCAAAAGTATTAAGGAGAATGTAATGGAAACTTACCAAAAAATACTGATATCAAAACAGTTCTGTAGGAATACTATGAAAGCTTTTAATACCTGGGATATTCCGGCGCTGACATACACGTTTGCTCTACTAAGACGGTCAAAGACAGTACCGAATGACACTGATATAAATACAAGAATAACAAAGAGAAAATGCTGAGTCTTTCGTCGGAAATCTACAATTGGGTCAGCGATATTTCCTCAATTTCATAAACACCAGAGTTCGCATGAGCATTTACCGTTCAGTATGTCATATACATTCCTCATTGTTTTCTCTTACCACTGCCAGCTGGATCCACTTCCATCCCATTTTTCAAAATCACTCCCACAAAAATATTCAGCAACCGGGTGGAAAGATGTTACACATCAACATTGGATTAAAGATGTTATATTAGGTGCTGGAAAGTGAATCTTCCCCTATGATTTCTAAGGACAGATTTATTTTGAATGAAACTGTGTTCAACATCAGAAGAGGTAACGGAGGCATGTTTGAACTTCACAATGTCCCCTGGGGTTAAATCCATCGTTAACTTTACACGTCTTAAATCTCCACACAACATTGCAGCAATAATTCCAATTGCTTCATATCCACGGTTCAGTGATTGTACAGTGCCTATCTTCATTTTTGCCACATCTGCAACGTTATGTGTACAACTATTTTTTGTATAGATCTTTAACATGATTCTCCATTATTGACAGGACTGCTAATTTACTTGAATGTAATACTTTCTAGTCTTAATATTCATTTAAAAGACTAAGAATATGGAGCATATGTGCTAAACTTCCAAATATGGAAAAGTATGGGAAATAAATACACTTTTCAACTCCACGTGCCATGATTCGTAAAGATAATACAAAAGATAATTAAGTTGAGCTAATAGATATGTATTTACATAGAAATCCGCTCTCTGGTTGTAATCAATTTTGTCCCGAACTGAATGTGTTGTTCTCTGAACTGCAGCATTCGTGGCGAATGTGCTACATCCCTTTTATGGCGCATGTGAATATCGCCTTCTCTGATATCAAGCTGTCTTTCACGCTACCTCCCCCTTCTGCCTCTCCATCTCCCCCGTTCTCATAGTGAAAATAGTGCAACCCCCAGAACAATTATTCTCCAGCTGCCACTGCGCCACATTGAACTTGAACTTGTTCAGATATTACTAAAACATAGGTTATCATAAGGATTATTTTAACACTGAAATACACAGACTGGTGAACACAATGCTCCAAACTGTTAAGTTATGTTTTTAAGAAACTTCTTTCTCGTCTTGCTTTTATTCTTCTTGCTTCCGAATTTCACCAACTATGGACCGCGTGTAACTTAATGCTTTCTGGCCAGTCTTCTTTTTTCTTTCCAGAACTTCTTCATTCGTTCAGTCCTTAATTTTCTCTACTCCTCAGATATTACGTGTTAGGGCTTGTTCGTAAGTTGCTCTTTGTGAAATTTGTGATATCTACTATTGATTTCTGAACTTCTTTCTATTGAGGATCAATTCAGATGTAATTTTAATTACTTCTGTGCGCTTCTCAACCTCCTCCACACATTTTGTCGTTTACCTCAATCCAATTATATATTTAAAGATTATTTTAGTCAATCGTTTGGCGTCCATTCTTACTAGATGTCCGTAGAATTTCAGTCATCGTTTTCGCATTGTGTCCGTTATCCTTTCGGAATGCATGTAGAGATCCTCATTTCTCCTTGTCTTTCCATGTCCCGCCTGTGGTCTTCTGCGGTCCAAGAATTTTCCCCAAGATTTTCCTTTCCTTCTTTTCGATTTCTTGCAGTTCCCTTGGGTGTGTGTAGAATCTGTCTGATAACCGGTGTTAATTGTGATGGCTGTGTTAGTGTGTGTTATCTATTTTCAATTCAAGTAAGGACTGCAGACATTCAATTTCTTAAGTAGTTCCTACTTTTGCTACCAAACGCCACTGTCAACGACAACAGGTTCTGAACTTTGTTAGTAGATGTCACCGCATTCGGCTCCTGGCGACGAACGTTGGAACCTAAGAGCGTTAGTCAAATCTAACGTATAATTTAGCTTCACACAAGTGTAATTAGTGGAAGGTTCTTTTACTTTCCATAAATCTATGACATGGGACCGGCGGCTTTACTTCCCCTCTGAAGGAAGGTATTCTGAGGGATTTTTAGCGCTCTTAAAAAAAACAACGACTTCGGCCAGGTTTGAACCCACGACCTTGGACATAGAAGCTCAGCATGCTACCAACTACGCCACCGAAGCCGCCTTTCATAAAGTGAATAGTCAACCTGTGATGTATTAGGATCGACTTTCCTTTACTGTGATATTAAATACAACTAATACTATTTTTTTTTAGCGTATGGCTTTTAGTGCCGGGAGTGTCCGAGGACATGTTCGGCTCGCCAGTTTTGTAGCTGCTTCGAGACGGACATCCAATGGGTGAGCTACAAGTACCGTTGGGGAGGAAAGTTGGAAGGGAAGGGCGAGGAGTTGGAAGGTAGCGGCTGTGGCCTATAGTTAGGGACCAACCCCGGCATTTGCCTGGAAGGAAGATGGGAAACCACAGAAGACCATTTTCAAGGTTGCCGGCGGGGGGATTCGAACCTCCTCGCCTCCCGGATGTGAGCGACTGCTATTAGTCATGCCGTAACGACCACGGCTAACTCACCCGGTAACTAATACTATTATCGCTAGCCTACAATTCCCTGGTCAAATACCGCTACAGGTTTAATTGGATAAACGTATTGTATGAGATTGAGCTATCGACTCCAACTGTAGCTAGCAACCATCCTTCACACACACAAAATCGCAGTCATAAGTTAAGCACTTACGTAACAATCTGTATATCATATATCTGAATATAACTCAATGGAAATTGCTTGCAGTGTTGGGGACATTTTATCCACGCTGTGTATTGTAATGGCCATGCACGTTCGTTACGTGCCAGATACTGAAATATGGCAGCACAGAGGCGTGACCGGGAGTAACTGGTCACTTTATAAATGGCGTGAGATTGGTGAGGTGACTGATAGCATTTACTTCATCTGCCCTTACCTGCGCTCGTCAGACATGCGCCTCTACATTTTATCAATGGGGTTCGGTCCATATATGTATTCTTGGTTGGTTGCTTCTTAAGTTTAAGGGCTGCGACAACGCGGTCATGTAGCCCCGTGTACTTTGGGTGTGTGTAGAATCTGTCTGATAACCGGTATTAATTGTGATGACTGTATTAGTGTGTGTATCTAGTTTTAATTCAAGTAAGGACTGCAGATGATCAATTTTCAAGTAGTTCCTACTTTTGCAGCCAAACGCCACCGTCAACGACTACTAGTTCAGAACTTAGCTACCAGACGTCACCGCAGTCGGCTCTTGGCAACGAACGTAGGAACCTAAGAGAGTTGTTTACATTCTTAACCTATACAATTTAGCTTCACTCAAGTGTAATTAGTGCCATAAATCTATGATATGGGACCACCGACTATACTTCCCCTCCGAAGGAAGGCATACTGAGGGATTTTTAACGCTCTTAAAAAATCCGACGACTTCAGCTGGATTTGAACCCGCGATCTTGGGCATAGAAGTTCAGCATGCTACCGACTACGCCACTGAAGCCGCCTATCACTATCTGAAAATGTAGTTTCCCTGAGAACAAGAACATACGTCCCACATCAGTGGCGTAACTAGGGGTTGCTTTTGGAGGGGATGAGTTGAGTCAAAATTACATTCGGAGGGAGTGAGGGCTCGGACATAATGAGACATAATAAATGAATGATAATACTGTCCCAAAGTTTCAAAATATCTTATGTATATGTCTTTCGTGTTTAGATTCATTAGTGGGGCACGGATGTTGTTGACATGTCATCTTTTTACTGAGCTGTCTAAAACAATGCTGAAGTACATAAAAACTCCGGACGGGCCACCCCGTCTTCAAATAAGTGGTTTTTTATTTTGCATCTTTTTGCATTTTTTGATATATTTCCATTTTAAGAGCATTTTTTAAGTTTGGTAGATTTTTTGGGTCATATTTTAGAGAAATCGGCCTTTTAAGGTAATTTTTATCCAGTTAAGTCATGTCGCAGCTTTATATGAGCGAGTTACGTCTGTCAGAGTTAAGAAGAAGCTAGTAGCGTTATTGACACCAACAATCACTTCGTTGGAGAAAACGGGCGAAGAAATGGTGGATTCCATTTCCTTAATCAACCGGGTGGAAACTAGTCTTAGCAACAATCGTTACGACATTGCTGCGGGTACTGCATCAAAACTGAAAAATGTACTGGACAAAAACACCGGGTATAAAACATTATGCAAAATCTCAAGACATTCATTTTAGAAATATTGGTGAGTTTATTATTATAAGATCATTTTCTCCATTTTATAGGGCATTTTTCTAATTTATAGGTCATTTATTACAGTCATTTTTGTAAACTTTAAGTGCTTATTTTTAACTTTTTTAACATCAACATCCGGGCCCTATTCATTAGCATTTGATACGTTGAATTTGCACTTATCAATGTGCAAATGCTTGAAAATTAACAATTTTCTTGATATCTCTACATATCTTATATATAAAAGTGAAAGTCTGTATGTATGTATGTATGTTTGTGGGTGGGTCTGTTTCGTATACAAATCTACACCGTTCCACCAATCTCAACCAAATTTTGCATACGCATAGTTTAGGACCCAGAAGGAACCGCTGGCTACATGAATTTTCGATTGTCTTTCTCATTCTTCTGATTTCGGCCCTTTTGCACTAAGCACAGGCTAATCAAATTATAAAATATACTCATGAAGGAATGGCAAGGCAGATAGTTTCCATGGCAACATAGCTCAAATCGAGACACGGCCGACTGGATGCCAGTTTTGCTCTGCACTACCGGTATAGAAAATGAGTATCTTTACTTGAAATCCCGTTAATTACTCAACTGCTCACACAGCACTGTCAACCGAGTTTAGCATAACAAAGACTTGACCCTATCTACTTTGTCAAATACCACTCACTCACTCATTCATTCATCACGAAATCTCAGAAACCACCGAACGGATTGGAATGAAATTTGGTATGCAGCTTCCTCAAGGGCCGCAAATGCCCTCTAAGAGAGGATTTTTGGATATTCAGGTTCTAAATGTGTATTAAGGGGGTAGACCTGCATTTCATTGAATAACAATATCTCCCGATTGGTTTCATTGGGGGATGTGATACACGGCATATAAACTCATCATTAAAAAGTAAGACACGTGTCTGAGGGTTTTTCGATGTGGAGTATATTATGAGGTGACAGGGATGAAAAGTGAGGATTGATAGTTTCCTAACGGAGCGTGTTTGAAACTCAGCGGAAAAAATCAGCATAAAAAATAAGTAAATATGTGTTTGACCGTTTTTTCATCAATCCAATTTAAGGGGCCCATGGAGAGGGGTGAAATTCTGGTGGGGGGGGGGACAGGAAAGAAAGTGTCCTAACTGATTGACCGACTGACTCACTCATCAAACTCAGGGGGAAAAACTGCTTTAAAATAAGTAAGTAAGTAGCTTTTCGGCAGTTTTTTTTTGATCAATCAAATTGAAGGGGTTCATCGGGAGGGGTGAAATTCTGAAGAAAACAAAATTGAAAGAAAATGTCCTGACTCATTCACTCATTCATCATCGCCCAGCCAAAAATATTGAAGTTGGAATCATGGCATTTCGGGGATATGTTCGTTGTATGTCAAAACCGTACACTAAGGGAGGATTTTTGGATATTCAGGTTCTAAAGGGGTCTTAAGGGGGTTATACCTGCATTTCATAACAATATCTCACGAGTGGTTTCATTTGTGAATGTGATACTCGGCATATAAACTAATCATTAAAAATAAGCAGACATGTGACTAAGGGTTTTTCGATGTGGTGTATTATTATGAGGTGAAAGGGATGAAAAGTGGAGGGTTGAAGGATTCCTAACGGAGCGTGTAGGCCGATCTCTTAAACGACATAGGCAAGAAATTTGAAACTCAGCGAAAGAAAATCAGCTTAATAAGTAAGTAAATCTGTATTCGAATGTTTTTCCATAAATTAATTTAAGGGGCCAATGGGGTGGGGTGAATTTCTGGGGGGAAAAAGGAGAGAAAGTGTCCTAACTGACTGACTAACTCACTCACTCATCAAACTCAGGGGGAAAAGACAGCTTAAAATATAAGTTAATAGGTGTTCAAGCGTTTTTTCATCAATCCAATTTAAGGGGCCCATGGGGAAGGGTGTAATTCTGGTAAAAATAATTGGAAGAAAATGTCCTGTCTGACTCACTCACTCATCACGCCCAGCGAAAACTATTAATGTTGGAAACATGAAATTTTGGGAATATGTTCGTTGTATGTCGAAAACGTCAACTAAGGAATTATTTTTGTTTATTCGGGTTTTAAAGAGGTGCTAAGGGGGTAAACGTGCATTTCATTGAATAACGATATCACATGATTTGTTTCTTTGGGGATGTGATATTCGGTATAGAAACTAATCATTAAAAATAATCAGACATATGTCTAAGGGTTTATCGATGTGGTGTATATTATGAGGTGAAAGGGGTGAAAATTGGGGGTTGAGGGATTCTTAACGGAGCGTGTATCTCTGAAACGACATAGGCGAAAAATTTAAAATTCGGCAGGAAAAAACAGCTTAAAATACAAGTAAATAGGTGTTCGACCGTTTTTTCATAAATCCAATTTAAGGAGCCCTTGGAGAGGGGTGAAATTCTGGGGGGGAAAACAGGAAAGAAAGTGTCCTAAATGATTGACTCACTTAGTCACTCATCAAACTCAGGGGAAAAACAGCTTTAAATAAGTAAATAGGTGTTCGACCGTTTGTTTCATAAATCAAATTTAAGGGGTTCATGGGGAGGGGTGAAATTATCAAAAATAAATGAAAAAAATGTCCTGACTGACTCACTCACTCATCATCGCCCAGCCAAAATTATTGAAATTAGAAACATGAAATGTTGGGGATATGTTCGTTGTATGTCGAAAACGTCCACTAAGGAAAGAGTTTTGGATATTCAGGTTCTAAAGAGGTGTTAAAGAGGTAAACGTGCATTTCATTGAATAACGATATCTGACGAGTGGTTTCATTTCGGGATGTGATACTTGGCATAAATACTAATCATTAAAAATAAGCTGACACATGTCTAATGGTTTTTCGATGTAGTGTATATTATGAGGTTAAAGGGATGAATAGTGGGGGTTGAAAGATTCCTAACGGAGCGTGTATCTCTTAAACGACATAGGCGAGGAGTTTGAAACTCGGAGGAAATCAATCAGCTTAAAAATAAATAAATAAATAAATAAATAAATAAAATAAATAGGTGTTCGACCGTTTCTTTTTTCATAAATGCAATTTAAGGGGCCTATGGGGAGGGGTGAAATTCTGGAAGAAAAACGTCCACTAAGGAAGAATTTTTGGATGTTCACTCTCATCGACCAACCAAAACTATTCAAGTTAGAAGAATTATATTTTGGGGACATGTTTGTTGTGTGTCGAAAACGTCTACTAAGGAGGGATTTTCGGATATTCAGGTTCTAAAGGGGTGTTAACGGGGTTAAAACTGCATTTCATTAAATAACAATATGACACGACTATGACGCGAGCGAAGCGAGGCTAAAAATGAGATGGTGTGTGTCTGTGTATTACTCAATCACGCAAGTACCACTGGTCCGATTTACATGAATTTTACATGGAAGTAGCTGATTTACCTGGTTAACATATAGGTTACTTTTTATTTCAATACTTTGCACTATTTAAAGATGGCGACCATTTTAGTGACGTCACTACACCCTTTGGTTTCAAACTCATATTTCCATTTGAAATAAAAAGAGATCGCTAAGAAATAGCAAACTTTTGATGGCATATACGAGGTTTAAAATTACATTTTCTATCCGAAAGGTATCTCCAACGGTTAGCGAGTAAAACCTAAATTTGTACTATAAAACACGGTCAACGCCGAGCGTAGTAGTTTGACAAAATGCTCCATCCTTAATCTCCCACTGCGCAGCACCTCGCCTATCCCCTATTTTAATTGTCACCTTCACATTTTCATTTATTTATGACGCGTAGCGAAGCACGGGTACTTCAGCTAGTCTATATATATAAAGCACAAAGTTTGTCTGTCTGTCTGTCTGTCTGTCTGTCTGTTATGTATACAAATCTACACCGTTTCACCGATCTGAACCAAAATTTGTATACTTACCCTTTGGAACCCTGCGGGTAACCCTGTCAACATTAAATTTCGGACAGACCACCCCATGCCCTGCATTTAGGCCCTTTTGCACAAATCTACACCGTTTCACCGATCTGAACCAAAAGTTGTATATTTAACCTTTGGAACCCTGCGAGTAACACTGTCCACTTGAAATTTCGGACAGACCACCCCATTCCCTGCATTTAGGCCCTTTGGTCCAAATCCACACCGTTTCACCGATCTCAACCAAAATTTGTATATTTACCCTTTGGAACCCTGCGAGTAACACTGACCACTTAAAATTTCGGACAGACCGCCCCATTCCCTGCATTTAGGCCCTTTGGTCCAAATCTACACCGTTTCACCAATCAGAACCAAAATTCGTATTCATACCCTTTGGTGCCCTGCGAGTAACACTGTCAGCTTGAAATTTCGGACAGACCACGCCATTCCCTGCATTTAGGCCCTTTTTGCACAAATCTACACCGTTTCACCGATCTGAACCAAAATGTGTATACTTACCCTTTGTAACACTGCGAGTAACACTGTCTGCTTGAAATTGCGGACAGACCACTCCATTCCCTGCATTTAGGCCCTTTGGCCCAAATCTACATCGTTCCACCGATCTCAACCAAAATTTGTATATTTACCCTTTGGAACACTGCGACTAACACTGTCTGCTTGAAATTGCGGAGAGGCTACTCCATCCCCTTCATTTAGGCCCTTTGGCACAAATCTGCACCGTTTCACCGATCTGAACCAAACTTTGTATACTTACCCTTTGGAACCCTGCGAGTAACACTGTCCACTTAAAATTTCGGACAGACCACCCCATTCCCCGCATTTAGGCACTTTGGCACACATCTACACCGTTTCACCGATCAGAACCAATATTCGGAAACTTACCCTTTGGTACCCAGCGAGTAACACTGTCTGCTTGAAATTGCGGACAGACCACTCCATTCCCTGCATTTAGGCCCTTTGTCCCAAAACTACACCGTTTCACCGATCTCGACCAAAATTTGTATATTCACCCTTTGGAACACTGCGACTAACACTGTCTGCTTGAAATTGCGGCGAGGCCACTCCATCCCTTGCATTTAGGCTGTTTGGCACAAATCTACACCGTTTCACCGATCTGACCCCAATTGTATAGACTTACCCGTAGAACCCGACAAGTAACACTGTTCACTTTAAATTTCGGACAGACCACACTATTCCCTACTTTTTGGCCCTTTGGCAGAAAACTACACCGTTTCACCGATCTCAACCAGATTTTACATAATTACCCTTTGGAACTCGACGAGTAACACTGTCCACTCGAAATTTCGGACAGACCACTCCATTTCACGCATTTAGGCCCTTTGGCACAAATCTACATCGTTCACCGATCGAAAACAAAATGTGTATACTTACCCTTTGGAACCCGATGAGTAACCCGATGTTCCAAACAGACCCAGTCTGGGGCTGGAGACTGTACAAGATGATGATGATGATGAGTAACACTGTCCACTTTAAAATTTGGACAGGCCACTCCATTCCCTGCATTATGGCCCTTGGCACAAAACTACACAGTTTCACCGATCTCAACCAGATTTTACATAATTACCGTTTGGAACTCGACGAGTAACACTGTTCACTCGAAATTTCGGATAGACCACTCCATTTCCCGCATTAAGGCCCTTTGGTACAAATCTACATCGTTCACCGATCGAAAACAAAGTGTGTATACTTACCCTTTGGAACCCATGCGTAACACTGTCCACTTGAAATTTCTGGCATAGGCCTATCACTCCATTCCCTGCATGTAGCTCAGGAATTCCTCGGGGTTGCCAGCTTCCTAACTCACCAGTCATGAGCCCTTGAGGGTGTACCAGAAGTGGTGGGTCTACACACACCCTGCCTCTTTGAGGGCCTTGAGCAGAAGACAGGAGATATTATGAAAAGGAAAAGAAGGCAGACCCCTCGAAGAATGAGGGTATCAGGAAAGATGAGAGAAAGCCAATTAAGGCGGGAAATTGAAAGACTCCCTAGCCCTCGTATACCCTAATACAGTCTGGGTCGGAAGAGAACAAGAGTTGACCAAGGGAGGCCGACAGGAAAGAGAACTGAAATGAGCCCGGCACCAGGAAGTAGAAGCGATGCCAGACTCAGCTGGGGTTCCGTGGTCGCCAACCCACGTCCCACAAGTTGTGAGACCCTGGGGGGGGGGGGTCAGTTGAGAATAGCTTGCTGATTCATCGCGTGGTGACTTGAGTGTACTTTCCAGAGCCCGCCGTGTTATCTCCTGCTGTCTATGCTGATGCCAGCACAGGGCCGTTGCGAAACAGTGAGTGATTCCCGGTCAATCTGTATAGGACGGGGAACCCCGAACGTGTGTCACCATATTTCGTCATCATCTGGTTGGTTGTATCTTAAGTTTAGGGGCTGCGACAACGCGGTCATGTAGCCCCGTGTACTTTGGGTGTGTGTAGAATCTGTTTGATAACCGGTGTAAATTGTGATGACTGTATTAGTGTGTGTTATCTGTTTTTTAATTTAAGTACAAACTGCAACTTAGAATTCTTCAAATAGTTCGTACTTTTGCCGCCAAGCGCCACCGTCAACGACTACTAGGCCAAGTTCGGAACTTAGCTACTAGACGCCACTGCAGTCGGCTCTTGGCAACGGACGTAGACATCTATGAGCGTTGTTTACCTATCCAATTTAGCTTCACACAGGTGTAATTAGTGGAAGGTTCTTTAACATGCCATAAATCTGACATGGGACCGCCGGCTTTACTTCCCCTCCGAAGAAAGGCATACTGACGGATTTTTAACGCGCTTAAAATATCCGACGGCTTCGGCCGGGTTTGAACCCGCTATCTTGGGCATATAAGCTCAGCATGCTACCAAATACGCCACCGAAGCCGCCATATAGTTATTTTTATTACAGTACATTGTGTACATTATACGTTGAAGTGTCAATTCAATACCGGTAGTAGTTTCCCTTATCATCCTCATCATAAGAGCAAATGACCTACAGTAGATGTTACGCCCATTACAACATTAATCGCCACACACAATAAGTCTTCCTCGCCTGTGAATTTTGAAATATGTATTTCTATTACGGTAGTTTGTAAGTTTGACGTGTCAATTCAACAGTAGTTTTTATTATCATCCTTATCAAAAGGGCAAATGACCTAGATATTACTCCCTCATTGTCTTTGGGGGCAAATGACTTACATTTTAAGTCCATTATATTTCTAAGGAGACCTTAAAACATTATCATCATTCCACCGGGCGAAGCCGGGTACTACTGCTAGTTAGCCTATAAAACAAAGTTCCCGATTCCTGGATGTAACTTGTTATCTCGAGAACCACAGGAAGGATTTTGATGCGGTTTTCACCATTCTGTAAAGGATTTCTAGAGGATGTTTTCTGTCGACAAACATTCATTTAGGGCCAAAGGAAGCCGGGCAGTAACGATTTCAGTGAATCCGGTCGAAGAAAAATCTGCCGTCCGCGCGCCATTTAAGCTTACGCTGGGTAAACCGTTAAAATATCTACTGTATATAGGCCTACTATAAGTGTAAGAATTGTTCAGTATACAACGTTCTACAAAATGTCCGGGACAGCATATCTCTATCTTTAATACATCTCCCATAATAAGTGTTTTTACGTTTTCATTTATTCCAACAATCTCCATTCAATGGAAATTAAAATTTCAGTACTATCTTCGGAGCTACTTTACGAGCTAGCGAGCGAGCCTATCACCACAACTTCGGCCAGCATCAAACTGTCGAGTCGTGTCGAGTTAAGACTGCAGAGAAGAGTATATGTGTTTGGAGTTTCGCTGTTCACCTCGGCTTTTCTGAATTGCGTCTGGGACCTGCCGTCCGTGCGCCTTTTAAACTTACGCTGGGTAAACCGTTAAAGATACCGTGCGAAGCTAGTTGCTAGTTAAATTATTAAGTCTAGTTTTCTTGGCGAAATCATCTGGTCCTTTCCATTCCCCGACATTGTATAAATATTAACAAACTAGTTTCCAACTAAAGTTTAACTTAAAACATCGATACAACTCAACATAATATTATTCACTTTCCAAAATGGTGCTAAGAGAACGGTAACTGATAAGTGGTGTGTTTCTGGAAAGGGGTGAGGAAAGATACTGCCTCACACATCTCCCTCTGGGGATAACTCAACTGCTGACCATTTTACTCATTCAATAAGTATTAAGTTAGGGTTACAAGAGCGAAAAGAAATGCTTTCAAACACAATCCAATTATATGTCATCAATCCGAAGATTGGTTTTATTCAAAATCAAAAACATCATCAAATTTCATATTTTCATTATTTGGCTCTTGTGGGGATACATCCCCCTTATCACCCACTATGGTTACGCCACTGTACCACATACATTCTTGGTATTCAGTCTCGTTTATACAGAAGTTTCAAATCAGTTGCCTTGACAAATGAGGGACTCACGTGGAAGAACTGTCCATCCTAACCGGAGCACATTTGGAGACAAACGAAATTTTAATAATCTGTGTATATAATGAAACTTACAAGTGGTAGCCTATGTGATTGATATTATTTAGGATATGAAGTGCTTCGCACTTCCGGAGAAACTAAAAGCTCCCTCAACATTATCAAATGGGATGAAGTGCATAGTCCACTACCCCTGAGGCGGCCTGGGCACGGCCACCAAGAGACTGCTGATGTGCCTGACTTGTTGTAGCCTACCTGGGCAAAATCCCACAACAGACATGGCCAAAACCTAGAAGATTTGTTTGAATGTAATTTCTTGTCCGTGGAAATCAATATTTTATTATTATTATTATTATTATTATTATTATTATTATTATTATTATTTCTACATTCATTTCACCACATAAGTGGGACATATCAACATATCGTCGGCTTGTTTGCAAGACGGTATGGCTAATTCTCTTAAGGTGGCACATTGAGAAACGAGCGAACAATGGAACAGGTCTCCAAGATGACGGCCTTCTGCATGGTGATGTGTAGACCAGGATGTATTCCCAATATTTGTAGATTACGAGCCAATAATTTGGGGATGATGCCGGTAGAAGAAATTACTATGGACAGAACCACTACACTTTCCTGTCTCCACATTTGCCGTATTTCCTCAGCCAAAGGCAGATATTTGGTGATCTTATCACAGCAGGTTTGTTGCAGATTATGGGAATTGGGCACTGCAATATCAATTAGGAAGGTTCTCTTCTGCACCTTGTCCACAAGAACGATATCTGGTCGGTTTGCTGGTATGGTTTTATCAGTAATAACTGATCGGTCCCATAACAACTTGTGACTGGGATTTTCCAAAACGGCGTCAGGAACATACTGATAGTAAGGCAAAATATTATCAGATAATAAATGCTTTTGAGCAAGGTGTTGGTGCATTATTTTGGCCACTTGGTTGTGCCTTTTCATGTAATCAGTACAGGAGATTGATTGGCAGCCTCCTGTGATATGTTGAATTGTTTCCGGTTCTAGTTGGCATCTTCTGCATTTATCATCCTGAATATTTACCTTAACTATATACTGTATTTCAGGTAGTTTTTGGTAGCCACAACTTGATCCTGGATTGCAACCATGAATCCTTCAGTCTCAGTGAATAGGTCAGCATGAGTCAACCAGCTGTTCGACGCATCAATGTCGACATGTTTCTGGTTGAGATCATACGGATGACGACCGTGCAGAGCTTTCTGCGTCCACTGCTGAAGCTTGATGGCTGAACATTCCTCATCAGTGGCTAACTGTATATCCCTTACGTGAAGAAGATCCAGCGGTGTGCACTTGTCATCTGCCTTCACAGCGGCTTGATGTATGGGAGAGTCATGTCTTCCCAGAAAATATCTCTGAAGGTTCCTCACTTGCCTTGCATGCAATTGGATAATGTCCGTGAGCCCTCGTCCACCTCTTTGACGCGGGATTGTCAATCGCTCAACAGCTGACTTAGGGTGGAGACATCTGTGTTTTGTTAAGATGGTACGTGTCCTAATTAGGATGTTCTCCAAGTCAGTCTGCGTCCATTTGATAATACCGAAAGTATATGTCAGAGCAGGAATAGCATAGGTATTAATAGCCTTAAAGGTGTTCTTTCCATTCAACTTTGATTTTAAAATCTTGTTAAGGCGTTGATTGTAGATAGCTATGGTTCTATCTTTAATACCTTTATGATCAATTCGGTTAGATTGCAGGAGACCAAGATATTTGTAGGTCTCTTTACCTTCCATAGGCTTTATGAAACAACCGTCACCAAGTTGAAATGCTCGGGCCTCTAATTTTCCACGCCGAATGGTGAGGGTGCGACACTTATCTAATCCGAAGGACATTCCAATATCAGAAGAAAATGAAGCAGTAATTTCAATTAGATTGTCGATGTGTTTCTCAGAGGATGCATATAGTTTAATGTCATCCATATACATCAAATGAGAAATTTTGTATTTGACTATACCATGGTGCTTAGTTGGAAAACCACACTTTGCATTGTTCAGCAATGATGATAGTGGATTGAGCGCCAAACAGAACCATAGAGGGCTCAAGCTGTCACCCTGAAAGATACCTCTTTTGATTTGAATAAATCCCGATTCCATACATGTGTCTCCATTAGACATTAATAAATTGGTCCCCCAATGGGACATCATATGTTGCAGACTTATAATGATGGCAGGATCAACTTTATATATCTTCAGGATTTGGATTAACCAGGAATGTGGCACTGAATCAAAAGCTTTCTTGTAATCAATAAAGGTCATATAGAGGTTACGCATCATATTTCCTGCTTGTTCCATAGTAACTGCATCGATTACAAGTTACTCTTTGCAACCTTGAGACTTCTTCATGCACCCCTTCTGCTCTTCAGCCAGGATGTTATTAAGATTTATGTGTTCACAAATCTTACGTGCAATGCAAGATGTAAATATCTTATACAGGGTGCACAGACAGGTGATAGGTCGATATTTGGAAGGATCATTGGTTCTATCACCTTTTGGCAGAAGGTATGTTTTACCAAGCATCAAGTAAGAGGGGATAAGCTGTGGATTTTGGATGAAATCTGTGTAGCAGCGGGCAAGATGCTCATGAGTACAAGTGAAACGTTTGATCCAAAAGTTGTGGAGGTTGTCTGGTCCTACCGCTTTCCAATTTTTGGTCTCCTTAACCACACGGGTCACATCTTCAGTTGATACCGAAGAGTCACTCATCGTGTCAATTTCTGACATTCTCTCCTCCTCCTCCGTAATCCATTTAGCGCTGCTGTTATAATCTCCAGCATTCGACCATAGGGATGACCAGAAATTCTCTACCTCTTCTTTTTGCGGTGAACTGCCCATTTGAGTTCCAGAATCGTCAAGATTCCTATAGAACCGTTTCTCATTGGTAACAAATAGCTTGTTCTGTTGCTTTCGTTCGTTCGATTCTTTATATCGACGTAATCTCTGTGCCTTTACCTCAAGTTGTTGCTTTAATGTGTCTAGGATCTCAAGGGGGCTACAGTTCGGAGGATTATACTTTGCATGTTTACTCTTCGTATGGCTCAACATTTTAACACATTGAACAACCTTCTTACTTCTATTGCCTGCAACATACTGATGCATTCTTCCGATATTTACTCTTAGTTCATCAACAGACTTTCGTAAACGTATCTCCCAAGCTGGCATCTTCTTCTGTCGACCTGCCGTATATTTAGGTCGCCATAATCTACCTCCTGTCACTCGTATCACAGCTATCGCTCCAGCGTAAATTGCAGTCTGAACATGGTTGAAACAATATGATTTCTGGGACAGATGCTGAGAGAGAATGTCGTTACAACAGCGGTAGCAAGTTTCTTAGAGCAATGTTGGTTCGTGATCATGGGCCGCTCTATTGGATCAGTCCCTTCAAATTCTATGAGAGCCTTCCCAAATTCATCTTCGAGTTGTTTCCGCACTGGATCTCCGAGTGCTTCCGGTGATATTCTTACATCTTTGTCATCTGAACGATGATCGGTGTGCCTTTGTTCATTGACCAAACGTGTACTCTCCTGATCTATGGATTCGTCTACAGAGGTATGAGTATTGTCGGCAGCTACGTCAACCATTAGCAGCTTGAGGTGATGTTCTGGGATAAGTTTCTTCAAAACTATAGCACGGCGCTGATCTGCTCTTCTCTGTTCCGTAACATTAATATTAGGGAATTTCTGGCAGAATGCAGCGTGCAACTTCTGTCTATATGCAGTAGTGTCAATTTCCTTATTCGTTATCTGATAATATGAACGCATGATGTACATATTCATTTCATTTGTCCATTTCATGCGCTTTCTCGGTTTACCTGCTCTTGTGGTCTCCTGAGTATCAGAAGAAACACTAGGAGCAGGTGTAGCGTTGAATGCTGTTAGGATACTACTATCAACATCGGCTGTAACATGTTCGGGGTGTTCCCCGATCAGGGCCCGCCTGTTCAGCTCCTGATCACCACCGGCTTGTATGCTGTCACCCCCAGCGATGGCTCCAAGGGTGCCCCGACGCTCCTCGGGTAGCGGCCTTTTATTTCCACTTTTCTTATTTGATCTCATCATGATGATGGTGTGCCTTTTATACCTACGGCCAGGATATGATTTCGACAGCCCCTAACATGGGGAACAGACGTCGTTAGCAGCCGCCCGCTGCGGGACAGACGCTGCTGCAATGAGTTTGATTTCGGGGTTTTCATCCCCTAGGCAGGTTGCCTTCAATACGGCTTAAGAGTCCTACCTACCCTAAATGATTAATAGTCTAGTAATCGTTTCTTGTAAATTTTGCCGACGCTTTTGAAGCTGATATCGAAAGAGTATGAGACGAGTTATCCTTAACCTGCTTTGGAACTGTCAGATCTTAATCGACCTCTTCGTGTTAAATATTTACGCAATTCACCAAAGTTGAGCACATGCAAGCAGTATAGAAATGCATAAATACTCACTGTGACAGGAGGAGCGAAAGCAACTAGCTGTGCTAGTAAACTAAGGTTACAATTTATACTCGTAGATCCTGTGTTTCATTGATGTCACACCAGCCGACACTTAATTTGCACAACTTGCGGTATGTAGCATAACTCCATTCAACAATTTATTTTGCAGCAATATCTGTGCCAAATTCAGTTAGATACTGGATGAAAGACGTTATAAACACGCAACATATGGTTCAAATCTAACAGCGACAGCGACGTACTTATGACAACTTACATAACCTAACCTGGTTGTAGACCTTCTTCTTCTTCTTCTTCTTCTTCTTATTATTATTATTATTATTATTATTATTATTATTATTATTATTAGAGCCTCCGTGGCTTAGGCGGCAGCACGCCGGCCTCTCACCGCTGGGTCCGTGGTTCAAATCCCGGTCACTCCATGTGAGATCTGTGCTGGACAAAACGGAGGCAGACAGGTTTTTCTCCGGGTACTCCGGTTTTCCCTGTCACAATTTCATTCCAGCAACACTCTCCACTATCATTTCATTTCATCTGTCATTCATTTAATCATTGCCCCAGAGGAGTGCGCCAGGCTTCGGCAGCCGGCACACTTCATATCCTCGCCGCTAGATGGGGGCTTCATTCATTCCATTCCTGACCCGGTCGGAGACTGGAAGCAGGCTGTGGATTTTCATTTTCATTATTATTATTATTATTAACCGGCCGCGGTCGACGAGAGCTCTAACGCGCTACCTCGTGCCTCACCAGCGTGGATTCGAACTCCATCTCGGCCGACCTCAAAATCCTAATTCGTGGTCTCCCATTTTCACCCCTAGGTAAATGCCGGGACGGTTCCTTTCAACAGGTCCATGGCCGACTTCCTTTTAAAAATTCCAGCGCAGTAATGTATCTCTCGGCAATGAGTCACCCGGTACGCATGCATTTTGCCGCTGCGCACCCCTTTTGCTAGACTGATAAAGGAAAAGGACCCTGTGTATTACTGTATATTATTACGTACCATATCATGTGGTTTTGTGTAAGAGAGAGGGCAGTGATTTCTAACTTTCCTACCACCAAAGACACAAAATAAATACATACTCGAAAATACATAAATAAATTAGTAAAAGAATATAATATGATGTGGAACACAGTCTCATTGAAATAATTTAAAACATATCATTACACATCTAGTTGAATTACTCCCGAATAAGGTATATTTCTGCTCAGAAGTTGGGTTCCTTGGAAAAAGATCGTACTATCAAAATAGAAGCCCTGTGAAGAAAATTCACAAGAATTGTGACTGCATAGCTCCTCGGAAGGAGGGTGGAATTAATACAGCTTCAGTGCGTATAAACTACTGAATTTAATGATTCATGATGATCGCATTGTTGATTACGTCGAAAGGCTGTTATATAGTGCCTGTGAAAGAACTAACCTCTGAACCAACTCCAATACCGGATACTCTAGTAGAATGGGCAGCAGACCTAACATTTCGCGCAACATTTCCCAGCATTCTTTACGATTATGTTTACAATAAAATTATTACTTCCGAGGGACGTTACGTAAAATGGTTCGAGAAGGGTGTTGTAATTTAGCCGTCCCCTAACGTTCAAATGTATCCAGTCTGTTTAAATCACGGGGACAAGTTTTGGCGCCAGTCGTAATGGCGGGAGTGGCTCTCATCCAGCCCTTCCCATACAACAGTGCTGCACTCCAGTTGTAGCCACTTGAACCTCGTGATTTACGTTCCAAAATAACGAGAAATGATAGCTACAATGGAGAATCGATAGTTGAAATATCACCCACCATAATATCTCGTCTTTTCCGTTACTTCTTCGGCAAAATGTATCGATAAAATGTGCCTCTCACAGAATGGTTGCGATGTATCGTTATTTAGTAACACGAATCTAGTGTTGGCACATGATTTGTTTGATATATAACTTAAGAAAACACAATTCTATGAAGTGTTACGAGGCACAGTTGCTTTATGGGCCATATCCACTGTCAATTCTACAATGTTTTGATGGAATGTTGTGATACCATCCACATTTGTTCTTTGAAAGTTGGCGCAGTCTTCGTATCATGCAGAAAGAAAAACATCTTGATGTAACCGTTTTGAACCATCATATAATAGAAAAGAAGCTTGCCACGGTGCATGAGTGGTTAACGTGTCGGTCTACTAACCCCAAGCTTGCAGGTTCGCTCCTGGCCGTGGTAAGTCATTTTTGAAAGGCGGCAAAAATACGATACGCATGTCATACAATGTTGGCATGTTAAAGAACCCATTTGAATTCAGTAGGCCATGCTCATAATGGCAAAATTAATTAATCTCGGGAGTTTCCGCCAACACGAAGTTCCTCATTTCTCTACTAGAAAGTGCTATAGTGTTCAAGGAGGTTAGATGTGAATTGAAAGCTCTTTTCATGGGAGATTTAACACAGTTTACGGATGAATTACCAAATTTTTTCAATACTGAAATGAAGGTATAATCGAGCGGCTCTCGGCAAGTTGCTTATAAAATTCGCATCTCAAAAGGCTCCGTCCGTAGCACGCATTTGCCTCCATGAGACGGATACATCTACTAGAAAGCGCTATAGTGTTCAAGGAGCTTGGATATCTAACCTCCTTGACTTTCATAGTGCTTCAAGGAACAACGAAATTCGACATGCAAACTACCCTCTGGGTGTCAAATAACAAAGCTTGCACCCGGCACCCGAGGCCATACGATATTATTATTATTATTATTATTATTATTATTATTATTATTATTATTATTATTATTATTATTATTATTATTATTATTATTATTATTATTATAGAAAAGAACAGCGTATACAAGTAAAATACAATATTGACTATTACAATCTTTCTTCGTAGAGTAACTAGTGTGAAACCAGAAGGCGGTAGGGTCAGTGTTATTTTAGTAGTTGAACATCAGTACTGGCTTAGGATTATACGCAGCCACGAGTGTTCCTGCAATAAATGTTACCAACAGAAGATAATTTAATATTCGAGAGCAGTGAAGTGGAAAGAGAGAGAAAAATGACAAATAATGTGTGTTTACTTGTAGAAATAGTCTGCCAGAATGAAGATAAATTATCATTTTTTTTACACATTCATCCATTTGTAGGGTCTTAGGGTTAATGTGACACATAATTCTAATGATATGCCCAATTGTGACTGGCTTGTAGGTGTGACTCACCATCATTGAACTGCTGAAAACAGACCACATGATGATCAAGGCTGAGTTGAGCTGATTGAGCGTGTGGGGGGCTAAATGTATTAATGTTTGCCCGCGAGCCAGCACAACGTACTTGGCACATGTTAAAATGATGGATTAACCCTAATATGATCTTCATGCTCCACCATAGTGTGGCTGCGAATTAACTTCAATGGTGGGACAGAACAATATAGCACATTGCTGCACAACCTTCACGTGTTTAGTGTAGCTATAATGAAGGTAATAACACAAATAGGACCTAGCTGGGGTGTGAAGTGTGATACCGCCTAGAGTGTGTGACATTCCGCTAGCTCTGAAACTGAAACCAGGCAGCACATCTTCTTTAATATGAGCATTTTAGAAGCGTAATTATATCCTTTGTACTCTTGGACGTCATTCCTAAAACTTCATTTAACTTAGGGTGATCACTAACTGCGCTTTAAATCTTACAGTGCCAGGGGACCGATATATCGGCCGAAGAAGCTTTTGATAAAACTGAAACGGGCAGATGTCTGGGTTCCGTCTTTATAGCTGCTAAGGTATTCTTTTTAGCCAAGCAGTGCTATCAATGTTGTAGCCAAGACAGCGCGGGAATCATGCTTTGTCTGGCTATAGCGATGTGTTTAAGTTCCGGGAATAACCGGTTTCATAATAACTATTCTTTGAACATACTGTAGTAAGCTGACTTCCCGCGCCTGTATCTTTTGAAGACGTAGCATATTTGTTTACGTTTTTGCTCGAAGGTGATAAACCATTTGCCTTGCGTATCGTTTATGACATACAGTCTTACACTCATAGTATGTTGATATTTTTAACAGTTTGCCCAGCGTAACCTTAAAAAGCGCACGGACGCTAGGTTTTTTTTTCGACCTTTTCACTGAAATCGTTACTACTCGGCTTCCTTTGATCGTAAATAAATCATTTTCTACAGAAACTTTCCTAGAGATATCCTTTACAGAATGGTGAAAACCACATCAAAATACATCCAGTGGTTCTTGAGATAACTAACCCGTGACATCCAAGATTCGGGGAATTTGTTTTATAATAAGTAAAGATTCCGCAACGTAATTTCCGCTCTTGTGGGTCACATAGGGCATATTCCGCAGGCTATCATAAGTTTCCATTTAATTACGGTAGGTGGCAGGAAGGTATTAGACAACCTTAACGAACTCACCTGGAAATGGAAATGACCATGTGCATAGTTTTGTCTACATTTTTCAGGATTGGTAATATAAATAATTGGTTAGGTCAGAATCAGCCAATGTACAATGTAAACAATAAAACAAGATGTTCAGTAAAGAACATATAGCCTACTTTCTCCTAAATGCATGGGTATTGTTATAACTCTTTGTCCTTTTCAAGGAGTATAATTGAATGTTGGTTGTAGTAGCTTGTTGAAATACAACGTGCTATAGGGATATTAAACATGAATATGAGGTGCCCGTTGCTAGTGCTACCTCTGTAAAAAAGTCATTCAATTCGGTTTCACCGTGTTTGAATTGATCTGGGGAATGGATTTGCACACATACATGGCCGCTATTTGCAAACTATTGGGCTGATGACCTTGTAGTCAGTCATAAGATGCTTTCCACAAAAAGGCATGTGTTGCAAAATCCGGTAGAGATCAAATTATTAGGATGGTTGAAATTTGATTTAAGCTTTTAACATTTGGGTGGCCGTCATTCCGTTTCCGTCAAGATGGCGGCGATATAAAACATGACACTGAGGTGCCTTTTGCTAGTGCTACCTCTGTACCAAATTTCGTTCCATTCGGTTTCACCGTGTTCGAATTAATAGGGGTAATCGATTTTGACACAAAGATGGCCGCCATCCGCAAACTATTAGGCAAATGACCTATTAGATTTGTCAAAGGATGCTCCCTCCATAAAGGTATGTTGTTGCAAAATTTGGTAGAGATCGGATGATTAGGTTAGTCGTAATTTGATTTAAGCTTTGAACATTTGGGTGGCCGCGATTACGTTTCCGTCAAGATGGCGGCGATATAAAACATGACACTGGGGTGCCCTTTGATAGTGCTACCTCTGTACCAAATTTCATTCCATTCGGTTTCACCGTGTTCGAATTAATAGGGGTAATCGATTTTGACACAAAGATGGCCGCCATCCGCAAACTATTAGGCAAATGACCTATTAGATTTGTCAAAGGATGCACCCTCCATAAAGGTATGTTGTTGCAAAATTTGGTAGAGATCGGATGATTAGGTAAGTCGTAATTTGATTTAAGCTTTGAACATTTGGGTGGCCGCCATTACGTTTCCGTCAAGATGGCGGCGATATAAAACATGAGACTGGGGTGCCCTTTGATAGTGCTACCTCTGTACCAAATTTCATTCCATTCGGTTTCACCGTGTTCGAATTAATAGGGGTAATCGATTTTGACACAAAGATGGCCGCCATCCGCAAACTATTAGGCTCATGACCTATTAGATTTGTCAAAGGATGCTCCCTCCAAAAAGGTATGTTGTTGCAAAATTTGGTAGAGATCGGATGATTAGGTTAGTCGTAATTTGATTTAAGCTTTGAACATTTGTGTGGCCGCCATTACGTTTCCGTCAAGATGGCGGCGATATAAAACATGACACTGGGGTGCCCTTTGCTAGTACTACCTCTGTACCAAATTTCGTTCCATTCGGTTTCACCGTGTTCGAATTAATAGGGGGAATCGACTTTCACACAACGATGGCCGCCATCCGCAAAATATTAGACTAATGACCTATTAGTTTGGTCAAAGGATGCTCCCTCCATAATGGTATGTTGATGCAAAATTTGGTAGAGATCGGATGATTAGGTTAATCGTAATTTGATTTAAGCTTTGAATATTTGTGTGGCCGCCATTACGTTTCCGTCAAGATGGCAGCGATATAAAACATGACACTGAGGTGCCCTTTGCTAGTGCTACCTCTGTACCAAATTTCATTCCATTCGGTTTCACCGTTTTCGAATTAATAGGGGTAATCGGTTTTGACACAAAGATGGCCGCCATCCGCAAACTATTAGGCTAATGACCTATTAGATTTGTCAAAGGATGCATCCTCCATAAAGGTATGTTGTTGCAAAATTTGGTAGAGATCGGATGATTAGGTTAGTCGTAATTTGATTTAAGCTTTGAATATTTGGGTGACCGCCATTACGTTTCCGTCAAGATGGCGGCGATATAAAACATGACACTGGGGTGCCCTTTGCTAGTGCTACCTCTGTACCAAATTTCATTCCATTTGGTTTCACCGTGTTCGAATTAATAGGGGTAATCGATTTTGACTCAAAGATGGCCGCCATCCGCAAACTATTAGGCTCATGACCTATTAGATTTGTCTAAGGATGCTCCCTCCATAAAGGTATGTTGTTGCAAAATTTGGTAGAGATCGGATGATTAGGTTAGTCGGAATTTGATTTTAGCTTTGAACATTTGTGTGGCCGCCATTACGTTTCCGTCAAGATGGCGGTGATATAAAACATTACACTGGGGTGCCCTTTGCTAGTACTACCTCTGTACCAAATTTCGTTCCATTCGGTTTCACCGTGTTCGAATTAATAGGGGCAATCGATTTTCACACAAAGATGGCGGCCATCCGCATACTATTGGGCTGATGACCTATTAGTTTGGTCAAAGGATGCTGCCCCATAAAGGTATGTTGTTGCAAAATTTGGTAGAGATCGGATGATTAGGTTAGTCGTAATTTGATTTAAGCTTTGAACATTTGTGTGGCCGCCATTACGTTTCCTTCAAGATGGCGGCGATATAAAACATGACACTGAGGTGTCCTCTGCTAGTGCTACCTATGTACCAAATTTCGTTCAATTTGCGCTCACCGTGTTCGAATTGATATGGGGGGACAGATATTCAGATTACACACACTCACACACACACACACACACACACAGACTCACACGCATGCACACACACAGACAGACACACTTTTTTTCGCCCTGTAGTGATCTCATAAGTCTACTTTCATTTTTTGCAAAAATCGAAAGTAGGCTAATGGGGAAGGAGTAGTGGTTTTTGAGGGGTTCAGATACCACCGCCACCGCCACCGCTGGAATACTAAAATGGCAATATCTCGCGAACCAATCAGGCTAGAGACTTGTACGAGGTGTCATTGAACTCGGGCTGATACCCCCTTTCCTATGGACAACATATTTCAACCCCAAAAATAAAACCTACCCCTACTAGGGGGTGAAATTGTATTTTTTTAGAGAATCTCTCTTTCCAATTGCAACATGTGAGAGTTTGAATTCTAATATGGAATGAAAAGTTGTTCTACACAAGAGACATGTGTGCGGTGGAAAGCCACTATGAATTAGCATGCCCACCCATGGCTTTTGTAAGAGGGCGGGCTTTTTAAAAGATGGCGGCTGTAGTGTAACCTAACCTAACCCAACCCACGAGTGGTGATCAAAAAGTATTTTAAGTGACGCTTATCGATTGACAAACCAATAATCAAAGAGGGATATGTCAGGCCTTGAGGTGATAGCCCCTTTTGATTGATCCCTGTTGATTGATCTCTGTTGATTTGTCCCTTTGGACTGGTCTCTGTTGACTAGCCCCTTTTTGACGGGCCCTTTTTGACAGGGGGTCATTTTTGATGGATCCTTTTTGACAGGTCCTTTTTGACGGGTCCCTGTTGACGAGTCATTGCTGACGGGTCCTTGTTGATGAGTCCCTGTGGACGGGTCATTGTTGACGGGTCCCTATTGACAGGTCATTGTTGACTGGTCATTGATGACAGGTCATTGTTGACGGGTCATTGTTGATGGGTCCTTGTTGACAAGTCCCTGTTGATGGGTCCCTGTGGAAGGGTCCCTTTAGACCGGCCCCTTTGGACTGGTCCCTATGGACCGGCCCATGAAATTTATCCAAATTATATCAAAGGGCCTAACTACATTTGTGCGTAAAGCAGTGTGTTGAACTGACGTTGTTCACCAGTCCTTACTACTACAATTGGATAACAATATGAAAGGAATTGATTAACCAGACATGAGTTAACTACCAACGAAACACTTTGGCGACTCTGCTTGTTATTGACCAATGAGTAGGGTTTTAGAAAAACTGTTTGCTTTTTGGGTTATATACAAAAAATGCTTAGACCTTTTGAGTGACTATATTTGCTAAACAAGACATTATACCAGACACGAATAGGATTCTTATGTAGCTCAGACAAGGAAAGCATTTCTACAGAATCTGTTGACATTGAATATAGATTTAGGTATTAGGAAGTCATTTTGAAGGCCTTTGTCTGGAGCGTGGCACTCTATGAAAGTACAACTTAGACAATTGGTGTAGCAGAAAAGTGGAGAATTGAAGTGTTTGAAATGTGGTGTTACAGGAGAATGATGAAGATTAGATGGGTAAATAGGGTTACTAACAAAGAGGTATTAAGACGAGTGGGGGAGAAGAGATGCATCTGGCGACTGTTAATGAAGTAAAGAGATAGGTTGGTAGGACACGGACTAAGACACCCAAGAATAGCAAACGTAGTTATGGAAGAAAGGTTCCAAGGACGAGAACTGTAGGGGTAGACCAAGTTTAGAATATGTTAAACAGATAGCCTTGAATGTAGGGTGTGGTAGCTATATAGAGATGAAACGATTAGCTCGGGACAGATAGGCGCTGAGATCTGCATCAAACCAATCAAAGGACTAAAGACTCAAACA
The DNA here is from genome assembly GCA_946902985.2 of Meconema thalassinum. NCBI lineage: Eukaryota > Metazoa > Arthropoda > Insecta > Orthoptera > Tettigoniidae > Meconema > Meconema thalassinum. Next base: position 1,213,269,654 of record OX336388.2, read on the forward strand.
ACAACATGTAAGTTCACTGAAATAATGTTGTGTAACGGTAAATGTTAGTCAACGAACAGTAATGCATTACTAAAACCCATGACACGATACCTAAGAGCTTTTCTAAAATGATTTTAAAATGCCTTTAACCCTATATTGAACAACCAGTTCACAAGACTCATAACTGCAATGTTATGGTAAAACAAAACAAAATCTATATTTCAAAACAAGCAAGTGGTTTAGTCAATGTATACTGGAAAAAGTTTTGTAAACACTGAAGTCCTCAAGACTAATTAAATTAGTAACTGTCAGGTTGACCGAGTGGTTAAGGTGTTTGACTAAGATCAAATTTTCTGTATATGGAAGCAAGGGTTCGAATCCCTTACCTGACATAACTATTGCCTTAACATGGCTTGGCCACACTGCATTATTATGATACTCGGTACACAAATCATAGATATAGCGTATTGTTTAAGGCCACTCTCTTTCTGAACATAGTCAGAGACTGTTGATGGTTAACAATTGTATTAATAGTGGGACATGGGGATAGTAATTAAGAAAAACAGACAATACCCATACAATATTTTTATTAAATTCATTTTATAATAGTTACACAAACTGAATTCAACTCTATCTCTTTACCATTGTTCGATATAGATTTTTAAACACAACGCTTGTTGTAGATCCTTTTACAACTTTCTCCAGGTACTCTTGCTCTTAAAATCTGGGGAAGCCGCAATGGTTTTATAAACATAAAACCCTCATCCTCTTCTTTTTCATAATTATCATCATCATCATTATGAATATTATCATCAAAATTATTATAGTCATTGTCACCATCATTATCATCATCATCATCATCATTCTCAACATCACTAGAACTATCCAATTCCTCTTGTTTGTTTTCCACAGGGACCTCTTGTAGAGTCTGCGTTGCTTTTGATAGTGTTAAGGGTATTTTGAACGATGGTATTTGTCCTAACATGTCTTTTTGAGGTGATGATGAATGCTTTTTAACAAACAATGCACTATCTTGAGCAGCAATATATTTTTCTTGGACTTGCTTTTTTACCTGGGTTAGAGTATTTTGCGTATTTAAATGTGTATTAATTTGAGATTCACAATGATGTTCTTTTGAAGTAAGTACGTTGGAGTCTTTTGTTTTAATCATTCCTCGACACTTTTTGGATCGTTGTTTTGAACATCGCCAAATAACAGTTCCATCTTTATTGGTTGTTTTTACAATATATGTATATCCTTTATAGAAGACACATGGCTTGCCATGACTGGTTGTTGAGACTTCCATATCAACTAATACATATGAATTAAATTTTAGTAAAGCCACATGAACAATCTTTAGATTACAAGTGATTTACACACACACACACACTTTCCTAAATGTCAAGATTTATGGATGTTGTTTTCCGTCAACAGCTGCTTACTGCGTATGACAAGGCTGGAGACTGGTAGGTGAGACGGTCTTTCACGATGTGAACACTGTAACAGGTAGTAGTCAACTGACAATATTCTTATACCCTAGTCAAGGTTAACAGGTACTTACTGCGTATGACAAGACCATACACTCGTAAGTTAGACCGTATTTTTTGGTTGTTGCTAAGGGTCCCATATATACCCTAGACATGTTAGTTCTGAACACTTAGTGGTTAATTGTATATATTGAATTTAAATACACAGCTTATACAAGCACGTTTTGCAGATGGGAGGGGTGAGAGGCTGGCAAAAAAGGAAATGTTTTAGTTTAATGAAACGTCATGTCCTAGTAGGCGTGATTTATAGTAGACGCAATTGATAGTAGACGTAATTGATAGTAGGTGTAATCGATACTAGACGTGATTAATAGTAGACGCAATTGATACTAGGCGTGATTGATAGTAGGCGTGATTTGTAGTAAGCGCAATTCATAGTAGGCTCAATTGATAGTAGATGCAATTGATAGTAGGCGTGATTGATAGTAGGCGCGATTGATAGTAGACGTAATTTGACATGGGCGCAACTTAGATCATTTTTGATATCATAAAGTTACAGTGTCAATGTTTATACAAAGTACAAGGTAGAGAGGGAGTATTTTAAGACTTTACCTCAGCTCACTTAACATAACCAAACTTTACCTAACCTAACTTTGTCACGTGACATGTTCTACAAGTTTAGACTTGCCTTAAGACTGATTATGTCGTCATAGATTGATGGGAGGGGTGAGAGGCTGGCCAAAAAGGTAATGTATTAGTTTAATGAAACGCCATGTCCTAGTAGGCGTGATTTATAGTAGACGCAATTGATAGTAGACGTGATTGATAGTAGGTGTAATTGATACTAGACGTGATTAATAGTAGACGCAATTGATACTAGGCGTGATTGATAGTAGGCGTGATTTGTAGTAAGCGCAATTCATAGTAGGCTCAATTGATAGTAGATGCAATTGATAGTAGGCGTGATTGATAGTAGGCGCGATTGATAGTAGACGTAATTTGACATGGGCGCGACTTAGATCATTTTTGATATTATAAAGTTACAATGTCAATGTTTATACAAAGTACAAGGTAGAGAGGGGGGTATTTTAAGACTTAACCTCAGCTCACTTAACATAACCAAACTTTACCTAACCTAACTTTATCACGTGACATGTTCTACAAGTTTAGACTTGCTTTAAGACTGATTATGTCGTCATAGATTGATGGGAGGGGTGAGAGGCTGGCAAAAAAGGAAATGTTTTAGTTTAATGAAACGTCATGTCCTAGTAGGCGTGATTTATAGTAGACGCAATTGATAGTAGGCGCGATTAATAGTAGACGCAATTGATAGTAGGCGTGATTGATAGTAGCCTTGATTTGACATGAGCGCGATTTATAGTAGACGCTAATGATAGTAGGCGCGATTGATAGTAGGCGTGATTGATAGTAGACGCGATTGATAGTAGGCGCAATTTGACATGGGCGCGACTCAGATCATTTTTGATATTATAAAGTTACAGTGTCAATGTTTATACAAAGTACAAGGTAGAGAGGGGGTATTTTAAGACATAATCTCAGCTCACTTAACATAACCTAACTTTACCTAACCTAACTTTGTTACGTGACGCGTTCTACAAGTTTAGACTTGCTTTAAGACTGATTATGACGTCATAGATTGATGGGAGGGGTGAGAGGCTGACAAAAAAGGAAATGTTTTAGTTTAATGAAACGCCATGTCCTAGTAGGCGCGATTTATAGTAGACGCAATTGATAGTAGGTGCGATTAATAGTGAACGCAATTGATAGTAGGCGTGATTGATAGTAGGCGTGATTTGACATGAGTGCGATTTATAGTAGACGCGAAAGATAGTAGGCGCGATTGATAGTAGGCGTAATTAGACATGGGCGCGATTTATAGTAGACGCAATTGATAGTAGGCGCGATTGATAGTAGGTGTAATTGATAGTAGGCGCGATTTGACATGAGCGCGATTTATAGTAGACGCAAATGATAGTAGGCTTGATTGATAGTAGACGCAATTGATACTAGGCGTGATTGATAGTAGGCGTGATTTGTAGTAAGCGCATTTCATAGTAGGCTCAATTGATAGTAGTTGCAATTGATAGTAGACGTGATTGATAGTAGGCGCGATTGATAGTAGACGTGATTGATATTGGCGCGACTTAGATCATTTTTGATATTACAAAGTTACAGTGTCAATGTTTATACAAAGTACAAGGCAGAGAGAGGGTATTTTAAGACTTAACCTCAGCTCACCTAACATAACCTAACTTTACCTAACCTAACTTTGTCACGTGACATGTTCTACAAGTTTAGACTTGCTGTAAGGCTGACTATGACTATGACGTCATAGATTGATGAGAGGGATGGGAGGCTGACAAAAAAAGGAAATGTTTTGGTTTAATGAAAAGTCATGTCCTAGTAGGCGTGATTGGTAGTAGACGCAATTGATAGTAGACGCGATTAATGGTAGGTGCAATTGATAGTAGGTGTGATCAGGTACTTACTGCATATCAAAAGGCTGTACACTCGTGTGATAGACACTCTATCTTGTTAAGGACCCCTATATTCCCTATACTAGGCTATACATGTTAGTTCTAAACACTTAGTGGTTATTTGTATATTAAATTTATATACACAGGTTATACAAGCACGTTTTTTCACACAGTAAAACTTTGTCAAATAGCCACATGCGACACGCAAAGAATGTTTCCGCTATCTAGAGGTGACTATGGAAACTACCTGAACATATCCTAATCTAATCCTAGCTAACCTCACCTGCCGTGACCATACCGGTTTGTAAGCAACAACAACAACACACTAAGATTCCATGAATTCCAGAGTACTTTTAGATTAATTATCGACTCTCAACTCTTATAACTATGTCTATCCCACTCTGTCAAAAACACGATATATTTTTTAAAAATTTTTGCTTGATGTCAATACTAAAGTGATAATGGGTCTTCCGATCCTATCACTATAAATTCATGACCCCCCACTCTTATCTCGGTCTCGACAACAACCATGCCTATTTTTATTATGTCAGATGATGTAATGTTCGAGTGCAAAGTGGGTGTAAAAGTGAGTGCAAAGTGAGTGCAAAAGTGAGTGCAAAGTACGTGTAAAAGTAGTTGTAAAAGTGAGTGCAAAAGTGTGTGCAAAAGTGGGGTGTAAAAGTGGTACCCTATTTGTAATGGCTTATTTGACAAGTTTTTTTGTGGTACCCTATTCGTAATGGCTTATTTCACAAGTTGTTTTTGTCAATGTATTTAGAGGATATTACTCTTAATCATGGAAAGTATATCAGCCCTTTTTATGATAGCATAATGCTTACCGTCATGTTTGTAAGCAACAACAACACACTAAAATTCCAAGAATCCAAACTACTCTAAGGTTAATGATGGTCTCTCAACTCTATTCCACGCCTAGTCAAAAACATTATACATTTCAATGTTTTCAAAAAAGGTAAATTGAGAAAGTAGGCTATATATTTAAACTAAAAATCATGCTAACTCCATCCCCTACGTCTATCCCATTCTCAGTCAAAAAAAAAAATATTCTTTACATTTTTCCAAAAAATATTTGGAAAGTAGGCTATAATTTGAAAACTAATCATCCTAAAAAGTCATATGTGGACTCAAACCAATGGCTTTTATGTCCTTAATCGTTAGAATAAAACATGGAATTTGACCTTTTTCCAAATATTGATCATTTTAAAAAAATGGGCTATATTTTGTAAACTATAAATTACAAAAAAAAATGTGTTTGACATAAATGACAGGTATTTACCCATTCTACGCACAAACCAAGTCCCAGGTCTCTGGGACAAAATCCAAAAAGGTTCAATTTTGAAAGTAGACGATATTTTTAAAACTAATCATTCTAAAAAGTCATATATAGACTCAAACAAATGTCCTCTAAGTCCGTTAACGTTAGAACAAAACTTAACATTTTTTCATTTTTTTTTTCAAAAAAAAGTCCAATTTTCAAAATTGTCTATATTTTGGAAACTACGAATTAGTTCCAAAATGGCGGTCGTAGCTTAACTCAACCTAACCTAACCTAACCCTACGAGGTGTGATCAAAAAGTTCCAAAATGGCTGCCTTAGCATAACTGATTGATCCCTGTTGATTGACCCCTTTTGATTGATCTCTGTTGATGTATCCCTTTGGACTGGTCCTTGTTGACCAGCCCCTTTGTACGGGTCCTTTTTTGCATTTTTTTACGGGTCCCGGAGGACGGGTCCTTGTTGACGGGTCCCTGTGGGCGGGTCCTTTGGACTGATCCCTATGGACTGGCCCATGCATTTTATCCAAATTATTTTATTTTATTTTACCCAGGTAAAAAAGCAAGTCCAAGAAAAATATATTGCTGCTCAAGATAGTGCATTGTTTGTTAAAAAGCATTCATCATCACCTCAAAAAGACATGTTAGGACAAATACCATCGTTCAAAATACCCTTAACACTATCAAAAGCAACGCAGACTCTACAAGAGGTCCCTGTGGAAAACAAACAAGAGGAATTGGATAGTTCTAGTGATGTTGAGAATGATGATGATGATGATGATAATGATGGTGACAATGACTATAATAATTTTGATGATAATATTCATAATGATGATGATGATAATTATGAAAAAGAAGAGGATGAGGGTTTTATGTTTATAAAACCATTGCGGCTTCCCCAGATTTTAAGAGCAAGAGTACCTGGAGAAAGTTGTAAAAGGATCTACAACAAGCGTTGTGTTTAAAAATCTATATCGAACAATGGTAAAGAGATAGAGTTGAATTCAGTGTGTGTAACTATTATAAAATGAATTTAATAAAAATATTGTATGGGTATTGTCTGTTTTTCTTAATTACTATCCCCATGTCCCACTATTAATACAATTGTTAACCATCAACAGTCTCTGACTATGTTCAGAAAGAGAGTGGCCTTAAACAATACACTATATCTATGGTTTGTGTACCGAGTATCATAATAATGCAGTGTGGCCAAGCCATGTTAAGGCAATAGTTATGTCAGGTAAGGGATTCGAACCCTTGCTTCCATATACAGAAAATTTGATCTTAGTCAAACACCTTAACCACTCGGTCAACCTGACAGTTACTAATTTAATTAGTCTTGAGGACTTCAGTGTTTACAAAACTTTTTCCAGTATACATTGACTAAACCACTTGCTTGTTTTGAAATATAGATTTTGTTTTGTTTTACCATAACATTGCAGTTATGAGTCTTGTGAACTGGGTGTTCAATATAGGGTTAAAGGCATTTTAAAATCATTTTAGAAAAGCTCTTAGGTATCGTGTCATGGGTTTTAGTAATGCATTACTGTTCGTTGACTAACATTTACCGTTACACAACATTATTTCAGTGAACTTACATGTTGTTGTTTGAGTCTTTAGTCCTTTGACTGGTTTGATGCAGATCTCAGCGCCTATCTGTCCCGAGCTAATCGTTTCATCTCTATATAGCTACCACACCCTACATTCAAGGCTATCTGTTTAACATATTCTAAACTTGGTCTACCCCTACAGTTCTCGTCCTTGGAACCTTTCTTCCATAACTACGTTTGCTATTCTTGGGTGTCTTAGTCCGTGTCCTACCAACCTATCTCTTTACTTCATTAACAGTCGCCAGATGCATCTCTTCTCCCCCACTCGTCTTAATACCTCTTTGTTAGTAACCCTATTTACCCATCTAATCTTCATCATTCTCCTGTAACACCACATTTCAAACACTTCAATTCTCCACTTTTCTGCTACACCAATTGTCTAAGTTGTACTTTCATAGAGTGCCACGCTCCAGACAAAGGCCTTCAAAATGACTTCCTAATACCTAAATCTATATTCAATGTCAACAGATTCTGTAGAAATGCTTTCCTTGTCTGAGCTACATAAGAATCCTATTCGTGTCTGGTATAATGTCTTGTTTAGCAAACATAGTCACTCAAAAGGTCTAAGGATTTTTTGTATATAACCCAAAATAGCAAACAGTTTTTCTAAAACCCTACTCATTGGTCAATAACAAGCAGAGTCGCCAAAGTGTTTCGTTGGTAGTTAACTCATGTCTGGTTAATCAATTCCTTTCATATTGTTATCCAATTGTAGTAGTAAGGACTGGTGAACAACGTCAGTTCAACACACTGCTTTACGCACAAATGTAGTTAGGCCCTTTGATATAATTTGGATAAATTTCATGGGCCGGTCCATAGGGACCAGTCCAAAGGAGCCGGTCTAAAGGGACCCATCAACAGGGACTTGGCAACAAGGACCCATCAACAATGACCCGTCAACAATGACCTGTCATCAATGACCAGTCAACAATGACCTGTCAATAGGGACCCGTCAACATTGACCCGTACACAGGGACTCATCAACAAGAACCCGTCAGCAATGACTCGTCAACAGGGACCCGTCAAAAAGGACCTGTCAAAAAGGATCCATCAAAAATGACCCCCTGTCAAAAAGGGCCCGTCCAAAAGGGGCTAGTCAACAGAGACCAGTCCAAAGGGACAAATCAACAGAGATCAATCAACAGGGATCAATCAAAAGGGGCTATCACCTCAAGGCCTGACATATCCCTCTTTGATTATTGGTTTGCCAATCGACAAGCGTCACTTAAAATACTTTTTGATCACCACTCGTGGGTTGGGTTAGGTTAGGTTACACTACAGCCGCCATCTTTTAAAAAGCCCGCCCACTTACAAAAGCCATGGGTGGGCATGCTAATTCATAGTGGCTTTCCACCGCACACATGTCTCTTGTGTAGAACAACTTTTCATTCCATATTAGAATTCAAATTCTCACATGTTGCAATTGGAAAGAGAGATTCTCTAAAAAAAATACAATTTCACCCCCTAGTAGGGGTAGGTTTTATTTTTGGGGTTGAAATATGTTGTCCATAGGAAAGGGGGTATCAGCCCGAGTTCAATGACACCTCGTACAAGTCTCTAGCCTGATTGGTTCGCGAGATATTGCCATTTTAGTATTCCAGCGGTGGCGGTGGTGGTGGTATCTGAACCCCTCAAAAACCACTACGATAAATATGTGGCTTCGATTTTAGGGTATTCGATCGAATTGGACAGTAATTAGAATGAATTTGAAGACTGTGTTGAAATTGAGCGTTTATAAAGTGACAATGAAAATGATGGAGATGAAAGCTTTGATACAAGTGTAGTATTTCAAGGTATGCCTGTTTTCAGCGATATAAATTCCATGTTTTCCCTGAAGTGATTCATATTTTGTATTATTTTACCTCTTTTTAAAAGTCTTGCTAAACAATATTATACGTTTTAAAAAATAAGCATGAGTTAAAAATTGTTCCTTGAATAAATGATCATTCATAGTATAGTACAACATATAGTATTTCAATGACAGTGGAAGGGTTAAAAAATTGAGAATGAAAAGGAAATGGATAAGGCTTTAACTAAAGATGCTGTTTAGATTATTTAGGCTATCAAAAATATATTTAAAAATCCAATTTTAAAGAACTAAAACTGTTTTAGTGAAAGAAATGAAACAAAGGACTACGTTTAAATATATTTACCTGCTATAGAACATTCTATCTTAAAAATACAGATAGGAGATAACTTTTATAGAAGACTTTTTATCTCACTAAATTTAGCTCGGCATTTTTAACATAACCACTCGTAATAGATCGGCATGAAAAGGGTTAATAGAATAGAATTTCGTTCCGTTTAAACCACGTAGTGCTGCAGTGCCTAGCATTCTTGTCTGTCACCCCTGAGGACTGGGCTCGATTTCCGCATTTGCCGAGATAATTAAATCTGGTTTAAGGGTTGGAAAGGAGAGCACTCAGCGTTCTGAGGCAGAACTAGCGAGAGGTTGGTTCGAATCCCATGTCAGCGAGCCTAAAAATGGTTTTTCACGGTTTCTCACTTCTACTCCACGTAAATACCGAGATGTTTTGTGGACTTAAATTAATACCGCTTCCACATCCTTTCGTATCCTAGCCTCAACTACAAATATCAACACTACTACAGGCATCACAATTACACAGGTTGTCAAACAAATTATACACACCCAAGTACATGGGACTAAATTACCAGGATGTTGCAAGTCCTTATGGGTTGATTTTTTAGTTTTGGCACCAATGTTTCAGTGCCAAGTTGCAACAATGTTGGGCGCTGCCTCTTTTACCGACGGTTGCTGCCCTGCATCCCCTCCCTCAGAGCACATGACCTCGCCCGTCCTCACCACCGCTCGTGCGCAGTCGCGCCTGTTAGATGAGTAGTGTGAGACCAGCGCTCGTGAAAGACAGTCGCAATGTTTTCCAAGCAGGAGCAGAGAACGTGGATAAAAACTCAGTGTGCTAGGGGTCGCAGTGCTAAACAGTGTCACCGAGGATTGCAGGGAGCGTTCGGTGCAGCTGCGTTACCGTTCAGAACGGTAGCAAGAAGGGCTGCAGCCTTTCGAGATGGGCGCGAACGTGTGGAGCACATGCCTCGATCTGGTCACCCACCAGTAAGTGATGACAATATACAGATGGTGTCCGCGTTAGTGGAGGTGGATCGGAACGTAACGATTCGTCAATTAGAGCAAGATACCGGACTGGCGCATTCAACTGTCCTCCACATCCTGAAGGACTTACTGAAAATGAGGAATATTGCGTCCAAATGGGTTCCGCATGACTTAACCGACATGCGCAAATGGCTGCGATATGACACTTGTCGTATGCACTTGCAGCGTTATGAGCGCGAAGGAGAGGCCTTCTTACGGCGTATCATATCCATTGACGAGACGTGGGCCAGATCTTATGAGCCACAGTTAAAACTCCAATCGAACGAGTGGCGGCACCACGGATCACCTCGGAAACAAACAGTTCGACCAACCCCCACCAATGTGAAGGTAATGTTGATTCTTGCCTATGATTGGGATGGTGTGATCATTCACCATACTGTTCCCCGAGGGCAAACCGTTAATGCGGCCTACTATTGTTTGTTTCTGCAAGACCATCTCCGAGGAGCACTGAGAAGGAAACGGCACCACCACGTGGTTACACCGCCCATCGTTCTGCATGACAATGCTAGGGCACACACTGCAGGCGTTGTGTCGGCATTGTTGGATCGCTGGGGCTGGGAGGTCCTCTATCACCCCCCGATATCAGTCCCTGCGACTATGATCTCATCCCGAAGATGAAGATGACAATGCGCGGGGAGCGCTTCCCTACCATTGAGGACGTTAAGCAGGCTGCCGAGCGCTCTCTTCGTACCATCAATAGATTGGGCGGTGCCAACGGGATCCAACGACTTCCACATCGCTGGGACACGTTGTACGCAAAGGTGGGGGCTACATCGAGGGCCTGTGAAACTTGTAACCATCTAAGTGATTAATCCAGTTATAACTAAGGAGCCAAAACTAAAATACCAACCCATTCATTTTTAGCCTACTTTCGATTTTTGCAAAAATTGAAAGTAGATTTATGAGATCAACACAGGGCGAAAAATTGTGTGTCTGACTGTGTGTCTGTGTGTGTGTGTGTGAGAGTGTGTGTACTCTGAATGTCTGTCCCCCCTATCAATTCGAACACGGTGAATCCGAATTGAACGAAATTTGGTACGGAGGTAGCACAAGCAAAGGGCACCTCAGTGTCATGTTTTATATCACCGCCATCTTGACGGAAACGTAATGGCGGCCACCCAAATGTTAAATGCTTAAATCAAATTACGACCAAACGAATCATCTGATCTCTACCAATTATTGCAATATTATACCTTTGCATATGAAGAATCTTTTGACCAATCTGCGAGGTCATCAGCCTAATAATTTGCGGATGGCGGCCATGTTTGTGTGCAAATTGATTCCCCCTATCTATTCAAACACGGTGAAACCAAATTGAACGGAATTTGGTAAAGAGGTAGCACTAGCAAAGGCCCCCTCAGTGTCATGAATTATATCGCCGCCATCTTGACGAAAACGTAATGGCGACCACCCAAATGTTGAAAGCTTAAATCAAATTACGACCAAACGAATCATCTGATCTCTACCAATTTTTGCATCATTATACCTTTTCATATTAAATATTTTTGGACCAATCTACAAGGTCAGCAGCCAAATAATTTGCGGATGGTGGCCATGTTTGTGTGCTAATCGATTCCCACTATCTATTCAAACACGGTGAAACCAAATTGAACGAAATTTGGTACAGAGGTAGCACTAGCAAAGGCCACCTCAGTGTCATGTTTTATATCGCCGCCATTTTGACGAAAACGTAATGGCGACCACCCAAATGTTGAAAGCTTAAATCAACTTTCGACCAAACGAATCATCTGATATCTACCAATTTTTGCAACATTATACCTTTTCATATTAAATATTTTGGACCAATCTACAAGGTCATCGGCCAAATAATTTGCGGATGGCGGCCATGTTTGTGTGCTAATCGATTCCCACTATCTATTCAAACACGGTGAAACCGAATTGAACGAAATTTGGTACATAGGTAGCAATAGCAAAGGGCACCTCATTGTCATGTTTTATATCGCCGCCATATTGACGGAAACGTAATGGCGGCCACCCAAATGATAAAAGCTTAAATCAAATTACGACCACCCTAATCATCTGATCTCAACTAAATCTTGCAGCAGCATACCTTTATGTCCAAACGACAATGTCATCAGCCCAATAGTTTACAGATAGCGGTCATGTATGTGTGCAAATCGATTCCCCCGATCAATTCAGACACGGTGAAACGGAATTGAACGAAATTTGGTACAGAGATAGCACTTGCAAATGGCAAATCAGTTCATGTTTTATATCGTTGCCATATTGACGGAAACGTAATGGCTGCCACCCAAATGTTAAAGGATTAAATCAAATTACGACCAACCTAATAATCTGATCTCTACCAAATTTTGCAACATACCTTTTTGTGGGAAGGATCTTTTGACTGAAATACAAGGTCATCAGCCCATTAGTTTGCAGATAGCAGCCATGTATGTGTGCAAATCGTTTCACCATATCAATTCAAACACGGTGAAACCGAGTAGAATGAAATTTTGTACAGAGGTAGCACTAGCAAAGGGCACCTCATATTCATGTTTAATATCCGTATAACACGTTGTATTTCAACAAGCTACTATAACCAACATTCAATTAAACTCCTTGAAAAGGACAATGAGTTATAACAATACCCATGCATTTAGGAGAAAGTAGGTTATATGTTCTTTACTGAACATCTTGTTTTAATTTGGGGTCTGATCTCACCTTAAAGCCGTTTAAAACCTTAAGATTAGTGTTAATTCAAAGTAAGAAACAACACTCAATAGCCTACTGTAATGCTAGACTAGTCGCATATGTTTCAGGGGTTCTCAGACATGAACGAACTAATACAGTAAAAGCAGACCAACTTCAAGAAGGTGACGGCCTGATAAAAACCGGACACTGTTGATACAGTTTAATCTATGCTACGTGAATACTACTGCCACCATTGTAGTCTGGGAGTGACTCTTGAAACTCCTGGGTTCGATCCCAGCTCAGCGTTCGATCTCCTCTGAGATCTGGAAGAGTATGTCACAACTATAATTTTTTCTTGAAAACGACGATTTATTTATATTAATGTCGAAGATTTTGTACCTGACCTTGTAATGTGACGTCTGGAGTTAGATACTGGCAGTTGAAGGTAAGTGCTTTATCACATATTATTCGGCCTTTGTTTTTACATGGTCTAAAAAGTGTTCTCTAATCTCCCCTAGTGTTCCCGATAAGCACTATCTCCCCTTGTGATTGATGGGTGCGGTGCTGCGCTGGTCACGTGTGCACCTGGATAACTCAGGTGCAAATCACTCTCCCCTCTCCCTCCTTGTCTTAGCCTCTGTTGGACACCGAGCAAAGTGTTACACTAGGAACTCTTAGATAAGGAACTCACTGGAAATAGCACCCTTCCACCTCCAGGGCAAAATTCCGGCACCCTGCCTCCTTTGAAAATCAGTGGTCAATAAAGAAGGATGTAAAAATTAATGTTATTTTTATTATTATTATTATTATTATTATTATTATATGTGAAATTTACAAAAAAAAAGTACAAAACCATCACCGTTGGACTCCTAGAAAGCCAAAAGCTCTGATGACTGCACTGGATCTCAAAATGTTCAGAGCAAGTCACTGGAGAGACAAAACTTTGCGCACTATTCTTGCAGTACCAAAAGGGCAGCCATTTGCATTAACTGCATGTGGTTTCTCTTCAAACCTCCTTTACGTTTTCCTTGACCTTTTTAAGTAAACCATTCACAGAGGCAACAACCGGGATAACGAAAACTTTCTTTAAGCCGTATAAGTGACCGAGGTCAGTGGCAAGTGGCTGGTATTTGCTCCTTTTCTCAGCCACCGTATCCTGTAGTTTTTTATCGAGTGAAACAGCAACATCGACGATGGTAGCCTTGTGTTCTTCCTTATCGAATACTAGCAGAAGTACCCGTTCTTCGAACGGTGTTCGGTGTTAACACCAGACATTATCTATTGAGCTAATGTTGCAATGGTTAGGGGTTTGTCATTCCTTCACAAGTTTATCAGAACGAAGTTAGTTTTCTGGGAATATCACACACACTGTTAATTTAAGGGCCTTAAAATGAGGTTTTCGGAGACCCTTTATAGACTCCCGAATTTTGTGTCTCACATTGAGAAGCGCAACATATGCTTTGGTCGTCCTTCTAGGATAATTTTGTATTTCGCCTATTTCAGCATGTATTTTGAGAAGTTTTCCCTATATCCACCCTTCTACTGTGTGAAAAGTACGGTGAAGAGCTTTATAAATGATTGGTGTATTGACTCATGGTTACCATACCAAACTTTACGATGCACCAAGCATCCGAACACGAGTTATAGGCGTAAATAAAGTTACACAGAAAGACAGACAGACAATTCTATTGTCTACAACGTATCACCCAGATATCCAAATATGGGTATATCTACCATACGTATCAAACAAAATCATCCTTACGATGAACCCGTATGTCGACTAAAAAAATATATTAGTTAAAATGTGCTCTCAAACTAAATTCACCTAACGTGTATTTCCTGACGTCAAATAGAATTGAAAGCCTCGTAGACGAAACGCAATACATGTCACATAAGAACTTACCCTCTACGTTGGGTTAGGTCCCCATACACAGGAAGACCCCTTTCATAAATTATAAAGGCTTATGGTGCATGAAAATTCAGGTTATTTAGCCTCAAATGGCCCTAATTCCTAAAAGCCGCAAAAAATGCTGATTCAATTCAGGAATTTTGGGAAATAATATTTCTGTTTGGAGATATAATAGACCTTCTGTACTATATGTCGCACGTGAAAATTGCATGAAAAAATTCTAGGTTACCACTTGACCCCCTTAATTGCATTGATGATTTATACAGTCTACGTTGGTTCCATGATAACCTTATAGCCGTTTGCAAACTTTCACAGAAATGTTAACAAATGGAGTGACATTGCTTCTTACAGAAATAGATGTAAAGTTGGATAATGTTGTCATGGTTACCGATTTGCATTCCTTCATTAGTATGTTAAATTCAATTAGTTTTCCGGGAATATTTCAGAAACTGTTGGATTTAGAGCCTTATAATTTAGTTTTCGAGGACCCTTTAGGGCCCCCGAGTTTTGTTTCTGGCACCGAGGGGCTTTGTCTCGTCGTTGTACGCCATAATATAATACTACTACTAATAATAATAATATAATATAGGGATAGGAATATAATAGACCTGCCATACCACACCCGCAGGTGTAAATCGCGTGAAAAAATCTAGAGTATCCCTTGACCCCCTTAAGCGTATTATACGTATTGATGAATTTCACAGCTTATTTGGTTCGGTGATAACCTTCTAGCCGTTTGCAAACTTTCACACTAATGTAATTAATGGAATTGCATTGCGTCTTACAGCAATAGATGGACCTCTGAGAATCTGTTGCGTTGGTTACCGGCTTGCATTCGTTCATTAGTTTATTAAATGAAATTAGTTTTCTGGGAATATCTCAAAACATGGTTGGTTTTAGGGCCCTAAAATGTGATTTTTCCACGAGTTTTGTCTCTCACATGAGGTGCTAAAAATGAGCGTTTTCTCGTCCTTCTACGCCTATTTCAGCATGTATTTTAATGGGGTATGCCCCCTTTTATGAGAGGTACGGAGAAGAGTTACATCAATGATTAGTGTCGTGTCTCTGATGGATATCTGTACCAAATTTTACGTTGATACACCCAGCCGTTCTCGAGTTATAAGGGAACAAATTTGTCCACAGACAAACAAACAGACAGACAGACAAAAAAAATATTTTCGCGCGCATCCATCATAAAACAGTCTGAAACGCGTAAACAACTCAAATTTCCGTAGAAATTCAGAGAAAAACACACACATTTTAATTTTTCTATATAGAGAGATCTGCGTCACCGTCTGGTGTTGACCGTGTTTTATTGCACATATTTTGGTTTTACTCGCTAACCGTTGGAGATATACGAAAAGTGATAAGGACCTTTCGGATAGAAAATTAAATGTTAAAGCTCATGTATACCATCAAAAGTTTGCTATTTCTTAGCGTTCTCTTTTTATTTGAAAAGGAAATATGAAATTTTGAAACCAAAGGGTGTAGTGACGTCACAAATGTCGGTTTTACTCGCTAACTGTTGGAGATACACGAAAAGTGATAAGGACCTTTCGGATAGGAAATTAAATTTCAAAGCTCGTACGTGCCATCAAAAGTTTGCTATTTCCTACCGTTCTCTTTTTATTTGATATGGAAATATGAAATTTTGAAACCAAAGGGTCTAGTGACGTCACTAAAATGGTCGCCATTTTTTAATAGTGCAAAATTTCGAAATCAAAAGTATCCTATATGTAAACCTGGTAAATCAGCTACATCCATGAAAAATTTCATTTAAATCGGACTAGTGGTTCTTGCGTTATTGAGTAACAGACAGACAGACAGACACACACCATCTCATTTTTAGCCTATTTTCAATTTTGAAAAAATAGGCTTATGAGATCACCTTTTGTCCGTGTGTGTGTGCGTGCGTGTGTGTGTGTGTGTGTGTGTGATTCGTGTGTGTGTCCCCCCCTAATAAAATCTAAACGGCTGGAGCGATTTCAATGAAACTCGGTATGTTCATAGCACTATTCCCGGCGACCTCGACCGTGCCCTTCAAATTTTGTTACGTCTCACCAATGCGAAATGGCGGCTGTGCGAAATATTTCACTAGCATTCAATATCTCCGAAACTATTACCGATATCTCCCTGAAATTGTGTACGGTGATAAAGGGTACTACTAGAAGTTCAGCTATGAGACTTTCAAAATCCTGGTGACTACAAAACCAACATGGCGGTCTAGCGAAGTTGAGACTTTTAAATAGACTTTTCTCGCGATTTAACTATCCACACGTAATGAAACTTGGTACAGCAAATGTATATACACATTGTAATGCACTGAAGTATAATTTAGTTCAATTGTTTACATAACTTCAAAATGGCGGCTGTGCGAATTATTTAACTGACATTCTATATCTCCGAAACTATTCCAGATATCACCCTGCAATTTAGTACGGTGATAAAGGGTACTGATACAAGTTTACCTATGTATATTTCATAAACTTGTAAAAGTAGAAAACGAACATGGCGACCAAGCGAAGTTGAGACTTTTAAATAGACTTTTCTCACGATTTAACCATCCAAACGTAATGAAACTAGGTACAGCATGTGTTTATACACATAGTAATGCACTGGAGTCTAATTTAGTTCAATTGTTTACATAACCTCAAAATGGCGGCTGTGCGAAACATTTCACTGGCATTCTATATCTCCGAAACTATTACAGATATCATCATGCAATTTTGCACGGTGATAAAGGGTACTAGTACAAGTTTATCTATGTATATTTCATAAACTTGTAAAGTAAAAAACGAACATGGCGACCAAGCGAATTTGAAATATTTTAATAGACTTTTCTCGTGATTTAACTCTCTGGGCGCAGTGAAATGTGGTACAGTAAATGATTTTGCAGATTGTAATGCACTGCCATCTAATTTAAATCAATTGTTTACATAACCTCAATATGGCGGCTGTGCGAAATTTTAAAATTAAGTTTTTATTTCTTGTGTCGTAATCATGCGATCGAAGTGAACGTTTGAATAATGAACCTAGGCAATAATTTTCCTTGAATGGTACATAATGCTATGGCCTATACATATAACAATCCTAAATGGCGAGCTTCCGAAATATTTAGACGGTTCTCAATATCTATGAATCTTTTACAGCATCCAAACTGAATTTTTTAATGTTCATAGAGACTATGAACATATGTTCACCTATAGGACTTTCATTAACCTGGTGAGCACAAATCCAACATGGCGGCGACGTGAATTATAAATATTTAAATGGACGATTCTCGCGAATTAACTATCCGAGTGCTGTGAAACGTTGCACGTTAAATGCTTATACAAATGTTGATCCAATGGCATCTAATTTATTTCAATTGTTTGCATAATCACAAGATGGCTGCTGTGCGTAATTTTAAAATCTCGTTTTTACTTCTTGTGTTCTAATCATGCGATTGAAGTTTGAATACCACACGTACACAATAATCTTAATGTAATAGTACAAAAATAAAAATCCAACCTGGCGACAATCTGAAATATTTAGACGGTTCTCAATATCTACGAATCTGTTACAGCAATTAAACTGAAATTTTGTATGTTGTTAGAAGAAATTAACATGAGCAGGATATATGAAAATAGGCTGTATAGTTCTTTACGGAACTACTTGTTATATATTAGTATGATGATCACAAGGTCTAACCTGTTGGCTTCTACAAAACAATCAGTTATTCTAGTTATTATTATTATTATTATTATTATTATTATTATTATGTCAACATTCTTATTATTTTCATTAGAATTTGAAGCAGTTATATAATTACCTAATTATATGCTTGATATTTTAGGCTGTGTTATCTACAAGAAGTCGGCTACAAGCCAAATCGGTTTTAACTACAGAGTTAAAATGACTTGTCGTAACATGAATTCATAACATGAATTCCAACCTCAACCTCAAAAGCTTCTGGGTTTTAGTCGTATGTGCTCTAACCTCTTGAGCTATCTCGTTTAGTCTGCTGCTTCCCTCTGTTTGACTACAATACATATCCAGCGACTGTGACAGTGGCAGCTGACCCAACTGCTCAGCATTATTAATGCCCACTGTAGAGATATTCCTAGTATTGATTTTTTCACGACCGCGTTAATCCGATTCTTTTTAATCGCTTTCCCTCCATGTTGGGCGTCTCCCTCGAACTCTGCTAGAGATAATTCCTCTACCACCACAAGGTCAGTGTCTGGGAGCTGGTTACACTTTGCTAGCAGATACAACTGGGGATGGTGACAGGTCGATTGCCAGGGTGACCGCTAACTTGAGTGTAATGAAGGAAGGGTCAGGGAAAGGAGTGGGAAGATGGCCGTGGACCTGTTGAAAGGAAACGTCCCGTCATTTGCCTGGGGGTGAAAATGGGAAACCACGGAAAACCATTTTCTGGACGTCCGAGGCAGGCGCGGATTCAAGGGGGCGCACGGGGGTCATGACCCTCCCCCCAAACGGAGACCAAATTTTTTTGCAAACTCAAAAAACAAAAACACAATAACCAGACAATCAAAACTTAACGAATTTTAACTGAAAAAAGTTTTTTTTCCATTTTATTCAATACTGAAAATATCTTTATTGCAATTATTATGTTCTCTTACAACTGTACATATTTACAACTTCATACCTGTTATATAAAACGATTATTTATATAACAAAATCAACTCGTCTATTTTCTTTAGCAAACCTTGTGATTACCGAATCGATGTCTATAGTGATGTCACGATGAATGTGCAGCAATGCACGGATAGGAATTTGGGGCTTTTTTCGCACCAAAATTTTTTTCCGACGTCCAAACTGAAAGTTTGATTGGCAATATGAGCTGTGACTTTCTGCCTTTGTCGGTACCAACTCGACTTGTCGAAACTGTAACGTGCCTTGATACTTTTCTCGAAGCTCGATGTAAAAGTCGCAAAACACACCGTTGCAATTTGTATGAATATTTTTGGTGCGCTAAACGCATCAAATTTCTATACATGTAGCTTGCAAAAAAATTGGTCTGGTTTTGTACGTTTGGTTATTTTGTGATTGCGTTGTTAATGATACCATTTTTCTTAACAATTTCGATTCTGTGACCCCCCAAGCCAAACTCTAGATCCGCGCCTGGTCCGAGGGGGAGATCAAACCCACTCTCTTACGATACCAGCTAGGCATAAGGTAGAAAGTTAATACTCACGGTCATCGCGGCCGGTCCATCATGTGATCAATGACTAAAACATCGAAATTTCCCAAAATATGGTAAACAGAATATACACCTAGAAGAGTGAGCGATCATTGCCACGCAAGGCCGCAGAGATCTAATATTGAACGTATGGTCTGTTATATCTACAATCATTAAATCATTACATAAAGATTTGACAACTGAACTAGTTTCGGACGTGAATCATTCATGCCTGAAATGCAAGCGATTCAGATTCAAGTTCCGACACAGCGTCATTTGCAACTCTTAAGTTATTCATCAACAGTAGATATAAAATTTCATGACAAGCTATTCTATTTCCTTGGAATTAATATTACAGGTTCAATGAATACAAGTCAGTGGATTAAAAATAATTGATTGGGGGGAGGGGGGGGGGAAATTTTAAAAAATAATCGATAAAAATCATACACTTATTTAGAACTTCATATTTCTGCCCATATTTTACATGAACGGCTGATTGTTGTTGTAATTTTCTGTGCAAGAGTGTTGTATAGCAGGATGATTTGATTATATTTATGTATTTTTCGCCTATTTTCATTTATGATAAAAATAGGCTTATGAGATAATCTTTTGTCCATGTGTGTGTACGTGTTTGTGTGCCCACTAATAAAATCTAAACGGCCAGAGCGATTTCAATGAAACTGTGTGTGGACATACTGCTACTCCGTCTGACATCGACCGTGCAAAATTGTATACGTTTCACCAATCCAACATGGCGGCCACGCGAAATATTTCACTGGCATTCTATATCTCCGCAACAGTAACAGATATCACCCTAACGTTTTACGGTGATAAAGGGTACTATGTAACATTCATAAACCTGTTAAGTACAACGCTAACATAGCGGCCAGGCGAATTTGAAACATTTAAATAGACTTTTCTGGCGATTTAACCATCCGAGCGCAGTGAACCTTGATACGGTAATTTTTTATACACATTAATGATCGTGTGGCCCCCGGAGAGGCCGAGTGCAGGTCTTTATAGTTGACGCCCGTGGGCGAACTGCGCGTCGTAATGAGGATGAAGTGATGATGAAGACGGCACATCCACCCAGTCCCCGAGCCACGGGAATTAATTCCAGGAGATTAAAATCCCTGATGTCTCGGCCGGGAATCGAACCCGGGGCACTTTGGGCCAAAGCCTAGTGCGCTAAACATTTGGGCACGGAGCCGGACTTTATACACATTGAAATGCACCGATATCTAATTTAGTTCAATTGTTTGCATAACCTCAAGATGGCGGCTATGTGAAATTTTAAAATTAAGTTTTTATTTCTTGTTTTTTCTAATGCGATCGAAGTGAACATTTGAATAATGAACCTACGAAACAATCTTCATCTAATGGTACATTACTGTATGGCCTACACATAGAACAATACAACATGGCGACCATCCGAAATAGATAGACGGTTCTCAATATCTACTAATCTATTACAGCAATCAAACTGAAATTGTGTAGGTTGATAGAGACTATTAACGTAAGTTCACCTATGGATCGTTCAATAACCTGGTGATCACAAGACCAACATGACGGCGATGAGAAATTTAAATATTTAAACGGATCTTTCTCGAGACTTTTCATCCGAGCACTGTGAAACTTGGCACGGTATATATTCATACAAGCCTTCATATACTGACGTCTATTTGAATGGAATTTTATAAGAACTTAAAAAATGGCGGCTGTGCTATTTTTTAAATCTCGTTTTTACCTCTCGTTCTGAAATCGAATGTTCCCGAATGAAGACATGATGTTGATTTGTCCATTTGAGCTAATATATTTTAACAAAAAATTGATAAAATGGTCCGGCTAGTTCAATAACAAGTTGCCAGCGTTTCGCCCCAGTGTACCATTGGTGAGGTATACCATACCAACTGACGAACCCAATAGTACACTGGAGCGAAACGCTGGCAACATGTTTCTGAGCTAGCCGGACAATTTTATAAAAAAATTGTTGTAAAGTTTACCTGTCCTGTCCTAAGTAAGACCAGTAGGATATATGAAAATAGGCTATTTAGTTCTTCATGGAACTACATGTTATAAATTACTTTATTCCCATACAGGAAAGCCCTATTTGTGGGGGCCTGGGCCGTTATTTTCAATTAAAGTGCATAATTTTGCTATTATCTGCTATCTACACACAGTAGCTGTATTACTTATCCATATTGTAGTTTCTAAATGAAGCTAATCCTAAGCGGGCATTTCATTTGTCCACATAATGACAAAATTTCGAAGAAAAATGAAATTAAAAAAATAACTTTTTGTAGTTGAGATTTATTTTACAAGGCAAAGGAGTAAAACCTTAAAAGAGTACAATCTGGCTATTGCTATCATTTGCTTCCCAACAGGGGGTGTGATGGTGCAGTTAACAAGTTGCTTGCCTCTCACCACGGCAGACTGGGTTCGATTCCCGGTCAATGCATGTGAGATTTTTGAAGAGAAATATCATGTCCTGTGGTGAGAATTCCACGTAAAAATGAGGTCCCGTAGCTCATGATCGCGAGATTAGAAAATTTAAAATATCTCGCACTTTGAATTTTACAAATATAGAACAAGGAACCTCAAGCTGCCGAAATGACAGCTGCTTAAAAGAGTGAACAACTATCAGTAAACTGCAAAGATATTAGCTTTAAAAGAAAGCAAGAAAAATCATCATAAACTATACATATCTAGAAACTAGAAATAACAGACTCTCATAAGGGAGATTTTATTTTATAATTTCTTTTAACTAGCTGTAATTGGTTATGGATGAATACCTTACGTTTTCAACTATGCCCGCTTTAAGCGTGGTCATAGAGACTCTAAAATGATATGTATAGATACATCTAGATCATTTCACAAAGTTCTTCTTTTTGGTTGGCTCTTCTCTCAATACAACATAGAATACTGCATGAAAGCAATCTGTGACCTATCTTATCACGGCTTTCAGCAAGGCTCCACGCAAGTCATCCAGCAATGGAGCTGAAGAAAGTAATAGAAAGGTCACATTTTGTTTGATACAAGACTCCTCTTCCAGAAATAGATGACTACAACCATGACTCGTAATTGAACCCGGAAATAATCGTAAAGTGAAATAGGTAAATTTCCAGAATTAACTCGATAATTGTAACCCTGTTATATTGGGAGCACAACGCATCATTTTATGACCCAGTCTGTGCAAGTATTAAAACCACCCCTCCCGTCCCGATAAAATCATTATTCTGTCCAGGTTTCGCGTCCATTAGACTATCGTACCATTACTGAAATATGGCGTATATACATCATTTTCAGTGTGTATCGAAAGAGATTAGGTTACAATAAATACCAATGTAGCCATTACTTAAAGCGATTTGGGTCCGCTCAGTATTTCCATCCCCCATCGTCGGCGATCCGCTATCATTGCGTTCTGCTGAAACGAATTGCGTCCAATAAAGTGAACAAAATGCTGTACGAACCACTTAGTGGAATTAATGGAGTGTCAGATTGCGGCAATATCGGGCCAATTGGCGCTGATTGTTAAGAACAGCCAAGCGTGAGGTCATTGTTTGCAGAATACAAATTTATATTTTAAAAGATATTCTGTCAGTTTTTTTTCCACTTTCGGTTGTATCCAGGTAGAGCACGTCCCACATATAACTTCTAAAAGGGAGGAAATATGGAATTCTGACGTATTTCAGTTTTGAAAGGTAATTAATAATAATGAGATATCTCTAAGGCTATAAATTACTGGGAATCAAATATAACATTGTTATTTGTGACTTCGATACAATAATTTATTATCTGATATACACGTATCATCTGAGTGAGTTACACTACATGGTAAATCGTCACCATTCTGAGCACCACAATTTGTTGATTCGTGTGTACCTGTGTCAAATAATATGGGATGTTTAACTGCTCTTGAGTTGAAGTGATAGAAGCTATTTTTCAGTGTTGCCTAGTTCTATTAATTCACTTTGGTATTTGTGAACATCGTTTTTAAGATTATTTTATTATTTCAATCTACGCTTTCATTATATACCGAAGCATGTACGTATTATAAGGTGCGTTCAACAAGTAACGAGGCTGGAATGCGCAAACCGGTGAAGAAATCGGCTAATCGTGGCGTGTGTAAAGTGGTGTGGTTCCGACCAGAGCGTGGAAGGTCGTCCCGTCAGCCCGCCGCTAGAGGGCACACGTGTACGTCACGTGACGATACAAAGCAAGCAGCAGCATGCATCAATCATCCAACGCTGCCATTCGCATTGCAAACAGTGACATGGAGGCGTCAAACGAAGATCAAAGAGGTGTTATTCGGTTTCTGACAGCGCAGGGAGTAGGGGGAACGGACATTCATCGCCGAATGTCACAAGTGTACGGCGAACACTGCATGTCCCTTGCAAGGATCAAGGCGTGGCACAAGCGCTTCAGGGAAGGACGGGTGTCGTTAACCGATGATGCCCGGTCTGGGGCACCCCCCTCCATTACCGATGACAACGTCCAGCTGGTTGTTGCACTCATTACCCAGGACCGCCGAGTGACAGTGAACGCCATAGCCGCCGTGGTCGCTCCACGACAATGCACGACCTCATACGGCCAACACAGTCGCGGCACTCTTGCAGAAATTCAAATGGGAGGTTCTCGGCTACCCTCCATACAGTCCAGACCTCTCTCCCTGTGGTTACGCCATGTTTAGTCCCCTTAAAAGGCCTCTGCGAGGCCAACGATTCACCTCGGACGCCGACGTCCAGCTGTACGTGCGGAACTGGTTCACATCGCAGCCCAGGGAATTTTATGAGACAGCCATTCACCGCCTCGTGTCACAGTGGGACAAGTGCCTCAGCAGCCAGGGCCAATACATCTAACATACAGGTACTGGTTTCTGTAATTATGCCTCCGGCTCGTTACTTTTTGAACGCACCTTATATTTTAAATATTAAACGTTTTTTAAGTGTTTGACAATGCGGCTATTATAATTTTAGATTAATATCAGTCAATACGGATAATATTTAATGTCTATGGATTTTATATTTCTATTAAAGAAAACTTTTTCAGTCGGTCAACACAAATTGTGTCCAATTATATTAGGTGGGAAACATGTATTTGTGTGCCCTAACATGAGAAATATATTTCCAAAGAAAAAACGCTCCTATGTACAAAAATGGGGAGTACTTATTTGGATGACATGTTTCGATCGTCAAATGATCATCTTCAGATCCTACTCACTTTGGCTTAATTAATGTACGATGTTTATGAAATTACACTTATGGACAAATACTGTATTTATCTTGGCTTCATTGACCGAGGCACTGACTCATTGTCAGCCAGCTAATCAGTCGTCCTCACGTGGCTAAGTGCATCCCGTCCAGCCATCACGTTTGTTTCTGACGGAGCTGGGAATCAAAACCAGGGCATCCGTGGAGTGATAGGCACACTATCCCAATATCACAGGACCGGCAGTATTTTCCTTTAAAGAGTTAAAATGAGGTACTGGGACAATTGTGACATCATATGGCAATGTTCAATTACTATACCTCATTCATTGTTTATTCATAAACGTAAGTTATTCGAAGCGATACGACACAAGGGAAATTATTCAAACAATATGGTAGAATTTATGTTTTAGCGTCAATATGTATTTTGTTGTTAAATATTACAGCAATTTTACTCTTCGAAATGGTCTGAACAGTGAGGAATGTTTTAGTTATGACCTCAACTCTATACGTCATAAGCATGGGATACATGCGATCTTATTACAATGAAAAAACTGTTAAAAACCTTCAGATTCCCTCTATTTTCATTAATTTGGTCTTGGTTCTCACCGCGGAGGCCCGGGTTTGAATCCCGGCTCGACCAAGGTATTTAATTCTGGTCTGAGGGCTGGAATGGGGATACACTCATCTTCGTGAGGCAAAACTGAGAAGAGGTGGGTTTGATTCCTACCTTAGCTATCCTGGAAGAAGTTTCCCACTTCCACTCTAGGCGAATAGCGGGATGGTTCCAAAACTAAGCCCATAACTACACACTCTAATACAGCTATCACAATAACAGAGGTTATCAGACAAATTACACACACACACAATTACACGGGACTACATGACAACGACGTTGCAAAGCCCCTAAATGAATCAACAACATTTAATCAGGCCAAGAGGATGAATTATGATTTAACCCATTCAGCTCACTTTCTCTGCACCTCGCCATTATGAAAACATCTCGAAGTTTGGTAAAATTGCGAATGTGGCAAAACATTGTCAGGTTAGAAACTGGGATTGCAAAATGTTTTTGTTATTACAGTATTATTAATGTTCGACAATGTCGAAATGTAAATATTATAAGTCAGAAAACGGAATCATAATGATGGTCATTAATCATTATAGTACTGTTTTTCATTACGAGACAGTTTCTCCAGCCAATCAGAGTTCATTCTTTGACCAATTAGGTAAGGATACCGTCACGTATGTCGGACATGAATTACATGATTTGAAAGTTCAAATTGGATATCGGATCAACCATTGGAGTTACAATCCCAAACACCCAAGACAAAATCGGCACGAACCTTTGCGGTAACAAGAAAATACTCTGACATATGCAAGAAATGTATGAATCTACGTCCAGAAGTTATCAACACAGCATCCTTCTATATCAATTACCGACATGGAAAGTGCACCGTCCATATGTTCGCGTAAATAAACTGGTGAATATGAGACAAGAAATAGCACTGTACCTTAATATCCCCTACTCCAATTTCTACACAGCGCATTGCTTTCAAACGACTTTGGTGACAATATTAGTTAATGCTAGAGCTGGACGGCACTAGTCATCATGCAGGCTGTAAACAATAGCATTGCCAAGCAAAGTAAATGGTCTCTGCGTTCGAAGTGCCTTGACCCACGCATGCGCTCTGTTCAGTCAGCAAAGCCAGCGTGCCCAGTTCACTAACGGAAGTAACTGAATCCCACAGATATTTATAAATATTTATGTTAAAACATACAATAAAGTTATAATTATCGTCGAACATAAACAGTCTTATGAAACTCGCCTATAATGGTAATAAAGACACTCGTATGAATACTCGTGTCTTAATTATTGCCATTATAGGCTCATTGCATAATGTACTATAATATTATTATTATTAATAATAATAATACAGTGGGAGAAGCCAAACCCATAATACTGGAGCTTAATGCTAAGCGGGGGTGGGACATAATGACCGGGACTCAGGGCTATGTGCCAACTGGGATAGTTCAACGTCATCAATAGCATCGCTGATGAAACATTGTTCTCGTGTATCGATCCTGAATAGCAAGCTCCCTAATATACATTAATAGACCAGACCCTAAAAGTAGGCCAGATACCATAACCCATCTCGCTCTGCGCTGGATTCCATGACACCAGCTGTCAGACATTTCATCTGTACATGTTTACATTTCTACCAACACATATTACACAAATAAAATTCGAATGAACACAATTCTTGAGTGATACTGTCAATTTTATTGAGCGAGAAATTTAACTGTATTTAACTCAGCATTCAACTTTTCAGCAAAGGAGAAATATTTTCAATGAATAGATGTCTGCAGTATTTAACTCCGCTTTTAACCTTTCAGTGAACTTATCTCTATCAGTAAATGGTTTATGTTCCTTTCTCTACATGGCACGATATCACACGGATCAAGCTGTTTAACTCCCACCAAGATGGAACAGATTCGTTTCTGTTTGATCCACATGGGATTTTTGAGGTGTGATATCACGTGCGGTGGCTCGGATTCCACATTTAATAACGGTGTTGTGGCTTAAGATCGCGAGATTAACGGTCACGTAAAACTACAAGCTTCCTATTTTAGTCTAACTTCATAAAAATGAAAATAATGGTCTCATTGGATCAATCTGGAGTGTTCGTCTACATGTGCCTATCTTTCGGCCATTCTGTTGGTGAGTGTGTATCCGATCTGCATTTGCCTTCCGCCATCAATTGCCAAATTCCTGAACAGTATTGAATAGAAATTTCTACAGGTTTTTTTTTTTGTCGTGTAGCCTCCTGAGAGGCCGAGTGCAGGTCTTTCTAGGCGACGCCCG
This sequence comes from Meconema thalassinum, assembly GCA_946902985.2. Classification (NCBI taxonomy): domain Eukaryota; kingdom Metazoa; phylum Arthropoda; class Insecta; order Orthoptera; family Tettigoniidae; genus Meconema; species Meconema thalassinum. Next base: position 1,213,297,490 of record OX336388.2, read on the forward strand.
TGGGCGACCTGCGCGTCGGGATGAGAGATGGAATGGATGAAGATGAATGAAACTGGGCAAGGATGTGGAAGGAAGCGGCCGTGGCCTGTCAGAAGGTACTGTCCCAGCATTTGCCTGGTGTTGAAAATGGGAAACCACGGAAAACCATTTCAAGGACAGCCGACGGTGGGGCTCGAACCCACGCGTCTACCGAGTCAGCAGAGAGCTTGGCCCGTTGACCTAACGCAGCGCTTTAGCCCGCGTAGCCACTACTGTCGGTATTACTACAGGTGTAGGCCTTTTCTCATGCTCCTTAACCACACGTTTTAGTGAAAAGAAAATGGGGACCTAAATTTCAATTAATTAAATCGGCTACTGGGTGCACCATTAATCTGATTCCTACAAATTTTGAGTTTCAGGTACCTTTATACAAGGGGAGGTAGGTAGATAATCAAGTTAAACAGTTCTCATGAATTAACTCTAATATGGTGGCCGTGCATAATTATTAAATATAATAAACAATAACCCATGTTCCAATAAATCAATGCTCACCAAAATTGCCATTCACGAAGTTTTATATGATAGACAGAAGTTATTCGAAATACAGCGTAATCATATAGTAAATTTTGCTCATCCACCATTTTGAATACACAATATTTTAAAATTCTTAAATCCGTAATGAAGAGTAATTGCTTTATTACGATCCCAGTCCAAAAGCGTGCATATGAAATAGTCAAAGTATTTATTGATTGTGGTATATCATTTACAAAGAGGATAAAAATAAAGGGATCGAGGAACGCAAGGTCACGATCGACGTACAATTACAAGCTTTACTTGCCTGTAACTATAACCTTAATAATATGCTTGCGGTCGTCCTATACGAAATTCTAAGTTTATTAGATGGTGCATAAACAGATGTATGAATTTTAAAATTCTGTATATTCCTGATGGTGGATGCGCGTGATTATGATTATTCCATGATTGATTTATTGCAACGTACGTTATTGTTTATTACACTTGAAAATTACGTACGGCCACCATATTATAAGAATTAAATAGTGAGAAGTTTTTGACTTGATTGTCTGACTCCCCGTATATAAAGGTACTTGGTACTGAAATTTTGAAGGAATCAGAGTAATGGTACAACCACTGAAATCATTTCGCGAACTCTTCTTGTAGCCAGAGAGTTGGTGTGGCACCATGAAACAGTACACGTGTCTCCTCTGTAGCAGAGCAGAGTAGTTAAGTTACAAGTAATTATTTTTCGGTAGTCTCTATGGTCGTCTCTGCTGCTGATGGAAGTCCCGAGGGAATTACGTTCAGTAATTGTATTTCTGGAGTAATCTGCATTATTATCGTCATAATACAATCGATTAGGATATCAAACGGTCGTAATAGCAGTACGGATGGAGTTGTAATGACATTAGTGGTGGGTTAAGTGACATGAACCCCTCTCCGCTTCCGACGCACTGCGTATCCGTCTCATATTGCGTAATCTATTATTCTTAAAAATGTAGTGAACAATGCTTAGGGTATGATACACCCATCAGTGTAGACAAGCGGTCTAAGGAACGCTCCACGATTGAATGGAGTTGGTGACGTATTGAGACACTGAATTCAGAGGTCCTGAATTAGATTTCCTGCTCTTCCTAGAAATTTTATTGTTGTTGTTGCTTATCTTAGGGGATGCGGGATCGTGGTCAGTTTTGGTTGTGTGTGAAATTTGTGTGATAAACTGCAATTGCCGGGATGATTCCTAACATATACCATGAGCGCCTCCTTCCCAATACTAGCCTGAATTACAAATACACACTCTTCTACAGCCATCACAATGACTCGGGTTATCAGACAGAATTCAAGTACACCAGCCTACATGACCGCGATGATTCTACCACAACAAAAATATCAACCTAGGCAGTGCCCAACTGCCCCCAATTTTATCTCCGCATTCTCCATCAAAATGCCCAAAAGGTATGGTATGTCAAGTCCCATAGCGCCTACAGTACGCCCATCTTATCCATTCGCTCTTCATTTAAGAATGAAAATGAGGCGTACTCAAGCGTAGATTGTAGCTAGTGTAGATGGCTAACGCACCTAACTGGAGTTCTAGTAATTCGGGTTCGAATCCTAATAGGGGTATCATTTTCAAGTCTTACTCATCAAATAATAATAATAGCTTTACGGGTTTCAGTTATTATTTAGTGTACCTAGTTTGAAGGAGTGCAATCTAACGTGCGTGTGTGTCAAATTCGACCTCCCATTCTCTGTTCAATCTATAGGCAAACTAATAAATTATTTTGGGTGTCGCATAGCAGGTGCATAGTCTTTCTGTCACCAAATGCATGCCATCAATTTCAACATGGAGTCCTGTTGAATTTCTTGACCACCAGAACTGCTACTTTACTCAGGAATGTAACCAACACGTGGTCTTAGGATTACTGTATAAGGTTGACACTCTACCACTCATCCATGGATAAAAATATATTAACAGTAAATATTATTATTATTATTATTATTAATTAAATGTATATTTTTCACCACTCTTCGATTACCAAATTAGGTCACTTTAACCTAAATATTATTATTATTATTATTATTATTATTATTATTATTATTATTATTATTATTATTATTATTATTATTATTATTATTATTATTATTAACGATGATGGGAGAGCCCTACTTCAGGGAGAGGAACCGGAAGAATTCTTTTAACGTTTTTAATCCGTGGCTCAGCAGGGATTCACTGAGTAACGGAGGAAGGGTGGAATGGTGTAGGGACAGGAAGCAAGTGGAAAGGGTTTGTTTTAGTGTTTAAAATGTTCCAAAAAATCGGAAACGTTATTAATGTAGCCGATATTATTGGTTTCCGAGTTATATCCGTTGCATGTTCAAGAATACTAGAGAATACAATAATAAATTTCTAAAACGAACACAAAAGACGGAGAATATAAGGCTTGACTGATAACAAGCTGTAGGCATATAGGCGTATTATTCGTAGTTGTGATTACGGTAATATAGTCAGACTTATCAGTGAAATGGTTCAAAGAGGAGTTGCTCTCCTCTAAAAAATCACGGAGCATTTTATGGGTTACGGAGAGGTCCACTTTAATGTGCCCGTGGGGTTTGTAATGCTGTCCTGTTTCATTGTGCTCTAAAACTGGCTTCGCTGTCTCTCTTTCACTGGCGGCCAGTGCGCTTGTTTCCACCCCCGCATTGTTCCTACACAAAGCCCTGTGTATATCTATTGCCGGGTGTGCATACTTCCTCTTAAAGTGGCAAACTGTCTCGCTTGTTGCTAATGAAATAGCGACATTTCTCTACATAACCACTGCTCTGCTATCACTCACAACCAGCCATACTGGTTCACACGTGCTCTCCTTACGTGTTCCGTCCATTCCTAGGGAAAGTGGTGCAGTGAATTCATGTATTTGTTTAAACTACAGTAACATAAATTACATTAAATTAAATTAAACTAAAATAAAATAAGAATAAACAAATCAAACAGAATAAAATAAACAAATATAAATTTACTTAAATTAAATTGAATTGAACATGTAATTAAATTAAATATTTTTTTATTTTTAAATTTTAATCTTTTACTGTTTATTTTATGCAATTTTTATTTTTTTAAATTTTTAACGTTTAATTATTAGTTCTTAATTTTTAGTTTTTAATTTTTAAATTTTAATTTATAATTTTTAATTTCTAATTTTTAATTTTTAATTTTTATAAATTTAATTTAATTAATTCATTTCATGGCTGGAGTTTAAAATGAGATACTCTTTAAGGACAGCGAGTGTAGAAGGATACCAACATACACATGTGGATGAAGCCTAAATGCATGGCTGGCACGTCAATGCACTCATCTAATTCGATTATTGTTATTATTATTATTATTATTATTATTATTATTATTATCATTATTATTAATATTTTTATTAATCTTATTATTATTATTGTCACCACAACCCTCGACCATAATCCAGTTAAACACACATAACTATTATCTGCAATGTACTTAACTGCAGCAGCTGTGACTCAAACAGTAGAGACACGTGTGTATGGTTAGGCTTTCTGTCGATGTTTTGTCTGAAATCTTCAATTCGGGGCAGATAACATCGTTGTTCTGCCCCTTAAAACAACAATAATAATAATAATAGCCTAGCCTTCAATTTATTATTTCATAATTTAGACGTGAGAGCATCAGGGGTCAGTGTTGTGTGGTTAGATCCACAGTACGTTGATTACGGGCAGCTATACTGATTGTGTTTTCTACGGGCTTCTCCACATTCACGCCATACAATTGCAAGGCTATTACCTTTTTCTGAAGGCTCATGGCACTGCCCATTATCCTATAGTGATTGAAGTTAATCAAACATGTTGTTGTTTGAGTCTTCAGTCTTTTGACTGGTTTGATGCAGCTCTCCATGCCTCCCTGTCCTGAGCTAATCGTTTCATCTCTACATAACTACCACACCCTACATCTGAGGCAATCTGTTTAACATATTCTAACCTTGGTCTACCCCTACAGTTCTTGTCCTCGACCCTTCCTTCCATAACTAAGCTTGCTAGTCCTGGGTGTCTTAGTATGTGTCCTACCAACCTATCTCTTCTCTTCATTAGCAGTCGCCAGAAACATCTCTCCTCTCCCACTCGTCTTAATACCTCTATGTTTGTAACCCTATCTACCCATCTGATCTTCATCATTCTCCTGTAACACCACATTTCAAATGCTTCTATTCTCCTCTTTTCTGCTGCACCAATAGTCCAAGTTTCACTTCCATAGAGTGCCACGCTCCAGACAAAGGCTTTCAAAAATGACTTCCTAATACCTAAATCTATATTCGATGTCAGCAGATTCCTTTTTTGTAGAAAAGCTTTCTTTGCCTGAGCCAACCTACTTTTTATATCCTCTTTGCTTCGTCCATCACTGGTTATTCTACTTCCTAAGTAACAGAAGTCTTCTACTTCCTTCAGCTTTTCACCTGTCAATTTGATCTCCATAGAGGTTTCTGATTTATTTCGGCTGCATTCCAGTATTTTTGTTTTACATTTATTAATTTTCATCATGAATTCTTTCTGTAAGACGGAGTCCATACCATTCAAAAACTCATTCAAATCCTCAGGCTTGTCGGCCAAGATGACTATGTCATCAGCAAATCTCAGAGTTGAAATTATTTCTCCTTGAATCTTCACTCCCACTTTAAATTTTTCTCTAATTTCCTTCATTGCTTGTTCAATGTAAAGATTGAAAAGTATGGGTGATAAGTTGCAGCCTTGCCTTACACCTTTCTGAATACCAGCTTCTCTCTCATGTCCTTCAACTCGAATGACTGCTGTCTGGTTTCTGTATCAAACATACGTACACCAATATAAATCAAAATAGGAGGACATCGATATCATTTGTGGCAGCTCTGCTCGCAAGTAGGCAAACGGTTGGTAAGTAGCTAACCCATTGCTTTGAATCTATTTTCCCTCGAACTGATTGTCTTCAACGCAGTGTGACGGCATTATTTGATAACCTTTGACCACTATTGTCCAATATCATGTTATTTATCTTCGAATTCCCCACAATTACGAGAATTGTATTGAATCAGTATCTTTGCATCAAGTGATGGATCTATCGACCTTAGTCAGATTCTCTTTAGTTTCTTTACAGCTGTAATTGCTGTCTATTTTAATATTCTGTCAATTCTATGAGAATTGGTGTTTCAGGACCATTTTTCCGTGTAATGGTAGACAATGTGGGATCAAGTAGTCAAGTGTCTTGTAAAGCTATTTAGCTTGTAGATTGGAACATTGAGATCTGATGATGCTAGTTTGACGAGCGAAACATATCATCCTACAGGCTAATGTTTCCCTCTTCTGTAATCCATAAAAAACTATTTTATAAACGCATTTCCTTCAGGTTGTCTTTCACATGTCCCAGTAGTTATATTATGTTGACCGACTGAAAAGTTGCAATATCAATAATTATAAATAAGGCAACACTGAAAATATTACTTCAAGACTCCCTATTTCATCCCCTATATATTATAAACTGAAGTTTACTACAAAAATTAAAAAGGTGGAGGATTGTTCTACTAGAAAGCGCTATAGTGTTCAAGGAGCTTAGATATCTAACTTCCTTGACTTTCATAGTGATTCAAGGAGCAACGAAATTCGACTTGCAAGGTACCCTCTGGGTGTCAAAATACAAAGCTTGCACCCGGCACCGAGGCCATACGATATTAATTAATTAATTAATTAATTAATATTTGGATAGACAGCGAAACGTGCGGAGTAACTATGTACTTATCAGTCTGCAAAATACGAAAGTTAGGTGACTCAGGCGACCTTCAAAGTAACAAAATGTTCTTACCTGAATACATATTGTATTTACTGTATTTACTCGTTATTTGCGGTCTGCTGCTAACACTTCAAGTGAAGAAAATAAGCCCAAGGCCTTGCCAGCAAAGCCAGCTAACAAGACACTTGACTCAGGAAATGTGGTAGTACAGTAATTAATTAGTCATGTAGGTTTTTTATAATTATTTATTTGTATGTACTATTATTAATAAACCTGATGGTGCATAGTGCATGATGAAAGTAGATTTTCTGAAACTTATTTTAGTTAAGTCTGTTTAATTGAAGTTATGAAATGTTCAATTAACACACTTACCACACACCCTGTAACCTGAGATTTCCAATCAATGCTCATTTAGGCCATTCTGTTATATGGTGTCCTCAATATTTCTTTCCTTACCGTGGCACACATTCTCTTGGAGTGTGTGGACCTGGCCGATCTGCGAAGGACTCTTAAACTGCCTAACACCCTCTCCCTTATGCTACGTGATGACAGGCCGTCTGCAAACTTTGTCATCCTGTAATTTGAGGGATGGTTGGTTCCTCAGTTTAGGGGCTGCGACAACGCGGTCATGTAGCCCCGTGTACTTTGGGTGTGTGTAGAATCTGTCTGATAACCGGTGTTAATTGTGATGGCAGTATTAGTGTGTGTATCTGTTGTTGTTGTTTTTTTTTTAAATTAAGTACAGACTGCAACTTAGAATTTTCCAAATAGTTCCTACTTATGCCGCCAAACGCCATCGTCAACGACTACCAGGCCTAGTTCAGGACTTAGCTACTAGACGCCACCGCAGTCGGCTCTTGGCAACGAACGTAGAAACCTAAGAGCGTTGTTTACATTCTTAACCTATCCAATTTAGCTTCACACAGGTGTAATTAGTGGAAGGTTCTTTAACATGCCATAAATCTATGACATGGGACCGCCGGCTTTACTTCCCTTCCGAAGGAAGGCATACTACGGGATTTTTAACGTTCTTAAAAAATCCAATGGCTTCGGCCGGGTTTGAACCCGCTATCTTGGGCATAGAAGCTCAGCATGCTAGGGAGAATGGGTATGTTTCTAATTTATAATGTGGTTTAAGACTTTTAGCGGAGCTTTCGTCTGTTTTATGTTTTCATTGTGATCATATTGGTTAATATGCCTTATTTGTTTTATTGTTTTTTATTGTGCTTGTTTTAACTCCTTTTACCCAAATAAGGCATAGCCTAAAACTCAGCATTATACCATCTAAGGCATAGCCTAGTTGTTGAGGCTCACTGTCTGTTTCATACAAACCATTTTCATTTTCATCTGCGGCAATGGGCTGTTTTTATCCTCATTTCATAACATGTTATTTCATTAGGGGCCGATAACCTAGACGTTAGGCCCCTTAAAACAAGAAATATCATCATCAACATCAATATTTGTTCCAAACAGTTTTTGATCCTTAGGGTAATAATATTCCTATGTACAGGAGTTGAAGAAAGAAGGATATACTGTAAGTGTAAGAATAGAATCTGCCTTCTGAGGCAGAACTGAGAAGAGGTGCGTTCGATTCCCACCTCAGCCATCTTGCAAGTGGTTTTCCGGATGGTTCCTAATTTAAAGCCACGGCCGGCTGCTTCCCAATCCTCACCTGAGTTACAAATACACACACTACTACAGACACCACAATACCACAAGTTATCAGTCACATCACACAAACATACACACTCAAGTACACGGGGTTGCATGACCACAATGTCCAAGCCCCTCAAATGAAACAACAACATTGTGAAGGAACCTCTCATTCACATTAGAAAATAAAAACATTGATCAATTATTTTCCTTCACCCTTCTCATGGTTAGTAGAAAAATCTTCCTGAGCTACATGAGAACAAAATCCTTCTGAAATTTTATACAGTAGTCTAATCCCGTCAGGCACATTCATTTAAACAAAAATAATCCACGGATATTGTGTGAATTCCGATCGCTTTTATATCAAACACAAGGGGAAATCAGTTTTATTTCTAGGTTCTGCCATCGGTGATAATTTAACCACAATTATTGACCAGAGCGCTGGGAACACACAGCAGAACATTCGCTTTGAACTTTAAAAAAAAGCGTGACGGTAACAGAGAGTAGCTTTGGTCAATGCTTCCCATCGAACGAAAATGAGGCGAGCTGGCGTAAGCTTTTCATAAACCTGCCCACAACTTCGATGAAATGTGCTTCGCAGTGGAACACTTATAACTTATCACTTTCAATCAATGATCATCTAAGCAATAGTGGTTAACGTGTCGGACTACTAACTCCAAGTTTGCAGGTTCGATCCTGGCCATGGTAAGTGATTTTTGAATGGCGGCAAAGATTACGACATGCGTGTCATACGATGTTGGCATGTCAAAGAACCCATTTGAACTCAGTAGGCCGTGTTCATAATGGCAAAATTAATCTCGGGAGTTTCCGCCAACACAAAGTTCCTCATTTCTCTACTAGAAAGCGCTATTGTGTTCAAGGAGCTTAGATATCTAACTTCCTTGGCTTTCATAGTGCTTCAAGGAACAACGAAATTCGACATGCAAGCAACCCTCTGAGTGTCAAATAACAATGCTTGCATCTGGCATCCGAGGCCATACGATATTATTATTATTATTATTGTTATTATTATTATTATCGGTTTATACAGTACATATAACACATTTCTGGTATATTACAACGTAACTATACGGGCTTCAGTGAACCAAAGTATTGCTACGGAAACAGCAACTTCTAAGCTAGAATTTCGCTACCCATGAACTTCCAATCGATTCTATCTGTTGATAGAACTACTGCCTTCTGCATTAGTTTGTACAGCCGAGTATTCAGATCCAGTTGTTTAAGGCCTTGGAGCAAGGTACTTGGGTTCACGCCCGTACTCGAGACAATGATAGGTATGGTCTTTACTCGCTCTACATGCCATTGTCTTTTGATAGGGTCGACCAACTCGCTGTATTTGCTGATCTTTTCAATGTGTTTTGACTGGAGATTCTTATTGTTAGGAATCGCAACATCAATCAATGTAGTTTGCTTGGTTTTCTTGTTTTCAACCATCAGATCCGGCCTGTTGTGTGATACCGATTGATCAGTCAAAATAGTTCGGTCCCAATACAGCTTGTATTCATTGTTTTCAAGAACACACTCTGGCTGATATTGGTGGTACGGAACTTTCTTTCCTTTCAGAAGCTGAAACTTATCAGCCAACTCCTGGTGCAAGATTTTGGCAACTGCATCATGCCTTTGTTTGTGCTCCGTTGCCAGGAAATATCTATACATGCAGATGTAATATGCTGTATTGTTTCTGACTGTTGACATCCGTAGCGGCACTTATCATCTGGTACAGCGGGATCTTTTACAATGAACTTGAGGTATTTCCTCGTAGGGATGACTTGGTCTTGAATTGCTAGCATAAAACCTTCAGTTTCTGGAAAGATCTGTCCTGAAGTGAGCCAGTAGTTTGACGCAGTTATATCTACATTTGCTTGACTCACCTCATTTGGATGTCTTCCGTGCAAAGGTTTTGCTTTCCATGCTTCCATCTTCTGAAGGTCAGTATGTAGGAGGTGTTGAATCTCTTGCTGACACAAGACAAGTGGCGTAGATCTGTCCGCCTCACTGATGGCTCTGTGAAGTACAGATGACCTCGCTTCTGCGTAGAAGTACTCCCTAAGGCTGACTATCTGTCGTTTCATCTGATTATCAATTTCAACGAACCCACGTCCACCTAGGCTTCTGGGTAGAGTCAATCGCTCTATTGAAGATCGTGGGTGGTGTTTCCTTCCTTTTGTGATCATCGTTCTCATTTTTCGCTCAAGTCCTTCGATGTCCGTCTTACACCATTTGATTATGGCAAAGGAGTAGCTCAGCACAGGTACAGCATACGTGTTAACAGCTTTCACTAGGTTTTTGCTCTTCAAGTGCGTTTTTATGATTTGTTTTAATCTTTTGACAAATTCACAGGACAGATCTTTCTTTATTGATACATGGTCAATATGCTTAGCTTGTTTTACTCCTAAGTATTTGTAGGTGTCTTCTGCCAACACAGCCTTAATATGCTGTCCATCTTCCAGCTCATACCCGGACTTCTGTACTTTTCCTCTCACCACCTTTATTGTCCGACACTTGTCCAAACCAAATCCCATTTGTATGTATCGTGAGAATGCTTCAACTATCCTCAACAAGTTTTCCAGATGCGACTCTGTTTCGGCATAGATTTTAAGGTCGTCCATGTATAGCAGATGATTTAGCCGAGTACCAACTCTCTTTCCAATCTTGATAGAAAAGCCGTAGTGAGTAGAGTTAAGCTGGGTAGATAAAGAATTCATTGCCAGGACAAACCATAGGGGCTAAGGGAGTCTCCTTGAAAGATGCCTCTCCGAATCGATATCTCATCTGTTCGTATATCTCCGCGTGGCGTACTGAGACACAGTCTAGTTAGCCATGCTGGCATGACCCTTTCTAAGAAACTGACAAATACCTCATTGATCCTATACAATCGCAGCACTGCTACTAGCCAGTCATGGGGCACAGAATCAAAGGCCTTCTTATAATCGATGTACGCCATATGAAGGTTTCGGTGATTTAAGTGTGCTTGGCCACACACAACTGAGTCAATTATTAGTTGTTCTTTGCACCCTTTTGAACCCTTTTTACAACCTTTCTGTTGCACGGCAATTATATTGTTTCTTTCACAGTGTGCATATATCCTGTTAGCCAAGCATGATGTAATGATCTTATACAACGTGGGCAGACCATGTGATGGGACGATATTTTGTAGGATCCCATGTATTCTGAAGATCTTTTGGAAGTAAATATGTGAAGCCACGTGTGATGAATTCGGGCAAGCTATCAGGATGAAGGATGGTATCATTAATGAACTCACCTAGTCGATTGTGGATGCTCCAGAACTTCTTATACCAAAAATTCTGAATCTGGTCAGGGCCAGGGGCTTTCCAATTCGCTAAGTTATTGATAACTTCCTTAATATCATTTGTGGTGAATTTCTCGTGCTGCATTTGCTCAAATTTTTGGGAAGCTTGCTGTTCTTCTCTTACCCAACTTGATTGAATGTCATGATGAGATGGTGTAGACAGTTGTTTGCCCCAAAATGCTTGAACTTCTTCTTTAGTCGGATAGTTTTTGTCCGCAGAAACCTTTATCTTACGCAGAGTCTGATAGAATCTTCTCTCTGAGTTGGCGAAAAGGAAGTTATCTTTCTTCCTCTTCATACTCTCCCTATACTTTGCAAGTCTGGCGGATAAAACAGACAGCCTTTGTTTCAAGGTATCTAAGCACTCTTCAGGTGTTGAATTCGGTACATCTCGCTGTGTGTGGTCTGTGTTTTGTCTCATTATATGCTCAGCTTTCCTCAGTAATTTTCTTGTTCTTGTACCACGAACATATTGTGTCATTCTAGCAATATCTGCCCTAAGCTGTTCAAACCTTCCAACAAGTCTTCTTTCCCAGTTTGGCAACGATGGCATTTGCTTTTTCCGTTCATGTTGTCCAATACCCATAGCTCTCACAACAGTTACTGCACCACAGTAAATAATAGTATGAAGGGATTCCAGATTGGCAGATGCTTCAACATGTTCCGGCAAAACATCCCGATTCATGATACTCAGTATCTTTGTCAGCTTTCTTGAACCATTGACTTTCGGTATTTTCGGCCTGCAATTTTTTATCAGTTCCATAAAACTCTATGACTGCAGTCATCATTTCATTCTTCAACTTTCCAATTTGGTGGTGATCGATAATTTGCATGGAAACTGGATCTACTTCTTGAAGTTTCTGGCTATCAGCTTGTGCCGACTCCAGTTCTTCAGGAACACTGCTCTGAGTGTCTCCAATCACACCTTCCTTCTCACGCCGTACCTCTTCATTAATGGTGTTCATTCTGGCATCAGGGATAAGATTATTCCGTATAATAGCCCTGTATTGATCAGGTACTCTATGTTCGGTCACAGTTAGTTCAGAGTAATGCTACAGAAATTCACAATGTAAGCGTTGCCTATAACCAACTGAATTCTGCCCGAAGTCAATAACCCTAAAATAAGTGCGTATTATGGTTTCATTCATGACATTTGTGCGTTTAATACGCTGTCGTGGCAGTCCTGCCTGGGTGAGCACAGCACCTTCAGCAGGTGAAGTACTAGATAATGATTCACTTCGCTGCTCAGGCTCATCTTGCAAACGCTTGTCGGCTGTAATTATTTCGGAATCTTGCCCGGCAGGGGCCCGCCTGTTCAGCCCTCTACCACCGGCGGCTCGCATACTGTCACGTCCAGCACCGGCTCCAAACGTGCCCTGGCGCTCCCCAGACAGCGGCATTTCATCCGAGGCATTACTCGTTAATTTCTCCATCATGCATTAGATGGGTTTGCCTTTTATACCTACAGCCTGGTTTTGTTATCAGCCGTCCCTAACATGGGATACAGACGCTGTTGGCAGCCGCCCGTTCCGGGTCAGACGCTACCATTGTAGGTTTAATTTTGGAGTTTTCCATCTCCTAGACAGGTTGCCTTCACTACGGCTCAGTAGTCCTGCCTACCCCATTTAGTATATCTCGTCATTTCTGGTTAGCACATACCTTGTCATTGCAGATTTCTCACAACACACATTAGATATACGGTATAACTATCTTGCAGAGATATCGCTTATATTACAATAGTAGACGTCATTTAAGTGCAAATGACCAGCAGAGAAGGAATACATACACACATCAAAAAAAGTTTTGCATCACCTCGGTTCCAAGAGTTCCGGAACCTTTAAATACAAAGGGAATAGAGATCAACACAAACAACATTTCAGCTCGTTTTATTGCTCATGAGACCCACACATTGCATGTTGTACCATCATACAGCTAGACTTTCAGCATTTGTGGTCCAGATTGCAGTACACACCACTACCTCTAATACACAGTAGCACGTCCTCTTGCATTGATGCATGCCTGTATTCGTCGTGGCATACTATCCACAAGTTCATCAAGACACTGTTGGTCCAAATTGTCCCACTCCTCAACGACAATTCGGCGTAAATCTCTCAGAGTGGTTGGTGGGTCAAGACGTCCATAAACAGCCCTTTTCAACATATCCCAGGCATGTTCGATAGGGTTCATGTCTGGCGAACATGCTGGCCACTGTAGTCGAGCGATGTCGTTATCTTGAAGGAACGCATTCACAAGATGTGCACGATGAGGTCGAGAATTGTCGTCCATGAAGACAAATGCCTCTCCAATATTCTGCCGATATGGTTGCACTATGGGTCGGAGGATGTCATTCAGGTATCGTAAAGCCGTTTCGGAGCCTTCCATGACCACCAGTGGCGTACGTCGGCCCCACATAATGCCACCCCAAAACATCAGGGAACCACCACCTTGCTGCACTCGCTGGACAGTGTGTCTAAGACGTTCAGCCTGACCAGGGTGCCTCCAAACACGTCTCCGACGATTGTCTGGTTGAAGGCATATGCGACACTCATCGGTGAAGAGAACGTGATGCCAATTCCGTGGGGTCCATTCAGCATGTTGTTGGGCCCATCTGTACCGCGCTGCATGGTGTCGGGGTTGCAAAGCTGGACCTCGCCATGGACGTCGGGAGTGAAGTTGCGCATCATGCAGCCTATTGCGCACAGTTTGAGTTGAAACACGACGTCCTGTGGCTGAACGAAACGCATTATTCAACATGGTGGCATTGCTGTCAGGGTTCCTCCGAGCGGCAATCCGTAAGTAGCGGTCATCCACTACAGTAGTAGCCCTTGGGCGGCCTGAGCGAGGCCTGTCATCGACAGTTCCTGTATCTCTGTACCTCCTCCATGTCCGAACAACATCGCTTTGGTTCACTCTGAGACGCCTGGAAACTTCCCTTGTTGAGAGCCCTTCTTGACACAAAGTAACAATGCGGACGCGATCGAACTGCGGTATTGACCTTCTAGGCATGGTAGAACTACAGACAACATGAGCAGCGTACCTTCGTCCTGGTGGAATGACTGGAACTGATCGGCTGTCGTACCCCCTCCGTCTAATAGGCCCTGCTCATGCATGGTTGTTTACATCTTTGAGCAGTTTTAGTGACATCTATGAACAGTCAAAGGGACTGTATCTTGGATACAATATACACAGTCAACGTCTATATGCCGGAGATCTGGGAACCGAGGTGATGCAAAACTTTTTTTGATGTGTGTACAAGAATATATGTAGCAAATACGTGTAACCTAATTTTGTAGGTTAATCAGATGTAAACTTCACCATTCGTAATATTAACACGAAAACACTCTGATTACCTCCACACATTATATGAAGTATATAATAAATGGCCTTGAAACATACCAATTATTATTATTATTATTATTATCTAAGTAATGGAGTATATTGGAATAGAATCAATAAAATAAGGCGTGATCAAGAAGTTTCCGTTTGACGGCCGTACAGTCAAGAATAGGTATGCCAATCGCAATCATACAAAATCTTAGTGAGCATTGAGATACTCATCCCACTGACACACCAGGTTGAAGATTCTCGTGTGGTAAATCACTGTGTGCTGCTGCGTGAAGGAGTTCGTAACCACCTGCTGCACATCCTCGTCCGACAGGAATCGTCGACCTTTCAAGGCCATTTTTAAGACACCAAATGCCTGATAATCGAATGGGGATGGATCAGGACTATAGGGCGGATGCTCGAGTATATCTCACTACAGTTGGCGTACCTTCCGCGTTACGACTTTTGCGGTATGGGGACGTGCATTATCGTGAAGCAGCAGCACCCTTTGTAGCAGGCGGCTTCGGTGGCGTACTTGGTAGCATGCTGAGCTTCGATGCCCAAGATCGCGGTTTCAAACCCGGCCGAAGTCGTTGGATTTTTAAGAGCGTTAAAAATCCCTCAGTATGCCTTCCTTCGGAGGGGAAGTAAAGCCAGCTTGGCGGTCCCATGTCATTTATGGCATGTTAACGACCCTTCCACTAATTACACCTGTGTGAAGCTAAATAGGTTAGTTTAAACATTTGACAAACGCTGTTAGGTTCCGACGTTCGTCGCCAGGAGCCGACTGCGATGGCCAGTTCTGAACTATTAGTCGTTGACGGTTGCGTTTGGCGGCAAAAGTAGGAACTACTTGAAGAAAAAAAACTATGTATTCAGTCCTTACTTGAATTGAAAACAGACAACACACACTAATGCAGCCATCAAAATTAACACCGGTTATCAGACAGATTCTACACACACCCAAAGTACACGGGGCTACATGACCGCGTTGTCGCAGCCCCAAAACTGAGATACCAACCAACCAACCAACCAACCAACCTTTGTCGCAGTTTTCCCGGATGTTTCGCCTTAATTTCGCCAATGTTGCGCAGTACCGTTCACCAGTGATGGAGACACTAGGTTCCTTGATATCAATAAACAATGGGCTCCTGTAATCAGAGAACAACGGTGGTTTTCGACAGACATGCTGCCCCAATGCCCGTGGTTCAAATCCCGGTCACTCCATGTGAGATTTGTGCTGGACAAAGCCGAGGCAGACAGGTTTTTCTCCGGTTACTCTGGTTTTCCCTGTCCCCATTTCATTCCAGCAACACTACCCACTGTCATTTCATGTCAACTGTCATTCATTTAATCATTGGCCCAGGGCAGTGCGACGGGCTTCGGTAGCCGGCTCAGTTCATATTCTCGCCGCTAGATAGGAGCTTCATTCATTCCATCCACTAACCCGGTCAGTCGACTGGAAATAGGCTGTGGACTTTCATTTCGTGCTGTCCCATACGCATTCGTCATTCTCCGATCGATGTCCACCGGTGTTTGTCCTTCGGCAGCCAAGAAAGGAATAACAGCACGTTGGTCCTCTTCGGACGCATTTGGTAATGACGTCGCCATAGTTCCCGTTGCCACATTTAACGCACGCACAACGGCAAGACGTGACTACCACACTAATCCCTTGCCTAAATGTTCTATCCACCTACTCCCGGATGAGAGTCGCGCTAAGGTGCGCATACGCTGCAGCAACGCCCTCAAACGGAGACTTTTCGATCACGCCTTATATTTGAAAGACCGCCTCGTTGTATAGTAGATAGCGTTCTTGGCTCTGACTTGAGTGGTCCGAGTTCGGTTACTGACCCAGCCTAAAACAAAAATCCTGGTATTGTTTGGTTTGGTTCGGGTTCACCCAGTCTCGTGATGGCAATTGAGACTTGCCGGATGCTGTGGCAAGAAGACAAGTGGGAAGGAACTGGCCACCCACATAAACTAGGTTCAGGGTATCTGGTTAGTTTGAATTAATAGTGGGAATCGATTTTGACACAAAGATAGCCACCATCCGCAAACTATTAAGCTAATGACCTATTAATTTGGTCAAAGGATGCTTCCTCCATAAAGGTATGTTGTTGCAAAATTTGGTAGAGATCGGATGATTAGGTTAGTCATAATTTGATTTAAGCTTTCAAACTTAGGGGCTGCGACAACGCGGTCATAGCCCCGTGTACTTTGGGTGTGTGTAGAATCTGTCTGATAACCGGTGTTAATTTTGATGGCTGCATTAGTGTGTTTTGTCTGTTTTCAATTCAAGTAAGGACTGAATACATTGATTTTTTTTCTTCAAGTAGTTCCTACTTTTGCCGCCAAACGCAACCGTCAACGACTAATAGTTCAGAACTGGTTACCAGATGTCATCGCAGTCGGCTCCTGGCGACGAACGTCGGAACCTAACAGCGTTTGTCATATGTTTAAACTAACCTATTTAGCTTCACACAGGTGTAATTAGTGGAAGGGTCGTTAACATGCCATAAATGACATGGGACCGCCAAGCCGGCTTTACTTCCCCTCCGAAGGAAGGCATACTGAGGGTTTTTTTAACGCTCTTAAAAATCCAACGACTTCGGCCGGGTTTGAAACCGCGATCTTTGGCATCGAAGCTCAGCATGCTACCAAGTACGCCACCGAAGCCGCCTGCTACAAAGGGTGCTGCTGCTTCACGATAATGCACGTCCCCATACTGCAAAGGTCGTAACGCGGAAGGTACGACAACTGTAGTGAGATATACTCGAGTATCCGCCCTATAGTCCTGATCCATCCCCATTCGATTATCAGGCATTTGGTGTCTTAAAAATGGCCTTGAAAGGTCGACGATTCCTGTCGGACGAGGATGTGCAGCAGGTGGTTACGAACTCCTTCACGCAGCAGCACACAGTGATTTACCATACGAGAATCTTCAACCTGGTGTGTCAGTGGGATGAGTATCTCAATGCTCACTAAGATTTTGTATGATTGCGATTGGCATACCTATTCTTGACTGTACGGCCGTCAAACGGAAACTTCTTGATCACGCCTTATTTTATTGATTCTATTCCAATATACTCCATTACTAAGATAATAATAATAATAATAATAATAATAATAATAATAATAATAATAATAATAATTGGTATGTTTCAAGGTCATTTATTATATACTTCATATAATGTGTGGAGGTAATCAGACTGTTTTCGTGTTAATATTACGAATGGTGAAGTTTACATCTGCTTAACCTACAAAATTAGGTTACACGTATTTGCTACATATATTCTTGTATGTATTCCTTTTCTGCTGGTCATTTGCACTTAAATGACGTCTACTATTGTAATATAAGCAATATCTCTGCAAGATAGTTATACCGTATATCTAATGTGTGTTGTGAGAAATCTGCAATGACAAGGTACGTGCTAACCAGAAATGACGAGATATACTAAATGGGGTAGGCAGGACTCCTGAGACGTAGTGAAGGCAACCTGTCTAGGAGATGGAAAACTCCAAAATTAAACCTACAATGGTAGCGTCTGACCCGGAACGGGCGGCTGCCAACAGCGTCTGTATCCCATGTTAGGGACGGCTGATAACAAAACCTGGCTGTAGGTATAAAAGGCAAACCCATCTAATGCATGATGGAGAAATTAACGAGTAATGCCTCGGATGAAATGCCGCTGCCTGGGGAGCGCCTGGACACGTCTGGAGCCGGTGCTGGACGTGGAGTAGGTGGATAGAACATTTAGGCAAGGGATTAGTGTGGTAGTCACGTCTTGCCGTTGTGCGTGCGTTAAATGTGGCAACGGGAACTATGGCGACGTCATTACCAAATGCGTCCGAAGAGGACCAACGTGCTGTTATTCCTTTCTTGGCTGCCGAAGGACAAACACCGGTGGACATCGATCGGAGAATGACGAATGCGTATGGGACAGCACGAAATGAAAGTCCACAGCCTATTTCCAGTCGACTGACCGGGTTAGTGGATGGAATGAATGAAGCTCCTATCTAGCGGCGAGAATATGAACTGAGCCGGCTACCGAAGCCCGTCGCACTGCCCTGGGCCAATGATTAAATGAATGACAGTTGACATGAAATGACAGTGGGTAGTGTTGCTGGAATGAAATGGGGACAGGGAAAACCAGAGTAACCGGAGAAAAACCTGTCTGCCTCGGCTTTGTCCAGCACAAATCTCACATGGAGTGACCGGGATTTGAACCACGGGCATTGGGGCAGCATGTCTGTCGAAAACCACCGTTGTTCTCTGATTACTGGAGCCCATTGTTTATTGATATCAAGGAACCTAGTGTCTCCATCACTGGTGAACGGTACTGCGCAACATTGGCGAAATTAAGGCGAAACATCCGGGAAAACTGCGACAAAGGTTGGTTGGTTGGTTGGTTGGTTGGTATCGCAGTTTGAAAATTTGTGTGGCCGCCATTACGTTTCCGTCAAGATGGCGGCGATATAAAACATGACACAGAGGTGCCCTTTGCTAGTACTACCTCTGTACCAAATTTCGTTCCATTCGGTTTCACCGTGTTCGAATTAATAGGGGGAATCGATTTTCACACAAAGATGGCCGCCATCCGCACACTATTAAGCTAATGACCTATTAATTTGGTCAAAGAATGCTTCCTCCATAAAGGTAAGTTGTTGCAAAATTTGGTAGAGATCGGATGATTAGGTTAGTCGTAATTTGATTTAAGCTTTGAACATTTGTGTGGCCGCCATTACGTTTCCGTCAAGATGGCGGCGATATAAAACATGACACTGAGGTGTCCTTTACTGGTGCTACCTTTGTACCAAATTTCGTTCAATTCGCGTTCACCGTGTTCGAATTGATAGGGGGGGACAGACATTCAGAGTACACACACTCTCTCTCACACACAAACAGACAGACACACTTTTTTTTCGCCCTGTGTTGATCTCATAAGTCTACTTACATTTTTTGCAAAAATCGAAAGTTGGCTAACAAAACATCGAACAAAATATAGGAACATTATTACAATGTCTCCCTCATGGATCGGCAACATGACGTTGTTGTTGGTGTGGTCGTTAATTCTTCTGAGGGGCTTGGGACATGTTGGTCATCAGCTGTGTGTTGAACTTGTCTAATAACGTGTATTCCTGTGATGACTGTGTAGTGTAGTGTGTGTAACTGTATTAGGAACAGCGATGAGCTAAGTGCCCCTGGACTTGAAGCAAGGTACTTACCTTGGCATTTACCTGGAGAGAGTGTAGAAGAAAACAGGGAAAACTGCACACAGGATAGGGCTACATGACGCACGATATGTAAGATAGCCTGTATGACTTATGGCAGTATACTCATACTGGTGTATTATTCAAAACCTATTGGTTAATATACACAACATACAAATACGTATAAAGTAATTATGATGATAATAATAATAAGGACAACAATACACTAACAAAATGATTATTCAATGTACTTAATACAAATAAATTCAAGGATGAATTGGCTGGATGAAACAAGGGGGGAGGTGAATGAGTTAAACATTAGGGGGAACATAATGATGAACCGAAAAATCTTCAGAACCTCTGTAAATAAGCACACATTTAGGGTGAAATCTAGCAACAGGACTGGCACAAAATGGACAGAGGAACTCAAGACGGAACACAGTGAGTTCATGAAGAGATTTTGGGAGAAAAAGAAGGTAAAAGTCATCAAGCCAACTAAGAGGTTCCAACGCTCACTATGAATGGGCATAACGAAGAAATAAATAAATAATTAAAGAAAGAAAGAAAGAAAGAAAGAAAGAAAGAAAGAAAGAAAGAAAGAATGACACTGATAATAAGAAGAAGCACTCAATCATTAGTGCTTATCAAGAGCTCGGAATTTTAGGTAAATACTTGTTTTTTATGTAAATACATATTTTAAGATTTTTTCTATAAATACATAAATTCCAGCTTTTCACTCATTAGCTGATAAAAAGACATAATATTTACATTTTTTTAAAATCAATATGCAATATTGCTTTTTTGTTCTCTATTACTTCAACGGGGAAGAACCTGTGAACTATCTAATCTTCATACAGAGCATATGTCAGCTTGCAGCTGTGTTATTCTTAACTTGTCGCCCCGTGCCACTCACTGCGGAAACCGGGGATTTCCTTGTCCATAGCCATATTGCACCACGTGCTAGACCTCCCCCTCTTCCCCAGCTACCTGGAACCAGTGTCACTCACATGCAGTTTATTCCCAGCACTGTGAAGTGTAAGGCAGTTCTATGATGCCTAAAGTAAAAGCAACTACAAGTTATCGTCTACAGCAGTATGTTCCAGAATTTAAGGATAATTTTACTTCTGATGGGGGCGTTCTGTTCTGCCAACCATGTGGGAAAACAATCAAGGCTGAACAGCGATCTCAAGTTACACAACACCTCAAGGGCAAGAGACATATTGCCGCAGTTTCGCGCCTTCGTAAGAAGTGTTTGGCGAGAATCGTCGGTCATTTGTGATGGACAACCACAAGATGTTATGTCATTGTGTATTGTAAATCTTCAGTAGTCAGTGAGGCATAGCATAAATACACACTAAATTAGAATTAAATATTTTTACTCCTTTGTCACATATTTCAGCTATTTATAATGCATAAAACATAAATATTTTCCCGATTTTTAGCAGCAAAAGATCCGAGCCCTAATCATAATCCTAAAGATATTGCTTTGCATGGAAACACGAGCACAAGTAGTATTACAAATCTAATTCTGTGTTATCCAATCTATAGTAACTGTTGTGCCACTAACTACTTGTCAAACTATCCTCGGGGTATATGACGTCACTGTTCCTCCCCTTAAAATAGCAATAACTAAAATAAATAAATCTATCCTCAACCCGCACAAGAAATTTCTGACACTGAATGATATCTCGTGCTACATCATTTCCCCTTGAATCACCTTCCCATTTTAGGTAGATTTCATTAGAAAGCTAACTATTGCAATGGGTAGCATGTTTCGACTTCCGGAAAATTACGACATATCTTCGCGTTTCACATCCCCTAGACCCCAAAACCACCGTCTGTTCAAAAGTTTATAATTTACGTATTCTATATATAACAGTTTCTTGTGGACACGATAACTACCGCAATTTTACACCAATCACTTGGAATTTTTTATATAATATGTATCCCTATAAAATCTCGATAGAGTTCGTTAATGGGCACAATGGGGGTGAAAATGGGGGGCATTTTTCGAAAGTGTGAATTATCGCTATAACTCTCTTAATATGTGAAATATCGAATCCATTCAAAGTTCATACTGTGTGTCGGATAAGGCCCAAAAGTTTATGTTTGAAACGTTTTTTGATAGCACCAAAGGGGTGGGAAAAAGTGGGTTTTTCGGGAAACATTAATCATATCTCTCTTAATAGGCACAATATCAAAACCGTACAAAATGGACAATATTCCCCTAATAATTACCTAAAACTTTTGTCTGAAAGAATTTTTGAAATGACCCACGATTACGCCAAGGGATGAGCAAAATGATTTCGGAATTAGAAGAAAATGCCAAGTGCCATCAGAGGTTGCCATGACTACACTACCAAATTGATGAGGGATGAGCCATCAGACGTTGCCATGACAAAGCCATTGCACGAGATCACATTCAGTTTTCTATCTGACTCTGTGGGAAGCGGTTTGGTTGATTGGTTCCTCAGTTTAGGGGCTGCGACAACGCGGTCATGTAGCCCCGTGTACTTTGTGTGTGTGTAGAATCTGTCTGATAACCGTTGTAAATTATGATGGCTGTATTAGTGTGTGTATCTGTTTTAGGTAGATTTCATTAGAAAGCTAACTATTGCAATGGGTACCATGTTTCGACTTCCGGAAAATTTCGACATATCTTCGCGTTTCACATCCCCCAGACCCCAAAACCACAGTCAGTTCAAAAGTTTATATATAATTTATGTATATATATCAGTTTCTTGTGGACACAATAACTGCCGTAATTTTTTACCAATCACTGTGATTTTTTTACATAATATGTATCCCTATAAAATCTCGGTCGAGTTCGTTAATGGACAAAATCGATCGAAGGGGGTGAAAATGGGGGGCTTTTTTCGAAAAAGTGAAATTTCGCTATAACTCTCTTAATACGTGAAATATCGAATCCATTCAAAGTTCATAATATGTGTCGGATGAGTGCCAAACATTTATGTCAAATAAGTTTTTTGATAGCACCAACCATTGACCAAAGGGGTGCAAAAAAGTGGGTTTTTCGGGAAACATTAATCATATCTCTCTCAATAGGCACAATATCAAAACCGTACAAAATGGAAAATATTCCCCTAATAATTACCTAAAACTTTTGTCTGAAAGAATTTTTGATATGACCCACCATTACGCCAAGGGATGAGAAAAATGATTTCGGAATTTTAAAAAATGCGAAGTGCCATCAGAGGTTACCATAACAACGCTTTTAAATTGATAAGGGATGATCTATCAGAGGGTGCCAAGACAACGCCATTGACGAGATCACATTCATTTTTAGCCTACTTTTCACACTTTTCAAAAATGAGGAAAAAGTAGACTTATGAGATCGATCCGGGAAAATGTGTCTGTCCTTCTGTCTGTCTGTCGGTCCTTCTGTTTGTCTGGCTGTGTGTGTGTGTGTGTCCCCCCCCCTATCAACTCCTAAACGGCTGCAGCAATCGAAACCAAATTTAGTATGAGTAAAGTTGTATACCGGAATATCTCAGGCCCATATTTGAAAAAGATGCCAGTGCTACCAACTGCTAAAAAAACGCACTAGAAATTTGAGCTCCATGTTGGATATCTTGGAAGGTATACATGGGAGCTATTATAAAATTGGCGCACATGTAGATAATACTATTTCAGTTTAATTTCCAGTTGGCCATACATGACAACGTTGCCAAAATATTTTTAAGCCTTCTGATAAGTCCAATATTTAAATGCATATAACTTCTACACTATCAATTTGATTTCCACCATATTTTGTATGTAATATGTGTACATAAACAGGTATGACTGAGTGTATTCTTAAGAGCCACCAGGGCTGCCAACTGTCAATAAATGTTATCTCTATTATTTTATCCAAATACCAATATATCTGAAAGTATGCAAGCCGACTGGTTTAAACTATGCACACGTAAATTACCTGACATTTTACATTAATTTGGAGTAACTTATATACGTCAGTTCTACCAACATGATTCTAAGCCTGCTGATAGGACCAATTTTTAAATACATGTAACTTCTATACCAACAAATGGATTTCATCCAAAATTGGTACAAAAAGATATAATATTTCAGATTATTTCTGACCAGCACTCGCATGACATTGTTGCCAACATGCTTTTACGTGTACTAATAGATCCAATGTCTAAATCCATGTAACGTCCTTTGAACTTCAACCACATTTTGTATTCTGTACCTTAGGAGATGGAAGTAAGAATATATTCAGTCACCAGAGCTGCCAACTGTATTGCTCTATTAGGCTACATTATGCCTAGTATACCTTATTTCGAACTAATTAAGACATTTCGATATTACCCACTTAATTTCGTCATTATTCTAGATAGGTTCATATACTGTAGATTAATCTATGGCATGAATCTTAATTTTAAGAAAAGTAGGCTCTTTAGTTCGTCACGGAACTTTTTGTTCCATCTGACTATTAGGGAAGCGGCTAACTGGTAGCATGCTGAACTTCTATGCCTAAGGTCGCTGGTTCAAAGCCGGCCAAAGTCGCCGGATTTTCTAAGAGCGCTAAAAATCCGTCAGCATGCTTTCCTTCGGAGGGGAAGTTACAACGTTCGTTGCAAGTTGCTGGTTGCGGTGGCATCTAGCAGCCAAGTTCACAGCTAGGTGTCGTTGACCTTAGTATTTGGTACAAAATTAGGTACTACTACTTAAAATTGACCGTCTGCAGACCTTACCTGAATTACAGACTAATACAGTCATCACAAATAACACCGTTTATCAGACAGATTCTACACACACCCAATGTACACGGGGTTACATGACCACCTTGTCGCAGTCCCTAAACTGAGGAACTAACCAACATCTCTGCGGGAGATAAAATTTTGCGTGAAGAAGTAACAGACTGTTAGATAGTTACACATTAGTTCCAAACCTTGCATAAGGACAGTGTGATCACAAGTATAACAAGATGTTCAGTAAAGAACATATAGCCTACTTTCTCCTAAATGTATGAGTATAGTTATAACTCGTTGTTATTATCAAAGAGTATAATAGAACTATTCTTTGTTGAAGACCTTAGAAACGATTTACCTCTACCAAACGCCACGACCTAGATAAAAACTGCTACCATCATTGAAGAAAGAAAGAAAGAAAGAAAGAAAGAAAGATAAGAAGTATATCAAGAATGTTATGGATCTGGAGACATAATCGACCGGACTGGCGGCGTGGCTCAGCGGTAACGTTCTCGCTTGCTGGGCCCTAGGTTGCAGGTTCGTATCCTGGCGCAGTCAGCTGGCATTTGAGGGTGCACAAATGCGAGGGAGCCGTGTCAGTACATTTACTGGCGCGTTAAAGATCCCCTTCGGGCCAAAATTCCGGCACCCCGGTGTCTCTAAAAGCAGCAGTAGTTAAAAGGGATGTAAAACCAATAACATTATTATTATTATTATTACGACCTGCCGTGGGCAACATCCAACTTTGAGTTGAGGCATGTCTTTATACGTCTGGTTGTGCATGGCTTTCACAACCCTAATTGAATTAACAAATCTTTCCATGACCCTACAGAGACGTGTGTATACAAACTATGTGGATATTTTCTAATATATAATCCTAACAGAGCGAGTGCATTCTAGCGGCCAGAATAAGAAACTTTTCAATAAAATCTGGAAGTTACCTTTTTGGCAGCTAGATGTCTCGAGTAAATCTGCTGGCGAATTATGTTTTAATTAAATATATATTTTACACCATAATGTGGACAATATAACGCTTAATAACATTTTCAAGTAACGCAAAATAGGCTGTTACAAACCCTTTAAAATAAAAAGTTAAAATGTATCGTAGTATCAACTTGTCATTCTTCAAATTCGATGCGCATAGAATGATAATGGTATAGTAATCAATGGATCCCCACGTAGACTAGTCGGGACATCTAGTGGTGAAATATCGAACAATATAATCCTAACAGAGCGAGTGCATTCTAGCGGCCAGAAGAAGAAACTTTTCAATAAAATCTGGAAGTTACCTTTTTGGCAGCTAGATGTCTCGAGTAAATCTGCTGGCGAATTATGTTTTAATTAAATATATATTTTACACCATAATTTGCACAATATAACGCTTAATTTTAAAACATCTGAGTCATTACAAAACAATAAACATATAACATTTCAAGCAAAAAAACTAGCTCTGATCGGGTTTGAACCATAGGAATCTGAACGACAGGCTATCGCTCTACCACTGAGCTAGTTGTGTCAACGAATATCGTTCTATTTAAAATGACTTACATAGAACTTGTTAGCAAATAATGATTTATACTAAACGATTTCATCACTGGAGTATATTATTTATATATAAAGCATTTCATACAAAGTTTATTTATTTTTTATCAGTACGCTATATTGCATTCAATACTCAAATTAGTGAAATATAAGTCAGGCACAAGATATCCGCTGCCATCTTGTCTTATTAATGAATCAGCTGAGCTTTTTAAAATCACGTCTGCACTATAGTATTACAAAATAAACTTTTAATTTCGTACGTGCCTCTTCCTTTAGAACAGTTAAAACGATTCTCGGCTCGATAATCGGAACTGGTGGGTCCCATGATATGGATTATAAAGTTTGCATAATTCGCACGGCCGCCATCCTGAAATGGTATGGCGGACGACCTTGTAGTTTGGTCACAAGACGCATCCTATACGAAGGTATGTTGTTACCAAATTTGGTAGAGATTGGATGATTTGGTTAGTCGTTATTTGATTTTACGTTTTGAACGTTTGAGTGGCCGCCATTCAGTTTTAGTAAAGATGGCGGCGATATAAAACATGACACTGAGGTGTCCTTTGCTAGTGCTACCTTTGTACCAAATTTCGTTCAATTCGCATTCACCGTGTTCGAATTGATAGGGGGGGACAGACATTCAGAGTACACACACTCACACACACACACACAGACTCACACACACACATACACACACACAGACTCACACACACACATACACACACACAGACAGACACACTTTTTTCGCCCTGTGTTGATCTCATAAGTCTACTTTCATTTTTTGCAAAAATCGAAAGTAGGCTAAAAATGAACCCCAAATGACAAGAAGGTTACCATCCCCATAAGACAGTAAAATGTTAAAAATATGCATAGAAAGACGAAAAAATGTTAACTAACCTCCAATTGTAAAATACTTTCTCGCAATAAATGAGGTCTCATCCTCCTACGAAAACCTGCATATTTTGCCTATTATAGCCTATCCCCTAGTTTGCCCGGTGAAATCTACCTCCGCCTTCCGGCGTGCCGAGAGGAGTTTTTTTTAAATTGAAGTAAGGACTGCAACTTTGAATTTTTCAAATAGTTCGTACTTTTGCCGCCAAACGCCACCGTCAATGACTACTAGGCCTAGTTCAGAACTTAGCTACTAGACGCCACCGCAGTCGGCTCTTGGCAACGAACGCAGAAACCTAAGAGCGTTGTTTACATTCCTAACCTATACAATTTAGCTTAACACAGGTGTAATTAGTGGAAGGTTCTTTAACATGCCATAAATCTATGACATGGGACCGCCGGCTTTACTTCCCCTCCGAAGGAAGGCAACTGAGGGATTTTTAACGCCCTTAAAAAATCCGACGGTTTCGGCCGGGTTTGAACCCGCTATCTTGGGCATAGAAGCTCAGCATGCTACCATCTACGCCACCGAAGCCGCCATTGTGGGCAGCGGCTTCGGTAACGTAACTGGTAGCATGCTGAACTGCTATGCCAAAGGTCGCGGGTTCAAAACCGGCCGAAGTCGTCGGATTTTCTGTGAGCGCCAAAAATCCCTCAGTATGCTTTCCATCGGAGGGGAAGTTCCAAAGTTCGTTGCGAGTAGCTGGTTGCGGTGGCATCTAGTAGCCAAGTTCACAGCTAGGTGTCGTTGACTAGTATTTGCTAGCAAAATTAGGAACTACTACTTGAAATTGACCGTCTCGTTGTCGCATCCCCTAAACTGAGGAACCAACCAAAATCTCTGCGGGAGATAAAATTTTGCGTGAAGACGTAGCAGACCATTAGATAGTTACACATCAGAGTCGAAACCTTGCAGAAGCCGTGTGACCACAAGTATAACAAGTAGTTCCGTGAAGAACTAAACAGCCTATTTTCATATATCCTACTTATGTTAACTGCCACTATGAACATACAAAATTTCAGATTGATTGCTGTAATAGATTCGTAGATATTGAGAAACGGCTAAATGTTTTGGATGGTCGCCATGTTTGATTTTATATATGTAGGTCCTAGAGTTATGTACTGTTACATGAAAATTATTGTGTAAGTGTAGCATTCAAATTTCAATCGCATGATAAGGACACAAGAAGTAGCAAGGAGATTTTAAAATTTCGCACAGCTGCCATTTTGTGGTTATGGAAACAATTGAAATAAATTAGATGCCAGTGGATTAATATTTGTACAAGGATTTACTGTACCAAGTTTCACTGCCCCCGGATGGTTAAATTGCGAGAAACGTCCATGTGAATATTTATACTTCGCGTCACCGCCATGTTGGATTTTTGATCACCAGGTTATTTAAAGTCCTATAGATGAACTCATGTTCATAGCCCCTATGATCATAAAGAAATTCAGTTTGATTGTTATAATAGATTCGTAGATATTCAGAGCCGTCTAAATATTTCGGATGGTCGTCATGTAGGATTGTTAAATGTATACGCCATAGAGTCATGTACCATTAAAGGATAATTATTGCGTAGGTTCATTATTCAAACTTTCACTTCGATCGCATGATTACGAGACAAGGAATAATAACTTAATTTTAAAATTCACACAGCCGCCATTTTGAGGTTATTAAAACAATTGAACTAAATTGGATAACAGTGCATTACAATGTGTATAAACATTTCCTGTACCAGATTTCATTGCGTTTGGAACATTAAATGGCGAGAAGGGTCTATTAAAATTTTTAATTTCCCTTGGCTGCCATGTTCGTTTTGTAGTTAACCGGGCTTTTGGAGGTCTTATAGATGAACTTCTAATATTGCCCTTTATCTCCGTACAAAATTTCAGGGTGATACCGCTAATAATTTCTGAGATATAGAATGCCGGTGAAATATTTCGCACATCCGCCATCTTGTGGTTATGTAAACAATTGATGAAGTTTGATGTCGGTGCATTACAATGTGTGTAAACATACACTGTACCAAGTTTTATTGCGTTTGGTTGGTTAAATCGCGAGAAACGTCTAATTAAAAGTCGCAAATTCGCGTGGCCGCCATGTTGGTTTTGTAGTTACCAGTTTTTCAATAGTCACATAGGTGAACTTCTAGTAGTTCCCTTTATTACCGTAAAAAAATCCAGGGTGATATCGGGAATAGTTTCGGAGATATTGAATGCTGGTGAAATATTTCGCACAGCCGCCATGTTGGATTGGTGAGACGTAACAAAATTTGAAGGGCACGGTCGGGGTCACCTGGAGTAGTGCTATGAACTTACCAAGTTTCATTGAAATCGCTCCAGCCGTATAGAATTTATTAGGGGACACACACACACACACACCTCACACACACACGCACACACAGACACACGGACAAAAGGTGATCTCATAAGACTATTTTTTCAAAATTGAAAATAGGCTAAAAATGGACCCCAAATGACGAGAAGGTTACCGTCCCCATAAGATAATAAAATGTTTAAAATATGCATAGAAAGACGAAAAATAAAGTTAAAAAGCTCCAATTGTAAAATACTTTCTCGCAATAAATGAAGTCGGATCCTTCTACGAAAACCTGCATAGTCTGCCTATCCCGAAGTTTGCCCGGTGAAATCTACCTCCGCCTTCCGGCGTGCCGAGAGGAATTTTTTAAGTCGCAAACAGTACAACAACGTAAACACCCACAACCGACCTTGTTTCAAAGTTTCCTTGTGAGCTTCGGGATCTTGCGTGAAGAAATTACATTTTCTACTAAAGTCTGCTCTATCTTGCTTTGTGCTGAAGTTGGGGAACTACTCAGACATGTACTGCGGAATATTTTAACTAGCATTTCATCTACAGCTAACGAGCACGCTGAACTAACACAGCTCCAAGCGAATCTGGAGCACATTAAAATAATAATCATTTGGTAAGACCTCCCTGTTTCATATCGACTCGTCGTATTGTGAAATAGTATGTTTGAAACATAGGCCGCGATTTTCATATAATATTAGGAGTAGGAGGAAATAATACGAATACATTACTTTTCGTATCATTCTTTTGGGGCTGGCTGCGTGGCTCATAGGTAACATTCTTGCTTGCTGTTCACAAGGTGCAGGGTCGAATCCTGGTGCAGTCACCTGGTATTTGACGGTGCACAAATACGAGGGAGCTGTGTCAGTAGATTTACTGGCACGTTAAAGATCCCCTTCGGGGCTAAATTCCAGCACACCGGTGTCTCTAAAAGCCGCAGTAGTTAAAAGGGACGTAACATAAATATTATTATTATTATTATTTTCGTTTCGGTCGTCTAGGGATTACGAGCCAATTTCCATTATTTGTCCTTTGCTGTTCCTTCTTCTTCCTCCAGTATTCCTTAATCTCACTATGTTTCTTCTTCCTTTCCTCGGACCATTTCGAGCTGGTTTTCTTTCCCTTCCTGCCTTGGAATCCCTCCATTTTTAGCACTTTTCCCTAATATATCTCTGAGGTGTATCTTCTTCACTGATATTGTTTCTTTCCAAATCATGTTTGACTTCTTGTACCCAGGTTGTTGTTGACTTCTTGTTCCACAAGTATTATTATCATTATTATTAATATCATCATTATTTTGGGACGTTGCTGCATCATGGTTATGTAGCCCCGTGTACGTGGATGTGTGTAGAATTTGTCTGATAACCTGTGTCACTCTGATGACGTTATTACTGTATTTGTAATCGAGGTAGGATATGGGTAGGAAGTGGCTGTGGCCTTAAGTTAGTTCATGGAGTAGAAGCCGCAAACCACGGAATACTACTTCCAGGTTCGTATTTATGTATATAGTGGTTGTTGTTTAAGAGACGAAACATCGAAGGGAACCCGATGTCACATTTGCCATGTGACCTCTTTGGCTCATGAAGAATTCATCATCCATGGAGCAGGCCAAGAGAGCGCTCGTTTGACTAATATGAGTTGCCATGCCGAGAGTATATTATGTTGTAAATATTTTGTGAACCCCATGATTATTAACCACTGTTGTAAATATTTTGGTTGCTCAGAAGAGAAATATGATTTATGATAAATAGGAGGCATGAATATAAAGAATCCCTAGTGAATGACGCAGATATTTTTACAGTCACACACTTGACTAGTCACTAGAGAGTCCATCCGGCATCTTAATGAGGCGACTCTTATCGCAAGCATGATTGCAGCGTGACGTACTATTTTTGACAGGCATGGTCCTGCTTTGACGTCGAAACGTGCTCGATAAATCGAGGAGTATCTGTGTGATTCTATTTAATATGGTGAAGAAACATACGTGAGTATGTGCAGTATGACTGCCGAGTGTGTTGATGATAATCAGTAATCACCAATTCGGAATATTTGTAATCCTTCACTAACAATTTAACATAGGCACAAAGTACGCTGCTAAGCCATGTTTTTTTTTCTTACATGTGCAGCCAGATTATCATCATCGGTGTTAAACAAGTAATGAACGATTCACGAGTGATCTTAATCAATCAGTTCTGAGTGTGTACTTTGGCCCAAGCCATAAGTTAGCTTCTGTGAGCGGAAAACCACATGGCCATTCTATCTTGCTAACCGCTACCAGTGTAAATTCTGTGAAATTGCAACTAGAGCGATAAATTCAGTGTAACCATCATGGCTTTATTGGAACATAACTATTATGAAGAAACGCCAATTATTCAACTAGTCATGAGCTTTGAAATGGAGTACACCCATGCCATGGCGGGGTTTAGCGACGGTCGGACCGCACTCCAGATGGTCTAGCGATGGTGGGATCGCACGTCAAATGGTTTAGTAATGGCTGAGATTGTACTACAAAGCAAGCACGTGGATTACAGGTATTCCATCCATACGCCTAATTTGCAACCTAAACCATGCATAACTATGAAGAACACACGTGAGTCAGGCTGACGGCCAAAACCTATTTTTATGTACGGTCCTGCTGTGGGGACTAGATTAGTTATTATGACCTTACGCCGCACATTCTTAGGTAGGATTTACACTTAACATGCACTCCTAGGTGGTGGAAAACCACAAATATAACGCATCATTTGCACTTGTTGAGGATAATAGCATTTGCCACCCATTATTGTACATAACATTTTTATATAACTTCGACAGAGCATCGAACCAACACTCTTTTACGTGTAGGATTTGTATCATAATCTTTTCTGAAAGAACAGCGTTTTATTTTAACACGTGGAACTCAACGACCAGCTGTTGGTCGTGAAAAGGAGCCAATGTTACACTTTATTTGGTATATTTTGACCTTGCAAACGCGACGACAGCGCACTCTTTTCTTCAGTAAATTATATAGAAGGCAGTGGGCTCAGTGAATAACAAACATTCTTGTTACCTGAAATCAGTTTATGTAGTGTGGAGAAGTGTAAAAAATACTTTTTTTGACATGCAGACGACTGCCAAACAAGCTATGAATTGTAACATTATAAGATGAGCTAAGCAGGCTATTCTTGATTCGAGAGAACGGGTCATTTTATAGGACTGTAAGCAAAAGACCCAAGTTTATAAATGCTAGATTTCCAGACGCTCAGGTCTGATATATGAGTAAATGGGACACCTTTCTGTAACTTCAGAGTATACAGCTGTTATGACAGCATTATTTAAACCTTATCCTCAAGCTTGGATTGTATAGATTTAAAAGGAACCATGTAATGTAAAAAACGCTCTACAGCTGTAGGATATGATTACCCTTAGATGCTAGTACAAGTTTTCGTACTTTATAGGCTGGTGACTCGTACGGTTTTTGTCACGTTACTACAGCAGATGATCAATGGATCAGTGGTATTGATCAGCACACTGAGGTGCTATTTATGGTATTGGAATTGATTTTTCTTCCAATGAAGTGTTTATATTGGATGCTTGGGACACCAATTGTTTACACTATACGAATTTAACATGGTCATTAAAAAAATACAATGAAACTGATAGGAGTAAACTAATCTGATAAATAAGAAGGTAATAATCAAATATCAGGGTTTTTCAACTAAAACTGAATATAAACCAAAAGCTAGGAACTCTAATGAAATCTAAATAAAACCATAAACTTAAATGAACCTTGATGACCATAACTTAGACTTGTTTCTTCGTCTCATTTTAAATACAAATATAGATTTTCCCTATTGAGCGACGACAGTCAGATAGTTACGTGTTTAAACGCGGTAGCTAAGCTGATGATGCGATGTTAGACATGCATTAATTCATGCTATCGCCAACATAACGTTTCTCTCCCAACACAAACATGACCCAAGTTCGCAAAGAGCGAATTTGCGATGAAGGAAGGTAACTGTAGTGGCGCCCATTGCGCATCTAATTTAAGAGTTAACATGTTATTCATTTGTGTTGTAAATAGGATAGATTTTCATACTTTCTGTTAGGTTCAGAATGTGCATAGCTTCAGCTTGGAAATAAATTTTGGATGAAACGCTTCTCGTTTACATCGTTGCCATTATGATTACCGAACGATAGGCATTAGATTAAATGATTATAACGTTAAATGTTGGAGATGACACCATCATAGCGTAGCTTTAAACTTATTATGCTTTAAATGTAACTAATATCTTGCATTGTAAACAAGTAAATAACTCACCTTACTGTAGAATCATTCTTGTACTATTACTATTATTGAATCTCCGAAGTAATGGGATAGGGAAGATCTACGTGTCATTCTCTTAGATTGCATTCTTTGTTTTTCCACTTTTGCGTAGGACTTCGAGAGGCTTAATTTGTTAGGATTGTCGCACGGAGACGAATTAATTATTATGAACATTGTTAGCACGGACTAGCCGTTTTCACCTCTCGGAAGTGGTTAGGGGTCTGCCACTTTTTTTAATAAACTGAGTGCGATTTAAATGTAAGCCTTGCCTCTTAATTGTATTTGTTGAGTTTGTATTCCTCTGGACTGGTAGTTTTTCCTCTCATTACACCCGACACCCCCCCCCCCCCCCCCCCCGAGTACAGTTTCTTGAGTGCTTTCCCAGTCCAAGAATGCATTCCTTCCCGGCCTATATGTCTTCCTGGGAGATGGGGTTTCGGAAGTGTCATTTAAGGTCGATGGCTCCCCGGAATCCTCGTCAATCGGGCACAGTATTGTAAATGTGTATGTCTATCTGCTCCAGCATCCCGTAAGATCCATTGAATATAATATTCATTAATCGATATTTACACTAAGAATGGCTTTGATGGAATTTAGCATCGATTTTAATTCAAAATTCAAATTTGAACATTATTACTAACAATATAATAATTATTAGTATTATTAGTATTATTATTATTATTCGTATTTCGCTATGCCCGTCTAAGGAGTGCGATTGACCCTACCTAGCTGATCTTGCTTTCTTGTTCTCTCAAAGTCTTTTCATATTCCCGCTATTGCTCTTTCTGCGCTCCTCCGTCCAGATTCATTTGGAGGCAATATTTGGGTACTCTGAAAATTTATGATAGTCGACTAGTTCCCTGAATTTAGATCTGTCCAGTACCGTATCACCTGAGAATCTTTTTCAACTTCGAGCAGCCAGTTGTTCTTGGCTTTCATTGAGAGAGTAAATGTAGAATTCTTTCAGTCAGCGGAAGATCACTCATACTGAGAATATGCCTATGAAATTTCAAACGTATTTTTCTAAAAATGTCCGAGATTTTCTCCGAATGCTAAAAGAAGCTCCTGTGATTTCCTTTCCATCAAAATTCCCTCAGTACGAACTGGGTCAAAACTTTTCCTCAAAATTTTTCTTTCTTGTTTTTGTAATATCTTTAATAGTGATCAGTGTTCCAGAGACGTCTCGGGTTTGATTACCGTGTTTTAATGGAGTAATTTTGCATTATGGTGGATGAATTTCTTATAATAGCTGTCCCATATGTTTCTAAAGGCTCTTTGCAATTTAGACATTCTCTCTTTGTTTGCAACTCGACTCAGGCCTGAGGGTTCGATAATTTCTCCTACGTATTTGAATTTAGACACTTGAGTTACTTTACCGAACAGAGTTACCAAAGGTTGTTTATCCATGTACCGACGAGATCCTTCCATGGACTGGGTTTCTTCGGTATGAGATTTAGTGGCCGGTTTTGACAGCAATTTCATGGAGTTCTTCAATGGGTAGAAACGCTTCCTGCTTATTTTTCGACAAAATTTCCAGGTCATCTGCATAGGCAAACATCGTAAATGGATTATGTTCTCGCGTAAATTACCAATGGTATCTCTTTAACATTCTTTTCCCAAATCCTAATCACTTTTTCTAGAACAAGATTAAATTTGTAATAAGGGGGTTAGTCCATCCCCTTGTCATAATTCAGTTATAACATGAAACGGTCCAAACATCTCGCCTCAGAATTGAACCTTTGAAGTTGTACGTGTTATTATTATTGTTATTATTTATTTTTATTATTATTATTCACCGAAATATATATTATTTAAATGTGGAAAGAAAATCACTGTAATGTTCAACTGTATGTGAACGCGAGTCAAGTTGTTCCGGGAGTCATTATTAACCACATTGCACATCAAAGCTCTCCACCCCTCGAGCCACGTGTCGCACCCCCATAACCCCGGGGATACATACAGCGTCCTGCAATGGAGCAACTTAAAACTACATCACTGAATTGTGTGGAATATGTTTTATTGAAACTGTTAGTCTCGCACAGGATGCAAGCTTTTATACTAGCCAAGTTGATTGCATATTTCTCAGGTGCCATTCACTATAAAGGAGAGTCCTGTTCGCCTTTCTTACCCATGGTAAAATAGCTACATGAATACCTTATTTCCCCGGGATCTATTGGATATTGTTAAAATTTGGTTTTTATTCCTTTTTAAAACACTGTTCCACAATCTCTTTAAAATAGTCATCAAAGATAAGCTGTAACTTTAAAGAGCACCAATTACTTCAAATTAATGACATGTTGTCGGAATAATGTCCCTTTTAACCACTGTAGCCTAAGAGACGCCGAGATTAATAAAATTTCCCGTAAATTGAGATCATTACGTGCCACGAAGTCTATGGACATGACGCACCCAAACACACCAAAATTTCATCGATTGAGACAGGAGAGTATCTGCTATATTGATCTTTGAAGGCTAACGTTTAAACCAATACGCCATTTAGCCTGACGTGGTTTTCAAAGAGGTTAGATTTTTTGGTAAATTGTCTACCGCAGAAAAATACTTATCAGAGGATGTATCCTTCGACTTTGAAGTGCTACCCTGTGGGCTACATATGGTAAAATTGCATTGGAGGCTCTCAGCTCGTCCACCAAGAACGTGGGAATCATGGAACAGCAAATCTTTATTTAAAACTAAATATATTGGGGTCTAATTTTATTCAATTGCTTTCAAATACGCAAGGTGATGGCTGTTTGAAACTTCAAAAACGTATTCATATTTCTCGTATCTTAATCAAGATATCGAAGTGAAACTTTGAATACTGAACCACTACTATACCCTTCATCTACTATACGTAAATACCCTATATGGCTTACGTTAAGTAAATTACAGTACACTGATGGAACGCATGTCAATTCTTCTGGGTTTTAATTCTTTAAATCGTTACAGAATGATCCAATCTACAGTACGTAACATTTGGTATAGTGGACTGCGAATGTAGTCTAAACTTAACTGTATCAATTCAATATTTTATTTTCTATAAATTATGGATATTCTTCGTGGACAAAAAAAAACATTTATCTGTATTGATAAAATTTGGCACGAATGTACGCCTGTAGTGGTATTTCATCTCCAAATTCACTTGGGCCGGGGCCTTGAAGACGCAGTTGTAAATCCACTAGCTTCCCACTAAGGCTTCAATTTCCGATTGTGATGTGATATTATCGATTCTCGATGTTCATTTGTCTCTTTGCAACAATCTCCTTCTCGACAATGCAGAAGAGAGATATGACTTCCTATGTAATTATTGCACAGTACTATGATGTTGAGCAGCATTGCAACAAACTCGTATTTGTCACCGAAGTGCGATTTATTCACTAAACGTTGAGAACCTGTAGATACGCGGGTAGCGTAAATAATATAACCTAACAACGATTAACGATGTGGGATTTTCAGGGTGAAATATCACGTCCTGCAACTCAAATTACGTGTAAGAAGGTCTCTTGGCTTATGATCATGACATTAAATACCACGTTAAACTACAAGCTTTCTTCCTACATTTTACTTGGACATCTCTGAGGAGATGGAAATTGCAAACGTTTTTGGGGAGTAGGAACGTCCTATACCTAGAGTGTTAAATTTGCAATATTGATGACCCATTATCTCAGAACCTTTGACTGATAGAGATCTGAAATTTTTGGGAGGTATAGTATCACTCCTTTTTTGATGGCTGAACCATAATCAGAATATACATACAAATAATTAGTTAATTATGATTTTTGTAAAATTTTGTTCATTTTTAATTCCACATTTTCTTCTATAAATAAAAACCGTTAGAGGCAGAAATGGTTTGGTAGTTCAGTAACTGCAGTATACCAAGATGTAACACTATATAAAATATAGTAAACATATCTGTAATACTTTCGGAGATAATGGGTCAAATGTAATAAGAAAATTAATTTTTGGGAAATCAAGTTCAAAGTTTGACATGGTGTCAACTCACATATGGAGGCATGCCAGCTCCAAGGAAAAGTCAATCCTTTCTTTATGGACCTCATTCCGTAAGAAAATCTAGTATTACTATCAAACAAATCATTCTTGCATTTTCGAAAAGTCCAAAATGACTTGCAATATTTGCAATCTCCACTGTATTACCCATTTGTTAGCAACTCAAATCCTTGCAGAGATACTAATTTGCCCACGACAAACATCACTTGACACGACAACTTGTAAATCATGTCCTAAAACACTCAAATATAATTGTTGTTAATTTAATTAAGGAGCTTGGGACATCTTGGTCTTCAGCCCCATGTATTTGGGTGTGTGTTGAATTTGTCTGATAACCTGTATTTATGGGATGACTGTAGTTATGTGTGCAGCTGTTTTAGCGACAGGGTACTCCGGGACTTGAAATAAGGTAATATCTTGGCATTTGCCTGGAGGGAGTGTGGCAAAACTCGGGGAAATGCCTCACTCAAGATAACTACTGTCAGCACCGGTATTCGAACCTATGATCTCCGGATGTGCTGCAGGTGCTCACGCGGTCGTGGTGCACAATTTAACGAGCACCTCTACTCCACGGGACTCAACTATAATAAAACCTAACCTTAACAATTTACGTGTTGTTCTTTGTGGAAAAAATAAGTCTCTACTCTTCGAAGCACTTGTGGGCTTGTCCGTATCGTCTACCTGTAATTTAAAAAATCGTACTTTTACGTTACTTTCGGTATTATCATTGGATTCAGATCCAGGCACAAGATCATTTCCATGGAAACGTCTTCCAGATTGAACATTTCCGAAGATACAGATATTTAAGGAAATCACTGCATAACAACTGAATGTATTTACATCTGCACTAATAACTTTGAAATAATAAAAAGCACACTTCCCATTGGAATTTTTCGACAAATAATGCATCAAATTATTCAGGAGAGATCAAATATTACTAAGAGATAATAATCGGACAATGTAACTTTTTGGCCGATTTCACCATTCGTACTCCCCTTAAATACGTGTGGGGTACGCACTGTCCCATAAGATGACCAATCACTGTGCTATTCCTATTCCCCTTAGCAGTCAATCTATAAAGACATGACCTACAGTGAATGGTGGTTAAATTGCATACTGCACATTTTATGGCTTCCTGCACAAATTAAACTCTTGTAGGCATTTAGGCATTAAAATGTCATGATATCATAAAATGTCATGATATCATAGTATTGAAGTACTGTAAAATTCCCAGCCAATGAAGTCGAATTTTGAAGGTTGGAAAAAATCCATTGTACACAGAACCGTATGTAGCCAGCTCTTAAATAGCCTCTCATATGGCATTTAGAGATAAGAAGATAATAATAATCAAATCACTGCCACAAGTCACCCAAAAGGGTTTCTGTTTCATTGCTGCAGTTGATCGTTGTATTTGAAAAGTAGATCACATAAATGGCTTAATTTCAATAGATCTACACCAGATAAATATACGATGAGTAATTATTATTATTATTATAGCTTGTCACGGTGGGTGAGTGGATAGCATGTCGGTCTACTAACCCCAAGATTGCAGTTTCGCTCCTGGCCGTGGTAAGTGATTTTTTTGAAAGGCGTCAAAAATACGACACGCATGTCATACGATGTTGGCATGACAAAGAACCCATTTGAATTCAGTAGGCCGTGTTCATAATGGCAAAATTAATCTCGGGAGTTTCCGCCAACACCAAGTTCCTCATTCCTCTACTAGAAAGCGCTATTGTGTTCAAGGAGCTTTAACCTCCTTGACTTTTATATTGATTCAAGGAACAACGAAATTCGACATGCAAGCTACCCTCTGTGTGTCAAATTACAAAGCTTGCACCCGGCACGCGAGGCCATACGATATTATTATTATTATTATTATCATTATTATTATTATTATTATCATTATTATCATTATTATAATTATTATTACTATGATTATGATCCAAGTCACTGGTAACCATATTTCTACCGCTGCTGCAATCTAGCTATCGGGTGTTACTCACAAAATCCTCGCCTACCGAAACATTTCGAATTTCATATCGAATATCGAACGGTGAATCAGTTACGGTGGTGTATCTTTCTCTCAATGTTGTGATGCGGACTTTCCCTGTCGTCTTGAATATCAAACCACTTCCGATATCAAACACATTTTGATGACTTTTTTCAGTTATAACATCAAATCAGTTCTCGAAATGAAGTACATGGCGCGTCAAACCGACTGCAATTATAATGTGGTTGGCACGTTAAAACGGGCGCACAGAACACTGACAGTGGGGAGGAACATATTCAACTTTTAATAGAATTTGCATCATGATCCAATGATATTCTAAAATAAATAAAAATGAAAATATATACGTACAAACCGGAGGGGAGAACCTGGCAGCATTTTGCTGTGAATATTGTTCCCTAACGTATCGTAAATTATATGGAGACTGACAAAGCCTGGATGGACGGACTGTGTCGCGACGACTGACAATCTCCTCGTGTTTCGCGCTCTATGACGGGAAATGAGTGTGCGTGCGTGTCACCATGGAGTTATGGCAGGACAAGTGCCACGCTGCTCAGTGTTGTGATTCTGTCCCTTCGTCGATCTGTAGGAGTTCTAAGATGGAAATAGGATCGTCTGTACGAGATAAGAAGGAAAATAAACGTCGTTACAAGCGTAAGTGATATTCAGATGCAGATGATTATATCGACATGGAAATCCAACATCATTTTAGCGTTAGAAGAGTAATTACGAGAAGTGTAAACGAACAATGGAATATAACAAGACTTGAAGCCATTTTCAGTGTTTCCTAAATAACAGTTAGTTGACAACATTTCAGGCGGCCTACAAGTATATATGCCCAAATACGAGGATTATCCAGCCATTAAGTTTCCTTATTAGGTAGATCCCATTTCAATGGATACCATGTTGTGACTTCCGTAAAATTCCAACACATTTTCTTGTTTAACATCCCTCGAAACCTACGTGAGTTCAAAAGTTTATATATATTCAGCTAAGATGACCACCTCAAATATCTACGAAACCGTTTAAGATATCGGCATTCTGTTTTCAAATTCATAAATCGTACTACGGGGCTCATACAACACGCTCCATTTCGCTCCCAGCATATACATATTTACAGAGCAACTTCCGTTTTTTAAATGGGACTATACTGATTTCACCCACTGAAACAACTAAGAACCAAGTGAAAAGTTCAGTGATGTGCTTATTTTGCAAATCCGACGAGTACCTTTAGAGATATTGAAGGTTTCCATATGTGCCAGCATTCGACAGAAAGCGATGCGCCAACCGCTGGAATGTGAAGTGCATGATTCTCTTGCGTGACCCACTCCTTGTTGATTCGAATGATTAAACGGATGAAGAGATTCATTCATAATTCGCAGAAGACAAAGTCAATGAGAAGAACTGGAGAATTATCATGTGAAGAAATTTCCTTCACCAAAAAATTAGCAATATAATCAGTCAAGTAAAAGGAAACAAAAGTGAAATAAAATTAGGGGACAAAGTCCTAATGGGGAGTGACAATACAAAACGCATAGTCTGGCCATTGGGAGGGTTGTTCAGATTTTCCATGGTAAGGATGATGTTACTCACCTTGTGTGACTGCAGACTGCAACACCTACCTTACTTAGACCTATCCAAAGGGTAATATCCTTTAGAAGTCTCTGCTGGATGGGTGGAGGAGTTAAAGGCCTTGATAGGGAGATTGAGACATTGGAGATTCAAGTCTGGTGGAGTTGATAAGCCGCTGACACACAAAGAAAGCACGCAGGCCTCATTGACGGCAGCTCAATTAGCAAGGCGTCACTGTCTTCTTCGGAAAGGTGTGTACTCTAAGCACCATTTCTTTCGGCCTCCTCAAAGTACAGTTCTGCTCTGTCACTGGCTGACATTTTAATACCGTTCCAAATCAAAAGCAAAGATCTATTTTTAATTCAGCGGTAACGACGTGTTGTGTTCATTTAATAAAAGCCATATAGAAGCCGTTGTTAAAGTACTATTCTTGGCTTTATAAACCTGCCACTGCCTGTTACCAGAAATACATTAACGATCCTCAAATGTTCTTACTATCAAATTATTATTATTATCATTATTATCATCAAACAAATTATTCAATCGTTGAAGGACTACAAGGCACCAGACGAAGACTCTATAATCCCCGAACTTTGGAAATATGCTGGTGACAAGACGCTAGAAAAACTGTTGGAAATTATCTGCGAAATTTGGGAAACAGAGAGACTCCCCAACGGGTGGACTTCTGCCTTGATTCACCCCCTCCATAAGAAAGGAGATAAAACACATGTAAATAACTATCATGGCATTTCCCTCCTTCTGATAACCTATAAGATTCTCTCGAAATCTCTTCTAACTAGAGCAGAGAAACAACTAGATTCACAACTGGGAGAATATCAAGCCGGTTTCCGGAAAGGGCGATCATGCGTCGATTATAAACATCAAAACTACCCTCTCCTATTTGAAGATCAGGAATAAGAAATTTGTTGTGACCTTCGTAGACTTTAAGAAGGCCTATGATTCTATTGATCGCAACACCCTGATCCGAATCCTGAAAGAATTTGGCTTGGACAACAAAACCAGAGCGATCATCCAACAATCGCTGACCAACACCAACTCGAAGATGAAGTTTAGGGGCGAGATATCAGCCACCTTTGAAATCAGGACAGGAGTAAGACAAGGAGATGGTCTCTCACCTTACTCTACAACTGTGTCCCCGAGAAGGTTATCCATGAGTGGCCTAAAGAACTGAATAAACAAGGAGTTGCAAGCGGAGTCAGACTGGGATACAGAAGCCGGAACATCACAATTGACTGTCTAGACTTTGCCGATGATCTTGCAATCATTTCTGTTTCATTAGAGACAGCCACGGAACAGATTAATCAGCTTAGTGCACAAGCAGCGAAGGCAGGACTCCAGATCTGCTTTGAGAAGACAGTGTTCATAACTAATATCGAACCGGCGCCCAATCACCTTGCTGTGGGACGAGGAAACATTAAGCGAGTTGCAAAGTTTGAGTACCTGGGAGAAATTATAACACCCAATGTATCAGAGAAAGAAGCATTCACATCGCGCATGAGCAAAATGGAAATGGCCTACCATTTAACTAAGGAAATCTATAAGAAAATGTAAATATCCTTCAACGCAAAACTAAAACATTACTGCAGTGTCATCCGTCCGGAGTTCTTGTATGCTTCTGAATGCCTCACGATGAACACCCCGAAAAATGGAGGCCAAAGAAGGGAAAATTTTGAGAAAGATATTGGGTCCCATCAAAGACAATGGGGGATACAGAAGACGGCATAACCATGAACTATTATACTCATGTGGAGAAGATAAGTGACGTCATCCGGAAGAGAAGGATGACATTTTATTGACACGTGAAACGATTGAGCCCAGCGAGACTGACCAACCGCAACATAACTTACTATCAGGAGAGGAAAACAAAATGGGCCTGGGTCATTGAACTGGATAAAGATCTGAAAGAAGTGGGGATTACACCAACATACATTCAGGAGCGCGATCCACTCGAAAGGAAACTTCGAGCTTGCAAAGGTTTCCAAGAAAAACCGAAGCTGAAAACGGGAAAGATTTGGACCCAGGAACGAAGGAAGTCCACCGAGAATGCGGGCGTACTGGGCAAACATCAAAGCCTGTAGAAGACAGTTGGAATGACGCGGTCCATAGATGGCCTATACGAAATGAATGAAAGGAGTATGATCTTCATCATCATTATCATCATCATCAACATCATCATCATCATTATTATTATTATTATTATTATCATTGATGTGTAACATCCACTCAGTAGCTGGATATTTTTTGTGGGAGTGATTTTGGTAAAGGGACGGAAATGGTACGGAAACAATTAGCGCGGTGGCGGACATTGGTACCACGACGTACTGTCGGCCATGTGGCTATGTGGAATGTATCTCGCATACGGTTTACTTCAAGGATTGGAGGCCCCATTATAGATATTCCTACGATAAATCATCTCCAAGTTGTCGTCCTTTCGTGTGAAAATATTCAGAGCCTTACAGTAGTCGCATATGATGTGTAACATGTGAAAAGTTATCGTACTATGTGTCTGCCGGGGGCGCAAATCCCTTGTTAACGGGTGAACTCTGTTGGTCATTGAAATAACTACTTGTAAAACTCCAGTGCCAAATCTTGACCGGTTCGCGCATGTCGGCCATGTGGCTATGTGGAATATATATCGCATACGGTTTACTTCTAGCTTTGGAGGCCCCATTAAAGATATTCCTACAATAAATCATCTTCAAGTTGTCGTTCTTTGGTGTGAAAATACTCATTACATCATATATACTGAAAACAATTATGAATTATTAAATCTTCGTACTTTTGCTGTAGGCTATTCTTATTCAATGTAAGCATTCGAGGTACTGTCGGCCAACATACAACCCTATGTGGAATGAATATCGCATACGGTTTACTTCAAGGTTTGGAGGCCCATTAAAGATATGCCTACAATAAATTATTGGCACTGGAGTTTTACAAGTAGTTATTTCAATGACCAACAGAGTTCTTTGTTAACAAGGGATTTGCGCTCCCGACAGACACATAGTAGAATAACATGTCACATGTTATACATCATATCGACCGTATTTCGCCAGAAGGGCGAATGCGCCATTTACAAAAAAATTCAGTATTAACAGAAAACTGATTCCTACTGTCTTTAGTAATTTATTATTAATGTTCCATGCAAATTTAAGAAGCCTAATATGTTTCTTATCTTCTAATAAATATTATTCATCACTGAAACCTTTGGTTTGTCGCTCACACGTAAAAAACGAGAATTTTTGGCATATTCGCCCATTTGGTGGAGTAAAGTCTCCTTACTATCTTATTCGCCCCTATGTTCGCCTTTTTGGCCTTATCAGAAAGTTATATTCAACTTTCCGTTTGTAATTGCTTTAACTAGCTCTCTGTTTATTTTGATAGATTGATACCTGTTTTGAGGACATTTCAAACAGAGAGAGAAAATTCTAAACGAGTAAGAAGTATTGAATCCCAAATCAATGATCAACTTTAATTTATTGCATTACTTTAAGAAAAATGTACACGTGATGTAATGGCTGCGTGATAATGGGAAGGATACAGATTTAAAGTTCCTCTGGGTATTCATCTTCTTCATCAGTTTCCTCCAATGTGTCATGGACATTTCCAGATTTCGGCAACTGTAGGGATTCCTGATGGTAAATTGGCGTGATAATGTTCATTGAGCATAGCTTCTGTAGGTCCTCGAATTTCTTCATAGGCAGAGGAAGTCGTGTCTCGT
This sequence comes from Meconema thalassinum, assembly GCA_946902985.2. Taxonomy (NCBI): domain Eukaryota; kingdom Metazoa; phylum Arthropoda; class Insecta; order Orthoptera; family Tettigoniidae; genus Meconema; species Meconema thalassinum. The sequence continues at coordinate 1,213,342,387 of OX336388.2, forward strand.
AGGCCCGCTGGAGCATCTCCTGCTTTTTCTTAGATCTTTGCCTTTTCACTGGCAATATTTCTGCAATTGTCTCGCTGTTCTCAGCAAGTGTGCGGGTAATGTACAGGCACTTTTCTTCCTTCACGAACTTGACCGAACGGATGCCTTTAAAGGGAAATCGCTTCTTATTAAACATCACATCCTTATCAGCAGAATTGCTCTTCCAGTCTTGAAACTCACTATGGTTCAAAACATGACATACGTATGGTCGAGGATTAGTTCTGGAATTCCTTATTATTGTTGGCCATTCACTTGGAGCCCAGATTGTAATTTTGCGGCACGCTGCTTCAATAGAGGCATGCATTGAATCTACTGGCATGTACGTGTGGCCTGGAACAAGATACGTTATTTTGATTACCTGTATTGTTATGCATTCCTGCAACACTTGACTGAGGGTGTTAATCATCTGCTTGTTTTTATTTTGTCCCGGACAAGAATCGCAATATAAATTTAACGTAGTGATTTCATTTCGTTCATCAACATGTTTTATGTACTTTTGAAGAATGGTGCAAACTTCGTTAGCTCCTCGTTTTCCATCACATTCTCCCCAGACATAAGAAAAGCCATTTCTAGTCAAACTCTCATAGAAACACAAATTGTATACAGCATACTTCCTACTGTAATACAACAACATGCTGTCTCCCATGGGTGTATTGAGTACCTTTTGTAGGTCAAATGACGTTTTAAGGACACTGGGGTCTTCTGTATGTATCTTCTGATCCTTTAGGAATATCTCTTCTACATGTTGCTTTTCTTTAAGGTGGATATCCAACTCTGATCTTTGTTCCACAGTTACGCTTTCTTCTGGCATATTTTTATACTTTTCACAAGTGGAACATTTGTCTTTCTTTCGGGTGTGAAAGCCGATATTGAAGGATGTGTTGAATATCTTATTAAACACTTGAATACTCACGGAATCAGTTGCATGCCGTTAATACTGTCTGTATACATTCGAAATATTTTTCATTTCAGCTGGCAGGTACTTTCGTGTTGTACTCTTCCTGCAATAATGTGAAGGTACCGCTGGCAACCGCATAATAAATTCCTTTACCTCTTTTACACCGCTATTCTTGCTTTTGTTATGTGGCTCATGGCGACCTCGCATATCTGGCTTAGCAACAATTAAATCTGTTGAATTTTCGACAGTGTATCTAATAAGTTTCTCGGATATAGCAAGGGTCTTTAGAAAAAATCTTAAACATACACGCACACGCTCTCCATTAAGTGGCAAAAGGTAGTGCTTAGTGTTTGATTTCCTACTCTTGGTTTCTTCAACTCTTCGTCTTTTCCTTGATACTAACTTTACATTACTTAAAATAAAGTTTTTTTTATCTAATCCGGATGAAAGCTTCCAATAGTTATTACAAATTCTCTCTCTGTCGTCTTCTTTAAATTTGCTGCATTCGTTACTGCAACTTTTACAGACACATGGATTATTACCTAACACACATTTTTGTGACACTTTCTTGCCCCTGGATGACAGATATTCCAGACCAAGCAGACGATTCTTCTTCCACAATTCTTTTTTTGGGACTGATTTTTTCTTTCTCTTCCCACTTTGCACTACAATTAGAGACTCACGACTCGTGGTTAAGTGTGATGTTCCATCTGAATCTTGGTCACTCACTTCAGGTAGTTGCAGATCTATTGTCGGGTGTTCATTATTTGAACCACTGCAAGGTACGAATGAATCCTGGCCTTTGTCTTCCAGATGGGGACAATTAATGTGAGTTTCATTGCTTCCCCTTTCAGTAGTTAAATCATCAGCTTCTCGAAAATCGCTCTCATGAATCACCGTTGTACCATTATTAGGGCACATCTCATCACTTCCCAACACAGGCACCAATTCACGCTCAAACACATAGTCGAAATTCGTAATTTCATTATTTTCAGTTCTTGTATCTTGGTCCACTGAAACACTCTGTAGATCAGAAGTACCGGTAGTATTTCCAACGTGACTTTGGCTTATCTCCTGTTCACAGTTCATTTCAACGTGCTCAGCATTCTCCCGCTGATTACTTGTATCTCTCAGTGCTAGCTCCACCAACTTTCTCCCTCTGAATAACGACATGCTGAAATGTTTCTGAAATAAAGAAATAACCCAAGTAAACCCTCATCTTTTATTAGCCACAAAGCTGTTCTTATACGTACACTTTAACTTTCATTGTGAGGCATTGCCAACTGGGTATTATAAATGATGTCTACGATCTACAACTTCAGTTAGCTATGTTTATCAAAGCATACGTAGGAAGGTATTCCAATTACTGTGCTTATCGTGGGTTTTGTTTCGGAACAAACTGGCATAACCATGAAAACTAGTTCTATCGTTATAATTAATTATATTTTACCAATTTTGTGTTAATATTTAGTATTTAATTATTAAGAAGCATGCACATACCTTAAATTATCATCGAGAGGAAATGTCAACACAAGGTATTGCAGTTTCCCACTCATCGACAATGCAGATAAGGTGTCCTGTGTACAAGAATGCATGCGTGATAAGAAAGAAAACAATGTTAAACTCTTATTTCAATAGAATTCCATGGACATTCGCCCTTCTGGTAGTAAGCACTTTTCACGTTCGCCTTTCTGGATGAGAGATTCGCCCTTTTGGCGACAAACATTTATCACATTCGCCGTTGTAACTTCTAAACAAAGTTAATTTCCCGCCGTTATTTTCGATACTAGACGTTCGCCCTTGTGGCAGTAGACGCATTTCGACCTATCGATATTAGAAATTACATAAAGTGAAAATCGCAAAAATTGGTCTATTCGCCCTTGTGGCAAAATACGGTCGATATGCGACTACTGTAAGGCTCGTAATTTTTAGCCTACTTTTCACATTTTGCAAAATTGAGGAAAAAGTAGACTTATGAGACCGGGCAAATGTGTGTCTGTGTGTCTGTCCTTCTGTCTGTCTGTCTGTCTGTCTGTCTGTCTGTCTGGCTGAGTGTGTGTCCCCCACTATCAACTCCTAAATGGCTGCAGCAATCGAAACAAAATTTGGTGTGAGTAAAGATCTATACCTGAACATCTCACGGCCATATTTGAAAATGATGTCAGTGCTACCAACTGCTGAAAAATCGCAATTGAAATTTGAGCTCCATGTTGGATATCTTGGAAGGTATAAATGGGAGCTATTTCGAAATTGGCACACGTATAGATAATAATATTGCAGTTTACGTTCCAGGAGGCCATACATGGCAGTGTTGCCAAAATGATTATAAGCCTGCTGATAGGACCAAAATTTTAATGCATATAACGTCTACACTATCAATTGGATTTTAACCAAATTTCGTATGTGCTATGCGTACATAAACAGGTATGACTGAGCGTACTCTTAAGAGCCGCCAAGGCTGCCAACTGTTAAAAAACGCTCTCAATTTTTTTTATTCAAATACCCATATATCAGAAAGTATGCAAGCCGACAGCTTTAAACTATGCACTCGTATAGTACCTGACATTCTATATTAATTTGGAGTAACTTATATTCGTCAGTGCTACCAACATGATTCTAAGCTTGCTGAGAGGTCCAACTTTAAAATACATGTAACTTCTATACTATCATTTAGATTGCAACCAAATTTCGTGTGTGCTATGTGTACCATAACAGATATGACTATGCCGATTCTTAATAGTAACCAGGGCTGCCAACTGTTAATAAATACTGTCTCTATTTTTGTTACCCTAATATCAATATATCAGAAAGTATGCAAGCCAATAGCTCTAAACTTTGCACGCGTATAGTACCTGGCATTCTAGATTAATTTGGAGTAACTAATATCCGTCAGTGCTGCCAACATGATTCTAAGCCTGCTGATAAGTCCAATTTTTAAATGCATGTAACTTCTATCCTAACTAATGGATTTCAATCAAAATTGGCACAACAATAGATCATATTATTTCAGATTATTTCTGACCAATACATGTATGCCATTGTTGCCAACATGATTTTACGCACGCTGTTAGATCCAATGTTTAACTGCATGTAACGTCCGTGCTATCCATTGGACTTCAACCAAATTTTGTATTCTGTAACTTAAGAGATGGAACTAAAAATATATTCAGTCACCAGGGCTGCCAACTGTAGTTCTCTATTAGGCTACATTATGCCACGTATACAGTATTTCGAACTAATTAGAAATTTCGATATTACCAACTTAAATTCGTCATTATTCTAGATAGATCCATATAGATTAATTATTGGCATGAATCTTAATTTTTAAGAAAAGTAGGCTCTTTAGTTCGTCACGGAACTTCTTGTTTATTATATAGTCTCTGTTTCCATCCTTGAAACTGGAGAATTCTTCAAAACGCATCACCATAGATTCTGTGGGTAGAAATCACACAAACTGAAGCTAGGGCTACAATGAGTCATTCAAGCCAAGGTGAGGAGAGAAGTAGTTAGCTTTCCCTTTCTTCACTGAGTCAGTGCAGCAGTCCTGATCCTTTGAGAACCACCTTTCACAGCATTCACATGTACTGGCTGTGCCTCACCTATCAAATTTTGAGATGAAGCCATCTAGAGAATCTATTCTTCAATTGCGACGTTCCGTTGTGTAGGCCTACTGTTCTCTAGCAAGGAATCTGAAAGTTTTTCGGTGAACTCGGCCTGATATTTAATGAATCTTCTTTGGTAGTTGCCGAGTGAGAGGCGGAGAGTGATTAGTCACCGCCAGTTGACTAGCAATTGCCGATAGCATAACAGCAGGACGGGATCTCCGAATGCTGCCATCGCATTTCGAGCTGGCAAGATACCGTAGTTGAGTTAATTACGGCTTGGGGTGAAGTACTGTATGCTATTACGTATCTCGCGAACATGGTCAGGTACGGAACAAAACATCGAATTTTCCTAGTGGAAACTTATATTCTCAAGAAGAAGTTTGCAGTAAATTTGTTAATAAGTTTCAGCGTCGTGTGATTTAAACTTGTGGGGGAACCTCAAACAAACGGTATACCGAAACAATCCGCGTACTATGGAGGCTTTCAAGAAAGAAATAACTGCACTGATACAAAATATCAGTGAGGATGAATTACAGCGAGAGTACCAAAACTTCCTACGACATTGATACAATGTGTTTAGAAAATGAAGGACTGCATTTCCAGGAACTACTCTGAAATTCATGTAAGTAATGATGATTATTAAATACATTAAAATTGATAATGTGTTAATCTAATGAGGCGTGCAAATTATTAGACTCAAATAAAGAATTTAAATCAGTCACAATTTTTATTAAAAATCATTTAATTTTATTTTTAGTAATGTTTTCTCCCCTGTGAACTCACAACATTTCCCATAAAGAATTGCATCTGGAAGTTTTCGAAATTGGAGATTCTGAGAGGCATCTGAGCTGGGTCCATTTCTTCTTTTTTCGTTGACTTTGGAATGTATCCTGCAAATTATGTGATTTCAACCCATTGTCAACGAATCTTTGAATAGTTCAAGAGTGGACCATTGGTAATAAAATACTTCCAAACTCTGTGGTCTCAATTCACACGAAAACAAGAATAAAGTAACCAAAGCAAAACGTGTGGCATTCTGCATTAAGAAGGCTCCTCTTTTAATGAAAACTCTAAATAATTAATTTACTCTCAGATTCTTTAAAAAAGAGGTATTAAGACTATTAATTTAACATTTTAAATAGTTTCAGCACATTGCAAATCATGTCTACCGTATTAAGTCACAAAACGCACTAAGTAAATGTTGGAGAACTGCCATCGAGTTTAATAATTTGCACACCCCTGTAGTTGGGCACAACGCTGCAGATAGCGCCAATGCCTTGCTTGACACGCGGCTACACACAGTGCCCCGGCCGTCACACGGCGACTGTTAGGGCCCGTTCTATAGGGAAGGCCCTCACAGTAGATGCTTAGAGATCCAACATATTATGACTTTCAGTGACATGGATACTTCCTGTCCTTTAAAAAATCCAAACCTTTGATCTCAGGATCATAAAGTGAACTTTCGTATCACTGTTCAACCGACGATGCTAGCTCTACGCTAAATATGACGCGTCAGAAATACGTATTTGTATCAACTTCCACTGTATGAATCCTTTCCTAGAATCCGCAAAACTCAGACACATAATTGCAAACAGTTGAATAAGGGAACCTGGTAGTGTAGAGTTGCCAACAATGCAAGTGGTTTTGAAATTTTCGCAGTTTATCAATAATATTCACCGCTGCGTGTATTTAAAGTTTTATAAACCATAAGACACTTGTTCATGATTACGAACATTTGAAAAAAAATTCTAAACTTCAAATTTTCTAATTTATGTACCGATCTCTCAATAACTGTGGGCACGGTCAAGTTGATATTTTGCACACTTGCAGGTGCTTTTGAGTTAAAAATTGTGAAGCAAAATTAACAAAGCTGATTAAAAATAATTAACCAGATGTTCAAGAAAGAAAATATAGCCTCCTTTCTCCTAAATGTATGGGTATAGTTATAACTCTTTGACCTTATTATCTCCTATTTCCTTCCTATTCGAAGTGCAAAACGGCACACAACAGCATGACATACAGGATTTGAGCAGTGGCATCCATACCATAGTTTATAATTACCCCAGCATTTTACAATTTCATCGGCAAACACTCCAAACAACGTAGGAATTCAGTATATTAACGCCGACTACTTACAGTAATTGAAATTGAAACAAAACTTCGTTGGTCTAAACGTATCACTGGGAGAAACACATGTAATAAACCTACTGCACAGCTAATTTTTAATCATGCCTATCCTTGGGGGTGAGTGCGCTCTATTGGCAACAAGAGGAAATTTTTCAATTGTACATCGTATGCATGGGTTCACTAACTGGGAATGTCAAGGCCGGTATAGAGCGCAGCTCACATCTAGTAGGTCGTGGTTGGCACACGCATAGATCACCTGGTTGCTAGTAGATATCACTCGTGCAGATCCGGTGGCAAACTTTGTTTTAATTATATATATATATTCCATTGTAAGATTCACAACATAACGCTCAATTTTAAAACGTCTCAGTACTTAATAAACAATAATAAAAGAATCAAACAAAACAAAACAACTCTGATAGGTTTTGAACCCCGACCGACCGGGTCAAAGACCAAAGCTTTACCACATAGCCAAACGTGTCCGCCGAGGTTTAACGTTATCAATCGATTTACTTACCACGTCTTAGCAAATAATGACTTGGGCTAAACGATTTCTTCACTGGAGTATATATTCATTATAATCCACTTCATACAAAGTTTATATTATTTCTATCAATAGGCTACATTGCATACAACATACTCAAATTAATGAAATATAGGTTAGAACGAGAGATCAGCTGCCATCTTGTATTGTAACAGAGACGGCTCAACTTTTTAAAGTCACTTCTGCACTATAATATTATAACATAAACTTTATATTTCGAACGGGCCACGTCCTTTAGAACAGTTTAAACCATTCTCGGTTCGATAATCGGAACTGGTGGGTCCTAAGTTATACATTATAGAGCTTGCATAATTCACACGGCTGCGATCCTGAAATTGTATGGCTGATGACCTTGTAGTTTGGGTTGAAGACGCGTCCATTATGATGGTATGTTTGCACCAAATTTGGTAATGATCCGATGATTAATTTGGTCGTAGTTTCATTTTGAGTTTTGACCATTTGAGTGGCCACCTTTTAGTTTAGGTAAAGATGGCGGCAATATAAGACATGACACTGAGGTGCTCTTTGCTAGTGCTACCTATGTACCAAATTTCGTTCAATTCTATTTCGTTGTGTTTGAATTGATGTGGGGGGGGGGGCTTAGGGGGGGCATATATGTACACTCACACACACTCACACACTGACAGACTGACAACTTTTGGCCCGTGTAGATCTCAAAATCTACTTTCAGTTTTTGCAAAAATAGAAAATAGGCTAAAATTAAGAAACATATCTGAAATAATGTCTCAAAAAGGTGACGAATTCAAATGTTCATTAAATCTAAACCAAATACGTATCAACAATAAATTTACTTTTCAAGCTTTAGCATTATCAGTAGATTACAAATTACAGCTTTCATCTGATTACCTTCAATAAAATCAGAAGGAAAGTTACCTAACTAGGTAAACATTTCAAATTTTTTACAATAATTTTAGTTTGTTCAAATATCCATAAATATTAAAATATATTATAAATTTCTATGATACTTTTGTTAAATGCAGCTGTGAATGTTATTGGTAAACTGTGACAATGTGAAGTTTCTAGTTGTCATTGTTACCTAAGAATGACCCTTTCATTAAGCTGTTGGATTGTTGGCTATTGTACACTACCAGGTTCCCGTAATGCTATATCGTGGTCATGTATCCCCTTTTACTTGTGTGTGTGAGGAATTTGTCTGACAACCTGTGTCATTGAGTAATGTTAGTATCGGGGCCGATAACCTAGATGTTAGGCCCCTTTAAACAATAATTATCATCATCATCATCATCATCATCTAATGTTTGTATCTGTTACTGAGGCTGCGATTTGGAAGGTGGTGGCCGTGGCCTTTTTAGAATCAATCCAGGTAATTACGTAAAAGAGAACAAAGCCACTCATAAGACATCTGAGGAGGCAATCGATCCATCACTTGTCAGTTTTACCTCACGGGGTTGAGGCCTGGATTGAAATTCTTGACAGAGCTGAGAATCGAACCCAGGACCTCTAGATCTGTAGTCTCAATACGCAATCTGGAACCGTAGAAGGCGGCTCATTGTAGACAGAGATAGCTTTATGGAAATATTTCCAACCTACCTCACTCTTGTCTTGTCTATTTCTCCCCTCGGCATTCAGTGCCCGCTTATCGCTTCCCTATCTCAAGTGTATCACCAGGAATGCCAATTACTCTTTCACGGCCAGCTCGTCGTGCTTGTTGGCTAATTATTGTCATTTATAGCAGTAAAGAGGCCAATTTGTTCTAATTTATGGCCTCAGGGTGGCTCATTCTTGAACTAACGATGTGCCTGGCTGCCATAAAACACTCTGTGAGTGAAGATATCGTAACCGAACTTTCATGCGCAGCGTAAACTGTGATCTGTAATATTAAAGACATTATAACTGGGTATGTTCAATCACAAACCAAGTGCATTTCCGTGGTTTCCCATATCTACTCCAGGCAAATACCGGAATGGTAACCAAATTAATGTCAATGTCACCCCCTGCCAAAATCTTAGCTGCAATTGCAAATACACACAGTAGTACAGTCATCGCAATGGCGCAGGTTATCATTCATGTGATTATGTTGTTGTTGATTCATTTAAGGGCTTTGAAACCTTATGGTCATGTACCCCCTCGTAATTGGTGTGTAGAATCTGCCTGAAACCTGTGTTATTGTGATGGTTGTATTAGTGTGTGTATTTGTAATAATTGAGGCTAGATATTGGGTAGAGGGCAGCCATGGTCTTTGTTAGGTACCATCCGAGCGTTCGCCTGGAATAAAAGTGAGAAACCACGGAAAAACACTTACAGGATGGCGAATCGAACCCACCTCTTCTCAGTTTTGCCTCAAGAGGCTGAGTGTACCCCGTTCCAGCCCTCAAACCAGACTTAAATTTCTTGGCAGAGTCGGTAATCGCACCCGGGCCTAGGCGTTGGTTACTTACTTAGAAAGTACAGTTCCACATAAATTTAAGAATTCAGTAACTTATCAAAGATTGTACAAAACTGGTAGGCCTAACACAGGTGTGCAAAAAATGTTTTAGTGTTGATACCGTAACTGATAGTTATGTAGTTTTTAGTGCTGATTTCAGAAATGATATTGTGTTTTTTATATCACGTAAGGTTGGTCTACAAAATGATGTAACACTCTTAGCAAAAATCCTAAAAAGGCCATTTTTAGCCTATTTTCAATTTTGAAAAAATAGGCTTATGAGATCACCTTTTGTCCGTGTGTGTGTGTGTGATTAGTGTGTATGTCCCACCCTAATAAAATCTAAACGGCTGGAGCGATTTCAATGAAACTCAGTAAGTTCATAGCACTATTCCGGGCGACCTCGACCGTGCCCTTCAAATTTTGTTACGACTCACCAATCCAACATGGCGGCTGTGCGAAATATTTCACCAGCATTCAATATCTCCGAAACGATTACCGATATTTCCCTGACATCATGTATGGTGATAAAGGGAACTACTATAAGTTCACTTATGTGATCTTTGAAAACCTGGTAACTACAAAACCAACATGGCGGCCAAGCGAAGTTGCGACTTTTAAATAGACGTTTCTCGCGATTTATCCAATCAAACGCAATGAAACTTGGTACAGTATATGTTTATATACATTGTAATGCACCGACAACTAACTTCGTTCATTTGTTTACATACCCACAAGATGGCGGATGTGAGAAATATTTCACCGGCATTCTGTATCTCTGAAACTATTAGCGGTATCTCCCTGAAATTTTGTACGGACATAAAGGGCACTACTGGAAGTCCATTTATACGACTTTAAAAAACCGGTTATATACAAAACAAACATGGCGGGCAAGCGAATTAGAAAATTTTAAATAAACCTTTCTCGCGATTTAATGCTCCAAACGCACTGAAATCTGGTACAGGAAATATTTATACACATTGTAATGCACTGGTATCTAATTTAGTTCAATTGTTTACATAACCTCAAGATGGCGGCTGTGCGAATTTTAAAATTAAGATTTTATTTCTTGTGATGTAGTCATGCGATCGAAGTGAAAGTTTGAATAATGAACCTACCCAATAATTATCCTATAATGGTACATGACTCTATGGCCTATACATTTAACAATCCAACATGGCGACCATCCGAAATATTTAGACGGCTCTCAATATCTACGAATCTATTTTAGTAATCAAACTGATTTTTTATTGTTCATAGGGGCTATGAACTCAAGTTCACTTATAGGACTTTAAATAACCTGGTGATCACAAATCCAACATGGCGGCGACGCGAAGTATAAATAATCACATGGACGTTTATCGCAATTTAACCATCCGAGAGCAGTGAAACTTGGTACAGTAAATCCTTATACGAATGGTAATCCACTAGCATCTAATTTATTTCAATTGTTTCCATAACCTAAAGATGGCAGCTGTGCGAAATTTTAAAATCTCCTTGTAACTTCTAGTGTCCTAATTATGCGATTGAAGTTTGAATACTACACGTACACAATAATCTGCATGTAACAATACATAACTCTAGGACCTACATATATAAAATCCAACATGGCGACCATCCGAATTATTTAGTCGGTTCTCAATATCTACGAATCTATTACAGCAATCAAACTGAAATTGTGTATGTTGATAGTTGCAATAAGTGGGATATATGAAAATAGGCTGTATAGTTCTTCACGGAACTACTTGTTATATCAGTATTATTAATGTTCAATGTTATTAAACCACATTAAACATAGGTTAATCTTAAACATAGAGTAAGAAAAGCCGTTAAGGCTGTATTAGAACTCCATTACAAGTCTTTGTTGTAACGTTTTCTATTTCCTTCAAAACTTCTTTTTGTACTTTTCCTGCTGTGGAGTTAGGAATTTCCTCTTTTTCACATCGAACAGTAGTCAGCCATCATGTTAACGTCCCCGAGTCCTTGATATCTTCGTTATAATTTGTACGCATGTTAAAAGAAATTAAAAGCAAAAAATGCAATGTGTGATTTGTGGTTAAACAAAGAGTGATGGAATGTTTTTACTATTTCTTTCTGTATTCAGCACAGGAATACCATAAGAATCACTATAAAAATTTGAAACAATTTTGTCATTGCAGACCTGTGTAATTGGGGCTGTAATCCGGAGATCCAAGTGTCTAATACTGTAGGTGTTGGTGGTCACCATGCGTGTTTTTAGCCTATTTTCTATTTTGAAAAAATAGGCTTATGAGATCACCTTTTGTCCGTGTGTGTGTGCGTGTGTGTGTGTGTGTGTGTGTGTGTGTGTGATTCGTGTGTGTGTCCCCCCCTAATAAAATCGAAACGGCTGGAGCGATTTCAATGAAACTCGGGAAGTTCATAGCACTATTCCCGGCGACCTCGACCGTGCCCTTCAAATTTTGTTACGTCTCTCCAATCCAACATGGCGGCTGTGCGAAATATTTCACTAGCATTCAATATCTCCGAAACTATTACCGATATCGCCCTGAAATTGTGTACGGTGATAAAGGGCACTACAAGAAGTTCACCCATGAGACTTTCAAAAACCTGGTGACTACAAAACCAACATGGCGGCCAAACGAAGTTGAGATATTTAAATAGACTTTTCTCGCGATTTAACTATCTAAATGTAATGAAACTTGGTACAGCAAATGTTTATACACATTGTAATGCACTGGAGTCTAATTTAGTTCAATTGTTTACATAACCTCAAAATGGCGGCTGTGCGAAATATTTCACTGACATTCTATATCTCCGAAACTATTACAGATATCACCCTGCAATTTTGTACGGTGATAAAGGGTACTGATACAGGTATACCTATGTATAGTTCATAAACCTGTAAAGTACGAAACGAACATGGCGACCAAGCGAATTTAAAATATTTTAATAGACTTTTCTCGTGATTTAACTCTCTGAGCGCAGTGAAATGTGGTACAGTAATTGATTTTGCAGATTGTAATGCACTGCCATCTAATTTAATTCAATTGCTTACATAACCTCAAGATGGCGGCTGTGCGAAATTTTAAAATTAAGTTTTAATTTCTTGTGTCGTAATCATGCGATCGAAGTGAAAGTTTGAATAATGAACCTAGGCAATAATTGTCCTTGAATGGTACATAACTCTATGGCCTATACACATAACACTCCTAAATGGTGAGCTCCCGAAATATTTAGACGGTTCTCAATATCTATGAATCTTTTACAGCAACCAAACTGATTTTTTTAATGTTCATAGAGACTATGAACATATGTTCACCTATAGGACTTTCAGGAACCTGGTGAGCACAAATCCAACATGGCGGCGACGCGAAGTATAAATATTTAAATGGACGTTTGTCGCGAATTAACTATCCGAGTGCCGTGAAACGTTGCACGTTAAATGCTTATACAAATGTTGATCCACTGGCATCTAATTTATTTCAGTGGTTTGCATTATCACAAGATGGCTGCTGTGCGTAATTTTAAAATCTCGTTTTTACTTCTTGTTGACTAATCATGCGATTGAAGTTTGAATACCACACGTACACAATAATCTTAATGTAATAGTACAAACATAAAAATCCAACCTGTCGACCATCTGAAATATTTAGACGGTTCTCAATATCTACGAATCTGTTACAGCAATTAAACTGAAATTTTGTATGTTGATTGTGGCAGTTAACATAAGTAGGATATATGAAAATAGGCTGTATAGTTCTTCACGGAACTACTTGTTTCTTCCGTTTTTATTTTCCAGCAAACGTCAGAATTGTGGCTTATTTCCTGTTATGAGACAACTACTCTACTCTCTCGGTGCTAAAAATTGCAATTAATAACGCTACAACACCCATAACAATAACACAGTTCATCTTACAATTACCGTACTCTCAAGTACACGGAGCTGATGCCCCAAATCGGGATAACAACCACAAAAATAAATATAAGTTCTTAGATAAAGACTGAAATGGAGTACACCCCAGTAGCTGTTTGATATGAGAAGAAACTCCCATGCCCTTTCTTTAATTATTCGAGTCAGACTCGTATTTCAAAACAAAAAAAGAAACAAGTTAAGGGCTGGCAGTCGAGCTAGATGTTAGCTGCCCAGTAGCGGGCGACGTCGATGCCAAAACATTATCCGCATCCACCCCACATCCCCACGACTGTTTTCTGCATCCGCCCCGCATCCGCACGTTTGTTATCCGAATCTACTGGCATTACAATAATATTTTATTTAGGTACAATATTAAAGCAACACGAAGCCTCCGTGGCTTAGGCGGCAGCACGCCGGCCTCTCACCACTGGGTCCGTGATTCAAATCCCGGTCACTCCATGTGAGATCTGTGCTGGACAAAACGGAGGCAGACAGGTTTTTCTCCGGGTACTCCGGTTTTCCCTGTCAAAATTTCATTCCAGCAACACTCTCCACTATCATTTCATTTCATCTGTCATTCATTTAATCATTGCCCCAGAGGAGTGCGTCAGGCCTCGGCAGCCGGCACAGTTCATATCCTCGCCGCTAGATGGGGGCTTCATTCATTCCATTCCTGACCCGGTCGGAGACTGGAAGCAGGCTGTGGATTTTCATTCATCATTAAAGCAACACATTTAGACATTTGCGGAGAAAGTCGTTCTCCGAAGCTACAGTATATATGTGCTAGGTTTAAAATGAATGTTTTATAGCCAGAATTGCAGTCCTTTTCAGTTCGGAGCGTTAATTGTGCTTATTGATATTATTTGAATGAGATTAGCGTAAATATCATCTTACATTTTTCATGAAATAAAACCTAACGGAAAAATATTATATGTCCTAGTAATGATATTCAACATGTTCGGATTTATTCTAAAAACTCTCCGCAAATTTTGACCAAATATTAATCGCAATTTATCCGCTATCCGCACAGCTATGCAAACTATATCCACAGGGCTCTAATTGAGAGTGGCCGCAATTAGGTCATCCATAGTACAAGTTGAAGGGCACAAGAAGCACTGACAACGATGCTGTGTTGTCTCTTGCTCTCCACAATCACAGAGATATGTGTTCTATGAAACAGAAGTGGATCTAGGGGAGGGCGAGGAGGGCGACCGCCCAGGGCCTCGTGGTCCGGAGGCCCCGTGCCATAGATTGTTTAAATCTAATTAATTAAATAATTATACTTTTCAAACTACCGTAATTTATAATTCATATTCCTTTTTTCAGTGCAGCTATGACTAGAGCCCTGCGTGGATAAACAAAACGTTATCCGCATCCGCCCCGCATGCGCACAACTGTTATCCGCATCCGCCCCGCATCCGCCCCGCATCCGCATGACTGTTATCCAAATCCGCTAATATTTCAATATTATTTTTAGCCTATTTTCAATTTTGAAAAAATAGGCTTATGAGATCACCTTTTGTCCGTGTGTGTGTGCGTGTGTGTGTGTGTGTGTGTGTGTGTGTGTGTGCGTGTGTGTGTGATTCGTGTGTGTGTGTCCCCCTAATAAAATCGAAACGGCTGGAGCGATTTCAATGAAACTCGGGAAGTTCATAGCACTATTCCCGGCGACCTCGACCGTGCCCTTCAAATTTTGTTACGTCTCTCCAATCCAACATGGCGGCTGTGCGAAATATTTCACTAGCATTCAATATCTCCGAAACTATTACCGATATCGCCCTGAAATTGTGTACGGTGATAAAGGGCACTACAAGAAGTTCACCCATGAGACTTTCAAAAACCTGGTGACTACAAAACCAACGCGGCGGCCAAACGAAGTTAAGATATTTAAATAGACTTTTCTCGCGATTTAACTATCTAAATGTAATGAAACTTGGTACAGCAAATGTTTATACACATTGTAATGCACTGGAGTCTAATTTAGTTCAATTGTTTACATAACCTCAAAATGGCGGCTGTGCGAAATATTTCACTGACATTCTATATCTCCGAAACTATTACAGATATCACCCTGCAATTTTGTACGGTGATAAAGGGTACTGATACAGGTATACCTGTGTATAGTTCATAAACCTGTAAAGTACGAAACGAACATGGCGACCAAGCGAATTTAAAATATTTTAATAGACTTTTCTCGTGATTTAACTCTCTGAGCGCAGTGAAATGTGGTACAGTAATTGATTTTGCAGATTGTAATGCACTGCCATCTAATTTAATTCAATTGCTTACATAACCTCAAGATGGCGGCTGTGCGAAATTTTAAAATTAAGTTTTAATTTCTTGTGTCGTAATCATGCGATCGAAGTGAAAGTTTGAATAATGAACCTAGGCAATAATTGTCCTTGAATGGTACATAACTCTATGGCCTATACACATAACACTCCTAAATGGTGAGCTCCCGAAATATTTAGACGGTTCTCAATATCTATGAATCTTTTACAGCAACCAAACTGAATTTTTTAATGTTCATAGAGACTATGAACATATGTTCACCTATAGGACTTTCAGGAACCTGGTGAGCACAAATCCAACATGGCGGCGACGCGAAGTATAAATATTTAAATGGACGTTTGTCGCGAATTAACTATCCGAGTGCCGTGAAACGTTGCACGTTAAATGCTTATACAAATGTTGATCCACTGGCATCTAATTTATTTCAGTGGTTTGCATTATCACAAGATGGCTGCTGTGCGTAATTTTAAAATCTCGTTTTTACTTCTTGTTGACTAATCATGCGATTGAAGTTTGAATACCACACGTACACAATAATCTTAATGTAATAGTACAAACATAAAAATCCAACCTGTCGACCATCTGAAATATTTAGACGGTTCTCAATATCTACGAATCTGTTACAGCAATTAAACTGAAATTTTGTATGTTGATTGTGGCAGTTAACATAAGTAGGATATATGAAAATAGGCTGTATAGTTCTTCACGGAACTACTTGTTAATTTATTAGATAAAGCATAAGATGTTAAACCAACACATTTAGACATTTGAGGAGAGATTCGTTCCCCTATGCTATGTTTTAAATGAATGTTATACAGCCAGAATTGCAACCCTTTCCTGTTCGGAGTGTTAATTATGCTTAATGACTTAAGTTGAATGAGATTAGCTTAAACCATCATCTTACATTTGTTATGGAAGAAATATAACGGAAAATTATGATATGTCATAAATATCCGGGTCCTAGTAATGATATTCAACAATTTCGGATGCTAGAACTACCTTTTATTTACACATACAGTAATATAAAAATATACATATCGCACTAAAACTTTTTGTTTTGTAGGCTATATACGATTTGGTGCAGTATATTTTCCAGGAATGCACGTGTACCGCAGTAAGTTTGTTGTGCCTGAGTATGAATACACGTTTTTACAGGTAAAACATCCTACTATATCGTTCACCTTTTCGTTTCCATTGAAAATGTAACAAATGTCTGCCATATCGTTGACTTGAGCTTTGATTCACGCACTAAAGAATATTCGCCTTAATTCATTTTAGTAGATATTTGATCCATGTTGGTGAAATGATGTTCAAACTCCCGGTCGGGGTAACATTCACTAAGTGACTTCTCTTTACGCTTGGAGAAAGGGACTGACATTTGGATGGAAATTCCAAGTCAGTCATCATCCTTCTGCCTCTTGATCCATCCATGTTCGCATAGATGATGTCATAATTTTCTCCGTTGCAATATCACAGCCCACGTGTTTCAGTGCCAAGATGCAGATCTTCCAGGATAGCTTAGACTGCGAAGTATAGCTGACTTGAGGAATGTTGGTGATGTCACCACGATGAACTAAAAAGCTCATTGACAGCTTGATATCTCGTACGTGTAGTAATAATGGCAGTGAGAATTGATGAGATGTCAAGACCATCTACTACAAACATACGGTACTTAAAAAAATGTACTTGAAAGCATGTGGGTAAAATAATCTTCTCGTGTATAAGTCCAAAACGTGCCAGGATATTTCGTACGCATTATAGGAGTATTCCTCTTTTAAGCATGAAGCTGTAGATTGGCATATCAAATATGTGATATTATCGTAAGTTCCACATTGTATTCAAAAAACTATCCGCAAATTTACTCCAAACATTATCCGCAGCGTATCCGCTATCCGCACAGCCATGCAAATTACATCCGCGTGGCGAAATATTTTGCGGATATCCGCGGGTTTATCCGTGGATATCCGCATCCGCGCAGGGCTTTAGCTATGACCTCCCGTGACCGTTCAGCAAGTTTAGATTTCATTGAAATAATAGAAGACTTCAGCCGGGAAAAAGGTCGCAAAGTAATCTATATATATATAAAAGAATATCGTGTTAGTTACACTACTTATAACTCAAGAATGGCTGAACCGATTTGGCTGAAAATTGGTGTGGAAGTAGCTTAGAACTAGGAGACGGACATAGGATACTTTTTTTTTTATCCCGTGGCGTGACATAAAACGTCAAAGAGAATACAAGTCACTATAAAACGTAACGCAAATGAAAGCTAAGGCAAGTCGTTTCCAGGCAACAGAAGCTCTTGACGAGACACGGCCGACTGGATGCGAGTAGGACTCTCCACTACAGGTATAGAAAATGAGGCTCTTAATATGAAATTCCGTTAGTTACTCAACGTAATTTGTACAGGGGTAGTAAATCCAATTTACAATAGATGGCGCGAGTAGCTTCAACAAAATGGCGTGCGTTTGTTTCAAGAAAGTCCCACATGCGTTCATATACCATTCATCCCATTGCGATGAAACTTGGGTGAGATGTTCTGTACACTTCAGGTAAGGTTTCTGGCTGAGTAAATCCACTTAACAATTGGTAGCGCACGAGTAGATTCAACAAATGAGCGACGACGGGCGAAGCGTTTCAACAAAGTCCTGTATGCGTACACATACCATTCGTCCGATAGCGATGAAACTTGGGTGAGAGGTTGTGTATACTACAGGTAAGGTTTCTGGCTTAGTAAATTCATGTTATAATAGGTAGTGCACGAGTAGATTCAACAAATGAGCGACGACGCGCGAAGCGTTTCAACGAAGTCCCGTATGCGTTCACATACCATTCGTCTGATAGCGATGAAACTTGGGTGAGATGTTGTGCACACTTCAGGCAAGGTTTCTGGCTTAGTAAATCCATGTTATAATAGGTGGCGCACGAGTAGATTCAACAAATGAGCGACGACGCGTGAAGCGTTTCAACAAAGTCCCGTATGCGTTCATATACTATTCGTCTGATAGCGATGAAACTTGGGTGACATGGTGTGTACACTTCAGGGAAGGTTTCTGGCTTACTAAATCCATTTTACAATAGGTATCGCACAAGTAGATTAAACAAATGAGCGACGACGCGCGAAGTGTTTCAACATAGTTCCGTATGCGTTCATATACCATTCGTCCGATAGCGACTAAATTTAGGTGAATTGTTGTGTACACTTCATGGAAGGTTTCTGGCTTAGTAAATCCACTTTTCAATAGGTATCGCACGAGTAGATTCAACAAATGAGCGACGGCACGCGAATCGTTTATACAAAGTCCCGTATGCGTTCATATACCATTCATCCGATTGCTATGAAACTTTGGTGAATTGTTTTGCACCCTCCAGGAAAGGTTTCTGACTTAGTAAATCCTTTTTACAATAGCTAGCGCACGAGTAGATTCAACAAATGAGTAACGGCGCACGTATCGTTTAAAAAAAGCTCCGTATGCGTTCATATACCATTCATGCGATTGCAATGAAATTTGGTGAAATGTTGTTTTCACTCCCGCGAAGATTTCTGATTTTGTAAATCCATTTAACAATATGGTAGCGCACGAGTAGATTCAACTAATGAGCGACAGCGCGTGAATCGTTTCAACCAAGTCCCGTATGCGATCATACACCATTCATCCGATTGTGATAAAACTTTGGTGAGTTATTGTGGAAGTTACACGCCAGGGAAGGTTTTCGAATTAGTAAATCCATTTTACAATAGGTAGCGTACGAGTATATTCAACAAATGGGTGACGGCGCTCGAATCGTTTCAACAAAGTCCCGTATGCGTTCATATGCCATTCATTTCATTGCGATGAAACTTTGGTGAGTTGTTGAGCACGCTCCCATGATGTTTTTGAGATAGTAAATCAATTTTACAATAGTTTAGGGGTGGTTAACGGAAAAAGAAAAAAAATATTGGGAATCCGAAAGCACTTCAACAAACAAAATTACAACGCCAACACTATCTTTGATTGGCATTGCAACGCATGCCGGATACAGCTAGTATTTTAATATTTCATAGTTTAGTTCATCTTCTTCAAGGGGACTTAAAGGTTTATTTCATAGTATTAAAAATGTACTGTATTGTATTCAAAATATTGTAACTATTCTTTATTTTATTATTATTAGCAAACTATTTCCATTTGATTTGTTGTTTTTTTCCTATTGTTGTGGGCCCTACCTTATCATATCGCCCAGGGCCCCGCAGGGCCTGGATCCGCCACTCGGATGAGAAACCCCACTTCTGCAGATTCACCCTTGTTCTTCCAACCCTAAAACCACGGTAATGTGGCTGAAGGTGTCGTACTGATGGACACGAGGCTATAGGGCAGTCCTTGGATATGAGTGAACCTCTGAGGCACAGTCGTTTGGATTTGAGGTTCTTTGCAAATTGATGACCTCCATGTGTTTGGCTTTTTGTTTTTTGTTAGTGCTTCCATGTGTAGAATTTGTACAAAATCGATGGCTCGGCTCATGTATTTATAATCTGTGAAGCATACCTTCACATCACGAAGCTCCATAAATCACACACACGTCACACTGCTTATGTATTTATATACAGTGGCCCTTTTTAATTGCCACAGTTGATAAATTGACGTCAACATTCAGACGTGAGTTTTAAATCAATCAAAGTGATATTTAAATCAAGCTTTTTGTATTCGCAAAGTGAACTCAATCATGTTGGTCTAACAGAGGTTATTAAATGATTTGCCAAATGTGATCAGATACCCACAACTTTTGTTCGACTGTAAACCGTTTATTATGCATCGAGTACTTTGCCAGTGGCATTACAGCATAGACCATCTCGTGGTGTAGCGGCTAACATTCTTAGCTCTCATCCCGAAAGTCCGGGCTCGATTCCCGACTCGGTCAATAATTGAATTCTAGTCTGAGGGCTGGAACGAGTTTCACTTAGCCTCGTGAGGCAGAACCGAAAACAGCTGGCTTCGATTCCTACCTCAGTCATCCTAGAATTGCTTTTACGTTTGTTTCCTAATTCTACATCAGGCGAATGTCAGGTTGGTACTTAAATTAAGGCCACCTCCTATCCAAATTCTAGCCCCAATTACAGATACACACTCTAGTATAGCCATCACAATTATATAGGTCAGGCTGTTCCAGCCGAGCTACTCGCCAGTGAGCAGCAGAGTACTCGCCGCCTTGCGTGAGTAAAACTGCAACATGGATTACAGTTATGGCGTGGGGGCTGCCGTCACTGTGCGGTAGATACATCAATACTGGCAGAAAGCGCATGGACTTGTGTTATGACCTTCGCCCAGTTACGTATTGGCTATCACCCCCTGTCCCTCTCCAACCGTACTCCAAGCATCATTGCTGAGTACTCGCGTGTACGCATACTCAAACTCGTGGATTTGAAATAGCCTGATATAGGTTATCAGACAGATCCTACATACGCCCAAGTAAACGCAGCTACATGCCCACGATGCCGCAATGCCCCTAAATTAATCAACAACACTGTTTTATGTCCCTTCTTAAACACCTGAACTGAATTGAATTAAATTTGATGCATGATACCCTTCCCTTCGGGTACTTATTTATATTTCCACCATCTTAAATAGAAAAAAATGGCGGAGCCTTGCATTGCCTAATTCAGCTTCAGGCTAAATCATCAGATAATTAATAAACCCTGTTATTGTTGATGTTGTTCTTCTTCATTTCCTTCTTCTTCTACTTCTTCTTCTCCTTCGTCTTCTTCTTAATTCATTTTAGGGACTTTGAACATCTTGTACATGATCCCCGCATACTTGGGTGTGTGTTGAACTTGTCTGATAAACTGTATCAGGGACAGGTCCCGGTACTTAAAATAAAGTACTATCCCGGTCTTTGTCAGGAATGTATGTGGTTAAACCACACTCAGGACAGCACTGGGACTCGAACCTACGATCTTCAGACTTGTTCCAACTACACATATGGTATTCATTCTCTAACTGCAAGACAGTCATAACCACGACGCTCAGGTACCTACAATAAAAACAAAGACAATGAATTAATTAACTTAAAGGAGATAATAATTAAATGTAATCTCAAAAGAGGCTGGGTTTGGGGTGGAGATTTATTGAAGCACATTGCTCATTCCTCTGCCTTACAATCTCCATTGTTTTGCTATTGGTTGTTCGTGTACAGCGCAGGTTTTTGCCCAGTATTCTGCTGAGTTGATTGTGAAGTCTTGGTGTCCTCCCAAAGGTAGGCAGAACATGCGTCGGACATATCTCTTTCCCCTGCCATCCTTGTGATAAAACTTTGTGGCCAATGCCCCGCAGGGGTGCCGAGGGACGCTGCAATAACCGTTAATTTCTCGTCTTCTCCGGCGTGGCGCCCGATAATTACGATAGGAGGGGGAGGGGGAGGGGTGCTGCAAGGTAGCCCAGCCCCACCACTGAATTGATGGCTAAGACGTACTCGGCCTCAATTAAAACACTGACCCTATAAATAGAAACCTGATGAAGACGCGTTGCGTTAAAATCGTAGTAAATGTAATACGACAAAACATGGAGAGCTATTTAGGGAGGGATAAGCAATGCTGCCATTGTTGGGCACTCAAAAAGAACTAATAGCTGTTTGAAAAAGTTAAAATCCCCTAAACATTTCTATGCTCCAGAAACATATGATAAAATTTCATAAACAATTTGTTATTGTAGTTAATTATTTTAGGAACTTTGTGACATCGAGGTCATGTAGCCCCGTGTACTTGGATGTGTGTATAATTTGCCTGACAACCTGTGTCACTGTGATGTCTTTACATTTGTGCATTTGCAATTGAGGTAGTATTTGAGTATGAAGTGGCCGTAGCCTGAAATTAGGTGCCATTGCGGCATTTGCCTGGAGTAGATGTGAGTAACCACGGAAAACTACTTCCAGGATAGCTGAGATGGGAATCAAAACCATCTCTACTCAGTTTTGCCTCACGAATTTGAGTGTACACCATTCCAGCGCTCAGACGAGAATGAAATTTCTTGGCAGAGCCGTTAATCAAACCCGAGCGTTGGCGGTAACAGCCAGGAATGCAAGCCACTACGCAATGAGGCGGACCATAATCAATTCCAGTTTTAACAAAGCAGTAAGTTAAATAGATTGCTATGCTGTCAACATAAGTTAATAGAGAAATCAACAATACGGAGATTAAATCTATTAATCCTTTGTTGGTATTCATTGTCAACAAAAGAACGATGAAATGTGTTGTCAACACAAGCTTATAAAGAACTCAAGAATTTGGAGAATAAAACCATAGATCCTCTGTTGGTTTCCTTTGATAACGAAGAAACAACTGTAAGTGAAAATAAAATTGTGATGAGAGATCAGCTACATGGGTAGTAGCACGCTCCCCGCACCACTCTACACCCTTCTCCTACTGCTGAGCTCTCAAGGTCAAGTGCACAATATTAACGCCGGTATTTGTATGTTTCATAAAACTCAACCTCTCAAATCTGAGGGAGTTAGAAGTTGCAGTTTATGATAAAATCTTCCAAATAGTACATGAAAAACATTGCACTTCTTGAAACGTCAATGGAAATATATTTATTTGCTTATAAAGTGCGTTTAAACACATAAACAAGACCATAGCCCTTGCCATAATGTGTCACGTCCAGCCCGCATAACAATAAAAGCAGGCGGGTGTTTTAACACATTCGAGATTTAATGTCGTATGTATTTTGAAAGTGTTCCTTCATCGGGTTGGCCAGTTTTTTCAAATTCATTCTTCTGATTCCGCTCTTTTATGAACTAAACACTCCATTTAATGGAACTGAGAATGAAATAAAATTAACTGTGGTAAACCTTGATACAATAGAGGTTATTAACCAAAGAGGAGACAGAAGATTTCACCACTTTGTTTGGGCTGGTGCTATCTGACTCTCCCAGCTGGGCAATGAGGCACTGGCCAGCTTGCATCGCTGATGCTCTAATTGACATCCGATGTCGCAGCGCCTGATGTATTATTTACCCCAGACGCGTGGCGTTGGCCGGATTAAACGTCACTCGCCGGCTATTGACAGCCTCCTCGTTACTGTCAAGATGCTCAGCACCCCTCTCATATTCGAGTTCATTAAACCTTCAGACAGGAAGACACTTCAAAAGATGTCTATGTTGGTGGTTGGCGTGGTATGGCTTCCAAACAGATTTGAAAATATGTGCTGGTCAGTTGATAACCTTCACGCTTGTTGAAATAATGATCAAGACATTCTTAAGGAATCACAAGTGCAGTTTCCAACGGTATGTCTTAACGTTCGTTCACCTCCTGGTGTAGTGGTTAGCATCTTTGGCTATCGCCTCAGAGATCCTGATCAGTATATTGCGTAGCATTAATAAGAATTCAGAATATGCTCAGCTATAAAGGACTGATATTCGTCAAAGCACTGCTTTGTTATGTTCTGTTCCGGAGAGACGTGTGTCTACCTTGCTAAAGACTTTCAAAATACCGACTACAGTAGTAACAAACAAAGTTGAATGCATGCGAAGGAAAATCGCTTGCCAGCATATTGGATGCTACTTTCGTATTGAGAATGAAGAGGTGCCCTCAAAAATAATGTCTCGTCAACTTGACAACAGCGAAGTGCACTGATTTTCATTAACTGTGAATAGAGCACACACAGGGAAGTGTATTAATGTCCATTAATTGTTTTATTTATTGTCTTAATTTATTTTTAGATCACACTCAGCGAGTTAATAGGACATATTTAGCTAGATTTAGGGCATATTCTGCGAGATTCTGGGGGCATATTCAGCTAGTTTCTGGGGGCATATTCAGCTAGTTTTTGTGGCTTATTTGCTAGCATAATTTTTAAATTTTATAAGTTTTAAACGAAATCAAGTCTCCGACCGGGTCAGAAATGGAATGAATGAAGCCCCCATCTAGCGGCGAGGATATGAACTGTACCGGCTGCCGAGGCCTGACGCACTCCTCTGGGGCAATGATTAAATGAATGACAGATGTAATGAAATGATAGTGGAGAGTGTTGCTGGAATGAAATTTTGACAGAGAAAACCGGAGTACCCGGAGAAAAACCTGTCTGCCTCCGTTTTGTCCAGCACAGATCTCACATGGAGTGACCGGGATTTGAACCACGGAACCAGCGGTGAGAGGCTGGTGTCTTCATTCATTCTATCCCTGACCCGGTCGGTCGACTGGAAGCAGGCTGTGGATTTTCATTTTTCAAGTTTTAAACATCCGAACCCTAGTAATGGACCTCAGATAGACCCAAAAACCAAGTTCGGGAGTGGACGGATAGCAATCAGTTATGCTAACCACTGGAACGGGATGGTGTTTGGTCTAAAGCCTTACATTTAAACCATCTGAACTCGTAACAAAATATAACGTACAGTTCCCAGAGTGAGCTAAATAAAGCGAAGCGCATAGTATACGAGACTGGAATATAAATGAACAGTGTTTAAAGCGGCCATCAGCGTAACGAGTGACATTACCTCGTGCACATCTCTCTTCACTCTTAATTTGAGGACTCGTGTAATCTGCCGACAAGGCGATACTCTATTTCTTTGAAGTGTACCCCTATTTTAAGCCTCATCATTAGCCCCTTATGAGTTAACAATTCTTTGTCACTACCACTGATATCTTTGCCTGAACTAAGCCACTAATGAACTGCATAAATCATTCTGAAATAGCGTACCTTAGGAAATTTCCAAACAGCCTTCAACTCTATACACCGTTGGTGGAGCATATCTACCAGAAAGTAATAAACATTTTCATGGATATAGTAATGGGAAGTAAAATAACGAATGATGGAAGAATCAGCAGATAGATATTAAGTAGGATTGTCCAAGCCAAGAACGCTTTTTATAAAAAAGAAGAACCTATTGACAGTCTTGAAGTGAGGAAACAAATGTTGAAGACCTATGTATGGAGCGTCGCGCTATATGGCAGCGAATTTTGGACAATAGGAATGAGAGAGAGGAAAAGACTACTAGCATTTGAAACCTGGTGCTATAGAGGGATTATGAAAATCAGCTGGAAAGAAATGGTCACAAATTAGGAAGTCTTCAGAAGAGTGGGAGAGAGAAGATGCTTCCTTACATATTTAAAAAGAAGACGGAATCACCTCGTGGGCCACATATTGCGACACAATGGACTGCTTAAACTTATAATCGAGGGAACAGTAGATGGCACGAATTGTATAGGGAGACCCAGACTGGAGTATATGAGTCAAATACTGGAAATTATGAGTTGTGGCTCATACTGTGAACTGAAGAGCAAGGGAGAGAGACGGGAAGAATGGCGAGCTGCTGCCAACCAGCCTCACGACTGTTAACCAGAGAGAGAGTATTGGCTACTATATTCCTTCCACACTATTGAGACATGTTACCAAAGAAAATGATATGATACTGCGTAACTGCCTTAACTTACTTAATTTAATTCCTGATACTCCGATGTGGAGCATAGACCACACACTAGAGTTCTGCATCTGACCATGTTCGCCGCTGTTCCCTAGATGTTTGTCCAGGACCTCCCAATGGCTGCCACCTCATATTCATTGGTTCTTCTCCAGGTTGTTCTTGGTCTCCCCCTTCAGTTTCTTCCTTGTGGAAGTATGGTGGCCAAATGGTATCTCCAAAGAAGAACTCTGGCAGAAAACCCAACAACGGAAGGAAATGGGGATGGATTGGACATACGCTCAGAAGAGGTCCACAGCACATCCCAAAGCAGGCGCTGGACTGGAACCCACAATTACTGCGCCCAACTGCCTCAATATTTCCTTAGAGTGAGGGAGAGGTGAGAGAGCCAAGTTTTAACTGTAAAATGAGAGACAGTCCATAATTTCACACGTGAAGAAAGTGTTGTTTATCTTCTAAATCTACGAAATAGAGTACTGTATTAGCGTCATGAATGTGTGGTAGGCAGTAAGTAGGGAACCAATTGTGGAGCAGATATGGCACTTAGGGGATGAGCCTACACTACTTATACAGGATGTGAATGTTTTCAGTGTTGCCTGTACAAACTATCAATTTATTATTTTCAGTTTGTCAAAACGCTTTCCCCAATTAGATCAGGCTAAATAACAGATATGAGGTTGGTTCGTTCCTCAGTTTAGGGGCTGCGACAACGCGGCCATGTACCGGGTGAGTTAGCCGTGGTGGTTACGGCATGACTGATGGCAGTCGCTCACATCCGGGAGGCGAGGAGGTTCGAATCCCCCCGCCGGCAACCTTGAAGATGGTCTTCTGTGGTTTCCCATCTTCCTTCCAGGCAAATGCCGGGGTTGGTCCCTAACTATAGGCCACAGCCGCTACCTTCCAACTCCTCGTCCTTACATTCCAACTTCCCTCCTTCCCAACGGTACTTGTAGCTCACCCATTGGGTGTCCGTCTCGAAGCAGCTACAAAACTGGCGAGCCGAACATGTCCTCGGACACTCCCGGCACTAAAAGCCATACGCTAAAAAAACGCGGCCATGTAGCCCCGTGTACTTTGGGTGTGTGTAGAATCTGCCTGATAACCGGTGTTAATTGTGATGACTGTATTAGTGTGTGTTATCTGTTTTTTAATTCAAGTAAGGACTGCAGACTTTGAATTTTTCAAATAGTTCCTACGTTTGCCGCCAAACCCCACCGTCAACGACAACTAGTTCAGAACTTAGCTTTTAGACGCCACCGCAGTCGGCTCCTGGCAACGAACCTAAGAGCGTTTTTTACATATTTAACCTATATAATTTAGCTTTACACAGGTGTAATTAGTGGAAGGTTCTTTAACATGCCATAAATCTATGACATGGGACCACCGGCTTTACTTGCCCTCCGAAGGAAGGCATACTGAGGGATTATTAACGTTCTTAAAAAATCCGACGACTTCGGCCGGGTTTGAACCCGCGATCTTAGGCAGAGAAGCTCAGCTTGCTACCAACTACGCCACCGAAGCCGCCTAACAGATATGACCTTGCAAGCTTGTCAAGCTTGTTAAGTACTAATAATCTTATGTAGGAATGAATATGTATGCTCTAATTGTACATATCATATGGTTGTGTAGCATAACCACAGAGTCATTATCTTTGTACGCCCCGGTAAACACGGCAAGCTAAGCCGGCGTTGACTGGCGCTGATTGCGGGCGTGCGTGCACTGTTCAGTCGGTGGTAGGCGCGCACTTTTACACTTTCACCAAACATATTCAATAATGTATACCAACAGTGCTCATAGTCGATGCTGAAAATGTCCTCCCTCTCTTGTAACACACACCTGACATATTCTGATGAAAAAAAGGAAGGAAGATTGTAGTTTTACGTGACCGTGAATCTTGTGATTATAAGCCACGGGACCTCCTTTTTACGTGGAATCCGAACCACAGGACATGGCATTTCACTTCGAAAATCTCACATGCATTGACCGGGAATCGAACCCGGACCGCCTTGGTGAGAGGCATACAGCTAGACCGCTGAGCCACCACGCCCTCTATTCTGATGAAAGAATGAACAACAATCTCATCTAATTTTTGTCCTGTAAGAACACAACGTTGTCTGTTGACTGTTTAATTATTTACGGAGCCTGATTTCTTGAATCGTTTAGCGAGCCTCCTAATTGTACTGGCATTCGGCACAGGTCTTCCTGGAAACTTGATTCGAAAATTTCGTCTTGTTTCAGAACAAGACTTTCTGATTTTCATATACGAATTATGGATATACACACGTTCGCATAATGTGAATTGGTATCTAAGCATGACCAACAATCACAGTAATCACAATACTCACTTAACATGCAACACTAACGTCTAAGCTTTGAAGATACACGTCCATATGAATGACTAACCACGTGTGAACTAACTATATGAGTCAGCGGAACGAGATATTGCGAGGTCCAATCGCTCCGCACCTGGCCAGCCAAATATCGCCATAGTTTGCCGCAATTACCGGGGCGCACCAAGATAATGACCCTGCATTTGCATGTGCATAATATTCATACGTAGAGCACAAACATGAAATACATCATAGAATATACTAATCTTTCCAAATAACGAGATTCACTGCGATCCATAATACTAACTTTAACAAGACGAGGTATACAAAGTATAGCCCACAAGGAGGATAAAAAGAAGGGTTATATTGAAACCCATGCTGAGCACCCAGATGAAGTTAACAAAGAAAAGAAGGATATTTACGAGCGTACAGTCCCTTTCTACAAGGAAAACAAGAAGTTCAGTGACGAACTAAAGAGCCTACTTTTCTGAAAATTAAGATTCAAGCCAATGATTAATCTACAGTGTATGAACTTATCTTGAATAATGACGAAATTAAGTTGGTAATATCGAAATGTCTAATTAGTTCGAAATATACCTGGTATAATGTTGCCTAATAGAGCACTACAGTTGGCAGCCCTGGTGACTGAATATATTATTAGTTCCAACTCTTAAGGTAAAGAATACAAAATTTGATTGAATTCCAAAGGACGTGACATGCAGTTAGACATTGGATCTATCAGCACGCGTTAAAGCATGTTGGCAACAATGTCATGCGTGTGCTGGTAAGAAATAATCTGAAATATTATGATATCTTGTTGTGCCAATTTTGTATGAAATCCATTAGTTAGTATAGAAGTTATATGTATTTTAAAATTGGACCTATCAGTAGAGCCCTGCGCGGATAGACAAAACGTTATCCGTAACCCGAGTCCAACTCCGCCCCGCATCAGCACGACTGTTATCCGCATCCGCCCCGCATCC
This sequence comes from Meconema thalassinum, assembly GCA_946902985.2. NCBI lineage: Eukaryota > Metazoa > Arthropoda > Insecta > Orthoptera > Tettigoniidae > Meconema > Meconema thalassinum. The sequence goes on from OX336388.2 coordinate 1,213,371,893, forward strand.
GCACGACTTTTATCTGCATCCGCCCCGCATCCAAGCGACTTTTACCCACACGTTTGTTAACCGAATCTACTGGCATTACAATATTTTCAATGTGTTGCTTTCTACTTTATATTTTAGACATTTGAGCAGCAAGTCGAACCCATAGGCTATGTACTGTACAGTATGTCATGTGCTATGTCTAAAATGAATATTACACAGCCAGAATTGCAACCCTTTTCAGTTCGGAGTGTTGATTATGCATAATGACATAATTTGAATGAGATTAGCGTAAATCATCATCTTACATTTGTCATGAAAAGCATAACGAAACAAGATGTTCAGTAAAGAACATATCGCCTACTTCCTCCTAAATGCATGGGTATTGTTATAACTCTTTGTCCTTTTCAAGGAGTATAATTGAATGTTGGTTGTAGTAGCTTGTTGAAATACAACGTGCTATAGGGATATTAAACATGAATATGAGGTGCCCTTTGCTAGTGCTACCTCTGTAAAAAAAAATGTCATTCCATTCGGTTTCACCGTGTTTGAATTGATATGGGGAATGGATTTGCACACATACATGGCCGCTATTTGCAAACTATTGGGCTGATGACCTTGTAGTCAGTCATAAGATGCTTTCCACAAAAGGCATGTTATTGCAAAATCTGGTAGAGATCAAATTATTAGGATGGTCGTAATTTGATTTAAGCTTTTAATATTTGGGTGGCCGTCATTCCGTTTCCGTCAAGATGGCGGCGATATAAAACATGACACTGAGGTGCCCTTTGCTAGTGCTACCTCTGTACCAAATTTCGTTCAATTCGGTTTCACCGTGTTTGAATTGATAGGGGGAATCGATTTTCACACAAAGATGGCCGCCATCCGCAAACTATTAGGCTAACGACCTATTAATTTGGTCAAAGGATGCTTCCTCCAGAAAGGTATGTTGCAAAATTTGGTAGAGATGGGATGATTAGGTTAGTCGTAATTTGATTTAAGCTTTGAACATTTGTGTGGCCGCCATTACGTTTCCGTCAAGATGACTGCGATATAACACATGACACTGAGGTGCCCTTTGCTAGTACTACCTCTGTACCAAACTTCGTTCCATTCGGTTTCACCGAGTTCGAATTAATAGGGGGAATCGATTTTCACACAAAGATGGCCGCCATCCGCAAATTATTAAGCTGATGACCTATTAATTTGGTCAAAGAATGCTCCCCCCATAAAGGTATGTTGTTGCAAAATTTGGTAGAGATCGGATGATTAGGTTAGTCGTAATTTGATTTATGCTTTGAACATTTGTGTGGCCGCCATTACGTTTCCGTCAAGATAGCGGCGATATAACACATGGCACTGAGGTGTCCTTAGCTAGTGCTACCTTTGTACCAAATTTCGTTCGATTGGCGTTCACCGTGTTCGAATTGATAGGAGGGGGGGGGGGGCGGGCAGACAGACATTAAGAGTACACACACTCACACACACACAGACTCACACACACACACACACACACACATACATACACACACACACACAGACAGACACACTTTTTTTCGTCCTGTGTTGATCTCATAAGTCTACTTTCATTTTTTGCAAAAATCGAAAGTAGGCTAAAAATATATGTCATAAATATCCGGGCCCTAATAAGGGAGAGTGGGGGAATTGTGCGCACCTAAGCAAGAATCGGTCTTGTGATGACGAAGTAATAGATATCACAACTGCAGTTACGAATAAGGGAGCCTTAGTAACTCTATATTCGATGTGCAAAAACAAATTTAATTCAAAAATAATTTGGTGGACTGTAATTCGAAATCTCGCAAATATGCATTTGCGCACGATTATCCACCCTGCAGGGTAATTATGCGCATGGAATGCGTGTTGGATAATATAATAATATCGTATGGCCTCGGGTGCCTGGTGCAAGCTTTGCTATTTGACACCCAGAGGGTAGCTTGCATGTCGAATTTCGTAGTTCCTTGACTATGAAAGTCACGGAGGTTAGATGTTAGATATCTAATCTCCTTGAACACAATAGCGCTTTCTAGTAGAGAAATGAGGAACTTTGTGCTGGCGGAAACTCCCGAGATTAATTTTGCCATTATGAACTCGGCCTACTGAATTCAAATGGGTTCTTTGACATGCCAACATCGTATGACATGCGTATCGTATTTTTGCCGCCTTTCAAAAATCACTTACCACGGTCAGGGGCGAACCTGCAATCTTGGGGTTAGTAGCCCGACACGCTAGCCACTCACCCACCGTGGCAGGCTTGCGTGTTGGAAAGCCATACTAATACTATGTGAATTGGCAGAAACTTGCACAGTGCTTTAACATTAGAATATTTCAATGCTTTTTCAAAAGCATAACAAAGCAATGAACTAAAATTCTGCAGTTTTGGATATTAGAATAAAATATCTTCGTTTCGTCAGCATTAAAGGAGGCAGGTTTTTTCAGGTTGTCTCAACGTTAATGCAGGATATCTCTTCAAGAACTCATACAACCAATACTTGCCTGCAAGACTTTAAATTTTATGGAAATTATGGGGAATCTTATTCTCCTCTGCAAACTTGAACTCGAACCGTCTGACAAGCTTTATGGGCGTTAAGCCATAAAATAATTTTGCCAATGTCAAAAGGTATTTCGTTGGTAAAACAGCTTTACGGACTAGACGAGGTGGAGAAAGACAATTTTGCAGCAACTGCTTTGGTAGGATTGACTGGGGAATGTTGAAATTTCTCTCCACTTCCCCTATTTTCCTCCCATCATCCCTAATTGCACGTCGAGATTTCTGCACATTTTCTGCGAGAACGTTACCGCTGAGCCACGCAGCCAGTCCGGTCGATTATGTCTCCAGATCCATAACATTCTTGAGATACTTCTTATCTTTCTTTCTTCAATGATGGTAGCAGTTTTTTTTTCTAGGTTGTGGCGTTTGGTAGAGGTAAATAGTTTCTAAGGTCTTCAACCAAGAAATGATTCTATTATACTCTTTGATAATAACAACGAGTTATAACTATACTCATACATTTAGGACAAAGTAGGCTATATGTTATTTACTGAACATCTTGTTTGGTGTGAACACATTCAAAAATGTAAGGATTTGAAAAGATAGAATGCAAAATTTCTAAAAGAAAGATACAACCCTACACTTGAAGATTGAATTTGTATCAAGAGACGAGCTGCAGACCTCTGTAGTCTCACAGTCAGTTTCACAAACACTGTATTCAGGAGACGTTTAAATTATTTTGGGCACATATTTCGGTTGTACAACAATAGAACGTGTCCCCACCATAATATTGCAAGCGACAAATTATTTTTTTCCCGGGAAATGCCACTAGATATTTTGTTATCCAATTTTCCCATCATCTAGTGTCATTGCCTGGGGAAGAAAAATTGTCCCTTGCAACGTTATGGTGGGGACACATTCATAGACTAACAAAAATAATATTGAATATAAAATTAATACACTAAATTCGAGGGTAAATTGGCTGGATAAAGCAAGGTGGGACCTGAATGAGTTGAACATCGGAGAGAACATGATGAAAAACCTAGAAAAACCTCTGTAAATAAACACACATTTAGGGTGAAACCTATCAGCAGGACTGGTACAAGATGGGCAGAAGAACGCAAGACACAACACATTGAGTTCATGAAGAGATTTTGGGAGAAGAGTAAGGCAAAAGTGATCAAGCCAACTAACAAGTTCAAACGCGCTCTATGAATGGGCACAACGAAGAAAGAATGAAAGAAAGAAAGAAAGAAAGAAAGAAAGATGCGGTAATGGCATGTTATGTTGATAGTTTTATTGTTAGCACGGTCTGTGACGCATATCAATACAAATTGAGATAGCCTAACATTGACGCTGTACTTGAATACGACCAACAAATGGATTTCCAAACACAAAATGCAGCTTTAAACTACATGATTTAAATCCCGCACAGCAATGAAGAGATTTGTTATTTTCTGGTCATAAAACTGCACGGGACTCTCCCTGGGGGGTTAGACACCCCCCATGTCTTGTTAATCAATCATCATTAGTCTACCGCTGGTACCACAGCTCGATAATATGGACCACGTATACACAGGCACATCAGGTTTAATCTTGATGACTAATTTTTAACCCCCCAACGTACTGAATAATATAGACCTAATCCTAAAGGAGATCATGATGGGGGTGGATGGATGAAGACTGCGTGAGGGAAGGTAGCAAGCGGGGTGAGTCACATATACCATAAACAAAACTAAATAACTGATGGTTAACTACCAGTTTAGCTGAGTGCATTAAGTCACATTCCAAAACCGCAATCGGTAAGGGGGAGTGGGAGCAAATCCAGAGAGTTGGAGGTCCGAATCCCAGTGCCAACTACAACCATTATGGTAGTTCATTCCCCCATATTCCTTTTAGAAAAAATCTAGAATGACACCTAATTTCAAGTTCTGGAGTATCTCTGCTATTCCTAGACCCTAAAAATTGCACGTACACACATTACTACAGCCATCACAATTACGCAGGTTATCGGGCAAATACAATACACAAAGAACTGTGTCAGAAGTTCCTAGATTAAGCAACAATAACAGCATAAATATCTCTCCGTCCAAGATCGCGGGTTCAAACCCAAACGAAATCGTCGGATTCCTTAAGAGCGTTAAAAATCCCCCAGTATGCCTTCCTTCGGAGGAGAAGTAAAGCTGGCGGACCCATGTCATAGATTTGTGGCACGTAAAACAACATCCCACTAACTACAATAAAATTGTGTGAAGTTAAATTTGTAGGATAGATTTGATTAATATTCTATTAAGTTCCAACGTTCGCTGCCAGGTGCCAGTTGCGGTGGCATTTGGTAGCCAAGTTCGCGGCTAGGTGTCGTTGACGGTAGCATTTGGTAGCAAAAGTAGGAACTACTTGAAATTGATCGTCTGCAATCCTTACCTGAATTACAGATAACACACACTAACACAGCCAACACAATTAACACCGGTTATCAGACAGATTTTACACACAGCCAAAGTACACGGGGCTACATAACCACGTTGTCTCAGCCCCTAAACTGAGGAACCAACCAACTAAATATCTCTCGACATATTACATGATTGTTTATGACTACTTGTTAGGCACGAGGAAGTGACCATGGATGAAAATCCCCATTAAAGCATTATTGTTGCAATTAATGAATAAATTATTGAATCAATGAATTGGAAATGAGACGAAACCGCTTCCTCTCAGTATTTGACACGTGTTTAATAGTTTTGAAGTAATCATGATACTTACTGTAACATTCAATATTTTCAAGTTTAAGTTATCAATGTGCAAAAGATTTATATGCTTTCGGAACTTGGAAATGACGTAATTGATACGTAGCAGTCACTAAATAGCGACTAAAATGAAGACTCCGGAGAGTCTGGGTACAGATCTTTCGAGTTGAAGCTTGTGAGTAATCTGCGCGTCTTGATGAGGAAGAAGCGTCACAACACCCAGCAGCTAGAGAAGTTAACAATACGAAGTTAATACTTAAAATCTAACGACCTAGCCGATAATCGAACCTGGATCACTTAGGACCAAAGTCTAGCGTGCTATCCATTCCACAACTAACTCAATTATCCTAAAAGAGGTCTGAACTACATCAGCTGCCGTAGAAATCAAATTCCCTTGAATGTTCAGGCATTAGCAGGAGAACAGACACACAGCAGAATATTGATCTCCTGTAATCTCACTTTTCATACCACAAAAGTAGGGCAATATCCCTTACATAGTATGCTTCTAGAACCAATAACCTTATAACCTGCCACTCTGTTTACAGACTATACGCTTATATGGAATACAGCCATCGTGGCCTATAAAAACGCTAAGGTGTATGTTTCACAAAACTCAAGCTCTTCAAGCAGAGGGAGTTAGAACGTGCGGTTTGTGCCATAATCTTCTAAATCGCCTCTATAGTACAGGAAAAATCTTGAATTTCTAGAAAAAGTCAACGGATATATTTATTTGTTAAAACAAATAAACAAGACGATAGACCCTGCCAGAACAGTGTCGTGTCGAGTCCGCATAACAGTAAAGCCGGACGGGTGGTCTATACAAGTGGGGCGTTAACAAGAAACCGATCTTGACAAATGAGCATTAAGGCTAAATGTCCCGACACTTTGGTAAGAATATATTTCAACAGATGGCAGCACAAGCGAAGCTGAATTTATTTATTTATTTTTGTTTCGAAGGGGAGCTCCGATCTGCGATCTGAAAACTGCTATGCACTCTGTCCAGTAGCAGAATTGATATTAATTCATTGCTTACTTTTAATTTAAAAAACAGAAAAGTTGCTGTTTGTTTTTCAAATATCTGATTACAATTCGAAAGAAAACGGGTAATACAAAAGTTGAGTTTTACTCACTGATTCCAAAGCCGCATCGAAAACCTAAATCGGTTGAATAGAACCGTAGGGATCACTTTGGGAAGTTTGTGAATAAAAGTGTTACTGTATTTGCAACAAGGCGCGGCAGTAGAACAAGGTCATGGGGAGCGGGTTGGTTGAGGGTTGGGGGAGGGGAGTGGAGCTAGAGTGATTTGAGAGAGCGGCAACCTTGCCAGACGGTATGGAATTTCCGAGCATCTTGTCCAATATTGCGATTGACTGTGCTGGTTAGTTCTGGATTACTGTCAAGGTCTGGATATTTCTGAGTGATCCTTTGATATTTTGCCAGTTCCTAGTTACGACTTCTTGTTTTTAGTTCTTCGATCTCATTAATTACTTTTTATTTAATTTATTTTACCTGCAACTGTATTAATTGTAATGCCCGTTAGGTGTTCTATTTTCTGGTAGTTTCTTTTTCTTTTAATCAATTTTACCCTCCAGGTTGGTGGTTCCCACGGACTCAGCGATGGAACTCACCACTACCGCCTTTCCAGGCAGTGTCCTAGCGCTGGGAACCCTTGGTCGGATTGGATACAACTGGGGAGATGTGATCAGCACTTCACCCGGGCGTCTCAACTGCAAAGAGAACAGGGGCCTCATGAGGGATGGGATGGAAAAGGAAGATTGGGATGGATATGCAAGGAAGAGGGAAGGAGGCGGCCGTGGTTTTACAGTAGGTACCATCCCGGCATTTGCCCGAAGACGAAGTGGGAAACCACGGAAAACCACTTCGAGGATGGCTGAGGTGGAAATCAACCCCTCTACTCATTTGGACTATCCAAGGCTGAGTATACCCCTTTCCAGTCCTCATACCACTTTTCAAATTTCGTGGCAGAGCCGGGAATCGAACCCAGGACCTCCGGGGCGCCAGAGAACCATGCTGACCGCTACGCTACGGAGGTTGAATAGATACATGTACATATAAGTAGGCTACGACTGGTGGAGAGCTTTACGGCCATCACTTTGAGTTATTTTTTGTCCATCTTTTTTCTAAAATATTAAGAACGTGCTAACTACAAACCAGTCATATCGTTCTATACAGTATTCAATTTCGCATCGAGTGAAACCATTCGCTGATCTGTGCGGTAAGAATTATGCCCTACAAAGCATTATTAAAGTCGGAACAGTATGTTTTTTCTTCGGGAGTTTATCCTCAAAAAACTCTAAAACAGTTACCTAGAAGGGAATCAAACGCTGTCAGAATCTATCCTGAGTGTGTTTTCACCGGTTTTTCCACAATCCCTCCAGGTAAATGCCGAGATAGTACCGTACGTGAAGTTTCAGGGCACCTGTCCCATCCCTGACTCTAATACAGTTACACACATAATCAACTACACGGGACTGATGATGATAATAATAATAATAATAATAATGAATATACACGCGGCTACTTATTCATAAAAGATATAAACAACACATCACAAAGCAAAATGGTCGCCATCTCTACCCCTACCGATCAGCTGATTAATCGTTAAGAGTCGCTGCATCATGGTCTGTACATTACGATAGCAGTGGTGGTAGTCAACGCTTCCTAGAAAACCACTCGCCTTTATTTCCATGCGAAACGTTTTTGTGACGTCATTCGCCGTCACATTGCGGCCGCTAGAAAGCGGTACCGCTACTGGAGATACCGCAGCTTAAGCAGGCTGACAGCGTGACACTAGTAAATTAATAGTTCCCACTGTACCCTTTTACCTACCAATACCTGTTGAATCCCTGGATAGCAGCTGGATCGTAGAACCTGAAAATGCCCCGGCTCTAAAGACCCCCCAAGTTCTACCAACAGACACAGGGATAATAGGGCCACTCGAATACCTAACAGGATGTATTAAGACTGACCAAGGCTCAGAAAAAGAAAAGACTAGCTCAAAACACGAGAATTCTTCAAGAGGAAGAAAGAATCTCAAAGGTGTGGTAAACACTAAAATACCTAGCGATGGCCCCCTTAATACACCCTTCCATCACCTCTATAAAGCATCACGCAATAATTAAAACCAAGTAATAAAGTAGTTTATTGTAAGAATAAACAAGACAGAGAAATATCAATTTCGTCGATACCACGACCAATCAAGAAAAAAAAACAATCTCATTGATAATATTGGATTATCTTTCAAAAAAAAAAATTACCCATTGTCACAACTAACTTTTAGCTGAATAAAATATACGGCATATTAATAATAACAATGATGATCAATCCCATAGGGTAAGCATTTACAAAAAGAGAAATATTATAAGACTTGAATACATTAAATTAATTTCGGTTCCTTAACGGAAATAACATCCTATACAAAAATATCCTGGTTATAATTACTAATCCTACACGACATCTTCAGTAACATTATATGTTCTTGTTATTGAATGAAGAAATTCATATGGCCTATTTACAGAATATAATTTACACAAAATTCCAGAATAATTTCAATTATTCTCTTCCTACTGACTTGAAGTCACGACATTCCTTCCTGTTTAATATTATTTCAATTCTTGTTTTAGGGAAATTCTGCCGAACAGTTAAGCTAAGCAAAAATTAATTGTAAAGTCAGTCTTAAATAGTTATCGGTTTCCTTTTTAAACATACATCTTATGACAAAATTGTTATATTAGTTTTACTGGAAATATTTAACCGAATATCCACACAAGATTCCCAACAATACTGCTCAGAAAAATATTAATCTTCATACAGGCATTTTCACGATAACAGCGATAAAGTTAACAATGACCAAATATTAACCATACTAGGTTAAAACAACGACTCTCTGGGTTAAAACCCCAATCAATCTAATCCTGATTGGCACATCTAGCTCAATCCTCTACAAGAAACATCTGCTTTACAAAGCATAGCATCAATATACTTAAACACAAAGACATTACTCATAGTATATGCCTCTCTAAAGACCAATATGCACCTATAATAGGAGCCTTACTGTTATAAATCCACAATTCTGCAAATCAGCTGTTTATGGTAAAAATCCTGAACTCGAAAAATATGATCCCGTAACAGATTACCAACAAAACCCAGTGGATTTCAGAAGTATTCCACCTAACTTTAAAAACTTGCCTTACATCGATTTATTACATGATCCATAATTCTTAAACGTATGACTTATAGTAAGTCGTCCCTGGGATTATCCTCGCAAATTTGGATGTCGTTCAAATACCCTCTTACTAAAGAAAAACTATTGCACTAAAGGCAATGATATCAATTTAATCCAGTGTTAACATCAAAAAAAAATATATAAACTGTATATAACGCTGCCCAACCACACAAACTGAGGTTGTAAAGTGATCTATAAAGATAAATTCAATCTCAAAATAAGATCCTCCCTGAATTTCCCGAACGCGAAAATGTCGATGGATTAGACCTACAGCATGGATCTAGGTTAGCAACAAAGGCTAAGCGACTAATGACCCATTAGGCAATCCATTTCGAAAATCACGCTCAGAAAACACAAGTTAAATCTGTTATTAAAAAAAAAACTGAAGAAAATATAGTCCAAGGACTCGAAGTAACATTTAGAATAACTGGGTCCGAAAACTTCCTAATATCTTAATAAGAATACGACAAGGAAAATTCCCCTCCAAAGAATACGATGATCCAAGCGAAAGTGCTTAAAGAACAATGCACTAGAATATGAAAACTCAACCAAAGTTCTCAAAAGAAAGTTGCGTTACTAAAAATGTTCTTACACAAGAAAAACTGTAAATCTTCCTCCTACATTTGCTTCTCGACAAATAAGAATGAGCATAATAGTTTAAATACTGTAAAATACTACTGAAATTATTAATTTATTCATCAAAATTACACAAAGGATGCACTCATTTTTATGAGTCAAAATCCTGGCATCATAGAAGGTCAGTTTCGAAATGAACATCGAACCCGCACTTCCTACTCAACCATTTAAGCTACAAAATCAAATATGGCAAAGTGGTAGTTCTAAATGTCCACACTACACTACTGTAACAAGTTGAAGTGATCAGTACCTTTGGCGAATCTAGATGAGAAAAAAAGGATATCGTTGGCCATAATCAGCTCCAAACCAACAGAAAATATGCTGGACTTCAACTGGGTTTCCATAGAATGAACCAAAGTCCTCCCAGGCTCGAACAACACCCGATCGGTCGAAATAGTTCCAACATATCCTGGCGATATCTTCCCATACATATTCGAATACCAACGGAAGGACCGCACACAGTTTATCAACTCGTCACGACGCGAAGGTGAACTCGAACAGTCACTAACAAGTTCCAATATGAGAACGCGCGTGTGAACAAGTTCACGAGGGTCGACGCGGTCCCTCTCGACACGAGAGTCGCGTGCACACTTCATGCTAAATGAAAGTTGCCTTCGACAAGTCCCCGCTGTACCCTGCTAATGCAGTATTCTTAAATCAATTTAGCCTACCATCGTAGTGGATATAAGCTTCATATTGTCCCTTCCCCCTGACGCCTTGCTTGAGAATGTACTCTTTTCAAAAGGTATAATCACTGTGAAGAGTGAATCAAATCTAGGCTGCATTTCCACGACGGTTTATATGCAGAGTTTCGTGACACATCACGGCTGAGCTCGCTGTCGTGATTATAAAAGTATCCATCCGCATGGCCCGTTAGTTGCTGTAGACACACAGTCGCAGAGATAAACTATTACATGTTTAAGACCATGTCTGAGCCCTATTAAACACGTTTCTACTTCACGTAGAATGCTTAACGAACTAGAATACACTTCAGCACGGTCACACGTTTTTAAAACTCCCGTTAGCTGGCGATTTTACTTTCACTGATTTCCAGCTCAACCCTCTGCGCTGTCAAGTTCTATACCCATTGTGCTCTGCACGAGGTCGCCTGAGTCTCACATCTGCTTCCCCCACTCCTTCCTCACACGTCATGACTCGATACGAAATATATCGCAGTCGAAACGTGATCAGCAGTGAGTTAACATAGCATCTTCTGTTCTTCATACTTTCTTAATAATGGCTTTCTTAATAATGGCTTTCTGCCATGGAAATATACATATAGACACATGTATCTGCTTACATAAAGCGCTAAATATGCATTAATTTGTATTAATCACTCTCAGGTGAATCGATCGATATGGTGTTAGACACAGTCAACATGGTTATTATCGATGACCTTCGGGCTTCTCGTCGGAAACACGAGCTCTGCCGATCTCGTTCATGATAGCATGGCTTTTTCTTGCTGCAGACCAGCTGTTATGATCGACTTCAGAGGCTAGTTAGGAAGTTACAGGGTGTTCCCAAAATACTGTAACCATGTCTGTACTTAAGCCCTTTTATTAATAATGGTGCATTTTCCCTTTGATGCCTTAAATAAAAGTCTCCTCAACTTTTATTTACACCATTCCAGGTAATCTCAGCATATGTAGCATTATTCAGTCAACACTCAGTCTATCTTCTTCACATATCTTTTCAGGTTCTTTGCATTGAAACGACCTATCATTTCTCTTCCATTTAGGCTTACTACCTCATAACAATTATTTCCGAACGACCTAGCAATCTTATAGGGTCCGTGGAAGACATAGGAAAACTTGGTGAATTGCTTCTTAGCCACATCTGCTTTCGTCGGTTTCTTGACGAGAATCATCTCGCCTACTCTCATCGGTGGCCGATATCTTTTATTTCTGATTCGTTTATGCCGCTTCTCGGCTGCATCCATCAAGCTTTCTCTAGCTGAATTAATTCTTTCTTGGACTGTAGGCTCCCTGTCCTTAGGTAGAAATCTCACGATCTCTGTCCAGGCTCTTTCTGGCCTCTTATTATGGTGAACAACCATAGGTATATCTGATAAGCTCTCATGGAATGTGGAATTCATGCATCTTTCCATGAGTGGGATGAACTTCACCCAGCTCGCATGATCCTCAGGACAGTAAATTCTCGCGAACTTGCTAATTTCTGCCATAACACGTTCCGAGACGTTAGATTCCGGATATCTGACGCTAGAAAACACGTGCTTGACACCAAGCCTAATCATGGCATTCTCAAATTCCATCGAAGTGAATTGAGCTCCGTGATCCGATAGGAGAGTTACAGGTTTTCCTGCCTTAGAAAACACACTGTTTTCAAGACGACTAAGGACTTGAGCTGTAGTAGCCCTCTGCATAGGATCGAGAGTCACGTATTTAGAGAATACATCGATTGTGACTAGGAGAAACTGGTTTCCCCTGGCTCCCTTCGGGCAAGGACCGAAGATATCGCAAGCCATTAGCTCTCTCGGCCTTTCTGGAATAATGGCTCGAGGTCTCTCTTTTGATAACGCCGACGGGTATTTCCCTCGTTGGCACTCCTGGCATGATCTGATAATGGCTGCTATAGTGCCCCGCATCTTGGTCCAGGTGAATGTTTCCAATAACGTTCTAAACGTTTTGTCGACACCCCCATGGCCAATGGTGCCGTGAGCTAACCACACCAACCCATTTATCAATTTAGGAGGGACTACAATTCTAATTTTCGTCCTCTCTCGGTCAATGTATTTACAAACGACGTCATCACACACCAGGAATTTCTCAGATCGCTTCCTAGTCTGCTCGTAGTCAAGATCGGTATGGCCCATTGCACCTCTCAAAAACCTGTACATATGTCTAGTTGGGGTGTGTCTCTTCTGTGACACCGCTATCTTCTTTAGCTTCTCCAGGGTAAGTTCGTGTTCCCTCTCCAACTGTACAGTGTTAATCTCGATTTTACTAACTGGATTTCTTGAGAGTGCATCCGCGAGCAGATTATCCTTTCCAGGCTGATGCACGATAGTGGCATTGAACTGCTGGAGAAACAATGTCCACCTCGTCAGTCTATCACTGGAAAGATCGGTTTGCATCATGAACTGAAGCGCTCTGTGATCCGTGATAATAACCACTCGATGTCCTATCAGAAGTTTCTTCCACTTTTGAAGAGCAGATATGAATGCCAAAGCTTCGAGCTCTGAGGTGAAATAATTCTTTTCGTGTTCCTGCAGCTTTCTGCTGTGGAAGTCCAAGTAGTGCTTCCTCCCCTCCTCGTCCTTTTGATAGAGGACAGCACTAATACCTACTTTTGAAGCATCAGACTCTATGAAAAAAATCCGATCAAACTCAGGATATTCCAGCTTAACACAATTTTGGAGCATGAGCTTGGCCTCTTCAAATGCCCTATTCGTGTCCTCTGTCCATTTCCATTTGTTATTTTTCTTTAATGCTTCATACAAAGGGGCCATAGTAGTTGAATATCCCGGACAGTGGCTACTCAAGAACTGGCACATGCCCAGAAACTCACGGAGCTGCTTTACCTTTGCGGGACGAGGGAATCTTGAAATGGCGTCTATCTTCTTCAAGTTTGGGTGATACCCAAACTGATCAATAGTATGGCCAAGAAACTTGATAGATTCGTGCATGAATTGACACTTATGCATGTTGACCTTAATATTGGCCTCTCTTAAATTCTCGAATAGCTGTTTCAAGTGCACAAGGTGTTCTTGAACATTCGCTGAAGAGATTATCAAGTCATCGATATAGCAGATAACGTTACGTTTCACGCTTTCCGTTAATTTGCTATCAAGGGCTCTAATCAAAGCCGGACCGCTGTTCACCATTCCAAAAGGAACGCGACAGAAAACATACGTGGTCTGATCGAATAAGAATCCGGTGTATTGCCGGCTATCTTCCTCCAGCTCTACTTGATAAAAGGAAGCGGTCAGGTCTAGGACGCTGAAACACGCTTTACCTTTGAACTTTTTCAAAAGTTCTCTAATTTTTGGTGGACGGTCAGTTTCTAACATGATTCTCGTGTTGATCTTCCTGGCGTCTAAACAAAGCCTCAATTGTCCGTTCGCTTTCTTTACCACAGTTACTGGATTCAAATACGAAGAAGCCTGTTTTTTTATTATACCATCTCTCTCCATTTTATCTATAATCTCCTTGACCTCATCATGGTATTTTTCTGGGAAAGGATAAAGCTTGGCTTGATAAGGGGATTCATCTATTAGCCTAATCTGGTACTTGAAGTCTCTAATCAAACCAGGTTTATCATCGAAGATGTCCGCAAACTGACAAATCAAGTCGTCAAATTCTTCTTTCACATTTTTAAATCCCTCGGCTTTCAAGGTATATTGTTCCCTCACTTGCTCAGTTTCTTCAACTACGTGATCTAGGATTTCCATTCTAGGGATATCTCTATTAATTTCGTTTCCATCCATTTCCTCCATCACTACATCCTCTGTACTTTCTTCCTTGAATCTTATTATTCCTTTGTCCATGTCGATGATTGCTCTAGCTTGAGTAATAAAATCGATCCCTAGTATGACGTCAAAATTAATATTCTTAACGACTATAAAAATATGTTCATAACTTCTCTCATTGATCCAGAATTTCATTAGAATCTGCAATTTGCATTTCATAGTTTTATCCTTAAATATCCCACGAATTTTTGTTGGAGATGCTGGAAGAATGGTAAATTGATTTTCTGGTTTCAATCTCTCAAAACAGTCCTCGTCAACTATAGAGATCATAGCACCTGTGTCCATCAAGGCTTTACAATGTTGTAGACCAATAAGTATATCAATAACGGGAAGTTCAACTATCCTTCCTCTCGGTTTCGTTTCTGGTTCAAATAGAAGGTCTTCGTCAGTAGCTTCAAATATTTCAAAAATCGTGATATCAGAGGAATGCGTGGCAACGTCAGTTATTAATTTCGCCCGGAAATTGGCGTTTTTTTTTCTCGATCCGGAGCTCTTTCTGAACTCCGACCTTCTCTGCTAGTACTGGGTTGTGACTTATCTAGATTTTCATCCTTTCTTTCCTTCGATTTTCTTCGTCCAACCTCCGTGGACTTATCTCGCCCTCTCTTGAGCCTCTCTTGTTGCACTTTTTTATCGGACGCCTCCGTTCGATAATTGTTGTATCTTGAGTACCCTTGATTTTGTCTGTTATCTCTATTGTCTCGGGTATCTCTATCATTCCTATTATATCTGTTATCTCTATTGTCTCGGGTATCTCTATCATTCCTATTGTATCTGTTATCTCGATTATTTTGATCATATCTGTAATTCCTATCATAAGGCGTTTCTCGATGATCATTCCGGTCTCGATCATTATCTCTTCGATAAAAATTTCTCTCCTCGTAGCGACGTTGCCAAGGCCTCTCCTGGGCGTCCCTACGTTGGTTTTCCCATCTCCTCTCTTCCTGATGGGTATTTCTAATAGGACCTATTCTATCATCTCTTCTTTGTTCGAAACGATCCGTCTGCTGTGTACGGTTCATCATTACCGCGTTTACAACTTTCGATTCCTGCCTGGCATTTTTGACTATAGTAGGTTGCGTCATCATACTCATGTGATCTAATCGACGTAACAGGTCATCTAACGACGTTAAAGACGATACTCCGGAAGAAATAATTGATTTCCTTACTTCCGCAGGCAATTGACGTGAGATAGCTTCAAGGAGTTCTTCCTGTGTTAACGGCGGCTGAAGAAAACGGAGTTTTGCTAACTGACACGCAAAGTATTCAGCGTAGCTGGTTGGTCCTGTACTGGAGTACTTGCGTGAATAGACTTCTGATCTCACATTCTGTTGGACCTCGATCGACCAAAATCTTTGTATGAAGGCTTCCGAAAACTGCTCAAAGTTGTCAAATGTGTAACGAAAAGCCCTGAACCATTGTAACGGAGCATCGGTGAGAAACCTTTCCACCATACGTAGCTCACGCTCACGTGGCACATGTGACTCCAAAAAGTAATCTCTTAATGTCCTGACAAATTCGATTGGTGTCATTCCATCCAAATTGCTAAACTTCCTAGGTTTGTCATCAAAATTTCGTATTATGGTTACATTCGGTGTCCTTTCCGATGATTTCGAAGTATAATCACCCACGCCTACGTTGGGGTTCGGAGAACTAAAAGTTTCCCTGCTTGTTCGAATGGGACTCGAATGTTCCATTTGACTGAGCCGAACGTTGGGTTCGTTGTTGGAAGATTCCTGTATCATCCTTTCCCTACCATCAGGTACTATCACTTCAGGTTGTTCAACTACAACTCGAAAATCGGACTGTAAAAGTGATCGCAATTGATCTTTTAGAGTATCCAAACTGATATGCCCCTCTAGATTAATTTGCTCGAGACCCTTTCTAATTTCATTAATCTCGGAAGTTTTCTTCTCCCTGACCTCATTTAACTCTATCTTACTTTGGTCGACTTTAGTTTCAACACTGTTAATACGTTTCTCTAAATCGGATATGTTATTAACCTGAGTATTTTGAATTCCATCCATTCTTTTGCTTAGATCTTCCCTAACATTTATTATGTCTTTGCTATTAGTTGCAAGACCAGTGGCAAGTTTAGATTCTAACTTAGATTTCTCAACTTTAAAACATTCCTCATTAATTTTCATAATATCTTGACGAAATGTTACAATATTATCACTTATGATCCCTTTCAAGTCGATGTCAAAATCATCCCTGAGAAGTTTCGTATGATCAGTGACTTGAGCTCGGAGTGTCCCCATTTCACATTTCAACTGTTCCAGGCTATTCTGGGTCTGATTAGTGTCATGGGAAAACTGCAGCTGAAGTGTTTCTAAATTTTTTTTACTGAGCTTCACACTCTTTTCAAAGTCTAGTCTAATCTCAACTTGAAATTCTTTATTAGATTTTTCTAGCTCCATTAACTTAACCTCTGTCTGATTTTGACTAGATTCGATTTTTCGGACCTCTAGCTCCATTTTATTTTGACTGGATTCTATTAATCCCACATCTGTTCTTAAATCATTGATTTGGGATTGCATAATCCTTACATTAGAGTTTACATCCTTTACAGTTTCCTCAATTCCCCTTTGACTAGTCTGAATATTGTTAAGATCTGTTTGGATTGATGTTTGACTAGTTTGCATATTGTTAAGATCTGTTTGGATTGATGTTTGACTAGTTTGCATATTGTTAAGATCTGTTTGGATTGATGTTTGACTAGTTTGCATTGAAGTTTGACTATTTTGGATTCTTTCTTGGGCAACCTGTACCAGGCCAACATTAGCCCGTAATGTACTGATATCTAGTTGAGTTTTTCTATTATCATCCTGGATATCTTCGATATTAGATTCTACACTGGTAACCTTCTTTTCTACCCTTTTAGAACTGTCATTGATAGCCTTCAAGGAGGATTGCATAGTATCAATTTCCCCCCTGATGCCTTCAGCAACTGCACCCTGATTTTGAATAACAGTTTCAGACATATGGTCTAATGCAGATCTAGTTTGGACCTTAATATTTTCAATGTCCTGATTCAAATTGTCCATTTTATGTTGAATAATTTCAAACATCTTCTTAACGTCACCAACAGTCACCATATTACCTTCAGACATGCTTCACTACACTTCACAAGAAATAAGAATACCACACCAACAAAGCACAGCGAGAACATCTACAAACAACCACCATTTACCATACATGCTCATTCTTATTGTCTGGCGTTACCTTAAAATAAGCTTATGTCTAAACACAAAGTGCCCCATTTCATTTGGGATCGACCATATACAATTGCGTGTTGGTTTATATCGGTGAAGGTCTATGATTCTACCATTACTTAAATTTTAAATTTACTACAAATACTTCTATTTTTAATGATGTCAGCAATGATCATCAGCCGGAAACAAGTAGAACAAATTATTAACAAAGCGTGTGGCACCACTCCAATACATAAAATAAAATAAAAATTAATAATGGTTGCAATACCACTTGTGGGTCAAGTAGCTCGAGTATCCTCGTAATTGCTTTATTCCATAGGAATTCCAATAGTTCGTGCCAAAATATTGGTTCACCATTATTTTATCGCCTTGATTCATAGTCACACAAGAAACACGGTGTTCCAATTCGCGATCTGTGTTACATGATCATAAACTAATTTCCACTTTGTACTTTCAGTTTCAATTTTGGCAGAATTATGGCATTCAACTCCCTGGTATTCGCTCTGGTATTCCAGTTTTTCGAAGCCCCTGAGCTGGGCGCCACCTAATGTACCCTTTTACCTACCAATACCTGTTGAATCCCTGGATAGCAGCTGGATCGTAGAACCTGAAAATGCCCCGGCTCTAAAGACCCCCCAAGTTCTACCAACAGACACAGGGATAATAGGGCCACTCGAATACCTAACAGGATGTATTAAGACTGACCAAGGCTCAGAAAAAGAAAAGACTAGCTCAAAACACGAGAATTCTTCAAGAGGAAGAAAGAATCTCAAAGGTGTGGTAAACACTAAAATACCTAGCGATGGCCCCCTTAATACACCCTTCCATCACCTCTATAAAGCATCACGCAATAATTAAAACCAAGTAATAAAGTAGTTTATTGTAAGAATAAACAAGACAGAGAAATATCAATTTCGTCGATACCACGACCAATCAAGAAAAAAAAAACAATCTCATTGATAATATTGGATTATCTTTCAAAACAAAAATTACCCATTGTCACAACTAACTTTTAGCTGAATAAAATATACGGCATATTAATAATAACAATGATGATCAATCCCATAGGGTAAGCATTTACAAAAAGAGAAATATTATAAGACTTGAATACATTAAATTAATTTCGGTTCCTTAACGGAAATAACATCCTATACAAAAATATCCTGGTTATAATTACTAATCCTACACGACATCTTCAGTAACATTATATGTTCTTGTTATTGAATGAAGAAATTCATATGGCCTATTTACAGAATATAATTTACACAAAATTCCAGAATAATTTCAATTATTCTCTTCCTACTGACTTGAAGTCACGACATTCCTTCCTGTTTAATATTATTTCAATTCTTGTTTTAGGGAAATTCTGCCGAACAGTTAAGCTAAGCAAAAATTAATTGTAAAGTCAGTCTTAAATAGTTATCGGTTTCCTTTTTAAACATACATCTTATGACAAAATTGTTATATTAGTTTTACTGGAAATATTTAACCGAATATCCACACAAGATTCCCAACAATACTGCTCAGAAAAATATTAATCTTCATACAGGCATTTTCACGATAACAGCGATAAAGTTAACAATGACCAAATATTAACCATACTAGGTTAAAACAACACCTCTCTGGGTTAAAACCCCAATCAATCTAATCCTGATTGGCACAACTAGCTCAATCCTCTACAAGAAACATCTGCTTTACAAAGCATAGCATCAATATACTTAAACACAAAGACATTACTCATAGTATATGCCTCTCTAAAGACCAATATGCACCTATAATAGGAGCCTTACTGTTATAAATCCACAATTCTGCAAATCAGCTGTTTATGGTAAAAATCCTGAACTCGAAAAATATGATCCCGTAACAGATTACCAACAAAACCCAGTGGATTTCAGAAGTATTCCACCTAACTTTAAAAACTTGCCTTACATCGATTTATTACATGATCCATAATTCTTAAACGTATGACTTATAGTAAGTCGTCCCTGGGATTATCCTCGCAAATTTGGATGTCGTTCAAATACCCTCTTACTAAAGAAAAACTATTGCACTAAAGGCAATGATATCAATTTAATCCAGTGTTAACATCAAAAAAATATATATAAACTGTATATAACGCTGCCCAACCACACAAACTGAGGTTGTAAAGTGATCTATAAAGATAAATTCAATCTCAAAATAAGATCCTCCCTGAATTTCCCGAACGCGAAAATGTCGATGGATTAGACCTACAGCATGGATCTAGGTTAGCAACAAAGGCTAAGCGACTAATGACCCATTAGGCAATCCATTTCGAAAATCACGCTCAGAAAACACAAGTTAAATCTGTTATTAAAAAAAAACTGAAGAAAATATAGTCCAAGGACTCGAAGTAACATTTAGAATAACTGGGTCCGAAAACTTCCTAATATCTTAATAAGAATACGACAAGGAAAATTCCCCTCCAAAGAATACGATGATCCAAGCGAAAGTGCTTAAAGAACAATGCACTAGAATATGAAAACTCAACCAAAGTTCTCAAAAGAAAGTTGCGTTACTAAAAATGTTCTTACACAAGAAAAACTGTAAATCTTCCTCCTACATTTGCTTCTCGACAAATAAGAATGAGCATAATAGTTTAAATACTGTAAAATACTACTGAAATTATTAATTTATTCATCAAAATTACACAAAGGATGCACTCATTTTTATGAGTCAAAATCCTGGCATCATAGAAGGTCAGTTTCGAAATGAACATCGAACCCGCACTTCCTACTCAACCATTTAAGCTACAAAATCAAATATGGCAAAGTGGTAGTTCTAAATGTCCACACTACACTACTGTAACAAGTTGAAGTGATCAGTACCTTTGGCGAATCTAGATGAGAAAAAAAGGATATCGTTGGCCATAATCAGCTCCAAACCAACAGAAAATATGCTGGACTTCAACTGGGTTTCCATAGAATGAACCAAAGTCCTCCCAGGCTCGAACAACACCCGATCGGTCGAAATAGTTCCAACATATCCTGGCGATATCTTCCCATACATATTCGAATACCAACGGAAGGACCGCACACAGTTTATCAACTCGTCACGACGCGAAGGTGAACTCGAACAGTCACTAACAAGTTCCAATATGAGAACGCGCGTGTGAACAAGTTCACGAGGGTCGACGCGGTCCCTCTCGACACGAGAGTCGCGTGCACACTTCATGCTAAATGAAAGTTGCCTTCGACAAGTCCCCGCTGTACCCTGCTAATGCAGTATTCTTAAATCAATTTAGCCTACCATCGTAGTGGATATAAGCTTCATATTGTCCCTTCCCCCTGACGCCTTGCTTGAGAATGTACTATTTTCAAAAGGTATAATCACTGTGAAGAGTGAATCAAATCTAGGCTGCATTTCCACGACGGTTTATATGCAGAGTTTCGTGACACATCACGGCTGAGCTCGCTGTCGTGATTATAAAAGTATCCATCCGCATGGCCCGTTAGTTGCTGTAGACACACAGTCGCAGAGATAAACTATTACATGTTTAAGACCATGTCTGAGCCCTATTAAACACGTTTCTACTTCACGTAGAATGCTTAACGAACTAGAATACACTTCAGCACGGTCACACGTTTTTAAAACTCCCGTTAGCTGGCGATTTTACTTTCACTGATTTCCAGCTCAACCCTCTGCGCTGTCAAGTTCTATACCCATTGTGCTCTGCACGAGGTCGCCTGAGTCTCACATCTGCTCCCCCCACTCCTTCCTCACACGTCATGACTCGATACGAAATATATCGCAGTCGAAACGTGATCAGCAGTGAGTTAACATAGCATCTTCTGTTCTTCATACTTTCTTAATAATGGCTTTCTTAATAATGGCTTTCTGCCATGGAAATATACATATAGACACATGTATCTGCTTACATAAAGCGCTAAATATGCATTAATTTGTATTAATCACTCTCAGGTGAATCGATCGATATGGTGTTAGACACAGTCAACATGGTTATTATCGATGACCTTCGGGCTTCTCGTCGGAAACACGAGCTCTGCCGATCTCGTTCATGATAGCATGGCTTTTTCTTGCTGCAGACCAGCTGTTATGATCGACTTCAGAGGCTAGTTAGGAAGTTACAGGGTGTTCCCAAAATACTGTAACCATGTCTGTACTTAAGCCCTTTTATGAATAATGGTGCACCACCTCGGCCACCGGCACTCGTATATTGAAACGTATTCAGATGAGATTCTTTTTGTAGTGTGGCCTCCTGAGAGGCCAAGTGCAGGTCTTTCTAGTCGACGTCCATGGGAAACCTGCGCGCCAGGATGAGAGATGGAATGGATGAAGGAGAATGAAACTGGGCAAGGATGTGGAAGGAAGCGGCCGTGGCCTGTCAGAAGGTACCGTCCCAGCATTTGCCTGTTGTTGAAAATGGGGAAACCAACCAAAACCATTTCAAGGACGGCTGACAGTGAGACTCGAACCCACGCGTCTACCGAGTCAGCAGAGGGCTTGGCCCAATCACCTAACGCTGCACTTTAGCGAGAGATATGTTGTTCATATTCTCTGTAGAAATATATTTAATATTAATATGTATCTACAGTATTGAACGGAATTAATTAATTTAAATTGTATTACCATTCAGTGTGCATTTAAAAGGTAGCCAAGTCCCCATTAATCTCATAATAAAATATATTATGTAGAGAGACCAGTAATACCTTAATGGATGCCCATGCAAGTTTACATAATGCTGATATTAGCAATATGTGCTTTTATTTCAGGCAATTTCACATGGATTACTTAATTCATTTATATTATTTTCGTCTCTTCACGGGTTAACGTTGGTTAACTCTACAGTAGGCCTGCATGCCATACTGATACCGGGTAACACGTCCCTCACGCAGGCCTAGGCAAGCACATGAACATTTCTTTCTCGCTGTGCTTTTACCTTAAAGTCACGGCCATGGCCGTAGAGAGCGATCACAGGCCCTGTGACATGAGTTTGGAATGGAATTACGGCATTAAGGTAGCAAATGGTATTTATAAAATTAATTGTATATTCTCTTTCTAATGATTTGGATACTATTCACTGGCTGTATTTTCATCGAACAGAGTCATGTAAGAAAATGTCATATTTTTTTTGACATTAAATTAAATAAAGTTGTCCACAATACGTTCTTTTACCACCTGCTGACATCCAATATAGATTTAGGTATTAGAAATTCATTTTTGAAAGCCTTTGTCTGGAGCGTGGCGCTCTATGGAAGTGAAACTTCGACTGTTGGGCAGCAGAAAAGATGAGAATTGAAGCGTTTGAAATGTGGTGTTACAGGAGAATGATGAAGATCAGATGGGTAGATAGGGTTGCAAACGAAGAGGTATTAAGACGGGTGGGAGAAGAGAGATGTTTCTGGCGATTGCTAACGAAGAGAAGAGATAGGTTGGTAACGAGTGGGAGAGGAGAGATGTTTCTGGCTACTGCTAATGAACAGAAGAGATAGGTTGGTAGGACACACTCAAGACACCAAGGAATAGCAAGCTTAGTTATGGAAGGAAGGGTCGAAGACAAGAACTGTAGGGGTAGACCAAGGTTAGAATATGTTAAACAGGTTGCCTTGGATGTGGGGTGTGGTAGGTATGTTGATTTGAAACTATTACCTCAGGACAGGGAGGCATGGAGGGCTGCATCTAACCAGTCAAAAGACTGAAACAACAACCCCTCAGCAAATTTGGGCCCCATGGCTACAGCTCCGATTGCCCCTTCCTCTCGTCGAGCCTGGTCACATCTATATCATTTCCTTCGCCACAGCCACCGAATAATGTGCAATGTATTGATAACATGTTTATTAAGTTAACTATAATTAATCCACCTCGTGACGCAATGACTAGCATTCTATTGTTATAGCATTCTATTAATAATAATGTTATTGGTTTTACGTCCCTTTTAAAAACTGTGGCTTTTAGAGACGCCAAGGTACCATAATTTTGCCCCTAAGGGGATCTTTAACTTATCAGTAAATATACCGACACTTCGGCTTTGCATTTGTTGTCCGCCTCGTTGCGTAGTGGCTGGCATTCTTGACTGACACCGCGGAGGTTCGGGTTCGATTCTCAGTCCTGCCTCGAAGTTCAATTTAATTCTGGTCTGAGGGTTGGAACGGGGTACACTCAGCCTCGGGAGGCAAAATCTGAAAGGAGGTGGGTTCAATTTCTACCTCAGCCATCTTGAAGTGGTTCTCCATATTTTTCCACTTCTTCTCCAGGCAAATACTGGAACGGTACCTAACTTAAAGCCACGGCCGTTTCATACCCAAATCCTACCTTAATTACAAATACACACACTAGTACAGACATCACAGTGACACAGGATATCAGACATATTCTACACACACCCAAGTACACGGGGTACTTGACTACAATGTTGCCTCTAAGGAATCAACAATAACGAACCTTTCATTTTCGCACCCTCGAATGCAAACTGGCTGCGCCAGGATTTGATCCTGCAACCTTGGACAGAGCAGGCGAGCAGGTTACCACTGCACCAAATATCCTATGAACACAAAGTTATTACTAGGGCTCGGATTTTTAGGTAAATAAATATTTTTTTATGTAAATACATATTTTAAGCATTTTTTCTATAAATACACAAAATTCCTGCTTTTCACTTATTAGCACATAAAAAGACAAAATATTTTACATTTTTTAAGATCAGTATGCTAGATATTTCAGTTTATTGCATTTTTGTTCTGTGTTACTTCAACGGAGAAGAACCTGTGAGATATATAATCTTCATGCAGGGCGTATGTCAGCTTGTCACCCCGTGCCACTCACTGTGGAAGCCGGGGATTTTCTTGTCCATAGCCATATTGCACCATGTGCTGGACCCCCACCCCCACCCACGAGGTATCTAGAACAAGTGTCTCTCACATGCAGTTCAATTCTGGCACTGTGAAGTGTAAGGCAGTTCTACGATGCCTAAAGTAAAAACAACCACAAGTTATCGTCTGTTGCAGAATTTAAAGATAATTTTACTTCTGAAAGGGGGTGTTCGGTTCTGCCAACCATGTGGGAAAGCAATCAAGGCTGAACAGCGATCTCAAGTTACACAACACCTCAAGGGCAAGAAACATATTGCCGCAGTTTCGCGATAATCGTCGGTCATTTGTGGTGGACAACCAAATGATGTATCTCGTTGTGTATTGTAATGCCTCAGCAGTCAGTGAGACATAGAATAAATTGCATTCCTGAGTACTGCATTTGTTTATATTCACATTAATAAACTAAATTATAATTACATATTTTTACTTTTTTGTCACATATTTCAGGTGTTTTTAATACATAAAAAATAAATATTTTCCCAATTTTTAGCACCTAAAAATCCGAGCCCTAGTTATTACCGTACTTACCCTGTCCACCCCCACCTCCCAACCCCCACTTCCTCTCTCTCTCTCCCAAATTCCATTCTTCCAAGCCTTGAACGAGCCGAAAAATCGTGGATGGTGTATGTGATACAGTACTATATGAGCCACAGGGTTTGACAAGGAAAACCAGTTTCAGCCCTCACACCAGAATTAAATTGCCTCGCAGAGTCGGGAATTGAACCCAGACCTCAGGGGTGACAGCCAAGAATACGAGCCACTACACTACGAAGCGAACGCAGCTCAATATGTAAAAGTAGCCTATATAGTGTCGCAGTGAATAACTGAGCAATGCTCAACACTAGCTCGTCATTGTCGAACATGAAGCAACAACAACAACAACAGAACATCCATTGTATAGTTCTAATTTGAAACTTAAATGTAATGTATAGTTTATAAAATTAATTATATAACTACAACATGACAGTATTTTAGAACACTAAAGAGCACAACGTGATTAATAGATGCACTTTTACTAAAACATGAAAAATAATGCAAAAATATTCAAGCGTTGTATATAAAGTAAAACAAAAAATATATTGATGGATCAAAATACAAGTCATGCATGTCTGACAGGGTAATTAAACCATTCATAAAATAAATAATGTTCTAAACGGGTAGCGCATTAAAATGTGGTCAGCAAGTTGATCAGGTTAGACACATCGATGGGAAACGTGCCTCTTCGTGCTTTCTACAGTGAGGGCATTTCCTATAGAACGGAGCTTTCCAAAGTTCTTGTCACGGACAGGTCGCAATGACACACCGTCAGATAAATAGCATGTACCGACTACAACAGCGGGTCGGGAAACCCTGGATGCTGTCATATCATTTATTACATACGCAGCTGGCAAAATACCTTAGTTATGATAATTAAGACTTGCTGTGAAAAACTGTAGCCTACCTCGTATTACGTGAACATAGTTAGGTATAGAACAAAACATCGAATTTTCCTAGTGGTAACTTATCTTCTGAAGAAGATAATAATAGAGGGTGCCAGGAAATGTTCTCCTCGGTGGCTACTTGCAGCTGCGAGAGGTTGCGTCATCAGTTTAGTTGGCAGCACAGTGTCCTTGATAGGGTGAAGGCCACATGTGTGGGCTGTTGGCTGTCGAAATCGTCAGTGTGTATAGTTAGATTATTGGAAGAGTGACACAGTATGTTATGAATGGCTGTGGTGAATATAAAGTTTACTGATTGTTTGTTATGATACAAGCGACAGCCATGCTGCCAACGTAACTGGTGGTGTAATCTCTCGCAGCAGCTCGTAGGCACTGCGGATAACATTCCCTGGCGCCCTGTATAATAATAATCTTATTGATTTTACGTCCCTTTTAATTATTGCGGCTTTTAGAGACGCCAGGGAGCCGAAATTTTGCCCCGAAGGAGATCTCTAACGTGCCAGTAAATCTACTGACACGCCTCCCTCGCATTTGCGCACCCTCAAATGCCAGCTAACTGCACCAGGATACGAACCTGCAACCTTGGGCCCAGCAAGCGAGAACGTTACCGCTGAGCCACGCAGCTAGCACTCTGAAGAAGAAGTTTGCAGTAAAATTGTTCGAAAGTTTTAGCGCCGTGCGACTTTAACCAAAGGGGGAACCTCAAACAAAATGTAGCCTATACAGAAACAATCCGCGTACTCTGTAGGCTCTAGAGAACGAAATAACTGCAACGATACGAAATATCAGTGAGGATGAATTATATCGAGTATACCAAAACTTCCTACGTCAGTGCAACGTGTGTTTGGAAATTGAAGGACAGCATTTCCAGCAACTACTCTGAAATTCATGTAAGTAGCCTAATTATGATTATTGAAAATCCACAGCCTGCTTCCAGTCGACCGACCGGGTCAGGGAATGGAATGAATAAAGTCCCCATCTAGCGGCGAGGGTATGAACTCTGCCGGCTGCCGAAGCCTGTCGCAACCCCTGGGGCAATGATTAAATGAATGACAGGTGAAACGAAATGATAGTGGAGAGTGTTGCTGGAATGAAATTGTGACAGGGAAAACCGGAGTACCCGGAGAAAACCCTATCTGCCTCCGCTTTGTCCAGCACAAACCTCACATGGAGTGACCGGGATTTGAACCACGGACCTAGTGGTGAGAGGCCGGCGTGCTGCCGCCTAAGGCACGGAGGCTCGAATTATGATTATTATTCCATTCCCTGACCCGGTCGGACGACTGGAAACAGGCTGTGGATTTTCATTCAAATATGTTAAAAAGTGTAAATTTGTAGCTGGGTGCTGCGCTGCTGCTAGAGTCAATGCCTTGCTCAACACGCCGCAATACACAGTGTCCCGGTTACCACACGGCCTCTCCGAAGCTCCTTTCTATAGGGTGGGCCCTCGCTGTTGTTTACAAGCCTGGATTGCTTAGCATTGCTAA
This sequence comes from Meconema thalassinum, assembly GCA_946902985.2. Classification (NCBI taxonomy): domain Eukaryota; kingdom Metazoa; phylum Arthropoda; class Insecta; order Orthoptera; family Tettigoniidae; genus Meconema; species Meconema thalassinum. The sequence goes on from OX336388.2 coordinate 1,213,399,485, forward strand.
AAGCAATCATTCAAGTTCATAGGATGTTCAAAGAGTGATAGTTAGGTTGAACATTTAACTAACAGCAGGTGTGAATATCTTTGTTGTTCATTCACTTATGGGACTTAGTGACATCGTGATCATGTAGCCCCATGTACTCGGGTATGTGTGGAAGATGTCTGATAACCTGCGTATTTTGTCTACCCCTTATTATTCCCGTTTTCCAATGGGGTCGGGGATGAGATGCGATGGAAGTAATTGTGGCGATGGTTTTACGGCCTGATGCCGTTCCTGACGCCAACCTCATGAGAGGAGTTAATGAGAGATGAAATGAATGATGGTGAATGAAACTGGGCAAGGATGTGGAAGGAAGCGGCCGTGGCCTGTCAGAAGGTACCGTCCCTACATTTGCCTCGCGTTGAAAATAGGGAAACCACGGAAAATCATTTCAAGGACGGCCGACGGTGGGGCTCGAACCCACGTGTCTACCGAGTCAGCAGAGAGCTTGGCCCCATGACCTAACGCTGGTCTTTAGCCAGCGTAGCCACTACTGTCGGTATGTCTGATAACCTGTGTAATTCACGGAAAACAACTTCTACGATGGCTGAGATGAAAGTCTAACTCATCTGTCCTCAGTTCTGCCTCATGGGGCTGAATGTATTCTGTTCCAGCACCCAGACCAGAACTCAGTTTCTCAGCAGAGCCTAAAATCTAACCTGTATCTCAGAGAATGCAAGTCACTGTACCACTAAGTGGTCAGCTCTGTAGACCCACCTCCTGGTGCAGTGGCTAACATTCATGGCAGTCGCCCCAGAGATCCGGGGTTGATTCTCGGCTCTGCCAAGAAATGTAACTCTGGGCATTCTGATGACCAAGATGTTCCAATACCTTAAAATCAAGTAACTCTTAGGTGAGACAACCTTTATATTTACAGGGTCATTATCTATGTGCGCGCGAGTAAACACGGCAAGCTAAGTCGGCTGTGACTGGCGCAGATCGCGGCCGCGCGTACCCAGTTCAGCTCACCGCGCACTTTCACACTTTTACCAAACATGTTCAATAATGTGTACTTACAGTGCTCATAGGCGATGCTGAAAGTGTCCACCCTCTCTTGTAACACACACCTGACATCTTCTGATGAATGTCTGTCAACTCTTTTATTATTTAAGGAGCCTCTTTTCTTGAATCGTTTAGCGAGCCTCCTAATTGTACTGGCATTATGCACAGGTCTTCCTGGAAACTTGATTCGAAATGTTCGTCTCGTTTCAGAACAAGACTTTCTAATTTTCATATAGTCTACGAATTATGGATATACACACGTTCGCGAAATGTTAATTGGTATCTAGGCATGACCAACAACCACAGTAATCACAATAATCAGTAAATATGCAACACTAACGTCTAAGCTTTGCAGATACATGTCCATATGAATGACAAAACACGTGTGCACTAACGATATGAGTCAGCGGAGCGCGCCTACCACCGGCTGAACCGGGTACGCGCGGCCGCGATCTGCGCCAGTCACAGCCGGCTTAGCTTGCCATGTTTATCGGGGCGCATATATATAATGACCCTGTATATGTCAAGATACCAGTGTTGTCAAGTTTAGCCTACGACTTTCTGACTCAGCATTGAATGATTTCAAAGTGAGAGGTGTAAAAGCAGAGAAGGCTGCTGTGCTAACTGCTAATAGGGGATCATGGAGGTTACTTGTGCGCAAACAGAGACTTGCTGACGACACTAGACACTGAAAGGAAAAAAGGTACAGTCAGTCTGAGAGACTAGACTTTATATCATTTCAAATGACGCATGCTACAAATGCTAAACATGTTAGAAAGGCTCAGGAGGGCTCTTTTCACTCTGCTGCATGACGCCACGCACTCGCCGTCTCCGTATCGCACAATGCCAGACCCCAGGAGTAAACTCAGACCCAACACTCCTCTACCCTTTAACTTAGGCTTCCCGCGTGGGGGCTGCATGACGGCACGCACTCGCCGTCTCCGTTCGCATAACGCCAGACCCCAGGAGTAAACTCAGACTCGGTGCATATGCACTGAACAACATGATGACGTCATACACGCCGTAACCGTGACGCACAACGGTAGACCTAAGCATAACGATGAAGTCGACAAGATCATTTGAAATGATAAAACAGTCTCAAATGAAAATGAATAATAATGTTATTGGTATTACGTCCCATTTAACTACTGCGACTTTTAAAGACGCCGGGGTGCCGGAATTTTGGGGATCTTTAACGTGTCAGTAAATCTACAGACACGGCTCCCTCTCATTCATGCATCCTCAAATGCCAACTGACTGTGTCAAGATTCAATACTGCAACTTTGGGAAAGGCAGGCGAGAACGTTAATCTAACACTGCGCCACTCAGCCAGTCGAAATGAAATTGTATGTAATGTGAATGGATGTAACTTTCATTAATAACATACGAATATAACCATTTTTTACTACTATTTGGTGAGTTTTTGAGGACCAGATTTGGCAACACTGATGAATACCCGCACACTGGAAAACCATGGTCGGTTAAAGAGCTTAAAAATAACAAGGTGGCAAAAATGAGGGCTACGATACGCTTCATTTCAACTAATTGACACGAGGTAATTCGAAGCCACATCCCGTGATAGTGGGTAGTCTCCCCTTATCGGCGACACGCTCTCACTACTTGTCAGATTTTTTAGCAATGCATACCCCCTTTCCCCCGCTGACTTCCCGTAACGCGGTACGGCGTAGGCTTGCCTTGTCCGGAAGCTGAGAACTCCTGCCATGCCTCCCGGAAATTGAGGCGTTCAACAGCTAGGGTCGTCTCGTCGCAGATGTGGGACCAATTATTCCGTCCCCCCAGTCTTCATGAGCTGTTACCAGCTGTTACCATACTACAAATTACATGTCAATTACGAATAAAAATTTCCAGTTCTTGTTTTGAATTGAGGAGTTGGTGTTGTTTATATGACAGAGGAAGTGGAGCGAATTATTCAGGCTTTAATGCACTCTCGCCGACATAGCGCAGTCATAATATTAACCTACCGGCCACGGTGGCCGAGAGCGTTAACGCGCTAACTAGTGCCTCGCTAGCATCAGGAGACAGCGTTGGTTCAAATCTCACCTCGGCCGTTCTAAAAATGGTTTCTCATTTTCATTACCAGGCAAATGCCGGGAGGGTTTCTTTCAATTGGTCCACGGCCGATCTTCCAAAATCCCTTCCCACAACTAAACAGGTTGAAAATGAAAATCCACAGCCTACTTCCAGTCTACCGACCGGGTCATGGAATGGAATGAATGAAGCCCCCATCTAGCGGCGAGGATATGAACTGTGCCGGCTGCCGAAGCCTGTCGCACTCCCGTGAGGCAGTGATTAAATGAATGATAGATGAAATGAAATGATAGAGGAGAGTGTTGCTGGAATGAAATGTTGACAGGGAAAACCGGAGTACACGGAGAAAAACACGACTGCCTCCGTTTTGACCAGCACAGATCTCACATGGAGTGACCGGGATTTGAACCACGGACCCAGCGGTGAGAGGCCGGCGTGCTGCCGCCTAAGCCACGGAGGCTGTTAACTAATCAGGTTATCAGACAAAATCAATATCTAAATACAGTATATACACTGTAAACTGGCTTAGTGACTACAATGTCCAAGCCCCTCAAACGAAATAACAACATATTATCAGAGCTGTGAAACCCCAGGGGCTCACAACTAGAGGGTTGTGAGTTAGCGACCACGTGACCACCACCTGAGACTGTCATTTCTTTCATTTACTTGCGCCGGGCATCTCTTTATTAACATTCTAGTCGACCTCCCTTGCTCATCTCTTAATCTCTTACGACCCTGACGGTATTAGGGTATCCGAGGCTTAGGAAGTCTTTCAATTTCCCGCCTTAATTGGCCCTTGCCTCATATTTCTTGATACCCTCATTCTTCGAGGGGTCAGGCCTCTTCTTATTCTCTTCAAGATATATCCAGCCCTCTGCTCAAAGCCCACACTGCATAGTGCTACACCCTCAAGGGCTCACAGCTGGTTAGTTTAGGACTTGGCAACCCCACAGCGATCCTGAGCTGGGTCCGTTTCTCCGATCTTCCATTGTCATTGGGGAAAACCCTCTCCTCTTTCCCTCAGGCGGCTTCGGTGGCGTAGTTGGTAGCATGCTGAGCTTCTATGCCCAAGATCGCGGGTTCTAACCCGGCTGAAAACGTCGGACTTATTAAGAGCGTTAAAAATCCCTCAGTATGCCTTCCTACGGAGGGGACGTAATGCCGGTAGGTACATGTCATAGAATCATGGCATGTAAATGAACCTTCCACTAATTACAATTGTGTGAAGTTAAATTTGTAGGTTAGATTTGACTAACTCTCTATTTGTCACCAGGTGCTGGTTGCGTTGGCATCTAGTAGCCAAGTTTACAGCTAGGTGTCGTTGATTGTAGCATTTGGTAGCAAGAGTAGGAACTACTTGAAATTGATCGTCTGCAGTCTTTACCTGAATTACAGGTAACACACATACAGCTATCACAATTTACGCCGGTTATCAGACAGATTCTACACACACCCAAAGTACACGGGACTACATGACTACGTTGTCGCAGCCCCTAAAATGAGGAACCATCTGTCTTTCATGTCTCTGTATCTTTCCAAGCCCATCAGTCCTCATTATTTGAGGGTTGTGGGCATTTCTTTTCCCTGTCATTTATTTCCCTTAGTCTATTCCTTTGTACTTCCTTTACTTCATCTAGTCCGTACGTTAGTTGCAAATAAGTAGTTAGCTTTACTCATACAAATTAATATCATTAATTTCACAATCACCTAACCAGAGATTCTCAAACTGGGCGATTTTAGTACGCCAGTGTGCGAAACTGAGAGAATGTGAATTCGATGGGCGATTTGAAAAAATTGGCGGGCAAATAATTCAGTTTTTAGCCTACTTTCGATTTTTGCAAAAAATGAAAGTAGACTTATGAGATCAACACAGGGCGAAAAAAGTGTGTCTGTCTGTGTGTGTGTGTGTATGTGTGTGTGTGAGTCAGTGTGTGTGTGTGTGTCTGTGTGTCTGTGTGTGTGTGTGTGTGTGTGTGTGAGTGTGTGTACTCTGAATGTCTGTCCCCCCTATCAATTCGAACACGGTGAATGCGAATTGAACGAAATTTGCTACAAAGGTAGCACTAGCAAAGGACACCTCAGTGTCATGTTTTATATCGCCGCCATCTTGACGGAAACGTAATGGCGGCCACACAAATGTTCAAAGCTTAAATCAAATTACGACTAACCTAATCATCCGATCTCTACCAAATTTTGCAACGACATACCTTTATGGGGGAGCATCCTTTGACCAAACCAATAGGTCATCAGCGTAATATTTTGCGGATGGCGGCCATCTTTGTGTGAAAATAGATTCCCCCTATTAATTCGAACACGGTGCAACCGAATGGAACGAAATTTGGTACAGAGGTAGTACTAACAAAATGCACCTCAGTGTCATGTTTTATATCGCCGCCATCTTGACGGAAACGTAATGGCGGCCACACAAATGTTCAAAGCTTAAATCAAATTACGATTTACCTAATCATCCGATCTCTACCAAATTTTGCAACTACATACCTTTATGGAGGGAGCATCCTTTGACCAATCTAATAGGTCATTCACCTGATAGTTTGCGGATGGCGGCCATCTTTATGTCAAAATTGATTCCCCCTATTAATTCGAACACGGTGGAACCGAATGGAACGAAATTTGGTACAGAGGTAGCACTAGCAAAGGGCACCTCAGTGTCATGTTTTATATCGCCGCCATCTTGACTGAAACGTAATGGCGGCCACACGAATGTTCAAAGCTTAAATCAAATTACGATTAACCTAAATCCGATCTCTACCAAATTTTGCAACTACATACCTTTATGGAGGGAGCATCCTTTGACCAATCTAATAGGTCATTCACCTAATAGTTTGCGGATGGAGGCCATCTTTATGTCAAAATTGATTCCCCCTATTAATTCGAACACGGTGGAACCGAATGGAACGAAATTTGGTACAGAGGTAGTACTAGCAAAGGGCACCTCAGTGTCATGTTTTATATCGCCGCCATCTTGACTGAAACGTAATGGCGGCCACACGAATGTTCAAAGCTTAAATCAAATTACGATTAACCTAATCATCCGATCTCTACCAAATTTTGCAACTACATACCTTTATGGAGGGAGCATCCTTTGACCAATCTAATAGGTCATTCGCCTAATAGTTTGCGGATGGCGGCCATCTTTGTGTCAGAATCGATTCCCCCTATTCATTCAAACACGCTGAAACCGAATGGAACGAAATTAGGTACAGAGATAGCACTAGCAAAGGGCATCTCACTGTCATGATTAATATCGCCACCATATTGACAGAAACGTAATGGCGGCCACACGAATGTTTAAAGCTTAAATCAAATTACGACTAACATAACCATCCGAACTCTACCAAACTTTGCAACAACATACCTTTATGGAGGGAGCATCCTTTGACCAATCTAATAGGTCATTAGCCAAATAGTTTGCGGATGGTGGCCATCTTTGTGTCAAAATTGATTCCCCCTATTATTTCGAACACGGTGGAACCGAATGAACGAAATTTGGTACAGAGGTAGCACTAGCAAAGGGCACCTCAGTGTCATGTTTTATATCACCGCTATCTTGATGGAAACGTAATCGCGGCCACCCAAATGTTAAAAGCTAAAATGTAATTACGACCAACCTAATAATCTAGTCTCTACCTAATTTTGCAACACCATATCTTTATGTGGGAAACATATTCTGACCTAACTGCAAGAACATCAGCCCAATAGTTTGCAGATGGTGGCCAAGTATGTGTGCAAATCGATTCCCCCTATCAATTCAAACACGGTGAAACCGAATTGAACGAAATTTGGTACAGAGGTAGCACTAGCAAAGGGCACCTCATATTCATGTTTAATATCCCTATAGCACGTTGTATTTCAACAAGCTCCTACAACCAACATTCAATCATACTCCTTGAAAAGGACAAAGAGTTATAACAATACCCATGCATATAGGAGAAAGTAGGCTATATGTTCTTTACTGAACATCTTGTTTATATATACAATATGGTCGAGATGTTTTTGCCTATAAAAACAAGGAATAAAAGAAAAAAGCAAACAAGTAATTTAATTATATCAAATTAGGCTATGTTTCCTTTTGAATCTATTTACAACTACAGTAGTTTATCAAATTACATTAATTAGACATAGGTATTCATGTTGTTTAATTAATTAGATATAAAAATTCATGTAGTTTTATTCTTTTATTCATTTCATTGATTGTTATTCCTTTTTAGACCTATTATTTGCAAATTTTAATGTACATAATTATACCTAAATAAACATGATGTACCTATTAAGAGAAAAATCTCCGTAAAAATCCCCATTTCTCAACTTATATGTAGGTATTTGAATGTATGTGTTAGTAATTTTAGGATTTGTGCGTTTTTTGTAATGAGGTGGGCGAAAAAAAATTATAAATCTTGAAAGTGGGCGATGGTCAGAAAAAGTTTGGGAAACCCTGACCTAAACCATTAGGGGCAGATAATCTAGATGTTAGGCCCCTTAAAACAGCAATGAATTATTATCATCATCATATTAATTGGAAATGCTCCCGATGAGAACCGCATTGATGCGCTGCTTTTTCCACTTAAGTGGCGATCAATCTTTGACAGTTCACACTGATGTCACTGTAAGCGCCAGTTTTGTATGAGCACAAGTCTCAGATTTACCACAAGGACAGCGGACTCCCCGCTACCTCGTGCCTCGCTGGCATCGGAAGAGCGTGGGTTCGAATTCCACCTCGGCCGTCCTGAAAATAGTTTTCGTGGTTTCCCATTTTCACCACCAGGCAAATGCTAAGACGGTTCCTTTCAATAGATCCACGACCAATTTTCTTCCAATAACCCTTCCCTGACCCGTCCTCAAAAGAAAGGTACATGGCCATTGGCTGCATTAATAAAATTATTAATGTGAAATCAGCAATATTCGCGAAAAGCTTCATAAAGTCGGTTAGTTTAAAACTAGCGGTGATATAATTTTGTTAAATAATGACAGCATCGTTAATTATTTACTGGTAACTGACTCCCAGTTGCCCCAAATGCTCCAGGGTGCGAAAGCAACATGAAATCAATGTTACCTATGCCCCGTGGCTGAATTTTTATTTGGAGCAGTCAGTAATTAGTGTGTCAGAACATCAATATTTCCGTCACATCCAGGCCGTGATAACCAAGTGGCTGGCAGGGACGCGTAATTACACGTGCATACAGTGCACTCATCTTTTTAAAACCAACTAAAATATACACGTGGTTATTAACTTCTCTTTTATGTTAGATACCTCCAGGAGGTTCATTCGCGTTCTCTCTCACACACCCTCTCACTCTTTGCAGCACCCAGCATATCAAAATTGTTTTATACTCATTACAATTTGAAAAAAAAAACTTACGTCATAAATTTTTCTCTTAAGTACAGTATTGTGCTTGGCATGATAAAACAGCAAGAGACATTAAAGATCCAATATGTTGACTACAACTATTGTTATGTCCAATGATACCATAATAATAATACTAAAAGATATAAGTTATGATTTCCATTCCAAAATGTATTCCCACTCCATAAGTCGCTTAGAGAGTTTTCAAAAAAATCGGTTCAATATGTATTTTCATTTTAGCCTACTTTTCACATTTTGCAAAAATGAGGAAAAAGTAGACTTATGAGATCGGGAATATGTGTGTCTGTCTGTCTGTCCTTCTGTCTGTCTGTCCTTCTGTCTGTCTGTCTGTCTGTCTGTCTGTCTGTCTGTCTGGCTGGCTGTGTGTGTGTGTCCCCCTATCAACTCCTAAATGGCTCGAGCAATCGAAACAAAATTTGGTTGGAGTAAAGATCTATACCTGAATATCTCACGGCCATATTTGAAAAAGATGTCAGTGCTAGCAACTGCTGAAAAATCGCAATTGAAATTTGAGCTCCATGTTGGATATCATGGAAGGCATGAATGGGAGTTATTTCAAAATTGGCACACGTATAGATAATAATATTGCAATTTAATTTCCAGGAGGCCATACATGGCAGTGTTGCCAAAATGGTTATAAGCCTGCTGATAGGTCCAATTTTTAAATGCATATAACTTCTACACTATCAATTGGAATTCAACCAAATTTCGTATGTGCTATGTGTACATAAATAGATATGACTGAGCGTATTCTTAAGAGCCTACAGGGCTGTCAACTGTTAATAAATGCTCCCAATTTTTTAAATCCAAATACCCATATATCAGAAAGTATGCAAGCCGACATCTTTTAACTATGCACACGTATAGTACCTGACATTCTATATCAATTTGGAGTAACATATATACGTCAGAGCTACCAACATGATTCTAAGCCTGCTGAGAGGTCCAAATTTAAATACATGTAACTTCTATACTATCATTTGGATTTCAACCAAATTTCGTGTGTGCTATGTGTACCATATCAGATATGACTATGCCGATTCTTAAGAGTAATCAGGGCTTCCAACTGTTAATAAATGCTGTGTCTATTTTTGTTACCCTAATATCAATATATCAGAAAGCATGCAAGCCAATAGCTCTAAACTTTGCACACGTATATTACCTGGCATTCTAGATTAATTTGGAGTAACTAATATAGGCCTACGCCAGTGCTGCCAACATGATTCTAAGCCTGCTGATAGGTCCTATTTTAAAATGCATGTAACTTCTATACTAACTAACGGATTTCATTCAAAATTGACACAACAATAGATCATAATATTTCAGATTATTTCTGACCAATGCCAATGTCATTGTTGCCAAAATGATTTTACGCGCGCTGTTATATCCAATGTTTAACTGCATGTAACGTCCATGCTATCCATTGGACTTCAACCAAATTTTGTATTCGGTACCTTAAGAGATGGAAGTAAGAATATATTCAGTCACCAGGGCTGCCAACTGTAGTTCTCTATAAGGCTACATTATGACAGGTATACAGTGTTTCGAACTAATTAGAAATTTCGATATTACCAACTTAATTTTGTCATTATTCTAGATAGATCTATATAGATTAATCATTGGCATGATTCATTCATTTTAAGAAAAGTAGGCTCTTTAGTTCGTCACGGAACTTCTTGTTTAAGATGAATTGTTTCCTGTGTTTCACGATTCTCACTTACGCCGTTTCAAAAGTACACACACCGTTGGAATTTTTCAGCCCTAAAAATAAATCAAATCGAAAAACACTCCTGCACGCGTTTGTTTATTTTTTATGATGAGTGCTATGCTGAATATCACATCTCCAAATTAAACGACTCGTGATATACTACTATTCATGAGTTAAGGATTAACCCCCTTTTCTAGAACCTGGATATCCCAATATCCTTTCTTATCTCTCGCCTATGTCATAACGGAAGCGATCTTTCCAAATTTCATGTATACTGGTGCAGCGGTTTTGGCTGGGCGTTGATGAGTGAGTCCGTTAATGAAGCCTTATATGGTGTACAAAATTAAAAGAACACTACAGTAAATGTAGAAAGAATTTCCCTTAAGCACTGCTGTTTAAGAATCACATAAATATTACGAGGATAAGGTAAACCAATTTGAACAAATAGGGCATCACATCTAAGAACTGATGAAGAATACACAAGATAGTCATGTATGGGAACAGTGGTGTGTCGGAGAGGGAGAAGGATTCACTCTAATAAATGAACGCAAGGATTAGAACACTATTGTTGTACTTTGAGTCATTAAGAGAAATCTAATTCCCAGTACATGTCTTTTAACCGTATATAATCACATCTGCATTTTAGCGTATCTTCATTATGATGTGAGTCTGTCTGTGATACATTCTGATTGGTCGGAGCGATTTCACTCAAACTTGGTAAGGGCTTATTACTACCACCCTGCTCGATCCCTACCATGCCTTTCAAATATCAATGTGTCACCAAACCAAAATGGCGGCCGCGCAAAATATCTCACTTGTTCTCAGTACTTCCTAAACTTCAAGCAATGAACCTGAAGCTTTGTATGATGATAGAAGACAATAAACTAATTACACATACGTGATTTTCGAAACCCTGATAACGACAAAAACAACATGGCAGTCATGCAAATTTGAAATGTTTAAAATGACTGTTCTAGTTATCTAAACATCGGAGTAAAGTGAAATCGCGGATTCTAATGATGGGCAATTGTTTTCAGAAAATATGTGATGGCGGTAGTGCGTAATTTTTAAAACGTATTTTTATTTCATATACTTACTTACTCACTCACCTACTCACTCACTTACTCACTTACTTACTCACTCACCTACTCACTTACTCACTCATTCACCTAGTCACTTACTTACTCACTTCCACACTCACTCACTTACTCACTTCCCTACTCACTCACTCACTCACTCACTCACTCACTTACTCACTCAGTTACTCACTCACTTACATACTTACTTACTCACTCACTCACTCACTCACTCACTCACTTACTTACCTATTAGTTTGTTTGTTTGTTTCGACCATTACAGTTAGTCTACTGTACATCATTCAATGGTTTTATCAGAGAAGCACAGCATAAAACGGCTGCAATATAACAGCCAAAAAGAAGCACGCTAGAGTTACAACTTCAAGTTCAACAAACACATAGTTCTATTTCTGTCCAACACTGACCAACAAAAACGTGGACATCTATATTTCTTGTACTCGCAAATCTGTTCTTGTCATGTATCCTCTCTCTCTCTCTCGGTTATTCTCCTTCCTCTATCCCTGCCATTCATCCAGCTCTATCTATCTCTCTCCCTTTTTTCTAACTCATTAATTTTCACTTTCAAATCATCCATCACATACGTTCGTTACCCTTTGAATAAAAACACGCACACGCATGCGCAGCACACGTGTTCCGGCTCGCAAAAAGAGTGCCACAGAGTGAGACAGAGACCGAGGTTTGCGGATGCGGCGCCGTGCCGTGACACGTGGGCGGAGAATAATGAAATAGTACAAACTGTGAAATATATTAATATTGTAGTCAACTGAACAATAAACAGCACTGTGCCGACATGGCAATGGGTTGAGTTCAAAGATGTAAACATGGTATTCCTCGAAGAGGGTGAGCCATAGATTTATGTGAATCAAGACAATATAAATTACGTAGGAGTACTGTAGAACCTCTCGTAAAGAGGACATACTTGAAGGTTAAGGGTTGAAATTAGGACTGCTGTTACGACTGAAATCCAAATCCCCTGCATTCTGGCCAGCTTCATTATTATTATTATTATTATTATTATTATTATTAACGCAAAATATATTCTGGGGTTGCTAATGAAATCAGTCACCGTGGAGGCTTGGAATCGATTCCCGGCTCTGCCAATAAATTGAATTCTTGTGTGAGGGTTGGAACGGGATAGGCCAGTCAAAAGTGTCAATAAATTTGCAAAACATGATGTATCTCTGATTTTTTAGTATGTTGTTTAGACCCATTAGGGCTATGTATACCCAAGTTTGCAACTCTCAAAAAGTTGTGGAAAAATGTTTACAAACCAAAAACCGCGAAATATTTGGACTTGTTTCAGATTCTGCTCTAAATCTCTTGATCCATGAATTCTTCGTCGAAAGCTATTCCATACATTTGTTAAGAGCATAAACTGTTTATCAATTGAAGCCCAACTGAAGCTCTGTAGGTCAATTGGTTACCGAATTACGACACTTTGAAAATAGGCCAGTATTTCAAACAATTGAAAATTTTAGATTTAGACCTTTTTGGACCGAAGCTGTGTCGAAACCATTGATCCTACGAGTAGAACTTACAAAATATAATTTGTAGGCCATTTAATTTGCTTTAAATTAAGCGCAGAGTGGGTTCTGTAAGCCTCGTAGTTCTCACCAAATCTCAAAACAACCCATATAAAATAAAATCGCATTATTCCAGAAATGTTCCATAACATTTCCTATCCTTTGTTTTTTGCTTTGGTAATGAAAAGGAAGGCATATAACCATTTAAACAAACGGTGAAATGTATTTTAATATAATAATAATATAATATAATAATATATCGCACCCCCAGTGCAAGACTGCCACAAGTAAAAAAGGACACTTTTTCAGGAGAAGCATTTAAAGATTTTGAGCTAAAAGGAAAAATATAAATATTACATAATTAAAGTGAAAGTAACGTATTACTAACTTCTAACATTGTCTAGTACTATACAATAACATACAAAGTTATTTCATGGATTATAATTATGTGTTTCAATAAAATATAGTGTATTAACAATTTTGAGTTATAGCAGTTTTCTATTCAGTGCCGTAGAATTGCTATTTATAGGATCTGAGTTGTGGCAGTTTTACAGGACACTGACTTGATCATTGGCATTTATAAGTACCACATTATTCAAAATTAATGTTTTTTGACTTGTGGCAGTCTTGCACCGGGGGTGCGATATATAATATCATACTAATATATAACAAGATGTTCAGGAAAGAACATATAGCCTACTTTCTCCTAAATGTATGGGTATAGTTATAACTCTTTGTCTTTATCATCTCCTAATTTCTTCCAATTCGAAGTGCAAATTGGCACACTGGATTTGAGGAGTGGCGTTCAAATAATTTACCCCAGCATTTTGCAATTTCATCAGTAAACACTCCAAACAACGTAGATATTCAGTTTATTAACACCGACTACTTACAATAATTTAAACTTCGTTGCTCTAAACGTATCACTGGGAGAAACATATTTAATATAACTATTACACAGCTAATTTGTAATCGCGCACGGCTAACGAGAAAGACAGGCCATGGCGCGTAAACCAAACCCTTCTGTGACGTAGGCAATGTACCGGTACTGCTTGATGATGCTTGTACGTTTAAGTCGAGAGCAATTCATAAGCAGCAGAAATGCAATATTTTATATCAATCTTCATAAAATGGACGCGGTTTAGATGTTCCGTGTGTTTTCAAACACGATAAATTATACTGTATAGGCTTGCAAAACTACGCCTATTGAAGTTATTCCTTACAAAAATCCACGCGAACTAGGATTCAAGGGTTCGTTGTGACTTTAATAGCTGCAACGAACAGACTACAGTAAGTCGAGTTGTAGATTCTGTGACCTTCGTTGTGAGTTAAATTATGTGCACATTAGTATAATTAGATCAAAGAATCTTGCAGCACAGTATAGATATCATTAACTTATTGTTGTTTCAAGGGGCGGAACATAAATTAATTCGTTTATAGAAGAGATCTGCGGAATACACTACCCACCGACTAACGACTTGTGTCAATACCTTCTCTGAAGACAAGTGATAAATGAATACCAACGTTTATACAGGTTCAATGATGTAGACAAGATGACTAGGTACCACACCGGCAGTAAAGCGAAGACCAGGCAGTGGTGCAACAGAACTACATTGCTGACGTCACGAAAACTCACCAGAGCCAGTCATTCTCGTTGGCCGTGATAATGGCGCCTTATCTTGGGGATGTGTACCCTCTATCGGCAAAAATAATAACCTTCGCAATTATACTGTAGACATGGGTTCACTAACTGGCCGGTAGAAAGCATAGCTCTCGTCTAGAAGGCTGTGGTTACCAATAACATAGTTCAAGTAATTACTCTTAGATGTCACTCCGGTGGTGAATGTTGTTTTAATTAAATATATATTTTCCTTTTCAAAATGCACCATATAATGCTTTATTTTATAACGTCTCAGTACTCAAGAAATAATAAATATAAAAAATCAAGAAAAAAAGTCCAACTCTGATAGGATTTGAACCACGGCCAGTCTGATGAAAGACTAACGCGCTGACCACTCAGCCAATCGTGCACACACTAATAGATCGTTAGGAACCAATACATATACCACGTTATAGCAAATCATGACTTGGACTAAACGTTTTCTTTACTGGAGTATATTTTAAACCGAGTTCATTTCATAGAAAGTTCATATATTTGTTACCACTGGCCTATATTGCATGCAACATACTGAAATTAATAAAATATAGGTCAGAACGAGAGATCAGCTGCCATCCTGTCAAATAACCGAGACGACTCAGCTTTTTAAAATCACTTCTAGACTATAATATTAAAATATAAACTTTTAATTTCAAACGGGCCACGTCGTTTCAAACAGATTAAACGATTCTTGGTTCGATAGTCGGAACTGGTGGGTCCCATGTTATGGATTATAAAGTTTGCATAATTCACACGGCCGCCATTCTGAAATGGTACGGTTGATGACCTCGTAGTTTGGGCACAAGACGCGACTCATATCAAGGAACGTTGTTACCAAATTTGGTAAAGATCCGATTATTAGTTTGGTTGTAATGCATTATTACGTTTTGACCATTTGAGTGGCCGCCATTAAGTTTTGGTAAAGATGGCGGCAATATAAAACATGACACTGAGGTGCCCTTTGCCAGTGCTACCTCTGTACCAAATTTCGTTCAATTCGGTTTCACCGTGTTCGAATTGATAGTGGGGGACAGACATTCAGAGTACACACACTCACACACACACACACACAGACTCACACACACACATACACACACACAGACAGACACACAATTTTTGGCCCTGTAGTGATCTCATAAGTCTACTTTCATTTTTTGCAAAAATCGAAAGTAGGCTAAAAATGAGATGGTGTGTGTCTGTCTGTCTGTCTGTTACTCAATAACGCAAGAACCACTGGTCCGATTTAAATGAAATTTTGCATGGATGGAGCTGATTTACCATGCTTACATATAGGATACTTTTAATTTCGATATTCTGCACTATTAAAAAATGGCGACCATTTTAGTGACGTCACTACACCCTTTGGTTTCAAAATTTTATATTTCCATATCAAATAAAAAGAGAACGCTAAGAAATAGCAAACTTTTGATGGCACGTGCGAGCTTTAAAATGTAATTTCCTATCCGAAGGGTCCTTATCACTTTTCGTGTATCTCCAACGGTTAGCGAGTAAAACCCACATATGTGACGTCTCTACACCCTTTGGTTTCAAAATTTCATATTTCCATTTCAAATATAAAGAGAACGCTAAGAAATAGCAAACATTTGATGCATACACGAGGTTTAACATTTAATTTTCTATCGAAAAGGTTCGTATCACTTTTCGTGTATCTCCAAAGGTGAGCGAGTAAAACCTAAATATGTGCAATAAAACACGGTCAACACCGAGCGGTGCAATATATCTCTACATACATAAAAATTAAAGTTTGTATGTTTCTTTCGCAATTTCTACGGAAATTTGAGTTATTTACGCGTTTCAGACTGTTTTATTATGGATGACCGCGAAATTAATTTTTTGGTCTCTCTGTTTGTTTCTTTGTTTGTCTGTGGACAACTTTGTTCCCTTATAACTCGAGAACGGCAGGGTGTATCAACGTAAAATTTGGTACAGATATCCATCAGAGGCACGACACTAATCATTGATGTAACCCTTATCCGTACCTCTCATAAAATAGGGCCTACCCCCTTAAAATACATGCTGAAATAGGAGTAGAAGGACGAGACAAAGATCATTTTCAGCCCCTCAATGTGAGAGACAAAACTCGAAATCCACATTTTAAGGCCCTAAAACCAACCATTTTTGAGATATTTCCAGAAAACTAATTTCATTTAATAAACTAATGAACGAATACAAGCCGGTAACCATGGCAACAGATTCTCAGAGGTCCATCTATTGCTGTAAGATGCAATGCAATTCCATTAATTACATTGGTGTGAAAGTTTGCAAACGGCTAGAAGGTTATCACGAAACCAAATTAAGCTGTAAAATTCATCAATACGTATAATGCGCTTAAGGGGGTCAAGGGGTACACTAGAATTTTTTCACGCGCTTTACACCTGTGGGTGTGGTACGGCAGGTCTATTATATTCCTATCCCCATATTATATTATTATTATTATTATTATTATTATTATTAGTATTATATTATGGCGTACAACGAGGAGACAAAGCCCCTCGGTGCCAGAAACAAAACTTGGGGGCCTCGAAAACTACATTATAAGGCTCTAAAACCAACAGTATCTGAAATATTCCCAGAAAACTAATTTAATTTAATTTAACAAACTAATGAAGGAATGGAAATCGGTAACCATGACAACTTTATCTCAAGGGGTGGCATCCAACTTTCCATCTATTTCTGTAAGAAACAATGTCACTCCATGTATACCTTGCCACGGTGGGTGAGTGGATAGCGTGTCGGTCTACTAACCCCAAGATTGCAGGTTCACTCCTGGCCGTGGTACAGGCCGGACGTTTGTTTTAGACAAGTGAAAAATCATAATGGAAGCCTGGAGGCGAGTTACTACAGTACCTGTGTTGTTATCAGCTGCCCCAAGCGCTCCGATGATTGATAAAGCTGTTTCACACTATTGCTGAAGTATAGTCACTGGCAAATATAATGACGTTCTGTTCGTAACTACGTAACGTATACTTCCGTGTCACACAATACTTCGACGTGGACTGTACTGTCTGCTCAAGTCTGGAATTCCATTACATCAGATCGGTGGTGACAAATGTGAAGTGATAGGGTGAGAGAGTGACTGTGTACAGGCTCTCCCGCAGGCTTCAAGGTCAAGGGCAATCGTCTAAAACAAACGTGCGGCCTGTACGTGATTTTTGAAAGGCGGCAAAAGTACGACTCGCATGTCATACGATTTTGGCATGTCAAAGAACCCATTTGAATTCAGTAGGCCGTGTTCATAATGGCAAAATTAACCTCAGGAGTTTCCGCCAACACAAAGTTCCTCATTTCTCTACTAGAAAGTGCTATAGTGTTCAAGGAGCTTAGATATCTACCCTCCTTGACTTTCATAGTGATTCAAGGAACAACGAAATTTCGACATGCAAGCTTCCCTCTGGGTGTCAAATTACGAAGCTTGCACCCGGCACCCGAGGCCATACGATATTATTATTAGGCTACTCTATTTATTACATTTCTGTGAAAGTTTGCAAATGGCTATTAGGTTATCACGGAACCAACGTACAGTAGACTGTATAATTCGTCAATGCAATTAAGGGGGTCAAGGGGTAACCTAGAATTTTTTCATGCAATTTCACGTGCGACATATAGTACAGAAAGTCTATTATATCTACAAACAGCAACATTATTTTCAAAAATTCCTGAATTGAATCAGCATTTTTTGCGGCTTTTAGGAATTTGGGCCATTTGAGGCTAAATGACCTGAATTTTCATGCACCACAAGCCTTTATGAAAGAGGTCTTCCTGTGTATGGGGACTTAACACAACGTAGAGGGTCATTTTTTATGTGAGGTGTATTGCCTTTCGTCTACAAGGCTTTCAAATCTATTTCACGTCAGGAAGTACACGTTAGGTGAATTTAGTTTGAGAGCACATTTTAACTAATCTTTTTTTTTTTTTTTTTTTGTCGACATACGGGTTCATCGTAGGGATGATTTTGTTTGATACGTATGGTAGTTATACCCATATTTGGATATCTGGGTGATATGTTGTAGACAATAGAATTGTCAGTCTGTCTTTCTGTGTATCTTTATGTACGCCTATAAATCGTGTTCGGATGCTTGGTGCATCGTAAAATTACGTATGGTAAACATGAGTCAATAAAGCCTCCGTGGCTTAGGCGGCAGCACGCCGGCCTCTCACCACTGGGTCCGTGGTTCAATTCCCGGTCACTCCATGTGAGATTTGTGCTGGACAAAGCGGAGGCAGACAGGTTTTTCTCCGGGTACTCCGGTTTTACCTGTCAATATTTCATTCCAGAAACACCCTCCACTATCATTTTATTTCATCTGTCATTCATTTAATCATTGCCCCAGGGAAGTGCGTCAGGCTTCGGCAGCCGGCACTGTTCATATCCTCGCCGCTAGATGGGGGCTTCATTCATTCCATTCCTGACCCGGTTGGAGACTGGAAGCAGGCTGTGGATTTTCATTTCAAACATGAGACAATACACCAATCATTTATAAAACTCCTCACCGTACTTTTCATACAGTAGAAGGGTGGATATAGGGAAAAACTTCTCAAAATACATGCTAAAATAGGCTAAATATAAAAATTATCCTAGAAGGACGATCAAAGCATATGTTGCGCTTCTCATTGTGAGACACAAAATTCGCGAGTTTATAAGGGGTCTCCGAAAACCACATTTTAAGGCCCTTAAATTAACAGTGTGTGTGATATTCCCAGAAAACTAACTTCGTTCTGGAAAACTTATGAAGGAATGACAAACCGCTAACCATTGCAACAGTAGCTCAATTGATAATGTCTGGTGTTAATATATAACACCGTTCGAAGAACGGGTACTTCTGCTAGTAATAAAATAATAATAAAATAAACATAAGAAATCAAAAGTACAGTTAATTAATCAATCAGTCAATCAAATTAGACACATAGTCAAACTCGTACCTTGTTTTTGATGGCCCTGGGCCGTCACTTTCGTTGCTCTCTTCAGTAGGTAGGTCTTCCACTATTGGTGGCTCGTCGTCTTCGTCCCCTGTACGTAGGTACTCCAGTATTGGTGGATCGTCAAGGTTGTCTTGAGGCTCGTCGTCGTCGTCGTCGTCTTCAGTGATGATAAGGGCAGTGTTCTGGCCCCTTTCCCCCTGAGCAGGTAGCACACATTACAGAACATCTGAGCCCTGCTTTCAGGCAAGTGCAGCCACCTCTCCACCCCTTCTTGCATTTGCAAGAGAGGAGTTTTAGGAGCTCTGCGGGGGCAAGAGCTTGTCAACTGGTAATGGGGATGAGTCCAGCCGAGGTGAATTCCCAACCCCAGTCGGTGGCCTCTTTCTCCACCCCCAACCACTTTTGCACCTGGTGGTATGTGCGGTAGTGGTGATACGACGCAGCCCCTGTGATTGGGGGCAAATGTGCCAGATTCGCTTTGGCGTTGGCTGCTGTCTTCACAAAAGTATGGAAGCGTACATCGTTGAGGGTGTCTGTCGTTTGGTCTCCTCCATATAGGGCAACTAGGCACTTGTCACCGGCTGCTGCGACGTGTTGGTGTGTGGCATCTGTCTGGAGGAAAACTCTTGCTTGGTCCATTAGGGCTTGATTTTGTCTGAAGTGGCCCAACATTTTCATTTTTCCCTGCCAGAAGAGGGCAGAGGTGGTGTCGCACCCAGTGAATGCGTGGATGAAAAGTTCAAATCCAGGTGGTAGCTCCACTTCCCCTTGGTTGAATGAGCTGGTGCAGAATTGTACGCAACCATCCTCACCTCTGCCACTCTTCTGGAAGTATACGTTCGTTTTAGTGAATCCTAGACCGCAGAGGAGCACATGCAAATCCACATCCCCTCCAAAGATGATGACGTGGTCATTGGAAGTAATTTTTTGCCGAGCAGTCACGACGATATCGCGGTCTGCGTCTTCTTTTGATATTCTTCTCTATATCCCCTCGAGAGCAAAATCAGAACAGAGATGCTCAATGAGACGAACCTTGTTTTTGTCATTCGAGAGCATCTTCTCTTGGGGGACTGTGATGACGGTCGATGCGTTAAACACAATTTCCGCTGATGCTGCAGAATACCGTCGTGATCGCTCTGAAAAGTTGGTGCTCTTTTGGGCGCCATCCTCAGGATACCCGTCGAAGACTACACACACATTTCTCCCAAAGTGGTTAAATATGTAGTTTAAGTAGCTTGCTGTGATAGACCGTACCGAATCATTTCGATGCCACACGACTTTATGGAGGAGGTATCCTTCATCGACGAAAGCAAATGTTTTTACCTGCACACTGACGTTCTCTGTGGCTTGAGTGAAGGCAGCGTAAAAAGCTGAATTTGTGCCTTTACGCATCCCTTCGTCGGAAAATAGGGCCATTGGAAATGGAGCGAGCTCATATGTGAAGTGGGCCTTCAACTGTAGGTCTGACTGTTTCATGATACACAGGCACTAGAAGATGGTGAGTGGCTCGACATCAACTCTCTTCTTGTGGATCTTGATAGAGGTGGTAGGCGTTGCCAGTGAGGACTTTTTCTTTCCTAGAGAAACTAACATTCCCAAGCGTTTTTCCAATAAATCGGTTCACCCCTTTCAGTCCTTCTTCTCGGACAGTGAGGCAATTTATTTGGGGGCCACCTACACTGCCACTGCTGATGGATACGAGTTTATCTATCGATGAGAACGGTGGATGATTATTGAACCAGGCTTTCGGTTTTTTCACGTCAGTGGCATCTCGTGCAATTTGCGTAGGTCGCATATCGACATGTTGTTCACTTGTTGTGGAGGAAATATCCCTTCTACCTCTTCACATATATTCAGCCCCTAAGTGAACCTACAAACTCTAAAGCAAGCTTCGAATTAAGTTTATGTTGTATTTTGTTTCGTAAAGCACCCTGTATCATAGGAGTCTTCACATTTGCCTTGACGATGGTCTTAGATTGAAATGTTATTACAAAAAACCTCAACCATTTGCTATCCTAAGAGTGGTTTTCCGTTATCTCCTGCCTCTGCTCCAGGCAAATGCAAAGACAGTACCTGACTCAAGGCTACGAGCGCTTTCTACAGCCAACACACTGCCACATGTTAGCAGAAATCCCCCCGCACACACACGCGGGGCTAAATCACTACGTTGTCTCAAGCCCATAAATATTAAGGACATGCATGTTGTTGTTTGAGTCCTCAGTCTTTCGACTGGTTTGATGCAGCCTCTATGCCTCTCTGTCCTGAGCTAATCGTTTTATATCTACATAGCTACCACACCTTACATTCGAGGCAATCTGTTTAACATATTCTAACCTTGGTCTACACCTACAGTTCTTGTCCTCGGCCCTTCCTTCCATAACTAAGCTTGCTATTCCTGGGTGTCTTATTATGTGTCCTACCAACCTATCTCTTCTCTTCATTAGCAGTCTCCAGAATCATCTCTACTCTCCCACTCGTCATAATACCTCTTCGTTTGTAACCCAATCTACCCATCTGATCTTCATCATTCTCCTGTAACACCACATTGCAAACGCTTTTATTCTCCTCTTCTCTGCTGCACCAATAGTCCAAGTTCCACTTCCATAGAACGCCACGCTCCAGAGAAAGGCTATCAAAAATGACTTTCTAATACCTAAATCTAAATTCGATGTCAATAGATTCCTCTTTTGTAGAAATGCTTTCCTTGCCTGAGCCAACCTACTTTTTATATTCTCTTTGCTTCGTCCATCGCGGGTTATTTTGCTTCCTAAGTAACAGAAGTCTTCTACTTCTTTTAGCCTTTCACCAGCCAATTTGATGTCGATAGACGTTTCTGATTTATTTCGGCTGCATTCCAATATTTTTGTTTTACATTTATTAATTTTCATCATAATTCTTTCCTCAAGACCGAGTCAATACCATTCAAAAACTCATTCAAATCCTCAAGCCTGTCGGCCAGATGACGATGTCATCAGCAAATCTCAGAGTTGAAAAGCAGCTATTTTTTCATCTCGATAGAACTTGAATTTGAAACAGCACTGTATATACTGGGTTGGTACTTCTGTATTCATGAGCTGTTCTAGTTCTCCTTGACGGTCTGGTATGCAGAATTAGCTGTCAAGAATTGAAACGTTTAGCACCCAAGGCGCACAGTAGCCATCTGACCGTCTGATTGATGCTCATTTAATTGTTGGGTGTCAATGGAACGTGGCACAAGTCTCGAGGGTGTACGGAGATTGACGACAAAGCTGTCGACTGAGGTCTGTTGACAGGTTGCGGTTTACCCAGTAATAACTGTGGGAAACCACACCAGACACCGCTGCACTCTCGACACGTTCATCATTGGTCTACAGTCATCCTGCTACTTTAAACGGTTCTAACATCATGTGGAATAATGCTTTTCTTCATGAAATATTGAAAAAAATACATTCCCTTTTCATTTTCCGTACATTATACTGTATCATGTATTTCCAAAAGAGTCAGGAATATGTAGGTGGAGGTCTCCTGATCAACGCCAAATAAAGTCCCGTCGATTTCAGGTGCCGGGGGGTTTGGACTCGAAGGTACCTTTTTTTAGTTTTTAGCGCCTAACTTTAAAACGGTGTGTCGCACAGAAACTTTTATACTTTTCATACTTAAAACTATTTAAATTCCCTACAAAATGGTTTATTCATACTTATCTCTGTGCGGTACCGTCTCCGGTATAGGCTATAAGCCGGTGAACACGGAAAGTGTTCAGAAAAATCTGTAGTACCTCACGTTCTCGTCAAACTTGCCCATCCAACCCGTTTGCTTCCCATTTTACAGGAAACTCGTGAGGACGGAAGTTGTAGAGCATTAAATTTCCGTCAAGAATGTACAAGATGCATAGCCTGCGTTTGCTATTGTATCTTATTTAATTACTAGTGGTACTGCTGGAATGGGTGATTCTTTAGGCGTGGACACTGCGCTTGCAGGATAATATTTAACTTAGGCATATATTTTAACAAGTAGTTCCGTGAAGAACTATACAGCCTATTTTCATATATCCTACTTATGTTAACTGCCACAATCAACATACAAAATTTCAGTTTAATTGCTGTAACAGATTCGTAGATATTGAGAACCGTCTAAATATTTCAGATGGTCGCCAGGTTGGATTTTTATTTTTGTACTATTACAATAAGATTATTGTGTACGTGTGGTATTCAAACTTCAATCGCATGATTAGACAACAAGAAGTAAAAACGAGATTTTAAAATTACGCACAGCAGCCATCTTGTGATAATGCAAACCATTGAAATAAATTAGATGCCAGTGGATCAACATTTGTATAAGCATTTAACGTGCAACGTTTCACGGCACTCGGATAGTTAATTCGCCAGAAACGTCCATTTAAATATTTATATTTCGCGTCGCCGCCATGTTGGATTTGTGCTCACCAGGTTCCTGAAAGTCCTATAGGTGAACATATGTTCATAGTCTCTATGAACATAAAAAAAATCAGTTTGGTTGCTGTAAAAGATTCATAGATATTGAGAACCGTCTAAATATTTCGGGAGCTCACCATTTAGGAGTGTTATGTGTATAGGCCATAGAGTTATGTACCATTCAAGGACAATTATTGCCTAGGTTCATTATTCAAACTTTCACTTCGATCGCATGATTAGGACACAAGAAATTAAAACTTAATTTTAAAATTTCACACAGCCGCCATCTTGAGGTTATGTAAGCAATTGAATTAAATTAGATGGCAGTGCATTACAATCTGAAAAGTCAATTACTGTACCACATTTCACTGCGCTCAGAGAGTGAAATCACGAGAAAAGTATATTAAAATATTTTAAATTCGCTTGGTCGCCATGTTCGTTTCGTACTTTACAGGTTTATGAAATATACATAGGTATACCTGTATCAGTACCCTTTATCACCGTACAAAATTGCAGGATGATATCTGTAATAGTTTCGGAGATATGGAATGTCAGTGAAATATTTCGCACAGCCGCCATTTTGAGGTTATGTAAACAATTGAACTAAATTAGACTCCAGTGCATTACAATGTGTATAAACATTTGCTGTACCAAGTTTCATTACATTTAGATAGTTAAATCGCGAGAAAGGCTATTTAAATGTCTCAACTTCGCTTGGCTGCCATGTTGGTTTTGTAGTCACCAGGTTTTTGAAAGTCTCATAGGTGAACTTCTAGTAGTGCCCTTTATCACCGTACACAATTTCAGGGCGATATCGGTAATAGTTTCGGAGATATTGAATGCTAGTGAAATATTTCGCACAGCCGCCATGTTGGATTGGAGAGACGTAACAAAATTTGAAGGGCACGGTCGAGGTTGCCGGGAATAGTGCTATGAACTTCCCGAGTTTCATTGAAATCGCTCCAGCCGTTTCGATTTTATTAGGGGGGGGGGACACACACACGAATCACACACACACACACGCACACACACACGGACAAAAGGTGATCTCATAAGCCTATTTTTTCAAAATTGAAAATAGGCTAAAAATATGTATGTGTTAATTTGATGTTAATTTATTTTAGGGGCTTGAAACATCTTGATCATCAACCCCGTGTACTTGTGTGTTTATTTTTTCTGAGTGTTTTATAATGACTGTAGTAGTGTATGTAAATGTACTGTAGCATAATTATTATGGTCGGGAATGAGGTAGGTACCTGCGACTTGAAGTAAGTTACCATCCTGACATTTGCCTGGAGGAAGTGTGGAAAACCCCCGGGATGAGAGGGGAGAAATACACTCGCCAGGAGACGAACCCGTGAAATCGGGACTACCCGTTCCCCATTGTAATCGTTGGTGTACCATATTTGGTCTTCCTGATGTTTATGACCTGTTGCTCGAACACCTCCAAAGCTTTATTAATATGATGATGATGATGATGATGATGTCTCATCTACCTGCTGTAGATCTTGAGAAGTGATCAACCCATGAATGTTGACTTTACGATTTCGGTGTCACCCAACTCGTAACAGTGAACTTGACGAGGTGAGACTAAAGTTAAAATGTCTAAAACAGGAATTTAATTGCTCTACTCACAATGTTGATCTTATGTTAAGATGTAGTTGTTAATTCATTTCAGGGGTTTGGGACATTTTGTTCATCAGGTCCGTGTACTTGGGTGTGTGTTGAATTTGTCTGATAACCTATGTTTCTGTGGTGACTGTAGAAGTGTGTGTGTAACTGTAATTACTAGGGTCGGGGATGGGGTGGGTATTGTGGAGATTTGAAATAGGGTACTATCCCGGCATTTGCCTGCAATGTCCGGAAAAACTCGGGGAATAAACCAGATCCAGAATAGCCACTGTCGAAACCGGAATTCAAACCTCCTATCTTCAGTTTTACTGCAGCTCCCTGTCAACATATACCAACTCCTTCGTTGTTGCTACTGCACGACTGTGGAACAATCTGCCTCGCTGTGTGAGAGGAGCAACCCCGTCCAGCTTCAAGCAGCGTTGCCAGCAGTACTAAATAAATGAAATTTGAACTCAACACTTATTCTTATATTCGTATGTCGTATTCCATATATTCAAATTTTCAATTTTCATTTTCTCATTTACTCTCTATTTAGACATCTAAATAACCTCCTTCAGTACCGACTAATCATCATCATCATCATCATCATCATCAGTCTACATTTTATCAGTATTTCCTTACCTTACAATAATTTTAAATTTACTTCTAAGAATCTTAGTTATTCACCCTAGAAATACAACAATGTACTGCCTACACGAAACTAATCCATTTTATGTTCTTGTTGTTTGAGTCTTCAGTCTTTTGACTGGTTTAATGCAGCTCTCCATGCCTCCCGGTGCTGAGCTAATCGTTTCATCTTTACATAGCTACCACACCTTACATACGAAGCAATCTGTTTAACATATTCTAACCTTGGTCTACCCCTACAGTTCTTGTCCTCGACCATTCCTTCCATAACTAAGCTCGCTATTCCTGGGTGTCTTAGTATGTGTCCTACCAACCTATCTCTTCTCTTCATTAGCAGTCGCCGTGTGAGGAATGTGTCCTGCATTTTGTGTCGTACATTTTTGTTACACCCTCTAACTGAAAGAGAGTGGGTTCGATCCCCACCCAGGTAGTGGATTTTAGAAACAAAACTACCACTTTCGGAAACGCAAATAGCCCTGGGGTTCACTCAGCCTACACCGGAAATGAGTACCAGGGTAATTCCTGGAAGCAAAGGCGGCCGGGCGTGGAGCTGACAACTCCATCCCATCTAGTGCCGATGTCACAAAAAGTGGAAGCCTCTACCTTCCACTACTCCCAGGGCCTCCATGGCCTGTACGGAGTTGGCTTTGTATGTAATGAGTGGTTGAAGTTGCAAAGCACCGTATGAGTATAACCTGTGATGGATAGAACGAGCATCTCAGGAATTGGAAAGGTTTAGTGTACGTTGACGCCTCTGCAAGTGTTTATCCATAGGTAGACCACGCCACGCCACACAGTCAATGGCTACGAGAGACAGGGGCGCAAGAGTAATGTTGTGGTGGTGTGTCGTGGTCAGCACGCCAGTAAATCTGTGAGCACACCAGACCCTTGTTGAGTGGAGCTTGCGTGGGTGTCAGTGTCACTGCCTGGATTGTTTACACGACTTTATTTTGCACGTTCCAAACTACGCCCCTCTCACGTGGAAGATAATTTAGGATGGCAAGGAAGTCTTCATACCCATATTGATGTATAATCAACATTATTAATAACCACTTTCGATTTTTGCAAAAAAAAAAAGAAGATAAAAGATGAAAAATAAAATCTCCATGTGTATGTTCATTCATTCATTCATTCATTCATTTATTTGCAATGGGGGGAGTGTCCGCCGGTGGCAAATTGGATACACATAACAAATAAATAATTATACATAACAATTCAATAACAATTATACAACAATTAAACTGGAGTATTTACACAAATAGTCAGTCTTTTCTTAAACACACCTATATGTTTGGGAAAAGGCTCTAAGACTGCGGCAGGTAGAGAGTTCCAGTTATCAATGGCACGGTTTACAAAAGAATATTTACCATAATTTGTTCGCTGTGGTCGGCCCTTAACTTTGAAAGGATGATCGCTCCTACCCATGTAAGTGGACTTTCCCAATCGTTTGCTAAGCTCACCCCATGCTGGTTGATTTGTATACGTGTTGTACATAGCGCAGAGTCTAGATTTCATCCTCCTAGCCTCCAGTGATTCCCACCCAAGTTTCTTTAACATACGGCTCACGCTGCTCCTGGGATTAAAGTCACTGAGCACAAATCTAGCGGCCTTTCTTTGTACCATTTCCAACTCATTGATGAGCCCTACTTGATATGGATCCCAAACCGCCGAGGCATATTCCAGAATAGGACTTACAAGTGACAAATAGCCTAATTCTTTAGCAGAGGTACTACTTCCTTTTAATACCCACATTACAAAGTGCAGGGATTTGTAAGCTTTTGAAACTACACATCCTACATGACTACTCCATTTCATATCATCCCTTACCTGAACGCCCAAATATTTGCAAGAATCTTCTTCTACAAGTATTTCCGAGCCAATGTTATATTGAAAATCCCGCCTCCGCACTTTCCCTATTTTTAAGAGACTACATTTTCTTGTGTTTATTTTCCTTTTATTTTCAATCGCCCACTTATAGACCAGGTTCAGGTCCTCTTGAAGCACTGCATTGTCTTGTGAGTCATGTATCTTTCGATATATTACACAATCATCCGCAAACAATCGACAGTCACTGCGAATCCCATTCGGTAAGTCATTTATAAACGCCAAAAATAACAAAGTTCCGATTACGCTGCCCTGAGGGATACCCGACGTTACGGTAATTTCTTCCGAGAATATGCCTTCGACTTTCACTTTCTGAGAACGACCCGTCAAAAATTCTTGGATCGATAAAATTACTCTTCTATCAATCTTCGTCGAAGCTAATTTATGGAGTAGCATGTCATGCGGCACGACATCAAATGCCTTCGCAAAATCTATAACCACGGCGTCGACTGAAACTCCATGGTCTAACGATTCGCTAATGTCTTGAAAAAGGGATAGCATCTGACTCTCACATGAGTAACCTTTCCGAAATCCATGTTGCCTGTCATTAAACCATGATAATGTTTCCCACTGTTCCCTCAAGTAGTCGCAAATGAGATGCTCCATCTGTTTACAAACGATGGACGTAAGGCTAACCGGCCTGTAGTTGCCCAATTCAAGTCTGCTCCCTCCCTTAAATATTGGGACTACCGTAGCTCTTTTCCAGTCATCTGGGATTTGCGCATTGTTTATGGACACATTAAACATCACCTCCAAATATCGTGCCACGGCCCTACCCCCTAGTTTAAGTACTTCACTAACAATATTATCAGGACCCTTTGATACATTGAAACGTAGTTTTTGTATTAGCTTTACAATTGCTGTCTGGTTTATTGGGGAACAGGGGAGCCCCTGATTCGTCGTTAAGGTCCAACACACAGCTATTGGATTTATTGAACACACTACCGTAAAATACATGTGTGTCATATCGACTCCTAAAAGACGGAACTTAACTGAATAAAATTTGGTACAGAGGTAGTAACACTAGTAGACGGCCACTATCTTAACGTAAACAAAATGGCGGCCATGAGAGTACTTTAAATGTAAATAACTTTTTTTCCCCCTGTGGGAATTCTGCGAGTCCCAAATTTACAAAGCTTGAAGCGATCAACTAATTTTCCTCAACCAGCACACTTCTTGGTATACACGTACACGTTCTCTTGGACAATTCAGTAACAAAACAAAACGTCGGTAACATCCACGTGTTTCGGTGAATGACAGTCATTCTAGTAGCGATTATGAATTAGAAGTTTGGTATATTGGCATTCACGGCCAGTGAATTAAATCTCAGCAATTTTTCTAGGTTTGTGCCATGTCTTGTGTGGGGTTTCGCCTAGGACACCAATCTGGCTCATCAGCGGGCTCTTGGTGTCCCCGCCCGGACCCCACAGGAGTAGCGAACTGCACGCTACCTCCCTTTTTATGAAGCGCATCTGTGCCTCTTTACTGCGAGTACTAAAAGCTCAAGCAGCCATAACCTCCCTATGAAGGCTTACAAAAACATGGTATATTGGCGTTTTCACGGGGTCCGGGCGAGGAAACCAAGAGCCCGCTGATGAGCCAGCATGGTGTCCTAGGCGAAACCCCACACAAGACACGGCACAGACCTTGAAAAATTGCTGAGTTTTAAGTTGAAGTTTGTATACTTTGAATAGATAGAAGCAATGGCTATACCAAAGACAGACCCTTTATTCATTTGGAACCTCTTGAAGGTCAGCCAGGTCTCACATTTGTTCCCGATGATCCGTATAATATTTCAGAGGTTGGAGATCGCTTTTTTTGGTGACGAATTATTCGATATTCGCGTATCACAATGTAATATGTTCATAACGGCGAACTATTACTTGTTATTTATATATTTAGATTTATTATTATTACTATTATAATTATTATTATTATTCGTACTTAATTGATATAATTCTTTATTATTATTATTATTAGTATTATTAAGTTTAGATTCAAGGCTAACTGAGCCATGGAGATGTTTTATTACACACGATAACTCCAATTATTTTCGCTATTTGAATCAAAGGGATTCGACATATAGTTATTCTACAGTATGTTAACTTGCGAGGTGACCACAGTCATGAGACCCTTTTCTTATTTTCTTAAGACAGATTTTAAAACCGTGGCGAGTGCAATTATTCTGAGTGACACGCACAGCGGGGGGCTCTCCGCTGATCAAGCGAACAATGTACAGCCTGCTACAACAGATTTCAAGAGATTAGTGTCAAAGGAGCTATCTGGCTTCACAAGGTGTGCCTGTACCAAGTGAAGAGGATTTTAACTGATGTTTTCTAAGAAGGACACGGGGTCTACTGGAACGTATCTCTGAGACAGAAGACCATAGCAACGGTATTTTGATTGGTCGACGAAGGTTTATTTTCTGCAGGAGTGGGGAGAAAGACGGAGGGCACTTGAGGGCTGGCGCGTTTAAGGAAAGAGTCACTCACTACTGTGAATCTTATTGGGAATGAAGTAAGTCATTCATACCGCCTATAGTTTGGACTTGATTGTGCATATAAGACATATTTCTTCGTCTTTCCATGCAATAACGACAATGGTTGTGTTTTTGGCCAAAGTCGGTAAAGTGATTCATGGAGTTAGAACTTCGTATCTGAACAAGCTAGCAGCTAAATCTACATCATCGCTGCTCAGTAAATATAATTAACGGAACTTATCTGCTGGGATCCTTCAAGACGTCATTCCAAGAGATGGATCAACGCCCCAGGAACAACTACAAGTCTTAACTATGGAGACCAATTCCTTCGTCACGCAACCTCGGTAAGCTAGGCTGACATATATTATTCAAAATCTCTTCTTTTATATTGCTGGCAAGTAACTTCATAGTTTTGGAAATAACGTTAAATTTAATATCGGTCTCATCACTTTTCTCGCGCCTCAGGTTAACATAACTTCAGTAAAAGTATTTACTATTTACTATTATTAACTTTTCATATTTTGTTTTTGTGTAGAATTAAATTCATTGTTTTAATCCATGCCTTGCATTCCTTTTTCAGTAGTTAGAAGTACATGTAAGTCATCCCTTATCCCCAATGCAAAAACTAACTGGTTGATTACTTTGATTTCGCCACGGGCTGGGAGAAAGAGGTCTCAGGTGCTCCACTGATGTTAATTTATCATTATTTGTGTTTCTTTTATTGGTCTTCAACACTTTTTTGAGACCATGGCGCCCAGCATTTCATTTTGAGAGCACTACTGAAGGTAAGTTCACAATACCAGTGTGTATTAACATGTGTCTCATCTCATTTCATGACCTATTACATTTATCATCCAACAGTGAGCAAACCACCATCATAAAACACATTACAACAATCTAACCTTTATCATAGACATTAATATAAAACATCACCCAAGACACTAATATGGACTTACGTTTCAAATTTTGAAATGAAACTGATTTTAGCGATCATAATTTTGATGGTACAGGTTAGAAAAGACAGTTATAGGGATTATAGGATCACAGACCCTTTGATTGAGACTCCAATTTTCAGACACCTGATGAGTCACAGTCGATGGGAGCAGATATGGAATGAATGGCACTTTTCCAACAATTCAGGTCAGGTGATTCAGCAGACAGGCTCTATGAGGTGAGTCTTGTTCTCCAACATTCCGTGATTGTTTTCAGACTGTACTGTATATAAGCCCACCCAAGAGATATCACTTGTTGAGGCCATGATACCTTGCAGAGGCCACCTTAGGTTTAGCACCTATATTCCTCGAAAGCTGGTGAAATGTGGTCTACTTCTGCGAATAATAATAATAATAATAATAATATATCGTATGGCTTCGGATGTCGGGTGCAAGCTTTGTTAATTGACGCCCAGAGAGCAGCTTGCATGTCGAATTATATTGCTCCTTGAAGCGCTATGAAAGTAAAGGAGGTTTGATATCTAAGCTCCTTGACACTATAGCGCTTTCTAGCAGAGAAAGGAGGAACTTTGTGTTGGCGGAAGATCCCGAAATTAATTTTGTCATTATGAACATGGCCTACTGAATTCAAATGGGTTCTTTTACATGCCAACATCGTATGACATGCGTATCGTGATTTTTGTCGCCTTTCAAAAATCACTTACCACGGCCAGGAGAGAGCCTGCAAGCTTGGGGTTGGCAGTCCGACACGATAACCACTCACCCACTGTGGTGAGCTACTTGTCCGAATGGTATGTGATGACACAACAGATTATACAGGGTCTTTCATATAAAGTAAGAACGGCAAGCGGCAGTTTTGTTATTCGCTGCCGCGGTGGCCTTGACCGAGCTTGTGGCGCACCATGGCCCCCTGCTGTACTATTGAAAGCGCGCGCATAGTACATAAGAGGGCTGATTTCTTTTATCAAGTTCCGATGGACTCTATAAAAATAACAGATTGACATACCGAACTGATTTTACTTCTAAATGTTTGCTTGTTTTATTCGTATGTCTCAACATAAACGCCATAACGATTGAAACATTTGGCGTATCGTTACAACAGCTTTCCAATGCCCTCGTCAAAATATACTTGGTTTTGGTGGAGCCCCAGTTTATCGAGGTTGGCCTTCAGCGACTTCGGTATGATCCCTGTGGAAGAGATTATAAATAATGATAGGCAATACAATGACAAATTCCTGTCACCACATCTGTCGGATCTCTTCAGCCAGAGGCATGTTCGTCACTCTCTCAGCACAAATGAGTTAGCTATTACGCGAGTTAGGGACTGCGATGTTTATTAGAAGAATTTTCTTTTGCATGTTATCAATAAGAATAATGTCTGACTTGTTTGCTGATATAGGTCTATCAGTGATCACTGACCTGTCCCAGAGTAGCTTATGTGTATCGTTCTCCAGAGAAGCATCAGGAATATATTAATAGTAAGGCCTAACATTATGCTTCCTTGCCAGGTTCAGATGAATTATCTTGGCTACTTGGTCATGCCTCTTCAAGTAGTGCGTAGATGAAATTGTTGTACAACCACCTGTGATATGCTGGATGGTCTCCGATTCGCGATGGCATCTCCTACATTTGTCATCTGGCATGTCTGCCTTAATTATGTATTCAGGCAGTTCTTTGTTGCCACTACTTGATCTTGTATCGCGACCATGAACCCTTCGGTCTCAGGAAATAGATTATTATTATTATTATTGTTTGAAATCATTATCACGGAAAATACCGACTACATTTTATGTTACAGTCTGGTTTGGCCTTAGGAACCATCTGTACTGAGGTAATTTTGTAGATTACACTGTTCAGAGACTTCACATTACTGTACATCCATGTCTGCCCGCACTCTTCACGAGTCTCCTTCATTTATAGGATGAGCTAAATTTCCATCTGAATCTTCGAGCCTTGCTGAGTGTTCGACCAGGGAATTGTCACCAAGGAATTTCCTGACAATATGGCAGGTGTTTCGAACTGCCTCCTGTGGTTCAATATATATCTGCGGATGCAGATTCAATATTGATAGACTACTGTGAAGAGTTTTGGGTATAACACCAGTACACGATACAATTATTGGTATTGTAGTCACCGACTATCATTATTATTATTATTATTTATTTTATTTATTTTGATTCAGCCATCTACGGACTACAAATACACAACCATTATTCAGGTCTTCATCTTCTTCAAGGTGTTTCTGCCTTTTTGTTTAGATTCCTGCCAGAGATCTTTCATTCGTTGGCTCCTTCGCAATCGTTCTTCCACTGAAAGAGCGAGTCTTTTTCGGGGGGATCCTTCACATTTTCAACTTTAGATCTGTATCCTGTCCTGTCCCACACTTCGACTAATCCTATGTTTGCCCTTTTTAAGTCTTAATAGACCTCTTGAAGCCATGGGGGTTGTACCTTCCACTTCTCTTGCAGATTAAGAATTTTATTAGCCAACCTCTCGTTCCCCAATCGCTTAACGTGCCCATAGAACATCAACCGTCTTTTCCTTATACTGACAGAAATCCCTTCA
Source organism: Meconema thalassinum (assembly GCA_946902985.2). Classification (NCBI taxonomy): domain Eukaryota; kingdom Metazoa; phylum Arthropoda; class Insecta; order Orthoptera; family Tettigoniidae; genus Meconema; species Meconema thalassinum. The sequence continues at coordinate 1,213,433,430 of OX336388.2, forward strand.
AACGTGTTATACAGTTCTTGGTTAGATCGCATTCTAAATGTACATTCTTCCCCAGAGAATTTTTTGGGACCTAAAATTTTTCGTAAGAATTTCCTTTCTTTTTTTTTTTTTTTTTTCAATTTCAGCAATGTTTATGCTTGTTAAAGTTTCTGCCGCATAGAGGCACTCTGGCTTAACAACTGTGTTATAGTGCCTATTCTTGGTCTGATACGAGAGGGACTTGGACTTATAAGTGTTGATGCAAAGTCTAAATGCCATATCCATTTTCCTAGCCCTTTTTTCAATGGCGAATTTCTCATTCGCATTGGGAGTTAAAATTTCACCCAAATACTGGAATTTATAACACCTCGAAATTGTACCATAATCAGTATTCATTTCCTGAACCTGATCCCAGTTGTCCAAATTCATATATTCTGTTTTTCGAAGGAAATTTGCATACATGTTTTTTCAGCTATCTCCTTGAGTATCTCAATTTGTCTGGTTGCAGTTTCAAGATCTTGTGCACAGAAAACAACATCATCTGCAAATGCGAGGCAGTCTATTTTGAATCCAGTATTTTTATGTCCAAGTTGAATTCCTTCAGGAATGCCTTGTTGACTTGTCACCCTGCGCCATTCTCTAATTTTTTCCTCTAAAACACAATTAAACAAAAGGGGGGAAAGGCCATCACCTTGTCTCAATCCTGTCCTGACCTCGAAAGGTTCTGAGTGTTCTCCAAGAAACTTGACTTGTGAGTAGGTATTCGTCAAAGTTAGCGAATGAGAGATATTGATTTTTCGTCGACTCCAAATTCTCTCAGAATTTCAATAAGGGTCTCACGGTCTACTGAGTCATATCGTCACCTTTCTTTAGAAACCACGTATGTTCTAAAATCAAAAATGTTCAGGAGAGACAAAAAACATAATGTAACTTAACATACTAATGATGTCTATATTTAACGCATCAAATCATGACCGGATCACATAATACCTTAAAATGTATATGGATATAAGTCACATTACGGAGGATCTTCCAGAATATTTGTTATTATTGAGACATACGAGGTTACTTACTTTCATTTTTATCCCGTATCTCAGACATACAAGTATTTTAATTGCTATACGAATGCAGAAAAATAACTTGAATTGAAAAAGGATAGTAATTTTACATTGGAAGCTTGGCTGGAAAGGAGTAGGCCTAGATAATGATTCAAACGGAATATTAAATTTGATTACATAATTTGTTTATTAAGAACTAAAACAAAATTCAAAAAGTCTACTTTTAGACTAATTAGTCCCACTGCAGTCTTTTTTTTCTGACGAATGGAAAAATTGTATTTTAACACAACACACGATTATCCTACTTTAGTCATGTGGCAAAGTATCGTAAAAGTGCAGGAACTGGATTATTGATTCGCAGTCCATTTTGGCGGTACCAGGGGCTGAATAAAGACCGCGTCATTTTAGACTTAGGATGTTTTTAACACTAAGGCGTTGAATTTTGTTAAAGCAGGCTTAATAAATATCTCCTATGTCAGACTTACGAGGATTTTAACTCCAAGGCAGTATTACTTGTGCCATTCTCTGTAAAATAAACCTCGTATGTCTCTCACATACGTGGTTTTTAAATAATTGCTCTCCAACCATTACACATAAGGGGTTTTTAAATTCCCCTACAGAGGAAAGACTGTCGAATATAGACTTACGAGGTTTTTAAATTCCGATTCCGCTTGGAATTCTGATTAGGAAAGAGGTAAAATGTCAATATTGAGAATATTCAGACATACGAGGTTTTTAAAGAAAGGTAAATAATAATATCGTATGACCTCGGGTGCCTGGTGCAAGCTTTGTTAATTGACACCCAGAGGGTAGCCTGCATGTCGAATTATATTGCTCCTTGTAGCGCTATGAAAGTCAAGGAGGTTAGATATCTAAACTCCTTGACACTACAGTGCTTTCAAGTAGAGAATGGAGGAACTCTGTGTTGGCGGAAAATCCCGAGATTAATTTTGCCATTGAACACGGCCTACTGAATTCAAATGGGTTCTTTAACATGCCAACAACGTATGACATGAGTATCGTGATTTTATCGTGATTTTTGTCGCCTTCAAAAATCACTTACCATGGCCAGGGGCGAACCTGCAATCTTGGGGTTGGTAGTCCGCACTATAACCACTCACCCACCGTGGCAAGCAAAGAAAGGTGACGATATGCTTTATTAAAATCAACAAATGTCAGGATCACCTTTTTATTGTTTCTCGTGAGTTTTATTTTTATTAAAGATTTGAGAATAAAGATCTGTTCGGCACATGCATTTTTATTATTATTATTATTATTATTATTATTATTATTATTGTTATTATTATTATTATTACCCATGTCGAACAAGAATGGGAAAATCTTAAGAGTGCATTTGTAAACAGTGTAGAGAAAACATGTTGTAGAACATCAGGAAGGGTACGGAAAAAGGCGACAAGATGGTGGAATGATAGAAAAGGTAAGAGAGAAGAAGAACACTTGGAAGGAATGGAAAACAAACAATACTGAAGAGAGTAGAGCAAAATATATAGAAGCAAACAGAGATTGCAAGAAAGTAATTGCAGAGGAAAAGAAGCAAAGCTGGGAGGAATTCACTCAGGAAATAAGGGAGGATTTAAATTGGGGGGGAATTATAAAAAGTAGAAGAAATGAAAAGGTGAACACTGGGTTCGTAAAACACAAAGAAGGTGAAATATTGACAAAAGGATAAGAGATAACGGACAGATGGAAATAATATTTCAGCGAGCTGTTGAAGGTCAGATGTCAGGCATGCGGAGAAGTTACGGAAACAGTCAAAACGGTGGAGGAAACAAGAGAAGAAGAACCAGTCATTACTATGGCAGGATAGCTGTGGGAATCGACGAAGTGGCAATAGAAATTATCAAGGCGGCAGGACCAGTGGGACTGCAGTGGACATACAGACTTCTCAGGAGTGTGTGGAGAGAGAAGAAAGTTCCTGAAGACTGGAAAAAGGGAATAACATTGCCAATATTCCAGAATGGAGACAGGAAAGTTTGTGGTAACTACCGAGGAATCACCATCATCTCGCATGTTGCCAATGTAATGGAAAGAATCCTAGAAAAAAATCAGAGTAAAGGTAGAAAGCCAAATAGAGGAGGATCAGTTCGGATTTAGAGGGGGCAGGTCAACAGTGGAACCCATTTTCATTCTGAGATAGAACATTGAAAAGAGTTGGGAATATGGGAATGATATGGTAATTAATTTTATTGATCTAGAAAAGGCCTATTATAGCATCCCTAGAACAAAAGCTTGGAAAAGCTTAACAAATAGGGAGATAGGCAAGGATCTGAGAGACATGATAAATGGGATGTGCATGGATTGCTACAGTAGTGTGAAGACTAGAGTCGGGACATCGGAATGGTTTGAAATTGACACTGGACTAAAGCAAGGAAGTGTGTTGTCACCATTATTGTTCTTAATTGTGATGGATGACATCATGAAGGCAACAATGAAAGACTATAATAGGGCAAAGATGAAGGTTATGTTGTTTGCAGACGATGTTGTGATCTGGGGCGAGGATGAGATGGAAGTACATGAACAGTTGGACGTAATAAATGAAAAGATTGAGCAATGGGCATTTAAGATAAATGTGGAGAAGAGTAAAACAGTGGTGATGAGTAGAGGTAAGAGAGGAGGAAAAGAAGTAATCAAAGTAGGAGATGAGGAATTGGAAGTGGTGAAACACTTCAAATACTTGGGAAGTGGACTGACTGAAAATGGAAGACTAGATTTGGAAATTAGCAGAAGAATACAACTCGGGAGTGCTTCCTACCAACAGGTACGGAGACTAGTATGGAACAAGGATATACCAATTAAGGCTAAAGAAGTTATGTACAAAGTATATTATGTTGCTATAATGACATATGCAGCAGAAACTTGGACAATGACCAAGAGGGATGAGAGCAGAGTGCAGGCAGCTGAGATGAGATTCCTGAGAAGTATGGTCCAGAAAACGAGGAGAGACAGAGTGATAAATGAAGATATACGGAAAGTACTGAGAGTACAGAAACTAAATGGCAAACTGGAGCAAAACAGATTGTGATGGTTTGGACATGTCAAACGGATGAATGAAGTAAGGCTACCAAGACGATCACTGGAACGATGGATGGCAGGGAAGAGAGGAAGAGGACCAAGAAAGCATTGGATGGACTCGGTGAAGAATAGCATTAGAAAACGGAACCTGGATTGGAACACCGTGTCGGAAGAGGAATGGTGGAACGACGGAACAAATTGGAGAGGAACCATATTTGCCCCCACCCAGTGTCAGCTGGAAAAGGGGAAATGAAGATGATTATTATTTATTCAATTCACCATTACAAACATGGGTTACTTCAAAGCACGGGTTAAACCAAGTGCTTCACAACAATACATAAAAACTATAATACAAACTATAATACATACATATCATGTATGTACAAAATATAGAGTTCATTATCACTCATTCACTAGCCATGGGGGATCGCACAATATTGCATGTGGACAATAGGACAGAATGCTGCATACTCTTGTAGATGGTCGGCGGAAGATCCAATTCCTTCAGACTTTTGTGGAGTGTGTGAGGTATGAGGCCGTTGACTGACAAGATTACAGGCACTATCCGGACGCAGTTCATCTTCCATATCCTCTTGATTTTCTCTGCAATCTGTCTATACTTGGTGATTTTTTCATTGTGTTTCCGTTCGATATTGGTGTCGTTGGGGACTGCTATGTCTATTATAAATGTAGTGCCATCAACCTTATTTACTACTTTGATGTCTGGTCGATTGTGATGTATTGTTTTATCTGTCACAATACCAGTGTCCCAGTATATTTTACACAGTTCATTTTCGAGGAGGGATGGTGGATGATACTTGTAGTAAGGGATATACTCCTCAGTTAATTTATATTTCTGTGCGAGTGCTTGATGAATGATGCCTGCAACCTGATTGTGCCGTTTTGTATATTCAACTGATGCTAGTATTGGGCAGCCTGCAGTGACATTGTCAATGGTCTCGAGATGAATGGCACATCGCCTGCATTTGTCTGAAATTACACTGGTGTCTTTGATGATGTATTTCTTATAATTTTTTGTAGCAATGACTTGATCTTGGATGGCAATTGCGAATCCCTCTGTTTCTCCAAACAGTCGACCACTTTGTGACCACATACACGATGCGTTTTATCAATACTCGGTTGGGATAGGTTGCTCTAGTATTTTCCATGGAGGGTCTTTTCTCCCCATGCCTTTTCTTTTTCATGTTAGTGTAGTTGCTGGCTGATACGATCATCAGAGGTTGTACGAAGGTTCAATACAGTGTGTTTATCAGCAAGTACAATGGCTTTATGGAGAATGCTCTTTCGTGAAAGAGTGACCCTTTCTTTGCAGGCGTTTGGATGATGTAAACGGTTAGTAGTGAGAAGGGTCCTTGTTTTTCTCTGAAGACTTTCCATTTATGTTGCTGACCATTTCAGAATCCCAAATGAATATACTAGGGTTGGTATAGCGTATGTGTTGGTAGCTTTAATTTTGTTCTTTGCACATAGATTGGTTCGCAGCACTTGATGTACTGTCGACCAAACTATTATGTGTACTCGAGTTTGAAGTTTGTTTGTGAAGTAACCGATAGACCTATATAAAATCCAATAACATCATCATATTCGTCGTTCTATTTTACGTTAGACCATGTAGGTTTGGAATTTTTAATTTATATTTTAATATTTTTTATCACAGTTGGAACACAAGAAGTGCCTGTTTTTAAGCGTTTTTCAACCATGCGTCACATTTAAGAATTATTATCTCACAAACCCGTCATCAGATCGAATCCAAATTTTAACACAACATACACTGGAATGTTGTATAACAGGTTTATTAATTTTAATTTTTTTGTGTCCAAGAAACAAAGTTGTTATTATTTTTGTAAGGTAACTTTTCCTCGGCTCGGGATGGTTTGAAAATGTAGTTCTTGGTCGCGTTGTAATCCTTATACATCAAAACGGTATGCTGTATGATTGTGAAATACGTAAATTAATTCACTTATTGTATATCGGTTTGTATTTGTACGGAGAATTAAGACATGGTTCACCAGTTAGCCGCTCCGGTGAAAGCAGTACATCATTGCCAAGATGGGCTACATCACGCGTCATGGCACGTCTCGCTCGGAAGTGATGGGCTCCATATCAGCAACGCTGTATAGCATTTCCCGGAGCGGCTAGCTGGTGAACCCTGTCTTAATTCTCCGTACAAATATAAACCGATATAAAATAAGTGAATTAATTTACCTATTTCACAGTCATACAGCATAACTTTTTGATGTATAAGGATTACAACGCAACCAAGAACTACATTTTCCAACGACCCCGAGCCGAGAAAGAGTTACCTTACAAAAATAATAACAACATTCGTTCTTGAACACACAAAATTTTGAAATTAATAAACCAGTTATACAACATTCCAATGTATATTGTGTTAAAATTCGGATTCGATCTGATTACGGGTTTGTGAGATAATAATTCTTAAATGTGACGCATGGTTGAAACACGCTTAAAAAGGGGCACTTTTTGTGTTTCAACTGCGACAAAAAATATTAAAATATAAATTAAAAATTCCAAACCTACATGAACTAACGTAAAATCGAACGTCGAAAATGATGATGTCATTGGATTTTATGAAGGTCTATTGGCTACTTCACAAACAACCTTCAAACTCGAGTGCACATAATATTTTGGTCGACAGTAGTCTTGTGGTATATTTTCCAATGAGTTCATCTTTGATACTTTTATGATCCAAAGTTGTATTTTGAGCAAATCCCAGATATTTTTAGGTTTATATTTCAGTCATTGCTTCAATTAGAGATCCTTTGCGAAGCTCATGTGGTTCAGAAGTTGCATATTTACCTCTTTCAATTGTTAAACGCTTGCATTTCTTCACTCCCAACGTCATTCGGACATCGGATGAATATGAATCTATTATATTTAGCATGGCATTCATTTGAGTCTCATTGTGTGCATATACTTTGAGGTCACCCATATAAAGGAGATGGGATATTCTGTATTTCCTGTTGTAGTATTTGATGTCAAATCCTAAACCGGTGGATTTTAGAATTTTAGAGAGAGGATTGATGGCTAAGCAAAACCATAATGGCTTAGTGAGTCTCCTTGATAGATACCAAGCTCAATTTGTATTGTGTCAGATGTGACGCATTCATTGTCTGTCTTAGTATAAAGTACTGTATTCCAATTATCCATCGTGACCTCCAAGAAGTGAATTATAGCAGGGTTAATCTTATACAGATGGAGGATTTCTTTCAGCCATGAATGCGGGACTGAATCAAATGCTTTCTGGTAATCTTTGTATGCCGTATATAGATTCATTTGATTATGTATCGCCTGTTATGTAATCACAGAATCAATAAATATCTGTTCTTTGCATCCTTGCGACAGCTTCTTGCATCCTTTCTGTTCCTCAGCCAAAATGTTATGTTTGTCGAGATACTTGTATATTTCGTCCGCAATTATGGACGTAAATAGTTTGTAAAGTGTTTGGAGACGGGTGATAGGTCTGTAGTTTGATGGGTCTTGAGTATTTCCAATTTCTTTTGAGATAAGATATGTAATTCCAGCAGTAAGGAAATCATGACATTCCTCAGGATGATGGATGAGGTAAGTAAATTGCTGGGCTATCTTCTGGTGCACGCACATGAAGTGTTTGTACCAATAATTGTGAAGTGTATCTGTGCCCGGCGCTTATTATTATTTTTATTATTATTGTTGTTGTTATTGTTATTTATTTTGCGCATGCGGTTACACATTCTCAGCATATTTGCTGGAAAGAAAACATTTACAATCCCAGATACCGCAAATTCTTGGTGACTGCATTCAGTATGCTAGTTGTTTTACGCTTTTCCTCCACTCCTTCAGGCCTGATTGCCCAAGAACAGCCTTACTACGCGACACGTAGAAAGTATGACAGTTTTCTGCATCAGTTTGAAAAGGCCAGGGTCTAATTTCAACTCAGTGAGCGATTCCTTTAATTTGTTAGGAATCACGCCAGTGCTGGAGATGATAATAGGAACTGTCCTGGTATGTGCCATGTGCCATTGCTTCCTTATCAGTTCTGAAAGCTCTGTGTATTTTGACAGCTTTTCAACATGCTTTGTTAGCATGTTACCACTGTTTGGGATTGCCACATCTATGCTTGTAGTGTGCTTCATGCATTTGTCAACAAGAACCAAATCAGGTCTGTTGTGCACAGCTGACTGGTCTGTCAATACAGTACGATCCCAGTACAACGTAAAGCTGTCATTTTCCAGTACACTTTCAGGAGCATATTTATAGTACGGCACTTTCTCTTGGCACAGCAGTTGAAGGTGTATAGCCAGTTCTTGATGAACTATCTTGGCAACAAAATCATGTCTCTTCCTATATTATTTCCCTGCAAAATGGCGACAACCTGACATAATATGCTGAACAGTCTCAGATGTTGGGCAACCGTATCTGCAATGGTCATCTTGCACAGATGCATCCGAGATAATGTACTTTAGGTAGTTATTATTATTATTATTATTATTATTGTTATTATTATTATTATTATTATTATTATTATTATTATTATTATTATTATCATACCCTCCTCCTGCTTGTTTGCAACATCTCTCTAAAGAATTTTGTGTTGAAGATGAGTACAGCGTAAGAAATTCACCGAGCGGTCCCTTTGATACTGGCTCTTCAAAACGGAACTGGGTCTACTGTTATCTCAGGATATGCTGTATTTAGAGAAGTGATCAGGAAGTAATTAGTTAATTACACACTCTCCTTTAAATTATTTATTAATTAAGAAAACAAATCTCAAAGGAAACGACCATGTTCAGAATGTTTTAATTAAAAAACTTTACTGTAACTTGAGACACCTTCTCCCTTCCCCCCTTATTGCAGTTTATTATTAGACTTGTGTGGAACTCCATGTGACGTCATGTTTTGCACCCTTCAGTAATAATGCTACTTTAGGGCAAGACGAAGGGTGAGGAAAAGGGATAGATGTTTAGCGTGTTAATGAAGACTACATTCTTTACTCAAATTCTTCTACGGCCGTCATCTGTGTGACCAGGGCTCTCCAACATATCACTCGTCAGTCACATGTGGCACATGACATACAGTATTTCTATCTGAAAGGAAGCTTGTAGTTTTACGAGACCGTTCATTTCGCGATCATGAGCCACAACACCTCCACTTTTACGTGAAATACGAACCACAGGAAGTGATATTTCGCTTGAAAAATCTCACTTGCATTGACCATGAATCGAACCCGGGCCTTGGTGAGAGGCAAGCAACATGACCTCTGCACCATCATGGGCCCCTATTTCCATCTAGATACCATCAATATTGAAATATTAGAGGCCGTTTTACAGTGTTGCCTAAGTAGTTAATTCGTAGAATCACTTTTCAGTCGGTAAACGCAAGTGTAACAAATTAAATTGGGCGGGGATTTACATTGAATTTACAAGTAGCCTACCTGAAATAAATACATGAATTATTTATACTTTTAATAAGATAATTATTTTATTAATTTATTTATTCATCATTCATTTATGTATGTATTTATTTATTTATTTATTTATTTATTTATTTATTTATTTATTTATTTATTTATTTATTTATCATACTGGAAGTTTGGAAGGCCTAGTGACAAAGGGTAAGCCCCACCATGTTGGCCTACTAATAAGATTTTACTGATAAGATATTATCAAGGTAAACCGAAGCAATTCTTTTCTAGTGTTCTTGGCTGTCGCCCCGGAGGTCTGGGTTTGATACTCGGCCATGCCATCAAATTTTAATTCTGTTCAGAGGGCTGGAACGGAGTACAATCAGTCTCGAGCGACAAAAGTGATAAGAGGTGAGTTTGACCCCCTCAGCCATCCTGGAAGTAATTGCGTGGTTTCCCCACTTCTACTCCAGGCAAATGCCCGGATGGTTCCTAACTTAAGGCCACGACCGCTTCAAAGCATCACATGAATTACTAATACACACACTACTACAGGCACCACAGAGAGAGAGATTTGATTTGATTTATTTTCACTGCTACACTTAGAGCTTAAGAGCTCCTTTACAGTAGCGCCCTACATAAAATAAGGTTAGGGCTTATAAAAATAAAACATTTCACCTACAATCACATTATAAATATTCATAGTCTAACAATTATAGTAACAACAATATAGTAACAATACAATAATAATAATAGAGAGAGAGAGAGTGTGTGTGCGTGTGTGTCCCTATCAATTCGAACACGGCGAAACCAAATTCAATGACAATTGGTACAGAGGTAGAACTAGCAAAGGGCACCTCAGTGTGATGTTTTATATCGCCGCCATCTTGACGGAAACGTAATGGCGGCCACACAAATGTTCAAAGCTTAAATTAAATTACGACTAACCTAATCATCCGATCTCTACCAAATTTTGCAACAACATATATTTATATGGCGAGCGTCTTTTGACTAAAATACAAAGTCATCAGCCCAATTGTTTGCAGATGGCGGCCATGTATGTGTGCAAATTGATTCCCCCTATCAATTCAAACACGGTGAAACCGAATTGAACGAAATTTGGTACAGAGGTAGCACTAGCAAAGGGCACTCCAGTGTCATGACTTATATCGCCGCCATCTTGACGAAAACGTAATGGCGGCCACCCAAATGTTAAAAGCTTCAATCAAATTACGACCAATCTAATCACCTGATCTCTACCAAATTTTGCAACATTATACCCTAATGGATGAAGAATATTTTGAACAAACTACAAGGTCACCAGCCCAATACGTTGCGGATGGCGGCCATGTATGTGTGCAAATCGATTCCCCCTATCTATTCAAACACGGTGAAACCGAATTGAACAAAATTTGGTACAGCAAAGGGCACCTCAGTGTCATGTTTTATATCACCGCCATCTTGACGAAAACGTAATGGTGGCCACCCAAATGTAAATAGCTTAAATCAAATTACGACCAACCTAATCATCTGATCTCTACCAAACTTTGCACCAAGATACCTTTATGTGAGAAGCGTTCTTTGATCAAGCTACAAGGTGATCAGCCCAATAGTTTGCATATGGTGACCATGTATGTGTGCAAATCGATTCCCCCTATCAATTCAAACACGGTAAAACCGAATTCAACGAAATATGGTACAGAGGTAGCACTAGCAAAGGGCACCTCAATGTCATATTTTATATCGCCGCCATCTTGACGGAAACTGAATGGCGGCCACCCAAACATTAAAATCTTAAATCAAATTACGACCAACCTAATCATTTGATCTTTACCAAATTTTGCAACAACATACCTTTTTGTTGGAAGCATCTTTTGACTGAACTACAAGGTCATCAGCCCAATAGTTTGGAGATAGCGGCCATGTATGTGTGCAAATCGATTCCCCATATCAATTCTAACACGATGAAACCGAATTGAATTATTTCTTTTACAGAGGTTGCACTAGCATAGAGCACCTCATATTCATGTTTAATATCCGTATAGCACGTTGTATTTTAACAAGCTACTACAGCCAACATTCAATTATACTCCTTGAAAAGGATAAAGAGTTCTATAACAATACCCATGCTTTTAGGAGAAAGTAGGCTATATGTTCTTTACTGAACATCTTGTTTATTCATTCCTTCTTCCTTTCTTTCTTTCTTTCTTGACAGGCCTTGATAAAGGGACAAGAAGATGTCTCCAAACGTCGTTTTTTCTTAGTTACACTCGACCTAATAGCCCCGAAGCTATATTATGTATGCAATTGGCCGAGAAAGTTTACGCAATAGTATAATAAGGATTACTTACACGTGTGGATATTCCCCACCTTATCAATACATAAGAACAACATTTAATAGACACTATTTACAGTTTCCAATACATATTGAAGTGATAGGAGCCATTTTTAAGTGTTGCCTAATTATATTAAAGAAAGCTTTACAGTTTCAATTTGTGTTGACCGAATGAAAAGCATTCTTTAATAGTTTCCAATACATGTTTCAGACACTGTGTGCCCTTCATTAGCTTACGCTTACAAAGCAGGAATTATCCACGCTTATTGTAAGTAATTCCTAACAAGTGTTAACTTAGGCAGAGCTGCTAGAGTAGTGGAGTAAGGCGGTTTCTAACCCCCCCCACCACTACTCCCAATGCGAGCCGATAACTCCCGAACCCTTGGTCGGAGATTCACGAATGAGGTGTCGTTGGACTCGGGCTGACGGGGGCTTTGCTATGGACCACTCATTTCAACCCCTAAATAAAACCTACCCCTACTAGGGGGTGAAATTGTAATTTTTAGTGAAAGTCTCTTTTCAAATACGACATGTATAAGGTGCGCTGCTAAAATGAACTTAAATGTTGTTGCTCATATCGCACATGCGTTTTTCTGGCTGCCGCTATGGATGAACATTTTTGTTTTTGTTTTTTACGCATGCGCACTTGGGATTTTTGTAAGAGGGCGAGCTCTTTGAAAAAAAATGATTGATAAGAAGAGGTTTTGGTGGTGAGGAGAGAACCAGATAGTCGCCTACTTTCCTACGAAGTTTGTCGATATCTCTCGAACGCAAGGTCGGATTTGGACGCGTGACGTGTCAAATCGCTTGTCTCAAAGCCCTATACATGTTATTAATAGGTTAAAGTTTTGAGAATGAGGGAAACAGGCGTTTTGGGGTAAAATTATGATTTTAGACATTTTCTGATATTTCACGAATGCCTGGTCGGATTTGGTCCTATGACGTGTCAAATGGCTTGTCTCGAAACCCTCTTTATTTTGGTAATAGGTTAAAGTTTTTGAGAATGAGGGAAACAGAATTTTTTGTTGTAAAACCGTGATTTTAGACTTTTTGTTATATCTCACAAACCAATAACGCCAGAGACGTATACGAGGGGTCGTAGGACTCGGGGTGACGCCCCTCCCCTATCTCTCTTTCGAATATAGTATTTATGTTTAAAAAAATGCGAAAGAGCCTAACGACACTTATGTTGAAAACATTTCAGTTTTTAAAACTTTTCTTAAATTTGTCTAAAATGTTCATGACGAGTGGTTGTAGATAGAAAGAGACGATACCACTGGACACGTGTTTCAACGAAGCTATTACTGGCCACGGTGGTGATATACCAATACAGTATTCGCTATTTCGATGAGACGGCGGGTCGAGGGTTCGTTTTCTGATTTTTCCTATGATGGAATTCCTAATTCCTAAACCCCCTGAAGGGGGTCTTTAACGTGTAAACGATTATGAGTGACATGACAAATGATAATTCCTTGATTCGATGAAGTTGGCTTTAGATAGAACAAACAGAACTTGGTTATATGTTGCTTGAAGTGAGTATAGAAAACAAACTTGCTGGGGCAGACTGACAGGATGTGAATGTTATTTGATCTTATTGGAATGCATTGACTTGACAGGGCAATGAAAAAAAGCACAGAGATGCTGAGGACACTTGAAGGTCAAACGATATGGCAACCATGGTGGGAGGGGGAAGCTAGGATGATGTCGCCGATCATGTTCAATGGATGAATTTATATTTTGCGAAGCATTGTTCGGAGAGGGTCATGGGACGACTTGTTTTAAGGGTATTTATTTTTTCGATGTTTCCTATGGTGGACTCATTGATTGAAATAATCCAAAACTGCTAGGGCATGGCCTTGAGATTTTATAAACCGATAATGGGATTTTGACATACAAGATCCACTCAGAACTTGACATGATGTCATTCTTTTTATGGCTTATGAATTTCCCCAAAAAAGACCCAAAACAACAAGATCATGGACTTTTGCTTTTCTTAATATATTGCAAACCCATAATGTAAGATGTTTACTGTGAGTGACGAAATCTAGCTAGGTAACGAAAGAATTATTGTAGGATATATGTATGGTGACTGACACGTCTTTGACCATTGGAACTTGTTTTCAGATCTGACTGTAGTACATAGGGAGTATAGGTTGTAGGCATGGATTGACAAACGGTGCACACAAAATTCAATTTATCGATTCAAGAATTAAGAGTAGACTATCATTAATTAATTGGTTAAAGAGTGTAGCTAAAAATAAAAAAATGGTGACTACATTAAACTAAACTGAACCAAGTCGAATCAAACCCAACCGAACCAAACCAAGCCTAAAGCAAACCAAACCTAATCAAGAACAAGCCAAGGGCTTAAGTGTAAAACTTGTGGGGGAATGCAGTCATTGGCAATGTCCAAAGGAAGGGATAACGCTCTACCTCTAGAGGGTAAGGTAAAGCTAGCGCATGGTGCTAATGCATATTCCCAAGTACATGAACCACACACACACACAACTATCCTATGCTGTTTTTATGAGTTAACTGTTAAAACTTACTCAGTGGTTACTGAGCAAGATGGTCGCTACACACAACAAGCTTTAAATACTTGAGGCTAATAATCTATACACACACACACACGCTTGTTCTAAACTAAACTGTCTTGCTGGCAGTGCTCACACAGTAGGCAAATGACAGAAATGCTTGGCTAACAGAAATACAATCATTTTCGTTTGTCTAATGTTACCAGCTAACCATTACATACTATAGTGGTGAGCACATGTGCCTCTTGCACTGGAGATCGTAACTCGATTTCTAGCTCTAAGGCCTAGAATGAATCAAACTAAGAAAGAAGGGTATGGTGACGCAGTGGTTAAACTGTTAGCCTTTCACTAAGGTAGACTAGGGTTTGATTTTAGGTTAATATACATGTCATAAACAAACAAACAAACAAACAAACAAAAAAAGCAGAGATAATGTTTAAAACTGATTACACTTGTCTCTTTTCAAATTATTACTTAGATTGCAAATACAAAGGTGGACTGGGTTTGATATTCAGTTAATGCTGCCTATCGCATACTAGCCTGTAAGAAAGCCAAACAAGCAAAAGGCGTAGGTAGAGCAGTGGTAAAATCGCTATGTGTAGAGAACTACCTAACGGTTTTATGAACTGGCAATGGTATGTCGCATAAACAGTGCAGGATACAATCCAGCAACCATAATTTGTATCTTGTGGAGCAGAGAAAACATATATATAGAGAAAGATATAGAAAGCTAGTGTATGTATGGGTAGCATTGATAATTTGACCAGAGAAAATACGATGAGGTAGGGTGGGGAGAGGGAGAATTAACACTTATATATGAATGAATGGTAAATAGTATTTTAGTTTTTTTTCCCCAATAGTTTTGTTTTTTAAATGCAGTGGTAGATAGTCGTTATTTTGTAAAACATTCTTACTTGCAGTAGTAATAAGACTCTATGGTTTCGCTAACACATAGATAGACTGTATTATTGCCATGGTCAAGCACTCACATTAAGATCATTTACAAAATCATAAAATGAAAAATAAAAAATCTTGTTTTGGAAATATCGTTTTTCAACATACACAAAATAAATATATAAAAAATTTGTAAACAGCAAAATGGAAAATCCATGGTCAAGCACTCACATTAAGATCATTTACAAAATCATAAAATGAAAAATAAAAATCTTGTTTTGGAAATATCGATTTTTTTCAACATACACAAAATAAATATATAAAAAATTTGTAAACAGCAAAATGGAAAATCCATGTTTCCATATAGACAAAATTTAAAAACCTTAAACGGACATTTAAGAAAATATATATAAATGGGAAATTGACAAATGTGTAAATATGAAAATGGAAAAATCCATGTTTCCATATCATGAAATTGAAAAACATCAAACTGTCATTTTAAAAAATGCAAATGGAAAATTGACAAATTGCAATGTGTGAAATGTGAAATTGAACAAATGGCTATCATTATTTAAAAAAAAAAAAGAACATGGTGCTCTATGGTTGAGGTGTGAATCAAACCCTTTCTACTTATTTGGACCACCCGAGACTGAGTAGACTAGTTTAAGTTGTCATACCACTTTTAAAAGTTTGTGTTAAATCTAGGAATTGAACCCAAGAGCTTGTAGGGGAGATCAAAGGTTATAATATGTTAAACAGATAGCCTTGAATGAAGGGTGTGGTAGCTATATAGAGATGAGACGTTTCGCTCGGGGCAGGGAGGCATGGAGATCTGCATCAAACCAGTCAAAGGACTAAAGACTCAAACAACAACATGTACGTTCACCAAAATAATGTTGTGTAACGGTAAATGTTAGTCAACGAACAGTAATGCATTACTAAAACCCATGACACGATACCTAAGAGCTTTTCTAAAATGATTTTAAAATGCCTTTAACCCTATATTGAACACCCAGTTCACAAAACTCATAACTGCAATGTTATGGTAAAACAAAACAAAATCTATATTTCAAAACAAACAAGTGGTTTAGTCAATGTATACTGGAAAAAGTTTTGTAAACACTCAAGTCCTCAAGACCAATTAAATTAGTAACTGTCAGGTTGGCCGAGTGGTTAAGGTGTTTGACTTAAGATCAAATTTCTGTATAAGGAAGCAAGGGTTCGAATCCCTTACCTGACATAACTATTGCCTTAACATGGCTTGGCCACACTGTATTATTATGATACTCAGTACACAAACCATAGATATAGTGTATTGTTTAAGGCCACTCTCTTTCTGAACATAGTCAGAGACTGTTGATGGTTAACAATTGTATTAATAGTGGGACATGGGGATAGCAATTAAGAAAAAACAGCCAATACCCATACAATATTTTTATTCATTTTAGTTTTTTTTACAATAGTTACACACTGAATACAACTTTTTATCTCTTTACCATTGTTTGATATAGATTTTAAACACAACGCTTGTTGTAGATCCTTTTACAACTTTCTCTAGGTACTCTTGTTCTTAAAAACTGGGGAAGCCGCAATGGTTTTATAGACATTAAACCCTCATTCTCTTTTTTTTTCATCATT
This sequence comes from Meconema thalassinum, assembly GCA_946902985.2. NCBI lineage: Eukaryota > Metazoa > Arthropoda > Insecta > Orthoptera > Tettigoniidae > Meconema > Meconema thalassinum. Next base: position 1,213,450,326 of record OX336388.2, read on the forward strand.
ATCATCATCATTATTATAAATATTATCTTTATAATTATTATAGTCATTGTCACCATCATTATCATCATCATCATCATCCTCAACATCACTAGAACTATCCAATTCCATTTTTTCCTTTTCAAAAGGGATCTCTTGAAGAGTCTGTGTTGCTTTTGATAGTGTTACGGGTTTATTGAACGTTGACAACTGTCCTAACATGACTTTTTGAGGAGATAAATGTTTTTTCATAAGGAAGTCACTATGTTGAGTAACACTATGTTTTTGTCGGACTTGCTTTTTCTTGTTCTTTTGATCATGTTTTGTTAACACTAACGGTGTTTCATTTGGTATACCACATTGATGAGTACCCACACTTAAGACCTCACCATGTTTACTTTTTAGATGACCTAGACATTTTGTTGTTCTTTGTTTTGAGCACTGCCAAAATATGATGCCATTCGCATTTTCTCGCTTATAGTTATAAGAGTACCCATGATACAGGGCACGTGGTTTACCTTTATTGGTTATAGTATATTCCATAGTAGTCACTGACTTGTATAGTCGATCCGCCTACTACAAAGGTCTGAACACTTGTGGTGAAAGAATGATGTTGTGTTGACGTTTTATGCAGGATAATGTTGGTGGCATATGTGGGTGGCTTATGTTGATGACATGTGTTGTTGGCTGATTTTGGTGGCTTATGTTGATGGTTTATGGTGGTGGCTTATGTTGATGGCTTATGTTGGTGGCTTATGTTGATGACATATGTTGGTGACTTATGTTGATAGCTTATGTTGGTGGCTAATGTTGATGACATATGTTGTTGGCTTATGGTGGTGGCTTATGTTGATGGTATATGTTGCTGGCCTATGTTGATGGTTTATGTTAATGGCTTAGGTTAATATCTTAGGTTGATGGCATAAGTTGATGGCTTATGTTGGTGGCTTATGGTGGTGGCTTATGCTGGTGGCTTATGCTAGTGGCTTATGGTGGTGGTTTATGGTGGTGGCTTATGTTGATGACATATGTTGGTGGCTTAAGTTGGTGGCTTATGTTGGTGGCTTATGGTGGTGGCTTATGGTGGTGGGTTATGGTGGTGGATTATGGTGGCTTATAGTGGTGGCTTATGGTGGTGGTTTATGGTGGTGGCTTATGTTGATGACATATGTTGGTGGCTTATGGTGGCTTATGGTGGTGATTTATAGTGGTGGCCTATGTTGGTGGCTTATTTTTGGTGGTTTACGTTAATACCTTATTTGTAATGGCTTATTTGACAAGTTATTGTTGTCAATGTATTTAGAGGATTTTTCTCTTGGTTTTGGAAAGTATCTCAACTCTTTTTTATGGTAGCATAATGCTTACCGCCATGTTTGTAAGCAACAACAACACACTAAAATTCAAAGAATCCAAAGTACTCTAAGGTTAATGATTGTCTCTCAACTCCATTCAACGTCTAGTCAAAAAACATTATATATTTTTCACATTTTACAAAAAAGGTAAATTGGGAAAGTAAGCTATATGTTTAAACTGAAAATCATATCAAATCATATGCTAACTCCAACACCTACGTCTACCCCAATCTCAGTCAAAAAAATATAATATTCTTCAAATTTTTCCAAAACAGTATTTGGAAAGTAGGCCATATTTTGAAAACTAATCATCCTATAAAGTCATATATATATATACTGAAACCAATGGCTTTTATATCCTTAATCTTAAGAACAAAATATGGAATTTTTGACATTTTTTCCAAAAATGTTCATTTTAAAACGGGGCTATATTTTGGAAACTAGGAATTTTACAAGAAAGTTTGTTTAACGTAAATGGCAGGTATTTACCCCCACTACCCGCAAACCAAGTCCCAGGTCTCTGGGGAAAAATCCAAAAAAAGTTCAATTTGGAAAGTAGGCAATATTTTGAAAACTAATCATCCTAAAAAGTCATATATAGACTCAAACCAATGGCTTTTATGTCCTTAATTGGTAGAACAAAACTTAACATTTTTTCAGTTTTTCCAAAAAAGTCCAATTTTCAAAAATTGTCTATATTTTGGGAACTAAGAATTTTACAAAAAAGTTTGTTTAACGAAAATGAAAGGTCTTTACCCCCCTCTACCCAAAACATAAATTTCAGGTCCCTAGGACAAAAACTGTGCAGTATATATATATATTTTTTTGGGGGGGAGGGGGTCTATATTCACTTTACCTCCCCACTTCACAAGATGGCGGCCATAGCTTAACTTAACCTAGCCTAACCTAACCTGACCTACGAGGTGTGATCAAAAAGTTCCAAAAATGTGGCTGCAACTTAACCAAACCTAGCCTAGCCTAACCTAACCTCCCTGTTGACTAGCCCCCTTTGGACGGGTCCTTTTTGAAGGGAGTCATTTTTTTTACGTGTCCCGGAGGACGGGTCCTTGTTGACGGGTCCCAGTGGCGGGTCCCCTTTGACATAATTTGGATAAAATGCAAGGCCAGTCCATAGGGATCAGTCCAAAGGACCCGCCACAGGGACCCGTCAACAAGGACCCGTCCTCCGGGACACGTAAAAAAAATGACTCCCTTCAAAAAGGACCCGTCCAAAGGGGGCTAGTCAACAGGGAGGTTAGGTTAGGCTAGGCTAGGTTTGGTTAAATTGCAGCCACATTTTTGGAACTTTTTGATCACACCTCGTAGGTCAGGTTAGGTTAGGCTAGGTTAAGTTAAGCTATGGCCGCCATCTTGTGAAGTGGGGAGGTAAAGTGAATATAGACCCCCTCCCCCCCAAAAAAATATATATATATACTGCACAGTTTTTGTCCTAGGGACCTGAAATTTATGTTTTGGGTAGAGGGGGGTAAAGACCTTTCATTTTCGTTAAACAAACTTTTTTGTAAAATTCTTAGTTCCCAAAATATAGACAATTTTTGAAAATTGGACTTTTTTGGAAAAACTGAAAAAATGTTAAGTTTTGTTCTACCAATTAAGGACATAAAAGCCATTGGTTTGAGTCTATATATGACTTTTTAGGATGATTAGTTTTCAAAATATTGCCTACTTTCCAAATTGAACTTTTTTTGGATTTTTCCCCAGAGACCTGGGACTTGGTTTGCGGGTAGTGGGGGTAAATACCTGCCATTTACGTTAAACAAACTTTCTTGTAAAATTCCTAGTTTCCAAAATATAGCCCCGTTTTAAAATGAACATTTTTGGAAAAAATGTCAAAAATTCCATATTTTGTTCTTAAGATTAAGGATATAAAAGCCATTGGTTTCAGTATATATATATATGACTTTATAGGATGATTAGTTTTCAAAATATGGCCTACTTTCCAAATACTGTTTTGGAAAAATTTGAAGAATATTATATTTTTTTGACTGAGATTGGGGTAGACGTAGGTGTTGGAGTTAGCATATGATTTGATATGATTTTCAGTTTAAACATATAGCTTACTTTCCCAATTTACCTTTTTTGTAAAATGTGAAAAATATATAATGTTTTTTGACTAGACGTTGAATGGAGTTGAGAGACAATCATTAACCTTAGAGTACTTTGGATTCTTGGAATTTTAGTGTGTTGTTGTTGCTTACAAACATGGCGGTAAGCATTATGCTACCATAAAAAAGAGTTGAGATACTTTCCAAAACCAAGAGAAAAATCCTCTAAATACATTGACAACAATAACTTGTCAAATAAGCCATTACAAATAAGGTATTAACGTAAACCACCAAAAATAAGCCACCAACATAGGCCACCACTATAAATCACCACCATAAGCCACCATAAGCCACCAACATATGTCATCAACATAAGCCACCACCATAAACCACCACCATAAGCCACCACTATAAGCCACCATAATCCACCACCATAACCCACCACCATAAGCCACCACCATAAGCCACCAACATAAGCCACCAACTTAAGCCACCAACATATGTCATCAACATAAGCCACCACCATAAACCACCACCATAAGCCACTAGCATAAGCCACCAGCATAAGCCACCACCATAAGCCACCAACATAAGCCATCAACTTATGCCATCAACCTAAGATATTAACCTAAGCCATTAACATAAACCATCAACATAGGCCAGCAACATATACCATCAACATAAGCCACCACCATAAGCCAACAACATATGTCATCAACATTAGCCACCAACATAAGCTATCAACATAAGTCACCAACATATGTCATCAACATAAGCCACCAACATAAGCCATCAACATAAGCCACCACCATAAACCATCAACATAAGCCACCAAAATCAGCCAACAACACATGTCATCAACATAAGCCACCCACATATGCCACCAACATTATCCTGCATAAAACGTCAACACAACATCATTCTTTCACCACAAGTGTTCAGACCTTTGTAGTAGGCGGATCGACTATACAAGTCAGTGACTACTATGGAATATACTATAACCAATAAAGGTAAACCACGTGCCCTGTATCATGGGTACTCTTATAACTATAAGCGAGAAAATGCGAATGGCATCATATTTTGGCAGTGCTCAAAACAAAGAACAACAAAATGTCTAGGTCATCTAAAAAGTAAACATGGTGAGGGTCTTAAGTGTGGGTACTCATCAATGTGGTATACCAAATGAAACACCGTTAGTGTTAACAAAACATGATCAAAAGAACAAGAAAAAGCAAGTCCGACAAAAACATAGTGTTACTCAACATAGTGACTTCCTTATGAAAAAACATTTATCTCCTCAAAAAGTCATGTTAGGACAGTTGTCAACGTTCAATAAACCCGTAACACTATCAAAAAGCAACACAGACTCTTCAAGAGATCCCTTTTGAAAAGGAAAAAATGGAATTGGATAGTTCTAGTGATGTTGAGGATGATGATGATGATGATAATGATGGTGACAATGACTATAATAATTATAAAGATAATATTTATAATAATGATGATGATAATGATGAAAAAAAAAGAGAAATGAGGGTTTAATGTCTATAAAACCATTGCGGCTTCCCAGTTTTTAAGAACAAGAGTACCCTAGAGAAAGTTGTAAAAGGATCTACAACAAGCGTTGTGTTTAAAATCTATATCAAACAATGGTAAAGAGATAAAAAGTTGTATTCAGTGTGTAACTATTGTAAAAAAAACTAAAAAGAATAAAAATATTGTATGGGTATTGGCTGTTTTTTCTTAATTGCTATCCCCATGTCCCACTATTAATACAATTGTTAACCATCAACAGTCTCTGACTATGTTCAGAAAGAGAGTGGCCTTAAACAATACACTATATCTATGGTTTGTGTACTGAGTATCATAATAATACAGTGTGGCCAAGCCATGTTAAGGCAATAGTTATGTCAGGTAAGGGATTCGAACCCTTGCTTCCTTATACAGAAATTTGATCTTAAGTCAAACACCTTAACCACTCGGCCAACCTGACAGTTACTAATTTTAATTGGTCTTGAGGACTTGAGTGTTTACAAAACTTTTTCCAGTATACATTGACTAAACCACTTGTTTGTTTTGAAATATAGATTTTGTTTTGTTTTACCATAACATTGCAGTTATGAGTTTTGTGAACTGGGTGTTCAATATAGGGTTAAAGGCATTTTTAAAATCATTTTAGAAAAGCTCTTAGGTATCGTGTCATGGGTTTTAGTAATGCATTACTGTTCGTTGACTAACATTTACCGTTACACAACATTATTTTGGTGAACGTACATGTTGTTGTTTGAGTCTTTAGTCCTTTGACTGGTTTGATGCAGATCTCCATGCCTCCCTGCCCCGAGCGAAACGTCTCATCTCTATATAGCTACCACACCCTTCATTCAAGGCTATCTGTTTAACATATTATAACCTTTGATCTCCCCTACAAGCTCTTGGGTTCAATTCCTAGATTTAACACAAACTTTTAAAAGTGGTATGACAACTTAAACTAGTCTACTCAGTCTCGGGTGGTCCAAATAAGTAGAAAGGGTTTGATTCACACCTCAACCATAGAGCACCATGTTCTTTTTTTTTTTAAATAATGATAGCCATTTGTTCAATTTCACATTTCACACATTGCAATTTGTCAATTTTCCATTTGCATTTTTTAAAATGACAGTTTGATGTTTTTCAATTTCATGATATGGAAACATGGATTTTTCCATTTTCATATTTACACATTTGTCAATTTCCCATTTATATATATTTTCTTAAATGTCCGTTTAAGGTTTTTAAATTTTGTCTATATGGAAACATGGATTTTCCATTTTGCTGTTTACAAATTTTTTATATATTTATTTTGTGTATGTTGAAAAAAATCGATATTTCCAAAACAAGATTTTTATTTTTCATTTTATGATTTTGTAAATGATCTTAATGTGAGTGCTTGACCATGGATTTTCCATTTTGCTGTTTACAAATTTTTTATATATTTATTTTGTGTATGTTGAAAAACGATATTTCCAAAACAAGATTTTTTATTTTTCATTTTATGATTTTGTAAATGATCTTAATGTGAGTGCTTGACCATGGCAATAATACAGTCTATCTATGTGTTAGCGAAACCATAGAGTCTTATTACTACTGCAAGTAAGAATGTTTTACAAAATAACGACTATCTACCACTGCATTTAAAAAACAAAACTATTGGGGAAAAAAAACTAAAATACTATTTACCATTCATTCATATATAAGTGTTAATTCTCCCTCTCCCCACCCTACCTCATCGTATTTTCTCTGGTCAAATTATCAATGCTACCCATACATACACTAGCTTTCTATATCTTTCTCTATATATATGTTTTCTCTGCTCCACAAGATACAAATTATGGTTGCTGGATTGTATCCTGCACTGTTTATGCGACATACCATTGCCAGTTCATAAAACCGTTAGGTAGTTCTCTACACATAGCGATTTTACCACTGCTCTACCTACGCCTTTTGCTTGTTTGGCTTTCTTACAGGCTAGTATGCGATAGGCAGCATTAACTGAATATCAAACCCAGTCTACCTTTGTATTTGCAATCTAAGTAATAATTTGAAAAGAGACAAGTGTAATCAGTTTTAAACATTATCTCTGCTTTTTTGTTTGTTTGTTTGTTTGTTTGTTTGTTTATGACATGTATATTAACCTAAAATCAAACCCTAGTCTACCTTAGTGAAAGGCTAACAGTTTAACCACTGCGTCACCATACCCTTCTTTCTTAGTTTGATTCATTCTAGGCCTTAGAGCTAGAAATCGAGTTACGATCTCCAGTGCAAGAGGCACATGTGCTCACCACTATAGCATGTAATGGTTAGCTGGTAACATTAGACAAACGAAAATGATTGTATTTCTGTTAGCCAAGCATTTCTGTCATTTGCCTACTGTGTGAGCACTGCCAGCAAGACAGTTTAGTTTAGAACAAGCGTGTGTGTGTGTGTGTATAGATTATTAGCCTCAAGTATTTAAAGCTTGTTGTGTGTAGCGACCATCTTGCTCAGTAACCACTGAGTAAGTTTTAACAGTTAACTCATAAAAACAGCATAGGATAGTTGTGTGTGTGTGGTTCATGTACTTGAGAATATGCATTAGCACCATGCGCTAGCTTTACCTTACCCTCTAGAGGTAGAGCCTTATCCCTTCCTTTGGACATTGCCAATGACTGCATTCCCCCACAAGTTTTACACTTAAGCCCTTGGCTTGTTCTTGATTAGGTTTGGTTTGCTTTAGGCTTGGTTTGGTTCGGTTGGGTTTGATTCGACTTGGTTCAGTTTAGTTTAATGTAGTCACCATTTTTTTATTTTTAGCTACACTCTTTAACCAATTAATTAATGATAGTCTACTCTTAATTCTTGAATCGATAAATTGAATTTTGTGTGCACCGTTTGTCAATCCATGCCTACAACCTATACTCCCTATGTACTACAGTCAGATCTGAAAACAAGTTCCAATGGTCAAAGACGTGTCAGTCACCATACATATATCCTACAATAATTCTTTCGTTACCTAGCTAGATTTCGTCACTCACAGTAAACATCTTACATTATGGGTTTGCAATATATTAAGAAAAGCAAAAGTCCATGATCTTGTTGTTTTGGGTCTTTTTTGGGGAAATTCATAAGCCATAAAAAGAATGACATCATGTCAAGTTCTGAGTGGATCTTGTATGTCAAAATCCCATTATCGGTTTATAAAATCTCAAGGCCATGCCCTAGCAGTTTTGGATTATTTCAATCAATGAGTCCACCATAGGAAACATCGAAAAAATAAATACCCTTAAAACAAGTCGTCCCATGACCCTCTCCGAACAATGCTTCGCAAAATATAAATTCATCCATTGAACATGATCGGCGACATCATCCTAGCTTCCCCCTCCCACCATGGTTGCCATATCGTTTGACCTTCAAGTGTCCTCAGCATCTCTGTGCTTTTTTTCATTGCCCTGTCAAGTCAATGCATTCCAATAAGATCAAATAACATTCACATCCTGTCAGTCTGCCCCAGCAAGTTTGTTTTCTATACTCACTTCAAGCAACATATAACCAAGTTCTGTTTGTTCTATCTAAAGCCAACTTCATCGAATCAAGGAATTATCATTTGTCATGTCACTCATAATCGTTTACACGTTAAAGACCCCCTTCAGGGGGTTTAGGAATTAGGAATTCCATCATAGGAAAAATCAGAAAACGAACCCTCGACCCGCCGTCTCATCGAAATAGCGAATACTGTATTGGTATATCACCACCGTGGCCAGTAATAGCTTCGTTGAAACACGTGTCCAGTGGTATCGTCTCTTTCTATCTACAACCACTCGTCATGAACATTTTAGACAAATTTAAGAAAAGTTTTAAAAACTGAAATGTTTTCAACATAAGTGTCGTTAGGCTCTTTCGCATTTTTTTAAACATAAATACTATATTCGAAAGAGAGATAGGGGAGGGGCGTCACCCCGAGTCCTACGACCCCTCGTATACGTCTCTGGCGTTATTGGTTTGTGAGATATAACAAAAAGTCTAAAATCACGGTTTTACAACAAAAAATTCTGTTTCCCTCATTCTCAAAAACTTTAACCTATTACCAAAATAAAGAGGGTTTCGAGACAAGCCATTTGACACGTCATAGGACCAAATCCGACCAGGCATTCGTGAAATATCAGAAAATGTCTAAAATCATAATTTTACCCCAAAACGCCTGTTTCCCTCATTCTCAAAACTTTAACCTATTAATAACATGTATAGGGCTTTGAGACAAGCGATTTGACACGTCACGCGTCCAAATCCGACCTTGCGTTCGAGAGATATCGACAAACTTCGTAGGAAAGTAGGCGACTATCTGGTTCTCTCCTCACCACCAAAACCTCTTCTTATCAATCATTTTTTTTCAAAGAGCTCGCCCTCTTACAAAAATCCCAAGTGCGCATGCGTAAAAAACAAAAACAAAAATGTTCATCCATAGCGGCAGCCAGAAAAACGCATGTGCGATATGAGCAACAACATTTAAGTTCATTTTAGCAGCGCACCTTATACATGTCGTATTTGAAAAGAGACTTTCACTAAAAATTACAATTTCACCCCCTAGTAGGGGTAGGTTTTATTTAGGGGTTGAAATGAGTGGTCCATAGCAAAGCCCCCGTCAGCCCGAGTCCAACGACACCTCATTCGTGAATCTCCGACCAAGGGTTCGGGAGTTATCGGCTCGCATTGGGAGTAGTGGTGGGGGGGGTTAGAAACCGCCTTACTCCACTACTTGCTAGTTTTGATTCAATTAGGGGATTTGCGAAATCGTGGTCATGTAGCCCCGTGTACTTTGGTGATGGTTGTAATAGTGTTTGTATTTGTAATTGTGGATAGGATTTGTAGGGTAGGAGACAACCGTGGCCTTAATTTAGGCTCTATCCCCACATTTGCTTGGAGTAGAAGTGAGGAAAACACAGAAAAACTAGTTCTATGACAGCTCAGGGGGGAATCGAAGCCATATCTTCTTAGGTTTACCTCACATGACCGAGTGTATCCCGTTCCAACTGTCAGACCAGACTTAAATTTCTAGGCAGAGCCGTGAATTACACCCAGGACATTTGGGTAAGGAATATCAATACTTACCCCCGAGAACACAGAACACAGAGAGAGCAGACACAATATTGCCAATAGGAAATGAAGGAATGTTTAAGGCGTCTGTAAAGTCACAATCGAGTAAGAGACGTTACATCCGTATTATTATTATTATTGTTTTCGTTGTTGTTGTTGTTGTTGTTGTTGTTAAAGTCACAATCGAGTAAGGGACGTTACATCCGTATTATTATTATTATTATTATTATTATTATTATTATTATTATTATTATTATTATTATTGTTGTTGTTGTTGTTGTTGTTGTTGTTGTTGTTGTTGTTGTTGTTGTTGTTGTTGTTGTTAAGATCTGAAACAACGTATGCTTAAGTATCTGTGGAATCTGTCGGATAACCTGTGGTATAGTGGTGACTGTACTAGCGGGTATATCTTAATTTCGGTGGTCACTTGTGTGGCGTAGGCTACACAGTAAAACACTCTCTTACTGCGCCCAAACTTGCGGAATCGAATCCCAGCAAGATATTAACCAAGCCAATAGATTAACTGACACTGGCAATAATCCAGCATCCTGGCACATTTCAAGCCACAGCAGTTACAATGGCGTTAGAAATTATTAATATTATTATTTTTATTATTATTATTACTATCATTATTTATGTTTATTGTTGTTGTTGTTTTTGTTGTTGGATCCAGAGATAAGAAGGTGACCGCGACTATGAGCTGGGTACCGTCGTGATATTCTCTAGAAGTCGGATCCTCACAAAACCATTCCTAAGACGACTGAAATCTGTCCTCACGGGGATAAGAATCATACATCCCAATCAAAATACCAGGATTGTAATCTTCAACCCGGACTGCGCTCTGCAAGTATTTAAAACCTCCTCGGTAGAGTCAGTAGTTGTCTCAGGCTCTAAAACTAATGAGGCCCGCCAAGAAGCAAGGTTGGAGACCCTTCAAGACTGTGCAGAATGTGTTGCGAGCGGGGATTTTTGTCCTCTTCACGTCACGGTCGGAGTCCCTCTTATTGAAAGCACAAATTCCATTAGCCTAATTACACACGCCAGTCTCCCCCGTCCTACCCTTCTATTCCCCTGACAACAGTTTTTTTTTTATCTCCTTCCAGGATTTCCAATGAAATTGTCAACGTAATGACAGTTAGCATATCATAAATAATATTACTGCTCTTGGCCCTTTTGTTTCATTAGAAAGAATTACATTCTCAACCAGAGCTGCGATGACTCAAAGATTAAGACAGTACCTTCCCTATTGAATGGAACTAGATTCGATCCCTGACTATGGCAACCATTGAAAGTTAGAACTATCCTTGGCTTCTATGTGTTCCATGGTTGACTCAGCTGTCAAAAATTCCCTAAGGGTAGTAGAGGTCAGTCAAGATGCGGTACTGACGATCCTGCCTTCATCTTCTGTTCCTGTCTATTAAGTAGCCAGCCTGAAGACTAGTTGGATCACCAGAAACTACCGCCGAAGGTGTTGTGTGCAGAAACGCACAGAAATCCAAGGTAGAACTAGGCAAAGGGAGGGGTGAGGTGGTTTGTCATTGCATTCCTCATTTAGTCAGTAAAGCAGTACTGATCTTGTGAACAGAAACTTTCCCAGCATCCACAGGTACTCGATGTTCTCAAAATGCCATTACTCATCACAACCCATACAACTATAATCACAGTCATTCTTGTATAGCAGATTTTTACACAAGTAGTTCGGGTTACATCCCCGGCTCTGCCGTAGAATATGTCAATCCTGGTGTTTGAATGGTATGTCACAGGCAAAGACATCGGTACCACCTCGTGTTGTAGCGCATAACATGCTTGGCTGTAACACCCAGAGGTCCGGGTTCGATTCCCAGCTCTGTCAATAAAAATGTGGTCTGAGGTACACTCAGCTTCGTGAGGCAAAACTGAGAAGAGGTGGGTTCCATTCCCACCTTAGCCACCTTGGAAGTAGTGTCCCACTTCTACTCTAGGCAAATGCCAGGATGGTTCCTAACTTATGACCACGGCCGTCCCCCTCCCAATCCTCACTTGATTTTCTGACTGGCTGCGTGGCTGCGGTAACGTTCTCACCCGTTCTACCCAAGGTTGGAGGATTGAATCTTGGCGCAGTCAGTTGACATTTGTTGCAAATTCGAGATAGTTGTGTCAGTAGATTTACTGACACGTTATAAATCCCCTTCGGGGAAAATTTCCTGCACCCCGTCGACTCTAAAAGCCACAGTAGTTAAAAGGGACGTAAAATCAATAAATTATTATTATTATTCTTTAATCGTATCGGCCAACTAAGGACCACGTTATTTCAACTGGCATCTCTGGGCTTTGATCTTTGTCCAGTGTTCCTTCATACGTTGCCGGTGTTGCTCTTTTCTTTCTTCCGTCCACATCTTTCCCGTCTTCAACTTCGGTTTTTCTTGAAAACCCTGGTGGTCGTGTAGTTTCTTCCTGCGGGGATTGCGTTCTTGAATATCCCCACAGGTAATTTCCATCTCTTGCAGGTCACTTTCCACCTCTTCGAACCAGGATGGCTTGGTCTTCTTATTTTTAAAATAGTTAAAGATCCGGTTCGTCAATCGTGTGGGTTTCATTCTAAGCAAGTGGCCATAAAATGCAATCTTCCTTTCCCTCATTACATCAGAGATCTTCTGGACATGAATATACAGCCCATAGTTATGCCGTCGTCTATATTCACCGTTGTCTTTAATCGGGCCAAGAATTTTCCTCAAGATCTTTCTTTCCTTGATCTCCAATTTTTCTACCAAGCCTTTCTTGTTCATGGTGAGGCATTCCGCTGCGTACAGAGCCTCTGGTCGTATGACAGTGAGAGTTTTGCGTTCAGGGATATTGACTTTTTGTTGTAAACGTCCTTGGTGAGTTGGTACGCCATTTCCATTTTGTTAATGCGTGAAGTGAAGGTTTCTTTCTCACATACGTTGGGTTCTACCCACTCGCCAAGATATTTAAACTTATCTGTCCGTTTGATTTTCCCCTGGTTTACTTTTAGCTCCCTTGGTGCTGGCTTGATGTTAGCTATGAAGTGTGTTTTCTCCAAATAGATCTGAAGACCAACTTTTGTTGCCTGTACCTGCAGCTGGTTAATTTGTTTTGTGGCCATGTCTAAAGAGTCGGAGAAAATTGCAAGATCATCTGCAAAAGCTAGGCAATCAATAGAAAGGTTCATGTTCTTGTAACCCAGTCGTACTCCATTTTGGACCCCATCGTTCATTTCTTTGCGCCACTCTCGGATGACTTTTTCAAGTGCACAGTTGAAGAGCAGGGGTGAAAGCCCATTTCTGCCTAACTCCTGTCTTAATTTCGAAAGAGTCTGAAATTTCTTGACTCTGGAGGTTGTGTTAGCCAAGGTCTGTTGAATGATTGCCCTGGTTTTATTATCCAATCCAAATTCCTTTAGAATTTGAATAAGAGCTATTCTATCAATCGAATCATAGGCCTTCTTGAAGTCGGCGAAGGTTACCACAAATTTCTTGTTCCTTTGCTTCAGATAGAAAAGGATGGGTTTCAGATTCATAATTTGTTCGGCACATGAACGCTCTTTCCTGAACCCTCCTTGGTACTCTCCTAATTGTCGATCAAGTTGTTGTTCTGCCCTAATCTGCAGAACTTTTGAAATAATTTTGTAAGTTATCAGTAGGAGGGAAATGCCGCGTAAGTTGTTAACGTCCGTTTTGTCACCTTTCTTATGCAGGGGATGAATCAAGGCAGAAGTCCAGTCACGTGGAAGTTTCTCAGTTTCCCAAATCTCCTGGATAATGTCAGTCAATTTATCAATCATCTTTTCACCAGCATACTTCCACAATTCGGCGATTATCGAGTCCTCGCCTGGTGCCGCCTTGTTCTTAAGTGACTGGATAATCTGTTTGATTTCTTCTTTCGTTGGAGGGGATGAATCTGGGTGGACTTGTATGTTGTCTTCAAATGAGAAAGTGGAGCTTGGAGTCTCACAATTAAGGAGGGATTCAAAGTATTTCGCTAGAATCTGGAAATTTTATCTCTCACTGTAAGCTAGTCTCCCATTTGAGTCTTTGATCTGTAGACTCGGAGGATTGTATTTGCTTAGATTGCGTTTGAAGGTTCTGTAGAAGTCCCTTGTGTTGTTCCTCTGAAAGTCTAGCTCAATTTGAGTTAGTTGGCTCTTGTTGTAGGTACGTTTTACATTATTATTATTATTATTATTATTATTATTATTATTATTATTATTATTATTATTATTATTATTTCTGCATTCATTTCACCACATAAGTGGGACATATCAACATATCGTCGGCTTGTTTGCAAGACGGTATGGCTAATTCTCTTAAGGTGGCACATTGAGAAACGAGCGAACAATGGAACAGGTATCCAAGATGACGGCCTTCTGCATGGTGATATGTAGACCAGGATGTATTCCCAATATTTGTAGATTACGAGCCAATAATTTGGGGATGATGCCGGTAGAAGAAATTACTATGGGCAGAACCACTACACTTTCCTGTCTCCACATTTGCCGTATTTCCTCAGCCAAAGGCAGATATTTGGTGATCTTATCACAGCAGGTTTGTTGCAGATTATGGGAATTGGGCACTGCAATATCAATTAGGAAGGTTCTCTTCTGCACCTTGTCCACAAGAACGATATCTGGTCGGTTTGCTGGTATGGTTTTATCAGTAATAACTGATCGGTCCCATAACAACTTGTGACTGGGATTTTCCAAAACGTCGTCAGGAACATACTGATAGTAAGGCAAAATATTATCAGATAATAAATGCTTTTGAGCAAGGTGTTGGTGCATTATTATTATTATTATTATTATTATTATTATTATTATTATGATTGGCATAAGGTTGTCGTGTGTGTCGTGCGTGTGAATTGCCGTTGAATTAGTAATTAGCTGGATTTGTGTGTAGCCTTTCGGCATCGAAACAGGTTGGTGTTAGTCCCAGTTCATGGTACGTATATTGTGTTTCATGAGTTCTATTCTCTTCTGGGACTTTATTGAGTGTTGAATGGTCGTGTGTCGTCAATTTTAGGTTAAGGTTTTGCCATAGACTATTGAAATCATAGAACTTGCAGTGACGACATTCATACTTCATGCGCTAGTGAAATCCAAGGCCATCTGGGTTGAGAGTAATTCTGTGGTAACCTTAGACCTATAGGTCTCGTCGTTAGGGGGTAGATAGTAGGTCTGGACTACTTGGAGACAGCGGCCATTAGAGACCCGCTACATTGAGTAGGCTACGTAGCAACCATCCTTTTATACTATAGATTTTCGACGGTATTTGTGTTTTGCTGTCGGCATCAGTTTATTTTTGGGAAATCTGCCATCATGGATTCTATTAGTAGCTCGAAGGATACAAGTGCAGACGCTACTCCAATTGATAAGGCTTTGACAAGATGCATTGATGTCATCAGAAAGATGAAGCTTGCTACAGGAAGACAGAAGAATATATCTAATGACGTGAAAAATGGAATAGCGGAGATTGAGGAAGCCATCGATATCATTATATCGTGCAGGGACAATTGGCTTGAGAAGCAAGGAGTTCTGCCTGCAGTGGAAGAGCATACCTTAGGCCATGAGAAGGTGATAGTGGCATTGGATAGCCCTGATAACCCCATTCAATCGCCTCTAGTAGATTCCGATAGGCAGGAGGAAAATTTGTCAGAATGGACGACGGTCCGACGGAGGAGGTCCTCCGGTATCGCTGTGTCGTGGTCAGAAAGCGCTTCTCTGTCGTCACAAAGGGCGAAACCACCAGTTCGGGACAGCAAGACTCGGAAATCCCATAAACGATCACGACCCAAGGCTGTGCTGATCCAACCAGCAGCTGGGAAGACTTATGCAGAAATTGTGAAGAATTTGAGGGAGAAGGTGAAGCCAGAGGCCTGCCATCCGGAAATTCGATCGATCCGTCAAACTAGATCCGGTGACGTTTTACTGGAGTTTGATACGAAGGCTGATAAGGACTGTCGAGAAATGTTCAGCAGCACTTTGAGGGAAGCTGTTGGTCATGCAGGATTGGTGAGGACATTGACTCCTAGAACTGTCTTGGAGGTACGAGACATGGATATTGTAACTACTGTAAGTGATGTCGAATTGGCTCTGAAACGAGACATAGAGGGTTTTATTGATAAGCTGAAAGTATCCGTCACTAAACCCAACAGTAGAGGGCAGAAAATGGCAATTGTGGAAATGGATAATCAGAATGCTGAGAAATTATTGGAGACTGGCCGTATTAAGGTCGGTTTCATATACTGTAGGGTGAGGAGAAGAGCGATGGTAACGCGCTGCTTTCGGTGTCTGGGTTATGGCCATATAAGGAGGAATTGCAATGGCCCGGATAGAAGCGGCCTTTGCTACAGAAGAGGTCAACTGGGTCATAAAGCCGCAGGATGTACGTCAGACATGAAATGCGTGCTGTGCTCTGACTGTAATCGG
Organism: Meconema thalassinum; assembly: GCA_946902985.2. NCBI lineage: Eukaryota > Metazoa > Arthropoda > Insecta > Orthoptera > Tettigoniidae > Meconema > Meconema thalassinum. The sequence goes on from OX336388.2 coordinate 1,213,466,744, forward strand.
GAGGGCTTAGACATAAGTCACATCCCTGGAACAGGTTCTTGTACAGTGTTTCGAGAGGCACTCGCGAAGATTAAAGAAAAAACACAATGACGAATGTCCTACAAGGGAACCTGAAACGAAGCATAATCGCTAATGATCTTTTGATACAGCTAAAATTTTGAAAGGAAAACAGATATTCTCCTGATCAGTGAGCAATATCGAAACTTGGACATGCTGGGCTGGTTTTCGGATCCCCTAGGTACGACGGCTATCTGGATACCGGATCTGAGCAAAATCCATGTGGAGGATCACGGATCCGGAGAAGGGTTCGTTTGGGTTAAGAGTGGTGGGATTACGTACGTAAGTTGCTATTTAACTCCGAATGAACATATTGAGTACTTTCAAAGGAAGCTGGACAATTTGGAAGATACTGTTCGTGAGATGGAAGGTGTTGTGGTAGTTGCCGGTGACTTCAACGCTAGGGCATTGGAATGGGGTATGCCACATCAAAATTCGAGGGGACGACGAATTTTAGAGATGGCAGCCAGATTAGGATTGGTCGTGGTGAATACAGGGACCTCAACGACATTTAGACGACCTGGTTATACGGAGACTAAACCAGATATTACGCTGGTGTCGGATCGTCTGGCAGCCTTGGTAGTAGAATGGGAAGTGATCGAGGATTATACTGCTAGTGATCATCAATATATCACCTTCCGGATTTTACGAGATCAGCAGCCTCAGAGACACAACACATTGAAGACAACACGTTGGAATGTATCGCGCATCGACGAGGAGAAATTTGCCAATGTACTCGAATCAGTACAGTCAGGCACTAGTAACATTGTTGAGGAATTAGATCTAAGAGTTTCTGTTGAGGAACAGGTGGGGGTCACTATGCGTCTCTTGCACCTAGCCTGCGAAGCGTCAATGCCCCGGAAGCGTCTTCGAAACAATAGACGTCCAGCTTATTGGTGGACTGACGAAATAGCTGATCTTCGAAGAACTTGTCTTCGACTCAGAAGAAGAGCCCAACGTTCAAGACATCGACCAGAGGCTGATTTGAGATCCGCTGAGCACCTTGCAGCTAAGAGAACCCTTCGAAATGCCATCAGAAGACGTAAGACTCTGATGTGGTAGTTGTTAGTTAAAGAAGTAGACGTAGATCCTTGGGGATTAGGCTACCGAATTGTCACCAAGAAACTCGGCTCCATGTCCAATACCACGTTGGATGCACGGACGATGGATGATATTGTAAACGAGCTATTCCCTACTCACCCTGTGCGAATTGATGTGGGCGACGTACTTGAGCCGGAATGCATTCCTTTATTTACCATAGATGAGCTGAAGGAAGCAGTAGGCTCCCTTCGGAATAAGAAGGCTCCAGGCCTTGACGAGATACCCGCGGAAGCTATGAAACTAGCTCTCAAGGTTTGTCCGCAGCTACTGCTTGAAATGTACAACTGTTGTCTGAGAGCAGGTGTCTTTAGTGCCCGTTGGAAAATGGCTCGACTAGTGCTGATTAAAAAAGGAAAGGCAGTTTGGGAACGCGCCATCGTCCTTCAGACCACTATGTATTTTAGACATTGCGGGAAAAGTGCTGGAGAAGCTATTAAAACCTCGCATACTGTCGTCTATCCAAGCCGCGGGAAATCTGTCTGACAGGCAATTTGGCTTCCGCCGTGGGCGATGTACAATAGATGCAGTACGCCTAGTAGTTGAAGCTGCGAATCAAGCCCAGGAAGGTAACCACTATTCTAGGAAAATAACACTTCTGGTAACCTTGGATGTGAAGAACGCCTTCAACTCAGCTAGGTGGATAGATATGGTTGAAGCTCTTCAATTCACCTTCCAGTTGCCTGCATATCTCCTGCGTATAATGAAAGATTATTTGAAGGACCGTACCCTGTTATATGACACTGCAGACGGCCAGAGGAGGAGAAAAGTCACGGCAGGAGCAGCGCAAGGATCTATCCTGGGCCCGGATTTGTGGAACATGTTGTACGACGGCTTACTGCGCATGGAGATACCCGAAGATACATTCCTTGTTGGGTACGCTGATGATATTGCAGCGGTGATTGTAGCCCGAGATGCGGTTCTGGCTCAGTGGAAACTCAATCAGGTAATGCGACGGGTGAGTGGTTGGATGAACACTCATGGTCTGAATTTAGCTATGGCGAAAACTGAAATAGTCATGTTAACTAGGAGGAGAATGGACACTATAATTCCCATGAAAGTTGGAGAGGTGGTCGTTCGAACTGGAGCCACTGCGAAGTACTTAGGGTTTACTCTTGACACGAAACTGACATACTGGTCTCATATACGGAAGGCAGCAGACAAGGCGGAAGTAGTGACAGTTGCCATTAGTAGACTCATGGCTAATGTGCATGGTCCTAGAGAAAGCAAACGTCGACTACTGTTGTCCACAGCACAGTCTATTCTCCTGTATGGAGCTGAGATTTGGTCTGATTCGCTGAGGATAGAGAAGTATAGGAAACGCCTAGCTGCAATTCAGAGGAGAGGAGCTCTGAGGGTGGCGTGTGCTTACCGTACAGTTTCGGAACCTGCAGTTCTGGTTGTCTCAGGTGTTGCGCCAATAGACTTACTCGCGCAAGAACGTAAAGACATATACTTCCGACGAGTAGAACTGGGCAAGGCTCAAGCCCGGAAGGAAGCCGTAGCACGCAAGATGGTGCTTTGGCAGCAGAGGTGGAATGACGATCACAGAGGAAGATGGACAGCTCGTCTGATACCGAGTCTGGTCGAGTGGACGAGTAGGAAACACGGAGAAATAAATTACTTTCTGACACAGATGTTGACAGGTCATGGCTACTTTCGGTGTTACCTTCATCGTATGGCCAAAGTAAGGAGTCCAGTTTGTATTTACTGCGAGAACGAACGAGATGACGTTTATCATACGTTTTTCGTCTGCGATCGTTGGGCAGCGGAAAAACAACAACTTGAAGCTGAGGTTGGTCCAATAACGCCGGACAATATAGTTGGCATTATGCTGAGAAACGAACTCAGCTGGGATACGGTCGCTTTCTTTGTTGAGGTGGTCCTTCGTCAGAAGAAGTCGGATGGGGACTTGCTTGATTTAGTCGATTGAGTCTGCGATCCGCGGGCTATGAATGGAGAAGTAAGATGGTGCTTGTGAAGCAAAGAAAATGACTCCATCCTGAAGTAATACGAAAGTGGTCCCGGGATGGGTTTTGTCAAGAGGACAGGGTGTGGTTTTTTAGTGGGTAAGAATCCCACACTCTTGAGAAGTGCGGACCCTTCTCAAGGTCTTATGCAAGATTTGTCCACTTCCCTCGTAAAAATTAAAAAAAAATATTATTATTATTATTATTATTATTGTGTATTCCCTTGACTTACAAATATACATACTAATACAACCATTACAATAAGACAGGTTATCAGACAAATTCCACACACACCCAAGTAAACGGGGCTACATGAGAACGATATCGCAAAGCTCCTAAATAAAAATCAACAACAACATGCATCGGGTCACATAAATAACACCTTGCAGGCCGCGGGTTTCCCAGGATACTGGTTGCATCACCCTGATCTACACCAATCATTACTGAGAACAGTCGTTATGAGAGATAAACCAAGTTGAACGAGGATTGTATAATAAGTCTGCATTAGTGAAATTAACTTCGCCATGGTTATAAGAACTGAATCATCAACCCTTTCTTTACTTCCCGGATTATTCTCCCTCTCATGCATTTTTTTATCTCAACTAAGGCCGTTAATCATAAAAGTCAGGTTCAATTACCAATGACAATTTTAGTTATCTTGTTAAATGGCTGATCCAATATCATATATTAGGGTGACGTCACAAGTGGACGGGTAACATAGGAATCCCGCTTGGGTCTGTGAGTCAATTAGCGATTAGCCTCGCCATCTCCAGAGTAAGAGAGGCTGGGTTGGGGAGGGGGAGTAAGGAACCGACAACAAAATTAATTGGGATGAAATATGGCATTAATGTGCTCCTAATAAATAATCCCCGGAATGGCTTTAAAGTGGCTGAACTGTTTTTATGGCCACCTACTGTGCGTATAAGGTGACAGGTCACCGCCACCCACACAAAAAAAGAGAAGTGAAATTTATTGATTCATATCGTGGTGGGTAAACCTAAACCCAAATTTAGATGTTGTTAAAACTCTGCAATTTTTCTAGGTTTGTGCCATGTCTTGTGTGGGGTTTCACCTAGGACACCATGCTGGCTCATCAGCGGGCTCTTGGTGTCCGCCCTGTCCTAGACGAAACCCCATACAAGACACGGCACAAACCTAGAAGAATTGCTGAGTTTTAATTCACTGGCCGTGAAAGCCAATATACCATCTTTTTTGGAAGCCTTCATAGGGAGGTTATGGCTGCTTGAGCTTTTAGTTCTCGCAGTGAAGCGGCGGAGGTGCGCTTTATAAAAAGGGAGGTAGCGCGCAGTTCGCTAGGCTACTCCTGTGGGGGTCCGAGCGGGGACACCTAGAGCTCGCTGATGATCCAGCTTGGTGTCCTAGGTGAAACCCCACACAAGACACGGCACAAACTTAGGCAAATTGCTGAGTTTTTATTCCCTGGCCGTGAAAGCCAATATACTGTCATCGCGGCAGGAGATGGCAGTTGAACACGCTGCAACGGGGTGCGGGGGGGGGGGGGGTCTTGCAGTACGCATGCGCGGCCCGCCTATTCCTAAGTTAAATATATCGGCTTGCCGCATACCAATGGTTGTCATTGCAGCAGGCGACACTCAGCCACTGAAAGAAGGAATGTGCTGACTTGTGAGTGAGTGAGTGAAGCAAGTAGTGACCAACTGAATGTTTTTGGAATGCGTGATACGCAGTGAGCGGAAAGACCCCTGCATTTCAAACCCGACAGCCAACTCCTGACGCGATATCAGTACCATCTATTTTAGATATTGTGGTTGCTTATCTTAGGCGCTGTGACATGGCGGTCATATAGTCCCGTGTATTTCGGTAGAGTGTGGAATTGACGTAATCTGCCTACTGTCCTTGTGTAATTGTGACGGCTGTAATAGTGTGCGTATTTGTAATTCAGGTGAGGGTTGAGGAAGAACCATTCCAGAATTTGCCTGGACTAGAAGTGGGGAAACCACAAAAGAACACTTCCAGAATGGCTCAGGTACGAATCAAACGCACCTCGTCTCAGTTCTGTCTCACAAGGCTGAGTGTACCCCGTTCCAGTCCTCATACTAGAATTAAAATTTCTTGGCAGAGCCAGGAATCGTACTTCAACTCTCGGAGTGACAGCCAAAACCACTAGCCGCTACACCAGTTGGTGTTGTTATTTATTTTCTATTTCTAAGTTTAATATGAAATGTACAGTAGTTTTAAATAGTAAATTGACCAGCTCGTTGCAATGTGGGGGGGATTGTGCAGGAGAAAGAGTGGAATGCAACTGGCCACCCTACTGCACGTAATCTCCAGCTGAGGATATCCGTTTAGTGATTCCTTGACACAGCCAGGGTTGCCAACATACTTTGTGGATATAGTATGCCTCTAAGAATAAACTGTGTTACTATCGATCTATCTTCAAAAAGGTTGGAATAGTTTTGTACGCCTAAATATTCAACTACCTCTTGAGTTCAATTGAAACTCAATACCATGCCTCAAGCTCGCTTGGGATTATATTCCGAGAACAAAACAGTGATTTTAGTAGTTTCTTGTTAAAAAGAACAGCAGGTGCAATCCAATCTGCATAATTCCCATTTATACACAACAAGCAACGGTGCAGTTGGTTTCAATAATGTAGTACCATCATGCAGCAAAAAGTGATGGATAGTACTGCAAGGTAACGATGTTTCTGGAATACTCTAACAGAAGATAAGGCAGGTTTGTAATACAGGCTGTTTGAGTCTTGATTTACTGTTGGTACGTAACATTAGTGCTACTACGACTTCTTACAAAACGAATAAGATCAGTCGCTGACTACGCTATAGCACTCCTATACCACGGTGGCGTAAAAATATTCCTTGAAATGTGATAGAGAACTATCCGGCACATAGTGAATATTTATTGGAAAAACTTTCTTGATTATTGGTGAAATATCTCAGATTTCTTACGATTGATTTTTAAATGTCTACAGCAATGAAATGTATCATCATTTTGTTAATGTATGCCAAGGTACTCAACAATCATATAAATTTTTTTTTTAGATAAGTTTCAACAAGAATGAAATTTTGTATCAGTGCATTCAACATAAGATACCTGAAATATAACGAAGCTGAATTTTAAAATATTTGCTTTGTAGTTTGGAAGTTATATGAATGACGAATCTTGAACTTCAGACAAAACGATGGCTCACAGCAAGATTCACTAGAATTCACTCACAAATTACAGCAATTAACACTCAGCAATTTTTCAAGGTTTATGCCGTGTCTTGTGTGGGGTTTCGCCTGGGAACACCAAGCTGGCTTAGCGGGATCTTGGTGTAAGTGCCTGAATCCCCACAGGAGTAGCGAACTACGCGCTACCTCCCTTCTTTTTGAAGCACGCCTGTGCCTCTTTACTGCGAGAGATAAAAGCTCAAGCAGTCTTCACCTCCCTATGAAGACTTCCACTGGCCATGAAAACTAATATACCCCTACCATCTCTTTACAGCAATTAACATTTAGATGTTGGCACGCCCACAATTTACAATCTTCTAATAACAATGTTGAGTAAAACAGTACAGTGGTTTCATCTCGCACAGGTTTCTTCATATCATTTATTAATCATCAGTAACTTTATCTCATTGGAGTGATCCACTATAAATGTCATGTTTCGCCGAGATCGGATCAGTCAGTGACTGGAATATGACCTAATAACAATTGATGTGAACAATCGCATTGTGGTGTTTGGTTTCTCACAGGCACTTTCTAAATCTTTATTTCTATAAAGTTGAACAATCCGTGGATGAATCTAAATTTATTTTAGCACATAATTTTCAACACCTTACACTAGATTTCCTCACTGCACTGAGTCTTTCTCCTTATTGATACGGTATGATGTTTAAGATGCTGGTCAGAATCTGTTTCCAACTTTCTATCCTCCCTACGTTACTTTCTGGTGACTGATGAACGAACGCTCTCTAATCAACACCCTGAGAATTGGACAGGTTTCTTGTGTTGCAGCTGGCCGCAGTTTGTCAGGCTTCCGGTCGGTGAACAGTCTTCAACAGTGTTGTTTTATCTCACCCTCTTTCCTTCGCTTCACGATCACTATATGCTTACAAAAAATAATAGCAACTTGTGTCTGACCCTGTCTTATCATCATCCTGTGTACAGTATCACCACCTCTGCGACTTGAATGTGATTTTACCGTGTGTTTCAGAGGTGATGCTGAAAATTGCAGGGGTAAAGCTTACACACCGTTAGAAGGAGAAAAGTGAGCAGCGAAAAGTTATGATGAACTTATGGGTTTACCAGACGTACAATACTCTCTTAACAGTGGTTTACATGTACTACTGCATTTACAGGGATCCTGTTTTACATACTCACTTTTTATTTTATTTTATTTTGCTAAACCCATGAAATGTACTCTTTTCTATGAAATGAAAATCCACAGCCTGCTTCCAGTCGACCGACCGGGTCTGGGACGGAATGAATGAATCCCCCATCTAGCGGCGAGGTTATGAACTGTGCCGGCTACCGAAGCCTGTCGCACTCCTTTGCGGCAATTATTAAATGAATGACAGATGAAATGAAATGATAGTGGAGAGTTTTGCTGGACTGAAATTTTTGACAGGGAAAACCGGAGTACCCGGAGAAAAACCTGTCAGCCTCCGCTTTGTCCAGCACAGATCTCACATGGAGTGACCGGAATTTGAACCACGGACCCAGCGATGAGAGGCCGGCGTGCTGCCGCCTAAGCCACAGAGGCTATACTCTTTTCTATCATTTTTCTTAAATCGCTAAAATGTCATGTGCATTGTGTGGTGAAACAAATGAGTATTCAAGGCCGCACCAGCGCCGTACTGGTCCGTACACGACCGAACACTTGTGCCGACCCAAATTACACGCTAAATTTTCTATTCTGTTTATTTTCTCATTTTTGCGATGCTACGCAACCTCCTCAACCTTCCGTGACCTTAAGGTAGGAACCATCCCAGTATTTGCCTGGATTAAATTGGGAAATCACGTAGTTCCAGTATAACTTATATGAGAATCAAACACACCACTTCTCAGGTTTGCCCCACGAGGTTGAGTATACCCCAATCCAACCCTCAGACAAGAATTCAATTTCTTGCCAGAGGCGCGAATCGAACCCAAACCTTCAGATTGCCGACAACCAAGAATGTTAGCCGAGGTGGTCGTATTAACCTGTGAAAATAATATTGTACAGGAGCGCTTTTAAACTATAAGAATTAAATGTATTTTGTCTTTAAAAAGTCAACGATAAACTCGTAACAAAGACGTTCAAACATAACCTAAATTTTGAATACGTGAAATGTGTCTATAACATTTGTATCGGCATGATAGCCGGATAAAATATTTCAAAGAAATAATCTACGAACGAGATATTGTACGATGCTGAAACACACTCGCACGTATGTATTTAACTTACAGATGAAAGACTTTATAGTATAGAGACTGCACAGGTACCGTTGCATGATATTAGCCTGAAGAAACAGTCCTGTAATAAGAATGACTGCTTGAATTCGATTGATTCCAACGGCCTTCTAGGAAATTAGTCGTTTGGTAATGACATGTTTATGTTACGGTGAGTAGTCATTGATGTTAGTAGATTTTAAAGTAGTCGAATAAATCGTATTTTCCCATGTAAGTATCAATTAAGAAAAGGGACGGACGCCACCACACCAAACGCGCAGTATCAGAGACTATCTGTACTTCCTTCCAGCGGAGCTCTAGGAAGTCAATCCGATGAGAAAATAGGGAGTAACATTGTTGTTGTTGCTGTTTAATTTGAGAGGTTTGGACAAAGTGGTAATTTAGCCCAGTGTAATTGGATGTGTGTAGATTTTCTTTGATAACCTGTGTAATAGCGGTGTCTGTAGTAGTGTGTGCATTTGTAATTCAGGGAGGATTCGAAAGGAAGCTGCCGTAGCCTCCTCTGCTCAGTTTTGCCACATGAGGCTGAGTGTATCCCGTTCCAGACTTCAGACCAGAATTAGATTTTTAAGCTGAGCCGGGAATCAAACCTGGGCCTCCGGGGCGACAGCCAGGTGAGTAACATTTACTTCGTTCGATACACCTCGATGTTGTTTATGAACAGCTGCACCTACGCATCCGTGTAGGTATCAACAATGTTACGCCTGCAATGCTGCAGAAATTTTAATATTTTGTTAAGAATGAGCCTTTTGTCTTCAAATATGTATTTAATAAGAAATACAGGAAAATAAAATCTTCTTCTTCTTCTTCTTCTACCTTATCCGATACGGACGTTGGCTACCACCATGGCTAACACCTTCTTATCCTGTGCAATCCTGAAGAGTTCCGTGGAAGACAGCCCAAACTACGTTCTTAAATTATCCATCCTGAGTCTTCCTTCATGCAATTTTACCGTGATTGATGAGACTCATGGTTGTTGTCAAAAACTGTTCTTCATGGCATGGTCGAATCACGTTAGTACAAGGCACCATCGGAGCATTCGTATTTCCATTACATGCAGGGCTTTGACTATCCCGCCATTAATAGTGCGTATATAGAGCCGTACTATGTAATTAAAAAATCAATTTTGAGTCCATAATCATAACCTAAAGGCAAGGTCTTGTCGCTGCAACCACATTATTTGTCTCTCCCTTGCTGATCGTTTCAAATCAGCATATTCCTGGAAATGTACTTCTTCCTCGGTCTTCCTCTCCCCTTGTTCCCCAAAACCTTTCCTTCCTACACAATCGTTAGGATATTTTTATGGCTTAGTGTGTGGCCCAGGAATTTTGATTTCCTCTTTTCTATAAATAGCGGCTTCGATGGCGTAGTTGGTAGCATGCTGAGCTTATATGCCCAACGTCGCGCGTTCAAACCCGGCCGAAGTCGTCGATTTTTAAGAGCGTTAAAAATCCCTCAGGATGCCTTCCTTCGGAGGGGAAGTAAAGCCGGCGGTCCCATGTCATAGATTTATGACATGTAAAAGAACCTTCCACTAATTGTGAAGTTAATTATAGGTTAGATTTGACTAACACTCTTAGGTTCCAACGTTCGTTGCCACGAGCCGACTGCGGTGGCGACTAGAAACCAAGTTCGAAACTTGTTGTTGTTGACGGTGGCGTTTGGTAGCAAAAGTAGGAACTTCTTCAAAATTGAATGTCTGCAGTTCTTACTAGAGTTAAAAACAGATAACACACACTAATACAGCCATCACAATTAACACCGGTTATCAGATAGATTCTACACACACCCAAAGTACACGGAGCTACATGACCGCGTTGTCGCAGCCCCTAAACTGAGGAACCAACCATCTTTTCTACAGTGTTGATCAACTCCCTTGTTTCATTTACTTCCTTAAGGATCTTTTGGTTTGACTTTTTCTCTATGTAGCATATTTTCAGCATCCTCCTCCATGTCCAGATGTCCATTGCTTCCAGGCGTTTTATATTTTGTTTTGCTAAGACCCATGTTTCACAACCAACGAGTGGGTTCACATCTCACCGTCGCATGTCCTTGAAATGGTTTTCCTTGACTTATTTTACCTATTTTTTCATATTTGTGGTATTCTACATATTCTTCGTGATATTACATAAAATTACGTTTTCCTGTTTTTATATGAAATAAATTGCTAAATTGAAGTTTCACACTTAATGTGGGGCTGTTGTCTGTAAGGTAATTATGAGTGACAGGTATTTGAGAGGACGATAGGATGATAAGTGCTGTGCATGGGGAAACTGGTGCAAGTGTACTGAGTTAATTGCAAAAAGTGTTGAAGAGAAATCCTGGTTATTCAACATTTCACAGTGTGTGCCGAATTCTAAATGGAGATGACGTTGATCCTCCCGAGGACATTTCTCCAGCAAAAATTCCTTTCCTAAAATTTGCCCCAGTTACATCATGTGATGTTGAAAGATCCTTCTCTGCATATAAGAACATCCTAAGTAACGAACGCCTTTCAATGACCACAGAGATCATCGAAAAATACTTAATAGTTCACTGTGCTACAAAATTTAATGAATAAACATGTTTTGAGTTATGAAAATAATAAGTTTCTATTGAATATGTGTGTGATATATTCGTGTAATATGACTCCAAAGAACATTGAAAAATACTTAATAGTTCACTGTGCTACAAAATGTAATATAAAGCGTGTTTAGAGTGTTGTAACTGACAAAATGGTAAGTTTATATTAATTATATGTTATTACATATTTTGCCCAATCTAGATATTTTGCCCAATCTACATATTTTGCTAAATATTTTGGCGCTTTTTGTTACATATTTATGTACTGTGCCCAACTGGCCACGGCAGTCTGGCATCGAACTCAGGTCTCATCAGAAAAGACCAGGCACATGGTTATGCTTAGAGTCGAACCATTGATCTCTGCGGGGGAGCAATTATTGGGAACCCAAAGAGCAATGAGAGGTATACTGGCATATAAGAATGTAGCGTGATTTCACGATCTATAGGTGAATACCATAGCAATTTAAGGGAAGAACTGTAGCCAAATGCAAGGAAATATACATTTTCAGAGCATACGAAAGTGAGAGAAGGCCAGTTTGAAGTTTTACAAATGACCCTTAGCAAGTGGGCGGAGTAGTCTAGGCGCCTACCTAACTACTTACGTCTGGAGCGGAGAGACAGCTCAGAATTAATGACTCGGGTATCCACCGCTTGACAACGGTGCAAGCTATGGCGGGATCGACTGCACATGGAAATTAATTGATTACAGCTAAGTGGATCATTGAAATGCATTGAAATATACACCCAGGTGAATATATTCACGGAGAGGTAATTTAGGAATGGTTTTTCACCTAAATTAAGGCCTTTATCTCCAAATGAATGCATCACAACCTAACCTACGCTCAAGAGCATTGACTTAGTGACCAGTCAACGGGGAAGTACCACGATAGCGTGCCCACGCGCTGAACTAAGGCAATTAATTGTAATTAATTGGCCGAAGCGATCGCCGGCACGCGAATGTTTTTGAAACCTCCACACATAAATAAACAAGATGTAGATGTCATTTCGGCTGAAGAGGTATTATTTCAAGAAAGGAGTCGCTCTCGTGTGTCCAGTGGACTATTTTGTACGAGAAACCTTTATATATGGGGAGCGAGGCAAGCCAAGCCAGTCTTCTGCAGTTCATCACCAGTCTTCTACAGTACACACGTAACTAAGACGTTGCTAGTAGCGCGCCAAATGTTAAAGTATCAACGCGTCGCCGTTGGAGAACAATAGAAGCAAGTTATAAAAGCTTCATAAATAATCATGAAGTGCGTCGAAAGTAAATTATTACAGATATTTACATATTATCTGACGCCAATATAAATTCGCCACAGCGAAAAGGAACTTATAATGTTTTGAACAGTTCTTATACCGGGAGGTATTGTCAGAATTATATATGACAGCATCATCAGAAACACTACAATGATGGGAGCTTGGAAACCATTGCCACCTAATTTGGATAGTGAGCTGAACAAGATTGCAGGGAACGAGGATTGAACGTCCGTAAAACGCTGTTAGATTGTCACGGAGACCAGCGGTTGTCATAAATTGCAGCGCATCTCTGAGATCAGGCGTAGGAGAAGTCCAATTTAAGGATCAACATGTGAAGTAGTGGATAAATGTATATAAATTGTGAAATAGTGATTTTAAGTGTTCATGTGTATAGTGATTAATATGCAGTGTGTTGCAATGATAAAAGCCACTGATAAAAATATGTATATCATGTGGGAAGTGTATGAATCTAAGTGTTGTGTCAAGGATAACATGATGGTTTAATTCAGGCGTCATGGTAGCGCTAAAGCCGAGGCGCTGGCACTATCCAGCAAAGAGGAAAAAAGTGAGTACCCATTTTTTATCATGTAATTATAACTAAGTAGTTCACCATGTAACGATTTATCACTTTGTGTAAGATGTAATAGTCACTTACTGAACGAGTTTTCACCACTCGTCTTGAATGAAATATGGCTTGGAAGGTGATTTGTTTGAGGCCATTGAGGCAAAAATAGTGATGGATGTAACGGTAACGTTAAATAATAATAAATAATATTATGGGTCGGCAAACAGTAAAGTAATAGGCATTTTTGGCCTAAATAGTGTTCAAATAGTGTCATGTCTAATGTAAAGATACTGTATTTGGTAAACAGTAAGAGTATAACGTGAAATATAAAGAAATACGAGAGCTTTTTCAGTGTCAGTGGAATATGAATGAATATTTGATATGGTCAATCCTTAGGATTATGTTTGAGGACCATTAAAGTAAAGTAAGCCAGTAAATTTTATTACATTTGTGTTAGGAGCTATGTAAAGCTTTGGCTTAAGAGGTATGAGAGAGAACGCGGGTGCCTTAATAATGGAGTCATATATGTGAAGTATTGTTTGAGCCGCTTGTAAGCGTGCAGAATTAACGTAGAATCCAGTTATTTACGTAATAAATATAGCGGGGACAACTAGTATAGCTTGCACGTTAGGTGAGAAGTTGGCCAAATCTACGAGTAGTATCGCCCTTGAGCATACGGTATTATTTCGCAGCGAATTGGACAGAGCCTGTCTGTATCCAACGCTTGCTTGAATTATGCCACTATTGACGTCCGTCGAGACGCTGTGAGCATGTGTGTGTTAATGACCCACCCTGTGAGGTGAGGATCATATTCGTCGTTTAGGAACGCAGGTTTCCTTATATTTTATTGACAGCTGCTGGTGAAAATCGTGGATTTTCACTATGATGCGCGTCTAAAGCCACAAGTAGTCACCATTGAACGGCAAGTCTATCACTAGAATTCCACCCCAGCCATGAATGTTAATTAAGGAGCCAGTTTGAGCCCAAGACACTAAGGATAGATGTTAAATATTTAAATGACTCAATTATTTAGGAGCCACACTCAGTGTTACTCCAGTCTGCACTTTGTAAACAAACCTGACCTTGATCTTGACAGAGTGAGAGAGAGGGGAATGGTAGACCATTTCTGTAGCGGCCATCTTGGAGAGCCGGCTGGAACGAATTTTATTGCCTGCTAAGGGAGAGGAAGGTTGTCCGACCGGTCCCTAGTAAATTAGAGTCACACTAGGACACTGAGAAATCTCGATATTTAAATATGCAATTAAGATATGATTATTTTGATGATGCCAAGTGAATTAAACGGTGGGTTGCAACTCACATACGTTGTTGAATCATAGAAATCAGATAATATTTGGCTCAATTATTCTCTGAGGAGAAAAGCTGAACCAAAATAATGTAGGCATCTTCTTTTAGAGTGCATTTTGCCATTCCTGCTAATTTATGCAGACGGGTATGTGTTTTTCCCAGAACATGACACATTTGTAACAATGATAAGCCCGACAAGACCCAGAAAATCGTTATATGGTGAAACTATAAAATTAAGTACCACTTTTCCTAAGGCGTTCATATGCATGGAAGGAAGGAAGATGATTCACGCAACACAACAAATATCTGTTAATGATTGCAGAAAGTAATGAATTCATGTTAAATCAAGGTAAATGCCATAAGAAATGAAATAATGTTTTATTAGTATCATTTTATGTGATATGTGATTTGTGTTATGGTACTCCCATTAACTAAAATTGTGTCAGTTGATGAACACTATGAAAACCCATGGAAGTCTGAAAATATCATTGACAGGATGCTAGAATTAGACTTGAGTGCAGTGTCGCACTATTTTAAGAAGAAAGCTCACAGAATAACCCTATTTTATTTGTGGGAATTAAATGTAAATTGTCCTTTGTTTTGTATTTGTTGTATAGCCATTGATTTTAGACCAGTAAATGTGTTATTTTTAGGAATATGTTGTGTATTTCCTGTAGAGTAGTTACCTGGTAGACTCAAGTCCTGAGCATGTGGTCGTATGGTGGGCAGGAACGTCCCATACCTCGAAAGACCGTGAGCTAGTTGGGATACGAACACATGGTCCACATGATGACAATCGGGTACATGGAGGAGATGTCTCTGTACTGGGATTGAGTCACAGGTACTGCTAAAAGTCGGCCGAGATATTAATGGTAGAAGCAAATATAGCATAGAAATTGGGACAGAATAGGAAAGGCCGCGTCCCATTTGTTAATAAGCCATCGCGTGATATAAATTATTGATAATCCTCCATAAAACATGCTTAAATGTAAATGCACTTACACACAAACCCCCTTCTTTATCATGTCACCCAGGTGTGTGGGCCAAAGCGTGTTATCCCTCTATATCACCCTCATCATTATCAATGTCGCCCGTGAGTGGGGCCTGTTGAAATTACGGGTCACCATAGGCACATGAGGGTGAGTACAATACATTAATCTTTATCAAGGGCGCCCAGTACTTGGTTGGCTTATGGGATTCAGAAAAACCCATAATAATAGCATGGTTTTCATGGGGAAAACCATAGAAATAATATTTTTCCTCAAACTTTGTTTGAGCGATTGTGAGTCTTTCTAAATGATATTCAGACGTCAGACACGGTTGTCAGACGGGTACGAGGGTCTATACCCATTCCATAGTTGGTTTTGACATTTTATAATATGTTGTTGTTGTTGTCGTGGGATCGGAATCCTTTTCTTTCAAATAGAACGCGCCAGCGTATTCAGCTGCGGCCTACCTATATCTCAAATTAAGAAGTACAGGATGGCTGGAACTGAAGACGTACTCAGGTGTATTGCTGAGTTGAAGGAACATTTCGATAATTCTAATGCTAAGAATAAGGAAGAATCTAAAGCATTTAAAGAGGAAATAGCAGATAGATTGGCTACAATAAATGTACGATTGGATGCCAATCAAACCGAAATAAATACTAGATTGGAGGCTAATCAAGCCGAAATAAACAATAGATTAGAGGCTAAGCAAGCTGAAGTCAATACTAGATTGGAGGCTAGTCAAACTGAGGTAAGCCAGATGTTGGCTACAGTCGATACTAGATTAGAGGCTAATCAAGTTACAATAAACACGCAGTTAGAATCAAACCTAATAGAGGTTAATAAGAAAATGGATGACGTTAAAGAGTCTGTCCAGCGTGAGGTAACTAAGAATATTGTTAGCGTGATCTCAGAAATGCAAGGTGATAACGATAAACGCTTTGAGTCTATTGAATTAAAATTAGATAATAATCTGCAAGCGTGCAGAGAGTCACAGCGTGAAATTAACGATAATTTAAGCAGTATGTCCATGGAGCTTAAAGACATTCAGAGTCAGAATGAAGCTAATACTAAACGTCAATTAGAGCAGTTTAATACGTTCACTCAGACCGTGGATCAAAGGTTCGAGGATAGCGATATAAAATGGAATACGCGAATGGCAGGTTACACCAAGGCGGTGGACGAAGCCTTAAGAAAACAGGATCAGAATATCCTTGACCAATGCAAGGAAATTCAAGAAATAAAAACTTCTGATCAAGAGAATAAGGAGATAATGTCAAAAATGAAGAGGCAAGTCGGGAAAGTACAGAAAGAGTTGGAACAAACTCAGAACGACTTAGCAGTTATCCATAAAAGACAAGACGAGGACCAGGGAGAAATCACGAAAATAAGGACTGAAATCTCTCATATACAAGGTCACATTCAAAAGGAAGTCACAGGCTTACGAGAAGAATTAGAACTTCGAGAAGGCTTAAAGACTGAAGCCAGTGATAAGACTCTTGCCGAAGTAAGAGAGAGTCTAGCAGGGGAAATTATCCACCTGAAGGAAAACCTTAAGGACGATAAGGAAAAGGTATTTTCTATGGCAGAAAGAAACCGAGATCGCCTAGAGAAAATAGAACGAGAGGTATTAGCTCGTTTGGAAAGGGCAGAAAATAGACACAGTCAAATCGAGACGAGAATGATCGCGCAGGAGGAATCTATGTTGCGGAATCCTAGGTCTAGCGAAGGAAGTATAGACGAGAATAGGAGAAATAAATGGGCAGATATAGAAATACAGCCCACTCCAAAGAATGCAGCCATGCCAAGTGACAGTCCGTATACCACACCTGGTATGCCAATTGCCATGTCAACACCGCATGAAAATGCTGTTCAAAGTCAAATAGTCACAGTTATAAGGGCTAGTGATGAGAAACCAAAGAAATACTCTGGGAGTAATTCTAACATGACACCCAAGTACTGGCTTAAAGAAGTTTCCGAGTACTTGAATGATGCGAAAATACCGCCAGAGCGCAGGTTGAGAGCGATTGAAAAACTAACCGAGGGGGAGTGTGCCCTATGGTTTAGGAGTTTTCGATACACGTTCGACACCGTTGAAGAATTTCGCCAAGCATTTTTAAGCAGATACT
Source organism: Meconema thalassinum (assembly GCA_946902985.2). Taxonomy (NCBI): domain Eukaryota; kingdom Metazoa; phylum Arthropoda; class Insecta; order Orthoptera; family Tettigoniidae; genus Meconema; species Meconema thalassinum. Next base: position 1,213,484,108 of record OX336388.2, read on the forward strand.
GGAACGCGAGCGTACAACAGAACCTCAGATTGGACTTGTATTCCAGGCGTTACAGTACTAGTAATCCGACTAAGTACGGGGAATTCTTTGTGAATCAATTGTGCCGTTTTCGAGAGCTTGATGAAGGGCTTAGAGAGTCAGACTTGTGCATAGCAATAGCCAAGCAGCTACCGTATGAAGTACAACGTCTGCTAATCTCGGCAAACGCCAAAACTGCAATTGATATGGAGGAGGTGCTGAGACAACTTGATCTAACCACAGTGCAGCACACAAGACAAAGTCGAAATGCGGAACAAGTTAACATGACGACTACACCGATCGAGCCAACCAAGGTGCAGACAAAAAGCAAATCTACAAGCACCGAAACAGAAAAGTCCGACTGGCAACGCGAAGGACGCGAAAACCAAAATTATAGGCCAGCGTATCGAGGAGCATCGAACCGTGGTAATCGAGGAAGGAAAAACTGGAATCAGCGTGGTACCAGAGACCAGCAGCTTGATCACAGAAGGAGTTACGGCCGAAATGGGAACAACCAAGGATGGAGATCCCAAGAGCAGAGTCGCGGGTTCGATGAAGAGGCGGAAGAACGTTATCACGCATCTTTAAGATACATGGAAGAGCGCGGAGATGATCCAAGACAATCGCGAGTTCATTGGGATGAAGCGATTAGGAATAGAAGGTCACCCGACATATATCAAAATGATGACGGTGCCAAAAGTCTGGAACTTCAGCAGCATGAAGACAGACAGAAGAACTCCACAAAGAATGGAGCAATTGAAAAAAAAACACCAAATTTAAATGGCCAAAGAGAGATAAGTTCAGGATGGAATGCAGTGAATGTTGTTAACTGGATTGCCAAACCTGAGGAGCTTATCGAAGACCTCGATGAAAGGACGGTCAATGTAAGAAGGGAACTACCCATTATTATTGTAAACATTGCGGGTATGAAGATAAGAAGTCTCATTGATACAGGGTCTACAGTGGGTTTGATAACCCAGGCATTATACAGTGAAATTCAGAGTAAAATTCACGTATTGAAAATACCTATTTCAAGCGTGAAAATAAAAGGTGTCATACCAGATAAAGTTATGATATGCAAATACCAAGTATTTTTAGATTTGCATATAGGGAACTCTACATTCTCACAGAGCTTCCTACTTGTAAATAAGCAGCCTTTTAATATCATTGATGGGATGGATTTCATAAGAGAGTATAAAGTTATTATAGATCTCTCGCAAGACATTGTGATGTTTCGCGCAAGTGAGGGAAAGGAAGAGTTAGAACTCTCATTAAGGCAGAATGAAACGAGACCAGAAGAATACGTATGGCATACATACGGAGATATGACTGGGGATGCAGTGTCGACAACAGAAGACATCGAGGAAGAGTTGGCAACACTGGCCGCAGACATTGAAAAGGATCTCGAACCAAAATTTGAAGAATGCCTGGAAGAGAAGATTGAGGAAGCTAAATTTGGTCCAGAATATAAGCAAATGCTAAGGGAACTGCTATTTGAGTATAAAGGAGTCTTCGATTCGAGACCTGGCCGGATCAAGAATTTCCAGTATGCGTTCCAAGTCAGCGATTGGACACCATTTAAACAGAAGCCGTATCCTGTAGCTGAGAAACATTATTTAAAGGTTAAAAAAGCAATACAGGAAATGCTAGAAGCAGGCGTCATTGTAAAGACAGCCATACCCTATGTCAGCCCACTGGTAGTTGTTCCTAAACAGGACGGAAGTGTGAGGATATGCCTGGACCTACGAAATTTGAATTCCAAGGTTATACCGGAATTTGATACAGTGCCGCCCATTAAGGAGGTACTCAGAAGGTTCAAAGGAAAGACTGTGTTCTCAAATCTTGACCTGACGGCAAGTTTTCACCATCTTGCTCTGGAAGAGAAAACAAGCTTGCTAACTGGATTTTTATTTGACCAGCACACGTATTCATACGTGCGTCTTCCATTTGGATTAAAAACAGCAGGTTCAGCATTGATACGAGCGCTAGATCGGAATCTATCCGAAGAAGTAAAAGCTACAACCATATGTTACGTAGATGATATACTACTGACATCTGAAACTGTCGAAGAGCATGTCAGAGATCTACGCAAGTTGTTATATGACCTAAGTCAGGCTAACTTTAAGGTCAATATAAAGAAGTCTAACTTTGCTCAGAGAGAAGTTAAATTTCTAGGCCACGTAATAGATGCACAAGGAGTCAGACCTAATCCGGGAAAATTGGAAGTCATTAAACATTTCCCGAGACCAACGAAGGTAAAGAACGTCAGGCAATATCTAGGAGTTATTGGATTCTTTTCAAACCATTGTCCGAAGTATACCGAGACCGTAGCACCACTCCAAGACTTACTTAAGTAGGGAGGAAGATGGCGCTGGACGGAACAATGCGAGGAAGCCTTCGTGAAATCTAAACAGATGTTGTTAGATTATGTGAAATTGGGATATCCTGACTACACTCAGAAATTTATTATCCAGACTGACGCATCATTTATAGGGGTCGGAGCTATGTTGTATCAGGAGAACATGGACAGGCCAGAGGAGAAAACTTACATTGCATTTATCAGCAGAAGGTTGAAGCCTAATGAAAAGAATTATACGGTCACGGAGATCGAATTACTCGCGATACTGTATGCCTTGCAGTATTGGCGAAAGCTAGTCTATGGTTTTAGAATTATATTGAGAACAGACCATAAAGCCCTAACGTTCCTGCTGAAAACTGACTTGTCGAGTCAAAGACTGACAAGGTGGTCCCTGTACATACAGCAATTTCAAGTGGAAATAGAGTATTGCCCGGGGAAGGACAATATCATACCTGACTTGCTGAGCAGATACCCTACAGCTGATGAAGAAGAAGTTCTAGCTATCGAGATAGAAGATAGAGATCAGAAGACCTTAGATGATCTGAGGAACATCACCGTTTTTCAACGTGAAGATCCCTGGATACGGTTGATGATTAATTACTTCGAGGGAAAGCTGGATAGAGGAACTCCGATGTATGTGGAAGCTGAAGCATTATCAACGGAATATCTATGGTTTAACCAGATGTTACACAAATGGAGCGACTCAGACCACACCAAACCCAGGATAGTCGTACCACCAGCATTGCAGAGAAAGCTAGTATGGTTAGCACACCGAGCTTTTGGTCACTCCGGTGTAGATAAGACTGCCAAAACTTAGAGAGACAGTCAGGAATACTATCAGGACTTGTGATATGTGCCAACGAGTAAAGCCTAACTCGTATTTAATGAGGCAGAAACCTATACCGCTCTTACCAGAGAAGCCATGTCAGCTTCTGGCACTGGACAACTTTGGGCCGCTTCCTAGAGCTAGAAGAGGAAATAGACACATCCTAGTTGCACTAGACGTGTTTTCCAAAATGGTAGTCCTGTGTCCAATTCAGAAAACTAGTACAAAACAGGTACTTAAGATGCTGAAGGAAAGAATCATTCCTATGTTAGGACAGCCAGAGAACATCTTATCGGATCATGGGAGTTGTTTTACCAGCATAGAATTTCGCAGGGAGTTGGAGAATCTGGGCATAAGACAGATTTTGTCCACAGTTCGACACCCGGAGTCGAATTCCGCAGAAAGAGTTATGAGGGAACTGCAAAAGTACATGAAGATATATTGCTCTACTGAGAACTGGAAATGGATTGACGTACTTGAGATTATTGAATATTGTATTAACAATACCGTGCACGAAGCGACAGGAGAGGTGCCAGTGAGCCTACATCTCGATAGAAGACCAGAGAGGCCATGGAATAATGTCATTCGGACACCCATCGATGCACAACCTGGACGTGAACTGAGGATCCAGAGAACGTTCGAGTATCTCAAGAAACAAGCAGATAGAAGGCAGCGGAGAAACAGGAGGAAACGCTACCACAGACCGTTACTCGTAGGGGAATACGTCTTATTGAAGAAACCCGCCAGTTCAGATCCAGAGAGCAGGAAATATAAGAAATTTCAGCATGCTTATCACGGACCCTACCTGATTATAAGGGATCTGCAAAATAATGCATATCGGATCAAAAACGAAGCAACAGGTAGAGAAGTTGTTGTAAATGCTGCAAATTTGAAGTTATATAGTCCACCAGAGGACTATGAGACAAAAGAGGAGCAAGCATTGTACACCCAAGTGGACGGGGAATCATTACGTATGCACGGAAAGAATCGTGAGAAAAGCTTGCAGTCTCAGGAAGGGACGGAGCGAAGCGACCAGCTCGCAGACGTAACGGTTACGAAGGGAGAGTGCAGCTGTCGACTGCAGGAACTTTATGACCAGTTGAGGGAAGCCGCTACCGAGCTAGAGGGGATGAATGAACAATTGCGAAGGCAGAACGAGAGTCTACGAGAAAGCAGACAGAGTGGAATGGGGAACGAGAAATCCCATTGCCGAGAGCACTGACCGCTTAAAGTAAATACTGCATGGAGTCGATGCCATCTGAAAGGCCCGAAAAATTCACTTATGAAATGAATTTTCCGAGCTTAGCAGGGGAAAAATGTGCCCAACTGGCCACGGCAGTCTGGCATCGAACTCAGGTCTCATCAGAAAAGACCAGGCACATGGTTATGCCTAGAGTCGAACCATTGATCTCTGCGGGGGAGCAATTATTGGGAACCCAAAGAGCAATGAGAGGTATACTGGCATATAAGAATGTAGCGTGATTTCACGATCTATAGGTGAATATCATAGCAATTTAAGGGAAGAACTGTAGCCAAATGCAAGGAAATATACATTTTCAGAGCATACGAAAGTGAGAGAAGGCCAGTTTGAAGTTTTACAAATGACCCTTAGCAAGTGGGCGGAGTAGTCTAGGCGCCTACCGAACTACTTACGTCTGGAGCGGAGAGACAGCTCAGAATTAATGACTCGGGTATCCACCGCTTGACAACGGTGCAAGCTATGGCGGGATCGACTGCACATGGAAATTAATTGATTACAGCTAAGTGGATCATTGAAATGCATTGAAATATACACCCAGGTGAATATATTCACGGAGAGGTAATTTAGGAATGGTTTTTCACCTAAATTAAGGCCTTTATCTCCAAATGAATGCATCACAACCTAACCTACGCTCAAGAGCATTGACTTAGTGACCAGTCAACGGGGAAGTACCACGATAGCGTGCCCACGCGCTGAACTAAGGCAATTAATTGTAATTAATTGGCCGAAGCGATCGCCGGCACGCGAATGTTTTTGAAACCTCCACACATAAATAAACAAGATGTAGATGTCATTTCGGCTGAAGAGGTATTATTTCAAGAAAGGAGTCGCTCTCGTGTGTCCAGTGGACTATTTTGTACGAGAAACCTTTATATATGGGGAGCGAGGCAAGCCAAGCCAGTCTTCTGCAGTTCATCACCAGTCTTCTACAGTACACACGTAACTAAGACGTTGCTAGTAGCGCGCCAAATGTTAAAGTATCAACGCGTCGCCGTTGGAGAACAATAGAAGCAAGTTATAAAAGCTTCATAAATAATCATGAAGTGCGTCGAAAGTAAATTATTACAGATATTTACATATTATCTGACGCCAATATAAATTCGCCACAGCGAAAAGGAACTTATAATGTTTTGAACAGTTCTTATACCGGGAGGTATTGTCAGAATTATATATGACAGCATCATCAGAAACACTACAATGATGGGAGCTTGGAAACCATTGCCACCTAATTTGGATAGTGAGCTGAACAAGATTGCAGGGAACGAGGATTGAACGTCCGTAAAACGCTGTTAGATTGTCACGGAGACCAGCGGTTGTCATAAATTGCAGCGCATCTCTGAGATCAGGCGTAGGAGAAGTCCAATTTAAGGATCAGCATGTGAAGTAGTGGATAAATGTATATAAATTGTGAAATAGTGATTTTAAGTGTTCATGTGTATAGTGATTAATATGCAGTGTGTTGCAATGATAAAAGCCACTGATAAAAATATGTATATCATGTGGGAAGTGTATGAATCTAAGTGTTGTGTCAAGGATAACATGATGGTTTAATTCAGGCGTCATGGTAGCGCTAAAGCCGAGGCGCTGGCACTATCCAGCAAAGAGGAAAAAAGTGAGTACCCATTTTTTATCATGTAATTATAACTAAGTAGTTCACCATGTAACGATTTATCACTTTGTGTAAGATGTAATAGTCACTTACTGAACGAGTTTTCACCACTCGTCTTGAATGAAATATGGCTTGGAAGGTGATTTGTTTGAGGCCATTGAGGCAAAAATAGTGATGGATGTAACGGTAACGTTAAATAATAATAAATAATATTATGGGTCGGCAAACAGTAAAGTAATAGGCATTTTTGGCCTAAATAGTGTTCAAATAGTGTCATGTCTAATGTAAAGATACTGTATTTGGTAAACAGTAAGAGTATAACGTGAAATATAAAGAAATACGAGAGCTTTTTCAGTGTCAGTGGAATATGAATGAATATTTGATATGGTCAATCCTTAGGATTATGTTTGAGGACCATTAAAGTAAAGTAAGCCAGTAAATTTTATTACATTTGTGTTAGGAGCTATGTAAAGCTTTGGCTTAAGAGGTATGAGAGAGAACGCGGGTGCCTTAATAATGGAGTCATATATGTGAAGTATTGTTTGAGCCGCTTGTAAGCGTGCAGAATTAACGTAGAATCCAGTGATTTACGTAATAAATATAGCGGGGACAACTAATATAGCTTGCACGTTAGGTGAGAAGTTGGCCAAATCTACGAGTAGTATCGCCCTTGAGCATACGGTATTATTTCGCAGCGAATTGGACAGAGCCTGTCTGTATCCAACGCTTGCTTGAATTATGCCACTATTGACGTCCGTCGAGACGCTGTGAGCATGTGTGTGTTAATGACCCACCCTGTGAGGTGAGGATCATATTCGTCGTTTAGGAACGCAGGTTTCCTTATATTTTATTGACAGCTGCTGGTGAAAATCGTGGATTTTCATTATGATGCGCGTCTAAAGCCACAAGTAGTCACCATTGAACGGCAAGTCTATCACTAGAATTCCACCCCAGCCATGAATGTTAATTAAGGAGCCAGTTTGAGCCCAAGACACTAAGGATAGATGTTAAATATTTAAATGACTCAATTATTTAGGAGCCACACTCAGTGTTACTCCAGTCTGCACTTTGTAAACAAACCTGACCTTGATCTTGACAGAGTGAGAGAGAGGGGAATGGTAGACCATTTCTGTAGCGGCCATCTTGGAGAGCCGGCTGGAACGAATTTTATTGCCTGCTAAGTGGGAGGAAGGTCGTCCGACCGGTTCCTAGTAAATTAGAGTCACACTAGGACACTGAGAAATCTCGATATTTAAATATGCAATTAAGATATGATTATTTTGATGATGCCAAGTGAATTAAACGGTGGGTTGCAACTCACATACGTTGTTGAATCATAGAAATCAGATAATATTTGGCTCAATTATTCTCTGAGGAGAAAAGCTGAACCAAAATAATGTAGGCATCTTCTTTTAGAGTGCATTTTGCCATTCCTGCTAATTTATGCAGACGGGTATGTGTTTTTCCCAGAACATGTCACATTTGTAACAATGATAAGCCCGACAAGACCCAGAAAAACGTTATATGGTGAAACTATAAAATTAAGTACCACTTTTCCTAAGGCGTTCATATGCATGGAAGGAAGGAAGATGATTCACGCAACACAACAAATATCTGTTAATGATTGCAGAAAGTAATGAATTCATGTTAAATCAAGGTAAATGCCATAAGAAATGAAATAATGTTTTATTAGTATCATTTTATGTGATATGTGATTTGTGTTATGGTACTCCCATTAACTAAAATTGTGTCAGTTGATGAACACTATGAAAACCCATGGAAGTCTGAAAATATCATTGACAGGATGCTAGAATTAGACTTGAGTGCAGTGTCGCACTATTTTAAGAAGAAAGCTCACAGAATAACCCTATTTTATTTGTGGGAATTAAATGTAAATTGTCCTTTGTTTTGTATTTGTTGTATAGCCATTGATTTTAGACCAGTAAATGTGTTATTTTTAGGAATATGTTGTGTATTTCCTGTAGAGTAGTTACCTGGTAGACTCAAGTCCTGAGCATGTGGTCGTATGGTGGGCAGGAACGTCCCATACCTCGAAAGACCGTGAGCTAGTTGGGATACGAACACATGGTCCACATGATGACAATCGGGTACAGTACATATTATTCTACTTGATATTACATAAAAATCCCAGCTCTACTTATCATTATCAACTCTAGGCGAAACCGTAAAGGAACTTTGTGAGGCCACGGCTACATTCTTCCAACATTTTGCCGCGTTTCATTTGGCATCATTCGTTTTACCTCTAAACTGATGCCTCTGATTAGCTGATGTTAGTGTTTATGTTTTTGTTTGTCAGAAGATATTTCTTGTAACTGAAAGCCTGATTATCTAGAGCAAATTTTGAGTTAATCTTTGTTAATTCATGTTAGGTGCATGGGACATCTTGGTAATCAACCCTCGGGTTACTCTACTAGTTGAAAATAGTGTCACTAAATTAATATCTCTATTACCTTTCAAGTTGAAGCCTCCGTGGCTTAGGCGGCAGCACGCCGGCCTCTCACCACTGGGTCCGTGGTTCAAATCCCGGTCACTCCATGTGAGATCTGTGCTGGACATAATGGAGGCAGACAGGTTTTTCTCCGGGTACTCCGGTTTTCCCTGTCAAAATTCCATTCCAGCAACACTCTCCACTATCATTTCATTTCATCTGTCATTCAGTTACTAAGTGCCCCAGAGGAGGGCGTCAGGCCTCGGCAGTCGGCACAGTTCATATCCTCGCCGCTAGATAGGGGCTTCATTCATTCCATTCCTGACCCGGTCGGAGACTAGAAGCAGGTTGTGGATTTTCATTTCATTACCTTTCAAGTTAATACATTTTCGTCTAGCGTCTCGTCGCGACTTCGGCGAAAGGTTATAGTTAACGGAGGACTTAAGAGGTTTCCTTTAGAGACCGATATACTACACCCTATATAGAGTTGGTGGGGAATAATCAAAAAACCTGGTAACATAACATTCCCCACACCATAATACTCCACCCTCACTCTATTCTCTTTCCGACTCGGCTTGATGATCATAAGGGCCGGAATTTTGCCCAGGGAGAAATCTTTTAAGTGTCGGAAAATCGGCTGATACGAGGTTGTCCAATTTAAACACCCTTAAATGTAATTGGGATGAGCCAGAATGGGTCCCGAGTCCAACATCTTGCGTATTGAAGAATAACTCTAAAACAGCTGTGCTACTCAGCCCGACAACAAACTTATTCTGGATATAAATGAAACACCGGTAAAGTACCGGGTGAGTTAGCCGAGGTCGTTGCGGCATGACTGTTGACAGTCGCTCACATCCGGGAGGCGAGGAGGTTCGAATCCCCCCGCCGGCAACCTTGAAGATGGTCTTCTGTGGTTTCCCATCTTCCTTCCAGGCAAATGCCGGGGTTGGTCCTTAACTATAGGCCACAGCCGCTACCTTCCAACTCCTCGACCCTCCCTTCCAACTTTCCTCCCCAACGGTACTTGTAGCTCACCCATTGGGTGTCCGTCTCGAAGCAGCTACAAAACTGGCGAGCCGAACATGTCCTCGGACACTCCCGGCACTAAAAGCCATACGCTAAAAAAAATATAAAAAAATGGTAAAGTACTACAAGAAATCATAAAAATAATAGAAAACAGTTTTCAAATCATGGCATAGTGACTAGTATTCTTGGATATAACTGTGGAGGTCCTGGTTCGATTCCCGGCTTTGCCAGGATATGTAATTCTGGTCTGAAGGCTGTAACAGATCAGAACTGAGAAGAAATTGGTTTGATTCCCACCTCAGCCATCCTAGAAGTGGCTTGCCATGGTATTGAACTTCCACTCCAGCAAATGCTGGGATGGTACCTAAATTAGGGCTACAAACTCAAATCATACTTGCCCAAATTCTAGCCCCAATTACAAATACACACAATAGTAAGCAGAGACAATGGCACAGGTTATCAGACAGATTCCACACACACCTATTGTACGAAGCTGCATTACCACGATGCAGGAAATCCCCTAAACAAGTAATCTACAACAACAACAACAAAGGAATGAAGCTTTTTGCTTTACGTGATAGTTAATCATGCGATCATGATCCATGGGACCTCCTTTTCACGTGAAATCCGAACAACAAAGGAATGAGTGATATTTAGAACACTATAGGCTTATTCTTTGTGTGTGTCTTTAAGAGCCTGTCAGCTGGGAGAAGCAAGCGAGCAGAGTAATCCGTACGCAAGTGTAGCGGACCGGACTGTTCACTCACTCTTACCGCTGCTTTCCATACAACCTCAAACGGCGAGGCTTCAGGGAGTCCTGTTCAATTTTAAATGAAGCCTCACGACCACGCTTCCGACCACACATGAGGTGGTAGGCGGGCCACAGGTTGCCGGACACTGGACCGCATCAACCAGACATGAGCGGGATCACAACTGGACGAACCAAATTGCTCTGGCATACCTGTGTGGTCTTGATACTATCGTTTGTGCGATCAGCCACCAGACCGTTAAACTAATAGATTCCAAGGACTAGTAGGAGATGTTCAGCCCAGAGCACTCGACAAAAGACGTATTGCACTATCTTGCATTGGCTACGCGACCACATTGAGGCCCTGTTTCTTGCAGAAAAATACCTGAAGTGGGGAGGGAGAAGGTGGTTTTTAATATTTTTGGGGCTCCAAGGATTACCGTTAGTTCTCCTTTTGGAATACTTGCTCTCTATTCTGGACCGTGTCATCAATTCTTCAGAGAATTTCAAAGAAAGTTATTTCATTTTCTAAGAGAAAATCTGCACTACAGTTTTTTATCATGTATAGATTTGAAGCCACACATTTTTCAGTGTTGCCTATACAAAATGAAAATCCACAGCCTGCTTCCAGTCGACCGACTGGGTCGGGGAATGGAATGAATGAATGAAGCCCCCTTCTAGCGGCGAGGATATGAACTGAGCCGGCGGCCGAAGCCTGTCTCACTCCTCTGGGGCAATGATTAAATGAATGACAGATCAAATGAAATGACGGTGCAGAGTGTTGCTGGAATGAAATTGGTGACAGGGAAAACCGGAGTACCCGGAGAAAAACCTATCTGCCTCCGCTTTGTCCAGCACAAATATCACATGGAGTGACCGGGATTTGAACCACGGTCCCAGTGGTGAGAGACTGGCGTGCTGCCGCCTGAGCCACGAGGCTCACCAGTGTTGCCTGTACACAATTGTTAATTTGTTGCTCTTCAGTCGGTAACACGATTATGACCAATGAATGGGCGGGGTACAAGATATAAATCTCTTATATAAAAACAAGTGTCCTGACTGACTGACTGACTGACTCATCATCGCCCAGCCAAAACTATTGAAGTTAGAATCATGAAATTTTGGGGATATGTTCGTGGTAAGTCGAAAACGCGCACTAAGGAAGGATTTTTGGATGTTCAGGTTCTAAAGGGGTGTTAAGGGGATAGACCTGCATTTCATTGAATAACAATATCTCCCGATTGGTTTCATTGGGAGATGTGATACTCGGCATATACACTCATCATTAAAAATAAGAAGACATGTGTCTGAGGGTTTTTCGATGTGATGTATATTATGAGGTGAAAGGGGTGAAAAGTGGGGGTTGAAGGATTTCTAACGGAGCGTGTATCTCTTAAACGACATAGGCGAGGAGTTTGAAACTCAGTGGAAAATAATCAGCTTAAAAAATAAGTAAATAGGTGTTTGACCGTTTTTTCATAAATCCAATTTAAGGGGCCAATAGGGAGGGGTGAAATTCTGCGGGGGGGGGGGGGGAAACAGGAAAGAAAGTGTCCTAACTGATTGACTGACAGACTCACTCATCAAACTCAGGGGAAAAAATGCTTAAAAATAAGTAAATAGGTGTTCGACAGTCTTTTTCATAAACCCAATTTAAGGGGTTCTTTGGGAGGGGTGAAGTTCTGAAAAAAGGATATTGAGAGAAAAAGTCCTGACTCACTCACCATTGCCCAGCCAAAATTATTGAAGTTAGACACATGACATTTCGGGGAATATGATCATTGTATGTCGGAACCGTCCACTAAGGGAGGATTTTCGTATATTCAGGGGGTCTTAAGGGGGTTAAACCTGCATTTCATTGAATACCAATAACTCCCGATTGGTTTCATTGGGGGCATATGAACACATACAAAATAAGAAGACATGTGTCTGAGGGTTTTTCGATGTGGTGTATATTATGAGGTGAAAGGGGTGAAAAGTGGGGGTTGAAGGATACCTAACGGAGCGTGTATCTCTTAAACGACATAGGCGAGGAGTTTTAAACTCAGCGGAAAAAATCAGCTTAAAAGATAAGTAAATAGATGTTCGATCGTTTTCTTTTTCTTAAATTCAATTTACGGGGCTCATGGGGAGGGATGAAATTCTGGGGGGGGGGACCGGAAAGAAAGTGTCCTAACTGATTGACTCACTCACTCACTCTTCAAACTCAGGGAGAGAAAACTGCTTAAATATAAGTAAATAAGTGTTTGACAGTTTATTTTTCATAAATCAAATTTCAGGGGTTCATTGTGAGGGGACAAATTCTGAAAAAAAATGAAAGAAAATGTCCAGACTCACTCACTCACTCACTCACTCACTCACTCACTCATCGTCCAGCCAAAATTATTGAAGTTAGAAACATGACATTTTTGGGATATGTTCGTTGTATGTCAAAACCGTACACTAAGGGAGGATTTTCGGATATTCAGGTTCTAAAGGTGTCTTAATGGGGTTAAACCTGCATTTTATTGAATAACAATATCTCATGAGTGGTTGCATTTGAGGATGTGATACTCGGCATATAAACTAATCATTAAAAATAAGCAGAAATGTGTCTAAGGGTTATTCGATGTGGTGTATATTATAAGGTGAAAGGGGTGAAAAGTGAGGGTTGAAGGATTCCTAACGGAGCGTATCTCTTCAACGACATACGCGAGAAGTTTGAAACTCTGCGAAAAAAACAGCTTAAAATAAGTACATCGGTGTTCGACCGTTTTTTTCATAAATTCAATTTAAGGGGCCAATGGGGTGGGGTGAAATTCTAGAAAAAAAAAGGGAGAGAAAGTGTCCTGACTGACTGACTGACTCACTCACTCATCAAACTCAGAGGAAAAAGACAGCTTCAAATATAAGTTAATAGGTGTTCGAGCGTTTCTTCATAAATCCAATTTAAGGGGCGCATGGGGAGGGCGTAAAATTCCGGTAAAATAATTGAAAGAAAATGACCTGACTGACTCACTCACTCATCATCGCCCAGCGAAAACTATTGAAGTAGGAAAAATTAAATTTTGGGAATATTTTCGCTCTATGTCGCAAACGTCAACTAATGAAGGATTTTTGTTTATTCGGGTTCTTAAGAGGTGTTAAGGGGGTAAACGTGCATTTCATTGATTAACGATATCTCACGAGTTGTTTCTTTGGGGATGTGATATTCGGCATATAAACTAATCATTAAAATTAAGCAGACATATGTCTATGGGTTTATCGATGTGGTGTATATTATGAGGTGAAAGGGGTGAAAATTGGGGGTTGAAGGATTTTTAACGGAGCGTGTATCTCTTAAACGACATAGGCGAGAAGTTTGACATTCAGCGGAAAAAAACAGCTTAAAATATAAGTAAATAGGTGTTCGACCGTTTTTTCATAAATCCAATTTAAGGGGCCCTTGGCGAGGGGTGAAATTCCGGGGGAAAATAGGAAAGATAGTGTTCTAACTGATTAACTCACTCACTCATCAAGCTCAGGGGGGGGGGAAGAACAGCTTAAAAAGAAGTAAATAGGTCTTCGGCCGTTTTTTTTAATCATAAATCCAATATAAGGGGTTCATGAGAGGGGTGAAATTCTGAAAAATAAATGAAAGAAAATGTCCTGACTTACTCACTCACTCATCATCGCCCAGCCAAAATTATTGAAGTTAGAAACATGAAATTTTGGGGTTGTGTTCGTTGTATGTCGAAAACGTCCACCAAGGGAGGATTTTTGGATATTCATGTTCTAAAGGGGTGTTAAGGGGGGTAGACCTGCATTTAATTGAATAGCAATGTCTCCCGATTGGTTTCCTTGGGGGATGCGATACTCGGCATATAAACTCATCACTAAGAATAAGAAGACACATGTCTGAGGGTTTTTCGATGAACTGTATATTATGAGGTGTATGTGTGAAAAGTGGTGGTTGAAGGATTCCTAACGGAGCAAGTATCTCTTAAATGACAGAGGCATAAATTATGAAACTCAGGGGGAAGAATCAGCTTGAAAAATAAGTAAAAAGGTGGTCGATCGTTTTTTTTTCATGAATCCAATTTAAGGGGCCCATGGGGAGGGATGAAATTCTGGAAGAAAACGTCCACTAAGGAAGGATTTTTGGATATTCACTCTCATCGACCAACCAAAACTATTAAAGTTAGAAGAATGATATTTTGGGGATATGTTTGTTGGGTGTCGAAAACGTCTACTAAGGAGGGATTTTTGGATATTCAGGTTCTAAAAGGGTGTTAACGGGGTTAAACCTGCATTTCATTGAATAAAAATATGACACGACTATGACGCGAGCGAAGCCGCGGGTACCTGCTAGTACTGTATGTAATGAAATGACACTCCTGGAAAAGAATTACATGTAGTCTATTAATTAGATTATCACTGCCCCATTAGCTGTGATAATATAATTAATACATGTGTTTTTGCCAGGGGTATCGTTACATATTTATATATTGTACCCCACCCATGCACAATCGTGTTACCAACTGAAGAGCTACAAATTAACAAATATTTTATCATACTTATTTCAAAAAGGACTTTTAATCACTTACCCCCTCCCAGCTCGGCTTCACCAATGGACTCCGCGGGGAATCATTCCTCTACCGTCACAAGGACGGTGTCTGGTATGGTGGCAGGCCGATCGCCCAGGGTACCGCTAACTTGAGACTAATAAAGGAAGGGTCAAGGAAGGATATTTTGGAAGGGAGTTGGTCGGGGACATCTTGAAATGAACCAACCTGGCATTTTCCTGGCGGTGAAAATGAAAAACCACGAAAACTATTTTCGAACCCACGCTCCCCCGATGCCAGCGAGGCATGAGCCAGCGCCTTACCGCTCTAGGCCACTGTGACCGGTGTGGTTTTCCACTTAGGCCCATATGATATTTCATAAATCATCAATTCTTCAAGATGTTAGTCGTGTCTTTCGCGGGGTTTCACCTAGGAACCCCAAGTCAGACTTTTCAGCGGGCTCTTGGTACTGTGCCACTGGATCATGTACTAAGTTGTATAGGCCTATGTGTAAAATGCATCTGTCTTAAAACTCAGCAAATTTTCTAGGTTTATGCCGTGTGTTGTGTGGGGTTTCGCCTATGAATACCAAGCTGGCTCATCAGCGGGCTCTTGGTGTCCATGCCCGGACCCCCACAGGAGTAGCGAACAGCACGCTACCTCCCTTGTTTTGAAGCGCACTTTCGCTTCTTTGCTGCGACACGGCATAAACCTAGAAAATTTGCTGAGTTTTAATTCACTGGCCGTGAAAGCCAATATACCATATTTTTGCATCTGTCTTCTTTGCTGCGGGAACTGAAAGCGATGCATTTCAAGTATATGGGACGTGGTGCACGGTCCACTACCCCAGCGGCGGTCCGGGCAAGACTTACCAAGAGTCCGCTGATGGGTCTGAATTGGTGCACCTAGGCAAAATACACGGCAAATTATCGTCCATTTGTAAGTAGGTGGGTACTGTTTGGGTCTGACTAAAAGAAAAGACAAGTGGTTGAAATTAGAGTTGGCGTGGAAGCTTATATGCCAACAATATGTAATGTTGGAATATGTAAGCCGAGTGCAAAACAGCTAGCGTACCTATACTATTACTGTACTTGTTGTTGATTATTTTGGTCTTTGCAACATCGTAGCATGTAGCCCCGTGCACTTGGATGTGTGTAGAATTTATCTGATAACCTGTGTCATTGTGATGTCTGTAGTAGTGTGTGTATTTGTAATTGAGGTAGGATTTGAGTAGGAAGTGGCCATGTCCTTCAATTAGGTACCAGACTCAAATAGTACCCACCTACTTACAGAAGGGCGAAAGTAAAATGAATTGCCGGACAAGTGTTTGCCTGTAGTAGAAGTGTGGAAACCACGGAAAACCATTTCCAGTCCATCTCTTCTTAGTTTTGCCTCACGAGGCTGAGTGTACCCTATTCCAAATCTCAGATCAGAATTGAATGTCTTGGCAGAGCTGGGAATCGAACCCAAGCCTCCGCGGTGACGGCCAACAATGCTAATCACTACGCAACGAGACGGACTACATATAGCATTACTGCTCAGTGATCTTGATCAGAACACTGTGCATAAAACTCTAATTTCAACAACTTGTCTATCCTTTTAGACAGACTCAAACAGTACCCACCTACTTACAAAAGGACGATAATTAGAGGTGGACAGTTACCGCAGAATGTTGCCAAGTTAATAATGAAAGAGTATTCTCCACATCGCAGTCGCTCTCCTCCACACTCCGCTTCATGCAGACATTTTAAAAATGGAACAGCAGCATTACCATTTTGTAATTAGATGCAATGGATGACGAAGTTACGTCAGACATCCGTGAGAAACTTCATCCATCTAGCAGTCGGAACTCCTGACCTGTTTTTCCAGACGGTCTCTCATCTATTATTTAGCAGCAAGGCAGCCTTTCCTCATTGCCCTCGAGTAAAAATAACAAGAAAACTATAATAAAGCACATATATCAGAGACAAAAACATGGGAAGACGAATAGAGGAAAGAAAAAAAAAGAGAAAAAAAGGAACTTTTAGGGAAACGGAAATCACCAGTGATGAAGCTAGCCGACAGATGGCAGCACCAGCGCGGTGCATTAATCCATGTCATTGAGACCAGAGCGCTCTGTAATGTCAACTGTTTGTTTATGTACCTGCAGCTTTCCTCTCTGACTTAATCTAGAAACTGTTCCTCGTGTTTCTCTCTTCCTCCTACTGACGTTGCTAGATGTTTTCTTTCCGTAGGAAACATGAAAGAGGAAATTCGGGAAATTAAAGCGCTCTCGCATTTTGATACCTGAGCTCTTTCGCAAATGTTGCTTCAGATTTGGAAACTTCGTGAGGGGATGTTTCCATGGTAATTAGTAAATTACTGCCCTTAATTGCACAATATTGTTGTAATTACTAATTTCCAAATTATGAAAACAACCCTGCCTTCGGCTTACTAGGGATGCAGTTACAAAGTTGTGTAATTTAGCATTTACCTACAATCAGTATAGGGTTGCCAACTATGTTGCCTGTTCAGTGAACGTTTAGCTAAATGTGAGCGTTTCTCTGATCCTTGGCATTGATGAAGCAATTGCATGCATGTGCATTTATTTAGCGTATGGCTTTTAGTGCCGAGAGTGTCTGAGGACATGTTCGGCTCGCCAGAGTTTGTAGCTGCTTCTATGCGGACACACATGGGGTCAGCTACAAGTACTGTCGCATGTGGGTGAGATGAGATGAATGAAGATGAATTCGCAAGTTCGATTTCAAGTAGTTCCAACTTTGGCTACCAGATGGCACTGATACCTAGCGACAAACATTGGAACTTGATAGAGCATTTCTAACGAAATATAACCTACAAATTTGGTTACACACTACCAATTGTAGTGGTAGATTTTTCAAATCTATGACATAGGCCCGCCTCATAGGAAATATACTGAAGGACTTTAACGCTCTTCAAAGAACTGACGACTTCGGCCGGGTTTGAACCCACGATCTTGGGCATGGCATATCAGCAATGCTACCGACTACGCCACCGAAGCCGCTATGTAGGCTTATGTACAGTGAAATGAGCTGAGTTGTTCGCTGTTCCCAGGCTCAGGTAAGTAGGCTATTCGGATTTTGTCTTATTAGGGGACTGAATCTATAAATTGATTTTGCAACTTTTCAGTCGGTCAACACACATAATACCAACTACTGAGACAAGCGAAAACAAACTTTAACAAGTAGTTCCGTGAAGAACTATACGGCCTACTTTTCATGCCAATGATTATTCTACAGAATTTGAACCTATCTAGAATAATGACGAAATTAAGTTGCTAATATCGAAATTTCCAATTAGTTCGAAATACTGTATACCTGGCATAATGTATCCTAATAGAGCACTACAGCTGGCAGCCCTGATGACTGAATATATTCTTAGTTCTGTCTCTTACGGTACTAAATACAAAATTTGGTTGAAGTCCACTGGATAGCATGGACGTTACATGCAGTTAAACATTGGATCTAACAGCGCGCGTAATCATGTTGGCAACAATGTCATGCATGTATTGGTCAGAAATAATCTGAAATAATATGATCTATTGTTGTGCCAATTTTGAATGAAATCCATTAGTTAGTTTAGAAGTTACATGCATTTTAAAATTGGACCTATCAGCAGGCTTAGAATCATGTTGGCAGCACTGACGTATAGTTACTCCAAATTCGTCTAGAATGCCAGGTATTATACGTGTGCAAAGTTTAGAGCTAATGGCTTGCATACTTCCTGATATATTGATATTAGGGTAACAAAAATAGGGACAGCACATATTAACAGTTGGCAGCCCTGGTTGCTCCTTAGAATACGCATAGTCATATCTGTTATGGTACACATAGCACATACGAAATTTGGTTGAAATCCAAATGATAGTATGGAAGTTACATGTATTTAAAGTTGGACCTTTCAGCAGGCTTAGAATCATGTTGGTAGCACTGACGTATATAAGTTACTCCAAATTAATATAGAATGTCAGGTACTATACGTGTGCATAGTTTAAAGCTGTCGGCTTGCATACTTTCTGATATATTGGTATTTGGATAAAATAAATTAGGAGCATTTATTAACAGTTGGCAGCCCTGGTAGGTCTTAAGAATACGCTCAGTCATATCTGGTTATGTACACATACAACATACGAAATTTGGTTGAATTCCGCTTGATAGTGTAGAAGTTATATGCATTTAAAAATTGGACCTATCAGGAGGCTTATAATCATTTTGGCAACACTGCCATGTTTGGCCTCCTGGAAATTAAACTGAAATATTATGATCTGTACGTGTGCCAATTTTGAAATAGCTCCCATTCATACTTTCCAAGATATCCAACATGGAGCTCAAATTTCAATTGTGATTTTTTAGCAGTTGGTAGCACTGACATCATTTTCAAATATGGCCGTGAGATATTCAGGTATAGATCTTTACTCCTACCAAATTTTGTTTCGATTGCTGCAGCCGTTTAGGAGTTGATAGGGGGGGGGACACACACACAGCCAGCCAGACAGACAGACAGAAGGACAGACAGACAGACAGACAGACAGACAGACAGACACACATTTGCCCGATCTCATAAGTCTACTTTTTCCTCATTTTTGCAAAATGTGAAAAGTAGGCTAAAAATTACGTGCGATTAAATATATTTGTTATGGATTATTACACAATCTGCTTTCATATAAGCATTTCAAATTACAAACACTAATCTTGATCTTGGTGATTGACGAGTGGTTCCTCTTACATTCTTTTACCAAGGACAGAGGTCATTTTTTAGCCTATTTTCATATTGAAAAAATAGGCTTATGAGATCACCTTTTGTCCGTGTGTGTGTGTGTGTGTGTGAGGTGAGTGTGTGTGTCCCCCTAATAAAATCTAAACGGCTGGAGCGATTTCAATGAAACTCGGTAAGTTCATAGCACTATTCCCGGCGACCTCGACCGTGCCCTTCAAATTTTGTTACGTCTCACCAATCTAACATGGCGGCTGTGCGAAATATTTCACTAGCATTCAATATCTCCGCAACTATTACCGATATCGCCCTGAAATTGTGTACGGTGATAAAGGGCACTACTAGAAGTTCGCCTATGAGACTTTCAAAAACCTGGTGACTACAAAACCAACATGGCGGTCAAGCGAAATTGAGACTTTTAAATAGACATTTCTCGCGATTTAACTGCCCAAACGTAATGAAACTTGGTACAGCAAATGTTTATACACATTGTAATGCACTGGTGTCTAATTTAGTTCAATTGTTTACATAACCTCAAAATGGCGGCTGTGCGAAATATTTCACTGACATTCTATATCTCCGAAACTATTACAGATATCATCATGCAATTTTGTACGGTGATAAAGGGTACTGATACAAGTTTACCTATGTATATTTCATAAACCTGTAAAGTACAAAACGAACATGGCGACCAAGCGAATTTGAAATATTTTAATAGACTTTTCTCGTGATTTAACTCTCTGAGCGCAGTGAAATGTGGTACAGTAAATGATTTTGCAGATTGTAATGTACTGCCATCTAATTTAATTCAATTGTTTACATAAGCTCAAGATGGCGGCTGTGCGAAATTTTCAAATTAAGTTTTTATTCTTGTGTCGTAATCATGCGATCGAAGTGAAAGTTTGAATAATGAAGCGAGGCAATAATTGTCCTTGAATGGTACATAACTCTATGGCCTATACATATAACAATCCTAAATGGCGAGATTCCGAAATATTTAGACGGTTCTCAATATCTATGAATATTTTACAGCAACCAAACTGATTGTTTTTATGTTCATAGAGACTATGAACATATGTTCACCTATAGGACTTTCAGTAACCTGGTGAGCACAAATCCAACATGGCGGCGACGCGAAATATAAATATTTAAATGGACGTTTCTCGCGAATTAACTATCCGAGTGCCGTGAAAAGTTGCACGTTAAATGCTTATACAAATGTTGATCCACTGGCATGTAATTTATTACAATTGTTTGCATAATCACAAGATGGCTGGTGTGCGTACTTTTAAAATCTCGTTTTTACTTCTTGTGTTCTAATCATGCGATTGAAGTTTGAATACCGCACGTACACAATAATCTTAATGTAATAGTACAAAAATAAAAATCCATCCTGGCGACCATATAAAATATTTAGACGGTTCTCAATGTCTACGAATCTGTTACAGCAATTAAACTGAAATTTTGTATGTTGATAGAGACAATTAACATGAGCAGGATATATGAAAATAGGCTGTATAGTTCTTCACGGAACTACTTGTTAAGTTTAAGTTAGCCTGGTGGTGAAAATAGAAAACCATGAAAACCATTTTCAGGACGGCTGAGGTGGGATTCGAACCCACACTCTCCCGATGTCAGCGAGGCAGGAGGCAGCCAATGGCCATTTATTTTATTTTCAAGGTGGGTCAGGGAATTGATTTTGGAAGAAAATCGGCCGTGAACCTATTGAAAGGAACCGTCCTGGCATTTGACTGGTGGTGAAAATGGTAAACCATAAAAACTATTTCCAGGACGGCCGAGAAGGGAATCGAACCCACGCTCTCCCGATGCCACGTTAGCGTGGTTATCAGAGCAGTTTGTAGACAATCCACAATTCAGATAAGTGTCCATATTAGATCTTTCAACACATTATTAACAGACAACGCTGTCTTTCTGTCTATTTATTATCATCTCAGCTGAGTACTCCTGGGTCTTATCTGCATATTGGTTTACAATTCTACAGTAATGTAGGGCTTACTACTTAAATGTATCACACCTACACCTTCATAGATTAGTTGGTGAAGGGAGAATGTTTGTGGATGCCTGGGTGGGATCGTCTCTCCTAGTTGCCACACGTTCCTGGTTTTTGCCGTGCTTTTTACTATTGGAGGGCAGAGACCGTTTGTGGTTTTTTTGTGGGTTTGATAGTGTTTTGTAGAGATAATAAGTCTTGTATATATTTGGATCTGAAGATGCCCGCCTAGCGAGCGAAACATGTCATCCTAACTCTTCTGAAATCCACAACATATATATATATATCACATGTAATCATGCATCATCAGCAACAGCAGTAGCAGCCTTACAGTGGGTACGAGGAAAGATTATGCGTGGGAAACTTCTCTAACCTGCAGTTTGTAGATGTGTGTACACTACACGCAAAATTAATGCTGAGGTGGCTACTTTTCTAAACCTATTGTTAGTTCTTGTTCTTGACTGTAGAGTCCACTGACATACAACATTCAGATTGTAAGATGATTAATTTTACAAATTTCTGACTAAAATTGCCCAATTAGCATTGGTACGCAGTGGTAAGAACTTAATAAATTCTAATAGCTTTCCTTATTGGCGTTTAATCTAAATGAATACCAATGGATATTTAATGAGTGTATTACACCTTCTTCAGCGATGTTGTTTAAATGAAAAGAAAGTTGTGTAATTACGTCCAAAACTTTGTTAGTAATATTTATTTGGGGTTCTTTTAATGGAAAGTTTTATAAAATAAGTAAAAACAGATCTGTAACAAATGTGGAGTTTAATTTGATGTTAATAAAAATAATTTTCCGAAATTTACATACATAATAGTTGGTAATTTGTATAATCCTATACATCTAAAAAGAATCTTTAAAAATATCTGGAGATGGCCAACAGGGTGTGAATTAATTGTGAATTCTATGAGATGAATGAAGGTTCTTTGTTGAATGGATCCAAGTTTAAATATGTATTTATGTTCTTGCTCCAATGGAAATTTTACAGTGATTTGAAATGTTAAAAGTCCTTGATAAATAAAGCTCTTGTGTCTTCTTGTCGAAAATGTATTGAAGTCTGATTTCGTCATATGTTGTGTGTTAGGTTTCAATTGTAGTTCTGATTTAGTGAATGTGTTAAAAGTTCTCAAAGTAGGCCTACTGCTCACGATTCCTCCAGGATGCGGCAGAGTTGTTCTACTCAAACAGGTTAATGAGATTTCATTGAAACTCAATTCTTCAGGACTCAAACCCTTGCCGTGTGCTCAGTAAAACAAAAGGGTGATAAATAAATGTTGTGCCAACAAGGATAAATAATGAGGTCTCTGAATAGGCCTACGTATTGAGACTGGTTGATTTCTGGCTCTGCTAAGATGTTTAATTTTGACCTGAGAGTTGAAATGGGATACGCTCAGGGTAGTGAATCAAAACTGAGAAGAGGTGGGTTGTTTTCCCGCTTCAGCCATTCTAGAAGTGCTTTCCCGTTGCTTCCCACTTCTACTCCAGGCAAATGCCATGATGGTTACTACAGTATCTTTAAAACCACGGCTGCCTCCTTCCCATTTCTAGCCTCAGTACAAATAAACTCACTACTATAGACACAACAATAAAACAATTTCTACACACGCCCAAGATTATGAGGCTGATGACCACGATGGCCAACACTTGTCAACACGATAACAAATGTTAACAAGATGCTAACAAGACAACCTATAATCGTGTTCAGTTACTCATGAGGGCTATACAACTACCATGAAGAATACCCAGAAGCCTTGAGCTGAAAGTACAGTAAACTTGCCTTCAACGGAGCCTTTATTAAACGTAAATATTAAACTGAACTGCTGTGCCCAAGATAGCGGGTTCAAAGCCGACCGAAGTCGTCGGATTTTTTAAGAGTGTTACAATCCTTCGGAGGGGAAGTAAAGTCCCATGTCATAGATTTATGGCATGTAAAAGATCCTTTCACAGACTAAACTTGTGTAAAGCTAAATTGTTAGGTTAGATTTCGTCGGAACGCTCTATCAAACGTTCCAACGTTCACCACTAGGTATCATTGATATCTGGTAGCGAAAGTTGGAACTACTTGAAATTGAACGGAACTTGCAGCTCACCCTATTAAGGGTGTCCGCTGTAAGCAGCTACAGACTCAGGCCGTTAATCTTGGTTTTCATGATCGGGGCGCTTCCTCACCGTCAGAGAGCTACTCAATTGTCCTCACGAGGCTGAGTGCACCCCGTTCCAGCCCTCACGTCAGTTTCTAAAATACCTGATGGAGCTGGGAATCGAACCCGGGGCTTCCGGGTGAGAGACAGGTGCGCTAACGCAACATCACGGGGCCGGCACAGTGATATTAGATTACGAGATGATTATAAGTAAAATATATTCCTTGCGTTAAGACGTCCAGATATCCACACAAAAAATAAATATCGATGGTGAAGAGGAGGAGAAGGCAGTCGTTTGAAGTAGGCTACGTCCGTCGCCCCGTTGATGCGGCCTGTTAGATAATGATGGTCTGGAGTTGTAATTATCGCCATAATTGAAATCCTCTATCCTCCAACACAGGCAGAGAAATGCATATTTTTCCTCTTCGTCAGCAAAATATAAAGTGAAATAAAAAAAGAAGAGCATGTAATGTTGAAGTCGTCCAGATTTTGAAATTGTTCAGCTACGAGGAAAGTGATTAAATTATCAAAAACTCTCTCTCTCTCTCTCTCTCTCTCTCTCTCTCTCTCTCTCTCTCTCTCTCCCTTCCTCCCTGCCGCTTGAAATATTCTCTCTTTTGATGGACGAGAGCGGTAAAGGCCCTATACTTAATACGCAAGATATAAAATGTATTTCTGATAACTCCGACAACTTACGGTGGATTGTGCCTGGTTCCCGACATTGTTTACATCTTATCAGTTGCATCGCTTTTGAAGCGTCGATATTTGAGTTCACTCCCAATAATAATGATAATAATATTTATTATTATTATTTATTAACATTACAGACTGCTCGCCATATAGTTCAGGAGAATCCACTAAGAGCTATCCCTGGGGATCCAACGGAGTTCCTGGTTATGACGGAGAGATCTATAGACTATATTCGTGTCCTGGATATTAGTTTGTAAGCTAACTGTAATTATAATTTGTAATCAGTGATGTAGCCATACGATAAATAAATAAATAATAACAATAAGTATGCACAGAAGAACGCAAGAAGCAACACAGTGACTTCATGAAGAAATTTTGGGAGAAGAAGAAGACAAAATTCATTAAACCAACTAACAAGTTCCAACGCGCTCTATGAATGGACATAGTGAAGAAAGAAAGAAAGAAAGAAAGAAAGAAAGAAAGAAAGAAAGAAAGAAAGACAAGAAGAATGAATAACAAGAAGTTCCGTGACGAACTAAAGAGCCTATTTTTCTTAAAAGTTAAGATGCATGCCAATGATTAATCTATATGGATCAATCTAGAATAATGACGAAATTAAGTTGGTAATATCGAAATTTCTAATTAGTTCGAAATACTGTTAACCTGGCATAATGTAGCCTCATAGAGAACTACAGTTGGCAACCCTGGTGACTGAATATATTATTAGTTCCATCTCTTAAGGTACAGAATACAAAATTTGGTTGAAGTCCATTGGTTAGCATGGACGTTACATGCAGTTAAACATTGGATCTAACAGCGTGCTTGAAATCATGTTGGCAACAATGACATACATGTATTGGTCAGAAATAATCTAAAATAATATGATCTATTGCTGTGTCAATTTTGAATGAAATCCATTAGTTAGTATAGAACTTACATGCATTTTAAAATTGGACCTATCAGCAGGCTTAGAATCATGTTGGCAGCACTGGCGTAGGCCTATATTAGTTAGCCTACTCAAAATTAATCTAGAATGCCAGGTACTATACGTGTGCAAAGTTTAGAGCTATTGGCTTGCATACTTTCTGATATATTGATATTAGGGTAACAAAAATAGAGACAGCTTTTATTAACAGTTGGCAGCCCTGGTTACTCTTAAGAATCGGCATAGTCATATCTGTTATGGTACACATAGCACACACGAAATTTGGTTGAAATCCAAATGATAGTATAGAAGTTACATGTATTTAAAGTTGGACCTCTCAGGAGGCTTAGAATCATGTTGGTAGCACTGACGTATATAAGTTACTCCAAATTAATATAGAATGCCAGGTACTATACGTGTGCATAGTTTAAAGCTGTCGGCTTGCATACTTTCTGATATATGGGTATTTGGAAAAAAGATGAGAGTATTTATTAACAGTTGGCAGCCCTGGAGGCTCTTAAGAATACGCTCAGTCATATCTGTTTATCTACAAATAGCACATACGAAATTAGGTTGAATTCCAATTGATAGTGTAGAAGCTATATGCATTTAAAAATTAGACTTATCAGCAGGCTTATAATCATTTTGGCAACACTGCCATGTATGGCCTCCTGGAAATTAAACTGAAATATTATTATCTATACGTGTGCCAATTTTGAAATAGCTCCCATTCATACCTTCCAAGATATCCAACATGGAACTCAAATTTCAATTGCGATTTTTCAGCAGTTGGTAGCACTGACATAGTTTTCAAATATGGTTGTGAGATATTCAGGTATAGATCTTTACTTCTACCAAATTTTGTTTCGATTGCTCCAGCCGTTTAGGAGTTGATAGGGGGGGGGAGGACACATAGGCCTACACAGCCAGCCAGACAGACAGAAGGACAGACAGACAGACAGACACACACACATTTGCCCGATCTTATAAGTCTACTTTTTCCTCATTTTTGCAAAATGTGAAAAGTAGGCTAAAAATAATAACAAACCTCCTTTTTGATATTGCTGTGGCCAACTCCCATTAATATTCAACAAATCTGCTGTAAAACAAGTAGTTCCGTGAAGAACTAAAGGCTATTTTCAAATATCCTACTTAGTTAATTGCCTCTATCAACATACAAAATTTCAGTTTGATTGATGTAATAGATTCGTAGATATTGAGAACCGTCTAAATATATTGGATGGTCGCCATGTAGCATTTTAATAAATGTAGATCTTAGAGTAATGTACTGTTATCAAAATTATTGTGTAGGTGTAGTATTCAAACTTCAATCGCATGATTAGGGCACAAGAAATACAAACGAGATTTTAAACTTTCGCACAGCAGCCATCTTGTGGTTATGAAAACAATTGAAATACATTAGATGCAGGTGGATTAACATTTGCATAAGCATTTACCGTTCCAAGTTTCACTGCACTTGGATGGTAAAATCGCGAGAAACATCCATTTAAATATTTATATTTCTCGTCGCCGCCATGTTGGATTTGTGCTCACCATGTTATTGAAAGTCTCATGGGCGAACTTACGTTCATAGCCTCTATGTACATTAAGAAAATCAGTTTGATAGCTGTAATAGATTCGTAGATATTGAGAACCATCAAAATATTTCGGATGGTCGCCATGTTGGATTGTTATATGTATCGGCAATAGAGTTATGTGCCATTACGTGAAAATTGTTGCGTTAGTTCATTATTCAAACTTTCACTTCGATCTTATGATTACGACACAAGAAATTAAAACTTAATTTTAAAATTTCGCACAGCCGCCATCTTGAGGATATGTAAACAATTGAACTAAATTAAATGTCAGTGCATTTCAATGTGCAAAAACAATTTCTTTAGACTACCATATTTCACTGTGCTCAGATGGTTAAATCGCGAGAAAAGTATTTTAAAATATTTCAACTTCGCTTGGCCGCCATGTTCGTTTTGTACTTCTCAGGTTTTTGAAAGTTACTTAGATGAACTTGTAGTATTGCCCTTTTTACCGTACAAAATTTCATGGAGATATCAGTAATAGATATAGAATGCCGGTGAAATATTTCGCACAGCCGCCATCTTAAGGTTATTTAAACAATTGAACTAAATTAGATGCCAGTGCATTACAATGTGTATAAACATTTGCTGTACCAAGTTTCATTGCGTTTGGATGGTTAAATCGCTAGAAAAGTATATTTAAAAGTTTTAAATTCGCAGCACCGCCTTGTTGGTTTTGTAGTTAACAGGTTTTTGAAGGTTTCATAGGTGAACTTTTAGTAGTTCCCTTTATCACCGTACAAACACACACACATACGCTAAAGATCCAAGTATCTGCTTTTGGTTGAAGAGAGATGTACAGGTTTGAAGTAATTTTCAGTGTTGACATATTGACAGTTGATTTCACTACTTTTCAGTCATTCAACACAATATGTTCCCAATTACTGGGACATGCGAAAAAAGAACGAAAATCTTTACATATCCATGATACATTTTTAATCATATGTAATGTTATATTTTTGCATGTCCCAGTAATTGACCGACTAAAAAGTTGCAATGTCAGTCGAAGAGAGATGGCAAATGTGCAGACAGGAAAGTGTAATGGTGCTCATAGTTATTTCTTTTACGTACAACTTACCAAAATCATAGGTTATCAATTCGAAAAACGTTGCGAGTGCACATTGGTCTCTATTTATATGCAGGAAGCAGTCTTTCCATAGGATATTCATTTCTCAATGAACCGCCCTAAATAAATTCCCATACCGTCTTGCAAACATAGCCGACGTTATGATTTGTTTACTCCATAGATATAATAAAATAAATAGAGATGAGAATAAAAAATAACAATATATATTATTATTTATTTAGTATCGTTTCAATCCCCTAAGGGTTACGATTACACAACTTCCTTGACTGTTGATGTGTTTTACTGTTACGCCAATAATCTTTCAATCGTTGGCTCACTCTTACTCGTTCCTCAACCGAGAACACCCTTCGAGTTATCTTGGTTTCCTCTACGGACAGATCTGTCACCTCCGTAATTTTACTCCTGAACACTTTTCTGTTTGCAATATCTCCCTCCTCAATGCCACATTTTTTAAGATCCTGATAAACTTCTTTCACCCATGGTACTTGAGTCTTTCTCCTTTCCTGAAAGATGAGGATTTTATTTGCTAGGCGTTCCGGTCCCAATCTTCTCAAGTGTCCATAGAAAGTTATCTGTCTTTTCCTCATAGATGTTGAAATGTTCTCGCATTTTTATATAGCTCTTTATTTGATCTCAAATGGAAGGTAAACTCATTTGTTGTTGCATTCTTGGATCCCAGAATTTTCCTCAGAAATCTACATTCTTTCTTTTCTATTTCTGTGATTCCTTTTCTGGCAATTGTCTCCGCTGCATAAAGGCATTCAGGTTTCACCACGGTATTATAATGTCTGAGTTTGGCTTCATAGGAGAGGGATTTGGACTTTTAAGTTACCTGGCATAATCTGAATGCAATCTCCATCTTCTGTGCTCTCTCTTCAATAGCTGACTTCTCATAGTTGTTAGGAGTCAGAATCTCCCGCATATAATTGAATTTGTGCACTCTTTTTATGTTACCATACTTGGTTTCCATTATTATTATTATTATTATTATTATTATTATTATTATTATTATTATTATTATTATTATTATTATTATTATTATTATTATTGAAAAGCAAGAACGGAAAGTTCTCCGGAAATTTTATGGTCCCAAGAGAGAAAACAGAATGTGGATTAAGAGAAGAACAGGGGACTTCTACTCCTTAACTCACAGCTTCACTGATGCCGTACGCAAGAGCCCCCTGAAATTCTATGGCCATATGTATAGAATGGACAGTGACAGAGTAACCAAAAGATTATTTCAAGTAATAAATAAACTGGTAGGAAGAAATTAAGGCGTACCTCCAAGAAATAAATAGCATAGACGACGTAATAGAAAATAATGGAGCCTTTGTTACAATAGTAGCGAAGCACAAATTTGTGGAGAAACCTAAAAAGAAAACTGATAGGAAGTGGTCCACAGAACGCAAGACGCAACACAGTGAAGAGATATTGGGAGGATAGGTAGGCAAAAACCATCAGGCCAACTAACAAATTCAAACGCGCTCTTTGGATGGGCTAACGAAGAGGAAGGAAAAGAAGAAGAACTTCATGAAGCCACAGATAAAAGGAGCATTAAACCAAAAACACATTAGTATTCACATTTATATGAGTGCCACGGTAATATAAGACTAAAAATCCACGTTACCGGTGAGCATCATTGAAATGGACTTTGTAAAGTAGGCTTAACACCACACCGGGAATTAAAGTAATATGCTCCACCTCCCACTCGTCTCTAACCGCTGTCCAGACGGATGAAGAGAGAGGACATAGACCTAACCACAGGAATAGTCATGGCGCGTTACCTGGGCATTCCACTAAACAAGTTCCAAGGACAGCGGAAAAAGCAATTAAGAAGTGCATTCTACAGAGAGCGTGTGCACTGCAATGGAACTGGTCCATACCCCTCTTCTGTTAAACATACAAGCAAGAGACACACTCCGGCAACTTCTCTGTGGCCCTAAGCAACACTTTAGTGTAAATCCTGCGCTGAGGTCAATTGTTGATTCATTTAAAGCAGGGGTGCGCAACCTTTCTATAAGTGAGGGCCAAATGTATCCTTCAATTCCCCCCTCAATAGCTAATTTTACCATTACTTGAAAACGTACATAGTTGACCAAGTGAGGTCGACACTAAAGATGAAGGAGGGGAGCACTGTACAAGTAAGTGAAAGCAATACCGTACTCAGCTGGGGTCCCGTGGTCGTCAACCCATGACCCACTAGTTGTGAGACCATGGGGGAATTAAGTGGTACGTTCAACACATAACATTGTTATTGGGTACGTAGAACTAAAATTAAATAGGACCGACATTTCATATCAAACTTTAAAAATATATAATAATCTACACTACACTTATTATCATACGTTGTAATAAGCAGCGATAAGAATCTCATCTGACAAAAAGCAGGATGTGGTATGAATTTTGAGAGCTGAGAAAGAGAACATGAGACTAGTGAATACGCTGTGAACTGTTTATTTGCGGTAAAGCAGTTCGGATGCTTCTCAACTACTGTATTTAAAGTCGGCTCTATCCGTCAGCAGACAAATACCTCCCTCATTGTTTAGACTCGTCTACGGTATGCTACTAAAATAAAGTTGTGAACGAGTATTCTTGTAGTGCAACACAATCGGCTTTGTTTACAGTGTATTTTTCTTTCAGCGTTGTGTAAGCCATAAAGCTGTTGATATTGTTTTCAAGTTAAGTGTTAGGAAACAAAGTAGTAGGTGTGGAGTGTAAATTTAACTTTGAGGAAGTGTTAGAGGAGGAGGAAGGGATGACAGACTTAACAATGTGAAGCACGACACTGGGTAGTTCATAAAACACCGCTTTACGCCTTATATTGTCTACTGTACATTAAGCCCACCTAGGTTCACTCTACAGTATACATCTTCTCTCGATAAATATTCGAAATAGATAGGGCATACCCTGATTTATTTATTTATTTATTCTTTTATTTATTTATTTATTTATTTATTTATTTATTAACTTATTTATTATTTATTTATTTATTTATTTATTCATGCCACATAAAGGATTGGTAAATAAGGTTCCTCTTACGTTCATGTTGATGTTTGTAGTTTAACGCGACCGTTAATCTCGCGATCATGGGCCACGGGACCTCCTTCTTATGTTGAATCCGAACCGCAGGACATGACATTTTACTTTGAAAATCGCACATGCAATGATTGGGGATCGAACCCGGTCGACCGTGGAGAGAGGTCAACACCTTGACCCCTGCGCCACCACGTCCCCCTCTTAATTTAAAAAATAGAGGCAGATGACCTTGCTGTTCCACTCCTGAAAAAGAAAACTTTTACTTTACAAATAACACATTTATGTTTCATAAATTTCGCATAGTCTACACATTTGAATTTTTTTATTTATTTATTTATTTATTTATTTATTTATTTATTTATTTATTTATTTATTTATTTATTTATTTATTTATTTATTTATTTATCCCAATCTGCAATTTGGGCACAACACCCAGGTGGAAAAATCCACCGAAATCAAAGCAACGAGGAAGTTATTAAAGGCAAGAGACTGTTGAAATATTTAAATGTTAAAAATATTGTCCTACATTTTTAAAAATATATTTTGCTTGTGCAAGGTATGAATATAATTCGTTTTTACGATTTGTAAAGATATGAATAGTATTGTCAATATAGAAGAGGGATCCACCACAAACGTGGACCAGGGGCATGCAAGCCTCTAGTTACGCCACTGATTTCAGTAATTTATGCAAACGGTAACTTACACCTAAATCTTTCGTATGTCAAGACTAAGACTGCAGCCCGTCAGAATGATCCATTAGGGGCAGGTGACCTCGCTGTTTCGTCCCATAAAGCAACAATAACTAACTAACTAGAGTGATCCATTCTCCTATAATTTTATTAAAATGGTGAACGGCAATCAAAAACAGGCAACTGATGTTTGATCCCTCTAGCTAGAGCAACCAAAATACGTCGGTCTATTCCTCACTATTTGCGAGCGAACACTTGCCGAAATGAATGCAAAGAGTGCCGTCAAAACGGCTGCATAGATCAAGATTACATTTTGAAGATGGTATTATGCTTACCTGGCAAAGAGGATGTTATGTTTAATTCTTCGGTGATTGGGAGCTCTGAGAAAATTTGCGATATTTGAAATGGGGGTACGTTGTAATGCCGACTACGTTATCATGGCCAAATAACTAGCATGACTAAAACTATCGCCTCTCCAGCAGTATTCAGCATATATACTGTATTTAAAAAAATCAGAAACTATGAGGAGAAATTTGGCGGAAACTGGTTACGAACTTTTAAGTAACGTTGCAGGAAATGGGAGCTAAAATAAATGAAGTCACTTTGAAAATATGATTGGCCTGATGCCATGTTTTGATGAACGCAGTTCTTTTATATTGATCACTTCACGGAGCTAATGACCAAATTGTTCCCAATTCTACAATATAAATAATAATAATAATAATAATAATAATAATAATAACTTGCCGGTACAAAGTTATTTCAATGGACTAGTTTTCCCAAATACACAATAGTAGGCTACTGATTGTTAACATTTCATTAAAAACATATTTTTAAACGAAAATGAAGGACTTCGCACAATAGGACCAATATTTCGTATCAAACATTTGAAATATAATTCTAACAAGAAGTTCCGTTAAGAACTATACAGCCTACTTTTCATGCCAATGATTATTCTACAGAATATGAACCTATCTAGAATAATGACGAAATTAAGTTGGTAATATCGAAATATCTAATTAGTTCAAAATATACCTGGTATAATGTAGCCTAATAGAGCACTACAGTTGGCAGCCCTGGTGACTGAATATATTCTTAGTTCCATCTCTTAAGGTACAGAATACAAAATTAGGTTGAAGTCCAATGGACGTTACTTGCAGTTAGACAATGGATCTATCAGCACGCGTAAAAGCATGTTGCCAACAATACCATGCGTGTGCTGGTCAGAAATAATCTGAAATATTATGATATCTTGTTGTGCCAATTTTGGATGAAATCCATTTGTTAGTATAGAAGTTACATGTATTTTAAAATTGGACATATCAGCAGGCATAGAATCATGTTGTCAGCACTGCCTTGTATTAATTACTCTAAATTAATCTAGAATGTCAGGTGCTATACGTGTGCAAAGTATAGAGCTGTTGGCTTGCATACTTTCTGATATATTGATATTAGGGTAAAAAATATAGACAGCATTTATTAACAGTTGGCAGCCCTGATTGCACTGAAGAATACTTATAGTCATATCTGATATGTTACACATAGCACATGCGAAATTTGGATGAAATCCTACTGATAGTATAGAAGTTACATGTATTTAAAAATTGACCCTATCAGCAGACTTAGAATCATGTTGGTAGAACTGACGTATATAAGTTACTCCAAAATTAATCAAACATGTCAGGTACTATACGTGTGCATAGTTTAAAGTTGTCGGCTTGCACACATTCTGATATATTGGTATTTGGATAAAAAATAGAGAGAGCAATTATTAACAGTTGGCAGCCCTGGTGGCTCTTAAGAATACGCTCAGTCATATCTGTTTATATACAGATATTACATACAAAATTTGGTTGAAATCCAGTTGATAGTGTAGAAGTTATATGCATTTAAACATTGGACCTATCAGAAGGCTTAAAATTATTTTGGCAACACTGTCATGGTTGGCCTCCTGGAAATTAAACTGAAATAGTATTATCTACATGTGTGCCAATTTTGGAATAGCTCCTATGCATACCTTGCAGGATATCCAACATGGAGCTCAAATTTCTAGTGCGTTTTTTCAGCAGTTGGTAGCACTGACATCATTTTCTAATATGGACGTGAGCTATTCCGGTGCACATCTTTACTCATACTAAATTTGGTTTTGATTGCTGCAGCCGTTTAGGAGTTGATAGGGGGGGACACACACACAGCCAGACAGACAGACAGAAGGACAGACAGACAGACAGACAGACAGACAGACAGACAGACACACACACACACATTTGCCCGATCTCATAAGACTACTTTTTCCTCATTTTTGCAAAATGTGAAAAGTAGGCTAAAAATCTACACGTCACATATCACACGTTATAATACGCAGCGATAACAATCTCATTCGATGGGCTGCCAATCGTCCATTTTTAACGGGCATTCAGCTGTTCATTATTCAGCAAAGGGGGTTATAATTGGAAATCTTTACTTTTAGCTTTAGAAGAAATAATTATACCATGAGGAAATCGTGTAGCTGAGACGTTGTATTGCTTCAAACTTAAGAAAGTAGTTTATAATAGGCCTATTCTTATTTAACCTTTTATTATAAAAGTTTGTTTTGTCATTAAACTGTTTTGAATCAAAATACATTTGATGTAACTGTTTACAAATATTCATCCAAACTGTGTTATCAATAACCCCCCCCCCCCCCAGGGGCTCACATCTAATAGGACGTGGGTTGGTGACCACGGGACCCCAGCTGAGTCCAGCATTGCTTCCAGTTACTTGTGCCGGGATCTTCTCCGTCTTCTTTCCTGTCGACCTCCCTTGGTCAACTCTTGTTCTTTTCCAACCCCGACGGTATTAGGGTATCCGAGGCCTAGGGAAACTTTCACTCTCCTGCCTTAATTAATTGGCCCTTGTCTCATCTTTCCTGATGCCTCATTCTTCGAGTGGTCTGACTTCTTGTATTCTTTTCAGTATATTTCCTTTTCTCTTTCTGATTTCCGCACTGTTTATGTTAATTGGCTCCCCTTATCTAAATTCTCTTAAGCGTTTTTTAAATTTTAAATCTACACTACATTTTGTATGTATTTTCAATCTAAGTTGCATTTTGTAAGTCTTTTCGATCTAAATTGCATTTTGCGAGTATTGTAAGGATTGACAATCTAAATTGCTTTTTAGTAAGTCTTTCAATGTAGGGGACGGCACTTTTGTGAGTATTTTGAATTTCAATTGCATTTTGTAAGTATTTTAAATTTCAATTGCACTTTGTTGAGTATTTTGAAACTGAACCGGCCTTTTTCAATCTAACTTGCATTGTGTATTTTTTTTAAATTTCAATTGCATTTTGTAAGTATTTTGAACCTCAATTGCATTTTGTACATATTTTCAATCTCATTTGCATTTTATAAGTATTTTGAATTTCAATTGCATTTTGTACGTATTTTGAACCTAAACTACATTTTATGCGCATTTTCAATCTATTCCATCTATTACCAATCTCCATTTTGTGAGCCGTTTCAATCTGAGTTCCATTTTGTAAGTATTTTCAGTCTCACTTAATTTTCGTTATGGTTTCCATTTCCTTGTCATTTTCGCTATCACCCAGACCATTAAGGGCCGATAACCTAGATGTTAGGCCCCTTAAAACAACAATTATCATCATCATCATCATCATCATTATCAATAAGTTAATAAGAAACCAGACCCATATTTAATTGGGAGTCTGCTCCTTGATGCTCTAGTTCCATGTATTTTTACAGTAATTTGCCAGCTTTTTATTGACTGATAGATTGGCAGCCCTGAAATTATATTTAGGTCAGGTGCATTCGTCAACTTAATATTTCTGCAGCCTCTCATCTGGTAACTCGAGCCAGAATTCAAAAGTAAATACAAATATGAAAACATTTTGCACGGCTTTGCACGGATGCACGTCGTTGGGCCTGCGAGACTTGACATTGTAAAGAAACCGGAAACCGGAAAGCAGCAGTAGATAGAGACAGAGAATGCGTGCGCCTGGAGCAACAGTTTTACGCACCACTACCAACCCTGTCTGTTATTCTTACATGTGGCTTGTCCTGCGTCTCGCCTGGAACAGAGGTGGCATTCATCTCTGCTCCGAGCCATATATTAGCAGACTCTTCCCTGCGTGGTGCGAAACACAATGCAGTGTGTTAGTACATTACAGTATTTTACACTCGAACAGAATTTCTCAGATTTTAGAATACACTAAGGAATATATTTGGTAGTACGGACTGCACGTTGTCACAAATGTTTGGAGGCTGTTTGACATCATTATTATTATTATTTCTTTATTATTATTATTATTATTATTATTATTATTACTACTATTCGAAATTTATGCTCTTTGGTCAGTTAACACGAGTGTACCCAATTGTACCAAATTGTAATGAGTACAATCATGTTAACTGACTGAAAATTATACATTTCGCTTCCTAAGGCAACAATGTAAAATGGCTTCCAACACTATTATTATAGTTTATTATTATTATTATCATTATTAGCATTAGGAGCTTAGTGTGGAATAAAGATGTCCCACAAAAAAGCAAAGAAGTGTTATTCAGAAGCTACTACATCCCGATACTGTCCTATGCATCAGAAACGTGGATAATGAAGAAAAGAGACATAATCAGAATACAGGCAAGTGAAATGAAGTTCCTGCGAAGTAGGATCAGAGTAACAAGAAGAGACAGGATGAGGAATGAAAAGGTCAGGGAAATAGTGAAAGGTAGGATTGAGACATCAAGACTGAGGTGGTATGGACACTTAAAGAGAATGGAAGAGAAGAAGATTCCCAAGAGTATACATGAGATGCAGATGCAGAAGAAACGACCAAGGGGAAGACCAAGAGGAATGTGTCAAGAAGAGAGGCGAGGACTGACCAGAGTGACAGCGTAGAGGTGGTGGGAAGAAAGGACTAAGTGGCGAGGCTTATGTTCCAAACAGACCCAGCCTGGGGCTGGAAACTGTACAAGATGTTGATTATTATTATCATTATCATCATCATTGCATAGTGAATCCAGTGAACCAACTAGTGACAGCGAGAGGAAATCATTATTTCGCATATCTTTGTAAATAAGCTTTCTGTTTGAACATTTTGAATTCTCAGCTAGAACATTCTGTTTTTATTTTTATTTTTCTGGATGAGGCTTATGAGGAAGCCTTATATTTTGACAATAGCGAATTATATGCCTATCACTTGACATGGAAAAGCCAAATATGAAAAAGGCTTCATGACTCGACTATACTAAGGATATCGTCATGTGAGAAGGATATCTCCCTGACATAAATATGTTACAACAGATTTACAATGCATTTTGTCTTAATCAAGCGTATGAGATGCCGCACTTTCACATGGTCTTTGGAGTGAATTCATACAGTACGCATGCGATTTAAACTGAGTCGCTGGCCAGGAGTAATCCTCTCCAGAACTGTGCTATGTTTATTGGTATTTCACTCAAACTCCACTGGTTTGTTTTCGACAAAGGATGTGCCAAAATTAATATCTTGCTATACATTTTAATGTTATTATGCACTTTATTCTTCACAAAATTTACAATTAGTATATTTTACTCTACTATTACTGATTTTGTACACATTGTGTTTAATTCCAATAATAATATTTAGAGGGCAAGGCTTTCCTCTAAGACTACCTCGTGGTGTAGTGGTTAGCATTCTTGGCTGTCGTCCTGGGTTCCAAGTTCGATTCCCGACTCTACCAAGAAATTATAATTCTGGTCTGAAGGCTGGAACGGGGTACACTCAGCCTCGTGAGGCAAACTGAAAAGAGGAGGATTTGTTTCTCATCTCAGCTATCTTGGAGTGGTTCCCCACTTCTACTCCAGGCAAATGCCGGGATAGTTCCTAACTCAAGGACATGGCTGCCTCCTTTAAAATCCTCTTCTGAATCACAAAAACACACACTAATATAGCCATGACAATAACACAGGTTATCAGACACACCCCCCCCTTCCACAAACACACCCAAGTACACGGGCTTAAATGACCACGATGTCCAAGCCCCTTAATTAATCAACAAATTAATCACTCTACGAACCCGTCAACAACGAGTAATCAAAGTTAGTATTGAATAATAATAGTAATAATAATAATAAAACCAAGGCCATTAGGCGGTATTGCACAGTTTGTTTCATTAATGTCTTTAAAACTTGCTTAAAATTTCAGATATTTCACTTAGAATAAGTGGTATCCCCTTCTAGAATCTCTAAAAAGAATTAAGACTCATAACTCATCCCTAGCATAAGTCCCTGGAAGCCTCATACGGTGTGATGATCTAGCGAGGGTCACTCTACAGAACTTTCCAGGTAAAGTACATAGAATATAGGGCCGGATGTTAAAACAGAGACAGCACTGTCTTGCACGAATTCTGCTGTGCTCTTTTACTTCAAGGGCCTGGAGAGTTGGCCCATAATGTTGCGTTGGGAGTGAAATAGAAGATCTCTCCATTTCACTTCCTGCTTCTACCTCTGGAGGTCAAACCGGATTACGGGAGATGGGTCTATTTCACGCCATTAAACAGGCATTTCGCCATTGTTCACAGCTTGCAGAAGTTAAGATTTCACAAAAATATATATATTTATAGATTTGCAGTTGTCTGGTGTTCCAAATACAGTACAAGTGTGTTAGTGAGTTCTTTAAATGATGGTTTTCACTTTTGTGGTAATCATACGTAGTTAATTAATATGCTGATTGTGTGTGACATAGGAATATGAATGAAGTGGAAGTTTTAATAACAAAACAAGTTTTCTTCTGTTCCTCTGAACACAAAGTTAGAAATTTAAAAAATCGGACCTCATCAACGAAGGTGATAAATAAATTTGCTTCGTCCAAACACACGAGGGGAGAATATATTCACAAAAAGGGTGTACAGGTTTTAATACATTAATTATTTATTAAAATTAGTTTTTAATGTAAAGTTGTGTAGAATGATGACAACGGCAATATTGTCAACAATGAATGTCGAATATAAAAACAATGTTTAATATGAAATAACATCGGGCCCACTCAATTTTTTTTATCAAGAGCCGCCCCTGATAATAATAATATTCATAATATCATCGTATGACATCAGCTGCCATTCAGAGTTTTCTTGGGTGTTGTCATCTAAGGACAATTTCGACATTCCGTTTGTATTGCCTTCCAGCAGGAAAACAGTGAACATTTTCAGGCGGCTCTTGGCTGAGAGGTAAGTAATTTTGGCTTGTAGACACCAAATGTGAAACAAAGCATCGCATGGACTCTGGTAATAATATGGCTCGGATAGCGTGTTTTTAGCCTATTTTCATTTATGAAACAAGTAGTTCCGTGAAGAACAATATAGCTTATTTTCATATATCCTACTTATGTTTATCGCATCCATCAACATACAAAATTTCAGTTTGATTGCTCTAATAGATTAATATACAATTAGAACAATCTAAATATTTCGGATGGTTGCCATGTTGGATTTTAATACATGTAGGCCATAGAGTTATATACTACAGTATTAGATGAGGATTATTGCGTACTGTAGATTCATTATTCAAACGTTGAATTCGTTGGAATGATTATGACACAAGAAATAAAAAGTTAATTTAAAAATTTCACACAGCCGCACTCTTGTGGTTATGCAAACAATTGAACGAAATTAGATTTCAGTGCATTAAAATGTGTATAAACATGGTACAGCAAATGTTTATAGGCTACACATTATAATGCACTGGTATCCAATTTAGTTCAATTGTTTACACAAACTGAAGATGGCGGCTGTGCGATTTTTTTTTAAATTAAGTTTTCATTTCTTGTGTCCTAATTATGCGATTGACGTCAACGTTTGAACATTGAACCTACGCATTAATCGTCATATAATAGTACATAACTTACGAATTACATATAGTCTATAACAAGAAGTTCCGTGACGAACTAAAGAGCCTACTTTTCTTAAAATTTAAGATTCATGCCAATGATTAATCTATATGGATCTATCTATAATAATGACGAAATTAAGTTGGTAATTAGTAATTAGTAATTTGTAATTAGTTCGAAATACTGCATACCTGGCATAATGTAGCCTAATAGAGAACTACAGTTGGCAGCCATGGACGTTACATGCAGTTAAACATTGGATCTAACAGCGCGCGTAAACTCGTGTTGGCAACAATGACATACATGTATTGGTCAGAAATAATCTGATATAATATGATCTATTGTTGTGTCAATTTTGAATTAGTTAGTAAAGAAGTTACATGCATTTTAAAATTGGACCTATCAGCAGGCTTAGAATCATGTTGGCAGCATTGCCGTAGGCCTATATTAGTTACTCCAAATTAATCTAGAATTCCAGGTAGTATTGTGCCCGTTTAGACCGGAGTCCGCACGACCACATATGCATTTTACCAAGAATCAGTCAGCACGAGAGTCAAAATATCCCGGGGCGCCAGATGGTTTAAAGCTAATCGCAAAAAAAACGACATCAAATAAAAAAAATGCTTTACTGATTTTTGGCTCAATGCAACAATAAGGATAGAAGGAGATTCAACTGGGCATAACACAACATGTAAAATTATCTCATTTTATTCTAAATTTTTAAATTGACTGCAAAATGATGCTCAAGGTAACATCATTCCAGTGCGACGGCACACACTACTATTTACACAATGTACAGACATTTTCCAACACTTTGAACAATTGTCTTTTGAGACACAAGTCTGATTATCAGTCCTGTAGACTGTGTTCCAAAATTATATCAATTATTTACGATGAAATCCAGTTCAAATTAAATTGTCTTTACTGGAAATATTGTAGTTCACTGGTTGAATTTCTAACATGATATTAACACTCGTAGAAATTCTCACTGTTTATAATTGTTTATAGAATTTTTAACTTCCACTTATTTTTCCAGTTTCAAAAATATTGTCAAAAATATTATCTTTGACCCAACACTAATTATGTACACATATTAATAACAACATCTGAAAAGTATTTGACCCTTGAGCATAGCATCGAAGAACTGTGCGAAGCACAACAAAATTTGTTGTTCTTCCAAAATTAAACATTTCGAGAAGTGGCTCGATTATGAACTTCAAATTCCAAAGAAATATGATTTCTGAATCATCAACTTGATCAAAAAAAATTGTTGAACCATTCAACTATTCGATTTTCCACTTGGAATTATTATTAAGAAAAATATTTATATTTGTTGCTATTTTAGTAACTTTCACAACTTGCGATTCTTGAACAGAATGCGGAAATAAGAATTGTAGCTTTATAATAAATTCATTTAGTTCATGACAATAGGATTGAAAACATCCTTTAAGTAATTCGTGGATACAGAATTATTTTTTCAATTGGCAGTGGCCCATTCAATTATTTGTGTAAGAACACAATATCCCAACAACAACGGCAAAGGTCTTTCTCTGAAGAAGAATAAAATTTTATCATGACAAAACCGGGTTCTAGCAAATCCAAAGTATTAATGGAATACGTAAACAAGTTTGAAATAATTACTGATGGTTTGGTCATTCATTCGACGAAATGTGTGGTTCCAATACTCCTCCTATAAACCTGAGCCATCGAACCTGCTATTTGATGGATGCTCAAAAAAAACCTCCTCATTCCTGCGACTTAAACATGTGCACCTGGGAATGGCATTTCAACTACTCTACACACATAAATTTTCTTCCCAAAATTTATACAATAAATCAAGCCTCTGGTTGCTATCAAAACTGGAAGATCTATAAACTTACAAGTTTATTTTATTTTACCATTCAGTTCAAACCGTGAAGTTACCACGCTTGTGATATTCTCTATTTCACTTTCGAATGTGTGCCTACGTCATGATTTTATATAAACACACACAAAAATCCTAATTGATACAAATATCATTGGCTTCCTGTTTCATGCCTTTCCGTGTTATCTGAAAAATATACTTTGCTCAATGCAAATATTAACTGTTCAACCAGAACTATAATGTTGGTTGAATACGGGCTTGCGCTATCCACTAGCTTTCGGAAAATCACCTGTTCCAAACTAGGAATGATTAAACTAATTCTTAAGCTCTCTCTCAATGAATGTGATTATTAGAAAATGTAAGATCCAAGAATTATTTAGAAAAATTATGAAAATTATTATTATTATTATTGGATTATTATTGTTATTATTTCCTTAAATATGTTTAATTATTATTTCCTTATGTGAAAAACCACATGTTCGACTCTTCGAATATGGATAAAATATCCATTCCTCAACTAAAATAAATATTAACTTCTACAGTTATATCGGCTGATTACCGTGATTCTCAAACAAAATGAACATTCAAATAAATGCTCGGTATGCTCGGTCATCGATCCTAAACTGTTCTGAGTGCTGAAAATACTCAGAATAACCCTAATGTGTCTTGCGTAAATCAATGCAAGATTTAAATACGAAGAAAAATAAATGTGTTGGTCATCTGCAGAAAATGAGTTTGTTCCAATTAACTAGGCATAATATAAAAGTCAAATGTGGCTTACATTTCTCGTTGGTCTTGAAGCGTAGTGAACCTGGTCTGTACCAGATTTATCCAGAT
This sequence comes from Meconema thalassinum, assembly GCA_946902985.2. Taxonomy (NCBI): domain Eukaryota; kingdom Metazoa; phylum Arthropoda; class Insecta; order Orthoptera; family Tettigoniidae; genus Meconema; species Meconema thalassinum. The sequence continues at coordinate 1,213,526,409 of OX336388.2, forward strand.
ACATGCCCTATTGGACACGCACGTCTAATCCTTGTATCGGCCGCCATTATATACCCACAATCTGTCTAGCACGACATAGTGGAAATATTTCTTGAAGTTTGAAGTAACTGCTGAAATGAAAATCCACAGCCTGCTTCCAGTCTCCGACCGGGTCAGGAATGGAATGAATGAAGCCCCTATCTAGCGGCGAGGATATGAACGTGCCGGCTGCCGAGGCATGACGCACTCCTCTGGGGCAATGATTAAATGAATGACAGATGAAATGAAATGATAGTGGAGAGTGTTGCTGGAATGAAATCGTGACAGGGAAAACCGGAGTACCCGGAGAAAAACCTGTCTGCCTCCGTTTTGTCCAACACAGATCTCACATGGAGTGACCGGGATTTGAACCACGGACCCAGCGGTGAGAGGCCGGCGTGCTGCCGCCTAAGCCACGGAGGCTTCTGAAGTAACTGCTGATCCATTTTAATATTGACTTCAATTAAATCCATAGCAGTTTGCTTAAATGGGGTCAGATCCAAATGATCTCTTCTCAAAAGCGTCAGTTGTAACATAACTCACGGTAATCTTTTCAGTACAGGAAAACACTGATAGTCTAAAACAATCAACGGTTGTTCTGAAGATCGTTCCCTGGGCATGGCTTCACACCATCTATCATGCGCGAAGCAAAATATAGTTTCCCTTTGTCGGCTAATGAACAGCACCGTGATAGACTGGCCTTCAATATACTGAAAGATCTGAGTGGTTATTAAGTTACAATTTGTGAAACTGACAAGTTGGATTAAAACATCCAAGTATTGAATTATTGTTACTGGACTGTGGCAGAATAATATCTAGACAAAGTCTAGCATATGTCCATATAGAAACAAAGTGTTTCACCAATGTCCGTAGAAAATAACAATCACCTTAGTGATTCCCTCTACCGGAAACTTACTACGTTTCCCACGTATCGTAGCACTTTTGTGACTATCACAATTCAAAGATATCTTCTGCGTAGATTCAGCAACCATGTGCCTTGGCTCGACGTAGCAGCAGCACCTTGTCCTATAAGAGCTTGGTTTGAAGTGAGCTGCTTATGCTTGGGCCGAGCGGCTTTTATACAAAACGGTCGGCTCCACGTTGGATCACGCTGAAATCTGTAAATCCTCATATCTCCGGTGTCTCTGGTCTGATTCACTTGAGACTAAGTGCATCCTCTTTCATTTGGCCGTGCCAGTAATCTGATCCAAGTATCAAGTCTCTACTCCATGGCTAACTATTTAATCACCAAATAGTCTCGACCTCTGCTACTATTTGCCACGTCACTTAACATCTTCTTGGCTGCATAAAGTTTCCATTTCAATCTAGAAGGAAAGGAGCGCGATATTCAAATATCTCAACTTTCAAAAGCGGCTGTAGCCTTTCCCTTGATACCTAGGTGTCTGAATCTTGGAATACCCATTCCTAGAATTGGGCACAGTATAAGTGTGCAAAGTTTAGAGCTATTGGCTTGCATACATTCTGATATATTAATATTAGAGTAACAAAAGTAGAGACAGCATTTATTAACAGTTGGCAGCCCTGGTTACTCTTAAGAATCGGCATAGTCATATCTGTTATGGTACACACAACACACACGAAATGTGGTTGAAATCCAAATGATAGAAGTTACATGTATTTAAAGTTGGACTTCTCAGCAGGCTTAGAATCATGTTGGTAGCACTGACGTATATTAGTTACTCCAAATTAATATAGAATGTCAGGTACTATACGTGTGCATAGTTTAAAGCTGTCGGCTTGCATACTTTCTGATATATGGGTATTTGGATAAAAATTGAGAGCATTTATTAACAGTTGGCAGCCTTGGAGGCTCTTAAGAATACGCTCAGTCATATCTGTTTATGTACACATAGCACATACGAAATTTGGTTGAATTCCAATTGATAGTGTAGAAGTTATATGCATTTAAAAATTGGACCTATCAGCAGGCTTATAATCATTTTGGGAACACTGTCATATATGGCCTCCTGGAAATTAAACTGAAATATTATTATCTAAACGTGTGCCAATTTTGGAATAGTTCCCGTGTATATATTTCAAGATATCCAAAATAGAGCTGAAATTTCAATTGCTATTTTTCATCAGTTGGTAGCACTGACATCATTTTCAAATATGGCCGTGAGATATTCAGGTATAGATCTTTACTCCTACCAAATTTTGTTTCGATTGCTCCAGCCGTTTAGGAGTTGATAGGGGGGGGGGCACACACACACAGACAGACAGACACACAGACAGAAGGACAGACATACACACATTTTCCTGATCTCATGAGACTACCTTTTCCTCATTTTTGCAAAATGTGAAAAGTAGGCTAAATATCTAACATGACGACAATCCGAAATACTTAGACGGTTCTCAATATCTACTAATCTATGACAGCAATCAAACTGAAATTTTGTATGTTGATAAAGGCTATGAACATAATTTCACCTATGGGATCTTTAATAACCTGGTGAGCACAAATGCAACATGGCGGTGACGCGAAATATACATATTTAAATGGTTGTTTCTCGCGATTTAACCATCCGAGTGCAGTGGAACTTGGTACGGTATATGCTTACACAAATTTTAATCCACTGGCATTTAATGTATTTCAATTGTTTTCATAACCACAATATGGCGGCTGAGTGAAATTTTAAAATCTGGTTTTTATTCCTTGTGTCCTAATCATGCAATTGAAGTTTGAATAATATACCTACACAATAATATTCATGTAATAGTACATAACTCTAAGGCCTACATATATAAAAATCCAACATGGCGACCATCCGAAATATTTGTACGGTTCTCAATATCTACGAATCTATTACAACAATCAAACTGAAATTTTGTATGTTGACAGAGGCAATTAGCATAAGTAGGATATATTAAAATAGGGTATATAGTTCTTCACGGAATTCCTTGCATTTCGTTTGTTTCGTTGGAGTTTTCTTTCGCATTCCAAAAATGTGTCTTAAATGTTCTGAAATAACATTAAATTAATCCAAACGCTATCCGCATCTCAGAGTACTAGTAAATGTTATTCCCGATGAGAAGTGAACTAGAAGATTACCACAGGACATTTGCAAATCAATCAATACAAGGATTGCAGTGGCATTTATTTATTTATTCACCATATTTATTTACCTACTTATTTATTTATTTATTTATAAATCGTAAGCATCGCTTACAATGCTTAAATACACGCCTGACCACGAAATGAATATTATCCCTTCCGACTCCTAATGTTGTAGCCAAGCAAGAGGAAGTCACCGTGGCTTTACGAACAGGCTGTATGTATTAATCACTGCCTCACACAGCCTCCAGCTGAAACAACAGAGTGTGTCGTGCACGGTTAAGGTCGCAGTAACCACATAACCTGGATTTAGCAGCGCAATGTGGGCGATCTGTCACATACCGCCACAGTATTGACTGAGTCTGCTGTGTGTGAACCGCCCGCAGCGTCAAACGCTCTGCCAGTAAACGCTCTACACTGACTGAAACTTATTTTTATAAATTTAAATGTGTGTTTTTTTAGATGCAAGAGATTTCTGCTATGAAGTACGTAACAAAAATATGGTCACTTTTTAAGATAAAAAATGCAAACTACTCCAATGAACTAAGCCTAAAACTTTTCTTTATAGCACAAGTATTATTAATAATAATAATACACGCCGGCCTCTCACCGCTGGGTCCGTGGTTCAAATCCCGGTCACTCCATGTGAGATTTGTGCTGGACAAAAGCGGAGGCAGACAGGTTTTTCTCCGGGTACCCCGGTATTTCCTGTCAAAATTCCATTCCAGCAACACTCTCCACTATCATTTCATTTCATCTGTCATTCATTTAATCATTGCCTCCGAGGAGGGCGACAGGCTTCGGAAACCAGCACAGTTCATATCCTCGCCGCTAGCTCGAGGGCTTCATTCATCCCATCCCTGACCTGGTCGGTCGGCTGGAACAGGCTGTGGATTTTCATTAATAGCCTCAAAGTCCCTAGAAAGGCAAAGGCCTACTACGTAGTGGGTAGCTGTTTCGTCGCTACTCAGCCTCGTGAGGTTAAACTGAGAAGAGACGGGTTCTATTCCTACCTCAGCCATCCTGGAAGTGGCTTTCCGTGGTTACCAACTGCTACTCCAGGCAAATGCCAGGATAGTACCTAACTTAAGGCCACGGTCGCCTCCTACCAGAATCCTACCTCAATTACAAATACACACACTAGTACAGACATCACAGTGACACAGGTCATCAGTCAACTTCTACACACACCTAAGTACACGGGGCTAGATGACCACGATGTCGCCAAGCCCCTAAATGAATCAACAATTCTTTTTTCGCTAATGAGGTGAGCGATTCACATTAGGTGTAATAAAAAATATAGTACATTATGCAACGAGCCTATAATGGCAATAATTAAGACACATTTATGTTTATAAAACGATCGAAGCGAGTTTTATAATTTCCATACGAGTGTCTTAATTACCATTATAGGCGAGTTGCATACGACTGTTTATGTTCGACGATAATTATAACTATTTTATGTTCGAACATAAATATTCATATATATCTGTCGAGATTTCGCCTTTTATATGTACTGAACAGAGCGCATGGGACGCAGATAATGCCTTGTATTTGACCGAGGCCTCCTCAAATACCCCCACTATGACACTAACCACGCAGTGAAATTTAAGATAGAAGGCCGTGGAATTGAGTGCAGGTGCGATGCTATCCTTACCTAATTGGTCACACAACTGTTTCTTGAGCTCTAATTGGTGGGAGAAACTGTTTCATAATGAAAAATAGTGTTATAATGACCCTCATTATGATACAGTTTTCTGACATATAATATTTACTTTTCGACATCGTCGAACATAAACTTAATAATTATACTGTTGTTAATGTTAGGAAAACAATCCCTTATTATATCCGTTTCAAAGGGGCCAAGGATGAGATGCGATTAATATATATATATGGCCGGTGTTTTGTGACCGGATGCCCTTCCTGATGACACCCTCATGAGAGGAGTTACTGAGAGATTAAGTTAATAAAGTGGGAAAGGAGTTCGAAGGAACTAATAGAGGGTGTCATCCTGGATTTTAAAATGGGGAAACCACGGATGACCATTTCAAAGATTTTCAGCGGTGGGGTTCGAAGCCACTCGCCTACCAACGAACGGGCCGGTTTGTTGTTTCACCTGCACTTTCTGAAAACAATTCGAAATCTGCAAGTGTGATAGAATGTCCAGAACATTGTTGCTATGTGTGTACTTGCGGAACAACTTGGTGAATGTAAAGGCTGTGTCACATGGTGTGTGGCATCTTTTGCAACACTTGTGCGACAGCAGGTGTCATGTACGGCTCCTAATTAACTCTCAGCAGCTGTCGATACACGTGCTGTCGTGAGGTGCGGTCTACCCTGCCATGGCGCGTGTCGTACGCGGGACAACTTATTAGTTCCATAAACAGCATCTACAGTTATACATAAATCTTACAAAACTCTGTATTACATTATACGGTACAACAAAATGTTCAGTGGAGACCATAGAGTGAACCTTCTTACTAAATTTCGTCATTGAAGTACGAATTGATCGTGTTTTTCAATTTCAATATTCTATTTTTTAATATGGCAACTGACCGCAGTATTGAATGTGATATTCTTGAGACGAGTGCTAATTATTATTTATGTTGTACAGTGTGAGGCTTCCCTATAGAACGGTGCCTCGCTGGCGACGTGTGACGGATGGGGCACTGTGTGTGTAGCAGCGTCTCGATCATGGCATTGGCACTAGCAGCAGCGTAGCGCCCAACTGGTTTAACACATTTACATTCTTTAACGTATTTAATAATAAGTATAACAATAGTTGATGAATTTCAGAGTAGTTGCTGGAAATGCTGTCCTTCATTTTCCAGACACACGTTGAACCGACGTAGGAAGTTTTGGTACTGCCCCCGTAATTGAATTATATAGAGACCACGGTGGCTATTTTGGAAAATATAAGGAGAGTTATGGCTGTCATAGTTATGACGTGGGTAGTCATGACGTAAGCACGGATGACGCAAACGTTATGCCAGCAGGCTACTTGAGCCGAGATTCTCAGTGACGTCAGCATTTAGTCGAGAATGTTCCAAGATTTACGACGCAGTCGCAGGAAACGAGGAATTCTGCTGAGGAAGAAACTATGCTATTGGAGGGGAGGCTTGAACCAATAAACGATAATTTAAAGGAAGACGGAGATTGCTGAAACTATGGTATTTTTATTACTTTTGGAATGCAGAATTGTGGAAATCCATTTGCAGTAGAGGCATTGATTTGGAATTTTGGTGAAATTTATTTTCAGTTTTTGAATTTTGAAAATCCGTCATGTATTAACGAAGTTGGAACTTTTAGCGATGACGCAGTATCACGCTATGGAAGGGATGGAAACGCCCCTCGTGAAGTTAATAAAAGGGCTTGCGCAGAAGAGAGGAGCCTCATTCTCCGCTCATTCTCCGATCTCATTCTCAGATCATCGAAGTCCAATTGTGAAAGTTCTTTCTTATATAGTCATATATAGTGAAAAGTGTGACAGAGTCGTCTTTATAACGCGTGGTGAGGCCACTGCATTATACGAGATTCAAGTCAAACTAGGTGAAGTTAAAACGGACCTTAGAACGCTTCTACAAGTTTACCTTTGAACAGTTAGCGGTCGTTTATAAGCTAATTCGATCGTGCAGTGCTACATGAAGTAATATAGAAAAGCTGAACAATTTCGAGCGATTAGTTTGAAAGATATTAGCAAGTTTCGACGACTGACAAAAGTGATTATCTCGCCACCTGAGAAGCACTATTGTATCGCCAGAATTTACGCCACGGCTGACGCTGCTAGTGAAATAGGGAGACTCCAGATTGCTTTTGTTACACGACACTACAGTATAATGGAGCAATTTAATAAGGCAGTGTGTTCTTCTAATACTACAACCGAAGAGCAGATGGAAGGCTAAAGGACTTAATGCAATTGGGACATATTTCAACGGAGTAAGATAGCAACATGGAACTTCGCTAATTGCTATTCCACACAAGCGAACATGTGGTGAATACCATCTACACCCATGTTTCGTGATTAAAGGCTGAATACTATCGAACAGCAATGGAATCTATTACATACTCATTGAATATGAATATTTCTTCGGAAATTTCTACAAAAAACTTCATGGCGATTGTCTACTGGAACTTCAGGGATTGTTTTTCAAGAGCGGTCAGGGTTATCCCGACGCACAAAGAAGATTATTGCCGGAAGGATGTCTATTCGTCTTCGAGGAGCAGTGCGATTTCCGGAGAAGGAAGCAGTTCGATTCTCCGAGGGTGCTGTTTCCTATTTCGAGGATGGAGCTCAGCTTTAACTTGGTGAAATGGATCCATCAGCAGTCTTCTTTGGGGAATTTTCCTCTGGAACGTCAATCGGCAGATAAGGTAGTCGTGAACGTTTATTGTATTTGAGTTTCTTAATGATATTTGAGCAACCATTTTTCCCATATTTTTGTCCTCATGTATTTTGCCCTATTTTCTTGTTTGAGAGTCCTATTCTCAGTACACCTTGATGAGTTATGCCTTTTTCGACGATTTATTAAGACATTGTTATGTCATGGGCATAGTTAAACGATTTTGGATCAGTTGAGACTGATATTTAGATTTTCAGTAATTAATATTTTTGTAGTCACGTTTTGACTGTAAGTTAATGATTTTTATGGCAGATTTAAATTCAGACAGCGTGTCACTTTATTAAAGTAATTCTACCCCAGTTTAAATACTTTGACCAATTTTCTGTCATCATCAAGAAGGAAGAACATTTAAATGATTTTAGAGCGTTAAAATCTCTTGCGTTGTCGACGATCTTGGAAATACTAGTCGTTATTTGAATTGATTGCAACACAGACATTTATCGTCAGTTATGAACGATCATTGCATCATAGACACTTTTGTGAAAGATGAACTTTAATAATGATTGAATGCATTAAAGTCAAGAACTTTTGTTAGGAGTTTTTCTCAATTAGAGATTTATATAACGATGTTTGCATTCCCCAGTCTAATTGGATTCTATTCGACTACTTTGCAGTTTTAGTCGCACTTTATTTGATGATAGTATTTTTATACTACAATTCTTTTAAGATGTTAATCTTAAATTTTGATAGACCAGACAGGCGTATATAAGCGTATTCACTATTAAATTTGTTTGTGATTGGCAAATTTTGACTTCAGTTCGATTCATGAATGAAATCAACGAAGGTTAAATAAAAACAGTTTTGAAACAATTAATGATTATAAGAATTTTTAAGTGGAACTATGGATGTATAATCGCTAGTTCAGCGCACGTGTTGAAAGTCGCTGATATATAATGCCCTTGAATATGAAGGAGGTTCCCACAGGAATTAATGTTAAAGAATTATTTGTGGAAGTTTTTAATGCCATATAGATTAATATATGATGAATTTTGGGCTTAATTATAATGCAGTTTGTGCATTATTGTGTTAGCGAAGTATTTTCCGCTGGAGTGTATTGTCATAGTTCGTTGAAAATTAATCAAGTGAATTTACTGTTATAATTAACAAGAGTTTTGAAAGAATTTGAGATAAGATTTTGAATGAAAATTACCGTCACAAATAATTATTAAAACCTTTATTAAACCAGATTGTGACATAAATATGTATAACTAACCTTCATTGGTCGATTATATTAAACACGATTATGAAATTACCAACCGGATGAACCTGTGGTTAATGTATTTCTTAAATTAATAATTTAAACAATTTAAATGTTAATATTGTAAATAATTGCTGTAAATATTTTTGAAAATAATGTGGAACGAAAGTGATGTTAAAGGCGTGTTTAAAATATTTTTATTGTCTTTGACAAATATTATAAACAATTTCTAATTGTTATAAATAATTTATGTGATTTTGTTATAAACATTTAAGAGCTTATTAAACATTTGGATGAGAACTTAACAAGTTCAGGAATTATCATAATAATCCAGTAGGATGTGAGTAGAGTATTTGAAAGAATTGCGTAAATATATGTTTGAGTTGTCTTGCGGACATTTAAAGCTAGAGAGAGAGAGCTGTATTCTTACGTAACGTAGCATGTGAGAAGGGAGTCCATTTGACAAGTATGCGACAGGTTGGAGGGTAGCTTGCAGCTGTCCCAACAACTGGTTATCAGCGGGTGAGGTCGTCTACTCTGGCCTTGCGACTATAAATACAATTGTCATGTTTATTAAAAGGAAACCAAATGCTCTATATATGTCTCGTCCTCACTTCCTTTCCAATCCAATTGTGTTATGAATATTACGTTATTTGGAGCTCGTGGGAGCTAATATGTTTTATATCATGTTGTATGATAACTTTGCAAGTCCTACAGGAGGACGTAGTCAGATTGACATGGGCTACTGATAGCCACGTTGATTTTGTTGTGTTATTAAAATCATACCCTTTATTAGAAATAAAGCTTTTGTACAGTTCAAAGTTCTCGTCTTCGTTTTGGTTCATTTTTAAATGTCATGGTGGAAGTTATTGTGTGAACAGACTTTAGTGATCCTGTTGTCAACTCAAACCCCGAGATGATTTTTAAGAGGTAAGTAACGGTAAGTATGTACCCCCGTCTATTTTGGTGTGTTCCACAATAATTTCCTGTGAACTTCTGTGCTCATATCTCGATAGTATCTGTCAGTGCCATTTTCATTGATGTAGCTGTGCCGGTGCGATTGATTGTTGGCAATCCGATTGAGGGGGCGGATATCTGACAGCCTACTATCCGGGTAAACGGGGACAGTACACTCGCTGTAATTCATCCTCACTGCTAATTGGTATCAGTGTAGTTATTTCGTTCTCGTGATCCTCCAGAGTACGCGGATTGTTTCTGTATACCTTTTGTTTGAGGTTCCTCCACAAGTGAAAATCGTATGGCGCTGAAACTTACGAACACATATACTGTAAGACTTCTTCGTGTGAAGATAAGCTTCCAATAGGAAAATTTGATGTTTGGTTCTATACTTTACCATGTTCACAGTATACAGGATAGGCAACAGTACTTCACAACAAGTCTTAATTATCTCAACTAAGGTATATTGCCAGCTGCTTATGTAATAAATGCCATGAGAGCAACCGGGGCTTCCCGACCCGCTGTTGTAATCGGTACATGCTATAAATCGGCTGTGACTCATTGCGAACTGTGCACCGCACGGCCTCTGCGAGGTTCCGTTCTATATGGAGGGCCCTCACTGTATAATACAGCTAGTTTAGTAGTTTCGAACTAATAGTGTACTGTACTATTTGCACAATGACGTCCTGAGTAATTTAATTTGAGTTTTAAGTCTATTGGGACGCTGTGATTTTATGCTGTGTGCAAATGAAGCCTCTACCATCTTGATAAGTTTAGTCATTATAATTTAAATAGATTTTTTGATAGTAATTCTATTATTTTATATTTTCAAGAAGGCGGGTGCTCACAATGTTGAGTCTGAGAGTCACATGACTAACAGGTTACTAGTTAGGCCTCTTGTACGATACTCCTCATTTGTTGCTAATTCTGAGTTACTGATTTTAATTGAATAAACACTTCCCGTTACAACATTGATTGTATGAAGTCAATTGATATTGTAACTATTAGTCGACCAGCACAATATAATTCCAATTCCTAGAATATGCGAAAGAATATTATTTTATCCTTTTATATACTTTATATATTTATTTGATTATACTCGTATATAGGTTATTTGTCCAGTAATTACTTATTTTATTTATTTATCGTATGGCTTTTAGTGCCAGGAGTGTCCGAGGACAGGTTCGGCTTGCCTGAGTCTGTAGCTACTTCCAGCGGACCCCCTTAGGGTGAGCTACAAGTTCCGTTCAATTTCAAGTAGTTCCAACTTTCACTAGCAGATATCAATGATACCTAGTGGTGAACATTGGAACTTTGATAGAGCGTTCCGACGAAATATATCCTAATAATTTAGCTTCACACAAGTTTAGTCAGTGGAAGGATCTTTTACATGCCATAAATAAATAAATAAATAAATATATATATATGACATGGGACCGCCGGCTTTACTTCCCCACCGAAGGAAGGCATACTGAACGCTCTTTAAAAAAATCGACTTCGGCCGGGTTTGAACCCGCTATCTTGGGCACAGCAGTTCAGCATGCTACCAACTATGCCACCGTAGCCGCTAAAGGTAACACTGAAAAATATACACAGTTACTATATACAGTTAAGACTGTGACCTTGGGTCTAGTGCAGGGAAATCCTCTTATACGCATGCACTTTATTGCTCATTTCCATTATTGTAACTGTTGACCTTAATCTTTCAAGATGGCGGCCACGTGTAATATTCAATCTGGTAAAGTTATCGTAAGACCCTTATACTGCCTATTACTGTTTGAATGAAAGCTGTGTTAAGTATTCCCACGTTAAAGCATGAGTTACTGTTTGTAATGTTTGAATACCTGGTCATCATCCATAGTGTATAACTTATTGGTGATGAATTTGTATTGTAACTTGTGTCACTAAGTTTAATCATTTTTGGGAAATTATTTCGATAGTGATTCAATGATTGTTTAGTTCATACTCGATTAGGTATTAACAATTTGGGAGGCCACTACTTAATGTCCGTGAAGATGGTGGCAGTATAAAACATAGGATTAAGGTGCCCTCTTCTTTCATTCAATTCAATCCAGACGTTTGAGAAATAATAGTGGCTGACAGGTAGATACAACAGACAGAATAACATCTTCCCGGTGTGGATCTCATAAAGCGTATTATTATTATCAGTGTTATTATTATTCGATTCCCATCTCAACCATCCTGGAAGAGGTTTTCCGTGGTTTCCCACTTCTACTATAGGTAAATGCCGGGATGGTTCCCAACTTAAGCCCACGGCCGCCTCTTTTCAAATAATCGCTTGAAATACAAATACTCACAACACTAAAGGCACCACAATGACACAAGTACAAGGGGCTAAATGAACACGATGTCTAAGTCACTCAAACTAAGCAACAACAACAAAAGGTAGCCAAGTGAATGTCTAATGGAAATGTTAATTCTTTTCCCGTTCAATATTTTATGTTTTTCAGTCGGTCAACACCATTGTACCCAATTGTAATGGATGTCTCCCTAATCTTGAAAATAAATTTACATGAGGTTAATAAATACACCTGGATGACCAGTTTCGATCGTCAAGCGATCATCATCAGATCCTTTACACTTAGGCTATTATATCAATGTCTACAAGTATGGGGTATGGCATTTACAATATACTATATACACTTATTTAGTTGCTGTAGTTATAAAACTAGCACAACTTGACAAGATTTGTTTTGAAGCAGCTGCACGAGAACGGGCCACACATCGCTCAAACAATCAGCTAAGATCACAATCCACTGTAACTTGGAAAATGCATAACAATCACAGATATCACACTAAAAAGGCGAACACCACTTACAATATATTTACAAATATAAAAAAAATCACATAGGTATAACTAACAAAGGTTGGTTGGTTCCTCAGTTTTAGGGGCTGCGACAACGCGGTCATGTAGCCCCGTGTACTTTGGGTGTGTGTAGATTCTGTCTGATAACCGGTGTTAATTGTGATGACTGTATTAGTATGTGTTTCTGTTTGATAATTCAAGTAAGGAAAGCAGACTTTGAATTTTTCAAGTAGTTCATACTTTTGCCACCAAACGCCAACTTCAACACCTACTAGTTCAGAACTTGGCTACTAGACGCCACCGCAGTCGGCTCCTGAGCGTAGGAACCTGAGCGTTGTTTACATTTTAACCTAATTTAGCATCAAACAGGTGTAATTAGTGGAAGGTTCTTTAACGTGCCATAAATCTATGACATGGGACCGCCGGATTTACTTACCCTCCGAAGGAAGGCATACTGAGGGATTTTAACGCACTTAACAAATCCGACGACTTCAGCCGGGTTTGAGCCCACGATCTTGGGCATAGAAGCTCAGCATGCTACCAATTACGCCACCACAGCCGCCTAACTAACAAATGTTGCGATAGTTAAATTACTACTGCTGTTAATGAGAGATTAAATGAATGAAGATGAATGAAACTGGGCAAGGATGTGGAAGGAAGCGGTCGTAGCCTGTCAAAAGGTACTGTCCCGGCACTTGCCTGGAATTGAAAATGGGAAACCACGGAAAACCATGTCAAGGACGGCCAACGGTGGGGCTTGAACCCACGTCTACTGAGTCCGCAGAGTGTTTGGCCTCATGACCTAGCGCTGTGCGTTAGTGAGCGTAGTTACCACTGTCGGTCCTTAATTAATGAAGAAGTGTATTAAAATGTGTCTCTTGTCGTTGAATTATTATTTTTTATTATTAATCATATATATTATTTCAGTAGTATAGATCCCTCCTGCGGCGCTAACAAGCGACCGATCGTGAAAAATGAGCATTCAAATGAAAGAGAACATACATTACCAGTGACGTGTTGCACTCTAATTTCATACATATCTATAATTTCTTAAAAAGTGATTTCTTAAAAACTGTACGAAGAGTGCGATTTGCAAATACTGTTGCTCCAGGAAGATACGCTCCATAATTGCCGTCCACTTCACATTTTGGCCGCTGTGACGCCTGTTTCGTGTCATTTTAACATTCTGAGGTCTTTCCTTTATCATTTTGCATGGATTTCAGAAACAGTAATTTATAGGAATGAGTAGCCTACTCAAATCGAATAATTTCATAAATATCGAATAACCGGTGAGTGTTACGGCTAAGCTGTCATTCAATGGACTCAGCACACAAATGACATTAGCAGTGACGAATTGCATTCTAATTTCATAAATATCAATTTTTGTAAGAAGTGTGCTATTTGCAAATACTGTTGCTGTCAGAAAATACGCGACATCATTGCTGTTCAGTTCGCATTTTGACCGTAGGGACGCCTGAAACGTAAATAGTGTTCTATAATCATTTGGTTCAAATAAAAACATAACAACCTTTCACCTTAAGTCTCTTATTATAAACCTATTGGGGAAAGTGTGGTTTATGAGCATGCGAGATTTCTCGCACGGGTCCGCCAGTCTCATGTTATTTCTTCAAGATTAGAGAAACACCCATTACAATTGTGTTGACCGACTGAAAAACATTACATTTCAATTACTAAGAACGTGGCTTCATCACGAAATTAGTTTCCCGTTATTAATGATGACTGTAAAATGGCTAACCCTCGCCAACCCACACGTGGCTCTTACACTGTGCTCTGTAAAGCCGAAAGACACACAATTCCAGCACCCTACGGGCGAGACGCATGCAAAATGCCTAATCATTTGTTATCTATTAATCTTCAGCGAACGTTTTACTTGAAGGGTTAGGGATGTGAGCCACGTGGCCAGGAGGAGAATCTTGTGTGAAAGGGGTGGTTATATGAGCGCACACAAGTATAAAAGTACATTAGCGTGCACTGAAAGATTCCATTGTGATCTATACAATAGCGCGTACATAAAGTCGCCTCAGTTATGACGTTGTATAATAGGGAGTTGGTACCACTGATATTGTGGGATTTATTCAATGGTGAATGGCAGGTGGATTAGTCGAGAAGGAAACAGGTGCAAAGAAAATTAAGCATAGCCAATGTTGGAAGGCAATATCGTTGTTGTTTGTGTCTTCAGTCTTTCGACTGGTTTGCTTTCCTGTCCTGAGCTAATCATTTAATCTCTACACAGCTACCACACCATAAATCCGAGACAATCTGTTTAACATATTCTAACCTTGGTCTACCCCTACAGTTCTTATCCTCGACCCTTCCTTCTATAACTAAGTTTGCTATTCCTGGCTGTCTTAATGCGTGTCCTACTAACATATCTCTTCTCTTCATTAGCAGTCGCCAGAAACATCTCTCCTCTCCCACTCGTCTTCATAACTCTTCATCGTATCGTACTGGTTGTAAAATCTCGATTATACGTACTTGATGGAAACGAGGGTCATTCGGTTCATCCGGATAATCCCGAAACAATCTATATCCACGACAGAAGTTCTAAAATCATTGCTTCGTACACTATAAGTGTTTTGTAGGGGTGTAGCGCCTAGCATTCTAGGCTGTCACCCCGAGATCAATTCCCGACTCTCGAACGGGGTATACTCAGCCTCGTGAAGCAAAGCTGAGAAGAGGTAGGTTCGATTCCCATCTCAGCCATCCTGGAAATAGTTTCCTTGGTTTCCCCACTTCTACTCCAGGCAAATGCAGAGACGGTGCCTAACGTAATGCCACGGCCGCCTCCTTCACAAATCCTCACTTGAATTACAAATACACGTACTACTAGATACATCGCAATAAAGCAGGTTATCATATTAATATGTACATATCAAAGTACACGGGGCTAAATGAACACGATGTCAGAAGCATGTAGATCGCCACGTGCTGTACTGGTTAGCATTCTTATCTGGCACCCCTGTGGTCTAGCTTCGATTTGCAGCTCTTCGAAGATATATAATTCTGAGTTAAAGGCCGAAACGGTGTACTAGAAAAATAAAATGCACACTCAACTCCGTGAGGTAAAACTGAGCTGAGGTCAGTTCGTTTCCCACCTCATCCATTATAAAAATGGGTTTACGTGGTTTCATCACTTCTACTCCAGGCAAATACTGGGATGATTCCTAACATAAGGCCACGGTCATCTCCTACCCAATCCTATCCCCAATTTACAAATACACAAAATAGTACAGCCATCACAATAGCACAGGTGATCATAGAAATTTTATACAAACGCACAAATATACGGGGCTATATGAAAAGATTATTTAGGAATGAGAAAAGAAGACCATCACGAATTGTTGTAAAGATTAACACATACATTGCTACCACGACCACTCGCAACTAATGCATATTCTCAACCGAGCCTTAATAGATGATGTTGATTGATGTAGCAGCTTTGCGACATCATGGCCATGTAGCCCCGTGTACTTGGGTTTATGTGGAATTTTATAATAACCTGCGTTATTGTTATGGCTGTATTAGTTTGTAGGTGAGGGTTTGGGATGGAGGCGGCCGTGGCCTTAAGTTAGGAGCCATCCCGGCATTTGCCTGGAGTAGAAGTGGGAAACCATGGAAAACCACTTCCAAGATGGCTGAGATGGGAATCGAACCCTTCTGTTCTCAGTTCTGCCTCACGAGGTTGGGGTGAGTAGACGCCGTTCTAGCCCTCAGACTAGAAGTAAAATTATTTGGCAGAGCTGGAAATCGACCCTGGACCTCCGGATTGACAGCCGAGAATGTTTGCCGCTATGAGCCATAATAATAGGTTAGTTGTCATAGTTGAACACGTGTTCTACTTTTCACTTTTAATATACAAGGTACACTTTATATGATTTTTAATAAGAGTCGACTTTGGCAGAATCAAATGTGATAGAACTATCAATTTAGCGGCTTTGTCACTGGATCCAATGACTTTCAATTCCTTTGACATACAAGAACGTAATAAATTGTCGTCTGCTTCGTTGCGTATTGGCTATATAGCATTCCCGGCTCTGCCAAGAAATTTAATTCTAGTCTGAGGGCTGGAACAGGGTACACTTAGCCTCGTGAGGCAGAACTGAGAAGAGGTGGGTTCAATTCCTACCTCAGTCACCTTAGAAGTGGCTTTCCGTGATTTCCCACTTCTACTCCAGGCAAATGTCGGGATGGTTCCTAAACTAAGGCTACGGTCGCCTCTATCCCAATCCTCATCTGTTTTACAAATACCATCACAATAACGCAGATTATCAGACTAATTCCACACACAAACCCAAGTCCTTGGGGTTACATCACCACGTTGTCGCACAGCCCTTAACAACAACATAATAAATTGTCAATTCATGACGTAGGCCTACTTATTTTTTAAGAGCGTTAAAAATCCCTCAGTATGCCTTCCTTCGGAGGGGAAGTAAAGCCGGCAGGCCAATGTCATAGATGTATAGCATGTAAAAAGCTTGCACGGTGGGTGAGTGGATAGCGTGTCGGTCTACTAACCCCCAAGATTGCAGGTTCGCTCCTGGCCGTTGTAAGTGAATTTTGAAAGGCGGCAAAAATACGACTCGCATGTCATACGATGTTGGCATGTCAAAGAACCCATTTGAATTCAGTAGGCCGTGTTCATAATGGCAAAATTAATCTCGGGAGTTTCCACCAACACAAAGTTCCTCATTTCTCTACTAGAAAGCGCTATAGTGTTCAAGGAGCTTAGATATCTAACCTCCTTGACTTTCATAGTGATTCGAAGAACAACGAAATTCGACATGCAAGCTACCCTCTGGGTGTCAAATTACAAAGCTTGCACCCAGCACCCGAGGCCATACGATATTATTATTATTATTATTATTATTATTATTATTATTGCATGTAAAAGAACCTTACACTACCGGTAACTACAATTTTGTAAAGCTAAATTTGTAGGTTCGATTTTTATTAATGCTTTATTAAGTTCCAACGTTCGCCGCCAGGTGCCAGTTGTGGTGGCATCTAGTGGCCAAGTTCATGGCTAGGTGTCGTTGACGGTAGCATTTGGTAGAAAAAGTAGGAACTACTTGAAATTGATCGTCTGCAGTTCTTACCTGAATTACAGTTAACACACACAGCCATCACAATTAACACCGGTTATCAGAGAAATTCTACACACACCCAAAGTACATGTGGCTACATGACCACGTTGTCGCTGCTCCTTAACTGAGGAAACAACCATGACGTGTTTAGAAAAGATTGAAACTCTATTATTTGATACGGTGATAAGCACATTCCTTTAATGATTAAGAAATCCAGCGACTTTTGAAATTTAAGTTAGTAATGTTGTTTCAAGAGTTTGCATTAAGTCGGCTAGACGCCACGTTTATATATACTTTTAGAAAATAGAAGCTTTCTAGCATGGTAAAAACTAGTTGTATTTATATTTCTACCTCCTCCCTCGCCCTAATTATCATCTGCCACGTGCCCCCTAAGTGAAATAATCTAGCGACGATACTGGGTATAGTTCCTGTTCTGAATATGGGAGTTTTGGATTAGGGAGAAATGGATATTAAAAACTTAATATTAGTCTAAGCTCACATCAAGGTGCATATTGCATGGGACTAAAATTCCCAAATGTGGTATTTGAAGAACTGTTCGACGACTTCAAGCCAGGTACTTTTACGTTTGTGAGAGATCTCAGCATGAGTACACCCGTTGAATGTTGGTTAAATAAGAAATGCATAATGTATTAGAAGAACATTGAATTATTATTAAATAAACTTGTCATCAATCAACTGTCAATCGCTTCCTGGACCCGGGAATTGCCTGCTGGCCGTCGTATTAATACTGTCTCTCGATAGATGGCTCTGCCAGCGAAGGAGCTGCTTGACGAAAGATGGCAGCACTGTTGCGTTGGGCGCTGCTTCAAGCGCCTCAGTAGTTTGTGTGCTGTGCGCGGGTAACCACGTTGCTTGCTGTTGTGTGGGCTTGTATATATTCACGTAAACCGCCAAGTTGGAAAAAAGTTTTGTCCCGGCTATTGTGTTAATTTTATGCCAAGTGTTTTAATAAAGGCAATTAATTGCTAAATGTAATGTTTTAAATAGTGCTATTTTAAAAAGGAATCATTAACGATGGTGGATAGTAACACAATTATCGAAGGAACTGTAAAATTTCGTGATGGCAAGAAGGTACATAATTATCATTTACACATTCATTATTCCTAGTTTACATTCCCACAATATATTACCTTAACTTTATAGTGGCCAGTATCTTTTACTTCAATTTTCTGAAGTAACTTATTTCATTAAAAAAAATTGAATGCAATACAGCGCCGTAAATGAATTATTTTATTTTTGAAATAAAGATCATGCGAATAATACGAAAGTTATTTAGTTTTTATTTTATTTTAAATTGATGAATAGAAGAACTTCGTAAAGTTTTAACATTAAGAACGTATTTCAATAAATCTGAATATTCTAATGGAGACACTTTTAACTTCTTTATTAAAATTGCTGTATTTTATGAAATTTCGTTCTTTCTTCTAGTGGAAGTCCAGATGGTGCGTGATGCGCAAGCTGTCTCCAGTTGCAGGTATGTCATTCTCCAGAAAGACTGCCCTCTCCCTAAATAGCCTACTTTTTGCAAACCGTCTGGAACAGTAGCCTATTTAAAAATGGCATTTAAGGGATATCTGCAAAGTATTAATTAGTGTTGTTTAATAAGGACTTCAGTTGATTGATCTGCGGCGATTTGTCGTCAGAAACCGCGATTGGCACCTATAGACGTCATTGCTTAGGGCGCAGTGGTTGTCTGACAGTTTGATGATTAGGATTCAATTTCAAGATATTGAGTCAAGTATGTTAATTTTCTTTAGTCACTCATTCACATTTTGAATAGTCGGTTGTTGCCTTAGTTTGCCGAAATGCTTATCTGGGAAGGTAGCGAAATTGGATAACGTCAGTGTCAGTTGTAAGACACCCATGTCTGTAGATTTGCTGTCACGTTAGAGCAACGTTTTGGCTTCCTGTCGTCTCTATAGAGAACCATTATTAGTGTTATTGGAAGTCTGTTAAGCGTTGGCCTTCAAACCTCAAGATAACGGATTCGATCCCAGCTCAGTCTAATAACATTTAAGGCTGTTATAATTGAAAGGAACATTAAACCCAAAACACCATTATTGTTCACAGCGTAGCCATACTCTTTTCTCCTAATTTTAGCCCTTTTAACTTTGATATTCAGCGAAAAAACAACTAGTTTTGGTGAAAATTATAAACAAGAATTCAGTTCGCAGTCATCAAAATTTTTAGGAAAATTGAAGCAAATGAATGTGCCGTATAAGTCAAGAAATCATTTCGAATGTCCTCGCGGCTGTAGGATCGATTGCCACTTGCGTGAAAATAGTCAGCCCAAAGAAACTGCAATCAATTGAAATCTTCTGATGCTCTATTTCAATATCGGCACTGTATTGCCGCAGGCATAATATAGCCTAGATTGTTAATATCGATTGAAGTGAAGTGTTTTTTGCTCTTGTGAGGCTACTTCAAGTATATTTTGGGCAAAATAATTTGTGGCCTACCATAGAGAGAAATGATTCCCATGATAAGTGTTATATTCACAAGGAGTATTGAGGTAGGATTTGGGTAGGAAGCTGTCGTGGCCTTAGACTAATGTTAGGTACCGTACCGACATTTGCCTGGAGTAAAAGTGGGTAAACTACGTAAAACTATTTCCAGGATGGATGAGGTTGGAATCTAACCCGCCTCTTTTCAGTTTTGCCTCACGATGCTGAGTGTAGCCCATTCCGGCCTCGGACGAGAATTAAATTTAGGTCTATTAGCAAAGCCGGGAATCGAATCCGGTGACAGCCAAGAATCCTAGTCACGAGGCGGGCAACTGGACGAGTGCAAAGGAACTGGCCACCCAACTGCACGTAATCTAGGGCCCATGAAGCCTAGTTATTGAACCCTTGTCATATCCAAGGTTTTTTTTATCGGATCGCCTGCGTCCCTTGTTGATATTGCTGTAAAATTATTATAATTAACGTTGTTGTTAATTCATTGAACGGACTAGGGCTATCTTGAGCATTAGCCCCGTGTACTTGGGTGTGTATTGGGATTGTCTGATAACCTGCAATTCTTTAGTGACAGTAGTACTATGAGTAGTTGTAATTATTAGAGTGAGAGATTGGAGAAACTACCTCGGGACATGAAATAAGGTAGCATCCCAGCATTTTCCTAGATGCCTAGGGGTATGTAATACATAACCTGGGGAAAGCATACTCAAGACCACCTCGCCACGCAGTGGCTAGCATTGTTGGCTGTCGACCCGGAGGTACCGGGTTCAATCCCCGGCTCTGCCGAGAATTTTATAGTCTTGGTATGGTCTGGTATGGGGTCTTCCAGCCTCGTGATGCAAAATGGGAACATGTCGGATGCTGTGGCAGGAGGAGGAGTGTAAAGGAACTGATCACCCTACCACACGCAAACTCCGGCTTGGGATACCTGCTTAGTGATCACTGGTGCGCAATTTAACGCAATTGAAATACATGAAAATACGGTTGCGGTATCTTATTTTGGTGTTTGTTGTTAAATTAGGTGTGTCAAACTATTATTTGACACGAATGTCGAAATAAGTAGACAGTAAAAGAACTGACTACGTGACAGACGCGTAGCGGAATGCGACTTTTTCCGGCAGGTGACCTTCAGACGAAAAGTGTTGGAACGAATTTGTACAGCGTGGCGTGACGATTGCTGCTATTACGTATGCAGCTACTCCACGAATTACTTTTTCAACCTATTTACGCCTGCCACAGGCTACGTGGCCGTTGGAGGAAGAAAGATCCTGGGACTATTGATTTCTCATTAAAATATTAATTGCCTCGCGATCAAGTTGTTGAATACTGCGTATAATTGCCGGATGTTTAAAGAAGTATAAACTTGAGACCTGTCAGATTGAAGAGTTAATAACCTTCCGTAATTTATTGTGTTGTTATTGTTGTTTTCATGTGGTCATCGGCCCCATGTCCTCAGTTTCATTCATCATCAATTGAATCGGTCGGAGCAGAAAAGCATTAAGTTAAAAATGGTCATTTTTTAAACAATTAAGTTAGTATTCTGAAGTAAACTTAAGCCTCCGTGGCTTAGGCGGCAGCACGCCAGCCTCTCACCACTGGGTCCGTGGTTCAAATCTCCATGTGAGATCTGTGCTGGACAAAACGGAGGCAGACAGGTTTTTCTCCGGGTACTGCGGTTTTCCCTGTCAAAATTTCATTCCAGCAACACTCTCCACTATCATTTAATTTCATCTATCATTCATTTCATCATTGCCCCAGAGGAGTGCGTCAGGCCTCGGCAGTCGGCACAGTTCATATCCTCACCGCTAGATGGGGGCTTCATTCGTCCCATTCCTGACCCGTTCGGAGACTGGAAGCAGGCTGTGGATTTTCATTTTTTCAAGTTAGTATTCTGAAGTATTGACCCAAGGGCCTTAGAACGACACAGGAAAGACTTACGCCAGCCTTCTCTTTAAGTCACTCCATGTGAGATCTGTGCTGGACAAAACGGAGGCAGACAGGTTTTTCTCCGGGTACTCCGGTTTTCCCTGTCAAAATTTCATTCCAGCAACACTCTCCAATATCATTTCATCTATCATTCATTTCATCATTGCCCCAGAGGAGTGCGTCAGGCCTCGGCAGCCGGCACAGTTCATATCCTCACCGCAAGATGGGGGCTTCATTCGTCCCATTCCTGACCCGTTCGGAGACTGGAAGCAGGCTGTGGATTTTCATTTTTTCAAGTTAGTATTCTGAAGTATTGACCCAAGGGCCTTAGAACGACACAGGAAAGGCTTACGTCAGCCTTCTGTTTAAGCCAGAAACCACTGCTACATGTTGTGCGATCAGAGGAGAAAAGCATTAAGTCAATGATTTGCTCCATTTCAGCGCCGTATTCCGTACTTAATGTTGGCCGCAGTGCAAGATTCCCGCGTCGTACAGTGCTATTGTAAATGACATTTGTACAGGGTTTAGATGGTTTTTATGTTACGAATCCATTTTAAAATAAAGGCATTAATTCACGTTACCAAAATTGGTTTGAAAAATATGTTTATTAAATTAAGATTGATATTCCGCTAACACAAGAAGCCTCCGGGCTTAGGCGGCAGCACGCCGGCCTCTCACCGCTGGGTCCGTGGTTCAAATCCCGGTCACTCCATGTGAGATCTGTGCTGGACAAAACGGAGGCAGACAGGTTTTTCTCCGGGTACTCCGGTTTTCCCTGTCAACATTTCATTCCAGCAACACTCTCCACTATAATTTCATTTCATCTGTCATTCATTTAATCATTGCCCCAGAGGAGTGCGTCAGGCCTCGGCAGCCGGCACAATTCATATCCTCGCCGCTAGTTGGGGGCTTCATTCATTCCATTCCTGACCCGGTCGGAGACTGGAAGCAGGCTGTGGATTTCATTTCATTCCGCTAACACAAATAGAGCCTCCGTGGCTTAGGCGGCAGCACGCCGGACTCTCACCGCTGAGTCCTTGGTTCAAATCCCGGTCACTCCATGTGAGATCTGTGCTGGACAGAACGGAGGCAGACAGGTTTTTCTCCGGGTACTCCGGTTTTCCCTGTCAAAATTTCATTCCAGCAACACTCTCCACTATAATTTCATTTCATCTGTCATTCATTTAATCATTGCCCCAGAGGAGTGCGTCAGGCCTCGGCAGCCGGCACAGTTCATATCCTCGCCGCTAGATAGGGGCTTCATTCATTCCATTCCTGACCCGGTCGGAGACTGGAAGCAGGCTGTGGATTTTTTCATTCCGCTAACACAAATATAACCTGAATTGTTGCTTCACAACATAGATGACTAATATAGTGTGTTTGTTAAGTTCTGTTCTGTCCTGTCAATGACATTTTCTCTGTCTCCTGAAAAGTGGTGAAAATTGACTTAATACTTTTCAGCTCCGGCCGATTCAATTCATATCTTAATATCTTCTCTAAAGAAGAGGGCTAATATCCCACCTTCTTAACTTATCTGGCCCATATCGGAATAATGCATGGAAGTGGGGTGAAAATACCTACAATAGTTAACTTCTTCAGGCCTATGTAGCCTATAGTATGCCAACGATATGGTAGATGCTAAGGTGATTAATAGTCTACTGTAGATTTGATTCTTACAAACATTACTCAACATTGGGCCGTTCTTTTAAGAGTTATCAAAAGGAAAAGAGCTTGTAGTTTTACGTGGAATCCTAACCACTGGGGTGTGACATTTTGCCTTGAAAATCTCACATGCATTTACCTAGAATCGAGCCTGATCCCCCTTTGTGAAACACAGAGAGTTTGTCCACTGTGCCCTAAGAATTATCAAGATTGTTCGTACGTTGGTACCACTTCCGATTGTTATCAAAGACAACCACCCAAAAGAGGAGAAATATTGCATGGGGAGTTAGCATGAAGTTCAGTGAAAATTGCGTCAGACCTTGAGGAGCTAATTCAATATTGTCCATGAATTTGGTTGTCTTATTTGTTTACCGTGTACTTTAGACCTGCCACCTTTCCAAGTAATGGCCACGCCCAATGTTGTTTGAATTCGGAGATCTCACGGGACCCGGTGACTCAACATACCTACACCATTTTTTGCACTCATACAGAATATCTAACCAGGAAAGAAGTTTGGTGTCTTAACCCTCGGCATCGAGCTGAGTTTTCCCGGTATGCGCAGCGGAGAAAATCCTTCTCATAACTTCTTGGTGGCCCGGCCTGTTGGGGGCGATTGTTGGAGGATAGGGAGAGATTATAGTTTGACTCTTAACATTTAGTTTTTTTTAAGTTATAGCCGTTTTACTAAATTTAATTTTAAGAAGTTCCACAAAAATCGATCCACCAAAAAATCCAATATAGAGGGATAAATTAATAGAAAGTTTATTTTATTGTTTTCTTTTATTTATACATGCACCTTACAAGTTTTGCGAGAAAAGAAGGAAAATATTAGTAAGTTTACTTTTAAGTTCCTTATTTTAACTTACATCTTATGATTACAATAACAAAATCTTACTGAGTCTTTAAAAGCGTTCTAAAACCATTTCATTTATTCACTGAGTACATGAAAATATCTCAAAATGATCAAAACAAAACGTATGTTTCTTTTAATTGCGCATATATATTTTTTTTTTTTTTCAAACTTAAAAATCGGGACATTTTTATTTATATTCGGGATGCCGGGACCTGCTCCTTTAAATCCCGATATTTTTCGTATGGTCACCTTAGGTATTGAGAAGCCTCCGTGGCTTTGGCCGCAGCACGCCGGCCTCTCACCTCTGGGTCCGTGGTTCAAATCGCGGTCACTCCATGTGAGATCTGTGCTAGACAAAACGGAGGCAGACAGGTTTTTCTCCGGCATTCAAGCAACACTCTCCACTATCATTTCATTTCATCTGTCATTCATTTAATAATTGCCCAAGAGGAGTGCGTCAGGCCTCGGCAGCCGGCACAATTCATAGCCTCGCCGCTAGATGGGGGCTTCATTCATTCCATTCCTGACCCGGTTGGAGACTGGAAGCAGGCTGTGGATTTTCATTTCACCTTAGGTATTGGGCATGCAGATTGTTTCCGTGCCGAGTGGGGATTGTGCGCGCAGCTGTCGGGCTTGCGTGCAGTGTACAGTACAGTATATTGCATGTTAACGAAGAAAGTGAAAGAAACAATGATGTGGGTAGTTAGCCTGCCCCCTGTCAAATGGTGTCAAGCGACCTTTATGCGAGTTCATCGTTTGATCAACCGCATGAATGGTAATAATTGTCCCGATTACTGTGCATAGCAAAGTGACTTGAAATTGAATTCAGGTCTTTGATGCACAGTGTGATGACTAAATTCATAGTCCTTTCTAACCGATCCGCAGGTGTTGCAAACCTGATGGGCTACTGTGTACTCTTGACCGCCCAGCTGCAGTTCGGTTACCGGCACCTACAGTATTCATTCTTATCATTGATTATGTAGATATATTTTCTATTCCTGGAGAACCCTGCGGCGTAGGTACGACGAACTGCATCAAATCTGGGTATTGCCGATCAGTTGTTAATTCAATTTAGGGGCTTGGGACATCATCATCAGCCCCATGTAGTTGGGTGTTTGTTGAATGTGTCGGGTAACCTGTATCACTGTGGTAGTCTATGTAGCTACTTGAAATTACTTGAAATAAGGTAATATCCGGGCATTTGCTTGGAGGGAGTATGGAAAAGAACACACTCAAGATAGCCGATGTTTGGGCCGGGATTCGAAACTACGATAGCAAGCATAGCTACGCCACGGGGAATATTGCCGATTAGAAGGAAAGGAGGAAAGCCTGTAGTTTTACGTGACCGTTAATCTTGCAACCAATTCACATACCTTGACCTGGAATCAAACCCAGTCCACCTTGCTGGCTTGACCACTGCGCCACCTTTGCCGATTATAATCCCGTCGCTGGCAGTGGCTTCCTGAGTGTGGTTTTCACTCTGGTTTTCCACACTTCTTCCAAGCAAATTCAGGGATGGTACCTTATTTGAAACACCTAAGCTAATCCCCTGCCCTGATACATAAACTTAGGCTACATACACAAGTACAGTCACCACAGAAATATACATTATCGCACAAATTTTACTCTCACCCAAGTACACGGGGATGATGAACAAAATGTCCAAAATCGGTAACAAATATTTCGTGGGTTACTTTGGCTTTCTCTCCATGTTTTCGTGCTTTCTGTTGTTGATTCATTTAAGAACTTTGCGACATCGTGGTCATGTAGTCCTGTGTAATAGAGAGTGCGTGGGAAATAGGTCTGGTAACCGTCGTCATTCTGACTGTATTAGTGTGTGTATTTGTAATTGACTCCAGTATTTGCAAGGAGGTGGCCTTGGCCTTAAATTAGGATGTATCCAGGCATTTACAGTATAAGTAGGAAAGTTGACTACTTATAGGACAGCTGAAGTGGGAATCAAACCCATCTCTTCTCAGTTCTACCTCACTAGGCCGAATGTACCCCGTTCCAGCCGTCAACCCAGAATTATTAACTCTCTTGGCAGAGTCGAGAGTCGAGCCCATGACCCAGAGTCTCAATGCTTACCCCGATACCATACAAGGTGGCATTCACACTTAACGTTAGGATGGATGCTTAGCCCAATTCTTGAGACATCTCCCCTCTACTGAACATCTCTCGCATGATTGGTGTTTGCACTCTAAACCAAAATGTGTGCTATCATTTTCAGTTCTGTCCTATGGAACGTAATCTAAGTTTCGTGTCGTAAATTTAAGATTGCGTAAAATAAAACTCCACTTCGTTAAGTTGCGCACCATGACAGCACACGGACATCTACAGTCGTCGTCGTCCGTAAATGGGGCGTTAAATATAGAAGTTCGCACTGTATTTTGTGCATTTCTGTATTTCCCGTATCTGAAACTGGTTTTGAAGTATTAAACATCTGATTTTCAGTTTGAGACTGCTTTTGTGCACTGATCTCTATTAATGTGTGCGTAGTGGCGGTCACCGCGGAGGCCCGGGTTCGATTTCCGGCTCTGTGAAGAAATGTAATTCTGGTCTGAGAGCTGGAGTGGGGTACACTGAGCCTCGTGAGGCAAAACTGAGAAGAGGCGTGTTCGATTCCCACGTCAGTCATCCTGGAAATGGTTTTCCACTTCTACATAGGCGAATGACGGGATGGTTCCCAAATTCCCTCGCATTTAAGCAGTCTGAAATACCAACTGATTGCACCGGGATTAAATCCCACAACTTGGGTACAGCAGGCGAGAACTTCTCAATGCTCCATTCTGTTAATACGTCGATCACTTAGAAATCGAGATTCAAAGCTCAATTTAATAATTTGTGTAATATTGAGGAAGTACAGTACACTGTATTGGAAATGTCATAAATGTGTTCAGGTGATACCAGAGTGTGTGTGGTCGGTACGTTGCTTCGGAATAGAACGACGCGGTTTATGCGTTCCTAAAATAAAGAGTGCAGTGACTCAGTAAGTGCGACCTTCCAAGAAATAAAGCGTGTGTGCCTCCGTGATGTGAGCTTTGTGTGGTTTCTGAGAGTGCCAGGCGTGATTCTGTCTTCATGTGTTTGCTGTCTTCGCGTGTTACTGTTTCTTACTTACGATTAGGGAGAAAGTGTACGAAGTAAACTTATAGTTGTATTGGACCTTACGTCACGCCGGAGAGTAATAAGGATAGCCCAAGGTTGCAGGTTCGTATCCTGGCGCAGTCAGCTGGCATTTGAGGGTGTGCAAATGCGAGGGAGCCGTATCAGTAGATTTACTGGCACGTTAGAGATACCCTTCGGGGCAAAATTCCGGCACCCCGACGTCTCTAAAAGCCAGAGTAGTTAAAATGGACGTAAAACCAATAACATTATTATTATTATCAATAGACGAGGGACATAAGCATTATCCTCGTCTTTGAAAGTGTGACGCAGCAGTACGTTCTCGCTTGCTGTGGCCAAAATTGCAGGATCGAATTCTGGCGCAGTCAGTTAGCTTTTGAGCGTGCGCAAACTCGAGGGAAACTTGTCAGTAGATGTTTGTTGTTGTTGTTAATTCATTTAAGGTACTTGAAACGTCTTGGTCATCAGCGCCGTGTAGTTGGGTGTATGTAGAGCTTACCTGATAACATGTATTCCTTTGGTGACTGTAGTTCTGAGTGTAACTGAACTAGGGGCAGAGATGGGGTATGTGCCCCGGGATTTGAAGTAAGTTACAATACTATCCCTGCATTTGACTGGCGAAAGTGTGGAAAATCACACTCAGGTTAGCCACTTTCAATACAGGGATTCGAACCTCTGTTCTCAGGACTTGCTGCAACTGGTTTGGCAGGCGAAAGATCCCCTTCGGGGCTAAATTCCAGCACCCCGGCGTCTCTAAATGCTGCAGTAGTTAGAAGGAACGTAAAACTTATAGCATTATTATTATCTAAAATAATGGTTATGACTTAAAGATTTCCAATATCTGGGTAGATCAACTCGTGGTCCAGTGGCTAGCATTCTTAGCTGTCATCCGTGAGGTACGGATTCAATTCCCAGCTCTGCAAAAAAAAAAAAAAAAAAAAAAGGCACCACTGAAAAATGGCTTCTAACACGATAACTTTAGCTCAGACTATTTTGCATTTTGTGCTACGAAACTGTTGTTGTTGTTGTTTCATTTGAGGGGCTTCGACATCGTGGTCATATGTGAGTGTATGTGGAATTTCGTCTGACAACTTGTTTTATTATGGTAGCTGTGTTAGTATGTGTATTAGTAATGCAGGTGAAGATTGGGAAGGAGGCGGCTGTAGCCTTAAGTTAGGAATCTGTAGAGGCTAGCATTCTTGACTGTCAACTAGGAGGACCGGGTTCGATTCATGGCTCTTCCAGGAAATTTAATTATGATCTTAGGGCTGGAACGGGATGCACTCAGCCTCGTTAGGCAAAACTGAGAAGTTGTGGCTTCGATTTCTACCTCAGCCATCCTGGAAGTGGTTTTCCGTGGTTTACCACTTCTACTCCAGGTAGATGTCGGGATGGTATCTTACTTAAAGCCTTGACCGCTTCCTACCCAAATCCTTCCTCCATTACAAGCACGCACACCCAAGTGCACGTAGCTACGTGGCCACGATGCCACAAAGCCCATTAAATAATCTTCAACAACAAGTTAGGAATCATACCGGCTTTCGCATGGAGTAGAAGTGAAACCACGGAAAACCCCTTGCAGTGTGACTGGGGCGGGAATAGAATGTGTACCCCATTGCAGTCCTTAGACCGGAATTAAAATTATTTCTTAAGTTTAGGGGCTGCGACAACGCGGTCATGTAGCCGGAATTAAATGGTTTGAGAAGTTTCGAAACCATTCTTTTAGTGATTCCTATACAAACATTTAGTTGTAACTCTTCAGTTGATCAACATGAATTTGCCCAATGTCTGGACTGGTTTCTTCTTCTTCTTGGTCTTAGTTCGATTTCGAACGTAGTGACCCTTCACGCAATTCTGTAAACAATACCCCGCCATACAATGTAAAGAAACATTCCTGGAGAAAATTAAATGTAGGCCTATTAGTTATGATCCAAAATCGTCCCATTATAATACTTATAGTACTGTATATAGAACCCTGACCTACAGGGTGACTGCCAAGAAAGCTTTCCAGTCGCTAAGCCACGCTACGAAACATGTGTTGCAAATCTCAGAATTTACCCCATAATGTTCTATGATATTAACCCTAATTGTGTTGTACACAAACTGTTAAAGACACTGGGTTGAAACTTGTATAGTTTTGTACGCCTACTGATGTATAAAATTAAACATCCAACTAATTTTCCACTGTGTGTTTGAGTCTTCAGTCTTTTGATTGGTTTGATGCAGCCCTCCATAACTCCCTGCCCTGAGGTAATCGTCTGAATCTACATAACTATCACACCTGTTTAACATAATCTACCCTTGGTCTACCCTTACTGTTCTTGTCCTCGAACCTTTGCTAAGTGACAGTGTCTTAGTAACTGTCTTACCAACCTATCTCTTCTCTACCGACAGTAGTGGCTACGCTGGCTACAGCGCTGCGTTAGGTCATGGGGCCAAGCTCTCTGCTGACTCGGTAGACGCGTGGGTTCGAGCCCCACCGTCGGCTGTCCTTGAAATGGTTTTCCGTGGTTTCCCATTTTCAACACCAGGCAAATGCTGGGGCAGTACCTTCTGACAGGCCACGGCCGCTTCCTTCCACATCCTTGTCCAGTTTAATTCATCTTCATCCATTCCATCTCTCATCCCGACGCGCAGGTCGTCCACGGGCGTCGACTAGAAAGACCTGCACTCGGCCTCTCAGGAGGCTACACGAAAAAAAAAACCTCTTCTCTTCATTACCAGTCGCCAGGAACACCTCTGCTCTCCCACTCATCTTATTACCTCTTCATTTGTTACTCTGCCTACTAACTATCTGATAATAATACTCCTGTAACACCACATTTAAAATGCTTCTGTTCTTCCCTTTTCTGCTGTCGAACAGTCCAAGTTTCACTACCATAGAGTGGCACGCTCCAGAAAAAGGTTCCAATAATTACTTTTTAAAACCTAAACTTATATTTTCCGTTAAATGTCAGTATTCCTCCATTTTCACTTGGCTCTTTGTGTATGTTTCACGGCACGAAGAATGGCAATGTAAAGAAATGTGACAGTTCGCTCTATTTTAGAGTCACTTGCATTTTTATTAACTTCGGGATCGCCTATACTTGGGATGTGGATCGGGCAACACTGCCTGTTTTCTGAAGTATTGCATATTAACTTAGAACCCGCTAAAACCATGTTGCAAACCCCATACTATCAAACAATTGCATTTCCATAAAAACGTTTCCGTCACTACTGATGTTATGTATACCATTTTGTGACGTCATATCCGCTCACGTTATATCACTGGAAGGGTCAGTTACCTGCCTAGCTCAATGGTTTGGTCCAAGGTAATGTTATTATTTTCTCAACAGTTACTGTGGTCAATAAAGATAGTGAGAGGGGACTTTGTTTTATTGATAGCATTTACTCAGATAAGTCTCGTGTAGTGTAAACATGTTGTTGATTGATGTAGGGGCTTTACGACATCATGGTCATGTAAACCCGTGTACTTGGGTGTGTTTCTGGAATTTTCCTGATAACCTGTGTTATTGTGATGGATGTATTATTATGTGTATCTGTAATTCATATGAGGGTTGGGAAAGAGATGGCCGTGGCCTGAAGTTAGTAACCATTTCCCTGGAGTAGAATTGGAAAACCACGGAAAACCATTTCCGAGATGGCTGAAATGTGATTCTAACTCTGCTCATTTTTTCCTCACGAGGCTGAGTGTACCCTTTACCAACCCTCAGACTAGAATTAGGTCTCCTGGCGGGGCAGGGACTCAGCCGTGACAGCAAAGATTGTTGTTGATTTATTTAAGGGCTTTGCGATATCATGGTCATGTAGGCCCTTGTACATGGGTATGTGTGTAATTTGTCTGATAACCTGTCTTATTGTGATGGCTGCATTACTGTGAGGGTTTGTAATTCTGGCGAGAATTGGGAAGGAAGCGGCCGTGGCCTTTAGTTAGCAACTATCCTGGCAGTTGCCTGTAGAAGAAGTGGGAAACTACGGAAAACCACTTCCAAGATGGCTGAGATGGGAATCGAACCCTCATCTTGGTAACCTTACCTCTCCTGGTAGTCTTCACCCCAAGTGTCTTGCAGAATATACTAGACTATACCATGCTTTGTGGCTTCAGCAAACATAGTTGTTCTGCCGCCAGAAATTTTTTGAATGGGTGTGATATCAGATGTTTTGCAATATTCTTGATAAGATAATGGACCTTATCAGACCGTTGGCGGCTGATAGCCTATATTGTGTTAGGTAAGATCAGCACATCCAAGAATAGTGGTATCGCCTTCATATGGCTGTACATTCTTATATCCTTTATCTTGCTTCGATTGCTTGTTGAGACTAGAAGACACTGCCTCTCTCTGTGTGTTTTGCAACGTCTCCCTAAGGTAGACCACAGCATAGGCTACTTTCATATTGCAGTGGTTATCATGAAAATGCCTTTTAATGCGGTGCTAACTTATGACATCAATCTCGTTTTACATGTTCATTGCCACAATCTTAACGTAGACCATTTGTATCGTAACTTCATTCTATTGCATATTTTTGAATCATTCAGGTTAAAGAAATGGAGGTCCTTCATTGATAATTCGATTACTTTTGAACAATTGATTGCTATGGTCTTGACTTTTGGTAGCGGATTGTGCATTGATCAGATGAAAGCGAAATATTTTCTACCAAATTGTTCGGTGCCTATTAGTTCCTCCCGTCCTTTCAGATTGCACACCGTACAATCCTTGAGGGCATTACATATTCTACTAACATTCCATTTAGGCGTTGCTTGCAAGTGGCTAGATTAAGATTATTATTATGATTATTATTTTACAAGGATCACGCTGCAGTTTTATTTATTTTTCTTTGTGCGGAGTTTTCTCTGTGTTCAGTACTCATTTATGCGTTCGCTGGCCTGCTTCCTTTGTTCTATCCAGGTTCTTCCAGTCTTCTTGTTTTTTCAGCGGCTGGAACCCCTTCGAAATTTTTCACTATGTTCCTAAAAGTATTTTTTAATAACAATTGAGCCTCTGAGATGTTAAACGTTTCAAAATTATTATTAGGCTATTATTATTGAACAATTTTGTGTGTTGACTATAATTTAACATATCTGCTTTTGAAACCGTCAAAAATTGATTCTGATGAAATGTAGTTGGTTGGTTCGTTCCTCAGTTTAGGGGCTGCGACAACGCGGTCTTGGTTGGTTGGTTGGTTGGTTGGTTGGTTGGTTGTTTGGTTTAGAGCCTGCGACAACGCGGTCATGTAGCCCCGTGTACTTTGTGTGTGTGTAGAATCTGTCTGATAACCGGTGTTAATTGTGATGGCTGTATTAGTGTGTGTTATCTGTAATTCAGGTAGGCTAAGGACTGCAGACAATTATTTTCAAGTAGTTCCTACTTTTTCTACCAAATACTACCGTCGGCGACACCTAGCTATGAACTTGGCTACTAGATGCCACAGCAGCCGGCACCTGGCGATGAACGTTGGAACTAATAGAGCGTTAATCAAATCTACCGTACAAAGTTAGCTTCACACAATCGTTGTTAGTGGAAGATTCTTTTACATGCCATAAATATGTTACATGGGCCCACCAGCTTTACTTCCCTTCCGAAGGAAAGCATACTGAGGGATTTTTAACGCTCTTAAAAAATCCGACGACTTCGACCGGGTTTGAACCCGCAATCTTGGGCATAGAAGCTCAGCATGCTACTAACTACGCCATCGAAGCCGCTTATGAAATATAATTCGTGCCTAATATTCGTCATGCTTGATAACTTTCTTTTATTTGTTTATTTACTGTCCATGCTTATTTGTTTCTTTTTCAATAATTTCTAATTTTAATTGTTTATTTTGAGGCAGTATGATTCCGTTTCCTTTGAATCAAATATGTAATTATAAATCAGCCTTGTAGACCAAACATAAAGTTGAAATTAGTGTACAGCCCTCTATGAAAGCGAAATGCAAGTAAAGATGGTTCGATTCATGGCCTCGTTCAACAAAGCCGATGGTAGATGGTAGTACAGGAAACGCCACTCAAGAGTTCTCTGCATTTGTGACCGGATGACGATAAAATCGAGCCCCTGACATAATTTCTTCCTCCTGAGTAAACCTGTCTGACTTGGCTAACTACAAGCAGATTTATCAGTACAAGAGACCCCGGTCTGTAGCCTATGGGTTCACCTGTGAATACAATCCATGATGTGTGCGACCTCTATTAGGGTTCTTGTGTGATTCATAAAGCACGTTTCTTCATTGTACGATCTCGTTATTCTTCTGGGGCAAAGTTTGAATCATATAGGCCTAGTTATGACATGACGTAATTATTTTAACTAATGCTCTCTATTACTCCAGCGTGTGGCAATCTTGCGGTACAGTAGGCAATACTATCTCCCGTATCTTAAGTTATTATTGGAGGCCTAGAAGCCATTTTCAGTATTGCCTAAGTTATCTAATATCAGAAGTGTTTTACAGTCGGTCAACACGATTGTGCCCAATTAGATTGGGCGGAAAGTGACAGTTATTTTAACACTCTAATATCCGAAAGAAATATTAACTTACATGGATTATGTATAAGCTTCTCGTGGGGGGGGGGGGGTTAATATGATGACATGTTTCGTTCGTCATGCGATCATCATCAGATCTTGTAATTACTGATGAATCGCGATTACTCCATCACTCTAATGTAAGAACTAATGTTATGTCACCACTGGCATAGCCTAAAATGACAATATTAGTTCATAAACAAGATGTTCAATAAAGAACATATAGCCTACTTTCTCCTAAATACATGGGTATAGTTATAACTCTTTGTCCTTTTCAAGGAGTATAATTGTATGTTGGTTTTAGTAGCTTGTTGAAATACAACGTGCAATACGGATATTATACGTTGATTGATTGAATCCTCACCTGAATTATATGTAGGCTACACACACTAATACAGCCATCACAATAACACAGGTGCTTGCCACGGTGGGTGAGTGGTTAGCGTGTCGGTCTACTAACCCCAAGCTTGCAGGTCCACCCCTGGCCGTGGTAAGTGATTTTTGAAAGGCGGCAAAAATTACGGCACGCAGGTCATACGATGTTGGCATGTCAAAGGACCCATTTGATTTCAGTAGACCGTGTTCATAATGGCAAAATTAATCTCGGGAGTTTCCGCCAACACAAAGTTCCTAATTTCTCTACTAGAAAGCGCTAGGCCTATAGTGTTCATGGAGCTTAGATATCTAACCTCCTTGACTTTCATAGTGCTTCAAGGAACAACGAAATTCGACATGCAAGCTACCCTCTGGGAGCAAATAATAAAGCTTGCACCCAGCCTCCGAGGCCATACGATATTATTATTATTATTATTATTATTATTATTATTAATAATAACACAGATTATCAGAAAAAATCAACACTCACCCAAGTGCACGGGGCTAAATGACCATGGTGCCCATGAATATCAAATTAAACAACAGCTTCCTACCCAAATCCTTCCTCGTATAAAAGTACACACACTAGTGAGCCTACAGACATCACAGTGACACAGGTTATCAGACAACTCCTACATACACCCAAGTACACGGAACTACAAGACCATGTCACAAAGGCCCTAAAGAATCGACAACGAAAACAACAACAACAAGAATAGACTCTACCGCGGATCGACAACGAATTTTAATAGCTGTAGTAGAGTATTGAAATATATGGTGTTATAAGTATATATATTTTTGATTGCAAATACACACTAGATTGGCTATGCTTTACATTATAACGTGTGAGTAGTTATAAATCAATAAATACAAATAAAATCAAGTAAAAATTTTGAACCTGCTTTGATTTGATCCACGAACCTCTAGACAATGAGGCTAGGACGCTACCACTACGCAACACCTGCCCAGTACTAATATTAGGATAACAACTAGTTTAGTATAACTGCATAACATATTTTATCTTGTAATGAACAGAACGATTTCATTAGCGTTTTCTGCCGTTCTTAATTATCATTTAGTATCAAATATGTATTATTTTTTCAGTACATTCCTATAGGGATATAAACTTACTAAGTTACTGAAATATGGACATGCAAGAAAACAATAGCCTCCATTTTGACCCAATGGAATGGCACGGCCCAGCACGATATGGCACGGTTAGCCTGAACTGTTAGTCACTGCTATGGTTGCATATTCTATTTGAAAATGGTAATGTCCTATCGGTCACCTCCTTGAGGACAGTTTAAACTTCCCTATGTGCAATAAGCGGATTTGATGTGACCACGCCTTGTCGAATCGTAAGTTACGGTTGGTCTATAATACTTTCATGATTCAGAAATCTGCCATCTTGAAAATATTTGTCTGATGGCCTTGTAGTTTGGGGAAAATGACGCTTCCCATTAGGGTGTATTGTAGCAAAATTTGGTAATGATCAGATGATAGGTTAGTCGTAATTTGATTTAAGCTCAGAACATAGGGGTGGGTGCCGTTTCTTTTTCGTTATGATGGCGGCGATTTATAGTATGACACTGAAGTGTCCCTTGCTAGTGCTACCTCTGTACCAAATTTCCTTCAATTCGGTTTCGTCGTGTTTGATTTGATAGGGGGGACAGATATAGCCTACACACAGACAGACGGACAACTTTTGGCACGTGTAGATCTCATAAGTCGACTTTCAATTTTTGCTAAAATCGAAAGCAGGCTAAAATAAAAACATTTTCTGTGAGTTTTTTTTATTTAAGTTATTTCTGGTGAACTAGAACTGTGTTCCCTGGAACCTTCATCGATACAACATTTGATGGGCACAGGGAAATGTTCAGTAAATGGAGTTTAAAATATGGCTTCTTCTTTTTCTTCAAGTGCCATGTTCGGTTCCCCGAACGTTGGTGATCGCCACGGCGAAGCCGTTTATATCTTCTGCAAGCCGGAACAACTCTCTTGCAGATCGAATCCCTGGCCACTCCTAGATGTTCTGAAGCCAGGACATTTTTCTTCTGCCACGTCCTCGCCGGCCATCTATTTTGCCTTGGAATATTGTTGAAGCAAATGGTATTATTGGCTTCTAAGTATATGACTTAAATAGGCAGTCTTGTGGAATTTAAATGCAGACAAATGTCTGTGATTATAGCCTACTCCCTAGATATTTAAAATGGCGAACCCGCTTGACTGGAAGACCTTTGATGTTCAACTTCTTAATCAAATTTATGTTCAAAAATAGAAAAGATACGAGCCTTACAGTAGTCGCATATGATGTGTAACATGTTATCCTACTATGAAATTGAGATGAAATGTATGTGAAATCATCTTGACATGTTACCTACTCGTATACTACACAGCTTGGGCATTCTTAAAATGTTAATTTAAGCTCCGTTTTCAAACTGGTACTATAATGAATGTATAGATTGAATTGAAGATATGCTACTGTCACACTTGTTTGAACAAACATCACATATTATATTGTAAATTAAGAGGAGTGAAACCATAGTCTCTAGCCTATATATAGACTACTAGAAATTATGTTCAATACAATCAAATTTCCCAAATCCTGCTTGGTGCAAACTATTGTAATTAAAATTAGATAAATCGTCATTATGTATATTCTGTTAAAATGACGCATACTGTTATGATATATATCGTTTATATCGATAAACCGGTTGCAAAAATAATTGCCGGGACTGGGGTTCGAACCTGAGACCTCATGATTCGCAAACTAAGATGTTATCCACGCAGCCGTTTCAACCACAGACATTTGGAGTACAAGACAGGTACTCATTTTCACGTGCCGGTAATAATATGGAGGTATTATTTTATTGCTTTTATTTCGATAATGTTCCTGCGTGGAATTGAGTTTTAAATTAGTGATGAATACGCCTACTTGACAGTAAAGGGAATTCCTATAGTGGTCTATGAAAGGCTAGCCCAGTTCCCGTATAAAATCATCGATATATATAGCATTGATCACTGCATTGCCGCAATGTGGGTTAATATCTAAATAGCCATTGTGCAGAAACATAATTCCGGCTTTGCCGACTAGTTACAGTGTTTCATATAAAAGCATATCATCATTTAAATATTGATACGAAGACATGGGGTTTGTGTTTCAATGAGTTGACACCAGAGTTCGCATGAGCGTTTACGGTTCAGTATGAAAGTGTTGAGGAAAGTTACTCGGCGAGTGGATGCCCATCAATTTTATCCAGAGTTTGAAAAGCAGACTAGTAATAAATCATAATTGTTTTCAGCAAATATGATTTAATGAATATTTTTACACCAAAGAACGACAACTTGATGATGAATATTTGTACAAATATCTGTAATGGCGCCTCCAAACCGTATGTGATATACATTCCACATGATACTACTGCCAGCTGGAGTGAATCGCATGCAGCCAGGAGGGATGCGATCTAGCTGGCAGTGCGTCTTACACACTTCCGTCCGATCCACTTCCGTCCCATTTTTCAAATCACTCCCACAAAAATATCCAGCAACCGAGTGGAAAGATGTTACACATCAATATTCAGTTATATTTGTTTCCTTTTGATATTTCCTAGATCTATCTAAGTTTTAAGAAGCTCCAGAATACTGAAAAATCTACTAAACATTCAAAATTTAATTTTTACGTCATATTAAGCTACGGACCCTTGCCATTCTTTGTTGTTGTTGTTGTTAATTCATTTAGAGGTAAAGCGACGTCGTGCTTATGTAGCCCCGTGTACTTGGGTGTGTATGGAATTGGTCTGATAACCAGTGTTATTTTGATGGCTACGTTAGTGTGCGTGGTTGAAATTCAGAAAAGGATTGGGAAGGAGATAGCCGTGGCTTGTAATTTATGAACCATCCCAGCATTTGCCTGGAGTAGAAGTGGGGAAACCACGGAAAACCACTTCCAGGATAGCTGAGGTAGGAATCGAACCCCCCTCTTCTCAGTTTTGCCACACGAGGCTGAGTGTACCCCGTTCCAGCCCTCAGATCTG
Organism: Meconema thalassinum; assembly: GCA_946902985.2. Classification (NCBI taxonomy): domain Eukaryota; kingdom Metazoa; phylum Arthropoda; class Insecta; order Orthoptera; family Tettigoniidae; genus Meconema; species Meconema thalassinum. The sequence continues at coordinate 1,213,564,955 of OX336388.2, forward strand.
AATTAAATGTCTTGGCAGAACCGCAGATCGAACAAGAATGCTAGTCACTATGCAACGAGGCGGACCCTTGGCATTCTAACGGTACAGCTATTTTCTTCAGGACTTCTTTTTAAGACTTTCCCAACACCATGGGTCCTGTTAGTAAATCTTCACTTTTTATTAGCCTACTTTTCACATTTTGCAAAAATGAGGAAAAAGTAGACTTATGAGATCGATCCGGGAAAATGTGTGTCTGTCTGTCTGTCTGTCTGTCCTTCTGTCTGTCTGGCTGGCTGTGTGTGTGTCCCCCCCCCCCTATCAACTCCTAAACGGCTGCAGCAATCAAAACCAAATTTAATATGAGTAAAGATGTGCACGGGAATATCTCACGTCCATATTTGAAAATGATGTCAGTGCTACCAACTGCTGAAAAAACGCACTAGAAATTTGAGCTCCATGTTGGATATCTCGCAAGGTATGCATGGGAGCTATTTCAAAATTGGTACACATGTAGATAATACTATTTCAGTTTAATTTCCAGGAGTCCAACAATGACAGTGTTGCCGAAATAATTTTAAGCCTTCTGATAGGTCCAATGTTTAAATGCATATAACTTCTACACTATCAACTGGATTTCAACCAAATTTTGTATGTAATATCTGTACATACACAGATATGATTGAGCGTATTCCTATGAGCCACCAGGGCTGCCAACTGTTAATAATTGCTCTCTCTCTCTATTTTTTTATCCAAATACCAATATATCAGAAAGTATGCAAGCCAACAGCTTTAAACTATGCACACGTATATTCTGACATTTTAGATTAATTTGGAGTAACTTATATACGTCAGTTCTACCAACATGAATATAAGCCTGCTGATTGTACCAATTTTAAATACATGTATCTTCTATACTATCAGTTGGATTTCAACCAAATTTCGTATGTGCTATGTGTACCATAACAGATATGACTGTAAGTATTGTTAAGAGCAATCAGGGCTGCCAACTGTTAATAAATGCTGTCTAAATTTTTTTACCCTAATATCAATATATCAGAAAGTATGCATGCCAACAGCTCTATACTTTGCACACGTATAGCACCTGACATTGTAGATTAATTTGGAGTAAGTATTACAAGGCAGTGCTGCCAACATGATTCTATGCCTGCTGATATGTCCAATTTTAAAATACATGTAACTTCTTTGCTAACAAATGGATTTCATCCAAAATTGGCACAACAAGATATCATAATATTTCAGATTATTTCTGACCAGCACACGCATGGTATTGTTGGGAACATGCTTTTACGCGTGCTGACAGATCCAGTGTCTAACTGCCTGTAACGTCCATTGGACTTCAACCTAATTTTGTATTCTGTACCATAAGAGATGGAACTAAGAATATATTCAGTCACCAGGGCTGCCAAATGTAGTGCTCTATTAGGCTACATTATACCAGGTATATTTTGAACTAATTTGATATTTCGATATTACCAACTTAATTTTGTCATTATTCTAGATAGGTTCATATACTGTAAAATAATCATTGGCATGAAAAGTAGGCTGTATAGTTCTTCACGGAACTTCTTGCTTTTCTCTAGATTTTTAGTTTTCTCTCTATTAGACAGTTAAAAAACACTTCTTGGAAGCAAAATGGGTGTTGCGGTATTAAAGCATACCTCGTCCTAAAATCGAAACTGTCACCGTCTCCTCAGCTAGCTGAAAAATCTTTGATTCCACTTCCCAGTTCCCGAGCTACTCATTCTACTACAGTTACCACAGAATCACAGGTTATCATACAAACTCAACACACACCCAAAAAACATGTCTCCTTACCCACTCGTCTTAACATCTCCTCATTTGTTGCTCTATCTGCACATCGATTCTTCATTATTCTCGCTTAACAACACATGTCAAATGCTTCTATTCTCCTCTTCTGCTGCACCAACAGTCCAAGTTTCACTTCCATAGAGTGTTATCAGGGTGTGGCGCTCTATGGAAGTGAAACTTGGACTTGGTAAACACCTAAATCTATATTTGATGTCGAACATTGCAAAGATTGCTAAATTAAAAGTAAGTTATCTGAGTGGTTATGTAAAAATGATAACGTATTGAAAGTCGTACTGGTCTCATGATGAAGTGCTAATTCTGAAAATGAAAGTACAAAAAATGGTCATGATGCGTTTAACATTTATAAACTATAATCCAAAAGTTTGCTATCGCTGCTCGTTGGTGTCTTACACCAGTGTTTGGTATACATTCTAGTGAAATGGACTCGTTTTTATGTGTATTTGGTTTTCACATAATTATTGTGTTAAAGTGGAGAGCTGTGAACATAAAAACGGAAAGAACATCATAAAAGTGAAACTGCGCTTTAGTGAGGGTAGTTAAAATAACTCTAAACAAGCCATAACGTGTGGTCCATATAAAAATCTCTTCACAAAATTTATGAAAGAGATGAGAGGGCATTTCTTTTTTAACTTTATACCACAGTATATCCTGTAGCTTTATATGATACTTCAGTAGTCGCAGAGTTGTGCGTAGGGATTTTGAAAAGTACTCATTTGGTGAAGAATCCTTTCAAAGTAAACTCACGAGCTCCTCGCAGACCGTTTCATTGCAACATATCAGCTTGATGCGAGTCAGTAACCATATATATGGCAAACTTAAGGCTATAGCCTACTAACCAGGAACGATTATAAATTTTACTATGCACCAGCACTTCTATAGACCAGGTGTCATACCCATCGTTGACTGGCTGCGTGGCACAGCAATAACCGTTCTCGCCTGCTGCGCCCAAGATTGCAGGTTCGAATCCTGGCACATGCAGTTGGCATTTGAGGGTGCGCATATGCGAGAGAACCCTGTCAGTAGATTTACTGGAACGTTAATGATCACCTTCGGAGCAAAATTCTGGCACCAGAGTGTCACTTGTTAACTCATTTTGGGGACTTGGAACATCTGGTCATCAACCCTGTATAGTTAGGTGTGTATTGAACCTGTGTGATAACCTGTATTTGTGTAATTGTATTAGGGAGAGGGATGAGGTACAGTATGTGTTCCGTGACTTGAAGTAAGGTACTATCTCGGCATTTGCCTGGAGGGAGTGTGTAAAGCCCCAGGCAAAAACCAGTGTGGTAAAACTCGGGGAGAAACCACACTCAGGATAACCACTGTCCGGGCTGGGATTTGAACCTCTTATCTCCGTACTTGCTACGCCTCCCTATTGCGTTATGGTGTGTTATTTAATGCGCATAGCTATACCGTGGGGTTTTTACTAATTCTATTTACAGGCCAAAAGTCGCAGTGGAGACAAACTAAAATAATTGTTTTGCATGATGTCTGGTCAATTTCAACAGTGGATTATACTAGTGATTAAAACCGACATTATTTATGAGACAGTATCAGTAATATCAAAATAGATATACAGTGGTTTAAAAACGTAGGCTATTCGTCTCATAACAGTCTTCAAGTTCAAATATACATGAGAAAATAAAAGAACGCAATGAGAACATGCCACTGCTATAGGAACGAATGCTAGGGTAACGTGAATCTAACTTTCCATTTAAGGAATGAAGGTATCGGTTCGCCAGATGAAATATTCCTCTCGTACAGATATTCGTCCGCAGTACCTAAAAGCGTGTGACGTCATCTTCTGTATCCCTAATGCATGCTGTGATCCTTCTTTCTTAATTATCATTTGTTTTAGACTTCTTGGGATTGATTTCATTAGGTTCCAAGTGGTTCTGTGTGTTGTCTATGTTCGCTGATCAGGAACGCTTTCTTGAAGAGAACATTTTTGCACAAGTATTTATTCTTGTAGGATATATCACCAATTCTCAATAAGATTGAAGTACGGCGATCGTGGAGGGTTTCGGTGTTGTAAAACTACCAAAACTACGTACTGAGGACTGTATCTCTGAGACTGTAACCTTAGTTGAACATGTACTCCTCTGCAGTACTTATGTTGTTGGAAATTTCGGGAAAGTACAATTTGAATAGGTGTGTTTATTACAAGACCTTGAATATCTTTCTGCATTCGAAAGCCCCTTGCTCGGAGGGTATGGAATTTAAGTCGCGAATATGTTCAATGAATTCGTTGAGTATAATATTATATTTATGAGAATGTAATGTAACAATTGCTAGACAAATACTTTTTTTTGGAGTCAATGTAGGTGTTAGAAGCGTAACTTGCTATATCCTGCCCTGACCAAAGTTTGCATTACCTGGCTCCTCGTGCATGGAAATCTATTGCCTTTAGTACCAGGCACTTGGTTTTACGATGGTTTAACAATAGTAACATCCATGGCCCTCATGTCAACACGAGGTACAGTTATTTCCCCCCTTGTATAAGGCACCTTCAATGTTTAATTCACTTGGAACACTGTAGTGTCTGTTATTGAACCTCGGCCTCTGAGTGAGGGGCTACACGGGAGCGCGTTAGTTTGGGAAGATTTATGTAGCTTAATTTACATCACAGTGAATGTCGCAATTAGTGTAGCATTACGTAACAATTAGTCGAGTTTTCATTGATTCTCTAATTAGAGCTGTATACGTCCAGATTTATAACATATCTAACTGTAGGGGAGCTGCTACTGTCATCATTAAGTCCGTAGTACGGCCCATTGCAGCACCGACAGACCCGCCCTCAATCTACGGTATGGCTAACATCCCATTTAATTCAAATACAAACCTTGCCGACCCTTCGTTGCCAGTGTTGTTTATCTTAAGTTATTCTGTAAATATTATCAAAAATTTGGCATTGACGATTGAATATTTATCTGTTTGAAAATAATTATTATCCACCTGAAGGAGTTTTTAAAATAGGCCACATTTCCGTCAGTAATATTAGTTCTTCGAGAGCTAAACTTTTGGAAGTTTTGCCCTTATATGAGAGTATTCATCCGGGTTTCTACATTATCTATGAATCAGCAGTAATATGAACACGTGCTCTCTGTCTTGGAAAGCACGCACTTCATGACGGCATCTCTTCAGTTGTGTGCTTATCTCGCAAATGAGGAGAGTTGTTTCCTTATCGAGTCGCGCTTTGCAGAGAGGAAGACCAGAAGTCGTGAAATGACCGTGAAATTAATTAGCTTTAGAACTTGTTGTGGGAAGACGGAGTCAAGGCAGAACTTAATTACGATTTCCAAGCTATTGTTAGTATCAAACTACACAAAACCAGTGTTGGAAGCAAGCGCTGTCATAATCAGTATTGTGCCCGCGTTCAACTCGGGGAATCCATATCATGGCGAAGTGACCTACCATTCTTGTCTGCCTTGCGGAGGAAGCTCCTGCATTGATGCCCGACTCTACCAAGAGATGTACTGTAATTCAGGTATCTGGACTGAGACGAGGTACACTCAGCCTCGTGAGGCAAAACTGAGAAGGTGAGTTCGATTCCTACCAGGGTCATCTTGGAATTGGTTTCCCTACATCTTCTCCATGGTTCCTAACGAAAGGCGGCGGCAGCTTCCTTCCCAATCCTAGTCTGAGTTAAAAATGCATACACACTGTTACAGTTTCCACAATAACATAGGTTATCAAAGACAAAAATCTCCTACCCCTCCTCATACACACAAGTATTGTCTGTGCACTAGGAGAAGTTAGCCGGGTTTAAACTGCAGGTGCATTCCCACGTACTGCATACTGAGCATTCAAAAATCACCAAGTCCGTCACTGCCAGCTTCACTCATTCTCGCCTTTCTTTTCTTTATTGGTCGTTTCTACTCTGCAAATTGGGAAAAGTTGAAAGGGGCCTTCAGTAACTGACTACATATTTGAAGGTAGATGAACAACAAGCACTATGTGGGAGATAGCAGTAACTGACTGTTGATATATTTAAGTCAGGAATAGTCTGACCACGCATGCGTACAGCCGAACCCCCACTCCACGTCGCAGCGTGTCAAACTGTCTTCTCGTGGGTTTGATGATTACAACGTCACAAAGCTCCTGAATGAATCAACAACAATGATAACGGTGAAGTTTGAACCTTTTAAGATATCTGTGGTCATAATCGGACAAAATGATCGCTGATAAAATGTAAATAGGCTACTATCAATTTCGAAACGCTGATATTTAACTACTACAGCTAACTGAATTATTCCATTGTTCGTATAATTGAACTATCAGTTGTCACTGTAAAAAACAAGAAGTTCCGTTAAGAACTATACAGCCTACTTTTCATGCCAATGATTATTCTACAGAATATGAACCTATCTAGAATAATGACGAAATTAAGTTGGTAATATCGAAATATCTAATTAGTTCAACATATACCTGGTATAATGTAGCCTAATAGAGCACTACAATTGGCAGCCCTGGTGACTGAATATATTCTTAGTTCCATCTCTTAAGGTACAGAATACAAAATTTGGTTGAAGTCCAATGGACGTTACTTGCAGTTAGACACTGGATATTTCAGCACGCGTAAAAGCATGTTCCCAACAATACCATGCGTGTGCTGGTCAGAAATAATCTGAAATATTATGATATCTTGTTGTGCCAATTTTGGATGAAATCCATTTGTTAGTATAGAAGTTACATGTATTTTAAAATTGGACATATCAGCAGGCATAGAATCATGTTGTCAGCACTGCCTTGTACTAATTACTCCAAATTAATCTAGAATGTCAGGTGCTATACGTGTGCAAAGTATAGAGCTGTTGGCTTGCATACTTTCTGATATATTGATATTAGGGTAAAAAATATAGACAGCATTTATTAACAGTTGGCAGCCCTGATTGCACTGAAGAATACTTATAGTCATATCTGATATGTTACACATAGCACATGCGAAATTTGGATGAAATCCTACTGATAGTATAGAAGTTACATGTATTTAAAAATTGGCCCTATCAGCAGGCTTAGAATCATGTTGGTAAAACTGACGTATATAAGTTACTCCAAAATTAATCAAACATGTCAGGTACTATACGTGTGCATAGTTTAAAGCTGTCGGCTTGCACACATTCTGATATATTGGTATTTGGATAAAAAAATAGAGAGAGCAATTATTAACAGTTGGCAGCCCTGGTGGCTCTTAAGAATACGCTCAGTCATATCTGTTTATGTAAAGATATTACATACAAACTTTGGTTGAAATCCAGTTGATAGTGTAGAATTTATATGCATTTAAACATTAGACCTATCAGAAGGCTTAAAATTATTTTGGCAACACTGTCATGGTTGGCCTCCTGGAAATTAAACTGAAATAGTATTATCTACATGTGTGCCAATTTTGGAATAGCTCCTATGCATACCTTGCAGGATCTCCAACATGGAGCTCAAATTTCTAGTGCGTTTTTTCAGCAGTTGGTAACACTGACATCATTTTCAAATACGGACGTGAGCTATTCCGGTGCACATCTTTACTCATACTAAATTTGGTTTTGATTGCTGCAGCCGTTTAGGAGTTGATAGGGGGGGACACACACACAGCCAGACAGACAGACAGAAGGACAGACAGACAGACAGACAGACAGACAGACATTTGCCCGATCTCATAAGACTACTTTTTCCTCATTTTTGCAAAATGTGAAAAGTAGGCTAATAAGATTGAGAAGAAATTTGCTCCTTATCTACTGTATGTAAGCCTACTATTCCTCTGTCAGTGTCGGCTTGCAGAGCTTAGCTTCCAAGTCTTCCATTATTTTCTGATTCAATGATTGTATAACGGAACAAGTTAGATCTAAACCTTCCGATGCGCATGTGCGTCCAGTTTCATTACGTCATCCCCCCGCCTGATTTTTTGTCAACCAGTGAGCACATACTTCATCACGCGCTGGTTAGATGTTGCCAAGTAGTCATTATTCCCAGAACCTTGGCAGGTTGCAGATGCTGTCAAGGCATGCGAAGCAAGTCTGAGCGGCTCTGTTCTTTGACAAGCACGGCAACAAGCTAGCTGTCAGGAGTGTGTGAAGTGGGCGCGCTCTCAGTTCATTACCACCAATACCAATGCTATGTCACTGAGAGTGCTCCTATTCGATACTTTATGCTTGCATAATATAACCACGACGAGCAGCGAGCAGCCCCAAACAGCTGTTGCACCAAAGAGGGGAAATCGCATTTGCGCCTAGTGATCCCACCACTTCCCCTCCTAGACGAGACTCCGCCATGACAGGCCAGGTCTAACTTGCCACGCTTTACATTGTTACTTGGAAGGAGGTGGTTGGTTTCTTAGTTTAGGGGCTGCGACAACGCGGTTATCTAGCCCCGTGTACTTTGGGTGTGTGTAGAATTTGTCTGATAACCGGTGTTAATTGTGATGGCTCTATTAGTGTGTGTTTTCTGCGATTCTGGTAAGGACTGCAGATGATCAATTTTCATGTAGTTCCTACTTTTGCTACCAAATGCTACCATCCACAACACCTAGCTGCGAACTTGGCTACTGGTTGCCAACGCAACCAGCACCTGGTGGCGAACTTTGGAACTAATAGAGCGTTATCAAATTTAACCTACAAATTTAAGCTTCACACAAGGGTAGTTAGTGGAAGGTTCTTTTACATGCCATAAATCTTTGACATGAGCCCGCCGGCTTTACGTCTCCTCCGAAGGAAGGCATACTGAGGGATTTTTAACGCTCTTAAAAATCCGACGACTTCGGCCGGGTTTGACCCGTGATCTTGGGCATAGAAGCTCAGAATGCTACCAACTGCACCACCGAAGCCGCCACACTTAGAAGGAGACATGCCGGGCTGGCATTATGGTTGAAGCTTGCCACGGTGGGTGAGTGGATATCGTGTCGGTCTACTAACCCCAAGATTGCAGGTTCGCTCCTGGCCGTGGTAAGTGATTTTTGAAAGGCGGCAAAAATACGATACGCATGTCAAAGAACCCATTTGAATTCAGTAGACCGAGTTCATAATGGCAAAATTAATCTCGGGAGTTTCCGCCAACACAAAGTTCCTCATTTCTCTACTAGAAAGCGCTATAGTGTTCAAGGAGCTTAGATATCTAACCTCCTTGACTTTCAAAGTCAAGGAACAACGAAATTCGACATGCAAGCTACCCTCTGAGTGTCAAATAACAAAGCTTGCGCCCGGCACCCAAGGCCATACGATATTATTATTATTATTATTATTATTATTATTATATTATATTATATTATATTATATTATATTATATTATATTATATTATATTATATTATATTATATTATATTATATTATATTATATTATATTATGGTTGACATGTGATATGGTAACATTTTAATGAGTCAACACAGTGCAATCCCAACTGCTGCTAAATGTGAAAGACAACACTGTATGGTTCTACTCATAGGGTCAGTGCTATTGTTCTGACTCAGTGTGGAAAGCAATGGCAAACTACCTCACTCCTCATCTTGCCTAGTAAGCCTCATTATAGTGCTGTCTATGGTGGAAATTTCTGGTGATCCAACCAGCCTCTGGGCTGACTGCCTAACAGACAGAGAGGAAATCATGTTGAACTCCCTGACGACCAGAATGGTTAATAAGGCCATTGACCTCTGTATTGGCACACTAATCAGACACCAGTTAAATAAACCTGATTAGCAGATTACACGTCATTGTGAAAATAGGAGCTAGTTGACATGGACACATGTACCGTGGCTAGGCGCCTGTGTCTCTTTGTTTGGACAGCAGTAGCATCTCGTGTTATCTTGTTACATGTGTGTAGTGGTGAAATAACACTCTGTATTGATCTTCTCAAGGTATAACACATGTCCAGATGCGATAAACTATTAACCAATAAGGGTCCATGTTTGTCACCAGCCTCTCTGGGCCACGTCGCGGCGCGCCAGGAGTGCTGAAACTCAGTGACCCACTACAAATTATGGATTCCAATTCCGTATGAGAGCTATCAATTGTATTCCTGGCAACCATAAAGAGTCCAGTATTTGAGGCCGGCTGTAGTGGTCTCTTACTCTTGTTATTGTTATTATTTACGGGCTTTGCGTCAGCGTGGTTATGTAGCCCCATGTACTTGGGTGTGTGTTGAATTTGTCTGATGATCCGTGTCTCGGTGATGTCTGTACTACTGTGTATTTGCAATTGAGATAGGATTTGGGTAGGAAACTGACGTGGCCTCAAGTTTTTAACAATCCCGACATTCGCCTGGAGTAGATGTGGGAAACCACGGAAAGCCCCTTCCAATATGGATAAGGTGGGGATAGGACTCATATCTTCTGATTTTTGCCTCACGACGCTTAGTGTACCCCGTTCCAGCCCTCAGAACAGAATTACATTTCTGGGCAGAGCTCCGCGGTGACTGCCAAGAATGCCTAACTCGAAGCTAGGTGGACTAAGGAAGTTTTACAGAAAGATTATTTAAAACCCCGCTGGTCTGCGTGTGACTAGCTTTAGTAATAATACTTTATTTTGTCGTGTGGCCTCCTGAGAGGCCGAGTGCAGGTCTTTCTAGTCGACGCCCGTGGGTGACATCCGCGCCGGGATGAGAGATGGAACGGATGAAGATGAATGAAACTGGGCAAGGATGTGGAAGGAAGCGGCCGTGGCCTGTCAGAAGGTACCGTCCCAGGATTTACCTGGTGTTGAAAATGGGGAAACCACGGAAAACCATTTCAAAAACGGCAGACGGTGGGTCTCGAACCCACGCGTCTACAGAGTCAGCAGAGAGCTTGGCCCCATAACCTAATGCTGCGCTTTAGCGAGCAAAGCCACCGATGTCGGTAGTAATAATAATATTAATAATGTTATTGGTTTTACGTCCACTGTTAATTACCGTGGCTTTTAGAGACGCCCGGGTGCCGGAATTTTGCCCCGAATGGGATCTTTAACGTGACATCTACTGAAACGGCTCCCTTGCATTTGCACACCCCAGGATTCGATCCTGCACCCTTGGACTAATAGGGCCTAGGTTTAGGGTAGGTATTACCCACATTTCTGGTTGCAAACAGGTGTTTCTCCGGCTGAAAGATAAGCGTAATTTCCTTGTTTCAAGTTAAATTTTTCAGTGTATATTATTGTTACGTGCCACCCCCTAGTGGCACTTATGTTAACTGGATTACGGTGGGGGTCCAAAGCACAACACCAATTACAGCTTAAAGAAATAATTAACTTTATTGTGGCCAGAAAATTACACTAGTCAGCAAATACAAGCAATTAGGAGCCTTATTCCAGTTTCCTCAAGTCTCTTCCTTGAGCGCTCCTGGCCCTTCCACTTGTCAACAGATCACAGAAGTTAATCCTGCCGCTAATGAGCCTAGTGGCCTTGACAGAACTGCATGCAACTTCTTTCTAATGTGCGCCTACTACAGTACTTACGAGCACTTGCTGCGCGCTGTTCACCAGCTGGGAGAAACAATGTCACTGGATTTCAACACCACAATATCTGACACTCAGTGAAAGCACACTTACTCAGAACACGGCAGTCCCCTGTATGTTCCTCACTTCGCCGCTACACTAGGGGTTTCGCAAGTCACCACACTTCTGTCGCTTAGAATAAACGCTCACACTAGCTCGTAAAACACAACAACAACAACTGCTTCACGGGTCACTCTTATATAGCAGGCCGGTGACTCAATAAATGGTTCTAGATCCATCCAGGGTCCACGGCTTCTCGAGGTTTCCATCGCTGGTACAATCACGAATCTTCTGGACTATCCCTTTGTCTTAGTAGCCCTGTTGCATAAGGCACACGCAATACAGGAGGCATGCCACAGCCCAGCCCCTGGGGCAGTTGTGACTCAAGCGGCGAGCGATGACACAAACTCACAGCCGTAACACCACCCCCTTCCTAAAAAGGCTGATCGTCCCGATCAATCATTGGTCCGTCTGTGTCCCTCCGTAGGCTGCCAGGCGATCTCGATGCACGATCTTCATCTTCGCCCTCGGGCTCCGCTGGATCCTGTAGACGACATCGTTGATCCGTTTCACGACTCGGTACGGGCCCTCCCAGGACTTCTGAAGTTTGGGTGACAGGCCTTTCTTCCGTAATGGGTTGAAGAGCCAGACCAGGTCGTCCTTGTGGAATCCGCCGGCATCCGTCTGCTGGTCGTATCGGGTCTTCATTCGGTCGGTCTCGATCCGCAGTTTCCTCCTCGCGAACGCGTGCACGTCCTCCAGTTGGTCGACCAGTTCTTGACAATACTGGCTTACCGGGATCGGATCATTCCCAGGTCGGCCGAAGGCAAGATCGACAGGTAGACGGAGCTCCCTCCCAAACATGGCCCGGGCTGGTGTGCACCCGGTGGCTTCATGCACGGCGGCGCGGTAGGCCAGGAGAAATAGTGGAAGATGTTTGTCCCAATCCCTCTGGTGCTCGCTGACGACTATTCGGAGATGATTCTCGATGGTGCGATTGAATCGCTCTACCATCCCGTCGGACTGAGGGTGTAGCGGCGTTGTCCTTGTCTTCCGGATTCCCAGCAGCTGGCATAGGTTCTGGAACACCTGCGACTCGAAGTTCCTCCCTTGGTCGGAGTGCAGCTCCAGGGGTACTCCGTACCGGCTGACGAATTCTTTCACCAGGGTCTCTGCAATCGTCGCGGCTTCTTGGTTAGGGAGCGCATACGCCTCCGGCCATTTGGTAAAGTAGTCGCTGACGACTAATATGTAGCGGTTCCCTGCCTCGCTTAACGGGAATGGCCCAGCAACATCGATGGCCACTCTCTCCATGGGGCCGCCCACGTTGTAGGTCTTCAGTGGACCCCGTCGTCTTCGTCCTGGGCCCTTGCTGGCTGCGCAATCGTGGCACCTCGCGCAGTAGTTCTCCACGTCTGTTCGGCATCCGATCCAGAAGAACCGCTCTCTCAGCTTCTCCAGGGTCTTCTTTATCCCTAGGTGTCCACCAGATGATCCTCCATGAACTTCCTTCAGGACTTCCTCCGTCATAGCCTTTGGAACGACGACTTGTTCCCGAGATGTCTTCCCGTCGGTGCTCTCCCAGGTACGGCAGATGAGGCCATCCCTTACAATCAGCGAGTCCCACTGTGCCCAGTAGGACTTAAACTTTGGGCTGCAGTCACTCACAATGTTCCACCCGGGTCTGGGGACACAGGCCCTCTTCCATTCGGTTATCAGTCCCAGGTCATCATCCTCTGCTTGTGCCCGCGTGAAAGATTCGCGGCTCCAGTTCCCTTGAAGTTCCACAGTAGTCCGTCGGCACAGTATCCCGTTGTTCTCCTCCCTTCGGGCACAGAAGGTGCAGTCTTCGGGGCACGGTCTTCGTGACAGGGCGTCGGCGTTAGAATGCAGTTGGCCTTTCCTGTGCTGAATCTCAAAGTTGTACTGTTGAAGCCTCTCTAACCACCGCGCGAGTTGACCCTCGGGCTGCTTGAAGTTCAGGAGTCACCGCAGGGATGCATGGTCGGTCCTGATGAGAAATTCTTGCCCGTACAGGTACTTGTGGAAGTGTTCAATGGTCTTCACGATGGCGAGCAGCTCCTTCCTGGTGACGCAGTAGTTCCTTTCTGGCTTTGACAGGGCCTTGCTGAAGTAGGCCACTACTCTCTCCTCGCCGTCCACTACTTGCGACAGGATCCCCCCTATGCCAAAGTCGCTGGCATCGGTATCGACGATGAACCTTGTTCCAGGTCTGGGGTAGGCCAGAATAGGCGCGGTGCACAGAGCCTGCTTGAGTTGTTCGAAGGCACTGTGGCATTCTGCCGTCCACGTGAAGAGTTGGTCCTTCTCAGTCAGTCGATGTAAAGGTTTGGCGATGTCGGCGAATCCTCTCACGAAGCGACGATAATAAGTGCAGAGTCCCAGGAAGCTTCGTAGTTGCGACTTGTCCTTCGGAACTGGCCACTCCCTCACAGCTGCGGTCTTCTCTGGGTCGGTGCGCACCCCTTCCTCGGAGACGATATGCCCAAGGTACTGGACCCGCTTCTGGAAGAGCTGACACTTCTTGGGGCTCAACTTCAGCTGGGCAGCCCGTAGCTTCAACAAGATCTCCTTCAGGTTGCTGTAGTGCTCCTCGAAGCTCCTCCCCAGAACGATGACGTCGTCTAGGTATACCAGGCAGGTCTTCCAGTGTAGTCCCCTCAGAATGGACTCCATTAGCCTTTCGAAGGTTGCAGGGGCGTTGCACAGACCGAATGGCATGACGGTGAACTGCCAGAGCCCGCTGCCCACAGAGAACGCCGTTTTCTCGCGGTCCTTAGGGTGGACCTCCACCTGCCAGTAGCCACTCTTCAAATCCAAGGTGGAGAACCATCTTGATCCTGATATGGTGTCCAGCGTGTCGTCGATCCGGGGTAGAGGGTAGCTGTCCTTTTTCGTGACGTCGTTCACCCGCCTGTAGTCCACGCAGAACCTGGTGGAACCGTCCTTCTTCTTCACTAGCACGACCGGAGAACTCCAAGGACTATGTGATGGCTCGATCACCCCTTGCTCCTTCATCTCTTCTACCATCCGGTCGACTTCGGCTTGCTTGGCGAGCGGGACACGTCGGAATGGGGCCCTAAACGGTGCGCTGTCCCCAACGTCGATTCTGTGCTGGACCAAGCTTGTCCTGCCGAAGTCTTTGCTCCCCACGGAGAAGACATCCTGGAATTCGCGTAGCAGGTCCTGAAGTTGGCGTGATTGCTCTTCGTCTAGATGGTCCTGGGATCCTTGGTACAGCTTCTGTAGTTCTTCTGGCAGGGCGCGTCTTCTTCGGTTGTCCGTCTGCAGGTGTCCGTCCGTCGTATCTGTGATGCGGGCAATCCAGGTAACGGGCTCGCAGACTCCTAGGTTGGTGAACCGTAATATCGTAGTCGTTCAGGTTGGACAGGCGGACGTACGGCCGAGACGTCGTGTTGATGAGAGTCTTGGCAACTAGCAATCCTTTTGTCTGGATGTCCTCATATTTTGGCTCGATGACAGCCGCCACTCCCTCAGCAGTTCCGTCGACAATTACGGCAGCGCTGACCTCCGTCCTGGCGGGAACGATGGCGTCCTCTCTCAGCCTTACTCGTCGTGCGGTGACGGCCTCGTGTGCTGGTTGCAAAGCAAGTTCCTCACCCCCGAAGTGCAGAGTGTTGGTACTCAGGTCCAAGATGATGATGTTCTGGTCCAGGAAGTCCAGTCCGATGATCACTTTGTTTGATACGTCAGCCACAAGCACTGGATGCTTTATCACCCGTCGACC
Source organism: Meconema thalassinum (assembly GCA_946902985.2). Lineage (NCBI taxonomy): Eukaryota > Metazoa > Arthropoda > Insecta > Orthoptera > Tettigoniidae > Meconema > Meconema thalassinum. Next base: position 1,213,580,006 of record OX336388.2, read on the forward strand.
AATGACGAACTCCAGTGATGCTTCGCCATGTACCGGTGCGGTCTCTCCGGTCGCGGTTATTAGCTGGAGGTTCCTTGGTGTGGGTTGCACTCTCCACTTCGGGATCACAGTGGGATTGACGATGGTCCTCGATGCTCCCGTGTCGATCAGCATGGGCCAGCTCACTCCGTTGATGACTCCGTCGACCATCAGGCTGCTTTTATCCCTCCGTAACTGCGTCACACGAACTTGGACTGCCGGGGCTTGACGACTGTCACAAGCCAACCTTCGCCCCTCATGGCAGGCTGATACTTGCTTTCCTGGGCCGCGCGGTTTCCCTACGACTGACTGTCCCGACGGAAACTCTTGGCGGCGGCGATCACCGCAGTCCTTGCTCAGGTGGCCTCTCTTACGGCAGGTCCAGCAGGTCGGTAGTCCTCTTCCGGGCCGCCTCTCCGTATGTCCTTCGGCTAAGTTTTTGTTGGTGGTACTGCGACTCTTGAAGAACCGGCCTAGAGCCTCCATCAGTTCATCGGCCAGGGGCTTGGTCTTGTTGGCTTTGGCTGGTTCGTCGACGTCCACCTGACGCACCCGCGCGCACATTCTAGATACCTGTTTTGCCGTCTCGAATTCAAGTGCGTGGCTCAGCGCATCTGCCAGGGTCTTATTGCGCGCGAGTCGCAGCGCCTGTTGAGTGTCCGAGTCCCGTAGCCCGTCGGTGAAAGTCTGCGTCGCTATCTGCTCCAGAAAGTCGGCCGGCGCTGTTGGGTAGGCGAGCCTTACGAGGCGTGCGATTTCCATCTCGAACTCCTGCAGGGTTTCCGCGTTCTTCTGTACCCGGGTCCGGAGCTGCATCTGGTAGGCCTGCTGAAGATGGCTATCTCCATATCGGGACTCCATATGGGCGATCAGTGAAGCGTAGTCCTGGGATCCAGTCGGGATGGCCTGAAGGACGTTAAGGGCGTTGCCTCTCAGCGCTACAATGAGAGCTGTAGCCTTTTCTGTGTTGTTCCAGTTATTTATGGAACAGGCTGCCTCGAACTGACGTAAATAGGTGCTCCACGGGACCTTTCCGTCGAAGGTTGGGGGCGTCACTCTGCTATGTCCCGTTCCTGATATTCCCGGTGTAACGGTGGGCGGGCGTTGGCGCAGCTCGGCAACTTCCTCTCGTAGAGCGTTGAATTCCTCTTTCACCCCCGTCAGTGGGCGTTGGCGCAGCTCGGCAACTTCCTTTTGTAAGGCGTTGAATTTCTCCTCCACCCCCATCAGCGGGCGTTGGCGCAGCTCGGCAACTTCCACTTGTAAGGCGTCGAACTTCTTTTCCACTGCCGTGACTTCCTCACGCAGACCCAGTTCTAATTTCTTCAGGTCCTGTGTCAACTTATTCTGACCGTCTTCCATCTTCTTCTGGCCGTCCTCTATCCTCTTCAGGTCCTCCGCTAGCTTATTTTGACCGTCTTCCATCTTCTTCTGGCCGTCTTCCATTTTGGCAGTTAGGTCCTCGGCTAACTTCTTCTGGCCGGCCTCTAGTTTAGCAGTTAGGTCCTCCTTCAGGTCCTTGGCTAATTTCTTCTGGCCGTCTTCCATGCCAGTTAACTTTTCTAGCAATGCTGCCAATTTCTCCTCCATTTTAGTTGTTTGTCTTGTAAAGGGCATGCACTCACAGGGAAATTAGAGAAAATGACCTGCTCGGGTTTTGAAACCAGGACCGTCAGGTGTTGTGCTTGAGTTCGTAATCCGGCTTCTGACACCAGTTGTTACGTGCCACCCCCTAGTGGCACTTATGTTAACTGGATTACGGTGGGGGTCCAAAGCACAACACCAATTACAGCTTAAAGAAATAATTAACTTTATTGTGGCCAGAAAATTACACTAGTCAGCAAATACAAGCAATTAGGAGCCTTATTCCAGTTTCCTCAAGTCTCTTCCTTGAGCGCTCCTGGCCCTTCCACTTGTCAACAGATCACAGAAGTTAATCCTGCCGCTAATGAGCCTAGTGGCCTTGACAGAACTGCATGCAACTTCTTTCTAATGTGCGCCTACTACAGTACTTACGAGCACTTGCTGCGCGCTGTTCACCAGCTGGGAGAAACAATGTCACTGGATTTCAACACCACAATATCTGACACTCAGTGAAAGCACACTTACTCAGAACACGGCAGTCCCCTGTATGTTCCTCACTTCGCCGCTACACTAGGGGTTTCGCAAGTCACCACACTTCTGTCGCTTAGAATAAACGCTCACACTAGCTCGTAAAACACAACAACAACAACTGCTTCACGGGTCACTCTTATATAGCAGGCCGGTGACTCAATAAATGGTTCTAGATCCATCCAGGGTCCACGGCTTCTCGAGGTTTCCATCGCTGGTACAATCACGAATCTTCTGGACTATCCCTTTGTCTTAGTAGCCCTGTTGCATAAGGCACACGCAATACAGGAGGCATGCCACAGCCCAGCCCCTGGGGCAGTTGTGACTCAAGCGGCGAGCGATGACACAAACTCACAGCCGTAACATTATTTTTTACAAGCATTCGGGTTTCCACGTGCTCAATTGTGATTTGCTGCTGCTACACGTTAACAATAATGCGTGGACGTATCTGCCTCCATAATGAATGTTTTATAGAATTAAACCAGGCGTTTCTAGCCTTTTAATGCCACAACCTAAAGTCAACTAGGTGACCCATGGGTCTATTTTAGAGTTGCACATTACTAATTAGGATTGCCTTTGCAGGTAAGTCTAGAAATGTATTATTATTATTATTATTATTAGTATTATTATTATCATTATATTTACAGCCACGGTGACCGAGGCTGCTAACGCGCTAGCTCGTGTCTCGCTGACATCGGGAGAGCATGCGTTCCAATCCCACCTTAACCGTCCTGAAAATGGTTTACGTGGTTTCATCACCAGGCAAATGCCGGGACGGTTCTTTCAACAGGTCCACAGCTGACTTCCGTACAACGTCCCTCCCCCGACACTTCCATAATTAGACCCAAGTTAGCGGTCACCTGGGCGATAGGCCAGTCACCATCCCCCACTTCTATCTGCTGACAAAGTGTGTTTAAATCCCAGACACCGTCCTTGCGATGGAAAAGAAATGACCCCTCGCAGAATCAGTGGATGAAGCCGAACTGGGAGGATACGCGATCAAAAAGTATAATATATCGTAATACGCACTCATAAAATGTAATCGCATATGTACCTAGGTATTTATCTAAATTCAAAATGCCATAGAGACCATAATGAATTGCGATCCTTCACCATGTACTGTAACAGTACTAGTGTAGTTACAGGGAGCACCTAAATGCATTTTCCAGTTATAGGCAGTCATTATTCTTAGGTTTTAGTTGAAAAATGAAAATCCACAGCCTGCTTCCAGTCTCCGACCGGGTCAGGAATGGAATGAATGAAGCCCCCATCCAGCGGCGAGGATATGAACTGTGCCGGCTGCCGAGGCCTGACGCACTCCTCTGGGGCAATGATTAAATGAATGACAGATGAAATTAAATGATAGTGGAGAGTGTTGCTGGAATGTAATTTTGACAGGGAAAACCGGAGTACCCGGAGAAAAACCTGTCTGCCTCCGTTCTGTCCAGCACAGATCTCACATGGAGTGACCGGGATTTGAACCACGGACCCAGCGGTGAGAGGCCGGCGTGCTGCCGCCTAAGCCACGGAGGCTTATAGGTTTTAGATGGAAAGTGTACAAATACCAAGTTGTCTTTAACTAATACATTTTTTTTTTTCCAGGAGTGTATTTACATACTTAACATCTTGTACCCTGCCCTTTCATTGGGCACAATCGTGTTTACCGACTGAAGAGCTACAAATTACTATTTTGTATTGGCAACACTGAGAGAATGGCGTCAAATCTCTACATGTTCAAATACCAGTTTATCTAAAACGATCATAGCGACTATGGTTTCTTTTGAACTTCATCGGTTGGGACGTCAATCAACTTAGAGAATCTATGGTGACCAACCTGACATCACGGTATCGACTCACCTTGAATTACATAATACTGTAGACGTTAAACTTTTACTCTCATTTCGAAGTGATTCGTCGCCATGAATTCAACTGCCATATATACATTCCATGATTATTTTTCTTTCACCATTTCTTCCACAAGAATATATAATATGCACATTATTATTTTGCCAATGTCTTAATGACGTAAATTTACTGCTCTAACCATTCATATTACGTTGAATGGAATTCACATTGGAAGCGAGCTCTTCGATTCCATATCAACTAACCGCAGTTCACTGTTAAAATAGAACACTGTCCCATTAAAATATCGGAGTAATTATGAATGTTATTAGAATATAAAATGACACAAGATGATTACATGCATGTCCAGCGAACTGTGGTGTTTTACATTATGTTTTTTAATGGGAGAGAAAAAAATATACTGTATAAAAAGAAATGGTTGATTTATGACAGCAGAAAAAGTGAGATTAACAATGTAGAAATAATTAATACCAAATTAAATTTTATTGTAATGTAAAACCATGAAAGCATAAAGATAAAACAGTCCGCAGTACGTTGCAGAGATGTTTCCAGAATACCACAAATTGGCGCAATTAAATACAGGATATATAAACCCAGGAATTGACAATTACATATTTTAACCTTAAGCTAGAATAATTGTAGTGTCGATATTTTGAAATCCATTTTGGGTGAATTATGGATTAATCACACGGATTTTAGAGTGGCTATTTTGGTCCGTACGCAGTCCTAATTGTTGCTGCAACGAAGGACCACAAACAGTGGATCTCCTAATCTTCGATTGTAATGTAGTGAAAAGTGACAGAGAAATCATTAGAAACAGTTTAATTAAAGATGAGTACTGGCCAACACACAAGTCTGTTCTCATAAAAAAAATACTCAAAACCTTTTGCAAAATATGTGAACTCTTTAGAGTTTAGACCCTCAAGATTTAAAAACAAAATTAAGATTAGTCACCAGTAAGTAAACATTTATAAACTACAAAAGACATCGATATAGTGTTGTGAAATAGTTGAAAGCATGTAACTTAGTACTACCTTGTAGTGGAATATGTCGAGAATGAACCCAATAAATAAATTCTTAAAAATTGTCCGTTTTATGAATGAAGCCTACTTTGAGTTTGTTTTCCCGCGAAGTTTCTAGAATGATGATTCCATTTTTTTAAAATATAGGTCTAGTTGGTGGCTCGCTAAGAAGGCTTTCAGCTATTTTTGCAATATAAAGTAAAGAAAGCTTAAAGATCAAAACTGTTCACAGTGCATCGTAGGGAAAATTTCAGAGTGCAATATATTTGAGTAGTTATTGGCTCAAGAAGATTATGTACGGAATAAATAACACAAATAGCCGCTTCTGTGGTCTCGGGGTTGGTATCGAGACTTTGGATCCAAAGGTCCTGGGCTCGATTCGCGTCTCGGCCAAGAAATTTGAATGTGGTCTGACGGTTGGAACGGGGTCCTCGTGAGGCAGAACTGAGAAGATACGGGCTCTTTTCCCACCTCAGATGTCCTTCGACTCCAGGCAGTGTTGAATTGGTTGCTAACTTCGGGCCACGGCCACCTCCGTCCAAATCCTAGAAGCAATTACAAATAGACACACTACTAAAGCCATCACAATCATACAGGTTATCAGACAAATTCTACACACATGCACACGCAAGCACACGGGTCTACATGACCACGATGACGCAAAGCCCCTAAATGAATCAACAACAACATCAATACATAGTGTTAGCCCAAATCAGCGTTACAAGTGTTACATCCTTCCCGTGAGAATTATAAGCGTCTCGCGTATTAGCTTAATGATAGAGCGTACAGTCACGCGTCGCTGTGTACAAAAGTACTTCCGGAAGGTCCTTCCAGCAGGACTTAGGACCCTTATGGCAAATGTTTGAACTGGCCTTCCAGCAGGACGCGTCCCTCCGGCAGTACTTTGGGTTATCGAAGGGTAATAATACTGCAGATCTAGTACTGGGCAAACAATAAGTCTGTAAATATTCTAAAACAGTGTAATATGACTCATATTGACTAATACAATGTATGTCTACCCCTTATTATTCCCGTTTTCCAACGGGGTCGGGGATGAGATGCGATGGAAGTCTTTGTGGCGATGATTTTTACGGCCGGATGCCCTTCCTGACGCCAACCTCATGAGAGGAGTTAATGAGAGATGAAATGAATGATGGTGAATGAAACTGGGCAAGGATGTGGAAGGAAGCGGCCGTGGCCTGTCAGAAGGTACCGTCCCAGCATTTGCCTGGTGTTGAAAATGGGGAAACCACGGAAAACCATTTCAAGGACGGCCGACGGTGGGGCTCGAACCCACGCGTCTGCCGAGTCAGCAGAGAGCTTGGCCCCATGACCTAATGCTGAGCTTTAGCCAGCGTAGCCACTACTGTCGGTATATTGACTAATACAATAAGTGTCTCTTAATCACTTATTAACTATAAAACTTATAACGTATAAACGTGTTTTCTTACAGTACAGAGACTATATAAATGTATGAGAAGTATAAAAAAGTTGTAAAAATTTTAAGATCTAAAATAGGCTATATAAAAATGGGGATTTATTTCCCTACAACTTTAGCCATTTCAAAGAAGTAATATCTAATATATCTAAAATTAACATCTAAAATATATAAATGAAAAAATGTTCGATATCTTGCTTCTCGACTGTAGTCATTTCAGTACACATCTACGTAAGGGTACGACGTATGGGTATACCGCTTCTTATGTGGTATTCGAAACAATCTCTGCCAGTTTGTGGGCTACACATATCAGCTGTAGGCCCGCATTTCTTGCAAAAGTAGCTTGCTTCATTTGTTTTCTATGCACTCTCGAGAAAATCAGACATTTTCTCTGTACGCGCAGCCGCTGGACTTCTTTAGAAAGATTCTCAAGGACGTGTGAGGTTACCTCTACAGGTAAATTCACTTCATCGGCCAACAAAGCTTCTACAGATCTAGTTTCTGGTGGAACCTACAGATCTAGTTTCTGGTGGAACGCCAAATGTATTTAGTGGTATCATAATTACTAGCAAATAAAGAGCGACTCCATGTATTTCCGCTGTTTGGAGCATCGAAATAGGTAGCAAAACATAACACGGTCACCCTTACGTATAATCGCCGCCATTACTGAACGGTCAGAGCTACCAACTTCAGACTTGCATGCGCTGATTCGTTACATTTCCCTCTTTATAATGGAAAAACGAACGGTCTTGCCAGCAGGACGCTTCGTCCTCATATAAGCAATTGAATTACGTACTCAAATGAGGACCTAACGTCCTGCCGGCAGTGCCTTGTACGTTCTATAATTAAGGGGCAGATGACCTCACTGTTCCTCCCCTTAGAACCATAACAATACAATGCCGTATTAGATTACTTGATAAAGAGTAATAGGCTATCAGTGACGAAATGTGGAGATTGTAAGTTCGATTTTTCTGTAAATGTGGTCGTTGTTTGAGCAGTTCGATTGCCTTTGGTAGCTATTCATCGAGTTGTCTGTCGAAGGAACCTTGGAAATGTACACAATAACGGAAGTCATTTCACCACGTTTGTTCTTCACCTGTCACAACTACAGTAATGTTTGCTCTTGACCCAATTTCAAATGCCACTTGCTACAGGTGTAATTACAGTTGACTGCAGTTCATGACACTAGAGTAGAGGCAAGATTTCTCGTTTCTACGGCTTAATGTTTACTAAGGACACGTTTGAATTGGAACCCTGGTCAGTAGAGTAAGCTCTTCATTTGTTAATATTCAGCTGCACGTTTTTATTTGGATGTCCTTCTTGGTATTCTCAAGAATCAAAAAATTACATTTCAATATCAAAGGCATTTAATTGCTACTATAACAGGTTACAGTAAAACCTGACTTCAACGGACCCTTTATTAAACGGAAATATTTGACGGTCCCGTGAACTTAGGAGAGAAAAACCTGTTAAATTCCCTTCATTAAACGAAAACTCTGTTACGCGGACAACGGAGATCAAAATACGTATTTTAACGGAAAATTTTCAAGTCACAGGTTGCATTATTTAGAACATTTTCAAGTTACAGGGTGCAATATTTAGAAAATTTCCAGGCACCGTGTGAAAGCTTACCTAATCTGCTGTAACTAGCTAACAAGTTATGTGCAAATAAGTCTTCCATCTTTTGTTCTCCAACTTACATGTCAAAGTGTACGATTATTTACCAGTTTCCTGTTGCCCAAGCCTTCCCCAATGCTTGCTCTAATGAGCTGTCGACTAACAATTATTGCCTAGTGTAAGTGTTCATTGTAAGTGTTTTGCTTGAACAGTGCTGTATTAATACGTAGCAGAAATATGTTAATACAACACTGAATAAGGTATGTGCACGATTTTAATTTTTTCTCCGTTTGTCCATTATACTACGTTCATGGTTTAATTATTTTGGCATAGGCTTACCTCCGCTAACCGTAAAACCTATGTTGAACGGAAAAATTTGCGAGTCCCGTTCGTTTCCGTTGAAGGAAGAATTTACTCTAACGTCTTAATTTGATATCTCTACATAATGTAAATCAAAGTCCCCGATTCTTTATGTAACGGGTAATCTCGAGAACCACTGAATGGATTTTGATGCGGATTTCACCATTCGGTGAATGATTTCCCAAGGAAGATTTCTGTAGAAAAACATTCATTTATGACCAAAGAAAGTCGAGCAATATCGATTTTAGTGAATCAAGTCGATGAAAAACCTGCCGTCCGTGCGCCTTTTAAGCTTACGCTGGGGAAAACCGTTCAAGATACAGGGCTCGTCTATAATAAAACGTTAAATAACGTAAACTCACCTCGTTTAACCTAATCTGACTAAAGAAAGATATGTTTTGACAGTGGGCCCAATTCAACGTGTCTGTGACTTCTGGGGGCAGTCGCATGGGAGCAACTCGACCATCCTTTAGAGATTAACGGTTACGTATAAATATAAGCGCTAACGCGCTACCTCGTGCCTCGCTGGTATCGGGAGAGTGTGGGTTCGATTCCCACCTCGGCCGTCCTGAAAATGGTTTTCGTGGTTTCCCATTTTCAGCTCCAGGCAAATGCTGGGTCCACGGCCGATTTCCTTTCAATATCCCTTCCCTGACCCGTCCTGAAAAGAAAATACATGGCCATACGCTGCATTAATAAAATTAATAACTATAAGCTTTCTTTCTTTTTTCAGATAGCTTCATAGCTACCAGTTTTGTTGACATGGGAAGGCCGCCAAGTATTGTTCACCATGAGAAGTCCAATAGGTCCTATAAACGATTTGTGACACACATTTTGCAGGGAATTCATCGATATATAGATATAAAATCGGTAATTCTATTTGAATTGTATTGATTCCAACACCAATATAATATACATTCGTTGTTCCGCTTCTCAATACATATACAAGTTATGTATTGAAAATCCGCCTCTTTGCATAGTGGCTAGCATACTTGGCGGCAGCTTCCGTTGCGTAGTTGGTAGCATGCTGAGCTTCTAAGCCCAAGGTCACGGGTTCAAACCCGGCCGAAATCGTCGGAATTTTTAAGAGCGTTAAAAATCCCTAAGTATGCCTTCCTTAGGAGGGGAAGTAAAGCCGGCGGTCCCATGTCATAGATTTATGGCATGATAAAGAACTTTCCACTTATTACACTTGTGTGGAGCTAAATTATAGGTTATATTTGAATAACGCTCTTAGGTTCCAACGTTTGTCGCCAGGAGCCAACTGCGGTGGCATCTAGTAACAACGTTCAGAACTAGTTGGTCGTTGACGGTGGCGTTTGGTAGCAAAATTTGGTACTACTTGAAAATCGAATATCTGTAGTCCTTACTTGAATTAAAAACATATAATACACACTAATACAGCCATCACCGGTTATCGGACAGATTCTACACACACCCAAAGTACTTGGGGCTACATGACCGCGTTGTCGCAGCCCCTAAACTGAGGAACCAACCAACCAAGGATACTTGGCTGCCACCGCGGACACTCAGGTTCCATTCCCGGCTCTGTCAAGAAATTTAATTCTGGTCTGGGGGCTGGAACGGGGTGAGTTAGGCTACACTCTGCTTCGTAAGGCAAAACTGAGCAGAGGCTTGTCCGATTCCTACCTCAGCCATCCTAGAAATGGTTTTCCGTGTGGTTTCTCACTTCTACTCCAGGCAAATGTCAGGATGGTACCTAACTCAAGGCCACGGCCGCTTCCTACCCAAATCCTACCTCAATTATAAATCCACACGCTAGTACAGACATCAGAGTGACAAAGGTTACCAGACAAATATTACACACACCCAAGTACACGGGGCTACATGGCCAAGATGTCGCAAAGCCCCTAAATAATCAACAATGGCATGTAAGATTATTTAAAGGTGCAACAACAGAAGTACAGTATTTACTATTAGGGAATTTCTCGAGCCAAGTAGAGGGAGCCAATTTTATTCCTGACGGAAGCACTTGGTTTCTAAGAAATGTTTGTGTTTATTTATATTATTTTTTGTTTAGAATTCACATTTTAAGTAGAATTATTGTGTTGTTCATGAGTTCCAGCCCTTGGAAGTACTGTTGTTTGTCCCAATATCCATGACACATTTTAAAGGAAGTGCAGTTCAAGGCTAGTCCCAAGTAGTGTTCGATGTGGAGGTACCTGTGTAATTTAAACAGACACGTGTGTCCTTCATTCGCTTCGTAAATATCACCCGTGACCTCAGATGCTGGTATCGTCTCTCAATTAAACTTCCAGACATTAAGGGACCAGTTGTACGTTATATCGTTAATGAGCATTAAGTTGTCTATTTGTTGTGTCTCAGTAATAATAGACTAATAATAATAATGTTAATCATTGAAATATAAGTGGTATAAAATGAAACCACCAATAGTCAATAAATATATTATTATAAGTTCTTTAATATAACAGGACTAGATTCGACCCAAATGTTGTCATCAGCAATCATACGTTTTCGGAAGAAACTGTTTAAAAATAAATAAAAATTAAAAATAATAATGTCGTATGGCCTCGGGTGCCGGGTGCAAGCTTTGTTATTTGACACCCAGAGGGTAGCTTGCATGTCGAATTTCGTTGTTCCTTGAAGCACTATGAATTCAAGGAGGTTAGATATCTAAGCTCCTTGAACACTATAGCGCTTTCTAGTAGAGAGGCCGATAATCCAGATGTTAGGCCCCTTTAAACAACAATTATCATCATCATCATCTAGTAGAGAAATGAGGAACTTTGTGTTGGCGGAAACTTCCGAGATTAATTTTGCCATTATGAACACAGCCTACTGAATTCAAATCGGTCCTTTGACATGCCAACATCGTATGACATGCGTGTCTGTGATTTTTGCCGCCTCTCAAAAATCACTTACCACGGCCAGGAGCAACCTGCAAGCTTGGGGTTAGTACACCGACACGTTAACCACTCACCCACCGTAGCAAGCAATAAAAATAAATGAACCTATATAGCAATTTAGAGATTCTCTTAAAATATTCCAAAGCGATCAAAAAGAGATCTGTTACAAAGTAATTTAAACAAAAATATATACCGGTAACAAATGAAAACAAATTATCTTCTTAATCTATTATATATAATCCAAAATTGACTCATCAACGCAGGGCTCAAACCACTAGACCTAGAAAGCTGAAATTGTGCATGTTGGTTGATCCGAGTGTGTAGAAGCTCACTAAGAAACGGTTTTTCAAAATTCAATTTGTAAGTGACCTTTTTCGGCCCTTTGGCACTGGGCAAGGACAGTCGGTACAAAGGTCGGATTTAGCACATTTTAAGCCGCAATATACGAGAAACAATACTCGGAGGTCCTGTAGGGACCCCGAAACACACTTTTTAAGTTCCTAAAATGAACGGTTTCGGAGATAAGTTATTCCCAAATAACTGTGTTCCCTCGAAGAAACAGATCAACGTTAGTATGCCAACCGCTGAAATTTCGCAGACTGGGGATAATTTTCTGGCAATATCTCGAAAACCGTTCGTCTTAGGGCCTTAAAACGCGGGGTTCGATTCACGAACATTGCTGCTCGCATTGATACGCGTAAAATGAGATATATTTTATTTATAGAGGTGGTTTTAGGGGTCGGATTCGAGCGTGATTTTGAGTCTAATTTTATGCTCTTTGAGCTGGTTATTGTGAGCGAGCTTTCGTATCTTTACGCTAATTTACAATGTCAAGATGCTTTCTATTTTGCACGGTGTGCTTTCATTTTCTTTATAAATTTGTTTTTTGTTAACTGTATATTTCTGTTTTCCAATATTGATCTGCTCTTTTTAGTTTTTTTTACCATGATCAGCAGCCCATAATCGCAGACGGATGTGTCGTATTCTACGGGCTGTCACATTAAATGATTATGTTTTCTTAATTATTCTTGCCGAGGAATTGGGCAAACTTATTTCAATAAAGTTGGTATTTTGTCTTTCACGGTCATTGAATCCCCGCACAAGGTACGGCTTAAACCTAGAAAAGTTGCTGAGTTGGACTAATGGACTAATGGTGCAGCAGAAAAGAGGAGAATTGAAGCGTTTGAAATGTGGTGATACAGGAGAATGATGATCAGATGGGTAGATAGGGTAACAAATGAAGAGGTATTAAGACGAGTGGGAGAGGAGAGATGTTTCTGGCGACTGCTAATGAAGAGAAGAGATAGGAGGGAAGGACACATATTAAGACACCCAGGAATAGCAAGCTTAGTTATGGATGGGAGGGTCGAGTACAAGAACTGTGGGGGGTAAACCAGGGTTAAAGAGATTGCCTCGGATGTAGGGTGTGGTAGCTATGTAGAGATGAAACGATTAGCTCAGGAGAGGGAGACATGGAGGGCTGTATCAAACCTGTTAAAAAACTGAAGACTCAAACAACAACAATTGGCAATTTTAATTACTTAGAGAGGCATGTGAGGCAAAAGTGTTTTTGGAGAATTTCAATCCCTGTTATGTATCACTGGAAGAGACTGCATAATGTACTGTACATCACCGGCCAAGGTGAGAGATATTTAACTATAGGTCTATTAATAGCGATATGTTGACGTTCCAATCATCAATAAGTATGGCAAAATTACATCCAGAATAGCTCAAGGAAGAATACTTTTAATTCCCCATATTCCGATAGATTTGCCATTCCAGTGTACAAGAGTGCAGTTCCCTCTTCAAACAATATTCGCAATTTCTTTAACAAAGTGCAATGACACACACTTAACAGTAGCACTTGTACATTTAGACAAAACCAATCTTTCCCATGGGCAACTGTAAGTGGCGTGCTCGCGAGCATCCGGACAACAAAATCATTATATCTCAGCAGAAGACGTAATTTTAAAATGTGTTGGCATAATGTAACATCGAACCCTGCAGACTTTCACAACTCTATTAAATTCCCACTCTGCAGCTCATATCAATATACTGTATGTAACAGTATTCAGAATTAAAATGGGCCCACCTATAGCCGCGATTGCTGTAATAAAGTAGACCAATCATCAGCAATAATGCATCGTCCTCTTTGTCTTGATCACGGGCGAAGCCGCGGGTACCTGCTAGTAACTTATAAAGGTGTTGTGTTGCCCTCAAAATTTAAAATCAAGAAGAATTTGTAATTTTTACAACTAAAAGTAATATTAATAAATATTAGAAGAACATTTAAGTTTGATTTTAACGTACATAATTAATATTCCTTTTAGTTGTAAAAATAACGAAATATCTGAGGTCCGGGTTCGATTCCTGGTTCTGCCAAAATCATTCTCTCTGGTCTGAGGGCTGGAACGGGATACACTCAGCGTTGTTGCAAAACTGAGAAAAAGTGGATTCCAGTCCGAACTCAGACATCCTCGAAGTGGTTATGCATGGTTTCCCACGTTTATTTCAGGAAAATATCGGGATGGTTTAATTACGGCCACATCCACCTCTGTTCCCAAACCTAGTCTCAATTAGAATTAATGCATACACTAATACAGTCATCACAATAACGCTGGTTATCAGACAAATTCCCCTCACATAAGTGCACGGGGCCACTTGACCAGCATGTTGCTAGGCCCCTAAATCAAACAACAGCAACAACAAACAGGAGCCTCGGAGCTGATGTGATGGACTGGACTGATGTGGAGTGCTCTACACTACGTCCAACTTGTACTTCTGTTAGCCGTTGCTCCTGTTCAAATACAATTGAACGGTAATGAATAGCAAGTTACTTCATCAACAAAGCATTTTCAGTTCATTCCATGTATTAGTCTACAAATTAAAGTTGTCTACCTCACAGTACAGAATGGATGGCAATGAGTGGAATTACATTTGAATGGGTCAACTTGAGAATTACAGACACATACGAATTGTTTAACGAGTAGTTCCATCGATTGTAATGAGTAGAGACAGCCTTTTGGTTATACAGTATTTACATTGTTGTTATTTCATTTTAGGGGCTTGGGACATCTTGGCCATCAGCCCCATGTAGTAGGGTATGTGTTCAATCGGTCAACACAGAATAATTCCAATTACTGAAATATGTGGAAAAAAAAATTCCTCTCGGCACGCCGGAAGGCGGAGGTAGATTTCACCGGGCAAACTAGGGGATAGGCTATAATAGGCAAAATATGCAGGTTTCCGTAGGAGGATCAGACCTCATTTATTGCGAGAAAGTATTTTACAATTGGAGGTTAGTCAACATTTTGTCGTCTTTCTATGCATATTTTTAACATTTTACTGTCTTATGGGGATGGTAACCTTCTTGTCATTTGGGGTTCATTTTTATACTTGTGATCACACTGTCCTTACGCAAGGTTTGGAACTAATGTGTAACTATCTAAGAGTCTGTTACTTCTTCACGCAAAATTTTATCTCCCGCAGAGATGTTGGTTGGTTCCTCAGTTTAGGGGCTGCGACAAGGTGGTCATGTAAACCCGTGTACATTGGGTGTGTGTAGAATCTGTCTGATAAACGGTGTTATTTGTGATGACTGTATTAGTCTGTAATTCAGGTAAGGACTGCAGACGGTCAATTTTAAGTAGTAGTACCTAATTGTGTACCAAATACTAACGTCAACGACACCTAGCTGTGCACTTGGCTGCTAGATGCCACCGCAACCAGCAACTTGCAACGAACGTTGTAACTTCCCCTCCGAAGGAAAGCATGCTGACGGATTTTTAGCGCTCTAAGAAAATCCGGCGACTTTGGCCGGCTTTGAACCAGCACCTTGGGCATAGAAGTTCAGCATGCTACCAGTTAGCCGCTTCCCTAATAGTCAGATGGAACAAGAAGTTCCGTGACGAACTAAAGAGCCTACTTTCCTTAAAATTAAGATTCATGCCATAGATTAATCTACAGTATATGAAACTATCTAGAATAATGACGAAATTAAGTGGGTAATATCGAAATGTCTTAATTAATTCGAAATAAGGTATACTAGGCATAATGTAGCCTAATAGAGCAATACAGTTGGCAGCTCTGGTGACTGAATATATTCTCACTTCCATCTCCTAAGGTACAGAATACAAAATGTGGTTGAAGTTCAAAGGACGTTACATGGATTTAGACATTGGATCTATTAGTACACGTAAAAGCATGTTGGAAACAATGTCATGCGAGTGCTGGTCAGAAATAATCTGAAATATTATATATTTTTGTACCAATATTGGATGAAATCCATTTGTTGGTATAGAAGTTACATGTATTTAAAAATTGGTCCTATCAGCAGGCTTAGAATCATGTTGGTAGAACTGACGTATATAAGTTACTCCAAATTAATGTAAAACGTCAGGTAATTTACGTGTGCATAGTTTAAACCTGTCGGCTTGCATACTTTCAGATATATTGGTATTTAGATAAAATAATAGAGATAACATTTATTGACAGTTGGCAGCCCTGGTGGCTCTTAAGAATACACTCAGTCATACCTGTTTATGTACACATATTACATACAAAATTTGGTTGAAATCCAATTGATAGTGTAGAAGTTATATGCATTTAAATATTGGACTTATCAGAAGGCTTAAAAATATTTCGGCAACGTTGTCATGTATGGCCACCTGGAAATTAAACTGAAATAGTATTATCTAGCATGTGCGCCAATTTTATAATAGCTCCCATGTATACCTTCCAAGATATCCAACATGGAGCTCAAATTTCTAGTGTTTTTTTAGCAGTTGGTAGCACTGGCATCTTTTTCAAATATGGGCCTGAGATATTCCCGTATACAACTTTACTCATACTAAATTTGGTTTCGATTGCTGCAGCCGTTTAGGAGTTGATAGGGGACACACACACACACACACACACAGCCAGACAGACAGAAGGACTGACAGACAGACAGAAGGACAGACACATTTTCCCGGATCGATCTCATAAGTCTACTTTTTCCTCATTTTTGAAAAGTGTGAAAAGTAGGCTAAAAATGAATGTGATCTCGTCAATGGCGTTGTCTTGGCAACCTCTGATAGATCATCCCTTATCAATTTAAAAGCGTTGTTATGGTAACCTCTGATGGCACTTGGCATTTTTTTAAATTCTGAAATCATTTTTCTCATCCCTTGGCGTAATGGTGGGTCATATCAAAAATTCTTTCAGACAAAAGTTTTAGGTAATTATTAGGGGAATATTTTCCATTTTGTACGGTTTTGATATTGTGCCTATTGAGAAAGATATGATTAATGTTTCCCGAAAAACCCACTTTTTTCCACCCCTTTGGTCAATGGTTGGTGCTATCAAAAAACTTATTTGACATAAATGTTTGGCACTTATCCGACACATATTATGAACTTTGAATGGATTCGATATTTCACGTATTAAGAGAGTTATAGCGAAATTTCACTTTTTCGAAAAAAGCCCCCCATTTTCACCCCCTTCGACAGATTTTGCCCATTAACGAACTCGACCGAGATTTTATAGGGATACATATTATGTAAAAAATTCAAAGTGATTGGTACAAAATTACGGCAGTTATCGTGTCCACAAGAAACTGATATATATATATATATATATATATATATATATACATAAATTATATATAAACGTTTGAACTGACGGTGGTTTTGGGGTCTGGGGGATGTGAAACGCGAAGATATGTCGAAATTTTCCGGAAGTCGAAACATGGTACCCATTGCAATAGTTAGCTTTCTAATGAAATCTACCTAATACTACCATCAACGACACCTAGCTGTGAACTTGGCTACTAGATGCCACCGGAACCATCAACTCGCAATGAACGTTGGAACTTCCCCTCCGAAGGAAAGCATACTCATGGTTTGTTGGTGCTCTTAGTAAATCCGACGACTTCAGCCGGGTTTGAACCCGCGACCTTGGGCATAGAAGTTCAGCATGCTACCAGTTCCGATACCGAAGTCGCTTCCCACAGACATATGAAAACAGAATGTGATCTCGTGCAGTGGCGTTGTCATAGCAACTGCTGATGGCTCAACCCGTATCAATTAAAAGTAAAGTTGTCATGGCAACCACTCTTGGCACTTGGAATTTTCTTATAATTTAAATCATTTTGCTCAATCCGTGGCGTAATGGTGGGTCATATCGAAAATTCTTTCAGACAAAAGTTTTAGGTAATTATTGGAGGAATATTGTCCATTTTGTACGGTTTTGATATTGTGCCTATTAAGAGAGATATGATTAATGTTTCCCGAAAAACCCACTTTTTTCCACCCCTTTGGTCAATGGTTGGTGCTATCAAAAAACTTATTTAACATAAATTTTTGGCACTTATCCGACACATAATATGAACTTTGAATGGATTCGATATTTCACGTATTAAGAGAGTTATAGCGAAATTTCACTTTTTCGAAAAAAGCCCCCCATTTTCACCCCCTTCGACCGATTTTTCCCATTAACGAACTCGACCGAGATTTTATAGGGATACATGTTATGTAAAAAATTCAAAGTGATTGGTGCAACATTACGGCAGTTATCGTGTCCACAAGAAACTGATATATATATATATATATATTGAACCCTTATTGATCTTCGATAAATAAGTATTCATATTTATTATTATTATTACTACGGCCCAGGCAGCACGTAAGGAAGTCGACTTGGATATTAGGGAGGCCAGCATTTCGTAACGATTGCAACAGAAGTTGAGCCAGTAGCTATTCCTGGGGGACGGCCAGAATTAGTCGAGTTCAAGGCTAAATTGTGCAACTACTGTACCAAAATTGGAGACATAAAGGAAGAATCACGAGGTCTTCTCAACGAACATACGATTGAATCAGCCAATCGCAAGAGACCAAGCCGTGACCACGAGGTGGACGGCGTCAGTAGTAAAAAGCCCGCGGAAGTGTGTATCTAAGGAACCGCCGAACGGATTAATTTCCGCTCGAGTTATTTGAGACGTTGGATTTATTTGGAGAAGAATGACACTAGCTACATCTTTGTGAGACAAAAACTCTGGAAGTTTTTATCCGACTTTGCCCCACTCCACCGCCCTTGTCAGTTTCTCATAAATAGCTTGGCCTGACGCCAATTAAAGTCTTAATGTTTGGAGCCTTGAGAGGCATACTCCACGTCAGTTTGGACTGTGATTTTGACGCTCGAATTTATCTAAGTCATTATTTGGTGTAAAACGTGATTTTTACGCTCTGAATCAGTAAAGCTAATTTATTTTGTGAGCTTTGAGGAACTGAAGTCGCAGCGATCGCAGTATCAAATTTTAAAGGCTGTAATACATTTTATTATAAAATCAACTTTGTTGTGTGAACTAAACAGTAACATTCATTTCAAGACGACTAGTTCAACTTTAAGAGGGAAGTATCGTACCACCCTAATTAGCGCTTACCAGAACCGGAGTCCATAGTACAGACGGAAATACCAGACGAGATAGCGACTGCTAGTGCAGCCGGGATTGTGAACTTGTTAACGAGCCAGTGGCGCGGACTCGACATGTATATTTCTGTATAAATTGTGTGTATTTTATGTATGTTTTTATAGTGCGTGTGTCTGATATAAGTAGGGCCAGTCTTCGCTATTAATCGCACTAGGACAATTGTGGGTGAACTGAGTAGCCTGCAAGCGATTATAGATAGGCAAATATTTAATATTGAACTTTTCTGCCGAGGAGTCCAGACCAAGATGAACAGCACGTGGTGTGAAGTTGGGATGAGCTTCAAGAAATCAGCACAGACGACTACTATGGAGAGCTAAATTGTCCATAGGGCAATGGGTTGAGGAGAATGTCCTTGGTCTACATGCAGAAGCGGTGATGTACTAAAATTGGATTTATTTCAATTATGTAGTTAGATTTGGCCGGGGAACTTTGTATATAGTCATGTTTTTCTTTCTTGTTGTTTTAGAGTTTTTCTTGTACCGACACTATGTGTTTAAATGTCCGTTGGCGCGTGGCCAAAGTGTTTGTTGATATTTTATTTTTCTTTCTTGAGTCAAGTGTAATGTACGCGGCGTGCGTGCGTAATTTTTACCCTTGCAATTTGCGGAACCCGTTACATTCGATAAATGGTGCTTTATTAACGTTAATATTTGAAATAGGAATGGGAGGAAATGAGTGTAAAACATTTTGCTGAACAGGTTATTATTCATGTTAGGGTAGCCGAGTGCACCAACTTAAAAGTAATTGTAGAACACCTTCGTTCTAATTTTGATAGATTTTCTTGAGTCCTTTTCAGGTGATTAGTCACGGCATAGAACGATGGCGCCAGCATGTGGATATTATTTGTGTCTTTTATTTCAGGGTCTGTCAAAACCCATACGTGTGATTCAGTGTGTATTGATGTGTCTAGTGTGTGTGTATTCTACGTGAGGAGGGGGTAGTTGTCCTACCGCCCTTATATATTTTTGCTGCTATTGTATTTTTTGAGATGGAAAGACAGAGTGCTCTTGGGAGACTGCTGATTCTTGTCCATATGGTTGTTCTGACACACACATGTATTATTGTGCTTTGGGGCACATTTCTTCGAGGTTCGACCCCATGTTCTGGGAGGTCGACGTATTTGACACATGGGTTGACAGACATGCAGAGTTCCACAAACCGCCCGTTTTGCCAGTGACTTATTTTTGATAGGCAGTCCTTGTGTCCGACTGAACCCTGTAAGCTTTCATATAGCAAACCTGTTCATTGTGATGGTTAAATTTTAAGCCATAATTAATTGGGGAGTTCGCCATGTTTGTAACGGATTGTTGTACCTTGTATGGATAAAATATTGTGATTAACGTAAATGTTGGCTGTTTGCCTATTGCTTTGTTGATGACTCGATTCATGTAATTTTGTGTGTCACACCCGTGTGGTGTAGTTGTAGAGTATTTGTAAATTTTGACAGCGGTCATTTGAGTATTTTTCTATTGGTCACGTGTTAATGTATTTGTGTTGATTTGTGTGAGAAGACCTAAGTTTTTAGGCAGTAAATGTTGCTACGGCAATTTAAGTCCAATTTCACTCGGAAATTTTGTGTTTGTTTATAGTAGATTTAGGAAGTGTCGGTTTAATTTAAGTAGTGTAGTTGTGTTTCCCCGTGTCGGTCTAGCTCTAGGAAATGCGGATTCGGTGTTTGAAGGGTCATCCCGGATGATAACGAATCACGCATTCAAAGTACACATCGTGATGCATGTAGAACGGCATACGCACTTATATGGTCACTTATATGGTCACTTTTGTATCTTTCATTTAAGGACACTTGGTCCAGGTAATTAATCTCTCCAGAGATACCGCCTAGTTTTTTTTGGCATTTTTATTAAATGGGAGTCAGTTGGGAGATTTTGTTGTTAATTGTTTATGTGTAAATATGGTGATTTGTTATTAAATTCAGTTGTTTTTTTAACCCTGGCTTCACTCTTTCCTGCATGTTAATTTTGTTATATGTTACCCTGCAAGTTAATGAAGCGCCCTGACAGCAACTTACGAATATGACCTGTTACGCCCCGAATCTGAGTCTCATATGCTTCTTTGCAAGGGTTCATAAAACAAAAATGGCTGCCCAAGTGGGGATTGTTGTTGTTGTTGCTTCGCTGATCTCATATTTATTTCGTTGAGAAATGATGCCAGGTCAAGCGGACATGTAAATTCAGTAAATGGAGGCGATGTTGTACCGCCATGTGCATTAGTAAAATCACTGAGTTCCTAAGGTTAGAAATATTGAACAAGGTTAGAATTTGATTTGGTATTTGTTATAAACTTGTTCTGGCGCCCACATTAAAATTAGAAATTTGCATTATTATTGAACTCAGTTAAAGCAGGAAGGTGTTGCCTTATATTTGACATTTAATTGACTTCGGTTAATTGGTGTTTCGTAAATTCTGTTGGTTAGGAATTTAAAAGCAGATCACTAGGGGTTATTTTATTGTTTGGGAATAAGTGTCATTGTATTCAGTAAATTTTGTTACTGAAATTTTCATTAAATTAGAGCCAGTAATATTTAAATGTGTGACATATATGTGCGTATAGGGCTGAAACCTTAGCCCATAACCCTGTTTTTCTCTGAATATTTTGTGTGTGTGATATGGCGCTTGTCGATGAGATAAAGGCATTGTTAGAACAGATGTCGATCCAAATGTCCGCGAAAACGGAAGAACAATTAGAACAGATGTCGATCCAAATGTCCGCGAAAACGGAAGAACAATTAAAAGAACAATTAGAAGCTCAGCGGGAGCATAACGATAAACAATTAAAGAACTGTGAAAAACAATTACTTGATATGAGCGATAATATTTCGGTTCAGTTACAAGCGCAGAAGATAGACTGTGAAAAACAATTACTTGATATGAGCGGTAACATTTCGGTCCAGTTAGAAGTCCAGAAATTAGACACTGACAAACAACTCAATGAGCTAAACCACAAATTGTCACAACAGGCGGTAACACAAACCGAACAGTTAGGAAAAATCACAAATGATATTAACCAGAGCGTTCAAAAAGTCGAGAAACTGGCAGGCGAGGTTGCGGAAAACAACATCAGACAGTTAGGCGAAATGAAGAAATTGGAGGCAAAATTTGATAACAAATTAATGCAGTTTGACGAGATGGTGGGAGATAAACTTAAGCAGATAGAGGCAGCATGTGTCAGTAACACCGCGGGAGTGAAGAAGACCCAAGAGAAACTACAACAGCAAATTAATTCGGTAGATAACAACGTGCTGGAATTAATAAAGGAAATAGATAAAGTCGAAATTAAGGCTGAAACTGAGCGGATACACTTGCGGGAAAATTTAGAGGAGCAATTAGGCAGAACACAAGAGATCATAAGGAAAGAGATGGAAGGCCAGCTAATAAACACACGAGAGGTCATAAGACAAGAAGTAGGGGAGCAGCTCGTAAAAACTCAAGATAATTTGGAAGGTCAGCTAATCAAAACACAAGAGGTCATAAGAGAAGAGGTGGGGGAACAACTAGTGAAAACGCAGGAACAGATACGTGAAGAGCTAGAGAAAAATCAGGAGAGGAACGAGGAGAAAATAAACAGCTTAAAAAGTAGGATCCGGCGAGATTGGGACCAGCAGGCTCAGGCGAATAAGGAAGACCGCTTGACAATTTTAAAACGCTTGGGGGAACACAGTTCAAGAATGCAGGCACTGGAGGAAAGTATGAAGTCGAAGTTACAGGAACACTCAGAATTAATCATAAAGAACGAGATTAGATCATTAGAGAATGCGACATTATTTTCAAATGAAAATATTCCGGAAAAGCAAACAAGTATTGGAAGTCCGGCAGGTTCGAAGTTGGCTGAGGACACGAGTCGGGGTCAAAGTCCCAGACTAACGACTAATGCATTCCAGCAGTACAGGGGGGAGACTTCAACTCCGCAACCGAACTTGGCACCAGCCCAAGTCATCCAAGTCATTCGGGGTAATGATTTTAAGCCCGATAAGTTCAAAGAAAATTCAGGAACCACTCCCAAAGCATTCTTACGGCAATTAACGGATTACTTTAATGACCAACACATCGGCCCAGAGAAACAATTAAGACTGGTGGAGAAATTTTTGGAAGGACCTAGCCTGACCTGGTTCTTAAGTTTCAAGTACACATTTACAGACATGGATCAATTCCGCGAGGCGTTTTTGAAGAAGTTTTGGAGTCCTTCGTTACAGCAGGGGTTAAGAATGGACCTGTACACACGCAAATACCATAGTACCCATCCAACCCGTTTTTCAGAATTCTTTAGTCAGCAATTAGTAAAATTCAGGGATTTTGATGACCCGCCTAGCGAGCCGAATATGGTTCTAACCATCGGGAAACAACTCCCAATGCATATCCAACAATTGTTAGTCGCAGGAAACATTCAGACCGCAGTCCAAGCAGAAGAATTACTTAGACACTTAGATGAGACGAGTATGGTGAGCCCACAGACAGGAAGAAGGAATTTGGAATGTGTAAACACGGCAGAGGTAGTTCAGGGACCCCAAAATAACCACAGCCAGGGAAACCAAAGTAAGACACAGTCCACGGGAACACAGTTCACGCCAAGAAGACAAGACTTTGACGGCCGAAACCAGTTCCATCACAACAATCATAACTATCAGAATAACCGCGGGAGATATCATCAGAATAACCAGAATCAAAATAATCAGTGGACGTACCAGCGGGAGTACACAAATTGGAGGGGAAACCAGAGACAAGGTAGACCCTACCAAAGAAATGGAGATGGTAGATGGAGTAACGGCAGGGACTATCGCCAAGAAAACAGAGGAGAATATAGGAATAACTGGGACGAGCGATATATTGAATCCCGTAAATACCTGGATCAATTAAGTAATGAAGAAGCGGAGAAGGAAAAGTGGGGGCGTGCCATGGCGAACAGACAGAGCCCAGACAATCATCAAGGAGAGGGGGCAGAGAGTTTACTGAGGCAACAGGAGCGACAGAATGATAACCGGCGAAACACATCTAATGGGGCCCGGGATAAAAAAAAAACCAAATGAATTGAAAGGAGATAGGCTAGAAACGGAGATCGCCAGGGAGCAAGAAGAGATGATAGTGGCCAATATAGAAGAGTGGGTAGCATTCCCAGACGACTGCCTGGAGGAAGTGGTGAAGAACCGTGAAAACGTTATCAGACAGCTACCAATTATTTACGCGCATATTGGAGGTATGAGGGTGAGATGTTTGATTGATACAGGTAGCCAGGTGAGCTTGGTCACTGAAATTTTGATAAAAGAAATAGCAAGAAAACAGACTGTTCCTATTATGCCGGTACCGCTAATGAAAGTCAGAGGTGTCATTCCTGACAAAACTATGAATTGTAAGCAGCAAGCATTCCTAGATCTGGAAATATTGAACCATACTTTTTCACAAACATTCATTGTTATTCCAAAGATGAACTACAATATAATTTTAGGAGCCAACTTCATCTGCGATTTTCATGCTGTAATTGATTTACATAACAACACTGTAAGCTTCAAACAAGTAGAAGGATTGGATCATGTGGGTTTAAATATGGAAGAGAATCCGCTGGAGAGAGAGGCCAATACTTGGGTTGTTGAGGAATGCACTAATGAGGCCGGAGATAAGATCTTGAGGGGAGAGCAAGTCAACCAGACAGCAGTGCTAGAAATGGACAGCCGAGATATTTCGCAGGAACTTTGGGTGCATTTGGCGGAAGAAGAAATGGGAGGAACCAAATTCGAAATTTTACTTCAGGAGCGACTTAAGGAAGCCATCGTAGGGGAATCTGATAGAAGAAGACTGGAAGAAATCTTAAGACTACATAAAGAAGCTTTTGACACCGTACCTGGGAAAGTTTTGAATTTTCAATATGCTATGCAGGTGACAGATTGGACCCCATTTAAAAGTAAATTGTACCCGATCCCAGAGAAGCATTTTTCTCAGGTGAAGGACATTATTACTAACTTATTAGATTCTGGCATGATAAGGAAAGCTGCAACTCCTTATCTGAACGCAATATTGGCTGTGACCAAGCCAAACGGATCAATTAGGCTATGCCTAGACGCGCGAGTTTTAAATAGTAAACTGCTAGTTGAGCACGACCAAGCACCAAGGATCAAAGATGTTTTGAAAGGCTTCCGTGGGAAGAAGATATACTCAAGTGTTGATTTGACGAATAGTTTCCACCATCTTGAACTTGAAGAAAAATCTCAACTGTTGACGGGATTTTTATTCGACAATCAAAGTTATATCTGGTGTCGAATGCCCTTTGGCGTGAAAACTGCGGGATGTGCACTCATTAGAGCACTCGACAGAAATCTGACTGAGGAGGTCAAGAACTTCACCACGAGATATGTTGATGACATATTAATCGCTTCTGAGACGATGGAAGAACACTTGATAAATTTAAATAAACTGTTGGACAACCTGAGAACCATGAACTTCAAGATCAACTTAAAAAAGTCACATTTTTGCCAGAGCGAAATTTTATATTTGGGACATATAATTGATGTCGAGGGCGTGCGGCCTAATCCAGCCAAGATTGATGCTATTAAGAAATCTCCCACACCTACCAAAGTGAAACATGTTAGAGCATTTTTGGGAGTGACCGGTTTCTTCAAAGAAAATTGCCCTGGTTACACAGAAACAGTAGCGCCTATGCAGGAGATGTTGAAGAAAGCGAATCGATGGTCGTGGAACGAGGAGTGCGACAGGTCTTTTAAAGCAACGAAGGATTTATTGGAAAACTGTGTGAAACTTGGATATCCGGATTTTGAGAAACAATTTATCATTCAAGCAGATGCTTCGTTAATTGGGATTGGTGCTATGCTGTACCAAGAGGACGCTGAAGAACCCAAGAAGAAATCCTATTTGGCATTTACGAGTCGTAAATTACGGAAACATGAGAGAAACTACACAGTTACGGAACTTGAGCTACTAGCAATTCTATATTCTCTACAACAGTGGCGCAAGATGATCTATGGTTATTCCATCATTGTTAGAACCGACCACCATGCACTGACGTTTTTATTTAAGACAACAATAGCAAGTGAGAGAGTAACGCGCTGGTCCATCTACATACAGCAGTTTGACATCACAATAGAGCATTGTCCTGGGAAATTGAACGTCATACCAGATGCCTTGAGTAGAAACCCTGAGGACGGAAACGAAGTAATAGCGGAAGTTCACAATATTACCTTGACACCTAAGGCTCGTGAGTTTTTGGCAAGATTGAAGGATATTCGGAAGGAGCAAGAAGCTGACCCATGGATGATGATGATGATAAAATTCTATAGGAAGGAGTTACAACCAAATTCACCAGAGTACCGGGAAGCCAGTGCTAAACAAGCGAGATTTCACTACTTGAATAACTTGTTACATAAGTACGTGGATGAGCATCATACTAAACTGCGGATCTTAGTTCCAGCATCGCTACAGAGGGGATTAACTTGGCATGTTCACGAGAGCCTAGCACATATCGGCACGGATAAGACTGAAGCTACGATAGGGGAGACCTTTACTTGGCCCAAGATGAGATTCACCATTGTTGAAGTAATTAGGACGTGTGACGTCTGTCAGCGCACCAAGCCGAACAACTTTATTCTGAAACAACCTCCAATACCACTATTACCGCAGAAACCATGCGAGATGATCGCAATCGATTGCTTTGGTCCTTTAGTAAAAGGAAAGCGGGGATGCCGACACCTCCTGGTGTGTATCGATGTATTTTCAAAGATGGTCGTGCTATGTCCTATTCAGAAGACGACATCAGGACAAGTCCTCAGTAGAACTAAGAACAAAGTTATTCCGATGCTTGGGAAGCCGGAATCCATTCTATCAGATCACGGTACCTATTTCACAAGCAATGTTTTTAGGCAAGGTTTGGAGAGCCTAGGAATAAAACACATATTTTCAAGTATTCGTCATCCTTGTGGAAATCCGAGCGAAAGAACAATTCGCTGTGTCGCTAAATACTACAGAGTAATGATTCCTAACGAACACAATAAATGGGTAGACAAAGTGGAGGAAATTGAGATGTGCATGAACACTACTAAGCACGAGTCGACGGGTCAAGTCCCACTGATTGTACACCACAACAGATTGCCAGAAAGAACTTGGGATAAGATCATTCCTTGCCCAAGGGATCCATTATTAGCGCATGATTTGCGAATCCAGCGAACGAGAGAGCACATGAGGAACCAAGCGGACCGAAGGTTGAGACGGTACCGAGGAAAGAAGTTTCACCGAGAGTTACAAGAGCAAGAATTAGTGCTGGTTCGTAGACCACCGATCTCCGACCCTAAGAACAAAGTCTTCGCCAAGTTCTGTCCAAGGTTCATTGGTCCGTTCCGGGTAATTAAGAATCTGGGTAACAATGCCTACAGATTAGAAGAAGTGAGCACTGGTGCAAAATCTGTTTTTAATAGCGCCAATTTGAAACCGTACTACAGAAGGGAACCATTTGATGATTAAGGAAGATGATATGTGCAGAATCTGTATTGCAAAATTCATGTTTTGAAAACAAACACTCAAATCCACGGGGAGCACCTGAGTACGCACTTTGTTTGTAAACAACGAGCAGCTGAGACGACGGGAGTGGCAACTACTTGAGGAGAAGGGGAAACCTAGTGAAAATATGAATGACATTCCAGCGAGAAGGGAGCACACTAATTGAGTCAGAGGGGCATACACTCGAGCAGCTGAGTGAGATTTAAAGAGATGTGTTGTTACTACAGTGGATTTTGTTTTTGAAATCCAAACCAATAAATTGTTTCGAATTTCAAAACCTTGCTGAGGACAAATGAACCCTTATTGATCTTCGATAAATAAGTATTCATATTTATTATTATTATTACTACGGCCCAGGCAGCACGTAAGGAAGTCGACTTGGATATTAGGGAGGCCAGCATTTCGTAACGATTGCAACAGAAGTTGAGCCAGTAGCTATTCCTGGGGGACGGCCAGAATTAGTCGAGTTCAAGGCTAAATTGTGCAACTACTGTACCAAAATTGGAGACATAAAGGAAGAATCACGAGGTCTTCTCAACGAACATACGATTGAATCAGCCAATCGCAAGAGACCAAGCCGTGACCACGAGGTGGACGGCGTCAGTAGTAAAAAGCCCGCGGAAGTGTGTATCTAAGGAACCGCCGAACGGATTAATTTCCGCTCGAGTTATTTGAGACGTTGGATTTATTTGGAGAAGAATGACACTAGCTACATCTTTGTGAGACAAAAACTCTGGAAGTTTTTATCCGACTTTGCCCCACTCCACCGCCCTTGTCAGTTTCTCATAAATAGCTTGGCCTGACGCCAATTAAAGTCTTAATGTTTGGAGCCTTGAGAGGCATACTCCACGTCAGTTTGGACTGTGATTTTGACGCTCGAATTTATCTAAGTCATTATTTGGTGTAAAACGTGATTTTTACGCTCTGAATCAGTAAAGCTAATTTATTTTGTGAGCTTTGAGGAACTGAAGTCGCAGCGATCGCAGTATCAAATTTTAAAGGCTGTAATACATTTTATTATAAAATCAACTTTGTTGTGTGAACTAAACAGTAACATTCATTTCAAGACGACTAGTTCAACTTTAAGAGGGAAGTATCGTACCACCCTAATTAGCGCTTACCAGAACCGGAGTCCATAGTACAGACGGAAATACCAGACGAGATAGCGACTGCTAGTGCAGCCGGGATTGTGAACTTGTTAACGAGCCAGTGGCGCGGACTCGACATGTATATTTCTGTATAAATTGTGTGTATTTTATGTATGTTTTTATAGTGCGTGTGTCTGATATAAGTAGGGCCAGTCTTCGCTATTAATCGCACTAGGACAATTGTGGGTGAACTGAGTAGCCTGCAAGCGATTATAGATAGGCAAATATTTAATATTGAACTTTTCTGCCGAGGAGTCCAGACCAAGATGAACAGCACGTGGTGTGAAGTTGGGATGAGCTTCAAGAAATCAGCACAGACGACTACTATGGAGAGCTAAATTGTCCATAGGGCAATGGGTTGAGGAGAATGTCCTTGGTCTACATGCAGAAGCGGTGATGTACTAAAATTGGATTTATTTCAATTATGTAGTTAGATTTGGCCGGGGAACTTTGTATATAGTCATGTTTTTCTTTCTTGTTGTTTTAGAGTTTTTCTTGTACCGACACTATGTGTTTAAATGTCCGTTGGCGCGTGGCCAAAGTGTTTGTTGATATTTTATTTTTCTTTCTTGAGTCAAGTGTAATGTACGCGGCGTGCGTGCGTAATTTTTACCCTTGCAATTTGCGGAACCCGTTACATTCGATAAATGGTGCTTTATTAACGTTAATATTTGAAATAGGAATGGGAGGAAATGAGTGTAAAACATTTTGCTGAACAGGTTATTATTCATGTTAGGGTAGCCGAGTGCACCAACTTAAAAGTAATTGTAGAACACCTTCGTTCTAATTTTGATAGATTTTCTTGAGTCCTTTTCAGGTGATTAGTCACGGCATAGAACGATGGCGCCAGCATGTGGATATTATTTGTGTCTTTTATTTCAGGGTCTGTCAAAACCCATACGTGTGATTCAGTGTGTATTGATGTGTCTAGTGTGTGTGTATTCTACGTGAGGAGGGGGTAGTTGTCCTACCGCCCTTATATATTTTTGCTGCTATTGTATTTTTTGAGATGGAAAGACAGAGTGCTCTTGGGAGACTGCTGATTCTTGTCCATATGGTTGTTCTGACACACACATGTATTATTGTGCTTTGGGGCACATTTCTTCGAGGTTCGACCCCATGTTCTGGGAGGTCGACGTATTTGACACATGGGTTGACAGACATGCAGAGTTCCACAAACCGCCCGTTTTGCCAGTGACTTATTTTTGATAGGCAGTCCTTGTGTCCGACTGAACCCTGTAAGCTTTCATATAGCAAACCTGTTCATTGTGATGGTTAAATTTTAAGCCATAATTAATTGGGGAGTTCGCCATGTTTGTAACGGATTGTTGTACCTTGTATGGATAAAATATTGTGATTAACGTAAATGTTGGCTGTTTGCCTATTGCTTTGTTGATGACTCGATTCATGTAATTTTGTGTGTCACACCCGTGTGGTGTAGTTGTAGAGTATTTGTAAATTTTGACAGCGGTCATTTGAGTATTTTTCTATTGGTCACGTGTTAATGTATTTGTGTTGATTTGTGTGAGAAGACCTAAGTTTTTAGGCAGTAAATGTTGCTACGGCAATTTAAGTCCAATTTCACTCGGAAATTTTGTGTTTGTTTATAGTAGATTTAGGAAGTGTCGGTTTAATTTAAGTAGTGTAGTTGTGTTTCCCCGTGTCGGTCTAGCTCTAGGAAATGCGGATTCGGTGTTTGAAGGGTCATCCCGGATGATAACGAATCACGCATTCAAAGTACACATCGTGATGCATGTAGAACGGCATACGCACTTATATGGTCACTTATATGGTCACTTTTGTATCTTTCATTTAAGGACACTTGGTCCAGGTAATTAATCTCTCCAGAGATACCGCCTAGTTTTTTTTGGCATTTTTATTAAATGGGAGTCAGTTGGGAGATTTTGTTGTTAATTGTTTATGTGTAAATATGGTGATTTGTTATTAAATTCAGTTGTTTTTTTAACCCTGGCTTCACTCTTTCCTGCATGTTAATTTTGTTATATGTTACCCTGCAAGTTAATGAAGCGCCCTGACAGCAACTTACGAATATGACCTGTTACGCCCCGAATCTGAGTCTCATATGCTTCTTTGCAAGGGTTCAATATATATATACACATATATACATAAATTATATATAAACTTTTGAACTGACGGTGGTTTTGGGGTCTGGGGGATGTGAAACGCGAAGATATGTCGAAATTTTCCGGAAGTCGAAACATGGTACCCATTGCAATAGTTAGCTTTCTAATGAAATCTACCTAAAATAACTGAAATAAATTACATGTGATTAATATAATATATTGTTATGGACTATTGAAGAAGGAGAAAACTATGGGATGTCATGTTTCTCTCGTCAAGCGAGCATTATCAGATTCAAATAAGAAAAAAGGCACTACCAAACCCACATTGACTCTCACAGACATCTTTGCCTTCCAAAAACAAAACAAAAGAAACGTCAGAAAACTTACTAAGTGTAGTAATTATTACTGACAAATATTAAGGTATTTAGCACCCGAGAAAATAACTATTTATTTTAATGTTGCAAGACTGAGAAATGACTATCTCATCAACAAAACGTCTTCCTCCCCCCAACTAATATATGAAGATGTAACTACAATTGCTGTGATACACTTAAGCAGTAAGCCCTAAACTACTATAGAAATGTTAACTAATACGCGGAAATGACCTACAGTAAAGTGTAGTGATAGAAGACATTTTTTCAGTGTTGCTTAATTCTATTGAAAGCTTTTCAGTCGGTTAACACAAATTGTGCCCAGTTACATTAGGTGGGAAACAAGTAGTTAAATGCCCTACAAATTAAGACGCTATTATGTACAATACCATCTTAATTGAATGACATGTTTCGAATGTCATGCATCATACAGATAACAAAATAGTGCAGACAATTTCACTATTGAAA
Source organism: Meconema thalassinum (assembly GCA_946902985.2). Classification (NCBI taxonomy): domain Eukaryota; kingdom Metazoa; phylum Arthropoda; class Insecta; order Orthoptera; family Tettigoniidae; genus Meconema; species Meconema thalassinum. The sequence goes on from OX336388.2 coordinate 1,213,611,373, forward strand.
TGCTTTCCACGGGTGGGTGAGTGGTTAACGTGTCGGTCTACTAACCCCAAGCTTGCAGGTTCACTCCTGGCCGTGGTAAGTGATTCTTGAATGGCGGCAAAGTTACAACACGCATGTCATACGATGTTGGCATGTCAAAGAACCCATTTGAATTCAGACATTCATAATGGCCAAATTAATCTCGGGAGTTTCCGCCAGCACAAAGTTCCTCATTTCTCTACTAGAAAGCGCTATAATGTTCAAGGAGCTTAGATATCTAACCTCCTTGACTTTCATAGTGCTTCAAGGAAAACAAAATTCGACATGCAAGCTACCCTCTGGGTGTCAAATAATAAAGCTTGCACCCTGCACCCGAGGCCATACGATAGTATTACTACTGAAATGATTCGTAATAACAATTCAATAGATCACAGGCTACATACTTACACCACATTAATATTAATAATAATAATACAAATAATAATAATAATACGCAACAACCATAGAAGTGTATTATACTGTTTGAAAATAGTTGACACGTTACACAAGTTTTACAAACTTACGTAATATAAACATTGTATGTAGGTGTAATTCATAACCATCGTACACTAGTTAAGCCTAGGTGAACAGGATCTGAGGATGAACGCATGACGTTCGAAACATGTCATACAATTAAGTAGTTATTGTACATAAATAGCGTGTTAATTTGTAGGGTATGTAAATTCTTGTTCCCCGCCTAATATAATTGGGCACAATTTGTGTTGACCGACTGAAAAGCGTTGTTCAATAGAAGAGAGTACTTGTATTAAGTAGACTATCGTATTTAAGAAACGGGTACAGCTGATCTTGGCTGTGTTAATGTTAGTTTATGTTCGACGATGTCGAAATGTAAATATTATATATCAGAAAACTGTAACATAATGAGGGTCATTATAACCCTATTTTTCATTATGAAACAGTTTCTCCCACCAATCAGAGCTCAAGAAACAGTCGTGTGACCAATTAGGTAAGGATAACAACTGCGCTCACTTCCACGGCCTTCTATTTTAAATTTCACTGCGTGGCTTCTAGTGTCATAGTGGGGTATTCCAGGAGGCCATGGTATTATCTGCGTCTCATGCGCTCTGTTCAGTACATAAAACTGGCGAAATCTCGACAGATATTTATGAATATTTATATTCGAACATAAAATAGTTATAATTATCGTCGAACATAAACAGTCGTATCCAACTAGCCTATAATGGTAATTAAGACACTCGCTTTGCTCTTTTTATAAACATACTCGTGTCTTAATTATTGCCGTTATAGGCTCGTTGCATAATGTACTATTATGACAGCAGCTGGAGCCTTGCTGGACGAGGATGGTTGCATAGTGGTGACGGAGTATAGTGTCACGTAAGTCCAACACTGCAAAACGCTGAGGAGAGAAGAACGACGACTGAGGCTACCGGAGCTTAGTCGTATCCTACCCGAGGGACTGTATACCTGCCACAGTGCAACTTACATGTAAACAAGGAATGGTTTCCAGCTTCACCGCCAGCACTCTTATCATAAACGGCTAAAATCAGGCTCTTCTTATACATCTTTCACTTGATCTTTCTTGCTCAACTCTTGTTTTCTTCCCATCCGAAGATATTAGGGAATCCAAGATCTTGAGTGACGGCAAAAGGGACTGAGCGCAATTGGGGCACAACCAAGGGATACTGGCGTTCCTGCCCGAGTACAACTGGGCGAAACCCCGAAACACAAGAAACAAATTTAGAAGATTTCGTGGAGCTAAACGTTCTAAAACCGTGCAAGTATGTGTTTACGCCATATTACACGTGCACTTTTAAATTACCAGCATGCATTTGGCAGCAGTGCATCTGCTAATTATTTTTCTAACTTGGGCTAGGGTTTCAAGCCTGAACTAGAGTAAATCAACTGGGTGGGGGTCGATGTTCTTAGATAAGGGTAAGGAGGAGGGTATATCAATTAGGGTGGGATGGGCGACTGAGAGGTCACCAGGGGCTCAGTCCCTCTATAATTGTAGCTTATGGTCCCAGTGCGCCTGAACGCCATACGGAGCTCAGTTAGCGTATCCTTGATAGTGTGTGACCTAGGGCGCTAATGTCAATTATACAGCATGTCTCCCTGCACGGATTCCCGTCTGCAAGTGTCAGAATGTAATAATAATAATAATCATAATAATAAACTAATAATAATCAGGGCCCGGATTTTGATGACATGTCAACTTTAGATTAGTTCACCATAAACATGGCTAACTTATATAGAAATCCTGATCATAGTTACCACATTGTTGAAATGCTAATTTAATACCTTTTCTTCGATCATTTTTAAAATTTTATTTGTAGGTTATTTTCTAAAAATATACATATAAGTTAACACGTATAAATCATAGTAAACTTTGCCAGCAAAGCACTAAATCTAACGTTTTTTACGTAGGCCTATAGTTTGGTGACAATATCTTGTCTAAATGGAGATTTAATAACTTTGTGGCAGATTATTATTATTACTCTATTGGTAACATTGAAATTTCAGGATTTTGACTATAACCTAATAATTTTTTGCCAATGTATGTTGCTCTTCATTGAGCCGTATCAGAGCAATGAGGGATCAACACGTGCTCCATAGAGCAATAGCTTGTCGTCCTCTGCAGCTTCTGTAGCTCTACCTGTTTGTGTGAGTTCTTTATCTTATCTTCATTACAGTGTGCCTCGCTACCTTTGACCTAGTATCTTCAAACATCCTGTGGTGTTTCCTCTGCTACTTCCACCTGCATCGACTATGTACTTACAGCAGCGTATTAAACTGGAGAAACTTGAATTGCGCACCAGACCTGAGGTGAAGGCGCAGGAATCTTGCAGGCGGTCGATGTGTTCAATTCCCGACTTTATCGAGAATTTTAGAATTGATGTGATGGCTAAAATGCATTGCATTCAGCCTCATGAGGTCAATTGAGTAGCTGCCTGTTCTAAAAGGCAGCAACCACTGTTAAGAAAGTCAGCGTCTCACTAACCAGACATCGGCCTGCAGTCTCCAGACCATATCGCTGAAGAGCGGCCCTTGGTGGGCTAAGGCCTGAATGGGCTGATGAACGAAGTTCTGTTGTAGACCCTTCGTTAGATAATTAATAATAATAATAATAATAATAATAAAGGATTGCTGTTCTAAGGGTTCCGTATGACTGTAGCTGGCTGCGTGGATCGGCGGTAACGTTCTCACTTGCTGGGCCCAAGGTTGCAGGTTCGTATCCTGGCGCAGTCAGCTGACATTTGAGGGTGCGCAAATGCGAGGGGCCCCCAGGGGCTCACTTCTAGTGGGCGTGGGTTGGCGACCACGGGGCCCCAGCTGAGTCCGGCATTGCTTCCACTTACTTGTGCCGGGTTCCTCTCAGTCTTCTTTCCTGTCGACCTCACTTGGTCAACTCTTGTTCTCTTCCTACCCCGACGGTATTAGGGTAACCGAGGCCTAGGGAGTCTCTTCCTTTCCCGCCTTAATTGGCCCTTGTCTCATCTTTCCTGACACCCTCCTTCTGTGAGGGGTCAGCCTTCTTTTTCTTTTCCTTTTACCTCCTGCCTTGTGCTCAAGACCCTTAAGGAGGCAGGGTGTATGTAGCCCCACCACTTCTGGTGCACTCTAGATAATGCTACACCCTCAGGGGCTCACGGCTGGTGAGTTCGGGAGTTGGCGACCCCGAGGGATTCCTGAGCTGGGTCCGTTTTCCCCTTTTGTCCCTTCCCTTTGGGGTGGACCCTCTCCTCTCTCCCCTCCCCTCCCCTCCCCTCTCCTCTCCAATCCTCTCCTCTTTTCCTTATATTTCCTTTTGTCTTTCAGATTCCCGCACTGTTTTTGTTACTTGGTTCGCCGTGTATCTAAATTCCCTTTTAGCGTGTTTTTTGTGGGTATTTTTAATCTACGTTGCATTTTGTAAGTCTTTTCGATCTAGATTGCATTTTGTGAGCGTTTTTCAATCTCAATTGCATTTTGTAAGGATTGACAATCTAAATTGCTTTTTAGTAAGTCTTTCAATATCCGGGCCGGGGCTTTTGTGAGTATTTTGAATTTCAATTGCATTTTGTATTTTCAGCCTACCCCGCTTTGTTCAAGTAGTTAAGTCTCAATTGCAATTTTGTGGGTATTTTGAATCTCCATTACATTTTGTGCGTATTTTCAATCTCATTTGCATTTTGTACGTATTTTGATTTCACTTGCATTTTATAGGTATTTCGACTGTAAGTTGCATTTTGTACGTATTTTGGACTTAACCTGCATTTTGTGCGTATTTTTCAATCTATTCCTTTTGTGAGTATTTTCGTTCGAAATTCCCTTATGTAAGTCTTACCGCTCTCCATTTGGTGAGTAGTTTCAATCTGAGTTCCTTTTTGTAAGTATTTTCCCTGCTACATAAGGCATAGTTGTTGGGGCTCACTGTCTATTTTATCTAATTTTTTTTCGTTTCATCCATAGCAGTGAGCTGTTTTTTATCTTCATCCTTTCATTTCACGCCATTTCATTTCATCAGGGGCCGATAACCTCGATGTTAGGCCCCTTAAAACAACAATTATCATCATAATCATCAAATGCGAGGGAGGCGTGTCAGTAGATTTACTGGCACGTTAAAGATCTCCTTCGGGGACGTAAAACCAATAACATTATTAGTAAGACATCTGGAATTTCGCAAAGCCAAAAAAATGACCAAGAAGTTGAAACACGGCATATATCAGGAGTTTAACATGGGAAACCATTTCAAATTCAGCTGACGGTGGGGTTCCAAGAAGAATGAAGATTGTAGTTTTACGTGACCGTGAATCTTGTGATTATGAGCCACGGGTGGTGGGGTTCCAACCCATCCGTCTACAGAGTCCGGGGATAACCTGTCCCATGACTTCTTATGTTGACACACTGAACTACACGGCTGGTACGTTTCTTCAGACAAATATCAATGAGAAAGTTTCTAAAAAGTTGCAATATTATTCAGCTCTTGGTCTAGACTTCGCATAGTCAAATTCTTAATCATTCTGAGGTTAATTACGTATCTGAAATGTGATTTTTCTAGCCTCGTTAGGAAAATTTGGAAGCTGCCTGAACTGAAAATTGGCAACTGTCATCTGCAAACTGGCGGTAATACAGTAGTTGCCACTCATTGATTCTACAGGCATCCGGTATTACCGTCAAGTCTGAAAGCTATTGAAGTGATGAAAGACTGGTGTCCCATCGGCACGTCTATATTATTATTATTATAATTATTATCTTTAAACGTAAGTAAGTAATTGCAATTGTGTGCCGACGCTTTTGAAATAATTTGATTTAATTGGGATTGAAAGTGTCAATTATTCAAAATGTATCCATAGTAATTACGGCAGTCTCTTTAAGATAGCAGAAGTTGAATACCTTCCGTGGTCTCCCCCATTTCTGCGTTGGGCTAAAATCCTTCCAAAACTTCCCTCTATATTATTCCAACGACATACTGTATTAGATAGAAATTTCCTTTTAAACACTTAGAAATTCCCCTTCTAGCTGTGCTATCCAATAATATGACTGTATTTATCTTTGAAACCAAAGTCCTCGATTAACAGTCCTTTCCATTTGACGCTAAATTCAACTTACCGACCTTGTCTGTCTGCCTATCCTATCGGCACAAAGGGAGTCCTTCAAAAAGTGTGGAGACTTTTGAATGGCAGTAAGTGGGTTCTCTCTGTTTTTATATGATGAGTTACCGACCCTCCTCTTCAGTAAGAAGATTAAGTGAGTTGTTATTAGATTGAAGGGATTCGCTAGGTTGGTTTGTTTGGACTGCAGAAGCCTGCCAAGCTACTCGACGCTCTCTTATCGTAATCGCTGCGTGTTTGTCCAATTGATACCACTTGCAGCTCAATGGAGAAAAGAAACTTTGCTCTTATCCTAATGTTCCTCAAATTAGTGGCATGATCATGTGGATTTTCAGTATCCCTTCCGCTGTAGTAATTTCGCAAGTGACTTTTTTGTTCGTCATTTCTTTATTACATACCTTCTCAATATTGCAATTGTGAAGAGTCATATAAAATTTCCATGTAGTCTACTTTATCTATTTTGAGTGTTTAATGAATGTACATTAACGTTTTATTCAGTTGTTGTTTGAGTCTTCAGTCTTTTGACTGGTTTGATGCAGCTCTCCATGCCTCCCTGTCCTGAGCTAATCGTTTCATCTTTACATAGCTACCACACCCTACATCCGAGGCATTCTGTTTAACATATTCTAACCTTGGTCTACCCCTACAGTTCTTGTCCTCAACCCTTCCTTCCATAAATAAGCTTGCTATTCCTGGGTGTCTTAGTATGTGTCCTTCTAACCTATCTCTTCTCCTCATTAGCAGTCGCCAGAAACATCTCTCCCCTCCCACTCGTCTTAATACCTCTTCGTTTGTAACCCTATCTACCCATCTGATCATCATTCTCCTGTAACACCACATTTCAAATGCTTTAATTCTCCTCTTTTCTGCTGCGCCAATAGTCCAAGTTTCACTTCCATAGAGCGCCACGCTCCAGACAAAGGCTTTCAAAAACGACTTCCTAATGCCTAAATCAATATTCGATGTCCACAGATTCCGTTTTTGTAGAAATGCTTTCCTTGCCTGAGCCAACCTACTTTTTATATCCTTTTTGCTTCGTCCATCACTGGTTATTCTGCTTCCTAAGTAACACAAGTCTCCTACTTCCTTCAGCTTTTCACCTGCCAATTTGATGTCCATAGAGGTTTCTTATTTATTTCGGCTGCATTCCAGTATTTTTGTTTTACATTTATTAATTTTCATCATGTATTCTTTCCGCAAGACGGAGTCCATACCATTCAAAAACTCATTCAAATCCTTAGGTGTTTCGGCCAAGATGACGATGTCATCAGCAAATCTCAGAGTTGAAATTATTTCTCCTTGAATCTTCACTCCCACTTTAAATTTTTCTCCAATTTCCTTGTTCAATGTAAAGATTGAAAAGTATGGGTGATAAGTTGCAGTAAATAGAACTAAATGCAATTTAAGAAACAATTTTTAAGACTAAAATATTATTTAGTTGTTGTTGATGCTCTTAGGGGTTTTGCTACATCGTGGTCATGTAGCCCGTGTACTTGTGTGTGTGGAATTTGTCTGATAACCTGTGGTATTGTGATGGCTGTATTAGTGTCTGTGGTTGTGATTCAGATGAGGGTTTTGAAGGAGGCAGCCATGGCCTTAATTTAGGAACCATCCTGGCATAAGTGGGAAACGACGGAAAACTACTTCCAGGATGTCTGAGGTGGTAATCGAACACGCCTCTTCTCAGTTTTGCCTTACTCTACGAGGATGAGTGTACCCCGTTCCAGCCCTCAGATCAGAATGAAATATCCACTTGTGGTGCACCCTAAAGGAGTCACGGCTGGTGAGTTAGGGAGTTGGCGACACCGAGGGAATCCTGAGCTGGGTCCGGGTTTTCCCCTTTTTCCTTTGCCTTTGGGGCGGACCCTCTCCACTTTCCCTTCCTTATCTGCCTTTCTTGGCTCTATTTCCTTCCAAGTCTCTCAGTCCTCATTTTTCGAGGATTGAGGGCATTTCCTTTCCTCCTGTCTTTTATTTCCCTTATTCCTTGCCTTGTCTTCTTCTGGCCCGTAAGTTTTGTAGTGGTTTTAGCTGTAGTTTCATTTTCACGATCACACAAACCATTAGCGTTTGACTGGCTGCGTGGCTCAGTGGTAACGTTCTCGCTTGCTGGGCCCAAGGTTGCAGGTTCGTGTCCTGGCGCAGTCATCTGGCATTTGAGGATACGCAAATACGAGGGAGCCGTGCCATTCAATCCCGGCGTCTCTAAAAGCCAGAGTAGTTAATAGGGACGTAAAACCAATAACATTAGTATTATTGTTATTGTTATTATTATTATTATTATTATTATTATTATTATTATTATTAAACCAATAGCGGCCGATGACCTAGATGTAAGGCCCCATAAAACAATTATCTTCATCATCAGAATGAAAAATAATGCAGTCAACTAATTGGTGGGATATTATTATTATTATTCTGTAATCGTATCGACCTAATGAGGACCACGTCATTTCTCTGGGCTTTGATCTTTGGCCAGTGGTCTTTCATACGTTGCCGGTGTTGCTCTTTTCTTTCTTCCGTCCACGTCCTTCCCTGTTTTTGTTCCAAACCCTGGTGGTCGTTTAATTTCTTCCTGTGGGGATTGCATTATTATTATTATTATTATTATTATTATTATTATTATTATTATTATTATTACTATTATAATTGTCATCATCATTAGGCTATTTAAGATTTTTGCCAACGGTCACTAAGTAATGTTATTATCATGTTTGCCTCAGTTCACTTGTTAATACATAGATGTAGGGGATATGCGTGCTTTTTTTTCTCTCTCTCTCTCACCTGAGTAGGGATGATAGATCTGGACTCAGGATGGCCAGTGACTGAACAGCTGTTTGCACTCCGGTGAGATTGAGAGCTCGTGCTGTTGGCGCTCTGGATAATCCTCCCCCCACATTACTCACGAGGTGTGTCCATGTAGCTTTCACGTCTGAGTCGCCATTATAAATGAACAGTGTGTATGTACGTACCGCCCTATCGAACCGAACACACAGGATTTTTATTGCCTCACGCACTTACCTGAAGCTCTCCGTTAAGCCAGGCAGCAGAAGGCTCATTGCATATGGAATCCGACAGAACATGTTATTTTGTTCGAATTTTGGGACTACTAACTTATTTTCAACATATATTTCATGAAAATGTTTAGGTGGTAACCAAAAGTCACTATATTGTCTATAGAGAAAACAAATTAGTCACTAAAATGACTGACCAACTCGTGGTGCAGCAGCTAGCGTTCTTGGAGGAGGTCCAGGTTCAGTTCTCGGCTCTGTCAAGAAATTTTAACTCTGGTATGAGGGCTGGAACGGGGTACCCTCAGTCTCTTGAGCAAAACTGAGAAGAGGAGGGTTCGATTCCCACCTCAGCTATCCTGGAAGTGGTATTCCATGGTTTCCCACTTCTACTCCGCTTCTAAACCAGGTAAATCCGCTTCCAGAATGGCTGAGGTGAGAATCAAACCCGCCTATTCTCACTTTTGCCTAAAGAGGCTGAGTGAACCCCGTTCTAGCCCCCAGATAAGAATTAAATTTCTTGGCAGAGCCGGGAATCAAACTCGGACCTCCGCGGTAGCAGCCAAGAAGGGTAGTCACTACACTACGAGGTGGACAGAGTGCTTAACAATCTGAGTTAAATTGTGTAGTGGTTAAGGATTTTAGAACTGTCATGGCTACAGACAGAACGTAGAATCATGGTCCTAATAATAATAATAATAATAATAATAATAATGTTATTGGTTTGACGTGCCATTTAACTGCTGCGGCATGTAGAGGCGCGAGGATACCGGAAAATTTGCCATGAAGGAGATCTTTAACAGTAAATCAACTGACACTGCTCCCTCGCATTTAAGCACCCTCAAATGCCAAATGACTGTGCCAAGATTCGATCCTGCAACCTTGACCACAGCAAGCGAGAACGTTATCGCCACGCCACGCATCCAGTCGAATCTTGGTCCGTTGAGATATTGTATTTTCATGTAGTATTCAAATCTCGAATATAGGGGTGCGTGATGGCGCAGTGGGTTAGGTGCTCGTCTTTCACCAGGACAGCCAGGGTTCGAATACCGGTGAGAGTGGGGTGGAATTTTCACCTGAAAAATCACGTGAGGTCAGGAAGGGCATCCGGCCTTAAATCCCCGGCCAAAACCAAAATGAGCCTGGTTGGCTCCGGCGACCCCAATTAATTGGGAAAAGCCAAAGAAAGGATTTTTTAAAATTCAAATCTCGAATATTTTGAAACAAAAATGTCCAAATTAGGCTACACTGTCTTTTTAAGATCAACAATCAGGCGATGATTGCATCCAGCAATATTTTAAGCATCTATAATGGAACGTCATTTTGAGAAAATGAGGATTTATCCTGTGTTCAGAAGGAAAATGATTTCAATAAAATCAATAATTTATTAAATATTCCACAAGGAGTCTGGTGTTTTAATAAAGTACCCAATATTTCAATAACTGTGGGGCAGGGGACTGATTGTTGTTTTAAAGGGAAAGAGTGGTTTACATATTTAAACGGCTGGTGCAGGACTTGGAAACCTGCGCAGGATTCAGCAGGCACGCCATCCACTGTGTATATGGCTCGAGTCGAAAGAAGCTGTAGTAGCCTAGTGTATGTCTGATATCTGAAGTCATTCAAGTTGGAAACTACGTTTGATTCAATAGGCTTCACAGCTTTTGTTGATAGCAACAATCTTATTCGTACGATTTGAAATACGGTACTATTTTTAGCCTACTTTTCACATTTTGCAGAAATGAGGAAAAAGTAGACTTAGGAGATCGATCCGGGAAAATGTGTATCTGTGTGTCTGTCTGTCCTTCTGTCTGTCTGGCTGTATACGTGCCCCCCCCCCCCCTTATCAACTCCTAAACGGCTGCAGCAATCGAAACCAAATTTGGTATGAGTAAAGATGTATACCAGAATATCTCAAGCCCATATTTGAAAATGATGTCAGTGCTACCAACTGCTGAAAAAAACGCACTAGAAATTTGAGCTCCATGTTGGATATCATGGAAGGTATGCATGGGAGCTATTTCAAAATTGGCACACATGTAGATAATACTCTTTCAGTTTAATTTCCAAGAGAACATGCATGTCAGTGCTGCCAAAATAATTTAATATTTGGTTAGAAACGCTCTATCAAGTTCCAACGTTCACCACAACTTTTCATTGACAGTGGCATTTGGTAGCCACAGTTGGAACTACTTGAAATTCAACTTGCTGGGAGCCTACGGTTGTTTAATTTAAAAACCCTGTTTTGGCAATTGGCTGAAATTCATATATAATAATAATAATAATAATAATAATAATAATGTTTGTCTACGCTTTATTCCCATTTCTTTGTGGTCGAGAGTAGGGTGAGATGAGTTTCTCTGTAGTGGATGATATTTAAAACCGGATGTCCTTCCTGACGCCAAACTTATAAGAGGTGTTAATGAGAGATTAATAAAGATTGGCTAAGAGTTGGAAGACAGTGGCCGTGGCCAGTAAGAAGGTGTAGCTACTATAACTGAATTATAAAATAATATGCAGAAATGACCTATGAGAGACCGTGTGAGGTTTTTGGACTATTTTTCCTTTATATTCGGATCTGATGATGTCATCCTGTAGTTTTCTCCCTCTTCTGTAGTTTTTTTTTTTTGCGTATGGCTTTTAGTGCCGGGAGTGTCCGAGGACATGTTCGGCTCGCCAGTTTTGTAGCTGCTTCGAGACGGACACCCAATGGGTGAGCTACAAGTACCGTTGAGGAGGGAAGTTGGAATGTAAGGACGAGGAGTTGGAAGGTAGCGGCTGTGGCCTATAGTTAGGGACCAACCCCGGCATTTGCCTGGAAGGAAGATGGGAAACCACAGAAGACCATCTTCAAGGTTGCCGGCGGGGGGATTCGAACCTCCTCGCCTCCCGGATGTGAGCGACTGCCATCAGTCATGCCGTAACCACCACGGCTAACTCACCCGGTTCTTCTGTAGTCGATAACAAATATAGGTATATATATTTTTAGTTACATGTCAATTTTTTAAGGTTATTTTTTGCATGTCCTAGTAATTGAGATTATAGTTGTGTTGACCGACTGAATAGTAAATATCAATTATTAATAAGGCAACACTGGAAAATGGTTTCAAACCTATCTATAACTTATAAATCCAACGGACACCCTAGTACCTGGGTCTGATGATCAAAAAGCCCCTAAAATGTGTTAATAATATCATCGGCGACTTCGGTGGCGTAGTTGGTAGCGCTGAGCTTCTATGCCCAAGATCGCGGGTTCAAACTCGGTCGAAGTCGTCGGATTTATTAAGAGCGTTAAAAATCCTTCAGTATGCCTTCCTTCGGAGGGGAATTAAAGCCAGTGGATCCATGTCATAGATTTATGGCATGTAAAAGAACCTTCCACTAACTACAATTGTGTGAAGCTAACTTTGTAGGTTAGTTTTGATTAACGCTCTATTAGTTCCAGCGTTCGGTGTCAGGTGCTGGTTGTGGTGGCATCTAGTTGCCAAGTTCACTGGTAGGTGTCATTGACGGTAGTATTTGGTAGCATAAGTAGGAACTACTTGAAAATTGATCGTGTGCAGTGCTTACCTGAATCACAGATAACACACGCTAATACAGCCATCACAATAATTAACACCGGTGATCAGACAGTTTCTACACACACCCAAAGTACACGTGGCTACATGACCGCGTTGTCGCTAGCCCTAAACTAAGGAACCAACCAACAATATCATCATCATCATCGTTGCCACATCGCAATCACAGTCCCACGCACATTCACTGTAGTTCATGTTTTTCATTTGTGCTGGTTTGGACAGTGAACGCACCCACGCACGGGGGTTGTAAAACAAGAAGCTGAGTTATTCTCTCGTGTCATGTTTCAAGTACTGTGGACCACGGTGAACCCCAACCAAACACACAGCCCGCGGCTACCCTGCAGTCACTGGAATGTCGAATATAACCTAGCTGAAAATGTATACTGCTGTCAGTTAACAAAATCAAAGTGGAGGTCATTACTAGATTCCACGTTTTAACTAACTTTACATGCAATAATAATGCTCATGCTGTTGCTTCATTTAGAGGCTTGGAATATATTACGAGCAAATAGATCAAATTTTAATGAAATGATCGGCTGTGAATACAAGAGTTCACCTCGTAGCCTAGTGACTAGTACTCTTGGCTGTCATCGCGGAGTTCCAGGTTCAATTCTTCGCACTGCCAATACATTTAATTCTGAGGTCTAGAATGGAGATAATTTAGCCTCGTCTGGCGAAACTGAGAAGTGGCGAGTTCGATTCTTACCACAGCATTCCTAGAAGTATTCTTCCGCGACTTCTCACTTCTACTCTTGGCCATTGTCGGGACAGTGCCTAAATTAAGGCCACCACCACTTCCTATCCAAATCCTAGCCTCTATAACAAATACATACACAAGTACACCCATTGCAATGACGTAGATTATCGGACAGATTCCACACACACTGCACGACCACGATGCCACAAAACCCTTAAATAAATCAACACCAACAACCACAACCAGCAAATACAAGAGATAATCTCAAAATTCTATTTCTCGATAAAGTCAGCGGCTACGCGTGCGTAATAATAATAATAATAATCCCTCGCGTGGAAAAGAATCAGACGTGATGCGGAAGTGGGATATCGTATTCTATAGGCACATACGACGAATCAGCCCAAACAAGATCTTTACCTACTTTCTGGGAAAGAAAACCATACGAGCTTGGTTTACGGAGGTAGAATGGGACTTAAAAGTAGTGACAATTATATGTGACGATATTCATAAGCAAATACCTCTTAAGATGACCTCAAAGAGCACCGGAGTTCCCACGAAAAGCGTAAATTTGCATCAGGCAAGATGTGGATGTAATACAGGAATGAACACTATCGAGAACGGATGAGTCGTAATTATTATTATTATTATTATTATTATTATTATTATTATTATATGATGTTATGGGTTTAACGGTCATTATAACTTATGTAGCTTTGGAGACAATCAGGTGTTCAAAATTGGTACTTTAACGTGTCAGTAAATCTACTGACACCAGGTTGTTGCATTCAAACAAACCTACAGGCCATCGAACCCGTAATCTTGGATTTTGAAGATCAACGCTTGTCTTAACCGACAGCATCACTCATCCCTACAATGAAATGAATTATTGGGAAAGAACTAACGGTCCCTGTAGAATATATCGTCATAGGCATGAGGGTAAAGGAGAAGTCTAAGTATTAGCTTTTCAAGATATGACTGTCGCTGAACTTGGCTGTTCCAACGTCTGTTAATAATAGCAGCTGGAGCCTTGCGGGACGAGCAGAGGGACACAGCGATGATGGAGTGCAGTCTCTGCATAAGCCAAGCAGCATTGCGCGCGTTACTTGTGTTGGAAGTTATATTGTGAATTGTGAACGGAAAAAATAATAATGGTGTGTTCCTAGTTGTTTCGCAACAGCACAGCTAAACGTAAAGCCTTGTTCCCACGGCCTGTGGCTTGATGATCGTACTAACATACTTGTAGTCTGCTGCGGCTTGTCGTGCTATGTGGTATTCGGACCTCGAGTCGTTCCCTTGGAGCGGAATGGATCGTTGCTTGGCGAATCTCGAGCGGCCACTAGTCTAAAAGAGTCACCTAAGCTAGTAGATAGGTAGGTAGTTAGTAGGTACAGTGACCAGTGTGTTTATAGATATCAACGCTGATGCTACCTCGGATTCACTTCCAATCATCATATATCTTGTTTCTATATTTGTGGTCAGCATTTTGCGGGTTCCAAGTAGAAGGTTCTCGCTCGTACACATCTAAAAACTCCATAATCACTACATGGGCCACTCCATAATTATCCGTAATCAAGCAATGAAAACGTTCAGAAAACTGAAAAAAAAACTGCACAAACCACTGCAACAAAATGCAACAAACCACAACAGATCGTGGGAACGGTTGCTCGAGCTGCACTGACGCAAGCCATACGTAGAGCCTCAAGCCTTTGATGTCGGAGGGATGTACCAACAATACACGGGAAAGGCCGTCACCTCGAGCCAACCCGAGTAATGACGAGTCTTTGAGTTCCCACGGCGTGAGGTCTGTCAGACTTCAGACCAGGTTCGCCAAGCCACAGGTCGTAGAAACAAGGCTTAACAGGAGTTATCGTCACCGCGTAGAAGTGGACGATTACTGTAGCTACTGGAGCTGAGTCATATCCTATCCTGTCAACGAAGTAGGCTGTCAGCATGACACAAGTAAACCAAGAATAGTTTCCATATCAGCCACCGCCAATGGTATCTTCAAAGGCTTTTAATAGAATGGTTGATTTCAGGCCACGAACACGTTCGGTGGCCATGTGCCATGCATTTTTTTTTAATTTGATAATTTGTTAGTTTTATCCAAACTAATTACAGATAAATATCAGACCCTGTGGTGTAGGTCTTACTACCATGATGAAACATATGACGACTTCAATCAGTTTAAAGTACATGACCATATGAAAATATGCATCGATAAGCAGCCATCTGTCTTTTCGACGCATATTATAACTTCGATCCTACACTGGATACTCTCTGCGATGTTTTATTACAGTATACTCTATAGCGTTGTTCTAACAACTGTAGAGTGAAAGCTCAAGAAGCTAAATCATATTAAAACTCATTTATCCTTGCACAATCGTCCGTACAAGAATTTGACACCGCCTGGGAACCATGTGACCGTCAGTACTGTATATTCAGTAGAGATTTCTCAAGTACTTTATTAATCAAGTTGATATTATCTTTTAAGTTTCACTTCATACGTTTCTCATTGATCGTCCCGAATTGTATTTTAATTATCATGAAGAATTGTACATTGGAATGCAAACTAACTCGCGGAGCAAAAAGTTACTCTTCCTCTCCTTCCTTCATTAATTCAAATATCCCCCACATTTATTGGTTTCTGAACTGTTGCAGAGAAGGGCGAACAAAACAGTTTACAATACTTTTAAACAACGCCAATATTGCTTTCACCACATCATCATTTCGTGCTCCCAGTTCTTTGCTTTGTGTCTTTCCTTTTAGTTTACCTTCATTATTTTGGAAATAAAATGAACGTAGTTTTATTTGACTGTGTCACCCGGTGTCCGTGTATCCATCGGTACGTACGTATTGAGACTCCGGATTCAAAGGTTCTTGGTTCGTTTCCGGGCTCTGCCAAGAAATTTCATTCTGGTCGGAGTGTTGCACTCAGCCTCATGAGACTAAACTGAGAAGAGAGGGGTTCGATTTCCTCCTCAGCTGTCCTAGAAATGGTATTCCGTGGTTTCCCTTTTTCTGCTTCAAGAAAGTGCTGGAATGATTCCTAACTTAAGGCTATATATCCTTCATATATCCTCGCCTGAATAACAAATGCATAGCCTACACTACTACAGACATTGCAATAACACAGGCTATCAGACAAAATCTACACACACATCCAAAGTATACGGGGCTAAATGACCACGATGTTCAAGCCCCTCAAATGTATCAAATACAAAACAAAATAATTCAGGAAATATTAAAATCGATAACCTACCTTGTAATACTGCCACTCAAGTATAGCCTACTCGTATAAAATACTCCCTATCCATAAGGCATGAGTTCATATATTCAAGATGGCGGTCGTTCATACTAATAAAACAATGAAATTACAACTTAGGATGTAATTCAACAATTGACTCTAAACTTGTTTGAATTTGTATACAAACGAGCATAATTCGGTGTTAACTTTTCCCCCCGCTGTTTCTGTCAGAGTGTTCTGTTGTGGCTCATGTTGCATGTATCACTTGCCAATAAAATTACTTGCCTCGTAAAATCCAGTGTTCGGTGCTCGCTTTAACCAATTTCATTAGAATTCTTTGTAGTAGATAAAACTGATACAGCGTACAAAATTAAACCAAATGTAACGATCGTTCATTGGATTGTATGAGGACTGGTGGGGGTGTTCAAATGTTTGCACATTTTAATGTATATGTTGTGAACATGAGTGGTTTTAGAAATGGGTGCAGTATCGCGCTATGGGACGTGCTACCTGTACGCAATTGTGGTTTAGGGATCCTATTTGAAAATGCTGATAGTGGTTACAAAATTTTACGGCGTGTCAAACAGGTTACGTGCGACAGATAATGGGCTTTATTAAGTAATTTGTGTCTGTGATCAGGTGAACACTTGTTAAATAGCACGTTTAGGCTTGTTTTATCCCATTATGGAGCCTAATTACAGTATATCGCTTGCCTTTCAGCGACTGGTTTTAATGCATGGTTTTGATGTTGCTGGTATTTTGAATGGAGACAGAATTACTGATTGACAACTAGAAATACATATATGTGGCGCTTCTAAAGGCCCAACAGTTAAAACGGACGTTTAATCCATAACTGTATACTCTTCTTAGGCGTAGAATAAAGTGATAGGTGAACCATACTGTGTTAAAAATCGTGTGCTTACTATGAATGTAATATGGTAATTTTTATCACTTAAAGTTATTCAATAAATAAATACATAAATAAATGAATAAATAAGTGAATTGCGTAATTAATTAATACTTTAATAAATAAATAAATAAATAAATAAATGGATGATTAAATGAATGATTAAATTCAAAAATGAATGCATGAATCAATATAAAAAGAAGGAAGACATACGGTACGTAAATAATGATTACCGTATCTGTTCGCTTATCAACCCAGAAACTGGTTGGATCATCAAGAGGCACCACCTCGAGCTATTTCAGTACATATCACCAAGCAGTGCTATAATGAGGCATGCTAAACATGGTGAGGACTGAAGTGGTTGTTACTGCTTTCCTCCCTGAGTCAGTTTAGCAGTTCTCACCCTATGGGTAGGACCTTACACAGCCTCCACAGACACTGGCTATGCCCCAAATGGAATTATCTACCGCAATAGCTTTTGTATTGCAATTAGAACCA
The DNA here is from genome assembly GCA_946902985.2 of Meconema thalassinum. Lineage (NCBI taxonomy): Eukaryota > Metazoa > Arthropoda > Insecta > Orthoptera > Tettigoniidae > Meconema > Meconema thalassinum. The sequence goes on from OX336388.2 coordinate 1,213,628,896, forward strand.
TCAATAGAATTAAGATATAAGAGATAATAACCATTTTGAATTAACGTGTGCCAATGCAAAATTATTGGATTCAAGAAGAGATGGTAACAGATCTTAAGTAACCGTACTCAAGTAATTAATTTCGACTTCAAGGAACTCCTAATATCTAAGAGATAAGAGATTTATCAAGGCCTGGTTGCAGGGAAACAATGAGATCTCTATCAAGTAGTAGCAGCACATAAAACGGGTCATGGTAGTAGATGAAAATGAGTGTGCTTGTATCGATTCCACTAGGACACAACCACGCTTTCATCATCGCCCCCTCCTCTGCGCACACATCCTGTCCATTAGCTCGTCAAGTGTACACGATATCACAAATCATTCTGGTTCCTGCCTGCAATTAGGAAGACGACCTCACTAATGGAATGTCCTCCTTTATCTCCTGCTACTGAATATTGAAATACTGCAGTCAAATTGAATTACTCGAACAGTAGACCCACCATCAGTTAAATAAGTCTGGAGTTTAATTTCACCACGATCCATTGGGAATCATATCAGGTATGTTAAGTGGTTGAATGATATAAAGTAAGGCTCTATTTTATAGCGTGTTTTCTACCTTTAGGATCGAAATTATTACCGTTGGTAGAGAACCCTGAACTAAGTATGTGGAGATGGGAATCGATGGTCTAAATGCATATTTAGTGATTTATATCTTCTTCTTCTGTCGTTTAGGCTGCCTGTGGACCACGTTAATTTCATTTCAGCTTCTTGATCTTTATTTTTGCCCAATGCTCTGTATTCTCCTCCTTTCTTCACTCCACGGTGCCGGGATCCGTGATGTAGGATGACTCTTAAAACCCGTGAAATGCTTAATTTTGGCGTTGTATGCTTCTCTATTGCTGAATTTCATTATCCATAGGTCTATGTCCAAAGAACATGGCCCTTCTTTTCCGGATGGTGTCTGAGATTTTATCCAATCTGAGGTATACTTCTTGGTTCCATGTTTTTCTATACTACCCATCTTTTAGGTCCAAGTATCTTCCTGAGAATCTTTATCTCTATTAGCTCGAACTTTTTGATCATTCATTTCTTTGTCAGACACAAACATTCAGCTGCATGTATGGCTTTTGGACGAATCGCTGTCTGGTATTGCTCAGTTTTGTGTTGATCGAGATGTATTTATTTATTTATTTATTTATTTATTTATTTATTTCAGTAAACAACTTACTCCTCGTAGTAACAACTTAAATCTCGTAGCAACATCCTGCACATAGTATTGTCAGCGTGCCAGGAGAAGTCAGCTGCCTTCCCGCGTACCATGAACCGCTCATTCCAAATACATCAAGTCGGTCACTACCTGTTTCACTCGCACAACGCTTTAAGCCGGATGCACAACAAGCATTATGCTGGAGGTGGCAGTAACCATGGAGGAAAGAATAAGAGGAGATGCCCTGAGCTCGTATGAGTGAAGCCAAGCGCTGCAACCAAAGTGGGCGTAACCTTAACTCGTATTCGGTGTTCTGTGACTTGCATGAGGCATTGTGCATGGCTAAACCTTATTTTGGCCCTGGTTTTTATCGCGCTTCGGTTATGCAACTTTGGAAACGTAATAACACTAGTGATAAGTTATAAAAAAAACTCTTCAATTCTAATCTCAGCATGTGTAGGCCCACCCTATATACCAAAAAAAAAGAAAACACATTCCTCTGGAAATCCCAAATTATCAAACGGCTGTCGGTCAATAATTACGGTAGGCCTACGTAATTAATCAATTCGAGGCTAATCGTCATGTTTCTACCCCCCACAAGGAAAATACCGTACGGTACAGAAACGTATAGGCTATACCGTATTTTTGTGTAAATATGCGTCCTTTTTTAATTGTTCTGTTTATTAAATTTGAGGTTCGTATTCTTGAATATCAAAATGTGTACGACCAATGAGTGAAAGTGGCTGTGCTCGAAATTAGGCCCAAAATCTGATGAATGCTCCCCACCAATAAGAACTTAAAACTCAATTTGGTGTAAATACCGTAATTAGTTCGGCATCATTAATTCCCAAGATGTTCCTTCTTTGGTATAACTCGCATCTTCAGACACATGTATTCAATTTAATCAGTGTTTCAGCGTATTATTACGTTTTGCCGCGTCTTCCTTACAAAACTAGCCTCGCTAAGCTGCTCTCATATTTATATTTAAATTGGCTTTTAAAACGATAACGCAGCTTATTTGTGCCAAGTACCGTGAAGTACAGTGTATTCTGCCTATCCAAGAAAAAATCTTGACTTGTCATTGCAGTTTTATGTCACTAAAATCCATTACTATTTGGAGTGGTTTACGGCTTTAAGTGTAGGGGCAGCCCTTTTCTTGCAACCAAAGTGGGCGAGCCGTTTGGCTTCAGCAGCTTGCGCTAGGCAGCGCAGCGAAGGCATCTCCTTCCTTTCTTTCCTCCATGGCAGTAACTCACTACTGATATATTTAGATAAGCAATAGACGGTCTGCGCATGCGCTCAGACGAAATCCCCGCTCTCCGACACAGCATGTCCAACTGACTCCTGGCGCGCAAACAATAGCAACAACGTACACCTCGTAGCAACACCTTCCATCTCGTAGCTACAACGTACACCTTTTAGCAACACCTTGTATCTCGTAGTAACACGTATACCTCGTTGCAACAACGTACACCTCGTAAAGACAACGTACACCTCGTAGCCTCCTTCCCAATCCTCATCTGAATTGCAAATACACACACTAATACAGCCATCACAGTAAAACAGGTTATCAGACAGATTTTACGCACACCCAAGTACACGGGGCTACATGACCACGATGTCGCAAAGCCCCTAAGTAGTCGACGACAAATTATTAGAATAATTGTCAGAGAATAATTTCTACATACCTGCGTATGTTCAAGCTAACACAGCCCATATTAAGCAACGTTTGGGTACATTTACATCCCAAAAATTAGAATTAATACAAAAGAATTTCTTAGGAAATTAGGGAGTTCCCACGATATTATTGATAGTAACTTAATTATAAATACACTGACGAACAAAAGAGCATAGTACCTAGGTATTGGCGTTATAATGACACAATGAACGACTTCCATCATTAGAGGAGTACCATTGTCTTCATTGTTGTAAACAAAGCTTGCTGATTTTATAAAAGTGTAATAAATGATGCCTTGAAAAATTATGAAGTTATTTTGCATTCTGACCACCGTCGTAATTGACCTATTATATTTGCATGTCTCGTAAAAAGAAGCGAAATGTTACGCTTTATTTGCTCGTCAGTGTATTTATATACATTCGATGTTGCACATAATTTCTTAGTTAGATAAATATTTTCTGTGTACAGATATTAGACCACTAGACAGTGTTATGTGAGTGTCATCCGATTAACAATAATGAAGATTAAGTTGAAGGAGTGTGATATTCTTCACACAACATGGCATAGTAAAATACTCTTTGACTCAACATCATCTAAAGGAAATAGGAATTATAAGACCACCAGAGAAACAAGATGTTCAGTAAAGAACATATAGCCTACTTTCTCCTAAATGCATGAGTATTGTTATAACTCTTTGTCCTTTTCAAGGAGTATGATTGAATGTTGGAGGTAGGAGCTTGTTGAAATACAACGTGCTATAGGGATATTAAACATGAATATGAGGTGCCCTTTGCTAGTGCTACCTCTGTACCAAATTTCGTTCAATTCGGTTTCACCGTGTTTGAATTGATAGGGGGAATCGATTTGCACACATACTTGGCCACCATCTGCAAACTATTGGGCTGATGTTCTTGCAGTTTGGTCAGAATATGTTTCCCACATAAAGATATGGTGTTGCAAAATTAGGTAGAGACTAGATTATTAGGTTGGTCGTAATTACATTTTAGCTTTTAACATTTGTGTGGCCGCGATTACGTTTCCATCAAGATAGCGGTGATATAAAACATGACACTGAGGTGCCCTTTGCTAGTGCTACCTCTATACCAAATTTCGTTCCATTTGGTTTCAGCGTGTTTGAATTAATAGGGGGAATCGATTCTGACACAAAGATGGCCGCCATCCGCAAACTATTAGGCGAATGACCTATTAGATTGGTCAAAGGATGCTCCCTCCATAAAGGTATGTAGTTGCAAAATTTGGTAGAGATCGGATGATTAGGTTAATCGTAATTTGATTTAAGCTTTGAACATTCGTGTGGCCGCCATTACGTTTCAGTCAAGATGGTGGCGATATAAAACATGACACTGGGGTGCCCTTTGCTAGTACTACCTCTGTACCAAATTTCGTTCCATTCGGGTCCACCGTGTTCGAATTAATAGGGGGAATCAATTTTTACATAAAGATGGCCTCCATCCGCAAACTATTAGGTGAATGACCTATTAGATTGGTCAAAGGATGTTCCCTCCATAAAGGTATGTAGTTGCAAAATTTGGTAGAGATCGGATGATTAAGTTAATCGTAATTTGATTTAAGCTTTGAACATTCGTGTGGCCGCCATTACGTTTCAGTCAAGATGGCGGTGATATAAAACATGACACTGAGGTGCCCTTTGCTAGTGCTACCTCTGTACCAAATTTCGTTCCATTCGGTTCCACCGTGTTCGAATTAATAGGGGGAATCAATTTTGACATAAAGATGGCCGCCATCCGCAAACTATCAGGTGAATGACCTATTAGATTGGTCAAAGGATGCTCCCTCCATAAAGGTATGTAGTTGCAAAATTTGGTAGAGATCGGATGATTAGGTTAATCGTAATATGATTTAAGCTTTGAACATTTGTGTGGCCGCCATTACGTTTCCGTCAAGATGGCGGCGATATAAAACATGACACTGAGGTGCCTTTTGTTAGTACTACCTCTGTACCAAATTTCGTTCCATTCGGTTGCACCGTGTTCGAATTAATAGGGGGAATCGATTTTCACACAAAGATGGCCGCCATCCGCAAACTATTACGCTGATGACCTATTGGTTTGGTCAAAGGATGCTCCCCCCATAAAGGTATGTTGTTGCAAAATTTGGTAGAGATCGGATGATTAGGTTAATCGTAATTTGATTTAAGCTTTGAACATTTGTGTGGCCACCATTACGTTTCCGTCAAGATGGCGGCGATATAAAACATGACACTGAGGTGCCTTTAGTTAGTACTACCTCTGTACCAAATTTCGTTCCATTCGGTTGCACCGTGTTCGAATTAATAGGGGGAATCGATTTTCACACAAAGATGGCCGCCATCCGCAAACTATTACGCTGATGACCTATTGGTTTGGTCAAAGGATGCTCCCCCCATAAAGGTATGTCGTTGCAAAATTTGGTAGAGATCGGATGATTAGGTTAGTCGTAATTTGATTTAAGCTTTGAACATTTGTGTGGCCGCCATTACGTTTCCGTCAAGATGGCGGCGATATAAAACATGACACTGAGGTGTCCTTTGCTAGTGCTACCTTTGTACCAAATTTCGTTCAATTCGCATTCACCGTGTTCGAATTGATAGGGGGGGACAGACATTCAGAGTACACACACACACACACACAGACACACAGACACACACACAGAGACTCACACACATACACACACACACACACACACACACACACAGACAGACACACTTTTTTCGCCCTGTGTTGATCTCATAAGTGTACTTTCATTTTTTGCAAAAATCGAAAGTAGGCTAAAAAGTAAAATATATAAGAATATGGGGATGAATAATTCGTCAAGGTTGCAAATAGATATACAGTAAAATTGTGTAAACGTATATTTATTCTGATATTCTGGTCCCGTCTGTACAATATGGCTGTTTTATGGTAAAGTATGGGGGAAAACAACATTATTCCATAGCGGATTTTACAGCATCAGCGACGACATAAATCATCACACAGTTTCTACACACACGGGGATACATGTCCACAATGCGGCAATGTCCCGAAATGAATTAACCCTACAAGAGTGGTATAGTCAGTATGGATTCGTTAGTATGTGTATGAGAAAGATAAAATGTGTGAAATTAGAGCAATAAAACAGGAACAGAATGAGTACCGGTATTCGATATGTTCACCGTCATATTTTACAACCTCTTAAGCTCCGTTGCTTAACTTATTTACTCATTTAATAATGAACGTGTGGCAAGAGTTACTCCAACCAACCGATCAATATAGCAGGGAGAAATATTAAATGGGAAGAAAAATCGTGTATGCGAGAGAGATTAATTAATACGAGCTCGGTAATGAATATGAGAGAGACAGGCAGAGGTGTAAGCTGAGAGCAAATAGAGGGGAAATATAGCGGTATCAACTATTCATTATGAAGATTCAAGAACGTGCTGTGAAACAGATGGAAAAATTGGTATTGCAGAACAGTATTAGTGAAGGGAGAATACTTGATAAACCATCGCAGTACGAGCAGAGACTCTGGTTCGAGAGATTCCGAGAGTTCAATTTCTGATTCTGCCAGCAAATTTAATTCTCGTACGGAGAAACTGAGAAGAGGTGGGTCCGATTCAATTACCATCTCAGCTCTCTTAGAAGTATTATTCCATGGTTTCCCACATATACTCCGGACATACTGTATGTCGGGTTTGTTCCCAACTTTTGGACACTCCTTCCTAATCATACATAGACTCAATTACAAATACAGACTCCACGATAGCACTCCATACACCCAAGTACGTGGGAAGGATTACCGTGATGTCCAAACCCCCACATGAAACAACAACAACAACAATAATGATATACCATTGGTGGTCTGGCTACTGACAGAATCCGAGAACAAACAATCAAGTTAACTGCTAAAATGTCGAATATGAGACGTTACTGTACAAAATTATATTGTCACTCAGAAAACTCAACTCATCTCACATAATTTCCGATCCCGTAAATTAGGAAAAATAAATACATCTGCATTAATCCATCAAGTTTCTCTCGCTCTTTGTGGTGACGTGTGTGTTATCCACTACGCACTACTGTGATATGATTGTCAAACGATTATGCCATCTCTGTTATGTTATGATATTGCAGCGTGGATTTGCTAAAGTCGCGAAAGTAAATATGTTGCCAGCGTTATTGGGTCCGACATATTTGCTCTTGCTGGGGGTTAATATTGCATGACTTACCCCATACGTATCGATCTAGGGGGGGGGAGGGGGAATCCATAGCAGGAGATAGGGTTGTAGTTCATCATTAGTTTTGTGGAGATTTGAAACCACTTTCTCTTTTATGTATCCCCTCGGGCTGTGGTACGATTTGGTCAAGTTGTGACTTGTGGTGACAGTCCTGTTGGCGATTCGCAGCCAACATATCTTGCTGGGAATGGGTATTCAGCAAGGCACGGTGCATTAGCGATAGTCTATCAAAACTTGGGAGCTGAAACCCCACTAGAATTCTTTATACTGTACTAGCTTACAATCACTTCGCTGACGGACTCATTTTGAGGATTTTTTTCTGGAAGGGGCAGATGACCTCGTAGTTCCGCCCCTTAAAACAACAATAACAAACTAACTTCTTTCTGGATGAACTCATGCAAGTATTGGACCATATTATGGGAACTCCACCTTTGCCTGGCTTGACTTCTAAGTTCTACGGCCTTGTCACAGACGTCGTTCCACCACCTGTGTTTGCATTTTCGAGAGTGAACACCAATATTCTGGGAAACCTTACAATTCGACGGAGTTTGGTTGGAGATATTGGCAACGAAATTGCTTGAATTTAATTTAAGAAGTTCCGGATCAATTCTTGGATTTCTAGCTGGTTTGAGTTTCGGTCAGTCAGATTGAAATTTGACTTTGATTAAAGACAAGTGGTGATCGGAATCAATGACTCCCTTCTTTACTTTAACACTCAGAATTTCTTTCTGGTTTCTTTTACAAATGGCCACATGGTCTATTTGGAACTCCCCTAAGTGAACATTTGGCAATTTCCAGGCTGTTTTCTTGTGTGAAAGGGCCAGGAAATGCGTCGACATCAATTTTAGCTTAAAATTCTATTAACCTTTCTCCGTTTATTGTTGGTTCTTTTGTGAGCAAGGCAGAGTCCTACAGTGGTTCTAATTTTTTTCTTTACCAATTTTTGCGTTGAAATTTCCTACCAGAATTTTAACATGATGTTTTGGAATTCTTGCTGTAGACTCTTCTAGACGTTCCCAAAATGCCTCCACTTTCTGTGGGTCCTTTTGGTAGTAGTTGTATGTAGGGCATGTGCATCGATTAACGTTCAGGCTGTATTTCGTGATTTGAGTGTGAGTAGTGAAATTCTTTCCGAAGGAGATGTAAAGATTAACATTGAATTTGTGATGTTGGTTCTAACTACAAATTCAGTACCAAATTGTAATGGTGCGTGAGGAAGAGTGACAGCTGGTTTACCATTGTAGATTCTATAATTTCCTGATTCAAAGTGATTTTCATCACTGTATCTAGTTTCTTGATGTGGTAAAATTTGGATGTCACATTTGTCCAATACATCTGTTAGTTGCTTTAACTTGCAAATTTTGAGAAGTGTGTTGACGTTCAAAGTGCCAAGAAGATGTTTGGACTTCGGGCGAAGAGATTTGGGAAGCTCCGATATATCCCCGCATGATGATCTCGGTCCCCCAGAATCCAATGACCGAGATAACCTAGAGTGTCTACTAGTTATTTTTAGTATTACTATTAGTACACGAATCCAGTCGTGGAGCATGACTAAGTACACTTGTTTCCCCTGGTAGGATAAATAAATAAGTATTCCTCCATAGAAATATGCGCAAAACTCAGGAAGCCACAGTGATAATATCTATGCAATTCCTGAGCTTTCCTAACTTGTCACCTACTCTGCTTTTTATTTATTGTGTACCTTATGATTCCACATTAGACTCCATTAACGGAACACAGCGAATCTTAACTCACGATTTATAAGAAAAATTATTTCCCTTCTACATTTAAAAAATATGATTCATATTACTGAGGTTTGAATACCATTCGGAAATAGAATACAAAGTTTTGCGTGCCACTAAATTAATTACACACCATGAAAGAGATACTTGATAGCTCACTCTCGTGTTTACAGTGTCACTGTTCTCCGGTACGGTACGTTTCATTTTATGCTGAAACTTGATTACTGTGTGAATTGTCCGTTAGTGGAACAGTAGAGCCGAGCTCAACCTATATTTTGAAATAAAATATGCATGCTTTTATATTATATCAAGTTTGGGATTCAATTACAGAACTGTTAATAATTTTGTTGTTTGTAATTCACTTGGGATATCTTGGGCATCAGTCCCCTTGTGTCTGCATGTATGTTGAATTTGTCTAATAACCTTTGTTTATGTTTTGACTGAGGTAGTGTGACTTTTAATTGCTAAGGTCTAAGATGGAATACGTGCCGTAGGATTTAAAATAAGATACTATTCCGAGTGTGGAATTACACACTCATGATGATCTATATTAGCGCTGGGATTGCTGCTGCTCCCCATTGCAGTCGTATGTTCTTGCATGGCTACGTTTCTGTTGTCGTCTTTGTTGAGGAGCTTTTAGTACAATTATACGCAAGCACATTCGTGGAGAAACCTAAAACGAAAACTGACCGGAAGTGGTCCACAGAACGCAAGATGCAACACAGTGCATTCATGAAGAGATTTTGGGAGAATAAGAAAGCGAAAACCATCAAGCTAACTAACAAGTTCAAACGCACTCTTTGAATGGGCATGAAGAAGAAGAAGAGGGAGTAGTAGTAGGTTTTCTTTTTTGTACGGCAGGGGAAAATCTTCGAAAATACCACTCTGTGTGGGAGGATTTCCACCAACTAAAAACCCCTGCCTTCTTCACTTAACCCATTCTGGAACTGCTTGATGACATTACTTCAGAATTGGGTGATAAACTTTAGTTTCTTCCTTTCTCTTCTTTCTTCTTGGTCTTCATAATGAACGTAGCCATTGTCTTTACTGTGTTCCAGGCACGCGGGCTCTCCAGCATGGTCTCAACCAGACTCCCTGTCGTGAGTCCAAAATGTTGGCAGGCTTCCCTTCTTTCCTCTTCCCATCGAGAACAGTGGAATGATGTATGTTCCACTGTATTCATTTTAGAACAGTACCAACAACCATCTCCTAGCCTCTTCCCCATCTTCATGTCAGGACCTGCGACAGAAAATTATCTACTTGCCGATGACTGCATTTCAGCCAGCCACCTATATCCGGTATGAACTTTTTTGTCCACCGACCAATATCTCTTGTGTCATCCCATCGAGTAGTAGTAGTACTCTAGTAGTAAGGGTTTGAGATTCGTTTTAACAGTAATTGTCTGCGAGGTGCTGCAAGTTTGCCCTGGTTGGAATTTATAATGTCCCAATGTGAGCCCTTTTAAATGCCAACGGATTGCGTCAGGATTCGATCACTCAACCTTATTTAGGCACATGAGAAACTTACCAACTAATAATAATAATATCGTGTGACCTCGGGTGCCGGGTGCAAGCTTTGTTATTTGGCACCCAGAGGGTAGCTTGCAGTCGAATTTTGTTGTTCCTTGAAGCACTGTGAAAGTCAAGGAGGTTAGATATCTATGCTCCTTGAACACTATAGCGCTTTCTAGAAGAGAAATGAGGAACTTCGTCTTGGCGGAAATTCCCGAGATTAATTTTGCCATTATGAACACGGCCTACTGAATTCAAATGGGTTCTTTGACATGCCAACATCGTATGACATGCGTGTCGTAAATTTTTGCCGCTTTAAAAAAAAAAACACTTACCACGGCCAGGAGCGAACCTGCAAGCTTGGGGTTAGTAGACCGACACGTTAACCACTCACCCACCGTGGCAATATACGTATATGGAGAAAAAAGAGATGATTTTATTAGCCATTTTTCTTATGATGAAAATACCCTACAAATAATCGATTTCTTTCATGCCCTTTGACTTTTGTCAAGCAAACGTTCAGTGAATATAAAGCAATTTATAAATTATGTGTAACCGTTAGCGTCTACAGAATGGCGTGCTCCACCCACGTTAAGTGTAGCTCTATTGAGTTTGAGTAATTCACATAATGACTAGTAGTTTACCAGCTGATGAGATAAAGTCATTGAACCCTGGAGTGTGATCAAGCTATTGGGCATTGTTTCTCAATCGGATTAATAATGCATCTCCATTTTCGTCACTTTTTTTCTGGCTCTCTCATGAAGTTCGTTCTATTTTCAAATATGGCTTATTTTACAATTATTGTGAAGTATCAAATATGCAGGGTCTTTCGGCTAACGTCGTGACCGGAAATAAAATATATTGTAAAACGAGTTCACCCACCTCTTCTCAGTTTAGTCCCACTGGATTGAATGACCCCTAAATGAAGCCCACCTCGTGGTGTGGTGGCTAGCATTCTTGACTGTCACCCTGGAAGTCCAGGTTTAATTCCCTGCTCTACCAAGAAATTTAATTCTGGTCTGAGTGCTGGAGCGAGGTAGACTACACTCAGCCTCGTAACAAAAATAACTTACTACGAAGAGATGATTTTGATTTACTCCTCAGCCATCCTGGAAGTGGTTTTCCGTGGTTTCCCACTTCTACTTCAGGCGAATGCTGGGATGGTTCCCAACTTAAGGCCATGGCTGCCTCCTTCCCAATCCTCAACTTAATTACAAATACTCACACTAATACAGCGATTATAATAACACAGTGCATCATAAAAATATCCACACATACCTAAGTACACATGGCCAAATGACCACGATATCGATACCTCTCAAATGAAATAATAATAATAATAATAATGTTATTGGTTTTACGTCCCTTTTAACTACTCTGGCTTTTAGAGACGCCGGGGTGCCGGAATTTTGCCCCGAAGGGGATATTTAACGTGCCAGTAAATCTACTGACACGGCTCCCTCGCATTTGCGCACCCTCAAATGCCAGCTGACTGCGCCAGGATACGAACCTGCAACCTTGGGCTCAGCAAGCGAGAACGTTACCGCTGAGCCACGCAGCCAGCCGAATCAAATGAAACAACCACTCCCTAAATGAAGTAACAATAACAAATAATAGAGAGAGCATTAATTAATTGATTTAGCAGCCTTTGTTGAATTAGTTACTGAGTTCTGAAACAGGTGAGTAATGTAATTAATTTCTTGCTGCTTTTATATTCCGTCCACACTGTATCTCTGACAGAACTGAGAATCACAAAAGTGACCGTGAGTAAATGTTCAGTGTGTACAATTAGTTCGTACCTCGGCACTCGATCAACAACAGGAGTCCGTGCGAATGAATCTGTAGCGCCCGCGTGGAATAGACAGGTTGACGTGAGTTCAGATGAGATCACATCATAGTGGAACAGATAATCCCAGAGTGAAATATCAGCTGTACCTGGCGAGTGGAATATAGGCTAATACTTTTTTTTTACCTTGATGGTTTAAAATAAATATTCCGCTTTGACTTACAATATATTGTATCGATCGTTTTATACGCCCATCACAACACATTTAGTGACACAAAACTTCACTAAGAACAAGTGTAAATGTTTTGCGGACTTCCCCCCAGCCCAAAATAACGTTATTAAATAAGTAAAAACTTGCCCATACGTCAAAATTTGATTTTTTTAAATTTTTATTTGTTGTTTCTTACCTGTTCGTTATTTTTATTTAAGTGATGTGGATCATTGATAATATCCGGCTCAAGAACCCAAGATTGTGGGTTCAATTCTCAGCCGAAGAAGTCGAATGTTTGAAGGCTCTCTGAGTCACCCTACAGCAGGTATCACCCTTCGTATCACATTAGACTATTACAAGACAAATTATCAGCCACTGCACTGGTTTAGCAGAGTTCCTGTTTCTCTGCTTGATAACAGTGTAAACGAAACATCGAAACTACAGGGTAGAAAATAATATGTGGTGAGGTCTAAAATACAATTCAGTCATATGATCGTCGAAAATGTTCAGTAAAGAGTAGTCTATCAGCGAAGCAAACAAAACAGTACTGTACATACTAACATATTATCCTTATTTAACTTCAAAATACTCCTCCAAATCTCCAATAAACTTCTGGAAACTGTAAGCAAAAGCCTTTGTAGTATCGTTCACAGAATCGTTTCTACATTATCTTTGATTGCCGCTACAACCGTAAAACTCCATCAATCGTACGAGTCAGTTACCGATCTCGCCCTATCTTGAGTGTGCGTCACTCGCTTGATCTTGTATTTGTCAATGCCAGACCCAAACGTAGCACATCGTCAGCCGATTCCCTCCTGATGTGAAAATTATTTAATCAGTGATAAACACGCTTTCTGTTGCATACCGATTACTTGCGCCAACAGTTCACTGCAGAACTTGATGTCTACTCGTTGCTCCATTGGGCTTTGATATTAACTCTCACATTGCCTATATTTGTGCCCGCAGCGAGATTAACTCACGGCCACGTTTACTACAAGCTAGGTGGCGTGTCTCGACTTTTCTCTAGATAAACTTCTATGCGTGCGCACCTAACACACATTGCCGTTAAGATATTGTGCATTCATCGACAGTAGTAGACACACCACTTTTAATTTGCCTTTCTCTCGACAGGAATACGGGGTTCGTACGCTGGAAAAACAAGAATTATTTCTGCCAACTGGAATATTTCTGTTTTGTTTTTTTTTTACTTGTCGGTCACTAGCAACCGGTGGGAAATTCTTAATAGCAAAGATAATTCTGCTTACTGTACATTACTTCACACCCCGCGGCATAGCGGTGCTCGTTAATTCGTGCATCACGGCCACGCAAGCTGGAGAAAGTCCGGAGATCGCAGGTTTGAATCCTGGTGCCGACAGTGGCTATCCTGAGTGTGTTTTATTTTTTATTTCTTTTCCACACTTCCTTCAGGAAAATGCCGGAATAGTACCTTACTTCAAGTCCCGGGGTATCTACTCCATCCCTATTCCTAATGCAGTTACACACACTACTACAGTCATCACAAGAAAACAGGTTATCCGACGAGTTAAACACACCCAACTACAGGGGGCTGATGACCAAGTTGTCCCAAGCCCCTCAACTAACAAAAATCATTACTTTACGAGACAAAGTTGATGAAAAGAAATCTACAGACATGAAATATTTTGACAACTCGAGAAACAAAGTGGAGTTATGGCATTTAACGTAACTCTATTCTGAATTACTTGTAAATGGACTCGTTTTCAATTCTTGCCAGAATAAAATTATGTATAAAAACACTCAATTTTAAAAAGCAAATATTGTATTTCATAACAAATTGTGTGCACTGATTTGTAAATATTATTCTTAACAAAATAGACAGAGCATTTATTTTAACATTGCTTTTAAAAAGCTCCAATATCACTGCTGAAAAAATCCATTATATGTTTGTATTAATATGACAGAGTGGGCAATTATAATAGCAGGCGCTTTTAAAACGAATTCTATAAATGTTGTCAAACCGATCAATAGACACAGTAAGCGACTCCATAAAACTTCAGCTCCCCACCCATCCACCACTCTGCTGTTCCTAGATTACCGTATGCGATCGCCACTGGAGATGACTGGACGACCTTCTAAATATTCTGTGCAGAGTTCGAAATTAATGCTATTCAGTTGGTCAAGACGATTGTACACAGTTGTAATCGGTGTTTCCTAATACATTAAAAAAATTATATGAGATCAGTGGCGTAACTAGGATTTGCTTCTGGAGGGGGATGAGCGGAGTCAAATCGTTAGTTAGTTAGTTAGTTATTGTTGTTTTAAGGGGAGAAATCTTAACACAGATTAAAGTATACAAATTTTGAATGGAATTAATAATGTAGAGATGGTCATCTAATTATGAAAAGATCGAAAATTAATAAAACAAAAAAATAAATAAAACCTAATAATTATAAGAAATAAACGAAAATTACGGAAATACAAAAAAACAGAATTCAAAATAGAACAAGACTTGAGACAATGTACACTGGAAAATTTAGATTGAGTCAATTCGTAACTAATAGACTAAGATATGAAGAGGGTTTTATGATTATATGTCTCTTTTTCTTTTTTTGTCGTGTGTTTTGTTTTGGGTTTTGATTTTTTTGGTTTGGTTTATTTTTACTTTTAATTTTGTGTTTGCTATTTTCATTTCTTTTTCTTCGCGTTTTTTTGTTTTCTGCTTTTGGTTTTTAATTCTGCTTTATGTGTTTTGGTTTTGTGCTTGTTGTTTTATGACTTTGCTTTTGTTTTTGAATTTTGCTTTTTGCTTTGTGTTTTTGTGAATTGTTTGTTTTTGCCTTTTGCTTCGTGTGGGGGGAAAAATAAGACAAAACCAATGAAATGTTCTCAAATTATAAACGTACATCGTTTGTCATCAATCCGTGACTTTATTCAAAAGAAGCATTTCATCAAATTAGACCTATGTATCCTTAAATTATTTGGCTCTTGGGGATTGATCCCCCTATCACCCCCCGTAGTTACGCCACTGCATGAGATTAATAATTACATTCATTTGAATGACCAGTTTCAATCGTCAAGACTTCTCATGCCATACAAGAATCTGTGAACACACAGCATTTTAAATGACTGACTGCGTGACGCAGCGGTAACATTCTCGCTGAGCCCAAAGCTGCAGTATCGAATCCTGAATAGGTCAAATAGCATTTGAGGGTGTGGTGAACTACATCATATCTCCATACAGGGGGCGCAAATGCGCAGGAGCCATGTCAGTATATTTACTGGCGCGTTAAAGATCCCTTCGGAGTAAAATTCTGGCGCCCCGGCGTCTCTAAAAGGCTCAGTAGTTAAAAGGGACGTAAAACCAATAACAATATTATTATTATTAGTTAATCAGTCTCAAGTGAAAACTAATGACTGCTGACTGACTGAATGAATGCTTAAATTTTCCTTGAAATAATTGCCATTTACTCGTGTTCTACCATTCTGCCACTTCTCCAATTATTACATCCCTGTTATGTTTCATTCCTAACACTATGTAGTTGGCAGATCTCTTTGCCCTCGTCTGCTGTCATTTACAGCTGAATGACAATGAGGAACAGTGCCGATAGTGTCCATAAGAACCTAATTGCTCTCATCAAAGCTTATGCGATAACTCATTTCAATATACTGTACCTCGAAATGTATTAATTTCCATGATTATACACGTATTATCGGCAAGTCATCCATGTATTGCACCTAATTAGTGAATTCAATTTCTGTTCACTGGAATCAGCCATATAGGAAGTTTGGGTAAAGCTATATAACATATGCGCTCGCCTTTCGTCGTCATTGGAAACAATCATATCTGTGGCAATAGGAGCTGTTTTAAGCTTGTAATCACCATTTAACTGTTGGTTACCATTTCGTTTTGCATCAATGTAATGCAATTATGAACGTTAGCTAATCAAAACCAGCTCTATCTGCATGTTTACAATGTAGCATTTGTATAAACTATACTCATGTCAATAGATCAAGCAGGAGACCAGCTTGTCATAGTTTTATCATTAAGAGCACGTTGTAATGATGTCATAGTATGATCAAATATTTGTTCACTGATAGCATATTTTCATGACATAACAGTTCATTGGGCCGCTTCGGTGGCGTAGTTGGTAACATGCTGGGCTTCTATGCCCAACATCGCGGGTTCAGACCCGGCCGAAGTCATCGGATTTTTAAGAGCGTTAAAAATCCCTCAGTATGCCGTCCTTCGGAGGGGAAGTAAAGCCAGCAAGCCCATGTCATAGATGTATGGCATGTAAGAGAACCTTCCACTGACTACAATTGTGTGAAGCTAAATTTGTTGGTTAGATTTGATCAACCGTCTATTAAGTTCCAACGCTCGCCGCCAGGTGCCGGTTGCGGTGGCATCTAGTAGCCATGTCCACAGCTAGGTGTCGTATACGGTAGCAAAAGTAGGAGCTACTTGAAATTGATCTCTGCAGTCCTTACCTGAATTACAGATAACACACACAATTACAGCCATCACAATTAACACCGGTTATCAGACAATTCTACACACACCCAAAGTACACGGGGCTACATGACCGCGTTGTTGCAGCCCCTAAACTGAGGAACCAACCAACAGTGCATTGGTTCAGGTGTTAGAAGATGGGGGCGAACATTGAGTTATCTACCTGATATATACGTCCTGGATCCACCCTGCTTCATTCGTATGAGAAGAATTTTAATAAGACTCCCTCGTGGTGTAGCGGCTAGAACTCGAAACTGTCACACTGAAGGTCCGGGTTCAGTTTCCGTCTCTGCCAAGGTATTTCATTCTGGTCTGAGGGTTGGAACGGGATTTTGCCTCGTGGGGCAAAACTGAGGAGCAGGGGTTTCTTTCCCACTTCAGCCATCTTTGACGTGGTTTTCCGAGGTTTCTCACTTCTACACCAGGCAAATTCCGAGATGGCTCCTACCTTAATGCCACGGCCAACTCCTTCCCGATCTTCACCTGCATTACAAATATACACAATGACACAGACATCACTATAGCATAGGTTATCATACACAAATTGCATACACGCCCAATTCTACGGAGCTAAATGACCACGATATCCAAGCCCAACAACAATTCTAGGTTAGATTTCGCTGAAACACTCTTTCAAAGTTTCAACGTTCACCACTAGGTGTCAGTGACACCTGGTAGTGAAAGTTGGAACTACTTGAAATTGAACGTAACTTGTAGCTCACCCCATGGATGTCCGCTTGAAGCAGCTACAGCCTCTGGCGAGCCGAACATGTCCTCGGACACTCCCGGCACTAAAAGCCATACGCTAAATAATAAATAAATAAATAAATTACTGTTTAAAACAAGACAATTAGCGTCCAATATTCTTCCTCCGCATAGATTTGAATTGAAAACAATGTGAAAATCATAACTGCATTTGTTTGTCGATTGAATCAGGAAATATCTTGACGATTCCTTCCTTCCTTCCTTCCTTCCTTCCTTCCTTCCTTCCTTCCTTCCTTCCTTCCTTCCTTCCTTTTACATTTGCGTCATCTAAACGTTCACTTATCCTGTATTGAGAGTTCATAATTCTCTCGCAAAGGGCACGTTTCTTAGCTTTTTCTTATCTCCCCTGCCGATGTTCCCAAGTTGCTTCTTATAATACCATGCTAGCTTACTTATGAATTCAAGCTTCTTTATAATTGAATTATTAGTTTAAAGAAAACTACTCCAGTCTACCGCCCACGAAAAGGGATTACGATGCAAATTATGAGTCCAATTTTAATAACAGTCAATAGTGATTAGAGTGTAAGGTTCTCTCCCCAAGAAGCAAACAAGGCTAACATCCTCTTCTCACATTCATTACCTCCGCCTCGTGACTCTTGCGCCTTGCCTGCGAGCTACTTCTCCTACCTAAAGTTACACTTCTGTTGCTGTGTAGTTACAAATTCGTATTAACTTTGTAAATCGTGCTTCGGTGACGTAGTTGGTAGCACGCTGAGCTTCTATGCCCAAGATCGCGGGTTCAAACCCGGCCGAAGTCGTCGGATTTTTTAAGAACGGTAAAAATCCCTCAGTATGCCTTCCTTCGGAGGGGAAGTAAAGCCGGCGGTCCCATGTCATAGATTTATGGCATGTTAAAGAACCTTCCACTAATTACACCTGTGTGTAGCTAAATTAGGCTATATAGAGGTCAAACATTTGACTAACGTTCTTAGGTTCCTACGTTCGTCGTCAAGAGCCGACTGTGGTGGCATCTGGTAACTAAGTTCTGAACTAGATGGTCGTTGACGGTGGCGTTTGTTGGCAAAAGTAGGAACTACTTGAAAAAAATCAATGTCTGCAGTCCTTACTTGAATCATGACGAATGCTTGAATTTAAACAGATACACACACTAATACAGCCATCACAATTAACACCGGTTATTAGACAGATTCTACACACACCCAAAGTACACGGGGCTACATTACCGCGTTGTCGCAGCCCCTAAACTGAGGAACCAACCAACCTTTCTTGAGAGATTGTCGTTTAACGAACTCCGTTATTGATGTATTTTTAGGACCTTGGGTCCCTTCGCACGAGAGTACTCAGTTTGAGCTCAGTACTAGTGCTTCATTCCGGGCAGTCCCAACTACCTCACACTTTGCTCCGCCAAAGATTGCTCCGATTTAGGTTCGACGAGATACTCCATGTCCCCTCCTCATCCATTTTCTCGCACCGGGCACACGTTCGGCTGACTCACAACTAAAGTCATCTCCGAATCAGTCAGTGGGCAATTGAGTTCCAGAGCCATGGGTTAAGTGTGGTGTTGGCAAGTTAGGCCTAGTTCTTTTTCAACTGTGCCTATTTTTTCGAATGTCAGTTTAGTTAATAAAGGACGGAAGGGAGGGAGGAAGGAAGGAAGGATGGATGCCATCCATGTAACCTCCTTTTTACATGCTATCAGAACCATAGAACGTGACATTTCACCTCGAAAATCTCACATGTATTAACCAGAAATCGAACCAGGACCGTCTTGGCGAGAGGCAATAAGATTGACCACTGCGCCATCACGCCTATTTTAGTTTGTAAAATAACCATTTAGTTAATAGTGGAAGGGAGGAAGATAGTAGTTTTACGTCACCGTTAATCTCGCGATCATTTTTTACGTGGAATCCAAACCACAGAACGTGATGATTACCTACTCTACCTATTTCGACGTTCTGCTCATGACTGCCATGCCCAGAATTCTACTGTGCTGGGATTCAGTTTATTTTTCTTGTCACCAAATGTGATATGAGAGATCTTTTACGAGTCGACACCATACGACGCGGAGGGTCGTGGATTTTTGCCGCCTTTCAGATATCCGACTTATATACTTGGCTTGGATCGAACCCGCAATCTTGGGTTCATGAGGTTGATTCTTTACCACTGACCACCAAGGAAGCTATTACACAATCACATGGAACTCATTGTGATATTGTTGATCATAAAATGAAAAACCAACGGAAGTTACTCAAAGATTCACCAGATCTATTGTGTGCTGCAGGTGTACAGATTGTGTTATTGCGCTTTGTTTGAAGGGTCTCGCGTACAATTATGCAAGAGAGGAGTGAACTGGGTTGGAGTCATGAGACTCTAGATAGCTTCAGGGTTACAACGGAACGAAAGCGAATAATTGCTTCACTTTAACAGGTCTCTTGCGTTACGTCATCCATTGTTGCCATCCAGTTATCGTTAGTTCATTGTTAGTGCTAAGGAGTTAGTTGTTGATTTATTTCGGGGCTTTGCGACATTGTATTCATGTAGCCGCGTTTCTCTCTCTCTCTCTCTCTCTCTCTCTCTGATAACCTTTGTCATTGTGATGGCTGTGGTAGGCTAGGAAATGGAAGTAGACGGCGATGTCATTTTCCTGGAGTAGAAGTGGGAAAACATGGAAAGCCACTTCTTGGACAGCTGAGGTGGGAATCAAACCTATCTCTTCTCAGTTTTGTCTCATGAGGCTGAGTGTACTTCATTTCAACCCTCAGACGAAATTCAGAGCCGGCAATCGAACCCAGGACTTTTGTATCTGGAGTATCAACGCATACCCTGGGATCACTCACAACGTCTGAGGATTTAGTAAATCATTCGCTGTCTCCTATAGAGAAGCATGCTATTCGGAAGTATTCAATTTATTGATATCGTCAAGGGTAGCCCACGTATGTCCCTTGTCCTTACTGTAGAGTTCGTTTCAAAACCAGAGCTTAGGCTCTACTGTGAATGGACTGCTTACAAAATCGTGATTGCTCATTTCATTAATGAACTTGGGAAAACGTGGTTATCAATCTGTTTGCTTATCGGATGTGGAAAATCTGAGCTTGACGGTGTATCATCGAGGGTTGGTCAAATATGATCCATAGCTTTTTGGTGTGTCTTCGACTTGCTATGGTTGATGTTTCAAGAGCGGAACACCGAGGTAATCTGCCCCTCACAATGAATGAAGGTTTATAATGTTAATAAAACGTACCGGTCCATAATCTTCTGGCATTTACAAAATATAATAATAGATCGATATTAGTTAGCAAGTCCATTTGTAGCCCCGGGAAATATGCGAAGCTCTACAGTTTCCATTTGCCCCTCTAATTCCCATGTTACAAGATGCTCTACTATTTGCTGCTGCGAAGGAAGTGACTACCATAGCTACCTCAGCCACCTCTTCACAAAGCTATAAGAAGGTAGTTCATTCAGCGTTGTCAAATATTGCATTATTGTCATTGCACTACCAGCTGCCGCACAGTAAACTTCATATGGCAAGAACTGTAGCTTGACAATAGCACGCTTTTTTTCTCTAACAATCGTCACTTTGGCAGCAGTGAACTACAACTCTTCTCCGCTCGCTCTTCACGTGCCCACCAACCCTCACGTGGAGGGTCAAGGTTCAAGTAGCCCCGCTATACTTCCACGACCCCGATAGTAAGATAGTTGTCTCTTCATTTTTTGCTTCATATGACATGTGAATTATTATAATTTGGTTGAGTTTTTGATCCCATCTAAATGGTTCCTTGTTTGATTGTTTGTGTTATAAGTGCTGATTCCATTTTAATCTCTTTGAGATGCCGTATCTCCTTACATTAGTTCCACCGGTATTTAAAATTTAGGATAAATTTTTGGTTCAAAAGAACACTTATTATGAGAATGGGCTCCGAATGTACACAGTGGTTGGCTATCTGGATGCGACGCCCTTGTTCAGTATAATCCAATAAGAATAAATGAATGAACACTTGTATTCAATAAATGTATACAATCTCATGCTTTTTTTTCTTTTTTTTTTTTCAGGTAAGGATATGGATATCTCGTGATAGAAGCTGAAGGTGTCGGTGAGTGACAGTTCCGTCTCTGAATGTAATCTACGTGAATAGTTAACTATGATTTAGAACGTTGCTTCCCCGAAAGTGAAGTCAGCTATTTCTCTCGCAATAGAAACTTCCGTAAAGGTGCACTGACGAAGCATAATGCTCAGTTAGTGTTGATTAACCAGTGTGTCTAGTTACAAAGGGAACTGTACATTCGTTTATGGTTGTCCACGATTAAACATTCAAATATCCATAAAATTGTGGGTATGCAGCTGTTGTCTGCGGTATGATGTATGATTAATCAAAATATGCAGTTTGTTGTACTTATTCTGATTACAGGTGGTTATTAAAGGGACCCTTTATTTATTGAGATTAAAATCATTAATGCTTGCTAAAAATGTGTACTGCCTGGCCTAATTAATTAATATAATACTTTTTAGTCGACTACATTTCTCATTAAAATTATTGACAAACTATGCAAAGCGTAATTACAATGAGTGTTTTACTGTCGTTGACCATTTTATTTATTTATTTATTTATTATCTACGTGCATATTATGCTATTTATTTATTTATTTATTTATTTGAGTTCATGATTTCTTAAATGATGATGATGATGATTGCAATTAAGATAACAACAATGAATGAGTGTACCGGATTGCCGTATTATCTTGTCTCCTTATAATGGATCTATCAAAGTTCGTATAGAGATCCCATTCATATTTATTTTCACACGCATTAGGCTATTTATCAGTAGAAGCCTATATGCAAAAATTAACTATTGCCTTCCACTGGAAGTTGCTTTAAAATATTGTCAAAGTTGTTGTTTTATGCTGCAGAAGCGGCGTGAAGTACAGGTCCATCGCCATGTGTAGAGCTTAAAAATAGCAATCGATATTTATTTTAACCCGCCCTTTTCTGGAAAGCCACAGATTATATTTTGCAAGTGGGTTCTATTGATAAATCCGCATGGGAAAAGAATGGAAAGAAGTTTCCCTATGAGTTCAATCATAGTACGCTGCTGCTCTGAGAGCAGCCCCGAGGAATGGTGGGTGGAGGAAGTTGGTTCCTCTTTTTTTTTTTTTTTTAAAGCATATAGTACATACTGCTTTCACTGCTGGTATTTCATTATCGACCGGCACTCTCACGCCCATAAACGCGGGCACGGATCTGGGTCTGTACCGGTACTCGTGAGAACAAACCACGGATGGTCGTGAATAGGTTTGCGATTACTATCATCATTTACTTGGCTCCGGAGTACTCTTAGCGGATGTAAAGTCCATACCTGCTTCAATCCCTTCTCATGGCCCAGCAGATGTTATCCAGACTACAGTCACTATTATGCAGATAATTATTATTATTTTGCCATCATTGTCTAATGGTAGCTTTGCTTCTTTCCCAGCTCAAATCACAGCCCAGGCAAATATTGAAAATTGACAGATGGACTGCAGTGAATATGCCCTGTTGATTTTGTAAATATATCTAATCTATTTTCGACTGCCACCGATGTTAGATCATGAATATTCTGCAATTGTTACATATTTAGAAGGTCCACCGAGGAGATCTTCAGACTCCAGTCTTCGACATACGCTGCCGAAGTCAACGTCACTTCCGCTCCGTTGCTAAGCAACTGGAGCAATACAACATGGCTCCCTTGTAGCTTGCTTCAGTCTTTGAGCCGTCATTAATTTTCCTATTTGTATCGTATAAAACTGTACACGCATGGATGTCCAGAGGAAAGAAAGCATAGAAAAGTATATTTTCCACAGTAATTTAACATAGTTGTCCAGTAAAGTTGTAAAATATTGCCTACGATATGCACATTAAGTCTTAGAACATAAGTCGTAGAGATGTGGCCTACGATATTTACCTTAAAATAGTGAAAACATGAAAATATAACATTTCTGGATATTGTGAATCACGTCCCGCATGAATGACCAATACTATGGAAAATAAAGTACCGTAGATCATACCAGTAAGGGACAAATAAAATGAACTTACGGTCTATCAATGCATAAGGCAACAGTTTAAAATATTTGGATGAGACTGCATTTCAATACAATTTGTGTGTTTACCACAACGCTGCGTTGTCTGAAAACGAATCAAATTAACAAAGCCTAACATGTGGGCTCACTAACAGGTTAGAGAAGTCTACAATTAAGGCCTATCGTCCTACCTCTTTCTAAATAATGGGGCACTTTTCGTATCCTAGCTCTAAATATAATCAAAACAATCGCAACAAGACTTGCCACTCCATCACTTCAGAAATAAGCAGTATCCATTGGCTTGAATAATGTCACTATACGGTACTGTAACTGTGTTGCAGGGTGTAGGCCTAGGTTACTGGTAGGCATACATGATAATTGTTTTCTGAAAGTGCAAAAAATAAAATATTTAGGCAGAAATTTTCAGTCTGGGATAGGCCTAACTGTTATTTGGAAACACAATTCACTGCTTAAATAAATTAAGTGAAAAATCACCACTCAGAAAAGTTGTAGGATAAAATGTATTGGTGTTAGTGTATCAGCTGTAAGGTTATGTAGGTTGTCGTTTATAATACGTTTAGTACAAACCATATTTAATTACAACTACACTCCCCACATGAACCAAAAACCCCTTTATGTGACATATATGTCCTAAATATCTCTCTATATTAGATATGCTCTATCCACCAAATGATAAATATTTATAATTTGCAGTACCCGCCAAGCAATTCTTGCCTCAGGAGTGAGGTCAACTTTATTCGTACTATCTCGCAAAATTCTCGTACTTTATCCATCAAATTTCACTTTTATTTTGTAGCTCCAACACTGTAGATGATCTTCACGGGAGGCGTTTGCCTTATTTCACGCGTATTACACATTTTTATCCACAAAATTCAAGACGCTGCGCAGAGTTAATGCAGCTTCCTATGTATAAAAAAGTCCTCTCGGCACGCCGGAAGGCGGAGGTAGATTTCACCGGACAAACTTGGAGATAGGCGAAAATAGGCAGAATATGCAGGTTTTCGTAGAAGGATCAGACCTCATTTATCGCGTGAAAGTATTTTATAATTGGAGATTAATTAACTTTGTTTTTCTTCATTTTAAACATATTTTAAACATTTTATTGTCTTATGGGGACGGTAACCTTCTTGTCATTTGGAGTCCATTTTTAGCCTATTTTCAATTTTGAAAAAAATAGGCTTATGAGATCACCTTTTGTCCGTGTGTGTGTGTGTGTGTGTGTGTCCCCTAATAAAATCTAAACGGCTGGAGAGATTTCAGTGAAACTCGGTAAGTTCATAGCACTATTCCCGGCGACCTCGACCGTGCCCATCGAATTTTGTTACGTCTCACCAATCCAACATGGCGGCTGTGCGAAATATTTCACTAGCATTCAGTATCTCCGAAACTATAACGGATATCGCCCTGAAATTGTGTGCGGTGATAAAGGGCACTACTAGAAGTTCACCTATGAGACTTTCAAAAACCTGGTTACTACATAACCAACATGGCGGCCAAGCGAAGTGGAGACTTTTAAATAGACTTTTCTCGCGATTTAACTATCCAAACGTAATGAAACTTGGTACAGCAAATATTTATACACATTGCAATGCACTGGAGTCTAATTTAGTTCAACTGTTTACATAACCTCAAAATGGCGGCTGTGCGAAATATTTCACTGACATTCTATATCCCCGAAACTATTACAGATATCACCCTGCAATTTTGTACGGTGATAAAGGGTACTGATACAAGTTTACCTATGTATAATTCATAAACCTGTAAAGTACAAAACGAACATGGCGACCAAGCGAATTTGAAATATTTTAATAGACTTTTCTCGTGAGTTAACTCTCTGAGCGCAGTGAAATGTGGTACAGTAAATGATTTTGCAGATTGTAATGTACTGCCATCTAATTTAATTCAATTGTTTACATAACCTCAGGATGGCGGCTGTGCGAAATTTTAAAATTAAGTTTTTATTTCTTGTGTCGTAATCATGCGATCGAAGTGAAAGTTTGAATAATGAACCTAGGCAATAAGTGTCCTTGAATGGTACATAACTCTATGGCCTATACATATAACAATCCTAAATGGCAAGCTTCCGTAATATTTAGACGGTTCTCAATATCTATGAATCTTTTACAGCAACCAAACTGAAATTTTTATGTTCATAGAGATTATGAACATATGTTCACCTATAGGACTTTCAGTAACCTGGTGAGCACGAATCCAACATGGCGGCGACGCGAAGTATAAATATTTAAATGGACGTTTCTCGCGAATTAACTATCCGAGTGCCGTGAAACGTTGCACGTTAAATGCTTACACAAATGTTGATCCACTGGCATCTAATTTATTTCAATTGTTTGCATAATCACAAGATGGCTGCTGTGCGTAATATTAAAATCTCGTTTTTACTTCTTGTGTTCTAATCATGCGATTGAAGTTTGAATACCACACGTACACAATAATCTTAATATAATAGTACAAAAATAAAAATCCAACCTGGCGACCATCTGAAATATTTAGACGGTTCTCAATATCTACGAATCTGTTACAGCAATTAAACTGAAATTTTGTATGTTGATAGAGGCAATTAACATGAGCAGGATATATGAAAATAGGCTGTACAGTTCCTCACGGAACTACTTGTTATACTTGTGGTCACACTGTCCTTATGCAAGGTTTCGACACTGATGTGTAACTATGTAACGGTCTGTTACTTCTTCACGCAAAATTATATCTCCCGCAGAGATGTTGGTTGGTTCCTCAGTTTAGGGGCTGCGACAACGCGGTCATATAACCCCGTGTACATTGGGTGAGTGTAGAATCTGTCTGATAAACGATGTGAATTGTGATGGCTGTATTAGTCTGTAATTCAGGTAAGGAATGCAGACGCTAAATTTCAAGCAGTAGTTCCTAATGTTGCTACCAGATACTAACGTCAACGCCACCTAGCTGTGAACTTGGCTACTAGATGCCACCTCAATCAGCAACTCGCAACGAACGTTGGAACTTCCCCTCCAAAGGAAAGCTTACTGAGGGATTTTTAGCGCTCTTAGAAAATCCGACGATTTTGGCCGGCTTTGAACCCGCGACCTTGGGCATAGAAGTTCAGCATGCTACCAGTTACGTCACCGAAGCCGCTTCACACTTAGTCAGATGGAAATCTGAATCTGATCTCGCGCAAGTGCGTTGTCATGGCAACGTCTGATGGCTCATCCCTCATCAATTTAGTAGTGTTGCCATGTCAACCACTGATAGCTCTTGGCATTTTCTTATAATTCCGAAATCATTTTTCTCATCCCTTGGCGCAATGGTGGCTCATATCAAAAATTCTTTCAGACAAATGTTTTAGGTAATGATTAGGGGAATATTGTCCATTTTGTACGGTTTTGATATTGTGCCTATTAACAGAGATATGATTAATGTTTCCCGAAAAAAACACTTTTTCCCACCCCTTTGGTCAATGGTTGGTGCTATCAAAAAACCTTTCAAACATAAACTTCTGAGCTTTATCCGACACATAGTATGAAATTTGAACGGATTCGATATTTCACATATAAAGAGAGTTATAGCAATATTTCATTTTTTCGGAAAAAAAAGTCCCCCATTTTCATCCCGTTCGACCGATTTAGCCCAGTAACGAACTCGTCCGAGATTCTATGGGTATACACATTCGGTAAAAAATTCAAAGTGATTGGTGCAAAATTACGGCAGTTATCGTGTCCACAAGAAACTGATATACATATATACATATATTACATAAATTATATATAAACTTTTGAACTGACTGTGGTTTTGGGGTCTGGGGGATGTGAAACGCGAAGATATGTCGATTTTTTTTCCGGAAATCGAAACATGGTACCCATTGCAATAGTTAGCTTTCTAATGAAATCTACCTAAAATACTACCGTCAACGACACCTAGCTGTGAACTTGGCTACTAGATGCCACCTCAATCAGCAACTCGCAACGAACGTTGGAACTTCCCCTCCGAAGGAAAGCAAACTCAGGTTTTTTAGCGCTCTTAGTAAATCCGACGACTTCAGCCGGGTTTGAACCCGCGACCTTGGGCATAGAAGTTCAGCATGCTACCAGTTCCGATTCCGAAGTCGCTTCTCACAGACATATGAAAACTGAATGTGATCTCGTGCAGTGGCGTTGTCATAGCAACTGCTGATGGCTCATCCCTTATCAATTAAAAGTAAAGTTGTCATGGCAACCTCTCTTGGCACTTGGCATTTTCTTATAATTTAAATCATTTTGTTCACCCCGTGGCGTAATGGTGGGTCATATCAAAAATTCTTTCAGACAAAAGTTTTAGGTAATTATTGGAGGAATATTGTCCATTTTGTGCGGTTTTGATATTGTGCCTATTAACAGACATATGATTAATGTTTCCCGAAAAACCCACTTTTTCCCACCCCTTTGGTCAATGGTTGGTGCTATCAAAAACCTTATTTGACCTAAATTTTTGGCACTTATCCGACACATATTATGAACTTTGAAGGGATTCGATATTTCATGTATTAAGAGAGTTATAGCGATATTTCACTTTTTCGAAAAAAGCCCCCCATTTTCACCCCCTTTGACCGATTTTGCCCATTAACGAACTCGACCGAGATTTTATAGGGATACATATTATGTAAAAAATTGAAAGTGATTGGTGCAAAATTACGGCAGTTATATAATAGATACATATATACATAAATTATATATAAAATTTTGAACTGACGGTGGTTTTGGGGTCTGGGGGATGTGAAACGCGAAGATATGTCGAAATTTTCCGGAAGTCGAAACATGGGACCCATTGCAATAGTTAGCTTTCTAATGAAATCTACCTAAAACCTAGCAACCAGTTGTTTGGGTCCAATGTGGCTGCGCCCATGTGGTTGCTAGGCGCGTCACTTCGGCAGCGTATTGCATAGTACAGGGCGCCAGGGAATGTTCTCCAGTGAAGGCCACGCTTGTGGGTTGTGGGGCGTTGAAATCGTCAGTGTGTATTGCAGTAAGCGAGCGTTCAGATAAGAGTATTGGAAGAGTGCATCAGTATACAGGCGGTAATGTCTACTACTGAAGAGAGAGCTTTTTCGGTGGAAGACGTTTTTTGCGAAGGCGATCGGTTTACAGAAAATGTAAAACTAAAACTTCAGGCGCGGTTTCCCAATTCAAAGTGTCCAAACTGGGATACCGTTCAGGATTTGATAAGCAAATTTCGTGTGACCGGTTCAGTTCACGATGTACCGGGAATAGGCCGGCCTACGCTTTTGACAGACGAAAAACGTGATGAAATCTCCGATATAATGCTGCGTAGTTCAAGAAAATCAACACGCAAATTAGCTCAAGAAAGTCTTCGACAATATGTGTAGAACTGTTGGAAGTCTGTCTTCGAACGCTTCCAAAATCTGTTATGAATGGCTGTGGTGAGTACAACGTTTACTATTTTTTCTTTTGATACAAGCGGCAGCCGTGCTGCCAACGTAACTGCTGATGCTACAGTAGCTCTCGCAGCAAGTATGCACTGCGGAGAACATTCCCTAGCGCTCTGTAGTACTTACATGCTACCAGTTCACGACACTCGAACGAGCTTTAAACGGCAGTTAATGGTTGCACACTGAACCATTCTCCTGTGGTTCATGATTCCAATCGTCGTTTAACAAAATAAACGTATACGCGTAATTGATTGCCGTTTCTGAAGTCCCAGGTACGATTCCCGGCTCCAGCAAGAAATTTTAATTCTGGTCTAAGGGCTAGAACGGGATCCACTCAGCCTCGTGTGACAAAACTGAGAAGAGCAGGCTTCAATTCTCATCTCAGCCATTTTGGATTTGGTTTTCCGTGATTTCCCACTTGTACTCCAGGTAAATGCCGGGATGGTTCCTAACTTACGGCCATAGCAGCCTCGTTCCCAATACTTGCTTGAATTTCAAATACACAC
The DNA here is from genome assembly GCA_946902985.2 of Meconema thalassinum. Lineage (NCBI taxonomy): Eukaryota > Metazoa > Arthropoda > Insecta > Orthoptera > Tettigoniidae > Meconema > Meconema thalassinum. The sequence goes on from OX336388.2 coordinate 1,213,658,453, forward strand.
ACTAATAAACTACGGCATTACAAAAACACAGGTTATCAGACAAAGTCTACACAAATCCATGTAGATACGGGACTACACATCACGATGTTGCAAAGCCCCTAAATCAATCAACAACAAAAGCTCTTTCTAGTCTTACTTAAAGTTTGGACTTACCAATACGCAAATAACAATATCTCAAACCATGGCGGCTTCGGTGGCGTAGTTGGTAGCATGTTGAGCTTCTATGCCCAAGGTTGCGGGTTCAAACCCGGCCGAAGTCGTCGGATTTTTGAGCGTTAAAATCCCTCAGTATGCCTGCCTTCGGAGGGGAAGTAAAGCCGACTGGCCAGGTCATAGATTTATGGCATGTAAAGAACCTTCCACTAATTACACTTGTGTGAAGCTAAACTATGGGTTAGATTTGACTAACGCTCTTAAGTTCCAACGTTCGTCGCCAGGAGCTGACTGCGGTGGCATCTAGTAACCAAGTTCAGAACTAGTTGTTGACAGTAACATTTGGTAGCAAAAGTAGGAACTACATTACTTGAAAATTGAATGTCTGCTGTCCTTACCTGAATTACAGTTAACACACACTAATACAGCCATCAAAATTAACACCGTTTATCAGACAGATTATACACACATCCCAAGTACACCGGGCTACATGACCGCGATGTCACAGCCCCTAAACTGAGGAACCAACCAACCAACCTATCTCAAATCGAACGCAAGTAAGATCTTTCTGCTCCACAATATCCATAGGTTATAATAAATATTATTTCACAGTTTACATACTTAACTGTCTTAAGATTCCTCTGGGCCAAGAATCAAACGCATTACTTGTTATTTAATTTCAGTCAGAATCATGTTTGTAAAAGATGTTAGTTTGAATTCATATGAAAGACTGATATAGGAATTAAATACAATGGCGTTGTCTCTTCTTGGCTCTTCAGCACACCGCGCCGGGATCTCAGGGCTGCAGCCTTGTTTACCCTTCCCTCATGGCCCCTAACTGAAACAGCAGTAGCAAATCAATCAATCAATCAATCAATCAATGTATGTCTACCCCTTATTATTCCCGTTTTTCAACGGGGTCTGGGATGAAGTGCGATGTAAGTCTGTGTGGCGATGGATTTTACGGCCGGATGCCCTTCCTGACGCCAACCTCATGAGAGGAGTTAATGAGAGATGAAATGAATGATGGTGAATGAAACTGGGCAAGGATGTGGAAGGAAGCGGCCGTGGCCTGTCAGAAGGTACCGTCCCAGCATTTGCCTGGTGTTGAAAATGGGAAACCACGGAAAACCATTTCAAGGACGGCCGACGGTGGGGCTCGAACCCACGCGTCTACCGAGTCAGCAGAGAGCTTGGCCCCATGACCTAATGCTGCGCTTTAGCCAGCGTAGCCACTACTGTCGGTAATCAATCAATCAATCAATCAATCAATAAATAAATAAATAAATAAATAAATGAACGAACAAACGAAGTTGATTAACAACCGTTTACTAAGCAGAATTACCACGCATGCTACAACGAAAATGCAAGAATTTGTGCCCGCATATTTCCGCATATTGAAGGTGGCTTCATAGAGAGATTAAATAATGCATACATTACATTGTTCCATCACATGGAGCAGGTTGGTAATAAAAGTGCTATTTAATTGATATCAACTAAAACAATCTGCTTCGCGCAATACAATGATAAACGCTTTTGATACTTCAGCTGATTACAACACAAAGGGCAAAATCTGCGTGTTTGTGACAGGGGGTGGTTATTATACTGAAATGTAAATTTCATCATCGATCAAATATAATGCGTTTCCCAGCAATAGTTTAACAAATATTTATAATAATCTTCCTACCAATGGAACATATCGTGCAGTATATTTAGCTCCAATCTGGCTAAATGGAGTTGAAAATAGTGCCTTTAATGTGGAAAACAGTGATTAACAGGAATACTCATGAAACGTTTCCTGGTCCACCTCATAGCACTGTGTCTCACATTTTTGATCGTCACCCGTATGGTCCGGGTTCGATATCCAGTCATGCCAAGAAATTTAAATCTGGTCTTAAGGCTGAAGCAGGGTACATTCAGTCTTGTGAGGCCAAACTGAGAACAAGCAGGCTCGCTTTCCACTTCAACTCTTCCTGGAAGTGGTTTTCCATGGTTTCCCACTTCTGCTGAAGGCAAATTCTGGGATGGTTCCTAACTGAAGGCCACGTCTTCCGCCTTCCAAAACCCTCACCTGAATTAGAAATACACCCACTACTACAGACAGCACAATTACAGAAGTTACCAGATACGTTCTATTCACACACTCTCAAGTACACAGTTGAAATGACCACGATGTCCACGACCGTAAGCACGAAACTTTTCTGACAATGTAATTGGCTGATGCCCATAAAATCCAGTTTTCAAATACGTTCTTGGAGGGGCTGGCGTACGTCCTACGTGGAGATCATCATCATCATCATCGTCGTCGTCGTCGTCGTCGTCGTCGTCGTCGTCGTAGGGCCACAGCTACCACGTATAGGTTATTTCAAATGGTGCCATCAACTGTAAGTGTTCTCCACACACCTAGGATACTTCACGTTCCACTTGCATCACCATCTACCACAGAAAAGAGAACTCAGTGTTCTTACATATTTGCGGGAACCGGGCGAGGCGGTAAGCGGTATTCCTTTCGTAGCCATGTCATTCTGCTTACTACTCAGTAGAATATATCGGCGCGTTCTGCAAACACCCAGCAGCACTGAATGGCTTTCTTGGTGAACGTATCAGCGCTCTTATTGTCTTATTAAGTAGTTATCATCACTCACAGCTTTATTTTTTGTATTTTTCTTGTGACTTCCGAAAAACATCCTCTGTAATTGAATTACGGCACAATGTTTTTGAAAATGCAGATATCTTTAAACCTCAGTCAGACATTCCTCTGACCAGCATTTAAGTGACCACCCAACAGTAGGTGGCGTAGTGGCTAGCATCCTTGGCTGTCACTTTGTAGAACCTAATTTGATTCCCGGCTCTGCCAAAAGAAAAAAGAAAAAAAACTGGGCTGAGGGTTGGAACGAGGTCTACACTCAGCCTCTTGAGGCAGTCCTGAGAAAAGGTGGGTTCGGTCATCCTGGAAGTGGTTTTCCATGGTTCTCCCACTCCGAGCAAATGCCAGGATGGTACCTATAATAAGACCATGACCACCAACTGCCCGAATCCTCGCCCAAATTATGAATACATACATTACAGTGCCTACCAAAAATTTAAGACCATTAGCTTATTTTCAACAAAAGCTTCCTGGTCTTATATGTTTGATTCAAATTTTGCCAAATATTTTATGAAAATACTTTGATCTAATAGACATCCCCCCCTGTTCCAAGAACATTGGGTGATATGAATAAAACTGAGTATAAACTTCGAAGTATATACTTCGAGCTTGAGCATCGGTTTTGAGTATATACTCTGTTTGTTAAGAATAAAAGATCTTGAGTATCTACTACAATTTCCCCTCCTTTTGGAGAATATACTTCACTTGTGGCACGATGTTACTCTCGTTTCGTCGACGCACGTTTAGTCAGTCAACTGTTTTACATGCCATTTGTTAACGCAAACCAGTCGTCTGCTGTAGACTTGTCTTGTTGATTAATTGAAAGTTCCTGGTTAATTGAAATGTCTGTTAGTGGGGATGAATATGATCATGTATCAAAAGTTTCCGATTTGGCATTTGTAAGGATTGTCTGTGACTCTCCTTCAGTATTTGACAAGTCTCAAACATCTAACTTGCGGAAGGAAAAAACCGAATGTTTAAAAGCTATAAAGATTCGCTACGCTGGAAACTTTGGCAAATGTATCACAGAAAGTCAAATACTGAAGGAAATCAATTGTTTTTACAGCTTTTCCTCTTGTTTCCGTGTATTTGCCCAACAAGTAATCAGAAAAGAATATTATCTATCTTAATCCGGTATAATGTTCTACAGTCCCTCTCTGAAACTGCTCTTCGTAATTTATACACTTTCCTAGCCCGCAAGTTATTTACATCTACAAACATAACCTCAGCCATCTTGAGATTAGACAGCTGAGCATGGTAATGCCCAGACTTTAGAAATTGTGAGTATATACTCACTAACTTGAGTATTTACTCCCACCCTTGAGTATGTACTTCTCAGTGAGTTTAAACTTCAAGTTTTTAGTCATACCATTCTGAGTATATAGCCTACTCCAAAATTGATGTGCATGAGCATAAACTCCGTTTTATTCATGCCACCCATTGTAATATGGCTTTCAGTTTTTTAGTTACATTTTTAATACAAGTGGAGTATCGAAGAAAAACGCAATTTTCAACCACAAATTAATTTGTGGACACTAAACCAATGGGGTTACCTTATTAATTATTTTAAGTACTGTATAATGTATACAAACGTTTAGGTAAATGAAAAAAAAAAGGTTCTTGCCATTTGGTCTTACCTGAGACGGCATCATTTGACTTGATTGGCCCAGATTGCTCCTGTCCAAAAATCCGTCTTTCCAAGCCGGGAACTGAACCCGCGACTTTGGGGCCACGAGACGGACACTTTATTATCGTTTTACCGAGGTATATTGTATCAAATCATGCCTCTCACCCGGAAGCACAGGGTTCGATTCTCAGCTCAGTCAGGGATTTTAGAAACTGACGTGAGGTCTGGAACGGGGTGCACTCAGCGTCGTGAGGATAATTGAGTGGCTGTCTGACAGTGAGGCAACGCCCCGATCACAAAACCCATGATTAAAGGCCGAGGGGACCCGATGCGCTGATCACGCGTCACCCCAATATCTGCAGGCCAAGCCTAGGCCCTTCGAGGGCTGTAGTGCCAGGGGTTATTATTATTATTATTATTATTATTATTATTATTATTATTATTATTTATTGTATGAAATCCATTATCGTGTTGAATGCCATTTTACAGTGTTGCTTTAGTTATCGAGACTTAATGATTTTCTGTCGGTCAACATGATTGTACCCAGTTGTAGTGGGTGTTTATCCTAAAACTTTAAAAAATTCACGTGAGATTAATAAATTCACTTTGATTATTTAGGTAATTTATTAATCTCATGTAATTTTTTTCCGGTTTAGGGAAACACCCACTAAAATCGGGTACAATCATGTTGACCGACTGAAAAGCATAAAGTCTCGAGTGTAACAAATACAATACGTGGGAACTTGTCAGGATAATGAAAGTGAAAATAAATCTACCTCTGCAATTGGTGCTGGTTGTTCACTTGAGCACTGAAGGAACGCCTCAGGGTGCATAAGAAGAGCCCATGTGACCATCATCCCCAAACAAACACTCTAGTTTTGTACGACTTGTTTAGCAGGGCTAATGACTACTGTAGTGATAACGATGGCTCCTTGACATTTTCCCAATATTCCTTTAAGTCAGCTCCAGCTCCACTACGGCCTGAATTCTTCTCTTCCAAAATAGGGATTTTCCTCTCATTTGTCAGCTTAATGGACTTGCGGTTGAGCTCTCTTGAGAGCCAAACATTTACGATGTAGGGGACAGGTATACTGTACTTTCAGGCGATAATTAGTGTTCACAAATCCAGTGATCGGTCAGTGATTGATTTACTCACAAAATGAATGATGGGTTAGTAATTACTTTTACTAGACTACAACATGTCATCATACTGTAGATGTTTACTTAAAGATTCTCAGAAATAATAATTATGTTATTGGTTTTACGTCTCTTTTAACTACTTTGGATTTGAGACGCTGGGGTGCCGGAGTTTTGCCCCGAAGGAGATCTTGAACGTGCCAGTTAATCTATTAACATGGCTCCCTCGTATTTGCGCACCCTCAAATGCCAGCTGACTGCGCCAGGATTCGATCCAGCAACCTTGGATAATGCCATTATCAGCAATCAGCACATTAAATTATGCACCTTGACAGCAAGTCTGGAGATTGGAGGTTTGATGTCGGTGCTGAGAGCGGCTATCCGGAGTGTGGTTTTTTTTTTCAGGTTATTTTTTGCATACTTATGTCCCGGGACATCTTCCACATCACCGAACCTAATGATTGCAGGTGTACACTCTACTGCAGGCACCACAGAATCAGGGGCGTATATAAGGGGGGAGCTGAGGGGGCTCCACCCCCCCCCCCTCCCCGAAAAAGCCAATACAAATTAAGTGCTTTGGTAAAAGGATAAAATAATTGTAAATTTGGTTGTACCCTAATCTTAACTTATTGGCTAAGTTATAAACAATATTAAGATTGAAATGAGACTACCTCGTGGTGTAGTGGCTAGCATTCTTGGCTGCCGCCCCGGAGATCCGAATTAGATTCCCGGCTCTGCCAAGAAATTTTAATTCTGTTCTGAGGGCTGGATCGGGGTACACTCAGCCTTGTGCGGTAAGACTGAGAATTCCACAGTGTTGTACTTTTGAGAAATAAATTATCAATTTGTAAAAATAAATTAAACAAACTGTTTACCCTTCTGCTTAATAAATTGACAAATATTTAGATATTTGCCATACTTACTCCATAGACCATAATAGAAAATTCATTAAATATAAAATGTTATTTGTGTGTTGTGTTGTATTTTACTACTTTCTTTGTATTTCCACTAATTGTAGACTATATAAACTTAGAATTTTACAATTAACTCTTATCTAAAATAATTACACAAAGTTATATGCTCTAAGATATTGGTTGATATTTTGCGGTGACAATCCCCTGAGAATACCCACAATTTTCCAGGGTAAACTTGAAACGCACCAAACTGACCAGACTGATGACCAAGATGTCCCAAGCCCATGAAACGAGTTAACAACAACAGCAACAACAATTATTCGTTGATGAGATGAGAATATATTGTATCATTCTGCCTACGGTGTAATTTTAAATAATCTAAATGAAGACATCGATGTGCCCAAATACAGTGATCCTGAAACGAACACTGGCACTGTTCTACCAACGTGGCTGACGTCATTCAGTTCTAATCAGAACACCGTCTGTGTTTACGAAGATAATGAAGCCTGAAAGGGGCGGTAGACTCTGAGACTGGAGCCAGTAAATACATATCATTCACTAGGCTCTTTGCATTTTAGTGCTGCATAACCTGCCATTATTTAATATTGTAGAAAATCCTTGAAAGGCATTCCAAGTAGTGGACTTTTTCCGAGATTCAAGGTGAAACTAATATCCAATGTCTCGTTACGTAACAATTACTGTTTCCAAGAAATTGCACTAAAGTCTCTTCGCTGTGGAATGAGAGGTCAGAACGTTAATACCGATGGAGGTCAATTATATTGACTACTGCATTCAAGCATGAAAAATGTTAATTGTTCTTCATTAATCATTCAGGAGTTGAATTTATTTGTCAGGTCACGAAGCTCTTCTGATTTATTCCTTGAATTAAGGTTGTGAACTGAATACTGGGTGCGTATTTCCTCCTGGAGGTTAAGAAAGAACAGGAAGCTTGTAATTTTACGTGATCGTTAATCTCGTGATCATTAGCCACAAGACCTCCATTTAATGTGGAATTCGAACAGCAGGGCTTGACATTTCACTTCAGAATTCTCACATGCATTAACCGGATATCGAACTCGGTTCGCCTCGGTGAGAGGCAAGCAGTTTGACCACTGGGCCAGCACTTCTCTCTTGCTGGAGGTCGCCATTAATACATGTCGTTTACATCTAAAAGTTATACTGTATGCATGCTTATCAAAGAGTTGGGCAATCTTAATTCTTTGTATCGTAGTGTAAGCAGTTACTGTAATGTTTAAACATGTACGAGCAGTCGAAGTTGTTGTAAACGCCGTTAATAAATATTTGACAAATATGCTTGCAAAAAATCAGTCATAAATCTACTGACCTTTTGATTGTTCTTTCCGCTATCAGAGTTGATCGAACAGACAGCGGTAGCTGCGCTTGTTAAGACTTAGTGCTATCTGCGAAATCAGTAGACGAGAGGACTCAAACCCCACCGTCGGTCATCCTTGAAATTGTTTTCTAAGGTTTCCTATTTTCAAATCCAGGTGAATGCTGGGACTGCACCTTCTAATACGCGACTCAGTACCCGTCGAACTGCGTACCCAGTTCCATTCATGCTTATTTCCTCTCTCATTAAGTCATATCATGAGGTTGTTGTCAGGTAGGGCAACCAGTCTTAAAATCCAGCCACTGCGTAGAAATTCATCGCATCCCATCCGCGACCCTGTAGTGTTAACAGTCGGCTAATTTTAGTGGGAATTTCATGAACAAATAGTTTTTCGCCATCACTTCTGGTCGTTTGTTTTTCTATAACAACTTCCTTACAACTCTTTAAAAAGTCATTGGTGAGGACAGACAATAACAACTTATTGACAGAAAGGAACTAACTTCATGCTCTCATCTCATCGCCCTTAAAAATGTGTAAAGAGAATAACGAAAATAATATTAATAATAATAATAATAATAATAATAATAATAATAATAATAACAATAATGTTATTGATGGATTTCGAGCCATTGTGGTGTCAAACTTTACCCTAGTATTTCTATACTTGCTGATACAGTATACCACCCGACATGACGATGTCACACTTAAACATCCTTATGACAATGGACTGAGCGTTGATCGAACATGGTATTTTCGGTCTTGAAGACGAACGCTTGTCAGATTGTGCCATTCAGCCCAATCGTATACAGGGAGTTTGGAAACACACTGTATATCGCATTTAACTCGCAGATCACCTTACGTAGACTATTACTCCCGATCATGGATGGTCCGTAGGCCATACTTTGAAGGACGATGACTGGACGTTAGCCAGATTCCGGTTTCCGTGATGGTAATCTTATTCACGGCCGGAATTCCTAGCCATCACATCGTTAATCAGTGATGTCTCTGCAGGGCTTGCATTATGAAAGCAAACAGTAAGTAATATTTTATCAAGACAAAAGGCATCAATTTTGAAAGCGCTGCAGTGCTCTCATTTGCATAAAGCCGTCTAAGCTGCAACAATTTTAATGTTTGGGATGCTGCGTTATCATAGCTTGTTGATTTGATTGTGTTATTGTTGTTAATTCATTATAGGTGCTTGGGGCAACTTGGTCATCAGCCCCATGTAGTTAGGTGTGTGTTGAACTTGTCTGATAACCTGTAATTATGTGATGACTGTAGCAGTATGTGTAACTGTATGAAGAAAAGGGACGAGGTAGTTGTCTGCCATTTGAACTCACATTTTATAAGGCGTGATCAAAACGTTTCTCCCCCAGGGTCTCAAATCTAGTGGGACGTGGGTTGGCGACCACGGGACCCCAGCTGAGTCCCGCATTGCTTCCACTTACTTGTGCTGGGCTCCTCTCTGTCATCTGTGCTATCGACCTTCCTTGGTCAACTCTTGATCTTTGGCGACCCCGACGGTATAAGGGTATCCGAGGTCTAGGGAGTCTTTCACTTTCCCGTCTTAATTGGCCCTTGCCCACTGATCTCTATACATGGATGGCTGGTAGCTAAGGCAGGAGTAAGCCGAATAGACGATGACAGGTATAGCAAGATGGCAGCGAGCGCATGGTGCAATATTGTGAATCCGGCTCTGTGATTGGTTACTGGTAGTTTGATGTTATACATGTATTTATACTGGCAGTAAATATGTTGTATTTCTTGTAGTTGTTAAATGGGCTGAATTTGGTTATGTAAAGCGTAAAATCTTAGTTTTAAGTACCGGTTTGGTGACCCATCATCTCAGACAAGCCGGTAATACCTTTACTTCTCAGGCAGATAGATCACTTAGCCGTAATTTTGAAGTTATTGTGAAGTTAAGTATACATATGCGGTGGTGCTGAAACAGACGTGATCGGGCTAGGCTTTTCCGTTTTAAATTTGATCCCATTTTAGGGTTTTTCGGTTCTGGGTGCGAATAGCTCGCTTAATAGTTGTAAAACGGTGGGGAGAGTATATTTTGAGTAGGTTTTTAGTCTTGTTAAGTTTTATGTGGAGCTGAGGAGTGAAATTGGTTTGGCTAAAAGTGCATTTTTGGCTTTGATCTACTTCCCGTTATTATTAAGTTTATTGTGCTGCTAGCGTGATTAAAAGCTGTAGTATTTGATGTAGAGTGCTGGGATTACTTGGGGGAAGTGTTGGTTATTTAATGGAAACGGGAATTTATTACCAAGCACCGATTACGATATGTCGAATCCAGGCCTGTATAGTGAGCTACGTTTATAGGTACGTCATTTGAAGAATGCATAATTTCGTGGAACACACACACACACATATATTTATATATACAATTTACAAGAATGTTTCCAGAAATTGTTTTTCACTCGTTACTCTGTTACTGATCGCTAATTGCGTGTACTCAGCACCTAAGTTGATATTTGTCAGCCGTTATTATACATTCATTTTTATTGCTATTCCGGAGATTTACTGACCTCGGAAAGACGTGTCAGTGATCCCAATGCCCTTATGCTATGAGTGAACATATCTCTATATTTTTATTTGTTCCAAGGCACCATTAACTTAATTACGATTTAAAATTGACTAGATTGTCATTGCTTTCCCATAAGGAGAGCTCCAGAATGGGTACGCCAACATGGTGGACCGCGCGCTCAACCTGGGTTGTATGGAACTGCGCCCAAGCTTCACTAATGACCCTGGTCATTAGCATAGACCTTTCAAAAGTGAGAGTGGTCAGGTAGCTTCCCTCCCTCCCTCCCTCCCTCCCTCCACCTCTCTTCCGAATTATGTTGTGTCGAGTGGTGTGAATTTGAAGTGACTCATTTCAAATCGGTTGTGAACAAGTCAAAAACCGTCCAGATTGCGAACAACTAAATATACCCTGTCCAGATTGCAGACAAGAGAGTAGTGTTGGCCTGGGATACATAAAACAGGTACAGTTTTCAAAACACACTAATATTTAATTTTTGTTCTAGCAATATTAGCATTAACTGGTACATTGGGATGTTTTCAACAACCTAACCATATTTTAAAAATAGTTTTATTGCAAATGTTTAATAATCTAGTTTGAGGTAATCTTACCATTTAGAAGATTATTATATTTTTTATTGTATAACAAAACTAGAGGGGTAGTTATTTATGGTGGATTAAAGAGAGTTGTATTATTATTATAATTATTATTATAATTATTATTATTATTATTATTATTATTATTAGTGTAGCCTCCGTGGCTTAGGCAGCAGAGTGCCGGTCTCTCACCGCTGGGTTCCGTGCTTCAAATCCTTGTCACTCCATGTGAGATTTGTGCTGGGCAAAGCGGAGGCGGGACAGGTTTTTCTCCGGATACTCCGGTTTTCCCTGTCATCTTTCATTCCAGCAACACTCTCCAATATCATTTCATTTCATCTGTCATTCATTAATCATTGTCCCAGAGGTGTGCGACAGGCTTCGGAAGCCGGCACAATGCCTATCCTCACCGCTAGATGGGGGTTCATTCATTCCAACCCTGACCCGGTCCAATGACTGGAAAAAGGCTGTGGATTTTCATTATTATTATTATTATTATTATTATTATTGTCATTATTATTATTATTATTCGCCTCTGTGGTGTAGTGGTTAGTGAGATTAGCTGCCACCCCCGGAGGCCCGTAGTACAGCTGCTTATCGGGTCGGGGGACTACCTCTTATTCTCAGCAGTGCAGAAGCTAGTGGTGGGAGACAGCCCGTCACTTCCCCTTAAACCGACCTTGGGCTAACAGCCGACTTGACTGTGGGCGCAGTTCAATCGGCCTAATTAAAAGGATCTGGAAATACCACTGATTATGGGCGCAGTTCCATATCTCCCCACAACCTGGCGTACTTTCTCGTGCAGCGGAGAGCTGCCATCAGCGATCCATGTATAGAGATCAGCGCCCTTGCCTCATCTTTCCTGATCCCTCATTCTTTGAGGGGTTAGACCTCTTCTGTTCTCTTCATATCATTTGCCTTCTGCTCAAGGCCCTTAAGGAAGCAGGGTGTATGTAGCCCCACCATTTTTGGTGCACCCTCGATAGAGCTACGGGTGGTGAGTTCGGGAATTGGTGACCCTGAGGGATTCCTGAACTGGGTCCGATTTCCCCCCCTTTTTCCATTACCTCAGGGGTGGACCCTCCCCTCTTTCCCTTTCGTATCTGCCGCTCATGTCTCTCCTTCCTTCCAAGTCCCTCAATCCTCATTCTTCGAGGGTTGAGGGCATTTCTTCCTGTCCTTTATTTGCCTCATTCTTTATTTATTTATCATTTCTTCTTCTAGTTTGTAAGTCGGTAGTTAATATTAGGCTAGTAGCGGCTTCAGTGGGTAATTGGTAGCATGCTGAACTGCTGTGTCCAAGATAGTGGATTCAAACCCGGCCGAAGTCGTCGGATTTCTTAAGAGCGTTAAAATCCTTCAGTATGCCTTCCTTCGGAGGGGAAGTAAAGCCGGCGGTCCCATGTCATAGATTTATGACATGTAAAAGATCCTTCCACAGTCTAAACTTGTGTGAAGCTAAATTTCTAGGTTAGATTTAGTTGGAACGCTCTATCAAAGTTCCAACGTTCACCACTAGGTACCATTGACATCTGGTAGCGAAAGTTGGAACTACTTGAAATTGAACGGAGCATGTAGCTCACCCTATGGGTGTCCGCTTGAAGCAGCTACAGCCTCTGGTGAGCCGAACATGTCCTCGGACACTCCCGGCACCAATTGCCATACGATAAATAAATGAAATTAGACTAGTTATCGTTTTTCATTACTTTGTCATCTTTCACCATCACCCAAACCATTAGGGGCCGATAACCAAGATGTTAGGCCCCTTCAAACAACAATTATCATCATCATCATTATCAAAAAGTTTCCGTTCGACGGCCGTACAGTCCAGAATAGGTACAGTTTGCCAATCAGGAAAAATCTCAATGAGCATTGAGGCACTCATCCCACTGACGCACCAGGTTGAAGATCCTCGTGTGATAATACATCGTGTGCTGCTGCGTGAAGAAGTCCGTAACGACCTGCTGCACATCCTCATACAACAGGAATCGTCGATCCTTCAAGGCTTGTTTAAGTGACCGAAGGTGAGGAGAGATCAGGACTAAAGGGTGGCTGCTCGAGTGTCTCCTACTTGTGTTGGCGTACCTTCTGAATTGCGACCTTTGTGGTATGGGGACGTGCGTTATCATGAAGCAGCACCACCCCTTGTCGCAGTTTTCCCGGACGTTTCGCCTTAATAGCACGTCAAAATTTCGTCAGTGTTTCGGAGTACCGTGCCCCAGTGATGGAGACACCTGCTTCCTTGAAATCACTAAGCAATGGGCTCATGTAATTCAAGATCAGAGTGAGCAGAGGATGGTTGGTTCTTAAACTTCTTGGGACAGGGGGACGATGGATGACACCAATGCAGCGTCGATGCTTTCGATTCCGGTTCCCAGTGGTGGCACGAGTTACGTCACCTCTAACAAAAATGCGCTTTAGGAACGTGTTTTGCGTTCAACATTGAAACGCATCAGGTGCTGCTGGCAAACAGTCATCCGGTGTGCTTTTTGTTCGGCATTCAACGCTCGGGGTATCCACTCGCTGCATACCTTCCAAACGGAAACATTGTTATCACGCCTTATACTGTACATAAACAATAACAACCAACAATGATGACAGCGCTGATAAGAAAGTAATAAGGTAGAGGGGTATGTCGAGTAACAGACGCGCCGTATGTCCTGTTACGGGTTATTGGCCTGTCTTATGGAAAATAATGGAAGGAAGTAGCATTGTTACAAAGCGGGTTTTGAAGGCTCTGTGACAGTGATTTTACAGAGATGGGTAGTATGCCTCGTCTCCACTTTCTCCCAAGTATCAGTAGAATATTATTCCACGTAATGTTAATTTCGGGGAAGAAAGTAAACAAGTGGAAATAGCTACTGTAAGTGTGCGAACTGCATTCCAATTGGTGTAGTGTATTGGGTTCATTTCCACTTTAATAGTAGCGAGGACGTGTTGCGCCTCGTAAACCTTCACCTCGCCTCACCTCGTCAATATTCATAAGACAACTTCACATCACAATAAGACGAGACAATAGCTGTACAAAGTACCAGCTCACACGACATCTTATTCATTCTAAACGTCTTATCCTTCGTTCAGTAAACAAAAGTTTGGTGCTTTTCAGTCGGTCATCACGATGTACCCAAATGAGATAGGTTATTCTCGAATCCTGAAAAAAATACATGAGATTAATAAATAATGAATAATACATAATATATAATATGTAATACATACTAAATAATATATTTTTTTTTCAGGATTAGGGAATAACCCATCTCATTTGGGTACAATCGTGTTGACAGACTGAAAAGCATCAAACTTTTGTTTACTGAGGCAACACTGAAAAATGGCTTCAAACACAATAATGCTTCGTTTAGTATTTGTTGTTGTTATATATATAGAGGTTTGGACACCGTGGTCATTTCAGGCCCGGGCACTTTAAGTGGGTGTAGAATTTGTCTGAAAACCTGTGTTATTGTGGAGTCTATGGTTGTGTGGGTATTTTAACTTAGGTGAGGATTAGGAAGGAGGTGATCGTGGCTGCCAGTTAGGAACCATTCCAGCATTTGCTTGGAGTAGAATTGGGAAGTCACAAAAAATCACTTCCAGGATAGTTGAGGTGGGAATCGAACCCGCCTCTTTTCAGTTTTGCCTCACAATTCTGAGTGTGTCCCGTTCCAGCCCTTAGACGAGAATTACATTTCTTGACAGATGTGAGAATCGTACCCGGACCTCAGGGGTCACATCCAAGAATGCTAGCCGCTACACTACGAGGGGGTCGTTCAGTACTGTATTTAAGCTTACAGCATCATAGGATATATCCACCTCATAGCGTAGTGAATAGCATTCTTGGCTGTCACCGTGGAGGTCCAGGTTCAATTCCTGGCTCTGCTAGGAAATTTATTTCTGGCCTTTAGGCTGGAACGGGGTTCATTGAACCTCGTGAGCCAGGACTGAGAAGAGGCGAGTTCGGTTCCTACATCAGACATCCTAGAAATGGTTTAAGATGATTTCCCACTTCTACCTCAGATGAATGCCGGGATGGTACTTACAATTTAGGCCACGGCTAACCTACCCAAATCCTAGTCCCAATTACAAAAATCACACACGAATAGCCATCACAATGACATAGGTTATCAGACTAATTCAACACACACCTGATGGTCAAAGGTGTTCCAAACCCCCCAAACGAATTAGTAGTGGAGTAGTGAGAGTTCTGCCCCACTTCAAAACCCCCCTTGCTCTACTACTAAGCCTCAGCCATGTTAAATATCTCTTGAACGCATGGTCCGATTTTGACAAATGAGGTATTGTTGGACTCGGGCTGACGTCCTCTTTGCTATGGACCACTCGTTATATTTTTCAAAAATTTTTTGAAAATTTTTGTTTTCGAAAATAGGCGATAGTTTGAAAACCAAACAGGATAGAACGTTGTGCCATGGCTCAAACGAACAGTCTTTATGACCTTTATTTTTTGTAATAAAACTTTTTTATTTTTTATATTTTTTTGAAAACACTCGAATTTTGAAAATCCTATATTTTGGAAACTAGGAACTCTACAAAAAAAATTGTTTAACGTAAATCAATGGTCCCTACCCCCTCTACCCCCAAAATAAATTTCAAGTCTCTAGAATGAAAACCTGCAGTAGTGGGGTAGTGGGGGAGCTGCTTATAAAAGCAAGTGGTGAGCCCCTGCGACCTTGGAATGGAAGGAGCCATGCTAGGAGGGCGTGCTTGGATTCGTTTTTTTCGTCTCGTCGTGCTCTTTACGGGAATGTCGGTGTCGAAAAGGTGAAAATCTGGAAACACAGTCTTTTTGGGGTAAAAACGTGATTTTAGACTTTTTGCTATATCTCGCGAACCAATCATGCTAGAGGCATGTTCGACAGGTCCAAGGACTCGGGGTGACGTCCTCTCTGCTATGGACCACTCGTTATAATTTTTAATAAAATTGGAAACTCGATTTTGGGGTAAACACGTGTTTTTGTGATTTTGCCGATATCTCGTGAACCAATCATGCTAGAGGTGTGTTCGACAGGTCCAAGTACTCAGGGTGATGTCCTCTTTGCTATGGACTACTCATTGTAATTTTAAAAAAATTTGGGAAACGCGATTTTGGGGTAAACACGTGTTTTTTGTGATTTTGCCGATATTTCACGAAGCAATAACGCTAGAGACATGTACGATGGGTCCAAGGATTCGGGAAGACGTCCTCTTTGCTATGGACCACTCGTTGTAATTTTAAAAAAATTGGGAAACGCGATTTTGGGGTAAACACGTGTTTTTTGTGATTTTGCCGATATTTCACGAAGCAATAACGCTAGAGGCATGTACGATGGGTCCAAGGATTCGGGAAGACGTCCTCTTTGCTATGGACCACTCGTTGTAATTTTAAAAAATTTTGGAAACGCGATTTTGGGGGTAAACACGTGTTTTTTGTGATTTTTGCCGATATCTCACGAACCAATAACGCTAGAGACATGTACGAGGTGTCCTAGGACTCGGGCTAACACTCCCTTTCAAATGTGGTAGATATTTTTTTTCAAAAAATAATTCACATGGGTCTAACGCCATACATGTTGAAAAAACGTTTTCTTTTTCTTTACCTGTTTATAATGTTCATGAAGCGTGGTGGTTGAGAGAGACGATACGGCTGGGTGTGTGTGTTTCAACGAACTTGTCGCTGACCACGGTGGCTGTGTTCAATAGATTAATTGATATTTCGACGAGTCGGTGTATGACAGAGCGAGCGTGCGTTTTCTGATATTTTACCTTTAACGTGTAAACGGTGATGAGAACTTGGTTCTATGTTGGTCGAAGCGAGTAGAGAAAATAAACTTACAGGAGGTGAATGCCATTTGAGATTATTGGAAGGCTCCGATCTGACTTGACAACAGGTGACGCTTGAAGGTGAAATAATCTGACCATCGTGGTTGCAGGGGAGTGTGAAAGGCATGCACACACATTTGTGAAACCACATGTAGGCTAAACCAGTGACATCCTGTTTTGCTTCGTACGTGACAAAATGCAAGTTCATGTGAAATTTGATTCGCCACAGGTGTTCGCCTGGGACGTTAGCTGTCCACGTGCCTGATAACAGAATGGTCAAAGCGTGGAAAAAAAAAAAAGATTATACATGCAACGTAGCATATATAAAGACATGTCGTTATCATTTCCACGCTCACTTAGGTGACTACCTTTGAACACACTGCGTTTATCAGTTTTGGTGTTGGTGGAAAATACTTAACCTTGTTGTGGGGTAGGTATATATTTATTTATATATTTATTGATTTTTATATAAATACATGCAATTATTTATTGATTAGGTAATTAATGATTTTTATTTATTTATTTGTTTGCAGATAACGTGCATAGCCTACCTGTCGTGTGTCTGTGGGAAATATATATTAAAGAAAGAGAGAAAGACAGAAAAGAAAACCATTTCCATACTAGCCCACGAGACGGGAATATAGAAAAGCATTACACGTCAAGGTGAGATTTGTTTTATTATATAATATAACCTGTTTGATTTTGTTTTGTTTATGAAATACATAAACTATATGGAATGGATATACTTATGGTGGTTTATTTTATTTCTTTTTAGAGTGTTGGAAAACGCTTGACCTCTGTGAATAACCAGGAACGTGTGTGTTTTTTGGATTATTGTCAGACAGTCTACATTTCTAAACTCAGGTGAGTGTGTTCTTTCAAAATAATGTCTTTTACTGCTGCGGATACGTTAACTTGGGAAACCCTAAACAGTTGTTTCAAATCGCGTGTGTGCTCTGGCCGCATAGTGAATGTTAGAAAAAGTTCGATTCCCAAAGAATTTTTAGAATCTTGTTTTGAAATTTTTAAAATTGAAATTTGTACAGCGCAAAGGTTGCATACGGTTTTAAAGGTGAATACAGAACTAGTGTGCGATTTCGTATATAAAAAGAAGGATGTAGAGCATAAAGAGACATTCTATATTTGCAGTAAAATGCAAGAGCTATTCATAGCCCATAATTTGGAACAGTGGTATGAAACCCACGTGGTGAATGCCTTGCTGTCAAAATTTGATAAACTGCAACAAGGACCGAGTGGTCTAGCCTTAGACAAAATTCATCATTTACAAATCAACATTTGTCATTTCAACCCGTTGAATGCTGGGTCTAGCTATATTAAAACACCTCCAGCAATAGCTTCGAAAAAGGCTGTGGTGAATATTGAGAACCATGACAATGATTGCTTTCTGTGGGCTGTGGCTGCGTACTTGCAGCCAGCTCAAGATCGTCATGTTAACAGACCAGGAATGTACAAGGCCAAGTTTGTTGAATTGAAACATACTTTAAATTTAACTCGAGTGACGTTCCCTATGGACTTAACCGAGATCCATAGGTTTGAACAAGACAACCAGGACTTTTCGTTCATGGTGTATGGCCTTGATGGTGATGAGATTGTGGGTCCTCTTTATGCCACAAAAGAACCGAAACGACATCACATTCATCTTTTATATTTATCTGTAGGAGAAGTGAATCACTATTGCCTCATTAAAAGCCTGAGTAGATTGCTAAGCAGTCAAGTGTCCAAGCATAATGGTAAGAAGTACATTTGCGACCGTTGCTTGCAATATTTTACAACCCCTACGCTCTTAGAACGTCATAGGATAGATTGTGTTACTCAGGAAGCGGTGAGATTGATATTGCCACAAGGGGACAAGGCTGTGTTAAAGTTTAAGGACATTCATAAGCGTGACACTGTTCCCTATGTGGTATATGCAGATTTCGAAGCTCTCACCACACCCATGGCGGGATGTGAACCAGATCCCACCATGAGCTCAACCACACCCATTCAAAAACATGAACCTTTTGCCATAGGATTTAATGTGGTGTGTGCCCATGACCCCACACAATCCGTTTACAAATACCGTCAGGGGCCAGATTGTGCCAAATGGTTCTTGGATGAACTTGTGAAGTTGGCCGACCATGTACAGGAATTATTGGACCACCCAGTACCCATGAGTCTATCTCCAGAACAACAGCAGCAGTATGAGCATGCCACGACATGTCATATTTGCGAAAAGCCACTGATCAGTGCAGAAGACACCGTTCGTGATCACTCGCACTTTACGGGGGAGTTTCGTGGAGCTGCGCATAGTAAATGCAACTTGAACTTTCCAGCTCCTCGCTTCATCAGTGTCTTTTTCCACAATCTGGCGAATTATGACATTCAGTTTTTGATTCGTGAATTGGGCCATGTCAACAAGGGCTCGTTTACCATTATTCCCCAAAACCATGAGCGTTTTACGGCCCTGACATGGTGGTTGGGCGACTTTAGCATTCGATTTTTGGATTCCTTTAAGTTTATGGCATCCTCGCTAGACAGCCTTGTGAATGGCTTGAATGAAGAGGAATTAAAAAATACTAGAATGCATTTTAATGATCCTGAGCAATTTCAGTTGTGCATTCGGAAAGGTATATTCCCGTATGATTTCTGCAACAGCTGGGACGTGTTAAAGCAAAGAAAACTCCCACCACAAGAGAAATTTTACTCCAAACTAACACGCAGTACCGTTTCCGATGAAGACTATGCACATGCATGTCAAGTTTGGCGAGTGTTTGGCATGAAGACGCTAAGTGAATATGCTTTGCATTACCTAAAACTGGATGTATTGCTGCTCACTGATGTGTTTGAAAAATTCCGTAACTTGTGTCAACACATTTACGGTCTTGATCCGGCTCACTATTACACGAGTCCTGGACTCTCGTTCGATGCCGCTTTGAAATACACTCAAGTGGAATTGGATTTACTCACTGACGTAGACATGGTTCTATTTTTTGAAAAGGGCATTCGTGGCGGCTTTGTGTCACTTAACCAACGCCATGCTGAAGCGAACAATGTCTACATGCCTGATTATTCACCAGACAAACCAGAATCGTACTTAATGTACTATGACGTGAATAATTTGTACGGTTACGCCATGAGTCAGCCTTTGCCCTATGGGAAGTTTGCTTGGCTGACAGAGAAACAAGTGTCAGAATTTGATGTGAACATGGCTAGCCAAGAAACAGGCCGTGGATATGTGCTAGAAGTGGATATTGAATATCCATCATCCTTGTATGATGAACATGCCGATTTCCCATTCTGTCTTGAGCAAATGGTTCCCCCTGACAGTAAAGTGAAAACTGAAAAACTCATGGGCACACTTTACAACAAAAATCGGTATGTGCTACATATCCAAATGTTGGTGCAATGCCTCGCCCAAGGCTTGGTGTTGAAGAAAGTCCACAGGGGTATTTCTTTTGCTCAAAAAGCATGGCTTGAGCCATACATGCGACTCAACACAGAGCACCGACAAATGGCAACACAGCAGTTTGAAATTAATTTTTTTAAATTAATGAACAACTGCATCTATGGCAAGTCTATGGAGAATGTCCGCAAATACCGTGACATTAAATTGATGAATGTCTGGGAGGGGCGGTGGGGTGCCCGGCGGTACATTGCCAAGCCAAATTTCAAATCGATCAAAATTATCGATGAGGATTTGGCTACTATTGAAATGAGTAAGACCAGCGTGACCATGGATAAGCCCATTTACTTGGGTCAAGTCATTTTAGACTTTTCTAAATCGGTCATGTATCGATTCCACTATGAGTTTGCGAAACGCCATTTTGAGGACGTCTCTCTTTTGTATATGGACACGGACTCATTCATTTACCACATTCGCCACTGCAACCCCTATGACGTCATGAGGCAACATAGTGACTGGTTCGACACCTCTTGCTATAGTGCTGACAACGTGTTTCAGCTGCCCATAAAGAACAAGAAGGAAATGGGCGTTTTAAAAGATGAATGCGGTGATTCCATTATGACGGAATTCGTAGGTTTGGCTTCAAAAATGTATGCTTACCGCACACTCGACTGTAAGGAAGCCAAGAGAGCAAAAGGTGTAGGTAGGGCAGTGGTAAAATCGCTACGTGTAGACGATTACTTAGCGGTTTTACGCACTGGCAAAGCTATGTCTCATACACAGTGCAGGATACAATCCAGCAACCATCATTTGTATCTTGTGGAACAGAGAAAACGCACCCTCGCCTCCATGGATAACAAGCGTGTGTGGGCTGATGACCTGCTCACTAGCCTGCCCTGGGGTTATGATCGCAACGAGGAGGAGGTGTGATTTCACTGTTTAATCGTTTATGGGGCATGGCTTTTTGTAACTTGTAGATTTAGAATTTTGTAAATATTGGTTTCTGTCATTGTAAATAGTAGATTTTGTAAATAGTGACAATTCACTTGGACCTTTTGCTCTTTAAAAAGTTGTGTGCAACCTTATTTTTTAAAATTTTTTTGATTGGTAAATAGTGTGATTCTTTTAACGCTGTACAAAGTTGAGTTTTTTTTGTAAATATGAAATAAGTAAGATTTTTAGTAACTTTAATAACTAGTATTTAATTATTTTTCGTAATGTAAATGATAAACTAAAAAGTTCTTTTGGAATGAGTGTGCATGTCGAGAATGTGCTTTTGGGAATAAATAAAGTGGTTGTGTTTGTTCCCAAAGACAGGTGTGAATGTATGAGTGGAGAGAGAAAACTGGTGTGTATGATTGACCAGAGCAAACACGATGAGGTAGAGTGGGTGGGTGGGGTGGGGGTAAATGGTCACTTATATATTCATTTTGTTTTAAATAGTTTCGTTTTTTCATTGAAATGTGACAGTCAAAAGACATTATTTTTGTAAAAACAGTCTTACCTGCAGTAGTCGTAGACCTCGACGTTTCTCCAAACACACATCAACACATTGCAGTATTATCAAGGTCAAGCACTCGCATCAACATCATTGTCAAATCTCAACTTTCGACATACACCAAATGGAAAAAATATGAAAACAGCAAAATGGAAATTCCATGTTTCCATATCACCAAAACAGCAAAACTTAAAACGGACATTTTTAAAAACTGGAAATGGCCATGTGTGAAATTTGAAAATTCAAAAACTTCAAACGGACATTGTTTAAAATGTGTCATCAGCAAAATGGAAAAATCCATATCATCAAAAACGTTAAACTTGAAACGAACGTTTTCAAAAACTGTAAATTGCAAAATGATAAATGACAGTGTGTGGAATTCATCATGTGTGAAATGTGTAAAATGAAAAAAATCAGCCATCAACATCACGATTTCTTAAAATTAAAAATAACAAAACATCGTGCTCTGGAAAACTTTTGTTTTTATTTCATAGTCATAGTGAATTGACAAAAGAAAAATAGAATACAAACAAATCCCAATTCCTCACTCCTCAATGTTTATGTCCATGCATCATCAACTTTCCTTTCATAGCACTCATGACAATTAGGGCTGCCATCCTTTCACCTACTGAGGCATCACTGGATGTGAAACGTTGTTTAGCTTTCTTCAATAACAATTTATCTGCCACATGTCTTAAACCAGAATGACTATGGCGATAAGAAAGGTCATGTTCCTTGCATGCTTGATCCAAAAGATTAATGGGTACATCACCACGTTGTAAACGTTTTTCGAGACGAGTTCCAGGGCCGCAAAAACGATAACCTGGAAGATGGATTTCGTAAGGTAAGTATTGAATCACTTTGTCAATGACGCCATTGCCAGTACAGGTCTGGCATATCCTTTTCCATCGATGGTAAAAAGGTTTGGTCTTCCTCCTCCTCTGTGGACGATGTTTGTGTTTGTTGTTGTTGTTGTTGCTTTTTCTCGCCATGACACTCGTGGAATGATTCAACAAAGTCTTTACACGGACTTTTATGACCGTGATACAGTTTCACTAGCTGGCAAGTCGCACACTGACGCATAGACGGTATTTTTGCCATGGCCACTTGCTTATGGTGATCGTAATCCGTACAAGGTTGCAATTCACTCAACACAGGGTCTTGAGTCCATGATTTTGGTACATGTTGCCAGATTTCTTTCACTGCGTTGGCGGCCACATAATAAATGAACGACTTGGGCAGCGCCAAGAGTTCCTCTTTGGTAAAACTGTCTAGTTTCTTTTTGCACACAAAGAACTTGCCGATGGCTTTGTCCGTAGCATTGCCTTTCTCCATGGTATCACGTGCTGTAGATGTTTACACGTCGCTTGTAGAAATCTCACTGGCGTCATTCACAGGTAAATCTTGAGTTATAATTTTGTTCAACAACTCCCAGCAGGCATGAGTGGTTAACCAATGAAAGAGATGCCACGCATGCGATAGGGCTGTATGGGTAATGTTGCCACAGGAACAAGTATCCATGAGCGTTTGCAGGGAGGGGCAGCCCAACTCCATGAGGTCGATACATTGGCAGTAAGACGCCAAAAATGGTTGCAACCATTGACGTTTTTCATTACCTTTCACAAATACCACATTGGCCGAGGACAAGTGTGCTTTCATGACCACGTCCAAATATTTATA
Source organism: Meconema thalassinum (assembly GCA_946902985.2). Classification (NCBI taxonomy): domain Eukaryota; kingdom Metazoa; phylum Arthropoda; class Insecta; order Orthoptera; family Tettigoniidae; genus Meconema; species Meconema thalassinum. The sequence continues at coordinate 1,213,681,800 of OX336388.2, forward strand.
GGAAATGGTTCCCTGATTCCAGTCTAGTTGCCTATGATTTTCAATCCACTGGGTTTGTTTACGGTCTTTTTCACACAACAAATCAAAAGCATGGGGTGGTTTAAATAGCAAATGCGTAGCTTGCGATATCCAAAACGTGGTACAATCGATCATGGCCACTTGTTTAAATATAAATTTGTTGTCACCAATTTTAAACCCTTGGCAATCCACAATGAGTGTGCGCAACATGTTGACGCTTGCCTGGACCAAGTTCAACTGACGACTGACTGACGATCAGGTGTGATCATGACATGGACATACCTGCCATGCTAGTTTCAAAAAAGAAGGTTAGGGTAGGACAGGGGGACCTGCAAAAATTAGAATTTAAGAATTACATCATTTTATTATCATAACACGTCTTACAGGCTTTTCTCATTTTAGGATAAGGACGATAGCAACTGATACAACAATATAGTCTCTTGTGTTTGTAACGTCCATAACACCGATGATGTCCCAATGTCTCTAAACTAGGCGTTTTTGATGGTGAGCTGCTCACCGAAGCAGCATGGATACCATACGGCCCACATGTATCGTAACTTGTTTTTTTTTCATCACCCAAAGACACAAGTGAGGGATAGCTTGAATGACAGGGTATATTTCCCACTTTCATTCTGCACAGGTAGGGGCAGGTGGGTGACCAGCGCTGATGTTCCTGCATGGGTTCATCGCCCTCCTGCCATTGGTCTATGATGATGGGACAAAAGGCACATTTCACTTCATCTCTTGTTTTTAAATAGTAGAATCCAGCAGCCGCCAAGGCTTGAGGGTTTATGAAAGGCACTGGCCATGTGGCAAAAGTCTTGAAACGTTGTTCCTCAGAGTTTAAATTCATGGATGTAACGTCTCTTGAGGCTTTAAAGCAAGACATGACTGAGCGACTTGACGTGGGTTGAGCTGTTATTTATACACTCGTCACTTGGTTGGACAGTGGATAATAGTTGACTTGTTTGTGATGAATAATTAAACAGTAGGCTGTCGTATTGGCTGGTACATTGTCATGCGTTTCAAAATCTAGTCGAATGTCGATATTGGATGGCTTGACAGACTCTTCCAGGTAAGAACAGTCAAAAACAATCAGTGGTGCTCTTGCCTTAAACGCTTGGGGTAGTAGCATGGGACCGTTCTCTTTTTGATAATACGACCATCGAAATTTAGAAAACAAGTCGTACAGGGGGCCAAACTTATTTTTTGAAAAATCCAAATCCAGTCCTTCATAGGGAAACACAGCTCCGTTGAGGAAAAGACGTGCATTTCTCAATTGCAGGTGATCAAATTGCGTGGCATCTTTGGTTTGTTGATACTTGCGATTCGTTTGAAAACCCACGATCAGGTAGAGAGGTCTCTCTGTATAGCGAGCTGTTTTTACAGACCAACTGTGTGTGTTGGTGGTGGGCAATAGCGGATACTCATGGAGTGCCCAGCTTCTAAATTCCATGGGTAGAGGCATATCTCTCTTTACCATTTTGAGTATGTCCAGTTTTTTGCTATCGTTAAGGGTCACATGAGGCACTTTCCATAGCAAGCGTTGTAGTTGAATTTTTGAATCGATGGGGGCATTGTCGGCCCCCTTGAGTGCATTGTTATCACTCCTGTCTCTCACTAGATAAAGCACTTGCCTTGCGTTAACCACAATGCGTTGGTGATCTTCGGCAAAGCCTAGAACCAGTTTAAGAGGTAAATATCCAGTAAAGGTCCCATCGGTGTGTACCATCCAGTCATTGGTCGAGTCAGGGCACCAAGCTGCCATGCAAAGTGTTTTACCTTCTTCCTCACTATAAGAGGGGTATAGTTTCATGACACTGGAAATACCCACATTTCGAGTGCTATCCACCACGATATCGTTAATGACATAACGTACTTCAGAAAACAGAAAGGCTAAACCATGGTTGGCCAACTTGGATGTAGTGGGTGTAGAGCCATCGGCTTTGGTGAGCCGACCTTCAATCTGAATAACACTTTCATGCGGTAGGGTGTAAATATCTTGGTTGTTGATAACAAATTGAATTTCATCATTGTTATTGAGTCCAGGTGTTTGAGCTTGATAGGAATGGAGATCAATTCTTACCACTCCTGGTTGCTCCTCGATGTGGTTCGCTATCTCTAGGATAGAATTCATTATAAGGGTTGACGTGGTAACCCAAATGCTGTAAAATCTGCTTGCCTTGAGATGTTAACGTGTATTCACGTGGCAAACAACTAACACTGTTCCTAGACGGTGTTGTTGCTTTATACACAAATTTCATAGTGGCTTTAGCACCAACTTGTAAGTCACTGGTGTAGTGGAATCTAGATCAATGAGTTGTTGATCTCTATTGATCAGTCTTAATGTTATATTACTAATACTATCAACAGCCACAGCATGAAAAAGCACCACTGGAGGGTTTTCACGAATAATATACCCATTGGGCGATGTCACAATAAAGTCATAAAGCGAATGCGATGGTTCTTGATTGGTGTACACTTGGCTAATAATATTACACGTCACCGACACATGATGGTCCTCAATGAATTTCACTTCATGGTCCGATTCATGTTTTTTGTTGGGCTCCAACACACGTGGTTTAAATCCGAGTAATGGGCCAATGGAATCGGGGTGTGTTTTAAAGTCAATGTTGAAGGTAGAGAAAATACTGCAGCGATGAGTGTTAGTATTGCCTACAAGTTCAAACTTGTGCGTTCCGTCGAGAAATGACTTTAAACCATACTGATTGATCAACACCACATAAATGTGTTCATAAATATCATCGATCGTGTATCCACCAGAGTTCAGGGTGAGCACAGAATCATCATAGTAAAACTTGTTGTTCACATTTTCACGTATGTTGTATATTCGATTGTACGTTTCAAGAGAAACAAGTCCTAAACCATAGGGTTTTTCACTCAATTCGATAGGCGGGTAAAAGTCTAGGCTGACTTCAGGTCCACGTCCATGCACTGTAAACGTTTTACTTTCTACCGACATACTGGTGGCGTTTTTGCTTATGCTGCGTCTTATATAAAAAAATTAAACACAAACGTCCACACTGTTGGCTGTTAAACGTTTGCTCACGTTTCACATTATAATATATCTTGATCCTGTTTCCAAAATAGGTCACTAGTTCCATGGGCGGGGGCAAATTCCCAAAACTGTCAAAGTACCATACCGTGGATCCCTCTTTGACATAAGCTACATAATGCGTTCCTGGTCCTCGGTGATCATCCAAATTGACAACAGCACATTCCTGTTTCCAGGGTCGTGGGGGTAATTGGTTTCGCATAAACACACCTCGAAAATGAGAAAGCTTTAGTTGTTTAGCATAGCTTTCCACTTGTTGATGCGTCAGGGCATGTCTCGCTATGGCTGAGGTTAAATTTTTTTTTTTTTAATATTTCGAAATGGTGTAATCCCAAATCCTTGTTGATAAAAGGCTGGCTTTAAATTGGCATTTCTAGCCCCCATGGCAATCGCTTCCATCGTTTCATTGTGTCGCTGACTTTCTTTGAGTTGTTGCTTGCCCTGCTGCGCGGCTTTAATGGTTTTCGCCACTGCACTGGCACCGCCCAAAAGTGAGCCCAGAGCAGCCAAACCAGCAAATAATGCAGGTAAAAATCCCGCTCGTTTGGGAACGGGAATCACTCGCCCTTGGTTTGAAACCTGTCGCCGACGTTTTGGAATAACCTGTCTCTGTGCTGCTCGAAGGGCTTTCCTTATGGTCAATACATTATTTTTTCTTTTTTTCTTTTGCAAGGGCTTGTCCTCGAATGTTGTAAGCCCTGGCTTTGCCAAGGACAAAGTCCTTTTTTTAGTCTTTCTCACTGCATACCTTTGTTTCACCATGATGATAATGACCAACAACCTTTCACAAGAAAGTTTAAATCACAACTAACGTCAGATGGTTATTTCATGGCTGTATATTCCAATTCCACATAAAGTGGGAAGTCGTTTATGGTTTTCCCCGCTTGCTTTTCATCCCATGTCAACATGAGATAAAAGGATAATTCGTCACCTGCATTGACCATTTCATGGTTATGAAGCAACATCCTATGACCATTTATCTTTATTTGTAAATGGTTCTCATCAGGTATGGCATATTTGATGTGAATGGTTCCATCATAGTGTAATCGATAGTGGCTTAAACCCGAAGCAAGCGCATAGGTCAAGTGCTGATCATGGAATAGCGGTAAATGGTTTCTGTCATTCACAGGTTTTTCATTTGTCAGATACACTAAAAACACAGATGGGATAAATTTATAAAGCCTTTTCATTTCATGGGTCACGTAACGCTTGGTACAAACATCGTCTTCGTCTTGTGGGTCTTCCACGTGAATAATCCGATGGTGATTAGCGCTATAGCCATTCACCATAAGCTGGGGCACTTTGTCATAAAACTCATACACTTTGTTATCCACATACTTTTTCGTAGTAACGTCTGTAGACACTTGAGGATGTTTTACATGGGTTAACCGCTTTCCCTTAAAGTCATAATCTCCCTGTTTTGTGCGTGGCACTACTGACCTATCCACATAGTGTTTATTAGCAGGATCTGTTTCCTGTTTAGGATCATGTATGAGGACAGGCCTATCTTTGGCCATCAACGCACGTCCAAAGACATCCATCGTCAACCTGTAGTAGCAGTCTACTGTTTCTATGACAAGGTTCGGTGTCCTGTATATAGACAGCCGGCTAGCCTGTCTAAGCCTTAGTTGACATGAAGATTATTAAGCAGCAAGAGTCATTCCCCGTGGGGGACATGGTTTCCCATCTCTGTCCCACATCACGTGAACAACGCCATGGTTCACTGTTTCCATCTTCCATTCGCTGCATCATTGTGGGGCCTTCCGGCTGTGGAAAGACAAATCTTTTGCTAACGCTCATCACAGCGCCCAATGGTCTGCGTTTTCAAAATATTTATATTTTTGCAAAATCTCTCTACCAACCCCTTTACGTGTTTCTGGATCAAGTCATGTCTGGATTACAAAAAGAGAATATGGGTTATTTTACATTTTCCATGCAAGAAAATGTGATTTCACCGGATGAGGTAAAGCCTGATTCACTCATGATTTTCGATGATGTATCCACTGAACGTCAAGGCATCATTCAAAGCTATTTCAGCATGGGTCGACACAAACATATCGATTGCTTCTATCTTGGGCAAACGTATTCTAAAATGTCCAAACAGTTGATTCGTGACAATGCCAATGTCATTGTTTTATTTCGTCAGGACGAGAGGAACAGTCGTCACATTTATAATGAACATGTGAATCCGGATATGACCTTTCAAATGTTTACAGAATTGTGTGCCAAGTGCTGGAACACTCAACGTCATGCCTGTTTAGTGATTGACAAACAAAGTGAACTCAACCAAGGACGGTATCGCTTAGGGTTTGATCATTTTATTGCTATTTAAGGCCCTGTCTCATTCCCCATCAAGTCATTTGTCAAGACACCATGGCGTTAGCAGAGAGTCAATTGAAAAAGCATATTATTAAAGCAAAAAATACTATTCGCCAAAAGTTTCGTCAATTGAAACAATCACGTGCCAATCATGCTTTGTTTATTCAGCAACATTTAGCACCTCCACTAAAAGCCATGTTGAAACCCTCTTTCAAGCCATCTGAAACGCTACCCACCGTTTCACAAGCCACGCAGACGCTGCACGAGGACCCTGAGGAAGAGGAAGTGGAAGATTTGACTAGTGTTAGTGAAGTTGAGGATGAGGAGGAACAAGTGTTTACGCCTCAAAAAAAGGCTGCACCCCTTGCAGAGTTTTTGAGAAAAAAGAAATCCTTGGCCATGGTCGAAACACCTTGCCCTTCCAGAGCGTCTCCGTTTTCACAACTCTTGGCCACCCCTCAACATAAAGCTCAACTGAAAACCATTTTAATAAAATATTATGGATCAACATTGGAACCCTATTTCACCGATCTATTTATTGGAAACACAGATACCACGTATGGTGTTCGCTATGAGGATGATAGTTTTAAAATTGGCGATTCATCCATTAAATTTGCTCGAACTAAAGCTGTCATTAAAAACATCAACTATAAATTAACGCCAGGACTGTTAAAGCTGCTCTTTTCTCGGACCCCCTCTTCCCATGATTATACGTCAGAGGATCTTGACAAATATAAATCCATTTTATTGGATACCCATGCTCACAAAAGACAGTATGATCCCACGCAACAAGTGAATGCCAATATATCTCAAAAATATAAAACCATCATTGCAAAAATGTTTCCCACCAGTCAAAGTACTCGTCGTAAAGTGTCCGCTTCGGGAGTGACATTTAAACCATTAAAACCCCTTGTGGATGTTACCTACTGGCACAATCCCAATAAGCTCGTCCAGCGGCTACAGTTGTTGCATGCCTCACGTCAAGCTGGCCATACCGGTCACGATTGGGAAATTCAAGAAATTGAACAAGAACTTCGAAATGCCAAAATTATTGTTTAAGCCCTCACCCATTAAAATGGGTATTGCTCACGAGTTGCATCGCCCAGCTAGGCGTCACTATCCGCGACTCAAGGTGATTTCACGAGGTGTGGATGAACTTTGGCAGGCTGACTTGGTTGAAATGATACCCTATGCTGGCGTTAACGACGGTGTACGCTATATGTTGACCGTCATTGATGTCTATTCCAAAATGGCCTTTGTTGAACCTGTGCGTCGCAAGTCTGGCCCACTAGTTACCAAGGCCTTTCAACATATTATTCAACACTCCCAACGTCAACCTCAGTTGCTACAAACTGACCAGGGGAAAGAATTTTTCAACAAGGATTTCTCCAGTTTTCTCAAATCTAAGGATATTCACCATTACACCACGTACAGCAATCTCAAAGCCAGTGTGGTCGAGCGGTTCAACCGAACATTGAAAACCCATATGTGGAAAGCGTTTACCGCTCAGGGCACGTATCGCTGGTTGGACATGTTACCTGAGCTAGTATCACGTTACAATGACACCAAACATAGAACGATTGGGACCAAGCCACGTCTCGTAACTAAAAATATTCAGCGATTGGATAAACTGTTTAACCCCATAAAAACAGCCGATCCTAAACGTCACCGACTGAACATTGGGGATTTTGTTCGTGTGAGCAAATTTAAGTCTGCCTTCAATAAGGGCTACACGCCTCAGTGGGGGACTGAACTATTTCGAATTCGTCGAGTCTACTTGGACAGTCCAGTCACCTATTTACTCGAGGACCTCAACCATCAACCCATAAAAGGTAGATTTTATCTCCATGAACTTCAGAAAACAGCATTTCCTCAGCATTACCTTGTGGAAAAAGTGTTGAAACAAAAAGGAAATAAACTCTACGTCAAATGGTTAGGGTTTAACTCTACGTTTAATTCTTGGATCAATAAATTACATGTTGTGTGAACCTGTGTACTTTTTATTTATTCACACATGTTGTACACCACCTTTAGCTCTATGTGTACAGCGCCCCGCGCTTCATGCATGTTCATACATGTTTGTCTTTCCCTTTCCTCCTGTGTTCTCTCATACATTACCCCTCCCCTCTCCCTCCCTTCACCTCCCACCACTACTGTTTGCAGCTCTTGCCTATCTATTGGTTGTGACATCATTCCGACAAGTTGCATCATACTTTTTACTGATTCAGCGATTCCCACGCTTTGAACATTCTCTTATCGTGCACGTGGACAGATAACACCCAAGCGAACACCTGTGCCGGATCAAATTTCACCTGAACATGCATTTTGTCACGTACAAAGCCAGACAGGATGTAACTTGTTAACAGTTATCGCGCACGTGGACAGATAACACCCAAGCGAACACCTGTGCCGGATCAAATTTCACGTCAACTTGCATTTTGTCACGTACGAAGCAAGACAGGATGTAACTTGTTAACAGTTATCGCGCATGTAGATAGATAACGTCCCAAGCGAACACCTGCGGTAGATCAAATTTCACGTCAACTTGCATTTTGTCACGTACGAAGCAAAACAGGATGTCACTGGTTTAGCCTACATGTGGTTTCACAAATGTGTGTGTGCATGCCTTTCACACTCCCCTGCCACCACGATGGTCAGATTATTTCACCTTCAAGCGTCACCTGTTGTCAAGTCAGATCAACGCCTTCCAATAATCTCAAATGGCATTCACCTCCTGCTCGTTTGTTTTCTCTACTCGCTTCGACCAACATAGAACCTAGTTCTCATCACCGTTTACACGTCAAAGGTAAAATATCAGAAAACGCACCCTCGCTCTGTCATACACCGACCCGTCGAAATAGCGATTGATCTATTGAACACAGCCACCGTGGTCAGCGACAGGTTCGTTGAAACACACACACCCAGCCGTATCGTCTCTCTCAACCACCACGCTTTATAAACATTATAAACAGGTAACGGTAATGATTTTTTTTCAACATGTATGGCGTTAGGCCCTTTGTGAATTATTTTTTTGGAAAAAAATATCTACCACATTTGAAAGGGGGCGTTAGCCCGAGTCCTAGGACACCTCGTACACGTCTCTAGCGTTATTGGTTCGTGAGATATCGGCAAAAATCACAAAAAACACGTGTTTACCCCAAAATCGCGTTTCCAAAATTTTTTAAAATTACAACGAGTAGTTCATAGCAAAAAGGACGTCACTCCGAGTCCTTGGACCCATCGTACATGCCTCTAGCGTTATTGCTTCGTGAGATATTGGCAAAATCACAAAAAACACGTGTTTACCCCAAAACCGAGTTTCCAATTTTATTAAAAATTATAACGAGTGGTCCATAGGAGAGAGGACGTTACCCCGAGTCCTTGGACCTGTCGAACACGCCTCTAGCGTTATTGGTTCGTGAGATATAGCAAAAAGTCTAAAATCACGTTTTTACCCCAAAAAGACTGTGTTTCCAGATTTTCACATTTTCGACACCGACATTCCCGTAAAGAGCACGACGAGACGAAAAAAACGAATCCAAGCACGCCCTCCTAGCATGGCTCTTTCCATTCCAAGGTCGCAGGGGCTCACCACTTGCTTTTATAAGCAGCTCCCCCACTACCCCACTACTGCAGGTTTTCATTCTAGAGACTTGAAATTTATTTTGGGGGTAGAGGGGGTAGGGACCATTGATTTACGTTAAACAATTTTTTTTGTAGAGTTCCTAGTTTCCAAAATATAGGATTTTCAAAATTCGAGTGTTTTCAAAAAAATATAAAAAATAAAAAAGTTTTATTACAAAAAATAAAGGTCATAAAGACTGTTCGTTTGAGCCATGGCACAACGTTCTATCCTGTTTGGTTTTCAAACTATCGCCTATTTTCGAAAACAAAAATTTTCAAAAAATTTTTGAAAAATATAACGAGTGGTCCATAGCAAAGAGGACGTCAGCCCGAGTCCAACAATACCTCATTTGTCAAAATCGGACCATGCGTTCAAGAGATATTTAACATGGCTGAGGCTTAGTAGTAGAGCAAGGGGGGTTTTGAAGTGGGGCAGAACTCTCACTACTCCACTACTCGAATTAACTTAATATCGCAAATAATAATGTATCAATATCAGTTTCTGACAAGTGCTCGTAGGTTGCGGGAGTTCATCACCAAGTGAGGTCACAGAGCTTCGATCGTTGCCTTCTGAGTCCTCTACACATACACCCCCCCCAGGGTCTCAAAGCTTGTGGGACGTGGGTCGGTGACCACGGGATCACAGCTGAGTCCGGCAACGCTTTCACTTACTTGTACCGGACTCCTTTCAGTTATCTTTCCTGGCGGCCTCCCTTGGTCAACACTAGTTCTCTTCCGACCCCGACGGTATTAGAGTATCCGAGGGCTACGGAGTCATTCACTTTCCCGCCTTAATTGGCCCTTGTCTCATCTTTCCTGATAACCCTCATTCTTCGAGGGGTCAGCGTTCTTATTCTTTACTTTGATCATCTTTCATTGTCACTATCACCCAAACCATTAGGGGCCGATAACCTAGATGTTAGGCTCGTTAAAACATCAATCATCATCATTATCGCTCTGCACCTACAGCCATTATATCAAAGCATTTATAATGAGTTTACTTCAGGCCATGCAATTGCAAACGATTGAATCCCGAATATGATTTTCAACTCGAACACTTTGAAGTATTTCAAGGTTTACGAAACTTTCAGATTATGCTAGTCTTCAGAGGATAACCACAAATTTCTAGATTTGAGTTCATCTCATTAGCATCATTATATATTTAAATTAAAATTCATAATGCATTAGGTTTTCATCTTGTGCTACTTGACACGTGTTGAGGTATTTTTATAGCGCGCCATGCTACTGTTGGCAATAACGGACTTACTCTCCCACGGGAGCAGCGAGTCCCAGATGCACTTCCATTTAATCATCAACATCGCCGTGCCGGACGAGTCGTGTGCTGCGCTGTTCGTTTTTAAAATAAATACACAGGTCGCTCGGGACTTTCTACCATCAAGCTGCCTTCCTCGTTGAATTGATTTACGTATTTAAAATGGCTGCTCTTATGGTTCATATTAGCGGAATGGAATGAACTACTACGAGCAATGTATGCAAACAGTGTATTCCACATGTTCTGAGTGCTGTGGCCAGGAAGAATAGCGGAGTTTGCCGACACCAAATGTTGGCTGACGTTCAGCAAGGTACAATGTAACGTCATATAGTCTATTTACATTCTCATATTTATCTCTCTAGAAGTTCGAGGATACAGTATTTTCCCAGGGTAACTTTGAAGCACTGCAGAGGAGCTCACCTAGACTGACGGTAGGTTTTAAATAATAAATCAAACTATGATTAACCCTTTATTATTATTATTATTATTATTATTATTACAAGCAACCCACCCGGCTTCACCACGGAATAGTTATGAATTCATTTCGTGATAAGCGCTTTCTTTCGATGTCAATGTGAACTACGACCTATATTCGTTTTACGTCTCGGCTTGATGGGTTAAAATCACTGACTGGACTATTATGATATTATCATAGAGATGGATGTGCAACGAATTCTTGTCAGACGTAACTTAAGAATGCCGAGGTGCATGAAACACAAATCCCCCTTCCGTCCAATCTAAAAACACTCATAGTGGGCGATAATTGAAGATAGAGATATGCTCGTGCGGGCTTTTTCGTAGAACTTTTCATGCTGAACAATTCTTACACTCATAGCATATTTATATTTTTAACGGTTTGCCCAGCGTTAGCTTAAAAAGCGCACGGACGCCTGGTTTTGTTCTTCGACTTTGTCACTGAAATCGTTACTGTTTGGCTCCCTTTGTTCTTAAATAAATTATTTTCTACAGAAACCTTCCTCGAGATATCCTTTACAGAATGGTGAAAAACAGCATCAAAATCCATCCAGTGGTTCTCGAGATTACCCGTGACATCCAAGATTCGGGGACTTTGTTTTATATTAAGTAGAGGTTATAGATTGCAGCCAATAGCCATAGCTGGGTATTTTTGATTGAACGTCCGAGGGTTCTCAACAAGTTCAATTTCAAGTAGTTCCAACTTTGGCGGTGAACATTGAAACTTGATAGAGCGTTCCTAACTAGCCAAATATAACCTACAAATTTTTTTACACGCTACCAATTGCAGTGGTAGGTCCTTTCACGTGCCATAAATCTATGACAGGGCCGGCCGGCTTTACTTCCCCTCAAAAGGAGGGGTTTGAACCCGCGATCTAGGGTATAGCAGTTCGACATAATACCGACTACGCCACCGAAGCCTTTGTAGGTTACTGGTCTTGATATTAACCTCCTACTGTAAGGACAATAAATTGTCAACGATGCTGATGGTTGAGAATGTAGATTGTTGTAAGAAATGAAAACGTAAAAACACTTATAATCGGCGATGTAGGCAGACAGAGATATGCTGTCGGGGACATTTTTTGTAGAAATTTTCATGCTGAACAATTCGTACACTCATATATAGATAATTTTAACGGTTTACCCAGCGTAAGCTTAAAAGGCGCACGGACGGAAGGGTTTTCTTCGACTCGATTCACTGAAATGGTTACTGCTTGGCTTCCTTTGGTCATAATTGATCGTTTTTCTACAGATAACTTACCTTCCTCGAGAAATCCTTTATAGAATGGCGAAACCCGCATCAATATCCATCCAGTGGTTCTCGAGATTACCCGTTATATCCAAGATTCGGGGACTTCGTTTTATACTATGCAGAGATACTGAATGAATGTCTACCCCTTATTATTCCCGTTTTCCAACGGGGTCGGGAATGAGATGCGATGCCCTTCCTGACGCCTAACTCATGAGAGGAGTTAGTGAGAGATGAAATGAAGGATGGTGAATGAAACTGGACAAGGATGTGGAAGGAAGCGGTCGTGGCTAGTCAGAGGGTACTGTCACAGCGCTTGCCAGGCCTTTGTTGCCATGGTAACTAATTGTCGGAAATGTTGTCGATGCAGCACGCTTCAACGAGTGCGATCTAAGTCTCTGCTGAATTAGAATGCAAAAATGCCTAGATGACGGAACACTTATTGCCATGGTAATCATCGTGACTTTTTTTGTTCACGCTAATCACAGTAGGATCCTCAGCCCTGAAACATGACCATGTTAAAATCTATAATTTCCCTATGGTAATGTGATATGTCCAAGAAGTTCGGTGATTGGTGCGATGTCTCAGTGGTTCAATGGTAACATATGTGCGCATGCACATGACTTCCAAGGATATGTCAAGAAGTGCTACCTAGCTTGGACTATACACGTGATCACTAGGTTAAACCCACTGCGGGCAGTCGAATGTGGTCAGTATGGTGTTTCGCAGTACAATAGACCAAAGAGTAACTTAAACATGAAGTTCAGGTAAAAAGAAAATAGGAAAGTTGTAACGAAGACATGTGAAATGTTGGTCAAAGTGTAGGAGATGGGAGCCATAAGTGGGCAATGTGCCTATAGCTAGTTCAAACAACTTCTCGTCCAGAAGGAACGATTAAAGACGAGCCACGTCGATAGGCTGTTGAGGAACGTGTGACAGCAGTTCTGCAATTTATTCCTAAAGGGGTATTTGTTGACAGACTTCAGAAGCTTTATGAACATTGCATAAGGTTTGTTGTTGTAGATGGCGATTGTTTTGAAAATCAATCAAGGCAATTTGTTTGTAGCCTATGTTTTGTTTCCTTTTCTGATACCACTTACCGAAAATATTGTATATAAGATAAAATATATGTACTGTACTTGACAAACAGTTCAAATCAGTCCTTGCAATTAACACCTGAGCTTTAGCACATGTTCTTAAGTCTTCTCTGGTCAGTCGTGCTTTGCAGCACGCTCGGAATGAATAGAAAAATCTGCTATTTTCATTCATCACTTCACATCCTCCTTTGGTCAACACTTGCTCTCTTCTAAATCCAACACTATTCATTTACACATTGCTAAAGAGATATACATTCCCACCTCCCGCCTTCCACAGCCATCTTTGTGATCCTGAAATCCTGATTATTTGAAGGGTCAGGGTCTTCCCAAATCTCATTTGATCCAGATGAAATATACACTTAATATCACCAATCAATCAGCCACATCTTCCGAAAGTATGAAGCCGTAGGCATTTCGTGTTAACACATCATCAAATTTCAAAAATTTCAACTAAAAACTGATCCGGTTAGCTCAATTCAGTATATTTGAAATACTTGAAATTTGAAATTTATTACGCTCTTTCGGAGAATAAACCATCCTGGATCCTTCGAGAAGCAGTTATTCCAATTAAGCGTTTAGATAAAGTGATTGAAAACGATTGACTAGATTGATAATTTCATTGTTATTTAGCTTTGAAATTAAAATAAATGTTGAGTATATTGGAATGAAGAGACGTGAGTTACAGGTGCTTATTTCAGTCTCGAGTGAAAGTTCACATTGAAGCTAAGTTCTGATACATTATCATATGTCTCTTGACTTGTCGCGCTCAATGTTGAGAACTTGGAGCTGGAATTATCTCTACCATCAGACATTGAATACACCGTAGTGTCAGCATTGTAATGTGTCCTTGAACTTGGGAACTTTCCTTCCTCCATGGTCGATGAATTACACTGCCTTAGGACCGAGGACTGTCGCTTCCTGTTAAAATATGGCACGGTCTGTCCATCCGCCCAGTTAGCGGCACAATGGTTCTCACTCGGGGAAATGTAGAGCAGATATCGCCTGATGGAACTCAGGTAAATGACCATTTTCATAAAATTAACGCAAACATTATCGCATTTTTTAATCCATTGAATAATAATAATAATAAGAAGAAGAAGAAGAATTCTTACTGTTTTAAATGTCCTTATCCAGTTCTTTGCACCTGGCTTTAACAATCGCCCAGTATTCCTGCATTTCAATCATATTCTGTTCCTTACGTTTGTCTAAGTATTAACTGTACTTCGGTCGAACAGTTATTGCGTTCGCCTAATTATTGACTACACTTCGGTCGAACGTCTAATAATTATTGACTGCAGTTCGGTCGAACTGTTATTGCGTTCGTCTAATGATTGACTGCACTTCGGTCGAACTGTTATTGTGTTCGTCTAATGATTGACGGCACTTCGGTCGAACTGTTATTCCGTTCGTCTTATTATTGGCTGCAATTTGGACTATTATTCCGTTCGTCTAAATACACCCGAACGTGCGTAATGACTGTTCCAGTGAGCGCAGAGCCAGCTCACTAGGCTGTGTTTCAAGAGCCTACTCTAATTTTATGGACAGCTTCGTTCACGCTGGAAGTTCAGTAAGCCCACTCGTCTGGTGAATATTATTCTGATCCAATGTAAGCGACGATAGAAGAGGCGTTCCTACTTGTTATTAAGATTAATGACGGGTGGGGGTCTTCAACGTCACGGGCTTTCAATTAGCTGTTGAGCACAGTGAAGGTGCCTCTAATGTGGTAAATTGCCCCCAGGGATGCTCCTAATCAACTTATCTTTTAACTAACATCTCGTGAGAACACACGGGAATGTGAACTACGTTACAAATGACACGAATAAATATTATTAGCAGTCGTACCCGTCGTTAACGATTGGATTATGAATCTCTCAGCAATGGACATTTAGCAGTGGAGGGAATTTCTTCCGCCCCACTTTCCGATTTATACAGCATGCAAGCTGCGGGTCGTGTTAACTACTACTCTCGCGCTGTCCGTTTAGAATAATTGTAGAGTTGAACATTTGTTATACCATTTTTTTTATGAGACTAATAATAATGGAGTTATTAACATATTCATCTTATTAATAGTGCAGCTTTCAGTCGGTCCAAAATCATTCTAATTATTGCGTGGCAAGTTAGACCTGGCCTGTCATGGCGGAGTCTCGTCTAGGAGGGGAAGTGGTGGGATCACTAGGCGCAAAGGCGATTTCCCCTCTTTGGTGCAACAACTGTTTGGGTTGCTCGCTGCTCGTCGTGGTTATATTATGCAACCATAAAGTATCGAATAGGAGCATTCTCAGTGACATTGCATTGGTATTGGTGGTAATGAACTGAGAGCGCGCCCACTTCACACACTCCTGACAGCAAGCTTGTTGCCGTGCTTGTCAAAGAACAGAGCCGCTCAGTATACTGGAGTATATGAAACACCTGAAATAAATTACATGTGATGAGGATTTATGTCAATTTTTACGAACTGTTGATGTAGAAGAAGAAGAAGAAGAAGAAAACTAAGGTATGACATGTTTCGCTCGTCAAGCGAGCATCATCAGATCCAAATATGCAATAGCTCTACCAACAAACCTACAGTGACACCCACAGGCAGTCTCTGCCCTCAAAAACAAAATAGGCTACAAGAAGACCCGTCAGGAAACGTAGTGTGGTAATTATTGCTGATAAATATTTAAGGCACTAAGCACCGAAAATAGAACTATTTATTTTAATGTTGCAAAACTAAGAAATGACTATCCCATCAACAAAAGCAGTCATCCTCCCCCAATCTAATCTATTGTTGTGCGCTTGCCGAAATATTCGACGATTCAGTTTGAATCTCGACTGAGGACAGATTTTCATGTCTTACTCAGACAATAAGATTATTTTAAAAATGGGGGGGGGGGCTTAGTGGCGCAGAGGTCAAGCTGTTTGCCTCTCATCAAGGTGATTCCTGGTCAATGTATGTGAGATTTTTAAAGTGAAATGTCATGTCCTGTGGTTCAGATTCCACGTAAATAGGAGGTCCCGTGGCTCATGTTAACGAGATAAACGGTCACTTGAAACTACAAACTTCCTTCCTTTCCTTATTTTAATTATAGTAGACAGTATGATCTCGAAAGAAAACTGTCATTTCGGAATTGTGATGTGAAAAATATATAACACATTCTCTTCTTTGTTTCTGTGGAAAGTACAGATACGACTCTCATTTTATTTATATAGATAGCAATGATCTAGAGAGGCTACTCAGACTAATTGGCTAGCGAGCCTAAGGCTCTGCCTCAAACTTTCAAACCGTACCGCGGTTCACCCAAATTGCACTAAATCAATGATGATCCAATTGATTTAAAGAGACGGTTCACTGGCTATATTGGGAGCTTTATAGTGCATTTGCTAATTTGGCTTTCAGTCCATTAATGTATTCATTTAGTAGAATTAATTGCTTCTCTCGGGTAATTCCAATTTTCA
Organism: Meconema thalassinum; assembly: GCA_946902985.2. Lineage (NCBI taxonomy): Eukaryota > Metazoa > Arthropoda > Insecta > Orthoptera > Tettigoniidae > Meconema > Meconema thalassinum. Next base: position 1,213,698,368 of record OX336388.2, read on the forward strand.
ACTATGTATATCCTTACGGGAGTTCACCACCGTGTATTCACATTATATCAGCGAGGATAAATAAATATTCAGATCGGCTTCGTGGCGATAACTCGCATTTCATGGATTGCTATACAGTAGTTGCTTCAAGCAATATCTACAGTATGTTAAGTCGATCAACACATTAATATTAGCTAAATTTAATTGGCTGGACAATATTAATATACGAATAATAAATGCCTGTATTTTATCAAAATTACATTTTGATTTGGAAGATAAAAATAATTAACGTTAGGCTAATATTGTTAATAGAAGAAAAAGTATCCTTGTAAATATATTAACCTAGCAACCCACCCCGGCTTCGCCCGGTATTTTAACGGTTTATCCAGCGTAAGCTTAAAAAGCTCACGGACGGCAGGTCCCAGACGCAATTCAGAAAAGCCGAGGTAAAAAGCGAAACTCCAAACACATAACTTACTGTATACTCTCCTATGAAGTCTTAACTCTACACGACTCGACAGATTGATGCTGGCAGAAGCTCGCTCCGAAGCTAGTCATTCCAATTTCCACTAAATGGAGACTGTTGGAAGAAATGAAAATGTTGAAACACTTATAGTGGTCGATGTATTAAAGATAGAGATATGTTATCCCGGACATTTTTTGCAGAACTTTATATGCTGAATAATTATTTCACCCATAGTAGTCAATAAATATATTTTTAACGGATTACCCAGCGCAAAAATAAAAGGCGCACGGACGGCTGGTTTTTCTTTGACTCGCTTCATTGTAATCTTTACTGTTCGGCTTCTTTTCGTCATAAATGAATGTTTTTTTACAGAAACCTTCCTCGAGAAATTATTTACAGAATGGTGAAAACCGCATCAAAATCCATCCAAGTTAGTAGTTCTCGAGATTACCCGTTACAAAAGTTTGGCGCTTTTCAGTCGGTCAACACGAATGTACCCAAATAGAGCTGGGTTATGCCCTAATCCTGAAATAAATTACATAAGATTAATAAATGCACTAGGATGACCAGTTTCGATCGTCAAGCGATCATCATCAGATCCATTACACTTATGCTATAACATCTATGTTGGAGACTACAGGTGAAAAATATATACAATATGTACAATTATTTAGTTGCAGTGTTGGTAATGCAACAGTCGGTGTATGTTAAATGAGGTATATCTAGTGTTAGGTGAACTTCTAAAATAGTGATAAAAATCCGGAATTTGTCTGTTAGGGGTGATTATATGGTTATACAAAATCAACTATGGTTATACTACAGGCTTATACTTATCGGGCTGTCTCCTTAACTGGAACTTGAAGCACTTGCGTGTTTCCTTATGCACCAGTTAATGTCGACCACCCCGGGTGTTAACTGGGCGGAACTGGTTTTCCCCTTCCTCCCCCAAACTTTTGTTTACTTAGGTAACACTGAAAAATGGCTTCAAACCTCACAATTACCCGTTACATTCTAGAATCGGGAACTTTGTTTTATACTATGTAGAGATAAGTTAATGTTCGTCCAAGTTAAAGGGTTTGCTACTTTAAGTTAACGTTTATGTGTATCATTAGAATTTGGCAGTACTTTTGACGTACAGTAAAACATAAATTTAAAGAAACACCTTTCTTCGTCCAACTCGTGACGCACTGGCTAGTATTTTCAGATGTCACAGTGGAGGTCCGCATTTGATTCTCAGTTCTGCATAGATATTTAATTATGTTGTTGATTCTTAAGGGGCTTCGCAATATCGTGGTCAAGTGGCCCCGTGTGCTACGGTGTGTGTAGGATTTTTCTGACAACCTGGTCACTGTGATGTTGAACTAGTGTGTGCATTTGTTATTGAGGAAGGACTTGGGTAGGAAGCATGACAATCGAAAATGGTTATCCATGTAGTAATATTTTCAGGTTTAGGGAATCATCCATTAAAATGTGGAACTATCGTGTTGACCGACTGAAAAGCATTAAATCTTGACAATTAGTATTATTATTAAAATTATTCTCTTCTTGTTTCGTCTCGGTCAACTAAGGACCACGTCATTTCAACTGCTTCCTTTTCGCTTTAAGATTAGCCCAGTAACTTATTCCTTCATTCGTAAACGGTGTTGTTCTTTTCTCTCTTTTGCACACGCCTTTCCAGTTTTTAGCGTCAGCTTAGGTTAGAAACGTTGATGTTCTAGGAGTTTTCTCTTAGGATGGTCACGCTCCTGGATATCGTCACATTAGATCCCCATCTCGTGCAGATCATTTTGTATCTTACTGAACCAGCCAACCTTTGTCTTTTTTCTTGGAGATATTATTATTATTATTATTATTATTACTAGTTATACCGTGGTGTAGCGCACCTGCCTCACTCCCGGATGTCCCGAGTTTGATTCCCGGCTCTGTCAGGGATTTTAGAAACTGTCGTTAGGGCTGAAACGGGGTGCACTCGGCCTCGTGACGACAATTGAGTAGCTGTCTGACCGTGGGGCAGCGCCCCGGTCACGAAAACAGAGATTAACGGCCGAAGGGGCCCTATCCGCTGACCACTTGTCACTCCAATATCTGCATACAAAATGGCTGGGCAGCGGTCGCTTGGTAGGCCTAGGCCCTTCATGAGCTGTAGTGCCAAGGGGTTTGGTTTGGTGTTTTACAGAGCATGTAGAGCCTACATTATGGGCTGTGGGCCTAATTCTCAAAAATTAACCTCAAGTCAGCACAAAGATCTGAAGGGCAGTTACCTCTGTTCCTATTGTGCTACACTCTTGTTCAAACAGTCCGTCAAATGAATGGCTTCACTTTGTATTTTCTTATTTTCCAATCTCAACTCGACTCCGAACAATACATTAGCCCCAGGCTGGTATAGAACGATATATTGAAAGTGAAACCTTTCTCTCTCGGCGGACTCGTGACGAACGAATCGATTCACTTCATAGTGCGAATAATGTGGCATGAAGGAATCGCAAAATGCAACGTTGCCAGTAGGAGAAAAATACACACATCCGGGGTCAAACACTGGACTGGTGTATTCAGTTGGAGGTCTGCAACGTATCCTAGATCGAATTACAAACAATTTGACTGTTTAAAATCATAAAAAATTCCTATGGAATAGGTCCGTTGTGATGGAGAGATCATTTCTGAGTGGACTTAGACCTCGGTCGGGTTTCAAACTAAATGTACCTGCCTGGAATGCAGCAGGTTCGAGTTCTAATCCCGTCTGCGATCTAATTTTCAAGTCCTGATCAACAGTCAAGACCGATTCCATGGGAGGTATTCTATAAAGACATTTCTATGATTCTAAAAATCCTGTCAGATTCCGACTTTGGCAGCTAGATAGCTCAGGTGTTCCTTCTGAGATCACAGCCATCTCAACGATATCCAAGAAAGCATGTTGATTTAAGCGACTCTTAATCTCGCAATCGTGCGCCACTGGACACCATTTTGACGTGGAATACGAACCACCGGGCATGATATTTTACTTGTAAATTCTCACATGCATTGACCGGGAATCGAACCCAGTTCATCTTGGTGAGTGGCAAGTAGCTTGACTATTGCACCATCACTGCCCCTCAACGATATCTTGGGAAGATGGTACGCAGCGCTCTCTTCATCTACGACTTATGAATGTTGGTCGCCACGAGGCTTGTGTACCGTACTGAAAACGACTAAACACACCAGTCCGGAATGCAGGAGATTCTGGTTCGAATCTCCACGTAGGTCTCATTATCAAGTGTTAGTCAGCAATTACTTTATAAATCATTTTGAATGGTTTCTATCCTTACGTATTGTCATATAAGGACTGAATAAGTTTACCGCGGAGACTTATATTCCCCTCACTACCATTCTCTCCTAGGGAGTGGACGATCGTTTACAGCTGCCCCACCCCAACCCCCAAACCAAAGCATCGAAATAACACAGGGCTTCAAACTTTCTCCAAGGAACACAATGTCCATGATAGAGTATTTAAAAATCGACTCAGTGATTTTGAATTTGAAGGCAAAATGTACACGTATATAAAGACTGAAAATCCTTCAGACATTTATTTTATGTAAGATGGATAACAAACGGGAATTAATCAATTTATGCAATGTACTGGCACGCGTTTATAACCTTTTTACTGGTATATATTGTAGTATTTCTGTTCTTAATATAGACTAGATTTTACCTAATTCTCCTATGGAACGTTCATCATGAGTGCCCACCTTTCGGTACATGGCTTGTTGTTATATCATCTGATTTCATTTTAAATGTTCAATATTCATATCATATACAGTATATAAATCGCTAAGGTTTATGTTTCACAAAACATAGGCTCTTAAACCAGAGGGAGTTGAAAGGTACAGTTTGTACCAAAATCTTCCAAATAGTTTCAATAGACTACAGGAAAAATCTTGCATTTCTTGAACAATCAACAGGAATATATTTATTTATACAGTGCGATTAAATAAATAAACAAAGGAGACGATAGCCCCTGCCAGAACCGTGTCGCGTCCAGCCAGCATAACAGTTAAGTCGGGTGGGAGGTTTAACACATCGAGTTTGATATATTTTCACTTCCGAAGGTGCAGTCGACTCCAGAATGAACCGTAGGATATTGGGAACCAACTACAGCTACTGACGGCCTTTTAACGTTAGTCACATCCGTAGGCAATACGGATAACTTTGTGTCGGTAGTATATGAAGGTAAAAAGATAAAAAACGTTGGGCACCTCTGCTTTAATACAGGGTGCGGCAGAAATAACTGACGACTTTCAAACGTAAATAACACAGCAACGCAACACGATATTCACAAATTTATTGCGCAGTGTATTTTATAGTGGAGCTCTCCTCTACTGTATACCTGTCCAAACCGTGCCCAACAGCGCGACGAGAGTTCCCTGAGTAAGCTTAGTGTTCGCCTCCGGGCATTCTCCGTGTACTCAGTCTTCTCTGATTGGTGCCCGGCTGATTAAACGCATGTCATCTTCACACTCATTCTCTCTTTCTACCTGCTGGCTGCGTGGCTCAGCAGTAACGTTCTCGCTTGCTGGGCCCAAGGTTGCAGGTTCGTATCCTGGCGCAGTCTGCTGGCATTTGAGGGTGCGCAAATGCGAGGGAGGCGTGTCAGTAGATTTACTGGCACGTTAAAGATACCCTTCTGGGCAAAAATTCCGGCACCCTGGCATCTCTAAAAGCCAGAGTAGTTAAAAGGGACTTAAAAACCATTATCATTATTATTATTATTATTATCTCTTTCTACTCACTCAAAGTTGCCAATGCGAACATTTGAGCTGGAGAACCGTATTCCACTGCACGCCTATTTCAAGAGTAAGCAAAGCATCTACAAAAGAAATAAGGTGTTAGTAAAAATAATGAAATGAAAATCCACAGCCTGCTTCCAGTCTCCGACCGGGTCATGAATGGAATGAATGAAGCCCCCATCTAGCGGCGAGGATATGAACTGTGCCGGCTGCCGAGGCCTGACGCACTCCTCTGGGGCAATGATTAAATGAATGACAGATGAAATGAAATTATAGTGGAGAGTGCTGCTGGAATGAAATTTTGACAGGGAAAACCGGAGTACCCGGAGAAAAACCTGTCTGCCTCCGTTTTGTCCAGCACAGATCTCACATGGAGTGACCGGGATTTGAACCACGGACCCAGCGGTGAGAGGCCGGCGTGCTGCCGCCTAAGCCACGGAGGCTGCAGTAAAACTAATAATAATATAATAATAATAATAATATGTTTTTTGCAACCGTGCATTGATCTTTTGATTTAGAGCAATTGAGGCGATCTACTCTCCAATTTCGACATTCTGATTAACACTGCAATCTGGCAGTGAAAACTAGAATTCTTATTAGGCTAACTGTGGCTGAGATTTAATTATTTTTCTCACAATTACCAAATGTGATACAAGAGATCTTTGACGAGCCAATATCGTACGATTCGGAATGACCTGGTTTTTTACCGCCCTTCAAAAAACTCCGACTTCCTCCGTCGGAAATCAGTCCCGTGATGTTGGGACCCGGAGGCGGTCATTCCACGACCGACCCACCAAGTAAGCTAATTATAATAATATTAGTAATAATAATAATTCAGACACAAAGTAAACAAATGGGAAGTTACATCAGAGCAACCAAAACAAAAGCAGTACGAACTAATGTGGTCGGATGAACGTAACCATGCCTTCTTGGATAGAATGAAAGCCTATTGGGAAAACAAGAAGAACCAAAAAAATAGTGTATGTGCTTGCTTAACGTCTTTCATTTATTGGGAGAATTCGCTTAAAATAAATAATAATAATAATAATAATAATAATAATAATAATAATAATAATAATAATAATTGCTTGACAGATAGTTTTTAAATACCCCCAGAAGATCACATCTAGTGGGACTTGGGTTGGCGACCACGGGACCCCAGCTGAGTCCGGCATTGCTTCCACTTACTTGTGCCGGACTCCTCTCCGTCTTCTTTCCTGTCGGCCTCCCTTGGTCAACTCTTGTTCTCTTCCGGCCCCGACGGTATTAGGGCATCCGAGGCCTAGGGAGTCTTTTCCTTTCCTGCCTTAATTGGGCCTTCTCTCATCTTTCCGGATCCCTCATTCTTCGAGGGTTCCGCCTTCTTTTTCTTTTACATTTTGTATGTCTTTTCGCTTCCAATTACATTTTGTACGTCTTTTCAATCTAAATTCCGTTTTGTGAGTTTCTTTTTTCAATCTAAATTTTATTTTGCACGTACTTTCAGTCTAAATTGTATTTTGAACGCATTTTGATTTTCACTTGCATTTTGTGAGTATTTTGAATTTCAATTGCATTTTGCCGGCATTTTCAATCTAAATTGCATTTTTGCAAGTATTTTGAATCTAAATTGCAATTCGTGGGTATTTTGAATTTCAATTGCATTTTGTAAGTTTTTTCAACCTAATTGCATTTTGTAGGTGTTCTTAATATAATTGCATTTTGTAAGTATTTTGAATCTAAATTGCATCTTGTGAGTACTGTATTTTGAATGTGAATTTGTTTTCTTGCGTATGTTCCCTCTAAATTCAATTTTGTAAGTATTTTCGATCTAAATTGCATTTTGCGAGTATTTTCAACACCAATTGCATTTTGTAAGGATTGACAATCTAACTTGCTTTATAGTAAGTCTTTCACTGTAAGGGGTGGCACTTTTGTGAGTATTTAGAATTTCAATTGCATTTTGTGAGTATTTTCATCCTAAGCCGCATTTTGCAAGTATTTTCAATCTAAATTGCATATTGTGTAGTGGGCATTTTGTTAGTATTTTGATTCTCAATTGCATTTTGTGAGTATTTTGAGTCTAAATTACGGTTTGTACGTATCTTCAATATAAATTGCATTTGGTAAGTATTGTCAACCAAATGAGTATTTTGAATCTACCATACATTTTGTACTTATTTTCAATCTCATTTGCATTTTGTAAGTATTTTGAATTTCAATTGCATTTTGTAAGTATTTCGAATCTACATTGCATATTGTCCCCATTTTGATCTTCAACTACATTTTGTGCGTTTTTTTTCTTTCAATCTATTCATTCTGTGCGTATTTTTCTTCTAAATTACCTTTTGAATTTCCATCCAACTTTTTGTAAGTTGTTTCAATCTGAGTTACATTTTGTAAGTATTTTCAGTCTCACTTAATTTTCGTTCTGGTTTCCATTTCATTGTCATTTTCGCTATCACCCAGACCATTAGGGGCCGATAACCCAGATGTTAGGCCCCTTAAAACAACAATTATCATCATCATCATCAGTTTTTAAATATGCCCCTATACTTGTAGATATGGTTGCCATGTTTATACTTGCTCTTTTGGTTCTTATAGGTCTAAACAGAACAGGGTTTCGAGAAAAGGTTGATAAATGCAATGGGTTTCAGGATAACTGTAGCTCAAAAAACCAAGGTCATCTTGTCTGAAGACAGAAGGAGGAGACTTACAGTAGAGACCGTATGAAGAAATTCTGTGAGGAGTAAAGAGATTGGCAAGTCAGCCGATTGTTTACCGCAGTCCATAGTAGACCAAAATCGACAGAATAATAATAGTAATAATCGGTTGAAGGTGAACATAATTAGATGTTCCCTTTCCACTGTTATCTAGCAGAGAAACCGGATCCCTGTAGTAGCCTGTGGCTGTAATTTAATTTTGTTTTACCATCACCGAATATTGCGTGATAGGTCTTGAGATAGCCAACATTGTTTAATTAGGGGTGCTGTGGAATATTTCTGCCCCTTCATTGAAACACATCTCCATCACACGGGAATCGAATCCACTTGAAATCATGGGGTGGACGTTTTAACAATACCCACCAAACAAACTCGTTGACAAGTGTGTACTCATTGCTACAATGAATATCAACCTGCCAACCGAGGAATTAAATAATATTGTTTATTCCGGTTTACCAGGTGTAGGCCTACGTATTGAAAATCCGGATCCAGAGGTCTTGGGTTTATTGCCTGGTTCTGACAAATTTAATTCTAGCTGAGGGTTGGAACGTAGTACACTCAGTGCCGTGGACCAAAACTGAGAAGTGATTGGTTCGATTCCCATCTCAGTGGCCCTATAACCTAAGTAGTTTTCCTTGGTCTCCCACTTCTACTCCGAAAAAATTCCGGGATGTGATCACAATGACAATATCAGAGAGATTCCACACACACTCAAGTGCACGGGGCTACACATGACCATGAGGTAACGAAGCCTCTGAATGAATCAAACTAGCCTACTAACAGCTACTTTGAGCATGGATTAACACAAGAAGACCTTGTATTTCTGATCACTATTTTTGGGACTGACGAATAGAATCAGATATTTTCCTTAACAAACATATCGCGGTCTATCTATTACTCGGGTCTTCAGCATTTAAAATAAATTCCAATATTTATAAAAAGGAGACGTTTCTCTGAATCATTCGTAAGAATAACACCGACTGTTTTTAATTTGGTAAATAAAAAAACAGGAATCAAATTTACTGGACAAAGATTAATTCCTCCACCCCAATCTAGCTCAGAAGTGAGGTTCAAATGTAATTATTCAAAATACTTTGCAGTGACGTGTCTAGTGGCGAAACAGTGAATAGGAACAGTAATTACACGGGCTCTCATGAAGGCTATTGTAGTCTACTAATTAATAATTCGCTGAGCCAGCAGTGTGTGACGACAGTAGGCACTAGACACAGTAGCAAGATTAGTGTTCTCGACAAGAAAGACTCGCGCAGCTCATGGTTGCGAATACTTCTGCACTGCTCTGCTCTTCTCTTAACATGAAACCCGTATTGACAACTTGCGGGAGAAACTTCACTAGCTACAGGAAATTTGAAGATCACAGAGGGGACAAAATTTTGTCTTCCGGTAGGTAACTTTTATAAGGTTTCTTCTTGTACCATGAGCGAAAATTTACGGAATTTTACAAACTATAAATCGACTCCTTTTTATTTCAACCTGCACAGTAATGTGCAAGGGAGAGAGAGAGAGAGGGAGAGAGAGAAAGAAATAAAGAAAGAAAGAAAGAAAGAAAGAAAGAAAGAAAGAAAGAAAGGAAGAAAGTGTAATAAAATTATATCAGTGGTCGAACTACGATTATTATTATTTTCGTTTCGTTCCACGAGCCAATTTCAATTATTTGTTCTTTGCTGTTCCTTCTTCTTCCTCCAGTATTCCTTCATCATCTCACTATGTTTCCTCTTCCTCTTCCTTTCCTCGGACCATTTCGAGCCGGTATTCTTTCCCTTCCTCCCTTGGAATCCTTCCATTTTTAGCACATTTTGCCTAAAAATATCTCTGTGTGGTATATCTTCTTCTCTGGTATTGTTTCTTTCCAAATCCTTTTTGACTTCTTGTTCCACAGGAATGTGCTTGGTTAACCTACTGCCATCCATTCTGTATAAATGTCCACAAAGTAGCCATCTCCTCTTCCGTATTGGTTCTGTTAGGTTTTCTATTTTTCGATATATGTCATCATTACTTCTTGGACCGAGTATTTTGCGTATAATTCTTCTTTCTACTACTATTATTATTATTATTATTATTATTATTATTACGGGCGTGCACCGTGTTATGAAGGACCATTTCATTTGATATCGAAAGTCGATGGTAAATATGAAAATGGGACATGTTTTCAATAAGAATTAATGCCCACGTCGTGGCTAGCATCCTTGGCTGTCGCCCCTGAGGTCCGGCCCTGCCAAGAAATTTAATTCTGGGCTGAGGACTTGAACGGGATACACTTAGCTTCGTGTGACAAAACTGGATTTTTTGTGTGTGTAAATGACATACCTAAACAGTTGGTGTTAGTATGCTACTGTAAAATGTATAGACCCTACCAGTATTAATTCAATTTATTGACGTAAGGTGTAATACAATTGTTAAATACCCATTGGTATTTCAATTAGAATAATCGTCAATAAGAAAGCTCTTAAAATAATTAATTAAGGAGGCTTCGGTGTCGTAGTTGGTAGCATGCTGAACTGCTATGCCTAAGATGACGGGTTCAAACGCGGCCGAAGTCGTCGGATTGTTTAAGAGCGTTAAAATCCCTCAGTATGCCTTCCTTCGGAGGGGAAGTAAAGCCGGCGGGCCCATGGCATAGATTTATGGCATGTAAAAGAACCCACCACTGCAATTGGTGGTGTGTAGCAAAAATTGAATATTTCAAGCCAAAGTTGTAACTACTTGAAATTGAACTCGTTGGGAGCCCTCGGGCGTTCAATCAGAAATGCCCAGCTTATGGTCATTGGCTGCGATACATTCATATACATAAAATGATTAGGTTCATATCACTACATATTAAAATCTGTTCATAGGAACGAAAAATATACCGAACGAAGTAGTGTGAAAAAGGAAAGAAAATGTTAGTTTCAGTAAGTGTATTACTGGTACTGCCCTGTGATGTCAATATAACTTATGTAAAATCATTCTTAAGGAAGTTCACTAGTGTCAATTTTATCAGGCACTGATTTCCTCGACAACACACCTGTCCCTTATTTTGTTTTCTGGAATCTGGTAACCAGGTTTATAAGCGCAAACAAGTCACAGCACTGGTGCCGTGAAATGCACCACTCTGTTAATTTCACCATACAATGGGGTCCATATAAATACTAATGTAGCTTGGTGTGGGGTCGTGGTCGACATACTGTACATGCTTTCTAGTCTTAATCTTCATGGCTCGAACGACATGTTCTAGCACCCAGAGAAGCGTGTCGGAAGTTTGTTTGTTGGCGCAAGTTTTCATTGTTTCGCACGGTTTTGTGGTTGGTTCCTGTGTGGTTAATACCTGTATGCCCCAAGCTAGACACGTCCGGTCAGGCAGTACAGGGGACGACATATAAGTTCGCTTGGTTGTGCCTTGGCGCGTATCTTTGTACTGTAGTATCCACTTGATCCCCGCATGGGCTCACAGTTTTAAGGATTGACACTCTATGTTACCGAGCTGAGTCTCGTATGTAGGTTACTACATCCTCCAAGAATAGGGACAGAACCAGCCATTTCTTCAAGGAACATGCTAATTCGTTCCAAGTTAAGAGAACCCGAATCCAGGAGGCTATACATATGATTTAAGCGTTGATGGAATGTACCCGCACTTGGTGAAAGGACGTAACAAAGTTTCCAAAAGAGAACCGCTCGATATGCCGGTAGTTGTCATCCCCCCACAACGGGGACTTGCCCGTGGGTTCTCCACAGAGACAAGTATTATTATAATTATTACTATTACATTTGAATTGAGCCTCTACGGACTGCATTATAACAATCATTTTAATTTGTGTCTGGATCTTCCTCTTCTACCAACCGTGACATTATGCTAATGCTGAGCAATGTCGATCCCCCGTGGTGTAGGGGCAGCACGCTTGTTACTAACGTAGAAGGTCCCAGTCTCCATTCCCAGATTTTAGAGCTGACGTGAGAGCTGAAACGGGATGCACTCAGCTGCATGAGGGCAACTGAGTAGCTGTCTGATCTGAGAGGTAGCGATCCCTGTAAAGAAAGCTTATATTAACAGCCGGGGGGGATACGTCTCGTTGAGCCGAGCCGAGATTCCAATATTATTCTCTTGGGCGATGACGGACAAGTTACTTATTATTACTTTTTATCTTTTATCGTTATGCCCTACTCAGGGGCACGATTGAACCTGCTTTGCTTTGGCCTTCTTTTCCTCCCAGAATCTCCTCATCCTCTCGCTAAGCTTCTTCCTTCGTTCTTCTGTCCAAGTTACAGTGGCTCTGGTGTTGGGTTTGTCTCCAAAGGGGTGATTATCGATTTTGGTTCTGAATTGCACTTCTGTCCCGTACAATGTATTCTGAGATGTTGATTTCCTGGAGATCTGTTTTAATTTTTCGAATCCAGCTGTTCTTGATTTTTAATGAAAGGGCCAGGTTGAGAATTATTTTTGTTGGTCTGTTATTGTTCATTCTGATAATGTGTCTATAAAAATTCAATCGTCTTTTCCGAAAAGTGTTAAGAGACCTTTTCAGAATGACAACATATTTCCTGGGATGATTTTTTCCTCCATATTCCCTTACTATTATTATCATTATTATTAATGTTGCAAGTAAACAGCCTCCGTGGCTTAGGCGGCAGCACGCCGGCCTCTCACCGCTGGGTCCGTGATTCAAATCCCGGTCACTCCATGTGAGATCTGTGCTGGACAAAACGGAGGCAGACAGGTTTTTCTCCGGGTACTCCGGTTTTCCCTGTCAAAAATTTCATTCCAGCAACACTCTCCACTATCATTTCATTTCATCTGTCATTCATTTAATCATTGCCCCAGAGGAGTGCGTCAGGTTTCGGCAGCCGGCACAGTTCATATCCTCGCCGCTAGATGGGGGCTTCATTCATTCCATTCCTGACCCGGTCGGAGACTGGAAGCAGGATGTGGATTTTCATTTCATTAATGTTGCAAGTAAGAAGGAACTTCCTATCCTGGCTGTGTCGACCAAGTGTGCCTGGCTGAGGTAGACGTGTTCCACCCCTCTTAAGACGCTTGCCAAGTTCCCGCCCCTGGCAGGCTGGCTGCGCGTGAAGAGTCCTTGTTCTTAGACTGGTCGTTACTGTGAGCCAAGACAGCGTTTACTTGACAAGACTCGAAGACAAAAAGTATCCACACCTGGTGGCAAGTTCTGTGGAAAACTGAGATCTATCGCCACCTGGATTCCAAGCCCATTTGCGTTAAATTCATGATGATATCTCGAATCGTTAGGGGATGTCAAAAAAATTCGACTTCACGATAATTCAAGTTATGGAGATATGTAAAAAGAAATGTTCAATTTGTGATATACCGGTCGCAAAATACTGTCTGTAGGCTTACAGCATTGTTGTCTCAATTTATGTAATAATATGGATGTTGGTAATGACGACAACTTGATTACATTATCTAAGTGAAATAAATGTAACAATACAAAACGCAGATGGAGCTTTAGGCCTATATACTTTTTCATGACTTGAAGAAATCAGTCATCTTCTTTTACTTCATTTTTGAAAGGCGGCAAAAATTACGACACCATGTCATACGATGTTGGCATGTCAAAGAAACCATTTAAATTCTGTAGGCCGTGTTCGGAATGGCAAAATTAATCTCGGGAGTTACCACCAACACAAAGTTCCTCATTTCTCTGCTAGAAAGCGCTATAGGAGCTCAGATATCTAACCTCCTTGACTTTCATAGTGCTTCAAGGAACAACGAAATTCGACAAGCAAGCTACACTTTGGGTGTCAAATAATAAAGCTTGCACCCGGCACCCGAGGCCATAAATTATTATTATTATTATTATTATTATTATTATTATTATTATTATTATTATTATTATTATACTTCATTTTCTGTGCACGAGCATCCACCACAAAGTTCTCAACCACATTCAGTGATGTATGGAACAAGTTGCACTGTAAAAATACGTTCATTCTGATAATGTGTCTATAAGAATTCAATCGTCTTTTCCGAAAAGTGTTAGAGACTTTTTCAGAATGACAACATATTTCCTGGGATGATTTTTTCCTCCATATTCCCTTATTATTATTATCATTATTATTAAAAATGACAAGTATAAGTGCAACGGATATAATTTCTTAGGTTCGAGATATTGAAAAAAAAACAGTTATAGGAATTTGATTTAAAGAGAAAATACATGTAAATTATGGGAAGTTTGTTCCGGAAATAATAATTTATACGAGTTATCAAAGAATTCGAGTTATAGGAATTTTGAATTAAAGAGAAAATACATGTAAATTATGGGAAGTTTGTTTCGGAAATAATAATTTATACGAGTTATCAACAAATTCGAGTTATAGGAATTTGAATTCAAGAGAAATAACATGTAAATTATAGAAGTTAGTTCGGTAAATAATGTTTAGGCCTACTACGAGTTATCGGAAATTCGAGTAGGCTACTAGTTTTTCGAGAAATAGAGGTTCGACTGTATCACATCGACGGATTGTTCTGTCACTCACCCTCTGTACACGACCTGCAACGGAAATCATCTTCAATAGTGCTCTCGTCATGCGCACCAAAAAGTGCTCGCGAGCACAAGCTCCCCTCAGATCCATTCTTCAATTCAAAGTCTGTTGCACGAACCGGAATAATTACAATAATTACAAGTTTTCACAGTCAGGATTTTTATCATTTCGTGAAATAGTATTAAAAACACTACATTTAAAGTAATTGTGCATCTCTGTTTTAAGAGTGACATGGAAGACGCTGATTCGGCTGGACTGTCCACACGTAAATGAGTCATGCAAGCAGTTGCAGCATGCCTGGTGAGCGGAAAATCTCTAGTGATTTCAGCACTCCGACACCAGTGGCTACGCTAAATCGCAGCGTTAGGTCATGGGGCCAAGCTCTCTGCTGACTTGGTAGATGCATGGGTTCGAGCCCCACCGTCGGCCGTCCTTAAAATCGTTTTCCGTGGTTTGCCATGCTCTACACCAGGCACCGCTTCCTTCCACATCCTTGCCCAATTTCATTCATCTTCATCCATTCCATCGTGCAGGTCACCCACGAGCGTCAACTAGAAAGGCAAGAAACTCGGTCTCACAGGAGGCCAAACGAAAAAAAAAAGGGGGAAAAAAGCACTCCTGTGGGAGAGAGAGAGAGATAAGAAAAGGAAGGAGAAGCACATGCTTTTTGTATTATTGTTATTATTATTTCTATTATTATTATTAATCTCATGTAATTTATTTCAGGATTAGGGCATAACCCATCTCTTTTGGGTACATTCGTGTTGACCGACTGAAAAGCACTAAACTCTTGATTATTATCATCATTATTATTATTATTATTAATTACTATTCTTATTAATATCATATTTTATTTAATTATGCTCGGGTACTTGGTATGACATGAAGGTGTTGCTTGTAGTTTCAAGAAGTTTGAGAGCGCCTGCGGTAGATGATGGCTGTGTGGTCAGAATTCCAGATTGATTGACCTTTAGCTACAAAGAGGATTTTTCAAGAAATCACTTTTTTACAACTGGCTGATTCGACCAGTAGTGGTCCATTGTTAACTCAAATTAGCTCTAAAGTTACTATGTTTCACTCCACGCCTTCAGTGACATCCTGACCAAGAGTTCAGGGATAAACTATGATACTTCCAATTGAGAAGCTTACACTTCAAAATGCCATCGAGCCACCGTGGTTCTCGAACAGTTACAGTGGATGTGATGTAACCAGAAACAAGAACCAAACATGAAATTAGTTGCAGATATTTAACATGCCAGGAATCTCAATGTGACAGTCAGTGATGCATGATGCAGTGATGCAGTATTTTAAACTATGATACTTCCAATTGAGAAGCTTACACTTCAAAATGCCATCGAGCCACCGTGGTTCTCGAACAGTTACAGTGGATGTGATGTAACCAGAAACAAGAACCAAACATGAAATTAGTTGCAGATATTTAACATGCCAGGAATCTCAATGTGACAGTCAGTGATGCATGATGCAGTGATGCAGTATTTTATTATTGCCTGTGTCACCCTCAGGAATACATATGCATGTGTTAGTTGTGTCTATCAGGTCAGTGGTCTCATTGCAAACTGGGAAGTGGATTGACTTCTCGTTATGCGTCACATGTAGAGCTCAAGAGACGTGCAATGGGCGAGCATGGTCATTTCATTTCTTGATTTGGACGCAAATGAGCAGTATTTCTGAGCGAGCTCAAGAGCTTGGAATAGGTTTAGTAAAAAATCGATCGTAAAATGCGATGTGGACGCTCAAACAGCATTTGGTCAATTTAAGTTATATGAGCCAGCTGCCCATTCACCCACTCTCTGACTAACTTATCATCTGCAGCAGTGGTGCCTGTATTTAATTCTTTATTTCAAATAGTTCCCTCATCCGAGGGCAGCCACAAGGGTATACTGTATTACACAATAGTTTTTGTTTATTCTTTGTTTTTGTCTTGTCTTGTCATGTCATGTCATGTATTTCTTTTTTGTTGTGTTGTGGTTTATATTGTTTTGTTGTTTTTTCTTGTTTTGTGTTTTTTTTTGTTTTCGTGTTTTGTTTTGTTTTGTTTTGTTTTGTTTTGTTGTGTTTTTCGTTTGATTTGTTCTTTGTTTTTTGTCTTGTCTTGCCATGTCTTTTGTTTTGTTGTTGTTTATATTGTTTTGTTGTTTTCTTGTTTCGTGGTTTTTTGTTTTTGTTGTTATTTTTTATTTTGTATTTTGTTGTTTTAGTTTTGTTTCTTGTTTTTTATTGTTTTGTGTCTTATTTTTTTTTGTATTGTTGTTGTGTCAGACGGGCACATGGCAAAGCGGAACTGAGACAGTTGCGACGCAGGATTTGTCGAGTAATGTTTACGTCGCCTATTTTAAGTTATAAGAGTTATAAGTTTATAAGGTGTGTACGTGTTAGTGGTTATTGTTTACGACGTGTAGGCTACATCACACTCTAGATGAACTCAAACAAAATATCACGAGAGAAATTAAGGCTATCTCGGTAGATGAATGGTGAATGAAAATTTCCTTAGACCATGCCAGAAATGTGTAGATGCAGGTGGAGGACATTTTCAACATGTTCTGTGTCAAGGTGATTAATTATTTTCCTTTGATTACGTGTTATTATGTGTGCTTGTTATTTACATGCGATTCGTACGGACGCTCTCTCGATCTCCAGATCAGTGAGTTGCCATGTGCTCGTCCGACCCTCTACGTACCGCGCGCCCGGCCTCACTTTGAGTAAAAACCCTGTATTTCCTCGCCTTTAATACTTATGAATTCATTTCTTCATACATACCGGCTTTCTTCGAGAGTGGAGCGCCCTTCTGTGGACTCCGGGTACATATTGAGGATATATGATCAAGGGATCCTCGGTTCGATTCCAGGCTATGCTAAGAAATTTAATTCTGGTCCGAGTGTTGCATCAGGGCATACTGAACCTCGTGAGGCAAAATTGATAAGAGTTGGTTTGATTTCCACCTCAGCTGTCCTAGAATAGAATTTACATAGTTCCTTTCCCCACTTCTACTTCAGGGAAATGCTGGGATGGTTCCTAAATCCAGGCCATGGCCATCCGCTACCAAATCATAACCGTAATTACAAATACACACATTAGTATAGCCATCACAATGACATAGGTTAGAAGACAGATTTCACACACCCAAGTCCATGGGATGACCACGAGGTCAGAAAGCTCTTAATAAATCAACAACTACAACTAGTACTGTACGTCAAGAATATGGTGGAGACATGACTGTCATGTTGTAATCTCTTTAAATGAGAGGGTATTTGTCAATCAAGAAATCCATCAATCGAATGGTTAGCTATAGAAATAAGCAAACACTTGTGAAACCTCAGTGTTATTTGTTAATGCTTAAAACGAACAACCATACACAAGTTGTTGTTTGCATTCGTGGTTTGCACAATTGATATTGTACTGTACAAATGGTATTATTTGCTAAGTGGGATATAAAATCCAATAAATTCTCGTTGAGTATTTGTTTGCGGTTACCAGTATGGGAATAAAATGGGGAACATTGTTGTGTATACGATCATCTGTTTGCGTTGGGGTGAACAATAGTAAAACTGTGTTTATGTTATCTAAGAACCAGATGACTCACAGTTGGCGGAATGCATCACTTCTTTACTTTAAGATAATAGAATGTTCCCAAGAACAGGACATTTCTTGTTAACATTCGCTACGTCACGCCGACTTCACGTGTTAGCTTTTCCCATAGCAACGTTGTCGTAACAAGTGGAGGTTCTATAATGACTAGGTATACCCAACCACCATTTTGGTTCTTTCTTCCATTTCCACCTATAGTGCAAACTTAATATTGTATGGAATATCGGCTTTGACGGCCAAGTGTAGTAAAACCAGCCTTCAACGGAATCAAATGGGACTAGCAATTTTGTCCGTTATACATAGGTTTCCGGCTAATGGAGGTACGCCTATGCTAAATTAATTGAACCGTGGACATGCATATAATGTACGTACCACACTGGGAAAGAAAAGGTGTATATACCTTATTTAGTGTTGTATTTCTGCTAAGTTACGATTTAATACAGTACTGTACAAGAAATGAACATAAAGACAGGCATTTGTTGGTTGACAGCTGATTGAAGCGAACATTGGGAAAGGCTTGGGAAACAGGAAACAGGTAAATAACCGCACACTTTGACGTGTAAGCTGGAGAACAAAATGTGGAAGACCTAGTTGCACATTCCTTGTTAGCTACAGAATGAACTGTTACAACACAAAAGTCAGACTTTCACAGGGTGTCTGAAATGTTTATAAACACTGCATTCCGGAATTTGGATATTTTCCGTTAACATACGTATTTTGTTATCCGTTGTCCGCGTAACACAGTTTCCGTTTAATGAAGGGAACTTAATACACTTTTTTCACCCCTAAGTTCATGGGACTGTCAAATATTTCCGTTTAATATAGGGTCCAAAGAATCTTCTAGTTTCTTTTCCCTCTGTATATTGCGTGGTTTTGCTCTGGTCGACCAAATTAGACTCAACAGCAAACTTTGTCTGGACCTTGATGGGATAGTGAATTTAGTGAAAGAATTGCTTTTCAGTCAGTCAACACGTTAATGTAATCATTTAGCTTGTGAGGGTGATAACATTACGTGCATTAATTATACACTGTTTTAATTTTATTAATGCACCCAAAGGCCATTTGTTTTAATTTCTGGACGGGTCAGGGAAGGGATTTTGGAAGCAAATCGGCCGTGGACTTATTGAATGGAACCGTCCCGGCATTTGCCTGGTGGTTTCTTTTTGTCGTGTGGCCTCCCGAGAGGCCAAGTGCAGGCCCTTCTAGTTGACGCCCGTCGGCGACCTGCGCGCTGGAATGAGAATGAAATGAATGAATGAAACTGGACAAGGATGTGGAAGGAAGCGGCCATGGCCAGTCAGAAGGTACCGTCCCAGCATTTGCCTGGAGTTGAAAATGGGGAAACCACGAAGAACAATTTCAAGGACGGCCAATGGTGGGACTCGAACCCACGTCTACCAAGTCAGCAGGTAGCTTGGCGCTATGGCCTAACGCTGTGCTTTAGCGAGCGTCGTAGCTACCGCTGTCGATTGCCTGGTAGTGAAAATGGGAAGCCACGAATATCATTTTCAGGATGGCTGAGGTTGAATTCGAACCCACGCTCTGCTGATGCCAGTGAGGCATGAATTAGCACTCTTGGCCACCGTGGACGGTAATACACTTCTCGAAAGTGTGTTAACAGCATTACTAACTGCCTCAATACGTACCCTGGGATCACAGAAAAATCTCGTAGAAAGTGGGTATATCTGAAGAAATAAATGCATAGGTATGGAAGGCGAGGAAATATTAGCCGTCCCACCTATACGATTTCTTCTCCTTCTCGTTGTTATTCTCATTCAAAGAGCGCGATTGAATTTGTTAGTTGGCCTGATGGTTTTCGCCATCTTATCCTCCCAAAAACTCGACACTGTGTTGCATCTTGCGATCTGTCGACCGCATCCAACCAATTTTCCTGTTAGGTTGCCACTATTGTACCAAAGGCTCCACGATTTTCTATAATGTCGTCTGTGATTTGTGTTTCTTTCAGGTTCGCCTTAGTTTCTTATAGCCAGTTAATTTTGATCTTATTTTAGTAGATTACCTCAAATAATCGTTTAGTGAGTCTGTCGCTGTCCATTCTATAGATATAATATGGCCCTAGGAATGTTGGCGTCTCTTGCGTACGGCATCCGTAAAGCTGTCAGTTACGGAGGCGATGTCCGCTGTTCTTCTCTTAAGCTACATAGGCCACCATTTTCTCCCGTGAGACCATA
This sequence comes from Meconema thalassinum, assembly GCA_946902985.2. Lineage (NCBI taxonomy): Eukaryota > Metazoa > Arthropoda > Insecta > Orthoptera > Tettigoniidae > Meconema > Meconema thalassinum. The sequence goes on from OX336388.2 coordinate 1,213,718,568, forward strand.
CATTTTCCTGAGGATTTTCCGCTCTTGCTTTTCAATCTCTGTAGTTCAATTATTATTATTATCATTATCCCTGATCTTCATCAATGTAAATCGGCTTCGGTGGTGTAGTTGATAGCATGCTGAACTGATGTGCCCAAGATAGCGGGTTCAAACCCAGCCGAAGTCGTCGAATTTTTTAAGAGCGTCAAAAATTCTTCAGTATGCCTTCCTTCGGAGGGGAAGTAAAGCCGGCGCGGCGGTCCTATGTCATAGATTTATGTCATGTAAAAGATCCTTTCACAGACTAACTTGTGTAAAGCTAAATTGTTAGGTTAGATTTCGTCGGAACGCTCTATCAAAGTTCCAACGTTCACCATTAGGTATCATTGATATCTGGTAGCGAAAGTTGGAACTACTTGAAATTGAACGGAACTTGTAGCTCACCCTAATAAGGGTGTCCGCTGGAAGCAGCTACAGACTCAGGCGAGCCGAACATGTCCTCGGACACTCCCGGCACTAAAAGCCATACGATAGATAGATAGATAGATAGATAGATAGATCAATGTAATATTAATAGTCAACTGCATATAGTCCACCTACTCCTACAGCAGAGTAATCCATCAAGTGCCTTTCCAATTAAAATTTATTTCACAATAAAACCATTTTATCTCGAGAAGCTATTATTGAATGAATCATATCATAACATTTATTTATTCAAATTTAAGTATCCTATTAAAACTCTAAATCAAAATTTTAGCAAAATATTAAAATGTAATCCATCGACCAGTTCTACTGTAATTCTTCAGGCTGAAGAGACGGCGAACCCGTCTGAGGGGGACCACCACTGCACGTGTAATTGAAATGAAATGATTGTGATGAAATATAAAGCGTATTTTTTTTCCACTTAACGTAGAGATGAGCGCTACTAGTATTTGTGTTGCACATTTTCGTTGTAGCTAAACAAAGGTTCAGGATTAATGGCACGGGATGTGCAGTACATCAGTCAGGATGTCCTTCCCATTGAGCATTAGCAATGCTAATGAGACCAGCCATCGTGCGACCAATGAGTTTGGGCAAACACAAGGGAAAAGTTATTTTTCATAGAAATTCTGTTAGAAGTTTTACTTAGAAAACATATCTATCGCTGTGACTGAGAACGGTAACTCAATAATGACTTACTACTTTTTGCTTCGGAGAAGGTTATGTTAGTCTCGCGCTGTTGGCCAGTCGTGTAATGATTTCTTCATTTCAATTCCACGTAAATAATGGGGTTGAACCTTTTTGAAGATCACAGCAGGTTTCTTCCCAGCAATCCTATACCCATTTACAAAAATTGCACTCCACTATTGCCGGTAACAATACTTAACTTGCAGGTGAAGCAGAGCTGATGACCACGAAGTCCTCAACCCAAAAATAGCAACAACTTTTGGATATGAGTGCGTGTATACTTTGAAACTTGTTGTTACTTCATATAAGGATATCTTCGTCATTAGATCCCTGTACTAATGTGTGTATGAGTTCATTTAGCAATGTGTGTTATGATGGTGATTCTGAAATATGGCACCATCCCGGGATTTGCATCAAATGGGTGTGGAAAAATCTCTTGAAGAAATCACACTCAGGATGGAATTTGCCCACGCCGGAATTCAAACCTTGTTGTTGTTGTTTGAGTCTTCAGTCTTTTGACTCGTTTGATGCAGCCCTCCATGCTTCCCTGTCCTGAGCTAATCGTTTCATATCTACATCTCCGAAAATCTGGGGCGTACCTCAGACCACTCGGGTACATTGGTGCGTGATAATCGGTGTCACCATGTTTGATATCTATAGCAGTCTAACTCACATTATTTTGATCGATCCCAGTGTGTTTGGGGAAAAGTTAGATAACCTTGAAAAGACTCTTTGGATTTTCAGTCAGTACCGCGATTCGGACGTCGGTTCTCCGAACCTACAGGTTCAACTAAGGTTCAGAAAATGATCACACATAGGCTCGAAGGTTGGTTTTTCTTGTAGGGTTGGCAACTCGGGACTCAATATGAGTACTGAGGTACGATAATCTAGAAATACTACCATAAACGAGTGCAGTGACAGGAGTAATTCATAATCAAGGTTAGTATCGATGTTCGATCTGCGGTGTGCGTGACTGGTTGGGTTTAAGAAGGTTGAAGGGTCGAGAGGAGGGGGCGACAGAGCGAACAGGTGCGCTGGTCAATGGAAACATGCTCGCCAGCCTTCCGGATATTGTTGATCCGTCCAATTAAATGGTAAATTTCCTCCTGTAATAATATTGATCCCTATCACTTTTGTGTGAACCCACGTGTTATGTTGCTCGACAAGGATTTTAAACGGAAGGAACTCACTTTGATGGGAACACATTAACTTTAATATCCTGTCGACATTGTATTTAGTGAAGTAATTAGACTTGTAAACTCATTTTAATTTGGCAATTGTTTTACTGTTTTTCGTATGATGGTTCATGAAACATTGAAGTCTTCCCTGAACTGATATTGGTGGAATGAAGTTCAGTTAGTTAGTTAGTTAGTTAGTTAGTTATTGAGGTTTTAAGGGGCGGAACTACGAGGTCATCAGCCCCTGGAATGCAGTTTACTCGTATTCCTACCACTGGGTAACAATGGTTTTCATATGTTATGTAGTATAAATAATAATAATAATAATGTATTATTAGTTTACTGGAATCCAAAGAGGAACTTGGCAAAATGTTTGCATCCGCCTTCAAGGCGTCAGCCGTGCAGTTCACGGTAAACAAAATGCCATTTATTAGTGAACATTTAGTGAGAAATAACATTTTTACGTCAATAGTTTGTCCGATGAAGCTAAAATCCTATTGTTTAAGAAATTTCTCAATTTTTAAGGAAAATACCGAATTTATTCATGGCACTGTACTCAATGAAGATTCGTGGGGCAATTAGTGTTCTTAGTATGCATCAAATATCGTATTGATTTAATTATACTGTATATTCAGTAAAACCTACCTTCGAAGGACCCTTTATGAAACGGGAAATTTTCTTAAACTAAAATATTTGACGGTCCCGTGAACTGAGGGGTGAAAAACGTGTTACCAATTTCCTTCATTAAACGGAAACTGTGCAACGCGGACAACGGAAATAAAAATACGCATTTTAGCGGAAAATTCTCAAGTTCCGGAATGCAGTCTTTACAAAAATTTCAGTCACCCTTTTCTGTCGTAACAGTTGATTCTATAGCTAACAAGGAATGTGCAAATAGGTCTTCCTCCCTTTGTTCTCCCACTTACACGTCAAAGTGTACGATTATTTGCATGTTTCCTGTTGCCCAAACATTTCCCAATGCTCGATTTAATGAGCTGTTAACCAAAAAATGCCTGTCTTGATGCTCAATGCCATCTGCTTGTACAGTACTGTATTAATTAACATATTGTATGTAAATACAATACTGATTAAGGTATGTACACCATTTTATTTTTCCTCAGTATGTCTATTATATGAATGTTCATTGTTTAATTATTTTAGCATAAGCCTACCTCCGTTAACCACAAACCTACGTTTAACGAAAAATAAAATGCGGGTCCCGTTCGCTTTCGTTTGAGGAACGTTTAACAGTATATGTATTTCTTATTTTATGTTGCAAGCACCAGCCACATCTATAGTTTACATTATAGTGAAATCTAAGACATAACACAGCAAAATAAATAAATAAATTACATTAATCAAATAAACTACTGTCGACCAAAGTATTATGTGCACTCGAGTTTGAAGGTTGTTTGTGAAGTAACCAATAGACCTAAATAAAATCCAATAACATCATCATTTTCGTCGTTCTATTTTGCGTTAGTTCATGTAGGTTTGGATTTTTTAATTTATATTTTAATATTTTTATCGCAGTTGGAACACAAAAAGTGCACGTTTTTAAGCGTGTTTCAACCATGCGTCATATTTAAGAATTATTATCTCAATAACCCGTCATCAGATCGAATCCAAATTTTAACACAATATACATTGGAATGATGTATAACTGGTTTATTAATTTCAAAATTGTGTATGTCCAAGAAACAAAGTTATCATTTTTGTAAGGTAACTTTTTCTCGGCTCGGGGTGGTTGGAAAATGTAGTTCTTGGTTGCGTTGTAATCGTTATACATGAAAACGTTTTACTGTATGACTGTGAAATACGTAAATTAATTCACTTATTTTATATCGGTTTGTATTTGTACGGGGAAATAACACATGGTTCACCAGCTAGCCGCGCCGGGAACAGCTGTACAGCGTTGCCGAAAAGGTGCCCACACGCACCATGGCGCGTCTCGCTCGGCGGTGATGGGCTCCATCTCAGCAACGCTGTACAGCTTTTGCTGGAGCGGCTAGCTGTTAAACCATGTGTTATTTCCTCGTACAAATACAAACCGATATAAAATAAGTGAATTAATTTACGTATTTCACAGTCATACAGCATAACTTTTTGATGTATAACGATTACAACGCAACCAAGAACTACATTTTCCAACCACCCCGAGCCGAGAAAAAGTTACCTTACAACAATGATAACAACTTTGTTTCTTGGACACACAAAATTGTGAAATTAATAAACCAGTTATACAACATTCCAATGTATATTGTGTTAAAATTTGGATTCGATCAGATGACGGGCTTTTGAGATAATAATTCTTAAATGTGACGCATGGTTGAAACACGCTTAAAAACGTGCACTTTTTGTGTTCCAACTGCGATAAAAATATTAAAATATAAATTAAAAAATCCAAACCTACATGAACTAACGTAAAATAGAACGACGAAAATGTTGATGGTATTGGATTTTATGTAGGTCTATTGGTTACTTAACAAACAACCTTCAAACTCGAGTACACATAATACTTTGGTCGACAGTAGATATCTGCCCGGCCTTTGCACGGGAACATTTACACTTTCTACTTTACTTGGAAGTTTTCGGGGCAGATGGCCTCGTAGTTCCTCCCCTTAAAACCTCAATAACTAACTTGGAAGTTTTCACTTGAATGTTGGCCACCTGACTTTTGGAGAGGCTCGCTAGCTAGCTGACTGAATCGCACGTTCGCTTGGGGACTCGCACATTTTCCATTTTCATAACTGACACTGGATAGCCTAAAGCGCTATGAAACTGGAGTTAGTGCTACGAAGTCAAAACGACGATATCTCGTAGATATATGTGGCATTGTGATTGTCATCGAAAGGTTTGTGGAAACATTTATCTATGACCGAAGGTAGACGAACAATATTTAAATGAAGAAAGTCGAATAAAGGAAAGTATTATTTTAAAATGACCTTGGTTCCTAAATGAAGAAAGTTCAGCAATAAATAAATGGAATCGGTTGCATCGCACAATGCCGGGGGCCCGCTCCACGGTTTCAGAACAACCATAAAGTAACTTGGCTGGACGTATCGGGAGAATGGTGGTTCAATTTTAATGAATGTGTCGTTTAATCGAATACATGATATAGTTTGCGCCATATCTCAGAGCAACGCTACGTGCCTCAGTGAAATACGGCCATGTGCTGTATTCTGTATCGACATCTCGGGGTTGAGATATGTCTTCTTGCGGTCTGACAGCAACAAGTAGAGCGCTTTTATTCCAGAGCACGCTCATTTGTCAGCATGTCCTCACTACCATCCACTATATACTCTACTATTTTCGCTGGTGTTATTCTTTAGAGCAGGGGTTTAAACCACGGTCTGCCAATAAATATCTTAACTCTCATTCATGGCGATATTAAGATAATTTTATTGTTGTTAATTCGAATTAAGGGTTTGGGATATCTTGGCCATCATCCCCGTGTACTTGAGCGCGTGTTGAATTTGTCTGATAACCTGTGATTCTGTGATGACTGTAGTAGTGTGAACAATCTTAATATATAATACGCTAAGGTGTATGTTTCACAAAACTCATGCTCCTAAACCAGAGGGATAAAAGGTGTGGTTTGTACCACAGTAGTAGTACAGGAATAATCTTGCATTGCCTGATAAGTCAACGGAAATATTTTTTTATAAAGTGCTTTTAAACAAATAAACAAGACGATAACCCATGGCAGAACTGTGTCGCGTACAGCCCGCATAGCACTAGAGCCCGGCGGGTAGTTGGTACACATGGGGTGCACACAACCCAGATAGCCCCTGGCAGAACTGTGTCGCGTACAGCCTGCATAACACTGGAGCGGGGCGGGTAGTCGGTACACATGGGGCGCACACAACCCAGTTAGCCCCTGGTAGAACTGTGCCGCGTACAGCCCGCATACCACTGGAGCCGGGCGGGTAGTCGGTACACATTGGGAGCACACAACCCAGTTAGCCCGTGGTAGAACTGTGCCGCGTACAGCCCGCATAACACTGGAGCGGGGCGGGTAGTCTGTACACATGGGGAGCACACAACCCAGTTAGCCCGTGGTAGAACTGTGCCGCGTACAGCCCGCATAACACTGGAGCGGGGCGGGTAGTCTGTACACTTGGGGAGCACACAACCCAGTTAGCCCGTGGTAGAACTGTGCCGCGTACAGCCCGCATAACACTGGAGCCGGGCGGGTAGTCTGTACACATGGGGCGCACACAACCCAGTTAGCCCGTGGTAGAACTGTGCCGCGTACAGCCCGCATAACACTGGAGCGGGGCGGGTAGTCTGTACACTTGGGGAGCACACAACCCAGTTAGCCCCTGGTAGAACTGTGCCGCGTACAGCCCGCATACCACTGGAGCCGGGCGGGTAGTCGGTACACATTGGGAGCACACAACCCAGTTAGCCCGTGGTAGAACTGTGCCGCGTACAGCCCCCATAACACTGGAGCCGGGCGGGTAGTCGGTACACATGGGGCGCACACAACCCAGTTAGCCCGTGGTAGAACTGTGCCGCGTACAGCCCCCATAACACTGGAGCCGGGCGGGTAGTCTGTACACATGGGGCGCACACAACCCAGTTAGCCCGTGGTAGAACTGTGCCGCGTACAGCCCCCATAACACTGGAGCCGGGCGGGTAGTCTGTACACATGGGGCGCACACAACCCAGTTAGCCCGTGGTAGAACTGTGCCGCGTACAGCCCCCATAACACTGGAGCCGGGCGGGTAGTCTGTACACATGGGGAGCACACAACCCAGTTAGCCCGTGGTAGAACTGTGCCGCGTACAGCCCCCATAACACTGGAGCCGGGCGGGTAGTCTGTACACATGGGGCGCACACAACCCAGTTAGCCCGTGGTAGAACTGTGCCGCGTACAGCCCCCATAACACTGGAGCCGGGCGGGTAGTCTGTACACATGGGGAGCACACAACCCAGTTAGCCCGTGGTAGAACTGTGCCGCGTACAGCCCCCATAACACTGGAGCCGGGCGGGTAGTCTGTACACATGGGGCGCACACAACCCAGTTAGCCCGTGGTAGAACTGTGCCGCGTACAGCCCCCATAACACTGGAGCCGGGCGGGTAGTCTGTACACATGGGGAGCACACAACCCAGTTAGCCCGTGGTAGAACTGTGCCGCGTACAGCCCCCATAACACTGGAGCCGGGCGGGTAGTCTGTACACATGGGGCGCACACAACCCAGTTAGCCCGTGGTAGAACTGTGCCGCGTACAGCCCCCATAACACTGGAGCCGGGCGGGTAGTCTGTACACATGGGGAGCACACAACCCAGTTAGCCCGTGGTAGAACTGTGCCGCGTACAGCCCCCATAACACTGGAGCCGGGCGGGTAGTCTGTACACATGGGGAGCACACAACCCATTATGCAAGAGTTCTCGCACGGGTCCGCTAGTAGTAATAGTTATTACGGTCGACGATGGGAAAAGTCACACTCAGTATAGCCGCTCTTATTTTCAATTATTGTTTCAATTGGGTCAGGAATGAGATGTGATAAATTTCTATTTGCGATCTGTTGTAAATTACTGAAATAACTAATATACACAGCTAGCCTACAACAATAATGAATGTGATCATTGTAATCATATAATCATTGTCTGTTAGGTAGTCAGCCCGAAGGCTGGTTGGATCCTCAAAAAGTACTGCCGTTAGGTTATGTGGGTGGATACCCATAAAAACCGAAGGCAGTGCTATATTGAGGCGTACTAGGTAAGATGAGGAGTGAGGTAGTTTGCCATTACTTTCCTCTCTGAGTCAGAACAGCAGTACTTACCCTATGAGTAGAACCTTTCACAGCATCCACAGGCACTGACTGTGCCCTGAATGACATTACTAAGCACCACCCATACCTCAGTAGCTTCCATAATAATCACAGCCATGAATGAGATTGAGACATAGGTGAAAAGACACATTTTACTCTAGCCTGTGCCAACAGACAATTGCAAATGTACTGCATTCAACAAGAGATGACAAACAGGCCACAGTAATCATTACAAAAATATTACCTATATTACTTCTTTGTGCAGCCTATGCCTTCAAAATTTAAACCTAACCTATGCCAAATGTGCATAAACTTTTCACTTTGCCCTAGATATCAATTTTGTAGTATTTTCTTTTTAACTGTAACAAATATCCTAGGTTGATGCCGTGTCTGTTGCGGGATTTGCCTAGGTGCGCAAGTCAGGCTGATTCTATAAAATAGTGAAGTTGGCAACGCTGGGTCCCGTCTTTACCATGCGTGTCATGCTCAGTAATTGCTGTCACTCGTGCGTTGACACACGTCCCCTTATCAGACCCATCTCATCCTTATCGCGGGCACAGGCGCAGTAACAGGTGGCACACACAGTATTTCTTTCACTGGTCCTTGTCAACAGAATTATCTGCTTCCAGAGGTTCAAATAAAAGAGGTATGATGATGATGATGATGATGATGATGATGATAATTGTTGTTATAAGGGGCCTAGCATCTAGGTTATCGGCTCCTAGTGGTTTGGGTGATCATGAGGATGATACAGGTCGGGACGTTTGTTTTAGACGTGTGAAAAATCTTAATGGAAGCCTGGAGGCGAGTCACTGCAGTACCTGTGTTGTTATCAGCTGCCCCAAGCGGTCCGATGATTGACAAAGCTATCTCACACTCCTATTGAAGTACAGTCAATGGCAAATATAATGACGTTCTGTTCGTAAATACGTAACGTGTATTTCCGCGTCACACAATACTTCGACGTCGACTGTACTGTCTGCAAGTCGGTGTCGCCACGTGCTCAAGCCTGAAATTCCATTACATCAGATCGGTGGTGACAAATGTTAAGCGATAGGGTGAGAAAGTGACTGTACAGGCTCACCCGCAGGCTTCAAGGTCAAGGGCAATCGTCTAAAACAAACTTCCGGCCTGTAATGGAATGTGAACTATAACTAAAACTAACTACTAACTTATATACTAGGAGAAGAAATGGAAAACAAAAGGAGAATAAGGCAAATTAAGGACAGGAGGAAGAGAAACGCCCTCAACCCTCAAATAATGCGGATTGTGGGACTTGGAAGGAAGGAGAGCCTTGAAAGGCAGATAGGAAAGTGAAAGAGGAGAGGGTCAGTCCCAGAGGTAATGGACAAAAGGGGGAAAACCGGACCCAGCTCAGGAATCCCTTGGGGTCGCCAACTCCCGAACCTACCAGCCGTGAGCCCCTGAGGGTGTAGCAATATCCAGGGTGCACCAGAAGTAGTGGGGCTACATACACCATGCCTCCTTGCGGGCCTTGAGCAGAAGGCAGGAGATAACATGAAAAGAAAAAGAATTAACAAAACAGTGCGGGAATCTTAAAGAGAAAATGATATAGTTATAATGAAAAGAAAACAAGAGGTCTGACCCTTCGCAGAAGGTGGGTATCAGAAAATATGAGACAAGGGTCAATTAATGCGGAAAGGAAGAGACTCCCTAGGCCTCGGATACCCTAATACTGTCGGGGTCGGAAGAGAACAAGAGTTGACCAAGTGAGATCGACAGAAAAGAAGACGGAGAGGAGCTCGGCACAAGTAAGTGGAAGCTACGCCGGGCTCAGCTGGGGCCCCGTGGTCGCCAACCCACGCCCACTAGATGTGAGCCTCTGGGGGGGGGGGGGGGGTAAAAGAGGGAAAACATTTTCTCTGCTCAGTTTTACCTCACGTGGCTGAGTGTATCTCGTTCCAACTCTCAGACCGGAACTAAATTGTTTGGTAGAGCCAGGAATCGAATCCCAAATCCGGAGTCTCAATACGTTCCCCGAAACCACAAAAGAAGGCTGACTTGTACGAAGTAGGCAAAAAGAATGCTTACCAGCTGGGTTCATGAGGGTTCACATAAGTAGTTAAAGAATGCTCCATCTGTCGTTCTGGGAATCATGAAATGCCGTCTATGCCTGTGGGTTCATACAGCTCTTTGCGTTGCGCATATCGTAAGAGAACTACTGTATCCACCTTTTCTAATTAGTTCACCGTGTAATTCATAATTGGTTATCTGTCGCTTCACTGAGCATGACTTCTATTTGTGCAGATAAGAAGTTTTATGGATAATAACATTCTGTACCTGGTTAATGTTATATAAATTGCTCTCAAAGGCTGGAGTGGTACACACAAAGCATGAGACGACTTATTGGTTGAATTCCAGTTTTAACTTCAGTCGCTCCAGTTAAGTTAAATACCGGATATTTCAAGTTCAGTTCACCTATTCCAATTCTAGCTGCGAAAATAACAGGCACATTCGTTCACCAGTACAGCTACCGCAATAACTCAAGTTTTATACACATGCATTTATTTGAATAAGGAGTTCAGTTATTTCAGTTTTTTAGGCTAATTTCTCCCATAAAAATGAGTTAAATGTAGGATAATTAGGTCAATCAACGGTGTGATGTGCGTGTGTCTGTCGGTCTGCTTGTATGCCTCCCTCCCCACTATCAACTTCTGAACGGCTGCTGCTATCTCGGTTTGAGGGGCGTGGTGGCGCAACGGTCAAGCTGTTGGCCTCTCTCACCAAGGTGGACTGGGTTCGATTCCCGGTCAATGCATGTGAGATTTTCGAAGTGAAATGCCATGTCTTGTGGTACGGATTCCACGTAAAAAGGAGGTCCCGTGGCTCATAATCACAAGATTCACGGTCACGTAAAACTACAATCTTCTTCCTTTTGCTATCTCGGTGAAATTTTGTATGGGGCTACCTCCATACATTCGACTTTCGCTCTTTATACTAACATCATTATTGCCAACTGTTACTATGATTTATTATTAAACACTCTTTGTACAATGGGGGAGCCTCCGTGGCTTAGGCGGCAGCACACCGGCCTCTAACCGATTGATCCATAGTTCAAATCTCGGTCACTCCATGTGAGATTTGTGCTGGACAAAGCGGACGCAGACAGGTTTTTATCCGGGTACTCCGGTTTTCCCTGTCACAAATTTCATTCCAGCAACACTCTCCCCCGTCATTTCATTTCATCTGTCATTCTATTAATCATTTCCCCAGGGGAGTGCAACAGGCTTCGTCAGCCGGCTCAGTTCATATCTTCGCCGCTAGATGGGGGTTTCATTCATTCCATTCCCTGCCCCGGTCGGTCGACTGGAAGCAGGCTGTGGGTTTTAATTTTCTGTTTACAATGGGATATATTATTGAAATTTAATATTTTTCAGCTGGTCAACACGATTGTACCCAATTGTAATGGGTGTTTCGCTAAACCTGAAAACAGTTTACTTGAGATTAATTAAAAAGTCGTAGGATTTTAAGAGCGTTAAAATCCTTTAGTATGCCTTCCTTAGGAGGGGAAGTAAAGTCGGCGGGCCCATGTCATAGATTTATGGCATGTTAAAGAACAACTGCAATTGATCGTGTGTAACAAAATGTGTAGTTAGAAACGCTCTGTCAAGTTCCAACTTTCACCGCTAGATGTTAGTGAGAGTAGCATCTGGTAGCCAAAGTTGGAACTACTTCAAATTGAACTTGTTATGGCCATTCGGCTGCAATTCATAAAATTCACTCATGTTAAAAAGAAAAAAATCAGGATTAGGGAAGCACCCATTACAATTGGGTACATTCGTGTTGACGGCCTGAACATATTAAATTTCGATTAGGCTACTAAGGCAACACTGAAAAACATGACTTCCATCACGATAATATTGTTGAATGTTGTCATTTGCATGGAAAGCTAGGGATTTTGTTCTTGCTGTACACGCAAGTAGATTATATTGTTCGTAGGAGCACTGTGCGGATGCTTCGTGGTAAACTTTCTGATCGCAGATTCTGCAATGAAAGCCGTGAATTGTTGTTCTTGTGAATTTGTACCACGTAGGTGGTACCAACTTAACATTTATCCCTGAGAAACTCGCCAAGAGCTCTCCGTATTTGACCGAAATGTAGACAAACATAATACACACCCACCAACAGAGAATTTATATACATTTGAGCGTTTTCAGTGATGCCAACTGTTGGTAAAACATCGATGATTGCTATGCAGGACCTCGTAATTCGCAATGCCTTTCCTTTCCATTCTCTTCCTTAAAGCTTGTCACGATGCCTAGGTGGACGTGTGTAGAATATATTTGCCCTTAAATGCACAATTCGACGAGAGTGTACGTCCACTTATGGCTCTGGATGTATATTGGAGATTAGGAAGAGAATAGGTGGGAGCAGTTTTGCATTCCCTCCATCGCTATGGTACTAACTGTATAGGTAGTATATCCTCGTAAAGATCGTAAACACTAGCCAAATTTCGATTAAACCTTTTACGATAAAAGTATGCGCCTCATACAAACTGTTGATCTGGTTTTAGGTGTCTCCAGTATTCTGAATTATAAGTAATAGGTGGTAGCTATTTTTGTTTTGTTTTCGCTAAATTTGCAATGGAATCATCCAGTGTTGACGAAAAATTGGAGAAACAAAGCAAACACCAGCAACACATAATTGATGTTTTTCTTAAGTTTCGGTGCTGTCACCTGAAAGTATTAGTTGGTACCAAATTACCCTTGATTAACTCCCTAAAAATGTGGGAAGTGGGCTGTTCAATTCTTTACAGAACATCTTGCTTCTTTTAAGTTACCTTTGAGCCGCCTGTGGACCACGTGGCTCTTATCTCTAGCAGATTTCATCTTAGCCCAGTATTCCTTCATTCTGGCACTGTGAATGTCCTTCCGCTCCTGAGTCCATTTCACACCTACTCCTGGACGCACTGTGCGCTTTTGCTCTTAGTGACTGGAGAGAGCCTGATGTTCTGTATTTATTCTTGTCGTAGATGTTACTGGGATCAATATCCAATTGTTCAAGGTCTTTCCTGACTAGTTTCGTCCACTTGGCGTTAGTTGCTTTCCCGCTAGAGACAGTGTTCAAAATTCTGGATGTGAGCCTCTCATTATCCATTCTCACAATAAGACCATAGAAGATCAGCCTCCTCATCCTCATAGCTGTTGCAATGCTCTCCACTTGTTCATACAGTTCATTGTTGTGCCTGATTCTATACGTGCCTTCCTCTTTAATAGAGCCCATGATTTTACGCAGAATCTTTCGGTCCTTCAGCTCCAATTTCCGAAGTTGTCCTTTTCTGACCATATTTAGGCAGTCTGAGGCAAATTTATTAATTTATGTATTTGTTTATTCGTTTGTTTTATTTGTTTTTTTCTTCGTTTCTTTATTTACTATATAATCAGATTTCCTCTCTTCTGCTAAATAAAGCAACATGAACTTCATGGGAAGATTCAAGCAATACTGAAGAAAAATATAACCATCAGTAACCGAGACGCATGTCAAAGGGTGAAAATTCCTCTCACGAATGTATTGTGTTGTGCTGTGTCTAAATAAGAATAAAAAGAAAGAGTGGGTGAAGATCAAGATATTCCATATGAGGAGAGATTGAGATCTGTGACTAACAAGTGATTGATCGCATATGTAAGCCGCATTACAGGCTGTTTGACAATGCAACACCCTCTCAGTACCCGTATCGTCTCCATCAACAGGGCGTGGGCGTGATCAAACGAGTTACATTCCTGAAGTGGTATTCATCCTGGCTAGTAGCCAATAGCCGTGTTCTTCTGCTCCCTCGTTCCATTCAACAGCGCTGTTTTCAGGAAACGGCCAGTAGATGGCTGTAAATGTTAGAAACTGGACGCTTTTTCGATCCTAACTTTGTAAACTTCACAGTTGTGCGTACGTAAGTCACTAACCATGAGAGAACTCAAGAGCTGACGTTTAAAGGTCACAATTCAGGTCACCAGTAAATTACACCGACTTACTGGAAATACTAGTCGTATATTCTAATCACTGTGTTTATTTAGAACGGAATCACATGTTAAAATCCTAATATCCAGAATGTGAACGCATAATACTCAGCCCAAGGATGCAGGATCGAATCCTGGCAGAGTCATTTTACGTACTGTAGGCTATTAGGGAGTGAAAATGTGAGGGAGCCGTGTCAGTAGAATTACTGGCACGTTTAAGATTCCCTTCGGGGTGAAACTCCGACACCCTGACGTCTCTAAAGGTCGCAGTAGATAAAATGGACGAAAAATCAATAACAGTTTGATTATCATAATAGCCAGGTTAAGAATATTCGCTGTCTGGCATCTCAATTAACAAACGTGGAGTAGTGGTTAGCGTTGGAGGCCCGCGTCCGATTCCTGGCTCTGCAAATAATTGTAATTTTGACTCGAGCTACTGAAATGGTACCGTAACATTGACATGATTGTCTCCCAGGTGGTGTCAATTTCGAAAAATTGCACCAGACCAATTGGCTACAGAAGTTTACCTCCTTCTTCTTCTTCTTCTTCTTCTACTTCTCCTCCTCCTTGTTGGTGATGGTGACTTTTTCTTCTGTCTAAGATGATTGAAACTTAGCAAGGAATTGCAAGGAAGTGGCATTGGCCAATCAGAAGATACCGTCCAGTCACTTGCCAGAGTTCAGAAATAGCCAGAACTTTGATTTTGAGCCTTGGTTGACGTAGCTACCGTGGTCGGTAAGACGCTCCGTATATTTATCTGTAGCCTATATTGATTCGTGAACTGTGCGTGAACTTTAGTTTTAGTACCCGATTTATTTTTACATTTCTAGTCCTCCTTCGAGCAGGTTCTTTGTGTAATTGTTCCAGCTCGAGTATTAATATTCGTCGCATGTCAAGGAGCGCACAATGACACTCCTTGCGACAAACGAAATAACATTCCGTGGACAAAAGTGAATCTCATTAATTTCTTCTCACCACCTTCAACAATACAAGAGACTACGTTAATTTATCATCTGGCCTGCGACACTCGGTCTTTACAAACCCCGCCTCATTCAGATTGTCTCTACAACTTCCATCTTAGGATTTCCTCATTTAAATAATGTTCTCATGAGAAGTTACGAGTCAAAAGCATGAAGCATATTATTTAAATTGAATAGTTTTCAACATTGATGATCAGCTTTTTTTAAATCCTCAAGTAGTAGCCAAACAAGTAGTATCAATACTTAAAAAATATATACTTGCCACTAACGAGCAATACAGTTACTATTACAGTAAGAGCCAATCTGAATATTTCCGTAGCAACTAAGTGAAAGTTCCTCCCTCTCAATCACGCTGCAGCACATGGACTTGTTCGCATACGAAACTCATTGCGTGCACATGTGCCTTCAGATAATAATCGCGGTCTAAGACTGGGTTTGTCGGATGTATTAGCAATACCCTGATCAATCTCCTAACAATGTGGGTTTCCATTTTGTTTGTTTTGACAAATGCATCAGCATGAGACTGTCTGTATACAGGCAACAATGAAAATGTGACTTTATGGTCATAGTTGGTGGATTGTTATTAGGGAGTTTCTGGGGGGGAAGTTAGGTATCTCTCACTGTTAATTCAAATGTTATTATGGAATACTGGATATTTAAATCATTTAGCGCTGCGTACAGGAAAATCTCATTGTTTTTGAATAATGGGGTAAGCAAAAAAAAAAAAAAATCGCAGTTAAAGTTGCAGTTGTTAGTGCTCAGCTGAATGAATGAAGATTTAGTGAAAATATATTATTGATTCTCATAATTTGAAAAGTGTCTTGGTGAGGTTTTTTTTAGCGTATGGCTTTTAGTGCCGGGAGTGTCCGAGGCCATGTTCGGCTCGCCAGTTTTTTGTAGCTGCTTCGAGACGGACACCCAATGGGTGAGCTACAAGTACCGTTGGGGAGGGAAGGAGGGAAGTTGGACTGTAAGGACGAGGAGTTGGAAGGTAGCGGCTGTGGCCTATAGTTAGGGACCAACCCCGGCATTTGCCTGGAAGGAAGATGGGAAACCACAGAAGACCATCTTCAAGGTTGCCGGCGGGGGGATTCGAACCTCCTCGCCTCTCGGATGTGAGCGACTGCCATCAGTCATGCCGTAACCACCACGGCTAACTCACCCGGTGAGGTGAGCCATACCGACTGACGAGCCCAATGGCGCACGTGGGCGAAATTGATAAGTATGTGATGCAGTAATTCTCCATAACTAACAATACAGTGATTATATTATCTTCTTATTATATAATACGCTAAGATGTGTATTTCACTAAAACTCAAGCTCCTAAACCAGAGGGAGTTAGAAGGTGTGGTTTGTACCAAAATCTTCCAAATCGTCTCAATAGTACAGGAAAAATCTTGTTTTTCTTGAAGAGTCAACGGAAATATATGTATTTGTTTATAAAATGCTTTTAAACAAATAAACAGGATGATAGCCCTTGGAAGAACTGTGTCGCGTACAGCCCGTGTAGCACTAGTGCCTTGGCGGGTAGTCTGTACACTAGGACGCACACAACCCATTATGCGAGAGTTCTCGCACGGATCTGCCAGTGTATTTATATTAATATAGAGAGTTTTGAAGCCATTTTTCAATGTCATCTTATTGACAATATTGATATTTCTACTTTTCAGTCGTTCAACACAATATAATACCAATTACTGGGACATGCAAAAAAATAACATGAAAAAAAAAAGACATTTCATCAGAAGAGGGAGAAAACTGTAGGATGACATATTTTGCTCGTCTAGGGAGCTTCATCGGATCCAAATATACAACAAAATTACTCTGCAAAACACTACCAAACCTACAATGTCTGTCTGGCTATCTGTCTGTCTACCCCTTAATATTCTCGTTTCCAACGATGTTGGGGATGAGATGCGATGAAATTCTATGTGGCGGATGTTTCCTACGGCCGGATGATCTTCCTGACGCCGACCACACGAGAAGAGTTAATGGGAGATGAAATGAATGAAGATGAATGAAACTGGGCAAGGATAATGAAATGAAGTCAGAAGGTATCGCCCCAGCATTTGCCTGGAGTTGAAAATAGGAAACCACGGAGAACCGTGCTACGGTGGGGCTCGAACCCACGTCTACCGAGTCCGCAGAGAGCTTGGCCCCACGGCCTAGCGCTACGCCTTAGCGAGCGTAGCTACCGCTGTCGGTTCTACCAAACCTACAATGACACCCACAAGTGGTCTCTGTCCACCAAGTACAAAATGCACGTCTAAAATCGTAGAAAGTATGGCAACTATGCGGATTACATTGTGATGACTGACCGAGAAGTTGCAATATCAAATATTTTTATTAATGAAAAGATTGCCATTTAAGTGTGCCGTATTGAGTAACAAAGTTTACTCCAGAGTTTTTGTTCGGTCAGCCCCAGTTGCGCAGTCGTACAGGGGCAGTCGGCGAGCCTCAGGAATGTCCCATTGGTACGTGAGCTGCTTTCCGCGCAACTGACAACTCACGTACCAATAGCACATGCCTGAGGCCCACCGACTGTCCCCTGTACGACTGCGCATCCGGGGCTGACCGACCAAATACTGTGGCGGAAACTGTATGTAGTTTAGTGTGCTGTGAGTAGAGAAATTCCGATACACTGCTGTATACTACAGTACTTCAAACAGTTGCTTTCCGTCTCGCTCCGCATTGCTCTATCAGATATTACCATGATTGAACTGAACTGTATTTGGGTTAGCAATTAGAAATGCATCGAAAACTTCTCGTAATCCTCGCCGCAGAGTTAGCTGAAAGTTCCTCTAGTTAATCCTGGGTTTGATTACTTTGCCGTAAATAGAACCTGTGGTAAGCAGAGTGGCTACTGGAAGGTTTTTATGGAGCTCTTCCGTATTCCGTCAATACACTGACCACAGTAGTGGTGGTAGTCGTTGCTTTAAGGGAAATATCGATTTACAAATAATGAAATTACTTGTACGTTTCCCTTTTCAGTATTTTCCACATGCATTTTGAAAGCAGTTATTTTACTTCTTATCTTTACTAATATTTTTATTTCCTTCATCATTATATTTTAGCAGCTATTAGACCAGAATTAAATGTCTTGGCAGCGCCGGGAATAAAGCCTGGACTCAATGGAACATTGGATGAGTTTAATATGTTAACAAATATCAAAATATTAAATGAATGTCTTTCTAAAACACAATGTCTCTTGAGAAGGTGTTCTTGACCATGCTAGAGTCCAAAATATCTGATACTAGAGCCACCAAAGTGGTCACGAGGTACATTTAGAGACTCCAAATTTGCTTCCCAGCTCTCATTAAATTTAATTCTGGTCTGAGGGTTGGAATGGGGTACACTCAGACTCTTGAGGAAAAGTGCCCGCCTCGTTGCGTAGTGGCTAGCACTCTTGGCTGTCACCGCGGAGGCCCGGGTTCGATTCCCGGCTCTGCCGAAAAATTTAATTCTGGTTTGAGGGCTGTAACGGGGTACACTCAGCCACGTGAGGCAAAACTAAGAAGAGGTGGATTCGATTCCTATCTCAGCCATCCTGGAAGAGGTTTTCCGTGTGGTTTCCTACTTCTACTCAAGGTGAATGACGGGGTGGTTCCTAAATTAAGGCCATGGCTGACTCCTTCCCAATCCTCAGCTGAATTACAAATACACACACTAGTACTGCCATCACAATAACACAGGTTATCAGACAAATTCCACACCCAAGTACATGGGGATACATGACACTGGTGTCACAAAACTCCCAAAATAAATCGACAACAACAACTTGAGGAAAAGCTGAGAAGGGCTGATTTCGATTCCCGCCTCAGCTGTCCTAGAAGTAGTTTTTCGCAGTTTAGCACCTCTGCTTTGGGCACATAAGGCCACGGTTTCCCCGTTCCAAATCTTAGCCTTAGTTACAAATACACACGTGCTTGTATACCAACCACCATGAAATGGGTTATTATGAGACAGATTAAACGCACCCAAGTACACGGGGCTACATTACCGCGATGTCGTCAAGTCTCTAAATGAATCACGTTAGAATAGTGTATTTTACCATTTTGTGAAATGAGCTGTTGCCTGAATCATGTGCTGTGACATACGATAGAAATTAACCCTCGGAATGAGCAATATTTTCTTGGATTCAACGTCCGACGCTACTTCACACGGATTGGGCAAAATATTCAATGATTCTTGAACGTGACATTTTCACAAATTTAGTGTAGCACCATAAAGCATTTCCGTGGTATCCCTGCTTCAACTCTAGTTAAATACCGGTGTAGTTCCTAACTTAAGGCCACGGATACATCCTTTCAAATCCTAGCCTCCATGACAATGTAGAGACACTACGGTACTACAACAGGTTATCAGACAGATTCCAAACACCCAAGTACATGGGGCTACATGACCACGATGTCGCAAAGCCCCTAAATTAATCAACAACAATTGTATTGGTTTTTATGGGAAGAGATGCGTTGTGGGGTTATGTAATTCCTTCCAACACTTAGACTATATTTTTGAATGCAAAATATGGCGGGGAAGCTACATGAGCTAAAGCGCAAGGACATATGCCACTATTTCTGGACTCTGACGTCGGCCATCCTTAAAATGGTTTTACATGGTTTCCCATTTCCAACTCTCAATGACGACATCTTACCTTTTAACAGGCCACTATTGCTTCCTTGTACATTCTAGTCCAATTTATATTGGTTGGTTCCTCAGTTTAGGGGCTGCGAAAAAGCGGTTATGTAGCCCCGTGTACTTTGGGTGTGTGTGGAATCTGTCTGATAACCGGTGTTAATTGTGATGGCTGTATTAATGTGTGTTACCGGTAAGGACTGCAGACATTCAATTTCCAAGTAGTTCCTACTTTTGCTACTAAACGCCACCGTCAACGACAACTAGTTCTGAACTTGGTTACTAGATGCCACTGCAGTCGTCTCCTGGCGACGAACGTTGGAACCTAAGAGCATTAGTCAAATCTAACCTATAATTTAGCTTCACGCAAGTGTAATTAGAGGAAGGTTCTTTTATATGCCATAAATCTATTACTTGGGACCGTTGGCTTTACTTCCGAAGGAAGGAATACTGAGGGATTTATAACACTCTTAAAAATCTGACGATTTCGGCCGGGTTTGAACCCGCGATCTTGGTCATAGAAGCTCAACAAGCCACCAACAGACTATGCCAAAAAAGCCACCAACCAATTCATATTCATTTATTTCATTAGCTCCCCGCATATGAATAACGTCAGAAAGGCCATACGGCCATACTATAGATCAGGCGTTTCCAACCTTTTGTAACTGTGAGCGCCACCCCCATGCCATACCAACTACACGATCACCATTAAACTGAATATAATAATAATAATAATAATAATAATAATAAAAATAAAAATGCAACAAGAATGCACCTTCTTTATTTGCCTATTTCCCTGAGAAGTACTGAAATTGCTAGGGTATTCATCGCTCACCAGGCGTGCAGTAACTGCTTGCATGACTCAATGCACTCATGGACAGTCGAATCAGCATCATTAAAGCTTTCAATAATGGAACTAGGCAACTCTCAAAAATTGCTACTTTCACTTCAATTTTGTTACTCATAAAACAGGGATCTCCATTTATTTTACTGTAGATTAAAAATGTACTATTTCACAAAGTTACACAATTTCTGACTGTCAAAACTTGTAGTGAAAACTCTGTTATTCCGGTTCAAGCAACAGAATTTGAATTGTAGAATTCATCTCGGGGGAGATTATGCTCGTGAGCACGTTTTGATTCGTATGATGAGAGCCGCAAATGTCATTTAAAGAGCACCGTGGTACTCGCGAGAACTGTGCCAGCTTGAGAATGCCTGTAGACTATAGCTAAAGCCCTGCGCGGATGCGGATATCCGCGGAAAAACCCGCGGATATAGTTTGCATGGCTGTGCGAATAGCGGATAAGCTGCGGATAATGTTTGGAGAAAAATTGTGGATATTTTTTAGAATACAATCCGAACTTGTTTAATATCATTATTAGGATCTGCATGTATGTCATATCATATTTTACCGTAATGTTTTTTTTTCATGACGAATGTAAGATGATGATTTAAGCTAATCGCATTGAAATTATGTCATTAAGCATAATTTACACTCCGAACAGGAAAGGGTTGCAATTCTGGCCGTGAATCATACATTTTCAACATAGCACATGACATAGGCCTACTAAATCCTAAGGGAATGACTTTTACCTCAAATGTCTAAATATGTTGCCTTAGTAATTTATGCTTTATCTAATAACAAATATTATTGTAATCCCAAAAGATTCGGATAACAAACGTGCGAATGCGGAAAAAAAGGCGTGCGGATGCGGATAACAGTTGTACAGATGCGGGGCGGATGCGGATAACAGTCGAGCGGATGCTCTAACTATAACCTCATAGAAACTCATGCTGAGCTTCTATGCCCAAGATAGCGGGTTCAAACGCGGCCGAAGCCGTCGGATTTTTTAAGAGCGTTAAAAATCCCTCAGTATGCCTTCCTTCGGAGGGGAAGTAAAGCCGGTGGTCCCATGTCATAGATTTTTGGCATGTTAAAGAACTTTCCACTAATTACACCTGTGTGAAACTAAATTGTATAAGTTAAGAATGTAAACAACGCTCTTAGGTTGCTACGTTCGTTGCCAAGAGCCGACTGCCGTGGCGTCTAGTAGCTAAGTTCTGAACTAGGCCTAGTAGTCGTTGACGGTGGCGTTTGGCGGCAAAAGTAGGAACTATTTGAAAAATTCAAAGTTGCAGTCCTTACTTGAATTAAAAAACAGATACACACACAAATAAAGTCATCACAATTAACACCGGTTATCAGACAGATTCTGCACACACCCAAAGTACACGGGGCTACATGACCGCGTTGTCGCAGCCCCTAAACAAAGGAACCAACCAACCAAACTCATCTCACTTTATCGTTGACCCCTCAGGAAGTTATATAACATCTTTGGGTTGACGTACGTTCTAAAGAAGCAATACATGAAGTGAAGCATGTTTAATTTCATATTGTCTTCCTGTTTATAGAAGCACAGCATTGTGGGTCATCCAGTGTTTTAGAATCGGCAGCATAATATACTCATCGTTGTTTAGAAGTAGCGCACGTGTTGACCGTGTCTCTTGCACCAATTATGCAAATAGAAGGCAATAAACTGTGATATCTTGAGCGAGCACGTGTCAAGAGTCGTCTAATGCTCCTGAAAGGTAATAAATAAAACAGGGGGTGAGATTAATGCCCTCTGTGGATTATCTGCGTGTGACAGCGCTACAGTGCTCTCATCTGCATAATGTGATACAGAAAACATAATGAGAGGGACCATACACACAAAAAGAGAACAGGGCGGTGACATATCATTTAGCACCGTAGATAGTATAATTAGAAGAGATGGACACCAGCTTCCTTCATTTAGTTTCTTTAATGTTCGTTTTTCGCCCCATGCACTCCTTTCTTCCAATCTTACATCCTTATTTCCTTAGTTGGAGCTTTTCAGTCGGTCAAAACGAGTGTGTCCATAGTTCCTATCCCGACCACCGGCAATCAATTCGTGGAAGGGTACTGTATTAGCCTTTCAAGATGTATAAATAATTCATGTATTTATTTCAGGTACAGTATTAGGATTTTGTTTGTAAATCCCCACCCAATTTGATTGTTGAGGCAACACTGAAATATGGCTTCTAATATTATTTCCTTCCTTCCTTCCTTCCTTGCAATCTTACATCCCTTTTCCCTTCGGTTCGTTCCGTTCCTTCCTTCATGTTCCTTTTTACAGTATTCAGCCTTTTTTTCCTTACGTTCCTTCCTTTGTAAGGAACAAGATTCAGTCTTGTTTCCCTTTAGTTCCTTTCTTTCTGAACGCTTTGCAAATCGAAAATTACCCATGACAATGGTGTTGATTTGTTGTTTAAGCCTTGTGAGATGTAATTTAACTATCATTCAGGCAAACTCCCGTACGATTTTAACGTGCCGAGTGAGAAGTGGCTGGTAGATTGCACTATTAAACCTTGGCTCAGGTGAGGTAATGTGAAGATAAAACTATTGCTTCGTGTAATAAACTGCAGTACAATTCTGACATTCATCGCTGAGAGATAAGCTCCGTGAAGTCGAGAGGAATCGTGCTGACTACGTCCAGGGGTGTCTAAAGATTCGTGCAGTATTCGCAGCTTATACAGTGCTCCTTATCCTTTCTCCAGCGTTAGTATCGGGAAGACGCCTGTTTGCCATCTCTTGATGAATACAGTACATTTGCATTTGTCAGTTGACACAGGCTAGAGTAAAAGGTGGCTTTTCACCGATGTCTGTCTCACTCATGGCTGTGATTATATGGAAGCTACTGAGGTATGGTTGGGGCTTAGTAATGACATTCAGGGCACAGTCAGTGCCTGTGAATGCTGTGAAAGGTTCAACTCATAGGGTTAGGACTACTGTTCTGACTCAGTGAAGAAAGCAATGGCAAACTACCTCACTCCTCTTCTTGCCTAGAACGCCTCAAAATAGCGCTGCATTGGGTTTTTGTGGGTATCTACTCACATAACGTAACGGCGGTGCTTTTTGAGGATCCAACCAGCCTTCGGGCTGACTACCTAACAGACAGTATCGGGAAGGAGACTACACTCACGCACAAGCGAAGGGCAAACAAGCTATTTAACTAATCCCTGCTTGCTACGGTGGGTGAGTGGTTATCGTGTCCGACTACCAACCCCCCCCCCCCCTCCCCCCAAGCTTGCAAGTTCGCTCCTGGCCGTAGTAAGTGATTTTTGAAAGGTGACAAAAATCACGACACGCATGTCATACGTTGTTGGCATATTAAAGATCCCATTTGAATTCAGTAGGCCGTGTTCATAATGGCAAAATTAATATCGGGATTTTCTGCCAACAGAAAGTTCCTCCATTCTCTACTAGAAAGCGCTGTAGTGTCAAGGAGCTTAGATATTTAACCTCCTTGACTTTCATAGCGTTCCAAGGAACAACAAAATTTGACATGCAAGCTGCCCTCTGGGCGTCAAATAACAAAGATTGTACCCGGCACCCGAGGTCATACGATATTATTATTATTATTATTATTATTATTATTATTATAATTATTATTAACTAATTCCTTTCTTACATGCTTTAGCATTTACGCGCGTGTGTGTAAGTGTGGAGAGGGTGTGATGGTGCAGCGGGGTAGCTACTTGACTTTCACCCAGACAGCCAAGGTTTGAAGCCCGGCTACTGCAAAGTGAAATTTTCAATTGAGAAATAACGTGGTGTCACAAACGGAATCCGGTCAAAACCAATAAGAGCCAGCGTGGTTCTGATGACCTCAAATTATTTGAAATGCAGTACGCTGATGAAAGTATTAAGCCACCGGGGTTATTACGTAGGATTAACGTGGAAGGCTATGGGATCAGGCTCTCTCCAGACTTGATATATTTCTATTCAGCACCATTTTTTTTTACAAAACAAGAATCAGGATAGGAACTAAGAATTCACATGGGCAATAGTCGAATGAAGTCCATTGAATCCGACAGACTGGCAACAGCTCTGGTTAAGCCAAGAGCCCTTCCAAGTATCCTTCCGTATGAACCCGTTATTTATTTATTTATTTATTTATTTATTTATCGTATGACTTTTAGTGCCGGGAGTGTCCGAGGACATGTTCGGCTCGCCAAAGGCTGTAGCTGCTTCAATTGGACACCCATAGGGTGAGATACAAGTTCCGTTCAATGTCAAGTAGTTCCAACTTTCGCTACCAGATGTCACTGATACCTAGTGGTGAATCTTGGAACTTAGATAGAGCGTTCCTACGAAATATAACCTAGTAATTTAGCTTCACACAAGTTTAGTCTGTGGAAGGATCTATTACATGCCATATATCTATGACGAGACCGCCGGCTTTACTTCCTCTCCGAAGGAAGGCATACTGAAGGATTTTAACGCTCTTAAAAAATCCGACGACTTCGGTCGGGTTTGAACCCGCTATCTTGGGCACAGCAGTTCAGCATGCTCTCAACTACACCACCGTTAACGCCGGGTAATATAAGCCAATAGGCTCTAAATTATAAGTGAGAGAAATATTATCTTAAAGGTGTTTGAGCGAAGATGCACCACATGCAAATTGTTGGTATTTTTGTGTACTACTCAAGAACCAGGGCAGATATTCCAATAAATAGTTCTTTGCATTCAACATTAAAAGGAGCGTGACAAAGTAGTAATATTCTTAAAAAGTGATTCTTTTGTTCTGGTAAGCTGCATCTCCTCTCTTAACAGAATTTTAAGCAGACTTAGAAATCGTTGTTTAGAAAAATATGTATTAGTGACCTGGTGTTGTTACACATTGTAAAAGTCTGTGTTAGTTAATGAAATTTAGATTACTCCCATCTGTGAATACTTCTTGCAACTAGCGAGCGCGAGTGGCAGCAACTGAATGTAGATTGGTTGGCTTCCTCAGAGGGATTTCTTGTGGCTGATGATTAATCATGATCTGAATGTTCAACTTCCTCTGTTGGATTTTGGTGCTTTCGCCGACGTGACGGTTAGTATTTTCTGTTTTTGTTGGTTGTCGATCAACTGAAGCGTCATGGCAATCTTTGTTTGACCAGAGATATTTTGTGATTGGAAATTGTGAACTTCGTTGCTCCGTCGTTTTTCTTCCCTGCGCCCCACGGAGTATCCGTGTGCGTTAAATCACTCACCACGACCGTGATGGAGAGCTGCAGCAACTTGGACATGGAAGGTTCGAATCTCTGTGCAGACAGTGTTTTCTTCACGGGGTTTTTCCGCACACCCTCCAGGCAAAAACCTAGATAGTAAACTATACTACCTTAGATCTAGTCCCGGGGCACCTACATCATTCCTCACCTCAATAATTACTGTTACAGTTACTATGATATGCATTATTATTATTATTATTTATTCAATTCACCATTACAAACATGGGTTACTCTAAAGCA
Source organism: Meconema thalassinum (assembly GCA_946902985.2). Classification (NCBI taxonomy): domain Eukaryota; kingdom Metazoa; phylum Arthropoda; class Insecta; order Orthoptera; family Tettigoniidae; genus Meconema; species Meconema thalassinum. The sequence goes on from OX336388.2 coordinate 1,213,744,576, forward strand.
CGGGTTAAACCAAGTGCTTTACAACAATACATAAAAACTATAATACTAACTATAATACATACATATCATGTATATACAAAATATAGAGTCCATTATCACTCATTCACTAGCCAGGAAGGATCGCACAATAGTGCATGTGGACAATAGGACAGAATGCTGCATACTCCTGTCGGCGGAAGATCCAATTCGTTCAGACTCTTGTGGAGTGTGTGAGGTATGAGGCCGTTGACTGACAAGATTACAAGCACTATCCGGACGCAGTTCATCTTCCATATCCTCTTGATTTCCTCTGCAAGCTGCCTATACTAGGTGATTTATTATTATTATTATTATTATTATTATACAGATTCATAAATTCCTCATTTTACAATGGTAATGGTACAATGACTGAATATACGGACTAACGTCGAGCAGTTTCAGAGTTCATAGGAATCGTCGCAGTGTATGGCAAGTGTCCAAGATCACCGACTATTGGATCTGTCTCAGCTTGTGAGCCATTCCGAGAGCCTGTAGTTAGTCCACCAGTCTTGAAGGTACAATATCAGTTGCAGACAGAATTATAGGCCGGATGTACACCTGCTTTAGCTTCCTCATTTGTTTTACTTCAATGGCCAGGTTGGTGTATTTGTTGGGCATAGGCTGTTTGAAGGTTGTGGTTGAGTGGTACAGATATATCGATTATCACAGCTTCTTTCTTTTGTGGACCAAGAAGGAGAATATCAGGTCGGTTGGCTTTCATGGTTTCATCAGTGCGGATTTCTCTGTCCCAGTATAATACATGGGTTCAATACTTCCATTGTACGAAACATCTTTTGATTGGTAGGCCTACTTATAATACGGAAGTGAGGAGTCATCCAGTCCTGTAGTTTTGCGCGATCTTAGCAACATTATTGTGGCGCTCGGTGTAGTTGGACATCCACCGATAATGTGATCTAAGGTTTCACCCTACTTGCCACATTTACGACACTTATCCTCAACTTCTGGCCGGCTCCGTGGTGTTGGGGTAAGGCGCCTGTCTCTCACCCGGAGACCCCGGGTTAGATTCCCGGCTCCGTCAGGGATTTTAGAAACTGACGTAAGGGCTGGAACGTGGTGAACTCAGCCTCATGAGGACTATTGAGTAGCTGTCTGGCAGTGATGCAGCGCCCCGGTCACGAAAACCAATATTAACGGCTGAGGGGACCTGATGCGCTGACCACACGTCACCCCAATATTTCCAGGCCGAATGGCTGAGCAGGGGTCGCTTGGTAGGGCTAGGCCCTTCATGGGCTGTAGTGCCAGGGGTTATTTACTATCCTCAACTTCTGTCTGTTTTAAGATGAACCTTCTGTAATTCCTTGTAGGAATGACTCTGTCTTCGGAGTCACTGGTCACTGTCAGCCTTACAAATGGCAGCATACATTGCATTCTGTTCTGATCTTCGAAAGAAGTACTTCCTTAAGTTCACGGTTTCCTTGTAGCACAGGCGGATCAAACTGACAATTCCTAGTCCTCCTTCGCTTGGTGGTTGAGTTATGCATTGAACAGCAGACTTGGGATAATGAAGTCTGTGTTTGATCATTTGCACACGCACTGTTCTCTCAAGTCCTTCGAGGTCTGTTGCAGACCATTTCACCACTCCAAATGAAGAGGTTATTATTATTATTATTATTATTATTATTATTATAAAATAATATATGATTTTAACAGGAAGTTATTTCTTTCTTTATTTATTTATTTATTTATTTATTTATTTATCGTATGGCTTTTAGTGCCGGGAGTGTCCGGGGACATGTTCGGCTCGCCTGAGTCTGTAGCTGCTTCCAGCGGATACCCTAAAGGGTGAGCTACAACTTCCGTTCAATTTCAAGTAGTTCCAACTTTCGCCGCCAGATATCAATGATACCTAGTGGTGAACGTTGGAACTTTGATAGAGCGTTCTGACGAAATCTAACCTAACAAATTTTGCTTTACACAAGTTTAGTCTGTGAAAGGATCTTTTACATGCCATAAATCTATGACATGGGACCGCCGGCTTTACTTCCCCTCCGAAGGAAGGCATACTGAAGGATTTTTAACGCTCTTAAAAAATCCGACGACTTCGGCCGGGTTTGAACCCGCTATCTTCAGCATGCTACCGACTACGCCACCGAAGCGACTTGACTAATTGAATTCAGTGGCCCTTGACAGTATTATCCTTCAAATGGTCTGATGGAGATGGCCAAGGTTGTCAAGCCTACCAAAAATATTAGCCTTATTGTCAGATTACGGTAGCAGGAACAAAACATGGCGCCCACTAGGTGTGTCGAGAGATGAACAATAGGAGTCTCGTCTTGTAAGCTTTTAAGGGATTCTTCCTGGACTAGCTATTGTACAAAGAACAGAAGGACAGCAGACAGGGAATCTTGGGCCCTGCAGTCTGATGCTGGCAGGATTTCTATACAAGCGGAGAAATAACTGCCCGACGTAGTCTATTAGTTTAAGTGTACATTGCACTATATAGGGTGACAGATAAGTCACTGTACCCCTCAATATTGAGAATTGCAAATCATTTCAAAGAAGCTGGCAATAGTATTCATTTGGAGTAAGTACACAGCAAAGTCGGAATGATCAGCGCAGTCAGAATTCAGTGATTCAGCAATGGTGGACGTAATCAATAATAGTTGGGGTATTGAAGAACAGTTAAGGACAGGTGAGTAAGCGACAAAACAGGACAGGCTACGATTATGGTGGTAGAAACCATTTTTTTTTTAAAGGATTAGGGAAACACCCAATACAATTGGGTACAATCGTTTTGTTAGTTAGTTATTGGAGTTTTAAGGGGTGGAACAGCGAGGTCATTTGCCCCAACAATCGTGTTGACCGATTGAAAAACATTAATTTTGACAGGCTATGATTCCGTATCCTGAGGGTGGTATATCCAGGTTTTTCCATACTCTCGCCAGGAAAATGCCTGGATAGTGCTTCAAATTCCGGGGCACCTACGTAATCTCTTTCCCTTATATACACACATCAAAAAAAGTTTTGCATCACCTCGGTTCCAAGAGTTCCGGAACCTTTAAATACAAAGGGAATAGAGATCAACACAAACAACATTTCAGCTCGTTTTATTGCTCATGAGACCCACACATTGCATGTTGTACCATCATACAGCTAGACTTTCAGCATTTGTGGTCCAGATTGCAGTACACACCACTACCTATAATACCCAGTAGCACGTCCTCTTGCATTGATGCATGCCTGTATTCGTCGTGGCATACTATCCACAAGTTCATCAAGACACTGTTGGTCCAAATTGTCCCACTCCTCAACGACAATTCGGCGTAAATCTCTCAGAGTGGTTGGTGGGTCAAGACGTCCATAAACAGCCCTTTTCAACATATCCCAGGCATGTTCGATAGGGTTCATGTCTGGCGAACATGCTGGCCACTGTAGTCGAGCGATGTCGTTATCTTGAAGGAACGCATTCACAAGATGTGCACGATGAGGTCGAGAATTGTCGTCCATGAAGACAAATGCCTCTCCAATATTCTGCCGATATGGTTGCACTATGGGTCGGAGGATGTCATTCAGGTATCGTAAAGCCGTTTCGGAGCCTTCCATGACCACCAGTGGCGTACGTCGGCCCCACATAATGCCACCCCAAAACATCAGGGAACCACCACCTTGCTGCACTCGCTGGACAGTGTGTCTAAGACGTTCAGCCTGACCAGGGTGCCTCCAAACACGTCTCCGACGATTGTCTGGTTGAAGGCATATGCGACACTCATCGGTGAAGAGAACGTGATGCCAATTCCGTGGGGTCCATTCAGCATGTTGTTGGGCCCATCTGTACCGCGCTGCATGGTGTCGGGGTTGCAAAGCTGGACCTCGCCATGGACGTCGGGAGTGAAGTTGCGCATCATGCAGCCTATTGCGCACAGTTTGAGTTGAAACACGACGTCCTGTGGCTGAACGAAACGCATTATTCAACATGGTGGCATTGCTGTCAGGGTTCCTCCGAGCGGCAATCCGTAAGTAGCGGTCATCCACTACAGTAGTAGCCCTTGGGCGGCCTGAGCGAGGCCTGTCATCGACAGTTCCTGTATCTCTGTACCTCCTCCATGTCCGAACAACATCGCTTTGGTTCACTCTGAGACGCCTGGAAACTTCCCTTGTTGAGAGCCCTTCTTGACACAAAGTAACAATGCGGACGCGATCGAACTGCGGTATTGACCTTCTAGGCATGGTAGAACTACAGACAACATGAGCAGCGTACCTTCGTCCTGGTGGAATGACTGGAACTGATCGGCTGTCGTACCCCCTCCGTCTAATAGGCCCTGCTCATGCATGGTTGTTTACATCTTTGAGCAGTTTTAGTGACATCTATGAACAGTCAAAGGGACTGTATCTTGGATACAATATACACAGTCAACGTCTATATGCCGGAGATCTGGGAACCGAGGTGATGCAAAACTTTTTTTTGATGTGTGTAGTTACACACACTACTAGAGTCATCACATATAGGCCTGTACAGGTTATCATTCAAGTTCAACATACACACAACTACATGGGGTTGATAACCAACATGTCCCAAGCCCCTAAAATGAATTTACAACAACGAATAATCCGGATACGTCAGTAAATACGTGAGATATGACAGTTGGAGTAAAGTGTAAAATTGTCTTTACTGTTATGCTCAAAAAACTCCCTGTTGTCCTGCTTGTATAATCGAGTGTTCTAGGAAGGCCAGTTCGTCAGGGCTGTACAGTGATGCTGCTGCCTGTTGAGTAAAAATAACAGTTTATCATCAACTACACGAATCAGGCAATCTCGACCTGCTGCTCGCGGGCCTATTTTCATTTATGGAAAAGGAGGCTTAGGAGATCCCCTTTTGTCCGTGTGCGTATTCGTGTGTGTGTGTAATTGTAATAAAATCTAAACGACTGCAGCGATTTCAATGAAACTAAGTAGGGTCATAGTACTATTTTGTCCTACCCTGACCGTGACCTTAACATTTTATTACGTCTTACCAATCCAACATGGGGTGGGGGAGAGCGTGATGGCGTAGTGACTTAGCTGCTCGTCTTTCATAAGGACGGCCGGGATTTGAATCCCGGTGACAGTGAGGTGGAATTTTCAACTGAAAAATCACGTAGTGTCAGGAAGGGCATCCGGCCTTAAATCCCCGGCCAAAACCAAAATAGCCTGGTTGGCTCCGGTGACCTCAATTAATTGGGAAAAGCCGAAAAAGGTTCATCAATCCAACATGGGGCTGTGCGAAATATTTCGCCGGCATTCTATAACTCCGAAACTATTACTGATATCAGCCTGAATTTTTGTACGGTGATAAAGGATGCTGTTAGAAGTTCGCTTATTATGCAACTTTCAAACCCCTGCTAAGTACAAGACGAACATTGCGGACAAGTGAAGTTGAAGCATTTAAATAGACGTTTCTCGAAATTTAACCATCCAAGCGCAGTGAAACATGGTACAGCAAATGTTTATACACATTGTAATGCACTGATATCTAATTTAATTCAATTGTTTACATAACCACAAGATGGTGGCTGTGCGAAATTTTAAAATTAAGTTTTTATTTCTAATGTCATGCGATCAAAGTCAACGTTTGAATAATGAACTTACGCAATAATCTTCATATAATAGTACCTAACTCTATGGCTACATACTGTATAAAAATTCAACATGGCGACCATCCGAAATATTTAGACGGTTCTCAATATCTACTAATCTATGACAGCAATCTATGTATGGTGATAAAGGCTATGAACACAAGTTCACATAAGAGACTTTCAATATCCAGGTGAGCACAAATCCAACCTTGGGGCGACGCAAAATGGAAATATTTAAATGGACGTTTCTCGCGATTTAACCATCTGAGGGCAATAAAACTTGGTACGGTAAATGCTTATGCACATTTTAATTCACTGACATCTAATTTATTTCAATTGTTTTCATAAACACAAGATGGTGGCTGTGCGAAATGTTAAAATCTCTTTTTTATTTCTTGTGTCCTAATCATGCGATTTTAGTTTGAATAATACACTTACGCAATAATCTTTATGTAATAGTACATATCTAAAAATCCAACATGGCGACCATTCCAAATTTTTAGACGATTCTCAATATCTACGAACTTACTACAGCAATCAAACTGAAATTTAGTATATTGGTAGAAACAATTCAAATAAGTAGGATATATGAAAATAGGATATTTAGTTCTCCCGGAACTACTTGTTGATTTTCATCATCATCAAGTTTCCACTCCAGTTTATCGGGTGTGGTTTACGAGCGCTCTCCATTTTAGTCAATTCATGTACCACTGCTCCTTCAAGACTTCATCCCAGTTGATTCCCTTGGATGTGACATCTTCCTTCACTTGGTCCAGCCATCTCCTCCTAGGTCTTCCAACAGGTCTCTTTCCAGTAATCTCAGTATGTAACCATTGTTTTGCAATTCTTCCTTCTGCCATACGTTTGACGTGACCAAACCATCGCAAACGTGCCCTAGTTATGGTATCCTTCAGGGACTGATTTATTCCAGCTTGTTCTCTTATCCTCTCATTTCTTACTTTGTCTTTCCTAGTTTTTTGAAGCATGCTTCTTAGAAACTTCATTTCTGAAGCCTGAAGTCTGCTGTCATCTTTTTTGGTAGTTGTGCATGTTTCCAACCCATAAGTCAATATAGGGACAAAGTATGTTCGAAACAGAATTTGTTTTGATCTTAGTGGCACTTGCTTATTCCAGAATAGATATTAATAATAATAATGTTATTTGTTTTACGTCCCTTTTAACTACCCTGGCTTTTAGAGACGCCGGGGTGCCGGAATTTTGCCCCGAAGGGGATCTTTAACGTGCCAGTAAATGTACTGACACGGCTCCCTCGCATTTGCGCACCCTCAAATGCCAGCTGACTGCGCCAGATTTCGAACCTGCAACCGGAATAGATATTGAACTTGCTGATAGAATTGACTTGATTTCTGAATACGGTTATTTAATTCAAGCTGTATTCTGTTGTCACTTGATATTAAGCATCCAAGGTACTGATACAGGTTTACTGTTTCCAATTGTATGCCCTCCAGCATTGTATTATCTTTACTTCTCTGTCTGTTAACAGACATTGCAGCAGTTTTTGTACTTGTTGATTTTATTTAATTTTATTATTGATATTAATTAATAATTTTATTATTATATTTCCTAATTATTTTATTACCGGTATCTAATTATTTCATTGAGAGCCTCCGTGGCTTAGGCGGCAGCACGCCGTGCCGGCCTCTCACTGCTGGGTCCGTGGATCAAATCCCGGTCACTCCATATGTGATTTGTGCTGGTCAGAGCGGAGGCAGACAGGTTTTTCTCCGGGTACTCCGGTTTTCCCTGTCACAAATTTCATTCCAGCAAAACTCTCCACTTTCATTTCATTTCACCTGTTATTCATTTAATCTTTGCCCCAGGGGAGTGCGACAGGCTTCGGAAGCCGGCAAAGTTCATAACCTCGCCGCTAGATGGGGGCTTCATTCATTCCATTCTCTGGCCCGGTCGGTCGACTGGAAGCAGGCTGTGGATTTTAGTTTCGTATAATTATTTAAATAGCTTATTATTTTATATCTTATTTATTACTTTATTAATTTTATGCATTATTATATTCAATTCAATGGTGCTCGGATACTTGGTATGGCTTGAAGGTGGTGCTCACAGACTTAAAAAGGTTGAGAACTCTTGAGTTGACGATTTGAATATACAGCCACTTTCGTGGAATTTTTCTCTTGTGAAAGAATGCCATTTAAAACAATATAATTTCACAATTCAAAGAACAAGTAACTAAATTAATGAGTATACACTAAGAGTTATTCTTGTCCATTTACATTTACAACACTTATCTCCATGGCTTGTTCTGGAAAATAATCATGCGCTGCATTCAGGTATGGCGACATGGTGCTTAAAATTCGCAGTGTAATACATTACTAACCACACATCCACCAGCTGTTATACTGCAACAAAGGGCGAAGTAAATTGCTTACTGGAGGGTTCGTCTGTCAGCGAAGCGAAGCGAATCGAAATATGTCAAATGGTGGTAAACGTCTTTTTGGCAAGCATCTGCTTGAATACGTGACCAAGCAAGGACCATGATATCCAGGTGAATGATTGATAAATATTTGCAGGCTATTAGTCTCCACCTGTATCGTGTTTTGTACATACACTATTCAAAAATCCAGTCGTAACTTCTAGCGACGAAGAGTGGCGCCAGGAAGGAATGTTAATTCTGAACATGCGCGCGTTTTTGAAAAAGAGAAATGGCTTTAGGCGTAGCTCCTTTTGGGGCGGTCACATCTGCCATATCGGTCATTTCCAGTCAGGTTCAGACTTGAGCGAACAGGTGGCTCTTAGTGTGTCGTCTCGGTGATCAAGGACAATACCACATCCTTTCGGAAGGTTCCGCAGCAGCGACTTATTACCGTGAAAGACTAGAAAATGTATTACGTTTGTAGCGTGTCCACATTGGTTGGTTGGTTGGTTCCTTAGTTTAGGGGCTGCGACAACGCGGTCATGTAGCCCCGTGTACTTTGGGTATGTGTAGAATCTGTCTGATAACCGGTGTTAATTGTGATGGCTGTATTAGTGTGTGTGTCTGTTTTTTTAATTTAAGTACAGACTGCAACTTAGAATTTTTCAAATAGATCCTACTTTTGTCGCCAAACGCCACCGTCAACGACTACTAGGCCTAGTTCAGAACGTAGCTACTAGACGCCACCGCAGTCGGCTCTTGGCAACGAACGAAGAAACCTAAGAGCGTTGTTTACATTCTTAACCTATCCAATTTAGCTTCACACAGGTGTAATTAGTGGAAGGTTCTTTAACATGCCATAAATCTATGACATGGGATCGCCGGCTTTACTTCGAAGGAAGGCATACTGAGGGATTTTTAACCCTTTTAAAAAATCCGACGGCTTCGGCCGGCGTACGTGGCTAAACGCAGCTGCCCAAACAACAGGAGATTCAGGTTCGAATCCCGAATGCGGTCATATTTTCCAATCTTACCCATTAGATACAAATATTTCACTTATAATTTTAGCCTTAAATAATTACACTACTCGTGGTCATCACCACTATAAATATTCAACGCTGTAGACTCACTAGAAGCTTGTTCAGAGATATGAAGTTTGAAGTTAGCACTGGCAGTGGCCATCCTGGGCGTGCATTCCCAATACTCACTCAAGACAGATTCTAATAATAATAGGCTAATAATAATAATAATAAAGTAACAATCATGCACCTTTCTTCTATTTTCCTATATCTTTCTCCCTCAGAAGTGCTGAAATAGCTAAGGATTCCCCGCTCGCCAGGCATGCTGCAACTGCTTTCATGACTAATGCAGATAAGATACATTTACGTGTGGACAGTGGAGTCGAACCAGCATCTTTTGTGTTGCTCATAAAACAGGGGATGTCAATTTGTAGCCTATTTTCATATGTGAAAAAATAGGCTTATGAGATCACCTTTTGCCTGTGTGTGTTTGTGCGTGCGTATGTGTGATTGCCCCCCTCTAATAACTTCTAAAACGGCTGGAGAGATTTCAATGAAACTCGGTAAGGTCATAGTACTGTTTTGTTCGACCCCGACCGCGCTCTTTAAATTTTATTACATCTCACCAATCTTACATGGCGGCTGTGAGTAATATTTCACCGGCATTCTATATTTCCGAAACTATTACTGATATCACCCCTACATTTTGTACGATGGTAAAGGGTACTACTAAATGTACAGCTATGAGACTTCCAAAAACCTGTAAAATACAAAACGAACATGGTGGCCAAGCAAAGGTGAAACATGTTAATAGACTTTTCTCGCGATTTAACCATCTGAACGCAGTGAACTATGGTACAGTAAATGTTTATGCACATCGAAATACACTGGCATCTAATTTAGTTCAATTGTTCACATAACCTAAAAATGGCGGCAGTGCGCAATTTGAAAATTAAATTTTTATTTGTTTTGTATTAATCATGCGATCGAAGTGAACGTTTGATAATGAACCTACGCAAACATTGTCATCTAATAGTATATAACTCTAAGGCCTACATAATCAAAATCCAACATGGCGAACATCCACAATATTTAGACGGTTCTCAATATCTACGAATCTATTACAGCAATCGAACTTGAGATGTTGTGTGTTGATAGAGGCAATTAACATAAGTAGGATATATGAAAATAGGCTGTATAGTTTTTCACGGAACTACTTGTTTTTATTGTGGTTTAAAAATACTGTTTCACCGACTGTCAAAACTTGTAATGAAAACCTATTATTCCGGGTCGTGCATCAGAATTTGAATTGAAGAATGTATCTGAGGGCAACTTGTGCTCACGAGCTCGTTATAACTCGTATGATGGGTACACCCAATTGCGTTTGACACCGTGGTGCTCGCGAGCTCCAGGTTAAGAACGCCTGACCTAAAGTATACGAATCCTACTCCCATACAATTACAGTTGCTTACACCTTACTGAAATATGTTATCACACAGATTACACACACTAAGTTCATGGGGGTTAAAGAAGATTATTTTTCAAGCCTTGGAATGAAATAACTTCTAGAAGGACTGTAATAATCTACGCCCTATGGCAGCACGACAACCATTTCTTGTCCCATTTAGTGACTACAAGTGACTGCGGGTGATAACTGATAACCTAGAACTCTTTCAAGCAGCAATCGTAATCATCATCATCATGAACGCGCCTGTTGGTGTAGTGTTTAACATGTTTGGCTATCACTCCAAAGGTATTTATCAATCCTTCACCTGGATATCTTGGTCTATGCTTGGTCACGTATTCGGATACACCCACTCGTACCTATTGAGAACGGAAGACCCCCCACACTTTGTACCTGTGGAGCCGTATTCACCGTGGCCCATATTTTAACAGAGTGTATGGATCTAGCTGATTTACGAAGAAACCTTGGATTGCATAATACATCTATTTAATATTAGCCGATGACATGGTGGCTGCTCATCTCGTCATCCGCTTTATAAGTGAGAGTGGATTAGGGCCAGCAAACTAAATTTTCTATTGATCATTGACTCAAAAGCTGTGTTTTCTTTCGAATTCTGATTTTTTTGTTTTCCGTAATTTGTTTTATTATTATTTTAATTATTAGTTTTATTTAATTTATGATAGGTTGCCCCAGAGGAGTGCGTCAGGCCTCGGCAGCCGACACAGTTCATATCCTCGCCGCTAGATGGGGGCTTCATTCATTCCATTCCTGACCCGGTCGGAGACTGGAAGCAGGCTGTGGATTTTCATTTAATTTATGTTAGGCATTTAAAAATATAGGCTTCTGCCTCTAAATTTCTATACATTTATCAGCGTTGAAAGGGCAGATAACCTCGCTGTTCCGCCCCATAAAGCCACATCAATCCAATGGTAGGGGTTCAATTCCTTGGTCAGTCTGGAAATGTAAATCTGGGTTGTGGTATTTAATGTTTGTCTATCGTTGCCATGCAAGTCACCAAGTCTGTGTCAATTTCAAAGAATTGCACCAGGCCAATGGGCTTCACAAATTCTTATCATCTACATAATTATTCATATCTATAAAATTAATCGTATAAATGTTTCCCTACTAGATGGCAGTGAAATTGAAACATCAACATTTACAAGTAGATCACCCTAATGGTGTGATCTTGCAAAATGTGTACCAGGTAGCCGAGGCCATAATATAATTACCAGTTCCTTGGCGTCATCGCTGCATTTGCCATCCAAACTTATTATTATAAACAATATGCTTTACTTGGAATCAGACTGAAAAATAACTAGTGTATTGTTTCATTACTACGGTCGATTAAGGATATCCTTAACCTGAACAATATCCCATAGTTTTGTACATGTAAAAGTGAATATCAATATGTTGATCATGCAAGTTCATTGGACGACACTCTCATAAAGATCTGCGGGTACATCCTGCAGTAGGCTTGTCTGTGTTTAAGCTCTCGTACGCTATCGATGTACGATCTCTATGAATGGGGGAGTGGTAAGCTTGAGGTTCGACGATTTACATGTCCGTTCGGATAGCGTTAAGGCACCCACTCGCAGAGTTGCCGCCCTCCCAGTGAAATGTGTTCTCTCTAACAGATTCTGACATAACCTTCGTGGGTGGAGAATGAGAATGGGCTCGGTGATTGAATAAGGCCGTGGTGTTTTAAAGATTACGGTGCGCTTACTACTTCTCAACCTCCAGCAGGAATGCTGTTAAGCTTGTAATGAACTTGCTTTTTGTAGCCGCAAGACCAAGAGCTTGCTCGGCTAAAAAAAGAAAGAGAACTCGGCAAGGCCACGCATGGCTTGTTTCTAGTATTGCTTTAGGTTTGATGTTGCACGCAAACTTGTGCAGGATGTCTCAAGTCACGTTTATCTGCATACACCATTCCTCGTATGTCCTTCTCGTTGGAATACAGCATTTCGATAGTTACGGGGTTCGCGACATCGTAGTCGTGTGGCCTCGTGTACTTGGGTATACGTGGAATTTGTCTGTTTACTTCAGTATTTATTTATTTATTATTTATTTATCGTATGGCTTTTAATGCTGGGAGTGTCCGAGGACATGTTCGGCTCGCCTGAGGCTGTAGCTGCTTCAAGTGGACACCCCTAGGGTGAGCTACAAGTTCCTTTCAATTTCAAGCAGTTCCAACTTTCGCTACCAGATGTCAATGATATCTAGTGGTGAATGTTGGAACATTGATAGAGCGTTCCAACGAAATCTAACCTTTAATTTAGTTTCACACAAGTTTAGTCTGTGGAAGGATCATTTACATGCCATAAATCTATGACATGGGACCGCCGCGCCGGCTTTACTTCCCATCCGAAGGAAGGTATACTGAAGGATTTTAACGCTCTTAAAAAATCCGACGACTTCGGGCGGTTTGAACCCGCTATCTTGGGCGCAGCAGTTCAGCATGCTACCAACTACGCCACCGAAGCCGCTACTTCAGTTATTGTGTTGGCTGTACTCGTGTGAGCATTAGTTATTAAATTTAAGGTATGGAAGGAGGAAGCTTTGACCATAATTTAGATACCTGGAGTAGAAGTGGGAAACTACGGAAAACCACTTCTAGGTGGGGTGATCTGGGAATAGAACTCACCTCTTCTCAAGTCCGCCTCACTAGGCTAATGAAACCCGTTTCACCCTTCGACCATAATTAAAGTACTTGGCTAAGGCAGGAATCAAACCTGAACCTCAGAGGTGACTGACAAGAATGTTAGACGCTGAGCCACGAGGTGAAAGACATTTCATTTCAATAAACATCGCCTTTGGGGTCAATCGAGCCAAAGATTTACCCATGCTAAAACTCACGATTCCTTGATATCTACGAAGTTAAGCGACACTGGGCTTGGTCAGGAGTTGGAATGTAGACCTCGCCTCGGAGGTTTATATCTGCCTATTACACAGAAAACTTTTCTTCTCTGTGGTTTAGGGATATGTTATTTGAAGTGATTCATGTCTCAAGAAATTAGTTTTGGTCCGAAGGCTGGAACGGAGTAGTCCTACACTCAGCCTCGTGAGGGTAACTGAGAAGAGATGTTTTTTTCACCCATTAATCCGCCATTTCAGAAGTGGTTTTCCGTGTATTTTAGGCATTTCCGGAATATTACCTACTGTAAGTTAAAGCCTAGACACAGCCCTACAAGTACACAATAGTCTTATAAATAGCGTGTTGTTGATGATTCTTCATTAGATTTGCGACATCGTGCTCATGTAGTCCCGTGTGCTTAGGTGTGTGCAGAATTTGTCTGACAACCTGCGTCACTGTGATCTCTGTAGTAATGCGTATGTTTGTATTTGAGGTAGGATTTGGGTAGGAAGCGGCCGGGGCCTCAGGCATTTGCCTGGAGTAGAAGTGGAAAACCACGGAAAACCACTTCTAGGATGGCTGAGGTAGGAATCAGATCCGCTTCTTCTCAGTTTTACCTTACGAACCTGAGTGTACTCAGCTCCAGCCGTCAGACTAGAATTAAATTTCTTGGCAGAGCCGGGAATCGAACCCGGGCCTCCACAGTGACATCCAAGAATGCTAGCCACTACGCAACGAGCCGGACATCATTCAAATAGCACACGTTATCTTACATATCCCACACACTCAAGAACATGGAACTGATGATCACGTTGTCACAAACTCCTAAACAAAACAACCACTACTCCAATAGACTGGTGATGGTCAAGGAAGTATTTAAAGGGTGGTATAGCGGATCCAAATGCTCTCTGAAATCTACTTCCGATTTTAGAAACAGTATAGTCAACGTGCAAGACAATAGGGACAGGCTATATCTGGAGTGACAAGACGAATGAGTTTGAATTCTAGCGTCGGTCATCCTTGAAATGGTTCTTCTTGGTTTCTCATTTTCAACTCCAGGGAAATACCGGGACGGTTCCGCCTCCTCTCAACCCTCGCCCTGCCTCATTCATCTTAATTCATTTCATCTCTCATTACCTTCTGTGATGAGGTTGACGGAAGGAAAATGATCCGGCCACAAAATACAGGCGCCATATATAGACCCATCTCACTCCATCCCAACCCTGTAGAAACGGAACATCTATGGGCTAGAAATAAATAAATGAATTCATGAAGATGTTTAAACTAAGCGCTTAGCGACATAAAAAAGATGAAAGAGGCAGTTGTAGTCGGAAGGCTACTTGCAAATAGCGGAATAAAGATGTATTGTAATAATGTTATATGTAGGGTTCGGAAGTTTAAGCCCTAAAGAAGAACAAAATATGCAAGTAAATATGCCTTAAAACTATCTACATATGACCTAAGAACTATAAAATGTGACCAAAAAAACATGGCATTTCCTTGTTTGCTAATTGCTTTTGAGCTAAATATATCTACTGGAGTGACATTCTATTGAAAGGTGAAAGCACACTATCGTCATGTTCCATGACCTCTTGCGTACAGTGTCGCAATCTAACTTGTCCAGAAATATGTGCTAAAAGACGTCCGTAGAGGAGCGCCTTCTTGGAATCAGGTCTTCTAAACCTGCTATCTGCCTGTTCCGGGAAAAGAAAGAAAAATATATCTACTACACTTTTCGGAAATCCTGTGTTTGAAACTTGACGCAGATAACACGTACCTTGTTAACGACGCCTCAATTTAAACAAAAATGGAAATTATAATCAAATATGACCTTATATCACTAAAATATGACCAAATCTGACCGAAACAATAAAAATGGCCGAAATATACATTTATAGGCAACATCAAATTGCTTTAAACGAGGTCAGGGACCCGTCATTCAAACTTATTTTTCAGATTTCGGGTAAAATGAGCTCAGGAAAAAAATATGACTTTTCCTTAACTTCCGAACCTTATATGTTTTACATCCCTTTTAACTGCTGTGGCTTTTAGAGACGGCGGGGTGCCAGAATTTTGCCCCGAAGGGGATCTTTAGCCTACCAGTAAATCTACTGACACGGCTCCCTCTCATTTGCGCTCCCTCAAATGACATCTGACTGGGCCTGTATTCGATCCCACTATCTTGGGTTCAGCAGGCGAGAACGTTTCCGGTCACGCAGACATTGCGGAATAAAGAGACACCTCGTTCACACAGAGGCTTGTACATTATTTGCCTGAAGATAAAGTGGGAAAACTACTTCTAGAATGGCTAAGAGTGAAGCTCCCACTCACTTCTCTTCTCAGATGTCCCCACAAGGCTGAACACACTTCGTTCCAACCCCATACCAGGATTAAAATACTGTATCTCATTGGTAGAGCCGGGGATCGAAACCGAGCCATTTGTACTGGAAACTACTGTAATTAATTAATTAATTAATATGGAAAATCGACATTTGATAAAAGTTAATCGTGCAGCTTATTGGCTTAGCTATGTTTGCCCGTCGTTGATGGGTTCATAGAATAGAAAAAATAGTGTACTAGTCTCATCTCAACGCTACAAAGACTGGCGGGAGCTGGGAGTCTGGGCCTAAATTGTCGGACTTGGCAGACGTTGTTTTGCCATCACCTGTGATCCTGTGAATTGAATGATTTGTTACTGTGTGTTCTAAAGAGCTAAGCTTTGAGATATCTACCTAAGCAAGGTACCCTTCCGGTCAAGCTGTATGCCTCTCACCAAGGCGGACCGGGTTCGATTCTCGGTCAATGCATGTGAGATTTTCTAAGTGAAATGCCATGTCCTGTGGTTCGGATTCCACGTAAAAAGGAGGTACCGTGGCTCATGATCGCGAGATTAACGATCACGGTAAACTACAAGCTTGCTTTTTAAGGTATCCTTCTCATCTCGCGTTATTTTCAGAATATCAGAAGCAAGCTAGTTAAGAGATGGATACAGTTTGCACAATTGTTTCACTCCAGGGATATGAAAATTGCATTTAAACCCCTCACCCTTTTGTATATAATGAATAGTTAGGTTTTACGTAGATGGGTGTCGTTTACTTTAAATACGAATTATCATGTTATTCGCTCCAGTAGTTTTGTGGCCAAGCAGAAAAAACAACAGACAAAGATTAAATTGAGGGGATATTTGGTCATTGAATACCTTGCACGTGATAAATACAACGTTTAAGACAAAAATTCAAAATGTTCAGGCATAAAGTTTATTTTAATGAATGATAACTAAAATTATAGAATATTTAGTAGATCTAGGCCGCGGAAGTAATAACTTTTATAATTCACTTTTATTACGATTACATTCTTATTCATTGCATTACTGTATTTCTTGTTGCCTCAAATACTCATTGCCCAGCTGCTTTGTATGATAATACAGTCATAATAATAATAATAATAATAATAATAATAATAATAATAATAATAATAATAATAATAATAAAGATCCTACACATCATACTTGGCCCGGACTACAAAAATGGCATCTGCATCAGAAAATCCAGGTAAGAAATATACTCTAAGATAGAGAAGATCACAGACACAATGCGAAAACGCAGAGTTTGCTTCTACGGTCATATACGACGGATGATCGACTCCCGATGGACGGAACGTATCTTGAGTAACTTTGATTCAAAACCAAAAACGACAATGCTATGGTATGTTAACGTCCAGAAAGATCTTAAAGAAATGGGGATACGAGCAGAAGATGCACAAGGCCGAAATCTTTATAGAACAGCCATCAAGACGTTTGGGACTTTCCGGGACGAAATGGACAGAAGAACGTTGTGCTAAAAAAAAAATGCCAGAATGTAAAATGAGGCTTATTGTGGTCCCTAGTTGGCCGATTAGCGAAATTGAATGAATGAATGAATGAATGAATGAATAATAAAGGTTATGTTCCGCGGCGTTGGAGTGCTCGTTAAATCGTGCACCACGGCTGCAAGGCCAGATTTCTCAGATTGGAATCCTGGCGCTGACAGCGGTAATTCTAGTGTGATTTTCCCCTGGGTTATTCCATACTCCCTCTAGGCAAATGCCGAGATAGTACCTTAGTTCAAGTCCCGGGGGACGTATATCATCATTCATCACTGCCCTTGATAAAGTTACAGACACTACTACAATCACCACATAAATCCAAGTCATCAGACAAGACACACACCCAACTACATAGGGCCGATGACCAAGATATCCCAAGCCCCTAAAATGCATTAACAATAACAAAATAGATTATGCCAGTCCACTACACTCCGTTGTTTCTGTTTCATCTTTCACACATGTCTGAAAACAGAGTAGTTCTTCGTCCTAGCTCACAGTTCTCTTAATGTATTCCGTTTCCTCCAGGAAATAGCTGGCAGTCCTGAGTGGAAAAAAAAGTTGCAGAATGTGTGCGAGCGTCGAGAGTTTTTGCGTGCGACTGTACACATACCTGGATGGGTTTTATAACAGGTTTGGTGAAGCGTTAAGTTGCATCTAAATGCTGACAATCACAGGGCACGCCACAACGTCGAAAGGAAATTTGATAAATGATGCGTGCAGTATTGTAGGAAGTTTGTGGTGACAAATTTACAGATGAGTTTAGTTCCATTCATTGAATGCATTAATAGGTAGGGCAAAGTGGAAATAGGAAATCATGGATGGAATTGGTGTGACAGCGAGACGTTTGTTGTATTCCATCTGCATGCATCTAGTCTTTATACTAACGATGTTAAACATTATGATTCCACTGTAACACTCCTTTATTCAGAGCATGGTGGAAAGAAAGGAAGGAGATGCCTTCGCTGCGCTGCCTAGCGCAAGCTGTTGAAGCCAAAGGGCTCGCCCACTTTGGTTGCAAGAAAAGGGCTGCCCCTACACTTAAAGCCGTAAACCACTCCAACTAGTAATGGATTTTAGTGACATAAAACTGCAATGGCAAGTCAAGATTTTTTCTTGGATAGGCAGAATTCACTCTGTACTTCACGGTACTTAGACACAAATAAGCTGCGTTGTCGTTTTAAAAGCCAATTTAAATATAAATATTAGAGCACCTTTGCGAGGCTAGTTTTGAAAGGAAGACGCGGCAAAACGTAATAATACGCTGAAACACTGATTAAATTGAATACAGGTGTCTGAAGATGCGAGTTATACCAAAAGAAGGAACATCTTGGGAATTAATGATGCCGAACTAATTACCGGTACGGTATTTACACAAAATTGAGTTTTATGTTCTTATTGGTGTTGAGGCATTCATCAGTTTTTAGGCCTAATTTCGAGCACAGCCACTTTCACTCATTGGTCGTACACATTTTGATATTCAAGAATACGAACCTCAAAATTAATAAACAGAACAATTAAAACAGGACGCATATTTGCACAAAAATACGATATAGCCTGTACGTTTCGTTACCGTACGGTATTTTCTTTGGGGGTGGGGGGGGGAGGGGGTAGAAACTTGACGATTAACCTCGAATTGATTAATTACGTAGGCCTACCGTAATTATTGACCGACAGCCGTTTGATAATTTGGGATTTGCAGAGGAATGATTATTATTTTGTTGGTATTGTTGGCAACTCTGGCACTGTACATACTCTAATGACAGTTG
Source organism: Meconema thalassinum (assembly GCA_946902985.2). Classification (NCBI taxonomy): domain Eukaryota; kingdom Metazoa; phylum Arthropoda; class Insecta; order Orthoptera; family Tettigoniidae; genus Meconema; species Meconema thalassinum. Next base: position 1,213,763,524 of record OX336388.2, read on the forward strand.
GTCCCCCTGCTGGAGGGTTGTTGACCCATTAAGAGGAAGGGTCGTTTTCTTACCTGCGTCAAGCAGGACTCACTTGCAAGCAGGTAGCAGTGGCTACCGGACATGGTGTCATAGCACGCATGTAATATCTACTGTACTTGTTCAGTGTTTAATCATGTACATACAGTGTAAAATATATTTCTTTATACAGTCCACCACATGTTATTCTATGTATTCGACATAAGTTTTGGTCCTCCGGGCACGATTAGATGGCAAGGAAAACAGTGAAAATTGAACTCTGTGATCCCAAGACAGCATGGCTTCGCACGAATGCCGTGGGTTGCTGGCGGCATGGCGACTACTGGTCAACAGAATTCATCATCCTGGTAAGTCACCGATCATCCTTAATTATTCCTTGTGACTCATATGCATTCCTTTGTTTCTCCATTCAAAACTGTTCGTTTGTACTTGCAATGTATTGGTATTGCTAGTGATCACACATGATTTCGCCCGTAAAACTGTATGTTATTTGTACGCAGTTTTCCCGCAACTCTTTGAAACAAAACCAGGAGTTCATCTTTGTATTATGTAAATATGTTAGGTATTTGTCTTTTCGTTTTGTCATTCTTTTACGTATATGCATTTGGTCTATTGTGATTTTATATCATTCAGCAGTTTATTGGGAATTGCTAGTGAAAAATGGAACAAAAGATAAAATCACTGTGTAGCAAAAGGGGTAGGTTAAAGGCTAGCTTATCTCGCATACAAGGCTTCGTAGAGAAATTAGATTCTCAATCTAAGGACGTAGATCAGTTGGAAGATCAACGGGCTCACTTATCAAAAATCTGGGAAGAATATGAAACAGTTCAATCACAAATAGAGGATTTGAAAGAGGATGAATCATTTCAAGCAGAACAAGAATCTTATCGCTCCGACTTTGAGGAGCAATACTTGAAAACATCTGGTCTTATAAGATCCATAAACAGTGCAATTTCCAAGTCAGCAACTTCGCTAAGTGATTCTATTGGTGAATCAACTTCCAGTTCGCAAACACGTTCAGTTAAACTGCCTCAAATAAGTTTACCTACATTCGCAGGTGATTATTTAGAATGGCCCAATTTTGCCGATACCTTTAAGAATCTCATTCATGAAGATGCAAATCTGTCAAAAATACAGAAATTTCACTACCTAAAATCAGTGGTATCAGGCAGGGCGGCAGACGTGTTACAGTCTCTAGAAATATCTGCAGCGAATTACGACATAGCGTGGAACCTGTTAAATGAAAGGTTCAATAACCGGCGAGCAATTGTTTCCTCCCACATTAATTCGGTCCTTCAGATTAACAAAATAGAAGTAGAATCTTCCAAGGCATTAAGAGACTTGTATGACGGCTTCAGAAGGCACATACAGTCACTATCAGCGCTTGGTCTGTCTTGTGAAGAACAATTAGATGCCATTTTGATACATTTAATAACAAGCAGATTTGACGCTGAAACATTAAAAAAATGGGAGACCTCGTTACCAACCTTTGATCTTCCATCGTATCAGACACTGGACAAATTTCTACTCGAAACATGTAATGCATTGGAATCGATCGAAACTAAGAATTGTGATCGCACAAAACAGCTGAAGCAGGTAGGCGTTTCATCTAAACCGAATGCATCTGGTTTCAAACCGAGGCCATTCACGAACCCAGGAAAAAATTGTTTCCTTTCACAGAAAAATCAGAAATGCCCGCTTTGCACGGAGGAACATCCCATATTTAGATGCAGAACCTTCACTTCTATGGGTGTTTATGACAGATGGCGGGAGATCAAGAAGCATAAGCTCTGTGTTAATTGCCTGTCTGGAAATCACTTCGCTAACGAGTGCACTCGTTCATGTTGTAAGCTGTGCAAGGATAAACACAACACCTTGCTTCACAGGGACCAAGGGTCACCGAACCACAATAATAGTCAAACTTCAAACAAGAGTATTGTGTCCAATAATACTTCATTGTCTCCCCTTAATGAGCAACATAGTAGTAATGCTGTTTCATTGCACAATCACAACAATGATGTTTCCTCTCATGTATTGTTGTCGACAGCAGTAGTGAATGTCAACAATTCAGAGGGAAAAACCCGTCATGCTCGGGTTGTGTTAGACAGCGGCTCGCAACTCAACTTCATAACCAGGGAATTAGCTCATCAATTACGATTGTTAAAGACAATGACTAATATTCCGATACATGGGTTGCATAACACTACCATCAAGGTGGGATCGGTGGTAAGAACAAAGATTTCTTCGCGGTTCGGTTCCTTTGAACGAATCATGACATTTCACGTAATACCTTCAATTACTGGTCAGTGCTTACCCACTAAAAATATCAACATCACAGATTGGAGTATTCCAGAGTTTATATTAGAAAACCTTGCGGATCCTCAATTTAATGTGTCATCATCCATAGACATTCTCATTGGAGCAGAATTCTTTTATGATCTTATCGGCGCAGAACAATTTCAGCTCGACAGTTTCTCAAACAAACTACCGTTGTTTCGCAACACGGCTCTTGGCTGGGTAGCAGCAGGTAGTGTTGGTTTGTCTGAAAAGCACGCAGATAACAGTTCTTCCTGCCTCTTTGTGTCAGGTAAGATATTCAATGAGCCGGGGAAAGCACTGCTTGGCCAAGGACATTCTGAGCAAGAGATTAGTGAGAGGCTATTTACTGACGGTCACAGAAGGAATCCACAGGGTAGGTTCATAGTCCCATTACTCCTTAAAGAGGACCCGAGTCAGCTAGGTAGCAATGTTAATGAGGCAATTAGACGGTTTCACAGCCTAGAGAAGCGTTTTGAAAGGCAGCCCCAAGTCAAGTCGGAGTACGTACAGTTTATGAGAGAGTACACTGACCTGGATCATATGGAGGAAATTCCCAGTAATGAGATAAACAAACCATTACAGTACTACCTTCCGCATCATTGTGTATTTAAGGGTAATTCATTGACAACGCGCACTCGCGTGGTATTTGATGGCAGCTCGAAGGGCAATTCTGTATTATCCCTCAATGATTTGTTATTAGTAGGACCGATCGTTCAAGATGATTTATTTTCAATATTGGCTAGATTTCGCATGCATCGCTATGTATTGACCGCTGACATAGTAAAAATGTATCGGCAGGTCCTCATAGAACCTGCACATACTGACTTTCAGCGTATCGTGTGGAGGGAGTCCCCTAAGGACGAGCTTAAACATTATCGTCTCAAAACAGTCACATATGGCACGTCATGTGCACCCTTCCTGGCCACAAGATGCCTCTTTCAATTGGCGAATGACACTAAGGAGGAATTTCCTGAAGCTTCGAATGTAATACGGCGGGATTTTTATGTTGACGATTTAATGACAGGTTGTGAATCAACTGACGGCTTAAGAACCACTCACAAGTGTGTTTCAGATATTTTATCCAGTGCGGGTTTTACCTTAAGAAAATGGTGTTCGAATGAGCCCAATGTACTATCGAGCATTTCTAACCACGAAACAGATCCCAAGTACATTATTAAGGTAGATGAGGGTGAAGACTTGAAGTTGTTGGGGCTATCTTGGAAACCCATCACAGACACTTTTCAGTTTGAGTTGAGAAGTGATTTCAGTTCGACACAGATAAACAAAAGAATAATTCTATCAGACCTGGCTAAAATATTTGACCCCTTAGGGCTTTTGGCCCCAGTATTGATTAAGGGTAAGATTTTCGTCCAGCAACTGTGGCAAATGAACTTAAATTGGGACGACGTTCTCACAATAGAACTTCAAATTAAATGGATTCGTTATATGCAGGATATTGCTAAATTGAAGGAGTTCAAAGTGCCTCGTCATGTTAGGGCAGTAGAATTTGTGGAGTATGAAATTCATGGATTTTGTGACGCGTCTCAGATTGCTTACGGCGCTTGTGTTTATGTAAGATCTCAGACAGGAGATGGTAAAATAACAGTTCACTTATTGTGTTCCAAGTCTCGCGTTGCGTCATTAGGCTCAGTAACTTTACCAAGATTAGAACTATGCAGTGCTGTATTACTTGCTCAGTTGGTCGAAAGAGTCATGAGATCCATAAACGTAACTAAAGACAAGTGTTTTTGTTGGACTGACTCCACAATAGCATTAGCATGGATTTCGGGCCATCCACACCAGTGGAAAACATACGTCGCTAATCGAGTGTCGCAGATTCAACAGTTGACAAATATTGATTGTTGGCAGCACGTCTCTACTCATCATAACCCAGCAGATATGATCTCGAGAGGAGTTACCGCGGAGAAGCTATTGAATTCATCATTTTGGTTATCGGGACCATCTTGGCTTTCAGATAATAAAGACGAATGGCCTTCACAGCAGAGGCATAGCTCTCAAGAATTACCTGAAGTTAGGAAAACTAAAATCGTTCTAGTGTCATCTACAGAATCCCTTGGATCGAATCTGATTAACAGATACTCTTCCTGGAGCAAGCTGATTAGAATAACAGCTCTCGTGCTCAGATTTATCAAAAATCTTAAAACTAAAACAGACAGACAAACAGGTGCTCTTAATCCGGTAGAACTAGAGCAGGCTAAGTATTTATGGTGTAAAATTGCGCAAGGTTCTGAATTTTCACAAGACATAAAGGCTCTCATACAAAATTTGCCACTACCCAAGGGAAGCAAATTACATGGATTAGCACCGTATTTGGATGAGCAGGGTCTGTTACGGGTAGGAGGCCGTCTGCAAAATACTAAACTATCGGTCAACAGAAGACATCCTATTTTATTACCTGGCAATCATCGCATTACAATAATGTTATTTGATCATTTTCATTTTGTTTTTCTTCATGCTGGAGCTCAGACTTTATTGACTATGATGCGACAGCAATACTGGCCTCTATGTGGGAGGAACGGTGCTCGAAAAGCAGTGTATCGATGTAAGACGTGTTTTCAATTCTCGTCTCGGCCGTATCAACCGATAATGGGATCGCTACCTGAAAGGAGAGTAATTCCCAGTCGACCATTTGCATCTTCAGGAATAGATTTCTGTGGCCCAGTATATTTACGGCCTTCCTCCAGGAAGGGCGCTCGGATTAAGGCATATATAGCTATGTTTGTTTGTTTTGCCACAAAGGCTGTACATATTGAACTTGTAAGCGATCTGTCTACAGCTGCTTTTTTAGCATCACTGAAAAGATTCATGGCTAGACGAGGAACTTGCACCCACATATTCACTGACAACGCAACTAATTTCGTAGGTGCATCACGTGAGCTAAAGAAATTCTTTAATGATATGAATACCAAGCAGTCACTCATAAGCTTTGCTACTGAGAAGGGGATTCAGTGGCATTTTAGTCCTCCTGGCTCACCTCACTTCGGAGGGTTGTGGGAGGCTGCAGTTAAATCTGCTAAGTATCACCTTAAGAGAATAGTAGGAAATGCTGCATTGTCGTTTGAAGAAATGACTACAGTGCTTGTACAGATAGAGGCAGTTTTGAATTCGCGCCCCCTCTGCCCACTATCCTCTGATCCCAATGATCCGGAAGTATTAACCCCATCCCACTTCCTGATCGGTGGCTCATTTCATCTTCCTGTGGAAGAAGATGTGTCTCAGACTCCCTTGAATAGACTGAAGCGCTGGCAACTGCTTCAGGCTATGTTCCAGCAATTTTGGCGTCGATGGTCCAAGGAATATCTCGGACAACTCCAACAGCGTTCTAAATGGCGGTCGCCCGGACAATCCCCACAAATCGACACTCTGGTTGTTCTGAAGGAAGAGGGCGTGCCTCCACTTCATTGGAAACTGGGCCGTGTCGCAGCAGTGCATCCAGGAACCGACGGAGTTACGAGGGTTGTTACCATCAAAACACCCAGCGGAGCTCTTTTGAAAAGAGCAGTGTCAAGACTTTGCCCATTGTTGAGTGAAGAGAAGTGAATTGTTTAAATGTTTGTGTACATAGTGTTTATTTCAACTCTTATTCCAGTTAATAGAACAAAGTGACAGTATTTAATTGTTGTTTGAAATATTTGCTATTTCAAGGGGGGGAGTATGTTGGCAACTCTGGCACTGTACATACTCTAATGACAGTTGGTCCCCCTGCTGGAGGGTTGTTGACCCATTAAGAGGAAGGGTCGTTTTCTTACCTGCGTCAAGCAGGACTCACTTGCAAGCAGGTAGCAGTGGCTACCGGACATGGTGTCATAGCACGCATGTAATATCTACTGTACTTGTTCAGTGTTTAATCATGTACATACAGTGTAAAATATATTTCTTTATACAGTCCACCACATCTTATTCTATGTATTCGACAGGTATATAGGGTAGGCCTACACATGCTGAGATTAGAATTGAAGAGTTTTTTTTAATAACTTATCACTAGTGTCATTACGTTTCCAAAGTTGCATAACCGGAGCGCGATAAAAACCAGGGCCAAAATAAGGTTTAGCCATGCACAATGCCTCATGCAAGTCACAGAACACCGAATACGAGTTAAGGTTACGCCCTCTTAGGTTGCAGCGCTTGGCTTCACTCAAACGAGCTCAGGGCATCTCCTCTTATTCTTTCCTCCATGATTCAGAGATGAATGTGCTTCCTTCAGGCATCAACCCTGTGCCCAAAGAAATATATCATGCAAAGAAACTGTAATAATGGTTATAACTTTTGTCAAATTTCGATGCATTTTCTGGACGACGTTCATTAATTTTGTTATAAATTGCGGGGGCGTGATGGTGCAGTGGTCCTACTTGCCACTCACCGAAGCGGACTGGTTTCGATTCCTGATTAATTCATGTGAGATTTTCGAAATGAAATATCACGTCATGTGGTTCGGATTCCACGTTAAAATGGAGGTCCCTTGGCTCATGATCGCGAGATTGGTGGTCACGTTAAACTACAAGCTTCCTTTGATTTTCATTGAGTAGCTTTCAAATTTGCAATCGTATTGACGGAATGGACACACAACTTTGCACTTTTGGATAAAAACCAAAAGGGATACGCACGGCCAACACAAGTGAACCCCAAATAGTTTACATATGCAGACGGAGACCAGGAAAGCATTTTAAAAATTATTTCTGAACTTCATACCGTTCTGCTCAATTATGTTTCTTCGATTCTCTATGACTTGGTTACCCAAATGCAAGGTTGATTTAGCTAGCCTGTCGGCTCCACTCCATTCGTATGTTTGGCTCTCGCTAACTCTCTTTCCTTCCTTCAGCAGGCTGGTAAGCGAGTGGCTCTCCTGTGAAGTCATACTTCACGTTCATTTGTATTGGCATTATGTAGTTTATCGCCTCCTTTTCACCAATATAAGCATTGTCACCATCCGTATCGCTTCTTCTGAATTAATACAAATGGTTTTGTGTACATTCTGCGAATTAAACGTTTCGTTTTTCTTCAGGCCAGATATTGCACAAGCTTCTTTCTTTCTTTCTTTCTTTCTTTCTTTCTTTCTTTTCTTACAAAAGTCAAAGGGTTATACTTATAAGTCAAATTATATACACGCCCACTATTGAGGTTTTAAAATGTCATCTCATTACTCCCGTTTCTACAGGATTGTGGATAGATGAGTTCATTCATTCTCCACGCGTCGAAATGTTTTACTGACGGATTCCATTTGTGGCGACATCGTAAAACATGAGGACCGCGAAAAATCATTCCAATAACTGCCGTCAGTGAAATATGAACAGTGTTTATTCCTGGAAATTTTCTCCGTTGGGTCAGTTCCAGTGTCCCGTGGGGAACAGTGGCAATTATAATGTATCTCTTGTAGTACAACTCTTAGCTACTGTACTAGCCCATAATTACTTGCACCCAGAGCAGTAGGCCTAACTATCTCAATAGCATAACAAGGTACCGCGACGATTTCTGATAAACTGCAGGTCTCAAGTAAATGCAATAAAATTATACTTACGGATACATTTTACAGTAATTAATTTTGATTTCATTAAAAATGGAAGTCTATTTTAACATGTCTTCAATAAAGCAGAGAAAGCTAAAATTATGTTGGTACTGGAGCAGTACACGAAGATCAAGATTATCAACAGCAATTTAAAACACGTTTCTCTCATTAACATAATTTGAAGCGTAGAATACGTTGGCCTTGTAATTCAAATGATTTTCAAAGCCACTCCAATTAAAAGATACGCCACATTCTAAATGCACAGCAGAACGTAACATCCACGTTAGTTACAAACTTTTGACAACGGAAATCATCCAGTTTAATACAATTAGTTGGCAGTTTGAGTCAATTTCTTCATGGGCAATGAGCGATCAAATTATTAACATTATTTTTACACTTTGTGAATGTTTCGAATGCGCCTTTCTCCTTAATATTTTATAACAATTGGCGCCATTTATCCCTCGTTTCTGATAATAATGAAATGAAAATCCACAGCCTGCTTCCAGTCTCCGACCGGGTCAGGAATGGAATGAATGAAGCCCCCATCTAGCGGCGAGGATATGAATTGTGCCGGCTGCCGAGGCCTGACGCACTCCTCTGGGGCAATGATTAAATGAATGACAGACGAAATGAAATGATAGTGGAGAGTGTTGCTGGAATGAAATTTTGACAGGGAAAACCGGAGTACCCGGAGAAAAACCTGTCTGCCTCCGTTTTGTCCAGCGCAGATCTCACATGGAGTGACCGGGATTTGAACCACGGACCCAGCGTTGAGAGGCCGGCGTGCTGCCGCCTAAGCCACGGAGGCAACTCTGATAGTAATAATAATAATAATAAATTAATAAACGCATTTTGTGGAATTTATTTATATTCTTACCCTCAAATCTTCGGGAGGGGGACAGTGGTCGGCAACCTCCAAGAAGGGTGTCTAGAGAAACATTGGCCACGAAACTAATAGTCTCCCAAGTAACGGTGTAGCCTGTCCATTTGACTTTGTGCATTAATTTTCTGAACTCACACGGTCGGTTGTTATTAAATAGAGATTGCCAACCATCGTTAGTTGTACTCTCATCAAATTTAGTGTATAAAATTAATGATCGAGTGAGATATCACTGGTTAGAATTATCACTTGTCTGCCAAGGGAGGGATTCTGTGGCCACCAGGATCCCACCGATGCCCTCCTTGGATTGGACAATGGGTAAGACCTCACCCATTAGCGCTGTCAGCTGTGTAAGATCGGTCACTCAGTCGAGAGTAATAGAATGAGTCTGACCCCCTCACTTCAACAAGACAGAGCTGGCTGTTTGTTGCTGTCCCCAAAACACATCTCTCCACCCAATTTGTTTCATTAAAGTCGGAGAGATTTACTGGTCGCTCGTTACAAGAGCAAGATAGAACAAGCCGCTAATAAAAATATTTTACTACCAATTTGGTGTAGAATTTTAATCTTAAGTGGTGAGTTAATGAAAACAGGCGCGTGTCACGGTCGGAAATCTATTAACCTTCTTTTCTGACGACTCTGTTTATACTTTTAATATCCCTAATATTGAGACCATTAAGAAGCTGTAGTTTCTCTTCACGATCTGCCTTAATTTTATGTGCATACATAGGGTTATTCACTCAAGTCAGCGGCTTCGGTGGCTTAGTTGGTAGCATGCCGAACTGCTGTGCCCAAGATAGCGGGTTCAAACCCGGCCGAAGTCGTCGGATTTTTAAGAGCGTTAAAATCCTTCAGTATGCCTTCCTTTGGAGGGGAAGTAAAGTAGGCGGTCCCATGTCATAGATTTATGGCATGTAAAAGATCCTTCCACAGACTAAACTTGTGTGAAGCTAAATTTCTAGATTAGATTTCGTTGGAACGCTCTATCAAAGTTCCAACGTTCACCATTAGGTCTCATTGACATCTGGTAGCGAAAGTTGGAACTACTTGAAATTGAACGGAACTTTTAACTCACCCTATGGGTGTCGCTTGAAGCAGCTACAGACTCTGGCGAGCCGAACATGTCCTCGGACAATCCCGGCACTAAAAGCCATACGATAAATAAATAAATAAATAAATAAATAACTTAAGTCAAGAACGAAATCTTCCCACTAGGGATGTACATATTCGAACATAGAATTATTCGAAATATATGATTCAAAAATACGCATAGTATGATAATTCGAATTATTCGCTCATTCGAATAATCCAATTATTTGAACATTCAAATATTCAAATTATTCGATTTTCCAACCTATGCAAACATTCACATTTCGAAATATTCACATTTGTGAAATAACCCGACTATTCAGTCGATAATATAATAATTCGATAAACAAGTCGAATAATTCAAATATTCAAATAATTTAGAAACTAAGAAAGAAAGCATAATGGAAAGAAAGAAAGAAAGAAAGATTTAACAATTAATGCTTGTTCTGAATGATATTTATTTATAAGGTTCTATCAGGTCGAATGGGAAAGGGTTTTCCCCCAACTGACCCCTTGGATTCGCCCCTGCTTCCAACAACTCGTCCACTGAACATATTTCTTTACACAAATTGCTGTATTTTTTGGGTGTGGTACTTATCATCTTCGAATAATTCAAACATTTGAGCTGTTCGATGTATTTTAATAATCGAGTGTTCGAATGATTCGAACAACCTAAGTATTCGACTTCCGCATTGTTTGAACATTCTAATTCTTTGAACATATGAATAATCTATTCGAATTTCGAATTGGCGAATATTCGAAGTAGCTGAATTAATCGGAAATTTGAATTAATAACACAAAAAAGTTGCTAGTACTATTTTTAGCCTACTTTTCACATTTTGCAAAAATGAGGAAAAAGTAGACTTATGAGATCGGGCAAATGTGTGTCTGTCTGTCCTTCTGTCTGTCCTTCTGTCTGTCTGGCTGTGTGTGTGTGTGTCCCCTATCAACTCCTAAACAGCTGCAGCAATCGTAACAAAATTTTGTAGGAGTAGAGATCTATACCTTAATATCTCACGATCATATTTGAAAATGATGTCAGTGCTACCAACTACTGAAAAATCGCAATTGAAATTTGAGCTCCATGTTGGATATCTTGGAAGGTATGAATGGGAGCTATTTCAAAATTTGCACACGTATAGATTATAATATTGCAGTTTAATTTCCAGGAGGCCATATATGGCAGTGTTGCCAAAATGATTATAAGCCTGCTGATAGGTCCAAATTTTAAATCCATATAACTTCTACTCTATCAATTGGATTTCAACCAAATTTCGTATGTGCTATGTGTACATAAACAAATATGACTGAGCGTATTCCTAAGAGCCACCAGGGCTGCCAACTGTTAATAAATGCTCTCATTTTTTAAAATCCAAATACCCATATATCAGAAAGTATGCAAGCCGACAGCTTTAAACTATGCACACGTATAGTACCTGACATTCTATATTAATTTGGAGTAACTTATATACGTCAGTGCTACCAACATGATTCTAAGCGTGCTGAGAGGTCCAAATTTAAATACATGTAACTTCTATACTATCATTTGGTTTTCAACCAAATTTCGTGTGTGCTGTGTGTACCATAACAGATATGACTATGCCGATTCTTAAGAGTAACCAGGGCTGCCAACTGTTAATAAATGCTGTGTCTATTTTTGTTACCCTAATATCAATATATCAGAAAGCATGCAAGCCAATAGCTCTAAACTTTGCACACGTATAGTACCTGGCATTCTAGATTAATTTGGAGTAAGTTAACTAATATAGGCCTACGCCAGAGCTGCCAACATGATTCTAAACCTGCTGATAGGTCCAATTTTAAAAGGCATGTAACTTCTATACAAACTAATGGATTTCATTCCAAATTGACACAACAATAGATCATATTATTTCAGATTATTTCTGACCAATACATGTATGTCATTGTTGCCAACATGATTTTACGCGCGCTGTTAGATCCAATGTTTAACTGCATGTAACGTCCATGCTATCCATTGGACTTCAACCAAATTTTGTATCTGTACCTTAAGAATATATTGTCACCAGGGCTGCCAACTGTACTTCTCTATTAGGCTACATTATGCCAGGTATACAGTATTTCGAACTAATTAAAAATTTCGATATTACCAACTTAATTTCGTCATTATTCTAGAATCTAGATAGATCCATATAGATTAATCATTGGCATGAATGTTAAATTTTAAGAAAAGTAGGCTCTTTAGTTCGTCAAGGAACTTCTTGTTATATTTCTGCTTAAAATGCGATAAAAATCAGGTAATACGTAAATGGAGATAATAATATTAGAAATAATAATGACTGTGAAAGTCTAAAATGTAGCAGTTAGTAAATAACTTTTTGTAAATATTGTCAGAAAACACGTGATATTGCACCCATAGCTGATTTATAAATATTTAATGCTTCACTTTGAGAAGAGAATGTCGGTTTTATTATCTGGATTGAGATACTAAAGTGATAAATGCCCCCCGTTTATCTCAACGAGTTTGAAATGTGTGTTGTTGATTATTATTGGTGATGTAACACGGCCAAAGTACGTAATTACAATTACCTAGGCATTGTCATGTCTAATAAGAGCTAGGTTTTAGCTTATCACATCGGTGTGGGGTGTTTTGTCCTTTGACGCATGATACACTAACACGGCAGTGCAGTACACAAACAATGGCGCCCATATATGTGTAAATGAGCAAGCCATTGTCGGCTTGTAAACCACTCCTGTAATTAAGTGAATTTGTAAGCAATAGCATCCCCACTTGTTATACCACACAGTTTTTAGTGCCAGTTGTGTTTCGAAGTGTGCGAAGTTTGTCATCAACTGTACTGTTCATATAATGTTGCACAAATGCATCAGCATTGTTACAGTACATTTAGTCATGTCAATTATTCACCTAGAATATTCTCAAAATCATGAATCTTCTCCCGAAGATTAATGAAGCCTACAAGATTTGCTGCTGTTAAGAATATTATGCTATCGGATAAGTAGATTGGCCGTTGAGGTTCAACTTAAATTAAAAAAAAGGCAATTAAATGAGACATTTTTTTATGGTCATAAGAAAAATTGTGTTCAGTTGATTGTTGTTGTTGTTGTTGCTGTTGTTTCATTTAGGTGCTAACGATTTGTTGAATATTATCGTCATGAATAGTGACTGATTATATTATGAAACTTAGTTTCTACCACATAACCTATGATGGTGCTTTTTGAGGATCCAACCAGCCTCCAGGCTGAACACCTAACGGACAGACACACGGTTAATTTTAGAATACAAAATGTGTCAGCAATTATCACAGTAACTTAATTGCAATATACAGTACAGTTCATACTAATAAGTTCGTTCTTAAGATATTTGTTTTAGAAATGTAAATCGTTTTATTATTACTCATATAGCCTACAAGGAGATACAGAAATATGGCACAGCCTTTTCAGGGTGTGAGGCCAAATGTGAAGCAAAAACTGTTCAATTTTATTGTATTTGAAAGCCATTTTTCAGTGTTGCCTTAGTAATCGATATTGAATGTTTTTAATGTTTAATCAGTTGTACAATTGGGTACAATCGTAACGACCGACTGAAAACATTACATTTCGATCTGTCTAATTCTAAAACCACGAGGTTTCGAAACAGCGTTGTTGCAGTGAAAATTGCTACATTTTATTACCGTTCGGATAATTAACATGGACCTAAAGGAATGTGAAAATCTAAATAAGAATGAGAACGCTCTTTGCAGCATTCAAATAACCCTCTTGGTTCAACAGCACTCTCAGCAATCAATTCTGTCTCTTGTTGAAAAGCTAGGGACATGCTTTCTTTAAATCGTATGTGGATGTTCTAGACTTGACATAGCAGCGGTGAGAGCATATTCACGATCTTAATACGTCTGTTTGTTGTTATACTTGTTCCTACAATAGCAGCCTTGTTCTTGTCAGATGCGACAGAGTGGCATCACGCACTGTACTAACAATGTGTTGGTTATTATCCCGGAGCTTTCGAATGAATGAATTGCTTGATGTTCAACTGGCATATCATTCATACCAAATTTGTCAGGCTGTATTGCTACCTGTTTTACTTGTCGTACTGAGACTCAGCAATATAATGTGTGTAAGCTTGTAACCCTGTAATAAGATTCCTTCGACGGTTGTGATTCCGGATTTATACAGATATATTACCACAAAATACGCTCTTTAAAAAGGCGGTACCACAATTTTGAAACTTATTTGTAAATTCTAATTCGATCCTTGGAATTGTTATTTTCAACACGTTAATGTTATGTTCAAATGCACACGATTGAGATCCGAAATTCGGTTCTGAATTATGGTATATTGCTACAGTGTATTTGTTCAAAATTTCTTTTACATGAATAACGGGTACCTGTTGTTGTTTTGAGTCTTCAGTCTTTTGACTGGTTTGATGCAGCGCTCCACGCCTTCCTGTCCTGAGTTAATCGTTTCATCTGTACATAGCTACCACAACCTACATGCGAGGCGATCTGTTTAACATATTCTAACCTTGTTCTACCTCTACAGTTCTTGTCCTCGACCCTTACTACCATAACTAAGCTTGCTATTCCTGGGTGTCTTAATATGTGTCCTACGAACCTATCTCTTCTCTTCATTAGCAGTCACCAAAAACATCTCTTCTCTCCCACTCGTCTTAATACCTCTTCATTTGTAACCCTATCTACCCATCTGATCATCATTCTCCTGGAACACTACATTTCAAACGCTTCAATTCTCATCTTCTCTGCTGCACCAATAGTCCAAGTTTCACTTCCATATACTTTAGTGCCACGCTCCAAACAAAGGATTTCAAAAATGACTTCCTAATACCTAAATATATATTCGATGTCAACAGATTCCTTTTCTGTACCTTGCCTACTTCATAGATAAAGAGGATGTTATTGATTTGTTAGCACCCGTAAGTCAGTTGCTCTATTTGAGCAACACACAACCCACAACCAACAAAACATAAACATGGCCATGTTTGCGATATATTTCTCGGGCATGAACATTAGTAACCTATGCGGTTGGGGCCTATTAGTTGAACCCCAAAGGCCATGCAGGGTTTAGTTGGAGATTGATTTCACGGTTGGAACGAAGGGCGAGCTACTACAGGAAAATGAAATAGGAGATTTAGTGACTGCGTTTATCCACTTCATTCATAAATGTTGACCAGTTTTAGGGAGCACCCCAGAATGTGGCGTATTTAATTCCTTAAATTATCCACATATGTTTAAAATGGTAATTATTATTTATTTATCGTATGGCTTTTAGCGCCGGGAGTGTCCGAGGACATGTTCGGCTCGCCTGAGTCTGTAGCTGCTTCCAGCGGACACCCTAAAGGGTGAGCTACAAGTTCCGTTCAATTTCAAGTAATTCCAACTTTCGCCACCAGATATCAATGATACCTAGTGGTGAACGTTGGGACTTTGATAGAGCGTTCTGACGAAATCTAACCTAACAATTTTGCTTTACACAAATTTAGTCTGTGAAAGGATCTTTAACATGCCATAAATCTATGACATGGGACCGCCGACTTTACTTCCCCTCCGAAGGAAGGCATACTGAAGGATTTTTAACGCTCTTAAAAAATCCGACGACTTCGGCCGGGTTTGAACCCGCTATCTCGGGCACAGCAGTTCAGCATGCTACCGACTACGCCACCGATAATATGGCACAAATTCTCTGTTGTCGCCACCTTGTTACGTATTGGCTAGCATTCTTGGCTGTCACCGCAGGGTTCGATTCCCAACTCTGCCAAGAGATTTAATTCTTGTCTGAGGGCTGAAACGGGGTACAATTAGCTTCGTGAGACAAAACTGAGAAGAGACGGTTTCGATTCCTTCCTCAGCTATCCTGGAAGTGATCTTCGTTGGTTTCCCACTTCTTCTCCAGGCAAATGCTGGGATGGTATCTAACTTAAGGCTACGACCGCTTCCTACCCAAGCTCCACTCGATTACAAGTAGGCATACATACACTAGTACAGACACAGGCTATCAGTCAACTTCTACACACACTCGAGTACACGGGGCTACATGACCAAGATGACGCAAAGCCCCTAAACAATCAACAACAACAACCTATTTGCAAACTACGATATTTCTGAACAACAATATTTTTTATCTAGCTCCATTATACGTATTTTCACACTACTTGCGAAAAGCACGAACGCCAGAGCTTGAAAACCACTCAGAGCTAGATAATGCACGTTGACAAGAACAGCACATGCGGGTACAAATTAGTTTCACGGTTCGAAGGTCACAGACCTCACTCGTTCTCTCAATAAAACCGGAACATTTAGCTGACATGGGATATTAACTGAAAACGTAGCCACTAAATCTCCTAATCCGTTCCTAAAGGTTGTGAATTCCACTGAAGATAATACAGTTTATTAAAGAGATAGACATATTTGACATAAAATCGCGTGAGAATCGGTGATTTCGTGTAAGTGACGATTCCAGTCAAGTATCTGACAAAAATTCCTCCGACACTTCAATGAGCAAGCATTGTATGAAGTCGGACTATGCATCCGAGTATAGATAAGTGCAGACACAATGCGTTAACATCATAGATGTGTTCACTGTTAGAATGAGTCATTGAGAGAATTTAGCGAGTTAAAGCGAGACATGATTGTTGGGGCTCACAAGAACGGCATTCCTAAAATCCTTGATTTAATTCGATGTCATGATCAAGATCATGTGTGATTGTGCAACCAAGATTTTGAACAAGTAGGTCTTCCTGTTTTCTTTTGCTTATAGGCTAATTAGATAAGTTAGTAACTGAATTTTACAGTATATTATTGGTATATACATAATATTCTTGTATATTTTGGTCGGTTATTATCTCCGTACGGCAACTTGCATTAATTACTGGAGATTCTGTTATCGAGTTTGTAGTTTCAGAAGGAGCATGTTGTTCTCGTGGGAACTAACACAGCGTCCCTTCGACCCATAACCACTGTGTCGTAGAGCTTAACACGAGAGAGAACACGGCAGAAAATTAATTCCCGATTATTCAACAATTCGCTTGAACTTGCTCTGTGTGTGTGTTTATGTGTGTGAAGGAGAAAGTTTGGTTCAGTCAGAGAGAGAGAGTGTGTGTGTGAGAGAGAGAGAGAGAGAGAGAGAGAGAGAAAACAATTAGCTACCACGGCCTGAGGAGTAAAAATGGCGCCTGCTATTAGTACGTGACAAAATATACTCGAACACACCAAGTGGGTTGTAATCACTAGCAATACCCTCTGCCATGGAAATATTAATTATGCCTTTTATGATAACTACAGTAATTCATAAATAGCCACATTAAATTTGTCATTACAGGGCGGCATGGAGGGCTGCATCAAACCAGTCTAAAGACTTAAGTCTAAAACAACAATTTGTCATTAACTTAATTGTATTTATTTTTAAATTTCATATTATTTCCAGGATGGTGCAATGCAAACTTGGATAAACCACTTGCTCGAGGCGGTAATTTTGTGAAATAAATTACCTCCTGCCTGGAGAAAGGTTTAAACGTCTTCAACTTTAAATAGATGGAGATCAAAGGAACACAATGCAGTAACTTACTTGAAATTATAATTACGTACACTGCGGAGGCTCGCACATATAGTACTACATTTTCATTTTATTGGTTATATTCACACACACACACACCATAATAAAATCAATTATGTTGGTATCATTGATTAACGTTCCTAAATAACAAACTCTTGAGACGTACAGTTTACTGCAAAATATGGTCATTTGTGAACGTAGAATTTATTAGGATAAAAATGAATTCATATTTTGAATTTTACAGTTTTACAAACTGACTGTCACGTATTGCTATGGTATTACAATAAATTGGTGTTGGTAATACATACACTGTTTGAAAAATCAAAGGGATTCTCAAAATCAAATTCCTTCCTTGTTGCACTACCAACAGATGTTTGAGCACGTGTTGGAATTGCGCATCATACAGATGATGGTTACCTCGATGGTTAATTTTTGTAGCGTCACACAGACGTATAAGTAAAGGTAAAGAGAAGCTCAAAGCATACAGTACATATGGTTCCAAATTGTACAGTACTTGTTCAGTGTCGTGTTATTACGATATAAATATGGGTCTATATATTTGGCAAACTACTGTCAATATAATAAAAATAAAATACCTTAAAGGGGGCTTGCTGGCGCAGTGGTCAAGCTGCTTGCCTCCCATTAAGTTGAACTGTAATAGATTCCCATTTAATGCAGTTGGGATTTGTGAGTTGTGAGTTCTCGTCCCATTATTGGGAGCCACGTAAAACTACAAACTTGCTTCCTTTATAAGTCCATGGAAGGATCCCATGCAACTGAAAGGTCTTCCTGGAAAATGAGTTGCTAATAATAACCAGATATGTAGGATACAGCAACACATGTTTTGGTATTTGGAGAAGCTACGTAAAATTACCTGTTAACACGGGAAACCAAACTAAAGAATTTGGAACTGGTGAATACGATTTTCGAGGCCATTACGAGTTTGAGAACGATTTAAATATTGATATAGCAGCTCCTACCCTACACAGCTGATGTATTACTGTACATTATTTAACTACTGTATTAAGAAAACATACGTTCCTGACCCGGTCGGAGACTGGAAGCAGGCTGTGGATTTTCATTTTTCATTAAGAAAACATACGAGATAACTAGCAAATAATCCAAGTAACGTCCGGTAAAATTAAGGCTCAGAAAGGAGTCAAGCTTCTAGAGATATTCAGTTCTAGTATTCACTAGATTTCCTTATATTTTGCTTATCATTATTGCGGTATTCTCTCGAGATCAACTCTTGAGTTAGCCTTGAAAGGCGGCAGAAAGTCTGTTAAGTGCGGTCGGTGGTGTTAGGTGACGTCACCCGGTCAGTACCCGCCCACGTGCGGTATGCCAAACTGTCATCGTCAGCGATTCTTGAGTCGAACTGTAAATGCGCCTACAGCACTGTTGCTATAGATGGACGGACTTAACCGTACATCCACGGATTTTAAACCAAAGTGCGCATTTGAGTATTTTTTTTCCAAAACCTACGGACTCTTTCCTCTCTTCAGTTTTATTAGTATTTATCATTTATGATTTATGGAGAATTTCTGCAATATCCCAAACCTTTCCCTCCACAGAACTTCACCATTAGTGGTGATGTATGCAATAGTCAAAGTATTCGTACAATACGTACGAATCAAATATTTGTTGTTGTTGTTGTTGTTGTTGGACTCTTCAGTCTTTTGACTGGTTGGTTGCAACTCTCCCTGTCCAGAGTAATCGTTTAATATCTACATAGCTATAGATAGGGCAGTCATCCGTGGCTGGTCATAAGCGCGTAAGAATTCTTCTTAAAGCCCGAGTAGAATACTGAGACCACTAAATATGCACATGCGCACAGATCACAAAGATATGAAGGCTCACTGTGCATGAAGACACCACTGCTCGCGAAATACGTACCGGTCAACAAGGAACGGCCCACTTTTAGCACACCTTACATCCGAGACAATCTGTTTAACATATTGTAACCCCTACAGTTCTCGCCCTCAATTCTTTCTTCCATAACTACAGTCCAGCCGCTCAGTGTCCGGCTGTGACGTTTGGCGATGGTGGGAGAAGAGTGGTAAAGAGAACAGTATAGCCAACTACGGCAGTGAGAAGCTGTTAATAGAACCTTCAAACTTGCCATCCTAGCGTCTTCACTATGTATCGTAGAAGTCCCACACCCCATTTACAATGTTATGCATCATTTTGTTATTCCGACATTTCGCGGTTACAAAACCTTAATTCTAAATCGCAGCGGAATTCCGCCTATGTTGGCGAAGTCGCTTACTACCGTGAATAATGTTGTCGCCAGTACCAATCAGCGGTTTTCCCGGTAAGCCGGTCTCTAAATTTAGCTCGATGTTGCCAAGACTCTCCTCTGTAGTCCAGTTGTTCCGTGTGTTAGCGCAGGTTTGTTGTTTAATTGTCTTGTGTGTGCACACTTACCGGTTAACTGTGGGTATATGGTCAGCGGTTCGTCAGAATTCATTTAAAAACATGTGAAATATGTTATGTAGTCCACGTTGTTTTATATTTCGTGGTACAGAACCGGCAACGTGTCTCCTTCCCTCATGAGAAATGTCAGAGCCGGACACTCGACGACTGGACTGTAAGTTTGCTATTCCTGGGTGTCTTAGTAGGCCTATGTGTCCTACTTACCTATCTCTTCTCTTCATTAGTAGTCGCCAGGAACCTCTATCCTCTCCCACTCGTCAAAATACATCTCGATTGTTAATCTGTCCATCTGATCTTCATCATTCTCATGTATCGTAACACCACATTTCATTCTCCTCTCTTCTGCTGCGCCAACAGTCCAAGTTTCACGTCCAGTGTGTCCCACGCTAAGGACAAAGGCTTTCAAAATCTATATTGGTGCCAACAGATTTTTTTCTGTAGAAATGCTTTTATTGCCTGAGCCAACCTACTCTTTATAGACTGACTATATCCTCTTTGCTTCGTCCACCACTGGTTATTTTACTTCCTAAGTAGCAAAAGTCTTCAACTTCCTTTAGCTTTACACCTGCCAATTGGATGTCAATTGGGGTTTCTGGTTACTTTTGGCTGCATTCCATTATTTTTGTTTTACATTTGTTGATTCTCATCATGAATTCTTTCCTCAAGTCGGAGTCCATATCATTTAAACGCTCATTTTAAAAATCCTCTGAGTCGGCTAAATAATGGCAATGTTATCAGCAAATCTCAGAGTTGAAATTATTTCCCCTTGGATCATGACTACTACTTTAAATTTTTCTCTAATTTCCTTCATTCCTCGTTCAATGTATAGATTGAAAAGTATGGGTGATAAGTTACAGCCTTGCCTTACACCTTTTTGATGTGTAACGTCTTTCCTTTCGGTTGCTGTATATTTTTTGTAGGGGTGATTTTGAAGACATGAAACGGAAATGGGACGGAAATGCAATGGAAACAATGAGCGCGCACAGTGGCAGAAATTGGTTGTACTGTATATTCTTTGTGAGGGTGATTTTGAAGAAATGAAACGGAAATGCAACGGAAACAATGTGCGCGCGCGGTGGTGGAGATTGGTACCACGACGTACTGTCGGCTATGTGGAATGTGCAGTATATCGCATACGGTTTACTTCATGGTTTGGAGGCCCCATTAAAAATATTCCTACAATAAATCATCTTCAAACTGTAGTTCTTTGGTGTGAAAATATTCATTATATCATATTTGCTGAAAGGATTTGACACAGGAGTTTTACAAGTAGTTATTTCAATAACTAACATAGTTCACTGTTAACAAGGGATTTGCGCTCCCGACAGACACATAGTAGGATAACATGGCACATGTTCCACATCATACTACTGTAAGGCTCGTGATTTTTGTTTTGTTTTTGAAAACCAGCTTCTCTCCCAATTCATTTGGCTCAAATATTCGTTTTTAAAATTATTCAAACAGTTTTAATAATTCGATGTTCGAATGTGTAGAGCTGTAGTATAAATCTCGGACCTTCAGATAGAGCAGTAAAAACACAAGAAATGTCACATCACAAATATTATACCGATCTATGAATCATGGCACCAAACAAGTTAAATAGTGTCTGTTGAACATTCAGGTACTATTAATAATATCGAGTGGCCTCGGGTGCCGGGTGCAAGCTTTGTTAATTCACACCCAGAGGGCAGCTTGCATGTCGAATTTCGTCGTTCCTTTGAACGCTATGAAAGCCAAGGAGGTTAGATATCTAATCTCCTTGACACTAGAGCGCTTTCTAGTAGAGAATGGAGGAACTTTGTGTTGGCGGAAAATCCTGAGATAATTTTGCCATTATGAACACGGCCTACTGAATTCAAAAGGGTTATTTAACATGCCAACAACGTATGCCATCCATGTCGTGATTTTTGTCGCCTTTCAAAAATCACTTACCACGGCCAGGAGCGAACCTGCCACCTTGGGGTTGGTAGTCCGACACATTAACCACTCACCCACCGTGGCAAGCATTCAGGTACTATAATTTAATATCACACAATCTAAAATCAAAAACTAATCTAAATTTCAACATTGAACATGTTGTGATCTGTGATTTATATTTTTCCAGGGAAATGTTTTATTTTTTAACTATACCGAGAAGGCAGAACACATTATTCTGGTACACACGAATTGCATGCAGAAAGCGAAGAGCCTTCCGTATTGCATGAAAGATGTTCGCAAGGACATGCACGGATTGCGTGCAACTACCATCGCAGATATAAACTAGTATCTGGCCGTAATGTAACATGACATCTCTTCTCACACTTTTCAGACTTACAGCTGTCAGTTACACCTGCAGGAACTTGATGATGTTGGTGTGTATGTAGCATGTGTTTAAAACATTACTTCAACCTTTATGATCAAGATGCTGACCTCCATCCTTAATCTAACGTTCGCTCGACAGACATTTTTTTACTGAGTGATTGTTAATTAGTGTTTTTTAAATTTTCATTCTTTATTCATTATTGCTGTCTGTCGCCCACGCTCACACAATGAACCCGATATTCTCCCTCTTTTTCGAAGAGTATACCTCTTACATCTGATTACTGCATTATGTTATGAGGTTAATTCTTTGCAATTAGTTTCAATTATAACATCAGGCCAATAGCTGAGAACCTACCGTAAGAATAGCCTACGCATATATATTGCTTGTACATTAAGTTATATAGTGTTTGCTTTTCGGTTGGATACTGGGTCTGTATGCACTCTTTTGTATATAATTATTATATTATTAATTATTACTATTGTTACTATCATTGTTAGGCTATTGTTATTTATATTGTGAATGTTGTAGGCAACGTATTTTATAATATTTTACTAACTTAACTGGTCGTTTATGATATATGATATGATTTTAATTGGAACAAAATGTAGGGTATTTTTCTACTTCATGATATTTTTTACTATGTTTATAAGCTTTATCCTATTATATGTAGGGTGCTACTGTGAAGGAGCTCTCAAGCCTTGTGTAGCCGTGTAAATCTAATCAAATCTCAGACTTTTTCTTCACTCTCCTGACGTAAGTCCTTTGGCCTTTGGCTTCCTCCTCTCCCGCTGCTTTACCGTCGCGTGGTTTGACAAATTGTAACTTTGGTCTTTTAGAAGGTAGCCTACTGTTGGGAGCTCTCTGGAATGCTAGGCAGAGATATGTAGATACCGATAACCTGGCGCCTTGTTGTTTGGCTGAGAGCCAGTGATATCTGCCTTCCCAAAAACATTGCGCCATAACTCGTTCTCAAAGAAACTCCTCCAGAAGTCACAAGAGAAAAGAAACAAAATAAAACAGTGAGCGATGATAATGAGACAATTACAGCGAGGATATGTACTCCAAAATGGGTAATTAGTAAGTTCCCACTGAGTGTCTGCGCAACGGGCCGATATGTTCTACCGAGTAGTAAGCAAGTTGCCATGGCTGCGAAAGGAACGCTGTGTTGAAGGAAACCCCTACCTAACACTCTCCGCTTCACCCCGTACTTGCAAACAAATGAGCTCTGAACATTACACCCCGGTGTTAAAATGGAAACCAAGAATTCCCATCGGTAGGTCTCGTCCCGCCATTCCCGGGATAGCCTGGCATTAACATACTGAACAACAAGTTCAATATTTTGTCAACCTTGGTCCCAACTGTGCAGTAGCATAACATTGTGCTAATTCTATCGGCTCCTCTTCAGAAACGAATACCTCTCTTTACAAGTCGCGACACTGGAGCCAGTGTGTGGTCCAGCGCCCAGATGATCCTGGATTAGATTCCAGTTTCTGACACGAAGGCTTGTCCGGGTATGAATTAGGTTAGCCTCACGAGGACAAGTCAGAAGAGAGATGGTTTCGAATGCCATCTTCGGTCATCCTAGAAGTATTTTTTAAAATTTCATCTTAACACAAATACGGAATTTTACCTAACATGTGGTCTCGGCCGCTTGTTGCCGAATCCTAGACCCAATTATCATGCATCCTAGTACAGTTAACGCAATGACATAAGTTATCAGATAAAATTCCTCACAAACACGCATTGCACTGTCCCAATGAAGTACAGTTTTGGGCCGGTCAGCCCCGGTTGCGCAGTCGTACAGGGAACTATCAGTTTGTTAGTTGCGCGTTAATCAACTCACGTATTAATTGCACATGTTTGAGGCTCGCCAACAGTTCCCTGTAGGACTTAGCAACCGGGGCTGACCGACCAAAACCTGTAACCATATCAAATAGCCAAATGAAGTACATTGTGTGATGTGTGTGAGATATCGCCACAAAGATATTTGGTGCTAATCAATATGATGGGAGCGTGAAACCACTTGAGACATGGATTTAGATGTTAAAATTGCCTATTTAGTTCCTTGCCCTGGTTGGGTTGAGGTACTGTTGGTGGGAACGAAGGACGGTCAGCACGCGATTTGGTTGTCTCTTCCGCAAACCTTGCATGTACGGCAACTAAGTGTTTCCTCTTTCCACCTTCAATTATCACTCACGGAATTAAACTTCTTCCGCATTGACACTAGAACTTACTTACAGCATCATAAAACCAGAGGTCAGCTTGGCGGGAATGACGTTCTATCATTTCTAATTCAACTTCATAAGGACTTTCGATACATACTTTGCAATACTATTGATGTACTGTATGTAAAGGAGACAATTTGTCCTTTCAACAATAATAGTCTAATAATAGGCCTAATACTATCGGCACACTATTAAATCAATGTCAGTTGATCAATATTTTGTATCTCGTGTTATTCTCCCGTCCACTTCCTGGTGTAGCGGCTAGCATTGTTTGCTGTCGGCCCGAAGGTATGGGTTCGATTCCCGGCTCTGTCAAGAACGCTAGCCACTACGTAACGAGGCGGACCAACCAAGAAGGGAAGGCTTTTGAAGTAAGATATTAACAAGAAGTTCCGTGAAGAACTATACAGCCTACTTTTCATGCCAATGATTATTCTACAGTATATGAATCTATCTAGAATAATGACGAAATTAAGTTGGTAATATCGAAATATCTACTTATTTCAAAATATACCTGGTATAATGTAGCCTAAGAGAGCACTACAGTTGGCAGCCCTGGTGACTGAATATATTCTTAGTTCCATCTCTTAAGGTACAGAATACAAAATTTGGTTGAAGTCCATTGGACGTTACATGCAGTTAGACACTGTCATGTGTGTGCTTGTCAGAAATAATCTGAAATATTATGATATCTTGTTGTGCCAATTTCGGATGAAATCCATTTGTTAGTACAGAAGTTACATGTATTTAAAAATTGGTCTTATCAGCAGGCATAGAATCATGTTGGCAGCACTGACTTAAATTAATTACTCCAAATTAATCTAGAATGTCAGGTGCTATACGTGTGCAAAGTATAGAGCTGATGGCTTGCATACTTTCTGATATATTGATATTAAGGTAAAAGTAATATAGACAGCATTTATTAACAGTTGGTAGCCCTGATTGCTCTTAACAATACTTATAGTCATATCTGTTATGTTAGACATTGCACATACGAAATTTGGTTGAAATCCAACTGATAGTATAGAACTTACATGTATTTAAAAATTGGTACTATCAGTAAGCTTATAATCATGTTGGTAGAACTGAAGTATATAAGTTACTCCAAATTAATCTAAAATGTCAGATTATACGTGTGCATAGTTTAAATCTGTCGGCTTGCATACTTTCCGATATATTGGTATTTGGATTTTAAAAAATAGAGAGGGCAATTATTAACAGTTGGCAGCCCTGGTGGCTCTTAAGAATACACTCAGTCATATCTGTTTATGTACACATTTTACATACAAAATTTGGTTGAAATCCAATTGATAGTGTAGAAGTTATATGCATTTAAACATTGGACTTATCAGAAGGCTTAAAATTATTTTGGCAACACTGTCAGATATGGCCTCCTGGAAATTTAACTGAAATAGTATTATCTACATGTGTGCCAATTTTTGAATAGCTCCCAAGCATACCTTGCAAGATATCCAACATGGAGCTCAAATTTCTAGTGCGTTTTTTCAGCACTTGGTAGCACTGACATCATTTTCAAATATGGACGTGAGATATTCCGGTGCACATCTTTACACATACTAAAATTGGTTTTGATTGCTGCAGCCGTTTAGGAGTTGATAGGGGGACACACACACGCAGCCAGGCAGACAGACAGACAGACACACATTTTCCCGGATCGGTCTCATAAGTCTACTTTTTCCTCATTTTTGCAAAATGTGAAAATTAGGCTAAAAATTTAGAAATTCTTTCAGCGGGCATTCGAAGAGGTGAGCGCAAAAGGCTAATTTTCGTTTTCGGGCTAAGTTCGAGATTTTTTATTATTATTATTATTATTATTATTATACTCCTCAATCAACAAATTTATGTACTGTATGTATAGTAAGTTACTATCAAAATAGAGCGTTTGTTTCAGAATGTATGAGTAGAATTCTACACACACCCAACTACATGGGGATGAAATAAACACGATATTGCAAGGAACGTATGTTGGTTGAAAAATATGTTATAAATAGGGCTCGGATTTTTAGGTGCTAAAATCGGGAAAATATTTATTTTTATGTATTAAATATTTCTGTAATATGTGACAAAAAAGTAAATATATTTTATTTTAGTTTAGTTTATTAATGACGATATACACAATATGCAGTATTCACGAATGCAATTCATGCTATGTCTCACTGACTGCTGAAGAATTACAATACACAACGAGATACATCTTCAGGTTGTCCATCACAAATGACCGACGATTATCGCGAAACACTTCTTCTCAAGGCGCGAAACTGCGGCAATATGTTTCTTACCCTCGAGGTGCTAATTGAGATCGCTGTCAAGCCTTCATTGCTTTCCCACAAGGTTGGCAGAACAGGACGCCCCCATCAGAAGTAAAATTATCTTTAAACTCTGTATCATACTGCTGCAGACGATAACTTGTAGTTGCTTTTACTTTATGCATCCCCGGCTTCCACAGTGAGTGGCACGGGGCGAAAAATTAAGAATAACACAGTTGCAAGCTGACATAGGCTACGCTCTGTATGGAGATTAGATAGCTCACAGGTTCTTCCCCGTTGAAGTAACACAGAACAAAAATGCAATAAACTGAAAGATCTAGCATATAGATTTCTAAAAAATGTAAATATGTATTTTTATGTGCTCAATTTTGAAAAGCAGAAATTTATGTATTTATAGACAAAATGTTTAAAATATGTATTTACATTAAAAAAATATTTATTTACCTAAAAATCCGAGCCCTAGTTATAAATATTCCTCTCCAGTGGCCCTTAGCATTTCACGAGGAACGGTTTACCATAAGCAAACTCTACAATTTGTCTCCCTAGTCTCATTATAGTCTTATTTGTAATGAATACTCCACATCACCCACCACCTGCCCTCTATGTCATTCCATAATTCAACTCTGTGTCGTCTCTTCTTACCATGCGCAACTTGGAGGATGGAAGCCATTAAGTGTTTAAACTTGGACGGTGCACAACAACAAGATTATGGAGAGTAAACTTAGGCCATATCGGTTAGACAAAGGGCTAATGTTTCTTATGTCTGCTTTGCAACATGGCTCCACTGCCACTAATGAGAGAATCAGGTTCATAATAACAATAGCTTTGATCTTAACTTAATCGATAGCAGTGGTGAGACTAATGTCAGGATAGTGGTAGTCAAGTTCGCCAACTGTGAACCCAACACTTCCAACCCTCCTTGAACTTGGTATTTCTCTATACAGCTTCATTCTCCCCTCATCTGCGTCCCACCGTTTCACCCTCTCTTTCCATTCATCCTTGAGAGTAATCAGTGATGCCATTTTTTGCGACATTCTCGTCAGATCTGGACGTTTGTTTGTTTGTTTCATCGTTTATGTTATGTTTGGACTGCAACGTCTGCTTCAGCTCTCAACTGCTGTGATGAAAAATAAGAATCTCTTCTTCTTCTTCTTCATTTCCCGTTTCCAATTCCCTGGGTCGGGTTGCGAATCAAGGACCTCCACAGTTGTCCATCCCTCCACCATTCATTTCCTTCTTTCAATACTTCTTTTTCTTTTACTCCTCTTTTCTCTATGCTTTCCTTCACCGTATCTATCCACCTCTTTCTGGGCCTTCCTCGTGGTCTTCCTGGTATTTTCTCCATAAATATTCTTTTTGGTACTCTATATTCTTCCATTCTCATCATATGTCCATACCACTTCAGCTTACTGGTCTCTATCTTGTCTTGCAGTTTAGGGAACCCAGTTCTCTCCCTAATGACCACATTTCTGGTTTTATCTCTCCGTGTCTTCCCAATTATTCCTCTAAGGAACTTCATCTCGGTTGCTTGGATTCGGCTTTCATCGCGTTTTGTTGTGGTTCACGTACCTGCTGCAAAATAAGAATGTCACCCATAAATGAGTCTGGGGCAAATGAAAACCCACATTTTACTCTAGCTTGTGCCAACACACAACTGCAACTATAGTGAAGCCAACATTACTTCCGACTTGACGTTTCAGTGTTACCCCTAGAGTTATCTAGCGGTCAGAAGGAAAATCACTTTAACTAGTCAATCACAGGCAGTTATTCAAATCAATATATCACGACAATCGAGTTTCGTTTGCGATGTCGTGATTTAGCGAACGAAACTCTAGTTTAGTACTGAAACATCATGTCGGAAGTAATGATTGCTTTACTATAATGTTTCATTCATCAAGTGATGATAATACTAATTCTAATTATTGTCAAGCCATAACCACTAGATGCTTACATTAGATCATTTGAGGAAGTTTTGTTATTGAAGAGAGACTACTATTTTCTAAATCCTACAGTTGAAACAGGGGCAGATGACCTCGTTGTTCCGCCCCTTAAAACAATATCAAGCCAATCTTAGTTTGCATCACAGAAGTTGATTCGTTGTTGTTGATTCATTTAGGGTCGTTGTGACATCGTGGTCATGTAGCCCCGTGCACTTTGGTGTGTATGTTACGGGGGAGATTCTGCCTGAAAACTTGTGTTATTGTGGTGACTATATTAGTGTGTGTATTTGTAATTCAGATAAGGATTGAGTAGAATGGAGTCGTGGCTTAAAGTTCGGAACCATCCCGGCATTCACCTGAAGTAGAAGTGGGAAACCACGGAAAACCACCTCCAAGATGGCTGAGTTAGGAATCGAGCCCGCCTCTTCTCACGTTTGCCTCACGAGACTGAGTGTACTCCGTTCCAGCCCTCAGACCAGAATTACATTTCTTGGTAGAGCTGGGAATCGAACCCGTACCTCCGTGGTGACATCCAAGAGAGCTAGTCACTGCGCAACGAAGCGGACTCATAAAAGTTGCGACTCATAACAATAATATAGACAAACAAAATACGTCAGATCTCACGAGAAAATCGCCATATTGAAAACACTGATGATAGTGAAGGATGGATAGAAAGAAAGAAAGAAAGAAAGAAGGAAAGAAAGACGTGGTGAGACGCAGATAATGGGAGAATGAATGTCTGCGCGCCATGAGAAGTCAGCTGAGTTTGAACTGCAGATGTCTTCCCGTGTACCACGTATCGCACATTCAAAAATGTCAAGTCGGTCACTATATTCTTCACTCACTTAATGCATTCTTGCTGTCCTTTCTTCTTCGTGCCAGTGCTCTGTTCATAAATAAATACCAAGCGTTGTGAGAATGTCGACAGTAGAAAGGAAACAAAACGCACTTAAAGCCCAATAAAAAAAAAACAAGCAGCACGTGGGAGGTAGCAGGAAGTAACGGTCAACATATTTAGCTTAGGAATAGACGTGCTGCTCATGCGTACATCCGAAAACCCCGCGCACCGTCGCAGCATTTCAGACGGACTACTCCTGGCGCGCGGACAATATGTGCCTGTGGATTCTGTGCAAGGTTCTACTCATACTGTCAGTACTGACAGTATTTTTGTCTCGAAAAATACACACATCAAAAAAAGTTTTGCATCACCTCGGTTCCCAGATCTCCGGCATATAGACGTTGACTGTGTATATTGTATCCAAGATACAGTCCCTTTGACTGTTCATAGATGTCACTAAAACTGCTCAAAGATGTAAACAACCATGCATGAGCAGGGCCTATTAGACGGAGGGGGTACGACAGCCGATCAGTTCCAGTCATTCCACCAGGACGAAGGTACGCTGCTCATGTTGTCTGTAGTTCTACCATGCCTAGAAGGTCAATACCGCAGTTCGATCGCGTCCGCATTGTTACTTTGTGTCAAGAAGGGCTCTCAACAAGGGAAGTTTCCAGGCGTCTCAGAGTGAACCAAAGCGATGTTGTTCGGACATGGAGGAGGTACAGAGATACAGGAACTGTCGATGACAGGCCTCGCTCAGGCCGCTCAAGGGCTACTACTGTAGTGGATGACCGCTACTTACGGATTGCCGCTCGGAGGAACCCTGACAGCAATGCCACCATGTTGAATAATGCGTTTCGTTCAGCCACAGGACGTCGTGTTTCAACTCAAACTGTGCGCAATAGGCTGCATGATGCGCAACTTCACTCCCGACGTCCATGGCGAGGTCCAGCTTTGCAACCCCGACACCATGCAGCGCGGTACAGATGGGCCCAACAACATGCTGAATGGACCCCACGGAATTGGCATCACGTTCTCTTCACCGATGAGTGTCGCATATGCCTTCAACCAGACAATCGTCGGAGACGTGTTTGGAGGCACCCTGGTCAGGCTGAACGTCTTAGACACACTGTCCAGCGAGTGCAGCAAGGTGGTGGTTCCCTGATGTTTTGGGGTGGCATTATGTGGGGCCGACGTACGCCACTGGTGGTCATGGAAGGCTCCGAAACGGTTTTACGATACCTGAACTACATCCTCCGACCCATAGTGCAACCATATCGGCAGAATATTGGAGAGGCATTTGTCTTCATGGACGACAATTCTCGACCTCATCGTGCACATCTTGTGAATGCGTTCCTTCAAGATAACGACATCGCTCGACTACAGTGGCCAGCATGTTCGCCAGACATGAACCCTATCGAACATGCCTGGGATATGTTGAAAAGGGCTGTTTATGGACGTCTTGACCCACCAACCACTCTGAGAGATTTACGCCGAATTGTCGTTGAGGAGTGGGACAATTTGGACCAACAGTGTCTTGATGAACTTGTGGATAGTATGCCACGGCGAATACAGGCATGCATCAATGCAAGAGGACGTGCTACTGGGTATTAGAGGTAGTGGTGTGTACTGCAATCTGGACCACAAATGCTGAAAGTCTAGCTGTATGATGGTACAACATGCAATGTGTGGGTCTCATGAGCAATAAAACGAGCTGAAATGTTGTTTGTGTTGATCTCTATTCCCTTTGTATTTAACGGTTCCGGAACTCTTGGAACCGAGGTGATGCAAAACTTTTTTTGATGTGTGTAATAGCGTGTAGTATTGTTTGCAGGATAAGTTTGCAGTGCATTAGTACCCTGCACGCAGGGTTGCTCAACGTACGGCCCGCGGGGCATTTTATGTGGTCCTGGCCATGTTTTTATAATTTGCCTAAGTTTGTGGTTTATATTTTTCGTAGTTACCGAAACAAGTAGATAATAAAACCATATTGTAATTTACGGAGAAAGGGAATAAAACCATAAGAAAAATTTCTGAATTCGTAGTTTTTTCTTGGGATGATGTTTCTGGCTGAAATTGATTGTGGTTACGGCGATGTAATTTATCATAGCGAGGTACACTGGCTTAGTCGTGGTAATATATTGAAACGCTTATTTCATCTTCGTGAAGAAGTAAGCACGTTTATGAACATGTAACAGAAAAAAGTGACAGAATTTGGGAACGAAAACTGGATGTGGGATTTAGGAATACTCACAGATTTAACGCAACATTTAAATATATTGAATAAGGGATTACAGGGAAAAGGCGTTCTTTTAAATGAAGTGTATAGTAACGTTTTAGCGTTCCAAAATAATTTGAAATTATTTCGACAGCAATTAGAGAAGGGCACGTTCCACAACTTCCATGTTGAACTGAGCTTCAAGAAGCGAACTCAAACAGTTCAGTGCCATATGATCGGTTAATTAAGTTGATTGACCTACTGAAGAATACGTTTGAAACTCGATTTAAAGACCTTTCTGTGAATGCGGAGAAAATTTATTTATTCAAATATCCATTTGCAGTTGATGTCGGTGATTCACCTGTGCAACTACAGATCGAATTAATTGAAC
The DNA here is from genome assembly GCA_946902985.2 of Meconema thalassinum. NCBI lineage: Eukaryota > Metazoa > Arthropoda > Insecta > Orthoptera > Tettigoniidae > Meconema > Meconema thalassinum. The sequence goes on from OX336388.2 coordinate 1,213,795,555, forward strand.
TTCAGTGTTGTTCCCAATTAAAGGACAAGTTCGCGAAAGGAAATCGTATTAACTTATACAGGGCGCTTAGTGATCAGAACATTCCGGCTTTCTTAAAGTTTGCGAGAAAATACTTGTGCGCGTTTCCGACTACTTACATTTTGTGAACAAACATTTTCAAAAATGAAGTTAATAAAATCGAAATTACGTTCACGGATCAGTGATGAACTTCTACATTTCATTCTGAGGGTGGCTGTGTCAAATCTATCTCCAGACATTTCAACAGTCACTTCAAGCGAAGGCCCAAGCCTCTCATTAATTGGCAAGTTTATCCCAAGTTACTGAGTATTGTTTACTCTCCTCAGTTTTTTGGTATTGTGGTTCAGGTTATTGTTTATGTTGCAGATTAGCCGTGTGAGAGCTTTGTTGGTTAATTGGTTGGTGATTAAAGGAGGGGGCACTTGCAACCTACCATGCACACCCGTTCGGCGGGTGGCAGTGAGAAGGATGAATTTATGCAACCTACCATGCACACCTGCTCGGCGGGTGGCATTGAAAAGGGTGAATGTTCTGTGGAAAGGAATGGCTATAAAAACCATCGTCACGGGCGACGAGACCTGGTGTCTGAGGTACGACCCCGAAGTCATGCGTCAAAGTATGGAGTGGCGGGGTCCAGGTCCAGGGTCACCGAAAAACCCTGAAGGGCCAGAGGTTTTCGGACATCCAACGTAATGTGACGACCCAACTGAAGGCTTTTGAACACCATCCCAAAGGGTGTGCATGGTAGGTTGCATAAATGCATCCGTCTAAACACGCACAGATCAAATAGGTCTTACACGTTGCGTTGTGTGTCGCCAATGTTGCCAGGTCGACCGTTCTGACTTTGACTTTATTCACCGAACGCAACGTGACGAGGCTTTTGAACACCATCCCAAAGGACGCCTTCTTGCAAAGTTTTCAGGACATGTATCGCCGATCTCAGCAATGCATAGTTACGGGAGGGGACTATTTCGAAGGACAGTAGGGTCACTGTCGTGCATTGTTTGTCTATGTTGATAGTACAGGACTATTCACCGAACTTTATTGTCACAGGTTTTATGTACATATATATAATTCCTCAAGGATATCCACCCGGCATTCCGGGAGACCACAAAGATGCAGAGTAATACGGTATACAGTGTAGGTACATTGTTGGCTCTGTTGTACAAACTGTAATATACATTACGATACACCATATAAATGGTTATGCAGTATGTGGATTGAAGCTCGTATTAAGGCGTATCATTCACCCGAGTCAAGAAATACAAATTTCAATAAATATTTTGCTACGGGATTTGATACTCTGGTGTATACCAATGGGCAGATAACCTTCATATTCCGCTCTTTAGAACAACGATCACCACCATGTAATGCTGAATAACCCGCGAAATGTCTGCATTTTTGCTTCACAGAAAAAAATGTTAATATTATTGGTTTTATGTCCCTCTCTGCGGATTTTAGAGACGCCGGAGAATTTTGCCCCGAAAGGGATCTTTAACCTGCCAGTAAATCTACTGACACGGCTTCCTCACATTTAAGCACCCTCAAATGCCCAGTGACTGCAGCGGGATTTGATCCCGCTATCTTTGGTTCATCAGGCGAGAACCTTACCGCTGGGCCACGCAGTCAGTTCAGAGAAGAAAGAAGGAGTCCATGTGGGTGGCGATGTTTACTTCACTGTATATTTTTGTGACTTATTTAATTAGAGTCCATCCAACGGAATATATTTCTTCAGGGCAGATGTTGAAAACTTATGACTAATGCTAGGTACATGAAAGATTTATCCAATCGTTAACTGTCCAACTGCAACCGAGTATTGTTACACACTCATAGTACAGTGTTGGTTAATTATCGCCATGGCCCCCTATAACAGGGATAGTTGGTGGTAGAAAGTGAGCTGCCCGCCAACACTTGGGAACTTGGTGTGAAGCTGGCGTAACTAACCAGTGTGTGGTTGCAAGCGGAAATGTTCCCACGACTTTTCGATTGTAATCAGGGGAATGCTGACTGTTTCCCCTATCACCCCGATAGGTCACCGGTGTAAACTTCTGGTCGCCTTACGTGAAAAGATTCTTATCTCGATCCTATAGCTTATTGTTCCTAATGTTCACCTGCATTACAAATACACACACTACTACAGATACTACAATAACACAGGTTATCAGACAAAATCAAAACACACACACACACCCTCTGTGGGGTATAAATAAATAATCAAATAAATATGGTATTTAAATACAGTAATCAAATACTTTTGTGAATAATGAAATAAATAATAGTTTTCAAAGATCCACAGTATTCATTATTGTTTTGTTGCATTCTTAACTCCTTTCAATCTCCAGGAAATTCTTCAACCTGCGTTTGATAATTTCTGTCTGTATGTCTTACGTATTTTCTCGTATATACTGTAAAGTTATAAAATTTGGTATTTTCCTCCAATGCAAACGGGACTAAAATCGAGACTAGGAATTGGTTAGGGGACAAATAATTTATTTTTTTGACTTAATCTTCGTAACGATTGATCTTATGAAGATTCACCTCCTTGTGTAGAAGCTAGCATTCTTGAATTTCGCCCCGGAGGCCCAGGTTCGATTCCTGTCTCTGCTAAGAAATTTAAAATTGGTCTGAGGGCTGAAACGGAGTACACTCAGCCTCGTAAGGGTAAACTGAGAAGAGGTGGGTTCGATTCCCATCTCAGTCATCCTGGAAGTGGTTTTTCGTGGCTTCTCTACTCCTACTCCAGGAAAATGCTGAGATGGTCCCTAAATTAAGACCACGGCCGCCCCCTTCCCAATCTTCACCTGCATTACGAATACACACACTACTACAGATACTACAATAACACAGGTTATCAGACAATTACTATATATACACACACAAGTACACGGAACAAAATGACAATCATGTCAGAATGCCCCTAAATGAATCAATAACAACAAACAACAACAATCTTAGGGAGATAACAAAATTAAGTAGTTGGAAATAAAGGTTTGGGACAGATAGTCTAGATTTTACGCCCCTTAAAACAAGAATTACCAGCATCACCATAAACAAAAATATGTACTGTCTTCTCATATAATACTGGGTATGATGATTACTACCAAACTATTAGTGAATCCGATTGTTAATATCACCATGGAGCTCCACCACCTCAGCTAACTCGCCCACAGGCAGTTTTCCGGGGAAACCCCCTCTCAAGGAGCTACTGCTTGCCGCTTCTTACACTCTGCTGTATTCCTATTGAATAGATTTGTAATGAAAATAAGATGAGTTCATATGAAAATAGCCTCATCAGCCAGGCGCGGATCTAGAGTTTGGCTTAGGGGGGTCAGAGAATCGAAATTGTTAAGAAAAATGGTATCACTAAAAACGCAATCACAAAATAACCAAACGTACAAAACCAGACCAATTGTTTTGCAAGCTACATGGATAGAAATTTCATGCGTTTAGTGCACCAAAAATATTCGTACAAATTGCAACGGCGTGTTTTGCGAGTTTTACATCGAGCTTCGAGAAAAGTATCATGGTACGTTACAGTTTCGGCAAGTCGAGTTGGTACCGACGAAGGGAGAAAGTCACAGCTTAAATTGCCAACCAAGCTTGCAGTTTGGACGTCGGCAAAAATTTTTGGTGCGAAAAAAGCCCTAAATTCCTATCCGTGCAGTGCTGCACATTCATCGTGACATCACTATACACATCGATTCGGTTAATCACAAGGTTTGGTAAACAAAATAGATGAATTGATTTTGTTATATAAATAATCGTTTTTATATAAGAGGTATGAAGTTGTAAATATGTACAGTAGTTGTAACAGAACATAATAGGCTAATTCCAATAAAGATATTTCAGTATTGAATAAAATAAAATAAAAAACAGTTTTTCAGTTAAAATTCGTTAAGTTTTATTTGCCTGGTTATTGTGATCTCGTTTTTTGAGTTTGCAAAAAAAAAAATGGTCTCCGTTTGGGGGGGGTGTCATGACCCCCGTGACACCCCTCCTTGAATCCGCGCATGTCATCAGCAGAGCAAGCAATCGTCAGATATCCAATCTTCCTAGTGAAAGGGTATTTCATTCTCATTAAGTTGCCGATACCGTACAACATTTCTGTGAGTCAAGTTCTAGCTGACCAGTATTTGCGAACAAAGACTATTGATAATCAAAGGCAAGCAAACTCACTTTTTTTATTTGTTAAATTTAAGGAAATGGTTTCTGCTTCAGTGATCTCATTATTGAATGGCCACGAATGCAAGCGGGTTGGAGTAAGGAAAGGACAAAATGGGAATAACGTCTTTGATTGTTGAAGCGTACTGATAGGGATTGGCTTTGTTGGCATCCCTCCCCTCCACTAGTGGTCACAGATCTGAAACCAAATATAAACCACTACTGTTCCCATGTTCTCTTTCCAGACATTTTCTTCTCTTTCATTTCCCTATTACGTTAAATTAAAACCTTCTCTCGTCTTTGCTCTCCCATGTTTTATCCCACTAACGCATACGTGCTCCCTTCTCTCGTTTGTGTCTTTTAACAAACGATTTTTATCAAAGTTAAGCGAGGGAAGATAAGGCTTTACAGAATACGTGATGGCTATTGCTGTGGAATTAATGTGTGTTTCCTGCTATGCTGAGTCTCTCTCTCCCTCACACATACACAATAGGCACGAGGGTAGGCGCTAAAATAACACGTGAAAACTCGTGTAATAAAGAATTAAACCTCCTTTTATTTTATTTCTTCCTTACATAAAATATTAGTACATGTTTTTTATGCAGACGCTTGTTTTACGGATTAATTTGCTTTATAAGGCAGTGTTTGCTTTACTGTACTTTCAAGCTATCATCAAGATAGCCTCTCTTCCCTTAAACATTGATCGCTTCTTTTAACAAAGAGACAATTCCCTGCGGAAAGTGTATTAGGAAAGGAATTAAGGCCCACTTGCTTTTGAAATTAGCGTAATGTAACTCTTACACTATAGCCTGGAGTGTAGATTAATTATTAGCTAGTCCTAGAATGTCGGGGAAATACGCGTAATGTCGGAATGTACTTCTGTTTAGCCGCGAGCTTGGCATGCAACTGTGTAACGGAGCTAACGTATGTGTTACTTATGAATGGTACGTGTTCACTTTTTACAAACGATTGAAATATTGCTATATTATTTTAAATACATAATTATAAACACAATTATGACGAAATTTTAAAGAAAGGAGCTTCACTTAATGTTCGTATAGAATGCAAAGACATTTGCCATGTTAGCAAAGTATTCCTACAGTAATCAGATTCTTCTTGCAGCATTGGGACGTCAGACAAGAATGTTTTGTTGCTCAATTAGTTATTTGTAGATAATATACCTAAGACAAATCAAACTATAAAATGTACCTACTGGTTGGCACTTGAAAATGTATGTATACACGTCACACATTGCGACAGCCTTTAAGAGCCACATTAAGATTCAGAATGATTTAGTGTCTTCTTGCAGCTTTAGCAACGTATTTGGATGATTAACTATGTTTGATATTGTACATTACTTGGGTTGGATTTTGGAATATTTCATGAGAAACTCTATACCAATAACTTAACTTTCTTTGTAAAGATATCCATTTCATTACGTTATTTTACATTTAAATATAATATTTAGTATAGATATTCTCACTTGTGCCGTTACAACTTTTAGAATCATAATAAGACGCTAAATATCGACGCTACTTCCATCTACCGGTTATTCTTTGAATTTCTACTATCGATTGTATTAACCGGCAATTTCTTGAAAGATGAAATGCGCCCGCTAATGAGAATATCATCTCGATCAAAGGAACGCGGGATAACAATAAATATGTCGAATTGTTATGAAGCAAAAAAAAAGAAGAGAGGGGAAGGGAACCAACAGCCATTATAAGCAGTACCAGTTTGGATCTTGTTAAACTTATTTTTAAATTATTTTAAATTCATATCTCTGTGATCATATAATACTGGGTCGTATCTCTATGTTCGTTCGTTGTCCTTTGGCAAGAAGCCAGTTGGAAAAGTGTTAATTATGCGAGCTACCGGCCGCAGTGGCCGAGAGCGCTAACGCATTACCTTGTGCCTCGCTGGCATCGGGAGAGCGTGGGTTCGAATCCCACCTCGGCCGTCCTGAAAATGGTTTTCATAGTTTCCCATTTTCACCACCAGGCAAATGCCGGGACGGTTCCTTTCAATAGGTCCACGGCCGATTTCCTTCCAATATCCCTTCCCTGACCCGACCTGGAAAGAATAGTACATGGCCATTGGCTGCATTAATAAAATTATTATCAATATATGTGAGCTATCATCAATGAACTTCCAGAACGTTATTATTATTATTATTATTATTATTATTGTGGTTATTCCCCAGTTACTATAACCTCTCCCGCACCCCATTGGTCGATCTTGGCTCCGCTACTGCTTTTATGGACGTGCTAAATCGTTTACACCTGGCTGTATCTGAATAGAGGTGCTCTCTGAGGCGAGATATTGCCAGTTTAAAGTGTTATCGTAGTGAAATAGTTCATTCCAGCAGGCGCAGTGTAGGTGCGGCAGGGGTGAAGTCTTGGGGGAGAGGGGGATCAGCCTCTCTGAATGCTACAACTGCCCTCACATTTACCAAGTTAATTGCCCTCCAAGTAACGCTCCTAATTCAATTCCGGTGGTGCGGAGTGCATGGTATCCGCTGTGGGAGCGTCAGACGTGCGTATCATCTCGTAGTGGTCCGGCCTCAGCATCTTGACAAAATATTCACTGTTCTCCCATGAAATAATATTGATAACAATGCTATCTATTTTCACAAGTTTGACTACTCCTAATTTCAGTGACGGTGTGATGCCAAAATTTTGACCGGAAGAAGTAAATCTACTAACACCAGCGTCTTACATTTTATTACTTTTAGATGACATCAAACTGCCCCATTTTAATAGTGATCATAAACTAATCATTTTTATTTTCCGGGAATTTTCTTTACATGTTGTATACATTGTACCCGCCCAATCATTGGGCAAATTCGTGTTGACCGTCTGAGGAGTTACAAATAACAGTTTGTATAGGCGACACTAAAGGAATGGCTTCAACACTTTACATTAGATTTCACATAAACATTAGAGATAGCGCTAATTGCAACATTGTTATCGGTAGCGCTTGGCATCACTGACGACTACTAGAAACTCATAATGAATACCACTGACGTCAACTTTTAATTTTTAATTCACTCTTTAGGCTAGCAGAATGGAGACTGTTTTTGAATTTTTTTTTTATTTTTTTATTTTTTTGTGGTGTTTGAAGCCATATTTTCAGTGTTGCCTTAGTAAACAAGAGTTTAGTGCTTTTCAGTCGGTCAACACAATTTAGCGACACAGCCAAGCTAGATAAAAAAGGGGGGAAATTAGGGGGTTATTAATAGGTAAATGTTATCTGGATCAGGTGTACGATGTACTTTTCTTCTGCAATAAACCAAGGCCCATATTCGCGGCAGTATTAAAGGTGCCGGGACGTCCTCATAAGACCGTCAACGCTTAGTGGCGAGGGCTAATCCACGGTCTTTAATAATTGTAGACCCACCTCATTCAATAACATACATCTTATCTAGGTTGGCAACACCTCACATAAACACATCGCTATCACTCCCCACAGCACGTAGGAGCAGGGGGGAGAAAACAGGGAAAAACCAGTCGTTAAGATAACCACCGCAGTCTACCGCACAGTGAGTTCCAGTGAGCACGAAAACTGCGAGTAGCTGTTGTACGGAAGACAATCAGATAAGTAGTTAGCCTAAAATTTTATAGTTTAACCATAGTTTACAACCATATAATCTCTCTAAAGTACAATCTACCGATAGCTATCACCATTTAGCATTTCACCTAACATATATACTGCATTTAGCATACACTGACAGTTGCATTACCAATACTGCAACTAAATAATTGTACATATTGTAAATATTTTCACCTGTATTTCAAACATAGATTTTGTAGCCTAAGTGTAATGGATCTGATGATGATCGCTTGACGATCGAAACTGGTCATCCTAGTGTTTTATTAATCTCATGTAATTTATTTCAGGATTAGGGCATAACCCATCTCTTTTGGGTACATTCGTGTTGACCGACTGAAAAGCACTAAACTCTTGTTTTATTTTTTTATTTTGACTATTTTGTTTTTGAATTTTTGAGCTGGTTTTCACTAATTTTGACCAATTGTGACTGTTTTCTTTTAAGATTTTGACTAAATACTATTTTTTTTTACTTTTTGAGCTATTTTGACTAATTTTGAATGCTATTTTTTGTATTTTGACTAATTTTTATTTGTTTTTTGTTTGTTTTGGGCTTCTTTGACTATTTCGATTGTTATTTTTTGTATTTTTATAGATTTTAAGTATCGTATAGCAGGATTTTTTTTTACAAATTTTTACATTTTGATTGTTCCTTAGGGTTTTATGGATTTTGACTATTTTTCATTTTGGCTAATTTTCTTTGTATTTTAGCACTGCCAAACACAGGTGAGGATTGGATAAAAAAAAGAAAAGTGGGGGAAGCAGAAGTGTATCCTGTTTTCGTGGTGGAGACGAACGCTACCATTCTAGAGTTAATACAACTCAGGGGCGCGTTTGAATTGATTAAGATGTTCGTAAACAGTCTTTTGTTTGTTGTTCATGAAATTATACTTCGTTATTTCAGGAGGAGCAATAATGAAAATGTTTTGGTGCTGGGGACATAAACGTTTAATTATGTAAATTTTATTGGCTTTCATCCAGAACAAACACTCCAATTGTTTCCATCTTCTATACATCTTTCTACAATTGCAAATTATGGGGTGCACTGCGTGAGAGATAGAAATTGTCGTGCAAAAACAGGATTGCGGAAGCAAGGTTGGCAGAATTGCAAAGCAGGACGTGCCAATACCCTGCTGGGAGAATGATAACATGCCCCTCACTCTCACCACCGTGCTTCACCACTCTTTCCGTGATCGATTGTATGACGTCATCCACTTATCTGTTTTTCTTACTACCTTGCTGAGCTCTGCAAGTAGGGTTGGAGTTTACCGCAGGTGTGCGATTGCTAAATCTGGGGCAGCAACGCTCCCTTGTTGCTTGTTATAAATGGATCTGGGAGATTATGAACACCCTAATTTACTAGCACAGTGAATCACATGGATTTAGAGTTTAATTTATGTTGGATGAATTTGCTTGATTCATATCTTGGCGGTTACATTAGTTTTTCAAAAATAATCAGATGTCTAACAACCTACTTAGTAAAATTATTTTGCCCACTGTATTTTTGCTAATCTATTTAAATAAAAACATCCCCCTTTTTGCACCAATTTAAAGTTTCTGTTTGTATCAGACATAGGCTATTCCACCTTTTCACGTGAGAAAGGATTTAAAAAGGGACAAATGGCTCCGATGTTCCACTCCTTAAAGCAGCAGTCATCACCACCACACTTTTAGTTGGTTAGTTAGTTAGTTATTGTTGTTTTAAGAGGGAACTGCGCCTAATATCACACTTTAAGAAGCGGCTTAGTCAGTGGTTGGTTGGTCTGTCGGTCGGTCGGTTGGTTGGTTGGTCTGTCGGTCGGTCGGTTGGTTGGTACCATCCCAGCATTTACCTTGCTAGGCTACCATCCCGGCATTTGCCTGGAGTAGAAGTGGTAAATCACGGGAAGCCACTTCCAGGATGGCTGAGGTAGGGATCGATCCCACCTCTTCTCAGTTTTGCCTCATGAAGCTGCTTATAGTCCTCAAAACAGATTTAAACGTTTTGACAGAGCCGAGAATCAAAGCCGCTGCTCGCGACTACATCCAAGAATGCTAGTCCCTAAGCCACGATGCGGATGGTTTCGTTATTGCTTTTTAATAATCAGAAGTTTCTGTTCCTGTGCCATCTACCATTCATTTTCAATTATTATTATTATTATTATTATTATTATTATTATTATTTTGTCACCTACCTCCCATGTTCAGTTCAATAATCTGGAGCAATTCACAAATCAACATGGGTTTCCCTTTTTGTATTAGACTCTTGCTTTACATGTATTTTGTTCATCTGAGTCCAAAAATCCCATTACTTTTGTTCTATCACATAGCATTTAAAGAAAGAATTCAGTAATTGTGAGCAATAAGATGTTAAAAACATTCACAGTATATCTAATGAAATAGGAACATAATATATATTTGGAAGTACAGTAAGCAATCACTCTTGAGTTCATTTTGCATAGCTTTGTTATAGCAGACGGCAATCATCAGATGGCAGCACGTTCCACTGTTGTAATGGCGCACATTGGGTAGAAGTTATATCAATCTGTAATAATAATAATAATAATAATAAGAATATTGGGTTTACGTCCCTTTTAACTACTGTGGCTTATTAGAGACGCCGGGGTGCCGGAATTTTGCCCTGAAGGAGATCTTTAACCTGCCAGTAAATCTACTGACAAGGCTCCCTCGCATTTGCGCACCCCAGGATACGAACCTACAACATTGGGCCCAGCAAGCGAGAACGTTACGGCTGAGCCACGCAGCCAATCATATACAGTACAGTATATAAACCTGCGCGAGCAAGATACTCGTCAAGACATACATTAGAGTGTTTCAGTGGACTGTTTGGCCTGTTTAAGCACGGTATATATTTTATTGTGCTATGGCTGACGTGTATTGCTGATTTTGAAGTTAAAGCATATTGTAAAGATTATTTTTTGTAGATTTTTAATAACTAGAAATGATACAGGCAAATGGAAGCCATTTCTGTAATTCATACACTTTGAATATACAAAATCAGTTATTGAATCCAAAACAAGTCTAAAAATGTGTTGTTCTTTTCTTTTGTAGACCTGTGAATTATTCATCTTCCCAAATTTCACGTATGATGATTTCGACAAACATAATCGCATTGAAACAGAGTAGTACTAAAACATTGCACTCTGTCTGGAGTTACGTTTTTAAAACATCGTCTTCTGATTATCGGGCCTACGTACTACTGTAGAGCCAAGATGTATTATACTTCCTCACCATGAAAAGGTGTTTAATCCATGGGATATGCAATTATGTTACCCACGAAACGATCATAATCGGCCAAAATGATTACCGGATCGACCAGTCGATAGCGATTGACGTACCGAATACGTCTGATCTAGGTGCGCATGAAACATGTAGGACGAATACTCTATGGATGTATTACAGCAAATTCTAATCCCAGTTTGAAGTGTGGGCTCCTATTTAAACAGGATCGTTGTGAAACACAATTAAGATACTAGAAAGACGGAACGGTGTGCAGACAAAAATTACATTAACCCACCATTCATTGTTTCGCAATAGCGAACAAATTAAAACTCTCAATGTTTTTATATTTTAAAAGCTTGCTGTATAACAAGGATCATAGTCATCTAAATGGAAGATCAAATTGAATACTTGAACTACACACACACACGACGAGGGAAGAATGCAAAGATCATTAGCTTACACACAACCGTGCCTGTGAAGTTATGGTATATGCTTCTAGAATGAATACCTGTAAACCTTTACCTCCAAGTCATGTTGAGGAATCTATGCGCGCTGACTCGAATCAAACCCATGGCCTCTCTGCTGAACTGAGTCTAAATCTAAAACAACCCGGCTTTCAGCAGGGTTTTTAAGAGTCTCAGCTACTCTTACTACTGTAGACTCCACTTAGATCCCTCACAATATCCGAATTGATGTGTTTGTGTGAGTTTCCTAGGCCAATATTACACAAAATAATAGTGAAGGAACTTCTCGAAGTTGCATTAATTTTCTTGAGAATAAATAAGTGTACTTGACAAGGTGTTTTATCATACTCGTATATTACTCTACGTTACAATATTGTTGACACTCGGTGTTGTGTTATAAAATACTGTATATTGATGTAAGTTTGTACACACGAAACATACTTTTATATAAATTTTTAATATATTGCTTGATTTACTGTATAATTCACAGTTTGTTGCTGAATTCTGGCATTAATAGTTCAAGTTTTAGTTACCGGCAATCTCTCTTCTCGTAAATGTTCTGTATATTATGCTAATATATTACATTTTCGCCCACTTGTAGCAATTTCAGAACTGGTCCTATCATTTGCCGTGGCTTCATAATGTGTAATAATTTGATTCCGTTGGGTAACACCCCTATGCTCATAATACCGTTTTAATAATTCACTTTCATGTCTGGTAACGGTTGTCACGACCATTTGTTCGTGTTACACCGAGACGTTAAATTGATGTTAATTGAATTAGCGTGGGTGTTGTGTGACAACAAATTGAGGTAATTGTGTTTACTTCTTATTCTGGCTGTGGGTTGGCCGTGAAGTATAACTTCTTCTGCAGCTGCCTGCCTGACGCCACCTCCTGGTGTAGCGGCTCGTGTTTTTTGACTGTCAGCCTCGAGGTCCAAGTTCAATTCCCGGCTCTGCCAAGAAATTTACTGTAATTCAGGTCTGAGGACTGGAATGGGGTACTCACATCCTCGTGAGACAAGACTGAGAAGAAGTGGGTTCGATTTCCACCTCAGTTATCTTGGAAATTATATTCCGTGATTTCCCCACTTCCACTCCAGACAAATGCCGGGATGGTTACTAACTTAAGGCTACGGCCGTCTCCTTCCCTATCCTACCCTCAGTTACAAATACTCACACTACTGCTGGTTATCAGACATTCCACCCACACCCAAGTATATGGGGCTACATGACCACGTTGACGTAAAGCTCCTAAACGAATTAACAAGAGAAGTACAGTATATTGTATCGAATACAAAACGAGCATGTTCAACATTTAGTAGGATTGACTATGGATTTTCTCCAAACACAATCGACGACCTGCAAAGAAAGGGAACTTTAATTTTACTACCCATATATATATTATTAGTGGCTTTGGTGGCGTAGTCGGTAGCATGCTGAACTGCTGTGCCCAAGATAGCGGGTTCAACCCGGCCGAAGTCGTCGGATTTTTTAAGAGCGTTAAAATCCTTCAGTATGCCTTCCTTCGGAGGGGAAGTAAAGCCGGCGGTCCCATGTCATAGATTTATGGCATGTAAAAGATCCTTCCACAGACTAAACTTGTGTGAAACAAAATTGTTAGGTTAGATTTCATCGGGACGCTCAAGTTCCAACGTTCACTACTAGGTATCATTGATATCTGGTAGCGAAAGTGGGAACTACTTGAAATTGAACGGAACTTGTAGCTCATCCTAAGGGTGTCCGCTGGAAGCAGCTACAGACTCAGGCGAGCCGAAGATGTCCTCGGACACTCCCGGCACTAAAAGCCATACGATAAAGAAATAAATAAATAAATAAATAAATAATTTCTTTATTGACAATCAATCTAAAAAGAAATACCCAATATCAATTTCGGCCACATTATGGCCTTCTTCAGTTTTTCAAAGAAGAAGAGAAAGTGTTTATAAACATTTGTAATAGGAAAGGCCAAGTTTATATATTGTTTCAAAAGCTTTGCTCGTAGTTTTTCAAAGAAGAAGAGAACATTTGTAATAGGAAAAGCCAAGTTTATATGTTGTTTCAAAAGCTTTGCTCGTAGTTTTTTTTCTTCTTCTTTGAAAAACTGAAGAAGGGCATAGTGTGGCCGAAACTGATATTAATTGAAAATGAACATCCACAGCCTGCTTCCAGTCGACCGACCGGGTCTGGGAATGTAATGAGTGAAGCACCCATCTAGTGGCGAGGATATGAACTGGGCCGGCAGCCGAAGCCTGTCGCACTCCCCTGGGACAATGATTAAATGAATGACAGATGAAATGAAATGATAGTGGAGAGTGTTGCTGGAATGAAATTGTGACAGGGAAAATCGAAGTATCCGGAGAAAAACCTGTCTGCCTCCGCTTTGTCCAGCACAAATCTCACATGGAGTGACCGGGGATTGAACCACAGACCCAGCGGTGAGAGGCCAGCGTGCTTCCACCTAAGCCACAGAGGCACCGTAATATTTAATCAATAAATATTAATTTAAAATTGTATTGACTAAGGTGTATTAGATTTATTATTTACATTAAATTACGTAAAGATGTTACCTTAGTAACAGGGTCATTGGCTTGTTCCCAATGTCAATGCATTCAAAGCTAAATAAACACGTCCATAAATGCATGAGCAAACCGATGAATATTCATTGTCTCTCTGTGATATGGTAGGTCTTAGGCATGTTAAAGGAAGACAAAGGAAGTCGACTTCTCAACACTACCTGGATTATTGGGGTGGAACTTGACTATCAATTGGAAAACTGGCAGCAGAAATATTCCGCAACATTTTCTTGTCTTTTATTACTTTGCAAGGAATGAGCTATGCAATATTTGTATGATTATACAAGGTTTGGCTGACATTTATTGTTCTTCTTTCCAGGTATGTTCCGTGCCATGTCTTCATATCTGCCGTTAATGATGGCGTTTGCGTATGTATTCATAAGTTATTTTTATTATATTACTATCGTATGTTGCAGTAATGTAACTTAAGTTTTGAAAGGATATTAACAGTAGTTTTACTTTGTGGAATGCAGGGAGAACCAACTTATCCACTCCTTATCCCTTATTAAACGTTTATATTTATCCTTTATCCTTTAATAATTATCCTTTAAAGCAGGCATTCTCAACCCCCCACGATGCTCTTTAAATGAAATTTAGTTCTCTTGTCATACGAACCAAAAGGTGCTCGCGAGCATAAGCTCCACTGAGCATTAATCAATTTAAATTCTGTTGCACGAACCGGAATAATAGTGTTTTCATTACAAGTTTTGACAGTCAGAAATTTTGTCATTTTGTGAAAAAGTATTTTTAATCTACAGTTAAAATAATTGGACATCCCTGATTCATGAGTAACACGAAAAATGCTGATCCGACTGGACTGTCCACACGTAAATGTATCTTATCTGCACGAATCATTCAGGCAGTTGCAGAATGCCTGGTGAGCGGTGAATCCCTAGCTATTTCAGCACTTCTGAGGGAGAGAAAGAGGGGAAAGAGAGGAGTAAGTTTGTTGCATTATTATTATTATTATTATTATTATTATTATTATTATTATTATTGTTATTATATTTCATGTAGCCTAATAGTGCGTAAGACCTCTTTTTGAATTTATTTCTTTTTTATGTAAATCGTAACAAGACGTTTTAAATATTTGTGATAGTATATGTTTGAAGTGTAAATAGTGACCCCAAAAAACACAACTACAGTACTGATTTTGTTCCAACGTCCCTTCAACCGTTGTGTTTTAGAGGCGCCGGTGTGCGGGAATTTTACCGTCAACGGATTTTTAACGATCAAGGAACAGAATCGCAACACGGAGCAGTTGGTTGGTGTTTTAATGGTGCTTGCATCCGAGATCTACTAGTGTTACCAACACACATTTCTTCATCCCAGTGTCTCAAATATCTCGATAATTTACGTGGGCGTTAAACTTATAACGATATTATTATTATGTTTAATTTCTCATAAATTATTATGGTACAGCTCAGTCTACAAGATACGGATTAGATAATCAAGTATCCTGTAAACCTATTATTGTGATAAAAATAGCCTAACAATATGGCATGTATCCAGCAGCACTGCCTTCTGAATTCTGGCAATCAGGTGGTGCATTTGCAGTTCCTCCAAAGCCGTTGTCAACGTCTTTGGAACAACTCCCGTGGAAGAGATCACTACTGGCAAAATTCTCACGCATTTTAGCCCCCATAGTTTTCGCATTTCTTCTGCCAACGGTGCGTACTCGTTTGTCTTTTTAGCTTGCGTAGTTTGCATATTTTGGCCAAGTGGGAGAACAATGTCTATCAAGTAGGCCTTTTGGTTTCTTTTATTGAGATATACAACATCAGGTCGATTGGCCAAGACTTTCTGGTCTGTTAAAATAGGTCTATCCCAATTCCCAATACATCTTATAATGCTCATTTTCAAGCACGTTGGCAGACTGGTAATTGTAGTACACCATGCTCGTATCCAGAAGTCCACATTTTATAGCTAGCTCTTGATGTAAGATCTTAGCAACATCATTGTGCCTCTTGGTATCCTCTATACCAGCCAGCGTAGAGCAGCCACCGACGATATGATCGATGGTTTCCAGCGCTGAGGTGCATCTACGACATCGATCATCTGCTACATTCTCTCTAAGGATGTGCTTTATGTAATTTTTTGTTGCAATGACACGGTCCTGTATTAACGATATTATTATTATCTGCATCATTAAATTACATCGTTGCTGATTTCAGCAGCCTAGGTTCAAATTCTGGTAGCCATCTTCAGCGTGCTCTTGTTAAACTCACTACAGTACCGTATTTCAATTCATGGGGCACCTAACCAAATGCACTGTATGTATGTCTATCACTTACTATTCCCATTTTCAACGGGATCAGTGATGAGATGTGATAAAAGTGGTGGTTTTACGGCTGGATGCCCTTCCTGAGTCCAACCTCATGAGAGGTGAAATGAATGAAACTGGGCAAGGATGTGGAAGGAAGCGGCCGTGGCCTATTATACTGTACTATCCCAGCCTATGCCTGGAGTTGAAAATGGGCATTTCAAGGACGACCGACGGTGGAGTTCAAACCTACGTCTACCGAGTCCGCAGATAGTTTGGCCCCTTGGCCTAGCGTTACGCTTTAAGGAGCATGACTACTGCTGTCGCACCAAATACAGTCTGTTACTAACACATGGTAGGCCTATGTGTCAATATCATACACATCGAAATGCATGGGATTGTTTACCAAATGTCCCGAAATGAAACAACAGCTCATTCATATTCTCTTCATTCTTGAAACCGGCAATGTAAGTATCGTAAGGATCGAGCCTGGCCATCCAACAAGAGCGCTACCTCAATATCATTAAATAGTATTAAGAGTGCTATTCATTCATTACGGAAGGGAGCAATCGAAATATCGCAACCCCAGTCCAAACAATCAGCCATTAAACAATAGAGGATCAGATTGTGACCTCTGTGCCTCATTATTGCTTGGAATCTTCAGGTCGGTAATGAAGGCGGTCGCTTCTTTTGGATCGCCTGCATTTGGTCGTCTTGACAGGTGGTGACGTCAGGCGTGTGTCGCCTAGCGTCCCGGCGCCACAGTGATGTTATTTTAAGCATGCTTTAACAACAGGCTGTGACATGTGTAGGGGCCCAATACTCGAATCTGCGGGGTCCTGGGTCGATAGAAAACGTGATGTATCCAACACTGGGTGACTCGGGAGCACTCGTTCTGCGAAACGTAAGAATTGCTGTAACCACTGCTGCAAACTAATGTGGACATTACAGCCTTTATTGCCTTTTGTTCGTGGTGTTACGAGTGTATTGCCCTCCTACGAATAGCGACAGGGGTGAGTAAATTATCGTCACTTTTACCTTGCAGTCAGTGCCTACGATCAGAGTTGTCAACTTGTATTTACTAAACAAATCACTGGATAGCAGTTTAGTTATTTTATTGTAAGTTTTAATTGAAATAGATTTTTTTTATTAGATATAAGCTGAAGAAGACTTCATCGAAGGGTCGAAACATGTTCTTCAATATGCAATAGATGTTTCATGAATTAAACTGATCGGCGTATTATTTTATGAGGAATCTATCAGTCAGTATGGAAAATATCTTGTATTAACTTACCCATCATGGAAAAAGTTATTTGCTTAGATGGATGATTTCTAGGAAGAATGTTAGAACATTTTCGAATTCACCTGTTTCCCGAACAAATATACGAGTGTATCTCAAGTTTTGCATATACTTACCACATCGAGTGGCGGTGGTACAAATCTTCCTCCAGGAGTCCGCCATTGCACGAATGGAATGGCCTTCGATGTCGCCGGACATCAACTGTATCGAACATGTCTGGGATATGCTGAAGCGTGCTATTGCTCAGCGTCCATGTCCTCCCATAACCCGCCAAGTGATCATGGAAGCCGCCGTCGAAGAGTGGGATCGCCTGCCTCAAGAGGACCTGGACAACTTGATCTGTGGTACGCCACGGCGAGTAAGAGCTCTGCTGGACGCCCGTGGTGGCCATGTTCATTATTGAAACGTCACAGGAAGGCAAGATTACAATCATGTTTTAACAGGCCAAATGTCTTCCTGTTTGTACATTTATTTGCAAACTTGAATAAAGTCTGCAGCATATATGACAGAATGCCGTCTCTTTTGTAATAACCTAGCCACATACGTTCTGCATCATGGCAAACAAGTTGTGCAACGCTTCTTTTGATGTGTATAGATACTTGCCACTGAGACGAGTGTTTAAACGTGCCGAGATGTTTTTGGAATTATAATGTCATCTCTTAATCGGCAGAGCAACACAAACTGACTTGTCACATTTAGGCCTAACCTGAATGCAAAAGAACAGAATATCTCTATAGTATATGTCAACTGAAGGCTCCGTGGCTTAGGCGGCAGCACGCCGGCCTCTCACCACTGGGTCCGTTGTTCAAATCCCGGTCACTCCATGTGAGATCTGTGCTGGACAAAACGGAGGCAGACAGGTTTTTCTCCGGGTACTCCGGTTTTCCCTGTCAAAATTGCATTCCAGCAACACTCTCCACTATCATTTCATTTCATCTGTCATTCATTTAATCATTGCCCCAGAGGAGTGCGTCAGGCCTCGGCAGCCGGCACAGTTCATATCCTCGCCGCTAGATGGGGGGCTTCATTCATTCCATTCCTGGCCCGGTCGGAGACTGGAAGCAGGCTGTGGATTTTCTTTTCTTTTCTATATGTCAACTCTGCGGCAGACATCGCTGTTCCTTCCCATTAAACAACAACAATAACTAACTAACTAATATTCTGTGGGCACATCTTCCGTATGAACAATGACCGGCTCACAATTTGGAATTTGGAATTTTCTATGATCCAAGATATCTATAGAGTAAAGTGGTTCCAAGAGTGTGAGAAAGATCTGAGAGATATAGGCATTGGAAATGATAAAATAAATGACAGGTACAGTTTCAGAAGGACTGTGAAAAAACATCAGAGATTTCTAGTGGATTCAGAACCCAGGAAACAGAGAGGACCGTTATCCAAAGAGAGAAATAAGCGCTGATTGGTGGGCTCAAGAAATACTGGCAGGATGTCAAAGCTGGCAAACGAACAAGATCTACTCGTTACTGAAATGATATTGGTTGTTTACACGTAGTCCATAGAGGCTCAATTCTGGTGTAAGAGAAAAGCTAACTCTACTCCCCCGGTAGATGTCAGGGAATACTCTTTGCTCCCAGAGTGGAACCCCTAGGGGGGTCACCGGCACCTCTGGGTATAGCTCACATTCTGCGAGGGATGTAGACTATCCCTTCTGGAGCAGCAGCCACCTGCACTACATTCCATGTCTCCCAGGACACTTAGTAGTGACATCAACGAATATCCGAACACACTTTGCATCTCTACTGTCAATGTAGATCTGCCAACTTCAATTTCAAAACGTAATGTGTCTTCGCACTCCCTACTTTTGATTCATGAGGTATTTTTCTTGTCGGATGTAAAGAGCCTTAATTATTGCAGCCTACTTCGGTGGCGTAGTCGGTAGCATGCTGAACTGCTGTGCCCAAGATAGCGGGTTCAAATCCGGCCGAAGTCGTCGGATTTTTTAAGAGCGTTAAAAATCCTTCAGTATGCCTTCCTTCGGAGGGGAAGTAAAGCCGGCGGTCCCATGTCATAGATTTATGGCATGTAAAAGATCCTTTCACAGACTAAACTTGTGAAAAGCAAAATTTGTTAGGTTAGATTTCGTCAGAACGCTCTATCAAAGTTCCAACGTTCACCACTAGGTATCATTGATATCTGGTGGCGAAAGTTGGAACTACTTGAAATTGAACGGAACTTGTAGCTCACCCTTTAGGGTATCCGCTGGATGCAGCTACAGATTCAGGCGAGCCGAACATGTCCTCGGACACTCCCGGCACTAAAAGCCATACGATAAATAAATAATAAATTGCAGCCGACTGAAAATCAGTTTTGCTGTGGAAGAATTGAATTGAATGATTTAGTGAATTGTTAACCTTTTAACAGCTATGCATTTCCACATGAATAAATAAACACCATTTTGCTGAGTTAAGTATTCTCGCATCTTAGCCCCATTCGAGATGAAGGCCCTAAATCAATTTAACTTATTGTCTCTTCTCCTATTGGTAAAAGCAATGACAAACTACCTCACTGCTCATCTTGCCTAGTATGTCTCATTATAGTGCTCCCTATGGCGGTACTTTTTGAAGATCCAACCAGCCTCTGCCCTGATTACCTAACAGACAAGACATTTTAGACTTATAGACTGGTAATGCTGCAAATTTGTAAGTTTATATCTACGATATCTAATTTTAAATCCATTTACTAAAAATTTTCTTTTTTCATTTTTTCTGCACGTTCGACCCAGTTTCTCGGGAACTAATTGGAGAATGGGGAACTGAGTTGAAAGTTTCACATTATGTTTATCATGCTGTATCTGCTGTTTGGTAGTAAAATTATTTGGCCAGGTGCAAAACCTCTCTTAAAGTATCCTTCAAGTGCAAAACGTTTTCCCCCAAAATTAACCTTTTTTAATGTAGTTTTGTGACTACAACCTTTAGATTAACAATTTTACCAGGATTAATAGGAAGAGGTCCATGTTAACTCCTGTAAAAATCATTATAATTAGTTGCTGAGATCACGGGGCATAGTTTCTAAAGCTCTAATAATGGCGGCTGACTTCCCGTAAGTCCTCAATTGAATATGTATTTTAAATTCACGTCCGTGTCGTAACACCGTGAACGAACTAATCAGTGGAGCCACATTACATTTCAAATGGAGATGTTGCATGCTAGATAGTTGGAAGCAAAGTGAAAATGTGAGGCTTGTACCATGATGGATGGATAAAATGATACAATGCTAGCTGTGTGTAAACATACATACAAACCATCAGTCAGAGAGGTGACGGGCGCGCAAATCAATAGCTGAGACTGGTTCGAGACTCGAGCTGCGCGTAGCTTCAATCAGGACATCATGGTCATCAGTCCAGCAAATTCAGTGAGCACGGATATGTCTCATTCTTGTTTTAGTAATACAAAACTTAAATATGTTTCAAAAAATGGAATGCAGCCGACATAATTCAAATTGGCAGGTGAAAGGCTGAAAGAAGTGTGAGACTTATGTTACGTGAGAAGCAAAATAACCAGTGATGGACGAAGTAAAAGGATATGCATAGTAGGTTGGCTCTGGCAAGCAAAGCATAGTTAGTTAGTTAGTTAGTTAGTTGTTGTTCTTGTTGTTGTTGTTGTTGTTGTTGTTTTAAGGGGCGGAACTACGAGGTCATCTGCCCCTCTTAACACTGATTAAAGAATACCAATTTGTAATCGAATTTAAAATTTCGAGGTGAACACCTAAATTTAAAAAGACCGAAAATTTATAACAAACAAAAAAAAAATGTACACTGGAAAATTTAGATTGCTGGTCCTAGCCCACTCTCACTTATAAAGTGGATAACACGATCGCAAGGAAAGCATTTTTACAGAAAAGGAATATGCTGACATCAAATACTGTATAGATTTAGGTATTATAAATCCATTTTTGAACGCCTTTGTCAGGAGCGTTGCACACTATGGAAATGAAACATGGACTGTTGCGCAGCGGGTAAGAGGTGAACAGAAGCGTTAGAAATGTAGAAAGAGTAACAAATGAACAGGTATTAAGACGAGTGGGAGGCGTTTCTGGCGACTGCTAATGAAGACGAGAGATATGTTGGTAGGTCACATACTAAGACACCCATAAATGGCACACTTAGTTATGGATGTAACGGTCGAGGACAAGAACTGTAGGGGTAAACCAAGGTTAGAATATGTTATACAGATCGCTTCGGATGTAAGTTATGGTAGCTTAGGACAAGGAGGCTTGAAGGGCTCCATCAGAACAGCCAAAAGACTGAAGACTCCAACAACAACTTTCAATTATATCTTATCCTAATTTCAAAATTTTATTTTTAGAATATTGCAAATAACGTTCCATGTCGTACTCATGTTTAAAGACTGGTTGCGTGTCGCACCAGTAACGTTCTCACCTGCTGAGATGAGTCATATCCTACCCGCGCGACTGTACTTAACAACCAAGCAGCCTAAGATCGTGCACAAGTAAACAAAGAATGGTTCCCAGCCCGACCGCCAGCACTCGTATCCTGAAGGCTGATAGCCTACTCAGGTGGTTTGTACTACTGACTGTAGTTAAAAAAGGAAGATTGTAGTTTTACGCGACCGTTAATCTTTCGATCATGAGCCATGGTACCTCCTTTTTTACGTGGAATCTGAACCACAAGACATGGCATTTCACTTCGAAAATCTCACATGCATTGACGGGAATTGAACCCGGACCACCTTGGTGAGAGGCCAACAGCCTGACCATTGTGCCACCTCACTCCCTGTCTGTAGTTGTGATTAAGGTTAGGATAGGGAAGCAGATGACCATGACCACGTCAATATTTGGCTGGAGTAGAATTTGTAAACCACTGAAACCCATTTCTAGGATGGTTGAGGCAAGTCTTCTTAATTATCCTCATTGGGCTGAATGAACCCCGTTCTGATCCTCCAGCCTGAATTAAATTTTAGAGAGAATAAAAGCAAGCAACCCTCCAGCCTAAATTAAATTTTAGAGAGACTCAAACCCGGCGACCCTCCAGCCTGAATAAAATTCCATAGTAGTGTCAAGAATCCAACACAGAACTTGTAAGACAGAAGTTTCAGTGTGTACAATTAGACTACAGGTAAGTCACTAGTTAAATCGCTTGAAGCACATTTTTCGCCCTGGAACGATAACTTATTGTAATCAAAAAAAATACCGTGGATAAAGGTCGGGTTTTCTTTGGTACAGTCTGTCATTTACTGCCATCATCAATTACGTGAAGAACTTGCTCCTCGTAATTTGGATTGCGTGTGTATCTCGATCGAGCGAGTGTAGGACATACCTTTTTCCGGGAAACTTGTTAACTACGTCCTGTACACAGCCTGATAAATCAACAGCAGCGTTACCTGTTTCATCATTGCTAATTGGATGACAGATTCCTGTCGTAAATACCTACTTGTTACTACAATATGGTGAGTAGGATAAATAGACCAACGTATCAGTTTAGATAATGATGTTGTTTCATTTAGGATTTAGGGGCATAGGACATCGTGTCTATCAGCCCCCTGTAGTTGGTTGTATGTGTGGAAGCCGTCTTCAGAATCCTGTACGGATTCGATTTTTTAACGTTTACTTCCACAAATTTTATGTTGTTGTTTCATTTGAGGCGTTTGGTTATTTTGCCCCTGTATTTGGGTATATGTAAATCATTTAATAAATAATTTGTCACATAACATATGTTATTGGGGTGTCTGTATAAGTGTGTGTATTTGTAATTCGGACGAGGATTGGGAAGGAGGCGACCGTGACCTTAATGTAGGAGCTATTCCAGCATTTGCTTGGAGTAGAAGTGGTAAACCACGGCAAACCACTTACCGGGTGGCTGAGGTGGGAATCGAACCCACTTCTACTCAGTTTTTACTCACGAGGCTGAGTGTACTCCGTTCTAGCCCTCAGATCCGAATTAATTTTTTTGGCAGAGACGGGAATCGAGCCCGGAACCTCAGGGGTGACTGCACCACGACGCAGACGACAAGGTTTAAGTATGCATGTCTACCCATTATTGTTCCTGTTTTGATTTGCAATTATTTTGTATGCGGTATGTCGATTTTTATGACTGTATGCCCTTCCTGACGCAAACTCTATGGGAGGAATTATGTGATATGACTTGAATGAAGGTGAATGAAACTAAACAATGAATTGGAAGCGGCCCGCCACTTGCCTGGAGTTGAAATAGGCAAACTACGAAAATCCATTTCATGAAAGGCCGACGGTGGAGTTCAAACCCGCTCTCCTGCCAATTCTGCAGATAGCTTTGGCCCATTCACACTCCTGAGGGAGAAATATAGACTGTCATTATAGACGATAATTCAACATAAAACATGCGATGAATGTTTTGTCCGTTAAATTTTGTTGCAGGACGCATGAATACTTAGGATTTTAAATGTGTGCTGCTCTTATTGTACACTCAGCATTGAAGTTCTTTGCCCCAAAACAAAACAATTGCTCGTGGCTGGCTCTAGCGTTCAGTGGAAGATAGACTAATAATGGCGCAATGACCTTACCCGCAGTAGATTCTTATGTATTACCCTTTCAGGAATTGATTGCCGGCGGTCGAGATGGGAACTATTCCTTGTTTACTTGTGTCACAGGTCAGCCTGCTTCGTTGACAGGTACAGTTGCGCGAGTAGGATATGACTCAGCTCCAGTAGCCTCGGTCATCGTTTAACTGTCCATGGTGACATGAGCTCCTGTGACGCGCAATGCTGCTTGACTTACGTGCAGAATGCACTCTGTCATTGCTGTGTTCCCTGCTTCGCCCTGATGGGTAGCTGCTACAATAATCAACACACTGGCGCAGACGCGCTCAGCTTCAATGAAATCTTGAATGGGTAATACTACAAGTGCAGCGTGTAAGCCCATCGGATGTCACTATGCAATCTGGGGCAAGCAGGTCCAGTGGGATTCTACCGATGATGGCATGAACCCACTGAGGGACTGACCTTGATTTCCTTGTATAGAGACGTGAAATTGGTACGGTAGTCAGTCTTCTTCTTTCCTTTTCTTAGTCGTTTACCTTCCAGGTTGGTGGAACCCACGGACTCAGCGAGGGAACTCACCATTACCGCCTCGACGGGCAGTGTCCTAGAGCTGGGAACATCTAATCGGAGTGGATACAACTGGTGAGGTGTGATTGGCACCTCGCCCAGGCGGCCTCACCTGCAAAGCGAACAGGGGCCTCACGAGGGAAGGTAATGGATAGTCAGGATGGATAGGCAAGGAAGATGGAAGGAGGCGGCCGTGGCCTTGAGGAAGGTACCATCCCGGCATTTGCCCGAAGACGAACTGGGAAACCACGGAAAACCACTTCGAGGATGGATGAGGTGGGAATCGAACCCCCTCTACTCATTTGGAACACCCGAGGCTGAGTAGACCCCGTTCCAGTCCTCATACCACTTTTCAAATTTCGTGGCAGAGCCGGGAATCGAACCCAGGACCTCCGGGGCGGCAGCTAACCATTCTGACCGCTACGCTACGGAACGGCAGTCAGTAAGTAGACATATTTTGGGTGTCCGAGTGTTTTGGTGACCAGTAGCTGGAGCTACTGGTGTCATGTGAGCGAAAGGGCGGGCGACACTCACACCGGAAGGAGGTGGAGGGCACCTGACGCTCTATTCTATTAGAGAGGCGGGACTGTAATCCCAGCACTCACAAAACAAATGCGGTCACACTTGGCAGATTGAAAATTGCTTATTTACTCTAGTATTATACTCGGAAGATCTGTTATCGAACATGCGGAAACTAAAGTCATTTGCAACAGAACAGTGTAAATATTATCAGATATTGAGTCAAATCACAAAGAACTGTTTTAATTAAACTTTAATTGGTTCAGAACGTACTAATTCTATCAATTCAGATTTCATTGTAAAGTTGAAAGTAATAAACATGTAAATAAACAGCAAGATATGATGTGAACAATGACGGTAGAGTTTTCTTTTTAGGATATTATAAGTTCAATTTAGGAATTTATAGGATTTTTGGAATATTAACAAGTAGTTCCGTGAATAACTATACAGCCTATTTTCATATATCCTACTTATATTAACTGCCACTATCGACATACAAAATTTCAGTTTGATTGCTGTAATAGATTCGTAGATATTGAGTACCGACTAAATATTTCGGAAGGTCGGCATGTTGGATTTTATATATGTAGGTCCTAGAGTTATGTAATGTTACATGAAGATTATTGTGTACGTGTAGCATTCAAACTTCAATCGCATGATTAGGACACAAGAAGTAATAAGGAGAATTTAAAATTTCGCACAGCTGCCATCTTGTGGTTATGAAAACAATTGAAATAAATTAGATGTCAGTGGATTAACATTCGTAAAAGGATTTACTGTACCAAGTTTCACTGCAGCCGGATGGTTAAATTGCGAGAAACGTCCATGTGAATATTTATACTTCGCGTCGCCGCCATGTTGGATTTGTGATCACCAGGTTATTTAAAGTCCTATAGGTGAACATAAGTTCATAGCCCCTATGAACATTAAAAAAATCAGTTTGATTGCTATAATAGATTCGTAGATATTCAGAGTCGTCTGAATATTTCGGATGGTCGCCATGTTCGATTGTTAAATGTATAGGCCATAGATTCATGTACCATTGAAGGAAAATAATTGCGTAGGTTCATTAATAAAACTTTCACTTCGATCGCTTGATTACGACACAAGAAATAAAAACTGAATTTTAAAATTCGCACAGCCGCCATCTTGAGTTTATGTAAACAATTGAACTAAATTAGATACCAGTGTATTACAATGTGTATAAACATTTCCTGTACCAGATTTCATTGCGTTTGGAACATTAAATCGCGAGAAAGGTCTATTTAAAATTTTCAAATTCGCTTGGCCGCCATGTTCGTTTTGTAATTAATTGGTTTTTGAAAGTCTTATAGGTGAACTTCCAGTAGTGCCCTTTATCTCCGTATAAAATTTCAGGGTGATGCAGCTAATTGTTTCAGAGATATAGAATGCCGGTGAAATATTTCGCTCATCCGCCATCTTATGGTCATATAAACAATTGAACCAAGTTAGATGTCGGTGCATTACAATGTGTATACACATATACTGTACCAAGTTTTATTGCGTTTGGTTGGTTAAATCGCGAGAATCGTCTATTTAAAAGTCGCGAATTCGCGTGGCCGCCATGTTGGTTTTGTAGTTACCAGTTTTTCAAAAGTCACATAGGTTAACTTCTAGTAGTTCACTTTATCACCGTAATAAATTCCAGGGAGATATCGGTAATAGTTTCGGAGATATTGAATGCAGGTGAAATATTTCGCACAGCCGCCATGTTGGATTGGTGAGACGTAACAAAATTTGAAGGGCACGGTCGAGGTCGCCTGAAATAGTACTATGAACTTACCGAGTTTCATTGAAATCGCTCCAGCCGTTTAAAAGTTATTAGGGGGGACACACACACACCTCACACACACACACACACACACACGCGCGCGGACAAAAGGTGATCTCATAAGCCTATTTTTTCAAAATTGAAAATAGGCTAAAAATCACTGGGCATACTATGTTAATTGTTGGAACTCCCTATAATGAAAGATGCAAAATACCCAATAGGGCTATTAAATGTTTGCCTCAAGTTTTAACCTCTTGGTGCGGGATGTAAACAACACACGATTCAGAAATGTCGTGTGCCTCTGACAACCACATTCAACAATAGCCTAAGTTAGTAAAATGATGTGAACTGAAGGTGGACATTTTAATTATAATTTATTGTAAATACCGTATTATGCCGGAATATCACGCAAGATTTGTATCAAAGTGTTATTCCAATGCTTCGAGTAATAGTTTTCATGAAAACCTACAGCATAGATGGACTAAGTGTCTTTAAATATGATAAATGTGAATCCAAGCGTTCCTTATTCACAAGTGGATAAAAAGAGTTCTTGCAACTGGACGAAACCCAAATCCCGTGGCATTACAGCTATGAAGGGCCTAGGCCTACCAAGTGTCCGCTGCCCAGTTATTTGATATGCAGATTGTGGGTTGACGCGTGGTAAGCGCGTCAGGTCCCCTCGGCCGTTAATCTTTGTTTTCGTGATTGGAACGCTGTCTCATTGTCAGACAGCTACTGAATTGCCCGCACGAGGCTGAGTGCACCCCGTTTCAGCCCTCGTGTCAGTTTCTCAGAAGAGATAGGAATCGAACCCGGGCCCTCCGGGTGAAAGGCAGGCGTGCCACTACGACACCACGAGGCTGGCTTTGCAACTGAACTACTTAATTGGAACTGTGGTTAGGATTTTGAAGGAGACGGTCGTGGTTAAATTAGTAACCACCCCAGTAGAAGTGGAAAACTACGGAGAACTGCTCCTAGGATAGCTGAGCTGGGAATTAACCCATCTCTTCCGAGTGGCTCACTAGGCCAAGTATATCCCGTTCCAAAACTCAGACTGGAATAAAATTTCTTGGCAGAGTCAGGAATCGAGCCTCTGGCTACAGATTGTCAATACGTCCCCTGGGACCATAGCAAGCGTCTCTGAATATGAGTTGGATTCTATTCTAGGCCATGAGTTGAATAGAATGGACGTTAATGAAATACTGAGAACTTTAACACTGACGAACTAAACTCAACACTTAATTGCTCGCGCGGAGTTATTATTGATGTGAAATAGTTTTCATTACAAACACTGAACCCAACTTCATGGCTTCAGTTACGTTTTTGTATTGGTGTTGCGAGTTTCTGCATGTTTTTGTACAGTATAATATGTGTATCGCTCACAGGCCGGTAAAGAACAACAGAATGCATTACAGCATGAAGCGTGTCATTTTTCTAGCGACGCATCACGGAGATGAAACACAAGAGTTATGCATATGGGGCGCCATAGTTCATGCGACTGACACTGACGGATAGGCCTCATGAAACCCCACCTGCTGTAAGATGATGATCAGGATGTGTACAGAATTGAACACTTCATCCAGATCCTATAGCAAGTAAATTATGACGTGTCGAACATCAAATATCGAGTTGGTGTGATTGACATATCCGATAGATGTGACATATTCGACAGTACAAGCCATATGAAAGTAGGCTCCGTCTTCCTCCACGCATTTTGGTCGTGTTTTGCAAAGCTTAAATCAGGGTTGGGAAATAATTGTGTGGGAACGGATCAAACAAAACGGAAAATGCCTAAAGAGCCATTTTCAAGATACAGGGTGTTTCATCGTTATACGGCAATATTTCGGGGTTAGAATACAGACAGCGGTAGCTACGCTCGCTAACGCGCAGCGCTAGGCCAAGGAGCCAAGCTAGCCTATCTGCGGACTTGGTAGACGTGGGTTCGAGCTCCACCGTCGGCCATCCATGAAATGGTTTTCAGTGGTTTCCCCATTTTGAACTCCAAGCAAATGCTGCAACCGTACCCTCCAACAGGCCACGTCCGCTTTCTTCCACACCCTTGCTCAGTTTCATTCATCTTCATTAATATCATCCCTCATTTACTCCTATCATGTGGTTGGCGTCAAGAAGGGCATCCAGCCGTAAAAACCAGTTAGTTAGTTAGTTAGTTAGTAAGTAATTATGGTTTTAAGGGGCGGAACTACGAGGCCATCTGCCCCTACCGTAAACACCATCCGCCACATTGACTCTCGTGGCACATCATCCCTGACCCCGTTAAAAACAAGTAGTTCCGTGAAGAACTATACAGCCTATTTTCATATATCCTACTTACAGTATGTTAACTGCCACAATCAACATACAAAATTTCAGTTTAATTGCTGTAACAGATTCGTAGATATTGAGAACCGTCTAAATATTTCAGATGGTCGCCAGGTTGGTTTTTTATTTTTGTACTATTACATTAAGATTATTGTGTACGTGTGGTATTCAAACTTCAATCGCATGATTAGAACACAAGAAGTAAAAACGAGATTTTAAAATTACGCACAGCGGCCATCTTGTGATAATGCAAACCATTGAAATAAATTAGATGCCAGTGGATCAACATTTGTATAAGCATTTAACGTGCAACGTTTCACGGCACTCGGATAGTTAATTCGCGAGAAACGTCCATTTAAATATTAATACTTCGCGTCGCCGCCATGTTGGATTTGTGCTCACCAGGTTCCTGAAAGTTCTATAGGTGAACATATGTTCATAGTCTCTATGAACATTAAAAAATTCAGTTTGGTTGCTGTAAAAGATTCATAGATATTGAGAACCGTCTAAATATTTCGGGAGATCACCATTTAGGAGTGTTATGTGTATAGGCCATAGAGTTATGTACCATTCAAGGACAATTATTGCCTAGGTTCATTATTCAAACTTTCACTTCGATCGCATGATTTCGACACAAGAAATTAAAACTTAATTTTAAAATTTCGCACAGCCGCCATCTTGAGGTTATGTAAGCAATTGAATTAAATTAGATGGCAGTGCATTACAATCTGCAAAATCAATTACTGTACCACATTTCACTGCGCTCAGAGAGTTAAATCACGAGAAAAGTCTATTAAAATATTTTAAATTCGCTTGGTCGCCATGTTCGTTTCGTACTTTACAGGCTTATGAAATATACATAGGTATACCTGCATCAGTACCCTTTATCACCGTACAAAATTGCAGGGTGATATCTGTAATAGTTTCGGAGATATAGCATGTCAGTGAAATATTTCGCACAGCCGCCATTTTGAGGTTATGTAAACAATTGAACTAAATTAGACTCCAGTGCATTACAATGTGTATAAACATTTGCTGTACCAAGTTTCATTACATTTAGATAGATAAATCGCGACAAAAGTCTATTTAAATATCTCAACTTCGCTTGGCCGCCATGTTGGTTTTGTAGTCACCAGGTTTTTGAAAGTCTCATAGGTGAACTTCTAGTAGTGCCCTTTATCACCGTACACAATTTCAGGGCGATATCGGTAATAGTTTCGGAGATATTGAATGCTAGTGAAATATTTCGCACAGCCGCCATGTTGGATTGGAGAGACGTAACAAAATTTGAAGGGCACGGTCGAGGTCGCCGGGAATAGTGCTATGAACTTCCCGAGTTTCATTGAAATCGCTCCAGCCGTTTCGATTTTATTAGGGGGACACACACACACGAATCACACACACACACACACACACACGCACACACACACGGACAAAAGGTGATCTCATAAGCCTATTTTTTCAAAATTGAAAATAGGCTAAAAATGGGAATAATAAATCATTTCCTTCTTCCTCTCTTTCTTTTTTCTTTCTTTCGTTCTTTATTTCTTTCTTTCTTTCTTTCCATCTTTCTTCCTTGTTTCCTTTTCCTTTCTTTCTTTATTTTCTTCTTTCTTCCCTTCTTTCTTTTTCTTTCTTTCCTTCTTTCATTATTTTTTCCTTTCTCTGTTTCCTTCTTTCTTTCTTTCTTTCTTTCTTTCTTTCTTTCTTTCTTTCTTTCTTTCTTTCTTTCTTTCTTTCCTTCCTTCCTTCCTTCCTACTTTTATTTCTCTCTCCTTCTTTATTTTTTACTTTCTTTACTTCGTTCTTCTTTCTTTCCTTCATTCTTTCTTTCCTATTTCTATCCTTCCTTCTTTTTCTTTTCTTTCTTTCTTTCTTTCTTTCTTTTTTCCTTCCTTCCTTCTTTCTTTCTTTCTTTCTTTCTTTCTTTCTTTCAATTTTATTTTATTTCATTTTTTTCTTTTGTTTATTGTAGCAAATAGAGGAGATCTTCTTCTCCATTTCAATGACGAAGCGTTTGGCGAGGACGTGGTCAATAAGTTCCCCCAGCAATTGAAGAAGAAAGACCGCTACACCACCCGGATGTTGCATAGCTCCACGATGAGTGCTACACCCACCGTGCTTGCTATTCTCTACACTCAGCCACCAATTCCCCCTTCCCTCACTAATCGTCATGTCGGTCGGTTTGAAATATTAAACATGTATTACTCTTTGGTTGGTTTTTCGGGGCGGGACCGGAACTTATTTATCTTTGTCGTGTAATACCGAAAATTATTAATGAAATATAGCCATAATTCGTCTTCCCAATGCGGGGAGCTTGTTTGCTATTCATTGAGGTCTTGGGACATGTCACGGGTACACATTCCTCCGTGCAACTCGCTGGATTCTGTATTCATCTCCCGACATGGTCACACACAGGAATCATGAATAACTTTTTTGACAAATCGCGAAGCCACGAGAATATAGTAGAGGCTAAAAATATTGTAACTCAGCAACGTTGTCAGTGCGTGACGTCACGCTCCTCGACTGCACGTTGGGAGAGCCAAGGTTCGAATTATGATGCTGAATTTGGTATCCCCCCTAGTTATTCAATACTCACTCCCAGGGCCGTAGAGAACTATTACGGGCCCTAGGTCGAGGGCTTCCGGGCCCCTCCCAATTGTTTTCAAACTGTGATATTGTTTTGGAAGTATTAAACTTGAATTTGCTTAACCCATTAAGTAAAGAAGACTCCATGGAATTTAGCATGTCAATATTGAATATCATTGCTTATTGTTTTACTTTAAGATTATAATCGCTATGCATTTAACATTTAATTTTCGTTATATTTGACCGCGTTCGGGCTCCTCAAGAATACGCCGTACTTCTTTCAGAAATGTTTGAAGTATATGGTGAAATTTTTCAGAGATTGAATTAGAAGCTTACTTAAACTTTCGTACGTTATAAATTAAATTGACAACTCTGACAACCGGGCTGAGAAGCATAATACACACTGGATATTTATAAAATTCATTGAAATTCTCCTTGTAATATTTTGGATACTGTTCATTGGTTATATTTACGTTATCAATAAATTTCAAAAAGATTTAGAGATTCCCGAAGGCTGCAGCCTCGCTTTCCCCTTCATATTGTTACTCCAGGACAATTTCGGAAGTGTACCGTACCTTATTTAAGGTCAGTAAGTATTTACCCCAATCTTAGACCTTAATAATTACAGTCACACTACAGTCACCATAATAACTTAATTTGTGAGACAACTATACGCCTCTGCAACCATCTCGTGGTGTAGCGGATAGCATTCTTGGCTCTCGACCCGGATATCCAGGTTTGATCCCGGCTCTGCCAAGGAATTTCAATTCTGTTGTGAGGTCTGGATACACTGGGTACACTTAACTTAGCTTCGTGAAGAGGAGGGTTCGATTCCCATATCAGCCATCCTGGAAGTGGTTTTCTGTGGATTCCCACTTTTACTCCAGGCAACTGCCGGGATGGTTCCTAACTTACGGCCCCTTCCCACCCAATCCTATTCCCCAATTTACAATACACACACTATGGCCTTCACAGTAACACACACGGGGCTATATGAGAACGATGTCCCAAAGCTCCTAAAAATAAGCACCACTACTACTACCACCACCACCACCAACAACAACAACAACAAACAAACAAACAACAACTATAGTAGGTCGCGGGTTCAAACCCGGCCGAAGTCGTCGGATTTTTTAAGATCGTTAAAAATCCCTCAGCATGCCTTCCTTCGGAGGGGAAGTAAACCCGGCGGTCCGATGTCATAGATTTACGGCATATAAAAGAACCTTCCACTAATTACACTTGTGTGAAGCTAAATCATAGGTTAGATTTGAATAACGCTCTTAGGTTCCAACGTTCGTCTTTAGGAGCCGACTGCGATGGCATCTAGTAACCAAGTTTAGAACTAGTTGTTGTTGACGGTGGCGTTTGGTAGCAATAGTACTAACTACTTGAAAATTAAATGCGTGCAGTCCTTACTTGAATTTAGAAAATACAGATAGCACACACTAATACCGCCATCACAATTAACACCGGTTATCAGGTAGTTTCGACACACACACAAAGCACACGGGACTACATGACCGCGTTGTCGCAGCCCCTAAACTGAGGAACCAACCCACAACTATTGGCTAATACACGCAAAAGTACTTGGCGTTGATGACCGAAGGTGTTACTTGCTACTAATTAAAGCAAGAACAAAATTACCGTTCGTTTGGATTTGTGCGGGTTTGAATAATATTGGTTACGAATGGACAAGTTTTACGTGACTGCTAATCTCGCGTTCAAGAGCCTCGGGATCTCCATTTTTACGTGGAATCCGAACCACAGGACGTGATATTTTACTTCTAATATCTCACATACATTGATCGGGAATCAAACCAGGTCCACCTTGGTGAGAGGCAAGCAGCTTGACCACTGCGCCACACCTACCACCTGAATTTGATTTTACTCGAGGGCCTTGAATTACCTGGGCAGCTAGCTGGATTATAGCGGCGTGGCGTTGTGTTCTAAAGCGAGTAATGACTCGCATGAACTTGGCAACGTTGTAACTGTGTCCTCGAACTTTGTAGTCTTGTTTACAAAAATGATGTAAGGTAACACTGTTCATATGCTTGCTTGCGTCAAGCCCATCGTATCCCGTACAGTACCTGTGTGCTTTTAAGAGCTCTCCTATTTAAAGGAATGTATATTCCGCACTGGCCTCATGCAGACGAAAGTTTGGGTGCTTTTACATGTGATAAAAAAAAGTTCATATTATGATTAGTTTTGAGGGGCGTGGTAGCGCAGCGGTCCAGCTGTTTGCCACTCACCAAGGTGGACCGGGTTCGATTCTCTGTCAATGCATGTGAGATTTTCGAAGTGAAATACTTGTCCTGCGGTTCTGATTCCACGCAAAAAGGTGGTCATGTGGCTCATGATTGCGAGATTAACGTTCACATAAAACTACAAGCTTGCTGTTTGCTTGCACTAGATTGAGATTGTTATTGTTTTTGTTTTAATGGGCGGAACTACGAGGTCATCTGCCTCTATTCAGATTGTTGTTGATGCCTCAGTTTAGGCTGCCTTTGGTCATAAGTCTTGTGCAACTGTGTATATATAATTATAATTTGTATGATAACCTGTGTTATTGTGCAGACTTTGGTAGTCTGTTTAATTGTACTGTAATTATTATGGTCAAGGATTGAGGCATGTGCCCTGGTATTTTCCAGGAACGCGGGTGGAAAAGGTCGATAGAAAAATACCCCTCAGGGTGGCCGCTATTAGAGTCAGAATTTGAAACTTGGATCTCCGGGCGCTAGTTTTCTGTTGCAATTGTGGAGCTTGACACTGACAACGCTCTCAGCTAATCTGCTGGATGACGACCAGGTTAACTTATAATTAGACATCTCAAAACAAAGCTTGCCACGGTGGGTGAGTGGTTATAGTGTCGGACTACCAACCCCAAGATTGCAGGTTCGCCCCTGGCCATGGTAAGTGATTTTTGAAGGCGACAAAAATCACGATACTCATGTCATACGTTGTTGGCATGTTAAAGAACCCATTTGAATTCAGTAGGCCGTGTTCAATGGCAAAATTAATCTCGGGATTTTCCGCCAGCACAAAGTTCCTCCATTCTCTACTTGAAAGCGCTTTAGTGTCAAGGAGTTTAGATATCTAACCTCCTTGACTTTCATAGCGTTCAAAGGAACGACGAAATTCGACATGCAAGCTACCCTCTGGGTGTCAATTAACAAAGCTTGCACCAGGCACCCGAGGCCATACGATATTATTATTATTATTATTGAAAATGAAAATCCACAGCCTGCTTCCAGTCTTCGACCGGGTCAGGAATGGAATGAATGAAGCCCCCATCTAGCGGCGAGGATATGAACGTGCCGGCTGCCGAGGCCTGACGCACTCCTCTGGGGCAATGATTAAATGAATGACAGATGAAATGAAATGATAGTGGAGAGTGTTTCTGGAATGAAATTGTGACAGGGAAAACCGGAGTACCCGGAGAAAAACCTGTCTGCCTCCGTTTTGTCCAGCACAGATCTCACATGGAGTGACCGGGATTTAAACCACGGACCCAGCGGTGAGAGGCCGGCGTGCTGCCGCCTAAGCCACGGAGGCTCTATTATTAAGTTGTTATTATTATTATTATTATTATCTCAAAACATAGCCTATTTGTCAGTAGGAACAGACTGAGCTGTTAGTTTAACACTGATTGCTGCTATTGCATCTGAAAATGAGGAAAGAAGAGCCTTCTGTCTTATTGGCAGGTCTGGACTAGGAAGGTGCTCTTGACACGGAGTTAACATGAAGTAGGGTGGTCACTTCTATTTCACCCCTTCTTCCCTTTCCCAGTCAACAAGTTCTGGTCATGTCCATTGTAGCTTGTCTTCGGAGATATCCAAAGGTCTGGTGTTTCAATGTGGCAAAGCCGTTGAACATTGATGAAGACAAAGGTGGAAGATTTACTGTTGTTGTTTTAATTATGGTCTTGGGCATCGAGGACATTTCTGCCTCGTGTATGTACAGATATTAGGACCACCGGCAATTTGTCCATGCAACTGAAACTACTAAGGAACAAGTAGTTCCGTGAAGAACTATACAGCCTATTTTCATATATTCTACTTATGTTAATTGCTTCTATCAACATACAAAATTTCAGTTTGATTGCTTTAATAGATTCGTAGATATTGAGAAACGTCTAAGTATTTCGGATGGTCGCCATGTTGGATTCTTATATATGTAGGCCTTAGAGTCATGCACTATTACATGAAGATTATTGTGTAGGTGTATTATTCAAACTTCAATCGCACGATTAGGACACAAGAAATAAAAACGAGCTACTATCGTGTGGTTATGTAAACAATTGAAATTAATTAGATGTCAGAGGATTAAAATTTGTACAAGCATTTACGGTACCAAGTTTCACTGCGCTCGGATGGTTAAATCGCGAGAAATGTCTATTTAAATACTTAAATTTCGTGTCAACGTCATGTTGGATTTGTGCTCACCATAGCCTTTATCGATAGACAAAATTTCAGTTTGATTGCTGCCATAGATTAGTAGATATTGGGAACCGTCTAAATATTTCGGATGGTCGCCATGTTGGATTTTTATTTATATATAAGGTGCGTTCAAAAAGTAACGCGCCGGAGGCTGTAATGCGCAAACCGGTGACGGCATCGGCTAATCGTGGCGTGTGTAACGAGGTGTGGTTCCGACCAGAGCGAGGAAGGTCACAGCCGGTCGCTAGAGGGCACGCGTGCACGTCACGTGACGATACAAAGCGAGCAGCAGCATGCATCAATCGTCCAACTAACACCAAGACAGTAGGCCATTCGACATGCTTCCTGGTGTGGTTGAAGACTGTGGGGCACCCATTGGGCACACACTTTGCGCAAGCGCAGTCGTTCCTTCATGATGGTGTGCACACTTCCGACGCTCAATCCGACCACGGCGGCTATGGCGTTCACTGTCACTCGGCGGTCCTGGGCAATGAGTGCATCAACCAGCTGGACGTTGTCATCGGTAATGCAGGGGGGTGCCCCAGACCGGGCATCATTGGCTAACGACACCCGTCCTTCCCTGAAGCGCTTGTGCCACGCCTTGACCCTTGCAAGGTACATGGAGTGTTCGCCGTACACTTGTGACATTCGGCGATGAATGTCCGTTCCCCCTACTCCTTTCACTGTCAGAAAGCGAACAACACCTCTTTTCTCTTCGTTTGACGCCTCCATGTCACTGTTTGCAATGCGACTGGCAGCGTTGGACGATTGATGTATGCTGCTGCTCGCTTTGTATCGTCACGTGACGTGCACGCGTGCCCTCTAGCGACGGGCTGTGACCTTCCACGCTCTGGTCGGAACCACACCTCGTTACACACGCCACGATTAGCCGATGTCGTCACCGGTTTGCGCATTACAGCCTCCGGCTCGTTACTTTTTGAACGCACCTTATATACAGGTCACTGAGTTATGTACTATTAGATGACGATTATTGCGTAGTTTCATTACACAAACGTTGACTTTGATCGCATGATTAGGACACAAGAAATTAAAACTTAATTTTAAAATTTCGCGCAGTCGCCTTCTTGAGGTTATGTAAGCAATTGAACTAAATTAGATGTTAATGCATCTCAATGTGTATAGACATTTGCCGTACCATATTTCACTGCACTCGGTTGGTTAAATCGCGAGAAAAGTCTATTTAAATATTTCAACTTCGCTTTGCCGCCATGTTCGTTTTGTACTTAACAGGTTTTTGAAAGTCACACATGTAAACTTTTAGTAGTACCCTTTATCACCGTACAAAATTTTAGGGTGATATGAGTAATAGTTTCGGAGATATAGAATGCCAGTGAAATATTACGCACAGCCACCATGTTGGATTGGTGAGACGAAATAAAATTTAGAGAGCACAGTCGGGGTCGGACAAAATAGTACTATGACCTTACCAAGTTTTATTGAAATCGCTTTAGCCGTTTAGATTTTATTAGTGGGGTGGGGGTGGGACACACACACATACGCACACACACCTACACACACGGACAAAAGGTGATCTCAGAAGCCTTTTTTTTTTTTTTTTTTCATAAATGAAAATAGGCTAATATAACTGGTGGTGTGTTTATATAGTGTTTAAAGATCAATAGTTTGATCATATCGATTGCTCAGTTCGCCACAATCCATTACCATTCAGTAGGCCTATACAGCATGCAGTTTCTGGGGGAAATATACACAACTCGATTAGTATCAAGGAATTAAAATGGCGGGTATACGGCGGTTCTGTGGAAAGTAATACTATAGACCTAGACGCGAAGCGATCAGTGTCGAGGAATCAAAATGGCAGGTATATTTACCTGGTATTTATAAATCCCTAGTCTTATCATTTGGACTTTTCTGTTCACCACACTTCTTTACCGTTGAGTAAACAGCATGTGATTTCTGTGGAAACTACTACTGTAGGCGTACACATA
Organism: Meconema thalassinum; assembly: GCA_946902985.2. Taxonomy (NCBI): domain Eukaryota; kingdom Metazoa; phylum Arthropoda; class Insecta; order Orthoptera; family Tettigoniidae; genus Meconema; species Meconema thalassinum. The sequence continues at coordinate 1,213,833,850 of OX336388.2, forward strand.
AAGCGATTAGTACTGATGAATCAAACTGGCGGGTATGTTTTTGTAGTGTTTATAGATCCCTAGTCTGACCTTTTGGTCTGCTATGTTCACCACACTTCCTTTTCCGTTGAGTAAACAGTATGCAGATTCTGTGGAAAGGAATACTATAGGCCTACACGCAAAACGGTAAGTGTCGAGGAATCAAAATGGCGGGTATATTTACCTAGTACTTCTAAGATCCCTAGTGTTATCTTTTGGATTGCTCAGTTCACCACACTCCATTACCATTCAGTAAACAGCATGCAGTTTCTGGGGAAATTAGTACGCCTATGCACAAAGCCATATGTATAGAGGAATCAAAATGGCGGGTATATTTACCTAGTGTTTATAGGTCCCTAGTCTGATCTTTTAGATTGCTCAGTCCACCACACTCCCATTACCATACAGTAAACAGCATGACATTTCTGGGGAAAGTTGGTGCGGGCTGTTTGCTCTCGGTAATACTGTACGCCTACACAGTAAGCGATAAGCATGGACGTCATAACTTCAAGTCACCAGGTGCTCGGTACTTGTGGACAGACCTTATTACAGCTACCGGCCTTTAAAGTACCTTTATCGATGAGAAAATGGGAGTCATGATTTGTATGAAACGCTTGCATCCAATGCCAATCACGTTCATCTCATTGTATTAACTCCCTAACTGATGAGCTGCACATTAGGATTAGTCCCTCTATTCAGATAGCCGTGGTTTCAAACCTGGTCTTGTCAACGCTTACCTCCACAGTACTTTCCCTTGCACTCAAATCAATAAATTTCTGTGATCCTATATTGTGTTTAGTCCCTGGATAAGTAACATACCTTAAGCTTAGTCCTGGCTGCATGGCGTAAGGGTAAGGTTCTCACCTGCTGTGTCAGAGGTTGTGGGATCGAATCCCAGTGCAGTGGTTTCGCATTTGACGGTGCTAAAATGTAACACAATTGTATAAAGGGTCATACGTTTGCTTGCACGGGGAGGACAATATAAGAATATGACAAAAGTGTATGATAATTTGAAGGAAGAAAGGGATCTGAACGAAAATATGTACGTTCGACAGTTTTCGTTATTACTGGATATGAAAAATACAAATAAACTTTGATTTTGGCAGTTTCCATGTACGTTTTGAATAAAACAATTCATTTTTAGGTTGATATTTTTAAGAAAAAATTCATACCGTATGGGCTGGTATTCTCGCGCTTTTAGAAACATATTTCCTGCTTCTGGTGCTGAAGCACGGGCCTATAAAATGGATTTTTTCCATGCACTTAATTGCGCAATAAATTGAACATGGGAGGGGCTCTAATTTTGGGCGTTCACTTGTGGAGGGGAATACTATGATTCGGTACGTGTTACAATGGGGGGGGGGGGGGGGGGCAAGGAATTACAATTTATGGCATTTTTGGGAACGTATTTTATTGATGGCTCCTAAGCAACTTAACTAACGTTTTAAAAATCACCCTTAGGCGCAAAAATCCGCACCATGGTGTTTCTTCAACTGCAGCAGTTAATACGAACGTTACATCCATGCCATTATTATTATTAGTAGTAGTAGACTCTAGTAGTATTATAATGATCCTAGTTCCTATATAACCAGTGATGGACGAAGCAAAGAAGTAATAAAATGTAGGTTGGCTCAGGCAAGAAAAGCATTTCTACAGAAAAGAAATGTATTGATATCAAATATAGATTTAGGTACCGGTATTAGAAAGTCATTTTTGAAAGCCTTTGTCTGGAGTGTGGCGCTCTATGGAAGTGAAACTTGGATATTGATGCAACAAAAAAGAAGAGAATAGAAGCGTTTGAAATGTGGTGTTTCAGGAGAATGATGTAGATCAGATGGGTAGATAGAGTAACAAGTGAAGTATTAAGAAGAGTGGACGAGGAGAAATGTTCCTGGCAACTGCTAATGAAGAGAAGAGATAGGTTGGTAGGACACGTACTAGGACACCCAGGAATAGCAAACTTAATTTTGAAAGGAAGGGTCGAGGACATGAAATGTAGGGATAGGCCGAGGTTAGAATGTGTTCAACAGATTGCCTCGGATGTAGGGTGTGGTAGCTGTGTAGAGATGACACGATTAACTCGGGAGAGGGAGGCATGGAACGCTGCATAAAATCATTCAGAGACTGAAAACTCAAAAAACAACAGCAGTTCCTATATTATATAAATAATTCATGCTTTTGGGCTAATGCCGTGTGTATTTTTAATTTAAACCATACGTTTCGGAGAAACCTTGCCTCCTTTTTCAATGGAAATAAACAATGTGGCCAAAGAAAGTATATCAATGAGATTACAAAAAATATAGATAAATTCCTCTGTTCGTCACCAGAGAGCAGCTGCCAGAAATAACTGTATGGACCATGGTGGAACGGCGGACAGAGTAGTAAGTAACAAGAAGGTAAAGGGGGCGGTGAGAAAATATAGAAACTCCTCGAAGAATGAGGAGGGGGGGGGGGGGTAAATTAAAAATACACACGGCATTAGCCCAAAAGCATGAATTATTTATATAATAATCCGGGCCGTGAAAGCCTTAATATGCAAGTTCCTATATTCATCACCGATCTCATTCATTTCTTCTTCTTCTTCTTCCTACTATTTTCTAGTTCGGCCCATCCACTAAAACTCTAAAGCACCACTCATTGGTCTATATAGAACTGATGGAGGTCTTCTATTACAGAAGCCGGACTTTAGAACCTTTCGTGCTTCATGAACGATCTTGTAGCCTTGGGAAGTAGCGTAAGGTGAGGCTTTATCGCTAAGCGTTCGGTTGAGTCATTGCTGTTTGATTCACAGGAAACTTCTGGCAGCTGATATGGATTTTAGCGTCTTCCATTATTTATCTCTTTAACGTTCTTGATTGTCGTCTTGCATGCTTCTTGCTTCTGTCACTGACCTATACCTCCGTTACTTACCCTGCTATCAAGAAAATAGCTGACGTGATTACAACGTAAATGACAGTCCTAATGCGTCTCATTTCATGCTATAGAATGGAGGTTACGCCCGGTGGTAGTCTTTAGCAATGAATTTCTATGAGGTAGGTGGTTTATATGGCCGGATGTACCTCCTGACGCCAACCTCATGATAGGAGTTAATGAGAGATGAAATTAATGAAGCTGAATGATGGCTAGCATTCTTGGCCTTCACCCTTGAGGTACAGGTTCATTCGCGGCTCGGCCAGAAAATTTAATTCTGGTTTGAGGTCTGGAACAGGGTACACTCAACCCTGAGAGAAAATAAACTGACAAGAAGCGTATTGGATTCCCACCTCAGCCATCCTGAAAGTGGTTTTCCGTGATTTCCTGTTTCTACTCCAGGCGAATGGTGGTAAGTTTCCTGGATTAAAGCCACGAACGCCTCCTTCTCCAATCCTAGTGTTAATTATAGCACGGGGCTACATGACCATGATACCACGAAGCCTCTAATGAATCTACGACAATAGCTAATGCCAATGAAAGAGCAGAAAGCGATTTTTCGTGGTTTTCCAGTTCTGGCAAATGCTGGGATGGTTCCTAACTTAAGGAAACGGCCACCTCCTTCCAAATCCTAACCTAAATTACAAATACATACACTACTGCTACTACTACTACTACTACTACTACTACAACAACACAGGTTATCAGTCGCTTTTTCTCTCTATGTATATATGTACACACACCTAAGTACACGGGGTTAAATGACCAACCCTCTGATGTGAAACAACAATAATAATGATTTCTAGTTAACAGGAATAATTTGAGCTTGCTGTATTTGGAAACAATTAATGTGATGTTTATTTTTACTTTTACGTGACACATTGGTCAGATGCTAACCCTGGAACAGTACAGTGGGGCACTCAGTGCCCCAGAGAATTTTCGTTCTCCGATTACATTATGTTGGTACGCCTGAAAAGCGGCCACCTCCTGTGACTTTTACTTGAGTTTGACTGTCTTTCAGTCAATGTGTATACTTCTTAGCAGTGACAGTTATTTATACCCAAAACAGTGTCTCAGGGCATTGAGTGCTCCATCTGGCCACGATCCAAGGACACCAAGACCACTGTGGTGTGCTCAGAATGCAAGAGTTTTGTGCGTAAACATCATAGCTTGGTGTTTTGTAGTTAATGTGAGAAGTGAAAATGGTGATTATGATTATTATTACCAAAGAAAGAATATCGACAATAACATTGAAATATTGCTAACATTTTTGTTTTTATTATATTCACACTGTTATTTTCATTTTACAGCCTTCATAGTTAAAGTAGTCTGTGCTACAGGGTTGATTTTACTAATTTGTAATTGCAGTTATTAGTGAAAAATGAAAATCCACAGGCTGCTTCCAGTCTTCGACCGGGTCAGGAATGGAATGAATGAAGCCCCCATCTAGCGGCGAGGATATAAACTGTGCCGGCTGCCGAGGCCTGACGCACTCCTCTGGGGCAATGATTAAATGAATGACAGATGAAATGAAATGAAAGTGGAGAGTGTTGCTGCAATGAAATTTCACAGGGAAAACCGGAGTACCCGGAGAAAAACCTGTCTGCCTCCGTTTTGTCCAGCACAGATCTCACATGGAGTGACCGGGATTTGAACCACGGACTCAGCGGTGAGAGGCCGGCGTGCTGCCGCCTCAGCCACGGAGGCTTTGCAGTTATTAGTAATACATTATTTTAATGCATCAGAGTTGTGTCTCTGTCCTGGGGTAGTCAGTGCCCCAGGATACCGTTACTGTTTCTGGAGATTAAGGGTACTGTTCCAGGGTTAATATTCCTTCAGAAGGTTATGTCCTGCTGCTTGAGGTACACGCCTTTTTCTGCGGACACCCAATCCACGAGACACGGGCCGCCACTGGCTACAATACACGTCTAGTAGTGTTTTAAATATCAAGCCTTCGATCGTGTATACGCGTAACGTCTATCGATTTATTCGAAAACAAAACGAAAAAATATTGACAGCAAGAAAATGGATAGGCACAGTAACAACCAAAAAAAATGGTGGGGAAAAAATGCAACACAAGCAATGGAAAAAAATAATTAAGCCTGTATGTGTGTGTGCAGTGGGGAGATGAATCAGGAGATTGGTACGCACCAAACGCATCCAGACTCTTATTTACTACTAGCGGTGGGGCCGTTCAATATTTTAGTCCCCGACTAGGTAAGTGGGGAAGGGGAGGGTTGACGTTTTTTGGTTTGAAGGGAGTAGGAGGGGGTATAACAGATTGCTTTTAAAATATGGACGTTAAACCAATACGTAAAATTATCAAAGAGAAAGAGAACAGGCGCGTTAAAAGGTTGTTGTAGTGGTGCGTACATTCTGAAAGGCAAGCCTAGCGTACAAAATCAGACATTCATTAACTTCCATACCAATGCATACGTCGTCTCGTAAATATGCCACATTTCCATTAGTGCTACCGCATCGATAAATTAAGAGCGTTCTTACTGTATGAGGAAAATATACTGGTCATGGCTAATGATCAAACTCATGATAATACCTCAGAATATTGTAACTGGTGTTTTTCTCACAGACAGTGTTCTTAAGTTGTTGTTATTCTCATTCAGGAACTTGGAACATCACGTCCATCATTGCCGTGAGTGGTCTGGTACGTCGTGTGAATGTGATAACTACAGTAATTAATGCTTTTCAGTCTGTCAACACAATTGAATCGGTCGGAGCTGAAAAGCGTTAAGTCAAAAATGATCATTTTTTTTAAGAATTAGTATTCTGAAGTATTGACTCAACGGCATAGGAAAGAAGTAAGTCAGCCTTCTCTTTAAGCTACACACAAAACATTTTCATCAGAAGAAAAAGCACGGAAGCTTACTGTCCGGGCAAAATCCATCACAAAGCAATTTGTTTTGTGGGTTTAAGCCAGAAACCTCTGCTACATGTAGTGCTATCAGAGGAGAAAAGCATTAAGTCAACGACTTGCTGCCTTTCAGCGCCGTATTCCGTACTTAATGTTGGCCGCACTGCAAGATTCCCGCGTGTACAGTGCTATTGTAAATTACATTTGTACAGGGTTTAAGTGGGTTTATGTTACAAATCCTTTTTAAAATAAAATAACATGTGAAATATTCATTCTGGATGGCTTTATGCCGCACTAAACTGACCACGGAGCTGAATGGCATTAAGTCACGTTCGCAAAATAGGTTAGAAAATTATTTTTATTAAATTAAAATTGATATTCCGCTAACACAAATATAACCTGAATAGTTGCTTCACAACATAGATGACTAATATAGTGTGTTTGTTAAGTTCTGTTCTATCAATGACGTTTTATCTGTCTCCTGAAAAGTAGTTTTTTATTTTTATTTTAAATTATTTTGTTAGCGTATGGCTTTTAGTGCCGGGAGTGTCCGAGGACATGTTCGGCTCGCCAGTGTTGTAGCTGCTTCGAGGCGAACACCCAATGGGTGAGCTACAAGTACCGTCGTGTGTGGAGTATTGTCTGGGGAGGAAAGTTTGAATGTAAGGACGAGGAGTTGGAAGGTAGCGGCTGTGGCCTATAGTTAGGGACCAACCCCGGCATTTGCTTGGAAGGAAGATGGGAAACCACAGAAGACCATCTTCAAGGTTGCCGGCGGGGGGATTCGAACCTCCTCGCCTCCCGGATGTGAGCGACTGCCAGCAGCCATGCCGTAACGACCACGGCTAACTCACCCGGTTGAAAAGTAGTGAAAACTGACGTAATACTTTTCAGCTCCCACCGATTCAATTGTACCCTTTTGTAATGGGTGTTTGCGTAAGATTAATAAATTTACTTGGTTGACCAGTTTCGATCGTTAAGCGATCATCGTGGCAATGTGGGTGATGGTATTTACAGGTCGTACGATATTTCTAGGAGGCCTAGCGTGTGCACAGACACATACCTCCGGTAATGTCTGAGGATATGTGAGGCCCTTTAAACTGGATGGCTAAGAGTGTGTGGTTTTCCGTCAATACATTGTGTTTTATTATACAGTGCTCTCTCGGTAATCCGGCAGATATCGGACCAGAGCACTGCCGGATTACCGAAAACGCCGGATTACTGGAAAATATCGAGAAAAACGCAGATATCATTTGATAATCAGTTTACATTGAACTATACAAAGTAAAAAAGTACGAAAATACATTATATAGCTCACGTTATTCCTTGGAAGTTGACGGCTGGAAATATGCATCAATTGTCTTTTGCTTTTTACGGTTGAGAGACACTTTGAGAACTTGTTCCTGTGACCTTAAAACTAAGACATCGTTAGCAGAGACGCCATTTTCCTCCGCCCAGGCAATTGACGTGGCAAACGAGGCGATGGCCGCATCGTGAGAGATTGATTGTACAGCCGCTGTCACTTTTCCTTCGACCTGTTCCTCGACCTCTTCATCTCTCTCCACAACACTACTACAGTACGACTGTCCTACACTAAGCACCTGAGGGGGGGGGGGGGGGGGGGGGCGTGCGTGAGTCATCGCTCTTGGCGCCAACGCATTGTTTACTAGTCTTGTCGCTGCGTGGGAAACATTGTACAGTATTAGGGACGCATTATCAAATCAAGTGTTGAGCTCGTACTCGAATACAAAACGCCGGATTACTGGGAGTGCCGGAGAGCTGAGATGCCGGATTAAAGAGGGAGTACTGTACTAGGTAGAGCGTTAATTTGATGTGCAATAGCGTCTTGCGTTTACCAGTAAAGACATCACAATCTTCTTAAGTCGTAAACCCAAAGGTTGACTTGCAGCAGGTTTCCAACGGTCCCGGTCTTCAGCTATCTTTAGCTCCTCGTGCGATTGGTGACCCATACCATCCACCACTTGTCCCCTGTAGTCCAACCTGAGTCTATCTCTATAATTTCCAAGATAGTTGCCAACAAACATTCATGCCTAATAATTTGTGCAATCCAAATGCTTCTTATTAGCCTACTTTTCACATTTTGCAAAAATGAGGAAAAAGTAGACTTATGAGATCGATCCGGGAAAATGTGTGTGTGTGTGTGTGTGTGTCTGTCTGTCTGTCTGTCTGTCCTTCTGTCTGTCTGTCTGTCTGTCTGGCTGTGTGTCCCCCCCCCCCTATCAACTCCTAAACGGCTGCAGCAATCAAAACCAAATTTAGTATGAGTAAAGATGTGCACCGGAATAGCTCACGTCCATATTTGAAATTGATGTCAGTGCTACCAACTGCTGAAAAACTCACTAGAAATTTGAGCTCCATGTTGGATATCTCGCAAGGTATGCATGGGAGCTATTCCAAAATTGGCACACATGTAGATAATACTATTTCAGTTTAATTTCCAGGAGGCCAACCATGACAGTGTTGCCAAAATAATTTTAAGCGTTCTGATAGGTCCAATGTTTAAATGCATATAACTTCTACACTATCAATTGGATTTCAACCAAATTTTGTATGTAATATATGTACATAAACAGATATGACAGCGTATTCTTAAGAGCCAACAGGGCTGCCAACTGTTAATAATTGCTCTCTCTATTTTTTTAAATCCAAATACCAATATATCAGAAAGTATGCAAGCCAACAGCTTTAAACTATGCACACGTATATTCTGACATTTTAGATTAATTTGGAGTAACTTATATACGTCAGTTCTACCAAGATGATTATAAGCCTGCTGATAGTACCAATTTTTAAATACATATAACTTCTATACTATCAGTTGGATTTCAACCAAATTTCGTATGTGCTATGTGTACCATAACAGATATGACTATGAGTATTGTTAAGAGCAATCAGGGCTGCCAACTGTTATTAAACGCTGTCTATATTCTTTTTACCCTAATATCAATATATCAGAAAGTATGCAAGCCAACAGCTCTATACTTTGCACACGTATAGCACCTGACATTCTAGATTTATTTGGAGTAATTAATTCAAGGCAGTGATGCCAACATGATTCTATGCCTGCTGATATGTCCAATTTTAAAATACATGTAACTTCTATACTAACAAATGGATTCCATCCAAAATTGGCACAACAAGATATCATAATAATTCAGATTATTTCTGACCAGCACACGCATGGTATTGTTGGCAACATGCTTTTACGCGTGCTGATAGATCCAGTGTCTAACTGCATGTAACGTCCATTGGACTTCAACCAAATTTTGTATTCTGTACCTTAAGAGGTGGAACTAAGAATATATTCACTCACCAGGGCTGCCAACTGTAGTGCTCTATTAGGCTACATTATACCAGGTATATTTTGAACTAATTAGACATTTCGATATTACCAACTTAATTTCGTCATTATTCTAGATAGGTTCATATACTGTAGAATAATCATTGGCATGAAAAGTAGGCTGTATAGTTCTTCACGGAACTTCTTGTTTTTCTAATGTTATTTATCAAGAATGGTGCCTCTCCAATTCTTCATTGATAACTTTGTGTATCCATAATTTTTCATCAATCTTCTTTTACACTATAATTCGAATACGTCGAGTCTTTATCTTTCTGCTACTCCAAGTGTCCAAACCTCGCTTCCATAGAGGAGCTCGCTCCTCACGTAGGCCTAAGTCTACTCTAATTGCTTTCTAAGTTTCAAGTAGATGTCGTTAGATGCGACGTATCTTACACACACACAAAGTAAATGGCATTGATGACCAGGATGTCCCTAGCTCATAAATGAAACAAGAATTACAACGGCAGTACGATGTGTACTCATAAACAGTCACCGCAGGGCCATGAACATGTCACCGATCTCCTCAGGATATACGGTTTCCTATGACTTGATTGTTATCACAATGATTCTTTTATTCATTATGCAAATTAGAAGTACCCAGTTCCATTCACCCGTCGAACCGGACCTTCACTGAATAATTAGTAATGTCTTGTAGCACCTAACAACCTGTTTGAACGACGAAAAATAAAAGTGGTAGTCGTAAATAAAGCTTGAGCAATGTGCGCAGGTGTGAGAGTTCTCCAGTGTAGACCTTACTGTTTGGCCGGCAGCTTGCTTCATTATTTACCCGTTTGGCAATGACGCTCGGTTCTTAATCTCAACCAGCGAAACTCTTCTAAATCACTGAAGAGTGCACCTGCGAAAGTCGTTAGGGGACAGGTTCTCGCTCGTTAGGGTGACACGAAATACTCGGTTACTATTTTTCGAACAGGTTGTATTTTTCTGATTAGGGTAATAAGAAATGAAAGTTATATGCCAGTGCATATTAGAAACTGTGTGGTGTATTTTGTTAACACACTATAAATGTTAACCTTTGATAACTTATAAAGTAGGCTACTTACCAGTTCATGTTTCGGGTTGTCATTAAACCCATCTTTAGCAAGCAAAAGACAAACATATGATTAAACAACATCCTATTAACTAAAGAACCAATTAAAATTAAAATTACTTAACTTTAAAGTACGAGCAAAGATTCAAGGAGAAATAATTTCAACTCTGAGATTTGTTGTAAACCTTGTCATCTTAGCCGATTCACCAGAGATCGCGGGTTCAAACCCGGCCGAAACCGTCGGATTTTTTAAGGGCGTTAAAATCCCTCAGTATGCCTTCCTTTGGAGGGAAAGTAAAGCCGGCGGTCCCATATCATAGATTTATGGCATGTTAAAGAACCTTCCACTAATTACACCTGTGTGAAGCTAAATTATAGGTTAGGTTAAACATTTGACAAACGCTCTTAGATTCAGACGTTCGTCGCCAGGAGTGACTGCGATGGCATCTGGTAACCAGTTCTGAACTAGTAGTCGTTGACGGTTGCGTTTGGAGGTAAAAGTAGGAACTACTTGAAAAAATTCAATGTCTACAGTCGTTACTTGAATTGAAAACAGATAACACACACTAATACAGTCATCACAATTAACACCGGTTATCAGACAGATTCTACACACACCCAAAGTACACGGGGCTACATGACCGTGTTGTCGCAGCCCCTAAACTGAGGAACCAACCAACCGATTCACCAGAGGATTTGAATGAGTTTTTAAATGGTATGGGCTCCATCTTGAGGAAGGAATTCACGATGAAAATCAATAAATGTAAAACGAATATAATGCAATGCAGCCGAAAGAAATCAGAAACCTCTATTGACACCAAGTTGGCAGGTGGAAAGTTAAAGGAAGTAGAAGACTTTTGCTACATAGAAAGCAAAATAACTAGTGACGGACGAAGCACTGAGGATATAAAAAGTAGGTTGACTCGGGCAAGGAAAGCATTTCTACAGAAAATAAATATGTTGACATAAAATATATATTTAGGTCTTAGAAAGTCATTTTTGAAAGCCTTTGTCTAGAGCGTGGCGCTGTATGGAAGTGAAACTTGGACTGTTGGCGCAGGAGAAAAGTGGAGGTGAAGCATTTACAATTTGGTTGTACAGGAGAATGATGATCAAATGGGTAGATAAAGTAACAAATGAAGAGGTAATTACTAACTAAACAAATTATATTATTTATGGGTACTATACTAAATGAGAAGAATGCTATAAGCGCATGCTCAAAATAAAATGTATTGACAGGGTTACAAATGAGGAGGCCTTGAAAATAGTTGCTAAGAAGAGAAGTTTGTAGATCTTATTGTTAAAAGAAGATTACAACACAAAGGCCATCCGTTGAGAAATAAGAAATCCTGAAGACAATCATAGAGGGTTATATTGATGGGGAAAAAACCTAGAGGAAGACCACGCCTGCGCTATATGGATCAAATTAAGGAAGGTGTGGGATGCAAGATCTTCGGAGATATGAAAAGGAAAGCGGAAAGACGCGAATAGTGGAGATTAGATGCAAAGCAAACCTCGGATTGACCACTAGAGAAGACTAAATGCAGGGGATTGTGTATAGTGTGTTGTTGTCTCCCATTTAGGCCTAAACATTCGGGTTCTAGTGAGAAGTATTAATAGAGGGTGGATGTTTATGAACTTCGAAACACAAATTGTTCAATAACATATCTTCCCATTATATAATTATTGCGATGTTCTATTAGTACAATCCACCTCGTTGCGTTGTGGCTGACATTCTCGGCTGTCACCGAGGAGGCCCGAGATCGATCTCCGGCTCTACCAAGAAATAATTCTGGTAAGCTGAGTGGAGGTGGGTTCAATTCCCACCTCAGCCATCCTAGAAGTGGTTTTCCATGTGGTTTCCCACTTCGAATCCAGGCAAATGCCGAGATGGTTCCTAACTTCAGGACACGGCTGCCTCCTTCCCAATCCTCACCTCAATTGAAAATACTGTACACACACTACTGCAGACTCCACAAAATGAACAGGTTATCAGACCATTTCTACACACACCCAAGTACACAGAGCTACATGACCACGATGTCGCAAATACCCTAAAGAATCAACAAAGACAAAAACTCTAGCCTATTCATACAGTCTTCCCATCAGTAATACTCGAAATGCCTGCTTTTTACTAAGCTGCGAACAAGGAGGAGAGAAGGAGGGGTGGAAAGCGTTAATTCGGGGAGAATCAATTGTTGACTGGGCTGGAGAGTGAATGGGAAGATGTGCAGAGTTGGCGCGCACTCGAAACATCCACACATGTCAGTTCCGTTCTAAATGTCGCCATCCACCAATCCCTAATTACTGGCTTGATGAGCACTGACATTTACACTAGTATGCACGGGAAGGGTAAAAAATAAAAATCAATGACAACATTGTTTAATTTGCTTAGAGTAGATGACGCCGGTTAGCAAGTGTTAGGGTGGGTTTAGTTTCTGGTGGACTATGTTACTGTCCTCGACTTTCAGCCTGCTATTCCTGTATGAAATTAGATTATAGCTTCGGCTAGGGATTATTCACTTCTCTCTGCATTCAACTTCATTTCATGTTACGATATCAGTTCACACCAGTACATTCCGACCATGCACTGTTGCCAACTCTGGTTTTAAAAATCGCCAGATAGTAGCAGGCTAGTCATGAAAGGTCATTCGAATCCCATTCTGTCATTAGAGATAAATATGTGAGTATGCTAGGCTTTGTGCCAAAGGGTCCCGGGTTCGATTCCCGGCCGGGCCAAGGGGATTTTAATCTCCTGAGTTTAATAATTCTTCTGGCTCGGGGACTGGGTGTTTGTGACGTCATCAAAAACGAAATACAGTAAATAATGTAGCCTACTGGCAACGAGAAAAAGACGGCCCTGTGGTGTTGGGGTAGCGCGCTAGCCTTGCACCCAGAGGCCCCGGGTTCAATTCCCGGCTCCGTCAGGAATTTTAGAAACTGACGTGATGACTGGAACAGGAAGCACTGAGCCTTGTGAGGACGATTGAGAAGCAGGCCTCAGTCACGGAGACCAAGAGTAACGGCCGAGGGGACCCGACGTGCTTACAACGCGTCAGCCCATAATCTAAAGACTAAATGGCTGGGCAGTGGTCGCTTGGTAGGCTTAGGCTCTTCATGGACTAACTAACAATAACAAGACCACAATACTAAATTTTAACTTCAATCCATGTGATCAGGAACTGATGATGACCATCTGACAGTTGAAACGCGTAATCCTAAATTGCCCCTGATGTATGTGATGGGTACCCGTCCAATCATGTTGGGCAAATAGCGTGTTGAACGATTGAAAAGTATTGATTGATAGTTTGTACAGGCAACACTGAAAAATGGCTTCTAAAATTCACATTCAGAAATGTGTCTGATATAACATTTAATTAACAATGGGTTGTGTCGTTGTTTTATTTTCAAACCCTGTACGTTGTCTGCAAGTGCGAGTATAATCCGACTTGTCTACCAGATTCTCCCCGCCACTGCTCGGGATTAAAACTTCTGACTGGACCCTATCCTACCCAGGATTAGAGCTGCAGTCAGTCTGTTAATTGGTACGGGACACAAGAATTAACCCGGCCTCGGTTCCCCTCGCCACACATCACGACCTCTTCTCGAAATGATGATTCTTTTATACTTTAAAATTATTTTGAAACCTAAAAGTGAATTCACTTTTTATACCAGGATCATAGGGAGTTTAAAAAGTTGTTGGGACGTATAACTACCGCCAAGACGAGTGGACCATTGTTAAAAATTGTTCAGTTAATATTATATCCATGGCTCAGTTCAATAGTGCTACAACTTAAAAAAATCAAGTTTTTCAGGAGAAGGGCTTCAAAATTTAAACAAAGCCTAATAAGTACAATTTTTAAGGGAATTCAATACCACGAAATCTTGAGTTATCGTCTTGTTACGCTTACAAAAATGTGGAAGTTATAGTTCATTGCAACGATATCTAAGATGTAGCAGTATTGAACTTGGTAGTTTTAATTTCTTGTTTCATTTCTACAACACATTATCGGCTTTGCTGACTACAAATGGAGGAAATTGTTTCAACACACTATACATCTGAAAATATCGTACAAAATGCAATTCAACCATTTAAATTACTCAAAAATACATTTTCTGTAATTTATAATACTTTTTTGAGTTATCGCACTATTGAACTGAGCCATCGATATTGTGTATTCATTTAGGGCAGGGGTGCCAGCCTATTTTGAACTTGGGCGAGTAAATTGATTTTAAAAAAATGAGGGATCATCTAACTAAATTTATATTTATAACTATTTTGAATGTAAACTGTAGTTTTATTTTAATATTAGTAATGTATTCAGATAAGTGTATGGTTGTAGGCTGATATATAAAGCATAATGTTTTAAAAGTAATTCAGTTATTCCTATAATATATTTTATACATTTTTTTAAAATTATCATAAAAGGTAAACATGTTGAATTATTATAAAACTACTCGTTAAACTAGTCTTACAGTCTTGAAGTTTTGAAGACCTGTAACGTTAATTTCATGTCAGTTTTGAATTTCCTTTTCATTTAACAATCTCTCAATATTAGGTCTAATTTTTGATGTGCAAGATGTGCATCTGTAATAGTTGATCGTAATTTATTCTTAATAACATTCATGGCAGGAAAAGTTTGATCTCAAATTTATGTGGATACAAATCTACACACGAGCCTTAGAGCAAGATCATGAATTTCAGGAAACCGATCTAAAGGGACATATTTCCAAAATTCGGTAAAATTAGGAGAAGTGGGTGATACACAATGTTCTTTAAATTCAGCACGAAGTTCTGAATGGTTTTGGATTTATATTATTTCCATTTGAGAGTATGGGGAGTATTTATGAAGCTCAGTCTCTAAAATACAAATTGGATTTATGAATAAATCGATGTTATTTAAGATTCGAAAGCGGAAACTAGAGTTCAGAATACCTCGCGCAAATCTGTAACTAATGTTTTGTATTTTAAATGATCCACGATAAAGTCATTAAATTACTTAACGTGTGCTGAATGCTTGGAAAATGATAGTGATTACTAGGTTTTCATCAGATCTTGGGCATTCGGTTGGCCAATCAAAATGTCTTGACGGGCCTAGGGTTGTCCACCCCTGATATGCGACATTGCGGTCATACAGCCGCATGCATGTGGATGTGAGTAGAGTCTGCTTGGTGATCTGTGTTAATGGTTTTACTAGTGTGTGTACTGTATTTGTAATTAGGAGTCCGAATTTGTATGATGTTGAAACTGTGTTGAAGGGTGATCTGAAATATTAACGGCGTGGCTGTAAGTCTGCACAATTTCGCACAGTAGTCTCCCCTCCGCCTGCCATCCGTGTTCTGGTATACAATACTCCTACACACGGTCACGCGAACGACCTCGTGTTTTGCCACCCACCGGGGAAAATCCGCTGATGACATCACGGAGAAAACCGTTGGTATCACGCCTACCAACCTTGTAACTAAACGACTACATTCTATTTCAATTGAATCGCTGCGGGACATCACTGCTTTGGACTGCGTGCCGTTAAGGATATTTCAGTCACTGGTACCAGTTAATCATTGCAAGAATTTACTTCGGATCTGTTATGTTAGCACCTCATAATGCAGTGGCTTGCTTCATTGAATGGCACCCCTTAGGTCCCAGGTTTGAGTAATGACCTGGATAAGAATCTGTATGCCTTGGGTTGGTATGGTCTAGAACGGCGTGTCTCAGCCTCTCTCTGCAAAATGGGCTTGCCACGGTGGGTGAGTGGTTATCGTGTCTGTCTTCCAGGTTCGCTCCTGGCCATGGTAAGTGATTTTTGAAAGGCGACAAAAATCACGATACGCATGTCATACGTTGTTGGCATGTTAAAGAACCAATTTGAATTCAGTAGGCCGTGTTCTTAATCGCAAAATTAATCACGTGGTTTTCCGCCAACACAAAAAAGTTCCTCCTTTCTTTACTAGAGAGCGCTATAGTGTCAAGGAGCTTAGATATCTAACTTCCCATAGCACTCCAAGGAACAACAAAATTCAACATGCAAGCTGCCCTCTGGGTGACAAATAACAAAGATTGCACCCAGCACCCGATCCCATAAGATATTACTGTTCTGCCAAATGGGAATTCTTCTAATGCTGTGGCCTCGGTCAAGAGAGCAAATTAACTGCCGAGGGGATCTGTCGGCGACCACACGTCAGCCTGCAATCTCTTGGCCGAATGGCTGAGCAGTGGTCGGTTGGTTGGTTGGCCAAGGTTCTTAATGTATTTTAGGGCCATTTTTTATTTTTTTAAATACGCACCACTACATGACGAAGTGATCAAACGGGTCTCCTACATCCTTTGTGAATACGGTACTTATAAAAAGAGAACCTATATACTGATTCTTATCTGAGTCGATAGTTAAACCTGGGACCTTAGAGCAAGCCACTGCATCAAAAGGTGGTGACATAACAGGTACGACGTAAAACTACCCGCCACGGTGGCCAAGAGCACTAACGCTACCTCGTGACTCGCTGGCGAACGTAGTTTCGAATCCCACCTTGGCCGTCCCTAAAATGGTCTTCGTGGTTTTCTATTGTTATCACCAGGCTAATGCCGGGACGGTTCCTTTCAATAGGTCCACGGCCGATTTCCTTCCAAAATCCCTTCCCAGACCCGTCCTGAAATTAAAATAAATTTCTAAAATTTAAAAGAGATAAAGAGAACCAATTATGAGTAATTTTAATGGAGAACAAGATAAAGCGTATTCCTCAGGCCTTATTAAGGGTTTAAAGGCGTGTATTACAAATGGCTTTTTAAAATGTTAATCTTGCATCGTATTTTACAAAAACCCTCATTTTCTTCAATCTCTTTTTTTTTCTTCTACTTTTTAGTAACGTAAAAGCTGATTTAAAGAACTACATATCTTGTGGTAATAGGCTTACCTATTAAATAAATCAGTAAGAGAAGCTGAGATTTCTACCTACAGGGCTGTGATGATGCTTTCTGAGGATCCAAGCAACCTCCTGACAGGATACCCAACAGAAGATTAATTAGTGCCCCAGTTAGTCTTTATCCTCAAAACCCTTGCCCTTCATTCTTCAGCCTTGTGAGTTTGATTGTTAATCAGACGCTGCCTTATCTCCGCCTTTTTCAAACTGAGAGAGACGTAGCTCAGGGTCAAAGCGTCGTGGTTCGCTAGGTGCTGCTGGTTCGAGACCTGCCTCAGGCATTGATGTTCGTGCTGTATTTCGTTTTGTGCATAGTTTATCGTGTACTTTATTCATCATGCTTCATTTTAACAGAAGAACCTCGAAATAAATTAATTAACACAAATAAAATTGTTCTCCCATTAACATAATATGAAAGTGGTCTAAAGGACCAAAACCCAACAATTATTTTAAACAAATCTTTGTTGTAGTTGTTAATTCATTTTAGGCTCTTTGGACATATCAATGTAATCATAATGGTATTGGTTCTACGTCCCTATTAACTACTCTGGTTTTTAGAGACGCTCTGGGGTGCCGGAATTTTGCCCCGAAGGGGATCATTACTGTGCCAGTAAATCTACTGACATGGCTCCCTCACATTTGCGCTCCATCGATTGCCAGTTGACTACACCAGGATTCGATCCTGCAACCTTGCGCACAGCAGGCGAGAACGTTACTGCTGAGGCACGCAGGCAGTCATCATCTCTATGTAGTTGGGTGCGTGTTGTGTTTGTTTATGTGGGAACTGTAGTAATGTGTGTAGCTGTAATTATTAGGGTCGGGGAATGGGATAGGTGCCCCGGGATTTGAATTAAGGTATTAGCCTTTCAAGATACGAATGCCGCTGAACTTGGCTGTGCCAGCGTGTGTTAATCATATCAGTTGGAACTTTGGGAGATAATGAGTGGGACACAGCGATGACGGAGCGCCGTCTCCTCATATGTCAAGCAACATATCACGTGCTACATGTTTTAGTGAGAAATTATATTGTGAATTGTGAACGGAAAAATTAATAAACATAGACGACTTAAGAATGGTGCGTTTCTAATTGTTTGCAATAGCACACTTAAGTATAACAGGAGCTCATGTTAGCACGGAGAGGAGAACGTTGGCTGAGGCTACTGGAGCTGAGTCATATCCTACAAGTCAAGCTGACAGCATTATTCCGCGGGTAAACAGAGAGTAGTTCCTAATTTGGCCACCGGCACTCGTATCTTGAGAGCCTCATACTATCCCACCATTTGTCTGGAGAGGGTGTGGAAAGAATCGGGCAAAAAAAAAATTCAGGATAACCACTGTCCACGCCGGGATTCGAACCTCCGATCTCCAGACTTGGTGCAGCTGTATGTCACAGTCGCGGTGTGGGGTAGGAGAGGGAGAGAGAGAGAGAGAGAGAGAGAGAGAGAGAGAGAAAGAAAGAAAGAAAGAAAGAAAGAAAGAAAGAAAGAGACTAGGTTCTTGCCCTCGACAACAGCTCGTACTACCTCTTGAAGGAGACGAACAAAAGAAACCCAACTCTTGAAAGAGGAGCCGCATCAAATCGCATTAAATCTTTATGTTAGCTATTATACTGCCCAAAATACCATTGCTTCCAATTTAATGATCGGTTTTGTTCTCAATAGGATGGGAAATAAAGGATGACATTTAATTGTTTTTGTTTTACGACGCTTAACCTCCAAATCGTCTGCGACAGAACAGACGGCTTTACGTGGGAGTCGAATTATTGGATGTCGTTTGTTATATTCGAATGTCTCGAAACGTAATTTATGAGCTCAACAACGGTCACCACGGTGAAAGGTGGTTGTTAGTTCTTTTAAGAGCTAGGGACATCTTGATCATTAATCCCGTGTGCTATGTTTCCGTGTTGGCTTGAGTAAGTTGTTCCGCCTCGTTGCGTAGTAGCTAGCATTCTTGATTCTCACCGCGGAGGTTCGGGTTCGATTCCCATCCTATGGAGAACAAAACCGATCATTAAATTGGAAACAATGGTATTTTAGGCAGCATAATAGCTAACATGAAGGTTTTACACGATTTATGCGGCTCTTCTTTCAAGTGGACTGGATTCAATTCCCGGCCAATGTATGTGAGATTTTTCAAGTGAAATGCCATGTCCAGTGGTTTGGATTCCACGTAAAAAGGAGATCCCGTGGCTCATTTCACGGTCACGTAAAACTACAATCTTCCTTCCTTCTTTCCTCGTTCAAGAGTGGGGTTTCTTTGGTTCGTGTCCTTAGAGAGCCGGTACGAGATGTTGTCGAGGGCAAGAATCTAGTTAATTCTAGTTTGAGGGGGAACGGGGTACACTCAGCCTCGTGAGGCAAAACTGAGAAGAGCAGGGTTCGATTCCTACCTCAGCCATCCTGGAAGTAGTTTCTCCTTGGTTTCTCCGCTTTTACTCCAGGCAAATGTCGGCCACGGTCGTCTCCATGCCAACCCTCACTTGATTTACAAATTCTCACACTAATACAACCATCACATTAATACTAGTTATCAGACAAATTCTACACACAGTCACGGGGCTACATGGCCACGATGTCGCAATCCCCTTACAGAATCAACAATAACAACTCTAGTAAGTTATGTAACTGTAATTGTTGGAGTCAGGGATGATGACTCTAAATAAGGGACCAACACGGCATTTGGCTGGGAGAAAAAGGGGGACGGGGAGTAGAAAAGAAAAAAGGGGAAATCAACACACTCTGGATAGGAACTTTCAGCGACGGCATTTGAACCTCCGATCTCTGGACTCTCTACAGCTCCCCCATCACAGTCGTGGTGAGCTATTTAACGCGCACGGCTACGCCGCGGGGCTTATGGTGAAAGGACTCCTTGTAAATAATTTTCCTGTATAACGGTGGATCCTTTCTCTATAACGGTAAGAATACTATTAGTGTGTTGCCAATATTGGTGGGGAACAAAATCGTCATAAGCTCTTCGTAACTACTGGCGCTAGGGACCAATATGGAACCTAACTTCTAGTTACCGTGGAACCTATCGACCTTCATCGTCCTTAGTGTTCAGAAGGAGGCGGTCTTGGTCTTAAGTTAGGAACCATCCCGGCATTTGCCTGGATCAGAAGCCGGGAAACAACGACTAGTAGCTAAACTCCTCTATTTTGGCATCAAGGATTATCACGTAATTTTAAAATCACTGAAATTGACCCTTCAGAAAATGTTTAATTGTGAAAGGGCGGGTGGGAGTGTGGGGGTTAATTACCTACTGCAGATACAGAGGGATCCATTGTTGTAGCTCCTAGTTTTCAGTTCATAAAGGGGAACGCCACCTTTACCGTTGCCTGAGATAAGATTTACATTTCAAACTGATACGTGCTTTTGAATTTCCACTTGCACTACACTACCTTCTGACAAGCAAGCAGGCAAGTCTGTGAAATGCCTGCAGGCAGACGGGGCTTGTTCTGCCGAGAATGACGTACGGGAAGTTTGTTTCCACAATTGTGTTCCCACTTTGCGTGCGGACCGGCGTGGTGCGGGATAGTGGAGAGGGAACTTTCCCAGGGAACGAGAAATTGAGTTCCCGCTCGATTACATTTTTAGGTCACCAACCCTACATTGTTTATTTTCTTTGCATGTTTCGCTTAAGGAAAATATAAGCCAGTAGTGATAAGTTTAAACATTCCTCACAAGTTTGAGAGCAGCCGTCACAACTAGATTTAAATTGTCGCTGGCTGAAGCAGAAATTGAAGTAAGGTCGTCTGGCCAGAGAGCTGCTGTACTGGGCCTGAGGAATTCATTTACCATATTGGAGCTACTTTTCAACCTCTTCTATTTCTCCACCGATGTAAGGAATAGTTGACCTTTTAAGGACAGATGGTTCTGAGCGCACCATGAATTAGCCAAGTGCTAAAATTACCATAAATCTTCTCGCAGTGTCTGCCACAATATTACAGGTAGAAATGCAAAACTTTTCCCATGTTGACTCCAAGCCCTGCTGATTCCAAAGAATTGCAATTTATTGGAATTAGGCTTCTCGTTTTCCATAAACTCGTTTTTAAAAAATTGTGTAACTTTTCATGTTCTTATTAAAACATGTCATTATGTTGGTTATTTACACTTTCCTGCTGAAGTATTCATACCACTGCATCCAATTTTTTGATAATTAATTTTCAAGGTAGTTTTAAATTGTGTGCTATTTATAAAATTTTATATGTTGCTAAAATTATACGTAATGAAAATTTCAATTTATCAGGTAATGATTAAATATTTTTCAAAAGTAAAATTTCCAGGAATTTATTTTATTTTGGGCCTTGTGATGCAGATGATGCAAGAGTAGGCAAAACGCTTTTAATTTTTATTTTCTCAAAATAGGATTTTGAATTTTCATTTAGATTAATAAAGTCACAAATCCTTTATACATTTTTAGCCCATCCTCCTGGAAAGTTAAAAATTACGGCTTCTATTTCTTTTTTTTTTTACATGCGAATGAAAAAACACAGTAGGCTACCGAGGTAGCAAACAGCTAACTGGTAACTCAGCACTTCGACTAAAAGGTTAAAGAATAGGATTAAGATAGACAATGATGAGATTATAATTTCTTCTTCTCTTCTTTGTTCCAGGTATGACCATTTGAAGTAATTTTATCTTCAGAATTTCACTGATGATGGAGGTAGAAAAGGGAGTGTACGTTTTCCTCGGAGCAAAAGCGACAATCAAAATCCTCAATACGGAATAATGAATACGAGGTAAGTAGCATTATTTGCTTGATTTTGTGGTGCTCTCACCAATGTGGATACTGGCCGTATGGATATTCTGAGCTGCAGAGTCTCTAGAGTCTAGAATTTTAAACTATGATAGCCTGTTAAAGCTAACTCTTCGTCAAATTGACAACTCGCAAGTACACTACTGCATTCTTGTCATGTTGAAATATATGTTGTAAGTAGTCCCCGGGGGTCCGGATTCAACTCCTGGCTCTCCCAAGAAATGTAATTCTTGTCTGAGTACTGGAACGGGATACACCATTCAGCCTCGTGAGGCAAAACTAAGGAGAGGTGGGTTCGATTCCCACCTCAGCCATCTTGGAAGTGGATTTCTGTGGTTTAACACTTCCACTCAAGGCAAATGCCGGGATGGGCTTTAAGGTATATAATGGACTACTTGACTGAAGTATTGCACTGAGGGCGTGATGGTGCATTGGTTAAGCTGCTTGCCTCTCACCAAGGTGGACTAGGTTAGATTCCCGGTCAATGCATGTGAGATTTTTGAAGTGAAGTATCACGGCCTGTGGTTCGGTTTCCACGTAAAAATAGAGGTCCCTTGACTCATGATCTCGAGATTAACGGTCTCATAAAAACTACAAGCTTCCTTCTTTCCTTCCACTGCTTAGTTTGTTGATACTGGAAATACTTCATGTCAACATAGTTCAGGATGAAACAGAAACCCCAGAATCAAGGAAACGGGGCGATTGGAGTTGAGTCATATCCTACCCGCACGACTGTGCCTGTCAACCAAGCAGGCTGACAGCATGGCACAAGTAAACAAAGAATAGTTCCATCCTCTGCCACCGGCAATGGTATCTTTGGTAATTTACACACATCAAAAAAAGTTTTGCATCACCTCGGTTCCCAGATCTCCGGCATATAGACGTTGACTGTGTATATTGTATCAAAGATACAGTCCCTTTGACTGTTCATAGATGTCACTAAAACTGCTCAAAGATGTAAACAACCATGCATGAGCAGGGCCTATTAGACGGAGGGGGTACGACAGCCGATCAGTTCCAGTCATTCCACCAGGACGAAGGTACGCTGCTCATGTTGTCTGTAGTTCTACCATGCCTAGAAGGTCAATACCGCAGTTCGATCGCGTCCGCATTGTTACTTTGTGTCAAGAAGGGCTCTCAACAAGGGAAGTTTCCAGGCGTCTCAGAGTGAACCAAAGCGATGTTGTTCGGACATGGAGGAGGTACAGAGATACAGGAACTGTCGATGACAGGCCTCGCTCAGGCCGCCCAAGGGCTACTACTGTAGTGGATGACCGCTACTTACGGATTGCCGCTCGGAGGAACCCTGACAGCAATGCCACCATGTTGAATAATGCGTTTCGTTCAGCCACAGGACGTCGTGTTTCAACTCAAACTGTGCGCAATAGGCTGCATGATGCGCAACTTCACTCCCGACGTCCATGGCGAGGTCCAGCTTTGCAACCCCGACACCATGCAGCGCGGTACAGATGGGCCCAACAACATGCTGAATGGACCCCACAGAATTGGCATCACGTTCTCTTCACCGATGAGTGTCGCATATGCCTTCAACCAGACAATCGTCGGAGACGTGTTTCGAGGCACCCTGGTCAGGCTGAACGTCTTAGACACACTGTCCAGCGAGTGCAGCAAGGTGGTGGTTCCCTGATGTTTTGGGGTGGCATTATGTGGGGCCGACGTACGCCACTGGTGGTCATGGAAGGCTCCGAAACGGCTTTACGATACCTGAATGACATCCTCCGACCCATAGTGCACCCATATCGGCAGAATATTGGAGAGGCATTTGTCTTCATGGACGACAATTCTCGACCTCATCGTGCACATCTTGTGAATGCGTTCCTTCAAGATAACGACATCGCTCGACTACAGTGGCCAGCATGTTCGCCAGACATGAACCCTATCGAACATGCCTGGGATATGTTGAAAAGGGCTGTTTATGGACGTCTTGACCCACCAACCACTCTGAGAGATTTACGCCGAATTGTCGTTGAGGAGTGGGACAATTTGGACCAACAGTGTCTTGATGAACTTGTGGATAGTATGCCACGACGAATACAGGCATGCATCAATGCAAGAGGACGTGCTACTGGGTATTAGAGGTAGTGGTGTGTACTGCAATCTGGACCACAAATGCTGAAAGTCTAGCTGTATGATGGTACAACATGCAATGTGTGGGTCTCATGAGCAATAAAACGAGCTGAAATGTTGTTTGTGTTGATCTCTATTCCCTTTGTATTTAAAGGTTCCGGAACTCTTGGAACCGAGGTGATGCAAAACTTTTTTTGATGTGTGTGTGTATCACACGAAGAAGTAGAGTCATTGCTCCCTCATTTACTCGTATATTCCTAAATTAATGCTCCAACTGTGCATCGGTCAATGATAAAAACCCTTTTCGTGAGTATATAACAAAAATAGCTTCTTGGGTTAACGGCATAGATAAGAAATGTGGACGTTATAACCACAGGAAAATGATCTGCCCTCTCCCGCTTAAAACAGGAGAAATATTTAACAATATAACTTTGATCAAATTAAAAAATCGAAGTCTATTGATGCGACATATTGCATGATTAAATAATTTTATATTTGGACCCAATCTTCATGAGCTTTATAAGGCTATGCCAAAAGAGGTATGATTCATTAATCTTCTTCTTCTTCTTCTTCTTTTTCTTCTCCAGCATGATTAATCCCTCTTATGTGGAGTCGCTGATACGGATATTCCTCCTCCACGTTGTTCTATCCCGGACCATTTCCTCCACAAGCCCCCGCTGTTTCATGCTTTCTTGAATGCTGTCCATCCATCGCCTTTTTGGTCGTCCTCGACTCCGTTTCCCTGGTGGACGCATTTCCATCATCCTATTACCCACATAATCTTGATCTCTTCTCTTAACATGGCCATACCATCTGAGGCCTTCTCTGACTTTCTCAGAAACTTGCACCACACTAAGTCGTCTCCTAATCACTTCATTTCTCACTTTGTCCAACCTTGTATGTCCACTTGCCCATCTCAGCATACGCATTTCTGCCACGTCCAGTTTTTCTGCCCATCTCCTTGTTATCTGCCAGGTACGATTCATTAATAAAAGGAGAATTAAGAATTGTGCGTTTCTAAATATTTTGCTTCAGCAGAGCTAAGTGTAACAGGAACTCATGTCAGCACGGAGAGTAAAACGATAGCTGAGGCTACCGAAGCTGAGTCATATCCTACCCACGTGACTATACCTGTCAACTAACTAGGCTGACATCGTGAAACTAGTAAACAAAGTATAGTTCCCACCTCAGCTACCGGCATTCGTATCTTGAAAGGGTAATACATACTTCCCTCGATGAATATAATGCACTGGATGTTATTTTCAACCTTCTGTACTTTCAGTTTATCCGCTAAGCACGGTCATTGGGGACCCTTAAGGTTAGCAGATGTATTCGCTTTACTCTTTCCACGTATGAAATTGAATTCTATTCATCCGTTAAGTATTATATACTAAAGGGTTGGAGCGTATTCACGGTTCACGTTTTCCTCGATTTGAGTTTTTTAACCTCAGGGTGAACTCGGGTCAAGTGCACTCAGCAAAGAGTTCATTTGGCTAGAAATTGTTTTTCTGAGCACGCGGGACCGGATGGAGTGAGTGTATGCACTTCGATCTGCTACGCTCTCTGATCTCCTATTCACAAGCGCTACAGCATTCTCTATTGCGAAACCTCACAGGGCTGACGGTGCTAAAGGGCGTTAGCTACCATTCTCTCTGCTAGTGCATCTTCCTCACCCTAGCAGGCTTCGCAGTTAATCCCCTCTCAGTGGACCACCTCGTGATGTAGTGACTGGCATGCGAGGCTATCACCACAGTGTTCCGGGTCCAATTCCTGGCTCTGCCAAGAAGTTTAATTCTGGTGAGGCAAAAGAGAAGGGTTCGATTTCCACCTCAGCCATTCTGGTTTTCCGTGGTTCCCGCTGCTACTTCAGGCACATGCCGGAATGGTTCCTAACTGACGGCCACGGACGCTTTATTCCCCGTCCTCACCTGAATTACCCAGTAGGCTACTACAGCCACCTCAATAAAATAGGGACGGGGCGTGGTGGCGCAGCGGTCACGATGTTGGCCTCTCACTAAGGTGGACCGGGTTCGATTTCCGGTCAATGTATATGAGATTTTCGAAGTGAAATGCCATGTCCTGTGGTTCGGATTCCACGTAAAAAGGAGGTCCCGTGGCTCATGATCGCATGATTAACGGTCAAGTAAAACTAAAAGCCTCGTTTGCTTCAGTAACATAGGTTATCACACAAATTCTACACACTCACCTGGAGCTACATGACCACGATGTCTCGAAGCCTCTAAAATAAGCAACAAAAACACTTATACTCCAGGCAAATGCCAGGATGGTTGCCAACTTAAGGCCACCACCCTCTCCTAATCCTAGCGTCAATTACAAATACACACCCTCGTACAGACACTACAATAACATAGGTTGTCAGAGAAATTCTATACACACCCAAGTGCACGGGACTGAATGATTACGATGTTCAAGCCTCTTAGTGAAACATTAATTATTACTTTCCCCACAGTTCCCGTCTGAGAAAAACAGCAACAACAATAACAATAATATCAATGGTGTGTGGACTACGTAGAGGTCTGGTGCATGTCTTTCAAGTTAACGCTTGTAGGTGGTCTGCGCGTCGTGATGGGGATGAAATGAAATGAGGCAGGGAAATTAGTCATTCCAAGTGAAAGTTCCACAATCCAGCTGTAAACCGAACCCGGAGGATTCCTGTATTTTCCCACTTGTACTCCAGTCAAATTCCAGGATGGCTTTCTTAAGACCATCTATATTTATGTGGCTGATTTTGATGTATAGCTTATGTGAATGTTGTTTTGTTGTTTTAAGGGACACAATATCTAGGTCCTAGATTTCTCTAGTAGTTCCCGGTAAGCCCAGCTACGATTCTCGACCAGTGATCTTAACTTCTCACGCACGCATTATGTGATAATGGCAGCCAACATACATTACGGCATGCTGTGGGAATTTTCACTCCTCGATCAGTAACCATCTGTGAGGCAAGCATATTCATACAGACCTAGCCTATGCTCTCAAGTCGTTAACTTTTTGTGGGCAAACTCGCAGCTTGCGTTGCGCATAAACTAGTGAGTCCGTATGGTTACCGCTAAACCTAATGGGTATCTATACCATCTTTCATTGTTTGGAAGCTTCTGGAGAAGCTTGTACAGTACACAGTAATTTTCTTCCAGACTACCTAACTATAGAAATAAGTGTGTTAAAACACACATCGTGCATTCTACATTCTAGTGGAAAGTATCTAAGATGTCTATATAATTTGGAGCTATGTGAATGCAACCAGTCTCAGTAAACCGATTGCTGAACTTACACTTTGTTGATAGTCATGACGTTGGGATTTTAGAATAAATTACTTCCTGGTGGAGGATAAATAGACCCAAGGGTCATGCGATGCAATTCTTCTCGCAGTATATTTCTTGTTGTTGTTCTACTTCTTCGCTATCATAATTATTATTGTTATTATCACCGACCGCGATAGCTACGCCTGCTATGGTGCAACGCCGTGAGGCCGTGTTCCAAGTACCTAGTCAACGAGTGAATTCCAACCCCACTGTCACTCGTCCTTCAGACGGTTTGTCCGTGGTTTGCAATTTTCCATTCTGGGCAAATGGTGGGATGGTACCTATTTCCTTCCAATTCCTTAACCTGTTTCAATTATCCTCAGTCATTTAATCTCTCATTGACTCCTTTCATGAGGTTGGCGCCAAGAAGGGCTTCCAGCCGTAAATTCCATCCGCCACATTGAAATTCATCGCATCTCATACACGGGAATAAGAAAGGGTAGACAACTTAATATTTCACGACCCACCGGAATTGACCTCAAGACCTTCGTGTCCGAGGCTAGCGTCCTACTCAGCCAAAGAGCCGCTGTTATGTTGAACCATGGAAATCCATTTAAAGTACGCCTGCCCAATGTTGGGATTGAATGACAGCTGTCACCCGAATCCAGGGTACTTGTAATATCGGGTGTTTCAACCAAGTAAGCGGTCTACTGTATATAATAACCACGTACCATAATAGGGGCCGATAACCTAGATGTTAGGCCCCTTAAAACATCGTTTATCAGAAAGTGCTGATGGTTAAATAATTCAATTTTATTTTATTATTTCTAAAAACCATATACAGTATTATTTCTGTATCTCCTTGGTCTACGTATTGTATAAAATTTGAGAAAAAAACATAAATGTGAAAAATAAAATATAATTACAAACATAAAAACTATACAAATGAACATAAAAAATTAAATCGAATTTGTATATAAATAATTATAAAATTGAAATTATAAAAGAATTTTAAATTATGAAAATAATAATTAAAATAATTCAATTGAAAAAGTAGTTACATTAATCAAAATTAAATGCATATTTTAAAATAATAAAATTTGAAATACTAGTTATATTAATTAAAATTAATAAAACATATAAAATATCATAGAATATATTTCCTATGGGTAAATTGTTAACAAATGCCTGTGAGCATTTCGCAAACTAATGCTGTGAAACATAATACTTTATTTTCATTTACTCCCTGATCCGTGTCACATGATGGTACAGTATGCACATGTGAGTCTTCTGCACGCAATTTTCCGCACTCACGCAATGCCACCAGTAAGGGGGAATCCCTCCAGTGGAGCACAACCCAGCCCTACGCAAACAACATTTATTCCGACCAATGAGATAATTAAAGACACATAAGGTCTATCCATTAAAATGATTTTTGTATTAATTCCCCCAGGAGTTGCATAAATCATATTTAAACGATACTTAATGAAACCACTCCCCCATTCCTCATCCTCTAATTGCAGTGTGGGAAAGAATTATTAATGATCAGATATTTATCAGTTTTATAAGGTATACGGTTTATCAATGGGCACCACATGTAAGGGGAGTTATGGCGTTATGTCTAGCTACAAGATATACATGTAAATGATAAAGATACGGGGTGAAATATTCCTTGACGTGATTCTTGTGCTGCTTGGCTTGTTCAGTTACTTAATGCAATGCCATCAGTCGTATCCATCGTTGATGGGTCAAATAATTAAACTTACGTAGTTGTACTAGTCCAATGAATGAAAGAATTAATTCATGGAACACGCAAATGAATCTTTCAACCCTACAACAATAGTAGTGCCGTCAGAATACTTTAATCGGGCGGGCACATGAAGTGGAAGATAATATAAATTAGGGGAGGGAGCAACGGTCCAATGTTTAACATTGTTTTTAAAACGGTGGAAATCACGTTATTTATTTATTCATTCATTTATTTGTGTATTTTATTTATTTATTCATTTGTTTAATTATTTCTTTATTTAAGTGTTTTTTTTTATTCCAAAGTGATCCATCTCTATATACAAAACTTTTTCTGGATTTTTCCTCGATAGAGCAATACATTTTAAGTTGGCACTACAGGTAGTTCCAAAAGGCATGAAAGCTCCAATTAAAGAATATACAGTAGAATAACTTAACAATAAAAGAAACTAAAATCGCTCTATCTAGTGACAAAATCGGTAAATTAGCAGAACCCAAACCTGGAAAAAAAGTTGACTGGTTGCGTCGCTCAGCGGTAACGTTCTCGCCTGCTGGCCCCAAGATAGCGGGATCAAATCCAGGCACAGTCACTTGGCAGTTGTATCATCTGCTGGTTACAGATAAGTTTTTAGCTTTAAGCAGATGTGTGACTTCTTTTTAATGAATCATCTTTTGAGCAAAGAACGAATGACCAGATGAATAGATGAATGCCGTCTTATATACGACAATTATAACTCCCACCAGCAGTATGGGATCCGCAAACTTCAATGTCTCCGTATTGTTCTAAACATGACGCTTCTTCCTCATTGGCTGAAGTAATTTCCCTTATCCAGAACCAAATGGCTATTTTTGGTTAAAGGTCTCTCCCAGTGACACTTATTTTTGGTGTCATGTAGTGGTATCTTCCTATCCCTTAAAATGTTGTGAGGGCTACTGTTTTCTAGTATTCATTGTTACTATATATATGTTTTAGAATTCCTCTCCTCGCTACTGAGGGTTGACTATTTTGCTGCTCCCTTGAGTCTTTTTCCGGTATCTTCTTAAGCGGTTTGTTGCTGTGCAGGTTTCTCTAGCGGAGTCTATTTATTGTCACTTGTCGGCTCGCCGCGCGAACTCAGGAAATATACTGTATATATTGGGGGTTATAAATTTACTATTTGAAAGCCCGGGTTGACGTATATTACAAAGATGGATGAAAATGGACATATGATTTTATAGTAGCCTTCAACACAATAAATATATACATACACTATGGCTGCAATTTCTCATATCTAAGTACTCCAGGTTCAATTGTTTTGGGTCAACACCACACTTAGTCGAATCGAAACACACGTCAAGCTGAGAAACAGATGATAATCCATGACATAATTGAAGGTGCTGCAGCACCTTACTATTCAATAATTGTGGGTAAGAATGGGTTGTATGATTAATAAATTGTGTTATATTTTGTAATATATTTGATGATTTTCTATTTGATTCGAAAATAATTTAGGGTGCGCAAAGCCTAAATCTAGGGGAGCTCTAGTCTCCCAAAGTCCACCCAACGTTGACGTCCCTGAACTACGACGCAGTTTATCCTGCTGGTGATGCTTTGTAGTTATCTGACATTGTGTGTATCATAATTACTTGACAGTGAGGCTATGATTTTGGACCACCTGCTGGTTTATATAGAAGTCTCGGTATCTGTAGGTGAAGATGTAAGGTAACGGCTCCTCTTATAAACTGACGTCTTCATAATTCTCATGGACAGTAATTACCACTGTAGTACGGACATGATACATGAACGGTATGTATATTAGGAGCGAGTATTAGGTCATAATGAAGAGATAAACATAAATAATACATATACCAGGAGATGACCTCATTTTGTGCGGTACTACATACAAAACAAAAGCTTTCTTCCTGCCCACATATTTTACTGCACCTTGTCGGGGATTTCTTACCGACCAGAAATGAACTCTGCAGCGCAGGGGTTCCCAAATCCTGGCCGGATCACTGTATGTTGTCCATTCAATTGAGCTGTGGTCAAATTAAAGAGTATTTGTAATGGTTTATCGCTTAGTGTGTCATTGACGTAAGTTATCTTTGAAGATATTGTTTCTTAAAATTGGTAGTAATTATACTTTTGTTTTTACTTTTCTTAGAATTAAAGAACGAAACGAGTTATATTCATATTGCTCTACGACAGTAGCAAAATAGCTATCTGTTTAATTTTAGTCTAGATCTGTTCGTTTGGTGTAGTGGCTAGCATTTTTGACAGACCTCATGCGTCCGGAATTCGATTCCCTGCTTTGTCAAAACTTCAATTCTGAACAAGGACTGGCCTGGGGTAAACGCAACCTCTTGAGGCAGAACTGAGAATTGGGGTTACACCCCAGTGGGGAGAGATTGGTACCCATCTCCAGCTCCTGTTACTAATTGACATACTACTGCAGCCATCACAATGTCACATGTTATCAGACAGATTACACATTAACACAGGTACATCCTACATAATCACGATGCCACAAGCTCTTAAATAAATCAACAACTACTACAGCAACGATTTGTTCGTTTGCCTACAGTAGATGTATGTATGGTTGGCCACATATCAATTTGAGTTATTTTAATTTATTTGCATGTAGTCGGGCTGTGTGGCATGAACAATTAAGCTTTGGCCCTTGAAACCCAAGATAGCTGGTTCGATCCCTGCTTAGCCCTTTTTTAATTTAGATGAACGGTATGTATGTTAGGAGCGAGTATTAGGTCACAATGAAGGTACGATATAAACATAGAAATACATAGCCCAGGAGAGAACCATTTATTTATTTATTTATTTATTTATTTATTTATTTATTTATTCATTCTCAGCATGATAGCATATTATTCCCAGATATTATATTATTAATCTTATTATTATTATTATTAGTATTGAGACGTGTGGCTCTTAGCACAGAACATAAAATAGCTGCATCAGTTTGAACACCCCTGCTGTAGCCAATCTAGTATGATAATTCACATTTCGTTCTAGTTCACACCTTTAAATTTATGAATTCATTAGACCCTGTGACGCGACGTGAGCGAAATGTCCTGCAGAGACCTCCCAGAGTGGTGGCATACTTGCGACTATCCTTGTGTTTTAAATGTAATTTATTGATAAGCCTAGCAAGATGGGTGGTCGGCAAACATGGTGGTCTTAAGGATCTTGATTCATTTCATATTTGAAAGCACCTCGTTGTTAGTGCCTGTGTAAATGGAAATCATTCTATTGGATACTGTCAATTACCTGTTCATGCGCGTGTAGTCTTTAATGAAGAAAATTGTCTCTTTAATCTTGTAACATGAAGTTATGTATCTTGTCATCCAGGCTACTGCATTATGTTCCTGTCTAGCTACTATATGTACAGTAGAATGTTTAAAATATCCTTTGTTCTTTTGGTTTAAGCATCTCGCTATAGCCGTGCTGTCTAAAAATAAATTGTCCTGGTATCATGAATTAACTAACTGAACAAAATGATGCCCTTTATTTTTGCTACATCTAAAGACTTGCGACAACAGTGTATAGATCGTCTGCTACTTTTTGGCTGGTTAAGTCTAGCTAGGGAGCCTATTTCAATGCTCTAACACTAAGTGGACGGGAGATAAGAATTCCCCCTGCTTGTTCAAGGGTGGGGTGTGGGTCTGTAGACTGATATGGTTTTCTTCCCTATACTTTGGTCAGGTCAGTGTCTACGTTAAACGATTCAGCATTTTCAGGACGAGGAATCAATAGTGACTTGTGTGAAGCTAAATTGTTAGGTTAGATTTCGTCGGAACGCTCTATCAAAGTTCCAACGTTCACCACTAGGTATTATTGATATGTGGTAGCGTAAGTTGGAAGTACTTGAAATTGAACGGAACTTGTAGCTCACCCTAAGGGTGTCTGCTGGAAGCAACTACAGACTCAGGCGAGCCGATCATGTCCTCGGACACTCCCGGCACTAAAAGCCATACGATAAATAAATAAATAAATAAATAAATAAATAAATAATAATAGTGACCTTAATTTATCGAGGCATAAACGCTTTAATCTGTCAGTATTCCAAAGTGACTATGCCTCTCATGCAATTCCAAAAAGAGGAACATTAGGAATGTTCCTACCAGGTCCATGTACCTCTTCTTGCAACAAACGGGACAATTATCTCCCTCTTTTTATGCCTTCCGTTTAAAATGTGCACTGGCGAATTTCTGCCAACCTTTACTTGAGAGTATGTGGAATCATGATGATTACTTTAGAACCAGTAGATAAAAACTCATATTGTTTATGTGAATGAATTTGCAAATTGGGTTGTGTATACACATTTTATGTGCTTTTACGCTCAAAACTGGAGATATGTTTAAACCTTAAAAGCCAATTTTGATGTTGAACTAACGTTTCTTTACTATTTTGGAAATTTAATTTATTAGACAAAGATACATAATTTCCTAGCAATGTAAGCAGAAATTTGATCTTTTGTGTGTGTTAGACTATCGCATCCCTTTTATGAGTCAGCATAATGATTCTTAAGTTGTGAAGTATATTATCTCAAATTGAGAACAAAAGTCAAGATACTCGGGAAAATTGTTCCCGTTTGTAAAAGAAAAGAGTAAGTTGTTAACTATATATGATGATGATTATCATAATCGAAGTCCCACTCCAGTCACCCGGGTGTGGTTTACAAGCATCCTCCTCTCCTTTCTGTCCTTCCACTTTTTCCTGTTCAATCACTTCTGCCACATCCAATCCAGCTTCTATAATGTCCTTCAAAATTTGGTCCAACCACCTTCTTCTCGGTCTTCCAACTGGTCACTTTCCCTTGACTTCTCTTTCTAATTCCCTTCTTGCTACTCTTTCCTTACCCACTCTTTTTACATATCCGAACCAACCAACCTTGCTTTCTGTATCTTCTGATTTAACTATGATATAATATAAAAAATCTTGAAGTTGCAACCATTAGCTTCTTAGGCGCCGCCACCTTGTTAAATCTGACACCCGCGTATATTCATTTTTTTTTAGTCGTTTACCCTCCAGGTTGGTGGAACCCACGGACTCAGCGAGGGAACTCACCACTACCGCCTCTACGGGCAGTGTCCTAGAGCTGGGAACATCGAATCGGAAGGGATACAACTGGTGAGGTGGGATTGGCACCTCGCCCAGGCGGCCTCACCTGCAAAGCGAACAGGGGCCTCATGAGGGAAGGTAAGGGATGGTGAGGATGGATAGGCATGGAAGAGGGAAGGAGGCGGCCGTGGCCTTGAAGAAGGTACCATCGCGGCATTTGCCCGAAGACGAAGTGGGAAACCACGGAAAACCACTTCGAGGAGGGCTGAGGGGGAATCGAACCCCCCCTACTCATTTGGGCCACCCGAGGCTGAGTAGACCCCGTTCCAGTCCTCGTACCACTTTTCAGATTTCGTGGCAGAGCCGGGAATCGAACCCAGGACCTCCGGGACGGCAGCTAACCATGCTGACCGCTACGCTACGGAGGCGACTTGCGTATATTCATTCTATGTCTTATTGCGAATACTGAGCACCCTTTTCTCAGAAATATCCCACAGATCCATTTTAAATGAGACCAGTGAAATGCAATAGATTATACCTTCCATGGCCGACTAATATAAAAAGATCGTGACTGCCTGACTTAAGTCAGTAACAGTCTCACCCATGTAAGCACTTGGTTGTCACTCATTAAATTGGGGCCGTGCACCTCCCATAACTGGCGAAGAATGTCCGATGCTGACACGTTCCTTGCTCTCAAAAATAGAATTGCAAACCTATTTCACAATCGGTTGGCCGTTCAATTATCTGAAACATTTCAACTTCACAATATAAACCAGGCCTTATCAATTTAACTTCCCCGAGGGCCACACACTGTAGATTAATTTTACGATCATTTAAGATTCGATGGGGAATTAAAACGGTAGAAATCTTTGGTCAAACGTCTAACAGAAGTCGCAATATCAAAGTTTTCCATCTTTAGAAAGGCGGAAAATTTGAAAACAAGAAGGGTTGTAACTTGTCAGAGTAACATTTAGAAACGATAATTTTCTTTGGATTATTCAAACTTACTTTTTCTCGCTTTTCATGGTGGGCCAACAGAAATCTCTCGGTGGGTCGCCCATTGAGAAGGCCTGATGTAAACTGTAGCAAGTGGCGCTACGACTGCAAAAGGTGCCTGGTTTTGTGCAAAGCATAACCAGTTGCGTGCTTCGACAGCCACACGAAATGTACATACAGTAGCTACAACCAATCGGACCTTAATTAAAAATAGTCCTCGTATTGGAATAGTATGCTGTATGCATGGACCTTTCCCCTTAAATGCCACGAGGAAAGGCACTATTGGAGTGGTTTGACTCGCTGTTCTCGGAATCCTCCTCCCTTATTTCACTACTCGAGCAGTTCTCAGGTTGCCAGAGCAGCGGGTTACTACGTCACAGAGCATGAGCCTGTGGACGCCCCCGCCATGGGAAACGACGACAAAGATATCAATATTATGTTCGCTTTGAATATTAACAAATGCATTATTGAAGATTACAGTGAAGTATAGCTGATGGGATTGTCCCCAGCCCCTTCCCCAACAATGTGGATATCAATGTCCACCCTCTTGGTCCTACCATTACCACAAACCCGCATCATGTTTTGATGTATTTCCACTCTGCCCTCATGATACGGCCACAAAACCCATTCATTCTGTTTGGCATCACATTCATACTTCCCCATTGAAATATCCCATCTCTCTGCCGAACAAAATGACCTTTAGTTTGAGGGGATTAAACACATCTACTGCAATAGGTGGCGTGAATTTCTCCCAAAACACGGAATTTCTGTTCTGACGTCTCTCTTCTTATAAGTTATCGTGTTTGAACCCATTTTTCAGTGTTGCGTTATTAATCGAAATTTAATGTTTTTCAGTCGGTCTACACGTTTGTTCCTATTTGTAATGGGTAGTTCTCTAAAATAAAAACAAACAAAAAAACATCATCATCATCATCTGCCAGTCAAGTATTAGGCCAGATGAACTGTTACGGTCTCATTCCATCTTTTAGCTGGACGTCCAATAGATCGAACCCCCTTTGGTTGGTATCGTACAATCTGCTTTCGGACTCGTTCTCTAGGCATTCTGTTGACGTGGTCTCTCCAGGTCTTCCTATAGGTTCCAATGTAATTTAATACAGGTTCTGTCTTTAGTTCTTTCATCACGTCCTCATTTCTTTTGTGGTCCCAACGTGTGTGTCCTGCTGTGCGTCTCATAAACGTCATCTCAGCGTACATGAGGTTAATAAATACACTTGGATGACCAGTTTCGATCGTCAAGCGATCATCATCAGATCTTCTACACTTAGGCTATTAAATATATGTTTATAAGTATGGAGGCCTATAATACGGTATTTACAATATATACACGTATTTAGTTGCACCTAACCTCTGTTGATGTGATGGCTGCAATAGTGTGTGTACTCTATTTGCTGTTCAGGTGAGGATTGGAAAGAAGGCATCCGTGACCTTAAGTTAGGAACCATCCCGGTATTTGCCTGGAGTAGAAGCGTGAAACCCTGGAAAACCACTAAGTATAGGCTTACGTTCTATTACATGAAAACAACATTTTGTATACTTCGAAACGTTGAATTAAAGGGCATTTGTCATAGATATAATTTTTATATACGGGTAAATAAATGTACACTCACCGGCCTGGTATACTACTGCAGCGTAAAACATTTGCCACGATGATCGTGTCTGTGTTTGGTTGTGATAACCTACTGTCACGCGCGTCAATATTCTCCGATAGGGAAGTATTCATCACACTCCCCGCAAAGCTCTACATCCCTCAACTACCGCTGAGCTCTAAAGGTCAAGTGCTTAGCTAAACGCCACTATCTGTAGTTATACTGTAGTTTAAAAACAATGTAATATTGTGCAAACTATATACCTTTAAAATTAGATTTGATGATCCTAGAATCCTAATTCGTCAATATTTTAAGTTTTCAGGCGGATACAGTACAGACTACCAGGTGAAACAGCTGCCCATAATAATATTGTTTTATGCAGCCCAACTAGCGTTGTTGTCAGGAAGGTCGATATTATTCTCTGCTTGCATCCCGTGTGGTACTAATGCACTGCAAGCATATCTCGCAAACGATACTGAACTTTATTGATTTTTCCTCGTATTAGTCTGTAGTTACATCGAAGGAAAAATGATAGTGTTCAGTATCGTTTGCAGGATATGCATTTATACGGGATGCAAGCAGCGAAATATAGACCTAATTGATAACAACGCTAGTTGGGCTGCATAAAACGATATTATTAGGGGCAGGTGATTCACCTGGTATACCAAGGAAAAAGTGTAATTACATAAAAATCGGGACTCAAATTAGGCCTTTTACATGAAAACCCAACTTGTGAACTCCAGCAGAGTTCAATATGTTACATACTTAGCGAATTTAGCCGAAGACAATATGTTCCTGTTCATTTATTCCTCCACCACGGTATCCATTACTTAGCACCAAGGCTGTTAGTTAGGACAGGACGGTTACGTGTTGGCTGTCATTCTGATAACAGGTGGCAAGGTTAAAAGGAGAGAGTTGAGTGGCGTCACCAGAGATAAGGTACCTGCACGGCAGGGCAGCCAACGTAAACTCTGTTTAACTTAATTGAGCTGGAACTCGTGTGCTTGCGTGCGTCCACATATCATTATCAAAATTAACATTCTTAACAAGGATAGCAGGGGATTGGAATTTGATGAGAGAGAGTAGGAAGTGAAGATCTTGCGAGGGTCGCACCATCAAATCAATTGACGGCTGAAAATATATCGTTACAGTCAAACAGTGATTTACGTCACATCTCCATTGTTTGGCTTTTCACTAAATGTAGGTAAAACATGGCAAGGCAGTTGGATTTTACGGATATAACGTGAGAGACCTGTTTCAGATTTCATCGTGCGATAGGGAACAATTCCACAGCAAAATTCCTAGACCCGGTGTCTGTAAAACCTCATCAGTCTAAAGTACCGCCTGGATATAATTACAGGGACACTGACTTTTATGTTTTGATTGTTCTTGTTTGTTACTAGTTAACCGCAATATTTGCATGTAATTAACCAATTAAGCACAATGTAAACTATATTACTGAAACCCAAAAACAACTGAATGAGATGTTAAAACCTAAAATAAGCTAAATATCTCAAATTTTTAAAACCTGAACAAAATTACATGAGATGTTAAAAGCTAATATCGCTAAATGTATGAATATTTTAGAAGATAATAATAACTACATGAGATGTTAAAACCGAAAATTGCTAAATATATGATTTTTTAACACCTAATGATAACTAAATAAGACGTTGGAGCCTAAAAGCAAACAGCTGAATTGTTCAAAGCACAAAAATTACTAAATTTGACGCTAAAATCTTAAAGCGTCAAATAGTTGAATCTTTCAAAACCAAAAAATAGTACATTTGATGTTAAAACCTAAAAGAAATGCTAAGCATGCTACTTAAAAATAATATTTAAAAATATTTTAAAAGCCAATATAGGCCACCATTTTAAAATCAAAATTTGAATAATTAAATTCTTGCGCAAAAGTTAAACTATGTGAATACAGCGAACGTAGATACAGTACATTATATATCTAATTGCACAATGAAACAGTAAGTGGAATAGAATTTAGTGGGCTTTGTTAGTCCGTGATAAATCTAAACAAATTGCAGTTCATTGTTTCGTCGAAAATTTCTTCTTCTTGAAATATCTGATTAAGAAACTTTTTCAAGTGGAGTTTATCAATCGAGAACATTTATTGATATTGATATAAGCTACAGTATTATTGGCTCTATAGACATGGATATTACACTAGACTGTAGAACATTAAAAATTGTGTTTTATGTCCGAATTATACTCAACAATAAAATATTTTTAAAACTTCCCAAGAGATTCAAACTTAGAAAAAATATGTTGTAAGCTATTGACAAACGAAACTTACAGGATTTATAAAAAAAAGCAATTAACAATATTATTGCTATTCATTTTAATCTCATGTTTTCGCACCCAATGAAATAACTTCCTTCACTTTAAACATTTCAATAATCTTTACCAAACGTTTAGATAGTTAAAATCTTACAAAAATGCGATACCCCCCTCGTATGACTAATGAACCGACTGCATGGTTTTGTATTTACCACTGTTGAAAGAAAATGCGGATATATGCAGTGAATAAAGATAAATAAAAATGAACGTGAAATATTTCCTTGCCAACGTGCATTGATTTCCAACTGCTCATAAGTGAAATATGATTGTGGTGAGCGAATACCAAAGCCTGGGTATTGTCCACGTAGAGATGGGATGTAATCTAATCCAATCTAGTTACACAGAGTAATTATCGGTAGAGTCCTGTACTCACCTGTCCGTAACAGTGATTACGTCTAACTTGGCCTAATCAAAGTCTAATCTAATAATGTCATTAATAGAAATCCTACAGAGATCCTATGATCTGATTTCCAGTAACGCAAGTTACCCGTATTACGTTACTTAACCAATATTCTTGTCGGCTCAGTAGCGAGTGCTGTGTCGAAGCTCGCCTTCAAATACTCTTCAGACCACATTTCCATCCGTATTTCTTTCGCCATTCACTCAGCAAACTAATTCAGACCACATTTCCATCCGTATTTCTTTCGCCATTCACTCAGCAAACTAATTTTCTGAATATCTCCGATACACCATTAACACATTCAACACTTGTCGCGTGTCTTTTAAGATACAAGGAAGGTTTTGCCTACGTTGAGTAATGCACTCTGCACTACGAATTAAGAATTAGATCAGATTACAATACACGATAAATTGCACTGAATCGTTGGAGTGTTCTCCTTAAAATAATTTCACGTAATAGAAATATTTTGTGTATTCGAGCAGAATAAATTTTGATCTTGCCTACCTTGTAGGGAAGCGGCTAGTATTGTTTCATGGCTGTCACCCCAAGGTTCGCATTAAATTCCCGGCACTGCCAAGACATTAGATTCTGGCCTGAGGGTTGAACCAGGGTACACTCAGCCTTGTGAGGATAAACTGGGGAGCGGTGGGTTCGATTCTCCCCTCAGTCATCCTGGAAGTGATTTTTCGTGGTTTCCCACTTCTACTCCTAACTTAAGGCCACGGCCGCCTCCTACCTCTTTGCCAAAATTACTAATACACACACTACTACAGCCATCACATAACACAGTTTATCAGACAAAATTCCACTTACAACTAAGTACAAAGGGGATAAATGGCCACGATGGACAAGGCACTCAATGAAGTAACATCAATAAACTCTTGAAATATAAGCCTTGTTTTATTAACGGTGTAGCCACATTTCATGACTACATCATCATGAAGTGTATGTGCCTGTAATATTAACTGTCAAGTCAGGACAAATGGACTCGACAGTCTTCACGTGGACATCATTAGGTATGGTGGTTAAAGTACGAATATGAAACAGCAATGTTAACTGCTGAATTTGTATTTTCCGGCCATGGTGGCTAATTTCATAAGCGTGTCACGTCCATGCAGCATTGACGTGTTCCGAGTGCGTTAAGCGGTGGGATTTAAAAAGGGTATTTGAACCGTGGTAGCAGCTATGTTTAATGTTTTTAGAACAATAAAAAGAATAATAATGATAATGTTATTGGTTTTACGTCCCTTTTAATTACTCTGGCTTTTAGAGACGCCGGGGTGCCGGAATTGTGCCTAGAAGGGGATCTTTAACGTGCCAGTAAATCTATGGACACGGCTCCCTCGCATTTGCGTACCCTCAAATGCCAACTGACTGCACCAGGATACGATCCTGCAACCTTGGGCCCAGCAAGCGAGAATGTTACCGCTGAGCCACGCAGCCAGTCATATTAAGTAGATTTTTGTAGATTGATACGAGTAGCAAAATTGTGTTCCAATGTTGAAATTAATTGTTCATAAATCTCCTTGTCAGTTTTATGTGATATTAGTGTGAAAACACAAGTTGTTTTAATAGTAATAATAATAATGAAATAGTCAGGAACGCTGACAGTGAATGAGCAGCCAACAAAACACCTGCAGAAATATTATGTAAAGCCACACAATCGTCCGGAATCTCCAACTTAAAACAATGAATCTCTTTCCAAGAAAACTAAACTCCGTTCCTTCCACACAGTCAGAGTTGGGCCAAATACTCACAAAATGTATTTTCGGTACAAAATTCAAAATACAATAACTGACTCCTTCTTCTTCTTCTACTTCTTCTTTTACGGCCTCATTGGACCACTTCAGTCAATCATTTCTTGGTTCTCTTCTTCAGTAAGTTTCCTTTCCGAGTCGCCCAGTAGCTCTTCATTCGCTCTGATCTTCTCAGGCGTTCCTCATCTGTAATAGTACATTATGCAACGAGCCTATAATGGCTATAATTAAGACACGAGTATATTTATAAAACGAGCGCATGCGAGTTTTATAATTTCCATACGAGTGTCTTAATTGCCATTATAGGCGAGTTGCATACGACTGTTTATGTTCGACGATAATTATTATAACTATTTTATGTTCGAAGATGAATATTCATAAATATCTGACGAGATTTCGCCAGTTTTATGTACTGAACAGAGCGCATGAGTCGCAGAGAATGCCTTGTATTTGACCATGGCCTTCTCGATTGCCCCACTATGACACTAGGCAACGCAGTTCAGAAGGCCTTGGAACTCCACGCAGGTGCGATGCTAACCCTATCTAATTGGTCAAACAACTGTTTCTTGAGCTGTGATTGGTGAGAGAAACTGTTTCGTAATGAAAAATAATGTTATAATGACCATCATTATGATACAGCTTTCTAACACATAATAGTCAGGGTCGAACATAAATACCCTTTTTACTGTATTACGTTTGTCTATTT
Organism: Meconema thalassinum; assembly: GCA_946902985.2. Lineage (NCBI taxonomy): Eukaryota > Metazoa > Arthropoda > Insecta > Orthoptera > Tettigoniidae > Meconema > Meconema thalassinum. The sequence continues at coordinate 1,213,875,697 of OX336388.2, forward strand.
TAGCCTGAAATCTTATTTTTATATCTCTCAGTTGTTTTTAATTTTGTTGTTTTGTTTTGTTTTGTTTTGCAAGTCATCTAAGGTTATTTCCAATTCTTTCATATCTTCTCTAATTTCCTTAATCCATCCTACTTGTTGTTTCATATTCCAAAGTTTCACTACAATTTTTCTAGATGACCTGGTTTCTGGTGTCCTCATGATGTGACCAAAGAAAGAAAGAAAGAAAGAAAGAAAGAAAGAAAGAAAGAAAGGAAGAAAGAAAGCCGTTTCTTCCGAATAGCATCAGTGATGGGCTCCAGTTCTCTGTATGCCACTTCATTTGGTACTATCCGCCACTGTCCATCTTTCTGATATTTTTTTATTTGTGCATGTTCTAGCTATTCTTCTTTCTACTTTTAAAATTTTGTCTATTCTGTTTTTCTGAGTAACTTTAAAAAGAGTTTCACTTCCATAGGTCACCTCTGGTTGAACCACCGTCTTGTAATGTTTTAATTTTGTTGCGATTGATAGACATTTTATTTTATATGTAGACCATGTTAATTTTTGGGCTTTTATCATTTTATTAGTTCTTTCTTGCCATGCAGGTTTCTCATCTAAGTTGTAAGTTATAATTTCTCCTAAGTATTTAAATTGCTTCACTATATTAACTTTCTTGTTATTTACTGTTATGTGATTGATTACAAGTGGATTTGCTACCATTATCTCTGTTTTTTCAAATGATATCTGAAGTCCAATTTTTTGTGCTATATTTTGTAGGCTTATTATTTGATTTCTGGTTTCTTGAATATTATTAGCCAGTAACGCTAAGTCATCTGCGAATCCCAAGCAATTTAAGTCTATTTGATCTTTCTTGGTTCCAATTCTTATGTTCCTAGGATTTTCCTTGTACCATTCCCTCATTACATATTCCAAAGCACAATTGAAAAGTAGAGGCGATAAACCATCTACTTGTCTTAATCCTGTTTTAATCGTAAACGGTTCAGATATTTCTCCTCTGAATTTTACTTTAGATTTGGTGTTTGTTAGAGTTAGTTTTATAATTTGTATTAATTTGGGATGAAGTCCGAAATTCCTTAGTATTTTCAGCAATGAAGATCTATGTATACAATCATAAGCTTTTTTTGAAGCCTACGAAGGTTATGACTTGCTGTTTTTGTCTACGTTTGTAGTAGTCCATTACTAATTTTAAGGTGATTATCTGTTCAGGGCAGCTTCGCCATGGCCGAAATCCACCTTGATATTCTCCTATTTCCAGTTCTAATTGATCTTTACAACGATTATATAGAATTCGTGACATGATTTTACATGTGATATTCAAAAGGGAAACTCCTCGATAGTTGTCAGGATTTGATTTTTCTCCTTTCTTGTGTAATGGATGTATTATAGCAGTAGTCCAATGGTCTGGCAGTTCTTCTTTGATCCAAATGTTCACTATGCATTGGTGTAATGAAATCTTTACTGGTTCTGCTGCATATTTCCACAATTCTGCAAATGTTTGATCTTCTCCACTCGCTTTGTAGTTTTTGAGCTCTCTCAGCGCTTTGTCGACTTCTTGGATTGTGGGTGGATTTATGTTTTCTGATGGTGTTTTAATAGTGGTGTCTGTATTTATTTGAAGCAGTTCTGGTGGATCTTCGCAATTTAGCAACTTTTTGAATGTTTCTGCTAAAATTTCTGTATTTCTTTTATTACTATGAGCTAACTCGCCATTTTTGTCTTTTAACATTAATGTTGGAGGTTCATATCTTTGTAGTTGTTTGCTAAAAATTTTGTAGTAATCTCTTGAGTTTGTTTTCGCGCTATTTGTTTCGATCATCAGAAGTATATCCTTTTGGTATAGCCGTTTAACCCCTCGTATTATTTTTTGAGTTATCTTCCTTTGTTTTATGAGATCCAAGTGTGATTCATCTGTTTTTTGACTCTGATACCGTAACCAGGCTTGATGTCTATCTTTCACTGTATTATCACACTCATCGTTCCACCATTGGTGTTTCTTCCTTGGATTTATTGGGGCTACTTGTTCAGCTATTTGTTTCAATTCGGGAACTATTTCCTCTAGATCATCTGTTATTTTAATATATCTAGTTCGTTCTTTGTATCCCTTGTTATTTATTAGTTTATGAGGGACTCCTTCATAATACAAAATTAAAATAATGTATTTTTAAAATAAATCTGAAAATGCCTAATACTTTCAGCGAAGAAGATTTCCCTTCTATTAAGTCATTTCAAATCAATGGTTTGTAAACATACGTTACTGAAAGTGTTCAGCATTTTCAATTTTATTCTAAAACACAATTTACTTTGTATTTTCAAGGATTCAGCTATTGCACTTTGAATTTGTACCGAAAATACATTTTGTGAGTATGTTGCCCAACTCTGCACACAGTCGTCTCCACGAAGCATTCTTAAGCAATTGATACATCTCATCTTGAACCGTCAACAGCAAATTTATCGAGTAAATGGAACGGTTAATACTGAGATAATATTTGAACCTAAGGTCAAAGATAGTATGTTAATGTGCGATAGATCAGCAGAGTTGTATTCACTAACCGAATGACTCACTTCAATTGAACAGAAACGATTCATGGAATTCTATGGACATATAGCACGACTGGATAACTCGAAATTCACCAAGAAAATATTTTCTCATCATCAATGGTACCCGAAAAACCAAAGTTCGCTGGCTCTCACATGGACAACATATGGATAGAAAATCATCTCAGAAAAGTTCACACCCAAGAAACCAAAGGCGAAATATTTGAAACTCAACAGAAAGACGACGCGACAGTCCCTTTGTGAGAGGACAAGCAAAAATATCAATAACTAATGATTCTACTTGCTCTTTAGAGGGCTAGTATATACCAGTATATATAATAAATAATCGTGATGATTATAATACACTGAGAGCTCTCCCTATAGAATAGAGCCTCGTAGTCGCCGCATGACGGCCGGGGCACTGTCGAGGAAGGCTCTAACGCTTGCAGCAGCGTAGTGCCCAACGAGTCAAACACATTTACACATTTTAACGTACTTAATAATCATATTCACTTACATGAATTTCAGAGGTGTTGCTGGAAATGATGTCCTTCATTTTCTACTCACACGTTGCACCGACGTTGAAAGTTTTGTACACTCGCTGTAATTCATCCTGACTGATATTTCGTACCAGTGTAGTTATTTCGTTCTCGAGAGCCTCCAGAGTACGCGGATTGTTTCTGTATACCGTTTGTGTGAGGTTCCGCCACAAGTAAAAATCCCACGGCGTTGAAACTTACGAACATATTTAAAGAAAGAAAGAGAAGATAAGTTTCGACTAGGAAAGTTCGATGTTTTGTTCCATACCTATGCTCACGGGATACGAGGTAATCTACAGTACCTCACCACAAGTCATAATTATCTCAACTAAGGTATCTTACGTAAAACATGCAATGGCAATATTTGGGGTCCCCGCCCCACCTTTGTGTAATCGGCAAATGCTAGTTAACTGGCGGTGACTGATCACAGTCCGGCGTGACTCCGTACTATAAGGAAGGCTGCGATGGATCCTAATTTAAAGCCACGCCTTCCCAATCCTCGCCTGTAATACAAATACACACATGAATACAGCCATCACTTTTTTTAGCGTATAACTTTTAGTGCCGGGAGTGTCCGAGGACATGTTCGGCTCGCCAGAGTTTTTAGCTTCTTCTAAGTGGACACCCATGGGGTGAGCTACAAGTACCATCATGTGTGGAGTGTTGTCTGGGGAGGAAAGTTTGAATGTAAGGATGAGGAGTTGGAAGGTAGCGGCTGTGGCCTATAGTTAGGGACAACCCCGGAATTTGCCTGGAAGGAATATGGGAAACCACAGAAGTCCTTCTTCAAGGTTGCCGGCGGGGGGATTCGAACCTCCTCGCCTCCCGGATGTGAGCGACTGCCTGCAGCCACGCCGTAACGACCATGGCTAACTCACCCGGTAGTCATCACAATGACACAGGTTATCAAACAAAATTACACACACACCAGTGTACACGGGGTTGAATGACCACGATGAGTGAAACATCATCATTCTTCGACGAAGGTGGAAAAATTGCAGTTTTACAAGACCGTTAAGCTCGTGATCATAAGACACAAGAGCTATTTGTTTTCTACGTAGAATTCGTACCACGGACGTGACATTTCTCTTCGAAAATCCTACATGCATTAACTAGGAATCGAATCTGGCCCACCTTGGTGAGAGGCAAGTAGATTCACAGCTGTGCCATCTCGTCCACTGCTACGAGTTTATCGATAGATCTCAGTTATGTAGCCTACAGTATATACTGTAGTACCTTGGCAGAAATGTTAACACTGAATAATCTCACCATCTCCTTTGAACGCTTGATATTTGCGCACACTATAATATTGTGAACGCGTTGGTCTTTATTTCTGAGGTGGGTTGCTAATTTTCATTTTTTTGCCGAGTGCCTGGGCGTTTCACCCTGTTCGTAAATTCCATATAAATATGAATATGAACAAATTAGGGGCGAGTTAAATACGTGTCACACAGGTGTTATTCTGAAAACCTCTTTCATAATTGTTCATGTGTATATATTTTGTGTAAAGTCAGTTCATTCATGCTTGTGAAAGCCACATGTGATGGTAAAAGCTCACCCCTCTCTCTTCGTAATGGGACTAACATCCAAGTGTCACCCTGCCTGTGATGTGTTTACACCTGGGAACTAGACTATAAGGGTTGTTCTCACCCTTAATGAGACGTACTTTGTGTGACTCGCTGCGCTGTGCCGTGTTGCTACTGTTTCAACCTTGCCTTTTGGTCTCCAGTCCAGGTAAATGGAAGGGAGAGAAAATGTGAAAGTGCTTTCAGAATTTTAGCACCAAGCTTATGGAATTCATTTCACCCTGCATAAGTTACAGCTATAAAAATGTCGTTTGCATCGATAATAGTGGATGCCATCTGACATTTGCACGCCGTCCCCGTGGTGTTGAGGTAGCGTGCCTGCCTCTCATACGGATACCCCGGATTCCATTCCTGGCCCCGTCAAAGATTTTAGAAACTGACGTGAGGGCTGGATCGGGGTGCACTCAGCCTCGTGAGGACAATTGAGTAGCTGTCTAACAGTGAGGCAGCGCCCCGGATACGATAACCAAGATTAACGCACTTGAGTACCAGTGTCTAGCTTGTTTCCCAGAAACAGTCTCACCGTAACCAATACTAAATGTCATATTTCACATCATTATTGGTGAATCAAGAGCACTTCTTTGCTGCGATGAAAAAGTTAATACTCGTATTGCATCATTGTTAGTATTAGCGAAAATTATCATAGGCCTATGTATTATATCAATTCAACATTTTTTAAAAAATAAGACAAATTTCACTTAGCATTTTTTGTTTTGTTCCTAGAGAACTACTGAACGAATTTGCATGAAACCCACTTTGATGTAAAATTTTAAGTTTCATCTTAAAACTTCTAGCAACAAATTACTTGAGACATTAAAATCCCGCTAAATTTCAGCTTAATGAAAATACCTCTGTGGATGTGGAGAGGAGAATTGATTGAAAATATTCGTAGTGTATTAACTTGGAAATATCAGCAGTGGCACAGCATTAGACTATAGAATTCAACACAGCAAAAGAGTCATTACGATCCTTCAGTTATTATACGAGATCATTGACGGGTCAGTTGTGGTATATTTTCAGAGAATATGTAAACCACCCTTTCAGCCTATATAAAATTAAATCAAACTGTTTACCACAAAGACGAAACTTCGTATGAAGAAAAAATAGAAATTACAATAATGTAAAATCAAAAATGTATCCCGTATAATGCAACGTATGATAAAATAGCAAAATATATAAAAAATTAAACATATTGTTGCCTAAAACATTTGCTATGTAAATTATTACCATAATACTAATATTACGGAGATATTTGAGATTTCGGAAAAAAACACCTCCTCCCCATGAGACACTTAGGCTACATAATTTGTAGACTAGTTTCATTTTAGGGATGCCTTCTACTTACACACGAATTTTCGTGTGATTTGCTCCAATAGTTTTCACGCCAAACCATGACAAACAGACAAACTGAGGAAATATTTATGAATTATTCTCCTCATTCGGGATAAATACAAAGTATTATCAAAAGCTTACAAATGTTCAGACCGCTTACTTTATTTATAGAGATAACAGTTTGATTACAGTAGGCTATTAATTAGCTATGTTGCTATACCCAGAGACTTCTTGGATAAAAGATGCCCAGTTGTATTGCTTGAGGGTATATATAGAGCAGTCTAAATTACATAAGTTTGGTAAGTTTGACAGTAATGACAACCTTCTAACCAAGGAAGGAATAAATAAATATATACAGGCTGTACACAAAAGGATATCGGGGGTTTTAAAGGTGTATATTTTTCTTACAGAAAGCACACATTTATTTAATTTATTGGAAGCTATTGCAGAGTGCAAGAAATCACCAATTAACCGGAATATACTGTAGTTCTACTAACCTTGGTAAATACCTGAAACACGTCAGAGTAGGGTGAAAAGAGTATGCTTTTCGTCATTTTCTGACCATTTCTATTGTTCTCTCACTTTCTTCCCTAAAACAACCGGTCACTCAGAAGTTAGGCAGTACCATGGATCGACAATAACCATTGTTCGCTACTGACCAGTAACTGATGGTTCTTAACCAATAGCGTGCTTGTTCTGTGACTCCACGTGGAGTTGCACAGTTGCTGGTTGCTAATGAGGAAAGAGAACTATATAAGTCATGTATTCCGTATAGAAATAGGCTCAGATGGTTGTGGTGAAGTGTTGGTTTGAGAATCAACAGGAAAGATGGAGAGAGAAAAAAATGTGCTGGAAATCACCAATAAACCGGAATGTAGCAAAAAAAAAATTACAGTCAGTCTGAAAGACTAGACGTTATATCATTTCAAATGACGCATGCTACAAATGCTCTTTCAACAGACTCCATTACCCATTAACTTAGGCTTCCCGCGCGGGCACCTCTTTAAGGGTCACCCTGTATTTGAATCTGATATCTTTTACAACTCTTTAAGAGTCACCCATTATTTGAATCTGATATCGTACAACCTCTTTAATTGTCACCCTGAATTTGAATTGAATCTAACATACTGTACACCTAGCCTCTGTGGCTTAGGCGGCAGCACGCCGGCCTCTCACCGCTGGGTCCGTGGTTCAAATCCCGGTCACTCCATGTGAGATCTGTGCTGGACAAAACGGAGGCAGACAGGTTTTTCTCCGGGTTCTCCGGTTTTCCCTGTCAAAATTTCATTCCAGCAACACTCTCCACTGTCATTTCATTTCTTCTGTCATTCATTTAATCATTGCCCCAGAGGAGTGCGTCAGGCCTCGGCTGCCGGCACAGGTCATATCCTCGCCGCTAGATGGGGGCTTCATTCATTCCCTTCCTGACCCGGTCGGAGACTGGAAGCAGGCTGTGGAATTTCATTTTTCATACTGTACACCTCGTTAAGTGTCACCCTGTAATTTGCTCTGACATCTTGTATATCTCTTTAGAAGTCATCCTGTATTCTTGTGTGACATCTTGTACACCTCTTTAGTAGTCACCCTGTATTCTTGTCTGACATCTTGTGCACCTCTTTAGGGGTCACCCTGTATTCTTCTCTGCCATCTTGTACACCTCTTTAAGAGTCAACTTGTATTCTTATCTGGCATCTTTTATATCTCTTTATGAGTCACCCTGTATTCTTATCTGGCATCTTGTACTGTATTTTGCTCTGACATCCTGCACACCTCTTTAGGAGGCACCCTGTATTCTTGTCTGACATCTTGTACACCTCTTTAGGAGTCACCCTGTATTCTTCTCTGCCATTTTGTACACCTCTTTAAGAGTCACCTTGTATTCTTATCTGGCATCTTGTATATCTCTTTAGGAGTCACCCTGTATTGTTATCTGGCTTCTTGTACTGTATTTTGCTCTGACATCCTGCACACCTCTTTAGGAGGCACCCTGTATTCTTATATGGCATCTTGCATATCTCTTTAGAAGTCACCCTGTATTCTTGTGTTCGCTTCGCTCAAAGCCCCAGGTCGCTCGACGCCCCAGGACTCTTTCAACAGACTCCAATAACCATTAGCTTCTGCTTCCCGCGTGGCTGCATGACGTCACGCACTCGCTTCCCGCGCGTGCATGACGTCACGCACTCGTTTCCCGCGCGGCTGCATGACGTCACTTCCGTCTCCGTCTCCGTAATGCATAACGTTGGACCCAAGCATAACGACGAAGTCGACAAGATCATTAGAAATGATAAAAAGCTGGAACACATCAGAGTAGGGTGAAAAGAGAGTTCAATGAAGTGAAATGATGTACAATCCGTAAAAAGGAAAGAAAGGTGTTTGGACTGACGAAAAGAACTCGTTGCCATTTTTCACGAACTCCCACTACAGAACTGCAAGGTCCAATTAGCCACACCAGGTGTGCCTGGTAGAGCATCTATCACGGGCGACCGGTCAGCCAGATCTTAACCTTGGACCAAGTTTACTGCACGCAATCTTCGGTTGCTCTCCGCACCAAAACACTCGCTTATAGATGTAAATGTTTGTTCAATTTATGTTCTGTTCAGGGTTACGTCCAAAAACCTCTCTGTCGGGTTTAAGGGACACACCCACCGACCATTCGTAAGATTTCAGATAATATATATAGTCTATATAATAAAAGGCTTCGATTATTTAGCTTATCGAACTGCAATATTTCTTTGTTGGATTTGTTTTACAACGTTATGAAAGCACTCCTCGCCTACTTATTAGTTCATAAAAGCGTGTTATTCTGTGATAAATCTCTCTTTCATGTGAGGGTGTATAAATACTTGTTTTCCCACCTAATGTAATTGGGCACAATTTGTGTTGACCGATTGGAAAGCTTTATATAATAGACAACAAAACAAGATGTTCAGTAAAGAGCATATAGCCTACTTTCTCCTAAATGCATGGGTATTTTTATAACTCTTTGTCCTTTTCAAGGAGTAGACAATTGAATGTTGGTTGTAGTAGCTTGTTGAAATACAACGTGTTAATCGGATATTAATCATGAATATTAGGTGTCCTTTGCTAGTGCTACCTCTGTACAAAATTTCATTCAATTCGGTTTCACCGTGTTTGAATTGATATGGTGAATCGATTTGCACACATACATGGCCGCTATCTGCAAACTATTGGGTTGATGACCTTGTAGTTCAGTCAAACGATGCTTCCCACAAAAAGGTATGTTGTTGCAAAATTTGGTAGTGACCAGATGATTAGGTTGGTCGTAATTTGATTTAAGCTTTTAACATTTGGGTGGCCGCCATTACGTTTCCGTCAAGATGGCGACGATATAAAACATGACACTGAGTTGCGTTTTGCGAGTGCTATCTCTGTACCAAATTTCGTTCAATTCGGTTTCACCGTGTTTGAATTGATAGGGGGAATCAATTTGCACACATACATGGCTGCTATGTGCAAACTATTGAGCTGATGATCTTCTAGTTTGGTCAAAAGATGCCTACCACATAAAGGTATGCTGTTGCAAAATTTAGTAGAGATCAGAAGATTAGATTGGTCGTAATTACATTTAAGCTTTGAAAATTTGGGTGGCCGCCATACGTTTCCGTCAAGATGGCGGCGATATAAAACTTGACACTGAGGAGCCCTTTGACTGTGCTACCTCTGTACCAAATTTCGTTTAATTCGGTGTCACCGTGTTTGAATAGTTAGGGGGAATCGATTTGCACACATACATGGCCACTATCCGTAAATTATTGGTCTGATGACCTTGTAGTTTGGTCAAATGATTCTTCATACATAAAGGTGTAATGTTGCATAACTTAGTAGAGATCAGATGATTAGGTAGGTCGTAATTTGAATTAAACTTTTAACTTTTGGGTGGCCGCCATTACGTTTTCGTCAAGATGGTGGCCATATAAAACATGACACTGAGGTGCCCTTTGCTAGTGCTACCTCTGTACCAAATATTGTTCAATTCGGTTTCACGGTGTTTGAATTGATTGGGGGAATCGATTTTCACACAAACATGGCCGTCATCCGCCAAGTATGGGGCTGATGACCTTGTAGTTTAATAAAAAGACGCTCGCCATATAAATATATATTGTTGCATAATTTGGTAGAGATCGGATGAATAGGTTAGTCGTAATTTGATTTAATCATTAAACATTTGGGTGGCCGCCATTCCGTTTCCGTCAAGACGGTGGCGATATAAAACATGACACTGAGGTGCCCTTTGCTAGTGCTACCTCTGTACCAAATTTCTTTCAATTCGGTTTCACCGTGTTCGAATTGATAGGGGGGGACAGACATTCAGAGTACACACACACACACACACAGACAGACACAATTTTTCGCCCTGTGTTGATCTTATAAGTATACTTTCATTTTCTGAAAAAATCGAAAGTAGGCTAATAATACTGACGTGAGCGTTTTCTTATTGTTTTGAATCTTATATGAAACATGCTCTTTTCCTTATGGCGTGTGGGCGACCCGCGCGTCGGGATGAGAGATGGTATGGATGAAGATGACTGAAACTGGGTAGGCTATGGATGTGGAAGGCAGCAGCCGTGGCCTATCAGAAGGTACCGTCCCAGCATTTGCCTGGTGTTGAAAATGGGGAAACCACGAAAAAACATTTCAAGGACAGCCGACGGTAGGGCTCGAACCCACGCATCTACCGCGTCAGCAGAGAGCTTGGCCCCATGACCTAACGCTTCGCTTTAGCCAGCGCAGCCATATTGTTAACCTATCGATTGAGCAAATTGACTTCACCAACTTGCTTAGTCTACGAATTAACAAGAAAATCACTTAGTCCTCTGGTATGTTCTACTAAACGGGAAAAAAAGAAAATTTTGAAGAAAAAAAAAACCCTCGCTGAGTTAAAATATTTCTTGCAGAACCTTCTTAGTGTCAAAACATGATTATTTTTTGCTGTTAGAATTTTTAGGTAGATTTCATTAGAAAGCTAACTATTGCAATGGGTCCCATGTTTCGACTTCCGGAAAATTCGACATATCTTCGCGTTTCACATCCCCCAGACCCCAAAACCACCGTCAGTTCAAAAGTTTATATATAATTTATGTATGTATATATATATATATGTATATCAGTTTCTTGTGGACACGATAACTGCCGTAATTTTGCACCAATCACTTTGAATTTTTTACCGAATATGTATACCTATAAAATCTCGGTCGAGTTCCTTAATGGGCTAAATCGGTCGAAGGGGGTGGAAATGGGGGGCTTTTTTCGAAAAAGTGAAATATTGCTATAACTCTCTTAATATGTGACATATCGAATCCGTTCAACGTTCATACTATGTGTCGGATAAAGCCCCAAAAATTTATGTTTGAAGAGTTTTTTTTATAGCACCAACCATTGACCAAAGGGGTGGGAAAAGTGGGTTTTTCGGGAAACATTAATCATATCTCTCTTAATAGGCACAATATCAAAACTGTACAAAATGGACAATATTCCCCTAATATTTACCTAAAACTTTTGTCTGAAAGAATTTTTGATATGACCCACCATTACGCCAAGGGATGAGAAAAATGATTTCGGAATTATAAGAAAATGCCAAGAGCTATCAGAGGTTGCCATGGCAACACTACTAAATTGATGAGGGATGAGCCATCATTGTTGCCATGACAACGCACTTGCACGAGATCAGATTCAGTATTTCCATCTGACTAAGTGGGAAGCGGCTTCGGTGACGTTACTGGTGGCAAGCTGAATGTCTATGCCCAAGGTCGCGGTTTCAAAGCCGGCCGAAGTCGTCGGATTTTCTAAGAGCACTAAAATCCCTCAGTATGCTTTCCTTTGGAGGGGAAGTTCCAACGTTTGTTGCGAGTTGCTGGTTGGGGTGGCATCTAGTAGCCAAGTTCACAGCTAGGTGTCGTTGACGGTAGTACCTGGTAGCAACATTAGGAACTACTGCTTGAAATTGACCGTCTGCAGTCCTTACCTGAATTAAGACAAATACAGCCATTACAATTCACACCGTTTATCAGACAGATTCTACACTCACCCAAAGTACACGGGGTTAGATGACCGCGTTGTCGCAGCCCCTAAACTGAGGAACCAACCAGAGGTAGATTTCATTAGAAAGCTAACTATTGCAATGGGTACCATGTTTCGACTTCCGGAAAATTTCGACATATCTTCGCGTTTCACATCCCCCAGACCCCGAAACCACCGTCAGTTCAAAAGTTTATATATAATTTAGTTTCTTGTGGACACGATAACTGCCGTAATTTTGCACCAATCACTTGGAATTTTTTACCGAATATGTATACCTATAAAATTTCGGTCGAGTTCGTTACTGGGCTAAATCGGTCGAAGGGGGTGAAAAGGGGGGGGGGGGATTTTTTCGAAAAAGTGAAATATTGCTATAACTCTCTTAATATGTGACATATCGAATCCGTTCAACGTTCATACTATGTGTCGGATAAAGCCCAAAAATTTATGTTTGAAGAGTTTTTTATAGCACCAACCATTGACCAAAGGGGTGGGAAAAAGTGGGTTTTTCGGGAAACATTAATCATATCTCTCTTAATAGGCACAATATCAAAACCGTACAAAATGGACAATATTTCCCTAATAATTACCTAAAACTTTTGTCTGAAAGAATTTTTGATATGACCCACCATTATGCCAAGGGATGAGAAAAATGATTTCTGAATTATAAGAAAATGCCAAGAGCTATCAGTGGTTGCCATGGCAACACCACTAAATTGATGAGGGATGAGCCATCAGACGTTGCCACGATAACGCACTTGCACGAGATCAGATTCAGATTTTCATCTGACTAAGTGTGAAGCGGCTTCGGTGACGTAACTGGTAGCATGCTGAATGTCTATGCCCAAGGTCGCGAGTTCAAAGTCGGCCGAAGTCGTCGGATTTTCTAAGAGCGCTAAAAATCCCTCAGTATGCTTTCCTTTGGAGGGGAAGTTCCAACGTTCGTTGCGAGTTGCTGGTTGCGGTGGCATCTAGTAGCCAAGTTCACAGCTAGGTGTCGTTGACGGTAGTACCTGGTAGCAACATTAGGAACTACTTCCTTGAAATTGACCGTCTGCAGTCCTTACCTGAATTACAGACTAATACAGCCATCCCTAAGTACACGGGGTTACATGACCGCGTTGTCGCAGCCCCTAAACTGATCAACCAACCAAAATCTCTGCGGGAGATATAATTTTGCGTGTAGAAGTAACAGACCGTTACATAGTCACACATGAGTGTCGAAACCTTGCATAAGGACAGTGTGACCACAAGTATAAAAATGGACCCCAAATGACAAGAAGGTTACCGTTCCCATAAGACAATAAAATGTTTAAAATAAGCATAAAGTGACGAAAAACAAAGTTAATTAAGCTCCAATTATAAAATATCTTCTCGCAATAAATGAGGTCTGATCCTTCTACGAAAACCTGCATATTCTGCCTATTTTCGCCTATCCCCAAGTTTGTCCGGTGAAATCTACCTCCGCCTTCCGGCGAGCCGAGAGGACTTTTCTTTCTTTTATAATCATAAAATGACAAATAATTGAGATAATTCAAAGTTTCTTTGCCACACTGTTAAAAGTTGTAGGGGTTATTTAAGAAAAAAAAATAGTTCAGATTCATTAAGTTATGGCCACAGAGTCATTATATGAAAATGCCAAGAGGTCTGTACGTTTAGGTTGAAACTGTACTGAAACAACAAACCTAATAATAACAGAAACTCTCAGATAACGCTCACACACAGCAAGTGCACGGGACTCATGACCGCCTTGTTCCTGACAATATTCCACTGCTTTGTTCACCAGTGGAGTGTGAGTCAAACTGGTTTATACCGGGTCGAAATATTCCTGCGCAGGGTCTTTGTAGCATTGAAAAGTGTTATTATGTAAACGGTAAGTCCTTTGATATAGAAGAAGAAGAAGAAGACGAAGAAGAAGAAGAAGAAGAAGAAGAAGAAGAAGAAGAAGAGACTGTATGTTGAGACAAGGCTTATCTCAAAACGACTAATTTACTGTCTTCGATGTCTCCAGAAATTTTCCGTGGAGAAGGAAATTTCTCACTGTTTCCTGCCTACTGCCTATGTTGTCACTGCTGCTTGTTTTATGCTTCAACCGCCTTTAATGTTTAGTAGTTTCCCACCCAGACGATCGCGGTTCTGTTCGTGACACTGTCAAGGAGGAATTAAATCTTGGCAAGAGGTCGGGCTGGAGATAGCTCACTTGTCAGCCTCGTGATTGTAGCTGAGAAGAGATATGGGTTCGAATCCTATTCTCGGGGATTCGCAAGAGGTCTTCATAACAGCTCCGCTCGATTCCAGGATGATAACAGCTCAAACTACGGCTACCTCCTTTCCATCTCGAGCCAGAAGTAGTCACCACAATAACACAGAAGGGGACAGAAAAAAGAGGAAAAATTCTATCACCTGAAATGATAGGAGCAATGAACAACAACAACAACAAAAGGTAAAAGGACATTCCGGTTTCTTTCCCAATATGACAATAAGAATCCAATAAAAAGTAGACCTACTAAAAAACGTGCACTTGCTTCGTTCAGCTCGCTTTGGAAAACATTAAGGTGGTTTTGGAGAAAAGATAAATTTTTAAATGATGAATATATCATATATATTATTTCAGTAGTATAGATCCCTCCTGCGGCGCTCACTCACAACCGATCATGACCAATGAGCATTCAAATGAAAGAGAATAGACATTAACAGTGACGAATTACACTCTAATTTCATTTTTTTTTAATATTACTTAAAAAAGTACGAAGTGTCCGATTTGCAGATACTGTTGCTGTAGGAAAATACGCTCCATAATTGCTGTCCACTTCACATTATGGCTGCTGTGACGCCTGTTTCATGTCATTTTAACATTCTGAGGTATTTCCTTTATCATTTTGCATGGATTTCAGAAACAGTAAATCAACGGAATGAGTACTCAAATCGTATAGTTTCATAAATATCGAATAACTGGTGAGTGTTATGATGATTCAATTTTCAGTGATTGCCTTCTTAAGTTAGGGAACGTAGAACTTGGAATTCTATTTGAAATGTAAATAGTGTATAATCATTAGGTCGAAATAAAAACATAACAACCTCTCTCGCTATAAACCTATTGGGGAAAGAGTGGTTTATGAACATGCGAGATTTCTCGCACGGGTACGCTAGTCTCTTATTATTCGTGTAATTTTAAAATAGTAAGGTACATACGGCTACCTCCTTTCCATCTTTAGCCAGAAATAGTCACCACAGTAACGTAGATGAAAATCAAATTTTATACACTCTCACATAGGACTGATGACTTCAATTTCCTAAATCATTAATTAAAGAAATCCAAGCCTATTCCTCAGTGAAAACACAGCAGTAGCAGCAGCAGCAGCAGCAACAACACCAACATTCTTTTTGTATTCTGTGCTATTGTTACGTCTATGTTGGTGTGTGTAACAGCAACAATTATTATGGGTACGATGCCTCGAGACGTGAAAATAATAAGGTACAATCAAAGCATTTTCCTGGAGTAATCGTTGAAAACCACGCTCAGGATGGCCCAGGATCAAACCATTTTCCCCTCGTGGAACATGCACTACCGTGCTACAGAATAGGTGATCCTTCCGTTGGTTGTTGTAATCTGCATCTCACCCTGCGCTCGATTTGAACACCTGACGTGTTAAATAAACCAGCGCAGACCTTGAAAGTTAATGAGGTCCGCGAACTTACTGTACTGCATGTCCTTCACCAGTCAGATGCAAACCACAAGCACCGCCGCAGATAAGTTTACACAGCACTTACCAGCTTCAGAAATTCTCAGGTGCAAGTACAATGTCTATTTCAACCAGGGTTAGATAGTCCTCCTCGTGGTGTAGTGGCTAGCGTTCTGCGTGGTCCTGGTTCGCTTCACGGCTGCCAAGAAATATAATTCTGGTCTAAGGAATGGAACGAGGTACACTCAGCCTCGTGAGGCGACCCTAAGTTCAATTCCCACCCCGGCCATACTGGAAGGGGTTTTCCCTGGTTTTCCACTTCAACTCCAGGTAAATGCCGAGATGGTTCCTAACTTAAGGGTACGGTCGCCTCATTCCCAATTCTCATATGAATTACAAACACACACACTAATATAGCAGCATTCTAGGAGATTCAGTGGCTACCTGACCCAATTCCTAGTAAACTGAGAGCGATCAAGGGAACTACTCACGTGTGTCGGAGCTCTTTCCGGTCACGGAGGGAGTCCATCATTTTGTGTAAACTAAGGATAGATAGATCCATCCACTCGTACCTGGTGAGAAGGGAAGACCCCCCCCCCCCCACACACACACAATTTGTACCTGTGGAGCAGTTTTCACCGTGGCTCACATTTTAACAGACTGTGTGGCCTTGCTGATCTACGAATAACCCTGTGTTTGCAGAAAACACTTGATTTTATATTAACCGATGACGTGGTGGCAGCTAATAAAGGGAAGAGAAGGGGTTACCCACCTCCCCTCGACACACACACAATTTGTACCTGTGGAGCCATTTTCACCGTGTCTCACATTTTAACAGACTGTGTGGCCTTGCTGATCTAAGAAGCACCCTTGGTTTGCAGATGACACTCGATTTCATATAAGTCGATGACGTGGTGGCTGCTAATCTCGTCATCCTCTTTAAAAGTGAGAGTGGTTAAGGGCCAACTATCTAAATTTTCCATTGCCTATTAACTCAGAGAACTTGTTCTTTTTTGAAATCCTGTATTTTTGTTTTTCGGTTTATTTTTGTTCATTATTATACTGTAATTATTAGTTTTACTTATCTTTTGTTTTATTATTTTTAGGCATTTTTCATATCTAGGTGTCCACCCTCTGAATTTAAATATTTTCCAAATTTGTATAATTTAATGTGTGTTAAGAGGGGCAGGTGACCTCGCTGATCCGCCCCCTAAAACAACTAACACTAATCCAGCCATCGCAATAACACAGGTCATCGAACAAAAAATTCACACGGGGCTAAATGACTACGATGTCCAAGCCCCTGAAATGAAGCAACAAAAATACAAGGGACTATGCGATCATGTGGTAATTAAGCCTCTAAATCAGGGGTTCTTATTCTTCTTACTCTCTCACCTCCCCTAAAAGTAAACTTGAAAATTCACCTCTCTCCTCTTTCATAAAGTAATTAATAATGTATCAATTATATAATCAACATTTGTTTTACCTTCTCAGATGGTTAAACAAAAATGTTCCTGTAGTTTGGCAGGCCTCATATTATCACGGCAAAGAAGTTTGGCACACAAGAAACACTGCGGTTTTTCAATTTCATTAGTCTGCGACCAAGGTTGCATGTGAACCCATATTTATCATATTCATTACTGTACTTCATTTTCTTTTGACATTTTTTCTTGAGACATAGCACTGCAACTTACACTTTCGATAGTAGTGGAGGTAATAATACAAGAACTTCCTACTTTAAGTAGTAAAGACAAACTGATGTTGAGTAAATTTAAAGAATTAAAACCAGTCTTTTAAAAATTCATTGTTAAACTCATGCAGATTTTGCAGCGTAGTCGGTAGCATGCTGAGCTTCTATGCCAAAGATCGCGGGTTCAAATCTGGCCGAAGTCGTCGGTTTTTTAAGAGCGTTAAAAATCCCTCAGTATGCCTTCCTTCGGAAGGGAATTAAAGCCGGCGGTCCCATGTCATAGATTTATGGCATGTTAAAGAACCTTCCACTAATTACACCTGTGTGAAGCTAAATTTTATAGGTCAAGAATGTAAACAACGCTCTTTGGTTCCTGCGTTCGTTGCCAAGAGCCGACTGCGGTGACGTCTGGTAGCTATGTTCTGAACTAGTAGTCGTTCACGGTGGCGTTTGGCTGCAAAAGTAGGAACTACTTGAAAATTGATCGTCTGCAGTCCTTACTTGAATTAAAACAGCTACACACACTAATACAGTCATCGCAATTAACACCGGTTATCAGACAGATTCTACACACACCCAAAGTACACGGGGCTACATGACTGCGTTGTCGCAGCCCCTAAACTTAAGAACCAACCAGATTTTGCATTTGAATAAAGAGAAATACTAAGCATTCTTACTTGAAGAAATCCATTGCTGTAACTATTCACACTACCTATCTTATTAGATCTATTATTGTGATCAGAATAATTTGTATAAAAGAAGTAACTGATATAATTTTACGTTCAGACTGGTGTAAATTCTGAAAAGCAATATTACAAAATTATAGGGGCAGTCACACCTCCCCACTATCCTCTTTGCACCTCCCATGGGGAGGCACACCTCACAGGTTAAGAATCCCTGCTCTAAATCAATCAATCGAACAAAACAACAACAATGTTCGTGTACACTGTTACTGGGTTGTATTGAAACAAGCCTGAAATCACTGAATATGCAGCTTAACCGTGGCTAGAGCTGAGACCTGCCACGGATCTGCGGAAATCAGAGCGGATACCAGACAGGACGAGACGGTCGTAAAATATAAAGCCGTGCAGCGCATACAACAAAAGCTAGACTTGAAGTTCACGACGGCGACGTTTACTTTATGATGCCAAGTAGATATGGGTGTTTGGCTCGCCGCTGAAAGCTACGCTGTCCATAAAACACAAGTATTCCTGCAACTTTGTGTCTTATCCTCGTTACTCGGTTATGAGGGCTCTCAAATAAATGGTCTGGAATAGTTCTGTTCTCAATTGTGTTTGTGCTCGGTTTTCATTCATAAAAATCAGAGCAGCTAAAACAAGTTAAGTGCAGACCAGAATAGTGAGCAAGAACGCAAAATAGATGTTGATTTCCTCTTTATTATCCTCTGTCGCTCCCCTCCCCCTTTTTACGAGGTCAGGGATGGAGTGGTGGATCGTTTCAACAGCCGGATGCCCTTCCTGATACCAACCTCATCACACCAACCTTATCACAGGTGTTATTTAGAGAAGAATTGAATGATGATATAAATAATTATGCTATCTGATTAAAGACTCTTTTGACTGACGCGGCTTTTAGAGACGCCAGAACGCTGGAATTTTACTCTGAAGGGGATCTTGAACACTATCACGGCTCTCTTGCACTTAAGCACATTCAAATGCCAATTGACTGCACCTAGATTCGATCTCACAACCTTTCGTACAGGTATATCAGAGCTTAGCAAAAAGTTGGAAGGAGGTGACCGTGGCCTACCATAGCCCCTGTGCATTTACCTGTAGTTGGAAATGGAAATTCACCGGAAAACATTTCAAGGACGGCCGACATTAGGGTTTGAATCCACTCTTCTTCCGAGTCGCAGATGATGCTGCCCCGTGCCCTTGCGCTTTTGCGTGTGTAATTGCCCCGGGTGATCAAGGAGGGAAAGTAAATACAACTCACATTGGAGAAATGGTAAACAAGAAATATGTTCACGTGTGTCAGTAACCCGCCTGCACTTACCAGGAAGCGTCGCGAACGTGAATTTCACGATTCCGCTGTAACTTTCCACATTTATAGCTCAAACTAATAGAAAAACATCAATGGTGGTATTTCGTCTCACTTTAAACTTTAACTACTGTATCTCTTGAGACGTTGAAATCGCACGAGCATAAATACAAATAGTAGACTACTTTCTGTCGGTTCTGTGTGTTCTGATGGAAGGAAGGGGGAAGGAGGTATTATTATTGTATTGATATCTACTCTACTTGTCTCTGCCAGGTTACTTACGTCACTGCTTAGCGAGGCTGTGCTTGCGACCTCTTGTTGCGTCGAGCCCCTCTTGTAATTGGACCCGGACGACAAGCAGCAGGAGTCGGACAGAGCGCCGAAAATGAAGGAGCTGTGAACGTGTGCTGTATGTAAAGCCCTGCGCAGACATTTTCGCGATGCGGATATAGTTTGCATGGCTGTGCGGATAGCGGATAAGCTGCGGATAGTGTTTGGAGTAATTTTGCGGATAGTTTTTAGAATACAATGTTGAACTGGATTTAAAAAAAAAAACTTTTTGCTAAGATCTGAGTCTTTCACGGATCTTGCTATTTTCCTATTTGCTCTCGCTTGGATTACGTGAGAATAATAGAGAAGGGAGAGAAGCCAGTCATGGAAATTAGTGTTGACTTATACCAAAATATTATCCTTTATTGCTGCGAGGGTATATCCGACGACTATAATTAGACACCCGCTGTTTCACTTGCCGTTACTCAGAGGGACAAAACTCAGTCAATATTGACTAGCCTACGGGAACGAACTTCACCTCAAATGTATGTGTGTTGCATTAATACTTTACCCTTTATCTAATACATTAAACATATTATTGTAATGTCAGAGGAATCGGATAACAGACGTGCGAATGCGGATAAAAGCCATGCGGATGCGGGGCGGATGCGGATTATGTTATGTTTATCCACGCAGGGCTCTAGCTGTAGGTACTTTTCCTCACACAAGTTCCTAAGCTAAACGTAGCCGTCTTGGTCTCCACTACCAGCCCTAAGTGTGTAATGTATATGATCATTAAAATGACGCATTTCTGTGGAAGATATACTGATCAAGCAATATGAGAGGGTGAATTTTTGGTGTAAATATTCCGTCATATCCGTCATATTATATTTAAGTAGCCTGCAGATAAATAATGGACAGTACCACTAATATGAGAACCACATGCAATATCCATAGCGGGTTCATAATGTATATGCATTTCCAGCAGTTTCAGCTTCATTAGGCTAAAAGTACTTAAAAATTAAATAGTGGTGCATTATGAATTAAGAGATTTAGGCACCTACTTACAATACGTTGTGCGTTAAAAGTAGTGCGGCATGTTTTAGTCGGATAACAGTCCTATTCCAAACACTTGCCAGCAATGTTTTGAACATCTCAGTGGGCGTGCCGGCTGACTTGACTCTCTGAACGTTAGGGCGCCTCCTTAATACGCGTACTCCTTGATGCTGGTCCACTAGAGAAGAATATGATCAGTGAATGTACTTTGTTAATGTAGTTACCGCTACATTACTTTGGCTGATTTAATTCAAGTAGTCTCCTAGGACTGGACTATTGGGATGAAAATATTCATGACTACAGTACAACCCCTATAATCCGTCATCTTTGGGACTGAGGGTATGGTTGGAACGCAAAAAAGGTTGGATTATCAGAAAGTACAGAAAAATACGGATTTACATTAAAATTAACTGTCTCTGAACTCAGGAATGACTGTTGTACAAATGTACAGTACAGTATGTATATTGTTGTCTACAGTAAAAACATTGTAATAGAGTAAACCGCACAAAAGCTGTTATTACATATTGATAAAGAGCAATACTGTACAGTACTGTAAATATTGAATGTAGTCTGTACACTAGTAAAAAAAGTCAGTTATTGAGTTTTGTTTTGAAGATGAAATTCTTAACTTAGCTGCAGTGTCCCTCCATTTCTTGATCCACAAAAGCCAACGAACAGTAAGCACTAAAAACTTCTCAGTGCAGTACGAAGTGTTGAAAACATGGACAATGACAGAAACAATACGAGTTGGTTGGTTGGTTCTTAAGGTTAGGGGCTGCGACAACGCGGTCATGTAGCCCCATGTGTCTAGAATCTGTCTGATAACCGGTGTTAATTGTGATGACTGTATTAGAAACAATGCGAGAGATGAGCACTAAAACGGACAAGCGATATCAACAAGTGTCTGTAAACAACAATGCAGTAAACAATAATGGCGCGACGGGTCGCCACGAGTCGGGCCAAATTCGGCTCGAGTACGGTCGGATAACCCGGAACGGTGGACCAGCCGAGGGAGGACGAGAGGGGTTCTACGGTATATACTAGGCTACTAGTACCACTAACTGACCTGGATTGACAAAAGAAAGAACCTGTAATGATCGGTATACCCGTGTCACTTAACCACAACCTTGAAATAGCCTATTCCCAAAAGGGAAACAAATACACCGAACTGGCCACTCATTGTTTGCAATTGACGTCCGAAACGGGGGAGGAGCTTACGGTCAGCTGTTTCCAATATGGCGGCGAGATAGTGACGAGAAGTAAACAAGACACTGATTGGGTGTGCGTTTGTTATGACTTCTAATTTATGATGGCAAAAAACTACATATTTTCTTTTATTGATAGAAATATTTTTATAATCAATTTAAATGCAGTGCTTAATTACTACCAGTTAAAAATATTATCCACATGTAGTTAGTTAATTTACTGTCTGCTGTTACATATATGAAGCCTGTACTCGGGAGCCTAGCGGTATCGATGTTTTTATTAATTTCACGGTATATATATCTCACATAACACAAAGGACGACTCCCTGATAATAAATTGAATCCAGCAACCCTGAATTTGCATGAATGTTTTGGGTTCAAAGAAGCGTTACTTGGGATGCTCAAATCATACTTCAATATTGCAAATATTGACCTACATACTTGCTGTTCAAAGGCAAGAATATGCATTTTCTGGCAAATTAAGGCTAGGAACAGCATTTTTCTTAAGTTTTCTAACCATTCGGCTATTGTCAATCGGAAGAACCCCTAAAATAAGTTTACGAAGAGCGGATTACATTCTATGTACGGCACAGAAGTTTTAGGCTACAAGTTTATCAGTATTTTTGATGTAGCTAAATTCTTGTGAATACAAATTAGAGACAATAACTATCAATAATCAACAGTACCGGTGCTTACGCTGTGGAAAGAAGTCGTCTTCACAAAAATGCAGACTGCACACTGTCAAGTAACGTGTAACACGTTTTCCAATTGACAGTGCCGAAGCCCATCTTTCTCTCTGAACTTTTTGTACAGGAAAGTAGTGAAGAGATTTCGTACTCGTTTTATCCGATTTGCAACCGTATACAAAGCAGTACCTCCTCGAATTTGACACATTCCTTTCTGTTTCCATCACGACGTCAATGCTTCACCATGTAAATAAACCTTACCAGTCACTATGTTATAGCTTCAACATTCTACCGCGTGGCTGCGCCATCCAACTTTTCTGACGTCAATTGGGATTGTACCTTCAAGACTGCTGGATCAAAACTACAGGTTCTCGGAATGACTCACGGAGTGGGAGAGATGGAAACGTTTGTCGTCTTGGGCACTTGCCATGAGGATTCTTAAATGATGAATGGACTCTGAAAGTGCTTGGTATCCGTCCTTATTTTCAGCCGTTGTACCATTGTAAAATGAGGAATTTATGAATCTGTTTATTTATTTATTTATTTATTTATCGTATGGCTTTTAGTGCAGGGAGTGTCCGAGGACATGTTCGGCTCGCCAGAGTCTGTAGCTGCGTCCAAAGGACACCCAGAGGGTGAGCTACACGTTCCGTTCAATTTCAAGTAATTCCAACGTTAGAACATTGATAGAGCGTTCCAAAGAAATCTAACCTAGAAATTTAGCTCCACACAAGTTTAGTCTGTGGACGGATCATTTACATGCCATAAATCTTTGACATGGGACCGCCGGCTTTACTTCCCCTCCGAAGGAAGGCATACTGAAGAATTTGTAAATACTAATGATAGTGTGTTCGACATTCCATTTAATTGCTGTGGCTTTGTCTTCAAGAGGTTCTTTATCGTGCTTATAATTCAACAGCCATAGGTTGTCGCGTTTAAATACTCTTAGTGTCAT
The DNA here is from genome assembly GCA_946902985.2 of Meconema thalassinum. Classification (NCBI taxonomy): domain Eukaryota; kingdom Metazoa; phylum Arthropoda; class Insecta; order Orthoptera; family Tettigoniidae; genus Meconema; species Meconema thalassinum. Next base: position 1,213,899,271 of record OX336388.2, read on the forward strand.
TGAATTGAAGTGGGATCGAACTCGGTATGCTTGGTTTTGTAGGCCAATGCTTAACCGAATGTGTCATTCAGCTCGGCGCGGGACACATGACTAGCATTCATGATGATGATAATTATTGTTGTTTTAAAGGGCCTAACCTCTAGGGTATCGGCCCCTAATGATATGGATGATAGTGAAAGATAAGAATGTAATGAAAACTATAACTACCGTATAACTACATCTCACTTACTGGAAGAAGAAATGATGATGATGATGATAATAATGATAATTGTTGTTTTAAGGGGCCTAACATCTGGGTTATCGGCCCCCCGAAAAAAGAAGAAATGGTAAACAAATAAAAAAACACGGCAAAGAAAGGACAGGAAGAAAAGATATGCCCTCAACCCTCGAAGAATGAGGAATGAGGGACTTGCAAGAAAGGAGAGCCATGAAACGCAGATAGGGATGGGATAGTGGAGAGGGCCCACCCTAGAGGCAATGGAAATAATGGGGAAAACCAGACCCAGCTCAGGAATCCTTCGGGGTCGCTAACTCCCGAACTCACCATCTGTGAGCCCTTGAGGGTGTAGCACTACTGAGGGTGCACCAGAAGTGGTGGGGCTACATACACCGTGCCTCCTGAAGGACCTTTAGTAGAAGGCAGGAAATATCATGAAGATAACAGGTCTGACCCCTTGGAGAATGAGGGTTCAGGAAAGATGAGACAAGTGCAAATTAAGGCGGGGAAGTAAAATTCTCTTTAGGCTTCGGATACCCTAATACCGTCGGGGTCGGAAGAGAACAAGAGTTGAACAAGAGAGATCGACAGAAGAGGTAAAATACTCTTTAGGCTTCGGATACCCTAATACCGTCGGGGTCGGAAGAGAACAAGAGTTGAACAAGAGAGATCGACAGAAGAGGACGGAGAGGAGCCCGGAACAAGTAAGTGGAAGCAATGCCGGACTCAGGGGGGTCATGTGGCTTCACGTCCCACTAGATGTGAGCCCCTGGGGGAAGGAAGGGGTGGGGGCGTAGCATTCAGTACTGATCTATTTTATTGAGCTTTAACTTCCATGAATTACAAAGTTGGAGCTGAAATTAACTTATGATAATGATTTCAGAAGGGTTAATAGTGAGAGATAGAATATGTGGCACGAATTATATGGCATTAGGACACGAAAGCTGATGATAACTAGTGGGGTAAAATTCCAGTGGTGTTTGTGGTGGTAGGATGAATGTGTAGGGGTGGAGGAAATCACATTAGAGGTATTAAAAGTTACCTTGTGTTCCAGTTAGCTTATTGCTCAACTCTGACGTTCCCTGGCAATAATTAAATTTCCTTCCTGACCTCATCTCCGAAGTGCAAACCGCAAGAAAGATCTAGCTGGATTTTCTTTTGCACTTTTTCTGTGTTAAAACAATCTTGGTGGTTGGTAGGAATGGAATTAAGCCCGACTGCAGTTCACATTTAAAGATGAGCTGATAATTTCTTACGACGAGAAAATGTGAGCTTAGAAGATTTGTTCATTATACAAATGGAGATACAAGCCGGAGATTATCTGCCTTTAAATTTCATTTATCTCTGCGCCCTACTTGGCTTCAGAGAGACAATTTGCGACTCGGTGAGTGTCAAGTGTAATGAAATCCTGGCGGCTCGTGTGTGCCGAAAGGAGGTTTTCTCACTAGTAAGCAAATGGTAAGATCACATTATGCGTTGGTTTGCTCTGCAGCATAGCCGTGCCGGTTAAGTCGCTTACACGACTGCCAGGGAGAGCTGGAGATTCGAGGTTCGAATCTAGGCGTTGACAGCGGCCGAACTGAGTGTCATTTTTTCAAGTTTTGTCTCCCTCCCTCCTTCCCTCCAGGAAAATACCGTTAACGTACCTTATTTCATGTCAGAGGGCACCTACCCCAATCCTATAGATGCTAATACAGTTACACACTTCTGTTGTTGGGGCGTGGTGGAGCAGCGGTCAAGCTGTTGGCCTCTCACCAAGATGGACCGGGTTCGGGAATTGGACCGGGTTCGATTCCCGGTCAATGTATGTGATATTTTCGAAGTGAAATGCCATGTCCTGTGGTTCGGATTCCTCGTAAAAAAGGTGGTCCCGTGGCTCATGATCGCATGGTTAACCATCACGTAAAACTAGAAGCTTCCTCCCTTTCCTTCACGTCTGTTGTTTCGGTTGAGAGGCTTGGGCATTGTGGTAATTTAACCCCGTGTATTTGGGTGTGTGTAAATTAGTCTGATAACCTGTGTTATCGTGATGGCTGTATTAGTGTATGTATTTTTACTTCAGGTGAGGATTAAGAAGGAGAATGCCTTGACCGTCATTAAACTTCTTCGCAGAGCCGGGAATCGAACCTTGACATCTGGGGTGACAGCCAAGAATGCTTGCCGTTACACCACGAGGTGGTTTACACACTTCTACAGTCATCTCACAAAGAAAGGTTATCACACAGACATTCAACATTCACCCGAGTACACAGGACTGATAACGAAGGTGTCCCAGGCTCTTACGATAGCATGAGTTTTTTTAAAATTCTTTACCTGCTCAAGTAAATTGATATTATTCTAATTAGGTGTGAACCTCTTTGAGACGAAGATTTAGTTTTTCAGTTTTTTGTTGGTGCTTTCAGTTTAATAATAATAATAATAATAATATTAATAATACTGGTACCTGTAATTTTATCTATTCTATGTCCACCCCTTGTTATGAAAGCCGGATCTAGATCCTATAGGCTTTCATATAGCCGTGGTAGGATTTTTCGAGATCTCGGAAACTAAGCGCCGCCCAGTGTTCAAACCTATTCCAATCGAATCAGAGTCGAAAAAAAAATTCAAAAAAAGTCTGCATGTACGTACGTACGTATGTGCGTGACGTTTTTGCGTTTAGCAAAGTACAGGTCGCAATTTTCAAGATATCGAGCTGAAATTTGGTACGGTGAAAGAGTTGGGGCCTGTGACGAACCTATTGTTGGGCGTTAAAATCGGTGCAGGGCCGGACCTTCTTTTGGGGCCCTGAATTTCATCCTATTTTTTTGAATCGATATATCTCGGAAACGGTTGGTCGTATCGAAAAATGTTAAATGTATAGGTGTAAGATCTCTGCGGTATGCAACTTTTTTACTCAAAACGACTTTTTGATATCTCTCACCGTTTTCTTTATTTGGGGCCCTGAAAATGTCCATTGGTATGTGACATTTTTGCGTTTAGCTAAGTACAGGTCGCAATAATCAAGATATCGAGCTGAAATTTGGTACGGTGAAAGAGTTAGTGACGGTGACGGATCCTATTGTTGGGCGTTAAAATCGGTGCAGGGCCGGATCTTTTTTGGGGGCCCTGAATTTCAAACTTATTTTTGGAATCGATATATCTCGGAAATGGTTGGTCGTATTGAAAAACGTTAAATGTACAAGTGTAAGATCTCCGCGCTATGCAACATTTTTACTCAAAACGATTTTTTGATATCTCTCACCGTTTTATTTTTTTTGGGCCCTGAAAATGTCCATTGTGTGTGACATTTTTGCGTTTAGCTAAGTACTGGTCGCAATTTTCAAGATATTAAGCTGAAATTTGGTACGGTAAAAGAGTTAGTGTCTGTGACGAATCCTGTTGTTGGGCGTTAAAATCGGTGCAGGGCCGGATCTTTTTTGGGGGCCCTGAATTTCTAACTGTTTTTTGGAATCAATATATCTCGGAAACGGTTGGTCGTATCGAAAAATGTTAAATGTACAGGTGTAAGATCTCCGCGGTATGCAACTTTTTTACTAAAAACGATTTTTTGATATCTCTCACAGTTTTCTTTTTTTGGGGCCCTGAAAATGTCCATTGTGCGTTACATTTTTGCGTTTAGCTAAGTACTGATCGCAATTTTCAAGATATTAAGCTGAAATTTGGTACGGTGAAAGAGTTAGTGACTGTGACGAATCCTATTGTTGGGCGTTAAGATCGGTGCAGGGCCGGATCTTTTTGGGGGGCCCTGAATTTCAAACTTTTTTTGGAATCGATATATCTCGGAAACGGTTGATCGTATCGAAAAATGTTAAAGGTATAGGTGTAAGATCTCCGCGGTATGCAACTTATTCACTCTAAACGATTTTTTGATATCTCTCACCGTTTTCTTTATTTGGAGCCCTGAAAATGTCCATTGTGTGTGACATTTTTGCGTTTAGCTAAGTACTGGTCGCAATTTTCAAGATATTAAGCTAACATTTGGTACGGTGAAAGAGTTAGTGACTGTGACGAATCCTATTGTTGGGCATTAAAATCGGTGCAGGGCCGGATCATTTTTGGGGGCCCTGAATTTCAAACTTTTTTTTGGAATCGATATATCTCGGAAACGGTTGATCGTATCCAAAAATGTTAAATGTATAGGTGTAAGATCTCCGCGGTATGCAACTTTTTTACTCAAAACGACTTTTTGATATCTCTCACCGTTTTCTTTATTTGGGGCCCTGAAAATGTCCATTGGTATGTGACATTTTTGCGTTTAGCTAAGTACAGGTCGCAATAATCAAGATATCGAGCTGAAATTTGGTACGGTGAAAGAGTTAGTGACGGTGACGGATCCTATTGTTGGGCGTTAAAATCGGTGCAGGGCCGGATCTTTTTTGGGGGCCCTGAATTTCAAACTTATTTTTGGAATCGATATATCTCGGAAATGGTTGGTCGTATTGAAAAACGTTAAATGTACAAGTGTAAGACCTCCGCGGTACGCAACTTTTTTACTCAAAACGTTTGTTTTGATATCTCTCACCGTTTTCTATTTTTGGGGCCTGAAAATGTCCATTGTGCGTGACATTTTTGGGTTTAGCGAAGTACAGGTCGCAATTTTCAAGATATCGAGCTGAAATTTGGAGATGTGAAAGAGTTGGACCCTGTGAGGAAACCAGTTGTCGGACGTTAAAAACGGTGCAGGGCCGGATCTTTTTGGGGGGGCCCAGAATTTCAAACTTTTTTTTGGAATCGATATATCTCGGAAACGGTTGGTCGCATCGAAAAAAGTTAAAAGTACAGGTGTAAGATCTCCGCGGTATGCAACTTTTTTACTCTAAACGATTTTTTGATATCTCTCACCGTTTTCTTTTTCTGGGGCCCTGAAGATGTCCATTGTACGTGACATATTTGGGTTTAGGGAAGTACAGGTCGCAATTTTCAAGATATCGAACTGAAATTTGGTGCGGTGAAAGAGCTAGACCCTGTGAGGAAACCTATTGTCGGGCGTTAAAAACGGTGCAGGGCCGGATCTTTTTGGGTGGCCCTGATTTCAAACTTATTTTTGGAATCGATATATCTCGGAAACGGTTGGTCGTATAGAAAAACGTTAAATGTACAGGTGTAAGATCTCCGCGGTATGCAACTTTTTTACTCAAAACGATTTTTTGATATCTCTCACCGTTTTCTATTTTTTGGGCCCTGAAAATGTCCATTGTGCGTGACATTTTTGGGTTTAGCGAAGTACAGGTCGCAATTTTCAAGATATCGAGCTGAAATTTGGAGCTGTGAAAGAGTTGGACCCTGTGAGGAAACCAGTTGTCGGGCGTTAAAAACGGTGCAGGGCCGGATCTTTTTGGGGGGCCCAGAATTTCAAACTTTTTTTTTGGAATCGATATATCTCGGAAACGGTTGGTCGCATCGAAAAACGTTAAACGTACAGGTGTAAGATCTCCGCGGTATGCAACTTTTTTACTCATAACGATTTTTTGATATCTCTCACCGTTTTCTTATTTTGGGGCCCTGAAGATGTTATTAAATGTTTTTGGTTTTTGAAAAAAAAAGGGGGGCCCAAATGTATATAATAATTGGTAAAAATTTAAATGATGGTCTAATTGAATTCTACGGAAAATTATCTATAATAAATCATTTTAACCTTTTCAATAAGTTGAATCATGTATTTACAGCAGTAAGATATTTTCCATTTCCGAGGACGTCCGGCTTTCATAACCATGTGATGATGTCAGCATTGCCTAGAATAACATTTTATAATTTTCCTACATTTCCTGGCAATAGGGTCGAAGGTCCTAAATGCAATTCCGCAGGCCTTGCCGCCAACGATGTTGTTGTTTGAGATTATTACCCCTCTTGCTGGCCCCTATGTTGCGCCACCGTCTCATTAAAAGCAGGCCGTGCTGCGTGGACTCCTACTTGTTAATCCAGTTTTCCAACGGCGTCGGGGATGATATGCGATGAAATTCCACGTGGCTGATAGTTTCTACAGCCGGATGCCCTTCCTGATGCCAACCTCACGAGAGGAGTTAATGGGAGATGAAATTAATGAAGAATGGAAGTTCCAACTTTGGCTACCAAACGTCACTGTCACGTAACACCTAGCGGCAAACGTTGGAACTTGATAGAGCGTTCCCTAACCAGCCAAATATAACCTACACATTTTCTACACACTACTTATTGCAGTGGTAGGTTCTTTTACATGCCATAAATCTATAACCTGGGCCCGCCGGCTTTACTTCCCCTCCGAAGGATTTTAACGCTCTTAAAAATCCGACGACGTCAGCCGGGTTTGAACCCGTGGCCTTGGACACAGCAGTTCAGCATGCTACTGACTACGCCACCGTAGCATATGCTGCTAATAATAATAATAATGAAACTTCTGTACAGAAACGAGGCGGTTTATTCGAGATGGTCTATTCCACCCCAGTTCGACTGCTGGTCGCAGGCTGCTGCGTTCTTGGTCTGACTAACTGTAATGCCATACAGACAGTAATTAAGTTTTGAAGTGATGCTGCAAAATCTGCACCGGAAGTGTTACCTGTTATATTGCTTGGAGGTCACTACTTGTCTTAATTAAGCTTGTAGGAGGTGAGCACGTCGTGTTTTTGAGCTATAATCATGTTCTATGTGGCACGATGATACTTGCAGGCCACTGACTCTCAATTCTACGTTCCAAATATCTTAACACGAAGCCAGTGAGAAACCGATCCACGGCCCGAGCTTACCTCTGAATACAACTTTTACTGTTCAGTCACTGGAGTGTGGCTCTCCACGGTGGGTGAGTGGTTAACATGTTGGTCTACTAACCCCAAGCTTGCATGTTCGCTCCTGGCCGTGATAAGTGATTTTTGAAAGGCGGCAAAAATTACGACACGCATGTCATACGATGTTGGTATGTCAAAGAACCCATTTGAATTCAGTAGGCCGTGTTCATAGTGGCAAAATTATTCTCGGGAGTTTCCACCAACACAAAGTTCCTCATTTCTAGGGGCAGATGACCTCGTAGTTCCGCCCCTTAAAACAACAATAACTAGCTAACTCTCTGCTAGAAAGCGCTATAGTGTTCAAGGATCTTAGATATCTAACCTCCTTGACATTCATAGAGCATCAAGGAAGAACGAAATTCGACATGCAAGCTACCCCCTGGGTGTCCAATAACAACGCTTGCACCCGGCACCCGAGGTCATACGATATTATTATTATTATTATTATTACTGGAGTGTGGAGTCTTGTTGAGTATTTATTTCCCCAGAGAACTTCAGTTCTCCTCAGTTCTCATTTGTTGTCACGAGATAGTCGACTAGAGCCTGCGTGGATGCGGATATCCGTGGGTACACTCAAAATTCCACAACTGGCGGATATAAACTACAGGGAGTGAAATCCGAGGATAATATATTAATATTATTATATACTTGCCTCTAAGAGTGAGAAGCCTGGAGTCCATAAAGCTGTACATCTGTTACAAGCCTAGTTTGCTAGAGCCCCCTATTAGTGATAGGATAGGGCAAAGGTTTTCAAAGAGAACCGTTCAACATGTCAGTAGTTATCTCAAGTAGTAATCTCTCATATGGTGTCAGGAAAAAAGCTGTCTATTCATGGATCCAAGGACATTTAAATCTAGTGGTAGCCTATATGTCTGTCTTCCTGTCTATTGCTCTTTCACGCAAAAATTACTTATCCAATGAAGTTGAAATTTTGTACGAACATACTATTATTATAACTGGAAAAAACAAATAACTATGACCACCTCGTGATGTAGCGGGTAGAATTCTTGGCTGTCGTCCTATAGGCCCGGGTTCGATTCTCGGCTCTGCCAAGAAATTTAATTCTGGTCTGAGGGCTGGAACGGGGCCCACCCAGCCTCGTGAGGCAAAACTGAGAAGTGGTTGGTTCGATTTCCACCTCAGCATCTTGGATGTGGTTTTCTGTGGTTTCCTATTTCTACTCCAGGCAAATGCCGGGATGGTTTCTATATTAAGCGCAAAAATTGAAATGTTGATTCCTAAAAGTAGCCTACAGTAAATAATATCACGGCATCCTTTGTCCAGTTAGTATTAAAAAAAAAACGAATGAATAGAATTCGTTGTAAAATATTCACATAACCGAATCTAATGAATCAAATCGTTCGGTATCACATCATAATGCAAATTGTCCAAAATCAATATACTTGAATTTTTTACAATTTAAAATACAGAAATGGCCTTGGTCATAGTTCTGCTTGGAGAACTCTATAAATTATGTGTATATCTGTTGAGTCGAGCTTGGAAATGTGACCGCATTCGCTTATACTGTGTGTAGTGATTTGATCTTTTATAATTTAAAATGAATTAGTTCATTTTTATTTAGTGAGGAAAATACATTTTTTTCCCCTGATGTTAGATGTGTTTCATGCAACGTTCCATTGGCTAGTTTCATTATTTAAGAATACTACAGCAGTGAGAAGCAGCTGTTAACGGCTGTAATAGGCCTACATACATTCGTGTAGAAACATGGCACCCTACAGATGACGACTTCCAACACTTCTTGTCTCATCTCTGAACGCAGCAGGCTGTGCAACAAACATATCACAAGAACTGACGTGGATAATTCATGATCGTGACTGTTTTACCACTGATGAGTCTTCATTGCTGTTTGTCGTGGCTTGGCCGTTTTTATGCACTGTATTTGTCATCTGCGACAAATGGCAGTGAATTATTTCACTAAATTTTCTGTCGTTGTGCATTATTGTCAATATTTATTATTTGGACAACAACACATGTATTTCATCCTAACCAACGGATGTTTAGATGATGGATATGGTCAGCCCAGTTTGGAGATTCTAGGGTCGATTCTTGGTTCTGATAGTGACTTTATTGATTGACCATTTACCATCATTCACTGTACTTTCCTTATGAAGCAAATGCTGCGATGACGTCGCATTTGAAGTTGAGGAAGGGGTTAACATTATAATTGCAAAATGTACACATATTATTAAAGAATACGATACTCTCTAATAGCATAGAATTTCACAGACAGAGAATACCTTCATACCCATAAATAAATAATTAAATGAATTGAATGAATAAATAAATAATGGAATAAATGAATGAATGAATGCATGAATTAATAAATAATTAAAAGAATGAATTAATAAATAATTAAAAGAATGAATGAATAAATAAACGAATGAATTAATTAATAAATGAATAAATAAATTAATAAACAAATATATGAATGAATCGAATTAATAAATTCATAAATGAATAAAAAATTAAATGAATGAATGAATTTCAAATAAATAAATGACTAATTAAATGATTGAATGAATTAATTAATGTTTAAATAAATAAATAATTAAATGAATGAATAAATAAATAAATGAATAAATAAATGAATAATTAAATGAATGAACGAATAAATGAATTAATAAATAAATGAATACATAAATGAATGAATGAATGAATGAATCGATTAATTAATTAATAAATAAATAGTTAAATGAATGAATAAATAAATAAATAAATGAATAATTAAATGAATGAACGAATAAATGAATTAATTAATAAATGAATACATAAATGAATGAATAAATGAATGAATGAATTAATTAATAAATTAATAAATAAATAATTAAATAAATGAAAGCATAATTGAATGAATGAATAAATTAATTAATTAAATAATTAATTTCACCACAAAAGTAGCCACCAAACAATCCACCAAAACACCAGAAGTGGCAGACAACAGATAAAGCACAAGCACCGTGGTCCATAGGTAGCCCAAACTACCAAAGAAGAAGACATAAATGAAAGAATAAATAAATGAAGCAACGACCGCGGTGGATTCCGTCGCAAAAATATGTGTTACTCTTTGTAGTAATCAAAACAGCAAATGCGAGGAGATCAGCGCCCGCATTGCATAGTAGCCTAGGCTATTTTCATCACAGCACGTAATGAAGTTGAAACTGCAGCCAATCGCAGTTGTTATTTCTGTTATTTATTAATATACTATTCAATAAAATAAAATTTAGTAAAATTCAATTGATATCATGGAAGGTTTAATTTTGACTTGCCATAACATATAAATTAGAATGCGATTATTTTATCATCAATGCATCACGAGATCGTATCGAGTAATTTTGTTAGATTTTGTTTTCAGCACTGCAATTATGAATTGCGAGAGAAATATTATTACAGTAAAAACTAGGATATCTGATGCATAATTAAACAATACAGCCAACATGGGATAACAGTTTACGAGCCTCTCGGGTGTATTTCGAACTGTGACATAATCCATTTAGCAAACTACAGTAAGTGAAATACACTGCCAGATTTAATGTTCTGTCTGTCATCCAGTACGCCAACAGGCTAGTAACTAAAAGTAGCTTGATTGAGTGATTTCACATCTGTGTCAGTGAGACTCAACTGCAATCATGAATATAAAATATGGGTGTGATGGTGCAGTGGTCAAGCTGCTTGCTTCTCACCAAAATAATCCTGGTGAAACTAAACACGTGTAAATACCGTATATAAATAGAGTTACAATTGTATTGTATTTCTGAACTTACGTAATTATGAAATGATTCCAAAGTAAATACATTTAAATTAACAAACCGTTCAAATTCAAAGTTTTGCTATGGAGTCATTTAATGATTTCTAATAGAGCCCGAGGAGTCTGAATCGCTAGCCCAGGGCCATCCACAGAGCGCTCCGGCCACGCTCTAAGCCAGTGCTCCGAGCTCCTTGGTGGAAGGTAGTGTAGTTTCGGTATTGATGGGAGGAGCTTGGCTGGTTGAGCGCGCGGTCTGCCCGCCGCGCCGAAGTGAACAATATTTGGCTCAACGTACATTTCTGAGCGTTTCTTTTCGGTTCTTAAGCTTACTAAAATAATCATCGTGCAAAAATGAGCTATAGAAACTTGCGCAATTGTTTACGAATAGCTGTGTCCAGAAATAGTGTACACAATTTAGAGAAAATTGTATCCTCAAAAACTAAAAGCTCGTAAAAACGACGGAGCAAAGGTCTCCCAAGGTCTGTACTATCTGTTCAAATGAGTAAAGTGTTGTTGAATTCCAGTTTGAAATAAATCACAATATTCTTTACTTAACACTTGCGTTCGTTTCCTGCACATTCCATACATCGGAGTGCCATTCGATTTGTATATGCGGTATATTTTTTTTATGGAAAAACAGCCCTATCAATATAATGTCAACAAACCCACAAAAGCCGTCGACCGCACGACTGTACGTACGTATCTAGTCAGCGTGGTCCTAACATCGTCCGTCTCCTCGCTGCCACAGTGAAGTGGTGGCAGGGGAAGGAACGCTAGCCTGACTGCCCAGTGCTCCCCGGCTGGATGACCCTGCTAGCCAATGCCGCACCTACGACCAGTCGCAGCAGCACGAAGTGACTCATCCTGGCGGGAGTTGATGGAACCTGTCGTCAAGCAACGGACTCATTTTATTGCTCACTAGCAGAAGTACCCATTCTTCGAACGGTCTTCGGTATTAATAACCAGATGTTATCAATTGAGCTACTGTTGCAATGTTTAGGGGCTTGGAACCTGTTTGTTGGCAAAGAAAAATTATTAGTTAAAATGTGCTCTCAAACTAAATTTACCTAACGTGTTCTTCCTGGCGTGAAAATAAAACTGAAAACTTCGTAGAAGAATCGCAATACACGTCACATACGAACTGACCCTAACCGTTGTGTCAAGTGCCCAGCTACAGGAAGACCACTTTTATAAATTATATAGGCTTGTGGTGCATGGAAATTCAGTGTTTTTAGCCTCCAATGGCCCAAATTCCTAAAATCAGCAAAAAACAGTCTACTATTTCTATTCAGGAATTTTTGAAAATAATGTTGATGTTTGGAGATATAATAGACCTTCTGTACGACATATCGCACGTGTAAGTCGTGTGAAAAAAATCTAGGGTACTCCATTTGCAACCTTTCACAGAAATGTAATAAATGGAGTGGCATTACTTATTCCAGAAATAGATGGAAAGTTGGATGCCACCTCTTGAGATACTGTTGTCATGGTTAGTGGCTTGCATTCCTTCTTTAGTTTATTAAATGAAATTAGTTTTCTGGGAATATCTAAGAAACTGTTGGGTTTAGAGCCTTAAAATATAGTTTTCGGGGACCCTTTACGGCTCTTGAGGGGCCCCGAGTTTTGTTTCTGACCCCAAGGGTTTGAAAATGAGCTTTGTCTCTTCGTTGTACGCCATAATAATGATAAGAATTAAAAGAATAATACTAATAATAATAATAATAGTAATATAACAAATTAGGGATAGGGATATAATAGACCTTCCGGACCATACCCGCACGTGTAAATCGCGTAAAAAAATTATAGATTACCCCTTGACCCCTTAAGCGCATTATATGTATTGATGAATATTTCAGCTTAATTTGGATCCGTTATAACCTTATTGCCTTTTGCAAAACTTCACAGTAATGTAATAAATGGAATTGTATTGCGTCTTACAGAAATAGATGGACCTCTGAGATTCTGTTGCCATTGTTACCGCCATGCATTCCTTCATTAATTTATTAAGTGAAATTAGTTTTTTGGGAATATCTCAAAAACTGTTGGTTTTAGGGCCTTAAAATGTGGTTTTCGGGGTCCTTTTAGGGCCCCCGAGTTTCGTTTCTCACATTGAGGGGCTGAAAATGAGCTTTGTCTCACGCTTATTTCAGCATGTATTTTAAAGGGGGTAGACACCCTGTTATGAGAGGTACGGAGAAGAGTTACATCAATGATTAGTGTCGTGCCTCTGATGGATATCTGTATCAAAGTTTACGTTAATCCTCCCAGCCGTTCTCGAGTTATAAGGACACAAAAAATTGTCCACAGACAGACTGACAAAAATATATTTTTGCGTGCATCCTTCACAAAACAGTCTGAAACGGGCAAATATGTCAAATTTCCATAGAAAAGCCGAAAAATCAGACAAACATTCATTTTTATATAATAGAGAAGGGATATAATAGACCTTCCGTACCACACCCGCACGTGTAAATCGCGTGAAAAACATTCTAGAGTACCCCTTGACCCCTTAAGCGCATTGTATGTATTAATGAATATTTCAGCTTAATTTGGATCCATTATAACCGTATAGCCGTTTGCAAACCTTCACAGTAATGTAATAAATGGAATTGCATTGCGTCTTACAGAAATAGATGGACCTCTGAGATTCAGTTGCCATGGTTACCGCCATGCATTCTTTCATTAATTTATTAGATGAAATTAGTTTTCTGGGAATATCTCAAAAACTGTTGGTTTTAGGGCCTTAAAATGTGGTTTACGGGGTCCCTTTAGGGCCCCCGAGTTTAGTTTCTCACATTGAGGGGCTGAAAATGAGCTTTGTTTCACCCTTCTACGCCTATTTCAGCATGTATTTTAAGGGGGTAGGGCCCCTTTTATGAGAGGTACGCAGAAGAGTTACATCAATGATTAGTGTGGTGCCTCTGATGGATATCTGTATCAAATTTTACGTTGATCCACCCAGCCGTTCTCAAGTTATAAGGACTCGTAGAAGTTGTCCACAGACACACAGACAGACAGACAAAAATTTTATTTTTGCGCGCATCCGTCATAAAACAGCCTGAAACGCGCAAATATCGCAAATTTCCGTGGAAATTCAGAAGAAACAGACAAACTTTCATTTTTAGCCTATTTTCAATTTTAAAAAAATAGGCTTATGAGATCACCTTTTGTCCGTGTGTGTGTGTGCGTGTGTGTGTGTGAGGTGTGTGTGTGTGTGTCCCCCCCTAATAAAATCTAAACGGCTGTAGCGATTTCAATGAAACTCGGTAAGTTCATAGCACTATTCCCGGCGACCTCGACCGGGCCCTTCAAATTTTGTTACGTCTCAACAATCCAACATGGCGGCTGTGCGAAATATTTCACTAGCATTCAATATCTCCGAAACTATTACCGATATCACCCTGAAATTGTGTACGGCGATAAAGGGTACTACTAGAAGTTCATCTATGAGACTTTCAAAAACCTGGTGACTACAAAACTAACATGGCAGTCGAGCGAAGTTGAGACTTTTAAATAGACTTTTCTCGCGATTTAACTATCCAAACGTAATGAAACTTGGTACAGCAAATGTTATACACATTGTAATGCACTGGAGTCTAATTTAGTTCAATTGTTTACAATACCTCAAAATGGCGGCTGTGCGAAATATTTCACTGACATTCTATATCTCCGAAACTATTACAGATATCACCCTGCAATTTTGTACAGTGATAAAGGGTACTGATACAAGTTTACCTATGTATATTTCATAAACCTGTAAAGTATAAAACGAACATGGCGACCAAGCGAATTTGAAATATTTTAATAGACATTTCTCGTGATTTAACTCTTTGAGCGCAGTGAAATGTGGTACAGTAAATGATTTTGCAGATTGTAATGCACAGCCATCTAATTTAATTCAATTGTTTACATAACCTCAATATGGCGGCTGTGCGAAATTTTAAAATTAAGTTTTTATTTCTTGTGTCGTAATCATGCGATCAAAGTGAAAGTTTGAATAATGAAGCTAGGCAATAATTGTCCGTGAATGGTATATAATTCTATGGCCTATACATATAACAATCCTAAATGGCGAGCTTCCGAAATATTTAGATGGTTCTCAATATCTATGAATCTTTTACAGCAATCAAACTGTTTTTTAAAATGTTCATAGAGACTATGAACATATGTTCACCTATAGGACTTTCAGTAACCTGGTGAGCACAAATCCAACATGGCGGCGACGCGAAGTATAAATATTTAAATGGACGTTTCTCGCGAATTAACTATCCAAGTGCCGTGAAACGTTTCACGTTAAATGCTTATACAAATGTTGATCCACTGGCATCTAATTTATTTCAATTGTTCGCATAATCACAAGATGTCTGCTGTGCGTAATTTTAAAATCTCGTTTTTACTTCTTGTGTTCTAATCATGCGATTGAA
Source organism: Meconema thalassinum (assembly GCA_946902985.2). Classification (NCBI taxonomy): domain Eukaryota; kingdom Metazoa; phylum Arthropoda; class Insecta; order Orthoptera; family Tettigoniidae; genus Meconema; species Meconema thalassinum. The sequence goes on from OX336388.2 coordinate 1,213,914,436, forward strand.
GTTTGAATACCACACGTACACAATAATTTTAATGTAATAGTACAAAAATAAAAATCCAACCTGGCGACCATCTGAAATATTTAGACGGTTCTCAATATCTACGAATCTGTTACAGCAATTAAACTGAAATTTTGTATGTTGATAGAGGCAATTAACATGAGCAGGATATATGAAAATAGGCTGTATAGTTCTTCACGGAACTACTTGTTATATATATAGAGATAGATAAGAGATGATATAGAAATTCCATGTCATTGTTCATGATATTATCACCCAACTGATCGTTGGTAGTCATAAATATATAACGTGCTACCGCCACCAACATAAATATTTAGTGTATTATTGTCGTCCCGGATGTCCGGGTTCAATTCCCGTCTCTGCCAAAAAAATTAATTCTGATCTGAGGGTTGGAACGGGGTACACTCAGCCTCGTGAGACAAACCTGCTTGTGAGAAGAGGAGGGTTCCATTCCCACCTCAGCCATCCTGGCAACGGTTCCCCAACTTCTACTTCCGGGCACATGATTCCTTGCTCAAGGCCAGGGATTCATCCTACAGTCATCGCAATAACACTGGTTATCAGACAAAAAATTCACACACGCACCCAAGTACACGGAGCTAAATGAACACGATGTCCATGCCCCTCAAATGAAACAACAACGATAATATTCTTTCAACGACCTTGTAGGGAAATAGGCTAGTGCCTACTGAACCCTGGTAGGCTATTCAAACATTTTGTGCGCAGAGCTACGATTGTCTAAGCAGTGTTTCGATCTGCTTGAATTTTTCAGCACAGTATTAAAAATGCAGTTGTAAAGCTATTTGAGAAATTAGATCGAGAAAATATAATTTATTCATGTAAGTTAGGTGTAATTCCAACGGGGTGAGAGCATTAAACAAGTCCGTAAGCCTTGATTATTGCTCACCCCAGCTAGTTTGAAGTTAAATCATTCATTCCGTGATGGTGAATTCTTGTCATTTGATTCTTAAGTTGTTTTAAGCAGGAGCAAGACGTAAGTTTAATATTTAGTGTCGTTTGAATTGTCGTTTCATTTCAGCACATTCACCCTGAATCACCCTGTATACTATACTGTAGAATTTTTTATCGCCAGGAGAATGACGATATTGAGAAATGGATGCATTGTTTATAACCTATCGATAGTACTGGTGGTCGATGTACCCGGCCGGGTCGCTTCCGCTTCTAGTCAGGTTTCACAGATAAAAAGGAACAGTTTATAAGAAAGAAACCTCCAGAGAGTAAGGAAGGCTATAGCTTTGATCACGAAGAGAATTGACGATAGCTTTTCTTTTGGGATACACAAAAGATAATTTTTCTTGGTACATTATTGGTAAACAGCTACTTAAAGGAGGTGGTTGACTGTAGTCAAACTTTGGTTGGTTGTTTCTTCAGTTTAGAGGCAGCGACAACGCGGTACTTTGGGCGTGTGTAGAATCTGTCTGATATCCGGTGTTAATTGTGATGGCTGTATTAGATCAATTTCAAGTAGTTCCAACTTTTGTGACCAAATGATACCGTCAACGACACCTGGCTGCGAGCTTGGCTACTAGATGGCACCACAGCCAGCACCTGGAGACGAACGTTAATACGTATCGATTTCTCTGAAGGAGGTTTTTTCGACTAGATGAAGCTGTTCATATGAGGCGACTCAGATGGTGGGATCATGTGAAGAGAATGGGGGAGGAGAGATTACCTAAGAGGTTAATGCGATTGGCTGTAGAAAGTAAGAGAAGCATAGGAGGCAATCTTTAGATTCAGTGTTGGACGATTTCAAAGTGACAGGTGTAGAAACAGCGAAGGCCGCAGTACTAACTGTTAGTAGGGGATCAAGGAAGCGACTTTTTCGCAAATGGAGGTATGAAGACTAGACTGGACGTTGAAAGGCAAAACAGTCTGAAATGAAAATGTATGTATGTATGTATGTATGTATGTTAAGATAACGAAAAGAAGAGAGTGTTGTATTTCAAAACGACGAACACAAATCTATTAATGTTACAGCAATATTATTTGAGACTTTAACATGTACGAAAAGAGATGATAAAGACCATATCTGCCCAAAATCCTTATTGACAAAGATTAATGAAACTAGCGGACCCGTGCGAGAACTCTCGAATAATGGGTGGTGCGCGCCCCATGTGTACAGACTACCCGCCCTGCTCTAGTGTTGTGCGGGCTGTACGCGATACAGGTGTGCCAGGGGCAATCGTCTTGTTTATTTGTTTAAAAGCACTTTGTAGACAAATAAATATATTTCCGCTGACTTATCAGGAAATGCAAGATTTTTCCTGTACTATTGAGACGATTTGGAAGATTTTGGTACAAACCACACCTTCTAACTCCCTCTGGTTTAGGAGCTTGAGTTTTGTGAAATAAGCAGTACACCTCAGCGTATTATATAATAAGATGGGAAAATAATACTGTAAGTCAACAAATTGTAATTCTTGAGCACAGTGTACCGGTTTCGGTTACATTACAACCTTCTTCAGGAGTTCATACAAATGAAGTTGCAATTTTATAAAAAGGCTCATTTCAAAACTACTTTAACATGTAGTTTAAATGCTGCTATTGTACATCAACGTGTTTGTATTTTAGTCTGATGAAGATTCACTGAAGCCTCAAACATGTAGCCTAACTTGCAACTTTCAACCATTGTGTTGACAGGACTGGTTACTCAATTGCGAGTCCCCTCAGGGGCTCACATCTAGTGGGACATGCGTGGGACCCCAGCTCAAGTCATGCATTGCTTCCACTTACTTTTGCCGGGCTCCTCTCTGTCATCTTTCCTGTCGGCCTCGCTTGGTCAACTCTTGTTGTTTTCCGACCCCGACGGTATTAGGGTATCGGAGACCTAGGGAGAATCTTCCTTTCCCGCCTTAATTGGCCCTTGTCTCATCTTTCCTGATACCCTCCTTCTGCGAGGGGGCTCACGGCTGGTGAGTTCGTGAGTTGGCAATCCCAGGGATTCTTGAGCTGGGTCCGGTTTTTTTCCTTTCTCCAGTGACTGGGGCGGGCCCTCTCCTCTCTGCCTTTCATAGCTCTCCTTCCTTCCAAGTCCCTCAATCCTTATTCTTCGAGGGTTGAGGGCATTTCTTTCCTTCCTGTTTTTTATTTGCCTTATCCTTTGTTCGTTTAACATTTCTTCTTCTAGTATGTAGTCTGTAGTTAGTATTAGTTATAGTTTTCATTCTCATCTCAACATTCACTATCAACCAAATTATTAGGGGCCGATAACCTAGATGTTTGGCCCCTTAAAACAACAATCATCATCAAACACGAGTATATAAATTTATAAAATGTTACCTACAGTAGTTCCGGCCCCGTAGAAGTGGTAGGCCTAATAGGGTTAGAAATATTGTACACACATACCGTATACAGTAGCCTATAATGTATCGATATTGAGTTGCCGATACAGTGTTTATCGATAGTGTGGCGTGCAAATGGTCTTGCTGCCCTCAGTTTCAGCTGTCACTATCTGATGTAACACGGAAATCAGGCCTTTGTTGCCAGCATCCTGACAGTTACCTAATCCTCCGCTATCAACCGGCTCACTCGACTGTAGCCAACTATTGTTTTGGCCTTTGACCTCCTGGTTCAAGGCCCTGCGCCATCGCGTTCACCTTACAATACTAATAAGAACATTTACTACCGGTACCGCTAAAGTAAATCAATTGACCTCTATGCTCGAATAGTTAACTGCTTGGCAAATTAATTCCAATCATTCATATTCTGCATTGTTAAGATTAAAGAAGTTCATCTCGGATTGACCTCTCGCCTGATGAGAGAACTCTCATTGTCTTTAAGCCACCGACCAGACTAGCTCAATGCGTTGCGCGCTGTCTACGGTGGCTACAATTCATGAGCTAACGAGACAGATCGGTTGGGTATCTCATCGTCCCGTTGATCATACTCTTGTTGGAGTTGATTCATTTATGGGCTTTGCGGCATCTTAGTCATGTCACCCTGTATATTTGGGTGTCAGTGAAATCTATCAGAATACGTGTTTTCGACGCGGAAGCCCGGGCTTGATTCCCGGCTCTGCCAAGAAATTTATTCTAGTCTGAGGGCTGGAACGGAGTGCACTCAGCCTAGTGAGGCAAAACTGAGAAGAGGTGCGTTCGATTCCCACCTCAGCCATCCTTGAAGTGGTTTTCCGTGGTTTTCCCACTTCTACTCCATTAGAATAGCGGGATGGTTCCTAAATTAAGGCGTCGGCCGCCTCCTTCCAAATCCTCATCTCAACTACAAATATACACACTAATACAGCCATCACAATAACACAGGTTATCAGACACATTCCATACATACCCAAGTACACGGGGCTTCATGTCTACGATGTTTCAAGGACCTTACATTAAAATAACAACTAACAGATTAAGTATGTCATTGTGGTGACTGTACTAATGTATGTATTTAGAAATTGGGGCAAAGATTTGGATGGGGCCGTACCCTTAAGTTAGTTACCATTCCAGCATTTGCCTGGAAGAGAAGTGGGAAACCACTAAAAACCACTTCTAGAATGGCTGAGGCAAGAGTTGAACCCACCTCTTCTCTGTTTCGCCTCACGAGGCTGAGTAAACCCCGTTCCAGCCTCAGACCAGAATTAAATTTCTTGGCAGGGCTGGAATCAAACACGGACCTCCTCGGTGACAGCCAAGAATGCTAGTCACTATGCCATGTGGTAGATGGATTTCTTCGGTTTCCTAAGTCTACTCCAGGCAATTACCCGGATGGCACCTACATTAAAGCCACGTCCGCCTCTTACCCAAATACCAACCCCCGTTACGAATACACACACACTAGTACACCCATCTTAATGACAGGTTATCAGACCAATTCCACGCACACCCAACGCAGGCTACATAACCACGATGTTGCTAAACCCAAAATGGATCAAGAACAACAATGCACTGGATTATGCCATCTGTATCATCAACAGTACGGTTAGTTGGCGAGAATCTCCATACCACACCTTTTCCGGCCTGTCGTGCTTCTCAACTTGTGATTAGCATTGAACAGCTCCGAAGGATTCTTCTTTTTTCTTAATTTAGCTGACGTCTCCACTAGCTCCCACCTGCTTAAAGCAGGTGCAATAATTGCATGCTACGAACACTTTACCAGGAGACGAGTGGGCCATTTCATGGTTTATATTCCTTTCAATCCCTTTACAGCCCTGGGTATCTACATGGACCAGTCTTATCTCAGGACTGAGGAAACCAGTGAATTCCACTCCTACCATCGTCGGTCGTCCATGTTCAACCCCAGGCAAATGCCACGACGTTACTTAGTAATTGGCCACGGCAGTTTTCCCTCGAATTCCTATTTTATTCATTTTCTTTCGTTTCAATTCCAATCGACTCCTCTATAAAATTGGCGGCAGGAAGGGTACCGGACCATTGCCAACCCATCTCACCTCCTCCCCATGCGTAGAAACGGGCATGAAGGGCAGACACACATTCCTATCACTTTTTTTCAGATTATTTCTTTGTTAGTTTTAGACTTATATGAAGTAGAGATGTGATTCTCCAATATTATTATTATTATTATTATTATTATTATTATTATTATTAATAATAATTTGGAAATATGTACCAAGTAGGAGAAATTATTCAGCCACCAGGATTGAATCTTAAGTAATCAAAGAGAGAATTTCAAAATTACAGAGGGCCTATAGAATCACTTGGAACAGAAATAACAAAACAAAAAAAAATGCAATATCGATGAACGCAAAATGAAGACATTACACCACAATAATCAAACCTGAAATTTTGAGGAACATCCTTTGTCCAGTCTGCTCAGAAGGAATCTGGATGAAACGGAAATCTCAGGAGATGTATCAGCATGCTGAAAAGATCACTGACACCTTCAGGAAAAGGCGATTGAGTTCTACGGCTACCTTCTCAGAATTAACGACAGGCTCACCAAAAGAATTCTCAACTGTGCTCTCTCAATAAGAGCAAAGAACAACTGGCTTAGTAAAATAGAAAAAGACCTTCAAGAAATTGGCATTACAGAGGAAAGTTCACAAGATCGACTCCAGTTCAGAACATTAATCAACAACCATCATATCTCTGAGAAAATTACTACCAAAACCAAGAAATCATGGACGGAAGAACGGAGGAAGATGGTTGATTGGTTCTTTCGTTTAGGGGCTGCGACAACGCGGTCATGTAGCCCCGTGTACTGTCGGTGTGTGGAGAATCTGTCTGATAACCGGTGTTAATTGTGATAACTGTATTAGTGTGTGTTATCTGTTTTAATTCAAGCAAGGACTGCAGACAGTAATTTCAAGTAGTTCCTACTTTTGCTACCAAATGCTACCGTCCACGACACCTAGCTTGCAGACTTGCCTACCAGATAGCATCGTAGTCAGCACCTGGCGGCGAACGTTGGAACTAATAGAGCGTTATCATTTCTCACCTGCAAATTTTGGCTTCACACAATTGTAGTTAGTGGAAGGTTCTTTTTCATGCCATAAATCTATGACAAACGGAGGAATATTTTCAATGCCCAGATGAAGAGATTTTGGGAGAAGAAAAGAATATGATTAGCAAAATAATTTCTATCGCACTCCACAGATGGACATAACGGTATAAAATAATAATAATAGTAATGTGCGTGTGTGTATCTTACAATCCAAACACTTGTTGTTTTAACCTGGGTAAATAAACCCTTAATAGAAAGTGAAAATTTAGCAGTAAGAAGCGTGGGCAAGGGGGAATGTATATGCACGGATACCTGTTCGTCGGGCGGGATGCGGCACCGCCTGCTACTGAAATGGAACGTAACTTCGGCACCATATTGAAACGGTGAAGCATTTCGAAACGTTAAAAGCCCTATGTTTATGCCTGGTATAGAAACTATGTTCATTCGAAATTTCAGCTTAATCGGTTGACTATTTTTTGCGTGAAAGAGTAACAGACACAACTATCACTCATTGTCAATGTAAACATGGTGGTGTTGTTGTTGTTGATTGATTTAGGGGCTTAGCGACATTGTGATCATGTAGCCCCGTGTACTTGGGTGAGTGTGTAATTTTTCTGATAACCTGTGTAATTGTGATAGCTCTATTAGGCAAGTGTGTGTGTTTGTAATTCAGATGAGGATTGTGAAGGAGGCGGTCGTGGCCAAGTTAGGAACCATCCCGGCATTAGACTGGAGGAGATGTGGGAAACCACCTCGCGGTGTAGTGGCTAGTATTGTTGGCTATCACCTGAAGGTCCGGGTTTGATTCCCAGTTCTGCCAAGAAATTTAATTCTGGTCTGAGGGCTGGAATGAGGTAGGGTTACAGTCAACATCGTGTGGCAAAACTGAGAAGAGGTGGGTTCGATTTCCACCTCAGCCATCCTGGAAATAGTTTTTCGTGATTTCCCACTTTTACTCCAGGTAAATGCCGGGATGGTTCCTAACTTAAGGCCACGGCCGCCTCCTTTCCAATCCATACCTGAATTACAAATACACACACTTCTACATAAACAATAATAACACAGGTTATCAGACAAATACTATACATGCAAGTACACGGGGCTAAATGACCACGATGTCCAAGCCCTTGAAATGAAACAACTTACTAACTTGCTTGTTTGCATACTTACTTACTTATTTACATGCTTACTTACTAACTTGCTTGCTTATATATTAAATTACTTACTTGCTTTCTTACTGAGTATCTTACTTACTTGCTTGCTTACTAACTTACTTGTTTGCCTACTTACTTACTCGCTTGCTTACGTAATAACTCACTTACTTGCTTGCTTACTTAGCAACTTGCTTACTTGCTTACTTACTTACTTGCTTGCTTGGAAACTTGCTTGCTTACTCACTTTCTTGCTTACTTAGTAACTTACTTGCTTACTTACTTGCTTAGTTACTTACTTGCGTATTTTCTCATTACTTACTTGCTTGCTTGCTTGCTTGCTTGCTTGCTTGGGGAATTAAGATCTCTCTCAACATTCTCCCCTCCCTACTGAGATAGCCCACCCTGTAACAAACACGGCACAACCGTAGATAATTTGCTGGAGTTTAATCACTTAGCTATGAAACACAATACTGTATTCCATCTTTCAAATATATAACCATAATTACGGTAGAAATGGTGCTTTAGGAGAAACCCACGACATAGAAACTCACCTCACCCGACATCGTAGAAACTGGAATAATAACGTGTGGAAATACAATGATATGCTGCAGTATTTGGAGAATTACATCTGAGCGACTGTTTCCCGAATAACATCACATTTACAATAACTGCGCCAATGAAAGTCAACACATGGCTCTCACTAACATGGTGAATCAATGTGCTATCTATTATGGTTATTACGCATTGTTCTATTATTATTATAACTTATTTATAGGATTTAGTTATATAGCCTACTGCACTTGATACGTGGCTGTCACAAATAATTAACCGACACAATGAAACACACTCAAATATATTGTGTTAGTACGTTGATCACGCTGTTTGTTCTGCGCTACAGAATGGTATCATTTCATTTCTTTGGGACTATTATTTACTCCTCAAGCCCATACGGTTTCAGGAAATATTTTTGAAGACAATTGGCGGACACAGAATCAGAAAAGTCGAGAATCTTTGTTTAGTGAATGGTTTGTAAGATACTTCCCTCCCCTGGTAAAGTATTGGACGTCCACCTCGTTGCGTTGTGGCTAACATTCTTGGCTGTCACTGTGGAGACCCGGGTTCAATTCCCCGCTTTCCCAAGAAATTTAGTTCTGGTCTGAGGTATGGAGCGGGGTACACACAGCCTCATGAGGCAAAGCTGAGAAGGGGCGGGTTCGATTACTACCTTAGCCATCCTGGAAGTGGTTTCTCGTGGTTTCCGACTTCTACTCTAGGCAAATGCCGGGATGGTACCTAACTTAAGGCCACGGGCGCTTCCTTCCCAAATCCTACCTCTAAACACAAAGTTAGATATTTTAAAAATAGGACCTCATCAACCAAGCTGATAGATACATTTGCTTCTTCCAAACACAGGAGACGAGGATATATTTACAAATAAGGAGCCATGTGAGTACAGTTTTTTAATGCATCAACTATTTATTTAAATCAGTTTCAAAAGTTGTGTTGTGTGGTATGATAGTGGCAATATTGGCAACAATAATAATGTCAATTATAAAACAAGGTTTAATGTTAAACAACAACAATATCATCAGGTCCACCATAAAATCTTAGTCAGAAGCTCAGGTATTATGATCGGATATCGGAACCTGTTTGAAATGCTGAACGATTGCTGTAGAAAATTGCCTTTCCTTGTAGTCGTTTCATAGAACATCAGCCATTGTTTCTCTCCCCTTGAATACTTAACTTATCCAGCAGACGTCTCTGTCTGCTCAAACACACTGCCCTTCAGATTCCAGAAACACATTTGAGACGAAGTTACTGATGTATATCTGTACCTAAATGGACTTTCTCCCACTACTTCACACCGTGTCTTCCTGGGATTTGCTTCCACACAAACTTGTTTTTTTTACGAGTCGAAAGTGTTTTTCTTGTTACGCAGCTTCTATATTTTGAATAATTCAAACCATAAAAATTGATGGCGAATGAGGGCTCCCCAGTGTTGGGGTCATCCGGTCAACCCTTATATCGGGTCGTGCTCCCTGCCAGTGTTGCGTAATGTGACCCTAGGCGATCGTCTCGCACAACGATGGATGTCAATGGAAACACCGAATTGTGTTCATGAATATCTCATGTATTTCAGCTCAGTTTGCCCATTGGCTGATGGAGGGGGTGAGGTTTTTTGACACGCAATCTTCTAAATTTCATCACCCTTCTTGTTACCGAGGCCAACGGAATAACCTGGACACGAAATATCCACTCCCTGGAGAGATTTCACGTAATAGTGTTACCAGCATCCCTTGCTACAGCAGCCCTGCTACCGTGAAAATATTGCGCTCGGCCAGGATAATGGTGAGACAGGTGTACTGGCAACAGATGATAGAGTAGGCTCGCGGTTAATCACTAGGCACATTTATGCCGAAAAATCTTCAGCTCATGCCAAACTTATGTTAGACTGTTAATATGTATGTCCATGACCTTGGCCATGATCAACTTATTTTCTCCCGTATTGATTTCAAGATCTGTATAGATACTGTCCACTTTACAATACAAATTTCTTTTTACTATCGCTCCACTTTTTACTCATAGAAATGATACATGTTTCGGCTATTATTAGCCGTCATCAGTCATTAGCAGTACACAAACACTACGTCGTCATCGATCTTAAAATATACTAACAATTGTAAAAAAAAAATTTACATTTCAAATGGCGTCAACGCCATACAAACTGAGATAAAATTCTTAAAGTTAATCTTCAATCCAGGTGACACCATTTGTCGATATTATACTGTATTTACAATCAATTTGATAGCATATTTTAATTTTCTTTCAATCTTGCCCTGACGCGCCGCCTGATTATCCCACTAATTTGCTTGTCTAGATTATGTTGATTTTCTATAGGACTGTTCCTCTCATTTTTATACTGTCATCCATAGATCACTAGCATGAGTCATTCGTGTTTCTAGGTGTTGAGGAGTTGACGATTATGGAAACGACGTTTCAGAATCGTGTAATGCCTGCGCCGGAACTCGAACGATCTCCGGACTTGTTCTCGGCATTACCTATATAGAATGTTAACATTCTCAACGATTCAACGGGAAATATGCGACCTTGTAGATTTACGTGGCTTTAAATCTTTCGAATATGAACAGATCCGTAACAATAATGTGGGCTTTAATTTGATGTTAGTAAACATAATTTTGCAAAAATTACGTATGTACAAATAGTTGGCATTGTATATTCCTGTAAATTAATCTAAATATGTCTTTAAAAATACTTTGGAATTAATCATAGAAAATTTTATATTATTTTATGTCCATGTGCTTATGAATATTAAAGATCTGTTTTTAACTATTTTATAAGATTTTTCATAGAAACCCCAAGTGAAATACTAACAGCAAAGCTTTGCTGGTAATTACTTTAGTTTCTTTATAGTAACACCGCTGACGAAGATCATAATATGGCCGAAACTGGTACATTTTATTAATATATTTATATTAATGTAATTATTATTGACTGAGGTGTAATCAATTAACAAACTACCAATTGCTAAGCATTTAGAAGAATATATCTTGACAAGGGGCTGTGGCAGCCTAATAAAACAGGATTTTAAAGTGGGAGTACGCTCAAAAAATCTCGACATAGTAGGCCTAGGCTATAAAACAAAGTCCCCGATCCTTGAATGTAACGGGTAATCTTGAGAACCAATGGATAGATTTTGATGCTGTTTTCACCATTCTGTAAAGGATTTCTCGAGAAAGGTTTCTCTAGAAAGAACATTAATTTATGGCCAAAGGAAACAGAGCAGTAATGATTTCAGTTATTCGAGTCGAAGAAAACCCTGCTGTCCGTTAAAATTATATTTATATCATAAGTGTAAGAATTGTTCTGCATAAACAGTTCTACAAAAAAAAGTCCAGTACAGCATGTCTCTATCTTTAATACATCGCCCACTTTTTCATTTCTTAGAACAATCTCCATTCAGTCGAAATTTAAATTACTAGCTTACAAGAGTATACGTGTTTGGAGTTTCGCTGTTCACCTCGGCTTTTTTGAATTGCGTCTGGGACCTGCCGTCCGTGCGCTTTTTAAGCTTACGCTGGGTGAACCGTTAAAGATACCTGGCGAAGCCGGGGTGGGTTGCTAGTGATATTATAATCCAGAATACTCAGTTATATATTTCACTCCTCAGCAATATTGTTTGGTCAAGAATATGAACAATAATTGAAACTAATATTAAAATAATAAAAACATGCCTCAGTCTAATAATACTGTCAGACACAGGAGATACCAAAATAACAGACACATCAGACCGTACACACAATCTAAGTACTTGGTTGACGCCCCTGATGCATCAAACTCTTAAAAAAGAAAAGGAACGATAATAGTCTTTTCATTTAGTCCTAATTAATCTTAAACGAAACAATTCTCTATTTTCAGTCAAATACCATTTTTATTTTTTTATATTTTTAAGTCTCAATGAAACGTACATGACGAGTTTCTGGAAATTTATGATGAAGGGCTTGGGACTTATTGTAGAAGGAAGATCGGCTAAATGCCTTATCCAGTACAGGAAGGATTTATAAATCAGATTGGAAATATTCCGGCTATGCTTGTACTGTGTGCCATGCTAGAGGGAGCCGTCACTTTTATTGCAGTTCAAAGCTATGTGTAAGAGATAATACAATTTTACCTGAGCTAGTTGTACTAGTAGGCAAAGTGTAGCTAAGCAGCTGCAATGAAGATTTAACGTTGATGGAAGTGAAGCGGCGCGTACATCGCCGGTGTGATGTTTTGTGAGTATAAAATTAATGTGCTCGTAACTTCTCAAACAAATCCCATCCACTCACAGCAGTGCAAAAACTGTCTGTTTTCATACCTTTTTTGTAATGCTGCTCATAAGCGCTGCGTAGGCAGTAAGCACTCCACTCTTCAGCACAGGCCAAGGTGGAGAGCCGGTAGCTACCGACAGGATTGATTGCAGGTTAAATTACACTACTTTAGATAATATCTAAATATTATAAAGTTAATAGTTTCCAGACTTTTGATGACGTAACGTCATTAAAGTGAATGTGATAGTTTCAAACAATTTTGACTGTACGGATTTGTCCGTAATTTGCCGAATCATAGCAACCTTAATATAGATAGACCTCCTCATAAATCGGTCGTACATAAAGAGTGAAAGCCTTTCTTCAGGACTCGAACCCTGATCTCCTGCATACGAGCAGGGGTTCTTTCCGTTTGCACCAGAAAGGCCTACGCGCATAAAAGCTAATTTCATAGAGGGCACTGCAGAGCAATCTCTTGCGGCAGGCCCGTTTTAAGGAAAGCTATTACCTAAAACTTGTTCTCTCCAGTAACATTTACTAATATCAGTTTCTGACAAAGGCTCCTTGAGTATTCTAGTGTCGCCAAGCTTGATCATGGGCATCACGGTTGATTTACTGTAGATCAGGGTCTTCAACCGTTTCTTAGTGAAAGGCCATACGCATCACAGAATGATTTCGCGGGAGGATGGAAATTTTCGACAAAAATTGAGCATGCATTCCAAACATATTCATTAATAAATTTAATTAACTATCTATTAGTTCGTTTGATTAATTAATTAATGTTTTATATATTCATTTATTCATTCATTCATTCATTCGATTAATCATTCATGATTTTCTATTTTTAAATAAAATATGTGTAACGTGTGTTCAATTGAACGACACTATCCTAAATGGCAGTATACTATGTGTGTGTGTGAATAATATTTTTTCAACCAAAAAATATCTCCTTAATGAAAATAATTACACAATTTAACGTAGTCTAACTATCTATTGCCGGTGCATTCTTTGATGATAGCCGTTTTAATGGGTCCCAGTGTTTCTAAATGTGTACGGTACTGGTTATTCGAGTTTTAGTTTTAGATTCAATATTCATTTATTATTTTTGAGGCATACCCACGTATGTTCTTCGTAAAAGGGAACTTATTTGTAGAAAATACGGATACTTATTTTGAAGGTTGTTAATTGCAAAGTATTTTGAACAAATTTCAGGCATTAGGTACTTGTAAACCAATGTACAATGTAAGTTTGTCTTTTACGTCTGCATTTTGTGTCGATTTCGAACTTTGATCCTGGGCCGCACTGGCTAGGCTAGCTCGGAGGGCCATATGCGGCCCCAGGACCGCTGATTGATGAACCCTGCAATAGACCGTGGGTATTCAGTGATTGCCTTTCAGATGGGGTCGCCCTCTCCCGGATCAGCAATCCGTCTCTTGTTTTCCTTCAACAGGTCACGTTTTCTCGCCAGGTACATCTGCTTGCTTTTCATTGGTAACCACTCGGAAACTCGTCACACCTCTCCAGCACAATATACAGTAGCTACCGCTCTCGTACTGGGCATTAAGTCCACTTTCTAACAGTTTAGCAGACCCAAGTTGGGCAACGGGCACACCGGAGGTTGAGTGAGGGCAATGTAACGTTTAAATTATTTTATGGTGTTTTCTTTTAGATTGTATTTTTTCTTATTCTTACATGTGAATATTACCGTGAGGCAGTTTTGTGTATCATCCCAGAAGTTCTATGGACCTTGCCGTCGTGCACTGTCGTGCTGTCATGCCACTCGCGTGGAGAAAGAGTCGGAACGTACGTAACATGCTGGCGCCACACACACGTCCGCAGCCATGCACTTGACTTCCAACCTTGAGGCAAAAATTACCAAACAACAGTTATGCTGTCAACTGATTACCGTTGACCATCATTATATACCGTTTTTCATAATTTACAGATCTGGTTGGTACTAACATGTACTGTTCAGGAATGTTACTCGTTCCTAGAGACCGGATTTTTTTAGCCTACTTTCGATTTTTCCTAAAAAATGAAAGACTTATTAAATTTAGACGGGTCAAAATTTATCAGTCTGTCTGTGTGTGAGTGTGTGTGTGATATTGGGTATGTCTGTCCCCCCCTCCTCTATCAATTCAAACACGACGAAACCAAATTGAACCAAATATGGCACAGAGATAGCACTAGCAGAGGACACCTCAGTGTCATGTTTTATATCGTCACCATCTTGACGGAAACGGAATGGCGGCCACCCATATGTTCAAAGCTTAAATCAAATTACGACTAACCTAATTATCTGATCTATACCAAATTTTGCAAAAATATACCTTAATGCGGGAAGCATCTTTTACACAAACTACAAGGTCATCAGCCAAATAGTTTCAAGATGGCGGATGTATGAATCATGCAATTATTATAGCCTAAGCGTAACTTACGATTCAACAAGGCCCTGTCTCACTAAATCTGCTTATCGTACAAAGGGTGGTTTAAACTGTCCTCAAGGAGGTGACTGGTAGGGTATTAACATTTTATAATAGAATAATATTCCGTACCGTATCGTGCTGTGCCGTGCCACCCCGTTGGGTCAAAATGGATGCTACTTTTTCTAAGTAGTCCATATTTCAGTAGATTGATATCCTTCTAGGAATGCACTGAACAAAACAATCAAATTATCAAATGGTTTATAAAAACGGCAGAAAACGCTAATGAAATCGTTCTTTCCAAGATGAAATATGCTATACAGGTAAACTAAACCAGTTGTTAACCTAATGTTAGGGCTGGGCGTGTGTAGCGTTGTGGTTGCATCTTTAGCTCTTAACCTAGAGGTTCGTGGACGAATCCAAGTGGGTTCTAAATTTTTTACTTGATTTTTTTGTACTTATTGATTTATAACTACTCATACGATAATGTGTATTTGCAATCGAAAATATTGTATATAACTTACTTAACTTACTTATAACACCACTCGACTACAGCGATTTAAATTCGTTCTCCTTGATCCGCAGTACAGACTGTAGTTGTTGATTCTTTAGGGGCTTTGTGACATCATGGTTACGTAGCCCCGTGTACTTGTGTGTGTGTGTGTAGAAGTTGTCTGATAACCTGTGTCACTGTGATGTCTGTACTAGGGTGTGTACTTGTAAATGAGGTAGGATTTGTGAGGGAAGCTGTCCTTCATCCACGGTAGAGTCTGTTGTTGATTCAATAGGGGATTTGCGGCATCGTGGCCACGTAGACCCATGTACTTGGGTGTGTGTAGAAGTTGTCTGATGAACTATGTCTGAACTAGTGTGTGTACTTTTATACGAGGAAGGTTTTGGGTAGGAAGCTGTTGTTGTTGTTGACTCATTTGAGAGGGTTGGATATAATGCTCATTCAGCCCCGTGTACTTGGGTGAGTATTGCATTTTGTCTGATAACCTGTGTTATTGTGGTGGCTATATTAGTGTGTGTATTTATAATTCAGGTGAGGATTCAGTCAATCAACGCATAATAGATCACGTTACATTTCAACAAGCTAACGTACTACAACCAACATTCAATTATATTTCTTGATAAGGACAAAAAGTTATAACTATACCCACGCATTTAGGAGAAAGTAGGTTATAAGTGTTCTTTACTGAACGTCTTGTTTTAGAAAGTATTTATTATAGTCAAATTGTCTTGTATCTTACCCCCCAGGGGCTCATAGCTTGTGGGACGTGGGTTGTTGACCATGGAACCCAAGCTGAGTCTGGCATTGTTTTCACTTGTGATAGTCTCCTTTCTGTCATCTTCTTTGTCGACCTCCCTTGGTCAACCCTTGTTCTCTTCCAACCCTAACGGTATTAGGGTGCCTGAGGCCTAGGGTGACTTTCCCTTTCCAGCCTTAATCGGCCCTTGTCTCTTCCAAATTATTATCATTATTCTTTAGTAGGCTTACACAGAGCCTCTCCAAGTAAGACTCGGTAATGTACCACGTTCAGAACTAAACACATCTGTCCGGACACCAGAAGATCCGTGTTCGAACTCCAACTATTCACATTTTCAAGTCGTATTCAACATATGTGGCCACTCCAAGGAGTACTATATTAAAAAACAATTTAGCCTGTATTTTATTATTATTATTATTTTTCAAATTTGCGAATTGGTTCCAATTCAGATTGCTGCTCTCCCTTAGCTGCATATTATCAAGTTTTATCGGAGAACCGCTATTACCACTTAACTGGGATGAACGTTGAAATTTAATGCTAATTGAGGTATGCATAACATCTTTTGTATTTGGTTCACAAAAGTTCACTGGGTAGCTTGCCAGACAATTCAGGTACAGTAGCACCTGTTCATTGCTTGCAACAGTCATGTTTCTCGCTCCAGTGCCCCTCACTCTCTGAGCGGAAGTCAGCCCTTCCTGTTCAATAACAAGTGATGCCTGTGGGACTGCCAAATTGCTTATTCGTAGGTGGATAACAACAGGTTATTGAATGAAAGGAAATCCTTGAAATAAAAAGATGGCTTTTAGAGCAACCATGCAGAGCCTGCATTTCCCTGAGTAAACCGCTCCCTACTTCACAAACGTGCTGCTGTTAATTCATTTCAGGGGCATCTTGGTCATCATCCCCATGTACTTATGTGATAAGCTGTGATTCTGTAGTGACAGTAGTAGTGTGTGTAACTGTATTAGGGACAAGTGGCCCTGGGCTTGAAGTAAGTTGCTATCCCGGCATTTGTCTGGAGGGAGTGTGGGAAAGCACGGGGAAGAACAACACTCGGGATAGCCACCGTCAGTGCTGAACCTGAAATCTCCGGACTTGCTGCAGTTCTCCATCATGGTTGTGGTGAGCGATTTAACGTGCATGGCTACGCTATTGTGTAAGGCGGTATTGTTCTCGTTATAATGATGGAATCGTTACGATGAATTGAACTGGGCAAGGGGTCGGAGGGAAGCGGATTGACCTATTATAAAATATCAACTTGGCACTTCAGGATTTGAAAATGGGAAGCTATGGAAAGCTGTTTAAAGGACAGCCAATGGTGGGGCTCGAACCACTTATCTACCGAGTCCACAGACAACCTGGCGACGTGGCTTTGCGACTTTACGCGCGTAGCTACATCTGCAGTAAATAGCAATAGTGTCCTGTAAATCGCGCCCAGCACGGTCTCTACTTGGAGTATTTGTGGCTGATACGGATGAAACCATTGGTCCGGACGAAACCATTGGTTGCAGCTTGGTTAGACGACCGTGTGGACGAAACCATTGGATGCTACTTGGTTAGATGACTGTCTGGACGAAACCATTGGTCTGGACGAAACCATTGTTTGCTACTTGGCTAGATGACTGTCTGGACGAAACCCTTGGTCAGGATGAAATCATTGGTTGCTACTTGGTTAGATGACTGTCTGGACGAAACCATTGGTTGCTACTTGGTTAGACGACTGTCTGGACGAAACCCTTGGTTGCTACCTGGTTAGACGACTGTCTGGACGAAACCTTTGGTTGCTACCTGGTTACATGACTGTCTGGACGAAACCCTTGGTTGCTACCTGGTTAGACGACTGTCTGGACGAATCCATTGGTTGCTACCTGGTTAGACGACTGTCTGGACGAAACCATTGGTTGCTACCTGGTTTGACGACTGTCTGGACGAAACCATTAGTCTGTACAAAATCAATGGTCGCTACTTGGTTAGATGACTGTCTGGACGAAAATTACTGATTGCACTACAAGCAAGGGGGTTTGGGGCGTAAACCCCAGGTGAGGCTTGTTGTGTATGTAGAACAGCATTGTCACAAGGACAATTTCTATACTTGGCACGATTTACGAACATTTCTCAGTGGGCGATATTTTCGCTGGGCACGATTTTCGTACAACCACTGCAATCCCTGTTCAATCGTTTTGAAATTACCACTAGAAAACCAAGTATAAAGGAGGTGGTGGAGGTAGATTAATGGCTAGATGCACAGTGAGGTTGGTAAGGCTCTCGCTTGCTGTACCTGAGATTCTGGGATGACGTCCCACTGTAGTTGGTTGGCATTTGCCAATGATTAAACTCGAATAACCCTTGACGGCATATTTACAGGCATGATTATGTTTTCCTTAAGGGCTATCACCCATGAGGTCCGAGTTCGTTACCCACTCCACCAAGAAATATGATTCCGCTCAGAGTATGAGTGGGATAAAGTCAGCATCGTGATGAAAAGCTGAGAAGTGATGGGTTTGATTCCCACGTCAGTGATCCAAGAATTAGTTTCTCGTGGTTTCCATACTTCTACTCCAGGCAAATGCTGGAATGGTTCCTAACTAAAGACCACGGTCGCCTCCTTCCCAACCCTAGTCCGAATTGCAAATGTACGCACACAACACAGATTCTCAGACATATCCTACATACACCCAAATACACAGAGTTGATGACCACGATGCCAAAGCTCCTAAATGAAATAGCTATGATAACATAGCCTACTTGTTTATTTCCTTACGTGTCCGCCTTGGTGATAATTTAGATTTTTGCCGAGCACTAGTTGACTATTTTAGAGTTATTATATGTAATAACAGCGAAGTCAGCTGGTAAGGACCTTTCGTACATTGTGACAAGGTGTACATGAGTTCTCTTTCTCGTCTATGTCCACCTGACGCTAAAATGGTCATTTAGTGGCGCCTCTAGCGGTAAACACCGAAAGGATGTCTGGCAGTTAACTACAGTGTATCAAATGAAACAGGTCTGTTATTATGCATGTAGGTCTAGCTTTTACCTTCTTCAATCACCATCAGCAGAGTGCTCATGTCCCACTGAAAGAATAAAAAAAATAAAGAACAGCACATCACTTTTATTTTAATTTTATTTTATGCCTCCATAAAAGAAAGTCTAGTCATAAAACACATCACAGTCAGTGAATGAATTTAATGAGTTCGTAGAAGTTGACGCTAGTCAGGGGTATCGCTCGGCTCTGCTCAGCTCTGAGATACTGCATGAATGTAGGCGTATTTAATGTAATGCTCCAGCACGAACTGTGTTAATTGTACATCACTCTCTCTTCAGTCGCACAGAAGGCGCTTTGTTTCAAACGCGTGAGCTGTTTCACTTTGTCTCTTAATGACATGATGGTCTATTCCTAGTGTTCCAAGTGCGGGTATGCTTCGTCAAAGGAAAGTTAACGTCGATTAATTATTATTACTGTCGACCCCGTGGTGTAGGGGTAGCACGATTGATTCTCAACCGGAGGTCTCGGTTTCGATTTGTGGCTCATTCTGGGATGTAAGGAACTTACGTGAGGACAGGAACGGGGTGCACACAGCCTCGTGAGGGCAATTGAGTAGCTAAACCAACTGTGCCACTCTGCCCAATTAAAGTTTTCACATACGCATTGAATACTCGTGGCTGATAACCACGATGACCCGTAAATAAACAAAAGAAACTCAATTAAATTGTTGATTAATATTAATGTAATTATTTCATTAAGTAAATGAAAAGCCATTTCTACTTTATCTGAAAATTCATTGAAGGAACCGTAAACAACCCCGAGCACATTCTTCGAAAATGATCGTCGGTTAGTAATTCCGAAAGACTTTGATCCCAAAATGAGAAAAACAAAGACATTTGGTGTTTATAAATCCGTAGCAATCTAAGCCGTAAAGAAAACAGTAGCAGCTGAAAGAACAACCTCTTTGCTCTCTCGGCGCGGCGTGTTCACCAATGTAATGGTGCCGTACTAACTTCAAACGAAGCGACGAAATTCCATGGAATTCCACACTAGTTTGGAAATCCAGTTTTGCTTCGTAAGTTGTTATCATTCAGTACATAGATATGTTAGCCGCCTTCTAGGTTCAGGAAAGGAATGGCAAAAATATTTGTAGAGGACCAAACATTAACAATTTTCGACTCTGCTGGCCAAGAACAACACTCGAGAATATTTATGTAATGGTGATGGTGATCGGTAGGCCTTCTCAGACTTACTGAAAAATGTAGCGTAATAATAATAACAATAAAAAAACCAGAAAATTGAATTTAGATCACAACACAAAATAAATAGGCGTAAATGGACAGATGAAGAGAATAAGTCAAATAGTGAACGGATGAAAGGTTGTTGGGAATATAAAGGAAGGAAAATAGCCAACACCAAAAGCTAGATTTTTGTGTTTTTAGCGCTCTTCTTAAAGGGGAGTGTACGCAAATAATAATAATAATAATAATAATAATAATAATAATAATATAATAATATGTTATCCCCTTATTAATTCCGTTATTATGAGATGGGGATTGAGGTGAGATAACCCCTACATGAAGAATGGTTTATATGGCCAGATGCCTTTCCTGGTACCAACCATAATGAGGAATTGATGAAATGATGAAAATCCACAGCCTGCTTCCAGTCTCCGACCGGGTCAGGAATGGAATGAATGAAGCCCCCATCTGGCGGCGAGGATATGGACTGTGCCTGCTGCCGAGGCCTGACGCACTCCTCCCATGAAATTGAAATACAGTCGAAGAATCTGGATCAAGTGTTGGAAGGTGGAAACCTTGACCTATTCGAAGGTATTGTCCTAACATTTACGTGGATTTGAATAATATTGAGAAACTACAGAAAACTTCCGTAATGGGGGATTCGAACTCTTCTCTCATCTCTCGTATCTCTTCCCCTCTCTTCTCTTATACACACACACTAGAACAGACATCACAGTGGCACAGGTTATCAGACAAATTGTACACACACACACCCATGTACTCGGGGCTACATGACCTCGATGTCACAAAGCCCCTAAATAAATCCACAACATACACTTTATTTCTCTTCTTTCTCGGCTGGCTGCGTAGCTCAACGGTATCGTTCTCGCCTGCTATTTCCAAGGTTGCTGGTTCGAATCCTGGCACAGCCAGTTGGCATTTGAGGGTGCGTATTGAACCCTTCAGAATAGCAGTGTTTATATGCAAGAATCTTTATCAAGGGGTCGCGCTCAGTTCCTAGTGTGATGTTTACGTTCGCCAAACAACATGCTCTACTGAGGTAAGGGTCATAGGATTTAAACTATAATTAAGAAAGAAAGGTGACAAGATGTAAAATAATAACATGATTTAATGACTAATAGTGCATAAAAATAATATAAACAACAATAATAAAATAAAATCCTCCCTGAATTTTCCCATGACAGGAATATCTATCAAAGTTGAGGAGTCAGACGGATCTCCCCCTTTATAAAAATGTGGATCCTAGTTCCACTAACTTGCATTTTGGATTTTATGTACGCGTAATGACTAACTACGAGGAATGAGTACTTTGGATGACTGTTCGTTTGCAACGGGTTAACAGCCACGATGCTTACGAACAATCATCTCGTAAATCAACGTTTACGGATATGGAACATGACACTAATAAAAACCCTCAAAAATGTAATGCTGACACACACACTAAAATCTACTATTTACAGGAATCTCTCTCGAGACCCTCATTTAGCGCGATGATGCACTGGACAAAATGAGCTGCCAACTCCGGCCAATTGCTCAATCCACAAACAAGGAAATACAGCATTGCACGTGACTTCACGGGTCACTGATATGGAATATAAACATGGACTAAACCAACAACAACAAAAGCCTGACCGGCTAAGATTACTTTATATGAACAAAACTGCATGTTAAGGTAACGCTTCGGAGATTATCGTGATTCGTAGGCAACTCCCATTTATTTAAACAATTTTTACCATTGATCAGTTCTTAATTCTGTATTTCAAGTAATTACGGAGCCAAACGAGCACTCCTCACTAATGACCTTGCTTGCAACCTTCAGTCCGTCTTGTGAAACAGCTCCCCTCTTCCTCAATACCAGTCATTGTCCCAACTCCAGTGTGTAAAAAATAACTGACCAGCTGTGCCGTTATCTCAAGGAACCAACAGCAACAAAATCTCAACCACCTCAACATATGGTCAGACATTAATCAAATATCCACAATTGCCCTCGCAAGGTAACAATATGGACTTGGCATCAAGCTGACAGAAATCAGTCTACGCTGAAATTCCCGCTTGTAATAACCACAAAATACACACACACACTTCTGGGAATGACATGACGTTTCTCACACAGATCGGCTGAATAGATGCTCACAAACAATTAAAAAAAAATTAAAACCTACGATAGAGCTGACTGCTCTTCGTCACAAATCACATTGCTCCAAAGGCAATAATCTCACTGAATCTGATCAATAATAAACCTTAAAAAGGATTAATTACCCTCCATTCTATTGTATAATTATATTACTTCAGTCCTACTTCTGAAACACAACATATCTCCGAGAGACGTTTTTAACCGCATTGCGTAACATATGCAAACACGGTCGTCCACATAGCTACGTTAGTTAAAACAACAAACAAACAAGAACCTTCCACTAATAACATATATGCGAGCTGCTTCCATGCAAAGGGTGTGTCAGACCAAAACTAAATATACTACGTTAATCACACAAGCAAATTATTTACAAAACAAAATATGTCCCATACACCATAAGTTAATTTATCAGATAATAATAAGAATATTATTCAGTACTCATCCTCGGCCAGTCACCCGTCAAAGGACATCCGCTGCCATCTCCCAACTGAATGCTTCTTAGCTCATCTCAGCCATCTGGACGGAGTGTTGATAGTTCCAGACTTCCTTCAGGATAAGCGATGTCATCTCTCGTGCTGATTCAAAAAGTTATATTATTATTCACTTGATATCTGACTACTAAATTCGCCGTTTCAGGTACTACTTTCCCCGGAACTGTCTGTTGGCGAATTATCGAAGATACTGCCCCTACAAAATATAGTACTGTGACTATCTATCACTGAATTTAACACATTTATAATAATTTCTGTGTCCACTGACACATAAAATATAATAACTTACGTCCTCAGACGAGCAAAAGTAATAGCTTCCGTCCTCAGACGAACAAATGTAATGAGGCACTGTCTTGGCTCTTCACGCCACTTATAAATGAACCGGCCCTAGGTATTGATAGTGGGGGAAATTATATAAAAATTTCTCAAAATAATAGTGGTACAGGAATGAAATAAATATCACTGAACTCGAAAAATAGCGCAGGTCAAGAATATGCCCATTAATCCTAGAATCGATCGTAGAGATTTTGTCTAGGCGATCTCCCGCGTTAATGCTAGCCATCGCGTACCCAAGCTAGACTTGCCGCGCTGGTAAGCATTCTTCTCTCATTGGTTCCACATTTTCTGTAACTTGGCGGTTATTATCAGACCTTGGCTTCGTAGGAGTGTCTAGTATTTTCATCAGCCACTCACGTTACTGCATCATATTTTTTCTAGGCGCGAATATCACAATGAACATACCAGAAGCGTGTCTCACTGCGCGTCGCTTCTATTTTGAGGTGGCCACCACCTGTCGTTCTGAATCATTGCTAGGTCTTTCTTTTCACAATCCTAAGTATTTAGCCTTTTGTCAAACTGCTGCAGGTATGTCCCCATTATCTCCAACCAATGCTTGAATATTTCCTCATCTCGGTCTGGCTATTTTCATGATGCTGGTGGAAATATGTATTAATTGAAGAAATAAAACATCGAATCATTTATCCATCAGAGGGTAAAGGGTTCAGTATATGCGAGGGAGCCGTGCCAGTACATTTACTCGCACGTTAAAGATCGCCTTCGGGGCAAAATTTCGGCACCCCCGGCGTCTTTAAAAGCCGCAGTTGTTAAAAGGGACGTAATACCAATAACTTTATTATCTTCTTTTCTCTATATATGCCCCACCCCTGCGACTTCAGTGGCGTAGTTTGTAGCTTCTCTGCCCAGCATCGCGGGTCGAACCCGAAGTCTTCGTATTTTTAAAAACGTGAAATGTCCCTCAGTATGCCTTCCTTCGGAGAAGCAGTAAAGCCGGCGAGCCCATATCATAGATTTATGACACGTAAAATAACCTTCCACTAACTACACTTGTGTGAAGCTAAAATTTGTAGGTTAGATTTTATTAACGCCCTTAAAATAGCAACGTTCGCCGACAGATGCTGGTTGCGTTGGCATCTAGTAGCCAAGTTCACAGCTAGGTGTCGTTGACGGTAGCATTTGGTACCAAAAGTAGGAACTACTTGAAATTATCGTCTACAGTCCTTACTTGAATTGAAAACAGATAACACACACTAATACAGCCATCACAATTAACACCAGTTATCAGACAGGTTCCACACACACCCAACGTACACGGGGCTACATGACCGCTTGTCGCAGCCCCTGAACTAGAGCTTTTCATACTTTTTCTCATGGCGACACCCTATTAGCACTCACAATTCTACTCGACACCAATTTAATTATTTTAGTTATAAACATATACTATTTTAACAAAGGAGATTCATTTAAAAAAAAATCATAGTATACTGTATATATGATTTTCCAAGTATAATAGGCTATATTAAACACCTTTTTCATAGATACGAAACTTGAACCTTGGTGATTCATTTCAATAACTGCTATGGGCTTGGCGATCCTTACAAATCTGCTTTGTATTCGATGGGAACAAATTCACACGGATTTCCTCATCTAACATTCTCATACTTTGACGTTTAACTGTTTTTGTATTAGACGCAACAGAAAACGCACTTTCACACTTTTACTCAGGTGAGGAATGTGTTGTTGAATAGAAACACAGTAGCTGTCTAATTCTGACTTTTGGTACTTGCGTATTAATGTCTGGTTGTTTTTAAGTTCCTGCAGTTCCTCCTCTACAGTAAGATGAAGTTCACAAGAGCTGGAGGGTGCAAAAGGATTTCTTATCCAGTCACATTGGTTTACATTTAGTGTTGGAAAATATCCATCCATCCTAGATTTCAGTTGCATTAAATGAACCAGTGGTTATATTTTGTCACAAATTGGGCATTTAGATGTCAATGGAAACATCTCAAAATTGCTTTCATTTGTTTTTATCAACCATACACAGACTTTGTCCCTTGACCCTTTATAGGGCAAAACCATTTTTAGCCTACTTTCGATTTTTGCAAAAAATGAAAGTAGACTTATGAGATCACTACAGGGCGAAAAAAGTGTGTCTGTCTGTGTGTGTGTATGTGTGTGAGTCTGTGTGTGTGTGTGTGAGTGTGTGTACTCTGAATGTCTGTCCCCCCCTATCAATTCGAACACGGTGAACGCAAATTGAACGAAATTTGGTACAAAGGTAGCACTAGCAAAGGACACCTCAGTGTCATGTTTTATATCGCCGCCATCTTGACGGAAACGTAATGGCGGCCACACAAATGTTCAAAGCTTAAATCAAATTACGACTAACCTAATCATCCGATCTCTACCAAATTTTGCAACATCATACATTTATGGGGGCAGCATCCTTTGACCAAACTAATAGGTCATCAGCCTAATAGTTTGCGGATGGCGGCCATCTTTGTGTGAAAATCGATTGCCCCTATTAATTCGAACACGGTGAAACCGAATGGAACGAAATTTGGTACAGAGGTAGTACTAGCAAAGGGCACCCCAGTGTCATGTTTTATATCGCCGCCATCTTGACGGAAACGTAATGGTGGCCACACAAATGTTCAAAGCTTAAATCAAATTACGACTAACCTAATCATCCGATCTCTACCAAATTTTGCAACAACATACCTTTATGGAGGGAGCATCCTTTGACAAATCTAATAGGTCATTAGCCTAATAGTTTGCGGATGGCGGCCATCTTTGTGTCAAAATCGATTACCCCTATTAATTCAAACACGGTGAAACCGAATGGAATGAAATTTGGTACAGAGATAGCACTAGCAAAGGGCACCCCAGTGTCATGCTTTATATCACCGCCATCTTGACGGAAACGTAATGGGGGCCACCCAAATGTTCAAAGCTTAAATCAAATTACGACTAACCTAACCATCCTATCTCTGCCAAATTTTGCAACAACATACCTTTATGAAGGAAGCATCCTTTGACAAATCTAATAGGTCATTAGCCTAATAGTTTGCGGATGGCGGCCATCTTTGTGTCAAAATCGATTACCCCTATTAATTCGAACACGGTGAAACCGAATGGAACGAAATTTGGTACAGAGGTAGTACTAGCAAAGGGCACCCCAGTGTCATGTTTTATATCGCCGCCATCTTGACGGAAACGTAATGGTGGCCACACAAATGTTCAAAGCTTAAATCAAATTACGACTAACCTAATCATCCGATCTCTACCAAATTTTGCAACAACATACCTTTATGGAGGGAACATCCTTTGACAAATCTAATAGGTCATTAGCCTAATAGTTTGCGGATGGCGGCCATCTTTGTGTCAAAATCGATTACCCCTATTAATTCAAACACGGTGAAACCGAATGGAATGAAATTTGGTACAGAGATAGCACTAGCAAAGGGCACCCCAGTGTCATGTTTTATATCACCGCCATCTTGACGGAAACGTAATGGGGGCCACCCAAATGTTCAAAGCTTAAATCAAATTACGACTAACCTAACCATCCTATCTCTGCCAAATTTTGCAACACCATACCTTTATGAAGGAAGCATCCTTTGACAAATCTAATAGGTCATTAGCCTAATAGTTTGCGGATGGCGGACATCTTTGGGTCAAAATCGATTACCCCTATTAATTCGAACACGGTGAAACCGAATGGAACGAAATTTGGTACAGAGGTAGCACTAGCAAAGGGCACCTCAGTGTCATGTTTTATATCACCTCCATCTTGACGGAAACGTAATGGCGGCCACACAAATGTTCAAAGCTTAAATCAAATTACGACTAACCTAATCATCCGATCTCTACCAAATTTTGCAACAACATACCTTTATGGAGGAAGCATCCTTTGACAAATCTAATAGGTCATTAGCCTAATAGTGTGCGGATGGCGGCCATCTTTGTGTCAAAATCGATTACCCCTATTTATTCGAACACGGTGAAACCGAATGGAATGAAATTTGGTACAGAGGTAGCACTACAAAAGGCCACCTCAGTGTCATGTTTTATATGACAGCCATCTTGACGGAAACGTAATCGCGGCCACCCAAATGTTAAAGGCTAAAATGTAATTACGACCAACCTAATAATCTAGTCTCTACCAAATTTTGCAACAACAAATCTTTATGTGTGAAGCATATTCTGACCAAACTGCTAGATCATCAGCCCAATAGTTTGAAGATGGTGGCCAAGTATGTGTGCAAATCGATTCCCCCTATCAATTGAAACACGGTGAAACCAAATTGAACGAAATTTGGTACAGAGGTAGCACTAGCAAAAGGCACCTCAGTGTCATGTTTTATATGGCCGCCATCTTGACGGAAACGGAATGACGGCCACCCAAATGTTAAAAGCTTAAATCAAATTTCGACCATCCTAATAATTTGATCTCTACCGGATTTTGCAACAACATGCCTTTTTGTGGAAAGCATCTTATGACTGACTACAAAGTCATCAGCCCAATAGTTTGCAAATAGCGGCCATGTATGTGTGCAAATCAATTCCCCAGATCAATTCAAACATGGTGAAACCGAATTGAATGAATTTTTTTTTCCAGATGTAGCACTAGCAAAGGGCACCTCATATTCATGTTTAATATCCCTATAGCACGTTGTATTTCAACAAGCTACTACAACCAACATTCAATTATACTCCTTGAAAAGGACAAAGAGTTATAACAATACCCATGCATTTAGGAGAAAGTAGGCTATATGTTCTTTCCTGAACATCTTGTTTACTTTTATGTGTTTCTAAATTTTAATTTATTTTCATTATTATAATTATAAATAATGTTATTTTTCCCTCTAATTTTGATAGTTTTATTGAATTAATTAATTAACTAATTTCGAATTGATTTTTACAATTATTTTCATTTTAATTTAATTTTTAATTTTTATATTTCTTTTATTATTGTAATTTTATTTATATATTTATATTTTATTTTTACACTTGAATTGTTAATGTTTTTAGTTCTTTTTAAATTTTATCCAACACATTACGTCAAGTACTGTAGATGCGAATATAATTTTTGATTTCTAGAAATACTGGCACTTCGGCATGAAAATTCTCGGAAATTTGGCTGAAAGATTCAACTATCAGCATCTTTGAAAGCATAAAGGGTTAAAGCGGATGTTAGTAGCAAGTTTGTGCTTATCAACATCTCAATTACTCGGCTAATACGCCGAACGAGGGGAAGCAAGTTTACTATTTTCTCACAGGTTCTTTGTATCCTGAATTTATAAGTGCGACCCTGTTTGGAAAGCACTGCCCTAAACTGAGGAACCAACCAACCTACCTACCTATATTGTCCCCATGAAGCACCCTATTCCAACCCCGCTGGGAATCGAACCAAATCCATTTCTGAGGAAAGCTGTTATATTCGCCACCAGACCATGGCAATGGTTCGGGTTGTATGACCATAAGATTCTGAAACTCTTATTTCACGTAAGAAAATGATTATGACAAAGTCTATCCAATTAAACTTGAGCGTATGTTGTACTCCAGTCATTATCCTATTAGCTGATTAAATTACCCGTAT
The DNA here is from genome assembly GCA_946902985.2 of Meconema thalassinum. Taxonomy (NCBI): domain Eukaryota; kingdom Metazoa; phylum Arthropoda; class Insecta; order Orthoptera; family Tettigoniidae; genus Meconema; species Meconema thalassinum. The sequence goes on from OX336388.2 coordinate 1,213,943,320, forward strand.
CTCCTTGTATTTGTAAAGAGACTATGATCGCATATATGAAGCCATTACAGACAATATTAGTCTAGAGAAATATTCTTCATGTAATTTATTCTTTGCCACCAATTAGTTTAGTAGGGAAGTACGCGCTGTTAGCACGTTAAAGCACTTTGGATTTCTCGTTCTGTATATGGAGTTAGAGACTCTGTTAAATCTCCACTTATTGTTATTAGTCGAAATTTTATGTTTTTCAGTTGGCCAACACGATTATACCCAATTGTAATGGGTGTTTCCCTAATCTGGAATAAAATATACACAAGATTAATAAATACACTCTGATGATCAGTTTCGATCGTCAAGCGATCATCATCAGGTCCTTTTCACTTAGGCTATTAAATCTATGTCTACAAGTATGGGTGATGCGCTTTTAGTGCCGGGAGTGTCTGGGGACATGTTCAGCTCGCCCGAGTTTGTAGCTGCTTCTATGCGGACACCCATGGGGTGAGCTACACGTACCTTCACATGTGGAGTGTTGTCTGAGGAAGAAAGTGTGAATGTAACGATAGTTAGGGAACAACCCCGGCATTTGCCTGGAAGGAAGATGGAAAACCACAGAAGACCTTCTTTAAGGTTGCCTGCGGGGGGATTCGAACCTCTTCGCCTTCCGGATGTGAGTGAGTGCCTGCAGCTACGCCGTAACGACCACGACTAACTCACCCGGTATGGGGTGATGGTATTTGCAATATATACGCTTATTTAGTTCCATTACTTGTTAAACTATCACAACTAGTCGAGACTTTTTAGTTTTATGTGATTTTTTAATTTGAGATACTGACTGTGGTGTTTATTTTTAGAATTAGGGAAACACCCATTAAAAATAGTTACAATCGTGTTTGCCGACTGAAAAAATCTCTGCAGAAATCTTTCCATTAAAGCAGGGGTACCCAACCTCTTTCAACTAAGGCCCACATTGTAAATACTTGAAGGACCTTTCGGTCCAATAACACTCCGTGGGTTTGGGGGGTTTGGACTTTAAAAAAATATAGGTGCAATATGGTGGGTTTTGTGGCTGTCTGAGCTTAGTTTTGTTAGTATTGTTGCCGTTTTCTATATTTATTTATAGTTGATAAAAATATAAAACACTAACGAAATTAAATATTTTCAATAAATCTCTTTAAAATAGAAGTACGATGATATTCAATACACTCATACCGCATGAATGACAAAGGGTGAATATTTATGTTCATTTGACGCAATTATTAATCAAATTATGAAATAAAGTTCATGATAATTTAATTTAGTGTGACGACTGGAAAAACTTTGTACCGGCACATAAAATTTCTCTCCACTTAGGATCGAACTTAGTTGTACCAATCATTAATAAGGATTTTAAGATGTTCATCAGTGAGTCAATGACCTTGGGTAGGGGTGCGCGTACACTGTTTTGTCCAGTCAGCTTTAGTTGTTTCAAAGTTTTGGCGACATGGCGCGGACGCCGATCGGCGGGCCATACAAAATAGTCTCGCGAGTCGTAGGTTGGACAGTCCTGCATTAAAGGAAAGAGACCATCGTCGTTGAGTATTTCCTGAATAAGCGTACAGTAGGTTTTGATTTTGTCTGTGTCTTCTTAAATCTAATAATCTTTTTCATTCTAGTGGCGCTTTAAACACAAACATTAAAGTTCCATTGAATGACCCTAGTAAGCTCCTGTCTGTAGACGTTTTACTACTAGACTTTGCGAAACTGAAACGACTGCTAGATCTCTACCTGTAATATTCTTTCCTGTTTTATGGGGTCATACGGTTTAAGAACAATTGTGCGTTACGTTGAAGGAGATATGGCATGGTCGCAGCCAATGTAATGGGTGCACGACCATAAAAACATAAGAGTCTCTCAATAACACCCCAGCACAAACATTTATAGGCTATAGAATTTTATCGCGCTTACGTTCTATCAAATAAAAGGAACTCATCTCAGGGTTTTTCTTTGTTCAACCTCCGACTAGAGGTTCTTTTGATGATGACCTCTTATCTTTACAGACGTCCCGTGAATGTCTGCTGAGGTACAGTAGATGAAGTATCAATCACATGGGACGATTCTGAACCGCTAGTTTTCTTTGTTGTTGCTGTGTACAGTATATCAGTTGCTAGCGGATTCTTTAAGAGAGTTAAACATCCCTCAGTATGCTTTCCTTTGGAGGGGAAGTAAAGCTGGCGGGTCCATGTCATAGATTTATGGCATGTAATAGAACCTCCCACTAACTAAACTTGTGTGAAGCAAAATTTGTAGGCTAGGTTTGATTAATGCTCCAACGTTCGTCACCAGGCGTAGGTTTCGATGACATCTAGTTGTAGTCAAGCTCACAGCTAGGTATCGTTGACGGTAGCATATGGTAGCGAAAGTAGGAACTAATTGAAATTATCGTCTGCAGTCCCTACTTGAATTAAAAACAGATAACACACACTAATACAGGCATCTCAATTAACACCGGTTATCAGACAGATTCTACACACACCCAAAGTACACGGGGCAACATGACCGTATTGTCGCACCCCCTAAACTAAGGAACCAACCAACCAACCATCAGTTGCTATGGTAATATGTTTCGTCCGGCGGTTCGTATTCCACATAAATACAAGGTGCCGCTGATTATGATCGCAAGATTAACTGTCTCATAGAACCTGCAAGCATTTGTGCACAAGGTTGTGGAATCAAACCCTGACATAGGTGATTATCAATTACATGTGTTTAAATGTGTCGTTAGATCTACATTCAAGACGGTCCCCAGGGCAATATTACGGCACCCTGATGTCTATAAAACCATAACAGTTGAACGTTTCATATACGTTATTATTATTAATTGTAAAAAATATGTAATTAGTGATGTAGCCATACGCTAAATAAATATATAATTATTTATTATATTAATTATTATTATTTAGAATAACCCTTTTAGGGGTACGGTAAATTAACTTTGAATATTTTTCTTTGTAGAATGCAAATACATTTACCATTGATAGCACAAATATTTGAATATTTGTCTTTTTTTTTCAAATCCCTTCATTCTTTGAGTGTGTCGTCCCTGTTCGTTTTGAGTCCACTTTCTTCTAATTGTTAGTTTCTTTCTCTCATGAAACCTTGCTTTTTAATTTATTTCTCTAAAAATATCATGTTTTCTATTTCTTCTGTTTAAATTCCACCGTTTTTCACATCTTTTACCATTTCAATGAACCATGTTGTTTTGGGTATGTAACTGTAATATTTTTAAGTCAACCAAAAATAATTCATTTTTGAATTAATTTGGTAATTTTTTATTAGAATTTTATTAGTATGCTCATTAATTATTATTATTATTATTATTAATCCTTCGTTACGGTCAACTAAGGACCACGTCATGTCAACTGTTTCTTCTGCATTTTAATGTTGGCCCAGTATTCTTTCATTCGCAATCGATGTTGCACCTTTCTCTCTGTCGTCCACGCCTTTCCAGTTTTTAGTTTCTATTATTATTATTATTATTTAGTTTCTGAAATACTTTTAAGACAACCAAATAAATAATTCATTTTTGAATTTTTATAGCTCTTCATTTGAGCATCATAACTTTGTAAATTCAATTATAATTTTTGGAGCGTTTCTTTTCTCTCTTTGGATGTGAAATATTTATTAAGGCTTCATATTTTAAGACTGCCACGTCTATATAACGCAGCTTATAGCGGACAGACTTCGCTTTAAAGTTCATTTTTTTGTTTCTTCCATCGCACAGAACCTTGAAGAATATCTGGGTCTTAACAAAATCCTGTTTTCACGTCGTTAGATGACGGCAGTTGATGAACGAGCTGGCTTGAAGTTCGTATACTCTCCGTTTTTTCTCTTTTAGTGTGGGGTTATTTTTCTCTGTCTTTCTCTTACGTGTTTCCAAGAAAATAATCTCCGAACTATCCTCTTTCTGCGTGACCTGCCTACATAAACAAACACATGGCCTGTGCCCATGATTGGAGCCGATTAAATGTCCTTGCTCTTAACGTATTGAGTAATTATACAGTTATGTCCTTTAATAACCACCTACTGCACTACTTGGGGTCGTTTTCCGTGATTAATGCTTCCAGATTTCATTGCCAAGGTTTAGATTCCCTTCTATGGTATAATATGCAGTTCATGGTGGTCTTGTAGTTACTGGTCATATTTAGAGAGGTATGCAAATAGTCAATCCAAATTAACTATGCAGTATGCAGGACTAACTCTTAAAATAAGCGGTGTTGAATATCATCATGGCGTAAAGTGTTCGATGTTTACTTAGTGTGCGCAATGTTACGGATTCAAACCCTTTCGTAATTTGAGGGAATTTGATTGTGGGAGACCCGTGGCATTAGGCTAACCGACACGTTGAAACCCCATCCAGACCGAAAAACTGGCACACCAATATCTCTAGAACTACAGCAAATTGAAGTAAAATACGTATTATTATTATTATTATTATTATTATCGTAATCTTTACCATAATGTTTGACATGCTAATTTAAAAGAAGCCAGTTCTAAGTGAGACCACTACTTTTTCACGTAATGCGTCTTTTCCCTGTGTAAAAATTGCATTATCAGTAACCTGTATCTTATCTAACATATAGCCAATTCTCAATAGGTGGTTTTCGGTTGGGGCCCAATAAACGCATCTTAGGTAATTAATTACGTAGACCCATTTCAATTAAGAAGCACCTAAATGTTTTAAGATTTTCTAATTTAACATTTTGCTGGATCACTTTTACGAACAAATAAATAAGATTTTTTTTATGTACCAAGAACGTCAATGTGATCATAACCGAGTCCCAATGAGACCTTTGCGCAAAGAGATTGTTCAAGATATCTGTGTTAGGTTTAATCTACTGTAGATAATATTGGTGTGGCTATTAGTGTGGAGAGGTGAGTGTATCTCATATTCCGTAACGATTGCGGTCTGTTCTGTCCTGTTGTATTGCTAACATTCTTTGTAAAGAGCTCGGTAACTGATAATTCATGGAGGAAGGAGCAGGCGGCTTGAGAGTAGGCAGGCAGGAAAGGGCCTCTCTTGCAGAAAGGGGGCGGAATACTCTATTGGGAGGTGCCGAACTAATGCGTCCTGAATAATAGAGCAGGCACTTTTCGGACAGACAGGCTAGGGAGCTCTTCTTACTACCAGGGCGGGGTCGACAAGCTTTACATGGCAAAACCTTGCTTATTGCTCTGTGGTCACTATAAAGTCCGCCTTAAACTATCTGTCAAATACTAAGAAACTGTTGGAATATTCATGAAACTCCTCGAAAACAGGGGAATATTTTAGGAAATCAGTGAAGCTAAATGTTAATAACTAGCAATGTGGCTCTTAAACCTTTTGAGAGCATTGGCCTACTACTGTAAGCGTCCGCTGCTCTGCCACATGACCTGCATATTGCAGGAAGACTCTTGGCCAGCATGACGTGTCCCCTCGGCCATTAACTTTGGCGATATTAACCTGGGTCGCTGACCAATTGTCCTTACGAGGCTGAGTGAACCCCTTTCCAAAAATCGCGTCTTTTCTAAATATCCTGACGGCCCGGTAATTAAACCCGGACCTTCTAGGTAAGAGGCAAGCGTGCAACACCTTAATAATAATAATAATGATGATGATAATAATAATAATAGTAATAATAATAATAATAATGTGTGTTTAACGTCTCTATTAACTAGCGCGGTATTGCTTCCACGTAACTTACTAGTGGCGGAATCCTCTTCTTTCTCTGCCTCTCTCGGTTGGAGCAGATGACCTAGCTGTTACGCCCCATAAAACAACCATAACTAACTAAAACTAGCCTCTCGGGTTCGATTCCCACTCAAGCATACAGGAAATGGTTTGCCCCATTTCTACTGCAGGTAAATGCTGGGATGGTACCTAACTTAAGGCCATGGCTGCTTCCTACCCAAATCCTATCGCAGTCGGACAGTACGTCCGCTAGGAATGCAGGGCGTTCGGGCTCGAATCTCATGACAGTCACATTTTTAACGTTGACATTTTTAGTATGATCGCTTTCAGAGCATGTTATTCCCTCAGGATTGTCCAGTAGAGAGTGTTGGTGTTCTTATTTACTATACGGGTGGTGATTATTTCTTAAGGTTGTAATATATGAGACTGGCTGTAGAACGGTAGAAGGTGATGAATACTAACCTACGTGTTGGATCATTTATCTTCGCACATTACCTCACTCGCTAATGAGATCGATGCCACTCCCGCTCTACTTTCCATTTCACTCAGCATAAACCTCGTGGTGTTTAAACTAAATGCTATACCAATGGGTACTTATTATTGTATTACATGTTATGTCAATAAATTGAATTAGGTACATTAATTAATTGTTCCAGTTTCGGCCACATTGTGGCCTTTAGTACATTGTTTTTAAAATAAACTATTGTAATTGCGAGCAAAGTTTGAATATAATTATATTATACTTGAATTTTAAAACCATTTTGATATATTTTTTAAAATAATTTTTCTCATGAAAAGCTACATAAAAATGGTTTCTGCTACAAATGCAATATAATACATTGTCCTTCAATGTATGAAATATCAGTGTGATTCAGTTACTCACAAAATTCATATTGAAATTACATTCTAGCAATTGTGTGGGACCTGTTACTATGAATTATTGCGCAATGGTTTGTATTTTGTGCTTCTCTGTCTTATGTATTTAGAGAAGAATGGTATTGGCTTAGTTAGCAGCATATCTCGCTGTATAACTCAGCAACCTGGCGTAAAACAGCATTCAGTCTAGAAGTCTTAAATTTAACTAGTAGAAATCTGAAATTCATTTCATAGTTACCTCAAAAATTGTACAGCGTTTTTGTTCCTTGAAGATTTGTATGACTCCACCCAGGGGATCGCATCTAGTGGGACGTGGGTTGGCGACCACGGGACCCCAGCTGAGTCCGGCATTGATTCCACTGACTTGTCCCGGGCTCCTCTCCGTCTTCTTACCTGTCGACCTCCCTTGGTCAACTCTTGTTCTTTTCCGACCCCGACGGTATTAGGGTATCCGAGGCCTAGGGATTCTCTTCCTTTCCCGCCTTAATTGGCCCTTCTCTCATCTTTCCTGATCCCTCATTCTTCGAAGGATCAGTCCTCTTTCCATTATAGTCCCTTTTCTCTTCAAGATTCCCGCCCTGATTTTATGAATTGGTTCCCGGTGTCTCTAAATTACATTTTGAGACTTTTTTCTTTTTAACTCAACCACATTTTGTAAGTTGTTTCAATGTGCATTGCACTTTGTAAGTATATTCGGTCTAAACTCCATTTTGCAAGTATTTTCAATCTCAATTGCATTTTGTAAGTACAGTATTTTGAATCGCGGGCTTTCACATATTGTGAGTATTTTGAATCTACCATACATTTTGTAAGCATTTTCAAATTCAATTGCATTTTGTAAGTATTTTGAATTTCAATTGCACTTTGTGAGTATTTTGATTCTGAACCGGCCTTTTTCAGTCTCACTTGCATTGTGTATTTTCAATTCCAATTGCATTTTGTAAGTATTTTGAACCTCAATTGCATTTTGTACGTTTTTTCAATTTCAAGTGCATTTTGTAAATATTTTGAATTTAAATTCCATTTTGTAGAGTATTTCGAATCTACATTGCATTTTGTAATTATTTTGAACCTAAACTACATTTTGTGCGTATTTTTCAATCTAAATTCCTTTTGTGAGTATTTTCCTTCTAAATTACCTTTACCTTTCGTAAGTATTTCCACTCTTCATTTTGTGAGCCATTTCAATCTGAGTTCCATGTTGTAAGTAATTTCAGCCCAGCGTAATTTTCGTTCTGGTTTTCATTTCATTGTCATTTTCGCTATCACCCAGACCATTAGGGGCCGATAACCTAGATGTTAGGCCCCTTAAAACAACAATCATCATCATCATCATCATCATCATTTGTAGGGCCCGGATGTTGATGTCATTAAAAAGTTTAAAAGATGCACTTAAAATTTACAAAAATGACTGAAATAAATGACCTATAAATTCTAAAAATGCTCTATAAAATGTCGAAAATGATCTTAAAATAATAAACTCACCAATATTTCTAAAATGAATGTCTTGAGATGTTGCATAATGTTTTATACCCGGTGTTTTTGTCCAGCGCTTTATTCAGTTTTGATGCAGTACCCGCAGCAATGTCTCCACGATTGTTGCTAAGACTAGTTTCCACCCGGTTGATTAAGGAAATGGAATGAACCATTTCTTCGCCCGTTTTCTCCAATGATGTGATTGTTGCTGTCAATAACGCTACTAGCTTCTTCTTAACTCTGAGAGACGTAACTTCCTCATTTAAAGCTGTGACATGACTTAACTCGATAAAAATTACCTTAAAAGGCCGATTTCTCTAAAATATGACCCAAAAAATCTACCAAACTTAAAAAATGCTCATAAAATGAAAAATAGCAAACTATGCAAAAATAAGAGTTTAGTGCTTTTCAGTCGGTCAACACGAATGTACCCAAAAGAGATGGGTTATGCCCTAATCTTGAAATAAATTACATGAGATTAATAAAACACTAGGATGACCAGTTTCGATCGTCAAGCGATCATCATCAGATCCATTACACTTAGGCTACAAAATCTATGTTTGAAATACAGGTGAAAATATTTACAATATGTACAATTATTTAGTTGCAGTATTGGTACTGCAACTGTCAGTGTATGCTAAATGCAGTATATATGTTAGGTGAAATGCTAAATGGTGATAGCTATCCGGAGATTGTACTTTAGAGAGATTATATGGTTGTAAACTATGGTTAAACTATAACATTTTTGGCTAACTACTTATCTGATTGTCTTCCGTATTACAGCTACTCGCAGTTTACTAAGGCAACACTGAAAATATGGCTTCAAACACCACTATGCAAAAATATGCAAAATAAAAATGACATACTTGAAGACGGGGTGGCCCGTCTCGAGTTTCTATGTACTTCAGCATTGTTTCAGACAGCTCAGTAAAAAGATGACATGTCATCAACATCCGGGCCCTAATCATTTGTATGACTTGTTGTAAAACATATTAATATTGACACCAAATCTGTGGATTTTTGTATTTAAGTTACGGGAATTTTAGCGGGCATCTACGGATACCGATAATTACTGAGTGAGTAGTAATTTAACAATAGCTATTCCTTTTCTTGACTATTTCAAGAGCCTTGTATTGTTACGTTCAGTGTAACATTGAGCAAGGAGGAGGCAGAGTGCAAAGTCGAGAGGATAATGAGGAGATAATGCAGTGTAGTGTAATCAAAAGGGCAGGTGGCTAACAAGCTTAATGAAAAGTGTAGCTGACATCTTACACCCCCGTGTGTTACCTGAGACCTGTTCGCACGAGCTTCGCCTGGCCGCTTCCTAGTCTCTCCTCCAGTGGTGGGCGAGAAACACAACAACCTGCCGCAGAGTTGGCACAAGTGTTCAGCGAGCAGAATGTTCACTTTCATCACGTCAATGAAGTTTTACTCCAAACAAGAGCTTCGTTTGAATAACTTGATGATTGTGTTGTGCCATCTAAGTGTTTAATGTTTTACTTGTTCATTTATTTATTTATTCAGAACATTCTTCTTTAAGATTGCATACATATTTTTATGTATGTTTTGTTTCCATATTGCAAAACTGCTGTATACAGTACCGGTACTTCAGATTTATTTATTCCTTATGAGTTGTAAATTACGTTTTACTGTCAACAATGCAATATTTTGCTTTCTGTGACACCAACGTACGTATTAACGGTACGAATCTAAGAGGTGTTGGACTCGTTCCTGGCTCTGCCAAGACATTTATTTCTGTGAGGGTTGGAACGAAGTACACCCAGCCTTGTTCAGCAAAACGGAGAAGATATGGGTTCGATTCCCACCTCAGCAATCTGTTCCACGTCTACTCCAGGCAAATATAAGGATGGTTCTTAAATTGAAGCCCCGGCCTCCTCCTTCCAAATCCTTGCCTCAGTTACAAATACACATTAGTACAGCCATAACAATGCCACAGCTTGTCAGAGAGTCCACACAAACCCAAGTACCCGGGGATACATGACCACAATGTCGCAAAACCTATAAACTAATCAACAACTAACCCTGTAGTCATCCTTACGGAGAGTACATTATTTATTTGTATTACATAATTGAGGATGATCTTTAGAAATGTATTAATTTACTATTATTATTATTATTATTATTATTATTATTATTATTATTATTATTATTATTATTATTATTATTATTATAGTCATGAGATTCCCGTGGGCTATATTCTTTCGAACTGCATACTGGTAGGCCTACATAATAATTCCCAGAGAGTCCGACGCTGTAGCCTCGCGGTCTGCTGCAGCAAGTCCAGAGATCGTAGTTTCGAATCCCGGCGCTGACAGTGACTATCCTTAGTGTGTTTTTTCCACACTCCCTCCAGGCAAATACCGGGATAGTGCCTTATTTCATCCTGGGTCACCTACCCCATCTCTGTCCCCAATACAATTGCACACATTACTACAGTATCACATAAATAAAATTATCACACATTCAACACACACCCAACTACACGGGGCTGATGACCAAGATGTCGTAAGCCTCTAAATTGAATTAAATACATTCTCTGAGAATTATGCGACAGTGCCAGTGGGCTTGCTGGTAATTCATTGTCGACAATGCAAGGCAAGTACGGCGAAAACTTTTTTACTGTAGTATTCCAGCGTTCCAGTACTGTGATAGAGATTTGAATATTTGTTTATTTAATGATTACACACAGTCAGTGCCTGTGGATGCTGTGACAGGTTCTACTCATAGGGTTAGTACGGCTGTTCTGACTCAGTGAGGAAAGCAATGGCAAACTACCTCACTCCTCATCTTGCTTAGTACGCCTCAATATAGGTCGGCCTTGGGTTTTTGTGGGTATCCACCCACATAACCTAACGGTGGTACTTTTTGAGGATCCAACCAGCCTTCGGGCTGGTTTCCTAACAGACAGACGTAAGGCCATTAAATCCCATTTGATGTACATAATCCGCTCTCTTACATAAAAAATACAGCATGATCAACAACCATTACATGCAACAAACTATAATCTGTATTAAAAATAAACTAAAATGATCGATGTAAATTAATGATATCCTTGCCACGTTCTCGTAATAGTCTTTAATTGTCACGTATAGCCACATTGTGGTCATTGTGTCACTTAATGCACTGAAACTTATTCAGAGAGGGAGAGTGAGTGAGGTAGGCGGACAAATCTGTGGCAATCGTATTCATTTGACAAAAATCTTGAAGCAAATTCTCTGTCATATCCAAACGGAATCTTGTAATGGTCGTCACCTTTCATCTCCTGTTAGTAGCTCATGAATATTGATTAAAAAAATCCCTCTCATAGGAATATTAAATAAGTTGTCGAGGACCGACTTGTCTGAATAATGTAAATGGGGACGAGGGACCTTGTGCCATACCAAAAATAAGCCTTCATAGATAATGAACGAGAAGATCAAAAGCACCGCTGTATAATTCAGAGTCCCTCAAATATTGTGACTGCAGTGCGCAGGTTTTAAGTGATGTACGTTACACGAAACACGCCGAGTTTTTACCGTGCAAGTCTGTGGTACAGGGGAATGTTGTGATGGAATTCCGTCACAAAGGCTTCAGATTATCTCACTCCTGTTATAACAAGTAAACCACGCACCCCTCAGTACAGTGAAATGCAAAAGGGTTGTTGTCCCATTTTAAGGGCTTGGACATCGTGGTCATTTAGCCCCGTCGACTTCAGGATGTGTAGAATTTGTCTGATAACTCTTAATAATAATTCGCCTATCAATACAAATTATGAAACATCTGATGAATTGCACATATTTCGACCCTGCAATGGAGTCTTCTTCAACTTTAATCTAATTTGTAATATATTCTAATTAAAAAGTAAGAGTAAAGAAACGAAACTTTAATTAAATAAATAAATAAACAAATAGACTTATTTAACTCAAATCAAAAATATCGTTTCGATACATTATTTTAAATTTAATGTCTTTTGTGTAAGGATATCCATTTATATCTTCTTCTTCTTCTTCTGCTTCTTCTTCTGTCGATTTTGGCCTGCTGTGGACCGTGGTGAACAATCGGCTGACTTGCCAATCTGTCATTTTATTTATTTATTTATTTATGTACAGTTTCGTTAGTTTTACTCTTAGTGTTTAATTAAAATATATTAAAAACAAGTAGTTCCGTGAAGAACTATACAGCCTATTTTCATATATCCTACTCATGTTAATTGCCACTATCAACATACAAAATTTCAGTTTAATTGCTGTAACAGATTCGTAGATATTGAGAACCGTCTAAATATTTCAGATTGTCGCCAGGTTGGATTTTTATTTTTGTACTATTACATTAAGATTATTGTGTACGTGTGGTATTCAAACTTCAATCGCATGATTAGAACACAAGAAGTAAAAACGAGATTTTAAAATTACGCACAGCAGCCATCTTGTGATTATGCAAACAATTGAAATAAATTAGATGCCAGTGGATCAACATTTGTATAAGCATTTAACGTGCAACGTTTCACGACACTCGGATAGTTAATTCGCGAGAAACGTCCATTTAAATATTTATAATTCGCGTCGCCGCCATGTTGGATTTGTGCTCACCAGGTTACTGAAGTCCTATAGGTGAACATATGTTCATAGTCTCTATGAACATAAAAAAATCAGTTTGGTTGCTGTAAAAGATTCATAGATATTGAGAACCGTCTAAATATTTCGGAAGCTCGCCATTTAGGATCTTTATATGTATAGGCCATAGAGTTATGTACCATTCAAGGACAATTATTGCCTAGGTTCATTATTCAAACTTTCACTTCGATCGCATGATTACGACACAAGAAATAAAAACTTAATTTTAAAATTTCGCACAGTCGCCATCTTGAGGTTATGTAAACAATTGAATTAAATTAGATGGCAGTGCATTACAATCTGCAAAATCATTTACTGTACCACATTTCACTGCGCTCAGAGAGTTAAATCACGAGAAAAGTCTATTAAAATATTTCAAATTCGCTTGGTCGCCATGTTCGTTTTGTACTTTACAGGTTTATGAAATATACATAGGTAAACTTGTATCAGTACCCTTTATCATCGTACAAAATTGCAGGGTGATATCGGTAATAGTTTCGGAGATATAGAATGTCAGTGAAATATTTCGCACAGCCGCCATTTTTAGGTTATGTAAACAATTGAACTAAATTAAATTCCAGTGCATTACAATGTGTATAAACATTTGCTGTACCAAGTTTCATTACGTTTGGATAGTTAAATCGCGAGAAAAGTCTTATTTAAAAGTCTCAACTTCGCTTGACCGCCATGTTGGTTTTGTAGTCACCAGGTTTTCGAAAGTCTCATAGGTGAACTTCTAGTAGTGCCCTTTATCACCGTACACAATTTCAGGGCGATATCGGTAATAGTTTCGAAGATATTGAATGCTAGTGAAATATTTCGCACAGCCGCCATGTTGGATTGGTGAGACGTAACAACATTTGAAGGGCACGGTCGAGGTCGCCGGGAATTGTGCTATGAACTTACCGAGTTTCATTGAAATCGCTCCAGCCGTTTAGATTTTATTAGACACACACACACGCGCGCGCGCGCACACACACACACGGACAAAAGGTGATCTCATAAGCCTATTTTTTTCAAAATTGAAAATAGGCTAATAAGATTTAAGCTGAACAAGACTTCATTGAAGGGTCAAAACATATTGATTAGATGTTTCGTAATTTGTATTGATAGGCGAATTAAAAGTTATTTATAAATCAGTACGGAAATGATCTTACTTTACCTAGCATGTTCAATGTTATTGATATTTGAGTGATAACCTATGTTATAGTTGTGTCTGTAGTTAGTGTGTATAGCCTATACAGTATCTAATTCATGTGAGGATTGGGAGAAGACTGTCCCGGTCTTAAGTTAGGAACCACCCGGATATTTGCCTAGAGGAGAACTGGGTAAACCACAGTAAAACATTTCCAGGATAGTTGAGTTGGGAATCAAATCCACCTCTTTTCAGTTTAGCCCCACGAAGCTTAGTGTAACCCGTTTCAATACTCAGATAAGAATTACATTTCCTGACAGAGCAGGGAACGAATCCCTGGAACTTATTGATCGTAGACAATAACGCTAGCCACTGCACTACATTACTGAGCAAGATCCGCCGTGGGTGGGAGTATAACGGTCTCTAACCCTAGGTCAGCGCAATAACAACACTGTTATTGCAGTATTTGTTTAGACTACTGTTGACCCGCAACTTACGACAGAGCTCGAGTGTCCACTTATAGCAAGCAGTGTTGTTGTCCTGCAGTCAAGTGTAATAATAACAAGTGCAGTAATCATTTGAACCCGTGACCCCGATGATGTCATCATGACACCATTTTAATTGCTCTTACAGCTATCGATCACACTTGTCTTCCCTTATTGGAGACTACAGTAGTTGTTGAAATGACTCTTCACTGGAGAGTAGGGCTGCACGTATTCAAACATCCAATTGTTCGAATAATTTCGAATTCGATTATTTGATTCAAACATATTAATAGTTCCAGTATTCGAATTATTTGTACATTCCAATATTCGAGGTGTCCGCATTAGTGAAAATAACCGGCTTTTCAGTCAATAATCGAATGATTCGACGAAAGAGTTGTATCATTCAAATGTTCAATTAATTATAACTAGCAACCCGCCTCGGCTTCGCCCGGTATCTTGGGTTTACCCAGCGTAAGCTTAAAAAGCGCACGGATGGCAAGTCCCAGACACAATTCGGAAAGGCTGGCTGCGTGGCTCAGCGGCAACGTTCTCGCCAGCTGTGCCCAAGGTTGCAGGATCGAATCCTGGCGCAGCCAGTTGGCATTTGAGGGTGCGCAAATTCGAGGGAGCCGTGTCAGTAGATTTACTGGCACGTTAAAGATCCTCTTCGGGACGAAATTCTGGCACCACGGTGTCTCTACAGTAAAAGTCACGGTAGTTGAAAGGAACGTAAAACCAATAACATTAACATGCAATTCAGAAAAGCTCAGGTGAACAGCGAATCTCCAAATACATACTGTATACTCTTCTCTGAAGTCCTTGACTCGACTTGACAGTTTGATGCTTGCCGAAACTGGGGTGATAGGCTCGCTCCGAAGCTATTTCACTGAATGGAGATTGTTGTAAGAAATGGAAACGTAAAAACACTTATAGTGGGCAATGTATTAAAGATAGAGATAAGCTGTCACGGACTTTGTTGTAGAACTTTTCATGCTGAACAATTCTTAAACTCATAGTATCTTGATATTTTTAACGGTTTACCCAGCGTAAGCTTCTAAGGCGCACGGATGGCAGTTTTTTTCTTTGACTCGATTCACTGAAATGGTTACTGATCGGCTTCCTTTGGTCATAAATGAATGTTTTTGTACACACATTCCTCGAGAAATCCTTTACAGAATGGTAAAAACCGCTTCAAATTCCATCCAGTGGTTGTCGAAATTACCCGTTACATCCAAGAATCGGGGACTTTGTTTTTTACTATGTAGAGATAAACATAGAAAGAAAGAAAGAAAGAAAGAAAGAAAGAAAGAAAGAAAGACAGAGAGAAAACAAATGATGCTTGCTTTTGAATGATTTATAAAGATCTATCAGACAATGGGAAAGTGGTTGTCCCCATCTGACCCTTTGGATTCACCCCTGCTTCTCACAGCTCGTCCACTGGACATTTCTTTACAGAAATGGTTGTAATTGTCGGGTACTTATCATCTAAAAATAATTTAAATACCGTATTTGAACTGTTTGCTTTATTTTAATAATAATCGACGATTTAAAATACTCTATTACTTCGAATGATTCGAACAATCGAAGTATTCTGACATCCGAATACGTCGAACATTTATTCACATTTTGAATTGTCGAATATCTGGAGAGGCGCCGTAGAACAAAACAGAGTTATATGCATGAATCGGATTTTCAGGATCAACAGACGGCATTTAATTGAGTTAAAACCTTAAATATAAGATTTAAACTTCAAACGGAAGGAAGCTTATAGTTTTCCATGACTGTTAATCTTGGAATCATGTGCTACAAGACCTTCAATTTACGTGGAATACGAACCACATGCCGTGATATTTCACTTCAAAAATTTCACATTCACTGTCTGAGAATCGAGCACGACCACTGCACCTTCACGCCCTCTATTTAAACTTATATTCAGTGTAGCCTATACAGTTTATGCCACGGTGTTTGGCCGGTCAGTTCCAGTTACGCACGACTGCGCAACTGGGGCTGGCCGGCCAAAACCTGTGGCGTGAACTGTACATTTGAAAATGAAAATTGGAGGATTGTGTGTTGTGAAGTTATCAATTGTGCTCTGAGGGCTTAAATGGGGTACACTCAACTTCTTCACGCAGATCTGACAAGAGGTGGGCTTGATTTGCTCCTCAGTCTTCCTAGAAGTGGTTTTCCGTGGCTTCCCTACCTTCTACTCCAGGCAAATGCCGGCACTGTACGTAGCTTAAGGCCACGGTTGCCTCCTTCCCAATCCTTACCTGAATTAAAATACACACCCCCTATTACATACACCACAATAATATAGGTTATCAGAAAAATTCTACACCGGGCTAATGACCACGATGTCTAAGCCCCCCCAAATGTAACAACATTATCATCATCATTTAGCCCTATGTATTTTGGTGTGTGTTTAGCAGTGATAACCTGTGCAAATTGGTTAATTAGGAATAACTGACGAACGCATATATTTTCGTAAAGCCCTTCCCCCAAATTGTGGTACACTATTGTCACATTATTTTAAAGACCCCCCCCCCCCTTTCGAGCGAAAGTATTTTATGGATGACCCCTAACGGCATTACGTGTTACTCCCCAATCATGATAAAAACATTCGTAATAAGAACTTGGAAGGTAAGTTAGGCTATTTGAAACACTACAGTTAACTTGATGGTAGCCAATGGTTCCCACAATTGAAACTTTGGCTATGATGGGAACCAGGCTCTGCTACAGGTTATGCTCCAAGATATCCCGCAGTCCGGATCGCTATATACTGTACTTGCTATTGCCTCAGAGGACATACGGAACGCACATCACGGAATAAGTCGTGGGAAGATTTCAGCCCATACGTTTACTGCCAGCACGTGCAAGCCATCATGAAAACTTTTCTGCGAACTATAATTGCATACTTACTAGTCAGTTGTCCCTCCCCTATTTCATGAAGAGAATTTCTTGAACTGGTTTCTGGGGAACGTCAGGAAAGCGTAAGAATGTATGTTTGGCTCTGTATCATCTTCACACCTGAAGTGATAGCCAACTAATGGGCTCAGCACAGTGGGAGCACAAAAGAATGTTTAAGATCATTGTGTTATGTGTTACGGAATATTGAACCTCGAAGAATCAGGCGTGGCTGGTAGAATACGCCCTGATTGCTGAACGGGGATATTCTCTTCATTAGACTTGGAAATTAGTTGTAGTTTTGCGTAGCCACAGTGGTGAAAGTACCTAACCGTATCTGTCTGGACAGTAACAGATTTGAGGTTCGAATTTCAACTGTAGTTTCATTTTTAAGTCATATATTAATAATTAATAATAATAATAAATTCTTTTTGCTCATTTATACAGAATGGATGACAACAGATTAATCAAGCAAATCTTCAAATATCTTTGGAACAAGAAGACAATGATAGCTTGGATTCAAGAAGTCAAAAGAGATTTGGAAAGAAACAATATGACAGAAGAAGCAGAAGCAATAGAGAGATAGAGAGAGAGATTTTGAGAATAAAAGTGTTAAAAGAAAATGAGGGATTCCATGGTAGAAAGTAGAGTGAGACAGGCTGAAAATGAACCGAGGTAGGGGGAAAATACATAGTGAGAAGATGAAGGGGGTATTGGAGGAAGAAGAAGATACTACAAACGAAGACGCATTTAAATTGGCATGTGGTCCTTAGAAGACCCAAGTGGAATAATAATAATAATAATAATAATAATAATAATAATAATAAGCTTCTTGTAACGGTTCTGGTGGAGTTAAAAATGAAACAGAATGCAGAAGGTAGTGTTGCTAGAAACATGTCACATAGTCCGATTTCTTTTACCCCCAATAATAATTATACTTGCTTTTAAAGTCCCGTATCTATTATGTTGAGATTCACCATATCCATGAGGAGATAAAATAATAATAATAATAATAATAATAATAACGCCATGTACACGTAGCCATTTTTCTAGTACCATATTATTTTTCTTTCAATGGGGGAGGCGTAAGGAGATAAAATGAAGTTTTGTTCCTAAAAACTAAAAGAAAAGAAAATATTTTAATATTCGTTAATTGGTTTATTTAATGCTATCATTCAAGGAATCATTTCTAAGCGGAAGCTACTTTATTGCTATTATTAAAAATAACTTAATGATATACACAGTTAAGAAAGTTGAGAAAGTCAGTACACACTTTATGAATTTCCTTTCAATTCCTACTCATTTGTTTAACTTGTAAATTGACAATTAGAATACTACAATATGATGAAGACGGGTGGAAATACGAAAATGTCAAATTCATACAGAGCAGGAAGAGCTATCACATATGCCACTAAAAGGTGCAACCTTGGGTGTGGCTTGCATATCACTGATTACCGGTATTAAAGAAAGTTTAAATAACACTAAAAAAATTACTTTTATCAGCACAATTTCTCATTGATTGCGATTGTTTCAAAATTGCATAATGACTCAGGCGAATAGCTCGTTCTATGTATGTTTTATGACCTCAAAATAATGAATAAGAAAATAAAATGAATTTGGTGTGTGTATAAACGTGTAGGTTCAACTAATAATACTAGTATTCCTTAATTATTACATTCACGTTCTCAGACCCCCACTTCATGGACACCGGACACTAAAGTGAAAGCTCTGTGTATAGATCAAGTTTGCCGGCCACTGGTATACAGACTCTGCCTGCAAGGTCCACTGGAAACCAGACTATAGAACATCAGCCAGTAAATGAAATAGCAAACATGAATATCGCCTGTATTGATACTTATCTACAATCCTTTATACCTAAATGTATAATCCTACTGTACCTAGCCTATATATTCTTCTGATAATGTTTATTTTATGAGCGGAAGGTTTGTTTCATGGTTGGGGGTTATGATAAACTGTACCCAGGGATGGTATGAAAGGGTGGGATTGTAAAGACCAGCAACATAAAGGGCCTGGGTTATTGCCCGCTGCGGGGCTGTAACCCGGTACAGCGTCGTAAATTGACAACTTGGAATATTGTTTTTCACTGACCTGTTAATTTGTGAAACCCACTGATATTCAGTGACAGCGAGTGGTTGTGTTTCATAAACGTTAGTTACTGGAGAACGGTAATAGTTTGAATCTAGCTCAGTATTGGCTAACTGCTGTGTAGCTCTGGTAGCTGACTCATTCAGTCCTCTGCATTCGATATTGCGAGATCGGATTCCGGCTCATTTGGTTGCCATTTATGACTGTTCAACTGTGGGTGATCAGAGTCGATACATGCCATGATGAGTAAAACAGGTAGTTAAGTGCAGGCGTTTTAAAGTCATGTTTGCGTGTTCGTTAACGGCTGTGTGTGGTGACATTTAAGAATGTTAAAATGTTACAGTTTCGTGTGATAGACTTATCAACTCTTTATAGAGCCTCTTCTCAGAAGAAATCCTTTACTCTGGTGTCCTAAAGCCACAGTAGTTAAAAAGGACTTCAAAACCCATTATTTATTTATTATGAATAATTTTACATCGTTATGCCCATCTAAGGAGCGCGATTGATGGTTGGTTCCTCAGTTTAGGGGCTGCCACAACGCGGTCATGTAGCCCCGAGTACTTTGAGTGTGTGTAGAATCTGTCTGATAACCGATGTTATGGCTGTATTATATGTTTTTAATTCAAGTAACGAATGCAGACATTCAATTTTCAAGTAGTTCCTACTTTTGCTACCAAATGCCACCGTCAATGACAACTAGTTCTGAAATTGGTTACCAGATGCCACCGCAATCGGATCCTGGCGACGAACGTTGGAACCTAAGACCGTTAGTCAAATCTAACCTATAATTTAGCTTCAAACAAATGCAATTAGTGGAAGGTTCTTTAACATGCCATAAATCTATGACATGGGACCGCCGGCTTTACTTCCCCTCTGAATGAAGGCATACTGAGGGATTTTTAACGTCCGACTAAGGAGCACGATTGAATCTATCTAGCTGATCTTGCTTTCTTAAATATTTTGTTTGCACTGCCTCACGCCTCTTCAACACCTTCGATTTATATAAGTTCGTCAACATTGCAAGCACTGCAGCTTTCAAAAGACATCTTTCATCCTGCTTCTTGGAGCAGTATACCTCTCACATTTGATTACTGCATTATGTTAAAATACTTTTTTAAAAGTTCAATTATAATATCAGGACAATAGCTGACAACCTGTCTATTTTAATAGCTTCTCTTGTACAGTATATGGTGTTTGTTTTTCGGGCTGATAATCTGTATGCACTCTTACTCTTTTGTATATAATTTATCCATTATCATTATTATTATTATTATTATTATTATTATTATTATTATTGTATTGTTACAGTCTTTTTTGTTACTATAAGTGTTAGACTATTAATATTTATATTGTGAATGTAAGTGAAATGTTTTATTTTTATATGCCCTAATCTTATTTTATGTAGGACGCTACTGTAAAGGAGCTAGCTATTAAGCTCTTAAGTTTAGCCGTGAAAATAAAATAAAATAAAAAAAATCTCTTCATCTTCCTACAACGGCCCTTTCTACGCTCCTCCGTCCAGATTCTTTTGGATGCACTGTTTGGGTGGTCTGAAAATTGATTCTCATCTACTGTAGTTCTCTAATTTAGATCTGTCCAGTAACATATCACTTGAGATGTCTATTTCCAGAAGGTCTTTTTCAACTTCAGCAGTCAGTTGTTCTTAGCTTTCTTTGAGAGAGTAAGATTTAGAATTATTTTACTCAGTCTGTGATAACTCATTCTGAGAATATGCACACAGCATTTCAAACGTCTTTTCCTGAATGTGTCCGACATTTTCTCCGAGTGCTGATAAAGCTCCTGGAATTTTCTTTTCGTCCAAATTACCTCATTACAAACTGGGCGAAAAATCTACTCATATTTATGATTATTATTGATAGTAGTAGTAGTAGGTTTAGTAGAATTAATGTTATTTTGTTTCTCTTCTTTCAGGTACGCATTAGAACTACCACCAGTTAGCACGATGTAGAGCACCTATGAAGGTAAATTAATCCATTGCTACATTTTGACTTCAGGCTGTTCGCCGAGTCGAGATAGTGCGCGTAAATACTTGCACGTGGCCAGTTGACTACCTGGACAGGTAAACACGCCCAGTTCCCGTCATCGGCTCTGCCGGACAGGGGTAGCCAAGAAGCTCGGAGATTATTAGTCATGCCGTAGCCCTAGAAAAGACAAGACTTGCTGCACTTAGTACTGTGCTGCTCTGTATTCTGTTGCCTGTCATAAGCAGTCATAGGCGGCTTCGGTGGCGTAGTTGGTAGCATGCTGAACTGCTGTGCCCAAGATAGCGGGTTCAAAACTGGCCTAAGTCGTCGGATTTTTAAGAGCGTTAAAAATCCTTCAGTATGCCTTCCTTCCTTGGGGGAGTAAAGACACCGGTCCCATGTCATATATGTATGGCATGTAAAACTTCCTTCCACAGATTAAACTTGTGTGAAACTAAATTGTTAGATTAGATTTCGTCGGAACGCTCTATCAAAATTCCAACGTTCACCACTAGGTATCATTGATATCTGGTAGCGAATGTTGGAACTACTTGAAATTAACGGAACTTGTAGCTCACCCTAAGGGTGTCCGCTGGAAGCAGCTACAGACTCAGGTGAGCCGAACATGTCCTCGGACACTCCCGGCACTAAAAGCCATACGATAAATAAATAAGCAGTTAAGAACTAATTAATTAATTAATTAAATAAATACATAAACAAACCATAAATAAACCGCGCTGTAGCATGTAACCGATAATAAGTCAGCCCGCTTCACATGTAGGCTATACACAGCACTGAAGTTAGTGTACGTTCAACAGGCGGCTCAATGCACCCCTTGCGAGCAGTCCTGCAATCACGTGTACTGCTGTGTTTACTTCCACTATCTCGACTCGGCGAACAGACTTCAGTAATTTGTTATGTACTGTGGAGTTGTCTGACATGGTGGCGGGCCTTTAGTATGGCAAGACGTGGAGAGGGGAAGGGGGAGAAGTTGGACGAGTCTTCTGCGCAAGAGCGACCTTGGAATGTCATGTCTCCTGCCAGGCTTGGTCACGGCTGTGACTCCACGAGACTGACTGACAAAGAACTCCCATACTAAAATGGTTTATGGCAATGTTTAAGCACAGCTATTTTTTTTTTTTTTTTATAACGTGCTGTAAGTGGAGCTATCCTGACGGTTCAAACAGACCAAGAGGGTGTTAATGGGTGCTCGAACCGCCATGTGGGACAAAATTTATACCAAGCTTGGTGCTATATTCAGTACATAGTTAGGCTACGTGGAAGATCAAACCCTGCAATCGTCAATATCGGTCGTTGTTGTTGATTCATTTAGGGGCTTGCAAGTGGCATGCTGGGAATCGAATCCACCTCTTCTCAGTTCTGATGCTGAGCGTATTTCGTTCCAGTGCCCTGTTAAGAATGACATTTCTTGTCATAGCCTGGAATCAATGCTGACTTCAGGATTGACAGCGAAGAATGCTAGACTCTACACATTGAGGTGATCGTTAATAACGGTGTAAATATATTTTTTAGAAATGTACTGTATTGAAGGCGTTAAATCCAATTATGGATGTATTTCCTTCTCTTTGAAAATGAGGTCCAAACGATCTATAGAGGAGGAACTTCTCGTGGGATGAACTCAGTAACAGTTTGAGGTCACAATACAGGGTTCACAAGCTAGAGGGCCATGTAGCAGTAGCAGGTGAGCTGTAAGCGGGGTTGGAGCAATAGGACTGAGGCACTTCTCGTGAGATCATCACAGTAGCAAGTGATCTGCAAGCGGGGTTGGAGCTGCAGGACTGAGGCACTTCCTACAATATGTGATCATCACAGTAGCAGGTGAGCTCCAAGAGGGATTGAAGCTATAGGACTGAGGTACTTCTAGTATGATCATCACGGTAGCAGGTGAGCTCCAAGCGGGGGTGGAGCAATTGGACTGAGGCACTTCTTATGTGATCACCACAGTAGCAGGTGAGCTGCAAGAGGGGTTGGAGCAATCGGACTGAGGCACTTCTTATGTGATCACCACAGTAGCAGGTGAGCTGTGAACGGGGTTGGAACTCTAGGACTGAGGCACTTCTTATGTGATCACCACAGTAGCAGGTGAGCTGCAAGAGGGGTTGGAGCAATAGGACTGAGGCACTTCTTATGTGATCTCCACAGTAGCAGGTGAGCTGTGAGCGGGGTTGGAGCTATAGGACTGAGGCACTTCTTATGTGATCACCACAGTAGCAGGTGAACTGTGAGTGGAGTTGGAGCAATAGAACTGAGGCACTTCTTATGTGATCACCACAGTAGCAGATGAACTGTGAGCGGGGTTGGAGCTATAGGACTGAGGAACTTCTTATGTGATCACCACAGTAGCAGGTGAGCTGTGAGCGGGGTTGGAGCAGTAGGACTGAGGCACTTCTTATGTGATCTCCACAGTAGCAGGTGAGCTGTCAGTGGGGATGGAGCTATAGGACTGAGGCACTTCTTGTGTGATCATCACAGTAGCAGGTGAGCTGTGAGTGTGGATGGAGCTACAGGACTGAGGCACTTCTTATGTGATCATCACAGTAGCAGGTGAGCTGTGAGTGGGGTTGGAGCAATAGGACTGAGGCACTTCTTATGTGATCATCACAGTAGCAGGTGAGCTGTGAGTGGGGTTGGAGCAATAGGACTGAGGCACTTCTTATGTGATGATCACAGTAGCAGGTGAGCTGTGAGTGGGCTTGGAGCAATAGGACTGAGGCACTTCTTATGTGATCACCACAGTAGCAGGTGAACTGTGAGTGGAGTTGGAGCAATAGGACTGAGGCACATCTTATGTGATCTCCACAGTAGCAGGTGAGCTGTCAGTGGGGATGGAGCTATAGGACTGAGGCACTTCTTGTGTGATCATCACAGTAGCAGGTGAGCTGTGAGTGTGGATGGAGCTACAGGACTGAGGCACTTCTTATGTGATCACCACAGTAGCAGGTGAGCTGTGAGTGGGGTTGGAGCAATAGGACTGAGGCACTTCTTATGTGATCATCACAGTAGCAGGTGTGCTGTGAGTGGGGTTGGAGCAATAGGACTGAGGCACTTCTTATGTGATGATCACAGTAGCAGGTGAGCTGTGAGTGGGCTTGGAGCAATAGGACTGAGGCACTTCTTATGTGATCACCACAGTAGCAGGTGAACTGTGAGTGGAGTTGGAGCAATAGGACTGAGGCACTTCTTATGTGATCACCACAGTAGCACCGACAGTAGAGGCTACGCGGGCTAAAGCGCTGCGTTAGGTCAAGGGGCCAAGCTCCCTGCTGACTCGGTAGACGCGTGGGTTCGAGCCGCACCGTCGGTTGTCCTTGAAATGGTTTTCCGTGGTTTCCCATTTTCAACACCAGGCAAATGTTGGGACAGTACCTTGTGACAGGCCACGGCCGCTTCCTTCCACATCCTTGCCCAGTTTCAATCATCTTCATCCATTCCATCTCTCATCCCGACGCGCAGGTCGCCCACGGGCGTCGACTAGAAAGACCTGCACTCGGCCTCTCCGGAGGCTACACGAGAAAAAAAAACCACAGTAGCAGGTGAGCTGTGAGCGGGGTTGGAGCTATAGGACTGAGGCACTTCTTATGTGATCACCAAAGTAGCAGATGAACTGTGAGTGGAGTTGGAGCAATAGGACTGAGGCACTTCTTATGTGATCACCACAGTAGCAGGTGAGCTGTGAGCGGGGTTGGAGCAATAGTACTGAGGCACTTCTTATGTGATCACCACAGTAGCAGGTGAGCTGTGAGAGGGTTGGAGCTATAGGACTGAGGCACTTCTTATGTGATCACCACAGTAGCAGGTGAGCTGTGAGTGGGGTTGGAGCAATAGGACTGAGGCACTTCTTATGTGACCATCACAGTAGCAGGTGAGCTGTGAGCGGGGTGGGAGCTATAGGACTGAGGCACTTCTTATGTGATCACCACAGTAGCAGGTGAGCTGTGAGCGGGGTTGGAGCAATAGGACTGAGGCACATCTTATGCAGGTGAGCTGCAAGAGGGTTTGGAGCTATAGGACTGATGCACTTCTTATGTGATCACCACAGTAGCAGGTGAGCTGTGAGTGGGGTTGGAGCAGTATGACTGAGGCACTTCTTATGTGTTCATCACAGTAGCAGGTTAGCTGGGAACGGGATTGGAGCTATAGGACTGAGGCACTTCTTATGTGATCACCACAGTAGCAGGTGAGCTGTGAGCAGAGTTGGAGCTATAGGACTGAGAAACTTCTTATGTGATCATCACAGTAGCAGGTGAGCTGTGAGCGGGGTTGGAGCTATAGGACTGAGGCACTTCTTATCTGATAATCACAGTAGCAGGTGAGCTGTGAGCAGAGTTGAAGCTATAGGACTGAGGCACTTCTTATGTGATCATCACAGTAGCAGGTTAGCTGGGAACGGGATTGGAGCTATAGGACTGAGGCACTTCATATGTGATCACCACAATAGCAGGTGAGCTGTGAGCAGAGTTGGAGCTATAGGACTGAGGAACTTCTTATGTGATCATCACAGTAGCAGGTGAGCTGCAAGAGCGGTTGGAGCAATAGGACTGAGGCACTTCTTATGTGATCACCACAGTAGCTGGTGAGCTGTGAGCGGGGTTGGAGCTATAGGACTGAGGCACTTCTTATGTGATCACCACAGTAGCAGGTGAGCTGTGAGCGGGGTTGGAGCAATAGGACTGAGGCACTTCTTATGTGATCACCACAGTAGCAGGTGAGCTGCAAGAGTTGTTGGAGCTATAGGACTGAGACACTTCATATCTGATCATCACAGTAGCAGGTGAGCTGTGAGCGGGGTTGGAGCTATAGGACTGAGGCACTTCTTATGTGATCACCACAGTAGCAGGTGAGCGGTGAGCGCGGTTGGAGCTATTGGACTGAGGCACTTCTTATGTGATCACCACAGTA
The DNA here is from genome assembly GCA_946902985.2 of Meconema thalassinum. Taxonomy (NCBI): domain Eukaryota; kingdom Metazoa; phylum Arthropoda; class Insecta; order Orthoptera; family Tettigoniidae; genus Meconema; species Meconema thalassinum. The sequence goes on from OX336388.2 coordinate 1,213,969,506, forward strand.
GCAGGTGAGCTGCAAGAGGGGTTGGACCAATAGGACTGAGGCACTTCTTATGTGATCTCCACAGTAGCAGGTGAGCTGTCAGTGGGGATGGAGCTATAGGACTGAGGCACTTCTCATGTGATCATCACACTAGCAGGTGAGCTGTGAGCGGGGTTGGAGCTATAGGACTGAGGCACTTCCTATGTGATCACCACAGTAGCAGGTGAGCTGTGAGTGGGGTTGGAGCAATAGGACTGAGGCACTTCTTATGTGATCACCACAGTAGGAGGTGAGCTGTGAGTGAGGTTGGAGCAATAGGACTGAGGTACTTCTTATGTGATCACCACAGTAGCAGGTGAGCTGCAAGAGGGGTTGGAGATATAGGACTGAGGCACTTCTTATGTGATCACCACAGTAGCTGGTGAGCTGTGAGCGGGGTTGGAGCTATAGGACTGAGGCACTTCTAGTATGATCATCACAGTAGCAGGTGAGCTCCAAGCGGGGGTGGAGTAGAGTCCAGCCGATTGCGACAACATGCTCATGAGCGTGACATACGCAAGGTCAGAGCACGCGTGTTCATTTGGAGGCCACAGTACACTGCATTCCGTACCGGTGGCTTCACAGTTCGTAGAATGCCAATACAGATAACCCACTAAACCTTGACCATTCATCATCAGCACATTTTACAATGTCGGTTCAACTCATTCGAGGTTCAAAGCTGGGAGTCGATTGTGAACCACATTATCCCGAGCTGACTTTGACATTGTATCAACCTATAGATAAAGCCCTGCGCGGATGCGGATATCTGCAGATAAACCCGGGGATATCCGCAACTATTTTCGCCAAGCGGATATAGTTTGCATTGCTGTGCGGATAGCGGATACGCTGCGGATAATGTTTCGAGTAAATTTGCGGATAGTCTGCCATATTACATATTTGATATGCCAATCTACAGCTTCATGCCTAAAAGAGGAATACTCCTATAGCCTATTGCGTACGAAATATTCAGGCACGTATTGCACGTATACACAAGAAGATCATTTTACTCATATGCTTTCAACTACATTTTATTAAGTACCGTATGTTTGTAGTAGATGGTCTTGACATCTCATCATCATCAATTCTCACTGCCATTATTACTATACGTACGAGATATAATGCTGTCAATAAGCTTGTTAGTTCATCGTGGTGACATCATTAACATTCCTCATGTCAGCTATTTCGCCATCTAAGCAATCCTGGAAGATCGGGATTCAGGTTTATCTGTAGATTTATTTCCAACTTGTCACTGAAGCACGTTGGCTGTGATATTGCAAAATCAACTATGACATCATCTATGCGAACATGGATGGATCCAGAAGCAGAAGGATGATGACTGACTTGGAATTTCCGACCAAATGTCAATCCCATTCTCCAAGTGTAAAGAGATGTTCACGTAGTGAATGTTACCACGACCGTGACTATGAACATCATTTCACCAACATGGATAAACTATATTAAAATAAAACAAGGTGAATATTCAATAGCGCGAAACAAAGCTCAAGTCTGCGATATGGCAGACATTTGGTTACGTTTTCAATGGAAACGAAAAGGCGAACGATATAGTGATGATTTACCTGTAAAAAAGTGTCTTCATACTCAGGACACAAATCGGGCACATCAAACTTACTGAGGCACAAGTGCAAAAGTAGCCAAAATAGTATAGCCAATTTGTTGTCTAAAGCGGAGGTCAAGGAACCAGAAGTGTCATCCAACTTGAAGTTCCTTGCAATGAAAACAAATTGTCAGGAACGACTTTCTCCTCAAATGTCTAAATGTGTTGGTTTAACACGTTATGCTTGATCTAATAAATTAAACATAATATTGAAATATCAGCGGATTTGGATAAAAGACATGCGGATGTGAATAAAAGTCATGCGGATGCGGGGCGGATGCGGGGCGGATGCGGATAACAGGCGTGCGGATGCGGGTAACAGTCGTGCGGATGTGGGGCGGATGCGGATAACGTTTTGTTTATCCGCGCAGGGCTCTACCAATAGAGTATGTGTTAGACTCATCTTTTATGTCCGATCTCCATTGTTTAACTCTTGTTCTCATTCGTCACCTCGTATTTTTAATCAAATGGCAAATTAACATTCGAAGTAAAGTTAACTGTAAACCTTTTACTAATTATTAGGTAAATAAAATGTTAGCATATTTATAATATTTTAAATGTTCTGTCAGCTCATAATTGGTTATTTTCTTGTAGGATTGACGTAATTAACAGAACTTTTTGTGGTTTGTTGGGTTAATCGCTACACTAAAAAGGTTGATGTACAGTGTACACAAAGCTCCAGTGATCACTAAGATTGGTGATACAGTTATCGATTGGAACAGAGAGGCTTTAGCTTTCTTTAGTCCTCCGGAAAATAGATAAACCATTTCATGAAAATTAAACTTCTCTGTGAATTGCCACAACCTAAGGTAATTCAACATGCCGAAGTAAAGAACAGGTGTGTTAAGCTCCAAAACTAAAGCAGTCCGTTGTCTTTCTGAAGAAGGTACAATTAGAAAAAATGACATAAGAATTGTAATTGGGCACAATTCGTGTTGACCGACTAGAAAGCATTCTGTATAGAACTAGGCAACACTGTAAAGAAGGCTTATATCACTTCAATTTTCACCGCCAGTCAGGCGAATCGTGGTGCCAAAAGATTCAAATCACTGTGGCTAAAAATCATGAACTTAGACAAGAATATTTGGTTCAACAAAAAGTGTTTATAATTGAATTTAACCCCGCAATATGTACCGTTAAAAACTATGCCAAAAACACCATCAGCAGTCATTTCAACCAAATCAGCGACTAGCCTAATGTAATTGGTCACAATTTTGTCTTAACCGACTAGAAAGCTATACAGTGCTCTCTCGGTAATCCGGCAGATATCGGACCAGAGCACTGCCGGATTACCGAAAACGCCGGATTACTGGAAAATATCAAGAAAAACGCAGATATCATTTGAAAATCAGTTTACATTGTACTATACAAAGTAAAAAGTACGAAAATACATTATATAACTCACGTTAGTCCTTGGAAGTAGACGGCTGGAAATATGCGTCAATTGTATTTTGCTTTTTACGGTTGAGAGACACTTTGAGAACTTGTTCCTGTGACCTTAAAACTAAGACATCGTTAGCAGAGACGCCATTTTCCTCCGCCCAGGCAATTGACGAGACGATGGCCGCATCGTGAGAGATTGATTGTACAGCCTCTGTCACTTCTCCTTCGACCTGTTCCTCGTCCTCTTCCTCTCTTGCCACTTCCTCTATGATGTCATCTTCTGTCATAAACTGGTTGTTTTCGTCATCTTCACCGGTAAGCCACACACCTACGTCATCAGTTGTCAATGCGTTATCTGGTGAATCCACGAGTACAGTATTAGGGATGCATTATCAAATCAAGTGTTGAGCTCGTACTCGAACACAAAACGCCGGATTACTGGGAGTGCCGGAGAGCTGAGATGCCGGATTACAGAGGGAGTACTGTATTTAATGCAACAATTCAACCACAAAGAAAAATACAAAACTTATCGGCCTGACGATCATTATCAAATCTAGCTGAGGTTGAGCAAATGATAATGAGCCATACATTGCTTAATTGTCCAGCAGTTGCCACAATAGTCATTAACTCATTATACTTCTGATAGGAGCATAAATTGCCCATGTAGCTTCTAAAATCCATTTGCAATATAGGCCTACATTGCGGACAACAATATAATCCCTACATTGTCCGACTCGTTGCTGAGTGGCTAGAATTCTTGGCTGTAACCGCGGAGGCCGGGATTCGATTCCCGGCTCTGCCAAGAAATTCAATTGTTGTCTGAGGGCTGGAATGGGGTAGACTCAGCCCCATGAGGAAAAGCTGAGGAGAGAGTCTGGAAGTGGTTTTCCATGGTCCCACCCACTTCCGTTCCAGGCAAATGCCGGGAAGGTACGTAACTGAAGGCCACGGCCACTTCCTAACCCCAATCCTACTTCAATTACAAATGCACACACAGTACAGGCATCACAGTGCCACATTATCTGGCAAATTCTATACACTCCCCAAGTACACGGGGCTAAAGGCCGTGATGTCACAAATACCCTGAAAGAATCAACATCAACAACTATTCTCTAGTCCATACATACTATATAAACTAGCAACCAGCCCCAGCCTCGCCTGGTGTCTTTACGGTTTACCCAGCGTAAGCTTAAACGGCGCACGGACGGCAGGTCCCAGTCACAATTCAGAAAAGCCGAGGTGAACAGCGAAACTCCAAACACATACCTCATACTCTTCTCTGAAGTCTTAACTCGACAGGACTCGACAGTTTGATGCTGGCCGAAGCTGGGGTAACAGGCTCGCTCGGTAGCTCGTAATTTAAAATTTCCAGTGAATGGAGACTGTTGGAAGTAATGAAAACGTAAAAACACTTATAGTGGGCGATGTATTAAAGATAGGGATATGTTGTCGCGGACTTTTTTGTAGAACTTTTCTTGCTTAACAATTCTTAACACTCCTTCCTTTGGTCATAAATTAATGTTTTTCTACAAAAACCTTCCTGGAGAAATCCTTTACAGAATGGTGAAAACCGCATCAAAATCTATGCAGTGGTTCTCGAGATAACCCGTTACATCCAAGAATTGGGGACTTGGTTTTATTGAATGCTATGTAGAGATTAAATCACATGTAATTGTTTTTTTCTTCTTCTTTTTTGAATGCCCCAGTAATTGGGATTATCTTGCATTGACCGCCAGAAAAGTTGAATCATCAACAGTTGAGGGTTGAACTAAACTAGTTGTATATTTAATTAAACTGTTTGAATGCTTGGTGCAACTCAGTGCGCAGATATATTCTATGGTAGCGCAGAAAAAGCAGAGCACAGTGAAAGCGGCCTGGTTCATAGTTTTATTTACATGTCATAAGATGGCTGAGATAACCGCAAGCTTGATATATATATGGCTACTACTTTAAGTATATGGTACACTTGAACAGACCTGACGACTGCATAATCATAGTAATATTTCCAAAGGAATGGGACGGGTTAGGAACTTGCAGTCTCATGTTGCGAAACGGAAAGTTCCACTGATAATGTAAGCATTCCGTTCCACTGTTATTCCAGGAACCTGATAACACATGGTGATTGAAGAGTAGTTGTTTTGTTTAGCGTACGGCATAGGCGGCAAAAAAAAAATAGAGATGTGCTTCTCAAAATGCTTATTTCTGAGTTCCTAAGCATTTTGTCATATATAATAATGTAATTAATTTAATTTTGCTATAATATGGACATGCTTAATACATTATTGTACTACATTTTATTTAGCAGAAATGAATAAAATGAGGAATCTTCAAGTAATATTATTTGTAATACCGGTATATCACTTTTATGAACAACACATTAAATTCATATTGCATATTTCAATTTTTTTAAACGTAATACTGTATTACATATTTCACATAATATTATTACATATTTTGCCTGTTGATAATACGTAAAATTAAACCAATCATTGGTCATGAGTTTACCTCCAATAACGTAATTCGCTAATGAAGAGCCAGAGGCGTATCTGTGAGCTTTAAATCCCTCGCCATGGCCGTGATGAGGAGCTGCAACGAGTCGAGAGATTGGAGGTTCGAATACCGGTGCTGACAGCAACTATCCTGAGTGTGGTTTTCCCTTGGTTTTTTCACACTCAAGTATATGCTGGATAGTGCGTTATTTCAAGTCCCAAGCCACCTACCTCCATTTCCGATCTCATAATTACAGCTGCATACACTACTATAGTCACCACAGAAACACAGGTTATCAGACAAATTGAACACACACTCAAGTGCATGGGAATGACGATACTGGTGCAGACAGGCTAGCTGCGTGGCTCAGTGGAATTCTTGCACAGCCAGTTGGCATTTGAGGGTGTGTAAATGCCAGTAGATTTACTGGCACGTCGGGGCCATATTCCGGTACCCCGGCGTCTCTAAAATCCGCAGTTGTTAAAAGGGACGTAATACCAATAACATTATTACTATAATCTACTAGTACAGACATCACAATGACACAGGTTATCAGACAAATGAATTAATTTTAAAAAACATTACTGAAGACATTACGACAAAATTGCCAAAATCAAATCTTTTGCTTAAATTCAAACATCAAAAGAAAATTAGAACGAGACGTACCTTCTCACGATTAAACCTTTTACTGTCCTGAAACTTAAACGTTCATTTTCTTAAAATGTGTGTCCGCCTCGTTGCGTAGTGGCCAGCATTCTTGGCTGTCATCGCAGAGGCCCGGGTTTGATTCTCGGCTCTGCCAAGAAATTTAATTCCGGTCTGAGAACACGAACGCGGTACACTCAACCTCGTAAGGCAAAACTGAGAAGAGGCGGTTACGATTCCTACCTCAGTCATCCTTTACGTGGTTTTCCGTGGTTTCCTACTTCTACTCCAGGTAAATGCTGGGATCAATTATGAATTATGAATCAATTATGAATTAATTGTTATTAAAGTTTTCCAACCTGTTAAGTGATATTCCCTTTAAAAGATAAAATAATTGCTACTGAAACAGCACTGTTACCAACATTACAATTAATGAACTTTTAAAAACAAAATATTAAGCAAAAGGTACATTTATTACTTAACTAATAAAGTTGAAGATTGAGACAAAATACACTTAAAAGATAATTCATGGCTTGTAAACCAACCTAGAACCATAGTTCTAGTTCTTCAAACTTATTATTTGAAAACTCTTCTTTGAAAAGTTTAAAAATAAACTATGTTATTAAGCAAGCATTTTCTATCAAGTTACATACATTCTGGAGTTGTTATTCTAGATCAGATTAATGTAGGGGAGACTTCGCTAATTCCGCAATACTTTAAATATTCTTTTTCTACAGAGATACTCCAGTGGCAAGAGACGAGTTTATCTCGCCAGTTGTGTTGAGTGAACTATTTAATTTGTCTTGGCTATGAATCTCGAAATGACAAATGCTACCATCTGGTGGTATATTGTGAAAACTTGTGTTGTATTTTGTTTGTGAAATATTTATAAAATCACTTATTTTTTCGGTGTTGCATTTTTTCAGCATATACATATTACGGATTTAGACTAGGTATCGTCAATTTAGCCCTAGTACCAACAGTATCAACCAGAAATCTCTAATAAGTTACTAAATTCAAATCTCTTCGAAGGTGATACTTTGAGTATTAGATAATTCAGACAACCCATCCCAGATTAAATTTTAGGAACTGAATTTATCCCACAAATATGTTTTAATTTAATTTCCATGTAAATTTTTTGAAACCCCTTCCCTTAATTTAACACGTTTACCATCACTCCTCATCTTGCCTAATATGCCTCAATATAGCGCTGCCTTGGGTTTTTGTGGGTGTCTACCCACATAACCTAACGGTGGTGCTGTTTGAGGATCCAACCAGCCTTCGGGCTGACTACCTAACAGACAGACAGACAGACAGACAGACAGACAGACAGACCATCAATCCCTTAATATTGCAGATTTGGCCGAGTCTCCACTACAGACGTATATAAAAATAGTATGAATCTTTCAAGTGGAACGGTGCAGTCAGTACTCTCTGAGATAATGCCCCTTATTTGGATAAAAATGGAAGCAGTGAATTGGAAAATGGCTGTGAAAGAAATGCCTGCAGAAGTATTTGGTAGATGTTTGCCAAAATTGACGAACTTCAAAAGCCCATATCTTGGAAATATATTAACGTTTTTGTTTCTGTGATAATTCAATATGTTGAGAACCCAAAATATTACCACAACCTAAGCTAGCGCCAGCTTAAATCTGTCTGATAACCTGTGTCTTTTTTATGGTTGTGTAAGTTTGTGTAATTATAACGGGGACTAGGATTAGGATGGGAGGCAGCTGTGGCCTCAATTTAGGTACCACCCTGGAATTTACTAGGGGTAGAAGTGGGAAACCATGGAAAAGCACATCCGTCATGACCAAGGTGAGATTAGAACCCTACCCCTCCTCAGTCCTGCCTCACGAGACTGAGTGCATGTCATGTCAGCCCTCAGACCAGAATAGAATTTCTTGGCAGAGCTAGGAATTGAACCGGGACCTTCGCGGTGACAGTCGACAGTATTTAGCTAAAATGTTCTCTTGAATACACTCCGTACGTGGCGATAACCCCTCGCAAATAACATTTAGGGTTGTGCAGACCATTTCACGATATGTATTGGTTGTTGATGTGTTCATCCTCCTTGGGGTCTAATACCAGTTGTAGATACAGTAGATACGCGGTATTGCCATAAGTTACGTTAATTTTATGATGCAATATAGCTAATCTGAAATATTCCTAACATCGACAGCAGAATATCGATAGTTTGGATGAACATCTGTTACGTACTTACGGGAGTAGGTGATACAGAGACGTGCACAGTATTAGACTTCTTCAAGAGAAAACAATTAAGTTAAGCGGTCACATTTTGTCTGTAAAATATTTTAATTGGCCTCTGGTGACAACTTATATTAGTACGGTATATAGAATGCAAAGAGATTTTCCATATTAGTTAAGTGTTTTGTGCTATCCGTATTGATAGATGAAGTTCAAAAATGGTTCAATATTCGCCAATCATACAAAATTAAAACATATTAAAGGTACATGTTTCAACCAACAATGTGGTCTTCTTCAGCCAATTTTAAGAATTAAAATATTATCGCCCTATATTATATTTTAATAATTCTATTCTCTTTGTAAGGATATCCGTGTCGTTAAATTAGTTCCCATTTAATTATAATATTAAATATATATTTTTACTTATCCGACATTAGTTAGTAGGCATCGATATAATTATATTAGTCTACACTCTCTCTCACCTATGGCTTAACAACTTGTCCCTTAGGGATTCCCGTGTTGCTATTCCCTAAATTGAGTACTGTGGGGGATATTTCAGCTGGGTCATTTTACTCGTTTCTTCTTCAATGACTTCAGAGAGACCCTGTAAATCAGACGTCTTCAGCTCACACCCCACAAATATTTCAGTTTGAAGAGCTTTGATCTACACACATCAAAAAAAGTTTTGCATATTGGCAAGGGGCACAGTAGGGATGAAAGTGAGGAAGGACTTGTTTATTAAGCAGAGTCCACGCCTGCTCTACACAATTGAGATCGGGAGCATTGGAAGGCCATTCCATTCTGTGAATACCATTCTCCTGAAGAAAGGCATTGACAATGCCAGCTCTGTGCGGCCGAGCGTTATCGTTCACGAAAGTGAAATTTGGGCCTAAATTATCAGCATATCCTTTCACTACAGGTGCCAGGATAGTATCCCTGTAACGTATGCCTGTCGTACGCCCTGGGATGTACACAAGAAGGGTTCGGTGACCATATATGGTGCCACCCCGAAACATTGCACCACCTCCTCCGTGTTGGTATCGGTCTCGGATGTATTGGTCGTGCCGGATCGTCTCCACACTCGCACTGATCTATCCTCATGACACAGGTGAGTGTACACAGCCGATATTCACGCACGCAAGACCAGTACGACTCTTGGCTAGCAATATGCAAAACGTGTTTTGATTTGTGTAATTGCACATAAAATGTAGAATTGATTTATCAAATTGCCTAACGGAGAGCTTATGTAACACTTGTGAGACCAATACTGATCAATGGTCTACCTGCTTGGCACTCCACTGCCACAGCTAACCTACAAAAAATAGAAGATAAAGTACGGATGGTACGTGACGAAGTATCAAGGTCAAGCTGACCACTCTGGACAGACAGATTTTTCAGCCACGCTTCAGTGGTGGGGGAACAGTGACAGCAGTCACTCGTCATCCGAAATAGAGTGTAAATGCTAAATATTCTTAAGATAGGTCGGCGCAGTTACGTGAGGAGTGGCTCCTCCAGCGCTCCGGCTCCCCACCATCCATGCTGTACCGCCACATTGAAGTCTCACTCGTACTTCTAGCGTTAGCTGCACATTAAGTCGGTCCGTGCAGTAAATCTGTTGCTACACGTGTCCAACTGGGGCTGTTTCTGAGCTGTTTTCTTTTTTCAGTCTTTGGAAAGATAATTGTCGTAATCACTGTAGTGTCTGCAATCAGATGCATGTTCAGCTATCGTTGATTTAGAAGGCTGGTTCATAGATGCATATAGTATGGTTTCCTATGATGTGAATGAGTTCATATCTCTGTTTGTCGTAATGGGCAAAAATCACGAACCAGTTTGCTTATGGCTTCTGCTTCCACGCCTAATATTGTACTTAAATGAACTCTGTTATTAAGATCGACGGACAAGGTATCATCAAGTCGGGTGCCTAAAAGTCATCTTTGGGAAAGCACTAAAACGAACTTACGGGCAGAAACTATTATTGTATTAAAATTCGTAGTAATACCTTCGTGATTGTGAGTTGTGATTTTCACTCGACCGACGGTTCTACCTTACGCCATAGGAACGTAACTTATGCTTGTGCTGTTGATATTTGGAGCGAGCCCAGGAGATCAGAATCTCTAACTCTAGAGTTGAAATTCCCACGACCCACCTGCTATATAACTAGCTTAAGTCTACATTTAATAGTTCAAGAACGCGAGGCTCATAAAGCAATGGAAACACTACAGACATGAGATGCTTATTTATTTATTTATTTATTTATTTATTTATTTATTTATTTATTTATTTATTTATTTAGCGTATTGCTTTTAGTGCCGGGAGTGTCCGAGGGCATGTTTGATTCGCCAGAGGCTGTAGCTGCTTCAAGCGGACACTCATGGGATGAGCTACAAGTTCAGTTCAATTTCAATTAGTTCCAACTTTCGCTACCAGATGTCACTGACACCTAGTGGTGAACGTTGGAACTTGATAGATGAGATGCTAAATTGTATCAAATATGGTCGGCAGTGAATATTGTTACTGATTCTACGGGCAGAAAATCAGATAATGTACGTCCGTACGTGGCCAAAGGATTTTGTGGACGAATCCTCTTCCTGACACCAACATCATCAATGGAGTTATTGAGAGATAAAATTAATGTGAATTAAACTGGTGCATAATAGAGGAAGAAATCGTGGTCTATTAGGTCCCGTATCTTCTTATATGGAGCCTCCGTGGCTTAGGCGGCAGCACGCCGGCCTCTCACCGCTGGGTCCGTGGTTCAAATCCCGGTCGCTCCATGTGAGATCTGTGCTGGACAAAACGGAGGTAGACAGGTTTTTCTCCGGGTACTCCGGTTTTCCCTGTCACAATTTCATTCCAGCAACACTCTCCACTATCATTTCATTTCATCTGTCATTCATTTAATAATTGCCCCAGAGGAGTGTGACAGGCTTCGGCAGCCGGCACATTTCATATCCTCGCCGCTAGATGGGGGCTTCATTCATTCCATTCCTGACCCGGTCGGAGACTGGAAGCAGGCTGTGGATTTTCATTTTCATCTTCTTATATACGAGTGTATATCGCTAAGGTATTTGTTTCACAAAACTCAAGCTCTTAAACCAGGAGTTGAGAAGGTGCAGTTTGTACTAAAATCTTCCAAACCGTCTCAATAATACCAGGAAAATTTTGCATTTCGTGAAAAGTCAGGGAAAATATATTTATCTCTACTTACGAAGTAGTATAAAACAAAGTCCCCGCTTCTTGGATGTCACGGGTAATCTCGAAAACCACTGGATGGATTTTGATGCGGATTTCACGGTTCTGTAAAGGATATCACGAGGAAGGTTTCTGTAGAAAATAATTTATTTATGATCAAAGGAAGGCAAGCAGTAACGATTTCAGTGAAAAAGACGAAAAGAAAATCAAGTCGTCTGTGCGCTTTTTAGCTTACGCTTGGGCAAAACGTTAAAAATATCAATAAACTATCGAGTGTAAGAATTGTTCAGCATGAAGTCCAGGAGAGCATATCTCTATCTTCAATACATCGCCCACTGAGTGTTTTTAAGTTTACATTTCTTCCAACATTCTCCATTCAATTACTGAGGCGACAGTTTACGAGCTTGCAAGTGGCGAGCCTATCACCCCAGTTGCAGCCTAGCTAGCGGTCGAGCCTATTACCCCAGATACAGCCAGCAGTAAACTGTCGAGTCGTGTTGAGTTAAGGCTTCAGAGAACAGTGATTGTGTTTGGAGTTCCCTGGAAGTGCAACTTGGCTTTTCTTCATTTCGCCTGTGAACTTTTCCTTCCGCAAAATACACAGTCTAGTTAAGATAGGACGGAAGGAGGATTTGTGTTTCATGCACCTCGCCATTCTTAAATTACGTCTGACGAGAATTCGTTGCACATGCATCTCCATGATAGTATAATTAATAGCTCAGTCAGTGATTTTAACCCATCATGCCGAGATATAAAACGGATATAGGCCGTAGTTCATTGACATCGAAACAAACGCTTATCACGTAATGCATTCATAACTGTTCCCGGGCGAAGGCGGGGGGGGGGGGGGAGGGGGGGGGGGTTGCTAGTTAGTTTATAAAGTGCATTTAAACACATAGACACCTATCAGAATTAAAACGCGTCTAGCTCGCATAACAGTAAAGCTGGGCGGGTGGTATTTAAGTTAACCATAAGGCGCTCATAAATAACCTATAATAATGTTTATGTTCGACCCTCACTATTATGTGTCAGAAATCTGTTCCATAATGATGGTCATTATAACACTGTTTTTCATTACGATACAGTTTCTCCAGCCAATCAGAGCTCGTTCATTGACCAATTAGGTAACGATACCTTCACGCATGCGCTCAAAATTCAACAAGTCGGACATAAACACAACCTCCAACCATAATAAATTACCGACATGGAATACGCACCGTCCATATGTTCACGTAAATAAACTGGCGAATATGAGACAAGAAATTGCACTGTACCTTAATATCACCAACACTAATTTCTGCCTTCAAACGACTCCGGTGACAATATTACTGAGGGACGGCAGATATAAACATATGGCCTGCATATGGCATTGCAAGCACACAGAGCGCATGTGTCGGTCGTTCAGAGATTTTGAAAGACAGAGATATACCCAGCGCTCGCACTGCGATCACAAAATTCAAGTGGCTGACTCTCAACAGATATTTATGAATATTTATGTTAAAACATATAATAAAGTTATAATTATCGTCGAACATAAGCAGTCGTATGCGACTCGCCTATAATGGTAATTAAGACACTCGTATGGAAATTATAAAACTCGCATACGCTCGTTTTATAAAAATACTCGTGTCTTAATTATAGCCATTATAGGCTCGTTTCATAATGTACTATTATGTTCGACCCTGACTATTATGTGTCTGAAAACTGTATCATAATGATGGTCATTATAACACTATTATTCATTATGAAACAGTTTCTCCCACCAATCACAGCTCAAGAAACAGTTGTTTGACCAATTAGATACGGATACCTTCGCGCATGCGCTCAAAATCCAACATGTCTATATAAATTGCCGAAAGTGCACCGTCCATATGTTCGCGTAAATAAACTGGTGAATATGAGACAAGAAATAGCACTGTACCTTAATATACCTAAATCCAATTTCTACTCAGCGCGTTGATTTCAAACGACTACGGTGACAGTTTTACTGAATACTGGTTCACGATCTGCACATCTGGCATTGAAGCACACAGAGCGCATGCGTCGGTCGGCCAGAGGGCTTGGAACACGGAGATATGCTACCTAGCGCACCACCCGATCACAAAATTCTAGTTACTGAACAGATATTTATGAATATTTATGTTAAAACATGTAATAAAGTTATAATTATCGTCGAACATAAACAGTCGTATGCAACTCGCCTATAATGGTAATTAAGCCATTATAGCCATTATAGCCTCGTTGCATAATGTACTATAATGGTTTTACGTGTCTTTTAACTACTGAGTCTTTAGAGACGCCGGGGTACCGGAAATTTGCCCCGAAGGGGATCTTTAACGTGCCAGTAAATCAACTGACACAGCTCCCTCACATTTGCGCACCCTAAAATGGCAAATTACAACCTTGGGAACAGCAGGCAAGAACGTTACCGCTGCGCCACGCAGCCTGCCCCACAAGTAACCGATAGTTAAAAATAAGCATTCAAAAGGAAGATAATTATCCTCAGAAGTGGCAAATTCCATTCTGATTTCTTGAATACCGACAATTTGTTTAAAAAGTGTGATTAAACAAATAAACAAGACGATAGCCTCTGCCAGAACTGTGTCGCGTTGAGCTCGCATACCGATAAATCCGGGCGGGTGGTTTGTACGCATGAGAGAGTTCTCACATGGATCCACTAGTTTTCTTGGTTTTGGTATTGGGACTACAGAAAGGCATTTCAAAGAAAATATGCAAGACCGCATATCGTCACTGCGCGTGAAAAGTCCTATAAGTGGCAATGTTGTTTTCTTCCATATTTTAGCTTAAAACTGGCCACGCCCCCAGCCAGAAGTGGATATGTAGCCTCGCATAACAATCTTGTAAGGGTCATTTCACTATGTCACTGGCGTAACTACGGAGGAGTAGCGGGAGGGGGAGGGCTGATTGACGGGTATCAATCGCCCCCAAAGCAAAATAACAATAATATATAATTTGTGAAAAATGACCGGATTATACCGGGTGACTCAGCAGCCCCTTACAATATAGTTTGCTGCAACCCAACTAACGCGAGTTGGCAGTAAGGTTGACATTTCTCTGCCTGCATCCCGTATGGTACTAATACACAGCAAGCATAATCCCGCCAACGTTACTTAACACTAGAAGGAAGGAAGCTTTTAGTTGTATGTGACCGTTCATCATGTGATCATGAGCCACGGGACCTGTCTTTGTTACGTGGAATCCGAACCAAAGGGTGTGATAATTCACTTCAAAAATCTCACATGCTTTGACCGGGAGTTGAACCCGGTCCGCCTTGGTGAGAGGCAAACAGCTTAACCACTGCACACCACGTACCCCCTGCCCCCGCAATCATTAAGGATAATTGCAGCATTTTGATTAGTGATGTTGGGCAAACTTAGTATTACCAACTACATCAACACCACCTGGACCAGGTCTCACTGTGTCCCTTCCGAATTAGCGTACTTCTCTCCACTGCGCATGCCGCATGTTACTGTTGCGTTCTCATTGGTATAGTGGCGAGAGGCACACGATTTTTATGCAACTGGTGAGCTAGTATAATAATAATATCTATTTTCATAAGAGTCATTATATATGAGTTTGCTTGATTCAAGTTTTGACATCTATTCCACGGACGTGGTCTCTCTTCCATACCTCTGGCTGTGTGCTGTAAATCATGCTGTAGGAAGGGTGTCGATGAACCCAGTACATGGCTGTACAGTGTTTGAACCAAGACCTCCATAGACTGCTGCAAACTGAGGAGACTCTTGTGTTGCATGCTATAAAATAAACTATCGCTCGTATTGTAATGGACATTTATCGTCTTTTGATGAGATAACGAACACGCAAAGGGAGTTAAACAATGGAACTGTTGAGCAAGCTTGACCTATCATTTATTTCTGATTATTTCAACGAGCAGTGTACTGTATCTAACTCTAGCACCTTTTTAAGAATAAATGTCTTAGGAGTGATGGCTCTAAATACCTAAAATTCTGCGATGGGCATTCCTCAAGTTCATACAAATCTGTCACATTACAAATTGAGACCCAGGCACCACAATAGCAAAAATAACGCGTAGATGTCACACACGCTGTACCAATAGGGGTCGACGCACAGTGTGTCGAATCTCATATCTAGGTGGAAGAAATTCACTGTCGCAAATGAAAGAGAAAACTGGCTCATTCGATAGTGAACAAACCAGATGGTGACCTTCGGTCTTCCTTTCCGCTCTCTGGTGCGTAGGAGGGAGGTTATAGATGCTGAAACGTCTTCCTGGCAGTTATCAGGTCATTAGATAGGAGGTGTCGGTGTGAACCGAACGTTGTGATTCTAGTGAGTTCAACGAGGTGTTGTCTTCTGAGGCTCATGGAATAGTGAAAAGAGGTAGGCCCTATGTGTTCGCACTTTTATGCGTAATTCAAGCTTTCTACACTAAATAAATTATTTACTTTATGAGTGCCTCATAGTGCCACCTTACTTTAAATGTCAATCGATAGGAAATTTAATGTAGATTCAGGATCTGTAGTGGTTTGGTTGCGCACGAATGTGCATGATGGTTTATTTTCTTATTTTCAGTGACTATGTGAGCATAACCGTGAGAATAATTTTTCAACGCGTGGCAGTCGTGTCGTAAATAGGGGCGTACAGACGTCATATTTCAATATGTTATGAATACATTTGATCCTACAACTCTTACTGATACTGAGGTGCAGGAGCTAAGAAACAAAATTTAGTTGATATATCATAATATTAACAAAAATGGGAGAGTGCAGGAAGAACAATGCCACGTACATAGGTAATCCCCCTATGGAAGCTATTGAGTTACCTAATGACCCCCAAGGAACTTTGACATCAAATGATGAAGACCAGTATAGGAATGACTACGATGCTCTGGACTCGACAGAAGAATCAGGTGACGAATGAACATTAGATATTTTGTTTTCTATTAAGGGGAGTGAGATTAATGAGAACATTGCTTGACGAATGGACGTTTTCTTTTTAATTGCAATAGGAGAAATCGGCCTAATATTCAATATATGTTGTTTTTATTTCCATGCTTTTCTTGAGAAATAATATTGTTTTCGTGTGTGAAGTATGTTTACTAAAACTACGTCATTAACAGGACTGTAAAATTACATTTTATTATAAAGAAATTGTTTGTATGATTTTGACGAATATTTTCTTTTATTTTTAGAAAAATAAATGTTATTTTTTGTGCATATTTTGTTGTTCTATGTTTAATAACAATTTAATATACTGTTTAAAATCTGAATGATTGCCAACTGGATACAGTGACTTCGTCTATT
The DNA here is from genome assembly GCA_946902985.2 of Meconema thalassinum. Lineage (NCBI taxonomy): Eukaryota > Metazoa > Arthropoda > Insecta > Orthoptera > Tettigoniidae > Meconema > Meconema thalassinum. Next base: position 1,213,986,363 of record OX336388.2, read on the forward strand.
CCCTCAAATAAGGTGTAACAAGAATACTTGACTGAAAGTCTCATTGTTATTCATATTTTATCCATTTTTAAATAGTATGCTTACAACTGTCATAAACTATCATATACACATCCAAATCGTGATTTTTACTACCAAAAATGGATGATTCTTGTGTTGCATTCGGTCATTTTTTACACCTCACCTTACCCCTCACCCCTATATATTTACCCCCCGAAGATCGTACACGTTAGACAATGCCAGAAATGAATTCAGCGACCTCGAAAACGGTATATTGCCAACTTTTAATAGAATCCCACCTCTATTAGCGAAGTTATTAATTTTTTCCACCTAGAATTGGGATTCGACACACTGTGCGACGTTTCGATTCCTTAAATTATTATTGCAAAAGATGGGAAGTATTCGACAATCTTCTCATGTTCGTCTTAAGTTTCATTGCTTCACTCCGATCACGTGCTTGTTGTTTGCAAGGGATTTCCATTTATTGTGATTTTTGTTCCATTCTTCTGTGAGAACATCAACCCAGTGTGCCATAAGGTCTAACTCTGAAGATGTTTTCCACATTAATATCTCCATGCACTTTATTTTTAAAATAATTTAAGAACTTTAAGAAATGCCTGAACGTAGTCTTTTTGGACAATGTTCATTAACTTTTGACTTCTTTAACAGAATTCAAAATTATATTGTTCCAATTTTTTTTTTAAATTTAAGTTAATGCTTTTCTAAGGATATCCATTAATTAATTAATTCATTAATGTACTGTATTTATTTATTTAATTTTACTCTAAATTTTAATTTGAATAGGTTTTACATTAGATATAAGCTGAAGAAGACTCAATCGAAGCATCGAAACATGTAGCCTGCTTCAATTCGATAGATGTTTCATGAATTGTATTGATAGGAGTATTATTTTTAAGTGGAATCAACTAATGCCTGTTTAATACATATCGCAAATTAAGACCGAAATGCAAGGACTTTCCTCCAACCTCTGTTGCTCGCCAGTTATTTTGTTTTTAAACGTTGATGAACGGAAATGTTTCACACATTATATCGGTTATTTTTCTTGTTTTACGAAACATGCTTTTCAATATCTTCATTTCTGAAAACTTGTTATCGATTGTAACGTTGTGTATTTGCTAAATGTAACTGAAAAGCCTATCGAGTAACTTATTTCAAAAGAGACATTTTCATTTCAAAGGTTGTTCCGAATGAGGTGACAAAATTGTGCAAATTTAAGATTTTTGGTATTGCTCTCATGTGACGCTATGTTGCAACGTGAAAAACAAGCCCTCCAATTCATATGTGCTGATCGTTTGTACTTGTATAGATCGGCCGGTCATTCCTGGCCGGTCGTAAGCACGTGACAGAGTAGAACACTGAGACCACTGAATAAACACATGTGCTGCCGATGACATATTGCGCACTTAATTTGCATTGATAACTAAGGTTTGAGGGCTCACTGTGCGCGGAGACACTACTGCGCATGTAATATGTACCGGTCAAGAAGGAACGGCCCAATTATACTCTATCGGGACATTGCAGCGCAGCGGTTGCTACTTGATTCTCACCCAAGTGGACCGGGTTCGATTCTTGATTAAATCGTGAGAGATTTTCTAAATGATATATGACATCCCGGAGTTCGGAATCCTAGTAGAAAGGAGGTACCGTGAATTTACGATCACAAGTTTAAGAGCAACATAAACTACAAGCTTATGTCTTGTAATATGTGACTGAGTTCTTACACACGAAAAGGGATATAGGTATTTTCTCAGTTCAACTTGTTAACAGGTGCATGGTGAACCATTTTGAAATCTGTCTTGAAGCTGTAAGTTTTATGTTAACCTTGACCGTTGAGTATGCAAATTGCTTGTGATGTGGACTGAGGAGCTGAACATATGTTCGGTTTTCTGTATAGAGTTGAGTTATCTTGTCATCCGAGCGAGACCAAGAGTGGTGTTCGGTGTATGTTAAGTAGCTCTCATAAATCTTGCCAGCCAATCAACTGAAGCATCTTGCTCGATACTGCGAACCGAATGGTTTTATGTTTCCGCTCTGCCATTGAGCTTCACGACTGTGACCACAAGAAAGACTACACAATCTCCAAGCAGATTGTTGATTCATTGAGGGTCTTTGCAGCATCGTGGTCATGTAGCAGGGTTGTCCTCCTTCGACACTAGATCTTCAAGATTTTGTTAATTCATTCATTTCTGGGCGTATGATAGATTTGTCTGATAACCTTTGTTATTGTGGTGAAGCTAGTTAATAGTGAGTAACTACAATTGTTTGGTCAGGGGAGCTGCAGCAAGATTAGCGGTTTGAATTCTGGCGATGGCGGTGGCCATTCTCAGTGTGGTTTTCCGCCGGGTTCTTCCAGACAACAAATGCCAATTTGGCACCTTATTTCAGGTTCCGGAGCCCCTACCTGCAACTCATAATTCATTTAATTACAGTTGGTTAGTTACTGTTGTTTTAAGGGGGCGGGACTACGAGGTAATCTGCCCCTAAATTACAGTTACACTACTACAGTCACCACAGAAACCCAGGTCATCATACAAATCCTACACACATTCAAGTACATGGGGCTGATAACCAATGTATCTCAAGCCCCTAAAATCAACGAATAACATAACAGCATGTATGGAATTGATTAAGAATCTTAACCTAGTGACCCCTTCTGTGGTCTCAGAATACTTATTGAGACTCGGGATCTAGAGGCCCTGAGTTAAATTCTCGGCTCTGCCAAGACATTTAATTCTGGTCTGAGGGCTGGAATAGGATTTACTCAGAAAATGAAATGCTAAGCAGATATGGGTTCGATTCAAAACCTCAGTTGTCCCAGCAATGGCTTTCCCACTTCTACTCCAGGAAAATGCTACTCATATCCAAGTACACGGGGCTGATAACCAAGATGACCCTATGCCCTAAATTTTTCTTTTGTCGTGTGGCCTCCTAAGAGGTATTCATAGTCGACGCCAGTGGGTGACCTGCTCGCTGGGATGAGTGATGGAATGGATGAAGATGAAAGAAACTGGGCTATGAAGCGGCCGTGGCCTGTAAGAAGGTACCGTCCCAGCATATTCCTAGTTTTGAAAATGGGGAAACCACGGAAAACCATTTCAAGGACGGCCGACGGTGGGGCTCGAACCCACGCATCTACCGAGTCAGCAGAGAGCTTGGCCCCATGACCTAAGGCTGCGTTTTAGCGAGCGTAGCCACCGCTGTCGGTAATGAATTAATAGGAATGGTTCCTATCTTAAGGCTCGACCTTGGTTACAAATAGTCTACACACTACTACACAGCTGTTACAGCTATCCAAACACACTCAAGAACACAAGGTTATATGACCATAATGTTGCAAACCCCTTAAAAATTATCATCAACAACAGAGATGATTAGACCTACGTAATTTCAAGTCCCGGAGCACCATGCCGAATCCCTGGTTCTAATAATTGCAGTTAACACACGCTCCACGCTCTGCTACAGTCAAAAGAGACTCCCAGAATATCAGACAAATTAACAACACATCCAAGTACATGGGGCTTATGACCATGATGTCACCAGCCGCTAAAATGAATTAACAGATTAAAAGCAAGTATTATGCAATTAACAACCTTAAACTATTAATTTCCAGCAAAAAGAACACAACTTGTTGTACACTTCTCCGTGGTTAACAATATGGTGTCATCTACCTGTTCCTTGCAATTTACGCTGCTTTACTGTACCAGTTCATTAATTCTTCAGGTATTTGGAAACCAGGTCACCTGCATTATTTGCGTGAACTGAAGTTTTGCGGTAACAAGGGTAAACTTTATTATCGATCGCTTGTAATCCAGTCTCTGGACACGAACCCCGGACAGACAGTCCCTTGACTGCACGCTCTACTGCTCAAGGCTTTAATGCAACTAATAATTCCATGCTACAGTGCCGGTGACCAGATCACTGGAGCGGACGAAAACTGGTTAGCTGCTGTGGTGAAGCGTTGGCCCGTGAATCCACGAGACCGAGGTTCGAACCCCTAAACATGACATTCCTATGATATACACCCCAGTATTATACAGGGCCCGTGGTGTTGGGGTAGCGCGCTTGCCACTCACCCGGAGGCCCCGGGTTCGATCCACGGCTCCGTCAGGGATTTTAGAAACTGATGTGAGGGCTGGAACGGGGTGCACTCAGCCTCTTGAGGACAATTGAGTAGCTGTCTGACGGTGAGGCAGCGCCCCGATCACGAAAACCGAGGGTAACGGCCGAGGGGACCCGATGTGCTGATCACGCGGCACCCCAATATCTGCAGGCCGAATGGATGGGCAGCGGTCGCTTGGTAGGCCTAGGCCCTTCACGGGCTGTAGTGCCAGTGTTATTATTATAGAGGGAGGATATTGCGACTTGTAACTCACCTTACTTCCAGTATCCATGAGACTGAAATGATTCTGTAATGTCAATTAGGTTTTCTTTATTTATCGTATGGCTTTTAGTGCCGGGAGTGTCCGAGGACATGTTCGGCTCGCCTGAGTCTGTAGGTGCTTCCAGCGGTCACCCTTAGGGTGAGCTACAAGTTCCGTTCAATTTCAAGTAGTTCCAACTTTCGCAACCAGATATCAATGATACCTAGTGGCGAACGTTGGAACTTTGATAGAGCGTCCCGACGAAATCTAACCTAACAATTTAGCTTCACACAGGTTTAGTCTGTGGAAGGATCTTTTACATGCCATAAATCTATGACATGGGACCGCCGGCTTTACTTCCCCTCCGATGGAAGGCATACTGAAGGATTATTAACGCTCTTAAAAAATTCGATGACTTCGGCCGGATTTGAACCCACTATCTTGGCCACAGTAGTTCAGCATGCTACCAACTACGCCACCGAAGCCGCTAGATTTTCTGTGACCCAACAGCATAGCAACAACTGCACGGGGACGCTTGATGTCCACAGATCGAGGGTTTGACAGGCGCTGACCGCGGCCATCTTGAGAGTGGTTTTATCACCGGGTTTTTCCTCCCTCTCTCCACGGAAGTGATTCTGTTTTCAGAGCAAGAACGGCATACATTGAGCGTCGTGAAGCAAATCTGACAAGAGGTGGTTTTGATTCTATCGGACCCATCCTAGAATTGGTTATCCGAAGTTTCCCCACTTCTACTTCAAGCAAATGCTGGGATGGTTTCTAAATTAACGCAACGACTACCTCTTTTCAAATCCTAGCCTTAAATGGAAAAAAGCACACTACTTTAAATCGTCAGAATAACACAGGTCATCAGGCAGCTTCCTCACTTACCCAAGTACGTGGGACTACATGGCCACAATGTCACAAATCCCCTAAATTAATCAGCAACAACTACCACTTCACGCAAATGCCGGTATAGTATCTCAAGTTCCACGGCACCTACTGTACTTCAATCTTTGACCCGAAAAATTAACCTTACACACACCCTACAGTCGTCACAGAAACACAAGTTATTAAAAATTAAATAGGCATATGCTACTCTACGTACACGGGGCTATTATCAGCATGTTTCAAGCTCCTTAAATGAACTAACAACAACAACAACAACAACAATGCTATTTCATTGAATGATTTAGAAGCATCACGTTGCAGAATAAAGACATTTACCTGTGGGCTTCCAGGTCCTTTAACTGTTGTTGTTGTTAGTTTCACCCGCTGTTTAGTGGATGCATATTTTAATAATGTGTGTCTTATACAAACGGTTTAACTAGTTTTCACACGTTTTACTCTTATGCCGCAGTAGTTGCAAAGGACTTAAACCCCGTTTTATGTTTAGAAGAACGTTACAGGACAGTTTAATTATTGTAATATTAGACTATGTTCACTTTGAGACGGGCGTGATGGCGCAATGGTCAAGCAGCTTGCTGCCCAACAAGGTGGACTGGGTTCGATTTCTGGTTAATGCTAGTGGGATATTTGAGGTAATATGTCACGTTCAGGAATTCGGACTCCATGTAAAAAGGAAATCTCATGACTCGTGAGCGCGTGACTAACGATCATGTAAAGTTACAAGCTTCCTTCCTTTTTCCACGCTAAAACACTTCGAACTATTTTTAAAGTAATGGCGTAATCGGTTGTGTATTGACCTTGAAATTCCATGATTCTGGATTCAATTCTTGATGATTCCAAGGCACTTTGGTGACAATCTCAGTAACCGTTTTTCTACCTTACGTTTCAGATCCTTTCAGAGCAAACGTTTAGCACATCGACGCTCCAAACCCGCCGCAATTAAGAGGGACATCTAACCCTAAACTTTATTATCATTATCTTATTTTAAATTCGTTCCTGGCTATTAGTGAAGAAAATTTTAGAACCATACTCTTGAGGGTAAAGTAGTAAACTTCTGAATAATGGAGACCTTCCTTTTCGTGCGTATCAGGTACATTTTACTGCAATTCTATTAAGTCTTGGCACATAATAATCTGTAAGCATAAATCTTCAGCTAAGTTTCCATGTCGCGTATGCAAATACTCTTCCAGATTGACGTGAGTGATTTTGAGTCCTGTAGCGATTCAAGACATGGTTAATGAATATGGAACGTGGCACAAACAAATGTCGGTCCACTCTTCAAAGATCTGTTGCGAAATGCTACTGTATGCTCTACATGTTTAGTGCAGATGCCCGTGAAGCACGATTGTTCTGCGCACTTGGAATAACAGTCAACTCTCCATTGTATCTTTTAAGCCGTTCGAAACACTCCTCTAGCGTGCTATGTATGTTTCATTCTAAGAAATGTGATATAAATATTTTTGCAAACAATAAAAGAAATGGGGGAAAGCCATGTGCTGTTTCCTATTTCTTAATGGGAGTTAGTTTTTGAATATCAATTTGACTGGCTGTATAATATACGATGGCGAATCAAAAAGTAAGTTACACTTCCCAGTTATGGCCCTTTATGAACCCTTTATAGGGCAAAACAATTTATTTTTATTTTCTATTTTCATGTGTAGGCTATTTACATTTCAATTTTGATTTTTTGTTTTTTTTATAGATTTAATTTTAATATTTATGGTTAATTAAATTATTTATTTATTTATTTACAATAATTGATAATTATTTCTATAATATTTATTTATTATTTTAATTTTTATATTTCTTTTTTGTAATCCTCATTTTTATTTTTATAAGTGTTTTTATAATTTTTAATGCATATTAAAAAAACTAATTTCTATATTTATATTTTGTTTCATTTTTACACTTAATTTTTGTAATGTTTTTATTTATACCTACATTATTAAAATGTTATCCAGCTCCTTAGATCAAGGAGATGCATATATAATATTTGAGTTTTAGAAATACTAGCATTTCCTTCTGAAAATTCTTCGAAGTATGGCTGGAAGATTCAACCATCAGCATCTTTGACAGTATAAATTATCCTAATAATAGGTGGTTAATTTACAGACCACCAACCTATACAAGGTTAAACCACATAAACATTGGCAACACGGCTATGCCAACGTACAATGTAAGTTCACTTTTCCACATAGTCCAGCGCTATGAACCACCGGGTTGGAGCTGCTTTCACCTCCTCATCGTCCATCACTTCACCCCCGAAACAAAGAGAACATCGATGGAATGGTTGCACACCACATCACCACAACGAACGAAGACCAAGGTCCAACCTTCAGCTGGAATGTTAATGGTGACAAGGTTCTTTGACATGAAGATTGTGGTGTACGTGGAATTTATGCCGAAAGGCATTGTCAAACGTTGAACCGGCGAAACAGCTGCATCCAGGTGGTTACATAGTGCTGGAATTGATTTCTACACATCCAGAATCGAAAGGTTGGTTGCCCGTTCCGAGATATATTTACAGTCTCTTGGGGACTAAATGGAAAAGTGAACCTACATTGTATGTTATCATAGCCGTGTTGCCTAATTTGGTTTAATAAAGGGCCATAACTGGGAAGTGTAACTTACTTTTTGATTCACCCTTGTATATATCTGAAATTTGTGGAAGATGAGAAAGTGGTAGAAAATCTGTGTTTGAAGGTGGAGAAAATTATTTAAAAAATACTTTTTGGTTTCAGCATCATGACCATGCATTGTGCGCATTTTAATCACGTAACTAGATATGCTGTGGTTTGATGATACGATACGTTATTGACGAATGATACAGACTTAAACTTGTATTGTAGATAAGGACAACAGATGCAGAAGATAAAATTTTATGTTGAGGCGTAAGACTATGGAATCTGACATCTCCGTACTCGGTAGATGAGTGGGTTCGAGCCCTCTCCTTTTGGCAGTCATTGAAATGAAATGGTTCTCAGTGGTTTTCCATTTTCAAATTCAAGGAAATGCCGAGACTGTACCTTCTGATAGGCCACGGTTGTTTCCCTAAAACTGTTTGCCCAGTTTCATTGATTTTATCTCCCATTAATTCGTCTAATGAGGTTGGAGTCAGAAAGGGTATCAGGCCGTAAAAACCATTCGCCACATAGGAAATTATTGCACTTCATTCCCGACGCTGCAGAAACGGGGATAGTTAGGGGTAAACTGGTTGTCTTTGTGAAAAATAACAAGTAGATAGCTTAAGCTATAGGTTGCTGTTGTTGTTGTTGTTGTTGATTCATTCAGGGGCTTAGCGTCACATTGGAGAGTAGTTGGCCTAAATGGCTCCAACTGAAGAGATCTAGACTACTGTAGCAGAGGCCAAATGATTGTTATAATTACTATTATTATTAATATTATCGCTTTAGAATTATGATTAGAACGTTTAGTGATTAAGTTTAGAAAAAATATCTGTTTGCATTACAATTAATAATAAAAAGCATATATCTGTTGATAGTTAATGATGTCATGTTAGGGCTATGATAATTTCTAAACTGTGTTATCGTACACCTGCTGACAAGCTGGAACGACTTCGCGAAGCTACTGTTGGAGGAAACTTTTAATGTGCTGATTTAATAAGGACTGAAGTGCTTTAGCTAACACCGTCTGTCTTGCCGTCACCTACAGGAGTTTAAGTTCGCTTACCAAGCAAATGGGGACTTAAGCTTCAGTTTTATTAATTGTCGCAGGCTGCGTGGCGCTGTGCTTAAGATTGTGGATCAAATCCCGGCGCGGTTGGTTGACATTTGAGGGGGCTTTAATGTGAGGGAGCCCGTTCGGCGCAAAATTCCAGCACCCTGGCGTCTGCAGGCCAAATGAATGGGTAGCGGTCGCTTGGTAGGACTAGGCCCTTCTGGACTGTAGCATCAGGGGTTATTATGATCATCTTTATTTTCCAAACACATACACAATCAATTGTTATAGACACGGCGTCTAACTGCTTTTATACACACTTTTCAAGACGCTAAATCATTACGTTCTCTTCGGAGGTAGCTGAATTCTTATATATAAAGGACTATTTATTTCTATGGCTAAAAAGAGTTTGAAACGTTTCTAAATACGTCAACAATAGATAATCTATTATGTCTTACTGCATCACAGAAAGTCACTACATCTAGCAACATAATTACTAAATTGGCAATTCTAATACACAGCTCATTAATTTATTTCTTTCATTGAAGATCTATTCTTGAATGACGACTGCACCTTGGGTTTTATAAGCAGTGAGAAGTTAAACATTTGAAGTCCGTACCATCAACATTATTATTATTATTATTATTATTATTCTTTCTTCGATTCGGCCAACTAGGTACCACGTCAGTTCAACTGTCTCTTCTTCCGAGCTTTAACTACCGCCCAGTGTTCCCGCATTCGTCTCCAGTGTTGTTCTTTTCTCTCTTGGGACCACACCTTCCCTGTCTTCAGCTTCGGCTTTTCCTGGAAACCTTTGTGCGTACGTAGTTTTTCCTGAAGTGGAACACGCTCTTTGATATCTTTAGGGGAAATTTCCATTTCACGTAGATCTTTCTCAACTTCCGTGAACCATGCCCCTTTGGTTTTCTTATCCTGAAAGTACGTCAATATCCGTTTTGATATCCTGCCTGGGCTCATTCGTGTCACGTGGCTATAAAAGGCAATCCTTCTTTGTCGAATCGTGTCACTGATCTTCTCCACGTGCTTGTATAATTCGTGGTTGTGACGCCTTCTGTACTCACTGTTTTCTTTGTTAGGACCCAGGATTTTCCTCAAAATCTTCCTTTCTTTCACCTCTAGTTTTTCCATTAGACCTTTCTTGTTCATTGTTAGAGTCTCTGCCGCATACAGAGCCTCTGGTCGAATAACAGTGCAGTAATGTCTAATTTTGGCGTTTAAGGATATCGATCTCTTATTGTAGATGTCTTTAGTCAAGTTGTATGCCATTTCCATTTTATTAATGCGTGACACGAAGGCTTCTTTCTCTGATAGGTTAGGCTCTATCCATTCACCGAGGTATTGAAACTTTTCTGCCTTCTGAACTTTTCCTAGTCCGACTTCCAGTTCCCTGGGCGCTGATTATTATTTTTATTATTTATTATTATTATTGTCATTATTTTAGCTCAGTGGAGGATGCGCATTAGTCTTGTGTGACTGTAGCAATGTATATACCGTATTACTTTTCACTACATTTTGTGATTCTCACATTTTATAATGTGGGTGGGAACTGGATGGGCAGAACCAGATTGGTGTGAGGGGCTCGTGACGAATCAAGACCACTCGGTGGTGACACCACTTGTTACTACAAGACCATTATAATTGTAATACAATTACTTTTCACGTAAATTAACCCTTATGACAAATTTAAAAGTAAGTTTTAAATCGTACCTTCCCTGGTTAACCATCTTACTTAGTGGCACGCGCCTATTTGATCGACTTTTACTCCTCGCATGTAATGAGCACGATGGTTTTGTTTCTTTAAAGATTCCTGCTGATAGATTTCACTTCAGTGTCTCATATTGTTGGAAAGGTTTTTCTTAAGATGAAGTGTTATTTCGGACTGAGTACACCTGATGTTCACGTCACTGCATTTCATCGATGGAAGGTAATGCTGCAATTAGTATTAATAATTTTAAATTTATCAGCATTATATTAACCTGTTTAAGTTCAAAATTAAATAAAGATTGCACATATGTAATTTAAATAATACGGTAGGCCTACATATTTTTCAGAAATATGGCCTGAAAGTTTAAAAATATCGAAAAACAAATGTCTAACTAAATTAATTTTGCCAAAAACAAAAGCATATTTCCTTTCATAATGGCATAAAGGGCATATTTAAAAAGACGTACAGTAAGATTAGATTATGTCTACATTACAGCAAAAATAATGCATCTAATCGTTTGAAAAGAAAGTGTCTTTTATTATATTTATACGAGGGTCATTCCTTAAGGCATGGCAACTATGTTATATCTTTCGTACATATGGCATCACGGTATGTAGACATTCGAAACCCGGCGTCAAACAGCACAGAATTCACCCGACAGAAAGCGACTGTAAGTGCGGGTGACTAGGTTCAGCGCCATTCTGAACTTGGCCGTGCTACAAGATGGATGTGATCAGATTGGAACAGCGATCATTCGTGAAAATTGTTTTTATCGGTGGCAGAAATGCTACGCAGTCTCATGCAGCACTATGTGAAGCTCTTGGTGATTACCGAACAGTTGCACGTTGGGCGGAGACTTTCCGACGTGGACGCGCAGCACCTGCAGACTCACCTCGAAGTGGGCGCCCCTTGTCTACCCGAACTGACATGTCCGTGTCTGTTATTGAACAGTGTTCCAATCAGGGCCGTGCAATGGGCAAGGTGAAGCAGTGCTAACAAGAAATTTACTCGTGCCGGCCGAGCGCAGCCCTGCTCGGTCCAGTTCTGAGCAGTGCAGCACGACAGCACACTAGCACTGCAGCGCTTAGTCGCACAAGCACTGTCCATTTGACCGGGTACTGAAGTACGTTTAGTACTGAGCGCGGAGCCTGGACACTAGGCGCACTAGAGCCAACATTGTGGCATATGCGTGTGGTCTGCCGTGCTCATAACGTGGGGAGGACAAAAATAGCATAGTGGGAGAGTCACACATTAACGAATCAAACCGTAGACATATAAGACATGATATTTGGACGCACATGAACCAGATCTGCAGCAAGGATACAGAAATTTGCATACTTTTTGGGTGATGTAGCAGGTGCAGCGAGATATAATAGTCCTAAAATAGAATCAGGGGCTGGTATGGAATCAGGAGAGTTAAAATACATTTTTTAATTTGTTGACATAATGTCACAAACCAGCCGAGGTAGCTAAGCACGTTAACGTGCATGGTCAGACTACTCCAAACTCGAAAGACCACACACAGCCACTCCAAACATTACCTCATTAATTTTATTTGTCATTAACTCCTCTCATGAGATTGGCGTCATGAAATCATTCCCACAAGGAAACTGTCTCACCACATCCCCTACCTCATAGCAACCGGAATAATTATGGGTAGAACCAAAAAAACTACATTAGGACTATAAAACTGTATTTCAATAACAAGATTCTGAATTCACCAAATGACTAGATTGATGCTCTTCAGGGATATGTGAGTTCGAGAAACATGCGTTAGTAAAACTCAGCTGAGTTTTAATTCACCAGCTGTGAAAGCCAATATACCATCTTTTTGGAAGCCTTCATAGGGAGGTTAAGGCTGCTTGAGCTTTTAGTTCTCGCAGTCAAGTGGTGCAGTTGCACCTAATATAAAGGGAGGTGGCGCGCAATTCGTCACTCCTGTGGGGGTCCGGGCGGGGACATCAAGAGCCCGCCGATGAGCCAGCTTGGTGTCCTAGGCGAAACCCCACACAACACACGGCACAAACCTAGAAGAATGCTGAGTTTTAATTCACTGGCCGTGAAAGCCAATATACCATCTTGTATGCGTTAGTAAATCCATCAGGATTTTAAAATGAAAGATATTCCGTCGCAATCTAAGGTCATTTATGTATTTTTTTATTCTTATATTCAAGTCGCCTCCGTGGTGTAGTGGTCAGCATGATTAGCTGCCACCCAGGACTTCCGCGGTTCGATTCCCGGCTCTGCCACGGAATTTGAAAAGTGGTATGAGGACTGGATTGGGGTCTACTCAGCCTCGGGTGGTCCAAATGAGTAGAGGGGTTTCGACTCCCACCTCAACCATCCTCGAAGTGGTTTTCCGTGGTTTCCCACTTCGTCTTCGGGAAAATACCGGGGTGGTACCTAACGTAAGGCCACGGCCGCCTCCTTCCCTCTTCCTTGCCTAATCTTCCCACTCTTCCCATCTCTTCATCAGGCCCCTGTTCGCTTTGCAGGTGAGGCCGCCTGGGCAACGTGCTAGTCACACTCCCCAGTTGTATCCCCGACTCAGAGTCTCAAGCTCCAGGACACTACCAGTGGCGGTAAAGGTGAGATCCCTCGCTTAGTCCGCGGGAAAAGCCAACCCTGGAGGGTAAACGATTAAAAAAAAAAAAGAATTCTTATATTCAACATGGCCTGAAAAAATACCTCGTGGAATTTACCTACACATAAGATATACGGCAAAATAAGCAAGAAGACACAAAATCCTTCAAACCTTCAAGTTTTAGGACAATATTCATTATTTCAACACTATGGAGACCAAGAGTGCTAATCATTATATAACAATTAGCCTATTTTGCTCTAAAAATTACAAAATATGTTGTCTGTCTGTCTACCAGCTTGTCTGTATTTCTTTCGGTGGAGTGCCTAAGACTGTTTTGTTTGTTAGTCCTTGGAACTATTCGACTTTAGGGTTATGGTACGCGAACCGTCTTCCTAACTTACCAGGGGCTATGCAATGCCAAAAATACGAAGAAATGTGTACTATTATAGTTCGCCCAGTGAAGAAATTACATGGTATCGTGCAATTGATTGCGCTGAAAATGAAAGAGACCACATTGTAGTGTAGCGGCTAACGTTCTTGGCTGTCGCCCCGGTGGTCCGGGTTTGATTCCCTGTCCTGCCACGAAATTGAATTTCGGTTTGGGGTACTGAAATTGTATCGATGATACGTAAATCATCCAAGCGGTGCTCATTTCGAGGACTTTCGCCAGGCCAGTGGGCACGAGTTTTCTTTTTTATACATTCTTACTCTGCAATTCGAATTGAGAGCACATCACTGCGTAGAGTTGTTAGAATAGCTTCCGTAAAATATTCTCAAAGGCCAATGCTATAAGTAGCCCTCATGAGTTAATCCAATTGCATATGTATATCTAGGCTAATCCAGATATGGTATTTAAGACATTTGATTTTTATTGCATTCTAAGTTCTGGGCATAGGAAAACCTCGAAGCTAATTTTGAAATTTTAAGAGAATGAACATCCAAAGTATAGTAAGCATCATATAGGGAGACTGTACCAGAGAGAGCATGCATTGCTTGAAGACATGATGACATAGTGCGTAATTTGTGCTCTTACAACGAAGGAGGTTGTCAGGACGGTGTTGATGATGTAAATGGTGATAACGACGAAGACGGTGATTAATTATTTAGGAACCAAGGGATTATAAATAACCGATACTTAAGACTGAAGCGGATCTATGGTAAACACAAAATGAAATTGCAGGTTGATTGCGAAAATACAGAAACTATCCAATCACCATATCTTATGGAGATTGACTAATCCAGAAGTAGACATGAAAGGGAGTAGCCTAGTACAAATAGGTGGAAGCAAAGGATGCTCTTGTGTGAGACCTCCATGGGCGTAGCCAGGACTCTGTATGCTGCAAACACTGCGGAGTGCCTGATACCCTAGCTCACGTTCAAAAAACATAATTAAGAAGGGGATTTACTACAAACGTTAGGAATCACCGAAATAGATCTAAGATGCAGCTGTAACATTTCAGAAATGTTACGCGATCCATGTTTTCGTGTCTCTCTCGTGTTAGAAGCAAAAATACAATGGGTATAATAATTGTTATTGGCCATAAGAAGGATGCAAGATTTATGCTGGACCCCACCATCAGATGTGAAGTAACCTTCGGCATAACAAAACAGGTCGTTTAGAGATAACGATAGGCTTCAAAGAGAAGAGAAAGCTTGTGGTACATTTCGATTAAGCGAGAGGATCAACATCAACATTTTTAAATCACTCATCAAGTTTGGGTAAGCCTAAGTATAAATGACCTAATTTTGCTATCAATGAATCCATTCAATAATAGAGAATTCATTTTCAATGTACTCGGGAACAGTGTGTGACGTAGTCTATTGGTACCCAATATCATTTTATTGCTAATATTAATAGTGTTATAATAATAATATTAATATGAAGGGAAGATAAGAACGGCTTTACGAAACCATGTCGGTACGGGCTGGCCGTGCGCGCCTGAACTGACGAGTTCCAGCGTAGACAGTGCTGAGAGTGTGAGGCTAGGTCATACGGCCCTAAAAGCACTTGCCAGGCTTGCAGGGCACTACGCCATACTATACACAGCTCGCTCGCACATGTAGCGAGCGGCAGGTGGGGACTGGCAAGGACATGACGTCATGCGCTTGTGGCTTACTTCTTAGACTGCCCGTAAGGGAGCAGCAGGATAGAACATACTACAGGCACTAGCTACGCAGGGCCCTGGTTCCAATGCTTGGAAACGGTGCCCTGGATGTTAATTGATTGATATGTGTTCCATTTGTACTAGTGCAAAACAAATTCACACAGAGTTCCATTGTGTGGTTTTCATTTGCGTGTCCTCCCATGAGTGCAGATTCCCACCAGTTCCAAATTCTTTAGCGGATTAGCTATCTGCCAATTACACTACCTGAGCGAGTCCCATCAGTTCCGAACACTACCTTAGCGAGTTCCAGCTTAGTTTTCTACAGCAAAATCGTATTAATTTGTTTATTACTGAAACAAATAAGGTCCATTTTTAGCGCCAGCCGGGGGTGCGTACCCTCGTTAATGAATTGGCTCCTCTAACAGAGGGGGGCGGACGCCATGGACCGGTAGCTCCCATAATCAGCTTTCGCCAGTATCTATATCAGCATGTGCCTTCGTCAAAATAATCAGTTTTGAGTTATATTTACAAAGTTCTTAAAATGGTATCAGCATGTCGCTTTTCCGGCACATGGTTTTGCAGCACAAATCCACACTTCACTTGATTTGTTGTCGCGTTCCTTATAAAAACGGTAACCATTAAATATCAAAATTTGGTTTCCTTTAATGCTAGTTATGAACTCCATGTTTATCTGCTCCACTCAAGACACAAACACAAATGACATACCTGGTGACACCATGAAACTCTTCTAGGTCGCGTCGAACTATTATTAGCTGGTCAAACCTCAGAACTGACAGCTGGGTTTTCCAGAGTTATTCGGAACTAGTGGGACTCATTAGCATATTTACTCAGGTGTGAATACGCGTTCGGAACTCATGGGACGTTTTTCCTAAGGAATTTGTTTTCGGAACTCATGGGAATGGAACCTTCATTCGTACCGTTGTCGTTAACTCCTGTACTCGAATCCTATATTCTGTTGGCATTGAGATATCACACGGCCTGAACGGTTCAATGCACATCTTGGATTTCCCATGCTGTAGCATTATCGAAGGATATAACATAGTTGCCATGCCCCTCGTATTATATTTCAATTGCAGCCAGTGGCCATAACGGGGTATTTTAATTCAACGCCCGTAGGCCCCCATCAAGTTCAATTTCAAGTAGTTCCAACTTTGGCTACCAGATATGCCACTGTCACTGACACCTAGCGGCGAACGTTGGATCATGATAGAGCGTTTCTAACCAAATAACCTACAAATTTAGTTACTCACTACTGTAACCTTTCTGGGGTTTGTTGGGGTTATGGGGACCGCTTTCGGTGTTAAACACACAAAGGAGTAGTATTTAAAAAAAATGAGTGGTGGGTTTTAGGTAGATTTCATTAGAAAGCTAACTATTGCAATGGGTCCCATGTTTCGACTTCCGGAAAATTTCGACATATCTTCGCGTTTCACATCACTCAGACCCCAAAACCACCGTCAGTTCAAAAGTTTATATATAATTTATGTATGTATATATATATATATATATATATATATATATATGTATATATGTATATCAGTTTCTTGTGGACACGATAACTCCCGTAATTTTCCACTAATCACTTTGATTTTTTTACATAATATGTATCCCTATAAAATCTCGGTCGAGTTCGTTAATGGGCAAAATCGGTCGAAGGGGGTGAAAATGGGGGGCTTTTTTCGAAAAATTGAAATTTCGCTATAACTCTCTTAATACGTGAAATATCGAATCCATTTAAAGTTCATAATATGTGTCGGATAAGTGCCAACAATTTATGTCAAATAAGCTTTTTGATAGCACCAACCATTGACCAAAGGGGTGGAAAAAAGTGGGTTTTTCGGGAAACATAAATCATATCTCTCTTAATAGGCACAATATCAAAACCGTACAAAATGGACAATATTCCCCTAATAATTACCTAAAACGTTTGTCTGAAAGAATTTTTGATATGACCCACCATTACGCCAAGGGATGAGAAAAATGATTTCGGAATTATAAGAAAATGCCAAGAGCTATCAGAGGTTGCCATGGCAACACTACTAAATTGATGAGGGATGAGCCGTTGCCATGACAACGCACTTGCACGACATCAGATTCAGTATTTCCATCTGACTAAGCCGGCCCCGTGGTGTTGGGGTAGCGCGCCTGCCTCTCACCCGGAGGCCCCGGGTTCGATCCCCGGCTCCGTCAGGGATTTTAAAACTCGTGAGGACAATTGAGTAGCTGTCTGACAGTGAGACAGCACCCCGATCACGAATACCAATATTAACGGCCGAGGGGACCCAACGCGCTGATCACGCTGGGCAGCGGTCGCTTGGTCGGCCTTAGCCCGTCATGGGCTGGATGGTGCCAGGGGTTGACTTTGACATCTGACTAAGTGGGAAGCGGCTTCGGTGACGTAACTGGTAGCATGCAGAATGTCTATGCCCAAGGTCGCGGTTTCAAAGCCGGCCGAAGTCGTCGGATTTTCTAAGAGCGCTAAAATCCCTCAGTATGCTTTCCTTTGGAGGGGAAGTTCCAACGTTCGTTACGAGTTGCTGGTTGGGGTGGTATCTAGTAGCCAAGTTCACAGCTAGGTGTCATTGACGGTAGTACCTGGTAGCAACATTAGGAACTACTGCTTGAAATTGACCGTCTGCAGTCCTTACCTGAATTACAGACTAATACATCCATTACAATTCACACCGTTTATCAGACAGATTCTACACTCACCCAAAGTACACGGGGTTAGATGACCGCGTTGTCGCAGCCCCTAAACTGAGGAACCAACCAGAGGTAGATTTCATTAGAAAGCTAACTATTGCAATGGGTAGGCTACCATGTTTCGACTTCCGGAAAATGTCGACATATCTTCGCGTTTCACATCCCCCAGACCCCAAAACCACCGTCAGTTCAAAAGTTTATATATAATTTATGTATGTATATGTGTATATATATATATATATATATGCATATCAGTTTCTTGAGGACACGATAACTGCCGTAATTTTGCACGAATCACTTTGAATATTTTACCGAATATGTATACCTATAAAATCTCGGTCGAGTTCGTTACTGGGCTAAATCGGTCGAAGGGGGTGAAAATGGGGGGCTTTTTTCGAAAAAGTGAAATTTCACTATAACTCTCTTAATATGTGAAATATCGAATCCGTTCAACGTTCATACTATGTGTCGGATAAAGCCCAAACATTTATGTTTGAAGAGTTTTTTTATAGCACCAACCATTGACCAAAGGGGTGGGAAAAAGTGGGTTTTTCGGGAAACATTAATCATATCTCTCTTAATAGGCACAATATCAAAACCGTACAAAATGGACAATATTCCCCTAATAATTACCTAAAATGTTGTCTGAAAGAATTTTTGATATGACCCACCATTATGCCAAGGGATGAGAAAAATGATTTCGGAATTATAAGAAAATGCCAAGAGCTATCAGTGGTTGCCATGGCAATACTATTAAATTGATGAGGGATGAGCCATCAGACTTTGCCAAGATAACGCACTTGCACGAGATCATATTCAGAATTCCATCTGACTAATTGTGAAGCGGCTTCGGTGACGTAACTGGTAGCAAGCATGCTGAATGTCTATGCCCAAGGTCGCGAGTTCAAAGCCGGCCGAAGTCGTCGGATTTTCTAAGAGCGCTAAAAATCCCTCAGTATGCTTTCCTTTGGAGGGGAAGTTCCAACGTTCGTTGCGAGTTGCTGGCTGCGGTGGCATCTAGTAGCCAAGTTCACAGGCAGGTGTCGTTGACGGTAGTACCTGGTAGCAACATTAGGAACTACTGCTTGAAATTGACCGTCTGCAGTCCTTACCTGAATTACAGACTAATACAGCCATCCCTAAGTACACGGGGTTACATGACCGCGTTGTTGCAGCCCCTAAACTGAGGAACCAACCAAAATCTCTGCGGGAGATATAATTTTGCGTGAAGAAGTAACAGACCGTTACATAGTTACACATCAGTGTCGAAACCTTGCATAAGGACAGTGTAACCACAAGTATAAAAATGGACCCCAAATGACAAGAAAGTTACCGTTCCCATAAGACAATAAAATGTTTAAAATAAGCATAAAATGACGAAAAACAAAGTTAATTAAGCTCCAATTATAAAATACCTTCTCGCAATAAATGAGGTCTGATCCTTCTACGAAAACCTGCATATTCTGCCTATTTTCGCCTATCCCCAATTTTGTCCGGTGAAATCTACCTCCGCCTTCCGGCGTGCCGAGAGGACTTTTTTTATTAACAAAAGGGATAGCTTTATTTTCAGGGCTGATCAAACAGACATTCCATATACCTGATATTCCATATGTGATGGGCATTCCTTTGTTAGTCGTTCATTATTCTTTCCACCATCAATTTCAAACATAATAGAACCTGCTTTCTTTGATCTTTTTTTTTTAAATATCAGTAACCAATTCTCTTCTTAAGTTCAATCTCTTTCCTTCAAAACATAACATATCATTTATTTCCACATCAGATCCACCACAATCTAAAACATAACCATTACATTCTTGACAATCAGCTTCAGAACCTTTCATTCCCCACATAACCAACTTTCACATCTAACAAAGCAACAAGAACAAAAAGAACATAAAAAATAGAAAATATACACAGATATGCCACTCAAATAAGCATGCCCCTCCCTACCAAATTACATAGAGATCTAAATTGGGACAATGCACAGCACCCCTAGCAAGCGCCATTTTCTTAACCTTAAAAGTGAGCTCTGCAACCACATGGGGTTACACTACCCGTTGTAGTGGTAGGTTCTTTTACATGCCATAAATCTATGACATGAGCCCGCCGGCTTTACATCCCCTCCAAAGGAAGCCATACTGAAGGATATTAACGCTCTTAAAAGACCGACGACTTCAGCCGAGTTTGAACCCGCGATCTTCTTCAGGATGCTACCGGCTACGCCACCGAAGTTGTTTTATGAATATGCATAATGAATGATAATATCTTGACTTTTTCAACATGTTCTTCAGGAAAATGCTTGGCACTATGTGGGTTAAAGCACGGCCTGGAATGTACAAAATATACAATTAATTTCTATTTGCAGTATTACTAGAATGGATGAGGAAATATTGTTGATTCTCCGCAGTTGTAGAGTTTAGTCATACAAACAACTCACCACAAACAAGAATACAACTAACTAAGAGTACTGCCTCTAATCAAGAGAGAAAAACCAGGGGGGTGTTGTGTGATTATCAGCGAAGAGAAAATAAAAAGTAAGTTGAGCTGGCGGGGTTGAGCTTCGTCTGGTCGTCTCGTTTATCACTTTATCGTTGACGGTCGGGTCCGGTCCAGAAGTCTCATTAGCCAGCTTGCGGCCCGGACCTTCATTTGTATGGGCGAGGTCTTGGCAATGCGACGTGCATGAGAAACGAGCTCATACAGAGCCCACCAAACAAAAATAGCACAACCATTTGTCTCCCTGCAAATACCGCCACACAATATTAGTGCGAGCGATTAATTCAGTCAACTTTATCAGATATAGATTTGACTACAAATACCATCAGAATCCGAAGAGAAGTAGTCAATATAAGAAATGTATAACATTCTCAAATCACTTTCTTTTAAAGATACCACCGTTGCGATCGTGTTTAAGATGACTCTGTAGTCCCTACATAAATGTTCAGTAAAACGTTTTCTAGTGTCGTGCCGAACTCGAGATTATCTACTGCCACATTATAATTCTACGTGTTAGTATGTAGCTATAGCCCTGCGTGGATGCGAAATTTGTCGCCATGCGGATATAGTTTGCATGGCTGTGCACATAGCGAATAAACTGCGGATAATATGTGGAGTAAATTTGCGGATAGTTTTTAGAATACAATACGAACTTGTTGAATATCATTAACTTACCAGGAATCGGACGTTTATGACATAAATACTTTCCGTTATGTTTTTTTTTTCATAACAAATGTAAGATGATGATTTAAGCTAATATCATTCAAATTACGACATTAAGCATAATTAATATTCCGATTTGAAAAGGGTCGACATTCTGGCTGCATAACATTCATTTCAAATTGAGCACATGACATACATAGCCTAGCTAGGGGGACGAGTTTACTTCAAATGTCTCAATGTGTCTCTTTAATACTTAATGCTTTATCTAATACATTTAAAATATTCTTGTAATGTCAGCCGATTCAAATACCAAACGTGCGGTTGCGGATGTGGGCCGGATGCTGATAACGTTTTGTTTATCCGCACAGGGTTCTACCTATAGCCACTCAAATTTGAAAATCGATCAACTTTAAACGTCCCTGATGCACTACTAAATAGTATTTTCTGAGACAATTATGAAAGTGATGGTTGCAATAGTTTTCATACGCATCAATACTAATCTGTCTAAAATCAGATTGAAAACTAAATTAAATAAATCAACAATAACGCGACATAGAGATACAAACAAACAAAATGGCAAAGTCAAGCTCTCAAATGAAAATTTTAATATAAAATAGTCTATATCTATAATTTAAATTAGATTATGTACTACAGTATACTGTAGTTCAGTCTTAAAAATCAAATTGGAATTATCGTTTACGTACAAAGTTAATGTCACAAATTTACAGTTCTCATTGCTGAGGAGAGACTGTAGGCCTGAATACGTGATTCTTATTCCACTTACGTTCACCCGAATTCCACATGTTTATTTAACATGTAATATCAGTGCATCCTTTCTATGTCCCTGATAAAATGAAAAGCTGGATTTCTTTATTATCATTTTATTAATAATGTTATAAGAACAACGAAAAAAAACAAACCTAAAACATGAAGCAAAAACAACAAAAGGACAAAAATAAAAACCAAAGAAAGACCAACGAAACATAAAACATAACATAGAAACGTGTTGGGCTCGAACCCGGATCAATCTGATGCGCTACCGATCGCACCGAAAATGTAGTCAGAGCCCACGATAGAACTTTCACTTTGGACGTCACTGACACCCTACGGAAAAATTTGACCCTAGTAGCCGTGTTTGGTATTAATAATACTACACAGACATATAATAAATACATTATGCAACGAGCCTATAATGGCAATAATTGAGACACGCGTATATTTATAAAACGAGCGTATGTGAGTTTTATAATTTCCATACGAGTGTCTTAATTACCATTATATGCGAGTTGCATACGACTGTTTATGTTCGACGATAATTATTATAACTATTTTATGTTCATAAATATCTGTCGAGATTTCGCCAGTTTTATGTACTGAACAGAGCGGATGAGAGGCATAGAATGCCTTGTATTTGACCATGGTCTCCTCGATTACCCTACTATGACACTAGGCCAGGCAGTGAAATTTAAATTAGAAGGCCGTGGAACTCAGCGCATCTAATTATCTAATTGGCCAAACAACTGTTTCTTGAGCTCTGATTGGTGGGAGAAACTGTTTCATAATGAACAAGAAGTTCCGTGAAGAACTATACAGCCTACTTTTCATGCCAATGATTATTCGACAGTATATGAACCTATCTAGAATAATTACGAAATTAAGTTGGTAATATAGAAATATCTAATTAGTTCAAAATATACCTGGTATAATGTAGCCTAATAGAGCACTACAGTTGGCAGCCCTGGTGACTGAATATATTCTTAGTTCCACCTCTTAAGGTACCGGTACAGAATACAAAATTTGGTTGAAGTCCAAGGGACGTTACATGCAGTTAGACACTGGATCTATCAGCACGCGTAAAAGCATGTTGCCAACAATACCATGCGTGTGCTGGTCAGATATAATCTGAATTATTATGATATCTTGTTGTGCCAATTTTGGATGAAATCCATTTGTTAGTGTAGAAGTTACATGTATTTTAAAATTGGACATATCAGCAGGCATAGAATCATGTTGGCAGCACTGCCTTCTATTGAAAATGAAAATCCACAGCCTACTTCCAGTCTCCGACCGGGTCAGGAATGGAATGAATGAAGCCCCCATCTAGCGGCGAGGATATGATCTGTGCCGGCTGCCGAGGCCTGACGCACTCCTCTGGGGCAATGATTAAATGAATGACAGATGAAATGAAATGATAGTGGAGAGTGTTGCTGGAATGAAATTTTGACAGGGAAACCGGAGTACCCGGAGAAAAACCTGTCTGCCTCCGTTTTGTCCAGCACAGATCTCACATGGAGTGACCGGGATTTGAACCACGGACCCAGCGGTGAGAGGCCGGCGTGCTGCCGCCTAAGCCACGGAGGCTGACTGCCTTCTATTAATTACTCCAAATTAATCTAGAATGGCAGGTGCTATACGTGTGCAAAGTATAGAGCTGTTGGCTTGCATACTTTCTGATATATTGATATTAGGGTAAAAAGAATATAGACAGCATTTATTAACAGTTGGCAGCCCTGATTGCTCTTAACAATACTTATAGTCATATCTGTTATGGTACACATAGCACATACGAAATTTGGTTGAAATCCAACTGATAGTATAGAAGTTACATGTATTTAAAAATTAGTACTATCAGCAGGCTTATAATCATGTTGGTAGAACTGACGTATATAAGTTACTCCAAATTAATCTAAAATGTCAGAATATACGTGTGCATAGTTTAAAGCTGTTGGCTTGCATACTTTCTGATATATTGGTATTTTGATAAAAAAAAAATAGAGAGAGCAATTATTAACAGTTGGCAGCCCTGGTGGCTCTTAAGAATACGCTCAGTCATATCTGTTTATGTACAGATATTACATACAAAATTTGGTTGAAATCCAATCGATAGTGTAGAAGTTAATGCATTTAAACATTTGACCTATCAGAAGGCTTAAAATTATTTTGGCAACACTGTCATGGTTGGCCTCCTGGAAATTAAACTGAAATAGTATTATCTACATGTGTGCCAATTTTGGAATAGCTCCCATGCATACCTTGCAAGATATCCAACATGGAGCTAAAATTTCTAGTGCGTTTTTTCAGCAGTTGGTAGCACTGACATCATTTTCAAATATGGACGTGAGCTATTCCGATGCACATCTTTACTCATACTAAATTTGGTTTTGATTGCTGCAGCCGTTTAGGAGTTGAATGGGGGGGGACACACACAGCCAGACAGACAGAAGGACAGACAGACAGACACACATTTTCCCGGATCGATCTCATAAGTCTACTTTTTCCTCATTTTTGCAAAATGTGACAAGTAAGCTAAAAATAGTGTTATAATGAGCCTCATTATAGTACAGTTTTCTGACAAATAATAGTCAGGGTCGAACATAAATATTTTTTGTGTGTTTTTTTTTTGTCTGTCAACTCCGCGAAGTTCTCTCGTTACATTTAAAAAATTGCATCCGTATTTCACTAATTACGTTTGGGAATCATGTTGCACGTTCCTTTAACTGGCTGCGTGGCTCAGCGGTAACGTTCTCGCTTGCTGGGCCCTAGATTGCAGGTTCGCATCATGGCGCAGTCATCTGGCATTTGAGGGTGCGCAAATGCGAGGAAGCCATGTCAGTAGATTTACTGGCACGTTAAAGATCCCCTTCGGGGCGAAATTCCGGCACCCCGGCGTCTCTAAAAGTTAAGTGTAACTAAAAGGGACGTAAAACCAACAGCATTATTATTATTCACGTTCCTTTATGAAACTTTACTACCATTCCAGGGGGTAGAAACGGAATATAGCCATCAGTAAAGGATCACTAGATAATTAAGGTGGGTAACTTCAGTGACTAAGCGTGCATATTGCCAGTCTTAACTTTTAACATTACTAATTGTCGTATGTCGACGTTGTTTGGTTGGTTCCTTAGTTTAGGGGCTGCCCCGTGTACTTGGGTGTGTATATAATCTGTCTGATAACCGGTGTTAATTGCGATGACTGTATTAGTGTGTGTTATCTGTTTTTAATCCAAGTAAGGACTGCAGACGATAATTTAAAGTAGTTCCTACTTTCGCTACCAAATGCTACCGCCCACGACATCTAGCAGTGAACTTCGCTACTACTAGATGCCATCGCAACCAACGCCTGGTGATGAACGTTGGAACTTAAGAGCATTAATCAAACCTAACCTACAAATTTTGGCTTCACACAAGTGTAGTTATTGGAAGGTTCTTTTTCATGCCAAAAATCTATGACATGGGACCGCCAGCTTTACTTCCCCTCCGATGGAAGGCTTACTGAGGTATGTCGACGTTGACTGCCACTATTTGCCATTTAACGGTCCTCACCAAGCAATTCCATGAAACTAATGACGTCAAGGTTTGTTCGATAAAAAACTGTTTGTCCTTCACGGAGGATGACTTACGTTGGGATAACATGTCGACGATGAACACAAATTGTTAGTACGCATTCAGTTCTCTCAAGAGCAGTCACAGGTGGGCTTGAACGATCAGTTAGGATAGAGTTGTTCCCAGTGGCGCAATTCTGTAGTGCTATTGGTGAGGTTTCGAACCCCGGCTGGGATGAGTAATTTAAACCAGTAGTCAGCAGGTGCTCAAGCGTGCTGCGCTTTGCTTCTCATGGGTAGGGCTCTAGAAAACTAGGTATACCCATCCGCCATTTAGGATATTTGATACATTTCGGTCTGTTGGTAATATGCACAGCAACCATTTTATCTTTGCACAGCTAAAAGAAGTGGAGGATCTCTCCCTGAAAAAGTAGGTATATTCATTAGGCCTACGTTGTTAAATAGGCGTATTTATAACCAACCGGGAGTGAAACAATTGTTAAAAAGTAAATGAATTTTAACCAAGTTATTGTTACGTGAAGTATTCTAAATGGTTATTAAGAGCATCGTTTCATATTGAAATAAAGATTTGTGTTTCAATTTTTGTAATTACTTTATTCTTCACAGAACATCAATGTTAGTGTAAATTACAGCATATAGGCCTATTACCGATTATAGGTCGAGGCTGTCCTCAATTTTTGTCAGAGGACTTCACATTTGTTACTTCGGTGGCGGGGAAATGACCTAGTAGTTATTATAAACTGCCTCACTGTACTCTGTGAATTCGTTAACGGTAACTTTCTGGATGGCCATGATCTAGTAGATGACACTAGTCACCAGCGCGCTGAAGTCAGAGCCAAACTTAGGATCACGCCATTCCAGATTTCGACGCAAAAGTGCCTCCTCATCTAAAACTTGAAACTTAGCTATGTCGGAGCTTGGCCGTATTGATGTAAGTGGGTAAACACAGCTGTCTGGACAGCAAGATATTCGGGTTCGAATGCCCACTATGGTCACCTTTTAAGTCTTACTCAACAGACTGACGTGGTATTTTTCAATGTAATAATGGATATAACAGTCAAATCAGGTCGTTTACACATCAGCACTAATACAACAAAATTTAGCGACCATTCATACACTCGCAATAGGCCCGCGGGAAAAATGAGCATAGCTTGTGAAATGAAAATCCACAGCCTGTTTCCAGTCGACCGACCGGGTCAGGGGATGGAATTAGTGATGACCCCATCTAGCGGCTAGGATATGAACTGTGCCGGCTGCCGAAGCCTGTCGCACTCACCTGGGGCAATGATTAAATGAATGACAGATGAAATGAAATGACAGTGGAGAGTGTTGCTGGAATGAAATTTGTGACAGGTAAAACCGGAGTACCCGAAGAAAAACCTGTCTACCAACACTTTGTCCAGTACAAATCTCATATGGAGTGACCGGGATTTGAACCACGGACCCAGCGGTAAGAGGCCGGCGTGCTGGTGCCTAAGCCACGGAAGCTCAGCTTGTGAAATAAATCATCATCATCATCATCATCATCATCATCATCATCATCATCATTTATTGCATGTGACAGGCCATTAAGACCCATAGCAGAAAAACAAGGGTATACAGTTCTTGATTACAATATAAATAGCAAGTGTAACATAATATATAACATTGTACTTCATAACGGAAGAATGAATTCAGCTTCTCAAATAATGGTTGCATATATTAGACCAACGATTTCTATCCCTGGCATCTTCCATACTTGCATCTGGATCCACCTGGTTCAGTGCCAACATAACTCGATCTTTCCATCTTGTTCTTGGTCGACCACTTGGACGTTTTCCCGTTGGTTGAAAATTGAACACACGTTTCGGGAGAGTTCCTTCTGTTCTGATAATGTGTCCTACCCATTGTAATCGTCTTCTCTCTACTGATGTCTGCCTTTTTATAACGTCGATATAACTCCTCTTTACTCCGTCATTCCCAATTGTCAGTTTCTGGGCAGTATTTTGGGCCATAGATTTTCCGCAGCATGCACATATACGTTCTTCAAAAGTTCATGGAGTCGCCCACGTTTCACAACCATGCATTAAAACAGGTCGTACTAGGGTCATGTATAGGTGGATCTTGTTTTCCTGAGATAAATAAATAAATAAATAAATGAACGAATAGGCTACTGGGCTAATAGATGCGCTCAAGATGTCAGCATGAAAGCAGCCGACAAACAAGCTACCAAGAGCACCAGAATTGGCAGACAACAAGTGCTAAAACACAGACACCGTGGTGCAAAGGTGGCATAAACCGCCAAACAGAATATAAATTAATTATGTAATTAATTAATTAATTAATAAGTAAATAAATACATTTTCAGATATTGGCATTCCAGTGATGGTAATTTTTCAAAAATAGTATTTCTTGGAATAATTCCTAATGCTTAGAAGAGAAAAGGGCGGAGGGGGGGGGGGGGGTGTGCTCCATTCCATGTGGATGATAGCTGTAGGTTCCGTGGCTGTATTATACTGTACGTCGGGCTTGTTCAATGGAAATCCTCCGAGCGTGTAGACGTGTGTGTGGGTTTGCTCACGTTATGTTAACTTCAATTGACCTCTGCATAGCGTATAGCACAGAGAACAGCCACTGTGCTAGGCTCAGCTGTAGAAGTATTTTGAGCTGAAAGAGTTGAGATAAAACCGTAAAACGATTAGACTGGAGCCTGCGCCCGTTAAGAGGCCTCTCGGAGACGAGCCAAAGAAGATTAGACTCCAAACATAACAGCGAGCGACTGCCGCCGCGCTTCATTTCCATCACCTCCGCGTCATATCATGTGTCTCTACAGTATTTCAACAATATTCCGTTTCACTTGAAATAATACTGATCTAGGGTATGTTTTATCAATACCCCGCGTTGTATTCGTGCGTGTTCAATCGCTCACCACCACCGCAACGGGGAGCTGGACCCATTCCGGAGATCAGAGATTGAATTCCCGGTGCTAAGTGTGGTTTTCATCTGGGTTTTTTCACACTCCATCTAGCCAAATGGCGGGATAGTACAGTGCCTTAACTTATTTCAAATTCCAAGACTCCAATCCCTGCCTCCACTCTCATGATAAATTACAGATACACACACACACTACTTCTGTCACCACATAAACACAGGTTATTAGTGTATTTGTAATTGGAGCTAGGATTTGGGTAGAGGCAGCCGTGGTCGTAACTAAGGTACCATCCCGGCATTCGCCTGGAGTAGACGTGCGGAAACCAAGGAAAATCACTTCTGGGATAGCGGTGGTAGGAAACGAACCCACCTATTCTCAATTCTGCCTCATGAGGCTGAGTGTGTCTTGTTTCAGCCTCCAGATAAGAATAAAATTGCTCGGCAGAGTCGCAAATCAAACCCGGACCTCCATGGTGACAACCAAGCATGCTAGTCACTAAGACACGAGGTGAACCCTTTACAGGTCTGACGTTTGTTTTTGGCCGGTGCTTGCATGTTGCGTAGAGGTCTTCGACCAGCCAGGATGCCTTCTTATTGTGAGCATGTGCAGTAACAACTGCATGCACGCACGCACGATCAGGTGGAACGAAGGAAGGAGGTTGAACGGTTAGCACAGTGGATGAGCGGATTTCACGGCCATCGACCAAAAACAAACGTCAGACCTGTACATTACGTAGCTGGTTAAGGTTGCTTTTGATGTAATGCTACTAAAATTTAACCTCAACTCGGTTTCGGCGATTGATAACGGCTGGGTGATTTAGAATAAAGTAAACAAATAAGTAACTAATTAAATAAACCATAGACTTGTGTAAGGCCAGTTTAAGTATATTATTGTAGTTAAATAGGTAAAGGAAGTAAAATCGATATTTGTCATTAATTCTCCATTCCAAACAATCATTTACGGAGTAGGCACAGCTCAACAAACATGTAGTCAAGTTGTGCTGGGCGATCGTCTGCAGGTTAGATCACAGTTATCTCTGTCATTGCCTAGCAGATAGGCGTATCCTGTAGTTTGGGCGGTATGTGGTGAAGCCTCAAGCTTAAGCTGATGGCTCTGGGCCGACAGGTTGTAACAGTTTGACTGTCCCTTACTGTTGGGTTTCAAATGTAACTGTTTACCTTTGCTCCACGTTGAGCGTTAAATGAAATGCTTCTACTGGCCCTGCCTTGCCCTTTGAAATATTTGCTCTGCCTAAGATATGTTGTTTTAATGGGCGCCAAGACCTCAACGCAATGTTGAAATCTAAATTTGTATTTAACAACACCTAGCTCTGGTAAAACACCTTCAAGAATCTATTCACTCAGATCGTGGTATGATTTGATCATTAACCCAACAAACAATTGTATCAGGAGAAGGAATTGGTCTATATCTAATGCTACCTACTGAAATCAAAGATTGCATGGTTAAAAGAAATGAATTTATTATATATAACAAGTATTGCAAAATTAATAATAATAATAATAATAAGTTTAAAATTTAAATTGGAGCGTTGCGATTAGAATATTACCGCTAGAAAATTACGTGAAAACGGATTCGGATAAATTACTGATTTTATTCTTATTCCCAAGCTATGAAATTACTGAATACTGAATATAAAACAAAGAGAAACGAGAGATTGCGTAGTTCTGCGTCATTCGCGATTACCACTGGAAATTTCCGAAGCATTTCCCTCGTACTGGATGATGTAGAGAGCTTCCCACTGTCTCCTGGACGTCGTCATCTTCTTCGTTAGTTGATGATATCCTGGTAGATTTGATAACTTAATGGTCCGAACATCGGAGCCAAACACTCGTACAACCACACTGGTTAAGTTTTACAAAGATAGTCCCCTACTCCACGGCGCGCAAACGATATATGCACTCGTCGGCTCCCCACTCCGGTGCCGACTTCCACCTTACGTGGTCTCCACTGATTGGCTGTGCCACCCCGCTACTCCCCTCCTTAGGCTCAATACACACGGCGCGCGGATGATGTCATTTGCCGTTCCAGACTATTTCGCCTTTTCTTGACGTTGCAACCCAGGCTTGCGACATGCTTCTTGACAAGAATAAGCCTGTATCTGAATTCCCAGTGAGTCATCTCTCTCATAATACCCTAACTGACAAAACTCCGTAAAATTCCGTAATCATATAATTTTCTATGACAATGTAGTTCGTAATAATTTGCTTGATAGTGTTTTCTATGACATAGAAAACCTATCTGTATGCTTATAATTTTATAAAAATGCTCAAAAAATACCTTAATAATAATAATAAGTTAATAATAATAATAAATTAACATGAAAGCTTCTCTTGGCTGAACAATTTGCCGCGTAAATAAATATAGAATGGCTTTCTACTGACTTATGCCAGTGGCGTAAAATCCCCTCGAAAAACACGTTACATATTCGCCTCGGATCATCGGATGATTTACCGTGACGACGGTCCATTATCTATTATCCCAGACACGTTAATAATCCCCATCCAAAATACATATTACATAAATGAAATCACCCTAAATTACATATATATACACTCATCATTTTTCTTTACGCACTTTGCGTCAAAGTTTGTTGTCACTATGGATTGCACTTTGCAACCAGTCCAATGTTTTTCATATAGAATAATATTCCACGGATATTTCCGCCTCTCAAATTTCTCTGTTGGAAAAATTGACATAAATAATGTGTGAGCACTTTGTATATAAGATGTCACATCACACGCATCAAGGTTGTTCTGATATATGTATATCACCAAAGAACTTCCTAATTTCACTGGAGGTTCCTTCCTTATGGTGAAATTTAATCTCTCTTATCACACTGAGCACACGATCACACTATTGTGGCAGCGCATCGTGACCATAATACTTAATCTCTCTTTATAACAGACGAAATTAATATTGACTTCTGAAAAAAAAAAACAGTAAATGCGCATTACATATAACACCAAATATTTCTGTGCCGTAATCGCCCTGTCTTCTTAAGTTCCCGTAGACCATATTCTACTTAATACTAGTTCTCAACACAGACCAGTTCTCCTCACACAAATAATACCATTGTACAAATTACCCTAAATTACACACATACAAATCTTACATGGCGAGGCCGTAAACAGAAATCACGTGTGCTGTTATGTATGAGTTTCATGAAGGACTGTCTCGCCTTCTGATGGCCCATCTTTTGTCTCGTGGACGCCTTAAGCAAAAATACCCTGTCCAAGCGCTCACCCATCTCTTGGAGACAAATGGGAATTCACCAGCGCTACCAAATTCTGGCCTTGGTGTATCGAGACATTTTAGTGCTCAAGAGCATCCGACAATCCCGTCATATTTCCCTGTACCTTAAAAACTCTCAATTACTTACATACTACCCCCCTGTGTGACTTCTGATACGCCTGCCTGGAAGACCATATCTCCCACGCACCAAATACCACACTTACTCATTTGATAGGCTGGCTCGCCAGCTAAACACACTTACTTTATGATACATACTTTCGTAGACTATGTATATTATATGTCCCGTATAACCTGTTTCCCTTACTATCCTCCAGCACATATGCTGTTTTGCCAATACGTTTGGAAACTATAAATGGGCCCTCGTAGAGATAAAAAGAACTTGGACATGACTTTCTCTTGCTTATTTGACTGTTTCGGCACTCTAAGTAAGGCTCTGTCTCCCGGCTCGAATAGGTCAAATTTAGTTTCTTTTTGTTGGCGAATTCTCTTTTGTGCTGACTTAGATAAATTCTGTTTCGCCAACTGGACAATGTAATCCATCCCCGGTTGCTTACCCTCATTTAAACCCAACACCCTCGCTAATTCATTTTGTGGTCTCTTTCCGAAGTGAACTTCGTATGGCGTCAATTTCGTGCTCTCATCCTGGACAGAATTCAGCCAAGTCTCGACCTTGGGAAGATGTCCAACCCAGGCCGTATGCTTGTCATGCACTAGAGTCCAAAAAGGACGAGCCACTTCCCTTAATGGACGCTCTGCAGAATTACCCTGAGGGTACCTTACAGAGGAATGAACATGTGAAATACCAGCTTCCTGCATACTGGTTCTCCATTTCTTTGCAGTAAACTGTGGTCCACTGTCAGATAGTATCCTGAGAGGAAGGCCAAACTCAGGTACATACTTATTAATGATTAGAAGGCTACACGCTAGTCCCGTGGCTTTCCTTAGCGGATATAGCTTGACATACTTACTAAAAGCGTCAATAACTATAAAAATGTACTCGTAACCGCACTGTCCTTTAACGATCGGGCCAAATAAATCCACACACAGTAGTTCGCCGGGACTACTGGTGAGAACTGCAGATCTCTCCCCCACTAAATATTTAACTGGATATTTACTCCTTTGACAGGTGTCACACTTAGCTAGAATCCTCCTAACATCCCTTCCCATTTTACTCCAAATGAAGTCACGACCAATTTCATAGAAGACCTTGGCAGCACCAAAGTGTCCTAATTCCCTATGAATGAACCAAATTAGCTCCTCCCGCAAAGTGGCAGGAACACATATTGCCCACCGATTATTTTTACATTTCCTTGCAAGAAGCCCATCCTGCATCTTGTACGTGAACCGTCCTACTTTCACATACTCTTCTTCACCTATTTCCAACCTAGCCAGTGGCTCCCTTAACTTAACGTCATCACGTTGCTCCACTAGCATATTTCTCAGTATCTGTAACGATGCCCTGTTGCTACTGTCCACACATGCACATATTAAAATACCGTCCTCTGCTTTAACCACAGGATAATCCCTACATAAATTAGTGTCCCTCGATAGCATGTCTGCAAGAATGTTATCTTTACCTGTAATATATTTTACTGTGAATTCGTATTCCTGCAGAGCAAGAATCCACCTACTAACTCTGTTAGAACTGAGTTTACGAGTCCTCATATACAGTAATGCATGGTGATCTGTATGGATCTCAAATTTCCCCCCTACTAAATACATTCTAAATTTCCCTAAACTGAAAACAATACCTAAAAGCTCTAACTCAGTAATCGTGTATATCTTCTCTGCTGCTGTCAATCCTCGCGAGGCTAAAGATGCAATGCACAGATTACCCTCATCATCTTTCTGACATAATACTCCAGCTATTCCTATATGTGAAACATCTGTCATAACCACATATTCCTTATCTTTCAAAGGATATTTCAGCACTACAGCTTTCTCAAAACCTTCCTTCAGCGCTCTAAAAGCCTGATCATGCTTGGACTCCCAACTCCACCGAGTCCCACTTTTAAGCAATTCCCTGAATGGTTCTACCAACCCTGAGTATTTAAGAACGAACCTCCTGAAAAAGTTGCAAATTCCCAGGTATGTTTTTAACTGTTTAACATTCTGTGGCACCTCTGCGTTAAGTATCTTATTAACCCTACTTTCTTCTGGTGTTACACCTCTACTCGACACTCTATGACCTAAAAATGTCACTTCTGACTGACAGAATGACGGCTTAGACAGCTTCAAAGTGAACCCTGGCTGATCTAACTTCTGAAAAACTATATCTAAATGACCTAGATGCTCCGCAAAACTGCCTGAACTAATTACCATATCATCAATGTAAATGGTTACAAACTCTCCTGTGTCATCCCCTAATGCGATGTTTAAAGCCCTAATTAAAGCTGCTGAACTACTCTTTAACCCATAAGGTGTTCTACAAAATTGATAAAGGTTATATTTATGACTAAAAGCTGTAAATGGTCTATCTTCGTACATAAGTGGCACTTGCCAAAAACTGGAACTCAAATCTACACAAGTGAAATACTTCTTCCCCTCAAATGTTTGCATTAATTCCTCTATTGACATAGATTTCAGCTGATCTGAACTAATTCTACTGTTAACCAAACGAGCGTCTAAACAAATACGAACCGTGCCATCGGCCTTGGGTACTGTGATCAAAGAATTAACATACGGACTGTTAGAGTGCTCTATAGTCCCATCTTCAAGCATCTGGTTAATTTGTGCCTCAACTGCACTCTGATAAGCGAAAGGTACAGGATATCTATGTCCTGTGAATACTGACCTATCGATAACGTTCAATGAATGTGTATAGCAATTGGCCATTCCAATGCGATCCTCAAAAACTCTCCTATTACACAATAACACATCATAGAGCCGAACACACTGTTCCACCTCTATATTTCCCTGAAATGCAGCATCACGTAATGAGTCCTCTAGACTACCGTTCGTAATCACACTGCCCACAAAACATGGAGAACCCCGCTCTACGGCTGGCGATATCTCATTTAAAGTACAAATCACACCTACAACACTACTTCTCTGAATATGGTCATTGAACGCTATTTCTACTTCAGAATCTCCCCATTTAAATTTCAAACTCCCTACATCATAACATAAGTTACCCGACACTCTACTTAGCCACTCTGAACCCAAGATAACACTGAATACTAAATTTGGAATTACAAGACAAATCTGCTTCTCTACATGATTATTAATTTTAATGTCTACTAAAACTTGCTTAGAAATTACTTTAGACCTCTTCCCAACAGCTGTGATAACAAAAGTGCTTTTAATTGGCATCTCATCAAAATTTACTCCAGTTCCTTTCATTTTATCATAAAATGCACTACTTATGCAACTCTTCATACAACCACTATCAATTAAAACATCTGTGTACGCCTCGGACACGTTAAATTTAACTATGGGGCTCTTACTAACCACTTCCTGAATAATACCTTCATCATATAGTTCATGTAATAATTCATTTCTTACATTTAGGTCATAGGGTTCCTGTATAATTGTATGGACAGGGCATGCTACAGACTGAGATTCTGACCTTACTTCGCAGCCTGGTTCGCGTTTAAAGAACCGCTACAGCTGGCTGTAGTACTACTAACTACTGCACTGTTCTGGTTGTTCTGGGCTGTGTTTTCATTGTTTGGCTGTACATTACTACCACTAGGCTGCCCTCTTCCTTGACCCCTATTCTGGTTGTAATTATTGTCATTATAATTTCTCCCTTGATTTCCCCTGAAATCATTATTTCTCCCTTGATTTCCCCTGTAATCATTGTTCCTCCCTTGATTTCCCCTGAAATCATTGTTCCTCCCTTGATACTGATTACCATAGCCATTTCCTCTGTTCTGATTTAGCTGATTATTATCATTATTATTTCTATTTTGAGCGTTGGCTCCTTCGCCACCGTTCCCTTGAACTTCCTGATGCCTGGCTTCATTAGGCCTATTATTATTATTACCCTGGTTCCTATTGAAATTGTCATCATAACCCCCTCTCCCTAGTGCATCAAATGTGCTTAACAAATTTTCTACTTGTGATATTGTCTTTACATTCTGGATACAAGCAGCCTCCTTGATCCTATAGGGAAAGTGCCTAAGTAGCAACCTCACCACATCACTTTCCTCCTTCAAGCCATCCAGATATTTACACACTAATACCTGCCCTAAAAAGTATTCGGTCATGGTGGAGCTTCCTTTAGGGTTATATTTACCACACACTACTCCCTCACGATGCTGCGACTGAATAACCTCATTCCAGAACTTTTCACAGAATTTCATTTTAAAATCATTAATATCAGTAAACTTGTCTCTGTAGACAGCAAACCAATTCCTCGTTTCCCCCACAGACACTTGTTCTAAAATTTCAATTACCTGGCACCACTCAATACTACCATTTTCCAACCACTCCCCGAATTTATTTTCTATAGTATTCATGAACTCCATTGGGCACCCCTGTCGATTGCTGAACTTACCCAGTTCTACCTCTCTGTGTGTGCTATTCAAAAAAACTGGCCTATTCTGACTATTTTCTTGCCTGATCCTAGCTTTTAATTTCAATTCTAATTCTGCGATTTTCTCGTCAGCCTTCCTCTCAATACAGTTTACTGTTAATTTCATGTTTCCTTCTGATTCTTCTACTTTATCATATAGCTTTGCTTGTTTCTCCTCAATCTTGCTAATGCTCTCTCTGTTACTCTCTCTTAAATCATTTACTTCTGCAACTATTTGCGAGTGGACTTTCTCAATTCTTCCCCCCAGCTGTTCTTTAACCTCTTTAGTTGCTACCTGAATTTTGTCAATTTCTCCCCCCAATTGCTTTTTGACCTGCTGTGTTTCCAGTTGCACTAGTTCTTTTAAATTGTCAGCCTGTGTACTGATTCTAATTTCTAACTCCTCCTGTACTTTTCCTAATTTTCTGTCTACATCTGCAATAATCTCTTTAGCCTTCTCTTCCATCACCCCTCTGATTTCACCTCTAATCAGTTCGAATTTATCACTAATTTCCCTACTGTTTTGTTCTAATTTAGCATTTAAAGTTTCAGTAGTCTCTCTATTTTCCCTACTATTTTGTTCCAATTTAGCATTTAAAGTTTCATTACTCTCTCTATTTTCCCTACTATTTTGTTCCAATTTAGCATTTAAAACGTCTGTACTTTCTTTATTTTCCCTACTGTTTTGTTCTAATTTTGCATTTAAGGCATCACTACTAACTTTGTTCTGAAACATGAACTCGAGAAGTAAAGTTTTTAATTCTGGTTGGCCGCCTACACTCCCTGTTTCAGTATCGGGATTTACCTCCGCTACCCCGTACTACCATCACTCGACATACTGCTCGTATCATCACTCTCCAGTTGATGACCACTACGTAACCTCATCTGCTTTTCTTTCTCATCCCCCATAATGATATACACTGATAAAGACAAATAACCCCCAAAATACAGGCACAGAAATATATTCCCTTCTCCTTCCATAAATGTTATTAGGTTTTCAGCCCCAAGTTGGTAGCGACAAGTGTAACAGTTTGACTGTCCCTTACTGTTGGGTGACAAATGTAACTGTTTACCTTTGCTCCACGTTGAGCGTTAAATGAAATGCTTCTACTGGCCCTGCCTTGCCCTTTGAAATATTTACTCTGCCTAAGATATGTTGTTTTAATGGGCGCCAAGACCTCAACGCAATGTTGAAATCTAAATTTGTATTTAACAACACCTAGCTCTGGTAAAATACCTTCAAGAATCTATTCACTCAGATCGTGGTATGATTTGATCATTAACCCAACAAACAATTGTATCAGGAGAAGGAATTGGTCTATATCTAATGCTACCTACTGAAATCAAAGATTGCATGGTTAAAAGAAATGAATTTATTATATATAACATGTATTGCAAAATTAATAATAATAATAATAAGTTTAAAATTTAAATTGGAGCGATGCGATTAGAATATTACCGCTAGAAAATTAAGTGAAAACGGATTCGGATAAATTACTGATTTTATTCTTATTCCCAAGCTATGAAGTTACTGAATACTGAATATAAAACAAAGAGAAACGAGAGATTGCGTAGTTCTGCGTCATTCGCGCTTACCACTGGAAATTTCCGAAGCATTTCCCTCGTACTGGATGATGTAGAGAGCTTCCCACTGTCTCCTGGACGTCGTCATCTTCTTCGTTAGTTGATGATATCCTGGTAGATTTGATAACTTAATGGTCCGAACATCGGAGCCAAACACTCGTACAACCACACTGGTTAAGTTTTACAAAGATAGTCCCCTACTCCACGGCGCGCAAACGATATATGCACTCGTCGGCTCCCCACTCCGGTGCCGACTTCCACCTTACGTGGTCTCCACTGATTGGCTGTGCCACCCCGCTACTCCCCTCCTTAGGCTCAATACACACGGCGCGCGGATGATGTCATTTGCCGTTCCAGACTATTTCGCCTTTTCTTGACGTTGCAACCCAGGCTTGCGACATGCTTCTTGACAAGAATAAGCCTGTATCTGAATTCCCAGTGAGTCATCTCTCTCATAATACCCTAACTGACAAAACTCCGTAAAATTCCGTAATCATATAATTTTCTATGATAATGTAGTTCGTAATAATTTGCTTGATAGTGTTTTCTATGACATAGAAAACCTATCTGTATGCTTATAATTTTATAAAAATGCTCCAAAAAATACCTTAATAATAATAATAATAAGTTAATAATAATAATAAATTAACATGAAAGCTTCTCTTGGCTGAACAATTTGCCGCGTAAATAAATATAGTATGGCTTTCTACTGACTTATGCCAGTGGCGTAAAATCCCCTCGAAAAACACGTTACAAGGTTTCCAGCTACGTTTCAGTGGTGAGGGAACAGCGACCGCAGTCATACTTCGTCCGCCGTGCTGTCGACATCATACTTAAAATATGTGTTTGAACGAGTTCGGCGCAGCTACGAGTGAGGTATCTCCTCCAGCGCTCTAGCTCCTCACCACTCAGAATACTGTACCATGAACTTGAAACGCGCACTTGCTCAGATGGAGGGGATTCGGGTTCGAGTGTCGAGAAAGATCTCATTGTTAACTCTTATTCTTCAGATAATACGTAAAAGTAGTCTCAATTCTTTGATACGGGCACTTAAGCACGCTGCCTTTAATATCAACACTCACGGCTGCTCACTCGGAAATTCACGCTGATAGTGGCCATATTGAGTGTAATTCACCCCTCCCCCTTTTTTGTTTTCTTTCTTTCCACTTATACCACACAAAGACCGGAAAGGTTCCTTATATGTCTTAGCCCTAAGCAAAAACAGAGTTACACACACACTGATGCAGTCACTATTGTACGGAAATACTGTACAATTGTCTTACCCACACACGTATTCCAGGTTGGTGATCAGAATTCTCCCTAGGCTCTAATTGAAGCCACATCATTTAAAATCAGCCTGCCCTGGTGGATTGAAATGATATTCTATGTCCCTACACCGTAATATAGATTTATCAGTCTGATTGAATAATGCCATAACTGAAGCACAAAAAATATCCCCATGTGACTGCTGGTATTCTGAAATCGCCAGTTAATATTCAGTGCAAGTACAGTAGCATTGGGCAGTAAACATTTCGATCAGGGTGGCTGCTATGGTCCCCTCTGCTATATGGAGGTAACGTCAACATTATTACAAAACGCGTGGGAACCAATATCATATCCCCTCCCTGACCATCGTTACCCATGAGCGACTGAGTTTATATTCCCGTTGGCACACAATCTGGCCCCAGTGGGTTGGTTACACATGAGTTGTTATCAGAATGAAAATGTTCTTTTGCCATTCAGGATAAAATAAAGTTGAAGAGTACCGCGGAATATTACTTTATTGATCATCTTTCATTGCAGCAGTGACTGTTGCAATTCTGTTTCATATCACAGCCGCTTTAAAAATATTACTCTTGGAACTGATATGAAAGCTATTTTAGGTTATGCCATAAAATTACTCTAACAAAGGGCTCTACATTCGTCTGGGATACAATTTGGTCCTTCAAAACTTAAGTACGTCGTAACGGTTTGCTGTTAGTGTTACCAACTTCAAAATACAAAACAAATTACCTGCACATCACCAAATTCGGCTGGCAAGAATATTAGGCAAACAAACAAAAATTGGGTTCAGTTAAAACTTTTGGTTAGGACTCTCAATGCGCACCCGTAGGTAAGCCCACATCGTGACGTAGGGACTAGCATTATTTGCTGTGCCGTGGATATGCGGGTTCGCTTCTTGGCTCTCCCAAGAAATTTAGTTCTTGTCTGAGGACTGGAATGGGGTTAACTCAACTCCTTAAGGCAAAACTGAGAAGAGGTTCGATGTCAAACTCAGATATCCTAGAAATGGTTTTCATTGATTTTCCACTTCTACTCAAGGCGAATTCCTGGATAGGATCTAAATTAAGTTCACGGCTTCCTCCTACCCACACAAAAGACTCAAATGCAAATATGCACACCAGTACAGCCATCACAATAACACAGGTTATCATATTACACACACCGAAGTACACGCGTTTAAATGGCCATGATGTCGCGAAATTTGTGAATGAACAACAACCCGTAGGCCACAAAAGGCGGCTATTTACCAATAATACCTCGGACCAGTGCTAATGAAAACCCACTGCAACGTATTTAAAGCTGTATTATCTTAAGAACGACCATACGATAAATATGCATTCACGATGTGACGTAATAAAAGGCTGTGTTTGGAATTTAGGAAATATAGCCGTAGAGTCGATTATCAAGGTCTTGAAATTACTTTACGCCACCGATTTCTGCCGGATTCTATTGAAGTGAGTCTATGAATCTAGCAATAGCCCACTGAAGGCGCTGAGATC
Organism: Meconema thalassinum; assembly: GCA_946902985.2. Taxonomy (NCBI): domain Eukaryota; kingdom Metazoa; phylum Arthropoda; class Insecta; order Orthoptera; family Tettigoniidae; genus Meconema; species Meconema thalassinum. The sequence continues at coordinate 1,214,027,037 of OX336388.2, forward strand.
ACAGGCTATTCTCGAGGCACAAAGTACAATTCTGACACGGCCAACCTCACCACGCGACTGTGAGTCTTACGTATCAGTGCGCATGTCTCAGAATTTGAGTCTTGAAGTGTGTCTACTATACCACTGAGCATTCAGAACTCAACGGCAGAAAACGGAGGAGCGAACTGGGCAGTTCGTCTTTCCATGTTGGTAATCCTTAGGGAAAGCCCATAATATTTCTCTGTCTTATTCACGTGCTTCATTTAACTGTATTTCCTGGTCATTTCGACGTCTCTGTTAGATGATGTCTGTGGAAACGAGAGGGAGGAGTGGGGTCAAGAAATAAATAACACGTGTCAGTAATTCAAGCGAACTAAATTGATGAAGTTGGTGTAACATTCACGCGTTTGTCTTTCTCTAACGCTCATCTCAAAGCAATTTCTCCGAGCTGCTTGATTTATAACAACGCAGAGGGAGTTTTTGTGTGTTGAGGAACTCGTGAAGATATCTGATGGGTGTGCGCGGGGGGCGGTTAATGTCAGTCGATAAAGTGTACTTCCGCTTAGAAAGATGTTCTGGATGTTGGTTCAATTAGAGACTGGGTATATTTGTGTGTGCGTTATTTATCTGATAACTGTGTTAATGTGGTGGCTGTACAGTACATTGCCTATTAGCTCTGTTATTAGATTGAGGCATGTTTTTATTAATTTAACATTGATTCCAATTATGACACACTTTCTTGGCCTTGCATAATAGCAATAATGCATTGTTGAGGAATGGATTATGTGACTGAATATTCCTCTGAAATAAAATAATTACTTTTCAGTTGAACAAGACATTAATGTGCCAATTAAATAAAGTGGCGTATAATATTAATTTTTGATTTCACTTCCTGACCGACTGAAAAGTTGCAATATCTATTGCCAATAAGACAACACGATGCTTCCTAATCGGCAACAATATAATTTGAAAAAGAAAATCCACTGCCTGCTTCCAGTCTCCGACCGGGTCAGGAATGGAATGAATGAAGCCCCCATCTAGCGGCGAGGATATGAACTGTGCCGGCTGCCGAAGCCTGTCGCACTCCTCTGGGGCAATGATTAAATGAATGACAGATGAAATGAAATGATAGTGGAGAGTGTTGCTGGAATGAAATTGTGACAGGGAAAACCGGAGTACCCAGAGAAAAACCTGTCTGCCTCCGTTTTGTCCAGCACAGATCTCACATGGAGTGACCGGGATTTGAACCACGGATCCAGCGGTGAGAGGCCAGCGTTCTGCCGCCTAAGCCACGGAGGCATTCAACAATATAATTTAATCCATGTTAATTTTACACTCTTATAAAAGTGTATTAATTTAATTAACAGCGGCTTCGGTGGCGTAGTTGGTAGCATGCAGGACTGCTGTTCCCAAGATAGCGGGTTCAAACCCGGCCGAAGTCGTCGGATTTTTTAAGAGCATTAAAAATCCTTCAGTATGTCTTCCTTCGGTGGGGAAGTAAAGCCGGCGGTCCCATGTCATAGATTTATGGCATGTGAAAGATCCTTCCACGGACTAAACTTGTGTGAAGCTACATTGTTAGGTTGGATTTCGTCGGAACGCTCTATCAAAGTTCCAACGATCACCACTGGGAATCATTGATATCTGGTGACGAAAGTTGGAACTACTTGAAATTGAACGGAACTTGTAGCTCACCCTAAGGGTGTCCGTTGGAAGCAGCTACAGACTCAGGTGAGCCGAACATGTCCTCGGACACTCCCGGCACTAAAAGCCATACGATAAATAAATATATAAATAAATAAATAAAATAAATTTAATTAATGTTATTAGCCTACTTTCGATTTTTGCAAAAAATGAAAGTAGACTTATGAGATCAACACAGGGCGAAAAAAATGTGTCTGTCTGTGTGTGTGTATGTGTGTGTGTGAGTCTGTGTGTGTGTGTGTGTGTGTATGTGTGTGTGAGTCTGTGTGTGTGTGTGTGTGTGTGTGTCTGTGTGTGTGAGTGTGTGTACTCTGAATGTCTGTCCCCCCCTATCAATTCGAACACGGTGAATGCGAATTGAACGAAATTTGGTACAAAGGTAGCACTAGCAAAGGACACCTCAGTGTCATGTTTTATATCGCCGCCATCTTGACGGAAACGTAATGGCGGCCACACAAATGTTCAAAGCTTAAGTTAAATTACGACTAACATAACCATCTGATCTCTACCAAACTTTGCAACTACATACCTTTATGGAGGGAGCATCCTTTGACCAATCTAATAGGTCATCAGCGTAATAGTTTGCGGATGCGGCCACCTTTGTGTGAAAATCGATTCCCCCTATTAATTCGAACACGGTGCAACCGAATGGAACGAAATTTGGCACAGAGGTAGTACTAACAAAAGGTACCTCAGTGTCATGTTTTATATCTCCGCCATCTTGACTGAAACGTAATGGCGGCTACACAAATGTTCAAAGCTTAAATCAAATTACGACTAACCTAATCATCTGATCTCTACCAAATTTTGCAACAACATACCTTGGTGGGGGGAGCATCCTTTGACTAAACTAATAGGTCATCAGCGTAATAGTTTGCGGATGGCGGCCATCTTTGTGTGAAAATCGATTCCCCCTATTAATTCGAACACGGTGCAACCGAATGGAACGAAATTTGGTGCAGAGGTAGTACTAACAAAAGGCACCTCAGTGTCATGTTTTACACCGCCGCCATCTTGACAGAAACGTAATGGCGGCCACACAAATGTTCAAAGCTTAAGTTAAATTACGACTAACATAACCATCCGATCTCTACCAAACTTTGCAACAACATACCTTTATGGAGGGAGCATCCTTTGACCAATCAAATAGGTTATTAGCCTAATAGTTTGCGGATGGCGGCCATCTTTATGTCAAAATTGATTCCCCATATTAATTCGAACACGGTGGAACCGAATGGAACTAAATTTGGTACAGAGGTAGCACTAGCAAAGGGCACCTCAGTGTCATGTTTTATATCACCGCCATCTTGAGTGAAACGTAATGGCGGCCACACGAATGTTCAAAGCTTAAATCAAATTACGATTAGCCTAATCATCCGATCTCTACCCAATTTTGCAACTACATACCTTTATGGAGGGAGCATCCTTTGACCAATCTAATAGGTCCTCAGCGTAATAGTTTGCGGATGGCGGCCATCTTTGTGTGAAAATCGATTCCCCCTATTAATTCGAAGACGGTGCAACCGAATGGAATGAAATTTGGTACAGAGGTAGTACTAACAAAAGGCACCTCAGTGTCATGTTTTATATCGCCGCCATCTTGACGGAAACGTAATGGCGGCCACACGAATGTTCAAAGCTTAAGTTAAATTACGACTAACATAACCATCTGATCTCTACCAAACTTTGCAACTACATACCATTATGGAGGGAGCATTCTTTGACCAATCTAATAGGTCATTAGCCTAATAGTTTGCGGATGGCGGCCATCTTTATGTCAAAATTGATTCCCCCTATTAATTCGAACAAGGTGGAACCGAATGAACGAAATTTGGTACAGAGGTAGCACTAGCAAAGGGCACCTCAGTGTCATGTTTTATATCACCGCTATTTTGACGGAAACGTAATCGCCGCCACCCAAATGTTAAAAGCTAAAATGTAATTACGACCAACCTAATAATCTAGTCTCTACCAAATTTCGCAACACAATATCTTTATGTGGGTAACATATTCTGACCAAACTGCAAGAACATCAGCCCAATAGTTTGCAGATGGTGGCCAAGTATGTGTGCAAATCGATTCCCCCTATCAATTCAAACACGGTGAAACCGAATTGAACGAAATTTGGTACCGAGGTAGCACTAGCAAAGGGCACCTCATATCCATGTTTAATATCCCTATAGCACGTTGTATTTCAACAAGCTACTACAACCAACATTCAATCATACTCCTTGAAAAGGACAAAGAGTTATAACAATACCCATGGTTTTAGGAGAAAGTAGGCTATATGTTCTTTACTGAACATCTTGTTTTTACACTGGGATACATTTCTGTCAAGCAGTTCTGAGAATTTGCTTTGAGATGAGTGTTAGAGAAAGACAAACATAATATCACCATATTATGGTCGACTTGAGTTCGCGTAGTCGGTAGCATGCTGAATTGCTATGCCCAAGATTGCGATTTCAAACCCAGCCGAAGTCATCGGATTTTTAAGAGCGTTAAAACCCTTTAGTTTCGGAGGGGAAGTAAAGCCGGTGGGCCCATGGCATAGATTAATGGCATGAAAAAGAACCTACCGCTGGAATTGGTAGTGTGTAGCCAAATTTGTAGGTTATTTGGTTTAGAAACGCTCTATCAAGTTCTTAAGTTCACCGCTAGCTGACAGTGGCGTCTGGTAGCCAAAGTTGGAACTATAAGGTGCGTTAAAAAAGTAACAAGCCGGAGACTGTAATGCGCAAACCGGTGATGACATCGGCTAATCATGGCGTGTGTAACGAGGTGTGGTTCCGACCAGAACGTGGAAGGTCACAGCCCGTCGCTAGAGGGCACGCGTGCTCGTCACGTGACGATACAAAGCGAGCAGCAGCGTGCATCAATCGTCCAACGCTGCCAGTGGCATTGCAAACAGTGACATGGAGGCGTCAACCTAAGAGCAAAGAGGTGTTGTTCGGTTTCTGACAGCGAAAGGAGTAGGGGCAACGTACATTCATCGCCGAATGTCACAAGTGTACGGCGAACACTGCATGTCCCTTGCCAGGGCCAAGGCGTGGCACAAGCGCTTCAGGGAAGGACGGGTGTCTTCAGCCGATGATGCCCGGTCTGGGGCACCCCCTGCATTACCGATGACAACGTCCAGCTGGTTGATGCACTTATTACCCAGGACCGCCGAGTGGCACTGAACGCCATAGCCGCCGTGGTCGGATTGAGCGTCGGAAGTGTGCACACCATCATGAAGGAACGACTGCACTTGCGGAAAGTGTGTGCCCTATGGGTGCCCCACGGTCTTCAACCACACCAGGAGGCATGTCGATTGGCCCACTGACTTGGTCTTGGTTGGACGATTAATGCATGCTGCTGCTCGCATTGTTTTGTCACGTCACGTGACGTGCATGCGTGCCCTCTAGCGTCAAGCTGTGACCTTCCACGCTCTGGTCGGAACCACACCTCTTTACACACGCCACGATTAGCCGATGTCGTCACTGGTTTGCGCATTCCAGCCTCCGGCTCGTTACTTTTTGAACGCACCTTATATTTAAAATTGAACTTTCATTCATCTTCGTTCATTTCATCTCTCATTAACTCATCTCATGAGGTTGGCGTCAGGAAGGGCATCCAGCCGTAGAAACTATAAGTCGCTTTGAATTTTATCGCATCTCATTCCCTATCCCGTTGGAAACGGGATTAATAAGGGGTAGACATAGATAGAGGTGGTCGAGTTGAGTTCACAACAGTTCTTTCGATTGTTGCCACAATCTGCTCTCACCGCTAGTTACATTACAGAACACATAGTTGTGTTTTACCGATGCGTCAGTTCAGTTCAGTACCAATGCATTTTATTTTGCGACCAGTATATCACGAATGTAACAATTTTTCTACGTAACACCATAACTCGAATTTTCGATTAGTAGAATCAATTTCGACATCCTCAAACGATTCGAGATATCGAGGTTAGACTGTAGATGTTATGAGAGCTTAGTATTCAGATTTCTTATCAGCAGTTCGTAGGTTTCAATGACTCCCAAACACACGCTCCCTGCAGAATAATTCTAAACGTCAATGTTTCTCTATCACCAGTGTGCCTCTGATTGCGTTGTGCACTGTCCCAGTTCACACAGGTACACACACATGAGTTTATCTTGATGTGGACTGTATGCAGAACCAATAAATTCCAGAGCGAGCAATTTGCCCTGTTGCCTTTCCTCCGCGCGTAACCTAATTCTTGTATTGTGTGTGGTAACCTCACTGTTTGCTGCACAATGGCGACCGAGTTTTCGTTTATCTTGTCACTCATGCGTATTGTCCCTCCACGTCTTACCTACAGAGTAAAGGGATATCTATAACGGGGAAGGAACAATAAGAAAAATAAACTAGGCGCATTTTTTCATCGCCAATTATTGTTAATACATCACACGGTCATTATCAAAACGTCGTTTATAATTTTCTAGGATTGAATTTGGTATGCATTTTTTTTTGTGATCAAAATTCTATAGAACATGCGTTAAGGGCATGATCATTGAACTAAAAAAAAAACCTTTAAAATGTCTGAAATGAGTTTGCACGTTGTTACTGCTTCATTGAGTTGTTATTAGTTTGCTTGTTGTTACTGCTTCATTTGAGTTGAATGATAAGAAGGGTAATAATAACATTGCTATTACTTACCGTAAGATGAGGTTACTTGGACTCCATAGGGTGAAATTTTGCTCCACTCGAAGTATTAAGTTATGCGAACAAACAAAGGCTACCAACCATAATATTTTGCCTTATATGGAACGAAGTTTTTTAGAGTTACAACAGTTAGATTGACATGTATGAACTAATTTTAAGCTCAACAAAGTTTGACTTCATGAAGAAAAGTAACCTCCAATTACGGCATTACTCGTAGTTTATTGTTTAGCAGCCCATTGAAAATAAACATAAGCCTCATATGTCTCAAGATAAGTTCCAGAAATCTCGTTTTATTACCATAGATAATTTCCTCTTCAGTAGTGTTTTCTTTCGTCAGTTTGAAGCTTAACGTATATTAGGTCATGTCATTCACAAATAGAGCAAACCATGTATTTGAAAGAGAATAATAATAATAATAATATCGTATGGCCTCGGATGCCTGGTGCAAGCTTTGTTAATTGACACCCAGAGGGTAGCTTGCATGTCGAATTTCGTCGTTCCTTTGAACGCTATGAAAGTCAAGGAGGTTAGATAGATATCTAAACTCCTTGACACTACAGCGCTTTCAAGTAGAGAATGGAGGAACTTTGTGTTGGCGGAAAATCCCGAGATTAATTTTGCCATTGAACACGGCCTACTGAATTCAAATGGGTTCTTTAACATGCCAACAACGTATGACATGAGTGTCGTGATTTTTGTCGCCTTTCAAAAATCACTTACCATGGCCAGGAGCGAACCTGCAATCTTGGGGTTGGTAGTCCGACACTATAACCACGCACCCACCGTGGCAAGCTGAAAGAGAATTAAAATGTGTGATACGACCTCCAGCTTTGTACACCCATGCTCTGACCACTAGGGCACACTTACGTTCTCACTTGCAATGGTAGCCTACATCCACGACGCTGAATTGTGCCTGCCTATCATACTGAGATGTTTGCACGATGTGAGCTTCTATTAGCCTTTCATTATATGAGTGCCGCTGAACTTGGCTGCGCCGGCGTTTGTTGTTTTTTATAGCAGCAGGAGCCTTGCGGGACGAGCAGGGGGATATAGTGATGACGTAGTACAGTCTGCTCATTAAGTCAAGCAGCATTGCGAACGCTTCGTGTGTTAGTTTGTGAATATTTTTGTGAACGGGGGGGGGGGGGGGGCGAATTAAGAATGGTATGTTTCTAATTGTTTCGCAACAGCACAGTTAAGCCTAACAGAAGTACATGTCATCACGGAGAGGAGAACGATGACTGAGACTGCTGGAGCTGAGTCATATTCTACACGCGCGACTGTACCTGTCAACCAAGCAAGATGACAACATGACACAAGTAAACAAAGAATAGTTCCTGCCTCGACCGCCAGCACTCGTATGTTGAAAGGTTAATACATGGCTTCTTGGTATTACATGACTTAATAGCACCATTTGTCGTCACTGAGGATGTGAAAATAAAATTTATCGAAATGGAACGTGCATTGTTTACACCAGGCTTAATTAATTGATTCCTTAACCAAATGTGTAATTAGGGTACATTACTTATTCACCCTCATTTAGGATCGAAGTGTAATGTAAGCAATATCTTTATAGGCCTAATCGGTATGTGAGACCCGCCTGTCATTATATATTTTCAAAGAAACCTAATAGAAATGAGCTCAATTACACCAAGTGTGTCTAATTATGAAATAGTTCATGAATAAATCTCAGTGAAAACAATTTCCAGACAAAATTGTCACGTTTTCGGAAATTTTGACAAATATTTTGTGGATTGGGTAGCAGGAAAACTGGAAAAACTTTTGAGCAGTGTGGTACAGGAAATTCTGTGGTGACTGGCTGTAAAATACATTCCATGTGGCACAAACTCATTCCTCACATGATATATTAACAAAAGTTTCCTTAGCTATCAGAAGAAGTTTTGAAGTAAACAGATTACACCTGTGCAGATGACATTTCCAATAATACTGTAGGCCTATATTTCAAATTGATGAGCCTAGAGACATTGAGTTTTAATGCTCTAGAACAGGGATTCTCAACCTTTTTCAACCATCGTACCCCTTTAAAAAAAATTAAACATCCTGTGTACCCCCTACTAATCTTTCTTAGGTAGTAATAATGGTTATTAAAATGTGAAAGGTATTTAGTTAGTATGGTTTAACCTTTGTAATTTTATGAGGAAAGATGTTTTAATAAAACAAAATATAGTTGTTGTTGTTTTTCAGTTCCTTTTCCCAAAGGGTGATTTTTGCAATCATTGCGTTAGTTTTCATTTCAACATATAACATATCAGAAACACTACCTTGCATACACTTATTCTAAATGTTCAGTTTTTCAAAAATATCACTTAAATAGGCCAATTTTAAAAGCCAACCAAAGTCATTGAGTACTCATGATAAATTAGAATTGTGCTCGGTAAAGAAAATATGCAATTCTTTGTGGAGTTCAAATACACGCGCCGTAAATAACTCACACAGTAGTCACGGCACGAAGCTCACTGCGCATGTGGATCGAGTAGGAGGATGGCCTGCCGCGTACCCTCTGGAATGGTTGAGTACCCCTGCTTTAGAGGATAAATAAGTTCAGAAGACGAGTTGGTATCGAAAGAGTAATTGGTACGAACAGAAACTGTGTATGCGTTAAGTACGTCCTCAACATGATCTATCCGAACAGATAGGATTTGAGGTAAATTCCTTTATGTTCGATCGTACCGAAATATAAATATTTTATGCCAGAAATCTGCATCTTAAATAGGCTCATTATCGTTCAAGTTTCGTTATGTTAAACGTTCTCCACCGACTGGCTGCGTGACTCAGCGGTAACGTTCTCGCTTGCTGGGCCCAAGGTTACAGGTTCGTATCCTGGCGCAGTCAGCTGGCATTTGAGGGTGTGGAAATGCGAGGAAGCCGTGTCAGTAGATTTACTGGCACGTTAAAGATCCCCTTCGGGGCAACATTCCTGCACCCGGGCGTCTCTAAAAGTTAGAGTAACTAAAAGGGACGTAAAACCAATATTATTATTATTATTAAAGGAAGCTTGTAGTTTAACGTGACCGTTAATCTTGAGATCATCAGCCACGGGACCTCCTTTTTACGTGGAATCCGAACCACAGGACATGGCATTTCACTTCGAAAATCTCACATGCATTGACCGGGAATCGAACCCGGACCGCCTTGGTGAGAGGCATACAGCTAGACCGCTGAGCCACCACGCCCCTATTATTATTAGGTTCTCCACCAATCTGGGCTCAAGATTTTCATTGCGATACAGCTGTTTGACCAATTAGGTAACGATAGGACTAGGCGGCTTCGGTGGCGTAGTTGGTAGCATGTTGAGCTTCTATGCGGCTACACCGCAATTGGCGAATGAGACACCTTGGCTGGTCTGTAATACTTCACACTGGAGCAATAATGATTTTTATATTACAGCAGATTTGAGATAATTTTCCATGCTGTGTATCGTGAGTAGAATCATTTATCCTGGTCTGATTCTGTCATAATTCCAGAAAAGGAATCTGTTGACATCAAATATGGATTTAGGAATTAGGAAGTCATTTTTGAAAGCCTTTGTCTGGAGCGTAGCACTCTATGGAAATGAAACTCGGACTGTTGGAGCATCAAAAAAGGAGAATTGAAGCATTAGAAATGTGGTGTTACAGGAGAGTGATGAAGATTAGATGGGTATATAGGGTTACAAATGAAGCGGTGTTAAGACAATTACGAGAGGAGAGATGTTTCTGGCGACTGTTAATGAAGAGAAGTGATTTTTTATTTATTTATCGTATGGCTTTTAGTGCCGGGAGTGTCCGAGGACATGTTCGGCTTGCCTGAATCTGTAGCTGCTTCCGGCGGACACCCTAAAGGGAGAGCTACAAGTTCCGTTCAATTTCAAGTAGTTCCAACTTTCGCCACCAGATATCAATGATACCTAGTGGTGAACGTTGGAACTTTGATAGAGCGTTCTGACGAAATCTAACCTAACAATTTTGCTTTACACAAGTTTAGTCTGTGAAAGGATCTTTTACATGCCATAAATCTATGACATGGGACCGCCGGCTTTACTTCCCCTCCGAAGGAAGGCAAACTGAAGGATTTTTAACGCTCTTAAAAAATCCGACGACTTTGGCCGGGTTTGAACCCGCTATCTTGGGCACAGCAGTTCAGCATGCTACCGACTACACCACTGAAGCCGCTAAGAGAAGAGATAGGTTGGTAGGACACAAACTAAGACACCCAGGAATAGCAAAGTTAGTTATGGAAGGAAGGGTCAAGGATAGGAACTGTAGGGGTAGACCAAGTTTAGAATATGTTAATCAGATTACCTTGGACGTAGGGTGTGGTAGCTATGTAGGGATGAAACGATTAGCTCAGGACAGGGAAGCATGGAGGGCTGCATCAAACCAGTCAAAGCACTGAAGACTCGAACAACAGTAACAACAACACCCACTATAATGTACAAGTATAATGATACAGCCACCCTTTAAATAGCAGACTGATTAAAGAGTTACTAATAAATTAATGGGAATTAATTAATGTCGATATAAATACTATTTAATTATGTAGAGGATACATGTGTGTTGTGTTGTTTTTTTGTGTGTGGCAATGATGGTAGTGGGAGTATATTTATATAGATATAAAAAGCTATCTATAGAGAATGTGTATGTAATAGCATAAAATGGATGGAGTTGAACTGAAATCTCTCGTCAAGCTTGCGAATGGAACGAGAGTGCGCGGGAACCGAAAGGCTGACATGGTGTGATTTAGCGCTGCACTCACTTCTTTTGTTTTTTATTCAATTGACGGCGGGCACCGGATTTACACTAACAGTACCCCATGATGCTAGCGAGCTATTTCAAACATGTGATCTGTGCCCAGCATTAAACACGAATATATATATATATTTCTTTTTTTAATAATAAGGGTCGTGGATCATTCCATGTTTTAGGTTAGGACTGATATGCCAGTCGACCCCTTGGCTAGTCTGTAATACTTCACTGCGGAGCAATAATGATTTTTATATGACAGCAGATTTGAGATAATTTTCCATGCTATTTATCGTGAGTAGAATCATTTATCTTGTAGAGAGGGCATATCCTGGTCTGATTCTCCACTACATTGTTATGCTGTCAAGCTTTTATTATATTTCACCGTAAAAGTGGTGGGGGGGGGGGGGGGGTCATAATTTAGTTAAGGTAGTGTGGGGTAATGTGGGTTTTGATGGCAGTGGCAATGCTTCATTGTTTAATCTGAAGAATGATCGGCAATTCATCGTTAAAGTGTAATATTTGCTGAGGGGGAACACGTGCAATTTGTTTAGAGATAGATTACCTTATTAATTAGCATAATTCCAGGCTATTTGAATCGTTGACATTTTTTTACCCATCCCTCTCCATAGGGATTGATTTATTGGGGAATGATAGGGATACTCATCTAACCTCCCCTTCCACTCCCCTACCCTCAACGCAACTACGTGTTCGGAATGTTAAAATGCATACTTTTAAAGAAGATGATTACCGTGTTGATAAACTAAAAAAATCATTTTAAAAACTTGAGGATGCTGATAGAATGTCTGTAAAATAATCTCCGTAGTTTACCGAAATATTAAGTTATTGTTAATATAATCCATATATTTGGGATTATCCGGTTGAAATAATAATTAAAATACTTAAACGTTCACGAGGGACCTTTCCTCCTTTTTCAATAGATCAAAACAATGTAAAAGGAGGCAAGATCCCCCACGAAACGTTTAGGCATTTCAATTATTATTACAACCGGCTGCGGTGGCCGAGAGCGCTAACGCACTACCGCGTGCCTCGCCGACATAGGAAGAGCGTGGGTTCGAATCCCACCTCGGCCGTCCTGAAAATGGTTTTCGTGGTTTCCCATTTTCACCACCAGTCAAATGCCGGGATGGTCCCTGTCAATAGATCCACGGCCGATTTACTTCCAAACTCCCTTCCCTGACCCGTCCTGAAAAGAAAAAATACATGGCCATTGGCTGCATTAATAAAATAAAAATATTATTTCACATGGCATAATCCCAAATATATGGATAATATCTTATTATATAATACGCTAAGGTGTATGTTACACAAAACTCACGCTCCTAAACCAGAGGGAGCTAGAAGGTGTGGTTTGTACCAAAATCTTCCAAATTGTCTAAATAGTACTGGAAAAATCTTGCATTTCCTGAAAAGTCAACGGATATATATTTATTTGTTTATAAAGTGCATTTGAACAAATAAACAAGACGATAGCCCCTGCCATCTCGTATAGCCCGCATAGCACTAGCACCGGTTGGGTAGTCTGTACATATAGTGCACACACAACCCATTATGCGAAAGTTTTCGCACTGTCCGCTAGTTAATAGTATTCCGGTCCGTGAAATACGAGGGCTATTCCAAAACTAAGGTCCGTTTATTTTTTTAAATTAACCCAACATTTTATTTTGAAACCACATTCATTTTTAGGTTTTACATACCTTCCTCTATTTTTCTGCATATTTGCCTCGTTATTTAGGCAATTGTCATAAGTTACCTTAAAACTAAGATCTCAAATCCCTCTGCATAAAAGTTTGCGCCTGCTCTGGCAACCAAGAATTCACACTTGAGGAAAATCCATTGATAGAGTGGTTATTATGAATCTTCGGTCCTAGTGAATTTTCGTGTCAAATGCAGTCACCAAGTCATCTGTGATCACAGACCTGAGCGTTCTTCGTCATGAACATTTTCACGGCCACTTTTGAACTCGCGTACCCATTTTCTCACTTTACCTCCCGTCATTGCATTATCACCATACACCTCACAAAGCTGACGATGAATGTCTGCAGCCGACTTGTTTCTTGCACTCAAAAAACGTATCACAGATCGTACCTCACACGCGGCGGGCGAATCAATAATCTTGAACATTGTAAAGTTGCACAGTTCAGCGTACAGGTTAGCTACACAGCTGCAAAGGACGCCTGCTTGTTCACAAAGGATGCCGGGAGGTAGCGCGCATGATTGTTGCAGCGTGCGCACTAACTACGGGCTTAAATAAAAAAAACGGACCTGAGTTTTGGAATAGCCTCGTACTTAATCTACACATATTAATGTATTGATAGAAACTAATGTAGCCTACATGTCAGGAAATTTCGTGATCTCGAATATAGGGTAACGTTTTGGTCAAAATTTCGACGATTAAAATGAACACTTTCTCCAAGAAAATGCTGGGATTGTACTTTATTTCAAGTACATTTACCGGCAGCTAGCTCTGCACTTGCCCATCTCCCTCCCCTTGCATGCTACTGCAGCGTAAAACATTTGCCACGCTAAACACCTCTGGTTGAGACTAGTAATGTTATACTGTCGCACGCGTCAATGTTCTCAGGCTGGGAAGTATTCAGGACGATACCCGCACCGCTCCACACCCCTCTCCTACCACTGAGCTCTCAAGGTCAAGTGCGCGATTAGATGCTGGGATCTGTTCCAGAGCATCTTCCCTATTTACGATCCTAGTAATTACACTTACACACACTACTTCGGTCACACACATAATAGAAAGATTGTCAGACAAATTCATTACACACTTCGGTACGCGGGGCTGACGTTCACGAATTCCCTTAGGCCTAAACTGAATTACTGTAATGTACTGTTACTTTGACCCACTTAAATGCATTTTACCAAAACACATAAGCCTACTAACCTGACTTTTTCAATTCCTGACGTCAAATGAAGCATGTGGACCATAATGACATGCATTGGGCTCCATCTAACCCCAGTTTACAGGAGCAGTAACATCTCTAGCTTTGATATCTGGAGCAAATTTACTCCATCTTTAATTAATTCACTCAGAATGAGACACCATTGTTGACTTATTCTGATTTGAGAACTGCGCTTGAGAAAAATAGCACATTTATTTATGTTGTTACCGTTTAAATTAATAAGAATAAATAATAATAATTATCGTGTAGTCTCAGTTAGCGTAGCGTAGATCTTCTGAGTTGGAGCCATTGAGGCGATCTACTCTCCAACTTCCACGTTCTGTTAACACTACCATCTGGCAGTGCAAATAAGAACTCTGCTGGAGTACATGTGCTTGCGATTTTAAGTGTTTTGTCATGTAATCACCTAATGTGATACGAGGGATCTTGACGAGCCGTCATCGAGTGCAATGGATTTTTGCCTCCTGGGAATCGAATAAACTCCGTGATCTTGGGATGATAAGGCAAACAACCCCGTATATTAACTAAACATTATCATGTCAAACCTGTCTGGTAACTTGACTTGAATTGCATTTGATACTATGACGGAGTGGTAACGTTCACTCCTGCTGTTCCCAAGGTTGCGGGATCGAATCCTGGCGCAGTCAGTTGGCATTTCAGAGTGTGCAAATGCGAGGCAGCTATGTCCGTAGAATTATTGGCTCGTTGAAGATCCCCTTTGGGGCAAAATTCCATCACTCCAGCGTCTCTAAAAGCCTAGGGACTTAAAACCAATAGCATTATTATTATTATTTATTTATTTATTTATTTATTTATTTATTTATTTAGTATGTTTCGACCCATACAGGATCACATACAGCAAGTTACGATCTGTTGCTGTTATTTTTCTTGTTCTTCCAGAATTCTTTCATCATATCGCTATGTTTAGCTCGACGTTCGTCAGTCCATTTTCCCCTAGGTCTGCTGGGCTTATCTTCCGATGCAGCTTCCCAAGTGTAGATCTTATGTCTGAAAGTTTTGCGGTCTTCGATATCTGTGGGTGTGATGTTCGCGTTACTGAGATCAGTTTGGACTTGTTTAGTCCAAACCGTTGTCGTCTTTAATTTTTGTGAGTATATCAATATTTTCTTTGTTAATCGGTTGTCATCTAGCCTCATAATGTGTCCATAAAATTTCAAGCGTCGTTTACGGAAATCGGTTTCAATATTTGAATATTTTTCTGTGATATTATTATTATTATTATTATTGTTATTATTATTAAGGCTTAGATTGGGAAGGACACCATGGAATGGAGAGCATGGATAAACTTTTCAAGTGTGGCCGACGGATGGTGGTATACCAACACATCATCTTCCAAGTTACATTGGCTGAAGTTTCAACGTACTGAACTATTCTGATAGAAAAGTGTATGGAACCCAAGCAAGGTGTGTAAAACTTAACGACGGGACGCGTTCCACAATGTAATCGCGGTCCTCACAGTCTGCTTAATTGCTTGTTTTGTGTTACCGTGGCCAGAGTCGCAAATTACATTTCGTTGGCCAGCCTCACATGAGCAAGAGATGGGGTGGGGCTTGATTGCGAAATGTTGCCCTGTACAATTTATTCTGGCTCACGACAATGACTGTCTCAAAATATCTCGTCCCAACTGCTCCTGGCTATGCGCTATTCTATAGAAAAAAATGCCCTGTCCTTTGTGCTTCACGCCCTATCAACAAGTTTCATCTATGTGGGCACGTACTGGCTGCACGAGAATATTGTCACTCTCATCACTCGACTTAAAATCCACAGCCTGCTTCCAGTCGACCGATCGGGTCAGGGAATGGAATGAATGAAGCCCCCATCTAGCGGCAAGGAAATGAACTGTGCCGGCTGCCGAAGCCTGTCGCACTCCCCTAGGGGCAATGATAAAATGAATGACAGATGAAATGAAATGATAGTGGATAGTGTTCCTGGAAGGAAATTTATGACAGGGAAAACCGGAGTACCCGGAGAAGAACCTGTCTGCCTCCGTTTTGTTCGGCACAAATCTCAGATGGAGTGACCGGGATTTGAACCACGGACCCAGCGGTGAGAGTCCGGCGTGCTGCCGCCTAAGCCACGGAGGCATTATTCTCATCACTCGACTTAAATAGTCATATTTTACCGCGTTAATGGTTCACGGAACGAGAGCATGGGCAAATCATATCTAAAAATTAAATTTGTGTCCTATTACCGTAAATTCATTTGTTTAGTAAAATAAATACACGATTAGTACAAATGGCCGCAGAATGTCTGGCAATGCATTGAAGAGGCGCGTGCTGGGAAAACACCCTAGCGTCAATGGCTCACGAAACGCGGGGCATGACTAAAAGTAGATGGGAAAAACACTGAACAATGACGTAGGCCTACGGGTCTTTTTGTCGCCAAGTAACACGTATTCTGTAGCTGAAAATAAGTACACCAATAGGACAAAACATGTCCTCCTATCTCTGACAAAGCAGTGAAGAGGCATATGCCGGGAAAACACTATGGTGGATGTGCAAGGAGTTTGTGAGATTAGGAAGATGAATGATGGCGGAGCAGTAACGTATACTGACCGCTTATGCGAATCTTTATTGTTTACATCAGAACCGTGGGCTTGCCTTTTGAAGTATTGGTGTGTCAGCCACAACAGAATCCGGCTGACTTGGAGACATCACGTGTACGAGCTTCTGAAGTACCTGTTGAAGCAACCGCACCACGGATTACACCCCAGGAATGTGATGTTTCTTTGGAAAACATTCAGCTCAACAGATAGGCCTTAACTATTTACCAATCCTGTCGCCAACATATAGCGTGTAACTGTTTTGTTTTTGCATTAGGGAGCTTCTATCTTATATTATGTGTTTGAGAAACAATTACGTTTACCATAGACCTTGGCTGCGCTAGCGTTTGTTGATCGTAGCAGCTGGAGGCTATCGGCACGTGGGAAGACACAGCGGTGACGTAGTACAGTGTCTAAATACATCCTGCACTACTAACACGATTACTAGTCACCAAGGAGAAGGCAACGATGATCGAGGCTACTGGGGCTGAATCATATCCTACCCGCGCAACTCTACCTGTCAATAGTGCAAGCTGACGGCGTGCCGCATGTAAACGGGTGTTGCGAGTCACTATAATAGTATTTCTATAAGGAGGGCGCGTGGACGTGGTGATGCAGTGGTCAAGCTGCTTGTCTCTCACCAAGGCAGACCGGTTTCGACTCCCCATCAATGCATGTGAGGTTTTCGAAGTCCTGTGGTTCAGATTCCACGTAAAAAAATGAGAGACCGTAGCTCATATTCACGAGAGCTGAACGTACATGCTTCCTTTTAGCTTCTTTCTATGAGAATATACATCTTCAATACTTCATTCAAGTTGTAGTTGAACGATCATTTATGAATTCGTCAGAAGAAACAGATGATGTTTCTTATGCGTATAGGACTGACCAATTAATAAATAAATAATTGCATCCATTCAACCATTCATTCATTCTATTTTCTGTAATGATACACCCAGCTGAAGGGAACTACGGATTCTCAAAGGCTGTTTGCAAAATGGAGACTCGAACAAACCTTCTTCCTCTTCCTAGCATTTTCCTGCTGGTCCTCTATTTTGATCTTGCCTCTCCATTTTGTACGATCATGGGCATCTTGTAGTCTTAAGTTGCGAGTCTTCATGTCAGCATTTACTGTGTCATGCCAGCGCTGCTTTGGACGTCCATGTGGACGTTGCCCATTAATTTCAAGCGAGTGGGTGAAATTGGCAACTGTTCCAGGTGCGGCACGCAGGACATGACCGTACCATTGGAGACGCTTTTCCCGTGCCCTCTCAGTGATGGGTGCGATGCCCATTTGCTAGCGAACAGTGTCATTTTTGACATGATGCAGGAGTGTGATGCCCATGAACCAACGGAGCATACGCATTTCCAACTTGGAACAAGCATTATTATTATGTAGATTGAGGCTTTCGCGGCCCGGATTAATATACAAATAATTCATGGTTTTTGGGCTAATGCCGTGTGAAATTAAATTAGATACCAGACGTTTCGAAGGAACCTTGCCTCCTTTTTCAATGGAATCAAACAATGTGTCCAAAGAAAGTGTATCAATTAGATTACAAAAAATTAGATAAATTCCTCTATTCGTCACCAGAGAGCAGCTGCCAGAAATTACTGTATGGACCATTGTAGAACGGCGGACAGAGTAGTAAGTAAGGAGAAGGTAAAGGGGGCGGGGTGAAAATAAGAGACTCCTCGAAGAATGAGGATGTCCAAATAAGGAGAAAGGAGGCTGGGGAAGGGGGGAGGGGGAGGTTTAGATGGATATATAAGGAAACAGAAACAAAAAGGAAGTGTATCTGAACGATATCTAACGTCATACAGGCAACGGCGAAAAAACAGATAGAAACTCCTCCAGTGACGAACAAAGGAGATCAAATCCAGGCTCTGTAGGAATAGAGGAAAACGTACAATTTGAAATAGGTGAAAAACGGAGAAACTGAGAGGAACTATCTTCCTAGTTCTTTAATAACTGGTAGCCAAGTGTCACTTAACAGAGACACTGGATATCAGCTTCTTCGAAGAGTCATATTTTCACCTCACCCCCTTTACCTTCTACTTACTTAATACTCTGTCCGCCGTTCTACCATGGTCCATACAGAAATTTCTGTCTGGCAGCTACTCTCTGGTGACGAACAGAGGAGTTTATCTAATTTTTTGTAATCTCATTGATACACTTTCTTTGGCCACATTGTTTGATTCCATTGAAAAAGGATGCAAGGTTCCTTCGAAACGCCTGGTATCTAATTTGATTTCACACGGCATTAGCCCAAAAACCATGTATTATTTGTAAACATTATTATTATTATTATTATTTTCACCATGTCATTGGATATAATACAGCTCTTTATGGGCAATTGTTGCGAGGTGGAGTGTAGATTTTCATGTTGGTAGGTTGGGGAACGAACTAACTATGGAGCAAGTGTCTAAATTGACTGCACTCCGCATACTGATACATATAAAGATTATGGTGGATCCCTAGTTTATCGAGGTTGGCCTTGAGCGACTTCGGTATGATCCCAGTGGAAGAGACTTTAATAGGCAATAATATCCATCACTTGACCCAGAAAGAATCAGGAGTGTACCCATGTAGGAATTACACTAGGATACGTAATTGTTGGTTCTGAGTGTGCGCATCACAACATCCCATAACAGAGGCCTGGGTGAGTTTGTTGGTGTGACGAATGAACCCAGTAATTACATTTACATTGGTGGCCGGCTTGTGAAACACCTGGTGGTCGTGTGTTGTTCTTTTTGTTTAGATACTGAATATGCAAGGGTGAGAGGATAAAGAAAGACAGTATATGGGGGAGATGGTAGAACATTTCACACTAAATTTTCAATTTCCCCTCGTCGTGTAGCGTCGCGCCGCGTTGTCCTCCTTCCTTCTCCAACACATCAGTCGTAGAGAAAGGGAAAGGAAGGAACATGGCGCCCTTATATGCAAATTGGTCGCCTTAATCGAGCTTAGTCAGGCGATTAATGTTGTCGTCCTACGACTAGACGAGATAACAACCCTTCTCACTACATTATGTTTAGTACAAACTTTGCCCTTGGATATACTAGTTGCTGCTAGTGTCTTCATGTGCTACGCAATGCCACGAGTGGATTATTGTGGATGAAGAGGAATGTACTTATAATTGGAATTTATTTTACAGTACGGTACAAATGGTTTAAATCGGGGCTATTCAAATTTGTATTACCAAAGGGCAGCCCTGGGAAAAGATTCCAAGACCACATGAATATTTCTAGAAAAGTTGCTATATTTATTTATTTATTTAATTAATTTAATTAATTAAGTCATAGCAGTAAAATAATGCGTCATTCAACAGCTGCAGTTCGTAGCTAAGTTTTCGGCCTGGGTGTCACTAGGGACAGATGGCCTTAATTTTACGCCCCTTTAAATAACATGTTACCAAATATGTTAAAGTTTTATTTCAACAGTGACATAATACTACTCTGTGGTTCCGTCATTTGCTTTTCATCAAGGCGGTCTCGTCCAAGCAACCTAAGTTTTCGAAACGAAAACAATGTCCCAATGGTTCGGATTGTTAGCGAAACAGTAACGATTAATAATCATCATTCATTATCTCATTTTGAGGTCTTTTGTGTTGGAAACATAAACGTGACTTATTGCAGAATACATATTGACTTCAACATTCTGTTTTTACTATTATCTGCCTGTGAGATCAGGGACTTCATTCAATGGGGCACGGACCCATTGGCGTAACCCATAAAAATAGCAAACCTTTTATGGAAGGTAATCACTGTATACATTTTATTACATACAATCTGATAAACGTAAGTTAATTTCAATTTGGGTAATTGATAAGTAGGTCATTACAACATCATTATGTGCGACTTACGACTGAGATTACATTTTGTAGTGTGTCACCAAACATAGGTCAACAGTATAGGCAAAGTGTTGGGTATTTTCACGCACTTCTATCTTCCCTCGTTGAAAATTGAACCCATGATCTTAGAATCATGAGGCGGACATGCTACCGCTGATCCATTGAGACAGGTAGAATCAAAAGTGTCAACTAAATGCATTCTTATATGATGCTCAATTCTGTCGACATTCAATGCTTGTAACCCGGTCGATGCGTGTAGCACTTTGCTTCTCTAACATCAACATTTATATTTGAATATGCTCTTCAATCTATTTACTGTATGAGGTAATGGTTTTTCGCGTTAGTGGTTAAATATTTATAGTTTAGAGCTTGTTGATTCTAAATATTTATAGCGTAAGCTTGCTCATCAAATAAGTGTCCACGCCGTCGAGAGGAATCAGCTATTAAGTTGAAAAATCAATTTTCTAACAAATTACATTATGATTATTTAGCGAACAAATTGACATCCACCGTGAGATCTGCTTCCTTCACTTCTCTGAAAATGGTAAATATATTTCTTTATTTGAATCTAAAGAAATCTCACGGGCCAGATCGTTAATATAATATTCATTGAAGTTGCTAGTCAACAGCTTTTATACTTCCCCTTTCTTTATTTTTAGGCACAGTCTTTGAAATATTAAACTCGTATAAATTGCTTTATGGCGAATGTTCAGCGCAGCGTCTTCTTCACTTTCCATTCAGTAGAGGCACTGAGACGATTCTGTAAGCCTCTTTAATCCAACACATCAACTTGCGCGAATACCATCCCCTTAATGAATGTTCCCTCTCTTGGGACTTTCTGAAGCTATGGATTTGTAATACCACTAACGACCATGTGACTGGAACACAGTTCTTTTCATGGTAGAATGATAAATGAGCCCATTCTCAACTAGTATTCATCTTTTTATTCATTCAATATTCTTCTCTGGCCTGTCACGAGTAAGTTAATATTTGAAGCAATAATTTATTTTAAATTTATCAAACCGAGCTTTATGTTCAAAAGAATGGATGATGACGGAATTCTGTTCGCTGCGATGGAAACAGTTTTGTTCTGATACAAAAATATACACGGATGTTTTATTGGCATTTGGGAAGTGAAATGAATTATTGAAGTATTGGATTTTGACGGGCTTTTCTCATATTTTTGTTTCACTTCGTACTCCTTTGTTCATATTATTAATTATTCTGCTATATTCAATATCTTCCATTGTCTGTCCTCACCAGCGGGTACATTCTGAATAAGTAAAAATAAATCTAGCATTGTAAGCCTACCTATAGCAGTTACTGGGTAGTTGTGTTTTAAGGAAATAACAGTGCCTGTGAGGTTGATTACTAGAAAGTTTGGCCTTTTGAAAAGTGATTGTCATTATTCAACCTCTGCGTCAGCTGCCTAGGTAAATCAGTGGTAACTATCCGGTTACTGGTTCTAAGATTGCGGCTTCGATTCAATAGTCGACGTGAAAAGACTTCTTGGTAATCCGTGTCGTTCACGTGGGCATGCTAAAAGAAAGGCCTCTTGTATCACATCGGGGACCTGAAAAAGATAAATAAATGAATGACTTAATTATCTATCTATTTTTTTATTTATGCCTGGTATTGCTAAACAAAATATCGAGTCAATTATATACAATGTCTGAAAATAGCTTAGTGGGGAGCTTGATGGCGTAGTGGCTTAGCTGCTCGTCTTTCACCCGGACGGCCGGGGATCGAATCCCGGTGACAGCTGGGCGAAATTTTCACCTGAAAAATCACGTGGCGTCAGGAAGGGCATCCGGTCTTAAAATCCCCGGCCAAAACAAAACATAAATGTGCCAGGTTGGCTCCGGCGACCCGAATTAATTGGGATAAGCCGTAGAGGATGATGATGATGATGTCTGAAAATAGCTTAGTATTTATTTTATGTATTTTATTTTATTTTATTTTTTATTTATTTATGTATTTATTTATTCACTTGCTACCGAGCTCTCTCTTCTAGTCATCATGGATTTACATTGATCGATCATTTTAGTGTAGCTTCAGTGTAGAATATACGTTGTTAATTTTAATGATTGTTGATCATTCTGAATTTTTATCTAAGAGAGCGGATTATGCACATCAAATGGAACTTCTTAGTCCTACGTATGTAATCCTTAAATGAACAATCAATCAATCAATCAATCTCTATCTTCCTGTCAATTCTTTATTGGTCACTGGTGAAGACCTTCATGGCCCATGTGATCTTTTCGATTATTTTTAGCCTACTTTCGATTTTTGCAAAAAATGAAAGTATACTTATGAGATCACTACAGGGCCAAAAATTGTGTGTCTGTCTGTGTGTGTGTGTGTGTGTATGTGTGAGTCTGTGTGTGTGTGTGTGTGTGAGTGTGTGTACTCTGAATGTCTGTCCCCCCCCCCCCTATCAATTCGAACACGGTGAATCCGAATTGAACGAAATTTGGTACAGAGGTAGAACAAGCAAAGGGCACCTCAGTGTCATATTTTATATCGCCGCCATCTTTACTAAAACTGAATGGCGGCCACTCAAACGTTCAAAACGTAAAATCAAATAACGACTAACCAAATCATCCGATCTCTACCAAATTTGGTAACAACATACCTTCGTATAGGATGCGTCTTGTGACCAAACTGCAAGGTCGTCCGCCATACCATTTCAGGATGGCGGCCGTGCGAATTATGCAAACTTTATAATCCATATCATGGGACCCACCAGTTCCGATTATCGAGCCGAGAATCGTTTTAACTGTTCTAAAGGAAGAGGCACGTTCGAAATTAAAAGTTTATTTTGTAATACTATAGTGCAGAAGTGATTTTAAAAAGCTGAGCCGTCTCAGTAAGAAGACAAGATGGCAGCGGATATCTTGTGCCTGACTTATATTTCACTAATTTGAGTATTGCATGCAATATAGCGTACTGATTCAAAATAAATAAACTTAGTATGAAATGCTTTATACATAGATAATATACTCCACTGATGAAAACGTTAGGTATAAATCATTATTTGCTAACAAGTTCTATGTAAGTCATTTTATATAGATCAATGTTCGTTGGCACAAATGGCTCCGTGGTAAAGCGTTAGTCTGTCATTCATATGCCTATGGTTCAAACCCCATCAGAGTTTGGTTTTTTGCTTGAAATTTTACATATTTGTTGCTTTGTAATGACTCAGACATTTTAAAATTAAGCCTTATATTGTGCATATTACGGTGCAAAACATATATTTAATTAAAACATAATTCGCCAGCAGATTTGCTCGAGACATTTAGCAGCCAAAAAGGTAACTGCACGCCGGCCTACTTATTAACTTCCAGGTTTTATTGAAAAGTTTCTTCTTATGGCCGCTAGAATGCACTCGCCCAATTAGGATTATATTGTTCGATATTTCTCCACTTGATTTCACGACTGGTCTACATGGGACTCCATTGATAGTATACCATTGGCATTCTATGCGCATCGAATTTGAAGAATGACAGGATGATACTATGATACATTTTTACTTCTTATTTTAAAGGGTTTGTTACAGCCTATTGTGCGTTATTTGAAAATGTTATTTGAAGTAAAGAACAAAACGATTTCACATAGTAACTGAATTCTAGCCGCTGGTACTAGTTCAGGTTATTAATACTTTTATTTCAGGCAAATAGCAATCGAAAATATCCACATAGTTTGTATACACACGTCTCTGTAGGGACACGGAAAGATTTGTTAATTCAATTAGGGTTGTGAAAGCCATGCACAACCAGACGTGTAAAGACATGCCTCAACTCAAAGTTGGATGTAGCCCACGGCAGGTCGATTATGTAATAATAACAATAATAATAATGTTATTTGTTTTACGACCCTTTTAACTACTGCTGCTTTTAGATACGCCGGGGTGCCGGAATTTTGGCCCGAAGGGGATCTTTAACGTGCCAGTAAATCTACTGACACGGCTCCCTCGCATTTGTGCACCCTCAAATGCCAGCTGACTGCGCCAGGATACGAACCAGCAACCCAGGGCCCAGCAAGCGAGAACGTTACCGCAGAGCCACGCAGCCAGTCCGGTCGATTATGTCTCCAGATCCATAACATTCTTAAGATACTTCTTATCTATCTTTCTTCAATGATGGTAGTAGTTTTTTTTCTAGGTTGTGGCGTTTGGTAGAGGTAAATAGTTTCTAGGGTCTTCAACCAAGAAATTATTCTATTATACTCTTTGATAATAACGAGTTATAACTATACTCATACATTTAGGAGAAAGTAGGCTATATGTTCTTTACTGAACATCTTGTTTTTACTGAATTAGATATCCTCAAAGGCTGTTCGAAAAATTTTATCTTGGTCATTTCTTGTTCTCTTCCCATTCTGTGTGAGCAAATTCAAGTCAAATAACAAATTTCTTATTTTCGGATTTCTTGAGATAGACTATATTTCATCTATAAATTACAGAACAATTATGGACTGGACAGTTTACCGACGTGGGCATCGACAGTTCTTAAAACAACATATCTTTGCCAATTTGAATCGATTTTTTCATCTGATGACGAGGAAATTATTATGGTATATAATGCTAATGCTAAACAAAATATTGAATCAATGCTATACTTATTCTAAAAATTGTCTCAGCAACAATGAAATTGCTCTAATTTGTCTATCGCTAAAGAAATTTTTAGAGCAACGTAGCAACATTATATTTTGCTGAAAAAAATAAATAAAAATAAATGAGACTCCTCCGAAACAAAATAATAAAAACTGGAGTCGTGCTTGTTGCTTTAAGTGGTCGAACATCGAGGTCATCTGACACGAATCTGAGCTCTGGTACTGGCACAATTTACAGAGTTTCAATATCTGGTGCGGTATTTCTGGTTTCATATCATGTAAGATATGATCGGCATTCTATCAATCGACTATATTGTAGGAAATACAATTTAAATTCAATTTTTGAAAATGATTATTTTTAATCACATTGAATAATTCTATTTATAAACATTTTGATATGGTTCGTCATACAGCTTATCTTTTACGGACCCTTCTATCTATTTTCTTTTCTCCCCACACGTAGCCTATGCAGTTAATCTCTTGTCTCTGTCACAATTGAGTATTGTTAAGTGACTGGTCCACAAGATAACCGGATATGAAATACTAGGTCGATACAGGAAATACAAAAACCGTGAGCGCACGCATTGCGAGCTTGTATTGAATTCAATCTGCGGTATCAATGCTAGCGGCTGGGCTCGGGGGAGTTGAACAGCCGCTCAGGGTGGGAGGTTTGCCGCTTCTCCTGCCTCGCCTTGCTTCGTCTCAAGCCTCTCACTGTATCCCATGTATTATTGATTTACTTATTTTCATATCTTCTTTTTCATTTTGAAGTAATGCATGTATAATAATAATAAGAATTTATTGCAGCCATATGTCCATACAACTATGATTGTGAGAGCCCATTTCACAACAACCATATAAATGCTCAGTGGGATTAAGATCGAGGAAGTTAGGAGGCCTATTAAATACGGTGTTTCCCATTACAATGTTCCTCCTACTAATCAAGTACAATATGTCCTCAGTGGAACCACAAATCATCGTATTGGAAGGTTCCGTCCCCATATCAATAGAAATGTAAAGCTCAACTTTGAACTATTCAGAGCAATTTTCCGATTCTGGCATAATGTCAGTAACTACAGTATGTCGGGGGAGAGAAAAAATATGTATGCGTAGCAACGCACACCTTATTTCTTGTTCTTCAAGCTTAGCACTCCACGATACCATTTCATATATACAGTACCGGGTGAGTTAGCCGAGGTCGTTGCGGCATGACTGTTGGCAGTCGCTCACATCCGGGAGGCGAGGAGGTTCGAATCCCCCCGCCGGCAACCTTGAAGATGGTCTTCTGTGGTTTCCCATCTTCCTTCCAGGCAAATGCCGGGGTTGGTCCCTAACTATAGGCCACAGCCGCTACCTTCCAACTCCTCGACCCTCCCATCCAACATTCCTCCCCAACGGTACTTGTAGCTCACCCATTGGGTGTCCGTCTCGAAGCAGCTACAAAACTGGCGAGCCGAACATGTCCTCGGACACTCCCGGCACTAAAAGCCATACGCTAAAAAAAAAAAAAAAAAATATATATATATATATATATATATATACAGTATTTATTGAATCAGACATTGTATTGAATAACAAAGTAAAAGTTTTTGGGTCAAAATTATAATCCGTACCTCTTTTTTCAAGCACTGTCCGTGCTTCGTAAAGGTGTTTATGTTTTGTTTTGTATTATTTTTAGTTCGTTTTATTCATAACTAGGGCCCGGATGTTGATGCCGTAAAAAAGTTTTAAAAATGCACTTATAATTTTCAAAAATGACAGTAATAAATGACCTAAAAAATCGAAAAATGCACTGTAAAATGAAGAAAATAATCTTATAATATAATAAACTCACCAATATTTCAAAAATTCGAAAACTGCAGTGTAAAATGGAGAAAATAAACTTATAATATTTTATTCACCTATATTTCAAAAATGACATCTGAAGCTCAAACTGAAAAGTCAAACAGAATAGATTTCTAGCACTTAACAAAAGGTTTATGTTCATAGCTACTAGCTTCTTCTTAACTCTGAGAGACGTAACTCCCTCATATAAAGCTGTGACATGACTAAATTGGAAAAAAAATGACCTTAAAAGGCCGTTTTCTCTAAACTATGACCAAAAAAATCTACCAAACTTTATGAAAAGGTTTTTAAAATAGAAAAATAGCACAAAAAATAATGCAAAAAGATGCAAAATAAAAATGGCATATTTGAAGACGGGTTTCTATGTACTTCAGCATTGTTTTAGACAGCTCAGTAAAAAGATGACATGTCATCAACATCCGGGCCCTATTCATAATTAAGCATTAGCTATATGGGTGACTAATTATGTATTTTAAGTTTTTATTTTTATTGTATTTTAAATATTTTTTTTCCTTGTCATTTCCTAAAATTCTTATTTAGATTTACAATTAATTATCTACTTTTCATTTGTGTCAAGAAGGTACTGAATTAGTTTTATGACCTGTGTACTTTCATAAATAAATAGATAAATTTCCATCGTGACCAGTCTGCTGTCTATTCTGTGACCCAAGTTCGATTAATGGCTCTGTCCTGGTGGGTGGGTATGAAATGTAGTTCACCTAACCACTTGATTTACAATATTGAGAAGTCGGATAGAGATGATTTGGAACCATCATCTCGGAAGTGAGCCATCCTTGTGCAAAGGGTATGCGCATCTGTCCGAGTTGCAGGCAATTGTGGTTCAAGTCTCGAGGACGGTCTTATTTTTATGTCTAACTCATAAGCATTGAAAATTTACCTCGTATTAAAGATAGCTTGGTTATTTCCTCGGTTTAGGGGCTGTGACAACGCGTTCATGTAGCCCCGTGTACTTTGGGTGTGTGTAGAATCTGTCTGATAACCAGTGTTAATTGTGATGGCTGTATTAGTGTGTGTTATCTGTAATTCAGGTAAGGACTGCAGACGATCAATTTCAAGTAGTTCCAACTTGTGCTACCAGATGCTGCCGTCTACGACACCTAGCTGCCAACTTGGCTATTAGATGCCACCGCAACCGGCACCTGGCGACGAACGTTGGAACTTAATAGAGCGTTAATCAAATCTAACATTGAAATATAGCTTCACACAATTGTAGTTAGTGGGAGGTTCTTTTACATGCCATAAATCTATTACATAGGCCCACCGGCTTTACTTCCCCTCCCAAGGAAGGCATACTGAGGGACTTGAAACGCTCTTAAAATCCGATGACTTAGACCGGGTTTGAACCCGCAATCTTAGTCATAGAAACTCAGAATGCTACCAACTATACGACATGACATGCCAGAATGAAAAACTGACGTTAAAAGTAATGGATAACCTTCACTTTGTTTGCGATATCCCTAATAACAATATTATTTATTTATTTGCCATACATTATCCAAGAAGTATGGAAGGTCCAGTTATTATTATTATTCATTTTGCGTATAACTTCTAGTGCCTGGAGTATCCGAGGACATATTCACCCATGGGGTGAGCTACAAGTACCGTCGCGTCTGGATGAGATGAGATGAAATGTATGTATGTAACTATGTATGTATTCTTAATTGACAGACATGGAATCAAATCGTTACAAAATAATTCACAATAAAATTTGTCAAGTATAAAGAAAACAAAAACAACAACACGAAAGAAAAAAGAAATACACTATTATATATCAACAACCTCAAACACACAGACACGTGCTCTAGCTTTCATTCAAACAATCCCTTTGTACAAGAAACATTAAAATAATGATTTTCAAAACTATCCCCAGTAAATGGAAAAAAAAGCAAAAACAAAAATGAAAAGATGAAGAAAAAGTTCAGAAACTGTGGAAATAAATAATACAAGAGTGACATTCCAGGATCTAGAAAACAGAAAAGAAACATTACTTCAGTCGCTCGTACATTTAATCAAAAAATCAATTGACCATTAATTCAACCACATATTCTATCAATCTATCAATCAAACACAAATAGAAATGAGCACAATATACATTACAATATTTTACAGCCCACTTGAGGTGTTTCTCATAACAGTTGACAGAGAGTCGAAGTGAGTATCAGTAGCACTTTTATTCTCCATCAAGCCGTATGTTGACTGCAACAGGATCAGACATGAATTTTTGTGCAGATTAATTCTCGATCTGACCCCACCGAACGTGTGTTTCCGTCTGATGATTCTCTGATGGACGTGAAATCCCAAGTCAGCTAGCAACTGATTGGAGTCAAATGAATGAAGATGAAGGTCCAGTGAAAAAAGGCTAACCCCACATACATATTTTATACATTATTATTTCAAGGGAGGCAGTGATTGGCAAGTAGGGCTTCGTTCCAAGACAGAGTCAATATGTGGACCGAATTCGACTAGAGTACTGGTATCTATATCGCGTTCGATGATAGTTTAAATACATAGCGTAGTCCTTTAATGCCTATTTTGCTCTGTCCTCCCTTGGTAATGTTTCGGTCCAAATATGAGTCAATATTACCCACTATTATCACGAGTATTGCTTACGCCTGATGAATCTATTTCCTCTTGATGTATCGCCCCCATGGTGCATGAGAACATCCTATTTATATCATACTATTGGAACGAATGGTAAGACCACTCCAAACTGCTGATTTTATGTACATGATGATAAACAACCCAGGACTAATACATTTTATCGTACCTGCAGTATATTACATGCAAAATAGATGTAGCGTGAGATCTGTCTTCTTGTTATAATAATAATAATAATAATTATTATTATTATTATTATTCTTTCTTCGATTCGGCCAACTAGGGACCACGTCAGTTCAACTGTCTCTTCTTCCGAGCTTTAACTACCGCCCAGTGTTCCCGCATTCGTCTCCGGTGTTGTTCTTTTCTCTCTTGGGACCACACCTTCCCTGTCTTCAGCTTCGGCTTTTCCTGAAAACCTTTGTGCGTACGTAGTTTTTCCTGAAGTGGAACACGCTCCTGGATATCTTCAGGGGAAATTTCCATTTCACGTAGATCTTTCTCAACTTCCATGAACCATGCCCCTTTGGTTTTCTTATCCTGAAAGTACGTCAATATCCGTTTTGATATCCTGCCTGGGCTTATTCGTGTCACGTGGCTATAAAAGGCAATCCTTCTTTTTCGAATCGTGTCACTGATCTTCTCCACGTGCTTGTATAATTCGTGGTTGTGACGCCTTCTGTACTCGCTGTTTTCTTTGATAGGACCCAGGATTTTCCTCAAAATCTTCCTTTCTTTCGCCTCTAGTTTTTCCATCAGACCTTTCTTGTTCATTGTTAGAGTCTCTGCCGCATACAGAGACTCTGGTCGAATAACAGTGCAGTAATGTCTAATTTTGGCGTTTAAGGCTATCGATCTCTTATTGTAGATGCCTTTAGTCAGGTTGTATGCCATTTCCATTTTATTAATGCGTGACATGAAGGCTTCTTTCTCTGATAGGTCGTTCGTTCACATTGGTCCAGTGTTCGCGCATTCTTCTTAGGTGAGCTTCTTTTCGTTCTTCGGTCCACTTCTTGCCGGTTTTCAATATGGGTTTAGGCTGAAAACTCTGTACCTCCCCAAGTTTCTTCTTCAAAGAGTCACGTTCCAAGATGTCCATGTGATATCCCCAGTTATTGTAGGTCTTTATCCCCCTCAAACAAATTATTATTATAATTATTATAATTATATTATTATTGATATAATTAAAAGTTTATTTAAAGTAATCAACTCACAGAAGGTCAAAATAAACTGGCTAGAAGAAACTAAAGTGGACCTCCAAGAAATAAATATAACGGACGACATTATGGAAAATTGAGGAGCCTTTAGTACAATAGTAGCCAAGCACAAATTCATGGAGAACCCTAAAAAGAAACCTGGTAGGAAGTGGTCCATAGAATGCAAGGCACAACACAGTGAAGAGATTTTGGGAGGATAAAAAGGTGAAAACCATCAGACCAACTAACAAGTTCAAACAGGCTTTTTGAATGGGCATGAATAATAACAATAATGCTATGCTAGAAAAACAAGAAAGAAAACTACTTACGAAATTCTTTGGCCTTGAGGGAGTTAGTTCAATTTTGTTCAGGCATTCAGGAATTGATGATGCACTTGACAGGAACAACCGTTCGCACAGATCCTCGAATGATCAATTAAGCCCAATTTATTATTTTATGGAAGTAGGTTAAAAACCGCAATTGTAGTAAGAATACGGTTAATTATGTTCAAGATTGTCTCACTGCCATGAAACATTAAAGCCAAAAGTCGGCTTCCAGACAATCGGAAATCTAACT
The DNA here is from genome assembly GCA_946902985.2 of Meconema thalassinum. NCBI lineage: Eukaryota > Metazoa > Arthropoda > Insecta > Orthoptera > Tettigoniidae > Meconema > Meconema thalassinum. The sequence continues at coordinate 1,214,058,330 of OX336388.2, forward strand.
GGCGTTAACCAGTTTTGTGATAAGGCCATAGCTAAGATTTTTCATCGGAATTCTGAGGTTAGAAGATGTATCAAATACAAAACAAATAACATTAAATAAAAATTGTAACAATAGAAAATACACAAAAAAAAAGAGGTCAGTAATGTAGCAATTACCATACAAAGCAACCTCCAACAAACAGAGCAAAAATAGATTAATAATTTATTTAATTATCATAGAAACGGTGAAATCAAACAACTTAAAAGTCTAAATTTTGATTTCTTTTAATGTCAAACTGTGGTGATGACAATTAAAAAAAATTTACATGTACGCTACACATGAGGTGATTTACATGTAAAAGTTTCTCTGGTTTATAGGGCTATATAGTAGAATCGGAGGTGTTAAGCTGTACCCGATCCCCTTAACTGTCCTTACGTGTAGACAAATACGTGTATTCTCGCAATATATCATTACTGGTTGTCGTTATATCCCAAGTTGAAGAGGGAGTGCACGCAAACAAGATGTCACCTTGGGGCGACGCTTCGCTTGTTAGTAGAAACAAGTGTGTTACATTGACGTCAGCATCTATCTGCTTGAGAAATGAATTAAATATACCGTATCTGCTTCTGCTTGAGACGTGACGGGACTCGATATTCAGATTGGCCGTTAACACGCGCGGGGAAACAACCCGTCATTATTATATCCGGTTGGACGTTCACAAGTTTGAAATTCAGATATTCTGACTACTTTATTTTCTCATTGTCGGATTAAAGGTTATATTTCGTTTATTGAAACGTGAGCCGTCCTAATGGTTAAGAGTGCATCTCTGCTCTGCCATCGAGTGAAGAAGCTGGTAAGCAAAACACTGAATTGGGTTCTCACCATTCATGACGGAACTTGACAAACTTGATTTTGAGCATCCTCTCCCCCACTGAAGGGATGCCCAGGTCTGAGGTCCAACCATTTGTGTTCTGAGTCATGAAGGTTTTCTGGGAATTAATTGACCTATACGCCATCTACAGAGTCTGAGAAGTAAGTTCGCGCATGTCGTCACCCGGGGAAAGTGAGATGGAGAATGCGATGGGCGGAGCACGGCAGTTCAACAATAATTGACGGAGTTGCTCGCCTCTCTCTCTCTCTCTCTCTCTTCCGCGCCAGCCTTTCCGTGGCCTCGCACCTCGTTGGACCAGCTATTCGAGAGCCTCCTATGCGCGGACGGCATGATTTTACACAGACACTTCGCAGACTCCGTGGATGGATTTTTAGGTATTGTTCCGTTGATGATCTGGCCTTTAAAACGATCATCATCTTCACCATCATTTTAACCATCATCATCATCATCATTATCATCATCATTATCATAGTTTCCCGGTGCTTTCCTAGCTTTCTGTTTCAGTCACCCATGCTGGGGCCACTCAATATGAGTACTGCTGGGAAGATGACTGCCAACGTCCAGTGAGGACAGGGCACTAACATAAGCTGAGGAGTTTCATTCAAAATTCCCCTCGACTATTCCTTGAGAGGGTCAAATTGCATGATTTTAAGTGATCACGATGTCCAAGCCCCTCAATTGAAACAACTACAACATTTTCCCGCCTCCCAGAACGGGATACTGTCGTTAGTCGCAAGTATGATGATGGATCGTTTCACCTCCTCACTACAAACACAATAGACCTACATCTTGCTCTCTCGAACCGGGCAGTATCTGGCCCACTCAACGCCGAGCAGATTCGAGCCGGTTGACCTGGACAGAGGTGGATGTGTTGTCATTTTATTCCAATCTTGATATCGATCCTCCTCACTTCAGATCCTACCCCTTCACTTTAAATCATTGCATTTGTATGATAGTGGTTTCCTTGTGCTATATTATTTGCTTCAGTCTGTCAATCAATTTTGACCTGTGCTACAAACTGTATGTTCTCAAGAAAATAATTAATTTTGTCCGGCTTCAGTCTTGGTTACACAAGTATATAGAAACAACAATATATTCGTACTGTTTGATTTGTGTTGTTTCCGTTTCGTTGAACAAAATAATATTACGGGCAATCGGAAATCGAAGTAAGGTTCTGAACCATTCTCGTCTCCTCTTGCCGGAAGACGGAGCGGCGAGTCAGCCTTGTACGTATTTTCTTTTTCCCGCAGTGCTTGTGGGAAGTAAACAATTGAAGCTAGCTGAGCTTTGCTGGGAATCCCCAGCACTGCACCACTGCTTAGGCTAAGCTGAAAGCAAAGTAGCCAAGGATTTCTTCTCACTCCCGCTTTTTTTTAGAAGAGAAATAAAACACATACCTCTTTCGAGTTGTGAAGTTAAAAACTCGTTTAGCAGAATTCTTGCGAATGCAGCAGATACTGTGAATGACAGCGTGCTTGACCTTGGCAATAAGTTTGCCAGGATTCTTGCATGCCTAGACCCTAGAGTGTAAACTGATGACCAAGCTGTAGGAGAACAAAACGCTTGATGTTTTACGTGACCGTTAATCTCGCGAGTAGATAGCTGAAAAGTTGATAGGAGAAAGTTATTGTTGTTTATGCATTTCAGGGGCTTGCAACATCCTGGTCATCAGCCCCGTGGAGTTGGGTATGTGTTCGAACTTTTTGATAACCTGTATTTATAATCACTGTATTAGTGTGTATAGTGTTAGGGACAGGGATGAGGTATGTGTCCCGGGTCTTGAAGTAAGGTACTATCCCGGCATTTCCTTTAGGGAGTGTTGGAAAAGCCACACTCAGGTTAACCACTGTCAGTGTTGGTATTCGAACCTGCAATCTCCAGATTTACTGCAGCTCTCTCGCAGCCGTGGCGTATGCGTTAATGAGCACGGCTACGCCACGGGACGAGAGGAGGAAGTTCAAGCAAACTGAAGTGGATTATAGTACGCGAGAGCTTTTTGAAGAAGCTGGCTTGTGGTGCCCCACCATGAAGATTAATGACTGAAGATGTACCTAAATCCTCTGTCTAGTTATTATTGATTTACTTACCGGGTGAGTTAGCCGAGGTCGTAGCGGCCTGACTGTTGGCAGTCGCTCACATCCGGGAGGCGAGGAGGTTCGAATCCCCCCGCCGGCAACCTTGAAGATGGTCTTCTGTGGTTTCCCATCTTCCTTCCAGGCAAATGCCGGGGTTGGTCCTTAACTATAGGCCACAGCCGCTACCTTCCAACTCCTCGACCCTCCCTTCCAACTTTCCTCCCCAACGGTACTTGTAGCTCACCCATTGGGTGTCCGTCTCGAAGCAGCTACAAAACTGGCGAGCCGAACATGTCCTCGGACACTCCCGGCACTAAAAGCCATACGCTAAAAAAAATGATTTACTTGTAATTGTATGGTGAGTGAAGAAAGTCCCCTGTATGAATATGACCCTGTGTCCAATGCCTCCTCCTGGTACGAACCCACTTCCCGCTTGTCATGTGTCATCATCATTCATGCAGTCTGTTTCCGATCGTGCTGCCGGACCCCTATCTGTTCCGGTCCTCTGCGCTGAAGAACTCCCGTCGCAATTGTCTCTGTGCAATTAAAATTAATTAGGCTAGTCATGACGTCACAATTAATGACCTCCCACTGTCACCTCTCCCTCTCTAAAAACTGGAAACGTTTGTGAAACTTGTCAAATTATTTGTAAGAGTCATTTCCCTCATGAGTGCTCTTGTGAAAAGTATTCTTCAGAATGGAGGTCTGCGTGTACCTACAGTACCAAACATTTATCTAGTGCAGGCGTTCTCAATCTTCTTGCGACTGTGGGCACCACCCTCAGGCCATACAAAGTACCCGAGCTTCATTAAATCGAATAATAATAATAATAACTTGGACAGAAGAACGAAGGAAGAAGCTTAGCGAGAGGATGAAGAGATTTAGGGAGGAAAAGAAGGCCAACACATCAGCTAATAAGGTTCAACCGTGCTCCTGAGTAAGGCATAAAGTTGGAAAAAAAAAGTACGACCCTTACAGTAGTCGCAAAGGATGTGTAACATGCACTGATCTCTATACATGGATGACTGGTAGCTAAGGCAGCAGTAAGCCGAATAGACGATGACAGGTATAGCAAGATGGCAGCGAGCGCATGGTGCAATATTGAGAATCCGGCTCTGTGATTGGTTACTGGTAGATTGATGTTATACATGTATTTATACTGGCAGTAAATATTTTGTGTTTCTTGTAGTTGTAAAATGGGCTGAATTTGGTTATTTAAAGCGTAAAATCTTAGTTTTAAGTACCAGTTTGGTGACCCATCATCCCAGGCAAGCCGGTAATACCTTTACTTCTCAGGCAGATAGGTCGCTTAGCCGTAATTTTGAAGTTATTGTGAAGTTAAGTATACATATGCGGTGGTGCTGAAGCAGAAGTGATCGGGCTAGGCTATTGCGTGTTTAAATTTGATCCCATTTCTGGGTTTTTCGGTTCTGGGTGCGAATAGTTCGCTTAATAGTTGTAAAACGGTGGGGAGAGTATATTTTGAGTAGGTGTTTAGTTGTGTTAAGATTTGTGTGGAGCTGAGGAGTGAAATTGTTTTGGCTTCAAGTGCATTTTTGGCTTTGATCTACTTCCCGTTATTATTAAGTTTATTGTGCTGCTAGCGTGATTAAAAGCTGTAGTATTTGATGTAGAGTGCTGGGATTACTTGGAGGAAGTGTAGGTTATTTCATGGAAACAGGAATTCATTACCAATTACCGATTACGATATGTCGAATCTAGGCCTGTATAGTGAGCTACGTTTAGGCCTATAGGTACATCATTTGAAGAATGCTTAATTTTGTGGCATATATACATGTATACCGTATATACAATTAACAAGAATGTTTCCAGAAATTGATTTTCACTCGTTACTCTGTTACTGATCGCTAATTGCGTGTACTCAGCACCTAAGTTGATATTTGTCAGCCGTTATTATACATTCATTTTTATTGCTATTCCGGAGATTTACTGACCTCGGAATGACGAGTCAGTGACCCCAATGCTATGAGTGAACATATCTCTATAGTTTTATGTGCTCCAAAGAACCATTAATTACGATTTAAAATTGACTAGATTATCATTGCTTGCCCATAAGGAGGGCTCGAGAATGGGTAGACCAACATGGCGGACCGCGCGCTCAACCTGGCGTACTTCCTCGTGCAGCGGAGAGCTGCCATCAGCGATCCATGTATAGAGATCAGTGGTAACATGTGACATGTTATCCTACTATGTGTGTCCCGGGAGCGCAAATACCTTGTTGGCAGTGAACTCTGTTGGTCATTGAAATAACTACTTGTAAAACTCCAATGCCAAATCCTGACCGTAATGAATCATAATTGTAATTTGCCGTGGCGGAAGCAATCCACTGCATACTTGATGCGAGCTGCGCTCTATATCGGCCAGTTAGTGAACCCATGTAAAGCCCTGCGCGGATGCGGATATCCGCGGATAAACCCGCGGATATAGTTTGCATGGCTGTGCGGATAGCGGATACGCTGCGGATAATGTTTGGAGTAAATTTGCGGATAGTTTTTAGAATACGATGTGGAACTTTCGATAATATTACATATTTGATATGCCAATCTACAGCTTCATGCTTAAAAAGAGGAATACTCCTACAGCCTATTGCGTACGAAATATTCGGGTACGTTTTGCGGTTATACACGAGAAGATTATTTTACTCATATGGTTTCAACTACATTTTATTAAGTACCGTAACGTATGTTTGTAGTAGAAGGTCTTGACATCTCATCATCATCATCAATTTCTCACTGCCATTACCCACGAGATATAATGCTGTCAATACGTTTGTTAGTTCATCGTGGTGACATCATTAACATTTCTCAAGTCAGCTACTTCGCCATCTAAGCTATCCTGGAAGATCTGGTTCCAGGTTTATCTGTAGATTTATTTCCATCTTGGCACTGAAACGCGTGGGCTGTGATATTGCAACGGAGACAGTTATGACATCAACTATGCTAACATTGATGGGTCAAGAGGCAGAAGTATGATGACTGACTTGGAAGTTCCGGCCAAATGTCAATCCCTTTCTCCAAGCTTAAAGAGAAGTTCACTTAGTAAATGTTACCGAGACCGGGAGTATGGACATCATTTAACCAACATTGATAAAATATCTATTAAAGCAAAACAAGGTGAATATTCAATAGTGCGTGAAACAAAGCTCAAGTCAAGGATAAGGCAGATATTTGGTTACGTTTTCAATGGAACCAAAGAGATGAACGACATAGTAGGATGTTTTACCTGTAAATAAGTGTATTCATACTCAGGACACAAATCAGGCACATCAAACCTACTGCGGCACAAGTGCGAAAGTAGCCAAAGAAGTATAGCCAGTTTTTTGTCTAAAGCGGAGGTCAGGAAAACAGAATTGAAATATCAGCGGATTTTTATACAAGTCTTGCGGATGCGGATAACAGTCATGCGGATGCGGGGCGGATGCGGATAACAGTCGTGCGGATGCGGGGCGGATGCGGATAACAGTCGTGCGGATGCGGGGCGGATGCGGATAACAGTCGTGCAGATGCGGGGCGGATGCGGATAAGGTTTTGTTTATCCGCGCAGGGCTCTAAACCCATGCCAGGGATGTTATTGAAAATGGCCTCGTTTTGTCGATAGAGCGCACTGCCAAGTATAGGCGCGATAAAAAATTAGGTGTGCGGAAGGTATATTAAATGTGTTTCTCCCAGTGATATGTTTAGACCAACGAAGTTTCAATTATTGTTAGTAGTCGGCGTTAATATACTGAATTCCTACGTTGTTCGGAGTGTTTGTTGATGCGATATAGGTTCCACATAGCCACATGGCCGACAGTACATCGAGTGCTTACATTAAATAAGAATACAGTAAAAGTATGAAGATTTAATAAATCGTAATTGTTTTCAGCAAATATGATAATGAATATTTTCACACCAAAGAACGACAATTTGAAGATGATTTATTGTAGGAATATCTTAAATGGGGTATCCAAACCGTGAACTAAACTGTATGCGATATACATTCCCCATAGCCACATGGCCTTCAGTACGTCGTTGTACCGATCTCCGCCACCACGCGCGCTTATTGTTTCCGTCCCATGCTCTTCCGTCCCATCCATTTCCGTCTCTTTTCCAAAATCACTCCCACAAACATGTTCAGCTACCGATGCCACAAAAATATCCAGATACCGAGTGGAAAGATGTTACACATCAATACTGTAAATAGTAGGTGACAGTCATACATTCTCAGACCACCCAAACGTAGCATTCAACAGAACCTGGACGGAGGAGCGCAGACAGAGCCATAGCGAGAAGATGAAGACATTTTGGGAGGACTAGAAAGCAAGATCAGTAAAATAGATTCAATCGCGCTCCTTAGACTGGCATAACGTTGTAATAACCAAAAACTATCTTAAATATAAATATATAGTTAAGGCAAATATTCAGGATGATAAATGCCGAAGATGCCAACTGGAACCGGAAACAATTCAGCATATCACAGGAGGCTGCCAAGCAATCTCCTGTACTGATTACATGAAAAGGCACAACCAAGTGGCCAAAATAATGCACCGGTTGCCTCCGTTGAGCGGCGGGTGGGTTGAGCGGCGATTCTCAGGTAGACGAGGGTCAGAAGTGATTAGCCAGTTTACAACCCTTCCGTTGAGCGGCGGATTCTTTGGTCACCCTCTTTCTCTACCTTCGTAGGCTACTTAATGTAATTGCAACACAATGTGGCTGAGATAGGCGTAATTGTTACTTGTACATCTAACTACGGCAATACAATAATAAATTGTCAACGATAGCTGATAAAAAAACTCACCAAAGTATGCAACTGTGAGCTAATTCCAGTACGCGATGTAAACATGCTGTGTGGCGAGTCACACTCCCTTTTATTTCAATTTTTCTTGTTTTAAAATAGTTTGATGATAAAATTAATATAATGTTCTTTATGTTATAGCCATTGTATTAATAGGAGAGCGCAACGTCGATACAGCGTAGTTGCAATCACGTCACTTCCCAGCGGTCAATTAGAACGCAGGCGCGTCGAAGTGAGTTGATCGCACGAGCTTAGTACTTCGTATTCTTCCAATGCGTTTCTTGTACACAAAATGATTTTACTGCAGTTGTTGTGGCATTTTCTGTTGAACAAAGGTATCACGTTTTTGAACTAGTAACTTAAAAATATCTAACACATATTTGTAAGAAATTTGAAAACATCCAGTAAAGCCGTAGCCATTCTTACTTAGCGAACATACTTTGGCTTACTGCCGGACAACAAATTTTATTTGTATCTTTTAATACATTACCTTCAAGAGTTTAGTGCTTTTCAGTCGGTCAACACGAATGTACCCAAAAGAGATGGGTTATGCCCTAATCCTGAAATAAATTACATGAGATTAATAAAACACTAGGATGACCAGTTTCGATCGTCAAGCGATCATCATCAGATCCAATACACTTAGGCTATAAAATCTATGTTTGAAATACAGGTGAAAATATTTACAATATGTACAATTATTTAGTTGCAGTATTGGTACTGCAACTGTCAGTGTATGCTAAATGCAGTATATATGTTAGGTGAAATGCTAAATGGTGATGGCTATCCGGAGATTGTACTTTAGAGAGATTATATGGTTGTAAACTATGGTTAAACTATAAAATTTTAGGCTAACTACTTATCTGATTGTCTTCCGTACTACAGCTATTCGCAGTTTCCGTGCTCACTTGAACTCGCTGTGCGGTCGACTGCGGTGGTTATCTTAACGACTGGTTTTTCCCTGCCTTCCCCCCCTGTCCCTACGTGCTGTGGGGAGTGATCGCGATGTGTTTATGTGAGGTGTTGCCAACCTAGATAAGATGTATGTTATTGAATGAGGTGGATCTACAACTATTAAAGACCGTGGATTAGTCCTCGCCACGCGTGGAGCATAACCCATTCGAACTAAGCGTTGACGGTCTTATGAGGACGTCCCGGCACCTTTAATACTGCCTCTAATATGGGCCTTGGTTTATTGCAGAAGAAAAGTACATCGTACACCTGATCCAGATAACATTTACCTATTAAAAACCCCCTAATTTCCCCCCTTTTTTATCTAGCTTGGCTGTGTCGCTAAATTGTGTTTTGTTTCCGACAGGGTGTGTTTTTTAGTAGCGTGAAGAGGGGTGAGCTCTCCATGAACGTGTGTTCATTTAGATTGTTGGGATTGTTTCGTTTGGCTAGGTGTATCTCGATTGCTTCCTTTATGTCAAGAGCTCTGCCTTTCGATTCGTGATGGATTATTTTAAGGTCCGACACTATGTTGGTAAAGCTATGCCCTGCGTCACACATATGTTCGCACACGGCTGAATGTGTTCCGTATCTTATCGCATTTCTATGTTCATTATAACGTGTGTCTACTCGCCTTCCACTCTGCCCGATGTAATTAGCTTGACAATCGGTGTCTTGGCACGTTATAGAATATACCCCTGACCTTGAATACGGGTCACGTTTATTTAGATTACTATTTAGGAGGTGCCTAGCGGTTGTGTTTTTCGTCGTGAAAGCTATCTTTATGCCTTGCTTTTTGAATAGGTTAGTGATTTTATATGTGTTCGCATTCACATAGTTGAAACGCGCAAATTTTTTCTCATTACTGTCCGGTTTGGGAATCGTTTTATCTTTATTTTTATGTTTGGCTATAATTTGATTTATTTTGCTTGGCGAGAAGTTGTTTTCCTTTGCTATTTGCATAATCGTTCTTATTTCCTTATTATAGTTGTCTTTTGACATGGGTATGTTTAAAGCCCTATGCACCATTGAATTGAAACCCGCTAGTTTGTGCGTACTGGGGTGATTAGACTGATTGTCGATTGCATGCGAGGTTTGTGTTGCTTTCCGGAATATGGAATATGAAAGGTCGTTGTCTTTACGTTCAATAGTTATATCGAGATAATTTATTTTCCGGTCTATTTCGGATTCCTTAGTGAATTTGATAGAATGGTGAAGGCTATTAATGGATTGGAGAATTGTTTCTTCGCTTGTTAGTTCAGTATCGTAGATGCAGATTACATCATCTACGTATCTTTTCCATATTACTATTCCCTTTGTTGAAGTCTTTTCTAAGAACGCATTTTCTAGTGCATTGATGAAGATGTCAGCGATTAACCCACTTAGTGGCGATCCCATTGCTAGGCCTTCTCTCTGTGTGTATATTTTATTGTCGAATTGAAACACGTTTTGGGTGAGAACGACCCTCAGTAATCTCACAATCTCTTCAATTTCTTTTACCGAATTGTTGGATTTTAAGTTGTTTTCGATAGTGTTGATTGCTTCAATAATCGGAATATTGGTGTACATGTTAGTTACGTCGAAGGATACTAGCCTGAAGCTAGGTTTCATTTGTAGGGTGTTCAATGCTGTTACTAGTTCTGTTGTGTTCTTTACAGAGTTGTTTTTGTCGTTGGAAAGACGGCATTTTAAGATTTTTAGTAACTCTTTGCTGATTTTGTAATTAGGGGCATTCCTACAATTGACTATTGGTCTCATTGGGCATTCCTTTTTGTGTATTTTTGGTTGTCCCCTCAATGACGGTATTTTCGGGTTCATGTTTATTAGTTTTGATTTTTCAGCTTTGGTCAGTATGTATTCTGTTTCTTTTAGCGCACTTTTTATTTGTTTTTGGAATTTGTTGGTGGGGTCTTTTGTTAATTCCTTGATTTCGTTGTTGTTTAGGAATTCGACTGTTTTTTCAATGTATTCTGTTTTGTTCAAAATTACTGTAGAGTTTCCCTTATCTGCTTTTGTGATGATTAAGTCATGTTCTTTTATTTTTTGTTTCAACGACTTTATTTCTTTGATTTGTTTGTTGTTTTGAATGTTATTGCTATCGCCCTCTCGTTTGAGGATTTTTTTGGCTTCGTTGGTGGCGAGATTTTTGGTTAATTCCCTGTCTTCTGCTGGGAGCTTGTGACTGGCTATCTCAATATCTGTGATTAACTGTTTTATATTGTGGTTGGTGTGTGCGTCTGTGCAGTTGTATTTCAAACCTTTGTCTAACATATTCATTTCACCTTGAGAAAAGGTTACGTTCGTTCTGTTGTTTACTCTGCTGTGGAAATTGAATTCATTGTTATTCGTGTGTTGTCCGTTAGATTGATGGTTCTGTGTTTCACCTAGTTTTCTTAATTTATTTTCTAGCGTTTCATGCTTCCTCGTTGCTCTGATTTTGATGGTGTCATGTAGGTGTTCGGTGAAGCTGTCCCATTGGGCTGCGTGCCAGAAATTACTTAGTTGCAATTGAATGTCGTATAATTGTTGGTTAATTTTTTGCTTTCTTATGTATGCAAATCTTAATTCGTTTTTTATCCAAAGCGCTTTGGCTTGTTTAGTTGAAATGATCGAGGCTGGTGTGTTCGGTACGGTTTTAATTGGTACGTATTTAGGGGTGAGGTTTAGTTCTATACATTTTTTGTTGAACCAAATTGACTTGTCTAAATTCATAAGTAGTTAGCCTAAAATTTTATAGTTTAACCATAGTTTACAACCATATAATCTCTCTAAAGTACAATCTCCGGATAGCCATCACCATTTAGCATTTCACCTAACATATATACTGCATTTAGCATACACTGACAGTTGCAGTACCAATACTGCAACTAAATAATTGTACATATTGTAAATATTTTCACCTGTATTTCAAACATAGATTTTATAGCCTAAGTGTATTGGATCTGATGATGATCGCTTGACGATCGAAACTGGTCATCCTAGTGTTTTATTAATCTCATGTAATTTATTTCAGGATTAGGGCATAACCCATCTCTTTTGGGTACATTCGTGTTGACCGACTGAAAAGCACTAAACTCTTGTTTACTAAGGCAACACTGAAAATATGGCTTCAAACACCACAATGTTCACGGCTAGTCAGGCAAATCGTGAAGCCAAGAAATTCAAATCACTCAGGCTTAAACTCATGAATTTAGACAAGTCAATTTGGTTCAACAAAAAATGTATAGAACTAAACCTCACCCCTAAATACGTACCAATTAAAACCGTACCGAACACACCAGCCTCGATCATTTCAACTAAACAAGCCAAAGCGCTTTGGATAAAAAACGAATTAAGATTTGCATACATAAGAAAGCAAAAAATTAACCAACAATTATACGACATTCAATTGCAACTAAGTAATTTCTGGCACGCAGCCCAATGGGACAGCTTCACCGAACACCTACATGACACCATCAAAATCAGAGCAACGAGGAAGCATGAAACGCTAGAAAATAAATTAAGAAAACTAGGTGAAACACAGAACCATCAATCTAACGGACAACACACGAATAACAATGAATTCAATTTCCACAGCAGAGTAAACAACAGAACGAACGTAACCTTTTCTCAAGGTGAAATGAATATGTTAGACAAAGGTTTGAAATACAACTGCACAGACGCACACACCAACCACAATATAAAACAGTTAATCACAGATATTGAGATAGCCAGTCACAAGCTCCCAGCAGAAGACAGGGAATTAACCAAAAATCTCGCCACCAACGAAGCCAAAAAAATCCTCAAACGAGAGGGCGATAGCAATAACATTCAAAACAACAAACAAATCAAAGAAATAAAGTCGTTGAAACAAAAAATAAAAGAACATGACTTAATCATCACAAAAGCAGATAAGGGAAACACTACAGTAATTTTGAACAAAACAGAATACATTGAAAAAACAGTCGAATTCCTAAACAACAACGAAATCAAGGAATTAACAAAAGACCCCACCAACAAATTCCAAAAACAAATAAAAAGTGCGCTAAAAGAAACAGAATACATACTGACCAAAGCTGAAAAATCAAAACTAATAAACATGAACCCGAAAATACCGTCATTGAGGGGACAACCAAAAATACACAAAAAGGAATGCCCAATGAGACCAATAGTCAATTGTAGGAATGCCCCTAATTACAAAATCAGCAAAGAGTTACTAAAAATCTTAAAATGCCGTCTTTCCAACGACAAAAACAACTCTGTAAAGAACACAACAGAACTAGTAACAGCATTGAACACCCTACAAATGAAACCTAGCTTCAGGCTAGTATCCTTCGACGCAACTAACATGTACACCAATATTCCGATTATTGAAGCAATCAACACTATCGAAAACAACTTAAAATCCAACAATTCGGTAAAAGAAATTGAAGAGATTGTGAGATTACTGAGGGTCGTTCTCACCCAAAACGTGTTTCAATTCGACAATAAAATATACACACAGAGAGAAGGCCTAGCAATGGGATCGCCACTAAGTGGGTTAATCGCTGACATCTTCATCAATGCACTAGAAAATGCGTTCTTAGAAAAGACTTCAACAAAGGGAATAGTAATATGGAAAAGATACGTAGATGATGTAATCTGCATCTACGATACTGAACTAACAAGCGAAGAAACAATTCTCCAATCCATTAATAGCCTTCACCATTCTATCAAATTCACTAAGGAATCCGAAATAGACCGGAAAATAAATTATCTCGATATAACTATTGAACGTAAAGACAACGACCTTTCATATTCCATATTCCGGAAAGCAACACAAACCTCGCATGCAATCGACAATCAGTCTAATCACCCCAGTACGCACAAACTAGCGGGTTTCAATTCAATGGTGCATAGGGCTTTAAACATACCCATGTCAAAAGACAACTATAATAAGGAAATAAGAACGATTATGCAAATAGCAAAGGAAAACAACTTCTCGCCAAGCAAAATAAATCAAATTATAGCCAAACATAAAAATAAAGATAAAACGATTCCCAAACCGGACAGTAATGAGAAAAAATTTGCGCGTTTCAACTATGTGAATGCGAACACATATAAAATCACTAACCTATTCAAAAAGCAAGGCATAAAGATAGCTTTCACGACGAAAAACACAACCGCTAGGCACCTCCTAAATAGTAATCTAAATAAACGTGACCCGTATTCAAGGTCAGGGGTATATTCTATAACGTGCCAAGACACCGATTGTCAAGCTAATTACATCGGGCAGAGTGGAAGGCGAGTAGACACACGTTATAATGAACATAGAAATGCGATAAGATACGGAACACATTCAGCCGTGTGCGAACATATGTGTGACGCAGGGCATAGCTTTACCAACATAGTGTCGGACCTTAAAATAATCCATCACGAATCGAAAGGCAGAGCTCTTGACATAAAGGAAGCAATCGAGATACACCTAGCCAAACGAAACAATCCCAACAATCTAAATGAACACACGTTCATGGAGAGCTCACCCCTCTTCACGCTACTAAAAAACACACCCTGTCGGAAACAAAACACAATTTAGCGACACAGCCAAGCTAGATAAAAAAGGGGGGAAATTAGGGGGTTTTTAATAGGTAAATGTTATCTGGATCAGGTGTACGATGTACTTTTCTTCTGCAATAAACCAAGGCCCATATTAGAGGCAGTATTAAAGGTGCCGGGACGTCCTCATAAGACCGTCAACGCTTAGTTCGAATGGGTTATGCTCCACGCGTGGCGAGGACTAATCCACGGTCTTTAATAGTTGTAGATCCACCTCATTCAATAACATACATCTTATCTAGGTTGGCAACACCTCACATAAACACATCGCGATCACTCCCCACAGCACGTAGGGACAGGGGGGGAAGGCAGGGAAAAACCAGTCGTTAAGATAACCACCGCAGTCGACCGCACAGCGAGTTCAAGTGAGCACGGAAACTGCGAATAGCTGTAGTACGGAAGACAATCAGATAAGTAGTTAGCCTAAAATTTTATAGTTTAACCATAGTTTACAACCATATAATCTCTCTAAAGTACAATCTCCGGATAGCCATCACCATTTAGCATTTCACCTAACATATATACTGCATTTAGCATACACTGACAGTTGCAGTACCAATACTGCAACTAAATAATTGTACATATTGTAAATATTTTCACCTGTATTTCAAACATAGATTTTATAGCCTAAGTGTATTGGATCTGATGATGATCGCTTGACGATCGAAACTGGTCATCCTAGTGTTTTATTAATCTCATGTAATTTATTTCAGGATTAGGGCATAACCCATCTCTTTTGGGTACATTCGTGTTGACCGACTGAAAAGCACTAAACTCTTGTTTACTAAGGCAACACTGAAAATATGGCTTCAAACACCACAACATTACCTTCATTAATTAGTTCGCGCATCAATTACGCCTATCTCAGCCACATTGTGTTGCAATTACATTAAGTAGGCTACGAAGGTAGAGAAAGAGGGTGACCAAAGAATCCGCCGCTCAACGGAAGGGTTGTAAACTGGCTAATCACTTCTGACCCTCGTCTACCTGAGAATCGCCGCTCAACCCACCCGCCACTCACTGGAAGTCACCAATGCACCTACCTTGCTCAAAAGCACTCATTATCTGAAAATAGTTTGCCTTACTATCAGTATGTTCCTGACGCCGTTTTGGAAAATCCTAGTCACAAGTTGTTATGGGACCGATCAGTTATTACTGACAAAACCATACCAGCAAGCCGGCCAGATATCATTCTTGTGGACAAAGTGCAAAAAGAACCTACCGCATTGATATTGCAGTGCCCAATTCCCATAATCTGCAACAAACCTGCTGTGATAAGATCACCAAATATCTGCCCTTGGCTGAGGAAATACGTCAAATGTGGAGACAGGAAAGTGTAGTGGTTTTGCCCATAGTCATTTCTTCTACCGGCATCATCCCTAAATCATTGGCTCGCAATCTAGAAATATTGGAAATACATCCTTGTCTACATAAAAATCACCATGCAGAAGGCCGTCATCTTGGAGACCTGTTCCATTGTTCGCTCGTTTCTCAATGTGCCAGCTTAAGACAAGTAGCCATACCGTCTTGCAAACAAGCCGATGATATGTTGATATGTCCCACTTACGTGATGAAATGAATATGATGATGATGATGATGATGATAATATCAATGCAACAAGCATGCGCCTCTCTTTCCTTTTCTTATCTATGAAATAGGGATTCACCGCCCACCAATCATGCTGCAATTGCTTGCATAAGATATAATACATCTACGTGTGGACAGTTGGGTCGAAACAGCATATTCCGTGTTACGCATAAAACAGGGATGTCCAGTTATTTTTACTGTAGATTAAATGTACTATTTAAAAAAATGATAAAATTGCTGACTTTCAAAACTTGTAATGAAAACACTATTATTCCGGTTCGTGCAACAAAATTTCGATTGAAGAATGGATCTCAGGGGACTTGGTGACCTACCCTTTCCCTCAATTTTTCACATTGGCCATCAACCTCTTATTATTAGGGATTTAGCCGAACCTCCCCTAACTAATGAAGTTCTTTCTAGTAGCTTTTCACGTCAACTTACAGCAAATTCCTTGATGGGACCTAATTTAAAGTCAATTTCACATTTCCGATCCAATTGTTCGTACAAACATTACACACCAGTACTCTACAGATACAACAATAACACAAATTATTGGACTAATTCCTGAAATAATCAAGTACTGTATGTAAGGCTGATGGCTATGAAGTAAAGTTGTGACGTGTAAATGTAACATTAGAACCTACCTAAACAATCAAGTATATAGACACGTATGGTAACACTGCTTAAAATGTGTTTTTCTACAAACGCCGTCTCAAGTTGTAGTCTGGCATGCTCTTTTTATCCAGGGGAATGTCTTATTAAACTCGTACTTCATCACTTCAAGTCTTGAGAACCCTAACTCCGCCAAACTTCACTCGTTTGGATTTATTTATCTCTTAATATCATGACTGAACGTTTTCTTGCTTGAATATTCGGAGTATTCAAAGTTAGAAACATATTTACTTGTAATCCATTGCGAGTCAAGCAACCTGTAAGGAATTCCAATACCAACATTCTCCTCTCCTTTATGCACTTCACTTATTGTGGCAGACAGGGAAGAATGTGATCTGCTTCCATTGCGTCGGGTGCTATAGTGGAGACAGTTCGAAAAGTACTACATCTCATCATTTCTATAGCGTCTCTAGGAGTTACTGTTGTTGTTGCTTATTTTAGGGGATGCGACATCGCGGTTATATAGCTCCGTGTATTTAAGCAATTTGTGTGATAATCAGTGTTAATGTGATGGCTGTAGCGCTATGTCTGTTAGTATATTGGGGATAGGATTGGGAAAGCGGTGGTCATGGCTTAAGGTAGTAACCATCCCAGCATTTGCCTAGAGTAGAAAACCACTTCCAAGATGACTGAGATGAGAATCAAACCCTCTTCTTCTCAGTTATGCCTTACGGGGCTGAGTCTACCCCGTTCCAGCCCTCACACCAGAATTAAAATTTCTTGGCAGAACTTAGAATCGAACCCGAATCTCTGAGGTGACAGCCAAGAATGCTAGTCGCAACCACCACGAGGTGGTCTCTAGGAGTTACCGATATCGTTTATCAATCGTCACAGATGTGAATATTCACGAGTTCGATCATCGGTAGCTGCCTCTATCGTTGCGGAGTACGTATTGAGACTCTGTCTCAAAAGTCCTGGGTTTGATTTCCAGGTCTACCAAGAAATGTAATTCTTAAGTCTACAGGCTGAACAGTAGACAAATTCACAGATCTGACCCCTCTAGGATACAAGGTCCCCTTAAGATTATGAGTACTTAACTGTTAGAGTAGACTATCCTATTCAGGCACAGTCGTCGCACAGGTGTCGACACTTGACCTGATTGCAACTAGCAGGTGCTAGTACTAGTGTGAATCATAAATACAAATATTAACAAGACAAGCTATACAAATTATAGCAAAACATATTTTTAATAATTTGTATAATTTTATTCAACCCTAGTGATCAGGATCTATGATGACCACGTAACGGTCGAAACGCTTAATCCTAAAATTTCCCCATTATCAGTGAATACTATTAGACTATTACATGCACTTTTTATTCAGGCAAGTACCCCACATAATCTAATTGGGCAAAGAGTCTTGACCGACTGACAAAATAGTCAAGTGGTAAATAGATGTCGGTAATTTGTCGACGCAAAACTGCCGTTACTAATCCCATGTAGATCCCCAGTCAAAACAAAAAAAAAGTCCTCTCGGCACGCCGGAAGGCGGAGGTAGATTTCACCGGACAAACTTGGGGATAGGCGAAAATAGGCAGAATATGCAGATTTTCGTAGAAGGATCAGACCTCATTTAATGCGAGAAGGTATTTTATAATTGGAGCTTAATTAACTTTGTTTTTCGTCATTTTATGCTTATTTTAAACATTTTATTGTCTTATGGGAACGGTAACCTTCTTGTCATTTGGGGTCCATTTTTATACTTGTGGTCACACTGTCCTTATGCTAGGTTTCGACACTGATGTGCAACTATGTAACGGTCTGTTACTTCTTCACGCAAAATTATATCTACCGCAGAGATTTTGGTTGGTTCCTCAGTTTAGGGGCTGCGACAACGCGGTCATGTAACCCCGTGTACTTTGGGATGGCTGTATTAGTCTGTAATTCAGGTAAGGACTGCAGACGGTCAATTTCAAGCAGTAGTTACTAATGTTGCTACCAGGTACTACCGTCAACGACACCTAGCTGTGAACTTGGCTACTAGATGCCACCGCAACCAGCAACTCGCAACGAACGTTGGAACTTCCCCTCCAAAGGAAAGCATACTGAGGGATTTTTGGCGCTCTTAGAAAATCCGACGACTTCGGCCGGCTTTGAACTCGCGACCTTGGGCATAAACATTCAGCATGCTACCAGTTACGTCACCGAAGCCGCTTCACTCTTAGATGGAAATCTGAATCTGATCTCGTGCAAGTGCGTTATCTTGGCAACGTCTGATGGCTCATCCCTCATCAATTTAGTAGTGTTGCCATGGCAACCACTGATAGGTCTTGGCATTTTCTTATAATTCCGAAATTATTTTTCTCATCCCTTGGCATAATGGTGGGTTATATCAAAAATTCTTTCAGACAAAAGTTTTAGGTAATTATTATGGGAATATTGTCCATTTTATACGGTTTTGATATTGTGCCTATTAAGAGAGATATGATTAATGTTTCCCGAAAAACCCACTTTTTCCCACCCCTTTGGTCAATGGTTGGTGCTATAAAAAAAACTCTTCAAACATACATTTTTGGGCTTTATCCGACACATAGTATGAATGTTGAACGGATTCGATATTTCACATATTAAGAGAGTTATAGCAATATTTCACTTTTTCGAAAGAAAAGCCCCCCATTTTCACCCCCCAACGACCGATTTAGCCCAGTAACGAACTCGACCGAGATTTTATAGGTATACGTATTCGGTAAAAAATTCAAAGTGATTGGTACAAAATTACGGCAGTTATCGTGTCCACAATAAACTGATATACATATACATACATAAATGATATATAACTTTTGAACTGACGGTGGTTTTGGGGCCTGGGGATGTGAAACGCGAAGATATGTCGAAATTTTCCGGAAGTCGAAACATGGTACCCATTGCAATAGTTAGCTTTCTAACGAAATCTACCTCTGGTTGGTTCCTCAGTTTAGGGGCTGCGACAACGCGGTCATCTAACCCCGTGTACTTTGGGTGAGTGTAGAATCTGTCTGATACACGGTGTGAATTGTAATGGCTGTATTAGTCTTAATTCATGTAAGTACTGCGGACGGTCAATTTCAAGCAGTAGTTCCTAATGTTGCTACCAGGTACAACCGTCAACGACACCTAGCTGTGAACTTGGCTACTAGATGCCACCCCAACCATCAACTCGCAACGAACGTTGGAACTTCCCCTCCAAAGGAAAGCATACTGAGGGATTCTAGTGCTCTTAGAAAATCCGACGACTTCGGCCGGCTTTGAAACCGCGACATTGGGCATAGACATTCAGCATGCTACCAGTTACGTCACCGAAGCCGCTTCCCACTTTATCAGGCGGCTTTGGTGGCGTAGTCGGTAACATGCTGATCTTCTATGCCCAAGATACCGGGTTCAAACCCGGCCGAAGCCGTCGGATTTTTTAAGAGCGTTAAATATCCCTCAGTATGCCTTCCTTCGGAGGGGAAGTAAAGCCGGCGGTCCCATGTCATAGATTTATGGCATGTTAAAGATCCTTCCACTAATTGCACCTGTGTGAAGCTAAATTGGATAGGTTATGAATGTATACAACGCTCTTAGGTTTCTGTGTTCGTTGCCAAGAGCCGACTGCGGCGGCGTCTAGTAGCTCAGTTCTGAACTTGGCCTCGTAGTCGTTGACAGTGGCGCTTGGCGGCAAAAGTAGGAACTATCTGAAAAATTGTTAGTTGCAGTACTTAAATTAACAAACAGATAACACACACTAATACAGTCATCACAATTAACACCGGTTATCAGACAGATTCTACACACACCCAAAGTACACGGGGCTACATGACCGCGTTGTCGCAGCCCCTAAACTTAAGAACCAACCAACCAACCACTTAATCAGATGGAAATACTGAATCTGATCTCGTGCAAGTGCGTTGTCATGGCAACGTCTGATGGTCCATGCCTCATCAATTTAGTAGTGTTGCCATGGCAACCACTGATAGCTCTTGGCATTTTCTTATAATTCCGAAATCATTTTTCTCGTCCCTTGGCGTAATGGTGGGTCATATCAAAAATTCTTTCAGACAAAAGTTTTAGGTAATTATTAGGGGAATATTGTCCATTTTGTACGGTTTTGATATTGTGCCTATTAAGAGAGATATGATTAATGTTTCCCGAAAAACCCACTTTTTTCCACCCCTTTGGTCAATGGTTGGTGCTATCAAAAATCTTATTTGACATAAATTTTTGGCACTTATCCGACACATATTATGAACTTTGAATGGATTCGATATTGCACGTATTAAGAGAGTTATAGCGAAATTTCACTTTTTCGAAAAAAGCCCCCCATTTTCACCCCCTTCGACCGATTTAGCCCAGTAACGAACTCGACCGAGATTTTATAGGTATACATCTTCGGTAAAAAATTCGAAGTAATTGGTGCAAAATTACGGCAGTTATCGTGTCCACAAGAAACTGATATACATATATATATACATATATATACATATATATATATATACATAAATTATATATAAACTTTTGAACTGACGGTGGTTTTGGGGTCTGGGGGATGTGAAACGCGAAGATATGTCGAAATTTTCCGGAAGTCGAAACATGGGACCCATTGCAATAGTTAGCTTTCTAATGAAATCTACCTAACATGGCCATGTTAAAGCAGGTTCAATCTGTTTACCTTCACAAATCAAGTCAAATGGATCTAAATATTAAAACTCAGCAATTTTCTAGGTTTATGCCCAGTCGTATGTGCCGTTTCGCCTAGGAACACTAAGCTGGCTCATCAGCAGACTGGTGCGCAGGTGCGCTTCATAAAAAGGGAGGTAGCGCGCAATTCGCTACTCCTGTGGGGGTCTGGGCACGGACACCAAGAGCCCGCTGATGAACCAGCTTGGTGTTCCTAGGCGAAACCCCACACAAGGCACGGCATAAACCTAGAAAAATTGCTGAGTTTTAATTCACTGGCCGTGAAAGCCAGTGTACCGTCTGTTTGGATCTAAATATTTTAAATTTACTTCGCATGATTTGGAGTATGGACCAGTAGACATGGAAACAGAAGGTTCCCTTAAATATTCGATAGGGAAGATATTAAGTTGGGGCCCTCCTGGCGAGCACCAATAAGTGACGGGGAGTGAGGAATCTTGCGGTACGGACCCTCGCTCTCGACAGCTCCAGTGAGCCAAAAAGAAAATAGAAAGTCCTCTTCCTCTCGTGTGTTAACATCTGTCCTTGTCGAGTCTTGTGACGTGAAGAAAACAATATTCTCTCCCTTGCCTTGTCGCCGGGGAAGGCTGCAACCCAGGTTAGCAGAACGACACGCTTCTTGTGCACCAGATAAGGTTTCTATACCGTAGGCCTAGCGGTAGATTCTGAAATAAACGGCCAAGGTGTCTCTGTAGTTATCTTGCTCTTTCTCGCCGAACAAGGCTAGACATAAGCTTCATTGTGATGCTTTTGTTGCGTGTTTCAGTCTTTAGACTGGTTTGATGTAGCTCTCCCTGTCCTGAGCTAATCATTTCATCTCTACATATGCCTAACTGCAAGCCTCCGTAGCTTAGGCTGCAGCACGCCGGCCTCTCACCGCTGGGTCCGTGGTTCAAAGATTTATGCTGGACAAAGCAGAGGCAGACAGGTTTTTCTCCGGGTACTCCGGTTTTCCCTGTCAAAAATTTCAGTCCAGCAACACTCTCCACTATCATTTCATTTCATCTGTCATTCATTTAATCATTGCCGCAAAGGAGTGCGACAGGCAGCCGGCACAGTTCATATCCTCGCCGCTAGATAAGGGGCTTCGTTCATTCCATTCCCGGACCCGATCGGTCGACTGGAAGCAGGCTGTGGATTTTCATTTTTTCATATGCCTAACTTCCACATCCTGCATCCGAGGCAATTTGTTTCACATATTCTAACCTTGTCTTACTGCTACAGTTCGTATCCTCGACTGCAGACCTCGCCATCCGGTTGGTTGGTTGGTTGGTTCCTCAGTTTAGGAGCTGAGACAACGTGGTCATGTAGCCCCGTGCACTATGGGTGTGTGTGGAATCTGTCTGATCACCGGTGTTAATTGTGATGGCTGTATTAGTGAGTGTTATCTGTAATTCAGGTAAGGACAGCAGACGATCAATTTCAAGTAGTTCCTACTTTTGCTACCAAATGCTATAGCCAACGACACCTATCTGCGAACTTTGCTACTAGATGCCACCGCAACCAGTAGCTGGTGGCGAACGTTGGAACTTAATGAGCGTTAGTCAAATCTAACCTATAAATTAAGCTTCACACAATTGTAGTTAGTGGAAGGTTCTTTTACATGCCATAAATCTATGACATGGGCCCGCGGGTTTTACTTCCTTGCTTTAGGTTAAATCTTTTTTATGTTTTTACTGTTTACATATCCATTTTATTGTTCAAAATACCTTTTTTTTCTTATTTTATCCAAGTAAGGCAATATTGTTTGGGCTCACTGTCTGATTTATATAAACCATTTTCGTTTTCATCCCCTGACAGTGGACAGTTTGTTTTATCCTCACCCTTTCATTTCTTAACATTTCATTTTTAGAGGCAGATAACCTAGATGTTAGACCCCTTAAAACTCCCCGACCCTTCTTTTCATAATTATATTTGCTATTTCTGCGCCTTTGCATGTGCCCTCCCAACCTACGCCCTATCTTCATTATCCTGTTGGAACCATTTTTAGAGTTGCCTTAGTGATCGAAATTTAATGTTTTTCAGTCGGTCAATATGATTTTACCCAATTGTAACGGGTGTTTCCGTAATCCTTTACACTTAGGCCATTAAACTTAGTCTTCAACGTATGGCTGATGGTATTTACACTTAGCTGCAGAAGTTATTAAACCAGCGCAACTAGTCATGATCGAAACTGGCCATCCAAGTGTATTTATCAATCTAATGCGATTTTATTTCAGGATTAAGGAAACACCCATTGTAATTGGGTACAATCGTGTTGATCGACAAGTTTCCATCCTAATTTCATTACCAGTCACCAGAAACATCTCTTCTCTTCCCTCGTCCTAATACCGCTTCATTTGTCTCCGTGTCTACCCAACTAATATTCATCATTTTCTAGTAACAACGCATTTCAAATGGTTATATTTTCCTCCGGTCTGCTGCACCAACAGTTGACGGTTCACTTTCGTAGTGCGACTCTTTCTTCGACTTAAAAAAAACATTTTCTAACCTTGATCAGATGCTGAAATAGGGGTACACTCAACCTCATGATGCAAAACTTAGATGAGATGGGTTCAAATCCACGATCTTATAAGTGGGTTTCCCCACTTCTACTCCAGGTAAATGCCGGGATGGTACCTAAATGAAGGCCGCGGCTGTCTCCTTCCCCAATCATAATCTCAGTTATAGAATACACAATACAGCCATCACAATTACACAGGTTAAGAGACAAGTTATACACACACACACACACACACACGAGAACACGGGCTATATGACCACGATGACGCAAAGCCCCTAAAGGAATTAACAACACGATGGTATTTGGTTTCCAATTTCGCTTGCTAACTCTAACGAAGGGGAAATTTTGTGAGCATGAATGCGTGAGTGAGACTTCAAGCTACCCTGGTAGATGCGTGCTCCGAGATACTGTATATCCTCTGCGACCAGTAACACTGTTATACTCACTTCCTCTACCGTGAACTGTAGGCTCTCTGAGCACAATTATTGTAGCTCATATTAAGCGGGAAAGTGGCTGTATTAGTAGTGATATTAGTCGGCGAGGATGACAACTCAGGTGTGCCTCCAAATTAAATGCTTCAAGTGTTGCGTAAACACTTGCAATGGCCCTAGGGGATTTTGTGGGACGAAATGGTATCGCAGATGTTTTCCTTCCAAACTGACCAACATTGCGACATTTCAGTGAGATATGGAGTTCATGTTCGCGACTTCCCGTTTTCAGCCTAGATGATGGAAATAGACTCTCATGAGGAAATATCACCAGTAAAAGGGCACTCATGCAAGAGCAACGCCCGGTCTAGCACACTATCTGGCGTGCTAATTGGCACCTGATGTTAACAGAGCTCGAGGTTGATGTCCTATGTTCGATTCAGAATAAAATCGTGCCAGACGTACCTCACGCCACATTTCAACACGTCATCTCTGTCGCAGATCAGATACAATACTGTATATTCTGCTGTTTACTTTTATATCAGTTTTGAAAACCTATCGAGTACCGCTTCATTTAAGATGTTTCACAGTTACAAATTACCTTTACATGCTTTATTTGAATACAGCATATGGATCGGAGTTGCGAATTTGCTCACTTTATGGCTACATAAGACCATTTTAAGGGGCTAATTTTATTATGAGAAGTCATTAATGATATTTCGGCCGTTGCATTAACACCATCAGTTACTGAATTAGTTATTTATTTGTTCAATATCTGGAGCAATGTTCAATCAACATTTTAACGTCTTTTTCTATTTCTTTTTTTTCTTTAGCGTATGGCTTTTAGTGCCGGGAGTGTCCGAGGATATGTTCGGCTCGCCAGAGTTAGTAGCTGCTTCTATGCGGACACCCTTGGGGTGAGCTACAAGTGCCGTCGCGTGTGGTGTGTTGTCTGGGGAAGGAAAGTGTGAATATAAGGACTAGGAATTGGAAGGTAGCGGCTGTGGCCTATAGTTAGGGACCAACCCCGGCATTTGCCTGGAAGGAAGATGGGAAACCACAGAAAACCATCTTCAAGGTTGCCGGTGGGGGGGATTCGAATCTCCTCGCCTCCTGGATGTGAGCGACTGCCTGCAGCCACTCCGTAACAACCACGACTAACTCACCCGGTATTTTAACACTGAAATAACTTTTCAAGCTGCTAGACTACGACAATCGGGCTCCGACATAATGTCTTCGAAAGCGTTGCTTATCTGACGTACAGACAAGCATCTGACGTCTGGGGACGATGAGATCCCGCAAGCATCAGTTGCGCTTGGCTCGCAGACATTGGACAATGTCGGTTACTACCTTACAAGGGCACAGCACGACCGTTAGTCTCCCGATCTTGCTGAACTTTAGTAGATACTCTAAAATGTAATTCTCATGACCGCAAAGATGATAAATTAAATATTTAAGCTATTAGGTTATGTAATACACAAATAGTGTAAGCCATGTCATGAAAGTTGGAGAATTGAAATGCCTGATCCAAACGGGAGTCTAATATGTTGATAAACCACAGCCAGCAACAATTCACAGTGTGATAGACAGGTGTAGGACAGCGTTATAGATATATAATTGCCAAGTGAGAATTTAAGTGTCCCTCTATAGCTCACTTGTCAGAGCACCGGCGTGCAAAGATGAAGATGCAGCTTTGAATCCCGCTGGGATCACTCTAACTCACATCTAGTCTTCATGTCTGGCACAATTTGTGCAATACACGACGTAATAGCTTTTGAAGTCTTATTTTCTCTTAGCAAAGATGTTGATGAGCTTGTAAGAAAAACGACATGTAATGTATTTTGCCATGAAATTCGTCTCGTCATTATGCAGGGTCTTTATATTTGCTTGGCAAGGACATTCTCGCTCACGCGCTCAGCTAGTGACGGCTCAGTTGCCGGCTGCCGCGCGCCCGTAAGTACGGCAGAGTCTGTTAGGTAGTCAGCCCGAAGGCTGGTTGGATCCTCAAAAAGTACCGTCGTTAGGTTATGTGAGTAGATACCCACAAAAACCCAAGGCAGCGCTAAATTGAGGCGTACTAGGCAAGAAGAGGAGTGAGGTAGTTTGCCATTGCTTTCCTCACTGAGTCAGAACGGTAGTACTAACCCTATGAGCAGAACTTTCCACAGCAATCACAGGCACTGACTGTGCCCCGAATGTCATTACTAAGCACCACCCATACCTCAGTAGCTTCCATATGATCACAGCCATGAGTGAGACTGAGACATCGGTGAAAAGCCACCTTTTACTCTAGCCTGTGCCAACAGACAAATGCAAATGTACTGCATTCATCAAGAGATGGCAAGCAGGCCTTACGGCAGAGTACGGTGCTTAAAATCAGTATCATACATTTTTACTCACCATGTGTACAGTAGATGCTGAAAATGTTCCCCATCCGCTGCAAAACATAATCGGCATCTTCTTGTGAAGTTTCCAGCTACTCCGGTTAATTTAGCTTCAATAAGGAAATAACGACCTTAACGTATATTTTTATTGTTTACTGAACCTGTAGGCTACGTTTGAATCTCTTAGCCAGTTGTTTTATTGTGATTGTGTATAGTGCTGTAATGTCTTATGTGAGATATTCGTTACGTGAACGTGTATATCTGCACAATACGTTGTTAACTGTGCTCTGAAAGAAGTTCATTTTCCGTATTGACAGATTCACTATACCGTATAACAAAGGTGAAACTGTTCCGCCTAGTCAATACATTTATTTACAACAAGTTATAAACTTGCTATTATATGGTACATGTTTCGGGGCCTCTAGTACAGGTCCTTTCTTCAGCCATAAATTAAGTTGCAAAATCCAGCATAGTTAAAGATATAATAAAAAATACATAAAATGATGAGTGAATGGATGAAATGAGGCGAAAAAGAACATATTAATCATGAGAAGTAATATGAGTGCGCATCAGTAAAAAGTAACACCATTGGTAGTTCTAGGTTCTTGAGAATACACTTATATAGCACTGTTCTAATGTTTGTGCATGTGGAAATCACTTCACTTGGGATTTATGGCCTGTTGTTCACAATGCTGTTGACTGAAACTTGCTGTTCAAGCTGTGGCTTCTGAGCTTATAGAGGGAAAACACCGAATGTCATGTAATGAAATACATCATCATGATGAGGAGACGTCCAAGCATGGAAAAAACATATTTTACTTAGACCAACTAAAACAATTTCCTTTGTTGATCTAATTTACAGAATCGCAAATTACTTCATGGCCCCATTATTGCTTCATCCAGTCTAAGGCTTCTAGATTATATGCATTGCCTAGGTCATGAAGTATCTAAATTTGTAACCATTGCACTCTCATTATTAATATATTATTAAATTTAAAAATAATGACAATAAAAAATACTCATAAAATACAATATGAGATTTAAATTAAAATAAGGTGAGGTAATATAATATTATATCTTAGTGACCTGGAATTGTTATGAATGGAACATAGAAAGGTAGAGGGGGTTATAAGGGTGATAGGATATGAAAGAGGGGGGGGGGGATATTGGGGGAGTTTGTGTTGGGGAATTCACGGTGGTTTGTTGTTGTCAACAATTTTATTCTTTATATATTCCGTTAGGGTGTTGTACAGGATATTCGTTTCAAAATTTATTTCATTAAGATTATGAAGAGGAGATAGTTTCTGTGCGGTGTTAATTTCTATCGCTTCTAGTACATTCATAGTGGTCCCCTTTCCTGTAAAATGGAGGATTTCTAGGTCTTTATCGATGTTGGTGAATTTATGATGTGACTCCTCCATGTGTGTTGCCATTGCTGAGAATCTGTTGTTCCTACATGAAGTGCAGAATATCGTGCGCTAGAACAAGACAAAAGTTTCGAGTGAAATTTCCTGGGAGACCCATTCCTATAAATCTGATAATACATCTAGCAAAGTGATTCAAACGTACAGGTTCAGTAAAAAATAAGAATAGACGTAAAGGTCGTTATTTCCTTACTGAAGGTAAATTAACCGGAGTAACCGGAAACTTCATGAGGGGATACCGATTATGTTTGTCAGCGGATGGGGAACATTTTCTGCATCTACTGTAAACATGGTGAGTAAAAATGCCTGATACTGATTTTAAGCACCGTACTCTACCGTACTTATGGGCGTGCGGCAGCCGGCAACTGAGCCGTCACTGGCGGAGCGCGTGAGCGAGGATGTCCTTGCAAAGCAAATATAAAGACCCTGTAATATGTAATTAATTTTCTGCTTTGGGTAAAGTTTGAGCATTTTATAATTTAAATTTGATAATTTTCTTTCTTCAACTTAAAAGGAAAATACATTTAAATCAGATGCCAAAATCTAGTACTGTTTCTAGTCGATGTAATGTAGATCAGCGTATAATTGAATGGTTAATCTGTCATTAGTTGCGCACGATGGTGACAGTATTTAGGTTGCTTGCGCCTAGTGGAATTTTAAGTGGTCATTATTTAAACGCTAAACTACTATGGTCAGGTCAACAATGACCCGATCGATTTTCATGATGTTGCACATTTCTCTTGGATTATTCATCTTGGTTTACAAGAATCTTAGACAAGGCCTTACCACTAAACAAGAAAATGCCTGACAATGTACACAATTCACATGTTCAAGAGTACACAGTATCCTTAACAATCAATGGCAGTAATTAACTAATGTTTAAGTATGACCAACTGCTATACAGAGGGGAATATCTATGTTGGAAAATAAACTGACCGGCCAAAAAGGAAGAAAAAACGATCACTGTTTCCCGCGGAAAGATGTGCGCGCCATCGCTATCGTCAACAATGCAATGTTTCATTCTTTTTTTCTTTTGCCACTTCTTGGCATAGGAAAAGATCAATACAGTCATATACTCAGTTGTTCTTGTGCAATTCAGAAACGATTATGCGCTTGAGGCCTGAAGATGTTGCCAGGGCAGTGGCTCTGATAGAAAATGGTGGTGCGCACACCTTTCCGCCGGAAACAGCATCTTGTCAATGAATCGCTATTGTTAAGTTAAACAATGACATGAAGAATGTTAATACATCCAGGAAAACAATTAACCTTACTTCCATGGCTTCTAAATTAGTTCAATTGTCTACATAACCTCAAGATGTCAGCTGTGCGAAATATTTCACCGGCATTCAATATCTCTGAAACTATTACTGATATTACCCTGAAATTGCCTACGGTGATAAAGGGTACTACTAGAAGTTCAGCTATGAGACTTAAAAAAAACTGTAAAATAGAAAACGAAGATGCCGGCCAAGCGAAGGTGAAACATTTTAATACACTTTTCCCGCGATTTAACAAATATGGTTAGTAAATGCAGTAGGTCTAGAGCGTTCATATTTATGATTTAAATGAAAGTAATGTTGAATTTTTCAAGTGATCGGTTATCTTTGCCGGTCAGTGTATAACAATAAAGTTGAGATGAATGTTAAAAGTTTTTTCTTTCTTTCTTTCTTTCTTTCTTTCTTTCTTTCTTTCTTCGGCTTTTCCCAATTAATTGGGGTCAGCGGAGCCAACCAGGCTCATTTTGGTATTGGCATGGGACTTAAGGCCTGATGCCTTTCGGATGCCCTTCCCGACGCCACGTGATTTTTCAGGTGAAAATTCCACCCTGCTGTCACCGGGATTCGAACCTCTGCCGTCCAGGTGAAAGACGAGCAGCTAAGCCACTGCACCATCACGCTCCCATGAACGTTTAAAGATTGTTATCAAATAATATTCTATTTAATTCTTTTCACTTTCAACTATTTAACTTAACTGGTTTCAAAGCGCTGAATTTCCATTACGTCTCCATTATCATACTGTGGCCTGACATAGGTCAGTAGCCTTCTTGACAGTCCATTATACCACCGATATATCTAAACCTTCTCTCGTCGCGGCTGAATTTATTCAAGAGTTATCGCCAATCTCTTTGTAATGTACCACTGCACACATTTTCTACAACTAAGCAATTTAAAAAAGTTAACTCCCTGTGCTGTGCTGACATTCAGGATTTATTTTTAAACTGTTAATAAATGGAATGAAATTGAGGGTAACATTCGATGATATGGCGCGGAAGCTTTTGAATTGTCACAATGGCCGGAGTAGAGCGAATTAATCACAACACGACGACCGCATGGCGTAACAATAACCTTAGCACTGTTGTTGCTCCTGTTTTGGAACATGCTAACAACTTCTTTTGTGTTTGCTTACCAACTTTATACAACTTCATTCCGTTCTTTTTCAACTGTAGCTTATAACAATAGAAGACTCTTTTTTGGGTGACTTATTTTATCCTACAAGCCTTTTTCGTTTCAATATAAATGTTAATTGCGGGTTGAATGTTTTATCTGGCATAACCTACTCTCTGAACAGAAGAATTTCTATCATCATCATCTTATAATAATTATTATAATATTTATTGTTATAATTTATTATTATTTCTTCTTTCTTCTTTAATCATATCGGCCAACTAAGGACCACGTTATTTCAACTGGCTTCTCTGGGCTTTGATCTTTGCCCAGTGTTCCTTCATACGTTGCCGGTGTTGCTCTTTTCTTTCTTCCGTCCACATCTTTCCCGTCTTCAACTTCGGTTTTTCTTGAAAACCCTGCTGGTCGTGTAGTTTCTTCCTGAGGGGATTGCGTTCTTGAATATCCCCACAGGTAATTTCCATCTCTTGCAGGTCACTTTCCACCTCTTCGAACCAGGCTGGCTTTGTCTTCTTATTTTTAAAATAGTTAAAGTTCCGGTTCGTCTATCGTGTGGGTTTCATTCTAAGCAAGTGGCCATAAAATGCAATCCTCCTTTTCCCCATTACATCAGAGATCTTCTGGACATGAATATGAAAATGAAAATCCACAGCCTGCTTCCAGTCTCCGACCGGGTCAGGAATGGAATGAATGAAGCCCCCATCTAGCGGCGAGGATATGATCTGTGCCGGCTGCCGAGGCCTGACGCACTCCTCTGGGGCAATGATTAAATGAATGACAGATGAAATGAAATGACAGTGGAGAGTGTTGCTGGAATGAAATGTTGACAGGGAAAACCGGAGTACCCGGAGAAAAACCTGTCTGCCTCCGTTTTGTCCAGCACAGATCTCACATGGAGTGACCGGGATTTGAACCACGGACCCAGTGGTGAGAGGCCGGCGAGCTGCCGCCTGAGCCACGGAGGCTTCGGACATGAATATACCGCTCATAATTATGCCGTCGTCTGTATTCACCGTTGTCTTTAATCGGGCCAAGAATTTTCCTCAAGATCTTTCTTTCCTTGATCTCCAATTTTTCTACCAGGCCTTTCTTGTTCATGGTGAGGCATTCCGCTGCGTACAGAGCCTCTGGTCGTATGACAGTGCAATAATGCCTAAGTTTTGCGTTCAGGGATATTGACTTTTTGTTGTAAACGTCCTTGGTGAGTTGGTACGCCATTTCCATTTTGTTCATGCGCGAAGTGAAGGTTTCTTTCTCACGTACGTTGGGTTCTACCCACTCGCCAAGATATTTAAATTTATCTGTCCGTTTGATTTTCCCCTGATTTACTTTTATTATTATTATTATTATTGTTATTTTATATCGTTGTGCCCATCTGTGGAGCGTGATGGAACTTACTTAGCTAATGATGTTTTTTCTTCTCCTAAAATCTCTTCTGGGCACTGAAATTCTTCCTTCGTTCTTCACTCCATGATTTCTTGGTCCTGGTAGTCATTTGCCCAGAGAAGAGTTTGTTGATTACTATTCTGAGCGGTTTCGGTGGCGTAGTTGGTAGCATGCAGAGCTTCGCGAGGTCAAACTCGGCCGAAGTCGTCGGATTTTTAGCCTATTTTCAATTTTGAAAAAATAGGCTTATGCGATCACCTTTTGTCCGTGTGTGTGTGCGTGCGTGTGCGTGTGTGTGTGTGTGTGTGTGTGTCCCCTAATAAAATCTAAACGGCTGGAGCGATTTCAATGAAACTCGGTAAGTTCATAGCACTATTCCCGGCGACCTCGACTGTGCCCTTCAAATTTTGTTACGTCTTACCAATCCAACATGGCGGATGTGCGAAATATTTCACTAGCATGCATTATCTCCGAAACTATTACCGATATCGCCCTGAAATTGTGTACGGTGATAAAGGGCACTACTAGAAGTTCACCTATGAAACTTTCAAAAACCTGGTGACTACAAAACCAACATGGCGATCAAGCGAAGTTGAGACTTTTAAATAGACTTTTCTCGCGATTTAACAATCCAAACGTAATGAAACTTGGTTCAGCAAATGTTTATACACATTGTAATGCACTGGAGTCTAATTTAGTTCAATTATTTACATAACCTCAAAGCCTCCGTGGCTTAGGCGGCAGCACGCCGGCCTCTCACCGCTGAGTCCGTGGTTCAAATCCCGGTCGCTCCATGTGAGATCTGTGCTGGACAGAACGGAGGCAGACAGGTTTTTCTCCGGGTACTCCGGTTTTCCCTGTCAAAATTTCATTCCAGCAACACTCTCCACTATCATTTCATCTGTCATTCATTTAATCATTGCCCCAGAGGAGTGCGTCAGGCCTCGGCAGCCGGCACAGTTCATATCCTCGCCGCTAGATAGGGGCTTCATTCATTCCATTCCTGACCCGGTCGGAGACTGGAAGCAGGCTGTGGATTTTCATTTACATAACCTCAAAATGGCGCCTATGCGAACTATTTCACTGACATTCTATATCTCCGAAACTATTACAGATATCACCCTGCAATTTCGTACGGTGATAAAGGGTATTGATACAAGTTTACGTATGTATATTTCATAAACCTGTAAAGTAGAAAACGAACATGGCGACCAAGCGAATTTTGAAATATTTTAATGGACTTTTCTCGTGATTTGACTCTCTGAGCGCAGTGAAATGTGGTGCAGTAAATGATTTTGCAGATTGTAATGTACTGGCATCTAATTTAATTCAATTGTTTACATAACCTCAAGATGGCGGCTGTGCGAATTTTTAAAATTAAGTTTTTATTTCTTGTGTCGTAATCATGCGATCGAAGTGAAAGTTTGAATAATGAACCTAGGCAATAATTGTCCTTGAATGGTTCATAACTCTATGGCCTATACATATAACAATCCTAAATGGCGAGCTTCCGAAATATTTAGACGGTTCTCAATATCTATGAATCTTTTACAGCAACCAAACTGTATTTTTTTTGTGTTCATAGAGACTATGAACATATGTTCACCTATAGGACTTTCAGTAACCTGGTGAGCACAAATCCAACATGGCGGCGACGCGAAATATAAATATTTAAATGGACGTTTCTCGCGAATTAACTATCCGAGTGCCATGAAACGTTGCAAGTTTAATGCTTATACAAATGTTGATCCACTGGTATCTAATTTATTTCAATTGTTTGCATAATCACAAGATGGCTGCTGTGCGTAATTTTAAAATCTCGTTTTTACTTCTTGTGTTCTAATCATGCGGTTGAAGTTTGAATACCACACGTACACAATAATCTTAATGTAATAGTACAACAATAAAAATCCAACCTGGCGACCATCTGAAATATTTAGACGGTTCTCAATATCTACAAATCTGTTACAGCAATTAAACTGAAATTTTGTATGTTGATAGAGGCAATTAACATTAGCAGGATATATGAAAATAGGCTGTATAGTTCTTCAAGGAACTACTTGTTTAATAGTGTTAAAACTCCCTCAGTATGCCTTCCTTCGGAAGGGAAGTAAAGCCAGTGGGCCCGTGTCATAGATTTATGGCATAAAAGAACTTCAATTGTGTGAAGCAAAATTTGTAGGTTAGATTGATTAATGCTCTTAAGTTCAATGTTCGTCGTCAGGTACTGGTTGCTATGGTATCTAGTAGCCAAGTTTGCAGCTATATGTCGTGGACGGTAGCATTTGGTAGCAAAAGTATGAACTACTTGAAATTGAAGATAACACACACTAATACAGCCATCACAATTAACACCGGATATCAGACAAATTCTACACACACCCAAAGTACACGGGGCTACATGACCGCGTTGTCGCAGCCCATAAACTAAGGAACCAACCATCCTGAACTGGAGTCGAGCTTGTATAATTTTATCTGTATTGCCAATTTCTTGAAGGTCTTTTTTTAATTTCGCTATTGTTATTCTTCTTCTTCTTTCGATTCGGCCATCTAAGGACCACGTCATTTCAACTGCTTCTTGCTGCATCGAGCTTTGACGTCCTCCCAGAACTTTCGCATTAGTTCTCGATGCTGCTGTTTCCTTTCTGCAGTCCACTTCTTGCCAGTTGGAAGCTTTGGCTTTTCTTGAAAATATCGGTGTGCTGTTAGTTTTTGTTTAAGTGTGGCACGTTCCCAAATATCGTTGCCTGTAATTCGCACTTCTTGTAAATCTTTATCCACCTCAATGAACCAAGCTCCCTTGGTTTTCTTTTTGAGGAAGTAGGTGAAAATTCTATTTGTCGATCGTGCTGGGTTCATTCTTGTCATATGACAGTAAAAGGCAATTCTCCGTTTCCTCGTGGCATCAGTTATTTTTTCCACGTGGGTGTAAAGTTCGTGGTTGTGCCTTCTCCTATATTCGCCATTTTCTTTTACCGGACCCAAGATTTTTCTTAGAATTTGTCTTTTTTTCACTTCCAGCTTCTCTGTTAGTCCCTTGCGATGCATTGCAGGGCACTTTGCAGCATACAAAGCCTCTGGACGGATGACTGTTTGGTAGTGTCTTAACTTGGCATTTGTTGATATGGATTTCTTGTTGTAAATGGCCTTTGTTAGATTGTATGCCATTTCCATTTTCCTGATTCGTGACTCGAAAGCTGCCTTCTCGGAGAGATTGTGGTCTATCCACTCACCTAAATATTTGAACGCTTTCGTACGCTATTGTTATTATTATTATTATTATTTAGATTAACCTGCGGCGTGATGGGAAACTGCACCAAGTCCAGAGATCGGAAGTTCGAAACCTGCCGCTGGGAGCAGCTTTTCTGAGAAGGGTTTTTCTCCGAGTTTTCTTGTTTTCGTTGTTTCATTAAGGAATTTGGCTTGGCTTGGACATCCGTGGTCATTTTAACCCCAAGTAGTTGGGCGTATGTAGAATTTCTATGATAACCTGTGTTGTTGTGGTGACTGTACTAGTGTGTGTGTGTGTGTGTGTGTGTGTTGGTAATGGAGGTGGGGATTGGGATGGAGGTAGCACTGGCCATGAGTTAACCATCATCCCAGCATTTCCTTGGAGAAGAAATAGTAGACTAAAGCACATTAGGATGACCAAGGTGGGGGTCGAACCCGCCTCTTCTCTGTTTTTCCTCATGAGGCTCGGTATACCCCATTCCAGCCATCAGACAAGAATTACATTTCTTGACATAGCTGGGAAATTAAGCAGAGCTTACAGGGCGACAGCCAAGAATGATATCCGCTACACCAGGAGGTGGTCCGGAGTTTTCTACACTCTCTCCTGACAAATATCGGGATATTGCCCTATTTCAAGACCTGAGGTACATACATCATTCCCGAATCTTACAATTTCAGTTACACGCTAATACAGTCACATGCATATACACAGGTTATCAGACAAATGGAACACTCACCCAAGTTCCTAAAACGAATTAACAACAAAAGCATTAGACTATTACTTAGATTTCATCTTCATATCGTAGCCAATGGTGTTCAAGCGAGACGACGACTGAATTAACAAGTTATCACCGCTGTATTGTAATTCTGGGTTCGTTGTTGGACGAACAATGGAGCATACCTTAAGCATTTGAATTTTTGTACGGTAGATGGGTAACGTTTCATGCTTTTGAGACTTTCTTCAGGTTGAGGGATCACTTCTGTGGCCGACATGATCACTGTAATTGTGCATCCTTGCGACTTTGAGCAGCGAGGGTTATTCTTTTGTCATACTGTGATTATTATTATCATCATGATATATAAAACACTAATTGGCTAAGGTCTTAAACCAGAGGGAGTTAGAAGGTGCAGTTTGGGCCATAATCTTCCAAATCGTTTCGATAGTACAGGAGAAATCTTACATTTCGAAAAGTCAACGGAAACATATTTATTTGTTTTGAAAGTGCTTTTCAACAAATAAAGAAGACGATAGCCCCTGCCAGAACTATGTTTCGTCAAGCCCGCATAACAGTAAAGCCGGGCGGGTGGTTTTATGTTAGTTAGTTATTGTTGTTTTAAGGGGAGGAACTACGAGGTAATCTGCCCTCGGGTGGTTTTATACATGACCGCTTCTGAGCCATATGGCTTATACATTGCTCGTGTTGCGTGGTCAGCGACAGGTACCCTCGGCCGTTAATCTTCGTTTTGTTCACCATCAAATACACCACCACCAGTTTTAAACTCACAATAACACATTTTATCCACACGATAATCTAATGAAGATGATGACCACGATGCCACATAGTCACTCACTGAAAAAACTGCGTCATTCTAAGTCTGGCTGTGGCACCAAATGGTTAATGAACCGATCTTTAAATTACAACACCTAAAGATCGCAAGTACTCGGATCAATTGCATAGATTTTTGTTGACATTCTACCTACCACTTCTTACTACTACTTCATTCATTGTTTATTCTAGGAGAGGTAAGAGCCAAGAGTAAATCAGTCCGCACCTCGGTTGCGCTCCTTGTTGGTGCCTCATTAAAGCAGATAGGGGCCATTCTGACGAGGTTTAACGAACTATACGGGCGATAAAACTCAAGTATGTGGAGGTTCTAAAGGCTTTATCTGCACTGGAGTTGTGAGCACAGAGTTCATAAACTATTAAATATATAACACTGCATTTATAAAATTCAAAGTCATTTCTGTCACTGTTTCGCACGATAAAATAAAGGATCCCCGATATCAAGCTAATTGCACTGATTTACTGTCGTTTTAAAGTGTTCTCCTAATGCACAGTTTCTTTTTGAGGAATGGAAAATCGTATCGATAAGCAGGCTATACAACATAATTGAGAAGCTTTGTGACTTCTTTGAACAGCGATACGTGACGTATCGGGTGTTTAAAAATATTTCTTTTTTTCTGGATAGCAATTAACCATGGGAAGTGACCACTTCTGAGCAATGTAGCGAACAGATTGTGGGGTGATGCGTGTTCAGTGCGACAGGTAGTCTCGGCCGTTAATCTTAGTTTTATTCCCCATCAAATATTTTCTCTCCCCACCCAAGAGACACTGAATATACCGTATCCTTTAATGAGACTTCAACAGCTGACATTATTATTATTATTATTATTATTATTATTATTATTATTATACCGACAGTCGTGGCTATGCTGGCTAAAGCGCAGTGTTAGGTCATGGGGCCAAGCTCTCTGCTGACTCGATAGACGCGTGGGTTCGAACCCCACCGTTGGCCGTCCTTGAAATGGTTTTCCGTGGTTTCCCATTTTCAACACCAGGCAAATGCTGGGACGGTACCTTCTGACAGGCCACGGCCGCTTCCTTCCACATCCTTCTCCAATTTCATTCACCTTAATCAATTCCATCTCTCATCCCGACACGCAGGTCGCCCACGGGCGTCGAATAGAAAGACCTGCACTAGGTCTCTGAGGAGACCACACGATAAAAAAAATATTATTATTATTATTATTATTATTATTATTATTATTATTATTATTATTATTATGACAATATGTGAAGCGCGATAGAACTTATTTAGATGGTAATCATATTTGTTTTTCTTCTCCCAAATTCTCTTCATCTGGGCACTGAAAATTTTCCTTCGTTCTTTAGCCATGATTTATTGGTCCTGTTGTTCATTTTCCTAGCAAAATGATGATTATAGATCACTGTTTTGAACTGGAGTCGATCTAATTTAATTTCCTCAGTGATGCCAATTTCTTGAAGGTATTTATTTACATTTCATTAAACCAGTTATTGTTTACTTTAATTGAGAGAGCAAAGATGAAAATCCTATTGGTAAGCCAGTCATTGTTAGCCAATTATCATTGATTAAAAATTAGACATATGAGATCACCTTCTGTCCGCGCGCATGCGTGTTTGTATGTGTGTGTGTGTGTGTGTGTGTGTGGGTCCGTATGTGTCCCCTCCTAATGAAATCTAGACGGCTGGAGCGATTTCAATGAAACTCGGTAAGATCTTTCGGTGACCTCGACCGTGCCCTTCCAATTTTTATTACGTCTCCCCAATCCAACATGGTGGTTGTGCGAAATATTTCACCGGAATTTTATATCTCCGAAACTATTACTGGTATCACCCTGAAATTTTGTACGGTAATAAAGGGCACTGCTAGAAGTTCAGCTACGTGACTTTCAAAAACCTGTTAAGTTAAAATCGGAACATTGCGGCCAAGCGAAGATGGCGGCTGTGCGAATTTTTAAGATTAAGTTTTTATTTCTTGTGTCCTAATGATGCGATCGAAGTCAACGTTCGATTATTGAACCTACCCAATAATCCTCATCTAACAGTAGGGAACTCTATGACCTACATATATTAAAATTCAATATGGCGACCATCTGAAATAGTTAGACGGTTCTCAATATCTATTATTCTATGACAGTAATCACACTGAAATTTTTCATGTTGATAAAGGTTATAAAGGTAAGTTCACCTATCGGACCTGAGCACAAATCCAACATGGCGGCAACGCGAAATTTAAATATTTAATTGGTCGTTTCTCGTGATTTAACCATCCGAGCGCAGTGAAACTTGGTACGGTAATGTTTATACAAATTTTAATCCCCTGGCATCTAATTTATTTCAATTGTTTTCATAATCACACAATGGTGGCTGTGCAAAATTTTAAAATCTCGATTTTATTTATTTCTTGTGTCCTAATCATCCGATTGAAATTTGAATAATACACCTACAAATGATCTTCATGTAATAGTTCATAACACTAAGGCCTACGTATATAAAAATCCAACATGTTGATCATCCGAAATATTTAGATGCTTCTCAATATCTACGAAACTATAACAGCAATCTAACTGATTTTTTTTTATGTTGATAGAGGCAATTAACATATGAAGGATAAATGAAAATAGGCTATGTAGGCTACTGTATAATTCTTCACGGAACTACTTGTTCATTCTGAGAATGTGGCTGTAGAACTTAAATCGCTTTTTCCTGAAGGTGGGTGGTTGGTTGGTTGGTTCTTACGTTTAGGGGCTGCGACAACTCGGTCATGTAGCCCCGTGTACTTTGGGTGTGTGTAGAATCTGTCTGATAACCGGTGTTAATTGTGATGACTCTATTGGTGTGGGTTATCTTTTTTTTAATTTAAGTACTACAACTTAGAATTTTTCAAATAGTTCCTACTTTTGCCGCCAAGCGCCACCGTCAACGACTACTGGCCAAGTTCAGAACTTAGCTACCAGACGCCACCGCAGTCGGCTCTTGGCAACGAACGTAGAAACCTTAGAGCGCTGTTTACATTCTTAACCTATCCAATTTAGCTTCACACAGGTGCAATGAGTGGAAGGTTCTTTAACATTCCATAAATCTGTGACATGGGACCGCCGGCTTAACTTCCCCTCCGAAGGAAGGCATACTGATTCCTGAAGGTGTCGCTGATTTTTTCAGCATGCTGATAAAAGCTCTCCAGACTTCGTTTTCATCCAGATTCCTTCTGAGCAGACTGGACCAAGGATTTCCCTTAATACTTTCTTCTCGTGTTTCTCTATGCGTTTAATAACAGATCTGCCTGTGATATACAAGGTTTCATAGGCGTATAT
Organism: Meconema thalassinum; assembly: GCA_946902985.2. Classification (NCBI taxonomy): domain Eukaryota; kingdom Metazoa; phylum Arthropoda; class Insecta; order Orthoptera; family Tettigoniidae; genus Meconema; species Meconema thalassinum. The sequence continues at coordinate 1,214,098,124 of OX336388.2, forward strand.
TGCTTCAGGTTTCATAATTTTGTGTTCGTGGATATTGATGTATTTCGTATTTCTGTACCTGGTGATTCTATAAGTCTTCTGTTATTATTGTTATTATTATTATTATTACTGGGCACGGTGACTGAGAGCGCTAACTTGTGTCTCGGTCGCATCGAGAGAGCGTTTGTTTGGATTCCATCTCAGCCGACCTGAAAATGGTTTTCGTGGTTTCCATTTTCATCACTAGGCAAATGCTGGGACGGCTCCTTTCAACAGGTTCTTAGCCAACTTCCTTAAACAATCCCTTTCCTGACCCTTTTTTAATTAGACCCAAGTTGGCGGTCGCCTGGGTGTTCGGCCTGTCATTCCCAGCTGTATCTGCTGATAGCGTGTTCAGCTCCCAGACACCGTCCGTGGGCGAAGCCGAGCTGGGAGGATAAGCGATTAAGAAATACTATTGGTATTATTATCATTATTATTTTACATCGTTATGCCCTACTCAAGAGCACGGTTGAACCTGCTTAGCTGATGTGTTGGCCACCTTTTCCTCCCAGAATCTCCTCATCCTCTCGCTGAGCTTCTTCCTTCGTTCTTCTGTCCAAGTTACAGTGACTCTGGTGTTGGGTATGTCTCCAAATTGGTGATTGTCGATTTTGGTTCTGAATTTACGTCTGTCCCGTACAATGTCTTCTGAGATGTTCATTTCCTGGAGGTCTGTTTCAACTTCACGGTTCTTGATTTTTAATCTTTTAGAAAGTTTATTATTGCTCATTCTGATAATGTGTCGCTAAAATTTCAAGCATCTTTTCCAAAATGTGTGAGAGATTTTTTCAGAACCACAATATATATCCTGGGATGATTTTTTTCTCCATATTCCTCTATACAAACTGGGCCAAAATTTTTCTTAAAATTTTCCTTTTTATTTCTCTATGTCTTTGGTTAAAGTTCAGTCATCAATGATTAAGGTTTCTGATGCATATTATTATTATTATTAGCTTGCCACGGTGGGTGAGAGGTCAACCTGTCGGTTTACTAACCCCACGCTTGCAGGTTCGCTCCTGGCCGTGGTAAGTGATTTTTTTTAAGGCGGCAAAAATTACGACACCATGTCATACGATGTTGGCATGTCAAAGAACCCATTTGAATTCAGTAGGCCGTATTCCTAATGGCAAAATTAATCTCTGGAGTTTCCGACAACACAAAGTTCCTCATTTCTCTACTAGAAAGCGCTATAGTGTTTTAACCTCCTTGACTTTCATAGTGCTTCAAGGAACAACGAAATTCGACATGCAAGCTACCCTTTGGGTGTCAAATAACAAAACTTGCACCCGGCACCGAGGCCATACGATATTATTATTATTGTTATTATTATTATTATTATTATTATTATTATTATTATCAGTGATACATTTGGCCTGTTCGTGCTTATTTGACGCCCGAGTCGCACGGTAGGATGTAGCTCGTTGGTTCCTTTTGACTGCTCTTCCCTGCCGAGGATGAGCCTTCATTACGGCAGCGCTTTATGAATGGGCAATGAATGAATGCCAAAGAAAACGTCACTGTGATCCGAGTTTAATCTGCGAGAAAGATTTTAATTAGAGCAGCACTAATTAGAGACTCGTACCCTGGCCGGTCAGATCGATCTGCCTCACTCCGCTACTGGCTAATCCAGTTTAAGAAGACATGTGGATCACACAACCAAAGTTATAAACCATCACACTTGGCGCGTTAATTCGTTAGTCATAGCAACTTTTAAAAAAATATTTGGTAATATTTGGAAAAACTGAAAAACCTTTGATTCACTATAGACATTTCGTCCTCTCATTCTCATATATAAATGGTAATAAAAGTCTCTCAAGCCGATTGCGTTAGCTACGAGTGCAAAGGCGTAAGACTCGGAGGGCCTGCTGCTCCAGACTTAAATGGTCAACTGTCGCCCGTCCTTGAAATGGTTCTCCGTGGCATTCTATTTTCAACTCTAGGCAAATGCTAGGATGGAACCTGCTACTCTGCCAAGTTTAATTTGTCACCGTTCATTTCATTTCGGGTTATTATTATTAACTATATATTTTTGTTATAGATATGGCACAGTCATATTGTAGCCTGTGTTGTCTGTTAGGTAGTCAGCCCGAAGGCTGGTTGGATCCTCAAACAGTACCGCCGTTAGGTTACCGGTATGTAGGTAGATACCCTCACAAACCCATGGCAGCGCTATGTTGAAGCGTACTAGGCAAGAGGAGGAGTGAGGTTGCTTTCCTCACTGAGTCAGAACAGCAGTACTAACCCTATGAGTAGAACCTTTCACAGCATCCACGGGCACTGACTGTGCCTTGAATGTCATTACTAAGCACCACCCATACCTCAGTAGCTTCCATATAATCACAGCCATGAGTGAGACTGAGACATCTGTGGAAAGGCACATTTAACTCTAGCCTGTGCCAACAGACAAATGCAAATGTACTGCATTCATCAAGAGATGGCAAACATGCCAAATCATATGAATCATAACAAAGGTTGCAATACATTTATTTTTAAGAGCTGTGGATAGATTGGTCATCAGACCCTTATACTTGGATGTACAGATAGCGGCGTTTAGCTCTGCACTTGACATCAAAAGCTCAGTGGTAGGAGAGGGGTGTAGAGCGGTGTGCGGAGCGGGCTGAAAATTCCTATCTGAGAACAATGACGTGCGTGAGAGTAGGTTCTCACATTCAGACAGACACGCTCAGCGCAGCGTGGCAAATGTTTTACGCTGCAGTAGTAAGCGACACCAGGGCTGTGGGATGGAGAAGTGCATAGGCAGTAACTGTAGGTTTGGGAATTGGATAGGTGTCTCGTGACTTCAGTTAAGTAGCATCCCAGCAAGTTCTTCGATTGGGCGTGTGGAAATAAACTGGGAAAACTCATGATGGCCGCTGTCTGCGCCTGGATTCGAAACTTCAAACTCTCAACTGCTGCAACTCAGCGTCATCCCCGTGGTGCATGAATTAACACGCACGGCTACGCCGTGGTGTGCAATATGACGAATACCACCTTTGGGAGGGAGGGGGATGTACAGCAAGTCACAACATTGAGGGTGAGATGGAAGTGCAGGGGGTTTGTTTCGCTCTTTGTCAAACACATATCCTACTGTATGCTCCTCAGGTATACTGTATGAACTAGACCTGGTGTCTGTGTATGTTAAGTATTATGACGCGTGCTAGGGTTACCTCCAATGTGTGTGGGTGGGTCTGTTCTCTTATCACACTGAACTGCGTGCTGACGCCGCATCAACTTGTTTGTGTATGCAAATGAGTATAGGTAACAGATACCTGCTCCAAGACTCAAGCAAGGCCACTTATTGAAGGGGGAGTGACGTCACTACATGTGTGCTGTACTTTCATTGTCCATACAGGAGCAGTGATACCAACCTCAGCAACAAGTAGCTAGATCCTACGGATTTGAGTGCCCATTTGATGTCACAGTTAAAGAAAACGTTGGTTGGTTGGTTGGTTGGTTCCTCAGTTTAGTGGCTGCGACAACGCGGTCATGTAGCCCCGTATGCTTTGAGTGTGTGTAGAATCTGTCTGTTAACCGGTGTTAATTGTGATGGCTGTATTAGTGTGTGTTATCTGTGATTCAGGTAAGGACTGCAGACGATAAATTTTTCAAGTAGTTCCTACTTTTGCCACCAAATGCTACCGACCACGACACCTAGTTGTGGACTTCGCTACTAGATCCCATCGCAACCAGCACCTGGTGGCGAACGTTGGAACGAGTATATCGTTATCAAATAATATAACCTACAAATCATGGCTTCACTCTAGTGGAAGGTTCTTTTTCATGCCATAAATCTATGACATAGGACCGCCGGCTTTACTTCCCCTCCGAAGGAAGGCACACTGAGAGATTTTTAACGCTCTAAAAAAATTCCGACGACTTCGGCCGGGTTTGAACCCGTGACCTTGGGCATAGAAGCTCCGCATGCTCCCAGCAGTGCAGGGCAGTATTTTGTATCTAATGTTAAGACATTTCCTGTAGTAACTACCTCAACATCTTCAAAATTCCGCGAACGGAAGATCTTCATTCATCGCCGTGAACTGTTAGCAACTAACCAACCAACTAGCTAGGCTGGCTGCCTTGCAGTCCTGTAGATAAGAGCCCTGCGCGGATAATCAAAACTTTATCCGCATCCGCACGTTTGTTATCCGAATCCGCTGGCATTCCAATAATATTTTTAATTTATTAGACAAAGCATAAAGTATTATAGCAACACATTTATACGTTTCAGGAGAAATTCGTTCCTCTAGGCTAGGCTAAGTGTGAATCACGAGACAATGTTTAATGAGTTTTGTCCCTCTTGAGTTCCGGAATGTGAAACAGCGGGTGGCTAATTATAGCACTTACTTAGTCGTCGGATATACCCACACAGGCAAGATCAGGTATAAAGTATTTTGTGTGTGTGTGTGTGGGGGGGGTTGAGAGTGCTTCCATGACTGGCTTCTCTCACTTCTCTATTATCCTCATACAATCCAAGCCAAAGTAAATAGGCAAATATGAAAATCCTCAGCCTGCTTTCAGTCTCCGACCGGGTCAGGAATGGAATGAATGAAGCCCCCATCTAGCGGCGAGGATATGAACTGTGCCGGCTGCCGAGGCCTGACGCACTCCTCTGGGGGCAATGATTAAATGAATGACAGATGAAATGAAATGATAGTGGAGAGTGTTGCTGGAATGAAATTTTTGACAGGGAAAACCGGAGTACCCGGAGAAAAACCTGTCTGCACAGATCTCACATGGAGTGATCGGGATTTGAACCACGGACCTATCGCCGCCTAAGCCACGGAGGCTTGAAATAGGCAAATAACAAGAAAAAAACTAAAATTATTTTAAAAAAATCCAGTTGAACATTGTATTCTTAAAACTATCGAAAATTTTACTCTAAACATTATCTGCCGCTTATCCGCTATCCGCACAGCCAAGCAAACTATATCCGCATGGTGAAAATTATTGTGGATATCCGCGGATACTCAATTGATTTCCAAGATTCGAGATGCCGCTGCATATTGGTACATAAAAACCTCATATAATATATTTATAGGTTGCCAGTTCTTGAAGGAATGTCCTTTCCAATATACAATTTCATAACAAGAGAGATAAAAGACAGTTGCGCCCTTCCTGCACAAATCGTCGACTCTTTGTAAACGATCGTCATCTAAGTGTGTGTTGTTCAGCAACAGCGTGATTACTGTACGTCACTTATTGATTAAGTCCGGGCTTCCAAGGATTCGCTCCAGAAATTGCAATCGAAGTTCCAAAATGTGTCAGCTCATTCTATTCTGTATTTAGAAAACATCACCCAAAGGTGAAAAGTCGAAGATCACTTCAAAGCAAAGCTATAAAATTTACTAGTTATTTTGAAGAGGAAGTAACCAAATGAGGAACATTACAAATTTCCATAGATATTTACAAAGGATTAAGACTTTTACTAGTTATTTTGAACAAGATATATGGCAAACGAGGATTATTATTACTATTGGATAACACCTGCAATTGCCTATAATACAAATTTTCATACAGTAGATATTTTCAAAGGATTATTAATGTTTTTTCTTAATTATTTATTAAAACTTAATGTAAGTTTAAGTGTAAGTATACTGAGGATAATTTCGATTAATGTGCTGATGAAGAAACCAACGTGTTTCGAATCATGCACACATAGTATATAAAATATAGACATTTAAGTGTTTCTAGTATTGATTTGGCGAAAATATAACATAAGTGATTTTTAATTATTCAATCAATACGGATTTACACAATTTGCTATTATGGCAAATATGTTTGCTTATAAGAAATACACAGTCCAGGTCACCTAAAGAACGTAATTCAACTGAATTTTCACCACAAATTTGAGTTAAAGACACACATGCTATGTCTAGGGAACAAAATAACATTCGAGGTTAAAATTAATTCGAGATATCAGAAATTCGAGATATGGAAGATCGACTGTAATTGCTACTTCCCACTCAATCAAATTGGCTACACTCGTGCAGACAGACTGAAAAACGATTCTACTGTATCAATAAACAATAGTTACACATACCAAGACTGAAATCTAGAAAGAGTTTCCTAAAAACATCAAAGGAACTCACAACCACCGAGAAAAATCTTGGAAAGCTAAAAGGTCTTCTTCCTGGTGGCTGTACAAAACCATCTGAAACTTTACCACCGGGTCATTACGAGGCATGGATGACATGGAAGTCCCTAAATAGGTTGAGATCAGGAGTCGGCAAATCAAGAGCTAATATGGTAAGATGGAACTACGCTAAAGACGGAAACATCAAGTGTGATTGCGGAGAAGATCAGACTGTCAACCACATGATTCAATGTTGTATGTTCCCAACCACCTGCGCAACGGAGGATCTACACCTAGCTTCAGAGAATGCACTAGAAGTCGCCAAGTTCTGGTCTAATTGTATTTAGTGAAATGTTTTGTATTGTGTAACATGTTTGTTTCTGATACGAGAATAATAATATACAATAGTTACGACATGTGCGATTCCTTCTGTGGCGTATTTCCGCTGAACTCATTGGGGGATTTTGAGTGCTTAATATTTGTCTGTTTCAAGTTAATGTTATTCAGTTATAGTGGTGTTTCATGAATAATTCACATGACGTGGAACTTTCCAGCAACGTAGAATTACACACAAGTAGTAGTCCATTCCATTAGGATTGTATTCCCAACGTTTGGTGTGTCGTTATATGTTTTGAGGATTACCGGCAGTAAAGTACATAAGATACACACACAGAGCGTTCCGCTACCCTGTTGAATCCGATTTAAACTCTCACACCTCACACTACTTGCTTGTATAGACAGAGCTTTGCTGTTTCTTCGTGCCATTTGCGCCCAAGCTTATAAAATCGATTATGTAGCCTATATCTTTTTAAATGTCATAGGGCACCTTAATTTTTATAACGCGAAAATATTTTGTTTAATAGAGTTGCCCAGTAGCTATTTGCATGGGGAGAGGGAGCTAGAAGGTGTGGTTTGTACCAAAATCTTCCAAATCGTCTCAATAGTACAGGAATAATGTTGCCTTTCTTGAAAAGTCAACGGAAATATATTTATTTGTTTATGAAGTGCTTTTAAACAAATAAACAAGACGATAGCCCCTGGCAGAACTGTTTCGCGTACAGCTCGCATAGCACTAGAGCCGGGCGGGTAGTCTGTACACATGGGGCGCACAAAACCCATTATGCGCGAGTTCTTGCACGGGTCCGCTAGTAATAATAACAATAATAATAATAATAACAACAAAAGCTGATTGATGTTGCCATTCCAGATACGCACAGGCTAAACATGCAGAGAAAGTGTCCAAATATTTGGAGCTAGTTGAGGCTATCAGGAAGCAATAGCAGGTCAAGAGAGTTCGAATTATACCAATAGTCATCTCAAGCACTGGTGTGGTTCCTAAACATCTTCTGCAACGGCTGAATAAGCTTGATCTGGACACTAACTTGTATACATTACAGAGGTGTGCAAATTATTAGACTCGATGGCAGTTTTCCAACATTTACTTAGTACGTTTTGTGACTTAATACAGTCAGGGGCGCATATAAGGGGGGGGGGGGGGTGCTGAAGGGGCTCCACCCCCCCCCCCCCCAAAAAAAAGCCAATAAAAATTAAGACAGTGCTGCTTTGGTAAGAGCATAAAATAATTGTAAATTTGGTTGTACCCTAATCTTAACTTATCGGCTAAGTTATAAACAATATTCAAATAGAAATTATACTAACTCGTGGTGTAGTGGGTAGCATTCTTCGCTGCCGCCCCGGAGATCCGAATTCGATTCCGGGCTCTGCCAAGAAATTTTAATTCTGGTCTGAGGGCTGGAACGGGGTGCACTCAACCTTGTGAGGAAAAGCTGTGAATTCCACAGTATGTTTTTTGAGAAATACATGTAAAAAAACTGTTTTCCTTTCTGCTTAGTAAATTGACAAATATTTAGATGTATACCATTCATACTCCATAGATCATAATAGAAAGTACATTAAGTATACAATTTTGTTTGTGTGTTGTGTTGTATTTTACAACATTTTTTTATTGCCTGTAATAATTGTAGGCTATATAAACTTTGAATCTTATCTAAAAGAATTACACAAAGTTATATGCTCTAAGGTATTGGTTGATATTTCTGAGTATTTTGCGGTGACAATCCCCTGAGAATACTCACAATTTTCCAGGATAGACAGCCCCCCCCCCCCCGAAATGTTTTCTATATACGCCCCTGAATACAGTAGACATGATTTTCAATGTGCTTAAACTATTTAAAATGTTAAATTAATAGTCTCAATACCTTTTTTTTAAAGAATCTGAGAGTAAATTAATTATTTAGAGTTTTCATTAAAATAGGAGCCTTGTTGATGCAGAATACCACACGTTTTGCTTTGGTAACTTTATTCTTGATTTCGTGCGAATTTAGAGCAGAGAGATTGGAAGACTTTTATTACCAATGGTCCACTCTTGAACTATTCAAAGATTCGTGAACAATGGATTGAAATCACATGATTTACAGGATACATTCCAAAGTCAACGAAAAAAGAAGAAATGGACCCAGCTCAGGTAACTCTCAGAATCTTCAATTTCGAAAACTTCCAGATGCAATTATTTATGGGAAATATTGTGAGTTCACAGGGGATAAAACATTACTAAAAAATAAAATTAAATGATTTTTAATAAAAATTGTGACTGATTTAAATTCTTTATTTGAGTCGAATAATTTGCACACCTCTGTAATACAGAGAGCAGTGATATTGGCTATAACTAGGATAGTTCGTAAATTAATTGGCTGTGAACTAAATTAAGGTGATGAGTGTGCTTTGATTCAATAATTATAATCTGCAAACTTGCTGTGAATTTTACCAAGCGATGATCTGAGAGTAGCCTCCGTGGCTCAGGCGGCAGCACGCCGGCCTCTCACCGCTGGGTCCGTGGTTCAAATCCCGGTCACTCCATGTGAGATCTGTGCTGGACAAAACGGAGGCAGACAGGTTTTTCTCCGGGTACTCCGGTTTTCCCTGTCAAAATTTAATTCCAGCAACACTCTCCACTATCATTTCATTTCATCTGTCATTCATTTCATTATTGCCGCAGAGGAGTGCGACAGGCTTCGGCAGCCGGCACAGTTCATATCCTCGCCGCTAGTTGGGGGCTTCATTCATTCCATTTCTGACCCGGTCGGAGACTGGAAGCAGGCTGTGGATTTTCATTTCAATGATCTGAGAATAATAATCGACCTTCTACAGTGAAGACCATCCCTAATAGAATGGAGCCTTGGATGCGCCACTCGACGGGTGGGCCACTCTGCGTATAGTTCTTGCACTTTCGTCGTTAACGTGTTCCCCCAGGGGTTCATACCTAGTGAGACGTGGGTTGGCGACCACGGGACCCCAGCTGAGTCCGGCATTGCTTCCTCTTACTTGTGCCGGGCTCCTCTCCATGTTCTTTCCTGTCGATCTTCCTTGGTCAACTCTTGTTCTTTTCCGACTCCGACGGTATTGGGGTATCCGAGGCCTAGGGATCTTTCACTTTCCCGCCTTAATTGGCCCTTGTCTCAGCTTTCCTGATCCATCCTTCTTAGAGGGGTCAGACCTGTTTTCTTTTCATTATATTTCATTTTCTCTTTAAGATTTCCGCACTGTTTTTATTAATAGGCTCCCCGTGTATCTAAATTCCCTTTAGTGTTTCTTTTTGCATCTACGCTACATTTTTAACCTACTTTTCACATTTTGCAAAAATGAGGAAAAGTAGACTTAGGAGATAGATCCGGGAGAATGTGTGTCTGTCTGTCTGGCTGTGTGTGTGTCGTCCCCCCCCCCTATCAACTCCTAAACGGCTGCAGCAATCAAAACCGAATTTAGTACGAGTAAAGATGTGCACCGGAATATCTTAGGTCCATATTTGAAAATGATGTCAGTGCTACCAACTGCTGAAAAAACGCACTAGAAATTTGAGCTCCATGTTGGATATCATGCAAGGAATGCATGGGAGCTATTCCAAAATTGGCACATATGTAGATAATACTATTTCAGTTTAATTTCCAGGAGGGCAACCATGACAGTGTTGCCAAAATAATTTTTAGCCTTCTGATAGGTCCAATGTTTAAATGCACATAACTTCTACACTATCAATTGGATTTCAACCAAATTTTGTATGTAATATCTGTACATAAACAGATATGACTGAGCGCATTATTAAGAGCCACCAGGGCTGCCAACTGTTAATAATTGCTCTCTCTATGTTTTTAAATCCAAATACCAATATATCAGAAAGTATGCAAGCCAACAGCTTTAAACTATGCACACGTATATTCTGACATTTTATATCAATTTGGAGTAACCTATATACGTCAGTTCTACCAACATGATTATAAGCCTGCTGATAGTAGTCTACCAATTTTTAAATACATGTAACTTCTATACTATCAGTTGGATTTCAACCAAATTTCGTATGTGCTATGTGTACCATAACAGATATGACTATAAGTATTAAGAGCAATCAGGGCTGCCAACTGTTAATGAATGCTATCTATATTTGTTTTACCCTAATATCAATATATCAGAAAGTATGCAAGCCAACAGCTCTATACTTTGCACACGTATAGTACCTGACATTCTAGATTAATTTGGAGTAATTAATACAAGGCGGTGCTGCCAACATGATTCTATGCCTGCTGATATGTCCAATTTTAAAATACATGTAACTTCTATACTAACAAATGGATTTCATCCAAAATTGGCACAACAAGATATCATAATATTTCAGATTATTTCTGACCAGCACACGCATGGTATTGTTGGCAACATGCTTTTACGCGTGCTGATAGATCCAGTGTCTAACTGCATGTAACGTCCATTGGAATTCAACCAAATTTTGTATTCTGTACCTTAAGAGATGGAACTAAGAATATACTCAGTCACCAGGGCTGCCAACTGTAGTGCTCTATTAGGCTACATTATACCAGGTATATTTTGAACTAATTAGATATTTCGATATTACCAACTTAATTTCGTCATTATTCTAGATAGGTTCATATACTGTAGAATAATCATTGCCATGAAAAGTAGGCTGTATAGTTCTTCACGGAACTTCTTGTTTTAGTTTTTTTTAATCTACGTTGCATTTTGTTCGTTTTTTCGATCTAAATAGCATTTTGCGAGTGTTTTCAACCTCAATTGCATTTTGTAAATTATGACATTCTAAATTGCTTTTAGTAAGTCTTTCAATGTAGGGGCAAGGCATTTTAGTGAGTATTTAGAATTTCAATTGCATTTTGTAAGTATTTTCACCCTAAACCGCATTTCGGAAGAATTTTAAATCTAAATTGCATTTTGTATGGTGGGCATTTTGCAAGTATTTTGATTCTCAATTGCATTTTGTGGGTATTTTGAATCTCAATTACATTTTGTAAGTATTTTCAATCTAAATTGCATTTTGTAAGTATTGTCAGTCCAAATGAGTAGTTTGAATCTACCATACATTTTGTAAGCATTTTCAATTTCAATTGCATTTTGTAAGTATTCTGAATTTCAATTGCACTTTGTGAGTATTTAGAATCTGAAATGGGCGGTTTTCAATCTAAACTTCATTGTGTGTTTTCAATTTCATTTGTATTTTGTAAGTATTTTGAACCTCAATTGCATTTTGTACGTATTTTCGATCTAATTTGCATTTTGTAAGTATTTTGAACTTCAATTTCATTTTGTAAGTATTTCGACTCTACGTTGCATTTTGTACGTATTTTTAGCCTCGCCTACATTTTGTGCGTATTTTTCAATCTATTCCTTTTGTGAGTATTTTCGTTCTAAATTCCCTTTTGTAAGTATTACCGCTCTCCATTTTGTGAGTAGCTTCAATCTGAGTTCCTTTTTGTAAGTATTTTCCGTCTCACTTAATTGTCGTTCTGGTTTCCATTTCATTGTCATTTTCGCTATCACCCAGACCATTAGGGGCCGATGACCTAGATGTTAGGCCCCTTAAAACAACAATCATCATCATCATCATCGTTTACGTGTGGCCCACCTTTGTAATCTAGCTGGGCGGATATGTTAACACTCCATGTCTGTCTGGAGCCAAGGCTTTCCTAGTGCGAGGTGCAGCGTTGTCAACTTTCCACCCTTTTCACTGAGAGCAAACAGAGAGACTGGACAGAACTACGTATAGATGTGCAATATTGGACACTTGACACCTGCGTAAAACGCGAGCTGGCCGCCAGGGCGTGACTTTGGAGTCCACGTGGAGAAATAGAGAAAGCAACCGTCAGCTATTGGTCAGTAGCGAACAATGGTTATTGTCGGCGCGTGCTACTGACTTACGTTTGTGTCACCGCTCGTTAACGAGGAAAGTGGGGGAACTTCAGCCGCCTGTCGAACAAGGTGCTAGCTGGACCTGGAGCAGAGTGCCCAACTAGTTAAACACCTTTACACTTCTTTACATATTTAATAATCATAATTTACTTACATGAATTTCATGGTAGTTGATGGAAATGCTGTCCTTCTTTTCTAAAAACACATTGCACTAATGTAGAAAGACTTGGTACACTCGATGTAATTCATCCTCACTGTTATTTCGTATCAGTGTAGTTATTTCGTTCTCGAGAGCCTCCAGAATACGCGGATTGCTTCTGTATACCTTATGTTTGAGGTTCCCCCACAAGTAAAAATCACACGGCACTTAAACGCACGAACACATTTACTGCAAGGCTTGTTTTTGAAAAGAAAAGTTTCCACTAGGAAAATTCGATGTTTTGTTTTGAATAAAAAGCTGAAGAAAAAATTCAATATGTTCAGACAGAAAGCTGGAGATAATAATAATAATAATAATAATAATAATAATATCGTACAAAGTACTATCTAAGGCGCTATTACACATAGTTGAAGTTCAGGTGGACCATCAAATAGGCGAATATCAAGGAGGCTTTAGAAAGGGCAGGTCTTGTGTGGAGCAGATCTTTAGTTTGAAAAGCATCTTGAGAGTAAGAGCATTACGAAGTAGAAATACGGTAGTTGCGTTTGTTGACTTCAAAAAAGCCTACGACTCCATAGACCGGAAAACCCTATTCAATGTTTTGGAAGAATTTGGAATTGATAGCAAAACAAGGGCGATTATAATTCAAACATTAACAGAAACTGATTCCAAAATTAAATTCCAGGGGAAAATCTCGGAGCCCTTTAAAATTCGGACAGGAGTCAGACAAGGAGATGGGCTTTCACCGATTCTGTTTAACGTTGTCCTGGAAAAAATATTGAGAACATGGAGGAATGCCATGTGAGAAGAAGGGATAGAAGGAATATTTTTAGGTACAAAGAAGCAAGGTGTGAAGGTTGATTGCTTAGCGTTTGAGGATGATATGGCATTGCAAGCTGAAGATAAAGAAGAAATTAAAATAATGCTTGAAAAATTACACGAAATTGCAGGTAAAACGGGACTCAGGATTTCGTATGAAAAAACAGAATACATGGAATACAAACATGATAACGAAAAGCACTTACAAACAAAATATGGGAAGATCAAGAGGTCGGATAAGTTTAAATATCTTGGTGAATGGATCCAGCCTAAGGGACTGGATAATGCAGCGAACAAAGGGAGGATCAGAAAGATGGAATTAGCTTTTAAATTAGTACAGAATAGGTACAACAAAAGAACAATATCTTACGGAGCGAAGATAAGACACTATACCACGGTTGTCAAGCCTGAGGCATTTTATAGTTCAGAATGTTTGATACTGAACAAGAAAGGTGAATTAGAGGAACTGGAGAAGAAAGAAAGAAAAAAATCTTGAGGAAGATCTTAGGACCCGAAAATAGAAATGATGGTACATGGCGGAAGAGGCGAAACAAGGATCTTTACGGACAAGCAGAAAAATCACAGATACCATACGGAAGAGAAGATTGAAGTTCTATGGACACCTTACGAGAATGAGCGATAGTCGACTAACGAAGAAGATCTTTAATTACATCACCAAGATAAAAGCGACTACAAGCGGCTTCGGTGGCGTAATCGGTAGCATGCTGAACTGCTATGCCCAAGATAGCGGGTTCAAACCCGGCCGAAGTCGTCGGATTTTTTAAGAGCGCTAAAAATCCTTCAGTATGCCTTCCTTCGGAGGGGAAGTAAAGCCGGCGGTCCCATGTCATAGATTTATGGCATGTAAAAAATCCTTTCACAGACTAAACTTGTGTAAAGCAAAATTTGTTAGGTTAGATTTCGTCAGAATGCTCTATCAAAGTTCCAACGTTCACCACTAGGTATCATTGATATCTGGTGGCGAAAGTTGGAACTACTTGAAATTGAACGGAACTTGTAGCTCACCCTTTAGGGTATCCGCTGGAAGCAGCTACAGACTCAGGCGAGCCGAACATGTCCTCGGACACTCCCGGCACTAAAAGCCATACGATAAATAAATAAATAAATAAATAAGCGACTACAAAATGGGTAGATGAAATAAGAAAGGATATGGAGGATGTTGGGGTCAGTCCAAATGAGATCTGGAATAGAGAGGTGTTTCGAGGTACGATTGATGCATTCAAGGGGTTCCAGGAAAAGCAAAGGAAAAGAGCCAAGAACATCTGTTCGGAAGAAAGGAAGATAATCCACAGTGAAAGGATGAAGAGTTTCTGGGAGCAGAAAAAAGGACTAATCAGCAAGTCAATTGTTTCCCGTGGTCCAAAGTAGGCCAAAATCGAACAAAGAAGAATAATAATAATAATAATAATAATAATAATAATAATAATAATAATAACAATAATAATATTTTTTTATTCGTGTCAGAGGTACCAAAATATACAAACAAGAAATTGAAAAAAAATCACATAATAGAGCACTTGCATACAACATAACACAAGAGCAAGAGAAATGAAACAGGAATGATAATATATACAATATTTACAAGAGTTGTGACCAGTATTTGGCTACATTGACAGCGTTGTTACCAGCCAATGCCAGATCCAACCCTGTGCACGAGTCTGGGCATAGACGACAGTTCCAGAAATGCCTAGAAGTTTGTTCTTCTCCGCACTCACACAGTGGGTCCCCATCATGCAAGATTCCCCATTTCATGAGATTGTCCTTAGATCTTGCTACACCGGTACGCAGTCTGTTTAAAGGACTTCCAGGTACACCATCCATCTTCGTGACCAGGTGGTAATTTTTCTTCAATTTCAACAAGTTCCGGATGATCAGGATACCTTTGATTCCATAGCTTAACCCTGGCCTTTTTTTGGGTTAGAATCAAGTGGAGAAGAAGACTGTAGAAAACTTTTCCTGGACTTCAATCGAGCTGAAGGTGGCTGATGACCATGAAGGGGATAGGCTAAAATGTTGCAAACCTTATGTCTCTCGATATTAGTGGCCACCTCACGTCTAATATCAGGTGGTATGCCTGCAAGTGAGTACAACTTCTGTGTTGGTGTTGGTTTTAAACATCCTGTGATTAGCCTGCAAGTTTCATTCAAGGCAATGTCGACCTTTTTTGCGTGAGCTGATTTATACCACACGGAACTAGCATATTCAGCAGCAGAATAGCAGAGAGCTAGGGCAGTTGTCCTTACTGTCTGAGGGTGGGCACCCCATCCAGAACCAGTTACCTTACGGAGTAGGCAATTTCGTGATGAAACTTTTGCCTTGAGTTTGGTGCAGTGCGTATTGAAGGTCAATGAACGTTCCAATGTAACACCAAGGTAAACTGGGGTATTGCTGTGTTCCAGTTCCAATCCTTTCCCATTCACATGCAGCTTCCGCAAGGCTTCTTTGTTCTTCAAATGAAAGGCGCACACTTTAGTTTTCGATGGGTTTTGCTTGAGGTGATTTTCCTCATAATAATCGGAGAGCATCTTCAGAGCAGCAGTAAGGTTTTGTTCCACTGTCTCGAAGCTTTTACTCTGGGTTGCCAGAGCCAGGTCATCTGCATATAGGAAGCTCCTTGTATGAGGTGGAAGTGGTTGGTCGTTGGTATAGATGTTAAATAGTATTGGAGCTAAGACACTGCCTTGTGGGAGACCGTTTTTCTGTATTCTCCATCTACTCCGCTGGCCTTGGAAGTCAACAAAGAAACGTCGGTTCTGCAACAACGTAGCAATAATCATTGTGAGCTTGAAATTCATAGTAAGATGATAGAACTTCCTTAAAACTAACTGGTGTTGTACAGTGTCATAAGCTGAAGAAAGATCGACAAAAGCCACTCCTGAAATATCACCAAGCTGAAATCTGTCTTCTATGTGCTGAGTTAGATTAAGGATCTGTGAACAACAGTTCCTTCCTGGCCTAATTCCAGCCTGCTGTGGAATTAAGAGAGGTTCAACCACTGGTATTAAACGGTTCAAAAGTATTCTTTCAAAAACTTTATATAGATGACAAAGGAGAGATATTGGTCTGAAGTTCTTTGGATCTGTAGGCTGCTTACCAGGTTTCAGAATTGCAACCACCTTAGTCTTCCTCCAGATTTTTGGTATTTGACATCGTTCCAAACAGTTATTGAATAGCTGTAGAATCCATTGTTTGGTAGCATTTCCAAAATGTTGAATCTGCTCCATACGCATGTCATCTAGCCCGGCTGCCTTGCCAGTTTTACTCGCGTTTATGGCATTTTCCTGCTCTTCCATGATGAAAGGATTGGACAGACTGGATGTTTCTTGTTCAATATTTCTTTGAAGTTTTGGCGATCTTTTTCGCTTATCTGTTTTTCCATTTATTAGGAGTTGATGAGCAATCTGGTTAGAAGTAATGTTGCTGTGTAGAGGGCTTATCGTGGGATCATTGTTCAGACGTCGTCGTAGCTTCCAAGCTTCTCTGCTGTTTTTCGCCAGATCTGTAGTTCTTCCATCAATTTAACCCAACTCTTTTTTATTTCACCCATAGACTGGATTAGTTGTTGACCAGCCTGAATAGTCTCCTCGCTGAAAGGGTTGTCTTCATAGAGCAGAAGGTATTCATTTAATAATAATAATAATAATAATAATTCAAGAAAAAGACAAAGGGAGGCTGGTTCATTGAGATACAGAAAGATCTGCACGAGATGGGGATCTAATGTGACGATATCCTGGAGCGTGCCAGCTTAAGATAAAACTCGTAGAACATCGGAGTTTCCAACCGAAGCCAACGCTGAAAACATGAAAGGTGTGGACTAACGAGAGAAAAGAACAACACCGTCTACGAATGAAGGAATACTGGGCTAATTTTAAAGATAAAAGGAAACGGTTGAAATGACGTTGTCCTTAGTTGGCCGAAACGAAACAAGAATAATAATAATGACAAAAATAATATCAATGATCTACAGATCAACTCAGTGCGTTGACGCGCCAGGTTATATCCGGACTTGGGAGATGATTAGATTCGAACTCAACAACTGGCCGTCCTGAGAATGGTTTCCCCTGATAATTGCCAGAACTTCAGGTCAGGGTCGCTGGCCTCATCGTGTTGGGGTAGCGCGCCTGCCTCGCACCAGGAGACCCCGGGTTCGATTCCCAACACCTTCGGAGATTTTAGAAACTGGCGTGAGGGCTAGGACGGAGTGCATTCAGCCTCTTGAGGACAATTGAGTAGCTGACAGTGTGGCAGCGCCCCGTTCATGGAGATCAAGATTATTGGCAGAGAAGACCCGACGCGCTGACCACACGTCACCCCAATATCAGCAGGACAAATGGCTGGGCAGCGGTCGATTCGTAGGCCTAGGCCCTTCATGGGATGTAGTGCCACGGGGTTTCTTTTTTTTTTTTTAGGTCAAGGACGCGTCATTCCAAATCCTATTCTCAGATATTAATACATTCACCACATTTACACTGGTAATTAGGTTCCACACAAACACAGTTTCACGGGAGAAATGGCCATGATTCCCTAGCCTCTAAATGAACCAGTAACGATAAATCCCATTTCCAAGTCACATCGGTCGCCGGACAATACATTTTTGTCAACCCAATTCGACTGGTTTAATTTCACCGAACTAAAATATTGTCACAAGTATTACTTTTCTGTCCATCCCCAAACTGAATTGTTTGATGTAAAATATTGGCTGGATAGAGTGCGGTGGGGGTGATTTTAATAGAGCGGTGTGCTTGTTTGTGAATGAGCGACCAACCACCCTGCAAGCGTCCATTTGTGACACAATGTTGTATTGTTCACATTTAAAAGTGGAGCTTGTGCGGTGATTTATAATGCTTGAAAATGACATTAAATATTTAGTCCCCTCCCAGCTAAAAACACCCGCTGCCCCTCCCCGCCATCTCTCTGTAAGAACTTTTCTGATTATGTGTTCAATTTACATAGTAATTTTCCCACCACATTCATTGCATAACTAAACAATAGATCCGTGTTAAATAGTAAGTTTGATAATTGATTTAATAGGCACATAAACAAAACTCTGTTTATTATGTATAATACGTATTTGAGCCAATGTACGAATGGAAGAACATTGAGTTAATCGTGTGATAATTGCAATGAATCCGTTGCGTACTTAACTCTTCAGGCAAGCATATTATTGTAATATTCATGTTGATGTTTAGTAAAACCATATTCGCTTGTATTTATTGAAATGTTTCCACCATGTACTATTGTTGTGTTTATATGTGTGTATAACCAGGTGACTGAGTGTTAATGTATTCATTATTGCCGAGAAAATTATGCGGTGATGCAGTCGGTAGCATGCTGAACTCCTATGCCCAAGCCCTCAAGGAGGCAGGGTGTATGAAGCCCCACCACTTCTGGTGCACCCTAGATATTGTTACACCATCAGGGGCTCACGGCTGGAGAGTTCGGGAGTTGGCGACCCCCAGGGCATTTCTGAGCTGGGTTCGGGATTCCTCCTTTTATCCATTACCTCTGGGGCGGACCCTTTCCTCTTTCAACCTCCTATCTGCCTTTCATGGCTCTCCTTCCTTCCAAGTCCCTCAATCCGCATTCTTCGAGGGTTGAGGGCATTTCTTTTCCTCCTGTCCTTTATTTGCCTGATTCTCCTTTTGTTTTCCATTTCTTCTTCTTGTATATAAGTTAGTACTGTAGTTAGTTTCAGTTATAGTGTACATTTCACTATCATCTTCACGAACACCCAAACCATTAGGGGCCGATAACCTAGATGTTAGGCCCCTTAAAACAACAATTATCATCATCATCATCATCATCATCATTATCTTATGCCCAAGATTGCGGGTTCAAACCCAGTCGAAGTCGTCCGATTTTTAAGAGCGTTAAAATCCTTCAGTATGCCTTCCTTCGGAGGGGAAGTAAAGCTGGCGGGCCCACATTGTAGTTTTATGGCATGTAAAAGAACCTACCACTCCAATTGGTAGTGTGTAGCTAAATTTGCAGGTTATTTAGTTAGAAACGCTCTATCAAGTTCCAACGTTTGCCGCTAGGTGTCAGTGACAGTGGCCAGAAGATGGAACTACTTGCAATTGAACTTGCTGGGAGCATACGGCCGATCAATTAAATACCCCGCTATGGCCATTGGCTGCAATTCATATATAACAAGCTGTGAGCCACTGGGAGGGGAAGATAATGGAAACGAAAATGTCACCATAAAAATTACATTCTACATGAACTTCGCAACGCAATGCGGAAATACATTAGAATTCTCATCAACAGAATAGGAAATGTATTCACTGATATGTGATATGAAAGGATGACCTATTTTCGTCGGGAGGATTTGTTTTGAAGTTTATCATCGAACAATTTTTGAGTATTCTTTTTCAAACAGAAGTGTTTTCTGTATTCGCTAATACTGCCAGTAATAAATTTATTTGCAAAATGTATTTCATAGAAACTTTTAACCACAAGTTGTTACGTGGAAAGTTCAGCGGTAATCCTTAACGCTCAACGAATATTTATTGTTTTATTAATGCACGGCCTTGCCCGGTGCGACTGGAATTTACCCAAATATTTTTGCTCACACAACACACATCAATAGGCCCATACAGCAGCAGGAATGCTCTGACGGGGATTCAAGAGTGTTTGTTTGATGCTTTGGAATTCTTCATACAATATTTTATTGAGTGTTCATAATATTTATGAACTAACCCTCCTAGGGCGTCCCAAAATATATTCTGTTTACCTGTTTTTAATAAAAATAAAATGCTTAAGAGATTAAACATACGCTAGTGGAGCATGTTGATAACAACCGTGTTTGAAATATCGTGTTGTTTTCCAAAGCTTTATACCAGCCACTGAACTGAAACTCGAGAGGTTTACTATGTTAACTGACATGTCCTTCGTGAGATACTCAGTTAATTCTCAAATTAAACATTTGTGGAACAGAAGTGAAACTATGTGAAGATTTGGAATACCGTACATTATTTGAAATCATTTGATGTAAAGTTTCTGTTACTTACGAAGCAAAATAACCAGTGATGGACGAATCAAAGAGGATATAATAAGTAGGTTTGCACAGGCAAGGAAAGCATTTCTACAGAAAAGTAATCTGTTGACATCGAATTTAAATTTAGGTATTAGGAAGTCATTTTTGAAGGCCTTTGTCTGAAGCGAGGCGCTCTATGGAAGTGAAACTTGGACTGGAGCAGCAGAAAAGAGGAGAATTGAAGTGTTTAAAGCCGGACCCGTGGTTTTGGGATAGCGCGCGCCTGCCTCTCACCCGGAGGCCCCGGGTTCGATTCCCGGCTCCGTCAGGGATTTTAGAAACTGACGTGAGGGCTGGAACGGGGTGCACTCAGTCTCGTGACGACAATTGAGTAGCTGCCTGACAGTGAGGAGTAGGTGTCTGACAGTGAGGCAGCGCCCCGGTCACGAAATCCAAGATTAACGGCCGAGGGGACCCAATGCGCTGAATTCACGTCACCCCAATATCTGCAAGCCAAATGGCTGGGCAGCTGTCGCTTGGTAGGCCTAGACCCTTCAAGGGCTGTAGTGCCAGGGGTAATTTTTTAAATATATAAAGTGTTTGAAATGTGGTGTTACAGAAGAATGATGAAGATCTGATGGGTAAGTAGGGTTACGATGAAGAGGTATTAAGACGATTGGTAGAGGAGAGATGTTTCTGGCGACTGCTAATGAAGAGAAGAGATACATTGGTAGGACACATACTAAGCCACCCAGGAATAGAAAACTTAGTTATAGAATGAAGGGTCGAGGAAAAGAACTGTAGGAGTAGATCAAGGAGGGAATATGTTAAACAGATTGCCTCGGATGTAGGGTGCGCTAGCTATGTAGAGATGAAACTATTGGCTCAGGACAGGGAAGCATGGAGGGCTGCATCTAACCAGTCTAAAGACTGAAGACTCAAACAACAAACAACAACAAAGTTCTAAAGCCATTTTTTTTCAGTGTTGCCTGTACAAACTGTCAGTTGTAACTCTTCAGTCGGTCAACACGAATTTGCCTACTGGGCGGGTTTAAGTGGGGAGCAGGCAGGCGATAGGGTATCAGGTGTACAGCACTGACATAAGTAACCATAGAATTCAAGTGCATGTTCTAAATGTATTTGTATTTTATTTATTATACTGTGTTGTTCTAAATTGTATACACGTGCATAATACTCGTACACACAGTAATCCATGTCACATTCGTCGCCTTGTCACAATCAACTCATCCAACTTTCCCAATCTAAAATTGGTTTATAAAATGTTATTTAATTGTAAGAAATAAGATACATGAGAAGCCTCCGTGGCTTAGGCGGCAGCACGCCGGCCTCTCACCGCTGGGTCCGTGGTTCAAATCCCGGTCACTCCATGTGAGATCTGTGCTGGACAAAACGGAGGCAGACAGGTTTTTCTCCGGGTACTCCGGTTTTCCCTGTCAAAATTTAATTCCAGCAACACTCTCCACTATCATTTCATTTCATCTGTCATTCATTTCATAATTGCCCCAGAGGAGTGCGACAGGCTTCGGCAGCCGGCATAGTTCATATCCTCGCCGCTAGTTGGAGGCTTCATTCATTCCATTCCTGACCCGGTCGGAGACTGGAAGCAGGCTGTGGATTTTCATTTCAAGTTACATGACAGGAAAGGAACAACGTCCAAGAACAACTCAGTAAAAAAAAAAGTGATGGTGTCACTTGTAAGACTCGAAAATCAACAGATGGGATTTGAACCCGAATATCCTGTAGTTTGGAGAGGTACAATGAAACAATTACACAACTGCTGATCACGCCACATCCATGATGTACACTACACTGCCTGACAATTGCTAATGCACAAACATTAATAGAAATGAATATTCACAGGCAAGGATAGAAGACATGCAACACAGTACATACGTAATAGAGGTGGTTCGTATTTATAACGAAAATTAGTACAGATTTCACCTCATGGGAAAGCAGGATAACAGATATAAAGAAATCAATACATGACGTTCTTGTTGGAAACAGTTCAGACTCACAAAATGAAGGTCGATAGTTGTGTCTCAGTAAGGAATATGCCCTCCTCGGACACGAATGCACATTGGGCACTCGTTATTCATGCTGTCTACTAAACTGTTGAGGAGTCCTTGGGGGATATTTTCCCACTTCTCTCAAGGCAATTTTAAGGTTTTACACAGTTCGGGAACGGGGTGTTAGATGAGAAACACGTCTGCTAAAAGCATCACAGGCATGATCGATAGGATTCAAGTCCAGGGAGTACGCAGGCATTTCCATCCATTCAATATTTTCACTTCCCAGTGTGTCCGCTACTGCAGTGGGTGGGCATTGTCGTCCATAAACAGAAAGTCGGGACCTAACGCATCCCTGAAAAAACGAACGTAGTCCACAATAATCTCACTTCAACTCCGCTGTGCTGAAACGGTACCTCGTTGGATAATATGCAGCGGTGTTCGGCCATTGTGCATAATGCCTGCCCACACCATAATGCCGAGGCCATACCGTTGACACTCAATCGCTCATGAACATTCTGTGGTGTTTAACGTGTACCCTTCTCTCTCTACACTAACTGGTAGCTAGAATCACTTGCCACGGTGAAGCGTGATTCGTCGGAGAACATCATTCTGGACCACTTGCTGACCCCAACCAACATGTTCCTTACACCAACTAACTAACTCTTGCTCGACGGTGGATTGGTTGAAGTAGGAGCCATTGAACAGCCCCCGAGCATACAAACCAGCCTGATTCGCCGCGAAATGGTTCTGGCAGATACATGTGTACCGGTAGCGGTTGCAAGGTCTGCAGCTATCTGACGAGGAGCGAGATGTCTGTTCCTTTACGCTGCAGATAACACGTCCCACCCTCTCCAGTGCCTTTTACTCTCATTGGTCGGTTGTCCCTACGCATTTGTCCGTTGGTCCTGGGCAATAGTTACTTGTTCCTTAGCAATTGCCAGGCAGTGTATTTTCGAGTCTTGGATGGAGAGGCTCTCACTCGGCGACTACTGATTTTGAAATTAAGTGATTACTTTCGTTAAGGTATGTAACAATATTATAGACCTCACGTATTGATGTTAATAAAATATTTTTATTTTTTCATATTTTAATGTGTTATTCGTATTTTTTATATAATCCATAGTTATTATTTTTAAATAACCTATATCTTATAACTCGATAAAGAAACGTGTTGTCAGCGTTTTCCATACAAAATATGAAATACAGTATTATACTGGATTCCCGTAACATGTAACTCTTTAAGTACAATTTAAACTAAGCAATGTTTGTAGGTTTATGCCGTGTCTAGTGTGGGGTTTCGCCGAGGAACACCAAGCTAGCTCATTAGTGAGCTCTTGGTGTTCGTGCCCATACTCATATTTTGCATTGAAAGGGCTGACATGTGGTTTCTCATATTGAGTTATAAGGTTTATTTAAATATTCATTTGTCAATACGGACCATAACACCATGGAACCGTTAGGAACTACATTCGATAATCCGAACAATTAGAAAATCAAAACTATCCCTGGTCCCAATTAGTTCAGATTATCGGCGTCCTACTGTAAACGTAAGTTACCACTTAGTAAAATACCAATTGAGGATTAACTTCGTCTCCTGCTGAGATGAATAATAAAATTTTATGAGTCTCAAAGCTAGCCATTCCACCTGTCCTTGTGTGAATATTTAATTGTTTCCCACTTTCCAATTCTCCTGAAATTATGCGTCTTTTGAGCAGAAAGGAATCGTTTAATCTTACGAAAATATTGAACGATGTAATTTAGTTATAAATAGTTATACTAGGCAAAATTAATATTTATCATCAATTAATTTTAAGGTATAATATTAATCATGTATTTACATATTGAAATTTGCATATTTTTGCATTGAATTCAATATTCTACGAGATGATGACAAAGTAAAATTTAATATATTTTAATGCCATATACACACAATTTCTTTCATGATGTTATCAATGGATTTAATTGATAGTTTTTTTTTTAAATTTTCAGTTAATTCTCTGCACTAAGTACCGATATAAGTAATAGAATATGCTGTTCAAAGATTAATAATTTCCAAACACCTTTTATTAAAATAATATTGCTTGTCGGGATTAACTAAATCCATTTAAATATGACAAAAATCACCACTATATTTCTAAATCTTCGATGAAGATGTTCACTCTACTTTCTATTCAGGGGAAGTAAAGCCGGCGGTCCCATATCATAGATTTATGGCATGTTAAAGAACCTTCCACTAATTGCACGTGTGTGAAGCTAAATTGAATAGGTTAAGAATGTAAACATCGCTCTTAGGTTTCTACGTTCGTTGCCAAGAGCCGACTGCGGTGGCGTCTGGTAGCTAAGTTCTGAACTTGGCCTAGTAGTCGTTGACGGTGGCGCTTGGCGGTAAAAGTAGGAACTATTTGAAAAATTCCAAGTTGCAGTCCTTACTTGAATTAAAAACAGATAACACACACTAATACAGTCATCACAATTAACACCGGTTGTCAGACAGATTCTACACACACCCAAAGTACACGGGGCTACATGACCGCGTTGTCGCAGCCTCTAAACTTAAGAACCAACCAACCAACCACTGATTTTCGAACTGATCGATTCAATCGCTCTAGAATAGACTATCCTCGCAAGGGAAGCAGTTAATATTTATCTGGCCCATAAATTCGCACCATGTGTCTTCATTATAATTCGTTATGACTTACACTCCATGACTCCCTGTTTATATTAAACCTGCTTTCATATACGTGTTCTTACACTCACCTTGCAGTCGAGCAAGGAGTTTTTGTGTATTTTACTGCCATTTGACCCTTATTAAATATGGAAGCACCATAACTCAGAAGTTAGTAACATGGTTTCGTTGTTTTCTTATGAATTATTCAGAAACATTTTTGTCCCAGTCTCAAACTTTATAACTTGACGTTGTTTATCACGTGCCATATATGTTGCCCTGCCGATAGTTGGTGGCATTACAGCAGACATATATTCCTCGTCCGACTGGAGAGGTGTGATGAAGGCTTATAATGACTTCTCAATATCTTAGCTTTGAAATGGACCTCGTAAATACCGACTATTCTGGTTGTATACATGTATGGAAATGTTTGGGTGAATAGTGTGATAATATATTAGTTGTAATATTCATACACCAAAAGGTCAAGTACTAGGAATATTTAAAGTAAGCTCGGTAATTTCATCGGTCGCATTAATGCCCTTCTATTTCTTGATCTGACCACGTCGTGGTGCAGTGACTAACTTTCTTGGCAGTCACCCTTCAGGTCCGGGTTAGATTCCCGGCACTGTGAACAAATGTAATTCTGATCTGAGAGCTGAAATATGGTACACCGAGCCTAGTGAGGCGAAACTAAGATGAGGTGGGTTCATTTCCATCAACCATCTTGGAAGTGTTTTTCCGTGGTTTCCCACTTGTACTGTCGGCAACTGTCAGTATGGTTTCTAACGTAAGGCCACAGCCGCCTCATTCCCAATCCTCCCCTGAATTACAAATAGCACACTACCGGTACTACATGCATCACAATAATACAGTTTGTTGTTTGGGTCTTCAGTCTTTTGACTGGTTTGGTGCAGCTCTCCATGCCTCCCTGTCCCGAGCTAATCGTTCCCTCTCTACATAGCTACCACACCCTACATCCGAGGCAATCTGTTTAACATATTCAAAGCTTGGTCTACCCCTACAGTTCTTGTCCTCGACCCTTCCATAACTAAGCTTGCTATTCCTGGGTGTCTTAGTATGTGTCCTACCAATCTATCTCTTCTCTTCATTAGCAGTCATAAGAAACATCTCTCCTCTCCCACTCGTCTTAATACATCTTCGTTTGTAACCCTATCTACCCATCTGATCATCATCATTCTCCTGTAACACCACATTTCAAACGCTTCAATTCTTCTCTTTTCTGCTGCACCAATAGTCCAAGTTTCACTTCCATAGAGTGCCACGCTCCAGACAATGGCTTTCAAAAATGACTTTCTAATACCTACATCTATATTCGATGTCAACGTAATTCCTTTTTTTGTAGAAATGCTTTCCTTGCCTGAGCCAACTTACTTTTTATATCCTCTTTGCTTCGTCCATCACTGGTTATTTTGCTTCCTAAATAACTGAAGTCTCCTACTTCCTTCAGATTTTCACCTGGCAATTTGTTGTCGATAGAGGTTTCTAATTTATTTTTGCTGCATTCCAATATTTCTGTTTTATATTTATTAATTTTCATCGTGAATTCTTTCCTCAAGACGGAGTCCATACCATTCAAAATCTCATGAAATCCACAGGTGTGTCAGCCAAGATGACGATGTCATCAGCAAATCTGAGAGTTGAAATTATTTCTCCTTGAATCTTCACTCCCACTTAATATTTTTCTCCAATTTCCTTCATTGCTTGTTCAATGTAAAGATTGAAAAGTAGTGATAAGTTGCTGCCTTGCCTTACAACTTTCTGAATCTCAGCTTCTCTCTCAGGCTATCAGGCAAATTCTATCTATGCACACACACACACACACACACACACACACACACACACACACACACACACACACACACACACACACACACACACACACACACACACACACACACACACACACACACACACACACACACACACACACACACACACACACACACACACACACACACACACACACACACACACACACACACACACACACACACACACACACACACACACACACACACACACACACACACACACACACACACACACACACACACACACACACACACACACACACACACACACGCACACGCACGCGCACGCGCACGCGCACGCGCACGCGCACACGCACACGCACACGCATTGAATTATACGGGGCTAAATGGCCCCTAGAATGAAAAACAAAAACAGAAGTGGGAAACCGCATAAAACCACTTCTAGGATGGATGTGGTGAGAATCCAACCAGCGGCTATCCTGAGTGTGGTTTTCCCCCGGCTTTTTCCACACTACCTCCAGGCAAATGCCAGGAATGTACCTTATTTCAAGTCCCGTGGCGCGTATCCATCCCTGTCCCTAATTCAGTAAATACACTGGACTAATGTAGTCATCACCACACCCCGGATATTTAGGCTCTAGAACGTTAAAATTAGGTTCTATCAGTATATTAGTTTTTTATAGGATGTTCAATTTAGGAACCTACAGGATATTTGGAATATTTTGTTGTTGTTTGAGTCTTAAGTCTTTTGACTAATCATTTCATCTCTACATAGCTAGCACACCATACATCCGAGGCAATCTGTTTAACATTATCCAACCCTTGTTTACCCGTACAGTGCTTGTCCTCGACCCTTCCTTCCATTACTAAGCTTGCTATACCTGGGTGTCTTAGAATGCGTCCTACCAACCTATATCTTGTCTTCAGTGGCAGTCACCAGAAACTTGTATAATTCACTGGGTATATCAATGTGTTTAAATCACTGTAACTTCAAATTTTAAAAGGTTACATTAACTGTAACTTTAGTATGTACATATTTCAAAGTACCAACTTCAATACACTTACGATTAGTATGGCACTGAAAAACACATTAGCCTAATTTAATTTCGAACACTGCAAGCGCAAAAGTTCTCAGTATAGTCATTTTGATTTAGTATAACACTGAAAATGATCTACTTTGTATGTCTTAGTTGTAAACCCTCTTCTGTCTTCCGTTTAAATACGCATAAAAGCGGAGAAACTGCGTTTCACTTCACATGAACCAAAGGGTGCGCACTTCATTGTTTGTTTTTTTATTTTTTTAGGTTCTACACTCAAAATAGTGTTATTACGTCGTAAAGTAAAATTAGGTCAATTTAGGCTCTATAAAATTGAAGTATATTACTCGTTGATTCCTCAAATATTAACATAAACTGAAGTTTGGAGAGTTGGGGGTCAGTAATAAAATAGGTCAAAACCTATGAATCCGGGGCTTGGTCATCACATAAATACAGACGAATTCAAGACATCCAACTACACGGGGCTAATGACCAAGGGTAACATGCCTGTCGCTATTTTTAGCCTACTTTTCACATTTTGCAAAAATGGGGAAAAAGTAGACTTATGAGATCGGGCAAATGTGTGTCTGTCTGTCCGTCTGTGTGTGTGTGTGTGTGTGTCCCCCCCCCCCCATCAACTCCTAAACGGCTGCAGCAATCGTAACAAAATTTGGTAGGAGTAAATATCTATACCTGAATATCTCACGCCCATATTTGAAAATTATGTCAGTGCTACCAACTGCTGAAAAATCGCAATTGAAATTTGAGCTCCATGTTGGATATCTAGGAAGGTATGAATAGGAGCTATTTCAAAATTGGCACACGTATAGATAATAATATTGCAGTTTAATTTCCAGGAGGCCATACATCGCAGTGTTGCCAAAATGAATATACGCCTTCTGATAGGTCCAAATTTTAAATGCATATAACTTCTACACTATCAATTGGATTTCAACCAAATTTCGTATGTGCTATGTGTACATAAGCAGACATGACTGAACGTATTATCAAGATCCACCAGGGCTGCCAACTGTTAATAAATGCTCTCAATTTATTTTATCCAAATACCAATATATCAGAAAGTATGCAAGCCGACAACTTTAAACTATGCACATGTATAGTACCTGACATTCTATATTAATTTGGTGTAACTTATATACGTCAGTGCTACCAACATGATTCTAAGCCTGCTGAGAAGTCCATCTTTAAATACATGTAACTTCTATACTATCATTTGGATTTCAACCAAATTTCATGTGTGCTATGTGTACCATAACATATATGTATATGCCGATTCTTAAGAGTAACCAGGGCTGCCAACTGTTAATAAATACTGTCTCTATTTTTGTTACCCTAATACCAATATATCAGAAAGTATGCAAGCCAATAGCTCTAAACTTTGCACACGTATAGTACCTGGCATTCTAGATTAATTTGGAGTAACTAATATAGGCCTACGCCAGTGCTGCCAAAATGATTCTAAGCCTGCTGATAGTTCAAGTTTTAAAATGCATGTAACTTCTATATTAACTAATGGATTTCATTCAAAATTGACACAACAATATATCATATTATTTCAGATTATTTCTGACCAATACACGTATGTCATTGTTGCCAACATGATTTTACGCGCGCTGTTAGATCCAATGTTTAACTGCATGTAACGTCCATGCTATCCATTGGACTTCAACCAAATTTTGTATTCTGTACCTTAAGAGATGGAACTAAGAATATATTCAGTCACCAGGGCTGCCAACTGTAGTTCTCTATTAGGCTACATTATGCCAGTTATACAGTATTTCGAACTAATTAGAAATTTCGATATTACGAACTTAATTTCGGCATTAATCTAGATAGATCCATATAGATTAATCATTGGCATGAATCTTGAATTTTAAGAAAAGTAGGCTCTTTAGTTCGTCACGGAACTTCTTGTTTAATTTTGTTATGGCTTTTAATGCCGGGAGTGTCCGAGGAAATGCTCGGCTCGCCAGAGTTAGTAGCTCCTTCTACACGGACACCCATGGGGTGAGCTACAAGTACCGTCGCGTGTGGAATGGTGTCTGGGGAGGAAAGTGTGAATGTAAGGTCTAGGAATTGGAAGGTAGCGGCTGTGACCTATAGTTAGGGACCAACCCCGGCATTTGCCTGGGAGGAAGATTGGAAACCACAGAAAACCATCTTCAAGGTTGCCGGCGGGGGGATTCGAACCTCCTTGCCTCCCGGATGTGAGCGACTGCCTGTAGCCACGTCGTAACAACCACGGCTAACTCACCCGTTGCCTGTCGCTGTGACTTTATTAAACACTGGCTGACGATATAAGCTCTGCCTTCTACTTGACCGCTCCAGTTCGCTTCTCGCTCTTCTATCTTGTCTTCCAGTCGACTGCTCCAGCGAGGTCCACAACTCACGACACAATTAGCGGCCGACATCTTCAGTGACATGCAGGAGCTTTGTATTCAAACCACCCAGCTGCATTGCTATCCTTGGTAACTTCAGTACATTTCCAAATATTTAAATAATCACATACCAAATCATACAAAAAGAAAAAAATAGGATGAGAATTTGATCGAAATATTTTTTACGTACAGTCGCTCAAAACAAGGAATGAGCACACTATTGGGAACTGTTTTGACCGAGTCCTAATGGCGGTATTACACGAGATATGTTTTCGTGGCTGTCAAGGATTGTAAGTACAGTAGGGCTATACAGCGTGTTTCGAAATAAGTGTCCGATATTGTAACAAGGGTTGGGATTGGTCAAAACGGGAAGAAATGTTCCTATAAACATATGTCCGGAAACAAATACCTGTTGAGATATGCACCATTTTGCCCGCGTGGACGAGGCGTTGTGTTTGGTGAAGCAGACGTCTTTCCGTTGAAGGTCTTTGCATGAGTCGGATGTTCAGTCATAGTATGTGGCTGTGTGGTTCGCCGGACCTTAATCCATTGGATTTCTGGCAATGGGGACATTTAAAGACATTGGTGTATGCCACATCCATCGATAATGTACAGATGTTACAAGAGCGTGTGACCAATGAGTGTGCCCACATCCGCGAGCAGCCAGCCGTGATTGGACGAGTTGGGTATTCCTTGCGATGAAGAGCTGAAGCATGTGGTAACCATGTGGAGCATCTCTTGTAATGTGCAGATGGTATTCCTGGACAGACCGGCTGAAATTATCACAGCTCCTGGTTGGTGGTGTGGATGGATGTTTGCCCAACGCGTGTCCTATTAAACGTGTGTGACAGTCAAGTGTTCATTAGAAGTAGCTGGTAGGATGACGTCCATTGGCTGAAGTTTAAATACACAACACAAGTAAAATGGCTCATACTGTATCTCAACAGGTATTTGTTTCCGGACATATGTATATATAGAAACATTTCCTCTCGTTTCGACCTATCCCAACCTCTGTTGCAATATCAGACACTTTTTTAGAAACACCATGTATATTACGAGGTTATTACACACATAATAATAATAATAATAATAATTATTATTATTATTATTATGCCTATTGTTATTATTACCACCGACAGCATTAACTATGCTCCCTAAGAAACAGCTAGTGCATGAATCCAAGCTGTCTGTGGACGTGAGTTCGAACCCCACCGTCGGCCAACCTGAAAATAGTTCTCCGCAGTTTCTCATTAACAACTCCAGGCAAATGCCCGGACGGCACCTTCTAACAGGCCACGGCCGCTTCCTTTCAATTCCTAGCCCAGTTTCATCCAATTTCAATCAATCCATCTCTCATTAACTCCTCTCAGGAGATTGGCGTTAGAAAGGGCATCCGGCTACATAGACATTCATCGCCTCTCAACCCATCGAAACGGACTTACAGGCACACTATTATTATAATAATTATTATTATTATTATTATTATTATTACATATTGTTATTATTACATCTAGACACTTCTTTCTCACGCACCAGAAACATCCCGACCGATGAGCTTCACCAACCCGATTAAGTGATGAAAAGACTGGAAAAGCTAATTAAATAAACATAAAATAATACTATGTATATTAAGGCTTTTACGACCCGGATTACAACAATGTTTGATTCCATTGAAAAAGGCGGCAAGGTTTCTTCGAAACGTATGGTTCTAATTTAATTTCACACGGCATTAGCCCAAAAAACATGTTGGTTCTTAAGTTTAGGGGCTGCGACAACGCGGTCATGTAGCCCCGTGTACTTTGAGTGTGTGCAGAATCTGTCCGACAACCGGTGCGAACCGTGATGACTGTATTAGTGTGTGTTATCTGTTTTTAATTTTAAGTACAGACTGCAACTTAGAATTTTTCAAATAGTTCCTACTTTTGCCGCCAAGCGCCACCGTCAACGACTACTAGGCCAAGTTCAGAACTTAGCTACCAGACGCCACCACAGTCGGCTCTTGGCAACGAACGTACAAACCCTAGAGCGTTGTTTACATTCTTAACCTATCCAATTTAGCTTCACACAGGTGTAATTAGTGGAAGGATTTTTAACGTGCCATAAATCTATGACATGGGACCGCCGGCTTTACTTCCCCTCCGAAGGAAGGCATACTGAGGGATTTTAACGCTCTTAAAAAATCCGACGGCTTCGGCCGGGTTTGAACCCGCTATCTTGGGCATAGAAGGTCAGCATGCTACCGACTACGCCACCAAAGCCGCCAAAAAAATACATGAATTATTTATAAAATAATACTGTTTTATGGAAAATAGTTTAAAGAATAGCTCCTCTTTTGATGCGGCTCTTACTCAACAGGCCCTCAACACACAGATTTGTGGATCTGTTTCCCTTTTTACACAGGTTAATGAATTTGTTTCACTTCTGCAAGCCTTAACCCTAATTACCGGCATAGGAAAGTTGGTGACTTTTAATATGTTGTTATGCACATCAAATAGGACCACTGTGCAAAAACATTAGCTTTACAATTATTAGCCTATTCCCACCTTTGGTCTCTATTTGACCTAAAATTACTGTGCTATATGGTGTCGGTAGTTCCAAAGTTGTAGGTCTACTCTATGGAAGTGAAACTTGGACTATTGGTGCAGCAGTAAAGAGGAGAATTGAAGCGTTTTGAAATGTAGTGTTACAGGAAAATGATGATCAGATGGGTATATAGAGTTACAAACGAAGAGGTATTAAGACGAGTGGGAGAGGAGAGATGTTTCTGGTGACTGCTAATGAAGAGAAGAGATAGGTTGGTAGGACACATATTAAGACACCCAGGAATAGCAAGCTTAGTTATGGAAGGAAGGGTCGAGGACACGAACTGTAGGGGTAGACCAAGGTTAAACAGATTGCCTCGGATGTAGGGTGTGATAGCTATGTGGAGATGAAATGATTAGCTCGGGACAGGGAGGAATGGAGAGCTGCATCAAACCAGTCAAAAGACTGAAGACTCAAACAACTCAGGTCTACAATCATAATTGACGTTGTTACTCATCCTTCATGAATCACAATGCTTTTAATTTATTCCGTTGTAAAAGTAGTAGTTGAGATAATTCAGTTCGATGGCTCCACTGTGTAAATTTATGTTGGTGAAGTGAGGGGATTTCTCTCCTTGGTACGAGTTGTAGCTACATAATTTACAAGATTCTTCACACCAGGTTTATGAGGCAGCCTGAAGAAAGAGAAACAAATATATTCATTAGCTAGGAGGGGTGAAAAACGCAAGGGAAAATAATCAGGAAATTAAAACAAAATCTTTCTCTTGAAGTCGGCGGAAAGTGAGTGAGAGATAAAAAGAAGAAGAAAAGAAACGAAATCTTGAGTTGTAAGATAGGGATGACCCTACACTTGTCTATCAAGGTGTTCCTTGTAGTTTCACATTCTTATGTGGCAGACGAGCTGGGTTTCAAGTCTTATTGTCTGCGTACCTGTGGATGTCAGCTGGGTAAAAGGTTACTTGCATTCTGCTAGGTGCTAGTTCGATTCTAAGCTCTGCCAAGAAATTTAATTCTGGTCTAATAAGTGGAACTTGGAACAGTCAGCCTCGTGTGGCAGAACTGAGAAGAAATCGGTACGAATCACATATCGATCATCTTCGAAGTGATGTTCCGTGGTTTCCTACATACACTTCAGGCAAATGCCTGGTTGGTTTCTCAATTAAGGCCACGGCCACCGCCTATCCAAATCCTAGCACCAGTTGCATAAGCACACATACTACAGCCATCACAATTTCACAGGTTATTGGACAGACTCAACACACACCCAAGTACACGCTTTCAGAACCATACGAAGTAAATAGTTAGATTATCTAAGATGCCATTTCCCTGGCAGAGAAATTAAAAACATAATGGTTAATAACAACATTTATTTTATGTTCTCTTTATAATGTTTTTCAGGTAATTGTATTTAAGTTAAATCGTACCCTTATCAAGAAATTTCAAAATTACTATATTTAGGAAATGACGTTAAGTTGTCTTCTCTGGGTTTTTCTGCCTTTCCGAGCCCCTCAGTTGTCTTCTCTGGGTTTTTCTGCCTTTCCGAGCCCCTCAGCAGGTTCCTCTGCGTGAGTTGCTTGAGTGTTGCTGATACAAATATTTGCTTGTATATGGAAGCAATGTAACTTGTTATGAAAGTTTATCGACCATTATTAAAACCTCCGTGGCTTAGGCGGCAGCACGCCGGCCTCTCACCGATGGGTCCGTGGTTCAAATCCCGGTCACTCCATGTGAGATTTGTGCTGGACAAAGCGGAGGCAGACAGGTTTTTCTCCAGGTACTCCGTGTTTCCCTGTCACAAATTTCATTCCAGCAACACTCTCCACTATCATTTCATTTCATCTGTCATTCATTTAATCATTGCCTCAGAGGAGTGCGACAGGCTTCGGCAGCCGGCACAGTTTATATCCTCGCCGCTAGACGGGGGCTTCATTCATTCCATCCCTGACCCGGTCGGTCGACTGGAAGCAGTCTGTGAATTTTCATTTTTCATCGGCCATTATTAGCCTTTCTTCTCTGAATGGGTCAATTCAACCCTGATTTCACATTTATTTATGAAAAGGTAATGGAAGTAGGAGACTTCTACTATTTAGGAAGCAAATTAACCAGTGATGACGAAGTAAAGAGGATATAACAATTAGGTTGGATCAGGCAAGAAAAGCATTTCTACAGAAAATAAATCAGATAGCATTGAGTATAGATTTAGGTATTCGGACAACGAGTATAGATTTAGGTATTAGAACAGGCTGTTCCAAATCCATGAGTTGGAGTATGCGTACACACGAGTACTCAGCAGTAATGCTCGGAGCACGGTTGGAGAGGGACTGAGGAGGGAGAGCCAAAACGTCACTGGGCGAAGGTCATAGCACAAGTCCAAGCGCTTCCAGCCAGTCTTGATGTATCCACCGCAAAGTGACGGCAGCCCCCCACAGCAGAGCTGTATTGCATGTTGCAGGTTTACTCACGCAAGGCGGCGAGTACTGCGTTGCTCACGGGTGAGCTGCTCGGCTGGAACAGCCTGTATTAGAAAGTAATTTGTGAAAGCCTTTGTCTGGAGCGTTGCGCTCTATGGAAGTGAAACTTGGACTGTTGTTGCAGCAGAAAAGAGGAGAATAGAAGCGTTTGAAATGAGGTGCATGATGATCAGATGGGTAGATAGAGTAACGAATGAAGAAGTAAGAAGACGAATTGGAGAGAAGGGGTGATTCTGGCGACTGCTAATGAATAGAAGGAATAGGTTGGCAGGACATGAACAAAGACACCACGGAATAGCAAACTTAATTATGGAAAGAAGGGTCGAGGACCAGAACTGCAGAGGTAGACCATGGTTAGAATATATTAAACAGATTGCCTATGATGTAAGGTGTGGTAGCTATGTATCTCAGGACAGGGAGAAATGGAGGTCTGCATCAAACCAGTCAAAAGACTGAACACTCAAACAATAAAGTCTTTATAAGACATCAAAAATACCGGGTGTGTTTGTTTACCATGAACAACAATTTGCACGTATTTATTTTATTTCTTCCGAATGCCTGCCGGCGTTAATCAAATAATAACGTAGGCTATATGCCTATAATAAATGGGTTGAATCCACCCAGGTGAAGAATCTGTAATTATTTAGATAAATTATGTTTTCTACTTCGGGTAGCACTGGAATGAAATGCTCACTTCAGGTTACACAGCTTCCCAGCAGGAGTTATGCTATTCTGCACTTCAACATTTATTGTAGCCTACCTAAGTACAGTAGTAACAACGGAAGAGAAGAGGAAGTGTTAGCTGTCCCTGACATTGTGCGAACGGAACAACTTGATAATTTGCAAATATGCTGACAAAATATACTACTTCAGCTCCACTTTCAAGTTGGACGCGTAATACACTGAGCTGGGCGCATTGGGAATCGGCTACGAATATAGCCGAATTAAGCCGATTGAATCTAGGGAGCCGATAGCTCGAGATAAAGGGCGCACATAGTACACTACAGTAGATCAGAAAAGTTCTTGTTAGTCCAGCGGCTCGCGTGTCCATAGCACGTGGTCTTCTTAAAATTCCTGCAGGCAGGTGGGCTGACATTCCAAGCTGCCCACTGTGCATTAGACTGTGACCCTTGACCCTGACATATATTTCACTACCACTTGCCCCTCTTTTCGAGGTACGGTCGGTCGGCGTCTCTCAAGGCGGTACTAATTCATTACCAAGTTTTATTCAATTCGCTCCAGGCAATCAGACCGGACTAAAGCCTACTTCATAATGATAAATGTGCTAAGGGATCCATCTTAAAACATCGCAACTGGTAGGTGGTAGTGAATGTTAAAGGTCTACAATGGTACGGGAGCGGAATTCGGTGTTGCTGTCATTCACTTATTATAGTCTACGCGTCAGGAGAAGTCAGTCTGACACGCTGTGACGGGGAGCAGGCGTTCTGCATGCGCAGTTGGTCTATTCCTCACTTAAATGCAGGGTGTAACTAAATATGTGGGAAACCTCCGGGGATTCGATAGAGGACCTGACAACAACCAGTACATGTCCTGTAAACATATGGTGTGTGTGCGTTCGTTCCCATGTTACAAGCATAGCTTGAGGTGTGCATAACATAGACGGCGGCACGATGCTAGTTGGTCATTTGTGGAGGGCACACAGGCCACTTGTACGTTTCGTCGCTTTTCAAGTCTGTGTGCATTTGTTTTACATTCAAAGCGTCAGGGACCGACATCGTGGCCTGCTCGTTCTCCCGATCTCAATCCATTAGACTCTAACGTGGACATGCTGTGTCTGCGATTAGAGCAAGGATGTCAGCAGTTACGACAGACGCCGAGAATATGGGAGCGTGTGAGACAGTCAATGATGCGGCGCATAGAGCCTGCATTACAGATCGTGGTAGCCACTTGGAGCACCTTCTGTAGAGAACCGTAAGTAGTAACGTATACTTTATCAACACAAATGACCAACCTGCATAGTGAAGCGGTCTGCGGTATGTTCACCACAAACAATGATTGTAACACGGAAACGAAAGCAAACACACCATATGTTTCCAGGACATGTTTTGCTTGTTGTAGGTCCTCTATCGAATCCCCGGAGCTTTCCCACATATATAGTTTACCCTGCATATTGACAATCAGTTGCTGCTACCTCCCGCATTGTGCTTGCTTGTTGTTCATCGAGCTCTAAGTGAGTAGTCTGTCACTGAAGGACTCTTTTCTTGTTTCCGATTCGCAGGGTACAAAGTAGAAATACAGAAGGCGGGAATTAATGAAAAGGGAAAAGAAATGCCCTTAATCCTTAAAAAATGAGGATTGACTAACTCTGAAGGAAGTAGAGCCATGAAAGTCAGTAAGGGAGGGAATGAGGTTAGGGTTCGTCCCAAAATTACGAGAAATGAGAGAATAATCGGAACCCAGAACCGGGCAGGAAACTGAAGGATATCCTAAGCCTAGGTGTCTTAATACCGTATGGATAGGAGAAGGATAAGATCAGGCTAAGCGAAGTCGCCAGGAAAGATGAAAGGGAGGGGCCTTGGCACAAGTAAATGGAGGCAATCCCGGTCTCAGCTGGGATCCTGTGATCGCCATCCCGCATCTCGGCAGTTGTGTGACCTTACGAGAAAGAGGTATAGACCTCTCACAATCTAAACTTGTATGGGAGCTTTGTGCATAACTGGAATGTGCTAGGATTTCTTGTTATCGTAAGTGAACATGTTCAAATAATTTCTGTCGGGAAAGGGGAGGTTAGAAACACATATTGGAAGTGTCAGATTTGGAAGTCACTGACCTTCTAGATTGTGAAAAACACGGAAAGGTCGCCTAGTCTCGCCAGACACTCGTCACGCATGCCCGCGTGCAGACATTCATGCTATATTTTCTGATGAATAAACAACCAACAGCATGATTCGTACACTGACCTTCGCTCCCATGTCCGCTCATACGCCAGTGATTCCAACTAGTTCATTTTAACTCACTGAAAGTAGGTTCTTTTTTCCTTTTTACATATGGCATACTCTTTAGTAGTGCAAGAGTGACATATCGGTCATCGACGAGATATCCATGATCTCTACAAGTGACACCAGGCATCCGTAATTGCCCTTGTGGGAACCTGACTTTGGATTGATTTAGATTTTTTAGAAGTATTGATTAGATATTGAAGAATAGCTTTTCTATAGTGAAGTCTAAGATTTAGAGCTGAGCTATGGTAGACCCAATGGTGGACTAGAAATGTTCTATTCCAGAATGTGTGAGACTTGGGTTCGAGGCCTGAAGATGGTCTCATTTTCAAATCTTATTCCAAGGAAAATTTTTGAAAACATTTTTTAGGTTATTTTGCTTAAATTTTTAAAGGAAAATATTTAAAATCCAGTACGACTAACTGATCATATATTGATGCAGAAATGTATGGTACACCCAGAAAACATTCCAGTCAAATCTTCTATAGATTTAGAGCTGAGCTATGGTAGACCCAATGGTGAACTAGAAAAGTTCTATTCCAGAATGTGTGAGACTTGGGTTCGAGGCCTCATTTTCAAATCTTATTCCAAGGAACATTTTTTGAAATTTTTTTTTAGATTAATTTGCTTAAATTTTTAAAGGAAAATATTTAAAATCCAGTACGACTACCTGATCATATATTGATGCAGAAATGTATGGTACACCCAGAAAACATTCCAGTAAAATCCATCACACTCTACTATGAAATGGTATTTCATGAATGTGTTAAATGCTTTTCATTTTATTAAAACTATTGCATCCAGAGCGCTAGAAATGATGTTTATGTTTTCTGTTTATTCAGTTATCGATCCAATCGTCAAAGGGCACTGCTGTAGGTTATGTAGCCTATCTAGAAACACAAATACTCGAGGCTGTGGTATAATGTGGCATACTAAGCAAGATGATTAGTGAGGTAGTTTGCTCTCACTGAGCAAAAAAAAAAGGAATTGGAAGGAAGTCTGTAGTAGTTTTACGTGACTGTTAATATCACGATCATGATCCACGGGACCTACATTTTTACGTGAAGTCCGAACCACAGGACTTGACACTTCACTTCGTAAATCTCACATGCATTGACTTAACTTGATGTAGTTGCCATGAATTATAAAATGACCCTTAATCTTGGGCCATCAGTTTTTCAGTACACACTCTTGAGCACGCTGATGCTCTCCGTTTCATTGTCTGAAGTAAAAGAAATCATTTAAAGAACTTGTGTATATATTTTATTGATGGGTAGGTACTTAAGTTCCTTGAAACGTTGTTCACTGTGCAGTGGTAGAGAGAGTTGCCAAGCTTGAAGTCATCTGTAGACGTGAGCCTGTTAATTTGGTTGGCTCCTGCTCAGGCTGTTTGTAGAGTTGCAAAAAGTAATGTGAACAATACGCTAATTAAGACATAGCTGCTCCGTTACTTGAACTTCACCCCACAAACCATTGTGTAGTTGTCATAAACACATGGCCAACATTTCATCCGAATGAGGTCCAACTATTCAACTCCTGACAAGAGAGCCATCCTCAGTGCCAAAGTCGTGATCTGCGTCCTACGGGTAAATCCAGAGTGGGTGAGGCATTATTGTTACGCAGGCAGGGACGTACGATTCTCCAGGTCAGGAAGCATTGAAAGCCGTTACAAACGTATGATAAAAGGTGCGTGATTTAGGAGGAAAAGTATGTCGCATTTGGCAACACTGCTTACAAAGCTACTATTGAGCGTAAACCCAGAAACCAGAATACGAGACATGACAAATCTAGAAACGGAAACAAGATAACACGTAACAAACATATATCCCGGTGAAGGTCACGCAGGAAGCCGTAAGTGCTGGTTGGTCTAATGGAGAGCGAGAAATCCCGTCGAACTTCATTTCTGTCCCTTCCCCTCATCTACATGTGACACTTATAGCTTTGTTGCCAGTAGAGCTAGTAATATGCGATGTTCGATTAATCGAATAATTTTAAATTAATAGAATACGATCAATCGACTGACCTTTCTTTCGATTAATTGACTAATAATAGAAGAATCGACCAACCGAAGAATCGATTAATTGATCAGTAGACACGAGATAAAAAATGAAGTTTAAATAAGAGGTCATCGCTCAGGTTGAGGTAGGTCTACGCTTATTTTCGGAATTATATATACAAATCTATAAAAGTTATTTTCTTTTCTAAATATACAAAGTGCCCTTCCTTGTTTATGTTAACAATAACCAAATAAGAGTCAGTGACAGTGGAAGGACAAACAGCAATCAAATTGGGAAGGGTTTCGAAAAAAGAAAACCAAGAATGTTCTGCAATGATTTTGA
Organism: Meconema thalassinum; assembly: GCA_946902985.2. Classification (NCBI taxonomy): domain Eukaryota; kingdom Metazoa; phylum Arthropoda; class Insecta; order Orthoptera; family Tettigoniidae; genus Meconema; species Meconema thalassinum. Next base: position 1,214,138,659 of record OX336388.2, read on the forward strand.
ATAATTGTTGAATGTTGACAATTTAGGACAGGACCGTTTTTATTTATATTTTTAGCCTAGTTTTCACATAGAAAATACATTATTTTAAAATATATGATACTATATATTTTAATTAATAAAATGTCTGTTTTGCTTTTTTGAGAGCGAAGTAAACGGAGCGAAATACATCGATTAATTGACTAAGCAATTCATCAATTATTTTACCAACCTATTAATCGATTAAACGACCAATCAATTAAACGCACAACCAATTAATCGTTTTTTGAAGCAATTAATCATTTATATTCTTCGATTAATCGATTATTTGATACATTATTCGATTAAGAGTACCAGCCCTAGTTGCCAGTCAGATAACAGAGAACGTCTTCCAACAAAGAGATTGCAGTAACATGGATTTATGGACAACCACTCGCCGTACGCAGATCCACTCCGGGCTTGTTATGCTACACACGAGGCAGATGACCTCGTATTTCCGCCACTTAAAACAACAATAACTAACTAACAAAGCAAAATAACTTACTATTATTTATGTATTTATTTATCGTATGGTTTTTATTGCCGGGAGTGTCCGAGGACATGTTCGGCTCGACTGAGTCTGTAGCTGCTTCCAGCAGACACCCTTAGGGTGAGTTACAAGTTCCGTTCAATTTCAAGTAGTTCCAACTTTCGCTACCAGATATCAATGATACCTAGTATTGAACGTTGGAACTTCGATAGAGCGTTCCGACGAAATCTAACCTAACAATTTAGCTTCACACAAGTTTAATCTGTGGAAGGATATTTAACATGCCATAAATCTATGACATGGGACCGCTGGCTTTACTTCCCCTGCGAAGGAAGGCATACTGGAGGATTTTTAACGCTTTTAAAAAATCCGACGACTTCGGCTGGGTTTGAACCCACTATCTTGGGCACAGCAGTTCAGCATGCTACCAACTACGCCACTGAAGCCGCTATAACGTACTATTAGCCTGCTAGACATACGGTTGACGTCATTATTACAAACAATGTTTTTTTTCTTCTAGGAACAAACAGTGGGAGTAGCCTACTTTTAAGTGCGGTGCCGAAGGCGTGTTCTTTAATAAGTCAAAGCAGTCGAACTCAAATTAGAAAAAGTGAATTCAGTGCCCAGTGGTTTCAGATTTTACGGCTAAAGGACTCTTGCTAATCAAAGCAGTGGTGATTCATTCGGTATCATAATCAGTCGTCATATATCTTACTTTATTTCTGTATAGTCCACGAGGGAAGTACCAAATCTCAAAAGAATGAGTAGACTAACAATAAGCTCTTAATACATACCTATAATCCCTGATACTACTGTAAAGGTTCTCGTGTAAATCTGCCGTTAGGACTTGGCATAACATTTAGACTGTCATTAGTGCGCTAATTTTTGTTTGTATGAGTGATTGAACATTTAATTGTGTATTGTTAGGTTACTTAACTTATTAGTAAGCTGTGTATCAATTCAATCCCTTGAATGATGCGGCCTTGCTATTATTAGACTATTATTATTATTATTATTATTATTATTATGGGCGCTTGTTTATTATTGTTCTACTTGTTAACCGCTTTAGGCCTCATGTAAGGCCCATTTTCCAGTTGGCAGGTTACCTTTTGGAGATAAGTAAATTTGTGCTATGTATTCATTTAGTAACGGAGTTGTCCTCTTTGCTTGCAGGTAAGTTGACGTACCGTGAAGCCAGACCCTTCAGGGAGGTGAGTAAATATGATTACGGTGTCTACCATATTGTTGGGAGCAGGCCTTATTGCATTTCGCTGTTCACGGTTAATGCACTCTTGTTGGCGAGTTTGGCGACTTTGACCACCTCTGGCGGACTGCAATCACACAGTTGGCGGCTGACTGACCTCATGATAAAAGCTATGTCTTCCAGGCTCGTAGCTAAGGGTGGTGTAAGCCCTCTCGGTTCAACCGTGAACATTCCCAGTCTTCGTAAGTTGAAATACGGTAATTCACCTTTATAGGACTCATATTTCGTTCCTCAAGCTAACATCATCAGATCTAAGTGAATTAAATTAATCATATGTACAAGACAACAGACTAACTCTATCAAGCACTACAAAAATAGCCACCACGCCAGTAATCTAGGAATGTGCGGCGGCTACTACTGTACTACTACTAATATATTTTATGATAATTATGGAACATTTTTTTAAATAGTACTTTCAAAGAACATTTAAAACATCAAAAGGTTACAAGATTTAAGAATTCACATTTTGTAATTCCTAAAACAAATAATGAATTTGGCAAAAGATCAATAGCTTACATGGTACCTTTCTATTTAACAAGCTACCACATTCACTGCTGGTCTTTGAGAGTATGGCAAAAACAAAAAAAGATAGGCTATAAAAAATTGATACTAAATAACTCCTTAGACTAAGTGGACAAATGCTTTTATATGTATTAGGCTATGAACATGATAGTAGCATTTGTATTTTAAGTTTTTAAAATAGTAACGACATAACTGCTGTTTTAAGGTGGGTGAAAATATCATAATTTACTACAATTGCTTTTTTGTATTAATATTAACATATTAAAATAATTATAATAATTTTAACCAATATTAATTGTTATGAGCTGTATGTCTACCCCTTATTATTCCCGTTTCTAACGGGGTCGGAGATGAGATGCGATGGAAGTCTTTGTGGCGATGGTTTTTACGGCCGGATGCCCTTCCTGACGCCAACCTCATGAGAGGAGTTAATGAGAGATGAAATGAATGATGGTGAATGAAACTGGGCAAGGATGTGGAAGGAAGCGGCCGTGGCCTGTCAGAAGGTACCGTCCCAGCATTTGCCTGGTGTTGAAAATGGGGAAACCACGGAAAACCATTTCAAGGACGGCCAACGGTGGGGCTCGAACCCACGCGTCTACCGAGTCAGCAGAGAGCTTGGCCCCATGATTAATTGTTATGAGCTGATTGAATATATTTGTGAATTATTATTAGGGGCACTATATAAAATAAAAGGTGAGAGATTGGACTGTATATTGTGTAAATTTAATTGTGTTTGTTAACAATATTGTAACTATAATTGGCATTTACCGGCAAGCCTAAGCTTGGTAGGACAAAAAAAAAATGCAAAATTGGGCATGAATAAACAAACTGTAAACTCGCCAGAGTTGCCAAAAGATGTGGAAAATAGTGAGATTTTCTTTATTAATAGGATTGCCCGCCTTATTAACCCCCAACTGGTATGACGAGGTCCGATAAGAGCCCGCAGTTACAACAGTCCATTTACTCCCTAGAATACAGTACTAGTCAGTTCCGCTTCGAGGTAATAGCAGCAGTAAGGACGCTTTAGGCTTGTATTATTGTCCTCCACAACTTCTGATGTACTGCGCTCTTGGGGTTCATGAAGTGGTTCCCATTTCATGTTGTGTCAGTTTCAACAAATTTGATTATATTCATTTAAGAATGATAATTTACCTTTCATTGTTGGTTAAATCTCAGTGGAAGAAGTAAATATGAAAGTAAATTATTAGCTGAAGACTATTTGCTATGGAAGAAATGAGTCGGCTAGTATTAAGCTGTTTGTGTTTCTTGTTCTATAATAAATAATTGTTTTTTTAGTGCTTTGTGTTAAATTTTGCACTCGTGTCTCTTTCAAAAAATAAAATTCATTTCCTAGATTAGTCTACAGTTTTTGATTGAGTGGGGTCATACATGAACCCAGCATACCAAATATGCCACTTTTTATTTTACCATACTAGCTGGAGGTTAATACGCAAATCTTTACTCAGGTGTAATTTTTCCTCCTATCGGTACTTGTTCCGTGACTGTGTTATGCCCCTTCATCAATATATCTCAAACGGTTATAGGACATAACGTACCACGGGCATAACGTACCACCGGACATAACGTACCACTTGGCCGGCTGATTACCTGCGAAGAGTCAGCAAATGACCTTAAAATATTTAGGAGAGAACATAACGTACCACTTGAAAGGGTGGGAAGTATTTAGGGTGCATGAAACCCTAACCGCACGGCCACTTCCTCGGTATTGCTCAATTAATCCTGGTAATAAATACGTGGGCCATAAGATAAACTAATATAAAATATGATAAGTTTTTGGATTCCCATCACACTTTATCCAGGCTTTGGACTGGCAAAATGTTTATAAACATTTTGGCGTGTTTAAAATCAGCTGAGGCTAAGCTCTGGTCATTTTTCGTTTTCTTTACTTTTTTATTATTTATTTTTAAAATGTTTTATGTGGGTTTTACATCCTAGCGAATAGCAAGTTCGCCATGTGAAGTTTCATTCCAAGTTCTGCGAATATGAGAGAGCTCTCAAGCAAGATTTCAAGTTCCCAATCTCTTCATACCGCTTCATTATTCTGTCAAGCCGTTCATCATACTTGGCATATTTCTTCTTTCTCTTTGAACTTTCAACGTACAATTCGTACTTCATCCGTCGAAGTGCGCACATAAACCGCCCTTATTCGTTGTACACAACTCCATGTTACAATCCCAAAATGTTTAAAGCCGCACAGTGTGATCGCCACTGATGTTTATGTGGTAATGAACCTGTAACTGGAATATCCGTCTGATATCAAGTGGTACGTTATGTCCTAGCGTAAATATTTGGGGATTACGGGAAAACCGTTCTTGGGTAGATAACGACCTAGGTGGAACGTTACGTCCTCTAAAATCAAGTGGTACGTTTTGTCCGTGGTACGTTATGTCCGGACACCATCTCAAACAGTGGCTGTTACCGCTGATATTCGTGCTCGATTCCCAGCCCTACCAAGAATTTAATTCTGATCTGAGGGCTGGAACTGAGTCCACTCAGCCTTGTGAGGCAGAACTGAGAAGAGATGCGTTCGATGATCACCTCACCCATACTGAAGTGGTTTTACGTGGTTAAACACACAAAAGGATTGTAGCAGTTAGAAGATTATTTTTTGTTGAATACTATTTCTGAATTTAGCCTTTTATTTTTGAAAAAAAAGGCTTATTATATTATTTTTGTCCGTGTGTGTATGTAAGTGTGTTTGTGTGGGTATGTGTGTATGTCCCCCACAACCCCATCTAATAAAATCTCAACGGCTGGTGATGCTTAAATGCAATTTGGCGGTTTGTCCGACCCCGTCCGTGCTCTTTAATTTTAATTACGTCTTACCAAACCAACATGGCCGCCAAGCGAAATTGAGACATTTAAATAGATTTGTCTCGTGATTTAACCATCCGAGCGCAGTGAAACATAGTACAGAAAATGTTAATACACATTGTAATGTACTGACATCTAATTTAGTTCAATTTTCTACATAACCTCAAGATGGCGGCTGTGCGATTTATTTTTATTAATTTTTATTTTTTGTGTCCTAATTATGCGATCGAAGTCAACGTTTGAATAATGAACCAATGCAATGATCGTCATCTAATAGAACATGCGGCATAAACGTGAGTGATAGTTCCTAGCCAGAATTGCTTTTAGAAGGTGACAAAGTAGAAGCAGTGCATTGCAAGAGTGATCAGTGAGAAGTAAATCAACAGCAGAACGTTCGGTGATAAACGCAGTAAGTTGAAATATTGCTGTTATTTTGATAAACAAGTATTAAAGTGTGTGAGAGGTTTTAGCCTCCAATGGCCCAAATTCCTAAAAGCAAAAAATAAAATAAAAAATAATCTATTTCAATTCAGGAATTTTTGAAAATAATGTTGCTGTTTGAAGATATAATAGACCTTCTGTACGACACATCGCACGTTTAAGTCTTGTGAAAAAATCGAGGGTACCTCTTGACCCCCTTAAGCGCATTGATGAATTTTACAGTTTTTGTTGGTTCCGTGATAACCTTATAGCCATTTGCAAACTTTCACAGAAATTTAATAAATGGAGTGGCATTACTTCTTGCAGAAATAGATGGAAAGTTGGATGTACCTTTTTGAGACACTGTTGTCATGGCTACTGGCTTGCATTCCTACATTAGTTTATTAAATGAAATTAGTTTTCTGGGAATATCTCAGAAACTCTTGGTTTTAGAGCATTAAAATGTAGTATTTGGGGACCCTTTACGACTGTTTAGGGGCCCCGAGTTTTTTTCTGACACCAAGGGGCTGAAAATGAGCTTTGTCTCGTCGTTGTAGGCCGTAGTATCATCATCATCATCCTCTTGCACAGTTTCCAGCCGTTGGCCGGGTCTGTTTGGAACACAGGCCACTCCAACGTCTTCTGTCTTCCCACCATCTCTCAGCTTCCACCCCATTCCAGTCTTCTCTCTTCTTCACGCTTTCTTCCATCCCTTTCAGCCACCTGTCTCTCGGTCTTCCTCTCAGTCTTTCTCTCGGTCTCTTTCCTTCCCACTTCGTCTCGTGTATCCTCCTGGGTATCCTCTTATCCTCCATTCGTTTTACATGTCCATGCCATCTAAGTCTAGATTTCTCTATACCATCCAGTAATGGTTCCTCCTTTATTAATTCTCTGGTCCTCTCATTTCTTATTCTGTCCATCTTTGTAGCTCCAATACTGCTTCTCAATTGTCCTAACGAGGCTGAGTGCACCCCGTTCCAACCCTCACGTCAGTTTTAAAATCCCTGGCGGAGCCGGGAATCGAACCCGGGGCCTCCGGGTGAAAGGCAGACGCTCTACCCCAACACCAAAGGGCCGGCAGAAAATTGTGTTATTTACATGAACTTTTAGAGCAGATTCTGCACTTGAATTTTATGAAAGAAATAATGTTGTTCCATAAATAAAAATATTAAATGATCACTATGCATGGAGAGCTGCATCAAACCAGTCAAAAGACTGAAGACTCAAACAACAACATCATTTAATACTTTGCAATCATATGCTTCGTCAACTTCCTTAAAAATATGCTATTTATTCCTTATCTCAAAGCTTGGTGAACCCTTGTACCTGCTGTGAGTTGTTTGATACATAACAACAATATACTTCTTCGACGTCCTTACTCATTAATAATATAATAACGCTTATACACTTGATAACAACTGATTTACCTCAAGATGGCGGCTGTGCGAAATTTTAAAATTAAGTTTTTATTTCTTGAGTCGTAATCATGCGATCGAAGTGAAAGTTTGAGTAATGAACCTACGCAATAATTTTCTTTAATGGTACATAACTCTATGGCCTATACATATAACAATCCAAAATGGCGAGCATCGGAAATATTTAGACGGTTCTCAATATCCACCTTCAGCTGTCCACCTCCAAGTGTTATCCCACTCATTGGTCTGTCCTTTTTCCTGGTTGTTAACAGGATCTCACATTTACTGATGTTGAACTTCCATCCGTACTCTTCCCACTGTTTCTTCCCAAGCCTTCAGTTGCTCCTGAATATCCTCCTCCTTGTTTCCCCACGCAGTCAATTCGTGTGATGACCTTGTCTTATGGCATACACTTACCTGCACATAGCTCTGCAGCGTAAAATATTTGCCACGCCGAATGGTCTGTCCGACTGTGGGCACCTATGTCACACGCATCAATCTTCTCTGATAGGGAGGTATTTGTCATGCTCCCCACATCGCTCTACACCTCTCTCCTACCGCTGAGCTCTAAGGGTCAAATGCATAGCTAGAGCGCAGCAACTCCAACTGAAACCCCGGAAAAAATGCGAACTACACACATTGGTCTGTGACAGGGTGTATTAGTTTTGTAATACCATTTACTTCAATAATGTCATATCGTCTTAAAAACCTGATATCGTTATTTTAATTTTTAATTGCAGTTTTTAGATTTTTCACTTTTTGAATGCAGCTTTCACATGGGCTGCTCCCTGTTTGGCTCTCCGCTTTCTAAGTTCCTTATTCTTGGAGGATTAAGGATATGCTTTGAACATTTTTATTTTTTAATATTTATCTTCTAGAAAATTTTGTAAATGTTGTCAATTCAAATTACAGTACAGTAAGTATGTAGTTAGTTTTAATTGTAAGTATGAAGTTGATTTGTTTATTAGATATGTCATTGTTCTATTAGACTGTGGTGTGTGAGTGTGTCTGGTGAGGGTGCATGTGAGTGGGCCTGGTGACAGACTGTTTTAGTGGTAGTATTTGTTTGTTGGTGAAACTTTAGTATTTTTTTTCGTTAGTAGAATTTTGGTATTTAATTGTTAGTAGAAGGTTAGTATTTTGTAGTAGAATTGCTCTTTACTTATTCTGAAAGGGAGTAGCAGCCTTTCAGAATAAATCAATTCTTTACTAGTCTAATAGACGGTTAAGATATTGATAATATAAGCCAACTAATGGCTACACTGCGTTCTGCTGCACGGCTGAAAGCAACGGGAAACTACAGCCGTAATGCTATTCCCGAGGATATGCACCTCTCTCTGCATAATTACATGTGATGATGGCCTCCTTCCTTGTAAAATTTCTATCCGGAGGTAAACTAGTCCCCCGTTCGGATCTCCGGATGGGGACTACTCGAGAGGGGGTTAACATCACAGAAGTGACAAAAAGGAAATCTGACATTCTACGGATCGGAGCGTGGAATGTTAGAAGTCTGCTAGGAAGTGGAAAGTTAGAAAACTTAGAAAGGGAAATGGATAGGTTGAGGTTGGATTTGGTTGGGATTAGTGAAATGCGCTGGCAGGAAGAACAGGACTTTTGGTCAGGAGACTATAGGGTCATTAGCACTAAATCAAACAATGGCCAAGCAGGGGTTGGTCTCATATTGAGTAGGAAACTTGGACAGCGGGTGGAATATTATGAGCAATACAGTGAACGGATTATTGTAGCAAAAATCAATACTAAACCTACGTGCACCACAGTGGTACAAGTCTATATGCCTACCAGTCAAGCTGATGATGAGGATGTTGAAAAGGTCTACGAAGAAATAGATGACATTCTGAGGTATATCAAAGGTGATGAAAATGTTATAGTAATGGGAGATTGGAATGCTGTGGTAGGAAAAGGGAGAGAAGGGAAGATAGTAGGAGATTTTGGATTAGGTGAAAGGAATGATCGAGGAAACAGGCTGATGGAATTCTGCACCGAAAATGAGTTGGTCATAGCTAACACCTTATTCAATAACCACAATAGAAGAATATACACATGGATGAGACCAGGAGATACAGGGCGTTACCAAATCGACTTCATTATGGTCAAGCAGAGGTTTCGAAACCAGATTTTGGATTGTAAAACATATCCTGGTGCTGACATAAACTCTGACCACAATCTGGTTGTAATGAAATGCAGATTAAAGTTGAAGAAACGGAAGAAAAGTCAAAAGCCAAAAAGGTGGGCAATAGACAGACTGAAAGTGAAGGATGTAAACGAAAGATTCAAGAAAAGTATAAAGGAAGGACTAATCAAAACCCCTAAACAAACTTCAATTGCAGACGAATGGGCACTTTTGAAGAATGAAATAACAAAATCCGCAGAAGAAAACATTGGTAGGAAAGAAAGAATAGGTAGAAAACCGTGGATCACTCAGGATATACTAGAATTGATGGATGAAAGGCGGAAACACAAGAATCTAAGAGATGAAAAGGGGAAAGCAGAATACAGACGTTTGAGAAATGAGGTTAACAAGAAGTGCAGGGAAGCGAAAGAAGAATGGTTGAAAGAGAAATGTGCAGGTATAGAAAATTGTCTGAAATTAGGAAAAGTAGACACAGCTTATCGAAGGATTAAGAATACTTTTGGGGAAAAGAAGACTAAGTGCTGTAATATTAAGGACACAAATGGAAAGCCTCTAACAGATAGGGAAGAAAAGATCGAGAGATGGAAAGCTTTCATAGAGTGCTTGTATAAGGGAAAGGAGATTGAGAATCATGTAATGGAAAGGGAGGAGGAAATTGATGAGGATGCAAAAGGAGATTTAATATTGAGATCAGAATTTGACAGAGCATTAGAGGACTTAGGCTGGAACAAAGCACCAGGCATAGATGATATACCGATTGAGTTGCTACGCTGCATAGGAGATGAAGGTCTGATCAGGTTATTTCACTTCGTGTGTAGGATTTATGAGACAGGTGAGGTACCCCCTGATTTCAAGAAGAATGTTATCATCCCTATACCAAAGAAAGTGGGAGCTGACAGATGTGAAGATTACCGTACAATCAGCTTGATTACTCATGCTTCAAAGATCCTGTCTAGAATAATTTACAAGAGGATTGAAAGCCAGATAGAAACGGAGTTGGGTGAAGACCAGTTTGGTTTCAGGAGAAATGTAGGAACAAGGGAAGCTGTACTAAGTCTTAGGCTGATTTTGGAAGGTAGAATAAGGAAAGATAAGAGAACGTTCATGGCATTTGTAGACTTAGAAAAGGCTTTTGATAACGTTGATTGGACTAAATTGTTTGACATTTTGAAATCTATTGGACTAAAGTACAGGGATAGGAGGGTGATATACAATCTATACAGAAACCAGACAGCAGTCATTCGAGCTGAAGGACATGAGAGAGAAGCTGGTATTCAGAAAGGTGTAAGGCAAGGCTGCAACTTATCACCCATACTTTTCAATCTTTACATTGAACAAGCAATGAAGGAAATTGGAGAAAAATTTAAAGTGGGAGTGAAGATTCAAGGAGAAATAATTTCAACTCTGAGATTTGCTGATGACATCGTCATCTTGGCCGACAAGTCTGAGGATTTGAATGAGTTTTTGAATGGTATGGATTCCGTCTTACGGAAGGAATTCATGATGAAAATTAATAAATGTAAAACAAAAATACTGGAATGCAGCCGAAATAAATCAGAAACCTCTATGGACATCAAATTGGCAGGTGAAAAGCTGAAGGAAGTAGGAAACTTCTGTTACTTAGGAAGCAGAATAACCAGTGATGGACGAAGCAAAGAGGATATAAAAAGTAGGTTGGCTCAGGCAAGGAAAGCCTTTCTACGAAAAAGGAATCTGTTGACATCGAATATAGATTTAGGTATTAGGAAGTCACTTTTGAAAGCCTTTGTCTGGAGCGTGGCGCTCTATGGAAGTGAAACTTGGACTATTGGTGCAGCAGAAAAGAGGAGAATTGAAGCATTTGAAATGTGGTGTTACAGGAGAATGATGAAGATCAGATGGGTAGATAGGGTTACAAACGAAGAGGTATTAAGGCGAGTGGGAGAGGAGAGATGTTTCTGGCGACTGCTAATGAAGAGAAGAGATAGGTTGGTAGGACACATACTAAGACACCCAGGAATAGCAAGCTTAGTTATGGAAGGAAGGGTCGAGGACAAGAACTGTAGGGGTAGACCAAGGTTAGAATATGTTAAACAGATAGCCTCTGATGTAGGATGTGGTAGCTATGTAGAGATGAAACGATTGGCTCAGGACAGGGAGGCATGGAAAGCTGCATCAAACCAGTCAAAAGACTGAAGACTCAAACAACACGAGGTTAAAGTTGAAAACTACAAAATGACGGGCAAAGACAAACAAAAGAAGGCAGTTAACCGCAGTGGGGAGCGCGGAGTTCGTGAACAAACGAAGGGTGGACAGCGCAAGCAAGTGAAAGCAGACGACCCTAGCGCCCTAGAGAGGAACGGAGCAGGTAGCAGCTCGGGAGAACAATTGAAGACCGTGGATCGCATTCAGGGTGGGGGGTTGTCGCAATGCTAGCGAAGCTGACGGCTCAAAAAGAAACTGGAACGACAGTGGCACTACTTTTTCTTCAGCGGACCACAACCAAGCTACGCAGGATGTGCGCCGAGACTCAGCTGATATTTTAAGCCTGCTGAGTAATACGAACCTAATCGAGGAGCTCGTGGATCGAGTTGCTAATAAGGTGATTGATAAACTAAAAGAAACAATAGATTTTAACACCCAGGTCATCAATGAACTCAGACAGGAACTTGCCAGGCAAGACGACACTATAAATCAACTTGAGCTGCAACTGAATGACCGCACTGATGAACTTGAGCAGTACCAGCGTCGAAATAACTTGAGAATTTTTGGTATTCCAGAAACTCAAGGCGAGGACACCAACAGGTGTGTAATGGATGTTGCTGACAAGTTGAATGTGACAATCGATCCCCAAAGAATAGACCGATCTCATCGTGTAGGACTCCGGGATGCTGGAAAGAAGCGGCCAATAATAGTGCGGTTCGTGTCCTATGCAGATCGAGCAGCACTCTTCAGGTCGAAGAAATACTTAAGGAATACCGGCATAACTGTAAGAGAAGATCTGACGAAAACCCGGACTGATATTGTAAAACAAGCAGTAAGCCACTTTGGGTTACACGGTGTCTGGACTGCAGATGGCGTTGTTCTGATCCGCATTGATGACACGAGGCATCGTGTGAAAACACTCCGAGAATTGGACTTTTTGAAGAAAAAGTTTCCCGCTCCTCGTACGTAAAGGACCCTCATACGTGCCAGTGTGAGGGGGCTCAACTGATCAAAGTTACAAGTGTAAGCACAAACATGTAATATGGTTACTGGTGGAACTTTAACTACAGTGTCTAGCCAAAATACAAGCCGATATTATTGATTAATATTTAGAAAATAGCTTAGATTTTGTAATTTTTGATATTTCTTGTTTAACAATTTTACAATAACTTTCAATTATCTTTTGCATGGATATTAGTACTGTACCCGATATCCGGATAGTAGGCTGTCAGATATCCGCCCCCTCAATCGGATTGCCAATAATCAAACGCACCGGCACAGCTACATCAATGAAAATGGCACTGACAGATACTATCGAGATTAGAGCACAATATTTAACAAGGAATTATTGTGGAACACACCAAAATATACGGGGTTCATACTTACCTTTACTTACCTCTTAAATTTATCTCGGGGACTGGGTTGTCAACTGGATCACTTAAAGTATGCCCTCACAATAACCTCCACCATGATATTTAAAATGAACCATAACGAAGACGAGAAACTTTAAACTGCACAATAATTTATTTCACATAAAGAATGATTTTAACAAAATAAAACAACAAAATCCACGTGGCAATCAGAAGCCATCGTCCATGTAATCATGTCCTCCTGTAGGACTTGTATACTCTGCACACCATGTTTCAGCTTTCTCAAGCTCATAGCAACGTAAAAATAATAATGCAGTTGGAATGGAAACGGGATTTGGGACGAGACACATATATCAATTGTTTTGCGTGTTTATATACTTCACATTTTATTTATAGCCACAAGGCTATTATGGATACGTCCTTGGCCTCTGTCATACAGTTGTCCGGGCCAGCTGCAATGCACCTGCATCGTCAAAGCGGACTCACCCCGTTCGTTCAACCCTAGCATAAGCGAGTTACCTCAGAGCTTGGCTCTCCTTTTCAAAACACGTAAATGTTCACATCTCAACTGAAATATTATCACGCAAATGTTTTAAATGCTCCATTCAAACACCAGTGGATTACTCTAACAATCCCAAATCATGTTTAATTGTTCAAACCATTTGTTTAATTAGCGTTGTTTAGAGTATAAAAACAAAACTCTTAATGTTAATAACAAAAGTTCATTAATTATTTATAACAATAATAAAATTGTTTATAACAATGTCAAATGACAATTGAAAATATTATACACGCCTCTATTAATCACTATCATTTCAAATTATTATCAAAGATATTTACAAAATTATTTACAATATTAATATTGTTTATATTATTTATACAAGAAATACATTAAACCACACGTTTATCCGGTTGATAATTACTCAAATCATGGTGATATAATCGACCAATGAAGGTTAGTTATATTTAACTGTCAAATTCAGGTTTAATAAGGTTTAATAATAATTATTAATATTTGTGACGGTAACCTCCATTCAAAATCTTTATCTCAAATTATTTAACACCCTTGTTAATTTTAACAGTATCTTCACATGAATAATCTTTCAAAGAACCAGAACAATACATTCAGCGGGAAAATACTTCGCTCAAGACGCACAAAATTGCACAAAAATTGGCCCAAAATTCATCATATATCTTCATATATATGGCATAAAAATCTTCCAAACTACATACAAAAATCCTCCACTTATAAATTCATCAACTTCATTAATTACTGTGGGAACCTCCTTCATAATTCAAGGGCATTATTCATCAGCGACTTTTACATGTCCACTGAACGAACGATTATACATCCATTGTTCCTCTTTAAAAATTCTTATATTCATCAATTAACTGTTATGAGAGATATCTCAACTGGGCTGTAAAATAGTGTATTGCATATTGGGTTAATTTCTATTTGCGTTGATTGATTGAACATGTGGTCGAATGAATGGTTGATTGATTTTTTGATTGAATGTACGAGTGAATGAAGTAATGTATTTTTTGTTTGCTGTTATCTAGATCCTTGAATATCGCTCTTGTATTACTTTCCCTAGTTTCTGAACTTTGTCTTCTTATCTTTTATTTTATGTTTTGCCTGTTTCTGTTTACTGTTGATAGTTTTTTTTCTGTAATAATTATTGTAATGTTTCTTGTACAAAGGGATTGCATGAATGAATGCTTGAGATAGGATGTTTGAGTGCGTGTCTGTATGGTTGTGGTTGCTGATTTATAATAAATTAGTGTATTGCTATTTTTGTACGTGTTTGCTGTTTTTGTTTTGTTTATAATTGTAAATTTTATTGTTAATTATTATATTGTCACTAGTGGAGTCTATCTGTCTGACAATAAAGAATACATACATACATACAATTGTATTAATGACTGTTATTATTTAACCTTCGTGGGTTTCATTCATGAATCGATATGAAGTAAAAATTTGCCAATCACAAATAAATTTAATAGCAAATACGATTAGACACTCCTCCCTGGTCTATCAAAATTGAGATTAATATCTTCCAAGTATCGCAGTATAAAAATACTATCTTCAATCAAAGTTCATCGAAACTGCATGAATAGTCGAATAGAATACAATTAGATTGTGGAATGCAAACATTATTGTTCCAATCTATAATTGAGAAAAACTCCTATCAAATGTTCATTACTATAGTGTATTCAATAAATCGTAATCAAAGTTCATATTTCATAAAATTGTCTATAATGCAATGATAAATGTCTATGTTGCAACCATGTTCATAAGACGACTAGTATTTCAAAGATCGTCGATATCGTAATAGATTTTAACGCTCTAAAATCTTTTAATCATTCTTCTTTCTTGAGGATGACAGAAAATTGGTCAAAGTAATTTACTGAATAGAATTACTTTAATAAAATGACACGCTGTCTGAATTCAAATCTGCCATAGCAAATCGTTAACTTTACAGTCAAATCGTGACTACAAAAATATGCAAATTACTGAAAGAATCTAATTATCAGTCTCAACTGATCCAACATTATTTAAGTATGCCAATGACATAACAATGTCTCAACAAATATAGAAAAAGGCATCAATCATCGAAGTGTACTGAGTACAGAAATGTCAATCAAGAAAATGGGGCAAAAAAAATATGGGACAGAAAATATGGGAAGAATGGTTGCTCAGATATCGCTACAAGACTCAAATAATACAAGAAACATTCACGACTACCTTATCTGTTGATTGAAGTTCTAGAGGAAAGTTTTCAAAGAAAACTGCTGTTGGTTCCATTTCACCAGCGTAAAGATGTGCTCCGACCTCGAACCTGGAATCAGCGTCCTCGGAGAATCGAACTGCTTCCTCCTCCGAAATTGCACTGCTCCATGTATACGAAAAACATCCTTCTGGCAAAACTCTTCTTTGTGAGCCGGGTCCACCCTAGCCTCTCTTGAAAGTTCCCTGAAGTTCCGGTCGTAAATCGCCATGAAGTTTATTGTAGTTATTTCCGCAGAAATATTCATAATCGTGGAGTATGAAAATATTTCCACTGTCATCTGGTATAATTCAGCGATGGATTCACGATGCATGAGTGTAGTTGGATGTTCACTACATGCTCGCTTTTGTAGAATGACGATTAACGAAGTTCCATGCTGTTATTTCACTCCAGCGATATATGTCCCAATTGCATTAAAGCCTTAGCCTTCCATCTCAACTTCCGTTATAATCATTGAAAGCACTGCAAGATTATAATGTTCCATAGTAGAATGAATCGTTGTATTACCAAACGTATTCTCCAATATCACTGTTGCAATCCACGTGTCAGCCGTAGTGTATAATGTGGAATTTTAAAAGTGTTTCTCATGTGGCGAGAAAATCACTTTTGTTGGCAGCCTTAAAGTGCCAATATCTTTCGAAGTATAACTGTGAAATTGTTCAAATCTTCTACACACCTCAATGTTGTACTGCCCAATTGAATTATAATAAAGGCTGAAGTTAACTCTTGATATCTTATCTGGTGGAAACGTTAATGTGAGCGTTTCAACTTCACCTAGTTTCGAGCAGCGTAAAATGGAACTGCTCCGTGTTCGTTCGATGCGCCGGGCTTTAACCACACGCTAAAGACAACTTGCTTCACTTGTTCACTCGAAAATGACTCTATAACATCTGAAATATATATGCGGTATCAGCGGTATGATCCGTATGAGTTCTGAGTATGAGTTCTGAGAGCTCCTCTCTTCTGTGCACGACCTTTTATCAACTTCTTAAGGGGCGTATCCATCCCTTCCATAGCCTGTTGCTCCGTCATCGCTAGAAGTTTTAACTTTGGCTATACTTGACGGATTTTCAAATTTCAAAAACTCAAAATTAATTTCTTCAAAATTCCAAATCAGTGCCATAATTGAAATTAGATTTCCACAATTCTGCATGCCAAAAGTAATCAAATATCGTAGTTTCAGCAATCTCCGTCTTCCTTCCAAACTATCGTTCATTGGTTCGAGTCTCTCCTCCAATAGCGTAACTTCTTCCTTAGCACAATACCTTGTTTCCTGCGACTGCGTCGTAAATCTCCGATCTTTCTCGAACAAAATCATGACGTCACCAAGAATCTCAGCTCAACCAGCCTACTTGCATGAAATCTGCGTCATCCGTGCCTACGTCATGAATATACACGTCACAACTATGACATCCATAACTTTACTCATTTATGCCAATACAGCCATCGTGGTCTCAATATAATTCAATTTACGGGGGCAGTACCAATGAGTATGATACGCATGCCTATCTTTGTGATATAGCTGATAGATTATCCAATGATTTTAAAGTAACTCACCTGAACACGCAGTCACTTAAAATGCTAGAACATTTCGCAGAATTTGAATACACATTTGTTAACTCCGGTATTGATGTAATCGCTGTTAGTGAAACATGGTTCAATAAGTCCATTACTGATTCATCTGTAACCTTGCCAGGATATAATATCCACCGCAATGACAGACAACGTAGAGAAGGGGGTGGAGTAGCAGTGTATGTTCGACAGCACATTAAGTGCCGGGTTATCTGCAAATCCCCAAATAATGAGAATTTCAGACCTGAGTACCTATTCGTATAGATTTGCCTGAAAGATACTAAAGTATTATTTATTTGTGTTTATAGAGCACCCAAAGTCGGTTTTATGGAACTACTATTAAATGACATGCTTTCACACATTTTTAGTTATAAATATGTAATATTAGCCGGTGATTTGAATGCCCATTTTGGGTCGGCTACATTTGAAACGAAAAACATAATAGAAACTCTAAATACTTGCAATCTGTCATGGCTCCCGTATCAAGATACACATCACACTGCAACCTCCTCTTCTACTCTGGATCTAATAGCATCCAACTGCAATGAGCACGTGATTGAGTTTGGCCAAACAGCTGCTTCTGGCTTCTCAGCACATGATCTCTTATACGCAGTATATACCCTGTCACCTCCAAAATATAAGCCCAGTATTCGAACTTTTCGAGACTTCAGCAGGTTTAATTATGAAAGGTTTAAGGCCGATGCCATCTCAGTTCCATGGCACACTGTTTTCGAGCAGCAAACTATAGATGAGAAGGTAGAAACATTCAACACATTTTTAATTGATTTATATGATCGCCATGCCCCAGTGCACTCAGCTAACGTGAGGCACGCACCAGCTGCCTGGATCAACACAGAAATAAAAGATCTAATAAGATCTCGAAATAGAGCCAGAAAGAAGTGCAACAGAACACAGAAACCCGAGGACATTGTAGAATACAAAAGCTTACGCAACAGAACCCAGCAAGTTATTCGTAATACAAAGATACGTTACACTTATTCGCTAATTAATTCAGCTAAAAACTCTTCGGCTTTGTGGAGAGCTACAAAAACTCTCGGTGTTGGAAAATCCAGACACAAAAGCAATAACCCAACAATGAGCGCTGATGAGCTTAATAAGCATTATTTAAACGTATCAACCGTTGTAGACAGCAATAGAGTTTTGTCAACTGTTGCTAACTACAGGGAAAAATTTACTGACCGACGGGAAGAATTTCATTTTGGCTATATATATCCTGAGGACATTCATTTAGCCATATTTAGGATAACTTCAAAAGCCATAGGACCAGATCGTATATCTATTACGCTATTGAAAAGGAATATGGACCTCCTAATGCCAGTTTTATTGCATATATTTAACTATAGCCTGCAAATGGGTATTTATCCGACACAATGGAAAAAAGCCAACATCAAAGCAATACCAAAATTCACGAACGCCTTAAACTGTAGTGACTTTAGACCAATAAGTATATTGTGTGCAATTGGGAAAGCGTTAGAACGGATTGTTTTTGATCAGTTTTATGAATATATAAATTCCAACAATATCCTAAACCCGAACCAATCTGGATATAAATCAAAACATAGTACTCTGAGAGCCCTTATCAAAGTCACAGACGACATTCGTCTAGCAATGGACCGGAAGGAAATAACTATATTATCTCTATTCGATTTCAGCAAAGCTTTTGACAGAGTTCACCATGAGATCCTACTAGTTAAATTAAGAAATCTAGGCCTTTCAAAGTCAGTAACGAACTGGTTTAGGTCTTACCTAACAGGCAGATGCCAGAGAGTAGTCCTAGCAGATGACAATGTTTCAGAATGGTGTGAAGTAACAACAGGTGTGCCGCAGGGTTCGGTCCTTGGTCCACTCCTGTTCTCCGTGTATATAAATGACCTTCCATCTGTCCTTAAATTCTGTCAACATCATATGTACGCAGATGACCTTCAGCTATATCTACACGCGGATCTGAAATCCTTTCATTTGAACGTAGCTCTAATTAACAGTGACATTCAAAGCCTATCTCAGTACGCACTCGATCATAATCTAATACTTAACTTCGAAAAAACGCAACCGATCATCATCGGCTATACCAAATTACTCAGTTCCCTACCTGACCCAGTACCACCTTTACAGCTTGCATCCCAAACAGTTCCGTACCAGTCAGCAGTAAGAAATCTGGGAGTTATTTTTGACTCTCGATTATCGTGGCAGGATCACACAAACATGATTCTGAAAAGGGTTGCATCGTCATTATATCAAATTAGGCGAACTTGCTTCTATTTGCCTCAAAATGTACGAAAGATACGGATACAGAGTTTGATATTACCAATATTTGACTATGGATCTATAATTTACCATGATATGGGAGAGGTCCTCAATACAAAATTGCAAAGAATGCAAAATGCTTGCTTGCGGTTTGTTCTCAATGTACCAAGAGAGTCGCATATAACTCCATTTTACGTCCAGATTGGATGGCTTAAGTTAAAGGAACGAAGACAGTATGCCATGGCTCTGACTGTGATAAAAATTCTAAAATTCAAAATTCCGTCTTATATTTACTGCACACTAACTCCCATGCAATCAGTGCATAACCGTGCGAATAGACGCACTGCACAAATGCTCCAGATACCTCATCACAGAACCGAAAAATGCAAAGGTTCATTCCGTATTTCAGCTAGTATTCTCTGGAATAAATATAAATTGCACCAGTATTCAGGACTTTCTATCAGAGCGATAAAACACTCCCTTCATTGTAATCTATCAGCTATACAATTATCATGTTCAAGGTGAACGGATGTATTAACAAGAACTTCTATTGTCAACTGTATGTATAGGTTAAGTTTTTTTTTTCTTTCTTCATTTATTCTATTGTATTTAACCGCCCTCTGAATGAAGAGAGCTGCATAAAGAGGCTTTGTAGCCTCAGTGGCCTGTATAAGAGAAACAATAAATTCAAATTCAATCTATTACAGCAATCAAACTGAAATTAGGTATGTTGATTTAGGCAATTAAAATAAGTAGTATATATGAAAATAGTATATTTAGTTCTATACTTGTTTTTCTTGATCTTGGACCACTTCTCAAACATTTTCGGCACTTGAGATCTTATCATCTACTTAATACGATTAAGTGAAATATATGCAAGTCCACAAAATGCGTGTAATTAAAATCATGAATGTAATTTAGCGCGGAAACGCACTTTGCATAGATTAACGATTATCAATACCACAACTGTGTGTGGTTTAAGGTACATGTTTCTTCCCCTGTCAAACTTGAGTTTGAAATGTTGCTAAGGCTCATGTTGGTAAAATTATTACTGTTTTGTAGCATCTTAACATTGTCAATACGGTGCCATAAATTCAAGGTATTTATCATCATTTAAACACATGGAAGTGCATAAATGTGTATAATTTTAAAACATTACACGCAATTTAGCCAGTTAACTCACATTTGAGTAGGTTTACGATTATTCTGAACATTCATATTTTATTTTGATTTATTACAGTAATTAAGTTCAATTTATAATGATATTTGCTTCAAAATCTCTCTCACAACATTATATTTAATCATAAAAAACAGCATTTGATAAAGCAATGGACATGAAATAGTTACATGGGGAAAGTACGGGAGAATGGTTGATATATTATAGGCCTGCATGGGCCTATCATCATTATTGTATGTCTGTTTCACATAACTCAAGCTCTTAAACCAGAGAGGAATAGAAGGTGCGTTTTGTGCCATCATCTTCCAAATCGTCTCAATAGTACAGGAAAAATCTTGCATTATTTTCTTGAAAAGTCAACGGAAATGTATTTATTTGTTTATAAAGTGCATTTGAATAAATTTGATGGTAGCCCCTGTCAGAGCTGTGTCGCCTCCAGTCCGCATAACAGTAAATTGGTATATACACACAAGTAACCGATCGTAATAAATGGTCATTCAAAAGAAAGACAAATACTGTACCCACAGTATTGACAAATTGCACTCTGATTTCATAAATATTCACAATTTGTTTAAAAGTGTGTTTAAACAAATGAACAGGACGATACCTCTGGCAGAACTGTGTCGCGTCGAGCCACGTGTGATTATTATTATTATTATTATTATTATTAT
The DNA here is from genome assembly GCA_946902985.2 of Meconema thalassinum. Lineage (NCBI taxonomy): Eukaryota > Metazoa > Arthropoda > Insecta > Orthoptera > Tettigoniidae > Meconema > Meconema thalassinum. The sequence goes on from OX336388.2 coordinate 1,214,159,803, forward strand.
TATTATTATTTGATCATTATTCACAGATTACAGGGGGAGGAGTTATAAGAATGACACGTTTCGATCGTCAAGAGAACATCATCAAGTCTAAGTAAGCTAATTAAATCAATAATGTATAGGTTACATAAAAACTAGTACTATCAAGCACTACGAAGATAGCCACCCATGCCAGTATTTGTATTTAGCGTTTGCCTTTTAGTGCCGGGATTGTCCGAGGACAAAGGCTGTAACTGCTTCAATGCGGACACCCATGGTGTGAGCTACAAGTTCCATTCAATTTTGAAGTAGTTCCAACTTTAACCACCAGATGTCACCGACACCTAGTGGTGAACGCTGGAACTTTGATAGAGCGTTTCAACGAAGTCTAACCTACAATTTAGGTCCCCACAAGTTTAACTAGTGGAAGGTTCTTTTTCATACCATCAATCTCTGACATGGGACCGCCGGCTTGACTTCCCCTCCGAACCTAGACTGCTGTCACATGGAGATTTCTAACTTAGTTCATGTGCCTAGGGAAGCAGTTTGATTGACTACATGTGGCCCGTCTACCGCGCATTTATGAAGCCTGATATTGATTACCATTTGCATTCAATCAAATACGACCACTGAACTGTACATATGCCAAAATTTCGAGCTGAATGCCGTGTTTGGGCCTGTGTATCTTAAAACGCACACATTTACAGTATACCAGCTAGGCCTATACAACGAAATATGTACTTTCCAACCATTATTGTTCGTATTTGTGTGGTTTAATCGTAAGGATTTCCGTTCCAAATGGCGCCGTCGAACATCCGTGAGAGAAAGAACGGCTTGCTCAAAGATCACAGTTTGGTTGGTTCCTCAGTTTAGCCGTGTACGTTGAGTGTGTGTAGAATCTGGCTGATAACTTTGTTAATTGTGATAGCTGTATTAGTGTGTGTTATCTGTAATTCAGGTAAGGACTGAAGACGATCAGTTTCAAGTAGTTCCTACATTTGCTACCAAATGCTACCGTCAACGACACCTAGCTGTGAATTAGGCCACTAGATGCCACCGCAACCGGCACCTGGCGATGAATGTTGGAACTTAAAATAGAGCTTTAATTAAATCTAATCTAAAAATTTAGCTTCCCACAATTGTTGTTAGTTGAAGGTTCTTTTACATGTCATACATAAATCTATGACATGGGCCCGCCGGCTTTACTTACCCTCCGAAGGAAGGCATTCATAGATCCCTACGAAGCATAATATATCATTCAATGGGTCCTAAAGCGCTATCGTTCAGGTGGCTCTTCTAAAGCTTTTTATATAATTACCAGGTTCTCCTTAATGTAGATGGCGAGGAGATGTCAGCAAGACAGGCACTCGTCGTTCATCTACTTCCTATCTTTGTCACAATTTCAGGGCAGGCGCCGCTCCCCACGGTAAACAAAGCCTATCTGGACCATTTGAACAAGAAAGACGAACTACGAGGTATCTGCCCCTGTACTGTATGTTCCGTACCTATTAAAACTGAGCACCAAACTACCCAATACAACTCGACGAGATCCCTTCGCAGGGCAGGCAAACTCAGAGTTGACCTAGGCAGTCAGCTTCAGCTTCAATGAGCATTAATACGAAGAACATGGTTCTTGTCCATACTAAACGCATGCGTATAACACACTTTGTCAGGCATGTTTAGATCTTGCCTGCCCTTCCGATCAGTCACAATAATTACCGACTACTAACGAACATTTAGTAAGTTATTGTTAATTTAAGGGGCGGATCTACGAGTTCATCTGCCCTCCTCTTAACACAGATTAAAATATACAAAATTGGAATATATATTTAAATTTTGAGGTGGAAACCTAAATATTAACAAGACCTAAAAATAAAAAAGCAAAAATTAAATAGAACTAATAAGTAAAATTATAAACAAAAAATTACGGATTACAAAAAGTTCAGAATTTAAAAAAACAAGATGTTCAGCAAAGAACATATAGCCTACTTTCTCCTAAATGTATGGGTATCTTTATGACTCTTTGTCCTCATCCCTAACACAATCACCCCTACCACAATGTATTGTTTGTTTTCTTTTATATTGATAATAAGCCAGTAAGTGTCAAAATCAATATTATATACTTTATGATGATTGAATAACAAAACTACTAACTTATTGTAATGCATTCACGTCCGTTAATCTCTATATTAAGCCAGCCTGCAAAATTAAGAATCCTCCGCCCCAATCACAGTAGGTGGTGCTGCGACCTATCAGTGAATTAATCTTTATCTTGTACGCCTATGCACTGCCATCGTAATGTACTACGATGGCAGTGTTCTATGGGTGTTGAATGAGTAGGCAGTTTAAAGTAGCCAAGAGGGAGGCGATCCAGCTGGCAGTGTTTAAAGGTATTCGGAGCGCGATCGTGGCTAATAGTTGAACTACCAGTATTACAAAATTGCCTTACTTCAGGAGGCCAGCTCAGGCATTTACACAGCGTTATGTTTGGAACAATATTACCCACATAATCCACAAGAGGACAGCACCGTACAGAGGCATTAAGAAGGCTGTGGTTAATGACAACGTGTATCTAGTTCTTCTATTCTCCTTTTCCTATTGTCTTCTGTTTATGTGCGATGCTGGGACTGTGATTTTATTAATATACGAGAGTATATTTTATCCTCTCCTTTGAGCTAAATGACATTTTATTCAGTATCTGTGGAAAAAGCTCGAGCATATCATTTGTAAAAGAATTCAAGAAAAAAAAACTAACTGTAGCAGTACTCGATCCCCAGTCAACTGCGTGTCAGACTAACATGCTAGCCCAGAGCTAACCATATCCATGACGTCAGGTGTTCTTAACTGACATATTAGATACAAACTGTTGGCAAATAATGACTTTAAATAAACGATTTCTTCACTGCAGTACATCTTCATTAAAGATCATTTCATACAAAGTTTATATTATTGTATCAGTACGGTATATCACATACAACATACTAAAACTACTGAAATATAAGACAGGCACATGAGGACAGCTGCCATCTTGTCGTGTGATACAAACGGCTCAGCTCTTTTAAGCCACTCATACTGTATAATATTATGATATTAAATTATAATAAATAACGGATCACGACCTTCAGGATAGCTTAAACCCCCCTAGGCTCGATAATCGGAATTGGTGGGTCTTAAGCTATTTATTAAAATGGTTGCATAATTCACACGGCCGCCATCCTGAAATGGCATGGCCGATGACCTTGAATTTTGGGTGAAAGACGCGTCCTATATAAAGGTATGTTGTCACCAAATTTGGTAGAGATCGGATGATTAGTTTAGCCGTAATTTGATTTTACGTTTTGAACATTTGAGTGGCCGCCATTCTGTTTTGGTAAAGATGGCGGCGATATAAAGTATGACACTGAGGTGTCCTTTACTAGTGCTACCTCTGTACCAAATTTCGTTCAATTCGGTTTCACCGTGTTCGAATTGATAGGGGGGGACAGACATTCAGAGTACACACACTCACACACACACAGACACACACACACACACACACACAGACTCACACACACACATACACACACACACAGACTCACACACACACATACACACACACAGACAGACACACTTTTTTCGCCCTGTGTTGATCTCATAAGTCTACTTTCATTCTTTGCAAAAATCGAAAGTAGGCTAAAAATCCTCGTGCTGTCAATTAGTGTCAACAGTCAAATTACTAAATTGTTATGTATTTTGTGACTTGGTGTTTCTAAGTATTAATTTATTATTTGTATTCTGTGCATTTTGAACTCGGTTGCCCACAGTCTACATTTTAAGAATGATAGAGCTGTAACATAAAATCTGCCCTAAGAATGTAAGCACGAGCCGCCACTGCCTCAGGGCCAATTTACGTGACACCATTTCAATCACAGAATGAGGCAGTATATTTTTTCACAATGTTGTTTAAAAAAATATCTGTTGACAAGCTGAATGGCATTGAATTAATTCAGTCGATGATTTTTTTGTTTGTTATGAATTTCTGTATGGCTTAGTTTGCAATTGAATGTGGGTTTTAGCTGTTCCCAGCATTGTTAATATGTAGACAATGCCTTGAATTTAATCGCGTTGCGGGTTGAGAGTCGAGTGGAGTTGGGGGAGGTGAGCTAGAGTGTGGAGGGTGCCAGAGGTTACCCAGCGGCATGTCACATTCAGTGAAACACAGTGGTGTGGGGGAGTCCAACTCAAAGAATGGGATGACATATGATCGTCACACCAAGTGCTACAATACATCACGTGTAATCTTTTTTCGTGCACAGATAAGCTTCATACCATAGAGGGATTGTAGGAGAAATGCTTTCGTAAAAATTTGTAATCCCGATGGTTTAGTAAAAAAATTTCATTAATATTCTCTTGAGTGTTAAATTGTATTCCTCACAAGCAATGAGAGACGCATTCCTGACGACGTATTAAATGGTACAAATACCTTAATATTCGCTGTTGTTATTATTACTCAATACTCTGTTGAATTCATCCACTTAAAAATAGATTGGCTGCGTGACTCAGCGGTAACGATCTCGCCTGGTGTACCCAAGGCTGCAGGATCGAATCCCGGCGCAGTCAGTTGGCATTTGAGGGTGCGCAAATGCGAGGGAGCCATGTCATCACGTTAAAGATCCCCTTTTGAGAAAAATTCCGGCACTCTGGCGCCTCTAATGGCCACAGTTGTTAAAAGGGACATAAAACCAATCATATAATTATATTATTTCAGTAGTAGACTACCTGCTGCGGCGCTCACAAGCGACTGATCATGACAAATGAGCATTCAAATGAAAGAGAATCGACATTAGCAATGACGAATTGCACTCTAATTTCAAAAATAATTATAATTTCTTTAAAAAATTCTTTTTGAAAAATGTACGAAGTGTGCGATTTGCAGATACTGTTGCTGTAGGAAAATACGCTTCATAATTGCTGTCCACTCCACATTTTGGCCACTGTGATGCCTGTTTCATGTTATTTTAACAATCTGAGGCCTTTCCTTCATCATTTTGCATGGATTTCAGAAACAGTAAATCAAAGGAATGAGTACTCAAATCGTATCTCTTATATAAAATCAAGTGTCCTGACTGACTGACTGACTCATCATCGCCCAGCCAAAACTATTAAAGTTAGAACCATGAAATTTTTGGGATATGTTCGTTGTAAGTCGAAAACGCCCACTAAGGAAGGATTTTTGGATATTCAGGTTCTAAAGGGGTGTTAAGGGGGTACACCTGCATTTCATTGAATTACAATATCTCCGGCTTGGTTTCATTGAGGGATGTGATACTCGGTATAGAAACTTATCATCAAAAATAAGAAGACCCGTGTCTGAGGGTTTTTCGATGTGGTGTATATTATGAGGTGAAAGGGGTGAAAAGTGGGGGTTGAAGGATTCTTGACGGAGCGTGTATCTCTTAAACGACATAGGTGAGGAGTTTGATTCTCAGCGGGAAAAAATCAGCTTAAAAAATACGTAAATAGGTGTTTGACCGTTTTTTCATAAAACCAATTTAAGGGGCCCATGGGGAGGGGTGAAATTATGGGGGCAAAAAAAACAGGAAAGAAAGTGTCCTAACTGATTGACTGACAGACTCACTTCATCAAACTCAGGGTGAAAAACTGCTTAAAAATAAGTAAATAGGTGTTCGACAGTTTTTTTCATAAACCCAATTTTAGGGGTTCATGGGGAGGGGGTATTCTGTAAAAAGAAAATTGAAAGAAAAAGTCCTGACTCACTCACCATCGTCCTGCCAAAATTATTGAAGTTAGAAACATGGCATTTTGGGGGATATGATCATTGTATGTCAAAACCGTCCACTAAGGGAGGATTTTCGGATATTCAGGTTCTAAATGGGTTTTAAGGGTGTTGAACCTGCATTTCATTGAAAAACAATAACTCCCGATTGGTTTCATTGGGGAATGTGATATTCGGCTTATAAACTCATCATTAAAAATAAGAAGACATGTGTCTCAGGGGTTTTTTCGATGTGGTGTATATTATGAGGTGCAAGGGGTGAAAAGTGGAGGTTGAAGGATTCCTAACGGAGCGTGTATTTCTTAAACGACATGGGCGAGGAGTTTGAATCTCAGCGGTAAAAAATAAGCTTAAAAGATAAGTAAAAAGGTGTTCGACCGTTCTTTTTTCATAAATCCAATTTAAGGGGCCCATGGGGGGGGGGGAGATTTTTTTTTTGGGGGGAACAGGAAAAAAAAGTGTCCTAACTGATTGACTGACTCACTCACTCTTCAATCTCAGGGAAGATATCTGCTTAAAAATAAGTAAATAAGTGTTCGACAGTTTTTTTTCATAAATCAAATTAAGGGGGTTCATGGGGAGGGGTGAAATTCTGAAAAAAAAAATGAAAGAAAATGTCCTGACTCACTCACTCATCATCGCCCAGCCAAAATTATTGAAGGTAGAAACATGACATTTTGGGGATAAGTTCGTTGTAGCCTATGTCAAAACCGTACACTAAGGGAGGATTTTCGGATATTCAGGTTATAAAAGTGTCTTAAGGGCGTTAAACCTGCATTTTATTGAATAAAAATATCTCACGAGTGGTTTCCTTTGTGGATGTGATACTCGGAATATAAACTAATCATAAATATAAGCAGACATGTGTCTAAGGGTTTCTCGATGTGGTGTATATTATAAGGTGAAAGGGGTGAAAAGTGGGGGTTGAAGGATTCCTAACGGAGCGTGTATCTCTTAAATGACATAGACGAGAAGTTTGAAACTCAGCGGGAAAAAATCAGCTTAAAAATAAGTAAATCGGTGTTCGACCGTTTTTTTTTTCATAAATTCAAAATAAGGGGTCAATGGGGAGGGGTGAAATTCTGGAAGAACAAAAGGAGAAAAAGTGTCCTAGCTGACTGACTAACTCACTCACTCATCAAACTCAGGGGAAAAAGACAGCTTAAAAATAAGTTAATAGGTGTTCGAGCGTTTCTTCATATATCCAATTTAAGGGGCCCTTGGAGAGTGGTGAATTTCTGGGGGGGGGGGGGAACAGGAAAGAACTTGTTCTAACTGATTAACTCACTCACTCATCAAATTCAGGGTGGAGAACAGCTTAAAAAGAAGTAAATAGGTGTTCGACCGTCTTTTTTTTTTCATAAATCCAATTTAAGGGGTTCATGAGAGGGGTGAAATTCTGAAAAGTAAATGAAAGAAAATGTCCTGACTTACTCACTCACTCATCATCGCCCAGCCAAAATTATTGAAGTTAGAAACATGAAATTTTGGGGTTATGTTCGGTGTATGTCGAAAACGTCCACTAAGGAAGGATTTTTGGATATTCAGGTTCTAAAGGGGTGTTAAGGGGGTAGACCTGCATTTAATTGAATAACAATATCTCCCGATTGGTTTCCTTGGGGGAATTCAATACTCGGCATATTAACTCATCATTAAGAATAAGAAGACACATGTCTGAGGGTTTTTCGGTGTAGTGTATATTATGAGGTGTATGTGTGAAAAGTGGGGGTTGAAGGATTCCTAACGGAGCAAGTATCTCTTAAAAGACAGAGGCATAAATTATGAAACTCAGGGGAAAAAACAGCTTGAAAAAATAAGTAAATAGGTGGTCTACCGTTTTTTTTTCCATAAATCCATTTTAAGGGGCCCATGGGGAGGGGTGAAATTCTGGGGAAAGAGGTTCACTAAGGAAGGATTTTTGAATATTCACTCATCATCCGCCAGCCAAATATATTGCAGTTTGAAACTTGAAATTTTGGGGATATGTTCGTTGTATGTCGAAAACGTCCACTAAGGATGGATTTTTGGATATTCATTTTCTGAAGGGGTGTTAAGGGGGTTAAACTTGCATTTCATTGATTAACAATATCACACGAGTTGTTTCATTTGGGGGGGTGTGATATTCGACATAAAAATTAATCAATAAAGATACGCAGACATATGTCTAAGGGTTTATCGATATGGTGTATATTATGAGGTTAAAGGAGTGAAAATTGGTGGGTGAAGAATTCTTAACGGAGCCTTTATCTCTTAAATGACATTAGCGAGAAGTTTGAAATTCAGCGGGAAAAAATCAGCTTAAACATAAGTAAATAGGCGTTCGACCGTTTTTTTTTCTTTCATAAATCCTATTTAAGGGGTTCATGGGGAGGGGTGAAATTCTCAAAAATAAATGAAAGGAAATGTCCAGACTGACTCACTCACTCACCATCGCCCAGCCAAAATTATTGAATTTAGAAACATGAAATGATGGGGTTACGTTCGTTGTATGTCGAAAACGTCCGCTAAGGAAGGACTTTTGGATATTCAGGTTGTAAAGGGGTGTGAAGGGGTTAAACGTGCATTTCATTGAATAACAATATCTTACGAGTGGTTTCATTTGGGGATGTGATACTTGGCATATAAACCAATCATTAAAAATAAGCTGACACATGTCTAATGGTTTTTCGATGTGGTGTATATTATGAGTAAAAGGGGTGAAGAGTGGGGGTTGAAGGATTCCTAACGGAGCGTGCATCACTTAAACGACATAGGTGAGGAGTTTGAAACTCAGAGGAAAACAATCAGCTTAATAAAAATAAATAAATAATTAAATAAATAGGTGTTAGACAGTTTTTTTCATAAATACAATTTAAGGGGCCCATCGGGAGGGGTGAAATTCTGGAAGAAAAACTTCCACTAAGGAAGGATTTATGGATATTCATTCTCATCGACCAACCAAAACTGTTAAAGTTAGAAGAATGATATTTTGGGGATATGTTTGTTGTGTGTCGAAGACGTCTACGAAGGAGGGATTTTTGAATATTCAGGTTCTAAAGGGGTGTTAACGGGGGTTAAACCTGCATTTCATTGAATAACAATATGACTCGACTATGACGCGAGCGAAGCCGCGGGTACCTGCTATAATTTCATAAATATCGAATAACTGGTGAGTGTTATGATGATCCAATTTTCAGTGATTGCCTTCTTTAAGTTAGGGAACGTAGAACTTGGTGTTCTATAAATAATTTGGTTGAAATAAAAACATAACAACCTTTCACCTTAAGTCTGTAATTATAAACCTATTGGGGAAAGTGTGGTTTATGAACATGCGAGATTTCTCGCACGGGTCCGCTAGTAGCATCATTATTATTATTATTATTATCAGTTAAAATACTATACTTACACCAGACCTTTAGGGTTGGTTGGTTCCTTGGTTTAGGGGCTGCGACAGCACGTTCATGTAGCCCCCTGTACTTTGGGTATGTGTAGAATTTGTCTGACAACCGGTGTTAATTGTGATGGCTGTATTAGTGTGTGTTATCTGTGATTCAGGTAAGAACCGCAGTCAATTTTCAAGTAGTTCCTACTTTTGCTACCAAATGCTACTATCCACGTCCCCTAGCTGTGAACTTGGCTACTAGATGCCATCGCAACCAGCACCTGGTGACGAACGTTGGAACTAATAGAGCGTTATGAAATCTAACTTACAAATTTTAGCTTCACACAAGTGTAGTTAATGGAAGGTTCTTTTACATACCATAAATCTAGGACATGGACCCGCCGGCTTTACTTCCCCTCCGACGGAAGGCATACTGAGGGAAGAACTTTAGGGTCACAGACGTGATATTCATGGCCGGCATGTTTTCCCGCTACTATCGGTGGTCCATGCCTGAAGGCAGCTCATTGTCGAATCTTTGTGTATTTGTTGAAGCTATGGAGCTCCCATAAGATGAACGGCCAAAGGTTCAAGACTTTGCTTGCCGATAAATAGAAAATGCACGCTTTCGTAACCATAGTCTAAACCAAACACTGAACATTTGAGATATATAGATGTTTCTCTCTAAAAGTACAGTCGTTCAAAACAAAGACTATGCGTTCCCTTTTACTGCGCAGTCTTCCTTCTAGTTAACATATCGAACCCAGACTGAAATCTCAAAGGAATGACAAGAAATGAATTCAATAGCGCATTGTAATCCCAGACACTACTGTGAAGATCCTCGTGTAAACCCGATATTGGGACATGGCTAAAACAGTTACCAAGAATGCTCTTATTCTTTTGTGTGTGTGTGTGTGTGAGCGATTGTACATAATTTCGTAGCCTTACAGAGGCCATATTATAAAGGCATTAGCTATATTGTATAGTAATTATAATAATATTTCTATGGTCACATTGACGTATGAGTGTATAAGGTTGAGCAATACGGTCTTCTGCTTTTTCAAAACAAAACAAAAGGGCGTGGTGAAGTGGGGATTACAAAGGAGTCCAGAAATGTGTTCCGATCAAGAAGAAACTCCAAGAACTCCATGGTTTCCAAGAAAAGTCAAAACTTAAAACTGGCAAGACATGGACTGATGCGAGGAACAGCAGAGGAAATTAATACAGGAAAGCTAGGCGAACTTTAATGCCCAGGCGTAAGAAATGAGAAAAGAACAATAGAAATACCGTGTCCCATAGATGACTGAAACGACAATAATAATAATAATAATAATAATAATAATAACATATACATACATTTTCATTTGAGTCTGATTTGCCTTTCAGCGTCCAGTCTAGTCTGCAAGCCTCTGTTTCGAACAAGTCGCCTCTATGATCCCCTATTAGCAGTTAGCACTGCGGCCTCCTCTGCTTCTAAGTCTCTCACTTTGAAATCGTTTAACACTGAATTTAACCACCACCTCCTAGGTCTACCTGTACTTCTCTTACCCTCTACAGCCGAACTCATTAAACTCTTAAGTAATCCCTCCTCCCCCATTCTCTTCACAAGACCCCACCATCTGAGTCGGCTCATCTGAACAGCTTCATCAAGCGTGTTCATTTCTATCTTAGCCTTTATCTCTTATCTTTTTATGAAAATAATAATGGTAATAATCCGTCCTCGTGCGTGTGATCAACACCAGCCGACTAATGGTTGTCCAGGGTACTGTACGTCACTATATACACTCTTGGGGTATTTTAGTCAGTCGAGATTTATGAGATTTCATTAGGTGGGAAGGGCCAGCCTCTGATCGAATTTTCCTCTTTCTGGGTCGTCGCTATAATGTGCGAACGAGGTAGCGTGGCTCAGATGATTTACCGTCGTGTTGGTGGTGTAGTGGGGGGTCCAGGCGCTCTCTCTACCTGCATCTCCCATCCATTATATTACCCTACATCTATTCAATTTACGTGGCCACCAGGGGAAGGTGGGCTTTGCTTACAACCCTTTCTCTTGTAGATCCAGGGGTGAAACACCACCTTATCATATTAGTAACCCTCTCTGGCTAAATGTAGCGTGTCGTGTCGTGGTTAGTTAGGTCTACCGTAATGGCTGATCATCTGTGCGGTGGTCACACGTGAAGAAATTATGTTTCGGCTAACATTGAGGGACACGTATATTACAAGTTGACTAAATCTTTAAATTTAGCGGCTTAGGTGGCGTAGTTGTTAGCATGCTGAGCTTCTATGCCCAAGATCGTGGGTTCAAACCCGGCCGAATTTTAAGAGCGTTAAAAATCCCTCAGTATGCCTTCCATCGGAGGGGATGAAAAGCCGGCGGTCCCATGTCATAGATTTATGGCATGTTAAAGAACCTTCCACTAATTACACCTGTTTGAAGCTAAATTAGGTTAGGTTAAACATTTGACAAACGCTCTTAGGTTCCGACGTTCGTCGCCGAGAGCCGACTGCAGTGGCGTCTGGTGACCAGTTTCTGAATTAGTAGTCGCTGATGGTGGCGTTTGGCGGCAAAAGTAGGAACTACTTGAAAAAATTAAATGTCTGCAGTCCTTACCTGAATTGAAAACAGATACGCACATTAATACAGTTATCACAATTAACACCGGTTATCAGACAGATTCTACACACACCCAAAGTACACGGGGCTACATGACCGCGTTGTCGCAGCCCCTAAACTAAGGAACCAACCAAACAACCAACCAACCAAACTTTAAATTAGGGTGAAAAAAATCTCCCAACCCCCACCGAATTGTAAGTTATTTACTCGAACATTAGTCTGTACATCCACCTCGTTGCGTAGTGGCTGTTCACCGTGGAGGCCCGGGTTCAATTCCCGGCTCTGCGAGAAATTTAACTCTGATCTGAGGGCTGGAACGGGTTACACTCAGCCTCGTGAGGCAAAACTGAGAAGATGCGGGTTCGACTCCTACCTCAGCCATCCTTGAAGTGGTTTTCCGTGGTTTCCCACTTCTACAACAAATAAATGCCGGGATGTACTTAACCTATGGCCACGGCCGCCTCCTTCCCAAGTCGTAACTCAATTACAAATACCGGTTTTAGATCCGTTCATGTTTAGTGTAATAAAATGATTTTGTACCAGTCTTCAACTTGTAATGATTATGTTTTGAAAGTTGCTCTTCCCTGGGAGGAACTGGATGTTGATAAACTGAATTTTCTACAATCAACACTTTGTTTCTTTGAAAACGGTTGTTGTTGATCTCTTAGGGGCTCTACATGATCGTGGTCATATAGCCCCGTAACACGGGTGTGTGTTCAATTTGTACAATAAGCTGTGTTATTGTGATGGTTGTATTAGTCTGTGTATTAGTAATTCAGATTTAAATTAAATTTCTATCCAGAGACGGCAATTGAACCCGGGTCTCCGTGGTGACAACTAAGAATGCTCGCCACTACGCAACGAAACGGACTCTTTCAAAACAGCTGTTCAGGTAGGTAGATTACATAAAGAAAAAAGAATCGAAAGACATAAGCTGTTAATTCATTTTAGGGCTTGGAACATCTTGGTCATCAGCCCTGTGAACTCACGTGTTGGTTCAATTTGGCTGGTTAACTGGTTTTCTGTGGTGTCTGTAGTAGTGTAACTGCAATGATTAGGGTCAGAAATGAGGTAGGTCCTTCGTGACTCGAAATATCTTTAAGGCACTATCCCGCCGACATTTGTCTGTAGGAAGTGAGGCAAAAACCTGGGAGAAAGATCTCTCAGGATAGTTGCTGCCAACGCCTGGATTCAAACCTCTGATCTCCGGACTTGCTGCAGCCCCCCACCACGGTCGTGTTGACTGATTTAAAGTGCACGGCTATGCCGCGGGATAAATGAAATTCAATCCTATGCCACAGAATATAGAAACCTTAATGACTTAAGGGTGTGCCTTTGGTTGCATAGACGGTTTAACCCTCCAAGTGCTGAACGTTTCCCTCGTAAGTGCTAAGCATTTTTAAGGCAGAGTGGAGATATATATTTTTTAAATTATAGTCTAATAAATACAAATTTGTAACTATATACGACATATTTTATATCAATGTTTTCAGGAAAAGTTAGAGAATAAGATAATAATAGTTCCTTTTACTTACAAATATCCAGTAGAAGTAGATTAGTTAGATTAAAAAAAATCAATAGAAATCCCAATTTTAGAGGTTGGTTACAAGTACTATTTTATCTGAAATAAAATTCGAAGATAAACAAAATGTGCCAAATTTCATTACTATCGCAATGATATATAATAATAGAAACTTTGATGAATTATGAATAGTAAAACATTAACAGGAAAAAAGTCTAACCATATCACTTTTCACAGAATTTCAATCACATATACATAGGTGTAGAAAGTCATCATTTTTTTCCGAAGATCAAAAACCAACTTATATTGCCTACCAAATAGAGAATTTCATTTCACAGCGAGACTATTCGTAATATTGATTGTTATACAGATTTTACGATTTGTTATATCGATTTTACGAATAGTCTCACTGCGAGACTATAGCACTTCAGCGGGGGTCCGAATCGTCTCGTAGTGAGACGATAGCACTTCGAGGGTTATAGTGTTGATTTCGTGAAGGTACCTCTTTTGTGGGGTTTGATGATATCTGTGCTTATCGTAATTTCTTGCTAGATAATTTTTAAACGAATTATCTGCCAGAGCTTTGCTAGATCCAGGGGTTCATCTAAATTACACAAGAAACCAATATTGCAGTGTTTTTTTTAGCCTACTTTCGATTTTTGCAAAAAATGAAAGTAGACTTATGAGATCAACACAGGGCGAAAAAAGTGTGTCTGTCTGTGTGTGTGTATGTGTGTGTGAGAGTCTGTGTGTGTGTGTGTGTGTGTGTGTGTATGTGTGTGTGTGTGCGAGTCTGTGTGTGTGTGTGTGCGTGTGTGTGTGTGTGTGTATGTGTGTGTGTGAGTGTGTGTACTCTGAATGTCTGTCCCCCCCTATCAATTCGAACACGGTGAATGCGAATTGAACGAAATTTGGTACAAAGGTAGTACTAGCAAAGGACACCTCAGTGTCATGTTTTATATCGCCGCCATCTTGACGGAAACGTAATGGCGGCCACACAAATGTTCAAAGCTTAAATCAAATTACGACTAACCTAATCATCCGATCTCTACCAAATTTTGAAACAACATACCTTTATGGGGGGAGCATCCTTTGACCAAACCAATAGGTCATCAGCGTAATAGTTTGCGGATGGCGGCCATCTTTGTGTGAAAATCGATTCCCCCTATTAATTCGAACACGGTGCAACCGAATGGAACGAAATTTTGTACAGAGGTAGTACTAACAGAAGGCACCTCAGTGCCATGTTTAATATCGCCGCCATCTTGACGGAAACGTAATGGCAGCCACACAAATGTTCAAAGCTTAAATCAAATTACGACTAACCTAATCATCCGACCTCTACCAAATTTTGCAACAACATACCTTTATGGGGGGAGCATCCTTTGACCAAACTAATAGGTCATCAGCGTAATAGTTTGCGGATGGCGGCCATCTTTATGTCAAAATTGATTCCCCCTATTAATTCGAACACGGTGGAACCGAATGGAACGAAATTTGGTACAGAGGTAGCAATAGCAAAGGGCACCTCAGTGTCATGTTTTATATCACCGCCATCTTGACTGAAACGTAATGGTGGCCACACGAATGTTCAAAGCTTAACTAAAATTACGATTAACCTAAACATCCGATCTCTACCAAATTTTGCAACTACATACCTTTATGGAGGGAGCATCCTTTGACCAATCTAATAGGTCATCAGCGTAATAGTTTGCGGATGGCGGCCATCTTTGTGTGAAAATCGATTCCCCCTATTAATTCGAACACGGTGCAACCGAATGGAACGAAATTTGGTACAGAGGTAGTACTAACAATAGGCACCTCAGCGTCATGTTTTATATCGCCGCCATCTTGACGGAAACGTAATGGCGGCCACACTAATGTTCAAAGTTTAAATCAAATTACGACTAACCTAATTATCCGATCTCTACCAAATTTTGCAACAACATACCATTATGGGGGAGCATCCTTTGACCAAACTAATAGGTCATCAGCGTAATAGCTTGCGGATGGCGGCCATCGTTGTGTGAAAATCGATTCCCCCTATTAATTCGAACACGGTGCAACCGAATGGAACGAAATTTGGTACAGAGGTAGCACTAGCAAAGGGCACCTCAGCGTCATGTTTTATATCGCCGCCATCTTGACGGAAATGTAATGGCGGCCACACAAATGTTCAAAGCTTAAATCAAATTACGATTAACCTAATCATCCGATCTCTACCAAATTTTGCAACAACATACCCTTATAGAGGAAGCATCCTTTGACCAAATGAATACGTCATTAGCCTAATAGTTTGCGGATGGCGGCCATATTTGTGTGAAAATCAATTCCCCCTATTAATTCAAACACGGTGAAACCGAATGGAACGAAATTTGGTACAGAGGTAGCACTAGCAAAGGGCATCGAAGTGTTATGTTTTATATCGCCGCCCTATTGACAGAAACGTAATGGCGGCCACACAAATGTTCAAAGCTTAAGTTAAATTACGACTAACATAACCATCCGATCTCTACCAAACTTTGCAAAAACATACCTTTATGGAGGGAACATCCTTTGACCAATCTAATAGGTTATTAGCCTAATAGTTTGCGGATGGCTGCCATCTTTATGTCAAAATTGATTCCCCCTATTAATTCGAACACGGTGGAACCGAATGGAACGAAATTTTGTACAGAGGTAGTACTAACAGAAGGCACCTCAGTGCCATGTTTAATATCGCCGCCATCTTGACGGAAACGTAATGGCGGCCACACAAATGTTCAAAGCTTAAATCAAATTACGACTAACCTAATCATCCGAACTCTACCAAATTTTGCAACTACATACCTTTATGGAGGGAGCATCCTTTGACCAATCTAGTAGGTCATTCGCCTAATAGTTTGCGGATGGCGGCCATCTTTATGTCAAAATTGATTCCCCCTATTAATTCGAACACGGTGGAACCAAATTGAACGAAATTTGGTACAGAGGTAGCACTAGCAATGGGCACCTCAGTGTCGTGTTTTATATCGCCGCCATCTTGACTGAAACGTAATAGCGGCCACACGAATGTTCAAAGCTTAAATCAAATTAGGATTAACCTAATCATCCGATCTCTACCAAATTTTGCAACTACATACCTTTATGGAGGGAGCATCCTTTGACCAATCTAATAGGTCATTCGCCTAATAGTTTGCGGATGGCGGTCATCTTTGTGTCAGAATCGATTCCCCCTATTAATTCAAACACGGTGGAACCGAATGGAACGAAATTTGGTACAGAGATAGCACTAGCAAAGGACATCTCAGTGTCATGATTAATATCTCCGCCATATTGACAGAAACATAATGGCGGCCACACAAATGTTTAAAGCTTAAATCAAATTACGACTAACATAACCATCCGATCTCTACCAAACTTTGCAAGAACATACCTTTATGGAGGGAGCATCCTTTGACCAATCTAATAGGTCATTAGCCTAATAGTTTGCGGATGGCGGCCATCTTTATGTCAAAATTGATTCCCCCTATTAATTCGAACACGGTGCAACCGAATGAACGAAATTTGGTACAGAGGTAGCACTAGCAAAGGGCACCTCAGTGTCATGTTTTATATCACCGCTATCTTGACGGAAACGTAATCGCGGCCACCCAAATGTTAAAAGGTAAACTGTAATTACGACCAACCTAATAATCTAGTCTCTACCAAATTTTGCAACACCATATCTTTATGTGGGAAACATATTCTGACCAAACTGCAAGAACATCAGCCCAATAGTTTGCAGATGGTGGCCAAGTATGTGTGCAAATCGATTCCCCCTATCATTCAAACACGGTGAAACCGAATTGAACGAAATTTGGTGCAGAGGTAGCACTAGCAAAGGGCACCTCATATTCATGTTTAATATCCCTATAGCACGTTGTATTTCAACAAGCTACTACAACCAACATTCAATCATACTCCTTGAAAAGGACAAAGAGTTATAACAGTACCCATGCATTTAGGAGAAAGTAGGCTATATGTTCTTTACTGAACATCTTGTTTTAATTCAGTTTTACATATCATTCCAATGTGGTAATTCCAAAGCGATAAATATGCTTCCGAATAAGCTATAATTTTTGATGGAATCGTACCTGTAATTGGTTCATAGGAATACATTATAAAACACTAGATTACTGGTCAGTATAATGTGAAGGAACGATGACATTGGTGATGCGACTTTTAAGACACCACCTTCAACACTAGACAACTCCAAAATCGGCCTGCTTAGAATGAAAGCTTCATAATAAATTGTTTGTTGGATGGTAATGTCTTACTGGCTCTTACAGGAGAAATGATTTTGACTACGTCTAAAATTAATTTGGTGGTTGTGTACGGGACTAATTGAAGCATGTGCTCTGTACAAACACTTCAAAGCCTCTTCTCCTCCTGTCAGAAATAATGAAAAACACTATGTATTTCTTCACTTTCACCGGCAATAAAACTGCTCTTCAAGTTGAAGACTTGAGAAAATTAAAAATTGTTAGAAGAGTATTAACTTTTCCTTCTATGGCTGTAACTTTTTAAATGAAGGGAACAGACAAGCCGCGTGCTTATCTTGAGGTTGAGCTACGCCGGCCCAGGGTCTCTGAAAGCTTGGCTTTACCCTCATTCAATTTTACGATGCCATTCACACCCTGGCTGTATGACCTGACCGTTTCCTTCTTGGCCGACAATGTTAAGGATACGGTTGATGAGGAAGAGTAAGTATGTTGGTCTGTTGACCGTTTCAAGTGAAGAATTTCACGCCCGTCGTATGAAGGTTCAATGGGTTGTTTACTTCTGCTACATCTCATTGATTTATGGTTATATGAGGCTCATTCTCTTAGTTATTTTGTATTTTTATTTATATTCGGTCTCTTAGTTTAACTCTTTATATTAAACATTAGATAGGCTAACTTACTTCTGACACGCATAAAGAATATTATTATTATTATTATTATTATTATACATAATAATAATAACAACAATAACATTCTTTATGTTCGACCATGGCGAAATGTAAATATTATGTGTCAGAAAACTGAACTGTAATGAGGCTCATTATAGTACAAGTTTTCATTATGACACAGTTTCTCCCACCAATCAGAGCTCAAGAAACAGTTGTGTGACCAATTAGTTAAGGATCGCATCGCACCTGCGCTGATTTCCATGGCCTCCTGTTTTAAATTTCACTGCGTGGCTAGTGTTATAGTGGGGTATTCGAGGAGGCCATGGTCAAATACAGGGTATTCTCTGCGTCCCATGCGCTCTGTACAGTGCAGTACATAAAACTGGCGAAATCTCGACAGATATTTATGAATATTTATGTTCAAACATAAAATTGTCATACAGGTAATTATCGTCGAATATAAACAGTCGTATGCAACTCGCCTGTAATGGTAATTAAGACACTCGTTGGTTGTGTCTAGCTCGCCACTCACTACAGTGCCGCTACCTGATACGCGTAAGGCTTCATCGCTCGGCTATGTTTATATGCAAATCGTATCTTAATTATTGCCATTATGTGCTAGTTGCATAATGCACTATTATGATTATTATTATTAATAATAATGATAATAATATTCATAAAGAATACTATTATTATAATTTAAGGGCGTTCACGAAGATGGCAAGCTGAATAGCTAGCGGATGGACGGTGCCAGGGAAAGAATGCAACTATAATGGACTGCAAAGAAGTCTTCTACAGATGTGTAACTTAACAGTTATTCGACGTGGTCTCTAATGATATTATTACTATAAATTACTAAGATGTAAGTTGCACAAAACTCAATCTCCTAAATCAAAGGGAATTGGGAGGTTCGGTCTGCACCAAAATCTTTATAATTGATTCAAAAATGACAAACAGCGGGGCGTTGGTTGTGTCTACTGTAGCTCGCCACTCACTACAGTGCCGCTAGCTGACACGCGTAAGGCTTCATCGCTCGGATGTATTTATACGCAACTCAATAGTTTCGGCGTGAACCAGCTTCTACTGTACTCTATTTCATGCTTGTAAAATGAGACGAGAACTGGGATTTCGCTTTGGGCTTGTCTCATTTTTCTGCGTTAATTTACCTTTCATTTACGTTCTTGGTTGCTGACTCTTGACTTCTGAGAGATAAGACTTTTGTTTGCTGTGCTCAAATTTGTGGGATCGAATCCCGGTGCAGTCAGTTGTATTTCGAGGTTGCTTAAAGAGAGACCCTTCGTTAAAGATCCCCTTCAGGAAAGAAATAAGTTGTCACCCCGGGTGCATGACATCTCTAAAGCTGCATTAGTTCAGAGGTTGAAGTGGTAGAAGCCATTTATCAGTGTTGCTTAGTTTTATTAAAGAACGCTTTCCAGTCGGTCAACACAAATTGTGTCCAACTAAATTTGGCGGAAGAACAAGTATATATACACCCCAATCTCAATGAAATATTACATTACATTTATCGCAAAATAATACGCTATCATGGCGATCGAAATTTGTCATCCAATTATTTACCCCCATTTTTAGCCTACTTTCGTTTTTTGCCGCCATCTTGACGGAAACGTAATGGTGGCCACCCACATGTTTAAAGCTTAAATCAAATTACGACCAACCTAATCATCTGATCTCTACCAATTTTTGCAACAGCATACCTTTATGTGAGAAGCGTCCTTTGACCAAGCTACCAAGTCATCAGTCCAATAGTTTGCAGATGGCGGTCATATATGTATGCAAATCGATTCCCCCTATCAATTCAAAGACGGTCAAACCGAATTAAACGAAATTTGGTACAGAGGTAGTGCTAGCAAAGGGCACCTCAGTGTCATGTTTTATATCGCCGCATCTTGACGGACACGTAATAGCGGCCACCCAAATGTTAAAAGCTTAGAGCAAATTACGACCAAACTTATCATCTGATCTCTACCAAATTTTGCAACAATATACCTTCATGTGAGAAGCGTCCTTTGACCAGGTTACAAGGTCATCAGTCCAATAGTTTGCAGATGGCGGTCATATATGTGTGCAAATCTATTCCCCCTATCAATTCAAACACGGTGAAACCGAATTGAACGATATTTGGTACAGAGGTAGCGCTAACAGTGGGCACCTCAGTGTCATGTTTTATACCGCCGGCATCTTGACGGAAACGTAATGGCAGCCACCTATATTCTGGAAGCTTAAATCTAATTACGACCAACCTTATCATCTCATCTCTACCAAATATTGCAACAACCTGTTGTTTATCAAGTATTAACGAAGGTCATCCGTGGTGTAATGGTAGCGACTTGGGCTCTTGGTCTGGGGGTTCGTGGATCAAATCACTGCAGGTTCAAATTTCTTTACTTCGTTCTTTTTGGTATTTATTGATTTATAACCACCTGTACTCACACGTTATAATATTAAGCATATATACTGTAGTGTGTATTTGCAATCGAAAATATTATATATATACTTATAACACCACATATTTCAACACTCGCATACCGCGATTAATATTCGTTGACCTTGATCTGCGGTAGAGGCTATTGTTGTTGATTCTTTAGGGGTTTTGCGTCATATTGGTGTTGTAGCCCCGTTTACTTGTGTGTGTACGTTTATACGAGGAAGGATTTGGGTTGGAAGCTGTTGGTGGTGGTGTTTCATTTGAGATACTTGGGCATCATGGTCATTTAGCCCCGTGTACTTGGGTGAGTGTTGAATTTTGTCTGATAACCTGTGTTATTGCGATGGTTGTATTAGTGTGTGTATATATAATTCAGGTGAAGATTCAACCAATCAACGTTTAATATCCGTATAGCTCGTTGTATTTCAACAAGCTACTACAAACAACATTCAAATATACTCCCTGAGAAGGACAAAGCGTTATTACTATACCCATGCATTTAGGAGATAGTAGGCTATATGTTCTTTACTGAACATCTTGATGTACATATAAGCGTGTTATTTTGTAAGAAATATCTTATTGTAATTAGTTCGAAGTGTAGTAAACATCCTTCATTCTTCAAGAGTTGAAGGCATTTTCTTTCTCTCTCATTTATTTCCATCATGTTTAGTCTTTTAATACTATATAAGTCAGCAGCAGTAATAACAGTGGTAGTAATAAGACCTCATAATCATCTTCGTTACTAGAGGCCGAAAACCTTGATGTTATGCCCCTTAAGATCACAACACTGCAATTATTATCACAGTTACTGGGGTCAAGGTTCGAAGGTTAAACCACCCATACAAAATGACGTGCTCGTTAGATAATGGAATATATTGTCATATGTCTATGTTGCATGCTATGTACAGAGTCTATTTTCATGTTTGATACGCAATTTCCCGTTTTGTAATGAATGGAAATGCAAACCCAGAATAGCCGTATTTGCTGTAGGTAATAGCCTTTCAAAATCATATGTTCATATTGTTGTCATTATCGTAGCATGGGTGAATCCATCCGTTCCTAGAGGGGATGGCCTGGTGTATTATGATGATACGCGTTATTATTATTATTATTATTATTATTATTATTATTATTATTGGGGAGCGTGATGGCGCAGTGGCTTAGCTGCTCGTCTTTCACTCGGACGCCTGGGATTCGAATCCTGGTAACAGCTGGGTGAAATTTTCACCTGAAAAATCACGTGGTGTCAGGAAGGGCATCCGGCCTTAAATCCCCGGCCAAAACCAAAATGAGTCTAGTTGACTCTGGCGACCCTAATTAATTGGGAAAAGTCGAAGAAAGTACTGTTATTATTATTACTATTTTAATATATATCGTTATGCCCATCTGTGGCGCGTAACTGAACTTATTTAGCTAATGATGTTTTTTTTTCTTCTTCCAAAATCTCTTCATCTGGGCACAGAATATCTTCCTTCATTCTTCAGTCCATGATTTCTTGGTCCGGGTAGTAATTTTCTCAGAGAAGTGATGGTTGTTGAATAATGTTCTGATCTTTTATTATTTCTCTGTAATGCCAAATTCTTGAAGATCTTTTTCTATTTCACTAAGCCAGTTCTTGACTTTCGTTGAGAATCCTTCCGGTTTTTACTTTGTCATTGTTCATTCTGAGAATGTGGCCTTTTTCTGAAGGTGTCAGTAATCTTTTCAGCTTGCTGATAAATCTCCTGATACTTTCGTTTCATCCAGATTCCTACTGAACACACTGGTCCAAGGATTTTCCTCAATATTTTCCTTCCTTGTTTCTCGACGTCTTCAATAAGAGATCTGCCTCCAATGATCAAGGTTTCCCAGGCTTCAGGTCTGATTACTGTGGCGAAATGTATTAATTTTGCGTTCCTCGATATTGACTTTTTATTTTTTTTAATTGTTATTATAATACCTTAAAAATAATTTTCATACACGAATCCAAGATCATAGGTAAAGCCTCACTAGCGGCAAACATTTTGAAACGATTTTAAGTTACTGCATTGTATGCCCGGAGTACTAATGGCAATGTCAGGAATTATTTCGCTTGCGTTTTCCTCATTGAAAGTGCCCATATTCAGAAAGATCATCAAAATAGCACAATTTTATTTTTACGTCAGGATTAATTTCATGAAATAATGGAGTAAATTATTACTCCGCATGAGCATTCGTGTGACAATAAACCGCGTGGGTACTGGAGTTTTAAGAATGTACAAACGTATGCTGTTCCAATTTTTGTGGGAGACAGATTATATTCTCAAAATCAGTTGTTTTCAGGTGAATAGTGCCACAAAATATTATTGTGGCTTCTTCTCACGCAATAAATAAATAAAATATTTTGATAAAACTTTTACTTAGGCATACCTCACTAAAAATTATATTTCATATAAAAATTCAAATTTGACAGACCCGGTATGTTATAAGTAACATTGGAACATAAAGCTTTTACTATCCCCCGTGATACTGGATCTGGACTGAAAGGCTGCAGAACAAAAATGGTTCATTATACAGAAATACATTTTATTCCATGGACACTAACTTATCTTTCTTGTCTCTTATTATTATCAGACCTCCTCATGGTGTAGTGGCTAGCATTCTTGGCTGTCGCCCCTGAGGTCCGGAATATATTCCCGACTCTGTATAGAAATTTAATTTTGGTCAGAGACCTTGAACGGGGTACACTGAGCCTCGTGAGGCAAAACTGAGAAGAGGCGGGTTCAATTCTCAGATCGGCTACCCCAGAAGTAATTTTCCCTGGTTTCCCCACTTCTATTTCAGGGTCCATGCTGGGATTGTACCTAACTTAGGTCACGAACACCTCCTACTTAATCCCAGTCCCATTTTCAAACACACACTTATACGACCATTGGATAGATCCTACACGCAACTGAGTACATAAGCACAATATCGCTAAGTACATAAATGACTCAACAACAACCCACTGTTATTTCTTTGAACTTTGTATCAAAAAATGTATAAGCAAACGTGAAGTGTATTTTTGTTTCAATCTATAATATTTTAACGTATTGATTTATTTATTTCATATTTTAACGTGATAAAATCCATAGTCAGCTTCCAGTCGACTGACCGGATCAGGGAATGGAATGAATAAAGCCCCAATCTATTGGCGAGGATATGAACTGTGCCGGCTGCTGAAGCCTGTCGCACTCCTCGGAGGCAATGATTAAATGAATTACAGATGAAATGAAATGATAGTGGAGAGTGTTGCTGGAATGAAATTTTTGACAGGGAAAACCGGAGTACCCGGAGAAAAACCTGTCTGCCTCCGTTTTGTCCATCACATATCTCACATGGAATGACCGGGATTTGAACCATGTACCCAGCGGTTAGAGGCCGGCGTGCTGCCGCCTAAGCCATGGAGGCTTACTATTTTATCGTATTTATTTATTTATTTATTTATTTATTTATTTATTTCATATTTCAATGATTTTATTTAAGTTATTTATTTATTGTAATGTCTGTCTTTCTTTCTTTCTTTCTTTCTTTCTTTCTTTCTTTCTTTCTTTATTTGGTTCTTTGGGCCACCTATGGACCACGGTACTTGTGTTTTAGCTGTTGTCTGCCACTCCTGGTGTTCTTTGTGTTCTTTGTGTGCTGTTTCGTTTCATTTCGTGCTGAAATCTTAAGTCTTTCTATTGGACCAGTATTCTTTCATTTTCTTGCTGAACTCTATTTTACGTTCCTCGAACCATTTCCTAGACTCGATGTGGCGAGCTTCTGTAATGGATGTGAGGAAAGGTGGTTTCATTGGTCAGACGGTAGCGACTCCTGTCATGTCTTGTTGAATATTAGGTTCAGCAAGATCCTTCTGAATTTGTTTGATCCACAGTGACCTAGTGGCTTTAACCTTCTTAGCAATTTATTTTATGAAAATGAATGAAAATCCACAGCCTGCTTCCAGTCTTCGACCGGGTCAGGAATGGAATGAATGATGCCCCCATCTAGCGGCGAGGATATGAACTGTGCCGGCTGCCGAGGCCTGACGCACTCCTCTGGGGCAATGATTAAATGAATGACAGATGAAATGAAATGATAGTGGAGAGTGTTGCTGGAATGAAATTGTGACAGGGAAAACCGGAGTGCCCGGAGAAAAACCTGTCTGCCTCCGTTTTGTCCAGCACAGATCTCACATGGAGTGACCGGGATTTGAACCACGGACCCAGCGGTGAGAGGCCGGCGTGCTGCCGCCTAAGCCACGGAGGCTTTAATTTATTTTTATTTTATATTTATTGATTATATTTTAGTAGCTTGCCACGGTGGGTGAAAGGATAGCGTGTCGGTCTACTAACCTCAAGATTGCAGGTTCGCCCCTGGCCGTGGTAAGTGATTTTTAAAAGGCGGCAAAAATACGACACGCATGTCATACGATGTTGGCATGTCAAAGAACCCATTTGAATTCAGTAAGCCGTGTTCATAATGGCGAAATGAATCTCGGGAGTTTCCGCCAACACAAAGTTCCTAATTTCTCTACTAGAGAGCGCTATAGTGTTCAAGGAGCTTAGTTATCTAACCTCTTTGACTTTCATAGTGCTTCAAGGAACAACGTAATTCGACATGCAAGCTACCCTCTGGGTGTCAAATTACAAAGCTTGCACCCGGCACCCGAGGCCATACGATATTATTATTATTATTATTATTATAGTTTATTGTTTGACAACATTATCACGGCAAATACCGGCTACATTTCTTTTACAGCCTGGTTCGGCCTTAGCAAGGAACCATCTGTACTGAGATAATTACGATTACACTGTTCCGAGACCTCACATCCATGTCGTGCCCGCAGTCTTCACGAGTCTCCTTCATTTGTAGGGTGAGCTAAATTCCCATCTGGATCATCGAGCTTTGCTGAGTATTCGGCCAGGGCATTGTCACCAAGGAACTTCCTAACAATATGGCATGTGTTTAACAGAACTGCCTTCTGAAGTTCAATATATATCTGCGGGTGCAGATTCAATATTGATAGACTACTGTGGAGAGTTTTCGGTATAACACCAGTACACGATACAATTATTGGGATGGTAGTCACCGAATCAAGTTTCCACATCTGCTTTATCTCAATTGCCAGCTCTGTGTACTTAGATATTTTAGTAGCAGCTGTTGTTTGGATGTTTTGAGTGTTGGGACATGCGACATCTATCAGTAATGCCTCTTTGTGTACTTTATTGATGACAATGATATCTGGCCGGTTGTTACTGACTGCGACATCTGTCACAACTCCTCTGTCCCAATAGAGCTTGTGTGTGGCATTTTCGAGTACTGCAGATGGTGTGTATTTCCAATAGGGGACGGAGCTTTGAAGAAGTTTGTACTTCAATGCCAGTTTCTGGTGGATAATGTTGGCAACTTGATCGTGTCGATGTTTGTAGTCAGTGTTGGCAAGGTGGGAACAACCTGATATGACGTGTTGAATGGTCTCACTACATTTGCCACAGCGGCGACATTTCTCACTCTCTGTTGCTGGATCTTTTATGATAAATTTCCGATAGCTTCGAGTAGCAACAACTTGGTCTTGGATAGCTACAACAAATCCCTCTGTTTCCGGAAAGAGGACCGAGTGGGTCAGCCATGCGTGCGACGCTAACTTGTCGATGTGAGGCTGGTCCAACTCATGTAGAAACTTCCCATGAAGCGCCTTCTGTTTCCAATTCCCGATCTTGTATTCAGTAGTTTTCATTTCTTTTACTGGTGGATCTAAAGATGACAGATGGAGCGGTGTGTAATTATCATCAGCTGAAGATACAGTGTGATGGAGAGGGGATGTTTCTCCTTTGTTGTGGAAAAATGCACGCAGAGTTGTCACTTGTTTTGTATGAAGGTTCATGATGTCTATCAGTCCTCTACCACCTTCAGACCGAGGTAGAGTCAGGCGCTCTGTTGCTGATTTCGGATGGTGCATACGATGGCGTGATAAAAGCACCGATGTTTTTCGTTGCAAATCGTGCAGTTCAGTTTGAGTCCACCTGATTATACCAAAGGAGTATGTAACTACGGGCATTGCAAATTTGTTAACTGCCTTAATGATATGTTTAGCGCTAAGTTTTGAAGAGAGAACACTGCGAAGTCGTGAAGTAAACTGCTCAGTTATGTTCTTCTTGATATCACCATGTCTGAGACGGGTACTCTGGGCGAACCCAAGATATTTGTACAATGCGCCTTCCTCCAACGGCTGAATAATTCTTTGTCCCTCTCCAACATGTATTCCTTGTGCAGAGTGCGAGCCTCTAATAACAGTCTGTGTTCTGCACTTATCAAAACCAAACTGCATATGGATATCTGAAGAAAAGCTCTGAGTGATAGAGATGAGATATTGTAGGTGCACTTTAGTTGATGCATACAGTTTAATGTCATCCATGTAAAGAAGATGGTTCATCTTGTACGCTTCACCATGATTACCCTTAATACTAAATCCGTAGTTGCTACTGTTCAGGATTTGCGAGAGAGGATTCAATGCCAGACAAAACCAGAGTGGGCTTAGCGAGTCTCCTTGAAAAATTCCTCGGCGAATCGGTATTAGTGAAGATGTTAAACGAGTGCCACCCACTGTAAGTTGGAGAGCAGTGCTCCATGAAACCATTGCGCACTTCAGGAAGTTCACTATAATAGGGTTGACCTTGTAAATCTCCAAGCTCTGTATAAGCCATGTATGAGGCACGGAATCGAAAGCTTTTTGGTAATCAATAAAGCAGGCATAAAGATTTCGTGATCTACGACAGGCCTGCTCTAATGCCACGGCATCAATAGTGAGCTGTTCCTTACATCCTTGAGAATTCCTTCTGCAACCCTTTTGCTCCTCTGCGAGAATGGCGTTTTCCTGACAATGCGCACGAATTCGATTTGCAATAATGGATGTAATGATCTTATAAAAGTTTGGCAAGCAGGTGATGGGGCGATATTTAGATGGATTTGTGATTTTAGAGTCCTTTGGCTTGAGATAGGTTAACCCTCTGGCTAGGAAAACTGGAAATGCAGCAGGATTTTCCAGAAAACACTGTATGTGAATAGCCAGTAAACGGTGGGTACATGTGAGCCTTTTATAGTAGTAATTATGGATCCGGTCAATTCCAGGTGCTTTCCAATTCTGTAGGCTGCTGGTGACCTGGCGTAGTTCCTCAACATCAACGTCTGTATGTGCCATTTGATTTATTCGTCTGGTAGCATTCTCTATTTCCTTAAACCACGGAGCTTCATTGTTGTGTTCTTCCGGCCTAGACCATATTGATGACCAGTAGTCGGTAACACTCTCCGCTCTGGGTCCTTCTGGAGAATCATTCTGAACTTGAGGTGTCTTTTTCAGGTCTTCATAGAACTTTCTCTATTATTATTATTATTATTATTATTATTCTTGCATCGTTATGCCCGACTCAGGAGCACGGTTGAACCTGTTTAGCTGATGTGTTGGCCTTCTTTTCCTTCCAAAATCTCTTCATCCTCTCGCTGAGCGCCTGTCTTCGGTCTTCTGTCCAAGTTATGGTGGCCCTTGTGTTGGGTTTGTCTTCAAATTGGTGATTGTCGATTAGGGTTCTGAATTTGCATCTGTCCTGTATAATATTGTCTGAAATGTTGATTTCCTGGAGATCTGTTTCAATTTCACGTAGCCAGCTGTTCTTGGTTTTTAGTGAGAGGGCCAAGTTGAGAATTCTTTTAGTCAATCTGCCATTGTTCATTCTGATAATGTGCCCGTAAAATTTCAATCGTCTTTTCCGAAAAGTATGAGACATTTTTTCACATTGGCGATATATTTCCTGGGATGACTTTTTCCTCCAGATTCCCTCTATAAAAACTGGGCCAAAACTTTTTCGTAAAAATTTCCTTTCTTGTTTTTCAATCTCTTTGGTTAAAGATTTGCCACCAATGATTAAGGTTTCTGATGCATATAACGCCTCCGGTTTGATTACTGTATTATAATGTCTAAGTTTTGCTTTCCGAGATATTGATTTTTTGTTATACCTATTCCAAGTGATTCTGTAAGCGTTCTGTAATTTGGAAATTCTCTCTTTATTTGCGTCACGGTTTAAACCAGAGGGCTGAATAATTTCTCCCAGATATTTGAATTCGTTCACTTGAAAGATTTTGCCGAATTTAGTTCTCATAGGTTGTCCGTCTAAGTATCGTGAGGCTCCTTCCATGTACTGAGTTTTCTCGTAAGAAATTTGAAGTCCCGTTTTGATGGCAATTTCATGTAATTTTTCAATGGAATGAATTGCTTCTTGCCTGTTATTAGAAAGGATTGCTATGTCATCAGCAAAGGCCAAACAATGTACATGAATTCTATCTTTGAGTAGTCTGCCAAGGGTTATTCCCTTAGTTTCCTTTTCCCAGGTCCTGATTATCTTCTCAAGTATGAGGTTGAACAGTAACGGAGATAATCCGTCTCCTTGGTGGACCCCAGTGTTAATTGCAAAAGGCTCAGATATTTCGCCGAGGAATTTAACTTTTGACGTAGTGCCAGTTAGTGTTTGTCTGATTAATTCTCTTGTTTTTCTATCCACTTGAAATTCTTCTAGAGTATTGAAAAGTGTTTGACGATCTATAGAGTCATATGCTTTTCTGAAATCTACAAAGGTAATGAATGACTGTCTGTCTGGTTTTGCGCATTTGTAGGATAGTTTTGAGATTAAGAATTTGTTCCGTACATGATCTTCCTTTTCGGAAACCTGCCTGGTATTCTCCAATCAGACGGTCTGTTTGTTTCTCAAGTCTAGTGAGCAGGGCTTTGGAGAAAATTTTATAAATAACTGGTATCAAGGAAATTCCTCTATAATTATTGATGTTGGTTTTATCCCCTTTCTTGTGCAGTGGATGGATTAGCGCACATTTCCAATCCTCAGGTATTTCTTCGGTGATCCAGATGTTCTCAATAATTGAGTGGATTTTCCGGGCTACGTTCTCACCACCTATCTTCAGCATTTCGGCAATTATACCATCTTCCCCTGGGGCTTTATTATTTTTGAGTCCATGGATTATTTCTTTAATTTCTTCCAATGTTGGGGGTTCTGAATCTTGGTTGGATGTTTTTTTTTTTTTTTCAAAGATGAGTTGTTCTTTAGGGGATTCACAGTTTAAAAGATCCTTGAAATAATCTGCTAGAAGTTTGCAATTTTCTTGATTATTTGTTTCCAATGTCCCATCCGGGCGTTTGAAGCAAAGACTGGGTGCCTGATAATTTGATAATTCTTCTCTGAATGTTTTGTAGAGGTTTCGTGTATTGTTTTTAGTAAAATCTTGTTCAATTTCAGCCAATCTGTAGTGATCGTACTTGCATTTTTCAGATCTGATGATTTTAGAGGTTTGTTTCTGTACTTTGGTGAATTCGTGCCAATTATTATTATTATTATTATTATTATTATTAATATTATATTTTATTTAGTTTGTTAGTTATGAATTTATTTTATTTTAATTTATTTTATTTTAATTCTTAAATTTCAGTCCTCGTTTTTTTAAATTCAAGTTTAAAACAAACGTAATCAGACTTAAAAGAGTTGGTGCCAGAAGCTACAGTATACCCAAGGGGTAAATGATCTCGATGTTCCATCTCTTAAAACAACAATCACCATAATCTTCTATATGGTATGTGGCTTGTTCTGAAGTGGCATGAGGTGTTTTGAGTGACACTATGTTCTCATTGTCTAATGTTCCCATCCACGACATTTAACAAAGAATATTCTCTTTTAGCAGAAATTATATAATACGCTACTTCCACAAGTCTTATCTCCACGAATTGCCTCCGCTGCGGTATACAAAAGACTTACACCAACACGAGCTTGAGGGAATAAAATTTGTCGAGTTCCGTGAAATACTGCCCCGCTCTGTGAGTCCTGGCGCGGCTTGCGGATGTCTATTGTGCTCCAGGAGATGGCCGAGGTTTCAGCACACGTGGGCTGAAGAAAACCAGCATTGTACACTTGCCTCTTGATTTACGGGCCGACTCTTCCTAATGTGGGTCGTGAACGTGGAGAGAGAGAGGAAAAAACAGACCACTTCCGAGTGAAAAACCTTTTCTAATTTCACCACCAAAGAGGGTAAAGTGTGGCAATATAAACACAAACTGAGGGACCATTGATCTGTGACTGTGACTAAATTGCTAGGGGAAAGCCTCCCGCCACATGTTCTTGGAAGGGTCTCGGGCCTTCTTGACCTTGTGCGCAGTTTGTTTGGGGTTTCAAATTACGGAACTTTATGTCCTGGTCCCTGGACACCAATGCTAACTAACTGTTCATTCCTGAAATGGTGGCTGTCACACATTGATGTAGAATCATATTACCATTGCACCCCGCCCAGAACATGTAGAGGAGAGTTGGCTATCTCCGTGGTACTGCTAATTCCGCAGTACTGGAAATATATTTTAATTCATGAGACGAGTTCATCTCACCAGATTTATATCTCTTGGCTATGAATTTTGTAACTACAAATGCTACCAACTGGTGGTTAAAACATTAAAACCTGTTTTATTTGTTTGTGAAGTAGGCCCTATTCATAAAATCCCTAGTATTTTATTGATCCCATAATGGTAGGGTATTATCATATTGCGGCTTTTGACAATGTACTTGGGATTTAGCACTAGTACCACTAGTATCAACCAAAATTTCATAAAAAGTTACAGAGTTCAACTTTATTCCAAAGTGTTGTTTTAGTTACTAGATGATTTGGACAAACCATGCCAGATGGAATTTGAAGAACTCAATTTGTAAAAAATGTGTGTTAATTTAATTTCCCTGTTAATATTTTGAACCCCGTTCCCTTAATTTATCAGGTTTATCATCAATTCCTTAATATTGCAGACTTAGCTGAGTCTCCCCTATAGTTCGACGCGCCTATTAACTGAAGATATATAACATTTTGAAAAGTTAAAGGTGGGTTATTATTATAATTATTATATGACCACTAAAGATCACGCTGTAACTTCATTTCATTTTCCTCGTACGGAGTTTTCTCTGTGCCCAGTACTCTTTCATGCGTTCGCTCGGCTGCTTCCGCTGTTCTTCTGTCCAGGCTCTTCCAGTCTTCTTAGTTCTTTCTGCGGCTGGAACCCCTTCCAAATTTTTCAGTGTGTTCCTAATTGTATTTTTGTTTAACAATTGGACCTCTGAGATGTTGAATCTTTCAATATCCATCTTTGTTTCCTTAATCCATGCTCCAGAAGTAACCAAATATCTCTTTGGTTGTTTTTTTATCGTTTTATTATTATTATTATTATTATTATTATTTTGAAATGCAATCATATTTTATTTGAATCTAACTACACACGTTACAGGGTATAGTTAGGCATTATTTTCACAGTTGTAACATAAAACAAGGAACGTTGAGAAAAGATTAATCATTTCCGCAAGGTGGTTGTAAATTGTTCTGATATTTAATTTTTGCGGATAAAAATGAAAAACAAGAAGTTCCGTGACGAACTAAAGAGCCTACTTTTCTTAAAATTCAAGATTCATGCCAATGATTAATCTATATGGCCCTATCTAGAATAATGACGAAATTAAGTTAGTAATATCGATATTTCTAATTAGTTCGAAATACTGTATACCTGGCATAATGTAGCCTAATAGAGAACTACAGTTGGCAGCCCTGGTGACTGAATATATTCTTAGTTCCATCTCTTAAGGTACAGAATACTTTAAAATTGAACCTATCAGCAGGTTTAGAATCATGTTGGCAGCACTGGCGTAGGCCTATATTAGTTACTTCAAATTAATCTAGAATGCCAGGTACTATACGTGCGCAAAGTTTAGAGCTATTGGCTTGCATACTTTCTGATATATTGATATTAGGGTAACAGAAATAGAGACAGTATTTATTAACAGTTGGCATCCCTGGTTACTCTTAAGAATCGGCATAGTCATATCTGTTATGGTACACATAGCACACACGAAATTTGGTTGAAATCCAAATGATAGTATAGAAGTTACATGTATTTAAAGTTGGACCTCTCAGCAGGCTGAGAATCATGTTGGTAGCACTGACATATATAAGTTACTCCAAATTAATATAGAATGTCAGGTACTATAGCCTACGTGTGCACAGTTTAAAGCTGTCGGCTTGTATACTTTCTGATATATGGGTATTTGGATTTAAAAAATGAGAGCATTTATTAACAGTTGGCAGCCCTGGTGGCTCTTAAGAACACGCTCAGTCATATCTCTTTATGTACACATAGCACATACGAAATTTGGTTGAAATCCAATTGATAGTGTAGAAGTTATATGCATTTAAAATTTGGACCTATCAGCAGGCTTATAATCATTTTGGCAACACTGCCATGTATGGTCTCCTGGAAATTAAACTGCAATATACGTGTGCCCATTCATACCTTCCAAGATATCCAACATGGAGCTCAAATTTCAATTGCGATTTTTCTGCAGTTGGTAGCCCTGACATCATTTTCAAATATGGCCGTGAGATATTCAGGTATAGATGTTTACTCCTACCAAATTTTGTTTCGATTGCTGCAGCCGTTTAGGAGTTGATAGGGGGACACACACACACAGCTAGACAGACAGACAGACAGAAGGACAAACAGACATACAGAAGGACAGACAGACAGACACACATTTTCCCGATCTCATAAGTCTACTTTTTCCTCATTTTTGCAAAATGTAAAAAGTAGGCTAATAATTGAGGAGGGCCACTGCAACACGCCCGACTCGAGGGCCAGCACTCATTAGGGTGAAATTCTTATTATTGAAGATCGAAGACGGAAGTGTTCCGACCTTCCGAATATTAATGGTACAGTGCCAGGAAAAGGAAGTGAAGGGCCATGAAAGGTAGGAGAATAAAGGTGGCCTTTGTCCTCGATACTGAAGTGCGTCAGTATCGGAAGTAAACAAGAGGTGACCAAGGTCATACGGGATTGATGAAAGATAACATCTAGACACATGCATTTTTAGAGCATCATCATCTCACATCAGAGCCACGTGGTCGCCAACTGCATTCTGAAAGTTGTGAACTCTTCTGTGACAAATGAAAGATTTTTCTTAGAAAGAAAATACTTCGATGGAAGAGACCCAATACTTACTGCAATTTCTTTCTTGTAACTATAGTCTAGGGCTTAATGATACAGCCAATTTATTTTGGAGTCATGATATATGAAGCCACTATTTCGAAGTAATTTAATACGTCGTAAACACTCCTCGTCATGTACCAGATCTTGGTAAATAAATAATAAATATTGGCTTGTATTCAAGGTCCAGAGGTGAATTTTTATGGTAGCAAGTTCATTTCGGAACATTTAGTTAGATGTGAACCTTACTTTTACAGTACCTCATATAATAGTGAAGGGGCGTGATGGCCCAACGGTCAAGCTGCGTGCCTTTCACCTAGGTAGACCAAGTTTGATTTCCAGCTAATGCCTGTGAGATACAGTATTTGAATTGCAATGTGACATTCTGTGTTTCGCTTTGCAAATGAAAGGTAGGTCTCGTGGCTTTCGAACGCGAGATTTATGGTCACGAGAATCTGCAAGCGTTCTTCTTGAAGTTCCTTTTTTTACCCACGTTCGTGTATTCCATAGCTCTTCTTTTATTCAGCTTTCTTCCCTTATTAAGGTATTTTGTTTCAAGATAAAAGTAGCTCTCATTCCCTTTAAGTACACAGTGGTTATTGATTGGCAGGTTAGAGCGAGGAAATTTAATTTAATACGTCATAAACACTCCTTAGCCTGCAGCGACCTGGTCTGATCGTGCATCCTGTCTGGATAAAGGGACGTCACTGTCGTCACTTGCCAGTCACAGCCTTCCCCTAGCTAATACCTTCTCGCCGGGTCATGTTGATGTCGGTCTGAACTCAAAGGCACTCCCCCGTATAGCAAGATTGCCAGTACATGATTTGTTTGATAAATGCATATTGAGATGTTCAGTGCATATACAGTTCAGTGTGGGTGGGATATCGGCCTAATCATGCACCCGGTATTACACACATATATACAGGGTGCCGCAAAATTACGTCGACAAACAGAAACCAGAGGTTTCGGCCCTCATCTGAAGCAACTTGTGATAGGACACTTATGGCCGGAAACGAGCCGTTAAAAATTTGTGCGACGTTAAACTTTTAACGAGGCAAATCGGCAACACCGCGCTGATAAAGTGCAACTTTTTCTAATGTTTCCGTTCCGTACCAGCAGCGGAGGAATGCTGTCACTACCCGTCTGGTGAACTAGCTTAGTGATATCGCGCACGGCGCAGCATGTTCCTTGAAACGGGTCATTTGGTAGCGGTTTGAATCACAGCCAGCGCAAGTTTTTCTTATCATAATTTTTCCATTTTTTGCCGTGCACGATACCACTGAGCTAGTTCGCCAGACGGGAATTGGCGGCATTCCTCCGCGGCTGGTATGCATCGGAAACAATAGAAAAAGTCGCGCTTTCTCGACGCAGTGTTGCGGATTCGCCTCGTTAAAAGTTTAACATCGCACAGATTTGTAACGGTTCATTTCCGGCCATAAGTGTCCTATCTCTAGTTGCTTCAGATAAGGGCCAAAACCTCAGCTTTCAGTTTGTCGACGTGATTTTGCGACACTCTGTATATAGTCTTCATAGGTGTGCACATCATTAGAGTTAATTAATTGATTTAAATCAGTCACAAGTTTTCATTCTAAATCATTTTATTTAATTTTTAAGCGCCTTCGGTGGCGTAGTCGGTAGCATGCTGAACTGCTATGCCCAAGATAGCGGGTTCAAACCCGGCCGAAGTCGTCGGATTTTTTAAGAGCGTTAAAAATCCTTCAGTATGCCTTCCTTCGGAGGGGGAAGTAAAGCCGGCGGTCCCATGTCATAGATTTATGGCATGTAAAAGATCCTTTCACAGACTAAACTTGTGTAAAGCAAAATTTGTTAGGTTAGATTTCGTCAGAACGCTCTATCAAAGTTCGAACGTATCATTGATATCTGGTGTCGAAAGTTGGAACTACTTGAAATTGAACGGAACTTGTAGCTCGCCCATTAGGGTGTCCGCTGGAAGCAGCTACAGACTCAGGCGAGCCGAACATGTCCTCGGACACTCCCGGCACTAAAAGCCATACGATAAATAAATAATAAATAAATAAATATTTAATTTTAATTTTATTACCCTACTTGGTGTCATTTTCTCCTCCAAGGACTTAAAAATTTTTCCATTACGTTGCCATTGCGTGGGGAAAGTTTCAAAATTTGAGATTCTGAGGACATCCTGAGCTGAGTCCGTTTTCTCCTTTTTTATTGACTTTTCATTGGAATGTATCTTCTAAATCAGGTGATTTCATTCCATAGCCCACGAATCTTTGAGTAGTTCAAGACTGGACTATCAGTAATAAATGACTTCGATTCCTTCTGCTCTAAATTCGCAGGAAATCTAGAATAACGTAATGAAAAGCAGGCTCCTCAATCAGTGGAAGTTCTAAAAATATAATTTTACTGTCAGTTTTCTAAGAGAAAGTGTAATTAACACTTGGTTAATCGTTATGGAGTTTGAAGCCATTTTTCAGTGTTGCCTTAGTAAAAAAGTGTTTGGTGCTTTTCAGTCGGTCAACACGAATGTACCCAAAAGAGTTTGTGTAGGTGTATTATTCAAATTTCAATCGCATGATTAGAACACAAGTTATAAAAACTTAATTTGAAAATTTCGCACAGCCGCCATCTTGAGGTTATGTAAGCAATTGAACTAAATTAGATGTCAGTGCATTACAATGTGTATAAACCTTTGCTGTACCAAGTTTCACTGCGTTCGGATGGTTTAATCGTGAGAATAGTCTATTTAAATGTTTCAACTTCGCTTGGCTGCCATGTTCGTTTTGTATTTAATAGGATTTTGAAAGTCACATTGGTGTACTTCTAGTAGTATCTTTTATCACCCTTCAAAATTTCAGTGTGATATCAGTAATAGTTTCGGATATATAGAATGCCAGTGAAATATTTCGCACAGCTGCCATCTTAGATTGGTGAGACGTATTAAAATTTGAAGGGCACGGTCGGGGTCGGCCAAAATAATTCTATGACCTTACCGAGTTTCATTGAAATTGCTCCAGCCGTTTCGATTTTATTACGACACACACACACACACACACACACACACACACGAGATGCTCTTATGACCACCAAGTGCTCCGACAATGAGCAGCTGGATGTCGTATGTCAAGACAAGTTAAAAGGAACGTGTGTATAAATTGAAACGTCCCCAATTTAACCTGTTACTGCACGTACCATAGGGTCACTCACATATTGAGGGGAGTTGATTTATTGATGTATTCAAAATTACCACCCACAAACTCACGTCATCCATTGTCTGAGCTAGTGGTAATACTCTGTTAAAGACGTTCCGATAGAAAACAATAGATATGTTGGCGAGACGGCGTGATTTCCTGGCATGTATGCTAGAGGGAAGACCATACAATAGCCCAGCTGAAGGAACCTGTTAGGAAGGAGGCATTGTGGATAGCCTTTGGGCAGGGTACATCCTGGGGCTCACAGCTGCCGGTAGGTGATGAAACTCAACTTTGTGGAAAAGCGTATCGGGTTCTTTTTAGAGAAAAATTGCTTATCTTCAACACCACAGAAAACTGAAATTAAGATTCGCGGAGTTGCAAATACGTACAGAAGAAAGTAATCATAAAGCATATGGATCCCTATGTCACCAATGGATGTTCCAGAGTATGGTTTTCGTATTAACTTCTAAAGCCGCGTAGCTACTACGACTCGGCATCTGCAACAGTTACTGCGGGACTGAATATGGTACTTGGTCCCACCAAATTCAATAAATGAATTCCATCAGTGACATTTTTGGTAAATTATTGAAAGGTCCCTGCACTTTCAAAATCAGAAACAAATGTGAATTGTTGTTTCGTTTGTAAACGAGCAGGCGTGCCACCAAACGACGGGGATCCTTTAGTCCTCGATTAGGTAATCCAGCCAAATACTGTATACGGGCTTTTCTACGCACTAAACTCACCAGCTGGCATGGTTCACAAGAACGCCGCGGATCAACCAGTCTTCGCACCAAGATTTGAAGAACGTAGAGTCTACCTTATGACGTAGTGACTAGCATTCTTGGCTGTCACTCCGGAGGTCATGATTCAATTTCCAGCTTTGCCAAGAAATTCAATTCTGGTTTGAGGGTTGAAATGGGGTTCACTCAGCCTTGTGAGGATGAACTGAGAAGAGGTGGGTTCGATTCCTTCCTCATCCTTCCTGGGAGTGGTTTAACGTGGTTTCCCACTTTTACTTTAGGCAAATAACAGACTGGTGCCAAAATTGAGGCCACCGTCGCTTCCTGCCCAAATCCTACCTCAGTTACAAACTACATAGACTAGTAAGACATCATAGTGACACAGGTTATCAGATAAATTCCACACACACCTAATTACACGTGGCTACATGACCACGATGCCGCAAGGCTCCTACAAGAATCAACAACAACTACCGCTGTGTCTAGCGAGATAGATCTCACAACTTCTGCGAGGAGTCTCGGAATAGTTCAAGGTGCTCCATCATCAAAAGTTTAGTCTGAGGGCTGGAACGGGGTACACTAAGCCTCATGAGCCATAACTGAGAAGAGATGGGTTCGATTCCATCCTCAGCCATCTTGGAAGTGGTTTTCCGTGGTTTCCCCACTTCTACTTCATGCAAATGATGGGATGGTTCCTAACTTAGGCCACGGCTGCCTCCTTCGCAATCCTATCCCCAATTTATAAATACACACACTAGTACAGCCATCACAATAACTCAGGTTATCACACAAATTCCATACACACCCGAATACATGGGCCTACAGTACATGACCACGATATCGCAGCCCCTAAAATAAGCAGCAACAACAAAAATATCATCAAATCAAAGACTATTATTTCTTTCAAGGTGTAGTCTACTTCTTCCGGAAATAAGGAACTCTAGATTCGTAGATTTTTCGTTTTTCTATGTCGACTTCGGCAGACTTTTCACTGTAGCTTTCAAAGCGAACTGTGTCTTAGTGAGAAGCGTTGTTTCGTGGTGTGAATGACAATCCTTCTACTGCTGCATCTTAGTGATAAACAATTTCAAAACGTTGTAAATTACTTCTGTACTATGTAGCGCTTTACTCCTAGATGCCTTTTTGTTAGGGAAAGTATACTTTAAAGTTAACTGTTATGTATCCTAATGACCTCTATATTTAGTATGTCGAAAAAATCTCTTATTTTACTAGCACTTCCTTTAACAAGGATTTTCTCCTACAAGCAAAGATAAAAGAAAGAAGTAAGGTATAAAAGTGGGGTTAAGAAAGGGTTGAAAGAAGATTTACACGAAGCACTAAAAAGAACTTTTGTGGGGTGGAGGGGGAGGAGAGAGTACTCGGGGTTACACAAGTTCTGCGCTTTTCGTTTTAGGTTGCCATTTCACAGAGAAAGTAGCAAGCTGAGGATGCTTTTAGAAGGCATTTTGAGAGGTGCATTCAGGAATAAAAAAGACAGATATATAAGAGAAATGATAAAAAAAGAGAGAAGGATGAGGCAGGAGAAAGTAGAGGAAAGGAGAAAGGAGGTGGGATGGGGATTCAAGAATTAATGGAGTTGTTTCCTGCAACTCTGTCTCTCTCTCTCTCCTGCCCGCTCCTCTTCCAGAAAGCACAGTGTCTTATCACCATGGTAACCACTAAAGCTGTGAAGATTCTGCAGATATGGAAGCCGATTTTGTAACAGTAATCTGCTGAAACACCTTTAAATGTTTGTGTGTAGGATTTCTTCACCACATGCTTGTATTTTTTAAATTCATTTATTAAAGCTTGCTCGCCGCAGGTGGATTTCAGAAACGTTTCTGTTTTAGCACCTTTAACATGTAAGTCCGCGAAATAACATGTACATTTGTAGGCTTATTCATCCCTGTAAAATAAACACAGACAATTCTGACTGTAGCTTGACTGAATGAGATCGTGAGTACTTTATCCTTGTGGATTATGAAATTGAAGATTTATGTTATAATTTCGATTGTTAATTATAGAACGAGCTACATTTGCGTCTAAAATAGGCGTTCTCAACCATTTTGTGACTGTGAGCACCCCTCTCATGCCATACCAAGTAGCCTACCCGAGCACCATTAAACCGAATATAATAATAATAATAATAATAATAATAATAATAATAATAATAATAATAATAATAATAATAGAGGAAAGTCGCCAAATATGGAATACCATTTATATTTTTTCTGATATTGAAATAATTGATTGAATTAAAAATGTTTTCAAATGTGTACCATTTCTAGGAATTACTTATACAAAGAATGTCATATAATGCTAAGCTGAATATATTATGTGGAAGTAATTAGAAATATTTTTGTAAGAAAGTTACATTTTACATAATAAACAAGACGGCTCCAAATATGGAATACTTAATGAAGTTCATGTGATTAGTAGCTTATTTACAGAAATCACACACAAATCGCTGCAATCACTTAGGGACCTTCGACTGGACGATCGACAGACCAGTCTCATCTACATTGAACACCCTGTCAGCAGCATAATGATGTTTATCGAACTCACGGTCCGGTAGGTCAAAGAAATAGAACACAGCTTCCTTATTAAATCCTTTCACTTAGGCAAAAGATTTTCCTGTGGGTGTTCGTAACGATATTTCGTTTCTAAGGCGAGATAAAAAGAGTTTAAGCCATTTTTTGCCCGCTATTTCTCGTTCCTTGGAAAACGGATGAGGTATGGTGTTTGCCTGTGCTAGTTGAAATGCAAGTTGTTTCACGTCACTCCTAGAGAGACCAAAAATCTTGCGTCCATGATTTTCAGGTACTCTACGAGTTGCTTTTCTATATTACGGGGAAGAATCGGACGTCTTCCAAGTGCGGCCTGTATTGCATCCTTGGGTTCAACATCCTTCATGGAATACAGCCTGATGAAAATAGTTCTAGGTACATTGAATTGTTCAGCCGCTTTTTATATCCCATTTTCTTTTCTCGTACCGCAAAAATAGCTTGTTTCATGGCATCCGAGTTCCACCGTTTCCTCTTAAGTCTTTCACCTAACATGACCTAGAAAAATTGTACAAATAATTGTTAAATATTCATACAAATAAAGTGACAGGAATGAGGAGCCAAATATGGAACACTATTCCATATTGCGGACCCCATGTATTCCATATTGGGAACTTTGCCATGTTGATTTCAAGGATGCGCAACGGAAAAGAAAATAAACGTAAGGATTAACAACTACATATAGCTAATAGCGTAGCACATACACTATAATTTGCCTCCTAGGATAAGAATAATACCCGATAATAAAGGCATACAATAATGCAATGAGTGCATACCTCACAAAATCTCAAAGACGGAAGATTCAAACTTCAGCAGATAACTAACCAACCAAGCACAGCAGAGTCGTCTCGCTCAGTGACCTCGGGAATACAATGACGTCACACGCAAGCACTGACAGGAAAGGGAGATCTACCAACCACACAATTCGAAATATTACGGTATTCCATATTAGGTGACTATTCCATATATGGCGACTTTCCTATAATAATAATAATAATAGGTGAATATAGATGTGACGGCATAACCATGAGCTATACTGTATATATGTCGTAGGCAGATAGTGAAATCCGTCATTTCATGAAGATCCTAGGCACTTCATGAAAAGCCGGCATATGATGTAAAATGAGATAGTTACACTATCTGACGCGTGGTTTCATGAAATTACTAAATTTAGCCGTCACATAGTGTAATTCTTTTTTACACTATCTGACGGAAAGTCCCGCCCGTCACTTCATGAAGAAGCGGTAGCGTTGTCCTCGTGGTGAGATAAGTGTGCTTTCCAAGAATAAATAGTGGCAATATACGATATGGAAGATACCGTGGAAGTACAGAGGCAGTTGTTTATTCAGACTGTTAATATGTATTATGAAAAAAAAAACACTCATAAAAAACCTTGGTCTCAAGAGGAAATGGATAAGGTAAGAAAGACTTGTTTGGTATATTCTAGGTTATGCCACTTGTAGCCTGCCTGTTTTAATCATTTACAAGTGTTATATTCATCTCATTTGGATGAGCATGATCCTGGTGGCTGATTAAAAGAGAATTAATGGGATTTTATGCAAATACCAGTATCATCACAAGTCCGAGAATGAACGGCATATGTCCAGACAAAATATTACACTTTCTGTTACATGGGGTTAGTTAAAAGACGGGAAGTCAATAGAACAATGCGATGTTTATATTAATGACATTCTTAGAAAATTTTAGGACATAGTCTACACAATAGTCTGCTTATTTCGTGTTTCTGTAGTCTTACCGCAATGAAGAAATCAGGGCTGTACCCAGAAAATAATTTCGGGAGGGTTTCTGTATTTTTTTTTTCAGTCTGCACATTTTAATATATTTGTAGTTGTTTTATTGTTGTAAAAACGGGCTAGGTACATCTTGGTCATCAGCCCAGTATACTATGGTGCATGTTGTCAGATAACATCATCAGCCCAGCATATTAGGGTGCACAGTATGTTGTCTGATAAGGTCATCAGCCCAGCATGGGTGTACAGTATGTTGTCTGATAAGGTCATCAGCCCAGTACATTAGGGTGTACAGTATATTGTCTGATAAGGTCATCAGCCCAGTACATTAGGGTGTACAGTATGTTGTCTGATAAGGTCATCAGCTCAGTACATTAGGATGTACAGTATGCTGTCTGATAAGGTCATCAGCCCAGTACATTAGGGTGTACAGTATGT
The DNA here is from genome assembly GCA_946902985.2 of Meconema thalassinum. Taxonomy (NCBI): domain Eukaryota; kingdom Metazoa; phylum Arthropoda; class Insecta; order Orthoptera; family Tettigoniidae; genus Meconema; species Meconema thalassinum. The sequence goes on from OX336388.2 coordinate 1,214,202,115, forward strand.
TGTCTGATAAGGTCATCAGCCCAGTACATTAGGGTGTACAGTATGTTGTCTGATAAGGTCATCAGCCCAGTACATTAGGGTGTACAGTATGTTGTCTGATAAGGTCATCAGCCCAGTACATTAGGGTGCACAGTATGTTGTCTGATAAGGTCATCAGCCCAGTACATTAGGGTGTACAATATGTTGTCTGATAAGGTCATCAGCCCAGTACATTAGGGTGTACAGTATGTCGTCTGATAAGGTCATCAGCCCAGTACATTAGGGTGTACAGTATGTTGTCTGATAAGGTCATCAGCCAAGTATATTAGGATGTACAGTATGTTGTCTGATAAGGTCATCAGCCCAGTACATTAGGATGTACAGTATGTTGTCTGATAAGGTCATCAGCTCAGTACATTAGGATGTACAGTATGCTGTCTGATAAGGTCATCAGCCCAGTACATTAGGGTGTACAGTATGTTGTCTGATAAGGTCATCAGCCCAGTACATTCGGGTGTACAGTATGTTGTCTGATAAGGTCATCAGCCCAGTACATTAGGGTGTACAGTATGTTGTCTGATAAGGTCATCAGCCCAGTACATTAGGGTGCACAGTATGTTGTCTGATAAGGTCATCAGCCCAGTACATTAGGGTGTACAATATGTTGTCTGATAAGGTCATCAGCCCAGTACATTAAGGTGTACAGTATGTTGTCTGATAAGGTCATCAGCCCAGTACATTAGGGTGCACAGTATGTTGTCTGATAAGGTCATCAGCCCAGTACATTAGGGTGTACAGTATGTTGTCTGATAAGGTCATCAGCCCAGTACATTAGGGTGCACAGTATGTTGTCTGATAAGGTCATCAGCTCAGTACATTAGGGTGTACAATATGTTGTCTGATAAGGTCATCAGCCCAGTACATTAGGGTGTACAGTATGTCGTCTGATAAGGTCATCAGCCCTGTACATTTGGGTGTACAGCATGTTGCCTGATAAGGTCATCAGCCCAGTATATTCGGATGTACACTATGTTGTCTGATAAGGTCATCAGCCCAGTACACTAGGGTGTACAGTATGTTGTCTGATAAGGTCATCAGCCCAGTACATTAGGGTATACAATATGTTGTCTGATAAGGTCATCAGCCCAGTACATTAGGGTGTACAGTATGTTGTCTGATAAGGTCATCAGCCCAGTACATTAGGGTGTACAGTATATTGTCTGATAAGGTCATCAGCCCAGTACATTAGGATGTACAGTATGTTGTCTGATAAGGTCATCAGCCCAGTAGGATGTACAGTAAGTTGTCTGATATGGTCATCAGCCCAGTACATTAGGGTGTACAGTATGTTGTCTGATAAGGTCATCAGCCCAGTACATTAGGGCGTACAGTATGTTGTCTGATAAGGTCATCAGCCCAGTATATTAGGGTGTACAGTATGTTGTCTGATAAAGTCATCAGCCCAGTACATTAGGATGTACAGTATGTTGTCTGATAAGGTCATCAACCCAGTACATTAGGGTGTACAGTATGTTGTCTGATAAGGTCATCAGCCCAGTACATTAGGGTGCACAGTATGTTGTCTGATAAGGTCATCAGCCCAGTATATTAGGGTGTACATTATGTTGTCTGATAAGGTCATCAGCCCAGTACATTAGGATGTACAGTATATTGTCTGATAAGGTCATCAGCCCATTAGGGTGTACAGTATGTTGTCTGATAAGGTCATCAGCCTAGTACATTAGGGTGCACAGGGTGCAACATATGTCTAGAAAATGACAGCATTTCCAGCAACTATGAAATTCATGTAAGTAATGATGATTATTACATACGTTAAAAAGTGCAAATGCGTTGAACTACTGTAGTTGGGCGTTACGCTGCGGGCAACGGCAGTGCCTTGCTCGAAGTGCTACTACACACAGTGGTCCATCCGAACCGTGGCCTCTGCGAGGCTCTGTCAATTAAAAAAGGACTTCACTGTATAAATACTGCTGTGTTAACTAGATACCGTACATAATGCATCATGGTCGACGAAGCTTTATTTGACACACGTCAGGTACTCAAGCATAAATTTCCTTTCACAGTCAGTTGTTCAACATTTCTTGCTGACCTAGCTATGGATCATCTGGTAGAGAGGTCTCACACAACTTTGCATTAAGCAAATAACCCCTTTTTTATGCAGCCAGTGGCCATTTATTTTATTTTCAGGACGGTTCAGGAAAGGGATTTTGGAAGGAAATCGGCCGTGAACCTATTGAAAAGAACCGTCCCGGCATTTGCCTGGTGGTGAAAATGGGAAACCACGAAAACCATTTTCAGGACGGCTCTCCCGATGCCAGAGAGACTCGAGGTAGCGCGTTATCGTTCTCGACCACCGCGGGCGATAAGCAAAGACCTTATGACTCACCTTCAGACAATGAAGTGAAGCCGTTACCATCTTTACAACCAACAGAAATCCCTCGACAAAGATTTTACAGTACACCTGGAACTGCGGGCTATGGGACGGGCTATTGGGCAGGGTGACTTGGTATTCCTGTTAATAAGATGGAGACAGGCGTCACGGTTTGATTGATTTATATTTTCATTATTTTTTCATATATATTTAATGCTTTATTTAACAATACTAAGGTACAGGCATAAGCTCAATTACGTTCCTTCTTGACATTTTAATTTCAAAAATACAAAATACATCAATGAGGAAAATGAAGAGAGAGAAAGAGATAAAAAGAAAGGGTACACATTTTAGGAAATGAAGAGAAACCACAAAATAAATTATGAAAATATACATTAAGAAAAAGTATATTGCACAAATTGGGAAAAATATAAGCTTCTACAAAAAGCAGAAAGTGTACCTAGTATTCCACGATTTGGTTCTCAGTCTTACGTGGAAATTAATTAGGAACATAATAATAAACGATCATCAATTTATTTCTCGGAATAATTCGTGTATGACACAGAAAAATAATGTACAACTCCACTGCGGCAGTCATTTCATTCTGGTTAGAAAAGGATTAATGCTGGTCAACAAATAGAAAAAATAAACATATACAGAAGAAAAAAACAAGAGAAAAGCTTACCCAGTGTTCCAGGATTAGATTTTAGGTTGTACGTGGAAATTGATTTCGAACGCCATAGTAAACAAGCATTAATTTATTTCTTGGAATAGAACAATTAAAGGAATTAATGTACGACTTCGTCGCGTCAGTCATTTCATGAAGAGCCGAATCAAAATATGCCGGATCTTCATGAAGTGCCTCGGCTGATAATGTAAAATGATTTCTTACACCATCTGCCTAAGGCAGCCCGTCACTTCATGAAGAAACGCGTCGGATTGTGTAACTATCCCATTTTACATCATATGCCGGCTTTTCATTAAGTGCCTAGGATCTTCATGAAATGACGGATTTCACTATCTGACTACGACATATACATGTCTAAAAGATCTCTGATGATATGAGTAAAAGGAGAACTATTTCACGAACCAGATCTTTATCTATTTTAAAAATAAGAAGACCAAGCCAGACTAGTTCGAAGAAGAAGAAAGCTTACCTGTGAAGATATTCAAAAACGCAATTCCATCAGGCAGAAACTAAACAACCCAAGTTGAAGACTGGAAAGATGTGGACGGAAGAAAGAGAAGAGCAACACCGGCAACGTATGAAGGAGCAGTGGGCAAAGATCAAAGCCCAGAGAAGACAGTGAAATGACGTGGTTCTAAGTAGGCCGATACGATTAAATAATAATAATAATAATAATAATAATAATAATAATAATTCAACAAGCAAGGACCTCTCTTTCATTTTCCTCTCTCTCCCTCTCTCTCTCTCTCTCTCTCTCTCTCTCCCTCTCAAGTGCTGAAATAGCTAGGGATTCGCTGCTCATTAGGCATGCAGTATCTGCTTGCATGACTCATGCAAATAAAATACATTTACATGTGGACAGTCGAGTCGGATTGCCATCTTTCGGGTTACTTATCAATGAGGGATGTCTAATTATTTTTACTGCAGATAAGAAATACTATTTCACATAGTGATATAATTTGGACTGTCAAAATTTGTCCGGTTTGTGCAACAGAATTTGAATTGAAGAATGGATCTCAGGGGAGCTGATGCTTGTGATCACTCTTGGCTTGTATGATGAGAGCACCAGGTTGAGAACGCCTGGTCTAGAGTTAAGCATAATCAAGATACGAAGAAATATTTCCTTAACAGGATATCTGAAAGGTTAGTGAACAAAGTAAAAGTGAACCTTAAGATATTCGACATACAACAGTATCCAAAATGACGAATTCAAAAATGAGCCGATTTTAAAATTACACATTGAACCTATATTACGGGGTGTCTACCTGCATTGAGCGAGTAGGGGTAGGTTCTGCCTCAATATCAACCTTCACTTCGATACCTCCTCATTATTTATTGAAAGAAAAGTTATTTCCATCGTAAAAAGGATAACCGGCCACGGTGGCCGAGAGAGCTAATGCTCTATCTCGTGCCTCGCTGGCATCTGCAGAGCGTTGGTTCAAATCCCAACTCGGCCTGAAAATAGTTTTCGTGTTTTCCCATTCATCACCACTGCTTCGGTGGCGTATTTGGTAGTATTGTGATGGTCCCAATTTGTGACCAGAATGAAATAATTTTATATATTTTATTATTATTATTATTATTATCAATATTTTTAGCCTACTTTCGATTTTTGCAAAAAATGAAAGTAGACTTATGAGATCAACACAGGGCGAAAAAAGTGTGTCTGTCTGTGTGTGTGTATGTGTGTGTGTGAGTCTGTGTGTGTGTGTATGTGTGTGTGTGAGTCTGTGTGTCTGTGTGTCTGTGTGTGTGTGTGTGTGTGTGTGAGTGTGTGTACTCTGAATGTCTGTCCCCCCTATCAATTCGAACACGGTGAATGCGAATTGAACGAAATTTGGTACAAAGGTAGCACTAGCAAAGGACACCTCAGTGTCATGTTTTATATCGCCGCCATCTTTACTAAAACTGAATGGCGGCCACTCAAACGTTCAAAACGTAAAATCAAATAACGACTAACCAAATCATCCGATCTCTACCAAATTTGGTAACAACATACCTTCGTATAGGATGCGTCTTGTGACCAAACTACAAGGTCGTCCGCCATACCATTTCAGGATGGCGGTCGTGCGAATTATGCAAACTTTATAATCCATATCATGGGATCCACCAGTTCCGATTATCGAGCCGAGAATAGTTTTAACTGTTCTAAAGGAAGAGGCACGTTCGAAATTAAAAGTTTATTTTGTAATACTATAGTGCAGACGTGATTTTAAAAAGCTGAGCTGATTTAGTAATAAGACAAGATGGCAGCGGATATCTTGTGCCTGACTTATATTTCACTAATTTGACTATTGCATGCAATATAGCGTACTGATATAAAATAAATAAACTTTGTATGAAATGCTTTATATATAAATAATATACTCCAGTGATGAAATCGTTTAGTATAAATCACTATTTGCTAACAAGTTCTATGTAAGTCATTTTATATAGAACGATATTCGTTGACACAATTAGCTCAGTGGTAGAGCGTTAGCCTATCGCTCAAATGCCTATGGTTCAAACCCGATCAGAGCTAGTTTTTTTGCTTGAAAATTTATATGTTTATTGTTTTGTAATGACTCAGATGTTTTAAAATTAAGCGTTATATTGTGCATATTATGGTGTAAAATATATATTTAATTAAAACATAATTCGCCAGCAGATTTACTCGAGACATCTAGCTGCCAAAAAGGTAACTGCACGCCGACCAGATTTTATTGAAAAGTTTCTTCTTCTGGCCGCTAGAATGCACTCGCTCTGTTAGGATTATATTGTTAGATATTTCACCACTAGATATCACGACTAGTCTACGTGGGGCTCCATTGATTACTATACCATTTGCATTCTATGCGCATCGAATTTGAAGAATGACAAGATGATACTACGATACATTTTTACTTTCTATTTTAAAGGGTTTGTAACAGCCTATTGTGCGTTATTTGAAAATGTTAATTGAAGTAAAGAACAAAACGATTTCACATAGTATCTGAACTCTATCGTTGGTGCTAGTTCAGGATATTAATTAATACTTCTATTTCAGCCAAATAGCAATCGAAAATATCCACATAGTTGGTATACACACGTCTCTGTAGGGTCATGGAAAGATTTGTTAATTCAATTAGGGTTGTGAAAGTCATACGCAGCCAGACGTGTAAAGACATGCCTCAACTCAAAGTTGGATGTTGCCCGCGTCAGGCCGATTATGTAATAATAATAATAATAATAATAATAATAATAATAATAATAATGTTATTGGTTTTACGTCCCTTTTAACTACTGTTGCTTTTAGAGACGCCGGGGTGCCAGAATTTTGTCCCGAAGGGGATCTTTAACGTGCCAGTAAATCTACTAACACGGCTCCCTCGCATTTGTGCACCCTCAAATGCCAGCTGACTGCGCCAGGATACGAACCTGAAACATACGGTCCAGCAAGCGAGAACGTTACCGCTGAGCCACGCCGCCAGTCCGGTCGATTATGTCTCCAGATCCATAACATTCTTTAGATACTTCTTATCTTTCTTTCTTCAATGATGGTAGCAGTTTTTATCTAGGTTGTGGCGTTTGGTAGAGGTAAATCGTTTCTAAGGTCTTCAACAAAGAATAGTTCTATTATACTCTTTGATAATAACAACGAGTTATAACTATACTCATACATTTAGGAGAAAGTAGGCTATATGTTCTTTACTGAACATCTTGTTTTTTAATTTTTACATTTTACCTTTTATTAGTTATTTTGTTAACTAATATGTTTATATCTATTATTATGCGGTAATGTAGAATATTGTGGCAATTGAAAGGATTTGGAGCGATACACATTATATTTGAAATAAGTTAGACGCTTGACTGAATATTATTTCTGAAGAAAATCCGAACAAGGGAAGAAGAGGGTGTTCACGGAAGGCCGGCTTATCCACGGCTTCTTGGAAATGACATAAATAGACACTTATGTCTTTCACATCAAGTATTCTACCAATATACAAATCATACTAAGAAGGGATTCTATGAAGACTTGCCACTAACAATGCTGGGCCGATGAATGAGTCCTTTGCAACTTTATACAAAAGGTGGGCTGGACCTCCCGAGAAATGTTACAAAGAAGTATTGTCATTATTCATATGTGAAAGACGGGCTAATATTGCCTAGCGACTTCAGAAGAGGGGATAGGCACGTGCCTTACCTGGGAACGTTATATATATGACGGCCGCCCAAATGGATTATTATTATTATTGAATTGCTGGAGGAGAGGGAATGGCGCTGTGTGGAGCAGAAGAGTGGAACTTGTAGCGAGATGGAGTCTGTAACGCAGTGCTAAATAATACAGTTAACTATTTAAGTATGTGAATTTGATAAGACATTCTGTCTCATCAAACTGTGACATGGTTGTGTACGAGGCTATTGTCACAGGGATGATTTTTGGAATTTATTCCGTCATCTACATATAAAGTCATTACTTTGAGGGAGATCGGGGCCATCAGGAACTCTCTACGCAACAATCCAACTACACACATCAAAAAAAGTTTTGCATCACCTCGGTTCCCAGATCTCCGGCATATAGACGTTGACTGTGTATATTGTATCCAAGATACAGTCCCTTTGACTGTTCATAGATTTCACTAAAACTGCTCAAAGATGTAAACGACCATGCATGAGCAGGGCCTATTAGACGGAGGGGGTACGACAGCCGATCAGTTCCAGTCATTCCACCAGGACGAAGGTACGCTGCTCATGTTGTCTGTAGTTCTACCATGCCTAGAAGGTCAATACCGCAGTTCGATCGCGTCCGCGTTGTTACTTTGTGTCAAGAAGGGCTCTCAACAAGGGAAGTTTCCAGGCGTCTCAGAGTGAACCAAAGCGATGTTGTTCGGACATGGAGGAGGTACAGAGATACAGGAACTGTCGATGACAGGCCTCGCTCAGGCCGCCCAAGGGCTACTACTGTAGTGGATGACCGCTACTTACGGATTGCCGCTCGGAGGAACCCTGACAGCAATGCCACCATGTTGAATAATGCGTTTCGATCAGCCACAGGACGTCGTGTTTCAACTCAAACTGTGCGCAATAGGCTGCATGATGCGCAACTTCACTCCCGACGTCCATGGCGAGGTCCAGCTTTGCAACCCCGACACCATGCAGCGCGGTACAGATGGGCCCAACAACATGCTGAATGGACCCCACGGAATTGGCATCACGTTCTCTTCACCGATGAGTGTCGCATATGCCTTCAACCAGACAATCGTCGGAGACGTGTTTGGAGGCACCCTGGTCAGGCTGAACGTCTTAGACACACTGTCCAGCGAGTGCAGCAAGGTGGTGGTTCCCTGATGTTTTGGGGTGGCATTATGTGGGGCCGACGTACGCCACTGGTGGTCATGGAAGGCTCCGAAACGGCTTTACGATACCTGAATGACATCCTCCGACCCATAGTGCAACCATATCGGCAGAATATTGGAGAGGCATTTGTCTTCATGGACGACAATTCTCGACCTCATCGTGCACATCTTGTGAATGCGTTCCTTCAAGATAACGACATCGCTCGACTACAGTGGCCAGCATGTTCGCCAGACATGAACCCTATCGAACATGCCTGGGATATGTTGAAAAGGGCTGTTTATGGACGTCTTAACCCACCAACCACTCTGAGAGATTTACGCCGAATTGTCGTTGAGGAGTGGGACAATTTGGACCAACAGTGTCTTGATGAACTTGTGGATAGTATGCCACGGCGAATACAGGCATGCATCAATGCAAGAGGACGTGCTACTGGGTATTAGAGGTAGTGGTGTGTACTGCAATCTGGACCACAAATGCTGAAAGTCTAGCTGTATGATGGTACAACATGCAATGTGTGGGTCTCATGAGCAATAAAACGAGCTGAAATGTTGTTTGTGTTGATCTCTATTCCCTTTGTATTTAACGGTTCCGGAACTCTTGGAACCGAGGTGATGCAAAACTTTTTTTGATGTGTGTACAATGATCTTCAATGCGGTGAGCGATTTAAACAGTTTTACTCCAGTCAAATCAGAAGGCTCTCATGCTTATTAAATTCAATCTATATTTTATTCAATTAACTCAGTATACTCCAATTTCCAATCAAGACCCATAATACAAGTAAATTCAGTAGATTCATTAATTTAATTTATTATTATTATTATCTTTAGTATTTTATTCTTTTCGGACTTGTTGTTTTTATATATTAAATTCATTTTTAAATTCAAATGTTTGACTGGTTTCCTTTAGTAGCTAGAAATTACTATAAGGCAACACCATACTCCTGAACTAATTATCGTAAGGTTAGATTACATAAGTTTCACTACGGCTGGAGATTGAAATTTCGATGCTCTACCTCTGTTTAACCGAGGTTTAATATATTATTTTGATCATGATATATAAATGGTCTGGCGCCCTTGGCTACATATAATACTACACATTATGTACTTTTTTTAGTGAAGCTGACAACAATACAGATACACTATTAGATTAATACACAATTAAATGTTTCATATTGATCACCCAAAAGTGGGCGACTATTTAATTATTAACATTTGCATGTAATCAGTTTCTTATTATTATTAACATTATTCAATTTATCAATAAACCATTACAAATAACGCCCAAACAGTGGGGCAAGATTAAGTTCTCCCTAAACCATTACAAATGGCTGCCTCAACGAGGGACATTAAGTTCATAAAACCATTACCGTATGTCGCTTATCTTTAGCGAAAAATTAAGGACATGTTTAGATCCGCTAAAGATAAGCGACATCCTCATACCGCGGCAGGGGTTTATAAAATCCCGTGTGATTGTGGCCAAGTATGTATTGGAACAACGAAAATAAGCATTGCCACTCGACTCAAGGAGCACGAACGACACAGCCGGCTGTGACAAACGCATAAATCCACTGTTGCAGCACACTCGCTACTCGCAGGTCACGACATAAGATATGGAGACACCGAAGTTCTGTCCATCACGGTGTCTTATTATGCCAGGCTACAAAGGGAGGCCATTGAAATCCTGAAGCATACTAACAGCTTCAATCTTAAGGAGGAAGCAGAACGTGTGAACAGAGCTTTCTTCCAGTCCTTAATCCCCTCAAGCCTGCCCTCATTGACCGTCGTAGACGAGGAGATGCAACAGAAGAGCAGCCCTGTCCTTGATGCATTACTTTTATGTGGTACGCCGTTGCTATGGTAGCCTCTATGTGTGGGTTGTTGACTATTTATATATCTTCTGTTTACTTGTTTTACCTGTGAACATGCTGAACGCAGTCTTCAGCGAAACGTCAGGACGACAAAAGTCCTTAGAACACGGCCTATAAGCCCGCGAAACTGAGATTTCTATAGTGGTGTATAATGAAAATTTATTAATTTACATATTGTATACTGATGCATCAAACTGAGAGAAAAGAAATGCACGTTATAATAACAAGAACATTTTATACACATTTTAACTCATGAAAAGGTATTACAATTATTAGTTCACTGCGTTGAAAAGATTCAGCAGAACCATGACCTCAGACTATACTAGCCTACATCATTTAATTACGATTTAATTTGTTTTGTGCTTTCAACATTCAACATGGAATATTTTAAAATTAATCAACATTTTCTTGTATCTCTTGTATCTATGCATGAGTAATTCAATGAGACTACGAATGTCTGATCAAACAAGCACATAGAGTAAAATGTAAAATTCCAGTAAATATCAGGCAGCGCAGAAAACAATTCCATACCTAAGGTCTGCAGACCGTGTAATTGCATTAGAAAATACATTAACACATACAAAGGGAAGCACTGTGTGCTCGTATTAATAGCAATTTCAATTGAAGTTTGTGTGATTTGATTATGTTTTGATGTGCGGGCTGGCTCACAACTCAGTTACAAGTGGCTAACTTCCCAGGTCAACTGTGTGATGTACAGACCTCAAATTGGATTCGAACATCACTGCTACACAATTGAATATGTTCCTGCGGCGCAGAAGTAAGCCATCGCGAGTAGTCCAAGCACTACAGAGAACTTGAGATAGTTAATAAAATAAATTCGTATAGAGTTACAGATTTTTAGGGGGGATCCTAATACAAATAATGAATATTTATGAATTCTGTATAAAAAATATTCTTCTGCAAAGCAGTTTGAAATACAATCAATTTGCTTTTTCAAGCAATGCAAACTTTCAAAGTAACTGAATTTAGCAAACAGTGCGCAACAATACGAGTTTAACGATAAGTTGTGAGTGATTGATCATCAGGGAACATATTCATGATGACATAGCAAAAATGAGCGACCTACCTGGAAAGGCTAAACGGATTCCCAAGTTACTCCCACCGGAAGAAAAGGAATGAGTGGATCTCCAAATATAAAGACTATTCCTGTGGTCAATTGACTGAAGCTATACAAATTAGTTGCAGTGCTATTCCTGTTAGATCTCGCCCTAGTCGAAGCATTGCAGAAGATGCAGTGAGTAAGAAACCTTAGCCCACGTGCAAGGGAGATCTGGAGAATAGATCGTCGCATTACAGTGCGATTTTTTTAAATGTCGATATGCAATGAAGTGTATCCTACGCTAATAAAGGCTCTTTGTTGATTGGAGCATTTGTTGGAACATGTATTTACGATCTTGCTTCAATGGAAATTTTGAAGTGTCTGGAATGAAATTATTCCTTGACAAAAACATGTAGCGTCGTAACCTATGGTAATCTTCTTATCAAAATTGTAATACAGTTGGATTTCGTCATAGTAGGATCTTACTGTTAGGTAGTCAGCCTCGAGGCTGGTTGGATTCTCAAAAAGCACCACCATAGGTTATGTGGTAGAAACGCAAAAAAACAAGGCAGCACTATAATGAGGAGTACTAGGCAAGATGAGGAGTGAGGTAGTTTGTCATTGCTTTCCTCACTGAGCCAGTACAGCTGTACTAACCCTCTGAGCATAACCTTTCACAACATCCACAGGCACTGGCCTTTACTCAGCACCACCCATACATCAGTAGCTTTCATATAATCACAGCCAATAATGAGACTGAGACATCGGTGAAAAGCCACGTTTTACTCTAGCCTGTGCCAACAGACAAATGCAAATGTACTGCATTCATCAAGAGATGGTAAACATGTTATGTATTAGTTTTCAATTAATGTATAATAGTTGAATTGTTATTGGCTAAGGTGTAATACATTTATTAAATATAGCCTATAGATTTGAAGCCATTCCTTTTTCAGTGTTGCCTGCACAAATTGACTTTTTGTAGCTTTTCAGTTGGTCAACACGATTGTGCCGAATGTAACCCCGCCCATTCATTGGTCACAATCGTGTTGATCGACTGAAAAGCTACAAAACGTCAACATTTATTAATACCAATTGGTATTCAATTAGAGAAAATATGTGTCAGTTTTTGGTAATGACTTACTGTCCCGAGTAGGTATTGCCTGATGTTTAGAGGTTAGCGCGTATTATGATGTTAAGACCCTACTCTTCAGATAACTTCACACCAATCGCGCCCTGGTTACGCCAAATCTGTGCTTGACATTTCATTGCCATATACGAAATAGATTACTTGAGGCGTGTTGCCACACCCACAATAAATCTCTCTACTGTATTTTGTCTCCATTTGTGCCGCCAGAACTGGTATCTACCGTGGCGAGATCTTACTCTGTTCAGTGATGAGCAGATCTACATGGATGCTGTTGTTGATTCATTTAAGGTCTTTGCAACATAGTGGTTATGTGGTCCTGTGCACTTGGATGTGTGTAAAATCTGTCTGATAACCTGTGTCACTGTGATAGTTGTACTGGTGTATCGTATATATTTGTAATTAGTGCTCGTATTTGGGCAGGAGGCAAAGTCATCTTAATTTTTGGTACCATCCCCTCATTTGCCAGGAGTAGAAGTGGGAAACCACATGAAAGCACTTCTAGGATGGCTGAGGTGTGAATCGATCCCACCTCTTCCCAATTCTGCCTCACGAGACTGAGTGTACCCTGTTTCAGCCAGCATATCATAATATAAGTTATTGACAGAGATGGGAATTGAACCTGGATCTCCGCGGCGATAGCCAAGAATGCTAGTCAAAACGCCGCATGGTTCACTGATCCACTTGCTTGAAAAGGTCATGTTCTAGATTAACACTAGCTTGCCATAGATGATAGTCGCACACTCATCACACCACTACCTCTAGTGAACTGATCCTACACCAATTACTCACTCTGCTTCCATCGAAGATTTCAAAATTGTTATGGGGATTGGTACAGATTAACTCCTTGAAGAATCCCGTTTATTAAGTTATTTTTCAAAATACCCATAACCGTACTTTTTAAGTTAATTTTGGTGAATGAATATTTTAAACATTTGCATTAGTTTAGGAATTACTGTACGTTTTTAGCCTACTTTCGATTTTTGCAAATAATGAAAGTAGACTTATGAGATCAAGAGAGGGCGAAAAATTGTGTGTCTGTCTGTCTGTGTGTGAGTCTGTGTGTGTGTGTGAGTGTGTGTGTGTGTGTGCGTGTGTGTGTGTGTGTGTGAATGTGTGTACTCTGAATGTATGCCCCCCCCCCCCCTAACACGGTGAAACCGAATTGAACGAAATTTGGTACAGAGGTAGCACTAGCAAAGACCACCTCAGTGCCATGTTTTATATCGCCGCCATCTTGACGGAAACGTAATGGCGGCCACCCAAATGTTCAAAGCTTAAATAAATTACGACCAACCTAATCATCTGATTTCTACAAAATTGTGCAACATTATACCTTTATGTACAAAGAATCTTTTGATCGAACTACAAGGTCGTCAGCCCAATAATTGGTGGATGGTGGTCATGTATGTGTGCAAATCGATTCCCCCTAGGCCTATATATTCAAACACGGTGAAACCGTATTAATCGAAATTTGGTACAGAGGTAGTACTAGCAAAGGGCACGTCAGTGTCATGTTTTATATCGCCGCCATCTTGACGAAAACCTAATGGTGGCCACCCAAATGTTAAAAGCTTAAATCAAATTACGACCAACCTAATCATCTGATCTCTACTAAATTTTGCAACAACATACCTTTATGAAGGAAGCATCTTTTGACTGAACTACAAGGTCATCATCCCAATAGTTTGCAGAAAGCGACCATGTATGTGTGCAAATCGATTTACCATATCAATTCAAACACGATGAACCCGAATTGAATGAAATTTTGTTCAGAGGTAGCACTAGCAAAGGGCACCTCATATTCATGTTTAATATCCGTATAACACGTTGTATTTCAACAAGCTACTACAACCAACATTCAATCATACTCCTTGAAAAGGACAAAGAGCTATAACAATACCCATGATTTAGGAGAAAGTAGGCTATATGTTCTTTACTGAACATCTTGTTAAAGCTAGGCATTGCGTAGGATATTTAAGGAGTCAGATAACTTTGTCGTTCATTTTCTCAAAACTGAATGTTTGAAATCCGTTTCTCTTGTAACTTCTAAAGTGTAAGATGTGCTACAATGATTTTTTTTCTCACGTTCTTTTAGTGATGGGTCTACATAATTGACAAAAATTACAAGCCTTGGTTGAATGGTTGTTTGTAAAACAAAACTATTTCCACGAAACGAATATGCAAATTTACGAGTATATTATGTTAATTTATCACATGATTAAAAATACTTAATTAATTGACTGGCTGCGTGGCTCAGCGGTAACGTTCTCGTTTGCTGGGTCCAAGGTTGCAGGTTCTTATCATGGCGCAGTTAGCTGGCATTTGAGGGTGCGCAAAAGAGAGGGAGCCGTGTCAGTACATTTACTGGCACGTTATAGATCCCCTTCGGGGCAAAATTCCAGTACCCCGGCGTCTCTAAAAGCCAGAGTAGTTAAAGGGACGTAAAACCAATAACATCATTATTAAATTATTACTTAATTAATCGAGTTCTGAAAGAGGTCAGTATTCTAGCAGATACCTTACAAGGCAACCTCCAACAACTTATCAGGGAAACATGTAAATAATTTCTCTGGTTTATATATGGTAATATTGGAAATGTTAAAATTGTTAACCTTCAAAGGTCTTAAGCTGTACCGACCATTTTCAGTCCCTTAGTTCTGTCGAGCGTGGTCCTGATGAATTTTAACAATTACCTGGATATCAATCAGTGTAATTTAGCGTTAGGATAAAATATATAGCCAAGTGTAATGTTATACTCAATCAATTTACACCATTTATTCTCAGTGAAAGTGACTCTTGCTGGACGTTTTGGTAACCAATATGTATAAACCTCAAACATTATTTTTTACCAGTTCGGTGGAACAACTCTGCCTGTAATTCCAGATGTCATTCATTATTGCTAATTAAACACATTCTCTAATACTACATTCATAACTGATGCCCGACATAATTTAATTATTGACCGCTGAATCTCCTGTGGCACACAACCCTTGTTATGAAGTTTCCTCTTCCAATCTTCAGCCAGTGTTCTTTTTTAAACTAATTTTAATTAATTCATTCCTTTTAACTTGACTCGATCTCTCATTGTAGTCAATAAATTCGACAAGTCATTAAATTTCCTGATGTGTTCAGTACAGCTGATAAGTCACTTCACCATCTTGTCGAGCTGTCATCTGTCAACACGTCAGTCCAATTTGTCTAGACTATAAATCAGCTGATCAGTAGACAGGTAAGCTTGATTGTTCACCTGTTCACCTACATCATTGTGATCGTAATCTGTACAATGCTTGACGTAAAAAGTTGCATTTTGCCAGTATGGCACTGCTTGTCAAACATGTTTCATGTGAAGCGGGACTTTAGTCTTCCATGGATACTGTGAGAGACTTCCATGGGCTATATTGTAATATATTTATTAAAATTATGAATAAAATAAAATGTGATAAAATTATGATAAAATAAGGAATGTTAATATCCGAGAAGAGCTTGGATTGGAAAGAAGCCTTTTGGAATTAATGAAACTCTACAGACTACGGTGGTATGGCCATATGAAAAGAATGGTTCCAGAAAGAACTCCTAGAGCTTATTTAGAAAGGGTAGTTCCTGGCAAAAGGACGACCTCGAGACTTATGGGCGAAACAAGTTTCAGAGGATGTAGAGAAGAGAGGTGTAAACTGGCATACTGTATCCGAAGAACAGCTATGGATGGATAAAACAAGCTTGAAGAGTCTTTGCACTACCGCACCCGGCTTGCTGGAGCGAAGACCTATTGATGATGCATTGCCTTTTACTGACAACTCCCGTAAATGTTAAGAATATTATTATTTTTATTTGCAAGTAGGGGCACATACTTAATCAATTTTAGACCAAATCGTCGTTGAAATATGGACTATTTTATATGTGCGAGACAGGGAGGATCTGGTAAAGTTGTCTCACAATCTGGTAGAAATTTTAGGAACAAGTAACTGGATACCTTATGAGTTTATCAGTACAATTTCGTTCAACATTGGCATGGAATTAATCACAGTCTGATTTCGAAAATAGTGTGTTTGCGAGAGGTGGAAGTAGGGTTAGGGACTATGACAGCAGCTGTCCCCATATCTCGAACCTTTAAATCCTAGTGGCTTCAAAAGATGAGCACAAATAATGAACGCTATTTTTAATAGATTACCTGCAAGTATATACTGTAGGGGTCTACGGATTTAAACTTACCGTGCGGGGAAAGCTCATGGGTATGTTTGGAATCTGTCTGATAACTTGTGTTATTGCAATGAATGTACTAGTGTCTTATCATTGAGGCAAAGAAGCCCTGCATTGTGATTGTTGCAATACTAGGGTCTGTTATAATATTGCCAGTGTGCCGAGGAAATTTGAGTAATAAATTTTCCGTGTCGCTGAAATCTAGGTCAGTATAGAAAAAAACTGAGGACAGAAAAGAAGAAATTTTGACCACTTCGAAAATTCTCTCTTTTTTTGGTATTATATTCATGAATTGTTGGTGTTGATATCTCTATACATTGATAGGACTTTTACAATCGAAACACCCATAAACCTCCACCTATCTGACATAGCGTAAGTAGTCCTATATTTGCTTCTTCTTAATGTAATATATGTTTCAGAGCTGTATGTGGCATGCGTCATTTTGACGGTTGGAGCCGTATACCGTTTGGAATTCAAAAAATCTCGAGTACAAAAATAAGCTTGTCAAACTTCAACAAATTTGGTCAGCGAGTGTGCTCAAGTTCAATGGATTATCAGAAATCTCTCGAATGGAGTAGGTATCCCAATACTACCAACAGGTGTTTTTTTTTGTTTTTTGTTTTTTTTGTTTTTTCGTATGGCTTTTAGTGCCGGGAGTGTCTGAGGACATGTTCGGCTCGCCAGTTTTGTAGCTGCTTCGAGACGGACACCCAATGGGTGAGCTACAAGTACCGTTGGGTAGGGAAGGAGGGAAGTTGGAATGTAAGGACGAGGAGTTGGAAGGTAGCGGCTGTGGCCTATAGTTAGGGACCAACCCCGGCATTTGCCTGGAAGGAAGATGGGAAACCACAGAAGACCATCTTCAAGGTTGCCGGCGGGGGGATTCGAACCTCCTCGCCTCCCGGATGTGAGCGACTGCTATCTGTCATGCCGTAACCACCACGGCTAACTCACTACCAACAGGTAATGCACTGAAACACTTGTACATTAGTATTCCATTTGTATTTCTACGGTAGATCTCTTTTAACATCGCATTTACTAAATATATTTTTACCGCGCTGTCACTGGTGAGAAAATTTGAGGGAGTTCAACACGTAGCTCGTCTTCTACCCCCACTTAGATGAAGACATCCCGTAACACTACAGACGCTGTAGAAACTTGTTTAGAATTCCTCTACCCTGCACATGTTTATAATTACTTACCACTTCAATTAATGCACCCACCCGTCTATTGCAATTAACTAATGATGCAAACACATACATTTTCCCTTTCTTATTGTAAATCCGTCCCTAATCTACTACATAATGAACTCTTCAGTTGTTGAAGTGTGTGGCAAAGACTCTCACCAACAGCTCTCCTAGGGGTCGTTAATAAAAAAAAGGAAGTCCCAACCCTTCCGTCACCAGGTGGCACACAACATACCCTAGCTGCCATAACGACATATGTAGAGCGTGTTCACATTTGAATAAACATCGTGTCCCCTGCGCCCTAGGTGGTGGCAACATAGAGTTTATTTAATCTTCTCTCGCAGATGTCCTGACACACGGATGGAAGCACTTAACTTCGGAAGAACGTCATATTAACTTACATACTGTGAAGAAAGTCGAAAAGAATTATGGGTCATTTGAGAAGACACATGCAGACGGAAGTTACACAGAGTAAAGCTATGATGTGTGCTGTCACCGGCAGCGATTTAGCGCGGCAGTGGCGTGATGGGATAAGTGGCGCCGCCCCCAGGCTAACAGACTGCTGTTACTGCCGCCATTAAGAGCCTACTACTGTATATCCTTCCTTTCTTTTAAGGCGGACGCGAGCATCAGTCCAACATTAAGCACGTCGTAGAACGAGGGTTGGTACTTTCAATCGAATAATTCCAGTTATCGAATAATCGATTGAAGCAGAAAATCGACTTATTGCTACAAATAATGTTTCATCTACTGAACATTTAATCGTTTAAACGGTTGGTAGAATAATTGATTAATTGTTTTGTCAATTCTTCGATGTACGTCGCTCCTTTCACTACGCTTTCACAGAAGCAACACAGACATTTAATTAAGTAAAATAATATATTGTATCATATATAGGACTAGCAGAAGTGCCTCTCTTCGAACGGTCTTCGGTATTAATAACCAGACATTATCAATTGAGCTACTGTTGCAATTGTTAGGGGCTTGTCATTCCTTCATAAGATTATCAGAACGAAGTTAGTTTTCTGAGTATATCACAGACACTGTTAATTTAAGGGCCTTAAAATATAGTTTTCGGAGACCCTTTATAGACTCCCTAGTTTTGTTTCTCACATTGAGACGCTGAAAATGAGCTTTGTCTCTTCTTTCTACGCCCATTTCAGCATGCATTTTAAGGGGGTAGCCCTCTTTTATGAGAGGTACGGAGAATAGGTACATCAATGATTACTTTTGTGCCTCTGATGGACATCTGTACCAAATTTTTCGTTGATCCACTCAGCCGTACTCGAGTGATGCGCGTACAAAATTGTACATAGACAGGCAGACAAAAATTTTGTTTTTGCGCGCAACCGTCATAAACCAGTCTGAAACGCGTTAATAACTTAACTTTCCGTGGAAATTCAGAAAAAACTGACCAACTTTCATTTATATAGAGAGAGAGATGACATAAAAATGACCATGATAGCCCGATTCCTTATTGATGTGTTAATTATATTAAACTATTAATTTTTACCTAAAGTCAATATATAGTATATTGAATCCGTACCAGTTTGTCACATAGTGACCTTCTTCAGCGTGGTGTATGATGAATAACCGAGTAGTACCAGACCAAAAGTTCACAGAGTAAAAATTAAAAAAAAAAAACAAAAAAAAAACAGATCTATTACAATAATTTTGTTAATAATGCTTGAAAGACAGCGTATAAGTGAGGAGATGTGTATGTGAAAATATGTACTGTATGTTGAAAAGCTTAGGTTATAACAAGAAGTTCCTTGAAGAACTATACAGCCTACTTTTCATGCCAATGATTATTCTACAGTATATGAACCTATCTAGAATAATGACGAAATTAAGTTGGTAATATCGAAATATCTAATTAGTTCAAAATATACCTGGTATAATGTAGCCTAATAGAGCACTACAGTTGGCAGTCCTGGTGACTGAATATATTCTTAGTTCCACCTCTTAAGGTACAGAATACAAAATTTGGTTGAAGTCCAATGGACGTTACATGCAGTTAGACACTGGATCTATCAGCACGCGTAAAAGCATGTTGCCAACAATACCATGCGTTTGCTGGTCAGAAATAATCTGAATTATTATGATAGCTTGTTGTGCCAATTTTGGATAAAATCCATTTGTTAGTATAGAAGTAACATGTATTTTAAAATTGGACATATCAGCAGGCATAGAATCATGTTGGCAGCACTGCCTTGTATTAATTACTCCAAATTAATCTAGAATGTCAGGTGCTATACGTGTGCAAAGTATAGAGCTGTTGGCTTGCATACTTTCTGATATATTGATATTAGGGTAAAAAGAATATAGACAGCATTTATTAACCGTTGGCAGCCCTGATTGCTCTTAACAATACTTATAGTCATATCTGTTATGGTACACATAGCACATACGAAATTTGGTTGAAATCCAACTGATAGTATAGAAGTTACATGTATTTAAAAATTGGTACTATCAGCAGGCTTATAATCATGTTGGTGGAACTGACGTATATAAGTTACTCCAAATTAATCTAAAATGTCAGAATATACGTGTGCATAGTTTATTTAAAGCTGTTGGCTTGCATACTTTCTGATATAATGGTATTTGGATTAAAACAATAGAGAGAGCAATTATTAACAGTTGGCAGCCCTAGTGGCCCTTAAGAATACGCTCAATCATATCTGTTTATGTACAGATATTACATACAAAATTTGGTTGAAATCCAATTGATAGTGTAGACGTTATATGCATTTAAACATTGGACCTATCAGAAGGCTTAAAATTATTTTGGCAACACTGTCATGGTTGGCCTCCTGGAAATTAAACTGAAATAGTATTATCTACATATGTGCCAATTTTGGAATAGCTCCCATGCATACCTTGCAAGATATCCAACATGGAGCTCAAATTTCTAGTGCGTTTTTTCAGCAGTTGGTAGCACTGACATCATTTTCAAATATGGACGTGAGCTATTCCGGTGCACATCTTTACTCATACTAAATTTGGTTTTGATTGCTGCAGCCGTTTAGGAGTTGATAGGGAGGGGGGGACACACACACACAGCCAGCCAGCCAGACAGACAGACAGACAGACAGACAGAAGGACAGACAGACAGACAGACAGACACACATTTTCCCGGATCGATCTCATAAGTCTACTTTTTCCTCATTTTTGCAAAATGTGAAAAGTAGGCTAAAAATAATGCTTGAGGTGTATTTGCCAGGTATTGTAGATAAAAAATTTGGAATGTATGTGGCGAAGTTACTATGAAGTGTTGATAAATGTATCGGTTGTGTAGTTGCCAAGAAACTTAAAAAAAAACTTTACCTTCTTTGTGAAACCTGGATTAAAACAAAGTTAATCAAAAATGTTCCTGTCCTAAATTGTAAGCATTGAACAGGAATTCAAAATATTTGCTGAAGACTATTCGTTTTCTTTTGTCGAAAACCTTCCCAATATGATTGATGTTTGTCTTTCCACTGTCACTAACTCTTATTTGGTTATTGTTTACATAAACAGAGGACACTTTGTATATTTAGACAAAAAGTGACTTACATTGATACAACATTCTGAAAATAAGCGTAACTCAACTGCGATGACCTCTCATTTGAACTTCTTTTCTTATCTCGTGTCCACTAATCAATCGACTATTTTGGTTAGCCGATCAATCTACTTTTCGTTAGCCAATTAATCCATTGAACTGTCAGTCGATTAATCGATTAATCGTTTACGATTAATTTTAAATTATTCGATTAAATAATCGATTAACCGAACATATACCAGTTCTACTCTGTATACAGGCGGAAGTAGGCCTACGTATTTTTAAAAATAGACAATTAAATATGATTGTAATAAAATCATGATGAAACGATAATAATTTATAGTCTCAACATTTCTCATCGATAATTCAAATGATGTTATTAAAAATTACTTGGGTGTTATTGTGCGTGAAAGATCTTTTATCTTATGCAGAATAAATAAACATCGATAAGCATTGTTATGAGTTATTTCTTTCTCATTCATTTCATACATGTCCACCTGTTTGCGTAGTGGCTAGCATTCTTGGCCGTCAACGCGGAGGCTGGGGTTCGATTCCCAGCTCTACCAAGATATTTAATTCTGTCATGAGAGCTGGAACGGGGTGCATTTAGCCTCGTGAGGCAAAACTGAGAAGAGGCTGGTTCGATTCCTACTTCAGCCATCTTGGAGGAGGTTTCCCACTTTATTCTAGGCAATCGCCGGGAGGGTACCTAACTCAAGGCCACAGCCACTTCCTACCAAATCCTACCTCAATTACAAATACTGTACTCTGGCACAGATATCCCAGTGACACAGGTTATCAGTCAAATTCTACACACACACAAGTACAGAGGGCTACACGACCACGTTTCGCAAAGTCCCTAAAAGAATCAACAACTTGTTTTGTGCGTTGCTATTGCCTTTATCCTCACATTTGTATTTCGTTGTTAAACGGCAGTGGTCTTTCGTCTGGTCAACGATTTGTCAATTTCAAATACCCCGCATGGAGATTTCATTTTGTTTTCGGTTGCCATTCGATATAATTCAGAAAACATCCGTCTCACTATAGCGCCTGAGGAAGAATAAAAAGTTGAGGATTCCTGTCCATTGATCCCTAGACTGAAACTGGGAGTTAGTAGCCTATTGAGACAGCCAGCGTTTAAAGACTGGGAATGACAGTAAAAAGAAAGCATATCGAGTATGTGAAGGCAATTTGCAGCACCCCATTATTTCAAATAGCCTCTATCGAGGACACAACCAAAATATTGTTGAATACGTCGCACGTGGTGACGATGATGAGGACTATAGATGATAAACCTCTTCAATCTTTCATTCTGTGTATATTTAGCATTGATAGAGTTTCATGTGGAAAAGATGTATCACCTGAGAGAAATATCCCGAGCTTGGGAAAATATAATGCGTTTTATGTTCGAACCTGACTATTACATGTCAGAAAACTGTACTATAATGAGGCTCATTATAACACTATGTTTCATTATGAAACAGTTTCTCCCACCAATCAGAGCTCAAGAAACAGTTGTTTGACCAATTAGATAAGGATAGCATCGAACCTGCGCTGATTTCCAAGGCCTTCTAATTTAAATTTCAATGCGTGGCCTAGTGTCATAGTAGGGTATTCGAAGAGGCCATGGTCAAATACAAGGCATTGTCTGCGTCCCATGCGCTCTGTTCAGTACATAAAACTGGAGAAATCTCGACAGATATTTATGAATATTTATGTTCGAACATAAAATAGTTATAATAATTATCATCGAACATAAACAGTCGTATACAACTCGCCTATAATAATAATTAAGACACTCGTATGGAAATTATAAAACTCGCTTTCGCTCGTTTTATAAACATACTCGTGTCTTAATTATTGCCATTATAAGCTCGTTGCATAATGTACTATTATTAGGTCCAATTCAATTGTTTTCCTTTCTCATCTTAGCAAAAACGTAAAATTAAGCTATTTCCTCAATTGTGTCAAAAGTTTCAAATTGAGAGTCTTGGTGAAGCTCTATCAAACTAAAAAAAAAAATCACTTTCGGCCTAAATGGAGTTCCGGAATAACAACCCAAATCATTGTTTCTTTACTCGTCTTCTTTTTGATTCAAATTCTAGCCAAATTTATGTATTTACATAATTCTTTCTTAAATGTGTTCCTTGTTTCAAAACCCGCAGAATTTTTTTGGTTTTTTGAAATATATTTACACCGGTAGTAGTTATAAGGCCTTTAAATGAAACTCTGAATTGACTCACATTAGCGCTCCTAGTGGTAGAATTAATTGCTAATCTAATCCACCGGATATGGTTGAGTTTCCGATGAACAGTCATCAGTCTGCCGCGTATCATCATTCCGGCATTGTACCAATTGTATATCTCCTCAAGGTACAATGTGCGTAAATTCCCAAGTCCATATCCCCTAAAAAAAATGTTCCTGTAAGGTCTAGTCGATGACATTAAAGAATATTTTCAACATTAATTTGCTTGCCTTAGGGGCTAGAAATGTGGATTAAAAACATCTGTCACTAGAATCATTGTCATAGTTCAACGCTGGCACGCGTTATTCAGTCTTGATGATGATGATGATAATTGTCGTTTTAAGGGGCCCTTAATGGTTTGGATGATCATGAAAATGAAAATGAACCTATAATAAATTAAAACTAACTATGGCTTAAAAACTAGAAGAAAAGAAAAGTAAGGGAAATAAAATAAAGGGGAAATAAATGCCATCAACCCTTGAAAAGGAGGATTGAGGGATTTGGAAAGAAGGAGAGCCATGAAAGGCAAAAAGGGAAAGAGGAGAGGGTCCGCCCCAAAGGCAATGGAAAAAGGGGGAAAACCGGACCCAGCTCGGGAATCCCCCGGGGGCGCCAACTCCCGAACTCACCAGCCGTGAGCCCTTGAGGGTGTAGCACTATCAAAGGGTGCACCAGAAGTGGTGGAGCTACATACACCCTGCCTCCTTGAGGACCTTGTGCACAAGCATGGCCGGCTCTACGGAAGGCCGCGGCGTTCGACCTTGCAACGCTGCACTTCTCTAAACTGGGATGGCCATAGCAGCCAGCCAGCTGTTGATGCGTGTGCTTCGCCACGAAAACAAATTGATATAACGAAATAATATTTGTTCTTTTCAACATTAAAGTAAAAGGATTGTCAAGAGTGAGTAGGGCTTACTTGGAGTAACAAAACCAATTTGCTTTCAATATTTATTTGACATTTACAAAATATACAACAGGTTGGTTTCTAACAAAGAATAGGAAGTTTTCTGTGATTACTATGGCAAGTTACCCGTTCATTCCTCAACTTCCTGTAATTATTTAACAAAATGTTACTCATTGTTAAGACAATACTTGTGACTATTGTCATAACATTACATCCACAAGTACAAGTTTTCTCGGCAGTTTCTGACAATTCAATATCTGATAAAATACCGAGTAGACTAAGATTTTGAATTACTTGGCGTTGATTGTTACATTTACATTTTAAAAATTGTTCCTCAAACTTATCAGAAATTATTGCCTGCGTAATTCCAACAACATGTTTACACACTGATAAAATAAAATCTGCAGGAACTGAAAGTCCGCCCCTATTTATTTGATTGAAGTAGCTGTCATTTATCTTTTCTCTATTTCTAAGCAAAGCCAAACATTCTTCACATTTTATTCTTGAACATTGCTTGAACGATATGTAACCACAGGCATATATAAAACCCGACTCATCGAATTGTATGTTTTCAGTGTACTTGTCTTCTAAAATACTGTAAAAGGTATCGTCAACAGTAGCTGACGAAAGGCTGCTTGTTGTACTTTCTCCTGAATTTGTATCGGAAGAGAACATTATCATTTCTTTCGAAAAAGTAACTGCTCCATACCTGGCTGAATGAAGGCCAAGTACGCTTTTCTACCTTATTTTCAATTCGGCCTCCATTACCTGAGTAACTGATATATTATAGTTGCCGCCTGTTAGTTGGCGGTACTACCCAAACCTGGAATCTAATTGGTCACTCTGAAATTTGCCAGTTAACACATAAGAGGGGTTCATATTCTGTAGAGCATAAATAATAATCTCACGTAATACATAGGTTGTTACATACAAAGCGTTGTAAGTTTCATTGGTTTAACAACTCTTTCTTGAGGAATTATTTTCATCGTTCTTTTTCCACGTGGACAACCATTGGAGGAATGCCTTTAGGAAAGCCAACCCTTTGTCTTCGGGATTATGGAAAGTCATTTGAAGACTATTACGTTTAACAACATGGGTGAGAGGCCGCTTAATATTAACAATGGACCACCACATTAGGATTACTCTGACAAAAAAAAAGCAGTACCTTTATAACAATACTTAATCAGTAAATCGGATTCCTTTTTGTAGATCGCTCGTATGTCACTAAATGATGCTTGAGTTACCTCTTTAAAATCAGGGTTACAGTCATATGAACTTAAAACATTTGAAAATGAGTCTAAATCTTCCCATACAGGAATAATAAATGACTTATCAATGCCACTTAAATTCAGCCAATTATTTCGTATATTTTTAATACATGGACACTGTCATATAAAACAAAGGTTTTTAGGGGGTTTCCATCAATATGGAACCAGTAATTACTATCAGAATGTTCGGTTAGTTCTTTGAACATAGCACGATTCACACCATTATGATAGACAGAATATTTAGGCCACAATCCTGTATTTGCCTGATAACACCTTTCGCAATATCAGCTAGTTGCAAACCCGTTAATTGTTTCACTGGAACTAATTTAACAACCTCTTTCAAATTTCCAAAAGCAGAACTAACGAGAAAGGCCAGAACTGTCTTAGCTAAATCGAAAGATTCATTTGTAGCAACACCAAAGAATTGCCCATTTTTTAAAACTAAAGTTTGTTTGACATGTATTTCATCAATCTGTAAATTTACAACCCTTTCTAAATTTGATAAATCTTTCACAATGTGACTTAGAAAGTTACTGTTCTCTTCATCAGCTTTCGGGGATATGGCGAAGGAAGTTGCTAATTTTTGTTAAACTCGGGGATGAGGTAGGGATAAAATATGGTTAAATCTAATTGCGTTATAACACTTTGTAGACTGCATATAAATGAGGAATGCATTTAGAGTTGTAGTGACGTAATATCTAGGTTTCTTTAAAAAAGTAAGTATAAACTGATCTTGCAGAAACATTAACCTTTTAACAGAATCTCTGAAGTTTCGTCTCCCTGGTTTTCAAGGTCAGTTTTTAGGTTATCTATTAAACTATTAATCTGGACGACTAGTGAACTTACAGAACTTACAGGTAAGAAAAAGTCGTGGCAAAATTCTATTGCTTGGAACAACTGACTCCACTTACTTAATAATGAATTTCGAAATATTACAGAGCCAGAATGAAGAACAACAGCGTTAGGAATTACGCCTCCATTGATATGAATTTCGACCGTAAAATCATTGTTTACCCTTATACTTTACCTTATTTTAGGTATGCTTGACACATCTAATTTATACAAAATACAATAGTTTTCACTAGTACTTACAGACCAGTCTGTTTTATGCTCCACCAATTTATTTTGTATATCACAAACAAAGGACTCGAAAGTCGTAATTTTGTTGGCTTCCTCAGCAAGGGTCTTCTCACATTCCTCTGCAGACTTTTTCCGTTCTTTTTCTTCTTTTCTTTCCTCTGGAGATTTCCTTATCTTGGAGGAGCACTTACTCAAATACGATGGTACGTTTGGGAATACCTTTGGAACCGCACGAGGTAACAATACAGGCTTCTTCCGTGTGAATTCCTTATTATTCCCATCACCATCCTTGTATTTTTCAACATAACTTACGTCTTCAGGAAGAAAGTGTTTAATACATACGAAGGAATATTTCGTAGGTACCCAATTGGCTCGAGGAATAGCACGTTCCCATATGGCTTTCAATTATGGATTTTTAGGAAACCCAAACAATGTCAGAAATCCTTCAGTTTGTATCGATGAACGATAATTAGACTTACAATTCGGCACAACACAAGTCTTTGGCATTGTAGCTAGCCGCTATACAGTAATAATCAATGGTATAATTTCATTTACATAGAGTATTTTGAAGAAAACACGAGCGCGTGACACATTTTCCATGTAACTCAGTGGGCTAGGCAGAGCAGACTGGCCATTCACGGCGAGGTTGCCAATTTTCGCTCGCCGCGGCCTTCCGTAGAGCCGGCCATGGCACAAGGCAGGAGATAAAATGAAAGAAAAGGAAGGCTGATCCCTCGAAAACCGAGTGATCGGGAAAGATGAGAGAAGGTCCAATTTGGCGGGATCGGAAGAGAACAAGAGTTGACGAAGAGTCGTCGACAGGAAAGAAGATGGAGAGGAGCCCGTCACAAGTAAATGGAAGCAATGCCAGACTCAGCTGGGGTCCCGTGGTCGCCCACCTACGTCCCACTAGATTTGAGCCCCTGGGGGGTATTCAGTCTTGAATGTGACCTCAATGTTCGTGCGGATACTTCACTGCGACGCGGCACTATGGTGACTCACTCAAGGTCAACTTAAAGACACGGATTCTTTTTCTATCAATTCCTACGTTTTACTAGCTGCGACATATCTTACATGACTTTGTGTCGCTGGACTTTCTGGGTTGGCTGAAGACCTAGACCGAACTCGACAGATTCACATCAAAAACCACTTTGCAGGAATGAAAAAATATATTCTAACTGAAGTGTCAAACAATTTGATTCAACAAACTTTAATTTGGAAAATTGAGTACGTCATCGGTATTATACAATATTCTCGAACTGAGCAGAATCCCTGTCCATTTCTTGATTATCATAAATTCTTATCCATTCATCGGTAAACTTAGTTTTTCTTTAAATGCTAATAATATTTGCTACATAGATGATTAACTGGTCGGTGGAGTTAGCACGAGTGCTGTTTGTTCTCAGTTTGACACCCGACCATCTCCGTGGAACAGACTGTGTAGCAGGGGCACGTAGACAACACCCGACTTCAGTAGCCCGGTGGTGTAATTCTTGCAGCTACTCTTGGGGAACATTGTCATTTGTTGAAATAGCATGGTTCATATTAAATTTGTTCAGAAGTATCTTTATTTTTAAGATGATGAGTAGATAGCACGTGTATCAGCCGCTTGTAATTTATTGTGTCAATAGCGTCTAATAATCTGTGCAATTTTAGTGTTTGATCTGATGTGAGTATAATAATTAACTTGCAATGAGTGTGAAAACTCTCCAGGGAAGGGCACCCTCATGATGGCCTCTGTCTGTTATTGCTGGGGTTCGAACCCCTTCTCCTTGTGAGCGTGCTGTCTTAGCATCGTACAACACTAATAGTTAGACTTACCTCAATGGTGGCGCAGATATACTGGGAAAGGTTTTCCCCTAGCTATCCACGGAGTACTAAATTGATTAAATGTTATTGAGAATGATCCAAGTTTATGTCAATATTTTTACACCAAATATTTGAAATATGTAGTCCCTAACGTAAACGTAGAACTTAAAAATTCAATTAATTTGCTTATGGAGATTAAACACGTTTAACATCAAGCTATGGAAGGAAGCCTGTAGAGGATTCGGGAAACCTACAGCTCTCGTAAGAATTATGAATTTTAACTTGGGGATATTTCTTCTAAGATTTCTACTTTTCTCCGCATGCAAAGTGTGGACTATTTAGGCTAGTTTTTGTTTCAAAGTTTGAGTTCCATGAGTATTCATTCCTCACGGTCCACCCCCCTGTGCCCGAGGCCTAATGGTGGGACAGCATAGTGAAAGGATGAAAGCAAGCACACACATAAAGAAGACCGTGTCGTCTGGATAGTGGTCGATTTGTTTCCACGCCTTTGCGTCAAGCAAGTATACATAAAGGGAGGAAAACAAACTCTTGGGTCCTTACTCAAAACAACAGGGGATGGGAGGGTTGATGTATTTTTAAAGTTACTCAGTGAAGAAACGTTTGCGATGGAATTACGTTAACTTCTTCCCTTAGAGAGCAGTTTGTTAAACAGTCAGCAAAATATGAATGTGGTGAGCATAAATGTAGGCTATTCTTCAACATGATGTATTTCACTACTATACAGTACTAAAGCTGAATTTGTATACTTTTGTATTTTTTTTCCTAAGAGATATGATGTTGGTCTGAGTGGCAAAGGGCGTTGATCGCCGTCCTTCAAATCCCAAGATTTTGGGTTCGATCACGGATCAGTGCGATGGCATAGGAGGGTGTTGGAATGTGACACCATATCGGGAGATTTACAGTACATATTTGGCATAGTCAGATCCCAACATCTTTGAACTGTTTCTCAAAACTTTGCAATATGATTTATGGCCAGACAGGGTACAGTATAACAGCTTTTGGCAAAAAGTGATTTAGCTCATTACAAAATATGTGGAATAAGTTATCGAAACCATAGAATGCCATATTTTGTTTTGGATTTGAGTAGACTACATGCTGCTGTATGATGCGTTCTGATTAATGTGCGCACTATTGAATGTTGAGTGCTCTTTGAGACTCGTGCACTAAGTAGAATTGTTAGAAACCAAACGCATTAAAGAGTAATGCTGTGCTATAAGTAAGAAAAGGCCGAGATACAACGAGAGAGAGAGAGACGAGGAAGCCGTCAGCTGGCAAATTTCCTGTTCCTATGGAATTATAATTCTTTTAAAATGTTATTGTCATCTTCCTTTTATGAGAGTGATGACAACAAGGGCTGATAAAAGGCTATTAATGCATGGATTCTTAAGGCGTGATTATTTGTGAAACGTTTCGATAATTCGAAATAGAGCGAAATAAATAATTAGTTTAAAACTTATCACTGCGACAAGTGAGAGACAGAGTTATGTTTTTTGTTAGGGCTGGTAACTTAGAAATTAGGCCCCTTAAGTAAAGTCATTATCACCGTTATCATCAGCATCATCATCATAATCATCACCATGATCTTTCCCCATGTTACAATGCAAGAGACCGAAGACTGTACGGTGGATGATCAAACAGCTCCCAGTCGAACTCCTGCAGAATTGTTGCTGTTCTAGTCTTGCCCCCAATGATTTCCATATTTTCTTGCACCTCAAGATATTCCTGTCCTCCGGTCAGCATTTTCACACTGACGAAGAGCCGAAGACGAATGTCTCACGCTAGTTCCATTCCCAAGCGGCAGACTACTACTGCACAGGTGTCTGAATTCTGGTGGGCATTATGTCGAAAAATAGCTCCAGCATTGCTGTGTCTGGTGCCAATAAAGTTTTTCATGTTACTGGTTTCTTATTATTTAAAAATAGGGAAACTTAATTTTTGGATGGTCCTCGTATAATTGGGCATGAATAAATGTTGGCTAAATGAGAGTTATCAATTAATAGTTGTTTTGCGGCTTCGGTGGCTTAGTTGGTAGCAAGCTGAGCCTCTATGCCCAGGATCGCGGGTTCAAACCCGGCTGAATTCGTCGGATTTTTAAGAGCGTTAAAAACCCTCAGTATGCCTTCCTTCGGCGGTGAAGTAAAGCCGTTGGGCCCACGTCATATATTTATGGCATGTTAAAGAACCTTCCACTAACTGCATTTGTGTGAAGCTAACATATAGGCTGGATTTCATTAACGCTCTAAGTTCCAACGTTCGCTGCCAGGTGCAGTTGTGGTGGCATCTGGTAGCCAAGTTCGCGGCTAGGTGTCGTCGACGGTAGAATTTGGTACCAAATTAGGAACTACTTGAAATTGATCGTCTGCAGTCCTTACCTGAATTACAGATAACACACACTAATACAGCCATCACAATTAATACCGGTTATCAGACAGATTTTTCACACACCCGAAGTACACGGGGCTACATGACCGCGTTATCGCACCATATAACCTCAGGAACCACTCAACCAATTAATTGTTTGCCTACGTCTTGTTTTGAGGCAGAAGACCTCGTAGTACCACCCCTTAAAACAACAATAACTAACTAATAACAAGGCGGCTTCAGTGGCGTAGTTGGTAGCATGCTGAGCTTCTATGCCCAAGATAGCGGGTTCAAACCCGGCCGAAGCCGTCGGATTTTTTAAGAGCGTTAAAAATCCCTCAGTATGCCTTCCTACGGAGGGAAAGTAAAGCCGGCGGTCCCATGTCATAGATTTATGGCATGTTAAAGAACCGTCCACTAATTACACCTGTATGAAGCTCAATTGGATAGGTTAAGAATGTAAACAACGCTCTTAGGTTTCTACGTTCGTTGCCAAGAGCCGACTGCGGTGGCGTCTAGTAGCTAAGTTCTGAACTATGCCTAGTAGTCGTTGACGGTGGCGTTTGGCGGCAAAAGTAGGAACTATTTGAAAAATTCTAAGTTGCAGTCTGTACTTAAATTTTAAAAAACAACAGATACACACACTAATACAGCCATCACAATTAACACCGGTTATCAGACAGATTCTACACACACCACAAGTACACGGGGATACATGACCGCGTTGTCGCAGCCCCTAAACTGAGGAACCAACCAACCTAACTAATAACAACGTCTTGTTTTGCCAAATGTTAAAATGCACTCATTTACTTGAGAAATTAAGTTCAGATGCAGGTACAGGTATGCCACTGCTCCTGGTGTGAGATAATGACATTGTCTTCATGTGAGTGGTGCTGTCCGTGTGCTCCATAATGCGGGGACTGAAAGAGGATCGGGTGAACAAAACACGAACATTACTTTGAGAGAGTCTCCTCCAATAAGGACAGTCTCCCATTCCACTGTGACAACTGATAAGGTAGTTTACTGTAGTAGGCTTCGTTCTGCTCACCACTTTCCTAGTAATATTACTTTTCTATCATCTCAGCCTGCTTGCCTGCCACCAAAGCAGACGGGGTTTATTTCTGGTTTAAGCACGAGGAATTTGTATGGTGAAACGTCATGTCCAGTGGTTCAGATTCCACGTTAAAAGGAGATCCCCTGGCTTATGATCTCGTAATTTACAGTTTCAAAAAAGACATTGTTTTTTCTTTTACCATATCAGCCTGTAGAAGACAATCTTACTAGAAAACGAATGACAGCCTAATGTAATATTCATTGGGGGCGTTCAATCCTTATGTATATTTCCGGGCTCCATTGGCGGCTTTCATTCTGTCTACTAAGAGAGAAAGTTGTTTTTTTGCTAGAAAATGTTGTTTGGTTGCTTCCTTAGTTTAGGGGCTGCGACAACGTGGTGGTCTTGCAGCCCCATGTACGTTGGGTGTGTGCAGAATTTGTCTGATAACCGGTGTTAATTGTGATGGCTGTATTAGTGTGTGTTATCTATGATACAGGTAGGACAGCAGACGATCAATTTTTCAAGTAGTTCCTACTTTTGCTACCAAAAGATACAGTCCACGACACCTAGCTACGGATTTGGCTACTAGATGGCATCGCAGCCAGCACCTGGCTTCGAACGTTGGAGCTAATATAGCGTTATCAAACTAACCTACAAATTTTTGCTTCCATAAGTGTAGTTAGTGGAAGGTTCTTTTTCATGCCATAAATCTATGACATGGGACCGCCGTCTTTACTTCCCCTCCGAAAGAAGGCATACTGAGGAATTTTTAACGCTCTTAAAAAATCCGACGACCTCGGCCGGGTTTGAGCCCGCGATCTTCGGCATAGAAGCTCAGCATGCTACCAACTACGCCACCAAAGCCATCGCTAGAACATGTTTATCGGAATCTATTACCGTTAAAGAAAGGTAGAATTATTAAAATTGCAATGGAATTACAAGAACAATTACTCTTAATTTATTCAGCATTGAACGAAGAATTTCATATATTTGTTGTTGTTGTTGTTGTTGATTCATAAAGGAACTTGCAATATTGTGGTTTTATATCCCCGTGTACTTGGATGTATGCGCGGATGGAATCTATCCGATAACTTGTGTTATTGTGATGTCTCTTGTAATAGACTACGATTGGGAAGAAGGAGGCCGTTGCCTTAACTTAGGAGCGTGAAGTAGAAGTAGGGAAACAACTTCTAAGATTGTTAAGGTTGAAATCGAACGCATCTCTTCTCAGTTCGGCTTCACAAGACTGAGTGTATCCCGCTCCAGCCCTCAGAATAGAGTTAAATTTCCTTAGTCGGTAACGACCCCTCGATTTTAGAGTCAAGAGGTGGATACTCTACCACTGATCTATCTTGAAAATGCGAAATGAATGCTGATAGTGCAGACAACACAATTACACAGGTTATAAGACAAAATATATGCACACCCTAGCACGCGGGATTGATGACCTGAATATTCCAGGTATCTAAAGAGACAGTAACTTACCAACAATGAATTAACCTATCTTCTCAGTCATCCTTCATGACAATGCTGTGAACGAGCCGGGTTCTTCATGTTGGTGGAGTGTCCTGCGGCGTAGCCGTGCTCGTGCACCATAGCCGCGAGGGTAGCTGCTGCAAGTTCGGAGATCGTAGGTACGAGTCCGAGCGCTGACATCTTCCTCACCTCTGTCCCTAATACAGTTGCTCACACGACCATCACATACATACAGGTTATCAGACAAGTTCTACACACAACTACACGGAGCTGATGACCAAGATGTCTCAAGGCCCTAAAATGAATTAACAAACAACCACCACAGGATGGGAACCCACTGTACCACTTAGTACCCCTGTATCACTAAAGCCATGCGGATATCTGCAAAAATTTTCGCCATGCGGATATATAGTTTGCATGGCTATGCGGTTAAGCTGCGGATAATGTTTGGAGTAAGTTTGCGAGTAGTTTTCAGAATACAATCCCAACTTGTTTAATATCATTATTAGGACCCGGTCGTTTATGACACATCATAATTTTCCGTTATGTTTTTGTTTCATGACAAATGTAAGATGATGATTTACGCTAAACTCATTCAAATTATGTCATTAAGCACATTTCAATTAACACTCCGAACTGTGAAGGGTTGCAATTCTGGCTGTATAACATTCATTTTAAATATAGCACATGACATACATAACCTAGGGGATCGACGTTCTCCTCAAATGTCTAAATATGTTGCTGTGATACTATTATCTAATTAAAGATATTATTGTGAGTGGATAACAGTCGTGCGGATGCGGGGTGGATGCGGATAACAGTCGTGTGGATGCGGGGTGGATGCGGATAACAGTCGTGTGGATGCGGGGTGGATGCGGATAACAGTCGTGCGGATGCGGGGTGGATGCGGATAACAGTCGTGTGGTTGCGGGGCGGATGCGGATAACAGTCGTGTGGATGAGGGGCGGATGCGGATAACAGTCGTGTGGATGCGGATAACAGT
Source organism: Meconema thalassinum (assembly GCA_946902985.2). Classification (NCBI taxonomy): domain Eukaryota; kingdom Metazoa; phylum Arthropoda; class Insecta; order Orthoptera; family Tettigoniidae; genus Meconema; species Meconema thalassinum. The sequence goes on from OX336388.2 coordinate 1,214,236,710, forward strand.
CGTGCGGATGAGGGGAGGATGCGGATAACAGTCGTGCGGATGAGGGGCGGATGCGGATAACAGTCGTGTGGATGCGGGGTGGATGCGGATAACAGTCGTGCGGATGAGGGGAGGATGCGGATAACAGTCGTGCGGATGAGGGGCGGATGCGGATAACAGTCGTGTGGATGCGGGGTGGATGCGGATAACAGTCGTGCGGATGAGGGGAGGATGCGGATAACAGTCGTGCGGATGAGGGGCGGATGCGGATAACAGTCGTGTGGATGCGGGGTGGATGCGGATAACAGTCGTGCGGATGAGGGGAGGATGCGGATAACAGTCGTGCGGATGAGGGGCGGATGCGGATAACAGTCGTGTGGTTGCGGGGCGGATGCGGATAACAGTCGTGTGGATGAGGGGCGGATGCGGATAACAGTCGTGTGGATGCGGGGTGGATGCGGATAACAGTCGTGCGGATGAGGGGAGGATGCGGATAACAGTCGTGCGGATGTGGGGCGGATGCGGATAACAGTCGTGCGGATGAGGGGCGGATGCGGATAACAGTCGTGCGGATGTGGGGCGGATGCGGATAACAGTAGTGCGGATGAGGGGCGGATGCGGATAACGTTTTGTTTATCCGCGCAAGGCTCTTATTATCACAGTGGTGACTAATGAAACATTTGTCTTTTATAAATGCAAAACTTGACCTCCTGCTCAAAATTCAAGCATTAAAAAGTCGTGACTGGATATACAGTAGTTTCTTTCGATCAATAATTACAAGCCACTTATTAATATAAAGAGAATTATTGTTTGAAGACATAGATTTGTTACGGTATCCATATAAATATTCACGTTCCATCACAGCGCGTAGCCATAAGTTTGTGATTTGATTTCTAGTATGGTGTCCAGGTCTATAATCCACGTATAAGCCTTTGTTTAATGGCTAGCTTCATTACGTATGCATTGTTCGATTTAACTGCTTATTGTTCTGCTGATCCCCCTCACAGGTAAGAGCACCAATAAAAGAGAGAGCCATTATTCTACTTCATTTTCAGACTAATAGCATACTTAACTGGAATTAACGCAATATCATAACCCACCGTACTGTACGCATGACAATTTCCTAATGCAGCGAGTAATATGCTTCTATACCTCAACTGGAAGGCTCGCATTTGTGCTAGTTCCGCAGTGGTTCAATGAGTTAACTTCCCAATTAGAATGGCCAATGTTCGATCCCATTGTCGACGTAGGCACTTGTGATAAGTGATACCAGAAGGAATGTATTACCTCTGTGGTTACCAGAGTTGTACGTTAATTGTTGTTGTAGATTCATTTAAGGGCTGTGCGTGCGACATCTTGTGCATGTTGCCCCGTGTACTAAGGTGTGTGTGTGAACTTTGTCTAATAACCTGTGTTATTGTGGTTGCTGTTCTAGTGTGTGAATTTGTAAGAGACGTTGGGATTGAGTAGGAGGAGGCCGTGGCCTTACGTTAGACACCTTCCTAACATATGCCGGGAGTAGAAGTGGGGAATCCACGGAAAATAGCCTCTAGGTTAACTGCGGTGTGAATCAAATCCACCTCTTCTCAGTTTAGTCTCACGTGGCAGCTCTCAGACCAGAATTAAATTTCATGGCTGAACGGGGAACCGAACCCAAACCTTCACAGTGACAAACAAGAGTACTAGCCACTACGCAACGAGGTGGGCACGTTAATTAAATAAAAATCATGCAACGATTCCTAAACAAAATAAGTGTCTAAGTTCCAGTTAATTTCCTTGATGAATACTGAGTTCCGGCTACAATATTTGCTTAAAAAGTAACTGAATTTCAGTTTCAGTTTATTTATTTGATGAGTACTGAGTTCCAGTTCATTTACTTGATGAGTACTGAGTTCCAGTTCATCTGCTTGATGAGTACCGAGTTCCAGTTCAGTTCATTTGCTTGATGAGTTCCAGTTCATTTGCTTTATGAGTACTGAGTTCCAGTTCCAGTTCATTTGCTTGATGAGTACCCAGTTCCAGTTCATTTGCTTGATGAGTACCGAGTTCCAGTTCCAGTTCATTTACTTGATGAGTATTGAGTTCCAGTTCCAGTTCATTTACTTGATGAGCATTGAGTTCCAGTACCTTTACTTGATGAGTACTGAGTTCCAGTTCATTTGGTTGATGACTACTGAGTTCCAGTTACATTTATTTGTTTGATCAGTAACTGAGTTCCAGTTACATTTATTTGTTTGATCAATAACTGAGTTCCAGTTACATTTATTTGTTTGATCAATAACTGAGTTCCAGTTACATTTGTTTGATCAATAACTGAGTTCCAGTTACATTTATTTGTTTCATCAATAACTGAGTTCCAGTTACATTTATTTGTTTGATCAGTAACTGAGTTCCAGTTACATTTATTTGTTTGATCAATAACTGAGTTCCAGTTACATTTATTTGTTTGATCAATAACTGAGTTCCAGTTACATTTATTTGTTTGATCAATAACTGAGTTCCAGTTACATTTATTTGTTTGATCAGTAACTGAGTTCCAGTTACATTTATTTGTTTGATCAATAACTGAGTTCCAGTTACATTTGTTTGATCAATAACTGAGTTCCAGTTACATTTATTTGTTTGATCAATAACTGAGTTCCAGTTACATTTATTTGTTTGATCAGTAACTGAGTTCCAGTTCCAGTTCATTTACTTGATGAGCATTGAGTTCCAGTACCTTTACTTGATGAGTACTGAGTTCCAGTTCATTTGGTTGATGACTACTGAGTTCCAGTTACATTTATTTGTTTGATCAGTAACTGAGTTCCAGTTACATTTATTTGTTTGATCAATAACTGAGTTCCAGTTACATTTATTTGTTTGATCAATAACTGAGTTCCAGTTACATTTGTTTGATCAATAACTGAGTTCCAGTTACATTTATTTGTTTCATCAATAACTGAGTTCCAGTTACATTTATTTGTTTGATCAGTAACTGAGTTCCAGTTACATTTATTTGTTTGATCAATAACTGAGTTCCAGTTACATTTATTTGTTTGATCAATAACTGAGTTCCAGTTACATTTATTTGTTTGATCAATAACTGAGTTCCAGTTACATTTATTTGTTTGATCAGTAACTGAGTTCCAGTTACATTTATTTGTTTGATCAATAACTGAGTTCCAGTTACATTTGTTTGATCAATAACTGAGTTCCAGTTACATTTATTTGTTTGATCAATAACTGAGTTCCAGTTACATTTATTTGTTTGATCAGTAACTGAGTTCCAGTTACAGTTCATTTGCTTGCAAAGTAACTGATAACTGAGTTACGGTTACATTCTTGATCAGTAATTGAGTTGAGTTGCAATTATTTTGCTTGAAATTTAACTGAATTTTCATCAAATGGAAGGAATATATTTGTACCCGAGTCCACTATGGTTCACCTGTTGAGCAGTGGGAAGGAAATAAATGGTACAGCATTTTCATGAGTAAATCGCTATTATCAAAAGCTCTTTTTCTCCGTAGATGGTACCTTAAATTGTTATTTTTCTTAATTAATCGATGCAATTATTTTATTTCCAGGTAAGGCCTTGCTGAGTATGTTTGGATGAATGCTGTCATGAAGCCTAGCTGACGGTGAGTGTATTCCTGTACTAGAATGTAGAAAGTTGTCATATATTTGGAATGTCTGGCACCTACTTCAGAGGAAAAAATTAAGAGGAAAAGACTTCCAAGCCTTGAAAAGAGTAAATGACTTGTGAACTGACGACGGCAGTAGAAGGAATGACATGCTTGCTACTAAAAAAACCTCCTCAGTAAGATAGATATTAGATCCAACTGTCCGCTTCGATAACTGCCATGAATATTCTGCCAATGTGTCGTAGAAAAGCGAGTTAGTTATTCGGTGATACAGGACGTGGCTCCATCCTGTAAGCCTAGATGATAAACTAGACACCGGCCGCGACAACCTACGATCTAAATAGTTAGTTATTGTTGATTTAAGGGGTGGAACTACGAGGTCATCTATGAACTTGCAATTACATATTACAGAATGAAGTACAAATTGCTGGAAGTAACGATCCGAGGTGACTCGCTGAATATTGGGGAATATTTCTCCCTTGACCCAGAGTTCCGCTGTTGTTGTTGTTGTTGTTGTTGATTCATTTATGGGCTTTGTGACATCGCGGTCATGTGACCCCGTGTGCTTCGGTGTATGTGTAATTTGTCTGATAACCTGTGTTTTTGTGATGCCTATATTTGTGTGTGTGTGTGTGTGTATGTACTTCGGACGAGGATTTGAGAAGGAGGCGGCCGTGGCCTTAAGTTAGGAACCATCCCGAGATTCGCCTGGAGTAGAAGTGGAGAAACCACGGAAAACAAGATGGCTGAGGTAGGAATCAAACCCACCTCTTCTCACTTTTTGCCTCACGAGGCTGAGTATTACACGTTCCAGCCCTCTGACCAGAATTAAATTTCTTGGCAGAGCCGGGAATCGAACCCAGGCCTCCGTGGTGACAGCCAGGAGTGTTAGCCACTTCGCAACGAGGTGGTGTCTCTGAGTTCTTAAGAAGATGCAGTGGAGGCCCTGAAGGTTTCTATCTCCATCTTCCGTAGTCATTGCCACGCCAATCTCGCAGAACATTATGATTTCCTAGATGAGCAGATAGTTTAAAATTTTCTCCAAATACATGAAACGGAACATATAATAATAATTATAGAGTAGGGAATACAAGAATTGTTGTCTCGTGGCGTACCCGTGCTCGCTAAATCATGCACCATGGACGCGCGGGCAGCCACAGCAAGTCCGGAGATCGCAAGTTCTAACCCCGACGCTGATAGCAGCTATCCTGAGTTTGGTTTTTACCTCGTCTTTTTCCACACTACCTCCAGGCAATTGCCGGGATAGTACCTTACTTCAAATCCCAGGGCATCTACCTCATCCCCTTCCCTAATACAGTTACACACACTATTACAGTCATCATACGAATACAGGTTATCAGACAAGTTCAACACACACCCAACTACACGGGGCTGATGACCAAGATATCCCATGCCCCTAAAATGAATAACAAAAACAACTACCACTTATTATTATTATTATTATTATTATTATTATTATTATTATTATTTACAAAGTGCATCCGCTACATTGAGATGCTTCAAATCATCTATGTGTTTATTAGGCCTAGAGCCCTAGATGATAAATACGTGTTGCCTTGGTAACTGTAGACCTATAGGAGGCCTAGATGACCAACACTTGTTTCCATGGTAACTAACTATCGAAATATTGTCCTCCGCAACTAAAATAGACCCCCAGCACCAGAACATGTCCATATTCTATGTTATCCCCTTTTTAATCCCGTTCCCTACGGGGTCAGGAATGTGTTTCTACGGCCATATGCCCTTCCTGACGCCAACCTCACGAGAGGAGTTAATGAGAAATGAAATTAATGAAGATGAATGAAATTTCAATTTCAAGTAGGTTAGTTCCAACTTTGATTACCAGACGCCACTGTCAACACCCAGCGGCGAACGTTGGAACTCGATAGAGCGTTTCCAAACCAAATAACCTACAAATTTAGCTACACACTACTAATTGTAGTGGTAGGATCTTTTTCATGTAATAAATCTATAACATGGGACCACCAGTTACTTCCCTTACGAAGAAAGGCATACAGAAAGATTTTAACGCTCTTAAAAATCCGACGACTTCGGCGGGTTTGAACCCGCGATCTTGGGCATAGCATTCCAGCATGCTACCGTCTACGCAACCGAAGCCGTCCAGAACATGTCCTTATTAATAAGTTGAAATGTGTAATCTATTGTCTGGAGAAATTCCTGGCTTCTATGTTCTGTAGGTCAGACTCCACAGTCCTCTGCGAACTTAAACTGGTAACGTTTGTTCATTGGCTACTGCCTCGGTGAGAAGCCATTACTGGGGACGGGATTGTATATGAATCACTCGTTTTGTTTAATTGTGTGTTTATCGTGTTTATCCATGACGGGTCAAGTTAACTGCGACCCAATCAGGAAATCGGAACATAAAATTAGGTGTTTAAAATCTAGCTTGGCAACCTATTGGTGTAGCGTTCGGCCTGGAGGTCCGTTTTCGACTCCTGGCTATGCCAGGACATTTTAATTTTGGTTTCAGGGCTGCAACGGGTTACACTCAGCCTCGTGAGGCAAAACTGAGAATCGGAGAGTTTAATTCCCACCTCAGCCTACCTGGAAGTGTTTTTCCGTGGTTTCACCCACTTCTACTCCAGGCAGATGCTGGAATGGTTCCTAACTTAAGGCCACATCTACCTCCTTATCAATCCCGTCCCCAATTTACAAATACACACGCTAGTAAGTGGTTAAGAGTTAGAGAGGGTCGAGTACCCTAACTTCGCCACTCAAAAGACAATGTATGTAGTCTACTGTATGTCCAACCTCTTATTATTCCTGGTTTCCAATGGGGTCGGGGATGAGATGCGATGGAAGTATTTCTGGCGGATGTTTTTTTACAGCCACATGCCCTTCCTGACGCCAATCTCATGAGGGGAGCTAATGAGAGATGAAATGAATGATGGTGAATGGAACTGGGCAAGAATGTGGAAGGAAGTGGAAGTGGCCTGTCAGAAGGTACCGTCCCAGCATTTGCCTGGAGTTGAAAATGGGGAAACCACAGAAAACCATTTCAAGGACGGCCGACGGTAGGGTTCGAGCCCACGTCTACTGAGTCCGCAGGGAGCTAGGCCCCATTGCATAGCGCTATGTGTTAGCGTAGCCCAAAATACAATAAATAAATAAATAAATAAATAAATAAATAAATAAATAAATAAATAAATAAATAAATAAATAAATAATCATCACGGGTCTATATGACCACGGTGTCACAGCACATAAAATAAGTCACAACAGAAAGTCCCTAATCTAGCTTTGTCGCCAGATGAAATCGTAATTTTTTTCCTGTCCCCATTTATCGTTTTAATAAATGATAATCCACAGCCTGCTTCCAGTCGATGACCGGGTCAGGGAATGGAATGAATGAAGCCCCCATCTAGCGGCAAGGATATGAACTGTGCAGGCTGCCGAAGCCTGTCGCACTCCCCTGGGGCAATGATTAAATGAATGACAGATGAAATGAAATGACAGTGGAGAGTGTTGCTGGAATGAAATTTGTGACAGGGAAAACCGAAGTACCCGGAGAAAAACCTGCCTCCGCTTTGTCCAGCACAAATCTCACATGGAGTGCCCGGGATTTGAACCACGGACCCAGAGGTGAGAGGCCGGCATGCTGCTGCCTAAGCCACGGAGGCTCCCCATTTATCGTTTTAATGCTATGTTTAAAATGTGTTCATGGTTAGTAGCCCACTATAATAATAATAATAATAATAATAATAATAATAATAATAATAATAATAATAATAATAATAATAATAATATCGTATGGCCTCGGTGCCGGGAGCAAGCTTTTTTATTTGACACCCAGAGGGCAGCTTGCAAGTCAAATTTTGTTGTTCCTTGAAGCACTATTGACACTATAGCGCTTTCTAGTAGAGAAATGAGGAACTTTGTGTTGGCGGAAAATCCCGAGATTAATTTTGCCATTATGAACACGGCCTACTGAATTCAAATGGGTTCTTTACCATGCCAACATCGTATGACATGCGTGTCGTGATGTTTGCTGCCTTTCAAAAATCACTTACCACGGCCAGGAGCGAACCTGGAAGCTTGGGGTTAGTAATCCAACACGATAACCACTCACCCACCGTGGCAAGCTATGGCCCACTATGTCCGCCTTGCTCAAAGTGACGGTAGCCAGAACGAATTTGGCTGCTGAGTCCTGGAAATGCAGAAATCTATCATACAGTATTGGCGCCCGTAAATTTGAGCTCTATAAATCTAGTGTGGGGAACCAGTTTGCAGATCCAACCCCTAAGTAAGTTTGTATTCTGGAGAAGTAGTTGAAACAGCGCAGTGTCTTATCTTTGGCTCGGTCCTTTCACGGTGGCACAAAGACGCCCCTGCACCATTGAGGTGCGTGAGCATTGTTTCTCTCGCTGAACACTCGATTGGTAATAATTAAGCCGAGTACCTCATGGAAGAGAGAAACGCACGGCTCCACAAATGGCCCTCCAACAGTATTGATTGTCGCAGTTAACGTTTATCTGCAGACGAGAAGAAAAAGTTTCAATCCAACCATAGAGGTTTTGTTTGTCTTTTCCTTCCACAATTCGTGTAGCGGCACGTTAAAGACTTCCCTACGCATGCCAGAACAAGTTTGTACTGCTTACGGCAAGCTCGGTTTCTTTACATCTTTCAGCATACAGTATACAAGTTCTCACGCTATTTGGGAATCCCTTTCTTTAATATGTAAATATGAAAAAAAGAGGGAGTAAGCCCTATCTTTGTAATCGGGTAGAATGCAAACTCAAACTGTTGAATTATATCTGTGAAGAAATTGTTGTGTCGCCTCCGTAGCGTAGCGGTCAGCATGGTTAGCTGCCGCCCCGGAGGTCCTGGGTTCGATTCCCGGCTCTGCCACGAAATTTGAAAAGTGGTATGAGGACTGGTACGGGGTCTACTCAGCCTCGGGTGGTCCAAATGAGTAGAGGGGGTTCGATTCCCACCTCAGCCATCCTCGACGTGGTTTTCCGTGGTTTCCCACTTCGTCTTCGGGCAAATGCCCGGATGGTACCTACTGTAAGCCACGGCCGCCTCCTTCCTTCTTCCTAGCCTATCCATCCCAATCTTCCATCCCTTCCCGTCCCTCATGAGGCCCCTGTTCGCTTTGCAGGTGAGGCCACCTGGGCGAAGTGCTGATCACACCTCCACAGTTGTATCCATCCCGACCAGATGTTCCAAGCTCCAGGACACTGCCCATAGAGGCGGTAGTGGTGAGTTCCCTCGTTTAGTCCGTGGGAACCACCAACCTAGAGGGTAAATTGACTAAATAAAAAAAAAAAAAATGTTGTTTCATTTAGGCTATTGAATCTTATTCATCTGTATAATGATATTAGTTAATGTTTTTAACTTCTGGGAGTAGAATGCCTACGTTGCTCCAACTCAAAAGGTCTACACGTAGCTGAGGTCAAACGATTGTTATTATTATTATTATTATTATTATTATTATTATTATTATTATTATTATTATTATATTTGCCTTTATTGTTTATTACTTATTAAATAAATAATAATAATAGACTAATACTACTACATCTAATAATAATAATAATAATAATAATAATAATAATAATAATAATGCAAAAAGCATGCGCCTCTCTTCCCTTTTCCTATCTCTCTCTCCCACTAAAGTGCTGAAATTGATAGGGATTCACCGTTCGCCTGGCATGCTGCAACTGCTTGCATGGCTCATGCAGGCAGTTGACAGTTGAGTCAAATCAGCATCTTTATTGTTACTCATAAAATAGAGATGTCCAATTATTTTGACTGTAGATTAAAAATTAATATATCAGAAAATGATAAAAATTTCTGATTGCCAACACTTGTAATGAAAACACTATTATTCTGGTTCGCGCTACAACATTTGAATTGAAGAATGGATCTTAGGAGAGCCTCTGCTCGCGAGCACTTTTTGGCTCTTTGATGAGAGCACCAAATGTCATTTAAAAAACACCGTAGTGATCTTGAGCACCAGTTTGAGAACGCCTGCCGTAAATGATGAAAATCTCTATAAAAGTGAATGATATGTGATAGGTTGTATGTATGTATGTCCCGTATGCGTTCATATACCATTCATCCGATTGCGATGGAACTTTGGTGAGTTGTTGTGTAGACTGATGCGAAAGTTTATTAATTAGTAAGTCAATTTTGCACCAGCCCCGTGGTGCTGGGGTAGGGGGCCTGCCTCTCACCTGGAGGCCTCTGCTCCGTCAGGAATTTTAGAAACTGACGTGAGGGTTGGATCGGCGTGCACTCAGCCTCGTGAGGAAAATTGAGTAGCTGTCTGACGGTGAGGCAACGCCCCGGTCACGAAAACAAAGATTAACGGCGGAGGGGACCCGATGCGCTGACCACGCGTCACCCCAATATCTGCAGGCCAAATAGCTGGGCAGCGGTTGCTTGGTAGGCTTAGGCTCTTCACCGGCTGTAGTGCCAGGGGTTATTTATTATTTATTATAAAACCATTTTTCAATAGGTGGCACAAAAGTAGGTCCAACAAATGAGATACGGCGCACGAACCGATTCAACGAAGTCCCGTATGCGTTCATATACCATTCATCCGATTGCGATGAATCTTTGGTGAGTTGTTGTGCATGCTCCCACAAATGTTTCTGAATTAGTAAATCCATTTTACAATAGTTTAGTGGCAGTTAACGGAAAAAGAAAAAAAAATTGTGTATCCAAAAGCACTTAAACAAAATTGCAACGCCAACACTTTCTATGATTGGCATTGCAGCGCATGCGGGGTATAGCTACGCAGCTAGTAGGCTAATAAAATGGATTGAACCTCATTTATTAGAAAGAAAGAAAGAAAGACAGAAATAAAGAAATTCAGGCCACGTGTCTGCCAAGAAGTTTTCTGTTAGAGTGCTGATATTCTAACACTAGTGAGAAGCCACCCTCGGAAGCAATTATGACATATTAGGTTAAGAGACGCTGTACGGTTGCTCGCCGTTTGCGTTCCTCACAAACACAGGTTAAATGAGAGAGGCGACAGCGGGGAACAAGCACGAGACGAATCGTATAATAATTACAGGAGTGATTTTGTTAAATTACGGTAGGCAGCGCTTCCCGCAAATTGTTCATTACTTGATTGAAGTAGAGGTGAAGCTAGGTAAGGCGGGAGGTTAACGAACCTAGTGCATAGTGTAAGGGTTCTGGTGGAATAACTACGATAGGACCAATTTCGTTATTAACAAATATTAGAGGCTGAAGACATCTTTGTCATTAGTCCTTTGAACTAGGAAGTGTCTCCAATTTTGTCTGATAGGCCTAGTCTGTTTTAGCCTGCTTTCGATTTTTTGCAAAAAATGAAAGTAGACTTATGAGATCTACACGATCCAAAATTTGTCAGTCTGACTGTGTGTGTGAGTATATTTGTCCCTCCATATCAATTCAAACACGACGAAACCGAATTGAACGAAATTTGGTACAGAGGTAGCACTAGAAGAGGGCACCTCAGTGTCATGTTTTATATTGCCGCCATCTTTACCAAAACTTAATGGCGGCAACCCAAATGTCCAAATTTTAAAATCAAATTACAACTAAACTAAAAATCGGATCTCTACCAAATTTAGTAAAACCATACCTCCATACGAGACACGTCTTAAGCCTAAACTACAAGGTCATCAGCCGTACATTTTCAGGATGAAGGCCTTGTGAATTATGCAAGCATTATAATGCATAACTTAGAACCCACCACAGTTCCGATTATAGAACCTAGGACGGGACTCGTTCGATATATTAAGTTCATATAACACGGTAACACGGCGACTTTAATAAGCTGAGCCATCTCGGTTACAATACAAGATGACAGCTGATATATTGTGCCTGATCTATATTTCACTAGTTTGAGTATTGCATGCAATATAGCCTACTGATATAAATATATAAATATTTTTTTTAGCGTATGGCTTTTAGTGCCGGGAGTGTCCGAGGACATGTTCGGCTCGCCAGTTTTGTAGCTGCTTCGAGACGGACACCCAATGGGTGAGCTAGAAGTACCGTTGGGGAGGGAAGGAGGGAAGTTGGAATGTAAGGACGAGGAGTTGGAAGGTAGCGGCTGTGGCCTATAGTTAGGGACCAACCCCGGCATTTGCCTGGAAGGAAGATGGGAAACCACAGAAGACCATCTTCAAGGTTGCCGGCGGGGGGATTCGAACCTCCTCGCCTCCCGGATGTGAGCGACTGCCATCAGTCATGCCGTAACCACCACGGCTAACTCACCCGGTATAAATAATATAAACTTGGTATGAAACGTTTATAGTAAAAAAAAAATACTCTGAAGAAATCGTTTAGTCCAAATCATTATTTGCTAAGACGTTGTATGTATGTCTATTGATAACGATGAACTTCGGTGGACATGCTTGGCTCCGTGGTAAAGCGTTAGTTTCTTATCCGTTTGGCCGGGGCTCAAAACCTCTCGATGTTGCATTTTTTGGCTTGAAATTCTTTATAATATAATGTTTTGTAATTACTCTTACGTTAAAAAATTAAGCGTTATATTGTGCATTTTGCAATGGAAAGTATATATTTAATTAAAACAACGTTCATCATCGGATCTGCAGGAGAGAAATCTACCAGCAACCAGATAAACTATGCGTTGCCAACCACTGCCGACTAGATGCGAACTGCGCTCTACACCGGCCTGTTGGTATCCATGCCAAAGGTGTAATCCAAAAGTTTCTTTTTGTGAATGCTAGAATGCACTCGCCACAAAGGATAGGCGCGAGATAAAATCAGTGGTGTAGTAGGTTTCAAGTAGTGTCTAGTGTCTAGGCCGGTAGAGGAGAGCGCAGCTCGCTTCCAGTCGGCCGTGGTGCCAACTTTGTGGTGGCCTATGCGATACCATGTAAGGACATGTAAATGCATAGACAAATCACTGACGCAATAGTGTGATCTTATACGAAACTTTTCCGCCAGATGTCATGACTTTTCTATGTGGAACTCCATTGGTTTGCCTTCCGTTGGCATTCTATACGCATCGAACTTGAAGAATGACATAATGAAGTTCATAATGCGATACATTTTTATTTTAAAGCGTTTGTAACAACCTATTGTTATTTACAATATTGTTATTTGATCTAAAGAGCAAAACGATCCCATATAGTACCTGTACGCTATCTGTTGGTGCTAGTTGAGGATATATCTTATTCTATGAAAGTGAGCCTTTGTACTTCGCTTATGCACATTGATAAGGTAAAAGAGTTATAAATATAGCCATACACTTAGGAGAAAGTAGGCTATATGTTCTTTGCTGAACATCTTGTTTAATTATGACTGACGGAGTAACCGTGCGCGTTAAATTGCTCACAACGATCGTGATGGGGGAGATGCAGAAGTCCGGAGATCAGAGGTTCGAATATCGGCTCTGACAGTGGCTATCCTGAGTGTGGTTATTCCACACTCTGTTCAATCTCCGACCCTACACACACACTACCACTATCACCATAAATACACAAGTTATCAAACAAATTCAACACAGTAAATGTCAGTGCATAATGGATTGTGGAGATTGGAGAGTAGGTCGTCAGTCGGAATATATCAGTCTGAAATGGAACATGGAAAATGAAAGAGTACCTATTATTATTATTATTATTATTATTATTATTATTATTATTATTATTATTATTATTATTATTATTATTATTATTAATATTCAGCAGTTTATAAAAGGGTGATGTGACTTTTATTGATACATTCGTACAAATTATCCTTCCTCTCCTTTAACTATTTTTAGCCTACTTTTCACATTTTGCAAAAATTAGGAAAAAGTAGACTTATGAGATCGATCCGGGAAAATGTGTGTCTGTCAGCCCTTCTGTCTGTCTGGCTGTGTGTGGTTCCCCCCCCTATCAACTCCTAAACGGCTGTAGGAATCGAAACCAAATTTAGTAGACTATGAGTAAAGATGTATACCGGAATATCTCACGTCCATATTTAAAAATGATGTCAGTGCTACCAACTGCTGAAAAAAAGCATTAGAAATTTGAGCTCCATGTTGGATATCATGGAAGGTATGCATGGAAGCTATTCCAAAATTGGCACACATGTAGATAACACTATTTCAGTATAATTTCCAGGATGCCATTCATGACAGTGTTGCCAAAATAATTTTAAGCCTTCTGATAGGTCCAATTTTTAAATGCCTATAACTTCTACACTATCAATTGGATATCAACCAAATTTTGTATGTAATATGTGTACATAAACAGATATGACTGAGGTGTTCTTAAGAGCCACCAGGGCTGCCAACTGTTAATAATTGATCTCCCTATTCTTTTAGCCAAATACCAATAGCCTGTATCGGAAAGTATGCAAGCCAACAGCTTTAAACTATGCACACGTATAGTACCTGACATTTTAGATTAATTTTGGAGTAACTTATATACTTCAGTTCTACCAACATGATTCTAAGCCTGCTGAAAGGGTCAATTTTTAGATACATTTAACTTCTATACTATCAGTTGGATTTCAACGAAATTTCGTATGTGCTATGTGTAACGTAACAGATATGACTATAAGTATTCTTAGGAGCAATCAGGGCTGCCAACTGTTGATAAATGATGTCTATATTTTTACCCTAATATCAATATATCAGGAAGTATGCAAGCCAACAGCCCTATACTTTGCACACATATAACACCTGACATTCTAGATTAATTTGGAATAATTAATATAAGTCAGTGCTGCCAACATGATTCAATGCCTGCTGATAGGACCAATTTTAAAATACATGTAACTTCTATACTAACAAATGGATTTCATCCAAAACTGGCACAACAAGATATAATATTTCCGATTATTTCTAACCAGCACACTCATGACATTGTTGCCAACATGCTTTTACGCGTGCTGATAGATCCAATGTCTAAGTGCATGTAACGTCCATTGGACTTCAACCAAATTTTGTATTCTGTACCTTAAGAGATGGAACTAAGAATATATTCAGTCACCAGGGCTGCCAACTGTAGTGCTCTATTAGGCTACATGATACCAGGAATATTTCGAACTAATTAGGCATTTCGATATTGCCAACTTAATTTCGTCATTATTCTAGATAGGTTCATATACTGGAGAATAATCATTGGCATGAAACGTAGGCTCTTTAGTTCGTCACGGAACTTCTTGTTCTAATGTTGTTTTTTTTACTTCACTGCAGACATTTCTTTCATTGCCTTTTCCCTTTAAAGCAAATGTTTTGCTTTCCCGAACGTCTCATGCCTAGTGGACTGAATGTTATGTTTCTACTAGCGGCCAAGTCGTCAACACAAACCATGATGGTTTGGTGGCTAATGTCTTAATGTGCATTCGCAGTTGAGAAATTTTAAGTTTGAGAAGCTGTTTTGATATTTGATACCTGTGTTACGCTAGAACAATAATATGGCATAGTTCTATGAGATTTTTATTTTATTTTTCTTTACAGATAATGATGATGATGATAATGATTATAATTGTTGTTTTAACGGGCCTAACATCTAGGTTATCGGCCCCTCTTTACAGATAACAAGTTCAGGGTGAAAAGTACCTCTTGTAACAAACTTTAGGCCAATGTTTTACATGGACCATATACAATCGAAGAAATTCTTTTCCTCTTCCTCTACTAATTGAATTAACCATCTCGTGGTGTAGTGGCTAGCATACTTAGCTGTCACCCTGGAGGTCCGGGTTTGATTCCCGGCTCTGCCAAGAAATTTTAATTCTGGTCTGAGGGCTGGAACGGGGTACACACAGCCTCGTGAGGCAAAACTGAGAAGAGAAGGGTACGATTCCCATCTCAGTCATCCTTTACGTGGTTTTCCCCACTTCTACTCCAGGCAAAAGCTGGGATGGTTTCTAACTTTTAAGGACACGGCCACCTCCTTCCCAATCCTCATCTGAATTACAAATACACGCACTGATATAGCCATCACAATAACACAGGTTATCAAACTGCTTCTTAGCCCCCTTCCTCCACACACACACACACACACACACACACACACACACACACAAGTACACGGGGCTTCACGACCGCTATGTCGCAAAGCCCCTAAATCAATCAACAACAACACCAACTACGAATTAAGTGGCACATTTCTAACTGCTCTTAAAAACCAATATTACGCATTCGATTCCGGCTCAGTACGATGAAATTTAGCGGTACTGAAATATGGCTGGGTCTTGTTCGTATACTTACTGACTCGGTCACGGACGATCCCTGCCAGGCATAACTTCCAGCACCATTGTCTCTCTAAAAGCCTCTGGTGTTAAGAGATGCATTATAACCACGTCATTACTTTTTTTACTAGAACAATAATTAGCCGCGTAGGTTTTCCATTAACGTTCGATTGCCTTAATTTTGATAGTGAATACTGTTCCTTTAGATCACATGGTGCTAGTTCTACTTCCCATTTTATCTGGAGCATCCTTTTTTTATTCTCCGAGTCGTTAGCCTCTGAACACACTACCTATTCTTTCATGCACTATTGCCTCAGAGGCACCAGTCAGTTCCTGTTTCACAACAGTTCTACCGTAAGTCACCATGGCGTCATTATTATTATTATTATTATTATTATTATTATTATTATTTCATTGTTATCCCCATCCGTGGGGAACGATAGAACTTATATAGCTGATGTTTTCTTCTTCTCCCTAAATCTCTTCATCTGGGCACTGAAAATCTTCCTCCCGTTTTCAGCCCGTGATTTCTTGGTCTTGGCACTCATTATCTCAGCAAAATGATGGTTGTTAATTACTGTATTGAACTGAATAGTTAATATTATTCAATTATTATTATTATTTATTTATTTATTTATTGAAGTACGAACAGTATTTTTAGCATATTTTCAATTTTGAAAAAAATAGGCTTATGAGATCACCTTTTGTCCGTGTGTGTGCGTGTGCGTGTGTGTGAGAGAGAGAGAGAGAGGTGTGTGTGTGTGTGTCCCCTAATAACTTCTAAACGGCTGGAGAGATTTCATTGAAACTCGGTAAGTTCGTAGCACTATTCCGGGCGACCCCGACCGTGCCCTTCAAATATTGTTACGTCTCACCAATCCAACAAATGGCTGTGCGAAATATTTCACCAGCATTCAATATCTCCGAAACTATTCCCGATATCACCCTGGAATTTATTACGATGATAAAGGGAACTACTAAAAGTTCACCTATGTGACTTTTCAAAAACTGGTAACTATTAAACCAACATGGCGGCCACGCGAATTTGCGACTTTTAAATAGACGTTTCTCGCGATTTAACCAACCAAACGCAATAAAACTTGGTACAATATATGTTTATACACATTGCAATGCACCGGCATCTAACTTCGTTCAATTGTTTACATAACCACAAGATGGCGGATGTGCGAAATATTTCACCGGCATTCTATATCTCTGAAACTATTAGCGGTATCACCCTGAAATTTTGTACGGAGATAAAGGGCACTACTGGAAGTTCATCTATATGACTTTCAAAAACCGGTTAACTACAAAACGAACATGGCGGTCAAGCGAATTTGAAAATTTTAAATTGACCTTTCTCGCGATTTAATGTTCCAAACGCAATGAAATCTGGTACAGGAAATGGTTATACACATTGTAATGCACTGGTATCTAATTTAGTTCAATTGTTTACATAACCTCTAGATGGCGGCTGTGCGAATTTTAAAATTAAGTTTTTATTTCTTGTGTCGTAATCATGCGATCGAAGTGAAAGTTTGAATAATGAACCTACGCAATAATTTTCCTTTAATGGTCCATGAATCTATGACCTATATATTTAACAATCCAACATGGCGACCATCAACTGCATTTTTTTTATGTTCATAGGGGCTATGAACTTAAGTTCACCTATAGGACTTGAAATAACCTGGTGATCACAAATCCAACATGGCGGCGACGCGAAGTATAAATCTTCACATGGACGTTTCTCGCAATTTAACCATCCGAGTGCAGTGAAACTTGGTACAGTAAATCCTTATACGAATGTTAATCCACGGGCATTTAATTTATTTCAATTGTTTGCATACTCCACAAGATGGCAGTTGTCGAAATTTTAAAATCTCGTTGTTACGTCTTGTGTCCTAATCATGCGAATGAAGTTTGAATGCTACACGTACACAATAATCTTCATATAACAGTACATAACTCTAGGGCCTACATATATACAATCCAACATGGCGACCATCCGAAATATTTAGTCGGTTCTCAATATCTACGAATCTATGACAGCAATCAAACAGAAATTTTGTATGTTGATAGTGTCAATTAACATAAGTAGGATGTATGAAAATAGGCTGTATAGTTCTTCACGGAACTACTTGTCAGATTTCCCTTACTTTTTGGTAGGTATTTCTACAGATAGTACTGTATGTCCGTACATATTAATCCATCAGTTCACTTTCAGTAGGTTGAAAGAAAAACACCATGCACTTTTAGTTAAATTTACATCGTACGATTAATCAGGTAGTACTGTACTGTACGTGCGTATGCCCCCTCCCCTTCACCGCAGTCAAAGTTGATAATACTGTGCTGTTTCGATTACCGGTGTTCATTGATTATAATGTGTGTTTGATTTCCTTGATGTGATTGAAATGTGTGGTGGATATATTACCGGTGGTAGAAACGGATTGTGGGGTTTGATCTTCCGCTTTAACTGACGGCTGGGCGCTAATCCCTGCTGGGTGCCAGCACATGTCACGTCCCAGGCAGCCGTCCCATTCACTGCCTGGTGTATTAAATGTTCGTATCTACGTGTAAGATATCACAGTCAAATAGAGTATCCTATTTCGAAGTTCTTCTGGTTGATCACCTCGAACGTCAAGTTTCCGAATTTCTTTATTTAATTTATTATTCATATTAATGACAAGAGATTCCACTCCAGGAAGTATCACAAACGTTAAAACCGTTTGGAAATTTAAGATTGCGTGCCGAGATTACCTGCTGCATACTGCTAACTCATGACTGATGATGGATGGTAGGGTTATATGTGATATATTTTTGAAATATTTGTAACAGGGTGGTATTATTTTTCTTTTATTCGTTTCACCCGGCTTTGTATCATTAAGTCAATCAATTTTTTTAATGTTCTGTACATTCTTTCTAGCCCAGTATTGCCTCATTCTTTGTGGTCTTACTTTCCTTTCTTCACCAGAGATTTGGATCATTCTCTTGGGTTTGACTTTGACTTGGAACCGTTGTTTCTTGATCATGGTTATGGTTTGGCTGTTTTATCCATGAGCATATTTTCTGTGATTTGGAGTTCTATTAAGTATTTCTCCTTTTCCTAAACCAAAGTTCTTTTGTTACGGAAGCAGTTAAATATCTTTTTGGTTAGCCTATTTAAGTTCATTCTGAGGATGTGTCCTTAAAAATCAATTCTCCTTTTTTTATTGCGTCTGAGAGATTTTCTGTACTTTGGTAAAGGATTTCATTTCTGATGTGGTGGCGTAGTTGGTAGCATGATGAACTGCTGTGGCCAAGATAGCGGGTTCATACACGGCCGAAGTCGTCAGATTTTTTAAGAGCGTTTAAAATCGTTCAGTATGCCTTCCTTCGGAGGAGAAGTAAAGCAGGCGGTCCCATGTCATAGATTTATGGCATGTAAAAGATCTTTCACAGACTTAACTTGCGTGAAGCTAAATTGTTAGGTTAGATTCCGTCGGAACGCTCTATCAAAGTTCCCACGTTCACCTCTAGGTAAGTTGGAACTACTTGAAATTGAACGGAACTTGTAGCTCACCCTAAGGGTGTCCGTTTTAAGCAGCTACAGACTCACGAGTCAGTCGAGCCGAACATGTCCTCGGACACTCCCGGCACTAAAGGCCATACGATAAATAAATAAATAAATAAATAAATAAATAAATAAATAGTTACAGAATTTGGGGCCTACGATTTTTCTTTCTTTCTTTCTTTCTTTCTTTCTTTCTTTCTTTCTTTGATCTCCAGCCTTTCAAGTGGGCCCTGGGTTGTGATAGTCAATGAGCTGCGTATAAGGCTTCTGGTTTAAGGTATTATTGTTATTACTAGGGTTCGGAAGTTTATGACCTAAAGAAGTACAAAATATGCAAGCAAATATGCCCTAAAACTAGATAAATATGACCTAAATACTATAAAATATGCCCTAAAAACTAGCTAAATATGACCTAAATACTATAAAATATGCCCTAAAAACTAGCTAAATATGACCTAAAAACTAGCTAAATATGACCTAAATACTATAAAATATGCCCTAAAAACTAGCTAAATATGAGCTAAATACTATAAAATATGCCCTAAAACTAGCTAAATATGACCCAAATACTATAAAATATGCCCTAAAAACTAGCTAAATATGACCTAAATACTATAAAATATGCCCTAAAAACTAGCTAAATATGACCTAAATACTATAAAATATGACCTAAAAACTAGCTAAATATGACCTAAATACTATAAAATATGACCTAAAAACTAGCTAAATATGACCTAAATACTATAAAATATGACCTAAAAACTAGCTAAATATGACCTAAATACTATAAAATACCGGTATGCCCAAAAAACTAGCTAAATATGACCTAAATACTATAAAATATGCCCTAAAAACTAGCTAAATATTACCTAAATACTATAAAATATGACCTAAAAACTAGCTAAATATGACCTAAATACTATAAAATATGACCTAAAAACTAGCTAAATATGACCTAAATACTATAAAATATGCCCTAAAAACTAGCTAAATATGACCTAAATACTATAAAATATGACCTAAAACTAGCTAAATGTGACCTAAATATTATAAAATATGACCTAAATACTATAAAATATGACCTAAAAACTAGCTAAATGTGACCTAAATACTATAAAATATGACCTAAAAACTAGCTAAATATGACCTAAATACTATAAAATATGCCCAAAAAACTAGCTAAATATGACCTTAATACTATAAAATATGACCTAAAAACTAGCTAAATATGACCTAAATACTATAAAATATGACCTAAAAACTAGCTAAATATGACCTAAATACTATAAAATATGACCTAAAAACTAGCTAAATATGACCTAAATACTATAAAATATGCCCAAAAAACTAGCTAAATATGACCTTAATACTATAAAATATGACCTTAATACTATAAAATATGACCTAAAAACTAGCTAAATATGACCTAAATACTATAAAATATGCCCTAAAAACTAGCTAAATATGACCTAAATACTATAAAATATGCCCAAAAAACTAGCTAAATATGACCTAAATACTATAAAATATGCCCTAAAAACTAGCTAAATATGACCTAAATACTATAAAATATGCCCTAAAAACTAGCTAAATATGACCTAAATACTATAAAATATGACCTAAAAACTAGCTAAATATGACCTAAATACTATAAAATATGACCTAAAAACATGGCATTTCCTTGTTTGCCAATTGCTTCTGAGCTAAATACACTCACCGGCATAAAAAGCGAAACACTACGAATATTAGACAAAACTCAACGTTTGACCGTTACAAACCTGGTATAAATTGAATGCTGTGACTTCGCAGCGATATGGAAATGTGCCATGATTCAATTAGCTCTTTTGAGAAGTTTCAGCGCAACAATTGATAAACATTGTTATTCGTGACAATCACAACACCAATGTTACCGTTTCCCGCCCTTGGACAACAATAACCACAAACAGCTGTCTTAAGGTTTATTACTGTGAGCCCTCGTGGCGCGTATTTTAGTGAACATTATGGTTTGTCTACAACGTTCGTAATCATACATTGTAACAGGTCGGAGGACAGCACGATGGATTCCAGGTTTCGACATATCCAAATTCATGTTTGTGCACTGTTGTGATTATCATGGTCAATAATGTTTAACAATTATTGTGCTAACGAGGGTAATTAACTTATGTTACATTGCCATATTGTTGTAATGTCATAGTATTTGATTAATACAAGGGTTGGAACAGTCCAAAATTGAGTTAAGTCTGAAATTCGTAGTGTTTCGCTTTCTTTGCCGGTGAGTGTATATCTACTGGAGTGACGTCCTATTGAAAGGCGGAAGCACACTATCGTCATGTTCCGTGACCTCATGCGTACAGTGTCGCAATCTAACTTGTCCAGAAAGATGTGCTAAAAGACGTCCGTAGAGGAGCGCCTTCTTGGAATCAAGTCTTCTAAACCTGCTATCTGCCTGTGCCGGGAAAAGAAAGAAAAATATATCTACTGCACTATTCGAAAATCCTGTGTTTGAAACTCGACGCAGATAACGCGTACCTTGTTAACGACGCCTCAATTTAAAACAAAAATGCTGAAATTATAACCAAATATGACCTTATATCACTAAAATATGACCAAATATGACCGAAACAATAAAAATGGCCGACATAACCATTTTTAGGCAACATCAAATTGCTTTAAACGTGGTCAGGAACCCGTCATTCAAACTTATTTTTCAGATTTCGGGTAAAATGAGCTCAGGAAAATAAATATGACTTTTCCTTAACATCCGAACCTTAGTTATTACTATTGTTTAGGTGTTTCCTGAGTTTAATTGATGGCCGTGAAAGCCAATATGTCATTTTTGTTGTGGTTCTTCTTCTTATTTTTATTATTAGCCCATTATTAAATTAAATTACTTATTTTTTAGAATTATTATTTTATTTTCATGAAATGTATGTAGTCTTACTGTGCCGTATCACGTGGTTAAATGTAAGAGAGGGCCCTAACTTCGCCACTAGCTAAGACATAAAATATCTATAGGCTATAATAAACAATATCAGAACAACTACAATCACGTTACTTAGGCCTACTTACTTTTGTTACTTCATTTTACAGTATGTTGTTTTATGTCGCAGCCCCTAAAATAAGCAACAATAACAACAAACGTTTCGCCTGCTGTACCCAAGGTTGCAGGATAGAATCCTGGCGCAGTCAGTTGGCATTTGAGGGTGTGAGGTGAAAATGCGAGGGAGCAGTGTCAATAGACTTGCTGGCACGTTAAAGGTCCCCTTCGGAACAAAATTCCGGCATCCTCTAAAAGACGCAGAAGTTAAAATGGACGTAAAACCAATAACATTATTATTCTGAAAAAATAATGCTGGAGTATATGTAGCCTACCGTGGTGCTGTATGAATGTAAGCAACACGAATAACAATCATTGTTTCTTCCAGAATATCAGTATATTATTGACAATTTGGACGATTTTACTTGTAGACTACAGAGAGTCAACATCTCGTCAACGTGAAAAGGAACACGATACTTGCTTGAGCGGGATGTAATAAGCGGGCCAACATTCACATAGCACATGTTTTACGTCAGACACTTGGTTGGCAATTTGTATGGTACCCACTGTATGCGGTCATTTACATATCCTTGTACAGGGTCAGAAAACGGTATTCAGTTCTTGAAACTGGGTGTGAACTGGGAACTTCGAGACAAACAAAACCCAGCACATGAGTATCATGAAACATGAAAACTCTGTTTCTCATGAACCAAATCATAGCCTTAACCTAAGTGCACTAGATTCGAGATTCAACTTCCGGGATCGTCAGCTTTGGCACAATAGCTATTAACTGATGTAAACACTGGGGTTTTCACAGGCATTGTTTTTATTATTTAATGTGATCGTTAATGAATATGAGAATGAAAGTACAGTAATTATTTTTTCCTCTTGAAACAGCTGTCCGCACAAAAGATGAGGGAGAGGAAGCATAGCTCATCTCTTGTTGACTTGTAACAGAAGCCGATTACCGGTTTCACATAATGTGTTGTCTGACGGCTAAGCTAAAAATATTAGATTTTTATTATCTTTTGGAATTATTTCTAAGTATAAACGGAAATATTATCACATTTATCATCATAATTGCCCAGAACGGTGTCTTCTACCAACCAGCGGATCGTATAAGTAAGGTATCTAATTTTAGTAACCACCTGTATATACAGGTTAAGTCACCGAAACTTAGATATCTTCTGAAACTTAGATATCTTCTGATACGTTACATTCCATTCAATCCTGCTACATAGCCGTGCTCGTCAAGTCACACACCTTATATATTATATTCATTTATGCACCGGAAGCTGGGAAGTTTGGAGATCGAAGGTTCGAACCATGGTACTGGCTCCCTCTGCCTCGTTGCGTAGCGGCTAGCATTCTTGGTTGTAACCGCAGAGGCCCGGGTTTGATTCCCGGCTCTTGTCCGGAAATTTAATTATTATCTGAGGGCTGGAACGGGTTACACTCAGCCTCGTGAGACAAAACTGGGAAGACGTGGGTTGGAATTCTACCTCAGTCATCCTGGAAGTGGTTTTCCGTTCTTTCCCACTTCTACTCCTGCTAAATGCCGGGATAGTACCTAACTTAAGGCCACTGCCGCTTTCTACCTAAATCCTACCTCAATTACAAATACACACACTGGTACAGACATCACAGTGACACACATCCAAGTACATGGGGCTACATGACAACGATGTCGCAAAGCCCGTAAAAGATTCAATTAGAAGGATCTGATGATGATCGCTTGACGATCGAAACTGGTCATCCAAGTGGATTTATTAATTTCATGTGAATATTTTTCAGGATTAGAGAACTGCCCATTCCAATTGGGTACAATCGTGTTGACCGACTAAAAAAACATTACATTTCGGCCTTAAAAAGTTATAAAATTTAAAGAATCGACATTTTGAAAATGAAATGAAACATAAATAATATCATCAACACAGGCGAAACAAAAGAAGAAGATTGTTAGATATTGATGTTGCTTTCCTAATTCACTGTTATTATTATTATTGTTATTATGATTATTATTATTATTATTCTATTATCACTAAAACATTTAGCATATAGGACTATTTTTCTTTTTTTTTTCTTTTCATTATGTATGCACACTATTTATTTCTTTATTTTTTTATCGTATGGATTTTAGTGCCGGGAGTGGCCGAGGACATGTTCGGCTCGCCTGAGTCTGTAGCTGCTTCCAGCGGACACCCTTAGGGTGAGCTACAAGTTCCGTTCAATTTCAAGTAGTTCCAACTTTCGCTACCAGATATCAATGATACCTAGTGGTGAACGTTGGAACTTTGATAGAGCGTTCCGACGAAAACTAACCTAACAATTTAGCTTCACACAAGTTTAGTCTGTGGAAGGATCTTTTACATGCCATAAATCTATTAACTGGGACCGCTGGCTTTACTTCCCCTCCTAAGGAAAGCATACTGAAGGATTTTTAACGCTGTTTATTATAAATGAATTAACCCTTGCTGCCCAGGTTTTAGCTATCGTGGCCTAGAAGATTTGAGTCTTTATTATTATTATTATTATTATTATTATTATTATTATTATTATTATTATTATTATTATTATTATTACCTGAAAATTCGTTTTACTGAAAGTTGTGTGGGTTACCCTAACGGGAAGTGAACACGTCCAGATTGTCTTTTCTCGCTGCTTGGTAAGAGGAAGCTGGGGGACGGAGCGGTGGAGGTTAGTATGTTGACACAAGCGGGTCAGCAAGGTGGCACTTCTTAATATTCCCCTGGCATTCCTCTGTGCTAATCTCCAGGGTCGTGTGACAGGAAGGAAGCGTTATGTGTGCCGGTAGGGCAAGACTGTTTGACGACATCATCCATCTTCCCCAGGTGACATCGTGTATCAAATGTCCTCTCCTTCACTCAGCCTACTGCCTGTAACAACCCTCATTTCTCATGATGTACGTTATAACGTCTTCCGAAATGTCCTTGTCTTCTGACAGTATGATTTGACACTTACAGTAGGAGGCGTCAGTATGCCTTCCTTCAGAGGGGAAGTAAAGCAGGCGGTCACATGTCGTAGATTTATGGCATGTAAAAGAAACTTCCTCTAACTAAACTTGAGTGAAGATAACATTTGTGGGTTAGATTTCGTTGAAACGCTCGATCGATGTTCCAACGTTCACTACTACTGTCGACCAAAGTATTATGTGTACTCGAGTTTGAAGGTTGTTTGTGACGTAACCAATAGACATACATAAAATGCAATAACATCAATATTTTCGTCGTTCTATTTTACGTGAGTTCATGTAGGTTTGGAATTTTTAGTTTATATTTTAATATTTTTTATCGCAGTTGGAAAACAAAAAGTGCCCGTTTTTAAGCGTGTTTCAACCATGCGTCACATTTAAGAAGTAATATCTCACAAACCCTTCATTGTATCGAATCCAAAGTTTAACACAATATACATTGGAATGTTGTATAACTGGTTTATTAATTTCAAAATTTTGCGTGTCCATGAAACAATGTTGTTATCATTTGTCTAAGGTAACGTTTTCTCGGCTTGGGGTGGTTGGAATATGTAGTTCTTGGTCGCGTTATATTCCTTACAAATCAAAAAGTTATACTGTATGACTTTAAAATACGTAAATTAATTCACTTATTTTATATCGGTTTATATTTGAACGGGGAAATACGACCTCGCCTCGCTCGGCAGTGATGGGCTCCATCTCAGCAACGCTGTACAGCCTGAAACGTTTTGCTAGCTCCTAACTGTTGGGTGAGAAATGTAACTGTTTACCTTTGCCTAAGCTATGTTGTTTTAATGGGCGCCAAGACCTCAACGCAATGTTGAAATCTAAATTTGTATTTAACAACGTCTAGCTCTGGCAGAACACCTTCAAGACTCTATTCACTCAGATCGTGGTATGATTTGATCATTAACCCAACAAACAATTGTATCAGGAGAAGGAATTGGTCTATATCTAATGCTACCTACTGAAAGCAAAGATTGCATTGTCAAAGAAATGAATTTATTATATAAAACAAGAATAGCAAAATTAATAATAATAAGTATAAAATTTAAATTGGAGCGTTGTGATTTGAATATTACCGATAGAAAATTACGTGAAAACGGAGTCTGATAAATTGATTTTACTCTTATTTCCAAGCTATGAAGTTACTGAAATATGAAATGTAAAACAAAGAAAATGAGAGATTGCGTATTTCTGCGTCATTGGCGCTTACCACTGGAAATTGCCAAAGCATTTCCCTCGTTCTTGATGATGTTGTGAGCTTCCCACAGTCTCCTGGACGTCGTCATCTCCGTCGGAATTTGATGATATTCTGGTAGATTAGATAATTCTATGGTCCTTACCTCGGACCCAAACACTCGTACAACCAAGTTTTACAAAAGTTCGTCGCTAACTCCACTGAACATCGGAGCGACACGCACTTGCGACCGTACTCTGCAAGTTCTACACAGATTGTCCCTAACTCCCCTGAACATCGGAGCGTCCCCCGCGTATAACCATACTCCGCACGTATTTCACAGATAGTCCTCGTCCCACGGAACATCGGAGCGACTCCCGCGTATATCCACACTCGGCAAGAACTATACAGATTGTTCTCCTTTCACGGCGCGTCGAACGATATATGCACACGTTGGCTCCCCACTCTTCAGTCCCAACTAGCTTACGTCGTCTCCCCTGATTGGCTGACCCATCACGCGATCTTCTCCTCCTCCGGGTCATTACACTCGGCGGGAGGGTTCCGTTCCAACAATTCGTCTTTACTAGACCTTGCGACCCAAGATTGCTTCATGCTTCTCGACAAGATTAAGCGTGTACTTGAAATCCCAGTGAGTCACGTCTCTCGATATACCCTAACTGACGAAAACTCCGTAAAATTCCGTAATCAGATAATTTTCTATGATATCGTCGTTCGTAATAATTTGCCGGATAGCGTTTTCTAAGACATAGAAAACCTATCTGAATGCTAATAATTTTTATAAAATGCTCCGAAAATACCTAAATAATAATTATAATTAATTAATAATAATAATAATAAATTAACATGAAAAATTCTCTTGGCTGAACAATTTGCCGCGTAAATAAATATAGAATGGCTTCCTACTGACTTATGCCAGTTGCATAAAACCCCTCGAAAAACACGTTACATATTCGCCTCGGATCATCGGATGATTTACCGTGACGACGGTCCATTATCCGATTATCCCAGACACGTTAATAAACCCCATCCAAAATACATATTACATAAATGAAATCACCCTAAATTACAGATATATACACTCATATTTTTTCTTCACGCACTTTGCGTCAAAGTTTGTTGTCACAATGGATTGCACTTTGCAACCAGTCCAATGTTTTACATATGGAATAGTGTTCCACGGATATTTCCGCCTCTCAAATTTCTCTATGTTGGAGAAATAGACATAATTAATGTGTGAGCACTATGTATTTATGATGTCATATCACACGCATTGAAGGTGTTCTGATATATTTATATCACCCTAGAACTTCCTAATTTCACTGGAGGTCCCCTCCTTATGGTGACATTTAATTCCACTTATCACTCAGCACACGATCACACTATTGTGGCAGCGCCTCGTGACCATAATACTTAATCTCTCTTTGAAGTAGATTAAATTAATATTGACTTCTGAAAAAAAAAACAGTAAATGCGCATTACATATAACACCAAATATTTCTGTGCCGTAATCGCCCTGTCTTGTTAAGTTCCCGTTAACCATATTCTACTTAATACTAGTTCTCAACACAGACCATTTCTCCTCACACAAATAATACC
Source organism: Meconema thalassinum (assembly GCA_946902985.2). NCBI lineage: Eukaryota > Metazoa > Arthropoda > Insecta > Orthoptera > Tettigoniidae > Meconema > Meconema thalassinum. The sequence continues at coordinate 1,214,264,880 of OX336388.2, forward strand.
ATTGTACATATTATCTTAAATTACACACTTACAAATCTTACATGGCGAGGCCGTAAACAGAAATCACGTGTGCTGATATGTATGAGTTTCATGAAGGACTGTCTCGCATTCTGATGGCCCATCTTTTATCTCGTGGACGCCTTAAGCTAACAAGCCCTATTCAAGCGCTCCCCCATCTCTTGGAGATAAATGGGAACCCATCAGCGCTGCCAAAATGGCCTTGGTGCATCGAGACAATTTAGTGCTCAACAGCATCCGACAATCCCGTCATATTTCCCTGTACCTTAAAAACTCTCATTTACTTACATACTACCCCCCTGTGTGACTTCTGATACGCCTGCCTTAAGACCAGATCTTCCACGCACCAGACACCACACTTACTCATTTGATAGGCTGGCTCGCCAGCTAAACACACTCACTTTATGACACGTATTTTCGTAGACTATGTATATTATACGTTCCGTATAATCTGTTTCCCTCACTATTCTCCAGCACATATGCTGTTTTGCCAATACGTTTGGAAACTATAAATGGGCCCTCGTAGAGATAAAAGAACTTGGACATGACTTTTTCTAGCTTATTTGACTGTTTCGGCACTCTAAGTAAGACTCTGTCTCCCGGCTCGAATAGGTCAAATTTAGTTTCTTTTTGTTGGCGAATTCTCTTTTGTGCTGACTTAGATAAATTCTGTTTCGCCAACTGGACAGTGTAATCCATCCCCGGTTGCTTACCCTCATTTAATCCCAACACCCTCGCTAGTTCATTTTGTGGTCTTTTTCCGAAGTGAACTTCGTATGGCGTCAATTTCGTGCTCTCATGCTGGACAGAATTCAGCCAAGTCTCGACCTTGGGAAGATGTCCAACCCAGGCCGCATGCTTGTCATGCACTAGAGTCCGAAAAAGACGAGCCACTTCCCTTAATGGACGCTCTGCAGAATTACCCTGAGGGTACCTTACAGAGGAATGAACGTGTGTTATACCAGCTTCCTGCATACTGGTTCTCCATTTCTTTGCAGTAAACTGTGGTCCACTGTCAGATAGTATCCTGAGAGGAATGCCAAACTCAGGTACATACTTATTAATGATCAGACGGCTACACGCTAGTCCCGTGGCTTTCCTTAGCGGATATAGCTTGACATACTTACTAAAAGCGTCAATAACTATAAAAATGTACTCGTAGCCGTACTGTCCTTCAACGATCGGGCCAAATAAATCCACACACAGTAGTTCGCCGGGACTACTGGTGAGAACTGCAGATCTCTCCCCCACTAAATATTTAACTGGATATTTACTCCTTTGACAGGTGTCACACTTAGCTAAAATCCTCCTAACGTCCCTTCCCATTTTACTCCAAATGAAGTCACGACCAATTTCATAGAAGACCTTGGCAGCACCAAAGTGTCCTAATTCCCTATGAATGAACCAAATTAGCTCCTCCCGCAAAGTGGCAGAAACACATATTGCCCACCGATTATTCCTACATTTCCTTGCAAGAAGCCCATCCTGCATCTTGTACGTGAACCGTCCTACTTTCACATACTCTTCTTCACCTATTTCCAACCTAGCCAGTGGCTCCTTTAACTTAACGTCATCACGTTGCTCCACTAGCATATTTCTCAGTGTCTGTAACGATGCCCTGTTGCTACTGTCCACACATGCTAACCCTACCTTCCTATGGTGTCACACCTCTACTCGACACTCTATGACCTAAAAATGTCACTTCTGACTGACAGAATGACGACTTAGACAGCTTCAAAGTGAACCCTGCCTGATCTAACTTCTGAAAAACTATATCTAAATGACGTAGATGCTCCTCAAAACTGCGTGAACTAATTACCATATCATCTATGTAAATGGTTACAAACTCTCCTGTGTCATCCCCTAATGCGATGTTTAAAGCCCTAATTAAAGCTGCTGAACTACTCTTTAACCCATAAGGTGTTCTACAAAATTGATAAAGGTTATATTTATGACTAAAAGCTGTAAATGGTCAATCTTCGTACATAAGTGGCACTTGCCAAAAACTGGAACTCAAATCTACACAAGTGAAATACTTCTTCCCCTCAAATGTTTGCATTAATTCCTCTATTGACATAGATTTCAGCTGATCTGAACTAATTCTACTGTTAACCAAACGAGCGTCTAAACAAATACGAACAGTGCCGTCGGTCTTGGGTACCGTGATCAAAGAATTAACATATGGACTGTTAGAGTGCTCAATAATCCCATCTTCAAGCATCTGATTAATTTGTGCCTCAACTGCACTCTGATAAGCGAAAGGTACAGGATATCTATGTACTGTGAATACTGACCTATCAATAACGTTCAATGAATGTGTATAGCAATTGGCCATACCAATGCGATCCTCAAAAACTCTCCTATTTCACAATAACACATCATAGAGCCGAACACATTGTTCCACCTCTATATTACCCTGAAATGCAGCCTCACGTAACGAGTCCTCTAGACTTCCGTTCGTAATCACACTGCCCACAAAACATGGAGAACCCCGCTCTACGGCTGGCGATATCTCATTTAAAGTACAAATCACACCTACAATACTACTCCTCTGAATATGGTCATTGAACGCTACTTCTACTTCAGAATCTCCCCATTTAAATTTCAAACTCCCTACATCATAACATAAGTTACCAGACACTCTACTTAGCCACTCTGAACCCAAGATAACACTGAATACTAAATTTGGAATTACAAGGCAAATCTGCTTCTCTACATGATTATTAATTTTAATGTCTACTAAAACTTGCTTAGAAATTACTTTAGACCTCTTCCCAACAGCTGTGATAACAAAAGTGCTTTTAATTGGCATCTCCTCAAAATTTACTCCAGTTCCTTTCATTTTATCATAAAATGCACTACTTATGCAACTCTTCATACAACCACTATCAATTAAAACATCTGTGTACGCCTCGGACACGTTAAATTTAACTAAGGGGCTCTTACTAACCACTTCCTGAATAATACCTTCATCATTTAGTTCATGTAATAATTCATTTCTCACATTTAGGTCATAGGGTTCCTGTATAATTGTATGGACAGGGCATGCTACAGACTGAGATTCTGACCTTACTTCGCAGCCTGGTTCGCGTTTAAAGAACCGCTACAGCTGGCCGTAGTACTAGTTACTACTGCACTGGTCTGGTTGTTCTGAGTTGTGTTGTCATTGTTTGGCTGTATATTACTACCACTAGGCTGTCCTCTTCCTTGACCCCTATTCTGGTTGTAATTATTGTCATTATAATTTCTCCCTTGATTTCCCCTGAAATCATTGTTTCTCCCTTGATTTCCCCTGTAATCATTGTTCCTCCCTTGATACTGATTACCATAGCCATTTCCTCTGTTCTGATTTAGCTGATTATTATTATTTCTATTTTGAGCATTGGCCCCTTCGCCACCGTTCCCTTGAACTTCCTGATGCCTGGCTTCATTAGGTCTATTATTATTATTACCCTGGTTCCTATTGAAATTGTCCTCATAACCCCCTCTCCCTAGTGCATCAAATGTGCTTAACAAATTTTCTACTTGTGATATTGTCTTTACATTCTGGATACAAGCAGCCTCCTTGATCCTATAGGGAATGTGCCTAAGTAGCAACCTTACCACATCACTTTCCTCCTTCAAGCCATCCAGATATTTACACACTAATACCTGCCCTAAAAAGTATTCGGTCATGGTGGAGCTTCCTTTAGGGTTATATTTACCACACACTACTCCCTCACGATGCTGCGACTGAATAACCTCATTCCAGAACTTTTCACAGAATTTCATTTTAAAATCATTCATATCAGTAAACTTGTCTCTGTAGACAGCAAACCAATTCCTCGTTTCCCCCACAAACACTTGTTCTAAAATTTCAACTACCTGGCACCACTCAATACTACCATTTTCCAACCTCTCCCCGAATTTATTTTCTATAGTGTTCATGAACTCCATTGGGCACCCCTGTCGATTGCTGAACTTACCCAGTTCTACCTCCCTGTGTGTGCTATTCACAAAAACTGGTCTATTCTGACTATTTTCTTGCCTGATCCTAGCTTTTAATTTTAATTCTAATTCTGCGATTTTCTCCTCAGCCTTCCTCTCAATACTGTTTACTGTTAATTTAATGTTTCCTTCTGATTCTTCTACTTTATCATATAGCTTTGCTTGTTTCTCCTCAATCTTGCTAATGCTCTCTTTATTACTCTCTCTTAAATCATTTACTTCTGCAACTATTTGTGAGTGGACTTTCTCAATTCTACCCCCCAGCTGTTCCTTAACCTCTTTAGTAGCTACCTGAATTTTGTCAATTTCTCCCCCCAATTGCTTTTTGACCTGCTGTGTTTCCAGTTGCACTAGTTCTTTTAAATTTTCAGCCTGTGTACTGATTCTAATTTCCAACTCCTCCTGTACTTTTCCTAATTTTCTGTCTACATCTGCAATAATCTCTTTAGCCTTTTCTTCCATCACCCCCCTGATCTCACCTCTAATCAGTTCGAATTTGTCACTCATTTCCCTACTGTTTTGTTCTAATTTAGCATTTAAAGTTTCAGTACTCTCTCTATTTTCCTTACTGTTTTGTTCTAATCTGGCGTTTAAACTATCGCTCAATTCCCTATTACTCTCTTTATTTTCCCTACTGTTTTGTTCTAGTTTAGCGTTATTCTGTTCTAACTTTGCATTTAAAGCTTCTGTACTTTCTTTATTTTCCCTACTGTTTTGTTCTAGTTTAGCGTTATTCTGTTCTAACTTTGCATTTAAAGCTTCTGTACTTTCTTTATTTTCCCTACTGTTTTGTTCTAGTTTAGCGTTATTCTGTTCTAACTTTGCATTTAAAGCTTCTGTACTTTCTTTATTTTCCCTACTGTTTTGTTCTAATTTAGCGTTATTCTGTTCTAACTTTGCATTTAAGGCATCACTACTAACTTTGTTCTGATACATAAACTCGAGAAGTAAAGTTTTTAATTCTGGTTGGCCGCCTACACTCCCTGTTTCAGTATCGGGATTTACCTCCGCTACCCCGGTACTACCATCACTCGACATACTGCTCGTATCATCACTCTCCCGTTGATGACCACTACGTAACCTCATCTGTCTTTCTTTCTCATCCCCCATAATGATATACACTGATACAGACAAATAACCCCCAAAATACAGGCACAGAAATATATACCCTTCTCCTTCCACAAATGTTATTAGGTTTTCAGCCCCCAAGTTGTCGGCGACAAGTGAAACGTCTTTTAATGCCCCATGTTGGTAGCGACAAATGAAACGTTTTGCTAGCTCCTAACTGTTGGGTGAGAAATGTAACTGTTTACCTTTGCCTAAGCTATGTTGTTTTAATGGGCGCCAAGACCTCAACGCAATGTTGAAATCTAAATTTGTATTTAACAACGTCTAGCTCTGGCAGAACACCTTCAAGACTCTATTCACTCAGATCGTGGTATGATTTGATCATTAACCCAACAAACAATTGTATCAGGAGAAGGAATTGGTCTATATCTAATGCTACCTACTGAAAGCAAAGATTGCATTGTCAAAGAAATGAATTTATTATATAAAACAAGAATAGCAAAATTAATAATAATAAGTATAAAATTTAAATTGGAGCGTTGTGATTTGAATATTACCGATAGAAAATTAAGTGAAAACGGAGTCTGATAAATTGATTTTACTCTTATTTCCAAGCTATGAAGTTACTGAAATATGAAATGTAAAACAAAGAAAATGAGAGATTGCGTATTTCTGCGTCATTGGCGCTTACCACTGGAAATTGCCAAAGCATTTCCCTCGTTCTTGATGATGTTGTGAGCTTCCCACAGTCTCCTGGACGTCGTCATCTCCGTCGGAATTTGATGATATTCTGGTAGATTAGATAATTCTATGGTCCTTACCTCGGACCCAAACACTCGTACAACCAAGTTTTACAAAAGTTCGTCGCTAACTCCACTGAACATCGGAGCGACACGCACTTGCGACCGTACTCTGCAAGTTCTACACAGATTGTCCCTAACTCCCCTGAACATCGGAGCGTCCCCCGCGTATAACCATACTCCGCAAGTATTTCACAGATAGTCCTCGTCCCACGGAACATCGGAGCGACTCCCGCGTATATCCACACTCGGCAAGAACTATACAGATTGTTCTCCTTTCACGGCGTGTCGAACGATATATGCACACGTTGGCTCCCCACTCTTCAGTCCCAACTAGCTTACGTCGTCTCCCCTGATTGGCTGACCCATCACGCGATCTTCTCCTCCTCCGGGTCATTACACTCGGCGGGAGGGTTCCGTTCCAACAATTCGTCTTTTCTAGACCTTGCGACCCAAGATTGCTTCATGCTTTTCGACAAGATTAAGCGTGTACTTGAAATCCCAGTGAGTCACGTCTCTCGATATACCCTAACTGACGAAAACTCCGTAAAATTCCGTAATCAGATAATTTTCTATGATATCGTCGTTCGTAATAATTTGCCGGATAGCGTTTTCTAAGACATAGAAAACCTATCTGAATGCTAATAATTTTTATAAAATGCTCCGAAAATACCTAAATAATAATTATAATTAATTAATAATAATAATAATAAATTAACATGAAAAATTCTCTTGGCTGAACAATTTGCCGCGTAAATAAATATAGAATGGCTTCCTACTGACTTATGCCAGTTGCATAAAACCCCTCGAAAAACACGTTACAAGCCTACCCCGGAGTGGCTGGCAGGTGAATCATGCCTTATTTCCACGAACAAATACAAACCGATATAAAATAAGTGAATTAATTTACGTATTTCACAGTCATACAGCATAACTTCTTGATGTATAAGGATTACAACGCGACCAAGAGCTATATTTTCCAACCACCCCGAGCCGAGAAAAAGTTACCTTACAAAAATGATAACAACTTTGTTTCTTGGACACACAAAATTTTGAAATTAATAAACCAGTTATACAACATTTCAATGTATATTGTGTTAAAATTTGCATTCGATCCGATGGCGGGGTTTTGAGATAATAATTCTTAAATGTGACGCATGGTTGAAACACGCTTAAAAACGGGCACATTTTGTGTTCCAACTACGATAAAAAATATCAAAATATAAATTAAAAATTCCAAACCTACATGACCTAACGTAAAATAGAACGGCAAAAATGATGATGTTATTGGATTTTATGTAGGTCAACTGGTTACTTCACAAACAACCTTCAAACTCGAGTGCACATAATACTTTGGTCGACAGTAGGTGCCAGTGACACCTGGTAGCGGAAGTGTAAATCACCCCATGGGTGTCCGCATTGAAGCAGCTACAGCCTCTGGCGAGTCGAACATGTCCTCGGACACTCCCGGCACTAAAAGCCATACGATACATAATCAACTATATAGAACAAGTAGTTCCGTGAATAACTAAACAGCCTATTTTCTTATATCCTACTTATATTAATTGCCTCTATCAACATGCAAATTTTCAGTTTGATTGCTGTAATAAATTCGTAGATATTGAGAACCGTCTAAATATTTCGGATGGTCACCATGTTGGATTTTTATATACAGGCCTTAGAGTTACGTACTATTACATGAAGATTATTGTGTAGGTGTTTTATGCAAACTTCAATCGCATGATTAGGACAAGAAATAAAAACGAGATTTTAAAATTTCGCTCAGCCTCCATCTTGTGGTTATGAAAATAATTTAAATGAACTAGATGCCAGTGGATTAAAATTTATATAAGCATATACCGTACCAAGTTTCACTGCGCTCGGTTGGTTAAATCGCGAGAAACGTCCATTTGAATATTTAAATTTCGCGTCGCCGCCATGTTGGATTTGTGCTCACCAGGTTAGTGAACGTCCCATAGGTGAACTTATGTTTATAGACTCTATACACTTACAAAATTTCATTTTGATTGCTGTCATAGATTATGATGATGATGAAAATAAATATATACTGTAGTTAGCTTTAAATAAGAATTTGATACGGTTCTTACAACTTAATTTTGATATCCTTAGGTTACGGCACTTATGCGTTCGAAGAATTGTGTGTACATGATTCCTTCCTTTACCTTATTCTGAGTAGAAATGAGTAGAAATAGGCTATCATGTGGATCATGAATATTAGGAGCCTTTAAGATTATACCGTGATTATATGGGTCTGAAGTTTGGAGATCTATGGCTTCACCACTCTTGCCATTCTTTGCTCTTGTTTCTTGCGGGGGTGTTTGCACAGTAGTTGTACATATGCATGCGTAACACGGTATTTCTCTGTTCGCTTGGCAAATAAGGGGAGTAAGAACACTCATCACTATTGCAAAGAACATTAATAACTTTCTCTGTAGAGAAGTTTCAAACAAAACTCCGTGACGAGTTGGTTCACTTCAAACCTCTTTCCGCTCCGCAAAGTTTAGGTAGTCTACGGTATTTCAATATAACCTTTAACACCCACGATGGAACAAAACTAGAAGTGGAGGTTCATCTCCGAACTTCATTACAGTCTTGAAGACGAGGCAAGCAGGAAGTCTCCGAGATTGGAACATCACATCCGGTTATACTTGCTGTGCTCTCTCTAGTTTATTCTGTGCGTCACAAGATGAGCTGTAACGAAAGGGAAATAATCATGAAATTGAATATTCACCTGACGGACTGGAATATGAGCTACACGACCATTGCAGCATCCCGTGCGGTCTTGCTGTCCTGTCACTCATTCGCTTTTATTTTTATTTCTAAAGTGAGGTTATATGGGGAATATACCTTTTTGGAAAATTACAATCTCTCATGCCAAAAAATAAATGAGGGATAGGATTGTGAGTTGTTTAAATTGAAATGTTTTATGTTTATTGTAGGTTTTATCTTAGTTATCAAGTGAGATAGTTGTTGAAAAGGTCTGAGGAAAGGGACATTTTTATATCTACAAAATATTTTAGCTAGAAATTTGAATAAAATATTTTTTCCGTTCTTTGAACATGCCAGTAACATAGCAATCCTCTTCTTCCATTTGAAGCGCTAGCTTCCAGTTTACTGTTGTTCCATGTCCGTTTGCTCTTGCCTCTAACGCAGCCTCTTTCTTAAAATATATTTTGTACCTATCGTTTAATAGAAAGAAAAAACAAGATGTTCAGTAAAGAACATATAGCCTACTTCCTTCTAAATGCATGGGTTTAGTTATTGTCCTCTTCAAGGAGTATATTTGAATGCTGATTGTAGTAGCTTGTTGAAATACAACGTGATTTACGGATATTATACGTTGATTGATTGAATCCTCACCTGAATGATATTGACACACACTAATACAGCCATCACAATAACACGGGTTATGAGACAAAATTCAACACTCACCCAAGTACACGGGACTAAATTACCATGATGTCCATGAATCTCAAATGAAACAGCAGCAACAACAGCTTCTTACCCAAATCCTGCCTCGTATAAAAGTACACACACTAGTAAGCCTACAGACATCACAGTGACACAGGTTATCAGATAACTTCTACATACACCCAAGTACACCGGGCTACAAGACCATGATGCCGCAAAACCCCTAAAGAATCAACAACAAAAATAACAACGATTGACTCAATTCGCGGATCAAGGACAAAGAATTTAAATAGGTCTAGTCGAGTGTTGAAATGTGTGGTTTTATGAGTACAGCATATTATATAATCCTTTCGATTGCAAATACACACAATATATGCTTAACATTATAACGTGTGAGTATTTATGAACCAATTAATACAAAATAACGAAGTAAAAATAAACGAAACCTCGGGGTTTCGAACCACGGGACCCTTCACTATGAAGCTAGATCGCTACCACTACGCCACGAATGCAGTACAAGATGGAAATGTAAATAATTCTTTAGTACGAATGTATCATAATTTGTGTTGTAATCAACGATTTCATTAGCGTTTTTTGGCGCTTCTATAAACCATTTGATACTAAATATGTATTATTTTGTTTATAACCTTACGCAGTTACGAATATAAATGGATTTACGAGCACAAATAGCGGCCATTTTGTGTACGACCCACAACCATATGGCATGGTCAATCAGACCTGTTAAGTCACTTCTACGGTTACATATTATATTATAATAGGCTAATATTCTACCGGTCATCTCCTTGAGGACAGTTTAAACCTCCATATGTACGATAAGCTGAATTGTTGAGATGAGGCCTTGTTGAATCGTAAGTTATGGTTGGGCTATAATACTTGCATGATTCATACATCCACCATCCTGAAACTATTAGGCGGATGACCTTGTAGTTTAGACAAAAGACGTTTCCCACATTAAGGTATATTGTTGCAAAATTTAGTAGAGATCGGATGATTAGGTAAGTCGTAATTTGATTTAAGCTTTGAACATTTGGGTGGCCGCCATTTCGTTTCCGTCAAGATGGCGGCCATATAAAACATGACACTGAGGTGCCCTTTGCTAGCGCTACCTCTGTACCAAATTTCGTTCAATTCGGTTTCACCGTTTTTGAATTGATAGAGGGAATCGATTTGCACACATACATGGCCGCCATCCACAAATTATTGGGCTGATGACCTTGAAGTTTGGTCAAAAGATCCTTCGTACATAACGGTATAATGTTGCAAAATTTGGTAGGGATCGGATGATAAGGTTAGTCGTAATTTGATTTAAGCTTTGACCATTTGGGTGGCCGCCATTACGTTTCCGTGAAGTTGCCGGCGATATAAAACATGACACTGAGGTGCCCTTTGCTAGTGCTATCTCTGTACCAAATTTCGTTCAATTCGGTTTCACAGTGTTCGAATTGATAGGGGGGGGGGGGGCACACACTACACAAACACACACTCACACACACAGACAGACACACAATTTTTGGTCCTGCGTAGATCTCATAAGTCTACTTTCATTTTTTGCAAAAATCGAAAGTAGGCTAATAGTACTTTGGTGGGTTTACTAATAGGACGCACGATTGTGGGAAATTGTAAGGAAATTAGAGACAGGAATGAGATATGAAAAAAAAATAGGGAGGTCGAGTCATAAGTCATGGCAACTATTTATTTTCTAGCGAACAGGAGACAACACGGAACATGTACGATATGCATTTGGAAACGTATGGTATGTACTTGGGTAGGATCCGACTAGATGGTGTATGTAAGCAACAGTGTGGGTCGGAGCATGCCCCCAAATTCAGTGTGTGAGTGAGAGCGTCACACAATGGTAGTCAACAAGCAGGAGCAACGATCGCCTGATCTGAGCCAATGTGACTATGATCTAATCCCCCAAGTTAAGAAGCCACTACGTGGACGACAGTTTGCTAACAAAGAAGAGATCGTAACAGCATTTCCGAGGGAGGTGTTACACGTTACGATACTCATGCAGCGAATGGTATTGAGCGCCTGTCCCACCGCTGGCAACGCACAATATACACCTTGGGTCTGTGACCAGTGGAGACCTGTCCTTTGCACATAGTCTTTGTGTATTTGCTGGCTATACCATAGTAAAACAATGTTTACCAATGGCCTGTTTTCTGTCGCTTACCTACGAGCATCTCATGACGTCAGAATGTATCTTCAGGCACTATGCATAATATGTACATGCCCTATATTTCCAAATGCATATCGTAGATTTTCCGTGTTGTCTTCTGTTCGCGAGAAAAGAAATAGTTGCCATGACTTATGACTCGACCCTCGTATATGTACCATTTGAAAGCTAAAGGTCCGTAGTTGAATACAGCGCAAGAACAACATTTTGAAAATATTGAAGATTTTGGGCTTTTTGAAGCTCCTTAATACGAATTACAAAAACATCAACAATGATTTCTACGTAAACGAAACAAATAGATTGTGTTCGTATTGATCATGAGGCTAAACAAGGGTTACCATTTTAGTTATATTTTATTGAATTGGTTATTCTATTTCCATATTACAAATGAATAAGTAACAATCAACAACTTCAAATCAAATCTACAATAGAACAATTCACAGAATATAACTATATTGACGTTCAAGAAACATTAACCTATATTATTTCCACAGACTTCGGTATAACAATTTCAACTGACTTTAAACATGACCACTACACGGCACAGTTCATTTAAGATTACTTGGAAATCGTGATACAAAATTTATATTGAACAATACTTCTATTTTTGCTTTTGGGATTTGAGTACATGAATATATTGTAAGGACGTCTATTTCTAAATTTATGTTAATTTATTTCGTAGTTCACCTACACCTAGTGTGTAGTATTAAGCTAATTAACAAGCCAAAGAAGGCCACACTGAAGGGCCGAAAACATGTTTCAATAAGAAGTTAACATACGAAGTACGTCCAGAAAGTAAGTTCCGTTTGGTAAAAACATTAAATTGTGTACAGATACAGAAAAATTAATTATTGCACAAAATTCTACAACCCTTAAACTACTTTTCCACATAACTGCCGAAATGTTGCAGGCATTTGTCGTAGCGTGGCACGAGTTTTTGTATACCTTCTTCATAGACGTGAGCCGCCTGTGTCTTCAACAAGTTGTACGTTCCGCTGCAGCGCAGTTCCGCATATGCGCGGTAGACGCTCTGTATCAAGGAGAAGAAACATGCGCCATTTGGAGAGCGCTGTCAGCCACGTACGCGTTGTTGTGCATGTTTACTCGTACAATGTCGGTGTTGATTGAAAATCCCGCCACTTGTGAAATCAGATCTGTGATTCGTTTTCTGAATGCTAGGAAAGTGAAACCAATTGAAATTTATCGGCAAATTTGCGAAGTGTATGGACAAAATGCGATGAGTGATTCAATGGTGAGAAGATGGGTCCGACAGTTCAATGAAGGACGTAGTGAAGTGCACGATGAAGAACGAAGTGGGCGTCCATCTTTGGTTACAGAAGAACTGGTTCACGCGATTGATGGCAAGATCCGGGAAACCGCAGGTTTACAATTAGTGCTCTCGCTATGGAATTTCCCCAAATCTCACGATCACTAATTCATGAAATTGTTACCGAAGAACTGAACTTTCGTAAACTTTGCCGACGTTGGGTACCAAAGATTCTTACGGAGCAACACAAAACAAAACGGATGGGGAGTGCACTTCAGTTTTTGACCCGTTACAATGAAGGCGGCGAAGAATCTCTGACACATATAGTCACAGGAGATGAAACTTGGGTTTCTTACGACACCCCTGAAAGTAAGCGGCAATCAATGGAATGGAGGCACACTTCATCCCCAGCAAAGGTTAAGCATAACAAATCTTGACACCTCGGAAAATGATGTGCACAGTGTTCTGGGACTGGAAAGGCATCTTACTCATTGATTTCTTACCGCGTGGTCAAACAATCAACGCAGATGCTTACTGCGAGACATTTAGGAAATTGCGCCGCGCAATACAGAATAAGCGCCGAGGGTTGCTGTCAAATGGTGTTGTTTTTCTTCACGACAACGCACGACCACACTCTGCAAATGTGACGAAAAACCTCCTACAGGGATTTGGCTGGGACGTGTTTGACCACCCTCCGTACAGCCCTGACCTCGCCCCTAGCGACTTTCATCTTTTCACACATCTCAAGTCTTTCCTTGGCGGTCAACACTTCAACAATGACGACGAGCTGAAAGAAGATGTTTCCAACTAGTTGAAGACACAGGCGGCAAACTTCTATGAAGAAGGTATCCAAAAACTTGTGCCACGCTATGACAAATGCCTGCAAAATTTCGGCAGTTATGTGGAAAAGTAATTTAAGAGGTGTAGAATGTTGTGCAATAAATAATTTTTCTGTATTTGTACACAATTTAATTTTATTACCAAACGGAACTTACTTTCTGGACGTGCCTCGTATTACATATTAACAGGTGCTGAAGCGAATTTAGTTAGTTAATGAATAATTTTCATAGGTCTTTTAAAACGCAATTCGTTGTATTTTTCATCCTTTTCTTCTGCTCGCATGTTAATCAGGTTCACTGCGTTGTAACCATTGACGTATTGAAATGTTTGGTGGTCGATGAGATGAAAGTGAAGCGACTGCTGGCAGTGTGTGTCCTGGACATGGTGTGACCTCGGCTTGTACTTGATGTGTGTGTACATGGGCTTGTTAACGGACCCCACCAAGGATCTATTTATTGCCTATTGGAGCCCCAGGTGCGTCTAGCGATCCTATTACCTGCCTCGCAAATACTCGCCGGCGTGAATTAGTCAGTTACATTCATTTCTTACCTCTGCTTTGCAGCCATTAGGGAAGGAGCTTGATCAATAGCTATTTATAGTGAGATTTCCTTCGACCGCAATCCCTTACCAGCGGTAGAGAAATCACTAGGCCTTTATCCAAGGTCCTCGCTTAAAGCATATTACAGTAAACTAGGGGATCCGTGCGAGAACTCTCGCAAAATGGGTTGTGTGCGTCCCTTAAAACAACAATAACTAACTAACTAACCTCTGTGTACAGACTACCCGCCCAGGCTGTACGCGGTACAGTTTGTTTAAACACACTTCATAAACAAATAAATATATTTCCGTTGACTTTTCAGGAATGCAAGATTTTTCCTGTAGTATTGAGACGATTTGGAAGATTTTGGTACAAACCTCACCTTTTAACTCCCTATGGTTTAGGAGGTTGAGTTTTGTGGAACATACACCTTAGCGTATTATATAATAAGATGGCGTACTAGCAGTGGGGAACTGTAAGAGCCATCCTTCCAACAAGTGAGGATTTCTCTCTGTTTGCTCAGCTTGTGCCTATTCCTTTTGAAAAATAAATAATTGTGTACTAGTATTTTTCTGTATATGAGGGAACTGATATAATCGTGACGTGATATTTTCGAAGTTTACAACATGGCAGTATGAAGGTTGCTTGCAGTACAGAGCTTCAGTAAAGCCTGTGACCATACGCACACATTTCCTACCTCCCTACTGTCATTCCTTGAAGCTACCGGCAAAGACCTTCAGTACTATTGATAGTGATGGAGTCCTGTATTGCTCAACACTTAATAAGTAATCCTTTTTCACGGAGAAGCATTCAGTAGAAGTCAGATAGATATAGTGAAGAATGGTAGGCTTAGTCCTTTATTGCCAAAATTAAAAGCAAACCACAAAATTAAGTATAAATGGGCCAGTCATTCGTGGCCGGTCGTATGTATATGACAATGTTACAGCTAGCCTTCATTATATCACGTGACATCTCCTTGACAGCCATCTGGCACACATGCCCAGCACCCTCGCCGGTCACTATTCTTGGCGCTCACTCGTTGCTTTGTTGTCTGCACTGTAACGGCTTTCTTCGTCGTTGGATATCGCTCTACAAGTTGGGCGATCATTTATAACGTTTCTACAGATATTACACTCAAGTCTCTTTAAAACCACCTCATCGTTCTTATTTAGCATTGGCCTGTCTAGACAGACGACATACACTTTATTAATTTAGATTTACTGGGCGCCAGTTATCGTAGAGATAACACATTAAAATTTTATTTAGCCACGGCCGCTCCCTTCCTTGAGCCAAGATCTATCATCGGAGCGTAGGGCAATAAACTTGCTCTATGAGATACTCTTTGCATTCCAACTATCCTATATATTCAACTCCCAATGAACAAGACATTTTAACTAATACTGGTTTATTTACAACAAAATTATTAACATTTGATCTGAGGTTTCGAGCTGTGTACAATATGTGCATTAATATTCCCTAATTGCGGGGCAATATTGACTGTCTTCTCGCTAGCGCTGATCTTCTGTGTTGATAATAACTCGGTCCACATACCTGGTGCCTTGTTGTTCAAAGTCCATCTCGTTGGTCTGCTTGCAGTCTAATTTGAGATCTTACGCCAACACACGTTTATTGACCTTTGAAAACATATGTTTTCTTCTTCTTGTTGTTGTTGTTGTTGTTGTTGCTGCTTGTTTCTGAGTTTGATCACCATGGTAAGCAAATTTGAACAAACCAGGCTAATTGAATTCACTAAGTCCCATCTTACTGAGGGACTGACAGAGTCTACGACTCACAAAGTCAGTGAGTGAGTGCGTGATCGAATATGTGAATGACAGAATAGAATCTATAGAATAGCCAGTGCTGAAGTCGCGCTGGGCTTTTATACACTCTGAATGGTCCCGATGTTTCGCGGCATAAATTTGCCCGCGACCCATCAGACCAATTATAGCAAAGCATTTCTCAGTCCTCAAGCGACGCTAAAACTTCTCCGAGCGGGAATACAGGCCCGCGTACTTCAAATATTCCACTCAGAACCCGCTATTCCTCTCGTTGCGCATCTATATATTCCGCCGAAATCTTTCTCCAAGCCCTTGTCTCCAGTCAGCGTGGCTTCGTTCCAGAAATACATTTTCTTGCAATATGTTGCTTCACCGTCCGTAACTTCTTCCAACCATGCCCGTCCTGTCTTTACAATTTAACTAATAAAACAGCCCTAGACCTCTATAAAAACCCTGTTTCTTAATCTAAGCACTTGACAATATTATATATGACTATGGTAATGACGTGAATATGGTATGGCCCCTCCCTTGATATTAATGGGTGAATAAAACGATATAACTTTGATATTTCAATAATAATAATAATAATAATAATAATAATAATAATTACACAATGACTTTACAAATAATAATAATAATAATAATAATAATTTGTACCGTAATCAAGATTACGTTACAAAACGTCCCCATGGTTTCATAAAGAATGTAATGAATGATGAAATCACAAATCTTCCCTTTAACACTTAACAGGAAATACACTGAATATACATATATGACCCTTCAAATTACATACATAATGATTATACCCTTTTCATTTTCCTTGATTGATCTGCACTCTTCTTGCAATGTTACATAAACATTCTGATTGTCCTGTGCAGTCATACAGGATTTACATGCTACATTTGTTCTTGTAGTCCCTTACAATAACAGAACGCAATATATTGCTTCTTGTTTCACGCAACACAAGTGATTTATCTCACTTCCACCAATTCCTTAGAGCCACGACACGACTCTAATTATAAACACACGGCAGTCTGCCCTTCTTGCAGCACTTGCTCTTTTCTATGATATTTCCTCAGATTGAAAATGTTATATGTACCAATGACACAATTTTCCTGATCTTTCAATAAGTAGGCATTCTTTCCTATCCTCTTCGAAACGACATAAGGTCCAGTAAACAATAAAAACAGCTTTGACATTTTCCCTTCCAATGCACAAGATGGCAACGGCTTACGTAACAAAACTTCGCTACCTACTTCCAATTCGTCGTAGACCCCCTTCTGTCGGCGTTTCCTTTGGTTTCCTGACTTTACTAAGTTATCCCTGGCCAACAGAAGATAATACTCCGTGGAGTGTCCCTCACCCGGATCTAAACCTATCATTCTTGCTATTTCGTTGGAGGGCTTCCTTCCATAACGAATTTCATATGGTGAACATCCCGTACTCTCGTGTAACACTGAGTTTAACCAGCGTTCGGCATCACCCAACCGTGAGAACCACGCGTTGTGTTTGTCGTGCACGTATGTACGGAATATTCTTCCAATGGATTGCATAGACCGTTCAACCATGTTGCCTTGTGGATATCTAATTGAAGAGTAGATAATCCGGGTACCTAGTTCCGTCAGCTTGGTAGTCCATATTTTAGACGTGAACTGGCTTCCATGATCGCTAAGTATACTGAGTGGGCATCCAAACTCAGGAATATACTTTTCTGCTATCTGCTTGACACAACACCTTCCCGTAGCTTGTCTCAAGGGATATAATTTGACAAATTTACTGAATGCGTCAATTATTACCATTATAAATTGGTATCCGTATCGAGACTTCACCAGTGGCCCATACAGATCAACACACACAAGCTCTCCCGGCTTCTTGGCTATTACCGCTTGATACTCTCCAATCAAGTGCCGATTTGAGTGCTTTGCGCGTTGGCAGAGATCGCAAGTAGCAAGAATCTTCCTAATCTTCCTTCCCATAGCTTTAAAAAAGAAATGCCCTTTAATGGCATACAGAACTTTCCTGGCTCCGAAATGACCCAATTGAGCATGAAAGAACCAGATTAAATCTTCCTGTAAAGATTCTGGTACACACACTTTCCACTCACCATCTCTATCTTTCCTAGATAGCATACCTTGATATAGCCCGTACTTGAGCCTCCCTAATGATAACTCACCATCATTGCTGCTTCTCACCAAGCGGACAATGTCGCCCAAAACTCTGTCTCTCTCCTGTTCAACAGACATATTTCGTAAACGTACTCTCTCATCCTCCTGCACTATACGTTTACCAACACACACTAAGATTCCTTCTTTCACTCCTATATTGATATCACACTCTTCACTATGAATGTGTCTGCTCAGGTAGTCTGCTAAATTATTATTCGTTCCACTGATATGTTTGATACTGAAATCATATTCACTCATGGCTAACGTCCAACGTGTCATCCTATTACTATTTAACCTGCTAGATTTAATGAACGTTAGCGCCTGATGATCGGTCCAGATTTGAAAGTGCGTGCCTAGCACGTAAACCCTAAATTTACTCATTGAGTAAATAATTGCCAAGAATTCCATCTCAGTAATTGTATAGCGTTTTTCAGCCATTGACAAACCTCTACTTGCCAACGATACAATGCCTAACTGACCCTGATCATCGTACTGGCATAGGCAGCCTGCAATACCAACCTCTGATGCATCCGTGATTACTATAAACTCTCTATCATACCTAGGGTGTTTCAGCATCACTGTTCTACTGAATCCTTCTTTCAGCTTTCTGAAGGCTTCCTCGTGGACCTGTGTCCATTTCCACACACTCTTACTCTTCAATAATTCTCTAAATGGTTCTAATAACCCTGCATACTGGACAACAAAACGCCTGAAATAATTGAGAACACCAATAAATGCCTTTAATTGCTTACTATTACGTGGAGACGGCATACTACTAATTTTCTCTAGCCTAGATGACTCTGGTGTAACACCATCTGCAGAAACAGTGTGTCCTAGAAAAGTTATGTGGTGTACACAAAATTCAGATTTTTCCAGTTTCAAAGTGAAACCCCCTTCCCATAATTTACGAAAAACTATACTCAAGTGATCTATATGTTCCTCGAATGTATGTGACGCAATAACTATGTCATCAACATAATTCGTAACAAACTCACTAGTCTCTGGACCTAGAGCCATAGATAAAGCTCGAATTAAGGCGGAACTGCTAGTTTTAGTCCCAAATGGTACTTTTTTGAACTGTAGGAGTCTATTCTTAAAAGCAAAGGCAGTTAAATACCTATCTGAAGCACGGAGTGGAACTTGCCAAAATGAGCTACTTAAATCTACTGTCGAGAACCACTTCCGCCCCTGAAAACGTTGAACTAATTCCTCCACTGTTTCAGTTCTCAGCTGGTCGCTTTCGATTCTTGTATTTAACATTCTGGCGTCTATGCACAGTCTCACTGAATTGTCTTTCTTGGCTACTACAACTAATGGATTTAAACAATGGCTAGCTGAAGGCTCAATTATGTCGTTTTCCAACATTAATTCTATCTGTTCTTCGACGGCTTTCATATATTTAGTTGCGACAGGATACCTAGGCCCTACGAAACTACTTGTGTCTTTAACGACAAAACTATGCTCATATAAGTGTGTTGCTCCGGGTTTTGTGCTGAAAATTTCCTTATATTTTATTAATACCTCATGTAACTGATGACCTTGCACCTCATCCAGCTTACACTGTGACAATGCATCATGGATCTTACTCTCAAGTTCAGACTCCATTGCAACCTGACACACCTTAAAAACTTTGCTCTCACTAGCATCTCCGCGGTCTACCTCATTTACTTCAGGAATCTCATCACTCACAACCACGTTGCTTTCTTCCTCAAACATACACACTTTCATTTGTTTGTCAGTCTTAGACACCTTATACGTAACCTGAACTTCTTTATCCTGCCAAAATAAACATGTCCTGCCAAAATGAAAATCTAATTTAACTTGATATAATGATAACCATTCCGCACCGAGAATCACCGGATATACTAAATTTGGAACTGCCAAACAGGGCTGAAATTTAACTAACTCACTAATGTTAATTGGAACTGCGACTTGCTTACATATTTTCTGAGACCTACTACCTACAGCTGTGACAATGAAAGTGGACTTAACTGGAATTATATCAACATGAATACCTTCTCTCATTACATCTTCCAAAAATCTTAAATTTATACAAGAGTTTTCGCTTCCACTGTCCAATAAAACATCAACTTCTTTACCCCACACATTAAGTTTAATTACTGGTGACATAATCTCATTCTCAATATTGTCTAAATTTCCACCATTTAGGTCATAAAGCAGTTCTTCTCTAACATCTATATTAAAATCTCCTAAATACTCAATATTCCTAGGACATTGAACTGCAATCACTTCGGGCTGTCTGTTGACCTCACTGCAACCCGTTATTCGTTTAAATTAGGCCTACCTGCCCCTGGTGTAGATTGTTGTTGTTGTTGTTGACCTGTACGTCTGTCTGGCCTAGTACCTTCCCCTACTCTGTTCAAATTCTCGTTCCTCGTATTTGCTGTGCGTCCCCCATTGTCAAGTCGTCTTTCGTAATTCGCATTCCTGCCTTGTTCTCTTCCCCTCTCTCTCTCACCCTGCCCGAAATTATCTCCTCTACTTATTGGCTTGCGTTCGGTCCTACTATTTTCAAGAGAGTCAAAGTTTTCCAATAGCTTCTCGAACCCGTCAATAGTAGTAATATTCTGCATGAAGAATGCTTCTTTAATTATATCAGGAAAATGCCTTAATAATGTTTTAATTACCTGTGATTCAGTCTCTAAACCTTCTAAATTCTGGCATATAAGTACATGCGCTAAGAAATACTCTGTGTACGAAACACCATCTCTCCTTTGGTACTTTCCAAAAATAATGTTACATCTTTCTCTTTCTTGCACATTTTCATTCCAGTACTTGGCTATGAACTTCTCTTTAAATTTTCTAAAACTAGTCATCTGGTATTTATACACACTGAACCATGACCTTGAATCCCTAACAAAAGATTTATCTAGCATCTCAAGTACTTGTTCCCATTGAACGATCCCCTCTTCTAAATCTTTAGCGAACTTCTTTTCTACTGTTTTTAAGAATTCCATTGGGTTATATGCCTTGCCTGTGAATACTGGCAAATCTGCCTCTTTAGTTAGAAATCTACTTAAATTTCCTATTTGTACATTACCGCTATTTGTTGCTATTTGCTTCTGACATCTCTGCAATTTCTCCTCTATTTTATCTGTTTTACTCGCTACTTCTTCACTGAAACTGTTAAATTTACTGTTAACCTCTTCCCTAATTTCTTGATTATCGCTCTCTACTTTATTTTCTAAATGACCTATTTTAGCAATATTATTATCACACTTGACCTTCATGCTGTTGACTTCACCTTCTAAGTCAACCCTAACCTTACTACATTCAATTTTCACTTCCTCGTCAATTTTGTCAACTCGCTCCGACACTTGTTGCATTCTGGCGTCAACCTTAAGTGACCATGATTCCTCCACCTCACTAATCCTGTTTTCTAACTTATTGTGAAATTCTCGGCCTACTTCTTTAATTTGTCTATTGAAGTTTTCTGTGGCTTCATCAAACCTCTTACCTTGTTCATCTAGCTTCTTACTCTGCTCAGTGAACTTAAGATCTATTGCTTTTTCTAATTGATCACTACGCACGTCAAATTTCTTACTTTGTTCCTCTTGCTTCTTACTCTGTTCAGCTAACTTAAGATCTATGTTTCTGTTCTGTTCTGTTATCAGCATCGTCAGGTTTCGAAGCCAGGAAGGATTCTCCCCCTCATTAATCTGGATGTTTGTAGCCCCGTCTTGTTTATTTTCCTCAGTTTCCTGATTTTCGCTTACTTTTGACATCTCATCATTGGTACCCTGCACATCTAATTTCGACATTTTAACTGATCTTATAATACTACGGTTTCTCAAATTTATGTTCCCCAAATGATCCCTGTTACTCATTACCCACAAAAACAACTCATCAAAAGAACACTACTAATTTATAACCGTAGTTCCCTAACTTGATATATGCCTCTTTATTGAAAAACTCGGAATGAATGCAAAGAGTACTCGTTTATATCGTACATGAAAACAACTTTAAACTTTAACATACTTGAAATAAACTGGATTTATACATAATATCCATTCACTGCAGTACGATATTTCGTAGCCCCACATTGGTTGTGCCATTTGTAACGGCTTTCTTCGTCGTTGGATATCGCTCTACAAGTTGGGCGATCATTTATAACGTTTCTACAGATATTACACTCAAGACTCCTTAAAACCACCTCATCGTTCTTATTTAGCATTGGCCTGTCTAGACAGACGACATACACTTTATTAATTTAGATTTACTGGGCGCCAATTATCGTAGAGATAACACATTAAAATTTTATTTAGCCACGGCCGCTCCCTTCCTACAGCCAAGATCTATCATCGGAGCGTAGGGCAATAAACTTGCTCTATGAGATACTCTTTGCATTCCAACTATCCTATATATTCAACTCCCAATGAACAAGACATTTTAACTAATACTGGTTTATTTACAACAAAATTATTAACATTTGATCTGAGGTTTCGAGCTGTGTACAATATGTGCATTAATATTCCCTAATTGCGGGGCAATATTGACTGTCTTCTCGCTAGCGCTGATCTTCTGTGTTGATAATAACTCGGTCCACATACCTGGTGCCTTGTGGTTCAAAGTCCATCTCGTTGGTCTGCTTGCAGTCTAATTTGAGATCTTACGCCAACACACGTTTATTGACCTTTGAAAACATATGTTTTCTTCTTCTTGTTGTTATTGTTGTTGTTGTTGTTGTTGTTGCTGCTTGTTTCTGAGTTTGATCACCATGGTAAGCAAATTTGAACAAACCAGGCTAATTGAATTCACTAAGTCCCATCTTACTGAGGGACTGACAGAGTCTACGACTCACAAAGTCAGTGAGTGAGTGCGTGATCGAATATGTGAATGACAGAATAGAATCTATAGAATAGCCAGTGCTGAAGTCGCGCTGGGCTTTTATACACTCTGAATGGTCCCGATGTTTCGCGGCATAAATTTGCCCGTGACCCATCAGACCAATTATAGCAAAGCATTTCTCAGTCCTCAAGCGACGCTAAAACTTCTCCGAGCGGGAATACAGGCCCGCGTACTTCAAATATTCCACTCAGAACCCGCTATTCCTCTCGTTGCGCATATATATATTCCGCCTAAATCTTTCTCCAAGCCCTTGTCTCCAGTCAGCGTGGCTTCGTTCCAGAAATACATTTTCTTGCAATATGTTGCTTCACCGTCCGTAACTTCTTCCAACCATGCCCGTCCTGTCTTTACAATTTAACTAATAAAACAGCCCTAGACCTCTATAAAAACCCTGTTTCTTAATCTAAGCACTTGACAATATTATATATGACTATGGTAATGACGTGAATATGGTATGGCCCCTCCCTTGATATTAATGGGTGAATAAAACGATATAACTTTGATATTTCAATAATAATAATAATAATAATAATAATAATAATAATAATAATAATTACACAATGACTTTACAAATAATAATAATAATAATAATAATAATAATAATAATTTGTACCGTAATCAAGATTACGTTACAGCACGTACCACACGCTGACAGGTGAAGTAAAGCACTGAGGCATACCCATGCGCTGTGCGAGAAGGCTGCGCATTTCATATCCACTGGTCACAAACGAATTAAGGCTTGCTGTGCCGGTCAAGAAGGAACGGCCCATTTATATCTTGCTATTGAGACCGTTAGTCGAGTCAACAACCACGATGACTTTCCTAACATCCCATAAGTCGAATAAAATTACCGTGAGGATCAGGTGAACTTCCTAATAGGCTAAGCGGCACGAGACACTGTAGTCCACGGGGATCGTGGTACATGGTGACAATGGTCATAGACTGCCTAAGGAAAGGTTCACCTTAAAACTAAACTGAGAAATTAAACATCCAGACTTAAGTAAAACACCGTGAAAATTTATTAAAATTCACAAGCCCCTAGCCTAGTTCGGAGGGTTATAATCGGCTAGTCCGCAAACTAATAAACAAAAGAAAATAAAGGGCAGGTCCCTACCTGAGAAGTTACTGAAAAAAAAAAACCCTCGCGAAAGATCTAACTCACAATAATAAAGCAACAACAGCAACACTAGGAAAATGGTACGACGCAAGTCCCTAGTTCAAGTTACGAGATTAAGCTAATATCAGAATTTACATTTAACAGGGTAGCAAAACAAATCTAAGTTAGGATGATACCATTTCCACATTTACATTTAACGGTAATCATCTAGCTAAGTCCTAACAGTTAATAACAAAATTTACGGCGATGACGTCCGTAACAGAAAACAATTACAACAAATCTAAGTGTACAGCCATGAAAAACATTTAATTATTCTTAATAATTACGTGCTATCAGCACACAATAAGGTAACATGTAGGATTTACACACTTGTACATCATAAATAAGTAATGAAATAGACACATCTTTATTAAATTCCTGCCTACACCTTGGTTTACTCTTTGTAAGCCATAGTCTTCTAATGTGTGTAATTACGGTGACGAATGCGTAGTTGAGACCACGTCTGACATCGCATGGCCTGAGCTCCACAAGCTACGAACTCTAGGTTCGCGCATGCTTCAGGTCGCTACAAAAGTGTCAACTGTCCTAGTCATTTCCACACAAGGAAATTACCTTCAACTGCACGGCTATGTCAACAGTTCCAAAATGCAACAGAACAAAGTTAGATAGAAAGAGTTCATTAGTTAGCTTTTGTTTTACCAAAATTATGCGTTTTATTATTAAGATGTCGGTTTAGGTTCATCGTTGGTTTATGGCGAATAATACTGACAATAGCTCGGGCACGGAGTGTCTACACTGAGATCATTCTCCACCAAAAAGCCTCGACTCAACAGTCGGAATAAGATCAACGAGCAATAACAACTCGGACACAAATTAACACGGGTTACCAGCGGCGCAAAGCTCGCATTCAATAACTCTGGGATAGGCCTGTCCACAACAGTTACCTTCCAATAACATCTAGTCAACGGGAACCCTCCCGGACAAGGTAATCACAAGTACCTTCATACAATAAATTCCTGCATTTAACAGGGTCGCCTGCAACTCACTATAGAAAACCTCACCTAATTGTGCACGTCAAGACGGTACACGCAAGAAGTGCGTTCAACTAACAAAGAGCAGTCTATAAAACATGTGATCTGAGACAGGGTTGAAAACTGGGTTACATAAGCTAAGTTGCAATGAAAGAAAGAGCGAATACAACAAGCATTCTGTCTCTTGTCAAAGTCGTCTTGTCTCACAAACAAATGAAGCGTGCTCTCAAGGGCACTGGATTACAAAACCAGTTTATGTCACCAGCAGGCTACCACATTCCTGCGTTCGGTCGACACAAAACACACATTATTCAAGGCCGGCGATTTAATCAAAATAAAACTATACATCTGGCCTGTTCATAAAAAACTTTACCATAGGTTATGAACCTCTAAAGAGTCCGTGTATTAAAAACACGCAATAAATCTGAATAGAATAATATAATTCCGTCTTTCTACCAAAGACGTCTAAATGATAGTAATCTTACAATTACTGGAGCTCTTTGCTCTCAAAATACAATTCAGTAGTTGCTAGTACAACATCAAACAAAAACGTGTCTTACATGACACAAGCAAAATGATAATTGTGGCGCAGATTCCATACAAGGATCTGCTTAATGATACGTTGGGAACTGAGTTCTATGCTAGGCAACGAAACATTCCTTCTAATTGTTAGGTTCAAACTTGACCAAGAATAGCTTCTGAGCTTATTCAAAAATGAAAATATAATGCATTTACAAAACTGGCAATTACGGTCGATTGCCTAACTGATACGACTGTTCTAACGAAAGTCAGGGGTGTATCAAAACTGGCTGCAAAGAATGCAGTTAAAGAAATAACCATGACATCTGATTGTCATAACTAAAGTCAGCAAATACTTTAAAAATCACCCCAAACAGGGTTGGACAAAATAGCCTCGAATGACTACGGTCACATCTAGCAAAAGATAGGCTTTGACGTTCTACGACGTTCATCAAGCTGCACCAGGGTTAACCAAAAATGTTAGACCCAAAGGTGTCTCACTATACTGAAATAAATGACATTAAATTAAACTAGATACAATCCCTACCTAGAAAGATGGCTGACACAGAGTGTGGTTGATTCACAAACTACATTAAATCTAATATACCACCAGAACTAGAAAAAGAGAAGGGATGTCCAAAAACTCACGACATGGAGAAGCTATCACTCAGCCCTCTATTCAATAACCAGGGTTGTACAAATTCCTCTCTGGATCTCTGGAACGGTATTATCCTCATCAGGATTCCCATCTGGACTCCTCCAAAGACCAGGGTTCGGTTCATCCCTGTCGACAACTCCGTGAATATGCTGGATATGCCTGGAAATGGCATCTTGGATTCCTTCCTTCTCGTCCTCGGTTCTGCAAGCTTCACCATCATGCTAGTTCTCGTAGAAATATCACCCTCATACCAGGATGGTATTAGCCCATGATGACTGATTCAAGCATGGTGTGGAATAGTCTGGTCACGTTGACGATGAAATAAATTACGAAATTCATTCTTTCACTTTCCAAAAATATAATGTTCGTCGTAAGTATCGGAGGCTTTGATAGTAATTGACAACACAGCCTTAATTTCGTGGATGTGAATAGATACGTGAGCTAGCACTGCTCTATGATTCTGCACGTGCTAAATGACGCTACTTTTCTATCATACAGCATCGGTAAAATGTACGTCGTTTTGGAAATAAAAACTTCACTCTGGCAATCCAAATATGTTACACTATCGTAATCACACTTATTTGAAGTAATTGCAACACATTTACCTGTATATTTTCCACAAGGCATTTGGCCCTCCACAAACACGTGGGTACTAAAATGTGGTGTTCCGGTAAAATTATATAATTCACTAATACTTGCCAATAATTATCTTCAATATGTTTCTGTGGCTCACTGTGCATAAATACCAGTATTTTACCATATGCCAGTGCACGATGGCACCTGATAACCAATTCAACGCTAACAAGCGGATATTCTTCTATGTCTTGCAGGACAAAAGCTATTACACGCCTATACTGGGCGGATTCTCCAGACGTAGTGCAAGGCACTGGGTGTCTCAAGGAAGTAGGTCGTCAAACCGAAGTCGTTGAGCGACTACTTACGTTCCTATTTGCGTATCTGCAAGGGTATTACCTTACCTTAAGCTAAAATAACATTCTCATAAATGTTTTAATAATGCAGCATGACGAAATGGAATATTCTGAGTCTTGCGAAAGAATAAAATTAATTAATAAGATCTCAGATAAATAATTATCAGTTTTCACCAAAGTCAAAAGTGCGATTCGACGCTACTTCAAAGAGTATCGCGTGAGCTCTCAGCTCCACGTGGCTTCCTGGGTGTGTTCAAAGGCACAACATCCCATCATAAATGTTCTGTCATAAAAAAAAATATCACATGAACCATAGCTCAGCGGGTTCGGGTTCAGTATGTAAACTCACATTGGCAAGTTATATTTTTTTTTATCTTGACAATTAAAAAGTTTCTGATTAATAATCGCAGGTCATAGTTGACTGCTTATCATATTGATACTTATTGATTACATCTCTTGTGAGTTAAATAATGAGCTAATGAGATAAATAGCCTACTGCAGCTATAGTCAAGAAAATGTTAATGGCTCTTATTATTCTTGACAAAATCATTATCCTTCACATAAGGAAGTTCGTCAAGAGAAGACCAGGATACGCCGCTGCTTCCAACTAAACGAAACCATGCAAGATATGAGTTGTTCAGGCTTTTCTTTACTTTCCTATTCACGAATAGGTTGGAGTACAGTTACGAATCGTACATTCGGCGTTAGTTTTGCTTGCAAAATATAAACCCACTGGCGTAGGGTAAGATGCATTTGTTTGATAGCGTGAATTCTGAATGCCATCAAGACTCCAAAGAAAACATGAAAATTAGCTGCTGGAGGAAAAAAATAATTTGATAACCTATTTAAAAACAGCTGAGGGCCTTGAACTCCTCATCATGGTGGCGTTCAATTCCCGGCTAAACATGCTGGAATGCCGAGGTCTGATGTAAAATCACAAATAATTTAGACATTCTTTTATTTACCGACCTTGGTTCCCGATGGTGTGTTCTGAACAACATATTGCAGCTACAATTCTCAACATTCCAGGAGCTACTCTCTGAGATTTCAACGCGCATTTCAGTACGAGTACAGTTGGGTGATGGCTGTACTATCAGAAAGTACTGTTCAAAACAATCGTACTATCGCTTTATGAATTTGAAAGGACTATGTGATAATTTGAAAATAAAAGTGGCAGTTATTAGGTGTGGTTGGTGTATAGTGAAATTATGTTTTACACACCACGTTGTTGAATAACATTACTGCAGGTTGCATGTTCTGGACTAGCCTCATTTGAAGATTCATAATATTCTCAAAAAGCTTGAATTAATGTACGAAATTAGATTTTTCACACTTAAAACCCCTTCTATTAATTTTACGATGAACTAGTGAACAAATCACACTCGTGTTGCTAAAATTTGTATAAGCACACATTTAGACATTTTTGGTACAAAAAATTAAACTGTATTATCTGCCTCATCACAAGGTACGCATGCATTTTTTAATATAATAGTAATTGAATATAGAATTATTTTATTATGCTCATTATCTGAAGCATTTTTTGTGTGAATTTCTTCTTCATGTTTCAAGCAGTGTGCTTTTGAAAGTGAAGGACCAAAAATCTTGTAAGGTCTAACAACTGCCTCAACGCACTCGCGTTGCTAAAATTTGTATAAGCACTTATTTTGACATGTTGGTAGAATCATTTAACTTTTTTTTATCTGCCTCATGTCGAGGTAGGCTTGTAGTTTTTTATATAAGAAATTTAATAAAGAATTACTTAATTATGGTCATTGTATGAAGCTTTTTTGTTTTGTTTTGTTTTTACCTCTTCATGTTTCAAGCAGTGTGCTTTTGAAGGTTTAGAAGTGAAGAACCAACAGTTCCTGTAACGTGTAGCAACTGCCTCAACGTAGCACCCCGTCTCGTTAATCGCCAAAAGTCAATCTCATTACTTGTATTTTCATTCCCAAGGGTACTTTTCGACTCTTCAAGCTTCTCACAGACGCTGCAGAATCTTGAGCAATGAGTGTACGTCAAGATGTTAAAAGCATTGAAGTTGCCTACCTTCTTCAAGGTGTCAAACGAAGAGGACAGAAACGAAAATTCACACTTACCATTTGTTGCTCACTTAGAATTTTATTCCTACAAGTTTTCACATTCGCAACTACCTTGGTCTAAGCTCTCATGACTAGGAATTTGTGGAGACGTCAGGATGACGAATAATAGTAATAATAATAATAATAATAATAATAATAATAATAATAATAATAATAATAGTAATGTTATGGGTTTTACGTCCCTTTTGACTACTGCGGCTTTTTGAGACGCCGGGGTGGCAGAATTTGTCTCGAAGGGGATCTTTATTGTGCCAGTAAATCTACTGACACGGCTTCCTTCCATTTGCGCACCCTCAAATGCCAACTGACTGCGCCAGGATTCGATCCTGCAACCTTGGGAACAGCAGGCGAGAACGTTACTGCTCATCGACGCATCCAGTCAATAATTTAAAGCCCAGGTGCACAAAGAAATGGAAAATGTCTTGAAATAGGATGGTCCTTAGATGGCCAATACGACAGCAATAATAATTACTAATTGTAATAAGTAGAGACACGATTTTATGGTGTATCGCGAAAATGCGAAATGTGTTTATATGTGCATCAAAGGTGTTTTAAATGTGTGTTTAATATTGTTTGATCATAAAGCACTGAATTTGTTCTCACGACTAAACGCGAAATTCCACCTTATTTGCGATGTACGTCCGTATTTGCGACATATCACGAAATCGGCTTGTTTATTACGTCTCTACACGATTTGGTGCGATATCGCGAACCTTCAGTGGTTTTCACCTTGTTAGCATTGCTGGTAGAACCCAATTCAAATTTATTTTTAAGTGTTTAAAGCCTAAGCATATCCTAACATCACGTAGCAGGAAATTACTACACATTTTCAATATTGGCTATCCTGTCGTACTGGGAGACAAGTGAGAGAGTTGGGCCGCGCATTGCTGACCACGTGGGTGCGCTGTGATTTGTAGTTGAAATTTCTATTTCTAATGTGAATTCGCAATGCCGAAAATAACGACGTGTTTTGATAGGGCTGACGAGTTTAAAGACGAAGGCTATCATGTTTTCGATGCGCGGCAGAAGATAGTTATGTGCAAATTCTGCAACATTATACTAGATTGGAAGCGTCGCGATTCATGTGTGAAACACAACTTAAGTGAAAATCACAAAAAAAAAGAAAAAGATTTTGTCTGAAGGAGGTGCCAAAAGACAGATATCAGTTCAAGAGGCGGTCGGGAATGCCAAAAAAGTGAGAAATGACTCCGGCGAATTTGTAATGTCAACAGTGGAGGCCTTTTTGAGTGCCAACATTCCTTTAGAAAAGCTAGATCATCCAACAATGAAGGATTGGATGAACAAACATATACCAGGCGAGTTAATTATTTTTCGGATGCCGCTACACTTACCAGTATCCCGCAGCCCCACTTTTCGTAGCGATAAAAATAATAATAGGTGGAAAGACGTAGTTTTATGTAACGAATTTTATCAGGGAGGGAAGGTAATTATTTTACGATTGCCGAGAATCCACCAACCCGCCGTGACATTTACAGCTGAAAGTTTTGCAGCCACCATGGAAACGTGATGTGGGATACTAGAAAGTGTAGTAATGACTTAGTTTACTTTTAAATAATTTTAAGTTCATATCATAAACAACAAATAAGTCTGATTTATTAATATTTTAAATTAAAATGATTTGCTTGCTAATAGATTTTTTTTTCATTACACTGTTTTAGGAAGTGGAAATTTTCCCACAGCTGACTGGTTACGAAAGAAATATTTGCCCCTATTACAACAAGAAAAAGAAGAATCAAGTAGTGAGAAATTAAACAATCAGCATGTTATTCTACACTGTGATGAAACCACAGATAAGATGGGTCGAGCCGTGTTCATTGTGCTATTTAGAACTCTTCCCAAGGGTAGTTGCGAGACTCCTAAAGTGCTAGTAGGTGGTGTCCTAATGCTTCAGAATGTTAACTCGCAGGAATGTTCTCAAGCCATAGTGGAGGTTATTAAGAGACATAAACTTGAATACAAAAATATCATAGGTATTTCAACAGATGGTGCACGATATATGAAAAAGTGTGTGCAAACTTTACAAGGTTTGATATCGGACAACCTTCTTCACATTGAGTGTTGGGCACACAAGCTTGATTTAGTAGCAGGAATCTGGCCGTAGAAACTTCATCGTGTGAATGAGTGTGTTACCAAAACAAAGCAAGCTTTTCTTAATACAAGAAAACGGAAGCATAGGTATATTAGGTTCTTGCAGCAGAAGTATGGTGCAGGAGAAAAGGATATAAAGCTCTTTCCCTCACCAGTTATCACAAGGTGGAATACGTGGTTCACATCAGTTTCCTACTTGGAAGACTATGTCATGGATTTAGTTCAGTATTTTAAAACAGTGGAGAGTGATGCTGAAAGTGTTAAATACTTTCAAAAATTAAGTGAAAGTGAAGTAAAATCAATTTTGTGTGAGGCAATTTTTGTGAAAGAACACTGTGCCTCAACTTCTGAAAATATAACTTGTTTCGAGGGTTCTAATTATGCTTTGGCACATATAAGTTGTTCCAATGGTAAATGAACTCATTACTGAGTACACGGTTATCGAAAAACTAGTGATGAAACCAGACACATTGAAGGCATTGAATGAACTATCAAGCGATAGAAAGAAAAGTGCTGAAAAAAGGTTCGTAGCCCTCGCCAATGCATGTCACACAAAACTCTCAGATATGCTGGTAAAAGACTCTGCTCATGAGATGTTTAATTCACTCTCCTCACTGTTTCATCTGCCCCTGCTAAGAACTGTGAACATAGAGTCATCTCTCTTCAACAAGATAGAGAAAATCCCCCTTTTTGCTGGAGTAAATTCTCATGACTTTCTGAAGTTCTACATTCAACTGCAAATCACCTGTAAATCTTTTTCATGTAGTGACGGTAATGTAGTTGAAGATGTATTGAAGGGAATGTTAGAGGAATATCCTATAGCTGTGAAATGTCTTCAATCTCTGTACATTTCCATTTCAAAAGTCGACAGTGAAAGAGCCCTTTCTGCCTACAATGATACTTTGTCTGACAAGCGTACCAACCTGTCAAATCATAACTTAGAAACATTACTGAGTTACTACTTCAACAGCAAATGAATACTGTAAACCAAGCCATACTCTGTGTGTTTGTTGTTTCCTTCATTGCAACATAAGGCAAAAGTATGTATATAGTCTAGTAAACCGTTTTTCAACACCGTAAGCAATGGCATTTATTCACCGCTTTTATCCCGCTTTGCCCTTAGTTTTTACACCGCTATTGTGGTTTTTTATTCACCATAAAATCGTGTCTCTAGTAATAAGGCACACGCATTGTCTTCAAGAAGGTACCTCCGTCCACTTCGCCATTAGGCTACTTCCGATGGATTGAAACCATTCCGATAATTGCTCCTGAGTTGTGTCCATGTTTGTGCCCGAGTTTCTCACCAAACATAGGATTTACGTGCTGTAATAACCCACGTATTCACCTGACTTCCCTTCTCTGCGCTATTAACTTTTCCTAAGGACGATAAAATATCTGAAGTGACGTAATTCAGTTGCGGAATCGCTAAAGACATTACGGAATATTTGAAAGCGTATTTTCCAGTAGTACTTCCAGAAATGTGACCAACGTTGGTATAAGTGTACAGACACAATTACAGTAAGTTACTTTCAAGATGAATTTGCATCGGAGTTCTACATAGCTATAGGCTCCACTAAGTGTCAGAACCTAGGTCCTTCCTCGTGTATTTCTCAGTGTTATTGCTTCAATTAAATAATAGTACTATATTTTAACAGTATCGTGTTGGCAGCCCTTTCTCAGTGTTGCCTTAGTAATCGAAAGGAATGGTTTTTCAGTCGGTCAACGTGATTAGCCAATTGTAATGGGTGTCATTTCCTAAACCTGAAAAACAATTACATGGGATACCTACATACTTGAATTAATAGCTTTCACCGTCAAGCGATCATCATCAGATCCCTTACGCTCAGGCTTTAAAATTTATGTCTACGAATATGTGGGTGAAGATATTTACAATATTGACTACCTCGTGGTGTAACGGCTAGCATTCTTGGCTATCACCCCGTAGGTCCGGGTGCGATTCCTGGCTCTGCCAAGAAATTTTAATTCTGGGTTGAGTGCTGGAACGTGGCACACTCACCTTAGTGAAGCAAAACTTAATTCCCACCTCAGCCATCCAGGAAGTGATTTTCCGTGGTCCCCCCCCCCCCCCACTTTCACTCCAGGCAAATGCTGGGATAGTTCCTAGCTTAAGGCCACGGCTGCTTCCTCCTTCCAAATCCTATCCCCAATTTACAAATACACACACACTATTACATCCATCACAATAACACAGGTTATCATACAAATTGCAGACACTCCCAAATACACGGGGTTATATGGCGCAGCCCCTAAAATAAGCAACATCCACGTCAAAACTACAATATAAATAAATTTACAGGTTTAGTTATGGATATTTATTGTAAACTTACGCAACATGTCAGGATTGGTTTATTTTTATGTGATTTTGTTATGATGGTGTTAGTGACTATTGACCTTCAAGTTTTTGGCGGCTTTGGTGGCGTAGTTGGTAGTATGCTGAGCCTCTATGCGCTAGATCGTGGGTTCAAACCCGGCCAAAGTCGTCAGATTTTTTAAGAGAGTTAGAAATCCCTGAGTTAAAGATCCCTAAGTATGCCTTCCTTCGGAGGGGAAGTAAAGCCAACGGGCCCATGTCATAGATTTATGGCATGTAAAAGAACCTTCCACTAACTACAGTTGTGTGAAGCTAAATTTGTAGATTTGATTAACGCTCTATTAAGTAAGGACGTTCGGCGCCAGGTGCTGGTTGTAGTGGCATCTAGTCGCCAAGTTAACAGCTAGGTGTCGTTGACGGTAGCATATGGAAGCAGAAGTAGGAACTACTTGAAATTGATCGTCCGCAGTCCTTACCTGAATTACAGATAACACACACTAATACAGCCATCACAATTAATACCGTTTATCAGACAGATTCTACACACACACGCAAAGTACACGGGGCTACATGACCGCGTTGTCGCAGCCCGTAAACTGAGGAACCAACCAACCAACCTTCAAGTTCACTTGTTTAGGGTGATAATCTTTAATGGTTAGTAAATGGTCAGGTTGGTGTTTGCAACTTAGAATGGATTAAACAACTCAGCTGGTTATTTGGATGATGTAGTATTCGTTCTCATCACTGTTCCCTGTCTGTTCTGAACTGGATAGTACAGTTTTCATACGTTAATATTAAACCTCTGTAACTCAAATTGTGAAATTGTGTAATATTAGAATCCTAAGTGGAAACGATGATCGCTTGACGTTTGAAACTAGTGATCCAAGAGAATGAATTAATGATCTTTTAATTTGTAAATTTTAAATTATCGCTCAACGTTCAACACGCTTATTGCCCAATAGGATTGGGCGGGGTTACACTATATCTAGAACACTGGTATTACTGTATTAATATTATTCACTGATGAAAATCCACAGCCTGCTTCCAGTCGACCGACCGGGTCAGGGAATGGAATGAATGAAGCCCCCGTCTAACGGCGAGGATATGAACTGTGCCGGGTGCCGTAGCCTGTCGCACTCCTCTGAGGCAATGATTAAATGAATGACAGATGAAATGATAGTGGAGAGTGTTGCTGGAATGAAAGTTTTGACATGGACAACCGGAGTACCCGGAGAAAAACCTGCCTGCCTCCGTTTTGTCCAGCACAGATCTCGCATGGAGTGACCGGGATTGGAACCACGGTCCCAGCGGTGAGAGGGCGGCATGTTGCCGCCTAAGCCACGGAGGCTGATTATTCACTGATAATACATATATTTTTAGCGCGTTGACCAACTGAAAAGTATAATTTGACAGTTTGCACAGACAACACTGAAAACACATAATGTTTTTCAGGTTTAGGGTAAAACACCAATTACAATTGGGCACATTTGTGTTGACTGACAGAAAAGCATTTAAATTTCATATTTAAGCAGATAATAATTCGCATAGTCGAAATCTAATGTTTTTCAGTCGGTCAACATGATTGTACCCAATTCTAATGTGTGGATCCCTAATCCTGAAAAACATTTACATGAGATTAATGTAATTTTTCTTCATGTAAATTTCTTTCAGAATTAGAGAACCATCCTTTTGAATTGGGTACAATCATGTTGACCGACAGAAAAACATTAGATTAATATAGCAACACTGAAAAATGGCTTCCAACACGATAATAATTCGGATAGATTAACGCCATTTCCAGTATCGTAATTAAAATATTACTTCCCTAGTTTCAGTACTTACTCTACATAAGAATTGAACCTATTTTAGACACAGGTTGAAAGTTTGAAATTCAGAGCAGAGGTCTAGTCTTAGTTCATCTCGTCGTGCAAGTGACTGCTGTAAGCGATGAAACTGGATGTAGGACACAGTTGTCTTCATTTACTAGTGTCATGGAGCGCACACGCCGTGTATTAAGACTCCAAGCTTGCCAAGAATTACTAATTACCTCTGAGCTGGCGCCGCAAGAAGACAACTTCTTACTATAGAGATTTAAACTTTATTAAAAGGATTTTCTTCCAAGCAAGTAATAGAAAAAAAAAACGTCGCCAGATTAAGTGCGAGCGTAAGTTACGTGAGGTGGTGAAGGACGAGCTTTCTGAGCGCAGGGTGTTTGCTCTCGAGATGTTCTCGTTCATTTCGTATTGTTGTATTTTATTAACTTCCTCCGAATTGAGAGGCAACATAATACAGATTTGAATTTGAAAATACAACTTATGGCCTCGGTGCCGGGTGCAAGCTTTGTTATTTAACACCCAGAGGGTAGCTTGCATTTCGAATTTCGTTGTTCCTTGAAGCACTATGAAAGTCAAAGTGGTTAGATATCTAAGTTCCTTGAACACTATAACGCTTTCTAGTAGAGAAATTAGGAACTTTGTGTTGGCGGATACTCCCCAGATTAACTTTGCCATTATGAACACGGCCTACTGAATTCAAATGGGTTCTTTGACATGCCAACATCGTTTCCATGCCGTGCGTGTCGTCATTTTTGCCGCCTTTCAAAAAAATCATTACTGCGGCCAGGAGCGAACCTGCAAGCTTGGGGTTAGTAGACCGACACGTTAACCATTCACCCACCGTGGCAGGCTGAAAATGCAACAAAGAATAGTTCATTATGCAACGAGCTTATAATGGCAATAATTAAGACACGAGTATGTTTCCATACGAGTGTCTTAATTACCATTATAGGCGAGTTGCATACGACTGTTTATGTTCGAAGATAATTATAACTATTTTATGTTCGAATATAAATATTCATAAATATCTGTCGAGATTTCGCTAGTTTTATGTACTGAACAGAGCGCATGGGATGCAGAGAATACCATGGCCTCCTGTAATACCCCACTATGACACTAGAAGCCACGCAGTGAAATTTAAAATAGGAGGTCCTGGAGATCAGCGCAGGTGCGATGTTATCCTTACCTAATTGGTCACACAACTGTTTCTTGAGCTCTGATTGGTGGGAGAAACTGTTTCATAGTGAAAAATAGTGTTATAATGACCCTCATTATGATACAGTTTTCTGACATATAATATTTACATTTCGACATCGTTGAACATCAATCATTATAAAGGTGCAGAACACACAGGAAAAGTTCTGTTAAGGTAACTAGGAACTGTAGAATCACCGCAAAATACAATCATTCATACTTTATCCTGTATCTCTAGAAGTTCCGAAGGTACTTTCTTTGATAGTTTCAGGAGACGTTCAGACATACTTAACGATGGTTTCCTATGACTTTCATTGCCACAAGCTGAACAGAACAAAATTTTATGGAGTAATTAGGGGAAAACATTTTGAAAGCATTGGCATACGTTTGTACCTTTTAGCTACTGAAGGAATTAAACTTCTGTTTTTCTGGTATCCTATGCTCACCAGATATTACTTATTGCTGTGAACTACAATTAATTGTCTATCTTATTCTGGTAGCAAGTTACGGATTTTTAAATATTTTGTACATTTTTTGAATTATTTTTTCAGTGTTTCTTACAATTATGAAAACAATAATGGTACGGTACTAAACAGTTGTAGCTCCCAGGCATTACAGCATAAGTGTGCACACTTTCATTAAGGTCAGTGCAACCAGTTCGGAGAATGGAGCACATTCACTTTCAAAATATTGTTTTCAAAACTGATTCCCCTTATTATTTTGTTTACATTTTTTTCTGTTCAGCTTGGGACAATGAGACTCATAGGAAGCCTACATTAAGGATGTCTAAACGTCCCTTAAAAATATCAAGAAAGCATCTTCTATACTGTTCGAGTTACAAGAGAAAGTATGAATGGTTGCATTTTGCAGTGATTCTACAGTTCCTAGTTGCCTTAAAATAAGATCCAATACATCCCGAAAATAATAGCATATGTATTGAATTTGCTGATAACATGTGGTGACTGTAGTAGCATGTTTAGACATCCTTAATGTAGGTTTCCTATGAAGGCGACAAGGGATATGTAATGCGCACATGATACCCAACATGTCAAGCAACATCTACTCCATATAAAATACTGTAACATTTGCCCGGGCACATATAAGGTTGTACATATCCATTTGCCATATGCCTTCAAAGTAAAGTTTTTAAAGTGAATTGCAGATTGGGCATTCAAGAAGCACAAAAGCGAACAAATATTAGAAGAAACTTTATATTTATTATTGCAAATACAGAGCAAAAATCGTGCATAGGGTTAATAAATGTGAATATACATTAGTGTTTTCACCTTCCACCTTCACAAAATTTCACAATGGAAGGACCCCGGTTCTTGCATGTGATTACGTGGTACTGACTACATTGTTTACCACATAATTTACAAGTACAGGATACGTCTATGTCATGAAAGTACTCAGTGACGCTCAGTTTATGGTGGTACCCATGTACCGCCATCGAGTTAACGAAGTGTCGTAGGTCTTGATTGGTATCAGTCCATACGCTATTCGTCATGGCTTCCATTATGAAAAATTCGAGCCAGATTTCATCTCTCTTCTTCACTCTCTCTTGCATTAGTCTTATCCAGGCGTCCGTAGATGGTAATCCTCTCTTCGTCCGTAGGTCCTCAATGAAGAAGTTCTCCTTGGCAAGTTCGTACACTAGTCTAGATTTTGCATATTTTGATAATCCCAGGGTTGCTTTTTAGCGCGACTTCACTGCCTCGAGCGTCCTCAAGTCCGCCAGGGTCAGTTTCTCCCAGATGATTTCTATCCCGTATGTGGCGATGGGCGCTATTTTCGCGTCAAATAATCTCATAGCAGTTCTCAAAGAGAGCTTCGTGAGTGATTTAATGTCATATATGGCTTTAGTTGCCGCCGTTGTTCGAGACTTGATGTGGACTCTGTAGGCTCTAGCTGTTGTTTGCAATGTCAATCCTAAGTATGTGAATGTATTTACTTTATATTTCATTTTAAGTTATAAAATATACTTTCCGTTGTACAAAGTACAAATTCTTTTTGATTTTAAATCTTGACTACAACACGAAACTTTTTAAAGTTTTAGAAGATAATTTATATTTCTTGTTTATATTTTTGTTTACATTACTTAGTAACCGATCTGATTTCCATACCGGTAGTTTCGGAATATTATAAGAAAATCTCTAAATTACTATATAGTTTCAATTACAAGCAACTTTATGTTTTAATAGTTTCTTCTACAACGTAAGATTGATAATGATGATTAACATTGTGGACGAAACTAGTCCTATTATATTAAACAACGTATAATAATTGACTATTGTTGGATTTAATTAATTTAATTTAATGTAGTAGTAGCCTATGTCTAACTGTATTTATATGGGTCCAGGATTGAGGTGTCCCAGGACTTGAGATAAAGTACCATCTCGGCATTTTCTTGGAGGGAATGTGGAAAATCCAGGGGGAAAAGCCCACCAAAGTTGGTCTCTGTTAGTGTCGGGATTAAAACCTCGGATCTCTGAACTTGCTGCTGTCACAATTGCAGCCATGAAATGTGATTTAGTGTATAAGGATCGCAAGAGATTTCTGTCATTCGTGTAGATTTTTATTTGTTTTCTTTATCTTTCGCTTAAAATATACATTTTTGATCCCTCAGATAATCTCTGGGAATTAATATCACCCTCAAATTGGTTACTAAGCTTTTTTTTTTTAATTAATTAAAAATCACAATTTTTAACGTTTGAATTATGCTATGTCATAATGAGATGTGGAAACCTTATTCGAGGAAATATTCAACACGTCCAGTATTTCTGTATTTATTAGATATTAGAACAACAAATATCCAGCGTCTTGACAGCATTTTTCAGAAATTGAGTCCAAGGTTGAATGTTCCTTGAGCCAATATTTGATAAGCTACAGGAAGACATTGTTAGCGACAGAGCAACACTTGCTTGCTCTGGGAAGGACGCCGGTTTCAATGATTTGAACAAACAAGAGTTATTTCATAGGGTTCCGCTGCTGTGTAATGCTTTTATTGTATCTCGTTTCCTGTCCAGACAAAAGTGAAAGTGTGACGCGAGGTGGAACGAAAACACGACAGCTACCCGTAACGAGATTATTCCGTGAGCAGGATTCGAGTCGCGGACGAATCGGATATTTCCAGCAGTTTTTGATGTTTTATTTTACGCAAATTTTATGGGAGATTTGTTTATTTATTTATTTAGCTATTTATTTATTTATCCTAAATATTAAAAGTATTATTCCGAAGGTTCTTTATCTAGGTATTCAACCAAAAACAACATTTTGCACCCACCTGTTGAAACCCATAGATGTCATTGTTATTGAGATGACACCTATTTCATTACGGAATGACTCACCTGCTGCATGCCAGAATTAAAGGAAGCCCTAATGTTTTTGAGAAACCCAGTTTTTCATCCTCTTCCACAATAACTTTTTCGAAACCAATAGCTTGCGCTCTCTGTCATAAACGGACTTTTCCGTTTTTTTTTTTATTGATTCCCGACGCCACTCGGTAACGATTGTTGACCTCTTCCTTATCCTAGCACAGATGGCCGTTTAGAGGGAGTGGCAGGGATGAAGTAAGACCCAATAAGAGCTGTAGTGGAGTGTGAGGTCAAGTTCCATGGTCCCCACCCCTCAATATTGCTGGAAAACTACAGTACTGTCACATAGTGGCGGTGAATCAACTCCCTTCCACCTCTACATAACCTAACCCTCGTTGAAGACTATAACGAGACTATTTTAATTCCACGAGCAAAAATGTCCTTTTTCAACCGAACACCAAGTTACAACGGAAACTCGCTCCCTACTGGTGACGTCATGGTGGGTAAAACGACTAGCGCTGAAAGTTCGTTTTTGACTGAATTCCCAGTTTGTGCAGTATAATATATGCGAGTTTTCTGATGACCAGCGTTTTCATGTTGTTTTGCAGTGGTGAAACTGTGACTAGATTTGGGAAAGGTGCCATGAAATTGAAATCTCTGTTTCATTTGAAGGAAGATAATTCTTGAGACGAGGCTATCACGTTCACCGCCGAGATTTGAAACTCACGAAAATCTACAGCTACCGTAATTTTGTATTGTATACGATCACAAACCGGGTATTCAGTCGAAGACGATCAAAAAGAATGTAGGCTATCGATAACCAAAAGTTTTATACAGAA
Source organism: Meconema thalassinum (assembly GCA_946902985.2). Classification (NCBI taxonomy): domain Eukaryota; kingdom Metazoa; phylum Arthropoda; class Insecta; order Orthoptera; family Tettigoniidae; genus Meconema; species Meconema thalassinum. Next base: position 1,214,305,818 of record OX336388.2, read on the forward strand.
ATGAGATACTCAGGTTCTAGTCCCGGCACATCCTGCTACCATTCGTAATAACACGGGACATCATACGAATACCATACACACCCAAGAACACGAGGCTGATGACCAAATGCGTTTGGAAGCAGCAGCAGCAACAACATCCAGTCTTGGGAGTGACGACAGTTTTCAAATCATATTTATTCTGAAGAACATTGCTAAATTCGTATATGCGCTTTCTGCCAATTATAACATTTAAGCGTACTGTTTCAGTTTACTTTGTCAAAATCCATCTCCGACGTAAGTGAAATAACATTACATTTCTTAATATTTGTATTACATTGAGAAAAATCATCTGCAATGCTGTGCTTCAGTTATCAGAATATGTTGCTTAATTACATCGCTTAATTTATGTTCATCTCAAATTCATGCCCTGTTTGTAACACAGTAATGGCAAGTTAAATGCCAAGTCGAAATGCATGAATGATTAATGGAAATCACACTTGACTCTACAGTAGCTACTCTCAACAGATTTGAGGAGGTAAACTTATATCTCCTCTCCATTAATATCAAATGTGAATAAAGCATTCTATAGACAGTTTTTCTCGGTACTAATATTTTTTTTCACTCTTTATGGATGTTCGCCCATGTTTTATCCTTCTTTTTAGTGGAGAAGCAGAAATGAAATATCTCCTAATTCAATAATACTTTTCCCTTTCTATTACCGTTCTGACAATTAAAATAAAAAAGTTCCCATTAAAATATATATCTGCTCTCATCAAAGTAAAATTTTAATGTCTTAGATTAGGAGAAAAGCTTTGCTATTATTTCTTAATTTGTAAGTATCAGCAGAAAATATAAGACAGCGAAAGGGAAGATGATGGTGTAAAAGAAAGAGACATGGTGGTAGAAGGAGGAGGAGAGAAAAGAAAAAAAATGTGAAGGAGAAGGACTTTGTCTTCCGTCACTGCTTTTGATGGTCGAATGAGCGCTTTGTGTTTAAAGGAAAGAAGGGGATAAGAGGGAAGAGAAACTAAACTGGCTTTGTCTGATGTCTTGTCACCCACGCACGTATCTCAAACCTCCACCCCCGCCATCCATGGCGCTAATCGTGTTCCACGGAACTCAGCAATTACTTGAGGGTTCACTCCTCTCCCTGTCCATCACCCTATCCTCTTCTCCTTCTTATCTACTCCTCCGTTTTCTTTTGCACTATCTACGTCATTATCTTCCTGGTTTGTTAACTGAAAATTAAGACTAAAGGGAAAAATAGAAAGAGATAAAAACGTCCGCCAGTCTGTGAAGTTTTGCCCCTCTCCCGTCTTGTGCAGTGGGAACATTATTGAGACAACTAAAGTAATCTTGGTCTTATCTGTACGCTGAAGACTAATTAGGTAGGTATTTCTGTCAGTTAAAATTACAGTCCTCAGAGACCAGCGGATTTGATTTAAGAACGGACTGAAATATTCTTTTCTTCCTTCTCCGTCTTCAACTGATGTTTATTATCCCGAGTTCCCCAACTTTCTGCCAGGGGAGGCGAGACACTCCAAAGTTAAACAGTATATTTGTATATAACTGAAGACAGAACCTTCTCTGTACCAGTGTTAGGCTACTTCAAATTTCTGTGAAAGTGTTAATAGGCTCCCCGTGAGTTGGTTCATGAGTCTTCCTTGTTTTATTTGACCACTAGGTGCATGCATGCAGCCGTGCTTGATCGATTCATGTCATTCAAGGACAGTTAAATCACCTGGTAAAATACAGTATTATGTCAGTAATGCAGGAATACTCGTCGCTAGCCCAGCTCTGTTAGCATTTATCGTTTCACAACGTTTAAAATCATCGTTTGTACTACTTTTATTACTAATAATTGTAATATATGCAGGTTGTCTTTAATCCTTTCGATGCGCAGCTACTATGAGTAATTCTGTAAACATTATCCAAAATGCTGGTAAAATTAAAGTACATACTTCTGAATGTTCCAAGAATGAAAGTAATTGTTAATATTTTCCACATCTAGCTGGATTGAAATATGATCTATTAAATTAATAATAATAATAATAATAATAATGATAATAATCATGCTATTGGTTGCACGCCCCTTGTAACTAATGAGGCTTTAAGAGACGCCGGGGTGCTGGAATTTTCCCCCGAAAGGGATCTTTAACGCGCCAGTAGAAATACTGACACGCACCCTGAAATGCCAACTGACTGCGCCAGGATTTAATCCTACAACCTTGGGCAAAGCAAGCGAGAACATTACCGCTCTGTTACGCAGTCAGTTAATATTAATATTGTGGTAACTGTACTTAATGATTAGTTAGAAGAGAAGTTAAATCCTATTGATCAAACGGATGAAGGTAGGCTATATGATCTTAATATACGTATTCCAAGAAATCGTTTGATATTGAATTGGTCAGAGCTCAAAAGCACTAAGTCAGAAATTGCTGTTTTTTTAATATTTAGTATTCATAAGTATTGACCCAAGGACCTTCGAACGGCATAAGGAAGAAGTCAGGTAATTGTTCGATAAATATCCCCTTCGGGGCAAAATTCCGGCACCCCGACGTCTCTAAATGCCGCAGTAGATAAAAGGGACGTAAAACCAAGAACATTATTATTATTGCCAATGTACCTCAGACCATCCAGCATGGTGCCCTCGAGTGACCAAGGAGGAGATTTGAAGGAACTATGCATGACCTACACAGTGCCACATTTATGATGCTGTAAACTCGCTGAATACGCTGGACATTGTGCTGTAGTCCCAAATGCCAAAACTGTTACGGCATCTAAATTCTACTCTGTAAATTCTGTGTATATTTTAACCTTTTTTTTTTTTTATCTGTTACTTTTTAATTCTTTGCCGTAATATACCCTCATTTTTCCCTAAGAAATAAATACTTTTTTTTCTTTCTTTGGCTTATCCCAATTAATGTTGTCGCTAGAGCCAACTAGGCTCATTCTTTTTAGTTTTGGCCGGGGATTTGAGACTGGATGCCGTTCCTGACGCCACGTGATTTTTCAGGTGAAAATTCCACCCCACTGTCACCGGGATTCGAACTCCAGCCGTCCGGGTGAAAGACGAGCAGCTAAACCACTGCGCCATCGCGCTCGGCACGAAATATATAAATAAATAATAATTATTATTCAAATAAAACCTTCCATTTTATTGAAATGTATCTTAATTTGCAATAAAGAATTTGGTCCTTTTGAGATTTTCCATAATAATTTGCCACCTCTGTATATTCGCGTTCTGGTTGGTTAGGAAGATAAGATGGCCTCTGTACCTCTCAATCCTTGATGATCACGGGCCATTGCAACACGTCAAGACATGATGTTCTGCAGTATCTCCTTAAAGTAGAAAGTCTACTGGAGAGAGATAGCGTACAGTATAAAATATGTAGAGACTGCGGATGTGCACATACACAGAGATTTGCTAATAAAGCCCTCCACTTGTGTGTGCTGCGCTGGTCCGAGTGCTGCTACGGTGATAAAACACCTGTCACACACTATTGACGTGATGTATGACAAACAGTACCCAGCCTGGATTCTATTAAATAATTCATGCTTTGTGTGCTACAGCTGTACCTACTGTTTATCGTACATTGATTGCTATTTTGTAGATATACAGGAGTAAAACCTGCCTTCAACGGAAACGAACGGGACTCGCAAAGTTTTCCAGTTAACGGAGGTAGGGCTCTGCTAAAATAATTAAATCATGAACATAAATAATGGACATATACTGTATAATAATAACCCCTGGCACTACAGCCATGAGGGCCTAGGCCTACCAAGCAACCGCTGCCCAGCCATTTGGCCTGCAGATATTGGAGTGACGCGTGGTGAGCGCGTCGGATCCCCTCGGCCGTTAATCTTGGTTTTCGTGACCGGGGCGCTGCCTCACTGTCAGACAGCCACTCAATTGTCCTCACGAGGCTGAGTGCACCCCGTTCCAGCCCTCACATCAGTTTCTAAAATCCCTGATGGAGCCGGGAATCGAACCTGGGGCCTCCGGGTTAGAGTCAGGCGTGCTACCCCAACACCATGGGGCTGGAAAGTAATGAACACACGGAGAAAAAACAAAATGCTGTACATATCTTATTCAGTGTTGTAGTAACACATTTCTCCTACGAATTAATACAGTACTGTACAAGCAAATCTTACACTGCGCATTAAGACAGGCATTTGTTGGTTGACAGCTCATTAAAGCGAGCATTGGGAGATATTTGGGCAACAGGAAACAGGCAAATAATCGAACACTTTGACGTGTAAGTTAGGGAACAAAAGAAGGAAGACCAAGTTGCACATTCCTTGTTAGCTACTGAATCAACTGTTAAAGCAGACTTTCACATAGTGGATCGCGGGTTCAAACCCGGCCGAAGTCGTCGGATTTTTAAGAGCGTTAAAAATCCCTCTGTATGCCGTCCTTCGGAGGGGAAGTAAAGCCGGCGGTCCCATGTCATAAATTTATGGCATGTTAAAGAACTTTCCACTAATTACACCTGTGTGAAGCTAAATTAGGTTAAACATTTAAACAACGCTCAGGGTCCTACGTTCGTCGCCAGGAGCCGACTGCGGTGGCTTCTAGTAGCCAAGTTCTGAACTAGTAGTCGTTGACGGTGGCGTTTGGCGGAAAAAGTAGGAACTACTTGAAAAATTCAAAGTCTGAAGTCCTTACTTGAATTAAGAAACAGATAACACACACTAATACAGTCATCACAACTAACACCGGTTATCAGACACATTCTTCACATACCCAAAGTGTACGGGGCTACATGACCGCGTTGTCGCAGCCCCTAAACTGATGAACCAACCAACCAACCTTTCACATAGTGACTTAATTTTCGAAACACTGCATTCCGGAATCGGGAAATTTTCCGTTAAAATGAGTATTTTGATTTCCGTTGTCCGTGTTACACAGTTCCCGTTAAATGGCAATAGTTTAACATGTTTTTCATCCTAAGTTCTGTTTAAGACGAGTTTCCGTTAAATAAAGGATCTGTTGTGAGAAGAAACCAGCGCATGGCTGAGCGAACTCGTAGTCTAATAATTCATCTGATGATGATGCCACGTGGTAACAAAACTAGTAGTGAAAGCTTCGGTACTTGAACGTTATTAGGTGGTGAATCGAATATTGTAGTGTACAAGGATATTTATTTATTCATTCATTCATTCATTCATTCATTCATTTGATCATTTATTTATTTATAAGGTAGGGCTAACGTTTCCGAATAAGTTATTAGGTTTAGCAGTGTTTTTTGAATGAGGTAAGATATGTTTTATGTTCGTGATTTGAAAAGGCACAGGGTATTTATGGTACTTTAGCCAGTAATCTATTTAGAGTTGGAAGCTGCGCTAGCTGTATACTCAGTAAATGTTATTGATTCAGCCCTAATCAGTTAGCTTATTAATGTGCCGCTAATAGATTAGGATTTGCTGCTCGCTTGATCTTGGCGTGAAATGAGATGCGTAAGCACTTCCACACACACGATTACGCCCATCCCCGCGCACTATATTGAGTTAGGGTAATTATTTTTGTCACGGATATTTCCTGACTAAGAGAAGTATTTAAGTAAGAAATTTCACTTGTTAGAAGAAGGCTAAAGAAGAGGAGATCAGTTATTTACGCATCCAATGTCTTGAAGATTGGTATGTGGGCCTTTGTTTGCCTTTAAATCTATCTCTAGGCATGGGCAGTGTTGCCAAGTAAATTTGACCAAAAATTGCTAAATTCCCGGGCACATTTAGCTCAATTTCGAGCCATACCATGAGTTTTTTTTTCACAGAGCCAGGAATAAAACCCGACCTCAGGGATTCTAGGAGCTGATGGCGCTTCAGCCGAAATCCCTTAGAAATTTCTATAATATACCTATTTCAAACAACGATGCTTTTGTCGTTATTTTTTAATGATTTTATTTTGGCATTTGATTATATCGTTTATATCATAGAACATATCCATGAGTATTGGTTATGAAGCAAGCATAACTGGTAACTTAACATAACTGAACCATTACTTCAGAATCGTGACTGTCTCTCAGGACGGGTTGTGATTTCTCTTGTGTCGTAATGTTTCCCGTGATGGAGTTCTTACAATTTTGCGAAGAGAGTACTATAGTCTCATATCAGGTGAATATGGTGGATGTTTCAGTACGTCTCATTGCCAGCCACTCCAGATATCGTGCGTTTAGCGTGGTGTGACACACTGCAGTCATGAGAGATGATAAAGACAGCGCTGTGGTGGGAGGTATTCGAATATCCGCGGGATATATCACCAGCCATGTCTGCGCTGAAGTGCACGACGCTTTCCATAAATGTATCAAAAATTAATAGACATGAAGTAGAGTACATTAAGACAATGTTAAACAAATGACAGCAATGTTGCTATTTTATTGTATCCATCTGTTTATTCGTGGTTTGACCACCACAAAAAAATGTACCTGGGTACGCAGTAGGACTGCCAGACATAGGCTACACAAAGAGCTGGCCAAGTCCTCCATTAATTTTATTTCTAAATATTTTTAGCTTCATTGAAAGCAATCCAGTAATACACATTCCTTAAAGTTCATGACATTTCGAAATGGGGAATATTATTGAAATGGTGTTACTGTAGAGTTGAGTAGATAACACAGCCTTTCTCTCTCTCTCTCTACTTAAAATAAATATTGGTTGTCGTGATATGCATTTCCAATTCTGAAATGAAGTAACCTCATCGACTTTTCATAATTTCTAGTTTTATGACCTTTTACTAGCATTATCTGTTTAATTGTAAACAATGAAATACAATTATCATGCACTTGATTGTAGTTGTAATGTACATGTTCTCCGGAAACGATGTTAACATGCGCTTCGAATAAACAAAGAAGACCACATAAATGGAATATGGCTGGACGTTATTTAGCTATTTTCCGATTCTGTTTCCCTGATTGGACCGTTCTGTTTAAATTCATTAATGCTGTGTGCGCCGATTGAAATGGAATTACTTACAATCAGATATTATTTATGCCCAATACTTTCAGGATTGCGCTTATTTAAAATGAAATCTGACCGTCCACTGCTCTCATTCACTCATTTGGTATTTTAGATTATGAAAAGCACAAGTTCGTATTTTAATTATATATGAAAATTGATTTAAATCGTAAAAGAATTAATTTTGAGCCTAATTAGTGAACGGCTGTAGAGTAATATAAAATCTCCATTCAATAAAATTGGTGTTTTAAAACTTATGTTTTATTTACCAAAAACATGTATTTTGATAATTCAGTGCTTGGAATTTATATAGTCTTTTTTGTTATTTTTATATGGAGCGATAATAAAGTGTTCATTGTACAGTTATTTTGTTCATGGATATAACTGGAAATTAATAACAAATATTGGTAGCCTATATATTATTATTATTTTAGTAGCGGCTTCGGTGGCGTAGTTGGCAGCATGCTGAACTGCTGTGCCCAAGATAGCGGGTTCAAACCCGGCCGAAGTCGTCGGATTTTTAAGAGCGTTAAAATCCTTCAGTATGCCTTCCTTCGGAGGGGGAAGTAGAGCCGGCGGTCCCATGTTATAGATTTATGGTATGTAAAAGATCCTTCCACAGATTGTTAGGTTAGATTTCGTCGGAACGCTCCATCAAACTTCCAACGTTCACCACAAGGTATCGTTGATTTCTGGTGGCGAAAGTTGGAACTACTTGAAATTGAACGGAACTTGTAGCTCACCCTAAGGGTGTCCACTGGAAGCAGCTACAGACTCAGGCGAACCGAACATGTCCTCGGACACTCCCGGCACTAAAAGCCATACGATAAGTAAGTAAATATTATTTTAGTATTGTGCGTTTTCTGTACATAAACTCTGCAAACACATGTGCCTAAATGACTTCGGAGGCACAATGCTTCAACATTGTAGACGTGTTTTCCGTCAGAATGAGTCATGAAGAGATCTGAGCGAGTTCAAATGGGTCATAATTGTAGGGGTCCACAATTTTGGCACTTTGTCAGATAGACATTACAGCAGTTACATGTATCTAGATCCGATGTTGTGGAGTGAAAACGCCAGGAAAGCACTGGACTCAATCATCGCCTTGGTAGGCCTAAGAATTCAACTGACTGCGTACCGTACAAACCAGTTATCAGGCGTCCTAGTCTACTGTACTGATACCGATGTCTTCCGTTACAGGCCAGGTACAGAGGTCAGGGACTGAATGATTCATCGAGAAACAATACAACTTACTGTCGACCAAAGTATTATGTGTACTCGAGTTTGAAGGTTGTTTGTTAAGTAACCAATAGACCTACATAAAATCCAATACCATCAACACTTTCGTCGTTCTATTCTACGTTAGTTCATGTAGGTTTGGATTTTATAATTTATATTTTAATATTTTTTATCGCAGTTGGAACACAAAAAGTGCACGTTTTTAAGCGTGTTTCAACCATGCGTCACATTTAAGAATTATTATCTCAAAAGCCCGTCATCAGATCGAATCCAAATTTTAACACAATATACATTGGAATGTTGTATAACTGGTTTATTAATTTCACAATTTTGTGTGTCCAAGAAACAAAGTTGTTATCATTGTTGTAAGGTAACTTTTTCTCGGCTCGGGGTGGTTGGAAAATGTAGTTCTTGGTTGCGTTGTAATCGTTATCCATCAAAAAGTTATGCTGTATGACTGTGAAATACGTAAATTAATTCACTTATTTTTTATCGGTTTGTATTTGTACGAGGAAATAACACATGGTTCTCCATCTAGCCGCTCCGGCAAAAGCTGTACAGCGTTGCTGAGATGGAGCCCATCACTTCCGAGCGAGACGCGCCAAGGATCATGTAAGTATAAGAGATTTGTCACTTTTGGTTATAGAATTTCCGAGAGAGAACACCGCCTGAGGCTATGGATTGTACTGCCAAGTCTGGCAACATAAAAAGTAAAAAGCCATATGAATGTAGCCTTTATTACACGTAAATGAACAGTATGTTCTGCGACGAGTTATTGATTATTGATGAATATAACTCAAACATAACTGCGCCTTTCGCTAGGTGCTGAAATATACGTCCAGATAGGAAAAGAATACATTTTGAAATATATCAATGTTGGCAATGGATTTGTCACGAAAGACACAGTTATGCCGTTCTAGAGCTTAATTCACCTCTAGGCTAATTAAAAAATGCTCTCATACTCCACAGAATAGTTGGGATATTCGATGAATATAAAGAAAATCGTCCAAATGCACACACTACATTGCCATAACCTCACTTTTTGCCTAGCATGCCCGCAACCACCCACCCCTCCCCGTAGCCCTAAAACAAATTTTATTGCAATGCAAAGGAGAATGGGTAAGGAAACAAACAAGAGATGAAATGCACACATTTATTCTCTATATATTTTTATTCGCGAGTAGTCCATATTGCCCACTAGTTTTTCACATGGTCAACACCAGGAAGATAAAAATTGCCATATTGTTCTTACTATCATTATAATTCTTACATCCCGGTGCTTGGCAATTTTTCCTCCCTTGCAGTGGCATGATTGACTCTCAATTCAATTCAAATAAACAATGAAAATACTGAACAAATCAAAACAACCAACAACACCACGAGGAAAATCAATCAAAACAGACTATTCCCGCTTCCGCCATTCGGTTTGATGTGAACGTTCATGAGTGCCAACTACGGAACTTTAGTGCTAAAATTAATTCTTCATTGGTTGGCAGAACAAACAGTACAGGGCCTTACCCCGACCCACGCGCTCCCTATGAACTGTCGTCCTCCTGAGACGCGCCATGATGCGTGTGGGCACCATTTCGGCAACGCTGTACAGCTTTTGCCGGAGCGGCTAGCAGGTGAAACATGTGTTATTTCCCCGTAGAAATACAAACCGATATAAAATAAGTGAATTAATTTACGTATTTCACAGTCATACAGCATAACTTTTCGATGTATGAGGATTACAATGCAACCAAGAACTACATTTTCCAACCACCCCGAGCCGAGAAAACGTTACCTTACAAAAATGATAACAACTTTGTTTCTTGGACACACACAATTTTGAAATTAATAAACCAGTTATACAACATTCCAATGTATATTGTGTTAAAATTTGGATTCGATCTGATGACGGGTTTTTGAGAAAATAATTCTTAAATGTGACGCATGGTTGAAACACGCTTAAAAACGTGCACTTTTTGTGTTCCAACTGCGATAAAAATATTAAAATAGAAATTAAAAATTCTAAACCTACATGACCTAACGTAAAATAGAACGACAAAAATGATGATGTTATTGGATTTTATGTAGGTCTATTGGTTACTTCACAAACAACCTTCAAACTCGAGTGCACATAATACTTTGGTCGACAGTAGTTCTGATGGTCATGCTGCAGCTCATAAACCACTGCTCACAAGAACGAATGTGTAACGTTGCTGAGAATTGTGCAAACAACACCGTCTTTAGTCCGTGGAATAGTGGAAGACGTTTCTGTGGAGTGATGATTTCGGTATGCGATGTGGCACTCAGATGGACTTGCGTGGACCTGGCGAAGAGTATTTACCAGAATGTGTTGTGCAAACAATGGGATTTGGTGCAGGTGGTGTGATGGTCTGGGACTGATTTTCTTTATGTGGGCTCGGGCCATTGGTTTTGGTCGTAAGCAAACTGAACGCCGATGTTTATGAAAACATTCTAAACAATACCATGTTTCCCACACTGTGACAACAACTAGGATTTTGTATGTGTGGGGATTTTACTCACATAAGTCTACCCGGTGGCAACGCCCCTAGTGTCAGATACTTGCTTCGTTGTCCGCAGTACGTTCCATTGATGGTCACTTACTTCTTCAGGAAGTCGAATGAGCAGTCTTTGAGTGTTGGGGGACGAGGCAGTTCGAGTTCCTGTTCCGAAGATAATCCAACATCCATAAGAGATGCTATACACTTAACTACACTGGTGGCTAAATTATTATTGTAAGCTGAATAGAAGTAAATTATTTATTGTTAATTGGTTCACAAAACCTTCAACAATGTATAGATTTCCTGTATCCTCACGAAGAAAATGTGTTTTTTTGCATCGTACCCAGATCAGTCTTGACCGCTAATTAAGCTAACGCGGTTGGATATTAGTTAGTTATTGTTGATTTAAGGGGCGGAAGCGGTTGGAGATTATTAATATTAATGATTTCCAGTCGTTGACTTGCAGTGAAATAATTCCTTCTATTGAAGATCTTTGTATGCCATACACTAGTCGTAACATAAGAAGTAACGGCGACAGATTACATTTCATGACAAGGAAAGTTCTGACACTAGACGTTTTACTTCCATAAAGATTGGTCTTTTAATGACTATTGTCAGATAGAAAATGAAACTAAGTAGTTCCGTGAAGAACTACATAGCCTATTTTCATATATCCTACTTGTGTTAATTGCCTCTATGAACATAAAGAATTTCAGTTTGATTGCTGTAATAGATTCGTAGATATCGAGAACCGTCTAAATATTTCGGATGGTCGCCATGTTGGACTGTTATATATGTAGGTCTTAGAGTTATGTACAAATGAAGATTATTCTGTAGGTTTATTATTCAAACTTCAATCGCATGATAAAGAAAGAAAAACAGATTTTAAAATTTTGCAAAACGGTTATGAAAACAATTGAAATTAATTAGGTGCTAGTGGATTACAATTTGTATAAGCGTTTACCGCACCAAGTTTCACTGCGCTCGGATGGTTAAATCGCGAGAAACGTCCATTTAAATATTTATATTTCACGTCGTCGCCATGTTGGAATTGTGCTCAACACGTTATTAAAATGCCCATAGGTGAACTTATGTTCATAGCCTCTATCAACATACACAATTTCAGTTTGATTGCTGTTATAGATCAGTAGATATCGAGAACCGTCTAAATATTTCGGATGGTCGCCAAGTTGGATTTTTATATATGTAGGCCATAGAGTTATATACTATTAGATGATGATAATTGCGTAGGTTCATTATTCAAACGTTGACTTCGATCGCATGATTAGGACACAAGAAATAAAAACTTAAGTTTCACTGCGTTTGGATGGTTAAATCGCGAGAAAAGTTTATTTAAATGTTTCAACTTTGCTTGGCCGCCATGTTCGCTTAGTAGTTATCAGGTTTTTGGATGTCACTTAACTGCCCTTTATGACCGTACAAAATTTCATGCTGATATCAGTAATACTCTCGGATATATAGGATGCGGTGGAATATTTCGCACAGCCGCCATGTTGGATTGGTGAGACGTAATAAAATTTTAAGGGCATGTTCGGGGTCGGCCGAAATAGTACTATGACTTTACCAAGTTTCATTGAAATCGCTCCAGTCATTTAGGGACACACTTACGCACATACACACACACTGACAAAAGGTGATCTCATAAACCTACTTTTTAATAAATGAAAATTGGCTAATAAGATACAAGCACTTCAAATTTAAATGCGTAAAAAATGCGTAAATGCATTGGTACGTAAAATATTTCTTGTAGCATATTTGGCGCATACATAACATAATACGACTGAGAAAGATCTTGCAACGGAGACTCGGACTGAAATAAAATATTCCATTTTAATGCTTTGTATCTTAATTTGCAATCAAAAATCTGGATCTATTCAGCTCTGCCATAACAATTTGGCCACCTCTGTAATTTCAATTTATCTTCATTCTTCTTAATTATGAAGAATTCGAATTACGATACATGAAAATTAGCCGTTAGCTAATTATGCTCTCTTCCAATAAATGTACGTTTGCGGATATTATGTCCCTGTCTAATATTAGACTCATAACAGTGACGTCACTATGAAATTGTCTATCTGACGTGGTCTGGAATTTGAACTCTATTTGTCAGACTACTTCGCTTGAATAATACTCAGTGAGGAGAGGATGTCAATAAAAATTCAGTACTCATTAATTCAGCAATGAAATTTAAAAAAATACAATTATATTCCATTCTTGTGAATGGAAGTGAGTGGCAGGATGTTGAGTAAATTCCATTTTTCACATGTAAATGCTAAAAAATTGGGCAATGAACCAGCAAGTGGTGGTGTGTGCTGCCTATGCATTGTCGAGGCGCAATCAGGCGGGCGTGCAGACAATGAGGCTATGCTGTGGCCAAGGCAAGCACGAGTCAATCAGCAGGAACAAGCCCCCAGGTCCTAATCGTTTATTATGTCCAGTAATTATAATGAGAGAGGACAGATGGCGCAGTGAGCAAAAACAATGGCCGCTCCCAATTATGGCAAGGGCTGAAAGTAGTATGGGGTGTTGTTGGTAATGAATGGGGGACCTAGAGAGGAAATTTTGTGGCAGTGAAGATGAGTCACCAACTATTCTTGGAGTTTAAGCTTGTATCGAAACCACGGTACTGTATTGTCCGTAAGGGGGTGCGCTATTGAATTTGCACCAGTGATCATAAAGTACGAATAATATAGGATATAGCTCCTCATTTAGGGCCTATTGGTTATATATATTAAGTTGGCAGCATATCGGAGTGGTTACGCTCTCATGTTACCACGCTCTACTGTATCGAAGGTTGTGCGATTGAATCCTGGCGCAATCAGTTGGTATTTGAGGGTATTATACACACCCAAGTACACAGGTTGGTTCCTCAGTTTAGGAGCTGCGACAACGCGGCCATGTAGTCCCGTGTACTTTGGGTGTGTGTAGAATCTGTCTGATAACCAGTGTTAATTGTGATGGCTGTATTAGTGTGTGTTATCTGTAATTCAGGTAAGTACTGCAGACGATCCTACATTTGCAACCGTCAACGACACCTAGCTGTGAACTTGGCTACTAGATGCCACCGCAACTGGCACCTGGTGGTGAACGTTGGAACTTAATAGAGCGTTAATCAAATTTAACCTACAAATTTAGCTTCACATTCAGTGGAAGGTTCTTTTACACGCCATAAATCTATGACATGGGCCCGTCAGCTTTACAGTACTTCCATTCGGTAGGAAGGCATACTGTGGAAATTTTAACGCTCTTAAAAAATCCGACGACTTCGGCCGGGTTTGAACCCTCAATCTTGGGCAAGTACATTGGACTGAATGACTACACTGTCCAAGTCCATCAAATGAAGCAACAACAGCAGAATATCCAACCTATTGACAGACAACACGTCAAGATGAATGTTAGGAATAAGTTACACAGCGCCGATTGAGTAGAAGTAAAATATTCGTTCCGTTCCCAGTCACGGCATCATACACACATCAAAAAAAGTTTTGCATCACCTCGGTTCCAAGAGTTCCGGAACCTTTAAATACAAAGGGAATAGAGATCAACACAAACAACATTTCAGCTCGTTTTATTGCTCATGAGACCCACACATTGATGTTGTACCATCATACAGCTAGACTTTCAGCATTTGTGGTCCAGATTGCAGTACACACCACTACCTCTAATACCCAGTAGCACGTCCTCTTGCATTGATGCATGCCTGTATTCGTCGTGGCATACTATCCACAAGTTCATCAAGACACTGTTGGTCCAAATTGTCCCACTCCTCAACGACAATTCGGCGTAAATCTCTCAGAGTGGTTGGTGGGTCAAGACGTCCATAAACAGCCCTTTTCAACATATCCCAGGCATGTTCGATAGGGTTCATGTCTGGCGAACATGCTGGCCACTGTAGTCGAGCGATGTCGTTATCTTGAAGGAACGCATTCACAAGATGTGCACGATGAGGTCGAGAATTGTCGTCCATGAAGACAAATGCCTCTCCAATATTCTGCCGATATGGTTGCACTATGGGTCGGAGGATGTCATTCAGGTATCGTAAAGCCGTTTCGGAGCCTTCCATGACCACCAGTGGCGTACGTCGGCCCCACATAATGCCACCCCAAAACATCAGGGAACCACCACCTTGCTGCACTCGCTGGACAGTGTGTCTAAGACGTTCAGCCTGACCAGGGTGCCTCCAAACACGTCTCCGACGATTGTCTGGTTGAAGGCATATGCGACACTCATCGGTGAAGAGAACGTGATGCCAATTCCGTGGGGTCCATTCAGCATGTTGTTGGGCCCATCTGTACCGCGCTGCATGGTGTCGGGGTTGCAAAGCTGGACCTCGCCATGGACGTCGGGAGTGAAGTTGCGCATCATGCAGCCTATTGCGCACAGTTTGAGTTGAAACACGACGTCCTGTGGCTGAACGAAACGCATTATTCAACATGGTGGCATTGCTGTCAGGGTTCCTCCGAGCGGCAATCCGTAAGTAGCGGTCATCCACTACAGTAGTAGCCCTTGGGCGGCCTGAGCGAGGCCTGTCATCGACAGTTCCTGTATCTCTGTACCTCCTCCATGTCCGAACAACATCGCTTTGGTTCACTCTGAGACGCCTGGAAACTTCCCTTGTTGAGAGCCCTTCTTGACACAAAGTAACAATGCGGACGCGATCGAACTGCGGTATTGACCTTCTAGGCATGGTAGAACTACAGACAACATGAGCAGCGTACCTTCGTCCTGGTGGAATGACTGGAACTGATCGGCTGTCGTACCCCCTCCGTCTAATAGGCCCTGTTCATGCATGGTTGTTTACATCTTGGAGCAGTTTTAGTGACATCTATGAACAGTCAAAGGGACTGTATCTTGGATACAATATACACAGTCAACGTCTATATGCCGGAGATCTGGGAACCGAGGTGATGCAAAACTTTTTTTGATGTGTGTAGATACGTTTGGTGCCTTTGTGTCGTGAGGCAGAGTAACGGCACCTTAGATAAGTTTGGTGCTTTTTGTATCGTGAAGCAGCATGGCCTGTGGGCTTTGTGATGCAAACATGCGACAATGGATATAATAGTTCTGGTAATAAGAATATGAATGGCTTAATGGGTGTTTCATTTGACGGGAATGGTGAATGAATTAAATCTTTAAAGCATGCAATTTCATTAGATGTATGATATGCGCGAACAATATTAATACATTCTTTACAGTGAAATTATCCGTGCTCTTTAAACTTACATCAGAAAGGCTAAACACTCATACATTTTGAAGTTATTAGGAAAGAGAGAAACTATTTCGTGCCTAAAATGACCAGGCTATATATTTGTAGATTCGCTGTTTTATATTCCAGAGAACGTTGGAGAGCAAAAGGCTACAGTTGTATAGCTACAATAGTTGCTTCGAAATGACTCAGTTCCGCTCGATAACCACTGTCTGCGTTCATTTAGGAAATGTTTCTATTGTTGCAATTTCTCAACATATTGGGCCTGCAGCTGACTCGAGCACCCCACGCCACGGTCAATGAACACTGCTAGCATCTGTGAGGGGTAGCGGCACTGCCACGTGACCTTCTTAACGAGCGTCAAATATACTGGATATGGCGAAAACTGTGCTACTCACTCCACCAGTGGTGTGTGACGTGCACTCCACGATGTTGGTAAAAATAAAGATAATGAAAATCCACAGCCTGCTTCCAGTCTCCGACCGGGTCAGGAATGGAATGAATGAAGCCCCCATCTAGCGGCGAGGATATGAACTGTGCCGGCTGCCGAGGCCTGACGCACTCCTCTGGGGCAATGATTAAATGAATGACAGATGAAATGAAATGATAGTGGAGAGTGTTGCTGGAATGAAATTTTGACAGGGAAAACCGGAGTACCCGGAGAAAAACCTGTCTGCCTCCGTTTTGTCCAGCACAGATCTCACATGGAGTGACCGGGATTTGAACCACGGACCCAGCGGTGAGAGGCCGGCGTGCTGCCGCCTAAGCCACGGAGGCTTTTTTGGTAAAAATAAAGATAATAACAGTTAAATCTCAGCAATTTTTCTAGGTTTATGCCGTGTCTTGTGTGGGGTTTCGACTAGGAACACTAGGCTGGCTCATCAGCGGGCTCTTAGTGTCGTGCCCGGACTCCCACAGGAGTAGCGAACTGCGCACTACCTCCCTCTCTATGAAGCGCACCTGCGCCTCTTTACAGCGAGAGCTAAAAGCTCAAGCTGTCTTCACGTCCCTATGAAAGCTTCCACAAAGATGGTACGAAATTGGCTTTCACGGCCAGAGAATTAAAATCAGCAATTGTTCTAGGTTTATACCGTGCCTTGTGTGGGGTTTCACCTACGAACACCAAGCTGGCTCATCAGCGGGTTCTTGGTGTCCGTTACCGGACCCCAACAGAAGTAGCGAACTGTGCGCTACCTCCCTTTTTATGTATCGCACAGCTGCGAGAGCTAATAGGTCAAGCAGTCTTCACCTCCCTATGAAGGCTGCCAAAAAGATGATATATTGTCTTTCACGGCCAGAGAATTAAAATCAGCAATTTTTCTAGGTTTATGCCGTGTCTTGTGTGGGGTTTCGCCTAGGAACGCCAAGCTGGCTCATCAGCGGGTTCTTGCTGAGATTTAATTCACAGGCCGTGAAAGCCAATATACCATAATGACTAGGGCTCGGATTCTTAGGTAAATAAATATATTTTAATGTAAATACATATCTTAAACATTTTGTCTATAAATACATAAATTCCTGCTTTTCACTTATTAGCACATACAAAGGCATAATATTTAGGCCTACATTTTTTTAAAATCAATATGCTAGATCTTTCAGATTACTCTATTGCATTTTTGTTCTGTATTACTTCAACGGGGAAGAACCTGTGAGCAATGCAGAGCGTATGTCAGCTTGCAGCTGTATTTTTCTTATCTTGTCGCCCCGTCCCACTCACTGTGGAAGTCGGGGATGCCTAAAGCAAAAGCAACTACACGTTATCGTCTGCAGCAGTAATTTGCAGAATTTAAGGATAATTTTACTGCTGCTGGGGGCGTTCTGTCCTGCCAACTATGTGGGAAAGCAATGAAGGCTGAACAGCGATCTCAAGTTACACCACGCCTCGAGGGCAAGAAACATATTGCCGCAGTTTCGCGCCTTCATAAGAAGTGCTTCGCGATAATCGTCAGTTATTTGTGATGGACAACCTGAAGATGTATCTCGTTGTGTATTGTAATGCTTCAGCAGTCAGTGAGGCATAGCATAAATTGCATTCGTGCTACCGCATATTGTTTATATTGTCATTAATAAACTAAATAATAATTAAATATGTTTATTTTTGTCACATATTTCAGAAATATTTAATACCTAAAAATAAATATTTTCTCGATTTTTAGCACCTAAAAATACGAGCCCTAATAATGACAATCGTCTGGTGAAAGTTTGGAGTTGTGGATGAGGGTGGAGGTTTAGGATTTACACTGTCTTGATCTACGCCACTGGAAATTCATCAAATCCTTCCCTGATGTTACTGCACTTGTATTTATAATATATACACTTATTTAGTTGCAGTGGTAGTTAAACTATCTAGCTGGCTAGATAGTGCTAGTTTAACTCTAGTTTAACTAACACTGTATGGATGATGGTATTTATAATAATTCACTTATTTAGTTGTACTGATTGCTTGTCACAGCAGACGGGAGGAATTGATCTCTAGTCTGGGCATACACGCCTTTGCTCGTTGTTCCACCCCTTAAAACAACAATAACTAACAATTTAAACCATCTATCTAGCTAGTTAGTGCTAGTTTAACTCTAGTTTAACTAGCACTTCAACTAAGTAAGTGTAGGCCTATATATTGTAAATACCATCACCCATACTTGTGGACATAGATTTAATAGCTTAAGTATAATTAATCTGATGATGAGCCCTTGACGACCGAAACTGGTCATCCAAGTGTATTTATTAATATCATGTAATTTCTTTCAAGATTTGTGAAACACCTATTACAATTGAGTACAATCGTTTTGGCCAACTGGAAAACATCAAATTTCTATTAGGCCTATTAAAAATGGCTTCCAACAAAATCAAAATATTTACCACCAACTAAATAGCATAAGTGACAGTTAAATCAATGTTTGACAGGAAGGCTACAGAGTTTCTATAACGGTAGGTTAGATGGTTATGATGATAATTGTTGTTTAAAGGGGCCTAACATCTAGGTTATCGGCCCCTAATGGTCTGGGTGATAGTGAAAGATGAGATGAGAATGAAAACTATAACTAATACTAACTACAAACTTACATACTAGAAGAAGAAATGGTAAACAAATAAAGAATAAGGCAAATAAAGGACAGGAAGAAAAGAAATGCCCTCAACCCTCGAAGAATGAAGATTGAGGGACTGGGAAGGAAGGAGAGCCATTAAAGGTGAAGAGGAGAGGACCCGCCCCAAGGTCAGAGGAAAAAGGGGACAAAACGGTCTCAGTTCAGGAATCCCTCGGGGTCATCAACTCCCAAACTCACCAGCCGTGAGCCCTTGAGGGTGTAGCACTATCCAGGGTGCACCAGAAGTTGTGGGACTACATACACCTGCCTCCTTGAGGCAGAAAGCAGGGGATAACATGAAAAGAAGAAGAAGGCTGACCCCTCGAAGAATGAGGGTATCAGGAAAGATTAGACAAGGGCAAATTAAGGCGGAAAAAGTGAAAGACGCCCTAGGCCTCAGATACCCTAATACCTTTGGGGTCGGAAGAGAACAGAAGTTGACCAAGAGAGGTCGACAGGAAAGGAGACGGAGAGGAGCCCGGCACAAGTAAGTGGAAGCAATGCCGGACTCAGCTGGGGTCTCGTGGTCGCCAACCAACGTCCCACAATATGTGAGTCCCTGGGGGGAGGGTGTAGGTTAGAGTAGAGACCATTAACGAGACTAGTTGACGAGAATGTAGTACTGTAAATGTCTAAAAGTATAGTTACAATAATTCTGAGAGACCTACATATGGAAATGCTGTGGCACACATTGAAATGCAGTTCATAACACGCACTGATTGCTTGTCACAGCAGACGGGAGGAATTGACCTGTAGTCTGGCACACACACCTTTGCTCGTTACGTTTTCATACCAGTTGACATCTCTCTCTCTCACTCACTCTGTAGTGCATTTAACTGTCGAATGTTAAATTATCGCTATCGATTCTATGGCATTTCGACCTTCGTTATAGATGCTAGTTGGGGCATGAATATGGATAACCCATCATCCCCCCTGCCCTCTTTCCCTGTTCCCGCACGCGGTTGGTCCGAGGGCTGTTCGGTCGAATATTTGAATTGTTTTAGTAACGATACAGTGGACACGTGTGGACCAGATACGATAGCGTAGCGTCCAATATCATCGTTAATTTTAATAGTCATTTGCATAATAATTTACGCCTGCCTGTTCATTTACTCAGAATTTGATATGTGTCATGAACTTACGGAATATTACATTATTTTTTAAATTTTAGCTTGTGACCTTGAAATTTTCCACTCTTGGTTTTAAAATTTATACATTTATTTGCATGTACTTCGTTGGCAGAATTTTAGTTGTTAGTAAAACATTATGTAATGCCAAGTCATTTTAACACTAATGCAGTTCGAGTAACAGATTACATTCACATTCTTTAGTGGCGTTTCATTCTAAGACATTAGTGGCTTTGAACAGTTTCTTAATGAAGGTGATATTGGGGCTCTTCTGTTTTCTTGTTATGCATTCGTAATCAATCCCTCGCTTGTGAGTATTTTTCTGAATTCTCTAATAAGCTAAGTTTGTGTATTTTGTATCGATTTCGGTTCAGGAAATGGGAGAGATGCCTATATATTCGGGATAGTTTGTTATAGCAGCATTTGCTGGGATTTTCTGTGAAATAAACCGGAAAATAACACACTCAGACTGGCCATTGTCAGCCCTCACCTATCGAGATGGATGTCTGCCTGAAGATTAGTGAGATACCGTGGTGTAGTAGCTCGCCATCCGGATGACCTAGCTGCGATTCCTGGCTATCCTATGGAAAATTTAAATCCTTGTATGCAGTTAGAACGGTGAATACTCAGCTTCGTGAGGGCAGCTGAGAAAAATCATATTCTAACCCATCCTAGAAGTGGATTTGTTGCCTGAGTACTAGTCGTGTTTCCTCCACTCAGTTCAAGGTAAAATATGTCGAGGTAGTACCACTGCTGTCTCCTTGCTAATCTTATTTGATAGACTCAATTGCAAGCTCAGGCTTTAACATAAATACCACACCAGGTAATCAGACAGCTCCAGGACGCACCCAAGTGTATGGTGCTGATGGCCACGGTATCCCAAGCCCGTTGATGAATGACAACCAAATATTCATGGATCGCGTGCTTGGTTTGAGAGATACGCAAATTTTCGCTACATATGGCAATAAATTCATCTACCAAGTACGTACACAAGAACCTCGTTTATACGGATTAAGTGGCATAATCCGGAGAAAAATAAAAACAAATACGTGTTATGTAATCTATTAACATAAGTTGTAATACCTTTTTTCAATCACTTTTCTTGCATTTACGATTCTGTTTTATGCACTAAAATAATGTGTGAGTTTTTCTTGTTTTTCATTTGTATAGCGTTTGCGCGCTGCACGATAACGAGGACATTTTACTAACATCAGTTCTCAATTCCAGGCGAATGCCGGGACGGTACCTTTGATAGACCGTGGCCGAATTACTTCCAATTTCTGTCCTTAACTATCCTTGGCGGAAAAGACCTTCAAGGAGTCAACCCCGTAAAAGAAGTACTGTACAGTAAAAATAATTTATTATTACTATTTTCGAACCGGATAAACCGTAAATACGGATTAATATGGCCCGGATAAACGAGGTTCTTATATATATATATATATATATATATATATATATATATGAAATTTTGAGGCTTTAATTAGTCTCTCTATGAAATGTTAAGATATTTTTTGAGTTTGCTCAGAATAAAAATGACATAATAACGCTTAATTAATTAACATACAGTATGTGGCAGTTTCTGTCATTGTTCAAGTGCTTAGACAGGGTAGGCTGTGTGTTTAGTGGCAATGGGAAGCTCCCAGATATTAGTTGATGGCTCTTATGATTTTCGTAATACTAATGGATATTTGAAACCTTGATATCGCCAGATTCAATGAACGAATATGTTTCTATATAACAGATTGTTGTAGCGAATGTTATACCAGCGCAATATAATTTACTTAATCTTTAATCAGCTACATATCTATATAGAAGGCCCAACCAGAAAGAATGCCCCCGAATGCTGCTCTGGACTTACTCACCTGATGAGTTAAAACAGAGCAATTCCCTGCAAAGCAGGAGGCCATAGCCCTTATGGGATTTGTAAGGCTATTTATTATTATTATTATTATTATTATTATTATTATTATTATTATTATTATGTGTAAATAAGTGAGCTTCATTTTCTAGCTGAATGTTTAACAACCACTCTAAAATAGAGAAAAGTTCAAAAATGTCTATATGAATGGGTGATATGAGGAAAACAGGGAGAGTCAGCACAAAGCAGAACCAAATTGTGGAAAGTGGATAAAAAATAGTTATGATTTCAATGTTGAAAATTTTGTTTCTAATGGCATGATGTGTGTGTTTCATTGTAAATAAACATTTAGTTTTATTCTCAAAATAGCATTAGGCCTACAGAATAAGAAAGAGAATACTGTATTTCCATGCAAATTCCAACGACAACAATGTTCACTACATTCTGATTTAAGAAGATGCTGTCTTTTAAGTTAAAATATACAGGAACAATATATATTCTGACTATCAAAATTATTGATTTAAATGGCATAAGCTCAAGGAAATGTACTGGAAACTCCTTAGATGGTGATTTGATTACATGATCAGTAGGAGGTGTTGCCACCTCTGGCTCTAATTACTTCCGCGGGTCTTTGTATTTGCCATACTTACTGTTAGAAAAGATTCATAGCATAAGTTCTTAAGATTCTAATTTTAATTTAATAAACGGGCAGTATCTGCGCTGTATCTGTCTGCATGGCTGCTCGACTTGTTTCATCCAGCGAGGAGACCACACATCTCTCGAGGAGCACGTCGAGTGTCGTGTTGGGCATCTATTTCGACAGGACGTCATCAAAATACAAAGCTGCGGACATTGGAATTTGTAAAATTAGATTGGCACTCTCGTGAACCATTCAATATGTGATCCTGAGTGTAAATATTCGGTAAAAAATTCAAAGCGATTGGTGCAAAATTACGGCAGTTATCGTGTCCACAAGAAACTGATATAAAACTTTTGTCTGAAATAATTTTTGATATGACCCACCATTACGCCAAGGGATGAGAAAAATGATTTCGGAATTATAAGAAAATGCCAAGAGCTATCCGAGGTTGCCATGGCATCACTACTAAATTGATGAGGGATGAGCCATCAGACGTTGCCATGACAACGCACTTGCACGAGATCAGATTCAGATTTCCATCTGACTAAGTGTGAAGCGGCTTCGGTGACGTAACTGGTAGCATGCTGAACTTCTATGCCCAAGGTCGCAGGTTCAAAGGCGGCCGAAGTCGTCGGATTTTCTAAGAACGCTAAAAATCCCTCAGTATGCTTTCCTTTGGAGGGGAAGTTCCAACGTTCGTTGCGAGTTGCTGGTTGCGGCGGCATCTAGTAGCCAAGTTCACAGCTAGGTGTCGTTGACGGTAGTGTCTGGTAGCAACATTAGGAACTACTGCTTGAAATTGACCGTCTGCAGTCCTTACCTGAATTACAGACTAATTCAGCCATAATAATTCACACCGTTTATCAGACAGATTCTACACTCACCCAAAGTACATGGGGTTACATGACCGCGTTGTCGCAGCCCCTAAGCTGAGGAACCAACCAAAATCTCTGCGGGAGATATAATTTTGCGTGAAGAAGTAACAGACCGTTACATAGTTACACATCAGTGTCGAAACCATGCATAAGGACAGTGTGACCACAAGTATAAAAATGGACCCCAAATGACAAGAAGGTTACCGTCCCCATAAGACAATAAAATGTTTAAAATATGCATAAAATGACGAAAACCAAAGTTAATTAAGCTCCAATTATAAAATACTTTCTCGCAATAAATGAGGTCTGATTCTTCTAAGAAAACCCGCAAATTCTGCCTATTTTCGCCTATCCCCAAGTTTGTCCGGTGAAATCTACCTCCGCCTTCCGGCGTGCCGAGAGGACTTTTTAACTAAGACAAGGACATTTTGCATTAATGGACGACTTCATACTTCTTTCAACTCTAGCTTATATTTTTTCCTCCTGAGTTTCCTACACTCATTCAAGATAATTGTAGGAGTTGTGTGTTATTTCGTCTCTAGGATGCGTGATCCTGTCTGATTGTTGTACTGTTTACACCAAAGTTTTTGTCCCGTCAGCCGCACAACTGACAACTCGCGTAACAATTGCACGTGCTTGAGGTTCGCAGATTGTCCTTTGTATGATTGCGCAACTGGGTCATACCGGCCCAAAACCGTGGCGTAAACTGTAAGGTGTGTTTGTTTGTACTTGAGTTTAGGATTAAGTAGGAGATGGCCGTGGCCTTAAGTTAGGCAGTAATAGTTAGATCTATTTTTCATTTCACCACGAGGTGTCAGCTGGACAAGTAGTTAATCTGTCTCGTGATAGCTTCATCAGGTGATCCAGTGTTAATGAGGTCTGCGTTGTGTTGGTTTCGTCTCAGGCTGACTTCACGGTCTTGCTCAACATTGTTGTCTGTTGGTTGTGATTCGTTCCTAACGACATCCTCTGCTGCTCGTCACACCAGTGTCAAAATAACCGGCCCCATTCGTGTTGGGGTAGGACACCTGCCTGGCACTCGGTGGCCCAGGATTCGATTCCCAGCTCCATCAGATATTTTAGAAACTGGCGTGAGGACTGGGACGGGGAGTATTCTGCCTCGTGAGGACAATTGAGTAGCAGTATGACAGTGAGTCAACGCCTATGTCGTGGCCAAATGGCTGAGCAGCGGTTGCTTGATAGGCCTAGGCCCTTCATGGGCTGTAGCGCCATGGTGTTTGGTTTTGGGTCTGAAAATACGTCGCCAATGTATTGCCAACGTAATACAACACCTTCAGTTACACCGTAACCGAATTCGATCTTCGCCTCTTTAATGGCGTGGAATTTGATACTACGCCCTGGTCATTCCGTATGTAGGCTACGCAGCATAGTAAGGTAATCTGAGTTTTACAGTCAAGTAAGTTTGATGCAAACCAAGATGTCACAAAGCCCCTAAAATAAGTTGCGTAGCACTGATTGTCACCCAGGAGGTCCGGTTTCGATTGCCATCTCCGCCAAAAATTGTAAAATTCTGATGTGAGGACTGGAACGGGGTACACTCAGCTTCGGGAGGCAAAAGTGGGAAGAGAATGGTTCAGTTCCCACCTTAGACATCCTGGAAGTGATTTTCCGTTGGTTACCCCCACTTCTACTCCAGGCAAATGTTTGGATGGTTCCCTACTTAAGGCCACTGCCACCTCCTTCCCAATCCCATCCCCAATTTACAAATGCACACACTAGTACTGCTATCACAATAACACAGATTATCACACAAATTCCACACACACACCCAAATACACACGGACCTATATGACCACGATGTCGCAGGCCTTAAAATATGCAACAACAACAACAGATTTCTCTAGATTTTTGTTACACCTAATATGACTTTCAGTAAGAGGGGTTTAAATTACTACAGTACATATTTTGTTCGTAATTGGTGTAAATAATAAAGCAACCGTAAGTGATATTCATCAATGACGCATTGGTGAACTGATTAGAATTAATATTGTATCTTTGGTCGGTCAACACATTCCAAATCCTGGCATATTTATTTCTGGTTAACGGCCTCGGTGGCGTAGTCGGTAGCACGCTGAACTTCTATGCCCAAGATCGCGGGTTCAAACCCGGCCGAAGTCGTCGGATTTTAAGAGCGTTAAAATCCTTCAGTATGCCTTCCTTTGGAAAGGACATAAAGACGGGAGTCCCATATCATAGATTTATGGTATGTAAAAGAACCTTCCACTAATTAAACTTGTGTGAAGTTAAATTTGCAGGTTAGATTTCGTTGAAACGCTCTATCAAAGTTCCAACGTTCACCACAAGGTGTCAGTGACATACGGTAGCGAAAGTTGGAACTACTTGAAATTGAACGGAACTTGTAGCTCACCCCATGGGCGTCCGCATTGAAGCAGCTACAGCCTCTGCCAAGCCTAACATGTCCTCGGACACTAATGGCACTAAAAGCCATACGCTAAATAAATTTAGAAAATTACGAGCCTTACAGTAGTCGCATATGATGTGTGACATCTGACATATTCGAATAATTCCATATTACTTAGGCCTACTCGCTTTTTTTTACGAATGAACACATGGTGCTACCTTCTGCCAGGATTCCTTCGTGGTATTACCATCGGTAAGTGCCCATTACTATTGTTTCTGCAGTAACTACTTGTAAAACTCCAATGGCAAATCTTTTCAGCTAATATGATATAACTAGCGGACCCGTGCGAGAACTCTCGCATAATGGGTTGTGTGCGCCCCATGTGTACAGACTACCCACCCGGCACTAGCGCTATGCGGGCTATATGCAGCACAGTTCTGCCTGGGGCTATCTTCTTGTTTATTTGTTTAAAAGCACTTTATAAACAAATAAATATATTTCCGTTGACTTTTCAAGAAATGCAAGATTTCTCCTGTACTATTGAGACGATTTGGAAGATTTTGGCTCAAACCACACCTTCTAACTCCCTCTGGTTTAGGAGATTGAGTTTTGTGAAACATACACCTTAGCGTATTATATAATAAGATAGTGCTGTATTTTGGCCGACAGTACCTCGAGTGCTCACATTAAATAAGAATACAGCAGAAGTAGTAAGATTTAATAAATCATAATTGTTTTCAGCAGATATGATAATAATGAATATTTTCACACCAAAGAACGACAGCTTGAAGATGATTTATTTTGGAATATCTGTAATGGCGCCTCCAAACCTTGAGGTAAACCATATGCGATTTACATTCCACATAGTCTCATGGCCAACAGTACGTCGTTGTACCAATCTCTGCCACCGCGCGCTACTTGTAAAACTCATGTGACAAATCCTTTCAGCAAATATGGTATAATGAATATTTTTACACCAAAGAACGACAAAATGAATATTATTTACTGTAGGAATTTCTTTAATGGGGCCTCCAAACCTTGAATTAAAGCGTATGCTATATACATTACACATAGTGCTGTATATTGCCCGACAGTACCTCGAGT
The DNA here is from genome assembly GCA_946902985.2 of Meconema thalassinum. Lineage (NCBI taxonomy): Eukaryota > Metazoa > Arthropoda > Insecta > Orthoptera > Tettigoniidae > Meconema > Meconema thalassinum. The sequence goes on from OX336388.2 coordinate 1,214,332,806, forward strand.
GCTTACATTAAATAAGAACACGGCAAAAGTAGTAAGATTTAATAAATCATAATTGTTTTCAGCAAATATGATTTACTGAATATTTTCACACCAAAGAACAACAGTTTGAAGATGATTTATTGTAGGAATATCTCTAATGGCGCCTCCAAACCTTGAAGTAAACCGTATGCCACATGGCCGACAGTATATCGTTGTACCGATCTCCGCCACCGCGCGCGCTCATTGTTTCCGTTGCATTTCCGTCCCACTTCCGTCCCTCTTTACAAAATCACCCCCACACAAAAATATCCAGCAATCGATCTGAAATATGTTACACATCAATAAATAAATAAATTCACATATTCCAGTAATTGGAATGATTTTTATGTTGACCGACTGAAAGCTACAATATTAATTGTTAAAAAGGCAACTCTGAAAAAATTGCTTCAGCCCTATCTTTTGAACTGATTAGAGGCGTGAGTTCTATTAAATTTGAACATTTCCCGGTCTCTCTCAGCTTCATGGACCCCTCGTCTCTGTTTTGGCTCTTGGTATCCTGAATACTAATGAGATGTCAGTCCTCTCATGAACCGAGCTTTACGTGCACCTTATATAGGGCCTATATGCCTTTCACTGCTTATCGACACTTGATGGAGTGTGCATGCATTATTCTTCTCCAAACTTCGCCAGTCTACCCACGCGATTTTTATAAAACAAAAAACTTGACGCTGTCAATCAAGAGAGCGCGTTAAAAGATGATCACCGAGGTTTCAGCCGGAATGAAATGAATAGGGGCCTGCTCTTAAGTGATGGACCTTCAATAAACAATGACCGACCCTTCTCTGTTCGCTCAACGCGTTCCTCCCGCACGTCACAGAATTCTATACTGTGTGAGAAGAGGACCGGCATTTGCCGATAATTGTCAGGAAGTCTCAAAATTCAGAAAGTTAATTAATTTACATTCCATTATTTTCCCAGGTGGACTCTTTTGTACAGGATGCGACAGATTTACCCTTCCAAAATTTAAACGCAACTAACAAACCAACGCTAGAAGATCAAACAATTATTTTACAATTGGAAACAGCATGGTTAGCCATTTACCTCCCATACACTTACTGTGCACGTACACATGGATCATTGCTTGGTTTAAAAAATTATATATTCCAATTGCCCACGGTTCTTTTCCGATAACTTATAAATCTGAAGTACCTAGCTAAAGTTCCGTATTATTCTCCTGGTCATATCACTTATTGACGTTAAATTGTCAGGTGGAAAGTTAAAGAAAATAGGAGACTTCTGCTACTCAGTTAGCAAAATAACCAGTGATGGACTAAGAAAAGAGGATATAAAAAGTAGGTTAGCTCAAGCAAGGAAAGAAATCTGTTGACATCAAATATTGATTTATTGTTCGACCCTGGCGAAATGTAAATATTATATGTCAGAAAACTGTACTATAATGAGGCTCATTATAGTACAAGTTTTCATTATGATACAGTTTTTCCCACTAATCAGAGCTCAAGAAGCAGTTGTGTGACCAATTAGCATCGCACCTCTCCTCAATTCCATGGCCCCCTATTTTAAATTTCACTGCGTGGCGAGCGTCATAGTTAGGTATTCCAGGAGGCCATGGTCAAATACAAGGTATTTCTGCGTCCCATGCGCTCTGTTCAGTACATAAAACTGGTGAAATCTCGACAGATATTTATGAATATTTATGTTCGAACCTAAAATAGTTATAATTATCGTCGAACATAAACAGTCGTATGCAACTTCCCTATAATGGTAATTAAGACACGAGTATGTTTATAAAACGAGCGTAGCGTAGGCTCGTTGCATAATGTATTATTAAGTATTAGAAAGTCATCTTTGACAGCCTTTCTCTGGAGCGTGGCGCTCTATGGAAGTGAAACTGAGACTAGTGGTGCAGCAGAAAAGAGGAGAATAGAAGTATTTGAAGTGTGGTGTTACAGGAGAATGATGATGATTAGATGGGTTGATAAAGTAACAAATGAAGAAGTATTAAGACGAGTGGGATAGGAGAGATGTTTCTGGTGACTGCTAATGGAGAGAAGGGACACCTAGGTATAGCAAAGTTGTTTGGAGAGGAGGGTTATGGATAAGGACTGTAGGGGTAGTCTAGACCAAAGTTGGAATATGTTAAACAGATTGAATGTAGGATGTGGTTATGTAGAGATGAAACGATTAGCTCAGGACAGGGAGACATGGACGGCTGCATCAAACCAGTCAAAAGACTGAAGACTCAAACAACAACATATCTGGTGGTATTGCCTCTTTTAGCCCTCAGAACTTTTTTTTTTGCATAGCCAGGAATCAAATCGGGACCTTCGGGTGTAACAGTAAAGAATGTTAGCCGATACACCACGATGTGTTCAGTGAAAGAGATAGTCAAGGTGCAGGAAAGCCAATGCTCTGATTTATCAGTCCGTTGCGATCTACTGTTTTCTATAAGAAAGAAGTAAGTGTAGCGACGAAACTCACCCTACATCGCTCAGTACTTCCGAACTACTGTCGACCAAAGTATTATGTGCACTCGAGTTTGAGGGTTGTTTGTGAAGTAACCAATAGACCTACATAAAATCCAATTACATTATCATTTTCGTCGTTCTATTTTACGTTAGTTCATGTAGGTTTGGATTTTTTAATTTATATTTTAATACTAGCAGGTACCCGCGGCTTCGCCCGCGATCAAGACAATGGGGACGACGCATTATTGCTGATAATTGGTCTACTTTATTACAGCAATCGCGGCTAGAGGTGGGTCCATTTTAATTCTGAATACTGATACATACAGTATATTGATATGAGCAGCAGAGTGGGAATTTAATAGAGTTGTGAAAGTCTGCAGGGTTCGATGTTACATTACGCTAACACATTTTAAAATTACGTCTTCTGCTGACACATAACGATTTTGTTGTCCGGATGCTCGCGAGCACGCCACTTACAGTTGCCCATGGGAAAGAATGGTTTTGTCTAAATGTACACGTGCTACTGTTAAGTGTGTGTCATTGCGCTATGTTAAAGAAATTGCGAATATTGTTTGAAGAGGGAACTGCACTCTTGCACACTGGAATGGCAAATCTATCGGAATATGGGGAATTAAAAATATTCTTCTTTGAGCTATTCTGGATGTAATTTTGCCATACATATTCAGGGTGTCTACCGGTAACGAAAGTAACGAAAAAGTAACGAATTTTACAAATGGGTAACGAAAGTAACGAAAAAGTAACGAATTTTACAAACGGGTAACGAAAATTTTCTGAAGGTGGGTTGAATCATTTATATTAAACTCGCGCCGCTAGGCTCAGAGATTGCGAGTTTCACGCAAGCGGCGCCGTGCCTATTGCAAAGAACTAAGCTATTGTCTCCGTGCCCGGCCTCAAGGAAATACATACCGAGGATACCTTGAGCGGTATACATCGGTTCAACGTATATTTTCGGCATCAAGAAGTCTTAAGTTTCGTGTGAAATATTTTTCTGTGTTACTGTATTAGGAAACCTGACTTTTCGCGAGACGTTTATTCGCGAATACTTCCAAAACTAAAAAGAAATCTCTCATTTCTGTTATTTGGAAACTATGTCAAATTGAAGTCTAGAAATAACGCGAAACAATTTAATGTCGCAATCTTGCGAAATGTTACCGTTTCGAAAAAAATGCGAAAAATCTTCGAAATACATATAACTTATTTAAAAAATATGTCAAGTAAATTTGCGACATTCAGTATGGTTAATTCGAAATTCCGTTATAAGTCGATTTTTCCTTCGAACTTTCGTTCCATCGGATATATAATCTAACCGATTATTTCGATAACTTGTTGATAATTCGTGGTTCTCAATCGAAATAAAACTTGCCCTCGGAGCGAGAAGTGCATCAACCCACTTAAAAATGGCAGCCTACGTAGCATCGAAATACTAAATCCTCCTCGTGATCCACCCTGAACTCATGAACTCCCAACTACAGCATAGGGACAAAGGGAATCACGGCACCGACCGAACAACATGTTCATAACTACGCGTGAATTTTAACCATGCCCAACCTTGAGCTTGCCTCCGCCATTCTATCAGGACAGATAGACAGGCAGACAATCGTTGAACGGCCGGGTGCGGCGACGATTGCATAATATCTCGAGGACAACGTAAAACGGCCGAGAGTGGCAGCGATTGCGATACATCGCGATATTTCTCCGCATTCAATGACGAGGACAACTGTATTCTTGTCAAACGGACAGCAAGAGGCGCCGATTGCGTAATAATGCTATATTTTCTTGTGCCCGAACTCAAGGACAATGGAAATCTCGTCGAATGACTACAAGTGACGCTGATGATCTAAATCGCGATTTTTCTCCGTGTTCTATCGTGAAAACTACGGGAAGCTCACCAAACAACTGAGACCAGCGCCGATCGTGTAACATCTCGATATTTCTCCGCATTTGACTGCGAAGACAGAATTCGGTGACGATCGCGTAACATCGCATACATTTCTTCGCGACCTACCGCGGGGACGAAGGAAATCTCGCCAAATGGTCAAGAGCTGAGCAACCTCTTGGTACCGTAATAATAACATATTGTGGACAAGACGACACATTAGCTGAAACAACTCATTGGATATTAAATATCTAGTATATATTTATTCTTTTTTAAATTTTTATAACATCATGTGAATTTCATTTAAAGCGGCTTCGGTGGTGTAGTTGGTAGCATGCTGAACTGCTGTGTCCAATATAGCGGGTTCAAACCCGGCCGAAGTCGTCGTATTTTTTAAAAGCGTTAAAAATCCTTCAGTATGCCTTCCTTCGGAGGGGAAGTAAAGCCGGCGGTCCCATGTCATGGATTTATGGATTTTGTCTTCCACAGACAAAACTTGTGTGAAGCTAAATTGTTAGGTTATATTTCGTCGGAACGCTCTATCAAAGTTCCAACGTTCACCACTAGGTATCATTGATATCTGGTAGCAACTTGAAATTGAACGGAACTTGTAGCTCACCCTAAGGGTGTCCGTTGGAGGCAGCTACAGACTCAGACGAGCTGAACATGTCCTCGGACACTCCCGGCACTAAAAGCCATACGATAAATAAAAAACTTCTTTAAAAACAGTTCACTGTTGTTTTTCTTCACCGCGTGATGAGCGCCTATGATTGTAGACCGCAGACGTAACTTGAATTCAAAGGTAACTAAAATTAACTAAAAGGTAACTAAAAGGTACCTAAAAAGTAACTAATTTTTACTTCATCCTTACAGTAGACACCCTGATATTGAAGATTTGAACGTCAACATATCGCTATTAATAGACCTATAGTTAAATATCTCACACCTTGGCAGCTGATGTACAGTACATTATGCAATCTCTTCCAGTGTTACATCCCAGGGATTGAAATTCTCCAAAACCACTTTTGCCTCACATGCCTCTCTAAGTAATTAAAATTGCCGATTGTTGTTGTTTGAGTCTTCAGTTTTTTAACAGGTTTGATGCAGCCCTCCATGTCTCCCTGTTCTGAGCTAATCGTTTCATCTACCACACCCTACATCCAATGCAATCTCTTTAACCCTGGTTTACCCCCTCAGTTCTTGTACTTGACCCTCCCATCCATAACTAAGCTTGCTATTCCTGGGTGTCTTTAATATGTGTCCTACCCTCCTATCTCTTCTCTTCATTAGCAGTCGCCAGAAACATCTCTCCTCTTCCACTCGTCTTAATACCTCTTCATTTGTTACCCTATCTACCCATCTGATCATCATTCTCCTGTATCACCACATTTCAAACACTTCAATTCTCCTCTTTTCTGCTGCACCATTAGTCCATTAGTCCAACTCAGCAACTTTTCTAGGTTTAAGCCGTGCCTTGTGCGGGGATTTTGGCCGTGAAAGACAAAATACCAACTTTATTGAAATAAGTTTGCCCAATTCCTCAGTAAGAATAATTAAGAAAAAATAATAATTTAATGTGACAGCCGTTAGAATACGACACATCCGTCTGTGATTAAGGGTTGCTGATCATGGTAAAAAAACTAAAAAGAGCAGATCAATATTGGCAAACAGAAATATACAGTTAACAAAAAAAACAAATTTATAAAGAAAATGAAAGCATACCGTGCAAAATAGAAAGCATCTTGACATTGTAAATTAGCGTAAAGATACGAAAGCTCGCTCACAATAACCAGCTCAAAGAGTATAAAATTAGGCTCAAAATCACGCTCGAATCCGACCCCAAAACCACCTCTATAAGTAAAATATATCTCATTTTACGCGTATCAATGCGAGGAGCAATGTTCGTGAACCGAACCCGAAGTTTTAAGGCCCTAAAACGAACGGTTTTCGAGATATTGCCAGAAAACTATCCCCGGTCTGCGAAATTTCAGCGGTTGCCACAGTAACGTTGATCTGTTTCTTCGAGGGAACACAGTTATTTGGGAATATCTCCGAAACCGTTCATTTTAGAAACTTAAAAAGTGTGTTTCGGGGTCCCTACAGGACCTCCGAGTATTGTTTCTCGTATATGGCGGCTTAAAATGATCTAAATCCGACCTTTGTACCGACTGTCCTTGCTCAGTGCCAAAGGGCCGAAAAAGGTCACTTACAAATTGAATTTTCAAAAACCGTTTCTTAGTGAGCCTCTACATACTGGGATCAAACAACATGCAAAATTTCAGCTTTCTAGGTCTAGTGGTTTGAGCCCTGCGTTGATGAGTAAGTTTTGGATGCTCAGTGCCAAAGGGACGAAAAAAGTCACTTACAAATTGAATTTTCAAAAACCGTTTCTCAGTGAGCCTCTACATACTCGGATCAACCAACATGCAAAATTTCAGCTTTCTAGCTCTAGTGGTTTGAGCCCTGCGTTGATGAGTCAATTTTGGATTATATATAATAGACTAGCTTATACCCGCGGCTTCGCTCGCGTCATAGTCGTGTCATATTGTTATTCAATGAAATGCAGGTTTAACCCCGTTAACACCCCTTTAGAACCTGAATATCCAAAAATTCCTCCTTAGTAGACGCTTCCGACACACAACAAACATATCTCCAAAATTTCATTCTTCTAACTTTAATAGTTTTGGTTGGTTGATGAGAGTGAATATCCAAAAATCCTTCCTTAGTGGACGTTTTCTTCCAGAATTTCACCCCTCCCCATGGGCCCCGTAAATTAGATTTATGAAAAAACGGCCGAACACCTATTTATTTAAAACTCAGCAATTCTTCTAGGTTTGTGCCGTGTCTTGTGTGGGGTTTCACCTAGAACACCAAGCTGGCTCATCGGCGGGCTCTTGGTGACCCACCCGGACCCCCACTGGAGTAGCAAACTGCGCGCCACCTCCATTTATATAAGGTGCAACTGCACCTCTTGACTACGAGAACTAAGAGCTCAAGCAGCCTCAACCTCCCTATGATGGCTTCCAAAAAGATGGTTTATTTATTTATTTATTTCTAAGCTGATTGTTTTCCTCCGAGTTTCAATGTCCTCGCCTTTGTCGTTTAAGAGATACATGCTCCATTAGGAATCTTTCAACCACCACTTTTCATCCCTTTCACCTCATAATATACACCTCATCGAAAAATCATTAGACACATGTCAGCTTATTTTTAATGATTATTTTATATGCCAAGTATCACATCACCAAATGAAACCACTCGTTAGATATTGTTGTTCAATGAAATGCACGTTTACCCCCTTAACTCCCCTTTAGAACCTGAATATCCAAAAATCTTTCCTTAGTGCACGTTTCCGACATACAACGAACATATCCCCAAAATTTCATGATTCTAACTTCAATAATTTTGACTGGGCGACGATGAGTGATTGAGTGAGTCAGTCAGGACATTTTCTTTCATTTATTTTTCATAATTTCACCCCTCCCCATGAACCCCTTTAATTGCATTTATGGAACAAGAAAAAAAACAAAAAACGGTCGAACACCTATTTACTTATTTTTAAGCTGTTTTTCCGCCTGAGTTTGATGAGTGAGTGAGTGAGTTAATCAGTTAGGACACGTTATTTCTTGTTTTTTCTCCCCAGAATTTCACCCCTCCCCATGGGCCCCTTAAATTGGATTTATGAAAAAAAGCTCGAACACATATTAACTTATTTTTAAGCTGTCTTTTTCCCCTGAGTTTAATGAGTGAGTGAGTGCGTCAGTCAGTTAGGACACTTTCTCTCCTTTTTTCTTCCAGAATTTCACCCCAACCCATTGGCCCCTTAAATTGAATTTATGAAAAAAACGGTCGAACACCTATTTACTTATTTTTAAGCTGATTTTTTCCCGCTGAGTTTCATACTTCTCGCCTATGTTGTTTACGAGATGCACGCTCCGTTAGGAATCCTTCAACCCCCACTTTTCACCCCTTTCATCTTATAATATACACCACATCGAAAACCCTTTAGACACATGTCTGCTTATTTTTAATGATTAGTTTATATGCCGAGTATCACATCCACAAATGAAACCACTCGTGAGATATTGTTATTCAATGAAATGCAGATTTAACCCCCTTAAGACCTCTTTAGAACCCAGAAATCCTTCCTAAGTGGACGGTTTTGACATACAACGAACATATCCCCAAAATGTCATGTTTCTAACTTCAATAATTTTGGCTGGGCGATGATGAGTGAGTGAGTCAGGAAAATTTCTTACAATTATTTTTTCCCCCCCAGAATTTCACCCCTCCCCATGGGCCTCTTAAATTGGATTTATGAAAAAACTGTCGAACACCTATTTACTTATTCATAATGTTGAATTTTGGGCTTATGCCGTGTTTTATTATACTAATATTCGACGCGTTTCGAAAGAAACCATGTCTTTCATCGTCAGGAATAATCTGGAATACGACAATGTTGCTAAGAGAAAGCAACGAAGAACATATAGAAGGTGCCCAAAGATGGACGCCATTATAGCCCCATGTTAGGGACAACGGAAAGCAGCAGTGAATTACTTTCTCAGGGTTCTGATAATAGGTAGCCAGGATTCACTGAGATTGTAGCCGGTGTCGCGGTTGAAATTATCTGGGTGTTTACGTATTTCAACCGCCTCCCTGATGATTCTGGGACGATATTGCTTTATACGGGCAAGAACATCCACTCCTTGGAACATGACATCATGGCCAGGTGTTAAAGCATGATCGGCAACAGCTGAAACGCGTCGAATATTAGTATAATAAAACACGGCATAAGCCCAAAATTCAACATTATGAATAATAACACGGGCCGTGAAAGTCTAAATGACAATACCTATTTACTTATTTTTTAAGCTGAGTTTCAAACTCCTCGCCTATGTCGTTTAAGAGATACACGCCCGTTAGGAATCCTTCAACCCCCATTTTTCACCCCTTTCACCTCATAATATACACCACATCGAAAAACCCTCAGACACGTGTCTTCTTATTTTTAATGATGAGTTTAAATGCCGAGTATCACATCCCCCAATGAAACCATCGGGAGATATTGCTATTCAATGAAATGCAGGTCTACCCCCTTAACACCCCTTTAGAACCTGAATATACAAAAATCTTTCCTTAGTGGGCGTTTTCGACTTACAGCGAACATATCTCCCAAAATATCATGTTTCTAACTTTAATGGTTTTGGCTGGGCGATGATGAGTCAGTCAGGACACTTTGTTTTATATAATAGAAGATGAGACTTTCCAAGTCGATTTGCTCGTAGAAATATGGAATATAGCTCATTCTGCGCGTATCAATGCGAGGAGCAATGTTCGTAGTTTCCACTTCTATGAAGTGGGAACCGAACCCCGCGTTTTAAGGCCCTAAAACGAACTGTTTTCGAGATATTGCCAGAAAACTATCCCCGGTCTGCGAAATTTCAGCGTTTGCCACAGTAACGTTGATCTGTTTCTTCGAGGAAACACAGTTATTTGGGAATATCTCCGAAACCGTTCATTTTAGGAACTTAAAAAGTGTGTTTCGGGGTCCCTACAGGACCTCAGAGTATTGTTTCTCGTATATGGCGGCTTAAAATGATCTAAATCCGACCTTTGTACCGACTGTCCTTGCTCAGTGCCAAAGGGCCGAAAAAGGTCACTTACAAATTGAATTTTCAAAAACCGTTTCTTAGTGAGCCTCTACATACTGGGATCAACCAACATGCAAAATTTCAGCTTTCTAAGTCTAATGGTTTGAGCCCTGCGTTGATGAGTAAGTTTTGGATGCTCAGTGCCAAAGGGCCGAAAAAAGTCACTTGCAAATTGAGTTTTCGAAAACCGTTTCTTAGTGAGCCTCTACATACTCGGATCAACCAACATACAAAATTTCAGCCTTCTAGGTCTAGTGGTTTGAGCCCTGCGTTGATGAGTCAATTTTGCATTATATATAATAGATTTTTTATCGCAGTTGGAACACAAAAAGTGCACGTTTTTAAGCGTGTTTCAATCATGCGTCATATTTAAGAATTATTATCTCAAAAACTCGTCATCAGATCGAATCCAAATTTTAACACAATATACATTGAAATGTTGTATAACTCGTTTATTAATTTCAAAATTGTGTGTGTCCAAGAAACAGAGTTCTTATCATTTTTGTAAGGTAACTTTTTCTCGGCTCGGGGTGGTTGGAAAATGTAGTTCTTGGTTGCGTTGTAATCGTTATACATCAAAAAGTAATGTTGTATGACTGTGAAATACGTAAATTAATTCACTTATTTTATATCGGTTTGTATTTGTACGTGGAAATAAAACATGGTTCACCAGCTAGCCACTCCGGGAAAAGCTATACAGCGTTGCCGAAATGGTGCCCACACGCATCATGGCGTGTCTCGCTTGGAAGTGATGGGCTCCATCTCAGCAACGCTGTACAGCTTTTCCCGGAGCGGTTAGCTGGTGAACCATGTGTTATTTCCTCGTACAAATACAAAACGATATAAAATAAGTGAATTAATTTACGTATTTCATAGTCATACAGCATAACGTTTTGATGTATAATGATTACAACGCAACCAAGAACTACATTTTCCAACCACCCTGAGCCGAGAAAAAGTTACCTTACAACAATGATAACAACTTTGTTTCTTGGACACACAAAATTGTGAAATTAATAAACCAGTTATACAACATTCTAATGTATATTGTGTTAAAATTTGGATTCGATCTGATGATGGGCTTTTGAGATAATAATTATTCTTAAATGTGACGCATGGTTGAAACACGCTTAAAATCGTGCACTTTTTGTGTTCGAACTGCGATAAAAAATATTAAAATATAAATTAAAAAATCCAAACCTACATGAACTAACGTAAAATAGAACAACGAAAATGTTGATGGTATTGGATTTTATGTAAGTCTATTGGTTACTTCACAAACAACCTTCAAACTCGAGTACACATAATACTTTGGTCGACAGTAGTTGTGTGTGAGCGGTGTGAGTGAGAACTGGGTGGATTTAGTGTATTTCGTACATATTGTATATTGTATTGTTATTGTTTGAAGGGGCAGAACAACGAGGTCATCTGTCCCTGTTTCATACATAAACTGGAGGTAACTGTTAAGAGAGTAGCAAATGATTGCTGGGACAAATATTGAAGAGAGCAGTGGCAGGAGGGTATTCGTAATGGAAGAAATAAAGGTTATTGTAAATCTACAGTGCTAGTTTGTAGCCCCTGAGTGATTTTATCGTATTATGGTGGTAATTTGCAGGGTTTTAAATGCTATCTAGTGAATATTTTATTGTAGACAACATGGCCACGTGCCCTGCCGCATGACGCCACATCAATGGCTGTGGCATTATTCGTGTCAATTCAAACGTTATCTGGCTTCAATTGTTGAAAAGCCGCGTTATAGCTATCGATACGATTTCTGTCATTGAAGGTGCCAATGTGACAATCGCAGTTATTTCATATCAGTTGTTTTATAATTTCTGTAGATTTAAACAAATTGGCTGATGCATTCAGTGCGCGTACCATGCGAGTAGGAATATTGAAGTATCTTCCTCGTAGATCTTTGCAGATACATGTATAAACCGACCACAGTGTACGCTCGCCAAGACCCAAGGCTGCTTTTGACTGCCTAGACGAGTGGGTTTGACCGCCACTGTCGGCGTTCTTGGAATGCTTTTACATGGTTTCCCATGGTTTCCCATTTTGAACTCCAGACGGTACCTTCTAATAGGCCACGGCCGCTTGCGTCCAAATCTTTGCCCAGTTTTATTCTTCTTTACTCCTTTCGTCTCTAACACTTCTCATGAGGTCTGCGTCAGGGAAGACAACTCGCGGTAAAAACCACTCACCACATAGGAATCCATTGCATCACTTTCATGATCTTAGCGTAATGGAGGAGGATATGCGCACATCTTTGTAAACATAAATAGGACCGCGAATGACTTAATAATTGCATGGCTGGATATTAAAGAAGTTTCGGTGTCCTAATGAGGAGACATTCCAGTCCCAAGTGGAAACTAACACATTTTTAACATGATTTACAATTCATATTTGTATTTGTTTAACTCTGAAAACTAAGAACATGTGAATAATAGGTCTAAGGTTTAAGGCAAATGGTATCATATGCAGTTAAGGTACTTAATTTGATATCGTATTTGATGAGTTCTAGGTTCTAAGTCGAAACTTATAATTTCATTTTCCCAGATAATAAAAGTTTATATACAGAAAGAACTCTCAAGACATGGTTTTCTTTCTTTTCTGATTTATCTGTTAGGACATGTTTCTGTAGCAATATTCATGTAAATAGTTGCAGTAGATTTTCAGATATTTGAGTTTCAGTGACAAGATGCATGTAGTAAATGTATAAGGAGACATAGGTGAACAAAGTATGTTGAACCCTTAAAGTTGTCTTGTTGAAAGTAACTTGTTTTTTATCATAAATAAATAAAACACAGTATGGAAAAAATTATATAATTGGATAATTTACTTAAAATTTGGCAGCATTCTGTAGGTGTACATAGTCTCGAGGTCAAAGTTAATAAATTAAGTAAAAATGAATAGGTTATAATCGAAAAATCACAAAAATATGGTCTATAAAACAATTGTAATGCAAGAAAATAGAATGCCAAATAGGAGGAACGAAATTGCAGCATAAGGTGGACCATTTTATAAACTTGGGCTGTGTATTCTCTCAGGATGGTATACTGTGTGAGCTGCCAGAATAGGATTGACAGTTCTCATCTCGCCATGTGGTCTGAGAACGAGGTTGCCAAACTGTACAAGCCAGAGATACAGCTGACCAGCCACTGCAGCACGTGGGCTGCAATATTGGAACGCAGAGAGTATTATGACATCAACTATGCGAACATGGATTGATCAAGAGGCATAGGGGTGATGACTGACGTGGAATTTCCGGCGAAATGTCAATCCTATTCACGCAGCTCACAGATTATAATGGGGAAGGAAATAGACTCAAAGTGGAGAAAAGCCAATTCAGTGAGTTCTCAGTTGCGATCTACAGTATTCTGTAAGACAGAAGTTAGTGTAGCGACGAAACTCTCCCCACACCGCTCAGTATTTAGACCGATATTGCTGTATGGAAGTGAGAGCTGGGTAGGTTGAGGGTATCTGATACATAAGCTAGAGGTAACTGATAGAGTAGCAGAAATAATTGCTGGAAAAAATAGGTGGGAGCAATGGCAGGAAGGTACTCGTAATGAAGGCTAAGTTAGAAATGAACACGCTAGATGAAACTGTTCGTATGAGCCGGCTCAGATGTTGGAGTCATGTGATAAGCATTAGGGAGTAGAGATTACTTAAGAGGTTAATGGGTCGGCTATAGAGGGTAAGAGAAGCAGAGGTAGACAAAGGATGCGATGGTACGATTCAGTACTGAACGATTTCAAAGTAAGATGTGTAAAGTCAGAGGAGGCCGCTGTGCTAACTGCTAATAGGGCATCATCGAGGCGACTTGTTCGCAAACAGAGACTTGCGAACTAGACTAAACGCCGAATGACAAAACAGTCTCAAATGATAATGTGTGATACGGTATAAATGTATCTCTTAAAACCAAGGTGGTTCCTCCTCTAGAATAAAATATCTGCTTTCATGAGCGGCGAAATATTTTGCTTTCTCAGCTATACTTTTGAAAAAGAAAAAAATCAATTTCATAATTTAAATAAAATCATGATACAAAACGCCCGATAAATACGAAATAATGCACCAACGTTCAAAATAATCCTCAAATAATTGCATACATGTTGTATATTTTGTGAAATCTGTGCTTGCTAGTCATTGGGCCCTTAAAATACCAAAATCAATTCTTAAATACCTAGATACAGGTGCATACAGTCCAGAAATGCTGTTGATATGAAACGTGACAATTGGACCCTTTTGATGTAACTAACGTATGAAATCCAGAAGGCATTTTTAAAAATCGTTATGAACTAGAAACATCCTTTTGATCTACGATACCACTGAAATTGGGAATACTGACGGTGAAGTGAATGCTTTTCATCTCACTCTGGCCAGCCAACGTTTTAAAGCACGACACCCACACCGGAAGTTGGGCAGCGCTTAGAGCGGAAACATGATAAAGCGGATACATTATCAGTATTCTCGTCTGATCAGTGTAATGACTCGTACCGTGTACTGTTCATCGCCGCTATCGACCATCACACTCCAGTTCCACGCACGCTAATGAGGGCCACTGAATTGTCTCTCTAACAATTCGTTTTCCTTAAGCAGCAGGATAAAATTGGGATATTCGTTGAGCAGCCACACAGGCTCCAAACGATTTGAAATTATTGGTTTGGCACAAAATATGTCACAAAATGAAATCCAACCCATAAAAACCCTTATTGGCAAGGGTTATATTTTATGTAAATATATAGTTTTTGTCATAGAAGTTGTTTGCTTTTTCAAAATAATACGTAAACTTGGTGTTGCTTAACGCCAAAACAAAATGCGTTTCCACGTGCTACAAAACACAGCATGCTTCTAAAAGGACAATAGGTATAATATGTAGGATTACATATTTTAAGGCTTTTATTTTGTACATTTTGACAATGGTTTGTGGTTGTTCATTGATAACTATCAATTCCTATCAAATGTACAAATCAATACCTCAAATGTAGCCTATGTGTGAAAATTGATCTGCTAGGCAACACTATTGTCTTTGAGTTACATGGCAAAGTTTTAAAATGGTATGTTAAAGACTAATTCGGTCTTGTTAAGGCAAAAGGGTATAAGTCAAAAGAATACTAAAACAATGTTATGACAATTCCATACCAAAAAAATGCATAATCTCAGTACCGAGAGCGAATCCATCAAGATACAATCTAGGCAATATGTGTGTAAAATTTGAGTTAATTCACTCCGGCAAATAACTAATAAATCCAGATTAAAATGCGTTGCTGTTAACGTTAAATGACGAAGTTATGTTGCCTACATGCACGATGTGACGATTGACTCGGATTTGTCTCGTTTGAAGAATAGTCAATTCAAAGAAAAAATGCATTAAACACAAAAATAATACATAAAAGGATAAAGACTACATTATTGAGAGTATAAAACGAATAAATAGATCTAGAAAGAATTAAAACACGATATTTACATACTTTGTTATTTGACTATTTCACGAATTCGTCAATTGCAAAAACGAAGTATCTTCAGTTTTTACACAACCTTATTGGCTACATGTTCAGAACGAAATGTGAGATGCTGCGAGTCCAGTAGCAGGAAAAGGAAGCGACGATGGCTCTTGCTCCGGAGGTCATTTTTCTATCATTATCTAGAGAAAAGGAGATTCTCTTTGAGATCCTGACGAGGTCTGAACAACTCTGTAATAGGGATCTGCCCATCTCTTTGGAGCTCGCCCAGTCCTTAACACATCTTTCACTCTTCACTTGAATGAACGCAACTCTCTTGCTGATTCTCAAATTGCGGGAGCCGCGAATTAGAAGCTGCAAATTCTGCCTGTGGCGTCAAAGAGTTTTAATTTAATCCCGTACATATCGATTTTGCTCATTTGCTTGAGGCTCGTCCGCGTGTAGCAGGGTTAAATACATCCCTCTATTGTTCCCGTCATCTTCTCCTTCGGCTTAAACTTTTAAAATGTGTTCTTTTTTTTAAGGGAGGAAGTCTGGACGCCGCGTTAGTTCTGATACCCATTATTTCCAGGGGAACTAAGGGAAGTTTAAAATACTTGGATCTCTTTTAATGAATGCTTCAGTTTCATCGACAGGAGTAAAATATTCAAAATGTAAGTCTCTATTATTATCTATCTATCTATCGTATGGCTTTTAGTGCCGGGAGTGTCCGAGGACATGTTCGGCTCGCCTGAATCTGTAGCTGCTTCCAGCGGACACCCTAAAGGGTGAGCTACACGTTCCGTTCAATTTCAAGTAGTTCCAACTTTCGACACCAGATATCAATGATACCTAGTGGTGAACGTTGGAACTTTGATAGAGCGTTCTGACGAAATCTAACCTAACAAATTTTGCTTTACACGAGTTTAGTCTGTGAAAGGATCTTTTACATGCCATAAATTTATGACATGGGACCGCCGGCTTTACTTCCCCTCCGAAGGAAGGCATACTGAAGGATTTTTAACGCTCTTAAAAAATCCGACGACTTCGGCCGGGTTTGAACCCGCTATCTTGGGCATAGCAGTTCAGCATGCTACCGACTACGCCACCGAAGCCGCTAAATGTAAGTAATTTTATAGAAATTATATTGTCGAGTATTGCTTCTCTAAAAATACGTTAAAATACAAGGTTCCGTCCTTTCTTCCTTCCTTCCTTCCTTCCTTCCTTTCTTCCTTCCTTCAAAGCTGCAAAATAGGTGGCATCACTACCCCCTCGACCAGTGGAATAACCCGTTAAATCGCGCTTCACGACTGCATGGACAGCTGTAGCAGGTCCAGAGATCGTAGGTTCGACGTTGACAGTGACTATCCTGAGTGTGTTTTCCCCGGGTTCTTCCAGACTCCCTCCAGGCAAATGCAGGGATAGTATCTTATTTCGAGTCCCGGGGACCCTACCTCATTCTTGTCACTAATACAGCTACACACACTACTACAGTCATCACATAAAATATACAAGCTATCAGACAAATTCAGCCCACGCCCATGTACGCGGGGTTGATGGCCATGATGTCTCAAGCCCCTAAATTGAATTAACAACAACAAAGGAGGTATCAGCTAGATAATTTCGTTCTCAATCACGCCAACAAGTACTGGAATTCTAGGAAACTAAGTGGCTAGCAAGTTTTTAACGACAATCACCAAATTTTAGCAATACAAAAAAAATCAAGAACGAGTGAGATGATTAGTGCCATAGTTTAAGATTACTTTCCTCTGTTGTTGTTGTTGTTGTTGTGGTTGTTGTTGTTGTTTGTGTCTTCAGTCTTTTGACTGGTTTGATGCAGATCTCCATGCCTCCTTGTCCTGAGCTAATAGTTTCATCTCTACATGGCTATCACACCTTATATCCGAAACAATCTGTTTAACATAATTGGTCTACTCCTACAAATCTTGTCTTCGACCTTTCCTTCCATAACTAAATTTGCTATTATTGGGGTGTCTTAGTATGTGTCCTACCAACCTACCTCTTCTCTTCATCGCTTCCAGAAACATCTCTCGTCCCCCACTTGTCTTAATACTTCATTTCTTACTCTATCTACCTATCTGATCTTCATCAATCTCAAGTAACACCTCATTACAAACGCTTCTATTCTCCTCTATTTTGCTGCAACAACAGTCCATGTTTCACTTCTATAGAGTACCACGCTCCAGAGAAAGGATTTGAAAAATGACTTTCTAATACTTAAAGCTATAGCCTTTTGATCTCAACAGATTTATTTTCTGTAGAAATGCTTTCCTTGCCTGAGCCAACCTGCTATTTATATCCTCTTTGCTTCGTCCATCACAGGTTATTTTGCTTCCTAAGTAGCAGAAGTCTCCTACTTCCTTTAACTTTTACCCTGCCAATTAAAATTGTCGTGTATCCGGGCCATGTAAGGTGAGTGGTAATATCGAATTTATTTTTTTGCCAGGTACCATTTTATGTCACAAAATCACTCAGTATTGTATTACGTAAACTCTTGCTATGCATCATATTGGCACTACCCCCCTCCCCCACCCCCTATAATAGTTCCGATCTACCACTGTACAGAGTCTGTTTTCGCCCTCTTAAGTAATGGATTCTTGCTGTGTGCAGGTTACCATAGAACGTCTCTATTGTTTAACTTACGCGAGACAACGTGTCGGAATGCTGCTTTGCGAACTGGAAATAAAATTTTAATGGCAGGGCGTTTTATTTTCATTCTCCGAATATCAAGAATATTTTGACACGTCCAAATAAATATATTTTACGACCTAGTCATAAAAGACGTTTAAGTCTTCTCCACGCCCTACCATTCTACAATGACAATCAGTTTTATTATCTGCTGGGTAGAAATAGTGTTGAAGTCAGAATTCACGATGTTAGATTCTACTTTAGAAATCTATTTGTGCGTGTTTGGAACTCATCTGATTTTTTTGGAAAAGCTGGCGATCGAGTTGTTAATTTCTTTTTAAGAGCTTGGGATATCTTGGTCATCAACTCCGGTTATTTGGGTGTGCGTTCAGTTTGCCTGATAACCTCTGTTTCTTTGGTGACCATACTAGTATGTTTAACTGTAATTATTAGGGTCGAAAATAGAGTAGGTAGCCCGGGACTTGAAAGAAGGTTGTATCCCGGCATTTGCCCTCTGTCAGTGCTCCTCCGATCTCCGGACTTGCTGTAGCTCCCCATTGTGGAGAATGATTTAACGCGCATGGCTAACGACAATAGAACCAAGGACTTTTGGACCGTAATCATTTTTACATTCTCCTAAACCATGTATTTTGTTCAGTGTGGTAGAGGTTAACAAGCCAACATACCATTAAGGGCTAAGTGTGTGATCCACAGAAGGACTATTAATTCTTCATTTTACTTAATTTAGCGTTATAAATATCGTAAGACAATAGACTGGGGTCAATTTCATGGCGTAGTGAGTAGCATATTTGCTTTCACTGCCAAGGTCCTGGTTGGATTTCCTGACCTGCCCAGAAATGTAATTCTGGTTTAAGAACTAAGACGGGGATCATTGAGCTATCGAAGGAGCTGTTTCAGTGGTCTGCCACTCCTGCGCCTACTAAATGTTGGGGTGGTATAAGTGGGGCGTTCCTTCTTGACGAGTACATACATGCGCAGTGGTGTTTCCACGCACAGTGAGCCTTCATACCTCTGTGATCAATGCAAATAAAGTGCGCAGTGTGTCCTCGGCAGCGCATGTGTATGTTCAGTGGTCTCAGTGTTTCACTCGAGCTTTAAGAAGAATTCACACGCACTTACGACCGGTCACGAATAACCGGCCCATCTATACTTTACAGAATGCAGATGGTTAGTAAGTTGCACAGGTTTACTATAAACGTCTGCACAAAATAAATGTATATGTCGGTATTGTAAATGTCTTCACCCACATATTCGTAGACATAGATTCAATAGCCTGAGTGTAAGAGATCTGATAATAATAATATCGTATGGCCTCGGGTGCCTCGTGCAAGCTTTGTAATTTAACACCCAGAGGGTAGCTTGCATGTCGAATTTCGTTGTTCCTTGAATCACTATGAAAGTCAAGGAGGTTAGATAATAGATATCTAAGTTCCTTGAACATTATAGCGCTTTCTAGTAGAGAAATTAGGAACTTTGAGTTGGCGGAAACTCCCGAGATTAATTTTGCCATTATGAACACGGCCTACTGAATTCAAATGGGTTCTTTGACATGCCAACATCGTATGACATGCGTATCGTATTTTTGCCGCCTTTCAAAAATCACTTACCACGGCCAGGGGCGAACCTGCAATCTTGGGGTTAGTAGACCGACACGCTATCCACTCACCCACCGTGGAAAGCTAGAGATCTGATGATGATCGCTTGACGATCGAAACTAGTAATCCAAGTGAATTTATTAATTTTATGTAACTTTCTTTCAGGTTTAGAGTGTAACACCCATTATAATTGGATACAATCGTGTTAACCCATTGCATTTGTCAAGATTCAAACTGAGGACTGGAGTATTGGAGGACCGCAAGCATTTGCTGGGAAGTTTGAATTTACTTTCCTGCAACAAGTCCAATATCTATTCGTATTTTGAGCGCGTCGTCAAACATGCCAGTTGGTATTTAGGTTAGAATAGACAAGACGGTAAGATTCTGCACACGGAAACAAGTCTTCTCGTATTTCAGGGCGCGTCTGGAGGGTATTTTAGTAGGCAGGAAGCTCTCGGTTGTCAGGCTGGTGGAATGACTATAGGGAATGTTAATTACATGACTGGTTTTCTGTATTTAATATCTCACCACAAGTACGCCTGCCACACAGCGCCGTTCTTGTGAACTACCGCATACATTTATGCCAGTCTCATGGTCGTTTGCAGACAGCAAGCTATCATGAATAGCTAACAAGCAAACCGACTGGCTTTTGATTTTGGTGAAACAAGCAAAACGTCTCTCTTCTCTTTGCCTCTAATTGGTGTGCGAGGCATTGTCGTCGTGCAAGAGAGAGATGAGGAGGAGGAAGAGGAGGAGGGTCTTCTAAGATGTCGTTGTGGTTCTTGGCTTCGTGGGCAACTGCAGAAGATGGAATTGCGGCTGCTTTTGTAAGACAATACTCACGAGCAGAAGGATGTTTACTGCGAGTTGATGCGTGAAATATTTCACAGATAGCTCAACCATGTGACGTTTCATTCACTCCCAAGTGCACCAATTGCTAGTCTCATGTGAGACGCTAGTTGCAAACCCTTTCGTATTTTACCAATATATAGAGCGATAATTAAATGCAAAATTAACCTACAACTTATTGTGAAATTTTGTAGACTAAAATGTTTTACAAATTATATAAGGTAGCCTATAGAGAATTAGAGATTCAAATATTTAATAAGGGGCAAACAAAGACAGATGTTCCCGACATGATGATGATGATGATAATAATAATAATAACAATAATAATAACAATAATAAAATGAATGAATGAATTGAGTGATTGGGTTGATGAAAGTGCGTATGTAAGTGAGTGAAATGGATGAATTTACCTATATTATTCATCTTATTATTAATAGTCCAGATACTGTAAATATCTTTGAAAAACGTGTAAAAACTGTATACAGTATGTAAGGTGTGCAAGGGAAACGTAAATTATGTATGTGGGGCTTGCCCTTTTACACTAGGCCTCTCATACTTCTTGTGTGAGCTATGGTAAATAAATAAATGAATAAATAAATAAATTAATTAAATAAATGAATAAATAACAAAATTAATCAATTAATTTAAAAAATGTTTTATAATAGTACATTATGCAACGAGCCTATAATGGCAAATTTAAGACCCGAGTATGTTTATAAAGCCGGCCCCGTGGTGTTGGGGTAGCGCGCCTGCCTCTCACCCGGAGGCCCCGGGTTCGATCCCCGGCTCCGTCAGGGATTTTAAAACTGACGTGAGGGTTGGAACGGGGTGCACTCAGCCTCGTGAGGACAATTGAGTAGCTGTCTGACAGTGAGACAGCGCCCCGATCACGAATACCAAGATTAACGGCCGAGGGGACCCGACGCGCTGATCACGCGTCACCCCAATATCTGCAGGCCAAATGGCTGGGCAGCGGTCGCTTGGTCGGCCTTAGCCCGTCATGGGCTGGATAGTGCCAGGGGTTGTTGTTTTTTGTTGTTTGTATGTTTATAAAACGAACGTAGCGAGTTTTAAATTTTCCATACGAGTGTCTTAATTACCATTATAGGCGAGTTGCATACGACTGTTAATGTTCGACGATAATTATAACTTTATTGTTTCTTTTAACATAAATATTCATAAATATCTGTGGGATTCAGTTACTTCAGTTAGTGAACAGAGCGCGCTGGGTGCTTTGCTGACTGAACAGAGCGCATGCGTGGGTCAAGGCACTTCGAAAGCAGATACCATTTACTTTGCTTGGCAATGCTATTGTTTACAGCCTGCAAGATGACTAGTGCCGTCAGCTCTAGCATTCACTAATATTGTCACCGAAGTCGCTTGAAAGCAATGCGCTGTGTAGAAATTGGGGTTGGGGATATTAAGGTACAGTGCTATTACTTGTCTCATATTCGCCAGTTTATTTACGCGAACATATGGACGGTGCACTTTCCATGTCGGTAATTTATATAGAAGGATGCTGTGTTGCTAACTTCTGGACGTAGATTCATAAATATCTTGCATATGTCATAGTATTTTCTTGTTACCGTAAATGTTCGTGCTGATTTTGTCTTTGTGTTTGGGATTGTAACTACAATGGTTCATCCGATATCCAATTTGAACTTTCAAACCATGTAATTCATGTCCGACATGTTGTATTTTGTACGCATGCGCGAAGGTATCCTTACCTTATTGGTCAATGAATGAGCTCTGATTGGCTGGAGAAACTGTCTCATAATGAAAAACAGTACTATAATGACCATCATTGTGATACAGTTTTCTCACGTATAATACACACATCAAAAAAAGTTTTGCATCACCTCGGTTCCAAGAGTTCCGGAACCTTTAAATACAAAGGGAATAGAGATCAACACAAACAACATTTCAGCTCGTTTTATTGCTCATGAGACCCACACATTGCATGTTGTACCATCATACAGCTAGACTTTCAGCATTTGTGGTCCAGATTGCAGTACACACCACTACCTCTAATACCCAGTAGCACGTCCTCTTGCATTGATGCATGCCTGTATTCGTCGTGGCATACTATCCACAAGTTCATCAAGACACTGTTGGTCCAAATTGTCCCACTCCTCAACGACAATTCGGCGTAAATCTCTCAGAGTGGTTGGTGGGTCAAGACGTCCATAAACAGCCCTTTTCAACATATCCCAGGCATGTTCGATAGGGTTCATGTCTGGCGAACATGCTGGCCACTGTAGTCGAGCGATGTCGTTATCTTGAAGGAACGCATTCACAAGATGTGCACGATAAGGTCGAGAATTGTCGTCCATGAAGACAAATGCCTCTCCAATATTCTGCCGATATGGTTGCACTATGGGTCGGAGGATGTCATTCAGGTATCGTAAAGCCGTTTCGGAGCCTTCCATGACCACCAGTGGCGTACGTCGGCCCCACATAATGCCACCCCAAAACATCAGGGAACCACCACCTTGCTGCACTCGCTGGACAGTGTGTCTAAGACGTTCAGCCTGACCAGGGTGCCTCCAAACACGTCTCCGACGATTGTCTGGTTGAAGGCATATGCGACACTCATCGGTGAAGAGAACGTGATGCCAATTCCGTGGGGTCCATTCAGCATGTTGTTGGGCCCATCTGTACCGCGCTGCATGGTGTCGGGGTTGCAAAGCTGGACCTCGCCATGGACGTCGGGAGTGAAGTTGCGCATCATGCAGCCTATTGCGCACAGTTTGAGTTGAAACACGACGTCCTGTGGCTGAACGAAACGCATTATTCAACATGGTGGCATTGCTGTCAGGGTTCCTCCGAGCGGCAATCCGTAAGTAGCGGTCATCCACTACAGTAGTAGCCCTTGGGCGGCCTGAGCGAGGCCTGTCATCGACAGTTCCTGTATCTCTGTACCTCCTCCATGTCCGAACAACATCGCTTTGGTTCACTCTGAGACGCCTGGAAACTTCCCTTGTTGAGAGCCCTTCTTGACACAAAGTAACAATGCGGACGCGATCGAACTGCGGTATTGACCTTCTAGGCATGGTAGAACTACAGACAACATGAGCAGCGTACCTTCGTCCTGGTGGAATGACTGGAACTGATCGGCTGTCGTACCCCCTCCGTCTAATAGGCCCTGCTCATGCATGGTTGTTTACATCTTTGAGCAGTTTTAGTGACATCTATGAACAGTCAAAGGGACTGTATCTTGGATACAATATACACAGTCAACGTCTATATGCCGGAGATCTGGGAACCGAGGTGATGCAAAACTTTTTTTGATGTGTGTATTTACGTTTCGACATCGTCGAACATAAACATCAATTATACTCATTATAGGCCCTACTAAGAAGCCTATAATAAGTGCAACTTTGGTGGCGTAGTTGGTAGCATGCTGAGCTTCTATACCCAAGATCGCGGGTTCAAACCCGGACAAAGTCGTCGGATTTTTTAAGAGCGTTAAAAATCCCTCAGTATGCCTTCCTTCAGAGGGGAGTTAAGCCGGCGAGCCCATGTCATAGATTTACGGCATGTAAAAGAACCTTCCACTGACTACAATTGTATGAAGCTAAATTTGTAGGTTAGATTTGATTAACGCTCTTAAAGTTCCAACGATCCGCACCATGTGCCGGTTGCGGTGTCATCTAGTAGCCAAGTTCACTGGTAGGTGTCGTTGGCGCTAGCATGTGGTAGCAAAAGTGGGAAGTACTTGAAATTGATCGCCTGCAGTCCTTACCTGAATTACAGATACCACACACTAGGCTAATACAGTCATCACAATTAACACCGTTTATCAGACAAAGTCTACACACACCCAAAGTACACGGGGCTACATAACCACGTTGTCGCAGCTCCTAAACTGAGGAACCATCCAACCATCCTATAATAAGAGCACACAAATTAATATCTCTATTAGGTATATAAGAATGAAAGTTTGTCTGTTTTTACTGAATTTCTACGGAAATTTGAGTTATTAACGCGTTTCAGACTGTTTTATGACGGATACGATCAAAAAATTTTTTTTGTCTGTCTGTCTGTTTGTGTTTGTTTGTCTGTCGGTGGACAATTTTGTTAACCTATAACTCGAGAATGGCCTGGTGGATCAACGTAAAATTTGGTACAGATATCCATCCGAGGTACGACACCAATCATTGATGTAACTCTTCTCCGTACCTCTCTTAAAAGAGGGCCTACCCCTTTAAAGGCATGAAAAAATAGGCGTAGAAGGACGAGACAAAGCTTAATTTCAACCCTTCGATGTTGGAAACAAAAGTCGGAGGCCCTAAAGGGCCCCGAAAACCACATTTTAAGGCCCTAAAACCAACAGTTAAATGAATTTCATTTAATACAATAATGAAAGAAAGCAAGCCGGTAACCATGGCATGTACTTGGCGCGTATCCGTCATAAAACAGTCTGAAACGCGTTAATAGCTCAAATTTCCGTAGAAGTTCAGTAAAAACAGACAAACTTTCATTCTTATATACCTAATGGAGATATTAATTTGTGTGCTCGGATGGTGTAAGACGCAATACAATTCCATTTATTACATTACTGAGATAGTTTGCAAACGGCTATAAGGTTATAACGGAACCAAATTAAGCTGTAAACTTCATCAATACATATAATGCGCTTAATGGGGTCAAGGGGTAGCCTACTCTAGAATTTTTTCACGCGATTTACACGTGCTGGTGTGGTACGGAAGGTTTATTATATCCCTATCCCTATATTGTTATATTATTATTATAATTATTATTATTATACAACGGCCTACAACGACGAGACAGAGCTTATTTTCAGCCCCTTGGTGTCAGAAACAAAACTCGGGGCCCCTAAACAGCCGTCAAGTGTCCCCGAAAACTACATTTTAAGGCTCTAAAACCAAGAGTTTCTGAGATATTCCCTGAAAACTAATTTCATTTAATAAACTAATGTAGGAATGCAAGCCAGTAACGATGACAACAGTGTCTCAAAAAGTTACATCCAACTTTCCATCTATTTCTGCAAGAAGTAATGCCACTCCAGTTATTACATTTCTGTGAAAGTTTGCAAATGGCTATAAGGTTTCATCAGTGCGTTTAAGGGAGTCATGGGTTACCCTAGATTTTTTCACAAGACTTAAACGTGCGCTATGTCGTACAGAAGGTCTATGATATCTTCAAACAGCAACATTATTTTTAAAAAATTCCTGAATTTAAATAGTTTTATTTTTAATTTGGGCCATCGGATGCTAAAAACCCGGAATTTTCATGCCATCAGTGAGGGTCAGTTTTTATGTGACGTGTATTGCGTTTCGTCTACGAGGTTTTCTATTTTATTTTCACGTCAGGAAGAACACGTTAGGTAAATTTAGTTTCAGAGCATATTTCAACTACCGGTAAACATTTTTCTTTGTCGACAAACAGGTGTCAAGCCCTTAACCATTGCAACAGTAGCTCAATTGATTACGTCTGGTTATTAATACCGAAGACCGTTCGAAGAATGGATACTTCTGCTAGTTTGTATATAAATTTAAACCTCAACCCCAGTATTCGGGATCGGATGATATCCGCTCGAAGGTTGAAATAATAATGACAATAACCCCTGGTACTACGACCCGTGATCGGCCTAGGCCTACCAAGCAACCGCTGTCCAGCCATTTGGCCTGCAGATATTGGGGTGACGCGGGACCAGTGCATCGGGTCCCCTCGGCCGGTAATCTTGGTTTTCGTGATCGTGGCGCTGCCTCACTGTCAGACAGCTGTTGTCCTCACGAATCTGAGTGCACCCCGTTCCAGCCCTCACGTCAGTTTCTAAAATCCCTGATGGAGCCGGGAATTGAACCCGGGGCCTCCGGGTGAGAGGCAGGAGCACTACGCGAACACCACGGGGCCGGCTCAAAGGTTGAAATGCGTTATCTTAATCGCCTATTATTTAGTCTAATACATGTAATTTTTTCACGAATGTTTATTTACTTATTTATTTGTATATTATAAGATAATTTATACATTCTACCTCTGCCCAGTCATTTGGGTGAATTTTTGTTGACCGACTGAAGAGTTACAACTGACAGTTGGTATAGGCTGCAACACTGGAAAAATTGGCTTCATAATTTTTCTGTGAAATGTAGTGGAATTGCAAACGTTCAAGGAAATAACCAGCTTGCCCCCGGAGGTGTGGTGAATAACCGTGCTTGCAATGAGCTTTACTGCAAGCCACTGTGCACTTGAGTCGTCCAGGAAGGAAGTTGTTATGGTCACCGGATAACTGCACTTATTGCGGTGATACTTAAAATTAATTGCAATCTGCTATTCCGTGAGGACAGGAAATCAGGTCTCGACTGCCCGTTCGTAGTAGTAATCACTGATTGCATGAATATTCTTGAGAAGAACTGGGAAATCAATTCTTAACAGGCAGTAATGTGACATTTATTGGATATTACAGTCCCGTGAGGGGGAGGAGGGGATCCTATTTTGAGTTCGGCACGGGAGGTAAGGAATGACCGCGAGACCCCAAGCGGTCCGCACATCAGTTGTGCTACCCTCAGGGTTACGGAAACAAAACTGGCTGGCTTCTCACGTTGTCCCTACATCCCAGAGATGTTTTTTATTATACGCCCTGCTCCCTATAACTAGACGCCCGATAAAAACATTGAAATCGTAAGTAACTTCGAGATGACGCGTTGCTATTTGTCAGTTCGCGGAAGTCGCATGGATGCCACGTTAAACGGACCAATCACTGGAGACGAACTGCAGGCGAACCCCTGTGAATTTTTAGCCTACTTTTCACATTTTGCAAAAATGAGGAAAAAGTAGACTTATGAGATCGATCCGGGAAAATGTCTGTCTGTCTGTCTGTCTGTCTGTCTGTCTGTCTGTCTGTCTGTCTGTCCTTCTGTCTGTCTGTCTGGCTGTGTGTGTGTCCCCCCCTATCAACTCCTAAACGGCTGCAGCAATCAAAACCAAATTTAGTATGAGTAAAGATGTGCACCGGAATAGCTCACGTCCATATTTGAAATTGATGTCAGTGCTACCAACTGCTGAAAAAACGCACTAGAAATTTGAGCTCCATGTTGGATATCTTGCAAGGTATGCATGGGAGCTATTCCAAAATTGGCACACATGTAGATAATACTATTTCAGTTTAATTTCCAGGAGGCCAACCATGACAGTGTTGCCAAAATAATTTTAAGCCTTCTGATAGGTCCAATGTTTAAATGCATATAACTTCTACACTATCAATTGGATTTCAACCAAATTTTGTATGTAATATCTGTACATAAACAGATATGACTGAGCCTATTCTTAAGTGCCACCAGGGCTGCCAACTGTTAATAATTGCTCTCTCTATTTTTTTTATCCAAATACCAATATATCAGAAAGTATGCAAGCCAACAGCTTTAAACTATGCACACGTATATTCCGACATTTTAGATTAATTTGGAGTAACTTATATACGTCAGTTCTACCAACATGATTATAAGCCTGCTGATAGTACCATTTTTTAAATACATGTAACTTCTATACTATCAGTTGGATTTCAACCAAATTTCGTATGTGCTATGTGTACCATATAACTATATATAACTATAAGTGTTGTTAAGAGCAATCAGGGCTGCCAACTGTTAATAAACGCTGTCTATATTCTTTTTACCCTAATATCAATATATCAGAAAGTATGCAAGCCAACAGCTCTATACTTTGCACACGTATAGCACCTGACATTCTAGATTAATTTGGAGTAATTAATACAAGGCAGTGCTGCCAACATGATTCTATGCCTGCTGATATGTCCAAATTTAAAACACATGTAACTTCTATACTAACAAATGGATTTCTTCCAAAATTGGCACAACAAGATATCATAATAATTCAGATTATTTCTGACCAGCACAAGCATGGTATTGTTGGCAACATGCTTTTACGGGTGCTGATAGATCCAGTGTCTAACTGCATGTAACGTCCATTGGACTTCAACAAAATTTTGTATTCTGTACCTAAGAATAGGCCTATATTCAGTCACCAGGGCTGCCAACTGTAGTGCTCTATTAGGCTACATTATACCAGGTATATTTTGAACTAATTTGATATTTCGATATTACCAACTTAATTTCGTCATTATTCTAGACAGGTTCATATACTGTAGAATAATCATTGGCATGAAAAGTAGGCTGTATAGTTCTTCACGGAACTTCTTGTTAATGATTAATTGACATCTTTATTTTATTTATTTATTTATTTATTTATTTATTTATTTAGTAAGCCTCCGTGGCTTAGGCGGCAGCACGCCGGCCTCTCACCGCTGGGTCCGTGGTTCAAATCCCGGTCACTCCATGTGAGATCTGTGCTGGACAAAACGGAGGCAGACAGGTTTTTCTCCGGGTACTCCGGTTTTCCCCTGTCAACATTTCATTCCAGCAACACTCTCCTCTATCATTTCATTTCATCTGTCATTCATTTAATCATTGCCCCAGAGGAGTGCGTCAGGCCTCGGCAGCCGGCACAGTCCATATCCTCGCCGCTAAATGGGGGCTTTATTCATTCCATTCCTGACCCGGTCGGAGACTGGAAGCAGGCTGTGGATTTTCATTTTTCATTTATTTATTTAATTAATTCACACCTATAAGGCCTCGCGAAGCAATCATGACTATTTGTTCTTTCTGTTTATCCAGTACTCTATCATTCGTGCACTAAAGGCCCTCTTCCTTTCTTCGGTCCACTTTAGTCTTTGGGCTGTAGGTGCTGCTTTCTCTGACATCACTTCCCACTTGTATACCTTGTGTCGAAAGACGCTTTTCTCTATGACGTCTTCTGGGTTGACCTGTGCTTTTTCTAGATCAATTTTGACTTGTGGGGTGAGGTGACTCAGGAGGCGGGAAGAGAAGGTCCTGTCAACAGCCTGCCGTGTTATCTGGAATTCCTGTCTATTCCAATACTGATTTCATAGGGCCGTTGCCTAAACCACTGTGGTGTTGCGAATGAGTGGGTGAGTCACCGACCAATGTATTTGGACTCGAGCAGTAACTTACAGATTGTGGGGTGACGCGTGTTCAGCGCGACAGGTACTTCGTAACCTCGGCCGTTAATCTTAGTTTTATTCCCCATCAAATATTTTCTCTCCCCTTCCCAGAGCCACTGAATATACCGTATCCTTTAATGAGACTTCCACAGCTGACATTATTATTATTATTATTTATTTATTTATTTCACACGTTACAGGCCTATTAGACCACGCGAAGCAATCATGGCTTTTTGTTCTTCCTGTCTTTCCAGAACTCTTTCATTCGTGCACTAAAGGCCCTCTTCCTTTCATCGGTCCACTTCGGTCTTTGGGCTGTAGGTGCTGCTCTCTCTGACAACACTTCCCACTTGTATACTTTGTGTCTAAATACGCTTTTGTCTATGACGTCTTCTGGGTCGACCTGTGCTTTTACTAGATCAATTTTGACTTGCATCATCCAGGGTGTAGTAATCTTGAGCCGCTGTATGCATCTAAGAATTTTGTTAGTGAGTCTGGTTTGTGGGAGTCTGTTGATGTTGCCGTAAAATTTTAGTCGCCTCTTTCTGATGTCTGCTGCGAGGTTGGACTATTTCTCTGTGGTGTCTCAGGAGTGAAGCCTGTATCCTTCATCTGTGTGCTTTGATCCAATAATTTTACTTATTATTTTTCTTTCCTCTGTGAGGATTTTTTCCAAGACACCCATAGTGTGGAACGTCAATGTCTCACTGGGATAAAGCACCTCAGGTTTAATAACCGTGTTGTAATGACGGAAGTTTTCTAAATGTGAACATACATTTTTTGTTGTGGACACCCTGTGTCTTGTATACGGCTCTCTTCATTTTCATTAAGGGGAGGTATGACTGAAATTTGAAACTTCTACAGTTTTCATGATAACAGTACCAAATTTTAAATACACATGTAGAGAGATATCAGTATATCATGTACCAAGTTTAATACATTTATGCCTACTGGTTCTCAAAATATCCTTGTTTTTAGTACATAATAATTAGTCGCTTGAAAAATGCTCCTTGCGATGCAATTTTCAGGCTGCTGAACTGAAATTTGGTAATAATGTACCTTACTAGTATATTAACAGTATTTGCCCTCAACTTTAAAATCTGATGAATATTGAACTGTCTAGAATTTTTTTAAATTAGTATTTTTATTTTTTTTAATTAATGCAGCAACATTCAAATTTAACAAGCCAAAAAAAATACTAATATACATTTGACATAAAAACTGAGAGCAAATTCATATCCCTACCTAAGCTGGAGCATGCAAGTAACTTTTCAGCTAATTCTGATTTAAACTCTGTCGCAAGGAGCATTTTGTATACAGCAAAATGTGTTGAAATTTGTAACTGAGAAAATTGCATTTAAAGTTTTAGTACCATGGTCTTACCTTAGAACTGTCCTGCTCCATATGTATCCCCCTCAGATGTCTTTTTTCTGTCTTCTTCTGATATTTTCATCCACTTTTGTAGTTTCCTGGATTGTTTTTGGTGATTTGATCTCCTTTTTTTACTCAAGGTGACACGCCGCATATTCTGACTTTTGCTGCCAGAGACCGCACAAGCAGATATAGTTTCCCCTCGGACAGAATGAACAATTTCCAGTGTTTTGAGACAACCCATGTTGAACTCACTGACTGCCTTAAGAACAGCAAGTTCAAGTTTTTTCCTCGATACAAAGACTTCCTTGGGGCATTTCGTCCAAACAACACTATGAAGACATTCATTCGCATTTTGTGTTCTCCCTTGGGTGCAACGTTGTAACAGCTGATCTGATGCAAGCCTGTGGTATGCTGGCATGATTTTTGAAACTACTGTAGGACTTAATTTACAACTCATTTTACTATGGCTATCCACTGGTTTCCCTTCCGCAATTTGTCGATTATAAAAACACCATGTTGTTAAAGATTTTGGACATGTGCCATGTTGGGGCTTAGTTTCTGTGGACATGCAGTATCTAAGAGTGGCATAAACTGCCCTCTTCATTTCAATAACATCAGGAATATTACTAGCAATGGCATGCCTGTAGTAGTTTGTAAGCTTTGTAATGGTGGTCTCTTTTAAACTGCCTTCTTTACGACCACCCAGAGTGACACCTTTAACCTTCCACTCCTTAACAATGTTCCGAAGTGCAGTACCAAGTCGTTTAGCCACATGATTGATGCACTCCTCTTTTTCGATGACTTGCTGAGGACCATACACTTGAAGAGCATTCAAATGGGCATGGGTTTTGGCATCACCATCAGACAACATCGTAGTGTACCTCATCCCTCGGTCAGCAATAGATCTTTTCCAAATAATTTCCCCAATGTCTTTCTCCATGGCATTGGAAGAGCCATTGTAATTTCTCTGGCATTCCCCTGAAGCCTTATGGCCATTGAACCAAATGTCAAACTCTACACTATTTTTACCCAGTTCCTTCTCAGTCCTTTTACAATCAACACAGCATTTTGACAGTACCTCATAATCTAATACAATGCCTGTTTGGATGTCAATAGCAAAGCCAACCCCATAGTTAGAACTGTGCCCTCGTTTATGCCACGTGGCATCGTAGGAAACACCAATGTCAATTATTTCATTGTCATCCCCATTATGGGCTTAGCGAACTGCATCAGCTGCCATACGAAGGACCTCTTTCTTATATATTTTCCCCTCATCCACTAACAAGTTCAAATGTTTAGCATAAGGTCTCTTTCCAAGAGTATTCATGCCCATGTTAGAAGAGAATTTCTGCATTGCTTGATGACCTTTTCCTATGGCACTAAATGTCTCCACTATAGTTTTATTCACATGAAAAGGAGGTCTTTGACTCTGTGAACTGGATATTCGAGGAGAACTATACTCACTAGCAGCCACGTACCCACAGTTCCTACACTTAACTACTATTTTGCTGCAGAAACCATGACTGTCTCTAAATTCAACTACCACAGACTTTGTCTGACATTCACTACATAGTAAATCTTTCATGAGATTATCCCATACACTTGTGTGAACTAAGGTATAAATCACAGGACCATCATTTATAATTGGGGGCCCATACTGTGTTGAGCATTCTGAAAATGAATTTAATTTTCTCTCACTGCTAGAAATATCATAATTTTGTTCTGCTACAGAGCTCAAACCACTGACAGATGCTGCACTAGAAATACATTTTGTATCTAAATGACACTGTAGTTTCTCATTTGTGTTTTCAGCCTGGCCTACATTTAGGCCTAAGTTTTGAGATTTTTCATAGGACAATTTACCTGCAATACTTTTCTTCGAAGGGCGTTTCTTTGGCTTTCTATAACTACGTCTGGGAGTAGATAGTCGCCCCATGATGAATAAAGAAACACAAATCACAATTCAACACAATTTCGAACGCGCACAAACAATTTTTCACACTTTAGATTTGTACACCAACACGTTACACTGTTTACAAACACTAAACAACCATGTTGTACTACTCAACACATTTAAATCTAATATTTCACATATAAAAACATCATACACTTAGAATTCCTGGCCAAAAATAAGGTAGTCATTTAACACAACCCTTGAAATAATTTTACAAGTTACAAGATTCTTAGAGAATAATTTCTAAATCGCTGTGGAACTTAGTCTCTGTTTTGAACACAAGCAGACAAAGGAGCATCACGATCCACACCGCTTCCAACACTCGATTCTTAGCGGAGTATTTGAAAAGAACTACGAAGTAAAATCTAGGCCTAAAACAAATATTCTGCAGTACTTCAAGCGAGTGGGCGTGCACCAGAGCATTAAATACCCATGCAGCACCTTTTAAAAATGGCTACCACGGGTTAAATAAATGGCGCATAGAAAAAAATATACCATTTTCTGATAGAGCACACATTGTAATATTTTATTTTTAATAAAAATAAAAATGACTTTTTTCAACAAAATATCAAATATTTCAGTCATACCTCAACCTAGTGTTCTGCGCAATTTTCTCTTTTCCCGTCGGTTCAAGCACTTCACCTAGGTATTAAAAGTGGGCGACTCAATTGATCTTGCCATATTTCGTGTTTAAATTCTGTATGTCGAATTTCGTACAGAAAAACTCTGCCTTTTGGAACGAATCCTACTTTTTCGGCGCGAGATCTCAACTGTTGCCTTCTTGCGAGTTCACCAGATTTTCATCAATGTATCAGGATGAACACGCGTCGGTCGAGTTGTGACTTATTCTTGATTAGCCTGCTAAGGTTATTGTTTGAGTGGATTTCGGAGTTAAAATGTTCCAGAAATTCCATACTTTAAAGGTCCTTATCGATCTCCACCAGCCAAGGATGAATTATTTTGAAGACTTCTGAAGTAGGATGGCACATTTAAACATTCTGGCAGTCGAAAGAGGTAAGTGTAAAAGGTTAGCCTATCCTTCGTTGTCTGATTACGTTTGATATCCTTAAGGTGTGTGTATATATTTCTAAGTTGCTCCGAAGTCTGTTGACACCAGCTCTTCGGAGCGGAGTTTATTATTGATATTATA
Source organism: Meconema thalassinum (assembly GCA_946902985.2). Lineage (NCBI taxonomy): Eukaryota > Metazoa > Arthropoda > Insecta > Orthoptera > Tettigoniidae > Meconema > Meconema thalassinum. Next base: position 1,214,366,859 of record OX336388.2, read on the forward strand.
ATTTTCATTTTTGTTTTTATTCTTAGTTTTATTCATTTACTCATTACTTGGGGTTCGAAAGGGGATGAGATCAAAATAGAGTAATTTTAGGTTGGTCGCCAAAAGTCGCTTTGGTCTAGTTACGAAGCTCTCCGGGGCGTAATTTATTATTATTATTATTATTATTATTAAAAACCTACTTAAATTAAGGATGTAGTTTAAATAATATGATATCCAGTAGTAGTGTATTGTTTAAGTCTGTACTCGAATATTGTGGTCTCGTTGCTGAAATTGAACATTTAAGAAAGGATAACACCATCGACTTGAAATGACTGATAGATTATTGAGTGTTTCATAACAACATTTTTGTCGGTCCACCTCATTGCGTAGTGCCTAGCATTCTTGGCTGTTACCGCGGAGGTCCGGGTTCGATTCTGGCTCAGCCGAGAAATTTAATTCCTGTCTGTGGGCTAGAACGGGGATACACTCAGCCTCGTGAGGCAAAACTGAGAAGAGGCGGGTTCGATTCTTACCTCAACTATCCTCGAAGTGGTTTTCCGTGGTTTTACCACTTCAACTGCAGAAAAATGCCGGGGTGGTACCTAACTTAAGGCTAGGGCCGGTTCCTACCAAAATCATACTCAACACAAAAAGAAAAACACACATTTAAACAAACACCACAGTGACAATGGTTATCAGACAAATTTTACACACACTTAAGTACACGGGGCTACATGATCACGATGTCACTAAGCTCCTAAGAGAATCAACAACAACATTCATTTTTATTGTTTTAAGATGCGGAACAGCGAGGCCATCTGTCCCAACAACAAAAACAAAACATTATTTTCTATATTTTGTCGTAAATGAGGATGTCAATAAAAATCGTGAAATAATCTATCCAATTGCTTTGGGGATGGAAGGGAGGTTTACATTTGAATCTTTCTTTCAAGGGATGTGCTTGGATAAAAAAATTACAGTCAGTCTGAAAGACTAGACGTTATATCATTTCAAATAACGCATGCTACGAATGCTACACATGTTAGAAGGATCAGGAAAGCCCCAGGACTCTTTCAACATACTCCATTGCCCATTAACTTGGCTTCCCGCACAGGCACCTCTTTAAGAGTCACCCTGTATTTGAGTCTGACATCTTTTACAACTCTTTAAGAGTCACCCATTATTTGAATCTGATATCTCGCAAACCTCTTTAAGGGTCATCCTGTATTTGAATTGAATCTAACATACTGTACACCTCGTTAAGTATCACCCTGTAATTTTCTCTGACATCCTGCACACCTCATTAGGAGACACCCTGTATTCTTATCTGGCATCTTGTATAGGCTATCTCTTTAGATGTCACCCTGTATTCTTGTGTGACATCTTGTCCACCTCTTTAGGAGTCACCCTGTATTCTTGTCTGATATATTGTGCACCTCTTTAGGAGTCACCCTGTATTCTTCTCTGCCATCTTGTACACCTCTTTAAGAGTCACCTTGTATTCTTAATTGGCATCTTGTATATCTCTTTATGAGTCACCCTGTATTCTTATCTGGCATATTGTACTGCATTTTGCTCTGACATCCTGCACACCTCTTTAGGAGGCACCCTGTATTCTTATATGGCATCTTGTATATCTCTTTAGAAGTCACCCTGTATTCTTGTGTTCGCTTCGCTCAAAGCCCCAGGTTGCTCGACGCACCAGGACTCTTTCAACAGACTCCAATAACCATTAGCTTCTGCTTCCCGCGTGGCTGCATGACGTCATGCACTCGCTTCCCGCGCGGCTGCATGACGTCACTTCCGTCTCCGTCTCCGTAACGCATAACGTTGGACCCAAGCATAACGACGAAGTCGACAAGATCATTTGAAATGATAAAAAGATTAAGAAAACGTTGATTAATTGATATATTGTGAAAGAATTTGGTGCGAATTATTGCTTAGCGTGTCATTTAATGATGAAGACTGTTCTATAATTGGCAACTCAAACTAACAATTGGGACGCTGCGGTCGGTCTGAATAAGTAGGGTTTAAAATACTCAATAACACGCGTTTGATATGGAACACTTTTTATTTTTCGGTTATAATCAGTAAATATGGTCTCTAAAGTAATGACAGTGTTATTTTTAATTGTATATATGTATAACTGTGCGATACACGTGATCTAATTTGTGTGTTCCACTGGATTTTTTGGTGTCATTTGCATATTATCAAGCATCAGTTTTTATGGGTGATGTAGATCAGCTGATTCAAATTTACACAGGGCTACACTTTGGACATTATTTCGGTACTATTATGCGGAATATAATGTAAATGTCGATCCTGAGTCAACGCCGAGGACATTCAAATAGAGAAATACGGTACATAAACAAATAAATAACACACCGAAGCTGTGCTACTTTTATCATTCCGAGACTAGCATCCACGCAAACCAGACGCCACTGTTCCAAGCTCCGACTTATATCGTGAATTGATGTCAAACTGATGATCAGCCAGCCTTTCCGCCAAGCCTACACCTCGTAATCGCTAAGTTCTTCGATATTCGAGCTATTCCACTACGAGTCATATAACTTAGGCCTAATTTGCCTCCCCGTGGGCACTGTAGAATGAGTGATTCCGCTACCATTCAAATATTCAACACCAAACCCACCTTTTAACCATCCAAATCAAGCAATTCCTGTCGCCCCCCGAGTTTTAATACTAGTTAAACTCATCCCTTCTCCCTACCAAGCAGCCAATAATTAATTATTTAATTAATTATTCAAGTAACTTCAATCTTACCAGCGCGCCCATCGTAACAGCTGTTTTTAAACTGAATAACCTTCGCTGGCTTTACGTCGCAGGTCTTCTGTCTGTCTACCTCGACAAGTGTTAGATCCTTCCCGGGGTGGAAAGGTATTATTATTAGGTATTATTAGGTATCATCACATTTCGGCTATTGCTATTTGCATCTTTTGGAAAGTGATGAAAACGTATGTCCGCAGCCCTCTTATACATCGACTTACAGCCGTAAACTGAGCAATACACTTTGCTTTTACTCATTTTTAGCCTACTTTCGATTTTTGCAAAAAATGATTAGCCTACTTTCGATTTTTGCAAAAAATGAAAGTAGACTTATGAGATCAACACAGGGCGAAAAAAGTGTGTCTGTCTGTGTGTGTGTATGTGTGTGTGTGAGTCTGTGTGTGTGTGTGTGTGTGTGTGTGTATGTGTGTGTGTGAGTCTGTGTGTGTGTGTGTGTCTGTGTGTGTGTGAGTGTGTGTACTCTGAATGTCTGTCCCCCCCTATCAATTCGAACACGGTGAAACCGAATTGAACGAAATTTGGTACAGAGGTAGCACTAGTAAAGGACACCTCAGTGTCATACTTTATATCGCCGCCATCTTTACCAAAACAGAATGGCGGCCACTCAAATGTTCAAAACGTAAAATCAAATTACGGCTAAACTAATCATCCGATCTCTACCAAATTTGGTGACAACATACCTTTATATAGGACGCGTCTTTCACCCAAAATTCAAGGTCATCGGCCATGCCATTTCAGGATGGCGGCCGTGTGAATTATGCAACCATTTTAATAAATAGCTTAAGACCCACCAATTCCGATTATCGAGTCTAGGGGGGTTTAAGCTATCCTGAAGGTCGTGATCCGTTATTTATTATAATTTAATATTATAATATTATACAGTATGAGTGGCTTAAAAGAGCTGAGCCGTTGTGTCACACGACAAGATGGCAGCTGTCCTCATGTGCCTGTCTTATATTTCAGTAGTTTTAGTATGTTGTATGTGATATACCGTACTGATACAATAATATAAACTTTGTATGAAATGATCTTTAATGAAGATGTACTGCTGTGAAGAAATCGTTTATTTAAAGTCATTATTTGCCAACAGTTTGTATCTAATATGTCAGTTAAGAACACCTGACGTCATGGATACGGTTAGCTCTGGGCTAGCATGTTAGTCTGACACGCAGTTGACTGGGGATCGATTACTGCTACAGTTAGATTTTTTTTCTTGAATTCTTTTACAAATGATGTGCACGAGCTTTTTCCACAGATACTGAATAAAATGTCATTTAGCTCAAAGGAGAGGATAAAGTATACACTCGTATATTAATAAAATCACAGTCCCAGCATCGCACATAAACAGAAGACATTAGAAAAAGGAGAATAGAAGAACTAGATACACGTTGTCATTAACCACAGCCTTCTTAATGCCTCTGTACGGTGCTGTCCTCTTGTGGGTTATGTGGGTAATATTGCTCCAAACATAACGCTGTGTAAATGCCTGAGCTGGCTTCCTGAAGTATGGCAATTTTTTAATACTGGTAGTTCAACTATTAGCCACGATCGCGCTCCGAATACCTTTAAACACTGCCAGCTGGATCGCCTCCCTCTTGGCTACTTTAAAATGCCTACTCATTCAACACCCATAGAACACTGCCATCGTAGTACATTACGATGGCAGTGCATAGGCGTACAAGATAATAGTACATTATGCAACGAGCCTATAATGGCTATAATTAAGACACGAGTATTTTTTATAAAACGAGCGTATGCGAGTTTTATAATTTCCATACTAGTGTCTTAATTACCATTATAGGCGAGTTGCATACGACTGTTTATGTTCGACGATAATTACAACTTTATTATATGTTTTAACATAAATATTCATAAATATCTGTTGAGATTGTCACTAGAATTTTGTGATCGGGTGCTGCGCAGGGTAGGATATCTCTGATGTCCAAGCTCACTGACCGACCGACGCATGCGCTCTGTGAACTTCAATGCCGTATGTTAGCCGAGGTCGTTGCGGCATGACTGTTGGCAGTCGCTCACATCCGGGAGGCGAGGAGGTTCGAATCCCCCCGCCGGCAACCTTGAAGATGGTCTTCTGTGGTTTCCCATCTTCCTTCCAGGCAAATGCCGGGGTTGGTCCTTAACTATAGGCCACAGCCGCTACCTTCCAACTCCTCGACCCTCCCATCCAACTTTCCTCCCCAACGGTACTTGTAGCTCACCCATTGGGTGTCCGTCTCGAAGCAGCTACAAAACTGGCGAGCCGAACATGTCCTCGGACACTCCCGGCATAAAAGCCATACGAAAAAAAAAAAAAATGCCGTATGTGCAGATTGAGCATCAGTATTCAGTAAAAATGTCACGGAAATCGTTTGAAAACAACCCGCTGTGTAGAAATTGGATTTAAGGATATTAAGGTACAGTGTCTCATATTAACCAGTTTATTTACGAGAACATTATGGACGGTGCACTTTCGGTAATTTATATAGACATGTTGGATTTTGAGCGCACGCGAGTAGGTATCGTTACCTAATTGGTCAATGAACGAGCTCTGATTGGCTGGAGAAACTGTATCATAATGAAAAAGAGTGTTATAATGACCATCATTATGATACAGTTTCCTGACACATAATAGTGGGGGTCGAACATAAAGATACCCATACATTTAGGAGAAAGTAGGCTATATGTTCTTTGCTGAACATCTTGTTCACTCTATCCACGAGTAAAACTTATTACTTATGTATAAAGACACGAACAATTTACCACGATCTGTTTACCAATACAAGAAACCATATACAAACAGTCACCACGTGACAAATGTACCCTACTTGGTAAGTTTCTCATTTTTACTGCTAGATGTCATATCAGATAGCTGGAGTTGCCAATAGCATTGAAGTCACATTCCCAGTTCCGTGGGTGGGTGCCGGAAAAGTATTCTTTTCTGCAATGTCTGAGTGGGTGAGCTTCTAAACAAACGGCCTTCAAGTTCACAGATACGGTAGGTAGGTAGGTTCGTCACATCCGCAAAACAGGGCACAAAGTATAATAGGAGCCGATGCGCCGCTATCTGGTGTTGGTGTAGGGTTGCTCCCACTGTGGTTAGTTTTGACCTTCAGCTGAAAACTAATGAGGTTCTTCCCCCCTCGAGGCCATTTGCGTGCCAATGTTCCAATCAGTTCCTACAAGAGGGAGCGGCATTTGTTTGTGGGTGTGAAGGAGACATCATATAACTCGTCCAAAGACGTCTTGTTACCGAGGAAACAGGATTAAGCTAGTTTGTGTGGGAACGCTTTGAGCACTTACTGGCATTGAGTTAGGAAATGTTGGATCGGAAAAGAACTAAGTTTCAATGGAATATAAAAAGTAGCGCAAAACAAATTGCATTGACAACCGTTCAAGGTTCATTTGGTCCCTCTAGAGGGTGTGGGTAGCCCTGGAGCGTGAATGGTAAAATGGGGGGAAGGAATACTCCTGGGTAAGCTAAGGCAGAATCAATCGCAAGTGCTTTCTCCCTAATCCGCCAATGGTTCAGGACAACGAACGTGATTTATTTCATATTCATAGTGTCACATACAAATCACAAATTGAAAAACCCCCGTGGCTTAACCGTGCGTGTTAAAATGCTGGCCACGACCGCGATGGGGGGCTGGAGCAAGTCCGGAAATTGCAGGTTTGAGTCCCCGTGCTGACAGTGGCAATCCTTAGTGTTGTGTTTCCACATTCCTTCTGGGCAAATGCCAGAATAATACTTTGTTTCACACCTCAGCATGAATTCATAAATTTTGCGGTAAATTCATTCCTCCACTCATGACAGTGGAGGAGCAAAAAAGGTCCAGATGAAGTCTGTTCTATGCTGCCACATTATTTTGACACTAAACTTCCAATTAATGTCAAGCACCTCATATAGTTTTGTGATGGGCCAACGGGCCAAAATAAGAATCACACAGTTGTGCGTTTCTTATTGAATCTCTGTGACAGAGGTCGGTTTGAGACGATTACGCATAACTTTCCAGTCGGTGGGCACTCTTTTTGGCCTTGTGACAGGGATTTTGGGAGTATTAAACGGCTCTTGAGGAAGGTAGACAGAATTTATACTTCAGATAAGTATGCTGAGCTCATCTTAAAGGCAAGTGTTTCTGGACGTTTTACCGCTTATCACCTTACCTCGGACGATGTTTTAAGTTTTAAACATTGGTGGCCTACATCATACAAGAAAATAACAAACTCTAATGAAACATCAGGCAGGGCAGTACCAAGAGAACGTAAGGAGCCATTCAAGGTTTCTAGTTACTAAGAGTTTCTGTACTCTAAAGGTAGACTACTCCAGGGCAAGTTGTGGCAAAGGCGTTTATTGGAGGATTTTCATCTACTTTCGCACTACTGAAAACCGACAACCCACCTGAACTACCTTCCGAGAAGGCTTAGGGAAAGGTAAGTTTATTACAATAATATTATTAAAGGGATATAAAATTATCAAGCAAGTAAAAGCAACATTTTGTAGCCTATATAACTTTATAAACCTTTACTGGGTTCTGCAAAATGCAATTTTTGGTTTTAGGTTCCAATCGACAAAAAGAAAGTTGAAGACTTGAAAAAAATAATGTGTACACCGTTGGTTATGAAGAATTTTATGACAGCATCATCCAATGGCAAACAACCGAGAGAAAATGTGCCGAGGATATGCCAGACGTTGAATAAAGTCAGAAAGCCTTTTATTGTTCTAATTTGTATTTTGTGGTTTATTAGCTGATATCTATTAAATTTTTATGAATAGAATGGTGTTATTTACTTAACCTTTCATCTTTACACTAGCATAGATAAAAAATTAGCTAGCTTTTTAAATAATTGCTACAGAAATTAACAGGAAACAAACAGGAAAAGTTGTTTATCTCAGAAACAACCTAAGTGCAATGTTTTTTTTATAGCATTTAAATTTCTTTTAAAATTATTTCATGTTTACTACACTTTTCTAGCATATTAAAGTTTCATTTAAAACAATTACAAGGAGGTCAGACTTCAACTTACACTGCCACAAAGTTGTTTTCATTTTCCCAACAATTTGAAAAAGTGCACTTAGGTGGTTTCTGCAATTAGCGATTCAATTATGATGATTCCAGCTTACGACTGAACGAGCTATTTCGTTTCTCGTTGCTCATTAAAAGGAACGTCGTAACTGTTACCGTTATCCCACGTTACCGTAAGAGTAACTCTGTTACTTTCCAAACCTTGTTAACCAATATGTCTGGTTACCATGATGTTGTAGGTCTCTAAATGAAATACCTCTTGTTGTCTGTCGGTACAGCAGATTGTGGTGTCACGTTGCCAGCAGGTGCCGTGGTCCATCTTCAATAGCCACTAGCGGATTAACGCACCAGCTGGGCCGTTATGTGGCACGTGAGGAGCGCTCCATTGTGAAAACAGGTGTCACGTCTGCGTGATGGTTCATTAGCAGGACCCCTGCTGGCTCACGTATAATACATGGCATGGGCTGATCTGATCTCAGAGGCACCGCCAATACACTTAGTCAGGACTGGTACTATCGATATCGGACTATTTTGTTCCTGAAGTGTGCTTTAAGATAATATTATCCAAACGTCCTTTTCAATTCCCGTGGCATAAAGGTCACCAGAGGGCTGATTTCTTTTATCCAGGAGGGCATCTATTACTTGCCATCAAATATTCTGACTCCACGTTGTTGCATTTTGACAACCGAAAGCTGAAATGTCCCTTGGAGAACACACACACATAACCCTAGCATTGACACGACGTTGTTGCATTCACACACCCTTAAATGCTATCGGACTAAGCTGGGATAGTACCCAACATCTTTGCGATTTAAAGGTCGCTGCCAAACCAACTGCATAAGTCCGATATGTTGATTGAAAACGCCTAAGATTACAGGAGAATGATGAAGATTAGATGTGTAGATACAGTAACAATTAATGTAAGACACCCAGAAATAGCAAACTTAGTTTTGGATGGAAGAGTTGAGGGCAAGAACTGTACGGGTAGAACAAGGTCAGAATATGTTAAACAGACTGTCCCCAATGTGAGGTATGGTAGTTATGTAGAGATGGAACTATTAGCTCAGTACACGGAGACATGGATAGCTGCATCAAACCAGTCAAAAAACTGAAGACTCAAACATCCATGAACACCGGGACATGAAGATAGGTAGCATAAATCAATCAATATTTCAAAAAAAAAACTGGGGGATTAGGAATGGTAAATATAGTTGAAGAGACAGAATGAGAGTTAACGACCATTTAACTCCTTTTATCCTCAATAATTGAGGGTCGCAGTACAAGTTGGAGAAGATTCTAAAAGAATATATCAAGTACTGCAAGTTTAATACTGTAATTCTAGAGCACTAGTTCCCAACCGGTCGTCCACGAGAGCCTCGGAAATAGTCCACGGGAAGTTGCCAATTAATGGGGATTTTGAAAGCGATGTCTGTTGAACTAGATTATCTGTGCCTATGACTATCTGCTGTTCAATTAAAATATCTTTAAAATAATGATTATTGGAATACGATACAAAATAATGTTTATAACTAATGTTTCGAAGTGGCAAATAAAGTTTCAGGACAGAGAGCAGAGATTCTCGACTATTGTTGATTAAAAGAAATCGGCTAACAAAGTGATTTGAGGTTAGCTCCTACAATTTCTCAGCTTGTCAAAGTAATTCGTGCACAAAAGTCAAACTGAGAAAAACATTGAAGTAATAAACAATGCGGCGTCTTTTTTTTTTCAACAAAATTGTTGTTTCAACATAAATATGTAATTGTGACTAGTTATATTATGTTCTTTGGCGGCTTTGTGACATCTTTATATTGTGTAGGCCTATGCTATACATTGTAGAACACTAATTAATTTTCATTTATTAAATAATTTGTAACTCCGTTTTGCTCTACACTAATTTATAGTAATACATTAGAGTATTTTCATGTCATAGATTTATGGCATGTTAAAGATCTTTCCACTAATTACACCTGTGTGAAACTAAATTGGATAGGTTAAGAATGTAAACAACGCTCTTAGGTTGCTACGTTCGTTGCCAAGAGCCGACTGCGGTGGCGTCTAGTAGCTAGTTCTGAACTAGGCCTAGTAGTCGTTGACGGTGGCGCTTGGCGGCAAAAGTAGGAACTATTTGAAAATTCAAAGTTGCAGTCCCTACTTGAATTTAAAAAAACAGATACACACACTAATACAGTCATCACAATTAACACCGGTTATCAGACAGATTCTACACACACCCAAAGTACACGGGGCTACATGACCGCGTTGTCGCAGCCCCTAAACTAAGGAACCAACCAGAGTATTATCGTGTTGGAATTTAATGCTTTCCAGTCGGTCAACAAGATTGTACCCAATTGTGATGGGTGTTTCAATAATCCTGAATAAATTTACCGCATATTTAATAATTGATAGTACATTAATCTCATGTATTTTTTTCTAGGGTTAGGGAAGCACCCATTACAATAAATTGGGTACAATCGTGATGACCGACTGAAAAGCATTATTTTTACATAATATAGTAATAATTAATGTAATTTAAAAACTGTTTTACTTAATCACCTTTGAATTTTGTTGTGGGGAAGGCACTGAGGGTGGATGACAACTGATGGAGGACAAAGTGAGGGTGGGGTTGGTCCGTACATGATTCAATTTCAGGCTGAGTGGTCCGCAGACTTCTACGGAACCAATGCTATAGAGGGTTTCCACATTACTCATGTTTCGAAGCTTTAAGGGTATTTCGCTATTTTTCTCTCTTTGGATTCCATAACACTTATCAGAGTTGTCCCTTCTCGTAACTACGCAATGTTTGGTTCGCTGGATTCCATCAAGATTGATAAATCGTATGAGCTGATGAAACGTGCTGCTGAAGACCGGATAAGGTGGAGAGACGGATCATGAGGTATCCATTAAAAGTGCAGTTGACTCAATCCTCCCTTTTCATCACTTTTTCGTCAGTTTTAACAACATAGCTTATTGAAAATATATAATTTATGATTTAAATACCTTTCTGGGAATCCTAGCGAGTTCATTTGTTTGAATTCCCACTGCCTGCACCGGAAATATAATTGCTTTTTTTTTAACGTAAAGTAAGCATTTTTGGTCGTGTTCATTTGAACATCGTCCACCATTTTACATCGACACGTCATACCCACGTGACACGTTGCCAACATGAATAATGAAATAAAAGGCAAAACCATTGGCCTGGATAACGATTATTGATGCGTAACTACCCCTACTGTGCGTGACAAAAACCAGGGGTGTTATCTGTTAGCTAACGCGGCCCGCGCTACCCAACCACCATTTTCTGGACTAAAATATTGGTCTAGACAAAACCATTGGTCTGCCGGATGCGATATAGTACCGAATGCGTGAGGATGACATTACTGACTCAGTGAGAAATATGGAGGTCAGAGCTTCGATTTCAACTACACACATCAAAAAAAGTTTTGCATCACCTCGGTTCCAAGAGTTCCGGAACCTTTAAATACAAAGGGAATAGAGATCAACACAAACAACATTTCAGCTCGTTTTATTGCTCATGAGACCCACACATTGCATGTTGTACCATCATACAGCTAGACTTTCAGCATTTGTGGTCCAGATTGCAGTACACACCACTACCTCTAATACCCAGTAGCACGTCCTCTTGCATTGATGCATGCCTGTATTCGTCGTGGCATACTATCCACAAGTTCATCAAGACACTGTTGGTCCAAATTGTCCCACTCCTCAACGACAATTCGGCGTAAATCTCTCAGAGTGGTTGGTGGGTCAAGACGTCCATAAACAGCCCTTTTCAACATATCCCAGGCATGTTCGATAGGGTTCATGTCTGGCGAACATGCTGGCCACTGTAGTCGAGCGATGTCGTTATCTTGAAGGAACGCATTCACAAGATGTGCACGATGAGGTCGAGAATTGTCGTCCATGAAGACAAATGCCTCTCCAATATTCTGCCGATATGGTTGCACTATGGGTCGGAGGATGTCATTCAGGTATCGTAAAGCCGTTTCGGAGCCTTCCATGACCACCAGTGGCGTACGTCGGCCCCACATAATGCCACCCCAAAACATCAGGGAACCACCACCTTGCTGCACTCGCTGGACAGTGTGTCTAAGACGTTCAGCCTGACCAGGGTGCCTCCAAACACGTCTCCGACGATTGTCTGGTTGAAGGCATATGCGACACTCATCGGTGAAGAGAACGTGATGCCAATTCCGTGGGGTCAATTCAGCATGTTGTTGGGCCCATCTGTACCGCGCTGCATGGTGTCGGGGTTGCAAAGCTGGACCTCGCCATGGACGTCGGGAGTGAAGTTGCGCATCATGCAGCCTATTGCGCACAGTTTGAGTTGAAACACGACGTCCTGTGGCAGAACGAAACGCATTATTCAACATGGTGGCATTGCTGTCAGGATTCCTCCGAGCGGCAATCCGTAAGTAGCGGTCATCCACTACAGTAGTAGCCCTTGGGCGGCCTGAGCGAGGCCTGTCATCGACAGTTCCTGTATCTCTGTACCTCCTCCATGTCCGAACAACATCGCTTTGGTTCACTCTGAGACGCCTGGAAACTTCCCTTGTTGAGAGCCCTTCTTGACACAAAGTAACAATGCGGACGCGATCGAACTGCGGTATTGACCTTCTAGGCATGGTAGAACTACAGACAACATGAGCAGCGTACCTTCGTCCTGGTGGAATGACTGGAACTGATCGGCTGTCGTACCCCCTCCGTCTAATAGGCCCTGCTCATGCATGGTTGTTTACATCTTTGAGCAGTTTTAGTGACATCTATGAACAGTCAAAGGGACTGTATCTTGGATACAATATACACAGTCAACGTCTATATGCCGGAGATCTGGGAACCGAGGTGATGCAAAACTTTTTTTGATGTGTGTATATAAGTCGTGTCGATTTCCACTATATAAGTCGTGTTGCTATTTGGGCGGGATGGTGGGTCTATGACAGCGGAGCAGTGAACATCTAATATTAAATCTTCTCCAGATATTCTCCCGACTACTAATTCAAGTAATTTCAGTTTTTAAAAATGTTTATACTAAGGATTGAGTCAACTGCAGCGCCACCGAGGTAACCTGCCATCAGGCTGATAAACTGATGACCCTGATGATGATAGCAGCAGCAGCAGCAGCAGTTGCTAAGTGACAATCCAGCGGCAACAAAAACAGTAAGAATTTAATTTCGAGTGCCTTGTTACAGACTTTAATTTCTCAGTTTTCTTGTAGAAAGAATGACCACCTTTAGTCAGTTAAGAGGGCAGGGGTGAATGAGCAACGCGGTACTGCAGGGCATATCAGATTACAGAAGCCTTATAGTGGACGGGAAGTAAGCTTATCAGGTACTATTTACAGCACTTCATGGATATATCCCTCTAGGAGTAACGTGAGGTAGCAACACTGGTTTCTAAGTAATAAGCTTTCAAACGAATATTTCGTGAGATATTAATTTGTTAAAAAGAGGAAGATCCCGTAGCAACCGATACCTAGGAATGTAGCCGTCAAGTGCGTTAAATCTCGCTCTGTATTGGGAGCTGCACTTTGGAGATTTGAGTCGCTGACAGTGAGAGTTTTTCATACTAAATACCGGGATTCTATGAATTTTAGCTTATTTTAAGCCCAATCCCAGACACTACTTACTACAAATACACACAGTACTACAATAATCACAAGCTTAGAAGTACACAGGACTGAAGCAGCCTACAACAACAACTAACAAGTCATCATTATTTTTAAAGGGACGGCAGGGAGTTGGTGAGTTCAGCCATAGGGAAAAGAATGTTTTTTGTTCATTCATTTTACAGTGAGGGCCTTCTCTATACTGTAGAACGAAACCTCGCAGGCGTCGTGTGATGGTCCAGCAAGGCACTGGCGTTATCAGCAGAGTGGCGACCAACTAGTTTAACACATTTGCACTTTATTAACGTATATAATAATCATCATTACTTACATGAATGTCAGTGTAGTTGCTGGAAATGCTGTCCTTTATTTTCTAAACACATTGCATCAACGTAGGATGTTTTAGAACACTTCCTGTGATTCATCCTCGCTGATAATTCGAGAGCCTCCAGAATACGCGGATTGGTCCTGTATACCTTTTGTTTGAGGTTCCCCCTCAAGTAAAAATCCCCCCCAGGGGCTCACATCTAGTGGGTTGTGGGTTGGCGACCACGGGGCCCCAGCTGAGTCCGGCATTGCTTCCACTTACTTGTGCCGGGCTCCTCTCTTTCTTCTTTCCTGTCGACCTTCCTTGGTCAACTCTTGTTCTATTCCGACCCCGACGGTATTAGGTTATCCGAGGCCTAGGGAGTCTTTCACTTCCCCGCCTTAATTGGCCCTTGTCTCATCTTTCCTGATACCCTCCTTCTGTGAGGGGTCAGCCTTCTTGTTCTTTTCCTTTTACCTCCTGCCTTGTGCGCAAGGCCCTTAAGGAGGCAGGGTGTATGTAGCCCCACCACTTCTGGTGCACCATCGATAAAGCTACACCCTCAGGGGCTCACGGCTGGTGAGTTCGGGCGTTGGCGACCCCGAGGGATTCCTGAGCTGGGTCAGTTTTCCCCTTTTTGTCCCTTCCCTTTGGGGCGGACCTTCTCCTCTCTCCCCTCTCCTCTCCTCTTTTCCTTCTATTTCCTTTTCTCTTTAAGATTCCCGCACTGTTTTTGTTACTCGAATCACCGTGTATCTAAATTCCCTTTTAGCGATTTTTAAGGCATTTTCGATCTATGTTGCATTTTGTAAGTTTTTTCGATCTAAATTACATCTCGCGATTGTTTTCAACCTCAATTGCATTTTGTAAAGATTGACAATCTAAATTGCTTTTTAGTAAGTCTTTCAATGCAGGTTGCCGGGCCTTTTAGTGAGTATTTTGAATTTCAATTGCATTTTGTAAGTATTTTAAACCAAAACCGCATTTCGCACGAATTTTGAATCTAAATTGCATTTTGTTTGGTGGGCATTTTGCACATATTTTGATTCTCAATTGCATTTTGTTGGTATTTTGAATCTAAATTACATTTGTCAAGTATTTTCAATCTAAATTGCTTTTTGTAAGTATTGTCAATCCACATGAGTCGTTTGAATCTACCGTACACTTTGCAAGCATTTTCAATTTCAATTGCATTTTGTAAGGATTTTGAATTTCAATTGCACTTTGTGAATAATTTGGATTGGAACTGGGATATTTCAATCTGAATTGCATTGTGTATTTTCAATTTCAATTGCATTTTGTAAGTATTTTGAACTTCAATTGCATTTTGTACGTAACTTCGATCTCATTTGCATTTTGTAAGTATTTTGAATTTCAGTTGCATTTTGTAAGTATTTCGGCGCTACTTTGCATTTTGTACGTATTTTGAATCTAGCCTACGTTTTGTGGATCTTTTTCAATCTATTCTTTTTGTGCAACTTTTCGTTCTAAATTCCCTTTTGTAAGACCATATTGTGAGTTGTTTCCATGTGAGTTCCTTTTTGTACGTATTTTCCGTCTTCGATAATTTTGTTCTGGTTTCCATTTCATTATCATTTTCGCTATCACCCAGATCATTAGGGGCCGATAACCTCGATGTTAGGCCCCTTAAAACAGCAATTATCGTCATCATCAAGTAAAAATCGCACGGCGCTGAAACGTATGAACACATTTACTGGAAGATTTCTTCTTTGGAAGATAAGTTTCCACTAGAAAAATTCTATACCTAACCATGTTCACAGGTTACGAGATAGGCTACAGTACTTCACCACAATTCTTAATTATCTCAACTGAGGTATCTTGCCTACTCCGTGTGTAATGAATGCTATGACAGCATCCGTTGCTTCCTGACCCGTCTTGTGTAATCGGCAAATGCTAGTCATCTGACGCTCACTCTACGCTCTCCGTCCGTCACACGGCTTAGGCGAGGTTCCGTTCTATAGAGAAGGCCCACACTGTAGAAGCATAGAACATCTTTGTCATCAGTTTGTGTGCTGTAGTGTGGATTGAATTTATCTGATAATCTGTGTATCTCGGTTGTCTGTGATAGTGTGTGCAACTGCAATTTTTGGTGCCCAGGGTAGGGGTAGGTGGTGCCTTGGGAATTAATAAAAAGACACTTGCTTGCAAGGGGTGTGGAAAATCCCGTGGAGAAAACCTCACTGCTGCCAGCGTTCAGATTCGAACTCTCGATCACCTGACTTCCACGCCCAGCGCTCTGCACTGTGGGGTTACAAAGAGTAGACACATACGTAACAGGTTTTTAGCGGACAGTCACGAAATAAATGTGACCTCAGTATGGGTGTAGATTTAGCGACAGGCTGTTAGTCACTCAGCACGAGGTCTAGGTTATGGAGTATTTTTACCTCGCGAGCCAGGTAAAGCAGTTCCCACCGGCATATGTTGGCAAGTCAGTCTGCTGGTGTGTTGACACAACAATGTACTGTGAACTTCACACTGCAGCACATTGGAAGTCATCCAAGTGGAGCTCTTAACTTTAGAGGTGAGCTATTCTCTCATACAAGAGCTATGATGTAGCCACGATACGAGGCCCATCCAGAATTTAAGTTTCTATATTCTCGATGGTATTACGGTAACCGAGGCCTAGATAGTATTTCACTTTCCCGCCTTAATTGGCTCTTCTCTCATCTTTCCTGATCCCTCATTCTTCAAGGGGTCCGAGTTCTTTTTCTTATTTTCATTTATTTCCTGCCTTCTATTCAAGGCCCTAAAGGAGCCCCACAATTAATGGTGCACCCTGGCTAGTACTACACCCTCAAGGGCTCAAGGCTGGTTAGCTTGAGATTTGGCAACCCTAAGGGATTCCTGTGCTGGGTCCAGTTTTCCCCCTTTTACCATTGCCTTTGGGGTGGACCCTCCCCTATTCCCCCCTTCCTCTCTGCCTGTCTTGGCTCTCCTTTCTTCCAAGTCTCTCAATTCTCATTCTTCGAGGGTTGAGGGCATTTTCTTTCCTCCTGTTTTCTATTTACATTCTTATCCTTTTTGTTTCCTATTTCCTCTTCTAGTTTGTAATTCAGCAGGTAGCTTTAGTTGTGGGTTTCATTTAATCATCTTTCATTATCACTCTCACCCAAACCATTAGGGGGCGATAACCTGGATGTTAGGCCCCTTAAAACAACAATTCGATTCATCATCATCATCATCACCACCATCTAGCAAGTTGAGCTTCTATGCCCAAGGTCACGGATTCGAACCCGGCCGAAGTCGTCGGATTTTTAATAGCGTTAAAAATCCCTCAGTATGCTTTTCTTTGGTGGGGAAGTAAAGTCAGCGGGCCCATGTCATAGACTTATGGCAAGTAAAAGAACCTTCCACTAACTACAATTGTGTGAAGCTAAATATGCTGGTTTGATTTGATTAACGCTCTGTCAGTTTCAACGTTCGCTGCCAGGTGTCGGTTGCGGTGGCATGTTGTAGCTGATTTGATTAACACTCTTTCAGTTTCAACGTTCGCTGCCAGGTGTCGGTTGCGGTGGCATGTTGTAGCCAAGTTCGCGGCTAGATGTTGTTGACGGTAGCATTTGGTAGCAAAAGTAGGAACTAGGCCTACTTGAAATTGATCGTCTGCAGTCCTTACCTGAATTACAGATAATACACACTAATGCAGTCATCACAATTAACACCGGCCATCGGACAGATTCTACACACACACAAAGTACACGGGCCTACATGACCGCGATGCCACAGTCCCTAAACTGAGGAACAAACCGTACATCTACCCTCGGAATTGTTGTGGTCCGATCTCTGTCTAATTTACTATGCAGTGTAATTCAGCTGTACCCGTCAGTGACGAATGCTCATTTAGTTAATAAATACCAGCAAGGTTGACTCCAGAACCTGGTACTTGACAAGTTCATCTCTACATGGTGATTACTGAAACAGAGTTTCCTTGACAGATTATCTATTGTGACATGACATGAGATAAGGACCACGTGCGATCATTTCCGGTCACTAGTTCCGCGCCTGCGACTTCGGGTTGAGCGGGAATAATGAGTCCCAGGGGAAGACAGACTTTCAAGCCTTCCTCCTCGTCTTTGTCACTTCAGTGCGCGCCTCCGAAATTATATCGGGGGAGTGGCGGCAGGCTCTTCCTCAACTGTGCTCTGGTTTACTTCAAATTTCATCTCGATCTTTCAGAATTAAATAGAAATTCGGTTGATTGGTTCCTTAGTTTAGGGGCTGCGACAATGTGGTCATGTAGCCCCTGTACTTTTGGTGTGTGTAGAGTCTGCCGGATAACCGGTGTTAATTGTGATGACTATTAGTGTGCGTTATCTGTTTTTAATTCAAGTAAGGACTGCAGACGATAATTTCAAGCGGTTCCTACTTTCGCCACCAAAGGCTACCGTCCATGACACCTAGCTGTGAACTTGACTACTACTGAAGAACATTAATCAAGCCTAACCTACAAATTTTTCTTCACACAAGTTAAGTTAGTGAAAGGTTGTTTCACATGCCATAAATCTATGACATGGGCCCGTTGGCTTTACTTCCCCTCCGAAGGAAGGCTTACTGAGGGATATTAAACGCTCTTCAAAAATCCGAGGACTTCGGCTGGGTTTCTATTGTACATAAAGTGACAATTTCTCCCTTTTTTACTCTGACTCTAATTAATTAACTGAACTTTTAGTCAGTCAACACGTATTAGAGCCAGATGAATAATAATCTTCTTCTTAGTCGTTTACCCTCCAGGTTGGTGGATCCCACGGACTCAGCGAGGGAACTCACCACTACCGCCTCTACGGGCAGTGTCCTAGAGCTGGGAACATCTAATCGGAGAGGATACAACTGGTGAGGTGTGATTGGCACCTCGCCCAGGCGGCCTCGCCTGCAAAGCGAACAGGGGCCTCATAAGGGAAGATAATGGAAGGTCAGGATGGATAGGCAAGGAAGAGGGAAGGAGGCGGCCGTGGCCTTGAAGAAGGTACTGTCCGCGTTTACCTGGATAGTAGGCTGTCAGATATCCGCCCCCTCAATCGGATTGCCAATTATCAATCGCACCGGCACAGTTACATCAATGAAAATGGCACTGACAGATACTATCGAGATAAGAGCACAGAAGTTCACAGGAAATCATTGTGGAACACACCAAAATAGACGGGGGTTTATACTTACCTCTTAATTATCTCGGGGTTTGAGTTGACAACAGGATCACTAAAAGTCTGTTCACACAATAACCTCCACCATGACATTTAAAAATGAACCAGAAACGAAGACGAGAACTTTGAACTGTACAAAAGCTTTATTTCTAATAAAGGGTCTGATTTTACTAACACAACAAAAACAACGTGGCTATCAGTAGCCCAAGTCAATCTGACTACGTCCTCCAGTAGGACTTGCAAAAATTATCATACAACATGATATAAAACATTTTAGCTCCCAAGAGCTCCAAATAACGTAATATTCATAACACTATTGGATTGGAAAAGGACGTCAGGGTGTGACATATATAGAGCATTTGGTTTCCTTTTAATAAACATGAGAATGGTATTTATAGTCGCAAGGCCAAAGTGTGTACGACCTCACTCTCTGAGAACCATATGTTGGCACAGCTGCGGGCTACCTTCAGCCTGTTGCATACTGGTCAAATGCACACCCTTCTCACGTGCTATGTTACGTAAGAATACAGCTTGTTCTCTCAAGCTTTTAAATGTCTAGAAGACAACTCACATTATATTTACGCAAATCTTTCAAGTACTTTGCACACATCCTATTGGATCATTATATTAATTTCTTAAACTTGTTAACTTCAATCCAAATGTTTACTTAGCTCTTAAATGTTTATAACAAAATCACATAAATTATTTATAACAATTAGAAATTGTTTATAATATTTGTCAAAGACAATAAAAATATTATAAGCACGCCTTTAACATCACTCTCGTTCCACATTATTTTCAAAAATATTTACAACAATTATTTACAATATTAACATTTAAATTGTTTAAATTATTAATTTAATAAATACATTAACCACATGTTCATTCGGTTGATAATTTTATAATCCTGTTTAATATAATCGACCAATGAAGGTTAGTTATACATGTTAATGTCACAATCTAGTTTAATAAAGGTTTTAATAATGATTTGTGACGGCAACCTTCATTCAAAATCTTATCTCAAATTCTTTCAAAACTCGTGTTAATTATAACAGTAAATCACTTGATTAATTTTCAACGAACTATGACAATCTTATTCCAGCGGGAAATCCTTCGCTAACAAGTTAATGCACAATCTGCATTAAAAATATGCCCAAAATCATCATATATTAATCTATATGGCATTAAAAACTTCTACATAACTTACAAAACTTCCACAAATAATTCTTTAACATTAATTCCTGTGGGAACTTCCTTCATATTCAAGGGCATTATACCTCAGCGACTTTCAACACGCGCTGCACTAGCGATTATACATTCTTAGTTCCACTTAAAATTTTTTTATAATCATTAATTGTTTCAAAACTGTTTTTCTATTTAACCTTCGTGGATTTCATTCATGAACCGAAATGAAGTCAAAACTTGCCAATCACAAACAAATTTAATAGTGAATACGCTTATATACGCCTGTCTGGTCTATCAAAATTTAAGATTAACATCCTAAAAAAAAAATTGTAGTATGAAAATACTATCTTCAAATAAAGTGCGACTAAAATGCAAAGTAGTCGAATAGAATCCAATTAGACTGGGGAATGCAAACATCGTTATATAATTCTCTAATTGAGAAAAACTCCTAACAAAAGTACTTGACTTTAATGCATTCAATAATTCATTATTAAAGTTACTCTTTCACAAAAGTGTCTATAATGCAATGTTCATTCATAACTGACAATAAATGTCTGTGTTGCAATCAATTCAAATAACGACTAGTATTTCCAAGATCGTCGACAACGTAAGAGATTTTAACGCTCTAAAATCATTTAAATGTTCTTCCTTCTTGATGAAGACAGAAAATTGTTCAAAGTAATTAAACTGGGGTAGAATTACTTTAATAAAATGACACGCTGCCTGAATTTAAATCTGCCATAAAATCATTAACTTACAGTCAAATCGTGACTACAAAAAATATTAATTACTGAAAATTCTAAATATCAGTCTCAACTGATTCAAAATCGTTAACTATGCCCATGACATAACAATGTCTTAAACAAAATCGTTGAAAAAGGCATAACTCAACAAGGTGTACTGAGAATAAGAATCTCAACAAGAAAATAGGGCAAAAAACATGAGGATAAAAATATGGAAAAAATTGGTTGCTCAAACATTATTAGTAAACTCAAATACAATAAACGTTCACGACTACCTTATCTGCCGATTGACGTTCCAGAGGAAAATTCCCCAAAGAAGACTGCTGATGGATCCATTTCACCACGTTAAAGTTGAGCTCCATCCTCGAAATAGGAAATAGCACCCTCGGAGAATCGAACTGCTTCCTTCTCCGTGAATCGCTCTGCTCCTCGAAGACGAATAGACATCCTTCCGGCAATAATCTTCTTTGTGAGTCGGGATATCCCTGACCTCTCTTGAAAAATTCCCTGAAGTTCCAGTAGACAATCGTCATGAAGTTTTGTAGAAATTTCCGAAGAAATTATTCATATTCAGAGTATGAAATTGTTTCTATGGCTGTTCGATGGTATTCAGCCTTTAATTACGAAACATGGGTGTAGATGGTATTCACCGCATGTTCGCTTGTGTGGAATAGCAATTAGCGAAGTTCCATGTCGCTATCTTACTCCGTTGAAGTATGTCCCAATTGCAATAAGCCCTCTTAGCCTTCCATCTGCACTTCGGTTGTAGTGTCAGAAGAACAAACTGCCGTATTCAATTGCTCCATTATACAGGTATCGTTGTGTAACCAAGCAATCTGAAGTCTTTCTACTCCACTCGCAGCGTCAGCCGTTGCGTTGATTCTGGCTATACAAAAAGTGCTTCTCTAGTGGCGAGATAATCACTTTTGTCAGACGTATAAAACTGCTAATATCTTTTAAACTGATCGGTCGAAATTGTTCAGCTTTTCTCTATAACTGCATGTAGCACTGCACAATACAATTATCTTATCGGTGACCGCTAACTGTTCGAAGCTAAACTTGTAGAAGCTTTCTAAGGTCCGTTTCAACTTCACCTAGTTTGACCTGGATCTCGTTAATATAGTGGCCTCGCCACGCGTTATAAAGACGATTCTTTATACTGCTGTTCACTTCGACGTCTCACTATAATGAATGTATAAGAAAAGAACTTTCACAAATATACTTCGATGATCTGAGAATGAGATCTCAGAATGATCAGAGAACGAAAGAGGCTCCTCTCTTCTGCGCAAGCCCTTTTATTAACTTCTCGAGGGGCGTTTCCATCCCTTCCAAAGCGTGATACTACGTCATCGCTAAAAGTTCCAACTTCGTTAATACATGACGGATTTTCAAAATTCAAAAACTGAAAATAAATTTCACCAAAATTCCAAATCAATGCTTCTACTGCAAATGGACTTCCACAATTCTGCATTCCAAAAGTAATAAAAATACCATAGTTTCAGCAATCTCCGTCTTCCTTTAAACTATCGTTCATTGGTTCATG
The DNA here is from genome assembly GCA_946902985.2 of Meconema thalassinum. Lineage (NCBI taxonomy): Eukaryota > Metazoa > Arthropoda > Insecta > Orthoptera > Tettigoniidae > Meconema > Meconema thalassinum. The sequence goes on from OX336388.2 coordinate 1,214,389,224, forward strand.
CCTCTCCTCCAATAGCATAGTTTCTTCCTCATCAGAATTCCTCGTTTCCTGCGACTGCGTCGTAAATCTTGGAACATTCTGGACTAAATGCTGACGTCACTGAGAATCTCAGCTCAAGTAGCCTGCTGGCATAACATTTTCGTCATCCGTGCTTACGTCATGACTACCCACGTCATAACTATGACAGCCATAACTATAATTATAATTTCAAATATAGCCACCGTGGTCTCTATATAATTCAATTACGGGGGCAGTACCATCCCGGAATTTGCCCGAAGACGAAGTGGGAAACCACGGAAAACCCCTTCGAGGATGGCTGAGGTGGGAATCGAACCCCCTCTACTCATTTGGAACACCCGAGGCTGAGTAGACCCCGTTCCAGTCCTCATACCACTTTTTCAAATTTCGTGGCAGAGCCGGGAATCGAACCCAGGACCTCCGGGGCGGCAGCTAACCATGCTGACCGCTACGCTACGGAGGCGACATCAATAATAATAATAATAATAATAATAATAATAATGTTATGGGTTTACGTCCTTTTCAACTACAGTGGAAGGACAGATGACCTCGTAGTTCCGCCCCTTAAAACAAGAACAACTAACTACAGAGGAGCGGTCAAGCTGTTGGCCTCTCACCAAGGTAGAACGGGGTCGATTCCCGGTCAATACATGTGAGATTTTCAAAGTGAAATGCTATGTCCTGTGGTTCAGATTACTCGTAAAAGGAGGTCCCGTGACTCACGATCGCCGGGTTAACGGTCACATAAAACTTCCTTAACTACAGAGGTTTGGACATTATTATACTAAATACCAGTTTTCCAACATTTCTTTTTTTACTTTTCATGGTCTAAAGCAGTAATAATATTTGCAAGACGCTGAAATTATTTCATATGTTTAACCAATAGCTTTAAATAATTTTTCTTATAAATTGATAGTATAATGATTTTCTAGAATTTTCACTAAGAGAGGAGTCTTGCTAATGGAGAACGTCACATTGTTTTGATAATTTTGTTCTAGTTATCGTATGTACTTAGGGCAAAGAGATTGGAAGTTTTTACTATTAATGGTCTACTCTTGAACTATTCAAAGGTCCGTGGGCCTTGGATTGATATCACCTGATTTAGAGGGTACATTCCAAAGTCATAGAATAAAGAGAAAATGGACCCCGCTCTGGTACCCCGTCAGAATCCTGGAGTAATTCTTTATGGGAAAAGTTGTAAGTCCACATGTGAGAGAACATTACTAAGTAAGGCAATAAGCGTTGTCAGCAGCTTGTCAATAATATGATTTTGAATACAAAATTCTGACTGTTTTTTTATTGAAGTCAAATGATTTTCACACCACTGTACTGCGGCTTTAAAAGACGCTGGGATGCCGGAATTTTGTCCCGAAGGGGATCTTTAACGTGACAATAAATCTTACAAAATTCTGAATGTTTTTTTTTATTGAAGTCAAATGATTTTCACACCACTGTACTGCGGCTTTTAAAGATGCTGGGATGCCGGAATTTTGCCCCGAAGGGGATCTTTAACGTGACAATAAATCTATTGAGACGGGTCCCTCACATTTGCGCTCCCTCAGATGCCAACTGACTGTGCCGGGATAGAATCAGACTGTATATGTATGGTTTTAATTGTCTCAATACTGTTACTGGCAGTATTTAATTGGATTTCGTTTGTTTTCAGGTAAGTGCATCCCTCGTCTGACGTGACGTGTCGTCTACACACAGTGGTAAGCAGTGCCTTGTCTTTGGTTTGTTTGTTTGTCTTTCTGTCTGTCTGTATGTCTGTTATTGTTACTTTTCTTCTGTTTTTTTTTGGCATTTCCCTTTACCAATATATTATTTACATAGTGTTCTTATAGCGCAAATAGTAGCTTGCCACGGTGGGTGAGTGGTCAACGTGTCGGTCTACTAACCCCAAGCTTGCAGGTTCGCTCCTGGCCGTGGTAAGTGATTTTTGAAAGGCGGCAAAAATTACGACACCATGTCATACGATGTTGGCATGTCGAAGAACCCTTTTGAATTCAGTAGGCCGTGTTCATAATGGAAAAATTAATTTCGGGAGTTTCCGCCAAAACAAAGTTCCTCATTTCTCTACTAGAAAGCGCTGTAGTGTTCAAGGAGCTTAGATATCTAACCACCTTGACTTCCATAGTGCTCCAAGGAACAACGAAATTCGCCATGCAAGCTACCCTTTGGGTGTCAAATAACAAAGCCCGCACCCGGAATCCGAGGCCATACGATATTATTATTATTATTATTATTATTATTATACGCAAATAGTTAAATGTTACTTACTATTTGTATGTTAGTGCACTTATTAGTCTACTTTCTATTTTGCAAAAATTGAAAGTAGACTTATGAGATCTACACGGGCCAAACGTTGTCAGTCTGTCTGTGTGATTGTGAATGTCTGTCCTCCCCCCCCCCCCCCCCCTCCCACCTCCCCTCCCCCCTTATCAATTCAAACATTACGAAACCAAATTGAACCAAATTTGGTACAGAGGTAGTACAAGCAAAGAACACCTCAGTGTCATGTTTTATATCGCCGCCATCTTGACGGATACGGAATGGCGGCCACACAAATGTTCAAAGATAAAATCAAAGTATGACTAACCTAATCATCGGATCTCTACCAAATTTTGTAACGAATACCTTTACGTGGGAAGAGTCTTTTTCCCAAACTACAAGGTCATCAGTCAAATAGTTTCAAGAACGCGGATATATGAATCATGCAAGTATTATAGCGTAACCGTAACTTAAGCCCCGTTTACCTGGGTGAGTGTTGAATTTTGTCTGATAACCTGTGGTATTGTCATGGCTGTATTAGTGTGTGTATGTATAATTCAGGTGAGGAATCAATAAACGTACAATAACCGTATATTACGTTGTATTTCAACAAGCTACTGCGACCAACATTTGTTAAAAATAAATATTATTGTTCCGTGCCACCCCCTAGTGGCACCTTTGTTAACTGGATTACGGTGGGTATAAAGCACAACACCAATTACTGCTTAAAGAAATAATTAATTTTATTGCAGCCAGAAAAATACACTACTCAACAGCAATTATTACCTTACTCCAGTTTCCTCACGTCGAGAATACTTTCCCTTTCACTTGTCAACAGACCACAGTTAATCCTCTTCGCTAATGAGTCCGGTCCCGTACGCTAGCTGGAAATAGCTGCACTAGGTCTGTCACTGTACTATACACTGTTTCACAAGCACCACAATCACTTCCTCGCTGTCAAGAGAATCAGCTTCACTAGGGATTTCGCAAGTCACCACACTTCTGTCGCCCAGGATAAACACTCGCACTAGCTCATAAAACACAACAACAACCACTGCTTGACAGGTCGCACTTATATAGCAGGCCGGTGACTCAATAAATGCTTCTAGATCCATCCAGGGTCCACGGCTTCTCGAGGTTTCCATCGCTGGCCCAGTCACGAATATTCTGGACTATCCCTTTGTCCTAGTAGCCCTGTTGCATAAGGCGTACGCAATACAGGAGGCAGGGCACAGCCCAGCCCTGGGGCAGTTGTGACTCATGCGGCGAGCGATGACACAAACTTACAGCCGTAACACCACCCCCTCCCTAAAAAGGCTGATCGTCCCGATCAATCATTGGTCCGTCTGTGTCCCTCCGTAGGCTGCCAGGCGATCTCGATGCACGATCTTCATCTTCGCCCTCGGGCTCCGCTGGATCCTGTAGACGACATCGTTGATCCGTTTCACGACTCGGTACGGGCCCTCCCAGGACTTCTGCAGTTTGGGTGACAGGCCTTTCTTCCGTAATGGGTTGAAGAGCCAGACCAGGTCGTCCTCGTGGAATCCTCCGGCATCCGTCTGCTGGTCGTATCGGGTCTTCATTCGGTCGGTCTCGATCCGCAGTTTCCTCCTCGCGAACGCGTGCACGTCCTCCAGTTGGTCGACCAGTTCTTGACAATACTGGCTTACCGGGATCGGATCATTCCCAGGTCGGCCGAAGGCAAGATCGACAGGTAGACGGAGCTCCCTCCCAAACATGGCCCGGGCTGGTGTGCACCCGGTGGCTTCATGCACGGCGGCGCGGTAGGCCAGGAGAAATAGTGGAAGATGCTTGTCCCAATCCCTCTGGTGCTCGCTGACAACTATTCGGAGATGGTTCTCGATGGTGCGGTTGAATCGCTCTACCATCCCGTCGGACTGAGGGTGTAGCGGCGTTGTCCTTGTCTTCCGGATTCCCAGCAGCTGGCATAGGTTCTGGAACACCTGCGACTCGAAGTTCCTCCCTTGGTCGGAGTGCAGCTCCAGGGGTACTCCGTACCGGCTGACGAATTCCTTCACCAGGGTCTCTGCGATCGTCACGGCTTCTTGGTTAGGGAGCGCATACGCCTCCGGCCATTTGGTAAAGTAGTCGCTGACGACTAATATGTAGCGGTTCCCCGCCTCGCTTAACGGGAATGGCCCAGCAACATCGATGGCCACTCTCTCCATGGGGCCGCCCACGTTGTAGGTCTTCAGTGGACCCCGTCGTCTTCGTCCTGGGCCCTTGCTGGCTGCGCAATCGTGGCACCTCGCGCAGTGGTTCTCCACGTCTGTTCGGCATCCGATCCAGTAGAACCGCTCTCTCAGCTTCTCCAGGGTCTTCTTAATCCCTAGGTGTCCACCAGATGATCCTCCATGAACTTCCTTCAGGACTTCCTCCGTCATAGCCTTTGGAACGACGACTTGTTCCCGATATGTCTTCCCGTCGGTGCTCTCCCAGGCGCGGCAGATGAGGCCATCCCTTACAATCAGCGAGTCCCACTGCGCCCAATAGGACTTAAACTTTGGGCTGCAGTCACTCACAATGTTCCACCCGGGTCTGGGGACACAGGCCCCCTTCCATTCGGCTATCAGTCCCAGGTCATCATCTTCTGCTTGTACCCGCGTGAAAGATTCGTGGCTCCAGCTTCCTTGAAGTTCCACGGTAGTCCTTCGGCACTGTATCCCGGTGTTCTCCTCCCTTCGGGCACAGAAGGTGCAGTCTTCGGGGCACGGTCTTCGTGACAGGGCGTCGGCGTTAGAATGCAGCTGGCCTTTCCTGTGCTGAATCTTAAAGTTGTACTGTTGAAGCCTCTCTAACCACCGCGCGAGTTGACCCTCGGGCTGCTTGAAGTTCAGGAGCCACGGCAGGGATGCATGGTCGGTCCTGATGAGGAATTCTTGCCCGTACAGGTACTTGTGGAAGTGTTGAATGGTCTTCACGATGGCGAGCAGCTCCTTCCTGGTGACGCAGTAGTTCCTTTCTGGCTTTGACAAGGCCTTGCTGAAGTAGGCCACTACTCTCTCCTCGCCGTCCACTACTTGCGACAGGATTCCCCCTATGCCAAAGTCACTGGCATCGGTATCGACGATGAACCTTGTTCCAGGTCTGGGGTAGGCCAGAATAGGTGCGGTGCACAGAGCCTGCTTGAGTTGTTCGAAGGCACTGTGGCATTCTGCTGTCCACGTGAAGAGTTGGTCCTTCTCAGTCAGTCGATGTAAAGGTTTGGCGATGTCGGCGAATCCTCTTACGAAGCGACGGTAATAAGTGCAGAGTCCCAGGAAGCTTCGTAGTTGGGACTTATCCTTCGGAACTGGCCACTCCCTCACAGCTGCGGTCTTCTCTGGGTCGGTGCGCACCCCTTCCTCGGAGACGATATGCCCAAGGTACTGGACCCGCTTCTGGAAGAGCTGACACTTCTTGGGGCTCAACTTCAGCTGGGCAGCCCGTAGCTTCAACATGATCTCCTTCAGGTTGCTGTAGTGCTCCTCGAAGCTCCTCCCCAGAACGATGACGTCGTCTAGGTAGACCAGGCAGGTCTTCCAGTGTAGTCCCCTCAGAATGGACTCCATTAGCCTTTCGAAGGTCGCAGGGGCGTTGCACAGACCGAATGGCATGGCGGTGAACTGCCAGAGCCCGCTGCCCACAGAGAACGCCGTTTTCTCGCGGTCCTTAGGGTGGACCTCCACCTGCCAGTAGCCACTCTTCAAATCCAAGGTGGAGAACCATCTTGACCCTGATATGGTGTCCAGCGTGTCGTCGATCCGGGGTAGAGGGTAGCTGTCCTTCTTCGTGACGTCGTTCACCCGCCTGTAGTCCACGCAGAACCTGGTGGAACCGTCCTTCTTCTTCACCAGCACGACCGGAGAACTCCAAGGACTATGTGATGGCTCGATCACCCGTTGCTCCTTCATCTCTTCTACCATCCGGTCGACTTCGGCTTGCTTGGCGAGCGGGGCACGTCGGAATGGGGCCCTAATCGGTGCACTGTCCCCAACGTCGATTCTGTGCTGGACCAAGCTTGTCCTGCCGAAGTATTTGCTCCCCACGGAGAAGACATCCTGGAATTCGCGTAGCAGGTCCTGAAGGTGGCGTGATTGCTCTTCGTCTAAATGGTCCTCGGATCCTTGGTACAGCTTCTGTAGTTCTTCTGGCCGGGCGCGTCTTCTTCGGTTGTCCGACTGCAGGTGTCCGTCCGTCGTTTCTGTGATGCGGGCAATCCAGGTAACGGGCTCGCAGACTCCTAGGTTGGTGTCCCTGTGAACCGTAATATCGTAGTCGTTCAGGTTGGACAGGCGGACGTACGGCCGAGGCGTCGTGTTGATGAGAGTCTTGGCAACTAGCAATCCTTTTGTCTGGATGTCCTCATATTTTGGCTCGATGACAGCCGCCACTCCCTCAGCAGTTCCGTCGACAATTACGGCGGCGCTGACCTCCGTCCTGGCAGGAACGATGACGTCCTCTCTCAGCCTTACTCGTCGTGCGGTGACGGCCTCGTGTGCTGGTTGCAAAGCAAGTTCCTCACCTCCGAAGTGCAGAGTGTTGGTACTCAAGTCCAAGATGATGTTGTTCTGGTCCAGGAAGTCCAGTCCGATGATCACTTCGTTTGATACGTCAGCCACAAGCACTGGATGCTTCACCGCCCGTCGACCAATGACGAGCTCCAGTGATGTTTCGCCATGTACCGGTGCGGTCTCTCCGGTCGCGGTTATTAGCTGGAGGTTCCTTTGTGTGGGTTACACTCTCCACTTCGGGATCACGGTGGGACTGACGATGGTCCTCGACGCTCCCGTGTCGATCAGCATGGGCCAGCTCACTCCGTTGACGACTCCGTCAACCATCAGGCTGCTATTGTCCCTCCGTAACTTCGTCACACGCACTTGGACTGCTGGGGCTTGACGACTGTCACAAGCCAACCTTTGCCCCCCAAGGCTGGCTAATACTCGTTTCCCTGGGCCGCGCGGTTTTCAGGCGACTGATTTCCCGTCGGATACCCTCGGCGGCGGCGATCACCGCAGTCCTTGCTCAGGTGGCCTTTCTTACCGCAGGCCCAGCAGGTCAGTAGTCCTTTTCCGGGCCGCCTCTCCGGTTGTCTTCCGGCTGTGTCGTTGCTGGTGGTACCGCGACTATCGAAGAAACGGCTTAGCGCCTCCATTAATTCGTCGGCCAGGGGCTTGGTCTCGTTGTTTTTTACTGGTTCGTCGACGTCCACTTGACGCACCCGCGCGTGCATTCTGGATGCCTGTTTTGCCGTCTCGAACTCAAGTGCGTGGCTCAGCGCATCTGCCAGGGTCTTATTGCGCGCGAGACGCAGCGCCTGTTGAGTGTCCGAGTCCCGTAGCCCGTCGGTGAAGGTCTGCGTCGCTATCTGCTCCAGAAAGTCGGCCGGCGCTGTTGGGTAGCCGAGCCTTACGAGGCGTGCGATGTCCATCTCGAACTCCTGCAGGGTTTCCGCGTTCTTCTGTACCCGGGTCCGGAGCTGCATCTGATAGGCCTGCTGAAGATGGCTATCTCCATATCGGGACTCCATATGGGCGATCAGGGAAGCGTAGTCCTGGGATCCAGTCGGGATGGCCTGAAGGACGTTAAGGGCGTCCCTCTCAGCGCTACAATGAGAGCTGTAGCCTTTTCTGTGTTGTTCCAGTTATTTATGGAACAGGCCGCCTCGAACTGACGTAAGTAGGTGCTCCACGGGACCTTTCCGTCGAAGGTTGGGGGCGTCACTCTGCTATGTCCCGTTCCTGATATTCCCGGTGTAACGGTGGGCGGGCGTTGGCGCAGCTCGGCAACTTCCTTTTGTAAGGCGTTGAATTTCTCCTCCACCCCCATCAGCGGGCGTTGGCACAGCTCGGCAACTTCCACTTGTAAGGCGTTGAATTTCTCCTCCACCCCCATCAGCGGTCGTTGGCACAGCTCGGCAACTTCCACTTGCAAGGCGTTGAATTTCTCCTCCACCCCCGTCAGTGGGCGTTGGCGCAGCTCGGCAACTTCCTTTTGTAAGACGTTGAATTTCTCCTCCACCCCCATCAGCGGGCTTTGGCGCAGCTCGGCAACTTCCACTTGTAAGGCGTCGAACTTCTTTTCCACTGCCGTGACTTCCTCACGCAGACCCAGTTCTAATTTCTTCAGGTCCTGTGTCAACTTATTCTGACCGTCTTCCATCTTCTTCTGGCCGTCCTCTATCCTCTTCAGGTCCTCCGCTAGCTTATTTTGACCGTCTTCCATCTTCTTCTGGCCGTCTTCTAGTTTGGCAGTTAGGTCCTCGGCTAACTTCTTCTGGCCGTCTTCTAGTTTGGCAGTTAGGTCCTCGGCTAACTTCTTCTGGCCGTCCTCCATCTTCTTCTGGCCGTCCTCCATCTTCTTCAGGTCCTCCGCTAACTTATTTTGACCGTCTTCCATCTTCTTCTGGCCGTCTTCTAGCTTCTTCTGGCCGTCTTCTAATTTGGCAGTTAGCTCCTTGATTAAATTCTTCTGGCCGTCCTCCATCTTGGTTTCCATGCCATTTAACTTTTCTAGCAATGCTGCCAATTTCCCCTCCATTTTAGTTGTTTGTCTTGAAAAGGGCATGCACTCACAGGAAAATTAGAGAAAATGACCTGCTCGGGTTTTGAAACCAGGACCGTCAGGTGTTGTGCTTGAGTTCGTAATCCGGCTTCTGACACCAGTTGTTACATGCCACCCCCTAGTGGCACCTTTGTTAACTGGATTACGGTGGGTATAAAGCACAACACCAATTACTGCTTAAAGAAATAATTAATTTTATTGCAGCCAGAAAAATACACTACTCAACAGCAATTATTACCTTACTCCAGTTTCCTCACGTCGAGAATACTTTCCCTTTCACTTGTCAACAGACCACAGTTAATCCTCTTCGCTAATGAGTTCGGTCCCGCACGCTAGCTGGAAATAGCTGCACTAGGTCTGTCACTGTACTATACACTGTTTCACAAGCACCACAATCACTTCCTCGCTGTCAAGAGAATCAGCTTCACTAGGTATTTCGCAAGTCACCACTCTTCTGTCGCCCAGGATAAACACTCGCACTAGCTCATAAAACACAACAACCACCACTGCTTGACAGGTCGCACTTATAAAGCAGGCCGGTGACTCAATAAATGCTTCTAGATCCATCCAGGGTCCACGGCTTCTCGAGGTTTCCATCGCTGGTCCAGTCACGAATATTCTGGACTATCCCTTTGTCCTAGTAGCCCTGTTGCATAAGGCGTACGCAATACAGGAGGCAGGGCACAGCCCAGCCCTGGGGCAGTTGTGACTCATGCGGCGAGCGATGACACAAACTCACAGCCGTAACATTATACATCCAGAATTGCAACCCTTTTCAGTTTGAAGTGTTAATTATGCTTAATGACATAATTTGAGTGAGATTAGTTAATGTCATCCTTTTATTTGTTACGAAAAAAACATAACGGAAAAGTTATGGTATGTCATAAACATCCGGGTCCTATATCCGCATGGCGAAAATTTTTACAGATATCGACATTCACGCAAGATTTTAACTATAGGGGCACTGAGATTCAAACCTCAGTCTTCAGTGTTTAATCCCCCGTTGCAGTCGTAGAGTATAACCTCAAGCCGTGCTACTCGCGTACTGGATGTTCACACAATGCATTCAGTCTCTTCTCTTTGTTGTATTTTTTTTCTTGTCTCTTTTCTGCTGCAACGGACGAGAACATAGTAATTAGAGCAGGCACTTTACTCCTTATGGGTGTATCAGGCGTATGAAATGGCCAGCAAAGCTCTAAATAGAACAAGAGATCACCAGCGCACTTGAGACAACCATTCTTTCATTAGCGAAATGTCTTTGTAGATTCCATTCAATTAACGTAAAGCGCGCTGCTCTAATTGTAATGCTTCAGAGAGAGGGAGACAGAGGAATTGAAACTGGACTGTGTGGAGAGAAAAAACAAAATGTGCATGTCTCTTCATCGTGTGTAGGCTACCTAAACGGTAGGAAATATAAAGACACTTTAAACTTTTGATTATCAATAGACGTCGGACTTTCACGAATTAAATATTCAACTGCACACTAGAGCGACTTCGGTGGCGTAGTTGGTAGCATGCTGAGCTTCTATGCCCATGATCGCGGGTTTAAACCCGGCCGAAGTTGTCGGATTTTTTAAGAGCGTTAAACATCCCTCAGTATGCCTTCCTTCGGAGAGGAGAAGTAAAGCCGGCGGTCCCACGTCATAGATTTATGGCATGTTAAAGAACCTTCCACTAATAACACCTGTGTGAAGCAAAATTATAGTTAAACATTTGACAAACGCTCTTAGGTTCCTACGTTCGTCGCCAGGAGCTGACTGCGATGGCGTCTGGTAACCAAGTTCTGAACTAGTAGTTGTTGACGGTGGCGTTTGGCGGCAAAAGAAGGATTTACTTGAAAAAAAAAACAATGTCTGCAGTCCTTACTTGAATTGAAAACAGAAACACACACTAATACAGCCACCACAATTAACACTGGTTATCAGGCAGATTCTACACACACCCAAAGTACACGGGGTTACATGACCGCGATGTCCAGCCCCTAAACTAAGGAACCAACCAGCCAACTGTACAGTAGATACCTATGAATAGGCACTCATAATACGGCCGCATTGGCCGAGAGCGCTACCGCGCTACCTCGTGTCTCGCTGGCATCGGGAGAGCGTGGGTTCGAATCCCACCCCGGCCGTCCTGAAAATGGTTTTCCTGGTTTCCCATTTTCACTGCCAGGCAAATGCCGGGACGGTTCCTTTCAAAAGGTCCACGGCCGATTTCCTTTTATAATCCCTTCCCTGACCCGTCCTGAAAAGGAAATACATGGCCATTGGCTGCATTAATAAAAATAATATAAAAAATACATGAGTTAACTATTTACAACTTAAAATCGAAACCAAAACTTATTTATGGGTCTAACATTTTAACATAGAAAAAATAAAACCAATACCAATAACTAAGAACATTTGTCGCTCGTCAAGCGAGCATTATCAGTTCCAAACATTCCACAACTTCAGATAAGTATCAACAGTAAATCTTTGTACTCATTAGTAGTAGGCAAACAACATTCTGTGCTGTAGTTGTGGCTTTTAGTCATCACAACAGAGTGCTTGTGGTTCATTTCCGCATATTAGTTTACAGTTCTACATGGACAGATGACCTCGTAGTTCTGCCCCTTAAAACAACAATAACTAACTAACTGCGGTTCTGTTGTGGTTTTAGGGTTTGCTGCTTAAGTGTAGGTTACAGCAATTGTAGCTACATCTTAGTTATTGAGGTTTAAATGGGCGGAACTACCAGGTCATCTGCCTCTTAGCTACACCTTCATAGATTAGTTTGGAGGAGGATGACAATTTTTGTTGATGAGATCGTAATTTCTAAGTTTTTCAACATTAATATATATATGATGCTTAATGCCTTTATATTAATCTTTAAAAATTACCACACTTACTAGGTTTTCTGACGGGTTTTCTTCTTCTTGTTTTGTATCTGGAGGGCAAAGATTGTCTGTGGGTGACAATGTAGGTTTGGTAGTGTTTTGTAGAACTATTTGTCTTACATATTTGGATATGATAATGCTCGCATGACGAACGAAACATGTAATTCCTTGGGTTCCTTCTTCTTCTTCTTCTTCAATAGTCTGTAACAATATATAGAGAAGGGTTATTTTTCGCATATTCCAATAATTGTAATGATTCTTGTGTTGACCGAATGAATGCTACAATATTACGGTAATTGTTAACTCGGGTAATTCCTAACAAACTATAAAATGGTGCCATTTAAACAATATTAATTCATATGCTTGGCAAGTAGCATGTGGCATAAAAGAAGCCTTTATATACAGGTTGGTTATAATTAAACTTGCGCTACCTGCGAGGGCACCCCGGTCAAACGAGTGATTGTAGGATAATGAAACAGCGTGGAAACCTTTAGCAGGACATGCTGAAGAGATAAAACGAACACACCATTGGAAGGAACACATTTTAATTTCCACATGAGCGGGTAACAGGTGTTAATGGCGTAACATATTGACAGTCCAGGTTATAAATGATGCTCAATGTGACGACAGACTGGAACCGCACTTACGAGTGCTCCACCGATCGTTCCCCACTGCGTGGCCACCAAGATCCCCAGATTTGAACCCATGTGATTTCTGGCTGTGGGGTTATCTTAAGTACAGGGTGTATCAACAGGACACTGACACATTTTGCCGTTTGAAGATGAGCATATCGAGGAAGGTAGCCAACATCCCACCTGAGATGTTGTGGGCAGTGGTGGAGCACTCGCTAGTGCAGTTACAGGTTGTTGTGGATGCAGATGGTCGTCTGGACTGTCAACAATGTACGCCATTAACACCTGTTACCCACTCATGTGGAAATGTAAACGTGTTCCTTTCAATGCTTTGTTCGTTATGTCTCTTCCGCATGTTCTGCCAAATATTTCCACACCGTTTCGTTGTCCTACAATCACTCGTTTGTCCTGAGGAACCTTGCAAGTAGCTCAAATTTAATTATAACCATCCTGTACAATCATAATAGCCTAATGGTAATTCTCAAAACACTCCACAGAAAATCAAAGTAAATATCCTTTAGCTGATTTTGATTGGAAAACAGTATTCTCCAATAATCATTGTGCCAGTAGCGACATCAGATTGAGATATTGAATGTCGTCTTTAAGATGTAGCCGTGAGCAACGGTGGTATATCACGGGAGATGCTACATAATTGAGGCCGCCCGGCCTAATAGCACAAACCCCTGACTCGTCTCGAGCTTAACCCGCCGTTAATTACTAACAGTGTGCTCTTCATTAATCATTAAGTGTGGCAAACCCTCCAACTAGAGATTAATAGTTTAAATCTTGAAGATTTTGTCGGTTGTGCAACGAAACTATGTGCGTGACCCCATCGATAAAATGCAGATTAAAAAACTTAACATTTTCTCTTGTTAGTTTAGGGGTTTAAGATTTCATGTAGTTTTGCGAATTCTTGCTGAGTGGACCTCCTTGTGGTTTAGCAGCTTGCAATTTTACTGTCACCCCGGAGGCCCGGATTCGATTCCCGGCTGTAATAAGAAATGTAATTCTGGTCTGAGGGCTCGAACCGGGTACATTGATCCTTGTGTGGTGAAACTACGAATAGATCGGTTGGATTCCCCCTTCAGCCATCCTGGGAGTGATTTTCCGTGATTTACGACTTCTGCTTTGGCAAATGTCGGGTTGGTTCCTAACTTAAGGCCACGGCCGCAACCTTCCCAACCCTCAACTACAGTACAAATACACACACTAATACAAACACCATATTGAAACCGATCATCAGACAACTTCCACACACACACACAAGTACACAGGGCTAAATGACCACGATGTCTTAGCAAATGAAACGGTCCATTAATATTGCCGTATGTATTTCAATTGATTAACCGACGTTTTGTCTTCTTCTCTGGAGGACATTTTTTAAACCCTCGAGCACTCTCGTTCATTTTCACTACTCGAGCAGTCGCGTGGTGCACTGAGTGCTCTGTTACGTATTTTAATGTTTCCCTCGAATCTAATTAAATTCAAGGCCTAAATTCTATGTTTCATTGTTGATCAATTAATTCTTTAAATGTTTTACATAATATTAGGTTTATTTTACCTCGCTATATTACATTACAATATAATATTGTAAATTCACTAAGCCTCTACTTAAACTCTATGTTTACTTCCTAAACTGCAATATTAACAAGTGTGTTTTTAAGACAATGAACATATTCAAATCTGACATCAATACTGCCTCTTCACATGCTTCAGAATAGTCTTCCTCATTTTCACATGCACTTGGTCGGAATCAGAACCATCCTTCAGTAACCAGCACAGCTGTGGACTTGACAGATTTCTTCTAGCCCAAAAAAAATACGGAACGATTATTGGAGACTCACGTAGAAAGCAACAAACAGTGCAGAGAAAACTAATGGAAGACAATTCTAGTGAAACATTGTTGTGTATTAACTTGAAATAACGCGAACATTCTATTTGCTATTCCCAGAACATTCCAATCTGGATCCTTCCATCCCGTCACTCCATACTTGGACTGCTCTGTACAGTGGCGGATCCAGGCCTTGCAGGCACCTGGGAAACAATAGGAAATAAAAAAAATATCAAATCAAATGGAAAATAGTTTGGTAATAATAATAAAATAAAGAATAGGCTAGTTGCAATATTTTGAATACACTACAGTCCTTTTTTAAAATAATATGAAAGAAACCTTTAAGTCCCCTTGAAGAAGATTATGCTAACTATGAAATATTAAAATATTACTTTGCGACTTTTTTCCCGACTGAAGTCTTCTATTATTTCACTGAAATCGAAACTTGCTAAACGGTTACGGGAATTCATAGCTGCACTGAAAAAAGGATTATGAATTATAAAACATGAACTTAAAACATGCTGACCAAGATGTCACAAGCCCTTGAAATGAATTAACAATAATACATGTAGTGTGAAGGCGTCTTGAGAGGACTTGGGAAGTTTGATGATGGATATTATTGTTTTAAGGGCCTATATAGGGAAGTTTAATTTAGTTCATCAAGTAAGTTTTTGAACCATATTCGAGTGAGAAAACACTGTAGATCAGTGCATATTCATTCCTTAAAAAGACTTTTTGTGTCAGGAACAAAATCTTGCCAAAACTTGGTGGATGAAAGTTGAGTGAAAGGCTAAATCCCTAAGTCAAACTTCTCCTCTCGAGTCCGGCAGAAAGGTGGGAAAAGTGAAGTGAACTATTTTCCTTTTATCTCCGGTTACCACTGGTTGTTGAGTGCAACAGAGGTTTACTTTTCCTTTATCTGTACTTTCTTTCATCTCCTGGGACTTCTCAAATCTTTTGAGTGCAAACCCTGGTTCATTCTTTCTTACCAGTTTTAAATCTGGGAGAGTTATTTTATACTCTGAATAACTGTGGATGAAATTATCTTGTCTTCACAAGAAAATAGCCTTATTTTTGTTATTGCTTCATTGAGGAGTTTGGGATATATTGGTTATTTGGCCCATGTTTCGGATTTGTCTAATAACCTGTGTTTCTGCTGCACGAAACGGTAATTATCAAGGTCAATGAAAGAGGTATTGAAATGAAAAGCTTAGGCAGGAAAGTTTTGAATTTTAGGGACTCCGTAGTGTCCTATATTGCCCATGTTAATCTAATTTTTTATAAACTGTTAACAGGCATTATCGATTCTTTTTTTTTCAGGGATGTTCTTCAGGACTCTTTCCTTATTTTGTCATAAAATATTTTTAAATACGAGTATAACCTACATATTAATGTGAACAAGCAGGCAAATTTAGTTTCATTAATAAAGAGATACCAACTGTTTCCCGCCAATTCTTAACAACAGCATGGATATCCGTTGTAATTGCAGTGAATGCTCTTATTGCATGTGTTTGAAACTGTGTTCAGTGAGCAGGTCTATATGAATCAATTTTATAATGGATATCACACCAAAGTAGAGAAGTAAGATTATAACCCTCCATGAATTCAGTGGTATGAATCAGAGACAAATATCAGCTGAATGTAATGCAAGTTTGGATGGTGATTGTATATAATTATGAGGGAAAATGAGAAAATCTTGCCGAAACACATCAATCTCTGATCTATGGTTCCAGAGCTGTTCAATGTTCGTGGCTGCTTTCGTTGTCTTTCTTATTCCT
Organism: Meconema thalassinum; assembly: GCA_946902985.2. Lineage (NCBI taxonomy): Eukaryota > Metazoa > Arthropoda > Insecta > Orthoptera > Tettigoniidae > Meconema > Meconema thalassinum. Next base: position 1,214,405,190 of record OX336388.2, read on the forward strand.
CCCTGAAGATCACTTTTTGAATTTTCTTCCGAAATAAATTCCTATTATATGTATCTGTAATGTCAATGTCGGCTTCCTTAAGATCCTTTAATGTCTGTGTGAACAACGCTGGTTGAACTTTTAAAATTTTATTGAAAATCCATTTTGTTAGCCTGTCATTATTCATTCTATTTAAATACCCCAAAAAATTACATTCGTCGTTTGCGCATGGTGTGAATTATGTTCTCCACATGAGTGTATATTTTGAAACCTCCGTGGCTCAGGCGGCAGCACGCCGGCCTCTCACCGCTGGGTCCGTGGTTCAAATCCCAGTCACTCCATGTGAGATCTGTGCTGGACAAAACGGAGGCAGACAGGTTTTTCTCCGGGTACTCCGGTTTCCCTGTCAAAATTTCATTCCAGCAACACTCTCCACTATCATTTAATTTCATATGTCATTCATTTAATCATTGCCCCAGAGGAGTGCGTCAGGCCTCGGCAGCCGGCACAGTTCATATCCTCGCCGCTAGATGGGGGTTTCATTCATTCCATTCCTGACCCGGTCGGAGACTGGAAGCAGGCTGTGGATTTTCATTTTCACATGAGTGTATATTTCCTTGTTAGGTCATGGTCAGTTGTAGTGTGTTTCTAATATCCACAATACTGTATGTATTTTTGAATTTTCAGTAATCTTAGATTACCTAATTTTAACAGCACTTTCATGAAAATTTGCATCCGGCAATATTAAACTAAAGTACATTTTGAAAATCGGACGTGTTAAAATATAACATTTAACGAGGAATTAAATTACATCTAAACATTTCAGATTTGTGTGTTGATACGTTCCGAAAAGAAAGGGAAAATTGTATTTCTAGAAAAACATTTTAACAAGAAAGGGGAATCAAAAACAAGCTCCTTGTACAATATACGGATAGTTGGATGCGGTTAATGCATGATAAGTAAAAGAAGAGGTCCCCCTTCTACTCTACAGAGGCTATGATGAACATACCATGGCCAGACACAGACCAGACATTTTGTGACTTCGCTGGCAGCGCAGGTATCACCACTCGGTGTGCAAAATCAAGTCCTTCAACGAACCAGATGACAATTTCGTGTGCGACCTCTGTGACAATTACTGCGAACGATATCACGTTGCGAATTGCAAAAGACTTCCCAAATCAATCATAGAATTTTGTACGAGCACAGAGTGAGCCACTTGTTATCATACAGTGATCTGTTATTTATGCACAGTTTGTGCGATTTATTAATTTTTTAAAGACTTTTCCAGGTTATAGAACATGCCAGTACCACCGGATTCCTACTCTTCCATTTAAAGCACAATCATCCATTTTACTGTTGTTCCATGTCGCTTTGCCCTTGCTTCTAACGCAGTCTTTTCCATGAAAGTGGTTTGTATATATCGTCTAAGAACTTTCTTCGGCTTTTCCCAATTGATTGGGGTCACCCGAGCTAACCAGGCTCATTTTGGTTTAGGCCGGGGATTTGAGGCCGGATGTCCTTCCTGGCGCCACGTGATTTTTCAGGCGAAAATTCCACCCTGCTGTCACCGGGATTCGAAACCCCGCCGTCCGGGTGAAAGATGAACAGATAGGCCACAGCGCCATCACGCTCCCCGTTTGTATATACCGTCTAATTGAATAAAAAGAAAAAAAGTACTTCAGTGGGTTTACTAATAGGTTGTTGTTGTTGATTCATTTAGGGGGCTTTGCGACATCGTGGTAATGTAGCCTCGTGTACTTGGGTGTGTGTAGAATTAGGCTGATAACTTGTGTACTGTGATGACTGTATTAGTGTGTGTAGTTGTAATTCAGTTGAGGAGAGAGAAGGAGACGGCTGTGGCCTGTAGTCAGGAACCATCGAGGCATTTGCATGGAGTAGAAGTGGGGAACCACAGAAAACCACTTCCAGTGTGGTTGAGGCGAGAATTGAATCCACCTCTTCTCAGTTTTGCCTCACGAGGCGGAGTGTACCCGTTCCAGCCCTCAGACCAGAATTAAATTTCTTGGCAGAGCGAGAAATCAAACTCGGACCCCCGCGGTGACAGCCAAGAATGCTGGCCACTACGCATCGAGGCGGACTTACTAATAGTTCGCACGATTGTGGAATAGTATAGGGAAAGTAGCCTCAGGCATGAGATATGAAAACATAATATGAACCATTGGAAAGCTAAAGGTCCGTAGAAAATATGGCACAAAACAAATGTTGAGATTTTCAAGATTTTGGACATTCTGAAGCCTTAAGCAAGCACTCTCATACTACATTAGCACTGCTCATGGCTCATAGCAGCCTTCCAATGGCCTTCACAGGATGTATTAGCTAGTGTGTACCATAAAAACTCATGAGCCCAATTTAAAGCCCTGCGTGGATGTGGATATCCACAAAATGTTTCGCCATACAGATATAGTTTGCATAGCTGTGCGGATAACGGATAAGCTGCGGATAATGTTTGAAGGAAATTTGTGGATATTTTTTAGAATACAATTCCAACTTGTTGTGTAACATTACTAGGTCCCGGGTGTTTATGACATATCTTTTTCTGTTACGTTTTTGTTTCATGACCAATGTAAGATGAAGATTTAAGCTAATCTCATTCAAATTATGTCATTAAGTATAATAATAATAATAATAATAATATCGAATGGCCTCGGGTGCCGGGTGCTAGATTTGTTATTTGCAACCAGAGGGAAGCTTGCATGTCGAATTACGTCGTTCCTTGGAACGCTATGAAAGTCAAGGAGGTTAGATATCTAAGCTCCTTGACACTAGCGCTTTCTAGTAGAGAATGGAGGAACTTTATGTTGGTGGAAAATCCCGAGATTAATTTAGCCATTATGAACACGGCCTACTGAATTCAAATGGGGTCTTTAACCGTATGACATGCATGTCGTGATTTTTGTCGCCTTTCAAAAATCAGGTACCAGGGCCAGGAGCGAACCTACAAGCTTGGGGTTGGTTGTCCAACACGTTAACCACTCACCCACCGTGGCAAGCTATTAAGTATAATTAACACTCCGAACTGAAAAGGGTTGCAATTCTGGCTGTATAGCATTCATTATAAACAAAGCACATAGCATACATAGCATGAGGGAACGAATTTCTCTTGTCAAATGTCTAAATGTGTTGCTTTTATACTTTATACTTTATCTAACTATAAACATATTATTGTGAAGTCAGTAGATTCGGATCAAAGTCGTGCGGATCCTGATCAAAGTCGTGCGGATGTGGAGCTGTTGCGGATAACGTTTTGCTTATCCACACAGGGCTCTCTCTACTAATGATGTACTCACTGGGGCGAAACGCTGGAATACCTGTTCGTACTAGCCAAATCAATTTCTTCGAAATATTGCATTTTCTTTGAAATTTGATGCCCTGCAAAAGATGGGAAAAGTGCCCTGGGACTTGAAATAAGCCATCATTCTGGCATTTGCCTACAAGGAGTATGGCAATACCTAAGACAAATCCCACTCAGGGTGGTCACTAGTGGTGCAAATCAAACCAGGCAGCTCCTCGTAGTAGTCATCCAACGTTTATTAACGCTCTCTGGTGGGGAATTAACTAAGTAGCGATTAGTTGATTTACTTGGAGTCATAAAATGCACGTTGTTTATTCTTTGAAGATAATTTGTAGACAGGGATAGTGCTGGCAACATAGCTATTAACTTCGCGACCGTCGTAAATAGGGACATCCTGAACTAGCACCAACAGATATCGCACAGGTACTATGTGGGGTTATTTTGTTCGTCAGTTCATATACATTTTGCAAATAACACATAACAGGCTGTTACAAACGCTTCAGAATCAAAATTAATCGTATTATCTACGCGTCATTCTTGAAATTCGATGCGTATAGAATGCCACATAGAACAGTTATGACATCTGGTGCAAACGTTTCGCAAAAGACACAACATAACAGTAGGTCAATTAAAATTGACATAATCTTGTACCTATCAAATCACAATAATACTTAATAAATATGAAATGCAGTATACATGATGTAAAAATGTATCTCGGTTAGGTGTTCCATTACGCATTCTTATTCGGCTAACTATGTAAAGATTCTCGACCATTGATGTCGTCATACTTGACAAAAGAAAGTTAGTCTTAACTTTACATTACAAGTTATAATATTGTCTGCAACAATGTTGACTTCGAAATACTAAAGGCGGCGCAGCATACAACCTTGATTCAACCCAAAGGCAAAAGCATTATGAAAAGCATATCTGTAAATCACTGTAGGCTATTTGTAGTGATGAGGGTCAAGTTTGTCATGCTTGATCCGCAAAGGTTTGAAGCCATTCTTTCACTCAATGTGTGATCCTTAGTGATTAATTTAAGGAAACGCGGGATCGTCTCCAGTGGTCTCGGGGTTCATATTAAGAATCTGAATCCAAAGTTCCTGAGTTCGTTCCCTGTGTCTACCAAGAAATATTATTTCTGGTCTGAATGCTGGAACGGTACACTCAGTCTCGTGAGGTACTATTGAGAAGGGACGGGTTTGATTCCTACCTCAGCCATCCTAGAAGTAGTCCTCCACAGTTTCCCACTTCTACGTCAGATAACAGTCGGGATGGTACCTAAATTAAGGCCATGGCTGCGGGGCTATGTGATATCAAAGTTGCAAAGACCCTAAAAGAATCAACAACAAGATAGTTTTTAACGCACCAGAAAGGAAAATAAAATATATTAATGCATGGTTTTGAAAGTTAACATTTTCCACATTAAAACATCTTAGTTGTTGCTTTGTGACTCTATTTACTGTAATGTTACGAGACAGTGGAGTTACGGTTACATTAATATTGTCAACTCGCTAGCAATGCCAGCACCATGATACGTTGGGTAAGGATGGTGCCTCTCTTTAATAGCACGAGCCAGGAATGAAATTAACTTGTTTGTCAACAGCTCGCTGTTACATCATGGTACAAAATAGTTGTTCATCTCTGCTACATAAATATATCTCAGGACCCACTTGGCAAAGAATAAGCAGTTGTAAGTCTGTAGTGTTTGTTTTCATTTCTTACGACTTGCATCTTCGCATCTCCTATTATTTAATTGCATGATTAATGTATTTATATTATTATTTTACAAGCAAATTGACCACTTAGAATCACGCCACATCTTCATTTCTTTTTCCTCGTGCGGAATTTTCTCTGTGCCCAGTACTCTTTAATGCGTTCGCTGGCCGGATTCTGTTGTTTTTCTGTCCAGTCATTCTGTTGTTTCTCTGTCCAGTCTCTTCCAGTCTTCTTAGTTCTTTCTGCGGCTGAAACCCTTTCATATTTTTCACTGTGTTTAAATGTATTTCTGTTTAACAATTGAACCTATGAGATGTTGAATCTTTCCATATCCTTCTTTGTTTCCTTAAGCCATGCTGTGGCAGGAACGCCAATTCACCTCTTCTTCGTAGTCTCCAAGATTCTTTCCACCTTCTGGTAAACTTCTTTGTTGCTCCAAAATTTCCATCCGCTTTCAATGTGGGCAACTCCCATACTATTTCTGAGGATTCTTCTTTCCAAGACCTCTAGTTTTTTCAGCTTCTAGTTCATGCACAGTCATAGACTGACATATAAACATCCTGTTATCACCACGGTGTTGTAGTGTTTTATTTTGGCAGTGTTATTAATTTTATTATTATTGTCATTTTTTTTGTACCGCGCACTTGTGGAAGCGTGTGTTCGAGTGCACAATGATAGACTTACATTCAAGTCTCACACTTGAATATTATTATTAATAATAACGATAGATTTATCGGTGGATCAGTGGTTGGGTATTCGCGTCATTATCCAATATCTCGGGTTTCAATTACCAGCCTAGAAATTTGGATTTTTGAAGGACGATTTTTTTATTGCACCCCAAGTCGTAGGATGTCGGATCGGAAAGGATCTCTCATATCACATAATAGTAATAATAATAATGATAATAATAATAATTCCCCTCTCTAATGTTGATACCAAGAAGATTAATTAGGTAAGGAGACACGCTAGTTAGTTAGTTAGTTAGTTAGTAAGTTAGTTATTGTTGTTTTAAGGGGCGGAACTACGAGGTCATCTACCCCTAAGGAGGCACGTTATTCACAGACTTGGACAGGTACTCGTTCCCTGTCATTTATTATGCTATGGTAACAGTAACACTATCTATGCTGTTCTCACAGAAACAAACAATTAAAAAAGAAATTTTGGAAAAAGTGATCAGGAACTATATTAAACGTTTCGGAAAGCAGGAGTAGGAACACAAGGGCTTGAGTGCAATTATACTATTTGCAATTAGTCGTACATGATAGCACGAGAATGATGTATTCTCGAAGACGTGACACCCGAGCACCGGACTCTCGTTTTATTTCCTTTTGTGTCGTTCTCTCTCTCCGGGGTAATGATCCCGTAACCTCGATGGTGTAAGGTGAAGCCATGTAAATGCTAGAGGCGTGTCATTGCTCCTTGCAAACAAACAATCACGCAGCCTCCACAATGGCAGAGGTTGGCGCGTTGGCACTGACTTGTAACTGTAACAATTAGCCTATTGGATTGCAAGTTTCTTTACTCTGTTGAGTAAGACCTGGAAATAAGACTGCCGAGCCATCAAGACTCGAACTTGCATTCCAGGCACGCCCAAAGGCAGTTCACTTGCAAGTCTTGGATGAAGAGGACACTGCAGAGCAATTTATTGAAGATGTTGATAGGCAACACTACGTGTAATCTACAGTAATTCTCGTAATTCATCTTGTTTCCAACAATGCAAATAGAGTTTCCCTTTTTGTGATGCGACGAGAATTTTGGACCGAGACATTTCCTCTGGGTTAAATTTACAGTGTCATGGCCATAATTATCTCATCTGTTGACATAAAAACAATCATGGCATTAGTTTCTTCATAGAATGTTAGAAGTGAATTCACCCCTTGAGCTCACGAGTATAGTGTCCATGTCCAGAAAATTGCTCAGCAGTGACATCCTCGTCGAAGACGTAAAGGTGAACTGTGTTTGGGTGTGAATTGTAGGTGGCGTGAACGGAAAACGCACTTGCTCCAATTGGGCAATGCGGAAGATCCGTGTTTCATTCTGAACGGCACCTAGGTCTTACCCTACAAATGTGACCGCTATAAGAGGATCCTAAGTTGTTTCTGAATGTAGAATAGTCTGAAAATAGAGTAAAAAAATGGGTCACAACCAGTCGCACGTGAAAGAGGGACGTTGTGAAACATCCTATAACCACGTTGATGATAGGATGACAGTAAACGTGTTTCAACAGCTACATAGTGTAGAACTTTAGAGGTGATGGATGCTTTACTGAACTTTTGAATTTCGACGTACCGTTTTCATTGCTCTCAAGCAGGGAAACCAAAAGTCTATGCTATATGGTTGACCTGGGGGCTGAGATGTATTATTACATAGTAGGCCAAATAACTGAAACTTCAAAATGTGGAGACAGAAAGTTTATTTTATTTCTAGAGAAGAATGTAGGAACTGGAAAAGGGTGACTTTTGATTCGGTGATAATGAAAATATTTGCTAATATTTACCAGGCCTGCTAGTAGTAGGCTATAGGAATAGGGCACTAGGCCACGCCGTGGCCAACCATGTCTAGCAGGTAATCACCCAACCCCTAAACAAATGCTGTCAAGACCAATACGTTTGATAGAGCTCTAAAAGGCTTTCAGGCTGAAATATTTAATTTAGAATTAAATAGCGATGGCTTCGCTGCATTGGGTATAGCATGCAAACAATCACTGTAGTGATCTTTACCTACTATTATGCTCAAGACTTGCCTGTTTCCTCTTTACACTGTGTAGTATCAGTGATATAATATTCGAGTGAATACTGGTGTCTCGCGGGACTTCCCCTTGTTAGTCGCGGTGATGAATGTATGTGCTGAAGATGAAACTTGTTGTCATGTGAAACACGGACACAACCCAGCGGTCGGCGCGCGCTCTGTCGGGGGAATACCAACAACTAACGGTTGTGTCGCCGTATCTCGTTAGAGCTGATGTCTCTGAGGTGGGTCTAGTAACACTGTTAGTCACATTTTAACACCCTGGCACACTTTCACGACATTCTCCCTCCTGGGATATCAACCCCATTCAAAACTCCATTATTGAAAGGCTTAGCGAATTCGATCAGCAGACTACAGCACGTGTTGCGTGGTCCACATCTCAGAAATGATGCATTGTGATAGCGCTACGTGGACTACACCTGTGTGCATGTACGTGAAGAAGGCCAGTGGTAACCGGCTTCGGTGGTGTAGTCGGTAGCATGCTGAGTTCCTATGTCCAAGATCGCGGTTTCAAACCCGGCTGAAGTCGTCGGAATTTTTATGAGCGTTAAAATCCTTCAGTATGCCTTCCTTCGGAGGGGAAGTAAAGCCGGCGGTCCCATGCCATAGATTTATGGCATGTAAAAGAACCTTCCACTAATTAAAATGTGTGAAGCTACATTGTAGGTTAGATTTCGTAGAAACGCTCTATCAAAGTTCCAACGTTCACCACTAGGTGTCAGTGACATCTGGTAGCGAAAGTTGGAACTACTAGAAAATGAACGGAACTTGTGGCTCACCCTATGGGTGTCCGCTTTGAAGCAGCTACAGACTCTGGCGAGCCGAAAATGTCCTCGGACACTCCCGGCACTAAAAGCCATACGCTAAATAAAATAAAATAAATAAATAAATAAATAAATAGAGGCCAGTGACGTAACCAGGGTTTGCTTCTGGAGGGGGATGAGCTGTAAATGGGACCACGCCTACCCGTCATCACCGATTTCGTCTAAATTTATAGCATTTCACATCGAAAATCTGACATGTATTGACCGGGAATCGAACCCGGTCTACCTTGGTGTGAGGCCAACAGCCTGACCGCTCCTCTGCAGTTAAAATGGACCCAAAACCCACAACATTATTATTATTATTATTATTATTATTAATTAGACTATTAATAATAAGAAATCGGGCACTAATTCGTGTTAACTGACTAAAAGTTCAGTTAATTAAATATTAATTAGAGTCATAGTAAAAAAGGAAGAAACTGTCACTTTATGTAGTCGACAGTAGAAACCTGGCCGATGTCGTCGAATTCTTTTAAGAGCGTTAAAAATCCCTCAGTATGTCTTCCTTCGGAGGGGAAGTAAAGCCGGTGGGCCCAAGTCAAAGATTTATGGCATTTAAAAGAACCTTCCAGTAACTAAACTTGTGTGAAGCAAAATTTGTAGGTTAGGTTTGATTAATACTCTTAAGTTCCAACGTTCGTCACCGGGCGCTATTGCAATGGCATCTAGTAGTAGCCAAGTTCACAGCTAGGTGTCGTGGATGGTAGCATTTGGTAGCGAAAGTAGGAACTACTTGAAATTATCGTCTGCAGTCTGGACTTGAATTAAAAACAGATAACACACACTAATACAGTCATCACAATTAACACCAGTTATCAAACAGGTTCTACACACAACCAAAGTACACGGGGCTACATGAGCGCCTTGTCGCAGCGCCTAAACTGAGGAACCAACCAACCGTTGGTGTGGGTCGGGCGAGGCATGAGCCGCATATGTTAGCGTAGTATCCAGGCAGCGGTTGGCGCAGCGGATGGAGTACATAACGGTAATCCGAGGGTCGTGGTGTCAAGTCCCTGTGAGGAAACTTTTTTTCGTGTTTTAATTTTTAATTTGTATGTTGTTTACACTGCAAATAAACCGAAATAATGCTCAATATACAGAGGCGAGCAAATTATTTGACTCGATGGCATTTTTCCAACATTTACTTTGTCCTTTTTGTGACTTAATACAGTAGAAATGTTTTGCAAGGCGCTGAAATTAGTTTAAATGTTTAATAAATAGACTTAGTGACATATTTTTAAAGAATGTGATAGTTAACTAATTTGTCACAGTTTCCAATAAAAGAGGAGCCCTATTAAGGCAGAATGTCCCACTTTTTTTTGATTGTTTATTCTAGTTTTCATGTGAATTTAGACCAGAGAGATTGGAAGTATTTTATTACCAATGGTGAAAATCAATCACGACCGCACTATGCCAACATTACAATAGACTTTTTAAAAGAATTCAAGAGTGAAGTTTTGGACCAACTGCTGTTTAGTCCAAACCAGCACTGAATGATTTTCACCTTTTTCGAGAATTTTTGCGGTATGGTTGGGCGGCAACGCCTCGCCAAAAAGGAAACACTTCAGGAGACTGCCCAGACGTTCCCACCTCAGTGGTGGCAGAATATTTTGTCGAGGGCATTGGATAGCTGGTGTAACGATACGACAAATGTTTCAATCGTTTTGGCGATTATGTTGATACGTAAGAATAAATCAAGCAAACATTTAGTAGTAAAATCAGTTTGGTATGTCAATCTGTTATTTTTATACAGTCCATCGGAACTTGAAAATAAAACAGTTTCTAACTTAAGTTTGACTTAAAACAGCAAATGAATTGTTAGAAGCCATTTTACAGTGTTGCCTATTTCCATTTAAGAAAGCTTTGTGATGACCGACTGGGAAGGTTTCTTTAGTTAAAACAGCAATGCAACTCAACACACATAGGGGGGGCAGATGACCTCGTAGTTCCGCCCCTTAAAACAACAATAACTAACTAACAACTCAACACAATATTATCCATGCAAAATGCACTCCCATTCGGATACTGACGGTTGGAAAGCTAACTGACAAGTGGAGTATTTTTGGAAAGGGATGAGGAAAGATGCCGGCTCCGTGGTGTTGGGGTAGCGCACCTGCCTCTCACCAGGAGGCGCCAGGTTTTAGAAACTGACGTGAGGACTGGAACGGGGTGCCATCAGCCTCGTGAGGAGAATTGAGTAGTTGTCTGACAGCAAGGCAGCGCCCCGGTCACGAAAACCAAGATTAACGGCCGTGGGGACCCGATGCGCTGACCACGCGTCACCCTAATATGTGCAGGCCAAATGGCTGGGCAGCGGTCGCTTGGTAGGCTTGGCTGCCACCTGTCTGGCTAACTGAACAGCTCACTGTTTTTGTCGTTGAGTAAACGTTGACTTAGGCTAACACTAACTACTGTATTTTACACGAGTGAAAAAAAAATGTTGTCAAACTCAATCTCAGCATTTGTCATCAATCCGAGGAGTGGTTCTATTCAAATGAAAACCTTCATTAACATTCATATTTTCATTCATTGGCTCTTATGGGGAGATATTAATCCTCCTGATCACCCCTCGTATTTATGCCACTAAATAGGGCCTAATTATCACGCACTAAGTCAGCACCGAACGGTATATTTCCACTTGTATTTTTAGCCTATTTTAATTTTATAAAAAAATAGTCTTATGAGATCACCTTTTGCCCATGTGTGTGTGTGCCTCAAGATGGTAGCTGTGCGCAATTTTATAATTACGTTTTTATTTCTTGTGTATTATTCATGCGATCGACGTGAACGTTTGAATAATGAACCTACGCAAAAATCGTCATCTAATAGTACATAACTCTATGGCCTGCAAATAGACTATAAAAATCCAACATGGCGACCAACCGGAGTATTTGGACGGTTCTCAATATCTACGAATCTATTCTAGCAATCAAACTGAAATTTTGTATGTTGATAGAGGCAATTAACATAGGTCTAAGTAGGATATATGAAAATAGGCTGTATAGTTCTTCACGGAACTACTTGTTTTACATATCTGTGTCGAAACCTTAGGCTCTCAAGTAACGATATGTCAACACCCACTGCTCCCGCAAAAACTGTATGGGTAACGATCCACCGTTATCAGCTTTAATTACTAATTATTTACTCTCAACACATTTTACTTTCGAAAGGATTTACTGACGACTTTTCATTTTCATGACCATCTGGTGATGTAACGTGGCTGTCGCCCCGGAGGTCCGGGTTCGATTCCCGCCACTGGAACGAAATGTAATTCTGGTTTGAGGGCGGAACAGGGTATACTCAACCTCATGAGGTTAAACTGAGTTAAATTGATTCTTACCTCAGTCATCTTAGAAGTGTTTTTCCCACTTCTACTCAGGCAAATGCCGAGATGGTTCCTAACTTAACACCACGGCCGCCTCCTTCCCAATCCCTACCGAAATTAAGAATACACACACTAATACAGCCATTACAATAACACAGGATATCAGACAATATGAATGACCGCGTTGTCCAAGCTCTTCAAATGTTCAAATGAACAGCAATATCTTAATTTTTGTCGAAGGACACGTTCTTGGGAAGATGAGCCTTATTTTAGTAAGTATTTATACGCACAGGTCATTCCCTCAGGGAACAGTGCCCACTATAATTTAGGTAAGTTACAATGCTATTGACGAACTGAAAAGCATTCAAAACCATAGAGACTAAGAGGTTTCTTCCAAATCATATGCACTATACTCCCGATCCTGGTCAGAACTTGCATGTCTTACACAAACTTGTTATATTGCGTATTATGCTGAAACTAAATTCTTCTTTTATATGGAGCCTCATTAATGCAACTTAAGTTTTACCAAGGACCTTCGCATTTTCTTTCTTTTTCTACTCTCTTATTACTTTCAACTTTATGCGGACGAACTTGTTGTAAAATGATATTCTCTTGAAGGAGAGGGTACATATCATTTGCATCAATAGAGCAATGAACAATTTGTTTATCTTCTCCCTTCGAATAAGATAAAAAAAACTTTTCTTTTCTCTATTCCGTTCGCAGTAAATGTCTTACGTGGCGGCCTGACAGACAGACAGACAGACAGACCACTAGCTCGTTGGCTCCCTGGGGGGTTAGGTCGTGCCAGTCTGTCCTAAAGGTGATTGTGACACGGACCAAGGGTGGGCAATTCCCTCCCCTTGTTATTCACTACAGGACACTCGCTGCTGCTGCTGCTTCTACTGGACCAAGGGGGGTGAGGTGAAGGTTTTGGATCATTAGAGTTGTAGCGAGAACCTGAAAACTGGACGGGAGAAAAGAAGAAAGAAATAAAAAACTAAAAGAAATAAAGGAAGTTCGGCGTGTGAGGAAATGGTAACAGCTTCTCTGTCTTTGTCGCCCTTTTTTTTTCAATCTATCTTCCTCTCTCTGTTCTTGATCTTCGTCCAACCAACCAAGCAAGCAACGTACAGTAAATGGTTTCATAAACCCATTCATTCACTCTTTCTCAGAACACGTGCTGCTTATAACAACATGTTCATTCCATTTTTTCTCTCCTTTTGTGATGGATTTTTCATTTCGCCTCGTATGTTCACTTCCTCCTTCTCCTTGTCCTCAGGCACGACATTTCAAACCCTTGCCTTCCTCCTCCTCAATTGTTTGAGATTTGCGCCGTCATCAGAGAAAATATAAAAGTCTGTGTGACATAAAGCTCTATTGTCACCCAGACTTTTACAGCAATAACGATACCCAGTTTTTCGCTTTTCATTGTAGTAACAAGGATTTATAGATGTGCTACAAGCCATGGCATATAAAAGAGCTTTGTCAAAGAAAAATGAAATTATTATATTCAGTCGTCTCCCTCTTTGAATTACGTGTTAAATTTGTTTTCTTTATTATTATCGTGATAGAAGCCAGTTTTCAGTGTTGCCTTAGTAAACGAAATTTAAGGTTCCCTAATCCTGAAAAAGAATGCATGAGATTTAGACTATTTATTAATCTCATGTAAATTGTTTTCAGGATTATGGAACCACCCATCACAATTGGGTACAATTGTGTTGACCGACTGAAACACATTAAATTTTGATTTGTTTTCTTTTTAATGAGAAAGAATAGAAATGCCACTATATAATAATATCGTATGGCCTCGGGTGCCTGGTGCAAGCTTTGTTGATTGACACCCAGAGGGTAGCTTGCATGTCGAATTTCGTCGTTCCTTTGAACGCTATGAAAGTCAAGGAGGTTAGATATCTAAACTCCTTGACACTACAGCGCTTTCAAGTAGAGAATGGAGGAACTTTGTGTTGGCGGAAAATCCCGAGATTAATTTTGCCATTGAACACGGCCTACTAAATTCAAATGGGTTCTTTAACATGCCAACAACGTATGACATGAGTATCGTGATTTTTGTCGCCTTCAAAAATCACTTACCATGGCCAGGGGCGAACCTGCAATCTTGGGGTTGGTAGTCCGACACTATAACCACTCACCCACCGTGGCAAGCCAGAAATGCCACTGAGGATATATGAATAGTCGTCATTTTAAAATATGGTCTCGGTATGTTAGGCGGCGATTGCCCAGTAATTGCTGTTGTTGTTGATTATTATAGGGGCTTTCCGACATCCTGATCTTGTAGCCCCGTGTACTTGGGTGTGTGTAGAATTAGTATGATAACCTATATCACTGTGATGTCTGTTCAAGTGTGTGTAATTTTAATTGAGGGAGGATCTGGGTAGGAAGCGTCCATGGCCTTCAGTTAGCTACTATCCCGCGTACTCAGGTGGTTTCACACGAATCGGTATGCGATTGGTCCTAACCCTTATAAAAGTGCAGGGGGAGATGGTTTTATGAGGGGTGTTGCCTCAGTTTCTCTTTCCAATACAATAGTTACACAGTCACAGTACCTTAAAATCACGAGGGACATCTGTTGTCGAGAGAAAGGAAGCCGATAGAGAATCCTCATTACCAGCTGGGCGGGACTGAGCGGTAGGATTGTGGGGAAGAAAGAACGCCATATGGGTACGCGTTTGCCGTCTCGACCATACCACGAGGAGACGCAGAAGCGGATTGTCAAGTATCTCGTATGACTTGTTCAACACCCGATAGTCCCTGGGGGTTCAAGAACAAGGGCAGTCGTCCTGCACGCTATTAGGTAGTACACATCTCGTCATGTTCCATCTCAGTATCTTATCAGAAACCGTGGACCTAGAGATGTTTCAGGGGGTCACAGACTTCCTACATCTCTGACATCCAATGACCTCACCGCATTGAAATTCAGTGAGATCCACAGATCATGCGATTCTGCTGTCGCACATTGTATGCAGCCTACTGCAACCACTTGTCATATATTCCACGTGGTAGGCCTAGATAGCGTTCCTGACATCCATTTAGGAAAACTCGCCATGTAGGAGGAACGTGGCGTAGTTTGTAGCATGCTGAACTGCTGTGCCCAAGATAGCGGGTTCAAACCTGGCTGAAGTCGTCGGATTTTTTAAGAGCGTTAAAATCCTTTAGTATGCCTTCCTTCGGAGGGAAAGTAAAGCCGGCGGTCCCATATCATAGATTTATGGCATGTAAAAGAACCTTCCACTAATTAAACTTGTGTGAAGCTAAATTTGCTTGTTAGATTTCGTTAAAACGTTCTATCAAAATTCCAACGTTCACCACTAGGTATCAGTGACATCTGGTAGCGAAAGTCGAGACTACTTAAAATTGAACGGAACTTGTTGCTCACCCTAGCAGCTACAGCGTCTGGCAAGCCGAATGTGTCCTCGGACACTCCCGGCACTAAACTCCATACGCTAAATAAATAAAATACAGTAAATTGGAGCAGGTGGAACAATTTAAGTACATGGACTGTGTATTCTCTCAGGATGGTAGTGTGGGGAAGGAATTCGATGGTTGGTTGGTTCCTCAGTTTAGGGGCTGCGGCAACGCGGTCATGTAGCCCCGTGTACTTTGTGTGTGTGTAGAATCTGTCTGTGTTAATTGTGATGGCTGTATTAGTGTGTGTATATGTTTCTTAATTCAAGTAAGGACCGCAACTTTGAATTTTTCAAATAGTTCCTACTTTTGCTGCCAAACGCCACCGTCGACGACTACTAGGCCTAGTTCAGAACTCAGCTACTAGACGCCACCGCAGTCGGCTTTTGGCAACAAACGTAGAAACCTAAGAACGTTGTTTACATTCCTAACCTATACAATTTAGCTTCACACAGGTGTAATTAGTGGAAGGTTCTTTAACATGCCATAGATCTATGGCATGGGACCGCCTGCTTTACTTCCCCTCCGAAGGAAGGCATACTGAGGGATTTTTAACGCTGTTACAAATCTGACGGCTTCGGCCGGGTTTGACCCGTTATCTTGGGCATAGAAGCTAAAAGGAATTAGAGTCGAGTTTGAGAGAAACCAATGCAGTGAGCTCTCAGTTGCGATCTACAGTATTCTGTAAGAGAGGAGTTAGTGTAGCGACGAAACTCTCCCCACACCGCTTAGTATTTAGACCAACCTTGCTGTATGGAAGTGAGAGCTGGGTAGGTTCAGGATATCTGATA
Organism: Meconema thalassinum; assembly: GCA_946902985.2. Lineage (NCBI taxonomy): Eukaryota > Metazoa > Arthropoda > Insecta > Orthoptera > Tettigoniidae > Meconema > Meconema thalassinum. Next base: position 1,214,421,312 of record OX336388.2, read on the forward strand.
TATAAGCTAGAGGTAACTGATATGAGGGTAGCGTGAATGATTGCTGGGACAAATAAATGGGAGCAATGGCCGGAAGGTACTCGTAATGCAGAATTAAAGGTTAAATTAGAAATGAACACACTAGATGAGTCGACTCAAATGATGGGGTCATGTGAAGAGAATGGGGGAGGAGAGATTACCTAAGAGGTTAATGATTTCGGCTGTAGAGGGTAAGAGATGCAGAGGTAGACCTGGGAGGCGAAGGTTTGATTCATTGTTGAACGATTTCAAAGTGAGAGTTGTAGAAGCAGAAGAAACCGCAGTGCTAAATGTTAGTAGGGGATCATGGAGGCGACTTATTCGCAAACAGAGGCTTGCAGAGTTGACTGGACGCTGAAATGCAAATCAGTCTCAAATGAAAATGTATGTATAGGGGAGACTTGGATAACTTCATGGTACGGCTAATCCGCAGTACTTGAAATATGTACTTTTTCTGTAGAGTGCAAGAGACGAGTTCATCTCACCAGTTGTGTTGATTTCACTATCTTTACTGTGAATTTCGAAATGACTAATACTACCGCATAGTGATAAAATCGAGAAAATCTGTAATGTATTTTTTTACCCTTTTTTCTTAGAACTACATATATTAGTTAGTTAGTTAGTTATTGTTAATTTACGAGGCAGATGACCTCGTAGTACCGTCCCTTAAAATAATAACTAACTTATACTCTGTGAGCTGCCTGAATAGGATTGACATTTCGCCGGAAATTCCACGTCAGTCATCACCCCGCTGCCTCTTGACCAATCCATGTTCGCATAGTTGATGTCATAATACTCTGCGTTGCAAGATTACATCCCACGTGCTTCAGTGCCTGGTCAGCAGCTGTATCTCTGTCTTTTACAATTTGGCAACCTCGTTCTCAGACCACATGGCGAGGCGAGAACTGTCAATCCCATTCTGGTAGCTTACGGAGTATATATACTAACTAATAGGCCCTACATGTAGTTTTATGAAAACGGATAAAGAATACAATACAAGTGTTTCGGTGATGCATTTATGCGGTAGTGGTAGTAATGAAGCATGTTATTAGATGTAGATTGGTTGGTTGGTTCTTAAGTTTAGGGGCTGCGACAACGCGGTCATGTAGCCCCGTGTACTTTGGGTGTGTGTAGAATCTGTCTGATAACTGGTGTTAATTGTGATGACTGTATTAGTGTGTGTTATCAGTTTTTTTTTTAAATTTAAGGACTGCAACTTAGAATTTTTCAAATTGTTTCTATTTTTGCCGCCAAGCGCTACCGTCAATGACTACTGGGCCAAGTTCAGAACTTAGCTACTAGACGCCGCTGCAGTCGGCTCTTGGCAACGAACGTAGAAAACTAAGAGCGTTGTTTACATTCTTAACCTATCCAATCAGTGCAATTAGTGGAAGGTTCTTTAACATGCCATAAATCTATGACATGGGACCGCCGGCTTTACTTCCCCTCCGAAGGAAGGCATACTGAGGGAATTTTAACGCTCTTAAAAAATCCGACGGCTTCGGTCGGGTTTGAACCCGCTATCTTCGGCAAATGGGCAGAGAAGCTCAGCATGCTACCGACTACGCCACCGAAGCCGCCTTGGATGTAGACAATCACACTGTAGATTTAGAAAAGATATCGTGAATTTTCATTTCATCTGTCATTCATTTAATCATTGCCCCAGAGGAGTGCGTCAGGCCTCGGCAGCCGGCACAGTCCAAATCCTCGCCGCTAGATGGGGGCTTCATTCATTCCATTCCTGACCCGGTCGGAGACTGGAAGCAGGCTGTGGATTTTCATTTTCATTTTTCATCGTGAATTTAACCCTAATACCAATAGTATGAAAAAGAAAACAAACAAAAATTGCTGAATGTCTTTTAAAGTGTTATTAATTGATTTAGACAACACATGCCAGATGAAATTTTAAGAACTGAATGCCGCTAATATGTAAGAATTTAATTTCTATGTTAAGTTTTTTAAACCCTTTCTCTTAATTTTTTAGACTATGTTTACTATCAACCCCTTAATATTGCAGATTTAGCTGAGTCTCCCCTATATGTATGTTGCCTATGTACCTAATTTCATCAATTAATGGGATATGTAGAAAATTCTCGTTAATTTTCTACCACACAATTATTAAGGACAATACAGTAGCTTGTGTTCACATCGATGAATGATCCAGAATGTTGCGAACTAATTATTGATGCAATTAATATAGCCTAGTGGTTTCATTCTTTCAATGCTCATTCTTTTCCGTTATCAAAATATACTGCTACTACTAAAAGTGAGCTTCAAAGCTACTTTTCTGTTTATCCATGCGTATTTTCTCGTGTGGAAAAGGAGTTGATAGTAGTAAATCTTTTTCCTCCCGGCTACAACACTTGAAGAAGGGCCATTTAAGAGTAGAAAACAGAGCCGAGAGTTTCTATCGCAAACAGGAAGCTCTCTACCGCGTCACGCTCAATTTGGTCTTGTGGAGAGGCCAAACAAAACAAAGCTTTGTTCCCTGTTGCTGTCTACTGGGGTTATCTCACTCATAAACAAAGTTGTGAAAACTCGCAATACACAATTACTGAAATACATAGAACAGTACTTTTCAAATGGTCGTGCGTGTGGAGCTTCTAGCCAATGTTGTGATAGTTCCACTTAGTGAAATATCCGCTCACTCATTTTCTCATATGAAATTAGAGTCTTCATTCCTGTAAATAGTCTGTAGAATTTAATTTATTCTGATTCCTATCACACATAAATAAACTTCGGACTAGCAAAACAATTGAAACATCTAGTTTATCATCTTGGCTTACAGGATGGAGCCGCGTTGTGTATCGGTGGTAGTAGTAGTACATTTTGATAACGGTAAAAATAAGCAATAAAAGAATGAAACCAATATATTCATTACATGAATTCCTGGATATCAAAACAGGTTAATTAGAGAGGCAATAGAGGTCGTGAGGCATCCCAATAATTTCAATCTTGAAGTTGGTTTCAAACTTAGCAACACTTGGAAAGTTCTCCTAGAGCGCGACTGGCAGGGGCGCGGACCAATCAGGGAGCAGCGTAACGTCAATGTAGGGCAAGCAGGCACCTCTCGCTGGCAATAACCGTCAGTTTGAGTAGGACACCAACTCGTACCTACCCATGATTAAGGCTGCTGCAGTGACAATCACTGATACACGACGTGGCTCCATCCTATAAGCCTAGATGATAAACTAGACACCGGCCACGAAAGCCTATGATCTAAATTGAAACATCTTTCATCTAATTAATATAGTAGCTTTCAGTTGGTCAACGCCCAATCATATCAATTACTGGAATATGTGAAAAATAACCTGAAATGAATTACATGTGACTAAGATTTTTGTATATTGTTACGGACTATTGACGAAGAAGAAATCTAAGGGATGACATATTTCACTCGTCAGGCAAGCATCATCAGAACTAAGTATGCAAGACAAAACAGTATCAATCCTACAGTGACACCCACAGACAGCCTCTGCCCTCCAAAAACAAAATACAAGAAAACCTGTCAGAAAACTTAGTCATCATCATCTTGCACAGTTTCCAGCCATTGGCCGGGTCTGTTTGGAACACAAGCCTCTGCAACGTCTTCTGTCTTCCCACCATCTCTCAGCCTCCACCCTTGTCCAGTCTTCTCCTCTCTTCTTCACGCTTTCTTTCACCTCCTTCAGCCACCTGTCTATCGGTCTTCCTCTCGGTCTCTTTCCTTTCCACTTCGTATCTTGTATCCTCCTGGGTATCCTCTTCTCCTCCTCCATTCGCTTTACATGTCCATACCATCTAAGTCTAGATTTCTCTTTACCATCCTGTAATGGTTCCTCCTTCATTAATTCTCTGGTCCTCTCATTTCTTATTCTGTCCTTCTTTGTAGTGCCAATACTGCTTCCCAAGAAACTCATCTCACTGGCCTGTATTTTGGTCTTCTCCCTTCCTTTCATAACCCAAGAAAACTTAGGATGTGAGGTAATTATTGCTGATAAATATTAAAGCACTAGCAGTAGTACCCGGCTTCGCCCGGTGGAATGATGAAAATATCTCAAAGTCTCCTTAGAAATATAATGGACTTAAAATCTAGGTCATTTGCCCCCTAAGACAATGAGGGCGTAATATCTAGGTCATTTACCCCTTTGATAAGGATGATAATGAAAACTACTGTTGTATTGACACGTCAAACTTACAAACTACCGTAATAGAAATACATATTTCAAAATTCACAGGCGAGGAAAACTTATTGTGTGTGGTGATTAATGGTGTAATGGGCGTAACATCTAGTCATTTGCCCTTATGGTGAGGATGATAAGGGAAACTACTACCTGTATTGAATTGACACTTCAACTTATAATGTACACAATGTACTGTAATAAAAAAAAATATTTTAAAAATCACAGTCGAGAAATACTTTATGCGGCGGTGATTAGTGGTATGATGCGTGTAACATCTAGGTCATGGCGTACTGCTCGGCAAAGAATATGGGTCCAAGCTGCACGAACCTGAGATGATCGCAGATGATGACGAAATATGATGACACACGTTCGGGGTTCCCCGTCGTATTTAGATTGGCCGGGGAATCCCTCACTCTTTCGCAACACCACAGTGGCTTGAGCAACGGCCCTGTGCTGGCATCAGCATAGACAGCAGATAACACGGCGGGCTCGGAGAAGTCCTCTCATGTCACTTCGCGATGAATCAGCAAGCTATTCTCACAACTGCCCCCCCCCCCAGGGTCTCACAACTTGTGGGACGTGGGTTGGCGACCACGGGACCCCAGCTGAGTCTGGCATCGCTTCTACTTCCTGGTGCCGGGCTCCTTTCAGTTCTCTTTCCTGTCGTCCTCCCTTGTTCTCTTCCGACCCCGACTGTATTAGGGTATCCGCGGCCTAGGGAGTCTTTCAATTTCTCGCTTAATTGGCCGTTGTTTCATTTTTCCTGATGCCCTCATTCTTCGAGGGGTCTGCCTTCTTTTCCTTTTCATAATATCTCCTGTCTTCTGCCCAAGGCCCTCAAAGAGGCAGGGTGTGTGTAGCCCCACCACTTCTGGTACACCCTCAAGGTCTAGTTAGTTAGTTATTGTTGTTTTAAGGGGCGGAACTACGAGGTCATCTGCCCCCTCAAGGACTTATGGCTGGTGAGTTAGGAAGCTGGCTACCCCGAGGGATTCCTGAGCTAAATGCAGAGAATGTAGTGGTATGTCAGAAATTTCAAGTGGACAGTGTTACTCATCGAATTCCAAAAGGTAAGTATGTAAAATTTGGTTTAGATCGGTGAAACCGTGTAGATTTGTGCCAAAGGGCCTAAATGCAGAAAATAGATTCGTCTGTCCGAAATTTCATGTCGACAGTGCTACTCGTCGGGTTACAAAGGGTAATTATAAACAATTTGGTTCAGATCAGTGAAACGGCGTAGATTTGTCACAAAGGGCCTAAATGCAGGGAAAGGGGTGGTCTGTCCGAAATATAAAGTGGACAGTGATACTCGTTGGATTTCAAAGAGTAAGTATACTAATTTTGGTCCAGATTGGTGAAACGATGTACATTTGTGCCGAAGGGTCTAAATACAGGGAATGGAGTGCTCTGTCCGAAAGTTCAAGCAGACAGTGTTACTCGTCGGTTTCCAAAGGGTAAGTAACTTACATAAAGATTGGTTGAGATGGGTGAAACTATGTAGATTTTTGCCTAAATGCAGTAAATGGAATGGTCTATCCGAAATTTCATTTCGACAGTGTTACACGTCGGGTTCCAAAGGGTAAGTATGTATAATTTGGTTCAGATCGGTGAAACAGGGTAGATTTTTGCCAAAGGGCCTAAATGCAGGGATTGGAGTGGTCTGTCCAAAATTTTAAGTGGACAGTGTTACGCGTAGGGTTCCAATGGGTAAGTATAAAAATGTTGGTTCAGATCGGTGACATGGTGTAGATTTCTGCAAAAGGGCCTAAATGCAGGTCATGGGGTGGTCTGTCCGAAATTTCAAGTGGACAGGATTACCCGCAGGGTTCCAAAGGGTAAGTATACAAATTTTGGTTCAGATCGGTGAAACGGTGTAGATTTGTGCCAAAGGGCTTAAATGCAGGGAATGGAGTAGCCTCTCTGATATTTCAAGCAGACAGTGTTAGTCGCAGTGTTCCAAAGGGTAAATAAACAAATTTTGGTTGAGATCGGTGAAACGGTGTACTGTAGATTTTTGCAAAAGGGCCTAAATGCAGGTCATGGGGTGCTCTGTCCGAAATTTCAAGTGGACAGGGTTACCCGCAGGGTTCCAAAGGGTAAGTATACAAATTTTGGTTCAGATCGGTGAAACGGTGTAGATTTGTGCCAAAGGGCCTAAATGCAGGGGATGGTGTAGCCTCTCCGATATTTCAAGCAGACAGTGTTAGTCGCAGTGTTCTAAAGGATAAATATACACATTTTGGTTGAAATCGGTGAAACGGTGTACATTTGGGCCAAAGGGCCTAAATGCAGGGAATGGAGTGGTCTGTCCGCAATTTCAAGCAGACAGTGTTAATCGCAGGTTTCCAAAGGGTAAGTATACAAATTTTGGTTCCGATCGGTGAAACGGTGTAGATTTGGACCAAAGGGCCTAAATGCAGGGAATGGGGTGGTCTGTCCGAAATTTTAAGTGGACAGTGTTACTCGCAGTGTTCCAAAGGGTAAGTATACAAATTTTGGTTCTGATCGGTGACACGGTGTAGATTTGTGCAAAAGGGCTTAAATGCAGGGAATGGGGTGGTCTGTCCGAAATTTAAAGTTGACAGGGTTACCCGCAGGTTTCCAAAGGGTAAGTATGCAATTTTTGGTTCAGATCGGTGAAACGGTATAGATTTGTATGCATAACAGACAAACAAACAGACAGACAAACTTTCTGCTTTATATAGATTAAGCACCGAAAGAAGAACTATTTATTTTATTGTTGAAAAACTTAGAAATAAATTTCCATCAACAAAAACAGTCTTCAAAGCTATCTTTAGATTTGTTGCGTGAAAACTCTGATAGTATTGAAGATCAAACCCTTTCATTTGGTCAGCGTTTTAATCAGCCTTTCGCTGGAATGAATTTAACGTCTTTGTTTGCATTTGCCAAAAGATGATGATTATCCAAACTACCTCCAATAAGTTGGGTATCCTGGCGGCAGCTGTCGGAGTGTTTGGTATTCCCGATAAACTGTGGCTTGCAACTTCAATATGCTAATTGGACCCTTCAACCTTACCGATCGATTTCCATTAGTCATTCGCGAGAGTAACACAGGTGTTAAACGGATAAAAACGTTCCATCCTTTCTAACTCTCTTCAAATCGCCATTAAGTACGTACATTTTTACATCTCTGAAGAATCTTCCTTCGAGCTGGGGAAATGGAATTACAATAAATCAGCATAAAAAACTACGGAAACAACGCTTCTTTTTTTCAAACCCCTCTTATTTTCTCTTTGCGTGTGAAGACGTAAAAAGAAGGAATGACATGTTAACGAAATATAGAAGTCTCGTCTTGGAATTAGTTTCGTTTCCTAGCGTGGCGCCTCCTCTCTAATGGTGTTTGCCTGCCTTGCTTAGTGTAGGTGCGTGTTGATTGACAAGCGTAGGGCGTGTTGAGAAATTATAGAGCAAGCATCTCCATTAGTAAACCATACAGTTCCTCTTTCGCAGCAAGTGGCGTGGAAGTTTAACTTCAATACCTGAAGAAGGGCTGCTCATTAACGACGTCTAGTCCTAGTGAAAGGTCATAAGTAGTGGCGTACGCTGCGTTCAAGACTTGGGCTAGCTCATAAGTTTTTACGGTGTTTATTTATAACAACCAATTTTAAGAATAACATACACGCGCCTTGCTTCAATTAAAATAACTGTAATTAAAATATTATGGTGTCTGAAACCATTTCTCAGGAATTGATATTTAATGTGTTTTCAATTAACAATACGATTGTTTGTCTAATCCTGAAATCAATTTTACATGATAATAAATACACTTGGATGACCAGTTTCGATCGTCAAGCGATCATCATCAGATCCATTACACTTAGGCTATGAAATCTATGTCTACAAGTATGGATGATGGTATTTGCATTATGTGCACTTATTTTGTGGAAGTAGTTAAACTAACACAACTAGTCAATATGTGATTTTTTGTCAAGATGCTGAAAGTGGTGATTGACCCTCACATTTGCTTGCTTAAGGGGGGACGTATGCAAAATTGCACTCCAGTAAAAGAAGTATTGTAGCTCCCAGAGTTTTAAGGATAATGCTATATAATTTTAATCACATGATTATGAGTATGCTAGGCATGTTTGTGTTTCTTTTCGTGGTGATAATTCAAATGGTTATTCAGCTAGGAATATATGAATTTTCTGAAACATGTATCCTTAATATGTACCTTTTCTACGAAACCATAATATTATAAGTTACAAGATTTGAAATGTGATATTTACAGACCAGGGTAAATATATCTGTCGAACAAATTTTTGATATCTGATTTAGTTTATTTTTAACAGCACTTCAAAATCTGATGGACTTAATTTGAAAATAATAATAATAATGGCATGTTACCCCTTAAAATCAAAAATATGTTCTCTAAAAAAATGTTTCAGGAAGTTATTTAGAATGATGGTTTATAGCAGCAAACCAAGTTTCATCACTGTATCTTTAATGATGTAGGAGAAAAGGTACAATAAACTTACAAAAATGTAAGTTATGGAAAACTTGAATCAAAGATTTGAGTTTGTTTCTATTGTATTGCCGCTCATCTAATGAATTAGTGCAGACCATATCAATTTTACTCGATTCCACTTATTCCTCCAGCTGTTTCATCATTGAATGTCTCTTTTGATGAGCCTTTGTTCCCAATTTCATCATCTGATAATATCAGATTATCCTCACATTCTTCCTACAGAAGTGGGTGTGGCAGTATACAAGCACTTACATATACTATTTTTTCTCACATTTACAGATGGTATTAAATTGTAATATTTTGGATTTAAAATCTTGATACCGTAAGGTAAATTATGGGCGAATAAAAACAAGTAGTTCCGTGAAGAACTATACAGCCTATTTTCATATATCCTACTTATGGTAACTGCCACTATCAACATACAAAATTTCAGTTTGTTTGCTGTAATAGATTCGTAGATATTGAGAACCGACTAAATATTTCGGATGGTCGCCATGTTGGATTTTAGGTCCTAAAGTTATGTACTGTTACATGAAGATTATTGTGTACGTGTAGCATTCAGACTTCAATCGCATGATTAGGACACAAGAAGTAATAAGGAGATTTTAAAATTTCGCACAGCTGCCATCTTGTGGTTATGGAAACAATTGAAACAAATTAGATGCCAGTGGATGATTATTCGTATAAGGATACTGTACCAAGTTTCACTGCACTCGGATGGTTAAATTGTGCGAAACGTCCATGTGAATATTTATACTTCGCGTCGCCGCCATATTGGATTTGTGATCACAGGGTTACTGAAAGTCCTATAGGTGAACTTAAGTTCATAGCCCCTATGAATATAAAAAAAATCAGTTTGATTGCTATAATAGATTCGTAGATATTCAGGGCCGTCTAAATATTTCGGATTGTCTCCATGTTGGATTGTTAAATGTATAGGCCATAGAGTCATGTACCATTAAAGGAAAATTATTGCGAAGGTTCATTATTCAAACTTTCACTTCAATCGCATGATTACGACACCGGAAATAAAAACTTAATTTTTAAATTCGCACAGCCGCCATCTTGAGGTTATGTAAACAATTGAACTAAATTAGGTGCCAGTGCATTACAATGTGTATAAACATTTTCTATACCAGATTTCATTGCGTTTTGAACATTAAATCGCGAGAAAGGTCTATTTAAAATTTTCAAATTCGCTTGGCCGCCATGTTCGTTTTGTAGTTAAACGGTTTTTGAAAGTCTTATAGATGAACTTCCAGTAGTGCCCTTTATCTCCGAACAAAATTTCAGGATGATACCGCTAGTAGTTTCAGAGATAGAGAATGACGGTGAAATATTTCGCACATCCGCCATCTTGTGGTGTTGTAAACAATTGAACGATGTTAGATGTCGGTGCATTACAATGTATATAAACAAATACTGTACCAAGTTTTATTGCGTTTGGTTGGTTAAATCGCGAGAAACGTCTATTTAAAGGTCGCAAATTCGCGTGGCCGCCATGTTGGTTTTGTAGTTACCAGTTTTTCAAAAGTCACATAGATGAACTTCTAGTAGTTTCCTTGATCACCGCAGAAAATTCCAGGGTAATATTGGGAATAGTTTCGGAGATATTGAATGCTGGTGAAATATTTCGCACAGCCGCCATGTTGGATTGGTGAGACGTAACAAAATTTAAAGGGCACGGTCGGGGTCGTCCGGAATAGTGCTATGAACTTACAGAGTTTCATTGAAATAGCTCCAGCCGTTTAGAATTTATTAGGGACACACACACACACACGCACACACACACACACACACACACACACACACACACACACACACACGGACAAAAGGTGATCTCATAAGCCTATTTTTTCAAAATTGAAAATAGGCTAAAAATATGCTATGAGATTGTTGTTGAATGGTCAGGTTAAAATGGATTGTGACCTTAGCTGTAAGTGGTTTGTCGTCCGGTTACGAGCAGCTACTCTAGTCACTGCCTACACTGAACTGGGAAGAATGTCCTTTGTGTTCGTTATTAGGAACAATCGTGTTGACCGACTGGAAAAAATGGTTTGTAATTAAAATAATCTGTTTATGAGGAATAACCATTAAAATTCACTCACTAAATAACATCCATAGGAACTAATGATGATAACATTGCGTGCGAACATAACTTTCGTTGCTACCAATTGGGCCGTGTCCATTCGTGGTTGACATTTTGGACATTTTGTAGAGCTATTTTCTCTTGTAGATGTGTTCCTTTCCAAAGTTCTGACGATGCTCGCTTAATGAGTGAAACGTGTGATACTTTTAATTTCCCCTCCTGTTTGAATATGTCCAAATACCTTTTACTCACATGTAATCTTCTTTAGGTTGTATGACATCTTCCAATTTAATGTGTTGACCGAATGAAAAGTTACAATTGGGAATCGAACCCCTCTCTTCTCAGTTTCGCCACACGAGACTGAGTGTAGCCAGTTCCAGCCCTCACACCACAAATAAAATTTCTTGGCAGAGTTGGAAATCGAACCCAAACCTCCGGGGCGACAGCCAGACACGATACCCGCTGCACTACACGAGGAGGTCCTGGTTCCTTCTATCAGTATTTATACTGTATGTCTAAGAATTAATTAATTATGAACAACCCTTCTATTCACTCAATTTTATGCCTCTTGTTCGATTACCCATTAACCCTTCCCGAGAGGATGCTTTTATGGCTCTGAGCAGATTTTTTTTTTCAAAAATTCAAAATAACTAGATTATATTTTTCATGCACTAAATTTAATTAAAACTCACATATATTTCACTTACCTGTTGATACTTGAAGTTTGAGTAGCATCTGACGGTTGTAAAGTTAATTAATAATTAATAATTAAGTGTGGAACACTTCAAACCATCACTCAAATCCAAAGCAGACACAAGATCTTCATCATTCCATAACCTTTCCGTGAAATTATGCTCACATCACCAAATAAATACAGTACTACAAAAATGCACTTACTTCGCCAGCTACGCGTTGACACGTGTGTTCATCTATTCTAAAGCAACAACTGCTTGCGGGTATTGGTGAAGAGGTCTCTAGGGGTGACAGAATTAACTATCAAACATGTATCTGCATAGTGGTACCATCTTCTGGGTTTAACATTAACTATTTTGTCGGAAAACAGCGCCATATTTAAATTTTCGAATTTTCCGGATATATCCATTTTCCGCTCGCGGCTAAAAAGTACGTGCCAGATATACCCGTATTCCGCTCGGGAGGGGTAAGACGTCTGAAGTAGGAAAAGGTGGAGTGTGAAGATGACCAAAGTACAAGTTGAGAAGTACCATGGATAGGCTACCTTCCTTGGCACTTGCTTAATGTGGTCCATTAGTGTTCCTCACTGTACTCTGCCGGACAGGGCAATATTGGTGCACCTGTGAATGGAAGGCTTGGCAGTTAGCTTCTGTTTAGAATGGCAAGACTCTGGAGAAACTTCACAAAGTAGCGAAGGAGCGTTTATCACGTTGCGTGCCTTGCGTTGTGAGCGCTACAATACCTGGCGAGTAGCTCTTGGCGTGGTCAGAAACATAGGAACAGACGAGTGTTGGTGTTCAGATAGTGCAATTCATCATTTCATGACAATGCTTGGCACATAATGTAAAGTCGGCACATGATGTAAAAACGGATAGATGCACTATCTGGCGCGTTTCTTCATTAAGTGATGGACCGATTTAGGCAGAAGATGTGAGAAATGATTTTAAACTGCCACTTCATCAAGATCCGGTGTTTGTTGATTTGACTCTTCATGAAATGACGGACACCACAGTGTAGTCGTATATTATGGTGTTCGAAATTATTTTCCTCGCACGACCTAAAATCTTATGTAGCATGTATTTGCCCTATAATGAAAAATCTTAAATCATATTGTTAACACTGAGTCAAAAAGTCCATCTCTCTCGCTCCATCTTAGCTACAAATTCACCCTAAGAATTACACTATGTGACGGAGGAGTTTATTAATTTCATGAAACCACGCGTCAGATAGTGCAACTGTTCCTTTTTACATCATATGCCGGCTTTTCATGATGTGTCTAGGATTTTAATGAAATGCCGGATTTCATTATCTGACTACGACATATATACATTCCGGTTATCGAAGTGGCTTATACTAAACCACTTCATGAAAATGATATATTGCTAATCATGGATTTAGGTCCTCTGAGGAACGTAATGTTAAGCCTCGCATTGGTCAAAATTCAATGATACAGAAATAGTAAAGTGAGCTTGTATTTTACGTGACAGGTAATTTCGCGATCATGAGCCACAGAACCTCCGTTTTTTACGTGGAATCCGAACAACAAGACGTGATCAATTAACACCGGTTATCAGACAGTTTCTACACACACCCAAAGTACACGGGGGTACATGACCGCGTTGTCGCAGCCCCTAAACTTAAGAACCAACCAACCAACCACAAGACGTGATATATGACTTAGTAAATCTTACAATGTATTGATCGGAATTCGAACCCAGTCCTCCTTGGTGAAAGGCAAGCAGTTTTGTCACTTAACCACCACGTTCCACACAGAAATAGTAGCCAATACTCGGGCAAACCGCATGTGATAATGATAGTGTGGCATTATTTGCAATAATTTTTGATCTTTTTTAGGAAAATAAGAAGTGATTGAGTTGCTCAATTTTATACTGTCATCAGACCCTCGATTTATGTTGTAATAATGAACACTCTGAACTACAGGATGGTCAGGATATTGGGAGATATCTGGGAATACAAATTGCATAGAAGCTGGTAAATAAACATAAGTTCGGCGGTGATAATCTCTGTTCGAAGTATATTTGATGAGATAAAACTGTAAACTAATCAGATGTAGAGCATTGAGACCGAAAGAACGACCTTTGCCTTGGTCAAAGAGTAAAATGTGCCGTTCCCTCCTTGAGTAGTACTGAACCGGTATATATACACAGCATCAGCTTCGCTTCGGGGAGCAATAAAGGGGCGTAGGCTAACAGAATATGATTTGTAAGAGATCGCTTCAAGAAATTTGTGCTAGATTTTGTCACCCACAAAATAGTGTGGTCCTGGGTATTTGTAGACTTTAATAAGTCGTGTATAAAAGTGGGTGTGACGTTGTCACTGTGAATACAAGATCGAAGCATTAGATTGGCTTGCGCAGAGACTTACTGTATATTGAGGGCAATGGTTAACGATATTAATGAATTGAAATAATTGGAAATTCTTATTAATTTTCTCATGTATCCTCTGGGTTTATTATTCTATTTTCGAAAAGAAACATAAAAAGTCCTCTCGGCACGCCGGAAGGCGGAGGTAGATTTCACCGGACAAACTTGGGGATAGGCGAAAATAGGCAGAATATGCAGGTTTTCGTCGAAGGATCAGACCTCATTTATTGCGAGAAGGTATTTTATAATTGGAGCTTAATTAACTTTGTTTTTCGTCATTTTATGCTTATTTTAAACATTTTATTGTCTTATGGGAACGGTAACCTTCTTGTCATTTGGGGTCCATTTTTATACTTGTGGTCACACTGTCCTTATGCAAGGTTTCGACACTGATGTGTAACTATGTAACGGTCCGTTACTTCTTCACGCAAAATTATATCTCCCGCAGAGATTTTGGTTGGTTCCTCAGTTTAGGGGCTGCGACAACGCGGTCATGTAACCCAGTGTACTTAGGGATGGCTGTATTAGTCTGTAATTCAGGTAAGGACTGCAGACGGTCAATTTCAAGCAGTAGTTCCTAATGTTGCTACCAGGTACTACCGTCAACGACACCTACCTGTAAAATTGGCTACTAGATGCCACCGCGACCAGCAACTCGCAACGAACGTTGGAACTTCCCCTCCAAAGGAAAGCATACTGAGGGATTTTAGCTCTCTTAGAAAATCCGACGTCTTCGGCCGGCTTTGAAACCGCGACCTTGGGCATAGACATTCTGCATGCTACTAGTTACGTCACCGAAGCCGCTTCCCACTTAGATGAAAATACTGAATCTGATCTCGTGCAAGTGCGTTGTCATGGCAACGTCTGATGGCTCATCCCTCATCAATTTAGTAGTGTTGCCATGGCAACCTCTGATAGCTCTTGGCATTTTCTTATAATTCCGAGGGGCGTGGTGGCTCAGCGGTCTAGCTGTATGCCTCTCACCAAGGCGGTCCGGGTTCGATTCCCGGTCAATGCATGTGAGATTTTCGAAGTGAAATGCCATGTCCTGTGGTTCGGATTCCACGTAAAACGGAGGTCCCGTGGCTCATGATCTCTAGATTAACGGTCACGTTAAACTACAAGCTTCCTTTTTATAATTCCGAAATCATTTTTCTCATCCCTTGGCATAATGGTGGGTCATATCAAAAATTCTTTCAGACAAAAGTTTTAGGTAATTATTAGGGGAATATTGTCCATTTCGTACGGTTTTGATATTGTGCCTATTAAGAGAGATATGATTAATGTTTCCCGAAAAACCCACTTTTTCCCACCCCTTTGGTCAATGGTTGGTGATATAAAAAAATTCTTCAAACATAAATTTTTGGGCTTTATCCGACACATAGTATGAACGTTGAACGGATTCTATATTTCATATCTTATGAGAGTTATAGCAATATTTCACTTTTCGAAAAAAAAAACCTTTTTCACCCCCTTCTACCGGTTTAGCCCAGTAACGAACTCGACCGAGATTTTATAGGTATACATATTCGGTAAAAAGTGATTGGTGAAAAATTACGGCAGTTATCGTGTCCACAAGAAACTGATATATATATACTTTTGAACTGACGGTGGTTTTGGGGTCTGGGGGATGTGAAACGCGAAGATATGTCGAAATTTTCCGGAAGTCGAAACATGGTAGCCTACCCATTGCAATAGTTAGCTTTCTAATGAAATCTACCTCTGGTTGGTTCCTCTGTTTAGGGGCTGCGACAACGTGGTCATCTAACCCCGTGTACTTTGGGTGAGTGTAGAATCTGTCTGATAAACGGTGTGAATTGTAATGGATGTATTAGTCTGTAATTCAGGTAAGGACTGCAGACGGTCAATTTCAAGCAGCAGTTCCTAATGTTGCTACCAGGTACTACCGTCAATGACACCTAGCTGTGAACTTGGCTACTAGATGCCACCCCAACCATCAACTCGTAACGAACGTTGGAACTTCCCCTCCAAAGGAAAGCATACTGAGGGATTTTAGCGCTCTTAGAAAATCCGACGACTTCGGCCGGCTTTGAAACCGCGACCTTGGCCATAGACATTCTGCATGCTACCAGTTACGTCACCGAAGCCGCTTCCCACTTAGTCAGATGTCAAAGTCAACCCCTGGCACCATCCAGCCCATGACGGGCTAAGGCCGACCAAGCGACCGCTGTCCAGCCATTTGGCCTGCAGATATTGGGGTGACGCGTGATCAGCGCGTCGGGTCCCCTCGGCCGTTAATATTGGTATTCGTGATCGGGGTGCTGTCTCACTGTCAGACAGCTACTCAATTGTCCTCACGAGGCTGAGTGCACCCCGTTCCAACCCTCACGTCAGTTTTAAAATCCCTGACGGAGCCGGGAATCGAACCCGGGGACTCCGGGTGAGAGGCAGGCACGCTACCCCAACACCACGGGGCCGGCTTAGTCAGATGGAAATACTGAATCTGATCTCGTGCAAGTGCGTTGTCATGGCAACGGCTCATCCCTCATCAATTTAGTAGTGTTGCCATGGCAACCTCTGATAGCTCTTGGCATTTTCTTATAATTCCGAAATCATTTTTCTCATCCCTTGGCGTAATGGTGGGTCATATCAAAAATTCTTTCAGACAAACGTTTTAGGTAATTATTAGGGGAATATTGTCCATTTTGTACGGTTTTGATATTGTGCCTATTAAGAGAGATATGATTAATGTTTCCCGAAAAACCCACTTTTTCCACCCCTTTGGTCAATGGTTGGTGCTATCAAAAAACTTATTTGACATAAATTGTTGGCACTTATCCGACACATATTATGAACTTTGAATGGATTCGATATTTCACGTATTAAGAGAGTTATAGCGAAATTTCAATTTTTCGAAAAAGCCCCCCATTTTCACCCCCTTCGACCGATTTTGCCCATTAACGAACTCGACCGAGATTTTATAGGGATACATATTATGTAAAAATTTCAAAGTGATTGGCGCAAAATTACGGCAGTTATCGTGTCCACAAGAAACTGATATACATACACACATCAAAAAAAGTTTTGCATCACCTCGGTTCCCAGATCTCCGGCATATAGACGTTGACTGTGTATATTGTATCCAAGATACAGTCCCTTTGACTGTTCATAGATGTCACTAAAACTGCTCAAAGATGTAAACAACCATGCATGAGCAGGGCCTATTAGACGGAGGGGGTACGACAGCCGATCAGTTCCAGTCATTCCACCAGGACGAAGGTACGCTGCTCATGTTGTCTGTAGTTCTACCATGCCTAGAAGGTCAATACCGCAGTTCGATCGCGTCCGCATTGTTACTTTGTGTCAAGAAGGGCTCTCAACAAGGGAAGTTTCCAGGCGTCTCAGAGTGAACCAAAGCGATGTTGTTCGGACATGGAGGAGGTACAGAGATACAGGAACTGTCGATGACAGGCCTCGCTCAGGCCGCCCAAGGGCTACTACTGTAGTGGATGACCGCTACTTACGGATTGCCGCTCGGAGGAACCCTGACAGCAATGCCACCATGTTGAATAATGCGTTTCGTTCAGCCACAGGACGTCGTGTTTCAACTCAAACTGTGCGCAATAGGCTGCATGATGCGCAACTTCACTCCCGACGTCCATGGCGAGGTCCAGCTTTGCAACCCCGACACCATGCAGCGCGGTACAGATGGGCCCAACAACATGCTGAATGGACCCCACGGAATTGGCATCACGTTCTCTTCACCGATGAGTGTCGCATATGCCTTCAACCAGACAATCGTCGGAGACGTGTTTGGAGGCACCCTGGTCAGGCTGAACGTCTTAGACACACTGTCCAGCGAGTGCAGCAAGGTGGTGGTTCCCTGATGTTTTGGGGTGGCATTATGTGGGGCCGACGTACGCCACTGGTGGTCATGGAAGGCTCCGAAACGGCTTTACGATACCTGAATGACATCCTCCGACCCATAGTGCAACCATATCGGCAGAATATTGGAGAGGCATTTGTCTTCATGGACGACAATTCTCGACCTCATCGTGCACATCTTGTGAATGCGTTCCTTCAAGATAACGACATCGCTCGACTACAGTGGCCAGCATGTTCGCCAGACATGAACCCTATCGAACATGCCTGGGATATGTTGAAAAGGGCTGTTTATGGACGTCTTGACCCACCAACCACTCTGAGAGATTTACGCCGAATTGTCGTTGAGGAGTGGGACAATTTGGACCAACAGTGTCTTGATGAACTTGTGGATAGTATGCCACGACGAATACAGGCATGCATCAATGCAAGAGGACGTGCTACTGGGTATTAGAGGTAGTGGTGTGTACTGCAATCTGGACCACAAATGCTGAAAGTCTAGCTGTATGATGGTACAACATGCAATGTGTGGGTCTCATGAGCAATAAAACGAGCTGAAATGTTGTTTGTGTTGATCTCTATTCCCTTTGTATTTAAAGGTTCCGGAACTCTTGGAACCGAGGTGATGCAAAACTTTTTTTGATGTGTGTATATATATATATATAAACTTTTGAACTGACGGTGGTTTTGGGGTCTGGGGGATGTGAAACGCGAAGATATGTCTAAATTTTCTGGAAGTCGAAACATGGGACCCATTGCAATAGTTAGCTTTCTAATGAAATCTACCTAAAACAGGGCATGGACGAGTAAATATGTAAAGCTTTATTAGAAGTATAATCAGTTATTGCATTTAATGCAATGCGAGCTGCATCAGGAATTTTGCTTAATAATCAGGAAAACAGGAAATAAGGGGGTAATTTTAAAACGGATTTTGGTTAACCACACTGGTGAAATATCAGCATGCATTATCGCCCAGAACGAACGAGAACGAGTGAATCCCCAACACAAATGACCAATTAATATTCGCTTTGTCACGTATTTGCTTTTGGTGAAACATAGAATCGTTAATTTGCTCTGATTTACTCTTTGGTTCAGTAGTATGAAATGAATTGGTTGTCTTTGTAATAAAATGTAAAACTTACAGCTATTGTAGTTACGTTTACAATAATAGACATATAATAGGCTATGAGGCGTGTAGTTCAAATAGCTCTTAGTTACGATTTCGTGCGGACCAGGAACAACACAACAACAATAATAATAATAATAATAATAATAATAATAATAATAATAATAATAATAATAATGTTATTGGTTTTACGTCCCTTTTAACAACTCTGGCTTTTAGAGACGCCGAAGTGCCGGAATTTTGCCCAGAAGGGGATCTTTAACGTGCATGTAAATCTACTGACAGACCAGAAACTTACTGCAGCAGTGGATTACTTGTAAAAGACCTAAAACTTGGCAATGAATGTGTTATAAATAGACAATTAGAACCAACCAACTCGTTTGCCAAGCACCGAGTAGTGCAAATTATAATATTACTGGCAGTAGTGCCCGTTCCGCCCGGTGGATTTATATGTTTTATGGATGATAATGATTACTACTACAGAACTGGCACATTATACATAAACTAACAGAAAAAATAAATGTAAAAATATAACTTTTTGTGGTGGTAGTAGTACGGTATAATGGACAAACATTCACGTCATTTTCCCGTAATGATCATGATAATAATGCATAGGGAAACGGTTGTTTACTAACTACAGTACTGACACACTGTAATTTACAAACGAATGGAAAAATATGATTAGAAAGAGGAGTAAGTGAAATAAAAGGGTCTATATCTCATTGGTTGTTAGAAAAGTAGAGACCAATAGTGTCGTCCGTTGTCGCATAGCGCTGTAGGAAAATAATCAGAGCACTTTGGAAAACGTTAGCTGTCCCGAGCTCCTGAGGTAACAACAGAGTCATTTAGCGCCACATAGCGCTGAAGGATAAGGATCGGAATAAATGAAAGTAAATTTGAAAGCACCAAGGCTTATTGCAGCTGATCTACACCTCAATGTACTGCACCAACACCATCGCACTTATACCGAGGCATAATATTTTCATGATGATAACTGTTTTCAGGGGCTTAAGAAATCTTTTTGTACTAATTCCTCCCCATGACTGCAATTTATAAGCAGCGCAAGATGCAACACTATTTTCGCAATTCTGCACCAGAACACGGGTAGGGGCGGCGAGATGCAGCCCGCTTTGTCAGTCAACAATAAACTTATTAAAATATTCCTACAGTTACACTACTACGTACATGAATGGTTCGAGGGCCTTAAAACGTGATTCTCAAGTTCCTTTTGTCTGTTATTCTAAATATAGAGAATGAAGAGGGTTGTCCAAAATATCAAATGGACATTGTTACCAGCAGGGTTTCAAACGGTATGTAAAATTCGTTGTAATTAGGTGAAATGGTTTAGATTTGTGCCAAAGGGCCTAAATGCAGGAATTGGAGTGGCCTGTCCGAAATTTTACGCAGACATTGTTACTCGTCGGGTTCCAAAGGTTAAATACATAAAGTGTGGTTCAGATCGGTGAAACGGTGTAGATTTGTGCCAAAGGGCTTAAATGCAGAGAATAGAGTGGACGGTCCGAAATTTCATGTAGACAGTGTTACTCGCTGATTTCCAAGGGGCAAGTATACACATTTTGATTCAGATCGTTTTTTTTTTTTTCGTGTAGCCTCCTGAGAGGCCGAGTGCAGGTCTTTCTAGTCGACGCCCGTGGGCGACCTGCGCGTCGGGATGAGAGATGGAATGGATGAAGATGAATGAAACTGGGCAAGGATGTGGAAGGAAGCGGCCGTGGCCTGAAACGGTTTAGATTTGTGCCAAAGTTCCTAAATGGAGGGAATGGAGTGGTCTGTCCGAAATTTCATGTAGACAGTGATATTCGCAGGGTTCCAAAGGGTAAGTACACAATTTTTTTTCAGATCGGTGAAACGGTGTAGATTTGTGCCAAAGGGCCTAAATGCTGGGAATGGAGTGGTCTGTCCGAAATTTCATGTAGACAGTGTTACTCGCAGCGTTCCAAAGGGTAAGTATACAAATTTTGGTTCAGATTGGTGAAACAGTGTAGATTTGTGCCAAAGGGCCTAAATGCAGGGAAAGGAGTGGTCTGTCCGAAATTTCATGTAGACAGTGTTACTCGCAGGGTTCCAAAGGGTAAGTATACAAAATTTGATTGAGATAGGTGAAACGGTGTAAATTTGTGCCAAAGGGCCTAAATATAGGGAATGGAGTGGTCTGTCCGAAATTTCATGTAGACAGTCTTACTCGCAGGGTTCCAAATAGTAAGTATACAAATTTTGGTTCAAATCGGTGAAACAGTGTAGATTTGTATAAATAATAGACATACAGTCAAACCAGCATTGGGTCTTATGTAATATAGATTTACACATGCTAGTGCAACAATCACAATAACGCAGGTTATCACAATAATTTTACACACACACCCATGTATACGGGGCAACATGACCACGATGTATAAGCCCCGCAATTGAAATAACTGTCTACACATGAAAACTGCAAAATAGTGATAGGAGAATGCAGGAATGTTTGCAATTATGTTTCTCTGACAGGATAACATTACATTACATTTTGCTAATATGCTGATTTACTGTGTATACGATAGCAAGGAGATGTCAATCGGTCAGTTTTCTCATTTGTCCTTTAGCAAATTTTACCGGACTATCATGATACGGAGTAAATCGTTGTTGCCTAGTGACAACCTGTCCATCAATGATGCGGCGTTGACCATCATGATATGGTGCTAGTCGTTGTCGCCTAGCGACAATATGTCCGTCAATTTATTAGATCGGTGGAACGCTGTAGATTTTTACAAAAGGCCTAAATGCAGGGAATGGAGTGGTCTGTCCGAAATTTAAAGTAGATAGTGTTACCCGCTGGGTTCCAAAGGGTAGGCCTAAGTATACAAATTTTGGTTCAGATCGGTGAAAAGGTGTAGATTTGTATAAATAACAGACAAACAGACAAACCAACATTGAGTTTTATAGATTAGTCTCACCGCCAGTTATCCAAAATGCCATTTATACTCTCCCGACTTAATGCACTAAATATGTTTGTAAGGGACTGAAATTATTTCAAATGTTTAACCAATAGTCTTAATTACAGTACATTTTATTTGAAGAAACTCACAGTAAAACGATTGTTTAGGACTTCCGCTAAAGGAGGGGCTTGGTTAATGGAAAATGCCACACGTTTGGTTTGGATTACTTCATTCTACTTTCCGTGTGAGTTTATTATATTTGAATTGTAGCCAATGGCCATAGCGGGGTATTTTATTTGGACGCCCGTGGACTCCCCATCAAGTTCAAATTCAATTTGTTCCAACTTTGGCCACCATAGATGCAACTCTCACTCACACCTAGCAGCAAACGTTGGGACTTGATAGAGCATTTCTTAACAACCTACAAATGTAGTTACACACTTCCAATTGTAGAGGTAGGTTCTTTTGCATGCTATAAATCTATGACATGGGCCCGCCGTATTTACTTCCCCTCTGGAGGAAGGCACACTGAAGGATTTTAACGCTCCTAACAAATCCGACGGCTTCGGCCGGGTTTGAACCCGTGATCTTGGGCATAACAGTTCAGCAAGCTACCGACTACGCCACCGAAGCCCGTGTGAGTTTAGAGCAGGAAATATGAAGTCCTTTACTGATACTGCGCTCTTGAACTATCCAAGATTAGTGGACCATGGTTTGAAATCACCTGATTTAGAGAATGCATTCTAGGGTCAATAATAAATGAGAAAACTAACCCACATCTGGAATCCCCAACGCTGAAAATCTCCAGGCGTTATTCCTTATGGGAAAATTCAAACGGGAGAAAACTTAACTAAGTAGGGTAAGACACCTTGCCCTCAAAATGAATGTAGCCCATTTATGGCCAGTCATACAATACCAGGCGAAAATATATTCTCTAACCGAAAAATAAACACCCTGTGACTAATTATTAGGGCTCGGATCGATATGCTCGATAAAATCTCCAGATATGCTCGAAAATCATGTGTTTTATGCTCGATAGATATGCTCGAAAAAAACATTATATGCTCGAAAAAAACATTATATGCTCGATAGATATGCTCGGAATCCCCATTATATGCGGTTAAATATGCAGAATATGCTCGAAAAACACCGTTAAAAACTATAGAAAGGAAAGTGAAACGAAAAAAACAATAACATACTCGCATTCAAGTTTTTCGAGTATATAGTCTATAAGAGAAGTGTTCTTATAAAAGTTAAGTTTAAAAGTTCATTTACAAAATCTTCAGAATTAGGCGAGTCAATGAAGTAGATCTGCATTGGTCTGTACAACAAGAAATTTTCTATGTTTTCAGTTTTGAATGATTTTCTGCAATCAGTCAATAAAAGTTTCAATGACGAGAACGACCTCACTAAAGGTTAAAATCCTGCGGTTCTATTATTCGCACCAGATATGAGGAGAATTCGAAGAAAATCAAATTATTTAGATGAAACCCACAAGAATATGCACTTATATGCTTCTATTCTGAAAACCGCGGTTTTATGCATTTATATGCTCGATAAATTTCAATTCTGTTGGTCCCAGAGAGGTGAAAATACCACCGAAAGGCTTCTTTCAATGTATACTATTCAGGAAAAAAATATGCAAATATGCTCGAATCCGAGCCTCACTAATTATTATACTCAGATTGCAGGGAAAGGTGAGAGGGTGTTACTAAAAGGATCTTTTAAATATCTCAAATGTAACTATTAATGTTTATTTAAATGTTGTTGTGTTATTTGTTGTTTCTCGTGAGGGCTTGTTCATCGTGGCCATTCAGTTCCCTGTACTTTGGTGTGTGTGAAAAAGATTTTTGTCTGATGACCTGTGTTATTATGATAACTGTGTTAGCATGCGTATTTGTAATTCATGTAAGAATTGGGAAAGAGTCGGATGTGGCCTTAAGTTAGGAACCATCCCAGCTTGTGCCTGGAATAGAAGTGAGGAAACTTAGGAAAACCACTGCCAGGATGTCTGAGGTGGGAATCAAACACACCTCTTCTCAATTTTGCCTTACGAGCCCCCATACCTCCGCGGCGACATCCAAGAATGCTAGTCAAACTTCATGTAGCCTACATGAGTGCACGTGGGATTTTGCTCATTACCTGTGTTAGTGTGGTATCTTAACGAGTGTGGTTTAAAATTTGGGGCTAGGATAGAGAATAAGGAAGCTTTACCCCCTTTTTGAGAAGTGTATAAAAAGTGATTTCATGGGTACATTCTAAGGAACTCATCTCTTTTCAGGTTTTTTCTCACGAGGCTGAGTGTACCCTGTTTGGAGAGCCAAGATCAAACCCAGGTCCTTTGACTCCAGAGTCTCAATACGTAACCGGGACCACAGTAGGTGGTTCTCTTCATTTCAGTGCCTAGTTTGAGTACCTTTTGTTTTGTCCCCATTGTTGAACAGGGCTCTGAAATTCCGTTACAATTTTTCCCTAAGTAAACAGTGATACACCTGGTATGTTTATTGACACGGCAGTGGAAGCGTCACGGTAATCCTTTGTCGCAAAACATTGTCGTGTTTTCCAAATGGAGCCTACCTGGACGTGAATAAAAAAATAAGGAAGAAAAGGAGAAGGATAAAGAAACGCACGCACATCTGTATGAATAAAATATGTACTACCCCTGTGTCGTATTGAGAATGAAATATGATATAGTGGTAGCTTGCTTCTTCCCCCTCCCTAGAAGCATGACGAGGGAGGAAAAGAGCCAGCCCCAGACAACTGAATCCGTGTCATGAGGAGCGACGGCATATGTGCTTGTCGAAATCTATTCCCCATTGTGACAGATTACAGTACTGTGACGTACTCCTTCACGTTCGGAACAAGTCATCCCTTTCTGACTCGTGCTGCAGTGAGGTTGTTCCTTTATTTTGTGTACCCACCTCGTGGTTTAGCGGTTAGCAGCCGAGTTCAATTCCTGGCTCTGCAAAGAAATGTAATTCTGGTCTGAGAGCTGGAGCGGTGTACACTCAGCCTCGTGAAGCAAAACTGAGAAGAGGTGGGTTCGATTCGTACCTCATCCATCATGGATGTGGTATTCCGTGGATTCCCACTTCTAATCCAGGCGATTGCCGTCATGGTTCCTAAATTACGGCCACGGCCGCTTCTTTCCCAATCCTTTTCTGAATTACAAATGAACACACTAATACAGCCATCACAATAACACAGGTTATAAGACACACCCATGTACACGGGACTGTATAACCACGATGTCGCACAGCCTCTAAATGAATCAAAAACAACAAACATCTTTTCAGTCAACGCTGGATTCGAACCTCGTGTGTCTCAGAGTTCCAGCTGTCCAGTTCAGTAGAGTCATCCTACCACTAGCGAGTCTGAGGGAAGTTAGTTAACTGATACGAAAGGAAAAACAGGGCTTTTCTTCATTCGCATCTCGTGGAGTAGTGGCTGGACTTCTTGGCTGTCACCGCGGAGGTCTGGTTTGAGCACTGGAAGTGGGCTTCGTGAGACACAATTTTGAGAGGAGGCGTGTTCGATTTCCACCTCAGCCATGGAAGTTTTCCATGGTTTCCCACTTCTACTCCAGGCAAATGCCAGGATGGCTCTAAACCTAAGGGCACGGTCGCTTCCATCTCAATCACAAATATGGTGTACACACAAACACACACACACACACACTATAGACACCGCAATATTACAGGTTGTCAGACAAGTTCTATGAACATACACCCAAGTGCACAGGACTGAAATATTTAAAAAAACATTTACAATTTTTTGACAAAAATATAGTGGACATACAGCGGGTGAAAGCGGTAGTTTGCATTATATTCGTACTGGGCATGTAGGCTTTTCCATGTTTAGTCTCGGGCGTGAATGCCAAAGGTACTGTTTCCTGTTGTAACATTTCATGTCTATTGTGTACAGTGTGAAGATATAACAATCCCCACAAATGATGTTCGGCTAGTCAGCATTGGGGAGTAATTGATTTCTACGGAGAACAACAGAGGTCCCAACGAAGAGCCCTGAGGGACACCCAAACTCATGCTTCATTTACCATGCATTGTTCTGGCTGTGACAGACATTAGGTAGGCTAGCTAGTTGCCTTTATATTTTGGCTCCGTGAAGTAGGATGCAAATTTGTACTCTTCATTTTTCGTGTATATATTTTACAGAACGTCATCAAAAGTGTATTTCATTCCTCAACTGTTTGCAACACAAAATATTAATTCAATAGGCTCAATTCAAATCATGACCGTTAAAAGGTTCCTTCCTTGTTAAATACAGATTACGTAATGAACTCTTCATAGTACCTGAAATATTGGCAGTTGCACGGTTCACAATAAATACCTTAAACTTCAAGCCTCTTTTGTCACCATATCGAGAAAATCTCTCCTCTTTTTTTAATCACGGGAGTTCTGAGAGATGAAATGAATTGCGATGAATAAATTTGGGCAAGGAGTTGGATGGAAGCAGCCATGGCAAATTAGAAAGTACAATCCTTGAATTTACCTGGAGATTAAAATGGGAAACCTAAAACCCATTTTAAGTATGTCCGACGACGGTAGGATTCGAACCCTTATCTCTCTAGTCCAGATATAAACAGACTCATTTTTAGCCTATTTTCAATTTTGAAAAAATAGGCTTATGAGATCACCTTTTGTCCGTGTGTGTGTGTGTGTGTGTGAGGTGTGTCCCCCTAATAACTTTTAAACGGCTGGAGCGATTTCAATGAAACTCGGTATGTTCATAGTACTATTCCGGGCGACCTCGACCGTGCCCTTCAAATTTTGTTACGTCTCACCAATCCAACATGGCGGCTGTGCGAAATATTTCACCAGCATTCAATATCTCCGAAACTATTACCGATATCACCCTGGAATTTATTTCGGTGATAGGGGCGTGGGGGCTCAGCGGTCTAGCTGAATGCCTCTCACCAAGGCGGTCCAGGTTCGATTCCCGGTCAATGCATGTGAGATTTTCGAAGTGAAATGCCATGTCCTGTGGTTCGGATTCCACGTAAAAAGGAGGTCCCGTGGCTCATGATCTCGAGATTAACGGTCACGTTAAACTACAAGCTTTTTTATTTCGGTGATAAGGGAACTACTAGAAGTTCACCTATGTGACTTTTGAAAAACTGGTAACTACAAAACCAACATGGCGGCCACGCGTATTTGCGGCTTTTAAATAGACGTATCTCGCGATTTAACCAACCGAACGCAATAAAACTTGGTACAGTATATGTATATACACATTGTAATGCACCGACATCTAACTAGGTTCAATTGTTTATATAACCACAAGATGCCGGATGAGCGAAATTTTAAAATCCCGGCATGTTATATCTCTGAAACTATTAGCTGTATCACCCTGAAATTTTATACGGAGATAAAGGGCGCTACTGGAAGTTCATCTATAAGACTTTCAAAAACCGATTAACTACAAAACGAACATGGCGGCCAAGCGAATTTGAAAATTTTAAATAGACCTTTCTCGCGATTTAATGTTCCAAACGCAATGAAATCTGGTAGAGGAAATATTTATATACAAGTAATGCACTGGTATCTAATTTAGTTCAATTGTTTACATAACCTCAAGATGGTGGCTGTGCAAATTTTAAAATTAAGTTTTTATTTCTTGTGTCGTAATCAAGCGATCTAAGTGAAAGTTTGAATAACGAACCTACGCAATAATTTCCCTTCAATGGTACATGACTCTATGGCCAATACATTTAACAATCCAACATGGCGACCATCCGAAATATTCAGACGACTCTGAATATCTACGAATCTATTATAGCAATCAAACTGTTTTTTTTTTAATGTTCATAGGTGCTATGAACTTAAGTTCACCTATAGGACTTTAAATAACCTGGTGATCACAAATCCAACATGGCGGCGACGCGAAGTATTAATATTCACATGGAGGTTTCTCGCAATTAAACCGAGTGCAGTGAAACTTGGTACAGTAAATCATTTTACGAATGTTAATCCACTGGCATCTAATTTATTTCAATTGTTTCCATAACCACAAGATGGCAGCTGTGCGAAATTTTAAAATCCCCTTATTATTTCTTGTGTCCTAATCATGCGATTGAAGTTTGAATGATACACGTACACAATAATCTTCATGTAACATTACATACCTCTAGGACCTACATATATAAAATCCAACATGGCGACCATCCGAAATATTTAGTCGGTACTCACTATCTACGAATCTATTACAGCAATCAAACTGATATTTTGTAAGTTGATAGTGGCAGTTATTATAAATAGGATATATGGAAATAGGCTGTATAGTTCTTCACGGAACTACTTGTTTTACATTTAACACAGTTGGTCTGCAACAGAAACACTATTTTTGCTCTTCAATTAGGAGCTTAGAAGTTGTGTGGTCATCAGCCCCGTGTACTTGTAGGCGCGTATTATTGTGTGATATGTTTTATTGTTGAGTGCCAATTATCCTAAGAATACATCTGAAAAGCAGGTGTATTTATCGACAGTATCTAAATTGACGATATTATCTAAAACATGAGCGTAATCGTTGCTACGTTAGATCACGTACCTTAGGTTGATGGCTCTATTTGTCGATACGAATTTCTAATACTGCAGTTCATAAGTTACCACGAAGCCAAAGAAGAGAATTGGGAACACAACCGGAACACGCAGATCAGTATCGATAGCCTATAAATATATTTAAACTGGAAACAAGTATGGTTCAACAGAGGGTATTGTACTTTGAGGGTTTCAAGTCCCAATCCACACAGACCTTACAATATACGAAGAAGGGAAGTATAGTCGATGAGCATTTTGATAGAACGGCAGACAGGGACTATAGAGCAAATGTCATGCGGCGCCAACCCAAAATCTGTCATCGAACAAACTTTTAGCACCTTCTAGTGAGTTACATCCTTTGAATATTCTGATTGAATAGCCTGTTAAATATTCATAATTGCATTGGCTTAGAGCCCAAACAGATTGTAAGAACGTGTACCCTCTTTTGCTAGGAATATTGATGAATGGCTCAACCAAATCTCTTTCTTACTCTCTGAGGGCCAGTTGTTTCAATAGCTTCCGTGGCGAAATGAATATATATTTAATGTTGTTGCTTTTGAGGGCCATACACATTTATTTAGCCCTGTGTATTTGGGTGTGTGTTGAATTTTGTCTGTTATTGTGATGGCTGTGTACTAGTGTTTGTAGTCTATTTGTAAATAAGATGAGGATTGGGAAGGAGGCGACGTGGCCTTAAGTTAGGAACCATTCTGATATTTACCGGGAGTACAAATGGGAGACCACGGAAAACCACTTCCAGGATGGCTGGTCAACACGAATACCGTCGGGTTTGGAAGAGAACAAGAGTTGGCCAAGGGAGGTCGACTGGAATCATCGTACTCAGCTGAGGTCCCATGGTGGCCAACTCACTAGCCCCTGGAGGTGTAAGATTCCTTAGTGAAGGCTGAATATTTGTTTTTTCACCTCTTTCAGTACCAAAACCAAATAAGTTACCTGTAGGATACTCAGAATCATGCATATAGAAGATTTATCCCGTTGAATCTTAAGTGAGTCACGAGCTAAAATATATTAGTCACCTGTAGCCTATTATTGTGGTAACTGTAGAAGTGTATATAACTGTAATTTAATATAGTTTTGGAAGCCATTTTTCCTGAGTAATGACACTGTAATATTTTTCAGTCACTCAACAGGATTGTATCCAATTGTATTGGGTTTATCCTAATCCTAAAAAAGTTACCTTATTTTTTATATACTGTATATTTTTTGAGTTGAGCGTCTATGGACTCCATATTAACAATCATTCATTTGTGTCTAGATCTTGTTCCTCAACTGACTTTGTCATCCTCACAGTATTTTTTGAGCCCATCGATCAGTGCCTTCTTTCGTGTTCATTTATTTGTTGAAGGTACACAACAGGGCTCATTGTGCGCCCCAATAACAGTAAAATACAATTCCAGGTATTTCTACATTATTATGTAGATCTATTATGTAAATATAATTCCTAACGCTAAAAAGTTCACACACATGTCTAAATGCATAGAGGTAAAAAACTAAATCTAAATTTGAACTAATGTCAAATATAAACACAGGGTTTCAAATTAATTTTTACATAGCAAAATAGGGGCAGATGACCTCGTAGTTCCTCCCCTTAAACAACAATAAATAAATAAATAAATAACATAGAAAACTGACACTTAAATATCTAGAGAACTGTCTTAACCACATATATACATTGTTGGTTCTGTTTTGTGTGATACTGGTTGGTAATTTTATTTCAATTATCAATTCAGTGGCTGGATTACTGGTCGAGTTCCTCTCCGTCTCATGGGCTCAGATCCACTTAAAAATTTTGTTAGTTTTTAACCATTTGTCGATATTAAATTACGTTACATTATTAATCTTAGACTTGGGAATATTTGGTGTCATTTTGGTCCGTATTGACAAAGTATTGATTGACGGAGATTGAACATTAAATCAAATATTATTAATCTTATGTAAATTATTTTCAGGAGTACGGAAACACCCATTGCAATTGACTACATATTGTGTTGACCGACTGAAAAGCATTAACTTTCGACTATAATTTATTGGGAAACGTGAGGAAAAATACACTCAGGATGATTGTTGCCAGCGTCCAAAGTCAAATCTTACATCTCCAATAATGCAGCGCCCACATTTCTGTGAAGGAGCGCGTGGCTAAGCACACACCGCTACGCAGGTGGGTAAGCAGGAGAGAGCTGTCCAGGCACCTGTTGGGTAGTCATCCCGAAGGCTGGTTGGATCCTCAAACAGTACCGCCGTTAGGTTATTTGAGTAGATACCCACAAAAACCCAAGGCAGCGCTATATTGAGGCGTACTAGGCAAAAAGAGGAGTGATGTAGTTTGCCATTGCTTTCCTCACTGAGTCAGAACAGTAGTACTAACCCTATGAGTAGAACCTTTCACAACATCCACAGGCACTGACTGTGCCCTGGATGTCATTACTAAGCACCACCCATACCTCAGTAGCTTCCATATAATCACAGCCATGAGTGAGACTGAGACATCGGTGAAAAGCCACATTTTACTCTAGCCTGTGCCAACAGACAAATGCAAATGTACTGCATTCATCAAGGGATGGCAAACAGGCCATGTCCAGGCGCCATTAGTGCAAAATATTCTTGTTCATGTTTTTTTTTGGTACATGTACATTTTATTCGTAAATAACAGTGATGTCTTTAAAGGAACATTATTGACGAACTGTGGACGTATAGAACATCTGCCCAGACAAGGGATCAGCATTCTTTTGAATTTCACCCGGAAGTGGTAGTCCTATTGTCATTGTTCAGTACATCTGCTACGTGTAACGCGTGTCCTTCAATAGGGCGGAAGTAGCAGGATACCCCCTCGCCTGCCACTGAACGTCTACTTCGGTAGTAGAGGAGCTTGTGCAGATCATGTCCACTCTATCCACCCAGCGGCGCGGAGCCGTGGAACGTGTATCGTCACTGCAATGAGGAGCCGAATGTTCGGAGGGTCAAAGTTCGAATCCCGGCGCTAACAGGGACCATCCTAAGTGGTTTCCACATTCCTCCCCCCAGATAGTACATTATTTCATGCCCCCCAATAAGACATTGCACATACTGCTACACTTATGTCAATAACAGAAGTTATCAGAAAAAATCAACATAGGCTATATCAAAGTATGAGGCTGATGCCCATTATGTCCCTGTCCACAAATTGAAAACAACAAGAAGTTCTTATTTCCAACATCTTTTAAGATATCTACTCAGAATTTCTTTTTCGGGTACATGGGCTAAAGCATTTAAGTAAAGTGGATACCGGATCCAAGGATTGCAGTTCGAATTTTCATCCTACTTCTTTTCTTGCACGTGAAGAAAGTTTTGTCATTGTTGTTGTTGATTTATTAAGGGTCATTTTTACATTGTGGTCATGTAGCCCCGTGTTGTTGTGTGTGGAGTGTTTCTGATAACCGTTCTCATTGTGATGGCTGTACCAGTGCATGTATTTGTAAGTTACTAGGGGCTAGAATGTTGGTAGGAGGTGGCCGTGGCCATGTGGCCCCGTGTTGTTGTGCGTGGAGTGTTTCTGATAACCGTTGTCATTGTGATGGCTGTACCAGTGCATGTATTTGTAAGTTACTAGGGGCTAGAATGTTGGTAGGAGGTGGCCGTGGCCATGTGTTAGGTACCATCCAACATTCGCCTGAAGTAGAAAAGGAAAATCAAAGAATACTACTTCTAGGGTGGCTGAAGTGGAAATCGAACCCACCTCTTATCAGTTTTGCCTCACGATGTAACGTAATCTTGATTACGGTACAAATTATTATTATTATTATTATTATTATTATTATTATTATTATTATTATTATTATTGAAATATCAAAGTTATATCGTTTTATTCACCCATTAATATCAAGGGAGGGGCCATACCATATTCACGTCATTACCATAATCATATATAATATTGTCAAGTGCTTAGATTAAGAAACAGGGTTTTTATAGAGGTCTAGGGCTGTTTTATTAGTTAAATTGTAAAGACAGGACGGGCATGGTTGGAAGAAGTTACGGACGGTGAAGCAACATATTGCAAGAAAATGTATTTCTGGAACGAAGCCACGCTGACTGGAGACAAGGGCTTGGAGAAAGATTTCGGCGGAATATATATATGCGCAACGAGAGGAATAGCGGGTTCTGAGTGGAATATTTGAAGTACGCGGGCCTGTATTCCCGCTCGGAGAAGTTTCAGCGTCGCTTGAGGACTGAGAAATGCTTTGCTATAATTGGTCTGATGGGTCGCGGGCAAATTTATGCCGCGAAACATCGGGACCATTCAGAGTGTATAAAAGCCCAGCGCGACTTCAGCACTGGCGATTCTATAGATTCTATTCTGTCATTCACATATTCGATCACGCACTCACTCATTGACTTTGTGAGTCGTAGACTCTGTCAGTCCCTCAGTAAGATGGGACTTAGTGAATTCCATTAGCCTGGTTTGTTCAAATTTGCTTACCATGGTGATCAAACACAGAAACAAGCAGCAGCAGCAACAACAACAACAACAACAACAACAACAACAACAACAACAACAACAACAACAACAACAAAAAAACATATGTTTTCAAAGGTCAATAAACGTGTGTTGGCGTAAGATCTCAAATTAGACTGCAAGCAGACCAACGAGATGGACTTTGAACCACAAGGCACCAGGTATGTGGACCGAGTTATTATCAACACAGAAGATCAGCGCTAGCGAGAAGACAGTCAATATTGCCCCGCAATTAGGGAATATTAATGCACATATTGTGCACAGCTCGAAACCTCAGATCAAATGTTATTAATAATTTTGTTGTAAATAAACCAGTATTAGTTAAAATGTCTTGTTCATTGGGAGTTGAATATATAGGATAGTTGGAATGCAAAGAGTATCTCATAGAGCAAGTTTATTGCCCTACGCTCCGATGATAGATCTTGGCTCAAGGAAGGGAGCGGCCGTGGCTAAATAAAATTTTAATGTGTTATCTTTACGATAACTGGCGCCCAGTAAATCTAAATTAATAAAGTGTATGTCGTCTGTCTAGACAGGCCAATGCTAAATAAGAACGATGAGGTGGTTTTAAGGATTCTTGAGTGTAATATCTGTAGAAACGTTATAAATGATCGCCCAACTTGTAGAGCGATATCCAACGACGAAGGTAGCCGTTACAAATGGCACAACCAATGTGGGGCTACGAAATATCGTACTGTAGTGAATGGATATTATGTATAAATCCAGTTTATTTCAAGTATGTTAAAGTTTAA
Source organism: Meconema thalassinum (assembly GCA_946902985.2). NCBI lineage: Eukaryota > Metazoa > Arthropoda > Insecta > Orthoptera > Tettigoniidae > Meconema > Meconema thalassinum. Next base: position 1,214,454,866 of record OX336388.2, read on the forward strand.
AGTTGTTTTCATGTACGATATAAACGAGTACTCTTTACATTCATTCCGAGTTTTTCAATAAAGAGGCATATATCAAGTTAGGGAACTACGGTTATAAATTAGTAGTGTTCTTTTGATGAGTTGTTTTTTTGGGTAATGAGTAACAGGGATAATTTGGGGAACATAAATTTGAGAAACCGTAGTATTATAAGATCAGTTAAAATGTCGAAATTAGATGTGCAGGGTACCAATGATGAGATGTCAAAAGTAAGCGAAAATCAGGAAACTGAGGAAAATAAACAAGACGGGGCTACAAACATCCAGATTAATGAGGGGGAGAATCCTTCCTGGCTTCGAAACCTGACGATGCTGATAACAGAACAGAACAGAAACATAGATCTTAAGTTAGCTGAACAGAGTAAGAAGCAAGAGGAACAAAGTAATAAATTTGACGTGCGTAGCGATCAATTAGAAAAAGCAATAGATCATAAGTTCACTGAGCAGAGTAAGAAGCTAGATGAACAAGGTAAGAGGTTTGATGAAGCCACAGAAAACTTCAATAGACAAATTAAAGAAGTAGGCCGAGAATTTCACAATAAGTTAGAAAACAGGATTAGTGAGGTGGAGGAATCATGGTCACTTAAGGTTGATGCCAGAATGCAACAAGTGTCGGAGCGAGTTGATAAAATTGACGAGGAAGTGAAAATTAAATGTAGTAAGGTTAGGGTTGACTTAGAAGGAGAAGTCAACAGTATGAAGGTCAAGTGTGATAATAATATTGCTAAAATAGGTAATTTAGAAAATAAACTAGAGAGCGATAATCAAGAAATTAGGGAAGAGGTTAACAGTAAATTTAACAGTATCAGTGAACAAGTAGCGAGTAAAACAGATAAAATGGAGGAGAAATTGCAGAGATGTCAGAAGCAAATAGCAACAAATAGCGGTAATGTACAAATTGGAAATTTAAGTAGATTTCTAACTAAAGAGGCAGATTTGCCAGTATTCACAGGCAAGGCATATAACCCAATGGAATTCTTAAAAACAGTAGAAAAGAAGTTCGCTAAAGATTTAGAAGAGGGGATCGTTCAATGGGTACAAGTACTTGAGATGCTAGATAAATCTTTTGTTAGGGATTCAAGGTCATGGTTCAGTGTGTATAAATACCAGATGACTAGTTTTAGAAAATTTAAAGAGAAGTTCATAGCCAAGTACTGGAATGAAAATGTGCAAGAAAGAGAAAGATGTAATATTATTTTTGTAAAGTACCAAAGGAGAGATGGTGTTTCGTACACAGAGTATTTCTTAGCGCATGTACTTATATGCCAGAATTTAGAAGGTTTAGAGACTGAATAACAGGTAATTAAAACATTATTAAGGCATTTTCCTGATATAATTAAAGAAGCATTCTTCATGCAGAATATTACTACTATTGACGGGTTCGAGAAGCTATTGGAAAACTTTGACTCTCTTGAAAATAGTAGGACCGAACGCAAGCCAATAAGTAGAGGAGATAATTTCGGGCAGGGTGAGAGAGAGAGGGGAAGAGAACAAGGCAGGAATGCGAATTACGAAAGACGACTTGACAATGGGGGACGCACAGCAAATACGAGGAACGAGAATTTGAACAGAGTAGGGGAAGGTACTAGGCCAGACAGACGTACAGGTCAACAACAACAACAACAACAATCTACACCAGGGGCAGGTAGGCCTAATTTAAACGAATAACGGGTTGCAGTGAGGTCAACAGACAGCCCGAAGTGATTGCAGTTCAATGTCCTAGGAATATTGAGTATTTAGGAGATTTTAATATAGATGTTAGTGAAGAACTGCTTTATGACCTAAATGGTGGAAATTTAGATAATGTTGAGAATGAGATTATGTCACCAGTAATTAAACTTAATGTGTGGGGTAAAGAAGTTGATGTTTTATTGGACAGCGGAAGCGAAAACTCTTGTATAAACTTAAGATTTTTGGAAGATGTAATGAGAGAAGGTATTCATGTTGATATAATTCCAGTTAAGTCCACTTTCATTGTCACAGCTGTAGGTAGTAGGTCTCAGAAAATATCTAAGCAAGTCGCAGTTCCAATTAACATTAGTGAGTTAGTTAAATTTCAGCCCTGTTTGGCAGTTCCAAATTTAGTATATCCGGTGATTCTCGGTGCGGAATGGTTATCATTATATCAAGTTAAATTAGATTTTCATTTTGGCAGGATAAAGAAGTTCAGGTTACGTATAAGGTGTCTAAGACTGACAAACAAATGAAAGTGTGTATGTTTGAGGAAGAAAGCAACGTGGTTGTGAGTGATGAGATTCCTGAAGTAAATGAGGTAGACCGCGGAGATGCTAGTGAGAGCAAAGTTTTTAAGGTGTGTCAGGTTGCAATGGAGTCTGAACTTGAGAGTAAGATCCATGATGCATTGTCACAGTGTAAGCTGGATGAGGTGCAAGGTCATCAGTTACATGAGGTATTAATAAAATATAAGGAAATTTTCAGCACAAAACCCGGAGCAACACACTTATATGAGCATAGTTTTGTCGTTAAAGACACAAGTAGTTTCGTAGGGCCTAGGTATCCTGTCGCAACTAAATATATGAAAGCCGTCGAAGAACAGATAGAATTAATGTTGGAAAACGACATAATTGAGCCTTCAGCTAGCCATTGTTTAAATCCATTAGTTGTAGTAGCCAAGAAAGACAATTCAGTGAGACTATGCATAGACGGCAGAATGTTAAATACTAGGATCGAAAGCGACCAGCTGAGAACTGAAGCAGTGGAGGATTTAGTTCAACGTTTTCAGGGGCGGAAGTGGTTCTCAACAGTAGATTTTAGTAGTAGTTGCTCAACTTTAGTTAGGAAATTAGGTAGGACACTAGGTAGATATTTCAGGTATGTATTGTTGACTCATGTGATGTTATTCAGGCTAGTCAGTGTTTTGTTGAGAGGTAGGAAGTACATGGAAGTTTGTAGCAACGATTGTTACGTAAGCCGTTGCCATCTTGTGCATTGGAAGGGAAAATGTCAAAGCTGTTTTTATTGTTTACTGGACCTTATGTCGTTTCGAAGAGGATAGGAAAGAATGCCTACTTATTGAAAGATCAGGAAAATTGTGTCATAGGTACATATAACATTTACAATCTGAGGAAATATCATAGAAAAGAGCAAGTGCAGCAAGAAGGGCAGACTGCCGTGTGTTTATAATTAGAGTCGTGTCGTGGCTCTAAGGAATTGGTGGAAGTGAGATAAATCACTTGTGTTGCGTGAAACAAGAAGCAATATATTGCGTTCTGTTATTGTAAGGGACTACAAGAACAAATGTAGCATGTAAATCCTGTATGACTGCACAGGACAATCAGAATGTTTATGTAACATTGCAAGAAGAGTGCAGATCAATCAAGGAAAATGAAAAGGGTATAATCATTATGTATGTAATTTGAAGGGTCATATATGTATTGAACCCTTATCATTGTGTCCAATAATAATGTTTCATATTATTAAAATAGATGGAAATACTAAATACATGAAATGCTGGATATTTGAGTAAAATTGATGTAGCAAGAAATCTGGACTTGGTAAGACATGCTACGTGCTGGCTGGAAATGACCAATAGTTTCACAACCAATGCTATTCTTATATTTCTGAGAAAATCAGATATGACGCTGTGGCGTACGTGACCATCGAAGGCCAAAATGCTGCGTACAAGGCAAGGAGTGAGAGAGAGGAGAATAGTCGTGACGTCAATATAAGGGCGGGATTTGTAAGGTCAGAACTCCAACGCCAACTTATCTGACCAATAAGAAAACATGACGCCAGAACATAGCGTCAGTGTGTTTTGCGCGGCAATCGGTTATAAAAAGATCTAGCGATCGGTTTGCATGTTCGACGGCAGATTCGCGACCTATGAGAAAATACAAGATTTTTGAGAGGTCACACATAATTATAGGCCCATTATTTAAAATATTGAGGAGCTGTTTTACTCCCACCATTGAAACTTTAGGCTTTCTGTATATATACAAATGTCTGAGATGAACCGGGGCACTCCTAATTATTCTTCGACAGTCATTTAAGACGTCCTTAAGACGGTATGGTTTGTAAAAATTCTAGTTGTGTGTCGGCAACGAAGTTATAAATTTTCATAAATTGTGAGATGGCAATTAGCCATAGAATAGGGAAAGTCGACGATTCTGCATAGGACGATCTGAGGAAATAAAATACTTAGAACGCAGATAGAACAGTTTAAAAACTTTGATTTAATTGTGTTTTAACAGCAGCAAGATGTCGACCATGGGGAGAAGACAGCAAGCTTCATCCTCCATTACCATCAGCGTTATGGGCTAACGGCCTAATGATGGGAAATGACGAGGCAGGAGGCCTCTGGAAAGCAGTTTAAGTGATGAGTATTAAAAAATTGATTTATTGATTTTGGACGAGGGGAATCGCGAGAGATGTGTGGAACTTTGTATAGATTTTATTTGTGTGATTTAATTTAAATTTTAGGGTTTGATTTCTTAACTGACATGCGTGTAGTAATTTTTGGCATTGCGTGACAATTGTTGTACAGTAAATTTTGTGACTTAAATGTTGTCCGTATGTATACGTAATTCTTATAGCGAAACGGCCGCATCGATTAACGTATCAATAAAAAGTGTAGCCATGAATGAGAACCTAGGAACGACAATGATAAATGGACTGAATTAATGATATGTTAAACTAATTACTACGTGGGGGGAAAATTAGTGTTTTGTTGCTTTGATAACTTGGGATAAGTCTGATTCCAGTTATTATTCTTTATTGTCATTTCGACATGTTGTGTGTCATTTATCTGAGGGGTGTGCTGATTCACGCTACGACGAGATCTTCGAGAAATGTGCCACGTGTTTTTGGGTGTAAGTGATGATGATGAGGAGAGGTAAAGCCTGTCCGTGACTGCGACATCATTCCGGCAAACTAGTTATCCGTGGGGATAAGTTTGACCTGGAAATGTATTCTTAAAAATCCCTGAGAGGATATTTTGAGATAATGTGTTATTTAAAACTCAGCAATTCTTCTAGGTTTGTGCCGTGTCTTGTGTGGGGTTTCGCCTAGGACACCAAGCTAGGCTCATCGGCGGGCTCTTGGTGTCCCTGCCCGGACCCCCACAGGAGTATCGAACTGCGCGATACCTCCCTTTATATAGAGTGCAACTGCACTCATTGACTGCGAGAACCAAAAGCTCAAGCAGCCATAACCTCCCTATGAAGGCTTCCAAAAAGATGGTATATTGGCTTTCACGGCCGGTGAATTAAAACTCAGCAATTCTTCTAGGTTTGTGCCGTGTCTTGTGTGGGGTTTCGCCTAGGACACCAAGCTAGGCTCATCGGCGGGCTCTTGGTGTCCCTGCCCGGACCCCCACAGGAGTATCGAACTGCGCGATACCTCCCTTTATATAGAGTGCAACTGCACTCATTGACTGCGAGAACCAAAAGCTCAAGCAGCCATAACCTCCCTATGAAGGCTTCCAAAAAGATGGTATATTGGCTTTCACGGCCGGTGAATTAAAACTCAGCAATTCTTCTAGGTTTGTGCCGTACGCGTTTAACAGGTGGCGATTAGCAAAGGTGCTGTACGCTGGCAATGGGCCAGAATCTATATTTAGTGTGGCACTAATTACTACTTGGGGGAAGAAATCAGCCACTCACTCGGAGATGTCATAACAGGCCCGGCTGTCCAGCTCGTTATGACACGTTAGGTTTGCTTTAAAGCCTAATGAGTTAAGGTTATTTTATTTTGGTTTAATTTGGGGAGTTGCCTTGTTGTCGATCCAAGTTTCTTTTATCATTACTACGACTTATTTTTTTCATTGTTTTAAAACGCCAAATTTTCTGGCGTGAAAATTAAAATTTGTATTTTGTTGTTGTTGGCTCTTATTTTCAAGGCCATTGTATTCATTATAAATATAATTTGGCAACCGGCCAAACTTGTTCATGTCATGTTATGCTATCCTAGTGTTTAAGGTATAAGACGGTAATTCCGCAGCCCTTATTTTAAATAATACACACGTGTATTTGATTGTGGTAATCTAAGGTTAGAGCATGTCAGTAGTGTATATAATTATGTAATTGTTGTTCCCACATTTCCGTAATTCGTCCTTCGCAGTACGGAGTCCGTTCCCGAACCAACTGTTTTGGTCGGAAACGAGCGCCCGTCAAAATGCTCATTACTTGCACTAGTCTTAAAACCCGTGTCGCTCATAAATATTAAATTCTTGTACTATTTTATTTGTTTGTTATTTTGGATCTTGTGATCCGTTTTCTTTTGTTACTTTGATTTAAGTGGCATTGCAGTCACAATGCTTGTTGACAGCTGTCATGCCATGTCGTCATGGTACGTCAGGCTGGTCAGTGTCAGATCTGTTCACGCGAGTGAACAATAAAAGGGTGGTTATAGTTTTTTTTATGTTTGATTCAGTTAACAAATTTCATTTGTTAGTAGATCCTGTTGTTTTTCTTGGCTTTGTAATAATAATAAGTTAACCTTATAAACCCTGGAAGTTATGTTGATGGCAAAACCTCTAAATCACATTCACAAGAATCCATCACGACCCCGAAATTTTGAATCTTGTCTACATGCTATTTTCCCAAGGGTATAGTATATTCAGTGTATTTCCTGTTAAGTTTTAAAGGGAATATTTGTGATTTCATCATTCATTACATTCTTTATGAAACCATGGGGACGTTTTGTAACGTAATCTTGATTACGGTACAAATTATTATTATTATTATTATTATTATTATTATTATTATTGAAATATCAAAGTTATATCGTTTTATTCACCCATTAATATCAAGGGAGGGCCATACCATATTCACGTCATTACCATAATCATATATAATATTGTCAAGTGCTTAGATTAAGAAACAGGGTTTTTATAGAGGTCTAGGGCTGTTTTATTAGTTAAATTGTAAAGACAGGACGGGCATGGTTGGAAGAAGTTACGGACGGTGAAGCAACATATTGCAAGAAAATGTATTTCTGGAACGAAGCCACGCTGACTGGAGACAAGGGCTTGGAGAAAGATTTCGGCGGAATATATATATGCGCAACGAGAGGAATAGCGGGTTCTGAGTGGAATATTTGAAGTACGCGGGCCTGTATTCCCGCTCGGAGAAGTTTCAGCGTCGCTTGAGGACTGATGCTTTGCTATAATTGGTCTGATGGGTCGCGGGCAAATTTATGCCGCGAAACATCGGGACCATTCAGAGTGTATAAAAGCCCAGCGCGACTTCAGCACTGGCGATTCTATAGATTCTATTCTGTCATTCACATATTCGATCACGCACTCACTCATTGACTTTGTGAGTCGTAGACTCTGTCAGTCCCTCAGTAAGATGGGACTTAGTGAATTCCATTAGCCTGGTTTGTTCAAATTTGCTTACCATGGTGATCAAACACAGAAACAAGCAGCAACAACAACAACAACAACAACAACAACAACAACAACAACAACAACAACAACAACAACAACAACAACAACAACAACAACAACAACAACAACAACAACAACAACAACAACAACAACAACAACAACAACAACAACAACAACAACAACAACAACAACAACAACAACAACAACAACAACAACAACAACAACAACAACAACAACAACAACAACAACAACAACAACAACAACAACAACAACAACAACAACAACAACAACAACAACAACAACAACAACAACAACAACAACAACAACAACAACAACAACAACAACAACAACAACAACAACAACAACAACAACAACAACAACAACAACAACAACAACAACAACAACAACAACAACAACAACAACAACAACAACAACAACAACAACAACAACAACAACAACAACAACAACAACAACAACAACAACAACAACAACAACAACAACAACAACAACAACAACAACAACAACAACAACAACAACAACAACAACAACAACAACAACAACAACAACAACTGTTTTCAAAGGTCAATAAACGTGTGTTGGCGTAAGATCTCAAATTAGACTGCAAGCAGACCAACGAGATGGACTTTGAACCACAAGGCACCAGGTATGTGGACCGAGTTATTATCAACACAGAAGATCAGCGCTAGCGAGAAGACAGTCAATATTGCCCCGCAATTAGGGAATATTAATGCACATATTGTACACAGCTCGAAACCTCAGATCAAATGTTATTAATAATTTTGTTGTAAATAAACCAGTATTAGTTAAAATGTCTTGTTCATTGGGAGTTGAATATATAGGATAGTTGGAATGCAAAGAGTATCTCATAGAGCAAGTTTATTGCCCTACGCTCCGATGATAGATCTTGGCTCAAGGAAGGGAGCGGCCGTGGCTAAATAAAATTTTAATGTGTTATCTTTACGATAACTGGCGCCCAGTAAATCTAAATTAATAAAGTGTATGTCGTCTGTCTAGACAGGCCAATGCTAAATAAGAACGATGAGGTGGTTTTAAGGATTCTTGAGTGTAATATCTGTAGAAACGTTATAAATGATCGCCCAACTTGTAGAGCGATATCCAACGACGAAGGTAGCCGTTACAACGACAGTGAGTGAACCCAGTTCCAGCTCTCTTGGCCAGTAGTGTGGCATAGTCTGATCCTTGAAAGCATCATCATACGATTACACGAGATTAAACACAGATACAACAAATGCATATCGGGCTGATAACCTAGAAATTAAGCTGCTCTGAACAATACTATCATCATCAAATGTTTAATATCGTACACTTGGTCTTACTACTCAGGAGAGTTTAGGTCAACCGTGGTTAAAAGAATACCGCGTTGAGACTTTGTTGCTGCAAACCACCCAATTAGCCCAAAAGTTGCAAGATCGAATTTTGATGCTATTGCCAAGCGTTTGATGGTGCATAAATGAAAGCGATTAATGTTAGTAGATTCAATAAGATGGTATATTGGCTTTCACGGCCGGTGAATTTCAGCAATTCTTCTAGGTTTGTGCCGTGTCTTGTGTGGGGTTTCGCCTAGGACACCAAGCTGGCTCATCGGCGGGCTCTTGGCACAAACCTAGAAGAATTGCTGAGTTTTAGTAGATTCAATGTTTTGATTTAAAAACTAAGGACCTGTGCAAATAGATTTGTGGTAGCCTACTTCCCAAACAGTGTAATTCAGGCAATTTCAACCCAATTCAACTATAAGTTGGTTATTTTACAAAACCAACTTACCCATCTCTTAACTTTTATTATGTATTTTGATAAACCATTATTGCAAATATGGATTACTTATTGCTTTATACCTTTCAAAAGACACCCCCAGGGGCTTACAAATTTTGGGACGTGTGTTGGCGCCCACGGGACCCCAGCTGAGTCCGGCATTGTTTCCACTTACTTGGGCCGGACTCTTCTCTGTCATCTTTACTATCGACCTCCCTTGGTTAACTCTTGTTCTTTTCCGACCCCGACGGTATTAGGGTATCTGAGGCCTAGGGAGTCTTTCACTTTCCCGCCGTAATGTGCCCTTATCTCATCTTTTCTGATCCCTCATTCTTCGAGGGGTCAGACCTCCTCTGTTCTCTTCATGATATCTCCTGCCTTCTTCTCAAGGCCCTTAAGGGGGCAGGGTGTGTGTAGCTCCACCACTTCTGGTGCGCCCTCGATAGTGCTACACCCTCAAGGACTCACGGCTGGTGGGTTCGAGAGTTGACGACCCCAAGGGATTCCTGAGCTGAGTCTGGTTTTCCCCTTTTTTCCATTGCTTATGGGGCGGGCCCTCTCCTCTTTCCCTTTCCTATCTGCCTTTCTAGGCTCTCCTTCCTTCCAAATCCCTCAATCCTCATTCTTCGAGGGTTGAGGGCATTACTTTCCCCCTGTCCATTATTTGCCTTGTTCTCCTTTTGTTTTCCCTTTCTTCTTCTAGTGTGTAAGTTTTAGTTGTAAGTGTGGTTATAGTCAGAGTTTACATTACATTCTCATCTTTCACTGTCACCCAAACCATTAGGGGCCGATAACCTAGATGTTATGCCCCATAAAACAGCAATTATCATCACCATATTTCAAAGGACCACCATGTGGTGTAGCGGCTAGAATTCTCGGCTCTCGCCCCGAAGGGATTTACCGTGGATTCCTATTTCTTCTCCAGGCAAACGCCGGGATGGTTCAAGGCCACGGCTGCTTCTCTTCCAATATTTGCCTCAGTTATGAATACGCACACTACTACAGACACCTAAAATAAGACAAGTTATCAGACAAATTGCGTACATGGGGCTAATAGGAACACGTTATTACAGGCCCCTATATGAAACAACTCCTTAAATATCAGACGCCGAATGAGTCCTTCATAATGATGTACGTTTCAAAATCCCTTCATAACATAATATAAATTATTAATTAATAAATGAATCATACAATGCGAGGCTATTTTATTGTGTCGGGGAAAAATGCGAGGCAGTCTTTTGAAATACATCGCTTGCTCACTTCCATGAAATTTTAAATGCTCTCAATGAATTATAATTGTAATTGTGTTTGCCTTTTGTTACACGTAGCTTGTCATACAGAATAATTCAACTCCATGCACTTAACATTTCGCTGTTCTCCACACTCTTCCTTTGATGATAAATATACGTTAGTTTGATGATTAAAAGGAATTTTTATTACTGCTCTATAAATGAATATTTTACACGTATGAGCATCGTTATGGTAATGAATACGAGGTATTTTGTTGTGATATAAAATGTTGCTGAAATAACCTTTGTTTTTAGGATGGAAAACGAAATAGAATCTCTGCATATGTCGAGTCGTTGCTGTGTTGAAATGGAAGTTGCTTGTCAAAGGGCAATTAGCTACCCCATCGGCTTCGGTGGCGTAGTCGGTAGCATGGCCAAGATCGCGGGTACAAACCCGGCTGAAGTCGTCGTATTTTAAGAGCGTTAAAATCCTTCGGTATGTCTTCCTTCAGACGGGAAGTAAAGTCGGCGGGCCCATGTCATAGATTTATGGCATGTAAAAGAACCTTCCACTATTGGTATTTTGTATACAACTGTGTAAGTTAAATTTGGTTAGGAACGCTCTGGGTGTCAGTGACAGTGGCATCTGGTAGCCAAAGATGGAACTATTTGGAATTGAACTTGAAGGGGAGCCCACGGGTGTTGAATTAAAATACCCCGCTATGGCCACTAGCTGCAATTCATATAATAATAATAATAATAATAATAATAATTATAATAATGTTATTGGTTTTACGACTCTTTTAACTACTGTGGCTTTTAGAGACGCCGGGGTGCCAGAATTTTGCCCCGAAGGGGGCCTTTACTGTAATGTGCCAGCAAATCTACTGACAGGGCTCCCTCACATTTGAGCAACCTCAATTGCCAGCTGACTACGCCAGGATTCAATCCTGCAACCTTGGACACAGCATTCATTCATTCGTTTATTTGCAATTGGGGGTGTGTCCCCCGGTGGCAAATTAGATCTACATAACAAATAAATAACTGTACATAACAATTCACTAACAATTAAACTGGAGTATTTACACAAATAGTCAGTCTTTCTTAAACACACCTATATGTTTGGGAAAAGGCTCTAAGTCTGCGGCAGGTAGAGAGTTCCAATTATCAATGGCATGGTTTACGAAATAATATTTACCATAATTTGTTCGCTGTGGTCGGCCCTTAACTTTGAAAGGATGATCGCTCCTACCCATGTAAGTAGACTTTTCCATACGTATGCTAAGCTCACCCCATGTTGGTTGATTTGTTTACGTGTTGTACATAGCGCAGAGTCTAGATTTCATCCTCCTAGCCTCAAGTGATTCCCACCCAAGTTTCTTTAACATACGGCTCACACTGCTCCTGGGATTAAAGTCACTGATCACAAATTTAGCGGCCTTTCTTTGTACCATTTCCAACTCATTTATGAGCCCTACTTGATATGGATCCCAAACCGCCGAGGCATATTCCAGAATAGGTCTTACAAGTGACAAATATCCTAATTCTTTAGCAGAGGTACTACTTCCTTTTAATACCCTCATTACAAAGTGCAGGGATTTGTAAGCCTTAAAAACTACACATCCTACATGACTACTCCATTTCATATCATTTCTTACAGGCAAGAACGCGTAATAATTAGCTAGCCCTCTCACATGTTGATTTCTAATCAATCATATAGATTGGACTATTTAAAACTCAGTATTCAAATGATGAAAACCACAGCATGGCTATACTGGTGATAGACTTATCACATATTGAAAAAAAATATGGAAATGTTAAATTCATTTTTCTTAGGATGCAGGAGCTGAGAGAGAGTTGCTTAGAGCTAAGTGTGTGGTGAGTGTTGCTAGTTATTTAGCTTTTATTTTGCACTCTCACAAAGTGAAGAATGACTTGCGAGGCAGCCTGTGGCGGCAGTCTTTTATGTGGTCACCCGCATGTGCGCATCTCATTGCCGCCTAGCTCCACTCGCCAATGCTTTTTGTACAGAAATGCAGTGAGTCCACTTTCTCGGTGCGGGGCTAACGATCCAGGTCGTCTCGTTCTCATCTTGGAGTGAATATTCCTGTTAGCGCCTCCATGTATTGTCACGTAATACGCTGAGGACCTAGCTGTTTCAAGTTCTGGACCGCGTCCCCCTACTACTACTACTACTACTACAACTACTACTAGTCTACTAACGGCTGGTTATGCTTTGCCTCCAAACCAAAGATTGAAAGTTCGATTCAATCTTGCGATTGAATAAATCTACGCAATAATCTTCATCTAAAAGTTCATAATTCTATGGCCTTCATATATAAAAATCCAATATGGCGACCATCCAAAATATTTGGATTATTCTCAATATCCACGGATCTATTACAGCAATCAAACTGAAATTTTGAAAGTTGATAGAAGCAATGAACATAAGTAGGATATATGAAAATAGTTATTCACTGTACTACTTGTTACATTTGAATTGAGCCTCTAAGGTCTGCATGTTAACTATCAAGTTCATTTGTGATCTTGTTCTTCTACAGGTCTTGACATCATTCCAGTATTTCTTAAGTCCTTCATTCAATCATTCATTCGTTTATTTGCAATTGGGGGTGTGTCCCCCGGTGGCAAATTAGATATACATAACAAGTAAATAACTGTACATAACAATTCACTAACAATTAAACTGGAGTATTTACACAAATAGTCAGTCTTTTCTTAAACACACCTATATGTTTGGGAAAATGTTCTAAGACTGCGGCAGGTAGAGAGTTCCAATTATCAATGGAACGGTTTACGAAAGAATATTTACCATAATTTGTTCGCTGTGGTCGGCCCTTAACTTTGAAAGGCTTTTCCATACGTTTGCTAAGCTCACCCCATGCTGGTTGATTTGTTTACGTGTTGTACATAGCGCAGAGTCTAGATTTCATCCTCCTAGCCTCAAGTGATTCCCACCCAAGTTTCTTTAACATATGGCTCACACTGCTCCTGGGATTAAAGTCACTGATCACAAATCTAGCGGCCTTTCTTTGTACCATTTCCAACTCATTTATGAGCCCTACTTGATATGGATCCCAAACCGCCGAGGCGTATTCCAGAATAGGTCTTACAAGTGACAAATATTCTAATTATTTAGCAGAGGTACTACTTCCTTTTAATACCCTCATTACAAAGTGCAGGGATTTGTAAGCTTTAGAAACTACACATCCTATATGACTACTCCATTTCATATCATTTCTTACGTGAACGCCCAAATATTTGCAAGAATCCTCTTCTACAAATATTTCCGAGCCAATGTTATATTGAAAATCTTGCCTTCGCACTTTCCCTATTTCGTTCCTTCTTTCGTGTTTTTTTTTTCACCTCTTGGTGTAGCAGCTAACGTTCTTGGCTGTCGCCCCAGAGGTTTGGGTTAGATTTCCGGCCCTGCCAAGGAAATTAATTCTAGTCTGAGGTCTGGAACGGGGTCCACTCAGCCTAATGAGACAAATCTGAGAAGAGCTGGGTTCAATCCCACCTCAGCCGCCCTGAAAGTGGTTTACCGTGGTTTCCCACTTCTACTCCAGATTAATACCGGGATGGTACCTAACTTAAGGCCACGCCCGCCTCCTTCGCAAATACATATACACAGACTAATACAGCCATCAAATATCACAGGTTATCAAACAAAACACGTAAACGGGGCTATATAACCACGGTGTCAAGCCCCTCAAATTAAACAACTAGGCCTACTATTCTCTTTCGTGTTTCTGGCAGAGGCCCTCTTCGTTTCCAGGGCTCCAATTCCACATTAAATCGCTGATTGATTTTATTCATCATCATCATCATCATCATCATCATCAATTTCTGCTTTCGAGCTTGGCCAGGTCGGAGCAGATATGACTTTACCCTGTCCGTCCACCATCATTCCTCAACCACTAAACTAAACTCCAGGTTCTGTTCTCTCACCCTGTCCTTCACCAAATCCATCCACCGAACTCTAGGTCTTCCGCATCCTCTCTTTCCAGTCATCCGTCTCTCCATGACTTGTTTTGGCATTTATTTTATTATTATTATTATTATTATTGTTATTTTTATTCTTCTTCTTCTTCTTATTATTATTATATTTACTTTTATTTGTAATACTAAAGGATAACTATATAAACTGGTTTAGAGTTAGAAAAGGCTACTTAGCCTCAATCATGCCAAATTAAACAATTCATATTGGTGCAGCAGAAAAGAGGAGAATTGAAGCGTTTGAAATGTGGTGTTACAGGAGAATGATGAAGATCAGATGGGTAGATAGGGTTACAAACGAAGAGGTATTAAGACGAGTGAGAGAGGAGAGATGGTTCTGGCGACTGCTAATGAAGAGAAGAGATAGGTTGGTAGGACACATAGACTACTAAGACACCCAGGAATAGCAAGCATAGTTATGGAAGGAAGGGCCGAGGATATGAACTGTAGGGGTAGACCAAGGTTAGAATATGTTAAATAGATTCGGATGTAGGGTGTGATAGCAAAGTAGAGATGAAACGACTAGCACAGGACAGGGAGGCATGGCGGGCTGCATCAAACCAGTCAAAAGACTGAAGACTCAAACAACAATATTAATGATATAAAAAAAAACGCAAATACACTATGCCTGAAGGAATTACAGGCAGTAATAAGAGAGATCCTTATACGAGACCTTCGCTTTTAATTGCGGAGATAATGACCGATAAGCTAACGTTCAGCCGCCCGTGCAACGCGTTTAACTAATGTGGATTTGCCATGTTTTATGCATCACATAATTCGCTATACTTTTTATGGTAATCATGCTATAATGACGTGCAGATTTCTAAATTGCGATGTCGTATGTTGATGTCAGCATATGCCAGCTGACGGGAGCACTCTCCGTTATTTAACCACCACCTGGTCTGCTGTAAAGCTGATCAATATCCGTGCCATTTAATTACTGTGGGCATTCCCCAGTGGTCTGTTCTGTAATCCTTTATCTTATACAGGAAAATTACTGAAGACATTCTCCATCAATAAGTACTTTTGTCAGTTTCATTACTCTGACGTCTCAATGGAGACTGTCTATCTCTTTTCCAATAACAGCTCACTTCAACTTTCACTTTGGAGTGTTTTCTGTTTTAGTTAAATTTGTTGCCTGCGTGGAGAAGCGGAAATATTCTCGCACTCTGTGTCCTATGTTGTGGGATCGAATACTGGCGTAGTCAGTTGACATTTGTGGGTGACGGGTCAGTAGATTTACTGGAACGTTATATATCTTCTCTGAGGCAAAATGTTGGTACCCTGGCGTCTCTAAAATCCGCAGTAGTCAAAAGGCTTGAGGTAATTGTTCCGGGAACCAATACTGCATTTTCCTGGAGCAGTATACCCGAACTCATAATGTTTTTCTTCACTACTACAATGGGGTATTCATCAACCCTCCATTACATACGTTTTCAGGAAAATTAACTGTGCATGCGGTCAGCCGAACACCCGCTCCCCATCGCATCGTGCAGTGCGTCCCATACTTGTAGCACTTGGATTTGCTCCTTTACTTCGGACAGAATGTAATCCAACCGCTCAGTCCCGCCCAATTATTGCCTTCACGCCAGGAAAAGTGATCCGGGTTTGATCTGCAATTTCCTTCCCGCGTAATGCATGCCGCGTATTCACTGCCAGCTTCATTCATTCAGGCCGCCATTTTATTTTCTTTATTTGTGTACAGTATCGGCAAATGGGAAAAGAGGAACGGGGCCTTCAGTGACAGACTGCATACGTAAAGCTGGATGAACAACAAGCACAATGCGGGAGGTAGCAGAAACTGAGTGTCGATATATTTAGGCCAAGAATAGACAGACAGACCGCGCATGCGGACAGCCGAATTCCCACTCCCCATCGCAGCGTGTCGAACTGACTTAGCCTGACGCACATACAATAGTTACGAGGGTTCAGTATCAGCTTCCTTTTCCTTAACAACATAATTCTGTTCTAATGTAATATAAAGCTACAGTGGCTGTATAACTGTTGTCTTGGAGAAAGAAACGTGAGACAACTTCCTCTCAAAGCCCCTAACCCTCTTAAAACCTAGCGGGTTCAAACCCGGCCGAAGCCGTCGGATTTTTTATGAGCGTTAAAAATCCCTCAGTTTGCCTTCCTTCGGAGGGGAAGTAAAGCCGGCGGTCCCATGTCATAGATTTATGGCATGTTAAAGAACCTTCCACTAATTGCACCTGTGTGAAGCTAAATTGGATAGGTTAAGAAGGTAAACAACGCTCTTAGGTTTCTACGTTCGTTGCCAAGAGCCGACTGCGGTGGCGTCTAGTAGCTAAGTTCTGAAATTGGCCTAGTAGTCGTTGACGGTGGCGCTTGGCGGCAAACGTAGGAACTATTTGAAAAATTCTAAGTTGCAGTACTTAAATTAAAAAAACAGATAACACACACTAATACAGTCATCACAATTAACACCCGTTATCAGACAGATTCTACACACACCCAAAGTACACGGGGCTACATAACCGCGTTGTTGCAGCCCCTAAACTTAAGAACCAACCAATCAACCTCTTAAAACCGCCTCCCTCTTGGGCAAGAAACACTTGAATAAGGCTTAAGATCAATCGCATGCCGATTTTTTTTGAAACCGTCTGGGTAAGCGTTGGCCGTCACTTCTTAATTCATTTTAGTTACTCTTAAAATGTATTAGATAATTTTCTAATTAATACGCGTTCCCCGACGTCGCTTGAATCCCGATGCTGAAAGAGTCACCCTGAATGGGCTTTTCCGCCAGGAATCTTCACTCTCATGCTGGGAAGATGATAGCCTCTTTAGTTCTCTGATGAGATTTTGGTATCAGGAAGGTCATTCGGCCATACAGTCATTCGCTACTTACATCCCCGTACTAAAGGACATAATGCTTGGTCGAAATACGGATAGGTCTACCTATTTTACACGCGAGTGTCACATTGCAGAAACTGAAACGCTTACCGTATCGTCTGGTAATGCTGCAGAATTACCAGAATAAATTCACTTCCTAGAAACACAGTGCAGCTGATGTGTGTATTAGTGGATGCAGCTATCAATACTGTGACCTTTCAAATAATTTGCAATGGTAATGAGGCCAGGGATTATCTGTATTCCAAGGTGAGATACTGTGTGTATGTGCACTAAACTGGGGACAACTGCAGACATGCAGTTGACCAAGTACCTACTGTAACTGACAGTTTTACAGCTAATATATCGCAGGAGGTATTTTCGTTGATTCGAGGTTCATAAATTCACCACAGGATTTGAATAAATGTTTAAATGGTATGGACTCCGTCTTGAGGAAAGATATCGTGTTGAAAACAATAAATGTGAAACGAAAGTAAAGGAATGCAGCCGAAAGAAATCAGAAACCCCCTATTGACTTAAATTGGCACTTGAAAAGCTAAAGGAAGAAGGAGACTTTTGCTACTTAGATAGCAAAATAACTAGTGATGGACGAGGCAAGGAGGACATTAAAAATGGTTGGCTCAGACAAGGAAAGCATTCCTACAGAAAAGAAATCTGTTGACGTCACGTATAAATCTAGATATTAGAAAGTCATTTTGAAAACCTTTGTCCGGAGCGCGGCGCTCTATGGAAGTGAAACTTGGACTATTGGCGCAGCAGAAAAGAGGAGAATTGAAGCATTTGAACTGTGCTGTTACAGGAGAATGATGATGATCAGATGGGTAGAGTAACACATGAAGAGGTATTAAGGCAAGAGGGCTAGGAGAGCTTTTTTTTGTCAATTGCTAATGTAGAGAAGAGATAGGTTGGTAGGACACATACTAAGACACTTATTTATGGAAGGAATGGTGGAGAATAAGAACTGCAGGGGTTTACTGTGATTAGAATATGTTAAACATATTGCCTCGGATTTTGGATGTGGTAACTATGGAGAGAATAAACGATTAACTCAGGGCAGAGAGGCATGGACAGCTGCATCACACCAGTCAAAAGACTGATGAATCAACAACAACAACAACAACAACAACAACAACAACAACAACAACAACAACAACAACAACAACAACAACAACAATTGGCCCTGATGGCGGTCAATCCCCCCCGTCATACTCACAACAGTAAAATACTGGGATAGAATCTTAGTTGAAGCCTCAGAGTGACTACCTCATTGCTGGACCCAAATATTTACAGTTACTGTATTCCAGTCACCACAATAGTGGGACGTGATAGAAGACTCTCCTCTCACCAAGTTCGATTCTCGGCCGATGCACGTAGGGTTTGGATAATGAAAACTCGCACTCAGTAGTTCGGATTCCCCGCAAAGAAGAGGTCTTAAGGATAAGAGCGACGTAAAACTACAAATTTATTTTTCCACCACAGTATCACAGATTGGCATACAGTTCGCTCAGATATAACTATTTTCCCCTCATTGAAACAACAGTAACGAATGACGTTACTAAGAGTTCTGCGTTGATTGAAAATAGTTAAGTGATACCAGAATACTTCGTATTCTGACAAACAAAGTGGAAAGTGAAGGGATGGGGTACACTCAGCCCCGTGAAGCAAAACTGAGAAGAGGTGGGTTCGATTTTCTCCTCAGCCATCTTGTAAGTAGTTTTCCGTGGTTTCTCATTTCTACCCCAGGCAAATCGAGGCCAATGCCGGCTCCTTCCCAATCCTCACCTGAATTACAACCATACATAGAGCCCTGTGTGGATAAACAAAATAATATCTGCATCCGCCCCGCATCCGTGTATGGAGAATTTCACCAGTTTTTGTTTCATCGTCGAAGCGGAATTATGTTTCATAAAATTAGAATAGATTGGGATATGTGGATTGGGAAGGGCAAGCACAAAATAACATCCAATACACATTACAGTCTGACTAATCACTATCGTCAGAAATTAAAGACCGTTGCACTTGAGTAGCCTTGACTTAAGCACGCTCTTCCGGCAGGAGATACACTAAAGTTATGTGAAGAATGATTCAGAAATGGCTGGCTCCAGTGATGTATCTCTCGCTGATGTGAAGTTGTTGACCTCTGCCGCGAGTTCCACTTCTGATTCCGAACAAGCAGCTATATTCAGCAATGGTAAAGATAGAACACACTGATCTTACTTGAATCAGCAGAATACATCAGTGCCCTTCGCTCACACTCTGAATTATGTGCTTTTGATGTGATGTTGACATGGGTTATTAACCTCTTAATGTGTTATATGACATCAGAACACTACGTCTTTTATTATCTCAGACACTGCACCGCTATCATAACTCACAATGTTTTTACTACTGCACAGATTACGTTACGAGACTGACTGCCTGCCAAGCTGGACATTCGGTCGAGTGACTTTGGGGAGGTCTGTTAGCGTTTTGTCAGACACGAAACTAAATTAAAGCGTTGATATATTGCACAGTATATATAATGGTATAATAATAATAATAATAATATATATATATATATATATATATATATATTGATTGTCGTGTAGCCTCCTGAGAGGCCGAGTGCAGGTCTTTCTATTCGACGCCCGTGGGCGACCTGCGCGTCGGTATGAGAGATGGAATGGATGAAGATGAATGAAACAGGGCAAGGATGTGGAAGGAAGCGGCCGTGGCCTGTCAGAAGGTACTGTCCCAGCATTTGCCTGGTGTTGAAAATGGGAAACCACGGAAAACCATTTCAAGGACAGCCGACGGTGGGGCTCGAACCCACGCGTGTACCGAGTCAGCAGAGAGCTTGGCCCCATGACCTAAGGCCGCGCTTTAGCCAGCGTAGCCACTACTGTCGGTATAATAATAATAATAATAATAATAATAATAATAATAATAATGGTAGGGATGTGGCGACCCCATCGCCCAGTGGGAAACCACTGCAATCAGCGGGAAAACCATAACTATTCGGGTTAGGAGGAAATGCCTGCCCACCGCCGGATAACATCTTGAGGCCCTCCAAGGCTAACAACCTTGGTTGCATTCATTATGAGCAATTTGCTCCAAGCTAAACTAAAGCTTCTTAAGCATGATGGTAAAACAAATACAGGAGATTAATACCCCAGGTGGCAACTTTTCGAAGAAATCCACCGTCGCCCACGAGCGACGCATGCATCCCATTCGGACTCTGGGGGGGATGCAACGTCATGCTAAAGACGAGTCGGAGCGTCTTGGAAATCCTGAACAGTCACGAAAGCTGAAACCCAAATCTAAGAGTTTTTTGGCAACGTTCAACATCAACTCTCTAATACGAACTGGTAAGATGAAACAGCTGACCCTTGCCCTTCACGAAAACAAAATCGCAATAATGGCCTTGCAAGAAACTCGCTTCACTGACCAAGATACGTTTGAGTCTGATGGGTATCGGTTCTTCAAGAGCAAATCCCGTAAGAGGGTAATGAAGAACACCCCTATCTTCGGTACAGCCTTTGCTGTCAACACCAGAATCCTTAGGTCAGTCTCGAATTTTGAAGCTGTTAACGATAGGTTATGCCTTCTATCTCTGCGCTGTGCAAACAAAACATACACGCTAGTCAATGTACATGCTCCAACTAATGAACAAAACAAAAAAGAGTTGGAAGACACTGATAGATTTTGGAACCTCTTGGATGCTAGATTGGCAAAAATCCCGAAACACCACGTCAAGATCCTAATGGGTGATTTCAACGCACAGGTAGGACGTGAACGGAAATACAGGAATGTCGTTGGGCTCTATCCAGCACACAATAGAACTAACTAACAAGAATGGAGAACGCCTCATTGAACTATGTAATAACCATAACCTCCAGCTGATGTCAACACACTTTCGTCACCTACCTAGAAAACAGACTACATGGAGATGCCCGAACAAAACATTAGGAGAGTTCCAAATAGATCATGTTGCGATATCTCGAAGATCTAGTCCGGAAATCATGAACGTTACCGTAAAAAAGGGAATGAACATAGACTCAGATCACTATGTATCGGTAATAAAGTTCCGGCCCATTCCACTAAACAAAAAGAAAAACAAACCTACCATAATCCGCTTCGACACAAACATGCTCAGAGATAGGGAGAATGAATTCAAAGAACTTGCCCAACCAGTGGAAAAAGACTTCAACAGCACGAGAAAGCAGATGATAAACGCTGCAAAAGAAGTAGCAGAAACCAAGAAGAGGAAGAAACACACATGGTGGAACAATAACTGCGAGAAGACCTTAAAGGATCGTCTAAATGCTTGGAAAAAGTACTACACCACCAAAGAGGAAGAAGATTGGAACATCTATAGAGATCAACGAGCACAAACAGCAAAAATAATACGCAGTGAGAAACGCAAGTATGAAAAAGAACAAATGGACAAAATTGAACAAAACTTTCACAGAAATGAGACCCGTGAATACTACAGGGATTTTAAAAAGAAGATACAAGGATACAAGGCACCTTCCCTTTGTTTTCTAAGAAAAGATGGAACTCTAGCAACATCTAACGAGGAAAACTGCGAAATTTTAGCCGGGTATTTTAACGACCTCCTAAATTGTGAAAAGCCATCCAACCCCATCAGAACAAACAAACAAATGAACCACAATTTGCCATCTTCTCCACCAAATCGCGATGAAATCAAACGCCACATAAAGATGTTGAGAAATAACAAGGCTCCTGGTGAAGACTCCATGATTGCAGAACTGTGGAAACATGCCCCAGAAGAAGCAATTGACATCCTACACCAAACCATTGTAGATATATGGGAGACAGAACAACTCCCAGAGGACTGGAAGATAGCTTTGATCCATCCTTTACACAAGAAAGGAAATATAAGAGATGTGAACAACTACCGTGGTATTTCTCTTCTGTCAGTAGCTTACAAGATCCTGTCACTTTCCATCCTTGAAAGACTGGAACAGCAAGTTGAACACAAACTCGGAGAATACCAGGGGGGTTTTAGGAAAGGCCGATCGACTGCAGAACAAATCTTTAACCTAAAAACCATAATTAGGTACTATGTGTTGAGAGGTCGAACGTATGTATCGACATTTGTAGACTTTAAGAAAGCGTACGACTGCATCGACCGTGATGTGTTGATTAACATACTTGCAGAAATGGGAGTCGATATGAAACTGCTGGCGATAATAAGGGCAACCCTAATTAATACCACATCCAAAGTCAAATTCCAAGGATGTATCTCTGAACCCTTTGAAATCAAGACAGGTGTTCGACAGGGAGATAGCCTGTCACCTCTGTTGTTCAACTGCGTGCTTGAAAAGGTAATACAGAATTGGCGACAGAAGTTAAAAGAAGGAGGCTTTTACAAACCTTTAAGGATCGGGACGAAGAAAAACGGAGTGGAAATAGATTGCTTAGCGTTCGCTGATGATATAGCCCTGATGACAGAAGATTTCGAAAGTGCAACAGAACAGGTCAATATATTGAAGGAAGTAGCAGAGCAAACAGGATTACAAATTTCCTTTCAAAAGACAGAAGTAATGTCGAACATCAAGGATGATACAGCACAACTAAACACCAAATATGGAACGATAAACCGTGTTAATAAATTTAAATATCTTGGGGAATGGATCCAGCAAAATGGCCTTGACAAGGAAGCCATAGAAGCAAGAATCAAGAAAATGGAAGTCGCTTTTCAAACCACCCGCAACATATATAACAAAAAGTGCTTTTCTATGAACACAAAAATTCGTCACTACAACACTGTCATCAAACCAGTACCGCTATATGCATCTGAATGCCTTATCCTATCCGAGAAATGTTTGCTCGCGAAGTTAGAGAGAAAAGAAAGAAAGATCCTACACATCATACTTGGCCCAGACTACAAAAATGGCATCTACATCAGAAAATCCAGGCAAGAAATTTACTCGAGGATAGAGAAGATCACAGACACAATGCGAAAACGCAGAGTTTGCTTCTACGGTCATATGCGACGGATGATCGATTCCCGATGGACGAAACGTATCTTCAGTATATTCGACTCAAAACCAAAAACGACAATGCCATGGTATGTTAACGTCCAGAAAGATCTGAAAGAAATGGGGATACGAGCAGAAGATGCACAAGACCGAAATCTTTATAGAGCAGCCATCAAGACGTTTGGGACTTTCCGGGACGAAAAACGGACAACTGGTGCGAAATGGACAGAGGAACGTCGTGCTAAACACAGTGAGCTCATGAAGGCAATGTGGATCAAGAAAAAAATGAGCAAATGCCAGAATGTAAAATGAGGCTTATCGTGGTCCCTAGTTGGCCGATTAGCGAAATTGAATGAATGAATAATAATAATAAATACCATTATTATTATTATTATTATTATTATTATTATTATTATTATTATTATTATTATTATATTCTTATAACCGTATGGCCTCTGGTAGCGTGGCGTAGATCTTTCAAGTTGGAGCCATTGCGGTGATCTACTCTCCGATTTCGACGTTCCGGTCAACACCGCTAGCTGGTAGTGAAAACGGGAACCCTACAGGGCGAACTGTGACTGAGATCTAATTATTTTTGTAATATAAACTCCAAATGTGATACAAGAGATCTTTGACGAGCTGACATAGCACGAATCAGTATGCCATAAATTTTTAACTGTCCTGCAAAATTCCAACTCTCTCAGTTGAGAATCGAAACCGCATATCTTTGTGTATCAGGAGGCTGTCCCACCGAGGACAGCGGTGACAACGAAAATGATGACCGTTGGTATCACTCAGCCCATATTTGGCTATGGGTTAGAATGCCATCTAAGGCATAGCTCTTCATCTCAATTGCTCGGCGGTTGGTGAGCCGTATAGCTGCCCTAATCAAGACTGAAAAAAGTCAGACAGGAAAAAGGAAAGGCTGTCTGACCCAGTGGCGGATCCAGAGGGGGGCACCAGGGGCAAGTGCCCTCCCCGAAAAACAAGTTGTGTGCTACATTGATATTGCCGATAAAATGATTGTTTCTCCAAACTGCACTGCAAGTAAAATCTTTGCTCTATTGCCTGCATTCATGTAGCCCATGTGGTCAATGTTTGTATGTAATGGCAACACTGTTAATATAATCCCTACATCGACAGTGTTGCAAGTGCAGAGAGATCTTTTAGCAGCCTGCAACTTGTCAAATCATGGCTACGAACGCGAATGACAGAGGAAAGGTTGAATGGCTTGTCTGTTATTTGTTCACCGTGATATAAATGTTGACGTTGAAAAGGTTCTAGAACGTTTCTCTAAAGGGGGTAAACGAATGATCGCCCTGGATTTTATTTTGTAATAGGCATGTATTTTGCCTAGGATAGTCACCGAATAGAATCTCAATCAGTATTCAATACAATTGTTTTTTTTAAATTTATATTAATGTGACTAGTAGTGACTCGGTGACTGACAATGTTGGTACTATGTACATATTTTGTAACATTTGTGTAGTAGACTTGTAGGCCTATATTGTCTTCAGATAGTCACTATGGTTGCAAATGTTTTTAATAGCCTACATATTGGACTGTGTAATGTGCAAATGTGGAAATGTGGAAATGTAGGCTACATATTTTGTACAATTAAAAGTTTTTTTACATAATGACAATGACTTGAAATTGAAACCAATAAACCATTTTAATATAATGAATTTCTTGTAGAATTATAAAATATGGTGGTTGGATGTAGTGTGTGTAGATTAAATACAAATTTAGTAATTTTATTACATATTTTCTGTAGCTACCGGTACTCTGAAATCCTAGAGTGCCCCCTCCGAGGTGAACCTCTGGATCCGCCACTGCGGACTCTGACCTGGCTGTCCAGTACTGATTTCCCATTGAATTGTATAATTGATCAATTGAACGATTTATTACTCTTAGAAGGAAGCCTCCGTGGCTTAGGCGGCAGTACGCCGGCCTCTCACCGCTGGGTCCGTGGTTCAAATCCCGGTCACTCCATGCGAGATCTGTGCTGGACAAAACGGAGGCAGACAGGTTTTTCTCCGGGTACTCCGGTTTTCCCTGTCAAAATTTCATTCCAGCAACACTCTCCACTATCATTTCATTTCACCTGTCATTCATTTAATCATTGCCCCAGAGGAGTGCGTCAGGCCTCGGCAGCCGGCACAGTTCATATCCTCGCCGCTAGATGGGGGGTCATTCATTCCATTCCTGACCCGGTCGGAGACTGGAAGCAGGCTGTGGATTTTCATTTCATTACTCTTAGACGTTAGAGATAGCGATGTGTTGTATTGCCTTTAAAATTGCGAAAAAAGAAAAGAATATAACAGGAAAAAGAGAAAAGTAAAGTAGAGTAGAGTAGAGTAGAGTATGAGTATGAGATTATTTTAATGTTGTCTGTACAAACTGTCAGTTGTAACTCTTCATTCGGTCACGGTAGAGTAGGCACGCGATAGCGTAACACCCGTTAAACCAACGTTAGAGCTCAGATAAGTAATCATAGAGAATTTAAATGCATGTTCTAATTTTATTTTACTTATTATATTTTGTTGGTCTAACTGTGTATACGAGCATAATACTCACACGTAGTTCCCAAACCTTTATAAAACAAATTAACCATATAGGCCTATACCGAGATTCAAACTGCGAATCGTAATATAAACACCAACACAACGCATTACACAAGGTGTAATTAGATAATATTTGTATATTAATTAAAACCTTCAACCCACTGATCTGATGATGACCGCTTGAAGATCAAAACGCGTAATCCTAAAATTGCGCCATTATAACAGTGGTCATAACTAATACGCGTAATTCCTTCCAGGAGATTTATTTACTTATTTATAATTTACTAGCAACCCGCCCGGCCTTCGCCCGGGAACCGTTATGAACGCATTACGTGATAAGCGTTTATCTTTATTTATTTTAATGTATTACGATCTCTATCCGTTTTACATCTCGGCGTGATGGGATGAACTCACTGACTGGACTATTAATTATATTATCATGGAGATGCATGTGCAACAAATTCTTGTCAGACGTAATTTAAGAATGGCGAGGTGCATGAAACTCAAATATCCCTTCCGTCCAATCTTAACTTGACTGTGTATTTTGCGGAACAGAAAGTTCACAGGTGAAATGAAGAAAAGCCGAGTTGCACTTCCACGGAAACTCCAAACACAACCACTCTTCTCTGAAGTCTTAACTCAACACGACTCGACAGTTTGCAACTGGCTGTATCTGGGGCGATAGGCTCGCCCGCTAGCTAGGCTGTAACTGGGGTCGTAGGCTCGCCCCTAGCTAGCTCGTTAACTGTCGCCTCAGTAATTGAATGGAGATTGTTGGAAGAAATTAAAACGTAAAAACACTTATAGTGGGCGATATATTGATGATAGAGATATGCTCTCCCGGACATTTTTGTAGAATTTTTCATGCTGAACAACAATTCTTACTCTCATAGTAGGCTATATTGATATTTTTAACAGTTTGCTCAGCGTAAGCTTCGAGCGCACGGACGCCAGGTTTTATTTTTCGACTTTTTCACTGAAATCGTTACTGCTTAGGTTCCTTTGATCATAAATAAATTATTTTCTACAAGAAACCTTCCCCGAGATATCCTTTACAGAATGGTAAAAACCACATCAAAATCCATCCAGTGGTTCTCGAGATTACCCGTGACATCCAAGAATCGGGGACGTTGTTTTATACTATACTATCCAGTCATTGGACAAGTTCTTGTTGACCACGTGGAGAGTTACAACTGACAGAATTAAAGGACGGAAGAGGGCAAACTATGCCTTTCTTTAATACGTCGAAAGTATTTCAATTCAAGTACTGTATTTGTAAGTAATTTTCACTGATTTCTTCTTCTTCTTCTACTTCCGTGAGCTTGCCTGTCTGATGAACTGTCGTGCCTAAGTCGTGTCTAGGAAGTTAGTAATAGAGTAGATAAGGCTACAAATGCATACTATGCCCTGAACCACTGCGTGTTTGGGAAGAAGGAGATACGCCAGAAGACCAAGACAAGGGTCTATAAGACGGTCATCGAGCCTTCACTTATCTACGGCAGCGAGAATTGGACGGCGAGTAGAAGTGACGTCAGCAGGGTCAGTGCAGTCCAAATGAAGTGTCTCCGGCGAATAGCAGGAAGAACGCGGAGGGACAGAGTACGGAACATACGAGGAGCTCGAGGTGTAAGCAGGGGAAAGGAAAATCGAGGATCGTCAGCTCTCTTGGTTTGGGCACATTATGAGAATGGGAATGGAGAGGAATCCACAAGTGTATATGGAGGCGAGAGTGCAGGGCAAGAGACCCATTGGACGACCGAGGATAACCAACACCCTCTGAAGGAAGGCCAGAGTGCTCTGACGTCACCAGACCTCACGGCTGAGAGTGTGGTCCGATGATTCGAGGCAAGGCAGACATGTTGGATGTTTGTTTTGAGGTTTTGAGTTGTTAAGTGCTGTGAATTTGTGTTTAAAAATCGAAAAATGTCTCTGCGCTGCTGTGTGACTGTTTGCAGTGGAAACTATGTTATTGGATCTAAGGTCCACGTGTTTAAATTGTTATGTGAAAGAAGATTTTAAAGTAAAATTGACTTCACATCATTCCAAGAAGATTTTATGCCAGCTCAGAACACTAGGCTATTGGTAAGTAAATATATTTTATGTTATCAGTGGTCTTATGTTTCGGTATAAATATGTTTTTTTTTTAATTGAATTTAATTTCCAACTGCATCATTGGGTTTTATTCCCGAATTCTAGATGTCAATATCAGTAGACCTAACCTATATTTCTAAAACTGTACTAGGCTATATACTTCCCTACTTAGGATGGTTCAGGACTCATTAAGGCCTAGGTTAGGCTTTTTATCTCATTAATTGTGTAGCTTAGAAATAAATAAGACAATTAGTGCCTCTAATATTGGAAGAAGCCAACTTAAGTGCAGAAGTACCGTACATGTACAGGTTATAATATACTTGCTTTTCTTTTCAGGTGTGCCCTGGACATTTCGAGGCAATGGAAATGGATGTGCTCTTGGAAACAAGTTCATTCAATGAAAATGGTGAAAAGTTCACTGTTTCCCCTTAAAATACCTCAACCTGCTAAGGAACCTTTCCTAGATGCCCATCATATTTTACTAGGGTTCCATATGCCCAAAGAACGTGCCATTGCAGCAAGCAGGGATTCATACTGTATATTGAATATGAATCCTCGTGTAAGTTTATAGTAGTTTACAGTAGTTCATAGGCTAGTTAGTATAAGTTAATAAAACATATAAGCCTTCACCTTTTAGCATGGACATGATTTAGGGTGGGGTTATCTGTGATCAGCATGGATAAATTTCATACTGTTAGTTAAGTCACCATGCCAATAAGAGTTTGTTATCTAGACCTCCTATACGGTTACCTAGGCAGCAAATATTCATCATCTAGGCCTAACAACATATGTTTCTCAGTGAACAGGTGGAACTTCATCTGTATTAGGCCTATTATTTGGAATGTTATTGCAAGAGAAAATTCTGTTCATTAAAACTGCTTGAGAAGAGAACCTTTCTTTAAACCTCACAACTTGTTTAATACGGATGCGTAACTATTCCCTCTCTGCGTGACAAAATCCACGGGAGCATATAGGCCTATGGCTAAAGTGCTACCTATTAAATAATGATTTGGCAATGGCAGATATCGAACGTAGAAATCTCAATCGCTCTATCGATGTTAACAATTTCACTACAGTTCATCGCAACTCCAATGACACAGTCTAAATGCAACAACTTCTAAGTATTTTACACTCAAATACTATGGTACCGGTATATTGCTGATCCGGTCTTGAAGAATTTGCTAATACCCAAAATAGTAACCAATAAGGAACTTTTAATTAAATTATAAGGATATCCATTTCTCTTAACACTTGGTAACCTAGTTCATAATCCATTTTTGCTGATGCTGAAGAAGGTACAGTAACTTACCGGTATCAATGAAATGCCAAAACATGTAGCCTACATCGTTAAATAAATATTACATGTTAGAATTGACAACGCTGAGGTTCATTAAATAAATAAATATACCACTAGCCAATATGGTTAACCATTATTACAATAAAATGGTCAATATATACCCATTCTAATACTGTATTTGTCCATAATTCACGCGTAGGCTATAATGGCCGACACAGCTGGAATTTTAGTATATAAGTCGTGATCTAAAAAGAGGTGCGGTGGGTGGGTTATAGATAGCGAAGGAGTAAACTACCATACAACATTTCCAGATTCAATTTGTATCATTACAGAAGGTAGGTATTTTGGCTATTATCCTCCGCAGTCTATAACACACCCACCTTTCTCTTTTTAGATCACAACTTGTAGGCCTATAGTAAAATTACAGCTGTGTCGGCCATTATCCGCGTGAATTATGCACAAGTACAGTATTGCTAACCCCATGCATATAGTACCAATAATTACTAGGTAGTGCGGGTCACGTTCGCCATATGTGCACCCCTGGTTTTTGTCACTCACAGTGGAATTAGTCACACATATGACCGACCTCATGACAGGTGTATTTTGTAGGCCTATTTTACATGTTGGCAACACGAACGTGACATCAATGTATGTACCTAGGTACGGTAACAGTAGAAGAGACCTGATGCACTTGAGGAACATGGCTGCCATCGTTCAATGGGCAAGGAAAAAAAAAGCACATATTTTCAGTGCACTAGAGCTAGAGTCAGCCCGGAAGGCGGTGCGCAGAACACAACACTACCATTACGTCATGCCTCACTCCCATCCCACCAATCACAGTCAGTCTGTCTTGAGAATCTGAGCTAATGTGTAGTGAGAAAAGCGAAGTGATTATATCGTAATATTTAAAGATCCAGTGCGAGTGATTGTGTACATTTCGAGTGCTATGGAAGCAGAGGCAAGTAAACGACAGATTTTGCATAGGCAAGGCCGAGAAATAGTTTATAAAGTGCACGAATACATATATGCTCCCCTGGTTTTTGTCACACACAGTGGGAATAGTCACAGGTAAAGAAAATTTGCAAATTTATGGCCGAGTGCACCAACCTCGGTATTCATCAGTCTTTACAAAACCGTGGTAAAACTTTTACCGTGGTATTGTCGTAAAAGCAGTGCACCATTACTATCGCTCGGTTTCGTTAGCGCGGTTTCTTGACGCTTGCTTTTCTCGCGATTATTCCCCTCGGAAGAAATTCGTTAATTTCGATAGTCACTTGTCTTCAGTTTATCCAGACGGCCTGCAGATGGCAGTGATCGTTTCGACAGTCACTTGTCTGCCATACTGTTTACATTTTGTCTCAATGCGAGTAATCAGCTGTGCAAAACAATGGAAAATAAAATGATGAAACGTACTAGAGCTCCCAATTTCAGCCCTCGTGAAAATTTCGTGTTGCTGGATTTGGCTGAAAAATATAAATCGATAATAGAAAATAAAAAGACGGATGGCGTGACAATTATCTTAAGTAAAATGTTAATTACAGTACGTCTGGTAACTTGTCCTGGATTATCATCATTCCTGAGATCCAGATGCACAGCAGGAATTTATAAATTGCCTTCTTCTTCCTCTTCTTGGAGTAATTCATGATTAATTTCAGGGCCATCAGGAGGCTCTATTTCTTGAGCTGCAATGGCAATGTTGTGAAGCACAGCTGTGGCAACAATAATGTTTGACATGATTTGTATGTTGCATCGAAATCCTAAAGACATGGAAGGGAACCTTCTTTTCCATACACCATATTGCCTCTCGACAACATTTCTTGTGGCAATATGAGCGCTGTTATGCCGTCGTTTTGCTGCGGAGGTGGGATTTTGAATAGGTGTAAGGAGGAAGGATTTACATGTGTAACCTCCATCACCCAAAATATAACCATTAGCTATTTCTCTCGTTTCGAGACGCGCTATCAGCCGAGATTCGTGAAATATGGTGCTATCGTGAGCCGAACCTGGCCATCTGGCTACTATATCTCTTATCATGAGGTTCGAATCGCTCACAGTAAGCACGTTTAGAGAGAAATAGCCTTTCCTGTTTCTAAATACCTCCCCATTTTCACCTCCGGGAGACTGTATTCTCACATGAGTGCAGTCCAGCGCACCCAATACACCAGGGAACCCAGCTATTATGTGGAAGCCTTCCATAACCTTTCTTTGTTCCCATTGGGAAGTGGTAGTTTAATAAACTGTGGCGATAACAAGGCAACTACATTAGAAACCTTGTGTATTATGCGGCATGCTGTTGTTCTGTCAACATCACACACGCCACCGATCACTCCCTGAAATGTCCCAGTTGCATAGAACCGCAGTGCTATAAGAAGACGATTTCTAGGCGATATCGGATAGTTTCTCCCAGTAGGGAATTCCAATTGTTCACCAGTTATGTCCAAAATATAACTTATACTGTCTCTTTCCACAATCAAAATCTTCTCTGGAATGAAGCATCGCTTAGTTCTTCGAATAAATCTCGCCTCTCTTCTATAACCCTCCCTTCATTCCTTTCAAATCGAGTAAGATACTCGAGATATAACCTGTAGTTGTTAAGGTCCATTTTGGAATCTTTACCACAGAATACAAATAAATAAAACTTTACCACGGTTTTCTTAGATAACCGCTCCCTCACGGGCGGTAAACATTTTACTGCGGTAAAACTCGAAACCGAGCTTGGTGCAACAGAAATACGACTTTACCCCGGTAAACTAGGAAGTTTACCGCTGTATTCTCTTTACCGAGGTTGGTGCACTCGGGCATAAGAGTTCTAAAAATATTGATAGTGTAATATATTTCCACACGATACAGCAATTTTTGTAGCAAGAGTATAACGACTTCACTTATAATGTTGCCTGCAGGACGACCTGTGTTATCGGTAGGGTTTACATTTCTGGATGGGTGTGTCAGTGTCCAGTGGCTTTAACAGTAGGCCTATTTGGGTGGTGGATTCATCTTTTGACACGAACTGTAGAATTTGTCACAATTTGAAAAGCCACACTGAAGGTTGCATGCAGATGACACACAGTGAAAATATCAACCACGTAAGCATAAAATGCTTGTCAATAATATTCATTGGTACACTGGCATTCATAGGTCCTTGGTGTTTTGGCGAACTTGTGCTAAATGTCAGCATTCCACAGAGCATACGTGGAATCACCAGTTAGTCGTGTTTCTCCACTTAGTTATAAATCCAATTATAAACAGGCAATTTTTTAAAATATTATATGTATAGGCCTACTGTATGGTATATATTTTGCGCACTCCTTGTTTAACTGTTTTGCCTGGAAAATAAATTCAAGCAGTTTACTTTATTTCATGTCACTGTGTTTAAAAGACGAGGGCATTAGGTGTTGAAATCAATAACATCAAGAGAGGCAAGGCATGCAACACTGTTTAAACGTAAGTTATTGGGTTAAAATGGTACAAGCTAGCTCAAATTATCTTGTGTTGCCATTTTCCTGACCATACTAAACAGCAGTGAGTTCCTGAGTTCTTAGCATCATGTAAAATCTACATTATGTTGCAGATTGCCATCTGCCGTAGGAGTTATTGCACTTGAATTGGATGTAATGGTCAGGGTCTGCATCCAGGAGAGACCAGCATCCTCCCCCATATGATTGGAGAAAGAAATCAGTGATAGAAATAAAAGAATAAAGAAGGTTGACTATTGACATTTATCACAGATAGAACTGTCTTCCTGCTGCCTGAGGACTTACAAGATGTGACTTTCATAGGATGAAGAGAACATTAACTGTTATGTAGTCGTAAATTTCAGTGGCATTCATTTGATTTATTTGTGGACAGTGCAATGACTATACTTCATGTAACTTATAGGTGTATAGCAAGTGTCTTTCTCATCTTTTGGTAAGCGCATAAAACATTTCTTATGTGACATCTTATGCAAAGAGAACTGGAACGTTGTATGTCATCTCATAGAATGAGATCTTACCTCATAAATTTTATTGCAAATACCGGTATTCATTTTTCTATCTTTATCTAATTCAGGCATTGTAACATTGCTAGCCTGTTGTGGTGGACATATTTCATATTATGATCATATTTTCATTCTCTTCAGGAAATGTAGGCAGTTCTCAAGTCATGTATTACTAATGATTAATGTTATCCATTTTTCTTGTTCATCTTTCACTTGATGTAAATAACTTAGTTTCTAAAATATGATTCTGTAATGAATGTAGCCTTCTGTTTATTGCTTAACTGTAACAACAGAAATTGAGGTTATAATGGAAACATCATAGCCTAGATCTAAAGTTGAATAAAATTTTGTAAATTTAAATCACCCATTATGTCTTCCCGAACTTTACAAATATCTAGTGATACCTGTCAAATTGTGAAATAATGAACTGCCTTAGTTACAGTAACAGTACTTTTTGAAGTGATATTTTAGCCATGTTCTCATAAATTTCAATCAAAGAGTGCCATATCCACGAGTTATGTAGGCAACCCGATTAGAGTCCCTGACTGTGTCAAGAGATCAGTAACCAGCCATCCTGAGTCGCTGTTTACGTGTGGTAGGGTGGCTAGGTCCTTTCCACTCCTCCTCCTGCCACAGCATCCGGTAGGTCCGATTTACCATCACTGCGCTGGGACACCAGACCAAGACTTCAAAATTCTTGACAGCCAGGAATCGTACACGACCTCCGGGGTGACAGCCTACAATGCTAGTCACTGTGCCATGAGGTGGTCCATAACATTTTATACACTTTCTTTAATATAATTCCCTCCTTGTTTCCTTTCCTCTGTGTAGGCTACTGTATATTTACCAGAACACAATCATCGTAAAGAGTAGGCTACCTGTATTAATCATACATGCTACTCATGCTAATAATGATCATGGTGATGATAATATTATTACAGAAATCAAATACCGTACAATAAAAAACATGTAAATTGCAATTAAAAAAATAACCTTAAATATTGTTCGGTAAAAGTGGCTAAAACTATGCAGAGTAGATTTAGTCGCTATCTGCTCGTGCGCAAGTTGCAAGTGTATTTGTTGGTAGTAGTGCTAAAATGTGTTGTTGATTAATTGAGGGGCTTTGCGACATATAGCCCCATATACTTGGGTGTGTGTGGAATTTGTCTGATAACCTGTGCCACTGTGATGGCTGTATTAGTGTGTGAATTTGTAATTCAGATGAGGTTTGGGAAGGTGGCGGCCGTGGCCTTCAGTTAAGAACTGTCCCGGCACTTGCCTGGAGTAGTAGTGGGAAACCACGGAAAACCACTTCCAGGATGACCTCTGTGTAGATTGAATCCACCTCTTCTCAGGTTGGGGCAGATGACCTCGTAGTTCCGCCCCTTAAAACGAGGCTGCGTGTACACCGTTCCAGACCTCAGTCCAGATATAATTTTCTTGGCAGAGCCTGTAATCGAACCCGGGACTCTGCGGTGATAGCCTAGAGTGCTAGCCACTACGCAACGAGGCGGACACTTCTAAAATAGGATCCGATCATGATTCCTAGTTAAATCAACAGTACCATATTTTCTGTAGTGACTTTCTCTTTACGAATGTATGTCGTCTCTGTCCTGCCATTTTCTGTCAAAACATAACACTCCACACACACCATGAAGTATCGTTTCGTATGCTTCTTGGCCAAGTGGAAGAATATAATTTAGCGTTGGTATGCTGAGTCCAGCAGTGGAATATAAAATTTATCGCACTGAGAACAGCGCATAATACGATGCATTTCGTCTGCTCAAACCTACCAGACCACACTGTGTGACGTCACCCACGGAGCGCGCAGGCTTGTAGTATAGAAGGTGTTGGGATAACACGGGAAGAGAAGATGATGCAGGTTGCAGCCAGTAGAGGAAAGACCATGCAGCAGCTCAGCGGTCTCGCTGGGAACAGGCAGATTTACAATAGATGGATCCGAGGTTATCTCCCAACGCCACGGTAGTGGCATATTGGGGAAGAAGAAGAAGAAGAAGAAGAAGAAGAAGAAGAAAATTTTCACTGATAAACATACATTGACACTTCATGTAGCTGCCTTTTAAACTTACATGAAAATTAGATCTTTTCAACATTTGAACAAATGTAATAATTATTATAAGAATGTAAGAACATTTTGTTTATCTCTTAAAATCAAAACAAAATTTCGACTTTTTCGATTTCAATCATCTGCATACCATTCCAGTGATGTCCTCGGAGCTGGCGCACGGACAATACAAGGGGAATCCAAATCTCTTGACGTTTGTGTTTTCCGTACATTATGCATTACTGTAGATTACAATATCAGGAACTTTGGACTGTAGGTCACACAAACTACATCAGATGAACTTTTAAAGCTGTATCTATAATAAATAGAAAAACACTTTGTATTCGCTCCACTGACTGTGCACTATTGTATAATATGAACTTTCACATTAAACTGTTCTGACAGTCACTGTGACGTATTCAAAATCATTACATTTATAACATAATGAGCATTTTAATAAGCTATTTTTTATTGCCTCAAATTTGTATTATAAATGCTAATTAATTAACCAATATTGGACTATATGTTTGAAAATTCGTTTTATCTGTTTACTAATTTGTTTATCCACTCGTTCAATAATGCATTATTGTCAATCCCCTTCATAGTTATGTACTTTGAAAATAGACCAACCATCGACTTTCACAACTAGAGAGGATATAAATGAAGAAAAGTTAGGCAAACTGGGACATTAATGAGCAAAAATTATGAAGGAATGAGAGTCCAAAATATACAACAATATGACATTTTTATAATCAACATGGAAAAAGTACAGACATATAAGACGGGATATGAACCTTGAAGTAAAGGGTAAAACCTAATCATTCTGAAAAATTAAACACCTTCTTTTTTGCCATATAAGAAAGATCCTTGAGTTTTAAAACCTCTCTATGGTCTTGAAATGATAATATAAAGAATATATTATTATTATTATTATTATTATTATTATTATTATTATTATTATTATTATTTAGACAAGGATCCCTGTACCACTGGGCATAGCTTTATGAAACAAGTAGTTCTGTGAAGAACTAAATAGCCTATTTTCATATATCCTACTAATATTAATTGCCCCTATCAACATACAAATTGTCAGTTTGATTGCTGTAATAGATTCGTAAATATTGAGAACTGTGTAAATATTTTGGATGGTCACCATGTTGGATTTTATATTATAGGCCTCAGATTTAAGTACTAGTACATGAAGATTATTGTGTTGGTGTTTTATTCAAACTTCAATCGCATGATTACGACACAAGAAATAAAAGCGGGATTTTAAAATTTCGCTCAGCCGCCATCTTGTGGTTATGAAATAAATTTAAATGAATTAGATGCCAGTCGATTATAATTTGTATAAGCATATACCGTATCAAGTTTCACTGCGCTCGGATGGTTAAAACGCAAGAAACGTCCATTTGAATATTTAAATTTGGCGTAGCCGCCATGTTGGATTTGTGCTCACCAGGTTATTGAACGTCCCATAGGTGAATTTATGCTTATAGCCTCTATACACTTACAAAATTTCAGTTTGATTGCTGTAGTAGATTAATAGATATTGAGAACCGTCTAAATATTTCGGATGGTCGCTATGTTGCATTTTAATATATGTAGGCCATAGAGTTATGTACTATTAGATGATGATTATTGTGTACGTTCATTATGCGAATGTTGATTTTGATCCCATGATTAGAACACAAGAAATAAAAACTTAATTTTCGAAATTCGCACAGCCGCCATCTTGAGGTTACGTAAACAATTGAATTAAATTAGATACCAGTGCATTACAATGTGTATAAACATTTCCTGTACTAAATTTCATTGCCTTTGAATCATTAAATCGCGAGAAAAGTCTATTTAAAACTTTCAACTTCACTTGTTCGCCATGTTAGTATTGTAGTTAACCGGTTTTTGTAAGCCTCTCAGATTGACTTCCAGTAGTGCCCTTTATCTCGGTACAAAATTTCAGGGTGATACAGCTAATAATTTCAGAGATATAGAATGCCGGTGAAATATTTCGCACAGCCGCCATCTTGTGGTTATGTAATCAATTGAACGAAGTTAGATGTCGATGCATTACAATGTGCATAAACATATACTGTACCAAGTTTTA
The DNA here is from genome assembly GCA_946902985.2 of Meconema thalassinum. Classification (NCBI taxonomy): domain Eukaryota; kingdom Metazoa; phylum Arthropoda; class Insecta; order Orthoptera; family Tettigoniidae; genus Meconema; species Meconema thalassinum. The sequence continues at coordinate 1,214,492,242 of OX336388.2, forward strand.
TTGCGTTTGGTTGGTTAAATCGCGAGAAACGTTTATTTAAAAGTCGCAAATTCGCGTGGCCGCCATGTTGGTTTTGTAGTTACCAGTTTTTCAGAAGTCACATAGGTGAACTTCTATGAGTTCCCTTTATTACCGTAAAAAATTCCAGGGTGATATCGGGAATAGTTTCGGAGATATTGAATGCTGGTGAAATATTTCGCACAGCCGCCATGTTGGATTGGTTAGACGTAACAAAATCTGAAGGGCACGGTCGGGGTCGTCCGGAATAGTGCTATGAACTTACCGAGTTTCTTTGAAATCGCTTCAGCCGCTTAGATGTTATTAGGGACACACACACACACGCACGCACGCACGGACAAAAAGGTGATCTCATAAGCCTATTTTATCAAAATTGAATTTATTTATAAATAAATAAATAAATAATTCAAAATTGAAAATAGGCTAAGAAGAGAATACGATATTTCATTAACTTTAGCCTAATTCATAGGGTTCTTTAAGGACAGGCATCATCGTTTACTCTCATTTCCTCCTTTTAGCGACTGCTTGATTAAATAATTGACTGTAGGGCAGCTTTGGAAAGGTTTAACAAGCCGTGTTGTGATTTTCCGAGTTCGTGTACATAGTAATGAGAATGTTGAGGAACTTGAGCTATAAAATCTCACTCATTTTGTGAAGAGACCCAACTGCTTGTTATTATTATATTCAATGCGTCTTAAGTAACTACTGGAAACTCTTAGAAGTAGTGGTAGTTCTTACATTAGCATCTCTTTTCTAACACTTATTCAACTTACGCTAATTCTACTTCCTTTCTCGTCTTTCATGGCGAGGGGAAGAGAACACGCTTTCAAATATCTTACACATTCCTCCTTGTGCTCTCTTACTTCTTTACTTTTACTTTTAAAATATTCATACTCATTTTCGTCTTGTACTTTGAACCTTTTTTTATATTATTTTCTTCCTCCCTTGCTCTCTTTTATGAAAGAAGCAAGCAAGGAACGCCGGCTGGTTTGCTAACTTTTGAAATTTCTTCAACGCGAACCCAATTATGATAGACCACTATGCCTGTCTCGCTCTCTCCAACTCGCGGAGAAGGAGAGGTATATACGACATGATGCACGCGTCGAGGCCCACGCCCGCACAGTAATATTGTAAATTGCGGACTATATTCTTTAATTGCAAGAATTAATTGTTCGTAAATTATTTCGTATTATGCCTTTTTGTTTTGTACGGTATTTCCTTATAGCTGTTGTATTCATCTAACGAGTCGTATTCCCTTTGGTTGTCTTACCACATCGTCGTGAAGTGGTTAGCAGGTACCACTGTGAGTAATCACGTAAATCATTTACCAAAAATATTGATATATATTTTTAAATACGGCGAATTACTAGTTCCCTGAATAAATACATATGCACGTTAAACATAACTCCAAGAACAGATGATCTGTACACAAACTTAACAGAAATGACAGTTATCCTTCTGAAAATCCGAATATTTCAGGGGCTAGAACATTGTGGTCAAACTTTGAAAACAGTAAGCCGTTGTGTTTTAGAAATTATTCTGCTAGACCATTCAGCAATCGACCGCGGCTGCTCAAATGCCGAGAGCTTATGTAAAATCACAAATAATTGATAGCTTTGAAAGCACTTCTCAGTGTTACCTTTATATCAGTTGATAGTCTATTGTAACTTTTCAGTCAATACATTCCCAATCCCGAATATTGGGAGATGTGAAACAACCTGAAAAAATTACATTTCTTATCAGCTTTTTTCTCATTTCCGAACAATCGGCTTCTTCGGATTGTTTCACATTTCCCAACAATTGGCTTTTTCAGGTTAATTCACTTTCTCATTTATTCTTTTTCGGGTTGTTTCACATTTCCCAATAATTATCTTTTTCGGGTTGTTTCACATTTCCCAATAATTATCTTTTTCGGGTTGTTCCACATTTCCAAATAATTTTCTTTTTAGGTGTTTCACACTTACGATATTAATTTTCAAATAAGTTTGTAATTATTTCTTACCGATTTAGACACTCGAGGTATTTTGATGTGTCCTGAACAACATCCTGAAGGTGCAGTTATCGGTATTCCAGCAGTTACAACAATGGCGTTGCTACGGAGGGTGATTAGAGAGATCAATCCCCTCTCAGAGCAAAATAATAAAAGTACGTCATTCGATGAGATTTTATTTCAGGTATTCAGGAATATATGGTGCAGGACACCTATTTGATGACTCAGGAGCATGGGTTCATGATTGGAATTTATTTATTATAATTTAATATCGTGCTCTGTGTGCCATCTCTTGATTAATGCAGTACATTTGCATTTGTCTGTTGGCACAGGCTAGAGTAACATGTGTTTTTTCACCGATGTCTCAGTCTCACTCATGGCTGTGATAATATGGAAGCTACTGACGTATGGGTGGTGCTTAGTAATGGCATTTAGGGCACAGTCAGTGCCTGTGGATGCTGTGAATGGTTCTACTCATAGGGTTAGTACTGCTGTTCTGACTCAGTGAGGAAAGCAATGGCAAACTACCTCACTTCTCTTCTTTCCTAGTACGCCTCAATATAGCGCTGCCATAGATTTTTGTGGGTATCTACCCACATAACCTAACGGTGGTACTTCTTGAGGATCCAACCATACTTCGGTCTGACTACCTAACAGACAATTTATTCCCTTACCACTCCGATTTATAAATGATACAAATGAATCCATCAAATACATACATTACTTAAAGTTTTAAAAGTTTAATACTTAATTGTGTACATGTTTCTGACTGTGATGAGTCCTTCTTCAGCACAAAATGAAATATAACATGATATTAATAGGAGAAATGGATATCCTTACAAATTTTGTTTTAGATTTACTTAAAAGTTCATATAATTATGTTGATTACAAATATTTAGAAATCGGTGCTTCTTTATTGTAAAGCGGATTTATGTTACTACATTTTGAAATGAGCTATGGGCCATTCTCCGGCACTAGTTGGAAGAGGGGCAGTACGATCATTTTATTAAAGAGAACCTACTAAGGCAAGAGACTAATACGTGAAGCAGTTTAAGATGAAATATCTTCTATTGTTCCTCTCCGTAGTTTTGGAGGTGAACAAACAAAAAGGAATTAAAGTAAGTAGCAGCAGGACTCCTTACTGCTTTCATAAGCAATAAATCATTTAGCATTAATGTAGGTCATTTCCATTCTTTCTAATTGCTAGTCATAATTCTCTTTCGCGTTGCCACCGTTTATCTCATTGCTAATGGTCTTATTCCGAGGTCGGTGACTCCTTACTCGCCCGCGAGCCAAATCTGAGCCTCTAAATCTTTGTCTTCGGTTTAATTTTCCGTTGCGTATGTGTCGCAAGCAAAATATCTTACTTATCCAAGAGAATTGCTTAAACTTTAATCTCACTATATAAAGTAAGGATTCTGTGTAAACATTTCGAATTTTCGGCTCAAACTTCGTACTTATCCCGGGTTATATTTGCCGAGACCAAATATAACCTTAGTTTAAATTTTATCTGTTGGTTTGTTTGTCTTTTTTTATGGGTTGCCCGTGGTGTAGCCATGCTAGTTAAACCGTGCACCAGACGCGATGATTGCTGCAGCAAGTCCGGAGATAGGTGGTTTGAATGCCAGCGCTGACAGCAGCTTCTTGAGTGTGATTTCCCACTGTATTCTTTTTATATTCCCACCAGGAAAATTCTGGGATAGTACCTTATTTCAAGTCCCGGAGCATTACCTCGTCCCAGTCCCTAATACATTTACACACACTACTACAGTCATCACGTCAGTACAGGTTATTAGACAAGTTCAACACCCACTCAACTACATGGGGCTGATGACCAGGATATATCAAATCCCTCAAATGAATTTGACTGGACCAGCGTAAACGTTCTCACCTGCTGTGTCTAAGATTACAGGATCAAAACCTGGCGCAGTCAGTTCGCATTTGAGGGTGCGCGAAAGAGAGGGAGCTGTGTTAGTATATTTACTGGCACGTTAAAGATCACCTCCGGGGCAAACTTCCGGCACCCTGACGTCTCTAAAAGCCGCAGCAGTTAAAAGGGACGTAATACCAATAACATTATGATTATTATCATCAAATGAATTAACAAGCAAATAACAATCTTATTGGTTAGCGTCAAAACTACTGGAGCAATTGGCATGTAAAAAATTCGCCGCTAAGTAGGAGGCATCCTAACAATAAAACGAGACTGCAAATTATTTATGAAATACATAGGGGGAGCTAGTTAAGATGATGCAACAATTCCCGGGAGTAAGATCATTTCACACTTCTGTGGTCAAGAGCGCTAACGCGGGAGAGTGTCTGTTTGAATCCCACCTCGGCCGTCCTGAAAATGGTTTTCGTGGTTTTCCATTTCCACCACCAGGTAAATTGCGGGACGGTTCTTTTCAACAGGTCCACGACCGATTTCCTTTCAAAAAAATCTGAATTCGTCCTGAAAATAAAATAAAAGGACATCAGTTGCATTACATAGCTTTCGTTGAAAGCACTCCGGCGATAAGGTGAGAAGCACATCCTTCTGATATGCATGTGTCCCAATCGAGCATATAAGAAGTAACTTAAGATGGCTATATCATACATTTTACACGAACCGAGGAGTGTGTCCATGCGAATGCTCTGTCTTCTGTCAGGAGTTGCGATGCTATTCACAAATATTAAATGTTTATTGCTGCTTCACCCTAACTACATCAGTTTTCTCTCGACAAAGGATTCTTCACAGAACTTCAAGTTAGAGTAATTAGCTTCACTACTAGCGACTTAGAAGACGAGGCTGTTTTCCATTTCTTTGTCATGGGTCTTCTCTTTATTTTCTTCGGCGATGGTGACATGACATTGATACTGTTCTTTTATTTATCTATGAACCCGTAGACGACGGGCACAACAGCTAGTTGTTATATACGAGTGTTAAGTTGCTGTTTCGTAACATTGAAGTATTAGAAGCCATTTTTCAATGTTGCCTAAGTAATCTTTTATTGGAAGCTTTTCAGTCTGTCAACACGAGTGTGCCTAAATTTACCTATACATATCCACGGAACCTAAATTAAGCCTAAATGGTTAGGAACTGATGATGTTCACATAACGAACGAAACTTGTCATCCAATGTGGCCCCATCCCCCCCCCCCCCTCCCTCCCGCCCATTTACGTGAGATGTGTTTTATTAAGTGTATAGGCCTAAATAATTCATGTACAAGCCGGACGTTTGTTTTAGACGATTGCCCTTGACTTTGAAGCTTGCGGGTGAGCCTGTACACAGCCACTCTCTAGCCTTCTAGCTTCACATTTGTCACCACCGGTCTGATGTAATGGATTTCCAGACTTGAGCACGTGACGACACCACCGTGCAGACAGTACTGTCTACGTCAAAGTATTGTGTGACGCGGAAGTACACGTTACATAGTTACGAACAGAACACCATTATATTTGCGAATGACTGTACTTCAGCAGTAGCGTGAGATAGTTTTGTCAATAATCTGACCTCATGGGGCAGCTGACAACAACACAGGTACTGTATTGACTCGCCTCCAGGCTTCCATTAAGATTTTTCACTCGCCTAAAACAAACGTCCGGCCTGTAATTTATTTCTAGCACTAGGAATTCAGTGTAACTCCCACCTAATCTATTGATATCGCACCATGAGATGGCAGTTGGGTTTGAACTGCAGATGTCTTCCCGCTCACTGCGTATCGCGCATTCCAATAACATTAAGTTAGTCACTACTTGCTTTACTCACTCAGCCAGCCCATTCCTTATTTCACTGGCTGCGTGTCGTCTGCTGCGATAACAACCATTGGCTTGTGGGAGGCCGATATATTTAAGTTTGCAATAGGCGGGCCGCGCATGCGTACTGCAGGACCCCCCGCACCCCGTCACAGCGTGCTAACTGCCATCTCCTGGCGCGATGACAGTAATTTGGTACACTCGAGTTGACCGACTGAAAGGCTTCTAATAATGTCATTCGTAACACCCAAAGAAACTGATTTTGTATACCTATTATTTAGCCTTTCAAGTTACGAGTGCCGGCGGTCGAGATGGGAACTATTCTTAGTTTAGTTGTGCCAGCTTTCAGTCTGCTTGGTTGACAGGTACAGTCGCGTGCGTAGGATATAACTCTGCTGCAGTAGTCTCTGTCATCATACTCCTCTCCGAGGTGACGTGAGCTTCTAATGCTTAGCTTTGCTGTTGCGAAACGAAAAGAAACATACTATTATTAATTTACCCATTATTATTAATTTTTCCGTACACAATTCATAATATCACTTCTGTACATGCGCGGATTCAAGGGGAGGGGGTCACGGGGGTCATGACCCCTCCCCCCCAAACGGAGACACCAATTTTTTTTTGCAAACTCAAAAAACGAAAACATAATAACCAGACAAATAAAACTTAACAAATTTTAACTGAAAAACAGTTTTTATTTTATTTTATTAATTATTGAAAATATCTTTATTGCAATTATTACTGTATTTCTATTACAACTGTACATATTTACAAATTCATACCTGTTATATAAAAACGATTATTTATATAACAAAATCAACTCGTCTATTTTGTTTAGTAAACCTTGTGATTACCGAATCGATGTTTATAGTGATGTCACGATGAATGTGCAGCAATGCACGGATAGGAATTTGGGGCTTTTTTCGCACAATTTTTTTTTCCGACGTCCAAACTGCAAGCTTGGTTGGCAATTTAAGCTGTGACTGTCTCCCTTTGTCGGTACCAACTCGACTTGCCGAAACTGTAACGTACCTTGATACTTTTCTGGAAGCTCGATGTAAAAGTCGCCTTTCAATGTGTACGAATATTTTTGGTGCACTAAACGCATCAAATTTCTATCTATGTAGCTTGCAAAAAAATTGGTCTGGTTTTGTAAGTTTGGTTATTTTGTGATTGCGTTTTTAGTGATACCATTTTTCTTAACAATTTCGATTCTCTGACCCCCCTCCAAGCCACACTCTAGATCCGCGCCTGCTTCTCTATAACACAAGTAGCGCACGCAATGCTGGTTGACTTACGTCATCACTCCGTCATCGCTGTGCCCCTCTGCTCGTCTTGCAAGGCTCCATTTGCTTATTATCAACACTGGTGCAACCAAGTATCTTGATAGGCTGTCTGGTACCATCTTTTATTGAGTGCGCTATAACCATCGCAATTGTACAGGTTATCAGACAGATTCCACATACTGTACACCCAAATACATGGAGTTACATGATAACCATGTCGCAAAGCCCCCAAATAAAACAACAGCATATATTAATGAGTGAAGTGTTCTTATTTTGTCTGCTGGCACTTGCTAGAACAGAGACAGTAAATGCACTGATTTTGGTGACTCCTGTATTAAAGTAGAAATATAATTCATGCTAGCAAAGCTTGTGTCAAATATTGGGGTCTGCACAGTGCGGAGCCTCGCGAGCAAGTCACCCGACATGACCTCGTATTTTATACAAGGCAAGTGCAGTCGTAAAATGTTACTTCACTACTTACTTTGTGGTCGTCGAAAGAGTTCCACTTTCAAGTGTGCTGCATTGAAATATTGTGTAGTTCCAACTCTTGAAAGTAGGAGAGCCATTAATCCTCTTTCTGGATCTATACAACGTAGATTCATAAATTTCTTGCATATTTCATAGTTTTTTTCTTTTTTTTACCGTAAAGGTTCTTGATGAATGCATTACATTTGCATTTGTCTGTTGGCACAGGCTAGAGTAAAATGTGGCTTTTCACCAATGTCTCGGTCTCATTCATGGCTGTGATTATATGGAAGCTACTGAGGTATGAGTGGTGCTGAGTAATGGACTCAGGGCACAGCTAGTGCCCGTGGGTGTTGTGAAAGGTTCTGCTCATAGGGTTAGTACAGCTGTACTGACTCAGTGAGGAAAGCAATGGCAAACTACATCATTCCTCACCTTGCTTAGTACGCCTCATTATAGTGCTGCCTCGGTTTTGTGGGTTTCTACCACATAACCTATGGTGGTGCTTTTTGAGGATACAACCAGCCTCCAGGCTGACTACCTAACAGACAAAGGTTATTGGTGATTTTGTCTTTGAGTTTGGAATAGTAACTACAATGGTTGATGCGATATCCTTTACATTGTCAACTTTCAAATCATGTAGGCCTAAATCATGTCCGACATTTTGGATTTTGAGTGCATGTGCGAAGCTATTCTTACCTAATTGGCCAAAATCTGTTTCATAATGAAAATCTTGAGCTCTGATTGGTGGAGAAACTGTATCATAATGAAAACTTGTACTATAATGAGCCTCATCGGTTGTCATTATGACTAGGCTAAGTATTTATAATTGGGGCTAGGATCTGGATAGGAAGCGGCCGAGACCTCAATTTAGGTACCGTCCCAGCATTTCCCTGGAGTAGAAGTTGGGGGGGGGGGGGGGAGGGGGGACCACGGAAATCCACTCCTGGGATGACTGATGTGGGAATCGATCTCATCTCATCTCTTCTCAGTTTTGCTGTACGAGGCTGAGTGTATCCCGTTCCAGCCCTCAGACCAGAATTCCTCAGCAGATCCGGGAATCGATATTACAGACCTTTGGGACATGAGATCTCTGAAGGTGGCAACATGAAAGTTTCAAAGTGAGCCACTTCTCAGTTGGCGACAGGGAATCATTGAGGTCTAACCACACAGCTGGCTGTCACTTCAAATGAGACGATAATGTTTTGAAATGGGATGCTAATTGGAGTGCGCCTCTTGACGACTTTATCGTGCCCATCTCAGTGACTGTGGGCGGGTTATTACATTACATCATCTCCATGTACACTCACTCAGTGTTGCCATGTCTACTTATTAAAAGGGCGATCTCCATCGCTTTAACTCTGTCTACTTTTCTACTTCAACAATTTATTATTATTATCATCATCGTAATCACATTCTTTTCACCACATAAGTGGGACTAATCAACATATCGTCGGCTTGTATGCAAGACGGTATGACAATTTCTTTTAGGGTGGCGCATTGAGAAACGAACGAACAATGCATGGTGATATGTAGACAAGGATGTATTCCCAATATTTCTAGATTGCGAGCCAATGATTTAGGGATGATACCGGTAGAAGAAATGACTATGGGCAGAACCACTTTCTTGTCTCCACATTTGCCGTATTTCCTCGGCCAAGGGCAGATATTTGGTAATCTTCTCTTGGGAATTGGGCAGTGCGATATCAATGAGAAAGGTTCTCTTATGCACCTTGTCCACAAGAACGATATCTGGCCGGTTTGCTGGTAAGGTATTATCAGTAATAATAATAATAATAATAATAATAATAATAATAATTATTATTATTATTATTATTATTTAAGAAACATAAGAAATCTCGAAACTTCAATTGTAACTTGCATTTGGTTAACACAAAATAATTCCTATTACTGGAATCTGTGAGAAAGTAACCTGAAATAAATTACAGGTGATTAAGATATACAGGGTGAACAAAAAATGCCGTACTTGGAGGTCGGCATGCGGTTCCTCGTCGAAATTCACGACAAAAGTTTATGTTGCAAAACCGAGTCCCGCCAATAGGTTTAACAGAAATGCGTGTTAAGAAACGAGGCACTGGCAACGCTGTGACTGCATGCAGCATGGCCAAAAGCAGGTCGCAGGAACTCGGCGTTCTGCCGGAGCTCTCTCTGTACATTCAGATGCACTGCAGGATGAGACAGTGTTGCCAGCTTCTCGTTTTCATACTTGTGTTTTCAAACAGCACCCGATCCGATTTTTCTATTGAAACTTTTGTCTTGCAATTGGATGAGGAATCGCATGCCGATCTTCAAGTGCGGCATTTTTTGTTCACCCTGTATTGCTATGGACTATTGAAGAAGGAGAAAACTAAGGGATGATATGTTTCGCTCGTCAAGCGAGCATCATCAGATCTGAATTTTCAAGACAAATAGCTCTACAAAACACTATCAAACCTACAGGGACATCCCGTGTCCTTAGAATACAAAATATAAAAACCTCTCAGAAACTTGGTAAGTGTGGAAATTATTACTATTCTATGAAGGAATAGCTACTACTGTATTTCTGTGATTCACTAAAGCAATGAGCCGTAAACTACTATAGAATTGTGAACTAATATGCGGTAATGACCTACAAGTACTCTACTGTGACGATAGTAAAATGCCATATTAAATACTGTTTGTCTACTATTAATGAGTTGAAACATCTTATATGGATACTTATCTGATTTGTGTAATGTCTACAGGCTGCGCAGACAACCACTTTTGATGTAGTAAATTATTAATATGTAACTTTGAATGCTTTGAATTTGATTAGCTTTTATAAGAGCTAAGAATTCCAAGAAGTTTTCAGATTAACTAAGAATAAGCACTTGTGAATACGAATGAGGAACGGACAAATGAAATAAAAAGTGGCACTTATTACTAATAAATATTAAGGCATTAAGCACCCGAAAATAGAATATTTATTGTTATGTTGCAAACTTAAAATGACGCTTTCATCAACAAAACAGTCTTCCTTCTCCAACTAATCTATGAAGGTGTAGCTACTGTACTATTTCTGTGATACACTTAAGCAATAATCCCTAAACTACTATATAATTGTAAACTAATATCCTGAAATGGCCTACAAGTACTCTACTGGGATGATAGTAAAAAGTTATTACAACATACGAAAGTGTTTGTCTAGACAAATCATGAAAATCCACATCCTGCTTCCAGTCGACCGACCGGGTCAGGGATGGAATGAATGAAGCCCCCATCTAGCGGCGAGGATATGAACAGGGAAAACCGGAGTACGCGGAGAATAACCTGTCTGTCTCCGCTTTGTCGAGCACAGATCTCGCATGGAGTGACCGGGATTTGAACCACCAGCGGTGAAAGGCCGGCGTGCTGCCGCCTAAGCCACGCAGACTATCTAGACAAATTATAATTATTTATTTGTTTTGATTAATTAATTGTAGGCATTTCAAAACATATTCAGTCATTCACCTCTAAATTGTCTGAAATTAGGAAAAGTAGACACAGCTTATCGAAGGATTAAGAATATATTTGGGGAAAAGAAGACTAAGTGCTGTAATATTAAGGACACAAACGGAAAGCCTCTAACAGATAGGGAAGAAAAGGTTGAGAGATGGAAAGCTTACATAGAGAGTTTGTATAAGGGAAAGGAGATTGAGAATCATGTAATGGAAAGGGAGGAGGAAATTGATGAGGATGCAAAAGGAGATTTAATATTGAGATCAGAATTTGATAGAGCTTTGGAAGACTTAAGCAGGAACAAAGCACCAGGCATAGATGATATACCGATTGAGTTGCTACGCTGCATAGGAGATGAAGGTCTGATCAGGTTATTTCACTTGGTGTGTAGGATTTATGAGACAGGTGAGGTACCCCTTGATTTCAAGAAGAATGTAATCATCCCTATACCAAAAAAGTGGGAGCTGACAGATGTGAAGATTACCGTACAATCAGTTTGATTACTCATGCTTCAAAGATCCTGTCTAGAATAATTTACAAGAGGATTGAAAGCCAGATAGAAAGGGAGTTGGGTGAAGACCAGTTTGGTTTCAGGAGAAATGTTGGAACAAGGGAAGCTGTACTAAGTCTTAGGCTGATTTTGGAAGGTAGAATAAGGAAAGATAAGAGAACGTTCATGGCTTTTGTAGACTTAGAAAAGGCTTTTGATAACGTTGATTGGACTAAATTGTTTGACATTTTGAAATCTATTGGAATCAAGTACAGGGATAGGAGGGTGATCTACAATCTATACAGAAACCAGACAGCGGTCATTCGAGCTGAAGGACATGAGAGAGAAGCTGATGTTCAGAAAGGTGTTAGGCAAGGCTGCAACTTATCACCCATACTTTTCAATCTTTACATTGAACAAGCAATGAAGGAAATTAGAGAAAAATTTAAAGTGGGAGTGAAGATTCAAGGAGAAATAATTTCAACTCTGAGATTTGCTGATGACATCGTCATCTTGGCCGACAAGCCTGAGCATTTGAATTAGTTTTTGAATGGTATGGACTCCGTCTTACGGAAAGAATACATGATGAAAATTAATAATTGTAAAACAAAAATACTAGAATGCAGCCGAAATAAATCAGAAACCTCTATGGACATCAAATTGGCAGGTGAAAAGCTGAAGGAAGTAGGAGACTTCTGTTACTTAGGAAGCAAAATAACCAGTGATGGACGAAGCAAAGAGGATATAAAAAGTAGGTTTGCTCAGGCAAGGAAAGCATTTCTACAAAAAAGGAATCTGTTGACATCGAATATAGATTTAGGTATTAGGAAGTCATTTTTGAAAGCCTATGTCTGGAGCGTGGCGCTCTATGGAAGTGAAACTTGGACTATTGGTGCAGCAGAAAAGAGGAGAATTGAAGCATTTGAAATGTGGTGTTACAGGAGAATGATGAAGATCAGATGGGTAGATAGGGTTACAAACGAAGAGGTATTAAGACGAGTGGGAGAGGAGAGATGTTTCTGGCGACTGCTAATGAAGAGAAGAGATAGGTTAGTAGGACACATACTAAGACACGCAGGAATAGCAAGCTTAGTTATGGAAGGAAGGGTCGAGGACAAGAACTGTAGGGTAGACCAAGGTTAGAATATGTTAAACAGATTGCCTCGGATGTAGGGTGTGGTAGCTATGTAGCGATGAAACGATTAGCTCAGGACAGGGAGGCATGGAGAGCTGCATCAAACTAGTCAAAAGACTGAAGACTCAAACAACAACAACACCTCTAAATGTTTAATTTAACCCAAATTTGTATAATTTCATCTTTGCTAAGAGGGGTCGATGGCTTCGCCGTTACGTCCCTTAAAGCGACAATAACTATTTACACAATCATTTATTTGGCCTCAAGAATTCTTCATTATTGTCATTTAGTCTTGAGTGTGTGTACATACAATTTTGTCTGGTAACCTGTGTTATTGTGATGGCTGTATTGGTGTGTATATTGGTTGCCTAAATCAGGTGACCATGGCCTGATGTTAGGAAAAAGCCAGGCGTTTGCATGGAGTAGAAGAGGGGGGGGGGGGGCAACGGAAAACCACTTCCAGGATGTCTGAGGTGGGAATCGAACCCACTTCTTATCAGTTTTGCTCATGAGGCTGGGTGTACCTCGTTCCAACCCTCAGACTGAAACGGGAATCGACCCCAAACCACCGGGGCGATAGTCAAGAATGCTAGGCACTACACCACGAGGCGCCATCTAACAAAGCAACTAATGAGCACCTTGTTTTGAGCCATGTAGACCTATTACGCAGAAGCGTGCCTCTTTAAAAAAATATACCAGCCGCTCGTAATAAAAGCGATTTGTCAGCAGTTTTCAAGCCCATTAATTTTGCGTCATCAGATTAATCGGAGAGCTTTTCAGATTTTTTTTCAAAACGCAATTTGTATCCTAAAGCACTTGTCAATGAACGTTGAATGGTACTTGTGCCATGGCTCGTCTGGTATTCTAAATGACATGCGAGCATACAAATAGTAATGCTATTAATTGTACAAGAGTTCAGTTGAAGAGAGCCTCTTTTTTTTTCATGGAATATTTATTTATAATTTGCCCTCTCGTTTTCCTTTGGTGCACGGCTGTCCCTCGTGGGAGCAGAAATTGTCACTTGTTAACTGAGACTGTCACGGTTTCTGAATACCGTGGGGTGGTGTGAGTTGGAAAAAGAAGCTGTTGAAATGAATACGTCCACCGTAGGGCTAATTAACTCTTCCTTTAAAAGTTGAACGATTCTACCTCATGGCTGGGTTATTAATTGTAAGCAGTTAGGAAGTAGAACGCGACTATTAAAGTCGTTACTAGTAACCGTTACTTTTAACAGTAATGAAATAACACAAAAAATCACGTTACTTTTTCAAGTTGGAGCAATTAACGTCGTTGGTGTTTCTCATTTTATTTTGAATTTTATTCACATTTATTTTAAAACAAAATTGTATTTTTTAATGTTATTTGTAGGATTTCGATTTTTAGGACCTAAAAAGTACAAACTATGCAAGCAAATAAAACTCGCTGAATATGACCTAAAACTAACATGATATGCCTTAAATATTCCCTGAATATGACTTAAAACTCGGTGAATATGACTTAAAACTCGCTGAAAATGCCCTAAGAATTGTCGAATATGACCTAAAACTCGCTGAATATGATCTAAAACTACCTGAATCTGCTCTAAATCAAGCTGAATATGACCTAAAAACTCGCTGAGTATGGCCTAAACATCGCTGAATATGCACTGAATCTAGCTGAATATGACCTAAAAACTCGCTGAGTATGACCTAAACATCGCTGAATATGCCCTGAATCTAGCTGTATATGACCTAAAAAACTCGCTGAGTATGACCTAAAACTAGCTGAATATGAGGAAAAACCTACTGACTATGCCCTAAAAACTAGCTGAAAATGACCTAAAACTCGCTGAATGTGACCTAAAACCTCCCTGAGGTTAATATGAGTTAAAAAAAACTTGCAGTATATGCCCTAAAAACTAGCGGAAAATTACCTAAAACTCACTGAATATGCCCTAAAACTTACTGAATATGCCCTAAAACTTACTGAATAGGCCCTAAAACTCGCTGAATATGACTTAAAAACTCAGTGAATATGCACTAACACTTGCTGAATATGCCCTAAAACTCACTGAATATGACCTAAAAACATTCTGAATGTGACCTTGAGCTCGCTGAATATGACCTAAAACCCGCTGTATATAACCTAGAATTTGCAGAATATGCCCTAAGAATTTGCTGAATATGACCTATAAAACTCTCTGAATATGACCTAGAACTCGCCGAATATGTCCTAAAACTAGCTGAATATGCCCTAAAACTCGCTAAATATGACCTAAAAACTCTATGAATATGACCTAGAATTTGCAGAATATGGTCTAAGAATTTGCTGAATATGACCTATAAAACTCTCTGAATATGACCTAGAACTCGCCGAATATGTCCTAAAACTAGCTGAATATGCTCTAAAACTCGCTAAATATGACCTAAAATCTCTATGAATATGACCTAGAATTTGCAGAATATGGCCTAAAAATTAGCTGAATATGACCTAAAAACTCGAACTATCAAATGGCCCTCTATTGATACGGAAGAGATATGTAGGAAAAACGAACGTTATGACCAAACATCGAATACACCACCTCAAATATTAGCATAGATGCTCCCATTCCTTAGGCCAACATTGATAAAAGTATTTTTTGATAGACGTGATAATTAATGATAATACCATTAACATATCTATGGTTCTATGTTCCTCAGTTAGCGGAGGAACTTAACGTCTTCACTTGTCACAATAACGTTCTAATTCAATGGGTAAAAACATGGCTGTTCTCTTTAAAAGCTATAAAAAACTTAAATACTCTTTAATGTACTGCATTTCCTGTGGAAGCAGATTTTATGACTTTAGAAATAAACAAATCTCTCCACAAAGAAGTGAAGTACAGTCTCTCTTCTTCTGCATGAATTTTCCGACGTTGAAACTCATTTAAAGTGACGTATTTTCGTTATTAAATTAGCACATTTTACATCTGTAATATTCGTTCCGACTGGAGATCATCTGAGAAGCAAAGTAACTTTCTCCTCGCTGAGCGCAAACACGGACGATCTCATTAATAGCGACTCCAGAAACCTCATTAAAAGACATTCTCATTATGTACTTGGAATTTGTATTTTAAAATTAATTAAGAAAAAAGTACTTTAAGATCTATTTTTTAGTTTATTTTTCTTAAGGCTCAGACAGCCAAGAAAGGCCCTACTTTGTCGCAGAAGCAAAGTATCTGCTCTTACTTGCTTAACTGGAGGTTAATTTCACTCTGTACGTAACTTGTTAATGGCGCTTTTAAAATTTCCTTGTCGTGGCTTCATTTTCTTTCTTAATTGTTGCTTACTTGAAACAGATGTACAGGTATAAACATTCGCCTAATTATATACTGTGTACCCCTTAATAATAAATGAGGATAAATAAACGTATTTCATTGTTGTTATTAATTCATTTGAGGGCTTTGGGTCATCGACCCTATGTGTTTGGGTGTGTGTTGAAGTTGTCTGATAAACTGTATTCCTATATAATAGTGTGTATAAATGTATTAGGGAGAGAGATAGGGCACCTCGGGACTTGAAGTAAGGTGCTATCCCGACATTTACCTGGAGGAAGTGCGGAAAAACCTGGGGAAAACCATACGCAGGATAGCCTCTGTTAACTCTGAGATTCGAACCAGTGATCTCCGAACTTCATGCAGCTGTCATTGCGGCCGTGGTGCACGATTTTGCTCGAGATAATTGGCATAGTCTGTTAAACATGGGCTTTCAAAGCAGAATATAGTGGTTTCGATTCCAGCTATGTTATACACCATTTAAGAGTGTTTTAATGCGATAACGTCGTGTCTATAGACTCGATAATTTGGCACGATAAATTTCCGCTCCAACGGCAAAATATCGACAGCCCAGCGACTATAAATGCCACAACAAATCAAATGGTCATATACCCATAACTTATTATTATTAATAATAATAATATTACACCGTTATGCCCATCTGAGGAGCGCAATATAACTTATTTACCTGATGATATTGATTTCTTCTTTTCCCAAACACTCTTCATCTGGACACTGAAAATCTTCGCCCGTTCTCCCATCCTGGTATTCATTATCTCAGCAAAATTATGGTTGTTGATTACTGTTGCAAACCGGGGTATATCAATCTGTGTGTGAGTTTCAATCACCGCTGTGTAATAAGATAAGCGGTATCATTATTATTATCAGTCATATGTTCAACATGCCATTGGTACAATTCACCATTCCATCGGCATTTGTTGCAAGATAGGGTAGAGTTCTCTATATTGGTAGGTTGAGGAACGAACGAACTATGGAGCAGGTCTCTAAAATAACTACTTTCTGCATACTGGTATGCAGATTATGGTGGAGCACCAGTTTATCGAGGTTGGCCTTCAGTGACTTCGGTATGATCCCTGTGGAAGATATTTTATAGCCAATACAGTGACAAATTCCTGTCGCCACATCTGTGGGATCTCCTCAGCCAGAAGCATGTATTTCGTAACTTTCTCAGCATAAATGTGTTGGATATTATGCGAATTAGGGACTGCGATGTCTATTAGAAGGGTTCTCTTCTGCACTTTATCAATAAGAATAATGTCTGGCCTGTTTTCTGATCACTGACCTGTCCCAAAGTAGCTTGTGTGTATCGGTCTCCAGAACACCATCAGGAATATATTGATAATAAGGCAGAACATTATTACTTAAAGGAGTGCTCCTTTGCCAGGTTCAGGTGGATTATCTTGGCTCTTCAAGTAGTGCGTAGATGAAATAGATATTATTACTATTATTATTATTATTATTATTATTATTATTATTATTATTGCCACAACTTGCCTGAAGTTCGATGAATGAAGTAGACATTTCAGCTCGTTTTATTAATGTCTATCTCAGTGATACTAAGCCTCATTCAAACAAGTGACGATAACAACCAGGCTTTTCTCCGAACACTTATGAATATATGTATGATTCATAGTTCCTTGTAGAACATACAAAATGTGTTAGTTTGAGTTTGAGAATTATTTTTAATTTAACTGGGCCGAGGATTGACAGTTCTCTGTGTGCGTTATTTTTACCAGGCTAAAACAATATGTAGTGCAGTGCACGAAACGCGTGGAGGGAGAGATATCATTGTGAGCCACTCTACTGCGTCCCGTATATTCTATTCATCTGTGTGTGAGTTTCAATCACGCTGTGTAATTTATATTTCGTCCATACGTAATAAAATAAACCATATCATAGCATGTTGTAATACTATTTTCTGGCTTCCATTTTAATGAGCTAGCTATGAAATATCGATTATGGGGAAACAATCACCTGTGATATTTATAAATATTATTGTTGCTTTATTTTACAGGTTAGGGACAATATTGTCATCAACCCTGTCTGTGTATATGTATGTATTTGTCCGAGATATCATGCTATAAGTGTGCCGTTCCTTCTTGACCAGTACATACATGCGCAGTGGTGTCTCCACGCACAGTGAGCCTTCATACCTTTGTGAACAATGCAAATAAAGTACTCAATGTGTCCTCGGCAGCACATGTACATATTCAGTGATCTCAGTGTTCTACTCGGGCTTTAAAATGAATTTTCACGCGCTTACGACCGGCCCATCTATTCTTGAAGTCCAGGTGCCTTATCACAAAGGACATACAGAGCCCGATTAGAGTCCTTGATTACCAAACAGACGTCGTGTGCCGGCGTTTACGTGTGGTAGGGTACCGGTTCATTTCCACTCCTCCTCCTACCGCAGCATCATGCGTTGTTGTTGATGTTTTTATATCATTTAGCTCCATGTACTTGTGTGCAATATGAATTTGTCGGATAACCTGTGTCATTGTGTTGTCTGTAGTAGTGTATGTATTTGTAACTTTGGTGAAGATTGGAGAGGAGCTGGCCGTGGACTCAAGTCAGGAACCATTTGCCTAATGTAGAAGTGGAGAGAAACTGAAAACTATTTCCAGGATGGCTGAAGTGATTGAATCTACCTCCTCTCAGTTTTGCCTCACGAGGCTGAATGTACTGCGTTCCAGCCCTCAGACCAGAATTAAATGCCTTTGAAGAGCCAGACTTCGAACCCGGACTCTGGGGTGACAGCCAAGAATGTTAGCCGCTACTGCAGGTGGTGGTGCAGCATCATACAGGTAGTCATTATGACACAGGGAGTCTCTGTATTTCTGTAGACCATACGAAAGTAAACAGTTATTAAATGAGCCTGCAATCTAATCCACAATATCAGGAGTGCCAACCAGTAACGCTAACCATTACACCCTCAAACACAGGATTTAACTGAAATGCAGTAAGGCTCTTCCTTTAAGAATACTGTATACTCTTGAACATGTGAATCTTTTACATCGTCACGCATTTTCTCGTTTTGTGGTCCCTCCAGGGGCTCACAACTTGGGGGACGTGTGTTGGCGACCGCGGGACCCCAGCCGAGTCCAGCATTGCTTCCTTTTACTTGTGCCGGGCTCCTCGCCTTCTTCTTTCCTCAGGAGCCGATAACCTCGATGTTAGGCCCCTTAAAACAACAATTATCATCATCATCATCATCATCATCATCATCATCATCATCATCATCCTGTCGACCTCTTTTGGTAAACTCTTGTTCTCTTCCGACCCTGACGGGATTAGGGTATCCGAGGCCTAGGGTGTATCTTCCTTTTGTACGTATTTTCAATCTAAATTACGTTTTATGAGTATTTTCAATCTAAATTGCATTTTGTGAGTATTTTGAGTCTAAATTCCATTTTGTTAAGTATTTTCAACCTAAACCACATTGTGGAAGTATTTTCAATGTAAATTGCGTTTTGTAAGTATTTGGAATGTTTGGTCGACATTTTGTGAGAATTTTGAATCTCAATGGCATTTTATAAGCATTTTCAACTTAAATTGCATTTTGCAAGTGTTTTTCAACCTACATTTCATTTTGCAAGTTTGGCGCAGCGGTCAAGCTGTTGGCCTCCCACCACGGCAGACCGGGTTCGATTCCCGGTCAATGCATGTGAGATTTTCAAAGTGAAATGCCATGTCCTGTGGTTCGGATTCCACGTAAAAAGAAGGTCCCGTGGCTTATGATCTTGCGATTAACGGTCAAGTAAAACTACTATCTTTCTTCTTTCTTTTTCATTTTGCAAGTATTTTGAATCAAAATTCCATTTTGCAAGTGTTTTGAATATATAGGCTATTGCATTTTGTAAGTATCTTCAATCTCAATTGCATTTTGTAAGTATTTTAAATCTAAATTGTATCTTGTGAGTAGTTTGAATCCAAATTTCATTTTGTAAGTATTTTCAACCCAAATTGCATCTTGTAAGTATTGTCAATATAAATTAATTTTTGCATGTATTTTGGATATAAATTGCATTTTGTGAGTATTTTGAATCTAAATTACATTTTGTAAGTATTTTCAACCTAAATTGCATCTTGCAAGTATTGTCAATCTAAATTGCATTTTGTAGGTATTTTGAATCTAATTTGCATTTTGTGAGTGTTTTGAATCTAAAGTACATTTTGTAAGTATTTTTTAAACTACATTTTGTGCGTCTTTTTTGTGAGTATATTCCATCTAAATTGCATTTTGTAAGTGTTTCCACTCTAAATTGCATTTTGTGACTGTTTTTAGCCTACTTTCGATTTTTGCAAAAAATGAAAGTAGACTTATGAGATCAACACAGGGCGAAAAAAGTGTGTCTGTCTGTGTGTGTGTATGTGTGTGTGTGAGTGTGTGTGTGTGTGTGTGTGTGTCTGTGTGTGTGTGAGTGTGTGTACTCTGAATGTCTGTCCCCCCCCTATCAATTCGAACACGGTGAATGCGAATTGAACGAAATTTGGTACAAAGGTAGCACTAGCAAAGGACACCTCAGTGTCATGTTTTATATCGCCGCCATCTTTACTAAAACTGAATGGCGGCCACTCAAACGTTCAAAACGTAAAATCAAATAACGACTAACCAAATCATCCGATCTCTACCAAATTTGGTAACAACATACCTTCGTATAGGATGCGTCTTGTGACCAAACTACAAGGTCGTCCGCCATACCATTTCAGGATGGCGGCCGTGCGAATTATGCAAACTTTATAATCCATATCATGGGACCCACCAGTTCCGATTATCGAGCCGAGAATCGTTTTAACTGTTCTAAAAGAAGAGGCACGTTCGAAATTAAAAGGTTATTTTGTAATACTATAGTGCAGACGTGATTTTAAAAAGCTGAGCCGATTCAGTAATAAGACAAGATGGCAGCGGATATCTTGTGCCTGACTTATATTTCACTAATTTGAGTATTGCATGCAATATAGCGTACTGATACAAAATAAATAAACTTTGTATGAAATGCTTTATATATAAATAATATACTCCAGTGATGAAATCGTTTAGTATAAATCATTATTTGCTAACAAGTTCTATGTAAGTCATTTTATATAGAACGATATTCGTTGACAAAATTAGCTCAGTGGTAGAGCGTTAGCCTATCGCTCAAATGCCTATGGTTCAAACCCGATCAGAGCTAGGTTTTTTGCTTGAAATGTTATATGTTTATTGTTTTGTAATGACTCAGATGTTTTAAAATTAAGCGTTATATTGTGCATATTATGGTGTAAAATATATATTTAATTAAAACATAATTCGCCAGCAGATTTACTCGAGACATCTAGCTGACAAAAAGGTAACAGATTTTATTGAAAAGTTTCTTCTTCTGGCCGCTAGAATGCACTCGTTCTGTTAGGATTATATTGTTCGATATTTCACCACTAGATGTCACGACTAGTCTTCGTGGGGCTCCATTGATTACTATACCATTGGCATTCTATGCGCATCGAATTTGAAGAATGACAAGATGATACTACGATACATTTTTACTTTTTATTTTAAAGGGTTTGTAACAGCCTATTGTGCGTTATTTGAAAATTTTAATTGAAGTAAAGAACAAAACGATTTCACATAGTATCTGAACTCTACCGTTGGTGCTAGTTCAGGATATTAATTAATACTTTTATTTCAGCCAAATAGCAATCGAAAATATCCACATAGTTGGTATACACACGTCTCTGTAGGGTCATGGAAAGATTTGTTAATTCAATTAGGGTTGTGAAAGTCACACGCAGCCAGACGTGTAAAGACATGCCTCAACTCAAAGTTGGATGTTGCCCGCGTCAGGCCGATTATGTAATAATAATAATAATAATAATAATAATAATTATAATAATAATAATAATAATTATAATAATAATAATAATAATGTTATTGGTTTTACGTCCCTTTTAACTACTGTTGCTTTTAGAGACGCCGGGGTGCCAGAATTTTGTCCCGAAGGGGATCTTTAACGTGCCAGTAAATCTACTAACACGGCTCCCTCGCATTTGTGCACCCTCAAATGCCAGCTGACTGCGCCAGGATACGAACCTGAAACATACGGTCCAGCAAGCGAGAACGTTACCGCTGAGCCACGCCGCCAGTCCGGTCGATTACGTCTCCAGATCCATAACATTCTTTAGATACTTCTTATCTTTCTTTCTTCAATGATGGTAGCAGTTTTTATCTAGGTTGTGGCGTTTGGTAGAGGTAAATCGTTTCTAAGGTCTTCAACAAAGAATAGTTCTATTATACTCTTTGATAATAACAACGAGTTATAACTATACTCATACATTTAGGAGAAAGTAGGCTATATGTTCTTTACTGAACATCTTGTTTAGTTTGAGTTACATTTTGTCCACATTTTCAATCTAAATTGATATTTCGTTGTGGTTTCCATTTCATTGTCTCTTTCACTAACACCAAGACCATTAGGGGCCGATAACCTAGATGTTAAGCCCCTTAAAACAAAAGTCATCATCATCATCATCATCATTATCATCGTTTTGTGGTAACGTCATGTGTAATATTCTTGTGGCGTCTCTAAAAGGCACAATAGTTAAAAGGGACGTAAAACCAAGGCATCATTATCAAAATTTGTATAACGAGCAAAATTTTACTTATTCTGTACTGCATGATAACCATACGGTGATATTTTGAGGATAGAAAATAGAATATTAAGTTAATACAAATTTTAACAAACGAATATTCAGAAAAACATATAACATTGGTTCATTCTGGAAATCTTATCTACTGTAAGTTGTTTTTCAACGAAATACTCTCTAATCTTTTACACACACTGAGAATAGCTAACTTCAGATTATTAACCTATTTAGTTCATTATTAGGTAGATTTCATTAGAAAGCTAACTATTGCAATGGGTCCCATGTTTCGACTTCCGGAAAATTTCGACATATCTTCGCGTTTCACATCCCCCAGACCCCAAAACCACCGTCAGTTCAAAAGTTTATATATAATTTATGTATGTATATATATATATATATGTATATCAGTTTCTTGTGGACACGATAACTGCCGTAATTTTGCACCAATCACTTTGAATTTTTTACATAATATGTATCCCTTTAAAATCTCGGTCGAGTTCGTTAATGGGCAAAATCGGTCGAAGGGGGTGAAAATGGGGGGCTTTTTTCGAAAAATTGAAATTTCGCTATAACTCTCTTAATACGTAAAATATCGAATCCATTCAAAGTTCATAATATGTGTCGGATAAGTGCCAACAATTTATGTCAAATAAGTTTTTTGATAGCACCAACCATTGACCAAAGGGGTGGAAAAAAGTGGGTTTTTCGGGAAACATTAATCATATCTCTCTTAATAGGCACAATATCAAAACCGTACAAAATGGACAATATTCCCCTAATAATTACCTAAAACTTTTGCCTGAAAGAATTTTTCATATGACCCACCATTACGCCAAGGGATGAGAGAAATGATTTCGGAATTACAAGAAAATGTCAAGAGCTATCAGAGGTTGCCATGGCAACACTACTAAATTGATGAGGGATGAGCCGTTGCCATGACAACGCACTTGCACGAGATCAGATTCAGTATTTCCATCTGACTAAGTGGTTGGTTGGTTCTTAAGTTTAGGGGCTGCGACAACGCGGTCATGTAGCCCCGTGTACTTTGGGTGTGTGTAGAATCTGTCTGATAACCGGTGTTAATTGTGATGACTGTATTAGTGTGTGTTATCTGTTTGTTAATTTAAGTACTGCAACTAACAATTTTTCAGATAGTTCCTACTTTTGCCGCCAAGCGCCACTGTCGACGACTACGAGGCCAAGTTCAGAACTGAGCTACTAGACGCCGCCGCAGTCGGCTCTTGGCAACGAACATAGAAACCTAAGAGCGTTGTATACATTCTTAACCTATCCAATTTAGCTTCACACAGGTGCAATTAGTGGAAGGATCTTTTACATGCCATAAATCTATGACATGGGACCGCTGGCTTTACTTCCCCTCCGAAGGAAGGCATACTGAGGGATTTTTAACGCTCTTAAAAATCCGACGGCTTCGGCCGGGTTTGAACCCGTTATCTTGGGCATAGAAGCACAGCATGCTACCGACTACGCCACCGAAGCCGCCTGACAAAGTGGGAAGCGGCTTCGGTGACGTAACTGGTAGCATGCTGAACTTCTATGCCCAATGTCGCGGTTTCAAAGCCGGCCGAAGTCGTCGGATTTTCTAAGAGCGCTAGAATCCCTCAGTATGCTTTCCTTCGGAGGGGAAGTTCCAACGTTCGTTGCGAGTTGCTGGTTGTGGTGGCATCTAGTAGCCAAGTTCAGAGCTAGGTGTCGTTGACGGTAATACCTGGTAGCAACATTAGGGTCTACTGCTTGAAATTGACCGTCTGCAGTCCTTACCTGAATTAAGACTAATACAGCCATTACAATTCACACCGTGTATCAGACAGATTCTACACTCACCCAAAGTACACGGGGTTAGATGACCGCGTTGTCGCAGACCCTAAACTTAGGAACCAACCAGAGGTAGATTTCATTATAAAGCTAACTATTGCAATGGGTACCATGTTTCGACTTCCGGAAAATTTCGACATATCTTCGCGTTTCACATCCCCCAGACCCCAAAACCACCGTCAGTTCAAAAGTTTATATATAATTTATGTATGTATATATATATATATGCATATCAGTTTCTTGTGGACACGATAACTGCCGTAATTTTGCACCAATCACTTTGTATATTTTACCGAATATGTATACCTATAAAATCTCGGTCGAGTTCGTTAATGGGCTAAATCGGTCGAAGGGGGTGAAAATGGGGGGCTTTTTTTCGAAAAAGTGAAATATTGCTATAACTCTCTTAATATGCGAAATATCGAATCCGTTCAACGTTCATACTATGTGTCGGATAGAGCCCAAAAATTTATGTTTGAAGAGTTCATTTTATAGCACCAACCATTGACCAAAGGGGTGAGAAAAAGTGGGTTTTTCGGGAAACATTAATCATATCTCTCTTAATAGGCACAATATCAAAACCGTACAAAATGGACAATATTCCCCTAATAATTACCTAAAATTTTGTCTGAAAGAATTTTTGATATGACCCACCATTATGCCAAGGAATGAGACAAGAAGTTCCGTGAAGAACTATACAGCCTACTTTTCATGCCAATGATTATTCTACAGAATATGAACCTATCTAGAATAATGACGAAATTAAGTTGCTAATATCGAAATTTCCAATTAGTTCGAAATACTTTTTTCCATGGCATAATGTATCCTAATAGAGCACTACAGTTGGCAGCCCTGATGACTGAATATATTCTTAGTTCCGTCTCTTAAGGTACAAAATACAAAATTTGGTTGAAGTCCAATGAATAGCATGGACGTTACATGCAGTTAAACATTGGATCTAACAGCGCGCGTAAAATCATGTTGGCAACAATGTCATGCATGTATTGGTCAGAAATAATCTGAAATAATATGATCTATTGTTGTGCCAATTTTGAATGAAATCCATTAGTTAGTATAGAAGTTACATGCATTTTAAAATTGGACATATCAGCAGGCTTAGAATCATGTTGGCAGCACTGACGTATATTAGTTACTCCAAATTCGTCTAGAATGCCAGGTACTATACGTGTGCAAAGTTCAGAGCTATTGGCTTGCATACTTTCTGATATATTGATATTAAGGTAACAAAAATAGGGACAGCACATATTAACAGTTGGCAGCACTGGTTGCTCCTTAGAATACGCATAGTCATATCTGTTATGGTACACATAGCACATACGAAATTTGGTTGAAATCCAAATGACAGTATGGAAGTTACATGTATTTAAATTTGGACCTGTCAGCAGGCTTAGAATCATGTTGGTAGCACTGACGTCTATAAGTTACTCCAAATTAATATAGAATGTCAGGGACTATACGTGTGCATAGTTTAAAGCTGTCGGCTTGCATACTTTCTGATATATTGGTATTTGGATAAAATAAATTAGTAGCATTTATTAACAGTTGGCAGCCCTGGTAGGTCTGAAGAATACGCTCAGTCATATCTGGTTATGTACACATACAACATACGAAATTTGGTTGAATTCCAATTGATAGTATAGAAGTTATATGCATTTAAAAATTGGACCTATCATGAGGCTTATAATCATTTTGGCAACACTGCCATGTTTAGGCTCCTGGAAATTAAACTGAAATATTATGATCTGTACGTGTGCCAATTTTGAAATAGCTCCCATTCATACTTTCCAAGATATCCAACATGGAGCTCAAATTTGAATTGCGATTTTTTAGCAGTTGGTAGCACTGACATCATTTTCAAATATGGCCGTGAGATATTCAGGTATAGATCTTTACTCCTACCAAATTTTGTTTCGATTGCTGCAGCCGTTTAGGAGTTGATAGGGGGGGACACACACACAGCCAGACAGACAGACAGAAGGACAGACAGACAGACAGACAGACAGACAGACAGACAGACAGACACACATTTGCCCGATCGCATAAGTCTACTTTTTCCTCATTTTTGCAAAATGTGAAAAGTAGGCTAAAAAATGATTTCGGAATTATAAGAAAATGCCAAGAGCTATCAGTGGTTGCCATGGCAACTCTACTAAATTGATGAGGGATGAACCATCAGACGTTGCCAAGATAACGCACTTGCACGAGATCATAATCAGAATTCCATCTGACTGTGAAGCGGCTTCGGTGACGTAACTGGTAGCAAGCATGCTGAATGTCTATGCCCAAGGTCGCGAGTTCAGAGCCGGCCGAAGTAGTCGGATTTTCTAAGAGCGCTGAAAATCCCTCAGTATGCTTTCCTTTGGAGGGGAAGTTCCAACGTTCGTTGCGAGTTGCTGGCTGCGGTGGCATCTAGTAGCCAAGTTCACAGGTAGGTGTCGTTGACGGTAGTACCTGGTAGCAACATTAGGAACTACCGCTTGAAATTGACCGTCTGCAGTCCTTACCTGAATTACAGACTAATACAGCCATCCCTAAGTTCACGGGGTTACATGACCGCGTTGTCGCAGCCCCTAAACTGAGGAACCAACCAAAATCTCTGCGGGAGATATAATTTTGCGTGAAGAAGTAACAGACCGTTACATAGTTACACATCAGTGTCGAAACCTTGCATAAGGACAGTGTGACCACAAGTATAAAAATGGACCCCAAATGACAAGAAGGTTACCGTTCCCATAAGACAATAAAATGTTTAAAATAAGCATAAAATGACGAAAAACAAAGTTAATTAAGCTCCAATTATAAAATACCTTCTCGCAATAAATGAGGTCTGATCCTTCTACGAAAACCTGCATATTCTGCCTATTTTCGCCTATCCCCAAGTTTGTCCGGTGAAATCTACCTCCGCCTTCCGGCGTGCCGAGAGGACTTTTTATTAGAATAGAATCCAAGAAAAAAATCCCAACCAACTAACTACATTTTATGGATTATATCTTCTTCAGCGTGCTATTATCTGATGAGAATTATTATAGGTTAGTATTCTGAAGTAAGCTATTTTCAGTGTGTGAAATAACGTAGGGATAATTTGGTTGTAATACAACTGAGATAAGTGTTCCTGATTAAATCAATGTTAATTTTTTTCTGAAATTTGTTTCGCTGTAATTTGTTCTAATTTTCCAGATTTTTTAACCTCAAAATAAATATCATCAAATGGTTATCATCCAGTTCAGAATAAGATATTTATTGCACGTTACAAGATTCTTAGACCACAAAACGAGAAAATGCCTGACAGTGTACACAATTCACATGCTGAAGAGTACACAGATTCTTTTAACTGGCGATCGACATTATTTCATTATCAGTTTAGGTAAGACTTGAAAACGTGGCCACAGTTGGAATACAAACCTAATCTCAGACTGTCTGGGCAGATACGCAACGCAATTTTACACCATAGTCGTCAAAGGTGGTCAGTGGTGACCATAGTCCTCACGAAGTCGCCAAACTAACTGGCCATTTTGAATGATTTAAATGTTAAGATGCAAGGAATAAACCACGTGATATAACTGAAATGTGGAATTTGATTTGCGCCTGTAGGACGCATAATAGAGTTCAACGCCTTCTACATTGATACTGATAAAATGAAAGCAGTTTTCTTTGCATTTGACACTACATGCTCACATAACGTAAGTGAATTTAAGGGTGCTGCAATACAGATGGAGCTTACTGGCTTACAGAGCAACCCAGTGGCGGCTATTGCAGCAAAACAGTTGTTTGCTGTAACCCATCCCCCTTTCAAAAGAAAAATGAATGTTTATAAACATATGACGGGTCCACGGGAAGAAGGGGGAATGTAAAATAATGTAAAATGTTCAAGAAATGAGTTTTAAAGATTTATTACTTTTGTGTACTTACATGTACGCGTCAACTTGAAACGTCATTTTCTTACGACCCTCATTGTTCTTCGCCAGAGACAATTGTGCCTTCAATACGTCGCAAAGAGGCCTACCAGATCGCGCTGATATCTCGATTTTACATTTTGAGTGACATTGCCCTTTCTTCCTGTGGACCCTTCATATATAAAAACTCTCCACTGAGTTTTCCATACTGAACATGCACGCAAACAAACTCAACACATATACACATTTCTCACACAGAATTAATTGTTTTCTTCCAAGCCTCATAACAGTGGGCACCAATCAGAACAAACCAGCTTGCCTGACTTGGGGATGACTCAACCGAGCACTGAGCCGTCATCGAGTATCTTTGCCCTAAGGCACATGAGCC
Organism: Meconema thalassinum; assembly: GCA_946902985.2. NCBI lineage: Eukaryota > Metazoa > Arthropoda > Insecta > Orthoptera > Tettigoniidae > Meconema > Meconema thalassinum. The sequence continues at coordinate 1,214,520,910 of OX336388.2, forward strand.
GAAGAGGCAAGAACTATCCACACATACGTTGAGCATGTCTGAGAGAGAGAGAAAGAGAGAGAGAGAGAGAGAGAGAGAGGAAACAGTTAGTTATTGTTGTTTGATGGGGCGGAACAGCAGAGTCATCTGCCCCTAAAGAGAGGAACACATATCTTCCCTCTTGAAACAGAATTCAACAAACTGAAAGCTGAAGTACACCGTGCTATTACCAATTATCTCTTATTAGATATGGAAAATGACTCTTAATTACTGTATGAACGAAAACGTTTCCAGAATGATGCCGAGACTGATGTCTTCTGCCACCAGTCGAACCGGAAGTAACTTATTTGAATTACTTCCGGTGTAGTAAAGTGTTGCTTCTCTTGCGTTTAGAAGAGTAATTATAAGATGAATTTAATCATGGATAATACAGGAGGAAAGCCATACCGTGGCTAAAGGAATGACGTCTTTGAAGCTAGTCTTAATGAGTTAGCACCTGGAAGAGCCCTTTGAGATAGACCTAATAACTACAGCTGTTTAGTGTTGTGCTTACAGATACCTGTGATGTAAATACCATTCCGTGAAACTTCACTATGTTCATAGTATTTAAAGTTGGCCTGCAAATGAGCGCTAAAACATTTGAAGTTAATTATGTACTGTATAGAGGAGGCATAGTTGCAGAACGTCTCAAAGCACATACGAGTACTTTTTTCATTTCGAACCAGGTGTCTACTCTCTGGTAAGTAATCGACTCGGAGGTTGGTTGGACCATAAAAAGCACTGCCACAGGTTATGTGGTTAGAAACCCAACGGTAGCGCTATAATGGTACATGATGGGTCAAGTGAGCAGTGAAGTACTGCTCGAGTCTAAGCTGCGTGAACCTGAGAGGAATGTGCATCGCGGACTATGAGAAACGGTGTTGACGAGTGATGAGGTTTCTCGGTCCATGCATAGTACAGAACCAAATACATTGGTCGGTGACTCACTGACTCATTCGTAACACCACACTGGTTTCAGAGAAGACCCTATGTTAGCAGTATTGGAATAGGTGAGCATGTCAAGTAACACTGCGGGCTGTTGACAGGCCCTTCTCTTCTCGCCTGACCCTTCCCTGCTCTTTCACCTCACCCCGCAAGTTTATAGAGCTTGGACTTGCACAGTAGTTAGTCATTGTTTACCTCAACGAGTCAGTGCAGTAGCACTTAAGATTATCGCCTTTCACAGATTTCCATACACTGTTGTGACTCGACTGTCATCACTCAGCAACACGAGAGTCAGGGCGATGAAAAGCCGTATTTTTATCTACCCTGTACCAACAAACATGTACAAAACTACTGCATCCATGAGAGAATAATAATAATAATATTTTTTTTTGTCGTGTGGCCTTCTGAGAGGCCGAGTGCAGGTCTTTCTATTCGACGCCCGTGGGTGACCTGCGCGTCGGGATGAGAGATGGAATGGATGAAGATGAATGAAACTGGGCAAGGATGTGGAAGGAAGCGGCCGTGGCCTGTCAGAAGGTACTGTCCCAGCATTTGCCTGGTGTTGAAAATGGGAAACCACGGAAAACCATTTCAAGGACAGCCAACGGTGGGGCTCGAACCCACACGTCTACCGAGTCAGCAGAGAGCTTGGCCCCATGGCCTAACGCAGCGCTTTAGCCAGCGTAGCCACTAGGTGGTGGTGGGGGATGGATCGCTAGTCTGGCTGTCCAGTGCTCCCCGAGCGCGGCCGCGCTCTTAGAGCGTAATGTCTGGATGACCCTGGCTCTAACCTTTATTATTTCCGTTTTCAACGGGGTCGGGGATGAGATGTGACCAGGGTTGGCAAAATAGCAGTTAAAAAAATCTGAACATGTTTTAAACAGTGTAATAAAATGCTGTACTTTTAATGAAAATGAAAATCCACGGCCTGCTTCCAGTCTCCGACCGGGTCAGGAATGGAATGAATGAAGCCCCTATCTAGCGGCGAGGATATGAACTGTGCTGGCTGCCGAGGCCTGACGCACTCCTCTGGGGCAATGATTAAATGAATGACAGATGAAATGAAATGATAGTGGAGAGTGTTGCTGGAATGAAATTTTGACAGGGAAAACCGGAGTACCCGGAGAAAAACCTGTCTGCCTCCGTTTTGTCCAGCACATGTACTTTTAATACTGAAATATAAATACTTTAGAGACCATCTTGACCAGAGTTGTATGGTAAGTAATAAACCAATGTTTACAACTGAAACTCAGCCAGCAGGGAAATTTAGTTACCAGCTAGGAATTTTGGCTGCCATGTTCGAAGTTTTGTCACTGACAATGCTGCCAATATGGGGAAAATGAGGGATGAATTGGCAAAAAAAGATATCAAAGAAGTGATAACTTATGGTTGTTCAGCTCACCTGCTTAAATAATAATAATAATAATAATAATAATGTGTGTATTGTCATTTAGACTTCACGGCCCGTGTTACTATTCATAATGTTGAATTTTGGGCTTATGCCGTGTTTATTATATTAAAACTCGACGCGTTTCGAAAGAAACCATGCCTTTCTTCGTCAGGAATAATCTGGAATACGACAATGATTGCTAAGAGAAAGCAACAAAGAACATATAGAAGGTGCCCAAAGATGGACGCCATTATAGCCCCATGTTAGGGACAACGGAAAGCAGCAGTGAATTACTTTCTTAGGGTTCTGATAATAGGTAGCCAGGATTCACTGAGATTGTAGCCGGTGTCGCGGTTGAAATTATCTGGGTGTTTACGTATTTCAACCGCCTCCCTGATGATTCTGGGACGATATTGCTTTATACGGGCAAGAACATCCACTCCTTGGAACATGCCATCATGGCCAGGTGTTAATGCATGATCGGCAACAGCTGATTTATCAGGTTGAATGAGCCTTATACATCTATTATGTTCCTTAATGCGAGTGCATATTGTTCTCGAAGTCTGCCCGATGTAAACCTTGCCACAAGTACAGGGAACTCTGTAGATACCCGGTTGTTGCAATTTAGGCAAACTGTCCTTAGTTGGTCGCAGGAGTGGATGTTCTTGCCCGTATAAAGCAATATCGTCCCAGAATCATCAGGGAGGCGGTTGAAATACGTAAACACCCAGATAATTTCAACCGCGACACCGGCTACAATCTCAGTGAATCCTGGCTACCTATTATCAGAACCCTAAGAAAGTAATTCACTGCTGCTTTCCGTTGTCCCTAACATGGGGCTATAATGGCGTCCATCTTTGGGCACCTTCTATATGTTCTTTGTTGCTTTCTCTTAGCAATCATTGTCGTATTCCAGATTATTCCTGACGAAGAAAGGCATGGTTTCTTTCGAAACGCGTCGAGTTTTAATATAATAAACACGGCATAAGCCCAAAATTCAACATTATGAATAATAATTATGTGTTTGTTTATACGTGTCTTTTAAGTACTGCGGCTTTTAGCGTCACTTGGGTGCTGGATTTTTGCCCCAAAGGGGATCTTCAACATGTTGGTAATCTACTTATACGGCTCCCTCGTATTTGTGCAGCCTCAAATGCCAACTGACGGCGCCAGGATCCGATCCTGAAAACTTGGTCGCAGCAGACGAGAACGTTACAGCTGCAGCACGCAGTCAGTCGACTCTAAGTGGATTGGCGGTTATTGTAGTTTTCAGCACAATTAAAGAAGAGTTGACGCAACCAATCATCTATACGAGATGGCAACTGTCCATGAGGTATCTGCAGAAGTAATATAACTCACTTCAGTTGGGATACGTCATGAAAAGGTTTATCTGCATATCTGCAGAAATAAAATGATTAAGATCTCGTGTCTGTACTTTGTTTGTTTCTACAGAGTTTTCTAGCAGTTCATTTTGAAGGTACCGTATTATTAATGGTGTTTGTCCTTTTCATTCGTGTTCTTACATTTTTTTAAATCATCATTCGTTTTCTTACAATTCTGTCTTTTCATTCGTTTTCTGTAACTACTGGACCTATTGAAGACGGATATTAGCCCACTCTGTGATGGTATGAAGTCATATATTAGCTGGGGGGCTCTAGTGAGCTGAATAGTGTTGATTTATTTCAAAGAGGGGACGACATTTAAATGTGGGATAATTGAGTGAGCTAATTAATTAGTGAACGATTTACTGAAGCAACTTTCGAATCTGAAGGATCCAGGTAGTACAGACTTTAGGTAGGGTGAACGATTCACCTGTTCTTCAGGCCATCTTGCCTATATTAGTTTGATGTTGTGTTTTTTTTATTAACAAGATTGGTATCTGTTGGTCAACGAAGGGCAATACAACTAGTTAACAAAACAAATGAGGACACTATAAATTTTTAATATTTAACATCAGGGATGTTTTAAAGCCATTGATTTAAGGTGGAAGCGTATTTAGTGAATGAGTATTCTGCCATTGTTAATTATTAGCTGTCAGCCGGGAATTTTGAATGCTTTGTTTAATCGATTCATGTCTCAAGTGAATATAATCCAGAAAGAAACCCCACTAATTCAGGTACAGTAGTTGTTAGTTCGTTACTGAGGTTTTAAGGGGAGGAACTACGAGGTCATCTGCCCCTTACAGTAGTTGCTGAAATCATTTGAGGACTTGGGGATGATGTTGTTCATGAACTCTACGTCGAATGTGCGAACAATACATTCCTGTTTTGTGGCAATTAACGCTGATGTCTAAACTGCAAGCACTTGAGACATGTGGGGAATGCATGTTCACATTTCTTTGACGAGGCGCGCCGCTATTGGTTCTCTTAGCCCAGGGCGCCCGGATTATTGTACCACAATGGTGGACAGGACATTCCTGTGCGCGATGGAATCTGGAGCATCCTGGTATCCGCTGGGGCATCTCGATACTGCCACTCCGGCTTGTCCTACCAGCCACACTCTTAAAGTCTTCATGGGCCCTATTCTCTTTTAAAGATCCCTCAGTGTAGCCATCTGTGTTAAATCTCATACTGAAACTGCAAGGGGGAGCTGACAGCAGCCATCCTGAGTATAGTTTTTCCCTTCATGAATTTCCAAACTCCCTCCAGGCAAATGCTGGTACGGCACCATATTTCAAATCCCGGGGTACCTATCCAAAACCTAGGCACTAATTAATACTGTTACCGTGGAGACACAGCTTATATATTTAAAACAAGATGTTCAGTAAAGAACATATAGCCTACTTTCTCCTAAATGCATGGGTATTGTTATAACTCTTTGTCCTTTTCAAGGAGTATGATTGAATGTTGGTTGTAGTAGCTTGTTGAAATACAACGTGCTATAGGGATATTAAACATGAATATGAGGTGCCCTTTGCTAGTGCTACCTCTGTACCAAATTTCGTTCAATTCGGTTTCACCGTGTTTGAATTGATAGGGGGAATCGATTTGCACACATACTTGGCCACCATCTGCAAACTATTCGGCTAATGTTCTTGCAGTTTGGTCTGAATATGTTTCCCACATACAGATATGGTGTTGCAAAATTTGGTAGAGACTAGATTATTAGGTTGGTCGTAATTACATTTTAGCTTTTAACATTTGGGTGGCCGCAATTACGTTTCCGTCAAGATAGCGGTGATATAAAACATGACACTGAGGTGCCCTTTGCTAGTGCTACCTCTGTACCAAATTTCGTTCCATTCGGTTTCACCGTGTTCGAATTGATAAGGGGAATCGATTTTCACACAAATATGGCCGCCATCCGCAAAATATTAGGCTGATGACCTATTAGTTTGGTCAAAGGATGCTCCCTCCATAAAGGTATGTTGTTGCTAAATTTGCTAGAGATCGGATGATTAGGCTAATCGTAATTTGATTTAAGCTTTGAACATTTGTGTGGCCGCCATTACGTTTCTGTCAATATGGCGGCGATATAAATCATGACACTGAGATGCCCTTTGCTAGTGCTATCTCTGTACCAAATTTCGTTCCATTCGGTTTCACCGTGTTTGAATTAATAGGGAGAATCGATTTTGACACAAAGATGGCCGCCATCCGCAAACTATTAGGCGAATGACCTATTAGATTGGTCAAAGGATGCTCCCTCCATAAAGGTATGTAGTTGCAAAATTTGGTAGAGATCGGATGATTAGGTTAATCGTAATTTGATTTAAGCTTTGAACATTCGTTTGGCCGCCATTACGTTTCAGTCAAGATGGTGGCGATATAAAACATGACACTGAGGTGCCCTTTGCTAGTGCTACCTCTGTACCAAATTTCGTTCCATTCGGTGTTCGAATTAATAGGGGGAATCAATTTTGACATAAATATGGCCGCCACCCGCAAACTATTAGGCTAATAACCTATTAGATTGGTCAAAGGATGCTCCCTCCATAAAGGTTTGTAGTTGCAAAATTTGGTAGAGATCGGATGATTAGGTTAGTCGTAATTTGATTTAAGCATTGAACATTTGTGTGGCCGCCATTACGTTTCCGTCAAGATGGCGGCGATATAAAACATGACACTGAGGTGTCCTTTGCTAGTGCTATCTTTGTACCAAAATTCGTTCAATTCGCGTTCACCGTGTTCGAATTGATAGGGGGGGGACAGACATTCAGAGTACACACACACACAGACTCACACACACACATAGACAGACACACTTTTTTGCCCTGTGTTGATCTCATAAGTCTACTTTCATTTTTTGCAAAAATCGAAAGTAGGCTAAAAACTCAGCACAAGAAATTGTATTTGTTTATTTTTTATGTTATTTCGTATATTTTGTTTATTATTATTATTATTATTATTATTGTTATTTTAATTTCCAATTGAGCCACTATGGACTATAAGTTAACAAGCAATATGATTTTTCTGTGTTGCTCTTGTTCGTCTGTCAGCTTTGATGTCCTGCCATTATCTCTTGAGCCTCAGTGCCTTCTTCCGATCTTCTGAAAGAAGTCCCCTCCGTTTTGTGGATTCTAGCCCTACTTTTTTATAATTTGTGTTAATTCATTTCTGTTCAGGATATTTTCCTCCGTTATACCGAATTCTGGAAGATCTCCATTACATTCCTGGAACTATCCCATTTTTTTGCCTTTTGGTTTCACGAAATTCCAAATTCCTGAAAAAAATATATGTAACTTACCAGTAGGGATGGGGATTTTTAGCATCTTGAGGTAAAAAATTAAGCATTTTGATTTGAATATTTAGTATTTTGTAGCTTTTATGTGTTTGCAATTTGACATTTTGTAGCATTTTGGAAAAAGCAAAAGCATATAAGTTGGGTTAAATCTGACACATGAGTAATGTCTTTGGAAATTATGCTAATGTGAAATTAAAATCACATTTTTACATGTTTTAGTGAGATAAAATGCATGACTTACTGTAATGTGTATTTATTTCAAATTAATTAGGTTGAAGTAAGGCAGAAGAACATTGTTACAGGCTAAAGTATGGAATGAATAGCCTACTGATGCTAAACCATAATAATACACAGAAATACACATAATCAAGTTAAGTCTTGTTTCAACATCCAACACAGTGGGCAACAAAGCTGTTTATAGACATTTTCCGTCCCACCATCTTTGCACTTGTTGACTTGACCTAAACAAAGGGAATAAAAGCGACGGGTGGGCAAAGAGGTTCTGGAGATATTATTTACCGACTTATCGCATTCCAGACCAGTGGTCATGCTGTCATAAACATTTTAAGGGTGTACAATTAGGTAATATTTGAAAGAAAAAAAAAAAAAAGAACACGGATTTCGCATTTATGTAGCATATTGGTATAATTTACGCATTTTGAGTAAATTTCGCATTTTGTCGTTTTCTCAAAATACATTGAAAAGTGGTTTACAGGTCGTGCAAAGTGAAAATACAAGAGTACAATTCCTAATGAGCATTTTGCGCTTGGTCGCTTTTGCGAAAGAATACCACCCCTACTTATTAGTTATTATAAATAAGGGAGAATTCCAACAACTTCAGTCGTCCTGGAAATGGTTCTCTGTGTTTTATCGACTTCTACTCCAGGCAAATGCTGGGATAGTTCCTAACTTAGGCTATGGCTGCCACAATCCCAATCCTCACCTGAATCACAAACATACAGATAACACAATGACACTGGTTATCAGACACACATTCATGTTCACGGGGATGAATGAGCACAATGTCTAAGCCCCTGAAGTGAAACTACAATAACAATATCCCAAGTGCACGGGTCTAATAACTACTTCAGAAATGTGTGATTTGTCCCAGAACGAGGCGATGTGTCAACTGAAGAATGCCTCACCCCGCCAATTGTCACTGCGCAAGGCGAGCCAATACTGGAGGGACTGAAGTTGACTCTGCTCTTGAGATAGCGTCGCAGCTATTTGCTGGCCCGCTAATTGCAAAGTATAGTATAGTCTGTGTGAATCATAACGGACACTAATCAGGCTCTATTTCTTGTTACTTATTATTTTGAGAAAAATGAATGGAATGTTCACAAGAATATTTAATTAAGATTTCAACGATGGGGGCTGGAATGCTCTCAATAGCGGGAAAATTGCGAGAAAAGAATTTCAGACTTAAACGAAATTGCGGAAGGTGTTAAAGATCATCGTGGAATATCATGGACTAAACAATCAATTGAAGTGATAAAAGCCATTTTTCTGTATTGCCTATTTCAATTAAAGAAAGCTTTTCAGTCGGTCAACACAAATGTGCCCAATTAAATTATGCGGGAAAACGAGTATTTACATACCTGAAAGAAACTAGATATTATCATAATTTAATTAATGCAGCCAATGGCCATGTACTTCTCTTTTCAGGACGGGTCAGGGAAGGGATATTGGAAGGAAATTGGCCGTGGACCTATTAAAAGGAACCGTCTCGGCATTTGCCTGGTGGTGAAAATGGGAAACCACGAAAACCATTTTCAGGATGGCCGAGGTGGGATTCGAACCCGATGCCAGTGAGGCACGAGGTAGCGCCACCGTGGCCGGTAACGAGATATTATTACACGCTTAGTCTATTATTATTGGTATTCCGCCCGAAGGCAGGTCCGTGTCTCCGAAGAGGCTATCCTCAGCCGGAGTTTACGTGTGGTAGGGTGGCCAGGACCTTTCCGTTCCTCCTTTCCCCACAAACAGCACGTGGTCCCACTGAACCAGCATTCCACCCAAGGTCCAACCACGCCCAATGCTGCTTATCTGCGGAGTTCTCATTGGATCCGGGGTTACAACATGGCCAGGCCGTTGGCTATTACACACTAACATGCTTTTATGAACTCAGTACCCCAATACTTTTATATCTATACATTGAACAAGCAATGAAAGAAATTGGAGAAAAATTCAAAGTAGGAGTAAAGATTCAAGGAGAAATGATTTCAACTCTGAGATTTGCTGATATCTTAGCCAACACACCAGAGGAGTTGAAAGAGTTTTTAAATGGTATGGATTCTGTCTTGAGGAAAGAGTTCATGATGCAAGTTAATAAATATAAAACAAAAATATTGGAATGCAGTCGAAATAAATCAGAAACTCTTATGGGTGCCAAATTGGCAGGTGAACAGCTAAAGGAAGTAGGTGACTTCTGTTACTTGGGAAGCAAAATAACCAGTGATGGACGAAGCAAAGCGGATATAAAAAGTAGATTAGCTCAGGCAAGGAAAGCATTTCTATAGAAAAGGAATCTGTTGACATCGAATATAGATTTAGGTATTAGGAAGTCATTTTTGAAAGCCTTCGTCTGGAGCGTGGCGCTCTATGGAAGTGAAACTTGGACAATTGGTGCAACAGAAAAGAAGAGAATCGAAGCGTTTGAAATGTGGTGTTACAAGAGAATGATGAAGATCAGATGGGTAGATAGGGTTACGAATGAGGAGGTAATAAGACGAGTGGGGGAGGAGAGATGTTTCTGGCAACTGCTAATGAAGAGAAGAGATAGGTTGGTAGGACACGTACTAAGACACCCAGGAATAGCAAACTTAGATATACTGTAGAAGGAAGGGTCGAGGATAAGAACAGTAGTGGTAGACCAAGGTTAGAATATGTTAAACAGCTTGCCTTGGATGTAGGGTATGGTAGCTATGTAGAGATGAAACGATTAGCTCAGGACAGGGAAGCATGGAGGGCTGCATCAAATCAGTCGAAAGACTGAAGACTCAAACGACGACAACAACAACAGTGAGTAAAAATACTTCGTTTCTTTCAGGTTAGCGTATGTAAATGCTTGTTTCCCGCCAAATGTAATTAGGCACAATTGACCGACTGGAATGCGTTCTTTACTACACAATCAAGACTGTAGGATGAATGGTCCGTGTGCTCCCAATGAACATGTTTATGAGAGCTGCTGTTGTTGTGTGGGTTCTCAAGTTGTCATCGAGAAACAAAACACCCCCAAAATGTTCAGTTCTCCCATTTCCTTGAAATAGTGGCTTAAAACTTTGCACTTTTACTCGTTTGCTATGTGTTGTGACTCGGATACTTTATCTTAAGATGTAATTGAACATCTGCTGCAATGTTTGTATCCATGGAACAGCTGCATCACCTGTTTCTCTACACCTCGTTGTGTAGTGGCTAGCACTCTTGGCTGTCACCGCGGAGGACCGGGGTCGATTCCGGGCTCTGCCTAGAAATTTAATTCTGGTCAAATGGCTGGAACGGGGTACATTCAACTTCGTAAGACAAAACTGAGAAGAGGTGGGTTTGATTCTTACCTCAGCCATCCTAGTAGTGTTTTTTCGTGGTTTCCCACTTCTACTCCAGGCAAATGGTGTGAGAATAAACTGTACTTCGAGGCTGGGATATTACACTGGACGGTTTGCCAAATTCAGTGGCGTGCGCTGATTCAAAATTGCATATGCATATTGGCAACGATAATTGTTCCACAAACAAAGCAAACTTGCATGTAGTGATTGAAAGTCGTAATTTGGACGCTGGTTAGTTAGTTATTGTTGTTTTAAGGGGCGAAACTACGAGGTTATCTGCCCCTAATTTGGACACTGCAGTGTCCTGTAAAGATAAATGTAGGCCTATCTACAGTGTAAGACTGGTGATTGAAAGTAAGAAGGTGACAGACCAGTAAACTGAGCCACAGGGGGAACTATGGACTTGAGAAACTTTCTCTATCAGGTGCTTAAATATTTTCTTGTTACACACCACTCCGGTTGTTATTTATTGACTTGACGCCATTGTAGTCTCGCAGGATTATGACTTACTCGTCCATCCGAAGTTATTAGTCAGCTGTGGTATTTAAACTGTGTAATTGCATTTTGTGGGTATTTTGAACCTAAATTACATTTTGTCAAGTATTTTCAATCTAAGTTGCATTTTGTAATTATTGTCAATCCACAGGAGTCGTTTGAATCTACCGTACATTTTGTAAGCATTTTCAATTTCAATTGCATTTTGTAAGTATTTTGAATTTCAATTGCAATTTGTGAATAATTTGGATTGGAACTGGGATATTTCAATCTGAATTGCATTTTGTATTTTCAATTTTAATTGCATTTTGTAAGTATTTTGAACCTCAATTGCATTTTGTACGTATTTGCGATCTCATTTGCATTTTGTAAGTATTTTGAATTTGAATTGCATTTTGTAAGTATTTCGACTCTACATTGCATTTTGTGCGTATTTTGAACCTAGCCTACATTTTGTGGGTATTTTTCAATCTGTTCTTTTTGTGAATCTTTTCGTTCTAAACTCCCTTTTGTAAGAACATTTTGTGAGTTGTTTCAATCTGAGTTCCTTTTTGTCAGTATTTTCCGTCACACTTAATTTTCGTTCTGCTTTCCATTTCTTTAACATATTCGCTCTCACCCAGATCATTAGGGGCCGATAACCTAGATGTTAGGCCCCTTAAAACAACAGTTATCATCATCATCATCATCATCATAAACAGTGCAGTTTTGGCAAAGTTATGACTTTTCATATTGCATAAGCTTCCTGTTCTTGGTGTTCAATAATCCAAGTTAAAGCATGATATTAATATCGTCAACAAGTTTGGAGGGCGTTCTTATCGATACTGAACACTATTATATTTCCCTCGATCATCTTATTCAAATGGTCTGTAGTCTCATCGAGGGAAAATAGTAGTGTTCAGTATCGTTTGCGAGATATGCTTCCAGAGCATTAGTACCATATGGGATGCAAGCAGAGAAATATCGACTTTCCTGATAACACGCGTTAGTTGTGCTGCATAAAACAATATTATCTGGGGCAATATATCGTTTCTTTCAGGTTAGCGTATGTAAATACTTGTTTCCCGCCAATATATTACGTGCAAAATTAAAAACCCGTCGCCTAGATGGAGCAAGTGAAATAAGACGGAAATTAATCGTAATGGACCAATGTTCAGTGAAGATTGTAGACTTTATGGCCGTTTTAGAGTAGACTTAGCTCTAAAACACTGTCTCGACACCCCGGTTATGGTATGTAAAGTAGGTTTTGAAATTTCCCTCTATGTTAAAGCTGTCTGAATGACATTCGATAGTCCTGTAATGGAGAAGTTCGACCAGATTCTAAATCGTAAAGATGTTTACGACCTGTGTGCGCGTGAAGCTGTGATTTACTTGCACTCCTACTCACTAAAAGCCCGCTTTGAATTGTGTACGTATTCCCCAAAGTCGTGTTTGTTTTCAACAAACCGTCGGCCGGTAATTCAATTACTCTGTGGTCATGAATCATGCAGACAGCAGAATTAAAATTAATCTTTAACTAATACTGGGATAATTTGTTTGCGGTTTTCAATGACCAGAAATTGTTTTCTGTAATTCTTAATGTTTAGTATGGATATAATATGTTCATTAACATTGTAGCTTCATCTGCTGTAAAATCTGTCAACTTAATAATATCTAGTTCTCACAGATTTAAAGATTCCTTATTTGCAATCTTCAGTTCCATGTTCCACTTTTGATGCCGTTTTAAATCATGGATTTATTTTATCTGTATAAGCTATACATTTTTTGATTTTTTTAAATGATTGTTTATAGTCCCTTAAACTTAGATGTCTTATCCCGACTCCTATATCTAATCATTACATGAAATATTGTAGACACATTAACGATAACATGATAGGAATATTTAACCCAGAGGAATGTGAAAAAATATAAGTACTGTGAATTGGACAGTCATATTTTGGTATATAAACTAGTATCTTTGAAGAAATTGATGTATATATTTGTGGTTTTGGAACATCTTGTCAATAACTAATTGATTCTAAAACATGTTTATATACTAAATAATGTTACAAATAATGTATATTTCGGTGACTCAATGATGTATTCTTCAGCTTAAAAATGATTCAAGAAAAATTGTAATCTAAAATATAGTCTACTTAAAATTTGAAGTTATAGAAGCCATTTTTCAGTGTGGCCTAATTGTAAGTAAGCAGGTAACCCATTGTGTACATAAAAGCGTGTTAGTTTGTAATAATAACTTGTTGTTTTCAGGTTAGTGTATGTAAATACTTATTTTCGCACCTAATGTAATTGGGCACAATTTATTTTGACCGACTGAAAAGTAACGTGATTGAGAACTATTTTCTACTATTTATCCTACTAAGTACTAAACAACTTATGAAAAATTATCTTCAAAAAATATTATTAAAATAACAATTTATTGAAAATAGAAATTACCCCCTCCCCCTTCCCTGCTATTGCGAATGACGTCACAGAGTTCGTATCCTTTTGATCGTTGTTCTTTAAAGAATTGAACTACACTAATTCCTTATTCTCCATTGTTCAAATGCACTCGTATTAATGATGATTGTGGCTCTCTCTCCTCGTGAACTCCAGATGTCGATATGTTTATCTGTAGAGGTTCACGTTGATTTTGTATATCGAGGAAAAACACAGTTTTAATCTGCTTAGAGACATGGAGATCCATTCGCATCAATTGTGGGTAGCATATACGGCAGGCGGAGGCTTAGGGACTCGCAACGGAACAAATTATTGATTGATTCAAGGTTTTACACAAGTACGCTCAGTAGTTATTCTTGTATTTGATTGGCAGGAGAATTTCATTAATAAGGATTCAAAGGCAATGTTTTGTCAGAAGCAATGTTCATTTAATTTTGTGTGGAGATTTAAGACGTGTAAAGTTGACGTTGGATTTAATCCGAGCAGACATTGTGAAGTTCAAACATGCCCCCATTACCTCTTCTGATTTTGAACGCAGTTTGTTAATATAAATCTGTCCTTATGAGGCAATAGGAGAACATTCACTTTCCAACACTTATGGATTACAAAATGTTCTTTTGTTTTGGTAACAGATAGTAAAATATTATTTTCCAAAGATCATGTTGATATTAAAATGAGAAGTGCAACATTATTGTCAAGTAGATCTAGCCTACTTTGATTAGCTTCTTTGAATTTGGATATTAAAATAGAAATTGTAGGTTTTTGTAATTTAAATCCATATATAATTCCATATTTCTATATTTAATTAGTCTTTAGCACATATAAATCCGTTCCCTGATTATTATTATTATTATTATTATTATTATTTTATATATAAAGACATTGACTATAGCACTGGAACTCAAGATGTTGAAAGCAAGTCACTGAAGAGACAAAACCGTACGCACTATAATGTCATCACGACAGGAGGGGCAGTTCAACACGCTGCGACGGGGTAAGGACTATGAAAAAAAAACCACATCCTGCTTCCAGTCTCCGACCGGGCAGGAATGGAATGAATGAAGCCCCCATCTAGCGGCGAGGATATGAACTGTGCCGGCTGCCGAAACCTGTCGCACTCATCTGGGGCAATGATTAAATGAATGACAGATGAAATGAAATGATACTGGAGAGTGTTGCTGGAATGCAATTTGGACAGGGAAAACCGGAGTACCCGGAGAAAAACCTGTCTGCCTCCGTTTTTTCCAGCACAGATCTCACATGGAGTGAACGGCATTTGAACCACGGACCCAGCGGTGAGAGGCCGGCGTGCTGCCGCCTAAGCCACGGAGGCTCTCGCAGCCCGCCTATTCCAAACTTAAATAATATATCGGCTGGCAGTCAGTTCCTGCTACTTCCTGCATAATAATTTGTTATTGGGCTTCACGTTTGTGTGTATAGTTACCTTCCTTCCTACTGTCGATATTCTTACAAGCCGGTGTGTTTTCTTTTAACAGTGTGGCAGTATCAGGTACAGTAATGGAAACAATGACCAACTTAATGTTTTTGGAATGCGCGATACGCAGTGAGCGGGAAGACAACTGCAGTTCAAACCCGACTGCCATCTCCTGGCGCGATATCAGTACTTACAGGTACAAGGAGGGCAGCCTTTTGCATTAACTGCATATGGTTTCTCTTCAAGCCAAAGTTCTCCTTTGCATTTTCTCAGTCCTTTGTGACTAAACCATTCACGGAGACAACTTGGATAACGAAAACTTCCTTTAAGCCGTATACCATGTGACTGAACTCACAAGGAGAGGTCGCCATGTGGTTTACTAGAAAAGTGTTCAAATTTGGTGGATTTGCTCTTCATAAAAAAATATTTTACCCCTGTTTGAGCGTTTTCTTTCCAATGGGCAAGAGTGTGCTCAAAATTAAACGTTTAAAATCAATCCTCAAACTTCTGTAGTCTTATTCCCACACATGTTCCCGTCTCGTCTCCGTGGCGTAGTCGCTAACGTGTTTGGCGTTGGAAATGGAAGTTACCGTGATCGGAACCTACATCGATCTTTTTAAATTATTTTCCTTATGTTTGTGGTACAATATTTAAGTTGGCAGATTACATGAAGTACTTAATTTGTTGTTGCATTAATAAATTAATATTTACGTTATTGTTTACATACAGACAGTTTAGCTTGATGGTGGAACAGAGGGAAGGGCTCTTGCGTTTCTGAATTAGACTCGGCGCAGTGCAAATGAACGTAGCGTCGCCGGCCACGCTGCATATAAATTCTAACGAATAAAACTTACAACACGTTCAAGCGTCACGGACGAATAATGATGTTGAAATATTGTACGCAGCCTCAAAACCGAAGAGACTAGAGCAAATACATTATAGAAAACACAAAATAAAATAAGGGATGTATCAGTAAAAGAAAAAAAAAGTGCTCACCAAGGTCTGACCTTCAATTCCCCTCGCCAAAGCCCTAGCGACTACGCCACCGAGACGAGCCGGGAACGTGTGTGGGAATAGGACTACAAAAGTTTGAGGATTGATTTTAAACGTTCAATTTTGAACACACTAAGGCCCATTGGCAAAAACAATCGAACAGGGGCACAAAACGTTTTTTTTATAAAGAGCAAATCCTCCAAACTTGAACGCTTTTCCAGTAAACCACTTAGCGACCTCTCCTTGTCAGTGGCAAGTGGCTGGTATTTGCGCCTTTTCTCAGCCACCGTATTCTATAGGTTTTCATCTAATGTAACAGCAGCATAGACGATTATTATTATAATTATTATAATCTTCAGTGTGCCTTCATTATTTAACTAAATAGCCGCTTTTTAGTTGGCCAGTGTGCCCAATTAACAATAACAATTATTTATCAATCTTGCTAATCTGAAAAAAAGGCATAGATTAATTATAAACTTTCTACACTTTGATGCTCTTTTCGAAATAAGCGGAGGATTCATTAGAAAACACGTTTCTATCGTCAGACAATCATCAGCGTCAGTTCTTAATGGCTTTTTAAAAATTCCGTATGCACTGGATACAGTATAAGGTATGATTCAGACATAATATCGAGTACTGTACGTGATAATGTGCTTAGGCATTGCAAAATATGCACACAGTAGTATAAATACTCTGTACTTCCTATTTGAAGAAGCGTTCGTGCTCGATCGAAAATGTTGCTGTGATCGACTATGATCCTAGTACAAGCTAATCGTATCTGTACCCTCTGGCTGTTTGTTATTTCGAAGAAGTACAGTCATTCGCATTGCTAGTGACAGTACCTTGTGGAGAGATAGGTGACGTTGGGACTGCTAAGAGGTAATGTACAGAGGGTATCGATTTTTTGATGACATGGGTGTTAGCTAGCTGGAGTAATGAGAGTGGAGGAGAGTTGGTGAATTCATTGGCAGCCTTTTGCTGCGTGAAGTGTTGGAGGTGAGGCAGTTCTTCTCAAGTGGCAGTGGGGCTGCGCCGTATGTAACAACGATCCACTATGTCGCGTACGACATAAACATGGGGCTAGAAGAATGTTATTGTATTGAATGGCTGCGTGGCTCAGTGGTAACTTTCTTGCCTACTGTTCCCAAGGTTGTAGGATCGAATCCTGGCGCATTCAGTTGGCATTTGAGGGTGCGCAAATGCGAGGTAGCCGTTGTCAGTAGATTTACTGGCACGTTGGCAAAATTACGGCACCCCGGCGTCTCTAATAGCCGCAGTAGTTAAAAGGGATAGAAAACCAATAATAATATTATTATTATTATTACTATTGAAAATGTTATTTAGATGTTGTAGAGGATTATTACAAAATAATTAAGCAGTTTCTGTAAGATATGCTGAAATCAATATATTTAAACTCACGAACTCATGTAGAGCTCTCGATGAGATAGGAAATACTGTGTTTTGTACTATGTGATGAAAACAATTCACGTCCCTGCATTTTATTAAAGCAACTGGAACATAACAGTGGAATTTGGTTTGTTCGGCACCCTTCTTGTCTGGGCTCCTTATTAGTGTGGATCAAGTTTAGCAATAATGCCAATACGTTATGAAGATACAGTATGATACAGTATTATTAATTCGTTATACAGAACAAATAGCTTGACAAAGATTACAGTAGCCTACAATGTTTGTCTTAAAATTAATTTACCAACTCAGGTTTTCAAAGACTCAGAAACTAGTTGTCAAAAGCAGTAGATTCTTGTTTTATCAATTGAGAGACTTTGCAACTAACGGGAGTTTAAAAGTCGGTAACAATACTAAATGTTATTCTTAAGTCGCTTAAAGTTTCAGGAAAGTCACTAGATGTAGTGACTAAGTCACTAATTGGCAACACTGCCAACGGTGACGAATCTGATGACCAGGGATATGATTTCTATGTAAATTCATATCTATTTAGGAAGCTAAACTTCATTGTATTTTGTATTATCTTTACGAATCATATCACGTGGAGTCGAAAGGTCAAGTATTTATTTTCCATATTTTTCCATATTTGGAAGATTAGCACACATGATCCATATTCTTAGTCATTAAAATCAATATAGTCATTATTTCGGCTAGAAAGTATTAAATTCTTGTAAATTAGCAGTCCTGTCAATAATAGAGACATAAGTTAAAGATCAATATCAAAACATGTAAATCGTGGTTCAGGTAAAGTTGCGGATGGAGCAAAAATGAAGTTGGACACTGTACTTTCAAAGAATCCTGGATATAAAGCAATGGGAAAGGTTGCTGGAATTTTGTGTGGAGATTTAAGTTTAATGTTAACGTTGGATTTAACCCCAGCAGACATTGTGAAGTTCAAATATGCCCTCAATACCTCTTTTGATGTTGAACGCAGTTTCAGTCAATATAAATATGTCCTTAAGAAACAATGGGAAAACATTCACTTTCCAACACTTAAAGGAACATTATGCATCCATTGTTTTGGTAATAGAGAATAAAAGATTACATATACTTAAAAGATCAAATTGATATTAACTTAAAATGAGAAGTGCAACATTATGTGTCAAGTAGATCTACTTTGATTAGCTTGTCTGAATTTGAATATTAAAGTAGAAATATTAGTTTTTTCTAATTCTAAGTCCATATATAATTCCATATTTCAATAAAAATAACGAAATATATATGTTCATATTTCATTAATTATTACCACACGTAAATCCGTTCCCTGCTGATGACTATGTAGATGCCCAACCGGAATAGGTGGTGACTACGGCGCATTTCGAGGAAAGGCAATCGGAAACTGCACATTGGCAGAACTTATGACAGTTAAACGTCTACTAGACTGTGCTATCGGTAATCAGTAAACGAAACTAATGCAGTTGACAATAGCCAAATATTTTATTAACAAATAACGCGTTTAAATTTCGTGAATAAGTGATTAAAATACTGTATGCATTACTGTGTGGGTATTATCTGTTTGTTAATTACATGTAGTACGATGCATTTAAATTGTTTAACGTGTCTCTTCTATTATTCCTGTGATGATAAATAGTACGTTTCAAAACTATATTTTATGACGTCATTTTCCCATCTTTAATCCATACTTTCGTTAATCCGGATCTCCTCCAGCGAATCGAGGTTCTACTGCAGTTCCTTACCTTGAAAATGTGATTATTATCTGACGAATGTCTAAACTGAAACATTTATACATTGATCCAATCCTCACCAAATGAAAAGGGTATTAGTTTTAACAATCCATAATTGTGCTGCGAATGATGGGATTGAGTGCCGTCCTAGCTGTTCTAAATTGTTCTGGAACCTCACGTCCATTCCCATTTTGTGCATTATCATGCAGTCTTGGACATGAAAGCCACTCGCTTATAGATGGGCCGGTCATTCGTGGCCGGCTGTAAGCGCATGAGAATTCTTCTTAAAGTCCGAGTAAAACACTGAGTCCACTGAACATACACATGCGCTGTCAAGGACACACTGTGCACTTCATTTGCATTTATCACAAAGGTTTAAAGGCTCACTGTGCGTGGAGATACCACTGCGCACGTCATATGTACCGGTCAAGAAGGAACGGCCAACTTATAACAGCTCTGAGCTGAGGTAGAGCCCGACACACCAGTCTATGCAGCGACATGATCGGGGAGGCGTGGCCACTGAACAGTGAGAGGAGTGGGACTGTCCTAGCTCGGCTGATCGCTCACGTCAATTTTAAAACTGAAACGAAATATCGCTTGCGCAACTGGGTCAAGTTTGGCAGGATACGGTTTCTACATATGCGTAGGATGAGCACAAACCAAAACACTTTTAGGTCTATAACAATTCATATTGACACGACCATGTTTAAGAGTATTCATGTGTTCACAGTGTTGAATGTAACAATGGAATCATGGCGAATAGTGCAGTGGCTGCCCTGGTAGATGAAACTGGAAGTTCGAAAACTTAGTTTAACTAAATCAGTTTAATATGACTTCTTGGAATCGTGGAATGTTGAGTTTGCAAATTGTTTCACTCACACCGTTTCCTAACGCTTTTAACGAATGTAGTTTCCTTTATAAATTGCTCCAGACCGTTTGTAAACCTTAGTGAAATAATATGCAGGAAATAACAGGTTCTTTTTAACCAGCAATTAACCCAACCCCCTTACATCGTAAATCACTGAGATGATGATAACAACCTAGGTTTCGTATATAGAATTAAACTGGTTTCTTTAGCAGTTCATAAATATGCAAAATTAATTGGTGTAAATAATTTGAAAATCGGACATGTATATTTTGAGAAAAAAAAAAAGATACGAGCCTTACAGTAGTCGCATATGATGTTTAACATCTGACATGTTATCCTACTGTGAAATTGAGATGAAATGCATGTAATTTTGCCGACGTCTAAACTGCAAGCTTGGTTGGCACTATACGCTATTTTTGGTGCGCTAAACGCATCAAATTTCTATCCATGTAGCTTACATAAAATTGGTCTGGTTTTGTAAGTTTGGTTATTTTGTGATTGCGTTTTTAGTGATACCATTTTTCTTAACAATTTAGATTCTCTGACACCCCCCCAAAGCCAAACTCTAGATCCGCACCTGATTGAATTGGTTATATGCTACTGTCACACTTGTTTGAACAAACATCACGTATCATATTGTAAATTAAGAGGAGGAATGAAACCATAGTCTCTAGCCTGTCTATAGACTACTAGAAATAATGTTCAATACAATCAAATTTCCCAACTCCTACTTGGTGCAAACTATTGTAATTAAAATGAGATAAATCGTAATTTCATGTAGATTCCGTTAAAATGACGCATAATGTTATGATAGATATCGTTTAAATCGATAATCCGGTAGCAAAAATAATTGACGGGACTGGGGTTCGAACCCGAGACCTCATGATTAGCAGGCCATGATGCTATCCACGCACCCATTACAACCACAGAAATTTGGAGTTACGAGACTGTTACTCATTTTCAGATGTCGGTAATAATATGGAAGTATTTTTAGCCTATTTTCAATTTTGATAAAATAGGCTTATGAGATCAACTTTTGTCCGTGTGTGTGTGTGTGAGGTGTGTGTGTGTGTCCCTCTAATAAATTCTAAACGGCTGGAGCGATTTCAATGAAACTCAGTAAGTTCATAGCACTGTTCCGGGCGACCCCGCCCGTGCCCTTCAAATTTTGTTACGTCTCACCAATCCAACATGGCGGCTGTGCGAAATATTACTCCAGCATTCAATATCTCCGAAATTATTACCGATATCACCCTGGAATATTTTACGGTGATAAAGGGAACTACTAGAAGTTCACCTGTGTGACTCTTGAAATACTGGTAACTACAAAACCAACATGGCGGCCAAGTGAAGTTGCGACGTTTAAATAGACGTTTTTCGCGATTTAACCAACCAAACGCAATAAAACTTGGTAAAGTATATGTTTATACACATTGTAATGCACCGACATCTAACTTCGTTCAATTGTTTACATAACCACAAGATGGCGGCTGTGCGAAATATTTCACCGGCATTCTATATCTCTGAAACTATTAGCGGTATCACCCTGAAATTTTGTACGGAGATAAAGGTCACTACTGGAAGTTCATCTATAAGATTTTCAAAAACCAGTTAACTACAAAATGAACATGGCGGCCAAGCGAATTTGATAATTTAAATAGACCTTTCTCGCGATTTAATGTTCCAAACGCAATTAAACTTGGTACAGGAAATGTTTATACACATTGTAATGCACTGGTATCTAATTTATTTCAATTGTTTACATAACCTCAGTATGGCGGCTGTGCGAATTTTTAAATTAAGTTTTTATTTCTTGTGTCGTAATTATGCGATCGAAGTGAAAGTTTTAATAATGAACCTACGCAATAATTTTCCTTTAATGGTACATGACTCTATGGCCTATACATATAACAATCCAACATGGCGACCATCCGAAATATTTAGACGGATCTCAATATCTACGAATCTATTACAGCAATCAAACTGAAATTTGTAATGTTATAGGGGCTATGAACATAAGTTCACCTATAGGACTTTCAATAACCTGGTGATCACAAATCCAACATGGCGGCGACGCGAAGAATAAATATTCACATGGACGTTTCTCGCAATTTAACCATCCGTGTGCAGTGATACTCGGTACTGTAAATCCTTATACGAATGTTAATCCACTGGCATCCAATTTATTTCAATTGTTTCCATAACCACAAGATGGCAGCTGTGCGAAATTTTAAAATCTCGTTGTTACTTCTTGTGTCCTAATTATGCGATTGAAGTTTGAATGCTACACGTACACAATAATCTTCATGTAAAAGTACATAACTCTAGGACCTACATAATTATATAAAGTCCAACATGGCGACCATCCGAAATATTTAGTCGGTTCTCAATATCTACGAATCTATTACAGCAATCAAACTGAAATGTTGTATGTTGATAGTGGCAATTAACATGAGTAGGATATATGAAAATAGGCTGTATAGTTCTTCACGGAACTACTTGTTTTATGCTCCATTAATATTTTGCTTTTTTCTTTCGATAATGTTCCTGCGTGAAATTGAGTTTTAAATTAGTTATGAATACGCCTACTTGACAGTAAAGAGAATTCCTATAGCCCAGTTCACGTATAAAACATCGATATATATATTACATTGATCACTGCATTACCGCAATGTGGGTTAATATCTGAATAACCATTGTGCAGAAACATAATACCGGCTTTCCCGACTAGTTACAATGTTTCATATTAAAGCATATCATCATATAAATACTGATACGAAGACTTTGATCATGTGGTTTGTGTTTCAATCAGAGTTCGCATGGGGGCTATATGACCGCGTTGTCGCAGCCCCTAAACTTAAGAACCAACCAGAGTTCGCATGAGCGTTTATCGTTCAGTATGAAATTGTTGAGCAAAGTTACTCAGGAAGTGTATGCCCATCACTTTTATCCAGAGATAGAAAAACAGACTCTCTTTCAGCAAATATGATATAATTAATATTTTTACACCAAAGAACGACAACTTGAAGATGATTTATTGTAGAAATATCTGTAATGGCGCCTCCAAACCTTGAAGTAATCTGTATGTGATATTCATTCCACATGGCAGTGCGTCTTACACACTTCCGTCCGATCCACTTCCGTCCCATTTTTCAAAATCACTCCCACAAAAATATCCAGCAACCGTGTGGAAATATGTTACACATCAAAAACGTGTTAAAACCGCAATTTTTCAAGAGAGATTATATCTTCGTGAATGTTTCATTGCAGGGAAGGGCATGAGAAAAATTGCAGCGCACACTCTTACTTTCACCACAATACTACAGGTTATCAGGTAAATCGTATATACAGTAAGTTTGCTGGTTTAATGGCCGGGATATCCCAAGCCCCTAAATAGCCTAGAGCCCTAGATCTTCGGTAGCAACAAGCATCTGAATGAAGATATCTTATTTCTATTACTTGCTGTAAATTATCGACCATAAAATATTTAAACAAAAAGAAAAAGAAAAAAACACGTCGTGCTGCTATGTGAAAATAAAAGTTTTATAGAAATGTTCAAGTCGCCGTTTATTCCTAGCAGCGCAGCGGTCTTCTTCGGCTGACCAGTAAGTATTTTGTTCATTGCCACTGAAGAGGCACTTTTCTGGCCATTGGGCAGCAAGTGGATTCTCGCGCTATTCCCAGAGGACCTGAGTCTTGCAAGGCGCGCTAACGTCGTTAAGCTGTCGGTCATTGTAGAGCTGTAATTGAACCTGGCTTCTAAATTATTCATGGGCAGCAGTAGCAGTAGTGCAGTGTAAAGATTAACAAGAGGAGGTCAGCTTCAAATTATGTGGTATGGCTCTTAGACCCGGCCTTTGTGTGCTCAAGACCGCTTTAATTGCATTCATTACAGCAAAACTTCATCGAATGACAGTCAGTAAACTACGTAGAAATGACTCATAGAAACTTTGCCATTTAGTGGAGATTAAGTATGTGTGTCAATATATTAATTAATACGTTAGAGAACCCATCCAAGGCAACATTTGGGTATCCTGTCACCTCTAAAGCCACAGCAGTTTAGAGGAACGTTAAACTCTACAATTGTTATTATTATTACTATAATCGAATATTTAATGTGTCAGTACCAAACCTGAAAAAGTCGGGAATTACCTCATTGCAATATATGATTGGAAAGAAAAGAGTGAACACATATGCATACTAAACCGATTATTTTACAATCATAATATATTTTGCCCATGCCACATGCACCCGTTACCAGATTTATGGAAGGTGCAGGATACTAGGAGCAGTAACGCCTTTTTTAATGTATGCGACGAAGCGCCCTATCATTTGACATTTGGCGCCTCGTGTATGGAAACTCTTCTTTTGGTCTAGTTTCTTTAATTTGGAAAAAAGATCGAAGTCACAGGGAATCATATCCGGTCGAAGTCACAGGGAGTCATATCTGGCGAACAGAGTGGTTGCTCTACCGTGCCATCAATTCCTTCATAAGAATATTATTGTGACAGCGGGTATTGCCGTAAATAGTTTATGGAACACCATCATCATCCTGCACTGTGCACGGAGTGGACTAATTTCCAAATGCATATGCATATTGCTTTTTAACAAAAAAATATGTTTTAGGACATTCTTAAGTTATCCGTTACACACCTGTTCTTTAACTAATTGAAACTTTTCAGAAAAAGTATTCTTCAGTATTCGTTACGTAAATTTGAAGAAATTGAAATTTTACATCACTTTTGTAATGTTGTTATGGTTGCTGGTACAGTAGGTAAATACGGCTTTTTGATGAATCTGTACTGTCCTGCAAATAAAAGTACGCTTTTTAATACATATAATCTCTGTTCCCTTTTCGACCTATAGGAGACGGGGACAGTGGCGGATTCAGAGTTTACATCCGAGAGGGGCGCATAACAATTACAAACCCCTCCCATAAATAAAGAAAAAAATACAGTTTTCTAACCATTAGCCAACTGCATCATGATGTTCGGCGTTGAACCCCCTTCCCCCTTCACTACTGCAGTACTAGAACAACTTACTAGAATTCACAGAATAGTTTCTCATTTAAGAAGGAAAGGCATTACTTCTCCGAATGACATTTCTTAATTATATCCCAGTAATGCAAACGTTCACTGCATCGTGTATTCCATAGTGAATTCGACCACTAATCTTAATAATTTACGTGTTTCATCTATGGCGTTAACTCTCACCCTTAAATGCACAGACGGTATCTGGACGTAAATAATTGACTGAGCAGTCCATCTTGTCCCTCCTTCGAAGATTTGCCGAATCCTGGTATTTAGCCTTAAGTTATTACAGTCAGCTCGGTCCTGTCATCTTACGTCTATAGAAATTAATCCTCATGTTTCAGATCAGTTATTACAAACATTAAACATTTATATGAGCAGATTTCAACTCGAACACATTGAAATAAGTGTTGTCCATTCAGAATTTTAAAATCTTACCGAATTAGTAGTAAAACCCTTGCTAGGTTCCCATGTTATCAACAAAAAATAAATCATTTTTGTATCTACTGGAAGTCCAAATGGTCTTATTCCTTTACCTATAAGTTAATAATTAATACACTCCAAGTATTTTCGTCAAATATTCGGAAAAGTCGCTGAATCCAGCGAAAAGAATTCACTAAATTGGCAATACTGATTGAAAGCCGTCCCAAGGTGAATTACAAACTCTCAGGAAGCCCATCGGGAGACTTGGACTCCATGCATCACTGCCCTGGATCCACTACTTGGCAGGGGCCCGGAAATAAATGCTTACTAGTGGGCAATCTCGGAAATAAAAATGAAACGTTTAACTCAGCTAAATTTTAATCGAGGATGCTAGATGTCTTGAAACTATTACGTTATAAGTTTGAAAAACGTGTAATTGAATACCGTACAAGCGAGGTTTGTGACTGTGCTTGAATTGTTAAAGTCAGAAACGTTGTAGAATACTATTAATCCACACAGGCATATGAACACGGTGACGATAGCCACATCCCTCACATCAGACCACAATAATTTCTCCTCTCCCGCTAGCAGGTGTTGTAGATAATAGCAGACCGTAATTCCACCATCTGCATTTCAGATCCTCTCAGCCCTGCCCTGCCCTTTACGATCACACAACAGTGTGTAAAAAGGAGAGAACGCAACAAAATACAAGGGAGAAATTTACGAGCTTCAACAGAAAGGTAGCAGAATTTCTCGCACCGAGCGAAGCGCAGGGGAAATACCTTTGGCATGACCACTCTCTCCCTTCGGCGTCTCTTTGAAGGGAGAGCCCTGCCTGCATACATTGACCAATAAACCGCAGCTTACAACAAAAGTACCACGTGCTGGGAATTACGATGTCAAAAATCAGACATTCGCTGGTCAAGACAGAGCCTGCAGCTAGGCAGCACGCACTTTCAAACATAATATTATATTCTCGCGTCCTTACATGCCCTTCAAAGGGAAGATAAACCCGGGAATGCGGCTCGAGGGCTTCAGGGGGTGTGGTGGGAGATCGTGACGGAGTGTCATATATCAGTTAGAGAAATTTCTAAGATGAATCAAGGTTTAACAATCGTATGAACACACTAAAATATATATATTAATATAATTTCCACTGAATGCATTTAAAGTTTAAATATCGAAAATTCCCTAAATGGGATTTGGCCCGACTTCGTTTTTAACGTCGAATAAATAATTTAAGGAAAGAAAGAAAGAAAGAAAGAATCCTTTGGATTTCTCCTTATTAATAGAAAATGCATATTCTCAAACATTTTAGGGTACATTATAATTCAACAATGTGTCTACAATTTGTTTACTTCTGATGAAGAAATTAGTTAATATATAACATTAGTAATAATTTTAGCCTACATTATATTTGACAATCTTCTTCACTGCATAACGTATAAAGAGTTGTGATTTTAGATGCGGACTTGTAATAACAACTATGGTAAGATACAGAATTTTAGGGATCTCCTTGGAACGACGCACCTTGGTTGGTAAATGGAAATCCTGTCTGTGACATTTGGAATTTTATTTCATAGATGACAGTTGGAATTTTATTTCACCCTAGTGGTGGGATAAGAATAACGCCCCATCCAGTACCTTGGAATGGAAACGTGCTGGCTGGCGAGACATATATCACACTCGTGGCAATAAGAAACGTACAATTATGTAGTAGTATTGGAGTTAAATTGAAAGGGGAAGCCGGACATCTCGAAAGGATCTGGTCCCACCTATTCCATTTCCAATACAAATCTCTCGTGCACCGTTCTGTACTCTGTATACAGCGGTAAAAAGAAGCCAACGTCTTGCTTCCTGGACCACGAAAGAGCCTTCTTTTAAAACCCTGTCCTCTTGTTAAACTAAAGAAATCATTGAAAACAAACATTCTGGTTTCTATCGTATGTCTAGTCTAATGTTGTTATTTTGAATCAGCTCGCTGCTCGTGAAGTGTGAATTCTGTAGTGAAAGAAACCAGAGCATCATGGAGAACAATGCTTCCATTTAACAGTTTGAACAAAATTCTAGCAGCTCTCTGAATCGACCCCACGGCTGAGCGCACTGGAACTTGGCAATTGGCTGCAACTTAGCAGTACTTGTACTCGACAGAAAGACTTGTTAATTTGTTCACTGGTTCCATTTAGCACTTAGGAGAGACCTTAAATAAGTAAGACGCTCTCAACGTGTCTTGTAGAAAATACACTTTCACACTCTAACATTGAGATGCAAACTTGAAGTGAACTGTTTTCAATGCCTTAGATCAGGGGACTCGAAAGTGTTTAGTCTAAGAGCCATACTGACTCCTCCACTAACTTCCAAGGGCCAAGACCTAGTTCTGTCTGTCTCTTAGATAGTCAGCCCGAAGGCTGGTTGGATCCTCAAATAGCACTGCCGTAAGGTTATGTGGGTAGATACCCACAAAAACCCAAGGCAGCGCTATATTGAGGCGTACTAGGCAAGATGAGGAGTGAGGTAGTTTGCCACTGCTTTCCTCACTTAGTCAGAACAGCAGTACTAACCCTATGAGTAGAACCTTTCACAGAATCTACAGGTACTGAGTGTGCCCTGAATGTCATTACTAAGCAGCATCCATACCTCAGTAGCTTCCATATAATCACTGCCATGAGTGAGACTGAGATATCGATGAAAAACCACATTTTACTCTAGCCTGTGCCAACAGACAAATGCAAATGTACTGCATTCATCAAGAGATGGCAAACAGGCCAACGACCTAGTTATCTCATCATAACAACATACTGCACTTTTGAATATGCACAGTATCTCGTTTCATGTACCGACAGTAGTGGCTACGCGGGCTAAAGCGCTGCGTTAGGTCATGGGGCCAAGCTCTCTGCTGACTCGGGAGACGCGTGGGTTCGAGCCCCACCGTCGGCTGTCCTTCAAATGGTTTTCCGATTTTCAACACCAGGCAAATGCTGGGACAGTACCTTCTGACAGGCCACGGCCGCTTCCTTCCACATCCTTGCCCAGTTTCATTCATCTTCATCCATTCCATCTCTCATCCCGACGCGCAGGTCGCCCACGGGCGTCGACTAGAAAGACCTGCACTCGGCCTCTCCGGAGGCTACACGAAAAAAAAAAACTCGTTTCATGACACTAGCCGGTGAGTGAGATATCTATGGCGCAGGGCGCGGGGCTGGTCTCCACTCCGTTTGCTCGTGGCTTCTTTTCTGCTTTCGACACAACTTATCTGTGTGAAAAACTTTCTCCAAAATTAAATATGCTATACAAAAAATATTTACAGATCCAAATATAGCTGATGAGAATTTGAAGTCGCTGCTGATAATTTCCACTAGTAAACATGATTCACAACTATAAACCAGCAGCGTCCAGAGTGCCACACACTGTGCAAAGTTGCACAGCTGCACACCTGTGATTGTACAGTGCGGAGTCGTGGTAGGCGTGGTGCCTGGTCGGTCACGGTCGACAACAGTGCGCGTGCATTGCACAAAATACATTCGTCACCTACGATTTTACCTCTACAAGTTTCTTGAACGAGGACACTGCGTGGGGTGGGGGAGGAAGAAGGCCGTACGGTAAGTAAGGGGACCTACACCTGCTTTTTCCGAAACGCACACTGTCTGCAAATTGTTGCTCGACCTTGCACGGTGCTGCTGTAAGCAATAAGTCAGAGGAAAGAAGCAACATACATTTCATTAATATTGTTCAATTGAATTACCTATATATGTCGCTTACTGTTTTTAAGGATAAATCTTATATCATTAATTACAGTTAAAATGTTCAATTTCATTACGTATGTCAGATATTGTGTTATTTAGCTGGCCGCTAAATAGAAACATCTGATTATTATATTCTATGATGTACTTACATTGTAAATGTTACAATGTAATCAAAATAAACTATGGCGGGCATGATACCAGGCATGTCGTGATCGCTCCTTTGGGGCGGATAGGTGGTGCACGTGGGCCGGCGTTGCGCGCGGGCCGTAGTTTGGAGACCCCTGCCTTAGATAAACAGTTTTAATTCCATATTACTCTTAGAAAAATGATAATTATGATGAAGACTAGGAATTTTAGGCACCAAAAGTTCGGTAAAATATTTATTTGTTCTGTGCAAAAATACTCGAACTATGTGACAAGAATGTAAATATATTTAATCACGCTTTAGTTTTCTTCTTATGTGACTGGAAACAATAACTTATGCCGTTCTCACTTATGAAATTTATGTTGTTCTTAAAAAAATTGGAAGAATTACATTATACCCTAAAGTTGTCCTTTGTTAGTGACCGATACAACCCCAAGCACTCAGTGCTCCATGCCCCAATAAATTACTTACATCAGTACCCTCTTATTGATGGGCGTCCAACACATTTAAAAATTTGACACATACTGTAATTTGAAACACACTATTCTTTTGTTGTTGTCTCATTTGGGGGGGCTTGGGCATCGTGGTCATTTAGCCCCGCGTACTTCGTTGTGTGTATGTATAATTTTTCTGGTACCCTGTGTTATTGTGCTGTCTGTAGTAATTTGTGTATTTGTAATTTAGGCGAGGAATGGGAATGAGACGAGCGTTGTCTCAAGTTAGGGACCATCCCGGCATTTGCCTGTAGTAGAAGTGGGGAAGTAAGGTAAACGACTTCCAGGATAGATGAGGTGGAAATTGGACCCACCTATTCACATTTTTGCTTCACGAGGCTGAGTGTACCCAATTCAAGCCCTCAGACAGGCATTAAATGTGTTGGTAGAGACAGTAATCGAACCAGAACCTTCGCGGCGACAACCAAGTATGCTACCGCTTCACCAGGAGGTGGTCAAACTGTTCTTTTCATATACCGGGTGAATCGGCTGCCCCTAATTATATTGTTGTATGCAGCCCAACTAACGCGTGTTATCAGGAAGATCGATATTTCTCTGCTTGTATCCCGTATGCTACTAATGCACTGCAGGCATATTCCGCAAACGATACTGAACACTATTATTTTTCCCTCGATTATATTATTCGAGCAAATTGTAGTCACATAGGAGGAAAGCAATAATGTTCAGTATCGTTTGCGGAATATGCTTGCAGTGCATTAGTAGCATACGGGATACAAGCAGAGAAATGTCGACCTTCCTGATAACACGCGTTAATTTGGCTGCATAAATCAATACTATTAGGGGAAGCTGATTCCTCAGGATTATATTTTAACACTTGTCAGCCTCATTTGTCATAGCTGTTCCTATTGACTGCAAAGCGAGAGTTGTTGTAGTGTCGAAGTTTACGAACGCAGCTTACTATATTTTACCTTGATGGCATACTGTACACTGACGAGTAGCATATTATTGGTAATGGTCTACTTAAAAATATAGAAACTGCCGTTAAAAATTTGAAATTGAAGTTCCATTATAGCCTACCCCGATAGGAATGTAATGTAGCTAATTAGGGACAGAGAAAGTGGTATGAGTGAGGAGGGTAATGTCTTAGAACAGGTGTTGGGGGCTATATTGTGATTTTCAGGTGTACCTACTTCGTTTCCGTCCATTGTGTTCCCTTACAGGCTGATTGCCTTTCTAATATGAAATCTAGTGAATTGAGCGAGATAATATTATAGTTGCCTATATTTCTCCGGTACGTAGCCTACTGTATGTTTGAGTTAACATTAGTGATTTTGATCTACTTGCTTTCATCTCACCTTTCTTGCTCTACCTGTTTCACCGATAATTTGGCAGCGGAACTGGGTAGTGTGAGAAATAACTCACATCCTGTCTTTATGGTGGCAAACTGCGCTACACCCACTGACGTAATCTAGACGGTGGCAGTGTCTCACTGGGTATATTTTATAGCTGCACATTCAGACAAAAAATGTTTTACAAATAATAATAATAATAATAATAATAATAATAATAAAGGTAAATAGGTGCATTAACCACGATACCCACATAAAGTGATAGAACGTCAGGTTATATACAAAGTGTATCTGAAATATTTACCATGGGGATTTTAGAAATAGAATTTATATACCAATGCGAAGAGATACAAAATAAGGTCGCCTGTCATCAGATCCATTCTCTGAGGAAACTTCAAAATTACAGAGTCATGCTCTATGAATGAATATAAAAATCGATATTATAGATTCACAGTAAAGACGCTGCTTTCTGATAACACAATTTGTAACTCTGTAGGCTTAGTTAATTTCACATTAAAAATAAATTAAATAATCTACTACGGTTACCAGAAAACAAAGTGTCGACCTTGATCAATAATTTATTACTAAATGCATCAGTACATATTTCGGCTGGTCATTGCAGCCTTCATCAGCTAAAAAGTGAGAATTATTGTTAAAATGAAGAAAAAATAATAAAACTAACATAGCTCTTAAGATATGAACAAATATCGACTTGCTTGACTTGTTGTTTTAAAATCACAATTCTCTTTTACATTTAATTTTGACAATACAGTAATTCTATCTAACTTTTAGATAATGAAGGCTGTAATGACCAGCCAAGATAAGTCTAATACATTAATTAATTTAGTATTGATTGATTGATTGTTTGATTAAGGTTGACACTTTGTTTTTTACTTACCTTACTAATTTCTTTAAATCTCTCTCTCTCTATTGTCCTTATATACTCAGAAAATTGTATTTTTATCCCTACGTTGAACATCACATTTTCTTTAATTAGATTTCCATGGAAAAGGCTTATTGATTTAATGGAAGAGGCGAGCCTAATGACTGACAGGACTACATTAAGCGATATTTTCCCATTACGGAAGCCAGCCTGGTAATAGAGCTGAATTGCATGTTCCACGAGGCTATAAGACATTGTCTTAAGCTGCGTGATCTTTGACGCCCATTCTCTAAAGAGTCTCTAATGAGTGCATACTTAGAGCACATTAGTTGCGGGCTAAACAACCACGAGAGAATCAATTGTCTGTAACGCACTACATAAGCTATGGTTCAGCAAGTGGAATCATCATAATTCGAATTGTGCAAGGTCTTTCTCAGTGCGAGCCAATCAGACTGATGTATGGAATGGTCGTGTACGGAACAGTGACCTGCCCTGTGCAAGACCAGATGTTATGACTGCAAGCGTGAGTGTATTTGTTTAAGCCAATGGGAAATTGGCCTATGCCAAGCGTTGTCCAACTTTTCTTCGTTCACGACGTACAGTGCGTCTTAGGCCATTAAATTGCTCACCATGAGCACGATGGGGAGCTGCAGCAAATCGGGAGATTGGAGGCTCGAATCTTGGCGCTTGTCAGCGGCTAACCTGAGTAGTTCTACATCGGGATTTCCACATTACCTCTAGGTTTTGTTGTTACTGTTGTTGTGTCTTCTAGGTGTTTTGCGACATCGTGACTTTTTAGATTATTGCTTTATCAGCTCGTTCATTCTGCCTAGATTCGTTGTTGAAAATTACATTTTAATTGGTTCATGAATCTAAGTCCAGTTGGGGCTGATAATCAGCAAGTTTCTTATCCTGGTTTCGTTCGACATGTAATTTCAAGAATAAAACTCTTCGGGAACCCTACTTAAAGTCCTAAGCCAAGCAAATACTTTATTATTATGATTTTTATTCTGCATTTAGCATACAGTATACAGAGACTTAACCCGCAATCGCATGCATATTCACTAATTACGTTTTACTTCCAGTGCACCCATGTTGTACCTTGGAACAAAGTGTTGGCTATCCTATTTATAGCAGTTCTCGTTCTCGCCGCAAGATAGCTGAAGTTGCCAATAGGATGAGGAAAAATCTTTGACTCTCCCGAGTCATAGAATACCGACGTATGCCCCAAAGGGCTGTAGAACCCACAAATCTGGAGGTACATTTGGTTAAAAGGAGTAGATTATGAACTTGAATCAATCATTTCTCTCTTTCAGGAGACTAACGTATGACAACGTTACTATTGAAATATCGTGGTTCAAAGTCGCTAACTAATAATCTTTCTAAAAATATCTCGTAGCGATTATGCTAAGTGAGAGTATTCCAAGAACAATGGCTGGCACGTGAGTTGATGTGTTCTTGTTGCTCTGTGAGCTTGCAATCATATTACCCAGCCAAGCGTGGCCCTGCCTATTGTTTTCGGGCTTTATTGAATGTCTAGAGGGGAACGAGTACACTGTACTTCCGGTCTGCTTATAAGAAGCGTAGCGTGAGCTATGCTAGCGCTGCAGGTGGGTGCCCAATAGACTACATTGATGGTTTGATTGACTTGATTGTGGAATTACAAGTTCTGTCAGCACATGAGCCTAGGAATTCATAGAGCTAACCAGATATTAGTCCAGTCAAGTCTAGGACACATTGAATTGGTGTTATCTGTGGTGACTATACAAGGTTGAGCTACAACCGGAGATATTTTAAACTATAAACTGGTTACAATTAAGAACAATTTCAACTTGATCATAAGAATATTATTAGCTGCTGTTGAATTGTTTACTCTACTAAAATTGCACGGAAGGTTTATAGGCAAAGCAGAGCCAACTCCGTACTGGCCATGGAGGCCCTGGGAATAGTGGAAGGTAGAGGCTTCTACTATTTGTGACATCGGCACTAGATTGGATGGAGTTGTCAGCTCCACGCCCGGCCGTCATTGCTCCCAGGAATTACCCTGGTACTCATTTCTGGTGTAGGCTGAGTAAACCCCAGGACTAATTGCGTTTCCGAAAGTGGTAGTTTTGTTTCTTAAATCCACTACCTGGGTGGGGATCGAACCCACTCCCTTTCAGTTAGAAGCTCTACCGACTGCGCCACGCAGCCCTCTAGTTTATAGGAGACAAATAATTTATTCTCTTTATAACTTGTATTTTAACTTTCTTTTTTTTTTGCTTATTCTCCTTATTACCTATTTATTAGCCTACTTCCGATTTTTGCAAAAAAATGAAAGTAGACTTATGAGATCAACACAGGGCGAAAAAAGTGTGTCTGTGTGTGTGTATGTGTGTGTGTGTGAGTCTGTGTGTGTGTGTGTATATGTGTGTGTGAGTCTGTCTGTGTGTGTGTGTCTGTGTGTGTGTGTCTGTGTGTGTGTGAGTGTGTGTACTCTGAATGTCTGTCCCCCCCCCCTATCAATTCGAACACGGTGAATGCGAATTG
Source organism: Meconema thalassinum (assembly GCA_946902985.2). Classification (NCBI taxonomy): domain Eukaryota; kingdom Metazoa; phylum Arthropoda; class Insecta; order Orthoptera; family Tettigoniidae; genus Meconema; species Meconema thalassinum. The sequence goes on from OX336388.2 coordinate 1,214,555,427, forward strand.
AACGAAATTTGGTACAAAGGTAGCACTAGCAAAGGACACCTCAGTGTCATGTTTTATATCGCCGCCGTCTTTACTAAAACTGAATGGCGGCCACTCAAACATTCAAAACGTAAAATCAAATAACGACTAACCAAATCATCCGATCTCTACCAAATTTGGTAACAACATACCTTCGTATAGGATGCGTCTTGTGACCAAACTACAAGGTCGTCCGCCATACCATTTCAGGATGGCGGCCGTGCGAATTATGCAAACTTTATAATCCATATCATGGGACCCACCAGTTCCGATTATCGAGCCGAGAATCGTTTTAACTGTTCTAAAGGAAGAGGCACGTTCGAAATTAAAAGTTTATTTTGTAATACTATAGTGCAGACGTGATTTTAAAAAGCTGAGCTGATTCAGTAATAAGACAAGATGGCAGCGGATATCTTGGCCTGACTTATATTTCACTAATTTGAGTATTGCATGCAATATAGCGTACTGATACAAAATAAATAAACTTTGTATGAAATGCTTTATATATAAATAATATACTCCAGTGATGAAATAGTTAAGTATAAATCATTATTTGCTAACAAGTTCTATGTAAGTCATTTTATATAGAACGATATTCGTTGACACAATTAGCTCAGTGGTAGAGCGTTAGCCTATCGCTCAAATGCCTATGGTTCAAACCCGATCAGAGCTAGGTTTTTTGCTTGAAATGTTATATGTTTACTGTTTTGTAATGACTCAGATGTTTTAAAATTAAGCGTTATATTGTGCATATTATGGTGTAAAATATATATTTAATTAAAACATAATTCGCCAGCAGATTTACTCGAGACATCTAGCTGCCAAAAAGGTAACTGCACGCCGACCTACTTATTAACTTCCGGATTTTATTGAAAAGTTTCTTCTTCTGGCCGCTAGAATGCACTCGCTCTGTTAGGATTATATTGTTCGATATTTCACCACTAGATGTTACGACTAGTCTACGTGGGGCTCCATTGATTACTATACCATTGGCATTCTATGCGCATCGAATTTGAAGAATGACAAGATGATACTACGATACATTTTTACTTTTTATTTTAAAGGGTTTGTAACAGTCTATTTTGCGTTACTTGAAAATGTTATTTGAAGTAAAGAACAAAACGATTTCACATAGTAACTGATTTCAAGCCGTTGGTGTTAGTTCAGGTTATTAATTACTACTTTTATTTCAGGCAAATAGCAATCGAAAATATCCACATAGTTTGTATACACACGTCTCTGTAGGGTCATGGAAAGATTTGTTAATTCAATTAGGGTTGTGAAAGCCATGCACAACCAGACGTGTAAAGACATGCCTCAACTCAAAGTTGGATGTTGCCCACGGCAGGTCGTATATGTAATAATAATAATAATAATAATAATAATAATAATAATAATAATAATAATAAGGTTATTGGTTTTACATCCCTTTTAACTACTGCTGCTTTTAGAGACACCGGGGTGCCGGAATTTTGGCCCGAAGGGGATCTTTAACGTGCCAGTAAATGTACTGACACGGCTCCCTCGCATTTGTGCACCCTCAAATGCCAGCTGACTGCGCCAGGATACGAACCTGCAACCTAGGGCCCAGCAAGCGAGAACGTTACCGCTGAGCCACGCAGCCAGTCCGGTCGATTATGTCTCCAGATCCATAACATTCTTGATATACTTCTTATCTTTCTTTCTTTCTTTCTTTCTTTCTTTCTTTCTTTCTTTCTTTCTTTCTTCAATGATGGTAGCAGTTTTTATCTAGGTTGTGGCGTTTGGTAGAGGTAAATCGTTTCTAAGGTTTTCAACAAAGAATAGTTCTATTATACTCTTTGATAATAACAACGAGTTATAACTATACTCATACATTAAGGAGAAAGTAGGCTATATGTTCTTTACTGAACATCTTGTTTAAAAATATGCTCTGTCCTCAAGCTTTTATTTCTCTCTATCCAAGGAGATTAAGTGACTATCATTGTTCTAGAGAACGGGGCTTTCCAAAAGCCGTGCGGCGGACAGGTCGCATTGACTCACCGTCATATTTAGCATGTGCCGATTACAACAGCGTGATGAAAAGCCCTAGATGCTGTCATAAGCAGCTGGGAAGATATCTTAGTTGTGATAATTGAGACTTGCTGTGAAGTAGGTACTGTAGCCTACCTTGTATCCCGTGAACATGGCTAGGTATACGTAATAGAACAAAACTTCGAATTTTCCTAGTGGAAACTTGTCTTCTCAAGAAGAAGTTCGCTGTGAAGTTGTTCCGAAGTTTCAGCGCCGTGCGATTTTTACATGTGGGAGAACCTTAAACGAAAGGATACAGAAACCATCGACGTTCTCTGGAGGTTCGCGAGAACCAAATAACTGCACTGATACGAAATATTAGTGGGATTAATTACATCGAGTATACCAAAACTTGCTACGTGTGTGCAACGTGTGTTTAGAAATTGAAGAACTGCATTTCCAGCAATTGCTATGAAATTCATGTAAGTAATGATTATTGAATACGTTACAACGTGTAAACGTGTTAAACTAGTTGGGCGCTAACCTGCTACTAGCGCCAATGCCTTGCTCGACATGCAGCTAGCCACAGAGCCCCGACCGCCACGCGGCATTTGTGAGTCTTGGTTCTATAGGGAGAATCCTCACTGTATAATTGGACTTATAATTTGTGTTGCTGAAAAGCTTACAGTGTAGTATTTTCTATCTTAATCAATAAAGACCGAGTTATGTATTGATGTGTAACATCTTTCCACTCGGTTGCTGGATATTTTTGTGGGAGTGATTTTGAGAAATGGGACGGAAGTGCATCGGACGGAAGTGTGTAAGACGCACTGCCAGCTGGATCGTATCCCTCCTGGCTGCTGTGGAATGTATATCTCATACGGATTACTTCAAGGTTTGGAGGCGCCATTAATAATATTCCTACAATAAATCATCTTCCAGTTGTCGTTCTTTGGTGTAAAAATATTCATTATACAGTATCATATTTGCTGAAAACAATTATTATTTATTAAGAGTCTGTTTTTCAATCTCTGGATAAAAGTGATCGGCATCCACTCCCCAAGTAACTTTGCTCAACACTGTCATTCTGACGGTAAATGCTCATGCGAACTCTGGTGTCAACTGATTGAAACACAAAGCACATGGCACATGGTCGAAGTCTTCGTATCAGTATTTAATGATGATATGCTTTAATATGAAACATTGTAAGTAGTCGGCAATGCCGGTATTATGTTTCCGCACAATGGCTATTCAAATGTTAACCCACATAACGGCAATGCAGTCATCATTTTAATATACTGTATATCGTTGTGTTTATACGGGAACTAGGCAAGCCTTCATGAACTATTGCTGAACATTCTCTTTACTCACAAGAGGGCCTATTCATAAGACTTTTTAAACTCAATTTCACGCAGGAACATTATCGAAACAAGCAAAATATGAATGAAACTTAATTCCGTAATGCAGTATTATTGGTACGTGAAAATAAGTCACCATCTTGTGCTCAATATTTGCGCTGTCGAAATAGCCGTGGTGTTAGCGTCTTTGACTGTGAATCTAGAGATCTTGGAATCGAATCCCGGACGGGATAGATCTTTTTGCTACCAGATTAACGTTTTAAACGATATTTATCATATCAATATGACTCATTTTAACAGAATCCATATGAAATTACGTGTTGGTCTGTGAATCAAGAGGTCCGGGAACTGGGCAAGCCTTTCATGATCTACTGCTGTGCACATTTCATTTACTCGAATTTTGGCCTATTTATAAGGAATTTATGAGCGGTGTCGTGTCTATTAATCTAGTTGATCCATATCGTATTCTTTATTCAGGCTAGTGCCGGTGGAAGCTACAAATCATCTAATAAAATGAGTTCGTATTATAAACTACAATATCTGTAAAACACTCCCTTTTACAATTGATTAACATTTGTGCCAATAATATTATAAAATACCGGTGTATCAACAATTTCACGTGAGGATTCTTCTAGGTCAGATGTTACACATCATATGCGACTACTGTAAGGCACGTTAAGTTTTTTTTTTTTTTTTTTTTTTTTTGCCAATAAAGATGGGCATTGCAGCCTAGAATATACTGTTATACTATAGACATTAACGAACCAACCAATGTGACCAAATAATAGCCTATCCAGATTCTGGAGACAAATGGGAAAGACGCCACCTTTGGCCATCCTTGAAATGTTTTTTTTTTCTTTCACATGTTCAACTCCAGGCAAATACCGAGGTGGTGACCTAGTCTTTTCAAATCCTTGTCCAGTTTCATTCATCATGACCTTTTCTTCTTCTAATTTTATACTAGGCTTCTTTTTAGTACAAAACCTACTGTAGAAGATGGAAAAGAAAAGTAAACCAGCATATTTTTAGCTACAACACTAAGTTTTCAAAATTTAAATACAAACTAATGAATCCGTAGTTGGCAGGTTTGCCCGCACCATGACACAGCCGTAGCCTACTACTCACTGTCGACTAAAATATTATGTCCACTCGAGTTTGAAGGTTGTTTATGAAATAACCAATAGACCTACACAAAATCCAATTACATCATCATTTTCCTCGTTTAATTTCACGTCAGGTCATGTATGTTTGGGGTTCTTCGTTTATATTTTAATATATTTTATCGCAGTTGCGCCCAAAGTAGTACCATAGGATCGCATAGATGCCAATACATTTCTAATACAAAGAATATGATCACCATCCCATGGATTGCCATATGATTATCACAGTATTTTGGTTTATTATTACATTATGTGCACTTAAAATTTGCTGTCACTCATTTGGCTGTGTCCAAACCGATACTTTAAAATGACCAAGAAACTTCTAGTCAAAATTTTGCATCAAGTAACACTAGCACATTCTGATTTGTGGCATTCCTTATAAACTCAAGTGAGATGTTTAGAATTCATTGTTTCTTGCTGTCTTATGACACAGTGTTTAAATTTGAATTGCGGCATAAGTTGTATTCTATATTTCAATTTATCACTGTTTTTATAAAAATATAAAGTTATAAAGGGTCTTCCGATAGGCAGATTGATTTTCAGACACGAATTAGTTTGAAACTTATAAATAGGCCAACTAATATACATAAAAACTAAATAAACCGATCTTGTTACTGCATTATTCATACTAATAATTGTTAGTTCAGAATGATACTCTGGAATGGTCATTGTTATCGCAAACAAACATTCTAAAATAATCCCACCTTTCAATTAACATGTTGTCCGATTAGAATGTAACAAGCATTTACGAATTGTTATTGTTCATATATTTTTAGCCTACTTTTCACATTTTGCAAAAATGAGGAAAAAGTAGACTTATGAGATCGATCCGGAAAAATGTGTGTCTGTCTGTCTGTCCGTCTGTCTGTCTGTCTGTCCTTCTGTCTGTCTGTCTGTCTGGCTGTGTGTGTGTCCCCCCCTATCAACTCCTAAACGGCTGCAGCAATCAAAACCAAATTTAGTATGAGTAAAGATGTGCACCGGAATAGCTCACGTCCATATTTGAAAATGATGTCAGTGCTACCAACTGCTGAAAAAACGCACTAGAAGTTTGAGCTCCATGTTGGATATCTCGCAAGGTATGCATGGGAGCTATTCCAAAATTGGTACACATGCAGATAATACTATTTCAGTTTAATTTTCAGGAGGCCAACAATGACAGTGTTGCCAAAATAATTTTAAGCCTTCTGATAGGTCCAATGTTTAAATGCATATAACTTCTACACTATCAATTGGATTTCAACCAAATTTTGTATGTAATATCTGTACATAAACAGATATGATTGAGCGTATTCTTAAGAGCCACCAGGGCTGCCAACTGTTAATAAATGCTCTCTCAATTATTTTTTTCCAAATACCAATATATCAGAAAGTATGCAAGCCAACAGCTTTAAACTATGCACACGTATATTCTGACATTTTAGATTAATTTTGAGTAACTTATATACGTCAGTTCTACCAACATGATTATAAGCCTGGTGATAGTACCAATTTTTAAATACATGTAACGTCTATACTATCAGTTGGATTACAACCAAATTTCGTATGTGCTATGTGTACCATAACAGATATGACTGTAAGTATTGTTCAGAGCAATCAGGGCTGCCAACTGTTAATAAATTCTGTCTATATTTTTTTACCCTAATATAAATATATCAGAAAGTATGCAAGCCAACAGCTCTATACTTTGCACACGTATAGCACCTGACATTGTAGATTAATTTGGAGTAATTAATACAAGGCAGTGCTGCCAACATGATTCTATGCTTGCTGATAGTTCCAATTTTAAAATACATCTAACTTCTATACTAACAAATGGATTTTATCCAAAATTGGCACAACAAGATATCATAATATTTCAGATTATTTCTGACCAGCACACGCATGGTATTGTTGGCAATATGCTTTTACGCGTGCTGATAGGTCCAGTGTCTAACTGCATGTAACGTCCAATGGACTTCAACCGAATTTTGTATTCTGTATCTTAAGAGATGGAACTAAGAATATATTCAGTCACCAGGGCTGCCAACTGTAGTTCTCTATTAGGCTACATTATACCAGGTATATTTTGAACTAATTTGATATTTCGATATTACCAACTTAATTTTGTCATTATTCTAGATAGGTTCATATACTGTAGAATAATCATTGGCATGAAAAGTAGGCTGTATAGTTCTTCACGGAACTTCTTGTTTTCATAAGAAATTTGAATATTAAATACATCTTCTTTTCTCCCCCCACCCTCCCTTCCCGCCCCCTTCAATATATGAAATGTGATCATCATCTCATGGATTACCATAATATGTTTACAGAATTTTGGTTTAATATTACCTTGTGTTTCATACAGTTGTACTATTTTAGTTGTTCAATAATGTACAATTATTTACCAATAACTCATCGACGGTGACCGAATATTTCTTTGTAGTTTTTGAATATTATATATTTTTTTTAGTAAAGATTGAAACAGTCTAACGGCATTTTTGTCTTTGTTTCAGGTATGTAATGCAGATAATCAAAACTGAACTATACCGTGAGTAAAATTGTTATTTCTCCAGCAACTATAACTATATATAAAACGATAACAGCCAGATAATAGATGATGTTTTTCCTCCATATTGTTAAAGCTTGACAGATTCCGTTATTTGATCAATAGCTGTTTTGGATCATGAGCCTAGAATGAAGAGAATTTTCTTAAGGATCAACTATTGCGAATAATTTCGAAGTTGGTAGATGAAATACTGAAACCTAGGACAATTAAACCCTGGAATAATAACGTGGACATTCAGTGCCCCCAAGGAAATTTATTTTTTCGCTAATTAATTGAATTTACTAAGGACAGCTGTCAATACTATAAGGTGCGTTCAAAAAGTAACGAACTGGAGGCTGGAATGCACAAACCGGTGACTACAACGGCTAATCGTGGTGTGTGTAACGAGGTGTGGTTCCGACCAGAGCGTGGAAGGTCACAGCCCGTCGCTAGAGGGCATGCGTGCACGTCACGTGATGATACAAAGCGAGCAGCAGCATGCATCAATCGTCCAACGCTGTCAGTCCCATTGCAAACAGTGGCATGGAGGCGTCAACCGAAGAGCAAAGAGGTGTTGTTCGGTTTATAACAGTGGAAGGAGTAGGGGGAACGGACATTCATCACCGAATGTCACAAGTGTACGGCGAACACTGCATGTCCCTTGCAAGGGTCAAGGCGTGGCACAAGCGCTTCAGGGAAGGACGGGTGTCGTTAGCCGATGATGCCCGGTCTGGGGCACCCCTCTGCATTACCGATGACAACGTCCAGCTGGTTGATGCACTCATTACCCAGGACCGCCGAGTGACAGTAAACGCCATAGCCGCCGTGGTCGCTCCACGACAATGCACGACCTCATACGGCCAACACAGTCGCGGCACTCCTGCAGAAATTCAAATGGGAGGTTCTCGGCCACCCTCCATACAGTCCAGACCTCTCTCCCTGTGATTACGCCATGTTTGGTCCCCTGAAAAGGGCTCTGCTGGGCCAACGATTCACCTCGGACACCGACGTCCAGCTGTACGTGCGGAACTCGTTCACATCGCAGCCCAGGGAATTTTATGAGACAGTCATTCACCGTCTCGTGTCACAGTGGGACAAGTGCCTCACCAGCCAGGGCCAATACTTCTAACATACAGGTACTGGTTTCTGTAATTATGCCTCCGGCTCGTTAATTTTTGAACGCACCTTATATAATGTTATATTATTTATAATATTAATAGATGTCCTTAGTAAATTTAATTAATACGAAGCTAATACGTGTAATAAACACATCATCCATTATGGTTAATGTTTTTGCTTCATTCCACCTGACGTGTCTCAGCTTAAAGAACTTTATCTTCACCACTCAATAGTCTTCAACTGCTCAGTGATCTTGATGCACCTTGCCCGAGTTACTGTTTTATCGAGGTTCTTGGGAATGCTATACCCCACGTTAGTGTTTGTACTACTTTTCAGCAGTATAGTGTCTTTTTATGTCTAAAAGTTCCAGAGACATGAAAACTACATTCATTTGCTCTTGAGTGTAAGGATTTTGTATGTTCTGGACAGAAACTGGTGGCTTACATGCAATATCCGATGTAAGAAGGGCATATAAGTAACACAAAAGTGCTAATATGAATTATTTGATGATTTTCAGTGTATGTAATATGATTAATACGGTAGTGTAATATAACAATGCTTTATGTTTCATTTTACAAATGTGCATTTCTGACGCATTGAAATTAGTCGAAAACCAAAATTTTACAATTTAATCCTTTATAGAGCAGTACCGGTATAATATTAAAGATTATGTATTTGTATTTATTTATTTATTTATTTAAGTTTTATTGCAATTATTTTCGGCTCATTTTATTTATTAATACTTGTATTTTTTTGTTTTCTTTAACTTTTAAATGCCATATTTATTTTAAAGTTTATTTTTATATTACATTTTTATATTATATTTATAACTTAATATTAAAATTAAGATCATTATCATTACTATAATTTTAATTTTTATCTGTTAGTTTTTTTAAATTTATTTTTATTTACTGTTCATACTCCCTGCATGCTCCACTACATAAGTACAAACAAAATAAATTACATTTTAATAATTACATTTCTAGATGACTGTTAATCTTAACAATATCAAACAATATGTTTGTTTATTTTTAATTCTAATTTTTATTTTCATATATTTTTTTTTTTTTACTTCTTAAATGTACCGCACTGTAATTGCGATTATTTAAAAAATCTTCAATCACTTTAGGTCAAGGAGATAAACAAATTATATTTGATTTTCAGAAATATTAACATTTCCAATTTTTATTTTTATTTTAAATATGGCTTTTTTATTTTATTTTTAAAAAAGGCTTTTTTAAATATGGCTGAAGGATTGAACCATCAGCATCTTTGACAGTTGTCTTTATGGTAGATATTATCGTATGGCTTTTAGTGCCCGGAGTGTCCGAGGACATGTTCAGCTCGCCTGAGTCTGCAGCTGCTTCCAGCGGACAGCTTTAGGTGAGCTACAAGTTCCGTTCAATTTCAAGTAGTTCCAACTTTCACCACCAGATATCAATGATACCTAGTGATGAACGTTGGGGCTTGGATAGAGCGTTACAACGAAATCTAACCTAACAATTGAGCTGCCCACAAGTGTAGTCTGTGGCAGGATCTTTTACATGCCATAAATCTATGACATGGGACCGCCGACTTTACTTCCCCTCCGAAGGAAGGCATACTGAAGGATTTTTAACGCTCTTAAAAAATCTGACGACTTGGGCCGGGTTTGAACCCGCTATCTTGGACACAGCAGTTCAGCATGCTACCAACTACGCCTCCGAAGCCGCTATACAGACCACTAACGTAACGTATAAAGGGTTAATTTATGAAGCATGCAGTACCTCACGTTTGTATTAATGTACCAAAACTTGAAGGTTACTATTCCAGGGTTAAACATTCTTTACGCGGGGTAACTTACAATTGCTACAGCGGGTACTTATTTCCTCGTGAGAAAGTGGGAGATGTCCACCCCTGCGGGTGCTGACAGGCAGGTTACCCTCTTCTCGACACTTTTTGCCGTGCGCTGGTGAGCACAGCATGACGCAGTAGTTCCATGACACCCCGAGAAGCCATCCATCTTCATCGCGCGCCGCACCGCTTATTACACTGATTAGACTACCTGCACAACACGGGCTTCTGGAAATTAACCCCGAGATTAAATTATTATCCATCTAACTTAAGATTGTCGAAGAAGGGCGGAAAGAAATAACTTGGCGCCTGTCATCCTTAAGTCTCGCTCCAACCGTGGCATATATTAGTTACACCGGCTCCTTCTCTTAAATGACTGGGTTGACCTTAATTTTCGACGGTGAAGCCGTACCAGCGAGAAACGTACTTCTGTAAATATATTTTAATTAAACTGAAGTCTTGGTGTGCAAGATATAAATTATTCGATCTTGTATTTTTATTATATTCCTTCCTTCCTTCCTTCCTTCCTTCCTTCCTTCCTTCCTTCCTTCCTTCCTTCCTTCCTTCGTTCCTTCCTTCTTTCCCTCCTTCCTTCCTTCCTTCCTTTGTTCCTTCCCTCCCATCCTCCAGCTTTTTCAACCTTTCAGTGTTTTTCACCTTTAATCCAGTGCAATAATGCGATTACGCCTATCCAGATATAGCTCCAAATGATTTTTACACCCGCTACTACAAACACTATAATATATCGCGTTATTAGTCAGGTTTTACTCCATTAATTAACTAGCTAAATAAATTAATAAACAAACATACAAGTAAAACGATCAATCAATTAATTAAATAAATATAATTTATGTTTTTGTTGAATACTGCGGGGTAAATGAGGCCGCCAAAGTTTTTATTATTATTATTATTATTATTATTATTATTATTATTATTATTATTATTATTATGTGTATTACTATACGAACTCCTTGTGAGCCAAAGACACTGATGCAGTGGCGTAGCCAGGGGGGGGGGTTAGAACCCCTCCCATTGGAAAATCGGCATGGTTGTGATTTGTGTCTGTTTCACCACCGCGCCGGCTACTTGGTGATGTACTTTTGTCGCCTTTCGGCCCTACTCCATATTTGAGGCTCGAGACGTCTTTATAACAACGTATAACCACAGTCTATCTACACAGTCGCGAAGCTTGGCTCATGTTTTTTTTTTCTACCGTCGCACGCCGTGTGCCAACAATGCTCTCACGCAGCCAACAATCATGCGCCGACTGCACTGTGTTGGTGAATGTTATTGTTGCTGGATTTACTGTATGTGAGCATTGTGTATTCATGTTGACCGACTGGGATGTCATTCTGTTAATGTAGACTGTTCAAATAACAAGACGACACCCGGGTTTCCAAAAGACCCTTAGAGGTAAGACTTGAGCTATGGATTTTAGGCTAGTATTATAAAGTTTTCCAAACAAATAACGGAACTAGTTCTTTAGGCTAACTGGTTATAAATCAATAATAATGAAATTGGCTTTTGACTACTGCGGCTTTTAGAGACGCCGGGGTGCCAGAATTTTGCCCCGAAGGAAATCTTTAACGTGTCATTAAATCTACAGACACAGCTCCCTTGCATTTACGCACCCTCAAATGCCAGATGACTGCGCCAGGATTAGATCCTGCAACCTTGGGCAAAGCAGGCGAGAACGTTACCGCTGAGCCACGCAGCCATTCGGTTATAAATCAGACGCATGCCTATGCATGGCTTCCGTGGCGGGTACAAACCCGACCGAAGTGGTCGGATTTTTAAGAGCGTTAAAATCCTTCAGTATGCGTTCCTTTGGAGGGGAAGTAAAGCATGTAAAGGAACCTACCACTACAATGGTAGTGCGTAGCCAAAATCTGTAGGCTATTTGGTTAGAAACGCTCTATCAAGTTCCAACGTTCAGCGCTGGGTGTCAGTGACAGTGGCGTCTGGTAGCCAAAGTTGGAGCTACAGGAAGTTGAAATTGGGGAGCCCACGGGCGTTTAGTTGAAATGTTCTGCTATGGCCATTGGCTGCAATTCAAATATACATTATATCAATGCATTTTGAAAATTAAGACATACGGTAAGTAAACTTTAATGATGTCATCTCAAACACGTGTCGATATTTTAATTTTCAGATGGAGAAAGTGGGTTTCAAATAGTCAGAGAGCTGATTTAATGAATACAAATGACTATTTTGTACAATCATATAAACTTATTCTCGAATCATTTTGAAATAATCCAATTTATGTCGTCAGGATAATGCTCACAAAGATGTGGTACACTGTTTGTTAATTCTCTTATGAAATACCTGGTGTCCCACATGACTGCTGTGAAGGTACGGTACACAATTGTTGTTATTGTTGAAATTATTTGTAAAATTGACATTGTATTATATTGTCAAATATAGGAATGAAAAGTTTCAAAATCACAATAAGATATGAAGTACTTACAATTGAGCCATTTAAGACCTTAATATCTTTTTATACTTTTCGGTTCACAAATCACACCGGTATTTTTCTAATTAATTATAATATTACTCAATTTTACGGAAGAACTAGCTTTTGATATGGTTAAGAATTTGATATACCAAAGCAATTTACAATTATACACATACTAGTAACCCGCCCCGACATCGCCCGGCTTCTTTAACGGTTTGCCCAGCGTAAGCTTGAAAGACGTACGGACGGCAGGTCCCACACGCAATTCAGAAAACCGAGGTGAGCAGTGAATCTCCAAACACATATACTCTTCTCTGAAGTCTTAATTCGACACGACTCGAAAGTTGATGCTGGCCGAAGCTGGGGTGATAGACTCGCTCACTACCTCGTAAACTCGCTCCGAAGCTAGTAAATTAAATTTCTACTGAATGGAGATTGTTGGAAGAAATGAAAACGTAAAATCACTTAGCCTATAGTGGGCGATGTATTAATGATAGAGATATGCTGTCGCGGGCCCTTTTGTCGAATTTTTCATGCTGACCAAGTCTTACACTCATAGTGGGCCTATATAGATATCCAGCGTAAGCTTAAATGGCGCACGTACGTCAGGTTTTTCTTCACTCGATTCACTGAAATCGTTACTGCTCGTCTTCCTATGGTCTCAAATGAATGATTTTATTCAGAAACCTTCCTCGAGAAATCCCTTACAGAATGGTGAAAACCGCATCAAAATCCATCCAGTAGTTCTCTAGATTACCCGTTACATCCAATAATCGGGGACTCTGTTTTATAATACAGTATGTCGAGATGCCCGCGACTATCATTGAAACTAATACATGTATTTATAACTAGCATGCGCTATTAATTCTACGTAAGACTCATGAAATACGTCATACAACTGTACCTAGGGATACTTGTAGAGGACTGAACTAATAAAAACAGAGCATTTTTATTTTCCTATGAATTAAAAGTGTACAGTACATCAATATTGTGATTTAAAATTACTTATGTTTACAATGGAAATAATAACTCAGGTGAGTTAAATTTCATTAAACCCCTACAAAAGTGAAATCATCAGTTCCGCGAATAACGCGCTCAAGGCAATTGCCAGCTTGCTGGCCGCCGCGAGCGCTAGTGTCGCTCCATCTACCAAGAAGATGCAATTTCGTAACGCAGCGAACTTCGAGACTGTGTATTTTAGTCTGTGGTAATACAACTCCGACCTTCCAGGTTTGCCAATCTAAATTTTCCCCCGCGTAATATAAATTATTTCAAACTGATGCTAGCGCCAAATAATTTTGAATCCCACCCGGCGGGACAATATTAGCCTTCTTTTCTTTTCTTAGCGGGTGAGAAGTTATATGCAAATTAATCTAGTTTTAATTAAAAATAAAGCGTTTTAATTAGGACTTTGAAAATTATATGGGTACATTAACACTAATTTTGGGATCTTTATTAACTTGTTGAGCATGAGATAACCGTCAGCCTGTCAGGCAATTCCCTGAATTACAGTTACGAATGAGTGAAATGTGTCGCAAGTGTAAGCAACTAAACCATTTTCCGGCTGAATGTAGCATTTTTATGGTTAGTAGGTGACAAAAATCTTCGAAATTGATATTTTAGGCGTCCAGGGCTAATTGCAATATAAAGCACAGGATCTTGTTGAAAAAAAAAACTGAATAACCATAAAAATGAGTATTGAATAACTCATAAATCAACATGATACACCGTGAGGGGACATGCCCACTTTTGCTGAGACTTCTATAAATGTTTTCTCTTGTTGATAAATACGCAGTCTTCACGTTGGTAGCACAGATATATCGAGTTTATTTTGTTCCTGTCAGAGGAACAGGAATCTTCTACATTTATCAGTTCAGTCAGAAATTAACTTCAGTTTTTGAAGAACTGTTTTTGTTGTTGTTGCTGTTGTCTTTTGTGCATATTGTATTAAAGTGCTCGAAAACTTCTGGGCCAAAATACATGAAACTTTTCTTGTGTAATAATATCTAATTGAGAAATGGAAATACTTGCAGAGTTGTTCTTAATCATTCATTTGAGGGGCTTGAGACATCTTGGTCATCATCCCCGTATAGTTGGGTGTGTGTTGAAGTTGTCTGGCAACCTGTATTGCTGTGATGACTGTAGTAATGCGTGTAAATGTATCAAGGACAAGGGTGGGGTAGACGCTCCGGGACTTGAAGTAAGACACTATCCCGGCAATTTCCTGTAGGGAGTGTTGAAAACCCAGGGAAAAACCGCACTCAGGATAACCGCCGTCAGCACCGGGATTCGAACCTACGATATCCGTACTTACTGCAGCTGGTCTCGCGGCCATGGTGCACGTTTGACGAACGCGGCTACGCCGCGGGACGAAATGCTTGCAGAATTTGGCTTCGAGTTACTATAACCCCTCCCATTGGTCGATCCTGGCTACGCTACTGCACTGATGACAGCACTGGACCTCAAAATGTTCAGAGCAAGTCATCCTTACGTACTACACTTTCAGTACCAAGGAGAGCCTTTTGCATTAACTGCACATGGTATTCTTCAAGCCAAGTTTCTCCTTTGCATTCTCCCTGTCCTTTGTAACTAAACCATTCACGGAGACAGCAACTGGGATGACGAAAACTTCTTTTAAGCCGTATATGTGACTGTGCTCAGTGACAAGTAGCTGGTATTTTCACCTTGTCTCAGCCGCCGTGTCCTGTAGGTTTTCATCGAGTAGAACTGCATTATTATTATTATTATTATTATTATTATTATTATTATTATTATTAACATCGCTAAGCCTATCTAAGGAGCGCGATTGAACCTACCTAGCTGATCTTGCTGGCTCTTTCTGCGCTCCTCCGTCCAGGTTCTGTTGGATGAAATGTTTGTGTAGTCTAAAAATTGATGATTGTCAACTAGTTGTCTGAATTTAGAGCTGACCAGTACTATATCGCTTGAGTTATTTGTTTCCTGAAGGTCTTTTCCAACTTCAAGAAGCCAGTAAGTTCTTCTTAGCTTTCTTTGAGAGAGTAACTTTTAGAATTATTTTAGTCAGCTTATGATCGCTTATTCTGAGAATGTGCCCTTACAATTTGAAATGTGACTTTATTATTATTAATATTATTATTATTATTATTATTACCACCTCGTCATGTACACTGGGCCAATCCTGGAACGACTAGACACGCCCCAACCTGAAGATACGAGTCATACAATTTAATGATACACTAGACTGGCTCTTAAGAGATAGCTGTTTTAAATATGGCGACGAGTCTCCCCTCGCAGACGACTTTGTTTACCTTTTAGGAGGCGGGATGTTGTGTATGTTCAACACTTGTTTATTTGACGCACTCATCTTGTCATCTTCTTGCTGACAATTATTATAACAGCTGTTGTTTTCTTATACGAGTTTTGTTGTTCTAAACCACTGTCTTGTTTCATCTCACTTTTTATATCAACCTTCTGTCTATTGCCAGCAGTCTCGGGATTTATGTTAACTTCATGCCCCCCCCCCCCTCAAAACTTAAGTGTGTCGTTTTTCTCATTGTAGGGACTGCAATGTAGATGGTGTGTTGTATGAAGATTTGTTTTGTATTCTTTTGAAGAAATTAACAATTGGAGCCCAATCATCCCATCCTGAATTATATAAAATTAATTTGTTAAACACCGACAGCTTGCTAAGTCTCAGCGCTAGGTCATGGGGTCAATCTATTTGAGCACCCGATAGGCTCCAACATCGTTCGTCCTTAGTTTCCCCTTTTTCAGTTCCAGACAAATACCAGGTTGGTATTTTCTAACAGGCCACGGCCACTTCCTTCCTAGTTTCATTCATCTTTATTTATTTCAGCTCTCATAAACTCCTCTCACGAGCTTGACGTCAGGAAGTACATCTGGACGCAGCTCATTCTCTACCCCGTAGAAATGGGAATAATAGCTATGCGTACAGTCACACTTGTTAAATGGTAAAGAATAGTCAAGTAGTTCCATTCAGAACAAAAAAGGGCTACTTTTCCTACAATTCATCAACTCTCGGCAAAATCTGCTGACAAAGTGTGTTCAGCTCTCAGACACCGTCCTTGCGACGGTAGAGGAATGAAGCCGAGCTGGGAGGTTAAGCGATTTAAAAATATTATTAGTGTATTATTATTATTATTATTATTATTATTATTATTATTGAACTAAATAAAAATCACAAAAGGGCGATCATGTAGACCTGTTATTTACCCATTACAGTTGTGAGGTCACTATTCCAAATGAATGAAATGAAAATCCACAGCCTGCTTCCAGTCTCCGACCGGGTCAGGAATTCCAAATGAACATTCTAATTTGTATTACTAGTTGTATATCAAACTACCTTATTCCACTTCCTTGCCTAGTACGCTTCATTTGGTTTTAACCTGTGGTGGCGCTTTTTGAGGATCCTAATAGCCTTCAGGATGGCTACCTGATTGACAGTTCTATATATCACCAAAACTACTGTCAATGCGTTAATCTCAGAATTTGCTGAAAACAGTCCTGTCAGATGACGTAGGTTGCTCAAGGGGGAATTGAAAACAAAGAGAGTCAGTCACAGCATGTGCGTCACTATGGAATCTCGGTGGGGAATGTTTTCAAGGGGGAAAAGGCAGACAGGGATTGAATTTGACTGTGGAAATTTCATTTTTTACGCGCTTCTATTGTAGTAAACGTCACTCAACAATATGTCGCGTGGGCACATTTCGTGGAGATGTGAATAAACACACGACTGAGTGTGTTGTCCTCTTTTCACAGGACGGTTTTCATCAAGGGTGGCTTAAGCAATCTTCTCCGCGACGAAACTGACACACATCGTTTCTCCCCTCAACCTTGCAATAGCACCCCTCGACGGCCATTTATGCAACTGTGATGTTAAGCAGAAAATATGTAATAAAATAATATTTTGGGGTAGAAAGGAACTAATTGTACGGTTCAATTTCTTTTCTCTCCATGTCAAGCAGTAATAAATACAGCAGATAATAAGAGACAAATTTTCATTATGTATGTCATATATCCCCCCTCTACTCATTTGGACCACCCAAGGCAGAGTAGATCCCGCACCAGTCCTCATACCACTTTTCAAATTTCGTGTCAGAGCCGGGAATCGAACCACGGACCTCAGCCATCCTCGAAGTGGTTTTCCGTGGTTTCGCACTAAGTCTTCGGGCAAATGCCGGGGTGGTACCTATCGTAAGGCCACGGCCGCCTCCTTCCCACTTCCTTGCCTAACCCTCCCACTCTTCCCATCCCTTCATCAGACCCCTGTTCGCTTTGCAGGCGTGGCCACCTGGGCGTAGTGCTGGTAACACATCCCAGTTGTACCTCCGACCTAGAGTCTCAAGCTCCAGGACACTGCCCTCAGTGGCGGTAGAGGTGGGATCCCTCACTTAGTCCGTGGGAAAAGCCAACCCTGGAGGGTAAAACGATAACGCAACGCAAAATGTCTTATATCAGTCGTATGACACAGTACAATGTGTTCGATATCTATCAATTCTAATAAAGACTATTCATCCCTGGGATGTGTATAGATCAACCATGTCAATATGGTGCTCGAATCCATGCTCTGTGAACTTGTGGGGTGAGGTGACTCAGGAGGCGGGAAGAGCAGGGCCTGGCAACAGCCCATCGTGTTATCTGGAATTCCTGTCTATTCCAATACTGCTAACATAGGGCCGTTGCCTAAACCACTGTAGTGTTGCGAGTGAGTGAGTGGGTCATCAACCAATGTATTTGGTTCTGTTACTACGCACGGACCGGGAACCCCACACATCAATCCTCATCGTCCGCGATCCACATTCCTGTCAGGTTCACGGAGCTTGGACTCGAGCAGTACCCGTCGTGAGTATATGCTGGAAGTAGGACAGCCTTTCGCCGTGTACGCGGTAATCCCCTCTCAACCCCACGGCGTGGTGGGAGTGTGCAGCAGGGAGAAGGAAACTTGTGTGCGTCGCCGGGAAATGAGCACGGAGGAAACAGAAGTTGAACCTATTAAGGGGTTTTGCGACATCGTAGTCATGTAACCCCGTGTACGTGAGTAGGTATAGAAATTGTCTGATAACCTGTGTCACTGTGATGTCTGTACTAGATGGAGGAATCAAACGTAAGCGCTGCAAGGTGTTCAGCTGTGACTGGACCTGGCGTTTTATTTTACCCTGAGCATGATAGTGAAGCATAAATATTTAAAGCCTAATATACTTAACAGTGTTGAAAAAAAACTATTCTACCATATGGATAAGTTTAGATAAAAATTTATAATATTGGGCTCGCATATTTATAAACAAGTGAGTTTATAATAATAATATAATAAACAGCCTATTTTCATATATTTACTTATGTTAATTGTCGCTATCAAAATACAAAATTTCAGTATGATTCTAATACATCGAGAACCGTCTAAATATTTCGGATGGTCGCCAAGTTGGGTTCTTATATATATATAGGCCATTGAGTTATGCTCTATTGGATAAAGATAACTGCGTAGGTTTATTATTTAAACTTCAATCGCATGAATAGCACACAAGAAATAAATGCGAGATTTCAAAATTTCGCACAGCCATCATTTTGATGTAATGAAAACAATTGAAATAAATTAGATGTTAGTGGATTAAAATTTGTTTATGGATTTACCGTACCAAGTTTCACTGCGCTTCAATGATAAAATCGCGAGAAACGTCCATTTAAATACTCGTATTTAAATTTCGCGTCACCGCCATGTTGGATTTGTGCTCAATACATTACTGAACGTACCATAGATGAAATTATGATAGTAGCCTATATCAGCATACCAAATTTAATTTTGATTGCTGTCATAGATTAGTAGATATTGAGAACCGTCTAAATATTTCGGATGGTCGCCATGTTAGATTTTTACATATGTGCACGATAACTACATTATGCAACGAGCCTAAAATGGCAATAATTAAGACACGAGTATGTTTATAAAACGAGCGTAGCGAGTTTTATAATTTGAATACGAGTTGCATATGACTGTTTATATTCGACGATAATTATAATTATTTTATGTTCGAACATAAATATTCATAAATATTTGTCGAGATTTCACCAGTTTTCTGTACTGAACGGAGCGCATGGGACGCAGAGAATACCTTGTATTTGACCATGGCCTCCTGGAATACCTCACTGTGACACTCGCAACGCAGTAAAATTTAAAATAGGGGGCCATGGAAGTGAGCACAGGTGCGATGCTATCCTCACCTAATTGGTCACACAACTGTTTCTTGAGCTCTGATTGGTGGGAGAAACTGTATCATAAAGAAAGCTTTTACTATAATGAGCCTCATTATAGTACAGTTTTCAGACATATAATATTTACATTTCGCCAGGGTCGAACATAAAATTATGTAGTAGTAGATTTCTATTATTACGTAGGTTCATTATTCAAACATTGACTTTGCTCACATGATAAGGACACAAGAAATATAATTTCTGTTTAAAAATTTCGCACAGCCGCCATCTTGAGGTTATGTAAACAATTGAACTTAATTAGATGTCAGTGCATTACAATGTGTATAAACATACAGGCCTACTATGCTATGATTCACTGCACTCGGATGGTTGTGTCGTGAGAAAGGTCTTTTTAAATATTGTAACGATTCGATCCCCAAGCTTTTATATTTATAATAATTAATCTTTTTCGTTTTATTTATATATATATATATTAATTTTTTATTAAGTAGCATTCCATGCTACAAGATTTTATCTGCCTGTAAGCAGCTCAAATCATTCTGAACAGATTTCCATTTACGAATGGTTGTAAGGTTAGTTGTCAGAGAGACGTGGGAAGTGACAGGTTCGCTTACATTTCTACAATTGATGTTATGTCCTAAAGAAGGTCCTAGCGCGTGACAAAGGCAGGCGATGCGGTGTCCGGTCACTATTAGTGCCGGTAGTGGTAAATCTATTCTCTACCCCAAATGAATGTAAGAAACCCTTGCTGTTGTGAAGAAATAACTTAAGAAATGGCATTATTCAATAATGGAAATGTCAGTAGTTCTGATGAGTATTGTTCGTTAAGGAGCAGTGACTTATAGACTGTGTCTAATTGAAAGGGTTGGACTTTAAGAAACATTCGCACCCCCGAATGAATGTAAGAAACCCTGGCAGCTGTGTCGAAATAACTGAAGAAATGACATTATTCAATAATGGAAATGTCAATATTTCTGATGAGTATTGTTCGTTAAGGAGCAGTGACTTATAGACTGTGTCTAATTGAAAGGGTTGGACTTTAAGAAACATTCTCAACCCCAAATGAATGTAAGAAAACCTGGCAGCTGTGTAGAAATAACTGAAGACATGGCATATTCTATAATGGAAATGTCAATATTCCTGATGAGTATTGTTCGTGAAGGAGCAGTGACTTATAGACTGTGTCTAATTGAAAGGGTGGACTTTAAGATCCATATTATCGACAAAAACTTGAAAATACTATAAATATGGTAGCCCAAGCCAGAGGAAGAACACTTAATATTATTCATTCAGTCACTCCGGTAGTCCTACGTACTGGGAGTCAGTGTAACGTGAGTTGGGAGTCGCCAGCAAGCCGTCGTTCCCTGAGCATCGACCAGCCAATATTATACATTCAGAGGAAAATATTAGCGAGGCATCATGAAGGAAGTACTACAACATGTCAACTACGGGACGGATCAACGAGGACATCAGTCATATTATCTATATATATGACAATACTTCAAGAGGTGAGCGAAGATCATGATTTATCTCACGTCTCTCAGGCCATGTAAAATCAAGCTTGTATTAATTTTAGTTAAATCCATTCATTATCCTTTATCTGTTGAGCCGCAGTAAATTTTCTTTAAATTCAAATTTGTAACTATTCTTATTGTGTTTTTCTTTTTATATTTGTTACCTAGATTCATTAAATTCATTTAAGTCAATGTCAGGACCCTCATTTATAGTAGTTAGTAATATTATATAAGGCAAACCCAACTATCCTTCATAATGCTGAATCGGTTTGAGTACTTCGGTTTCACTTCGACCGGGGGTAAGATATCGTGTTTTCTGCCAATGAGTAGCTGTGCAATCCCCTTCTTTTGACTATCTAATTAGTCTGGCGCCCATACCAAATCATATCATTTTTAGTGTACAATTCAAGGTAAGTACAAACCAAAAGTGCATATTTTAATTGTGTCTCATTTTCATTTCATTCATCATTTTATGTTAATTTATTTCCCACATATCTCTCATATCGCCCCATTACATTATGGCACCTTAACGTGGCGCTCGAAAACTTGTTCAGTATTTATGAAGGGAAGGTATAAATGTCAGTGCAAGTGTGATTTTGAGGGAGTGAAGTGATTTTGGAAGGGCAATTTTTAAAACGGTGTACTTCGAGATGGCGAATGAGAAACAGAAATCTCCAGATATTCCGGAAGATAAATTCGAGGCAATCATGAGGGCGTTGCAGAATATAAAGAGTAATAATCAGGATCTGAGTATTAAGTTAGAAGCCACTAATGCTAAAATTGAACTTAATAATGAAGAATTAAATAGGAAATATGGTATATTGCAGAAGAGTATTGAGGGGATGAAACAGGAAATCAGAGGTGTAATTAATGAGATGATAGAAGTGAAGGCTAAATATATCATAGAGAAAATGGATAAACAATTAGAAGCAGTAGAAAGTAAGATTGAAAATAAAATAGTTAAACAAATTGAGGAAAAAATAGCAACTCAAGTTGAGATTGTTAGCAAATTAGTAGACGCAGAAACTAGGCAGGTGAGAATAGAGCTGGGGGACAAGATTGAGAGAGTCGAGTCTGAATTTCATAGGAAGGTAGAGGAAAATCACTTGAAAAATACCGAGAATTATCAAGAGATTCAAGAGAAACAGAAGGTATTGAGAAGGGAACTAATGAATAAAGAAAGTAATTTCCAAGAAAAGGTGGAAATGGTAGGAACGGTAGACGTAGATGAAAGTAGCTTAAAAGAGGAAGCGGAGATAGTAGAAGGAATCATAGTAGAGTTGGTAGAAACGGTAGACGTAGATGAAGGTAGCTTAAAAGAGGAACGCCAGTTAGCAGAGATAGTAGAAGAAAGCATAGTAGAGTTGGTAGAAACGGAAGACTTAAATGAAAGTAGCGTAGGTGAGGAACAACAGTCAGCGGAGATAGCGGAGGTAATAGGTGAAAGCAGGATAGATGTAGAAGAGATTATAGAACGTAATGAGATAGGGGAGAAGTGTAAAGAAAATATAGCAAGGGAAGTAGGTAAAATAAAGAAAGTACTAAGCACTCAAGAAATAGAAATGCAGAAAAACATATATGAAGAGAAGAGGCGGACAAGGGAAGATTTCCAAATTGGTATAGAGGAAATTAATATAAAATTATTAGAGGCAGAGAGGCGTGCGTTAAGTAACAGTCATAAAGACATGGTTATCGAACAAGGTCAGCAGGAGGCAGATTACATTGAACGAGGAATGCAGATGATAGGAGTTAAAGTCTCTAGGAGTAGGTCAAAGCGGAAAATCCAGGTCACATTGTTAGATGAGATTAGAAAGATATTTAAAAATAAGAATAAAGATTACTATTTGGAATGGAGGCTAGAAGTAGAGATATTAGGCGAAAAGTTAGGAGGAGAGGTTAAGGGTAGCTTCACTGCAGCGATGTATTGTAATGAGGAGATAGAATCTATTGTGATAAAGAGAGAAGGATGTATAACTAGTAAGAAAGGTAGAATCGAAGAAGAAAGTGGTGAGAACGTTAAAATAACCGAGAGAGTAGTTATCTAAGTGTAGTACCATGTGTTAATTATCCGTAGGACATTAATATTCGTGATGAATTACTATTTGATTTATGTGAAGTACCAGAGGAACCAATTAGTAATAAATTCAACTCAGTCGTAGAATTTAGAGTGCGAGGGGCGCACATACCTGTGCTTCTTGATAGTGGGATAGGTAAACATGGTGAACTGCTTAACGATAGGTAGCTTCTATTAATATGTGCATAGGTGGAAGAAGTATTTAAGTGTATTAAAACAGAAATGATAAGAATATATTGAAAGTAATAACTATTATGCCAACCATAATAATGAGAATAATAATAATACGAAGAAGTATAATAATAATAATAATAATAATAATAATAATAATAATAATAATAATAATAATACTAATAAAGTAGAGATGGTTAATTGATTTACGTTGAGGTGGTACAGTGAGAATAAAATTAATAAGTTGATTAAGTAAATATTGATATACAGTAATTAAGTTTCAGTTGAGGACATCGAGGTCATCAGGTACTATAAGTGGAGAAATGTACAAGTGGTTTAAAGTTAACGAAGGTAACGCATAGTGAATTAACCAACATCTGGTGGAGAAAAGAGAGTATTGGACTAATAGGACGTCGGATACGTGGAGAAGAATATATGTGGATGTGTAAGGTCACATAAATGGTGTAAGGAGGAAGTAGGCTAGCGATGTTTAGTGCCATTGAGCATTTGGGGTTTAAGATTTGGTAGTTGGCCAAATGAGTTTATTGAAGTGAGAGTTGAAGAAATAAGTGTGCCAGAGTAGATTGGTATCTCTGAGCAAGAGTTTTTTATGGTGTCTAAGGACCACGTGGAGGTGATGCTGGGAGTTTTTGGAATAGGAAGAAGCGCTGTTGTATGCAAGGGAATACAGATGAGAGTTGGTCCAAGTTTTTGATATAGATCGTTATACTGTACTTAATTTATGAACACATCCTAATAGATTACAAAGCTTAATACCTAGTTGAACCACTTCTAACATAAATTGCTGATGATGAGCGAGAAGGAATTAATGGTATATTGTGTTATTGTTCGACGCAAGTTTAAAAGTAAAAATAATAATAATAATAATAATAATAATAATAATAATAATAATTATAATTTGGTTGACATAATATTCAGAAGTTATTGAAAGGAATTTGTTATAATTCAAAGATAATTGCTTGAATGGTTGAAGTATTCGGAGAAGAAGTTAATGTATGCAAAGTGGGACTAATTCATGTGAAATTTAAAATGAAGTGGCGGTTTACTGGTAGTTTATTGGGTGAGAAAGCATTGAGACTTATTGTCAGAAGAGATTTCGGAGGAATCATTTATTAATAATTTTAAATCAGTTAAAGGGATAAGGGGTGCGCGGTGCTACATTTATTGATAGTGAGGTAATCACGGTACTCTGGATTTAAAGGTAAGTCATTTCTTTAGAGGAGAAATTAAAATCTCATGTTATCAGGCGGATTTCGCGGAAGGATAATAATTAAAGAGTATTAATGCAGGTAACTACGGATAAAACAGGTAAAGGTAAGTGAGGGTCCTATGTATAATTGTACGAGAGAAAGAGTTATTAATAACCTGTGTTATTATGTGTCCGGATAAGAGCAAGTAGAATACTTGGGTAAATATAATATCAATTGACGGAAATTTCATGTGTATGTGGGGTAATTTCATGAGTAATACATATGTACTGACATTTGGGTTGTTTTATGAGTATTGCTAATTGTTCCTTGTTTTTACATTTACATATTAAGCATCACCAGATTGATTCATTGCAACTTCGTAATTCTTTTAAAGAGACGAAAGATAAATTATGTAATTCGTGAAAGTAATCGTGTGCAGTGATGTGTATCGAGTGATATTGTCAGTAGTACAACTACTATGTATTCCTACACTAGGCTGACAGAAAAATTCTACGCTCATTAGCTATAAAGCTAACACGTATGATATGCATACGATATCTCAGTTATTAAAGTGCAACGAAGACGAATTACGTCTAATGCGAAAGTGAAGGGTACATCAATGTCTCTTTCTTTCAGGAATTCCTTTAAATAAAACCAAAGACTATATGAACACTTGAGAAGTTGAGAAATGGGGAACGCAAATATAAAATGAAGGGTATATTTTGTTTATATGTATAATTTTGTGGTAGTGTAATTGTATATTGTGATGGTGGAGATTTTTCTTTATGTTGTCATTCTGAAGTGTATTTGTGTATTTTCATTTTGAGTGTAACGTATTTAGATATTTTTTGGCAGAGTGCATTGAAAGAAATAATGTTGTCATTTCATGTAAAATCATTTATTTCAAGGGGCGATTTGTAACGATTCGATCCCCAAGCTTTTATATTTATAATAATTAATCTTTTTCGTTTTATTTATATATATATATATATATTAATTTTTTATTAAGTAGCATTCCATGCTACAAGATTTTATCTGTCTGTAAGCAGCTCAAATCATTCTGAACAGATTTCCATTTACGAATGGTTGTAAGGTTAGTTGTCAGAGAGACGTGGGAAGTGACAGGTTCGCTTACATTTCTACAATTGATGTTATGTCCTAAAGAAGGTCCTAGCGCGTGACAAAGGCAGGCGATGCGGTGTCCGGTCACTATTAGTGCCGGTAGTGGTAAATCTATTCTCTACCCCAAATGAATGTAAGAAACCCTTGCTGTTGTGGAGAAATAACTTAAGAAATGGCATTATTCAATAATGGAAATGTCAGTAGTTCTGATGAGTATTGTTCGTTAAGGAGCAGTGACTTATAGACTGTGTCTAATTGAAAGGGTTGGACTTTAAGAAACATTCGCACCCCCGAATGAATGTAAGAAACCCTGGCAGCTGTGTCGAAATAACTGAAGAAATGACATTATTCAATAATGGAAATGTCAATATTTCTGATGAGTATTGTTCGTTAAGGAGCAGTGACTTATAGACTGTGTCTAATTGAAAGGGTTGGACTTTAAGAAACATTCTCAACCCCAAATGAATGTAAGAAAACCTGGCAGCTGTGTAGAAATAACTGAAGACATGGCATATTCTATAATGGAAATGTCAATATTCCTGATGAGTATTGTTCGTGAAGGAGCAGTGACTTATAGACTGTGTCTAATTGAAAGGGTGGACTTTAAGATCCATATTATCGACAAAAACTTGAAAATACTATAAATATGGTAGCCCAAGCCAGAGGAAGAACACTTAATATTATTCATTCAGTCACTCCGGTAGTCCTACGTACTGGGTGTCAGTGTAACGTGAGTTGGGAGTCGCCAGCAAGCCGTCGTTCCCTGAGCATCGACCAGCCAATATTATACATTCAGAGGAAAATATTAGCGAGGCATCATGAAGGAAGTACTACAACATGTCAACTACGGGACGGATCAACG
Organism: Meconema thalassinum; assembly: GCA_946902985.2. Taxonomy (NCBI): domain Eukaryota; kingdom Metazoa; phylum Arthropoda; class Insecta; order Orthoptera; family Tettigoniidae; genus Meconema; species Meconema thalassinum. The sequence goes on from OX336388.2 coordinate 1,214,582,055, forward strand.
AGGACATCAGTCATATTATCTATATATATGACAATACTTCAAGAGGTGAGCGAAGATCATGATTTATCTCACGTCTCTCAGGCCATGTAAAATCAAGCTTGTATTAATTTTAGTTAAATCCATTCATTATCCTTTATCTGTTGAGCCGCAGTAAATTTTCTTTAAATTCAAATTTGTAACTATTCTTATTGTGTTTTTCTTTTTATATTTGTTACCTAGATTCATTAAATTCATTTAAGTCAATGTCAGGACCCTCATTTATAGTAGTTAGTAATATTATATAAGGCAAACCCAACTATCCTTCATAATGCTGAATCGGTTTGAGTACTTCGGTTTCACTTCGACCGGGGGTAAGATATCGTGTTTTCTGCCAATGAGTAGCTGTGCAATCCCCTTCTTTTGACTATCTAATTAGTCTGGCGCCCATACCAAATCATATCATTTTTAGTGTACAATTCAAGGTAAGTACAAACCAAAAGTGCATATTTTAATTGTGTCTCATTTTCATTTCATTCATCATTTTATGTTAATTTATTTCCCACATATCTCTCATATCGCCCCATTACAATATTTCAACTTTGCTTGTCCGCCATGTTCGTTTTGTACTTAACAAGTTTTTGAAAGACACGTACGTGAACGTCTATTGATGCTCTTTATCACCGTACAAAATGTCAGGGTGATATCAGTAATATAAAGTGCGTTCAAAAAGTAACGAGCCGGAGGCATAATTACAGAAACCAGTACCTGTATGTTAGAAGTATTGGCCCTGGCTGTGGAGGCACTTGTCCCACTGTGACACGAGGTGGTGAATGGCTGTCTCATAAAATTCCCTGGGCTGCGATGTGGACCAGTTCCGCACGTACAGCTGGACGTCGGCGTCCGAGGTGAATCGTTGGCCCCGCAGAGCCCCTTTCAGGGGACCAAACATGGCGTAATCACAGGGAGAGAGGTCTGGACTGTATGGAGGGTAGCCGAGAACCTCCCATTTGAATTTCTGCAGGAGTGCCGCGACTGTGTTGGCCGTATGAGGTCGTGCATTGTCGTGGAGCGACCACGGCGGCTATGGCGTTCACTGTCACTCGGCGGTCCTGGGTAATGAGTGCACCAACCAGCTGGACGTTGTCATCGGTAATGCAGGGAGGTGCCCCAGACCGGGCATCATTGGCTAACGACACCCCGTACTTCTCTGAAGCGCTTGTGCCACGCCTTGACCCTTGCAAGGGACATGCAGTGTTCGCCGTACACTTGTGACATTCGGCGATGAATGTCCATTCCCCCTGCTCCTTCCGCTGTCAGAAACAGAACAAAACCTCTTTGCTCTTCATTTGACGCCCCCATGTCACTGTTTGCAATGCGACTGGCAGCGTTGGACGATTGATGCATGCTGCTGCTCGCTTTGTATCGTCACGTGACGTGCACGCGTGCCCTCTAGCGACGGGCTGTGACCTTCCACGCTCTGGTCGGAACCACACCTCGTTACACACGCCACGATTAGCCGATGTCGTCACTGGTTTGCGCATTCCAGCCTCCGGCTCGTTACTTTTTGAACGCACAGTATAGTTTTGGAGATATAGGATGCCGGTGAAATATTTCGCACAGCCGCCATGTTAGATTGGTGGGAAGTAATACAATTTGAAGGGGACAGTCGGTGTCGGACGGAATAGTATTAATCTATGTTCCTACCGAGTTTCATTGAAATCCCTCTAGCCGTTTAGATTTTATTAGGGAGAAACGCACACACGCACACACACACGGACGAAAGGTGATGCCATAAGCCTTTTTTTTTTCTTAAATGAAAATAGGCTAAAACATTGCAGCGTGTTATCTACTTTTGAGTATGAAACCAAGATGTGCCTTTGTAAACTCGCATATGGAACATAAATCTAGTGAGTCGAACGCAATTTATCCCTCCTGTATCTCTCAGCAAAATTATATTAAAGTTTGAACTAACAATAATACCAATAATAATAATGCGTATGTCTATCCCTTATTATTCCCGTTATAAATGGGGTCGAGGATAAAATGCGATGAAAAGTCTAGGTCGCGATTTTTTAAACCGCCGGGTGCCCTTCCTGATGCCAACCTCATCAGAGGAGTTAATGCGAGATAGACCTGAGAAGAGAGAGTTCGATTCTCACCGCTGTAATCTAGAAGTAGTTTTCCGTGGCTTCCCCACTTCTAGTATTTCAGGGAAATGATAAATGGTTTCTAAATTAATGCCTCCTAACCAAATACCAACCCCAAATTTCAAATTCACACACTAGTACAGACAGCACAATGGTACAGGTTGTTCAGCAGATTCAACACACACCCAATTATAGGAGGTTACTTAACACAACGATGTCAGGAAAGCCCAAAATGAATCGACAGGAACACAATAAGACGATCTAGGAATGAATTGGATAACATGATTGTACAATCGACTGTCTGCGTGGCTCAGCGGTTACGTTCTCGTCTGCTGTTCCCGAGATTGCAGGATTGAATCCTGCCGCAGTCAGCTGGAATTTGAGGGTACGCAAATGCGAGGGAGCCGTGTCATTAAATTTTCTGGCACGTTAAAGATCTCCTTCGGGACTAAATTTTAGCATCTCGGCGTCTGTAAAAGCCGCGGTAGTTAAAAGGGACGTAAAACCATTAACATTAAATTGAATGCACAGTAGAACTTGGCGATAGGGAATTCGTTGTTGTCTCACTCATAAACAGGAAGCTTGGATTAAAAATAGTGTATGTCCGTGGAAATTTCATTCTTCACGCGTTGCCATTCTGCGTGTCACTTACGACACATTTCATGGATTGAATAAAAACACGTCTGGATGTATTGTCCTCCGTTCACAGGCCGGGTTTAATCAAGGCCGGCTTTGGCAATCTTCTCCGGACGAAACAAGCACACATGGTCTTCCTCCCCCCCCCCCTCCCCCCCCCCCCCCTCTCCCAACCCTCGAACAGCACCCTTCGACTGCCAAAATTTATACAACCCCGGTGGCGAACGGGAAGAAAGAACTAATTTCACATGCAATCGATTTTCTTTTCGAGCACGTTTATATATTTTTCTTTTATTTGTTCTACCCTTTCTTTCCACATCAGCAGTTCCCCTTTTCTTCCTAATTCTAATCTCTAAAGACCAAACCACACCCTAGACCCACCCCCTAAGGGACAACAACAATGGCCTGTCATTGTCATGTTGCTCTGTTCCTTTGGGATTATTTCGGGTGTGTATTGAGTTGTTAATGCTGACTAATAGATTTCAGTGAATGATGGATTAAATTCTGTCTCACTGTCAGGGTAGTGTTGTGCTCATATAATAATAGGACCTACATGTAATTATTATGTTCATGTGTTAAGCTTGTCAAAATAGAATATGGAATCCTTTCAGGTCACCTATTAGAGTTGCCTAGTTAGGCTGTGTCCCAAATCTCAAGTTGATAACTATTAACTTTTTTTTTTTATAGCGTATGGCCTTTAGTGCCTGGAGTGTCCGAGGACATGTTCGGGTCGCCAGAGTTTGTAGCTGCTTCTATGCGGACACCCATGGGGTGAGCTACAAGTACCGTCGCGTGTGAAGTGTTATCTGGGGAGGAAAGTGTGAATGTAAGGACGAGGAAATTGGAAGGTAGCAGCTGTGGCCTATAGTTCGGGACGAACCCCGGCATTTGCCTAGATGGAAGATGGGAAACCTCAGAAGGCCATCTTCAAGGTTGCCGGCGGGGGATTCGAACCTCCACGCCTCCCGGATGTGAGCGACTGCCTGCAGTCACGCCGTAACGACCACGTCCAATTCAACTAGCTGCTAGCAGCTATTCACTAGTAGGCCTACCACCAACTACGGAGCTTCGGAACATGTGTGATTGAAGCATAGCCTCCTCCATAAACTTGTGTTCTGAAACGCACAAATTTTACATGCGGGTGCCGAACCGAAGAGCAAGAAGGCAGTGCTCCACACAATCTCTATTTTTCAAAGTATTAATTCTTATTATGGGCTATCCAGTTTATATTTGAGTAAATGTCAAAGACAAAATGCCACATTTATAAATTCTTTGTACAAGTCGACAATCAAGCAAGCAATCTCGTTCTCTAGCTACTACCGACTAGATTGCTTTGTGCTAAGCATATCTGGATCATTATTTGTGACGTCATATCCGGAATATTAGTCAACTATCTAGTTCACTACGGCTGAAACTGTAGCTTTGAGACACAGTCTTTGATTCTAAATAAAGATATGCAGGTCTCTTTTCCATTTCGTCAACATGTCAACGTGAGCCTAATGCTGTTGTACAGTTAAAATTGAACTATACGTATTATACAGCAAAATCTGAGTTTTCTTTTATTATTTTTTGCGTCAAATTTATATTTTTATTTTCAGACGATTTGTTTTAAAAATACTTTCTTCAATGCCGATTTGTTCCTTCATTACACAACAGTAGTGTTCAGAGGAATGCATGTTTGGGTGGCGACCTTAGGAAAACCAGCGAGCTTCAGTGTGTTACTTGAGACTGGGAATCTGAAATACATCTCTTCGGCCCTGGCGCGAATCTCCTACTGTGACGTCACAAGCTAGGCGAGTCTAGCCGGGCTTCTGCTCAAGCTATCAATATTAATTAGGTGTCTGGGTGAAGTGTTTTTTCAGGCCCAAAAAATCTGCGAAGAAGAATACGAAGACAAAAATAATATTAGCTGAAGCCCTTGAACGTTACAGTACAGAACGTAGGAGAGGGACTTATTTTTAAAGACACAAAATGATTGAAGAAAACTTTAATGCAAGTTACTACGACTCATCACAAACAAACTACACATTTATTTTAGCATTTTTAAGCAAATTATCAAGGTTTTATCGTTGTGTTGTTGTTGATTAAATGAGAGGTTTCGCGTCATCGTGGTCATGTAGCTCCGTGTACTTGGGTGTGTGTGAAATCTGTCAGATAAACGGCGTCATTGTGAGGGCTGTATTAGTGTGTGTACGTGTAGTTCAGATAAGGATTAGGAATTAGGCGGCCGTGGCCTTCAATTAGGAACCATCCCGGCATTCGCCTGGAGAAGAAGTGGGAAAACCACTGAAAACCACTTCCAGGATGGTTGAGGTGGGAATGAAACTCGCCTATTATCATTTCTGCCTAACGAAGTTGAGTGTAGCCCTTTCCAGCCCTCTGACAAGAATACAAATTTCTTGGCACAGCCCAGAATCGAATCCGGGCCTCCGCGGTTACAGTAAGGAACGCTATCCACTACGCAACGAGGCGGATGGAATATTATCTTGAAACTCAAGTGAGACTCAAATTTATAGTGACAAAACGTAAATACATAAATAAATGAATAACTCCTTCAAATACCTAGTGGAATTGATACCCCTCCCCCGGCCGAAGCCGTCGGATTTTTTAAAAGCGTTAAAAATCCCTCAGTATGCCTTCCTTCGGAGGGGAAGTAAAGCCGGCGGTCCTATGTCATAGATTTATGGCATGTTAAAAAGCCTTCAACTAATTTCACCTGTGTGAAGCTAAATTGTATAGGTTAAGAATGTAAACAACGCTCTTAGGTTCCTACGTTCGTTGCCAAGAGCCGACTGTGGTGGCGTCTAGTAGCTAAGTTCTGAACTAGGCCTAGTAGTCGTTGACGGTGTCGTTTGGCGGCAAAAGTATGAACTACTTGAAAAAATCCATGTCTTCAGTCATTACTTGAATTGAAAAACAGATACACACACTAATACAGCCATCACAATTAACACCGCTTATCAGACAGATTCTACACACACCCAAAGAACACGGGGCTACATGACCGCGTTGTCGCAGCCCCTAAACTGATGAACCAACCAACCATGGATAAACCCAAACATCAATGAAGACCTGGCCATGAACGACAGATGCACTAAACCGGAGAGAGCCTACCACCTATGCAGGAATATGTACAAATCCAAATCCCTCTCAATGAATTACAATACTGTAGTGAGACCATCAGAACTATATGCCTCAGAATGCCTAAATATGGTCAGAAAAGGACAACTCCGGAAATTGGAGCTGAAGGACCGGAAGATTCTGCGAAAAATCATGGGCCATATTAAAGAGGATGGCACGTATAGAATCGGGCACAACAATGAACTGTACGAACAAGTGGAGAGCATTTCAACAGCTATGAGGAAGAGGAGGCTGATATTCTATGGTCATATTGTGAGAATGGATAATGAGAGACTCACCTCCAGAATTTTAAACACTGTCTCGAGAGGGAAAGCAACTAACGCCAAGTGGACGAAACTAGTCAGGAAAGAGCTTGAACTATTGGATATTGACCCCACTAACATCTATGACAGGAATTAATACAGAAATTTGATCAGAACATCAGACTCTCCCCAGTCACTAACTGATAGAGCAGTGCATCGAGGAGTATGTGTGAAACGGACTCGGGAGCAGAAGGACATTCACAGTACCAAGATGAAGGAATACTGGGCTAAGATGATAGCTGCCAGAGATAAGAGCCACGTGACCCACAACCGGCCCAAACGGAACTAAAAGCAAATGCATGAAAGAATGATTGTAAGAATAACTAATTAATATTTAAATGAATAATTAAATCATTAAATGGACGAATAAGTCAAAAATAAATGGTACGGTATATTAAAAGAATTACTGTGTAGTCGTTTGTTGATGCTGTTGTTGTTGATGATTCGTTTACTTTAGAGGCTTTGCGACATCGTGGGCATGTAGCCTCGAGTAGGTGCATAGAACTTGTTGATAACGTTTGTTATTATGGTGTAGGCTTATTTATATAGCGTATGGCTTTTAGTGCCGGGATTGTCTGAGGACATGTTTGGCTCGCCAGAGTTTGTAGCTGCTTCTATGTGGACACCCATGGGGTGAGCTACAAGTACCGTTGCGTGTGGATGAGATGAAATGAATGAAGATGAATGAGGAAGTTCAATTTCAAGTAGTTCCAACTTTGGATACCAGGTGCCACTGACACCTAGCGCCGAACGTTGGAACTTAATAGAGCGTTTCTAACGAAATATAACCTACAAATTTGACTACACACTATCAATTGAAGCGGTAGGTTCTTTTAAAATCCATAAATCTATGACATGATCCCGCCGGCTTACTTCCCCTCTGAATGAAAGTATACTGAAGGATTTTGACGCTCTTAAAAATCCGACTCGACTTCACCCGGGTTTGAGCCCGCGATTATGGGCATAACAGTTCAGCCTGCTACCGACTACGCTACCGAAGCCGCATATGATGTCGGCTATCTAGTCAAAATAGTGATCAATATGCTCCTCAGAGCCTGTGAAGCTCGTGTGTCTAATGCAACTCGCGCCGTGTGGAGGCTATCTGCAGATCTGATGAGGCAGTATTGTGTAGGTTGCCTGCACGAGTAGTGTACAGTAAACCAAGAAATTGAACAAGATTAGTGAACTGATTTGAGACCTAAAAGCCGCAATTTTGATTGGTAGCTGGTGTGCAGCCGAAAGAAATCAGAAACCTCTATGGACATCAAATTGGCAGGTGAAAAGCTGAAGGAAGTAGGAGACTTAGGAAGCAAAATAACCAGTGATGCACGAAGCAAGGAGGATATAAAAAGTAGGTTGGCTCAGGCAAGGGAAGCATTTCTACAGAAAATGAATCTGTTGACATCGAATATAGATTTAGGTATTAGGAAGTCATTTTTGAAAGCCTTTGTCTGGAGCGTGGCACTCTATGGAAGTGAAACTTGGACTATTGGTGCAGCAGAAAAGAAGAAAATTGAGGCGTTTGAAATGTTGTGTTACAGGAGAATGATGAAGATCAGATGGGTAGATAGGGTGACAAACGAAGAGGTATTAAGACGAGTGGGAGAGGAGAGATGTTTCTGGAGACTGCTAATGAAGAGAAGATATAGGTTGATAGGACACATACTAAGACACCCAGGAATAGCAAGCTTAGTTATGGAAGGATGGGTCGAGGACAAGAACTGGAGGGGTAGACCAAGGTTAGAATATGTTAAACAGATTGCCTCGGATGTAGGGTGTGGTAACTATGAAGAGATGAAACGATTAGCTCAGGACAGGGAGGCATGGAAAGCTGCATCAAACCAGTCAAAAGACTAAAGACTCAAACAACAGCAACAGCTGGTGTGCATTCACTATCGATTATGCAGCTGATGCAGCAGGGATGTGCTGTGCAGGTGTGCAATAAAACATCCATTAGCCAACTGTCACGCTGTGATGCGAAGAGTTACTGAAAAAACTGTAACAGTATATAAATATAAAAAAGGTTATTCACCAAGGTGCGCGTCACACGTAACTTGATTACTGTGGTCCTCTATGGCATGGGTAGGATAAAGGGTTAAGTGGTACTCAACCCTGGGAGATCAAGCATGGCAATCGCTCCATCTTCTTTATCTGCCATCTACCACAGCAGTGCCCCCAGGGATCAGCCGTGCTGCACCGTGACCTTTGCCTTCAGGCCAGGTTAGGTCGTTAAATTATCATCTTCCTGAAATTGACGTTTATAAAGAGAAAATAGAGCAGCCAGAGGAGAGAAGGGTGGGGGAAGTTTAGGTAAAGCAGAGAGACGGGCTTCACAGCGCAAGTACTGCTATTTGACAGTGTGCGGGCACACTCAGACCTAAAATACCAGGGTTAGCTAAGTTACTTTTCAAAGATAACAACGTTATCGTTACAGTTACTTGTCAAAATAGTAACCAAGTAAGGTCAAATTTCGTGGTGAATTGTCCGAAGCCTTTGCAATCAAGACTGACTGTTCAACTATGTCTTGGAAAAAATGATAAGAGAATGGATAGCAATCTTACCAAATAATTATGGTATTCCAATTGGTTATAAAAAAGAAGACCTGAATATAAACTGTCTCGCTTTTGCGGATGACATTGCTTTGTTCGCTAATTCAATGGAAGAGGCCACTGACCAACTTAATAAACTACAAATCATAGCTGCTAAAACTGGACTTAAAGTGGCCTTCCATAAAACTAATTTTATCACAAATGTCAAAGATGCCTTAAAATTCATCACGATTGGTCTGCAAAAAAATCAAAAAAGTTCGAAAATTTAAATACCTAGGGGAATGGATTACCCCTAATAATTGAGAGCAGATGTAACAAATTGGAAGGTGCCTTTCAAACCTGCAAAAACATTTACAAAAGAAAAATCTTGTCCCGGAATGTCAAATTTTGTCATTATAACACTGTAATTAGGCCGTCAGCACTGTATGCCGCAGAATGATTACAGATGACAAACAAAGGCCCATTGAGAAAATTAGAACTTAAGGATCGGAAAATTCTAAGGAAAATATTAGGACCCGTTAATGATAATGGTACTTACAGAAGAAGACATAACAGTGGATTATTTGAACATATAGAAGATTTGGTGAGTGTGATGAGAAAAAGGAGAATGTCTTTCTTTGGACATTTGGAACGGATGGAGCATCATCGACTTACATATCGAATACACTCATCAATCTCTAAAGAAAAACTCCTATTGTAAATGGTCGATGCAAGTTAAAAAAGACCTAACAGAAGCTCGAATCAATCAAGCTCTGGTTTGGGATAGGAACCTGTTCAGGAAGGCGGTTAAATCAACCAGTAATCTACACCTTTTAACATCTGTGTGCCTCGCCCTCACTGCAAGTGGACGGAAGAAAGGAGAGCTGAACATTCGTCAAGAATGAAGATCTACTGGCCGACAAGAAAACATGCATTCCAGTGATCATATGAGTGAAGAACATCGTGGTCCATTGATGGCCGAAACGACTAAAAAAAAACAAGTAACCATTACACATATTGTCAAAGTAGCAAGGAAGTAACCGTTATAGTTACTTGCCATAAATACCGTTACACATACTTGTCAAAATAGCAAAGAAGTAACCATGACAGTTACTAGTCACAAGTAGTAACGACATTTTAGTTATATTTCTAGAAGTAACGAGTCGTCGCTTTTGTATAAAATATGTAGTTGCTTAGTGACCTTAATAAATTAAAATTTAATGATTTTCAGTCAGTCAACACGATTGTACTCAATTATAATGGGTGTCTCCCTAATCCCGAAAACAATTTACATGAGATTAATAAATACACTTGGATGACCAGTTTCGATGGCCATCATTAGATCCTTTGCACTTAGGCTATTAAATCTATGTCTTCAAGTGTGGGTGATGGTATTTAAAATATGCACCGTAAACTAATTTAGTTGCAGTAGTTATTTAACTAAAATCATTGACTAATTGTACTAGTTTAATAACTAGATTATAAATTTTGCCAGTTTTTTTTACATAATTTTATTTTAAGACACACGTCCGTTCTTCAAATTTTCAGGCAGTTTAAAAATTTTTTTTTTTTCTGAAAGTATGTATTTGTTGAACTTGATTATCCATTGAACCTTGGTAGTTTTCCAAAGAATATTTCTGTTTTAATTCAATATTTCCAATTAGATGCTTTCTGTATTTTAATATGTTAAGCTTTGTCAAATTGGCAGTTTTAAATAATAGAATCACATGAAGTAAAATTAAAGTAATTTAAGAAGAACAGTAGGACTTGTGACTTAGTGTTCCCGAGCCTTTAGCAAAGGCAAAGCCTTGTGCTGCAGTCCCTGTTAGGGTTGTCTTCAGAAGCTAACTCCCCCCAAAAGAGGCAGCTGGCCCTTATGGCCAGGTAAATGTGACACCACAGCAGGACTCCTCGTCAGTGCGGCAGGGAGCCCCTTAAAGCTGTCAAAAAGGTCGTCTTCATTAAGTGCCGCCTGACTTTCTGTCGCTGGGGTTAGTGAAGGGATATATTGGATCTAATTTGTCTGCTCATTTAGGTGTCCTTTTTAAACAGGATACAGAAAAAACAGGAGGCTAGAAAAAATACTACAAACAACATATAGCCGTAAAATGGGAGTCAAACTAGTTATGGCATCCAATGGTTGAACACCAAAAAAAATAGAGGTAACACGGTAATCTTACGAATAACTTTTAGATGATAATCTCCAAAAAGAATTTACTCCTTGCATTTCACGGCACTGAAGGTAATTTTTCCTTTTTCTAATAACTCGAATAATAATAGTAAATACTATTAGCCTGACAGCCTCAGAATACGAGGTTGGTTTGGATACTTGCGCCTTGTTTGCAGACACGTGGCTAGTGCGATTCTGAAGCCGTTTAAGTAAGTCCAACGAACAGTAATCCAGTATTAACGGTCGGAACCCAGTAGAGATTCTTTAGAGAATGGTTGCCGTATACGACGAAACGTGTTGGTTAGAGACAACTGTCACGGATTGGTCACAAATGTTCCAAGATGGCCTTGAGTAAACGACGGATTTGCCGCATCCTGCGACCTTTATCTGTTCGACACGAAAACATTCATAACGGGACAAAACTTTCAGTCCGATACGGAGGTACAGGATACAGTAAGTTATGGATTGTGTGTTCTCTAGGCGAATAAACGCTCTTTGAGTAATGGAGCCTGCAAGCAAGATGAGTTGCCATGAATGGAATAACCAGACTTAAACCTTTGACCGTTGACTGCGCCAAGATTCGAACTCCTGATCTCTTAACTGCAACCCTCCATTGCAGTCGTAGTGTGTGATTTGATGCCCATTACTACATTGCTAGACCCTTAAGACACAACTTGAAGGAAATGATGTGGGAACTGTGATGTGAAAGGCCTTAAACCTACCGTACATGGAAACAGAGACATTAATTTCCATTCTATGCTAAATGAAACTCGAAATTCTGGCTTCCGATGTTTTGACGCATGCTGCGAAGAGAAACTGGTTATGCGTCTGTAAACTTCCTCGTAGGAGACATACATAACTTGAGATATATATTCTGCTACCCCTCAGTTAACTCCTTTGTAAATTACATCAAGAATAGAACGACAATATATTAGCAGAATCTGAGCCAGTCTCCCAAGTTTTGTCCCATTGATACGTCGGAGCGGCAAGGAATGTAATGGGGGAGGCATAAAAGTAGGCACTTAAATAATGGGGCTGTATTTCACCACCACTTGACTTGTATTCACTGGAAATTTGAAAGGCAGGAGCGTGCGTGCTTGGTGTAAACCCTTTCACTGGTTTACTTTTTTCGACTATGATGGCATAACTTCATTGAACATCGCATTATCTAGGCGTTGTCTTGTGCGGGTGGTGGTGTTCTATGCTGGTGGTAGGGTAGGGTGGGGGTGGGGTGTCAAGTTGTTTGGTATAGTCTCTAGGGTGAAAGAGAGGGTGAGTGAAGGGAAAAGGGGGTAGGATGTCACAGGCAAAGGAGGGTGTAATTTGCCTCACAGAAACACAGATGACAGCTTTGGAAACTTAACCCACCCTTCATCCAACGCACCCCTATTGCTATAGCGGTTGTAGACGAGCATCAGGATTCCCTGGGTTGATGGTTTGCACGGATATTCACACCTTAGCTGAGCATAATCTTCTCTTACATCACGTGACCTATCCCGCCGAGAACTCATGTGATGGTAATAGTTGTTGTAGTTGATTATTTACGACATCGTGGTCTTGTAGCCCCATGTACTTGGGTGTATGTCGAATGTGTCTGGGCTGGCTGTGGGGATCAGCATTACGTTGTCGCCTGCTGTTCCAAAGGTTGCAGGATCGAATCCTGGAGCAGCCAGTTGGAATTTGAGGGTGCGCAAATGCGAGGGAGCCGTGTCAGTAGATTTACTGGCACGTTAAAGATCCGGGGCAAAATTCCGTCACCCCAGTGTCTCTAAAGAGCCACAGTTGTCAAAAGGAACTAAAACCAATAACATTATTATTATTATTATTATTATTATTATTATTATTACTATTATTATTAATAATAATATTATAGCTTTTGTCCGATAACCTATGTCATTGTGATGTCTGTATTAGTTTGTGTATTTGTAATTGAGGTAGGATTTGGGTAGGAAGTGGCCGTAGCCTTAAGTTAGGTACCAACCCAGCATTTTTGCCTGGAGTAGAAGTGGAAAACCGCGGAAAACCACTCCCAAGTTGGCTGAGGTAGGAATCGAACTTGGTTGTCACAGCGGAGGCCCGGGTTTGATTCCCGGCTTTGCCAAGAAATTTAATTCTGGTCTGAGGACTGGAACGGGGTACACTCAGCCTCATGAGGCAAACTTGAGAAGACGTGTGTTCTATTCTACCTCAGTCATTCGGGAAGTAGTTTTTCGTTTTTTTTTTTTTTTTGCGATTTGCTTCTGGAAGGTAACTTGTGTGTAAAAATGTATGGACATATTACTTATATCTCAATAAATTTACGATTTATTATTATCACGATAAGAGATCTTAAGACTGTTACAATAAATTTTCCATAAAATAAATGAATAGATAATAACTGGATGGGGGGGGGGGGGGCGGAATTAGGATACCTTATTTGGAAAAGCAAAATTTGCATTCGTTTGATTATTTATTGTTTTTTGGTTATAAAAGATTTATTTATAGTAGAAACACGCCACCAATACTATTAGGTATTGTGTTAAGTTACTTAAATCAGTTTATAAATTATTTCTAACTCATAAAAAAGAAGAAAAGAAAGAATATTGTAGAATATGCTTAGGGGGATGTTATTTGGGCACTTCACCGTGAGTCCCAAAAATGAACATACTTAATCGTTTTAGAGCACCTTCAGTAACTTGTATTCCATAAATATTGTTGGTTGTGTGGAGGGTATTTCATCCCGCCGCCGCGCTGGCAGACCTGACTGATGGACAGCACTGGTTGGCTGTCATGTATAGCGTGGTAGCATCGCCCATCTTCTTTGTGAAGTGACACTTCATGGCACTTTCATCGACCTGATTAGTCGCCACAAATTAAACCCTCTCCCAGCTTGATTGGCGTTGTAATATCCCAGTGTATACAGCTTAGGACCTGTATTGCGTGTTCAATAACACTGTTTTACACACATGATAAGACTGGCTAACCAACACGAGCTTACTAGGTCACATCCAATCAATAGCTAATCCCTCGTAAGATTGAACGATGCTGACAATTAGAGTTTAATAAAAAGCAAAGCCAACTCCGTACGTACCATGGAGGCCCTGGGAGTAGTGGAAGGTAGAGGCTTCCACATCGGCACTTGATGGGATGGAGTTGTCAGCTACACGACCGGCCGTCTTTGCTCCCAGGAATTACCCTGGTACTCATTTCTGGTGTAGGCTGAGTGAACCCCAGGGCTATTTGCGTTTCCGAAAGTGGTAGTTTTGTATTAGAGTTTAATACTACTAGGTTATCAAAAAGCCTCCGTGGCTTAGGCAGCAGCACGCCGGCATCTCACCGCTGGGTCCGTGGTTCAAATCCCGGTCACTCCATGTGAGATCTGTGCTGGACAAAACGGAGGCAGACAGGTTTTTCTCCGGGTACTCCGGTTTTCCCTGTCAAAATTTCATTCCAGCAACACTCTCCACTATCATTTCATTTCATCTGTCATTCATTTAATCATTGCCCCAGAGGAGTGCGTCAGGCCTCGGCAGCCGGCACAGTTCATATCCTCGCCGCTAGATGGGGGCTTCATTCATTCCATTCCTGACCCGGTCGAAGACTGGAAGCAGTCTGTGGATTTTCATTTTTCACTACTGGGTTATCAGCCACTACTGGCTAGGTTTTGTTATAAGGCAATTGGCAACTCCAGCTATCTGATATGACATCTAGCGGTAACAATGAGAAACTTACCAAGTAGGGTACATTTGTCACGTGGTGACTGTTTGTATATGGTTTCTTGTATTGGTATGCGGATCGTGGTAAATTCTTCGTGTTTATACATAAGTAATAAGTTTATAAGAGTGCAAAATGAGTAAAAGCAAAGTATATTGCTCAGTTTACGGCTGTAAGTCGATGTATGAGAGGGCTGCGGATATTCGTTTTCATCACTTTCCAAAAGATGCAAATAGCAATAGCCGAAAGGTGACGATACCAAATAAATACGGGCAACAAAAGCAGGTTGGACCACTCACCACTACACTCACTGACGACAGGACGGGTTGTTCACGTACGCCGAGCCAAGCCGCACCTAGACAGCCAAGCACAGTCTCTCCGAGCCGTACCAAGACAGCCAAGCCTAGGCCTACACCAGCGGAGGACAGCCAAGTTTCATCAGTCAGGTATCCTTTCTCGCTCCCTAGTTCATTTCCAATAACCCTACCAACCGTCATCACCTCGCTCTGCGATATCCGAGCTATTCCACTACGAGTCATATAGGCCTAATTTGACTTCGCAGGGTAAATACTTACCATCCAAATCAAGCAATTCCTGTCTCCCCCGAGTTTTAATACATGTTAAACTCATCCCTTCGCCCTACCAAGCAGCAAATCATTTCTAGAGTCTATGGTACAGTGAGCAAACTCAAATATAGCTTTTAAACGTAACAGCGCCATGACTCGAACTGCACAAAAACAAATACCAACAGACAACCGATGCTTGATAATATGCAATTGACACATAAAATCCAGTGGAACACACAAATTAGATCACGTATATCGCACAGTTATACATATATAGCCTACAATTGAAAATAATACTGTCATTATTTTAGGGACCACATTTACTGATTGTAACCAAAAAATAAAAAGTGTTCCATATCAAACGCGTGTTATTGAGTATTTTTACCCTACTTATCCAGATGACCGCAGCGCCCCAAGTGTTAGTTTGAGTTGCCAATTAGAAGAAAATACAGGGTCTTTATTTTTCCTTGGCAAGGACATTCTCGCTCGCGCGCTCCGCCAGTGACAGCTCAGTTCCCGGCGACCGCACGCGCGTATGTACGACAGGATACGGTGCTTAAAATCAGTAGCATGCATTTTTACTCACTATGTTTACATTAGAGCTGAAAATGTTCCCCATCCGATGCCAAACATAACCGGCATCTCCTTATGACGTTTCTGGTTACTCCGGTTAATTTAGCTTCAGTAAGGAAATAACGACATTTTGGTCTATTTTTATTGTTTACTGAACCTGCACATTTGAATCTCTTAGCCAGTTGATTTATTGTCCGATTTATAGGAATGGGTCTCCCTGGAAATGTCATTCGAAACTTTTGTCTTGTCCTTGTAAACGATATAATAGACGAAAATGTCGTTATTTCCTTACTGAAGCTAAATTAACCGGAGCAACCGGAAACTTCTTAAGGAGATGCCGATTATGTTTGACAGCGGATGGGGAACATTTTCAGCATCTACTGTGAGCATGGTGCGTAAAGATGCGTGATACTGATTTTAAGCACCGTACTCTACCGTACATACGCGCGTGCGGTCGCCGGGAACTGAGCTGGCACTGGCGCAGCGCGTGAGCGATAATGTCCTTGCCAAGCAAAAAATAAATACCCTGTAGATGCCCAATCCTTGAAAAATTGTTCTTCTAATATTTGTTCGTTGTGTGAGCTTTGTGAGATGTACTGTGTTGTAATACTGCTTTAATGCCTAATCTGCAATTCACTTGAAAACTCACTTCGAAGGCATATGACAACTGGATATGCACAACCATAATATGGCCTGGCTCCTATTAGGTCGGGATGTTATTTTATATACAGTAGATGTTGCATGGAATGTTGGGTATCATGTGCGCATTACATGTATCCAAGTGGATCGAATATACCCACCGCAGTACTTGCCTATAGTACGAGACGACTCAAAGGGCAGTGGAGATTTGATCCACATCCACATGGCACACTCACGGTATTTAAAAATGGAATGAGTGTTCCACAGTCAGTGGCTCACAGAGTTGGCGAAGAAGCTTGTTTTTCCATGTCCGTAGAGACTTTTTCCCTGCCCATCTTCCGTGATTCTATTTCCTTCCAAGTTCCAATGCTCTACTACTTATTCGTTTTCGAAAAGAGATACAGCATATTGTATGCGCGTCAAGTGAAGTCAGTTTGATATGCTGCGACGGTAAGCGGTTTTGGTTGTGCGCATGCGCGGTCTGTCTACTCCTGATCTAAATATATCGACACTCAGTTACTGCTAGCTCCTGCCGAGTGCTTGTTATTCATCCAGCTTTACGTATGTAGTCTGTCACTGAAGACCCCTTTCCTCTTTTCCCATTTACAGAGAACAGATAAAGAAAATAAGGTGTGAATGAATAAAGCTAGCAGTGACCGACATGATATTTTTTGAAAGCACAGTATGCAGTGCGCGGGTTGGCATCTCCAGTTAAAACACGGCTGACTTCTCCTGGCTACGAGTACTGTGCTGCTTGATCCCTGAGGCGAGGGACTATTTCGCTCTATTTGAGTGTACCACGAACCAGCTGACTTCACTATACCACACAGCGCCCATGAGATCTCGTGGAACTGGGACGTAATATCTGTGTGGCGTGTCCTTGTGTTCACGAGCCACTCTACCTTTGACCGTGAAGTCGGCACGACACTCACCTGTATTTCCTTTAATCAAACTGCAGCCAAATCACAGAGCGGACTTGCCGACCGAGCGACTGATCCTGAAATAATGAAAGGGTCACAAATTACAAGCTGTGTTGACTTTCGTGACTCTAGTATTGGTTCTGTAGAACTGCGCTACCCTCATTGAAGTAGGGGATTTTATAGACACACTTAAATGGCTCAAAACGTCTTTATTTATTTATCTCGAGTTTTGTAGTAATTTAAATAATATTGAGTAATATTAGTGAAATTATTATTATATTCTAGTTAATGCTGTTAATTCATTTAAGGGGTTTCGGATATTTTGGTCATCAGTCCCATGTACTTGGGTGTGTGTGTTGAATTTATCTGATGACCTGTGCTTTTCTGATGACTGTACATGTGTGTCGTCGTGTTAGGTACAACAATGGATTAAGTGTCCTAGACTTGAAATAAGGGATTTTCCTGTAGGACTGTGGAGAGATCCGGGGAAAACACATTCAGTGTAGCCACGGTCTGCATCGGGATTCCAATCCCCGATCTCTGCACTTACTGCAGCTCCCCTTCACGACCGTGGTGTTCGATTTAAGGCGCACAGCTACGCCGTAGGGTACTGTTACTTCTGAGAATGAAGGTGTGATTTAGGGTGGTGTTAGTTACATTTATTTCATGGAGTGAAATAACATTGAGGTTATCTGCCCATTAATTAAAAGGCAAACAGCAAAGTCATACGCGCGTTGGGTAATTTCTGCTGACAAGATTTTGCTTGTGCCAGTCTTCTCTCTTGTTCAACTCTTATTGTCTCCCCACTCTGACGGTATTACGGTATCCGAGGCCTAGGGTGTCTTCCGTATTTTGCCTTAAAGGACTCTGGAGTGCCGAATTTCTACTGAATTTTCTAAATTCCGTATTTTTTCGTCGTATTAAGCTACGAACCTTTAAATTTCTAGCAGTAAGTCTACATTTATTTTAGTAAACCCAGTAAGTAACATTTATTCCTAGATTTCTGTTTTGTTTTTTTAAATATATATTTGTCTGGTTGGTTGGTTGGTTGGTTGGTTGGTTGGTTCTTAAGTTTAGGGGCTGCGACAACGCGGTCATGTAGCCCCGTGTACTTTGGGTGAGTGTAGAATCTGTCTGATAACCGGTGTTAATTGTGATGACTGTATTAGTGTGTGTTATCTGTTTTTTTAATTTAAGTACTGCAACTTAGAATTTTTTCAAATAGTTCCTACTTTTGACGCCAAGCGCCACCGTCAACGACTACTAGGCCAAGTTCAGAACTCAGCTACTAGACGTCACCGCAGTCGGCCCTTGGCAACGAACGTAGAAACCTAAGAGCGTTGTTTACATTCTTAACCTATCCAATTTAGCTTCACACAGGTGCAATTAGTGGAAGGTTCTTTAACTTGCCATAAATCTATGGCATGGGACCGCCGGCTTTACTTCCCCTCCGAAGGAAGGCATACTGAGGGATTTTAACGCTCTTAAAAAATCCGACGGCTTCGGCCGGGTTTGAACCCGCTATCTTGGGCATAGAAGCACAGCATGCTACCGACTACGCCACCGAAGCCGCTATATTTCTGTCTGTTAAACAATATAAGTTATATATTTTTAAAATACGATTAAGAAAGAAAAAAGTCCACGGGGCACGGAAGAACTCCAAAACGGATGGTATTGCTTCAAATGGAAGAAGAGGAATTCTATGGTGCTGGCAATATTTCCAGTTTCTCGCTCAAATATAATTCTTACCATTATTTCCAGAACATATCAACACACAAAGCTGACATTTTTTGAAGTAATTTCTCCTTGCGTGTGTTATATTTTAACACTGCCGTTTTTCAAAATTTACTTGAATTAAATGATTGTGTGGCCTCCGGAGAGGCCAAGTGCAGGTCTTTCTAGTTGACGCCCGTGGGCGACCTGCGCGTCGGAAATGATGATGAAGACGTCACATACACCCAGTCCCCGAGCCACGGGAATTAACCCCAGGAGATAAAAATCCCTGATGGCTCGGCCGGGAATCGAACCCGGGACACTTCGGGTCAAAGCCTAGCGCGGACTACCTGAGTTTAAATATGCCAAATGAAAATATTTGTCAAAATGCTGTATACATTTTAATATAATCACGGAAAATCAATTACAAACAAATATCTTCAATACCGTACTCCTGTGTTAAAATAAAAAGAGAACCTTAACGAACGGTCCTGAAAAATTTCGAATACTGTAGTTCCTCTGAATCGTTCCTGAGAGAAAGGTAACTAACAAGTTAACAATTTACATGGCAATATAGGAGATTCCGGAACATATTGTAATTGACTTTGAAAATGTTTTGTAACTCGATTCAACTTCGATTCCCGAGACGTGGAATTTTGTCTTCGTTTGGTTAATTCACTTGGCTCAGGGACTGGGTGCTTGTGATGACTTTATCTTTCATTTAATCCTCATCACGACGCACAGATCGTCTTCAGGTGTCAGCATGAAAGTCCTGAACCATTCCTCTTCGGAGTCCACATGCCACACATCGTCACCGTAAGTTACTTAATGTGTAACCTATTGATTGTATCGTATTTTCATAATTGCCACCTCTACCCTAGTCTACATACTGCTGTGTTAATTCACCAAAACAGAACAAATACTACGTTGAGTTTGCTCACGTGAGTCAGGGTGTGCGATGCAGAGACGAAGAGAGACATGTTTCTATCGTCTCGAGGGAAATTGAACGAATTGGTGGCAGGTCACTCAGCTGTTTCGCGGACATGCGATAAGAGTCCAACCCCTAAGCAAGTCTTTATCCTGTGTTACCACCAATGACACACGCAAGATTTTCCATCCGGATCAATCAGAAAGAAGCCACCACCCATAAGCTGATAGAAGCCTTGTCACACCGTGGCGAGTCACAAAGGACCCCCTAACAATGTGTCGCGACGACTCAATCCTTCTCACAGACCCTTCCTACTGTCACTCAGCCGATTGGATATTTGTCTATTTATTTAATTGTGCAGTGCAGTCTCTGTAATTGAAGGTGGATGGGTCCGCAACTACCTCGAACTATAGATAAACTCGGGGTCATGATATTACACTTTAACAGCACTTTATTGAATAAATCAAAACAATACCTGCCACATGCACAAACAATAGGATCCAAGACCACGCTGGTTTATTTATATAGCGTGGTGGCGATAGTCTACCTGTATATAGTTGTCTATTTTTTTAATCAGTAATCGAGCGGCTCACCTTTGAAACCTAGCTGGGTTGCGATGTTTACATTCCATGTTTGTGTGAAGCCAAGGCTTTCCCAACTCAAGGCACAGCGTTGACAAAACTATCCACCGTATCCACTGAGAGAGAAAGCAGCGAGACTGGCGAGAACTGCGTGCAACTGTGCAACACTGGAAACCTGACAAGTGAGTCAGACTCTGGACTCCACGTGGAGTGACAGAGGAAGCATTCTATTGGTCAACAGTGAACAGAGATACATTTGGTCATTGTCGCATGTCCGCGAGAAGACAGCTAAGTGTCCTGCCACCAATTGTTTCCTTCGAGACGATAGAAACATGTCTCTCTTTGTCTCTGACAAAGACTCACCAGTCGTTACATAGTGAGGAATTTGAGAATACTATAGGCTACTGTAGAGTCAGAAGGAGGGATTGGAGGAGAGGGGTAGGATCAGGGAATTGCCGGACAACGTTCAAGATCAGTGTCAACAAGCACCTCGCTTGTGTTCATCTTTCGTGTACTGAAACTGATGATATGCTATTGTTATTGTTAATTCAAATCTTTCAACTTGGATTTATGGAAATACGAGCTGAAGTACCCGTGCTTCGCTACGCGTCATAAATAAATAAAATTGTGAAGGTGACAGTTAAAACAGGGGATAGGCGAGGTGCTGCACAGAGGGAGATTAAGGATGGAACATTTTGTCCAACTACACCGCTCGGCGTTGACCGTGTTTTATAGCACAAATTTAGGTTTTACTCGCTAACGGTTGGAGATACCTTTCGGATAGAAAATTTTATTTTAAATAGTGCAAAGTATTGAAATAAAAAGTAACCTATATGTTAACCAGGTAAATCAGCTAATTCCATGTAAAATTCATGTAAATCGGACCAGTGGTATTTGCGTGATTGAGTAATACACAGACACACACCATCTCATTTTTAGCCTCGCTTCGCTCGCGTCATAGTCGTATCATATTGTTATTCAATGAAATGCAGGTTTAACCCCGTTAACACCCCTTTAGAACCTGCATATCCAAAAATCCCTCCTTAGTAGACGTTTTCGACACACAACAAACATATCCCCAAAATATCCTTCTTCTAACTTTAATAGTTTTGGTTGGTCGATGAGAGTGAACATCCAAAAATCCTTCCTTAGTGGACGTTTTTCTCCCAGAATTTCACCCCTCCCCATAGGCCCCTTTAATTGCATTTATGAGAAAAAAAAACGGTCGAACATATATTTATTTCATTTATTTATTTATTTATTTATTTATTTATTTATTTTTAAGCTGATTGATTTCCTCCGAGCTTCAAACTCCTCGCCTATGTCGTTTAAGAGATACACGCTCCGTTAGGAATCTTTCACCCTCCACTTTTCATCCCTTTCACCTCATAATAACCGGGTGAGTTAGCCGTGGTCGTTACGGCATGACTAATGGCAGTCGCTCACATCCGGGAGGCGAGGAGTTTCGAATCCCCCCGCCGGCAACCATGAAGATGATCTGTGGTTTCCCATCTTCCTTCCAGGCAAATGCCGGGGTTGGTCCCTAACTATAGGCCACAGCCGCTACCTTCCAACTCCTCGCCCTTCCCTTCCAACTTTCCTCCCCAACGGTACTTGTAGCTCACCCATTGGGTGTCCGTCTCGAAGCAGCTACAAAACTGGCGAGCCGAACGTGTCCTCGGACACTCCCGGCACTAAAAGCCATACGCTTAAAAAAGCTCATAATATACACTACATCGAAAAACCATTAGACATGTGTCAGCTTATTTTTAATGATTAGTATATATGCCAAGGATTAGTATATATGCCAAGTATCACATCCCCAAATGAAACCACTCGTGAGATATTGTTATTCAATGAAATGCACGTTTACCCCCTTATACCTCTTTAGAACCTGAATATCCAAATCTCTTTCCTTAGTGGACGTTTTCGACATACAACGAACATATCCCCAAAATTTCATGTTTCTAACTTCAATAATTTTGGCTGGGCGATGATGAGTGAGTGAGTCAGTCAGGACATTTTCTTTCATTTATTTTTGATAATTTCACCCCTCCCCATGAACCCCTTAAATTGGATTTATGAAACAAATGGCCGAACACCTATTTACTTATTTAAAGCTGTTTTCCCCCTGAGTTTGATGAGTGAATAAGTGAGTCAATTAGTTAGGACACTTTCTCTCCTGTTTTTTTCCCCAGAAATTCACCCCTCTCCAAGGGCCCCTTAAATTGGATTTATGAAAAAACGGTCGAACACCTATTTACTTGTATTTTAAGCTGTTTTTTTTTTCGCCGAATTTCAAACTTCTCGCCTATGTCGTTTCAGAGATACACGCTCCGTTAAGAATCACTCAACCCCCAATTTTCACCCCTTTCACCTCACAATATACACCACATCTATAAACCCTTAGACATATGTCTGATTATTTTTAATGATTAGTTTATATACCGAATATTACATCCCCAAAGAAACAACTCCTGAGATATCGTTATTCAATGAAATGCACGTTTACCCCCTTAACACCTCTTTAAAACCCGAATAAACAAAAATCATTCCTTAGTTGACGTTTTTGACATTCAGCGAACATATTCCCAAAATTTCATGTTTCCAACTTTAATAGTTTTCGCTGGGCGTGTTGAGTGAGTGAGTCAGACAGGACATTTTATTTCAATTATTTTTACCAGAATGTCACCCCTCCCCACGGGTCCCTTAAATTGGATTGATGAAAAAACGCTTGAACACCTAGTAAACTTATTTTTAAGCTGTCTTTTCCCCCTGAGTTTGATGAGTGAGTGAGTGTCAGTCAGTCAGGACACCTTCTCTCCTCCCCCCCCCCCCCCCCAGAATTTCACCCCACCCCATTGGCCCCTTAAATTAATTTATGAAAGAACGGTCGAACACCGATGTACTTACTTTTTAAGCTGATTTCTTTTTTCATTGAGTTTCAAATTTCTCGCCTATGTCGTTTAAGATAATAATAATAATAATAATAATAATGTTATTTGTTTTACGTCCCTTTTAACTACCCTGGCTTTTAGAGACGCCGGGGTTCCGGAATTTTGCCCCGAAGTGGATCTTTAACGTGCCAGTAATTGTACTGACACGGCTCCCTCGCATTTGCGCACCCTCAAATGCCAGCTGACTGCGCCAGGTTTCGAACCTGCAACCTTGGGCTCAGCAAGCGAGAACGTTACCCCTGAGCCACGCAGCCAGACTGTCGTTTAAGAGATAGGCCTACACGCTCCGTTAGGAATCCTTCAACCCCCACTTTTCACCCCTTTCACCTCATAATACACCACATCGAAAAACCCTTAGACACCTGTCTGCTTATTTTTAATGATTAGTTTATATGCCGAGTATCACATCAACAAATGAAACCACTCGTGAGATATTGTTATTCAATGAAATTCAGGTTTAACCCCCTTAAGACCCCTTTAGAACCTGAATATCCGAAAACCCTCCCTTAGTGTACGCTTTTGACATACAACGAACTTATCCCCGAAATGCCATGTTTCCCACTTCAATATTTTTGGCTGTGCGATGATGAGTGAGTGAATGTGTCAGGACATTTTCTTTCAATTTTTCTTTTCTTCAGAATTTCACCCCTCCCGATGAACCCCTTCAATTTGATTGATCAAAAAAAAAACTGTCGTAAAGCTATTTACTTACTTTAAAGTTGTTTTCCCCCCTGAGTTTGATGAGTGAGTCAGTCAGTCAATCAGTTAGGGCACTTCCTTTCCTGTTCCCCCCCCCCCCCCAGAATTTCACCCCTCCCCATGGGCCCTTTAAATTGGATTTATGAAATAACGGTCAAACACATATTTACTTATTTTTTATGCTGATTTTTTCCCGCTGAGTTTCAAACTCCTCGCCTATGTCGTTTAAGAGATACACGCTCCGTTAGGAATCTTTCAATCCCCACTTTTCACCTCTTTCACCTCATAATATACACCACATCGAAAAACCCCCCAGACACTTGTCTTCTTACTTTTTAATGATGAGTTTATATGCCCTGTATCACATCCCCCAATGAAACCAATCGGGAGATATTGTTATTCAATGAAATGCAGGTTTAACCCCCTTAAGACCCCTTAAGAACCTGAATATCCGAAAATCCTCCCTTAGGCCTAGTAGACGGTTTTGACATACAATGAACATATCCCCGAAATGCCATGTTTCCCACTTCAATATTTTTGGCTGTGCGATGATGAGTGAGTGAATGTGTCAGGACATTTTCTTTCAATTTTTCTTTTCTTCAGAATTTCACCCCTCCCGATGAACCCCTTCAATTTGATTGATAAAAAAAAAACTGTCGTAAAGCTATTTACTTACTTTAAAGTTGTTTTCCCCCTGAGTTTGATGAGTGAGTCAGTCAGTCAATCAGTTAGGGCACTTCCTTTCCTGTCCCCCCCCCCCCCCAGAATTTCACCCCTCCCCATGGGCCCTTTAAATTGGATTTATGAAATAACGGTCAAACACATATTTACTTATTTTTTATGCTGATTTTTTCCCGCTGAGTTTCAAACTCCTCGCCTATGTCGTTTAAGAGATACACGCTCCGTTAGGAATCTTTCAATCCCCACTTTTCACCTCTTTCACCTCATAATATACACCACATCGAAAAAACCCCCAGACACGTGTCTTCTTACTTTTTAATGATGAGTTTATATGCCCTGTATCACATCCCCCAATGAAACCAATCGGGAGATATTGTTATTCAATGAAATGCAGGTTCAACCCCCTTAAGACCCCTTAAGAACCTGAATATCCGAAAATCCTCCCTTAGGCCTAGTAGACGGTTTTGACATACAATGAACATATCCCCAACTGTCATGTTTCTAACTTCAATAATTTTGGCTGTGCGATGATGAGTGAGTGAGTGAGTGAGTGACTCAGGATATTTTCTTTCAATTTTCTTTTTTCAGAATTTCACTCCTCCCCATGAACCCCTTAAATTTGATTTATGAAAAAAAAAACTGTCGAACTTACTTTGAAGCATTTTTTCCCCCTGAGTTTGATGAGTGAGCCAGTCAGTCAATCAGTTAGGACACTTACTTTCCTGTCCCCCCCCCCCCGAATTTCACCCCTCCCCATGGGCCCCTTAAATTGGATTTATGAAAAAACGGTCAAACACATATTTACTTCTTTTTTATGTTGATATTTTTCGCTGAGTTTCATACTCCTCGCCTATGTCGTTTAAGAGATACACGCTCCATTAGGAGTCATTCAATACTCACTTTTCACCCCTTTCACCTCATAATATATACCACATCAAAAAACCCTCAGACACGTGTCTTCTTATTTTTAATGATGAGATTATATGCCGAGTATCACATCCCCCAATGGAACCAATCGGGAGATATTTCTATTCAATGAAATGCAACTCTACCCCCTTAATACCCCTTTAGAACCTGAATATCCAAAAATCCTCTCTTAGTGGGCATTTGCGGCCCTTGAGGAAGCTGCATACCAAATTTAATTTCAATCCGTTCGGTGGTTTCTGAGATTTCGTGATGAAGGAATGAGTGAGTGAGTGTGTGAGTGGTATTTGACAAATATATAGTAGATAGTGTCAAGACTTTGTTATGCTAAACCCGGTTGACAGTGCTGTGTGAGCGGTTGAGTAACTAACGGGATTTCAAGTAAAGATCCTCTTTTTCTATACCGGTAGTGCAGAGCACAATTGGCATCCAGTCGGCCGTGTCTCGACTTGAGCTGTTGCCATGGAAACTATCTGCCTTACCATTCCTTCATGAGTATATTTTATGATTTGATTAGCCTGTGTTTGAGTGCAAAAGGGCCGAAATCAGAAGAATGAGAAAGACTATCGAAAATTCATGTAGCCAGCGGTTCCTTCTGGGTCCTAAACTATGTGTATGCAAAATTTGGTTGAGATTGGTGGAATGGTGTAGATTTGTATACGGAACCAACCCACCCACATACATACATACATACATACAGACTTTCACTTTTATATATAAGATTGAACTACCTATCGAAACTTTTTTGTGGTCTACTGTTAGAAACACTATGCTAACACGACGCAAATTTACCTGGAAGGATAAACGCACGAACGTCAGCATTCTGTAGAGGCCGTGTGTATAGAAGCGATTCTAGCCCGGCATGAGCTGCGGTGGGTTGGCCTCACAGTTCACCCAATTATCGCAACGTAATACAAGAACTCGACTGTAAGTGAAACTCGTGGTACAATGACAGGTCACCTTTGAGGTCCAGGTTTGATTTTTGACTATGCCAAGAAATTTAGTTCTGTTCTGAGGGCTGGAATGGGGTGCACTCAGCCTCGGGGGGCAAAACCGTGTGAAGGTTCAGCCATAGTAAAAATGATTTTTCGTGCTTTCCCACTTTTACTCCAGGAAAATGCCAGGATGCTTAACTTAAGGCCACATCCGCCTCCTTAAGAATCCTCGCCTGCATTAGAAATACACTCACTAATACAGCCATCACGAAAACACAGGTTATCGGACAAAAATTCCACACACACCCCGGTAGACGGGGCTGAATGAGCACAATGTCGAAGCCTCTGAAATGAAACAACAAAAAGCATCTTCATTCACACGCTCACGACCTATGGCCTCGCCATCGTAATAAAGAGTCGAGTTCCAGACGCAAGACACACAGATAATGATAGTTTAGTTGACACACACAGCACGAAGCGCCAGTTTGTGCGTACGGACCACAATGCAGAGCGATGCTTCCTCGGCAATTACAGGTAAATTATCAAAGAATACAGCTGCACAAGAAACGAGCTTCGTGGCTTAGGCGGCAGTACGCCAGTCTCTCACTGATGGGTCCGTGGTTTAAATTCCGGTCACTCCATATGAGATTTGTGCTGGACAAAGCGGAGGCAGACAGGTTTTTCTCCGGGCACTCCGGTTTTCCCTGCGAAATATTTCATTCAAGCAACACTCTCCACTATCATTTCATTTCATCTGTCATTCATTTAATCATTGCCTCAGAGGAGTGTGACAGGCTTCGGCAGCCGGCACAGTCCATATCCTCGCCGCTAGATGGGTGGGGGCTTCATTCATTCCATTCCTGACCCGGTCGGTCGACTGGAAGCAGGCTGTGGATTTTCACCGCTGCATAAGAATAGGGATTAGAAATCCCGGTGCAAGGAAATAAAGAAACGTTAGGTGTAGAATATTGAACTGCAGATATTCCAAATTGTTATTTTCTCGCACTGTAATTTTGTCGCAGGTAAAAAGTGTCATCTGAATCCCTAGTTTTTTTAAAATGGTTGAGTTTAGGACAGGCATTCTCATCCTGGTGCTCGCGAGCACCACGGTGCTCTTTGAACGAAATTTAGTGCTCTCATCATACGCGCCAAGAAGTGCTCGTGAGCACATGTTCCCCTGAGAACCATTCGTCAGTTCAAATGTTGTTGCAGTACCCAGAATATTAGCATTATCATTATAAGTTTTGACAGCCAGAAATTGTATCTTTTGTGAAATAGTATTTTATCTACCGTCAAAATACAGGGTCTTTCACTCAAAGTGGGGCCGGCCGCGCGGTGCGTAGAGGGTCGGACGAGCATATGTGAACTCACTGTGCTTGGGGTCAAGAGAGCGCCCGTACGAATCCCATGTAAATAACAAGCACACATAATAACACATAATCAAAGTCACATGTCACAGAAGATGTTGAAAATGTCCTCCACCTGCATCTACACATTTCTGGCATCTTCTAAGGAAATTTTCATTCACACGCATTAGTTCATCTACCGAGACAGCCTCAATTTCTCTCGTGATATTTAGTTTGAGTTCATCTAGAGTGTGAGGGTTTGTTGCATAAATCTTAAGTTTCAATTTCCCCTATAAATAAAAAATGAAGCAATAGGCTTTAACAGTTAACAATAACACGTTATAAAATTTTGAAACAGAATAACAATTAAACAATAACCACGTACACACGTTGTAAACTTATAACATGTGTAACTTAAAATAGGCTATGAACGAAATAACGAAGTCAACTTTTCTCTTCAAATCCTGCGTCGCAACTGTCTCAGATCCGTGTTGCCATGTGCTCGTCTGACCTTTGACTCGACCTCTACCTGCAGTGCTGCGTCAGCCGTGCGGCCGGCCCCACTTTGAGTGAAATACCCTGTAATTTGACATCCCTGTTTTATGAGGAACATGGGAGATGCTGATTTGACTCGACTGTGCACACGTAAATGCATCCTATCTGCATGAGTCATGCAAGCAGTTGCTGAATAAATGGGGATCGGTAGATCCGTAATTATTTCAGCACTTATGAGGGAGCGAGAGAAATAGGGAAAGGAATGAGAGGCCCATGCTTTTATTATTATTATTATTATTATTGGAGCCTCCGTGGCTTAGGCGGAAGAACGCCGGCCTCTCGCCGCTGTCCGAGGTTCAAATCCTGGTCACTCCATGAGAGATTTGTGCAGGACAAAGTGGAGGCAGACAGGTTTTTCTCCGGGTACTCCGGTTTTCCCTGTCACAAAGTTCATTCCATCAACACTCTCCACTATCATTTCATTTCATCTGTTATTCATTTAATCAGTGCGACAGGCTTCGGCAGCCGGCACAGTTCATATCCTCGCCGCTAGATGGGGGCTTCATTCATTCCAATCCCTGACCCGGTTGGTCGATTGGAAGCAGGCTGTGGATCTTCATTATTATTATTAGTTTTATATTCCTGAATGAATAGTAACCTATTGCATAAGACACAGAGAACTTTATTCACACCGACAACTTGTGGGGTTATCCCGATACATCAGAAACAAAAGATTACCGAAATTTGAAAGATGACCATAGACTACTGTCCTCTGGGACGGATCCCTAACATTACAATATTGTGGATAGCCTATTATTATCATTATTATATTCAATTTAATGATATTCGGGTGCTTGGTATGGCTTGAAGATGGTGCTCACAGTCTCAAAACGGTTGTGAACGCCTGGACCAGGAATGCGGTAAGGAGTTCCATTCCTGTCAAATCACTTCCAACTCCTTACTCCGGATTATTTTCACTATTCAATTCCGAATTGTAAGATGTAACTGGTTAAGTGACGAGGCGCATAACATGTCAATATTCGACGAATTTACTTATGTACAGTTCTTTTTTTTTTGCCATCATTTTGGCTTAGCCAAAAAAATTATTTTGACGATCGTAAAAAACTTTCATATATTTATCCAGTTTAATAAAGAATTATTGGAAGCCACCTGGGACCGACTTGTCTTGTTCTTTGCGAGGGAAGTAGCTTGAAATGATTACTTGGGAAGTGAATGGGGTGAGCCTGGATTGTGGTCCCTTGCATTTATTTTCTGGATAGGATAGTCCCCTTCCCCAGTCCCGTTGAAACCCTCTGCCAAGTAATATTAAAACCCACCCTCGCGTGTAGCGTACACACAAGAATTGCATCACAACTATTCACTTGTGTCAGAGAGATTGAAATAAATTGAAGGAAAGGGCTGTTAAAATGTAAATTTTGATGTAATGTTGGGATATGTATTAAAAGATTTCTTAGCAAATATAACTAAAGAAATATATATAAAAGCGTGTTTATGGACATTAAGCTCGAAGGGTTGCACACTATACTGTTGTGTAGTGTCATATAATTGGACCTAGTCTTCATTTTGTTTTGAAAAGTGAGACCTCCTCTTTTATTTAAGGTGCCCTTTGGCTCTGGTAGGAGGCCTTACAGGGTTCGGTTGTATGTGGCCCACTACGTATGGTACACCCCTAGAGCTAGAATTTGTCAATCACAAGTTATTTCACAGCTTGGTCCGTTTTCACCCCTTTCTTCGAAGTCCATTAATCTTTATTCGTCGAGGGCTGATGCCAAGTCTTTTATTTCCGAAAATACGTTTTTCTAAATTTCTTCCAGTATTGTTGTAGTAATGGTAGTAGAGGCGAGATGGTGCAGTGGTAAAGCTGCTTGACTCTCAACAAGCTGGACCGAGTTCAATTGCTTGTCAATGCAAGTGAGATTTTCGAAGTAGAATATCACGCCCTGTGGTGCAGATTCCACGTAAGAAAAGGAGATTCTGTGGCTTATAATCATGAGATTAGCAGCCACGTAAAACGAGCATCATCATAATCATCATCGTCATCATCATCAATATCATTATCATCATCAGTAGTAGTAGTGGCGTCATATCCATTACAGTATCGTCGTAATAATTAAAGGCATATGAGCAACTCATTGAAACAACCATCATCTCCACCATCACACATTAGGGTATTCTGACTACAAACCTTTTATATATATTGAAGAATCGATGGTCGAACTACTGTATTCTATACATTTGCTTACTTAAAGCATAGAACAATAATGAATAATACGAAACCCATCCAGAAATTACGTTTCTGTATTTTGTAGTAAAAGGTGAATATACTGTAGTTACATGAAATACTTTATTGGTACCAGACACAGCAATGTTTCAGCTATTTGTCGACATAATCACCACCAGAATTGAGACACCTGTCATAAAATGCGATCAATTTTTGCATGGTTGTGCTTGAGACGTTTTCCGCATGGGAATGGAACCAGTGTGTGACATTCGTACTCAGCTCTTCGTCAGGACAGGAATATCTTGAGGTGCAAGAAAATATAAAAATCGCTTTAACCACATACACTTCGGTGCGCAGCAACTGTTCTACAGGAGTTCGGCTGGGAGCGGTTTGATCAGCCACCGCACAGTCCTGATCTTTCTCCCAGCGATTGCCACCTTTTCTTGCGTCTTCGAAGGGATTCCTAGGTTATATATTATTCCTGCTAGGTTACGTTTGTATTTTCCTGTCTTCCTCTCTGTCTGTTCGTCCTTCAAAACCGTCTGGGTGGTGGTACAACAATGTTCTCCCTGCTGAGCACAGTTGGGCAGGATCGAATTCTGGTGCAGTTAGATTTACAGCCACGTGAAGTATCCCATTCAGGGTAAAATACCTGTACCCCACGTCTCTAATGCATCTATGGTTGCATGGGTCGTAAGCTCCATAAGATTACCTAATTAAGCTTCTTCTTCTTCTTCTTCTTCTTGACGTTTCGGCTATCTATGATCCACGTTAATTCAACTGCTCTCTTCCTGGAGCGTTATCATTCGCCCAGTTACGTCTCATGTGTTCTCCATGCTGCTGTTTCGTGACTTCAGTCCACGTTGTTGTCTTCATCTTTCCAAGTAGGCTAGTGAGAGCTCTGTATTTCGATGATGAAAATGAAAATCCACAGCCTGCTTCCAGTCTCCGACCGGGTCAGGAATGGAATGAATGAAGCCCCTGTCTTCTATTTTCCCTTTTAGAACTTGATTAGCAGTAGTACAGTGCCATAACCGTGCTATTAGGCTTCATGAAATAATTTTCATAATACTCGTCGTCAAGGAGTATCGGTTGATAGCAAAAAAAAATTGTCTTAGGATCTTGCCAGGCAGCACTGTGAAATATCGCTTCAAAACATTATACAATAGACAAATCAGGCTTTGGACTTCGGCCAGAACGTTAACATTTTTGATACCCCTGACTGAAGAGAATGTAATGCCTCCAGAATTCTGTGACGATGTCTTTACGATTTGGCGCGCTTGTGAGGATTGGTAGTCGCACATGAGTTGAGAGAGGGAGGGAAGCAGAAGAGGGTAGTTCTGGTGAACGATGTGGACGATCGGTCCGCGATGCAAAACAAGCCGTTTGTCACTATTATTGCCAGAGAGAGAGAGAGAGCGAAATGTACGCGCGTGGAAAATCTTCTTGTAGACCTCTCTTTTCATCACAGGCTTACCAACATTACCACTAACATCGTCCTAGAAAAAAAAAGAAAGGAAAAAATTAAAATTAAAAAGCTGGTAGTCCCCGTACGCTGTAACGAGCTCATTAAGAACGAGGGTTGGGATGGGAGAGAATTTAGCAACCACTTCATATGTTTGCTGTAAATTCTTCCCTTCTCTCATCATACCACACCCCCTATTCCCTACCCTCGTCGTGATTAGTTCCAAAGACGTAATTAAGTTTGTTTTTAAAAGAATGGAACCTTGCGTCATATAATTTTTACCCCTGCCTCGTGAGAGTTGGCGGAATGCCCCCATCCACATCCCGTCGACCGACTTAGAGTTAAGTTTGGCTCGGAACGGCGTTCTGCTTTACTTTGAAACAGCAATTGTTGTATAAATCTTCCTTATAATTCTGCTTTCTTGAAGAAGCATTTAAAGAAAGTACATTTAGCTTTACATACCGATATTTTTTGTTTATAATAACAGGTTATTGTGATGATTTTGTTTTCAAGAGTTGGACAGTCGGAGTTATCTGCTCGTCATATTATTTAATTGACTAGCTGCGTGGCACAGTGGTAACGTTCTCGTCTGCTGTTCCCAAGGTTTCGGGATCGAATTCTGGCACAGTAAGTAGCATTTGAGGATGCGCAAATGCGAGGGAGCCATGTCATTACATTTACTGGCACGTTAAAGATCCCCTTTGGGGCAAACGGTACCCTGGCGTCTCTAAAAGCCGCAGCAGTTAAAAGGTACGTAAAACCAGTAACATTATTATTATATAAATATTTAATTACCTTGACAAATGGAAATAGACAAGTTTCCACCTCTTGGGGTTTAGAAATTTAAAGGATAGGATTATGAATGGAGAGAAAATAAAAATGGTCTGAAACCTCACTACGTAATACTGTTAGGTAATACACAAGCAGGACAACTCGATTTATTGTATCCAAGAGGCGGTACATAGCAGCGGAGACAACCTTATCGTTAATGATTACTAAACTCTAATTAATCTGTAATTAATGACGCATTGTGGTGATCCGTTTGCTCTAATGTACCATATAATGTCATGCCACTGCTGGTATTGTCTAAATTTACGATTATACAATTCATAAAAAGAAATCATAAAACAGACATGTTATCCGTCAAATAATTATTTTTTCTTCACGTCCACAGAGGTACTGTATATTCAATATACTGGAAAAAATACGGGCTTATAGCTCAAGAAACTCTTTGCCAGAAATGTTGAGCTGAATGTTCAGATGTTGAATCAAATCATGTTTTATATAAATAGGTGCCATATGTCTCGAGGAATGAATTTAATACATTTCCATGGAATATTTTCACATGGATTTGTCTTTGAGTTGGAGATCGATTTGTAATTAGCGTCATTAATATGTCGATACCGTAAGCCTCCGTGGCTTAGGCGGCAGCACGCCGGTCTCTCACCGCTGGGTCCGTGGTTCAAATCCCGGTCACTCCATGTGAGATCTGTGCTGGACAAAGCGGAGACAGACAGGTTTTTCTCCGGGTACTCCGGTTTTCCCTGTCAAAATTTCATTCCAGCAACACTCTCCACTATCATTTCATTTCATCTGTCATTCATTTAATCGTTTCCCCAGAGGAGTGCATCAGGCCTCGGCAGCCGGTACAGTTCATATCCTCGCCGCTAGATGGGGGCTTCATTCATTCCATTCCTGACCCAGTCGGAGACTGGAAGCAGGCTGTGTTTTTTTCTTCTCTCTGACATACTCTTGTCCTGTTCCAACCGTGTCACCAAGCATATTACCCATTACACCTGCCTGCTAGTCGAGTTGCTGGTTTCACATTGTACAGTTGGCCAAGACATTTGCCTCGAATATACAGTAAGTAAACTCGTGGAGCCTACTGGCCTGGTGCAAGTCTTCAAAATTAACATCACTTGAGTGACTAGCCTGTCAACGATACGTTTCAGTACCCCAAACCAGAATTAGATTTCTTGGCAGAGTCAGGAATCGAACCCAAGTTCCCAAGGTGGTAGCCAACGATGCTAACTGAGGAGTACTGTCTGGGGTTGACAATGAGTGGCTGGCGATGAGGGTCAAAACCTATCGTCTCCTGCCTGAATCCTGTCTGGCGTTTAGCCTTTCACGCCAACCTGCTGAGCTAGCCAGTCGGTTAAATAATAGTTAAACATGCCCATCTTTCTTACATCGGGTTGAAAGTTTATACGAAACGTTTATTATAATTGTTAATATTTATATCATAAATTTGCTAAGAGCTGTGCAATAAATGGAGGGACACTGAGTGCTACAGAGACATGGAAAGTTGAATGGGACCTCCTGAGCTGGCATTGCCATGGTTACAGTTGTTCACTTCTTGACCAGCATTCCAGACCAGAAATGGTTTTTTGAAAATATCTCAGAAAATGCCTTTTTTAGGGCTTTAAACGTGGTTTTTACGTCTCTATTGAACCAGCCGGATGTTATTTTGCACAACGAGGGGCATAAAATCAGATGTGCCGGGTCCTCACATATTTTGCGTAGGCTATTTTAGTTTCAGCCCGAAACGAAAGGAAATAAATCAGAAAAACAAGCTAAATTTTGAAACGATAAAAGCCTTCTGCTTTTCCCGGGTATGAGATCTATATTCATACCAAATTTCAGTTAAATTGAATGAGTTTTTTTTATCGTGTAAGTATAATAGACTCCAATAGTTTTTGTTATGGACGAAGCAAAGAGGATATAAATAGTAGGTTAGCACAAGCAAAGAAAGCATTTCTACAGAAAAGGAATCTGTTAACATCGAATATAAATTTAGGTACAGTAGTAGGAAGTAAATTTTGAAGGCCTTTGTCTGGAGCGTGGCGCTCTATGGAAGTAAAACTTGGACTGTGGAAGCAGCAGAAAAGAGGGGAATTGAAGCGTTTGAAATGTGGTGTTACTGGAGAATTATTAAGATCAGATGGGTAGATTGGGTTACGAATGAAGAGGTATTAAGACGAGTGGGAGAGGAGAGATGTTTCTGGTGACTGGTAATGAAGAGAAGAGATAGGTTGGTAGGACACAAACTAAGGCACCCAGGAATAGCAAACTAAGTTATAGACGGAAGGGTCGAGGATAAGAGCTGTAGGGGTAGACCAAGGTTAGAAGATGTTAAAACAGTTTGCCTCGGATGTAGGATGTGGTAGCTATGTAGATATGAAACGATTAGCTCAGGACAGGGAAGCATGGTTTGCTGCATCAAACCAGTCGAATGACTGAAGACTCATACAACAACAGCAGTCTTGTTATATATTTTATTGCTTGTAGTGTCAATAATGTGAAGATACGCTACTCTATATTATTGTAGGTTGTGTGTGGAGTGGTGTACGTGTGTTGGCGTGGCTCCATATGGCCCTGTTCTCACGGTCTAGTGGGACCAGTAAAGGGTTACTGATGCACTGATTTAATCCCGTATAGAGCTCGCTACTGTTGTATCTACGTGTACGTGAGACCCAATACGGCTTGTGGGTATTCACCAACATATCACTTGCTGATTGAATCGCTCCGGTAAATTCACGACGCGGCGCGACGCGCTACGCCGCGAGTGCGTGGTAAACGACCCTTATAATGTGTGTGTGGATGTGTTTAACACCTGGGGAAAAAATAACAATTATTTACACTCACAGGCTGGCAGGAATTAAACATGGAAAATCCGTTGTGGCTTCGTCATTCTGTATTCTTATGTTTTAGCTGCGTTTGGAATGTCATCAAATTAATATGAAATATTTTCATAAGAGCTACAAGTCTACATAGTAGGCTAGTGTTTCAATTATTATTACTGCATATAATCATTATAATCACTATGACTTATTCATTTCACCTGATCAGTGGGTACAAATCAACATAGCCTATCGTCGACTTATTTGCAAGACTGTATGCGGCTTATCTTAGGGTGGCACATTAAGAAACGAGCGAACTATGGAACAGGTCTCGAAGATGACGGCATTCTGCATGATGATTTGTAGACCAGGATGTATTCCCAATTTTTTCTAGGTTGCGAGCCAATGATTTAGGGATGACGCCGGCAGAAGAGATGACTATAGGCAGCACCACTACACTCTCCTGTCTCCGCTGTATTTCCTCAGCCAAGGGAAGATACTTGGTGATTTTCTCACAGCAGGTGTGTTGCAGATTATGAGATCTGGGCACTGCGTCATCAATTATTTCATTATTTTATTTATTTAAGCGAAAATTCCCCTACAGGTGAGCGATTAAACTTGATAACATGATGCCATTTGGAGGTGTGTCTCCTCCGCTCCTCCCAAAATCTCTTCATTCATGCGGAATGATCCCTTTTCCTCTCATCCGTCCACTTTTTTCCAGGTTGTCGTAATGATCTTGGTTCAAACTTAACATTCGTGATTTTCGTCAGGCACTCAGTTTGGTCTTAGGAATGTTGTATACTGATTACTTGCAAGTCTCTCTATACCTCTTTAAGCCATTCTGTGCCGCATTTACTCTGTGTTAGGATACCAAGTTGTTTCTTTGGCAATCTGGAGGTGGCCATCCTGTGGATGTGAGTGTAAAATTTGGCTCTGCGTTTTCTAATTTCGCCTGTTATCGTATTGGTCTTTTGATCGAGTTCAGTACTAAGTCTCTTCATCCAAATGCCGTTTCTGTTGATTGCTCCGTAGATCTTCAGGAGAATTTTTCGTTCGTGCTTTTCCAGTTCCCTAATCTTGGAACGACCATCGATTACTATTGTTTCAGTGGCATATGTTGCTTCTGGAAGAATAACTGTTTTATAATGTCGTAATTTGGCGTTCGTCGAAATGCATCTCTTGTTTTAATGGAACCACGTTAGCCTGTAGGCCTTCTGGAGCTTAATGATCCTGTCTTCATTGGCAATTCGATTAAGTCCTGGGGCTGTATAATTTCGCCAAGGTATTTAAAAGTGCAGACTTGGGCGATTGTACCGTATTTTGTGCCCATCTTCTTGTCAATGTTTAAATCGAGACTGTGTTCCATGCTCGTTCTCGTCAAGCGATCCATAATATCAAGCTCCCTGGCGCTTGCCGCTACAATGAGGGTGTCATCAGCGTATGGGTACCCTTAAATAATATTAAACATGATGAAGGGAGATCTTTATGCATCACATTAATGCACCTAATGAATTCAGAAATCAAGTATCCGTTCGATAGAAATAGGCGATGACATTTCTTACCTCTTATAGCCTTTGGGAAAAAAAATGAATGATTTCGACTTACTTGCATACTCTTCTTTAGAAAGCGATCAATAATGACCAGATTGATCTAAAAACTTTATGCTTACAAAGGAAACTAAAATACCGATTGAGAGTAATCAAACATAAGAATAACTTTGACTTCTCAAGCATTTGCTAGTATTTCTCCCCGGTGTGCTCTTGGGTTCATCATTTGGTATGGCATTCCTTACTAAGTCAGTGGCCAATACATGCAGAGAACACAAACTGCAAGGATATTCAGCTTTTTACTTTTGCCTGTCGTAGCACGTTGGCACTGATTTTGGTGTAAAAGCTTTGTAGTTCATCTTATTAGCATATACTAGCAAACATCTCTGTGAAGTGTGCAGCTGATGAGCCTAGAGTTTCTATGTCTAAGTAACTCATTAGAAAAAAAATACAGTAATCAATCATGTCACCTCCGTTATATCGTTTTCTAATACATTGAAAATGTTAACGCTTCGTATCGCCATTCAGTGGTGGAGGACATTACTGCTCCTGGTTTTTAATCTCACCGTTGATAACCTTGGGACTAGTTGTCAGAGCAGACATCAGGAAGGAAGATGTGTTTGCTGACACCATCTGAACCGTGCAACGAACCTTGCGATGAAGTCTCGTGATGCGTGCGTGATGTTGACCGCCTAGGGGCAGCGTTGTGACGTCCAGGAGTGGCAGCACCTGGTGTTTGCCAGACAAGTAATTACAAGCCTCCGTAGTTCGCAACAGTCTTACCAGTAACTGTGGGGCTCTATCTTTAACATAGTCCTAACCTCGCAGCTTAGCCGAGCCCGTTGAATCACACACCATGACTGCAAGGGGTGTTGGAAGCCCAGATATCGGAGGTTTTAATCCCAGTGCTGACAGTGAGGTGTTAGTTCCACGTTACTTACATAGTATTCATTTATTATTATTATTTATTTATCATTTATTCATTCATTCATTCATTTTGTTTAGTTGTTTACTTATTTATTGATGTGTAACATCTTTCCACTTGGTATCTGTATATT
This sequence comes from Meconema thalassinum, assembly GCA_946902985.2. Classification (NCBI taxonomy): domain Eukaryota; kingdom Metazoa; phylum Arthropoda; class Insecta; order Orthoptera; family Tettigoniidae; genus Meconema; species Meconema thalassinum. The sequence continues at coordinate 1,214,620,543 of OX336388.2, forward strand.
TTTGTGGGGGTGATTATGAAAAATGAAACGGAAATGGATGGAACGGAAACAATGAGCGCGCGCGGTGGTGGAGATTGATACCACGACGTTCTGTCGGCCATGTGGCTATGTGGAATGTAGGCTATAACACAGACGGTTTACTTCAAGGTTTGGAGGCCCCATTAAAGATATTCTTCCTATAATAAATCATCTTCAAGTTGTCGTTGTTTGCTGTGGAAATATTCATTATATCATATTTGCTGTAAACAATTATGATTTATTAAATCTTCCTACTTTGCTGACTTCTTATTTAATGAGGGGCCGATAACCTCGATGTTAGGCCCCTTAAAACAGCAATTATCATCATCATCATCTTATTTAATGTAAACACTCGAGGTACTGTCGGCCATGTGGCTATGTGGAATCTATATCGCATACAAAATTACTTCAAGGTTTGGAGGCCCCATTAAAGATATTCTTCCTATAATAAATCATCTTCAAGTTGTCGTTGTTTGGTGTGAAAATATTCATTATATCATATTTGCTGAAAACCCCTCAGGATTTGGCACTGCAGTTTTATTTATTTACTTGTCTATTTACCTATTTATCTAATAATTGATTGATATATTATTTATTTATTTAGTTAGTTGGTTGGTTGGTTGGTTGGTTAGTTAGTTAAGTTCTTAAATCCACAGCTAATACTCCAAAGAATGAATGGATTAAACTCGTTGAATTAGTTCCGCCCCTTAAAACAACAATAACTAACTAACTAAACCCATTGAATATACTTAACCGCTGATACCGTTGTAAAGTTTCTCCGGTAAACCGATTGTCAGGACTTGACCAAAGTAGTTTGAGTGTCTGTACCAGCACAGCGTGGGTGAAGTCATATCCGGGAGAAGCACCTATATTCACCAGCGCCTACATTAAAATCGTTTAATTGTGAATCCCAAGTTGGTACGAGAGTTAATGTTGTCCGTTGCGGTGGAAGGCTCAATATAAAAGAACCATGTTAATCCAAACTAATTCTTGTCCGAACCTCATGCTAGTAGCAAATGTTCGGATTATGGTAAATTCTATGTATAATATATGCCCAAATTCCCTCTAATACTGCATACCATTAAAGTCGTAGTAGCAGTCCACTGAGTTGTGATTAGGAACGCTAACGCGAGAGAGGATCGCCACTGAATATACATGTTCATTTCCACAAGTGCTTTTAATTCCAGTACTTCGTGTGGATACTGAGTACTTTGTAACCTCGTATGTACTGTAGTTCAGTTCCATTGCTTCTCTGAAACTAATGGTTATGTAGCTATGATATCCTGCTTAGAGCACGCGTCGGTTTCAGCTAGCAATCCTTTATCTTCGTCACGCTTGTTGACATGTCATGGTAGGGTCAACAACACCGTATCATATCTCAAGGCGACTACATTATATCACAATGCTTCAGTGGCAAGATATTTTTTATTTATTTAGCGTATGGCTTTTAGTGCCGGGAGTGTCCGAGGACATTCCCATACAATTGCGCCATTTAACTTTTTGTTACATTATTTAAAAGAGATATATTTGTATTAAACGATAACGCAAATCCACTGTGTGTATTGTTAGTAGTAAGAACAATTGCGGACACGTTCGGCTCGCCAGAGGCTGTAGCTGCTACAAGCGGTTACCAATAGGGTGAGCTACAAGTTCCGTTCAATTTCAAGTAGCTCCAACTTTCACCACCAGATATTACTGACACCTAGTGGTGAACGTTGGAACTTTGATAGAGTGTTACAACGAAATCTAACCTAGAAATTTAGCTTCACACAAGTTTAGTTAGCGGAAGGATCTCTTACATGCCATGAATTTATGACATGGGACCGCCGGCTTTACTTCCCCTCCGACGGAAGGCATATTGAAGGATTTTAACGCTCTTAAATAATCCGACGACTTCGGCCGGATTTGAACCCGCGATCTTGGGCACAGCAGTTCAGCATGCTACCGACTACGCCATCGAAGCCGCTGGCAAAGATAATGACATTATGTGATACATAGAAATAAACCTTGCTTGGAATTGAATCGATTATTTTGAAAAGAGAAAATGCAGATTGTTCAGGAGCGTGAGAAACATGTCCAGGACTAAGAAATATGGAGAATGTTCTTAAACATCTGGTTGAAAGGTATGGAGAGCTTTACCCCTCATTAACCCTTTGTGTGTCAGTGATCTCTCACCACCTACTATAAGCACAATTTATACTGTCTATGATGCTGATGGTTGATCTTTCAGCCATAAGTGGAAGTCTAAATATTCCTGTAAACCAAATATTATACCTAAGTTGTTTACTTTTATCATTTTAAATGATCTAGTCGACTTCGTCGTTACGTTACGGTGACGTCACGAAATGTACTGAGAATGCACTGAGGTGTGTGACGTCATAGTACCGCTTGGTGCATGTGTACTGAGTTCACTGGTGAGCTCTGGCGAGCAACGACACGGCGAGCGTGACGTCATCCAGCCAGCTCCCTCCTTTCACCGCTCGCTCCAGCTCCCTCATGTCTTGTAACTTTCTAGCGTTCTGATTGTTTCTTGATCATCTAACATATCAAGAGTCTTTGGCTTCGAGCGAAGCGAGAAGCCTCCAACCTTTCTAGCATTTTTAGCATTTGTAGCATTTAAAATTATATAAAGTCCAGTCTTTCAGACTGACTGTCTTTTATTAATAATAACATTTAGAATTAAAGAGTGAAAAAATAAAAAATAAAATTTAAAATAAATATGCTCGTAAAAATTAAAATAATTCGAGATTATAAAACTATCATGAAAATCCACAATCTGTTTCCAGTCGACCGACCGGGTCAGGGAATGGGATGAATGAAGCCCCCATCTAGCGGCGAGGATATGAACTGTGCCGGCTGACGAAGCCTGTCGCACTCCTCTGAGACAATGATTAAATGAATGGCAGATGAAATTAAATGATAGTGGAGAGTGTTGCTGGAATGAAATGTGACAGGGAAAACCTGAGTACCCGGAGAAAAGCCTGTCTACCTCCGCGTCGTCCATCACAAATCTCACATGGAGTGACCGGGATTTGAATCACGGACCCAGCGGCGAGAGGCTGGCGTGCTGCCACCTAAGCCACGGACGCTCTTATAAAACTAATATAAAAATGAAAATGATGAAAATAAATATGAACCTTACGATGTTGAAGAAAATTAAAATTAAATTATAGTAGGCCATAAGGCTAAAATAATTAAAATGAAATTAAAATCAATACAAATAAATTATCTTCATTAATATTCTACCCTATAAAGGATTGACTAATTTTGCACTAACTTAGATTTTAACCCGCCAGTGGTCGCTATGAGCAAAATGCTCACAGTTGTTGAAAATTAGCATGCGTTTAAAACAACGTGTTGTTCTGACCTTGAGCGTCGGAATGCCTTCACAGAGCAACTCTGAAGGGAGGATGGGTGCATTTTCACGTGCTTTTGTGGCCTTGTGAACATATCTCTTTTTATGTACCTCTTGTGTTGCTGTATGTTATCCTATCTTAGTAGTGAGCCTTGTAATTAGGGCTTCCTGTAATGTAGCAACATACATAAATAAACAAATAAATAGGGGATTATAGAGGACTTGCTCGTAAACAGAGGCTTACAAACTACACTGACGCTGTAAGGCTAATCTATCTCAAATAAATATGGGATCATAGAGGACTTGTTCGTAAACAGAGGCTTACAAACTACACTGGACGCTGTAAGGCTAATCTATCTCAAATAAATAAATAAATAAATACATAAATAAATAAATATCAATAAATAAATGAATGGATAAATGAATAAGTTAATGTATTATTATTATTATTATTATTATTAATAATAATAATAATAATAATAATAATAATAATAATAATAGACACTGGGATGTCGGATTCTTGCCATGAAGAGGATCATTAACGCGGCAGTAAATTTACTGATACGGGTCTCTCTGATTTAAGCACGCAAAGATTAACTGATCTCACTACCTTGGACACAGCAGAAGAGAACCTTACCACTGTGCCACTCAGCCGGGCCTTGTCGTGATAGTACTGTGAAACATTGGCTTTATTACAAACATGACGTTACATAGCATCTCAATAACGCTCTTATATGTAATTTCCTCGTAGTTCCCCATTAACCTTACGAGCTTGGACTCACCACTTTCCAGAGTACCAGCTAATCTTAAATCATAGTCTAGGATCGAACAAGAACTTCTAAAATTGTAAGTCAATACTGCCTTTTGATGAGAGTCGCTACCGAAAAATAACTTGTTTTTATAACTATGGTGACGAGAAATTTGCTGGCACAGCATTCACTTTGTCCCAGCAGTAGCTTTGTCGGTTGGAGGGTAGCAGGTGGCTCCATTTAACCGGCCTTTACCAATGAAAGCCACAGGGAACGGGCTACCAATTATTTCAATTGGGACAGAGGGTTGGCACTACCTGATGCAGGCACACACTACTACTGTATCTCATCTGCTGCACTGACTTAATAATTGAGTTTCGGGAGCACGTGGACTGTGGAGGGGAAACAAAAAAAATCTGTAATGTGTTAAAGCAATCTGAACTCTCCCTCTTTGCAGGAGCAATTTACGTAAATTCGCAAGTAGTTTTAACGGATATTTGTGAATTATAGATCTAATGGTGCAGGTAATCAAATAAACCTGGTCCAGCTTGTAATGTTTTATCGTTCCATAATCACTGGGGCTATCTCCAAATTACATTTGTTCGTTTAAATGTGTTTTAGCAGAGTAAAACACCAGGTAACTCCAAGCCGGCCTTCCTCCAATAAAATGTCCCATAATTTCCTTTGCACAGAAACATGTAGCCTATGTAGTTCTTTCGTAATTTGCGGGGCACTCACATGAAAGTGAGACAGTCATAAAAAGGAGTCATAGGTCATTTATAACTTAAATCTCCTAACTGTTCATTAACTTTAGCCTAATTTCTCTTCAAAACAAAACAAAAAACAAAAAAATATTACAATGCTCTCATTCACTTGTTTTCACGTTTTATACGGAGGCCATCTTCATATAACTTATATCAAGTTACGATTTGTTTTTATATTACTTACATTGGTAAATAATTAGGAGAACAATTTTACTCACACACATCCCTAAAACCATTGGTCAACTCGTTACATAATCCAGTAGACAATAGATTTCAGATTTAAAAGATGAAACTATTGTGGCGCTTGAGAAAGAAGGGTCTATTCCGTTTTTACCAAGACATAAAAAGGAGTCATTGGTTATATATATGGAAAAAATAAGATTTATTTAAAGTTGCCCCGAATGAAAATGAAACAATACTGCTTAGTTAACAGATGTGAAAATGATACATGTTCAATTTGTTGCTGCAGGTTTAACAAGCACTTTTTTTTAGAATAAACGTTAAAAAGTTCCTATTAACATGGGGTATGCTATACAGTATGAGAAAATTGGCAAAAGTTCTGAAAATTGGATGTAAGTGGTTATGATTAGAATTTTATAAAATTAGATCTACGTTCCTGGAAGCAGGTATGTTTGTGTTTCTTTGGAAATGTGTAGACTATTATTGGTTTATAAAAGAGACTGACATAAAGTTAATATGTTTTACTTTTTTGTACAAATACAAAACCAACCAAACAAAAGAAAAAAGAAAAATTCTAAAACAAAAGATGGAGCAGAAATTAAACTCTATCTCAGGGGCAGATGACCTCGCTGTTTCTCCCCTTAAGACTCCAATATTTAACTAAACTGTATTGCCCTGTGAAACAAATCAAGTTCATGAAACACTCATTTGTCTATTTTCACGTTTTATACGGAACAAAGTGACAAATGAGGGTAAATGAACACAGGAATGTTTGATATTCGTCTCAGTCATCCAATAAATTGATTTGCGCTGTTTCCCTATTCTACTTCTAAGAAAACTAGAGTTCCTTTCACCACCACTTGCAATCCAAGCAAATAATAGACTGGGCAACGACTGCCTACTTCCTAATTCTAGCCCCAGTTTCTAGTATAATATGCAGCCAGTACAAGCACCACAATGTCACGGATTATCTGACATATTTCTCACATCAAAGGGCACGAGATTGAAGGGCACGATATCGCAAGTTAGTATTAAAGTTTTAATCTGTATGCCTGTATATTGCTGTTTCAGCGGGGTTGGGTATTAGATGCGATGAATAACTTATTATGGTGGGTAGGTTTCACGGCCAGATCCTTTCCTGGTGCCATCTTCATGAGAGGTGTTAATGAGAGCTGAATTAAATGAAGATGAATGAAATAAGACAAGGAGTTGGAGGAAGCAGCCGTGGCCTATCATAAGGCACCATCCTGACTTTTGCATGGAGTTGAAGCTGGAAAGCCACTTAGCGAGCATAAATAGGCCCTACCGCTGTCGGTAATTAAAGGTTTACACGAAAGAAAGAAAGAAAGAAAGAAAGAAAGAAAGAAAGAAAGAAAGAAAGAAAGAAAGACGGAGATGAATGTATGTTTATTCTGTTTTTAAATAAATACGTTAATTAGTAATATTAATTTGTGACAAACAAGATATTTAACATATTGCATAGACGCTTCTTTGTTGTAATACAGTAGTTAAGGAATATTATTGGATTCCCTTATCTAATTTTTGGTGTTAGGTAGATTTCATTAGAAAGCTAACTATTGCAATGGGTACCATGTATCGACTTCCGGAAAATTTCGACATATCTTCACGATTCACTTCCCCTAGACCCCAAAACCACCGTCAGTTCTAAAGTTTATATATAATATATGTATATATATATATATATACGTATATCACTTTCTTGTGGACACGATAACTACCGCAATTTTGCACCAATCAATTTGATTTTTTTACATAATATGTATCCCTATAAAATCTCGGTCGAGTTCGTTAATGGGCACAATCGGTCGCAGGGGGTGAAAATGGGGGTCTTTTTTCGAAAAACTGAAATAGCGCTATAACTCTCTTAATATGTGAAATATCGAATCCATTCAAAGTTCATACTATGTGTCGGATAAGGCCCAAAAATTTATGTTTGAAAAGTTTTTTGATAGCACCAACCGTTGACCACAGGGGAGGGAAAAAGTGGGTTTTTTGGGAAACATTAATCATATCTTTCTTAATAGGCACAATATCAAAACTGTACAAAATGGACAATATTCCCCTAATAATTACCTAAAACTTTTGTCTGAAAGAATTTTTGATATGACCCACCATTACGCCAAGGAATGAGCAAAATTCTTTCGGAATTAGAAAGAAATGCCAAGTGGCATCAGAGGTTCCCATGACAACACTACTAAAGTAATGAGGGAAGAGCCATCAGACGTTGCCATGACAACGCCATTGCACGAGATCAAATTCAGTTTTCCATCTGACTCTCTGGGAAGCGGCTGATAGCATGCTGAACTTCTATGCCCCAGGTCACGGATTCAAAGCCGGCCGATGTCGTCGGATTTTCTAAGAGCGCTAAACATCCTTCAGTATGCTTTCCATAGGGGGGAAGTTCCAACGTTCGTTGCGAGTAGCTGGTTGCGGTGACATCTAGTAGCCAAGTTCGCAGCTAGGTGTCGTTGACTAGTATTTGCTAGAAAAATTAGGAACTACTACTTGAAATTGACCGTCTCGTTGTCACAGCGCCTAAACTGAGGAACCAACCAAAATCTCTGCGGGAGATAAAATTTTGCGTGAAGACGTAGCAGACCACTAGATATTTACACATCCTTGTCGAAACCTTGCATTAAGGACCGTGTGATCACAAGTATAACAAGATGTTCAGTAAAGAACATATAGCCTACTTTCTCCTAAATGCATGGGTATTGTTATAACTCTTTGTCCTTTTCAAGGAGTATAATTGAATGTTGGTTGTAGTAGCTTGTTGAAATACAACGTGCTATAGGGATATTAAACATGAATATGAGGTGCCTTTTGCTAGTGCTACCTCTGTAAAAAAAATCATTCAATTCGGTTTCACCGTGTTTGAATAGATCTGGGGAATGGATTTGCACACATACATGGCCGCTATTTGCAAACTATTGGGCTGATGACCTTGTAGTCAGTCATAAGATGCTTTCCACAAAAAGGCATGTTGTTGCAAAATCCGGTAGAGATCAAGTTATTAGGATGGTCGAAATTTGATTTAAGCTTTTAACATTTGGGTGGCCGTCATTCCGTTTCCGTCAAGATGGCGGCGATATAAAACATGACACTGAGGTGCCTTTTGCTAGTGCTACCTCTGTACCAAATTTCGTTCAATTCGGTTTCACCGTGTTTGAATTGATAGGGGGAATCGATTTGCACACATACTTGGCCACCATCTGCAAACTATTGGGCTGATGATCTAGCAGTTTGGTCAGAATATGCTTCCCACATAAAGATTTGTTGTTGCAAAATTTGGTAGAGACTAGATTATTAGGTTGGTCGTAATTACATTTTAGCCTTTAACATTTGGGTGGCCGCGATTACGTTTCCGTCAAGATGGCGGTGATATAAAACATGACACTGAGGTGGCCTTTTCTAGTGCTACCTCTGTACCAAATTTCGTTCCATTCGGTTTCACCGTGTTCGAATTAATAGGGGGAATCGATTTTCACACAAAGATGGCCGCCATCCGCAAAATATTAGGCTAATGACCTATTAGTTTGGTCAAAGGATGCTCCCTCCATAATGGTATGTTGATACAAAATTTGGTAGAGATCGGATGATTAGGTTAATCGTAATTTGATTTAAGCTTTGAATATTTGTGTGGCCGCCATTACGTTTCCGTCAAGATGGCGGCGATATAAAACATGACACTGAGGTGCCCTTTGCTATTGCTACCTCTGTACCAAATTTCATTCCATTCGGTTTCACCGTGTTCGAATTAATAGGGGTAATCGATTTTGACACATAGATGGTCGCCATCCGCAAACTATTAGGCTAATGACCTATTAGATTTGTCAAAGGATGCTTCCTCCATAAAGGTATGTTGTTGCAAAATTTGGTAGAGATCGGATGATTAGGTTAGTCGTAATTTGATTTAAGCTTTGAACATTTGTGTGGCCGCCATTACGTTTCCGTCAAGATGGCGGTGATATAAAACATGACACTGAGGTGCTCTTTGCTAGTGCTACCTCTGTACCAAATTTCATTCCATTCGGTTTCACCGTGTGCGAATTAATAGGGGTAATCGATTTTGACACAAAGATGGCCGCCATCTGCAAACTATTAGGCTAATGACCTATTAGATTTGTCAAAGGATGCTCCCTTCATAAAGGTATGTTGTTGCAAAATTTGGTAGAGATCGGATGATTAGGTTAGTCGTAATTTGATTTCAGCTTTGAACATTTGGGTGGCCGCCATTACGTTTCCGTCAAGATGGCGGCGATATAAAACATGACACTGGGATGCCCTTTGCTAGTACTACCTCTGTACTAAATTTCGTTCCATTTGGTTTCACCGTGTTCGAATTAATAGGGGCAATCGATTTTCACACAAAGATGGCCGCCATCCGCAAACTATTAGGCTGATGACCTATTAGTTTGGTCAAAGGATGCTGCCCCCATAAAGGTATGTTGTTGCAAAATTTGGTAGAGATCGGATGATTAGGTTAGTCGTAATTTGATTTAAGCTTTGAACATTTGTGTGGCCGCCATTACGTTTCCGTCAAGATGGCGGCGATATAAAACATGACACTAAGGTGTCCTTTGCTAGTGCTACCTTTGTACCAAATTTCGTCCAATTTGCGCTCACCGTGTTCGAATTGATAGGGGGGGGGACAGACATTCAGAGTACACACACACACACACACAGAGACAGACAGACAGACAGACAGACAGACACACTTTTTTTCGCCCTGTAGTGATCTCATAAGTCTACTTTCATTTTTTGCAAAATTCGAAAGTAGGCTAAAAGTGGGCCCCAAATGACGAGAAGGTTACCGTCCCCATACGACTTTGAAATATTTAAAATATGCATAGAAAGATTGAAAACAAAGTTAATTAATCTCCAATTGTAAAATACTTTCTCGCAATAAATGAGGTCTGATCCTTCTACGAATACCTGCATATTCTGCCTATCCCGAAGTTTGCCCGGTGAAATATACCTCCACCTTCCGGAGTGCCGAGAGGATTTTTTTTGTATTCATTATGTCGTAGCAGTATGAATGATTAGTTGCCGTTCCCTCGTTTGAAACGTACAGTAGTACTCAGATTCATCTATTGGATTGATTAAGAAATGAAGTGTAGCATTTCTTAGCAAACAATATCACTGTGCTCCTGAAAGTTATGTTGGCACTCGAGTCAGTCTCACGCACTCTCGGCAGGAGTGGAACGTTGAATTGATGCCCTTTTTACTACCTGTGTACCTTGCAGTATTCATGAATTTACTGGACCGTTAAATTGGCATTGCTCAGTTAATTAAGATGCAGGTAGTGAACAGGCGTTACTCGACACCTTCATTTGGAGCACCACACAAGTATCGTAGAGAGGTTTGAATTGAATTACGTATGTAAGTACCTCATACACCAATTTAATAACCCTTTAGGTTTGCTTTTGAAGCGAAAGATTTGAAAGTGAGTCCATCTTCGAGTCTGGGATTGTTGTTGTTGCTTATTTTAGGGGCTGTGGCATCACAATCATGTAGGTTCGGGTATTTTGTGTGTATGCGGAATTTGTGTGATAACCTGTGTTACTGTGATATCTGTAGTAGTAATTTAGGTGAGATGAAGACGGCCATGGCCTTTAGTTAGGAACCATCCCACCATTTGCCTGGGGGTTGAAGTGGGTAACTAAACTTTACTGCAATTTAGGCAGTTGTCCTAACAGATTTCACCATTATAGTCCACGCCCATGGAGTGTTCATTGCCATGTCTGTAGTGCGATGGATGTTACAGTAGCCTATAAAGAATAATAGTAATGTAATTGGTTTTACATCCCTATTGACTACTGCTGTCTTTAGAGACGCCAGGGTGCCAGATTATTCCCATAAGGGGATCTTTAACGTGCCAGTTAATCTACTGACACAGCTCCCTCGCATTTGCTCACCGTCAAATGCCAGCTGACTGCGCCAGGATTCGATCCTGCAACCTTGGGTATGGCAGTAATTAAACCCATCCCTTCTCAGTTATTCCATTAATGCTGAGTTTACTACGTTCCAATTCATGTTCCAGGGTTTCAATCCTCTCTGGATGACCTGGGAATCAAACCCTGACTGCCTTATTGGGATTGCTACTATTCGCACCTCTGGTCCCCATCTAATCGAAGATCTAGAATAGATGATCTAAGGGTAGAGGATTCAGTGTTATAGAGCATCTTTGGGCATTTCAAACACACAAGGACGGCAAAGCAATTGCACTAGGATGTCTGGAAATGATCACTGGCAAGATTGTTTGAAGATACACAATGTGTTATCAGACGTACGAGCGGCATTTCTAGAAATTCCTCTACGCTAAGGTTTCTGGTTTCACCAACATATGAGTTTCATTTCTCTGTTGTGTTTAATTCATTTGATCGGTTCGTTAAACGTAATTGCTTGTTTTATTTAAGTAACTAACACGTGTCACATGACACGACTTCAAAAGCTCCGACCAGACTTGCTGAAAGACGATGCTCTCCTTGCTAAATCCGCTCTAGTAATTGAGACACTATTACCCTTCCTAACATAAATCAAATTTAAAAATACTCTTGTATCTCAACCTAGGAGTCTTTCATTCATCTATACTGACTCTTCCCGTACACATGGATATGTAAACATCGTGCCAACTGATCAAATTGGGGATTATATTAATTTAGGCACTCTACGTAAAGGAGTCGTAGGTTTGTAAAGTCGGTATAAGGCGTGATGGGCGTCTAATTATAGCAAATCTTAATAGGATATATGCGTTTAAGATTTTCTTAATTTAATATTGTTGTTGTTGTAGTTGTTGTTGATTTATATACGGGATTAGTAACATAGTGGTCATGTAGCCCCGTGTATAGTACCTGGGTGTGTGCCTGATAACCTGTGATATTTATTTAATTATTTATTTATTTCTTTATCGTATGACTTTTAGTGCCGAGAGTGTCCGAGGCCATGTTCGGCTCGCCTGAGTCTATAGCTGCTTCCAGCGGACACCCTAAAGGGTGAGCTACAAGTTCCGTTCAATTTCAAGTAGTTCCAACTTTCGCCACCAGATATCAATGATACCTATAGTGGTGAACGTTGGAACTTTGATAGAGCGTTGTGACGAAATCTAACCTAACAATTTTGCTTTACACAAGTTTAGTCTGTGAAAGGATCTTTTACATGCCATAAATCTATGACATGGGACCGCCGGCTTTACTTCCCCTCCGAAGGAAGGCATACTGAAGGATTTTTAACGCTCTTAAAAAATCCGACGACTTCGTCCGGGTTTGAACCCGACCTGTGATATTGAGATGGTTGTAATATTGTCTGTATTTGTAATTAAGATTAGGATTGGGGAAGGCGGTGGTCATGGCCTTATTGAGGTACCATCCCGACATTTACCGGGAGTAGAAGTGGGAAACCACGGAAATCCACTTCTAGGATGGCTGCAGTTGGAACCGAACCCACCTCTTCTCAGTTCTGCCTCGTGAGACTGAATAAGCCGCGTTCAAACCCTTAGACAAGAATTACATTTTTTTGGACCTCCGTTGTTTGATAACCTGTCTTATTGGGGTGTCTGTAGTAATGTATTTGTAATTCAGGTGAGGATTGGGAGGATGGTGGCCGTGGCCTAGTTTTAGGAACCATCCCGGCATTTGCCTGGAATAGAAGTGAGAAGAGTAATATTCTCCATTTTAGGTCCGTATTGAATATGTTCACTAATAAAACTATTAATAATGTCCGTCTTTTCAATACAATGTTATTAATCTATTTATACAACTGGGTACATGTTTCGTACAGTCGTCTGTACTTTTTTTTTGATAGTGTGCATCATATTTGTTTATCTCTTAATGTATATTTGGGCTGAGGAAGTACAGACGACTGTACGAAACATGTACCAGTTGTATAAATAGATTATTAACATTGTATTGAAAAGACGGACATTATTAATAGTTTTATTAGTAGAAGTGAAAAACCACGTAAAACCACCTCCAGGATAGCTGAGGCGGAAATCGAAACCAACCCCTTCTCCATTTTCCCTTACGAGGCTGGCTGTACCCCGTTCCAGCCCTTGGACCAGAACTAAATTTCTTTGCAGAGCCAGAAATCGAACCCGAGCCTCCGCGGTGATAGTCAAGAATGCTAGTCACTAAGTAACGAGGCGGACTGTGTTGACATCAAACTGTTCTGTGGTTTCCAGCCGCTAACATTAAGCCAGAAGTATTGAGAAGTTTTAGTCATGTACTAACTGCATGTCGGCTCCCTCGCCTTTGATGATGAACAAGGCAGCTATTGTATTCGAGCTGTGATGAAGGCGCATGCGTACTAATTAGAGTAACGCGACATGGGAATGGATTCCAACGACTTGTTATCCCTTCATCTCTGTGGTGTAACAGAATTAACACCCCTTGACTGGGGTGGCACTTATGGCACCTGTCTACTTCAGTTTGTTCAACATTTGGCCTGTCCTTGTTTCCGACCTATAAACATTATATTGGACATCGATCTGTACTGGTGACCAAAAATGCAGCGTATTATAACACTAGCTGTACCAGACATGCGTTGCAATGCCAAAGAAAAACAAGATGTTCAGTAAAGAACATATAGCCTACTTTCTCCTAAATGCATGGGTTTAGTTATAACTCTTTGTCCTTTTCAAGGAGTATAATTGAATGTTGATTGTATTAGCTTGTCGAAATACAACGTGCTATACGGATATTATACGTTGACTGATTGAATCCTCACCTGAATGATATATACACACACTAATACAGCCATCACAATAACACGGGTTATGAAACAAAATTCAACACTCACCCAAGTACACGGGACTAAATGACATATATGACCATGATGTATAAAAGTACACACACTAGTAAGCCTACATACCTCACAGTGACACAATTATCAGACAACTTCTACATACACCCAAGTACACCAGGCTACAAGACCATGATGCCGCAAAACCCCTAAAGAATCAACAACAAAAATAACAACGATAGACTCAAACCGCGGATCAAGGTCAAAGAATTTAAATAGCTCTAGTCGAGTGTTGAAATGTGTGGTTTTATGAGTACAGCATATTATATAATCTTTTCGATTGCAAATACACACAATATATGCTTAACATTATAACGTGTGAGTAGTTATGAACCAATTAATACAAAAAACGAAGTAAAATTAAATGAAACCACGGGGATTCGAACCACGGAACCCTTCACCATGAAGCTAGATCGCTACCACTACGCCACGAATGCAGTACAAGATGGAAATGTAAATAACTTCTTTAGTACGAATGTATCATATTTTGTGTTGTAATCAACGATCTCATTAGCGTTTTTTTTTGGCGCTTCTATAAACCATTTGATACTAAATATGTATTATTTTCTTCAGTACATTCCTTACGCAGTTACGAATATAAATGGATTTACGAGCACAAATGGCGGCCATTTTGTGTACGACCCACAACCATATGGCATGGTCATTCAGACATGTTAAGTCACTTCTACGGTTACATATTCTATTATAATAGGCTAATATCCTACCGGTCACCTCCTTGAGGACTGTCTAAATCTCCATATGTACGATAAGCTGAATTGTTGAGATCAGGCCTTGTTGAATCGTAAGTTATGGTTGGACTATAATACTTGCATGATTCATACATCCACCATCCTGAAACGATTAGGCGGATGACCTTGTAGTTTGGACAAAAGACGTTTCCCACATTAAGGTTTATTGTTGCAAAATATAGTAGAGCTCGGATGATTAGGTAAATCGTAATTTGATTTAAGCTTTGAACATTTGGGTAGCCGCCATTACGTTTCCGTCAAGACGGCGGCGATATAAAACATGACACTGAGGTGCCCTTTGCTAGCGCTACCTCTGTACCAAATTTCGTTCAATTAGGTTTCACGGTGTTCGAATTGATAGGGAGGGGTGGGGGGACAGACATTCAGAATACACACACTGACACACAGACAGACACACAATTTTTGGCCCTGTGTAGATCTCATAAGTCTACTTTCATTTTTTACAAAATTCGAAAGTAGGCTAAAAAATGTGGTATAGCCTATTTTTAGCCTACTTTCGATTTTTGCAAAAAATGAAAGTAGACTTATGAGATCACTATTTCAGGATGGCGGCCGTGCGAATTATGCAAACTTTATAATCCATATCATGGGACCCACCAGTTCCGATTATTGAGCCGAGAATCGTTTTAACTGTTCTAAAGGAAAAGGCACGTTCGAAATTACAAGTTTATTTTGTAATACTATAGTGCAGACGTGATTTTAAAAAGCTGAGTCTTCTCGGTTATTTGACAAGATGGCAGCGGATATCTTGTGCCTGACTTATATTTCACTAATTTGAGTATTGCATGCAATACAGCGTACTGATACAAAATAAATAAACTTTGTATGAAATGCTTTATATATGAATAATATACTCCACTGATGAAATCGTTTAGTATAAATCATTATTTGCTAACAAGTTCTATGTAAGTCATTTTATATAGAACGATGTTCGTTGGCACAATTGGCTCAGTAGTAAAGCGTTGGCCTATCGCTCATATGCCTATGGTTCAAACCCCATCAGATTTAGGTTTTCTTGCTTGACATTTTATATATTTATTGTTTTGTAATGACTCAGACGTTTTAAAATTAAGCGTTATATTGTGCATATTATGGTGGAAAATATATTTTTAATTAAAACATAATTCGCCAGCAGATTTGCTTGAGACATCTAGCAGCCAAAAAGGTAACTGCACGCCGACTTACTTATTAACTTCCAGATTTTATTGAAAAGTTTCTTCTTCTGGCCGCTAGAATGCACTCGCCCTGTTAGGATTATATTGTTCGATACTTCTCCACTAGATGTCACGACTGGTCTACGTGGGACTCCATTGATTACTATACCATTGACATTCTATGCGCATCGAATTTGAAGAATAACAAGATGATACTACGATACATTTTTACTTTTTATTTTAAAGGGTTTGTAACAGCCTATTGTGCGTTATTTGAAAATGTTATTTGAAGTAAAGAACAAAACGATTTCACATAGTAACTGAATTCTAGCCGTTGGTGCTAGTTCAGGTTATTAATTAATACTTTTATTTCAGGCAAATAGCAATCAAAATATCCACATAGTTTGTATACACACGTCACTGTAGGGTCATGGAAAGATTTGTTAATTCAATTAGGGTTGTGAAAGCCATGCACAACCAGACGTGTAAAGACATGCCTCAACTCAAAGTTGGATGTTGCCCACGGCAGGTCGATTATGTAATAAATAATAATAATAATAATAATAATATTGTCATTTAGACTTTCACGGCCCGTGTTATTATTCATAATGTTGAATTTTGGGCTTATGCCGTGTTTTATTATATTGCAATTCGACGCGTTTCGAAAGAAACCATGTCTTTCATCGTCAGGAATAATCTGGAATACGACAATGTTGCTAAGAGAAAGCAACGAAGAACATATAGAAGGTGCCCAAAGATGGACGCCATTATAGCCCCATGTTAGGGACAACGGAAAGCAGCAGTGAATTACTTTTTCAGGGTTCTGATAATAGGTAGCCAGGATTCACTGAGATTGTAGCCGGTGTCGCGGTTGAAATTATCTGGGTGTTTACGTATTTCAACCGCCTCCCTGATGATTCTGGGACGATATTGCTTTATACGGGCAAGAACATCCACCCCTTGGAACATGACATCATGGCCAGGTGTTAAAGCATGATCGGCAACAGCTGATTTATCAGGTTGAATGAGCCTGATACATCTATTATGTTCCTTAATGCGAGTGCATATTGTTCTCGAAGTCTGCCCGATGTAAACCTTGCCACAAGTACAGGGAACTCTGTAGATACCCGGTTGTTGCAATTTAGGCAAACTGTCCTTAGTTGGTCGCAGGAGTTGCCTAATCTTAACAGAAGTTCCAAATACAGTCCGTATGTTGTATCGACGTAGGATTTTAGCAATACGATCCGTTGTGTTATGTATGTACGGAAGGTAAGCAGTTCCTCTTACATCTCTTTTCTCAACTGACGTCCTATTATTATTTGTTGGTTTCAGAACCGTAGAAATCAAAGCCTTGCTATAACCGTTGCTCTCAAAGGTGGTTCGCAGGGTGTTAATTTCTTCTTGTAAAGAAGACACTTCACAAATCCTCCTAGCCCTGGTAGTTAGAGTTGTAAGGATACCATGTTTCTGGGCAGGGTGATGGTGAGAACTTGCGTGGAGATATCTATTGGTGTGTGTTGGCTTACGAAAAACGCTGTGTCCTAAAGATCCATCCTCTTTCTTGGTGACGAGAACATCTAAAAAAGGTATTTTGCCGTCAGATTCCTTTTCCATGGTGAAACAAATAGAAGGGTGCTGGAGATTAAGGTGATCCAGGAAATGGCTAAGATTTTCCTCACCTTCCGTCCAAACAACGAACGTGTCATCCACATAACGCCACCAGATCTTCGGTTTGAAAGGAGCCGACGACAAAGCTTTCTCTTCAAAGTTCTCCATGAAGAAATTAGCCACAACAGGAGAGAGAGGACTACCCATGGCCACACCATCAGTCTGCTCATAAAAATTCCCATTCCATAGAAAGTAGGAGGAGGTCATGCAGTGATAAAAAAGTCTTGTGATGTCTTCAGGAAAAAAGCCATTAATGAGAGACATAACACCATCAATAGGTACTCTCGTAAACAGAGACACCACGTCGAGACTCACCATCACCCTGCCCAGAAACATGGTATCCTTACAACTCTAACTACCAGGGCTAGGAGGATTTGTGAAGTGTCTTCTTTACAAGAAGAAATTAACACCCTGCGAACCACCTTTGAGAGCAACGGTTATAGCAAGGCTTTGATTTCTACGGTTCTGAAACCAACAAATAATAATAGGACGTCAGTTGAGAAAAGAGATGTAAGAGGAACTGCTTACCTTCCGTACATACATAACACAACGGATCGTATTGCTAAAATCCTACGTCGATACAACATACGGACTGTATTTGGAACTTCTGTTAAGATTAGGCAACTCCTGCGACCAACTAAGGACAGTTTGCCTAAATTGCAACAACCGGGTATCTACAGAGTTCCCTGTACTTGTGGCAAGGTTTACATCGGGCAGACTTCGAGAACAATATGCACTCGCATTAAGGAACATAATAGATGTATCAGGCTCATTCAACCTGATAAATCAGCTGTTGCCGATCATGCTTTAACACCTGGCCATGATGTCATGTTCCAAGGGGTGGATGTTCTTGCCCGTATAAAGCAATATCGTCCCAGAATCATCAGGGAGGCGGTTGAAATACGTAAACACCCAGATAATTTCAACCGCGACACCGGCTACAATCTCAGTGAATCCTGGCTACCTATTATCAGAACCCTGAAAAAGTAATTCACTGCTGCTTTCCGTTGTCCCTAACATGGGGCTATAATGGCGTCCATCTTTGGGCACCTTCTATATGTTCTTCGTTGCTTTCTCTTAGCAACATTGTCGTATTCCAGATTATTCCTGACGATGAAAGACATGGTTTCTTTCGAAACGCGTCGAATTGCAATATAATAAAACACGGCATAAGCCCAAAATTCAACATTATGAATAATAATAATAATGTTATTGGTTTTACGTCCCTTTTAACTACTGCTGCTCTTAGAGACGCCGGGATGCCGGAATTTTGGCCCGAAGGTGATCTTTAACGTGCCAGTCAATGTACTGACACGGCTCCCTCGCATTTGTGCACCCTCAAATGCCAGCTGACTGCGCCAAGATACGAACCTGCAACCTACTGTCGACCAAAGTATTATGTGCACTCGAGTTTGAAGGTTGTTTGTGAAGTAACCAATAGACCTACATAAAATCCAATAACATCATCATTTTCGTCGTTCTATTTTACGTTAGTTCATGTAGGTTTGGAATTTTTAATTTATATTTTAATATTTTTTATCGCAGTTGGAACACAAAATGTGCCCGTTTTTAAGCGTGTTTCAACCATGCGTCGTATTTAAGAATTATTATCTCAAAATCTCGTCATCAGATCGAATGTAAATTTTAACACAATATACATTGGAATGTTGTGTAACTGGTTTATTAATTTCAAAATTTTGTGTGTCCAAGAAACAAAGTTATCATTTTTGTAAGGTAACTTTTTCTCGGCTCGGGGTGGTTGGAAAATATAGCTCTTGGTCGCGTTGTAATCCTAATACATGAAGAAGTTATGCTGTATGACTGTGAAATACGTAAATTAATTCACTTATTTTATATCGGTTTGTATTTGTTCGTGGAAATAAGGCATGATTCACCAGCCAGCCTCTCTGGGGTAAGCTGTACAGCGTTGCTGATATGGAGCCCATCACTGCCGAGCGAGGCGAGGTCGTATTTCCCCGTTCAAATATATCCGATATAAAATAAGTGAATTAATTTACGTATTTCACAGTCATACAGCATAACTTCTTCATGTATTAGGATTACAACGCGACCAAGAGCTATATTTTCCAACCACCCCGAGCCGAGAAAAAGTTACCTTACAAAAATGATAACAACTTTGTTTCTTGGACACACAAAATTTTGAAATTAATAAACCAGTTATACAACATTCCAATGTATATGGTGTTAAAATTTGGATTCGATCTGATGACGGGTTTGTGAGATAATAATTCTTAAATGTGACGCATGGTTGAAACACGCTTAAAAACGGGCACTTTTTGTGTTCCAACTGCGATAAAAAATATTAAAATATAAACTAAAAATTCCACGCCTACATGAACTAACGTAAAATAGAACGACGAAAATGATGATGTTATTGGATTTTATGTATGTCTATTGGTTACGTCACAAACAACCTTCAAACTCGAGTACACATAATACTTTGGTCGACAGTAGGGCCCAGCAAGCGAGAACGTTACCGCTGAGCCACGCAGCCAGATCCATAACATTCTTGAGATATTTCTTATCTTTCTTTCTTCTATGATGGTAGCAGTTTTTTTCTAGGTTGTGGCGTTTGGTAGAGGTAAATAGTTTCTAAGGTCTTCAACCAAGAAATGATTCTATTATACTCTTTGATAATAACAACGAATTATAACTACACTCATACATTTAGGAGAAAGTAGGCTTTATGTTCTTTACCGAACATCTTGTTTTTCACGGCCAGTGAATTAAAACTCAGCAATTCTTCTAGGTTTGTGCCGTGTATTGTGTGGAGTTTCGCGTAGGGCACCAAGCTGGCTCATCAGCGGGCCCTGGGTGTCCCCCACACAAACCCCACACAAGGCACGGCAAAAAAAAAACTAGAAGAATTGATGAGTTTTAATTCTCTGGCCGTGAAAGCAAATATACCATCTTTTTGGAAGTCTTCATAGGGAGGTTATGGCTGCTTGAGCTTTTAGTTCTTGGAGTAAAGAGGCGCAGGTGCGCTTCTTAAAAAGGGAGTTAGCGCTCAGTTCGCTACTCCTATCGGGGGTCCGACCGGGTACACCAAGATGATGTGCTGATGTGCCAGCTTGGTGTCCTAGGCGAAACCCCACACAATACACTGCAAAACCCTAGAAGAATTGCTGAGTTAAAATGTGTCTGTTGTGTTTTTGTTTATTGAAGGGCATACCAATATTGTTTGTTTTTCTGTCTGGTGCGTACATGAATAAATCGGAAGGTTTTCCGACGCGTGAGCAGGCCACATAAGGCTGTCCATTTGGGAAGCATGGATTTTTCAAATGCAGTCAACATATTTGCAAGGATTGTCCCTGTTCTTTATTGGTGGTCATCGCAAATGCGAGTTGCACCGAAATGACTCGTGCACCACATACTGTGAAATCCATTCACTAATTCAGAAACATTTGCGGGCATGCACACGACAATTAACCAAAGTTCATTCGTTGAATCGACTCGTGCGCCACCAATTGTAAAAGTAGTTTACTAAATCAAAAACCTTCACGGAAGTGTGCACAGCAACTCACCATTGTAATCGGATAAATGGTCTATGAACTCATACGGGACAAACCGACAAACAAACAAATTATCAAGAAACATTTATGTATATAGATAGACTACCGGTAGTAATTGAGTCACATCTGGCTTCGTCATGTCAAGCAATTAATACAAATTCCGCAATTGCCTTAAATATCACGATTTGAGACTTTCTCGTAGCCCCCTCATCCCTTGGTGTGACATAATTTGTGGTCAATGTTTTTGGGGTGCCCTAAGTTTCTTTTCTTGTTTGTTGTATTTAACCGCCCTCTGAAGATAGTTGCATAAAGAGCCTTTGTAACCTAAGTGGCATATACAACAGCAACAGTTAATTCAAATTCTACTTACTGTACATACGATTTTTCCTGCCATTCGCTCAAGTAACTTTGATACCTTAACAAACTATAAACAAAGAGACAATAATTAAATTGAGGGTATATTTGGTCGTTATGCAGCTCATCCAGTATAAATACAACGTTTTAACAAACAATTCAATATGTTCAGTCAGAAAGCTTGGGGAAGGAAGATTGAAATCTATGCAGAATTACATTGAGACATTAATCAATATTCTTGTTTCTTTTGCGAATTAGGTTAATATTAAATCCCATGTTTGAAAGTAATGGTAATTTACTGGTGTGTGTGTACATGTAATCTATGATTTGATTGGGAGGCAGGTGGACGTTACCTTTTAAGGAATGCTACGATCCGAGCATTCACTTCCAGTTGAGGCAGCAAACCACAAAAAGCAATATTTTGGAAAGGCAGAGAGACATTTGAATCAAAATCTCTTGTCAGCCATCCCCAAGAGTTTGAGAGGACATCGCTCCAACCCCTTGCCAGATATAAAATCCTCCGAGGTAGATTCGTGAATCAAACCCGGCTTGTCTGGGTGGTAAGCTGCTGTGCTTACGTACTCCTGCACAACGATGATGATTGAGAACTAAGTCGCTGTGGTTCTTCAGACAGGCGCCATCCCAGGATTCACCAGCAGCTGAAATAGGAAACCATTTTAAGGATGGTCGCTTGTGATATTCGAGCCTGACTGTCTTATACTCTCATGGATACAAGCCACTGTTGTTAAAATCGTCGCTATCTGGTCTTAACATTCTTTAGTATATTGTCCAGAATGGCTCTCACTTGAGAGGCTTCTATTTTGATTCCTAACTCCGACAGAAAGTTAAGATTTGGTATGAGGGCTGCCACAGGGTGCAGTCTGCCTCGTGGAAGAATTGGAGTAGCTAATTGATACATGTAGCACCCTATAGCCCAAAAAATAAGGTAATGTGCCTAGTGATATTTTCAGATATTGAGCAAGGTAGCAGTCGTCCTTGAAAATGTGCGGTCGTCCCAGGTCAAATCACGGTTCTTACATTAAGAGGAATTTGTTTGTGTCAGTCATTCTGGCAGTGAATGTCTTCCATCTTCTGGAATCTTAGACTGCGGCTGCTTCGTTTGGCGCAGCCAACTTAAAAAGGCTACATTCTCGGCGTCACGGGTCGCCGAGCAGCCTTTGAACTTGGGAACCTAGCCAGCGCAGCGGTGACCAATTGAGCTGTAGGCGGAGTCGTCTTTCTTATCTGTTGGCTGATAAACTGGAGGCGCTTCCTGCTCATTTATCATTATCACGCTGTGATATATGGCGTGCTCATCTGTAATCATTTTGTTGTGACGGCATCTACCAGTACAGTTCTGTTGCCTTTTCCCCCTTAAATATACAAAATGGCAAATCTTTGCGCGTTACGCCTAGCACGAAGTTTGCGTACAATTATTTGATTCATTACCGTTTAATTAACTTAATTATTTCTTTGTTGGATCTTACAGTGCCTATAAAACATTAGAAAACACGGGAAAATCATGGATTCAATGGCCTGTCGGTCTGACTGCTTAGCCTGTGTGTGAACTAACTAACTAAATAAATAAATAAATTGCACGTGCACAAGCCTTATGCCTAATCCAAGGTGTACACAATTTTAATTCCTTTTTTTCAGAACTTTTTAGAAAGCCCATGCCCCGAGTTCTTTTTGTTGTTGTTGTTGTTGTTGTTGTTGTTGTTATTTTGGTCATTTAGCCCCGTGTACTATGGTGTGTGTACAATTTGTTTGATAACTCGTGTTATTGTGAAGACTGTAGTAGGCCTATTGTAAGTATTTATGATTCAGGTGAGGGTTGGATAGGAGGCAGCCGTGGCCGTAAGTCAGGAACTATGCCTTGAGTAGAAGTCGGAAACCACGGAAAACTATTTCCAGGACGACTGTGGTTGAAATCGAACCCACCTGTTCTCAGTTTTACCTCACGAGTTTGAGTGTACCCCGTTCCAGCCCTCAGATCATATCAGAAATAAATTCCTTGACCGAGCCGGGAATTGAACCCGCACTTCCGGGCCGACAGCCATGAATGCTAAGCACTACACGACAAGTTGGTTGAGTTCTTTTTGTATAAAACTGCACAAGTTGTTGCTGATTATTGTGAGACTTGAATGTATTATATCGGGATTCTTATGTAAGACTGCTGTAGTGTACTTTCAAACTTGCCTGTACGACCTGCATTACTTCATAGTCGCAAGACAAGTATTTGTTGAACTTCCTTAAGCTTAGCCAATGAACAGTTAGGTTCCATGTCGCATACCATCAAGATCCAAGAACACTGCCATGGAATTTCTCTTTTATCTTAAATGAAGATGAACAAGATATTGAATATTTCTACCTAGGCCAGAAAGTTTGCTTGCACACAGTTATCTACTAGCTAACGAAATAATTGCTCTTTAGTCGGTCAACAGACCAGAATTAAAATCCTTGGCAGATCTGACAGCAGAGCAATTAAATTGATAGATTATACAGGAAACCTTGAACAATGGCTTCTAAAATTTCAATTTTTCTAACTAGCTGTGCAATTCTCCTTCTTCCCTCTCTATCCGCTTCATATCAACCTAGAATTAAGCTAGTGAGAAACGGGTAAATCAGCCGAGGTCATATAACAGTGCAATGGTGTGGTAGATTGGACATTGCTAAACAAGTGACCAATACATCGCACGAGCGCAACACTCACTGTCCGCGGGAACTTTTGCACAGGCCTAGATATTCCATTTTCCCAATCTTGTAAAGTCAGGAATGTTGGTACTGTAATCCCAGGACATCTCTGTTAAACGTAAACCGTCAGCTAGTCCATACATCATATTTCTACTTGATGCTCCCTTTATCGACCATTTCTATCTGAATATCATTCTTTGTTGTCAAACCGCGCGCTCTCTTGTACGCCTCAAGAACCATCTATTTCCGTCTTAGAACATTATTGTTTCCTGGCACCCTTCTCCGCTCTGCTCCAATCTTCTTAACATTTCATCCCTCATCGTGATATGGTCTATATTTTACATCTCCTCCCTTCTTCAAGTGTGTGTGTCTCCTTGACAATTACTCCATCTTTCTTGCTGTTGGATTGAGAATTCAGATTCATTTCTTACTATACCTACTTAAGTGTATGACATTCAGGCCTGAACAACCTCCACATGCCTCGTCTTGAAATCATTTATTACTGAGTTCATTCAACCTGTACTAGGTCCATTTTCATATTTCTCTAACCATATAATGTTAACTTCTGTTGTTGTTGTTGATTCATTTAGAAACTCTGTGACATCGTGGTTATTGTGATGGCTGTATGTGTGTATTTGTAATTCAGATGAAGATTGGGAAGGAGGCGACCGCGACCATTAGGAACCATCGTGGAATTCGCCTGGAGTAGAAGTGGGAAACCACGGTAAACCACCTCCGGCAAGCATGGTTGAGGTTAGAATCGAACCCACCTCTTCTCAGTTTTGCCTCACGAGGCTGAGAATACCCCGTTCCAGGCCTCAGACCAGAATTGAATTTCTTATCAGAAACGATAATCGAACACAGTAGTCTACCTCTGAATCCGGACTCTCAATATGTACCCTGACACTGAGGAAGGTGGCGTGGCCCCTATCTACTCTGAATATTACCAAGTACCGGTATGAGCCGTGTGCTGGCAGTTTGCGCCGTTGGTTCTAATGTTACCAAAAGAGGAATTCCAGTGTTTTCTATACTGGGCCCTACCAAATGCCTATTATTGCTTTGTTGTAATGATCCAGCTCTTCCCTTCGTCAGCCCAATGGTCACTTAGCGGGACTTGCTGCTTCCCTCACATCATTAGTGCGGAAGAAATGAGAATTTCATAATGATAGTAACAAATAGTGTGGTACATCCATTGCAGTGGCTACTACGAGCGTCCCCCGTCATATCATTGTTTCATCAGACGGTCGTGCGTTGTTGCATTTTGTATGTGTAATTCTGGAGCCGACATGACGTATGGGACGGCGCCATTGGGGGGACTGGCCATTATCACACATGCTCACTCAGATTTATTGAGGAATACACACATTACCTGGCCCTCATTAGGGAGACTATCAGAGGCTTGGGTGGTAGGCTTCTCCACCCAGCCTAGCAGTCCTATGGCTCTTTACGCTGTTCTGAATGGAAATGTGAGAACTGCTATGCCCAAGATCGTGGGTTCTAACCCGGCCGAAGTCTGAGCGTTAAAATCCTTCAGAGCGCCTTCCTTCGGAGGGGAAGTAAAGCCGGCGGGCCTTTGTCATAGATTTATGGCATGTAAAAGAACCTACCACTACAATAGGTAGTTTGTAGCCAAATTTGCAGGTTATATTTGGTTAGAAACGCTCTATCCTGTTCCAATGTTCGCCGCTAGGTGTCATTGACAGTGGAATCTGGTAGCCAAAGTTGGAGCTACTTGCTGGGAGCCTACGGGCGTTCACTTTAAATAACCTGCTATGGCATTTAGCTGCAATTCATAAACTTTGTAATGAAAGTGGGATCTGTCATACAGTTACTGTGCTGCTGTCCCGCGTCGTAGCGGTGCTTGTTGAGTAGTGCACCATGACTACGAGGGCACCTGCAAGGTGTCCGGAAATCTGTTAGACACAAATTTCATCCGAAACCCACAGCTCATCCCCTCTTACGTGTGTTGTTGATTCATGGAGGGGTTTTGCAACATCATGGTAATGTAGCCCCGTGTACTTGGGTGTGTGTGGATTTTGTCTCATAACCTGTGTGATTTTGATGATTGTATTAGTGTGTGTAATTGTAATTCAGATGAGGATTGGGAAGTAGGCGTACGTGGCTCATATTTAGAAACCACCCCGGGATTCGCCTGGAGTAAGTGGGAAACTACAGAAAACCACGGAAAACCACTTCCAGAATGGCTGAGGTGGGAATCGAACCTGCCTCTTCTCAGTTTTGCTCACGAATTTGGTGTACCACGTTCCAGCCCTCAGACCAGAATTATATTTCTTAGCAGAGCCGGGAATCGAACCCGGGCTCCTGCGGTGACAGCCAAGAGCGAGGCGGATTCGTCCTAGGCTACTTGAAGCGAGGGAAAACAAATCTTCTGTCAAAGGGTGAGAGAACCCATGACCCTTCCAAATATCGCCCTATCACCTGCCTGTGCACCCTATATAAGATATTTTAATCTTGCATTGCACGTAAGATTTATGAACACATACATATTCATAACATCCTGGCTGAGGAGGAGAAAGGGTGCATGAAGAAGTCCCAAGGTTGCAAAGAGCAACTTGTAATCGACACAGTTACTATGGAACAAGCAAGAAAGATGACGCGCAACCTCTACATTACCGTTATTGATTACAAGAAAGCTTTTGATTCGGTGCTACATTCCTGATTATACTAAATCCTGAAGATGTATAAAATAGATCATGCCAGCATTATAAGTCTGCAACATATGATGTCGCAGTGGGGGACCTTGTTTAAAGTCCGCGGCACCTACCTCCCTACTTCAGTAGTCCTATACGTGATGTCTGCTCCAGAATTACACATACAAAATGCTACAACGCGTGACCGTCTGATGAAAGAATGATATGACGGGGGGCACTCGTAGTAGCCACTACAATGGATACACCACACTAGCCCATTTGTTGCTATCATTATGGAATTCTCATTCCTGTTGCACTACAGAAACACAGATTATGAGACACGTTCAACACACACCCAACTACACGGGGCTGACGACTAAGAATGTCCCAAGCCCCTAAAATGAATTAACAATATTAAGTCATTGTGCCATGTCATTTGCTTACTTGAACATGCTGAGCAGTTGAGCAGCTCACGAGAGTTGCTTCGGCGCACAGCCGCAGGGCGAGCAAGTGTACTTAACTGAGATTCTTTTGCTGGAGCGGGACCAGCGGCCGACTGCCGGGCGCGAGTGCCTTCCGCCAGCCAACCGAGCTGGGCCCGCATGGTTGCGCGAGGCGTAGGTGAGCTAAGCAGGGTCATTAAAGTTATTATGTCACTAAACTTTCAACTACTAGGGTGTGTAGTGTCAGCCCTCAGATAAGAAGGTAGCATAAACAACAACTGCAAGATTTAAATTAAAGAAGCACAGATGTTTCTTTATTTCTTAGGAATCTAGATGACCTCACGTCACCAATATCTTTTCACAGTAGATACTAAAAATGTTCTCCTTCAGCTGACAGACAGTAACTTTGGAAGTTAAAGCGTTACACTATATAGCTACTCCTGCACCCCCCTGCGTGTCTACTGTAATTAATCGAAGGCACGGACCTAAGCCCGTTTGATGTTCAATTGTGGGTTGATTTAAATACAAAGTGTACAGATCAATTACCCGTACCCTAGTGGAGCTGGAGAACAATATACGGCAGCAGATATCCCTCACAACAGAAGGGAATTGCATCGTGTAAACGCTAATTTATTTACACGGTACAGCCCGCATACACTTGAAATGTATTCACCAATAAGGGTCTATTGTATATTTAGGAAATTTCGAGAAATTACGTAGCTGGTTGTTCGCTGTATGCTCGGTTATGACATGGTCCTTATTCGAATAAAATGAAGTAGTGATAGATGGTGATATGATACGAATATAAATAAGGGAAGGAGGGGGTTAGTTAGTTACTGAATGAGTTTGTTTGATTAACGTGACTGTTAATCTTGCGATTGTGAATCACGATTTTACGTACAAAGAATAACGAACCACAGGACGTGACGTTACATTATGAAACGTTTATGCATTAACCAGGAATCAAACCCGGTATGTTTTGGTAAAAGGCAAGTGCCATCACGTCCACTTTACATCAACGTATGTTTTTAAACATAATGATGTCATTTGAGGGTTTATTACTTTGTAGCCTATACATAACTACAGTTTTATGCGCATGCTAATGTAACTTCAGCACGACTGTTAATTCCATTCGAGATGCGGGCTTATATGGTGTTATAGACCCTTATTTGATCAGTTACAACGCCTGTTACTCTTCAGTTTCATAATCCATTCTGATGTCATCCATTGAATTGTGGTTAAACTAACAGAACCAGCATACATAGGGGAGTACATTTTTATCGGGAACTGATTGTGGATAAAGTGTTTATTGGACACTTGGTCGTCCTTAAGCTTCATTCCATGTCCCATAGATTTAAAGTGAACTCACTACCATGACTTAATAGGAAGGTGGCTATGACGTCATGACTCATAAAACAATCACCACCATCTACAGTATTCGGCTCAAATATTCCATATCCCACCCTGAAGCGGTCCATCTAAGTACAGTTCGACTTTCTTGTGTGCAGATTCTTGGCTATCGCCCTGGAGGTCAGGTTCAATTCCCGGCTCTATCAAGACATTTAATTGTGGTCTGAAAGCTGGAACGGGGTACACTCAGCCTCGTGAGGCAAAACTGAGAAGATGTGTTCGATTTCCATCTCAGCCATCCTGGAATTGGTTTTCCGTTGTTTCCCACTTCTACTCCAGGAAAATGCCGGGATGGTTCCTAACGTAAGGCCGCGGCCACCTCCTTCCAAATCTTCATCTGAACATGCGGCCAGGGGATGCCAAGATCTTGTCTCTTCGGAAATTCAGGCTGTACATAAATAGGTACATTGTATAAATAAACTTCTGTATGATTGAATGCATGAATGCATGAATGCATGTATGGAGTGATTGAGGTGATGAAAGTGCGTGCTTGAGAGAGTGAGTGAACTGTGTCAATATTCTAAATATGTAAATAATGCAAATATCTTTGTAAAACATGTAAATATTGCAAAACCCAATGTAGATGTAAATTGTGCCAGTGTAACATGTAATATGTATGTGGGGCTTGCCCTTTTTCACTAGGCCTTCCATACTTCTGTTTGATTTATGGTAAACAAATAATAATATTAATAATATCGTATGGCCTCGGGTGCCGGATGCAAGCTTTGTTTTATGACACCCAAAGGGTAGCTTGCATGTCGAATTTCGTTGTTCCTTGAAGCACTATGAAAGTCAAGGATGTTAGATATCTAAGCTCCTTGAACAATATGGCGCTCTCTAGAGAGAAATGGGGAACTTTGTGTTGGCGAAAACTCCCGAGATTAATTTTGTCATTATGAACACGGTCTACTGAATTCAAATGGGTTCTTTGACATGGTGTCGAAATTTTTTCCGCCTTTCAAAAATCACTTACCACGGCCAGGAGTGAACCTGCAAGCTTGGGGTTAGTAGACCGACACGTTGACCACTCACCCACCGTGGCAAGCTTGATTTATGGTAAATAAATAATAATAATAAGAATAATAATTACAAATTCACACACTAATACAGCCATCACAATAACACAGGTTATCAGACAAAATTCTACACACACCCAATTACACGAGGCTCAAGCACATGCTGCTAATAACCAATATTTCTCACGCTCTTAAAATGAAAAAACAAATGTAAAATTATCTCTACTTGCATCGTATTTTCTCTGGGATATTGTTCTCGGTTTTGCGGTGAATTGATTGTGGTAACCGAGAGAGAGGTAATCCTCCATTATCGTGGAAGTATGTCAACACTTCTTCCGTGTGTTCCAACAGATGAGATAACCAGCACGTATCCATGGCAACGGGACGTTCAAGCTCTGGACAGATAACAAGCGCTATGATAAATGGGAAACTAATTTCAAATCGATAACTTGATTATCTAGAAAATTGCTGGCAGAAAATGTGTGGATCACCGCAACCCGTGTGTTATAAATTATGCGTTACCAGGAATAGCTAATGTAGATTTCATTGATTTACCATGGATTATAGAGACTAACTCTCCAATAAGTGAAAGTGAATTTAGTGCAGTAGATTAGGGTCATTTTGTATGAAAAGATGGATGAAATGTTCCCAAATATTATTCGTGGGATTTACATTTTAATGGCATGGCCATATGCAGTATTAATCGTTGTATTTTCGCCCCTTAGGACAGTCTGACTTCCCAGTATTTGGTTCAAAGCGGACCGTGAAAGTTTCCACTTGAGCTTATCCCTGATCATAAGAGTTTCAATCTGTACAGTATGTGCCAGAAAATAAGCCATCCTTTGTTTGTGACACCACACATTTTGTAGAGGACATTGGAAAGGAATCCCATATTGTTATAAAAATACTGTGTCTGTTTTGTGTTCTGTGTTCATTATCAAACAATAGATCGTATTTCAACGTTACAAGTATTTCAACTTTTTTTCTTCGTGTAGCCTCCTGAGAGGCCGAGTGCAGGTCTTTCTAGTCGACGCCCGTGGGCGACCTGCGCGTCGGGATGAGAGATGGAAAGGATGAAGGTGAATGAAACTGGGCAAGGATGTGGAAGGAAGCGGCCGTGGCCTGTCAGAAGGTACTGTCCCAGCATTTGCCTGATGTTGAAAAATGGGAAACCACGGAAAACCATTTCAAGGACAGCCGACGGTGGGGCTCGAACCCACGCGTCTACCGAGTCAGTAGAGAGCTAGGCCCCTTGACCTAACGCGGAGCTTTAGCCCGCGTAGCCACTACTGTCGGTTATTTCAACGTTACAAATGCCTTAAAGATACTTCTCAAGTTGAACTTGATGATTTAAATGAACCTCTTGTTTGACGTCTTGCTGAGTGTCACAATTGTTTAAGCGTTGACTCTCAAAAACTCAAAATAGTGGATTCAGTCTTCTGAAATACGAGGGAGTATAAATGCAACAAATGGACTTGGTAGCGTTAAAGATCCTTCCTATCCCTGGAAAAATTCTGACACAGCACCCTCTCTAAAACCATAGCACTTAAAAAGGGAACGTGAAACCCACAATATTATTGCCTACTTGTTGCTGTTGTTGTTGTTTGAGTTTTCAATCATGCGACTGGTTTGATGCAACTTTCCATGATTCCCTGTCCTGAGCTAATCGTTTCATCTCTACATAGCTACCACACCCTACATCGGAGGCAATCTGTTTAACGTAATATAACCTTGCTCTACCACTACAGCTCTTATCCTGGACCCTTCCTTCTATAACTAAGTTTGGTATTGATGGGTGTCCTATCAACCTATCTCTTCTCTTCATTAGCAGTCGCCAGAAACATCTCTCCTTTCCCACTCGTCTTAATACCTGTTCATTCGTAACCCTATCTACCCATCTGATCTTCATCCTCCTCCTGTAACACCACATTTCAAACGCTTCAATTATCCTCTTTTCTGCTGCTCCAACAGTCTAAGTTTCACTTCCATAGAGTGCCAAGCTCCAGACAAAGGCCTTCAAAAATGACTTACTAATACCTCAATTTATATTCGATGTCAACAGATTCCTTTTCTGTAGAAATGCTTTCCTTGCCTGTACTAACCTACTTTATATATCATCATTGCTTTGGTTATTTTGCTTCCTAAGTAACACAAGTCTCCTGCTTCCTTTGGCTTATCACCTGTCAATTTGACAGCCATAGAGGTTTCCGATTTCTTTTGACTACATTCCAATATTTTTGTTCTAAATTTATTAATTTTCATCATGAATTCTATCGTCAAGACAGAATCCATAAAATTTAAAAACTCATTCAAATCCTCTGGTGGGTCGGCTAAGATGACGATGTCATCAGAATTGGAATTATTTCTCCTTGAATCTTGGATTTTTTCTCCAATTTCCTTCATTGCCTGTTCAATGTACAGATTGAAATGTATGGGTGATAAGTTGCAGCCTTGCGTTACACCTTTCTGAATACCAGCTCCTCTCTCTGTCCTTCCACTCGAATAACTGCTGTCTGGTTTCTGTATATAGGTAGATAGTAGAGCACCCTCCTATCCCTGTACTTGCCTATTTTTGGCATCTACATTTTTTTTAGAATCTACAGTAAGTGTGCGACGTATGTTGATGGTTGTTTGGTTTAAATACTCAGTTGCCATATAACTGGCTGCCTTAAAACATGCATAAGAAACTTGCATTGCGCATCCTTGGTATTCTTTGGAGTGTCTCCGTCGTAAAGCAAGGAACCTCATCTTCTCCAGTGCGTGTTGGGCTCGCTGAGCGTACTTCCTCTGATAACACTTCGCAGTCCTTGTCCCTATCAGCCACATACCTGCACAAGTGTGAGATTCGCTTTGTCTTCAATTGCATGCCGTCATTTCATATCACTAATTCACATTGTTTTATCACTAAATATCTAGAGAAGTAGTATTGTTACACATGTAAGTTATATTACCAAAAGTGAGCTATATTTAACCCTGAAATTTTATATACTTTTCAGTTTGCCAACTCTATTGTACCAAATATTAATGGGTGTTACTTCCTAAAGAAGGCTTAAGAAACTTAATGAAAATAATTAATACACTTGAATGACTAGTTTCGATCGCCAAGCCATCATCATCGGATCCTTTACACTAAGGCTATCAACCTATGTCTGCGAATATGTGGGTTAAGTTATTTACGCTATTTACACTATTTTAGTTACATTTTTTAAACTTTAAATTCCGACTGCGACACGACACTTTTATAAGGGTTTTAGAAGATAATTTATATTTTCTCGGTCATATCTATGTTTAAATTATTTTGTAACAGATCTGATTTCGGTAATTTTTTGATTTTATGAAAAGAGTCTCTAAATTACTATATAAGCGGCTTCGGTAGTATAGTCGGTAACATCCTGAACTACTATGCCCAACATCGTGGGTTCAAATCCGGTCGAAGTCGTCGGATTTTAAGAGCGTTAAAATCCTTCAGTATGCCTTCCTTCGGAGAGGAAGTAAAGCCGGTGGGCTCATGTCATAGATTTATGGCATGTAAAAGAATCTACCACTACAATTGGTACTGTGTAGTAAAATCTGTAGGTTATATTTGGCGGGTTAAAAACGCTCTATCAAATTCCAACGTTCGTCGCTAGGTGTCAGTGACAGTAGCATCTGGTAGCAAAAGTTGGAACTACTTGAAATTGAACTTGTTGGGAATCCACGGGCGTTCAATTAAAATACCCTGCTGTGGCCATTGGCTGCAATTCATATATAACAATAATAATGATAATAATAATAATAATAATAATACCACGAACCTACTACGTTGTCGTAGCAGGGGGAGAGGTGATACTCCCACGTGGCGCGTCCCAGGTGGCGGATAGGGGGGTCCTCACTGGCTTGCCAGCGGACTTGAGGGAAATAAAATACCTCTCGCGGACCAAACACTCTGTAAACAGCTGCAGAACATCGAGTGGCACCTCTCGATCTCAACAATCGAGTTGCAACCATGTGATCATTTCATGTGATCACCCCAACCTTTCACTTTCAACTTGTGAACCTGGCATGATGGATCGTATTGGATCACAGCAACTACCCCAGGCCCCGGACTTATACAGTTCGGGTTCTCCCGATCATCGGATTCTGGGGGATCGGGAGCATCATGCTGAGAAGAGTCGGAGCTTCTCAAAATCTCTTCGCCCGAAGAAAAAGAACTTCATCGGAACAGTCAATGTGAACACTTTGCTCAAAACTGGGAAACTTAAACATTTAATTGACACCTTGAATAAATTTGATATTCAAATTGCAGCCATTCAGGAAACACGTTTCCAAGACGAAAATCATTTTGATTCAGAAAACTTTAGGATATATAAGGGGAAACCAGCCATAAAAATTGGAGATAATTTATCACAATTTGGAACAGCGTTTTTTGTAAGAAAAACAATAGCCAGTTCAGTACTCAACTTTACTTCTCCCTCCGAAAGGATCTCCGTTCTCTCAATAAAATCAAGCAACAAGGCATACACATTGATTAATGCCCACGCTCCCATAAACAATGACAATAAGAAAAACCCTCAGAAAGTAGAAGACTTTTGGGAACTCCTTGAGGAAACCATCAGCAAAATTCCTAAACATCATGTGAAAATTTTACTCGGTGACTTTAACGCACAGGTTGGTAGAGAAAAGAAGTATAGGTCCATAGTTGGTCATCATCCAGCACATTGGAGAACAAATCAGAATGGTGAGCATCTGATAAATTGCTGTAAATCCTTTAATTTGAGGCTCATGTCTACATATTTCACCAGGTCTCCACACAAGAAGAAAACATGGAAATCACCAAATCCAGCACTAGGAGAATTCCAAATTGATCATGTAGCAGTGTCCAAACAGAACATATGTGAAATCCTAAATGTTAGAGTGCGCAGGGGAGTGATTGACTCTGATCACTACTTAAGCCAAATCAAAGTGAAATTCCAGCCTAATAGATCCAAACCAAAAACTAAGAGATTACTAAGAGTGGATCCGGAGCACCTCAAGCAGAACGCCAAAGAATTTCTTCAGGCCATAAAAGAGCAAAATCCCAAAGACTGGAGGGACTTAGGAAACTCAATTCTGACATCAGCACAGAAGTTAGGGCAGCCCCCAAGGAAAAGGAAACACAGATGGTGGAACACAACCTGTGATAAAGCAATTGAAGACAGAATTAAAGCCTGGAATAAATGGCACGGACATCAGACAACTGAACGATGGGAATTATTCCTTAAGATCCAGAAATCAAGAGCTAAGATCATCCGCAGGGAGAAGCGGACATACGACAGGAATAAACTCATAGAGATAGAACAGGATTTCCTAAAAAACAACACCAGAAGTTTCTATAAGACCTTCCGTGAGAGTCTGTCTAGTTATCAACCACCTAGCATATGTTTCAGTAGACCAGATGGCTCACTAGAAACAAACACCAAGGAAAACTGCAAGATCTTAGCAGATTACTTCCAGGACCTACTCGACTGTGACCCACCGAAAGAAAAAATGCACTTTGAAAAGCCTGCACCGAATCCAGATTCACATCCACCGACAATGGAAGAAACAGCTGAAATCATTCAATCTCTTAAAAACAACAAAGCACCGGGAGAAGACGGTATTACCGCTGAAATGTTGAAACTCGGTGGGGAAGAGGTCACCAGAAGAATCCACGCAATTTTAAAAGCAATTTGGGAAACAGAAGTGATCCCACAGGACTGGAAGTGCGCGTTAATACATCCATTGCACAAGAGAGGTAACAAAACTGATCCAAACAACTATAGAGGTCTATCCCTATTATCTGTGGCCTATAAAATCCTATCTAAAGCTCTTCTGAACAGACTAGAGAAACAAACAGACCATTTGATTGGTGAATATCAAGCGGGTTTTAGAAAAGGGCGTTCATGTGCTGAACAGATATGGAATCTGAAGATGATTTTGAAGATCCGCAGATCCAACCCCACAATTGTCACCTTTGTGGACCTAAAGAAAGCATATGATTCTGTGGACAGGCAGACCCTGTTTGAGACGCTAGAAGAACTTCAAGTGGACAGGAAGACCAGAGAACTGATTTGTCAGACTCTCACCAATACAACATCGAAGGTGAAGTTTCTTGGGGAAATTTCTGACTCTTTTGAAGTACGAACAGGTGTTCGCCAAGGAGACGGACTTTCACCCCTTCTATTTAACCTGGTTCTAGATAAAGTCATCAGAGAGTGGGAAAAGAACATCAAAGGCGTTAGCATAGGAACTGCTGGAAACAAAATCAATGTGAAATGCTTGGCTTTCGCAGATGACCTAGCGATTATCACTAGGAACAAAGAAGAAACTAAGCATGCTATTGAGACATTATACAGAATAGCATCACAAGCAGGCCTTCAAATATCATTTGAAAAAACCAAGTACATGAAGAATTTTCAGCAAAAGAAGAAGAAAGAAAAAATAGAAACAGCGTATGGAGCAATTTCACAAGTAGAATTTTTTAAATACCTTGGAGAAATAATTCTTCCTTCAGGATTGGACAGTTTGGCTAACACAGAAAGAGCCTCAAAACTTCATAGAGCATTCAGACTAACATGGGATCACTATAATAAAAGAGTAATGTCACATAATGCAAAACTGAAACACTACAAAACAGTTGTACTACCGGAAGCTCTATATGCTTCAGAAACCATAGTTTTAGGAGGTCATTCTAAAATTACAAATATAGAAAAGCAAGACGTAAAATTCTTAGAAAAATATTCGGCCCCACACAAGAAAACGGAATTTGGATTAAAAGACGAAATTCAGACCTATACCGTCACACAGATAGTTTCAGCAACACGGTACGAAAAATACGTTTAACATTTTATGGACACCTCTTCAGGATGGACGATTATAGACTTACAAAAAGGTTATTCAATGTAATAAATTCTCAGAAATCAAGGATAGCCTGGCTGGATGAATCAAGAGAGGACCTGCAAGAGTTGAACATCGGAGAAAATATTCTGAGAAACCGCAAAGTCTTCAGGACCGCAGTAACAAAGCACAAGTTTAGGGTGAAAACTAGTGGCAGGACTGGAACCAAGTGGACAGAAGAACGGAAGAAGCAGCACAGTGACTTCATGAAGAGATTTTGGGAAGATAGGAAGGCGAATATCATCAAGCCGAAAAACAAGTTCAAGCGCGCTCTATAATGGGCAAAACGCAAAAAGAATAATAATAATAATAATAATAATAATAATAATAATAATAATAATAATAATATCGTATGGCCTCAGTGCCGGGTGCAAGCTTTGTTATTTAACACCCAAAGGGTAGTTTGCATGCCGAATTTCGTTGTTCCTTGAAGCACTATGAAAGTCAAGGAGGTTAGATATCTAAGCTTCTTGAGCACTATAGCGCTTTCTAGTAGAGAAATGAGGAACTTTGAGTTGGCGGAAACTCCCGAGTTTAATTATAAACACGGCCTACTGAATTCAAAATGGGTTCTTTGACATGCCAACACCGTATGACATAGTGTCGTAATTTTTGCCGTCTTTCAAAAATCACTTACCATTGCCAGGAGCGAACCTGCAAGCTTGGGGTTAGTAGACAGACACGTTAACCACTCACCCACCGTGGAAATCACCATATAGTTTCAATTACTCGCAACTTTATATTTTTTAATAGTTTCTTCCGACAACTTAAGACAGTGTGGTTGAAACTAGTCCTGTAATATTAAACAACTTATAATAATATATTTATTGACTATTGGTGAATTTATTTAATACCATTTAGATTCCCATTACCTAAGTTCAATGTAAACTTGCGTAACTCGTCAGGTTTGTTTGTGTTATGTGATTGTTTGTTTGTTTGTTTGTTTGTTTGTTTTGATAGTGTTAGTGGCTATTGACCCTCTAGTGCACTTGTATAGTGTAATTACTGTATATGTAATGGTTAGTAAATTGTCAGGTTACTGTTCTAACTTGAATATGGATTATGGAACTTAGCTGGTTATTTGTGCGATGTGGTGTGTTCCCATTCAGCTTCTGTCACAATTCACTGCCCGGTTTGAGCTATATTTAACGCTAGAAATGTACACTTATATTTAGGACTCCAAGAGTACTCTACGACACTGAGCATCCTACAAGATAAACACATGTTATGGTCTTCAGGTCGACTCCGGATATAATGGACCTGGACTCGATTGCTGGCTTTGCCAAAAAATTCAGTTCTGATCTGAGAGCTGAAACGAGGTACATTCAACCTCGTGAAGTAAAATCAAGAAGAGATGGGATCGATTCCCATATCAAAAAATTAGCAAAACTCTCCAATAATTGAAAATAAAAGAAAATACTAGCGCGGTCCATTTGGGTGAGCTTGCCGAGTTTTTCTATCTTCTTCAACCAATCGCACTACTTCAATCATACCCGCAGCAGTCTGTCAACGGTGAGAGGTCCCACAGTACAGGCTGGGGAAAGTGCTTGTAACAGCAGTATAGCTGTTTTCAGCTCCTTTAAAAAAATAGAAAAGACGTAGGGTGGATTGGCACAGCTGGTTAAGTGTTAACCACCAAAATGAGTTGATTGGATCCTGGCGAAGTTCAGTGGCATTTAAGGGTGTATACGTGTCATGCCATTTGATCTAATCCTGCACTCTGGCGTCCTATGCTCACATGAGTTTAGAGAGACTTTAAACCCCTACATTATTATTACTATTATTATTAGACTATTCTATTATTTATTTTCGAGAACAAGAAGTGCAACTGCTCTGGTACTCATAGATCGATATTTCGTAATTTCTGAGTAGATAGACTACTGCTCGAGTCCAAGCTCCGTGAACCTGACAGGAATGTGGATCGTGGATGATGAGGATTTACTTGCGGGTTTCCCGGTCCGTGCCTAATAACAGAACCAAATACATTGGTTGGTGACTCGCTCACTCTTTCGCAACACAGTGGTTTAGGCAACGTCCTTTGGTTAGTAGTATTGGAATTCTTAACACGGCGGACTGTTGACAGGCCCTTCTATTCCTGCCTCCCACGTCATCTCACCCCGCAAATTCACAGACCTTGGAACCGAGCTGTACCTGCTCAATAACTTTCTCAGCAGTCGAGTAAATCGGAGCTGTTAGTCTGGAGCCCCTGTAACGTCTTTTTACCCGCGAAACATCGCTACTCTAATGGTTGACTACCAGTGCGGTAGGTACCCCAGGGATAACATAACGAATAGTACTTCTGAAGTTAAACTTTCGCAACTACTATTCGTAATTTAATGTCAATATCAATGGCAAAAACTTGGAATCGAAGATGGTCCTTCTTGTAGCGATATCAAAACAGGTGTGAGTCAGCAAGGCACTTTCTCTGATATCAGCGTGGGCTCTTGCATGATAATACAAGTAAGCTGGCTTTATGGCCCTCTTCACTGGCAGTAGAGCGTTTCTGGCCCCACATATTCATTATAAACTGAGCCTCTAAGGAGCTTACTGCTTGACCCCTCTTCGGCAATCAATTGTCATTCCTCCACTCCATCATAGGATCGGCCGCACTCCTATCTACTAACATGCAGCAGTGCGGTATTCAGAGCGGACAGTAGTGCTCTTGGAAACCAACAGACATGCGTTGAGGCGCTAGACCAAATAGCGAGGCTATCTGCAGACTCAAATAATGAGTGGGTTTGCACCTCATCATCGGACGCCCTTGACATGATATTCTGATGATTCCCATTTTAATTGCAGGCAGATACCGGTACCTTATAATAGGCCATTAACTTTGCTTCAAAATACTTGTTCAGTGTTAATCCTTTTCGATTTCATCTCACAGTAACTCTTCTTCTACGGCTGGTGTCAAGAAGGGCGTCCATCCTTAAAACCCACGCGCTTCATAGAAGTGGTAGAAATACGATGCTCTTGGAATCGGAAGCGTTGTAACTATTCATAAGGTCATGATGCTTTCCTACAGCTCTAATTTAGTAGTGGACTGAGTGATGATATTCATAACCTAAGACTATGTGTTCGAACCCCGCTGAGATGTGTGAAATTGACGTTGTGTTTGAGACGTCGAATTTCGGAATTTTGCTATAGAAGGGCACTTTAAATGTGCCATTACATCTACTGCCTCAAGTATCTGGAATTCAAACACCTTCAATTACAAACGATTCTGGCAGGATTCGATCCCTCAACATTTGACACAGGACGTGAGTAAACTTACTCAACAACCTGAGTTACACGGTCGGTTTATCCTAATATTTTGGTAAAGTACCTTAATATTTCTCAGCGGCAGTTCGTCCAAATGGGGCTGAGGGTTCAGCGAGACAGTTGTTATTGTGCTATTCCACGGGTAAAGTACAGTATATTGGTCTTGTACTGGCAGTCATAGCACCAGGAAATTCCGCCCTATAGGCTATTATCAACATCAACGCTACTCGCTGTATCATTCAAATGTTGAGCACTCAGCCGCCACTGATATTCCTCTATAGTTTGTTCAGGGGCAGATGACCTCGTTGTTCCGCCCCTTAAAGCAACAATATCTAACAAACTATAGTTGCTTATTATGGCCTCCATTTACGATTTCTATTCCCGGCGACTAAAAATTCGCTGTCGCAGAAATTCTGCAAGGTGCACACACTCCGATAGATAAATCGTTGCTTATCATTAGCTTTCCGTTGGATGCCATAACCCTATTACATTGGTCCACCGGCTTTACTTCCTCTCCGAAGGAAGGCTCTTAAAAATCCGATGACACTGAAGGATTTTTAACGCTCTTAAAAATCCGACGTCTTAGGCCAGGTTTGAACCCGCGATCTTGGGCATGCAAGCTCAGCATGGTACCAACTACGCCACCGAAGGTGCCAGTTATAAGTGCAGCAGTGTATATATACGGAGTTAATTGAAAGCCCATGTGGAAAGGGTTAATCCACAATTTTGCTTGTAATTGTATCAGGTTGGTAGACTCTGCCTATCAGGTGTTGTCTCATGAATAATAATAATCATACATGAGCCCATCAATTAATATTTAAGTCGTGCCATGTAGGCTTGTGGATCAATATATTTGGAGCGTACTGTACTGTACATGTTGCATGATAGGCTACTACACAATCTCAAATTAGATCTCACAGTCCGGTTCTCGTAACGTAAGGGTGTTATACAATGTGTGTTGGCGGATAAACTCTGATGGGTTTGTACTGTAGGTAAAACAAAAAGAAAGTATTTAAGAAACTCCGGGGAAAAACACACTCAGCATGCCCATTGTCGGAGCAGTGCTCCCGACAGCTGGTGACAGCGTATTCTGCTCGCCATTCTAAGAACGCTTGATGGAGTATGCGCAGTACGGTGTGCCCAACAGATATTATCTCGCGCCTGGAGAAGTCAGTTCGACACACCGTGACGAGGAGTCATCGCATGAGT
Organism: Meconema thalassinum; assembly: GCA_946902985.2. Lineage (NCBI taxonomy): Eukaryota > Metazoa > Arthropoda > Insecta > Orthoptera > Tettigoniidae > Meconema > Meconema thalassinum. The sequence goes on from OX336388.2 coordinate 1,214,661,483, forward strand.
CATCTGTCTATTCCTGATCTTAATATATCGACAACCAGATAATGCTACCTCTCACATTGTGCGTGTTGTTCATCCAGCTTTAAGTGTGTGATCTGTCACTGAAGACCCATTTCCACTTTTTCCATATGCAGAGTACAAATAAAGGAAACATGAGTGAAGTTTTTTGAGCGCACGGTAAGCAGTACGCGGAAGACATCTGCAGTTCAATCCCAGCCATCTTCTCCTGGCGCGCAGACAATGCACTGGCAGTCGAGAGAGAGAGATTGAATTGGATTTCAATGTATTGGTCAAACAATTGCCACAGAGGCTAGTTAGCCCCCTTTATGTAGCGTATACCATGTTCTTCTTTAAACCGTACTTGGGTTTGGTGTATTCAAGTGCTGAGTATTGTGCGCCTGATTGGTTGAACAATCATCACACAAGGCTTGTTGACACCCAACTTAATACCACAATGCGCACCATATCTGGCGCAATCTCATCTACTCCAGTTCATTGGCTTCCACTGCTAACCGGTATAACGCCGATCTGATGCCCTTATGAAGGAATTCCACAAGATCTCCAGGAATCCTAGTCTACCCATACATAATAACCTGCCACTTTTGAATCTTAAAATACTAAAATCACGCCACCCAACTCTGCGTGATGCTGCTGACATGGATGCTAAGGATTTTAAATCTCTTGATGAATGGAAAGGTCGGTGGGAAGCAGCAACAGATATGCACCTGCATATCTTCTTCTCAGATCCAAGTGGATTCCACCTATCACACAAGACCTGGACTGCCCTGAACAGAATCAGAACAGGACATGGTCGGTGCAGAGACGCACTTCACAAGTGGAAAAAGCTACCTAATCCAGACTGTGACTGCGGAGCTCCACACCAGACTATTCATCACATTGTCAGAGAATGCAAGATTCGATCTTATCACGGTGATGAAGGGGATCCTGTTGGTAACTCCAGATGCTGTACGCTTGATTGAAAATCTGGATGTTCAGTTGTGAAGCACAAATTACTTTGTTTCTCTTCTGTAAATATGTACGGTATGTATATATATATTTTACTGATATATTTTACTGATGATGTCTGAATAAGCCATACGCTAAATAAATAGCAAATAAGAGAAACAAAGACCTAGCTTGTATGTCTACCCCTTATTAATCCCTTTCTCAGAGGGGTCGGGGGTGATATGCGGTGAAAATCTATGTGACAGATTGTTTTTACGGCCGGATACCCTCTCTGACGCCAACCTCATGAGAGGAGCTAATGTGAGATGAAATGAAGATGAATGAAACTGGGCAAAGAGATGGAAGGAAGTGGCGGTGGCCTGTCAGAAGGTACCGTCCAAGCATTTGCCTGGAGTTGAAAATGGGAAACCACGGAAAACCATTTCAAGGACGGCCGACGGTGGGGTTCTAACCCACGCCTACCGAGTCCACAGATAGCTTGGCCCCGTGACCTAGCGCTGCGCGTTAGCGAACGTACAGACGCTGTCGGTAAACAATGACCTAGCTTATGCTAATAAAACAAAATAAGAATGACACTTAACTTATATAACTAAACATGACAAGTAAACAAAGTGAGCAACTTATAGAGTACGGACGGTATGTGGTGAGGTTTCAAGGTTGCGGTACAGTGGGGAGCTGGGGCGCTGGAGGAGCCCTCATGTAACTGCTTCGAACTGACTTAAGAATATTTTGCATTAACACACGATCTCAACAGCTTGGTGGACGACGAGTGAATGTTGTCGCTGTTACCCCACCACTGAAACGTGGCTGGGATTCTGTCTGCCTAGTGTGGTCAGCTTGACCTTGAAGCCTCACCACATACCATCCGTACTCTACCATAACACGTCGCATACAAAACGAATAATAATGAAAATTAAAATGCAATAAGTAAATAAATTAATTACCTAATTTATCACTAATCTATTGTATAGAAAATTACAGCATATTAAAAAAATACCAGAACTGTAATTAAACCTGAAACTCTCTATACTTCAGAGACACTCAATCTCCAACACAAACACTAAAACACCAAAATAGAAGTGAAAGAACGTAAAATAATAAGAAAAATCCTTGGACCAAGAACAAAAGATGTTGTACATTATCCAAAGCCTAATACAGAAATATACAACAACAACAAAAAACACAGACACAATGCGAATGAGTAGAATCCTATTTTTATGGGACACATAGAAAGAATGGGCCCGAACAGACTGACACACAAAATACATACTTTCTTAAAGAACAAGGCTACTAGACCTAATTGGTATAAATTAACAGAAAAATACTTAAAGGAATTAGGATCACCAAACTTACATGACCGGAAGGAAATCAGGAAAATCACTCAGACGCGGGGTTCCGAGGAAGAAGAGAAGAAGACTACACAATGTCAATGGTCCGAGCAACGGAAACAGACCCACTCGTTGCGAATGAAGGAATACTGGGCCAACAGGAAGGCTAGAAAGTGTTGATTTCGCGTGGTCCTAAGCGACTCATTCACGAAGAAAACGAAGAAGAAAACGAAGAAGAAGAAACTTGAAGTACACTAGCATTGACATAAATACAGTAGAGCAAGACATGTGCACATAGTGTAAGAGTGACTTTTTTTGTTGAACCACTATCTGTTCCACGGATGTTATGTCCTGGAAACTAAAATTAGGTACTGGTACGGATAGACTGTTCAAGATTTTCGTATAAAAATATATTTTAGATTGAGAAGCATATTCGTGGTTAATGAATTCAACATCAGAGAGAGAGAGGAGCGTTGACCTTGATATAATAATGGTGAACTTGGTGAACCAAAAGAATGATAATAGACACACCTGTACATTAGAAATTATTTGCAACAGTAAAGAACATATTATGTATTTAATTGTCACAAGAATCATTAAGATCGGTCGACTAGAACGTCAAAAATATCCGAAATAAACGTTTGAATATCTTGTTTTAAATGTATAGATAGCTTGGTGGCGTAGTACATTCAGTCGTACATATTAAGGACAGAGTAGCTGTATATTCGGCTGTCAGTGGCCATTTGGAGTATGGTTTCGCCCGGATTTTCCCCATACCCACTCTGTTCAAATGGTACCTTAACCAAATCCAGGACCTCCTATCCCAATTCTAGATGTAAATAACTTAAGGAGCACCTGGTATTACAGTATAACCCCTGGCACTATAGCCTATGAAGGGCATAGGCCTACCAAGCGACCGCTGCGCAGCCCGGTATTGGGGTGACGCGTGATCAGCGCATCGGGTCCCCTCGGCCGTTAATCTTGGTTTTCGTGATTGGGGCGCTGCCTCACTGTCAGACAGATACTAAGTTGTCCTCACGAGGCTGAGTGCACCCCGTTCCAACCCTCACGTCAGTTTCTAAAAACCCTGACGGAGCCGGGAATCGAACGCGGGGCCTCCGGATGAGAGGAAGGCGCGCTACCCCAAAAACCACGGGGCCGGCGCATCTGGTATTGCCGACATTAAATTAACACAGGTTGTATAAGTCACAAATAACCAATTAATCAGTCTTGTAGACCAAGGATTTAACTGCCGTATCCATTAATCGAAGAAGGAACAACAACTATAACAACTGTAGTAGGCGCAGCTTCAGAAAGAAACAATCGCCCGATTTGTGGTTCCAAGTACTGACTAAAATCTCAAACAACACACAAGTGACTGATAGAAGTCGACCTCGACTATAGAGATATTGAATGACGGAAGCTTTGAATAATTCTGATACGGATTCGAGAAACAGTGGGTTTTTATTGTTGTTGAATTTGATAGGTAGAAATTTCCTGAGACACCTCAATAATACATGTAATTGCATGGCACAGCATAGTACCTCGTTTTACTGTAGAAATCCATTTGCTGCACGATCACTGTCTCGAATGTATCCCTTAGCTGAGCAGCACAAATTACGTTACTGAAAATCCACAGCCTGCTTCCAGTCTCCGACCGGGTCAGGAATGGAATGAATGAAGCCCCTATCTAGCGGCGAGGATATGAACTGTGCCGGCTGCCGAGGCCTGACACACTCCTCTGGGGCAATGATTAAATGAATGACGGATGAAATGAAATGATAGTGGAGAGTGTTGCTGGAATGAAATGTTGACAGGGAAAACCGGAGAACCCGGAGAAAAACCTGTCTGCCTCCGTTTTGTCCAGCACAGATCTCACAGGGAGTGACCGGGATTTGAATCACGGACCCAGCGGTGAGAGGCCGGCGTGCTGCCACCTAAGCCACGGAGGCGTCCCAAATTACTTTACTGCGAAACGTATTACCTGCTAAGGATTCAAGGGTCATGTTGTACTTACTTTTCCATTCCTTGAAGATGACTTTGGTAACAACAGAACGCGGTGGGTGTCAGAACTTGTGATGGCTTCAGTCTGGGTAATTCCAGGGAAATGGGAATTGTTTCCCGACGGGTGTGGGTGGTGACAACGAGAAGGTAAGAGTCCACTGAGGCAGTTTAGCAAGTTGAAATAACACTGGTACAGTGCCTCCTGTTGTCAGAGTGGCTGAAGTTTGCCCACATACACCCTTGTCATGTGGATATAATTTTCGTTAGGGACCTAACCTTTTGGTCGCATAAAATTACCCATAGCTATGTTTATTATAGCGTTAGTTCATTTTCATCACCTAATGTGATATTTTAAAACAATAATCACGCACTGAATAAACCGCTAATCAAAGCTTCACAACGTTTGAGCAAACTATGTGCGACCCTCATAAAGAAATCACTGGATGCATTTCTATGCGTAAATAGCCAATGTTTTTTTTACGGCTGGGTGCCCTTCCTGACGACAGCCACATCAGAGACTCATCAAAGTTGATACGAGAGGAATATAATAAAATGAATAGAAGTATGCAAGAAAGAAGTGGTTGTGACTAATAGAAGATGACATCCCAGTATTTTACCTGAATTTAATAGACATCCGAGGAAAATCATTTAAGGATGGCCAACGATGGGTTTGGAGTGTACTAATCTTCTGGAGACAGCTTGGTCCCATGGCCTGCATCTTTGTATGCTTCGATACTTGACAGATAAATTATTATTATTATTATTATTATTATTATTGTACGAACGTAAGTTCCTTTTCACGCTGACACTTTAGAGCAGTGGTTCTCAACCTTTGTCAGCTGAACGCTTCTATAGACGCGCAGGATATAGACCTAACCTAATAACACTACATAATGGAATACGCCAATCTATTACATACTAACTGCATTTTAGCACAATACAAAAAACACACTTTTACAACAATTCCTTAAATTAGTCAACGCATGTCAGTGAGAGGGTTGACACTGTTTTCTCTTTGTAAGATTTGGTATGTTTGGTTTGATATTTGAAAGGGCAGAGCGGAGATCAGCTGCAACATCAAGACGACAGCGCTGCTTTGTTTCTATGACCCTCAGCGTTGAAAATCCTGACTCGCATAAATATGTCTTTGAAAATGGGACAATGACACGCAATGCAAATTTGGCTTTTACAGGATACACTGCAAGACAGTTCATCCAAAAGTCAACCAGTCTTAATATTTTAGAATCATCTTTTAGCTTTAATTCACACTTCAAATCTATGACTTCTTCTTGAAGCTGTGCTGGCAGTGCTCCTATGTCAATGGCAAACGAATTTCTTGTCAACATCCAGGACCATTCTTCCGACGAGATCTCAGGAAAGGAGAAGTTGAATTCTTGTGCCAGGGAATCCAAATGTGACTGAATTTGCACCTAAGTTTATTACGATCACTTTCATTTTCCGGCAAAATTTCATTAAGGCGGTGAAAGGATGAGAAATTGTTCAACTGAAGCCGGCGTTTCCTGTATTTTTTTTCCAGGAATGAATAATATTGGGAGTTTTTTCCTTGGAGCTTTACGTTCAAACTGTTCAAAGCTTCAAAGAAATCACAAAGATATGCCAACGAGACGATAAAATGGGCATGATTTTGCTCCTTACAACACAGCTAATTCCTTATTTCACCTCCAACCCCACGGCTCCGCAGAGGTTTGTGCCGACAGTTGGCAATTACCAGTGCTTTTGAACGATTGCCTTGGTGCGACAATCACTTGGAGAGATTCGAAAAATGTTTATTTCACAAAATTGTAATATTCAAGTTAAAAAACTCAATTCGGAAATCACTTCACGCCCCCCTTGATAAAGCCCCACGCCCCCCAGGTTGGGAACCCCTGCTTTAGAGACTCTGAGATGACAGAAGTTTGCTTTGGAGAGGATCTTTAACGGGCCTACTGACAGGGAACTGTTACATTTAAACACACTTGCATAACAACTGATTAAGCCGGGAATTAACCCGCAATCTTCAGTAGTTTGGAGGCCGATATTCAGCAAAATGTTTTTTGTTATCCATATTGATGGTTGAATTATACTAGGTATAGTTGTTAAATATGCGCCAGTCAATACATGAATTAAAATAATCGAGGTAGTACATGTTTCGACGTACAATAAGGTCTTCCTCAGCTCAAATTAAGAATTAAAATCCTAAATGATACATATTTAAGTCTAATAACTAAATGAAATATAATTATGAAAAATTATACTAGAAAAATATAATTAAATAGAAAATAAACTTAGGGAGAAACAGAGTTATCAGCCAAAACCTATATTGAAAACTGGCAAGAAGTGGACCGAAGAATGAAAGGAAGCTCACCGAAGAAGAATGCGCGAATACTGGGCCAATGTGAAAGAAAGAGGGAAAAGGCAGTTGAAATAACGTAGTCCATAGACGACCGAAATGATTATAAAAAATAAAAAATAAATGAATATCCATATAATCAAAATTAAAATGATGCAAAATACAATTTAGAATTAATTCTAAATTAATTGACTCTTCTATTTAAATTTTGAAGTTTTAATGTGAAGCCCAACATTGTATTTTGCATCATTTAAATGTTCAATGTAAGGATATCATTTCATTATTATTTTTGATTTAATTATATATCTACAATATTTTTTTTTCATATGTCATTTAGTTATTAGACTTAAATATAAAATTAGGATTTTAATTCTTGATTTGGGCCGAGAAAGACCTCATTATAGGTCGAACCCATGTACCATTATATATATATGATTATTTTAATTCATGAATCGTTTCGCGTATTTTTAACAACTTTATAAGGCCAACACTTAAACAAATTTTAACACTCAGCCCAAAGTATCACAGATATACATTTTAAAAACTCATACATTTTTAGTAACATTGCATAGATTTAGTTCGTGTAAATATTACAGCAATTTTTGGATAAATGAGAACATTTTTCCACATAAATATTTTCATTTGTCATATTTATTCTGCTTGGATCGCATTTCATCTTCACTCTTCGTAACAAATGTTAGGATCTCACTTCAAACGGCAGATCTTGTAGCATACAGTTCAATAGAAACTTCGTCAATGTTGTACAATTTGTATCTTCTTCCAGAACAAAGTTTTAACCAATTATCTCGGAAGAACTTTCACAGTTTTCTGATGTTCTTCCTGAGAAGCTGCGGTTAGATTGTGGTTGGAAGAAGGAAGTACAAGAAAACCGAGAGCCTCCTGTAATCGGAATGTTCTGAGGAACAAAGCGATTGGGATTTGAAACAGCCTTTGGGAATTCTTACTTTGATGTCCAACGAGACATGAAGCGTAGAGGAAAGAAAGAAGAAAAAGCAAACACAGCAGATACTACATGCTTTAGCTGTCTTCAACAGGAATATCTTATGCAAGATCACAACTGAAGCCTTACGTGGTTCGAATAGATATTTTGAATTCTGGTTGTCAGAAGGCTATTATATTTCCTTTGTGAAGCTTACTAAAGTTTATTTTGCGATGATCCCGTAGTAGTAACTTAAAATAGGGAATGGAAACGCGATTCCTGAAATGGAACGCTTAATGTGATATCATGAAGGGTTCTTCTAATAATCTACCTGTTAGCTGTCTTAAGGTTTCATTCTGCTATAACATTCCTTTTATTATTTATTTTGCCATGTTTGCTGTGACATGCCAGCCTACTATTTGTATGCAACAGAACTCTTATTTGTGGGAAAATCAGAAAAATTCTTCTCTGTTAGAAGTCTTCTGATATTTAACGTAATTTTTGGATGGATAGTTTAGACTAAGTGTTCTTATTTTAGTTTGAGTCTAGCTGATGTGATCAGCTCCGGGTAGATAATGGGTTGATGAGACCTGTCAGATATAGCTTGAATTTTTAGATACTAACAGTCTCATTTTAGGAGTCTAAATAGGGCTTTCTTTCAATGTAAACGAGGTTCTATAGAACCACATAGGAATTAAGCATTGCTAATATAGTCTGCTCTCGTATGGAAAGTCATAGGATAATAACGAAGTATCGCATAGGATCCTGCTTAGTCTAGTGAAGTACAGAAACTCAACGTGACATCAAATACGCATGTTGTTGAAGCATTTCTGGAGAGTGACTGTCAATCCAGTTCCACGTATGTTGACGAAGCATTTCTGGAGAGTGACTGTCAATCCAGTTCCATGTCTGCCCACAGATCCATGGTACTGTAGTATTGGGCGTAAAGAGTCGTCTTCACCACAACTCTTAAATGTTCGTTCGGGTTCCAGTCGGGTAAACTTGCCCATAATGCTCTTTGAACTATTTTGTTTCACTGCCTGGGCCAGATTTAATGGCAAATGATATCCATAAAGGGCAGCAAATGGTTACCGAATAGTGTAACGCCCATTGGTCAATAACATCTAATGGATGCTGGTTTCAATTTAAAAGAGGAATGGAAAGAGCAATGGTTTTGTACTGCTCCGGAGTGGCTAAGCCCCTTTAATCCAAACCATGCCCCAGCTGGTTTCAGTTTGCCAAGAAGAACGTGGTTATCACTAAACAGGTTTCGCACTAATTTTGGAAGATCTGCATTCTCCCTTCACCAGTGGGGCTTCAGGGACTCTCCAGCATGTGATTGTGGTGCATTGGTCCAGACCATGCATCACACAATGGACGAATGCCCTCTGCATGCTTATGGTGGAGACCAGAAAGACCTTGCTGATGTCTCAGTATCCCTAGTGCAATGGATAAATAATTTAGATATGCATGTGTAATTGTTCACAACTCAGTACCATGCATTCTTTGCAGGTTTTTGTATAATATTGCATATACTTGTCGATTATGTAAAATTCCATACACTTAATAATAATAATAATAATAATAATAATAATAATAATAACAATAATAATAATAATAACCGACCAATACAACGTGTATACTTCCCAAACTATTATATAAATGACCCAAGTTTTCACAGTATGTTATTAGCAACTACCTGCTCAAAATCATTTAATGTCTATATACAGCTATACCTTTAGCTAAAACTCTCAGCACCACTGAGAGCTTACGTTACTAGGGTACTTGCAATCGAGTTTGTTTCAGCAAGTGATCAGAAATATAATTGGGAAACAATCTGGGATATACGAAACATGGTTCTATCCTTCCGTTAACCTACAGTAAATTTGGAGAACGCAGGGATAATCCTTATTCAAGATGGCCGTCGAAAATCATCAGGACCCTGAATTAAACTATCGAAAAAGTGACATGAATTTGATAAATGGTCTCATCAGTAATCCAAGTGACTATTAATTTAAGAGTATCTATGTACTGACTACATCATTGCTAGCATTTTTGGCAGCCACCCTTGAGGCCCCGGTTCGATCCTCAAGCTCTGACAAGACATTTTAATTCTGGTCTGGGGACTGGAACGGGGCTCACTCATCCTCGGGAGGCAAAACTCAGCCACCTAGATAAATGTTTTACTTGATTTACCTCTTCTACTCGAGGCATATGCTGCGATGGTTCCTTGTTTGAGATCACGGCCACCTTTTTTCTAATTCTATTCTCAATTGCAAATACACACACTAATACAGCCATCGCAATTACGCAGGTTATGAGGCATATTCCAGACTCATGCAAATACTCGGGGATAAATGACCTTGATATCGCAAAGCCCTAAGTGAAGTGACAAGTACAATATTTGTATGTACAGTAATGCTGTATCTTTTCTTCTCCCAATTTGTATGCCATTCCTGTTCTTCTTTAATTCATTTCTTGGGGGGCGTGGTGGCTCAGCGGTCTAGCTGTATGCCTCACACCAAGGCGGTCTGGGTTCGATTCCCGGTCAATGCATGTGAGATTTTCGAAGTGAAATGCCATGTCCTGTGGTTCGGATTCCACGTAAAAAGGAGGTCCCGTGGCTCATAATCACAAGATTCACGGTCACGTAAAACTACAATCTTCCTTCCTTCCTTCCTAATTCATTTCTTTACCACGTATTTTCCTTGGTGAAGATTTTGATATCTTAACCTTTAATTGGGCTTGGTTAAAAACTAGACATTATTACGTAAATTTGATGATGATGATGATAATTGTTGTTTTAAGGGGCCTAACCTCTAGGTTATCGGCCCCTGAATTTACGTAAATTTACGGGAGATTGTTCGCAAAATATAATAATCATAATAACAAGTTAATACTAATATTAATAAGAATGAAAATAAAGCAAACTACCTAGATTGATGTTGCGATTCTAAACAACAAGAATCTCCAGTAAAAACACATAGACAATATCAGCAAATATGGCGAGTTGGTCGACCCTATCAAAAGATAGTTAGTTATTGTTGTTTTAAGGGGCGGAACTACGAGGTCATCTGCCCCTAGAACGGGTAAGGACCATACATATCATTGTCTCAAGTATGGGCGTGATCCCAAGTACCTTGCTCCAAGGTCTTAAAGAACTGGATCTGGATACGCAGTACAAATAATGCAGAAGGCAGTAGTTCTATCAACAACCCTAATATTGTCCGGAAGTTCAAGGGTAGTGACTTTCCAGCTTAGAAATGGCTGTTCTAGTAACTATCCTTTGGTTCCCCGAAGCCCGTATAGTTCTGTTGTGATGTACCAGCAATGTGTTACAGTATATGTACAGTATAAAACAAAAATGAAAGTTCAGCTCATCAACTACGGAATCTTCTTGCTCTTTTTATCGTCATTTTCGTTCTACTCACTGACGAGCTACTTCCCTGCTCCATTTGTCTGTGCCATGAGAATTCCTTTGATGGTGTACCTGAGTGAGGCACTGTGTAGTGATCAAGGTAAGATCCGCTGTCTCCGAGGAGGAGGTAACGTGATTAGAACGTCTTCCTTATTCTATCCCACCGGGACAACCTCAGCATGACACTCTCCACGGAATTACTTGTCAAAATCAGGGTTGTAATGCAAGTTAAGTCCTATCTTATCGTGTACAATGATCAAGACCCCCGTGGGAGCAGGGCTCATCTGATCACAAACTTAAGCAAAGTGTATTACGCGTGTCTCTCTCTCCACCTTGCCTCTGTGGTACCGGCTCTGGGCTCGCTCCACAGGCCACTGTATTCACTTGTTAAAACTCGTCCTCAGCGGTAACCAAAGAAAGTGGCATACGATAGACCCTAAGCCTAATACAAGTGTTACTCGCACAGGAGGAGGCCCGTTTTATGACGGGTAGGGTCTTTCAGTGGAAGTTGGCTCTTTGATATATTTTTGATTCTTTGTGGGCTTTGCGACATTGCGCTCATATAGCCCCGTGTGCTTGGGTGTGAGTAGAATTTGTCTGATAACCTGTATCACTGTGATGTATGTAGGCCTACTAGTGTGTGGATTTGTATTTGAGGTAGGATGTGGGTAGGAAGCGGCCGTGGCCTTATGTTCAGTACCATCCCAGCATTTGCCAGGAGTTGAAGTGGGGGAAACCAAGGAAAACCACTTCCAGGATGGCTGAGGTAGGAATCAAACCCGCCTCTTGTCAGTTTTGCCTTACTAGGCTGTGTTTATCCCGTTCCCGTCCTTAAACCGGAAATATATTTCTTGGCTGAGCCGGGAATCGAATCTGGGCCTCCGCCGTGAGAGCCACTACACAACGGAGTGGACTTTAAAATTCTCTCTACAAGAAAATAGTTATAAAGACACAGTACCTTAAAATATATTTTAAACACGAGAGACATCCGGTGTTGAGAGAAAGGAAACAGACATCGAATCCTTATTACTAGTTGGGCGGGACTGAACGGCAAGACTTTTGAAATTAAAGGCTTTCAAGGCTTTGGCCGTAGCGGCCAATGTTACAGTGGGACTTGCATAATTTGGAACTGAATGGACCCACAAATAATTTGATTTACGGTATCCAAACATTCGAATCAGACAAGTTACATCTTTACGGTTTGGTTTTAGGTCAATAAAAACCTGAAACGATCGATCTTTTAATAAGTAAATATTTATTGAAAAATTATATGTGTAAAAGTTCCTACACAGATTACATTACAACAGCTACCAGATCAGTTCTTATTACTCTCTAGTGCACACCGTCACCACGAGAGGGAGGGAGGGAGGGAGGGAGGGAAGCAGTAAGTAAGATTTCCAGGAATGACTCACGTACAACACAATGGCGCGCTTCACCCGGGACAATAATTACAGCAAAGCGATGACAAAACGGGTAAAAGGGGTGAAATGTCACACTCACTATTCCCGCAGTAGCCTAAATAGTGTGGGAACTTCTAACTTCTAACTTTTGACCTATATTTCAGTGCCAGTGGACAAAAACTTCGAATCCACCTCGTTGCGTAGTGGCTAGCATCCTTGGCTGTCCACCGCGGAGTCCCAGGCTCAATTCCCGTCTCTGCCAAGAAAATTAATTCTGGCCCGAGTGTTGGAATTGGGTACACTTTGCCTCGCGAGGCGAGCCCCTAAATGAATCATCAACAACAACAACAACTACAACTTCGAATTAAGGAGGGTAAACTTCGAATTATCCACGATAAAAAAAAATGTTTATGAAGTTCCAGGGTCCGAGACAAATCTTCGAACTATCGACGAATTCGAATTATGGAAGTTCGAATTAACCAAGTCCCACTGTGTTGGATACTGTCAATCCTGCGGCGTAGCTTAACGCGTTAGAGCACTCACCGCGACTGCAACGGAGAGCTGCAGCAAGTCCGAATATTGGAGGTTCGAATTCCGGTATTGTCAGCGGCCAACTAGAGTGTATTTTTCCCCCCAATTGTTCCACACTCCTTTCAGGCGAATTCAAATCCAGGGGCATCCACCCCGTCTCGTTACACACACTACCACAGTCATAATAGGAACTCAGCCACTGAAATAAATTAACATCATCGTAAATACTTATTTTTCTGGTACGGTAAATGAGTCTTATTATCGTAAGATATAAATATAAATAAGAGGCTGCACGGTGGTGTTGGGTTAGTTTGCTTGTCTCTTGTCTAGGAGTCTCCGCGTTCGATTCCCTGGTTCGCCAGAAATTTTAAATGTGACATGAGAGCTTGAACGGGTTGCACTCGGCCTCTCAAGGACAGTTGAGTAGCCACTTGATATGGAAATTGTACCAGGTGTTTACGTCATCCACTTCGGCTTAAGGACTTTATTTTGGCGTGACTCAGTATTACGTCTGACAACCTTCTTGCTGACAACTAATTCTGAATACCATTAATGTAAACAATGATATCGAAATACTGTGAACATCAGTAGAATTTCTATTACTATTAAATATGAGGTAATATATCAAAACAGGCTGCTCCATTCCCCTCTGGTTCCTTACAACCATTTAATTTCTTTTATACTTAGCGTTTGCATCAGTGACTGTCATAGTCACCTAATGTATGGCTTTAATATCCAAGTCTTAATGAACAAATCAATAGTAATTACTGTGTACATCCCCCAACCCGCCGGTTACCTCTTCTCTCCTTCTCGATTAATTAAAGTCGATATAATCATAAATATCGATATATTCTGTATTGCCCCATATAAATCATTTCGGATGTAGCAGTTCAGAGATGCCATCGAATATTGGTTGTTAGAATGTGACAGTGTAAAAATAATGTTCTGCCTAGTGTTTTATTTGCGATCATACATTATCTGTTGTGCCAGAACATAATTATAACGTACGGTATCTATGTATACCGAGATACCCGCCGTGTTCACTGCGGCATTTTAATTATTCCCGTTATTTGTGGCTTGGTTACATACGTATATAGTGCTCGTTCGGTGGAATAACCCATTGTGGAATAGCACAACCGAGAAATGAGCGCACTCTTGGTGACTTTTGTCTAAGAGAAGGGATTGCACTAGAACATTTGCAGCGGTGAATATCTATGACTTTTGTCATTATCTGTTGTATATCCTTCAAATAGCGAGGTGTTATCTCCAGCGTCTTCAAATCTACGGTTGTTGAACCAAAATGACAAAGTTTTAAGCAAGTAATTTTCGTTCACCCGTAGCCACAAGGATTTTTCACACACGATTTTTACAAGATACTTGTACAATGGGGTCCTGTGTTTGAATTGGGATTTTAACGACGGAGGGCCTATGACCTGAACTTCTGCACATAGTCGAATTCTTTAAGCATTTTATGTCCATTTTTAAATAACTTTGACGATTGTAAAAATATTTTTTTTAAAGTTTTTAACAAGATCGACACATAGACTGTCATATGAGAATCATTAATGTGTTTGACTGAAGAAGGCTCACAGAGCCGAAACATGTATCTAAGAGTGTAAGGACATCGTATAAAAACATTTTTGTGTTGTAAAGGGGATATTGGTGTAATATATTTGCAGTGGTGACAAGTATTAAAACATACCTTACGCGTTTGCTCGACTCATTCCTTTAAATTTTGGCTATCGACTTGGGAAGGAAGATAAAGAAAGGAAAGTAAGGGAAGCATATGAATGGGAAGGAAAACGAAAAGGTAAAAGGAAGGAATAAAGGGGAAAGAAGAGGGACAAGAAAAGGGAAAAGGAAAGAAAAAGCGCAAAAAGAGGACCAAGAAAAGGAAAAAAGGGGAAAAGAAAGGAATGGAAAAAAGGAAAGGAGAAAGGAAAGGAAAGAAAATAGGAAATGAAAAAGCGGGGAGGAAATGGAAAAGGAAGAAGAGGAAAGGAACGGGAGAAGAGGAAAGGAAAGGAGAAAAGAAATGCAAGAAACGGGGAAGGGAAGGGAAGGAAAAGAAAGAAGAAAAGGAAGAAGGGGAAAATAAACCGAGGAAGTAAGAAGGGAAAGGATAAAGGCAAGGAAATGAGTAAAGAGAAAGGAAAGGAAAGAGGGGAACGGAAAGAAAAGGCAAAATGAAAAGAAGGGAAAGGAGAAGGAAACGAAAAAGGGGAAAGGAAATAAGGTAGGGATAAAGATGAAAGGAAAAAGGAAAGGAATGGAAAAACGGGAAAGAAAAGGAATAAGGGGAAAGGAAAGGAGATTAACATTTTCAATGAGTTGTTGTTAATTCATATAGTGGCTCGCGACATTGTAATTGTATTGCCTCCTTCTGAAGGGTGTGTGTTCAATTTGTCACATAAGCTGTGTTTCTGAGGTGACCATAGGAGAGTGTAACTCTCTTATTATTAGAGACGGAAATGGGGCAGGTACCCTGGGACATAAAATAAAGTACTATCCCGGCATTTTCCAGGGGGAGGGTGGTGGCGGAGAATCCTCGGGAAAATCCACATTCAGGATAGCCGATGTCAGCGCCGGAATTCAGACCTCCGATCTCCAGACATGCTGGAGCTCCATGTTGAGTTGTGGTGAGCGATTATGGCTACACCGTGCTTTAGATGGATATTCTGGTGTCTGTCGTCTGCAATGGGAAGCTGCAACTTCAGAGATCCAAAACTCGAATCCTGGCGTTGACAGTGATTATCATGTGTATGCGGTTTTCTCCGAGGTTATATACTGTATATTCCCACCATATGCAAATCATAATGGTAACTCATTTCAAGTCCCGAAGTGCCTGAAACAATTATTCACACTGCTACAGTAACCACAGTAATACAGACCATCAGAAAATTACAATGTACATATCAGTGTAAGGGCCGATGATCAAAGAGTTTTCAAACAGATAATTGGAGCAGAAGCAGCAATACCACCACCACCTACTTAATTTTCGGGATGAAAAGGATTAATTATGTAAACGGGAGCGGTAAATCTAAATCAAAAACCGACTATTTAGTTAACAATATTTTTGAGTAATTATTTCGTTGTTCATCTATTTATTTGCTCATTTATTAATTCGTTTAATTATTTTTTCATTAATTCTTATATTTATTTATTAAATCGTTCATTCGTTTATTTAGTTTATTATTTTCATATTTACGTATTGACTTATTCATTTACACATTTATTTATTTATTTACTTATTTTGTGTATTTTAATTTCATTGTAATTAATTATTGAACTAATTAAATGCATTTCATTTATTTATTTATTTTGTTTTGTTTTATTTCGTTTTATTTTTATTTAATTTGATTTAATTTTTTACTTTAATTTTAAAAGTATCCAGAATAAAATTTACCATATTTGTGTGCCCTTCCCTGAGCGATTCAATGTTCTGCAAATATACCGTTTACATACTGGGTAAATCCCGTTCTACTCCACGTCTGCTATCTCCTGATTCGGTATGTGCCTTCAATAGGAGTGGTTTTGTTTTTGCATGGCGTGTATATAAACAACAAAGGTGCTTTTGTTTATGAGTTTCCCCTATAATTCGAAGGTCGGAATGCTACCAATGCAGAAGTGGTATTTTTGTTGTTCGTCTATGGAGCGGTACGCTGACATATAGCAGAGTAATTATGTGCGCAGATCAATTGTGAAAGATAGCAATAATGTGATGGCTTGATTTCCATTTTGAGAGGATCATTTCCCAGTTACAGACAATGGTGAAGCTAGGTACAAAAAGATGATAGTGCTTCAGTGCTCCCTCACTGGCAATCATTAACAGAGTATAGAGGTCAACTGATTTATAACTCATTTCATTCACAGGGATCTATTGCAAAATGTTCCCCCATAAATAGGGCAATTGTTAAGGGCTTTCATATAATGACAAAAAGAAAACACCCAACTAGAAAGGAAGTGATTCTCGAGAACGGTGGAATGTATGAATTTATAGTTGCTAAAATAACTAAAATGTGTCATTTTTTTTCTTTCATCAGTTCCATGAATCTTGAATCGCACAAAATATACACGGATGACAAAACAATCTAATTATACATTCACATTTCCTCTTTATTATGTACATTTGTAGACTTGATGAAGAATTTATAGTCCACCTCCTGTCGTTGTGGCTAGCATTCTTAGCTGTCACCATGGAGGTCCAGGTTCGATTCCTTATACGAAGCTAGTTCTCTTTCTTTATAAGTTACAAGACCATCATTTAATTGAACGGGTTGCCACTCTCCGCAGACGTAGTGTGTTGCTCACGTGCAAAGTAGATGCGATTTCCTTGGTGTTGTTCAATCCAGCTCAGACCCACTTGCTATGCAATGTTGGCAGCTTTGCTGGTGGCTAGTTCCTCCGGTGCCTGGGGCGTGGACAAACGTAGTTAGAAGAGGAAGTGTCCGGCAGCCTGCAAGCAAGCAAGGGCTCTTCACGAGAGCAAATTTCCTTCTCGTTTCTGTTTGTATTGCATCATTTGTTCTCGATTTTGGTGCTCGATAAGTATGCATGCCTTCCATCTGCGTGGCTGGAGAGCCGCGTACAGCGTATAATGAGCTGATCGTAATCATAAAAATCACCCCCCCCCCTCTTAATGATCACGTAATATGTTGACGGCCCCTTTGCAACGTGGTTTATTCCTAGTCCCAGTTACAGGTGAGATTTCAGGGTTAAATTATATTGAAAGTTATAATAATACCACACTCTTCATTAGTTGAGTTACATCCTGTACCAGTAAACAGTATATAAATAAGGACCTACACTTGTAACATAGGCGACACATTCCAGAGATGATTAATTAGGAGGACATTATCGATTTAGTGCTGCGCTGAATGTGTGGCAGCTGCCAGGCGGTCAGCAAGGAACTGGTCATTCATCAAACATAACGAGGGAAGAATGATGAGCCTAATGGAACAATATGACCATTATGTTCCAGGGTGACTGCCCTCTCGTAACTGATTCCCGACAATATATCTAGATAATATCGTCAAACCTAAACTTAACTACTCGATACTGTCTATAATGTAAAATATACAAAATATATATTACTAGGGTAGGAGTTATAATAAATGGCATTATTTTTAAGGTAGCATTACTGCTTGGTAATTGCATGTTTTGTCACTATTGATGGAGTCCATTTCGTGGTTAGCGTTATTGGCTGTCGGTCCGATTTCTGGCTCTGCTAAGAAATTTAATTCTGGTCTGAGGGCTGGCAAGCTCAGTAATCAGCCCCGTGTATTTTAGGGTTGAATTTAATTTGACCGTTGACCTGTGTTTCTGTAGGGACTGTAATAAAGTATGTATTTATAATTATTTAAGTCAAGGATTTGTAAATGTGCCCCAGGACTGACAATAAGGTACCATCCCGGCAATTGCATGAAAGGAGTATGGAATAATTCGGTAGAAACTGACACTCAGGGTGACGACTGTCTGCACCATGATTAATAACGAATTTATTGCGCAAAATATGAACCCTGGTACAAATACGATGATTAAAACCATGTATCGCAAAGCGGCTCATCTGCGCCATGATTATATTATAAAATCTTCGGACTTGCAGCTCCTCACTTCAGTATTGGAGTGTGACTTAACCTCTTTGGCTACGCTGCTGGGTTTAACACAACGAGATTACATTTTTTAAAATGTTGTTCAGTTGTTAAATTGAGAACGCTTTGATCAATGGAAAAATGTATTTCTAGTTCACACTTTGATTAGAATACAAACTATTACAAATAAAATTTCCTATATTTAATAATTGAGTGTAACTCTATTTAAGCTTGTTTCCATAAAATTTAGTTCAGACACTATGAGGGTGAGATTTCTGAGATTTTAGCTATTTAATCATTTATGCAATTACTCGTATTTTAGGCCAAAGGGGTTCTTTCTACGGCATTGTTTTCTGAAACATTACCACATTTCTTCCTTCATAGTAAAAAAATTCATACGAATATTTATTGAGATAACACTCGCACATTTCTCTGTCAAGAAAGAAGCTAATGTTTACGATATTTCAATAACCAACCAATTATGTGCAACACTCCAACGTCACTTATAATACAATATCATTAATAATTAAGAGCGATTATGTAGCAGAATCCCCTCACTTTCCTAGTTTGTTAGTTTTGATTTACTTCCAACCTTTATGGTTTAAACGCACTTTAAATATTTAAATATAAGGTCAAAGAATATACACGTTTTCCATGTACTTACCGCAACACGAGACGGTGGTACAAAACTTCCTCCAGGAGTCCGCCATTGCACGGATGGAATGGCCTGCGATGTCACCTGTATCGAACATGTCCATTATATGCTGAAGCGTGGTATAGCTCAGCATCCACGCCCTCCCATAACCCACCAAGACATCATCGAAGAGTTGGATCGCCTGCCTCCAGAGGACCTAGACAACTTGATATGTGCTATGCCACAGCGAGTAATAATCCTGCTTGACACCCGTCGTGGCCATGTTCCTTATTTAAACGTCACAGGATGGCAAGATTACAACACATATCAGACTCTGTTTAACAAGCCAAATGTCGTCCTGTAGGTATAGTTTGTAATTTTCTTTTCACACATGAATAAAGTCTGCAGGATATTTGTCAGAATGCCGTCTCTTTTGTAATAACCTCGTCCACAATTCCACATACGGTCTGCATCATGGCAAACAAGTGTTAAACTAAACATTTTTATTGTGTGTATTTACTTTAAGACAGCCTATACCAGTGTGAAACTGAATCGTTACCAGACTGCTGCATAAATAATTCCTCTGTTTGGGAAACTAATATAGTACAATAACTCATAATACGACCACGTCTCTAACTTCCAACGTTTGCAGTCAGGTGCATTCATGCTGGGAGTGTCCAGTGTAACTATAGAATACTGAAGAATATATACTATTAATTAAAACATAAAATATCTGCTCCAAAATTGGTGACATTTCGCGTAATTAATAATTCTGAGACTGGTATTGAGGGAGAGCGACCTTTTCTTTCCTGCGAGGTAGGCCGCCCTCATTGCAGTCACCTCCTGCCGGCTGCGTTCCACCGCCTGTCACTTGGCATAATGAAATAGGTTTGGGGCAAACGAAATTAGAGACGACGAGATTTCAAAGGGCACTGCTTTCCCTTCCTGACAACGATGACATATTCCTTGCTCTCAAGGTTCATGCTATACAAATGAGCATAACAAGGCCACGTCTTGCAGGAGCAAGAATCTCGTCTTCAATCAGCGCAAAATTAACATGTCTGAGGCATATCATATAAGAACAGTCACGGTGCAGTATGTATCAGCAAAGGGAATAATAATAATAATAATAATAATAATACACAGAGCTTTCAGAACTGATGAGGACATGGCACATGGCACAAGTCAGGACAGTTCCTATTATCATCTCCAGCACTGGCGTGATTCCCAACAACTTAAATGAATCGCTCACAGCATTGAAATTAGACTCAGGCCTTTTCAACTTATGCAGAGAACAATCATAATTTCTACGTGCCGCGTAGTAAAGCTGTTCTTGGGAAATCAGACATGAATGAGTTGAGGAAAAGTATAAAGCTACTACTCAATGCGCAAAAATCATAATAATAATAATAATATAGTTTTGCCTCACGAAGCTGAGGCAGAGTGCGGAATCGAACCCGTACTTCCGGAGCGACAGCCAGTAATACTAGCCGCTAGACCACAGGTTGTTCTAAATATAGCTTTTCGTAATATCACAGGTTACTGTTAACTTATTAAATATTGCTTTCCTCTTTCTTTATAAAAATATATATTTTATTATTGATATTGTTCGAAAAAGAACATCTTTTGTACTAAACACGATTAGGTAATTTTACTTAGAATAAGTTAACATATGCTTAAAATACTATTCTTCTAATTATATACCCCTTTTCTTAATTTATTTACGACTTCTTGGCAATGTGGCCATTATGCCCTTATTCCTCTTTGTCCTACCACAACGAAACAATTATTTCATGCACTAGGATGGTTAATGTGTATATTCTATAATTTTGAAGTTTCCGGCTCGATTGTAAACAATTCAGAAAACCTTTTCCTGGCCGTTATAACCGTCCTCTCCTATAATTATGGACAAATATCAATGTCATATACTGTAATTTACCAACTCAGGCATTAGTCGAACATTCATTAAACTAATATATTTTACGTAAGCCTATTGGCAGGCAGATAAGCCATTTGAAGTTAAAACAGGCTCAAGAAAAAAGTAATTAGCCAATGGTATTTTTCATGTCTACAAAAAAAAAGAGCAAAATTATGTCAGAAATGTACCTCTGCATATTTCTTTTAATTTGTTTCCAATCGTTATTGTTTTTCTCCACAGTTGTTAAAATTGCTAGTCAATACTCTAATAGGCCTACTCTAGAAAGTAGGTCATTTCATTTCTGAAATGTTCTCCTCAAAACGAATCATAAACAAGGAATTCTAAACAACAAACTTTAATTTTTAAAAACAATTCTAAGAAATATATAACGCTGCGCTTATTCTTTCATTTATTATTATTTATTTACTGCAATTTCGTAGGCCAGGGTAATTGGATTATTTTTGTAATATATCGTGCCCTCCCTATAGAACGGAGCCTCGGATGCGCCGTGTTACAGCCGGTAAACTGTGACTAGCTACCTGTCGAGCAAGGTGCTAGCAGCAGCGTAGTGCCCAGCAAATTCAACACTTTTACACTTTTTAACGTTTTTAATAATCATCATGAATTTCAGAGTTGTTGCTGGAAGTGCTGTACTTCATTTTCTAAACACACGATGCACCAACGTTGGAAGTTTTGGTACACTTGCTGTAATTCATCCTCACTGATACTTCGAGAGCCTCCAGGATACGCGGATTGTTTCTGTATATCTTATGTTTGAGGTTCCCCCACAAGTAAATATCGCATGGCGCTGAAACGTACGAACACATTTACTGGAAGATTTATCCTTGAGAAGATAAGTTTTCACTAAGAAAATTCTATGTTTTCTTTACATAGCCATGTTCACCTGATACACTACGTCCCAAGTCTTAAATCTCCCAACTAAGGTATTTTCTTGCCAGCTGGGAATGTAATCAAGCTATGACCACATGCATGGCTTCCCAACGCGCTGTTATGTAACGGTAGATGCTAGTCAACTGGCGCTGACTCAATGCTTCATCCGTGACACGGCGCAGGCGAAGCTCCGTTCTATAGGATATGCTCTTTCTGTATAAGAACACATTAATTATTATTATTATTAATAATAATGAGTATTTCTTTTTCGTGATTCTCATAGATGGTGATTCAGAGAAATTATCTCCAGTCTAACAATAAGCATCCATTAGAATCACGCCTTCATATTATCATGGATAATACTGTATTGTGTTTGTCTTGAGAGTTCAGCGTGCAGTATACTGACCGTATGTGATCACATGTGGCGGTGCGAGGGTGGACTGGACATTACAGAACCTCCATGTGTGATGCGGGGCAGGAAGCGAGCTAGAGCTCGGATTTATTGGCTGCAATCCATCACACAGTTTGAAATTGAAACTATACAACACAATCATCGACATTTAGTGCCTGGAATAAATTGCCCTAGGACGAAGTTACACTGCCAGATAACACCGCTAGGCATCAATCAACCTTCCACAACAACTTCATGGAATGTTCCTTTTTTTCTTGTTTCATTACTATTATTATTATTATTATTATTCAAAGTCACTATGGAGGGAAAATTTTGTGATATGAAGTCGACATTGATAAAGTGAGTATTCTCAATCAAAGTCACAAAACTTGGGGTTGGGAGGGGAAGTTTCTCTTCTATTCCGCGAGGAGGTCTACAAGGAATATGTAAAGTTTAATTCTCTCCGGAGCAAATATGATGTACGGGTAGTAATTTGCTATGCCAAAGTAAATCAAAATGAAATTGGTATAGCATCTACTCGAGTAAACTTTGAATGAACACACACACTGTCTGTCTTGTGTAACTTGCATCAGTTTGGAGAAACAGAGTGTGAACTACTCAAGAGATGAAAGAGATTTTAATTAGGGAAGATGAGGCTATCAACTCCTTCCTTGAGTTACTGTGGTCACGTGTCTAGACGGCAGTGATTTTTCTCATTTCTCCCGTTTGAGTTCGAATTCTTTTAATGTTGAAATTTTTAATTTTAGCAAAAGCGTAAATTTAAGCAATTTCCACAATTGTGCCAATCGTTGAAGGACTAAGGGGCCATGGAAGTTTTCAAGTTTAGAGTCTCGAAGAGCTCTATGAAACTAGAAAAAAAAATCGAAAATCACTTTCAGTCTATAAGGTGCGTTGAAACAGTAACGAACCGGAGGCATAATTACAGAAACCAGTAGCTGTATGTTAAAAGTATTGGCCCTGGCTGTTGAGACACTTGTCCCACTGTGACACGAGGCGGTGAATGGCTGTGTCATAAAATTCCCCGGGCTGCGATGTGAACCAGTTCCACACGTACAGCTGGACGTCGGCGTCCGAGGTGAATCGTTGGCCCCACAGAGCCCTTTTCAGGGGACCAAACATGGCGTAGTCACAGGGAGAGAGGTCTGGACTATATGGAGGTTGGCCGAGAACCTCCCAGGAGTGCCGCGACTGTGTTGGCCGTATGAGGTCGTGCATTGTCGTGGAGCAGAAGGACCCCACTGGTGAGATTGCCTGGTCGTTTTGTTTTGATCGCTTGGCGAAGGGAGGTCAAGGTTTACGAGTAACGCTGGGCATTCACTGTCGTCCCGTGCGGCATGAAGTGTATCAGAAGGGGGCCATCTTGGTCAAAGAAGAACATCAGCATTACTGGAAGCGTTGGACGATTGATGCATGCTGCTGCTCGCTTTGTATCGTCACGTGACGTGCACGCGTGCCCTCTGGCGACGGGCTGTGACCTTCCACGCTCTGGTCAGAACCACACCTCGTTGCACACGCCACGATTAGCTGATGTCGTCACCGGTTTGCGTATTGCAGCCTCCGGCTCGTTACTTTTTGAACGCACCTTATAAATGCAGTTCCAAAGGAACAGCCTAAAATCGCTTGTACTTTCACTCGTTTTCTTTTTTATTCAAATCCTAACCAAGACCTATTCTGGAATACGCCTCGGTGGTTTGGGATCCATATCAAGTAGGGCTCATAAATGAGTTGGAAATGATACAAAGAGAGTTAGATTTGTGCTTTAATCCCAGGAGCAGTGTGAACCGTGTGTTAAAGAAACTTGGGTGGGAATCACTTGAGCGCTATCTACAACACATATACAAATCAACCAGCATGCGGTGAGCTTAGCAAACGTATGGGTAAGCCCACTTACATGGGTAGGAGCGATCATCCTTTCAAAATTAAGGGCCGACCACAGCGAACAAATTATGGTAAATATTCTTTCGTAAACCGTGCCATTGATAACTGGAACTCTCTACCTGCCGCAGTCTTAGAGCCTTTTCCCAAACATATAGTCTAGGTGTGTTTAAGAAAAGACTGACTATTTGTGTAAATACTCCAGTTTAATTGTTATTGAATTGTTATTTATAATTATTTATGTATATCCAATTTGCCACCGGGGGCAATTGCAAATGAATGAATGAATGAATGAATGAAATTAACTTATTTACATAATTATTTCGTTAACGTGTTCCTTGGTTCAATATTCTCAGTCATTATTAGATATTTGAAAAAGAAAAAAAAAAAAGAAAACCGGAAGTAGTTATAAGGGCTTAATTGAAACTCTGCATTGCTCACACTAGTGCTCGGAGTGGTTGAGTTTTCGGTGAATAATCATCAGAATACCGCGTGTCATCATGCCGGCTTATCGTAAGTGTTTAGTGTGTTCTTTGGGAAAGTGGAGAAAACAATGAAAATTAAAACCAAATGATCCACCCAAAACAGTGTAGTGTTCAAGGAACATGTCAGTGTATGACATTAAATAATGTTTTCACCATTAAGTTGCTTGTCTGAAGGGACGGAACTGTGGATTTTTAAAATGGAGTGGTGTATTTTAATCTTATTACTGTAAGTTTGCTATTTGTTTCTTCACTGTTATTAATATCCCTTCGATATAGTTGAACGTTTGAAGTGTTGTTTTGCCGTTAAAAAAAGCAAATTGGTTCAAGACTAGCTTCAGGAACTCCCCGTTAGAGATTTGATAAGAATAGTCTTGAGATGGGTTCCCAAGCAGTATGATAAAGGCAATTTTGTGTGATTTTGGACTTAACACGATTTTTAGAAGGAGTCTATACAAACTTCACCCACTCATGTAGAAATAGTGCAAAGAACAAAATTTATCTAAAAAAAGGAATACCTGGGAGCCGTGTATTGAGAGACCTTGGTGAGAAATCTCGACTTCTATTCCTCGAGCCAGTCTTGATGCTGTGGGGTGCTCTATTACCGTATCAGTTTTATACAATGGGCACCGTCTATCTGTTTGTGTTTATTCAATTCTTATCTGGACATGCGAAATACAAGTCATACTTGGAGCAATTTCATATCACTATTCTAAATGTCTATAATAGCTTTTGTGGATCATCACAAACTGTACATCGCCTGCTTTTCGACTGCCCTACGTTTGAAAGAGAAAGACATATTAAAAATGTCACCTGCGTTACTTCAATAATGAACTGAAAAAACCTCTGTATCCTATATTAGCAGTAGTGCCCGGCCTCGCCCGTTGGATTTATTGTTTTATGGATGATAATGAGTACTACTACAGAACTGGAGCGCTCAAGGAAAAGGATCGGAAAGCACCAACGCTTATTGCAGCTGATAACCTCAGTACTCGGCACCAACACCATCGCCCTTATACAGAGGCATACTATTGTCATGATGATAACTGTTTTAAGGGGCCTAAGAAATCATTTTTCACTAATTTACTCCCCGTGACTGCAATGTATAAGCAGCTCGCAATTCTGCACCAGAACACTGGTAGGGGCGATGTGATGCAGCCCGCATTGCCTGGTAACAATAGACAGGTATTATTGACGCTGTTCAGGAGCGCTTGTTCTTCCGACTTACTGAACAAAAATCAATCTTTAAGGTTAACTGAGAGGTGTAGCATAATGCTACATAGCCTAAACTATTCCTCTTGAATCTGGCTATCATATAGGCCTACAAAAAGAATTTTTCGAATCCGACTGGTAGTTCCAGAGATTAGCGTGTTTTAACACACAAACAAACAAACAAACAAACAAACATTTCAGCTTTATTATATTAGTATGGATTTAAAATCATGAAGTTATTCTCATTTTCTTACATTCATCCGTCACATCTTCCATAAGTTATTATAATGTAATACAAGTACTGTAGTAAATAGCTTGCCACAGTGGATGAGTGGATAGCCTGTCGGTCTACTGACCCCAAGATTGCAGGTTCGCTCCTGGTCGTGGTAAGTGATTTTTTTTAAGGCGGCAAAAATACGACACGCATGTCATACGATGTTGGCATGTCAAAGAACCCATTTGAATTCAGTGGGCCGTGTTCATAATGGCAAAATTAATCTCGGGAGTTTCCGCCAACTCAAAGTTCCTCATTTCTCTACTTCTACTAGAAAGCGCTATAGTGTTCAAGGAGCTTAGATATCTAACCTCCTTGACTTCCATAGTGATTCAATGAACAACGAAATTCGACATGCAAGCTACCCTCTGGGTGTCAAATTACAAAGCTTGCACCCGGCACCCGAGGCCATACGATATTATTATTATTATTATTATTATTATTATTATTATTATTATTACTGTAGTAAATATTCTGTAATTGTCGAACCAATAACCGTAATATGCTAGGCAAAATTGGGTTCTTTCTATGTATTGCAAAGTCAATAGTAATATTAATCTGATCATTTAGTTTATATGTGAGGACAAATAAGACAAGAGATGGTACGATTCTCGCTTTCAGACATCCTAGAAATGTAAATGTGGAGTTGCAATGAAGTGATTTAAAACAGCGGAATGGAACAGTACGCACCCTTAACAAGGGCAACATGTAGACATACTCCATTATTTACAATGTTCCCGCATTGCAATATTCCAAACTCAAATGCTACGGTGATCACATTATCACATACTCAGATGGCGCTGGTGACCGAACACGTACTTTTACAGATGAATGGCATTGACATAGGTACAACTGTATACTTAAAATCCACTTTCAGTTGGTTTTTGTCGTTCGATCTGGAATACATCCCTCGTGAGTGGCTCCGGTGCTTTTCCCCTCCCTCCCCTCTTTCCTCCCCGTGTAGTGGCGGTAGCACAGTCTTAATTGGATGATGAGCAATGGATGATTCTAATATCTAGTTGAAAGGCAAAAATAAATTAATCAGTACCATGTGTGACCTTATTGAAAGTTTCATATTGCAGCTCATTTATTTTAAAAGTCAGCTTCAAGAAGGAAATTGGGACAAATTTTCCTCTCTAAAATCCTTGAATTTAAGTACTTATGAACACATCAGTGGCTACACAAGATCGTTATAGTCATTGCATAAAGAATTTGAAGATAGGTTTGAAGAAATAAAACAAGTAGAACCAGCACTCAATGTTTATATGATGCCTTTTTCGGTGCGCCTAGAGGATGCCCGATGACGACTCCAAGTTGAGCTGATAAAAGTACAGTGCTATCAATTTTGACAGACCGGTATTACCAACACAATGGTGATTTGATTTCATTTTATAAAGGTGTTGAGGAACAAGAATTCCCGAGGATTCATGCCCTTGCCCTGAAATTTGTTGCTCTGTTCGGAACAACGTTCGTTTGTTTTCAATTGTGAATATTAACAAAACAAAAACAAGGTTAGGTTTGTCCGATGCTTCCTTGGAAGATACACTTCGGATTGCAACTGCCAAAACGATTGTTCCAAATATCGGCAAATTAGTGGCTTCAAAGCGATGCCAAAGATAAAGAAAGAATGTTGAAAATTAGTGCAAAATCAGGAGCGCAATATAACTATTATTTCTGTCTGTACACAAAACTGGCATTATTATTATTTATTTCCCTACCGGTACGCCGCCTGATACGCGCTGATTTGCCCCACCTCATTCACCAAACAACAACAACAACAACACGACTCTCGTCTCGCTAAGCGCTGCCACTACACGTTCCTCTCTACAGCAGAGCGCCGGTGCTTTTGCCGGTGCCGGCCGGTGCTCGCGAAGCACCTGAGTTGGCGTGGCCTGGTCTAAACGATGCTATTTCATTAATGCAGCCAATGACCATTTATTTTCCTTTCAGGACGGGTCAGGGAAGGGATTTTGGAAGCAAATTGTCCGTGAACCTATTGACTGGAACCGTCCCGGCATTTGGCTGTGGTGAAAATGGGAAACCACGAAAACCATTTTCAGTTCGACTGAGATGGGATTCAAACCCACTCTATCTCAATGCCAGCGGGGCATAAATTAGCGCATTGGCACTCTCGGCCATCGTGGCTGGTTCTAGTTCTTTAAAAACCTCACTCTCGTAAGTTTGAGAAACCCCTGCACACTGTGTTGGATTGCTTTGCTTAACACTTTCTAGATGTTTATAAATGTGCGATATCAACAAACGCAATCATGAATTATATATTTTCACAATATTCTAATAAGAATACCCCCCCCCCCCCCCTCCCACAATATTGCCCACCTGTTACAACTCTGAAATATGCTTCCCGATACCAGAGCTAAAATACGCGGCAATAATCTTCTCGTTTAAAATTACCAGCGCGCAAGGATACTCGTCGAACACGTGAACATGTTCTCAAGGACCTAGGGCACACATAATAAAGACTACTTATATATAATTAAATAGCGAGCTGAACTGATTGTAAAGGAGTCTCTTAGAGCCCAGCCCGTGTGAGCCCAGCAAGAAAATCCTCTAATTAAAGAATTAGCCGTGGCAAGAGCGCGGTAAATTGAATAACAAGATTACTTACTGGAGCAGAGAGAAGTAGAGTCCCGTGTGTGTACGAGTTGGAAGAGGATTATTGTTTAATACCCCTGTGCGCTGCAAGACGTTCACGTTACTGCAAGGTATCATGCCCACCTAATACTCTGGTAATGACCACTGCAACTCTTCGTACGTATTACAAGAGAGAAAGGTTATTATTGATGAAAGGAATGGAGTCCATTAAAGAGGTCAAGTTAAGTAATCCCGTTGCTCAATTCTATAGCGAATACTGCAAGGGCATTTATTCTCCTTTTCTGCTGCTACTCTTTAGTCGAATAATTCCCATATTTCCTAGCAATCGGTGGAGGGCAACTCAAAGGGTTCATTCGCAGTACGTATAATGTTTTTTCACTGGACGTTTGTTACTCCTAATTGTCATAAATAGGGCCTGCATGTTGATGCCGTAAAAAAGTTTAAAAATGCACTTAACATTTTCAAAAATGACTGTAATAAATGACCTAAATTTTTAAAAATGCACTATAAAATGGAGAAAATGGTCGCATGAGCTCAATAACAAACTCACCAATATTTCAAAAATTCGAAAAATGTACTATAAAATGGAGAAAATGATCTTATAATAATAAAATCATCAATATTTCATCAGTATTTTAAACTATCTTGTATCAGCTACTAGCTTCTTCGTAACTCTGAGAGACGTAACTCCCTCATATAAAGCTGCGACACGACTAAATTGAAAAAAAAAAAAAAACCTTAAAAGGCCGATTTCTCTAAAATATGACCAAAAAATCTACCAAATTTAAAAAAAAATGCTCTTAAAATGGAAAAATAGCAAAAAAATAATTCAAAAAGTTGCAAAATAAAAATGACATTTTTGAAGAAGGGGTGGCCCGTCCGGAGTTTCTATATACTTCAGCATTGTTTTAGACAGCTCAGTAAAAAGATGACATGTCATCAACATCCGGGCCCTAGTCATAAATTATAACCAATTCATATGGACCCTATACTGTTATCAGAAAGCAATGGTATTGAATTAAGATTCTCAATAATTAAAGCACTCAACAATTTACCAGTCACATGTAATTGATACAACCAACATGTGCTTTTGTAAGTACGAGGGGCGTTCAAATGAAAAGGTACGAAACGATACTGTGGGTACAATATATTCGTTATCAAAAGTAATCGCCACAGGCCTGTGCACAGGTGTACCATTGCTTCACTAGCCGCAGTATTTCCTACTTCCAGAAGTCTTGTGGTTGTGACAGGATCCAATCTTGTACGGTGTCCTTTAGTTCATTTTTTAAAAGAATAATATACTATTTATACTATACTATTTATTTATCCTACTACAGCAGTGGTTCCCAACCTTTGTCAGCTGACGTGCCCCTTTTCGGATACGGGAGTTCATCGCGCCCCCCTCCCTCCCTCCCCATCACTCATCGCTTCTATAACCTCTTCGATTGACGCGGAGGATATAGACCTAACCTAATAACACTACATAATGGAATAGTCCTATCTATTACATAGTAACTTCATTTTAGCACAATACAAAGAATACACTTTTACAACAATTCCTTAAATTAGTCAACACATGTCAGTGAGAGGGTTGACTCTGTTTTCTCTTTGTAAGATTCGGTATGTTTGGTTTGATATTTGACAGGGCAGAGCGGAGATCAGCTGCAACATCAAGACGACAGCGGATATCAGGAAAGTAAAAGTTATATTCTTGTGCCAGGGAATCCAAATGTGACTGAATTTGCACCTAAGTTTATTACGATCACGTTCATTTTTCGGTAAAATTTCATTAAGGCGGTGAAAGGATGAGAAGTTGTTCAACTGAAGCCGGCGTTTCCATAACTGTATTTTTCCAGGAATGCATAATATTAGAGTTATTGCCTTGGAGCTTTAAGTGCAAACTGTTCAAAGCTTCAAAGAAATCACAAAGATATGCCAACGAGACGATAAAATTGGCATGATTTTGCTCCTTACAGCACAGCAAATTCCTTATTTCACCTCCAATCTCGTGGCTCCGCAGAGGTTTGTGCCGACAGTTGGCAATTACCAGTGCTTTTGAACGATTGCCTTGGTCCGACAATCACCTGGAAAGATTCGAAAAATGTTTATTTTACAAAATTGTAATATTCGAGTTTAAAAAACTTAATTTGGAAATCACTTCACGCCCCCCTTAATAAAGCCCCACGCCCCCCCCCCGGGGGCGCTCCCCAGGTTGGGAACCCATGTACTACAGGGATATGTTTTGATGGCTATCACTCCCCCTTCATCAGCCTATCCAACAAAACTTTAAAGATAACCTTCCTTATTCACAAGTACATGAAAATCATGAAGACAGTTTCTACGTTTCGTCGTCCGATAGGAAACATTTTCCTTTGAGATGTTTTTTTAACGGATCAAACAGATGGAAGTCACAAGGTGACAAGTCCGGGATGTAGAGCGGATGCTCAAGTTGCTCCCACTTGAACATGACCTATACACTTTGTGTGACGTTAAGGACGTGTGGGCGAGCGTTATCATTTAGCAGAATCACTCCCTTCGTGATCAGTCCAGGCCGTTTGTTCTTGATGGACTTCTCGTAGGCTACGGAGTGTCACACAATACACGTCATTGTTAATGGTTCGTCTCAAGGGAAAAAGTTTCCAATCGGACGACGAACTAAAGGACACCGTACAGGATTGGCTCCTGTCACAACCACAATACTTCTGGGAACAGGGAATCCTGCTGCTGGTGAAGCAATGGAACACTTGTGCACAGGCCTCTGGTGATCACTTTTGAATAATGAATAAATTTCACCCATAAGTTATTATTATTATTATTATTATTATTATTATTATTATTATTATTATTATTATTATACCCATCTGCGGAGCGCGATAGAACTTATTTTGCAAATGGTTTTTTTTTATTTCTCCTAAAATCTCTTCATCTGGGCATTAAAAATCTTCCTCAGTTTTTCCGTCCATGATTTCTTGGACCTGGTAGTAATTTTTTCAGAGAAATGATGGTTTCATTCAGAGAGCTAGGTTCAGAATCCTTTTGGTGAGCCTGTCGTAGTTGATTAAGAGAATGTGGCCGTAGAACTTCAATCCCCTTTTCTTGAATGTGTCAGTGATCTTTTCAACTTGCTCATAAAACTCCTGAGGCGTCCGTTTCATCCAGATTTCTTCTGAACAGACTGGACCAAGGAATTTCCTCAATATCTTCCTTCCTTGTTTCCCTACGTCTTCAGAGATCTGCCTCCAATGATCAAGGTTTCAGAGGAATCTGTGGTATAATGTCTTCATTTTGCGTTTTTCGATATTAATATTTTGTTGTAGGCCCTTTCTGTTCAAGGTGATTCTAGAGGCCTTCTGTAATTTGTTATTATTTATTTATTTATTTATTTATTTACAGCGTATTTTCCCAATAATGGAAAGCGATAAGCAATTTGACTCAATTCTTGACGTTCTTCTTATCTTGCCAATATTGTTTCATTCTGTTGGAGAATGCCAATTTTCTTTCGTCAGACCATTGAGGTCTGTAAGGTGTAGGTTTTGGTTGCTCTGGTTGGACTTCCCAGGTGTTCACTTTGTTACGGAAGGAGTCTCTGTCTGATGTGTCGGTTATGTTAGCAGTTCGCATGTCTTTTTGTACTACTTTCATCCATGGTGTTGTACTTTTAATTGATGATATGTAATCTAGTATTCTTTTGGTTAGTCGTGTATTCGGCAGTCGACTTATGTGTCCGAAGAATTTCAATCATCTTTTTCTGAAGTCGACTTCGATGTTTGAGTATTTTTCAGTTGTCTTGATTGACTGTAGTCGGTACCCGTCAGGAGTGAGTCTTGCTCCCTGTATTTTCCGAATAATTTGTTATTATTATTTATTGGCAGCGGTTCTCCCCTAATTTTTTATTTCTTAATGTCTCAGTATGGTAATAATAATGCTAATAATAATATTAATAATAATTATTATGAACTCTACTCTCATGTAGAAAAGATCACAGACACCATTCGTAAGAGAAGGATAGTTTTCAATGGCAACATTGCTCCTATGAGTTCTACAAGGTTGAGCAATAGGATCTTCAGTTTTCATCTTAACAAGAAAACCAAGGCGGCGTGGTTCACGGAGGTAGAAAAAGACCTGCGTGAAGTGGGAATAACACAGCAGGATACCCAGAAACGTGTTTCACTAAAGTTGAAACTCCAAGAGCATCATGGATTCCAAAACAAGTAGTTCCGTGAAGAACTATACAGCCTATTTTCATATATCCTACTTGTGTTAATTGCCACTATCAACATACACAATTTCTGTTTGATTGCTGTAATAGATTCGTAGATATTAAGAACTGACTAAATATTTCGGATGGTCGCCATGTTGTATTTTCTATATGTAGGTCCTAGAGTTATGTACTGTTACATGCAGATTATTGTGAACGTGTAATATCCAAACTTCAATCGCATAATTAGGACACAAGAAAAAACAAGGAGATTTTAAAATTTTTCACAGCTGCCATCTTGAGGTTATGGAAACAATTGAAATAAATTAGATGCCAGTGGATTAACATTCGTATAGGGATTTACTGTACCAAGTTTCACTGCACTCGGTTGGTTAAATTGCGAGAAACGTCCATGTAAATATTTATAATTCGCGTCACCGCCATGTTGGATTTGTGATCACCAGGTTATTTAAAGTCCTATAGGTGAACTTAAGTTCATAGCCCCTATGAACATTAAAAATGCAGTTTGATTGCTAAAATAGATTCGTAGATATTCAGTATCGTCTAAATATTTCGGATGGTCGCCATGTTGGATTGTTAAATGTATAGGCCATAGAGTCTTGTACCATTAAAGGAAAATTATTGCCTAGGTTTATTATTCAAACTTTCACTTCGATCGCATGACTACATCACAAGAAATAAAAACTTAATTTTAAAATTCGCACTGCCGCCATCTTAAGGTTATGTAAACAATTGAACTAAATTAGATACCAGTGGATTACAATGTGTGTAAATATTTCCTGTACCAGGTTTCAGTGCGCTTGGAACATTAAATCGCGAAAAGGTCTATTTAAAATTTTCAAATTCGCTTGGCCGCCATGTTCGTTTTGTAGTTAACCGGCTTTTGAAAGTCTTATAGATGGACTTCCAGTAGTGCCCTTTATCTCCGTACAAAATTTTAGGGAGATACCGCTAATAGTTTCAGAGATATAGAATGCCGGTGAAATATTTCGCACATCCGCCATCTTGTGATTATGTAAACAATTGAACGAAGTTAGATGTCGGTGCATTACAATGTATATAAACATATACTGTACCAAGTTTCATTGCGTTTGGTTGGTCAAATCACGAGAAACGTCTATTTAAAAGTCGCAAATTCGCTTGGCCTCCATGTTGGTTTTGTAGTTACCAGGTTTTCAAAAGTCACATAAGTGAACTTATAGTAGTTCCCTCTATCACCATATAAAATGTCAGGGTAATATCGGTAATAGTTTCGGAGATATTGAATGCTGGTGAAATATTTCGCACATCCGCCATGTTGGATTGGTGAGTCGTAACAAAATTTGAAGGGCACGGTCGAGGTCGCCGGGAATATTGCTATGAACTTTCAGAGTTTCATTGAAATCGCTCCTGCCGTTTAGATTTTATTAGGGGGACACACACACACGAATCACACACACACACACGCACACACACACGGACAAAAGGTGATCTCATAAGCCTATTTTTTCAAAATTGAAAATAGGCTAAAAAGCCAAACTAAAAACTGGCAAGACATGGACTGAAGCGAGGAAGGAACAGCATAGGAAACGAATGCGGGAATACTGGGTGAACGTTAAGGCCCAGGCGCAAAGACATGGAAAAGGACAGTTGAAATAGCGTGGTCCGTAGATGGCCGAAACGACAGCAAGAAGAAGAATAATATGTAGAAGTACAAATTCCTATTCTTGTCTGCACGTGAATTCCTTGTGCGTGAAGGAGTAAAACTCCTCGCATGCTTGACATTTCTCGTGCGACCAAGCAGTGGGACAATTTTTCTCGTTAAGATAGTGGAGGTAGGAGACTAATTTGTGCGAGCTGGTCTGTAGAATAATGATGCTATCTTATGAATATATTGCCGCGTTGCAGGGGGTACAGAATTAGCCCATACCATGCGTTAGCAGAAGGGTTGGTTGGTCGTGGGTGGAGAGAGGGGGCCATGGACGTATTGAAGGTAATTAAAGTGCTCTCACTTAAGGGGGGATGAAGGGATGGGGGCGCACCACAAAAGACATTGCATGTTCCTCGACTATGAGAAGGTAGATTTGCTTGCTTGTTCTCTGAAGGCTGTGTGTGGACGTTGGGCTATGGAGAGGTGGGGAAGTGAGGTCAAAGGGCGTGAAGCAATACGCATGGCACGTTTCCATCATCTGTTGGTGAATTAATTCGACCGAGGAGTGGTGGTCAACATTCCTCAGATTCTGAATACTCCAAACACAGAATGGGCGGACGAGAACTTGAATGTCTATCGATAAATTGTGGAATTCCTCCTTGGGGTTTCTGCTTGAAGAGCTCACATTAATTTAATTCAGACCTTTGTATAATTACTTTGTCTTCTTCTTCTTCTTCTTCTTCGTGAATGAGTCGCTTAGGACCACGTGAAATCAACACTTTCTAGCCTTCCTGTTGGCCCAGTATTCCTTCATTCGCAACGAGTGGCTCTGTGTCCGTTGCTCTGACCATTGATGCTGTGTAGTCTTCTTCTCTTCTTCTTCGGAACCCCGCGTCTGAGTGATTTTCCTGATTTCCTTCCGGTAAAGCAAGTTTGGTGATTCTAATTCCTTTAAGTCTTTTTCTGTAAATTTATACCAATTCGGTCTAGTAGCCTTGTTCTTTAAGAAAGTATGTATTTTATGTGTCAGTCTGTTCGGATCCATTCTTTCTACGTGTTCCATAAATTGGATTCATCGCATTCGCATTGTGTCTGTGATTTTGGAATTTTTATTATATATTTCTGTTTTAGGCTTTGGATAATGTAGGCTACGCCATGTTTTGTTCTTGGTCCAAGGATTTTTCTCATTATTTTACGTTCTTTCACTTCTATTTGGTGTTTTATTGTTTTGTGTTGGAGATTTAGTGTGTCTGAAGCATAGAGAGCTTCAGGTTTGATTACAGTTGTATAGTGGCGAATTTTGCAGTTCCAGGAGAGACTCTTTTTGTTATAAATATCTTTTGTTGATTGAAAAGCAGTTTCGATTTTCTGAAGCCTCGATTCAATTGATTTCATTTCGTTACAGTTTGCTGTAATCCATTTACCTACATATTTAAATTCGTTTAAGGGGGCTGATACACCTGGAATGCATGCATTTTGTAAATTACTCTATATCTACGGAACCATAACAGTTATTTGAATTAAATTTAGTACATTTATAGTACAAATGCTGGGCTTTCATTTGATGTTTAAAGTTTTAAAATTCAGTGTGTACAAGTGTAATAAAATTAGCATATTAAAATATTAAAAAATATTTTTTGAATGTTACAAAAAACATAATTTCTTGAAAACTATCAATGTGATTGGAATAAACATTTTTTCCCCTTAAAGACAACACTGAATTACCCAGGATATACCTCTATGAACTTAGTGGAAGAATAAGTTACCCTTTTATAGGTATTTCATTTGAATATTGAAAAAAAAAATAAGATTTTCACATGGTGTTTTAGATGCACTGAGCATATTTCTCAAAGGAATTCAATAAATGAGGTTTATCCTCTATAACTTAGATCCAACAAGGGGAATTCCAAATTGCATGCATTTTGGACCATTAGTTCTTGAGTTATTGTGTTTTTTGTGTGAAAAAATTAACCTTTGGGAAAATGTCTCTAAACATTGTTTATGCAATTCCACTTACAGAGGTGGCCAAATTATTAGACTAAAGCTTGCAAAATAACATATTGAATTTTTCTGGCTAGCCTTACAAATGAAAATTAAACATGCATGTGCCTCATTACTTTGTATGCATTCCTTTGTTGGAAATAAACATTTTCATCCTTTTGGGCATACTTTTAACGAGTGTTTGGCAATTGTTTTTGATGTCATTGTCATGGTGCCAAATCCGTACCAAAGTTTCAATCAGACCAATTTTTGTTGTAAAAGTGGTTTTCTTGATTTTCTTCTTGACAATAGCCCACTAATTTCAACAAGGTTCATGTCCAGGCTATTTCCGGGCCACGGAAGCACAGAAATGTTTTTATCACTGAGGAATTGAGCCCCTTTCTTGGCCACATGACAGGGAACACCATCATGCATGAAGACACAAGGATTTTCTCCAAACCAATCTCTTATCTGAGGTAAGAGACGCTTCTCAGGGACTTTTATATATTGGTCCTGCATCATGGTACCCTTGACAATATATAAACTTCCGGTTCCATACACAGACATCATACTCCAGACCATAACTTTTATTGGATATTTTACTGTCTGTTGTATGCACTGGTGATGAAACTCTTCTTCTGGCCTCCTACGAACATACCGACTCGTTTTTTCACTTACTTCAAATATAGATTCATCACTGAAGCAATCCTAGGGTCAAATTTTCATTTTAGTAGTGCATTGGCAGCATTATTACAATCAATCAAGGAACAATAATAACAACAATTTTTTAAAGTTTCCAGTGAGCATTGTTAAATCTATGATAAGAGTAGTTAATGTGTGAAAAACTATTATTTTGATGTTACATGTACCTTCCAGTCATCTGTAGAGCAAACTTGTAGGCCCTTTGCTCTTTCCAATCTCTTTTTTGCCAAAACTGGAGTGATCATTGCTTTCCTTCTGGGTCGTCTAGATTTTAATCCACTATTGTACAATGTTCTTCTTACAGTACTTGCAGATATATCTATGCCACTACTCTTCAAATTATTTCTTAGTTCATTGCTAGTAGCTGGGCGATGGTTTCGTGAAATTGACATCAGTTTTCGTACAACTCTAGGGCTTAATTTACTTTTCCTACCACGTTTTTCTTTTCGTTGTGACTGGCAAACTTCACGGTTTTCTTCCATTTTCTTACTTCTACTTACTGATTATTGTGCAAAATTAAGTCTTGTTGCTGTCTCCTGCTGTGTGCAGTATCCTTCAGTAAGCAATGCTCTTGTTATCCCAATTTTTCTTGAGGACATAACACTTTTTCCTCCCCAAAAACATCAAATTCCCTTGATAGGTCGATGTTATGCACTGTCTTCTAATCACGTCGCAAATATAGGATTAAATATGTCAGCATAAAGCACCGAAGCTCTGCTGATGGTATTAAGTGAAAATAGTAACTAAACAGTCACTAAATTCTTGGTAAATTTCAAACAAACTACAAAATGTGCACAGAAATAAATAGTTCCTTGAGACAGCAGGCAATTATTTGTAACCGTTTTGCCAAACTATGAGACAGAAAATCCTAAAATCATTATGCAAATGTCGCTATATCATTGTAACAACACCAGTGTCAATTCCCGTAGAAAAACCAATAAATTTGAACTCAGCAAAATTGGGTAATGCATTTTCAGACCTTTAGTCTAATAATTTGGCCACCTCTGTACACATAACACTCAGCTGACAGTTCAGTACATGCATGGATTTAAATCGTAATATCTTGGTCAAAATTGGAAATTTCGCTATAAAACTTCAGATTTAGATAAAGAAATGGTTATTCTTTCATTCGAGATCAAAAACAAAAAATGAAAAAAAAATCATATTTCCAGGAGAATAAGCCCCCTTGAATTATTAAGTTACTAGCAGTAGTACCCGGCTTCGCCCGGTGGAATGATGATAATATTCCAGTCTCCTTAACACACAACGTCATAAATATTCATATCTTACATTATCAAACCCAGTGACAATGTTTATACTTAAGTCACTATGGGAAGGCTCTGTAAAATAATGATCATTCTCGTGATATTTGTCTTCAGTCCGAGTCGAGTTATGTCGTTAGCGGTCCCAGAATTCGTGACATCTCAGTCGTAGAAGACTTTATGTGGTGGTGATTAGAAATATAATGGACTTAAATTCTAGGTCATTTGCCCCCAATGACGTTGAGGGCGTAACATCTAGGTAATTTGCCCTACTGATCAGGATGATATTGAAAATTACTACATAACTGACATATGAAACTTAGAAAATAATAGAAAAAGTAATTTTTTAGGACTCACATTTCGGGAAAGACTTGATTATTTTTTTTGCCAAAGAGCTCCCACTTATATCGCTATCTGGTTAAAAGTTTCGTCATGTTAAGGTTTAAACTGTACGATAAATGTCTGAAGCAATTCCTCAAAGAGAAGCTTCCAGATTTCTTAGTCGATATATCGTTAACGTTCCTGAGCATCCAGTTGTCTTTTCTTCTGACGCAAAACATCTTCTACATAGTGATGATGAACATAGAAGCGACTACTGGCACATGTAACTTATCAACGAATGGGAAAAATTGATACCGTACTTTAAAGGAATGAGAGGTCATTTGCCCTTTTGATGAGGATGACAATGAAGACTACTACTACTTCTGAACGGGCATATCAAACTTACAAACTAATGGAAATACGTATTTTTAAAATCACAGGCTAGGTAGACTCTGGTGTTGCTTAGTAGTATAATGGACGTAACATCTACTGTAGGTCATTTGCCCCTTTGATGAGGATGATAATGAAGACGACTACTACTGAACGGGTATATCAAACTTACAAACTAATGGAAATACATATTTTTAAAATCACAGGCTAGGTAGACTCTGGTGTTGCTTAGTAGTATAATGGACGTAATATCTAGGTCATTTGCCCCTTTGATGAGGATGATAATGAAGACGATTACTACTGAACGGGTGTATCAAACTTACAAACTAATGGAAATACACATTTTAAAAATCACAGGCGATGAAGACTGTGGTGTTACTTAGTAGTATAATGGACGTAACATCTAGGTCATTTGCCCTTTTGGTGAGGATGGTAATGAATACTACTGTTGAATTGACACGACAAACTTACAAACTACCGTGATAGAAATATTTCAAAATTCACAGGCGATAAAGACTTATTGTGTGTGGTGATTAGTGGTATAATGGGCGTAACATCTAGGTCATTTGCCCTTATGATCATAATAATAAGGTAATGAAAAATGACTACTAAACGAACTTGGTGTAATTTTAAATCTGATATAGGTAATTCAGATTTCTACCTTCGATGTCTTCCAAAGTCTGAACGTTATTTTCTGGCTTAGGCCTATTCTCGATGCGTGTAGTGAAACAGCTTATCGAGTACTGCTCGGGTCCAAGCTGCACGAACCTGAGAATATCGCAGATGATGACGATATATGATGACAGACGTTCAAGGGGGGGGGGGGGGTTCCCGGTCCTATTCACATTGACCGGTGAATCACTCATTCTTTCGTAACACTACAGTGGTTTGAGCGAAGACCCTGTATGAACATCAGCATAGCAATACCAGGTAACACGGCGGGGTCTGGACATTTCTCTCATGCCACCTCGCGATGAATCAGCAAGCTATTCTCACACCTGCCCCCTCCTCCCCCCTCCACCCACCAGGGTCTCACAACTTGTGGGACGTGGGTGTGCGACCACGGGACCCCAGCTGAGTCCGGCATTGCTTCTCCTTACTGGTGCCGGGCTCCTTTCAGTTCTCTTTCCAGTCAGCCTCCCTTGGTCAAACTCTTGTTCTCTTCCGACCCCGATGGTATCAGGGTATCCGAGGCCTAGCGACTCTTTCACTTTCCCGCCTTAATTGGCCCTTGTCTAATCATTCCTGATAGCCTCATTCTTCGAGGTGTCCGCCTTCTTTTTCTTTTCTTAATATCTCATGTCTTCTGCTCAAGACCCTCAAGGAGGCAGGGTGTGTGTAGCCCCACCACTTCTGGTGCACCCTGGATAGTGCTACATCCTCAAGGGCTCATGGCTGGTGAGTTCGGGAGCTGGCAACCCTGAGGGTTTCCTGAGCGGGTCTGGTTTTACCCCTTTTTTCCATTGCCTTTGGGACGGACCCTGTCCTCTTTCCGAGAATAGAGTGGTCTGTCCGCAATTTCAAGCAGACAGTGTTACTCGCAGGGTACCAAAGGGTAAGTATACAAATTTTGGTTCTGATCGGTGAAACGGTGTAGATTTGTGCCAAAGTGCCAAAATGCAGGGAATGGGGTGATCTGTCCGCAATTTCAAGTGGACAGGGTTACCCGCTGGGTTCGAAAGGGTAAGTATACAAATTTTGGTCCGGATCGGTGAAACGATATAGATTTTTGGCAAAGGGCCTAAATGCAGGAAATGGGGTGGTCTGTCCGAAATTTTAGGTGGACAGTGATATTCACAGGGTTACAAAGGGTAAGTATACACATTTTGGTTCAGATCAGTGAAACGGTGTAGATTTGAGCCAAGGGGCCTAAATGCAAGGAATGGAGTGGTCTGTCCGCAATTTCAAGCAAACAGTGTTACTCGCAGGGTACCAAAGGGTAAGTATACAAATTTTGGTTCTGATCGGTGAAACGGTGTAGATTTGTGTCAAAGGGCCTAAATGCAGGGAATGGAGTGGTCTGTCCGAAATTTCAAGCAGACAGTGTTACTCGCAGGGTTCCAGACGGTAAATAACAAATTTTGGTTGAGATCTGTGAAACGGTGTAGATTTGGGCCAAAGGGCCTAAATGCAGGGAATGGAGTGGTCTGTCCGCAATTTCAAGCAGACAGTGTTACTCGCAGGGTACAAAAGGGTAAGTATACAAATTTTGGTTCTGATCGGTGAAACGGTGTGGATTTGGGCCAGAGGGCCTAAATGCAGAGAATGGGGTGGTCTGTCCGAAATTTCAAGTGGACAGGGTTACCCGCAGGGTTGCAAAGGGTAAGTATACAAATTTAGGTTCGGATCGGTGAAACGGTGTAGATGTTTGCCAAAGGGCCTAAATGCAGGAAATGGGGTGGTCTGTCCGAAATTTTA
The DNA here is from genome assembly GCA_946902985.2 of Meconema thalassinum. Lineage (NCBI taxonomy): Eukaryota > Metazoa > Arthropoda > Insecta > Orthoptera > Tettigoniidae > Meconema > Meconema thalassinum. The sequence goes on from OX336388.2 coordinate 1,214,703,241, forward strand.
AGTGGACAGTGTTATTCACAGGGTTCCAAAGGGTAAGTATACAAATTTTGGTTGAGATCGGTGAAACGGTGTAGATGTTTGCCAAAGGGCCTAAATGCAGGAAATGGGGTAGTCTGTCCGAAATTTTAAGTGGACAGTGTTACTCGCAGGGTTCCAAAGGGTATGTATAAAAATTTTGGTTGAGATCGGTGAAACGGTGTAGATTTGGGCCAAAGGGCCTAAATGCAGGGAATGGGGTGGTCTGTCGGAAATTTCAAGTGGACAGGGTTACCCGCAGGGTTCCGAAGGGTATGTATACAAATTTTGGTTCAGATCGGTGAAACGGTGTGGATTTGTATACATAACAGACAGACAGACAGACAGACAGACAAACATTGAGCTTTATATATATAGATAGATTAAGTTACTCTTTAATTTCTCTGACGTTTGGCAGGGAAAATCTACTTCTGATTTAACCCAATTTATTATCATCGTGTTGGAAGCCATTTCTAAACGTTGCCTTGCTAATCGATATTTAATGATTTACAGTCGGTCGTCATGATTGTACCGAATTGTAATGGGTGGTTCCCTAATCTTGAAATAAATATGAGATCAATACTAATACACTTGGATGACCAGTTTCGATCGTCAAGTGATCATCATCATATCTTTACTATTAGGCTATTAAACCTATGTTTATAAGATTAACTCACCCCGTGGCACTACAGCCCTTGAAGGACCTAGGCCTACCAAGCGACCGCTGCCCAGCCAATTGGCCTGCAGATTTTGGGGTGACGCGTGGTCAGCGCGTCGGGTCCCCTCGGCCGTTTATCTTGGTTTTCGTGACTGGGGCACTGTCTCATTGTAAGACAGCTACTCAATTGTCCTCACGAGGCTGAGTGCACCCCGTTCCAACCCTCACGTCAGTTTTAAAATCCCTGACAGAGCCGGGGATCGAACCCGGGGCCTCCGGGTGAGAGGCAGGCACGCTACCCCAACAGGTAGGTTAAGGTATTTACAATATATACACTTACAGTAGAACGTCGTTTATCCGGACGTCAAACAACCGGAACGTCAATTATCCGGACGAGCCAAAAGGAAAAGACGGAGCAGCGCGTGCCTACTGTTGTTACGCGGGTGTGCGCGCTGCCTACAATAGTGAGTCGGTTTTAGGTTTGGATTGTTGTCTCTGTTCTCTCCTACCGTTTGTTTCCTCTATAATGTCTCAACGTCTTACAATATGCGAGTGTGCTTACTTTGCTGTATTACGTTGTGAAAATAGCTTCTACGAGTGGCAAATATGAAAAACGAAATTGCAATGTTTTAGCGGTTGAGAAGAAGGCGGAGATCATTAATAAACTGGATAAAGGTAAGAGTGTGCAGTGTGTAATGAAAACTTACAGTGTTGGAAAATCCACAATGATTTTAAGAGCCTAAAAGGTGAAATTCTGAATTATGCATCGAAGTTGGATAGTGAACAAGGGTCTAAAAAAGAGAAAACCATGAGATCAGCTACGGAAGAGAAATTGGTTTATTCAGACAAGAAGTAAGGGAGATCCCATTTTTGGATCTTTGCTATGTGAGAAAGTGTTGCTGCTAAATGAGAAGCTTGGTGGTTATCACCATTATGTACTGTGCATGTTTCTTTTTCTTTGAAATAAACGCATGTTTGATTATCCGGAAAAATCATTATCCGGAACACTCTCGGTCCCAATTAGTCCGGATAAACGACGTTCTACTGTATTTAGTTCCAGTAGTAATTAAACTAGCACAACTAGTCAACATATGTGATTTTTTTGAGATACTGTACTGATATTGCTAATTGACCTTCAAGTTTACTTACTTATTGTGACTATGTGATGGTTATTAAATTGTCAAGTTTTTGTGGATTATGCACTTAGCTGTTTGAGCGATGTGTGGTCAGTTTCTATGCAGCTGGAAACTTCCGCTGCCTGCATCGGGCTAAATGGAGGAGATCTGACAGAAACATTGACCCCGCATGGGAGTGGGAATGATGTATAGAGAAAGAATAATAATAATAATAATAATAATAATAATAATAATAATAATGCGTTTTAATTAATATTTCCTTTCATTCGGGGTTGGAGTTTTTACGATTGGATATCCTTCCTGACGCCAATCTCCTCGGAGGAGTTCTCTCTCTTCGTGGTTAACAGCCGTGAGGCTGATTGGCAGCAGCTCGCCATTCTTCCCGTCTCTCATTCTTCCTCTTCAGTTCACAGTATGAGCCACAACCCATATCTTGCAGTATTTGACTCATGTACTCCAGTCTGGGTCTTCCTCTATAATTCTTGCCGTCTGCTGTTCCCTCGATTATAAGCTTAATCAGTTCATTGTGTCGCAGTATGTGGCCCACAAGGTGATTCCTTCTTCTTTTTAAATATTTAAGGAAGCATCTTCTCTCTCCCACTCTTCTAAAGACTTCCTCATTTGTGACCATTTCTTTCCAGCTGATTTTCATAATCCTTCTATAACACCAGGTTTCAAATGCTAGTAGTCTTTTCCTCTCTCTCTCTCTCCTATTGTCCAAGATTCGCTGCCTTATAGCGCGATGCTCCATACATAGGTCTTCAACATTTGTTTCCTCACATCAAGACTTATGTTCCTTGCAGTAAGTAGGTTCTTCTTTTTATAGAAAGCGTTTTTAGCTTGGGCAATCCTACTTAATATCACTCTGCTGTTAGAGAGATTTATTCAACAAAGATACATGAAAATGGGTGTTCAAGCGAAGCGACCGTGGGCGATTAGGGGTATTCCCCCAACATTTGTTTCGAGTCGAAACTGTGAAACCTCGGACAGCAATTTTATTAATAATGATAATAGTGTAAATATTATTATTTGCTAGACTGACGACCGAATTTTCCCCTAATAAAGCAATCCGCTGTTTCCTTGGCAAGTTCTTCATCCATTCGCCAAGTCGATCTACACGCACTGTTAACTCGGGCAGCTTTTTGTCTTCATTTCTTTGTTGTAGAAATTTTCACCGTGTTTCCCTTTATTACTTAATTTTTCTCTCTCGTTTCTGGAATTTATATTTCATCCCTGATTCAACTGTTTTATCTCTCACTTAGTATGGCATCTGGAAGCCTTTTGTCTTGAGCCGTAATCTGAACATTCAGCCCATTTAACCAACCCGACCTGCTTTCACTTAATCCGACTTTAATGGTATTTTATCTCTTCTCACCTTCAAACTTTTTCTGCCATCGTCCCATTCTCTATGAATTACTTCTACGTCAAGTCCTGTAGATTTGATTTGACTTATATTTATACGCGCAGTACAGTGTCGGCATCCCTGAAATGTATAATGTCTACTTTGTAGAAACGGAATCTCCCACCATACCCGTATTGCACGGCTAAATCCACAAGTCGAGGAGAGTGATGGTAGGGAAAGTACCTAACTTATATGAATCAAATTAATGTTTACTGTGACAGTTTAGTACGATACTTCAAAGAAAACTAGAAAACTCACAGTATGTAGTAAAGCTGAAACAAGACAATGCATCAAACTGTTCATGGTAATGTTGTACTTTTTATAGTGGGATGTTTGTTACCCCTCACCACGTGAGTAGTTCAAATGTTCATCATTCAGTTGTTTCTGCTCTTAGTTTTTGTGTGCTTCTTGTTGACATTAATAATGATTAGAGCTAGTAGCGGAACTAAATTACAAAACGAAACACTTTATATAGGATATTTTCTTCGTCGTGTGGCCTCCTGAGTGGCCGAGTGCAGGTCCTTCAAGTCGACACCCGTGGGTGACCTGCGCGTAGGGAACAGAGGCCGTGGCCTGTTAGAAGGTACCATCCCAGCATTTGACTGGTGTTGAAAATGGGGAAACCATGGAAAACCATTTCAAGGACGGCCGACGGTGGGGCTCGAATGCACGCGTTTACCGAGACAGCAGAGAGCTTGACCCCTTGTCCTAACACTGCGCTTTAGCGAGCGTAGCCACCGCTGTCGGTACAGAATAGTAAATCAGATAGTAGTAATCAAAATGTTTCAAACAGAAGTTCCTTTATCGCCAGGGAAAGGATTTATATGTAAATAGGCCTCTCTATTAGCCGCAGTAGTTAAAATGGACGTAAAGCCAACAACGTTATTCTAAAACTCAGCAATTTTTCTAGGTTTTGCCGTGTCCTGTTTGGGGGTTCGCCTAGGAATACCAAGCGGACTTTGCCCATCTCAAGCGTGATATCATCCCCAAGTTAAACAGGGTCACTTCAGATTCACAAATACAATAGCCACTGAAATATACGCAAGTCCTTCAAACAAGCAACAACAACAATAATAATGATAATTGAAGACAGAAACATACTGTATTCAGTAGACTACTATTTTTGAAGAAAAAGGATGGCGTCATATTTTGGTCAATTTTCCAATACAATATTCTAACTTTAGTAAAATGAATTGTCAACTGCTAATCGAGGATTCACATTGCTATGACCACAGACTGACTAAAAAAGGGTAAACTTAGCCTCAAGAGAACAAATAGAAAGCTTTCTTATATAGAAAGTAGGGCTCTCTAATACAATACTTAGGCTGAGAAATACTCTGTGAGCTGCCAGAATAGTATTGACATTTGGCTGGATATTCCACGTCAGTCATCACCCCTCTGCCTCTTGACTAATCCATGTTCGCGTAGTTGATGTCATCATACTCTGCGTTGCAAGATTACAGTCCAAATGCGTCAGTGCCTGGTTAGCTTTGTCACTGGCTTGTACAGTGTGATCGCTTATTATTTTAAGGCCTGTTGCACCCAGGGCGGATTTTTCCGAGCGGATGTTTTCGGTCGCAGATTTAACCATCGCCTGCCGGTTACACACACGGCGGAAAATTTTCCGTCGCCGTCGTACGAGTATTTGCAGTGTAGTTTCTGAAACCGACTCACTTCCTCAGATGTTCAAATTATTGATTGCTTGTTTAGTTTCAAATGAACAGAGAGCAGCTTCTAGCGTTATTGTTATTCCGTCGTCGAATGAAAAGGAGAAGAAAAAATCGACTGATTTGGGTTCATCCAATTAATGAAAGGAGAGATGAGGTTGGCACTTTCTACACGTTATTTGAAGAGTTGAGGCAGAATGACACGAAATTCTTCAATTATTTCAGATTGTCAGATTGTCAGCGCCATTGGCACACGACGGCTGCACAGCTACCGCCATCGGCAAACTGACCGATGGGATTCTTTTTCCGTCTAATGTGTAAGGTCTAATGTACTTCAATGGGCTACTGTTGGAACGGCAGCGACGTTTATTTATCGGCTCGGAAAAATCCGCTGTGTCTGCACCGGCCTAACTGTTTTGCAACCTTGTTCCCTGACCACATGGCGAGGCGACAACTGTCAATCCTATTCTAGCAGCTCACAGAGTATAACCATGCAACAATGTTAATACGTATGCTTTCAACCATACATCAGCCTTTAAGGGCTGATCACCTCGCTGTTCCGCCCCTTTAAACAACAATAACTAACTATACAGCAGCCTTCATAGGGGTGGGGGCACACAAAGGGTATAAATAAATATGGCTTGGTTTAGGTTTTGGTAAAATTAATTTCCCGTGGCTGTTTTGATGATCATTAAATCAAACATCTCCGAGTCAGTTTTAATTGAAAGATTTCCTCTAGATATTTCAAGAATGATTTATGTCCACGGAAAACAAAGTTACACCCAATATGAATGTCAGATATTTAGCCACCTGGTGAATGATGACTTAGAGTAGAACAAGCGAACTGAGTAATATCGCAACACGCATTCAATCTTAGCAGCTGAGCTCCCCTTCTTTTGGCTGGCCATTGTTCCGCACGCTCTCCTACCTCTACCCTTCAGCCCTCACGTGTAGTTTATTGTCCCACATTTGCAGCGGGGGGAAAATAATCATACAGCTGTAGCAGACGTTGAAACAAAACGTACAGTCTTACCAGTAAGCACTTCCTTTGTGGGACATTCCGCGACAAAATTCTTGATTTGTAGGAAGAAACTCAACGCCTCGTGGCGCAGAAACAACCATTCTTGGCTGTCACCCATGAGGTGATTTCACTAAACTTGGTCATTTTTTAAATTCTCACTCATAATAACTTGGCATCAAAAGGTTTAAACAACAAAGAAACTAGCAAGTAGGTGGCTTCAGTGGCGTAGTTGGTAGGTTGCTGCGCTTCTATGCCCAAGGTCGCGGGTTAAAACCCGGCCGAAGTCGTCGGATTTTTAAGAGCGTTAAAAATCACTCAGTATGCCTTCCTTAGGAGGGGAAATAAAGCCGGAGGGACCATTTCATAGATTTATGTCATGTAAAAGAACCTTCCACTAACCAAACTTGTGTGAAGCAAAATTTGTAGGTTAGGTTTGATTATTGCTCTAAGATCCAACGTCCGTCACCAGGCACTGGTTGTGATGGCATCTATTAATAGCCAAGTTCACAGCTAGGTGTCATGGACGGTAGCATTTGGTAGAGAAAGTAGGAACTACTTGAAATTATAGTCTGCAGTCCTTACTTGAATTGAAAAACAGATATCACTCACTAATATTGTCATCACAATTAACACCGGTTATCAGACAAATTCTACACACACCCAAGTACACGGGGCTACATGACCCCGTTGTTGCAGCCCCTAATCTAAGGAACCAACCAACCAAACTAGCAAGTAGACAGATAGGCAAACAAGAACATAAACCCTTCAATACCGACAGTAGTGGCTACGCTGACTAAAGCGCAGTGTTAGGCCAAGCCCTCTGCTGACTCGGTAGACACGTGGGTTCGAGCCCCACCGTCAGCCGTCCTTGAAATGGTTTTCCGTGGTTTCCCCATTTTCAACACCAGGCAAATGCTGGGACGGTACCTTCTGACAGGCCACGGCCGCTTCCTTCTACATCCTTGCCCAGTTTCATTCATTCATCTTCATCCATTCCATCTCTCATCCCGACGTGCAGGTCGCCAACGGGCGTCGACTAGAAAGACCTGCACTCGGCCTCTCAGGAGGTCACACGACAAAAAAAACAACTTCAATTTCAACGAATAATTGCCATAAAGCAAATCCGAAATAATAAGTATCCAGACATGTGATCTAACCAGTGTTATTAATATAGCCTACAGTAGATTTTGACCTTCTGGTCTGAGGATTATTACGGGATTATGGTTAGTGAATGCAACTGATTGAAATGCAGACAGTAATACTACACTTCATCTAACACTCGGAATGAAATTTACCTGTACATTGATCTGGGTTACGTTTTTTTTTTAATCAAAACGTATTTACCTTACTAGTACAAATATTTCCCAACTCCCGAATAATATTTACATGTGTGTTTCAATATTGGCAAATCTCATGTTAAATACGCTCAATTTCATAATTATTACTATCGTGTGTTCATAGTATCTGTGATACATCGCTCACAGTGCGTTCCAAAATGTGCGTAGGCCTACTTGTAAGGCTCAGTATGAAATCACCGTTATGGGGAGACGTACACAGAATGAACATACAAATTCACATGCATCTGACTGAAATTTGAAATACTTATTTAAAAATGTTTGAACTCCTGCTGTTAGCGTTCTAATATTCATGCACAGATATAGGAGAATACGAGGCCCTTCCAAAATTAAATTTTCATATTTCTTTTAAGAAAAGATAGTTAAGTTACATGAAAAACTTTATTGACACCAGACACAGCAATGTTTAACCTACTTTTTGACATAATCACCACCAGAATTGAGACAAATGTCATATTGTGGGATCCTTTGTTGTAGAAGTCTGTCACCTGGGCTTCGGTGGCGTAGTTGGTAGCATGCTGAACAGATGTTCCCAAGATTGCGGGTTCAAACCCAGCCGAAGTCGTCGGAATTTTTAAGAGCGTTAAAATCCTTCATTATGCCTTCCTTCGGAGGGGAAGTAAAGCCGGCGGTCCCATGCCATAGATTTATGGCAAGTAAGAGATCCTTCCACTAACTAAACTTGTGTGCAGCTAAATTTCTGGGTTAGATTTCCTTGAAACGTTCTATCAAAGTTCCAACGTTCACCACTAGGTGTCAGTGATATCTGGCAGCGAAAGTTGGAACTACTTGAAATTGAACGGAACTTGTAGCTCACCCCACGGGTGTCCGCTTGAAGCCGCTACAGCCTCTGGCGAGCCGAACATGTCCTCGGACACTCCCGGCACTAAAAGCCATACGATAAACTAAACCTGGGAATGAAACCAGCGTGCGACATTTGTCTTCAGCTCTTCGTCAGTGTGAAAATGCTAACCAGAGAAGAGGAATTTCTTGAGGTGCAAGAAAATATGGAAATCGCTGGGAGCAAGATCAGTACTGTATGGTGGGTGATCAAACATCTCCCAGCCGTACTCTTACAGGACACTTGCTGTGAGCCGAGCCGTAGTTGGTCAAGCATTGTCGTGGATCAGCACAACACCTCCACTAAGCATTCTACGGCTCTTGTTTTCAATGGCCCGTCGCAATTTCCGTGGTGTTTAGTGTGTAGAGCTGAATACGAATGTCAGACCCTGGTTCCATTCCCAGCTCGCAGACTTCTGCGACACAGGAATACAAAAGTTGATCCCATGATATAACAGATGTCTCAATTCCTATTATTGGTATTCTGCCTGAAGGGAGCTCCGTTCCTCCGAAGAGGCTATTCTCAGTCGGAGTTTACGTGCGGTAGGGTTGACCGGGCCTTTCTGCTCCTCCAACAGCACGTGGTCCCACTGAAACGGCATTCCATCCAAGGTCCAACCACGCCCAATGCTGCTTTAACTGCAGATTTCTCATGGGACCCGGTGTTTCAAGATGGCCAAGCCGTAGGCGTCTCAATTCTGGAGGTGATTATGGCGAAAAATAGCTCAAACGTGTCTGTGCCTGGTGCCAATAAAGGTCTTCATGTTACTATGCTCTTTCTTTATAAAAGAAAATAGGGAAAATTAATTTCTCGTTGGAACTGGTTGATAAGACTATGCGGGTACAAATTTGTATTATGCAGGGATAGAACTGTTCTACTGTATATTAGCGCCAAAAACATTTAAATGCGATAGAAGTTTCATCTGATACGTACTAACAGATATTTGATTAAAATATATTTTTTATTTTAAAAATCAATCCCTATTGCTTAAAAACATAAAATCGACGAAAACGTTTACCCACAAGTTCCTAAACTTAACGATAACAGATTAGTTTTATGCATGGTAATTACAAATTTGTACCTGGTTATCGACAAGGCGTGTACTGAAAAAAGTGTGAACCTCTGCTTCTTCCCAATCTCCAACGCAGACTCCTATTGTCTTCTCAGCCTCGGCTGGCCGCGTGGATCAGCGGTAACGTTCTCGCTTGCCGTGCCCACGATTGCAGGGTCGAATCCTGATGTAGCAAATGCGAGGGAGCCGTGTCAGTAGATTTACTGCCATTTTAACGGATTCTGTGGCGTAGTCCGTAGCATGCTGAACTGCAATGCCCAAGATCGCGGGTTTAAACCAGGCTGAAGTCATCGATTTTTTTTAAAGCGTTGAAATCCTTTAGTATGCTTTCTTTCGGAGGGGAAGTAAATGTATAGATTTATGGCATGATAAAGAACCTACCACTACAATTGGTAGTGTGTAGCTAAATTTGTAGTTTATATTTCGTTCGAAACGTTCTATCAATTTCCAACGTTCGTCGCTAGGTATCAGTGGAATCTGGTAGCCAAAGTTGGAACTACATGAAATTGAACTTGCTCATCTTCATTCATTCCATCTCTCCACACGCGATTGTACTTGTAGCTCACCCCATGGGTGTCCTCATAGAAGCAGCTACAAACTCTGGCGAGCCGAACATGTCCTCAGACACTTCCGGCACTAAAAGCCATATGCTAAATAAATAAATACTGGCACGTTAAAGATCCCCTTCGGGACAAAATTCCGGCACTGCGACGTCTCTAAAAGCCGTATATGTTGAAAGGGGCGTAAAAAGATTATTATTATTTTTATTATTATTATTACCAGCCAATCCTAGACTAGGACCAATATTGTACCACGTGAGAACAACAGAGCATCCAAACTCACAAGAAATAATAATTGCAATCATCATAGAGCACATTCTTCGATACTCGTGTGCATGTCGAAGTACCGAACGTCATTAACAGCTGACGTATTCCGTATGACAACTGCAGAAGTATTGTAACACATGTTACAACGTAAGTTAGGATAAGTTTTGTTCTCGGAAGTGGGATATTTTAAATCCATGTGACTGTAAATGTCTTGTGTATGTTCCGCTTAAACAAAACGTCACAGTGACATGCAAGGCATGAGCAATGATGTATGCTGCTATTGCATGCTAGGAGGTAACTCATTTAGTGTAATACAAGCAGCCGTATCGCTAGCTCTTTACTTTAATAACTCTCCACGTAGTCTACAAGCACGCTGCCCATTCAGGTGATAACAGTGTACTTTGCAGGAGAATTCCCCCACTGCACTGTGGGTAGGGTGTATATTGAATATTTTGGAAGAGGGGTGGGGTTGTTAGAAAGGAAGAAATGTGTAGATGTTTAAAGTGTTCTAAAAGAACTTGATGGAATTTCCGGAATGTCCTTGTCTTTCCTGTTATCCCTTTCCCCTCCTTGGGCTCGTCCCGTATTCCTACCTGTCTATGTTCGTCTCGCATTGTAACATATTGTGGTGGCCAAGTCTATATTTTCCTGAGTATGGTGTATGTTACTGTATTATGGACATCTTCAACTATTAAGGACCAATTATTATTCTCGCCACGCGTGAGCTAAACGGCCCTCAGTGTGTATAAAGAGCGATTGCGACAAAAAATACAAAATTCCAACAGCAAAAATATTGATTATAGCCTACTAGCTTGCGGCTTCCAGTTCTACATGGTGAGCTTCTGCATCCGTTCTTCGATCATCTGCGATGAGACTGATATATTCAACACCAGAGTACTGTTCTTCAATGTGGTTGAATAGCCCACACGTTACGATGATCCACACCGTCCTGAATCAGACAATGAGCATCATCAGTGGTACAGTAAAATCTCCTCATTTCTGCTTGCCTGTGATGAGCCATATTGAACCACCAGGACTAAGGAGATATAACCATCATATCCATGCGTTTACAAAAATATTAGTGAACGTACTCGTAGCTCTCCCAATTTATGAAGACACTTTATAAATTTGCTCGTTTGAAGTCACGTTCTCCATCTGTGTTAAAAGCCCAAGAGTTGGTTGGGAGAGTTTTAACGTTGCAGCAGAATGGCAACAGGAATAGACTAACGCAGCTCCAAAGGAATTACAGTTACTGCTTTGTACCCAACACTCACCATCAGGTTTTGATCCCCTACGTAAAACGTGAGTTGTCCTTAACAGGGTACGAGCTCAACATGGGCGGTGTGGTTCGTTGCTGTGTTAGTGGGGCAAGAGAACGTTACCCAACTGTGACCGTGGTGCGCCGGGACAGACCATACACAATATATTCTATTTACCGAGTGTTGTAAAATGGCATACTTCAGAACGCTGGAAGGCTTTCTACAATGGCTTTAAAATTGTATTAAAACTTAAAATTTACCAGGTTCCCACTTAATTGCTTTTAAGACGAGTGTTGTTTGTAATTATGCAACTATATATTTTGTACTTTGCCAGAAGTTTAATAAACGTCTAAAATAAAAGTAAAGAACCGTTCCGTTACTCGTTACTAGTTAAAAGGAACGGCGTTACCGTTACGGTTATTTAATAATTAATTAAAATGATCTGCCAATCAATACAAATTGAAGATATAGAAGCCATTTTTCACTTTTGCCTAGTTTTATTAAAGAAAGCTTTCCAGTCGGTTCCTTCTGACAGGCCACGGCCGCTTCCTTCCACATCCTTGCCCAGTTTCATTCACCATCATTCATTTCATCTCTCATTAACTCCTCTCCTGAGGTTGGCGTCAGGAAGGGCATCCGGCCGTAAAACCCATCGCCACAAAGACTTCCATCGCATCTCATCCCCGACCCCGTTGGAAAAACGGGAATAATAAGGGGTAGACATACATACATACATTGGGTGGTATATAAGTATGTACTGTATTTACACTAACCTGAAAAAAACAAGTTATTATTACAAACTAACACGCTCTTTTGCACACAATGTTTTTTTTTCAGGTTAGTGTATATAAATACTTATATCCTGTCTAATGTAATTGGGCACAATTTGTGTTGACCGACTGGAAAGCTTTCTCTAATAAATCAATACAAATTCTATTCACCTGTTAGCACATGTTTCGATCCAACAATGGGACTTTCTTCAGCAAAAATTAGAATCGAACCTAACTAATCTAATAAAATTAAGTGTTGAGGAACGAAATTAATTTTATACACAGAATAAAATGAAGAAACTGGAAAAAAATGAATAAGAACGATGAAAATATAAACTAAAACATTTACAACAATAAATATTTAAAATTAAATGGATAAGTATTCGTGTAAGATGTAAAATAATAGAATCAATTTGAAATAAAATAAAGTGGATATCCTTAAAAAAAAATTGATTAAGAAATAGGTTCTAAATATTTATATATAATTTTCAAGACAACTCTGGAGATGCCGTTTCTAAACTCGTCAATGGAGCGGTGATGGATGGTTGTGAAGTTGAAAAGACTGACAGATGGATTTAAGACTTCCACTCTCGACCTCTACCAAATTTAAAGCCACAATTGCCGGCCTATTCTCCTTGTAGTTATTGGATCGAAACATGTACTGTACTAACATTTGAATATAATTTTTTTTGAATGGCGGAAAATTTTAATTAATTATCTATTAATCAGTATCACAATATTCTTACATTTTCCTAAAATGGTAAATGTTTTTGCTTTGTACAGTTATTTGATTTAATTAATAGATTACTACCGTCTGAAAGTAACGGTTACAAGTAATGACGTTACTCCCCAAATCAGTATTAAATTGTTTGCTATCAAATTGTGACTTTGCACTAATATTGTACAATACAAGAGTTTGTAAGCGTATTATCCCCACTGAGCACGTCCTCGGCTAAGGCTCATCCAATAATAACTTCAATATTTTAGTACTTAAAATGGGATATGAACATCAAAGAGTGGAATTCCCTGTGGAAAAAGAGAATTACCCGTCCATTTCAGTGATTAGTGTATGAACTTTATAGCTCGTGACTTATATGCATGTTTCCTTGCAGGATGATTAACAAAAACGGAGTTCCTAGATAGGAAATGATTTAGATAAACGGACGGGAGTGAAATACTATATTGCATGTGTAGGATTACTGCTCTCTGTAGGCTTAACTCCAAAGCAACAGTTGCCACATAAATCGCTTGGTAATAGCTCATACTCACGGGGGAAAAAGGAAACGAATAAGGCTTTACGATTTTTAAACATACCTCCTGGCTACTTTGTAAGATTTATTTAATTTGAAAGCATGGTTCGTTTTATCCTTCTTAATAAGCTTATCTGGCGTATTTACCAGGTGAAGGAAGTATACGATGTTGTGTTAATAATTTAAAATATGTCACAGAACCTGCAATTAATTTATGTGGGATTAAATGTTATAAACAATTATAAAACACTAATAATAGCTATTAGTTATGTACTCTCTTAATCGTATCCTAGACTTTAAATAAGTATGTAATTATTTTTTAATCTCTTGTAATTTCTTTTGAGGATTTGGCAATAACCCATCACAATTGGGTACAATCGTGTTATCCGACTGAAAAAACATCAAATGTTGACTTTAAATAAGTGTAATATTAAAGCTTATTACCTTCTGAATTCATGATAGCTGAGACTTTTATGAAGTGATGGATTTGGTTACAAAGTTTTGGAATGTGAAGATTCTAAAAACTCCAGTTCATTTTAATTGACTAAACGTTTCGTTGGTTGGCTGCGTGACACTGGGGTAATGCTCTTGCTTACTGTTCTTAAGATTGCGGGATAAAATCCCTGAGCATTCAGTTGGCATTCCGGGGTGCTTAAATGCGAGGTAGACGGATCAGTAATTTACTGAAACACTGCTCCTCCAGGGCAAAATTCTGCCACTCCGATATCTTTAAAAGCCACTGTAGTTAAAAGGGACGTAAAGCCAATAACATTATTATTTTAATAAATGTAGCGTTTTAGCGAGTGAAGCGTCGTCGCCGAAGGAGACAACTAATCCTAGGTTGTATATGTAACTAGAGCCCTGCGCGGATAAACAAAACGTTATTCCCATCCGTCCCGCATCCACACGGCTGTTATCCGTATCCGCCCCACATCCACACGGCTGTTATCCGTATCCGCCCCACATCCACACGGCTGTTATTCGCATCCGTCCCGCATCCACACGGCTTTTATCTGCATCCGCATCCGCCCCACATCCGTACGACTGTTATCCGAATCAGCCTCGCATCCTCACTGCTGTTATCCGCATCCGCCCCACATCCGCACGACTGTTATCCGAATCCGCCCCACATCCGCACGACTGTTTTCCGAATCCGCCCCACATCCGCACGAGTGTTATCCGAATCCGCCCCACATCCGCACAACTATTATCCGAATCAGCCCCGCATTCACACTGCTGTTATCCGCATCCACCCCACATCCGCACGACTGTTATCCAAATCCGTCCCAAATCCGTACGACTGTTATCCGAATCAGCCCCGTATCCACACTGCTGTTATCCGCATCCACCCCACATCCGCACGACTGTTATACGAATCCGCCCCACATCCGCACGACTGCTATCCAAATCCGTTTCACATCCGTACGACTGATATCCACACGACTTTTATCTGCATCCGCACGTTTGTTATCCGAATCTACTGGAATTACAATATTTTCAACACATTTAGTTTTGAGAAGAAAGCAGTTTCCTTAGGCTATGTATGTCAAGTTCTATGCAACTCTTTACAGTTCGGAGTGTTAATTGTGCTTAATGACATAATTTGAATGACATTAGCGAAAATCACCATTTTACATTTGTCGTGAAAAGAAAACATAACGGAAAAATATGATATGTCATCAACATCCGAGTCCTAGTAATGATATTCAACAAGTTCGGATTGTATTCCAAAATCAACCTGCAAATTTACTCCAAATATTATCCGCAGCGAGTCCGCTATCCGCACAGCCATGCAAACTATATCTGCATGGCGAAAAATATTGCGGATATCCACAACCACGGAGGGTTTTACAAGTAAAACATATAACTGTGTTTCGTGCCACAGTTGGTAACTCCACATAAACGCTTATTTCCTCAAATTTATTCGTTCATTATAACGGGGGTATTGAGTATTTACTGACTTTATAGCGGCGTGTTCCAGGTACAAATATAGCAGAGGGTGTAAGAATTTAGCTCTTTCATTAGGCAGTCAATATCTGTGAGTGCCGATGGCACAGTAATTTTGTTTGCTCGTGTTAAAAGAGAAAGAAGGGCAGGCACGGTGTGCGGTACAAAGTTAATAGAGTCCTGTGTTATGGCGGTAGGGGACGTTCAACCACGGTGGGGTGCTTTTTATGCCTCACATTTTAGATGTAATGAAGTAGATGTGATGGTCATCTACCGAGGGGCAAGGGATGAGGAACCGTGGGGAACAGCAGACAAAAAGGTATGAGTCGTGTTATGCATACAAGTAGCTGATGTTGCTGCGTCAAGTAGGGACATGGATAGAGATTTCTATCGCAAAGGACCAGGTTTCGATACTCCGCTCTAAACTGTAATTAAAATGATACAGATGCCGAGATCAAATGATAGCTATCAGGTGCTATAAACTATGGTCACCAAGGGCCCGTTGATGAGCCTGGTGGACCCCACTTCCCCTCCAAGCCCCCAGCCACCCACTCAGCACACTTGTTATCGCGTGGCGCAGGTCTGTGGTGAAACATTTGGCTTGAGGGTGCGGTTGCGATCTCAAATGTGACTTAAAGCAGATACATATTGATCTTATAAGACGTATAGATAGAAATATGGAATGCCAATGTGAAAAACAACTACTATTATAATCCCATAGGGTGTAAAATCGCGGAGGGGAAGTAAAGCCGGCGGACCCGTGTCATAGATTTATGGCATGTGAAGGAACCTTCCACTAATTACAATTGTGTGAAGCTAAATTTGTAGGTTATATTTGATTGCCGCACTATTATGTTCGAACGTTCTCCGACAGGTGCTGGTTGTAGTGGCATATATTAGCCAAATTCGCAGCTAGGTGTCGTTGACAGTAGCATTTGGTAGCAAAAGTAGGAACTACATGAAATTGTTCGTCTGCAGTCCTTACCTGAATTACAGATAACACACACTAATACAGCCATCACTAGAGACGAGAATTATAGGCACTAAAAACAGTTAAAATAGGCAGGCATATAGGCTTTTAAAATAGCCAAAATAGGCATGTAAATAGGCACTAACGTTTAAAATAGGCAACAAAATAGGCTTGAAAAAATTTCTTATAATTTAATAACATATTTAATTACTATTATAAGAATTAACAACAAGCAACTTTTCAATGTTTTCTGGTAATAAGTTTGTTCTCCTGTCATTAAGAATGTTTTTATATTGAGAGAAATATCTCTCAACAGCACATGAAGTGATTGGGCAGAACTTTAACGAAGCCACTATATCTGGTTTTAGGTCAATTGCTTCATCTACCTTTACCACTGCTTCCCATCCTGGATTCCTCTGCAGGACCCTATCAAACTTTTCCCTGACAGCGGCTATCTTCCCAGAGGTTACTTCCAAACTTCCCCTGACTACTTTAACAATCCTACATGACTCCACCAAGGGTATTCCACTCTTCTCTATTTTCTGTTGCCTGCAATAGATTCTGCAAGATGTGTACCCACAAGTCTGCAATCCTCGTTGAAAATTAGAAAACCGCGTAATTTGAAATTGTGGCATTCGCCCATAACCTTACTTTTTACCACAATTTAGCAAGACTCTAGAGGGGATGCTAGAGGCTTGTTGGCAGCTTCGCGGCCCTAACCTGGGAGCTTACGCTCCCCCAGACTAGAGCCACACATAGCACTGGGGAAAGTTACTCGCGACTTTTTCAAAAAAATTGCATTTAAGTTGTAAATATCTATTTTCACAGCAAATGAGTCAGAGTTCAAAATACCGATTTTTAATTTTCATCCACTCTGGGACAAGACACCACCAGCGTTCTAACTCATCGTTCAGTAATTAAATGATTATTTACATTTTATATATACATTATTGAGAGTTTAATGTCTAATACAGCATTGCAACGAAACAACTTGCCATAATACATAAATTAATATGCCTATAAATACTACAATGAAATGCGATCGTAATCTTAATCAAAAAAGCATAAAAGAAACAAACGAATTAACTCTTTACAACAAGCTTGGCAGAAGACTACTCTTCCATCGGTAGTGAAATTGGTATCCCCTGTGATCCACTGCTTCAGCCAGTAAGACTTCGATAATTTATATTTCGGCATTGCAACGGACACACTTCTTCTTCGCAATAAATCACACAAAGTTCTGAATCTTAAGTGAAGATAAAGCGTACGGTACGCTTACACAGTTCGCATCGAGAGGGAGGTAGGGGATACGGGTTGTGCAACATAATTCGACGTTGATTGGTTCTCGCATGTGTCTTGTGAGGTTGGAGGGATTGAAGGCATCGAGGTCAAATTGTTCCTTGTTTCTTCAGATGGAAATTTCCCAAGCGCTATTTCTGGTGACTCCCGAGACTTCCCATTCTTGTTCGTGGGGTCAACACATATTGAGAAATGAGAATATAATTCTGTCGAGCACACTAGCTGCAATATAATGCAATTTAAAATACAGTCAAAAGGCATCAAATAGGCAATTATACTACAAATAGGCATAAACCCTTGAAATAGGCATTTATAGGCACAATAAAACCAACGAAATCCAGCCTAAAAGAACCTAAAACGGATTTATATCACGAAAGCCTAAGTTTCTAAACACTGGAATAAAATAGGCAAATAGGCAAATTCCCGTCTCTAGCCATCACAATTAACACCGGTTATCAGACAGATTCTACACATGTAGGGGCCGATAACCTAGATGTTAGGCCCCTTAAAACAACAATTATCATCATCATCATCATCATCATCAGATTCTACACACACCCAAAGTAGACTACTTGGGGCTACATGACCGCATTGTCGCAGCTCCTAAACTGAGGAACCAACCAACCGGTGTAAAATCGATAGGCTTCGCAACTAGCCTACCTAGCTCATAAAATACCCACTGGTTCACACCAAGCACTCTGGGAAACAGTAACTGAGTCCACCCCTAGAGGATCACTAGATCAGGAATAGGTCACCTTAAAGGAATTATTGAGTCAGTCCTTCCTTCATTATTTCTTCTACAAATTCACTGTACGTACGCTAATTAGCAGATTGCGTGGTAGGTCTCGTATTTTAGTTTCTCCATCTCATGTTGAGGATTACACAGAAAGTAAGGTTTAAAGACGTTTTAAAGTAGTCGGTGAAGAGGCTGTGGTCACTGTGGGTGATGGAAGACTGGAGGAAAGCAGCCTGCAGTTCTCAACTCTTGCCCATAAATAATTAACCATGGCGCTAATTGACGAGTTTCTTTGAACTTTACCTTCCTCGGCTCGAATCGATCTACTTAATGACAAAGTTACACTCACTACTCGTTGAAATCTAGGGCCTAATTAAAATATAATCGGGACTTACAAGTTTGCACATAGTTGTGAACTTATCATACTATCAACAACATTGTCTGTGAAGTGTTCGTTGCTGAAATCATCACCACTTCCGTTAGTTGTTGTTGATTCCATATTGGCTTGCGAAATAGTGGTCATGTAGCACCATCTACTTGGGTGTGTGAACTCTGTCTGATAACCTGTGTCATTGTGATGGACTATGATTTTGGTATGGTTTGGGCAGGAAGCGACCGTGTACTTAATTACCATCCCAGCATTTTACTGGAATATAAGTGGGGGAAACCAAGAAGAGACAGTACTAGAATAACTGAGGTGGGAATTCAACCCATTAAACATGGATGACCATTTTCGATCGACAAGCGATCATATTGTCTAATGGAGGATGGTAATATATTTTTTCCTGTATTGTTAGCAAAAATGTTGAGGGAGCTTTAAAACCTGTCGAAGATAGCGGTAATGAAACCCATTTGAACAAGAACTTGAGAGATTTAACAAAGAAGGAATTGAAATTGGTGGATAATTGTGATTAGTACTGTCGCTCAACTTGGACAGCTTGAAAGTTTCTTGTACCTGTCATTCTTCCGTAGTTTTTGTGGAGGAAATCAATTTGGAAATGAGGCGCTCTGAATGCTTATTGCCGCCAGGAGAGCTGATTAGTTCGTCACAAAAAGGAGGGCAGGAGAACACGACTCCAATATCGAACACGTTTTTGTGTGTGAGCAAGCGGACGCCGTCGTGTTTTGCTCAGCCTAAGAATTGAGAAGCAAAACACATGCGCTCCCATATGTTCCTGGATTAGAGCTGGTAGGAGAGGATCAACATCCACCACAAGTTTTTCTTAAGGGATGCGTTTTTATTTTCGACTGAAATGTTTTTATGCAGGAGAAGGAGGAGGTGGTCTTTATATCAAGTTGTATCATTACCTCCTCCCTCTATCCCTACATAATCAGAAATATCATCGAATTTCAGAAACAAATCCTTGAAGATCTCTGGTAATGTGATATTCTTTTTTTAATTTAATTTACAACCGTTAGAGACCACATAAAACAACTGTTACTGTTCTTTGCAGCCCAGTATCGTTATAGGTTATTCGTTTCCTGACAGCCTGTCCTCTTTCCACAGTCCACCCGCTGTTCAGCTTGTCTTCTTGTGAAAGTCCTTCAAGTTATAGAACTGATCCCGGTGCGTAATTCAGTTGGCAATGTCTTCGTGCTTCAGATTTTTATCAGATCCCTGCTGACCTCCTTGAACGACTTATTAGAGGTTTAAGGTCTCCCATCAAGTATGGTGAACATTATGTTAGTCAACCGCTCTTTTCGTTCATTCTAAATAGATGACCGTAGAATATGAGTTTTCGCTTCTTTATGGGTTTAACAGTTGTTCGATCCTTTGTTACAATTCTGTACCTCAGTAATTAATTAAAACTCTGTTTTGTTTTACAAATGGTTGCCCCGGAGTTTCGAGTAGGATTCCTGGTCCTGCCAAGAAATTTAAGTCTGGTCTGAGGGCTGGAACGGGATACACTCAGCATCGTGAGGCAAAACTGAGAAGAGGTGGCTTCATACGTCAACCATCCTGGAAGTGGCTTTTCGTGGTTTCCCCCAATTCTACTCCAGTCAAATGCCGGGATGGTACCTAACTTAAGGCCACAGCCGCTTCCTACCCAAATCCTACCTCTATTACAAATACACCCACTAGTACAGACATCACAGTGAAAAACGTCATCATACAAATTGTACACACACCCAAGTACATGGGGCTTCATGACCACGATGTCGCATAGTCCCTAAATGAATTAACAACATTGCGATATTCTCTTTGTCAATAAGATATATTTGTTGTATTTTTGTTTAATCTGTACACTTAGCTTTTTGATATTGTATCTAATGGATGGTTCTTCTTTCTTGCAGGTACGTGAGTTCTCTCCCGGTTTGAGCACATGCTATGCTTCAATTGGTAAGTAATATAATTAATTAAAATGCTCCGCCGATCAGTACAAATTATATTCAAATTAGTACATGTTTCAGTCCGACAATAGGGGCCTTCTTCAGCAAATTGGAGTCAAACCTTATGAAGCTAATCTAATAAAACTGTTGAGAAATGAGATTAACGAATATATATACAGGATGAAATGAAGAAACTGGAAAACAATGAATAAGAATGATGAAAATATAAACTAAAAATATTTACAACAATAAATATTTAAAATGTAATGGATAGGTATTTGTGTAAGATGTAAAATAATACAATCAAGTTGCAATAAAATAAAAAGGATATCCACACAAGGGGATTTGTGAAAGATCGGAAGGGACCAACACGTCCTATCTGGATGGAGGATCAGAGATTACAACAATCAGTGAAAATAGAGAACTATTGGGCAAGGAGGAAAACTCGCAAAATGTTGATTCCGCGTGGTCCTAAGTGACCCAATCGCGAAGTAGGAGAAGAGGAAGAGAAGAAGAAAATGGATATATTTACAAATTATTTGGTTAAATAAAGGTTCTACATATTTAAATATATAAGTAATTATGAGTCATTTGTCTCCCAGAAACTAATCCTACCAGATATTCAGACTCCATCCCGTAAATCAAATCAGTGTTCTGGCCACGGTCAAACAAGAGTAACCTAGCCGTCGGACTCTTGTTGTTAGTTATTATTGCCAGTGATTAAACATGAAGAAATACTATTATGTGTTTAACGTTTGATTTAACTGCTGAGGCCTTAGACCTTAGAGATTCCGGGTTACAAGATTTCACCCTGGAGGAAATCTGTCAATGAGCAACTCAGTGTAATGACACTACGCTGTAACACCATTAAATGTTATTGGTTTGAACTGAAATCACAACCCATGATCAAGAGTTTTGCAAGAGACCTCGTAACAAATTGCACCACTGAGTACAATAGGCTACTTAAATGAGTGACTGAGTCCTGAAAAGCTGTAAAACCACTCCGTACGACACAAGAATGATAAAGTGGTTATAAATTCCTAAAACTATACCCTTCAGTGTACTTCCCATTGCCAGCAAATATGGCTTTATCTAATGCACAGGAAATTGATTATCCCTATATGGCAGCACACAGCATTTCATAAATCTACTGTTTTACATCAAATTGTATTGCTTTTTCCCAGGGTAATTTTTTACCAAGGTCTTGCACAGCCCTCAAGATGGGGATTGTAAATGAAAAACCACGGCAAACCATTTTTAGGATGGTGGACGATGGGGTTCGAACCCACTCATCACCGAGTTTGCGGACAGCTTGGCTCCATGTCGTAGCGCCTTAATAAATTAGTACACTATATGGTGGCCTCTCATGAAACAAGATGGATTTTCATGATGTTACGCACTTCACTATTAGTCTACGACGACATACAGGTTATTAATTTCTTTCAACGAAACAGGTGGTGGATCTTTGACTGGTCCTATTATTTCATGGAAGCTTCAATACACTGAAGGTTTGGCGAATCCTTAACACTACTGGGTTGCCGACCCCTTGATCTCCGGCTTTATCTTAAAGAGAAGCCATCGGCGAAAATAGAAGACATCGGAAAGTAACTTTTACAATATAGTATATGGTCCCAACGAGTGACTCTGAACTCGATCATGTCTGCATTGAAAGGAAATACTCACATATCATTCGTGAGCTCAATGAGTGAAACATTGACGTTGCATCTCTCGCCCTTTTTTGAGATGATGAGCCTGTTTGGTGCGTGACGGCTCTGGCGGAGATGAGTTGTACCGCCTCCCCACCACATCAATATCTCAGAGAGCCTACACAGATTAAAGTTTGAAACAAGCACAGGTGAGCTGACACTCGTAGCTGCTGGGATTTGACTCGAGAGCTATGTCGCTGATACAAAGTGCACAGTAGTCAGCGTACAGTGATCCCGCGGCGTAGCTGCGCTTGAAAAATTGTGCACTAGCTGCAGCAAGTCTGGAAATTTTTTAAAAATCGATTTTACCTCCAGGTTGGTGTTTCCCACGGACTCAGCGAGGGAACTCACCACTACCGCCTCTACGGGCAGTGTCCTAAGGCTGGGAACATCTGGCCGGAGTGGATACAACTGAGGAGGTGTGATCAGCACCTCGCCCAGGCGGCCTCGCCTGCCAAGAGGGATGGGAAGGGAGGGGCAAATTGGGATGGATAGGCAAGGAAGCGGGAAGGAGGCGGCCGTGGCCTTACAGTAGGTGCCATCCCGGCATTTGCCCGAAGACGAAGTGGGCCACGGAAAACCACTTCGAGGTTGGCTGAGGTGGGAATCGAACTCCCTCTACTCATTTGGGCCACCCGAGGCTAAGTAGACCCCATTCCAGTCCTCATACCACTTTTCAAATTTCGCGGCAGAGCCGGGAATCGAACCCAGGACCTCCGGGGCGGCAGCTAACCACGCTGACCGCTATGTTACGGAGACGCAAGTCTGGAGATTGGAGGTTTAAATCCCGGTGCTGACAGCGTCGATCCAAGAAAAGTTTATTATGTAACCACCTCGTAGTGTAGTGGTTAGCATTCTTGAATGCCGCCCCCGTGGTTAGGATTCAATTTTGGCTCAGCCAGAAATTTAGTTATGATCTCAGTTCTGAATGACACCACGGCGTAGCAGTGCGCGTTAATTCGCTCACCACGATCGTGTTGGGGGAGCAGCAGCAAGTTTGAAAATCAGAGGTTCGAAATCTGGCGCTGATATAACTAAAGCCCTGCGTGGTTGCGGATATCCGCGGATAATGTTTGGAGTAAATTTGCGGATAATTTTTAGAATACAATCCGAAATTTTTGAATATCATTACTAAGACTTAGTTGTTTATGACATTCCGTTACGTTTTTATTTTCATGACAAATGTAAGATGATGATTTACGATAATCTCATTTTAATTATGTCATTAAGCATAATTAACACTCCGAACTGAAAAGGGTTGCAATTCTGGCTGTTTAACATTAATTTTAAACATGGAACTTGACATTCAGTACATAGTCTAGGAGAACAACGTTCTCCTCAAAACTAAATGTGTTGCTTAATATTGTATCTAATTGGAAATATTATTGTAATGCCAGTAGATTCGGATAAAAGTCGTGCGGATTCGGATACAAGTCGTACGGATGCGGGTCTGGTGCGGATAACAGTCGAGCGGATGCGTGGCGGATGCGGGTAACAGTGCAAGATTTGTAATGGCCCATGCGACAGATACTACGTAAGGATATGCAAACGCAGAGAAATATCTCTGACGCAATTCTGTGGAAGTGAGACTTAAATTTTAAATTCCTTTTCTACCTACGGCCGTGAACTTGTATAGGAACATCTGCCTAGGTAGACGTCACAGCATAAGGAGACTGGACTTCCAAAATGGCCTACGCTTTGTCTTTTACGGCATATGAGCTAACTAGAGACGTTTCTCATAGAGGAGCTCCGACTGACGATGTTTCTACCTTCTACACCAAGCTACGTACTAGAGTTGTCAAGAACTGCAGCAGAAGAAAATAGAAATCCGGATACATTTTTATATCACGGATGCCATCACCTCGGGTGTTTCTAAGCAGGTCACCCAACTGGCAGTGCATGGTTTTTCAGCACAGACTATGCAGGACGAAGAGGTGCTATAGCCCCAGACCAGACTGTGCGTGCGATCTCTGTAACATATTTTCTGAAAGATACAATGTGTCAAATGTGAAAAGAGAGTTAAATCTCTGAAAAGTTCTGCGCAGAGGAATAACTAATGATGTACTGTAGTTATATTACGTCATAGAGAACAGCTGAAATGTAAGTTCATATTAACTGACATACCAACTGTACATTTTGGCCATTGGCTGCACTCGTTAAATTATTTATATTGTGATTTTCCTGTATTTTTCTCCCAAGCTCCGTCCAGGCAAGTGTACGGATAGTAGCTTATTTCAAGTCCCTAGGTATCTGCTATATCCCCGATCCTAATAATTACACACTACTATAGTCATTATACAAATACAGATTATCTACCAAATTCAAAACACACTCAAGTACACGGGGATGAAGACCATAGATGTCGTAAGCAAAAATTGGAACGGGGTACACTTAACCTCGTGACGCAAAACTTAGTTGAGGTGGGTTGGGTTCACATTTAAGCCACCCTAGAAGTGGTTTTGCATGGATTTACCCACATCTGCTCCTGCTAAACGATTTGCGATGGCTCTTTTCTTCCGAATCCTAGAGTAAGGATGGTATGTGTTGATGCTTCAAGGTCAACCTGACTGCTCTGGGCAGACAGATTTTCAGCCACTCTTCAGTGGTGGGAGAACAGCGACAGCAGTCACTTGTCGTCGGCCGTGCTGTCGACATCGTGTGTTAAAGCTTAAGACCTCTGCTTGCAATTGTCTTGAGCTCGGCGCAGCTACGTGAAGATGTGTCCTCCAGCGCTCCGGTTTCCCATCACTCATACTATACCGCGACCTTGAAGCATCAGCACATAGACTACAGTTCGTACTCCACCTCCAATTACAAATCATAAAATAATAATTAAATCCGTCTACCAATATTTATCGTGATAAAACTTTGTAAAGTTCTATTAATGAACTTGTTTCGAGTTACCATTGAACACTTCATCAGCAACTATAAATATGTGAGTGCTGTGTTTTATTCAACCTCTGATCATGCATCGAAGTAAACAAGAGATAGGTGGGAGCAAGGTCTGAGCGATACGCCCCCTCAACATCGGCCATTCTTGGCTCCAATGCACCAGTCGTAGCTGAACTACGGTACTCGATACTCCCGCCAAGTGTGAGTTGGGGAATGTGATACGTTTTCTGCAAGCAAAGCAATTCAAAACACACTAAGCTGAATACTCTCGTTGGGCGTGGTTTTGATCCATGACATTGCACGACCGCACAGTGCCAACATGACAAAAGACCTTCTCAAAGAAAAGTGGGAAGGTTTCGACCATCCGCCATTTAGTCCAAACCTAGCACCGAGTGAATTTCACCTCTTTCAAGATTTGGAGGTATGGTTGGGCAGCAATGCCTCGCCACCTACGAAGAACGCCAGGAGACTCTCCAGATGTACTCACCTCACTGGCGGCAGAGGGCATTCTGGTGTCACGATACGACAAATGCCTCAATAGTTTTGGTGATTATATTGAAAAATAGGTACGCAAACTTTTAGCAATAAAATAATTTTGTCTCTTATTATAGCCCATTGGAGCTTAAAAAAAAGCCCCCGTACCTTAAAATAGATAATTCTTATACATCTAATGTTAATTAAAACTTATAATAAATTTAGGAAAACTCAAAATAAAGGAAATGAATTGAAGATAAGATAACTTGACAACGACAAATACAATTATAAAACGTAATATAATAAATCTACTGTCACTGCTCCCTCGCATTTGTTCATCCTCAAATGCCAATTGACTGCGACAGGATTCGATTCAGAAACCTTGGGCACAGCAGGCGAGAACGTTAGACTAACGTTGAGCGACGCAGCCAGACATATAATATAATTAACCAACATAGTTAATATTATAGCCTGTTATTCTAATTACAAATACATACGATTTTATGGACACTACAATAACACGAAATGTCAACGAAACAATAACGACAAGAGATTAAAGTTAAGAGTGCTTGTTTGGGGTAAATAAATACCCATATCCCATTACCTCTTCAGAGAAGCCCTGTTTTGATTATTATTACTATGAGCTTAAATTTCCTCGTTTGAAATCCCCATGAATACGAACGATCCAAGCAGGGGCATGATACTCTCCCCTAGTGTAATAATCTCCTGTGCTGTGGACTTCGAACCATGCACCCTCTTTTTTAAGAGTCCTCCTCCTGCCCGCTTTTGTTGATGCGGCACGTAGCGGAATGCTGCCAATCAGACATGAGGCTTCTGATGGATAATCGATTCACTTTGTTAATGAATTAACCCCCCTTCTCCCAGCATCACTACACCCACGCTGCCTCTCTCTCAAATATTTACTTTATTCATTCAGCTCTCTTTGTTTCAGCAGATGTCTATATCAATGCTAATTAATGTTCTTTTTAAAGTATTCCATTTGTTTGTAATGTTGCGGTCTGTGTTTGCGTTGTGACATGGCTGTCGGGAATGATTAATGAAGCTTGAGTACCATGTATCAAGGTTCTCAGAGGGTGGGTGGCCTACTACTACAGTATATAGACTACTATATATAAATGCTCGTACTGACCTTCCTCATTCTGAACCAACTTGCCATAGAGCGTCTCACAAGTCGGAAACAAACCCTAGCGTAGTGTTATTCGCAGGCTTTAATCCATTGCTTGCATATTATCCACTAAAAGTTAAATGATGTGAGTTATTTTTAAATTGGACAACACATTAAAACGAGATCCCTGAAGATCGGGATTGATTCCCGACTTTTCCATGAAATGTAATTCTGATCTGACGGATGGAACAGGGCACACTCTACCCCGTGAGGCAAAACTGAGAAGAGGTGGGTTCGATTCCGAGCTCGGCTTTTCTTACTTTTGTTCCAGGTAAATGGCGGGATGGTTCATAACTCAAGGCCATGACCGCCTTCTTTCCAATCCTAGCTTCAATTACAAATACACACTACCACAGAACCCACAGTAGCACAGGTTACCAAACATATTCTTCACACACCTAAAGTACTAAGACTAAGAAGACCACCATGCCCAGGCCCGTAAAAGAAAACAGTAACTAGAACGCTCTATGAGTTCAATAATCTAACTTCTTAAGCATATGTGGAATTAACGTTTGTCGAACCGAAAACTCACATACAATTAATTTCAGGTCTCTATCCAAATTAGGCCAATTAATTAAAGGGAATAGAATATTTCAGGATACCCTTAATGAAAAAAGAAACAATTTTAACTGTTTGGTTATATAATTTATATGATTTGTTGACAATTCGATGTTGCTTATTCCTTCCTAAAGTTCCTATACTTGAACACACATGTAGTTCGGTGCTTCTTCAACGAGTGCCTGCTCTAAGTACAATGTCGGTCCCGTCATTGTTTATATCGAACATTTGCAGTGCACTTGTAGCGCGTTGTCACTCTTATGTTGAAGGGATGATATTCATCCACTAATATGATTCTGATTGAATCGCCTCTTGATATTCCTTTTGACAATGGAAATTCAGTGATGAGCAAACTACTGTTCAAAATTAGTCAGTCACATTATAACATATAGCCTACAACCTTAATACATTTAAAATTGTTATGTGGAATTACAGAAGAATACTTCGACTGAGATACATACATACATACATACATACATAGGCTACATAAATTGCTGTTGTTAAGAATGTTATTTACCCCTTAGATTTCTGGAATGATTTTAAAATTTAGTAATACATTCATGTAAGTCATGCATTCTATGTTATCAAGGAATAACGTAATTATACGATAACTGTAAGAACTACGATTGAAAACATAGCATATGACAAAATCCGACTTCGATACAGTTTCGATAAGACGACTACAATAGATTACGACACAACCATTTTTATCATTTTAAACGAACTTGTCGACTTCGTCGTTACGCTGAGGTCTGGCGTTACGTTACGGTGACGGGACGAAATGTACCCAGATGCACTGAGGTGTGTGACGTCATAGTACCGCTTGGTGCATGTGTTCCCCGAAAATCTCTACTTCGTTAGTATAAGACAAAAATCCCCGATTCTTGGATGTCACGGGTAATCTCGAGAACCACTGGATGGATTTTGATGCGGTTTTGACCATTCTGTAAAGGATATCTCGAGGAAAGATTCTGTAGAAAATAATTTATTTATGATCAAAGGAAGCCAAGCAGTAACTATTTCAGTGAAAAAGTCGAAAACAAACTTGGCATCCGTGCTCTTCTTAAGCTTACGCTGGGCAAACCGTTAAAAATATAAATATACTATGAGCGTAAGAATTGGTCAGCATGAAAAGTTTTACAAAAAAGACCGCGAGAGCATATCTCTATCTTCAATACATCGCCCACTATAACTGTTTTTCGACTGGATGGAAGGGGCACATCTCCGCGCGCTCTGGTGAGCGTGACGGCATCCCGCGTGCTTGACCTTGCTTTGCCCTTGGTTTGCACTTGCCGTTCGCGAGTAATTTGAAACAAGATAAGCAAGATAAGTATTATGCATATAATTTTCTAACATGTCAAGAGTTTTTGGCTTCGAGCGAAGCGAGAAGCCTCCATCCTTTCTAGCATTTTTCAGCATTTGTAGTATTTAAAATGATACAAAGTCTAGTCTTTCAGACTGACTGTCACTTTTTTTTTTGGTCAAGGGCCGTTTTCATTTCGAATCACTTCAAAATCTCAATCTGAAAAAGAACATAAATACATATTCCAACCTATGCTCCATTCCTCAAAGACCCTTTATTCTCGTAGAAAACACTCTTCGCTTCCTGTTGACCATCTCAAGATATATTTTAAGAAATATTTAGACTAATTTTAGGAATATACAAATACCAACTAGGCCTATTTGGATATTATGTCATTTTCGAAAAAATCTTTTTCTTAACATCAAATTAATGCCCACATTTGTCTCAGATCTGTATTAATTATATTTTATAATTTATTTTTAGAAATTCCAAGTAAAATATTAATAACAAAGCTTTGCTCGTAATTCTTTTCATTTTAACAACATCGCTAAAGAAGGCCATAATATGGCCGAAAGTGGTGCGGTACATTTCATTAATAATAGTACATTATGCAACGAGCCTATAATGGCAATAATTAAGACACGAGCATGTTTATAAAACGAGCGAAGCGAGTTTGATAATTTCCATAATTTGCATAATTAAGACACGAGTATGTTTATAAAATGAGCGACGCGAGTTTTATAAATTCCATGCGAGTGTCTTAATTACGATTATAGGCGAGTTGCATACGGCTATTTATGTTCGACGATAATTATAACTATTTTATGTTCGAACATAAATATTCATAAATACCTGTCGAGATTTCACCAGATTGAACAGAGTTCAAGGGACGCAGAGAATACCTTGTATTTGACCATGGCCTCCTCGAATACCCCTCTATGACACTAACCATGCAGTGAAATTTTAAATAGGGGGCCGTGAAAGTCAGCGCAGGTGTGATGCTATCCTTACCTAATTGGTCACACAATTGTTTTTTGAGCTCTGATTGGTGGGAAAAACTGTTTCATAATGAAAAATAGTACTTTAATGACCCTCGTTATGATACAGTTTTCCGACATATAATATCTAAATGTCGACATCGTCGAACTTAAAGGTATATTAATTAATTATTATGGACCAAGGTGGAATAAATATACTAAATATCCATAGGTATTCAATTACATTAAACATCAATAAGGAAAGTTATTAGATATTATTAATAAGTTCTCATCACTACGTAACCGACAGTAGTGGCTACGCTGGCTAAAGCGCAGTGTTAGGTCATGAGGCCAAGCTCTCTGCTGACTCGGTAGACGCGTGGGTTCGAGCCCCACCGTCGGCCGTCCTTGAAATGGTTTTCCGTGGTTTCCCCATTTTCAACACCAGGCAAATGCTGGGACGGTACCTTCTGACAGGCCACGGCCGCTTCCTTTCACATCCTTCTCCAATTTCATTCACCTTAATCAATTCCATCTCTCATCCCGACGCGCAGGTCGCCCACGGGTGTCGAATAGAAAGACCTGCACTAGGTCTCTGAGGAGACCACACGAAAAAAAAAATCACTACGTACAACTGTAAGTTGTATAATAATGATTGTACAGGAAGTTATATGAAACTCGATTCGAAGTACACAGTTGAAACTGAAAAGTCAAGGATATACTGTTTCTAAACCGTGATTTCACTCTAATGACTTGCAAAAGAACACCTTGTTATTAGCAATGTATTTTTATGGTATCGTGTATTCAAACCATGAGTAAATAAAAAAAAGGTTATAACGCAGATTGTGTTTCTCTACTCTATGGCATAGGCCTATTGAAAGAGAATCTTGTTATGAAGTGATGAGCCCGTGGTGTTTATTTAACATGAACTTCCTATGTTTGCGCAGCCTAGTCTCATCTTCCACATTGTTCCGCTGCACTTGTGTTTGAGCTGAGCAAGCAGAGGCTGCCAACTGTAAGAATCGTAAAATAAACCTGTTACATGTGCTCTAGCATGGTATAAACTCAGTCCATTGATCATTTCCACCAGGAAAATTACTTATCGTGGTTTAATGCGGATCAGAATAAACAGATTACAAAGTAGGTATAACCTAGCTGGCATATTTGCTCTCTGCCAGGTACAGTGTGTTTCCAAGCGTATCTACCTACCTATTGCAGTGCTGGGCAACTGAAGCGATGCGATGAAGTGAGCTGATTACATATTATAGTGAATTATTTCTTTATTTCATCTTCAAGGGGTATTAAAAATCTAACTAACTAAATAATCATTACGGAAAATATCAAGGGGTGCAAACATTATTTAATTGGGATGTACTCTAGTTATTACGTGTTTTCTGAGAACAATTCAGGAAAGGAACCAAGATTTTAGACCACGTGGATAGAGACTCCGTATCCACCGAATGCAGCATATCGCCTGCCTGCCACTTAATAGCATCCAGCTGAATCGAGCATACCTGGAAAGAAAGACACTATCTAGAGTTCTTAGCAACATACTTTGTAAGAGCTAGTTGGTTATTATTTAAACATACATATTCAGGTGTCAAGACCATAGCTTTACTTAGTTGCTGTTTGTTTGTCTTTATGTTAAACGAATACATTAGTTTTCCTCTTATGTTTTGTTAAAACATTGATTCATTTTTGTCTTTGGTTCAAGGCAGAGTATTACTATTATTATTTTATTATTATTTCTGATGTAATTACTCTGTATGACATATTAATGATGATACGCTATTAAAAGGGTAGAATACTACTGGTTCACTGGGTTAAGATCAGGAGCAATTGTCGCCTCTTGATGCAATACATCGGTACCTTTGCAATTGGTCACAGGGGCAGGAGAAGTCAGTGCGTATCAGCAATGGCACAGGATATCGCTGGAGGGCTGCAAATGTACTACGTTTATATTTAAAAGTAGCAAAAAGCGCAATTGTATAAAATTAACCTAATTACTTTTACGTATTGCACAATTCTACCTTTATGTTTTTAGACAAAAGAGCTGTTTTGAAATTTGTATTTTTTTCATTGTGTATATGAAGGGTCCATGGGAAGAAGGGGGAATGTCAAATAATGTAAAATATTCATGAAACGATTTTTAAAGTTTCATTACATATATGTACTTATATGTTCGCGTCAACTTGAAACATCATTTTCTCACGACCCTCATTGTTCTTAGGCAGACACAATTGTGCCTTCAATATGACAAAGAGGCCCACCAGATCGCGCTGATATCTCGATTTTACACTCTGAGTGACATCCCTCTTTCTTCCCGTGGATCCGTCATATATTGTACATTTACTGGGTTAAGATCAGGAATAATTGGCGGCTCTTGATGGATTAGATTGGTATATATGCGATTGGTCACAGGGGCATGGCAAGTCAGTGCGTATCAGCAATAGCACAGGATATCACTGATGGGCTGCAGATGTGCAACTATTAGCCTACATTTAAAAGTATCATAAAAGGCAATTTTATAAAATTGACCTAGGCTATTTACTTTTACGTATTGCACAATTTTATCTTCTATTTTTAGACACATGGGCCGTTTTTAAATTTATTAATTTTTTCATTGTTTATAAACTGTATATACGGTTCTAGTACTCGTCTGGACGGACAATACGTTCAAATCTAAATCCGTTAGCAATATTGCTTTCTTGTACTGTAATTGAATGATATAGTCTAGCCAAAATACACGCAGGACGTTGTGAACTGCTTTAACTATTGATTGTGTCATAGAAAATATTAGTGAACCCCCGAAGTTAACGGCTGGAAAGCGTGAGGAAATCCAAGGTTCGAGTCCCGGCGCTGACAGCAATCGTCCTGTGTGTGGTTTTCTCCCAGGGTGTGTGGTTTTCTCCCAGGATTTTACACTCCAGTTACCTTATTTCAAGTATTTTCGGTGCAACTGATTGATCAGAATGTATTTTTTGTAAGTATTTCTATCAAATGTACGGAACATAATATAAGAAAGAAAGAAAACCTCACCTGCCAATATAACTGTAATTGAGAACGATATCAATCAATAATGTTTTGTTGATGTCCTTTCAATAGAATAGGCCTGAAAATGTTGGACTACAGTGCATAGAACGTAGTTAATAACATCAGATAAAAGCCATCTCGTCCAATATGGGCTACATGTTTATACTGTATACACTTTTATTATGAGACTACCATTTTATTATATAATGATGGTAGCCTGTTTCCATTTCAATAATTAGGTCCTGTAATACAGATCCATCACTCACTTACCTGACATTCATGGTGGAATTTGATTAGCATCCCCACTGCGCAGGCGTAATGGTCTCAGTTAAAAGAAAAAAAAAACAAGCGTAAAACGTTACAAAGTGACGTTCATTTAGAAAACGTAATTATGTTGGGCAACTACAGTCTCTCCAGGTAGGGGACCAGTCCTACAGGAGGGTCCATGAATTTAAGTACCTAGGATCGCTTTTCACGGAGAACTCATTATTTGAGGCAGAAATCAACGCCAGGATCCAAGCAGAAAACCGAACTCTCTACAGCTTAACACAGCTTCTTCGGTCCAGATGTCTCTCCAGACAGTTCAAAATTCGTCTGTATAAAACTCTGATCCAACCCAATGTACTATATGGATGTGAGACATGGAGTATCCGAAAACAGGACTTTCATAAAGTACTCGTATTTGAGAGAAAAGTTCTTCGGAAGATCTTCGGACCGGTGAGGGATGTACACACGGGTTAATGGAGGATTAGACACAATCATGAAGTAGAAGACCTGTACCATGATGCCAACATAGCTGGAACCATTAAAACCAGAAGACTGCAGTGGGCTGGACATGTAGCCCGGATGGAAGACCACCGATGGCCACGGAAGCTACTGGATTTCATCCCCACAGGAAGAAGACCACCAGGGAGACCAAGGAAACGGTGGAGTGATGGACTCCATGAAGATCTGCAACAGGCAGCGATACGTGTGGACAGTTGGCGGATGGCAGCTATGGATAGGAGACGATGGAGAAGGAAACTTGTAGCAGCGCGCGGTCCACTGGGCCTGATCACGAAATAATAATAATAATTATTATTATATGTTTACTATTTGCTTTATTGATTGTTTGATTTTAGCTTGTTATTAAGATTAAAGTTTTCTTCAGCAAGATATTACACACTTGTACATTATTTCTCCTGAATCATGTTGTTCATTGATTTGGGGTGTTATACACTATGGTGGTCATGTACTTTGGTTTGCGTGCAATATGTCTAATGTCATTGTGATGATTGGGCTGTATGTGTATTTGCAATTGGTGCTAGGATTTAGGCCGGCCCCACGGTGTTGGGGCAGCGTGCCTGCCTCGCTCTCAGAGGACCTGGGTTAGATTCCCGGCTCCGTCTGGGATTTTAGAATGGAACGGGGCGTACTCAGCCTCATGAGGACAATTGAGTAGCTGTCTGACAGTAAGGTAGCGCCCTGGTCACGAAGACCAAGGGAACCAACGCACTGACTACTGTACGCGTCACCCCATGATCTGCAGGCCAAATGGCTGGGCAGCGGTCGTTTGGAAGGCCTAGTCCCTTCAAGGGCTGTAGCGCCATTGTATTCGGGCTTAATTGAGACCCTTTCGGAGCATTTGCCTGGAGAAAAGTGGGAAACCACAGAAAACAACTTCTAAAGTGGGAATCGAACCTACGATCTCCGAGCTCGTTACTGCTCTCCTTACGGCCGTGGTGCACTATATACGCTGCGGGACAACTTCTTGTATAGGTTGTTGTTCGTTAATTGAGGGACTTTGCGACATCGTGGTCATAAGCCCCCTGTACACGTGTGTGTGTATATTTGCCTGATAACCTGTGTTACTGTGATGACTGTATTAGTGTGTAGTTGTAATTCAGATAAGAATTTGGAAGGAGGCAGCGGTCTTGATTTAGGAACTATCTCTGCATTTGCCTGGAATAGACGTGGGAAACCACGTGAAACCACTTCCAGGATGCCTGAGGTAGGAATAGAACCCGCCGTTTCTCAGTTTTGCCTCACGAGGCTGAGTGTACCTTGTTCCAGCCCTAAGACCAGAATTAAATTTCTTAGTAGAGCCGGGAATCGAACCCGGGCCTTCGTAATTACAGCCAAGAGTGCTAGCCACTACGCAACGATGCGGACTTTCTTCTAAAGAAGAAAGGGTCAAAATATTCCCGAAACTTTCATGACTGATCTATAGCAGGCTCCCAATCCTAATGTAAGTGGTCTGACAGCTTCTACAATGTTGGTTCACAGCGTGATTTATTATGAGTGACAGTGAAGTCATGTGGCCACTTTGTTGTGGAGCAGCCTGTACCTCTTGGCGTTGTTGATTGACAAGCGGCATCACCTCGTGATCCATTATTTAATCTTCGCCTCACTCTCTTGCTGTCTTGATCTTGTGGTGTTTTGGAATCGACCGTCTTTGAAATGAATGGCTCTATCACCAGTCCTGAAAACATCGACCTTGTCGAATAAAAACGATGCCGTACTGCCTCGCTCGTCAGTGAAATAAAATCTACTGGCACATTGTAGTAACTTTTCTACTTTTCTTCAATAGGTATTCATCATAATTTGCTATTTAAACCAGTAGTTCCGTGAAGAACTATACAGCCTATTTTCATATATCCTACTTATCTTAATTGCCACTATCAACATACAAAATTTCAGTTTGTTAGCTGTAATAGATTCGTAGATATTGAGAACCGACTAAATAATTCGGATGGTCGCCATGTTGGATTTTATAAATGTAGGTCCTAGAGTTACTGTATGTACTGTTACATGCAGATTATTGTGTACGTGTTGCATTCAAATTTCAATAGCATGATTAGTACACAAGAAGTAACAAGAAGATTTTAAAATTTCGCACAGCTGTCATCTTGTGGTTATGGAAACAATTGAAATAAATTAGATGCCAGTGGATTAACATTCGTATAAGGATTTACTGTACCAAGTTTCACTGCACTAGGATGGTTAAATTGCGAGAAACGTCCATGTGAATATTTATTCTTCGCGGCGCCGCCATGTTGGATTTGTGATCACCAGGGTTTTTAAAGTCCTATAGGTGAACTTATGTTCATAGCCCCTATGAACATAAAGAAATTCAGTTTGATTGCTATAAATAGATTCGTAGATATTCAGAGCCGTCTAAATATTTCGGATGGTCGCCATGTAGGATTGTTAAATGTATAGGCCATAGAGTCATGTACCATTAAAGGAAAATTATTGCGTAGGTTCATTATTCAAACTTTCACTTCGATCGCACGATTACGACACAATAAATAAAAACTTAATTTTAAAATCCGCACAGCCGCCATCTTGAGGTTATGAAAACATTTGAACTAAATTGGATACCAGTGCATTACAATGTGTATAAACATTTCCTGTACCAGATTTCATTGCGTTTGGAACATTAAATGGCTGGAAAGGACTATTAAAATTTTTAATTCGCTTGGCCGCCATGTTCGTTTTGTAGTTAACCGGTTTTTGAAAGTCTTATAGATGAACTTCTATTAGTACCCTTTATCTCCGTACAAAATTTCAGGGTGATAGGCCTACCGCTAATAGTTTCAGATATATAGAATACCGATGAAATATTTCGCACATCCGCCATCTTGTGGTTATGTAAACAATTGAACGAAGTTTGATGTCGGTGCATTACAATGTGTATAAACATATACTGCACCAAGTTTTATTGCGTTTCGTTGGTTAAATCGCGAGAAACGTCTATTTAAAAGTCGCAAATTCGCGTGGCCGCCATGTTGGTTTTGTAGTTACTAATTTTTCAATAGTCACATAGGTGAACTTCTAGTAGTTTCCTTTTTCGCCGTAAAAAATTCCAGGGTGATATCGGGAATAGTTTCGGAGATATTGAATGCTGGTGAAATATTTCGCACAGCCACCATGTTGGATTGGTGAGACGTAACAAAATTTGAAGGGCACGGTCTGGGTCGCCCGGAGCAGTGCTATGAACTTACCGAGTTTCATTGAAATTGCTCCAGCCGTATAGAAGTTATTAGGAGACACACACACACACACACACACACACACACACACACACGCACACACACACAAAGACACACGGTCAAAAGGTGATCTCATAAGCCTATTTTTTCAAAATTGAAAATAGGCTAAAAAGCCAGTCGCGTTCTTTTCCTTCTGCTTTTAGATGTCCTTATTTTCATGGAATAATTGTACACTTTTACTTTCCCTTTCTTTTATTATGATAAATTACTACTCATGGTGTAGTAATTGGCGGGAATGACTGCTATTCTGGTGGCCCGGATTCGATTGCCAGCTCTGCTAAAGATTCTATTCTACATTGAGGTGTCTTAATGGTATTGTTAACATGTAAGCCACCCAAATGGTGTCGATTTCTAGGACATACATCGGGCTAGTGTGGCATCTACAGTGAGAGCCATCCCTATTGAACGGGGCCTCGCAGTCGCCGCGTGCCGGCCGGGGCACTGTGGATATCCGCCTGTCGAGCTAGGCACGGGCGCTAGCAGCAGTGTACTGCCCAACTAGTTTAACACAAAGATGGTATATTGGCTTTCACGGCCAGTGAATTAAAACTCAGCAAATTTTCTAGGTTTGTGCCGTGTCTTGTGTGGGGTTTCACCTAGGACACCAAGCTGGCACATCAGCGGACTCTTGGTGTCACCGCCCGGACCCCCACATGAGTAGCGAACTATTGCGCTACCTCCCTTTTTATGAAGCGCACCTGTGCCTCCTTACTGCGAGAACTAAAGGCTCAAGCGAAACTACGGCACTACTGGACAAATGTTCTTCAGGAAGCATTGTACGCCTCCGAAACAATATCTCTAGGAGGCCACTCTCAAATTGGTGAAATCAAAAACCAAGAACGTAAATTTCTCAGGAAAATATATGGCCCCGTTTATGTTAATGGTATATAGATTAAAAGGAAAACCACAGACTTGTACACAGCAATCAATAAGTTCATTGATACCGTGCGAAAGAAAAATGAAAATCCACAGCCTGCTTCCAGTCGACCGACCAGGTCAGGGAATGGAATGAATGAAACCCCCATCTAGCGGCGAAGATATGAATTGTGCCGGCTGCCCTAGGGCATGATTAAATGAATGACAGATGAAATGATAGTGGAAAGTGTTGCTGGAATGAAATTGTGACAGGAAAACTGGAGTACCCGGAGAAAAACCTGTATGCCTCCGCTTTGTCCAGCACAAATTTCACATGGAGTGACCGGGATTTCACCACGGACCCAGTGGTGAGAGGCCGGCGTGCTGCCGCCTAAGCCACGGAGGCTCGACCGTGCGAAAGTGACGATTGATATTCTATGGTCACATCTGCAGAATGGATAACACCAGATATGCAAACAAACTGCTTGATATAATAAATTCGAAGACGGTCAAAATCAGTTGAAGAAATCAAACAGGACTTTAAAAGAAATAAACATCACGGAACATATCATCGTGAATTGCAAGTCTTTTGGAACTCTAGTTACAAATCACTCTTTCACCGATAATGCTAAAAGGACCACTGGAAAAATGGACGGAAGAACGTAAGAAGGGGCTTATCGAGTTCATGAGGAGATTTTGGGAGGAGAAGAAGAGGAAAACACCATCATCCCGAGTCAACAAGTTCAAACGCGCTCCCTAAGTGGGCAAAACCAAGAAAGAAGAAGAAAAGAACGGAGTTACTGAATCGAAGAATGACAGTTACGAACTTGATATTAAACTCAAGACTCTCTCAATGAAGCAAACGTTAGCGATGTAATGTCGTATCACTGTCAAGTAGCATGCATATTAAAGTTAAGTTTCCGCTGCAGCGAACGCGCTGAGTTAGAAGACTGTAGCGCATGATAAAACGAAATAATCTTAAGCCGTTATATTCTCGAGTTTGACGAGAGCAAGGAGAAAATAAAAGACAAGAATAGCTCTATAAAGTAGTATCGTTGCGTCTGGAATCGATGTGGCGGTCTCTGGGGTTATCGTCTACTCTGAAAGATTGGTTCGCGTCCGCTCCAAGAGTTAAATAAGGAATGACGGAAATTGGAGTGCACATTCAGTAGATAAGAAGGGTGGTTAACCTACTTCCCGCTGACGACCAGTTCCGGTCCAGAGACATGTCGGACTAGAGTCCTATAATATCCGGAGTGAGATTGAGAGAAATGGGAAAATCAGTTTCTCCTCGGATCACGAAGGCATCTACCCAAAATATGACTGAAAATCAATAAGTTGCGGATAATTATTATCATCGTATCAAGATGCTGTTCCATGTTTATAGTATTTCCTTTACACTTCTACTGAACGTAATCTTCCTAACAACAATCAATATCGGCAAATGCTATCTAATCCGCGTCATCAACAGTATAGTCTACTAATATATAAAAAGGAGCAGATGACCTCGCTATTCCGCCCCTCAAAACAATAAATAACTAATAATTAAAGTCTAACTAAACGAATTTTCAATTATATATGGGAAAAGGAATCAACCACCACCTGGATTCTAGAAGTCAAGAGAGATCTGAAAAAGAACAACATAAGGGAAGAAGAATTATTGAAAAGAGAGGTTTTTAGGACAAAAGTCTTGCTACTGGAAAAATTCCAAGGGAGGAAGGAAAAGAAATCAGGCGCAATGTGGGCTGAAAACAGGAAATAGAAGCTTAGTACAAAAACGAAAGGAAAACTGGAAATAGAGGAAAGAGCAACTAAGGAGGACGAATTGAATTGTAACGTGCTGCTTAGAAGCCATTAGCGCAAGAAGAAGATAAGTCTAGCGGTGTCTGTCTGTCTGTCTGTCTGTCTGTCGCTCTTTCACGCAAAAACTACTAAATCGATTAAGCTGAAATTTTGCATGAACATAGTTTATATACCAGGGAAAAACTTACAAATATTGCCGTTTTGAAATATTTCCCCGTTTCAATATGGTGGCAAAAGTTACATTTCATTTCAGCAGCAGGTGCAGCTGCGTCCCGCCCGGCGAACCGATAACCATGGCAGGTTGCATATATTCAACCTTGTCCTAGCTTCTCGCTGCTAAAATTTCGCTTTCGTTTCAAGTTTTATTATCGTGTTGGAAGCCATTTTTCAGTGTTGCCTTAGTAATCAAAATTAATTATTTTTAGTCTGCCAACACGATCGTACCCAATTGTTTCCCTGAAAACATTTAGGTGAGATTAATAAATGAATTCACTTGGATGACCGTGTTTCGATCGTCAAGTGACCATCATCAGATCCTTTACAATTAGGCCGTTAAATCTCTGTCTACAAGTATGTGGGCGATGGTCAGTAGCGTAACTAGGGTTTGTTGGTAGAGGGGGATGAGCTGAGTAAAAATTATATTGGGTAGCAAGTGAGGGCTCGGAAATACTCAGACATAGTCAATGAAGTTTAAAAAAAAACTACCGCATCTATATATTTATTTCATTAGCAATTGATATGTTGTATTAACACCAATCAATGTTGAAATATTCGAAGCCATATTTCTGTGTTGCATAAGTAATGTATTATTAGGAGCCTCTCAGTCGGTCAACACGAGTGAAATGCTTCTAATAATTGACTAATCAATGCCCAAATGCTAGAAAATCAACAATCTTGTTGATATTAAATTGTAAGTCTAGTTTTCTTCGTGAAATCATCTGTCTCTTTAGGGGGCATGGTGGCGCAGCGGTCAAGCTGTTTTCCTCTCACTAAGGTAGGTTCGATTCGATTCGACTCCCGGTCAATGCATGTGAGATTTTCATAGTGAAATGCCATGTCCTGTGGTTCGGATTCCACGTAAATAGGAGGTCTCGTGGCTCATAATCGCATGATTACAGGTCACGTAAAACTAAAACCTTCCTTCCTTCATCCGTCTTTTTCTACTCCTGAGGTCCACCTCCTGTCGTAGAGGCTCGAGTTCTTGGCTGTCACTCCGGAGGACCAGGTTTGATCCCCTGCTCTGCCAAGAATTTTAATTCTGGTCTCAGGGCTGAAACGGGGCACTCTCAGCCTCGTGAGGCAAAACTGAGAAGAGGCGGGTTCAATTCCCACCTCAGTCATCTTGAAAGTGATTTTCAATGGTTTCCCTCTTCTACCCCAGGTGAATGCCACGATGGTTCCTAAATTAAAGCCACGGTCACCTCCTTCGAAATCCTCATCTGAATTACAACTACACACACACTAATACAGCCATCACAGTAACACAAGTTATCAGACAAATTCCACACACACCAAAGCACACGACGATGTCGCAAACCGCTCAGCGAATCAACAGGAACCTGTCAGGACATCAACCCTGATGTGGCGACCCTCTGTCCATTGACTGAGTGTACCAGGTCACTTACCTTCTTCTGACGCTATTTAATTTAATACTTGCCACTTTTCTTCTTATGACAAGCTCTCTTTTTAATAGCTAGGAAATTCTATCCCGATGAGAAGATGTAAGCACTCATGGTCTCTAATGGAATAAAAGTTGACAGCGTTGTGAGACGGTTATATTACAGTTTTTACACAATGACGGGTCTTTCAGGGTTGGAGCAAGGCCACCTACTTACATAGCTGTGCGGTTTAAGACACAGTGAGATGATGTAGGAAGCAAGGTTTTTGTGGTTGGAACCGAACAGATGCATCATAACAACACATACCGTGTGTAGCTTAATGCATTGACATACAAGGCCATGATACTGGGTTAATTTTAGACTCGGGCGAAGGGTGGTTCAAAACTTACCGTTGGATATTCTGTTGTTGTTAATTCATTTGAGGGACTTGGACATCGTCGTCATTTAGCCCTGTGAGTGTAATTGTATGCGGAATTTTGTCTGATAACCTGTGTTATTGTGATGGCTGTATTAGAGTGTGTATTTGTAATTCAGGTGAAAATTAGGAAGGAGACGAAAGTTAGGAACCATCACGGCATTTACCTGGATAGGAAGTGGGAAACCCACAGAAATCCACTCCCAAGATGACTTGAGGTGGGAATCGAACCCACCTCTTCTCAGTTTTGCCTCATGAAACTGAGGTCCTGACAAAGTATTATAAATGATTCACGTTGCCGTTCAAAATAAACTGTGGACCTCCCCTTAACCTTGGGGGGTAAATTATAATATATATTTTACTACTTAGTCGGTCCTCTTCTCTACTGGTTGGTGTTGAGGTTTCACAGAGGGATCTCCATGGGACGTTGATTCGAGCTGTTGTCCATTGGAGCCCCTTGCTTCTAAACTCGTTGCAATGTTGTCTTCTCACTTGATGCGTGGACGTCCTCTAGTTCTGAACCATCATTCCTAGCCTGGCACTCCTGGAATGGTAGTCGTGTTTCAGACATACATGCGACGTGACCATGCCACCTCAATTGGGCTCTGCCTATGGTACTAGTCATATTAAGTAATAAAAATTAAACCCCCTCTCTTAATGGCATGTCTTGCCATTTTATTGCAATGGTCGTCCTAGAAGAGAATATAAAGTACTTGGGCTTGTTTTGTATTGCCTCATTTGTAAGAAATCGTCCACTGTACCTCTCCCCTTCTCACACACACTTCAAAAGATTCCCATGAATAGCAAGCAGGTAAAGTGTTTTCCTTCTCTGTCTGTATCAGTTTCCATTCTCAAGGCTTCTACGGCAATTCGACCAAAATTGCTTATTTCTACTCGGAGAAACGATTTTCTACTCTTTCTATAGTTGCTTCTTCTTCTTCTTCTTCTTCTTCCTCTTTTCCTCCTCCTTCCGCTCTCCACATTCTAGAAGAGTGCGTTATTTGTGGAAAATAAATCTCTCAATGGAGAAGTCAAGAGGTGGAATGGAAGGCCAGTGGGGCGGGACAGGGTGTGTTTTGTGGCCCAAGCTTACAACATATACATACCAATACATATTGGTTTATTTACAATGTGCTCAATTCCCTTCCATCGCATGTTTATTTTACTCAAATGTTTTCATAATATTACTAATATAAATGTCTACTACGCCTCAATAATTCAGACATTATGTTCGAAAGCGGTTTTGTTTGAATAATTCTGTGTACTTTATGTACCGTAGTTAGGTAATGCACAGTGCAGTATTAAACGCGAGCGTATTGAATTTTGGTAAGCGAGCAAAAGCTGACGGAAGTAAAGGGTTCAGTTTAGAGTACGGCTGTAGCAAACAGTTCGTACATTTGACTGTTGAGGTCAAGCTGCTTGCCTCTTACCAAGACGGACCGGGTTTAAATTCCGGTTTGATTGGCTGAGTGACGTATCGGTAATGTTCTCACCTGCTGTCCCAAGGTTGCAGGAACGAATCCTGACGCAGTCAGTTGGCATTTGAGGCTGCGCAAATGTGAGGTAGCCGTGTCAGTAGATTTACTGGTTCGTTAAAGATCCCCTACGGAGCAAAACTCTGGCACCCCGGCGTCTCTAAAAATATGGGAATCTGATTTTTATTCTAAATGTTGTAATCATTTGAAAATCGAGCATTCTATTTTTTTTTTTTACCTAACGACAGTGATTGACTAACTGAAGAAAGTATATTATCTCGTCACGTACAGTTCTGAATGTGGAGAATGAAAAGGGGGAACAAATTGGTTAGAGATACGGCTCCTTATACAAGTATTACCAAGAAAGTGGAGAAGGAAGAACGTAAGAAAAAAGAAAAGCAGACAAACTAGGTTTTATATCACTTTCCGCTACCTGATATTGACGTATAGATCCAATATTCTGGCGAAGAGAAGTTCTCTTCCATTAGCGCTTGGAGGTGTCGCTTTAGTAAGATTACCTGGCTCTCATATTACACGTGTATAAACATAAAAGCTAATAGCCTGAGGCTCGGGGGAATGTGACAGCAATGGCCTGTTACAAGAAACCGAGTTTTCACTTCGTGTATCATCGTAGCTGGAAACATAGGCTACCTGATACAGGGGATTGGTTGATCCATTATACAGGTGCAACGTAATATTGGGTATACATTATGATACTTCAAGTTAAAATACTTAACAAGTAGTTCAGTAAGCTGAAATGTCTGGCATTGTTTCCTCACAAACGTCTGTTACAAGTTCAACCTCTTAGCATTATTTCGATATTCTTTAGGCCATGTTCACAGTTGGCATAGCTTGCCACGGTGGGCGAGTGGTTAACGTGTCGGTCTACTA
The DNA here is from genome assembly GCA_946902985.2 of Meconema thalassinum. NCBI lineage: Eukaryota > Metazoa > Arthropoda > Insecta > Orthoptera > Tettigoniidae > Meconema > Meconema thalassinum. Next base: position 1,214,747,018 of record OX336388.2, read on the forward strand.
ACCCCAAGCTTGCAGGTTCACTCCTGGCCGTGGTAAGTGATTATTGGAAGGCTGCAAAAATTACGACACGCATATCATACGATGTTGGCATGTCAAAGAACTCATTTGAATTCAGTAGGCCATGTTCATAATGGCAAAATTAATCTCGGGAGTTTGCGCCAGCACAAAGTTTCTCATTTCTCTACTAGAAAGCGCTATAGTGCTCAAGGAGCTTAGATATCTAACCTCCTTGACTTTCATAGTGCTTAAAGGAACAAAAATTCGACATGTAAGCTACCCTCTGGGTGTCAAACAACAAAGCTTGCACCGGGCACCCTAGGCCATACGATATTATTATATTTTTTTTCAATTGGCATTACTGACTCATACTTATAAAGTGCAATTGTCAGATGTAATGGTTGGCAGCAATTGCACGACCACAAAATGGGGAAGTATTCATTGTTGGTGATGTTCCCAAATATTGTTATTTATACGCCAATCAATACATAACTACATCATAACTATTTATATATCAAGGGTGCATATTTCAACCTGATAATGAGGTCTTTCTCAGCCAGCAATTGCTAGGTTGAAAGATGCAGGCTACCTTTGATATATGTCTTTTAGTTAGGTATTGACCGTCGTATATTTAATAATTTTTCAGAACTCTATCCATACGGTTAATACAATTACTTTGCTGAAATGTCTTTGCATTTTATATGTTGGTGGTATTGGCATCGACCCTGAACAGGATATTTCAGAGTGAGCGTTGACTTAGTAGACCAATCACTTTTTTGAAAAGTTTGTTGATAGTATATACTCTATCATAAGTGCATAAATCACGTGTTGGGAGTTAGCCTGCATAGCATTATCAGAATCGGATCAGCCATCCAAGAGTTTAAACAGAACCGGACCAGATCTTTAAACGCTATCGAAAATATAGTAATACCCTCTATTTCTTACGCTTGGCAGCATGAATTATACGTTGGTATCGTGCACTTTCGTCGTATTGCTAATAACTACGCATTTTTTAAAGGTTTACCGTAAAGTTGGTTTCGCCTTATATAGTGTGGTTGGCACCAATTCACCAGATTTTAAGTATAGAATGCAAATACATTTGCCATGATGTGAAAGTATTAATTAGAGATACATCTTGATAGAAGAATTATAAGAAGTTAACGAATACGTCAATCAATACTTTTGAAACATATCTAATTTGAGTATTAATGATGGATGATACGTGTTTTAATCTACGTTCAAGTCTCCTTTAGTCAGTAATAAAAATAGAAGATTGTTGAAAAACTATGTTCTAATATGAATGTTGGGTAAGAAAAACTATATAAAATAGTTCATTCAAATCGAATATTTTATGTTAGACACAAGTTATATATCTTTTCATTTGTTAAAACTATACGGTTAAATGAGACTTAAATAATTCTTTAAATAAAAAGATATGTACCATATAAAATATTCGATTTAAATGAACTAATTAATATAGATTTTTTTACCCAAAATTCATATTAGAACATAGTTTTCCAACTCTTTTTCTTTTTAATGAAGAAGACCTCAACGTAGGCCGAAACATCTATCATCATTATAGTAATACTGAAATTAGATATGTTTCAAAAAGTATTGATTGGTGTTCTTTTAACATCTTATGATTATGTATTCCTTTGTACAAAATTTGGTAACAATCCGGTTAGCTGTCTACGAGGTATTCAAAGGTGACCGTCAAGTTCGTAGCATTCTATTCATGTAACGTTTCACTGAAATATAATAATTTTACTATCGATATTTTCAAGATGGGTTAGGGAAGGGATTTGGAAGGAAATCAGCCATGGAACTATTAAAAGCAACCGTCCCAGCATTTGCCTGGTGGTGGAAATGGGGAAACCACGGAAATCATTTTCAGGACGGCTGAGGTGGGATTCGAACCCGCCCTATTCCGATGCCAGCGAGGTGGTTCAAGAAGTAATATAAGGTGGACACATACACGCACATATACATATACATAGACTGAAGGACGCAATGTTCATTCTGTCAAGGAGGTTAAAATTACGCTAGAAAATGCTAAATGTTAAAATTAATAATGGAAATTTAATGTTTTTCAGTCGATCAGCACTATTGTACCCAATTGTAAGAGGTGGTTTCCTAATCCTGCAAACAGTTAACATGGGATTAATAAATATATGTATTTATTAATCTTAAGTAAATTATTAAGGCAACATTGAAACATGGCTTCCAACTAATTATGCTTAAATGAATGGTCAAATTTATTAGAACGGATTTTTTTTTAAATTACTGCGTATAACAGTTCTTAAAATTCATAAGTTTGCGATCCATGATCATTAAGCAGCCTCAAGACTAATTTATCCCCGGGTACTTTGCTCAGCAGATGAACTTGTTACACTGTGGAGCAGCAACGAGCAATCGATTATTTGGTAGCAGCGCCGGACGTGGGCTCATTAAGTATGTGTGGTCAAGCGTCTACAAGCCCTCTTTACGCGAACTACTCCAACTTGTGCTGGCCAGGAGCTCTTGAGCATATTTAGAAATGTTACGGTTACTGAGGTGGAAGTTGTTAGTCCTGCCAGCGTTGCAATACAGTAATGATGAATAGAATGGAGTTCAGGCGTGTCTAACGCTCGGATTTTAAATTACATTCCAATTCCTCAACGGAAATAACCTATATAAGCTAATTGTTTTTATTGACCCATCTCCCTCAGAGGGTTGGTGACCATGGGGTATCTATCAACTGAACCTAGTATTGCTTCAATTTGTGCTGTTTTTATTTGTCCATATCCTTTGCTAAAATTCCCTTTTGTACCCAAAGTCAATGATATCTCATTTATATGCCTTAATTGGCCTTCTTCTTTTCTAATCCTAGATACACCACGAAACTTCTCAAACGTGAAACTCCCCATCTCGGTAAAACTCGACAGTATGTTGGTCAGATGGCCTTGGAAACTTCCATCTCGTTGTGTTGTAGTTAACATTCTTGACTGTTGCCCAGTTAGTCCATGTCCGATTCCTGACTCTGCCCAGAAATGTAATTCTGGTCTGAGGGCTGGAACGGGATACACTGAACCTCGTGAGGCAAAATTGAGAAGAGGTAAGTTTGATTCCCACGTCGACCATTCTAGTACCGGTATTCCATAATTTGTAATGTTTTTTGTAGTTTCTAAAAGTAACAAAATGCTGTGTGGAATGGTTGAATTACCCATATTTTGCAAAATATATTCACATATACAGTATATTTACATATGTTTACACCTTTTAGTAATGTAGTGAAATGGGTTGGAGAGGACATGAGAACGTGGTGAGCCCTTTCACATGGGCAGCTCCATGTCTGTTTTGTGTTCCTTCGTCCTCCCTGTGGATGGTTTTTGTGACTTGGTGGACAAAATACCATCTTTTCTTTGAGGTATGACCAACATTAGTGCATACTTTCAGCAAAACCATAAGATTGATTTGGTGATGCTCCCTTGCAAGAGCTGTAAAAATTCAGGAGCTTAGGGCTGGTGACTGTAAGGTGGGCCCCACTCCTCTTTCCCTTTCTCATCTACATTTCATAATATTAATGTGCCTACAAAACCAAAGCCCGTGGCACTACATTACTACCGGTACTACTAGTCTGAGAATATCGTGACGGGAGCCCGGCGCGGATAAACAAAACGTTGTCCGCATCCGCCCGGCATACGCACGACTGTTATCTGCATCCGCCCCGCATCCGCACGACTTTTATCTGTATACGCACGTTTGTTATCCAAATCCGCTGACGTTACAATTATATTTGTAATTTATTAAGTAAAGTATTAAAGCAACACATTCAGATAGTTGAGGAAATATTCGTTCCCCTAGGCTGTGTGTGAATCGCAAGTTTGTCCCTCTGAGTAGCGGCAAGTGAAACAACGGGTGGCTAATTATAGCACTTAGCCGTCGGATATACCAGCACAGGTGTGAAGGTTTTGATGTGTAACATCTTTCCACTCGGTATCTGGATATTTTGGTGGCACTCGGCAGCTGGACATTTTTGTGGGAGTGATTTTGGAAAAGAGACGGAAGTAGATGGGACGGAAGTGGATGGGACGGAAGTGCATGGGACGGAAACAATGAGCACGCGCGGTGGCGGAGATCGGTACAACGACGTACTGTGAGCCATGTGACTATGTGGAATGTAAATCGCATACGGTTTACCTCAAAGTTTGGAGGCCCCATGAAAGAAATTCCTACAGTAAATCATCTTCAAGTTGTCGTTCTTTAGTGTGAAAATATTCATTATATCATATTTGCTGAAAACAATTACGATTTATTAAATCTTCATACTTTTGCTGTATTCTTATTCAATGTAAGCACTCGATGCCTCGAGTGCTATATCGCATCAACCAACACTCCAAACAACGTTGGAATTCAGTATATTAACACCGACTACTAACAATAATTGAAACTTCGTTGGTCTAAACGTATCACTGGGAGAAACGCATTTGATATACCTACTGCACACCTAATTTTTAATCGCACCTATACTTAGCAGTGCGCTATATCGGCAATAAGAGGCCATTTTCAATAACACCGCTGGCATGGGTTCACTAACTGGCCGGTATAAAGCGCAGCTCGCATCAAGTAGGCAGTGGATTGCTCCTGCATACAGTTGCAGGTATATGTCACTACTGCAGATGCATTGGAGAATCCTTTCATGTTTGGTGGCACAAGGTAGCACTATGAGTTCATTCTTTAAAATATGCGAGTAGTTAATATGGAATTATTCGAATAACATGCCAGATGTTACACATCATATGCGACTACTGTAAGGCTCGTTCTTTTTGTAATTTTGGCAAAAGTCAACACAAATTGAGGGTATTTCAATGACTGCCTTCTCTCACTTCACTATTATTCTCATACAATACAAACGAAAGCAAATAGAAAAATAAAAAGAAACGAGAAAGACGTAGATCTTAGTAAAAACTAAAATTATTTTAAAAAATCCAGTTCAACATTGTATTCTAAAAACAATCCGCAAATTTACTCTAAACATTAACCGCAGCGTATCCGCTATCCGCACAGTCATGCCAACTATATCCGCAAGGCGAAAGATTTAAGCGGATATCCGTGGATTTCCGCATCAGCGCAGGGCTTCAGAGATAACAACATCTTACTGAAAGGAAGCAGTCAACGAAAGGTTAAGCATGCTAGTACTTTATTAGTAAATGTATAGAGACTACATCCTGCAGACTGTGCGAACGCCGTCTAACGACTGAATGTGCCCCTTATTAAAATGACGCTCAAGTTTAAGAAGCCCAGCCACACGCCAATGTGTTATTTGATCATATGCACCCTTAATTAAAGAGTGCCTGCTCATCACTTATGCATGGCGAGAGTGGAGAATCTGGGAGATATATGGATCCACTCTCACCTACCCCTATAATTTGTACGCCCCAACAAATTGGGATTTAATGATCGTTTACATAATGGAGTCCTAGTATTCTACCCTCTGTTCTCTGGGATGATTTACAAAGGCTGCTAAATACGAGTGACTAAGACGTTCCCTATTTTCGTGCGTCAACTTCCTTTGAATTTTAGATGAGCCAAGGCTTACTTCACCCTTCCACCCACTCATATTTTGTGCTACCATAGTTACATTTTCTACCTCGCTGTCGGTCTCAATTCCAAGAAATTATTTTTACGAACGTCGGTAGGTTAGTTCCTCAGTTTAGGGGCTGCGACAACGCGGTCATGTAGCCGCGTGGACTTTGGATGTGTGTAGAATCTGTCTGATAACCGGTGTTAATTGTGATGGCCGTATTAGTGTGTGGTATCTGTAATTCAGGTAAGGACGACAAACGATCAATTTCAAGTAGTTCCTACTGTTGCTACTAAATGCTACCGTCAACGACACCTAGCCGCGAACTTGGATACTAGATGCCACCACAACCAGAACCTGGCGGCGAACGCTGGAACTTAATATAGCATAATCAAATATAATCTACGAATTTTAGCTTCACACAATTGTTGTTAGTGGAAGGTTCTTTTACATGCCATAGATCTATGACATGGGCACGCCGGCTTTACTTCCATTCCGGAGGAAGGCACACTGAGGGATTCTTAACGCTCTTCGGTTGGGTTTGAACCCGCGATCTTGGGCATAGAAGCTCAGCATGCTACCAACTACGCCACCGAAGCCGTCATTATATCGAAAGAGGCTTTCAGCTATTAGGTCGCAGTGTGTACATTGTAGTTGGTGTGTTATCATACGCTAGTTTCATGCATGGCATCTTTTTTCTTTTTCTTCACCTGTGAGGTCCGGGATTGATTTCCGACTCTGACAAGAAATTTAATTCTGGTCTGAGATCTAGTACACTCAGCCTCCTGAGGCAGAACTGAGAAGTGGTGGGTTGTATTTCCACCTCAGCCATCTTAGAAAATGGTTTTCCGTGGTTTACCTCTTCTACTCCAAGCAAATGCCAAGATGGTTCCTAACCTAATGCCACTGCTATCTCCTTCCCAGTCCTAGACTCTGTCACAAATATACACACTATTACGGCTATCACAATGACACAGGTTACCAGACAGGTTCCACACACACCCAAATAAACTGAGTTACATGACCACGGCGCCACAAAGCCCCGAAATAAATTAACAGCAACAACAACCTCTCCTACAGAATGTTGGCTCAATTGGCAGATCATTGACTGCAGGTTTGATTACTCACGCTTCTCTGCTTACATGGTTTGTGTTCAACTTACGGCACATGATCAGGTAGTTGAAATCTCTTTGGTCCTCACTGAGGTCATGACAAATGAAATAGTTATATACGGGGTGATTTTTTTGCTGGAGTGGGACCAGTGGCCAGCTATCAGGCGCACGCACGCCTTCCGCCAACCAACCGAACTCGGACCGCAGATTGGGGCAGGTAGAAACTGTAACAGAGTACATTAATTAATAGTAAATTCACTGGTAAATCATGATTAAAGAACTTTCCTTTTCACAGAAGATGCTGAAAATGTTCACCTTCAGCTGATAGACAAGCGTTGTACTGTGTAAATAAATTAGCGTTTACACGTTGTAATTCACCTTCTGTTGTAATGGATATCTGCTGTTGTATTTTGTTCTCCAGCTCCTCTAAGTACGGGTAATTGATCTGTACACTTTGTCAGGGGCGGTCCCAAGGGGGGGGGGGGCAGGGGGGCCATGCCCCCCCCCCCCAAACGGTCTTCAAAAATAGAAAGAAAGAAAAAGAAATTGAGAAAGAGAAAGGCAGAGGAGAGAAAGGGAAGAGAGCAAATGTTTGACTTGACAGTTCCAATTTTGACATCACAGGACCTGCCTGTGAAAGTGAGACCAGCCCTCCAGACCCCTTAGAAAATGAAGGAAACTTCCGTGAACTCCTTCAGTTTCGAGTCGAAAGCGGCGACGAAACTCTTCGTTGCCACCTTGAAAATGCATCAGCACGGAGGGGCGTGGTGGCTCAGCGGTCTAGCTGTATGCCTCTCACCAAGGCGGTCCGGGTTCGATTCCCGGTCAATGCATGTGAGATTTTCGAAGTGAAATGCCATGTCCTGTGGTTCGGATTCCACGTAAAAAGGAGGTCCCGTGACTCATGATCTCGCGATTAACGGTCACGTTAAACTACAAGCTTGCTTTGCATCAGCACGGGCTACGTATATTAGTAATAGAACACAAAATGAACTGATTAAGTGCTGTCGTGAGGAAATCCAAGAAGACATTGTTCGGAAGGTGAAAGTAGCAGCATGTTTTCCGTCATGTTCGATGAGACATCAGACATTTCGCTAAAAGAACAGCTTGCATTGTCACTTCGCTACGTCCACGAAGAGAAGGTGCACGAAGATATTTTGACATTTGCGGACGCCTACGAGGACGATATTCAAGGCGGGGAACCAAAATTGTTAGGCTTTGCTCTTGGTCACGTTGTACAAGATCTCACTACAAAGCTCTCACTCGATCTTAAGCTTTGTGTTGGGGTAGGCACGGATAACAGTTCGGTGATGTCATCGGAAACGAAAGGTGCAGTACAGTAACTTTTGAAAGCGGCACCTTGCGGTTCTAGGTGTCCATGCTACAATCACGCCCTTAACAGCAGCTTAGCGAAAACTTCAAAAGTAGTGCCCACTTGTAATGGTACAGCATTGATGAAAAATGCAATTAACTTTGCTAGATCATCTCCTAGAAGATACAAAGCTTTTTTTGTGTCAGTTTTGGGCGAAGACTTTGGCAAACTGTGTGAAACGAGGTGGAGTGAAAAACATGATGGCCATTTACAGTTCGAGAGACTCTTAGTTAAGATAATTCGAACTTTAGAAATCATAGCAGAATGGGAGGACAGCGACACATAGAGTGCAGCTGAATCCATCATTCAATCATTGTGTGATACGCAATTTGTGGTTTCAATGTTGTGTCTGTGCGACGTTCTAGTTAAAACCCGGCCTTTGAGCCTTCTTCTTCAGGACGACTCATTGGACTTGGTTCGGCTTCCGCGGGTGTCATGGACACCATCGAGGCGCTTTCGACTGCACGTGAGAATGCTGAACCGTACTTTGAGATAATATTTTGCGGAAGAACTGGAGTTTGAGGTGGCGTTGCCCCGAAGAGCAGGCAGGAGGAAGCGGTCCAACGTTCCAGCTGGCATTGACGCACCCGAAGAGTTCTACCGCCGAACTGTCTTCATTCCGCTGATCGAGCATGTGGTGCAGGATCTCAAGGAACAATTTCCAAATTAATCTTTGGGCGCATTCGACTTGATGCCTGCAATCTGCGTTGACAAACCGGCTGAAGACCCAACAGTGGTGCAATGTTTGGAGGCTCTTCGTATCAAGTATCAGCCTTTGCTAATTTCCGACGGGCGCCACTTGCAGGGAGAGTATGCTGTATGGAGACAGCGATGGTTGATATTGAAGTCGGCAGGGAAGAAATTGCCATCAACTGCAATTGAGTCAATGGTAGCTGCTTTTCAAAGCTTGACACCTACAGTCAACACTCTCGTGCAGCTTTTGGCGACGTTGCCTGTGAGTAACGTCACTCCCGACATTGCGACGGCTGAAGGACTGGCTATGGTCCCGAATGCCGGAAGAAAGGCTAACCGGACTGGCTCTGTTACATTGCCATCGGTCAACGAAAGTCAGTGTGGAGAAAGTAATTGATCGGTTTGCCAAAATGAAGACAAGGCGATTGGATTTTGTTCATTGATCAGATACCTACAATAAACAGATTTAAATTTTATTGTGTGTGTTCTCTTTCTAGAGTCTATTCGACCCTCCCCTCGATTTTTATAAAACTAATAGGTTATTATACGAATTTCAGTCCTTATGATATTATGCGACATGCTACCAGTAAAAATTAAAGATAGCCTACTGTATATAAAAATAGGACGGATGCCTCCCCCCCCCCCCCCCCCCCTTATGGGCTTAGGGCCCCCTCCAAAAGTTCTGGCTGCGACCGCCCCTGCACTTTGTACACAGTTAAACATCAAACGGGCTTAGGTCCGTGCTTCCATCAATTACATTAAACACTCAGGGTGGTACAGGATTAGCTACATAATGTAACGATGTAACTTCCAAAGATTCCAAATTCAAATGTTGAGGATCTAGGCCTTATTTCTATTTTGTGCATTTAGTTTGAGTGCACCCAATTAGTCCGGGAAGTTCTTTATTCCTGACGTGCTGGAAAATGTACTATTAATTAATGTAGTCGGCTACGGTTTCTACCTGCGCAAAATCTGCGGCCCGAGTTCGGTTGGCTGGCGGAAGGCGTGTGCACGCCTGGTAGCTGGCCACTGGCCCACCACCACCCAAAAAATCACCCTGTAGTATGTAAGTACTCCAGAGAAGAGCGAAACATTTTTTGTGGCAGTGTATGTACTCAGACTTGGTCGTATCGTTCTCAGCAGCTGCCGGGCCATACAGTATTAATGAGCCTACAGCCTGGTTAATGTGTGAATAACTCAAACATAGCTACCTCAGCCAGACCAAAACATGGGCCGGTGGGCAGCTAACGTTTACCGAGCTCGTCGTACCTGGTCTGAATACTACATGTCGGGTCGTGTGATGGAGGATTACAAATAACTCGGATACATAGTGAAACTCTTGAAATCGGTGTCCTTTAATTCTATTCAATTAGCACGAGATCTGACAGACCCCAGAATAGGAGCAAAACTTTTCCGAGTGGTTGTGAATGATTTATGGAACAGAATGTTAAGTATCTAAGCATTACTGCCCCACATCAAAACAATAGGCCGGGATGGTACCTGAATGAAGGCCACGGTCACCTCCTTCCCCGATCCTCGTCCCACCTACAAATACACTGATACAGCCATCACAAGCATAGAGGTCATTGGACAATTTCTCTTCACACCCAAGTACATAGGGCTGCATGGCCGCGATGTCGTAAAGCACCTATTCAACAACAAGAACATAAGAACAGCACTGTGTTTTTAAGGTCGTTCAAGTTTTAAATGTGGAAACTAAAGCTCACTGGACATGATATAGGGACCCTCAGTAACAGTGGTGTTGGTAGAACTACAGTAGCCCCTCTCTCCAGGATGGACACGCAAAGTATAAGCTTCTGTGTGTACCCAATTGGATATCACCTCATCTTGAAGTTTGATGGAATTGGTTGGATTTCACCGCCATCGTTCATACAGTTTTTCCACATTGTAGCATCGAAGTTTGGTAGGATTCAGATTTGGCGACTGTGCACGCCAGTCAAAGTCTCAGACATGCGAGGCAAACAACAGTGCACGCTTGGCTCAATGTAAGGTACTGAACGTTTGGAAGCAGTTCGTCGTATTCTTTTACTTTAATACAGCGTGTTTAATTCCCAATACCTTCGCATCTAACATGATTCAATGCAATCGTAGTTGTTCGAAGAACATACAGTAGGCAAGCTTAGATGATATTTTTAAAATCACGACTGCACTATAGGCATAAAATAAAATCATTCATCTTGGCGTGTAAACTAAGGATCGAGTGTTGTAAGTTGTGTTACATTTGCTAGTATTTGTACATTATCAGAAAACAAGCAGTATAAATGAAGTCGAGAAATTCAATTTTGACAGAATGAGGAAAAAATTATAAAGTGAGTAAGGAAATTATCCGTTAGTGTGGTGAAGCCCACCCAAAAAATCATATCTTCCTCGATTTTCTTCTCAGGAAACAATCGCTAGTCAGGAAGTGAAGCAGACCTTTAGCGAGGTATTAGTCTGATTGATTAAGCTACTTTGAGATGTATACAAGTGAAAAACGTGATCAGTCTGTGTTCTGCCATGTTTCATGTCGCCATGCTTGGCGATTTGCCTTCGCTTGATGGATTCAACACATTGTGTGTCCAGTATAATTGACCGTAAATTAACCATGGATATTAACTGCCAGCTCAGGGATCTCTTGCGGGCAAATCCTAACGAGCGGAAGAAGTGGCGACCCTCGTGTCAGATTACACATCGCAGGAGTAAGCTGGCGTTCATAATGGACTTTGACCCACCCCCTCTCTCTCTCTCTCCCCGCCAAACTGTGTGTAATCCCAAAAGGATGTGTTGTTGTTTTCCTCCATGCTGGCAATAAGCGAAATAATCCTGGCTTATTAATATCCTAAACGTATCTTCCGTTCAGCAGACTACTGGCGCGTACTGTAGTAACTGTCCACGCAGTCTGACCGGTATCGAGTCTACGCTGTGTCGTGGAGGATTTCAATTCCGTACTGAGGAGAGAGAGGTCCGAAAAGAGAGAGGGGAAAACTGGGTTACAGCCCTGGGGCCCGGGTCAACTGAAAGGCCCGGAATAGACGATCACAATTTTTTCAATTTCTATATCAGTCATTTTTACGAATCAAAAAAAAAATTGCTTATTATTGGAATACAATTTTGAAAATAAGCAATACTTTTGAATTCTCACGAAGGGTAACCTTTAACAGTTAATGTGAGTAAACTTTAAAATAGTCGAAATTTGATACATTAAAAATAGTAATTATAAAGTAAGGCAGTTCTTGAGCCGTTGTAGGGCGAAATACTCATAATTTTAGATATTTTCATATAGAACTGCTATTTATTGACATATTGGCAAGTACGACAGCCGGCCAAATTTAAAATTTCAACTTGTAAAATGTAGGCAAGTCACGAAAGTTAAAAGTAAAATATTAAATAAATGATTATAATAGGAAATGAGATTATGAATTGGTAAAATGGCTGATTGATGGAAAGTCAATAAACGTAATAGATTTCCGCATATTTCGACATAACCAAATATTTCATTTTTATTTGAAAGAGAAAATTTTATGAATGTTAGGATTTCACGGTAAAAACTCAAATATGAGGGGCCGGGGACAAGACTATTGATTCAAGAGGATACTTCAATACCAGTAGACATGATTCAGAAATGGATTTTGACTAGATAAGTAGACTCAGAATCTTATATGGCAATGGTTGATTAATTTCACTGTACCCGTTGATTCCACTATCGATGCGAGTTCAAAACCTTATTAGACTTAACGTTGGTTGGTTGGTTGGTTGGTTGGTTCTGAAGTTTAGGGGCTAGGACAACGCGGTCATGTAGCCCCGTGTACTTTGGGTGTGTGTAGAATCTGTCTGATAACCGGTGTTAATTGTGATGACTGTATTAGTGTGTGTTATCTGTTTTTTAATATAAGTACTGAAACTTAGAATTTTTCAAATAGTTCCTACTTTTGCCGCCAAGTGCCACTGTCAACTACTACTAGGCCAAGTTCAGAACTTAGCTACTAGACGCCACCTCAGTCGGCTCTTGACAACGAACGTAGAAACCTAAGAGCGTTGTTTACATTCCTAACCTATCCAATTTAGCTTCACACAGGTGCAATTAGTGGAAGGTTCTTTAACATGCCATAAATCTATAACATGGGACCGCCGGCTTTACTTCCCCTCCGAAGGAAGGCATACTGAGGGATTTTTAGCGCTCTTAAAAATCCGACGGCTTAGGCGGGTTTGAACCCGCTATCTTGGGCATAGAAGCTCAGCATGCTACCGACTCCGCCACCGAAGCCGCCAAACTTAACGTTAATAAGCCTAATTACTTAATATAATGTGGAGATTTGAAGCCATTCCTTTTTCAGTGCTGCCTACACAAATTGTCTTTTGCAGTTTTTCAGTCGCTCAACACGATTGCGTTCAATGAATTCGGTGGGCTACAAGTTATACATAACACAATCCTAGAAAAATTACATGTATTAGTTAATTGCCCATTTAAGTGTGATAATTAACTAATAGACTTCTTGTAATTTTTCCGGGAGTGTGTTTACATATTTATAACTTGTAGCCCACCCAATTCATTGAACGCAATCGTGTTGAGCGACTGAAAAACTGCTAGAGACAACTTAATATAAGACAACTAGTTACGTGAATAACTAAATAGCCTATCTTCATATATCCTATTGGTCTTTTCCATTAAAACTCTGCCGCCTGTTAAATGGATCAACTGTTAGGATTGTTCTATTTTCAGGCCATATACGTATGCACCAGTAGATGAAATTTATTGGGTTGGTTCATAATACAAATGTTCACTTCGACCGCATGGTTAGGATACAATTTAAAAAAAAAGTTTTTAAAATTTCACACAGCCACCATCTCGATTTTATAAAAACAATTGAATTAAATTAGATGCCGTTAGATTAAATCCCGTAAAATCATTTACCGTCACTGCGCTCGGATGATGAAATCACGAGAAAACTCAACTTGAAAATTTTAACTTTGCTTAGCCGCCATGTCGGTTTTGTAATTTATATGTTTCTGAACGTCACATAGATGAACTTATCTTAGTATTCTATAGAATTTCAGGGTGGCATCATTAACAGTTTGGCGCCGGCCGAAGTAGTAGTCTAGAGGTTATTAGCGGTGGACACACATACGGACAAAAGGTCATCTAATAAGCCTATATTTTATATGATGAAAATGGGCTATAACAAGGGACGTCAGGGTTTAACAGTGTTGTATTTACCAAAATCCAATGAGTGCTTTTAGATGGGTGTATGTGATTCTTGAATATGTAAACACGATGTGTTTTGTATAATGAAGGGGTTCTGACACCCCCAAACATTTAACACATAAGTAATTTTCATAATTTAACATTTGCTTTGATAGGGCTAACGTACCGTTTTCTTTCAGTTCATTCATCACTATGCACCAAACAACATGGCTGATATCACTAGCAACTTATCAAACTTGATTATGACAATTTCTCCAAATTTTACTGAAAGTTATATTTAAATACCTTGTAAGTTATGGAGGCAGACACAAGGTCTTCTATTTTTACTCGGTGACTCGGTGAACGATGTATGAATTAGTGGCTAGTGCTCTAAATGTATTATGTATTCCGAAGGAACATTTCAACGCTGTAGTGAAAAGCATTGATGACTGTTGCCTCTGGCAAACATCATTCATATACATCCGTGAAACAAGGATAGCATAATGTTCTATTATAATTTCCCTTGTGGTACCATACTTAAAATTCCTGTTTGCTCCAAATAGTTCAAGTTTAGTATAGTCTATTATCCACACGTTAATTGGTAATGTCTGACCCTTGGCAACTTGTAGTGAAACAACCAGTTACAATTTGTCTAATAAATGTGTTTCTCTCTGGCTGAATTAGGGGCCGATGACCTAGATGTTAGGCCCCTTAAAACAAGATTAATCATCATCATCTCTGGCTGAACTGACTTATTGAGAGATGGTTGCAGTCTTTTTTATAAATTCGTGTGCAATACATTTTGTTAAAATTAATTCTACTAGGGGACCTGTGCGAGAAATCTCGCATGTTCAGTAACCACCCGCCCGGCTCTACTGTTATGCGGGCTTCTATATATATGTTAAACGCACGTATTATACAAATTGTAGATATTTATGAAATCAGAGTGCGTGCGATTCGTCACTGTTGCGGGTAATTCCGTTTGAATATCCTTTTCAGTGCACAATGGGTTGTGTGCGCCCCGTGTGTACAGACTACCCGCCTGGCTATAGTGTTAAGCGGGCTGGACGCTACACAGTTCTGCCAGGGGCTATTGTCTTTTTAAAGAAATAAACATATTTCCGTCGACTTATAAAGAAATGCATGATTTTTTTCTGTAATATTGAGACGATTTGGAAGATTTTGGCACAAAACGCTCCTTCTAACTCCTTCTGGTTTAGAAGCTTGAGTCTTTTGTCGGATGAACTAAGCGTATTATATAATAGATTGAAACATTTTTAAATAGGAACTTTCCTTTATAGATATATCTGTGTCCTAACTGGTTGTGCAATAACCCTCAAAATATGCATTGTAGAAATATCCAGGCCACAGTGCACATTATGCTAATTATTGTCGAAGTACTCCTCAATGTAGAGTGACGAAGAAGTGCAGCGTACAGTGCACACATAGCATCATACATCATTGAGCAATAACAGCGCCATTGTGGCCAGGTAACTCCGGTCCAGTGAACACAGCCCTGAGGGGAGAAAAACTACAACATGATGCTGTAACAGTGCTGCGTGCCTTTCCAGGTTAGATGTCAAACACTGTTCCTATCCGCTGACATTTGCAATAGCACTGTGGTTTTCAATCACCGTTCTCTCTTCACATTGCTTTAGGTGCGGCCATTGCGACCTTTACACTTTGTGTTCCAACACTTTGGGTCGGCACATACAATTTGCCATTCTGAATGGTTAAATACGGACTAAGTCATGAAGTTGAAAAAATAAGCCCAACTTATATCTGAAAAGTGACTGCCACATCCCCCTCGAAATAAAGTTTCTCCATTTCAACGAACTTCACGACTGGAAAGTGTTCCTTATTATTGCGCGTTAGGATTTCGTCATCGATGCGGTTCACCTGGGGTGGCAATATTAACATCATTTCATAAGCCTATATATTGCAGGATGCCAGTGGCGTAACTAGGGGGGGGGGGGTGAGCAAGAGAATCATCCCTCCCCCTCCAATATAAAGAAAATATGTAATTTGTTTTTAATTTTGAGTAAAACCATTCTTCGGATTGTTGGCAAATGATGGATTGTGTACTTTTTTTAATTACTAATTTGAAAGCATTCATTTTCATTCGTGTAAAGTTTTTAGTGTTGAGCCTCCATGGCTTAGGCGGCAGCACGCCAGCCTCTCGCCGCTGGGTCCGTGGTTCAAATCCCGATCCCTCCATGTGAGATTTGTGCAGAACAAAGCGGAGGCAGACAGGTTCTTCTCCCGGTACTCCCGGTTTCCTTGTTACAAATTTTATTTCAGCAACACTCTTCTCTGTTATTTCATTTGTTATTCATTTAATCATTTCCCCAGGGGAGTGCGACAGACTATAGTTCTCCCACTTTCTTCATTAACGTCCGGCTCGCTTTTGAAGCCCAACTGGGCGGCCATGTGTTCATTCTATGTCTGTGTGGAGCAGGGATTTCCCAGTTCTAGGCTCAGCGTTGTCAACTCTCCACCGTAGCCACTGAGAGCAAGCATCGAGACTGTTTATAACTGTGTGCATTTGTGAAACACTGGAGAAGTGACAAGCGAGCAGGCAGCCAAGACTGCACTTCACGTAGAGAGATAGAGGAAGCATGCTATTAGTCAAGAACAATCAGCTATTGGTCAGCAGCAAACAATGGTTATTGACGGTGCTTGCTACTGCCTAACGTTTGAGTCACCGCTCGTTAACGAGGATAGAGAGAGAACGCGACTTACACTACATGGACGTCCATCAGAAATCAATGGCATTTAATTGAAAATCTAGCTTTCCTATTGATATTCTGGCTAGTTATGACTAGGGCTCGGATTTTAAGGTGCTAAAAATCGGGAAAATATTAATTTTTAATGTATTAAAATACCTGAAATATGTGACAAAAAAGTAAAAATATTTAATTACGGTATAATTTAGTTTATTAATGTGAATATAAACGATATGCAGTGCTCACGAATGCTATGTCCCAGTGACTACAAAGAATTACAATACACAACGACATGCATCTTCAGGTTGTCCATCACAAATGACCGACGATTATCGCGAACCACTTCTGCGGCAATATGTTTCTTGCCCTTGAGGTGTTGTGTACCTTGAGATCGCTGTTCAGCCTTGATTGCTTTACCACATGGTTGGCAGAACAGAACGCCCCCATCAGAAGTAAAATTATCTTTAAATTCTGCAACAGACGTTAACTTGTAGTTGTTTTTGCTTTAGGCATCGTAGAACTGCCTTACGCTTCACAGTGCCAGAAATGAACTGCATGTGAATGACACTGGTTCCAGGTAGCTGGGGGTAGGGGGAGGTCTAGCACCTGGTGCAATGCGGCTATGAACAAGGAAATCCCCGGCTTCCACAGTGAGTTGGACGGGGCGACAAGTTAAGAATAACACAGTTGCAAGCTGACATACGCTCTGCATGAAGATTAGATAGCTCACAGTCTCTTCCCCGTTGAAGTAACACAGAACAAAAATGCAATAAACTGAAAGATTTAGCATACTGATTAAAAAATGTAAATATTAATGTATTTTATGTGCTAATAAGTGAAAATCAGGAATGTATGTATTTATAGAAAAATTGCTTAAAATATGTATTTACATAAAAAAAATATTTACCTAAAAATCCTAGCCCGAGTTATGATGTTGTGTCTCTGTTCACTAGAATACCAATCAAGAATATTCACTACCAATTAGATAACATTATTTTGTCTACAGATTATTACAAGCAATTAATCCATTTAAGTAACGTGTTTCAGAATAACTCTCCTTTAACATTGAAGATTTAGGAAAGGATGGAAATAAAACTCGAGGATACACGTGTACAACTTCTTTGGACTTGAATTTAAGTCTGTAGGATAGCACTCAGCACTTTTCTTCCTTGCGTAATCGTTGACAGGGTAGCACAGTTCCAGGGTCGTGTTTAAGATAGCGCCTTGAGCCGCTGTAATTCCTTCACCTTGTTACAGAAGCGCCAAGTGTGGGGGAGTTTCTCTCTACTTCACTCGTTTACATTTATTTTTCTCTTTCTGCACACATAATTTTATTTTACGATTCAGAGAATCAGAAATCAGTCCTTGACAATGGGATTTCAGAAGTCTTCTTCTAAGAGGATATGTGGATATCAAATGGAATTCTTAAGAAATGCTGTTATCTTCCAGAAGGAGGCACGCACATCGCCCATATCCCGTCTTCTTGACAGCAGACACACACTCAGTTACACTACCTGTCTCCCTTACTCCCTCTCATATATACACATTCACTCACTCATACGTTCTCTTTCCATCCATCCATGCATCCATCCGTCCGTCCATCCATCCATCCGTCCGTGCATCCATCCATGCGTGAATCCAACCGTCCATCCATGCATCCATCCATCCATCCAGTCGTCCGTCCAGTCATCCGTCCGTCCATCCATCCATCCATCCATCCATTATTCCATTCATCCAGCAGTCCATTCATAAATCCATTCATCGGTCCGTCCGTCCATCCGTTCGTCCATCCATCCGTCCATCCATCAACCCATCCATCCATCCATCTAGCCGTCCATCCATCCGTCATCCATCCATCCATCCATCCATCCATCCATCCAATCACCCATCTGTCCATCCATCCATCCGTCCGTCAATCCATTCGACCGTCCATCAGTCCATTTATCCATCCGTCCGTCGGTCCAGCCAGCTTTCTCTTGGACACACATGCTCTCTCTGTGTGTCTGTCTGCCTGTCCCGCTCTCTCTCTCTCATCCACACACTCATTGTCTTTCTAAACATGGCAAACTCCCACAATCCTTAGTGAAATGACAAGGTAGCCAAACTCCTTCGTGCAATAGTTTCAAATTAGCTTTCAGTATAGGTACTTTCCACCTTAAAATGTCAAATCTTTAAAGAATTTGTTATATTATGTGGACAAATTTCATAATGCGATTTTATTGGTATTGTTTTGGTTATATTTTTGAGACGGTAATGTGTTTCCATTGTGTAAGAAAGAGTTGTTCAGTAAACTATTTGGATTATCATTTTTCAACGAATTTTTGATTATTGTAATGGTTTATGTTACAGTTCACTGAGTAGTTCACTTCCATCTTTTCAGTGTTTACTGACACTTTAAATATTCTATAATAACCTTCCGGTTATTATCATATATATTATTTCAGTAGTATAGATCTCTCATGCGGTGCTCACAAGCGACCGATCGTGACAATGAGCATTCAAATGATAGAGAATAGGCATTAGCAGTGACCAATTGCACTCAAATTTCATGAATATCTATAATTTCTTTTAAAAATGACTTTAAAAAAATGTACGAAGTGTGCGATTTGCAGATACTGTTGATGTAGGAAAATACGCACCATAATTGTTGTCCTCTTCACATTTTGGCCGCTGTGACGCCTGTTTCATGTCATGTTAATATTCTGAGGTCTTTCCTTTATCATTTTGCATGTATTTCTGAAACAGTAGGCTAAATCAAAGGAATGAGTACTCAACCGGTGATGATCCAATTTTTAGCGATTGCCTTAAGTTAGGGAACGTAGAACTTTGAATTCTAACTGAAATGTAAATAGTGTTCTATAATCATTTGGTTGAAATAAGAGCATAACAACCTTTCTCCTTAAGTCTCTCATTATAAACCTATTGGGGAATGGTTCATGAACATGAACATGCGAGATTTCTCGCATGGGTCCGCTAGTTATTATTATTTATATTGTTATAAACTTTATGCTAGCCCCGCCACACAACATTCAATGTTTGCTTTATTTCGAGGCGTTTGGACCGGCACTTTGGAATGTAGCTTAAGCATATATATTCCTGAATGCCACTTGTTATCAAGCTAGGTGTGTTCTGTCTTAACGACCATTACGAGAAGTCAACCACAGTCGTCGCCATGTTTCTTCCCCGGCACGAGCTCGCTCCTAAACACGACAGGCTGGGGAGGCTGAATTTTAATGAGGCCATCAGCTGACACCGTACAGCAATTAAAGAAGTCACTTCAATCTCAGATGATCACACCTCTTCCAATTACCCAGCCAGCACTGCGGTCAGTAACAAGCACCGCCACACAGATACCAGCTACAACTCCGAAAGATCCACTCGTAGGAATAAAAAGTACACATGAATGACTTCTAAAGGTGTTGTTTTCAAAAACAGTTATTAACTACCTGTACTAAAAATGTGAACCGGCCACGGTGATCGAGAGCTAGCTCGTGCTTCGCTGGCAACGGAAGAGTGTGGGTTCGAAACCCACCTCGGCCGTCCAGAAAATGGTTTTCGTGGTTTTCCCAATACCTTGCAAAAGGTCCACGGCCAACTTTCTTCCAAAATATCTTCCCGAACCCTTCCTTAATTAGACCCTAGTTAGCCTGTCTCCATCCCCAGTTGTATCTGCTGACAAAGTGTGTTCTGCTCCCAGACACCGTTTTTGTGGCGGTAGAGGAATGATCGTTCGCTGAGACCGTGGGTGAAACTGAGCTGGGAGGATAAGCGATTTAAAAAGAACTACAAAAACGAGCCCTTAAGCCCTCTTTCCTCTGTATGGATCAGATACTTGGACTTCGGGCCGAAAGCCTTTCAATTGTTGAGCAAGAATGGAATTCATTTGATGGATGCGTGGAAACTCTACATAGTATTAAACTAAGTCCCCGGTTCTTGGATGTAACGGGTAATCTCGAGAACCACTGGATGGATTTTGAAGTCTGTAAAGGATTTCTTGAGGAAGGTTTCTGTAGAAAAACATTCATTTATGACCAACGGAAGCCGAGCAATAACAATTTCGATAAATCGTGTCAAAGAAAAACCTGGCGTCCGTGAGCCTTTTAAGCTTACGCATGGGTAAATTTGTAGAACTTGCCCGGATCCGCAGATGGATTTCAGCAACTTGTAGTCCCCGGCTAGAATAACTACTAAGAAACTACTGGCAGATAACACGGGGTACAATTACTACTGATGTCCTATAGTTAGAGCCCTGCGCGGATAAAGAAAACGTTATCCGCATCCGCCCCGCGTCCAAACGACTGTTATCCGCATCCACTCCGCATCCAAACGACCGTTATCCGCATCCACTCCGCATCCAAACGACCGTTATCCGCATCCACTCCGCATCCAAACGACTGTTATCCGCATCCACTCCGCATCCAAACGACTGTTATCCGCATCCACTCCGCATCCAAACGACCGTTATCCGCATCCACTCCTCATCCAAACGACCGTTATCCGCATCCGCCCCACGTCCAAACGACTGTTATCCGCATCCGCCCCGAATCCTCACGACTGTTATCCGCATCCGCCCTGCATCCGCAAGTTTGTTATTCGAATCTACTGGCATTACAATAACATTTGTGATTAGATAAAGTATTAAAGCAACACATTTAGACATTTTAGGAGAAAGTCGTTCCCTTAGCCTACGTATGCTATGTGCTCTGTTTAAAATAAATTGCAACCCTTTTCAGTCAGTGTGTTAATTATGCTTAAAGACATGATTTGAATGAGATAAGCTTAATAGTACATAATGCAACGAGCCTATAATGGCAATAATTAAGACACGAGTGTGTTTATAAAACGAGCGTAGCGAGTTTTATAATTTCCATACGAGTGTCTTAATTAGCATTATGGCGAGTAGCATACGACTGTTTATGTTCGACGATAATTATAACTATTTTATGTTCGAACATAAATATTCATAAATATCTGTCGAGATTTCATCAGTTTTATGTACTGAACAGAGCGCATGGGACGCAGAGAATACCTTGTATTTGAGCATGACCTCCTGGAATACCTCACTATGACACTCGCAACGCAGTGACATTTAAAATGGAGGCCATGGAAGTGAGCGCAGGTGCGATGCTGTCCTCACCTAATTGGTCACACAACTGTTTCTTGAGCTCTGATTGGTGGGAGAAACTGTATCATAATGAAAACTTGTACTATAATGAGCCTCATTATAGTACAGTTTTGTGACATATAATATTTACATTTCTCCAGGGTCGAACATAAATCATCATTTTACATTTGTCATAAAAAATAAAATAAAAACAGTAAACATCCGGGTCCTAGTAATGATATTCAACAAGTTGGGATTGTATTGTATTCTAAAAACTATACTCAAATTTACTCCAAACATTATCCGCAGCGTATCCGCTATCCGCACAGACATGCAAACTATATCCGCATGGCGAAATATGTCCGCGCAGGGCTTTAGCTATAGGACTGCTCTATTTGGATAACGGGTGCCTATCTACTAATGGAGAGTGAGAAACTTACGATGTGTGTTAACATAGAAATCATTTCCCTGGTTATTATACTACTTCTACTGTAAGTACTTTTAACCCTATGGTACAATGAAATGACGTGTCCTATCTCCAGGGCTTACCCAATAGCTGGTGCCAACCCTAGGGCGCAGTTAATCAATGCCGCGATGTTTACCATCACAATGTTTGACAGCTGATGCTACCTGTGTGTACCTACCCCTATTGCCTAACCACGTGTTTCAAGTATAGACTCAGACAACAGTCGTACCATAAAGTGTTGCGGATATTCAACAATGGATCAAAGTAAAGTAGTACATTCAGGACTCGTGTATCAAAGAGCTTAATTTGAATTATGCAATGCCTCCTTGTGTGGTCTCGGGGTACGAATTGAGACTACGGATCCAAAGGTACTGTGTTCGATTTCTGCCTCTGCCAAGAAATTTCATTATAATCCGAGAGCTGGAATGGGGTCCACTAAGCTTCGTGAGGGAGGAATGAGAATTGCTGGGTTCGATTCCAACTTCAGCCAAGGTTGAAGTTGTTTTCTTTGCTTTCCCGTTCTTTTCTCTCCCGGCAAATGCCACGGCCACATCCTTTCCAACCATTGGCCCAATCGCAAACACACACACACACACTAGTAAAGACACTGCTCTAATACAGCTTGTCGGACTAATCCTATGATTAGGCACAAGCTCATTAGTGAATTAACAAGTAGTATTCTTCATGCACAACCCTACGGTGTAGCCAGGAAGATGGCAGGATAGCACTTTATTCCAAGTCCCGAGGCAACTACCTTATCCCTGCCCCTAATGCAGTTACACACACTGCTACAGTCATCACATAATTACAGGTTATCAGACAAGTTCAACACACACCTAACTACATGGGACTGATGACGAGATTGTCCCAAGCCCCTAAAATGAATTAACAACTCCTCTTCCCGCGCAGGGTATTGCTTCACTATTATGATGTGTCTTGCTCAGAAGAAATGTTGAACATTATATGCTTCTTACTGGAGGAAGAGGTGAATAACCTGTGATTCTGTGGTGACTGGAGTAGCGTGTATAGCTGTAATTATTAGGATCGGGGCATTTGCTGGGGTAGGGTGGAAAAGAAACGAGTGAAAAATCACACTCAGGATAGCCACCGTCCACATCGAGATTCGAACCTCCAGACTTGCTGCAGCTTCCCATCGCGGTCGTGGCGAGCGATTTGACGTATATTGTAAATATATTGTCCGTTGCAGAGGGCCCATGATTAAAGAGCGGATGTGTTAGTAGGTATTTACAGAGATAGCCTACTCGGATGTTCGATAAAGAATAGGGATGTGGTCATTGCTAGAATATTGATATTGATACTGATTTTCGGTCAGTCAACGCAATATAATCCCAAATACTGGTACAGGCAAAATAACACCCTGAAAAATTACAAGTCATTATTTCTTATTGGTTACAGAAGAGCTAGGATGGCATGTTTCGTTCGTCATGCGAGCATTATCAGATCCAAATATACAAGACGAAACAGCTCTACAAAACACTACCAAACCAACAATGGTATCCACAAATGGTCCCTGTCAAAAAAAAAAAAAACATAAACACGGTAAAAAAATAGAAAATGTGGCAACTAGTATTGACAAGTACTAAAGCTTTAGGCACCCGAAAATGGAAAAAAGCAAGCTTGTAGTTTTAACGTGACCGTTAATCTCTAGATCATGAGCCACGGGACCTCCTTTTTACGTGGAATCCGAACCACAGGACATGGCATTTCACTTCGAAAATCTCACATGCACTGACCGGGAATTGAACCCGGACTGCCTTGGTGAGAGGCATACAGCTAGACCGCTGAGCCACCACGCCCCCTGCACCCGAAAATGGAACTATTTATTTTCCCTCCACCAACTAATCTATTAATGTGTAGCCTCTATTGCTGTGATACACTTAACAATAAGCTTCAAACTAGAATATTATTGTAAACTAATATTCGGCGGCTTCGATGGCGTAATTGGTAGCATGCTGAGCTTCTATGCCCAAGATCATGGGTTCAAATCCGGTCGAAGTCGTCGGATTTTTTAAGAGCGTTAAAAATCCCTCAGTATGCCTTCCTTCAAAGGGGAAGTAAAGTCAGCGGGCCCATGTCTTAGATTTATGGCTCGTAAAAGAACCTTCCACTAACTAAACGTGTGTGAAGCAAAATTTGTAGGTTAGATTTGATTAATGCTCTTAAGTTCCAAAGTTCGTCATCAGGCACTGGTTGCGATGGCATCTAGTAGTAGCCAAGTTCACAGCTAGGTATCGCTGACGGTAGCATTTGGTAGCGAAAGTAGGAACTAATTGAAATTATCCGCTGCAGTCCTTACTTGAATTAAAAAAAGATAACACACACTAATACATGCATCTCAATTAACACCGGTTATCAGACAGATTGCTTGCCACGGTGGGTGAGTGGTTAACGTGTCTGTCTACTAACCCCCAGCCTTCAGGTTCGCTCCTGGCCGTGGTAAGTGATTTTTGGAAGGCTGAAAAAATTACGACACGCATGTCATACGATGTTGGCATGTCAAAGAACCCATTTGAATTCAGTAGGCCATGTTCATAATGGCAAAATAAATCTCGGGAGTTTCCGCCAACACAATGTTCCTCATTTCTGTACTGGAAAGCGCTATAGTGTTAAATGAGCTTAGATATCTAACCTCCTTGACTTTCATAGTGCTTCAAGGAACAACGAAATTCGACATGCGAGCTACCCGCTGGGTGTCAAATAACAAAGCTTGCACCCAGCAACCGAGGCCATACGATATTATTATTATTATTATTATAATTATTATTACACCAGTTATCAGACAGATTCTACACACACTCAAAGTACACGGGGCTACATGACCGCATTGTCGCAGCCCCTAAACTAAGGAACCAACCAACCAAACTAATATGCAGAAATAACAGTGTTTGTTTGCTAATAACGTGTTAAAAGTTCTGATATGGTGACTTATCTGAATTCTGGAATGTCTACAAACTGCTCTGACAACCACGAAGCTGAGGTAAAAACAATACTTTGTATGTGGAACCACTCGCAGTTCACCAATATCAGGATTAACGTCTGTAATTTGGGGTGCTTTAATGAAAGCAGATAGTGTAATCAAAAAGACAACAATGAAGATGTTAGAACTTAAAAGGTTCATCCTGGTTCCGTATTGATAAACTAATTGATTAATAAATCGGTTGAAACCTCCGCCTAATCAATACATTTTATTAAATAAAGATCACTGTGTGGTCATTGGTGGGACATGTTTCGAGGCGTAATTGTTTTTGGCCCCTTCATCAGCCGATATGAATAAATAAATGTCAAAGACACAACAAAATGTATAGCGTAACACACTAAAAATCTATATATTTAAAACAGTAAGGTGATTTTTGTGACCACGAGATTGAGAGAACGACAGAACCGATTTACTTCGTAGAGCACTCTAACGAAAGCTCTTGGCCTCTAGATTTGCAGAGTGTCTCTAAAATAAACAAATATATTACGGTATATTTTTAAATTAATATAGAAAATAGCAGAATTCTTCCCCTCACGCATGCGCACAATCCGCCTGGAGTCATGACAAAATGGCGGTGAGAAGTCCATTAAAATGTAAGTTATTTAATAAGCTTCCATGTAATTGAAAACATACATTAACCAAGTTCTGACAATACAATATAATAACGGTATGAACGTATACGAATGTACAACATTGATTTATTTGGATAATAAAATGGATTATTTCCTTCAGACAGCGGCTTTTGAATATAATGAATGGCTGCGTCTGCTACTGAACGTAAGTGCGCGAGTAGCCATGTGGTTAAGGCAACTGACTGAGGTTCCAAGAAGCGCCGGTTCGATCCCAGCCCTCGCCAGTATTTTTTTTTTTTTACCACTGAAATATTGTTTAATCAAGGAGTATTAGTAAGGTTTTATGTCTGTTAAAGATACTTATTTCTACATTCCCTCTAAATACGTTTTATTTCCGTTTTACCATTGCATTGCAGCATGTGATCAAAAGAGCGAACTGTTGTCCGCAGTACGCCGTTTAAATATCTGCAATCAGTTCCTATAACTGACAACAGATGGCAGTACATCGCCCATATAGTTCCAGTAACTGACAGCAGATGGCAACACCAATGCATCGATATATTTAAAACACAAGACATGGCGCGTTTTCACGTGATAGAAAATTATAATGGAGGGGATATTTAAGAAGGGAAATGTTGAGGAACATTAACCGACAGTTGAATGTGTAGGCTAGGTTGTTTATGTAACTTAATATTGCAATTTCTTCCCAATGCTTCGGTGGTCAAGTTATTAGCGTCCTAGACTAAAGGTTATAATTATGCATCGTCGATATACTCTTAAATTATTAAAGAAAAAGTAGTTTTCCAGGCACTCGCGCGTGTCCACAATTGCTTTCGCCATGAGAGACACTTGGCACATATAATTCGTTTGAAGGGCTCCGACATCGTGGTCACTCAGCCCCGTGTACTTGGGTGTGTATGTGTGAAATTTTCTCTGACAACCTGTGTTATTATGATGGCTGCATTACTGTGTGTATTTGTAATTAAGGTGGTAAATGGCAAGGAGACGGCCAAGGCCTTAAGTTAGGAACCATCCCGGTATTTGCCTTAAGTGGAAGTGGGAAACCACGGAAAACCACATCCAAGATTATCGAGGTGGGAATGAAACCTTCCTCTTCTTAGTTATAGCTCAAGAGACTGAATGTGCCCCGTTTTTGCCCTCAGACCAGAATTAAATTTCTTGGCAGAGCAGGAAATGTAACCCGGGTCTCCGGGGCGATAGACAAGAATAGGTGGGCCTCCATGTGTTAATACGATTTTTGACATGCACGGGACATAGAATTCAAAAACTGCCTCCATTAGGGTGACTGTCGAAGTGAGTATTGAGTATAGGCCTATGGTCATTCCAGTAGTTGGCGAAGTGATTCTATGTTCCCCTGCAAAATGTACTGCCATAACCTATAACAGGTGATGGAAATTGCTTATTTAGAGCAGTTTCGTACTATTTATAACAAAATGAAGAACGTGATTCTGAGCTGCGTTTTCAAGCTATTGCAAAAAAAATCGCTGGCAGGAACAATTATAAGGAATTTATTTTAAGCGATCAGTCTCATCGCATTCTCCTCACCAACCAACTTGAGTATGAAAGTCTCTGGACGGTCATGTTGAACTTCATTGTATAAGACAATTGTTTAATGATTTTGTGTTTAGAGTACTAAGTCTAACTAAGCAGTTGATTTCGGCAATGGAAGTATTATTTGCCATTTAATATTTAGCGGCTCCGTTATTGCAGGACACTAAATAGTGTTATCGAATAATACGAAGCCACATTTAAAATCCAATATAAATAGGCCATTTCAGAAACAATTCCAGATATTATGCAGTGCAGTGTACTGTAAGGTCTTTGACGATCAAATGTAAACATTGTTCTACATTGCATTTCTCTTGCGTAAAATCTATGCGTGGTTACTTTGGTCTTTACTGTTGTGAGGGTAAAATTGATCTGCTGGAATATAAAATATTTGCCAAGCTGCAACATTGTAATGATATTAATATAAAAGTCATTGAACTTATATCCAGTAGTTCAAACACATACATCAGCGTTAACAGATTGGATATTGAAGATGAAAACCAACTACTTCATTTCCCTATTATTGAATTTTTCAATTCCTTGGAATTAAGTGATTCGCCTCCACATACTTCGAACGTTTGAGCCGTAGATATGCTCCTTAGAAATCTGAACGTTTCCCAAGGGCTCATATATGGTAATATATTAATTGTAAGAAATATGTAAGAAATCGCTTGGATTCGGATATAATAGGTGCAGTAATATTAGGCAGAGAGCTCAAATCCTACGACTTGATTTAACACCTTCCGATAAAACACTTGCAGGTACAGTACATTTTCTTTTAATAGGCAACAATGTCCTATTCGCTCGGCCTACTTTATCACAATCAATCAAGCTCAAGGAGAAACTCTTGAACGTATTGGGCTATTTACCTCATCACGTTTTCAGTCATGACCAGCAGGATAGTGAAGGTGCAAAAAAGGTCCTGTATGGGATGGTAAAGAATAAGAGGCGGAAGGATCCTACGGATTATGTTAGAATGGTGAACAAAAGGGGACAAGAGATAGAAAATAGGGAAGAGGAAAGGAAGGAAGGAAGCTTGTAGTTTAACGTGACCGTCAATCGCGAGATCATGAGCCACGGGACCTCCTTTTTACGTGGAATCCGAACCACAGGACATGGCATTTCACTTCGAAAATCTCACATGCATTGACTGGGAATCGAACCCGGACCGCCTTGGTGAGAGGCATTCAGCTAGACCGCTGAGCCACCATGCCCCCCTAAATAGGGAAGAACTGAAGAAAATGTGGAAAGAATATTTTGAAGAACTCCTGAACCCAAATGGAAACCACGGCGAGGAGGAAGAAATCGGGGAAGAGGTACAGTAGATGAACTGCAAACAGAAAAGGACTTAACATGGAAAGAAATGGAAGATGCAGTGAGGAAGATGAAAGGAGGGAAGGCACCGGGTGTGGATGAGTTGAGTGTGGAGATGGTGAGAGCAGCAGGAGAGGTGGGGATACAATGGATGTACCGAGTAATGAAGACAGCATGGAAGGAAAGGAAGACCCCAGAGGACTGGAAAAAGGGAATAATTGTCCCGATCTTCAAGAAAGGTAGTAGAACAGAATGCAGAAACTATCGGGGAATAACACTGATGAGTCATTGTGCAAAGTTGTTTGAGAAAGTTTTGGAAAGGAGAATTAGGACAAGGATAGAAGGAGGGATGAGGGAAGAACAACATGGCTTCAGAGCAGGAAGGTCCACAGTGGATTTGATTTTTGCTGTAAGGCAGTTACAAGAACAGCACTATGAGTATGGAACAGATCTACTGATGGCCTTCCTGGACATTGAGAAAGCATATGACAGTGTATGCAGAAACAAAGTATGGAAGTCCCTGGAGGATAGAGGAATATAAAAAATGGACTATAAGGAGGATAAAGGAGATGTACAAGGGAAGCGTGAGCTGTGTGAAAGTGGGAGGAGAGAGATCGGACTGGTTGGAACAGAGAAACGGCCTGAAACAAGAAAGTGCACTGTCACCGTTACTTTTCATTGTGGTGATGGATGACATAATGACCCGAGTGGCACAAGTAATTGGGTAAGGAAAGATGAAAGCAATGGTGCTTGCAGATGATTTGATGATTTGGGGAAACAAGGAGGAGGAGGTACAGGAACAGTTGGACGTGTGGGAAGGAATAATACAAGGGTATGGGATGAAATTTAGCATAAATAAGAGTGAGATGGTGATCACAACAAGGAAGAAGGAAAGAATCACAACAGGAATAACAATTGGTGGGGAACAGCTGAAGGAAGTGGAGAGTTTCAAGTATCTGGGAAGCCTGATACAAGAGAATGGAAGAAACGATAGAGAAATAAATGAGCGGGGGAGACAGGCAGAAGCATTCCGGAGGAGTATGAGAAGCATGTTATGGAGCAAGAATGTCCCTCAGAACAGCAAAAAGATCATATATCGGACGTACTATGTCCCTATCCTGACGTATGCCTCGGAGACCTGGGTTATGAAAGGAAGGGAGAAGAGCAAAATACAGGCCAGTGAGATGAGGTTCTTGAGAAGCAGTATTGGAGCTACAAAGATGGACAGAATAAGAAATGAGAGGACCGGAGAATTAATGAAGGATGAACCATTACAGGATGGTATAGAGAAATCTAGACTTAGATGGTATGGACATGTAAAACGAATGGAGGAGAAGAGGATACCCAGGAGGATACACGAGACGAAGTGGGAAGGAAAGAGACCAACAGGGAGACCGAGAGACAGGTGACTGAAGGGGGAGGAAGAAATCGTGAAGAAGAGAGGAGAAGACTGGACAAGGGTGGAGGCTGAGAGATGGTGGGAAGACAGAAGACGTTGGAGAGGCTTGTGTTCCAAACAGACCCGGCCAGTGGCTGGAAACTGTGCAAGATGATGATGACCTCATCACGTTTTCAGTCATGACCAGCAATATATTGCAATGCTGAGAGTGCTATCTTTTGACGCCCTTAAAGTTGCAATACTGCTAAAAAGTAATCGTACAAGGAATGTAACTTATATAAGAAGCTTCTTCAGTATTTTTTCCCATTGTCCGTCATGTTTTGACGGGTTTCATCTAGTCACTTTTTAAACCTTATATGGTTCACTATAAAGAAGGATGGAAAATTGAATGTCCAAAACGCACAATATGATGTGTAAAAACGTGGCTTAAGTCTTGAAAACAAACACACGCTTCACTATGGTCAACAGGCGCCAATGAAACATAAACTGTATTGGCTCTGCACGGCAGCAATAGTTGGCGTCTGTTGACCATAGTGAAGCGTGTGTTTGTTTTCAAGACTTTATCCACGTTTTTCCACCTCATATTGTGTTGTTTTGGACATTCAATTTCCCATCCTTCTTTATGGTGCACCATATAAGGTTTAACATGGGACTGTTTAGTGTGTTACGCTATATATTTTTTGTGTCATTGACATTTATTGATTCATATCGGCTGATGAAGGGGCCAAAAACAATTGGGCCTTGAAACATGTCCCACCAATGACCACACGGTGATCTTTATTTAGTAAAAAGCATGGATTAGGCGGAGGTTTCAACCGATTTATTACTCAACACTGAAGATGGCTTAAATATGTCGTATGAATAATGCCTTTGCGTTGTTGAAGATCACCATCAAATATCTGACTGTAGGATACGTAGCTCATCTGGGATTGGAGAAGTGCTGACATAAGCCTGTGGAGATTAGCGCCAATGTTGCGGCCAGCAGGTAGCACTGAGCTCGACTCAGTGTAATGACATTACGCGATTTGAACAGACTTGGAGAACTTGGAATATAATTGGCCTCGGCTTTAACGAGACCAAATCTCTTGGCAATTGCCTGTAATCCGCGATTCCAAAGCACAGGGGGATTGGAACTAAATTCAATAACTGAACAATTTCATCTATTCTTTGCTTTGATTTTCTTTCCTCTCTTTATTCAATGTAATGCATATTTTGGTATTTCTGTAAGAAGTTGATGAATCTACAATCTCTCAAACTGTGAGACGTGATTACTTTGACAATGATTTTAGATTGGGTAGTTTTACTTTGGTTGAAAGTAATCTACCGGAAATCTACCGACAACCTATTTCCCTTTTCTTGGTTGTCACTGTAAAGGTCTGTGTTCGATTTCCAGCTCTGTCAAGACATTTAATTTGGTCTGAGGGCTGGTACGGGGTACACTCAGCCTCGTGAGCTAGAACTAATAATAGGTGGGTTCAATTCCCATCTCAGATAATCTAGATGTGGTTTTTCGTGCTTTTCCACTTCTACTCGAGGAAATACCTAAATTAAGACCACAGCCACTTCATAACAAAACCTAACTCCCGATTCACAAATACACGAGGCTGAGTGAACGTTCCAGTCTTCAGACGAGAATTAAATAATTTGGGAGTAATCACGCTTTTTGTGCTTCGTGCAATCTTCACTGATACGTTGCGTTAGATGACTTCTGAAGGAGACGCTTCAATTGTGTTCGTATATGATGAACCAATAGGATTTATATATTTATTTATTTGTTTATTTCGTTTATGTTTGATATATTTCCAGTTACAGAGCTACCCTTCAATTACAACAGGCATTGAATAATACAATTACCATATCAGTTCCAATTGTGAAATATAAATTAAAACATTAAACAAATCCATATTACTGACATAATGCAGTGAAAATAAACAAAAATAATTAATGAATTTTACAAAACACTGCATAATAATTTTCCACTAAGCATTTAAAAGGCTGTAATACATCCTAAGGTAATTGATAGACATTTTGAACAAGAGTAGATATTTAGGGGCTAGATGAAAGAAATATCGAAATATAAAAAGAAAGAGGGATAGAAAGAGAGAAAGAAAGAAACCAAGGGAAGTAAGACTGAGATGGCTCTTATATAATTGGTTGAATAAGAAGGTTTCTACCACCATAATCCTAAGATAGCTTTTCAACTTTTAGAATATGTGTTGGATTTACTGTGTACAGTAATTCTTTTTGGAACATTGATTCAGAATTATACATTATTACATTTTTAGTGTAAAGTAAGTGATGTATAGAATCATCTCAATCAAGCATATAAGAAGTCACAAGATATCTATCATTCACTTCACACGGACCGTGGAGTGTGTCCACACGAACGCTACTATAACACTTTCTCTGGTTAGGATTAAGAATGATCGTTTCTCATCAAAGCAAATTTTAGTTTATTACTGTTTCACCCAAACCCCACTCATATTTTCCAGACAAAGGACGTGCTAACACCGATTTGCTTTTAAATTACATTTATATTTGTTTACTACAGTAACTAGCACGATACAATGACTTCTGAGTATACATTTAATCTTATTTCATTGAAACCTGTAATATTCGTAACTCGAGCTTAGAAAAAGGCATTGAGAAATGACATTCATTATTGTTAACTATGCGGTTTGTTTACAAGCGGCATGGGAGTAACGTTAAGTGCATCAAGCTGCAAGAGCTGTCACTAATACATCGAGCAATGAAGGTACCTGTGAGTTACGTTGCCAAGTACTGGCATTCTGAGAATCTTGGTGACTAGCTGACCTTAAACCCACCAAACTAAAAGAGGTAAAAGGGACTTCTTTCTTGCCGACTCTCAAGGAGTCCAGACTTTAATGCCAATAAAGGACAGGTCTTACCAGGTTTACTCATGTGGATCTGGTGAAAAGAGAAGACCCTCTAGTTTGCCAGGAACCACATTTAACCCAGCTGTGAAGTTGTTACCATTCTTCGAAGAAATTATAATTAGCTATAGGCTAAGTACTGTATCTCCTATTAGGTAAATTTAAGACACCTCTAAGATAAAGTCAGATTACAAATGATGTATGAAACACATAGGGTCAAAGGGTTAAGAGAAAGCCTGATTATTAATCAAATTGCATTTACACATCACTTTTGGAACTCAAAGAATAATATATACAAGGTTTACAAATTTACAGAAATTATTTACATAGTCAATCGCATTTTCTGTAGCATGCAAAAAGTCCAATTAGTTTTCACAAAACAAGTTCTGAGGGCACTCTTCGACTATACGTCTGATTGTCGGACGTGGATATCCACATGTGCACTCTAGAGAGGCGATCTTTCCCCATTTGTGAAAAAGATCACCACATCTCCCATGGTTGGTACGTATCCTATTCTGAGTACACCTGAAAGTACCCTACACGTGACCCGCGGGTGGTGCTAAGAAGGCAACAACTCTGGCTGCTAGACAATCCATGTGATCTCCTAGTACAATCACATCTATAACTCCTATTTTCTACAACGGTTCTTTTAAGAACCAAAGGTGTAGATACCTTGGTCTAAGTACTAGAATCCTTCAGATTAACATAGAGAGTATTAGTAGAAAGCCTGAAACTTCGGCAGTATAGAAATTCAATTGCTGATTCCATATCCATGTCCTGACATGGCATGACCAGTAGGCTATGACAAGGTCTTGGTGATTCCACTATTCTGAGAATATGGAGAGTTTAGAAGAATACCTTCCTACCGTGGATACGTCATAACACAATAATTCTAATGCATTCGTCTCAACCAAGAATATAAGGAGTCACAGGCTATCTATTATTCACTTAAAACAATATCACGAAAACAGGTTACCGGATATTTTATTGTTGTGTCTCTTGACTATTTTGAATGCTCTGTACTGAGGATAAGAATGACATAATGAAACTGTGAAACTGACTTTTGCTAAGTTTTTAAGTTACCTCCCCCTTCAACGATGTAAAGAACTGCTATCACATATCAACGCTATCTTTGTGTTGTTGGTGTAACTTTTTAAGAGATGCGGAATGAAATGCATGAATGCATATTAAATTAGCTAAGAACAGGCTGATGTATGTCAGACGCGAAGAACACTGTGGCTTATTATCTGATGTCGAGGTGGTGAAACAAAGAGGTTATTTCCAGTTCTCCTCTCCTCTTCTCTTCCCCCACGAGTCAGATCAGTGATAAGAGCCAATTGTATTTTAACACTCCAGAGATAGTATAAAGATATGTTTTGTGAAGTGCTTGTAACAGATGATGCGTATGTGATACTCTGTTTTTATAAAACAAACCCTCTCTCAAAGGAAAACAAAGAATAGGAATTTAATGCTTGTGTTTTAAAGTTGTTAAAGGTGAGCAAAATAAAGAAATGGAGGATTTATTTTCGCCAGGTTGGCATTATCTGATCTGTTTACAAGTGACGAGCAGAAACTGATAGTATCGGTACATGCAACACAAAGGACGTAGCAACCGCCCTTCGTTTGCTTAAGTGGCCATTTCTTTCCCTCCTGTATCTTTCTCTATGCAGATCTGCGGTAGATAGGGCGAGAAATAATGATGCTTTATCGATCAAAGACGATTTTATGTGTTCGGAATTTCTCCTATTTCTGCATTACATGGAGACACATTGAAATATATTTCTGCTTGTTCAGTGCTCTGTGACGTGAGTTAGGTTTGATTTGGCAAAGAAGAAAAAACAGTAGGAATAAGACCCTAAGACAAGTGATTTCTTGAATATTTTGTGAAGTTAACAAGGTACGAGGACTTATCAGACCCGTTCTGCGCCTCATGGGGTCACTAATGATGGCAGTGACGACCAGTGGCCTTCATCCTCCTGTAAGGTGCTTTCCTTAAGTGGCTTGGAATCGTGATCATTTAGCCCCGTATACTTGGGTGTAGCCTACATGCGTATGTGTTTGAAGGAATGAATGAATGAATGAGTGAATAAATAAATAATTTGTCTAATAACCTGCGTTATTGTTATGTTTATAGTAGTGTGTGTAGGCCTACCTGTAATTCCGGTCTTTGCCAGGAGTAGAAGTGGGAGACCACGGTAAACCACTTCCAGGATGTCTAAGGTGGGGATCGAACCCACCTCTTCTCATTTTATCCTTACGAGGCTGATTGTACCCCGTTCCAGCCTTCAGACCAGACCAGAATTAAATTTCTTGGCAGAGCCGGGAATCAGCGTCTCGAGAATATATGACATTTAGGATTCTCTGGCGTTGTAAATTAAAATTCCTTGGAAATGAAATGCCTGCGGCTCCAGTGTGGGAATTTTTTCCTTGCTTTGCGAATACCATGACAAATTACAATTAAAATAAAACTTCCCAATTCATTAACAATTTGTATTCCTAATTGCGATAGCAACCGATGATTTCATTTTTTGAGTCATTGGTGTGAGTGGAATTTCTATATTTGGATATATATAATATTTCATGAAATTATGTTGAGCCGAAAAGGTATTTTATACCCCATTGTTTTGTGAAAATTATTACAACTTTTCCTCATTATTCGAAAAAAAAATCTTAATACATAAAATAAGCATGCATATCACACTATCCATAAGAAAGAAAAATAAATGAAATGTTTTCGCAACTAGGCAATTATATACAACATTAACTACATATACTGAACCCAAGGTTGCAGGATCGAATCCTGGTGCATTCAGCTGGCATTCGAGGGTGCGCAAATGCAATAGAGTCGTATCAGAAGATTTACTCGCACGTAAAAGATCCCCCTCGGGGATACCCCGGCGCCTCTAAAAGCCAGAGTAGTTAAAATGGACGTAAAACCAATAACATTATTATTATTACCTGCATATAAATATTTATAAATCAACGAAAGATCAGCTGCAGAATGTTGACAGAAGAATAATGAGAGCAATCGTTAATTTAAAAAAAAACATAAGGTGGATGGACAATGGAGATTGTTGCCTAATGCAGTTGTCTACCGGGAAAGTGATTCAATAATAGACACGATGAGAAAAATTAGAATTGCCTATTTCTGTCATTTATCAAGATTACATGACAACAGGTTACTAAAACAACTATTTAACTCAACAAAAAACAAAAAAACAAAAGTCAACCCCTGGCACTATCCAGCCCATGACGGGCTAAGGCCGACCAAGCGACCGCTGCCCAGCCATTCGGCCTGCATATATTGGGGTGACGAGTGATCAGCGCGTCGGGTCCCCTCGGCTGTTAATCTAGGTTTTCGTGATCGGGGCGCTGTCTCACTGTCAGACAGCTACTCAATTGTCCTCACGAGGCTGAGTGCACCCCGTTCCAACCCTCACGTCAGTTTTAAAATCCCTGACGGAGCCGGGGATCGAACCCGGGGCCTCCGAGTGAGAGGCAGGCGCGCTACCCCAACACCACGGGGCCGGCACAACTATTTAACTACTTTTGGTAAAGTAAAACAAAATATAATTGGTTCAAAGAAGTTCAAATTGATTTAGATGAGTTAAATATTACAATGTAACAAATTTCAAATAGAGAAACAAGTAGTTCCGTGAAGAACTATACAGCCTATTTTCATATATCCTACTTATGTTAATTGCCACTATTTAACATACACAATTTCAGTTTGATTGCTGTAATAGATTCGTAGATATTGAGAACCAACTAAATATTTCGGATGGTCGCCATGTTGGATTTTATATATGTAGGTCCTAGAGTTATGTACGTTACATGCAGATTATTGTGAACGTGTAGTATTCAAACTTCAACCGCATAATTAGGACACAAGAAAAAACAAGGAGATTAAAAAAAAATTCACAGCTGCCATCTTGAGGCTATGGAAACAATTGAAATAAATTAGATGCCAGTGGATTAACATTCGGATAAAGATTTACTGTACCAAGTTTCACTGCACGCGGATGGTTAAATTGCGAAAAACGTCCATGTGAATATTTATAATTCGCGTCACCGCCATGTTGGATTTGTAATCACCAGGTTATTTAAAGTCCTATAGGTGAACTTAAGTTCATAGCCCCTATGAACATTAAAAAATGCAGTTTGATTGCTAAAATAGATTCGTAGATATTCCGCATCGTCTAAATATTTCGGATGGTCGCCATGTTGGATTGTTAAATGTATAGGCCATAGAGTCATGTACCATTAAAGGAAAATTATTGCGTAGGTTCATTATTCAAACTTTCACTTCGATCGCATGACTACATCACAAGAAATAAAAACTTAATTTTAAAATTCGCACTGCCGCCATCATGAGGTTATGTAAACAATTGAACTAAATTAGATACCAGTGGATTACAAATTGTATAAATATTTCCTGTACCAGGTTTCAGTGCGCTTGGAACATTAAATCGCGAGAAAGGTCTATTTAAAATGTTCAAATTCGCTTGGCCGCCATGTTCGTTTTGTAGTTAACCGGTTTTTGAAAATCTTATAGCTGGACTTCCAGTAGTGCCC
Organism: Meconema thalassinum; assembly: GCA_946902985.2. NCBI lineage: Eukaryota > Metazoa > Arthropoda > Insecta > Orthoptera > Tettigoniidae > Meconema > Meconema thalassinum. Next base: position 1,214,784,554 of record OX336388.2, read on the forward strand.
TTTATCTCAGTACAACATTTTAGGGAGATACCGCTAATAGTTTCAGAGCTATAGAATGCCGGTGAAATATTTCGCACATCCGCCATCTTGTGATTATGTAAACAATTGAACGAAGTTAGATGTCGGTGCATTACAATGTATATAAACATATACTGTACCAAGTTTCATTGCGTTTGGTTGGTCAAATCGCGAGAAACGTCTATTTAAAAGTCGCAAATTCGCTAGGCCGCCATGATCGTTTTGTAGTTACCAGGTTTTCAAAAGTCACATAAGTGAACTTATAGTAGTTCCCTCTATCACCATAGAAAATGTCAGGGTAATATCGGTAATAGTTTCGGAGATATTGAATGCTGGTGAAATATTTCGCACAGCCGCCATGTTGGATTGGTGAGTCGTAACAAAATTTGAAGGGCACGGTCGAGGTCGCCGGGAATAGTGCTATGAACTTTCCGAGTTTCATGGAAATCGCTCCTGCCGTTTAGATTTTATTAGGGGGGGACACACACACGAATCACACACACACACACACGCACACGCACACACACACGGACAAAAGGTGATCTCATAAGCCTATTTTTTCAAAATTGAAAATAGGCTAAAAAGAACAGGATTCTGAACAACAAAGATATAAGACTTACACTACAAATTAATCAACGAAAACAACCTGTCGTGTCTGATGAGGAAAGATCAGCCAGGTCAGCAAGGATAAAGATGTTTTGGGAGACGAGGAAGATGATGACAGCTAAATTCCCTTTCAATTCCTAGATGACTTAAATGTTGGCCTACTTGGTTTGATTTAAGTGCTCCAATGTGAGCGTAAACTATGTAAATAAATACATAAATAAATTAATAAAATAATAGCATTATTAACTGTGATCAATAATGTGGCAAGATCTCCTCACTTCCTAATATATTTGTTTTGATTTATTTCCCGTGTTTTTTTTGTTTAAATGCTGCCCAAATGCACAAAAAATGTAGAGGAATACATTTACTTCAAAATATACTGGTATGAAAATGAATCGTTAACAGACTACTTCAGAATTAATTTCTCTATGTGGAAAACTAAAATAGAACATTATTCTAATAGTAATGGCCACTTGTGTAAAAGTTAAAAATGTTTGTAAATTAATAAGGAGGGTAAATTTAATTTGATCAAATTGAGTTACTTTCGGAATATCGTGTACCCCTGCTTTGAGCGTCCCTTACATATCACAGTTAGTGGACCCGCGCTTCAAAGAAGAGCCACCTCCCTGATTTGCCAAATTTATGTTCCCTCCCGTTCTTACCCACCTGTGTTCACTCAAGAGTAACTTATGCTTCTACCCAGCCAAATTGCGACGGAGGAATGATATCAGCTTTTACATGTTCGTTCCTATTCAAAGCTTCTCTAGAAGAATATGTGAAGCGAACAGAATTATGGAAGGAGAAAAGTGGATTCTCTATTTTATGTGATTATCCTTTTAGGCTCTTTAAAGTGTCTTGGATCGCAAAGAATTTGTTATATAAGGCAGACTGAGGATAGAATAAAACAAAATTACTCCTTTAGATCTCTTGACTTCCAACAACCGTAAAGTTATCCCTATGTAATTCATTCCTAATTTCATGGCCTTCAATATTCCTAGTTAGCCAATTAAATGGATATCGAGAGAACTTCAAGAATCGAGGGATGTGGAAGGAAACGCTAACTTACGTTTCGGTACTACATTACTTCTGCTTCTGAGCCCTTTGAAACCATGTTTCCAGTGAATTAAATACACCATACAATAAACATTTTTTATGTATTTATTTATTTATTTATTTATTTCTTCACTTATTTTACTCTACGTTAAGTTTCTATAAGGTTCGTGGTGGCGCAGCGTCAAATTGTTTGCCTCTCACCAAGGTAAACCGGGTTCGATTCCCGGTCAATGCATGTGAGATTTTCGAAGTGTAATTGCATGTCCTGTGGTTCGGATTCCACATGAAAAGGAGGTCCCGTGGTTCATGGTTGCGAGATTAACGGTGCCGTAAAACTACAAGCTTCCTTCCTTTTAAATTGCTACAGTTATTATGTATAAATTATTCAAACGCAATATTGGATTGGCAGTAATGTTTGCATTCACAATACTTTAAGACACAGAAAAGAGAGTAACTAAATTGCTGTACTGTATTATTTACTGTTAGAAATTAGATGGAATGATCCCTCCCCCAAAATAGGTGAAGTGACATTGATCCTTAAGAATCAGTCGAGTGGTAGCTAGCAAAAGCCACCTGTGCTATAACGATTCCTGTATATTTTTTTTCCACAAGGACATCCACCCAGCATTCCGGGAGACCATGAAGATCCAGAATAATATACAGTGTAGGTACATTGTTGGCTTTACAGTACATAACACACATTACGATACACCTTATGGTAGATGGTTATGCATTTCATTATATGAGCATTTTTCCAAACACTGAAAAGTTCCTATTACTAAATTCCCTATGTATATTTACGAACGGAATAAGGTTATGAAGTGCAGTGCATTATGAATAATAATAGTTCCGTATGGGCTAGATATGGCTAAATATTTTAAGGTTATAAGTCACTACGGAAAATCACTGACCAAGGTTGTTTTGCACGTAAACATACAAGGCAATGGGGCCAGGAATTATCAGCGGATATGAAAGATTAGTAGGCTCGAACCTCAAGACCGTTCTTGATTTTCAATTCCAGGCCAATGCTGGCAAGCTACCCTCTAGATCACGATCACTACCATCCATCTCCTCATCCAAATTCATTCATTGGCGCCTCTGACACTGATATCAGGAAGAGCAGTCAGCCGTAAAACCATATGCCTATAGAATCTCCGACCGTGTAGAAACGGATATAATACGGGTTATAAATACTACGAATATTTTAAATATAAAAGTTAGAATTTCTCTGTGTTATTTGTTCCTCATCCTCCTCAGTATTTTAGGGGCTGCGACAACGCCGTCATGTAGCCCCGTGTACTTTGGGTGTGTGTTGAATCTGTCTGATAACTGGTGTTAATTGTGATGGCTGTATTAGTGTGTGTTATCTGTAACTCAGGTAAGGACTGCAGACGATCAATTTCAAGTAGTTCCTACTTTTGCTACCAAATGCTACAGTCAACGACACCTAGCTGCGAACTTGGCTACTAGATGCTACCGCAAAGTTGGAACTTAATAGAGCGTTAATCAAATCTAACCTACACATTTAGCTGCACACAATTATAGTTAGTGGAAGGTTCTTTTACATGCCATACGTCTATAACATGGGCCCGCCGGCTTTTCTTCCCCTCCAAAGGAAGGCATACTGAGGGATTTGTAACGCTCTTAAAATATTCATCGACTTAGGCCGGGTTTGAACCCGCGATCTTGTGCATAGAAGCTCAGCATGCTACCAACTACGCCGCTGAACCGGCCTGTTATATTTGCCACTTCAAAGTACAAAATTACCTCTTCCATGCGCATGCGTCAGTATTAATACGATAAACAGGGGGACAAGCACGAGGGATCATTAATTGGCAGTCGTACAGTATTTCTCTGTGGCTGCCTTTAATGACGACAGACCAAACTGTCAGCAAGCATCGCCCATTACGGGTACACCTGATGTTTTATCCGCTACCGGTTTATTGATCATCCCCCCCGTCCCGTGGCTTGGTTTACCTCGCACTCTTTTCGTTTATTCATTAAATTGCCAACCGTTTTGTGTGTTGTGTCGCCAGAGTCGGATTTTCTTCTTCTCCTTCTTGTTTCGATCGGTCGATTTATTGGATTGCGATCGGCTGATTGGTTCATCAGGCACAGAGTAATTGGCTCCTGATTGGGGAGTAATGGAATGTCGATTGCAAGGCAAGGAACACCCACATCGTCTGGGGAGGGAGTCACCGCCATAGATTATACTTGTTCGCTTACTGCACGCGAAGATAGAGGGACTCTTCAAATGAGCGCTATCTGTGGATAATAATAATAATAATAATAATAACCTCAATTATAAAGGGGATCTTGAAAACATCAAGAAAGCTGAAAGGAAAATCATCCGGAAAATTCTTGGCCCAAGACTTACATATGAAGGATATCGTTTACAATCGCACAAGATCACAAAAAAATATTCAAATATTGAAACCGATTTCCGTAAACGACGCTTGAAATTTTATGGACACATTATGAGGCTAGATGACAACCGATTAACAAAGAAAATATTGATGTACTCACAAAAATTAAAGACGACGACGGTTTGGATTAAACAAGTCCAAACTGATCTCAATAACGCCAACATCACACCCACAGATATCGAAGACCGCAAAACTTTCAGACATAAGATCTACACTTGGGAAGCTGCATCAGAAGATAAGCCCAGCAGACCTAGGGGAAAATGGACTGACGAACGTCGAGCTGAACATAGTGACATGATGAAAGAATACTGGAAGAACAAGAAAAATAACAGCAGCAGACTAAATAAATAAATAAATAAATAAATAAATAAATAATAAGTAAGAAATTTGTTGTGACCTTTGTTGATTTCAAGAAGGCTTACGACTCGCTGGATCGAAGTACCCTGATCCAGGTTTTAAGAGAATTTGGTTTAGATAATAAGACAACAGCAATAATTCACCAATCCCTGTTGGATACAGTTTCCAAAGTGAAATTCAGGGGAGAGATTTCTGAATCCTTCGCAATACGCACAGGGGTGAGACAGGGAGATGGGCTCTCGCCTCTGTTATTCAACTGTGTTCTTGAGAAAGTTATTCCAGAATGGCGTAAAGAATTGTGTAAGGATGGTGTAGAGAATGGGGTCAGACTAGGTTGTAAGAATAAAAACCTGACAGCCGACTGTTTAGCTTTCGCAGATGATGTTGCAATTTTCTCTAATTATCTTGACACGGCCACACAACAAATCAATCAATTACAGATGCAAGCAGCAAAGGCAGGTCTTCAGATTTCGTTTCAGAAAACGCAGTTTATAACGAACATAAAGTCAGAACCCAGAGAACTTATGGTGAATGGAGGGCAAATAACACAGGTAGAGAAATTCAATTACCTGAGTGAATGGATTGAGCCCAACATTCGTGAAAAGGAAGCTTTCGTGGCACGGATTAACAAAATGGAAATGGCTTAACATTTAACCAAATAACTTTACAAAACACGATCAATGTCCTTCAAGGCCAAACTGAGGCACTACGTTACCGTTATTCGCCTGGAGGCGTTATATGCATCAGAATGCCTGGCGATGAATAAGAAAGGCCTGGCAGAACAACTCGAAACCAAAGAGAGGAAGATTCTGAGAAAGATCTTGGGCCCGGCCAAGGAACGAGGAGTGTATAGAAGACGACACAACGATGAACTTTATCTACATGTGGAGAAAATAACGGACATCATTCGCAAAAGAAGACTTTCCTTTTATGGCCATTTAACATGAATGAACTCTGGAAGATTGTCCAATCGAATCTGTGCCTACTTTGTGGGAAAGAAAACCAAAGAGATCTCGTTTACAGAGGTGGAAAAAGACCTACAAGAACTGGGGATATCACATGAGGACATCTTGGAACGTGACTCTTTGAAGAAGAAACTTGGGGAGATACAGAGTTTTCAGCTAAAACCTATATTGAAAACCGGCAAGAAGTGAACCGAAGAACGGAAGGAAGCTCACCGAAGAAGAATGCGCGAATACTGGTCCAATGTGAAATAAAGAGGGAAAAGGCAGTTGAAATAACGTGGTCCATAGACGACCGAAACGATTATAATTTTTTTTTTTTTTTTTTTTTAGGGGAAGAAATGCATTTACGCACAGAGTGTCGGGCTCCTGCTCCTGAGTAGCAGACTACCGACTAAAACTCCCCCGTTACTTCTGAACACTAGCCTGGAACCGTTTAGCACATTACTTCAGGCTAGAGTCATTTTATATTTGCCTGTAGGGCACTCTTCCGTAATGAATCATCTTCAGTGGCGATCCAGATTCGTCTTCTTTGTTCGGAGGATATCTTCAACAAAGCTTGCTACCAGTTTCCAGTTTTCCTCATTTTGTAGCATCACTGCAACAATATTGTCCGGGGATATCTCTACATCAATGTGATCTTGAAGAGACTGCCTATTTTGGACCCACCGTCCACAAGAGAAGAAGGTGTGATTAGCGGTATCTAATTCGCTGATACAGTAGATGCAATCTGATGAATCCACCTTCCCCATCTTCTTAAGATAGGAACAGAAGTACCCATGACCAGTCAAGAACTGAGTGAGATAGTAACCAACCTCACCATGTTTCCTCTCTGTCCAAACCTGCACCTGAGGGATCATTCTCTTAGTCCATTGGCTTTGATCTCCTTGCTCCCATTTGATCTGCCAATTTTGGAAGGTTTGTACTCTTGGCGATCGTCTTGCATTTTGTAAACCCATATCAGATTTCCTCAAGTAAATGTTCTTGCGTTCTTTCGCAAGAAAAAAAAATCGGAATAATCCCGGCAATAACGAGAACTGCTTCCTCAGAGACCGTGCGATATGCAGATGCCACGCGCAAAGCCCCCCGCCTCTGCACTTGCGCCAGTGGCTTCCTATAAATTTCGTTATCCAGGGCATCCGCCCATATTTCCGCTCCATACAGCAGAACTGAATGGATGGCTGTCATCAATAGTCTTCTCTTACTAGATTTTGGACCACCAACATTGGCCATGAGCCGACTGAGGGACGTTACTCCTCTGGCTGCCTTATCTGCAGTCCGTCTAATCTGTTCTCCAAAATTCATTTTACTGTCGATCATGATGCCCAGGTATTTTGCTGCTGGCTGCGTCTCTACTTGAATTTGTCCTACCTGTATTGGAAGTATTGTCTGAATTCTCTTCTTTGTTAGGATGACAATTTCCGTCTTACTAAGTGCTAGAGACAGACCATGTTCCTCCATCCATCTATTGATTTTGCGCATTATCATATTGAGTCGCAACTGTGCCTGCTCGACTCTTCTTCCTGCTACAAGAGCAGCAACATCATCTGCATATCCTACTAGAATAGTTTCTTCAGGCACTTCAAGCCTCAACAAGCTGTCGTATGTAACATTCCAGAGATCAGGTCCTAGTATCGAACCCTGGGCAGCCCCAGCCGTGACTTGTACTCTACGGATCCCTTCTGTAGTATCGTAGAGCAGAGCACGATCTTTCAAGTAAGAATCTAAGATCCGAAGGAGATACCTTGGAACATGGAATGAAAATTCTAGAGCATCCATGATATCTGTCCATTTGACAGAGTTGAAAGCGTTTTTAACATCCAGTGTAACAAAAAGAATCACCCGGCGAGAGTAATGATTATAATTCTCCGCTCTTCGTACTTTATCGGCGACTTCTTGCACTGCATCCAGTGTCGACCGGCCTACCCTGAATCCAAATTGTCTTGGTGTTAAATCGCCGGCTGCGATTATTGCTTCAAGCAATCTCCGTCTTATGAGTTTCTCAAATAGTTTGCCTGTTGTGTCAAGCATACAAAGTGGGCGGTACGATGATGGTAACTCAGGGTCCCCCATGCCCTTACTAATGAGCACTAAGCGACAGATCTTCCAGCGAAAGCTAAAGATTCCCGCTTTCAAGCACACATTGAACATTCTCAACAATAACAACAACATATCTTGATCAACTATTATTTTCAGAACCTCATTAGGAATCCCATCCGGCCCCGGAGCCTTGTTGTTCCGTAAAGAATGCGTTGCAACCCGAAGTTCATCTTCAGTAAACAGTGGGAAATCTAGATCACTTTCAAAATTCCTCTCAGGTCTTGTGGGATGAGTTAGAAAAAGGTTTTGAACAATGGTGTTCATAATATCATCCTCCATGATGCACGATGTTCTGTGACTTCCAAGTTTCTGTGTTACAATTTTGTAACCCAAACCCCATGGATAAGTGTCAATATCTTCCTGAAGCTTTCTCCAACTCTGAACCTTGCTCGTAGTTATGGCTTTCCGAAGTAGCTTCTTTGCTGCTTTATGCTCCGCTGATTTTTCATTAGCTTCTTCCCGATTTCTTGCTCTCTGGGCAAGACGGCGAAGCCTGAGGCAGTTCTTCCTTAATTCTGCTATCTCTCTGGTCCACCAGTATACAGGGCTCTTTCGGTGACGTGGTACTGAGGAGGGCATCGAAACATCACAAGCTGACGTAATAATTTTCATGGTTGCAGAAACCAGATCCTCAACCTCAAACTCTCTCCGTGCTTCAGCACTTCGAATCTGTTCTGCACCCTTCCCAATGATATCTTTGAACTTGTCCATGCTAATCCTATTTACATTCCACCGTTGACATTTCTGGGGAGGTACTTCCCGTCCCTGAACATTTGATTCAAAGTCAAAGGCGATGAATTGATGATCGCTAGCACAATAATCTTCCAGCAATTTCCATCTCTTAATGAATGGAACAATTACTTCTGATGCCAGGGAGACATCCGGAATTGTTCCTTCACATCCTGGACGTCGGAAAGTTGGAACTGTACCAATATTTAATATTAGAAGGCCTATCCTGGATGCCATCTCTAGAATGTACTTTCCCCGGGAATCTGTACTTGGCATACCCCATTCCACTGCTTTGGCGTTAAAGTCTCCAGCCACTATGACACTATCTGTGGCGTTTAGAATTGCATCTTCCAAAGAATTTACTTTGCGGCAGAAGTGCTCAATTGCCTCATTAGGAGTTAGGTAAACACTAAAATAGGTGACCCTTCTGGTCTTCACCCAAACATAACCATCAGAACTTCCATGATCCTTTATAATAACTTTTTTAGAATCCAACACCCAGATTGCAGAAGTGCCAAGTGTGTCACTGAACCAAAGAGATGACTCTTTATCTTTGTACTGTTCGCTGATTAGCAAGAGATCGCTTTGCTTCTCTGTGACTAGCTGATATAGCAGATCATTGGCTGTCTTACTTCTATGTAGATTGGCTTGAAGTATACGAATAATTTGAACCTCAGTGCCTTTTCTTTGTCCAAAGCTTCTCTGAAGACCTTACACTGGCCAGATCCCATAGGATGTGCTAAATCTTTGATAAAACCTCGTTCTTCACAAAGAACACATTTCTTTGAGGCCGTACATCCTCTAGCTTTGTGACCTGTCCCGCCGCAATTGTAGCAAAGTTTACTTCTATCTGTGCCTTTGCAGTTGCTAGCAACATGTCCATAGTCCAGACATCTATAACAACGGGATACCATGATCCTCCGTCTAATCCTGAAATTGACCCTTCCTATGGTGATATGATCTTGCCTCAAGAGCACATCTGCATCACTAGTTGTTAATGTGACAACAGCCATCTTCACTTCCCTCGTATTCGTCCTCGTCACGAGCACCTTGGTATCTGGAGAGAGTTCTGGGATAGTTCTCTGGATAGCTTCCATGACCTCTTCGAAAGTAGTTAGAGCATCAAGGTCTCTGATTTCAACAGTTGCCTTCGCTTCAAGCCTACGAACTGTAGCATTGGACCCCAGAACATTTCGCAGAGAATTACCAAAAGCTGCTTTATCCCTGGAACTTGCTCCCAACTCGACAAGGACGTCTCCCGCTTTAGTTTGTCGAATGGACCAGACTTCAGTTCCTGTATCATTAGGGTTTGCTTTTTGGCGAATCTCCTTCAGAATATCGGCATATGATTTACCTTCAGCTGGTCTGATCAGCAAGGCTGCTCGCCTTGGCCTACTAGGTCGCTTCTGTCTGTTTGGGGTTGCTTGGTGGGTAGATATGTCAACATTATCAGCAAAATCCTCCTGCCTATTCTCAGCATTTTCTCTAACCTTTACCAATCTTCTGTCTCTCCTCGATGTAACAGGAGTCCATATTTCTGACGACTTTGTCTCATTCTTCTTATCCCCTCCTGAGCAGCTACAGTTCCCGAAGTAACTTCGTTCCGGCTGTTAGAATTGGGGGTCATGTCCTTCGGTAGGTCATTCAATACAACCTTGTGAGCTTCGTCTTGTGCCGCATGTGAAGTACGATCACAATAGGCTATAGAAAACGATTATAAAATAATAATAATAATAATAATAATAATTATTATTATTATTATTGTGGGGTTTGAAGCAATTTTTCAGTGTTGCCTTAGTATACAAAAGTTTGGTGCTTTTCAGTCGGTTGACACGAATGTACCCAAAAGAGCTGGATTATGCCCTAATCCTGAAAAAAATACATGAGATTAAAAATTTGCTTTTATTTTCAGGATTAGGGCATAATCCAACTCTTTTGTGTACACTCGTGTTGACCGACTGAAAAGCACCAAACGTTTGAATACCGTAATAATAATAATAATAATAATAATAATAATAATAATAATAATAATAATAATAATTTAATAATAATTTAATAATAATAATAATAAAAGATGGTACGGTATATTGGATTTCACGGCCAGTGAATTAATACTCAGCAATTTATCCAAGTTTATGCCGTGTCTTGTGTGGAAGCCTTCCTAGGTAGGTTATGGCTGCTTGAGCTTTTGTTCTCTCAATGAAGAGGCACAGGTGTGCTTCATAAAGAGGGAGGTAGCGCGCAGTTCGCCACTCCTGTGGTGGTCCAGGCGGGGACACCAAGAGCCCGCTGATGAGCCAGCTTGGTGTCCAAGGCGAAACCCCACACAAGACACGGCAAAACCCTAGGAAAATTGCTGAGTTATAATTGTAATTCATACTATTTCACGAACAGTTGATACAAGCGCTTCAGTGTACTGAAAATAAATTAATTATTTGAATAATTAATTAATTAAAAACAAACAGGTCTGTGTTAAAATAAGGAAGATCTTGGATCTGTGAAATACGTAGGTGGTCCTATTGCCTTTATTTTCCAATCGACTATGTAGGCCAAGTATTGCTCGCTTGAGGCATGTTAGCCTATTGAAAAGCGTTCGTATACCAGGTACATTTTGCTCCGAGGCCCATCAATTGAGAAACATTACAGTGCTCTGTGTACTGTGTGATCTACTATCATGCACAGTGGCTTGTAGTACCACTACTCCCTGGAGGCAGTCCGGGAATAGCTCTTCTTGTCACAATGTGGCTTGTTTTTGTATTCTTGTTTTGCTCCAGTTTTTCTTCCTTCCCGACCGCTGCTACAAAGTGATTCAGAGCTGAGGGCCGGACCAGCCGCTAAGCACTTCTTGTAGAGACATGCTTGCCCAAACTGTTATGTGTGTATCTCCTTAGCATACCATGCATACTTCTTTTAGGAAATCCACCTAGACATACTCCACGAAAGGCTGCACAGATTGAAGATTCCACGAGCCACAGTAGCGACTTGTGGGAAACACGTAAAATAACTTGCCAAATTTCAGCAATTTGAACAAGTAATATATGGATATCAACGATATTATTCAGATAAATTATTACAAATATTTGCGAGTGTAACGCTAATCATTATTCACGCCTAGTGAGCTGTTCGATGAGTAGGTAGGAATTATTGTTTTCACATTTATCTCTCGGAAGGTGTGGAATATATATATATATATCTACAGGCTTAATTGGCCTTGGATGGGACGATTAAGGCATGTGGTCTGCTCTACGCCTCAACCATCCCTGAGGGAATCGATCAATTGAGGAAATTCTCAAGTCGACTTGGAAATCGTCGCTAAGCTTTATGCGATGGATAACCTAGATGATTGACCCCTTAAAACAACAATTATCATCATCATCATCATTAGTCAGCCTTAAATAATAGTTACTATAAAAGATCAAACCTCTGTCTTTTTAGTTGAAAACGAGGGATCAAATTTAGGGATCACTTATTATCTATGGTATTACATAATAATGATGTTATTGGTTTTACTCCCTTTAACTACCATGGCTTTTTGAGACGCGATATGTTATTACATATTAGGACAAAAGTCACTGTTCATTTTCATTTCATTTCATTCCATGTCAATGCATGTGAGATTTCAAAGTGAAATGCCATGTCCTGTGGTTCGGAATCCACGTAAACAAGGAGGTCCCGTGGTTCGTGATCGCGAGATTAAGTCACGTAGAACTACAAGCTTCCTTCCTTTCATTTTCTGAAACCCTGTGGCGTAAGTTAACCGTGCTCGTTAAATCATGGACTACGACCGTACGGGAAGTTGCAGCAATTTCGGATATTGTAGGTTCAAATCCCAGTGCTGTCAGCGGCTATCCTGAATGTGTTTTACGCCGGGATAGTTCAAGTCCCAAGGCGCCTACCTCACCCCTCTCCCTAATACAATTACACACACTACTACAGTCATCACATCAGAAAGAAAAAGGAAGAAGGAAGGAAGATTGTAGTTTTACGTGACCGTGAATCTTGTGATTATGAGCCACGGGACCTACTTTTTTACGTGGAATCCGAACCACAGGACATGGCATTTCACTTCGAAAATCTCACATGCACTGACCGGGAATCGAACCCGGACCGCCTTGGTGAGAGGCATATAGCTAGACCGCTGAGCCACCACGCCCCCACATCAGAAAGATTCAACACACCCAATTACATTATATGGTATTGATGACCAAAATGTCCCAAGTTCCTAAAAATGAATTAACAAAAAATGTAATTTTCTGTATTACTGTATATTTGTACCAGTGGCCATACAACGAAAACTAGATTTTAAAGCAGGTGGTAAATGCAGGAAAGGGGACGAAATTAACTGGAGCTCTCGGAGAAAATCCCTCGCTTTTTCGCTTAATTTAGTAAAAATTTCACCAGTACTGGCAGAGATGAACCTGTATTATTAGTGCTAGATATAGAATTACATTATATGCTATCCCAGAATTCTCTTGGGTAAAAGTGAGGAAGCCACGGAAAACCAATTCTAAGATGGTTGAGATGAGAATCGAACCCATCTCCTCTCCGTTGTCCTCACAACACTGTATGGTCTCATTCCAGCCCTCAGAAGACAATTAAATTTGCCTATGCCTGATGCCTGTTCACCCCTTATAAAATCATTGAATGGCCTGGCATTGGGCGAGCTTTGTGTACCCTTGCGGAGTGGCGCCCGAAGGCGCCAGCGAGGATGCAGTAGGACAGATAACCTTAAATCACCGCCCTTAAGGGCGTTACGTTGAGCATACATCCATATCACCCTTTAAGAGGGAAGAGCGGGGAAAGCTAAACAAAGAAATGATTAAATACCGGCCAGAAAATACGAAATGACACTCATAAAACAATTCGAGAAAGCATTATGCCTTCCTAACTCGGAAAAAGTTTTGCGTTAGAAGATGCCAGAAATAATGCGACGATACATCGTATATTTTTCTCAATGTTTGCTACCAAATAATCTATGATGGTGTTAATTTTGAAATGTATGCAGACAGGCTTTGCATTATCCTTATTCCCTTTCGGTGGGGGGGGGGGGGGATGTAAATATTTCCTTAATCCAGGCGTCTTCATTCATTTCCTTCTGAACTTTGTCGGCGAGTTAGGGGACATTTACTCCATAGTGTTATTTCACCTGGCTAGAGAACTGGGTGCGTTGAATCTTGTTAGTTGGCTTGATGACTTCAGCCTTCTTCTTCTCCCGAAATCTCTTCATGAAGTCACTGGGTCCTTTCTTGCGTTCTTCTGCCCATGTTGTGCAGTCCTCCTACTAGGTTTCACCGTAAATGTGTGTTTATTTACAGTCCGCCTTGTAGCATAGTGGTTAGCAGGCTTGGCTGTCGCCGCGAAGGACTGGGTACGATTCCCGGTTCTACCAAGAAATGTAATTCTAGTCTGCGGGTTGGAACGGGGTACACTCAGCCTCGTGATGAATAACTGAGAAGAGGTGGGTTTGATTCCTACCTCAGTCAACCTGTAAGTGGTTTTCTGTGGTTCACCACTTCTACTCCAGGCAAATGCCGGGATGATTCCTAACTTAAGACCAGGCCACCTCCTTCCCAATCCTGATCTGGATTACAAATGTACACACTAATACAGCCATTGCAATGCATAGGTTATCAGAGAAATTCCACACACACCCAAGTACAAGGAGCTGCATGATCACGATATCGGAAAGCTCTTAAAACAATCAACAACAACAAAGCTTATTTACAGAGGATCTGAAGATTTTTCATTATTTTTCTCCGATGTTCATCTCGTTCAGGTCTCCCCTTGTTTCCTTCAGCCTATTTATCCTCGAATTTTTCGTATTAATTATATTGAATAATCTTTCTGTCCGTCTATTGTTGTCCATCCTAAATATGTGCCCAAAAATTACAACCGTCTCCTGCTTACAGTGCTCGTGAAACTGTGTGTGAGACTATAGAGACAGTTCGTCTCTTGGTCCAAATTCCATTTTCTAGTGTAGGGTTGTATATTTTACTAAGAATTTTGCGTTTTGGCTTTTCAATGTCTACAATTTTTGAATTGTGTCCTAAATTTATGGTTTCTGAGGCATGTAGAGCTTCTAGGAGGACAACGGTTTTATAATGCTTCAATTTTGCATTACGCGATATCACTCGTTTATTATTTTCATTTTCCCATTGATATGGAGAATCTCAACATACAAAATATGGACTTAATAACCAATTACCTTATAATTAGAGGGATAATCGGATTGTAAAAGGAAGGAAGGAAGCTTGTAGTTTAACGTGATCGTTAATCTTGAAATCATGAGCCACGGGACCTCCTTTTTTTACGTGGAATCCGAACCACAGGACATGGCATTTCACTTCGAAAATCTCACATGCATTGACCGGGAATCGAACCCGGACCGCCTTGGTGAGAGGCATACAGCTAGACCGCTGAGCCACCACGCCCCCTTAATCGGATTGTGTAGCATAGATTTAGCAACTAAGCATTCTGCATTCTTGTGACCAGATGTTTTATTATCAGCTTCTCCAGACCCGTTGCTAGATTTAGAATGAATGCCGGTGCTCAGATCAGGAGTGGTAAAATTCTCATAGAGTTTACTCGGCACATCTTTGTGATATGTCACCAAAAGGTGCATAATATGTTTTCTTTTGTGGCTGAGAGTCTTGAGGTTTTTACTTAATGATACCACAATGCCTATCAAATAGATATTATGGTTCGTTTTGTTGAAGCAAACAATACTTGGCTGATTTATTATTATTATTATTATTGTTATTTTAAATGTATTTGTTGAACTGTTTCGAAGTTGTGCAAATTATAAAACATCAATAACTTGTATTCATCAGTTTGTGCAGAGGCCTATGTTTTATTTTCCTCGTTTTGCGCATTTTATCACATGGTAGGGTTCACATTTTTGGTCACAGAATTCGCAGATGCACATCGGGTTCGGTTCATGGAATTATTTTGTATTACACATGAAGTAAATCAGAAACCTCTATGGAGATCAAATTGGCAGGTGAAAAGCTGAAGGAAGTAGGAGACTTCTGTTACTTAGGAAGCAGAATAACCAGTGATGGACGAAGCAAAGAGGATATTAAAAGTAGGTTGGCTCAGGCAAAGAAAGCATTTCTACAAAAAAGGAATCTGCTGACATCGAATATAGATTTAGGTATTAGGAAGTCATTTTTGAAAGCCTTTGTCTGGAGCGTGGCGCTCTATGGAAGTGAAACTTGGACTATTGGTGCAGCAGAAAAGAGGAGAATTGAAGCATTTGAAATGTGGTGTTACAGGAGAATGATGAAGATCAGATGGGTAGATAGGGTTACAAACAAAGAGGTATTAAGACGAGTGGGAGAGGAGAGATGTTTCTGGCGACTGCTAATGAAGAGAAGAGATAGGTTGGTAGGACACATACTAAGACACCCAGGAATAGCAAGCTTAGTTATGGAAGGAAGGGTCGAGGACAAAAACTGTAGGGGTAGACCAAGGTTGGAATATGTTAAACAGATTGCCTCCGATGTAGGGTGTCGGAGCTATGTAGAGATGAAACGATTAGCTCAGGACAGGGAGGCATGGAGAGCTGCATCAAACCAGTCAAAAGACTGAAGACTCAAACAACAAAACAGTGGTAGCGATTCACAGCTAGACATTTGACAAAGTGTTGTAAGTCAGGATTCGCTTCTGTCCAGGCTCTAATTCTCTTTTGATTGACTGCGGTTACGTTCTTGCCTGCTGTTCCCAAGGTTTCAGGATCGAATCCTGGCGCAGTCAGTTGCATTTGAGGGTGTGCAAATGTGAGGGAGTCGTGTGAGTAGATTTACTGGTGCGTTAAAAATCCCCTTCGGGGCGAAATGGCGGCACCAGGGCGTCTCTAAAAGCCACAGTAGTTAAAAAGGACGTAAAACCAAGAACATTATTATGATCTCTTTTGAGTAGAGCTCCATTGAACTATCTTCTCCTTTTAGGGTTCTATCCTTGATTGACCTCTTCCAGGTGTCCGTAGATGGCAGCAAGAGCTTGTATCTTAAATCATCTAATAGGAAGGGCTGTTTAGCATATTCGTATACCAGCCTTGACCGAGTGTGTTAATATACCCAAAGCACCGCCTTCAGATATCTTGCTTTGACCTTATCCAGTGTTAAGAAATCTCCAACGCTTACTTTGTCTCATACTACATCAATCCCTTAAATGAATATACGATTTTTGCGTCAATGAGTACTGAACCACGGCGGACCTCAATATTAATTGGAACTCCATAGCTTGCTTCTAGTCGACCAACCGGGTCACGGAACGGAATGAATGAAACCCCCATCTAGCGGCGAGGATATAAACTGTGCCGGCTGCCGAAGCCTGTCGCACTCCCCTGGGGCAATGATTAAATGAATGGCAGATGAAATGAAATGAAAGTGAAGAGTGTTGCTGGAATGACATAGTGACAGGGAAAACCGGAGTACCCGGAGAAAAACCTGTCTGCCTCCACTTTGTACGATTACATGACAGTTCCCCACACTGACACTTCCACACACTGCCCAAAATACTGACACTTCCACACAGTCCTTGGACACGACTACCTGTTTAATGACTCAGAAATATTCCCGACTGACAGTTCCACACACATCCCCCCACCCCTAAGGCTATAGGCTTCAGTGATCATCGTTACAGCTGCACCTGTGACAATGCACCTTAACATAATACTCATTTGGAGTGAAGAAAACCGCTCGGTCTATGTACTTCATTACTAACACGGTCTCGAAAATATCATTGTGATGTAGTGTAATTTCCATCAAAATCCTGGCTGTGGACTGGCAAAATAATAACTAAACCGATCAGTTTGGTGTTGTTATCATTTTGGCGTGTTTAAAATCAGCTTTCTAGGCTTCGTCAGTTGTTTTGTATTTTTTTTGTTTGTTTTGTTTTTTGTTTTTGTCATATTTGTTCAACAATAATATTAACCTACTCCATTTTATGTGAATAGGCAACTGCCTTCAGAAAACTTTTCATATTTTTGTCATTTTCGAACTTTTTCTGAATGTTCTCAATCCGTCCGTCCAATTTGACATATTTTCGTCTTCTTTTTTTCCTTTCCATGTTGAGCTCGGCCTTTAAAAATGCGCAGTTTGTCTTCTCAGCTTCCGTCTTCAACACTTTGACAACCTCTTTTAATTTGGGGTGAGGTCTCCCGACAAGATTGTTGAGTCGGTTGTTCCAGCTCTCAACAGCATTCGTTGTCCTGTGTCGTGCTTGGTGGCAGTTCCACATTTCGATTGGAATGTCTTGGTTATCTAGCCAGTTGTCAACGATGTAGTCAAAAAACTGGCTAAGTTTGGGACTTTCTGGAGCTTGAGAGTGTATTTCCACCCATCCATCGAGCACATCTTCAGGCTTTAAAAACGCAAGTGCTGCGCACATACGGACATGAAGGCGGATTTCGTTATTCTCTCGGTACTCCACCGATAATCCGAGATCCTGTACTTTTCTCCATAAGCATTTTGTCATGTGAAAATGACAGCCATGTAATTTTGTTGTTGGAAATACGTATTTCAGAGAAGAAAGTACAGCAGCTTCAAAATCCACATTTACGTCTTCTGGTCTCCACTCCGGAACAGCCTGGAGGAGGAGTCTGAACAGTCTCCTATACGTTTGCTTCTTCTTGTTTGGTAGAAGTGCGAATGCGATAGGAAATATATTTGTCTCATCATTGCTACTCCCAAAATCGGCATGAATGGTATATATTTGACAAAACTGCTTGCTAGAGATCTTGAAAGTACCATCCATAAAAAAATGGCTAAAACATTTCAAGCTCTCTTTTCCCTTGCTGCCGCAAAAAACAATAATTCCTTCTTCATTTCCGTCGTCGGCCAAAAGGAAAGATGAACCGTCAATCATAGTCAACGTATTGATATCAAAAACGATATTTTCTCTGTGTTCCGGCTCCTTTGTGCTTCCCTGGGCACTGCTTTTGTGTCGATAAAGTGACCTCATCATAGACTCTGTCCTAGGCATTTCGGTAACGAAGTCATAACCTGAAAACAAACCATCTATCCTATACTCTAAAACAAGCAATGTATGTACATGAGAAAACGAAAACTGGCCTAACAATTTTAATGAAATCTCTGAATAAAGTTTTTTTAATTTACAAATAAAAATTGTTTCATAAAAAAATAATTAAAAGTATGGTTAAAAAATCAAAATTTCAATGCTAGAGTTTGGAAAAACAAATAAAAAAACAGGGGTCTGCTTTATAAATATATAAAATGTTGTAAACATGGATACCAACTGAGTAAACAAAATACATTAATAAAGCACCATAGTACAGTAAAACACAAATGCTTAGAAATGTTAATAATGCAGTGTTATGCTTCCAATCCGCACCTGGAGTAGAAAAGCAGCTCTGCACGCGTATGTTTTATAATTAAAAATACACACTTTTGACATTGATAGTACAAGACCAATGCTTGAAACTTGTTTTCAAATAGTTCATGAACATAAATTATTATAAATAAATTTTTTAATTAGATTTTTGATAATTGTAAAATATGATGAGTACGTTGGGCTGCATTATCTAATAAATACATTTTAAATAGAAGAAACTACATTATTTACGTATGTGTTGTTTGAATGTGTTTACTAAATTCACTCAGTGGTACCCTACTACTAAAACTAATGCTAAGAACACATACCTTTATCATGAAGGTCACCCATGGCGTTGTTGTAAATTTGACTAATGCTGGCATCTTCTTCGCGTGCTCTCTTCACCGCCCCTTGGACGAGCTTCGAAATCTCTATACGGGCAACATCAGGAACACCACACTGAAGCTCACAGTTTGGTCCACGGGTTAAAATGTTTTCTTTTGACTGAATTGATGAATAACACTTTTTCGAATACTTGAAAACACACACCCACGTCACAACACCACTTTTCGCCATTCTTAACTTTTGGTATTCGTAACCTTCATGGTAAACGCATTCCCTTCCCTTAGATGTCCGACGAAATTCTAACTCCATAGTACTCACGATCCTTACACGGCAAGAATAAAAATTTCTCATTTATAATGTACTAGTACTTGTACTTGTACTCATAATAGCTGAAGAGTATTAAACATTTTTGCCTCAAACCTTATACAGTAGTTCAGTAGTTAAAGAATATAATATGAGATTACAGAGATATTAAAAGTGCTAAACAACAGTAGGCCAAATTTCAACTTGATCTTTTCCATAGTAGCCTTGGGGGAGAGGGGAGATGTGTGTGGAAATGTCAGTCGAGATTATTTCTGAGTCATTAAACAGGTAGCCACGTCCAAGCACTGTGTGGAAGTGTCAGTATTTTGGGCAGTGTGTGGAAGTGTCAGTGTGGGGAACTGTCCGGACACTCTTTGTACAGCACAAATGTCGCGTGGAGTGAATGGGATTTGAACCTCGGACCCAGCAGTGAGAAGCTGGTGTGCTGCCGCCCGAAGCCCAGGAGGCTCTTCAATATAAATTATAATTACTAATTAATTAAGTCATTCGTTTAAAAGGTACTGGAAGCTATTTCTTTCACTTGTTACGACTCCTATTCTAATGTATGTGAATATCGTTTAGTAGAACTCGCTGTATTAATGTTTGCTCACTTTCACTGAATCAAGTGTATACACATGTACAGTACTTCGGTATCCATCAGTGAATTAATTCGGAGGTGGGAACTTAGTAGTGAGGTATGAGGTCTTTAGAGCGTGGTATATCTTCATTAAGGTGAAGTGATGTTGGAACTCCTGAGCTGAAGTTGTCTCCGCACCACGCACCAACTTCTCGGACATCCCCTTCTGAATCTTTACGTTCACAACTCACTCCCCCACTCGGAGAGACTGCGGAAGTTAGACCTGGTAATCTATAGCGCCCAGGTAGTTCGGGGGAGGGAGATAAGCTGTATTTTCATTCCTAACACGTACTCTTTTCGCACTGCTTTAAAACAGTTCTTTACAGCAACAATGCTATACATTATGTGCTGGTTGTTTAAGAAGCAATTACAGGCTTCGGGTAATTAACTCTCTTTGCAAGTTCACGGCGCTCGAACGATTAAGCGCTTGCCTGTCACCAGTATAAACGTCTGTCTGAAAATAAATTGTGAAAAATGTATGGCCATAATATTCCCAATACGGTAATGAAAGACAGCATCATTCGTCTGTTTTTTCCCTAATTGTTTGGTTAATTACCACATATATCCTGTGACGAAATGTGCTGAATTCGCAATAAAACATTAGCGATGAAGAGTGTTAATATTATCATCCAGAATTCCCGAGGAAAATTCATGGGCTATGAAGAAATTATCATACTCTTAACCAAGTAGTTTATGCAGGCATGAGCGCGTGGCTGAGGATCGCACAGTATTGGCTGTTTGTACATAACTAGCAATACAATTCAGTGCATTATTTGCCTCAGCTCATGTAGGAGAGGAGTGGAAAAGTGGGGGAATCGGAAAGGAGAAATTCATAGAATGACCTCTTGAACGTGTCCGCCATTAATGTCTAATTCCTTCACGGGGGATAACAACACTGGAGCTCGATTTTTGGTTCAAAGCAGTGTGACCTCTTACAGCCTCCGTAACTTTTTTCAGACACCTGTAAACATTTAAGGTGCGAAGAAACGTAGCTGAAACATAGGCTTATATCATTTTGAAAACAAGGATTTCAAATGATCAGTGAAGTTCAGCAGCATAGGACGAAGTTAGTAGATGGAAAAAACGACCGGCTTTGGTGTCCGCGTGCTTTCTGCACAGGAATGGATGGAGTAGTTGCACTCCGGCTCAGGGGAGTCTCCTTAGTTAGTTAGTTAGTTATTGTTGTTTTAAGTGGCGGTACTACGAGGTCATCTGCCCCTAGAGGGAGACTTCTTGTATGTTTATTTATTTATTTATTTATTTATTTATTTATTTGTTTTAGTTTTTAATATTATAGGCCTATATTTATTTATTTATTTATTTATTTATTTATTTATTTATTTATTTTCTTCTTTCTTCGTTTTGCCCACTTAGGGAGCGCGCTTGAACTTGTTGACTCGGGTTGATGGAGCTTTCCTCTTCTTCTCCTCCCAAAATCTCCTCATGAACTCGCTATGCCCCTTCTTACGTTCCTCCGTCCATTTTTTTCCAGTGGTCTTTTTAGCTTTTTCGGCGAAAGAGTGATTTGTAACTCGGGTTCCAAAAGTCTTGCGATTCATGATGCTATCTTCTGTAATGTTTATTTCCTTTAAGTCCTGTTTGATTTCTTCCAACCAACTGATTTTGACCTTCTTTGAATTAATTATATCAAGCAGTTTTTTTGCATATCTGGTGTTGTCCATTCGGCAGATGTGACCATAAAATTTCAATCGTCTCTTACGCACGGTATCAGTGAACTTATTGATTACTGTGTACAAGTCTGTGGTTTTCCTTTTAATCCATATACCATTAACATAAACGGGGCCATATATTTTCCTGAGAATTTTACGTTCCTGGATTTCGATTTCACCAATTTGAGAGTGGCCTCCTAGAGATATAGTTTCGGAGGCGTACAATGCTTCCGGAAGAACAACTGTCTGGTAGTGCCGTAGTTTTGCATTTCGTGACATCACTCTTTTATTATAGTGATTCCATGTTATTCGGTATGCTTTCTGAAGTTTGGTAGCTCTTTCTAAATTAGCTTTCCTGTCCAATCCAGACGGTACAATAATTTCTCCTAAATATTTGAAGGAAGGTACGTGTCTAATTATTCCATAGTTGGTCTGTAGTGGAGATCTCGGGATATTCTGGTCTCCATTTACTATGAAATGAGTCTTCTCATACGATATTTGGAGTCCTGTCTTTGATGCTAACTCATGTAACTTCTCTATGGCATACTTGGTTTCTTCACTAGTCTTGGTAAAGATAGCTAGATCATCAGCAAAAGCTAGGCATTTTACTTTTATTTTCTGTTCCAGAGTACCAATGCTTATGCCTTTGATGTTGTTTTCCCACTCCCTGATGACTTTGTCTAACACTAAGTTAAAAAGCAGTGGGGAGAGGCCGTCACCTTGTCGAACTCCGGTATGTACTTCGAAAGGCTCGGATAGTTCACCTAGGAACTTCACTTGAGATGTTGTGTCAGTGAGAGTCTGGCGGATTAAGTCCCTGGTTTTCCTGTCAACTCTGAGCTCTTCTAGGGTGTTCAGAACAGTTTGTCTGTCAATAGAATCATACGCCTTCTTAAAATCCACGAAGGTGACAAACGTGTTGGTACTGCGGCGTATTCTTAATATCGTCTTTAGGCTCCAAATCTGCTCCGAACACGATCTACCTTTCCTAAAGCCTGCCTGGTATTCACCAATCAAATGATCAGTTTGTTGTTCTACTCTGTTTAAGAGTGCTTTAGATAATACCTTGTATATAATTGGTAAAAGTGATATACCTCTGTAGTTGTTGGGGTCCGCTCGGTCACCCTTTTTATGCAACGGATGGATAATGGCATTCTTCCAGTCCTTCGGAATTATTTCGCTCTCCCATATTTCTGTTAGGAGTGTATGAATTCTCCTTATGAGGTCATCTCCTCCTATTTTCAACATCTCAGCAGTTATTCCATCGTTCCCAGGGGCTTTGTTATTTTTGAGCGATTGGATTATCTCTTTTATTTCTTGAGTTGTTGGGGGAAGTGAGTCTGGGTTTGGTACAGGTTTTTCAAACTGCAGTCTTTCCACTGGAGGATCACAGTTCAGTAGAGTTTGGAAATAATCAGCCAGTATCTTGCAGTTCTCCTTACTGTTTGTTTCTAGTCGTCCATTACGTCGACGGAAACTTAGAGTTGGTGGTTTGTACCCTGACAAGTCCTCACGGAATGTCTTGTAAAAATTTCGAGTGTTGTTTTTCTGGAAATCCTGTTCTAACCCTTCGAGTCTGATTTTGTTGTAGGCACGTTTTTCGCGCCGGATTGTTTTAGAGGTCAGTTTTTGAGTTTTTAGGAAGTTCTCCCATCTTTCCACTGTCCGATGTCCATTCCACTGATGCCAAGCTTTGACTCGGTCATTGACGGCTTCATCGCACGTTGTGTTCCACCATCTGTGCTTTCTTTTCCTAGGTGGTTGTCCTAATTTCATGGCTGATGACTGTAATGTTTTGCGAAGGTCTGGCCACTCCCTAGGATTTTCTTCCTGTAAATCTCGTAGGAAAACCTCGGCGTTCTTCCTCAAGCAGTCCGGATCAACTCTTGGAAACCGGTTGCCTTTAGGTTTGGATCTGTTTGGTTGAAACCGAACCTTGATTTGCGTGAGGTAGTGATCCGAATCTACCACTCCCTTTCGTACCTTAACATTCTGAATCTCCAGCATATTCTTTGCGGAAATAGCCACATGATCTATCTGAAATTCCCCTAATAACGGGTTAGGTGATCTCCAGGTTTTCTTTTTGTGTAATGGTCTCATAAAGTGCGTGGACATGAGTCTCAGCATGAATAATGTACAAAAGTTTATTAGACGCTCTCCATTCTTATTAGTCCGCCGATGTGCGGGATGGAGTCCTACTATTGATCTGTATATATTCTCTCTGCCAACCTGTGCATTGAAATCCCCTAATAAGATTTTCACGTGATGTTTGGGGATTTTACTTGTAGTTTCCTCTAGTAATTCCCAAAAGTCTTCTACATTCTGTGGATTTCTCTTATTGTCTATGTTAGTTGGAGCATGGGCATTTATCAAGGCATATGCCTTGTTGCTTGATTTTACTGTAAGCACTGAAATTCTTTCGCATGGCGATGTGAAGTCAATAACTGAATCTAAGATAGTTTTCCTCACTGCAAAAGCCGTCCCAAAGATTAGTAAATTGCCTGTGATATTAATGGCTGGTTTACCCTTAAATATCCTGAAGTTTTCAGAGTCGAAATGGTTCTCATCTTGGAATCGTGTTTCCTGAATTGCTAGGATTTGAATATCAAATTTGTCCAGGACGTCAGTCAGTTGTTTGAGCTTTCCTGTTTTCAACAGGGTATTGATGTTAATAGTACCCAAGAAGTTCTTTTTCTTGGGTCGAAGAGATTTTGAGAAGCTCCGATCCTTCTCTGAAGCATGATTTCGTTCCCGATCCCCCAGAATCCGATGATCGGGAAAGACCGGACCTGTGTCCGGGGCCTGGGGTAGTTGCGTTAGTAGTGTGTGTTCCATCATGCCTTAGTTACAAGTTGAATATACAACTAGTGGTGATCTTAAGATAAGATTTATTTATTTATTTATTTATTTATTTATTTATTTATTTATTTATTTTGGGGCAGATGACCTCGTAGTTCCGCCCCTTAAAACAACAATAATTAACTAACTAACTAACTAACTAACTTATTTATTTAT
Organism: Meconema thalassinum; assembly: GCA_946902985.2. Lineage (NCBI taxonomy): Eukaryota > Metazoa > Arthropoda > Insecta > Orthoptera > Tettigoniidae > Meconema > Meconema thalassinum. The sequence continues at coordinate 1,214,809,110 of OX336388.2, forward strand.
TTATTTATTTATTTATTTATTTATAGTGTTTCTAACAGGTTGCCACCTAATTATGACAAGCACGTAACAATATGATTTGCACCTACTTTTATTATACTTTAATACTTATAATGAATAAATAATAATAATGATAATAATAATAATAATAATGATATTATTAATAATTAGGCTATTATTCTACGGACATAAAGCTCGAATGGACAACCCCCTACTGACCAAGAAAATCTTCCTCATAGTCAATGGAACCCGAAAAACCAAAGTATGCTGGCTAGCAGTTTTGGGTAGACAAGACGAACAAGAAGACCAATGCTAACTAATGGTTCTACGTGCTCTTTAGAGGGCCAAACGCATTAAGTTATATACATATTAGGCTATTATTCTAGTAGTAACGTTAAGTAAGATACTGTACTTAATCATGTTACACAATCACTTCTAATGAGAGTTTAATATTAATTGGATTTCCTACCTTAGAATGCAAAGCAACAAAAGGTGCTGATAAATGCATTTCAGTTGAAATATGTGCATCATTTATTACATATATCGAATATCTTTAGTAAAGACGATTGCTTATGTTGCTCTGAAGTAGTTCTTGGACATCTGTTGATATGCCCACAAGTGATCGGTTTCGGAAGATGAAAGAAACAATCTCAGCACAAATAGGTTAATGCAAATTTGTGCTCTTGTCGGGGCACCGTCGTCGCCAACAAATGTCACAAGTGAGTGACTTGTTTCATGAAACAAAGCTTAATGTACATTTCAAGTTAGACTTACAAAATCACACGTTAAGTTTCATGTAAATCGGTTCTGCCATTTTGTGAACTAACTAGGCCTAAATAATTAAATAAATAAATAATCGTAATGACGTAACATTAACACATCTAGCTTCAATGGCTTCAACAAAACCCAATATCTGAAAGAAATACAAATATCTACGAGGAGAACAAAGAAACTGGCAAACTCTTCAATTTAAGTTAAATTTGGAGTTATATGGGTGGCTTTTAATTCATAATCACTGGAAGAAGTGTTTAATTTCTGAATATCCCTCGTATTGAGCCTTGCTAATTTACAGGAGCCAATCTTCTTGGAAGTGGAGTGCTACTAGCTCTCTCAGTCACTCTTGTAACGGAGAACTCCTTTTAACGTGAAGTACTCTGGTAACTGGCCCACGGAACGTTAGTTCGCAGTTCCCAGTTTAATTGGAATTAACTTTACGGCTTCACCGACAGCTCTTTTCTTCTTATTTCTTTGGATGCGCCCCATTTGCTGAACAAACTGTGTGAGGTGCGGGTCTCCCTCAGTGTCTGGGTGGTCCTCGCAAGACGCGTTTTACGACCCACACCATTCACACCACAAAGTACGCCTCTTGTGCGTCTAGCGTATATTAATTATTAGTGAATGGGCTTCTTTGAATTTTAATATTGATAAAGAGAATGGCTGTGTCGTGTCTGTCAACCAACAAAGGCGGGAGATCCCTGGAACAAGCAAAGACCTTAATACTGTAGTGGTGTTCAAAGACGTTTTCCCTGGAATAAATTCAATTATCTTACGGAGAATACTAGCAGAGGTCGTCCCACCAAATATCATGGACTGTAGACCTGGTGATTTGTCCTGGACGTGCCTTGCGATTTTGACTTTCTACTTTAGCATTGAAGCACTCTACTGCAATATAACAGAGTCACAAACCACACTTAACGACTAATCCGGGATTTGAATCCCGACACTGACAATACTTAGTGTAGCTTTATCTGGAGATAACCACATCACTCCAAGCTAATGATGTGATAATATCCTATGACAAGTCTATGTATTCCACAGGTGTTGAGTAATGGAGTTCGGGACCTCAAACCTCCTTCTAACCGGTTGACAGGTTAACAGACAAAATTCGACACACACCCAAATACACGGGGCTAAATGACAACGATTTACAATCCCCTCAAATAAAGTAACAATCAAACCGGTTGAGAGGAAACCTCACACTGTAGGGATCACACTGATGTAGTGTGACAGCTAATAAGTACGCAGGTTTCACATTATAGTGCCGAGCTCTTGGATAACGTTCACCGTAGTGTTTCATGTGGTTCGCGGACCATTGTTTGAACTCTCTGAGCAGCAGGCAAGCCTTGTGTTTCCTCGAGAGATTATCAGAAGACATTTAATAAGAGGGGGCTTGATGGGAACTTGTGGTTCTCTTGAGTAAACGTAGATATGCTTCACGGCGACAGCAAACCACCCTTACCTTCCAACCCCTCGCAGTCTTACTAGCATCGCGCACTGCTAAGAAAGTACAAGGGTGTATTTACCAAGCACCGTGCTACCAACTAAATACAGCTGCCCTTTGTGGTCACAACTAACTTCCTTCACCATTACTGCGACTTCCCATCCATATTAATTTGCTACTTCGCCTCGGTTCCAGCATCATATCAAACTAGGGGAGTAGCCTTCCGTTAGTTGAACTAGGGAATTTTAGGAAACTCTTGGGGATGTTAAGGAAGGTGGTGAAATATTTTAATAAACATAGAATGATAGAAATTACTTCAGGGAATAGGTTCTATTAAACTGGTCATATATTATGAGTAAGACTTGAAAATATGATAGCAGCCTGCATTTTAACTAGAACAAGAAGTTCCGTGACGAACTAAAGAGCCTACTTTTCATGCCAATGATTATTCTACAGTATATGAACCTATCTAGAATAATGAAGAAATTAAGTTGCTAATATCGAAATTTCTAATTATTTCGAAATACGGTATACCTTGCATAATGTAGCCTAATAGAGCACTACAGTTGGCAGCCCTGATGACTGAATATATTCTTAGTTCCATCTCTTAAGGTACAGAATACAAAATTTGGTTGAAGTCCAATGAATAGCATGGACGTTATATGCAGTTAAACATTGGATCTAACAGCGTGCGTAAAATCATGTTGGCAACAATGTCATGCATGTATTGGTCAGAAATAATCTGAAATAATATGATCTATTGTTGTGCCAATTTTGAATGAAATCCATTAGTTAGTATAGAAGTTACATGCATTTTAAAATTGGACCTATCAGCAGGCTTAGAATCATGTTGGCAGCACTGACGTATATTAGTTAGTCCAAATGCATCTAGAATGCCAGGTACTATACGTGTGCAAAGTTTAGAGCTATTGGCTTGCATACTTTCTGATATATTGGTATTTGGATAAAATAAATTAGGAGCATTTATTAACAGTTGGCAGCCCTGGTGGGTCTTAAGAATACGCTCAGTCATATCTGGTTATGTATGCATACAACATACGAAATTTGGTTGAATTCCAATTGATAGTGTAGGAGTTATGTGCATTTAAAAATTGGACCAATCAGCAGGCTTATAATCAGTTTGGCAGCACAGCGATGTATGGCCTCATGGAAATTAAACTGCAATATTATTATCTATACGTATGCCAATTTTGAAATAGCTCCCATTCATACCTTCCAAGATATCGAACATGGAGCTCAAATTTCAATTGCGATTTTTAGCAGTTGGTAGCACTGACATAATTTTCAAATATGGCCGTGAGATATTCGGGTATAGACCTTTACTCCTACCAAATTTTGTTTTGATTGCTCCAGCCGTTTAGGAGTTGATAGGGGGGGGGGGGGGGGACACACACAGCCAGACAGACAGAAGGACAGACAGACACACTTGCCCGATCTCATAAGACTACTTTTTCCTCATTTTTGCAAAATGTGAAAAGTAGGCTAAAAATCTACTGTCCAGTCAGGTGGGCACAAACAACTGTAGGCTGCGTCATTGCAGAAGTCACAGCAAAGCACCCTCTACCTCTAAGACTTCACAATGCACCCTATGACTTAGCCCACGGTGATATGATATCGCTGAGCGTGCCTGCCCGGATAGCAGGCGATTAGAGTTCGAATTCCTGCTGCCGTCAAATTTAAAAATCTTACTCAACGGTAACTTAGAATATTCTAGTATCAATAATCGAGATTGTGAATGTATCATCGATATCCAGTTATACTCTTGTCCTTTGATGTAAGGACTTAGCAGTGAGCTGTGTTTTGGTCTACACCGTTGTGATGCAGTCAGGAAGGACATCTGCACAGAATTCGGGAGATTCAGATTCGAACCACGAGGATTGTTCCGTTGTCAAGTCAAGTCAAGTCTGGTCGTTCTTTTACTTTTCACTACTTGTTACTTTCTTACAATGTATTAATGCAAAATCTGTAGCCTACCTGTTCTTTGTTGAAGTTCCAGTTTTATTTTTGCTGCGTTCATTACTTTTTACTTGTTAATGCAGTTCCCTTTTCCTCTGTCCTAGCGTTTATTTTTTTATATTTTCATACTATGCTAGTATTATTGCTTTTAATATTAATATTTTTATAACTATCTGTACAGTGTAATAATTTGATAATAATAATTTTAATTGTTTCAGGTAAGTGCCAAGAAGTGATGGTGCCTTGGAACCCAATGCGTGAGTTAAAAACTTATATTTGTTACTGCTTTATTACGCCCTGTGTACTTAAGTACAATTTTCCTTGTTTCTAACTTCCTTCACCTAGTGTAGACTTCACCTAGTGTAGACTTCTCAGTGACACCGGTTATCGGACACATTATACACCGATTGCAAGTACATGGGGCTACATGACCAAGATGTCTCAAAGCCCCTAAAAGAACCAACAACAAATACCTTTCTTCAATTTCGAAAGTAAATTCTTTGACCATTTTAAAATTATTCCCCTCAGTTGTTCTCGACGTTCAATTTCCAATACCCTTCACTATCCTATCCACCCGCTCACCTCTGCCAGGGCATTAGCATATCTTGCCTATATCAGTAGCAACGACAAGTACATGATTGCTTTGTTACCTGATACCCCTTTCAGTATGGTTTCCTATTTTGATATTCACTGCACATTTGCTGTACACATTTTACTTGCATGAGAAGCATATGTAAAGCCCGTTTCCATAGTACAGGTTTTGTTAACACACTTAGGCCACCTTTTAAAATTACCTTCGAAAACATGCTTGAGGTAAATGTTTACATTGACTTCGTGTTAAAAATATTTAAAAGATGAAATTTTCCACCTAGTCGGAAACTGTATTTTATAAAATGTGTATACGTTAACCATTTTAAATTGGTTACAGTTTTATCCCCATTGACTAATGGTAATATGTAATCCACCCTGTCAATACTATGAAATGATGTTAAATAATAGTACATTATGCAACGAGTCTATAATGGCTATAATTAAGACACGAGTATTTTTATAAAACGAGCGTATGCGAGTTTTATAATTTCCATACGAGTGTCTTAATTACCATTATAGGCGAGTTGCATACGACTGTTTATGTTCGACGATAATTATAACTTTATTATATGTTTTAACATAAATATTCATAAATATCTGTTCAGTCACTAGAATGTTGTGATCGGGTGCTGCGGTGGGTAGTATATCTCTGTTTTCCAAGCTCTTTGGACAACCGACGCATGCGCTCTGTGTGCTTCAATACCATATGTTCAGATTGAGCACCAGTATTCAGTAAAACTGTCACCGAAGTCGTTTCAAAACCACGCGCTGTGTAGAAATTGGTTTTGAGGATACTAAGGTACAGTGCTATTTCTTATCTCATATTCACCAGTTTATTTACGCGAACATATGGACGGTGCACTTTCGGTAATTTATATAGACATGTTGGATTTTGAGCGCATGCGCGAAGGTATCCTTATCTAATTGGTCACACAACTGTTTCTTGAGCTCTGATTGGTGGGAGAAACTGTTTCATAATGAAAAATAGTGTTATAATGAGCCTCATTATGAAACAGTTTTCTGACACATAATAGTTAGAGTCGAACATAAAATATTTTAAATGCACATGTCCCGATATGATAATGATATCTTCATTAGCGTTGATAGTTTAATAGCTTAACATGATAAAGTGAAATGGATATCCCTACAAAATTTTGATTTAAAATAAGGCTGGCTGCGTGGCTCTGGGGTAACGTTCTCGCTTGCTGGGCCCAAGGTTGCAGGTTCGTATCCTGGGGCAGTCAGCTGGCATTTGAGGGTGCGCAAATGCGAGGGAACCGTGTCAGTAGATTTACTGGCACGTTAAAGATCCCCTTCGGGGCAAAATTCCGGCACCCCGGCGTCTCTAAAAGCCAGAGTAGTTAAAAGGGACGTAAAACCAATAACATTATTATGATTTAAAATAAAATGAAAAGTTCTCATACAAATTAAATTTTACATACGGTACTAGTAAGAAAGTTGTTATTAGAAATGAAGGTACGAATAATACTGGTGAAATGTAAAAATGATACATTTTTAGAAAACCACCTTACAAAACTGCTCCAAGTCACACTACATTAGTTTGGTTTATTAACGTAGTAGTAGAAGACGTCGATTCCAGGTGGATATTGAGGTGAGTTTTGAATCAATCAGCACCAAATTTCACGATATAGATTCAGTAATGTAAATATTAAGAACCAAAGCAAATCTTACTGACAAATGTAAATGGATGATTAAGGTACAAGATGGCTCCTGTTTTATTTTGTGGATTGTTTTGAAAGAATTGATTGGTACATTTAGACTCCAACTTTTAAAAATTACTTTTTCCTCGTAACAAATTACGCGAATGTGTGTGCGAAAGACATTTGCCACTTAACGTGCATACTCTCATTAAACTCACGTATGGGTATTTTTGTCAACCTTGGAGCGTTTATGAGGAAGCAACTTCTTCCAGTAGTTAGATTTGTCTACGTTTAAAACTCAATTTGCGTCGCTAAAAGGTCCGTCCCGACTCTGGTGGAAAGAGCTAATGCACTTGATTGCCTTGACCAGAGGAGCAACAAAGTCACCTCCAAGCTTGTTGAAGTAACCACGATGTTAAGAGAATATGAGTAAACCAACATTGGCAAGGTGAGGTCATGGGTTGATTATTATCAGCTCTTCTAATTTGAATCCAGATTATAGCCTACAAATTAGCGTGCGTATCTCATAATCCCAACAAATTCAACCTGACTGAGGGATGGTCTTCTGATTGGAATTAGTTTGCCCCTCCAGAGAGTTCAGTAATGCCATGCTTAACTGAGAAGGTGCCAGGGTTCACTCAGCCTAGAAAGACCTGGTCAAAATTAAATAGAATCCGGACCAATCACGGTGTATGCGGCGATCTCCTGTACAAGTGGAGGAAAAATCTTCATCATGTTGCGAGTGCGGTGCTGAAAGACAGACTGTTCGGCACCTAGAGCAAGAATGCCCACAAACATCTTACAGTGGTGACTTCTTCCTAGGGCACCACAGGCACTTTATTACGTTTCTAAACTTGATGTCAAATTATAAATAACTCTCATGTATGCCATACTTTAAATAAATAAATAAATAAATAAATAAATAAATAAATAAATAGGCTAAATAAATAAATAAATAAATAAATAAATAAATAAATAAATAGATGTAATATTATAATAGAGTAGATGTCCTTATAAAGAAATCCCAACTTGAAAGCTCGAGGTATTTTCCTTCAGTGGATGTTGTACTTCTTGTAATTTCCTGTCTGTTGGTTCTCGTTGCTCCAAAGAACAGTGAAAATTTCAGATTTTACCTCAATGTGTGACTTACCGTACTTATCAAGTCCACTAGAACTGCTGTACTAATTCATTCCCCTATTTCAGTGGTAATTTAGTCATAATAATTAATAATAATAAAAGAAGTCTAAATATTACTCTCTTAAAGAAAGCTAAGAACTGACTGCTTGAAGTTGAAAATGAACATCTCAAGTGATGTGGTACTGGACAGAGCTAAATTCAGAGAACTAATTGGCAATCATCAATTTTCAGAATACCCAATCATTGCATCCAAAAGAACCTGTACGGAGGAGCGCAGAAAGAGCCATAGGGAGAAGATGATAGATTTTTGGAATACAAGAAATTTTGGGAAGACAAGAAAGTAGGATCAGCTAGATAGATTCAATCAGGTTCTTTGGATGGGCATAAAGTTGTAAAATAGTACATTATGCAACGAACCTATAATGGCTATAATTAAGACACGAGTATTTCCATACGAGTGTCTTAATTACCATTATAGGCGAGTTGCATACGACTGTTTATGTTCGACGATAATTATAACTTTATTATATGTTTTAACATATATTCATAAATATCTGTTGAGAGTCAGCCACTTGAATTTTGTGATCGGAGAGAGAGCGCTGGGTATTATATCTCTGTCTTTCAAGATCTCTGAACGACCGACGCATGCGCTCTGTGTGCTTGCAAAGCCATATTATGCAGGCCATATGTTTACATCTGCCGTCCCTCAGTAATATTATCACCGGAGTCGTTTGAAGGCAATGCACTGCGTAGAAATTAGAGTTCGTGATATTAAGGTACTGTGCTATTTCTTGTCTCATATTCGCCAGTTTATTTACGCGAACATATGGAAGGTGCGTATTCCATGTCGGTAGTTTATTATAGTTCGATGTTGTGTTTATGTCCGACATGTTGGATTTTGAGCGCATGCGCGAAGGTATCGTTACCTAATTGGTCAATGAACGAGCTCTGATTGGCTGGAGAAACTGTATCGTAATGAAAAACAGTGTTATAATGACCATCATTATGATACAGTTTTCTGACACATAATAGTGAGAGTCGAACATAAAATATATAATAAAAATAATATAAATTATAACTTTAGGTCCCTTTGAATTGTATAGCTGTGTGAGTGTCGGAAGTGGATGTCAATGTATAATAAAAATGCTGATGCAATCTCTTGCACATACGCACACTAATATAATGCAAACCAATTATTCCAGTAAACGATCTCACTACCTTGAGATCAGTAGGAAATAGCTTACAAAGTACGCTACGCAACTGGGCGATGGAAATATAATCGTAAGCAAAATTAACGTGTCTACTGTGTGTATATTCTGTCAGAATGTGCCTATGTCTACAACACAACGTGCGCTATGACACGGGGGGTTCCGGAAGGGCCCGAGTGTAGCTGCCGGGTGACGATAATAATGTGTGAACGCGGCACGGGTTTAGCTAACGTGCTAATATTCGGTTGAATTTATTAGCCTAGTACTGCACGATTTAATTAAAAGCAGCCATGGTTTGTGGTGGCTGCCGGTCTGCCAGCCTCTAGGTCAAAGAATATAAATATTGATTTTTAATTAACTTGCAATATAATCCATTGTCAACCACCGCGAGTTAAATTTGTTTATTGTACTGGGTATTCAGGCGATAAACTAACTTTTCTCTCTCGGCTCATTGTCTCCGGCACGTCGCGGCACGTCGGACAGGTGATGACTGCCGCGCCACAGCACTCGTCTTCTCGCCTCACTGCTTCCCCTGCGAGGTTTGGGACCATGCGTACACAGACGTTAGCTGGGCAGTGTATACTCCCCTACTCTGTTAAAATAAAAATCGGGTAATCCGATATAATCGTACACATGAGTGTGCAAATTCTAACGTTATTCCTAGAATTAATTGATTTACCTTGTTGCACTTGTAATTAAGACAATGGTATCCTTATCTTATACAGACACCCGCTCGTGGAGTAGAGTTGACTGTTACCGCTAAGGTCCGGGTTCAATTCCCAGCTCTGCTGTGAAATTTAATTCTGGTCTGAGGACTGGAACGGGATACACTCAGCTTCGAAGGGAAAAACAGAGAAGAGGAGGATTTTATTCCCACCTCAGCCAACTTGGAACTGATTTTCCGTGGGTTCCCCACTTCTACTCCAGGCAAATGCTAGGCCGGTTCCTAAAAGGCCGCGGCCGCCTCCTTGACAATTCTCCTCAATTACAAATAAATACACTACTACAGACTACACAATAACACAAGTTATCAGACACAATTTACACACACCCAAGGCCACGGAACTAAATGACCACGATGTCCAAGCCCCTTAAATAAAACAACAACGGCTCTTATACTGAATATGAGTAAAACATGCATGCCACGGTGGGTGAGTGGTTATCGTGTTGGACTACTAACCTCAAGCTTGCAGGTTCACTCCTCGTCGTGATAAGTGATTTTTGAAAGGCGACAAAATTCACGGTACGTATGTCATACGTTTTTTGGCATGTTAAAGAACCCGTTTGAATTCAGTAGGCCGAGTTCATAATGGAAAAATTTATCTCGGGATTTTCCGCCAACACAAAGTTCCTCCTTTCTCTACTAGAAAGCGCTATAGTGTCAAGGAGATTAGATATCCAACCACCTTGACTTTCAAAAGTGCTCCAAGGAGCGATAAAATTCGACATGCAAGCTGCCCTCTGGGCGGCAATATTAAGAAAGCTTGCACCCGGCACCCGAGGCCATACGATATTATTATTATTATTATTATTATTATTATTATTATTATTATTATTATTATTATTATTATAGTTAAAAAAATTATAGTACAACATTAGTAAAGGATTCTCTGTGGATCAGGGGTAGAGTAATCCACCTTATGAAGCCAATATCATGAGTTCGATTCCTGTGTGCAAGGGCAGATGGCCTCGCTGTTCCTCCCCCTAAAACAATAATTACTAATTAAATAACTCGATTCCCTGTCTAGGAGTCGGAAATATGTGCCACGCGTCGTGTACATACTGCTTGAGATTCTCTGCTGGACGGCAATTGAAACCGAACGTACAAGTAGAAACTTAAGTAATGGGTAAAACATATTATTTCTCTTTTGATTGAACATGTCCTTGAATATAAACGCAATTCATTTGATGTAAAATCACTAATAGGTTCCGACCCAGATTAAGTTCTTCTCGAGGAAGAATTAAGAAGCTCATTTATTTTACCCACTCATCAATAAAAATAATTTTAAAGGATATGGGTAATTTAAACTACATGTAGTTTAAATTACTAAGACATGTACATTTATTATCGATTGGTAGAAGTTCTCAGTTAATGCCAATCAAGTGTACTTATATACTTCTGATTTCTGAAATGAAATCGAATCCGATTCATTCCCGTCACGTCAAATACAAAGTTCGAATTTTTTTGGTGGAATATATTTGCACTGTTAAGTTTATGGAATTAGGGCGGGAATATTACTCCAAGAGATCCTTCCTTTAACTCCTCCACCAGAACATTGAAATGTTAATTCGTCGTGTAAGTATTCACAACAGGTATGGGCAAACTGGAGTGCTGGCACGTGTCCTGGACCACGTGAACTGGCAAGTCATATCGACCTGTGCACGCTAATGATACGTCCCTGGTTCTTGGTAATTTACCACACGAGAACTACTTCTTTGGAGGGAAAACCCAACACTTACTACGTATTGATCCGGTCTTATGTTTGATGTCTTTGGTTAAGGTGTTGTGTCAGAAACATAGCAGTTAGTTTCTGTCTGAAACAAGTCATGTTTTGGTACTCTTATTTGACCGGCGCACAATACCCACAATTTTTGGTTTATTTCCTTTCCGAACATAATGCAAAAAGCATCTTCGATGAATTAGTGGCAGAATGTCCACCTCATGGTCCCAAATTCACGGGTTCGCTTCCCGGACGAAGAAATCGGAAGAGTTAATTGCCTTATTGTCTCCCAAGTCAAAATAGTTATGCTATGATAGCTGAAGCATTGTTAGATTTCAGTATGTAAGGGAAAGAACATTCATATGGTATAGAAAAGAGGGGTTTGTAACATTCTCATCACAATGCCATTGCTGATTTTATGAAATCTGTTGCGCATCTTTAAACCGGCTTTAGATTAAAATTTAGAGTAGACTGCATGTTAAACGATTGTTTAACTCCTAATATTCTACTACTACGTACTGCCGGCACCACAGTTCCTTGATTCATGGGAAACCACCTTCACAAATGTTTCTATTGTATACATTTTTCCAGTAATTTCATCTTACGCTAGTTACCACCTTTACAAAAGTTAATGTTGTATACATTTCTCCGGTAATTTCATGTTACACTTACGTGGACATTGGGGATATTAAAACATCGCGGAATTCACGTTTTGCTGGTCACTTGTGGATAAATGTGAAACCTGGCAGTTCAACAGTGTACAGTCCATGAAACTTTGTGCCAGAAGAGCTGTTTTCTTTTAACTTGATAACAGTGTCATTTGTAGCTGCCCCTCTGTGATCGAGTTGAAAATTTATTTTTAATATCACGCACTTTTATTATTCATTTGAGATTGTTTCTCTCTGGTGATGTATCTTTAGTTCTCATTTGTCATTTGCACGCCACTCTGCGCTGTATTTATCAGACAGGCGAAGTGACGTGTTAGACTACACCACATGCTATCAGAACTCTCTCACCATCAAAAAATGTTTACTTCATATGCTCACTTATTTTCTCATCACGACTCGGTTTATCAAACTTTTTCAATTTCATTCCACGTGTAATCACTATTGCCACGCCTTCTTGCTTTACCTTATCTTTGCTCGCATTTCACATTCAAACTTCCACACTCTTAGCTCAGGTGTGATTTCGCTAATTATTACCATTAATAAAGGGTGATTTTGAAATACTTTAGAACAAGGCACGCACAGCCAGCAGAGCCTAGATGAGAAAGATCCGTTTGGCATAATTGTGGGTGAGGCATTTCGTGGAGAACTGTCCGGGAAACCTCACCACCACAGCGTTATGTCTCTAATAGCATAACCCCGTGACAAATAAATGATTACCTGGAAGACGAGATTTATTCTTTGGCAGAGAAATTCAATTTAGCAAACTGCAGGCACGAACATTTTCAGGGGCATATGACCTCGTAGATCGCCCCTTAAAACAACAATAACTAACTAACTAGCCTCATTGATAGAAGGTAAACGGTTTATCGAGCTTAATAAAACCATATCTAAATTCACAAGCTAATCTAAACAGCTTAGTTTAAGGCATACTTTTACTAACGAGTTAAAAGAAAGGAGAGGGGTGAAGGAGTGAGCCAATGGATCTTTATCTACTCTACGTTGAATCGGAATCATTGGACGAGACATTTTACATTGTCAAGTCTCACATGCATTTCCCGGGAATAGAACCGTGTCCACCCTGGTAGGAGGCAAGCTTTGCACTATTATGTTGACGGTGTTAATGCAATAAGTTATCTGACAATGCTCTTCGTTTCTATTATCTTCCTTATCACAGAACAATTCGCGTTGGGTTCATTTTTATGTGTAGGGCACAAGAAATATGTGCTTTAAATTCCGTGTATTGTATAAAAATATATTAAACAAAAGTTTGGTGCTTTTCAGTCGGTCAACACGAATTTACCCAAAAGAGTTGGGTTATACCCTAATCTTGAAAAAAAAATACATGAGATTAATAAATGCACTAGGATGACCAGTTTCGATCGTCAAGCGATCATCTTCAGATCCATTACACTTGGGCTATAAATTCTATGTTTGAAAATACGGGTGAAAATATTTACAATATGTACACTTATTTAGTTGCAGTACTAGTAATGCAACTCTTCGGTATTCGTTAGTTGTAATACTGAAACTAATAAATAAGTGCACGTATTGTAAATATTTTCACCCGTATTTTCAAACATAGAATTTATAGCCTAAGTGTAATGGATCTGATGATGATCACTTGAAGATCGAAACTGGTCATCCTAGTGTATTTATTAATCTCATGTATTTTATTTTTCAGGATTAGGGTATAACACAACTCTTTTGGGTACATTCGTGTTGACCGACTGAAAAGCACCAAACTTTTGTTTACTGAGGCAACACTGAAAAATAGCTTCAAACCCCCTAACAAAAGTAAATTTCCGTGTAGTTATGCATTAGTACAGTACAGTAAGGTTTATTTTCCTTTAGGCTTATGCACAGGAAAATGACCCTAGCGTGAATTATTTTCTGTCGGATGTCAAATCAAAATACAGCGGGGAGGTGTGACCAAGCATAAGGAAAATATTGGACAAAAAGTTTTTTGTCAGATACGAGGTATTGCATTGAACCCTTAAAAAAATGTATATTCTATACATTTTTCCGGTAATTTCATATTTCCTTTTCAAATACCTACAATCTTGCATCTTGTGAGTTTCGTCAACTTAACAATATCTAATTGAATAGCTCACCCCATCAACGCTGCATCCTAGTAAGTTCCTGTTGAAGGAGCTTTAGGGGCTAGGCACATCTCATTCGGTACCTTTACCCCCGCCTGACAAGTAAACTCAAAATATCCTGGAAGTAATAAAATCATTTCCAGACTCGATAGGTCTGGATTTTGGCAAAGCAGTTGACTGACGAATACAATTACCCAATGAACACTAATTACTTTTTATCATACGGGGTATTAAAACAACACGGAATCACGTTGTTTAAGTGATATATTCAGTTGAATATATTTTGATATAGCGTAATTCATTCTCTGTTGTTGAATAATGTTGTCCTTCCGTATTAAATATGGTTCTTGCTACATGGTTTAAGGTAACACTTGATGAATTGCAGAATTAAGGCCAGCAGCATGGAGAAGGTTGCCTGTGGCGTACATATTTCATCAGCAAATAATTAAAGGTGTTGTTGGTTAACATGGTGACTATCGATCCTCGTTCTGTACGTTACGACCTCTGTGGGCCGCTTCAATATTGCGCCATAAATCTATCTACATTGTTCGCACGGCTGACAGTTATGCCTGTTGCGCTAGCTCTTGATCGTGACTGTACAGCATCGAGCTTGCTTGCTCAGCCAGATTCATAATGCTCCTCGAGCATTTACTATGTACTCTAACCATTTTCCAGAAATTTATAATTAATGATGTGCTTGAAATGCCCACTTGTCACAACTGCTGAACAAAGAACTCCGCACCATTGTTTACTTTTACAGTTGTGGTTGATGATTCCTTACAGGCTTTGTGACATCGTGGTCATGTAGCTCCGTGTACATGGGCGTGTGTAGAATTTGTGTGATATAACATGTGTCACTGTAATGTCTGTACTAGTGTGTGTCTTTGTAATTGAGGTAAGATTTGGGTGGGACGTGGCCATGCCCTTAAGTTCGGTACCATCCTTGCATTTGCCTGGAGTAAAGGTGAGAAACCAAAGAAAACCACTTCCAGGATGGCTGAGGTAGGAATCGAACCCACCTCTTCTCTGTATTGTCACACAAGGCTCCAGCCGGGAATGGGCAAGGGCCTCCGTGGTGACAGCCAAGAATGTAAACCCTTAGGCACTGAGGCGGGACTTTACTTTTACACCGTCTTAGTGAAAAATGGTATTCGATTAGGCCTATGTTTGCATAGATACTTCCTAAGACATGTCTGTCCTAGTCACACGTATTTCCCCTCCCAATAAATCCGTCTCTCACTATCCCATATGTTATGGAGCAAATATACAGAAATTTAATCTGAAAAATTAATAAATATCGTGAAATAACTTACTTACATAACTAAATCCGATAACTTAAATTAGTGATAATGTTAAAAAATAGAAGATAAGTATATTAGATCAATGGTTTTCCTAATAATTGGTGAATAAAATAATTTTCAGAATTTTATATGAACCCCCTCATAATGCAGCCTCCTACTGCCATGCCTGTGTACTATGACACATATTTTGAGATACATAGAAGAGTGTTCCAATACATGAACTGACGGTGGATATCCAGAACTCAGTTCCCCTCCAGTTTTTCCCACGCTACTCATATGCAAATGCTGGGATATTACCTGATTTCAAATGTCTGCATTTTTTTAAACTCCTAATATTCTAATACTACTGACACTACAATTTCCTGGTTTGTCAGAAAAGTTTCACGCACAAAAATACTCAGTGCTGGTATCCATGGTGTTGCTAAAAAAGTACAGTATTTTTTATTTTATTTTTATTAAATACCCCCTTTTTGTGTCGACAGTTTAGGTCTGATTGGTGACCGAGTGGGGTCTTTTTTGACGAAGACTATTTTACTATATCTCATGGGGACATCTCTCAGACAATTTCTGTACTATTTTTTCGGACCACTGATTCTTCTTATATCCGACTTCCATCGACTTCCATATTATTTTTTAGAAATTTTTGACACGTTAACAATTTTACTCCTCAAAAATTCTAGAAGTAAAACGGATAGGAGGTATACTGTATATATACCCATATCACCCATAATTTTTGCTCCAATTAATACAGCCCTCTGGATTATCAAAAGAGCTTCATGATGCCATCTTAGGTATATATCGGTACAGATTCGCTTAACGATGAGTTGTTTATCAACATGCGTTTTGTAATAATGTATCATGGTGTATTTTTAAACGTTGTCAGCAAAGCCTTCTAAATACAAAAATGTACTTTATTCTACAGCTAAACCTTCTCCAGAACAAACTGATACCACAATGAAACGAAACGCAGTATTCTGTAGAACTGGCGAACAGCCGTTTAAAATACTGACCCATTAACGCCGAGTCTCAGTGTAATTGTAATATCTGTACTATGTTCCTTGTGTGATCGTCACGTTCGCTAAATGGGACATCAATTAAATGAGGCCTGTGTTATTAGAAAGCCATCTGTCTGTTGTAAGTGTATTTTAGAGTTCCAGCCAAACGGGAGTACGGGGCCCACCACGGAGAGTCAATTAAATATGAATTTGGTGAGGAACGCTCTGTTTGAAATGGATAGTATGAGTTGATTGGAGCATCTCTCCTGGGAAATAAAATCTGAATCGTTCTAGCAGGCTCCCATCTTTATATCCCCTTCCTAACAAAGGATGTACGGTGTTGTGTTCTGTTATATTAACAGTTCGTTTTTCTGAGCTATTGTTGTTGTTGATTCATTTAGGGGCTTTGCGACATCGTGGTCATGTAGCACCACCCCTCAAGTCATTTCTACTGTATAATTGTAGAAATACCAAGTCAAACTCCCACTTTAGTGAACACGTGGCTCTGGTGCCTTCTGCAAGATCACGGACATCTCTATCTCTATCTCTATATATATAAGAATGAAAGTTTGTCTGTTTTTTCTGAATTTCCACAGAAATTTGCGATATTTGCGCGTTTCAGACTGTTTTATGATGAATGCGCGCAAAATTAAATTTTTGTCTCTGTCTGTCTGTCTGTTTGTTTGTTTGTTTGTTTGTCTGTGGACAATTTTTTGTGTCCTTATAACTCGAGAACGGCTGAGTGGATCAACGTAAAATTTGATACAGATATCCTTCAGAGGCACGACACCAATCATTGATGTAACTCTTCTCCATACCTCTCATAAAAGGGGCCCTACCCCCTTAAAATACATGCTGAAATAGGCGTAGAAAGGTGAAATAAAGCTCATTATAAGCCCCTCAATGTGAGAAACGAAACTCACATTTTAAGGCCCTAAAACCAACAGTTTTTGAGATATTCCCAGAAAACTAATTTCACTTAATAAATTAATGAAAGAATGCATGCCGGTAGCCATGGCAACTGAATCTCAGAGGTCCATCTATTTCTGTAAGACGCAATGCAATTCCATGTATTACATTACTGTGAAGGTTTACAAACGGCTATAAGGTTATAACGGATCCAAATTAAGCTGAAATATTCATCAATACATACAATGCGCTTAAGGGGTCAAGGGGTACTCTAGAATTTTTTCACGCGATTTACACGTGCGGGTGTGGTACGGAAGGTCTATTAGGCTATATCCCTTCTCTATTATATAAAAATGAATGTGTGTCTGTTTTTCTGAATTTCCACGGAAATTTGCGATATTTGCGCTTTTCAAACTGTTTTATGATGGATGCGCGCAAAAATAAAATATTTGTGGATTAACGTAAAATATGATGCAGGTGTCCATCAGAGGCACGACACTAATCATTGATGTAACTCTTCTCCGTACCTCTCATAACAGGGGACCTACCCCCTTAAAATACATGCTGAAATAAGCGTAGAAGGGTGAGACAAAGCTCATTTTCAGCCCCTCAATGTGAGAAACGAAACTCGGGGGCCATAAAAGAACCCCAAAAACCACATTTTAAGGCCCTAAAACCAACATTTTTCGAGATATTCCCAAAAAACTAATTTTACTTAATAAATTAATGAAGGAATGCATGCCGGTAACAATGGCAACAGAATCTCAGAGGTCCATCTATTTCTGTATGACACAATGCAATTCCATTTATTACATTACTGTGAAGGTTTGCAAACGACAATAATGTTAAAACGGATCCAAATTAAGCTGAAATATTCATCAATACAAATAATGCGCTTAAGGGGTCAAGGGGTACTCTAGAATTTTTTTAACGCTATTTACACGTGCGTGTGTGGTACGGAAGGTCTATTATATCCCTATCCATATATTGTTATATTATTATTATTATTTTAATTATTATCATTATTATGGCGTACAACGACGAGACAAACTTATTTTCAAACCCTTGGTGTCAGAAAAAAAACTCGGGGCCCCTCAAGAGCCGTAAAGGGTCCCCAAAACTATATTTTAAGGCTCTAACCCCAACAGTTTCGTAGATATTCCCAGAAGACTAATTTCATTTAATAAACTAAACCAGGAATGCAAGCCACTAACCATGACAACAGTATCTCAAGAGGTGGCATCCAACTTTCCATCTATTTCTGGAATAAGTAATGCCACTCCATTTATTACATTTCTGTGAAAGGTTGCAAATGGCTGTAAGGTTATCACGGAACCAACTAAAACTGTGAAATTCATCAATGCGCTTAAGGGGTTCAAGGAGTACCCTAGATTTTTTTCACACGACTTACACTTGCGATATATCGTACAGAAGGTCTAGTATATCTCCAAACAGCAACATTATTTTCAAAAATTCCTGATTTGAAATAGTAGACTGTTTTTTTGCTGATTTTAGGAATTTGGGCCATTGGAGGCTAAAGAAAACTTTGCAACAGTAGATCAATTGATAACATCTGGTTATTAATACCGAAGACCGTTCGAAGAATGGGTACTTCTGCTAGTCTCTAGAATATCTACGAAGTCATCTCTCAGTCCTGGCCGTGTTATAGTTAAGTTCGTCTGAACGGACAAGAAGATATTCGGGTTGGAAGACCGTTATTCTTAAGTCTTACTCAACAAATAACTCTAGATCAGCTATTAGAGTAGTTAGAATTATTCGATTGTCTGCGTGGCTCAGCGTTAACGTTCTCGCCTGCTGTGTCCAAGGTTGCAGGATCGAATCCTGGCTCAGTCAGCTGGCGTTTGAGGGTGCGCAAATGCGGCGGAGCCGTGTCAGTAGATTTACTGGCACGTTAAAAATACCCTTCGGGTCAAAATTTCGCCACACCGGCGTCTCTAAAATCTGCAGTAGTTAAAAGAGACGTAAAGCCAATAACACTATTATTATTATTATTATCATAATACATTTTGATTGTTCATTAAACACGGTTATTCTGGTCTTGGAAAACTTCGGTGGGCGTACACAAGAAGCTTTGATGGTTCTCAATAACTATTCAAGAATTTCTTGACAATATCACAGCTGTGCAGTATTGCTGCCTTCTGCAATTTCTGATGGATGTCGAATGGTAGATTGAGTTGGTGTAGAGCTGTTTTGAGCTGTTTCAGTATTACTCCCGTGGCGGAGATTAGAACTGGGATGACAGTGACTGTTTTTTTTTGTTATCATTATTATATTACTATTATTATTGTGTTAGAATTATTCATTAACATTTCTTTCCCTTATTGAGAACAGGGTGCGAACTGCATTTCAAAAATATTATTGAAGATCAGAGAGTGCCATATCCACAAGGGATGTAGGCGACCCGATTAGAGTCCCTGGCTGTGTCGAGGGATCACTAACCAGACGTCCCGAGCCAGAGTTCACCTGCGATAGGGTGGCCAGTTCCTCCTGCCTCAGCATCTAGCAGGTTCTCAATTGGCATCACGAGGCCAGGAGACCCCGTACCAGAACATACCAATACTTTAACATTCTTGACACAGTCAGGAAAGAAACCTGGGACTTCTGGGTTGGCAGCCAACAATACTATCCACTGCACCACGAGACGACTTAAACAATCTTATACCATATAACATTATAATCTCCAGTTAGGCATCTTATGATAGGGTTTTAGCAATTCCATATTCCTGTCCCTGAATGTATTCGTGACACACACAAATACAACTTATTTTTAGGAATGAATCGTTCGGACCTGTGTATTTATTTTTAAGCTTTGGGTGGCGCAGGTAAATAGTGAATACATTGATTTATATGTTGGTGTTTTAATGTATTACGCGTGTGATGATGACGTATGGATAACACAACAAATCAAATCATCATCATCTTGTGTGCGTAATGCACGTCATATTTCACATCGATGTGCGCCATGCGTGGGGAAAATGTGGAACGTAAAATACAAGAGTAGCTATATGCCTATTATGACAATTGGAATAATTGCGTTTACGTACAATGGCATGTAGTCAGGCTATATTTCGACTCTGGGGACGAGTTGGTTTGAACACCATCGATAGTCTTCCTTGAAATGGTGTGCAGTTGTTTCACAGTTTCAACTTCAGGCAAATGCCGAGATGATACCTTCTAACAGGTTTGGTAGGTTACATTCTAAGGGAACTTCGTTACAGTTACGGTACCGTTACTTGCCAAATAAGGAAATAGGTTACCGTTACAGCAACCAGGACATCAATAATAATAGTATTAATAATAATAATACAGACCTGGTCATATTATTAGAATAACGTGCTATAGCCCTATTACTTTTTCAGAGAAATTCATTCTGAAGCAGTCTGATAACAATTCACTTTCATGTCAAAGTAAATGCATTCCTGAATTTTGTTGTTTATTTAAGGTACAATTAAACTACAAATGTTGAAAATAAATCAAAGTATTTAAATTAGGAAGTGAGGTAGTCTCGTCACTAAATCGCTCAAAATAATTGATGCTGTTACTGGTCTTTAAATGTTTATATATATATATATATTAGAATAGAAAACCCTCTGTTCCAAATCTAGAAACTGGAGCAAGAGTGTTATGTATTACAACCTTTACCAGATACATGTGATTATTACAGTAGCTACAGCAATTTTCTAATACACGTCAATCATTATCAGTAAGATTAATAATTCACAACATGAATTTAAAAATAAGTCACAAAACCTACAAATAATTTACATGGTAGCCTATTAAATGTTATAAACAATATTGTCAATACACTAATAATAGCTATTAATCTTAATCTTATCCTAATGGATACAGAGAGGCTATCCTAGACTTTAACCAAGTTTTATAGTTTAGAATACCGTCTCCTGTACCCGTATACTTGTTTCACATGCATCTTTGTTGTATTCTCATCTGACGGTTTCCTATCCCACATTTCCCTGATCATATTAAAATGTTCCGTTAATTTACCTGGCTTCCTCCATTCCCTATTTAGTAATTTTATTAAAGTGTGATATTCATTTTCTCTTTCTGTTCTGTTTATATCTTGCTTGTCTATACACTTTGCTCTAATCATTTTGGTTTTATTGCATTCCCTGATCAAGTGTGCTGCACCCATAACCTTCCCACAAAAAATGCAAAGGACCTCTTTTCCTACTTGTCTCAATGCTTTGTTCTTATTATGCACCCCCATTAACCACCACATTATCCCTCTCATTTCTCTTTTTGTTAGGCATTCGGGCTTTATACTCATAAATTTCCTTATTTCGCAGAAAATTCTCCTGTTGGCACACTCTTCTCTGAGTACCTGTAACTCTGTATCTTTTTCCCTTTTGCACCCTTTTTCACCCAACCAACCCTCCTCCCTCCGTAAGTCCCAGTCCCATAAGTACCCCATTCCTAGTCTTTCCAGTATATGTCTTACCCCATCCACCCAGTAGCCTTTTTGCTGATTTCTTTTAAATGTTTATATGTTCAGTATCGCTTAGTTATTGAAATGTATTATACATTTGCTTCTTTCTTGTCAATGATATATTTGAGGGTTTTCTTAGTAAAAACTATTTTTAGATTTTGAAGGACCAAGCGTGATGATTGTTCACAAACCAACTGGGTAGAAATAAGTCATTTGGTTCAAAATGATTGCAGAAAATAATAAATAGCTCAAAATATAGAAACTTAATACTCACCAATAATTAAAATTGCATTTATTTAAATACGTTACATTCTTAATTAGGGTTACAAATAGTTAATGAATTGTGAAAATGTAATTTAATTCTAATGAGTTTGCCTCGTGTGCAATAACAATGATAATAATAATAATAATGTCATGTTATCCTTTGAGTAGTAGTTTTCCTTTTGAGGCGCTCTGGAATAACCCATTGCAATAAAATGAGTTTCCAATAGAAAGATAATTGTTCGAGGCAGTGACGAATTGAACTCGGATTTCATGAATTTCGACAATTTGTTTATAAAGAAGACTATAGCCCCTACCAGAGCTGTGTCGCATTGATCATTACTGTTGTGCGAGGCTAATGTACAAGGACAATGATGTTGAAATGCGAGATGTTTTGCACGGGTTCCTTTGTATACATGCATATTGTCCTGATATAACAATCATAGGTCCAAATCAAAACAAAATCGCAAAGTCAACTCGTATAAATATTTCGGTGAATAGATAACTACTGTATTAAAGCATCAGCTTGAGGTCAGTGCAAAGAGAATAAACGTAGCTTTCCAAATCACCAGAATGTCATGTTATCGATTTACCTATGTCTTACCTGTCAATGCTTCTTTTCATTGCAACTTTGTAGAAAGTACTTCTGATTTTGAGGAAACTCAAACGAGTGTGCCTGATGTGAGAGGAGACGATTTCCAGCATAGATTATTGGTTAATCTTGGTCCGCATCGTTGAGGGTATGAGAAGAAATATTAGAAAAGCTATCTTCTAAAACATATACGTTATTATAGACAATAGTTTGGGGTCTCTAGATTGAGTATAACCCGGTATAACAGCAGTCAACACATATCTTATTGAGAGAACGACGAAGGGATTTTGGACAACCCTCCCTCCGGTAACCGAAATTAATTTCATAAAATTAGATGTGCCTTCTCACTCTCCTCTCCCCCTTTCCTTTCTTCCTCTATCTAATATTTTCTTTCCCGTTTGGGAGATATTCTTCGAGAGAGACGGACTGCTAAGAATCCGGGAAACGCATGTAAAAATTAATCGTGGAATGATTCACTTTTTATTACTACTTGTTAGAAGATTATCCGCCACATTCACGATTCTGTTCCCAGCTTGCACAGATGTGGATTTACACGATCAATCAGCAGAGACTACTACTTTATTTTATTCTGTTCTAACTGGAGAATTGTTGGTAAGAACAAAAGTCTTATCTTCAGTGTCGAGCTATGTAATGTGTAACTATAGATAGTGCACTTTGTTTAGTTTGCCACAACGCTTGCTATTTTAATTCATCAGCCTGTTCACGTAAGTAAAATATAAATAGAGTCATACCTCAGTTACACATTACCCACATGTACATATTTCCTCCAAGGTACCTGACGTTTTCTTTTGAAAATGTTTACATTACGCTCAGTTAACATATACACCGCATGCTTTATCAATTACACGCTGTCCACCTCGTTTCGTAGTGGCTAGCGTTCTTGGTTGTAACCATGCGGTCCCGGGTTCGATTCCCGACTCTGCCAATAAATTAAATTCTGGTCTGAGGGCTGGAACGGGACCTCGTGAGGCAAAACTGAGAAAAAGACGTGTTCGATTCGCACCTCAGCTATCCTGGAAGTGGTTTTCCGTGATTTCCTACGTCTACTCCAGGCAAATGTTGGGAAGGTACCTAACTTAGGCCACGACCGCTTCCTATCCCATTCCTACCTCAATTACAAATAAGTTTACCCATACTAGTACAGACATCACAGTGACACAGGTTATCAGGCACACCCAAGTACACGGGCATACATGACCACGATATCGCAAAACCCCTAAAAGAACCAACAACAAGAACAATATAAGCTACATTATTCTTGAAGTAGCATGCTTAGCCGGTCAGCGACGCGACGTGGTTTACTTTAAAGATAGTTTCCACATGCTTCTATACATACGCGTACAAACATTACAATGGCACAGGTTATCAGAAGGATATTACGCACAAGACAATAGTAATAGCAAGACAATCAACTCAATCCAGTGTGTGTTATATTTTACAAATCATTATCACATTGGAAAGTACCCTGAGTTGTTCCAAACTGAAACGAGTAGTTCCATGAAGCCTATTTTCAGATACTCTACTGGTCCCTTCCATATCAAAGCTCTCCGCAAAACTTCCCTTCACATAGACGCCATTCGTTGCTATGGAAACCTGATTACTACTTGGCAGAATAAGTCGGCCCGTTGCGCACTCAGTAGGACGTGTAGACACTGCGCTCGGAATTTGCTACGCAATGCTTTTGGGAAGACAGATATCGCTGGCTCTCAGCCAGACAACAAGGCGCCATGTTCTCGGCTGCTACATTCCTCTGCCTAGCATTCAAGTTAGTTCCCATCAATATGAACCTGTAGGTTTATATTATATCAGAGTTCCACTATGTCATTTTTCATTGTGATCCGATGATTCAATGAGGAATTGATTGAATCCAAATTTGGGGAATCGATTTTCGCGTCTCTATGATTTGTGGAAAATAAGATACGATTTATGACGAATTAGATGAATTCATGTTTGAGGAATCGGCATGCGCGCGATTTGCTTCACTCACTAGATTAAGACAATATGTTTTTTTTATAATTTAGTTCTCCTGCTATCTTGAATTTTTGAAAACAGTTTTACAACATTAAGTGTTAGTAAGCTTAAATATATGTCGTGTTTCATTATGTAGGGATGATTAGGTCGCCGGAAATATCGATTCAAATATTTGAAATTCACGTAGTCGCCATGTTGTTTTTGATTTTATTTGGTGTTTGAAAGCCACATATATGAAATTACTAAATAATCTTCTACCACCTTACAAATTTTCAATTTGATTGCCGCAATTGTTCCGAAGATATTGAGTAGACAACTAGTAAAATATTTCACGTGCTCGCCACGTTGGATTGGTGACGGAAATAAAAAATGTGAATGGCACGGTTGAAGTGGCGGGAATGTAGATAACTTATTACCAAACTTCTTCATTAATACCGGTCCAGGCGAGCAAATGTTATTGAGAGGCGGGGGGGGGGGACACGCGCGGATAAAAGTAGGTCTAATAAGCCTATATTTCATATGATGAAAATAGGCTAAGAATGAGCCCAATGTTTTGCCCAACTTGCAGCAAAATATGAGAAAAATAGAAATGTCAATTTTCTCCCAGATCCTTCATCTTGTAATATTTCCTTGACACTTTTTGGCCTTTGTTGGAGACTGCAAAAGTTCCTCCACCTTGCCTGAAAATGTCTCTCTTCATTGTCCCCTCCTCCGCCCTTGTAAGTGGTGTAGGAAAGACCACTTTCGTGAGATGAGGGCTCTGCTATGGGAGTCATTATGTACTGAACATTTTCTCAATGGCTCAATTAATGCTAATGTCCTGGCAGGGATGTAAACGTGCGCCTTGTACTGGAGACATCTTCTAACTGGGTGATGAATTAGAAAACTTAAGACATTAGTAGGATCATCTGAGTCTGTCAGAGCCGTCAAGCTGCCACACAGCTTTATTTCCTGATGCAGCACAAGTAATAAATTATATCAGTATTTCACCTGGTTCCGTATTAATTACATTCCACCATTAATCTCAGTCCGTATAAATATATCACGTACTCCATCTATATTTATATCATTATGGATCGAAGAATTCTTTGCCTGGATATACTATGATTTTCATACAATATTGGTACAAAGAGTAAAGAATAGAACACTTTCTAACACGTTCTCTCATATATAGATTCTCAATTGAATTAAAGACGGAA
Source organism: Meconema thalassinum (assembly GCA_946902985.2). Lineage (NCBI taxonomy): Eukaryota > Metazoa > Arthropoda > Insecta > Orthoptera > Tettigoniidae > Meconema > Meconema thalassinum. The sequence continues at coordinate 1,214,834,824 of OX336388.2, forward strand.
GGTAGGAATGCCAATTTATGTCTTTGCTTTGATATGCATCTAACCCACAGGAGTCAAAGTCTATGCCCCAGAACATGCGTTCACTGCAGTATGTAGCGTATGGGACAAGGCAGCCATCATGACACTCATGTTGTAATTCACATACCTTAAGCCAGGAGCGTCCAGAGTGCCTCACACTGTGCAAAGTCGCACAGCTGCACACCTGTGAATGCACAGTGCAGAGTCGTGGTAGGAGTTGTACCTGGTCGGTCACCGTAGACAACGGTGCGCGCGCATTATGATTTTCTCGCCACGTTGCCTGCAAAATGCATTCATCACCTACACCTCGACTCGTTTCTTGAACGAGGATACTCCCCCACCGCGCGGAATGGAGCGGAAGTAAGGACGTACGGTAAGGGAGGGGATGCACACCTGCGGCTCGACCTTGGACGGTGCTGCCTTCTGTCCGTTAGGTTTTCAGCCCGAAGGCTGGTTGGATCCTCAAAAAGATCCACCGTTAGGTTATGTGGGTGGATACGCACAAAAATCCAAGGGAGCGCTATATTGAGGCGTACTAGGCAATGTGAGGAGTGGGGTAGTTTGTCACTGCTTTCCTCACTGAGTCAGAACAGCAGTACTAACCCTATGAGTAGAACCTTTCACAGCATCCACAGACACAGACTGTGCCCTGAATGGCATTACTTTGAAGCACCACCCATACCTCAGTAGCTTCCATATAATCACAGCCATGAGTGGGACTGAGACATCGGTGAAAAGCCTTAAGCAATGCTAATTGCTGGAGGTTGTGTGTGTCTCCGTTAGACGTCAATTAACAAACCGGGGCAAGGGAAACCTCACAGGTATGAAGAATCCTCAGACCCAAACTCACTTAGAAGTGAATCATTAGGATTTGTATAATGTATACCTAGGTGTTTTATATGCTGTGCATGAACAATTAGTCAAAACACTTGAGTAACTAGCCTATTTCCAAGTAGTACCAAATCCCAAAGTAAAATTTTACAGCAGAGAGAAAAATACGCTCATAGTGCGAAATTGTAATTAAAACTTCGTTTGAACAATTTGAATATGTTCAAATGGAAAAAAAATGTTTCTGTACAAACCTGAGCAGCATAAGACATTTTCTAGAACATAGGATGGATTTGGTATTTTTTGGCTCTAAAATTCTAATTAATTGCTTGTGAAAAGCATAAATTTCACTACAATCAACTGAATCTTGGAGAAAACTAATTGTGTTATTATACACATTGAGCAAAATTAAGTTATTCAATAAGTTATCATTCAGTCATGAAAATTAATTGACAAAAGACGTCAAAACAATACAATAAATTTACTAATTGGATAGATTTGGTATATTTTGGCACTGAAATTCAAACTAAAATCTGGCTTTTTTCTTTGTCACGCCGTGGAATTTAGTACTTATTGATATCAAACGCGATTTTCAACACTGTGCTTGGCATGGGTTTGGGCAAGTTAAATGATTTCTTTTTCTTTCATAGTGTGGAGGTTTTTCGGATTCTGTGTAAAATGGAGGTACCATGGCTTGTGATAGCGAGATGAACGGTTATGTGTAATTACAAACTCCCATCTTACATTTTTAAATAATATCCGCAAATGGAACCCTTCTGTCTAAGGTTTATCTATGAAAATTCTGGTTTGCGAGACTTCCAGCCATTTTTTCTGACAAAACTCTAGTAAATGATTAGTAAATGATAAGATTAATATTATTAGTATTTGCGCATCGTATTAGTGTGTAAATATTTGCGTTTAAGCTCTTAGAAATGAAACCTTTGTTACTATGAAATGAAAGGTGTGAATAACGGAAACGCCTTTTTGAGCCTACTGCTTGGCCGCATCCTGACGAAGGTGGTAAATCTAATTATAACCTGCATATTCGAATTAGACTTGAATAATAAGAGAGTTAACAGCGGTGGGGCTATTAGTCGCCAGCTACCGCGGCCGAGGGGAAGGGGAGCGGGCGATTGACTAGGAAAAGAGTTAATTAAAATGGAAATTTTTTACTTTCTCCAGGGGAATATCTGCTCACTGATTAAGACGGAAATTAGCCATTACTTTTGTGTGGACTGTATAGAAAGGATAAACTTTCTTTCCGCTAGCTGGTAGTAGGAGCTATGCATTCATGGATTCTATTGAGGAGCAAAGAATATAATTTTTAAGAGAAGAAACAAGAAATATTTGATTTACACGGGTATCGCCATTAAAGCAGATCTCGCTCTTGCTAGTTTGGGACACAAGGCTTTATCCACTTAGACTAGTAACTTTTAGTAAGTAATTTCCGTTGAAAGACCTGGTAGATTAGTATGCAAAGCTCATTTATATAGTTTCAGGATTGTCCTTTGGAAAGAAATTGAGAATTAATTCGACAAGCAGATTTAAAAAAGGAGAGGAATAGAAGAATGACTTGTAATCTATCTAGCGGATTGGATTTAAAGAAATCTTACACCAGTTTGAAAAAAAAAACGTTAGACATGGGGAACAGCTTCACAAAATTAGTTCCTTGGCTTGTCTTTTGTCGAAACTGTTTTTGTTTCAAAGATAAACTTCTCCCTGGTTTGTTCTCACCATGGAACATGGCATCATTTGTAAAAGAGATACCGTCTCGAATCGTTCGTTAGTTATATTTACATCCATGGAGTGATGGGTTTTATTCTTGTATCTTACATGAAAATTATTCAGATCTCTTTATTTACTGTACTTACAAGTTTGTCTCCCTGTAAATTAATATTTACGGACCAATGATTACAGAACATAACCCAGTGATATGTTTTTTGTTGACTTGAAGAAAAAGTGTTAAATTGCCGCAGCTGTGATTTTCATAAATTATGCATATTATTTGTGAAAAGCTTACGTGTGGGTTGTTTTCCATTCACTCAATACGGCACGGGAGTCCCTGTATTGTATGTAATCTTAAGTTCAGCTGTTCTGTATATATTGTGGCGTAATGCTACATAACCGTTACTGGCACTTCTTTGTAATTAATTACTATGATATGGAGCCATGACCACTGCCACCTGGGTGAGTTCTGAGAGCAAATGAAACAAATTTTGAAACTGATTTAGGAGAGATGATGAATTGCGGACACCTGTCTGATGTAGCCTAATCGAAGATTGCCCTTAGGGGACGTTTTGCGTGCCTATAAATCTACTGACACAGGTGTCTTCCAATTAACTTTTAACTATGGATGTAAGTATCTAGTGACATCAATATGGCCATGAGGACTCAGAGACCCCTTTAATTTTATGTGACTAAGGAAGAGACAAATAAATCGCTGGCAATTTTATTATAGACTAATATATTTATCTTTAACAAGCCAGTTTTACAATGACATTGCCCGTTTGTTGATACCTTCAGATTACAGTTGATGCAACTAATGTTACTCTGAATACAAAGTTTCATTTAAGTACAGTGGATGGCACTGACTATGATCATTCTGGGACGCAGATCATTTGATAACGTTTACCGATTAATAACAGTAGCCGAAAAATAAAAACTGATAGGTAGCCAACTGTATTTATTCAGAGCCTACTTGCACTATAATGAATCAGATACGGGTACACAGCACTGCAATACAGTTAACTGTTTTCAGCTATGCAATAGTATGTAATTATTGTTGTTTGCTTCTGGTTGTCTCTCAAAAGCCCATTAATGAATCTTTCTTATTCATAATGATTTTGGAAGTCCACTGACCTACGCTGAACACCTCATCGCAAGATACCTAGTGCCTGCCACATTTCAGGATTCGTTGGTGTTCGGGAAGTTTCGGCAACATCGTCATCATCATCATCATCATCGTCGTCACTATCTTCTACTCCATGCTCTTCAACTCTCATAACTGATTCTGCGTCACTTATGTCGTCTTCTGTCTGTTTCGCATCAGTATTCATCCATTTCTGAAATTCATCTTCCGTTAAGCCTGAAAGAGGCCTTGAAGACAGGCGCAGTATAAAAACGGGATTTTAAGGAATGGGAGCATTTGCATTTTATGCACTCGACTCTCATACTTGAGAATGAAATCCTTGAAAACAAATTGTGATCAGGATGATCACATAAACCGAATGCATGATCACAATAAACGGAAGGTTTTCAATGCTTCAGTACTTTTCCGTACGGGACTTCATAAAAGTGATTATACAATACGGTTGATAATATTATCCATGATTACAATAAACGGCGTACACTGTACATACATTCTTTACACTATGAACAAAAATAGCCACCTCCGTGAAAATTAATCAAACATAATTATGTCTGATCGTTTGTTACATAGGCTTACGGAATTGCAAGCAAGAACAGACTATTTCAAACCACGGACATGTTGTCACCCGATCCATTACCAAACTCGTCAGCTTGTTATCACAGTAATTGATGATAGACTATACAAACACAGTGTGGAGAGATCTCCTTAAGATAGAAAGGTAATTTAAACAAATTCGGAGAGCGATAAGTGTTTATAGATTAGCACACTTACATACTGTAGTTAAAGTTTGAGCTCCTTTAGGTGTCAACCTCCAGCGTCAGTATTTGAACCCGCTGACGAGGACCTTACCCTTGCAAAACGCTGCTGGTTATTTTGCTCTATCTACTGAATATGCCTTTATAAACAGTATTTTGTTCCCTATTTTGATATTCGTTTGGAACATCAATTTAAACTAAATATATCAACAGGCTTTTAATGTTTAAACAAATATTTTTTTCTATTACTGTGTTGATTTTGGACAGTTTACTCTTTGCAGTACGTGCTGCATATGCATGATGTATCATAAAATGGAGTCTATTGCTTTGTTATTTTACGTCACCATGGGCAAACATGGCGGTAGTTATTTGCTTCAGCTATAAGCTATAGCTGAATTCATTACTAATTAGCTCGTACTGAGAGAAACTGTATTTTGGTACGAGTATTGTAATACCGCATATTATATCATGCCATCCTGCCAGTTGATTGTTGTTGTTGCTTATTTTAAGGGCTGTAACATCGCGGCCATATAGCCCCGTGTATTTTGGGTGTGTGCGGAATTAGTGTGTTAACCTGTGTTATTGTGTTGGCTGTACTAGTGTGTGTATTTGTAATTCAGGTGAGGATTGGGAAGGAGGTGGCCGTGGCCTTAAGTTAGAAACCATTCCAGCATTTTCCGGCAGTAGAAGTGGGGAAACCACGGAATAGCTGAGGTGGGAATCGAATACTCCTCGACTCACTTGGTCTCATGAATCTAAGTGTATCACGTTCCAGCTTTCACACCCGAAATAAAATGTCATGACAGAGCCGCGAATCGAACCCGGACCTCCAGGGCAACGGCCAAGGACGCTAGGCACTACTCCAGGAGGTGTTCCCAGTTAATTGTCAAGTATGTATTATAGACTAACAACCACTGACTTGCTAGTATTCTACAGGGACTGCAATTCATCACTACAACCCATTTCTGTTGTCTCGGGGAGGTTCGTATTGAGATTCCTTATACAAAGGTCCTGGGTTGGACTCCCGGCTCCACCAAGAAATTTCATTCTGGTCTGAGGATTGGAACGGGGTACACTCAGCCTCGTGAGGCAGAACTGAGAAGAGAGGGGTTTGATTCCCACTTCAGCCATCCCAGAATTAGTTTTCTGTTGTTTTCGCCACTTCTACTTCAGGAAAATGCTGAGATGGTTCCTAACTAAAGGCCACGGCTGACTCTTTAAATTCTAGCCTCAACTCGAAACTATATTTAATATACACACCAGTACAATCTCAAAATTACACAGGTTATCAGACAGATTCCACACGCACCTAAGTACACGGTGATACATGGCCACAATGTCGCAAACCCCTAGGAATCTACAACAACAGCAACGTTTCATTGCCTGCCTGTTCCTCGAAATTCTGATTGCTCCCCATCGTAGTCGCGCATCAAGAAAGTTGAAGAACAGTCATCAAAGGTTCGAATCCAGGCGCTGGTATAGGTCATCCTGAGTGTGGGTTTTACATTGGTTAACTCGCTACTTCAAGGCAAATGCCAGGAAGGTAGCTTATTTTCAGTCCCGGTGAACCTTTCCCAATCCTAGAGCCTAACAAGTATAGTTACCATAGAAACATATGCGCCCACTTTAAATGACGTAGTGATGAATATTCCTGGCTGTCACCGCGGAGGCCTGAATTCGATTCCTAGCTTCGCCAAAAACAAATAATTCTGGATTGAGGGCTGGGACTGTGTTTACTCAGTCTCATGATCAAGAAATTAAAAGAGGCGGGATCATTTTGTACCTCAGACATCTTAGAAGAGTGTTTTTTACGTGGATTCCCACTTTTGCTCCAGGAATAGGACGGGATGGTAACTAATACAGGGTATTTTTTTTTAGGTCGCTCCGCAGCACCACTCAGAGCACGGCACGGCTGGCGCAATGACACTCCGTCCCTAGCCGTATAATGCAATGGTTATCGCTACCGTACTGTATTAGATCATCTTAGCCGTCATGACGGGATATATCTCTCGGCAAATAAGTCACCCTTCCGTGCATGTTCCCCTGATACTTGGAGCAACCGAAAAAGACCCTGTATTAAGAACACGTTCACCGCCTACCCAAAACCCAGCATCAATTACAAATTCACTCACTACTAAAACTATCACAATCACACAGGTTATCAGACAAATCGTACACTCACCCACGTACACGGGGATAAATGAATTAACAACAAACAACAATGAGCTATGAACGTCACTCCCCAGAGCCAAGTTCATGTAAGGCAAGGTGTCTGTATCTCTTCATTCCCCAGCCTGTAGCAGGATTCTTTCCTCCAGTGCAATCGAGGCTGTCAGGGAATATTCTTATTTCTCTAGTAACATTGACAGCGCGGGGCGCCGACGTCGAAGATGATTTTGTTCAAAACGTGGTTCCTCCAGAATAGAGTGTATGTGTGTGTACCTTTATCGAGCTACTCCCTTAATATACTGTGGTGAGAATGTATTTAATGGAATTGAGGCAAATTTACTTGGAAATTCATTTTTACCGCTGTATATCTCTTTAAAAGTATTCAAGCCCTCTGGAATTGAAGCTGCCTCGCTCTACTTGGATTAATGATTATTTTAATCGGAAGGAAGAGGAAGCAAGAGGAAGGAAGGAAAGGGAGGGAAGAAAGAAAAAACAGGAAGGAAGGAAAGAAAGAAAGAAAGAAAGAAAGAAAGAAAGTAAGAATGGAAGGAAGTTTGTAGTTTTACGTGACCGTTAATCTCTCATGATCATGAGCCACGGGACCTCCTCTTTACGTGGAGTCCAAACCACAGGACATGACATTCCACTTTGAAAATCTAACTTGTATTAACCAGGAATCGAACCCGGTCCACCGTGGTGAGAGGCAAACAGCTTGGCCGCTGTGCCACCACGCAAAGGAAGAAAGGAAAGAGTGGGTAAGTGAGTTTCTTATTTTGTTTGTTTTTATTTTGTTTTATTTTATTTTGTTTTAATTTGTTTTATATTATTTTGTTTGATTTGAAAGTTTATTTTGTTATGTATTATTTTACAATAATTTATTTATTTTGTTTTGTATTGTTTTACAATTATTTATTTATTTATTTATTTTGTTTTGTATTGTTGTAAATTAATTAATTTATTTTGTTTTATTTTTTTTTGCTTTATTTTATTTTTAATTTATTTCATTTTGTTTTAATTTGCTTTTTGTTTTATTTTGTTTTGTATTGATTTACATTAATTTATTTTAATTTTGTTTTAATTTGTTTAATTTTATTTTGTTTTTATTTCAATTTGTTAATTTTATTTTGTTTTATTAATATTTTATTTTGTTTTTTAATTTGTTTTATTTTACTTCATTATATTTTGTTTTGCTTTAATTTATTTTAATTTATTTCACTTTATTTTATTTTATTGTATTTTTTATTTGTTTCGTTAAATTTTATTTTAATTGTTTTGTTTTATATTATTTTATTTCCAAGGCTACACTTGCAGCTTATCAGCGGTTTATGTTCTGAGGCTACGTATTGATACTCCGGAATCAAAGGCCTTGCGTTCAATTAATTCTGTTGTGAGAGTTGGAACGGGATACACCCAGCTTCTTGAGGTGGGTTTGGTCCCCACCTCAGTTGTCGTAGAATGTAATATTTCTTTGAGGTTAGGGCGTTCAAATACTTGCTATCCCGCCTATTTAATTGGACACAATTTTTGTTGACCCACTGGAAAGCTTTCTATAATACAACTGACAACACTAAAATATGACTTATAATACTTCATTTAATCAAGTAAGTGATTATGTTATTTCATGTTCATGGCTTATCATATTGCGACTAGTTTACTTTGGTGTATGGACTATGTGGTGACATGGATTGTGCGCACTTTCAACTAGGGCTAGGTGTGGCAATTTGATGACCGTGTACATAATCATTCCGGCATTATAAAATTAAGTGCTTCATAGGGAGCGTGTTTATTCAGTAATTCTAAGATTCCTGCGAATTAATATAATAATATGATAACATTTTTGTGTAATATTTATCATTGTACAAATGGGTGATTATGCATCTGACTTGTGAAAATGAGTCTTACAAATCGGGATTCAAATTCGATGGTTTACCTGACCCTGGTACTCACCACTCGTACGTTGTGAGTTAGAATCCCAGAACCGTTGATTGGTTAAAGGCTTCTGTCAGATTTACTGGTAAGTTATTATTAAGAATCCCTTTGGAAGCGAGAAATTCCTCGACGCATGCGTCTCTAAAACAATAGTAAAGCAGAACGCCATTAGGCTATAGATCTAAACTTTAATATTTTACATTCAGTTCTTATAGAGTACAGTACTTTGTCGTCGTCGTAAATAGAATATATGTGTGCTCTCTGAGAACCTTTATATGTCTACTAGCAGAAGTACCCATTCTTCGAACGGTCTTCGGTATTAATAACCAGATGTTACCAATTGATCTACTGTTGCAATGTTTAGCGGCTTGGAACCTGTTTGTTGGCAAAGAAAAATGATTAGCTAAAATGTGCTCTCGAACTAAATTTACCTAACGTGTTCTTCCTGGCGTGAAAATAAAATTGAAAACCTCGTAGACGAATCGCAATACACGTCACATACGAACTGACCCTAACCGTTGTGTCAAGTGCCCAACTACAGGAAGACCCCTTTTATAAATTATAAAGGCTTGTGGTGCATGAAAATTCAGTTTTCTTTAACCTCCAATGGCCCAAATTCCTAAAATCAGCAAAAAAACAGTCTACTATTTCAAATCAGGAATTTTTGAAAATAATGGTGCTGTTTGGAGATATAATAGACCTTCTGTACGACATATCGCACGTGTAAGTCGTGTGAAAAAAAATCTAGGGTACTCCTTGAACCCCTTAAGCGCATTGATGAATTTTACAGTTTTAGTTGGTTCCGTGATAACCTTATAGCCATTTGCAACCTTTCACAGAAATGTAATAAATGGAGTGGCATTACTTATTCCAGAAATAGATGGAAAGATGGATGCCACCTCTTGAGATACTGTTGTCATGGTTAGTGGCTTGCATTCCTTCTTTAGTTTATTAAATGAAATTAGTTTTCTGGGAATATCTAAGAAACTGTTGGGTTTAGAGTCTTAAAATATGGTTTTCGGGGCCCTCCCCGAGTTTCGTTTCTCACATTGAGGGGCTGAAAATGAGCTTTGTTTCACCCTTCTACGCCTATTTCAGCATGTATTTTAAGGGGGTAGGGCCCCTTTTATGAGAGGTACGGAGAAGAGTTACAGTACATCAATGATTAGTGTCGTGCCTCTGAAGGATATCTGTATCAAATTTTACGTTAATCCACCCAGCCGTTCTCGAGTTATAAGGACACAAAATATTGTCCTCAGACAGACAGACAGACAAAAAAATATTTTTGCGTGCATCCGTCACAAAACAGTCTGAAACGGGAAAATATGTCAAATTTCCGTGGAAATGCAGAAAAAACAGACAAACATTCATTTTTATATAATAGAGAAGGGATATAATAGACCTTCCGTACCACACCCGCACGTGTAAATCGCGTGAAAAAATTCTGGAGTACCCCTTGACCCCTTAAGCGCATTGTATGTATTGATGAATATTTCAGCTTAATTTGGATCCGTTATAACCTTATAGACGTTTGCAAACCTTCACAGTAATGTAATAAATGGAATTGCATTGCGTCTTACAGAAATAGATGGACCTCTGAGATTCCCCCGAGTTTCGTTTCTCACATTGAGAGGCTGAAAATGAGCTTTGTTTCACCCTTCTACGCCTATTTCAGCATGTATTTTAGGGGGGTAGGGCCCCTTTTATGAGAGGTACGGAGAAGAGTTACATCAATGATTGGTGTCGTGCCTCTGGGGGATATCTGTATCAAATTTTACGTTGATCCACTCAGCCGTTCTCGAGTTATAAGGACACAAAAAATTGTCCACAAACAAACAAACAAACAGACAGACAGACAGACAAAAAAATTAATTTTGCGCGCATCCATCATAAAACAGTCTGAAACCCGCAAATATCGCAAATTTCCGTGGAAATTCAGAAAAAACAGACAAACTTTCATTTTTATATGTGTAGAGATTCGTGTATTCATGGAGCAATATTCCATCATTTAAATTAAATAATTTCTACCTCCACAATGAAGTGTGCTTTGCTGGTGATATTCATTATTTACACTTAGATATAAATATACACCATATTAGCATGTTCATTCCGCATTTGTTTCTCACTAAAAGCTGTTCATCTCCCTGTTTACCCACAGTTGTGCCGGGAATTGCAATTCATCGCCTGGTCGGCCAATAATCCTCTGATATTCTATGTTTTAATCATTTTATATGGCCATATATTGGTTTTACTCCACTTTCCTCAGTGGAATATTTGATGCACTGAATTTGAATAGCTATTAATAACTGTAGTGTTGTTTCACACTATGAACCAGTAACATCGAGATCATCAGATCCGTGCCGGCAGAATAAATCATCCCACCAAAGTGATGTCGCTAGGGAAGAAACACAAGAATATAGAATACCAGATATGAGGAATAATGAAAATATACCTTCAGTCAATAAACAAAAATAAACCAAAAATCCCGTGGCACTACAACCCATGAAGGGCAACCGCTGCCTATTTGGCCTGCCCAGCTATCAGGGTGACGCGTGGTCAGCGCATCAGATCCCCTAGGCCGTCAATCTTGGTTTTCGTGACCGGGGCACTGGCTCACTGTCAGAGAGCTACTCAACTGTCCTCACGAGTCTGAGCGCACCCCGTTACAGCCCTCACGTCAGTTTCTGAAATCCCTGATGGAGCCGGGAATCGAACCGGGAGTCCCCGGATGAGTGGCAGGCGAACAACCCCAACGCCACGGGGCCGGCTCAAAGTACCGGTTTCGGTCACATTATGACCTTCTTCAGCAATGTGGCCTATAATTATTATTTATACATAGGAACAAGTATGAACTTGCAAGTTCGTGAAATAATATGATAGAGGTAAAACAATATGTTATGAATTGTTGTCGAAATAAATAGTTCAACAAGTAAAAAAAATAAAGTTGTAAAAGAGGTGTGATTCAATGATATTTTTAAAATCTTTTCTGCCTAAATTATCTAAAATTTTAAAAATCAGATCTGTTACAAATTGTATTATTATTATTATTATTATTTTTATTATTATTATTATTATTATTATTATTATTATTATTATTATTATTATTATTATTATTATAGTGATTATCTCGTGCTGAACGTTATTCCGATGCAATGTTTTAACCTGGATTTGTTACCAGACACCAGCGTATGGCTACCATGACCGAATTATACATCCTCTAGAGCAGTGGTTCCCAACCTTTGTCAGCTGACGCCCCCCTTTTCAGATACGGGAGTTCTTCGTGCCCCTCCACTTCCTCTACTCATCGCTTCTATAGCCTCTTCGATTGACGCGGAGGATATAGACCTAACCTTATAACACTACACTACATAATGGATTAGGCCTATCTAATACATACTAACTTCATTTTAGCACAATACAAAGAATACACTTTTACAACAAATCCTTAAAGTAGTCAACAAATGTCAGTGAGAGGGTGGACACTGTTTTCTCTTTGTAAGATTCGGTATGTTTGGTTTGATATTTGAAAGGGCAAAGCGGAGATCACTTGCAACATCAAGACAGCGCTGCCTTGTTTCTATGACCCTCAGCGTTCAAAATCCTGACTCACATAAATAGTCTATGTCTTTGAAAATGTAAGTTCAAACTGTTCAAAGCTTCAAAGAAATCACAAAGATATGCCAACGAGACGATAAAATGGGCATAATTTTGCTCCTTACAACACAGCAAATTCCTTATTTCACCTCCAACCCCACGGCTTCGCAGAGGTTTGTGCCGACAGTTAGCAATTAGGTACCAGTGGTTTTGAACGATTGACTTGGTGAGATTCAAAAAATGTTGATTTTACAAAATTGTAATATTCCAGTTAAAAAAACGTAATTCGGAACTCACTTCACGCGCCCCCCCCCCCCTTGATAAAGCCCCACGCCCCCTAGGGGGGCGCCCCCCAGGTTGGGAACCCCTGCCCTAGAGGCTAGAAACGTGGTCTGGTTTCCATATAAATAAATTACATACGTCATTGCGAGCGCAGTTGTCGTCTCGGGGTATTCGGAGATAAATAAAAAAGTCAGTGGTATTAGTTGTAAATACGCAGCTTCAAAGTCCGCTTCATGTAGATCAAAGCGTGTGTGTTCTGTGGAACAACTTGTACCAATGGCTGCGCGCCATTTGCAACAGCAAACAAATCCAGCCATAGACCCATGTTAATCAAAGCTTTGGTGCGGATTTTTTCCTCTATAACATGTGTTATACACAGGAAGGTACATGAGTCAAATCTGTCACGGGTTTAATTGTGCAATTTTCCGCTGCATTAAATACGATTACCCTATGATAACAGATGGCACTGCCAATCGAACTTTCAATATCTACCTGCACTTGCGCATTAATGGTATTTTAGTGCGGTAAGTTTCCATTGATAATTACCTACTCTACAAGGGAATCCATGGTCACGACAGACTTGTAGTCTAATTGGTTTTGATGGCCGGTTAGTAGGTTAAGTTATTTCTATTCCTCGTATATCACTACTGGTTTGTCATTTACAGCGCATATAAAGGAAAGGACTCTAGCAGCGATTATAGCGATAAACGATATCTTCGTCAATTATCCATTACGACAGCTATTCAACTGTCCCGCCTAAAAATTACACCAATTGTGACCTATGGGCCCTGCACGGATAAACAAAACGTTACCAGCATCTGCCCTTCATCCGCACGACTGTCATCCGCCCCGCATCCGCACGACTTTTTTCCGTATTCCCATGTTTGTTATCGGAATCTACTGGCATTACAATAGTATTTTAAATTAGATAAAGCATAAATTACTAAAGGAACATATTTAGACATTTGAGGAAAAAATCGTTCCCTTAGGTTTTGTATGTCATGTGCTATCTTTAAAATGAATGTTATACAACCAGGATTGCAACCCTTCCCTGTTCGGAGATTATGATATGTCGTAAACATCCGGGTCCTAATAATGATATTAAACAAGTGGGTGAGTGGTTAACGTGTCGGTCTACCAACCCCCAAGCTTGCAGGTTCGCTCCTGGCCGTGGCAAGTGATTTTTTTTTGAAAGGCAGAAAAAATACGATACGCATGTCATACGATGTTGGCATGTTAAAGAACCCATTTGAATTCAGTAGGCCGTGTTCATAATGGCAAAATTAATCTCGGCAGTTTCCACCAACACAAAGTTCCTCATTTCTCTACTAGAAAGCGCTATAGTGTTCAAGGAGTATAGATAGCTAACCTCCTTGACTTTCATAGTGCTTCAAGGAACAACAAAATTCGACATGCAAGCTACCCTCTGGGTGTCAAATAACAAAGTTTGCACCCGGTACCCGAGGCCATACGATATTATTATTAAGTTCAGATTGTATTCTAAAAAGTATCCGCAAGTTTTCTCCAAACATTATCCGCAGCTTATCCGCTATCCGTATGGCGAAAAATGTTGCGGATATCCGCATCCGCGCAGGGCTTTAGGCTTAGAAATCATATGCACCCTTCCAAAAATGAAAGACCTAAAGGTATTAGATAGAAATGAATACCTGAAGGCACAGACTTGTGTGAACTCGACAGCTTAGAGGGGAAGGAATGTAGTGGAGGGGGTCACTGCTGCTCTGCTACTGGGAGCGAAACAAAACCTTTTGTCACCAGCTGCCGCCACACCTCGTTTAGTGAGTGGCATTTGGTCACTTGAGATAAAACTCGCAATATAATTACAGATACCACGAGCTGATGTGAACACTTCCGTACCAAGGAGTGAATCAATCACGCTGAAGCACATGGACTCGCCCGCATACGAGATTCGCCATGTGCGCTGCTGATGTTTTGTACCATCCGGTAATTATTGCAGTACACAAAGTGTGATAGCAACCTTTCTGGAAATAGTCCTCTGTGTATCTAAATGTAACCCCTCCAGACTCGTGTATGTGCTGACTCGATAACTATTTCTCATTGAGGACTTAAGATGTAACATCATGGGCGCCTGCAGGATTTTTTCCAGGAGGGGGACAAGTACTGTTTTTCATTTCATTATCTACCTGTCACTTGGTGATGATGAGACGTACCCTCCCCTGCAATTTTCGTTTAATTTCTTACTTGCTTCGTGATATTCATTATTTGGCTGCTCTGAAACCTTTGGGTACATTCTATTTATGGCATGAATGTGAGTAGTAGTTTTTTAGTTCAGATTTATTGTCCAAAGAAGTCGCTTTTCTTTGTGAACCATCGTCATAATATTCAATTCTTAAAAACAGGTAAAAGGTAGTTGTAACACCATGTATTGACAAAAATAACAAGTAGTTCCGTGAAGAACTATACAGCCTATTTTCATATATCCTACTTATGTTAATTGCCACTATCAACATACACAATTTCAGTTTGATTGCTGTAATAGATTCGTAGATATTGAGAACCGACTAAATATTTCGGATGGTCGCCATGTTGGATTTTATATATGTAGGTCCTAGAGTTATGTACTGTTACATGCAGATTATTGTGAACGTGTAGTATTCAAACTTCAATCGCATAATTAGGACACAAGAAAAACAAGGAGATTTAAAATTTTTTCACAGCTGCCATCTTGAGGTTATGGAAACAATTGAAATAAATTAGATGCCAGTGGATTAACATTCGGATAAAGATTTACTGTACCAAGTTTCACTGCACGCGGATGGTTAAATTGCGAGAAACGTCCATGTGAATATTTATAATTCACGTCACCGCCATGTTGGATTTGTGATCACCAGGTTATTTAAAGTCCTAGAGGTGAACTTAAGTTCATAGCCCCTATGAACATTAAAAAATGCAGTTTGATTGCTAAAATAGATTCGTAGATATTCAGTATCGTCTAAATATTTCGGATGGTCGCCATGTTGAATTGTTAAATGTATAGGCCATAGAGTCATGTACCATTAAAGGAAAATTATTGCGTAGGTTCATTATTCAAACTTTCACTTCGATCGCATGACTACATCACAAGAAATAAAAACTTAATTTTAAAATTCGCACTGCCGCTATCTTGGGGTTATGTAAACAATTGAAATAAATTAGATACCAGTGGATTACAATGTGTGTAAATAATTCCTGTACCAGGTTTCAGTGCGCTTGGAACATTAAATCGCGAGAAAGGTCTATTTAAAATTTTAAAAATTCGCTTGGCCGCCATGTTCGTTTTGTAGTTAACCGGCTTTTGAAAGTCTTATAGATGGACTTCCAGTAGTGCCCTTTATCTCCGTACAAAATTTTAGGGAGATACCGCTAATAGTTTCAGAGATATAGAATGCCGGTGAAATATTTCGCACATCCGCCATCTTGTGATTATGTAAACAATTGAACGAAGTTAGATGTCGGTGCATTACAATGTATATAAACAAATACTGTACCAAGTTTCATTGCGTTTGGTTGGTCAAATCACGAGAAACGTCTATTTAAATGTCGCGAATTCGCTTGCCCTCCATGTTGGTTTTGTAGTTACCAGGTTTTCAAAAGTCACATAAGTGAACTTATAGTAGTGCCCTCTATCACCATAGAAAATGTCAGGGTAATATCGGTAATAGTTTCGGAGATATTGAATGCTGGTGAAATAATTCGCACAGCCACCATGTTGGATTGGTGAGTCGTAACAAAATTTGAAGGGCACGGTCGAGGTCGCCGGGAATAGTGCTATGAACTTTCCGAGTTTCATTGAAATTGCTCCTGCCGTTTAGATTTTATTAGGGGGGGGGGGGCACACACACGAATCACACACACACACACACCCACACACACACACACGCACACACACACGGACAAAAGGTGATCTCATAAGCCTATTTTTTCAAAATTGAAAATAGGCTAAAAATAACAAGTAGTTCCGTGAAGAACTATACAGCCTATTTTCATATATCCTACTTATGTTAATTGCCTCTAGCAACATACACAATTTCAGTTTGATTGTTGTAATAGATTCGTAGATATTGAGAACCGACTAAAAATTTCGGACGGTCGCCATGTTGGATTTCATATATTTAGGTCCTAGAGTTATGTACTGTTACATGCAGATTATTGTGTACGTGTAGTATTCAAACTTCAATCGCATAATTAGGACACAAGAAGTAACAAGGAGATTACCATTGGATTACCATTCGTATAAGGATTTACTGTTCCAAGTTTCACTACACTCGGATGGTTAAATTGCGAGAAACGTCCATGTGAATTTTTATATTTCGCGTCGCCTCCATGTTGGATTTGTGAACACCAAGTTATTTAAAGTCCTATAGGTGAACTTAAGTTCATAGCCCCTATGAACATTAAGAAATTCAGTTTGATTGCTATAATAGATTCGTAGATATTCAGAGCCGACTAAATATTTTGGATGGTCGCCATGTTGAATTGTTAAATGTATAGGCCATAGAGTCATGTACCATTAAAGGAAAATTATTGCGTAAGTTCAATATTCAAACTTTCAATTCGATCGCATGACTACATCACAAGAAATAAAAATTTAATTTTAAAATTCGCACATCCGCCATCTTGAGGTTATGTAAATAATTGAACTAAATTAGATACCAGTGCATTACAATGTGTATAAATATTTCCTGTACCAGATTTCAGTGCGTTTGGAACATTAAATCGCGAGAAAGGTCTATTTAAAATTTTCAACTTCGCTTAGCTGCCATGTTCGTTTTGTAGTTAACCGGTTTCGGAAAGTCTTATAGATGGACTTACGTAGTGCCCTTTATCTCCGTAAAAGATTTCAGGGAGATACCGCTAATAGTTTCACAGATATGGAATGCCGGTGAAATATTTCGCACATCCGCCATCTTGTGGTTATGTAAACAATTGAACGAAGTTAGATGTCGGTGCATTACAATGTATATAAACATATACTGTACCAAGTTTCATTGCGTTTGGTTGGTTAAATCGCGAGAAACGTCTATTTAAAAGTCGCAACTTCGCTTGGCCGCCATGTTCGGTTTGTAGTTACCAGATTTTCAAAGGTCACATAAGTGAACTTATAGTTTTTCCCTTTATCACCATACAAAATATCAGGGTAATATCGGTAATAGTTTCGGAGATATTGAGTGCTGGTGAAATATTTCGCACAGCTGCCATGTTGGATTGGTGAGTCGTAACAAAATTTGAAGGGCACGGTCGGGGTCGCAGGGAATAGTGCTATGAACTTACCGAGTTTCATTGAAATCGCTCCAGCCGTTTAGATTTTATTAGGGGGGGGGGACACACACACGAATCACACGGTGATCTCATAAGCCTATTTTTTCAAAATTGAAAATAGGCTAAAAATCAAGCAATTCATTAAAATGGTAATGTTAATTCGGTTCGCCGATTTTCTATTTTCAAATAACCCCAAATTGCTAAATAAAACGGTGGAATTATCCCTACATCAAAATCAGTTAATTATCAGGAACTTCAATTTATGAAGTAAACTGGTGAGGCAATGAACAATCGAAATATTTTTGGGATTCCAGGAGGGGGCGGGGGGAGGGGGAAGGGGGGGGGCACGTCCTTTCCATCCCCTGCGGGCGCCCATGTGGAACATGCAACTACAATACACGAAATAATATCAGGAGCTCATGCACGAATTAAAATTAAAGAGAAAACAAAATTGGAGAGATGTTTTCATCACATATGCGATGACTGTCAATAATTGTAGTAAATGTTGTTAGAGTTCAGACACGTGCTAACACGTGCGGCGGTTCCATCACAAGGCATGCATTATACTTAGATGTCTTGTACCAAACGACGAGTGTATTTGCCGGTGGTGTGAGAAGTTATGTGATCGTTATCACGCCTTGCAGAGTCCGAGGACGCCATGCTCTCTAACAAGATTATGTAGTGAGTAAGTTTGAACTCTTGCATAAATGTGTGATTTATATTGCTTTTCTGTATGGCCATTGGTTGCAATAAAATGATATGATATTAACAGTACTATAGAAAGCTTCATTAGCCTCAAACTCGGTGTTCTACAATACAGTACATCAGTAGGTTCTAAGATCGCCGTAAACTAGCAGTTAAACGTGGGCAAATTTGATGACCTAAATTGCCGTTTCATTTGACTATTTTCCCGAAATTCTTAAATTTGCCCTTGACCGAGTTATGTGAGTCCTAACGAGCGTTAATGAGTTACAACAGGAGATATGATACTGTATCGCTCAGCTAACATGTACCATTCCCGCGTGCGAAATCTTCACAGGAGTGAATGGAGAGGATATCCTCAACATATTCTCCAATTGAACGTGAATGAAAGAGTGAAGGGAGCCTACCTGTCTCCCTTAAAAGCATCCTTACTTGAGATACAATTACTTTAAGGACTGTTTATATCCCTAGGGATAGCACAACATGTTGCTCGAAAAAGCTGCTACAGACTTTCTTGGAATACCATTCGTCCCCTAACCTGGGAATGTATCAGCCAAGCTTTGATCGATAACCAGAGTAAGTACAACTCGATAAGGGGAAATTCATGCATGTTTCGACACGTATTGTTTGCCAGTAATAGTTTCATGGAAATAAATGATTCATCTCTACTTAATATAAAACAAAGTCCCCGATTCTTGGATGTCACGGGTATCACGAGAACCATTGGACGGATTTTGACGCGGTTTTCAGCATTCTGTAAAGGATATCTCGAGGAAGGGTTCTGTAGATCAAGGTAAGCCAAGCAGCAACGATTTCAGTGGGAAAAAGGGCGAAAAAAAAAACCTAGCGTCCGTGCGCTTTTTAAGCATACGCTGGGCAAAATGTAAAAATATTAATATACTACAGTATGTGTGAAGGAATTGTTCAGCATGAATAGTTCTACATAATAGTCCCCGAGAGCATATCTCTATCTTCAATACATCGCCCACTATAAGTGTATTTACGTCTTCATTGCTTTCAACAGTCTCCATTCAATTCCTGAGGCGACAGTTTACGACCTAGGTAGGGGCGAGCCTATCACCTCAGTTACAGCCTAGCTCGCGGGCGAGCCTATTACCCCAGATACAGCCAGCAGCAAACAGTCGAGTCGTGTTGAGTTAAGACTTCAGAGAAGAGTGGTTGTGTTTGGAGTTTCCCTGGAAGAGCAACTCTGCGGTTCTGTACTTCGCCTGTGAACTTTTCGTTCCGCAGAATACACAGTCAAGTTAAGATTTTACGGAAGGGAGATTTGTGTTACATGCACCTCACCATTCATAAATTGCGTCTGACAAGAATTCGTTGCACACATATCTCCATGATAATATAATTCATAGTCCATTCAGTGATTTCAACCCTTCATGCCAAGACATAAAATGGATATAGGTCGTAGTTCATTGACAACGAAAAAAAAAATAGCGCTTAATCACATAATGCATTCATAACTGTTCCCGGGCGAACAACAACACGAACAATAGGAGATATAAACAGTTTAGAATGTGAAAATAAGTTATCACACATTAGTAAAATTTCTATATTGGGAATGGAGGAAGCCAATTAAATCCGGTAAAGTTATTAAATTAGTCACAATTTAATGTTGACAGGAGAATATGGTATAGGAAAGCGACAGATGAAAAACACAATAAGATGCATGTGAGACAAATATAAGGGCATAAAAGATGGCATCCAAAACAATAATTCACAACCGTCTTAAGCGTAATGTAGACTATGTTATATAAGTCAGCACCAAACCATTTGGGTTTTATGCATACGTATGATATTCTCCATTGATAGTTTGTTAATCAATTTAAGTAATGAAATTGTTGGTTACTCGCTTGGCTTCACTTCTATCACATTCATCGAGCTCCAGACAAGCTTGCTTTGGCGATAAAGGGAATGGGGGTGGATTAAACGTCCTATATTTTGAATAAATAGAGAAACCAGACCCTCCTTACATTTCCGAAACACATTTGCAAGTTTTAATCCGGGTAAGATTTTAACTTGGTGTCACTATGGGCGAGGGGGTTTACAGAAGGAAATACGCTCTTGCTGTAATCTCAGCAAGTTCATTGGGGGAAATCTAATTAGCAAATTACTTTCCATGTGGATGTCTTTAGCCCACCCGTCTGCATGTGCCTCAATGTTGGCGTGGCGTCATGTTTGAGATGTGATGCATTGCATTTCGTGGGAAAATCAAAGAAGAGGGATTGGAGGTAAATTGGCTTTCAGTGGTGGTTCATTTAGTTTTGGTGATGAATGGTCTTTTTTAGCCTACTTTCGATTTTTGAAAAAAAATGACAGTTGACTCATGAGATCTACACGGGCCAAAAGTTGTCAATCAAACACGACGGAACCGAATTGAACGAAATTTGGTACAGAGATAGCACTAGCAAAGGGCATCTCAGCATCATGTTTTATATCGCCGCCATCTTTACCAAAACTCAATAGAGGCCACTCAAACGTTCAAAACTTAAAATCAAATTACGACTGAACTAATTGTCCTATCTCGACCTTTGATAATTACATACCTTCATATAGGATCCGTCTTGCGCCCAAAGTATAAGGTCATCAACCGTACCATTTCAAGATGGTAGCCGTGTGATTTGTGCAAGCATTATATTCAATAACTTAGGACCCACCAATTCCAATTATCGAACCGACGGTGGCTATCCTGAACGACGTGACCCATTGGTTATTATACGTTTATATTATATAATATTATACTAGCAGTGACTTTAAAGAGCTGAGCCGTCTCTGTCACATGACAAGATGACACCTCTCGTAACTGATATATATTTCAGTAGTTCGAATAACTTGCTTGCCATAATAGCCTACTGATATAATTAATATGAACTCTGTATAAAATAGATTATAATGTAGATACATGGGTTAGTTTTTTAGTTTTGGCACCTTAGTTATAACTGGATTAATAACTCACTTAGAAGGTTCCAAGTTTCACAGGCCCTCGATGTAGTCCCCACCGTTGCGTACAACGTGTTCCCAGCGATGCGGAAGTCGTTGGATCCCGTTAGCACTGCCCAATCTATTGATGGTACGAAGAGAGCGCTCGGCAGCATGATTAACGTCTTCAATGGTACGGAAGCGCTGCCATACTGTTCCCCGAGGGCAAACCGTTAATGCGGCGTACTATTGTTCGTTTCTGCAAGACCATCTCCGAGGAGCTCTGAGAAGGAAACGGCGCCACCACATGGTTACACCGCCCATCGTTCTGCATGACAATGTCAGGGCACACACAGCAGGCGTTGTGTCAGCATTGTTGGATCGCTGGGGCTGGGAGGTCCTCTATCACCCTCCATATTCTCCCGACATCAGTCCCTGCGACTATGATCTCATCCCGAAGATGAAAATTACAATGCGCGGGGAGCAGGCTGCCAAGCGCTCTCTTCGTACGATCAATAGATTGGGCAGTGCCAACGGAATCCAACGACTTCCGCATCACTGGAAACACGTTGTACGCAACGGTGGGGACTACATCGAGGGCCTGTGAAACTTGGAGCCATCTAAGTGAGTCATTAATCCAGTTATAACTAAGGTGCCAAAACTAAAAAACCAACCCATGTATACTGCACTGAAGAAATCGTTTATTTCAAGTCATTATTTGCCAACACGTTGTATCTAAGTCGGTTGATAACACTGAGATATTATGTAAAGCGTTGATCTCACACGTGGTCATACCTACTAGAGTTACCATTTTACTTGAATTCTTTCATATTTATTGTTTTGTAACTACTCAGACGTCATTAGATTAAGCGTTATAGTGTGCATATTACAATGGAAAATATTAATTAAAAATCCGGGCTGTAGAAACTGGATTTTGATGGCAGCTGATCTGTATTGAACAGTGGTATTCGATCACAGATTGTGCATAATATCGTCGTTACCTAGGAGATCCTAAGAATGTATAGCTCTTTCTGAGAGAAAGCAGTGTTAATATAATCACAGAACAGAAATTACTGAGGTAGAGCGGGTGGCTTTGTAAATGCCTGGCCTCCAGAATTATAATACAATCTTGTAATAGTTCAACTTCTAGTCATGATAGCGCTCCTATTACCTTTATGTGACGTAAAGAAGAGTGCACAGTTCCTTGTATAAGAGTTGTGGAAGTCGATCCTTGCTTACTAATGGCTCCTGATTTTAGGGGTATCACATTAGGTCAGATCCTGATACGTAAATGTTCTAGACAGGGAAGCCTTTCTAATTGAGAACTCAAGAATGTAACTGGAGCAAACTCTACTACAACGAACATTCAATTACAGCCTACTCCTTGATAAGGACAAAGAGTTATAACTCTATGCCCATACATTTAGGAGAAAGTAGGCTATAATATGTTCTTTGCTGAACATCTTGTTTTTATATAGATTCCATGAAGAGGAACACAAAGAACACTACCATCTCAGATATATTTGTTCTTGTACTAACTGACTTTCCCAATGTGAATGAAATTATTATCATGAAACTTAAATATCATATCGTTCTTTGAGGATATTGCTTGAACCTAGGTATAACAATGCTTACACTGAAAACTTCCACATACTTCTCATATAGTATATTTACAGTACATACATTGACATTTGTTAGGGCATCTATTATTTAAAAAAAGGCCACACGCTAAATTCGCTATCTCCAATTTGGATAGTTTTACAAGGAAACGAAAACCTATTTATATATTTCTGATTTTGCTTCTCAAATTGCTGAATTTCATATGGATATAAGTGTATTTTATTATAAGACCTGCTCTCAGTTTAGAATATTATGTATTTAGAAGTGTTTTTATATCCTATTATATCTGAAGATTGATTGAGTGAAGCAAAGAAAGTCCAGTGTTGCCATTGTTTAACTTGTCAAGATAGTGGGGATATCTGACTTAGCTTCTATGTACCTAAATGACTGATTGTTTCATTTCTGGTCAAAGTGCAGAAGTAAGCTTCATGTATAAGTTTCCGAATTCCTCTCAAATTCACTTTCGTGGAAGAATTTTAATTCTTAATGCTTTCCTTATTTTGAGGCTGCCGATCTGACAAAACTTAACATGTATTTTATTCAATATGTGTAATGAGAATAAGTGCTGTAGGTTTAAACAGAAATTAACTGCTCAGTGTACAATTCGTGAAATGGATAGTCAAGTTCAGTACATACGACACTTTACATACTCGAAGTATGATAAATGTAACAAGTAGTTCCGTAAAGAACTATACAGCCCATTTTCATATATCCTGCTCATGTTAATTTCTTCTAACAACATACAAAATTTCAGTTTAATTGCCGTAACAGATTCGTAGATATTGAGAACCGTCTAAATATTTCAGATTGTCGCCAGGTTGGATTTTTATTTTTGTACTATTACATTAAGATTATTGTGTACGTGTGGTATTCAAACTTCAATCGCATGATTAGAACACAAGAAGTAAAAACGAGATTTTAAAATTACGCACAGCAGCCATCTTGTGATTATGCAAATAATTGAAATAAATTAGATGCCAGTGGATCAACATTTGTATAAGCATTTAACGTGCAACGTTTAACAGCACTCGGATAGTTAATTCGCGAGAGTCGTCCATTTAAATATTTATACTTCGCGTCGCCGCCATGTTGGATTTGTGCTCACCAGGTTAATGAAAGTCCTATAGGTGAACATATGTTCATAGTCTCTATGAACATAAAAAAATTCAGTTTGGTTGCTGTAAAAGATTCATAGATATTGAGAACCGTCTAAATATTTCGGAAGCTCGCCATTTAGGATTGTTATATGTATAGGCCATAGAATTATGTACCATTCAAGGACAATTATTGCCTAGGTTCATTATTCAAACTTTCACTTCGATCGCATGAATACGACACAAGAAATAAAAACTTAATTTTAAAATTTCGCACAGCCGCCATATTGAGGTTATGTAAACAATTGATTTAAATTAGATGGCAGTGCATTACAATCTGCAAAATCATTTACTGTACCACATTTCACTGCGCTCAGAGAGTTAAATCACGAGAAAAGTCTATTAAATATTTCAAATTCGCTTGGTCGCCATGTTCGTTTTTTACTTTACAAGTTTATGAAATATACATAGATAAACTTGTACCAGTACCCTTTATCACCGTACAAAATTGCAGGGTAATATCTGTAATAGTTTCGGAGATATAGAATGTCAGTGAAATATTTTGCACAGCCGCCATTTTGAGGTTATGTAAACAATTGAACTAAATTAGACTCCAGTGCATTGCTATGTGTATAAACACTTGCTGTACCTAGTTTCATTACGTTTGGATGGTTAAATCGTGAGAAAAGTCTATTTAAAAGTCTCAACTTCGCTTGGTCGCCATGTTCGTTTTCTACTTTACAAGTTTATGAAATATACATAGGTAAACTTGTATCAGTACCCTTTATCACCGAACTAAATTGCAGGGTGATATCTGTAATAGTTTCGGAGATATAGAATGTCAGTGAAATATTTCGCACAGCCGCCATTTTGAAGTTATGTGAACAATTGAACTAAATTAGACTCCAGTGCATTACAATGTGTATACACATTTGCTGTACCAAGTTTCATTACGTGTGGATAGTTAAATCGCGAGAAAAGTCTATTTAAAAGTCTCAACTTCGCTTTACCGCCATGTTGGTTTTGTAGTCACCAGGTTTTTGAAAGTCTCATAAGTGAACTTCTAGTAGTACCCTTTATCACCGTACACAATTTCAGGGCGATATCGGTAATAGTTTCGGAGATATTGAATGCTAGTGAAATATTTCGCACAGCCGCCATTTTGCATTGGTGAGACGTAACAAAATTTGAAGGGCACGGTCGAGGTCGCCGGGAATAGTGCTATGAACATACCGAGTGTCATTGAAATCGCTCCAGCCGTTTAGATTTTATTAGGGGGACACACACACACGAATCACACACACACACACACACACACACACACACACGGACAAAAGGTGATCTCATAAGCCTATTTTTTCAAAATTGAAAATAGGCTAAAAATCTAGGAATGTCTACCAAGGAATCAGAAAGCAAATATATAATTATACCTTTCATAACAGGCTGCTTGATGGCTACAGATAGACTACCTTGATAGCGGATGTGGCAATATCCATGACCACTGTTCGACAGATGTATCCAGGGCACGACACGTGTTTACGAATTGAGAAGTATTCGTTCCACGGGCTCTGAGCATCACTGTATTTTTTCTTTTCACTCGGTCAACAAGCATTTTTCCCAATATGATTGGCGGGGGGTACACTGATATACAACTCTGGTCCAGAAAAACATTACATGTATTAATATTATTCATCCACTAACTACACTTGTGTGAAGCTAAATTTGCAGGTTATAATTTATAACGCTCTATTAGTTCCAACGTTCACCGCCAAGTGCTGACTGCGATACCATCTAGTAGGCAAGTCTACAAGCTAGGTGTCGTGGACGGTAACATGTGGTAGCAAAAGTAGGAATTTCTTGACATTACTCTCTGCAGTCCTTACTTGAATTAAAAACAGATAACACACACTAATACAATCATCACACTTAACACCGATTCTGCTCACACCAAAAGTACACGGGGCTACATGACCACGTTATCGCAGCCCCTATACTAAGGAAACAACCAACCAACCAACCAACCAACCAATATTATTCACTCATAAATACGCGGGATAATATTTATACATGTATTTTTTTTTCAGGACCAGCGTATGATGTACCCAATTATATTGACCGACTGCAAAGTATGCATTGACATTTTGTACTGGCAAAACTGTAAAACGGCTTCAATGCTTCACTTCTCCACATGACAGTCACTAAACATGGTTTATACCAACATCCCTCCATTCCGTGGGATCGCCCTTTTGATAAGACTTGTCCCATGCTTACAATTCTTTACCTCGTACATCCTCTTTACTTTTTATCCTCTGTTTTATCCGTCTCCGAATTAACTTACAACAGTTCGTATTCCATTCACGCACCAAGTTCTGCCGTAGTTCCTTCTTCCTGTTTTAGCACAGGAAATTCCCGCCACACAATCTTGAACGTCGCCTAAATCCATTTAAAATAAATTACCCAGGCATGTTTTCTGTTGTTTGTTACTCATCCTTCACGTTTGTTTTCAACGCTGGAAAGTAAGGGAGGGGGAAGAGACGAGAACTTTTCTAAAACTCTTGTTTTGAAGATTCAGACTCCACTAGGCGTTATGAATGTCTTGGTTTGTCGCCCTGCCGCTCATCTCATTAAGCGCTGGAGTAGGTGTCATGCCTTGACTTTAAGTGGGGCTAATTCACTTGGAATGTATTATACATACATGTGTTGGATGGAGGAGATGTACTAACTATATTCCTCCCTGGTGGATAGAATATTCCTGCTCCTCTTGCTGCCAAAGACGCAAATGCAAACGAAGTGAAGTAAATAATACATGGGTTATACAACCGTCAAGTCTCTTGGTGCGCTCTGCCACTCTCGTGTAAGTCATGTTGAAATGTTGGATGCCTGTTTTACCGGACTTACTTATGTGCCTCAAAGGTTCTGTGAAATATATCAGAAGGAGGAACTAAACAGAAGATGCATAAAATACTCTAATGGTATTTAAAATAATCCACAAACCCTACAACACACTTTTGGCAACGTTTATAAATCTCTTGAAAACTATCAGCAGAGGTATCTTCATTAACTGATCTCAGAACCACAGCTACAACTTCTTGAACTGCCACTTAGAAATGTGTCCTCAACATCACCCAGTATTCAGGAGACACCTTACCAACGTATCAATAAATTCCCATAAGTGGTATTAATGATTACATGGTATTTACAGGCAATCATGAGATATGATGCACAGTTTATCAGGAATTTTATTATTTTTAGCCTACTTTCGATTTGTGCAAAAAAAAAAAAAAAATGAAAGTACACTTAAAATATCTACACGGGCCAAACGTTGTCACAGTCTGTCTGTCCCCCTCCCCCACCCCCTCCCCCTCCCCCACCCCCTCCCCCTCCCCCACCCCCTCCCCCACTTCCCCCTATCAATTCAAACACGACGAAACCGAATTGATTGAAATTTGGTACAGAGGAAGCACTAGCAAAGGACACCTCAGTGGCGCGTGTTTTATATCACCGCCATCTTGACAGAAACGTAATGGTGGCCACCCAAATTGTCAAAGCTTAAATCCAGTTACTACTAACCTAATCATCTGATCTCTACCAAATTATGCAACAACATACCCTCATGTGGGAAGCGTCCTTTGGCAGAACTACAAGGTCATCAGGCAACTAGTTGGAAGATGGCGGCCGTGTATGTGTGCAAATCGATCCCATCAATTCTAACACAATGAAACCAAACCGAACAACCTTTGGTACAGAGGTAGCTCTAGCAAGGGACAACTCAGTGTCATGTATTACTCTTATATCGCTGCGATCATAACAAAAAACAAGATGTTCAGTTAAGATAGCCTACTTTCTCCTAAATGCATGGGTATTGTTATAACTCTTTGTCCTTTTCAAGGAGTATAATTGAATGATGGTTGTAGTAGCTTGTTGTTTACCAACAACAAGTTCGTCTTCAGTCGTCTTTTATAAATTGTTCATTTGAGAGAACCAGCTAAACCTGAGGAACAATTTAGCAAAGAATTGAAAAATGAGAAGTTGACGGGATTATAAAGAAAGGGACGTAAGCCTAAGATCGCGGAAAGCGCTGTGTCGTGTACTGTATGCTCGTTGCCCATAGATGGTCATACTAACTGCATGACTGACTTAATTAATTAATTAATTAATATATTTAATTAATTACCGATAATAAATTACATATATCCTATTTATTTATCTACATATCTGTCTATCTCTCTATCTACTTCTCTATCTAAATATTTATTTTAATTGATTCATTTATGTATGTATTTATTAATTAATTAATGTATTCATTTATCAATGTGTTACATGATGAATTGTTATATTGAAAGAAAGATACGGCGAATGAACCTAAGAAGAATGCTGGAGATAGTGTTTTTAAGTGCTATTGTTAGGTAAGGTATGAGAATTCCACTAGTCCATTTCCTTTCTGACGTGTTGAGCCTCAAGTGCGCTATGTAGGTATCAGCCAAGTCAATTTGGGGAGAAAATACCATCAAGGATGTTTTTATTGCAATCTGTCCAAGATTTGTACAAATATTTAATGAGTTAGTTATTGAGGTTTTAAGGGGTGGAACTACGAGGTCATCTGCCCCTCAAAAAGGATTTAGTGAGATTGGGAGTTTAGTTAATGTTATGTTATTGGTTTTACGTCCCTTTTAATTACTCTGGCTTTTAAAGACGCTGGAGCTCCGGAATTTTGCCCCGAAGGGGATCTTTAACGTGCCAGTAAATCTACTGACACGGCTCCCTCGCATTTGCGAACCCTCAAATACCAGCTGACTGCGCCAGGATACGAACCTGCAACCTTGGGCCCAGCAAGCAAGAACGTTACCGCTGAGCCACACAGCCAGTTGAGCAGGAATTTCATGTCCACTACGCTTTCTTGTGAGAGAAACACATATAAAAAATATGCAGAAAAAAGTTTGCTAAAATTCTGTATCATAATAAATGAAAATAACATTTTAGGACGTTTAGTATTTCGCAAATCAAAACAAATGTGTGTTTCTGCGCAAAGGTATACGCACTTCTCAGCAGATCCACACTTAGCCAGTTGCCACTTCTATTAACGTGATATAGGCCTAATGCACAGCCTGTCCCGTCTTGTCATTGCCACTGAGATGTCGAGGTTAGACAAGTCGGTGTCTCGCCTGGGCACGCGATTATCGCCGCGACGCTCGTGATGGGCGCTAATCCCGCGGCATTAGCTCACCATGTACGCGTCAAGGCGCTCTCCAATGACGGATTGCCGCCTGCAATGGACTCCAGATTAACAGCTCTGCTTGAGAGACGGGAAGCTAGGAAGAGATGCACATTGAAAGAAGAGATTGCACGTACAGTCTTCGTAGAAAACTAGGACATTAAAGTAGAGAATCTAAGGAAATGGTGAAACGAAATCATAAATGGAAAAATAAAAGGTTCAGTTATTATTTTACACAACAAAATGAAGAAATGCTTTCTACCGTAACATATGTGGTACGTGGCGCGTGTAATACTTAAACTTAATACAGATAGCGATCTTCTAGGCAACCATCTCACAAGCGGGAAATAGCCGTAGACAAGTTCAAAATCAACACAATATTCGCTTTGTACGAACAAGTTTGTTTGTTATCGAGGTCAGACTTGTGAAAGTTTACCGAAAATATTATCCAATTAACACTTCAGCTGATTAATGCTAAAGGAAAAAATAAATAAATTAACTGATTAAAGTTAAATTGAAAACAAAATCAACAGATTATAGGTAAAAGTTAAAGTTTTGATTAAGTCAAAGGAAAGAGAAAATTAACTGTTTCCATTTGTGCTCTTCATTCACTAGTTGATGGAGCAGATTAGCTGTCTATTTGATGAGAGCGTGTTTCATGGTACTCGATACCTTTTAATCTCTTTTAAGCGCGCGGTAACACAATATTTCGATAATCGATCATGAGATGTTGGTAGTAGATTGGGGACGCAGCAATCTGTTGCCTCTATCGCACTTCGTTGGCGGGAAAAACGCTGATTGAGCAAAAGCACTTAATACATCAGATCAAGAAATGTAATCTTCTATTAGCCTGAACTTACTATATATACAGGGTTCAGGGTGTACTAAAAGTGGCGTCCTATAATATCATTGTAGGATAGAGGACATTATATCGAATAATTTACCTCTAGATCACTAAACCTCTTACACATAACATTACTAAGCCTTGGTAAATTTGACTACTTGAACATTAAGTTGTTTTAGCTTCTATAAAGGCCTAATAGGATAATTTTTCGGATATGTTGAGTTGTCATAAACCTAACATGAATCAAAATACGTACACGAAAAATTATTTGTTGTGACTGGTTCTGAAATAAATAAATAAATAAATAGATAAATAAACTTAGTTCACCTGCACTATTACCAACAGTTCATCAACATTCCAACGCCGAAAGCAAATACCACAAATATCAGCACGAACAGCACTCGCCGCACCCACCGCAGGACGACATTACAGAAACCTTTGAAAGCAACTAGAGGGTCAATAATGAGTTCTAGCTGCAGAACTAGACTTTACATTAACAGCAGCTCAAAATGTCCACCACTCATCTGATGTTCTCATCGTTTCATTTGAGAGGCTGGAACATCGTGGTCATTTATCGCCGTGTACTTCGGTGCGTATATAAGGTATCTGTTAACCTGTGTTAATGTGATGTCTGTAGTAGTGTATTTGTAATTCACGTGAAGATTGGAAAGGGAGCGGCCGTGGTCTTAAATTAGAAACCATCCAAGAATTCGCCTGGAGTAGAAGAGGGAAACTACGGATAACCACTTACATCGGAATAAAATCCACCTCTTGTCAGGACTACCTCAGAAGGCTGAGTGTGCCTTGATTCAGCCCTCATAACCAGAATTAAATTTCTTGGCATGGGCAGAAATCGAACCTTGACTTCAGGGGTGACAGCCAAGAATGCTAGCCACTACGCCACGATGTGGACCCACTCATATTAAGGCATCTCCTTGCTCGACCCACAATACCTTGGATTGCCCCACGTATCAATTCTTGTCGGATAATAGCATCGAGGTGGTTCTTCTTCTTCTTCTTCTTATTATTATTATTATATTAGCTATAATAAATATCGTCCATCTAATGCCGAGCTCAGTTTTCAAGTGTAAGATTCTACTGCCCGCAAGAATTCCTACGCGACTACAGTGTAGCTGTGAGCGTGGAGGCTGCTCTCTATCTTATTCATGGGGGCAAGTAAGTCTCTTGGATACAACGGGTCACAAACCAATGCTTCCACTAAAAGTCACTTTTCAGCCATTGTTTACGGTAACGGCGCGAGTTACTGCCACTTCATGCATACTAGAAAAGTGGATTCCAGCGAAACCAACAGATTGCGTAGGAATCAGGATGCGTGCGACTTAAATATTCAGTTACAGCAGCTCAACTAGCGCCTACATTTCAGGACGTTCTTTCAAACGCACAGTTGGGGAGCAGGAAGATAATTGGTTCAATTCTTTAGACCCATTCGATAAATGAAGCACAAGCAACTAAATAATATATCTACTCCTCTTTATTCCCCTTTTCAACGGTCGCGGATGAGATGCGAAGAACGTATATGTGGCAGGGGTTTTTACGGCCTGATGCCCTTCCTAACTTCAACCACATACGAGATTAAATGAATGGAGATGGATGAATCTGCGCGAGGAGATGGAATGAATCAGACGTGGCCTAGGTTAGGTAGCGTCCCGGCATTTGCCTGGAGTTGACAATCGGGAACCATTTCATAGACGGCCAACGGTGGGGCTCGAACCCACATCTACCAAGTCCACAGGCAGCATGGTACCATGGTCTAGCGCTGTGCGTTAGTGAGCGTAATAATAGTAATAATAATCATCATCAGAGGAAAAACAAGTGAAGGATTTAAAGCTGTTAGGTCGTGTAATGCGAAATGGTGCTAGCCATGTAGATGGAAGTTAGATAATTAAAACGTCCATCTCCAACGGAGATCTAACACACAAACACTGGCTTTGTACACCGGTGATATATGATCTTTGAGCTATAGCAGGACACTTAAATTTTTATTTGGCAATGATACGTCTGTGATGTTGTCCCGTGCCAGCCAAACATATTGCGAATTGGTGCCCGATGTGAACTACGCATAGATTCCGAGAATTACAGCAATTCTAGGAATAGTAATATTTTATTTTTAATCGCTTATCTTACAAGCTTGGCTACACCCACGGACTCTGCGAGGGAACTTTCTTCTATCGCCACAAGGACAGTGTCTTGGAGCAGGGCGCTGTATGTCAGCAGATACAACTGGGGATGGTGACAGGTCAATCGCTAATTTGGGAGTGGGTCGGAAGTTGGCCTTGGGCCTGTTGAAAGGCACCGTCTCGGCATTTGCCTGGAGGTGACTATGGGAAACAACCATTTTCAGGACGGTCGATGTGGGATTCAAACCAACACTCTCCTGATACCAGTGAGGCACGGGATAGCGCGTCAGCGCTCTCGGTCCCTGCTGCCAGTAATAATAATAATAATAATAATAATAATAATAATAATAATAATAGTAAAACTGGGATGAACTACAACAGGCCTTGGTCACAACAGCACAGGAGACAGTTCCACAGACGAAGTCAAAGAAACATGCGTGGTGGAATAATACATGTGATTCAGTGGTAAAGCAAAGACAACTTGCCTGGCAGAAATGGAACTCGGGAAAGAACCAAGATAATTGGGAAAACTTCGTGAACGAGAGACAACGCGCTGCAAAAATCATCCGCAATGTAAAACGTGCCTACAACAAGAGCCAACTAACTCAAATTGAGCTAGACTTTCAGAGGAACAACACAAGGGACTTCTACATAACCTTCAAACGCAATCGAAGCAAATACAATCCTCCGAGTCTACAGTTCAAAGACTCAAATGGGAGACTAGCTTACAGTGAAAGAGAAAATTGCCAGATTCTAGCGAAATACTTTGAATCCCTCCTTAATTGTGAGACTCCAAACTCCACTTTCTCATTTGAAGACAACATAAAAGTCCACCCAGATTCATCCCCTCCAACGAAAGAAGAAATCAAACAGATTATCCAGTCACTTAAGAACAACAAGGCACCAGGTGAGGACTCGATAATCGCCGAACTGTGGAAGTATGCTGGTGAAAAGATGATTGATAAATTGACTGACATTATCAAGGAGATTTGGGAAACTGAGAAACTTCCACGTGATTGGACTTCTGCCTTGATTCATCCCCTGCATAAGAAAGGTGAAAAAAAACGGACGTTAACAACTACCTCCTATTGATAACTTACAAAATTATTTCAAAAGCTCTACAGATTAGGGTAGAACAACAACTTGATCCACAATTCTGAGAGTACCAAGGAGGGTTCAGGAAAGAGCGCTCATGTGCCGAACAAATTATGAATCTGAAATCCATCCTATTCTATCTGAAGCAAATGAACAATAAATTTGTGGTAACCTTCGTCGACTTCAAGAAGGCCTATGATTCGATTGATAGAATAGCTCTTATTCAAATTCTAAAGGAATTTGGATTGGATAATAAAACCAGGGCAATCATTCAACAGACCTTAGCTAACACAACCTCCAGAGTCAAGTTCAGAGGAGAAATTTCAGACTCTTTCGAAATTAAGACAGGAGTTAGGCAGGGAGATGGGCTTTCACCCCTGCTCTTCAACTGTGCACTTGAAAAAGTCATCCGCGAGTGGCGCAAAGAAATGAACGATGGGGTCCAAAATGGAGTACGACTGGGTTACAAGAACATGGACCTTTCTATTGATTGCCTAGCTTTTGCAGATGATCTTGCAATTTTCTCCGACTCTTTATATATGGCCACAAAAAAAAAAAAAAAAAAAAAAAACAGCTGCAGGTACAGGCAACAAAAGTTGGTCACCAGATCTGTTTGGAGAAAACACACTTCATAACTAACATCAAGCCAGCACCAAGGGAACTAAAAGTAAACCAGGGGAAAATCAAACGGACAGATAAGTTTAAATATCTTGGCGAGTGGGTAGAACCCAACGTATGTGAGAAAGAAACCTTCACTTCGCGCATGAACAAAATGGAAATGGCGTACCAACTCACCAAGGACGTTTACAACAAAAAGTCAATATCCCTGAACGCAAAACTTAGGCATTATTGCACTGTCATACGACCAGAGGCTCTGTACGGAGCGGAATGCCTCACCATGAACAAGAAAGGCCTGGTAGAAAAATTTGAGATCAAGGAAAGAAAGATCTTGAGGAAAATTCTTGGCCCGATTAAAGACAACGGTGAATATAGACGGCGGCATAACTATGAGCTGTATATTCATGTCCAGAAGATCTCTGATGTAATGAGGAAAAGGAGGATTGCATTTTAGGCCACTTGCTTAGAATGAAACCCACATGATTGACGAACCGGATCTTTAACTATTTTAAAAATAAGAAGACCAAGCCAGTGTGGTTCGAAGAGGTGGAAAGTGACCTGCAAAAGATGGAAATTACCTGTGGGGATATTCATGAACGCAATTCCCTCAGGAAGAAACTACACGACCACCAGGGTTTTCAGGAAAAACCCAAGTTGAAGACGGGAAAGATGTGGACGGAAGAAAGAAAAGAGCAACACAGGCAACGTATGAAGGAACACTGGGCAAAGATCAAAGCCCAGAGAAGCCAGTTGAAATAACGTGGTCCTTAGTTGGCCGATATGATTAAAGAAGAAGAAGAAGAAGTAATAATGCTTTAACGTTCACTTTAATGTTAATGGTCTTGAAAGACACACAATATTGATTTTACGAGAAGACGTATTAGATGATAGGTCGACTGAGCCAGGATTGGATACTTAGTCTTAAGTTTCGAAGATCATTGTGAATAAGGGCTGTGAATTTCCGTTGGCAGGAAAACAGTAGTTTCATGCTTTCCCTTTACCTTACACTACCACCAGAGGTTTTCAAACTTTGGCTCGTTCCTTTGCGGATATGTTCCGCAGTTTAGCAGGTACTGTATTTAGTAATAGTACATTATGCAACGAGCCTATAATGGCTATAATTAAGACACGAGTATTTTTTATAAAACGAGCGTATGCGAGTTTTATAATTTCCATACGAGTGTCTTAATTACCATTATAGGCGAGTTGCATACGACTGTTTATGTTCGACGATAATTATAACTTTATTATATGTTTTAACATAAATATTAATAAATATCTGTTGAGAGTCAGCTACTGGAATTTTGTGATCACAGAGCGAGCGTTGGGTGTTATAGCTTCGTCTTTCAAGAGCTTTGAACGGCCGACGCATGCGCTCTGTGGGCTCTCAATGCCATATGCAGCCATATGTTTACATCAGCCGTCCCTCAGTAATATTGTCACCGCAGTCATTTGAAGACAATGCGCTGTGTAGAAATTAGTGTTAGTGATTTTAAGGTACAGTGCTATTTCTTGTCTCATATTCGCCAGTTTGTTTACGCGAACATATGGACGGTGGGTATTCCATGTCGGTAATTTATTATAGTTCGATGTTGTGTTTATGTCCGACATGTTGGATTTTGAGCGCATGCGCGAAATTATCGTTTCCTAATTGGTCAATGAACGAGCTCTGATTGGCTGGAGAAACTGTATCGTAATGAAAAACGGTGTTATAATGACCATCATTATGATACAGTTTTCAAACACATAATAGTGAGGGTCGAACATAAAAGGGTGTTATAAAACTCCATACCTCAAAAATAATCGTTGTTTAAAAATGAAAGATATCTTTCACTTATATTTTGTAGCACAACACGTGGCACCCACTGTAGAAAGAGTTAGATGACAAAATTGATTTGGGACACTGTGGGCAGCTCCGCTCCCTCTAATCACTTTAAGTTAATGGAGAGCTTGTAACGACCGTAATTAAGTGATAATCATCGCACCAAGGCCAATTAGAAAGTGCTCCATGCTCAGCCTTCAGCCTCAATAACAGCCTCTTCAAAACGGGTGCTTGCGACTATATCGATGGTCGGACGCCAATGCTATACTACTGCTTGGAGAGTTAGAGCAAATAGCAACTTTCTCCTTAATTCTCCTGGTGAGAAATACAGTACATATTCTATGGATCTGTGCTAGCTACTACGGTTGACTATCACAATGTAAAGCACGTGTTGAGAATTAATACGTATCTTCGATTAGATCAGTTGGCAGAACATGGCGGAGAAATTTTTGAGTGGCACATGTGACGGGTATTTTAAATGCGATTATCTACAGTACTTTCAATTCAGATGCCTTTTGCTAATTAGGCAATTCACGACTAATTGTCATTAATACAGTATTGAAAATCCAATTCTTGGAATGACCTGTATAATTCAGGACCTGATGGACCGTTCATTCTCCCTGATCGGCCTCGAGAAACTACTGAACTCTAACTTAGCCCTTCATAGGTACTATGATTGAAATATGCCATGATGGTGACAGACAGCTGTACAAATAGCTCGATCCATCAAGTGTGGACTGAATTAGAGGATCACCGCCCTCGGGGTCAGCCAGACGTCAGGCGATGTGACGCGGAATGGATTTTCCTTGTTGTGGTGACCCAAGAGACGTGGCCTACCCTCCCGCCGTGACAAGTGAGTGTGTGTGTGTGTCCTCTTGTGAAGCCTCCTTCGGTCAAGTGAAATCTGATACTGGCAGGGGTATGTATTACTCGGGACTGTCGTCAGTATTATTTGCCTCGGCAGTTACTGAATTGTAAACACGGACGTTACAAGGGAGAATATCCGTTACTGATAACTGCCCTTAACCTTTTAGATGCAGAGTTACCCAGTCAGCTGCTTACTAATTCAGTGTTGAGTTTCTTCGTATTAAAAATGTAAAAATCTTAATTTTTAACACACAGCTGATCTTAAAATGTCTATAGGTTTTGGGTCTCTATTCCTCTAAATTGATATTCAAAACTCTAAGTTTATATTAATTTCGATATTGTGACAAATTAAAATTATTGTACCCACGCTTGCATCATTTCCATATCAGGTAGGCTAAAGGGCCCTAGATAAAACTATTTCCTAAAATTACTGGACAAATAATACTTGTTAATCCTTACTGGTACAAAAATATATATTCCTTGCTCCGAAATCACAACGCGATGAGAAGAATTTGCTTGTTATTCCGCCATGATTGACAGATTAACTCCAGCTGTAGACAACAGACTTCTACAAAATGCTCTCCTAGTTACTTCCAGAGGCAAAAAATACAAACTCAAGTAGTACTACGTAATGACCAACAGATGGCAGTACCTGCTGGAGATCGAGTCAGCACTCGAAAGCGAATGGGGAATATAAAAAGTAAGTCCTTGTGGACCGTCTATAGACGGACGAAGCACTCAACGGGTTAAATAAGAGAAACCACACATTTGTAGCCTTCTGTTGATCGATATGGTAACCAAGAAACGATGGTCTTAAAATTATATATGGTATATTATTAGTTATTTGGAGATTAAAGGAACGGGTAATCTTCTACTTCCTCGTGGCTTAGTGGCTAGCATTCTTGGCTGCCACAGTGAGATCTGGGTTCGAATCTCGGCTCTAAGGGCTGGGATGGAGTTCACTAAACCTCATTAGGCAGAACTGAGAGGAGGTGGGTTTATTCCCACCTCAGCTGTTTGAGAAGATGCTTTGCATGGCTTCTCAGATCTACTCTAGGCGAAT
The DNA here is from genome assembly GCA_946902985.2 of Meconema thalassinum. Lineage (NCBI taxonomy): Eukaryota > Metazoa > Arthropoda > Insecta > Orthoptera > Tettigoniidae > Meconema > Meconema thalassinum. The sequence goes on from OX336388.2 coordinate 1,214,872,557, forward strand.
GCCGGGGTGGTTTCTAACTCCTCCAAATCTTAGTCTCAGTTACACACGCCCACTTCTACATAGACTGGGTGCGTGGCTCAGTGGTAACGTTCTCGCCTGCTGTTTCCAAGGTTGAAGGATTGAACCCTGGTGCAGTCAGTTGGCATTTGAGGGTGCGCAAATCCGAAGAGCCGTGTCAGTTGATTTAAAGATCCCCTTCGGGGCTAAATTCTGGCACTCCGGCGTCTCTAAAAGGGACGTAAAACCAATAATATTATCATTGTTATTATTACCACTACTATAGCCACTATAGAAGCACAGATTATCTCACAGATTACAGAGGTGTGCAAATTCATTTGACTCGATGCCAATTTTCTAACGTTTCATTCATACTTTCCACGAAGGAATCCAGAAAAAATGTATTGCAATACCTTGAAATTATTTCAAATGTTTAATTAAAATTTATTTTAACAAACCAACAGAAAAATGATTTTTTAGAATTTCCACTAAATGAGGAGACTTTGTTAATGCAAAATGCCACACGTTCAGTTTTCGTGTGAATTTAAAGCAGAGGGATTCAAAGTTTTTTTTTTTTAATGAACGAAATTACTCAAAGAATCGTGGAACATGGATTAAAATTACCTGATTTAGCCAGTACATTCCAAGATGAATGAAAACAGAGAAAACGGACCCAGGTCAGGTATCCCTCGAAATCCCCAATTCCGAAAAATTCCACACGCAAATCTCATTACAATAAGTTGTTAACCCACAGGGGAGAAAACATTACACCTAGGATGATAAAAGATGTCAGCAGTTGGTCAATAGAATGATTTTGAATTGAAATTGAATCTGAAATAAATTGTCCCCCCAGGGGCTCACATCTAGTGGGATGTGGGTTGGCGACCACGGGGCCCCAGCTGAGTTCGGCATTGCTTCCACTTACTTGTCCCGGGCTCCTCTCTGTCTTCTTTCCTGTCGACCTCACTTGGTCAACTCTTGTTCTCTTCCGACCCCGACGGTATTAGTGTATCTGAAGCCTAGGGAGTCTCTTCCTTGTCCGCCTTAATTGGCCCTTGTCTCTTCGTTTCTGATACCCTCCTTCAGCGAGAAGTCAGCCTTCTTTTTCTTTTCGTGTTATCTCCTGCCTTCTGCTCAAGGCCCTCAAGGAGGCCGGGTGTTTGTAGCCCCACCACTTCAGGTGCACCCTGGATATTGCTACAACCTCAGGGGCTCACGGCTGGGGGGTTCCGGGAGTTGGCGACCCCGAGGGATTCCTGAGCCTGGTCCGGGTTTTCCCCTTTTTTCCATGACCTCTTTCACTTTCCTATCTGCCATTCATGGCTCTCCTTCCTTCCTTCCTTCCTTCCTAGTCCCTCAATCTGCATTCTTCGAGGGTTGAGGGCATTTCTTTTCCTCCTGTCCTTTATTTGCCTTATTCTCCTTTTGTTTTCCATTTCTTCTTCTAGTATATAAGTTAGTAGTTAGTTTTAGTTATAGTTTACATTTCAATTTCATCTTCACGATCACGCAAACCATTAGGGGCCGATAACCTAGATGTTAGGCCCCTTAAAACAACAATTATCATCATCACCATCTAATAACTTTCACACGTCTGTACACACACTCACATGACCATGATATCGTCAAGCCCCTAATAGAATCAAAAAGCAGCACTACTGTGGTCAGTCGTGTTCCGGCCGGGTTGAGGAAGTAACGGCACTTAAAAAAGTATTCTCCACTCTTCTCGCCCATTGATCGGCCCCCAGCAATAAAATGTTTTCACATTTGTCAAGAGCTTCTTCATTCCTTTTGCCTTAAGAGCATCCTCTCTAACACATATGGAATTGATTACAATCGCTGCTCCCTCTATAAATTAGGAGGCTGTGTGTCGACAACACAAAAACTAGCGAGGGTTCGTGGCTCCTTTCCAAGTCCCTGGAATTAGAAACCCGCCAGGGTCCCCAACTCTCCCCCCACGCACACAGCCGGACCCGAACTCCTTCTTTCGCAATTAAATTAAGTTTCCACTGCCTGGACTTGCCTGTCCTCAATTACTAAGATTAAATGTGTATTTTTAAACGCTTGATAAGTTACTGATCAAGTTTGATGTGTTGTTTGAGTCTTCAGTCTTTTGACTGGTTTGATGCAGCTCTCCATGCCTCCCTGTCCTGAGCTAATCGTTTCATCTCTACATAGCTACCACACCATACATCCGAGTCTATCTGTTTAACATATTCTAACCTTGGTCTACCCCTACAGTTATTGTCCTCGAACCTTCCTTCCTTCCATAAAAAAAAGCTTGCTATTCCTGGATGTTTCAGTATGTGTCCTACCAACCTATCTCTTCTCTTCATTAGCAGTCACCAGAAACACCTCTCCTCTCCCACTCGTCTTAATACCTCATCGGTTGTAACCCTATCTACCCATCTGATCTTCATCATTCTCCTGTAACACCACATTTCAAACGCTTCAATTCTCCTCTTTTCTGCTGAAATAGTCCAAGTTTCACTTCCAAAGAGTGTCACGCTCCAGACAAAGGCTTTCAGAAATTACTTCCTAATACATAAATCTATTATCGATGTCAACAGATTCCGTTTCTGTAGAAATGCTTTCCTTGCCTGAGCCATCCTTTTTGCTTCGTCCATCACTCCTCCTACTTCATTTAGCTTTCTACCTGCCAATTTGATGTCCATAGAGGTTTCTGATTTATTTCGGCTGCATTCCAATAGTTTTGTTTTACATTTATTAATTTTCAGCATGAAGTTTGATAGAATCAATATTACATTTTGAAACACGATCAGAATTTTGGTCACTCAAGTCCGGATTCTAGTAGCGCTCTGCGATTTTGAGATCTCGTTGATTTAATGGTCATCCTGAGCAGTAACGTCGCCAGAACATATCTTCTAGGGAGGCACATGGAGTGGCCAATAAATATTAGGTGGGTGCAAAAATCGTTTGTTTTTACAATGATGGACTCCTCGTGGTTTCCAAACTCCTACACAACTTTTTATAGACGTGGCATATAACAACCCTTTTGCAAATTGCTGAAACAACGTTGTTTAAATCAATGTTACCCACAGTCAAGAAGCCCACTACGAAGATTGCTGAATTCCTTCATGTTGGCGGCTTCGATGGCTCAGTTGGTAGCAGGCTGAATTTCTATGCCCAAGGTCGCGGGTTCAAACCCGGCCAAAGTCGTCGGATTTCTTAAGAGCGTTAAAAATCCCTCAGTATGCCTTCCTTTGGAGGGGAAGTAAAGCCAGCGGGTCCATGTCAGAGATTTATGGCATGTAAAAGAACCTTCCAGTAACTAAACTTGTGAAAAGCAAATTAAATTGCAACCCTTTTTAGTTCGGATTGTTAATTATGCTTAATGACATAATTTGAATGAGATTAGCTTAAATCATCATCTTACATGAAAAAAAACATAACGAAAAAATATGTCATAAACATCTGGGTCCTAGTAATGATATTCAACAAGTTCGGATTGTATTCTGAAAACTATCTGCAAATTTACTCCAAACATTATCCGCAAATTATCCGATATCCGCACGGACATGCAATACTAAATTCGCATGGTGAGAAATTTTGCGGATATCCACGCAGGGCTTTATCTATAGGGAGGTCTCTCACTGTACAGTGGTCGGCATACAGTCCTGGCCATACCCATAGACGCAACTTGAATTTTAAACATAATACGTGTTTGGGAGGTATAGAAAGCTACTAATATTACACTAAGGAAGGAAGATTGTAGTTTAACGTGACCGAGAATCTGGTGATTATGAGCCACGGGACCTCCTTTTTACGTGGAATCCGAACCACAGGCTATGACATTTCCCTTCGAAAATCTCACATGCATTGACCCAGTCCACCTTGGTGAGAGGCCAACAGCTTGACCGCTGCGCCACCACGCCCCTGATAATATTATACTGAATTGTGTATACGAAAGGTTTTAATTTCTTCAAACATTACTAATTATTAATAACTGACAAACCACACAGTTTTAATATTAGGCCTATTATTGTTTTAAAAAAAATGTCAACAGGCAGAAAATAACCAAACGTCTTAATCCTTCGTGAAGCCGCCTTTAGCTGTTATCAATGCTTCCATTCGCCATGGCATATTGTTAATGCTGAACATAAACTTGGAGCCCGGTCGTGTAGTCTAGTTTATACTCGTATATTGTGCTGCAATGTGTATAACAAGCACTCAGCTCATACAAACAGCTTAGTGTCTATTACACACGACAATAAGTTCATGTTTGTGTATATATTGAAATGTCTCGCAACGTGTAATCGCCGGAGAGCCTACAGTGGTACGGCTTTATTTTTGGGCTCGGGAAAAAAGTAATAATGATTTATATGTGTCGAGCGTCAATGAACCGACAGTACCAGAGCTTGCAATATCCAAGCGCTCTTTGAAACCCACTTGGCTGATACATGTGCCTCTTCCGGTAGTAGTATATAGGAGGTCATCATTCTCGTGCCTCCTTTCTAAACATGTTTGACTGTTATGATTATTATTATTATTATTATTTTAATCATCATCATCATCATTAGGGTTTGGAAGTTTAAGACCAAAAGAAGTAAAAAATATTCATGCAAATATGCCCTAAAAACTTGCTAAATATGACCTAAAACTATAAAATATGACCTAAAAATCTATGAAATATGACATGAATTTTTGGGATAGGTAGAGTATCATTAACATAAAGTAAATGCTAAATGACGTCCGTTGAGGAGAGCCTTCTTGGAATCAGGTCTTCTAAACCTGCTATCTGCCTGTTCAGGGAAAAGAAAGAAAAATATATCCACTACACTATTCGGAAATCCTGTGTTTGAAACTCGACGCAGATAACACGTAGGCTACCTTGTTGGCGACGCCTCAATTTAAACACCAATGCTGAAATTATAACCAAATATGACCTTATATCGCTAAAATATGACCAAATATGACCAAAACAATAACAATGGCCGAAATATACATTTATAGGCAACATCAAATTGCTTTAAACGTGGTCAGGGACCCGTCATTCAAACTTATTTTTCAGATTTCAGGTAAAATGAGCTCGGGATAAAGATATGACTTTTCCTTTATCATCATCATCATCATCATCATCATCATCATCACCATCATCATAATTATATAAGACGTTAAGGTGTATGTTTCACAAAACTCCAGTTATTAAACAAGGAGTTAGAAGGTGCGGTTTGTACCAAAATCTTCTTAATCAATCTTATATAATTATAAATTAACCCCGTTAATCTGAAATTTAAATACTATAATATTTGTACTCCCCGTCTAATGTAATTGGCCACAATATTGTTGACCGACTGCAAATCATTCTACGATAGAGTCCTAGGCAACATTGAAAACTGGCTTCTGATACCTCAATCTAAATTATCAATCAACTGCAAATGAGGTAAAGTTGAAAAATGACTTTAAAGTTTTCTGAATGAATGAACACATTACATCAGGTAAGGGGCAGATGACCTAGATGTTTAGCCACTTAAAACAACAACCACCACCATCTTTATCAGGTAATGATAGGGTGGAGTAATCGTTTCTGTGAGATTTCCCGGTTAAATTGATTTTTGCGTGACCCATTTAGAATGAGGTCGCATGTCTTTGTCATGTATAGGCAGGCGTGAGATTCTGTCTGGCTGTCGGAATGTGATATTAGTCGCATACTTCAAGTTACACGGAGCGCGTTGTCTTGCTCATTAGTAATGGCCCGCCTAGCCACCTGCTTTGATTAGCCAGACGTGTGTCCATGGTTCACGGTCCAGCTCTTGATTGAAACGCTTCTGTTCGAATTAGAAGCTTTGCCACTTCAATCGTGAACAGTCACCTTGCACTGTCATTTACATTCTAAACGTGATAATTTCCATCAAGTCAACTATATTGGAATTTTATCACATTTACATATTACAGAGGTGGTGTGATAAAATGAATTGGTGACTAATTCTAGAGAAGAGACGTTATGTAAAGCCCTGATTGGCAGACTCTGGCATACCCCTTCCAGCAAATATATTTACGACAGTTAACGCTGATGGTGCGACTAAAATCAAATATACATGCCCAACTGGTTTAAAACTCATGATTGTGGGTTAGATTTCACTTGAATTCATCGGCCTTTCACTGTAAGAATTATTAAATGTGATAACGTTGTGTCATTAGTTTCGTTGGCACGTTGATGATCCCTTCCAGAGAAACATTTTGGCACCCCCTACCCTGACTCAAAAAGCACAGCAGTTAAAGTTATTAATCATCATCATCATCATCATCATCGTCATCATCGTCATTAACATCATCATCATTTCATGTGTTAGTCCTAGAAGTATTGTTACGATCTACACAAAAGATTTGAATTTTCACGCCATCATTTCCTGGGGCGACCTAGAGATGTCTTCCCACCGGGGCATAGTTGACGACTGCTTTAGGGATCTTGCTTCTGTCCATCATGTTGAGGTGTCCTAGCCAATTTCTTTGGTATTCATGGATGTATTCCAATATAGGTCTGCTGTTAAGACCATTCAGCACTTCTGTGTTTCGCTTGTGATCCCACTTAGTGACTCCAGATATTTTTCGCATAGCCTATATTTTATTTCGGCGGTAGTTATTCGTCTCTCATCGCATTTTCTCAGGGTCCACGCTTTGCTACCAACAAAAAGTTCTGGTCTTGCCAAGGTATTGTAAATTCTTGTTTGGGTGTGTTTCTGAACTAATGATGGTTTAAAACTCTATTGATGATTCCCAAACATCTGTTGTATTTAAAGATTTCCTCGGGTATGTCCATTTCTTCAAGAAAAGACAGTTTGTAACCAAGGTATTTAAAATCGTTTACTCTTTCCAAAATGTTATTATCCAATCAGATCTTACTTCTTCTTAGTCTATCTTAATATATATAATTCTTCGACACGTGTGTATGTGACTGAACTCCTCCTAAACGACTGAACCGATTTTGATGGAAATTGGTATGTATATTAGGATGGTTCCATGTATGGTTTAGATTCACAATCTGACCCGGTAGGTGGAATAAACACAATTTTAGAACCACAATTTACACACAATTTTAGAACCACAATAAACAGTCAAAAACAGTCGTCATGGAAACCACTAGCCTTGTCCTTCGTGAAAGCTGATGTCTTTGTACGGTTTGCCTCTGCACGTTAGAGCCACCTGGTCGCAACCTGTGCAACTACCGCCATTACATACACTCCGCCCGTGGCGAAAAGTTGTGTTTTATACCAAAGGTGGCAGTGATGTCGAATTCTACTGTTTGTCTCTGCACGTTAGAGCGTTTCAAAGTCCCGTATGCGTTCATATCACATTCATCCGATTGCCATGAAACTTGGGTGATATGTTGAGTGAGCTCCAGGGAAGGTGTTTGGCTTAGTAAATCCATTTTACAATAGATAGCGCACGAATAGATTCAACAAATGAGCGACGACGCGCGAAGCGTTTCAAAAAGGTCCCGTATGCGTTCAAATACCATTCGTCCGATAGCGATGAAACTTGGGTGAGATGTTGTGTACACTCCAGGGAAGGCTTCTGGCTTAGTAAATCAATTTCACATTAGGTAGCGCACGACTAGATTCAACAAATGAGTGACGATGCGCGAAGCGTTTCAACACAATCCCGTATAAGTTTATATTCCATTCATAGATTGAGATGAAATTTTGATGAGTTGTTTTGTACACTTAAGTGAAGGCTTCTAACTTAGTAATCCATTCCACAGGAGGTTGCGCACGAGTAGATTCAACAAATGAGCGGCGACGTGCGAAGCGTTTCAACAAAGTCCCGTATGCGTCCAAATACCATTCGTCCGATAGCGATGAAACTTGGGTGAGATGTTGTGTACACTTACGTGAGGGTTTCTAACTTAGTAAATCCATTTTACAATAGGTAGCTCACGAGTAGATTCAACAAATGAGCAACGACGCGCGAACTTTTAATCAAAGTCCCGTATGCGTTCATATACCATTCATCCGATTGCAATGAAACTTGGGTGAGATGTTGTGTACACTTACGTGAGGGTTTCTAACTTAGTAAATACATTTCACAGGAGGTTTCGCACGAGTAGATTCAACAAATGAGCGACGACGCACGAAGCGTTTCAATAAGGTCCCGTATGCGTTCAAATACCATTCGTCCGATTACGATGAAACTTGAGTGAGATGTTGTGTACACCCTACGGAAGGTTTCTGGCTTAATAAATCCATTTTACAATAGGTAGCGCACGAGTAGATTCAACAAATGTGTGACGGCACGCGAATCATTTCAACAAAGTACCGTATGCGTCCATATACCATTTATCAGATTGCGATGAAACTTTGGGGAATTGTTCTGTACACTCCAGGAAATGTTTCTGTGTTAGTAAATCCAGTTTTTAATAAGTAGCGCACGAGTAGATTCAACAAGTGAGCGACGGCGCGCGAATCGTTTCCAAATGTCCCGTATGCGGTCATATATCATTCATCCGATTGCGATCATTGAGTACACGCCAGAGAAGGTTTCAGGCTTAGTAAATCTATTTTACAATAGGTAGCGCATGAGTAGATTCAACAAGTGAGTGACGGCAAGCGAATCGTTTAAAGAAAATCACTTATGCGTTCATATGTCATTCATCCGATTCCGATGAAACTTTGATGAGTTGTTGTGCACACGCCAGGGAAGGTGTTCAACTTGATAAATCCACTTTACAATATTGGTACCGCACGAGTAGATGTAACAAATGAGTGACGAGGCGCGAAGCGTTCCAACAAAATCCTGTATGCGTTCATATACTATTCATCGATTGCGATGAAACTGTGATGAATTGTTGTGTACACTTACGTGAAGCTTTCTAACTTAGTAAATCCATTTCACAGTTGGTAGAGCACGAGTAGATTCAACAAATGAGTGACAGCGCATGAATCATTTAAACCAAATCCCGTATGCGTTAAATGCCATTTATCCGTTTGCGATGAAACTTTGGAGAGTTGTTGTGCACGCTCCAACGCATGTTTCTAAATTAGTTAATTCAATTCACGATAGTTTAGAGGCAGTTAACAGAAATTGAAAAAAATATTGTGTACCCACAAGCACTTCAAGAATCAAAGTTATAACACTTTCTTTGATTGGCAGGACAACGTCTGCCGGGTCAGCTTGTCATATATATAAAACGCTAAGGTGTATGTTTCACAATGCTCAGGCTCCTAAAGCACAGGAAAGTAGATGATGTGGTTTGCACCAAAATCTTCCAAATCGTCTTAATAGTACTGGAAAGATCTTGAATTTCTAGAAAAATCAACGGAAATATATTTATTTGTGTATAAAGTATGTTTTAACAAATAAACAAGACGATAGCCCCTGTCAGAACTGTGTCACGTCGACCCCGCGTAACAGTAAATCCGGGTGGGTGGTTTATACTCATGGGTCTTACAAGTAACCGATCGTAACAATTGAGCATTCAAAAGTAAGAGAATTGTCCACAGCAGTGACGAATTGCACTCTTAATTTCATATAAATATCGACAATTTGTTTAAAAAAGTGCGTTTACTCAAATAGGGGAAGGTACCCCAGTATCGGACGGAACTCAATATCAGACAGTGTCAGTTTCTGATGTTCAGCACAATGTTGCGGAAACCTTTTGTGATGGTAGTACTGACCCTTCACGAGGTACGTTGGAGGGTGACCATTGTGTATCCATAAACAAAGAAGTAAGCACGTGGTGAGATGATCTCTCTTTTGTGACTTTCTTGCTGCACGAAGATAATTTTGTGAACCTGTTCGGCACCTTAATACTGATCAGTGAAATATTTTAAGGGTTGTTGATTGTTAACCATACGTTAATGAAGAAATGTGGATGATTGCGTAGCTTTTGTTTAAATGTGTTACGTATGATGACCCGTTCAAGTTTTACGTGTTGGGCACCCAATATCGGACAAGCATCCGGCACACAGTACCGGACAAACGTACCCGAAGTTTTCTTACCAATTCTTACAATACCTTCGTTTGTTTCACACAAATATGGGAGTATAAAGGTGAATCTGGGTGATGGAAAACATAAAATTAGCAACTGATGAAGTCAGAGGGGCTAAAATGAGCATTAGGTACGCAAGTGAGCTGTTCTGTGTCCCTAGAAGTACATTAGGTGACAGATTGAAATTAATTTCTCCAGCCAAAGAGAGACAAATGAAAACTGCCATGGGTGCATTTAAAAGCACGTTTTTAGCCTACTTTCGATGTTTGCAAAAAATGAAAGTAGACTTATGAGATCAACACAGGGCGAAAAAAGTGTGTATGTCTGTGTGTGTGTAATGTGTATGTGTGTGTGTGAGTCTGTGTGTGTGTGTGTGTGTGTGTATGTGTGTGTGTGAGTCTGTGTGTGTGTGTGTGTGTGTGTGTGTGTGTGAGTGTGTGTACTCTGAATGTCTGTCCCCCCCCTATCAATTCGAACACGGTGAATGCGAATTGAACGAAATTCGGTACAAAGGTAGCACTAGCAAAGGACACCTCAGTGTCATGTTTTATATCGCCGCCATCTTGACGGAAACGTAATGGCGGCCACACAAATGTTCAAAGCTTAAATCAAATTACGACTAACCTAATCATCCGATCTCTACCAAATTTTGCAACAACATATCTTTATGGGGGGAGCATCCTTTGACCAAACCAATAGGTCATCAGCGTAATAGTTTGCGGATGGCGGCCATCTTTGTGTGAAAATCGATTCCCCTATTAATTCGAACACGGTGCAACCGAATGGAACGAAATTTGGTACAGAGGTAGTACTAACAAAAGGCACCTCAGTGTCATGTTTTATATCGCCGCCATCTTGACGGAAACGTAATGGCGGCCACACAAATGTTCAAAGCTTAAATCAAATTACGATTAACCTAATCATCCGATCTCTACCAAATTTTGCAACAACATACCCTTATAGAGGAAGCATCCTTTGACTAAATGAATAGGTCATTAGCCTAATAGTTTGCGGATGGCGGCCATCTTTGTGTGAAAATCAATTCCCCCTATTAATTCAAACACGGTGAAACCGAATGGAACGAAATTTGGTACAGAGGTAGTACTAACAAAAGGCACCTCAGTGTCATGTTTTATATCGGCGCCATCTTGGCGGAAACGTAATGGCGGCCACACAAATGTGCAATGCTTAAATCAAATTACGACTAACCTAATCATCCGATCTCTACCAAATTTTGCAACAACATACCTTTATGGGGGGAGCATCCTTTGACCAAACTAATAGGTCATCAGCGTAATAGTTTGCGGATGGCGGCCATCTTTGTGTGAAAATCGATTCCCCCTATTAATTCGAACACGGTGCAACCGAATGGAACGAAATTTGGTACAGAGGTAGCACTAGCAAAGGGCACCTCAGGGTCATGTTTTATATCGCCGCCATCTTGACTGAAACGTAATGGCGGCCACACAAATGTTCAAAGCTTAAATCAAATTACGATTAACCTAATCATCCGATCTCTACCAAATTTTGCAACTACATACCTTTATGGAGGTAGCATCCTTTGACCAATCTAATAGGTCATTCGCCTAATAGTTTGCGGATGGCGGCCATCTTTATGTCAACATTGATTCCCCCTATTAATTCGAATATTAGGCCCCTTAAAACAACAATTATCATCATCATCATCATTAATTCGAATACGGTGGAACCGAATGGAACGAAATTTGGTACAGAGGTAGTACTAACAAAAGGCACCTCGGTGTCATGTTTTATATCGCCGCCATATTGACAGAAACGTAATGGCGGCCACACAAATGTTCAAAGCTTACGTTAAATTACGACTAACATAACCATCCGATCTCTACCAAACTTTGCAACAACATACCTTTATGGAGGGAGCATCCTTTGACCAATCTAATAGGTCATTAGCCTAATAGTTTGCGGATGGCGGCCATCTTTATGTCAAAATTGATTCCCCCTATTAATTCGAACACGGTGCAACCGAATGGAACGAAATTTGGTACAGCGGTAGCACTAGCAAAGGGCACCTCAGGGTCATGTTTTATATCGCCGCCATCTTGACTGAAACGTAATGGCGGCCACACAAATGTTCAAAGCTTAAATCAAATTACGATTAACCTAATCATCCGATCTCTACCAAATTGTGCAACTACATACCTTTATGGAGGTAGCATCCTTTGACCAATCTAATAGGTCATTCGCCTAATAGTTTGCGGATGGCGGCCATCTTTATGTCAACATTGATTCCCCCTATTAATTCGAATATTAGGCCCCTTAAAACAACAATTATCATCATCATCATCATTAATTCGAATACGGTGGAACCGAATGGAACGAAATTTGGTACAGAGGTAGTACTAACAAAAGGCACCTCGGTGTCATGTTTTATATCGCCGCCATATTGACAGAAACGTAATGGCGGCCACACAAATGTTCAAAGCTTACGTTAAATTACGACTAACATAACCATCCGATCTCTACCAAACTTTGCAACAACATACCTTTATGGAGGGAGCATCCTTTGACCAATCTAATAGGTCATTAGCCTAATAGTTTGCGGATGGCGGGCATCTTTATGTCAAAATTGATTCCCCCTATTAATTCGAACACGGTGCAACCGAATGGAACGAAATTTGGTACAGCGGTAGCACTAGCAAAGGGCACCTCAGGGTCATGTTTTATATCGCCGCCATCTTGACTGAAACGTAATGGCGGCCACACAAATGTTCAAAGCTTAAATCAAATTACGATTAACCTAATCATCCGATCTCTACCAAATTTTGCAACTACATACCTTTATGGAGGTAGCATCCTTTGACCAATCTAATAGGTCATTCGCCTAATAGTTTGCGGATGGCGGCCATCTTTATGTCAACATTGATTCCCCCTATTAATTCGAATACGGTGGAACCGAATGGAACGAAATTTGGTACAGAGGTAGTACTAACAAAAGGCACCTCGGTGTCATGTTTTATATCGCCGCCATATTGACAGAAACGTAATGGCGGCCACATAAATGTTCAAAGCTTACGTTAAATTACGACTAACATAACCATCCGATCTCTACCAAACTTTGCAACAACATACCTTTATGGAGGGAGCATCTTTTGACCAATCTAATGGGTTCTTAGCCTAATAGTTTGCGGATGCCGGCCATCTTTATGACAAAATTGATTCCCCCTATTAATTCGAACACGGTGGAACCGAATGGAACGAAATTTCGTACAGAGGTAGCACTAGCAAAGGGCACCTCAGGGTCATGTTTTATATCGCCGCCATCTTGACTGAAACGTAATGGCGGCCACACGAATGTTCAAAGCTTAAATCAAATTATGATTAACCTAATCATCCGATCTCTACCAAATTTTGCAACTACATACCTTTATGGAGGTAGCACCCTTTGACCAATGTGATAGGTCATTCGCCTAATAGTTTGCGGATGGCGGCCATCTTTATGTCAAAATTGATTCCCCCTATTAATTCGAACACGGTGGAACCGAATGGAACGAAATTTGGTACAGAGGTAGCACTGGCAAAGGGCACCTCAGTGTCATGCTTTATATCGCCGCCATCTTGACTGAAACGTAATGGCGTCCACACGAATGTTCAAAGCTTAAATCAAATTACGATTAACCTAATCATCCGATCTCTACCAAATTTTGCAACTACATACCTTTATGGAGGGAGCATCCTTTGACCAATCTAATAGGTCATTCGCCTAATAGTTTGCGGATGGCGGCCATCTTTGTGTCAGAATCGATTCCCCTATTAATTCAAACACGGTGAAACCGAATGGAACGAAATTTGGTACAGAGATAGCACTAGCAAAGGGCATCTCAGTGTCATGATTAATATCGCCGCCATATTGACAGAAACGTAATGGGGGCCAAACAAATGTTTAAAGCTTAAATCAAATTACGACTAACATAATCATCCGATCTCTACCAAACTTTGCAACAACATACCTTTATGGAGGGAGCATCCTTTGACCAATCTAATAGGTCATTAGCCTAATAGTTTGCGGATGGCGGCCATCTTTATGTCAAAATTGATTCCCCCTATTAATTCGAACACGGTGAAACCGAATGGTACGAAATTTGGTACAGAGGTAGCACTAGCAAGAGGCACCTCAGTGTCATGTTTTATATCACCGCTATCTTGACGGAAACGTAATCGCGGCCACCCAAATGTTAAAAGCTAAAATGTAATTACGACCAACCTAATAATCTAGTCTCCACCAAATTTTGCAACACCATATCTTTATGTGGGAAACATATTCTGACCAAACTGCAAGAACATCAGCCCAATAGTTTGCAGATGGTGGCCAAGTAAGTGTGCAAATGGATTCCCCCTATGAATTCAAACACGGTGAAACCGAATTGAACGAAATTAGGTACAGAGGTAGCACTAGCAAAGGGCACCTCATATTCATGTTTAATATCCCTATAGCACGTTGTATTTCAACAAGCTACTACAACCAACATTCAATGATACTCCTTGAAAAGGACAAAGAGTTATAACAATACCCATGCATTTAGGAGAAAGTAGGCTATATGTTCTTTACTGAACATCTTGTTAGAACTGAATTTGTCACAATTATGTAATAATTTAATTTCTAAGTTAATTTTTGGAAATCCTTTCCCTAAGTTTATTATTATATTATATACAAAGCATAATGTGAACTCAGGGCATGTTGACCTGAATTTACAATCTTTGGCGTAATTGGGGAAAGACGCTAGGAAGGCACTGAATTTTGATTGCGAAACAACCCACTGCATAATTTGTGGTGAGAATTTCAGTGAGGACTGGATCCAGTGCAACATATGCAAAGGTTTCCTTGAAGGGACACTTCGTTATTATCAATGTGACATATGTGCTAAAAAGTAATATGGATATACTGTACATACAAGAGCATAATAATAGAATAATCTTACAATATTGAGACTGTCCGATACTGTGTGCCTCGTTTTTGAATTGTGAAAAATGTGAGATTTATAAATGTTTCAAATTCTTTTATATCAGTATACTAGCAGGTACCCGCGGCGTCGCTCGCGTCATAGTCGTGTCATATTGTTATTCAATGAAATGCAGGTTTAACCCCGTTAACACCCCTTTAGAATCTGAATATTCAAAAATCCCTCCTTAGTAGACGTTTTCGACACACAACAAACATATCCCCAAAATATCATTCTTCTAACATTAATAGTTTTGGTTGGTCGATGAGAGTGAATATCCAAAACTCCTTCCTTAGTGGACGTGTTTCCTCCCGATGGGCCCCTTAAATTGGATTTATGAAAAAACGGTCGAACACCAATTTATTTTTATTTTTTTATATTTTTATTAAGCTGATTGTTTTCCTCTGAGTTTCAAACTCCTCGCCTATGTCGTTTAAGAGATGCACACTCCGTTAGAAATCCTTCAACCCCCACTTTTCACCCATTTCACTCATAATATACACCACATCAAAAAAACATTAGACATGTGTCAGCTTATTTTTAATGATTAGTTTATATGCCAAGTATCACATCCCAAATGAAACCACTCGTGAGATATTGTTATTTAATAAAATGCACGTTTATCCCCTTAAAACCCCTTTAGAACCAGAATATCCAAAATCACTTCCTTAGTGGACGTTTTCGACATACAACAAACATATCACCAAAATTTCATGTTTCTAACTTCAATAATTTTGGCTGGGCGATGGTGAGTGAGTGAGTCAGGACATTTTCTTTCGTTTATTTTTTGAGAATTTCACCCCTCCCCATGAACCCCACAATGGGATTTATGAAAAAAAAACGGTCGAATACCTATTTACTTACATTTAAGCGGATTTTTTCCGCTGAATTTCAAACTTCTCGCTTATGTTCTTTATGAGATACACGCTGCGTTAAGAATCCTTCAACCCCCAATTTTCACCCCTTTCACCTCATAATATACATCATATCGATAAACCCTTAGACATATGTCTGCTTATCTTAACTGATTAATTTATATGTCGAATATCACATCCCCAAATGAAACAACTCGTAAGATATTGTTAATCACTGAAATGCAAGTTTAACCCCCTTAAAACCCCTTCAGAACATGAATATCCAAAAATCCATCCTTTGTGGACGTTTTCGACATACAACGAACATATCCCCAAAATTTCAAGTTTCTAACGCAATATGTTTGGCTGGGGGATGATGAGTGAATATCCAAAAATCCTTCCTTAGTGGACTTCTTTCCCCAGAAATTCACCCCTCCCCATGTGCCCCTTAATATGGATTTATGAAAAAACGGTCGACCACCAATTTACTTATTTTTCAAGCTGATTTCCCCCCCCCCTGAGTCTCATACTTTATGCCTCTGTCTTTTAAGAGATACTTGCTCCGTTAGGAATCCTTCAACCCCCACTTTTCGCACATACTCCTCATAATATACACTATATCGAAAAACCCTCAGACATGTGTCTTATTCTTAATGATGAGTTAATATGCCGCGTATCGCACCCCCCCAAGGAAACCATTCGGGAGATATTGTTATTCAATTAAATGCAGGTCTACCCCTTAACACCCCTTTAGAACCTGAATATCCAAAAATCTTTCCTTAGTGGACGTTTTCGACATATAACGAACATAACCCCAAAATTTCATGTTTCTAGCTTCAATAATTTCGGGTGGGCGATGATGAGTGAGTGAGTAAGTCAGGACATTTTCCTTCATTTATTTTTCAGAATTTCACCCCTTACATGAACCCCTTAAATTGGATTTATGAAAAAAAAACCGGTCGAATATCTATTTACTTATTTTAAGCTGTTCTTCCCCCCTGAGTTTGATGAGTGAGTTAATCAGTTAGAACACTTTCTTTCCTGTTTTTTTTTTCCTCCAGAATTTCAGCCCTCTCCAAGGGCCCCTTAAATTGGATTAATGAAAAAACGGTCGAACACCTATTTACTTATATTTTAAGCTGTTTTTTTTTCGCTGAATTTCAAACTTCTCGCCTATGTCGTTTAAGAGATACACGCTCCGTTAAGAATCCTTCAACCCCCAATTTTCACCCCTTTCACCTCATAATATACACCACACCGATAAACCCTTAGACATATGTCTGCTTAATTTTAATGATTAGTTTATATGCCGAATATCACATCCCCAAAGAAACAACTCATGAGATATTGTTAATCAATGAAATGCACGTTTACCCCCTTAACACCTCTTAAGAACCCGAATAAACAAAAATCCTTCATTAGTTGACGTTTGCGACATAGAGCGAAAATATTCCCAAAATTTAATGTTTCCTACTTCAATAGTTTTCGCTGGGCGATGATGAGTGAGTGAGTCATTCAGGTCATTTTCTTTCAATTATTTTTACCAGAATTTTACGCCCTCCCCATGCGCCCCTTAAATTGGATTTATGAAGAAACGCTCGAACACCTATTAACTTATATTTTAAGCTGTCTTTTCCCCCTGAGTTTGATGAGTGAGTTAGTCAGTCAGGACACTTTCTCTCCTTTTTTTCTTCTAGAATTTCACCCCTCCCTGTTGGCCGCTTAAATTGAATTATGAAAACACGGTCGAACACCGATTTACTTATTTTTAAGCTGTTTTTTCCCGCTGAGTTTCAAACTTCTGGCGTATGTCGTTTAAGAGATACACGCTCCGTTAGGAATCCTTCAACCCCCACTTTTCACCCCTTTCACCTTATAATATACACCACATCGAAAAACCCTCAGACACATGTCTGCTTATTTTTAATGATTAGTTTATATGCCGAGTATCACATCCGCAAATGAAACCACTCGTAAGATATTGTTATTCAATAAAATGCAGGTTTAACCTCATTAAGACCCCCTGAAAATCCGAAAATCCTCTCTTAGTGTACGGTTTTCACATACAATGATCATATTCACCAAAATGTCTTGTGTCTAACTTCAATAATTTTGGCTGGACGATGATGAGTGAGTGAGGCAGTCAGGACATTTTCTTTCATTTTTTTCTTCAGAATTTGACCCTTCAACATGACACCCTTAAAATCGATTTATGAAAAATAAACTGTCGAACACTTATTTACTTATTTTTAAGCAGTTTTCTCTCCCTGAGTTTGAAGAGTGAGTCAGTCAGTCAATCAGTTAGGACACTTTCTTTCCGGTCCCCCCCCCCCTCCAGATTTCACCCCCACCCCATGGGCCCCTTAAATTGAATTTATGAAACAAAAAAACGATCGAACATCTATTTACTTATCTTTTAAGCTGATTTTTTTCCGCTGAGTTTCAAACTCCTCGCCCATGTCGTTTAAGAGATACACGCTCAGTTAGGAATCCTTCAACCCCCACTTTTCACCCCTTTCACCTCATAATATACACCACATCGAAAAACCCTCAGACACATGTCTTCTTATTTTTAATGATGTGCTTATATGCCGAGTATCACATCTCCCGATGAAACCAATCGGGAGTTATTGTTATTCAATGAAATGCAGGTTTAACCCCCTTAAGACCCCCTGAATATCCCAAAATCCTCCCTTAGTGGACGGTTTTGACATACAATGATCATATTCACCAAAATGTCATGTGTCTTAACTTCAATGATTTTGGCTGGGCGAAGGTGAGTGAGTCAGGACTTTTTCTCTGAATTTTCTTTTTTCAGAATTTCACCCCTCCCCAGGAACCCCTTAAATTGGGTTTATCAAAAAAACTATCGAACACCTATTAACTTATTTTTAAGCAGATTTTTTCCCCTGAGTTTGATGATTGAGTCAGTCAGTCAATCAGTTAGGACACTTTCTTTCCTGTTTTTTTCCCCCAGAATTTCACCCCTCCCTATGGGCCCCTTAAATTGGATTTATGAAAAAACGGTCAAACACCTATTTACTAATTTTTTAAGCTGATTTTTTCCCGCTGTGTTTCAAACTCCTCGCCTATGTCGTTTAAGAGATACACGCTCTGTTAGGAATCCTTCAACCCCCACTTTTCACCCCTTTCAACTCATAATATACACCACATCGAAAAACCCTCAGACACGTGTCTACTTATTTTTAATGATGATTGTATATATGCCGAGTATCACATCTTCCAATGAAACTAATCGGGAGATATTGTAATTCAATGAAATGCAGGTCTACCCCCTTAACACCCCTTTAGAACCTGAATATCCAAAAATCCTTCCTTAGTGCGCGTTTTCGACTTACCACGAACATATCCCCAAAATTTCATGTTTCTAACTTTAATAGTTTTGGCTGGGCGATGATGAGTCAGTGAGTCATTGAATCAGTCAGTCAGTCAGTCAGTCAGTCAGGACACTTGTTAGCCTATTTTCAATTTTGAGAAAATAGGCTTATGAGATCACCTTTTGTCCGTGTGTGTGTGTGTGTGTGTGTGTGTGTGTGTGTGTGTGTGTGTGTGTGTGTGTGTGTGTGTGTGAGGTGTGTGTGTGTGTCCCCCTAATAAAATCTAAACGGCTAGAGCGATTTCAATGAAACTCGGTAAGTTCATAGCACTATTCCCTGCGACCTCGACCGTGCCCTTGAAATTTTGTTACGTCTCACCAATCCAACATGGCGGCTGTGCGAAATATTTCACTAGAATTCAATATCTCCGAAACTGTTACCGATATCGACCTGAAATTGTGTACGGTGATAAAGGGCACTACTAGAAGTTCACCTATGAGGCTTTCAAAAATCTGGTGACTACAAAACCAACATGGCGGCCAAGCGAAATTGAGAATTTTAATAGACTTTTCTCGCGATTTAACTATCCAAACGTAATGAAACTTGGTACAGCAAATGTTTATACACATTTTAATGCAATGGAGTCTAATTTAGTTCAATTGTTTACATAACCTCAAAATGGCGGCTGTGCGAAATATTTCACTGACATTCTATATCTCCGAAATTATTACAGATATCACCCTGCAATTTTGTACGATGATAAAGGGTACTGATACAAGTTTACCTATGTACATTTCATAAGCCTGTAAAGTACAAAACGAACATGGCGACCAAGCGAATTTGAAATATTTTAATATACTTTTCTCGTGATTTTACTCTCTGAGCGCAGTGAAATGTGGTACAGTAAATGATTTTGCAGATTGTAATGCACTGCCATCTAATTTAATTCAATTGTTTACATAACCTCAAGATGGCGGCTGTGCGAAATTTTAAAATTAAGTTTTTATTTCTTGTGTCGTAATCATGCGATCGAAGTGAAAGTTTGAATACTGAACCTAGGCAATAATTGTCCTTGAATGGTACATATCTCTATGGCCTATACATATAACAATCCGAAATGGCGAGCTTCCAAAATATTTAGACGGTTTTCAATATCTATGAATCTTTTACAGCAACCAAACTGATTTTTTTTATGTTCATAGAGACTATGAACATATTTTCACCTATATGACTTTCAGTAACCTGGTGAGCACAAATCCAACATGGTGGCGACGCGAAGTATAAATATTTAAATGGACGTTTCTCGCGAATTAACTATCCGAGTGCCGTGAAACGTAGCACGTTAAATGCTTATACAAATGTTGATCCACTGGCATCTAATTTATTTCACTTGTTTGCATAATCACAAGATGGCTGCTGTGCGTAATTTTAAAATCTCGTTTTTACTTCTTGTGTTCTAATCATGCGATTGAAGTTTGAATACCACACGTACACAATAGTATTATTGTAATAGTACAAAAATAAAAATCCAACCTGGCGACCATCTGAAATATTTAGACGATTCTCAATATCTACGAATCTGTTACAGCAATTAAACTGAAATTTTGTATGTTGATAGTGGCAATTAACATGAGCAGGATATATGAAAATAGGCTGTATAGTTCTTCACGGAACTACTTGTTTTTATATAAGAGATAATGTAGAAAGATGATTTGCTACTATGAAAGAGAATCAAATCAAGTTTTCAAAAAGAATTTTTAATTTTATTTTGACCCTTTCCTTAAGTTATTATACAAAAGGAACCTTAAGTGTCCGATACTGGGGTACCTTCCCCTATACAAGACTGTGTCGCGTCAAGCCCGCATTCCAATAAAGTCGGTTGGGTGGTTTATACACATGACAGAGTTCTCGCATGGGTCCGCTAGTTAGTGTTATTATCGACCATGATAGGTCATAGTGTCAGGCTCTCTCGACTCTGGAAACGTGTGGGTTCGGACCTCACCGTCGGCCATCCTTGAAATGCTTTACTTTGGTTTCCCATTTTCTACTGTTGGTTGTTGATTAATTTAGGGGCTCCGCAATGCCGAAATTCTTTTAAAAATTTCGAAATGATATTTATCGTGCCGTAATAATCTTTAAACCCTTGACTTTCTAATTGTATTTTAATTTTGTTCATAGCGAATTCCTCAGGCATACTTTTACACAACCATGCGTCCTATTAGCAAACCAAATAACGTAGTTTTCTAATCTTTTCTGTTAGATCATAGACATTAAAAAACTATTTCTATGAAAGTTAAACGGGAATTACAGTACAGTAGTAGCAAGATCAAATGGGCATTGAAGAATTGCAAAATGGTTACTAGTGCTTCACCACAGTGGGTGAGTGGTTATCGTGTCGGACTGCCAACCCCAAGCTTGCAGGTTCTCTCCTGGCCGTGGTAAGTGATTTTTGAAAGGCAACAAAAATCACGACATGCATGTCATACGTTGTTGGCATGTTAAAGAACCCATTTGAATTCAGTAGGCCGTGTTCATAATGGCGAAATTAATCTCGGGATTTCCCGCCAACACAAAAAAGTTCCACCTTTCTCTACTAGAAAGCGCTATAGTGTCAAGGGGCTTAGATATCTAACCTCCTTAACTTTCATAGCGTTACACAGAACAACAAAATTTGACATGCAAGCTGCCCCCTGGATGTCAAATAACAACGCGTGCACTCAGCACCCGATGCCATGCGATATTATTATTATTAATTGAAGCAAGAGGAATCGTGTAGTGTTGTGTTATAAAAACCGAAAGAACACTATTATCAGTTTCTCGCTGAAATGTCTTTATTACAAAAAAATTACCCTACTTCCGGAATTTTTCAACATACAGGGCTAAATGTTTTCGATGTAATTCTTCATTATATGTGTTAGGCCTATATTTTATCTCTGGCGTTTTTTTAAAATTCAGTTTTCTTTCATTTTGCCAGATGGAAATATTCATGTAAATTCATATTCCGGTAAATTTACGCTATTAAAAAATCAAAAATACATTTATTTTTAAAATCAGTATAGGGGCAGATGACCTCGTAGTTCCACCTCTTAAAACAACAATTACTAACTAAAATCAGTATATAATCATAAGAGGAGTGATCCTTACAGAACAACCCTCAAGAATTCTGATTGGTTTATATCAATAGTGTCTGGGGAGAATGCAAATAAAAAGTGAAACATTAACAGGGACAAAATAGGGCATTCCGGAGTCCTTGTGGGTATTGCGTCATCATGGTCATTTAGCCCCGTATTTGTGTGTGTGTGGAATATTCCTGATAACCAGTGTCGTTTTGTTGGCTTTAGTAGTATGTGTATTTCTAATTGAGGCTAGGATTTGTGGGGAGAAGGCTGTGGTCTTAACGCTAGGAATCATGGCGGAAATTTCCTGGATTTGAAGTGGGAAACCACGAGATGTCTCATTTAGAATAACTGAGGTTAAAGTCTATGATAGCCTCTCTGTATCAATTAGGGTAAGATTAAGATAGTACATAATCTATAGGCATTATTAGTGTTTTTATAATTGTTTATCACATTTAATACAATGTAAATTAGTTGTAGTTTTGTGACATGTTTAAATTTATGAAGCAATTGATTAATCGTACTGAGAAGGAATTTTGTACTGCGCTATTAAGGAATCACTGTAACTAATAATCACATGTATCAGGTGATGGTTGTAATAAAATAATAATCTCGTCCCAATCTTTGGCTATCCGAGATTTGGAACAGAGGGTAAATTTGAATATGAATAACTGAGGTAGGAAATCGAATCAGCATTTCTCAGATTTGCATCACGAGGCTGAGTGTACTCTGGTCCACTCCTCAAATTGGAGCCGCAAAAGGAACCCAAGACATCTGGTCAGGAGTTTCAATACGTACCCTGAGACTACAGAAGATGGCCCATTTTCAACTCTCAAGTAAATGCCGGAATAGTACCTTATAATAGGACAGAGCCACTTCCCGTCAAATGTCTGTCCAGTTTCATTCATTTCATCTTTCGTCAGCTCCTCTGATCAGGTTCATGTCAGACAAGCACATCTCACCTTAAAAATCGAAACATTGAAACTCATCCTCATCCCCCACAGAAACAGGAATATTATGTTTTAGAACATGAAAATGTTGATATTATTATTTTTATTATTTGTTATAAAAGATGCGTTACGCAGGCTTGTATTTGCCAGTGGGCCTGGCTGCCACGCCACAGTCGAGATGTAAGCTCTCTGGTCGGCAGATTGATGTCACATTGGCTTGATAACGCTCCCTATGATTTATTACGACAATTATTAATGTTTGAGTATTTGTTGGAGAATATCAACGCGCCCAGTAGCCAAATCTCGTCTAATACGTCACTGCGCGTTTATAAATCGTTTTTAAGGCTAATTAAGATAAAATTACGATAACGCTACGATTGATCATGTACAGCTGCTACATATTAAACTAGTATTTCATTTACAAACTTTATCGAAATCTGATATTTGTATTCAACTTCCGGTATGGTCCCTTGGAGGATTATAGCTAATGGCTGTATGACATGCTGCACCGTGACAATTTAGCGGCAGGTGACCTTGATGTTATGACCCTGAGAATAGCAATCAGCTCCAATATACCTGTTATCCTTTCATACCCCTCTCTACATTGACATTGAAGCTATACAAGGTCTTCCATATAAAATAAGAACGGCGAGCGGTGGCTTTGTTATCCGCTGCTGAAGTGGCCTTGGCCGAGCTTGTGACGTGCCACGGCCCCCTGCTGTAGTATTGAAAGTGCTCGCATAGTACTGCTCGGTTCCAAGCTCTGTGAACTTTCGGGGTGAAGAGCAGAGGCAGGGTAGGAGCAGGCGAGAATTGAGAAGGCTGTTGACAGCCCGCCGTGATACCTGACATTCTCGTCTTTTCCAATACTGCTAACATGGATCTTTTCTGAAACCAGTGTGGCGTTGGGAATGAGTGACTGAGTCACCGACTAATGTACACACATCAAAAAAAGTTTTGCATCACCTCGGTTCCCAGATCTCCGGCATATAGATGTTGACTGTGTATATTGTATCAAAGATACAGTCCCTTTGACTGTTCATAGATGTCACTAAAACTGCTCAAAGATGTAAACAACCATGCATGAGCAGGGCCTATTAGACGGAGGGGGTACGACAGCCGATCAGTTCCAGTCATTCCACCAGGACGAAGGTACGCTGCTCATGTTGTCTGTAGTTCTACCATGCCTAGAAGGTCAATACCGCAGTTCGATCGCGTCCGCATTGTTACTTTGTGTCAAGAAGGGCTCTCAACAAGGGAAGTTTCCAGGCGTCTCAGAGTGAACCAAAGCGATGTTGTTCGGACATGGAGGAGGTACAGAGATACAGGAACTGTCGATGACAGGCCTCGCTCAGGCCGCCCAAGGGCTACTACTGTAGTGGATGACCGCTACTTACGGATTACCGCTCGGAGGAACCCTGACAGCAATGCCACCATGTTGAATAATGCGTTTCGTTCAGCCACAGGACGTCGTGTTTCAACTCAAACTGTGCGCAATAGGCTGCATGATGCGCAACTTCACTCCCGACGTCCATGGCGAGGTCCAGCTTTGCAACCCCGACACCATGCAGCGCGGTACAGATGGGCCCAACAACATGCTGAATGGACCCCACAGAATTGGCATCACGTTCTCTTCACCGATGAGTGTCGCATATGGCTTCAACCAGACAATCGTCGGAGACGTGTTTGGAGGCACCCTGGTCAGGCTGAACGTCTTAGACACACTGTCCAGCGAGTGCAGCAAGGTGGTGGTTCCCTGATGTTTTGGGGTGGCATTATGTGGGGCCGACGTACGCCACTGGTGGTCATGGAAGGCTCCGAAACGGCTTTACGATACCTGAATGACATCCTCCGACCCATAGTGCACCCATATCGGCAGAATATTGGAGAGGCATTTGTCTTCATGGACGACAATTCTCGACCTCATCGTGCACATCTTGTGAATGCGTTCCTTCAAGATAACGACATCGCTCGACTACAGTGGCCAGCATGTTCGCCAGACATGAACCCTATCGAACATGCCTGGGATATGTTGAAAAGGGCTGTTTATGGACGTCTTGACACACCAACCACTCTGAGAGATTTACGCCGAATTGTCGTTGAGGAGTGGGACAATTTGGACCAACAGTGTCTTGAGGAACTTGTGGATAGTATGCCACGACGAATACAGGCATGCATCAATGCAAGAGGACGTGCTACTGGGTATTAGAGGTAGTGGTGTGTACTGCAATCTGGACCACAAATGCTGAAAGTCTAGCTGTATGATGGTACAACATGCAATGTGTGGGTCTCATGAGCAATAAAACGAGCTGAAATGTTGTTTGTGTTGATCTCTATTCCCTTTGTATTTAAAGGTTCCGGAACTCTTGGAACCGAGGTGATACAAAACTTTTTTTGATGTGTGTATTTGCTTATGTTACTACACAAGGACCGAGAAACAGCATCACTCGTCACCACCACTACTAATAGTCTGCGATGCGCATTCCTCTCAGGTCCACGCAGCTTAGACTCGAGCAGTATATACTGTACTTGACCTTGCAATAAGCGTGCAGGTGTTCAGTCGCAGTCTGAACCTCAGATGTTAACATGAGACAGTTATCATTACAACGTCGTATTTTTGTATGTAAAACTTATTTTAAGTACGAGTCGGCTCGACGGGTACGTGATGCATTTGTTCAGCAATTTCCTCCACTAGCAGATTCACGTAATTGTAAATTAGTTTGACACTACTGACTCAGTCCTCAATAAAAAGCATAAAATTAAAAATAAGAACCATTACAGTGGCAGAACTCACTCGCGTCAGCCAGAATGTGCTTACCAGATACAATGCCTGTATAACCCAGGAAGGACGTTATAGCATCTTTTATAAGGAAATATTTCATACAGAATTGTAGACACGCTTAAATCAGGGGGCCGTGGTGCGCCACAAGCTTGGCCAAGGCCACCGCAGCAGCGAATAACAAAACTGCCACTTGCCGTTCTTACTTTATATGAAAGACCCTGTATGCACTCAACACTACGACTTTGCCATGTGCGACAAACTGCCCACCATGATTATCATGAGGAATTGCAGCAAGCCTGGGGATCAGTGGTTTGAATCCCAGTACTGCTATCGCTCAGTCTGAGTGAGGTTTTCCCAGTTTTATTTCATCCCTCTTCCAGGTAAATGCCGTGATTGTACATGCTCAACCCCATGAGCATTCAACTTTATTCAGCTTGGCCGACACGCCAATTGGCAGGTGAAAAGCTGAAGGAAGTAGGCGACTTCCGTTACTTAGGAAGCAAAATAACCAGTGATGGACAAAGCAAGGAGGATATAAAAAGTAGGTTGGCTCAGGCAAGGACAGCATTTCTACAAAAAAGGAATATGTTGACATCGAATATTATTAGGAAGTCATCTTTGAAAACCTTTGTCTGGAGCGTGGCTCTCAAAGGAAGAGAAACTTGACTATTGGTGCAGCAGAAAAGAGGAGAATTGAAGCGTTTGAAATGTGGTGTTACAGGAGAACAAACGAAGAGTTATTAAGACGAGTGGGAGAGGACAGATGTTTCTGGCGACTGCTAATGAAGAGAAGAGATAGGTTGGTAGGACACATGCTAAGAAACCCAGGAATAGCAAGCTTAGTTATGGAAGAAAGGGTAGAGGACAAGAACTGTAGGGGTAGACCAAAGTTAGAATATGTTAAACAGATTGCCTCGCATGTATGGTGTGGTAGCTATGTAGAGATGAAACGATTAGCTCAGGACAGGGAGGCATGGAGCGCTGCATCAAACCATTCAAAAGACTGATGACTCAAACTACAACAACATCTCCCTATTAATTACAGTTACATACACGACTGCCGACACCACAGAATCACAGGTTATCAGACAAATTCGTCTCTCTCTTACACTTAATGGTGGACTAATGCACGTTTCTTGGGCAACAATGTAATAATATACGCTGTGTTTAGAATAAATGTTTGGTGATATGAATGTGTGCATCACGGAAGCTATTTATATTGCCTACAGTTAAATGTTATTATGACTGGCAGCGTGGCTCGGCAGTAACGTTCTCGCCTGCTGTTCCCAAGGTTGCAGGATTAGGTATTTCAGAATGCACAAATGCGAGGGAGCTCTGTCAGTCGATTTACTGGCTCGTTAAAGATGGATCTTCTTCGGGGCAAAATTCCGGCACCCTGGCGTCTCTGAATGCCTCAGTAGTTAAAAGGGACGTTTAAGGAATAACATTCTTACTATAGTTATTATTATTATTATTATTATTATTATTATCATTATTGTTATTATTGCTAAATGCTATTATACGAGAGGGTTATTTTGCTGGAGTGGGCCTACTTGGCAGTTGCCGTTAATCAAGGCCTTACAGGTCGGGCTGCTCCTTGCACGATAGTAAACAAGAGAGAAACAGTGGTCCATGCTCGCTTAAGCCATTATCCGTGGCGCCAGAAGAAGTCAGTTCGACACGCTGCAACGGGGAGCGATGTTTGGCTGTACGCATGCGTGGTCTGTCTATTCCTGACCTAAAATATCGACAGTTAATTACTGTTACCTCCTGCATTGCCCTTGTTGTTCATCCAGCTTTATGAATGTAGTCTGCCACTGTATACAACTCTCTATTTTTCCCACTTGCAGAGCAGGGAGTACAAATAAAGAAAAATAAAGAAGGCGTGAATGAGTGAAGCTGGTAGTGACCGACTTGATGATTTTTGAATGCGCATTATACAAAACGCGGGAAGTTCAAACCCAGCTGACTTCTCCTGGCGCGCAGGCAATAACTGCAGCCACGCAAGCTCCTGGTTAGTCGGCAACTCCCGCCCTAGATATTGTAAATCACGTAAGTACTGATGCTGCCCGGTTAACCTGTGTCTCCAAATGAAGTGTAGTACAAAGAATGAGGTTAGTGAAGTCTTGGAAAAGAGTGATTGCTGACGTTCAGGTGAACTTACGCATGCATCGTCGACACGAGATTTGACCGAGAACCGTGTGCGCTGTCTCGCCACATCCGCAGGAAGTTCAGCCAAGGACCATGAGTGCTCAGAGGAAACTTAGTTACAGACGAAGAGCGCTTCGATCTGGCCTAGCTTGAAGGTTTAACCTATGACAGTGGACGAGCACATGCCGCGTTAGAAGTAAGTTCGCACACAGCCGTACATTGCGTACAAAAAAGAAAAGGAATATGAGCTAATAACTAAAAAAAAAACAAGAATTTAAGCACTACAAAACTATGTGTACACCTTAAAATCGTAACCTTAGTGATAAACAATGATGCACCTTGGTTAGTATCACAGTCTCACAAGCACACGAATGGTGAGCTCGAGATTTGACGATCCCTAGGGATTCCTAAGCTAGGTTCTCCCTCTTTTTTCATTGATTTTGGGGTGGACCTTCTTCTGTTTACCTTAAGTGCCCGTCTGACTTTCATGGCTTTCCTTCTTTCCTAGTCATGACCTCGCTATTTCACCTGTTAAAACAACAATGAATCAAGTCATTTCATCATCAGTCTTCGAGGATATTGTCATTTCTTGTCTCCATCTATCGTTTTCCGTATTCCTTTTTGTTTACGGGACTGATGACCAAGATGTGCCAAGCCCTTCAAATGAATTAGCAACATAATTTTTGTTTGTCCTTTTCGTCTTAGTATGGTAGTTGTAGGCCAGTAGTTGGTTCTAGTTGCAATTTTCATTTCGCTATCACCCAAATCCTTATGGACAGATGACCTACATGTTTTGCCCATTAATACAACAATCCCCACCACCACCAGTGACAAAGACATATGGAGACTTGCCAGTCTGTCACATGGAGCTGTTTGACCATGCTCGTCATGTCTACTGGGAAATCAAGATACCGTAATAATGAAAAGTGAAGGTTTAAGAGAAAAGAATAAAGGAGAAGTATGGAAGAGGTTTTGTCGAAATCCAACTAAAAATAATAATTCAATGGGGTAGGGAGTTGAGGAAACTAAAGATCTAGACGAAATGGAAATACGATCGGCTGAGTAAATGTCAGAGGTTGGGATGGATAGGGGAGGGTTTATAAACCAATTTCCTGTGGCCAATGAATTATTTTAAGAGGGGTTGGATTGGTTGGGGTTGGTTAGATGTCAAGTTAACCAAGTGTCCTTTAGGGAGTGTCGTGGGGGAGGGGGTGGGAGAGCGGTGTTTCTAATTTGTGAATTGGGAACTCGTGGTCTTTAAGAGATATTCCATGTGATCTCCACTGTACTGTATGTTACTGATAGGACCCATTTTATACTTCCGTTAGCTGTGTTATTTATTCTGCCAATACATCATGATGGATGAAGTTTGTTCTTTTACTTTTGTCCGCTAGCAATTCTAAGACAGGTTAGTATAAACTAGCACAGTACCTTCAGTATTTTGATTTTATACCATATAAAAAAGATAAGATACTGCCGTAAAGAAATAGAAAATAATATAATGTTTGCACGTAAAAGGAGAATATGGAAAGACATCTTTATAAAATTGAAGATCAGTAGATTTACAGTAACTTGTTAACCTACTTCCTTCGTAAAATAATTTACTAGTAGACTTATGAGATCGATCATAGGGCGTTGAGCGTCCTTGTTTGTGTTCGTCCGTCCCCCACCTATTAAATTCTAAACATCTCTTTTGAATACAATGAATTGTTTTGTGGTAGTAGCATTGCACCCGGATATCCTGCCTTTGCTATTTTCATTAATTTCACTGTTGCCAACAGTTAGTAATACATGATACGAACTTAAAAAGAGTTCAACTTCATGAACTCTCCTACAATTTATCCAAAAGTACTCACCACTAATGCACATTTATTTGTTTTTCTGATCGCTCCAGTGTTGCAAACCATTAGTAAAAGGTGGTATTAATCTTACTTGCAAACGACGGACCTCTTGATTTTTGACCAGAACTTGTGCGGACATAGAACCCCCTACCAATAGACAATTTTTAGCCTACTTTTCACATTTTGCAAAAATGAGGAAAAAGTAGACTTATGAGATCGGGCAAATGTGTGTCTGTCTGTCTGTCTGTCCTTCTGTCTGTCTGTCTGTCTGTCTGTCTGGCTGGCTGGCTGGCTGTGTGTGTGTCCCCCCCTATCAACTCCTAAACGGCGGCAGCAATCGAATCAAAATTTTGTAGTAGTAATGATCTATACCTGAATATCTCACGGCCATATTTGAAAATGATATCAGTGCTACCAACTGCTGAAAAATTGCAATTGAAATTTGAGCTCCATGTTGGATATCTTGGAAGGTATGAATGGGAGCAATTACAAAATTGGTACTCGTATAGATAATAATATTGCAGTTTAATTTCCAGGAGGCCGTACATGGCAGTGTTACCAAAATGATTATAAGCCTGCTGATAGATCCATATTTTAAATGCTTATAACTTCTACACTATCAATTGGATTTCAACCAAATTTAGTATGTGCTATGTGTACATAAACAGATATGACTGAGCGTATTCTTAAGAGCTCCAGGGCTGCCAACTGTTAATTAATGCTCTCAATTTGTTTATATCCAAATACCCATATATCAGAAAGTATGCAAGGCGACAGCTTTAAACTATGCACACGTCTAGTACCTGACATTCTATATTAATTTGGAGTAACTTATATTCGTCAGTGCTACCAACATGATTCTAAGCCTGCTGATAGGTCCAAATTTAAATACATGTAACTTCTATACTATCATTTGGATTTCAACCAAATTTCGTGTGTGCTATGTGTACTATAATAGATATGACTATGCCGATTCTTGAGAGTAACCAGGGCTGCCAACTGTTAATAAATACTGTCTCTATTTTTGTTACCCTAATATCAATATATCAGAAAGTATGCAAGCCAATAGCTCTAAATTTTGCACACGTATAGTACCTGGCATTCTAGATTAATTTGGAGCAACTAATATAGGCCTACGCCAGTGCTGCCAACATGATTCTAAGCCTGCTGATAGGTCCAATTTTAAAATGCATGTAACTTCTATACTAACTAATGGATTTCATTCAGAATTGACACAAGAATAGATCACATTATTTCAGATTATTTCTGACCAATACATGCATGTCATTGTCGCCAACATGATTTTACGCACGCTGTTAGATCCAATGTTTAACTGCACGTAACGTCCATGCTATCCATTGGACTTCAACCAAATTTTGTATTCTGTACCTTAAGAGATGGAACTAAGAATATATTCAGTCACCAGGGCTGCCAACTGTAGTTCTCTATTAGGCTACATTATGCCAGGTATAGAGTATTTCGAACTAATTAGAAATGTCGATATTACCAACTTAATTTCGTCATTATTCTAGAAAGATCCATATAGATTAATCATTGGCATGAATCTTAAATTTTAAGAAAAGTAGGCTCTTTAGTTCGTCACGGAACTTTTTGTTTAACATTTCAGTTCAATTCCAGGGTGGCCAACCGTCTTTATTTCTAATTTGTTATCTTGTCATGAGTTCTGCCACAGGTTAACAGCACGCCTAGGTGTCCATTAACACACGTGGTTAGATAGTTTCACTGCTGCCACTGCGGTATGCCCAGAAATGAATTGATAGTGATTTTACTGTGTGAGTGTGTGTATCAGCAATGGTGTAGGGTTGGGACGACAGTTCTAGAGAATATTGGGGACCCGAGTTCTAGTCTCGTCCCAAAGACCAATATCATGTAAGTCCACTAAAATCGAACGCGTTTCGGTATGGAATATATAGTTAGTGAGGTATTAAGGGGTGGAACAGGGAGGTCATCTGCCCCTGAAATATATGAAAGGCCAGATAAACTAAATGTCTTATGTTTAGCTAAATAGTGGAATATCTATGGTTTCAACGTGACAAAAGGAAATTGAACTATATTGAGTTTATTAATCAAATTATTTTTTACTAATCCGTCCAAGGTTTGGCCGAAAAATTGGCTAATTACCCTCTAACTGGCAACCAAGAGAAAGTTAAAGTTCTTCCGCTACTCTGAGGAACATCGAATCATGGATATGATTTTCAGATCTAGATGATGAATACCTGTTAACCTATCTAACAAGATTATATTACAGGCGAGCACGTGTTAACAAAACTCGCATGAGGGTAGGTCTGTAAACCATTTTCTTTAGTCTACAGCTGGGCAACAAAGTATCAAAATGTTATATTATTTTCTCTCCTGGTTCTCGCCTGACTGGTACAGCAATGAGATGCGGGTAGTATCTGCACGTGCCCGGTAAGGGGCAAGGTCCGTGGTAGACCGTCACACATTTTGAATCACGTAAATTTTGCCTTGACCCCAAGCCCAAAACATATCCATATTAAAAGAGAAAGATTCTTATCCACACCAGTAATAAGGGGGAATCTAATTATGTTCTCATTACTAAACGTACCTCATGGTTAACACAATCTTCCTATAAGCGTGGAAGCCTATATAATTATATTTTCCTAGCAAATATTACACAAATAACTAAATTAGCTACAGAGATTATGGGTAGAAGATGTATTTTTACGCCTCCGGCTCACCAAGTATTGCTATTGATAGTCTAAGCACACGCAAATCAGACTAGTGTTTCAGAAGGTCGCCGACTGGCTTCACCCTCCGTTGACTGAGGAACTTTACACTGGAAAAATACTGCCCCACTCTGTGCGGTGTGTTTACCTTAACCGCACGGCGCGCCCAAGAGGAATGGCGGCAATTTAACAATACGACACAGGGCAGCTGGGCTCATGCCAGGATTTAACTATCAAAATGATGATTTATTCTTGAAATTCCCTCCCATAATCTCTGCTTTATGTTCAGTGACAGCTCCATAGATGACTTTCAAATGATCTTAAATCATTGTTGAAATCAACTATAGAAATAATAATCGCAATAGTGTAAATAGACTAATGATCATCATCATAAAACATTGTATGCACGTCTACCTCTTATTATTCCCGTATTCAACGGGGTCAGGGATGAGATGTGACGAAAGTCTATCTGGCGGTTAGTTTTTTTTACGGGCGGATGCCCTTCCTTACTTCATCAGAGCAGTTAATGAGAGATGAAATGAATCAAGATGAATGAGTCTGGTTAAGGTTGTGGAAGGAAGCGGCCGTGGCTTGTCAGAAGGTACCGCCCCAGAATTTTCCTGGAGTTGAAAATGGAAAACAACTGAAAACATCCGACGCGACGGTGGGGCTCCAACCCACGTCTATCCAGTCCGCAGATAGCTTGTCCACATGGCCTAGCGCTGCGTGTTAGCGAGCGTTGCTACCACTATCGGTATCACCATAAAACAGTAGTTATCATAATTTAACGGAATAGGTCCCCTTTCAGCTGTCAATGGCATTAAAAATCTTTCTCAAGTTCCCAAGCCAGGGGAGTCATCCATAGAAGATTAAAATCCCGACAGCCCGGTCAGAACCGGGTGAGTTAGCCGTGGTGGTTACGGCATGACTGATGGCAGTCGCTCACATCCGGGAGGCGAGGAGGTTCGAATCCCCCCGCCGGCAACCTTGAAGATGGTCTTCTGTGGTTTCCCATCTTCCTTCCAGGCAAATGCCGGGGTTGGTCCCTAACTATAGGCCACAGCCGCTACCTTCCAACTCCTCGTCCTTACATTCCAATTCCCCTCCTTCCCTCCCCAACGGTACTTGTAGCTCACCCATTGGGTGTCCGTCTCGAAGCAGCTACAAAACTGGCGAGCCGAACATGTCCTCGGACACTCCCGGCACTAAAAGCCATACGCTACAAAAAAAAAAAAAAGCAAAAAAAAAAAAAAAAAGCCCGGTCAGAAATCATAGTCGGGGCACTTCATGAAAAGACCAACATGCTAACCGCTTAACCACGGGATTGGACATGGAGTAATATTCAAAAATGTCAGTATTCGAACCTGAATTTGCTGCTGTTAGGGCAGGTGCGTTTAGTCACGTCTCGACTACGACATATCCCCACGTTATGGATGCATTGGCTGTGAATTTCCAGGCGACACCAGAGACACCTGTGGTCTATAGTTGGAAACTACGATCGCATTTCAAGCAGTCTTACACTGCAATCAATAATATTGTAGTAGTACACGAAATATTAATAACTTAACAGAACAGGATTTTGAAGGAACGTTGATACATTGAAAGGGTTTCAGGAAAAACATAGCTCAAAAACCAAGGTCATCTGGCCTGAAGACACAAAGATGCGAGTTAGCGATCGTATGAAGTAGTAGAAAAGGAGTAGAAGAAACTATTGGCAAGTGGACCGATTGTGTACTGCGGTCCACAGTAGGCCAAAAGTGACAGAATAATATAATAATAATAATAATAATAATAATAATAATAATAATAATGTCAATGTTCCAACTACCTGGTGTGATTCATTCAAGGTATAGCCTCCAGGCGATGCTCTGTACAATTTCAACGTTCCGTTTCCACTGTTATCGAACAGATTGATTGGTTGTTTATTTTAGGATTGTATGTATATATAAGGTTGAGAAGCCCCAATTGTTGAATGCAATCCACTCTTTTATATTAAATAACATTCCATTAAATAGTAACTAGTTAGTTATTGTTGTTTTAAGGGGCGGAACTATGAGGTCATCTTCCCCTATAAGGACTACGAGATAGCCGATGTCATCAACGTAGTAACTCTTCAATGACTGATCACCTCGAGCCGGTGAACAGGACCTAGTTTGCAATAAGCGTTCCCCAGATCGTGAACTGCCTACCAATGTTCAGATTATGAACACGGTCTGCTGTGTTAGCGGAGGTAAAGCTGTACAAAGATATCCTCAATAATATTACCAATATCCTCCAAATTAATGAGCGGAACGTGATCCTAATGGTTTATCTGACACTACGCATCACTCATCAGCAGTAATTGCATTGTTTAGTACCAGCTGCCGTTGTAAATGGTCATTACATTACCATATTTGTAGAATATTTTTTGTCTTTACTGAAACCTTTTATGCGAATAACTCGACGTATTATTGCTCCGAGGCCTTCAATTGAACTTACTTATCAAGCATTTCATACAGTATAGCCTATACCCCTCACTTAGCTCACTTATTTAGAGCCCTGCGCGGATAAACAAAACGTTATCCGCATCCGCCCCGCATCCGCACGACTGTTATCCGCAACCGCCCCGCATCCGCACGACTGTTATCCGCAACCGCCCCGCATCCGCACGACTGTTATCCGCAACCGCCCCGCATCCGCACGACTGTTATCCGCAACCGCCCCGCATCCGCACGACTGATATCCGCATCCGCGTGACTATTATTCGCATCCGCCCCAAATCCACATGACTTTTATCCAAATCCGCTGATATTTCAATATTATGTTTAATTAATTAGATAAAGCAAAACGTGTTAAACCAACACATTTAGACATTTGAGGAGAAAGTCGTTCCTGACAATTTGCTTCATTGCAAGGAACTTCAAGTTGGCATTCCAAGGGACTTCTCGTTGGATGCCACTTCTGGTTCCTTGACCTCCGCTTTAGACAAAAAAAATTGGCTATACTTTTTTGGGTACTTTCACACTTGTGTCGCAGTACGTTTGATGTGCCCGATTTGTGTCCTGAGTATGAATACACTTTTTTACAGGTAAAACATCACTATAACGTTCACCTTTAGGTTTCCATTGAAAACGTAACCTAATGTCTGCCATATCGTTGACTTGAGCATTGTTTCACGCGCTATTGAATATTCACCTTGTTTTATTTTAACAGATAGTTTATCCATGTTGGTGAAATGATGTTCATACTCACGGTCGCGGTTACACGGTTCACGCTTGCAGAAAGGGATTGACATTTGGCCGGAAATTCCAAGTCAGTCATCATCCTTCTGCTTCTGGACCCATGCCGCATAGTTGATGTCATAGCTGATGTTGCAATATCACAGCCAACGTGCTTCAGAGACAAGTTGGGAATAAATCAACAGATAAACCTGGATCCCGATCTTCCAGGACAGCTTATATATAGATGGCGAAGTAGCTCACATGAGGAATGTTAATGATGTCACCACGATGAACTAACAAGCTTATTGACAGCTTTATATATCGTACGTATAGTAATAATGGCAGTGAGAATTGATGATGATGAGATGTCAAGACCATCTACTACAAACATACGGTACTTAATAAAATGTAGTTGAAAGCATATGAGTAAAATGATCTTCTCGTGTATAAGTGCAATACGTGCCTGAATATTTCTTACGCAATAGGCTATAGGAGTATTCCTCTTTTAAGCATGAAGCTGTAGATTGGCACATCAAATATGTAATATTAACGTAAGTTTGTATTCTGAAAACTATCCGCAAATTTACTCGAAACATTATGAGCAGCGTATCCGCTTTCCGCACAGCAATGCAAACTATATCCGCGTGGCGAAAATATTTGCGGATATCCGCGGATATCCGCATCCGCGCAGGGCTTTACTATTAAGGAAGATTATGGTCCTGAACTATCTGGAACGAGTCTTTGATAATTTGTCTTTTCTTGTCATAGATGTATGTGAAAGATCATATACCAGGTTAATCAGCTACCCCTAATAATATTGTTTTATGCAGCCCAACTAGCGTTGTTATCAGGAAGGTCGATATTTCTCTTTTTGCATCCCTGTGATACGGATGCACTTGAAGCATATCCTGCAAACGATACTGAACTATTTTTCCCTCGATGTGACTACAGAGTAATACGAGGGGAAAATAATAGTGTTCAGTATGGTTTGCGGTAAATGCTTGCAGTGCATTAGTATCAAAGGGATGCAAACAGAGAAATATCAACCTTCCTGACAACACGCGTTAGTTGGGATGCATAAAACAATTATTATTAGGGGCAGCTTATTCACCTGGTGTGTACTGTAAAACGCTAAGGTGTATGTTTCACAAAACTCAAGCTCTTAGACCACTGGAACTTAGAAATGGGTTTGTACCAATATCGTCTCAATAGTACAGGAAAAATCTTGCTTTCGTTGAAAAATCAACGGAAATATATTCATTCGTGTATAAAGTGCGTTTAAATAAATAAACAAGACGATAGCCCCTGCCAGAATGGTCTCACCATGAGCCTGCATAACAGTAAAGCAGTGCGGGTAGTTTAACACGTGCGAGATTTCTCTCATAGACCCTTTAGTTCGCTATGTTCAGCTTCAAGTTGGCAACGTTGGTAAAAGCGATTGCCATATGAACCACTCTGACGACAGTGCCCTCTATTTTGGTGAAGTGTAACGTGTAGACTTATAAAATCTTTTCTCATGTTCTCGAGAGTTAACTTGAGGGGCTGTTTTTACTGTGTTGGAAACTGAAGACTGTGCTACAACATTTATGAAATGTTTATATTTAAGAATTTGTTGGAATTTCCCCAGAAATGTGTAGTATATTTCACAGTTTCATTGTTACCAAGAAGGAAACGTGGAGTTGGGAGGAATATCTTAAGAAATGAAGAACTACTCTTCGTTGTTGTCACCCTCCCGCGGTGAGCGCAGTAAGCTCGTCCAGGAGAAAGGAAACCAGCCAAGAGTTTCCTCAACGTTTCGGAAGCTGGAATTAGAAAAAGAGGAGAAAAGAACGATAAAGAACGCACTCGGAAAGCTCCTTTTCTTGTTCCGTTTTCACACAATGGCCATCTAGACCAACTAACCCTACTCCTTCCAAATGGAATCCACCCTAATTGCTTTGGTCACGTGAAACGAACATGCAGATATCATCAGAAATATATGATGATTCAAAAAAAGATATATATATTTTTAATAAAAAATATAACATTACACGCAAAGCTGTGATTTAGTAATATTCAAGCCTTCTTTTAGAGAATGGAAATATGAATCTCAAGAGACAGCTAAAGGAGTGGCACTCTGAAATATGTATGAAACAAACGGATGTAATTATTCACAAGAATCTGTTGTTATTTATCATTTTCCTGTCTTCTGGATTGTATAGTTTTTAACAATAATCAATACATAAACGAAAATAATAATTATTAGAGTTGCACCTGGTACATGTTTCAGGGATTAATTAACAACATTTTTTATCCCCTTCATCAGCCAATTGTAAAGCATAAAGAAAATTATGAAGCGTGGCACTTAAATATAAATGGTTATTAGACTTAATATGGAGCACCATATAAGTAGGTTGTAGAAAAATATTTTAAAATATAGAGCAAAATTAAAATGTTTATGACGGGGATAGTATTCAGCCATCAAATATAAACGAAGATATACGAAGAGACCCGGTGGACAGTTCATTCACATCTGATAAGCATAAAGGCTTCGTCATTGATTGTGTACGGATGGTGAAGTATTGTAATCCCACTTATGTCATTTCAAGCCTTTGCTTAAGGCGGTTGTATAATTATTGTTAAAAACTATTTAGTACATCAATACGGAACCATCATGAGTAATTTAAATAATAGAATTCTGGATTGTAGCCAATGATTTATTATACAGGTTGAATCTCTGCATAGAGGCTGCGTTCTTTCTGCGGTAAGGTATTTGGGTTAAATTAGAAAGAGTCAAGGCAACTTCCATGAAAAAAGTCCTGTGTATCTCAAAGTATACCCCATCGCGACTGTCCTATGAAATGTCACGAGAGGCCTCCTACATCGAAGATTTAAGGTGTCAACTATTGCTCCCATCTACCGCCCAGTACGAGAACCTTCTAAAATAGCTCAAAACGAAGAGGATGCAAATATGGAATGACTTTTATTTAACAGCCGCAGTGACGTCCGATGAGTGGAAGGGTCCATGTTACGACCTGTGACATACAATCACTCGTTTCGCAATACATGGATTCCATTTCAAGTTATGCAAAATGGACGGGTATCATGAGCCCAGTATAGAATGCATTTGCAAATTGTTTGGAAGTGCCTGTGAAAGGTATCATGCCACGACATGCAGACAAAAAATTGAGTCATTGACTAACTTTTGTTGTCAATGAGAATTGAATGTAATCTTGAATATTTTCGGTTTTTCTTCAAATAAATGATTATTTTTATATTGCCTCATGGCCATTGAGTGCAATAAATATCTTATTATTAAAATATAAATCTTCTGTGCCTTTATATAGGCCTAGTTGTGAAGAGTCCGCCTTGTTGCAAAGTGGCTACCACATTTGACTGCCACCGTGGAGGTCCAGGTCGATTTTTGGCTCTGTTAAG
Organism: Meconema thalassinum; assembly: GCA_946902985.2. NCBI lineage: Eukaryota > Metazoa > Arthropoda > Insecta > Orthoptera > Tettigoniidae > Meconema > Meconema thalassinum. The sequence continues at coordinate 1,214,911,836 of OX336388.2, forward strand.
AAATTTAATTCTGGTCTGAGGTCTGAAACGAAGTACGCTCAACATCATGAAGCAGAAGTGAGAAGGCGGATTTGAAATCTGGGTTGCTACCTATTGTACATGAGGCCACGACCACCTCTACCTACTGTAATACAATACACACACTAGTCTAGTCATTACAATAACTCAGAATATCAGACAAATTTCCCACATACACACCCAAATACACGAGGATACGTGACTATGAAGCGGGGGGGTTAGTGCTACTTTAGAAGAAATTCATTTTAATTCTGATTTAATTCCTTTTTGTATGACTCTATAAGTCCGCATTCACCATTTAAACAACCATTCAAAATCTTGTTAGTAAATAAATAATCCCACTAACAGTTAATGACTGTATTAGCTGACCGGAAAATGATTATAGACGGAAAAGCTGCTATAGATTGCGATGAAGCACGACACTTTGTTTGTGTTGTACGGCTCATTATGGTGGCTTGTGGACTGGAAATATCAATCTGCCCGAATAATACCGAGTAGCGCTCGGTAATGAAACGCGAATTGAAAATGAGAAAAAAGTGATTATGGTTCGTCTTACCGTGGGGAATCGTTATGTTGAGAGTATGAACTAGCGCAAGTCTGATTATTGAAATTTGATTTTTAATTTGAGTGGCCAATTAAAAGGGGTTTTACAATATACATGTTATTGAATTGGGTGATAACAGGATTTATTCATAGGTATGTACGTGTAGTTAAACGCAGAACAGAGTGGGTGGGGTATTACTGTACCTGGCAGCTGGGAACACTCGATTCCTCGGCCCAGGAAGCGTATAAAGACATGGAAGAACCTATAGCGTAATTAATTTTAGTATTTAGCATTTATTTCGTACTTAAAGCCTCCGTGGCTTAGGCGGCAGTACGCCGGCCTCTCACCACTGGGTCCGTGGTTCAAATCCCGGTCGCTCCATGGGAGATCTGTTCTGGACAAAACGGAGGCAGACAGGATTTTCTCCGGGTACTCCGGTTTTCCCTGTCAATATTTCATACCAGCAACACTCTCCACTATCATTTCATTTCATCTGTCATTTATTTAATCATTGCCCCAGAGGAGTGCGTCAGGCCTCTTCAGCCAGCACAGTTCATATCCTCGCCGCTAGATGGGGGCTTCAGTCATTCCATTCCTGACCCGGTCGGAGACTGGAAGCAGGCTGTGGATTTTCATTTTTCATTTATTTCGTACTTATTTTAATATTAATTCAAATCAAACAAGCGGTATATTACAGTAGTAGTGGTGTGAAGGACGGTAAATCAACGTCGCTGTGAGGAGAGCAAAACCAAGCCAGTTTGCGGCTTCGGTGGCGTAGTCGGTAGCATGCTGAGCTTCTATGCCCAAGAACGCGGGTTCAAACCCGGCTGAAGTCATCGGATTTTTAACAGCATTAAATATCCCTCAGTATGCCTTCCTTCGGAGGGGAAGTAAAGCCGGCGGTTCCATGTCATAGATCTATGGCATGTTAAAGAACCTTCCACTAATTACACCTGTGTGAAGTTAAATTATATAGGTTAAGAATGTAAACAACGCTCTTAGGTTCCTACGTTCGTTGCCAGGAGCCGACTGCAGTGGCATCTAGTAGCTAAGTTCTGAACTAGTAGTCATTGACGGTGGCGTTTGGCGGCAAAAGTAGGAACTATTAGAAAAAATCAAAGTCTGCAGTCCTTGCTTGAATTAAAAAACAGATAACACACGCTAGTACAGTCTTCACAATTAACACCGGTTATCAGACAGATTACACACACCAAAAGTACACGGGGCTACATGACCGCGTTGTCGCAGCCCCTTGACACTTGACATCGTTGGAATATGTAGCGTAACGTTTGATTCTGTCTGTTTGTTTGTTCTTTTTTCTAGCAGATTTCAAGAATTTACAAAACTTTGATCTGTTTTTATTTGTTCGTCAAGCCATTTGCAATGTAGCACTCGGCTTAAGAATATTTTTAACTCTATAAAAAATCTGCCTGATTTCTATTCAAAATGTTCGCCTCGTTGCGTAGTGGCTAGCACTCTTGGCTGTCACCGTGGAGGCCCAGATTCGATTCCCGTTTCTGCCAAGAAATTTAATTCTGGTATGAGGCCTGGAATGGGATATACTCAGCCTAGTGAGGCAAAAGTGAGAAGAGGCGGGTTCGAATCCCACCTCGGCCATCTTGGAAATGGTTTTCCGTGGCTTCCCACTTCTACTCCAGGCGAATGCCGGAATGATTCCTAACTTAAGGCCAAGGCCGCCTCCTTTCCAATCCTCGTTTTAAATATATATATATACACTAATGCAGTCATCACAATAACACAGGTCCATCATAACCATAATTCCTTTGAACAAAAACATATTTTTTTTGCTTTATTTCTTAATATTTTGCTAGCACTTGATATTTTATATTCATAGCTAAAATCACAAAAAAGACTATCAATAACGTACTGAAAACTTTCACAATCTCTGACGTCTCTTTCAAGTAGTGTATTGTGTACCTGTTCTCATTTGTTTGCCTCTCGCCTCGGGATATTCTACATTTGTCTTGTGCTGACCTGTAATATCATTCGGGCTTTATTTATAGCTCTCCCCTTCAATAAAATAGTTGTATGCGAAATGACTGTTGTGTTGCGCTCCTGAACCCCTTTGACCCCGTAAAACAATACGATAACCGCAGCAATAGAATCCATTTGTCACATTTAAAGCAGGAATGGCTGGCGAAAACACCAGGTGTACCTGCAGCCTCCCTCATTTGTCATCACTCCTTTCCATGTGAGGTCAGGAGGTCATGGATCTGGAGCCTGTAGGTGAATGGAGTCTTATGTTATCTCCACACTCCATTCATTCGTCTATTCAGTCTTACGTCTTAGAAAAATTCTGATGCCTTCAAAAAGTCTCTGTTTTTTAATTTATTTTCATTTTAAGGAGCATCTGGGTCATGAACACCTTGTACTTGGATGTGAGAAAAATTTGACAAATAATCTGCGTTTCGGTGGGACTAGAACGGCTATAATTATTAGGGTACACGATTGAAATACGTGCCCCTGATATAGAAATAAGGTACTATACCCCCTATTTGCCTTAAGGGAATGTGGAAATATCAAACTCTGGATGTCCACTGTTAGTGCAAGGTTTTGAACCTTCAATCTCCAACTTCTCGCTTCCCCTTATAGTCGTCGTGCGCGATTTAAAAAAGGTTCCAAAAGTCTTTCCTGTGTCAAACCACTACGTCTTTCTAAAGCTCGTAATAGAAGGGGCTGTGTACCACGGCTTAAATTCGTGTTTTCTCTCAATATTCACAATGCCACATTTTCTGTAGAAAAGATACTCCAGTGTCACTAACCTGACCACTGCGTGTGTAGTGGTGGTGTAGAATTTATTGAAAAATCTGACATCTGTACTCCGAAAAGAAAATCCTCCCGGACATCCTTTCCATTAACTAAAAAAGAGGACATATCCGGACAAAGAGAACGCGTGGTAGGGCGACAAGATTTTGAAAATGGAAAACACGGGACATGTAGGCCTAGATGAAACTTTTCTAGTTGATAATACTGTATCGTTTACAATCTATTCCAGAAACATTCGTATTTATTCCCCGTATGGTACAAGAATTGGGGTACTGGTATCGTTTCTTGCCACCCCTCCTACGTTTTTGCTACATTTACCACTAAAAATGAGCCACATTGACGAACAATTTACTATTCTCCAGGCTGCGTAGAATATTGTTAGTTAGCCACTTTGCTGTTACTTCTTACATATTTTGAAACTGCGGAAATTTGACATGAATTGCTTTATTTTTATGAAATGATCTATAAGGACTGTTTCATGTTATTGGGCAGCAAGACGAGCTGAATATATTAGGATTTGTGCGAGCCTATAATAAGTTTGTGTTAAGGCAGGTGTTCTCAACCTGGTGTTTTTAAAATGAAATTTGGTGCTCTCGTCATACGAACCAAAAAGCGATCGTGAGCACAAGCTTTCTTGAGTTCAAAATTCAGACTTTCACGACCGGCGTTCAAATAGGAATCTCTGTTTTGCGGGCTTATAGGCGGTGTTCTAAGGACATTTTGTCGTCCTGACATTTCGCTGAAGACTGCGTTCAGCTTGTTCACAGGTTACATTCGTCCTGACGTTTCGCTGAAGACTGCGTTTAGCATGTTCACAGGTTACATTAAGCTTAATGTAATCACGCCAGTGCTGGAGATGATAATAGGAACTGTCCTGACTTGTGCAATGAGCCATTGCTTCCTTATCAGTTTTGAAAGCTCTGTGCATCATATTATTAAAATTATTATTACTTTTTTTTTTTTTTTTGTACATCGAGTTGAGCCTCTATGGACTGCGTGGCAACAACCAACTTCACGTTAGTGTCTAGGTCTTGTTCTTGTTCCGGCTTTGACTTCCTGCCTGTATCTTCTGACCCCAGCGACGAGTGCCTGTTTATGTTCTTCGGACAAAGGTCCTCTCCGTCTTCCGGAAGTTGATACCATTTTAAAACCTTGGTAGTTGTTCACCAACCTTCTAAATGTGTTCCTGTCAGGAATTTCTCGGTCTAGAATACCAATTTGCCTGAGATCTTTTTCGAATTCCTCGAACCATCTCGGCCTTGTTGCCTTAGACTTGATGAAACTCCATATTCTTTTGGATAATCGATCATTAGTCATCCTCAAGAGGTGACCGTAAAATAGTAGCCGTCTCCTCTTAATTGATGCTGTGATAGGATCTATGTTGTTGTTACTGTTATTATTATTATATTTCATTTAATGGTGCTCGGGTGGCTGGTATGTTATGAGGGAGGAACTCACAGTCTCAAAATGTTTGAGAACGCCCATAAGGTAAGAGGATTCAGGACTACATTATGATGATATCCCTAACGTTTGGTTCCATATGTACAGTTGTATAAAATAAACTACGCATATATGATGTTTAAGGAACAGAATATTTTCCGTCCCGTTTATTATTTGTCAGGATGACAGCACCAGTCACTGAAAGAAGAAGTAACCCTGATGGCTTGTAAGGTGCTCCCGACCTTGGTCTGCCAGGGGAAGTGAGAGAGACGTTGAGCAGTCAGCTGCAGAGAGCTGACAGAGATTAAGAACTGCTCTGCTTGGAAAGCACGTGCTATTGTCTCTTCTCCCCCGTATCATCCGTCAGTCTGGGAGAGACTACTCCTGCGTGTGTATAGTAGACTTTTTTCCTCCTGCTCTTCCCAGGGTTGAAAGGTGACGAATGTGCTGCGGTGTTTTCCTCTTCTACTACACTACTCATTTATCTCGTCCGCCACGCACAGTCGCTGATCGGATGAGGGAATAATCAGCGGGGTTGATCGATAGATCTCAGGTAAAGAACACTAGCCAAAGTCACAAGCGGTGATGGTTACTTGCGGCAAATATCCGCTTCTCTGAGGAGTTTAAAGAAAAATGAAGATATTTAACTTAAATCCTAAGATTTTGAGAATATAAAATCGCCAATATTGATTGGAAATTGAGTAAACTCTCCTCAAACCGTTGTATCAACTTTTATTTGAAGATTTGAGCCATTCTTTCAGTTAAGCCTAGCTAACCCTAGGTGTAATTTCATGTTTAAATAAATCGTATTCTTGAGCACCGTAATAGGAAGAAATGATAGGCGCTACGTTAGCCAAATGAGAAAGTAGTTCTTATTTTACACATTACTGCTTACATTTATTCAGAAGAAGTCATCCATGGCATCTCATTGTGTGCACGGCAAATGCCGTCCACGAAGAAAATGATTTTGGTTGCTGGTGGAATAAATCCTTAACTATATTCTGTACCTCCAACTCGAATAGATATCTTTATTCCTTTAGGAATTTTCTCAATTGTCCAAACATATGAAAGTGGGAAGGTGACAATGCTGTTACGGTGCCGACAGTTGCATTGACTCACTTACTGAGGCACAAATGCTTCTTTGACGGTCCATCTTGATTGCATCCTCATTATCCGCCATGGAGAGCCTCGGTCATTACCTTGTGTACCTGACCAGGACACTACGCATCCCTTGTTTCCTCACGGGCATCATGGAACCTTTGTGACCAATCCGTAACAGTTGTCTTGAACAAGCACTTTTTGCCATGTGCAGCAACCTTCTCTGATGAATCTCCACTGAATGGCAACACACTGCCTATGAAATCTGGATTACTTCTCGGTGGACTTGCTTGGACGGTTTCAGAATCTCACCAGCGATTTTGATCTACTACCGCGTGTCTATAAACAAAGCAAAGCGCAGGTATCGGACCACGGCTCATGAGCCACACACTCAACTTCACATATGCATGTGTATTTCCAACCTTAAACAACAACACTTCACGTAGTAGGCTATGTTATGAAACAGTTTCAAATAAATACTCCTCGTAATAACATAAACGACTCTTGCATGACGTAGCTGTAGAGTAATTCCCTAGCTTAATAGTGTTCTACGATCACATGGATAACACGCTAGTCTTAGGTCTGAAGGGTCTCATGTTCCATTCTCACGTAGACCGTGGGAATTTTAACTTCCTATAGTATATTCCCTTCGAAAGAGCTACACCAAGGCTCTTCGGACACCGTACCCCTTTTTATTATGATCATTATTTTAATCATCATTATTCCTATCATTGAACTATACGGTGATTTTTATTGTTGGCTCTTGAAAAGAAATATCCACTATGCCTTCAAAATATATCTCCCACCTGACTTGTAGAGGCTGTTCTGGGTTGACAGAAGCTTTGCAAGAAGAAATATGTGGCTCTTATCTTTATCCTTATCTACCCTTCGAGGCGAGGATTGAATTGTCTTTCTAATGAGTCATTAGTTAGCCGGCTACTGCCCGCTACGGCATTGTAGTGAGCTTTGTCGCGCGCATAATCTATCGCCATACCCAGAGGAAAGGATTTCTTCTCTCAGAAAATCATTGCCTAAATCCGTGTTGAGTTTTAACTTTTACTTCAAAATTACTATTAAGATCTGTGATGTTTTAGGTATTTTGAGTCACAGTGCATCTTGAGAGTTAATATAGCCTCCAGGAGGTACCGTACAAAAGAAAAAAGTTGTTCGCACTGTGAAATTACTGGTCCATATATTCAGGTAATTGCGGCCGTGGAATTTCTAATTTGTGTAGAATTGCTCGCAGTTGCTCTCTTGCTGGACTTCAGGCAAGAACACATAATGCCAAGTTGTCATAAACTGCGGGATGTAATCATCATTCTCAAAACGTTTACTTTTCTTATTTTGTATTATTAATCGAAATTTAATGTTTTTCAGTCTATCAACACGATTGTACCCAATTGTCCCGGGCATGGTGGTGCAGTGGTCAAGCTGTTGGCCTCTCACCAAGGAGGACCGGATTCGATTCCCGGTGACTGCATTTGAGATTTTCAAAGTGAAATGCCATGTCCTGTGGTTCTTATTCCACGTAAAAAGGAGGTCGCGTGGCTCATGATCATATGATTAAAACTTCTTTCCTTTGTACCCAATTGTAATGAGTGGTTCCCTAAGCTTGGATAAAATGTATTTGAGATTAATAAATACAGTTGAATGACCTCATTCAAACGTCAGTCGATCATCATCAGATCCTTTACACTTGGCTATTAAGTGCAGGCAGCAGTGAGGGGAGCTGCTCGAGACCGGACCACACTTCACTCAATCAGCTAAGCTCACAAATCCACACCAATCTGACCATTTAACAACAATCATATAATCACACTCATCATGTATATGCCTGATGACAGATTTCGTCATGGTTGGTCTCTCCACCTTATCCGGTCTTCAGCAGCACGTTCCATCAGCTCATAAGATTTATCAATCTTGATGGAATCCAGCATCTGAAACCTCCTTCTTCCTCTTCAGATTTTTCCTTGAACTGTCCCTTCTAATTCACTTTTCACCAAACCATCTCCTCTTAGGCAGTGTCCAATCCAATTCCTTTTTCTTTTCCTATGTTCTTTAGCATCTTCCTTTCTCCTACTTTCTTTAATACTTCCTCATTTCTCACTTTTTCCTTCCAACTTATTCTGTCCATTCTCCTCCATATCCACACTAAGCTATCACTATCAGTATCCTTAACAAACAATCACATAAGTAACACAACTTGACTAGTTGTGGTAGTTTAATTACTACTGCAACTAAATAAGTGTATCACTCATACTTGTAGACAAAGATTTAATTGCCTAAGAGTAAAGGATCTGATGATGATTGCTTGACGATGGAAACTGGTCATTTAAGTATTTATTTAAGTGTATTTATTAATCTCATGTTTTTTTTTAGGATTATGAAAACACCCAATACAATTGGGTACAATCGTGTTTACCGACTGAAAAAAATTAAATTTTGATGGTTCCTAACATAAGGCCACGGCCACCTTCTTCTTAATCCTTACCTGAATTTCAAATGCATCCACTTCTATAGGCACCAAAATAACGCAGGTTATAAGACAAGTTCTATACGTGGGGATGAATTACCACGATGTCCCAGCTCCACAAATAAAGCAACTACAAAAACAACAGCAGCATCGTCTATTGTTCCTATGTCACCCTTTCTTTTCATCCACAGAGCTGTGTAGTAAAGGAAAGTAATGAAAATGTTCTTTATAATCTTTTCCCAATCGAGTTAACGTCATCTTTGACAAATTGAATTGAGAATTCTTGATAGCTAATTAGAAAGAGAGTTTTATTTTTATTCCCGCCTTTCTGCTTATCGATGAATGCTCAGGATTGGCAATGTTTGATCGCCGGAGAGAAGTTCCCTCTGTGGTAGTGCATCATTATAATGGCTAATTTTATTTGCTCAATCAACTGCAATCTCCTTGGTCTCATTACTGTACCATCTCGTGTTTTCTTCTATATTGGATTGACGAGGAAGATTCTTTTTTGTTTGTTTGTGTAATTCTGTTAACTAGTCTGGCTAATTAGGAGAACTGCGTTCTTCAACTCTAAACGAGATCGTTTTGAAAGAGGAATTTGTCATTAATTTGTACTGCTCTTTTGGGATTTACGAATGCTTGTCAACGGTTTAATAACTCAGCACAAATCCTCTGCAATGCATAGTGCTGTTTGAGATATTAGATAAAGCAGGTCGAAACCGCTGCATGTTAAGAAGTGATTATTTTTTAAGAGGTGAAACATCTAGGTCATATGCCTCTAAGGATGTTGTCTGCTTCGTGGTGCAGTGGCTAGCATTCCTAGCTGTCACTCCTGAAGGAAATACCGCACAGGCTATTATTGTATTATTACTGAAGTCTACAAGTCGTTTGTGGAACTAGAAGATGAGCATCAGCTCACTCTAATGACCTGTCAATCTTACAATAGCTGATGCTAGCGTGACAAATTGCAAATCATAATACAATGAGTCTCTCTCACGACTCGTCCGGCCGGCTCGCCCAGCTTGTCTGTCTCCCGTTGACTCATCACTTCCCGCTTGGCATAACATAGCAGTTCGCTAACGTTATCCATGCATGACATGAGATAAAAATTAAAATTAATAAAATTAGCTGCTACTACCTTATGACAGGAGATGTTCTAAATGTTCTCCTACATCCACACATTTCCGGAATCGTCTTAGGAAACTCCGATTCACACGCATATGTTCGTCTTTCGTAATTGAGGCTATTTCTTTCCGGATATGTTAATATTTTTCTCGGACGTAGCTTGGTTCCATTTACACGACGCATAATAACAGATATTGGAGCAGAGAAACTCCCCATCGCATATCCGAAATTCCTCTACATAACGAATGGGTCGGAGTATGGTGCGCAGTGAATGGATACATTATTATAGAGCCTATCCTTTTCAAGGCACAATTAATGCACAAAGGTACAGGGATAATATACTCAAAGCACTTTTTGACGAACTGACTGACACACTAAGTCTCGAAATGGATATATTCAGCAAGACTCTGCCACCACGCATACAGCTCATGACACATTAAACTTAATTGAGGATTTTTTGAATACCGTATATTCAGTTCGGACTTATGGCTGTCACGGTCCCCATATTTAACTGTTTGTGACTTTTATTTATATGGGTGCTTAAATAATAAAGTGTATGCAAGAAACCCTCACACGTTGGGCGAACTGAAAGAACATATCCGGAGAGATATAAAGCCTAAATTACGGAAGACGAACTTATGCGTGTGAATCGGAGTTTCGTCAGACGATGCCGGAAATGTGTTGATGTAGGAGGAGAGCATTTAGAACATCTCCTGTCATTAGGTAGTAGCAACTTATTTTATTAATTTTAATTGTTATCTCATGTCATGCATGGATTAAGTGAGCGAAGTGCTATGTTATGCCGAGCGGGGAGTGATGAATCAACGGGAGACAGACAAGCTGGGCGCGCCAGACGGACAAGTCGTGAGAGAGACTCACTGTACAATACATAGGTTTTGTGCTGCGCAAACCAATTAATTACCTTTCCTAGACCACACTACTATTTTAATCGGTCCGTTAATCGATTAAATCGACAGCTCTAGCTTTTATTGTTAGTTATTGTTGCTGTTTATCATTTAGGAGCTTGGACATCGTAGCCATTTCAACCCCGTGTAGTTGGATGTGTGTGGAATTTGTGTAATAACCTGTGCGATTGTAATTTCTGTAACAGCGTGTGAGTTAGTAGTTGAGGCTATGATTAGGAGAGAGTCGGTCGTGGCCTTAATGTAGTAGCCATCCAGAAATTTGCGTGGAGTAGCAGTGGGAAACCATGGAAAGCCACTTCTAGGATGGCTGAGGTGGGAATCGCACCCAAACCTTAGGGGTGACAGCCAGAATACTAGCCAATGCACCACGTGTTTTTGTGGATAGTAGAGTGAATTGCATTCGAAATATGTTCGGGTTCGGCGCCGGGTCTGACAAGAATTGTTCCTGGCATTTATGTATTTAAAGAGGAGATGTCTAGCCTCTCGAGTCTGTAAATGAAGTGGCAAAGGATATTTTTTGTGGTAATTTATTCCGATGAAAACACACAGACAATTGAGGTTATATTCTAATTGGGACGGTATGGATTAGAATTTAACATAGTCAATAATTCCGAGTTTATGAAGAAATTTATTGTTCAAATTAACATAGGCCTAATTATTCTCTTCTCAACATGATCATGTTGATGATCATCGTAACCATAATATTCTTCTGCTTCATCTTCGCTTTCTCGCATATTGTGGCGGGTGCAGAATTGTAGGGTCAAATCGTGTTAAGAATTTGAATGGGTTGAGTACACCAGGACTGAGCTATAATTTACTAGGATTACATTGTGATTACTTTTAGCTAAATAAATCATCATAAATGTGTTCAAGGCAAAAGAGCAAAATTTTGGGCGTGGTAACGCAATGGTCAATCACCAAGTTGGTCCGGGTTCTATTCCCGATTAATGCATAAGTGATTTTGGAAGTGAAATGGTACGTCCGTAGGTTGCGATTCCACAGAGGCCTATATTCCAGACGATCGCGAGATTAAAGGTCAGAAGAATTGAGGTGACAAAAGCTCTCTTTATGATGTCAATTTTTCTGATGGAGAAATACAAAACAGAAAATATCTTGTTAAACCTTAAAACTATTGAGTCTCAAATTAAAACCATTGAGAAAAATATTGCAGTATATTATCCAAAGGAATTATTTATTTGCTTGCTTTAATATGCTCTGAACCTACATATTTGTCTTTCCATTTGTCGGAGATATATTGACATGTATTTCAATCCTCTCCAACGCTATTGTTTACTATTGCCATTTCCCATGATTTTTCCTGCATACCTTTACATTTTTGCTACTTTCTTATCTTGAATAATGACTGGAAAATAGACTGAATAATTTACCTATTCTTTTTCTGTTTTTCAGGTAGGTGGTAGTGATTCCATAGCACACTAATAGCATCTATCGTCGGATGAATTCTAACTCTATTTAGCAAAGGTAAGTGCTAATTTGACCATTATAAGTAGAACTTACCCCTCATTTACAAAAGTCACGCGTCGTATCCGTTCTCGTTAAATGGTGCACCATGACTGCGTGGGCAGCTGCAACAAGTCTGAAAATCATGGGTTTGAATCTCGGCACTGACATCGGCAATTCTGAGTGTTGCTTCCCCTGGGGATTTCCGCTCTCCCTCCAGGCAAATGCTGGGATAGTTATTTCAAGTCCCGGTTCATCTCCCTCTCCCTGCCCCTAATACAGCTACACACACTATTACAGTCATCGCATAAATACAGATTATATCAGACAAATTCAACACACAACCAAATATCCGTGGCTGATGACCAAGATGCCCCAAGCTCATAAAATAAGTGAACAACACACATCATTTACAGAAAGGGGTCAAACGATTATTTTCTTAATTTTATATATAGAAATATTAGGGGTTTGCTTCAAAGTTATGTAAATGTACATCAAAAACATTTTCACGTTCACAAACGGATTTTAGAATTTAAGAAAAATATTCTTTACGTATTTATGTGGAACCTCTGCAAAAGTCTACAAATCTTCCACATTGTCAATACATATTTTACCGTAAACGCTTATTAGGGTCAAAGAAGATATTACTAGCAAGACATTTAAATGTTCTTTCATTTGAGGTCTTGGATATCGCGGTCATTGTATCTCCTGTAGATGCACGAAAAGAAAAAGAAGAGGTCTAACCCCTCGAAGAATGAGGGTATCAGGAAATATGAGACAAGCGCCAATTAAGGCGGGAGAATGAACGATTCCATAGGCCTCGATACCTTAATATTGTCGGGGTCGGAAGAGAACAAGAGTTGACCAAGGAAAGTCGACAAGAAAGATGACAGAGAGGAGCGCATGTAAGTGTAAACAATGCTGGACTCTGCTGGGACCCTGTGGTCATCAACCCATGTTCCGCCAGCCCCTGAGGGAGATTTGAGGTGTCTTGTCCCTATTCTGTATTTTAATTTAATGTTTAGTGATGTAGTGAATGTACTGAGAATGGACAAACTTGTGTATTTTGTTGATTAACTCTCGTCCTAAAAAGTCACGAGTGCTGTTTGTTGGTTCCTCAGTTTAGTAGCTGCAGCAACGCGGTCATATAGCCCCGTGTAATTTCGGTGTGTGTAGAATCTGTCTGATAACCGGTGTTAATTATAATGGCTGTATTAGTGTGTTAAATCTATAATTCAGGTAAGGACTGCAGACGATCAACCAAATGCTACCATCAACGACCCCTACTTGCGAACTTGACTATTAGATGGCATTGCAACTGGCGCCTGGTGGTGAATGTTGGAACTTAATCAAATCTAACCTACAAATTTAGCTTCACACAATTGTAGTTAGTGGAAGGTTATTTTACATGCCATAAATCTATAACATGAGCCCGCTGGCTTTATTTCTCCTCCGAAGGAAGGCATACTAAGTGATTTTTAACGCTCTTAAAAGTACGACGACTTCGACCGGGTTTCAATCCACGATCTTGGACATAGAAGCTGAACATGCTACCAACTACGTCACCGAAGCCGATAGTCACGACTGTAATGATGTTTTCTACACTTTTCGCCACATCAATCATTCATTGTTATTATTTGAGTTCTTTATTTATATGGACAGTTGGGTCTGTGTATCCACTTATTCACAGCAAATATTTAGGTGAGAAATGACTATATTTACCCTTCCGTGTTCATATACCGCTGGTCCATTCACTGGGGGTGTATTTAACATTCACTAACAGGGTAAACCTCATCCGTAGTTTGAAATAAAATATAAAAATCTCTGATGATGTTTCCATTAGTGTCTCTTAGAAACGGTCGACATTCAGTTGGAATTAGCGACATAATAAATGAATTGGAATAACTGTGTGCAGCTCATGGCTATAATTAGAAGGACGATAAATTAATTGGCTTTGAGAGCACCGGACATAAATAAAAGCAAATTATTCGATTAAAATAAATGAAGTGTTAATTAATTATTAGTAAATGCGGGTTTGGCAATTTGTGGATGATCCAGCACAATCGCTGCTGTGATTATATTTCTGTACAGTGAATTCACTAACTCGACAACAATCCACCCTGGGGTAACACATCTATAATGTTGGCTATTTTCCATACAGTCAAGTGTATTACCGCTTGGATACGATTTATTCTAAGGTTTAAAAATTAATGAATGGAAGGAAGTGTTTAGTTTTACGTGACCGTTAATCTCGCGATCATGAGCCACCTCCTTTTCAAGTGGGATCCAAACCACAGGGCATGGCATTTCACTCGGAAAATCTCACATGCATTGACCAGGAATCGAACCCGGTCTACACACTAATGTATAGGGAGTTTTTGCAATGAATAATATTATTAATGCAGCCAATGGCCATGTATTTTCATTAGAGGACGGGTCAGGAAAGGGATTTTGGAAGGTAATGAATGGGCAGTGGATCCATTGAAAGGAACTGTCCCAGCTTTTGCCTGGTGGTGGAAATGGGGAAACCACGAAACCTTTTACAGGATGGCCGAGGTAGTATTCGAACCCACGCTCTCCCGATGTCAGCGAGGCATGAGGTAGCACGTTAACGCTCTCTGCCTCAGTGGCCGGTTGCAATGAATGATACCCAATTTCAAGATTGCCGATCACTGACACAGCTAAACCTCTAGATGAACTACAGCCACGAAAAACTAGAAGTACTGAAAGGAGAATTCTAAGAAAAATCATGGGAGCAGTTCGAACTAAAGACGGATGGAAACTGCGAAGCAACAGAGAACATGGAAAGGATCTCAGAGACTATACCGAAGAGGAGGGTGACATTCCTTGGACATCTATTCAGAATGCACAAAAACAGATTAACCAAACAAATATTCAACTATCCCTGGAAGAAGAAGACCACTCCAACGTGGACTAAGGAAATTAGGAAAGATTTAGAAAAGTTGAACATCACAGAGTCTTAAATGATAGAAAGAAGTGTAAGAGTAAAGTGAAAAATCTGGAAAGGTGTCAAGATGAAGGGAGACCTAAGAGAAGTGGACGAACTTGGAGAGAAGATCAAAGGAAACACGCCAGTGAACGCATGATAGGAATATTGGAGACAGAGGAAATTCCGGGCAAAGGAAAAGAAAAGGAAATGAAGTTGTTGCGTGATCCTAAGTGGTCAATTCACATGAAGAAAAAAAATTCAACTGAAAGAATGTCAAAATGAATTGACTAGAAGAAACTACCTTCAAGAAATAAATATCAAAAACAACATAAACAAGAAGTTCAGTGAAGAACTAAACAGCCTACTTTTCATGCCAATGATTATTCTACAGTATATGAACCTTTCTAGAATAATGACAAAATTAAGTTGGTATTATCGAAATATCAAATTAGTTCAAAATATACCTGGTATAATTTAGCCTAATAGAGCACTACAGTTGGCAGCCCTGGTGACTGAATATATTCCTAGTTCCATCTCTTAAGGTACAGAATACAAAATTAGGTTGAAGTCCAATGGACGTCACATGCAGTTAGACACTGGATCTATCAGCACGCGTAAAACCATGTTGCCAACAATACCATGCGTGTGCTGGTCAGAAATAATCTGAAATATTGTGATATCTTGTTGTGCCAATTTTGGATGAAATCCATTTGTTAGTATAGGAGTTACATGTATTTTAAAATTGGACATATCAGCAGGCATAGAATCATTTTGGCAGCACTGCCTTGTATTAATTACTCCAAATTAATCTACAATGTCAGGTACTATACGTGTGCAAAGTTTAGAGCTGTTGGCTTGCATACTTTCTGATATATTGATATTAGGGTAAAAAAATATAGACGGCATTTATTAACAGTTGGCAGCCCTGATTGCTCTTAACAATACTTACAGATATTCTGTTATGGTACACATAGCACATACGAAATTTGGTTGTAATCCAACTGATAGTATAGAAGTTACATGCATTTAAAATTTGGTACTATCAGCAGGCTTATAATCATGTTGGTAGAACTGACGTATATAAGTTACTCCAAATTAATATAGAATGTCAGGGACTATACGTGTGCAAAGTTTAAAGCTGTCGGCTTGCATACTTTATGATATATTGGTATTTGGATAAAATAAATTAGGAGCATTTATTAACAGTTGGCAGCCCTGGTAGGTCTGAAGAATACGCTCAGTCATATCTGGTTATGTACACATACAACATACGAAATTTGGTTGAATTCCAATTGATAGTATAGAAGTTATATGCATTTAAACATTGGACCTATCAGAAGGCTTAACATTATTTTGGCAACACTGTCATTGTTGGCCTCCTGAAAATTAAACTGAAATAGTATTATCTGCATGTGTACCAATTTTGGAATAGCTCCCATGCATACCTTGCGAGATATCCAACATGGAGCTCAAATTTCTAGTGCGTTTTTTCAGCAGTTGGTAGCACTGACATCATTTTCAAATATGGACGTTAGATATTCCGGTGCACATCTTTACTCATACTAAATTTGGTTTTGATTGCTGCAGCCGTTTAGGAGTTGATAGGGGGGGACACACACACCGCCAGACAGACAGACACACATTTTCCCGGATCGATCTCATAAGTCTACTTTTTCCACATTTTTGCAAAATGTGAAAAGTCGGCTAAAAATCATGGAGCCTATAGTACTCTAGTAGGCAAGCACAAATTCTTGGAGTAAAATAAAACGAAAATTGGTAGGATGTGGTCTACAGAACGCAAGATGCAACACAGTGCACTCATGAAGAGATTTTGGGAGGATAAGAAGGCGAAAACCATCAGGCCATGTAACAAGTTCAAACGCACTCTTTGAATGGGCATAGAAAATAATAATAATAACAAGAAGTTCCGTTAAGAACTATACAGCCTACTTTTCATGCCAATGATTATTCTACAGAATATGAACCTATCTAGAATAATGACGAAATTAAGTTGGTAATATCGAAATATCTAATTAGTTCAAAATATACCTGGTATAATGTAGCCTAATAGAGCACTACAGTTGGCAGCCCTGGTGACTGAATATATTCTTAGTTCCATCTCTTAAGGTACAGAATACAAAATTTGGTTGAAGTTCAATGGACGTTACTTGCAGTTAGACTCTGGATCTATCAGCACGCGTAACAGCATGTTGCCAACAATACCATGCGTGTGCTGGTCAGAAATAATCTGAAATATTATGATATCTTGTTGTGCCAATTTTGGATGAAATCCATTTGTTAGTATAGAAGTTACATGTATTTTAAAATTGGATATATCAGCAGGCATAGAATCATGTTGGCAGCACTGCCTTGTATTAATTACTCCAAATTAATCTAGAATGTCAGGTGCTATACGTGTGCAAAGTATAGAGCTGTTGGCTTGCATACTTTCTGATATATTGATATTAGGGTAAAAAATATAGACAGCATTTATTAACAGTTGGCAGCCCTGATTGCACTGAAGAATACTTATAGTCATATCTGATATGTTACACATAGCACATGCGAAATGTGGATGAAATCCTACTGATAGTATAGAAGTTACATGTATTTAAAAATTGGCCCTATCAGCAGGCTTAGAATCATGTTGGTAGAACTGACGTATATAAGTTACTCCAAAATTAATCAAACATGTCAGGTACTATACGTGTGCATAGTTTAAAGCTGTCGGCTTGCACACATTCTGATATATTGGTATTTGGATAAAAAAAATAGAGAGAGCAATTATTAACAGTTGGCAGCCCTGGTGGCTCTTAAGAATACGCTCAGTCATATCTGTTTATGTACAGATATTACATACAAAATTTGGTTGAAATCCAGTTGATAGTGTAGAAGTTATATGCATTTAAACATTGGACCTATCAGAAGGCTTAAAATTATTTTGGCAACACTGTCATGGTTGGCCTCCTGGAAATTAAACTGAAATAGTATTATCTACATGTGTGCCAATTTTGGAATAGCTCCTATGCATACCTTGCAGGATATCCAACATGGAGCTCAAATTTCTAGTGCGTTTTTTCAGCAGTTGGTAGCACTGACATCATTTTCAGATATGGACGTGAGCTATTCCGGTGCACATCTTTACTCATACTAAATTTGGTTTTGATTGCTGCAGCCGTTTAGGAGTTGATAGGGGGGGACACACACACAGCCAGACAGACAGACACACATTTTCCCGGATCGATCTCATAAGTCTACTTTTTCCACATTTTTGCAAAATGTGAAAAGTAGGCTAAAAATCATGGAGCCTATAGTACTCTAGTAGGCAAGCACAAATTCTTGGAGTAAAATAAAACGAAAATTGGTAGGATGTGGTCTACAGAACGCAAGATGCAACACAGTGCACTCATGAAGAGATTTTGGGAGGATAAGAAGGCGAAAACCATCAGGCCATGTAACAAGTTCAAACGCGCTCTTGGAATGGGCATAGAAAATAATAATAATAATAATAATAATAATAGCTTAACGCCCCTGTCCACTACTAAGCCTTTAGTGATTCAGGGATACATGAATTTTGCTCCGAAAGGGATCTTCAACATGCCAATAATTCTTATGACTCTGCCCCCTCGCATTGGTGCATCCTCAAATACCAACTAACTGCGACAGCATTTGATGCTGAAACTTGGGAACAGCAGGTGACTACGTAACCGCTGCGCCACGCAGCGAGTCAATTATTGGTGTTGTAAAACTAGATATGACTTGCTGCGCTCTCTTCTCAAGAATTATGGACTATCCGTGTGTTTCAATCACAGATTATTTGCCACTCGTTACGCAAGACACGTTTAACTACCATTTGTTGAAAATACCATGAAGCGATTAATTTCCAATGTTTCCTCGACAGACATCCAGTTGGGGTGTCGCGAGGATAACGACTCGACTTCTGGTGGGCGCCGTCATGCAGGCGCCAAGCCTACACAAATTTTACAAGAGGCACGGCAGTGTCGCCAACTCGCATGAATTAGCTCTGTTTTCTGAAACCAGCATATTTATTAGCAACGGCGTCTTATGCTCCAATGATGAAATTCCTAGCAGGCTACAACTCCTACCCCTTTATTTATTCTGTGTATCCCAGCGCGTGTTATATTCAGTATTGAACTACAGTCGAACTTAGAGATCTCGAAGTGCTTTAGGAGATAAAAATTACTTCCAGGTATCGAACATTCTAGATATAAAATAAAAATACATGAACGAATTGTTCTATTATCATAAATACATTAATTTTCAAGTGTTGCTACTGTTGTTAGCTGGTTTAACCGACTTACTCTCACTGACCTCGACCCGTCTTCCAGCATAATAAGCTACTGACAGAAATTGACAGCCCAGGTGCCCTGCACAACTGAATCGATATTGTAATTACCTTGTCACACTTAAACAACGTAAGTGTGGGTTATGATATTCACAATATACAGCATACACTTATTTTGTTGCAGTAATAATTAAACAAGCACAACTAGTCAAGATATGTGATTTGTTTTGTAGAGATACTGATAGTGGTCATTGACCATCAAGTTTGCTCGCTTAGTGTGATGATATGTGAATGTTATTAAATGGTCAGGTTATTGTGGATTGTGAACTTAGCTGTTTGGGCGATGTGTGGCCCGCTTCCGCGCAGCTGTCACATCCGCTGCCTGCACTGAATAAATGTATATATTGTGAACATGAGTCGTCCGGTTGCAAAACTCGTTTAATCCACTTGTGAATAAGAATCATTTTCATGAAAAAGTTTCTCTGGACTTTGCCTTACGTATCTTTCGTGTTTGTTGATTTCTACTTTTTGCTTTGTGTTTTTTGGTTTTGTGTTTGCTTTGTGCTTTTACTTTTTGCTTTTCTTTCTTGGTTTTGGTTTTGTGTTTGTTTTCTGCTTTTGCTTTTTTGAATTTTGCTTTTTGCTTTGTGTTCCTTGTTTTTTTGTTTTCTGCTTTTGCTTTTGTTTTTGAATTTTGCTTTTTTTCGTGTTTTTTTCTGGTAAATCAAAATAAAACAAAACAAAATAAAAAATAAAAAACCAAAATCAAAATAAAAGCAAAATAAAATAAAACAAAATACACAAAACAAAATAAAAACAAAAATAAAATAAAACAAAACAAAAAAACAATACAACAAATTAAACAAAACAATTTAAAATAAAACAAAACAAAATCAAAAAACAAAATTAAATTAAATTAAAGAAAGAAAAACAAAATAAAATAAAATAAAGCAAAATAAAATAATACAATAAATAATTTTGCCACTTGATCCTTATTCACAAGTGGATTAAACGATTTTGCACCTGGACGACTCATATCATAACCCGTATTTGTATACATACGAGTAGATAAGTGTAAAGGATCTGATGATGATCGCTTGGCGATCGAAACTGGCCATCCAAGTGCATTCATTAATCTCATGTAAATTATTTTCAGGATTAGGATTAAAATTACAATTGGTTACAATCGTGTTGACTGACTGAGAAACATTACATTTAGATCAATTCAAGTCTTAGATGAAGAGGTTGCCCTGGATATAGTTGAGATGACGGTGTGATCTCACGAGGCGACATCAGAGCTACCGATGTTAGTCGAACCAAGCCAGTGGCCCAGTCTTATTACCACAAACTTTTAAAATGTTATTAAATTGGCTAAAAATCAGGCTACGTATAGGCAGAGACAAACACATAGTAAACAGTGCGGTGAATTGTTGGAGCATGCCCAGGTTTACCTCTGCCCATCTCGAGTGGTCTTTTTCTCACTCAATATTCCTCGAGGGAATGCGGAATTATAACTGCGCCGTAATTTCTGAAGCGTAGGCTACCTGCTGCTTGCTTGTGTAAAGTGGGTTGCATACCGTCAGTACTCCGCGGGGAACTGGACTTTGATTCGCTGTAGCGATGAAAGTTAAGTTGTTGCATCATTTTTATTTTACTTCGCGAAATTTTCTTCTCATCAAAATGCGTGTGTTTTTCATTATGTACCCTGTACTAGTAAATTGATGCCTTTGGAACGACAAAAAAGAGTGCGTGAAGTTTGATACGGATTTGGAACTGTATGGCTGGCAAACATATAGTTGTTGTTTGAGTTTGACAAGGTGAACGAACACAACTGAAATTATATTCAAATATACACAGGCGATTAAGAGCTTAATATTAAACTCTCGTAGGGAATATAACAGGTCTGAGTAGATAAAGCTTTAAGTGGAATCTACATCCGGAAATGTACCCTGCGAATGAATCACCCGCTTCCATAAGGTTGAAAAGTCCGTTCTCAATGTGGGTTGCCTACTATATAGGGTTTCATGTAAACGTACAGTTTACGCTACGGTTTTTGGCCAGTCAGCTCTGGTTACGCAGTCGTACAAAGGATAGTCGGTGAACCTTAGACATGTGCAAAATTGATAGGTGAGTTGCTTTCCGCACAACTGACAACTCACGTACGACTGCGCAACCGGGGCTGACCGGTTAAGAACCGTGGCGCAAACTGCAATAACGCTTTGATCCTTCAACAATTTTAATGAACTTTTCAGCATGTAGGAGGCGGCGTATGGCGCATGGACGTAATGCTAACCAGGAATAGGGGATCAGTGCGTCCACCGTTAGGGTACAGTTGCTTGCAAAATACGTTGGGTGCTTACATAGATCTATGAACCATGCCTTTGAATACCTACCTGCCTTGGTAGTAGAATAATTGCTCCTCACTTTGTTTCTGGCTACGGTATGTCTCGGCGGGCCACAGTCTTTAACTTCTGATATAGAAGGTGCAAATAGGTTATACTTGGGAATCAAGTGTTGTATTGAAACAGTAAGGGGGTAATTGATCCCAGATTGTGTCAAGTGAATCATCCGCCTGATACTAAAAGCGTGTAACTCGCAGCATAGTGACTAGCATTCTTGGCCATCTCCACGGAGTGACAGATTTGATTCTTGGCTCTGCCAAGAAATGTAATCCTGGTCTAAGGGCTGGAAGGGCGCATACTCATCCTTGTGAGGCAGAACTGTTAAAATAGTTTGGTTCGATTGGGTTCGATTCTTATCTCAGCCATCCATAAAGTGGTTCTCCGTGGTTTCACCACTTCTACTCCAAGCAAAAGCTGAGATGGTACATAAATTAATACCACGACTGCCTTCTACCAAATTCTAATCCCTCTTACAAATACACACATTGTCACTGCTCTAACAATGACACAGCTTATCACCCATATTCCACACACACCGAAGTACACGGGGCTACGGGACCACGATGTCGTCGATGATAATGATAATGATGAGGATAATGATTATAGTGATTAAATTAAATACCAATGGCATGAAAAGTTTTTTTTTTCCTGATGAGAACCGCAGTGGTGCGTTGCACTTTCCACTTAAGTGGCGATCAATCCTTAAGAGTTTTCGCTCTTGTCCGATCTCACTGAAAGCGATAGTTTTGTATGAGGACAAGTCTCAGGCAGACCCCAAGGCTCCAGCGGCTTCGGTGGCGTAGTTGGTTGCATGCTGAAGTGCTATGCCCAAGATCGCGGGTTCAAACCCGGTCGAAGTCGTCGGATTTTTAAGAGCCTCCAGTATGCCTTCCCTCTGATGAGAAGTAAAGCCGGCGGGCCCCTGTCATAGATTTATAGCACGTAAAAGAACCTACCACTGCAATTGGAAGTGCGTAGCAAAATTTGTAGGTTATATTTGCTAGTTAGAAACACTCAATCAAGTTCCAACGTTCGCCACTAAGTGTTAGTGACAGTAGCATCTAGTAGCCAAAGTTGGAACTACTTGACATTGAACTTCTTGGGAGCCCTCAGGCGTTTAATAAAAGTACCCAGCTATGGCCATTGGCTGCAATATTGATACATAATTAAAAGTAACCCACTAAAAGTTATTTGATTGATTTTTGGTGGATTTCTTTAAATACAATTTGTATTTAATTTAATTAGTTGTCAATAAAGACCCAATTCACATATGAGTAATTTCGTATCAATGTATTAAATAATAATAATAATAATAATAATATACAACACCAGAAATTTCTATAAGACCTTCCGTGAGAGTCTGTCTTGTTATCAACCACCTAGCATATGTTTCAGTAGACCAGGTGGCTCACTAGAAACAAATACCAAGGAAAACTGCAAGATCTTAGCAGATTACTTCCAAGACCTACTCAATTGTGACCCACTAAAAAAAATGCACTTTGAAAAGCCTGCACCGAATCCAGATTCACATCCACCGACAATGGAAGAAACAGCAGAAATCATTCAATCTCTTAAAAATAACAAAGCACCAGGAGAAGACGGTATTACCGCTGAAATGTTGAAACTCGGAGGGGAAGAGGTCACCAGAAGAATCCACGCAATTTTAAAAGCAATTTGGGAAACAGAAGTGATCCCACAGGACTGTAAGTGCGCGTTAATACATCCATTGCACAAGAGAGGTAACAAAACTGATCCAAACAACTATAGAGGTTTATCCCTATTATCTGTGGCCTATAAAATCCTATCTAAAGCTCTTCTGAACAGACTAGAAAAACAAACAGACCATTTGATTGGTGAATATCAAGCGAGTTTTAGGAAAGGGCGTTCATGTGCTGAACAGATATGGAATCTCAAGATGATTTTGAAGATCCGCAGATCCAACCCCACAATTGTCACCTTTGTGGACCTAAAGAAAGCATATGATTCTGTGGACAGGCAGACCCTGTTTGAGACGCTAGAAGAACTTCAAGTGGACAGGAAGACCAGAGAACTGATTCGTCAGACTCTCAACAATACAACATCGAAGGTGAAGTTTCTTGGGGGAAATTTCTGACTCTTTTGAAGTACTAACAGGTGTTCGCCAAGGATACGGATTGTCACCCCTTCTATTTAACCTGGTTCTAGATAAAGTCATCAGAGAATGGGAAAAGAACATCAAAGGCGTTAGCACAGGAACTGCTGGAAACAAAATCAATGTGAAATGCTTGGCTTTCGCAGATGACCTAGCGATTATTACTAGGAACAAAGAAGAAACTAAGCATGCTATTGAGACATTATACAGAATAGCATCACAAGCAGGCCTTCAAATATCATTTGAAAAAACCAAGTACATGCAGAATTTTCAGCAAAAGAACAAGAAAGAAAAAATAGAAACAGCGTATGGAGCAATATCCCAAGTAGAATTTTTTAAATACCTTGGAGAAATAATTCTTCCTTCAGGAGTGGACAGTTTGGCTAACACAGAAAGAGCCTCAAAACTTCATAGAGCATTCAGACTAACATGTGATCACTATAATAAAAGAGTAATGTCGCATAATGCAAAACTGAAACACTACAAAACAGTTGTACTACCGGAAGCTCTATATGCTTCAGAAACCATAGCTATAGGAGGTCATTCTAAAATTGCAAATATAGAAAAGCAAGAACGTAAAATTCTTAGAAAAATATTCGGCCCCACACAAGAAAACGGAATTTGGATTAAAAGACGAAATTCAGATCTATACCGTCACACAGATAGTTTCAACAACACTGTACGAAGAAGACGTTTAACATTTTATGAACACCTCTTCAGGATGGACGATTATAGACTTACAAAAAGGTTATTCAATGTAATAAATTCTCAGAAGTCAAGGATAGCCTGGCTGGATGAATCAAGAGAGGACCTGCAAGAGTTGAACATCGGAGAAAATATTCTGAGAAACCGCAAAGTCTTCAGAACCGCTGTAACAAAGCACAAGTTTAGGGTGAAAACTAGTGGCAGGACTGGAACCAAGTGGACAGAAGAACGGAAGAAGCAGCACAGTGACTTCATGAAGAGATTTTGGGAAGATAGGAAGGCAAATATCATCAAGCCGAAAAACAAGTTCAATCGCGCTCTATAATGGGCAAAACGCAAGAATAATAATAATAATAATAATAAGAAGAAGAAGAATATACGCAGCATAGTGATTATTTAAAATCACTGTAACTTCAGGAAACTCGCTGCTGGTTTGTCGGTCTCGCAGGTTCGAGCAAGTAAATCTTGAATCACTTTGTGGGTATTAGGATGAGCAAAGCCAGAGAAAGATGCTGCTCAGAGAAAGCAGTGAAATATTCATCCCAAGTTTCATTTTTCAACGTCTCTGGAGGGAGATTAATCATGGGCCTTGACGCCACTGGGGATGGAGGAGTGTTTCACGTGGTCTGCTACTCAAATATTAGCCCACCAGAGATGTTTTGATATCTCTACCTACCGCATTAGTCTCAGAGTAACGCACGTGGTGGCGAAAATGTGCTCATCTCTATCGAATGTAATCTGTCCTAAAAATAGTTTTTAAACCAAGCTGTATGTTTATTCCTTCCTTAATATTTCCTAATCCATATATTCCACGGCGGAATCTTGCGTAACAACGATGGGGAGCTATAGCAAGTCCAGAGATTGGAGTTTCGAATCCCGGGGCTGACAGCAGCTATCCTGACACAGGTTATCCTCAGGTGTATCCACCAGTCAAATGCTGGGATTTTTGTTGTTGTTGTTGTTTAGCGTATGGCCTTTTTTATTGCCGGGATTGTCCGAGGACATGTTCGGCTTTCCAGTTTTTTAGCTGCTTCGAGACGGATACCCAATGGGTGAGCTACAAGTAGCGTTGGGGAGGAAAGTTGGGATGTAAGGACGAGAGGAGTTGGAAGGTAGCGGCTGTGGCCTATAGTTAGGGACCAACCCCGGCATTTGCCTGGAAGGAAGATGGGAAACCACAGAAGACTATCTTCAAGGATGCCGGTGGGGGGATTCGAACCTCCTCGCCTCCCGGATGTGAGCGACTGCCAGCAGTCATGCCGTAACGACCACGGCTAACTCACCTGGTAAATGCTGGGATAGTAAGCTACTGCTCGAGTCCAAGCACCGTGAACCTGAGAGGAATGTGAATCGCAGACGTTGAGGAGTTAAGTGGGGGGTTCCCGGTCCGTGCGTAGTAACAGGACCGAATACATTGGTCGATGACTCACTCACTCATTCGCAACACCACAGTGGTTTAGGCAACGGCCCTATGTTAGCCGTATTGGAATAGACAGGAATTCCAGGCTGTTGACAGGCCCTTCTCTTCCTGCCTCCTGAATCACTTCACCCCACAAATTCACAGAGATTGGAAACGAGCAGTATCTTATTCCAAGTCCCGGGGCACACACCCCATTCTTATTCCCAACCCCAAATAATTACAGCTACACACATTTCTGTGTCACCACAGAAACATAAGTTACACTGTTCAACAATTAAAAATTTTACATAAACAAAAATACCCATTCTTTATAGATTTTGGTACGCTGAATTTGAAAAGACAATATTTTTTTTTTCTTTATCTCCCGTTTGAAGTTTGTTACGCCCTTATTTAGGTTTTAGCTCTCATTTTTTTTCTTATTTCTAGCTTGCACAGTCTAAGATTGCCTGTCTTCCGTAGTGCTCCATTGTGTGTTGTCAGACGAGTTTCTGCGTTGCTGTATGGAATCAAAACTGCTCCCTTCTGTATTGTGACTTTTACTGTGTGGAATCAACACTTCTGTTATAATGCCCCGCAGATGTGTTAAGAACCCCAAGAATTTTTTGTTCCATTATAAGTTGTGAAAGACATAAAAGTTTCAATAACTTCCGAACCTGGGCTAATCTAGATTTTTAACTGTCATTTTCAACTTCAGCACACTCAAATCCACGTAAATCAACTATTTTGGCCTTTGTAAAAACCAAAAAGTAAAATTTGTTGTCTAGTGTTATAAGACAAATTGAACACATTCCCAAGGCGCTGATGACAAAGATGTCCCGAGCTCCTAGAATTAAGTTTATTCTTCTGAAGAACGGTTTTAAGTTTTGAAACTATTGTTGCAGTGTTGCCTATACAAACTGTCAGTTGTTGTTCTTCATTCGGTCAACACGAATTTGCCCAATGAAGGCGAGGTACAAAGTGGTGGTGTAGTCGGTAGCATGCTGAACTGCTATGCCCAAGATCACGGGTTCCAACTTGGCTGAGCTCGTCGGATTTTTTGAGAGTGTATGCCTTCCTTCGGAGGGGAAGAAAAGCCGGCGGGTCCATGTCATAGATTTATGGCATGAAAAAGAACCTTCCGCTATAATTGGTAGTGTATAGCTAAATGTGTAGGTTATTTGGCTGGAAACGTTCTATCAAATTCCAACGTTCGCCACTGCATGTCAGTGACGTCTGGTAGACAAAGTAATTGAACTTACTCATCCATCCTCATTCATTTCATCTCATCCACATGAGAGGGTACTTGTAGCTCACCCCATGGGTTTCCGCTTAGAAGCAGCTACAAACTATGGCGAGCCGAACATGTCCTCGGACACTCCCGGCACTAAAAGCCATACGTTAAATAATAATAATAATAATAATTATTATTATTATGATCCTAAATAATGTCCCATTGTACCTACTTGGGCAACATAGAAAAATGGCTTCTAAAGTACAGGCCGGACGTTTGTTTTAGACGATTGCCCTTGACCTTGAAGCCTGCGGGTGACCCTATCGCTTCACATTTGTCACCACCGATCTGATGTAATGGAATTCCAGACTTGAGCACGTGGAGACACCGACTTGCAGAGAGTGCAGTCAACGTCGAAGTAGTGTGTGACACGGAAGTACACGTTACGTATTTACGAACAGAACGTCATTATATTTGCCAATGACTGTGCTTCGCCGGCCCCGTGGTGTTGGGCTAGCGTGCCTGCCTCTCACCCGGAGGCCCCGGGTTCGATCCCCCGCTCCGTCAGGGATTTTAAAAAACTGACGTGAGGGTTGGAACGGGGTGCACTCAGCCTCGTGAGGACAATTGAGTAGCTGTCTGACAGTGAGACAGCGCCCCGATCACGAATACCAAGATTAACGGCCGAGGGGACCCGACGCGCTGATCACGCGTCACCCCAATATCTGCAGGCCAAATGGCTGGGCAGCGGTCGCTTGGTCGGCCTTAGCCCGTCATGGGCTGGATAGTGCCAAGGGGGGGGAATGACTGTGCTTCAGTAGGAGTGTGAGACAGCTTTGTCAATCATCGGACCGCTTGGGGCAGCTGATAACAACGCACGTACTGCAGTAACTCGCCTCCAGGCTTCCATTAAGATTTTTCACTCGTCTAAAACAAACGTCCGGCCTGTAACATTGTACGAGTGGATTTGAAGACAAGTTTGTTGCCCCCCTCCTCCTCTTGCCCCCTCCATTCTTCTGCAATGGAACGTTTGTTTCTTCACTTCGGTGATAGGGATATGACCTAGAAGCTTCAGTCATAAACTGCCTGTTATTCTATGTATCCGTCAACGATGGGGGAATTATATATCCAGTTTTTTGATAAATACACATTTTTTCCACTAGTGGCCTTTAATCCATGTTAAATGACGTGTACATTTCACTATGCGTATCAACCAACGCACGACCACGACATGTTTAGGAACAACTTGCCAGGAACACTCACACCCAGCCAGGGAGAGAGACGTGAGAAGTTAGTGTGTCGAGTGTCGTCACCGTTTCATTGCGGCAAACCATTTCCCTTGCGTTGCGAATTCTCACCCGTATCGCGCTACCCACATCGCAGTGACAGACACACACACACACACAGAGCAGCGTCAGTGTGTCAAACTTATAAGTTCCTCACACTTGACTCTAATGAATTGATATCGTAGTCAACCGCGTGATCTCCACGGTTTACACCAAGTTATGGTTACCTACAAGGGTTGGCAAAACTGACACAAGTTATAGTTACCAACAAGACACTAAAGGAATTTGGTTCTGTTGAACGGGCTTCATTCCTTCACTGGTAATACCGATACCACTGACATCTCCAGTGCAAGAAAG
This sequence comes from Meconema thalassinum, assembly GCA_946902985.2. Lineage (NCBI taxonomy): Eukaryota > Metazoa > Arthropoda > Insecta > Orthoptera > Tettigoniidae > Meconema > Meconema thalassinum. Next base: position 1,214,940,475 of record OX336388.2, read on the forward strand.
GGAGCAAACCATTAAAACAACTTATTTCCACGTTCCAATAATTCTGCATTACGGAATTCAGTTTCATTTATATTTTGCTTGTTTCGATAATGTTCCTGCGTGAAATTGAGTTTACAATGCCTTATGAATAGGCCCTCTTTGGAGTAAAGAGAATGCATTCAGTAATAGTTCATGAAGGCTTGCCTCAATTCTCGTATAACCACAACGATTATATTATATTGATGACTGCATTACCGTTATGTGGGTTAATATTTGAATAGCCATTGTGCAGAAACATAATACCGGCAATGCCGACTACTTACAATGTTTGATATTAAGGCATTTTACCATTTAAATACTGATACGAAGACTTCGAACATGTAGTCTACCATGTCATTTGTTTCAATCACTTGACAACAGAGTTCGCATGAGCGTTTTCCTTTCAGTATGTCATATACATTCCACATGGCCGAGAGTACGTCGTGGTATCAATTTCCGACACCGCGCGCTCATTGTTTCTCGTTCCACTGCCAGCTGGGTCTTACCACTGCCCGCTGGATCGATCGATCGAGCGGGCAGTGCATTGTTCCGTTTTCCACCACTGCCAGCTAGTACACTTCCGTTCGATCGATCGATCGAGCGGGCAGTGCATACTTCCGTTTTCCACCACTGCCAGCTAGTACACTTCCGTTCGATTGATCGAGCGGGCAGTGCATACTTCCATTTTCGACAACTGCCAGCTCGATCGTTCCGATCCACTTCCGTCCCCAATTTTCAAAATCACTCCCAAAAAACTATCCAGCATCCGAGCGGAAAGATGTTACACATCAATAATAATGTGGGTTTAACGTACCCTTGAATTTATGTGGATTTACGGTAGTGTCATTGGTGAGCTGGAAGTTTGTCCTAGTGAAAGGGGCCATAAACGTGTTGATAAGTGTACTACTGAGCCAAGATCGAATTCTCTAACTTCAGCATGCATCCTAATTACTTCAGTCCCATATACCGAAGACATTGCCTCGCGGGGTAGTCATTGTATTGATCACCACGATCCCGATGAGGCTGCAGCATGTCCGGTGACTCAAGGTTTGAATCCCGGTGCTAACAGTGTGTGGTTTCTCCCCATGTTTTTCCACATTCCAGGTAATTGCCGGCATTGTACCTAACTTCAAGTCTGGGGGCATCTACACCGTCTTTGACCTTAATAAATACAGTTACGAACACTACTACAGTCACCTCAGAAACACAGATTATAAGATAACAATCAACACACCCACACACCCTAAAAGACGGGGCTGATGACCAAGATGTCCCAACTCCCTCAAATAAATACTGTAATTTACAACTACCACCTCCATTAACCCCCTTTGGTGCCAAGCTATTACGAATCGTTCTGTTAATAATCCCAAGACAAGTTCAATGAAATTACAAATTTTTCATAACAATTATCTTCCGGAGCTTGCCATGAAGGGTGAGTGGTTATCGTGTCGGACTACCAACCCCAAGCTTGCAGGATCGCTCCTGGCCATGGTAAGTGATTTTTGAAAGGCGACTGAAATCTAGGCACGCATGTCATGTGTTGTTGGCATGTTAAAGAACCCATTTGAATTCAGTAGGCCTGTTTCATAATGGCAAAATTAATCTCGTGATTTTCCGCCAACACTAAGTTCCTCCTTTCTCTACTAGAAAGCGCTGTAGTGTCAAGTAGCTTAGATATCTCACCTCCTTGACTTTCATAGCAGCATGCAAGCTGCCATCTGGGCGCAAATAACAAAGCTTGAACCCGGCACTCGAGGCCATACGATATTATTATTACTATTAAACTTTTTTCCATAGAAGGTAAACATATTTGTAACTTAGTAGATTCTAAATAATACTATGATACATTTGTTTCATTAAAATCACTTTAAATTTTATAAAATTTAAATTGGAAACTTTCTTACACCCCGATTTTTACAGCCTACGCATCTAAAGAGTATATATTATTTAAACTAATTTATTTCCTCTTAGTTCAAAAAGGACCTATCTTAATTAGCTCAGAGCATGGCCGTAAATAAACACGATTTCAAAAGACAAGAGGCATGGGATGTCAGTTGGTTGCAGCATGTTCAAAGAATACTAAATGAATCCAATTATTCACGGAACATCGATATATCCAGAGAGAGAATGATACCCGCGTTGTCATGGTTACAACACTGATAACACTACGTGGCTGGGAATTATAATAATGAAAATGAAAATCCACAGCCTGCTTCCAGTCTCCGACCGGGTCAGGAATGGAATGAATGAAGCCCCCATCTAGCGGCGAGGATATGAACTGTGCCGGCTGCCGAGGCCTGACGCACTCCTCTGGGGGCAATGATTAAATGAATGACAGATGAAATTAAATGATAGTGGAGAGTGTTGCTGGAATGAAATTGTGACAGGGAAAACCGGAGTACCCGGAGAAAAACCTGTCTGCCTCCGTTTTGTCCAGCACAGATCTCACATGGAGTGACCGGGATTTGAACCACGGACCCAGCGGTGAGAGGCCGGCGTGCTGCCGCCTAAGCCACGGAGGCTTCACGGGAATTATAATAATAATAATAATAATAATAATAATAATAATAATAATAATAATAATAATAATACAAATTGCAATAATAAAGTGGCTGATATATCGATCCCTGGCACAATAAGGGTTAAAGACATAGATGCGGCCCAGACCATGCAAATCTCTCAGTGTCGATTGGCTCAGCCTTGTAAATATGAATGTGGGATCTGGACCCTGAGGCAGTCCAGGCAGTAATCACATGAGCCACTGGCTCCATCTCTTTGATAAATATCGGAAGAATTAATCCCCGACATATGTTTTTGCACCAGATGTGGTTTCCAACCCCGTATCTCACTTATTGATGGCGAATGATCCATCTTGCACGCCAAAGAGAGTGCCGGGGCGCAGACTTTTAGATTCAGTGTTATCTGTTAGTACGTGGATGATAAATACATCCATTTCCGTGCGCCTTTTACTGGCATTTCCTCTCGGTCATAGCCCTCATTTAAAACACGTGTTTGTATACTGAACTTCCGAGGCAAATAAATGATATCTGTTTAGCCGAAATATGATGTATCGTACCCAGATATTATGTAACCGATACGTTGTAGTCCCACATAAAGGAGGAACATTTTTCTTGGTATTCTGCTTTTATTTGCTGTCTTCGGTTTCGTGAGATGTCTGGGGTTACTAAGTAATCGAAAATATTATGTTATTATATCATTTCAGGTGCTTGGGACATATTAGTCATCAGTACCATGTAGTTAAGTGTGTGTTGAATTTTTCTGATAACCTGTATTTATGTCATGACTCTAGCAATGTGGGTAGCTGTATTGGGGACAGGGAGGAGATAGGTGCCCCAGGATTTGAAATTAGCTACTATCCAGGCCTTTACCTGGAGGGAGTGAGGACAAATCCAGGGAAAAATCACACTCAGGATAGAACTCTGTCAGCGCTGGGATTTGAACCTACGATCTGCGGACTTGCCCCAGCTGCCCGTGCTGTCTTGGTGGAGGATTTGACGAGGACGGCTATGTCACGAGATGACAATATGCTTAAAGCCCCGATTTGTGAGCGGCTTCGGTGGCGTAGTTGGTAGCATGCTGAGCATCTAGGCTCAAGATCGTGGATTCAAACCCGGCCAAAGTTGCCGAATTCTTTAAGAGCGTTAAAAATCACTCAGTTTGCCTTCCTTCGGAGGGGAATTAAAGCCGGCGTCCCTATGTCATAGATTTATGGCATGTAAAAGTACCTTCCACTAACGTGAAGCTATTTGATTAACTCTCTATTAAGTTCCAACGTTCGTCGCCAGGTGCCGGTTGCGGTGGTATCTAGTAGCCAAGTATACAGCTAGGTGTCGTTGACGGTAGAATTTGGTAGCAAATGTAAGAACTCCTTGAAATGTATAGTCTGCAGTTCATACCTGAATTACAGATAACACACACTAATACAGCCATCATAATTAGCACCAGTTATCAGACAGATTCTACACACACTAAAAATACACGGGGCTACATGATTGCGTTGTCGCAGCCCCTAAACTGAGCAACCAAGCAACCAACCATTTTGAGAAAAACTTGTAATGCAGTCATAACTTAGAAAAATATACAAATCTTATTGCATAGAAAACGTTTTTGCATTTATTTTATGAAATATATTTTGCACACTGCAGAAAACAATTTGGGAGGCCACACAATAATGCATCAATTTATTTACAGTATTTTTATTTATTTATTTATTTATTTATTTATTTATTTATTTTAGTTAGTTATTGTGGTTTTAATGGGTGGAACTATGAGGTCATCTGCCCCCCAATATTTCTTTCTTTCTTTCTTTCTTTCTTTAGTTATTTATTTATTTATTTATTTATATATTCATTTATGTATTTAACCCTGCGGCGTAGCTGTGCGCGTTAAATCTCTCACCATGGCTGCGATGGGCAGCTGCAGCATGTTCGGAGATCGAAGATTTGAATCCCGGCACTAACATCGACTATTTTGCGTGTGATTTTCCCCCCAGGATTTTCCTCACTCTCTTCGGGAAAATGCCGTAATAATGCCTTATTATAAGTCGTGGGACACCTACCCCATAATAATTACACACTACTACAGTCACCACAGAAATACAAGTTATGATACAAATTAAACTCATTTCCAAGTACATGGGTTGATGATTAAGATGTCTCAAGCCCCAAAAATGAATTAATATCAATAACAGCAACTAACTATTTTAAGAAGGCGTATGATTCTATTGACATACAAACTGTTCTGAACACCCTAGAAGAGCTCAGAGTTGACAGGAAAACCAGGGACTTAATCCGCCAGACTCTCACTGACACAACATCTCAAGTGAAGTTCCTAGGTGAACTATCAGAGCCTTTCGAAGTACATACCGGATTTCGACAAGGTGACGGCCTCTCCCCACTGCTTTTTAACTTAGTGTTAGACAAAGTCATCAGGGAGTGGGAAAACAACATCAAAGGCATAAGCATTGGTACTCTGGAACAGAAAATAAAAGTAAAATGCCTAGCTTTTGCTGATGATCTAGCTATCTTTACCAAGACTAGTGAAGAAACCAAGTGTGCCATAGAGAAGTTACATGAGTTAGCATCAAAGACAGGACTCCAAATATCGTATGAGAAGACGCATTTCATAGTAAATGGAGACCAGAATATCCCAAGATCTCCACTACAGACCAACTATGGAATAATTAGACACGTACCTTCCTTCAAATATTTAGGAGAAATTATTGTACCGTCTGGATTGGACAGGGACGCTAATTTAGAAAGAGCTACCAAACTTCAGAAAGCATACCGAATAACATGGAATCACTATAATAAAAGAGTGATGTCACGAAATGCAAAACTACGGCACTACCAGACAGTTGTTCTTCCGGAAGCATTGTACGCCTCCGAAACTATATCTCTAGGAGGCCACTCTCAAATTGGTGAAATCGAAATCCAGGAACGTAAAATTCTCAGGAAAATATATGGCCCCGTTTATGTTAATGGTATATGGATTAAAAGGAAAACCACAGACTTGTACATAGTAATCAATAAGTTCACTGATACCGTGCGTAAGAGACGATTGAAATTTTATGGTCACATCTGCCGAATGGACAACACCAGATATGCAAAAAAACTGCTTGATATAATTAATTCAAAGAAGGTCAAAATCAGTTGGTTAGAAGAAATCAAACAGGACTTAAAGGAAATAAACATTACAGAAGATAGCATCATGAATCGCAAGACTTTTGGAACCCGAGTTACAAATCACTCTTTCACCGAAAAAGCTAAAAAGACCACTGGAAAAAATGGACGGAGGAACGTAAGAAGGGGCATAGTGAGTTCATGAGGAGATTTTGGGAGGAGAAGAAGAGGAAAGCTCCATCAACCCGAGTCAACAAGTTCAAGCGCGCTCCCTAAGTGGGCAAAACGAAGAAAGAAGAAGAACAACTAACTATTTTACGTGTACTTCGTGACTATATACTGAATTTCCCCTTAGCTGTCACTAAATACTGTTTTTTAAGCTGCCAAGTGCAGTAAGTAGGCTACTATATAGTTAGTGTACTGCTTTATTTAATGATAAACAAGTTTTTAACTAAGAATAATCTAGTAATTAGAAACTCCAGGATTTGCATGTGATTCAGAGAATCTCTATTCCACTTTTCTTTTGCCCTCTTCTTTAATAAAAAAAAGAATAATATTACGAAAGAACGAGCAAGTCTTATGCAGAGTAATAAAAATGGGCAAATTACTTGGCTCATTTAATGGAATACGGATGTTAATTATGAATAAAATCAAAGGAAACATGCAATATTCTCGAGTGGGTAAGTGAGTTCTCGAGTTTTACGTAAATAAGGATTATCGGCCACATAATATCTCTCTTGTACACAGCGGGCGGGTAAGGAGTAATTTTATGACCCAGGATGGAAGAGTGAAACTTGTGAACATTGTACAGATCCCAGCGACTTGGTGTGCACTAAACCTTGAGAGCTCAGTGGTAGGAGAGGGGCGTGAAGTGGTGCGGGAATCGAGCTGAATACATCCCTGTCTGAAAACATTGACTCGGTAAACAGTAGCTTGTTCCCTCAGACATTACAGTGCCGCTTAGCGTGGTAAATGTTTTACGCTGCAGTAGTACGCGGAAGAAGGGAGTTGGGCAAGTACAGAACTAACTAGCGGTAACTGTGCATTGCTTGAATACAAAGTGATGGCAACACCCCTGTATTGGCTTTGCTGCCGAGGAAAACACTATAATCGAAATTACTAATGATGACCTGTGAGGGAGGCGCTACGGATAAGTGTTACTACTAGCAGGAATATTGCTCACGGGTCACGAGTATGTTAGAAGAGTAAATGCGAAGGTCTTACAGTTAACTTGATCGATTCGGCGCTCGCTATCAGAGGTCAACTTTCGAAATTACTATTACAGTTACATCGTTCCAGTGTACTTTCCGCCATTATGTAACACCGTTTGCTATTCCTGTGAAAGGGGACATATGTCATTCTGTGCATCCATGTCCAGTGATGTCCGCCGTGATCACTAATGGTTTCCTCTTGTATCGTAATGCTACCCGAGAAGGGATATTTGCTGAGAGATGATAGTCTCGCCTATTCATATCAAGTCAATGCGGTGGACGTTTCATAAAATTATAGCTTTAGCCGTTGCATATAAGAAAGAAACATTTTCTTTGAGTGGGGATCAAGTACTCATCTCTTCAGAGTGCCGAAAATTTTATTCGAATCCCATGAGAGTGTTTTCACCTCCTACGGTTCCACAACCCTGCAGTTCCTTCACCAACTCTGAGTGTTTGCCTCTAGCTTCTATCAGACTTCTTGACAATGCATGATGTCAGAAATGCTTTGAAAGGTTGTACGTGGTGGCCCATGTCTTTTCCAAAGCGTTATAAAGTTTCCCGGATCAACGCGTTCACTTACTTGAAGAATCCATTAACATTAAGGTATGCGTGACCGACCATCAGAGTGCCTAGTTGGGAACTACTTCTTGACGAAGGTACTTTCCCTCTAACCTTCCAAATCTCTTGACGTGGATACTCATCAGGCCACTGTGCGAACAGACCACCTCACGAGTGGAGAGGACGGCCGTGAAATGCGAGCCGACACCAGGAAGTGCTGTTTAAAATAACTGGAGGCCAGTGTTTACCATTAAGGGTTAGCTGTCAGAAGTGGCTATCAGGGGTTGGAGCAGACAAGGGCGTATCCGCTTATTCTCACTCCCGATATCTCGTCAGCAACACACGTGTCGACAGCCATCTTCATGAAAGCATAAACTCAGCAGGCTAAAGTAAAGGAGATGAAGTAATGCTTAACTACAAATTAAAATTAGGCACTCAAAGCTGAAATCAGCGCTGACAGGAGTTCTGGGAAGCCATCAGAGTTTGGTGTTGATTTATAATAGAAGTCTTCAACCCACGACCTTGTGACTTGTCGCAATTATTATTATTATTATTATTATTATTATTATTATTATTATTATTATTATTATTATTATTATTATTGGATTATTATTATTATTTCTCACAGGTTTTCCCTAGTTATCTTCTAATGACAGATTACAAATAGCAAGGCACAAGCTTTAACTTCAACTGTTTGTGTGTTTTTATTTGTTATTATTGTTGTTATACAAAGTTATACAAAGTTAATTTTGTTACATACGCATCACATGTCTTACTTGTTAGACATATGTATTAGGAATACAACATTCGGTAAAGTTGAAGGTCATTTTAAGATGATTCAATATATATTCCAAGGATCAACTTGCATAACATTGATTATAATTCTATTACTTAACACATGTGTTTTCAGGTTGGGCACAATTGAACCTTTATTTATAAGAATGCATACTTAGATATCATTGAAGGTCTTTTTTATTATTGTTAAATGTTCTGTTTCCTTATTATTGCCATTATTCCTAGCTGATGAAGAATTGTCAGTGAATTGAAACGGGTACTAAATATTAGACAGATTAAAAACAAAATATTTGTTTTATATTTAAGCAAAATATATGCCTCAGATGTATTTTACTTAGTCATTGTCTTGTGAAGAAGCTCTCACTCCTTCCGTATAATCTTCAATAATTTCAGATGACAATCATATGGCAGTGTCTAGTAATATTAGAACATACACAGTATTTATCTAATTAAGGAATGACGTGCTACTCTGACTTTATATACTGGGTATACCTGAAACAATGGCCACCAATATTGCCACATTTAGTATCAAGGGATCTGTAGCTATCTTGCGGAACCACGTCTACGGCATTTAATTAGCCTATACACATTTTTCACACTACCCCTTATTATTCCCGTTTCCAATGGGGTCAGGGATGAGATGCGATGCAAGTATGTGGCGGAGGGATTTTACGGCGGGATGACCTTCCTGACGCCACCCTCATGAGAGGAGTTAATGCGAGATGGAATGAATGAAGATGAATGAAACTGTGCGAGGATGTGGATTGAAGCGGCCGTGGCCAGTCAGAAGGTACCGTCCTAGCATTTGGCTGGAGTTGAAAATGGGAAACCGCGGAAAACCATTTCAAGGACCGCCGATGGTAGGGCTCGAACCCACGTCTACAGAGTCCGCAGATAGCTTGGCGCTGCGCTTTAGCGACCGTAGCTACTGCTGTCAGTGAGTATTGACGTTGAGGTGTGTTCTGTTATTTCAAAAATTGTTTACTTCACAGTTCTTTTTTATTTGAATTCAATAAAAATTAAAGTCCCGATTATCTGCACTTGATCGACCGAGGGTCATTCAGTTAATCGAAAATTTGGATAATCCGAAAACATTCTCTTTCCGCGATAAAGCGAGCATGCGGCAACTACGCGTGCCTTAAATTTGATAGTACACCCATTTATCGTCTACAAATCAATCTTATCATGAAGGTTTTGAAACGGTAAAATAACATATCTTATGATTGAGTTCGTTAAGGTGGCGCTATCTGTATAGTTGAACAAAACAGTTCTGTTTCTTAATATGATCCTACCACACAAACTACTGAATCAATTGTTATGAAAATTATCAACATTTACCTTTATAACATATGGCATTATCATTCACTGATACCAACATTACAATTAATGAAGTTAAGGGTTTGAAACAAAATACAATTCAAGAATATTTCATGGATTGCAAGGAAACTTAGAATTATGATTCTAGTGCTTCAAACTTTATACTGTATTTGTATTTTTTTTCTTTGATGAGTTTAAAAAGATTTGATGCAATGTATTTTTTCTTAAATTACATAAATACTCTTCTTCTTCCTAGCATTTGTCCCGCCTGGTGGCAGGGTCTGCTCTGAGGATTCGTTGTCTCCATTTCTTTCGGTCTTGAGCCATATCTGGGTGTAGATGTGCTGTCTTCAGGTCATTATGGATCTTATCAATCCACCTCTGCCTTGGTCATCCCTTGGGCCTCTTTCCCGTGACTTCCAGGGTATATGCTGACTTAGCTATTGTGTCCTCTTCTGCACGCAGCACATGGCCAAACCAGCTTAAACGGTCTTCCCGCATTTTCTGATGGATCGGCGCCACTCCGAAACGTTTCCGTATATCAACATTGGTAACATGATCCATTCTAGTGACGCCGGCTGACCAACTAACAAGTAAGCATCCTTGTCTCCATGTCGCTTAGCCGACGTTCCACCTCTTTTGTAGTGGGCCAACACTCGGTACCATAGAGTGCGACTGGTCGGATAACAGTGCGGTAGATCTTGGATTTAAGGTGGTCTTTCATCCGGCGGTCACAGGTGACACCTGTCGTCGCACGCCATTTCAACCAAGACGCCTGCGTCCTTGCGTTGACCTCGTCAATGATTCTTCCATTGTCAGAGACAGTAGATCCAAGATATTTGAATTTTGTTACACGAGGGAGATCTTCTCCGTCAACGCCTATGGTCCCAACTTCTTGGGGATCTAAAGTCATATACTCCGTCTTCCTTTTATTGAGTCGCAGGCCATATTCAGCTAATCGGTCACTCCACATTTGTGTTTGGTCACAATAATGCACATGTGTAAATAAAGATACTGTGGAAATTAAATATAGAACGGTACAGTTGTTTCTGAGATGTACCTTATTTGCATAAATATAAAAGTTGTAAGACATGACTGTCAAAGAAATGTCTGCAAGTGTAGACGAACAAGGACTTGGTAGATGTTTGCTAAAGTTGACGAACTTCAAAACCCCGTATCTTGAAATTAGACTTCGATTGATATTTCAATATGTTGAGAACCAAAAACATCAAAAAAGAGAAGATTGATTTCTCTTCACTGAAACCTAAGTTAGCGTTACCTTAAGTGCAGACCCCTAAATGAAATAACATTTATGCCCGTTTTTCTATTCTGTTAATCCGGACATTTGGTTAATCGTGTTTCGGATAGTCGGGACTTGGAGTGAATTATCATTACATATGGAAAATGTATGTTAAGCTTTGTCATATTGGTAGTTCATGTCTTAGAACAAAGCAATCAGTAATAATAATAATTTTCCTAATTGGTAGCATCAGTAATTCAGAGTGGTTGGAACTCCTAATTTCCTAATGCTGATGTTGTGAATCTTGGCAAGGGTTTTGGTGTAATTGCAACCAAAACGTACTGTATGAAACACATTAAAGACTCCATTAGGCTAACTTACGTATATATGCAGGCACGGAAATAATATTGTCAGACTATACCTTTAGTGGCCAAAAGGTATGGGAAGGCATGGAATATGATGTTAATGAGTTGCTTCACCACAAGTCCTCAAAATGGCAACATCGACTCTACAAGAAATGGATTCCTGACTCCCAACATTCAACTGCGCGGTGATATGACTCACAGTAGCCCTTCGATCGCCCCGTATGGTTCTGCTGAGGTGACGTGATGTCCGTTCGTTACACATGTGGTCGTCCCATGCGGTGATTTACGCGGCTGGTAACATTATCTCTGCGATAATAAAGATCCACCCGTGATACTGTTGACCTCGGAAACCAGAATTCGCGTGTAATCTCCGAAATGCTATGACCCATGTGCCATGCGCCGATGATCACCCCACGTTCAAAGTCGGTTAACTCGTGACGTGTTGCCATCTTCACTACACTCGTGTCTGTGACAGACACATTTTCTCATAGGACTACCCTTCCCATGACTTTTGGCCACTCAGTGTAGTACTTCAGGAGTACCAACACACCTGCAGTGACTCCAACCAACTATCACAATATTGTTCAAATAATTTAGCCGCATCTATAAGTCACTATCGTCTGAAACAACGCCGGCATCAAGGAAGCTGTATTTCAAGACAGCATTGTAATCATACATCACTAATTACTTTGCACTCTTAGACTAGGCTATGTTGTTTTAACCAAAGAACACCAGATTCCCACTACTCTTCTCTACCTCATTATCAATGCTTTTATTCGTCCACGACAGACTTGCTATTATCAATGTGTTGGTAATTAAATAAGATACGAAAGAAATCCATTTCTTCTCTGCTGATAATGTTTTCTTTCAAGGAAGGGCAGACGGTCTGGGTGTCTGGAGGAATGTAGAGCCAGATAAAGTCAACACATCTTTTGCTCATAACGCAATCTGAAGCTCTCTTAAGTGTTCAAACGATAAAATGATCCAGTGGCGCTCTCTTTCTCTTCCCTCTCACTGCACATGGCTTTGGCTTCCTCTCCACTCCTTGTTAGGGGGAAAGGAAGACGAAGAAGAAACTGGGAAGATTTGCTGCACCAAAGTTGGGAGACTCCAGGCTTAATCGCATTTCCAGTCGGTGAACCCGTGAACAAAGAATTTTGTCTCCGTGCCTTCCTTCCCTCCTCGTGGTCTAAGAGTATCCATATATCTCCAACCACTATTCCCACTACCTTTCTTTCTCATTGATGAAATACACTGTAAATAGAACGAGATAAGTACACATGCTATTAGACTAAAGTTCGATTTAGAAAAAAGTAAAGCGAGAGCGATAAAAATGAACACGGATATCTTTCAACCGTCCCTCTAAGTTGGAAGAGATAATGTGATTTAGACTCAACTTCACCAAAGTATGCACAGCGTCCTGTGATTCGAAGGACCTGCTAATTCATATTATTGAATTGGAGCTTTCCTCTGTATCTTCAAATAGTATAATTAGATTCAACTCTAGAATTTTCAATCCCAAGTCTACGTCATTTTAAAATGTTTGTTATGCTCTAATGGTTTTGAATAACTTAAATCTAAAACTTTTTATAAAACATTGGCAGGCATTTAAGGTCGATTTCATGGGTACCATGTTTCGACTTCCGGAAAATGTAGTCATACCTTTGCCTTTCACGTTCCCCAGACCCCAAAACTACCGTCAGTTCAACATTTTATATCTAGTTTATATATCTACTAGCAACCCGACCCGGCTTCGCCCGGGAACAGTTATGAATGCATTACGTGATAAGCGCTTTTTTTTCCAATGTCAATGAACAACGACCAATATCTGTTTTACGTCTCGGCATGATGGGTTAAAATCACTGACTGGACTATTAATTATATTATCATGGAGATGCATGTGCAACAAATTCTTGTCAGGCGTAATTTAAGAATGGCGAGGTGCATGAAACACAAATCCCCCTCCGTGCATTTTGCGGAACGAAAAGTTCACAGGCGAAATGAAGAAAAGCCGAGTTGCACTTCCAGGGAAACTCCAAACACAACCACTCTTCTCTAAAGTTTTTAACTCAACACGACTCAACAGTTTGCTGCTAGTTGTATCTGGGGCAATAAGCTCGTCCGATAGCTATGCTGTAACTGGGGTGATAGACTCGCCCCTAGCTAGCTCGTAAACTGTCGCCTCAGTAACTGAATGGGCATGGTTGGAAGAAATTAAAACGTAAAAACACGTATAGTGGACGATGCATTGAAGATAGAGATATGCTCTCGCTGACATTTTTGTAGAACTTTTCATTCTTACACTCATAGTATTTAGATATTGTTAACGGTTTGCCCAGCGTAAGCTTACAAAATGCTCGGACGCCAGGTTTTTTTTTTCGACTTTTCCACTGAAATCGTTACTGCTCGGCTTCCTTTGATCATAAATAAATAATTTTCTACAGAAACCATCCTCGAGATATCCTTTAGGGAATGGTGAAAACCGCATCAAAATCCATCCAGTGGTTCTCGATTTTACCCGTAACATCCAAGAATCGGGAACTTCGTTTTATACTAAGTAGAGGTACTATAGGCCTACATACAGATCACTTTCTTGTAGACACTATAACTACCGTCATTTTGCACCAATCACTTTCATACATAATCATAAAATATAACCAATTGAAATATCAGTTGATTTCATTAATGGTAAAAGTCGGACCATGGGGGTGGAAATGGAGGGCCTTTTCCGAAATATCGCTATAACTTTCTTAATATGTAAAAATTCTTTATGTTCTCTCAGATGTTCATCTCATTCAGGTCCCCCCTTGTTTCCTCCAACCAATTTATCCTCGATTTTTTTTGTATTAATCACATTGACTAATTATTTTGTTAATCTATTGTTGTCCATCCTATATATGTGCCTAAATTGCAACCCCCTCCTGCGCACAGTGTTTGTGAAACTGTCTTCGAGACTATAGAGATCTGAGGTTCGTCTCTTGATCCAAATTCCATTTTCTTGTGTAGGGCCGAATATTCTTTTAAGAATGTTGCGTTCTTGCTTTTCAATGTCTGCAATTTTTGAATGGCCTCCTAAGGTTATGGTTTATGATGCATATAGAGCTTCTGGGAGGACAACGGTTCTTGAATGCTTCAATTTTGCCTTACGTGACGTCACTCTTTTATTGTAGTGATTCCTCGTTAGTCCGAATGCCCTTTAAAGTCTTGAGGTTCTTTATTATTATCGTATTATATAATACGCTAAGGTGTATGTTTCATAAAACTCAAGCTCCTAAACCAGAGGGAGTTAGAAGGTGTGGTTTGTACCAAAATCTTCCAAATCATCTTAATAGTACAGGGAAAATTTTGCATTTCTTGGTAAGTCAACGGAAATATATTTATTTGTTTATAAACTGCTTCTAAACAAATAAACAGAACTGTGTCGCGTTCAGGCCGCATAGCTCTAGAGCCGGATGGGCAGTCTGTACACATGGGGCGCACACAACCCAGATAGCCCCTGGCAGAACTGTGTCGCGTAAAGCCCGTATAGCACTAGGGCCGGGTGGGTAGTCCGTACACATGGTGCATACACAACCCATTATGCGAGAGTTCTCGCACTGGTCCGCTAGTTATTATTATTATTATTATTATTATTATTATCGTCGTTTATTGTTTGACAACATTATCACGGCAAATACCGGCTACATTTTATGTTACAGCCTGGTTCGGCCTTAGCAAGGAACCATCTGTATTGAGATAATTTCGAATCCACTTCAGAGATTTCACATTACTTTACATCCATGTCGTGCCCGCAGTCTTCACGAGTCTCCTTCATTTGTAGGATGAGCTGAAGTTCCATCGGAATCATCGAGCCTTGCTGATTATTTTTATTATTATTAATATTATTAATATTATTAATTATTCTTCTTAAGCCTCCGTGGCTTAGGCGGCAGCACGCCGGCCTCTCACCGCTGGATCCGTGGTTCAAATCCCGGTCACTCCATGTGCGATCTGTGCTGGACAAAACGGAGGCAGACAGGTTTTTCTCCGGGTACTCCGGTTTTCCCTGTCAACATTTCATTCCAGCAACACTCTCCACTATCATTCCATTTCATCTGTCATTCATTTAATCATTGCCCCAGAGGAGTGCGTCAGGCCTCGGCAGTCGGCACAGTCCATATCCTCGCCGCTAGATGGGGGCTTCATTCATTCCATTCCTGACCCGGTCGGAGACTGGAAGCAGGCTGTGGATTTTCATTTTCAATTCTTCTTCTTCTTATTATTATTATTATTGGGTCTATTATTATTATTATTATTTGTATTAGTAGTAGTAGAAGTATAACTTAATTAGATGGATTTTGGAACTACACATGCCCCTTTAAGGTAAAGATGTGATTCACATGGCGTACATACAGCTGGTGAACTGAGTGGGGTAAGCATTGCATTGTATTACATTACGTTACATGATTTGTTATGGAGATGTGGTGGAAACATTTGCGCTCTTCTGTACATTGTCTACATTGTACTGTATTGTAGTTCAGGCAGTTCATCAGTAGCAAATGATATAACTCATAAGTAAATTGTGTGGTACAATTGAAGTTGGTCTGGACTCATCATGCTGACCAAATAAGCCTTGGTGTGGACACACGCGTCCTATACCGTCTGTGTATTTAATGCATATCATGTCCACACACATCACTACATCATTACTTCACGGTCACTTTCGGGGGTTACTCTGAGTAAATACGGCCTGTGCGTTGTTTGGATTGGAGTCAATCAAACCAAGGCTTCTACATGGATCAGCTGAAATGATTGATTAGGCCACGAATATGTGGTCATTATGAAAAATGTTCGATTACCTCTTGACTCGGTCCTCTGTACGGTTGACTGAAGGGATCTAATAACCGCTAATTGGATTCAAGTCTTTGAACTGTTTGTCACACACATTTTCAAACCAATCTGTGGTATGCAAAGATACTTAACTGTCTCCTTAATCGTCATATTGTATTAACGTAATGGCAACTAATTTGATTAAGTAAAAGTTAGGCATTTGTCTTCACCCCATACCTTAAGCTCAGTAGGTCAGCTAGTTAACTGCTCATCTTTGGAATCCAAGATTATGGGTTTGATCCTGGCTCAATCTGATGTTCTTCAAAATGTTCAAAATGTTGTTTTTGCGCCAAATTCATGAAAAAAAATCAATATGTCGTTTTTGCGCCAAGATCTTCAAAATGTTCAACATTTTGCCTTTATGTCATATTGATCTACGGACTTAGAGCTTTCCATTGTTTCTTATATTTTTTCATATCTCATTCCTGAGGCTACTTTCCCTATACTATTCCACAATCGTGCGAACTATTAGTACACCTAAGTACATTTGTATTTCTATTAAACCAAAATACTTGTAAGAAACAGGCTCCGTTAGAAGCAAGAGCAAAGTGACAAGGAACAGTAAAATAGGTGTGAGTGCTTCAAATGGAAGGGGAGGAATCCTATGGTAATGACATGTTTTAATAACCGGAAAAATCTTTCATTACAATTATTTGCTAAAATATTTTTCTAAATATAAAATTTCCTTTTCCTTCGAAACTTTTCAACATACAAAGAAGACATTTTAGATGTAATTTCTCCTTATATGTGTTATACTTTAACACGGTCGTTTTTCAAAACTTACTTAATGTAATTTTGCCAGATATAAATGTTCATGAAAGTGCTGTAAAATTCAATTAATTTTAAACAGATTCATGAAAATTCAAAAATACTTTTGATTTCAGAAAGCCTATGATAAAGTAAGGAGATAGTCTTGAAGAACATTAGTGATAAAAATTGTTTAGTTCCTGTTAACAGTTTCTGAGGAGAAGGTAATTAAAAGGTTGGAAATTAGCGTGGGAAATATAGGACAATCCGACGTCCTTTAGCGGTATTAAAATTTGACACATTTTTGTCTGATAATTTTTAAGAACTCTTCCAGGAAAATATTACTACTACTTGCTATTGCTGGAAGCATTAGCAATTATATATTGTTGTGTAGGCGGCTTCGGTGGAGTAGTTGGTAGCATGCTGAGCTTCTATCCCCCAAGATCGCGGGTTCAAACCCGGCTGAAGTCGTCAATTTCTTTAAGAGCGTTAAAAATCCCTGAGTATGCCTTCCTTCGGAGGAGAAGTAAAGCCGGCGGGCCCGTGTCATATATTTATGGCATGTAAAACAACTATCCACTAACTAAAATTGTGTGAAGCTAAATGTGTTGGTTAGATTTTATTAACGCTCTTAATTTCCAACGTTCGCCACGAGGTTCTGGTTGCGGTAGCATCTAGGAGCCAAGTTCACAGCTAGGTGTCGTTGACGGCAGTATTTGGTAGTAAATGTGGGAACCACCTGAAACTGATTGTCTGCAGTCCTTACCTGAATTACAGATAACACACACTAATACAGCCATCGCAATTAACACCGGTTATCAAACAGATTCTACACTTACCCAAAGTACACGTGGCTACATGACCGCGTTGTCGCAGCCCCTAAACTGAGGAACCAACCAACATATATTATTTTGTCATACCACCATGTCTCGCCAGTCAGGCCGCAGGCTACTGGACGGTAGGTGGGGTGAAGTGACAGTTAGGTGATGAGAGAGAGATTGATTGATTTTATTTTCACGGCTACACTTAGAGCTTAAGAGCTCCTTTACAGTAACGCCCTACATGGAACAGGATTAGACCTAATAAACATTGTAACAAGTAGCAGTAGAAAACACGGTTCATTACATTAATTGAAGATCATGTTATATAGCGTATCATATCACAAACAACTAGTTAAATTTAAAAATATTATAAAATAAGTTTCATACAACATTCACAATAATTAAACATAAATAATAGAAAATTATATACAAATGAGCGCACACAGACCAGTATCAGTCTGAAAAAATAAGCACCATATACAAGAAATATATTAGCATATTCTCATGGGAGGTTGTCTGCTATTGTCCTGATTTTATAGTTGAAACTAATTGCATAAAAATAACGTTTAAAAGAGGAACATAGAGAGAGAGAGACAGAGGAACTGTGAGTGGGATAGGAGGTATTCCTGGCAATTTAGCCTTACAGGCCTGTAAGTGAAACACTCTGGGTGAATCTGGAATTTTTGGTCTCTTGAGGAATCCATATCGCCCCACCCAGATAACCAGACAAATGAAAAACGTCCAGATTTTCTATCACTGATATAATTATAAGCGAACTCTCAGTAGAAAAAAGAGAGTTCTGAGAGAAAGAGTCAGCGCAGTTAGAGAGTTGGGAAGAAACAGTCCCACCGTGGCTAATAGTGCAGTGAGTTGTCAGTGAGTGTAGGATCGTCGAGCAATTCGGGACGCATATCTGCCAGCAAGGTGACCAGGTACAGTCAAGTTCTGTGACTGCTTGGTGTATCAGTGTTTCTTAAGCCGCGTGCGAGTAACTAACTGGGTTTGTGAAGACTGAATGGACTGCGCGGATATGTGTACAGTTGGTGTGCTGCAGTGACTTGCGTACGGAGTGAGTGTAGTGTAAATCTGTGTATCATGTAAATACTGGTGTATATGGTAGTTGTATGAGTCATGCACGCTACCAGTTGTGTGTGTTAATTCACGAGAGAACCCTGAAACCCATCACATTATGTTTATAGAATAGTACGTCAACCTTTTACCGCTTCATCCTGGGTTCTAATCTCGTTTGTTGCTTGCTAATTTTCATCGGGAATACTCTTGCAGGCCTGGCTGTTCCCTTGTCATTCTTGTTTCATTAGTAAAAATTCATCAGAACGAGATCCACAGGGGTTTATCTCTCGTGCCGGCGAAAAGTGGCATAAGTCACTATTCCTTAGTTAGTAAATCCTAGTGGGTATTTGTATCATATCCAACTTGAGAAGAGAGGCACTAGTGATTTGGAAATTACTACGGAAAAACTGAAGTTTTCATACATTTCATTAATTTATTCGTTAGGACCGATTTTTTACTCTCATAAAATTTAATTTTTCGGCTTGTGCAACTTTTTCCCGGCACTACAGATATGACATTCAGAAGACAAAAATGATCTGAATACAAAGTATCTTACACAGCGTTCTAAAAACTTCTTGAGATTACCTCTGATATGAAATCCATACCCTTCGCTGGGACTGACGTCAATAATAGCAAGGCGTAATCACGGATCAGCTGAAATGATTAATTACGCTAGGAATATACATTTCTAATTTACTCCTTGACTTGATTCTTCACCGGTGTTAGTCACGGTAGATGTAGAGCTCCTATATCAGTTGATTGAGGGATCATTGGCTTAAACGATGGTTGGTGCATTACACGAAATAAATCACAAAACTTGGACATTAAAGTTATTAAAATCCGTCTCTCTCGGAACTAAGTTTTGTACATTAATTCTTATTCTTATTTCTCCTTGTACTACTGCTTTGTCCTCTAGAAAGGATCTTTGTATTAGGCTATTAGTGAATCACTGTGACTAATATCAGGTAATGGTTGCTGTATAAACAATACTCTCGCCCCAATCTCTGGCTAGACTCGGAAGAGAGGGTATTCTGTTCTTATTCTATATTATCTGCAACAGATTTATGAAATTTCTGTATTCAATTTGTATTAAATTCCTGTGAGCGGTGCACTTGGTCAACGATTCCGTTCTTACAGCAGACAGTATGAAGGCAGCGTGCAGCACCGTTTTCCTGACCGCAGAGCCGTGGAGCAGACAGACCGCAGCGCATCGGGTGGCTATCGGTAGTACTCCAGAATCAAAGGCCTCCCTCTGCTACATAGAAGCCACGTTATTAAATCTCTTACAGCGCTTTGGCATGCGGCCATGTGTTACGAGATAGCTTTTGTTACAAATTTCTTTAATTACACAAAGAAGAAAATCTCGGAAAATATTCCTGAAAGAGCTACAGGATGTCCAAAAATTCCTGCACATGGCCTGCAGCAAATGCACCTAGGATTGGATGAAATGTGGATGAACATTTTCAATACAGCATTTCATCCTGTTATATATTTCAACGGCAATGCGACAGCTCCGGAAGAAGCATTCTGTCTTAATGACTCATATTTTGTGATGTTCGGCTCCGTGGCTAAATGGTTAGCGCGCTAGGCTTTGGCCCGAAGTGCCCCGAGTTCGATTCCCGGCCGAGTCATCAGGGATTTTAATCTCATGGGGTTAATTCCCGTGGCTCGGGGACTGGGTGTATGTGACGTCTTCATCATCACTTCATCCTCATTACGACACGCAGGTCGCCCACGGGCGTCAACTAGAAATACCTGCACTCGGCCTCTCCGGAGGCATCAGCCAAAAATCGAACCCAGTCCGTTTTGGTGAGAGACAAGCAGCTTGGCCACTCTGCCATCAGACCTCCATTACCACTTTGTGCAAGGAATAGGAATAAAGTTCTCATCAGGTTCCACTTGGTGTAATATTTATTTATTGTTTGTAAAATACTGAAGATTGAAAGGCGTGTTCTTTGAAGCTTACATTAACTTCAAATGTTCATAATTACGAATCTAAGCTATATTGACTAAAACTTAATAACCAGGTGCCTTATACGTGGTTATATTAGTAATCATAATCTATTAGGGCATACGGTCCTGAAAAAATTAAATCTGTTAGCCCTATTTACTGCTGCCTTATTTCACATTGTACGAGACCTTGGTTGGGACATGCGGAGTTGTAAACAAGACTCAGGTGATCGGCTGCATAATTGCACGTCTGTAGACTTACTTCTATTTCCAGGATCCCTATCACGTCCATAGTCCCTCACTATTACGAACATCACAATCATGCTAAATTTACGCTCATGGCCCATATATTTCAGTAACACAACCAAAAAGGTAATTATCGTGCTGGAAGACATTTTTAGCCTACTTTTCACATTTTGCAAAAATGAGGAAAAAGTAGACTTATGAGATCGATCCGGGCAAATGTGTGTCTGTCTGTCTGTCCTTCTGTCTGTCTGGCTGTGTGTGTGCCCCCCCCCCCTATCAACTCCTAAACGGCTGCAGCAATCGAATTCAAATTTGGTATGAGTTAAGATCTATACCTGAATATTTCGAGCCCATATTTGAAAATTATGTTAGTGCTACCAACTGCTGAAAAACCGCAATTGAAATTTGAGCTCCATGTTGGATATCTTGGAAGGTATGCATGGGAGCTATTCTAAAATTGGCACACATATAGATAGTAATATTTTAGTTTAATTTCCAGAAGACCATGCATGGCAGTGTTGCCAAAATGATTCTAAGCCTGCTGATAAGTCCAATTTTTAAATGCATATAACTTCTACACTATTAATTCGATTTCAACCAAATTTCGTATGTACTATGTGTATATAAACACATATGACTGAACGTATTCATAAAAGCCACCAGGGCTACCAACTGTTAATAAATGCTCTCTCACTATTTTCTTATCCAAATATTAATATATCAGAAAATATGCAAGCCAACAGCTTTAAACTATGCACACGTATGGTACCTGACATTCTAGATTAATTTCGAGAAGCTAGTATACGTCAGTGCTGCCAACATGACTCTAAGCCTGCTGAGAGGTCCAATTTTAAAATGCATGTAACTTCTAGACTAACAAATGGATTTCATACAAAATTGGCACAACAAGAGATCATAATATTTTAGATTATTTCTGACCAACACACGCATGACATTGTTACCAACATGATTTTACGTGCGCTGATAGATCCAATGTCTAACTGCATGCAACGTCCATGCTATCCATTGGACTTCAACCAAATTTTGTATTCTGTACCTTAAGAGATGGAACTAAGATTATATTCAGTCACCAGGGCTGCCAACTGAAGTGCTCTATTAGGCTACATTATGCCAGGTATACAGTATTTCGAACTATTAGAAATTTCGATATTACCAACTTAATTTCGTCATTATTCTTGATAGGTCTATATAGATTGGCATGAATCCTAAATTTTAAGAAAAGTGGGCTCTTTAGTTCGTCACGGAACTACTTGTCTAGTGTTGCCTTAATGCTTTTCAGTCGGTCAACTTGATTGTGTACAATTATAATGGGTGTTTCCCTAATCCTGAAAGGAAAGATACATGATATTAATAAATCAACTTGGATAACCAGTTTCGATTGTTAAGCAATCATCAACAGATCCTTTACACTTAGATTATTAAATCTATGTTTATAAGTTTGGGTTATGATATTTACAATATATAACTTACACTACAGTATATATTAATGTATATATAAAGTTATGGAAGGAAGTGTCTAGGATAACAACAGTAGGGTTAGACGAAGGTTAGAATATGTTAAACAGATTGCCTCTGATGTAGGGTGTGGTAGCTATGTAGAGATCAAACGATTAGCTCAGGACAGGGAATCATGGAAGCTGCATTAAACAAGTCAAAAGACTGGAGACTCAAACACACACACTTATTAAGTTGCAGTAGTGATTGAACTAGCACAAAGAGTCAAGATAAGTGGTTTTTGTTTGATGAGATACGGAAGAATATCGCTACTATCAGTATCTTAACAAAACAAACATCACATGTCTTGATTCAGTTGTGCTAGTTGAATGAATACTGTATCTAAATAAGTGTAGATTATGTATTATAGACATAGATTTATTGCCTAAGTGTAAAGGATCTGATGATGATCGCTTGACGATCGAAACTGGTCATCCAAGTGCATTTATTAATGTCATGTACATATTTGAGGATTAAGGAACCACCCATTACAATTGGGTACAATCATGTTGACCGACTGAAAAACATTAAATTGCGACAGCAAGGTAATGTCATTATTATTTAGAATTAGGATACTCTCTGTTCCAAATCTTGGATACCATATATTACGGAGAGAGTCTTGTTTATTGCAACAAATACTTGATACTTGTGATTATCATGAATATCATTGATTTCCTAATACGGTGCATTGTACAAGAGCCTCCTGAATTAGTTTTATCAGGGGGAAAAAATAAATCATAAATTTTAGTAGAACATGATTTCAAAAAATTATTTAATATAACTTACATCCGGTATTAAAATTTCTTTAACAATTAGCAACCAAGTGAAATTTGGTAGTTTCTTAATATTGAGGTACAGTGAATTATTCAACTAGGTAATATGCAATTAAATGTATACGCTACCTTTAAGAATAATGGCATTAACAGTGCTTTGAAGCTGTTTATAAACACGTTTTAGAAATGAAACAGGTGACTTGTGGTGAAAGAACTTTTTTGAAAGAACATTTAACATATTGTTGTTCAAATTGCAATATTTGAGGCGGGAAGATTCGGCCATGTATCTTAACAATGTGGATACCTAACATTTCCTGCAACAATATAATAATTCCCTCCCATCTTGAAGAAGTTGTAAAGTTTGGTGGTTCCTTAAAGAAGAACACCAATTAAAGTGTTCCGCGCAACAGACGTGGGCTCCCCTAACGAGCATTAGCGACACTACAAGGAGCGTGGCGACAAAGGTAGACCAGTGTCATTATTATACTTTGAGGATATTTGGCGACAGGTTTAAATGACTTGCTATGAATGTGTAAATATATTATTGTCAGTTCGTCACGGACACTCTTGAATATCTTCAGAATCGTGTACGTAGTACAAATTAATAATCACTTCAGTGCGGGCAATTTATGATTGTAATACGAATTTCTGACTCCTCTTGACCAACTTCACTTCCATACAAAATACTGTCATTAGAAACTAGGCTAATTGTAATCATTAGTCCCATGTAGTTAAGGTTGTGCACAGATTCTCTCTAATAAAAGGCTAGATGCTTGCATTATTATCGTGTGTGTGTCATTAATTGGATTGAAAAATATACCCCGTTAGCTATTTACTCGATACAATATTCCCAATGTCATAAATTATTATTATTATTATTATAATTATTATTATTTTTCAGATATTGAAAACAAGATGTACCGTAAAGAACACATAGGCGTCTTTCCTTGAAATTCGTGGTATTGTCTATAACTTCTGTTCTCTTTGTGCACCGAGATTCAATACAATTAGTGTTGTCAAATTTAAGCGTCGTATATCAATAATGCGTTACATAACGTAATATGCACTTATAGTGTATAGGTACAGGGGGGCATACACACACTGGAGAGACAGATACACTCATACATGCACACACACTCACACATACACACATATATGCACACACACACACACACATACTGTACATAGATCCCCTATTGATCTCAGAAGTCTAACTTCTTTTATGAAAGGCAGCTAGTAAATCGTTCAAGGTTGTTCTTGGTGATAATCGTAATTTTCTTCCCAAAATAATTTCAGCTTCTGCTTTCAACAGAATTCATGTTACATGAACAATCCAATCAGTATCCATTAAATGCGTGCTAATGAAGTCTCTGTGGTTCAATGTTTGGTTTTATTTCTAATGGCGAACGCGTTAAGATGTCTGTATAATATGATAACTGAGACACAAAATCATAGGTAGCCATCTTTACTAATAAAATGTAAACGAAACTTTTTGGTTTACTGTTTGGCAACTACCTAGTTAAAATGTTATCTTAACGCTAGTTAAACAGAACTCCTTGCTGTTAGTAAAACGCAGGAGGTTTCAAACTGCGTCTACGATCACATACGTATGACCTGAAGAGTACAGCTTTGTGCTGTTTATTCTTATGCTCCAAATGCATATTATCTCGCTTTTACCTTGAACCAACATTTGTGGTAATATTATTTTCTCACTAAAGAAAAAGCTCAATATAAATAAAAAATTCTATCGAAACAACCAATAGGCAACTTAAAAATTCACTACAGAGTGGCATATTTAAAAACGAAGTCTGTTAATCAAAACAATAAACTACAGAATCAGTTTTAGTAAATTTAGTCATTTGTTAATGAAAATGGGGTTTACAGGTCTACAACCACAAACTTTCAGTTGATGACTGCAGTAGTCATCCACAATGTTATACAAATTTTGAGTAGATGGTAGCATTAATCAGCCACAATGTTTTCAAATTTTGAGTAGATGATAGCACTAATCAGCCACAATGATTTCAAATTTTGAGTAGATGACTGCACTACGCAGACACAATGATTTCAAATTTTGAGTAGATGACTGCACTACGCAGATACTATGATTTCAAATATTGAGTAGATCGCTTCACTATGTACCCAAAATGTTATCAAATTTTGAATAGATGGCTGCGCTAATCAGCCACAATTATTTCAAATTTTGAGTAGATGGCAGCACTAATCATCCACAATATTTTCAAATCTTGAGTAGATGCCAGCACTAATCATCCACAATATTTTCAAATCTTGAGTAGATGGCAGCACTAATCATCCACCATTTTTTTCAAATCTTGAGTAGATGCCTGCACTAATTAGCCACAATGTTTTCAGACTTTGAGTAGATGGCAGCATTTATCAGCCACCAATTATCAATTTTGCTTTAACAATATTTATGTAAAAATGACTGTCATTAAAGTAAATTTCTGGAATGTCACTGGATTATCTTCATGAATGTTCATTCGTAAATAACTAAAATTCATTCCTTTATATGCACTTGTCAGGGGCGCTGATGACCAAGCTGCCACAAGCCCCTCAAATACATTAACATTAACAACAACTGTCAGGTGAAGCTATTGTATAAATGTATTTACAGTACTTATTAGAAAGAAATATTACTTGGTAGTTATTTGTTCTTGTGGCGTAGCCGTGCTCGTTAAATCGTACACCATGGCCACGAGGGCAGCTGCAGCATGTTAAGATACCAGAGGTTCGAATCACGGTGCTGATGGCGGCTATTCTGAGTGTAGCTTTTCCCCAGGGTTTCCCACACTCCCTCCAGACAAATGGCGGGATAGTCCTCCAGACAAATGGCGGGATAGTACCTTACTTTAAAATCCGGGCCACCTACCCTCATCTCTGTTCGTAATACAGTAGCATACTCTACTGCAGTCATCACAGAAGTACAGGTTATCTGACAAGCTCAACACACACCCAACTACACGAGGCTGACAACCAGGATGTCCCAAGCCACTTTGAATGAATTAACAACAAGTTGTTTGCTGAAGTCAATGCATGTGAGATTTTGGAAGTTAAATGCTATGTCCTGTGGTTCGGATTCCACGTAAAATCGCATGATTAACGGTCACATGAAACTAAAAGCTTCCTTGCTTCCTTTAAATGCTGATTTCCTTCACAGTTCAAGTGAGGTCCTTGCGTGAGGAATGTGCTGAAGACCACTGCACTTCTATTGACAATCAAAGCACACGAGGAAATTATTTACAACATTCACATAATACAGGATATCTTTGAGGTGGTAGAGGCCTAAAGTGTGTCATAGCATAGCACGTGGCAGCTGTGGTGTAATAACAACACTTGCGGACTATCGTGGTCAGTTTGGTCGCGAGTTATGGTGTGGAGATCATTATCAGTCAGTGTAATGGAGTAGCTTTGACCGGCGTCGCCTGATAAGCGGACAAAGGAGCCAGTCCCCTGGCGATCATACTTACAACACTGTCATCACTGAGGGGGAATGGCGAGTGGGCCTATTCTTCTCCTGGAGAGCGCTGGGGATCACCCTATCAAGAGCTGTACTAGCCAAGCAAAAACCATCCCTCCACGCATACCCTATGGCTCAGCAGTTTTCATCACTGCAATGGCAGAGTTTTGTTATGACCGTCACAGTAACACATGTTATGACACAAATTCCAAACACACCCAAGTACACGGGGGCATATGACCGCAATATCGCAGCCCCTCCGCTATCTCGCGATCAGAAGTCACAGAACCACTTTTTCTTTACAAGGAACCCAAACCCCAGGACTTTTCACCTCGAAATATTTGGATCCGTGACCACGGCCTTCTACCTCCTTGGCCCAGTTTAATTCACCGTAATTCATTTAATCTCTCATTAACTCCTTTCATGACGTTAGCGTTATAAAGGGCATCTAACCGCAAAGCCATTCGTTAAATGAAAATTGATCTCAGTTCACCTCCAAACCCGTAGAAACCGGGTAGACGGTCACTGCCTGCGCGGTGCAGCGGTGAGGTTCGTACCTGCTGTGTTAAAAGTTACAGGATCGAATCCTGGCACAGTTAGTTGGTATTTGAGGGTACCTTACTGCGAAGAAGTTGTGTCAGGAGACTTGCTGACACGTTGAAGATTCCTCTTCGGGGCAAAATTAAAGCATCCCGGCACCTCTAAAAGCTGCAGTGGTTAAATAGGACGTAAACCCACAGCATTATTATTATTATTATTATTCTTTTCTTCTTTAATCGTATCGGCCAACTAAGGACCACGTTATTTCAACTGGCTTCTCTGGGCTTTGATCTTTGCCCAGTGTTCTTTCATACGTTGCCGGTGTTGCTCTTTTCTTTCTTCCGTCCACATCTTTCCCGTCTTCAACTTCGGTTTTTCCTGAAAACCCTGGTGGTCGTGTAGTTTCTTTCTGAGGGAATTGCGTTCATGAATATCCCCACAGGTAATTTCCATCTCTTGCAGGTCACTTTCCACCTCTTCGAACCAGGCTGGCTTGGTCTTCTTATTTTTAAAATAGTTAAAGATCCGGTTCGTCAATCGTGTGGGTTTCATTCTAAGCAAGTGGCCATAAAATGCAATCCTCCTTTTCCTCATTACATCAGAGATCTTCTGGACATGAATATACAGCTCATAGTTATGCCGCCGTCTATATTCACCGTTGTCTTTAATCGGGCCAA
This sequence comes from Meconema thalassinum, assembly GCA_946902985.2. Classification (NCBI taxonomy): domain Eukaryota; kingdom Metazoa; phylum Arthropoda; class Insecta; order Orthoptera; family Tettigoniidae; genus Meconema; species Meconema thalassinum. Next base: position 1,214,968,308 of record OX336388.2, read on the forward strand.
GAATTTTCCTCAAGATCTTTTTTTCTTGATCTCCAATTTTTCTATCAGGCCTTTCTTGTTCATGGTGAGGCATTCCGCTGCGTACAGAGCCTCTGGTCGTATGACAGTGCAATAATGCCTAAGTTTTGCGTTCAGGGATATTGACTTTTTGTTGTAAACGTCCTTGGTGAGTTGGTACGCCATTTCCATTTTGTTCATGCGCGAAGTGAAGGTTTCTTTCTCACATACGTTGGGTTCTACCCACTCGCCAAGATATTTAAACTTATCTGTCCGTTTGATTTTCCCCTGGTTTACCTTTAGTTCCCTTGGTGCTGGCTTGATGTTAGTTATGAAGTGTGTTTTCTCCAAAGAGATCTGAAGACCAACTTTTGTTGCCTGTACCTGCAGCTGGTTAATTTGTTTTGTGGCCATATCTAAAGAGTCAGAGAAAATTGCAAGATCATCTGCAAAAGCTAGACAATCAATAGAAAGGTTCATGTTCTTGTAACCCAGTCGTACTCCATTTTGGACCCCATTGTTCATTTCTTTGTGCCACTCGCGGATGACTTTTTCAAGTGCACAGTTGAAGAGCAGGGGTGAAAGCCCATCTCCCTGCCTAACTCCTGTCTTAATTTCGAAAGAGTCTGAAATTTCTCCTCTGAACTTAACTCTGGAGGTTGTATTAGCTAAGGTCTGTTGAATGATTGCCCTGGTTTTATTATCCAATCCAAATTCCTTTAGAATTTGAATAAGAGCTATTCTATCAATCGAATCATAGGCCTTCTTGAAGTCGACGAAGGTTACCACAAATTTCTTGTTCCTTTGCTTCAGATAGAAAAGGATGGATTTCAGATTCATAATTTGTTCGGCACATGAGCGCTCTTTCCTGAACCCTCCTTGGTACTCTCCTAATTGCGGATCAAGTTGTTGTTCTGCCCTAATCTGTAGAGCTTTTGAAATAATTTTGTAAGTTATCAGTAGGAGGGAAATGCCGCGGTAGTTGTTAACGTCCGTTTTGTCACCTTTCTTATGCAGGGGATGAATCAAGGCAGAAGTCCAATCACGTGGAAGTCTCTCAGTTTCCCAAATCTCCTTGATAATGTCCGTCAATTTATCAATCATCTTTTCACCAGCATACTTCCACAGTTCGGCGATTATCGAGTCCTCACCTGGTGCCTTGTTGTTCTTAAGTGACTGGATAATCTGTGTGATTTCTTCTTTCGTTGGAGGGGATGAATCTGGGTGGACTTGTATGTTGTCTTCAAATGAGAAAGTGGAGTTTGGAGTCTCACAATTAAGGAGGGATTCAAAGTATTTCGCTAGAATCTGGCAATTTTCTCTTTCACTGTAAGCTAGTCTCCCATTTGAGTCTTTGAACTGTAGACTCGGAGGATTGTATTTGCTTAGATTGCGTTTGAAGGTTCTGTAGAAGTCCCTTGTGTTGTTCCTCTGAAAGTCTAGCTCAATTTGAGTTAGTTGGCTCTTGTTGTAGGCACGTTTTACATTGCGGATGATTTTTGCAGCGCGTTGTCTCTCGTTCACGAAGTTTTCCCAATTATCTTGGTTCTTTCCCGAGTTCCATTTCTGCCAGGCAAGTTGTCTTTGCTTTACCACTGAATCACATGCATTATTCCACCACGCATGTTTCTTTGACTTCGTCAGTGGAACTGTCTCCTGTGCTGTTGTGACCAAGGCCTGTTGTAGTTCATCCCAGTTTTCGGGATTCAAAGACTCTAGTTTTTGAGTAAATTCAGGGCACAGTCGTAGTTTTTCAGTATCAAATCGATTGATCTTTTTTAAGACGGCCTTTCTGGTGTTTCTCGGAATCAGTTTAACTTTGATTTTGGATAGATAGTGATCCGAATCTAGATTGGCATTTCTTAGAACCTTCACATTCTGTATTTCTCTCTGAGCTTTACGTGCAATTGCGACGTGATCAATTTGAAATTCGCCGAGATTTGGATTCGGAGAGGTCCAAGTCTTCTGTTTTCTGGGAAGGTGTTTGAACGCTGTGGATTTTATAACAAGATTGAAAGCCTTACATAGTTCTACGAGCCTCTCACCATTGCGATTTGTTCTCTGGTGAGCTGGATAGTTTCCAATAATGTTTTGGAACTTTCTTTCCTTACCCAGCTGTGCATTGAAATCTCCAAGAAGCATAATCGTGTGTTTGTCTGGAATCTTACAGAGAACATCTTCAAGGTCTTCCCAGAATCTATCCGTTCCTTCCGGGTCTCTCTTATTCGCTTGATTGATTGGCGCATGGACATTCACAACAGTATAAACTTTGTTTGTGCTCCGGAAGGAGAGAGTTGAAACTCGACTGCTAGGCGAGTTGAAGCCAATGATTGAATCCAAAATCTTCCTACTGACGATGAATCCTGTGCCAAGGTTGGGAACTGTTTTTATTACACGTATACCAGTTTTACCTTTAAAAATTCTGTAGCCTTCTGACTCAAAGGCTTGTTCATCTGTGAATCTCGTTTCTTGAATTGCTGCAATCAGGATTTGATGTTGGGATAAGGAATCAGTTAGTTGTTTCAATTTACCAATCTTCCGAAGGGAATTCGTGTTAAAGGTAGCAAAGAAATTCCGGCGTTTGTGTTGGATCTTTCCTGGAGTCTCCGATACCTCCAAGCATGTCGGCGCAGGCTCCCCAGATTCCGAAGACCTGCATGCTTCGCTCAAGGTGAAGGTGGATTGGTTACCACCTGGGGTAGTAGCTTTTGCTGAACTTTCCTCCATGCTTTGAACAGTTGAAAAACTGTAGTTTGGGATCAGCGATGTTTCACACCGACCAGGGTACTACCAAGGTTGTGAGCCTTGGAGCCCCCAGCACTGATCGGCTCGCCGACCCAGTTTCCCGCTGGGATTGGTTACCCAACCTTCCACTGAGTTGCTCGACTTAACAGGGGCACCTCTTGTAGGTTATGTGCTGGAGTTGGAGTGAAAGAGGCTAGTTGGATTCTCTTGCTGAATCCAATATGTTATAGTTGCAGTTGACAGGCAACGACGCATTTCACTCCCATTTGCCCAGAGCCACAAGGACTCTTCCCAGGTTAATTCCTGGGACCTATTATTATTATTATTATTATTATTATTATTATTATTATTATTATTATCACTGCTTGAAAATACAAATTATGTTGAGTAAAGTAGCTCATTTACGACCTTTCTCATGGTTTACGTATTTTTCCCATAAATACATTCTTTGATTGGTCCGACTTAAATAATTTTGCGAAGAGCATAAGTGTTTGTTGTTTTTGTTGTTGTTGTTGTTGTTGTTGTTGTTGTTGCTAAGTCAACTTAAGGTTAGGGACATCTTCGTCATCAGCCTCGTATGTGCGTTGGATTAGTCTGTTATCCAGTGTAGTAGGCCTAACTGTAAATTATTAGAGCAAGGGATTAAAGTGGATGCCTCATAGCATGAATTAATATACAAGTTATAACCTGGGAAAAGTGCGGTAAAACGCGGGGTAAACAATACCCTTAAAATGATCACTGTCAGCGATGGGATTCGATCCACCAATCTCCGGACTTGCTGCAGCCTCCCAAGCGCAGTTACGGTGCATTACACTGTGGGATGAACAAACATTAAACTATGATCATGATGTTGTATTATTAATTATATCAAGAATGTATATATATATTACACATATCACTCTTTGTTTTGATATTGCTTTGTTTGCATTTCTATGTATGTTTATCATGTAATTGTCTGTTGTTTGATGCTGCTAGAATGAGCGCAGTTCTTCATTTCCAGTTGGCTAGGCAATAAAGGGCATTTTATTACCAGGGAATGGAATATAACGAATACGACTGTGCGATATTGTAACCAGAACTCAGACTGGTTGTCAATGAGATGAGTGCCTTTAGTTTCGGCAAGGCTGGTTTACCCAGCAGTGTTCACAGTTAGTAGAATTTATACTTAAATTAAACGGATTGTTAGGACCATTAATGGAATTTGCATTGGATCAACAGCGGAATCTGAGATCAGTGTATTATGTAATATTTTTATTTACTACTCCATCATTTGCTGAAATACTTTAAATTTATAAAATAAATTGAGACAACTTGAAATGCATCAAAACATGAAACTCTTGGCCATTGAGCGCCGAGATAATGAATAAATTTGAAGGATGAAAGGAGAGATTAATTTTAAAATTTACAATCTAAAATGATATACTGTATTCAATGAGAACAAACAAAAATTTACATAATTTACACAATTGCAAATAGCCCAGTAATCTCTCCGCGACAATAGTACTCGCTCACTTGTTGAAACAGCAATGTCAAGCTTCGCCATTTCACCAGCGAACGAATCATCTATTTGCAGGTCCTTATTTTGTCACAGATGAACCCAAGATCTCCCTTAGCTCGTTGACTCGGATGCCTACGGTTCCCACTCCATAGTGTTCATGGTTGCGACACACCATTAGACATCCTCCCCTTTGTCTTACTGACAAGACCGATCTCGGCACGAGCCAATGATCAGTCTTATGCCATCAAGAAGTTCACTTCCTAGCACAAGGTCATTTGCCCTTATAGCATCTTCCCAAGAATGTTAGCTGACTTTGAGACGAAGTCTATTTAGTTAGTTAGTTACCGTAGTTATTGAGGTTTTAAGGGGCGGAAAAGCGAGGTCATCTGTCCCTGAGACGAAGTCTCTATAGTATTTACCCTTTCACGAATTGATTGCCGGCGGTCGAGATGGGAACTATTCTCTGTTTACTTGTGTCACACGTCACTGCTTCGTTGACAGGTACAGTTGCGGAAGTAGGATATGTCTCAGCTCCAGTAGCTTCGGTCTTCGTTTAACTGTCCGTGGTGACACGAGCTCCTGTGACGCTTATCTGCGCTTCTATGTCAGGTAGCGCGCGCAATGCTGCTTGACTTATGTGCAGACTGCACTTTAAATCAGAGTAATATAAGTAGTATTCCCTTTTCAAGATCCGATTGCCGGTGGTCGAGGTGGAAACTATTCTTTGTTTACATGTATCATGCTGTAAGTTTGCTTGGTTGACAGGAACAGTTGCATGGGGACGATATAACTCACGTCCAGGAGCCTTTCATCATTTTATTCTCCATGGTGACATGAACTCCTATTAAGCTCACAAGGGAACTGTCCGTACGGTCATATCGAAACCGACAGTAATATTTCGTAGAGATGATAGAGAAACCATAAATTAGCGATGTACAAAAAATTAGCTGCCAATTCGAACTGGAAGGTCCTGAAATCGGCACGGAGATTTCTAATAGGATTGCACGCGCTAGCTTATAGCTCGACGTGGACAGCCCTGGTGACCAGTTGAAGCGTGCGCGTAACCTTGAGCGCTCTGTGCTTGCTTTGCAGAAGCAAGAAGGCTGAAGCGGAATGTATGCGATAAAGACCTGCGACTGTGGGCCTTGGAAATTTCACGAGATATTTCAATGGGGCGAACTAATTTCAGCGCATGTATAGTTAGTTGAGTCGTTTAAAAATGCAGAATAAAAAGTAGAAAAATAACGAAATTTGTATCCCCTACTATACCCGGATCGTTCACACGTCCGTGACATTGTTGACATTCTTATTTTGGAAAGAGGAGTTGTTAGTTGAAGAGGTTGAAGGAATGGATGATTTGAATAACGCGCGGAGGAGACTCAAGAGTGCTGAGGGAAGCATACATCGCAGGAGCGAGTGACGCGAGATTATGACGTAGAGCCTGAATACGTCATGAGAAATAATTTATTAGAATTACCTTAAGGAGAAGAGATGGACGCTAGGAAATTAGCACACTTTTCTGGCTATAACAAGATGAGGATTTTGAGCTATCAAGCATTAAAATCTGTCCAGTAGAAGCCGAGATACGAGATGGAATGTTCTCCAACAATTTCTCGCTGAACTATAAAAGGCCACGTTGCTGAGCAGAGAGTCATCATATCTTCAGAGCATTTGCTCATGTTCGGATCTACGGTACGTGAAAGTGACAGTATACACGCCGAGATTTTGACGGTCAGAGGACTTGGTCGCCGTACCAGTGGTCAGCACGACTTAGTTTTTGTTCAAGTGAACGAACTTAACTTTTGGCAGCAAATGGACTTAGAATATCCACTGACTTTCAGGTCACTTATTCTATAGTCAGGTGATGGTTGTGTCGAAACCATTCACAGAAGTTAGCCTACAGAACGATGTATTTCTTGTGGTGACTATCATCAGGCACTTCGAATTCATCAGGAGAAGTTTATTTCATTTTGTTCGTTTATGCAGCTAATAGGTGTTCCTATCTTAGCGTGCAAACGAAACCGCATTATTGGAACATTAGATTTATTCTCGAATCTACAGGAGTACTGTACCAGTCTATGACTGAGCAACTTTTTGTCATGTTACACGGTACTAGTGATAACAGGAGTTATTTCGAACGGATGACTGCGAACATCACCATGCGCCGCTAAATCTACTCGTAGGACTGGAAGGACATGGAGACGAACGAGGTATTTGGATACGGCAGATGACCATGGGAAGACACTGTGGGAATAGTGTACACCGCAGGACACGCCCGTCATCTACATCAAGAATGAAGTAAGACAACCATTTCATGTACTATCCACTAACCAGTAGTATTAGAGAATTCCATATTATTGAACAGTCACGATCAGAAATCAACTCACATTTTTCACCATAGCTAGATATTAGCTAGATCTTCGATTGTATTTGTCTGGATGACAAATGGAACTGCTGTCTGAAAATTTATTTTTCGATCTAAGATTTTTGTTAGGACAGGCATTAGTTCATGTTTCGACATGAAATATTTCGATTATTCCAAGGGATATAAATATTTTTCGTTAATTCTGATTATGAGAACAGAAGTAATTGAGGCTTGGATTATTTAAATAATTTGATTTATTTAATAATAATAATAATAATAATAATAATAATAATAATAATAATGGAGTGTGAAGTGAATACGTTAATAATAATCAAGTGTGCAGTGAATAAGTTAATAATAATATAATAATAACAACGCTATTTAAAGTTATACATAATTAGGGAGTGATAATACCGAACATTAGGAATTAAATTAAATGTTGTTAATTGTTTATTGTGATTAAATAATTAATGCATTAAATAAAAATTAATAGGAGACGTTGATAATAATAATTCTCAGATGAGACTTAAATTTTTAGTTATTTAAGAGAATAGGGCGATAATAATCATTTGACATTGATGATGCTTAAATATTTTTTGTGGTGATAATAATAATTTGTGGATGAATTTAATTAGTTGGAAGGAATTAAATTAAATAACTTTGTTTGGAAGTTTAAATAAATTTAAATGAGTTTATGGATGAAGAGAATGAAGTATTAGATTTTTGAGCTCAGTTTTGTTTTCAAAAGCACTAAAAAGAAAGAAAAGAAAATATTCAGATAAAAAAGAAGGGAACGGCAGGTATTTAATGTATCAAATAGGGAGAATTTATGTAAATGGGAGGCAAGGAGATATTGACCAGAGTTTATTTAATTGGTAAAATAATACTGAAGAACCACAGTCTAGTAATTGACAGAATATTACAAGAAAAAAATATAATGTATAAAAAATATAAACTTAATAGTAATAATATGATGCTGTGTGCAGAATATTCTGGTGATGATTTTAGTGTGCGTTTGGCGACACTTAAAGTTGTGGAGGCCTAGGGGGTCATCCAAAAGTGGGTTTTATTCCCGTAGTTGTGGGCACAGGAGGATGTGCGGATGTTTGAAGGAGCCTGTGGGCTATATTTGTAAAAGAAGGGTTAGGCGATGTGTACCGCCCCATATTCTTGTCAGATTTCACTATTCTGCTAATCCATTTTTTTTTTCTGGATCAACTCAAAATTCAAATGGAATGCCTAAATAACTAATTGAAGAACTTGAATTTAGATTTGTTGAACCTGACCGAGGAGAAAAAAAAATAAGATGAAAAGTTCAAATGAATTAAAATAAATAATTAATGATTTTTAATTTTGAATAACAATAATAATAACATTGGAAATGAGCAAATAAAATATTCATCATGTGAGAGGTTGAGAAAACTTGTTATAAATAAAGTGAAGGGAAAGTTTGAAATTAATTAATTAATTAATAATAATAATAATATTTTTGTATTTAAAAAAATGTGAGATTATACGAAAAGTTTAGTGATAGAAAATTTTGTTAACATAAAAATTTGGTAAAGAGTTAGATGATCTAATCCGCTGATGGTGGATAGAAATAACAACATTGTTTACAACAATTTTTGTGTAATGTTAATAACATATGAGAATAATTTAAAATCGTTTATGACATTTAAACAAATGAAAGTGATAAAAGAAGAAAGTTGAATTTTCAAAATATTATGAACATTTTTGAACAAATTTTGTTTTTTTGAATTTGAAAATCTTTATGAACAATTATTAACATTCGACTTTATGTCAGTCGAGTATTGATATTGTTATGAAACAACGAATCAGTGAATGATAATTTTCCAAATAAGTTTAATTTTGGAATAACACCGAATGAATCAAGTGACTATTTATTTTGAGAAATTTTTGCTACGAATATTTGATAAAATCATTTGCAATCTTTGTAGAGTGAACTATGAACGTGTAAATAGTAGGGATCACTCAGAAATCTTTATTGAACAGTGATTACCAGTGTAAATATTCTTTTTGAATTTTTTTATGGATATCAGAATGGACTAATTAATTTTTTTCTGATTATCACATCTACGAGCCGGCACAGTTCATATCCTCGCCGCTAGATAGGGGCTTCATTCATTCCATTCCTGACCCGGTCGGAGACTGGAAGCAGGCTGTGGATATTTTTATCACATCTACGACAATTCTAATAATATTATAGGGACCGTTGATTTCTTATGTGTGATGTGTTTTTATCTTTGTTGAGGGTTTTTACCAGTGGAATCATATTTTTTATTTATAAATAATTTGAAAATGTTAAGGAATGTGCAAGGTCAAAAATAATTTCTCACCTTACCTTACATGTGAATTACCGAGATCAGGGATGCCAGATTAGACCCAAGTATTCACCTAGATAGACCCTGAGATATATTTTCTCGTGCTGATCTGATTTCGGTATTTTACAAAATGTGGTCGTTGGATCTCGGTCCAAACGAGCACAGTACGTATCTGCAAGAAGAAGACGAAAAAAGATCAAGTCGCAAAGAAATTTGTAGAAGCAGCTACAGAGCGATTTTTAGACAACACCCCTTCTTCAATATACAATACAGATCAGAGTGTTTTCGTGCGCGAAATGAAAGCGAAAAGGACGCTATCGTTTGTTGGTGAGAAACATACAAACAGTTGCTCATTCAGTTCATGCACTCACTCTTTCGTACACAATTATGCCTACAATTAGTATGGTCGGTACACTTTTCCCGAAATTATTCATTGTACTACAGGAGGCAACTGGAACTTTCGGCCCGAGAGTTTCCAAATAACTGTTTCATGTCAGAAATATAATTGTATCAGCCAAAAAATCAGGAAAAATGGGGAAAAAGGAATTAAAATATTGGTTTAAAGAATCCTTTTTCCCATTTGCGGAAGAGAAGTGTTTGCTACTGTTAGATTCCTGGACTACTTATAGTGATAAAAGATGTCTTGAAGACATTCCTTCGGGCAACGGTATAGAAATTCTCCATATTCCTCCCGGAACTACAGGGAAAATACAGCCCTTGGGATAAGTTTTATCATTATGATTATGTCGACTTCGCTGGGGTCTGGAGTTACGTTATGGTGACGGGACAAAATGTACCGAGAATGCACTGAGGTGTGTGACGTCATAGTACTGCTTGAGCTTCCGCGTTTCCCCGCGCGCTCCGGGCTCCGGTGAGCGTGACGTCATCCAGCCAGCTACCTCCTTTGTCCTTGGTTTGCACTTCCTTTTTTTTCTTTTTTTTTCTTTTTTTTTAATATAATTTTATTACTTTTATTTTTGCGAACGGACTTTGAGTTCACGCAGCATTTGTAGCATTGTAGCATTTAAAATTATATAAAGTCTAGTCTTTCAGACTGACTATCAGTGTTTTTCTTCCGGCAATGGAAAGCTTTGTATCGCCGTTTTTAACAGACATTGTGTCGGCTTGTGAAGACGTTCAGTTTGATGTATATCAGAAAAACAGCGTACTGAAAATGCAATCCTTCATTCATTTTCATTTTTTTTCCCCACGGTTCGCAACCAATTACACAACGCAGAGATCTCCCGAATTCGAAGTGCCTGCGAAATATTGCCTTCAAATAAGTAAGGAAAACTGTAAAGAACAACGTGGCCTCAAAGTGCATATTCGTTGTGCATGGTGCCAAAAATATTTCTGTTTTTATCATGCGATTAACGAACCCCATTTATGTTTCATATTCAATCCCTAACACTGAAGTGTCCTTGGTGCGTGGTAGCCTGCCAGTTCGTTCTCGCTCTCTCCAGCACAACTGCAACTCCACTCCGCTGTGCGCCGCACGAGCCAGCAAGATGCAAGGGTTGTCCAATAGATGCGTTGTCACACGGATTTTGTATCAAGATTTCGATACCTTCCAGTTCGAAATGGCTGCTAATTTTTTGTACATCGCCAAATGATGGTTTCCTCATCATCCCTACGAAATATCATTGTCGGTTTCAATATGACCTTGTGGACAGTTCCCTTGTTAGCTGTGCACTTGCGAACAATCAGAATCCCACCAATCTTAACTCGCACATTATTATTATTAGATGTTCCGTTCACAATTCACGTTCGTATATATTGTATTGACCAAATCAACAATGACATCATTTGACAATGCTGTAGGGAACAAACCTCACTTATCCTGAGTATAAAGGCAGCTTTGTGTAGAACAAAAATGTAATCTATGATATCAACAAGTTTCCAACGCCTACCCCTTGCATAGTTTCATTTGAAAGTATGTAATAGCATACATTTTCAAAACATAACAAGCATTTCCAGTATAAAATAATTCAGAATAAATATAGGCCTATAGCAACAGTAACCTTTAATTTTTGCAGTCAAGTTATAAACTTAAGAGCGTTAAAAATCCCTCAGTATGCCTTCCTTCGGAGGGGAAGTAAAGCCGGCGGTCCCATGCCATAGATGTATGGCATGATAAAGAACCTTCCACTAATTACACCTGTGTGAAGCTAAATTATAGGTTATCTTTGACCAACGCTCTTGCGTTCCAACGTTCGTCGCCAGGAGCCGACTGTGGTGGCATCAAGTAACAAAGTGCAGAACTAGTTGGTCGTTGACGGTGGCGTTTGATAGCAAAAGTTGGAACTACTTGAAAATCGAATGTATGCAGTCCTTACTTAAATCAAAAACAGATAACACACACTAATACAGCCATCACAATTAACACCGGTTATCAAACAGATTCTACACCCACCCGAAGTACGCGGGGCTACATGACCGCGTTGTCGCAGCCCCTAAACTGAGGAACCAACCAACCAACCATATTGTAAACATTGAAGGCGACTAAGTTCAGTGATGCACTACGACCTGCTGGGGGAATTGTAACAATGAGACATTTGACGGTCGTGTATCGGCATCCATATAGTAGGCTACGGTTTATGATACCAAAGGTCCAAACTACTTGCTCCCGAAAGAGTTTTAGGACCTAAGGTATCACATATGATACTCCGGGACTGAGGAAGTAATAAAAACATTTCCTGCACAAGTAACCAATTCTTAAACACTTTTTCCTAATTTGTAGTGTAGCCTACCTGTCAGACCCTTTCACATTACAATGAAATATCAAATGATGTGTGTGCAATTTCTCTATTGGTGAATATACGTAAGTTTACAGTCTTTGTTCTCGGAATAATTTCAGAGCCCTTCCTTGCTAATATCACTAAGTTAGTGGGCTTAACTAATTCTACCTTACTTTCCCATGGACTATAATGATACATTGACGTCTTATACAATGATAATTAATATTTAGCATACATCTTACATAGTTAATTAAATGATGAGTATAAAATTAATAAGTTACATGAATCATAAAATATAGATTCCATTTTGCTTGATCATCTGTTATAATATGGAAATGAAATATGTAATAGCCTACTGTTATATTACAATTGTATTAACAATTTTTAGCCTACTTTTCACATTTTGAAAAAATGAGGGAAAAGTAGGCTTATGAGATCGATCCGGGCAAATGTCTGGCTGTCTGTCTGACCCTTCTGTCTGTGTGTGTGTGTGTGTGTGTGTGTCCCTCCGGCCCTATCAACTCCTACACGGCTGCAGCAATCGAAACAAAATTTGGTAGGAGTAAAGATCTATACCTGAATATCTCAATGCCGTATTTGAAAATGATGTCAGTGCTACCAACTGCTGAAATATCGCAATTCAAATTTGAGCCCCATGTTGGATATCTTGAAAGGTATGAATGGGAGGTATTTCAAAATTGGCACACGTATAGATAATAATATTTCAGTTTAATTTCCAGGAGGACATACATGGCAGTGTTGCCAAAAGGATTATAAGCCTGCTGATAGGTCCAATTTTTAAATGCAAATAACTTATACACTATCAATCGGAATTCAACCAAATTTCGTATGTGCTATGTGTACATAACCAGATATGACTGAGCGTATTCTTAAGAGCCAACAGGGCTGCCAGCTGTTAATAAATGCTCTCAATTTCTTTCATCCAAATACCAATATATCAGAATGTAGCCTATGCAAGCCGACAGCTTTAAACTATGCACACGTGTAGTACCTGACATTCTGTATTAATTTGGAGTAAATTATATAAGTCAGTGCTACCAACATGATTCTAAGCCTGTTGAGAGGTCCAACTTCAAATACATGTAACTTACATACTATCATTTGGATTTCAACCAAATTTCGTATGTGCTATGTGTACCATAATATATATGACTATGCGTAATATTAAGAGCAACCAGGGCTGCCAACTGTTAATAAAAGCTGTCTCTATTTATGTTACCCTAATATCAATATATAACAAAGTATGCAAGCCAATAGCTCTAAACTTGGGCACACGTATATTACCTGGCATTCTAGATTAATTTGGAGTAACTAATACACGTCAGTGCTGTGAACATGATTCTACCCCTGCTGATAGGTCCAATTTTTGAATACATGTAACTTCTATACTAACTAATGGATTTCATTCACAATTGGCACAACAATAGATCATATTATTTCAGATTATTTCTGACCAATACAAGCATGAAATTGTTGCCAACATGATTTTACGCGCGCTGTTAGATCCATTGTTTAACTGCATGTAACGTCCATGCTATCCATTGGACTTCAACCAATTTTTTTATTCTGTACCTTAAGAGATGGAACTAACAATATATTCAGTCACCAGGGCTGCCAACTGTAGTGCTCTATTAGGCTACATTATGCCAGGTATACAGTATTTCGAACTAATTAGAAATTTCGATATTACCAACTTAATTTCGTCATTATTCTAGATTGATCCATATGGATTAATCGTAGGCATGAATCTTAAATTTTAAGAAAATTAGACTCTTTAGTTCGTTACGGAACTTCTTGTTGGGATTGTATTCGTATCGACATAAATTTAATAATAATAATAATAATACGTCCCTTTTAACTGCTGTAGTTTGAGGTCACTATTTGTCGTTGAGGGTACCTTTAACGTGCTAGAAAATCTTCTATATCTGGTCGTCAAATTTAAATACCAGTAAATTCAATAAACGAATCATGCATTGGAACTAACAATTATTCAAATAATCTATATATTTAAAACAGTAAGGTGATTTTTGTTATCACGAGATAGAGAGAACGACAGAACCAATTTACTTCGTAGAGCACTCTAACGAAAGCTCTTGGCCTGTAGATTTGCAGAGTGTCTCTAAAATAAACAAATATAAGACGGTATATTTTTAAATAAATATAGAAAATAGCAGAATTCTTTCCCCTCGCGCATGCGCACAATCCGCCTGGGCTCTTGACAAAATGGCGGTGAGAAGTCCATTAAAATGTAAGTTATTTAATAAGCTTCCATGTAATTGAAAACATACATTAACCAAGTTCTGACAATACAATATAATAACAGTATGAACATATACGAATGTATATTGATTTTATTGATAATGAATTGGATTATTTTCTTCAGATAGCGGCTTTTGAAGATAGTGAAAGGTTGCGTCTGCAGCTAAATGTGAGTGCGCGAGTAGCTATTTGGTTAAGGCGATTGACTGTGGATCCAAGGATCGCAGGTTCGATCCCAACTCTCGCCAGTATTTTTTTTTTTTTTTTTTTGCCACTGAAATATTGTTTTATCAAGGAGTATTAGTAAGGTTTTATGTCAGTTAAAGATACATATTTCTACACATTTTCTCAACACGTTTTATTTCCGTTTTACCATTGCATTACAGCATGTCCTCAATACGTCGTTTGAATATCTGCAATCAGTTCCAGTAACTGACAACAAATGGCAGTACCTCGCCAATATAGTTCCAGTAACTGAGAGCAGATTGCGTCGATATATTTAAAACACAAGGCATGGCCTTGATGGCGAATTTTCGCGTGATAGTTAAATATTGTTTTATCAAGGATTATTAGCAACGTTTTATGTCAGTTAAAGATTCCTACATTCCCTCTCAATAAGTTTTATTTCCGTTTTACCATTGCATTACAGCATGTGGTCAAAAGAGCTAATATCTACCATCAATTGCAGTAACTGACAACAGATGGCAGTACCTCGCTCATATAGTTTCAGTAACTAACAACAGATGGCAGCACCATTGCATCGATATATTTAAAACACAAAACATGGCGCGTTTTCAAGTGATGGAGAGTTATAGAGGGGAATTTTTAAGAAGGGAAACGTTGAAGAACATTAACTGACAGTTGAGTGTGTAGGCTATGTTGTTTATGTACTTTAATATTGCAATTTCTTCCCAATGCTTCGGTGGTCAAGTTGGTAGCATCCTAGACTAAAAGTTATAAATTATGCATCGTCGATATAGGCCTACTCTTAAATTATTAGTGAAAAGGTAGTTTTCCAGGCCCTGGCGCGTGTCCACAATTGCTTTCGCCATGAGAGACACTTGGCAAACATAATTCGTTTGAAGGGCTCCGACATCGTTGTCACTCAGCCCCATGTACTTTGGTGTGTAAGTGTAAAATTTTCTCTGATAACCCGTATTATTGTGATAGCTGCATTACTTTGTGTATTTGTAATTAAGGTGGGAAATGGCAAGGTGACGGCCGAGGCCTTAAGTTAGGAACCATCCCGGTATTTGCCTTGAGTGGAAGTGGGAAACCACGGAAAACCACATCTAAGATTGTCGAGGTGGGAATCAAACCTTCCTCTTCTTAGTTATACCTCTAGAGACTGAATGTGCCCCGTTTTTGCCCTCAGACCAGAATTAAATTTCTTGGCAGAGCAGGAAATGTAACCCGGGTCTCCGAGGCGATAGCCAAGAATGGGTGGGCTTCCATGTGTTAATACGATTTTTGACATGCACGGGACATAGGATTCTAAAACAGCCTCCATTAGGGTGACTGCCGAAGTGAGTATTGAGTATATGCCTAAGCTCATTCCAGTAGTTGGCGAAGTTATTCTATGTTCCCCTGCAAAATGTACTGCCATAAACTATAACAGGTGATGGAAATAGCTTATTTAGAGCAGTTTTGTACTGTTTATATCAAAATGAAGAAAAAGCCTCTGTGGCTTAGGCGGCAGCGCGCCGGCCTCTCACCGCTGGGTCCGTGGTTCAAATCCCGGTCACTCCATGTGAGATCTGTGCTGGACAAAACGGAGGCAGACAGGTTTTCCTCCGGGTACTCCGGTTTTCCCTGTCACACTTTCATTCCAGCAACACTCTCCACTATCATTTCATTTCATCTGTCATTCATTTAATCATTGCCCCAGAGGAGTGCGTCAGGCCTCGGCAGCCGGCACAGTTCATATCCTCGCCGCTAGATGGGGGCTTCATTCATTCCATTCCTGACCCGGTCGGAGACTGGAAGCAGGCTGTGGATTTTCATTTTCATATCAAAATGAAGAACGTCATTCTGCGCTGCGTTTTCAAGCTATTGCCAAACATTTCGCTGGCAGGAACAATTATAGGGAATTTATTGTAAGCGATCAGTCTCATCGCATTCTCCTCACCAACCAACTTGAGTATGAGAGTCTCTGGACGGTCATGTTGAACTTCATTGTATAATACAGTTGTTTAATGATTAACTTATTTGTTTAGAGTACTGAATCTAACTACGCAGTTGATTTCGGCAATGGAAGTATTTTTTGCCATTTAGTATTTAGCGGCTCCGATATTGCAGGTCACTATAGTGTTATCGAATAATACGAAGCCACATTTAAAATCCAATATAAATAGGCCATTTCAGAAACAATTCCAGATGTTATGCAGTACAGTGAAAGGTCTTTGACGATCAAATGTAAACATTGTTCTACATTGTATTTCTCTTGCGTAAAATCTACGCGCGGTTACTTTGGCCTTTACTGTTGTGATAGTAAAATTGATCTGCTGAAATATAAAATATTTGCCAAGCTGCAACAATGCAATGATATTAATTTTAAAGTCTGTCTGTCTGTCTGTTAGGTAGTCAGCCCGAAGGCTGGTTGGATCCTCAAAAAGTACCGCCGTTACGTTATGTGAGTAGATACCCACAAAAACCCAAGGCAGCGCTATTTTGAGGCGTTCTAGGCAAGAAGAGGAGTGAGGTAGTTTGCCATTGCTTTCCTCACTGAGTCAGAACAGTAGTCCTAACCCTATGAGTTGAACCTTTCACAGCATTCACAGGCACTGACTGTGCCCCGAATGCCATTACTAAGCACCACCCATACCTTAGTAGCTTCCATATAATCACAGCCATGAGTGAGACTGAGACATCGGTGAAAAGCCACCTTTTACTCTAGCCTGTGCCAACTGACAAATGCAAAAGTACTGTATTCATCAAGAGATGGGGAACATTGAACTTATATCCAGTAGTTCAAACACATACATCAGCGTTAACATATTGGCGAACAGGTGTGCGAGTGTAAACTTTTCTCTGATAACCTGTGTTAATGTGATGGCTGTGTTGATGTGTGCATTTGTAATTAATGTGGGGAATGGGGAGTTAACGACCGAGGCTTTAAGTTAGGAACTATCCCGGTATTTGCCTGGAGTGGAAGTGGGAAACCACGGAAAACCAAATCCAAGATTGTTGAGATGGGAATCAAACTTTGCTCTTCTTAGTTTTGCCTCACGAGTGCGCCCCGTTCCAGTCCTCAGACCAGAATTAAATTTCTTGGCAGAGCGGGGATCGAACCTGGAATCCGGGGCAATAGCTCAGAATGTAGCCTTAAGAATGGGCTTCCCTGTGTTAATACGATCTTTGACAAGCACTGAACATATAATTCTAAAACTCCCTCCATTACTGTGGCTGGCGAAGTGAGTCTATGCTCATTCCAGTAGTGGCGAAGTGCTTCTATGCTCCCTTGCATAATTTACTGTCATGGAAATACAAAGTATTGTACCTTCAACAGGTGATGGAAATTCATTATTTACAGCAATTTCATTCTGTTTATTTCAAAATGAAGATCGTCATCCTGAGTTGCGTTTGCAAGCAAATTGCAAAAATTGCAAGGATTTTATTATTGGCGATCAATCTCATCGCATTCTCATCACCAAGGCGGTCCGGGTTCGATTCCCGGTCAATGCATGTGAGATTTTCGAAGTGAAATGCCATGTCCTGTGGTTCGGATTCCACGTAAAAAGGAGGTCCCGTGGCTCATAATCTACAGATTAACGGTCACGTTAAACTACAAGCTTCCTTCCTTCCTTCCTTCCTTCATTCTCATCAGCAACCAACTTGAGAATGGAAGTATTCATTGTATATGTGAATATTATTGTTTATTGATTATTTGTTTAGAGTGCATAACAATGGGTCTAACCACGCAGTTGATTTTGGCAATGGAAGTAAGTTATTATTTGCCATTTAATATTTGGCGGCTACGTTGATGCAGGCCACTATAGTTTTATATAAAATGACGTTAATTTGGGCAGAAATGCTGCTATAAATAAACCCATTTGACGAAATAGAACATTAGCCGCAAAAAAGTGGGAAATCGGAGAAAAATACGAAGCCACTTTTAAAATCCAATATAAATATGGCATTTCAGAAACAATTCCAGATACTATGCCGTTACAGTTTAGGGTCCTTGACGAACAAATGTAAACATTGTTCTGCACTGTATTTCTCTTGCGAGAAATCTACACTTGGTTACTTTGACCTTTGCTGTTGTAATGGTAAAATTAATCTGAATAAATATAAAATATTTGACAGGCTTTAACAATTATTTTTCACTGGAGATGATATCTCAAGGAATTCCAGAGGGACTAATCGGCAGTACAATGCTATGTCCTTCGTTTCATGGCGCAGCGGTCAAGCTGTATGCCTCTCACCAAGGTGGATCGGGTTCGATTCCCGGTCAATGCATGTGAGATTTTTGATGTGAAAGGCCATGTCCTGTGGTTCGGATTCCACGTTAAACGGAGGTCCCGTGGCTTATGATCGCGAGATTAACGGTCACGTTAAACTGCAAGCTTCCTTCCTTCCTTCGTTTCATTTGGTGCCAATGTTACTGTGCCACACGCACACGGTCCACATTGTTTTAAAATGTATGGAATTGCACATCATCGCATTTCTTCGTTATATTCCAAAAATATAAGCGATGGTTTGCGGCCAGTTGTATTAGACTCATCAGAGTTCTTGAATCCCTTGGAACTAAACGACTGGCCGCCACATACTCCAAACGCTTGGCCCGTTATGCTGCTTAGAAATCTGAACGGTTCCCAAGGACTCCTAAATGCAACCATATTGCTTGGATTTGGAAATAATAGGTGCAGTTAAAATTAGGCAGAGATGTCTAATCCTTCGACTTGATTTAACACCATCCGATAAAACACTATCATTTTCTTTTAAGAGGCAATATTTTCCAATTCATTTGGCATACTTTATCACAATCAATAAAGCTCAAGGGGAAACTCTGAAACGTATAGGCCTCAATTTGCCCCAACAATTTTTCAGTCATGGCCAGCAGTATTTTGCAATGTTGAGAGTGCAATCTTTTGACGCCCTCATAGTTTCAATAGAGTCAAAAAATAATCGTGCAAAGAATGTACAGTAGGCCTATATAAGAAAATTCTTCAGTAAATATTTTTCTATTGACCGTCATGTTTTGACGGGTTTCAACTAGTTAATTAATTAATTAAATAAATAAATATGCCGATAAGGTAGCTATTGGTCCCAAACATCTTAAAAGGATTAAGTTTGTGCTCTTACCAGGCTCTTAACCTCGTGATCATAAGCCATCTAATCTACATTTTTTACGAATCCAAATCATTAAACGTGACTTCTCACTTCTACATTCTCACTTGTATTGAACAGCAATCAAACCCAGTCCTCCTCGTTTAGAGGCAAGCAGATTGACCATTGCAGTATTATGCCCCGACAATACTAGATTTTGGATTGTTGATTCCCTCTGGTTTTGAATCTCTCAGCACAACGAAATTAATGATTCTCTCTTATTTTACCCTGACTGTCCCGTAATGATTAATGTTTTTGGATTGGCGTGTAGACGCGTCTTAAGTACTTGTAAGGGGGGGGGGGGATGGATTTGGTTGGTACTGCTACCAAGCTGTAAGAATGTGAAGAAGCCCTTAAAGGACCCCACCACACCTTTCCACACCCTCTCAGCACTCACCCTTCCTGCTCAAGTGGCAACGAACCCTTCCAAGGGCAGTATTAATGAGTGCGATGGAGAGGCTGACGTGCCGTGTCAGGGGAATGGAATTCCTTTTAATGATACCGACAGCAGCATGAATTTAAAAAAAATACGTCAGCCCTTCGAGAATATTAATTCATAAGATGCTACCTGAGTAAATAGTTCTTCCTTGTTGTGATTCATTTATATCCAGATTAATTAAACCCGGAACAGGGGCTTAAATTACCTCGAACCCCCCAGAAGGGTTGGTTTGTTGTGTTCTTTATAGTTAAAAAAACAACAAATAACAGCATATAGCCTATAAAGAATTATTCTCATTTCTCAAGATGTTGTGTTTGAGTCTTCAGTCTTTTGACTGTTTTGATGCACCCTTCCATGTCCCCCTGCCCTGAGCTAATCGTTTCATCCCTACATAGCTACCACACCTTACACCCGAGATAATCTGTTAACATATTCAAACCTTGGTTTACCCCTACAGTTCTTGTCCTCGCACTTTCCTTTTATAACTAAGTTTGCTATTCCTGGGTGTTTTAGCATGCGTCTCACAACCTCTCTTCTCTTCATTAGCAGTCGCCTGAAACATCTTTCCTCGCCCACTCGTCTTAATACCTCTTCATCTGTTACTCTATCAACCCATCTGATCATCATCCTTCTCCTGTAACACCACATTTAAAATGCTTCTAAATCCTCTTTTCTGCTGCGCCAACATTCCAAATTTCACTTCCATAAAGTGCCACACTCCAGAAAAAGGCTTTCAAAAATGACTTCCTAATACCTAAATTTATATTTGATATATTTTCTTTCTTTTCTGTAGTAATGCATTCCTTGCCTAAGCCAACCTACTTTTTATATCCTCTTTGCTTCGTCCATCAATGGTTATTGTGTTTCTTAAGTAGAAGATGTCTCCTTCTTCCTCTAGATTTTCACCTGCCAATTTGCCGTCAATAGGGGTTTCTCATTCATTCATTTCCGTGTCTGGTCAACATTTCCAGAATGTAGCAACTCCGAAAGCCTTCAAGTCCTGCCTTGGGCAAGGTTGTTCCAGTTGAGGACATATGAGCAAGTGGGCCGGATCTTGTGTTGCTCCGCACTCACAGGACACGTCTCCGCCAGCTGGAAGGTTGCCCCATATTTGCATGTTGAACTTGCAACGGGGGACGCCCACCCTAAGACGATTGAGTGATCTCCAAACAGGGGCTAGCTCTTCTTTTGCAGGGATATCCAGCGTCAGCTTACTCTTCCATCTGGTGATGCGGTTAGACTCCGTTGTTCCCTCCAGTGGTTGAGTTCTAGCGATGAAGCTCTTTCTGGATTTTAGACGACAAACTACAGTGTGATGATCATGGAGTGGGTGACGGCGATCATTGGTCTGCATCGCCCTCTCCGCATCGGCAGCAACTGCCCTTCTGACAGTGGGAAGAGCATTTACAGCAATTGGGTGGAGTTAGTCGAATGGAGTTGGCTTCATGCATCATGGCAAGACTCGGACAGTCTCATTGACTGCAGTGTCAACCTTCTTGGTGTGCGCAGATGAACACCATACAGAGGAGGCGTACTCAGCAGCTGACACACACAAAGCAAGAGCTGAAGTTCTCAGGACGTTAGGACTAGCTCCCCAGGTGGTGACAGTGAGCTTCCTCAAAATATTGTTCCTTGCACTGACCTCTTAGGATATACACACATCAAAAAAAGTTTTGCATCACCTCGGTTCCAAGAGTTCCGGAACCGTTAAATACAAAGGGAATAGAGATCAACACAAACAACATTTCAGCTCGTTTTATTGCTCATGAGACCCACACATTGCATGTTGTACCATCATACAGCTAGACTTTCAGCATTTGTGGTCCAGATTGCAGTACACACCACTACCTCTAATACCCAGTAGCACGTCCTCTTGCATTGATGCATGCCTGTATTCGCCGTGGCATACTATCCACAAGTTCATCAAGACACTGTTGGTCCAAATTGTCCCACTCCTCAACGACAATTCGGCGTAAATCTCTCAGAGTGGTTGGTGGGTCAAGACGTCCATAAACAGCCCTTTTCAACATATCCCAGGCATGTTCGATAGGGTTCATGTCTGGCGAACATGCTGGCCACTGTAGTCGAGCGATGTCGTTATCTTGAAGGAACGCATTCACAAGATGTGCACGATGAGGTCGAGAATTGTCGTCCATGAAGACAAATGCCTCTCCAATATTCTGCCGATATGGTTGCACTATGGGTCGGAGGATGTCATTCAGGTATCGTAAAGCCGTTTCGGAGCCTTCCATGACCACCAGTGGCGTACGTCGGCCCCACATAATGCCACCCCAAAACATCAGGGAACCACCACCTTGCTGCACTCGCTGGACAGTGTGTCTAAGACGTTCAGCCTGACCAGGGTGCCTCCAAACACGTCTCCGACGATTGTCTGGTTGAAGGCATATGCGACACTCATCGGTGAAGAGAACGTGATGCCAATTCCGTGGGGTCCATTCAGCATGTTGTTGGGCCCATCTGTACCGCGCTGCATGGTGTCGGGGTTGCAAAGCTGGACCTCGCCATGGACGTCGGGAGTGAAGTTGCGCATCATGCAGCCTATTGCGCACAGTTTGAGTTGAAACACGACGTCCTGTGGCTGAACGAAACGCATTATTCAACATGGTGGCATTGCTGTCAGGGTTCCTCCGAGCGGCAATCCGTAAGTAGCGGTCATCCACTACAGTAGTAGCCCTTAGGCGGCCTGAGCGAGGCCTGTCATCGACAGTTCCTGTATCTCTGTACCTCCTCCATGTCCGAACAACATCGCTTTGGTTCACTCTGAGACGCCTGGAAACTTCCCTTGTTGAGAGCCCTTCTTGACACAAAGTAACAATGCGGACGCGATCGAACTGCGGTATTGACCTTCTAGGCATGGTAGAACTACAGACAACATGAGCAGCGTACCTTCGTCCTGGTGGAATGACTGGAACTGATCGGCTGTCGTACCCCCTCCGTCTAATAGGCCCTGCTCATGCATGGTTGTTTACATCTTTGAGCAGTTTTAGTGACATCTATGAACAGTCAAAGGGACTGTATCTTGGATACAATATACACAGTCAACGTCTATATGCCGGAGATCTGGGAACCGAGGTGATGCAAAACTTTTTTTGATGTGTGTATAAAGAATTATTCTCATTTCTCAAGATATGAATGGTAGTTTGGCTGGTCCTCAACATTTATGGGGACTGGCTGTGTGGCATGATTGGCTCTCCTCTTGAGCTCAAGGCTGCAGGATTGAATTCCAACAGAATCAGTTAGCATTTAAGGACGTGAATAGGGACACGTTAATGATCACACACAGGTTAAAACTCTGGTCACTGGTGTTTGTAATTCCACAATACCTTGAAGGAGCTTCACCCTGTAACATTTTTTCACACTTATCCTCGTTTGGGGCCTTGAGATGAGACTGATAATCCTTCAGTATACTTTCATCTGTTGTTCTCTTCCAAACCTGACAAGAGTGACTCACATAAAACAAATATTCTTCAGTTAATAGGAGGAGCAATGCTATTATTCATTCTGAAATACAAATTCATAGATTTAATGCTTCTCTGTTATAGATCGCATTCAGGAAACTGATCAAGCTGCGTTCCTGTCACCAAGGTGGACCGGGTTCGATTCCCGGTTAATGCATGTACGATTTCCGAAATGAAATATCATATCCCGTGGTTCGGACTCTACGTAAAATGGAGTTCCCGTGGCTTGTGATCGCGAGATTTATATGGTGTTACAGTCTAGTCAGTTAACGACTAGCTCTAATATTATGATATAGGAAACCTTTAATTCAGGGTCTGAACGAAGATATCTGAATAGGAAAGTTCTGTAACTTTACAAATACTTTTTACATAATACCTTTTTATAATGTATAATTAACTGTAGGAGTATCCGCGCGTCAGTTGTTGACAATTACTCTGGGATATTAAAAAAGGAGAAAGGCTGGTGGGTGTTGTGCTATATTTATTAAAATTTTGTTCTAATAACTTCTATCTGAGAAATGCAATATGTCTTTTTAAAACTCATTCCATTAAATTAAAAATATTTTTCTACCAAGGAAGGAGGAAGTCACGGTGAATGAAAAGGTTTCATTATGCCGGTTAAATTAGCCCGCGAACAAAGAAATGTCAGGTCTCCACATTTTAATCTCCAGGACAGCTTAAAGGAGACAATACAGATAAGATGGCTGTGTGGCTCAGTTGGGTAGGCACTGGTCTGCTCTGTTGAACGTTGTGGGATCTCCATCAGGATTCAGTATGTGACTTTGAACTGAAAACATAAAGTGTTGTGATATTTCGATACTTGGTGATAAAGCAGATAGCCTCGATGATCCACCCGTTAATGTGGCACCATCACCTCTATACTGGTATTCCTTCATCATACTCGTACTTTCATATGTTGTTCTCTTCCAAATAGTTAGAGCAATGCTTAATATACTAACGGGTCCACTGAGGGTGTAGCACAAGCCCGATGAGCTGAACTTGATTAAATCCTGGCGAACTACCCCTGCCTAACAGCTTTGAAGCTTTGCTGAAGTTTAGTTACTTGCCCTTAAAAATCCAAAAAAATACATACGGTGCAGTTGTATACAGATACCCCTTCTATGATTAAAATGATTCGCGCTGCAGAGAATCGAACCCAGACCTCCATGGTGGCAGCCAAGAACGCTACTCACTCCACCACAAAGCGTACGTCTCCTTGTAGATTTCGGGAACACTGGTCTACTTAAGTTGCTAAGCGATCGTTGTGCTGGTGTTGGGAGATCCAGAACGAACTTGGGTAAAATGGGAATTTCCTAGTTCGTCCATGCTTTGTGAATTTGGCGCAGCGGCTAGTATTCTTTGCTGTCGCCCCAGAGCTCCGTGTTTGATTTCCTGCTCTGCCAAGAAATTTAATTCTGGTCTGAGGCCTGGGACGGGGTACACTCAGCCTCGTGAGGAGGCAAAACTGAGAAGAGGTGGGTTTGATTCTCACCACAGCTATCTTGAAAGTGGTTTTCGTGGTTTCCCACTTCTAATCGCGGCAAATGCAGGGATAGTTCCTAATTGAAGGCCACGGCCACCTTCTTCACCATCCTCTTCAGAATTACAACTACAACACAGGTTATCAGACAAATTCCACACACACTCCTTAGTACACGGGGCTACTTGACCACTATGTCGCAAAGCCCATAAATGAATCAACAAAACAAATGACTTGTATATTTGTATCTGATGATGCTCGCTTGACGAGCGAAACATGGAATCCGTTAGTTGTCTCCATCTTCTGTAGACCATAGCCTAACAAATATAAATATGGTATATTGGCTTTCACGGCCCGTGAATTTAAACTCAACAATGTTTCTAGGTTTATGCTGTGTTTTGTTGGGGTTTTGTCTTTGAACACCAAGCTGGCTCTTGGTGCTCCCCGCCCGGACCCCCACAGGTAGTGATCTGGGCCGGGTAAATACTCAGTGGGAAGGTAAATATAAATTGGGTATTTACCCGGGTATATACCCAGTGGTCTTTTAAATACCCAAAATGAGGGTATTTTCAGTTTTTTGAGCTTTGTACAACACTTTTTGATGTGTTGATGAAGTGCTGGACAAACAAGGACTGAAACACAGGTATTTGATGCCTGAAATTGAAATCAGGAACAATATTGATCCTTCAAAACTAAAAAAGAAAGCGAAAAAGAAAAACATATACAGTGTTTTGAAAACTGTATATTACACCTTTTGTAGAACTTGGCCAATGCTCTGAATAAATTTCTCCCAACTTTTATCTCAATGTTTGCAAAAAATAACTATTGAATTTTATCTCCTGACCTAATTCCCAATTCTAATTTAATTTTATTTTATTAACTATCTAATGTTGTTACATTTCTAAAAAGTTAATGTAGAATAGTTTGCATACCGGTACCTGTTTTTTTTAAGGTTAACTTACCACGACAAATGATTTTCAATGAAAAATCTAATATACCCGGGTAGTTACCCAAATTGGGTATTTACCCGAATATATACCCTGGGTATTTACCCGAATATGTACCCTGGGTATTTTACATCACTACCCACAGGAGTTGCGAACTGCGCGCTACCTCCCTTCTTATGAAGTCCACGTGCGCCTCTAACTGCGAGAGCTAAAGGCTCAAGCAGGCTTCCACCTTTCCCGGCGGGGAGCACCAAGAGCTCGCTGATGAGCCAGCTTGGTCTTCCTAGGCGAACCCCCACACAAAACACGGCATGAACCTAGAAAAATTGCTGAGATTAAATATAAATATATTTCTAATGAGGGGATTATATTGTGTTAACCCATTGAAAAGTTGCAATATCACTTGTAGTGATGTATTTAGGTGGTGTACATTGCAATGAGACAAAGGTGGTGTGGAGTGTATTCTCTCCAGGACAGAGAACAATCTTTCTTCTTGAGCTGCTGTGCGCGTAGTAGCTTTGTACACTTGGTGTTTCCCACAACAGCAAAGCTTCAACTACCAGTCTCCTTAACATGCTAAACTCATTACCTGCACAATGATTAATTCTCTCCCAGCTCATACTGGGTTACAACGTGTGCGCAATCTGAACACTGCTGGGTTGGCCCAGTGCAAAGTATTGATGTGTAACATCTTTCCACTCGTAGCTGAATATTTTTTTATGGGAGTGATTTTGGAAAATGGACGGAAATGGGACGGCAACATTGAGCGCGCGCGGTGGCGGAGATTGGTACCATGACGTACTATCGGCCATGTGGCTATGGAACGGTTTACTTCAAGGTTTGGAGGCCCCATTAAAGATTCTCATTTAATGTAAGCATTCGCGGTACTGTCGGCCAACATACAACCCTATGTGGAATGTATATCGCATACGGTTTACTTCAAGGTTTGGAGGCCGCATTCAAGATATTCCTACAATAAATCATTGGCACTGCAGTTTTACAAGTAGTTATTTCAATGACCAACAGAGTTCACTGTCAACAAGGGATTTGTGCTCCCGGCAGACACATAGTAGGATAACATGTCACATGTTACACATCATATGCGACTACTGTAAGGCTCGACATTTTTTATTATTATTTATTTATTTATTTTACTTTGCTGACTCGGTAGACGCGTGGGTTCGAGCCACACTGTCAGCCGTCCTTGAAATGGATTTCCGTAGTTTCCCCATTTTCAATGCCAGGCAAATGCTGGAACGGTACCTTCTGACAGGCCACGGCCGCTTCCTTCCACATCCTTGCCAAGTTTCATTCATCTTCATCCATTCCGTATCTCATCCCAGCGCGCAGGTCGCCCACGGGCGGCGACTAGAAAGACCTGCACACGGCTTTTCAGGAGGCTACATGACCAAAAGAAATATTAATATTATTATTGCTTATTGTGTAAAATCCCTTTCAACTGCTGATTCACCGGGGTGTCGAGGTTTTGCCAGGAGAGGTTCTCTATCGAGATAGAAACTCATCCTTAATTCCCCCACCTGCCCCTAAGGTGGGAAAATACGAGCCCACGGTGCAATTCCAATAGAGGCTACTGTTCTCTGGCACTACATTAGAAATATTGTCATCGCGTCAGGAGATGGCAGCTCAACATGCTGTGACGGGGAGCGGGGGGGTCTTGCAGTACGCGTGTGCGGCCCGCCTACTCCAAACCTAACTATATCGGCTTCCTGCATGGTAATGGCTGTTATCAGGCTTCAAGTGTGTCTGTATTTACCTTCCTTCCCGTCCGTCTCCATGGGAATTGGTTAGCTCGCTAGGCTTTGACCCAAAGGGTCCCGGGTTCGATTCCCGGCCGGGCCATCTCCTGGAGTTGACTCCACTGGCCCGGGGACTGGGTGTAGACTATGTGACGTCTTCATCATCATTCGGACGCGCAGGTCGCCCACAGGCGTTCACTAGAAAGACCTGCACTCGGTTCACAGGAGGCTACACGATTTTAAAAAACCAGTCATGTAATTACCAACGTAATGTTTTTGGAATGCGCGTTACGCAGTGAGCGGGAAGACATCTGCAGTTCAAACCCAACTACCATATCCTGGTGCCATATAGGAATTGCACTGCAGAGCCCGCTACAGGAACAGCTGGGGCCACTATCTTAAACCACCCTTGTAGTTGTCATCCCACAAATAAGATACTGGTTATCTGAATGTGGTGGACATGGAGACATATCTAGATGTGTGCGATTTCCCCTCCTACCAGAATACAGCGTTCTAAAAGTGCGCGCACACCCTCGCCAGCCAGCCTGCCTGCCTCGGTCCATGTGTTGCAGTTAGACTCAGCTCTGATATAGCGGTCATATATTTTATTAGTCGTGCGGTTGTGGTTACACAGGGGTTGGACTCCTGCTTGCTGGAGGGGACGGATAAATATCATTTAAACACTCAGCCTAGGTAACGACGACTGAATTCGAGATTAATTCCGTTGTAACTTCTCCCTTCACGCGTGCGTCACATACTGGAGGAATGTATCTCCTAGTCATTAGAGTCCAAGTTATCAACTACAACAAACAGCAGGTAGTTCTGTGAAGAACAAAGTTGGGGAGAAGAACCTAATAAACAAAATCATTTTTTTTTCTTCACACATTTTAATGCCAAATGCTTAGGATTCGTATACGTACCGTAAAATACGTAATCATCTCTAGTTTCAAAGTCCTTTTCCATTGTCCATAGGATCATTGTCTCAGCGCTTTAAATCCGGTATTTTGATATATTTCATTTAACGTGAATATTAACAAGAAGTTCCGTGACGAACTAAAGAGCCTATTTTTCATGCCAATGATTATTCTACAGTATATGAACCTATCTAGAATAATGACGAAATTAAGTTGCTAATATCGAAATTTCTAATTAGTTCGAAATACTGTATAATGTAGCCTAATAGGGCACCACAGTTGGCAGCCCTGATGACTAAATATATTCTTAGTTCCATCTCTTAAGGTACAGAATACAAAATTTGGTTGAAGTCCAATGAATAGCATGGACGTTACATGCAGTTAAACATTGGATCTAACAGCGCGCGTAAAATCATGTTGGCAACAATGTCATGCATGTATTGGTCAGAAATAATCTGAAATAATATGATCTATTGTTATGCCAATTTTGAATGAAATCCATTAGTTAGTATAGAAGTTACATGCATTTTAAAATTGGACCTATCAGCAGGCTTAGAATCATGTTGGCAGCACTGACGTATATTAGTTACTCCAAATTCATCTAGAATGCCAGGTACTATACGTGTGCAAAGTTTAGAGCTATTGGCTTGCATACTTTCTGATATATTGATATTAGGGTAACGAAAATAGGGACAGTACATATTAATAGTTGGCAGCCCTGGTTGCTCTTAAGAATACGCATAGTCATATCTGTTATGGTACACATAGCACATACGAAATTTGGTTCAAATCCAAATGATAGTATGGAAGTTGCATGTATTTAAAGTTGGACCTGTCAGCAGGCTTAGAATCATGTTGGTAGCCCTGACGTATATAAGTTACTCCAAATTAATATAGAATGTCAGGTACTATACGTGTGCATAGTTTAAAGCTGTTGGCTTGCATACTTTCCGATATATTTGTATTTGGATGAAATAAATTAGGGGCATTTATTAACAGTTGGCAGCCCTGGTGGGTCGTAAGAATACGCTCAGTCATATCTGGTTATGTACACATACAACATACGAAATTTGGTTGAATTCCAATTGATAGTGTAGAAGTTATATGCATTTAAAATTGGACCTATCAGCAGACTTATAATCATTTTGGCAACACTGCCATGTATGGACTCCTGGAAATTAAACTGCAATATTATTATCTATACGTGTGCCAATTTTGAAATAGCTTCCATTCATACCTTCCAAGATATACATCATGGAGCTCAAATTTCAATTGCGATTTTTTTGCAGTTGGTAGCACTGACATCATTTTCAAATATGGCCGTGAGATATTCAGGTATAGATCTTTAATCCTACCAAATTTTGTTTCGATTGCTCCAGCCGTTTAGGAGTTGATAGGGGGGGGGGGGGACACACACACAGTCAGACAGACAGACAGAAGGACAGACAGACAGACAGACAGACACACATTTGCCCGATCTCATAAGTCTATTTTTTCCTCATTTTTGCAAAATGTGAAAAGTAGGCTAAAAATTATTGGAAACAGTTTGAAGATGATAACTGTTATTTTAAGGGACCTAACATCTAGGTTATCGGCATCTAATGGTTCGGGTGATCGTAAAAATGAAAAGGAAGTTACAACTAAAACTAACTGCAGACTTAAATACTTAAAGCTGTTTGCCTTTCACCAAGGTGGACCGGGCTCGATTCCCGGCCAAGTCATGTGAGATTTTCGAAGTAAAGTGACATGTCCTGTTGTTCGTATTCCACGTGAAAAGGAGGTCCCGTAGCTCATGATCGCAAGATTAACGGTGACGTTAAGCTATAAGGTGCGTTCAAAAAGTAACGAGCCGGTGGCCATAAAGCACAAACCGGTGACGACATCGGCTAATCGTGGCGTGTGTAAGGAGGTGTGGTTCCGACCTGAGCGTGAAAGGTCACAGCCCGTCGCTAGAGGGCATGCGTGCACGTCACGTGACGATACAAAGTGAGCAGCAGCCGATGTCGTCACCGGTTTGTGCATTCAAGCCTCCGGCTCGTTACTTTTTGAACGCACCTTATACAAACTTCCTTCATTTTAGTTTAAATACCAGAAGAACAAAGGACAAAAGAAAAGGAATACAAGAAATAAAAGACAGAAGGAAAAGAATGAGAACTGAGGGACTCGAGAAGGAGGAGAGCCATGAAAGGCACATATGAAATGAAAGACGAGAGAGCCCTCAAAGGCAATGGAACATGTGGAGAAAGACTTACTCATCTCAGGTATCCTTCGAGGTCGCCAACTTCCGAACTCACTAGCCGTGAGCCAGATACAAAGACGATTTAAGGTGGGAAAGGGAAATACTCCCTAGGCCTCGGATACCCTAATACGGTTGGGATCAGAAGAGAACAAGAGGGGGGCCAAGGGAGAAAGGAGCCCGGCACATGTAAATGGAAGCATTGCCGGACTTAGCTGTGGTCCCGTGGTCGCCAACCTACGTCCCACTAATGGTGAGCCACTGGGAGGGGGAGTTTGAAAAAAATCCTTTATATGTCGTAAAGTAATTATGGCGACTATATATATATATATATATATATATATATATATATATATATATATATATATACCACCTCACAGTGTAGTGGCTAGCATCTTTTTGCCTGACATCGCGGTGGTTTGGGTTTGATTTTCGTCACTGCTAATAGATTTAATTTTGCTTGAGGGCTGCAACGGGAGGCAAAGCTGTGAAATGGTGAGTTCAATTCCCAGTTCAACTCGAAGCAAATGCCATGATGGCTCCTAACTTAAGGCCATAGCCATCTCCTCCCTGCATTATGGCTACGGGCGCCTCCTACCACAGCCTACTACCCAATCCTCACCTTAGTTAAGTATTGCTCCGTTAAGGGGCGGAACGGTGAGGTCATTTGCCCCTCTTAACGAATATAAAATTACAGTACAAATTTGGTTAAATCAAAAGAAATTAGAGGTGGATATTTTTAATATGATTTTAAAAAATGCCTAAAATTAATAAAACATGAAATGAAAAAAAAACTAATAAATAATAATAATAAACAAAAATTATGGAAAACAACAAATCAGAATTCGAAAACAGAACAAGTTATTTAAGCAAAAGTAACTTACACTTGAAAATTGAGATGCTGGCCTTTACCCACTCTCACTTACAAAGTAGCCACCTCAACTTAATTACCAATACACACACTGCTACAATAACAAAAGTTAACAGTCAAATCCTATACACCCCCAAAGTACCTGGGGCTGAAATGATGCCTATGTCCAATCGACACATCTTGTTCAGAACATAACAGCGCTGCAGAGTTTATTGTTAATGACACATAATCTGTGTACACTTTTGTGACTGTCTGGCGCAAAATCTAATTCACAATACTTATCTCAAAATGGGGCGTGATGGCGCAGTGGTCAAGCTGCTTGCCTCTTACCAAGGTGGGCTGGGTTCGATCACCGGTTAATGGATTTTGATTTTTCGAGGTGAAACGTCTCGTCTGGTGGTTCGGATTCCTCATGAAAAGGTACCGAAGGCTTATACCATGAGATTAACAATTACGTAAAACTACAAGTTACCTTTCTTAACTTCACATCAAAACTCTGCAATCAAGGAAGGATCGTAATAATTTAGAGGAGAGTAATTGTTCGTAAAGAAAAGGGACGTTGTAAACATACGATTTGGCTGCTTTCTCTTTTTACTATACTATATCTATTCTTACAAGGAAGTGGCGGTTACATTGTCAAGCGGTTTGTTGTCATTAGTGGTTGTTAAGTGTTTGTGAAATAATACAGCGAAAGTAGGATTTTTAGTCAGCGAAATTACGAGTTGATTATTCTTGAATGGTCGTGGGAGCTTCCTGTCTATGTTAGGTTCATGGATATGAGGATAGCAATATTTGTTACAGAATGAAAATGAAAATCCGCAGTCTGCTCTCAGTCGACCGACCGGGTCAGGGAATGGAATGAAGCCCCCATCTATCGGCGAGGATATGAAATGTGCCGGCTGCCGAAGCCTGTCTGCCTCTGCTTTGTCCAGCACAAATCTCACATGGAATGACCGGGATTTGATCCACGGACCCAGCGGTGAGACGCCGGCGTGCTGCCGCCTAAGCCACGGAGGCTTTTCATTTGTCACAGAATATGAAATATAAATATTTCAATCAGTACCGCCTCCCCCACCCCCCACCCAAGTGGGCACGCCACCCACTTTGAGGACCACTGCTATAGAACATATTGTGAGTCGTTCAGTTGCAAAAATCGTTTAATCCACTTTTGAATAAGAATCATGTCGTAAAATTATTATTATTTTTTGTTTGTTTTTTTGTTTTGTTTTGTTTTGTTTTATTTTGATTTTGTTTTGTTTATTTTGTTTTATTTTATTTTTGTTTTGTTTTATTTTGATTTTGTTTTGTCTATTTTGTTTTGTTTTAGGCCGATTTTGTTTTGTTTATTTTGTTTTGTTTTATTTTGTTTTTCCAGAAAACAAACATAAAACAAAAAACAGAAAGCACGAAGCAAAAAGAAAAATTCAATAACAAAAGCAAAAGAAAATAACAATAAACACAAAACAAAAAGCAAAATTCAAAAAAAAAAAAAAAAAAACACAAGCACAAAACCAAAACCCAGAAAGAAAAGCAAAAAGTAAAATTTAAAAGCAAAAGCACAAAGCAAACACAAAACTAAAAATCAAAAACCAAAAACACAAAGCAAAAAAGAAAAAAGTAGAAAACAACAAACACAAAAGATACGTGAGGCAAGGCCCAGAGAAAATGATTCTTATTCACAAGTCGATTAAACGAGTTTTGCAACTGGACGACTCACGTGTGCCATGAGCGCGTGACGGCTCATTTGGCTGACGATGTTGCTATCACCTTTAAAGGCCCGTTGTGGTTTCCGCACTGTGGCTTGCACTCTATTGATCGGAATGATCGTCCACTCGCTCCTTAACGACAAACAAACAAGTCAGGTTAACTCAATCTATTATGCTCGAGTAGCATGTGTTGTTATGTAAATAAACACATGATCCAAAGCAAACTGAGCCATTTAAAAACAGTTTTCGACTCTTTGATAGGAATGATTGAAAGTTTTATCACGAATTATTAACTCGTGTCTCGCTGACATCGGGAGAGCGTGGGTTCGAATCACACCTCAGCCATCCTGAAAATGGTTTTCGTGGCTTCCCATTTTCATCACCCAGCAAATGCCAGGACGGTTTCTTTCAACAGGTTCACGGTTGACATCTTTCCAAAATTCCTTCTCTGACCTTTTCTTAATTAAACCCAAGTTAGAATGTCACCATCCCCAGTTGACATAGTGTGTTCAGCCCCCAGACTCCATCCTTGTGACTGTAGAGGAATGATGCATCGCAGAGTCCGTGGGTGAAGCGCAGTTGGGAGGATAAGCGATTTAAAATTAAATATTAACAACATTGTAAATCAAATAGCATGGTCTCCCTTTATTAGTTACTCTAGAAGATATGTACGAAGCCTGATCAAAGCCCTATGGTGTAGGGGTAGAACGATTGCCTCTTAACTAGGAGGTCCTTTGTTACGTCAAGGATTCTAGAACTGACGCGAGGGTTGGTGCGGGTAACATTCAGCCTCGAGGGGACAATTAAGTGGCTGTCTGAACGCAAAGGTAGCGACCCCAGTTAAGAAAATTAACATTAGAAAACCTAGAGAATACTTCGCGCTGATAACGTGCCACCCCTCAATTTGCTGGACACTGTAGCTGTGCAAAAGTCACTTGATTGGCCAATGCCCTAATCTAATAAATAGTTGCTTTTCAGTCGGTCAATACGTTATTGTGCCCAGTTAAATTGGCTGGGGAGTAAAACTTAGCCAACGTGGAAAAATATACATGGATTTGTTACACACTTATACAGTACACTTTCGAAAAGCATAATTGTGCAACTTCACCTTCGTGAAGGAGTGATTAAGAAAACTTAATTAATTAATTAATTAATAATAATAATAATAATAATAATAATAATAATAGGAAGAGGAACCATATGCAGTTAATGCAAAAAGCTCCCCTCCTTGGTACTACAAGTACAGTACGTAAGGTTTCGTCTCGTCAGTAACTCTGAACATCTTGAAATCCAGTGCTATCATAAATTGTCTTTGACTCGAAAGGAGTCCGACGGTGATGGTTTTGTGTTTTTATCTAAATTTCATACATGTAATAATAATAATAATAATAATGTACGACTTTAAAGGACCTTTTTGTATGGGGGCTTTAGAGACCACACGAAGTCAGAATTTTGTCCTGGAAGGGATCTTCAACGTGCCAGTAAATGTACTGACTCAACGCTGTCGCATTGAAATACTCGTACATAACGTCAGACTGGGCCAGGACTAAATCCGCTGTCTTTGGTTTGAAAGGTCAACGCTAAACCAACAGCACCGCATAGCCCAACGAGAAGAGTGATACACGGATCAATGAGTCCCTACATTAAGCCCATGGAACTGGTCTTGAATGGCGTCAATTGTGGGTATCGATCAGCAGGCCTCTGAGTGAGGCGTCAAGTGAAGGAATGTGCCTTGCCTGGACCTCTCTCTATCCACACTAATTGAGTTGAGCTAATATTTCAATATAAAGCCGTCCGGGCACGACCCGTCTCGCCGACCTGAGTTATTACCTGACCGCAAGCCCACCTCATTACAGGATGGTCGCGATGTATCAGCACGACCCTCGAAATATTTGTTTGTCTCCCGTAACTTCATATTCTCCGGTATTATGAGGGACTGCGGTCTTTTTGGGGGCTCACATAATTTCACTCGACTGTCCATCCGTCTGTCGGCATGTCTGTCCGTCCCTGTTATTGTGTCATGCTCTGTATGTCTGTCTGTCTGTTTGTCTGTTCTCTATCAGAAGGCATTTCTGGAACCGCTCAACCTGTCAGCTGGAAATATTGCATAAATTTCTGTATCATTAAGATCTTCGAAACTTCATATTTTTTTGTTTCTGTTTCGAAACATCCAAACATTTATTGTATTTGTTCTTCTATCTTGTAGACCTCGAAACACAACACACATTAAAAAAAAACTCGTTTTACTGTAGATGATTAATTTAACCATTAAAACTAATGTATTGGTGCCTCACTTAAAATGAAACATACAAATCACATTGATTGCAATGTTTGTGACGTTTACTCTGACATTTATACATTAAACGGATGAACTGTAACACGTTATAGACATTTAATTTCGTGTAATATAGATTTACGCCATTATTAGATTGCTCTTTCGGTTTTGGTCTTACGCCTGCATATTGTAACATTTCTTAAGCGAAATGTTTTGCCATTTCATTCACTTAGAACTAATTGGTTTTAAAATATTTAAACTATTGCAATTTTAGGACCATTGATTTCTAAGATCTCATAAATTAATATTTCAATGCTTGAATAAAAGGAAAACGTTGAACTTATGGAAAACCAGCATTTAATATATGCTCTTTCCTCAAGGTTCTATCGTCTGAACAATTATACATGAATCAAACAAAAAAACTGTACTTAGGTTCAGAGTAATGCAGGAATATAATTTAATTACACCTAGAACACTTTTCCATATTCTTAGACAGTAGGAATATACTCCGTTTACTGCTTATCTAATATCCGAATAGAATTTAATGGTATATTGGTTTTCAGAAGATAATTTTTCAATTTAACGAAATTATTTTGTAATTTACCACTTTATCGAAAAATTCTATGTTGTTCTGTTTAGTATTTTTAACGCTCATATTATCCTAATTTGGATCATGTTAAGCAATAGTGATCCAAGCACCATAATACCAAACAGAGAAATTGATCAATTTGTAAACCATCTCATTATAAAATCTGTGTAACAGGTATCGTCTCCGAAACTGAGGGAACATTGAGTAATTATGTACATTTTAGTACGATTGTGTTACATCCTAATAAAATATTATAGCATTATGCCGTGGTATGGCAATAATGTAACTTGGATCATTTATGCTTAACTAAAAAAATGTATGGTGGGTTTAGCAAAAACGAATCGGCCACTACAATTTGAACATTGTACTGTTGGTTAAATAATGTAACATATTTCAACAGTATATTCATTTCACATTAACAGTATCGACAGAGGTAACATGAAACATTATTCAGTACAGTGTCCTGTTTAGCACAGTATTCAGCATTTGTGCCAAGTAGTTTCATCTTCTACAAAATCGTCGACACCATTGAACACTTCGATGTCATCGACGACTTCATCATCTGCAATAAGACACTGATAAAAGGGTTTGGCATGACAGGGAATCAAATGCAGCATAGAATTCAGATCGTGCAATTTCGGTCGAGATATGACTTTCCCTTGAGGCCACAGTAGTGCAAAGATTGAATAAAAGTTGGAGTTAGATGGCCTTCCCCGCTGTGTCTTCTGAAGGTCCACAGTGACATAAGCATTATCATAATGGTCTTTTTTATGTACAGCTTGAATGGATCATCCTTTTTCAACATTATTTCGCGAATTTGCATCCAATTAATGTTGTTTCCTGTGGTGTCAACCATATGGTTAACAATGCGTTTCTCCATTTGGGAACATCCAACGAAATCACTGGTCATCATTTGAGTTACAACAATGCCTTGTCAGGTCAATGAGAAATAGTATTTGAAGTTAGTACAACATTTCCATAGAGACAACACAGCACAATAATGTCATTTGGATCACTATTGCAACTGCAACACACATGTCGTTCGGATCAGTTTTGCTAAACTGGAAAGGTGACATGGCGAAATGGCGCATGGTTTAACTGCCGTTAGATGGCAGATCCTTGCAGCTGTCGCTTGGTTCATTTTTGCTAAACAATAATAGATGTCCCTGGACGCGCTGACATGGTAATATCAATTTTACGTTTTTGGCGCTTGGATCACTATTGCTTATCATGGTCCATTTATTGTACACCTAGTTATTAAGTTGCTTTCTTGGTTATCAATAGCTTATTTTATTGCCACTTGACAAGACATTTAGTTCTATTTCATTAAGTATCACATATGCTCGCAAATTTTAATTAGTTTAACAACTATTTTCTTATTGGCTGATGAAGGTATTATTAGATACTGAAACATTCACTGATTTGTACAAATTTTACTTTAATAAATTAGTGTTGTCTAAGGTGGAGCCGATTATTCCCATGTTAAGGTCTCTTAATACAATTTCAGACAAATATTATGATGAATTTCATTTCCATGCAAGCTAAATAGAAATCCAGTGTGTTAATTAGAATATATTTTGCCTTAGATGTAAGCTGAAGATGACCTGATCGAAGGGTCAACACATCTACGGTATTTTAATTCAATATAAAGCGTGTCATGTATGTACTTGAGTACCCTTAAGGGACGTGTAGGGGATGGTTATAGGATCAATTTGAGATAGGGAACCTGGAGTCGGAATGGCCTCCTAACCCCAGAAAACAGGTTCGTTTCAGGCCCTCCACCCCTGTAAAGTAGGGAAGCGTGCCATGTGTTACTCTGAGGTCAGGCACTCTTTCCCTGTCAACGGTCTTGGCGCGACCAACGCTCAACGCTGCGTTAGCCGAGAGGATAGCGACGAGGTGCGGTGCCACGGTGGTCCCGGGTTAGTTTCTCCTGGAGTGCTATGCCTTAATTTTTTTTATTTTTCTTTATTTTTAGAGGGGAAGGAGAGGGCGTAGTCACAGTGCGTGTTTATTCTGTGCTGATTTTTAAAACTATCGTTGATTCTGTAAATTAATTGCCTTTTGATTATTAGTATCAACGAGTTACGTGTGTTTCTGTAGTAGTTAAAGGCGACGGAACTATCAATTGGCAAGAGGAATACAGCTCTCGGCGGCTAACGCAGCGTTGAGCGTTGGTCGCGCCAAGACCGTTGACAGCGAAAGATTGCCCGACCTCAGAGTAACACATGGCGCACTTCCCTACTTTACAGGGGCGGAGGGCCTGAAACAAACCTGTTTTCTGGGGTTAGGAGGCCATTCCAATCTCAGGTTCCCTATCTCAAATTGATCCTATACCCATCCCCTACACGTCCCTTAAGGGTACTCAAGTACATAAATGACACCCTATATATTTCATGTATTGTATTGATAGACATATTAATTTTTTAGAGAAACCATTCCAATGTATCTATTAGAAATAATCTCCATACCCACTAGCAAGACCACCGCCTTCTTCAACAATACCATCATTCTATTCCCTGTTGTACACGTCACTGACTCTCACGAACACTCGTCGTGGATGCTGTCACGGAAGGTGCCTCCTCCTCCTCCTCACAAGTACTGATATAAGATTCATTTTTTTAAACGAGATATTCCCTTGACGCTAACGCAAGGCGAAAGGAGGAGTGAAGAGCTGGAAAGAATGGAAATCGAGGAACGAATTTGGGGAATAACGAATTTTCCATTTCATTTGTCTTGCTCGCATGTGTGTGTGCGTGCTACGCTCCCCTTCCACTCCGCAGACCAAAGAAAGGCGCGCGCGATGACAATAGAGAAGGCCCTTCAAGTCCACTGACCTGACGCAACAATGGCTGCGCCTCCAATCATTCCAATAGCACCCTCACGATTCACGGCTGTAATGGCGTCGTGGGGGGATGTGGCTTCGTACAGGGAGCAGTATCATAACGGTACAATCTGTCACCGTATTGAATAACAAGCTTTGCTCCGTATTTCACTCAAATACGTGGCAAAGCTGCTGCGATACTCAGTTCTCGGTAGCAGGATATTACTTCAAAACTCGTTGCTCGCAGGTGTTATGTAATGATAAGTAAACCAAATAATAATAATGTTGCTTGTTTAACAAGCTCAACATTGCACTAATGGATTCCGGGGTTGATTCCCGACAGGGAAGTCGTGATTTTAATCTCCAGTGGCTGAATCTCCTGGCTAAGAGGCAGAATGTTTCTGTTGCCTACACTAAAGTTCCTTGAGTTTTTCCACTTAATCAATACCTTTTACAATTCCTATTTAAACACTTTTGTGAACGTGTTTCAAGTCAAATTCGTCCCGTTTTCAGCACATTATAATTTTTATTTACTAAAATATGCAGGCATCACCAATTTTTAGCCTATTTTCAATTTTGAAAAAATAGGCTTATGTGATCACCTTTTGTCCGTGTGTGTGTGTGTGCGTGTGTGTGTGATTCGTGTGTGTGTCCCCCCCCCCTAATAAAATCTAAACGGCTGGAGCGATTTCAATTAAACTCGGAAAGTTCATAGCACTATTCCCGGCGACCTCGACCGTGCCCTTCAAATTTTGTTACGACTCACCAATCCAACATGGCGGCTGTGCGAAATATTTCACCAGCATTCAATATCTCCGAAACTATTACCGATATTACCCTGACATTTTCTATGGTGATAGAGGGAACTACTATAAGTTCACTTATGTGACATTTGAAAACCTGGTAACAACAAAACCAACATG
Source organism: Meconema thalassinum (assembly GCA_946902985.2). Lineage (NCBI taxonomy): Eukaryota > Metazoa > Arthropoda > Insecta > Orthoptera > Tettigoniidae > Meconema > Meconema thalassinum. The sequence goes on from OX336388.2 coordinate 1,215,008,044, forward strand.
GCGGCCAAGCGAATTTGCGACTTTTAAATAGACGTTTCTCGCGATTTGACCAACCAAACGCAATGAAACTTGGTACAGTATATGTTTATATACATTGTAATGCACCGACATCTAACTTCGTTCAATTGTTTACATAATCACAAGATGGCGGATGTGCGAAATATTTCACCGGCATTCTATATCTCTGAAACTATTAGCGGTAAACCCCTGAAATTTTGTACGGAGATAAAGGGCACTACTGGAAGTCCATCTATAAGACTTTCAAAAACCGGTTAACTACAAAACGAACATGGCGGCCAAGCGAATTTGAAAATTTTAAATAGACCTTTCTCGCGATTTAATGTTCCAAGCGCACTGAAACCTGGCACAGGAAATATTTATACACATTGTAATCCACTGGTATCTAATTTAGTTCAATTGTTTACATAACCTCAAGATGGCGGCAGTGCGAATTTTAAAATTAAGATTTTATTTATTGAGATGTAGTCATGCGATCGAAGTGAAAGTTTGAATAATGAACCTACGCAATAATTTTCCTTTAATGGTACATGACTCTATGGCCTATACATTTAACAATCCAACATGGCGACCATCCGAAATATTTAGACGATACAGAATATCTTCGAATCTATTTTAGCAATGAAACTGCATTTTTTAATGTTCATATGGGCTATGAACTTAAGTTCACCTATAGGACATTAAATAACCTGGTGATCACAAATCCAACATGGCGGTGACGCGAATTATAAATATTCACATGGACGTTTCTCGCAATTTGACCATCCGCGTGCAGTGAAACTTGGTACAGTAAATCCTTATACGAATGTTAATCCACTGGCATCTAATTTATTTCAATTGTTTCCATAACCTCAAGATGGCAGCTGTGAAAAATTTTAAACTCTCCTTGTTTTTTCTTGTGTCCTAACTATGCGATTGAAGTTTGAATACTACACGTTCACAATAATCTGCATGTAACAGTACATAACTCTAGGACCTACATAAAAAATCCAACATGGCGATCATCCGAAATATTTAGTCGGTTCTCAATATCTACGAATCTATTACAGCAATCAAACTGAAATTGTGTATGTTGATAGTGGCAATTAACATAAGTAGGATATATGAAAATAGGCTGTATAGTTCTTCACGGAACTTCTTGTTTTTTTTCGTGTAGCCTCCTGAGAAGCCAAATAATAATAATAATACATCATTCGTGATATTTTATTGTTAATCTTGCCGACTCATTCTAAAACCTCAAGTGATACTTTGATTAAAATGTCTTGAAACACGTATGTACAAATTACTGTAAAAATCTTGTTAAAATAAATTTGACACTGAATAGAAGCCAAATTTACATCTCTTACAACATTGTTTTGCACTTGTTATATTAGTGAAATGTGTTATGGTATTTTCCTACATTATTCGTTTAACCACAACCCATTTGTCGCCTACGGGCGTTAGATAAAAGATCTGCACAGGCCTCCTCGGAGGCCACACAATATTATTATTATTATTACTATTATTATTATTATTATTATTATTATTATTATTATTATTATTATTATTATTACTATTCTGGTCTGAGGGCTGGAACGGAGTTCACTTAACCCTCGTGAGGCAGAGCTGAGAAGAGGTAGATTCGATTCCTACCTCCGCCATACTTTCCGTGACTTTCCGTGGATTCCTGGATCTTAAATTAACCGAGTCTGTAAAACTGGTTAATTTTCCTGACCAGGGGTTCATTTTAGTTGTTAAGGTACAGAGTCTGAACCATTGTTGGAGCAGGGATATTTGTTGTTCTTGTTTTTATTTAATTGAGAAGCTTGCGAGTTTGTGTTCATTAGTCCCATGTCTGAATATATGTGTCATTATGGTGTATGTACTAGAGTGTGTTTTAATTTGGGTCTAGAGTTGGAAACGACCATATTCATAAGTTGGCATCAGTCTGACACTTGACTGGAATCGTAGTGGGAAACCACGGAGAACCATTTCTACAGTGGCTGAGATTGGAGTCGAATCTAACTGTTCTCAGTTGGACTGGCAGCGTGGTGCAGCAGTTACGTTCTCGCCTTCAGTGCCCAAGGTTAAAGGATCGGATCCTGGCGCAGTCAGTCGGTATTTTATGGTGCGCAAATACGACGGAGCAGTGTCAGTAGTTTTACTGGCACGCTAAAGATCCCCTTTGGGGTCAATTCCAGCACCCCGGCGTCTCTAGACACCTCAGTAATTAAAAGGGACGTAAAACCAATAACATTAGTATTTATTATGTTCTTAGTTGTTTTCTCGATCTCCGTTTCGATCCTCTGGAAGACCAAGGAATTGAATGCGGAACCTCCAGAATGATAGCCTACAATGCTAACCACTATGAGGCCATCTAGAGCAGGTGTGAGGAAGGCTGTGTGAAGCGCCATACCGCTTTACTTGTGCGCCTGTTCAACAAAAATAGCCATTCATTTAACATTAGTAGGAGATTAGTCATTTGAAAAAGTTACAAAATACCAGACACCTCCCCTCAATCAATTCACCCTCTGGACTTAGACGAAGTTTATTTTCTATTATTCTACGCGCTGTCCCCTCGCTGTATCGGCGATAGGCATTGTGCCAGCAAGGGGTGCACAATATAGCCACAGGCGATTTGGGGCTCTCCCCCACTCTCTCACTGTGTGACTAAACCGGACATTATTGCCGAAGATAATGGTGGGTGCCATTTTCCAAATAATAATAATAATAATAATAATAATGATAATACGAGTAATAATAATAATGTAGTTGTTCCACTCGATGAATACCTACAAAACACGCATAGAAAAGGCGCCAACACCAGCCACTTGCTACTGAGCTCATTCATTAAAGGAAGTTTCCATCATCCCAGTTGTTGTTTCTGTGAATGGTTTAGTTACAAAAGGCGGGTAAAATGTCTTGAAGACACGCCATATGCAGGTACTGCAAGTATAGTACGTAAGGGTTTGTCTAAACTTGCTCTACACCTCTTCTGATCTCATGCTAATATCAGTGTCTTTGGCTCGAAAAGAGTCTGACGTGGAAGCTTTTATATTTTCATGTAAAGTTCATTTATAATCTATGTCTATGTTTACCCCTTATTAATCCCGTTTCCAATCGGGTCGGGGATGAGATGCGATGAAATTCCACGTGGCCGGTGGTTTTTACGGCCAGATGCCCTTCCTGACACCAACCTCACGAGAGGAGTTAATGAGGGATGAAATGAATGAAGATGAATGAAAGTTCGATTTCAAGTAGTTCCAAATTTGGCTTCCAGATGTCACTGACACCCAGTGGCGAACGTTGAAACTTGATAGAGCGTTTCTCACCAAATAACCTACAAATTTAGCTATAAACTACCAATTGTAGTGGTACGTTCTTTTTCATGGCATAATTCTATGACATACTTCCCCACGAAGGAAGGCATACTGAAGGATTTTAACGCTCTTAAAAATCCGACGACTTTGGCCGGGTTTGAATCTGAGATCTTGAATACAGGAGTTCAGCATGCTACCGACTACGCTACCGAAGCCTCTAAGTTTCATTTATAATAATAATAATAATAATAATAATAATAATACAGTATTTGTATTGGTTGTACGTCCATTTTGACTACTGTGGTTTTTAGGGACGTCGGGGTGCCGGCATTTTGTCCCGAAGAGAATCTTTAATGTGCCAGTAAATGTACTGATACGGTTTAATGGTGCGTGTGTATGTCAAACGTGTCTAATGACATGTGTTATCATGATGTCTGTACTAGAGTAGGATGTATTTGTATTCGGGGCCAGAATTAGAGGTGGCCGTGTCCTTGAGTTGACATTAGCCGAGCATTTGACTGATAGCATGAATTAATCCTGCAGCCTTGTGCACAGTAGGCGAGAACCTTACCACTGCTCCACGCAGCTACAGTAGCCACCAGTCTCCTGTAGCAGGGTCTTGTTCACAAGTTGTTTCAAGACTTGCTCTTCACCATGTTCATCCTGGATGGACCACCTCATGGTGAAGTGGCTAGCATTCTTGGCTGTTGATTTCCGGCTCTGACAAGAAATTCAATTCTGGTCTAATGTATGAAACGGGACTCGCTCAGCCTCGCAAGGCAAAACTGAGAAAAGAGGTTGGCTTGATCCCACCTCATTCACCCTATAAGTGATTTCCTGTGGTTATCTACTTCTACTCTTGGCAAATAATGTTACGAATGCTAGACAGCTTCGTCGCCCCGCGCGTGACTCAGGCCGTCCCAGGCTATCCTGACTGTGTGTTACCAGCGATTTGCGCAACATTGCAGACAGGCAGTACAAAAGAGACCGTCTCGAATATTCGTGGCCCTACTGGTGTTGGAATTCTCGAGAAGGTGTGAACCCTGGTCAATTCTGGAAACATCCATCGAGTCACCAGCCTCGCTATATAAAGCGGCCTCACCAGCGAGGGACGGACAGTGTTTTTGAGCGAGTGCGACAATAGTTGGTGACGCGACGTGCGAAACCCAAGTGAGGCTATTGCATGCGGTGAAGTGCTGTGTGGATTGCGAAACGCAGTGGACTGTTTTTCTAGCCTGCAGACGGCGAGACAGTGTACAATCAGAACAAGTGAGTGTGGCTTGTTTACTTGAGGGAGAGTGCCGTTACTTCTAGCCGAGGACACGGACCTCAATACGGTAGGATTAACTGCATAACTGAGTGAAAGAGTGAGTCGAGCTCCATAGGGGCAGCTTCTGTAAGACAGCTAATTGCTTGTATCTGTTTATTGTGTGGTGAACTGTAACTTGCTAAGACCTGCAATAAAACTACTATTTCTTTAAAAGGGCCATTGTGTTGTGCTTCTACCCACCATAATCCAGTTAACGAACTTGACACTAGGGGCAACACGTATCAATAATAGTACACGTAGGTTATTTCTTTTAGGAATATAGCTACATATAGTTAACTCACCTAAACTAACTGGGCAAAAGCGTGTTGACCGATTGAAAACTATAAATAGACAGTTTGAACAGTTAACAATGAAATAATGGCTTCAATACTTTACATAGAGACACACAGTATCACAGGCTATGATACAAATACAAGTACACAGGGCTGAAATGACCACTGACTTCCAAGCCGCTAAATGAAAGGAGGACTCATCCTGGTGGGAAGTGAAAGTGGAAGTTCTGTCTGTGCTTCGCTGGAAAGAGCTAAAAAAATCGACATTTAATTTTAAAAGAGAAAGGAAAAGGAAGCGTCAGGGTAATTTCTTTCTAAACGACTGAATATAATTTTCGAACAGCTGCTTATAATGTCATCTAAGTTACTTGGATGACGAATAGAGAAGAATAATGTTTTATCAGGGTGTTAGAGGAATCCCCTTTTGGTTTTTACATTTAATCTACGTAATGGTAGTATTTGCCAACCGACAGTAGTGGCTACGCTGGCTAAAGCTCAGCATTAGTTCATGGGGCCAAGCTCTCTGCTGACTCGGTAGACGCGTGGGTTCGAGCCCCACCGTCGGCCGTCCTTGAAATGGTTTTCCGTGGTTTCCCATTTTCAACACCAGGCAAATGCTGGGACGGTACCTTCTGACAGGCCACGGCCGCTTCCTTCCACATCCTTGCCCAGTTTCATTCACCATCATTCATTTCATCTCTCATTAACTCCTCTCATGAGGTTGGCGTCAGGAAGGGCATCCGGTCGTAAAAACCTTCGCCACAAAGACTCATCGCATCTCATCCCCGACCCCGTTGGAAAACGGGAATAATAAGGGGTAGACATACAATGGTAGTATTTGCCGGCCCCGAGATGTTGGGGTAGCGCACCTGCCACTCACTCGGAGGCCCCGGGTTCGATTTCCGGCTCCGTCAGTGATTTTAGAAACTGACGTGAGGGCTGGAACGGGGTGCACTCAGCATTATGAAGACAATTGAGTAGCTGTCTGACAGTGAGGCAGCGCCCCGATCACGAAAACCAAGATTAACGGCCGAGGGGACCTGACGCGCTGATCACACGTCACCCCAATATATGCAGGCCAAATGGCTGGGCAGCAGTCGCTTGGTAGGCCTAGGTCCTTCATTGGCTGTAGTGCCAGGGGTTATTATTATTATTATTATTATTATGGTAGTATTTAATATATGAATAAATCGTGTATAGTGAAAATTGTTGAAAATAAAAGTTGAAACATTAGGTAGGCTATCATTACTTTTATACACATAGGGAACATTTGTAGTTCTACAATGAGATGTTCCAATAAGTTACTTCAGGTTACCAGGCAGATTTGAGGTATGATTAGGTATATGGGGAGATGGTCACGATGGCGCAGGCCCTTAAATATACATCAACAATTAATAATTATTAGTTTGAATCTGATATTTGGTTATAGGGTTAAATTTCTGGTATACTCACTTTATACATGGTGTATCCGTGATGATGTTACAAACTTTCAGGGATGATGGAGGTAGGCAAATGGATCCATTTGAGTACGGAAACGATTGACTCACAAGTTATAAGCAAAATGCTACTCATTTAACACCATTTACCTCACACGTCGGTGGCTTTTACGAGTGTTTACACGTGCTAACCCAATGTCGTTGGTTTCTGGCACGTTAAAGAACACCTGCGGGACCAAATTCCACCACCCCGGCGTCTGTTAAGAACTAGAATTGTGGAGGGACGTTTAACAACCGCGATTATTAATAACTGTTGACTCGAACGATTCCGGACGATGGGTCATTATCTCTCATTGATCCATTTGCCTTCCTCCATCATCGCTGAAAGTTTGTAACTTCATCACGGATAATATACAGTATATTGGTTCAGGTTTCAAAGCATTTGGTATTTTTTCATTCATTCATTTATTTGTAATTGTGGGTGTGTCCCCGGCAAATTGGGTATACATAACAAATATACAATTATGAACAACAATTCAATAACAATTAAGCTGAAGTATTCACACAGATCGTCAGTCTTTTCTTAAACACACCTAGACTATATGTTTGGGAAAAGTCTCTAAGACTGTGGCAGGTAGAGAGTTCCAGTTATCAATGGCCCGGTTAACGAAAGAATATTTACCATAATTTGTTCGCTGTGGTCGGCTCTTAACATTGAAAGGGCGATCGCTCCTACCCATGTAAGTGGACTTTCCCATACGTTTGCTAAGCTCACCGCATGCTGGTTGATTTGTATACGTGTTGTACATAGCGCAGAGGCTAGATTTCATCCTTCTAGCCTCAAGTGATTCCTACCCAAGTATCTTTAACATACGGCTCACACTGCTCCTGGGATTAAAGCATACTCGCCGGCACATTCATTTTGTATACTGATAATATGCAATACAATATAGTGTTTAAGGTTTGAAAGCATTTGGTGTGAGCATACTTGCCGTAACTAAAATTGATTCCTCGGTAGCCTGAGGCGTAGGACATTCATTCATAAATTGTAGTGTTATTAATGAAATAACAATGCTGGGTGTACACCCCTAGCCTCCCCGGACAGCTCAATCTTCCCCCATCACGGGGTGAAAGTCTCCCCTAGATGTACCTCCCGGAGTTAATCATGGCGCGTGTCCCATTATCGACACTCCTAAGCGACAGCTGCACCTCATGAGACCGGCCAGCTGGACCGATAATACTACACAGATCGCCGAAGATACAGCGGGATTAGACATAAGCAGCTGTGTATACAACGAGCTGGTACGACTTCCGCGATAATTACTCCACCTATTTGTTTGTGACAAGTCTTCAGCTTTAGACTGTAATTTAAGCCATCATCTGTCAGGGTGCTGCTCCTGAATAAACAGCGTGTGAGGTGTGTGATGAGAGATGACAAGAGGAAACGCCTTACCTCAGTGTGAGCTGGCAGAGAGGGTGCCAACAGTACCACCTCCCTGTAATACTGGTGTGCAGTGTTTACAGCTGGTTTCACTTTAAGTCACTAAATCGGGAGTAAATTTCACTAAAAAATCGCTAAATTAAATTTCACAAATCTGTCAATCTATATTGTAGATTCCTTTTTTTTAAATATCCCTTATTCAAGTTATTCGTCCACTCGTTTATTGAAAAAAAAACACAGTTCTAGCCCTTCAGGCAAGCAACTCAATGTTGATTACATCTAGCAGTTTGCCTTTTCTACCACTACGAGTGCTAGCGTGAGTCAATGCAGAGTTTCACTTAAGACTTTATAACTACTTCCGGTGTGAATATTTCTCAAAATTTCAAAAATTGCCTGAGGGTATTGAACCAAGGAACACGTTACAGTAAGAATTATTTATATAAGTGACTTTGTCTAGTATTTGTATCAAGGAGAAATGTTCTGTTCCATGTTTCACTGCGCTCGGATGGTTCAATCGCGGGAAAAGTTTATTTAAATGTTTCAATTTTGCTTGGCCGCCATGTTCGTTTTGAAGTTAACAGGTTTTTTGAAGTCACATAGGTGAACTTCTAGTACCGTAGTGCCATTTATCACCGTACAAAATTTCAGGATGATGTCGGTAATAGTTTCGGAGATATAGAATGCCGGTGAAATATTTTTCACAACCGCCATGTTGGTTTAGTGAGCCGTAATAACATTTGAACGGCACGGTCGGGGTCGGATAAAATAGTACTATGAGTTTCATTGAAATCACTCCAGCCGTTTCGATTTTGTTAAGAGGACACACACAAACACACACACACACACTCATACACACTCATACACACACATACACACGGACAAATGGTGATCTCATAAGCCCTTTTTTCATAAATGAAATAATTAATTCAACAATAAATTAAAATAGTCTCAGCCATTTCTTGTATGATTTATTTTCCTCTCGATAGTCAACATACTTTTCAGTAAATTGCCCTGTACGGGATTAATGACCTATGTATCCCTGGCTTATGAATAGGGCAACAACGTTTTTACTCCTTTGGCAGTAATTCTTTATGCACTATGTTGGAACGGAAATATTCTAACATGTAGTGGTTTATTGAATAATACTGCTCACGAGTGCATAATTCTTTTAGTCTGACATGTAACCAGCACTTTAGCTACACAAACATATACATTGCATTGTCTATATCGGAGAGACCTCTATTGAATATGATTCCGTAAATCTCGCCACCTACTTCATGGCAGAGTAAAGTAAATCATTGCTAACATTTCCAAATCTTGGGCGATGGCTTTCTTGGCGGAGCGCGCTCTCTGTCTCATTCAGCCGCAGTACAATTTGCGCTTTCGCTGAGATCAATTGCACTCCTCGAGAATCCATCGCCGGTACAGCCTGAGCAACACAAATGCAGCATTGCGTGTACGTTCTTCGCTAGGCCCTATCTTCGTTCTCTGTTTTCAAATGCTATATTTCTAGTCAACATGATATACTACATTTGTCATCTTCGTGGTCTAGGGTTATGTATAACATTGGCTGTCTCAAAAGTCCTGGGTTCAAAACATTTCATTTTAGTTTGATGTCCGGAACGGGGTATTTTGAGTCTTTAGGGAACGATCGGGAGGAGGTGGGTTTGATTCACATCTTATGTGATCCTAGAGGTACCTTCCTAATGTTCCCCACTTCTACCTGAGGCAAATGACACGATGGCGCTAAAATTAAGGTTACGGTCACCTTCTTACCAGCTTGCCACGGTGGGTGAGTGGTTAACGTGTCGGACTACCAACCCCAAGCTTTCAGGTTCGCCCCTGGCCGTGGTAAGTGATTTTTGAAAGGAGACAAAAATCACGACATGGATGGCATACGTTGTTCGCATGTTAAAGAACCCATTTGAATTCAGTAGGCCGTGTTCAATGGCAAAATTAATCTCGGGATTTTCCGCCAACACAAAGTTCCTCAATTCTCTACTAGAAAGCGCAGCAGTGCCAAGGAGCTTAGATATCTATCCTCCTTGACTTTCATAGCGTTCAAAGGAACGACGAAATTCGACATGCAAGCTACCCTCTGGGTGTCAATTAACAAAGCTTGCACCAGGCACCCGAGGCCATACGATAAAAAAACCTTATTACCAATCATAACCCAAGTTTTAAAAAAGGTCAGAGGCAGTAAGAGAAAACCAAGGAGGCGTTGTTCACCGAGGTAGAAAAGGACCTGCGCGAAGTGGGGATAACCCAGAAGGATATCCAGAAACGTGTTCCACTGAAGTCGAAACTCCAAGAACCCCTTGGTTTCCTATAAAAGGTAAAACTAAGAACTGGCAAAACATGGACTGAAGCTAGGAAGGAACACCATAGGAAACGAATGCGGGAATACTGGCCGTAAGTTAAAGACCAGGCGGAAAGACATGGAAAAGGACAGTTGAAATTGCGTGGTCCGTAGATGGCCTAAACGACAGTGGGATTAATAATAATAATAATAATAATAATAATAATAATAATAATAATGATGATAATGATAATAATAATGGGAAACATGCATTTATTTACATTCGAGGTCTATATAATTTCAAAAGGGTTTTAAGAAACTTGAAAATGATCGGAAGAAAGTCTGCAGATTATAATGTACGAGAAGCAAGTGCAGTACCACGCCCATTCTTTTATACTGTTTCAGATCACGAAATCTAGCCAACAATTCCTTTTCTTTTTTGTTGCTGTTGTTGTTACCATTACGAGCGAGCGAGCGGCAGCGATCAATTTCTCGTGATTTGTTAATGGCTGTTTTTATGCGCGGTTGGGTTTAGTAGCGTCTTGCCCTGGCCTGACTTTTGCCAAGAAGCTCTGTATTTATTACGAGAAGCGTCATATGAACAGGAAACATATTTTCTCATAGTTCAACTTGTGACTTACATTCCCGCTCCCTTGCCATAAAAACATGCACCAGATAATAACATGGCAGTCGAGCTGGGATAATCATATTCAAGGGAATCCTCTGTTGCTTGTCTGGTGCCTTTCAAATGCTTTATATATTGTGTAATGTATTTTTGGAAGTTTCGTCAACTTTGACGGCTTGATTAAGTTAGCGCAGTGCGTGGAGTGACAAAACAAGTATAATAATCGCAAAGTTCAACTGCTCCGTGGAATAATAATGTTCTTATTTGTATCCAGGCTTTCTTGTTTCCCTCTTGTTTTACTCCAGGCAATACTCTTCATTAATCAAAATAAGTGTAGCCTGCAATCTGGTGTCACCTCTGCATCTCATTTTACTTCAGCCCGCCTGCATACTGTGTGCTGTGTGTCTAAGAAGTTCAGTCATTGTATGTCTTCCCCTTGAAAATCCACAGCCTGCTTCCAGTCTCCGACCGGGTCAGGAATGGAATGAATGAAGTCCCGATCTAGCGGCGAGGATTTGAACTGTGCCGGCTGCCGAGGCCTGACGCACTCCTCTGGGACAATGATTAAATGAATGACAGATGAAATGAATTGATAATGGAGAGTGTTGCTGGAATAAAATTTTTGACAGGGAAAACCGGAGTACCCGGGGAAAAACCTGTCTGCCTCCGTTTTGTCCAGCACAGATCTCACATGGATTGACCGGGATTTGAACCACGGACCCAGCGGTGAGAGGCCGGCGTGCTGCCGCCTAAGCCACGGAGGCATCTATGTCTTCCCCTTATTATTCTAAATCACTAAACAGATTACGAGCAGGTGTTGGCAAAACTGAGGATAACCTAATGAAATGGGGATACCTACAATAATCAACACTTTGTGAATATGGAGAGGTACAGACAACAGAGCATCTGTATCAGTGCTTATGCTACCCTGATTATTGCAGTGAGGAGGAGTTGTTAGGCACAAGAAAATGCTATAGGCTAGCAGTTGCTCGTTTCTGGGCAAAGACGGTTTGATTATAAATATAATTCGATGTTTTCCTTTGCTTATGTATGTACAACATTATTTATCTGCCTCTGATTCGAGTAAAATTATTCTCGTTTTTCATTCAACGGGGTCAGGGATAAGATGCGATGGAAATCTGTGTGGTAGATGTTTTAAAGCCGGATGCCCTTCCTGACGGCAACCTCATGAGAGTAGTTAATGAGAGATGAAATGCATAGAGGTGAATGAAACTGTGCAAGGATATGGAAGGAAGCGGCCGTGGCCTGTCAGAAGGTACCGTCCCAGCATTTGCCAGGAGGTGAAAATGGGGAAACCACGGAAAACCATTTCAAGGAGGGCTGACGGTGGTGCTTGAACCCACGTCTACTGAGTCCGCAGAGACCTTGGCCCCATGGCCTAGCGCTGCGATTGTCCTTGAATCGGGGGAGTCGCTATCTTGGGTTTCCTCCCCCATTCGAGGCATTTTTTCATTCTCTTGATAGCAATTTGATATGCGGTATGACGGGTTGCTAGCCCAGAAATACCTTGCCCCCCGCCTCTATAGTTAGCTCGAGTCTAGCAGTTAGCTCTCTTCCCGGCGGACACGTGGTATTGCTAAAGGACCGGACGTTGTGGTAGGCTGACAATGGTAGGATCTGAATCAGCAGGGTTGATAGTTTCAATACTGACCAGCAGACCAAAGTCTTGTCGTCAAGGTTAGAGAATCTTGCCGGAGGCTATGACGTGAGCTGTCACCCCCTAGCATCTAGTAGTATTATACAGGGTATCTTTTATGTACCTTTAGAGAATGATGGGTCGAGAAGGGGACGGGTATAGGAGTAATTTGAGATAGGGAACTTGGGGTTGGAGCGGCCTCCTTAACTTCTAAAATAAGGGTTGATACAGGCCCTCCACCCAAACCTCTAATACCTTTCTCAATCCTTTAACTCTTGGCAAGATTTATATCACCATGTGGCGCTGGCGTAATGCATAGCGTTGCGGTGCGAAAGGCCGGCAGTCCCGGGTTCGATTCCGGTGAAATGAATCTTGCCAAGAGTTAAAGGATTGAGAAAGGTAATATAGGCTTGGATCGGATGCCTAACTTACAGGGTGGAGGGGCTGAATCAACCCTTATTTTAGGGGTTAAGGAGGCCACTCCGACCCCAAGTCCCCTATCTCAAATTACTTTCATACCCGTCCCCTACTCGACCTATCATTCTCCAAAGGTACATAAAAAACACCCTGTATACATACTAATGGTTAGTTGGACACTAAGAGCTCGCACAATTTCTCAGATACTAGACATTCGTCCGACACCTCTCAGGCAGAGCCCGTCGATTTTGTGTGCTCCATTAAGAGTCATAGTTAACCGTTGTCAGTTAAGAGGTTCGGTCATCGTTACAAGAAAACAAACAAAATAGAAGATTCAAACAAACTGATTGTTGGTTCATGTTGAAAATCAATAAATGTAAAACAAAAGTAATGAAATGCAGCCAAAAGAATTGGCAAATTGGCAAATGAAACGCTAAAGGAAGTAGAAGTCCTCTGTTACTCAGGAAGTAAAATAGCCAGTGATGGACGAAGTAAAGAGGATATAGTTTATAAAGTAGGTTGGCTCAGGCAAGGAAACTGTTGGAGCAGCAGTTAAGAGGAGAATTGAAGCGTTTGAAATTTAGTGTTACAGGAGAGTGATGAAGATTAGATGGGTAGATAGGGTTACAAACGAAGAGGTATTAAGACGATTGGGAGAGGAGAGATGTTTCTGTCGACTGCTAATGAAGAGATGAGATAGGTTGGTAGGACACATAGTAAGACACCCTCGAATAGCAAACTTAGTTATGGAAGGAAGTGTCGAGGACAAGAACTGTAGAGGTAGACCATGGCTAGAATATATTTAACAGATTGCCTTGGATGTAAGGTGTGGTATCTGGGTAGAGATGAAACAATTAACTCAGGACATGGAGTTTTAGGGTGTATATATATCACCCGCCCGGCTTTTCTGTTATGCGGGCTCGATGCGACACAGTTCTGGCAGGGGTTATCGTCTTGTTAGCCTATTTTCAATTTTGAAAAAAAAAGGCTTATGAGATCATCTTTTTTTATTTTTATAAACGCACCTTATAAACAAATAAATATATACCCGTTAATTTTTCAAGAAATGCAGGAATTTTTCTGTACTATTGGATCGATTTGGAAGATTTTCGTACAAACTGTACCTTCTAACTCCCTCTGGTTTAAGAGCTTCAGTTTTGTGAAACATACACCTTAGCGTTTTTTTTTACATATGATTGTTGCATCAAATTAAACCCCCATTTGTGTGAGAAGTGTTTTCTTAAGTGTGCAATCCGCCTTGATGCGCAGTGGCTTGCATTCTTGGCTGTCACCGTGGAGGCCCGGGTTTGATTCCCGACTCTGACAAGAAATGTAATTCTGGTCTCAGGGCTGGAACGAGTTGTGAGGCAAAACTGAAAATAGGCGGGTTCGATTCCTACCTCATCCATCCTGGAATTTGTTGTCCGTGGTGTCCCCTCTTCTACTGTAGGCAAATGCCGTGATAGTACCTAATTTTTGGCCATAGCCGCTTCCTACCCAAATCCTACCTCAATTACAAATGCACACACTAGTAGAGTCATCACAGTGACACAGGTTATCAGACAAATTCTATACACACCCATGTAAACGGGGCTACATGACCACGATGTTGCAACGGCTCTAAGGAATCAACAACAAAAACAGCCTTAATTGTGCAAATATTCAGGCACTGATTAAATTATACTAGTGCACCCGTGCGGGAACTCTCGCATATTGGGGTGTGTGCGGCCCATGTGTACCGACTACCCGCCAAGCTCTAGTGCTATGCTGGCTGTACGCGACACAGTTCTGCCGGGGGCTATCGTCTTGTTTATTTGTTTAAAACACTTAAACAAACAAATATATTTCCGTTGACTTATCAAGAAATTCAAGATGGTTCTTTTACTATTGAGACGGTTTGGAAGATTTTGGTACAAACCACACCTTCTAACTCTCTCTGGTTAAGGAGCTTGAGTTTCGTGAAACATACACCCTAGCGTATTATATAATACGATTGTATTCCTCCCCCAATCTCGTGTTGACCGACTGAAAGTGATTATATTAACAGATCACTAAGAAAATAATTAACAAGTAGTTCCGTGATGAACTAAAGAGCCTACTTTTCTTAAAATTTCAGATTGATGCCAATCTATATAGACCCATCTAGAATAATGACGAAATCAAGTAATAGAGTAATAGAGTGCCTTAATACAGTTGGCAGCTTTGGTGACTCTGAATATAATCTTAGTTCCATCTATTAAGGTATAGAATGCATGTACAAAATTTGGCTGAAGTCTAATGGATAGTATGGACGTTACATGCTTTTTGATATTGGATTTATCAGTGCGCGTAAAATCATGTTGGTAACCATGGCATGTATGTGATGCTCAGAATTAATCTGAAATATTACGATCTATTATAGTGCCAATTTTGGATAAAATCCATTTGTACGTATAGAAGTTACATGTAAATAAAAATTGAAACTATCAGATAGCTTAGAATCATGTCGGCAGCACTGAGGTTTTTAGTTACTCCAAATTTATCTAGAATGTCAGGTACTATACGTGTGCAAAGTTTAGAGATGATGACTTGCATACTTTCTGATATATTGATATTAGGATTAAACAAATAGAGAATGTATTTATTAACAGTTGGCAGCCCTGCTTGTTCTTACGAATACGCATAGTCATAACTGTTATGGTACACAAAGCACATACGAAATTTGGTTGAAATCCATTTGTTAGTATAGAAGTTATATGCATTTAAAAACTGGACCTATCAGCAGGCGTAGAATCATGTTGGCAGGACTGATGTATATAAGTTACACCGAACAAAGGTAGAATATTAGGTACTATACGTGTGCAAAGTATAAAGCTGTTGGCTTTCTTACTTTCAGATATATTGACATTAGGGTAAAAACATAGTGAGAGTATTTATTAACAGTTGGCAGCCCTGACGGTTCTTTAGAATACGCACAGTCATATCTGCTGTAGTACACATAGTACATACGAAATCTGGTTGAAATCCAATCGATAGTATAGAAGTTACATGCATTTAAAAATTGGACTTATCGGCAGGCTTAGAAACATGTTGGCAATACTGGCACGTATGGTCTTCTGAAAATTGATCTGGAATGCTATTGTATACGTGTGTGCCAATTTTGGAATAGTTCGCTTGCATAACTTCTGAGATATCTAACATAGAGCTCAAATTACAATTGCGATTTTTCAGCAGTTGGTAGCACTGACGTCAATTTAAAATACGGCCGTGAGGTATTCAGGTATAGATCTTTGCTCTTACCTAATTTGGTTTCGATAGCTACAGCCGTTTAGGAGTTGATAGGGGGGACACACGCACAGCCAGACAGACAGACAGACAGACAGACACACATTTTCCCGGATTGATCTCATAAGTCTACTTTTTCCTCATTTTTGCAAAATGTGAAAAGTAGGCTAAAAATGACCTCTAGTACAACAATACCGTGATAAGTATCTGGAAATACGTATTCTTCCACTGTGTTAAAATAATCATTCCCAGGTGTTGTTGTCCATTGGCGGTATATTGCGCTTACCTATTATTACTGGAGTATTTAACGGTGAAATGCTCCAGTGTTGTTCGTTATAAAGCACAGTGCGCCTTCTGAAGCAGCACAAGTGTTTTAAAATGTACTCTTCAATTGGAATCTCTCAGTATAGATTCTTGGGAACATATGCCATTGTTCTCATACTCTTTTTACACTCGTTCCTTTTGAGCGACATCTTCAGTTTCAAAAGCTTTCTTTCATCCGCCCGATTCACGCCTTGCTTGTGCTGTATTTTCTTCTTGTCGTTATCATGAAAGCCGTCTTCGTCTTTGTTACGGGCTTGAGTGTTTTGTTTGCAGGGCGACAGCCAGAAGACTGCAGCAAAATCTGACACTCAGAGTAAAGGTTTCAAGGAAGATTGTTTATGACAAATAAATGATTACATTTATACGAATTGACACTAGCTCTATTATTTTCCTTGACTGACTGTGTGGAGCAAGCAGCTACGGTGGCGTTGTCGGTAGCATGCTGAACTGCTGTGCCCAAGTTAGCGGGTTCAAACCCAGTCGAAGTCGTCGGATTTTTAAGAGCGTTAAAATCCTTCAGTATGCCTTCCTTCGGAGGGGAAGTAAAGCCGGCGGTTCCATGTCATAGCTTTATGGCATGTAAAAAATCCTTCCACTAACTAAACTTGTATGAAGCTAAATTGTTAGGTTTGATTTCGTCGGAGCGCTCTATCAAAGTTCCAAAGTATCATTGGTATCATGATATCTGGTGGTGAAAGTTGGAACTACTTGAAATTGAATGGAACTTGTAGCTCACCCTAAGTGTGTCCGCTGGAAACAGCTACAGACTTAGGCGAGCCGAACATGTCCTTGGACACTCCCGGCACTGAAAGCCATAGATAAATAAATAAATAAATAAATAAATGTGTGGAGCATCGGTAACGTTCTTACCTGCTGTGCCCAAGGTTGCAGGATCGAATCCTGGCGCAGTCAGTTGGCATTTGAGGTGCACAAATGCGAGGGAGCCGCGTCAGTAAATTTACTGGCACGTTCAAGATCCTCTTCGGGGCATAATTCCGGCAATCTTCGTCTCTAAAACCGCAGTAGTTACAAGGGATGTAAAGTCACTTGTACTTTTTAATCATTCTCATAATTTATTGCACTGAAATAATTCTTATGTAAAAATTATGCATAATTAATTGTTTTTTAAACATTTGAAAACCACTTCACATACAAAAAAATGCTTCAAATAAAAATGTGTTTTTTAATTTTCTTGAATAAGAAAAAGAAGTGAAAATGTCTTAAATTTTGAATAAATTACATAGTCTTTTAAAAATGTTCATCTGAGTTCCAAAATTTATCATTTATGTATTATCTCTCCTAATTTCTTTGTATCCACCTCGTGGTGTAGTGGCTAGCATCATATGTCGATATTGTGGTCCGGGTTTGATTCCCGGCTCTGCCAAGAAATTTAATAATGGTCTGAGGACTGGGACTGGGTAAACACAGCCTCATTAGGCAACACTGTGAATAGGTGACCTTGATTCCCACCTCAGCCATCTTGGAAGTGGTTTTCTGTAGTTTCACTCTTCTATTCCAGGCAAACTCCGGCATCGTTTCTAAGGCCATGGCTGCCTCCTTCCCAATCCTGACCTGGACGATCACGATGTCCAAGTTCCTCAATTGAATAACCGATGATAATATCACGAATTTCTTGGTGAATTTTCAATTGAATGTCGCAATGAAATTGCTCATTGTCGTGATATCTAAGCATCTCTCCTGTACTTGAATTATGAAGGCCTCAGTGAATTGTTGAAAGCTCTGATATAGTGATTTTTGGATTAAGAGGAGAAATATCCAGGCCATCATGATTATGGTGGTGATAAAAAATGAGAATGAATTGAAAACCACTGCTACAATTAATAGACTAACAATTACATACTAACTTGTCATCATCATCATCATAATCATCATCATCTCTAATTGTATTCACACATAACTCGCTCCAAAAAAGAGCTATTCCCTGAAGCCATTTCTATGATTCTGAAAGAATCCTAGGTCAGGTTCCGACTAGAGCGCTCAGGTGATTCTGATGTTGTCTTCAAGATCGTGGTTATCTCTACGATATCTTTGAAGTTGCCACTCACCTCCCTCTTGATCTATTGGAAATGAGACTTAGTCATGGAGTGATGGATGTACGAGTTTACCCAGTTATAAGAAAATTCGGGTATAAATCTTGACTGCAGTGTCCTTTTGGAATCTTATTCAACAGATATGACCGATCAAAGGAGAATTACTCTCTAAAGTTATATATTATTATTATATTTGAAACAATCAAACCCTGCGTCACCTAGCCTATGAAGGGCCTTGGCCTACCAACCGACCTCTGTCCACCCCTCCTGACCTACAGATTGTGGGGTGGTGAGTGGTTACCTTGGCCGTTAATCTTGGTTTTATTGACAGGATATTTACCTCTGCGATCAAAGAGCTACTCAATTTTTCTCACGAAACTGAATACACCCCGTTTTAGCCCTCACGTCATTGTTTAAATTCCCTGACTGAGCCACGTATCGAACCCAGGGCCACAGTTGTGTTACCCCAAAACCATGGGGCCAGCACATTATAATATTCAAATCACTTTTCTACTAAGCTTAAAAGCTGGCTAAGCTACATAAAATAGTTGAGGAAGAATTCACTTAATCCAGCCAATTTACAAGGATAATAAGGATAATAAACGACCGCGATGGGTAGCTACAGCATGTCCGTAGATTGGAGGTTCGAATCCTGGTGGTGGAAACTACTATCCTGACTCTGGTATTTCGCCAGATTTCTTTTCCATACTTCCTCCAGGCAAATGCCGTGATAGCACCTCATTTCAATACCCGGGACACCTACCCCATTCCCGATCCTAATAATTACAGTCACACACACTTCTACAGTCAACATAGAAACACAGGTTATCACAAAAATTGACACACACCTAAGTACATGGTTTTGAAGACCAAGGTGCCCAAAGCTTCTAAAATGAATGAAGAACAACAACACATTTCTTGTCACTATTCATTCGACCGAGATTATTTCCACAGACGATTAATTTCAATTATTATTATTATTATTATTATTATTATTATTATTATTACCACTTATTGTTGGAATTGAAATGTAAGGTATTTCATTAGAACGGAGGGAGTCTGGGCAGGACCGATCACGTGTCAGATGTCTTGTTCTCCATCCATCCTACAATTAATCGCTGGGCTGTACAATGCGCGCCCGTGACGACGAGGGTGCATTGTATGTGGTACAAAGCGACAAGTTGTAGCTTCTTGCGGACAATCCATCAGCCCAATGCGTGCCGCGCCGCGCCGTGCCTTGCCTACTTCCCGTCTTACCCATCCATTTTGCAGAGTAGTCTAACTTGCTGGAGAAACTATACCTTCTCGTACAAGAAACGGAGAGAAAGCTGTGTCTCTTCAAGCCTCTTAATGCTCGGATATCACATCCGTTTGCGTTTAACAAGAAGGTTTTCAAGTAGAGGAATCTACAGAAGTTACCAACACACCATTTAGTATCATTCTTGTTGTGGGTATGCAAATTGTGACTTAAATTCTTATTTCCTACTGTTTCGGTGGAGTTGAAAGCGCAGGTTGCATGTAACTGAACGTTGATTGGTGGAGAGGTTGAAGCCGAAAGAACGATCATAAGCTTGTTCGTCATGTGTAGCAATATGCTGGTGTTTTAAGGGGAGTAACACCTAGGTTGTTGTTCTTGTTGTTCAATTTTAGGGGCTTGGACATCAAGGTCATTTAGCCTCGTGTACTTGGATGTATGTAGAACTTGTCCGATAACCTGTGTTATTGTGGTGTTTTAGTAGTGAGTGTAGGCCTATTTGTTGGTTGGTTGGTTCCTCAGTTTATGGACTGGGACAACGCGGTCATGTAGGCCCGTGCACTTCAAGTAAGGACTGCATACATTCGATTTTCAAGTAGTTCCAACTTTTGCTACCGTCAACGACCAACTAGTTCTGAACTTGGTTTCTAGATGCCACCGCAGTCGTCTCCTGGCGACTAACGTTGGAACTTAAGAGTGTTAGTCAAATCTAACCTATAATTTAGCTTCACACAAGTGTATTTAGTGGAAGGTTCTTTATCATGCCATAAATCTATGACATGGGACCGCCGGCTTTACTTCCCCTCTGAAGGAAGGCATATTGAGGGATTTTTAACGCTCTTACAAAATTCCGACGACTTGAGGTTTGAACCCGCGATCTTGGGCATAGAAGCTCAGCATGCTACCAACTACGCCACTGGAGCCGCCAGGCCTATTTGTGATGTTGGTTTTGTGATTGCGAAAGAGGTGACTTGGCCGTGGCTTTAATTTAGGAACCATCCCAGCATTTAGCTGGAGTAGAAGTGGGGAAACAACAGAAAACCGCTTACAGGTTAGCTAAGATGGGAATTGATATTGTAACTTTCAGTCGGCCAACATACAGTAATTCTTATTACTGGAATTCAACCGCCTGAAAGCAACGCTGAAAACTGGCTTCAAAGCTATCTTTAAGATGGGAATCGAATCCACCTCTTGTGTTTTGTGTCTCACAAAGCTGTGTGGGGCGTAGTTGGTAGCATGCTGAGCTTCTATGCCCATGATCGTGGGTTCAAACCCGGCCGAAGTCGTCGGATTTTTTAAGAGTGTTAAAAATCCCTCAGTATGCCTTCCTTCTCAGGGGAAGTAAAGCCAGTTGTCCCATGTCATAGATTTATGGCATGTTAAAGAACCTTCCACTAATTACACCTGTGTGAAGCTAAATTATAGGTTAGATTTGACTAGCGCTCTTAGGTTCCAACGTTCGTCGCCTGCGGTGGCGTCTAGTAATCAAGTTCTGAACTGGTAGTCGTTCATGGTGGCGTTTGGCGGCAAAAGTAGGAACTACTAGAAAAAATTCAATATCTACAGTCCTTACTTGAATTAAAAACAGATAACACACACTAATACAGCCATCACAATTAACACCGGTTATCAGACGGATTCTACACACACCCAAAGTACACGGGGCTACATGACCGCGTTGTCGAAGCCCCTAAACTCAGGAACCAACCAAGCTGAGTGGAGCCCGTCCCAGCCCTTAGACCTGAATTAGATATCTTGACTGAGGAGGGAATCGATCCCGAACCTCCGGTGTGACAGGTTTGAATGCCAGCAACTGCGTCAAGAGGCGGGCTAAATGAGAATAAGACTACCCGCGTTAATGCGTGATGATATCTTGTAAATGAATGCGGTATCGAGTGACCCAAGTGTATCTGAAAAATGATCCATCAGCTTTAAAACACATTGGATATATTCTATTGAAGTGACGATGGGGTTACTTGCACAGAGGTGTTTATCAATGTTAAATGGTGCGGTGTGGAACATTCATTCCTATTCATTAGTTATTGGTGCCTGTAGAAGCATTATCATCTAATTATAGCATTGCACATTCGTCGTTGACGGATTCAGGGCAATAAACAAACAGAACAAAACAATATAGCGTCCATATTTCGCACCTTACATATTTGGACATAAATATCAACTGACTGATAGAAAGTTAACAGTTAATAAATTGTTAGTTAAACAACACTGAAAAATGGCTTTCAAGTTTTCTAAGTTGGCATTCCTAGCCCTAGAAGGGGTCAACAATGCCGTCGTAATCATAATATTCATCGACAATAACAACAATAACAGGAGTATGGTACTTATTGGCTTCCACGGCCTGTGAATTAAAGCTCAGCAATGGCTGCTTGAGCTTTTAGTTCTCACAGTAAAGAGGCGCAGGTGCGCATCATAAAAAGGGTGGTAGCGCGCGGTTCGCTACTCCTGTGGGGGGTCTGGGTGGGGTCAGCAAGAGCCCGCTGATGAGCCAGTTTGGAGCCCTAGGCGAAACCCCACAGAAGACACGGCACAAACCTAGAAACATTGCCGAGTTTTAATAACAGGAGTAAATGTTCCACCACTGACCACTATGATAACTTGTGTGAATGTAGTGTAGTGTGTGTATTACAACTATGACGAATCCATGCCGGTGAGTTGTCAACAATGTGACGCAATCTGTTATTCTCGGAGATAGCTGCACTGTATGTTGCTGATGATCTGGCTGCGTGGCTCAGTGGTAACTTTCTCGCCTGCTGTTCCCAAGGTTGCAGGATTAAACCCAGTTGACATCTGAGGGTGCGCAAATACAAGGGAGAAGTGATAGTAGATTTACTGGCACGTTAAAGATCCCTTTCGGGGCAAAAATCAGGCACCCTGGAGTTTCTAAAACCCACAGTAGTTAAAGGGGACGTAAAACCAAGAACATATTATTATTATATTGTACGTTGATGAATCATTGTGGCACGAGCTTTGTGTATTGTCCGTTGGGTATTTAAAGTCTATTGTTTTAAGCCGTACGTACCCTTAACAACGAATAGTACATTGTTAAAGTAAAATTAGTGTCATGAGAATTCATGTTATATGTTAGTACCAGCAGCAGAACAGCACGCTATCTACTAGTGTCAATAATACTTAATGCGGAGTGTACATGTCTTCCCTCTTGTCCCACTCTCGCCCTAATGTGCCAGCACATACAGCTAACATCGCACTCTCTTCAGAACGGCAAAAACTCGTCAGACGGTGTCTGTGACTTCGATCAACTGTTATTATCAGTGTGGTGACTGAA
This sequence comes from Meconema thalassinum, assembly GCA_946902985.2. NCBI lineage: Eukaryota > Metazoa > Arthropoda > Insecta > Orthoptera > Tettigoniidae > Meconema > Meconema thalassinum. Next base: position 1,215,031,036 of record OX336388.2, read on the forward strand.
AGTGTAGATTTAAAATTGAAGTTGTCTCGCATTGACTGATGAATAAGATCCTGAGTGTGATGTGTCATGGTGGCGCACAGGTTTCCAAGTTTCGAGATAACCCCACAGGCACTAACTCCGGAAGCAATCTGCTGATTACCAAAACTTACCTTCCACGGAGAGCCATACGTCAAGAAAGGTAGCACACACACACACAATTTGCAGAGTGCCTGCAGTACTGATGGCAATGCATTACTTAAATGTCCCATTATCATAGGGAACAGACATGTCTCCTTAGGTTCACTTAATACAAGTAGCTATTAATAATCAGTAGTAGTTTCACTTTCCTTGTGATAGAATCAGTTAGCTGTAAGTTTGGGAAGGGGCGACTGTGTAATATTACCCCACAGAATCATATCCCTGCGCTGACAGTGGTTCTTCCACAGTTCCTCCAGGCAAATACTTGCATGGTGCCTCATTTCTAGTCCCAGAGCACCTATCACAAATCGATACCCTAATAATTATAGTTATACACACTAATGTAGTCACCACAGAACACAGATTATTATCGAACAAATGTCTCAAATAGTAAAATGAAACACTTAAATATAATAGTAGTTTCCTCTATTTAGATTATTCTTATTTCTTTCTTTCTTTCTTTCTTTCTTTCTTTCTTTCTTTCTTCCTTTCTTCCTTTCTTTCTTTCTTTCTTTCTTTCTTTCTTTCTTTATTTCTTTCATCTTTTTTGATTCATTGAGGCCCCTTAACCAAGTGGCGTGCTTTCCCTTCCTGTGTCCACTTCACTATTTATTTATTTATTTATTTATTTGTGTTTGTTTATTTGTCTGATTATTTGATTGTTTGTTTGTCTATTTGTTTGTTTATTTATTTATTTATTTATTTATTTATTTAGTTATTAAGTTATTTATTTATTTATTTATTTATTTTATTTTTATTTAATTTATTTAATGTATTTAATTTATTTTATTTATTATATTTAATTCATTTGTTTCATTTATTTTATTTATTTCATTTATTTATGTATTTGTGTATTTATGCAATTATTTTATTTGTTTATTACCTCATGTACCGTAAATAATCAATAGGACTACATAGAGTACGTACAATACACAATTTGATTAAACATTTCCATCCTTTGTCTTGACACACCTCTTCGTAAGTTGCAGTCAATCACCAATCACCGCACGCACCACATCCAAGGATATTGAGGTTGCCTTTATGGACGTGATATTGCGGTGAGGTTTAGAGCAGGTCTTCTCCTCTAACGTGAACCACAAAGGAAAGTCCAATAGATTTAGGTCGGAACTCCCAGAGAGTCAATCAGCAGTGGTAATAAACTAAGGATTGTTGCTCTCCAGGCAACGTTGTGTGGACTTTGTCTTGAGAGCAGGTGGTGAGTTCTGTTGGAGTATCTAGAGCTTACCTTCAGCAATGTGGTGTTGTTAGTTTTCACCCCTTCTTCACAGAAATGCAGTGATATAGCGTCTTCAAATGACAACTCCCGCAAACCATCTTGGATGGTGACCTATTTGCACTTTTGGAAATTTTGCAGTAGCTTACCTAGAGGTGTGAATACACACACAGCCCGAATGTTCATGGTCTATTAACAAGGGAGAGGTGGATCTAGTATGTACATAGTGGTCTTACAACGTTGATTCCAGTTAGTTGGCCATGTTCTACGTCGCACACCCCCGAGTAAGGCAAGGAAATAGGTTCCCTCTGAAGCCAGAAGGCCCAGAGGCCATTCTTGGGACAAATGGCGACAAATTTCTGCGGTTGCCTCAAGCTTGGGGGCGTATTTGTGCAGTGGTCAATCTGCTTGCCTGTCACGAAGGCGGACCGGGTTCGATACCTGGTCAATGCACGTGATAATTTCGAAGTATCACGTCCTGAGCTTAGGATTCTACGTAAAAATGGAGGTCCCGTGGCTCATGATCGCGACATTTACGGTCACGTTAAACCACAATCTCACTTCTATTCCGACCACCTCGTGGTGTGGCGGTTCAAATTCTTGGCAGTCGTTCCGGATGTCCGGGTTCGATTCCCGGCTCTGCCAAGAATTTCAATTCTGGTTTGAGGGCTGGAACAAAGCACACTCAACCTCGTGAGGCAAAACAGAGGAGAGGTGGATTCGATACATATTTCAGCCATTCTGGAAGTGATTTTCATTGTCTTCTCACTCCTACTCGAGGCGAATGCTGGGATCGTTACTAACTTAAGACCACGACCGTCTCCTTTCCAATCCTCACCGCAAATTCAACACTCACCCAAGTACACGGTGCTAAATGACCACATTGTCAAACGAAACAACAACAACAGCAACAGTACCTTACTTACCTCATCTCGGGGTTTATTTATCCGGTAGATATGCTGAAATTCTGGCAAACACACAGCTGTGGAGAAATTTCGTCGCGGGATTTGTATATACAGCACTAACGAACTTCAGACTAAAACTGCGACCTTCTGCCTTAACACTAACCATATCAGTGACGTAAAGTCAGTCTCACATTAAGCCTGCCTATAACTAGACGACTGTGCCATTTACTGGGACAACGAGAGAGCCGATCAGTGTATTTAATGTGATTGGAATGACATAAGGAAACCATTTCTATGGTAAGTCAAAGTGATCTTCTCGGCAGGTGTGAGCCGAGAGCGTTCTTGGTGAAGATAAAGGCACTATGGGATAATCTGTTTACCTAAAGCTGCGTGTTGATTACATTGTCACTTTAAGGAAACTTGAAGAGGTATGGGCGGGTAATCAAGGTACGTCTTAAAAATTTGCGAGGTCGTGGCAGCTGGTGCAGTGATAATAAAGCTAAGAGATATGTGGCTATAACCACTACATTTCCTTACCTGTTTGCTGTTCTGATAAACGAATCAAGACACTTACTTTAGGGAATTATGATGTACTTATTGAAAGGAGTATTTTCAATATTAAAACATATACAGTAAATGCTCGATTTAGCGGACTAATTGGGGTGGAGGTTCGTCCATTAAATCGAGAATTGAGAATTGAATTCGAAATATTTAAAAAATCCATAAAAAATATGCGAGTCATCATACAGTACAAAATTTATTGGTCCACGCTTTGAGTTGCGCTTCCTCAATTGTGCAACTCTCGATCGATAAAAATATCGACGTACTAACGAATAATTGATATTTGTGAATCATCGAACGATTGTATTGTTTGTTCGTGGAACGATCGATTAGATGTGATCTATTCCGAAATGTCTGTATGTTGTTCTTGCATCCACGGTAGTGGCCTCTATAACAATGTTTTTGGAAAAAATATTTCGTAGTTTCATTTGATTGCACCAATAAATAGAAATGTTCTTCGCGGTGTTCTTTATTCCTTTTACAGCAAGAGCAGTAAGGTTATGTTTATATTCGTTTATATCGTGTCGGCCACTAATTATCGGGGTTTTATTGCACTTTTTATATAAGAAGAGTTTGGGAGGTGTAATAGATAACACTTACGTTTCTTTGTAAACGTGCATACGTGGGCGCGCAAAATAATAATAATAATAATAATAATAACGGTTTGGATTAAACAAGTTCAAACTGATCTCAATAACGCCAACATCATACCCACAGATATCGAAGACCGCAAAACTTTCAGACATAAGACCTACACTTGGGAAGCTGCATCAGAAGATAAGCCCAGCAGACCTAGGGGAAAATGGACTGACGAACGTCGAGCTAAACATAGCGACATGATGAAAGAATTCTGGAAGAACAAGAAAAATAACAGCAACATATCATAACTTGCTTTATGTGATCCTGTATGGGTCGAAACATACTAAAAAATAAATAAATAAATAATAATAATAATAATAATAATTTAAAAATAAGTTAAAATAAATCTCGGTCGGTCTAATTCTGTCCGTTAAATCCGAAGTCAGTTGAATCGAGGTTTGCTAAATCGAGGGTTTTTCTGTGATTAGATGCTCTCTAAAAGTTTGATATTATGATGTTTTGCTTTTGAAGAAATATACATTATTGTTTTTGACTGGAAAAAGATATTGCCTAACCATTTTTGATCACGATAACGCCACCCAGGTCAGGGTAACCTACTAAATATGTGTACAACCCAAAGCCGTGATAACGTGTCCCAGCACGGAACATTGAAATGGTCAAAGCGCTATAAAAGTTACTGATATCTTTTATGTATTTGAAGTTCAATTGAATCATTCTTCAATATTTGAGCATAACGTATCCAAGTTCCATCACGTGGAGCACTACTTAGGGCCATACAATGGTGGCAGTAATGGCTGGACGACCATTAACAGGGTGTGATTCATGGCGCATGTCGGGTTGGAGGGGAGGGGATGACCGGTGTTTTGCCTACCTGGCTCCCATGGGCCGAGTTAACTTGCTTATCTCCCTAGCAATGGATCATCATATCAGCGATAAGCGATTTCATTATCCCTGTCTTTATTAATATCGGAAGGGGCCGAGCACCCTCCAAGTGTAATCCGGAAATAAGTGGCCCCTTGTTTGATGACATCAGAATTCATTATATAAATAGCCTCGTTCTACGATATTATGTTCAGGAAAATGAACCCTTCTGAACAATGGAATATTACTAGCTTTCCAAATAATATTACTGATGAGTAATACTTCCTTTCAGAACTGTTACATGGAGAGTTTCATTACAAGCATTCAGAATGGCATCTGTTGTCAAGGAATATCACTGCCCAGACAATCGTGTTGATCAACTGAAATACATTAAATTTCTATTACTAAGGAAACGCTGAAAAATGGCTTCCAACCCAATAGCACACTGTAGGTTATATCTTCCCAGGCAATATCTCTTCCATGTTCCCAGTATTTTTCTTACCACACACAGTAGTATTCAACATAAGTACTGTATGCTGTCATCATTGGTACATCTTCATTGTTGTTACATTCCCCGGGTAGAATGTATTCACTCTGCAGTGCGGCGCACGAGACTTCAATCTGCTCTGCCTCTCCATCTTTCTTTTCCTTTCCTTTTTCCCTGCCTCCATTCTGCTGATGTTTCACCGACCCTGGTGAAATATTAATGAATTAGGGAAAGCGGAAGCCATCTGAAAATCAGTGATGCATCAGGGACGAGTCGAAGCTCTTGCTTGTGGACCCCGTCACAGAAATCCGTTAAGACTTACAGTCAGTCTGTTCTGTTTTCTCTAACTAGATTTCAACTCGAAGAGAATAGATTTCTGGAGGGAGAAGTTCGTTCAAAATGCGACCTGGAATATTAAAGCTGTCTTCAAATAAACATGTGTAACAACTGGGGGATTATATAGGCCTATATGAAGAGTACATGGGAAGGGGAAAGTATGTCGAACAAGACGCACTGGGTGTTTTAAAATGTATACAGTGTCATAAAATAAAATGTACGAAATGTGTTAATTTGTAGTGGCGTGGACAGGATATCATATGGGGGGAGGGTATCAAGAGAAAAGCTTCCTCCTCACCCCATTTACCAGCCTAATATATTGTCTTAGAACACAACGTAGGCTATACATAAAATACACGCTCCTACACACGCCACACATTCAAGTTACCGAGTTATACCAAACTGACAAGTAAGATGCCGAAAATTGTAAATGAATATAATTTTTTATTGAAATCAAAACACTTGTAGAATATATGATTGAGGTTTAAATTGAAATAAGAGCAGGCTTTACCGTCCGTAATAAACTGATAATCAGTGGCTTCAGTGGCGTAGTCGGTAGCATGCTGAGCTTCTATGCCCAATATCGCGGGTTCAAACCCGGCCAAAGTCGTCGGATTTTTAGGAGCGTCAAAATCCTTCAGTATGCCTTCCTACGGAGGGGAAGTAAAGCCGGTGGTCCCATGTCATAGATTTATCACATGATAAAGAAACTTCCACTAATTACACCTGTGTGAAACTAAATTTTAGATTATATTTGACTAACGCCCTAAGGTTCCAACGTTCGTCGCCAGGAGCCGACTGCGGTGGCATCTAGTATCAAAGTTCAGAACTAGTTGGTCGTTGACGGTGGCGTTTGGTAGCGAAAGTTAGAACTACTTGAAAAATCGAATGTTTGCAGTCCTTACTTGAATTAAAAACAGATAACACACACTAATACAGCCATCACAATTAACACTGGTTATCAGACAGGTTCTACACACACCCAAAGTACACGGGGCTACATGACCGCGTTGTCGCAGCCCCTAAACTGAGGAACTAACCAAACTGCTAAATAGGTCCACTCTAGAGAAACAAACATTTATTTTTGTTGTTGTTGTTAATTTGTATTATTGGAATATATTTGGTCATCAGCCCTGTGTACTTGTGTGTGTGGGTTAAATATGATAATCTCTGTTTCTGTGGTGACTGTAGTAGTGTGTGTACTATAACTGTATTAGAAGCAGGGGTGAGGTAGGTGCCCCGGGATTTGAAACAAGGTACTATCCCAGCATTTGCTTGGATGAAGTGTACAGAAAACAGGGGGAAAACATACTCAAAATAGCCGCCTTCAGTGCCGAGATTCAAACCTACGATTTCTGGACTTGCTGCTGCTTGCCATCGTGGTCCTGCTGAGCGATTTAACATACCCGGTGGTATCCCGTGGGGGGTAAAGTGAAGTAGAGTAGAGTGAAGTCAAGTAAAGTAAAGTGGTAGAAAGGTATGAATATTTACTCCTAATTGTATGTACGTCGCAACTCATGAGAGGAGTCCTAAGAATGTCATCTTCTGTGAATTAAACCGGGCCAGAGACACTTCTCCTAAACAAAGCTCTTCGCCATTGAATTCTACCGCGTTAGAGAAGCTGTTACAGACTCATGGAAACACAGCGATGGCAGTGTAACACCAAGTTGAATATATCGTCGCATTTCTCTTCACCATATTGACGTATGGAGGTAATGCGTAGCTCAATATACAATGCCTTTCTGTCTGCCTTAGACTGTTGTTTATATGTGCTGCGCCTGCACGCGTATGTTGAGCAACCCGAAAGGCACAGGTGGCCAATAAGTTGCCGCATCTCAAGGCGTCAGATGTTTCTCCCCACACACCAACGCATTTCGTTCTCTCCATCTTATTCTTCTTAGCTTTCACTTTTGTGGCTTCTGCTCAGATATTTCCTTTTTCATTCTCGCCAGCATGTGTCAAAATGCATCAGAAATATGAATGTATTGACTCAAGTATTTCAATTCAATAATAATAATAACTGTGTGGGGGTTTGTCTGTAATCCCTGAAGTTCTGGTTTATATAGCCTACCCGGCTTTCAAAAAGTCTTGGAATTGTCTAAGATCGTTGGTTGGTTGGTTGGTTGGTTCCTTAGTTCTGGGGCTGCAACAACGTGGTCATGTAGTCCCGAGTACTTTGGGTGTGTGTAGAGTCTGTCTGATAACCGGTGTTAATTGTGATGGCTGTATTAGTGTGTGTTATCTGTTTTAATTCATGTAAGGGCTGCAGACGATAATTTCAAGTACTTCCTACTTTTGCTACCAAATGCTACCGTCCACGACACCTAGCTGCAAACGTGGCTACTAGATGTCATTGCAACCAGCCCCTGGAGACGAACGTTGGAACTTAAGAGCATTAGTTAAATCTAACCTGTAAATTTAGAATCACACAATTGTAGTTAGAGGAAGGATCTTTTACATGCCATACATCTATGACATGGGCACACTGGCTTTACTTCCCCTCCGAAGGAAGGCATACTGAGGATTTCTAACGCTCTTAACCCTTTATAGGTCCTTGGGCTACTATCTTCCCACCATGTATGTATAGAACGGTGTTGGGGAGAGAATCTTCCCACCCCTTTCATTTCAAGCAGTTCCACATGCATCCACAAGCTAGATGCAGAGAAATATTGAAAACCCATTAATTTGACGTATACTGTCATCAGAAACCAAGGGTGGGAAGCACACAGTATATCCCAGTGGTCTCCACAGTGCACGTGCTCGCCAGTTCGGTTGTGTTGAGTTTGTTTTACAGAAGAAGGTGTTTTTATTGAAGATACGAGATTTTTAAACGTTGGTATATAACTGAAATACAATGTTAATAATGATTTTGGTCACTTGAGTAAATATATTTCAGCTAGAATGGAAATAATTATCCTGCTCAGGATGTTTGCCATAGAATAGAAGATTTTAAAATTAATTTTCTGGGTTTTTAGTAAATACTAGTATGAAATTATTGAATTATATTCGAATATACTCACTTTTAACATTCCAAAATTACTTTTATATTTTTTGTGCAGTTTTCGGCAAAGATGATATAGGTCACTGACCTAGTTTGGCGTAGAAGTTAAATTTTTTAAAAAATTATAGAGCGTGATGGGTGTTTTTATATATTAATCCTGTTATATAAACCTCATTATTGAGTGATAAACACAGTATCATCATTATTTGGAGGTAGGAGATTATTACCTCATTGCTCATTTGAGAAAACATACTGTCGGGTGTGGGCAGTGGAATAATAATTTCTCACCCCATATTTCCTAAAATAGAATCCACACCCATAACATTGTTGCATATTCCTACTCGTCTATCACCCCCAATTACATATGTGCAAAATGAAACAAATATTTTATACACCCAGTCTTTTGCGCTATAAAGGGTTAAAGAATCCGACGCCTTCGGCCGAGTTTGTCCCCACAATCTTGGGCATAGAAGATCAGCATGCTAGCAACTACGCCACCGAAGCCGGCAGTGTATGATCTTGCAGTCTCGTGATGCTATGGCACAGCGAGGTGGGGAACGTAACTGATCAGTAAATAATTGAACCAAAACGGAATCATCCCAAAACCGAGTTCGATATGTTAATGAAATCCATTAGAATCTAGAAAAATACTGTAGATAGCAAAAGGAGATATCGACAACAAAGAAATGTTCCCACAAATATCATTGAGCGGATATGTACCCAATGAATGAACGCCAAGCAGAACAAAATGTACACTCTCCGAAGAAGGACGAGTAAGAGTGAGCCACTTAGTAATGAATAAATTAAGATGACAAGTAAATGTAAATTATATGATCGTAGCTTATAAATGTCCGAATTAAATAAATACAATAATAAGAACATTTATTCGTTATGCCGGAGCCTCCGTGGCTTAGGCGGCAGCACGCCGGCCTCTCACCGCTGGGTCCGTGGTTCAAATCCCGGTCACTCCATGTGAGATCTGTGCTGGACAAAACGGAGGCAGACAGGTTTTTCTCCGGGTACTCCGGTTTTCCCTGTCAAAATATCATTCCAGCAACACTCTTCACTATCATTTCATTTCAACTGTCATTCATTAAATCATTGCCCCAGAGGAGTGCGTCAGGCCTCGGCAGCCGGCACAGTCCATATCCTCGCCGCTAGATGGGGGCTTCATTCATTCCATTCCTGACCCGGTCGGAGACTGGAAGCAGGCTGTGGATTTTCATTTTCATTCGTTATGCCAAACTAACGAATACGTTAGAACTAAATTAGCACAATGTTCCCTATTTTCCCCCCAGGGGCTCATGACTAGAAGGACGTGGTTTGGTGACCACGGGACCTCAGCTGAGTCTAGCATTGCTTTCACTTACTTGTGCCGGGCTCATCACTGCCACCTTCCCTCTCGGCCTTCCTTGGCCAAATCTTTTTCTCTTTTGACCCCGATGGTATTACGGTAACTGAGGCCTAGAGAGTCTTTCACTTTCCTGCCGTAATTGGCCCTTCTCTCATCCTTCCTAATCCTTCATTCTTCGAGGGCTCAGACCTCTTGTTTTTATTTTCCTGATACCTCCTGCCTTCCGATGAAGGCCCTAAAGGAGGCAGAGTGAGTGTAGCCCCATCACTTCTGGTGCATCCTGGATAGTGCTACACCCTCAAGGGCTCACGGCTGGTGAGCTGGGGATTTGGTGACCCCCCTTTCCGTTGCCTTTGGGGTGGTCCCTCTTCTCTTTTCCTTTCCTCTCTGTCTGTCTTGGCTCTCCTTCCTTCCTCCCAAGTCCCTCAATTCTCATTCTTCGTGGGTTGAGGGCATTTCCTTTCCTCCTGTCTTGTATTTACATTCTTCGTATTTTTGTTTCCTATTTCCTCTTCTAGTTTGTAAGTCAGCAGGTAGTTTTAGTTGTAGGTTTCATTTAATCATCTTTCATTATCACTCTCAACCAAACCATTAGGGGGTGATAACCTAGATGTTAGGCCCCTTAAAACAACAATTCTAGTCATCATCATCATCATGTTTCCTATTATGTTGTTGTTCATCCTTTTAGGGGTTTTGTGACATCATGGTCATGCAAAATGTGTCCGATAACTTGTGTCACCGTGATATCTGTAAAGTGTGTGTATTTGTATTTGAGGCAAGATTTGGGTAGGAAACGGCCATGGCCTTAAATTACCATCCCGTAATTTGCCTGAAGTAGAAGTGGGAAACTACGGAAAACCACTTCCAGTATGGCTGAAGTAGGAGTCAAACCTTCCTCTTCTCAGTTAAGCCTCATGAAGCTGAGTGTGCTCCGTTCCAGACCTTAGACCAGAATTAAATTTCTTGGCAGAGCTGGAAAACGTTCCCAGGTCACCAACGTGACGGACAAGAATCCTAGCCACTTCGCAACGAGGCGGACCTGTTTCCTCTTTTCTTCCAATAACTCTTCATGCATTAATTATTATTATTATTATTATTATTATTATTATTATTATTATTATTATTATTATTATCTACATGATGAATGGAATAAAGCTACTCTATATCATGCAATACCGCTATTCAATTTCATGTTATCATCAATATAAAATATTAACTTAGCAGTGTTCGATGGTTAAGCTTGCCTCGTTGCGGTTACAAATTTTGTTGTATACCACATAAAAAATTAATTCGAACAACTTAACCGCTGGCTCGCATTAAATGAGTGGTTGACACCTATGTAACACGGACAATTCACATTATCGCAGTTTTTTTTATAACGGCACAATGCCATCGTGAATAATTCCCTGTTGCCAAAAATACATCATAACATTGCATGAGTCAACGGAACATCGTGAATGTGAACTCCCCGATGTTGTTGAAACTTAGAACTTATGTTGGTCAGACCACAAGCATGTTGTTTCATTTAGGGGCTTGGATATCAGGGTAATCAATCTCTCTAATGATAATTTGTAGTATTGTGGTGTATGTTTCAGTGCATGTGTGTTTGTGATTGGGGCTAGGGATGGAAGGGAAGTGGCCCAACATTAAGTAACATCTCAACATTCCCCTGGAGTTGAAGTAAAAACTTAGAAGAGGTGGAAATTGAACTCCCATTTTTCAGCCCATTTTCATTTATGAAAAACTAGGCTTATGAGATCACCTCTTGTCCGTGTGTGTGTGTGTGTGTGTGTGTGTGTGTGTGTGGCTCCTAATAAAATCTAAACGGCTGGAGCTATTTCAATGAAACTCGGTAAGATCATAGTACTATTTTTGCCGACCTCGACTGTGTACTTCAAATTTTATTACGTCTTACCAATCTAACATGGTGGTTGTGCGAAATATTTCACCGGCATTCTATATCTCCAAAACAATTAATGATACCAGCCTGAACTTTTTTACGGTGATAAAGGGAATTAGTAGGAGTTCACCTATGAGACTTTCAAAAACCTGTTAACTACAAAACGAACATGGTGACCAAACGAAGTTGAAGCATTTAAATAGACTTTTCTCGCGATTTAACCATTCGAGCGCAGTGAAACTTGGCACAGCAAATGTTTATGCTCATTGTAATGCACTGACATTTAATTTAGTTCAATTGTTTACATAACCTCAAGTTGGCGGATGTGCAAAATTTCAAAATAAAGTTTATATATCTTGTATCCTAATTATGCGATCAAAGTCAACGTTTGAATAATGAACCTACGCAATAATCGTCATCTAATAGTACATAACTCTATGGGCTACATATATAGAAATCCAACATGGTGACCATCCGAAATATTTAGACGGTCCTCAATATCTATGACAGCAATCAAATTGAAAGTTTGTATGTTGATAGAGGCTAAGTTCACCTATGGGACATTCAATAACATGGTTAGCACAAATCCAACGTGGCGGCGACGCGAAATGTTAATATTTAAATGGACGTTTCTCGCGATTTAACGATCCGAGTGCAGTGAACTTTGATACAGCAATTTTGTATACAAATTTCAATACACTCGTATCTAATTTATTATATTTGTTTGCATCGCCACAAGATGGCGCTGTGCGAAATTTTAAAATCTCGTTTTTATTTCTTGTGTCTTAATCATGCGATTGAAGTTTGAAAAAAACACCTACACGAATATTCATGTAATAGTAAATAACTCTTAAGACCTACATATATAAATATCCAACATGGCGACCATCCAAAATATTTGACGCTTCTCAATATTTACGAATCTATTACAGCAATCAAACCGATGTGTTGTATGTTGATAGAGGCAATTCACATAAGTGGGATGTATGAACATAGGCTATGTAGTTCTTCACGGAACTATTTCTTCAGTTATTCTAATGAGTTGATAGAATCCTGTTCCAGACCAGTTTTTTTTGGTTAGTCAGGAGTCGAAGTTAGGACCTTTGAGTCAGGTGACAAAATCACGAAAGTTGGCTGTTAGTAATTGTGTGAAATCTATTTTACGGACATGGTTGTCTCCGCGTTCTTGAGGTGTCGACGCCCACTGTAGACGCCGGTACCGTAGCCTACTTCTACGGTTGCATTTTATTTAATTTAAATTAAACTAGTTATTTTAATCGGCTTCGGTGGCGTAGTCAGTAGCATGCTGAAATGCTATGCCCAATATCGTCGGTTCATTCCCAGCCGAAGTCGTCGGATTTGTAAGAGCGTTAAAATCCTTCAGTATGTTTCCTTCGGAGGGGAAGTAAAGCCAGCGGGCTCATATCATAGATTTATGTCATGAAAAGAACCTACCATAATTGGTAGTATGTAGCTAAATTTGTCAGTTATTTAGTGAGAAACACTCTATCAAGTTCCAACGTTCGTCGCTGGGTAATAGTAGCGTCTGGTAGCCAAAGTTGGAGCTACTTGAAGTTGAACTATCATTCATCTTCATTCACTTCACCTCTCATTAACTCCTCATGTGAGGTTTGCGTCAGGAAGGGCATCCGGCTTTAGAAACCATCAGCCACGTAGAATTTCATCGCATCTTATCCCCGCCCTCGTTGCAAACTGGATTAATAAGGGGTAGACATAAATAGAATTTAGTTAGTTTTTGTCTTGTCTTAGTATTAAACTTAAAATTTATATATATATATATATATATATATATACACACATCAAAAAAAGTTTTGCATCACCTCGGTTCCCAGATCTCCGGCATATAGACGTTGACTGTGTATATTGTATCAAAGATACAGTCCCTTTGACTGTTCATAGATGTCACTAAAACTGCTCAAAGATGTAAACAACCATGCATGAGCAGGGCCTATTAGACGGAGGGGGTACGACAGCCGATCAGTTCCAGTCATTCCACCAGGACGAAGGTACGCTGCTCATGTTGTCTGTAGTTCTACCATGCCTAGAAGGTCAATACCGCAGTTCGATCGCGTCCGCATTGTTACTTTGTGTCAAGAAGGGCTCTCAACAAGGGAAGTTTCCAGGCGTCTCAGAGTGAACCAAAGCGATGTTGTTCGGACATGGAGGAGGTACAGAGATACAGGAACTGTCGATGACAGGCCTCGCTCAGGCCGCCCAAGGGCTACTACTGTAGTGGATGACCGCTACTTACGGATTGCCGCTCGGAGGAACCCTGACAGCAATGCCACCATGTTGAATAATGCGTTTCGTTCAGCCACAGGACGTCGTGTTTCAACTCAAACTGTGCGCAATAGGCTGCATGATGCGCAACTTCACTCCCGACGTCCATGGCGAGGTCCAGCTTTGCAACCCCGACACCATGCAGCGCGGTACAGATGGGCCCAACAACATGCTGAATGGACCCCACAGAATTGGCATCACGTTCTCTTCACCGATGAGTGTCGCATATGCCTTCAACCAGACAATCGTCGGAGACGTGTTTGGAGGCACCCTGGTCAGGCTGAACGTCTTAGACACACTGTCCAGCGAGTGCAGCAAGGTGGTGGTTCCCTGATGTTTTGGGGTGGCATTATGTGGGGCCGACGTACGCCACTGGTGGTCATGGAAGGCTCCGAAACGGCTTTACGATACCTGAATGACATCCTCCGACCCATAGTGCACCCATATCGGCAGAATATTGGAGAGGCATTTGTCTTCATGGACGACAATTCTCGACCTCATCGTGCATATCTTGTGAATGCGTTCCTTCAAGATAACGACATCGCTCGACTACAGTGGCCAGCATGTTCGCCAGACATGAACCCTATCGAACATGCCTGGGATATGTTGAAAAGGGCTGTTTATGGACGTCTTGACCCACCAACCACTCTGAGAGATTTACGCCGAATTGTCGTTGAGGAGTGGGACAATTTGGACCAACAGTGTCTTGATGAACTTGTGGATAGTATGCCACGACGAATACAGGCATGCATCAATGCAAGAGGACGTGCTACTGGGTATTAGAGGTAGTGGTGTGTACTGCAATCTGGACCACAAATGCTGAAAGTCTAGCTGTATGATGGTACAACATGCAATGTGTGGGTCTCATGAGCAATAAAACGAGCTGAAATGTTGTTTGTGTTGATCTCTATTCCCTTTGTATTTAAAGGTTCCGGAACTCTTGGAACCGAGGTGATGCAAAACTTTTTTTGATGTGTGTATATATATACATATATATATATTAATTTTTAAATGTATTTACCTACCAATTACTTCATTCTTTCTAGGGCTGCCTTAAGGACAACGTTTAGTATTTGTTCGTCAACATAATAAAAAAGTATCATACACAAAAGTTAAATATCAAAAACTATACCAACAATTCCTATATTTTCACTATGCATCGCGTGTTATCCTAACCTGGTGACATACAGATAGTTTCAAAAAATGGCTATAGAACCTTTAAGAGCCGCTGTGGAAATGTCTCGAAGATGTTGTTGTGGAATTCTTCCTCTTCCTTCCAATAGTATCTTGACAGAGATATGGTCCATTTGTAGTAACCCATAGTTGTTTCGTAAATGGCTCTCATTTCAGTATCAACCTCCTCGGGGTGGCCACTGTAGAATATGAATCGAACTGTTGGGTCTATCACTCAGGTTTTTGACTGGGGCTTCATTGTCGGTGCGTCTGCCAGTTCGTCGAAAGTAATGAGCACAGCTGCTACTCAAGCGTTAGCTTGAAAGGGATGCTCTGCGTAGTCAATAACACCGTTCTGCTTATGGCGTGTGTCGTGGATAGCACAACCTCATCTCATATCGTAGGGGTTAAACGTGCAATGCTGAAAATGTCGTGAATACAGATGTCGCTATAAATCGGTGTCTAGTCCTTGTCTTGATGTGAATGTCCACACTCAGCTTAATTAACAAGGGAACGCAGGGTATTATGTGCACCTTGATCTCTGTCTCGCTCGGCATGCAAACTCTCCTTTCCCATCGATATTTTCGATATTATATTTACCTAGGTATATTCAAGTTTTATATACCGGGTAATTCAGCAGCCCCTTCCAATATCGTTTGCTGCAACCCAATTCACGCATGTTGGCAGGAAGGTCAATAATCCTCTGATTGCATATCCTGCAATCGATGCTGAACCCTTTTATTTTTCCCTCGATGGGACTACAGAATAATACGAGGAAAAATGATGGTGTCAAGTATCGTTTGCAGGATATGCATGCAGTGCATTAGTACCGTACGGGATGCAGACAGAGAAATATCGACCTACCTGCCAACACGCGTTAGTTGGGTTGCAGGAAATGACAATGGAAGGGGCTGCTGAATCACACGGTATATTGCTAGGGGTATTTTATTATCTGAGCAGTTTGTATGCACACAATTTCATATTAATGTAAGAAGAATACTTCTGCTTTTATTCAGTGTACCTAGTTGCGTTAAGTCACATTCTACGATTACATTATGTAAATTAGTCACCTGTGTTTCCACTCAGCGTACCGTTGAGCTTATCAGTTAGTAAGGTACACTTCACCAAGTTGCTAGCCAAGTTTTGTTTTAATTTTATTGATTCCTTGCTCCATAAAGTGGTGGGGTGCAGGCATGCAGCTCATCAATGGAGTTTTTTGCTCGAAGAATAAGAAAATTATTTATATTTAAATATGTTATGCACATAGATGTGAATAATGGCGAATCTGAACCACACCAGACGACGAGCCCCGCGGCACACCACACCGGAGCAAAACAAGACTGAAACAAAGCCCATTTGTTCAGAAAGCAAACAAGTGCATTGCTATGTATGCATATATAGGTATATATAGATGACAAAGGCAATTCTTTAAGTTCGACAGTCTCTCATAGGTCGTTGAGTATAGGAAAGAATTTAACAGAATGGGTTGCTGAAGGATTAGTGCATCTGTTCCATTTATTACGTGACCAGGCGCGGATTCAAGGGGGGGGTCACGAATTTTAACTGAAAAACAGATTTTTTCATTTTATTCAATACTGAAATATCTTTACTGGAAATAATATGTTCTGTAACAACTGTACATATTTACAACTTCATACCTCTTATAAAAAAACGATTATTTATATAACAAAATCAACTCGTCTATTTTGTTTAGCAAACCTTGTGATTAACCGAATCGATGTTTATAGTGATGTCACGATGAATGTGCAGCAATGCACGGATAGGAATTTGGGACTCTTTTCGCACCAAAAAATTTTGCCTACGTCCAAACTGCAAGCTTGGTTGGCAATTTAAGCTGTGACTTTCTCCCTTTGTCGGTACCAACTCGACTTGCCGAAACTGTAACGCACCTTGATACTTTTCTCGAAGCTCGATGTAAAAGTCGCAAAACACGCCGTTGCAATTTGTACGAATATTTTTGGTGCGCTAAATGCACCAAATTTCTATCCATGTAGCTTGCAAAAAAAATTGGTCTGGTTTTGTATGTCGGGTTATTTTGTGATTGCGTTTTTAGTGATACCATTTTTCTTAACAATTTTGATTATCTGACCCCCCCCCCCCCCCCCAAAGCCAAAGTCTCGATCCGCGCCTGATCGGAACAGCTATTGTGTGAGTACTGTATGAGTGATGTGTCACGTGGTCAAGGCCAAATATGCACGAGCACTATTCCTGTACTGTACAATAAAGTCGATAGCAAATATGCGAAACAGGTGGCACTTAAACATTAATATAACACTGTGGACGGTCTGGCTTGACAAGTGTTGATGAATTGTATACACTTGTGACCTTGAGAGAAGGCGTTATACAGATAAATCCAACCAAAAACGTTAAGAAATATTGTATTCGTATATTATTGAGAGATTCGCAGCAAGACACTCAACCAATGCCAATGTACTACGAGGGATAAAATTCTCCACTGTCCAACTGCTTGTCTGGCAGTTCAAAGTGTGTGTGGTTCTTTTTCTTACCCCGATTGTGGGCATTGCTATTAATTCATTAGAATTAATGTTTACAATGCGTAACTAACACTAGACTGAGATGTCCAAAAGCATTAATTCTTAGGAATCGATACTAATACTCTCGATAATGGTGTACAATTTAAGCTTCCTTTTAAAACATACATTGTTCACTTATGATCAATGTGTGTCATGTAACTTCAAAATGCCATCCACAGTAGAAGGTAAAGCGTCTATTAATCACATGCAATACACACAGTAACAGTATCCCCCTCCCCACAGACATACAAAAATAGTTAATACCAATTGGAGATTTGATTGCCGCTGAGCGTGGCTGCGCAGCGCCAGTGTTTGTTGTTTATTGTAGCAGCTGCCCCGCACTGTGAAGCGGGGAACACAGCGATGACAGAGTGCATTCTACAGGCCGGACGTTTGTTTTAGACGAGTGAAAAATCTTAATGGAAGCCTGGAGGCGAGTTACTGTAGTATCTGTGTTGTTATCAGCTGCCCCAAGCGGTCCGATGATTGACAAAGCTGTCTCACACTCCTACTGAAGTACAGTCATTGGCAAATATAATGACGTTCTGTTCGTAAATACGTACCGTGTACTTCCGCGTCACACAATACTTCAACGTTGACTGTACTGTCTGCAAGTCGGTGTCGCCACGTGCTCAAGTCTGGAATTCCATTACACCAGATCGGTGGTGACAAATGTGAAGCGATAGGGTGAGAGAGTGACTGTGTACAGGCGCACCCGCAGGCTTCAAGGTCAAGGACAATCGTCTAAAACAAACGTCCGGCCTGTACACATAAGGAGCTCGTGTCACCATGGACAGTTAAACGATGACTGAGGCTATTGGAATTGAGTCATATCCTACTCGCTCAACTGTACCTGTCAACGAAGCAGGCTGACGTGTGACACAAGTCAACAAAGAATAGTTCCCATCTCGACCGCCGGCATTCAATTCGTGAAAGGGTAATAACCATCTTTAACAGTGATGATTGCTGACACTTGTATATCTGACTTCAATACGTAGACAGTTGTTTTAGTAAGACCTGTCTGCATCTAACCAAGTTAGTACTTGTTCTCCATGCCTGCTTTGCTTTAACATTTTCAATTCTCTGTATTATCATTTCCAGCTGAATTCCTATCGAGATTTTAGAGGGAATAGTCCTATTCATGGAGAGAAGAACACGCATTCGTGAGGGAAATATTTCGTCAAGTCGCAGCGCGCAAGGCTGATGAAAGAGAAACTTGTAAGATTGGTTCTGCTTCAGAATATAAGAATACCGGGAAGAAGCATGTCGATAACTCAGTCGGGAGGAACGTCTGACTCTGCTGGAACACTTGCAGTTCATAGTTGCATGTCACCAGTTCCAAATCACGTTATTCCATTAAAACCTGAAATCGAGAACATTGCACCAAATACAGAATGTGGTGCGTTTCAAACTTCATATTTGAGAAACCTCATCTGTTATATAAAATTGGAAGAGTTTATTTTGTTAATTCAGCCATAGTTACACGTTTCATTAACAGGTTTCAAAGTGCCTGATAATTAAAAAAGATATTTGTATGTGTGTCAGTAAACCCACATGTACAGCAATAATCATTTTCACGATTATATATGAAACCTTTTGTGAGCGTTGGAGTGCATGTCCATCACCGGAGATTGGAGGTTTGAATCCCCGTGCTGACAGCGGCTAGTTTTTCGCATTACTTCACGGCAAATTCCTGGATAGTACCTTACTTCAATTCCCGGGGCATCTACTTTAGCACGAGTTATCACACAAGTTCAACACACACCCAAGTACACGGGGTTGATCACCATGATGTCTCAAGCTCCTAAAATGAATTACCAACAACAACCGAATGTACCCAATAATATAGTACGCATTAACTACTAGGTAATGAATCAAAAACACTCTAAGCCGAAACCCATGAAGCTACAGTGAAATTCACTGAGGAAAGTTTAAACCCGACCTTAAGTTTATAACTGTGGCTTAAGCTCTGTCTGTGAAATCAGGCGTAAATGTATCCCTTATGAAAATATGACGGTAAAGCAATTCAGGGAAACTAAGAACCAAGAGGGGGCTTGAAAACTAAGACAAATACTGTAATTGGTAGGGCGAGTGTGGTGACCACAATACCAAGAGCATTGACCTACATTGGGGAATAGAATCTTATTTCCAACTTCGTCTTATCAGAGGTTGTCAAACGACAACCTCTCCAAGTTCATATTTGTATTTAATATATGCAGTATAGCTAAAATTAGCCCAGTTTATTTTTAAGAACTGAGTACATTGTTAGCTCACAAGTTGGTATGGGGGAAGGGTTGCGAGGGCAAGCAAATTGGCGTCCGATGCCACCTCGGATAGCCAGGAGTTATGATACTGTACCGCGACACACACTGGGAACGTGACCCCATATTGCAGACTTACAGAGTCCTCGGCTCGCTTCTCCTTGGCGCGACACAATCACAATGGGACGCCCTGTCTCATCTCTCTCCATTTACCCTAGATACGAGACCTTCTACATCACCTCCGTGAGTTAACACAAAATATTTTATACACTCCCTTGGAAATTTCATTTCTGTTAACCTTCTTCACGAGCAGAAATTTATATTGCATTTTTACCCATACATATGAACCGCATGCTGTGTATTGCGATCTCCAGTGAAAAATAACCTGAATGGCGCGATGAAATGTCGCTCATTTTTGTCGAAACGTTTGATTGAAGTTTTGTATTCTTTAAATGAAGAATATTTAATTTAATTGAAGCCTGCAATAAAGTGGCCTGATATACCCCGAATTCATATATAATGCGGTGAAGGTTATGCCCTTCCTGAGGCTAACCTCGTAAGATAAAAGAACCTGTGCAAGGAGTTGGAAGGAAGTGTCCGTTGCCCATTAGTACCGTCTCTCAATTCGCCTGGAGTACCAGCTGAGGAACCATGGTAAACGATTCCAGTGGGTTTGAACCCTCTCGTCTATCAAGTAAGGAAATAACCTTTCTTCATAGCCTTGTGCTTTAGTGCACGTAGCTATTCGTTTCCAGAGTTCCAATAATATAGCCTATATACAAGTTAATCTGCCGACCACCCGGAAACAATAGACAATAGAATGGAGGTGTAAAACTGCATTAATGGGAGTTCTCGGAAGTAATCAGACGTAAATACTTGCCCGAGTTATGTAGTGCTCCTGCTTTCGCGTAATTACTTCACAGCATCTACGGAGTCCTTCCTCCACTTCACGCCCTGCCTTACAAAAGTTTTTTATACATTTGTACTATTTTTAATTCAACTCGTATCTATTGATTAATGCGATAATTCCTCTCCATTAACTTAGAGCTTTGACTTCGGTGTAAACCTTGTGTGGCAACTCATTGCGCATTAATCTGTAATTCAACACAGACGGACTCTTTAAACACATACGGCAAATTGGGTTTCAGTAAAACGAGTTATCAGGCAGTAAGTACTCTGTTTATCCCACAATCCTTCGGAGTATGAAGCCTTACCATAACAGATACATTTTCTTATGAAAATGAAAATCCACAGCCTGCTTCCAGTCTCCGACCGGGTCAGGAATGGAATGAATGAAGCCCCCATCTAGCGACGAGGATATGAACTGTGCCGGCTGCCGAGGCCTGACGCACTCCTCTGGGGCAATGATTAAATGAATGACAGATGAAATGAAATGAAGGTGGAGAGTGTTGCTGGAATGAAATTTTGACAGGGAAAACCGGAGTACCCGGAGAAAAACCTGTCTGCCTCCGTTTTGTCCAGCACAGATCTCACATGGAGTAACCGGGATTTGAACCACGGACCCAGCGGTGAGAGGCCAGCGTGCTGCCGCCTAAGCCACGGAGGCTTAACATTTTCTTATATTTAGTTTTATTTAAATTGATTCATTTACGAAGTTTGGGGTATCGTCACCTTGTAGTCAGATCCAGGATTTCAGAGAAGGTCATCGTGGCCTTCCATTCCATCAGTTATGTGGATTACATGTGAAAACCTCTTCTAAAGTGGCTGAGTTGGGAATCGACTGTGCCTTATATATATTGTCCTCACGAAGCGGAATGTATCATTTCCAGTACAAAGTCCAGAACTAAATGGTATTGG
Organism: Meconema thalassinum; assembly: GCA_946902985.2. Lineage (NCBI taxonomy): Eukaryota > Metazoa > Arthropoda > Insecta > Orthoptera > Tettigoniidae > Meconema > Meconema thalassinum. The sequence continues at coordinate 1,215,052,560 of OX336388.2, forward strand.
CAGAGCCAGAATCGAACTCGGGAGCTACGACACAGGAGTCTCAATGCATTGGCATATAATAATAATAATAATAATAATAATAATAATAATACAATAATAGTAATATTAGAAATAATAATAACTAATGCAAAGGGTTTCCTGCAAAACATAGCTCAAAAATCAAGTTCATCAGGTCTGAAGACAGAAGGAGAAGACTTAGCGACCGTATAAAGAAATTCTGAGAGGAGAAAAAGAGATTGGCAAGTCAGCCGATTGTTTACCGCAGTCCACAGTAGGCCCAATTTGACAGAAGAAAAAAGAAGCACATAATAAGTGAATTATAATTTATGACAAACAGGTTATAGGCCGTGACATTTCTACGTGAATAATTGACTTTGAGAATACGTTGCATTTGACTTTGGAACAAGTGAAGACTCACGGGAAAAAAGGGGCTACGTCACATTCAGTAAATATTTCAGGACAACAAATTTAAACTTTCAGCACTAAAAATAAATACTTAAAACATCCCAATTGAGGGTAAGCAATTTGGTTCTTTTGCCAAATTTATATCTTATGAAGGAAGTACATGTAAAACAAATAACAACTAAAGTTAAATTATAGAATGCAAACACATTTGCCATTGAAAGCAAATGTATTTAAATATCCGTATTGATGTAAGAATTAAACGTTTAAAATTATACGCCAAATCAATACATAAACAAATATATATTTTATATATTGGTACATGTTTCGACCTACAATGGGGTCATCCTCAGCCTAAAGAAAAGCAATTAAGAATTGAAAGCTAAAATAGCATGTGTGACTTAAATCTAAATTAAAATGAAAAAATTAATGATAATAATTGTAATAAGTAAAATATAGTAATAAAATGGATATCCTTACAAATGTAGTATTAATTAAATAAATATAAGATTGGTCTTTTAACAATAATTTAAAAAAAGTAGTTAGAAAATAAGAACTATTAGCGGTGAGTGTACAAATGTTAAGCTTTAAAAAATTTATCAAAATATACACAAAATAATTTAGAAAATCAATAAAATAATTCAGATCGGCCTTTGAGTTAAATAAGTTGAATCCTCTTCAATACGGAGTTTATTAACAATTTTGAATAGATGCCAACCAGTATTACGATGACATGAATTAATCTCGTTGTATGGGATGGAGAAATTCGGAAATTCATACAAGAATTTGAGTTGAAATGCCCAATATGGATATGTGGCAATTCTCATAATTGTCCAAAACGATTAGAAGAAAAAAAACGGGATTCTTGAAATGGAATTACGGTATTAGATGTTCCTCTTTAAATTTTCCAAACAGTGTTAGGTTATGTATTTTCCGCTTTAATGCAAACGTCGTGTTGAAAATTCTCCCGTAGTATGTAATGCATACATTAAGTATTTATCAGATCAATGAAGTAAAGGTGGCATGTCATTATCGAACGAGTGGCGGCACCACGGATCACCACGGAAACAAACAGTTCGACCAACCCCCACCAATGTGAAGGTAATGTTGATTCTTGCCTATGATTCAAATTGATTGATCAATTGAATATTTTGAGATCTGTATTTTTGTTTAATATATAATTCGTATATTGTTCCTCGTGGCATATCATCTAACTTCTCCTTCCCCAATCCTATAATATTCAAGAACTGAGTTATGAACACTGGTATTTTGGGGTGTTAATTCCTCTATTGAGCTCTCGTAGTCCCTAATTAATTCTCCATCCAATTATACATGGCCTCCTACTCGCCTCCACTCTTGCTTTCATTTGTCTTGTGGTTCTGGAGTTGACAGGCGGCTTTGGTCAGAGTCCTTGAGACTTCTGGCCCTGCCTGTCACACATACGTGTGGTGGAGCTGATTGAACGCATTGCAAATAACGCAAAGAATCTCACAAAGTATGGTTTGCAAAAACAACTAGTTGATGATAATTATGATATTTTCTTTGATAATTTATTTTAGGAGCTTAGGACCTCTTGGTCATCATCGCTGTGTAGCGAAATGTGTGTTGAGTTTTTGTGGTCAATGGTTAACGTAGGAACTTTATATAAAGTGTTCGTCTAACCCTTATTGTTCCCGTTTTCAAAGGGGTCGAGAATGAGCTGCTGTGACAGTCTATGTGGTGGTGGGTTTTAATAGCCGAATGCCCTTCCTGGTGCCAATTTGATGAGAGGAGATAATGAGAGATGAAATGAATGAAAATGAATGAAACTGGGCGAGGTGTTGGAAAATAGTCCCAGCATTTGGCTGGAGTTGAAAATGGGGAAACCACGGAAAGCCAATTTCTAGGAAGGCCGACGGTGGAGTACGAACCCACGTCTACTGAGTCCGCGGGTAGTTTGGCCTCATGGCCTAGCGCTGTGCTTTAGCGAGCATAGTTACTGCTGTCGATACTTGAAATTAAGTGTCATTCTGGCATTTTTCTGGAAAGAGTGTGGAAACCCCAGGGAAGAAGCAACTCTCAAGATGTATACTGTCAGCACCGAGGTTCAAACCTATGATCTCCGGACTTCCAGCAGGCTTGCTATCGTGGTGTGATGTGACTTCATAGCATTTTGTACGTAATTAGCGATTACACGATATGGTAAAAGTGGTCATAAAAGTTGCAGTTTATGATTACATAAAACTTAATAAACCTATTTAGGTGACAGCAAGGACCACCTTTCTTCAGTTTATCAGTCTGCCTTTCTCGCAGGACGGCGCATATTCAGAGAACACCCACCGTATAGGACATAATCTACAGTAAATAACATTGCTCTGTGCAATTTCTTTATGAAAATGAAAATCCACAGCCTGCTTCCAGTCTCCGACCGGGTCAGGAATGGAATGAATGAAACCCCCATCTAGCGGCGAGGATATGGACTGTGCCGGCTGCCGAGGCCTGACGCACTCCTCTGGGGCAATGATTAAATGAATGTCAGATGAAATGAAATGATAGTGGAGAGTGTTGCTGGAATGAAATTTTGACAGGGAAAACCGGAGTACCCGGAGAAAAACCTGTCTGCCTCCGTTTTGTCCAGCACAGATCTCACATGGAGTGACCGGGATTTGAACCACGGACCCAGCGGTGAGAGACCGGCGTGCTGCCGCCTAAGCCACGGGGGCTTGCAATTTCTTTATAATGTTTTTTTTTTGTTAATTCACTTAAGGGGCGTAAGAAATCTTGGTCATCAGCCCCGTGTAGATCGGTGTGTATTGAACTTGATGATCTGCAGGCTATTTATGTGATGGCTGTAGTAGTGTGTGTAGCTCTATTGAAGGGACAGGGATGAGGTTGGTACCCCGGGACTTGAAATAAGGTACTATCCCGTCATTTGCCTGGAGGAAGTGTGGAAAAACATGGAGAAAAATCACACCCAGAATAACTGCCGTCAGCGTTGGGATTCGAACCTGCAATTTCCGACTTGCCGCAGCTGTACTAGTTGCCGTGGTGGACGATTTAACGAGCACGGTTACGCCGAGAGATTCTTCATGAAGACATTCGTTATACATATAAAGTTCAAATATCAAAATAAGCTCCCTTGTCTATGGATATTAAGTTAACTAATTTCTCACCTACCAAATTATACAAAATAGTACGTATTTTCGCATACAGGCATGCATCCAGATTTCGAGACAATTAGGCAGGAGTCTGATTAACTCTACATGTTGCATTGTTAGCATGAAACGATTTTTTGAATACGAATTTGAAAACTTGCCGAAAGAACTTGAATTTGCTTTTAGGTATGTTCCTTTTTTAAATTGTGGCGAACATATGCATGCAATTAATCTTTTTCTCGGTTATCTCGCATTGCGTTTTCGATTTGGTAGGAGACCGTTGATCTCCAGTGAACAGATTTTTCCAAAATGTCTGCTTTTCCCTTTTCTCACCTTCTCTTTCAATTTACTCGTCTGCTCCGAACGAGGGCAGCGAGGTGACAGATGGCGAGAAGTCTAGTGAGCTTTCTCAATCATTTTTAATTGCTTTAATCCCCCACATTGAGCCCCTCCACGTGACCTCGAAACTGTGAAACAGAACCGCTACTAAGTAACATAATTCTCTTAGTGGACCCCTCTCCCCAATGACGTCACACACCGGTCTAAAGAACAAAGACACACATACATGTTTTATCGCTCCAGTATCAGAGTATTCCATTACACATTCTTCCCTTTGATTCACAAGGGTTTCATTTTCTGCTAAGCCAATACGGAGTATAAACTGATGAACCTAACCCTTTTAGTCCTGCCATCCCCACCCTCAGGCAGTGTATCATCCCAAAGGAGGGTGGGAGGTTGCTTACCAACTCGTAATATTGAAATGGAACAGTCTCAAGAACCACTCGAACGATTTTAAAATAGGGAATATAAAATGTAGAATTATAGTTACATAATGTTTACTATTCCAGTTTTCGTCACTCTTTCATTTTGTACCAATAGTGTGCAAGATTTTAAATTTAACCATCACCTCCTAGATCTACCTCTGCTTGATTGGCTGCGTGGCTCAGTGGTAACGTTCCCTCCTTCTATTCCCAAGGTTGCAGGATCGAATCCTGGTGCAGGCAGTTGCCATTTAAGGGTGCGCAAATGCTAGATTTACTGAAACTGTAAAAATCACCTTCGGGAAAAAATTATGTCACCCCGGTGTGTCTGAATGCCATAGTAGTTAAAAGAGACCTAAAGCAAATAACATTACTTTATTATTTTTATTTTATTATTATTATTATTATTATTATTATTATTATTATTATCATCTACCTCTGCTTCTCTTACCCTCTGTGTCCGAGCTCTTTACCCTCGTACGTAATCTCCTCTCCTCCATTCTCTTCGAATGACCCCCACCATCTGAGTCGGCTGATGCAATCAGCTTCATTTTTTCCATAGGTAATCTATTTCTTGTAATCTTTATACTGATATCGCTTCGGAATTTGCTACGATAATCCCATACAATTCTATATTGATTCTCCTTGTTTATGAACTGAGAAGCAGAAGCGCAGTTGCCCTGAATAAACCATTCATCCATCTTACGATGAAACGAGTGTGTAATCTCCCCTAATTACTCGGCCGTGCGTGGTACCTCCATGACTCACCCCGCTCCACTCAACTTCCGGTGACCTTAATGTGAAAATATAAATCACCCCTTTTGCTGCTGGTAGCAATCAGAGGGACCCTTTGGGCGCGCAGTCTTTCATTGACAAATAATCCGATTACCGAGATGGCGCGCATCTGATCCTCCTCGGACTCCTTGGACCGTGTTTGTAATCAAGTGGGGAGGACACTTTATAAAGAGACTTGCTTACAATACTGCCTCGTATAAAGACTGTCTTATGGAAGCTATCTAAATTACTGGAACTTGAACTAAACCCTGGGACAGTAATACGAGTTGGAGTAGTGGTTAAGGCGTAAGCCGTAGTCCAAACAGAATCCATCCCGCTGTGTGCAACGTCTTACAGGACAGCGTTTTTATCAGATAGATATTACGTGTTCACACGGGAGCTTATTGTCGGTCTTCCAATTGTGGCATCGAAGAGGAAAGGCTATATGTCAAGCGTTCTCAATCTTTTTGAGACCGAGAGCACCAAGTAGTCTACCGGGGCACCATTATATCGAATATATTGTTACCATTATTATTTATTCGAGCATGCGCTTACACATTCTCAGCATATTTGCTGGAAAGAAAACATTTACAATCCCAAAAAACAAAAGTTTGGTGCTTTTCAGTCGGTCAACACGAATGTACCCAAATGGGTTGGGTTATACCCCAATCCAGAAAAAAATTCATGAGATTAATAAATACAATAGGATGACCAGTTTCGATCGTCAAGCGATCATCATCAGATCCATTACACTTAGGCTATAAAATTTATGTTTGAAAATACGGGTGAAAATATTTACAATATGTAGGACACTTATTTAGGTTCAGTATTGGTAATGCAACTTGTCGGTATATGTTAGTTGTAATCTATATGATGTTTGATATGATATACATCATAAGGAGCAAATTCTCAGTGACTGCATTCCATTGCAGATTTAAAAGTTTCCCTCACTCCTTCAGGCTTAATTAGCCAAGAACAACCTTACTATGGGCCCCGTCGAAAGTATGACTGTTTTCTGCATAATCTTAAAAAGACCTGAGTCTAATTTAAAAACTATGAGAGATTCCCTTAAGTTGTTGGGAATCACGCCAGTGCTGGAGATGATTATAGGAACTGTCCAGACTTGTGCAATGTGCCATTGCTTCTTGATCAATTCTTGTTGGCTGGTTGGTTCCTCAGTTTAGGGGCTGCGACAACGCGGTCATGAAGCCCGTGTAATTTGGGTGTGTGTAGAATCTGTCTGATAAGCGGTGTTAAATGTGATGGCTGTATTAGTGTGTGTTATCCGTTTTAAATCAAGTAAGGACTGCAGTTCCTACATTTGCTAAATGCTACCGTTTACGACACCTAACTCCAAACTTGGCTACTAGATGCCACCGCAACTGGCACCTGACGACAAACGTTGGAACTCACAGAGCGTTAATCAAATCTAACGTACAATGGTGTGAAGCTAAATTTGTAGATTAGATTTGATTAACGCTCTATGAGTTCCAACGTTTGTCACAAGGTGCTGTTTGTGGTGGTATCTAGTAGCCAAGTTCACAGCTAGGTGTCGTTGATGGTAGCATTTGGTAGCAAAAGTAGAAACTACTTGAAATTGATAATCTGCAGTCCTTACCTGAATTACAGTAACACACACTAATACAGCCATCACAATCAACACTGGTTATCAGACAGATTCTACACACAACCAAAGTACACGGGGCTACATGACCCTGTTGTCGCAGCCCCTAAACTGAGGAACCAACCAACCGGATGGTCTTAGAATTTCCATTCAACATTGTCGTTTTATTTTACCTTCATGATTTATTCACATAACCTTTCATGAAATGGGAAATTTACTCAAACAGAAATTACACCGGGAACTCCTGAACACATTGAAAATGATGCATTGCTCTGTGCACATTGTGAGTTCTATATTAGCTTTGTGTGAAACAATACAACTGCGTCTAGAAAGTAATTTCACTCATAGCAAGTTTGAAGCATATTACTGAGTGCTTTCTTGCTTAATGTGATAGACCACCTCATAGTGTAGCGTCTAGCATTCTTGACAGACAGTTACGGGTTCGATTTCCGATTTTGCCAAGAAATGTAATTCTGATCTGAGGGCTGAAACGGGGCACACTCAGCCTCGTGAGGCAAAACTTAGAAGAGAGGGGTTCGATTCTCACCTCAGACATCTTGGAAGTGGTTTTCCGTGGCTCCCCACTTCCACTATTGGCAAAATGCCAGGAAGGTTCCTAAATTAAGGGTACTATGGCATTGCTCTTATGATTGCATTTAGTATCGCTGGGGATTATCTCGCTCAGTGATCAAGACAAATGCCCATACCTGTCAATTTATCACCCGGGCAAAACCGGGTAAGATTGCTAGTCATGTAAAAACCAATAAATCAGACTATTACTTCTTCTTATCACGCGAAGCAATTATTATCAATTCTCCATTCATTTTTCATTTTATGCTACCTTTGGTAACAACTGCATGTCAAGAGTACAAACTACGCGGTAACTCACACATATTTCGTAGCGATAAGTTTGCCAGTGTTTGTTGCTTGGTATTGGACTTTCGTGTCACCCACAGGCTACTCTTTCAAAGTACACTCTGATATTATTCCCTGCATGACCTGACTTTCTCATCCCGTCACGATATCTTGATCCGTGGCGACCATTGGTTCGTGTCTTGACTGCAGCAATATTTATTTTATGACTCCAGACGCCAGAGAAGAGATGCTACTTTAGCACTTTAAGAGGGCCGACTGCAGCGCAGTACTCAACTGGCTATATTTGTGTTATTACAGTTCTTATTGTTGCTGTTATTTCATGTTGGGAGTTTGGAACATTAAGGTCATCAACCCCGTATACGTGTACGTGTATAGTCTTGTTTTCTCCTAATGTCTGTTAACCTTTCATAAAAAATAAACAAAAAATATAAACAACTTAAATAATTTGAGCTATAAGGCAGTACAGAAGCAGGGAATCATTTTACAAGAGAAGAAATCCAACGATTATCCAAATGTACAGAACTTAATTTTATTGTCAGCTAACTGTTTAGTTCTTCTTCTATTGTATTTAACCGCCCTGTACATGAAGAGATCTGCATAGAGAGCCGTTGTAGCCTGTGCTATAGTACCAATAAATTATAATTTTAAAAATTTTATATTCAAAACCTGTATCATTGTGGTGTCCATACTAGTGTGTGAACTGGTGATTGAGACTAGGAATGAGAGGGAGGCAGCCTTCTGTTAGGAGCAATCCCGGCATTTGCGTAGGATAGAAGTTAGAAAGCAAGGAAGAACACTTCTAGGATGGCTAAGGTGAGAATCGAACCCACCTCTTTCCACACAAGGCTGAGTGACTAATCCCATTCCAGCCCTCAGATCTGAATTAAAGTTCTTGGCAGAGCAAAGGAATTGAACCCGGACTTCATTGATGATGGCGAATATTGCTAGCCACTACATCGCCAGATAATTATTCATGTTATTGCTATTTGTCGTTGTATATCATGTTGGTTTCTTTTCCTACTCCGTGCGTGAGTATTGAAACAATGTTCCAGCTTCTATCATTCGGCATCAAAGGATACTAAAAAGACAGAGTTTCTATAGCCCACCACATTATGGTGCACCTTGATTAGGATTCTCTGTCACAAACCATCACAACTGCGTGAGTTAAGGCTTGTAAATTTTGAAGACCAGTACTTCAGGTGGTTTGATGCTCAACCACGACAAGGATCTGTAGTTATTGGTTGCCTCAATTAGGGACTTTGGACATCTTTAATAATCAGCCTCGTTTGTACTTGCATTTGCAAGTTTTTTTTTATCAAGACTTGTGTTATTTTAGAACTTAAAAGGTTCATTCTGGTTCCGTATTGATAAACTAATTAGTATAAACAGGTTAAAGGTTCCGCCTGATCAATAGTTTTATTAATTATGATCACTGTGTGGTCATTAGTGGGACATGTTTCGAGGCCTAATTAATAGTTTTGGTCCCTTCATCAGCCGATATGTCAAAGAACGATACAAGATTATTTTTTGCGTAACACTTAAAATTCCCTAAAATTGAATTTTGTGTGGTGCACCATAAAGAGAAATTGAAACATTTTACGCCTAATGAAAGTGATGTCAAAAGTCTTCTGAACTAGGCCTATAAACACTTCCAATAGACGCCTCACTGTGGTCTTTAGATGCTATTGAAAAACACAAATGCACCGGTTCAGTATGACAGCAACAGTTCAGAACACCATGAAAACATGTTGGAATCAGCAGTAAAGATGGAACACTTAATTCCTCAATGCTTCACCAGCAATGTAGAAATATTAAAAGATAATAAAATCAATGAAGTCACTTCTTCTTCTTCTTCTTCTTCTACCTTATCCGATACGGACGTTGGCTACCACCATGGCTAACACCTTCTTATCCTGTGCAATCCTGAAGAGTTCCGTGGAAGACAGCCCAAACCACGTTTTTAAATTATCCATCCAAGTTATTCGTCTCCTTCCTGGTCCACGCCGTCCTTCAATTTTACCCTGAAGTATAACTTGGAGCAGACGGTATTTTGGATTCCTCATCATGTGTCCCAAGTATTCCAATTTCCTCTTCTTAATTGTGTTTAACAGCTCAGGTTGGCTGCTCACACGCTGAAGAACCTCGGCATTACTCACATGTTCTGTCCACGAAATTTTAAGAATCCGCCGGTATATCCACATTTCAAAAGCTCGAATCTTCTTTTCTGTAGCTACGGACAAGGTCCAAGCTTCAACACCATAAAGAAGGGTGGAGACAACATAACACTTCACAATTCTTTTCTTAAGCGTCATACTGAGATCTCGACAGCATAGTAGTTGTTTCATTGTCATAAAGATGGATCTAGCCTTCTCTATACGGCATCTTATTTCAACCGAAGGATCCCAATTCTCATTAATATTCTGTCCTAAATAAACCAAACTCTTGACTCGCTCAATCTGATGTCCATCGACTAAAAGGACTTGTGACAATGCTGGTTTTCGCGATATTATCATATATTTTGTTTTCTTAATGTTGAGGTCAAGGCCATATTGTTTACTCTTTTGATACACCATAGTAACAATCTCTTTAAGTCCTTCGAAACTATTTGCAATCAATACAGTATCATCTGCGTACCGTATATTATTAATATAATTACCATTGACCTTAATACCTTGTTGAATGCCATCAAGTGCCTCGGAGAAAATCTGTTCTGCATAGATATTATAAAGAAGTGGTGAAAGAATGCATCCTTGTCTCACACCACGCATTATTTCCACTGATCTCGATATATGTCCATCAATTCTGATACTAGCCTTTTGACCCCAGTATAAATTAATGATGATCCGAATGTCTTTCTCATCTATTCCTGAGTTCTTGAGTGCATTATACAACTTATCATGCTGACAACGGTCAAAGGCTTTTGCATAGTCCAGAAAACTTGCATATACATCCTGATTCACCTCACGGCATCTCTGGAAAAGAACTTGAAGCGCAAATAATGCCTCACGAGTTCCTAGACCGTTGCGGAACCCAAACTGCGTGTCACTGATATTCATCTCGCATTTCCTGTATATGCGATTATGGATAACTTTGAGAAATATCTTGAGCACATGACTCATAAGACTGATTGTCCTGAAGTCACTACATGACTTAGCCATCGGTTTCTTCGGAAGAGCAATAAATGTAGACAAGAGCCAGTCTTCTGGTAATATGCCCGTGTCGTATATCTTGTTATATAAATTAGTGAGCGTCACAATGCTATCATCATCCAAGATCTTCAATAATTCCACTGGAATGTCATCTTAACCAGGAGCCTTACCATTTTTCGCTATCCTAATCGCATATTTCACTTCATCCATGGTGATCATGGGTCCAACAACTGAAGGAATTTCGGGTCGGGAAGGACGATGATCATCATTAAAAAGCTCTTGTATATATTTCTCCCAAACCTGTAATTTTTCTTCAGCTTCAAATACCGTGTTACCTTGACTATCAACCAAGTTGACTGTGTTTCTTTTCCTGTGTCTACCTGAAACTTCTTTGATTTTCTTATGGACCTGGAAGTCACAGCCGTGAAATTATATCTTGCCAAATATAAAGGCATAACTTCAACACTTGCAATTGCAGAGATCGGCCTCTAATCCGTCTGGCTTGAGCAACAATTAATAACATAACTTACTAAATTGGCAAATTGCGAGAGGTTAAATTGTATGCTATCAATTAATATTGATACATGATATCAATTAATCTTATTTTATGTTGACCAACTGAAAACTACAATATTAATTATGTTATTTTAGTCGTTATAGCAGTATGTGTAACTGTAGTTATTTGGGTGTAGGGTAAGTGTAGACTAGGTTCCTCGGGAAATCAGATAAGGTACCGTCCGGGCATTTTCCTGCAGTGAGTGTGAAAAACGCAAGGTAATCTACACCCGGAATGGCGGCTGTCCACCCCAGAAGTAAAACATTTGAACTCAATACGAGCAGCTCCCCTTTCTAGTTGTAGAGCGTGACTTAACGGATGGCTCTCCAGCTCAACTGCCCTCTGGCAGGCTCAGGGCTATCTGTCCTGTACAATAGAGAGAGCTATATTGAGCTGGCAATTTTTGACGTGCTTCTGGGTTTTCACCAATCAGAACAAACCGGTCCACCTGGCGAGGCAGAGTAGACAAGGAATGGGGTAAACATGGAGGCATCAGAAGCTGCTCCCACTCCAAGAGCACGAGTTGGACACCTAAGACTTAACACCCCAAAGGTACAATTCTTCTTCTTCTTCTTCTTCTCCTTCTTCTTCATTTCCCGTTTCCAGTTCTCTGGGTCGGGTTGCGAATCAAGGACCTCCACAGTTGTCTATCCCTCCACCATTCATTTCCTTCTTTCAATACTTCTTTTTCTTTTACTCCTCTTTTCTCTATGCTTTCCTTCACTGTATCTATCCACCTTTTTCTGGCCCTTCCTCGTGGTCTTCTTCCTGGTATTTTCTCCATAAATATTCTTTTTTGTACTCTATATTCTTTCATTCTCATCATATGTCCGTACCACTTCAGCTTACTGGTCTCTGTCTTGTCTTGCAGTTTAGGGAACCCAGTTCTCTCCCTAATGTCCACATTTCTGGTTTTATCCCTCCGTGTCTTCCCAATTATTCCTCTAAGGAACTTCATCTCGGCTGCTTGGATTTGGCTTTGATCACGTTTTGTTATGGTCCAAAAACTTACCTGCTGCATATGTCAAAATTTGTGTGTAATACATTGAGAATAGAACTTTCTTGCATTTCTCTGGTACAATTCTGTTGGAGTGAAAAGAAAATCAGAATATTTGGATACATTAGCATCAAAGTTTCTCAATATCAGAGTCGGAGACTTTTTTCATCTCTCATTTACAGTTTTATGGGGAGTGATTCCCTGTGTCGCAGAACTTTCCTTTCCTTTCCTCAATAGGGCAGAAAGAACGAACCCAATAAAACAAGATATGCCTTTCTGTGAATTTTCAATTAGAAGGCGTTGCGATTTATTGGAGACGAGATTTGATGATATAGCGCGCTCGCGCGTGATTGTCGAGACATATAAAATGTGCCGTGGGTGAGAGCCCTCACCCACACACCCTGTGGGTATGAAAATACGGCATCGTTAAGGCTTGCAGGGAGGTGAGTCGCCTAGCTCTCAATATCGCTTCTTCATTGCAAACCCCCTCCCTTTTATCGGAGAGGGTGGAAGAGAGGGAGTTAAAGAGTTATAGGCGGTGAGAGGGGAGAGTGGGACTGGACAAAAAAGAAAATCCTTTTAAATCATGGTTACAATATCCACAGGAAAAATGTCGGCATTCATAATGTTCGGTGGTGAATCTTTCGGCATCTGTGATATCCCCTGCTTCAGTTGAATGGCATGACGGTATAGTCGCATTCGTTCTGAGGCATAATTGGGTCGGTGTGAGCTGATACATCATAAAAATGATGGTGCCAAAAGGTATGCTGACAGTAATTATTGAAAATAGAACCTAAGGTGGAAAATGTGCGTAATGCCTGCATGTCGATGTAGTTCCTTACTCCCATGCAATACGTTTCTCTCTCACACATGCATACACACAACTCAGTCTTCGTAATTTAACCGTTGCAATCCCTGCTATAAATATGCTATTTCCTTACCTGATGACATATACCGGGTTCTGTGCTCGGTATACGTATTTAGACTTCGGTCCCAATGGTTCTGGGTTCCAGCTCTGCCAAGAAATCTAAGGCTTGAAGGCGGATTTAAAGGCTGGAACTGAGTTTATTCAGTCTCGTTTAATTGCAGTGTCTCCCTTCGTAACACCGTCTGACATAAGTTTAATGAATTTTAAAATAAAATAAAAAGAAATAATAAAATGTAAATCCAGCTTTCTTTACGGAACCCTTTTGTCGCTCCTATATGGTTCCCTGTGGCCCGCGGATCACAAGCTAGGGTAAATGCAATATCACATATTTTTAAGCGGATGTACATTTCGTGATATATGTCACGTCAACCCTTTGTATCGTGCACTCTGGTCATCAGACCTACGTGGGTTTGTAAGAGGTCTGGTTGGATGGTTCCTCAGTTTAGGCGCGTGACAACGCGGTCATGTAGCCCCGTGTACTTTGGATGTGTGTAGAATCTGTCAGATAACCAGTGTTAATTGTAAGAGGTCTCCTGTGACGATGTTGAGGAAAATAAATAAATAAATAAATAAATAAATAAATAAATGACTGACTGAATGAAATGTACAACAACTTTCTGTGTAGTCGTATGAATAATTTTCTTCATACACATTAGTGAGACATGTGCCAATTAGTTACAAATATTAATGTATTGAAGTAACGAGAATATAGTAGAGGTAATAGGACTATTTGGAAATAAAGTATATACAGTTTATACAGTTGCAAATCAGGTCAGAGGAAACATTAAGATATGACGTCACTCCTCCAGTCCAGAGGTGTGTGTTTGCTTTGATTATCACACAGCTGATTGTACATGCATCAAGCGCCAACAGACCAATCGCAGAAAATAAAGTTAGTGCCAATTTTCAACACTGCGCCCTGTGTAAAGTAATTTCAGAGCAAGATTATGTACGAGTGGCAACAGTGTTAAGTTGTGTCATACACAATAACATTTGAAGGGAATGGGCCACAAGTTTTTTAACATGAAATTTAAAGTTAACGGACTCTTACCTTAATCCCCACCATAGCCGTGTGCTATAAATCACTCACCTTTATTGCAAGAGGGAGCCGGTACTCTGGAGATCGAATGTTCGAATCTCTGATAGCACTCACTGTAAGTGATTTTCCATATTTTCTCCATTTTCGTCAAGCCCCGCAGTAGCTCAATCCTAGACCCCATCAATGACATTTCACGACTGGCTGCGTGGCTCAGGGGTAACGTTCTCGTCTGCTGTGCCCATGGTTGCAGGATCAAATTCTGGCCCAGTCAGTTCGCATCTGAGGGTGCGCAAATTCGAGGAAGCTGTATCAGTAGATTTACTGGTTAGTTAAAGATCCCCTTCGGGGCATAATTGTGACACCGCGGCTTCTCTAAAAGCCCCAGGACTGTTGTTAAAATGGGCGTAAAACCAATAACAGTATTAGTATTATAAGCAGCTCGGTGGCATAGGTGGTAGCATGCTGAACTGCTGTGGCCAAGATAGCGGGTTCAAACCCGGACGAAGTCGTCGGATTTTTAAGAGCGTGAAAATCCTTCAGTATGCCTTCCTTCGGAGGGGAAGTAAAGTCGGCAGTCCCATGTCATAGATTTATGGCATGTAAAAGATCCTTCCACAGACTGAACTTGTGTAAAGCTAATTTTCTAGGTTATATTTTGTTGGAACGCTCTATCAAAGCTCCAACGTTCATCACTAGGTATCAGTGACATCTGGTAGTGAAAGTTGGAACTACTTGAAATTGAACGCAACTTGTAGTTCACCCTATGGGTGTCCGCTTGAAGCAGCTACGGCGTCTGGCGAGCCGAACATGTCCTCGGACACTCCCGGCACTAAACGCTGTACGTTAAATAAATAGATAAATACATGAAATTATTATTATTATTATTATTATTATATTGACATTTCACACTCTATTCGAGTCGCCACGAAATATTGAAGTCATTTATCAGTGCCCATTATCTGACATGATTTTCAGTAGGTCAACTCGAGTGTGCCCAGTTATATTAGGCGGGGAGTAACAAATATTCTACCACCCAACTTGAAATAAATATTACATGAATTATTTATGGACTTAAGGGGTTCCGGGATGAAGAAAATCTTCAAAATTCTCTTTTCTTTTTTTTTCCCCTTTATTGAGGCGAAGTTAGAGTTCAGGACCCTCTTTTTCATTTAACCATACACAATGCATCTTTCATGAATACTCATGTGTATTATTCTTAACCTACCAAACTTAAATACTAGCAAAACTTAAATGCCAGAATTAAAGTGGCAACTGTGTGATACTAACTAAGCTATACAAACTTCATACAGTAATAATAATAATACATCGAGTTTTAACAATGTTTTACTATGGTCATTCACTCACACATTCATACGCAAATTGTTCTAAAACTCAACAATTCTTCTAGGTTTGTGCCATGTCTTGTGTGGGGTTTCGCCTAGGACACCAAGTTGGCTCATCGTCGGGCTCTTGGTGTCCCCGCCCGGACCCCCACAGGAGTAACGAACTGCGCGCTACCTCCCTTTATATAGAGTGCAACTGCACTACTTGACTGCGAGAACCAAATGCTCTAGCAGCCTCAACCTCTCTATGAAGGCTTCCTAAAGGATGGTATATAGACTTTCATGGCCGGTGAATAAAACTCAGCAATTCTTCTAGGTTTGTGCCGTGTCTTGTGTGGGGTTTCACCTAGGACACCAAGCTGGCTCATCGGCGGGCTCTTGGTGTCCCCGCCTGGACCCCCACCTAGAAGAATTGCTGAGTTTTATTCACCGGCCGTGAAAGCCAATATACCAACAAATTGTTCTAGTTGGCCCATGAATTCAAGAGGAAATATTAACATGCACGTTTGGAAGTTGCTAGGGATATACAATTTCTAACGTCACGAGGACAATTATTCCAAATTCTAGTTCCTGACACGAGGAAAGAGTTACTAAAGGCAGATGAATAAGATAGAGGAATTGCAATTATAGAATCAGATCGCGTATGACGATCATGAAAGGAAGAAAGAGAACGAAAATTACAAGAGAGATAGTGAGGTTTACTTTCAATGAGAAGTTGATACATGAGTGTACAGTACATACAGGGTCTCCCAGGTAAAGTCAGACCATCAGGCGGCGTTTTCATTCTCCGCTACGGCAGCTGCCCCAGCCGAGCTTATATCGCGGCCTCGGCCGGGTTTGTGTCGCGCGTATACAATCTTATATGAAATATGACCGTACCTCATAAAAGATGCTGAAAGTGTCATCCTTCCTGGGTTATACAGGCATTGTATCTGGTAACCACATTCTGCCTGACGCGAGTAAGTTATGACATGTTTAAAACCTTTAACTGGTGACGTGAGGTCTTCTAGACTCCCAAGAAATTAAAAAAAAACAACTGTGCTTCTTTAATTGAATCTTGCAGGAAGCTGTTGTTTATGTTACCTTCTTATCTGTGTGATGAGACTTCACACCTTCGTTGATGAAAGTTTAGTGGATTGCGATTCAGACTGGCAACAACACAACAACAATACAACCTGTAAGATAAACTGGCGGCATTTAATGACAACAATGCGAACTTTTGTGTTGGCGTTGAAATTGTTATTCGGCAACACGGTATTGTTTCGTGTGCTTGCATAATCTGCGGTAGCTCAGTTTCAGTAAGAACTGTAAGTATGATTATATACGCACGACATTAAGCCCGGCCGAGGCCACGACATAAGCTCGGCTGGGACAGGTGCCATAGCGGAGAGTGAAAACGCCGCCGGACGGTCTGACTTTACCTGGGAGACTTTCAATTCATTTTCATGGCCGGTGAATAAAACTCAGCAATTCTTCTAGGTTTGTGCGGGGAGGACTACTTAAGATTGATACTGATCATCATGAGATACAGATTTTTAATGTTTTTTTTATTTGTTCTACTTTTAACCTGGAAAGTAAAGCATAAAAATGAGACACATGTGAGGAAAATTTTGAGGAGAAATTAAACCTAATGCACGAATGTAAAGCTCTCTGAAGTTTCTTGTTTTGTTCTCCGGTAGCATCTCCTAATACAACACCGCAGTAGTTAAATATAGGGAGTCATATTAAGATACGAGCCCTTAGTTTTCTAACGGTACATTTATTTTCTTCGTGGCTCATTTTGAAGGCTGCTTTCCTTAATCTTTCCCACAACCATGCATCCTATTGTTAAACACACAATGTAGATCTTTATTTCTTTCCCTATTTATCATTAGATTTCTCTTTAGTTTCCTCTCTATTCGACAGTAAAACACATTTTTATGAAAACAAAACGAGTGTTGCGGTGTGGAGTATACCTTGGTTCTAAAGCCAGAACTGTCGCAATATTATTGTTATTATTATTATTATTATTATTATTATTATAAAATGTTTCTGTTTTCTTTCAGGTAAGGAAAAGCTGGACTTATCAAACTAAAATATCATGATCGTTGTTCCTGCGTTCTCTTCTGTAAGTAGGCCTACTGCTGCTAATTCCAGGTATGTATAAAGATACACTTTTAAAATTTCCTACATTCGAAACATTGTCATATAGCATATTAAGACTCGCGTAAGTGAATAGCTATACCCAAATAAAATCAATTATCGAAGTTGTAATGGTTCTGTCTTAGCATATATGTGGCATTCTGAAGCTTGGTAATTTTATCTCTTAAGGTGTCAATCTACACTGCTCAACAAAGTTTGGACTACCGTCATCAAATGTATGCTGACGCTGCCAGAGAGGAGTGCGACCTCATACCCCAAGATAAACTTGATGGTCTCATTCAGAGCATGCCTCCTCCATGTGCGGGGAGGACTACTTAAGATTGATACTGATCATCATGAGATACAGATTTGTAATGTTTTTGTTTTTAAAAGGGACACTTAGAAGCGAGCTTACTTTGTTTTTGTACCGTTTCATTGTTATCTAACCACGATTGTTTATTGTTTTCAGAAGGACTGATGCTTAGTTTGTTAATAAGTTATTGTGTAAACCTCAATGGGTTTACTATAAGAAGGCATTGTAGTAAAATCTATGCTAGTCCAAACTTTTGTTGAGCAGTGTAGTTTAGTTACAATGCAATTTAATTGTTATTTTCTCTACAAGGATAATAATAATAATAATAATAATAATAATTATTATTATTATTATTATTATTATTCCGTGTTGGTTGCTTACAGAGATGTGCTCACATAACGCGCAGGTGTTTGTGGTGTAGCCTACTCGTCGCTATATGTCAAGGAACAATGAGGCTTTAAAAATGTCGTATTGTTTGCCGTGATCCTGTCTACACAGTAGCGATAATGAGTTCTTCACTTGTTTACTCTGTCTCATGAAGCAGGGCACCCGCATTCCGTTTGTCATTTAATCATCCCCTCCCTCCCCCAGACTCCGCATGTACACAAGAGTCGAGAACGATACAGATAGTGTTCACCTGCTTCAACATGGTACACTGGTAAGCCTGCATGCGCACCAGAAGAATTTGGCAATCGAATTTTCATATAAATGAAAAAGCTTAGATTTATTAGTCGCTTATACCGGATGTGTCACCTAGGAGTTATAAGGCATATTTTCTCTGCTGTTTCTGAAGATATTTTTCATTCTGATATTTTTAATGTACCAGTAGATTCAAACTAAATAGGGAGAGTTTTTGCACCAACGTCATGCAATGCCCATTTGACTGAAGTGTTTCGAGATGTGTTACCACTTCCGGAGTTGCTATATTGCTAGCATTTCCCCATTAATTCAGTGTCGGTAATCTTAATCATGGCAGAATGGCTGGTAGGCAAATCTTAATCTTAATCATGGCAGAATGGCCGGTAGGCAAATCTTCGTTTTATTGCAGTAACCAATGATGCCTGTGCTTGCACTGGTGCAATACCTGCTCCTTATCCTGGGTTATTGGTATTAGTATAATTTTGTAGATTTTATTATTTTCAATGCTTTATATTTCCGGTTTAGTTTTGAATGTGCTCGCGGGTTTAAACAATTTGTGTTATATTTTGAGGGCAATATCTTACGTTTTATTCTTTGATGTTGAGTTTTATGTTTATTCTTGTTTCTTTGACATGGATTTTTGTTGTTTCTTAACAGCGGCTAATTTTGGTTCACAGAGGCTACGGGAAGTTCGACATTTTTCGTAATTTGAACATGAAAGTGCATAACTTAAATGGCAAATGTTTGCCATGGCCGTTGGTTTCGGTTATTGTGGTGTGGAATTGATACTTTTTGGAGAGTACTCTATTTAGGTTGGATTTTGACCTTGTGTGGCTACGGTGTTAATTATTGAATTTAGTCGGACCTGGCTTCCCATCCATCCTTTCGCCACGCCAGATGTTGCTTAACTGTGGTTGACATAAGGATTTTTTTTGTTGATTTGTATAAGTTTATGGTGCTGAAAGTTAGCTTTTCTCAACTCCGCTCTGTTTACTTGCCTGTTGTTATTGCCTCATGTTTACCAATGTGGTGTATAAACGGCCCTTTGGTCAGGTGCTGTGTTTGTGGCTTGGTATTTATGGGTGCTGTAAAGAGACGTAGGTCGTAGCGTCACCGTTTTGTGTATTGTAATGTTTGATTGCAATGGACGTGACCGCTCCTGGAGAGGGGGCGCAGGACCTGCCCCTCGTATTTATTTCGTAGTGTCGGACCGCGCAGGGAACAGCCCGAGCTACTACCAGCTCTGACCAAGACATTTTAAGATACAAGGAAATCTTTTGTGAAGTTTAAAATTATCTGAGCGGTCGTTAGAGGCAGGTCTCTAAATTATTCCATTGCATTATTCAATTCAAGAATATTAATAACGTTGACCGTGTAACGAGAGCAGTAGTTTCCTTTTGAAATCAAGGAAATTCAATCGAATGATTCGAATTGCTCGAGAAACTGTACATTTGTATTATTATTAGGTTTATTATTATTATTTATTTATTTATTTATTTATTTATTTACCGTAAATCATACTGGATACATGGAAGGCCTAGTGAAAAAGGGCAAGCCCCACATACCTATTTTATTCCTCACCAACCTCGTAGCCGTGTGTATTAAATTGCTCATCACGACCGCGATGGGGACCTGCAGCAAGTTCAGAGATTGGAGGTTCGAAATCCGGCATTGACAGTGGCTATCATGAGCGTGGTTTTTCCTCGGGTTTTTGCACACTTTTTCAAGTCCCGTGGCACTTACCTCATGCCCGACCCAAATAATTGGAATAACACACTGTACTACAACCACCAGTGCAGCAAAGGTCATGAGACAAATTGAACAAACTCCCAAGTACACGAGACTGATGACAAAGATGTCCCAAGCCCCTGAAATGAATAAACAACATCTATATTATTTTATTGCTTTATTCAGTTCAATCATATTGTTGACCTTTTTTTTCTGGAAAAACAAACCCAGTGTTACGAATTGTATGAGAGACTGGACATCCAACGGGTTATTATCAGGTTTTATTTCTTAGGAATGGAATTTTAGTCTTTTTCTTTTTGTTTAGATTCCTTCAACGAATGTTTCAATTATCATGTAAATAAACCTCACAATATTTGTTTGACTGTAAAACATTATATTCTGCATCCTAATACTAATCAATAAACGAATTCAAACACACAGTAGCTTCCTCGGTGAGTCATCGAATAGTTTTTGTCTCATGAACCCAAGATCACGGGTTCGATTCCCCATGGAGTAAATCGATTTTTGAAGAGTGGCAAAAATCCATGGCACTCGGATTCGTACCTTCGCGGCTCGTAAAAGATCTCTTTTATCATATTTGGTGATTGAAAGATAATATTAATTAATTTCAGCCACAGATTGCCCAGGTTTTCACTGCCATATGGCAGGGTTACGGAACGTCGAAATTGGAGAGTAGATCGCCTGAATGATTCCAACTCATAAGATATACGCCACGGTACCTCAAGCAATACAAATACTATTATTTTTGTAATAATTATTATAATTGTTTTTCGATATTTATGCTTTTCAATCGGTCAATACGTTTGTACCCAGTTGTATTGGGTGTTATGCCCTAACCCCGAGAACATTACATGAGATTCGTAATTTTAAGGGTTAAGGAATAACACCCGTTACAATTTGGTACAATCATGTTGACCGACTGAAAAGTATACATTTTGTTTACTGAGTTAACACTGAAACAAGGATTTCAACACAATAATAGTATTATTAATAACAATGGGAAGTAAAGCCGGCGGTTCCATGTCATCGATTTATGGCATGTAAAAGATCCTTCCACAGACTAAACTTGTGTGAAGCTAAATTGTTTGGTTGGATTTCGTCGGAACGCTCTATCAAAGTTCCAACGTTCACCACTAGGTATCATTGATATCTGGTAGTGAAAGTTGCAACTACTTGAAATTGAACGGAACTTGTAGCTCCCCCTAAGGGTGTCCGCTGGAAGCAGCTACAGACTCAGTCGAGCCGAACATGTTTTCGGACACTCCCCGCACTAAAAGCCATTCGATAAATAAAATAAAATTATTATTATTACTATTATTATTATTATTAGACTATCACCATTTCCGCATCCGCGGTACTTCAAAGATGTTTACGTCAAGTTGTAGTCAAACTTGTCAGTGCATATCCACCTTCAGTGTATCATCGATAAGAAAAAGGAGGAGAAATTGCAATGTAGCTATTTTTTTAAATATTTTCTACTGTGGGACATCGTGGAGCCTAACAAGTCCCAGTAAATCCTGAAAGCCTGTAATACTTCTGGCTGAGGGACTTATGTAGATTGTATTTTTCTTTCCCTTTATTGATTTTTTTTCACCCTATGTATCAAGATATTGGCATTTTTAATATAAATGTGTAATCTCGGAGGCCTTAATTATAGTATTTTTCTTGTCCCATCTATCTTTACCACAAGCAGACTCCCCTCCTGTGTTGTTCTCTTGTGGAATGACGGAAACCCCTGCACCCTCTTGTCTGAAAAAGACGCATTTTAAAATTCTCAAAGGAAGGCCACGTAATTAAATGATAAAATGTCTTCATGTTGAAGGCCTTTGCATCCCCAGCTCTTATTTGCCGCATAGTTTGCGTGAGATAGGCCTATAGCGTATTTTCTTAGTGTATGTGGTAAATACCGATAAAAGTTCAACAGCACTTTAAAGTACTCCGGTTGAAGAGGTATCTCTCTGCATAATTTATTTGTAATGCGCTCCGACCATCAGTCCAATCACATAGAACTTTTCCATCTTCTAGGGCAGACTCAACTAAATCTGCAATATTAGGGGATTTATGGTAAACACGATAAATTACGGGGAAAAGTTTCAAAATGTTAAGATAGAAATTAAATTACTAGCCTATATATTTATGACATAAATACAGTTCTTACAATTTCACCTGGCATGGGTTGTCTAAATCATCTAATAGCCTGCTCAAAATGACACCCTCGAATATATTTTAGGGATTTATGGTTGATACTAGTGGTACTATGGCTAAATCCATGGCACCTTGTCTAAATACACAAAATGGTAAGTATAATTATATGCGTCATTACCACCACGACCACGTCACCGAAATACGTTGTGTTGTTGTTGTTGTTGTTGTTGTTGTTGTTTGAGTCTTCAGTCTTTTGACTGGTTTCATGCAGCTCTCCATGCCTCCCTGTCCTGAGCTAATCGTTTCATCTCTACATAGCTACCACAATCTACGTCTGAGGCAATCTGTTTAACATATTATAACCTTGGTCTACCCCTACAGTTCTTGTCCTCGACCCTTCCTTCCATAACTAAACTTACTATTCCTGGGTGTCTTAGTATGTGTCCTACAAACCTATATTTTCTCTTCATTAGCAGTCGCCAGAAACATCTGTCCTCTCCCACTAGTCTTAATACCTCTTCGTTTATAACCTTATCTGCCCATCTGATCTTCACCATTCTCCTGTAACACCACATTTCAAACGCTTCAATTCTCCTCTTTTCTGCTGCACCAAGAGTCCAAGTTTCTCTTCCGTAGAGTGCCACGCTCCAGACCAATGCCTTCAAAAATGACTTCCTAACACCTAAATCTATATTCGATGTCAACAGATTCCTTTTCTGTGGAAATGCTTTCCTTGCCTGAGCTAACCTACTTTTTATATCCTCTTTGCTTCGTCCATCACTGGTTATTTTGCTTCCTAAGTAACAGAAGTCTCCTACTTCCTTTAGTTTTTCACCTGCCAATTTGATGTCCATAGAGGTTTCTGATTTATTGCGGCTGCATTCCAATATTTTTGTTTTAGATTTATTAATTTTCATCATGAATTCTTTCCTCAAGACGGAGTCCATACCATTCAAAAACTTATTCAAATCCTCAGGCGTGTCGGCCAAGATGACTATGTCATCGGCAAATCTCAGAGTTGAAATTATTTCTCCTTGAATCTTCCCTCCCACTTTAAATTTTTCTACAATTTCCTTCATTGCTTGTTCAATGTAAAGATTGAAAAGTATGGGTGATAAGTTGCAGCCTTGCCTTACACCTTTCTGAATATCAGCTTCTCTCTCATGTCCTTCAGCTCTAATGACTGCTGTCTGGTTTCTGTACAGATTGTAAGATTACTTCACAAACATATATCACAAGTTTTCATGATTTTACCGCTAGATGGTAGGGCTTGTCGTTTCGAAATTAAACACAATTGGTGAGATAAAATCGTCTCTTTCATTGGGGCATAGAAAGTATAGGCCTATGTGACGTGTTGCGAAATTAGCCGTACTGCGGAGTTTGCAAAGTCTCCCCTATATTGCCTTGCATTACAAAATAGTTGTCAGCTCCGCATACATTGCGCGCTGGGCTCGATTCGATTCGATTCGATAGTTGTAATAATTTTAATAATTCGGCCAATTGCCATTTGTTTTATTTTTATGTCGGGTCAGGCAAGGGAGTTTGGAAGGAATTCGGCCGTGGATCTGTTGAAAGGAACCGTCCCAGAATTTGCCTGGTGGGGAAAATGGGAAGCCACGAAAACCATTTTTAGGACGGCTGAGATGAGATTTGAAAACACGCTCTCCCGATTTATTTATTTTTCGTATGGCTTTTAGTGCCGGGTGTGTCCAAGGAAATGTTCGGCTCGCCTTAGTCTGTAGCTGCTTTCAGCGGACACCCTTAGGGTGCTACAAGTTCCGTTCAATTTCAGGCAGTTCCAACTTTCCCTACCAGATATCAGTGATACCTAGTGGTGAACGCTGGAACTTGGATAGAGCGCTCCGACGAAATCAAACCTAACAATTTAGCTTCACATATGTTTAGTCTGTGGAAGGATCTTTTACATGCCATAAATCTGTGACATGTGACCGCCGACTTTACTTCCCCTCCGAAGGAAGGCTTACTGAGGGATTTTTAACGCTCTTAAAAAATCCGACGACTTCGGCTGGGTTTGAACCCGCTATCTTGGGCACAGCAGTTCAGCTTGCTACCAACTACGCCACCGAAGCCGATGGCAGCGAGGCACGAGGTAGCGCTTTAGAGCTCTCGACCACCGTAGCCGGTTACGGAATAGTTGTAGATACATTTACACCGGCTGGCCAGTGTGAGATCGTTTGATCATAGTCACTGTGAAAGAGTTGTTTATGGTCCATTGAGGGTCTTTGTGACATCATGGTCATGTACCCCGTGTAGTTGCATGTGTGGCTGCGGTCTGATAACCTGTGTCATGGTGATGGCTGTCCTGGTGTGAGAATCAGTAATTGGTCGCAGCTCGAGGATTTCAGGGTGCTTAAATGCGAGTGAGGCGTGTCAGTTGATTTACGGGCACTCTAAAGATCTCATTCAGGGTTAAAGTCTAGCACCCCGGAGTCTCTAAAAGCTACAGTAGTAAAAAGGGACGTAAAACCAACAACATTATTATTATTAATATTATTATCATTATCATTCGATTCGTTATACCCAAATAATGAGCGTTAGAACTTATTTACCTTCCCAATACAGTTTCTCTTCATCCGTTCACTGTGCTCTCTTTTGCGTTCTTCCGAGTAGGTTTCTCTGCAAATTTGCCACTGTTTATTATTATTATTCTAAATGTTGGTCTAATATGAAGGATTTCTTCGTTGATACCAATTTATTGTAGGTCTTGTGTTATTTCTATTAGGCAAGTGTTGTGGTTTTTCAGAGATACTGATAGTTTTAACATTTTCTTTGTTAGCCTATTGTCATCCATTCTGTATATGGAACAATACAATGTCAGTCTCTTTTTCCTGATGTATCTGTGTTTTTTAAATAATTTGATAAATTTCATGTAGATTTATTTTCATCCAAACTCCGTTTTCATATGTTGGTCCTAATTTCTTTGAGGGTTTTTCTGTGTTGCATCGTGATGTTTTTGACTTGTGATCTGCCCCTATTATCAATGTTTCAGATGCGTAAAGTGCTTATGGTTTGACGACAGTATTGTAGTGTCGTAACTTTGCGTTTAGTGATATGGAATTTGTATTATATCAGTTCCAGGTAGCTTTATACAGTATGCGTCTTGTAATTTTGTAATTCTTTCTTTGTTTGCTTCTTGACTGAACCCTGCTCGCTAAATAATTTCTCCTAAAAACTTGTATTTATCTACTTGAGAGATATTTCCAAATTTGGTGATTCAGGGTATGGTTATTGAAGCCTCATTCTTATACGTCATTTGGAGTTGTTATTATTAGTCTGAAATTCTACGATCTTTCTCATCTTGTGTAGAGTCATGTTATCTTAGGGTGTTAGCAGACAGCTTTGGGTAAATAAGATGTTTGGTAGGTAGAAAGATGGATGGATAATGGCGGCTTATTATTGTGTTAAATTTATAAGAACAGTTCATGCTACTCTTACTATAACCTTTCTTTTATTATTCCTTCGCGAGTCATATCTGGCATATTGTAAGATCATGTATACTCCAGGGACTTATCGATCTGACGAGTTGTGCTATCCTGAGTTGGGTCGGGCAAGGTTATTGGAAGGTATTATTGAGGTTTTTCATGAGTGGTGTCGAGGATCAAACAACTATAAGGAGGTAGGTGTTAAAATGGCAAGTTTGGTTACCTACCGTTATTATCAAATAAAGGTTGTGATCTGCCTGTTACCATAACTTTCAAATAATTTGCGAGGAGCAATGAATGAACAACTTGCAGTATCTACTGTTAAGTGGAATGTTGAATTTCTTGACAAGAACGCCAGTAAACTTCCCTGTTGTGGAGTCAAGGGAAGCTTTTAGAAGGAGCGAGTGCAAGTGGATATGGTTATATCTCGTAAGTGGTTTGTACCATACAAGATGAGGTGGAGAACAATGGCCTGAATGGCCGTCAAATGGACCCTCACTGAGGTAATGACTCATTAAGGTTTGTGCCTAAACAATTCTCCTCATTGTATTGGTGAGCAGCATAGAGAGAGAAGCTGATTCGTTCCCCGAACGTAACGTGTAAGCAGCTGATTTCAGTACTGAAATGAGAAGGCTGTAAATAATTCGGGTCAAGTAGCAATCATGACTCGATTCCGCCAAACCCTTTGCACACCTTTATGTATTACATGCCTCTGTCTCGTCCATTATATGAGATTTTCTCATAGATTGTTTCATATTCTTTGCAGCCCTGATCTTCAAAAACTCATCTAGATGATACAGGACTTCAATCCTTCCCCAAAGATCGCGTCTGTCATTGAGGAAATCCGCATCCAAATCAGTCTAGTAGTTTCTGAGTTTAAAGTCAACAGACGGAAACCACAAATCGATGAGTATCTCGATGCAATAATAATAACAACTAGTTGGCCTGTTCGAGAAATCTTGCGTGTGTTAAACCACCCGCCCGGCTTTAATGTTCGATGGGCTCGACGCCACACAGTTCTAAAAGGGGCTAACATCTTGTTTATTTGGTTAAATGAAATCAAAGTGCAATTCGTCACTGCTGCAGGTAATTATTTTTCTTTTGAATGGTTACTTAGTTACGATCGATTAATTGTGAACGTCCCATGTGTATAGGCGAGTGTTAGGCGGGCTCTACGCGACACAGTTCTGACAGGGGCTCTCGTATTGTTTATTTGTTTAAACGCACTTTATTGACAAATAAATATATTTCCGTTGACTTTTCAATAAATTTAAGATTTTTCCTGTGTTTTTGAGGCGATTTGGTAGATTTCGTAACAAAGCTTAAACTCTGGTTTAAGAGCTTGAATTTTGTGAAACATAAACTCTAGCGTTCTACAGGGTGCCAGGAAATGTTATCCGCAGTGACTACGGGCTTCTGCTCGAGGTAGCATCAGCAGTTTAGTTGGCAGCACGGTGTCCTTGACAGGGTGAATCCCACACGTGTGGGCTGTAAGCTGTCAAAATCGTCAGTGTGTATTGCAATAAGCGAGCGTGTGTGTCCTCAGCACTTCCAGCATCTGTTATGAATGGCTGTGGTGAGTGCCAAGTTTTCTGTTTGTTTTAATACAAGCGACAGACGTGCTGCCAACGTAACTACTGATGCAGACGCTTGTAGGCACTGCGGAGAACATTTCTTGGGGCCCTGTATATACTGTATTTGATGGTAATAATATTAATAATTACGCTTCTCTGAATGAGATCCAATTTGATGACTCCTTCTGTCCACCTCAACATCTTGATCTCCATTAAACTTCACCTACGCGTCGCTGATTCGGTCGTTGCCTGCCAACTTTCGCAACTATAGAACGTGACAGTGTGGATGACAGTGCGATAGCATTTTGACTTGAGGTGATCCTTTCAATCTACGAACGCAGGTGAACCATCTGTTGTTGCTATTATTTTTTCCGCTGTGCCTGAGGTTGGAGGATCAAATCCTGGCACAGCGAGCTGGCATTTGTGGGTGCGCAAATGCGAGGGAGATGTTTCAGTAGGTCACGGGCACGTTAAAGATCTCCTTTGGGGCGTATTTCCGTCGCTCCGGCGTCTCTAAAAGCCTCAGTAGGCAAAAGGGACGTAAACCAATAATATTCAATAATAATAAGTATAATAATAATAATAATAGCTTGCCACGGTGGGTGAGTGGATAGCGTGTCTGTCTACTAACCCTATGATTGCAGGTTCGCTCCTGGCCGTGGTAAGTGATTTTTGAAAGGCGGCAAAAATACGACTCGCATGTCATACGATGCTGGCATGTCAAAGAACCCATTTGAATTCAGTAGGCCGTGTTCATAATGGCAAAATTAATCTCGGGAGTTGCCGCCAACACAAAGTTCCTCATTTCTCTACTAGAAAGCGCTATAGTGTTCAAGGAGCTTAACCTCTTTGACTTTCATAGTGCTTCAAGGAACAATGAAATTCGACAAGCAAGCTGCCCTCTGGGTGTCAAATAACAAAGCTTGCACCCGGCACCCGAGGCCATACGATATATTTATTATTATTATTATTCTGTTTTGTTGTGTTATTCCTCAAACAATTATATTCGATTTTACTTACAATTGTAAATTCTTAATATATGAAAATGGGTTGGATACGTCAAAGATATTGAAGACCGTCGTTGGCATGACTTTTTGGCTGATGGTGTTTGTGGTCTATCGTCACAAGAGATCAGGACCTTAAATGTCATCGGAAATTAGAGACCTTTACTCTTGAGAATGTCAAACCAGATTTACACCGGATCAATGCAGCACTCGAAGCAAGTCGCTCTGCCCGATCTTCTCCAGGTCACCATATTTTATTGACAGGTATTTCACGACTTTATTGCTAGTGCTCTTTACATTAAAGAGGAATGAATATCAGTCCTTTTCCTTACGTAGGCTTTTCGAGATGTTGATTCTGTATATAAATTTTAGAGGCCATTTTCCAGTGTTGCCTTCATAATCTAATAATAAAAAATACTTCTCAATCGGTCAATACAATTAATTGGGCACATTAATCCCCCGTCTGTTTCGAGAAGCGTATAATGTATAATTGATTCAAGTATGTTTTGATGTGTAACACCTTTCCACTTGGTATCTTTATATTTATTGTGGGGATGATTTTGAGAAATGAAACGGAAATGGATGGGACGGAGACAATGAGCGCGTGGTGGTGGAGATTGGTACCACGACGTACTATCGGCCATGTGGAATGTATATCGCATACGGTTTATTTCAAGGTTTGGAAGTCCCATTACAGATATTCCTAAAATAAATTATCTTCAAGTTGTCGTTCTTTGGTGTGAAAATATGCATTATATCATATTTGCTGAATACAATTATGATTTATTAAATCTTCATACTTTTGCTGTATTCTTATTTAATGCAAGCACTCGAGATACTGTCGGCCATGTGGCATGTTACACATCATATGCGACTACTTTAAGGCTCGTATTTTTTCCAGGTTGATAGGCGTGAGTTAATAAGAGTTATTCCCTGTCCATTTTAATTGTGCTCATTAAAACGTCTTAATCGACTGAAAAGCATTTATTTTAGCAAATTGTTGAGTCTTGTCTTCTTATTAACATCTGGCATTGTAAAAAGATGTTATGAAAAGTTGGAACTGACGGTCGTTTGAGGTATAAATACTGTATGCCTGCATCATTGTACCAGTCCCATTTTCACCTGTCTTTTGTAATCTTTTAATTAATTTATTATGGACTATTTACAGGTAAAACAAATGAGCAGGAATTCTTTCGGAATAATAATAATAATAAAACAAGAGACTACAATAAAACAAATAGGAACACTCCAAGAATGCGCCAAAAATTGGGACTTCAAATATCCTTCGAGAAAACTCAAGTGCTAAGTCACAAAAGCGACAACATGCAAACATAATACGGAACCATCAAAAGAGTCCCACATTTCAAATATCTGGGAGAATTTAACGAACCAACTGGATCCGAAAATATCTCACAACAAAACCGTCTCCAGAAAACCAGGAGAGCATTCGGGCATATCCAAAACCTCTATAACAAAAAATGCATGTCAAGACAAACCAAACTTCGACATTACAACACTGTCATCAAACCGGCAAGTCTCTACGCAAGCGTAACACTTACACTCAATAAGAAATATGAACTTGAAGACATCAAGAAAGAAGAAAGAAAAATCATTCGGAAAATACAGGGAGCAAGACTCACTCCTGACGGATACCGACTACAGTCAATCAAGACAACTGAAAAATACTCAAACATCGAAGTCGACTTCAGAGAAAGACGATTGAAATTATCCGGGCACATAAGTAGACTGCCGAATACACGACTAACCAAAAGAATACTACAGTAGATTACATATCATCACTCAAAAGTACAACACCATGGATGAAAGAAGTACAAAAAGACATGTGAACTGCTAACATAACCGACACATCAGACAGAGACTCCTTCCTTAACAAAGTGAACAACTGGGAAGTCCAACCAGGGCAACCAAAACCTACACCTTACAGACCTCAATGGTCTGACGAAAGAAAATTGGCATTCTCCAACATAATGAAACAATA
This sequence comes from Meconema thalassinum, assembly GCA_946902985.2. Lineage (NCBI taxonomy): Eukaryota > Metazoa > Arthropoda > Insecta > Orthoptera > Tettigoniidae > Meconema > Meconema thalassinum. The sequence goes on from OX336388.2 coordinate 1,215,083,130, forward strand.
CTGGCAAAATAAGAAGAACGTCAAGAATTTAGTCAAATTGCTTAACGCTTTCCAATATTGGGAAAATATGCTGTAAATAAATAAATAAATAAATAAATAAATAAATAAATAATAATGTATGTATGCATGTCTACCCCTTATTATTCCCATTTCCTACTGGGTTGGTGATGAGATGCGATGAAATTCTATGTGGCGGATGATTTTTACGGCTGGATACCCTTCCTGACGCCAACTTCTTGATAGGAGTTAATGAGACATGAAATGAATGAAGATGAATGAATTTAGGCAAGGATGTGGAAGGAAGTAGCCATGGCCTGTCAGAAGGTACCGTCTCAGCATTTGCCTGGAGTTGAAAATGGGGAAACCACGGAAAACCATTTCAAGGACGGCCAACGGTGGGGCTCGAACCAACGTCTACAGAGCCCTCTGGTAGCTTGGCCCCATGGCCTAGCGCAGCGCTTTAGCGAGCGTAGCTACCGCTATCGGTCATAATAATAGTAATAATAATAATAATAATAATAGTAATAATAATAATAATAATATCAGTTCTGCTTCAATATTTGGAGTCCCAGAAGGTAATGTACGATTGTCTTCTGTATAACATTTCTTGTAAGGCGTCTTTCTACAACATGACGACCTTCAAGCTTTCTTATTCCAATCAACGTATTCCCGCCATAAAACTTTGTCATTGTTAATTCATTAGAGGGGCTTGAGACATCTTGGTCATCAGTACCGTGTAGTTGGGTGTGTATTGAACTTGTCTGATAGCCTGTATTGATTTGCCTTAAGGGATTGTGGAAAACCCCGGGAAAAGCCACACTCATGATAGCAGCTGTCAGCGTCGGGATTCGAACCAACAATCTCCGGATTTGCTGCAGTTGTCCTCACGGCCGTGGGACACGACCATGGCTACACCACGGGACGCCATAAAACAATAGTACAATTATTACAGTTGGCTAATATTGTGTGGGCGTCACGGTTGGGGTAGGCCTAATAATCTTCAGAATGGCTTTTGGATTGTTTCATTGTTTCATTTAGATAGTAGAAATAGTGGCTTAAGGCTCAGCTCAGTTGAAAAGAAAAAGCACAGCGAATAGTGGGAACGACCACAGCCATCTTATCATTGTACTTGAGCTGCTGTTCCTCGCTTTTTCTGTCTCTCATCCGTGCACTAGCGCCATTGCTATTGTGTTATGCATGCATTCACTTGACCGTGCAAACGTGTGGATGGAAGTGGAATGGTGAAAACAAAAGTTCCAGCAGCGTATACATAAGCATTATAATATAGAGACGGAGATACGCATGTATCTCGAAAACAGTATACGGTACTAATGTTTTAGTACTGCCATGTACGTGTTAACTGCGAAATAAGGGCATCGTACAAAGGATCAGCTATACATTAGGAGACGAAGATAGAGTACATTATACATTTCAGTCACCAAACCAGACAACACGGTTTAGATCGCTTATACTATAAAAATAATTTACAGGACGACCGACGCTCTCCCGATGCCAGCGTGCCACGAGGTTGCGCACTAGCGCTCTCTGCGACCGTGGCTGGTCCTAATAATGGTAATGATGATCATCATAATGATTATATAATACTTTTTAGTGGAGTTATTTCATGAAATATGTTTTCCCCATTATTTCGTCTTAAAGAATTGTCTCTACAGGGGTTTAACTCAGTTTTTTTTTTTTTTTTTCAAAACAACCCTGCATTCCGTTCAGGTGGGTGAACTGATTACACCATCCAAGATGGCTAATTTATCAACTTTTGATGTGATGTCTGAAAATATGACTCTTTAAATGGTCACCGACTAAAGCTCTTTGGCTTTGCGGGGCGATGTTCACACACTCTTACTGTGTTCGCTAGACTTTGAAAATGTTAGATTCATACAGGCGAATATTATTTCGGGCTCTATGATTGTGATTTGCCATAAATGAGGGAAGAATTCTACCCCGTTCCTCATACAGTATTACCAGTTGAAGGGTTGAGGCTCCGTTAATGAATGTCGCAAGTTAGAGACGTAAGAGAGGTCTGTGAAGCGAGACTTGGAGCTAAACACTGTCTTGAGGGCGAACCTTGTTTCTATTGTTCACGTCTACACAATATGATTCTCTCCTCTGTTCTGATGGGGGAATTAAAATACCGTGCCATTTTCAGCTGAAAGCTCCGAGACTTCCATGTCGAGTAATGCAATGTGGCAAAACTCCTGGGTGGTATTAGGACCAAGATCTTAATTGGAAGAGTTATTCAATTCATGAGTATACACTCTCGAAACTTTCCAATACATTTTATTTTAGGGCATATTCGTATTTTATTAGTATTACTATTTTATTATTATTATTATTATTATTATTATTATTATTATTAGTAGTAGTAGTAGTAGTAGTAGTAGTAGTAGTATTGTCACTGAATTCACAAACACTGATCACATATTAATTTGATCTCATATTATGTTGCATATCTCGAGAGGAATTGCGCAGTATTTCGAAAATTGTTCGTTTGTGGTAATGTTATTTGGAACTTTTTCGGCTAAATTATTCTGTACTTTGTTGTTCTTGTTGTTCGAGTCTTCAGTATTTTGACTGGTTCAGTGCAGCTTTCCATACCTCCCTGTCCTGAACAAATCGTTTCATCTCTACATAGCTACTTCACCTTACATCTGAGGCAAACTTTTCAACATATTCCAACCTTGGTCTACTCCTACAGTTCCTGTCCTCGGCCCTTCCTTCCCTAACTAAGTATGCTATTCCTGTGGGTCTTAGGATGTGTCCTACCAATAGGCCTATATCTCTTCTATTTATTCACAGTCTCCAGAAACATCTCTCCTCTCCCAATAGTCTTAATACCTCTTCATTTGCTACTGTATCTACCCATGTGATCTTCATCATTATCCTGTAACACCACATTTCAGATGCTTATATTCTTCTCTTTTCTGCTGAGCCAACGGTTCAAGTTTCACCACCATAGATCGGCACGCTCCAGGCAAAGGCTTTCAAATATGAATTTCTAATACCTACATTATATCTATTCTGTAGGCCTATTTGATGGCAACTGATTTATTTTCAGTAGAATACTTCAATTTGAAACCTTCTGTTCAATGGTTACAAACACTGGAGCAGGATATGAGATATTGACAGTATGAAAATAAGAAATAATATACAGCAGTGAGGTGAGGACCGTAGCATTTCTGAGAATTCGAGCCCTCAACTCCTATACTCCTATTCATAAGACATTACCCCACATTGTGGGGCTCAGGAGTTCTGGCGGTCGACTTAGCATAATGCACTCGGCACACTCATTAGTGTTTGCCACGCTATTGTTGGTGTGCCAATTTGAGAAATGTCTTTGGTGAGACTAGTAGGATGTAATGACGTAGCTCACCAGCACAGTTATAACTTGGGCACAGTACTACCAATTGAGACTCTAGGGGGTGGTGCTTTTCAAATCATCTCTAGTCTCGGGGATTATAAAACAAATGCATTCACTTTGCCTGTAGGCTTGTTTGTAGAGCCACGTCATGGCGTTAGGTCGCCAGCAGCCCCGGCTTAAAGTCACGTGACCAGAGGGAGTGTGAGTTTCTGTTCTAATCCCGGGCCAGTTGGGGCCCTTCTCGTTCCGTCCCGGCCGATAGCTTAAGAAGGACATAGTGCAGTTGGAGGATTATAATATTTTAATAAAATTATAATATATCGTAATGTAAGACTGAGATAAGTTAAATAATGTGTGGCCTGGGAGTTGCTTACTTAGATACAGTGATCAAGGGGCTTAGAGGGGGCTTCGAGATAGCAAAACACACACATATACATGGAGATGGAGGAAAACTTGATCGTCTGAAAGGACAGTAACTATAAAGAATAAATTACATTCACTGAAAAGCTAAATTATGCCTTTGTGGTTTCCCATTTTCACCACGAGGCAAATGCCGGAGCGATTCCTTACAAAAGGTCCACGATTGACTTCCTTCCAAACTCTTGTCCCTGATCCTTCCTTAGACACAAGTTAGCGGTCGCCTGGACGATCGTCCTGTCACCATCCCCAGTTGTATTTGCTAAAAAAATCACAGTCTGAAAGACTAGACGTTGTATCATTTCAAATGACGCATGCTACAAATGCTACACATTTTAGAAAGGCTCAGGAGGGCTTCTCGCTTTGCTCGAAGCCCCAGGACTCTTTCAACAGACTGCATTACCATTAACTTAGGCTTCCCGCGCGGGCACGGGAAGAAATGTGTTTCTTGTACTTGTATTAGAGATGTGTTTGGTTGAATAAAGCGTAAATTGTGTACTTTTTGAGAGTGGTTTTGTGGCCCATCATCCCAAGCAAGCCGGTGGAAACCTTTGCCTCCTTGTCAGAAGGATCATTTGGCCGTAAATTTGAATTAGTGTCCAGATTTAGACAATAGCCTACTCCATGAAGGGGTCATGACTATGCCTTATGTTTGTTTAATGAATAGTGTATCTGAAATAAGGGAAGAATACTGATTTACAGATTTGTGGAGTGAGTTTCTGATTTTTAAATAGAGTTTATGAAATTTATGGTAAAGGTGAAGGAGAGGTGAACATGATTAGACAATAGCCTACTCCATGAAGGAGTCATGACTATGCCTTCTGTGTCTGTTTAAAGTACAGAGTAGCTGAAATGAGGGAAGTTTACTGAATTTGGTGTTTGTAGAATGTAATTTTCGATTTTAATTTGGGTTTTCGTGAAGCTAGTTGCGGAGTTGTTATTTCTCTGAAAAGGAGTGTTTTTGCCCCAGGCATGCCTGTGTTCGATCTGGCTAGACTAATGTAACGGTAGAGAGTTGGGAGATGAGTTGTCGAACCTGGGAGCGAGCTGAACATTGGGAGGGGGGGGCTATTTTGAGTGAGAGTAGGGATGGAATATTGGGACTGGTTCGATGCTTTGCTCTGACATCCTGCACACCTCTTGGTGAGGCACCCTGTATTCTTATTCTTATATGGCATCTTGTATATCTCTTTAGAAGTCACCCTGTATTCTTGTGATCGCTTCGCCTGTATTTTGCTCTGACATCCTACACACCTCTTTAGGAGGCACCCTGTATTCTTATATGGCATCTTGTATATCTCTTTAGAAGTCACCCTGTATTCTTGTTTTCGGTTCGCTCAAAGCCCCAGGTCGCTCGACGCCAGGCCTCTTTCAACAGACTCCAATAATCATTAGCGTCTGCTTCTCGCTCCCCGCGTGAGCATGACGTCACGTTCCCGCGCAGCTGCATGACGTCACTTCCCGCGCGGCCGCATGACGTCACGTCCGTCTCCGTGTCCGTAACGCATAACGATGGACCCCAACCATAACGACGAAGTCGACAAGATCATTTGAAATGATAAAATGGGCATTCAAATCCCAGACACAGTCCTTGAGATGGTAGAAGAATGATCCCTCGCAGAATCCGAGCTAGGAAGATACGCAGTTAAAGAAAAAAAAGTATTATGAAGGATATTATTCAAGTTCATTCTGTAGGTCAATGCATATTGTGCATAGACTATTTATTACCACGCTGCCGGTGTGTGAGTACAATGATTAAGAGGCGGCTTCGGAGGCATAGTTGCTGTGCTTTTATGCCCAAGATCGTGGGTTCAAACCCGGCCGAAGTCGTCGGATTTTTTATGAGCGTTAAAAATCCCTCAGTATGCCTTCCTTCGGAGGGAAAGTAAAGCCGGCGGGCCCATGTCATAGATTTATGGCATGTAAACGAAACTTCCACTAACTACAATTGCGTGAAGCTAAATTTGTAGGTAAGATTTGATTAACGCCGTATAAGTTCCAAACTTTCCCGCCAGGTGCAGTTGCAGTGGCATCTAGTAGCCAAGTTCGCGACTAGGTTTCGTTGACGGTAGCATTTGGTAGCAAAGGTAGGAAATACTTTAAATTCATCGTGTACAATAATTACCTGAATTACAGATAACACTAATACAGACATCACAATTAACACCGGTTATCGGACAGATTCTACACATACACAAAGTACACGGGGCTACAAGACCGCGTTGTCGCAGTCCCGAAACAGAAGAGCCAACCAACCAACAATGATTAAGAGTTAGATACAGACTGTTGGTTGCCAAAAACATGAGCGTCAGATTTGTGAAGTGTACTGCTCCAATGCAACGGGTGATATCAAAGTATATTAGTGGAAACTCTTTACTGTCGGTCTACACAAGTGCACCTAATTATATTCGGCGCGGATTTAAAAATTAATTTCCTAGTACCTGAAATAAATAAGTACATGAAGTATGTATCCTTCTCATTTAAAAACAAGATGTTCAGTAAAGAACATATAGCCTACTTTCTCCTAAATGCATGGGTATTGTTATAACTCTTTGTCCTTTTCAAGGAGTATAATTGAATGTTGGTTGTAGTAGCTTGTTGAAATACAACGTGCTATAGGGATATTAAACACGAATATGAGGTGCCCTTTGCTAGTGCTACCTCTGTAAAAAAAATCATTCAATTCGGTTTCACCGTGTTTGAATTGATCCGGGGAATGGATTTGCACACATTCATGGCCGCTATTTGCAAACTATTGGGCTGATGACCTTGTAGTCAGTCATAAGATGCTTTCCACAAAAAGGCATGTTGTTGCAAAATCCGGTAGAGATCAAATTATTAGGATGGTCGTAATTTGATTTAAGCTTTTAAAATTTGGGTGGCCGTCATTCCGTTTCCGTCAAGATGGCGGCGATATAAAACATGACACTGAGGTGCCTTTTGCTAGTGCTACCTCTGTACCAAATTTCGTTCAATTCGGTTTCACCGTGTTTGAATTGATAGGGGGAATCGATTTGCACACATACTTGGCCACCATCTGCAAACTATTGGGCTGATGATCTGGTCAGAATATGCTTCCCACATAAAGATTTGTTGTTGCAAAATTTGGTAGAGACTAGATTATTAGGTTGGTCGTAATTACATTTTAGCCTTTAACATTTGGGTGGCCGCGATTACGTTTCCGTCAAGATGGCGGTGATATAAAACATGACACTGAGGTGGCCTTTTCTAGTGCTACCTCTGTACCAAATTTCGTTCCATTCGGTCTCACTGTATTCGAATTAATAGGGGGAATCGATTTTCACACAAAGATGGCCGCCATCCGCAAAATATTAGGCTAATGACCTATTAGTTTGGTCAAAGGATGCTCCCTCCATAATGGTATGTTGATGCAAAATTTGGTAGAGATCGGATGATTAGGTTAATCGTAATTTGATTTAAGCTTTGAATATTTGTGTGGCCGCCATTACGTTTCCGTCAAGATGGCGGCGATATAAAACATGACACTGAGGTGCCCATTGCTAGTGCTACCTCTGTACCAAATTTCATTCCATTCGGTTTCACCGTGTTCGAATTAATAGGGGTAATCGATTTTGACACAAAGATGGCCCCCATCCGCAAACTATTAGGCTAATGACCTATTAGATTTGTCAAAGGATGCTTCCTCCATAAAGGTATGTAGTTGCAAAATTTGGTAGAGATCGGATGATTAGGTTAGTCGTAATTTGATTTAAGCTTTGAACATTTGTGTGGCCGCCATTACGTTTCCGTCAAGATGGCGGCGATATAAAACATGACACTGGAGTGCTCTTTGCTAGTGCTACCTCTGTACCAACTTTCATTCCATTCGGCTTCTCCGTGTTCGAATTAATAGGGGTAATCGATTTTGACACAAAGATGGCCGCCATCCGCAAACTATTAGGCTAATGACCTATTAGATTTGTCAAAGGATGCTCCCTCCATAAAGGTATGTTGTTGCAAAATTTGGTAGAGATCGGATGATTAGGTTAGTCGTAATTTGATTTAAGCTTTGAACATTTGTGTGGCCGCCATTACGTTTCCGTCAAGATGGCGGCGATATAAAACATGACACTGGGGTGCCCTTTGCTAGTACTACCTCTGTAGCAAATTTCGTTCCATTCGGTTTCACCGTGTTCGAATTAATAGGGGCAATCGATTTTCACACAAAGATGGCCGCCATCCGCAAACTATTAGGCTGATGACCTATTAGTTTGGTCAAAGGATGCTGCCCCCATAAAGGTATGTTTTTGCAAAATTTGGTGGAGATCGGATGATTAGGTTAGTCGTAATTTGATTTAAGCTTTGAACATTTGTGTGGCCGCCATTACGTTTCCGTCAAGATGGCGGCGATATAAAACATGACACTGCGGTGTACTTTGCTAGTACTACCTCTGTAGCAAATTTCGTTCCATTCGGTTTCACCGTGTTCGAATTAATAGGGGCATTCGATTTTCACACAAAGATGGCCGCCATCCGCAAACTATTAGGCTGATGACCTATTAGTTTGGTCAAAGGATGCTGCCCCCATAAAGGTATGTTTTTGCAAAATTTGGTAGAGATCGGATGATTAGGTTAGTCGTAATTTGATTTAGGCTTTGAACATTTGTGTGGCCGTTATTACGTTTCCGTCAAGATGGCGGCGATATAAAACATGACACTGAGGTGTCCTTTGCTAGTGCTACCTTTGTACCAAATTTCGTTCAATTTGCGCTCACCGTGTTCGAATTGATAGGGGGGGGGCAGACATTCAGAGTACACACACTCACACACACACACACACACACACACTCACACATACACATACACACACACAGACAGACACACTTTTTTTCGCCCTGTAGTGATCTCATAAGTCTACTTTCATTTTTTCAAAAATCGAAAGTAGGCTAATAAATGGTCTGCCTCGTAATGTAGTGGCTAGCATCCTTAGCTGACACATCGGAGGTCCAATTTTGATTCACAGTTCCGCCAAGGAATTTAAATTCTAATAATAACGTTATTGAATTTACGTCCCTTTTAACTTCTGAGGCTTTTAGTGACACCGATATGCCAGAATGTTGCCCCGAAGGGAATCTTTAACGTGCCTGTAAATATGCTGACACAGCTCCCTAGCATTTTCGCACCCTGAAATGCCAGCTTAATGTGCCAGGATTCGATCCTGCAACCTTGGGCACAGTAGGGTCGTATCGATACCGCTGAGCAACGCAGCCTGTCGCAAAATTTTAATTCTGGTCTGATAGCTGGAATGGGGTACACTCAGCCTCGTGAGTAAAAACTAAGATGAGGCGGGTTTGATTCCTACCTCAGTTACCAGCGACATACGTGGATTGATGATGAAATGAAGAAGGCTTCACTCAATCCATGGGACAAAAGAATTAATCAATTTATCTAGCCAGCTGCAAAGTACTGAACCCCTATTAACTTGATTGAATTTTTTCACGTATTCTCAAAAATCAATGCTTTATTGCAAGATAAGCTCTCTGTTCCAAATATTTACAGGAGGTTAGAATGCAAGCATGTTCTTGCGCCAGAATGACGATGCACACTGGTATGTATACTAGCGATAAATTGGCTCCTCTAAATATACAAGGAATAATGAAAACAGAACGTGAAACTAACACGTCATGAATATGCTAGAGTAACGCAGTTATTCAAATGGCAGGCAGTCGTGATGTGTGCCCAGTATTACAAACACTGCGAGCCTTCCAGCAAGGCTGTCAAAACTGAAAAAATACTGCGTGCTTTATTTAGGGGCTATCCTTCAGCGTAAGGACTACCATAAGTTATCTGTACCAATTTTGTGGATCCGAGACTCGAATTTCAACGTTAGTTAATTAGTAGTCTAATTGTTGTTTTAAGGTGTGGAATAGCGAGGTCATCTGCTCCTAATTTCAATGTTGAGAGTGGCCATCCTGACTGTGGTTCAACCCCCCTCCCAAACACTCACTCCAGACAAATGCTGAGATGGCACCTAACACAAAGCTATGACTGTCCCCATTCGAATCCTTGCCTCAGTTACAGTTGGAAGTGCACACGCAGTAACGCAAATTATTAGGCATATTCTTACATACCCAACCACACTGGGCTGATGACCACGGTATCCAAACCGTAAATAAAGTAGGCTAATAACATTAACAACGTACACGGAGAAAACATGGGTCATTGTTGTTAATTCATTATAGGGGCTTTGGATGTCATGAAAATCCTCCCCGTGTGTTTGGGTGTGTTTCTGTGATGACTATAGTACTGTAGTGTATGGTCAGGGATGGTGTAGGTACCCATGGACAATAAACAAGGTAGCATCCCGGCATTTGCATCGAGGGACTGTGGGAAAACCCTGCGATAAACCACACTCAGGATAGCTGTTGTCAACGCTGGGGTTCGAACATTCGATCTCCGGACTGGAAACAGCTGTACATCGCGGTCGTGGTGCACGATTTATCACAAATGACTACACCAGGGGGTGATATGTTGTTGTTGTTGTTGTTGATTCTTTAAGACTATTGTGACATCGCGGTCATGTACCCCATGTACTTGGGCGTGGGTAGAATTAGTCTGATAATCTGTGTCACTGTGATGATGATGTGTGCTTATAGTTGAGTAGGAAGAGGCCGTGGCCTTAAGTTCAGCATCTGCCTGAAGTAGAAGTGGGAAACCACGGAAAACAATTTCCAGGATGGCTGAGGTAGGAATCGAACCCGCCTCTTCTCAGTTTTGCCTCACGAGGTTTAATGTGCCTCGTTCCAGCTCTCCGACCAGAATTAAATTTCTTGGCAGAGCCGGGTATCGAACCCGGGCCTTCGCGGTAACAGTCAAGAATGCTAGCCACTACGCAACGAAGCGGGCGGATGATATGTTCTTTATTGAACCCTTGTTTCAGGTCAAAAACTATTGACCGCATCTTTACATCTATCTGGCGTGATCTCCTGTTGATAGAATAACTACCAGCACAACCACCCGATTGAAGAAGACCGCACCACTTGTTTAGACCATTACCGGCACATGCACAGCATCTGCTACTTTACCGCTTTTGTATGCTCCACTGATGAGAGCAAATACTGTAAATAGTCTGTAGACCACCGTGTGAGGGCCAAAGTGAGTAGTCACTGACCGCAAGTTAAGTGGCTCAAAGCTAAGCCACTCTTCTTTGTGCAACCAAATTTAATGGACGGTACGCTTCCCTAAAGCCTGCTACAACATATCAAAGTTCTTTACTTATTTTAAATGCTAGTTTCATATCAATGAAGTTCATTCATAATGCCGTGTTCGTCAAATCACTCACCACGGCCGTGAGGGCAGCTGCAGCAAGTCCGGAGGTCGTAGGTTCAATTCCGGCGCTCACAGCGGCCATCCTGAGTCGGTTTTTCCACGTGTTTTTCCACACTCCCTCCAGGAAAATACTGGGATAGCACCTTATTGCAAGTTCCTTTACACGCCTTCACTTTTTACGTCGTGACCGTGGTCACTTTAATTTCCCCCATATATTGAAAAAATATTGGATACAATTAATTCATCTGTAGCTGGCTGTAAACTATTTATGTTAAAGCGTTATTTCTTGAAGTAACACGCCGCTCGTAAACGTGCAAAAGCGTCTAATTTTAAATCCAAACATATTCAATTAAATAGCATTCGTTCTTTTAATAATTAAAATAATATCGTCCTCATTTTATTAAGTCAGTCTTTTTTATATTATTTTTAGGACGAGTCAGGGAAGGGGTTTTGGAAGGAAATTTGCCGCGGACCTATTGAAAAGAAACCACGAAAACCATTTTTAGGACGATTGAGGAAGAATTCGAACCCACGCTCTCCCGATGGCAGTGAGGGACGAGGTAGTGCGTTAGCACACTTGGCCACCGTGGCCGGTTTCACATCTTATTGAACCCTCTATCTATAATTTTCCAGGAATGAAGAGGAAACTAGAGGAATTAAAATAAGAATTTATTGGAACATACTCTTTTACTGAGGCGGACTCATTGATGGAAGTGCATCATGGAAACATGTGGTGTGCCCCACATGTCATCAGGGACATATGTTGCTACCGTTTAGTGTGTGTGCTACGCTTAGTGAGAGAGATAGATTGATGTGCTGTATAGGCTGATTGGCACTGGTGGTTAAACGCCGGCCTCCAAGATCATGGGTTAGATTCCAGCTCAATTCGATGGAATTTTAGAGTTACAATGTGGGCATTTTGTGTCTGTAGATATGTTAATTAATCTCTCCAAACAAAATTATAATACACGGATGAACACAAAATCGGGGATTCATCATCATCATTATCATCATCATCATCAACTAGAGCAGTTTCCAACCGCAGGTTGGGTCTGCTTGGAGCACAAACCTCTACATCGTTTTCTGTCCATCCACCACTTCTCTTCTGTCACTGTTGTCCAATAAACTCATTTTCTCTCGACGCTTTTCTTCGCCCCCTTTATCCACCTATCCCTTGGTGTTCCTCTAGATCTCTTTTTCTTCCACTCCATTTCCAATATTTCCCGCGGTAATCTCTCTTCCCCCATTCTTTTCACGTGTCCATACCACTGTAGCCTTGATTTTTCAATCATATCCTGTAGGGGTACTTCCTTTAATATTTCTCTGGCTCTATCATTTCTGACTCTGTCCATTCTCGTTACACCTATACGACTCCTCTGAAACTTCATTTCCACTGCTTGTATTCTGCTTTTATCTCTCTCCCTCATCACCCAAGTTTCTGATCCATACGTTAGGATAGGCACAAAGTAAGTCTTGTACATGATCCCTTTACATTTCTGTGGCATATCCTTGCTCCTTATCAAGCCTCTAACACTCTTGAAGAATCCATCAGCACACCTTCCTCTTTCATCTAATTCCAAGGCATTTCCCCCATTTTCTTCAATGACACTTCCAAGATACTTGAAGCTCTGCATTCTCTTCAACTGCTCTCCGCCTAACTTTATCCCAGAGTATACTCTGTCCTTCTCAGGTGTTATCACCACTTCACTCTTTTGCGTCGAAAACTTAATTCCAAAGTATGACACTACTTCCTCCCATGCATCGAGTGGCTCCTGTACATCCCTCTCCTTGTTTCCCCAGATCATCAAGTCATCTGCAAACACCATTGCCTTCATTTCTTCCTCCCCAATGTGCTGTGCTACCTTTTGCATCACTTCATCCATCACCATTACAAAGAGCAAGGGCGAGAGGGCACTTCCCTGCTTTAGACCATTAGTCCACTCAAACCATTCTGTTCTTTCCATACCGACTTTCACACAGCTTCTGCTTCCTTCATACATATCTTTCACTCTCATCACTATTTCTTCCGTTATTGCTTTGTCTCTCATCGCTTCCCATACTCTGTTCCTTACGACACTGTTGTATGTCTTCTCAATGTCCATAAAGGCCAAAACCAAATCTTCCCCATACTCGTAGTGACGCTCCTGTAACTGTCTCACTCAAATATGAGGTCAGTAGTGGACCTCCCCTGCCTGAATGCATATTGCTCCTCCCTCAGTTTCTGTTCCGTTACCTTACGTATCCGTTTCTCCAATACCTTTTCATAAATCTTTAATATTTATTTCAATGTAAGGGCACTTCATATGAAACATACACTGTTGTATGCAGACCTTACCTTATCTACAAAAAAGTGTATAGATAAGAGTTTGAGGGAGCCTACAGTTACTTACCTCCACTCTTCAGGTACCTACACCGACGCTGAATAAGTTTCCTTGTACCAGAGATGGGCAAACCTTTTAGGGACAAGGCCAGATGCAATACAAAATAATCTAGGCGGGCCGAAAAGAAATACAACACATGTTTATAGATATATTCTTTTTATTAGGCATATGCCTGTTAGAAGCACAATAAATCCAAATAAATAATAATAATAAAAATACACTTATTATTTCTGAATTTTTAAATCAAACAGTGGTAGAAACAGGGGCGGATCTAGGGGAGGGCGACCGCCCAGGGCCCCGCGGTTCGAGGGCCCCGCGCCATGGATTGTTTTAAATTTAATTGATTATTTAATTATACTTTTTAAACTAATTTATAATTCATATTCTTTTTTCAGTGCAGTTATGACCTCCCGTGACCGTTTAGCAAGTTTAGATTTCAGTGAAATGATGGAAGACTTCAGCCAGGAAAAAAGTCGCAAAGTAATATTTTAATATTTCATAGTTTACATAATCTTCTACAAGGGGACTTAAAGGGTTCTTTCATATTATTAAAAAAATGTACTGTAGTGTATTCGAAATATTGTAACCATTCTTTACTTTATTATTATTACCAAACTATTTTCCATTTTTATTTTATTTCCTATTGTTGTGTGCCCCACCTTATCATATCGCCCAGGGCCCCGCAAGGCCTGGATCCGCCACAGGGTAGAAAACTTAGGAAAAAAGAACATACCTTCTTCTGCTTGGTTCATTGAGGCCCCTTGGACCACTTAGTTCCTAACTCTGGCGAGCTTTCTTCGTAGCCCAGTACTGTGTTCCTTCATCTTTGCACTATGAACACAACATGTATGTGGAGTATGTGACAAGCGAAACTGTTCTTCTAAAAGTTTTTCATAATCTGGTTGAAACTGGGATGAACTGATTCTTAGTAGCGCAGCTAAATGGTCTGACAATCTATTTGCGACGCTATTTTTGCGAAGCTTCATTGCAGAAAACACCTGTTCACAGATATAGGAAGATGCGAACATGGAAGTAATCTTCTGTGCATGAGATTTCAGGTTTGGCAAGCTTGATTTTGGTAGGGCCTTGTGTAGAACTCAATTTTTAAAAGGTTGAGAAATAGTTCCTTCAATTCATTGTTACATTGGTTGGTGGTTGGTTCCTTAGTTTAGGGGCTGTGACAACGCGGTCATGTAGCCCCGTGTACTTATGGTGTGTGTAGAATCTGTCTGATAACCGGTGTTAATTGTGATTGCTGTATTAGTGTGTGTATCTGTGTTTTTTTTAATTCAAGGAAGAACTGAAATTTTGAATTTATCAAATAGTTCCTACTTTTGCCGCCAAGCGCCACCGTCAACGACCACTAGGCCTAGTTCAGAACTTAGCTACTAGACGCCACCGCAGTCGGCTCTTGGCAACGAACGTAGAGCGTTGTTTACATTCTTAACCTATACAATTTAGCTTCATACAGGTGTAATTAGTGGAAGGTTTTTTAACATGCCATAAATCTATGACATGGGACAGCCGGCTTTACTTCCTCTCCGAAGGAATTGCATACTGAGGGAGTTTAACGCTCTTAAAAAATCCGACGGCTACGGCCGCGTTTGAACCCGCGATCTTGGGCATAGAAGCTCAGCATGCTACCAACTACGCCACCGAAGCCGCCAATGGTTACATTGTAACTCAATCAGTTCTAGCTGCAACTCTATTACACAAAACGCATAAACTCAATGAGATTGAAACAGTTTTTCACTTCTAGGTATTCGGAACAGAAAATATCACCTGAGTGTAATTGTAGGTAGTATTATTCGGAACCATGTCGCGGGCCGTACTTTGCCCATGACTGCCAAAGGCTACGTCCTAGGTGCGAGCGTCTAGCGTGCAAGCGCTTCCACGCGCTACCTGCTTGATGCTGACAAACACACACTATCGCATGTGTCTGTACGGCCTTGGAGCGTTCTCGCGCGCGTGCTTCGCAGGTAGCGCTACCAACGCTCTCGAGTAGGAAGCAGCTACCAAACAAGTTTGTCCGCGATTGTACATTCGGCAGCGTGATAGCAACATGTCGACATCAGAGGCTGGTCAGAAATATATACGGTACACTAATATGTAGTAAAATGTACTTTGATGTGAGAGAAACGTTATGGTGAATGGTCAAGATAAATGAGAAACACTCTACAATTACTTAGATTGGAGAAATTGGTCCACCTATTCAATACACTTTCCTCCAATCTATGTATTAAACATTCAACACGGACAAAAAATTAGGTTATTAAAAATTATGAAAGGTATAAAAATTAAAATAACATTCCTTTACAGAGGAGGTTAGAAAGTCCAAATCAAAATGCCTGAGGGATAACTTCAGAAAAGAAGTTGAGAAAACAGGAAAACCCAGAACGGGAGACCCTGCCCCAACACCTACACAATGGTGGGTACATTTCTAGGCCATGGAATGTTTTAAGGATATCATGGAACCGAAGAAAACATCTGGAAATATTCCAATTCAAGACAACCCACAAACGGAAGATGCGTCAGATGAGAACAGCCTAGACGATGCCTCAGAAGTTGTTGATTCAGTTGCACCTGAAGCTCCAAATCCTCCGATAAGGAATAGACCAAACACATTAGACTATCGGCAGGAAATGGTACAATTAGAGAAGAAACAAGATGTTCAGTAAAGAACATATAGCCTACTTTCTCCTAAATGTATGAGTATAGTTATAACTCGTTGTTATTATCAAAGAGTATAATAGAACTATTCTTTGTTGAAGACCTTAGAAACGATTTACCTCTACCAAACGCCACAACCTAGATAAAAACTGCTACCATCATTGAAGAAAGAAAGATAAGAAGTATATCAAGAATGTTATGGATCTGGAGACATAATCGACCGGACTGGCGGCGTGGCTCAGCGGTAACGTTCTCGCTTGCTGGGCCCTAGGTTGCAGGTTCGTATCCTGGCGCAGTCAGCTGGCATTTGAGGGTGCACAAATGCGAGGGAGCCGTGTCAGTACATTTACTGGCACGTTAAAGATCCCCTTCGGGCCAAAATTCCGGCACCCCGGTGTCTCTAAAATCAGCAGTAGTTAAAAGGGATGTAAAACCAATAACATTATTATTATTATTATTACGACCTGCCGTGGGCAACATCCAACTTTGAGTTGAGGCATGTCTTTACACGTCTGGTTGTGCATGGCTTTCACAACCCTAATTGAATTAACAAATCTTTCCATGACCCTACAGAGACGTGTGTATACAAACTATGTGGATATTTTCGATAATATAATCCTAACAGAGCGAGTGCATTCTAGCGGCCAGAAGAAGAAACTTTTCAATAAAATCTGGAAGTTACCTTTTTGGCAGCTAGATGTCTCGAGTAAATCTGCTGGCGAATTATGTTTTAATTAAATATATATTTTACACCATAATGTGCACAATATAAAGCTTAATAACATTTTCAAGTAACGCAAAATAGGCTGTTACAAACCCTTTAAAATAAAAAGTTAAAATGTATCGTAGTATCATCTTATCATTCTTCAAATTCGATGCGCATAGAATGATAATGGTATAGTAATCAATGGATCCCCACGTAGACTAGTCGTGACATCTATTGGTGAAATATCGAACAAAGGCAGACAAAGGGAGACAAAGGCAGGCCTAAAGGCGGCATTTCTTGCCTACTTAAACCGTCTCTATCACCATTCACAAAACCGTTTGAAACTGACAATGTGATGCTGGTACTAACGAACAGGCTATCAATATTGTGCGCATACTTCCAACCAGACCTAACAGAAGTAGACATTATAGACGAATTAGGCACAGCAATGTCGATAGTACCTACCACAAATCCGATAATGATAGCCGGAGACTTCAACTGCCGCATTGATGTCCCATGCAGGAAAACAAACGCGTTACTTGAATACTTAGAAGAAGAGGGCTTTTCATTAACGAACAAAAGTGATGAGAAGACATACATAGCTTTCAATGGCACAAGCACGATAGATCTCTTATTCATAAGCAACGACATAGAAACATTGCATCAAGAAGTACTATCCAATGTTGTAGCAAGAAAACTCCTCCCATTAGCAACCACCCTCTCAGTTAACATCAATATAAACATTCAAAAAAGCTCCAGAACCCCTATTTCGCGGAAAATAGACATGAACAAATTGAGCACTATAGACATGGAAGGAATCACGAACATAATCAAATCTGGAAACATAGACGCCGCGCTAACACTGATCGAGAATCATATCAAGGACGCAACTCCTAAGATAGGTCAAAATACAAGAAGAGCAAAACCATGGTTCACTACCGAATGTTACCAACGGAGGAAGGAGACGCTAGCAGCATTACACAAGATAAAAAGGGCAAGTACACATACAGCACTACAAGAGTATGTCGAGAAAAGAAGATATTATAAGGAGGTAGTTAAAAGAGCAAAGGAAAGCAATCAACAATTGAAGGAAGCTCAACTAATACAGGAGGCTGAAACAAACCCTTTCTCAGCCCTAAACCCCAGAAGACCCAAATTCCCAAAGGACATTCCTATGACAACGTGGATTCAGCATCTTACAGCAACCCTACAAGCGCGGGACACCAGACCTATTCAGGTTAACAACCCTTCTCAACTACCAGTGCCGATCACGGCACAAGATGTCCTAATTGAGATAAACAACTGCGCAGAAAAGAAAGCATGTGGTCCAGATACTATTCACTACGAGCACCTGAAGATGACAGCTCCGCTGTTAAAAGGGCTATGGGCAGAGCTCATGAACGAATGTTTACTTCAAGGTCACATACCGTCAAACTGGAGAACCTCGACTTTGAAGATGCTATATAAAGGAAAAGGTAATACAGGAGACCCAAATTCCTATCGTGGTATCGCTTTGGAAAACACAATCTTTAAGATCTTTACGAAAATACTCACTAGAAGACTCACAGATTTAGTTGACAACAAGATACCTGAAGAACAGTTTGGCTTCCGGAAAGGAAGGAATACACTACAAGCCGTTAACTGTCTTTTAACGAATGTAGAAGACGCGCTAAGACAGAAAAGAGGAAAGCTATATGCAGTATTCGTCGACTACACCAAGGCGTTTGATCTAGTGAGTAGAAACACTTTGCTCAGGAAACTTGAAAATATGATCGGAAAAGAACATTACCTTTTTGGGATAATAAGGGACATTCTCCACAAAAACAGCCTACAAATAGATGACAGTATAGTTCAATCAGAACGAATAGAACAAACAAATGGTGTACTTCAGGGTGACCCTTTGAGCCCGTTACTATTTAACATCGCTACAGCTGATGTCATTGAGGCTATTTACCTTGAGGGAGCGAAAATTTACATCTACGCGGATGATATGGTTGTGGCATCGACATCAAAGGAAACCTTGCAATCGTCCATTGATAAACTTACCACATGGGCTCAAAAAAATGATATGACGATAAACTGCACCAAGACAGTAATGCTGGCATTCCGTAAAGGCGGGAAACTATCCGCAGATGAGCATATACTACTAAATGGAGAACCCCTAGTCAATGTAAATCATTTCAAATACCTAGGAGTAATAATGCAAATGCAAGGGAACGTATTCACGCGACATGTCAGGGATAGAACAACATCGGCCATAAAAGCAATGCAAGACATAATGCAACTGGGAAATCTATCTTTACAAACCGCAATGAATTTATTCAGAACGAAAATAACTCCAATAGTGACATACGGCATTCAAATAACTTGGGATCATTTGACACAAAGTAACCTTCGAGAGATAGAAAGAGTTAAGTCTACTTTCCTAAAGAAAATTCTCCACTTATCAAAATACACGCCATCTCGTCTAACGTACGTACTAGCAAGGGAGACTTTCTTCATAGAAGACCTGCGTTTGGAGAACTCCCTACCATCAACAGTGCAATACCAGAGACTGATCGAAGAACTAAACCTCAAGCGTAATGACATATGGCCTGATTTCTACTCCACAGAAGCTCTTATGTCGACGGACTGGATGAATGCCAACTTTGAACTGCGGCATACGATCACCCGTTTTGCAGTCCACGGTTTTCATTTTAAGATATGCACAGCAAGAGGATTTCATGACCCAGGCCACCAATGCACCTGCTCTCTGTGTGGTAGTGCTTGTGATAGATATCACGCCATTTCCTGCGCCCAGAGGAAAGTATCGCTAACACGCTTCTGCTGCGAATAACTATATATATAGCAAAGAACCTGTCAGACACTTTGTATATATACACTTTGATGAGTAAGATTTAAGTTATTAGTATTAGTTTTGTATCTCGGCATGGCTATTTGCTGCAATAAATGATTATTATTATTAAATATCGAACAATATAATCCTAACAGAGCGAGTGCATTCTAGCGGTCAGAAGAAGAAACTTTTCAATAAAATCTGGAAGTTACCTTTTTGGCAGCTAGATGTCCCGAGTAAATCTGCTGGCGAATTATGTTTTAATTAAATATATATTTTACACCATAATGTGCACAATATAACGCTTAATTTTAAAACATCTGAGTCATTACAAAACAATAAACATATAACATTTCAAGCAAAAAACCAAGCTCTGATCGGGTTTGAACCATAGGCATTTGAGCGATAGCCTAACGCTCTACCACTGAGCTAATTGTGTCAACGAATATCATTCTATTTAAAATGACTTACATAGAACTTGTTAGCAAATAATGATTTATACTAAACGATTTCATCACTGGAGTATATTATTTATATATAAAGCATTTCATACAAAGTTTATTTATTTTTTATCAGTACGCTATATTGCATGCAATACTCAAATTAGTGAAATATAAGTCCGGCACAAGATATCCGCTGCCATCTTGTCTTATTACTGAATCAGTTCAGCTTTTTAAAATCACGTCTGCACTATAGTATTACAAAATAAACTTTTAATTTCGAACGTGCCTCTTCCTTTAGAACAGTTAAAACGATTCTCGGCTCGATAATCGGAACTGGTGGGTCCCATGATATGGATTATAAAGTTTGCATAATTCGCACGGCCGCCATCCTGAAATGGTATGGCGGACGACCTTATAATTTGGTCACAAGACGCATCCTATACGAAGGTATGTTGTTACCAAATTTGGTAGAGATCGGATGATTTGGTTAGTCGTTATTTGATTTTACGTTTTGAACGTTTGAGTGGCCGCCATTCAGTTTTAGTAAAGATGGCGGCGATATAAAACATGACACTGAGGTGTCCTTTGCTAGTGCTACCTTTGTACCAAATTTCGTTCAATTTGCATTCACCGTGTTCGAATTGATAGGGGGGGACAGACATTCAGAGTACACACACTCACACACACACAGACACACACACACACACAGAGACTCACACACACACATACACACACACACAGACTCACACACACACATACACACACACAGACACACTTTTTTCGCCCTGTGTTGATCTCATAAGTCTACTTTCATTTTTTGCAAAAATCGAAAGTAGGCTAAAAATGGAGTGGATGTTTAACCATAGAGATTAAGAGAAAGAGGAGGATGATGATCTTAACTTCTATAAATCTTGGTTGCCATACATGAAAAAACTCCCTCTTTTAAAGAAATTCAGTTTAAGATGACAGTTTCAGAATATGCCCTTCAACGAGTTAAACACTCTTGAGATGCAAAGTAATTTTGGTCATCCTTCTACTTCTTCACTCTCAGCCTCAACTTCAACCGACAGTGCAAGCTATCATCTAACATACACTGATTTTAATAGTTAGATTCAATAAGTGTAATGGACATTGTGAGAAGATTATGTTACTCAACGGAATAATATTAATAAGTAATAAATACATTCGGTCTTACGTTTCATAGGTAAATTATCTTACCTCAAAGTCACAAAAAGTCTTTCTTTGTGGCTCAGCGGTCGAGCTGTCTGCCTCTCACCAAGGCGGATCAGATTCGATTCCCGGTCAATGCATGTGAGATTTTCGAAGTGAAATGCCATGTCCTGTGGTTCGGTTTTCCACGTAAAAAGGAGGTCCCGTGGCTCATGAACATGAGATTAAAGGTCACGTTAAACTACAATCTTCCTTCGTTTACAAAAAGTATTTCTTCCACAGATATTGGTTTCTGAAAATTAGTAGTACAGTGCAACAGGTGTGGTCGAATAACCTCCACTAAGTAATCGAACGTTGCAGGTAACATTCTGCAGTATTCAAAAAATTTATTGGGGTCAGATTTGAGCTGATTATAGAGGTGTTGGAACTCCCCTAACTGATGCCGCCTTTTCAATATAAAATACTTGCTTTGCCTCGTATTCCCACTTAACTAAATTTTCTAACGCACTGTTCTCCATGAGAAACATAAGTCTTGCTCTCCTTGCAGTTGCTACTAGCCTGGTAGCTACGACAATGGACACATGGAAGCGCGTCAAAAAGTAGCGCGTGGAAGCGCGTGCACGCTAGACGCTCGCACCTAGGACGTAGCCTTATACACTCCGCGAATAAAGACGCTGGTGTCTGGGTCCCACGCTGAGATGGAAGTACCTAGTACAGGCACTGTTATAAGACGCTTGCACTTCATCATTCTGTCCACAGCGCAGCGGAAATCCTTCCCTACGTCAGCACAGGGAGTCATCCAGTTCGTGAGAAGTCCGCCGTGCATTTCCGCCCAGCGACAAATTCGTTACACCACTTGAACACTGTGCATCGTTTTAAGACATACCTTCCCGTACACGACTTGCATTCGACCAAGGTTTTCACTTGTCACAACGTCTTCTTTGCACAATAATTGATTTGTGCTCCGTTGTACTCGTTTGGAGGCATCATAGCACAGCACTGTTGGTTCGACTATTTCTCCTCTACTCAGAGGAAAACGTATACACACGACTTCAGAGCGACCGCCCTCTATGGCCCAATTATGAGTCACCATAGTGGCTGGCATTTGCCAGTAGATAACCACGGAAAATCACTTCAAAGATGGACGAAGTGGGAATATAGAAATTTCAGAAGCCATTTCTCAATGTTGCCATGCTGTGTCACTTGTGGCAGACCAGAACTAAAGCTGATTATAGCTTGATGTATTCACTAGTATGAAATTATCTTTTAAAATGGGGCGTGGCTACTGTTCGCCATACACTAATTCGGGCTGGGTTCGATTCCTGGTCGATGTATGAAATATCACGTCCCGTGGTTCGGATTCCACGTAAAAATTGGTGGTCCCGTGACTCATGATCACGAGATTAACGGTCACGTAAAACTACAAACATTTTTTTATTTTACGAATGGGAAGAAAATTGTTTTTTAACCCTTAAGCGCAGTCGTGAATATTTTTGACACAACTACAGTTGTGCGGTCCTGCGGACCGCGTTCCAAGGGTAGGTCAAATACGTCGAAATTTCCTGCTAACACTATTTTTAGCCTACTTTCGATTTTTGAAAAAAATGAAAGTAAACTTATGAGATCAACACAGGGCGAAAAAAGTGTGTCTGTCTGTGTGTGTGTGTATGTGTGTGTGTGAGTCTGTGTGTGTGTGTGAGTGTACTCTGAATGTCTGTCCCCCCCCCCCCCCTATCAATTCGAACACGGTGAATGCGAATTGAACGAAATTTGGTACAAAGGTAGCACTAGCAAAGGACACCTCAGTGTCATGTTTTATATCGCCGCCATCTTGACGGAAACGTAATGGCGGCCACACAAATGTTCAAAGCTTAAATCAAAATACGACTAACCTAATCATCCGATCTCTACCAAATTTTGCAACAACATACCTTTATGGGGGGAGCATCCTTTGACCAAACTAATAGGTCATCAGCGTAATAGTTTGCGGATGGCGGCCATCTTTGTGTGAAAATCAATTCCCCCTATTAATTCAAACACGGTGAAACCGAATGGAACGAAATTTGGTACAGAGGTAACACTAGCAAAGGGCATCTCAGTGTCATGTTTTATATCGCCGCCATATTGATAGAAACGTAATGGCGGCCACACAAATGTTCAAAGCTTAAGTAAAATTACGACTAACATAACCATCCGATCTCTACCAAATTTTGCAACTACATACCTTTATGGAGGGAGCATCCTTTGACCAATCTAATAGGTCATTCGCCTATTAGTTTGCGGATGGCGGCCATCTTTGTGTCAAAATCGATTCCCCCTATTAATTCAAACACGGTGAAACCGAATGGAACGAAATTTGGTACAGAGATAGCACTAGCAAAGGGCATCTCAGTGTCATGATTTATATCGCCGCCATATTGACAGAAACGTAATGGCGGCCACACAAATGTTTAAAGCTTAAATCAAATTACGACTAACATAACCATCCGATCTCTACCAAACTTTGCAACAACATACCTTTATGGAGGGAGCATCCTTTGACCAATCTAATAGGTCATTAGCCTAATAGTTTGCGGATGGCCGCCATCTTTATGTCAAAATTGATTCCCCCTATTAATTCGAACACGGTGGAACCGAATGAACGAAATTTGGTACAGAGGTAGCACTAGCAAAGTGCACCTCAGTGTCATGTTTTATATCGCCGCCATCTTGACGGAAACGTAATGGCGGCCACACAAATGTTCAAAGCTTAAATCAAATTACGATTAGCCTAATCATCCAATCTCTAGCAAATTTAGCAACAACATGCCTTTATGGAGGGAGCATCCTTTGACCAAACTAATAGGTCATTAGCCTAATATTTTGCGGATGGCAGCCATCTTTGTGTGAAAATCGATTCCCCTTATCAATTCGAACACGGTGAAACCGAATGGTACGAAATTTGGTACAGATGTAGCACTAGCAAAGGGCACCTCAGTGTCATGTTTTATATCACCGCTATCTTGACGGAAACGTAATCGCGGACACCCAAATGTTAAAAGCTAAAATGTAATTACGACCAACCTAATAATCTAGTGTCTACCAAATTTTGCAACACCATATCCTTATGTGGGAAACATATTCTGACCAAACTGCAAGAGCATCAGCCCAATAGTTTGCAGATGGTGGCCAAGTATGTGTGAAAATCGATTCCCCCTATCAATTCAAACACGGTGAAACCGAATTGAACGAAATTTGGTACAGAGGTAGCACTAGCAAAGGGCACCTCATATTCATGTTTAATATCCCTATAGCACGTTGTATTTCAACAAGCTACTACAACCAACATTCAATCATACTCCTTGAAAAGGACAAAGAGTTATAACAATACCCATGCATTTAGGAGAAAGTAGGCTATATGTTCTTTCCTGAACATCTTGTTTCATTTTGTACTACATATGTATTCCTTAATAAAACATATAATTTAACAGGTTTACTAAAAGAAGTTCCACCGTTGTGAAAGTAATCTGTTCTTATTACAATCAAAATTACCATAAAAATTTGCAGACATGGACACAAATCGAAATAACTAAAGGTTGTACCTTCCTAATAACTTGAATATTGTAATTTAATGTCATACAGGACTCACTGATGTTAAAATTGATAAGTTTTTCCGACAAAACAATTTACGGAAATAATCTGCATTACTCAAAGTGACCACCTTACGCGCAATGCGGACACACCTTACATGAACGTTCCAAACAAATTGGAACTCTGCACTTGCGGCACAAGAAGCTTGTCTTCCTCTTCTTTTTTGGCAGACAAATTCGACATGTCTACCTTCCATCCCTCGGCAGTTTGTCCTCCTAGTGTAGGTCTTCATGGAGATCTACTTCGGCTCCCACAACTCGACCGATAGAAAATCGCAGTTCTCGTGGAAGGCGTTTGATCAATATTCTTTCTCGCAATGAAGGCTCAATCAGTTGTTTTGCAAGAGCTTTCATGAAGTTCATCCTGCTAAGTGCAGTTCTTTCCTTGAACGACTGGTGAACAATATATGAATTGATAGTACTCAAATCGAGGACACGAAAAAAAAAACAGCCATTGGCCAGCGCTGTATACGGCGGCTTCAACAGTATTTGGCACGGTATCAACACCGCCTTTTGTGTTATAGTGGGCTATGATTTCAGATTTTCCAGACGATATGAGAAAAGCCACTCTTCCCTTTTTAGAATCACCATCCTCTTCGTCAGAAATGTCAACGTCGGATACATCACTTCCTAGGTAATCGATAATTTTCGAAACCTTTTCATCAAAATTAGGATCTTTCGTATTCACACGTGATGGACCAGGATCACTAGACATAGTACACCAGTTAATGTCATCGACAGATACGGAAATCAAATAAACACAGAGAACGCAAAATAAAAAATGTTTAGTCTGTCACTGACTTGCACACTCACAGACGCCCCCTGGACGTCGCGTTAACAATACGAAAGCCAACACAGCACCTCCAACACCGACTACCGTGGTAACAGACGGTAGACTGAGAATGAGAAAGCTACTGAGACGCGCATGTCTCCAATGCCGACAGTGTTCCTAGAATTAGGGGTGTAAAAAGTCGCACATCTGTAGTTAAGGGTTAAAGCATCACCTTTGCATGAAGCATGTCTCATATTTTCTGAACTTGTGAGTGAAGTTAGCTGACTGAAGGCTGTAATGCTGTAGGAGGTAAAGCCAGTAACAGCTAAGTTGCTAGTTGCGCTAATGGGTCCAGCACAGGCTTGATGTTAATTTATAACCACCGTTAAGTCCTAACTTACCACATACATCGCTGTCAAGTTGTTGTTACAGCTCGCAAATGGCCTCAACTGGCCCCAACAAGTGGAGATGTCATCGCTCATACACTCGGGAGTGAGAGGACGAGACTGCGAGACGAGTCTATCATTAGCACTGGTCAGCGCCACAGTAACTACTGTTATTATTGTGTGTAAAGTGCATTTTATTACCTTCAGCAATTAATAATAATAATAATAATAATAATAATAATAATAATAATAATAATAATAATAGTAACTAGTGGGCCCGTGCGAGCTTTCGCAGCGTAAATGTAAGTTTATGGGGCAGTAGGGAAGAATGTGGGAGAACGAAGTTTTAAATATTGAAGAAATGTATTTATTGTTGTTAAACGGTATACGTACATGAGAAGAACACACAGAATTATGTAGAACAGTGGTTTGTACTTGTCACAGCACCTCTTTGTAGACAATATTCGATGTTACAACGAATTCATCGGTTATTGTTTGCTCGGGAGTTTCTTCTACAGCAATTTTTACATTTGCAAAGGATTGAACCCTAGAGAAAGTCTTGGCGAGACCACACCGTAGCCATCTGGTGAAAGACTCCTAAGCTAGCAGTACGCCGCGCTCCCGCCAGATGGCTGCCGCCGCCGCGCTGCCCTGCGCTCTAGCGGCAGGCTCGCCAGGTTATGGTGCTCCCATTGTAAATGTACATTTTGTAAGGTATTTATTTAATTGTGAGGCATTTAAAGAGGAAGTGAGTGCGTTTCGGGCACACATGGGGTTATGCGGAACCTGTAGGTATCCCATATGTGTAAGTTGGTGTTAACAGGACCTTATTTTCGGTTCAAAACCGGAATCGGACCTTGGCAGAATAATATAGGGAGGGTATTGGTACAATAATAGCCTACGCAAGCACAAATTCATGGAGAAACCTAAAAGGAAAACTGGTAGGAAGTGGTCCACAGAACGTAAGATGCAACACAATGCATTCATGAAGAGATTTTGGGAGAATATGAAGGCGTAAATCATGAAGCCAACTAACAAGTTCAAACGCGCCTTTTGAATGGGCATAATGAATAATAATAATAATAATAATAATAATAATAATAATAATAATAATAAGATGATGATGATGAGTGTCGCTGAACATGGCTGCGTCAGCATTTGTTGTTTATAGCAGCATAAGCCTTGCAGAACGAGGAGGTGGAAACGGCAATAATGGACTGCAGTTACACATAAGCCAAGTAGCATTGCACGCGCTACGTGTGTTAGACAGAAGCTACATTGTGAATTGTGGATGGGAAAGTTAATAATGGGCAAATTAAGATTGGTGCGTTTCTAACTGATTCGCAACAGCACAGCTAAGCTTAACAGGAGCACATGTCACCATGGAGAGAAGAAACGATGACAGACTACTGGAGCTGAGTCATATCTTACCTGCGCGACTCTACTTGTCAACCAAGCAAGCTGACAGCATACCACAAGTTAACAAAGAATAGTTCCCACCTCGACCGCCGGCAATCGTATCCCTTGACAGGCTAATACTAATACTACTACTACTACTACTACTACTACTACTACTAATAATAATAATAATAATAATAATGTTACTAGTTGAATGTCCCATTAAGCAACCGTGGCTTTTAAAGACACCGAGTAATTAAATTTTTATCCCGAATGGAATCTTTATCATGCCAGTAATTCTATTAACATGGCTCCGTTGCCTTAGCGCACCCTCAATACCAACTGAATGCGCCAGGATTCGTTCCTACAACCTAGAGCACAGTTGAACAATTTAAACACCAACGCATTACAACCTTCAAAGAAATTTAACACACGTCCAAGTGCAGGGAGCTGATTACCAAGTTTTATCCCTAAATCCCTAAGAAAGTGTTAACAACAAGAAATACGCATTATATTTCTTCCTTCTGTGGTGTTGAAGTGTGCTTTGGGAATTCTGTCTCAAAGACCCTGGGTTCGATTCCCCGATCTGCTAATACATTTAATTCTCGTCTGAAGAATGAAACGTGGGACACACAACATTGCGAGGCAAAACTAAGAAGAGATGGGTTCAATACCCACTTAGGGAATATAAAGATAAATTTGACACTTTATTGAAGTGTTTGTATATTAATAATTGCGTATACCACTGTATATAAGTGTTATATTTATATCCACTATACCTAAACAAAGCCCAAGTGAATTTTATCGGATGATGTTCGCCTGATGAACGAAACGTGTCATCTCATTGTCCCCCCCCCCCCCTTTTTATTTTATTTTTCGAGAAGTGTGTAAAAGTATATGATTAATCATGTAATTTTTTCAGGTCAGCAGATACGTGTTGTACCCCGCCCAATTTGATTGGGCACATTCACGTGTTGGCCGACTGAAAAGCAATTCGTTTACTAGATTACAAATGCAACATTGAAAAATGGCGACTGAAATTTCTATATTCCCACTTCGTCCCTCTTCCAAGTGATTTTCCGTGGTTATCCACGGGCAAATGCCAGTCACTATGGTGACACAATTAGACCATAGAAGGCGGTCGCTCTGAAGTCCTGTGTATATTTTGTTTGGCAGTCTCAAGAGCATGTTAGTAAGGGAGCTCGACATTACTTCTTAATCTCCACTAATGTCTTTGTGCGGACGTCGCCTGTTTATCTTCCTCCCTCGGTGTCTCTAATGTGCTGCCAGTAAATCTTATGATTTCCCTGAATTAGAGGGGGAGGTAGGAACACATCTCAATAAATCTGAAACTTGCTTGCTTTTGAAAATTCCAGTGTAAGCAAGTCTTTGAGAGTGAAATTAGCGTTCCACTGTATGTCTTGTTATATTGGAGAAAGATAAAGGCTTCTTCCATTACAAATTGGACCACTTATAAAAGAGGAGTGAGCTGCTTTGTATCTGCAGGAAAGTAAGTGGTGTAGTCTTCCTTAGATGCTTTTTAGAGAAGCCTGGATTGGTCCGTCTGCCCACAACGAGATAGGCGGGCCAATTAATTCACACGCTGCCGTAGTTTTCTTCTTTAAGGCGAAAAGACACAAAATGTGCGGAGACTCCCGTAGGCTATAAGAATATCACTACGTAAGTCCTCCGTTTCTTTTACTCAGCCTAAGGTTGTCATCATCGATACCGGCTCAGTATAACAACGGCATTTAAAGGTATTGAAATACGTCAAACTTGATTTAGAAGATTTACTAGCGCATTGAAAAATCTCCAGGGCAACATTGAGTCACTTCGGCATTTCTAAAACCACAGCAGTTAATTGGATTGGTGCAAAATTAATATTATTATTTAAAAAAATACATGAATTACAAATCATCACCATCGGTCTCCTTGCGAGCCAAAGACACTGATGTTAGCACTGGATCTCAAGATGTTCAGAGCAAGTTACTGAAGAGACAAAACCTTACGTACTGCTGTATACTGTAGGGCCTACGTCCAGTACCAGGAATGGAAACCTTTTGCATTATCTGCATATGGCTTGCCACGGTGGGTGAGTGATTATCGTGTCGAACTACCAACCACCAGCATGCAGGTTCGCTCTCGGCCATGGTAAGTGATTTTTGAAGTGCGACAAAAATCACGGCACGCATGTCGTGCGTTGTTGGTTTGTTAAAGATCCCATTTGAATTCAGTAGGCCGTGTTCATAAAGGAAAAATAATATCGGGATTTTCCTCCAACACAAAGATCCTCCTTTCTCTACTAGAAAGCGCTATAGTGTCAAGAAGCTTAGATATCTAACCTCCTTGACTTTCATAGCGCTCCAAGGAACAAAAAATCGACATGCAAGCTGCCATCTGGGCGTCAAATAACAAAGCTTGCACTGCACCTGGCGCCCGAGGCCATACGATATTATTATTATTATTATTATTATTATTATTATTATTATTATTATTATTATTATTATTATTATTATTATTATTATTATCTGCATGTGGTGTTTCTTCAAACCAAGTTTCTCCTTTGCATTCTCCCTGTCCTTTGTAACTAAACCATTCACAGAGACAACAAACAACTGGGATGACGAAAAGTTATTTTAAGCCGTAGGCTATATGTGACTGAGCTCAATTTCTTTTTTTATACGACGTTATGCCCAACTAAGCAGCACCATTGTACCTATTTCACAGATGAATTTTACTTAGCTTTCGTCTCTTCCCAAAATCTCTTTATTCACCATGATTTTTCTTCTTTTTTGCTGTCCATGGAGAAGTGGCTCTTATCCTGGGGTTTGCAGCAAGGTGATGTTTGTTCACCAACAATCTGAATCTAGACCTGTCCCTTAAAATCTCTTGTTACCTTGATTTCTTGAAGGTCATTTTCAATTTTTATTAGCCAGTTATTCTTGGCTTTTAATGAGAAGGCATGATTAATTACTATTCATTCATATCGTATAGGCCATCTATGGACCGCGTCATTCCAACTGTCTCCTACAGGCTTTGATGTTTGCCCAGTACGCCCGCATTCGTTCTCGGTGAACTTCCTTCCGTTCCTGGGTCCAAATCTCTCCCGTTTCCAGCTTCGGTTTTTCTTGGAAACCTTTGCATGCTTGAAGTTTTCTTTTGAGTAGGTAGCGCTTCTGAATCCCCACTTCTTTCAGATCTTTATTCAGTTCAATGAACCAGGCCCATTTTCTTTTCCTCTCCTGAAAACTAAGTTTTGTTGCGGTTGATCAGTCTCGCTATTATTATTATTATTATTATTGTTATTATTTATGCAATTCATCTTTGGCTGGTGATATGTCTTCTATGTTAACAGAGAAAATAGTTAACTGTGGGCCTGAAATGGGCTCAGATGTTGAAGTTTTTGGTGTGGAAGGATCAGCCGGCAGATTATTTCGAACCTCATTTATTGGAATATCCTGCATATATAGGCTACTCTATATCGAAAGTATAGGATAATAAATACTCCACTTCAGCAGTACGCTAGAATGGCACAAAATATACATTTCTAACGAAAATTAACAGACATCATTAGAGGTATTTCTTGGATAGAGTGACGGAGAAAAACGAAAAGAAGTAGTAGAAGAAGAAGAACGATGGGAAGAGGAGAATGAGACTAGAGAGGTGTTTTAACGCCATATGGTAGCCTATAACTGAGAGTCTAGAAAATAACTATTTCGCACAGTCTTTGGTTAGATCAAGTTTTACAGATTATACCTACAACACACACCTGAAAAAAAGTTTAGAATAGTTTCATGAAGTAGAATATAATCGCAGTTATTCCACACCCTGCGAAGCTTGTCTAGGACAATAGGGCACGGAATATATCGGACTACACTTTAAAATGGTATTAGTCTATTAACTGTATATACATCACCAATTAATATAATAATAATAATAATAATAATAATAATAATAATAATAATAATAATAATAATAATGGCTTTACGTCCCGTTTAACTACTGTGGATTTTAGAGACGCCGGGGTGCCGGAATTTTGCCCCGAAGGGGATCTTCAACGTGTTGGTAAATCTACTGAGACGGCTCCCTCGCGTCCGCAAATGCCAACTGAATGCGCCAGCATTCAATCCTGCAACCTTGAGCACAGCAGGTGAGAATGTTACCGCTGCACCGCACAACCAGTCACTGGTTAATATATACAGTCAATATAGTCAAATATATGCTACTAGCTGAAGTACCTGTGCTTCGCCACGCGTCATAAATAAATTAAAATGTGAAGGTGACAATTAAAACAGGGGATAGGCGAGGTGCTGCGCAGAGGGAGATTAAGGATGGAACATTTTGTCCAACTACACCGCTCGGCGTTGACCGTGTTAATAGCACAAATTTAGGTTTTACTCGCTAACGGTTGGAGATACCTTTCGGATAGAAAATGTAATTTTAAACCTCGTATATGCCATCAAAAGTTTGCTATTTCTTAGCGTTCTCTTTTTATTTGAAATGGAAATATGAAAGTTTTAAACCAAAGGGTGTAGTGACGTCACTGAAATGGTCGCCATCTTTAAATAATGCAAAGTATTGAAATCAAAAGTAACCAATATGTTAACCAGGTAAATCAGCTACTTCCATGTAAAATTCATGTAAATCGGACCAGTGGTACTTGCGTGATTGAGTAATACACAGACACACACCATCTCATTTTTAGCCTCGCTTCGCTTGCGTCATAGTCGTGTCATATTGTTATTCAATGAAATGCAGGTTTAACCCCGTTAACACCCCTTTAGAACCTGAATATCCAAAAATCTCTCCTTAGTAGACGTTTTCGACACACAACAAACATATCCCCAAAATATCATTCTGCTAATATGTAATAGTTTGGGTTGGTCGATGAGAGTGAACATCCAAAAATCCTTCCTTAGTGGACGTTTTCTTCCAGAATTTCACCCTTCCCCATAGGCCCCTTAAATTGGATTTATGAAAAAACGGTCGAACACCTATTTATTTTATTTATTTATTTATTTTTAAGCTGATTGATTTCCTCCGAGTTTCAAACTCCTCGCCTACGTCGTTTAAGAGATACACGCTCCGTTAAGTATCCCTCAACCTCCAATTTTCACCCATTTCACCTCATAATATACACCACATCGATAAACCCTTAGATATATGTCTGATTATTTTTAATGATTAGTTTATATACCGAATATCACATCCCCAAAGAAACAACTCATGAGATATCGTTATTCAATGAAATGCACGTTTATCCCCTTAACATCTCTTTAAAACCCGAATAAACAAAAATCATTCCTTAGTTGACGTTATCGACATACAGAGAACATATTCCCAAAATTTCATTTTTCCAACTTTAATAGTTTTCGCTGGGCGTGATGAGTGAGTGAGTCAGACAGGACATTTTCTTTCAATTATTTTTACCAGAATTTCACCCCTCCCCATGGGCCCCTTTAATTGGATTGATGAAAAATCTTTTGAACACCTATTACCTTATTTTTAAGCTGTCTTTTTCCTCCGAGTTTGCTGAGTGAGTTAGTCAGTCAGTTAGGACACTTTCTCTCCTTTTTCCCCCCAGAATTTCACCCCACACCATTGGCCCCTTAAATTAATTTATGAAAAAAAAAAAAAAACGTCGAACACCGATTTACTTATTTATTTAGCTGATTTTTTTCGCTGAGTTTCAAATTTCTCGCCTATGTCGTTTAAGAGATAGGCCTACACGCTCCGTTAGGAATCCTTCAACCCCCACTATTCACCCCTTTCACCTCATAATAATACACCACATCGAAAAACCCTTAGACACATGTCTGCTTATTTTTATTAATGATTAGTTTATATGCCGAGTGTCACATCCACAAATAAAACCACTCGTGAGATATTGTTATTCAATGAAATGCAGGTTTAACCCCCTTAAGACCCCTTTAGAGCCTGAATATCCAAAAATCCTCCCTAAGTGCACGGTTTTGACATACAACGAACATATCCCCAAAATGCCATGTTTCCAACTTCAATATTTTTGGCTGGGCGATGATGAGTGAGTGAATGAGTCGGGACATTTTCTTTCATTTGTTTTTCTTCAGAATTTCACCCCTCCCGATGAACCCCTTCAATTTGATTGATCAAAAAAACTGTCGAATAGCTATTTACTTACTTTAAAGCAGTTTTTCCCCCTGAGTTTGATGAGTGAGTCAGTCAGTCAATCAGTTAGGACACTTTCTTTCCTGTTTCCCCCCCCCTTCAGAATTTCACCCCTCCCCATGGGCCCCTTAAATTGGATTTATGAAAAAACCGTCAAACATATATTTACTTATTTTCTATGCTGATTTTTTTCCGCTGAGTTTCAAATTCCTCGCCTATGTTGTTTAAGAGATACACGCTCCATTAGGAATCTTTCAGTCCCTACTTTTCACCCCTTTCACCTCATAATATACACCACATCGAAAAACCCTCAGAAACGTGCCTTCTTACTTTTTAATGATGAGTTTATATGCCGTGTATTACATCCCCCAATGAAACCAATCGGGAGATATTGTTATTCAATGAAATGCAGGTTTAACCCCCTTAAGACCCCTTTAGAACCTGAATATCCGAAAATCCTCCCTTAGTAGACGGTTTTGACATACAATGAACATATCCCCAAACTGTCATGTTTCTAACTTCAATACTTTTGGCTGGGCGATGATGAGTGAGTGAGTGAGTGAGTGAGTTAGTCAGGGCATTTTTTTTCAATTTTCTTTTTTCAGAATTTCATCCCTCCCCATGAACCCCTTAAATTTGATTTATGAAAAAAAAACTGTCGAACAGCTATTTACTTACCTTAAAGCAGTTTTTTCCCCCTGAGTTTGATGAGTGAGTCAGTCAGTCAATCAGTTAGGACACTATCTTTCCTGTCCCCCCTCCCAGAATTTCACCCCTCCCCATGGGCCCCTTAAATTGGATTTAGGAAAAAAACGATCAAACACATATTTACTTACTTTCATGCTGATTTTTTCCGCTGAGTTTCAAACTCCTCGCCTATGTCGTTTAAGAGATACACGCTCCGTTAGGAATCTTTCAATCCCCACTTTTCGCCCCTTTCACCTCATAATATACACCACATCGAAAAACCCTCTGACTCGTGTCTTCTTATGATGAGTTTATGTACCGAGTATCACATCCCCCAATGAAACCAATCGGGAGATATTGCTATTCAATGAAATGCAGGTCTACCCCCTTAACACCCCTTTAGAACCTGAATATATAAAAATCCTCTCTTAGTGGGCATTTGTGGCCCTTGTAGAAGCAGCATACCAAATTTCATTCCAATCCGTTCGGTGGTTTCTGAGGTTTCGTGATGAATGAATGAGTGAGTGGGTGAGTGAGTGGTATTTGACAAATATATAGTAGAAGATAGTGTCAAGTCTTTGTTATGCTAAACTCGGTTGACAGTGCTGTGTGAGTAGGTGAGTAACTAACGGGATTTCAAGTAAAGATGCTCATTTTCTATGCCGGTAGTGCAGAGCGCAACTGGCATCCAGACGGCTGTGTCTTGACTTGAGCTATGTTGCCATGGAAACTATCTATCTTGCCATTCCTTCATGAGTATATTTTATGATTTGATTAGCCTGTGCTTGAGTGCAAAAGGGCCGAAATCAGAAGAATGAGAAAGACTATCGAAAATTCATGTAGCCAGCGGTTCCTTCTGGGTCCTAAACTATGTGTATGCAAAATTTGGTTGAGATTGGTGGAACGGTGTAGATTTGTATACGGAACCAACCCACTCACCCACCCACCCACCCACATACATACATACAGACTTTCACTTTTATATATAAGACTAGCTGAAGTACCCGTGCTTCGCTACGCGTCATAAATAAATTAAAATGTGAAGGTGACAGTTAAAACAGGGGATAGGCGAGGTGCTGCGCAGAGGGAGATTAAGGATGGAACATTTTGTCCAACTACACCGCTCGGCGTTGACCGTGTTTTATAGCACAAATTTAGGTTTTACTCGCTAACAGTTGCAGATACCTTTCGGATAGGAAATGTAGTTTTAAACCTCGCATATGCCATCAAAAGTTTGCTATTTCTTAGCGTTCTCTTTTTATTTGAAATGGAAATATGAAAGTTTGAAACCAAAGGGTGTAGTGACGTCACTAAAATGGTCGCCATTTTGAATAGTTCAAAGTATTGAAATCAAAAGTAACCTATATGTTAACCAGGAAAATCAGCTACTTCCATGTAAAATTCACGTAAATCGGACCAGTGGTACTTGCGAGATTGAGTAATACACAGACACACACCATCTCAATTTTAGCCTCGCTTCGCTCACGTCATAGTCGTATCATATTGTTTTTCAATGAAATGCAGGTTTAACCCCGTTAACACCCCTTTAGAACCTGAATACCCAAAAATCCCTCCTTAGTAGACGTTTTCGACACACGACAAACATATCCCCAAAATATCATTCTTCTAACTTTAATAGTTTTGATTGGTCGATGAGAGCAAACATCCAAAAATCCTTCCTTAGTGGACGTTTTTCTTCCAGAAGTTCACCCCTCCCCATATGCCCCTTAAATTCCATTTATGAAAACACGGTCGAACACCTATTTATTTTATTTATTCATTTATTTATTAATTTATTTTTAAGCTGATAGATTTCCTCCGAGTATCAGACTCCTCCCTATGTCGTTTAAGAGATACACGCTCAGTTAGGAATCTTTCAACCCCCACTTTTCATCCCTTTCACCTCATAATATACACTACATCGAAAAACCATTAGACATGTGTCAGCTTATTTTTAATGATTAGTATATGTGCCAAGTATCACATCCCCAAATGAAACCACTCGTGAGATATTTTTATTCAATGGAAAGCACGTTTACCCCCTTAACACCTCTTTAGAACCTGAATATCCAAAACTCTTTCCTTAGTGGACGTTTTCGACATACAACGAACATATCCCCAAAATTTCATGTTTCTAACTTCAATAATTTTGGCTGGGCGATGATGAGTGAGTAAGTCAGTCAGGACATTTTCTTTCATTTATTTTTGATAATTTCACCCGTCCCCATGAACCCCTTAAATTGGATTTATGAAACAAACGGTCAAACACCTATTTGCTTATTTAAAGCTGTTTTCCCCCTGAGTTTGATGAGTGAGTAAGTGAGTCAATCAGTTAGGACACTTTCTTTCCTGTTTTTTTCCCCATAATTTCACCCCTCTCCAAGGGCCCCTTAAATTGGATCTATGAAAAAACGTTTGAACACCTATTTACTTGTATTTTAAGCTGTTTTTTCCCACCGAATTTCAAACTTTACGCCTATGTCGTTTCAGAAATACACGCTCCGTCAAGAATCCCTCAACCCCCAATTTTCACCCCTTTCACCTCATAATATACACCACATCGATAAACCCTTAGACATATGTCTGATTATTTTTAATGATTAGTTTATATACCGAATATCACATCCCCAAACAAACAACTCATGAGATATCGTTATTCAATGAAATGCACGTTTACCCCCTTGACACGTCTCTAAAACCCGAATAAACAAAAATCATTCCTTAGTTAACGTTTTCGACATACAGCGAACATATTCCCAAAATTTCATGTTTCCAACTTTAATAGTTTTCGCTGGGCGTGATGAGTGAGTGAGTCAGACAGGACATTTTCTTTCATTTATTTTACCAGAATTTCACCCCTCCCCATGGGCCCCTTAAATTGGATTGATTAAAAATCGCTTGAACACCTATTAACTTATTTCTTAAGCTGTCTTTTTCCCCTGAGTCAGTCGGTTAGGACACTTTCTCTCCTTTTTATCCCCAGAATTTCACCCCACCCCATTGGCCCCTTAAATTAATTTATGAAAAAACAGTCGAAAACCGATTTACTTACTTTTTAAGCTGATTTTTTTTCGCTGAGTTTCAAATTTCTCGCCTATGTCGTTTAAGAGATAGGCCTACACGC
This sequence comes from Meconema thalassinum, assembly GCA_946902985.2. Classification (NCBI taxonomy): domain Eukaryota; kingdom Metazoa; phylum Arthropoda; class Insecta; order Orthoptera; family Tettigoniidae; genus Meconema; species Meconema thalassinum. Next base: position 1,215,120,562 of record OX336388.2, read on the forward strand.
TCCATTAGGAATCCTTCAACCCCCACTTTTCAGCCCTTTCACCTCATAATAATACACCACATCGAAAAACGCTTAGACACATGTCTGCGTATTTTTAATGATTAGTTTATATGCCGAGTATCACATCCACAAATGAAACCACTCGTGAGATATTGATATTCAATGAAATGCAGGTTTAACCCCCTTAAGACCCCTTTAGAACCCGAATATCCAAAAAACCTCCCTTAGTGTACGGTTTTGACATGCAACGAACATATCCCCGAAATGTCAAGTTTCCAACTTCACTATTTTTGGCTGGGCGATGATGAGTGAGTGAATGAGTCAGGACATTTCCTTTCAATTCTTCTTTCTTCAGAATTTCACCCCTCCCGATGAACCCCTTCAATTTGATTGAAAAACAAACTGTCGAAAAGCTATTTACTTACTTTAAAGCAGTTTTTCCCCCTGAGTTTGATGAGTGAGTCAGTCAGTCAATCAGTTAGGACACGTCCTTTCCTGTCCCCCCCCCCCCACGAATTTCACCCCTCCCCATGGGCCCCTTAAATTGGATTTATGGAAAAGCGGTCAAACACATATTTACTTATTTTATGCTGATTTTTTTCCCGCTGAATTTCAAACTCCTCGCCTATGTCGTTTAAGAGATACACGCTCCGTTAGGAATCTTTCAATCCCCACTTTTCACCCCTTTAACCTCATAAACACATCGAAAAACCCTCAGACACGTGTCTCCTTACTTTTTAATGATAAGTTTATATGCCGTGTATCACATCCCCCAATGAAACCAATCGGGAGATATTGTTATTCAATGAAATGCAGGTTTAACCCCCTTAAGACCCCTTTAGAACCTGAATATCCGAAAATCCTCCCTTAGTAGACGGTTTTGACATACAATGAACATATCCCTAAACTGTCATGTTTCTAACTTCAATAATTTTGGCTAGGCGATGATGAGTGAGTGATTAAGTGAGTGAGTCTGGACATTTTCTTTCAATTTTCTTTTTTCAGAATTTCATCCCTCCCCATGAACTCCTTAAATTTGATTTATGAAAAAAAAACTGTCGAACAGCTATTTACTTAATTTAAAGCATTTTTTTCCCCCTGAGTTTGATGAGTGAGCCAGTCAGTCAATCAGTTAGGACACTTTCTTTCCTGTTCCCCTCCCCCAGAATTTCATCTCTCCCCATGGGCCCCTTAAATTGGATTTATGAAAAAACTGTCAAACACATATTTACTTCTTTTTTATGTTGATTTTTTTTCGCTGTGTTTCAAACTCCTCGTCTATGTCGTTTAAGAGACACACGCTCCGTTAAGAATCTTTTAATCCCCACTTTTCACCCCTTTCACCTCATAATATACACCACATCGAAAAACCCTCAGACACATGTCTTCTTATTTTTAATGATGAGTTTATATGCCGAGTATCACATCCCCCCATGAAACCAATCGGGAGATATTGCTATTCAATTAAATGCAGGTCTACCCCCTTAACACCCATTAAGAACTTGAATATCCACAAATCCTCTCATAGTGGGCATTTGCGGCCCGTGAGGAAGCTGCATACAGATTTCATTCCAATCCGTTCGGTGGTTTCTGAGATTTCGTGATGAATAAATGAATGAGTGAGTGAGTGAGTGAGTGAGTGAGTGGTATTTGATAAATATATAGTAGAAAGAAGATAGTGTCAAGTCTTTGTTATGCTAAACTCGGTTGACAGTGCTGTGTGAGCAATTGAGTAACTAACGGGATTTCAAGTAAAGATCCTCATTTTCTATACCGGTAGTGCTGAGCGCAATTGGCATCAAGTCGGCCGTGTCTCGACTTGAGCTATGTTGCCATGGAAACTATCTGCCTTGCCATTCCTTCATGAGTATATTTTATGATTTGATTAGCCTGTTTTTGAGTGAAAAAGGGCCGAAATCAGAAGAATGAGAAAGTCTATCGAAAATTCATGTAGCCAGCGGTTCCTTCTGGGTCCTAAACTATGTGTATGCAAAATATGGTTGAGATTGGTGGAACGGTGTAGATTTGTATACGGAACCAACATATATACATACATACATACATACATACATACATACATACATACAGACTTTCACTTGTATATATTAGATTACAAACTTGTTGTTCATGGGTGCAGGAGATTATTTTGTAAGCGTAGCGGGCAGGCTCGCGCTGGAGTTGCAGCAGACATTGATTAGTAGGCGAGATGGGAGCACGACCCGTGTCGAGTACTTAACTCTTGTTTTACAGTATGTTCTCTTTAATAACGACTCGTCTCTGTCTCTACTTCGTATACACTGGAATAGCGGATTATATTTACTCTCTAATTTCACTCAATTACCTGTATTCATTTGTATTTTATCCCGCATTCTAGCAAGTGCATAATACACGCTCCACGGTTGCAATGGGAGCTTGGAATTTCGAATATCCGAGATTGTAATTCCGGTGCTCATAGCAGTCATTCTGTTGGTAGTTATTGGTCGATTTTTTCCGCCCTCCCTCCTGACAAATGCCGTGATAGTTCCGTTATTTCGAATCCCAAGGCACCTACCCCAAACTCTCAACCACACAGTAATATTTACAGCAACGCATCTTATCACAGTCACCACATAAATGCAGGTCATCAGAAAAAATCAATGCGCAAATAAATACACGGGGTTGATGACCAAGATGTTCTAACCCGTAACTGATGGATCGGCAAATACATTAATTCATAGTTAAGTTATTTTTGTGTTGAAAGCCTTTTTCCAGTGTTCCCTTAATAATCCAAAGTTAATACTTTTCAGTCGGTCAACACAAGCATTAAATTTCGATAGTCAAATTATCACAGTCGAACCTCGATATCTCGAATCGTTAGAGGGATGTCAAAATAAATTTGACTTCGATGTTTCGAGTTATGGAGATACGTGGGAAAAATGTTAAAATTTATTATATATCCTACAGGTCACAAAATACTGTATGTAGGCTTACAACATGGTTGTCTAAATATATGTAATAGAATGGATGTTCGTAATTATGACAGCTTTATTACATTATCTAAGCAACAATATAAATTCACAATCCAAGATATGCCTCATTCCACAAAGAGCCTTTATTCACCTAGAGAACAAACTTCACATCCTATTGACCATCTGTAGATAGTATTGCATATGGACATACAAATATAATTTTTGACATGATGAATTCCAAAGTATTTTTAAAGACATATTTAGACTAATTTATAGAAATATACAATAAGAACTATTTATACATATGCCATTTTTGCCAAATTATTCCTTAAACATCAAATTAAAGTCAACATTTTTTACAGATCAGTTTCTAACTCTTTTATAGGATATTTCGTAGATTAATATTAATTTATAGTATATAAATCAATTTTAAGGTTAATGGTTTTTAAGTTTGAACTCTTTTTTTTAAATTCTATATTGTAGCATAATATTTTTATGAACATTATTTCATTATATTCTACTAATAATTAGAATTAATTTCTTCCATGTTTTAATGTAAAAACCCAAGTGTAATATTGGCAAAGCTTTGCTTACAATTACTTTAGTTCTTTCTAACAACATCGCTGAAGAAGGCCATAATATGGCCGACACTGTACATTTTATTAATTAATTAATTAGCATTAAATTAATTTTATTGACTAAAATGTAGTACCGATACATTTATGAAATACCCATTGGTATTCATTTAGATTCATATCTAAGTAAGTTAAATTTACCAATACAAGATGCAGACGGGCTTTTATCTGCTTTTTCATAGATTAAAGAAATCCGTCATCTTCTGCTTCATTTTCTGCGCACACAAAGTTTTCAACCATATTCAGTGATTTAGGAAACAAGTTGCACTGTAAAAATATGTGAATGTTCAAGATAAAGAACAAGTTTAAGTTCCAGGGATATCATTTAAGCAACGAGGTATCGATTAATTCGAGTTTAAAAATCGATTTAAAGAGAAATGATACACATAAATTATAAGCAGGTTGTTCGGGAAATAAAAACTACGAGTTATCAAAATCTCGAGTAATGGGGTTCGACTGTATTTCGAAACGTTCCAGGCGGATCTTGAGGCTAGCCTATGTACAGAAACTGGAGGCTCTGGTTCAAGTCTAAGTGGTGTCCATAATTGCAGCATCCCCATTTAAGGTTAGTCCCTGTATATATGCGGGACGGATCAAGGGATTGTGGGAGAAGTTGAGGTACAGCTCAGGTGTGGCAATTACCGCTACTGGTCTGTGCATGCTGATCAGTCTCGTGCCATCTTTAATGCATGCGACACCTCTCCGGCTCCCACATCCACATTACTAGGTGCGTCATTCACAAACACAGTATCACAGAAACCTCATCACTTATTGCCAAGTTTCCAAAAAACTAGTATTTATGGTAATGTACTTGTAAATGTTTTAACGTTTCTACATGCTAAACTAATAACACAATATGTGGTTAAGTGTAAGAGAGGGCCGTGAGCCTAACTTCGCCACTCAAAAGACAAGTAAATAAATAAATAAATAAATAAGAATCTTCAACATCATTTCTATAGGAAATAGGACGAATGCTAAATGGACGAGACTTGTTTCAGAAATACCTCGAAATTTTAGAAATTGATTCCAAGGATATACAGGGTGTCCCACCTAACTCCGCAACCTCAAATATTATCGAAATGAAACAAGATTTGAAAAATCTACTTGCGCAGGAATGTAGCCACGTCAGGGGGTCACACAATGGGAGGATATGCACAATCCAGGAAATTATAACAATATAATTTTCAACGCAAAGTTACCTTTTTTTAAATGGAACATACATGATTTTTCTAGCAAAATCATAAGTAGACATATTATTGATAACAGAATTGGTTTCACTTCTCTAAACCTCGTACCTTCTGAAATAACTTAAGTTGTAGAGGACGGTAAAGGAGGCACTGTTTGGTACGGTATCATTGGCTACCGTATTGTAGGTCCCTATTTTTTTTATCAGGGAACACTAAACGGACAGCGATATGCATCATTTTTTTCAAGACACGTTACCCCTTCTCATGGAGGACGTGGGATTGGAAACTCGTGTATCAATGTGGTTCCAGCACAATGGTTCTGAACCCGTAGAAGTCTGCGGACAACTCAGCCTAAAATTGAATCATGTACGGACCACCCCCTCCCCCCAATACACCTTATCAGTTGTAACCGTTCCTCAATAACCCTTATTTTAAAGATATTTCAATTCAAACCCTGATAGTCATCGCCGCGAATGCATTCGGACGATTCTCGTTCTACGCATATCACTTCCGAAATCCCAATTTATTGGCCACTTTTTTATACGTGCTGGTGGACCCTTTTCACCCGCGGACCACTCCCGAGGCACTCGCGGACCACCGGTTAAGAACCACTGTTCCAGCATGATGGGTGCCCCGCACATTTCGCACGTGTTACAGAGATGTAATGGATGCGAAGTTTCCAAATTGGTGGATAGGACGTGGTGGTCCTGTGAGATGGCCAGCACGGTCCCCCGATTTGACGCCATTAGACTACTTTCTCTGGGGCGCATTGAAAGATAGAGTCTATCAGGAAGTCCCAACTACAATGGCGAATATGCAACAGCGTATTACTGCGGCGTGTGCAGAAATATCTGTGGAAACACTGGGATCAGTACAACGCTCTCTTGTTCACCGTCTACAGAAGTGCATTGATGCAAACGGTGGTCAGATTGAACATCTGCTGAAGTGACACAGTTTCATCAGTTAAGATGTTACTGCTTACTTGTGAATGCCTTTTCCTTGCTGGATGTAATTTAGAAACATGGCGTTCCTTTATGCTATAGGCCACAAGTTAGTTTAGGAAATCGGTAATTGTACATTTTGTACTATGTGTACAGTTCTACACTTGTGTTAAACTTGACAAACAGTGTCTCCATTGCCATCCTCTACAACGTTAGTTATTTCAGGAGGTACGAGGTTAAGAGAAGTGAAATCAATTCTGTTATCAGTAATTGTATGTTTACTTTCGATTTTGCTAGAAAAAACATGTATGTTCCATTTAAAAAAAGGTAACTTTGCGTTGAAAATTATATTGTTATAATTTCCTGTATTGTGCATATCCTCCCATTGTGTGACCCCCTGACGTGGCTACATTCCTGCGCAAGTAGATTTTTCATATCTTGTTTCATTTCGATAATATTTGAGGTCGCAGAGTTAGGTGGGACACCCTGTATATTGAACTGGGATAAATTTAGAATGCTGATCAGAACATCTGACAATCTCCAGTCTTTGAATGCTAAATTATTGCGTCATGGAGTGGGAGTGAAGTGAATTCAGGAAAGGAACGCAACCCATAGTGCAAGGATGAAAGAATACTGGGCAAAGAAGAAAGCTCGCCAGAGTTATGAACCATGTGGTCCAAGGGACCTCAACGAAACAAGAAGATATTAATAAATACATTAATAATTGAATACATTTAGAAGAGGTGGGTTCAATTCTCATCTCAGCCATCTTGGATGGGGTTTCCGTGGTCTCCTACTTCCGCTCCGGGCAAATTCTAGGATAGTTCCTAACTTAAGACCACGGCCATATCCTTTTCAATCCTAACTTGGCCTACAAATACACACATACAGCTATCACAATAACACAGATTATCTTACAAAAATACACACACACCCAAGCGCACGGGGCTACATGAACACAATGTCGCAAAGCTCTTAAACATATCAACAACAAGAAAACAAATCACTGCTTACAACTAGCCGATTACTTTGGTTGTTAATCAACAATCAAGTCAAGAATACTAACTTCCTGCCCCGAAAGTTAATTTGGCAAATTTAAACATTAGTTATAAAAATTATTATGCCATTCTCGCACATCGCTTTTAAAATCCACATCAATTAACAACTTTTGTATACCATAATTGCTGCCAGCCACTTGTCCTGCGAGCCACTCCCGAGGCTCTCTCGCAGCACATGTAGTCCACGGATCACAAGTTCGGTGCTAGTTCTTTAGGGGTTTAAATCGCTCACCGTGACCAGCACCTGCACTAAGTACGGAGAACAATGGTTCGAATCCAGTCACTGACAGCGGCTATCTTTAATGCGGTTTTCCCCCGTGTTAGGATAGTACCTTATTTCAAATCCCGGGACACTACCCCATCTCTGACTCTGATACATCTGCACGTACTACTAAAGACATCACAGAAATACTGGTTATCAGACAACTTCAATACACACCCAAGTCCACGGGGATAATGACCAAGATATCCCAAACCCTTAAAATGAATTAATACCAACATAAACATTCAGTTTCTTCTTTCTGAATTTGGCTCACTTAATCATTGAAATAACGTTTGTATCAATAGAAAATATAATCTTTAAATATAAATTTTAAAAATAAAGTTGTCATATATTACCTATTCACTGCTCAACAAAAGTTTAGAATACCATAAATTTTACTACAATGACTTCTTATCGTAAGCCCATTGTGGTTTACACAATAACTTATTAACAAACTAAACATCAGTCCTTCTGAAAACAATAACAATCGTGGTTAGATAACAATGAAACGGTACAAAGCGAACTCGCTTCTGTGTGTCCCTTCGGAAAACAAAAACATTGAAAATCTGTATCTCATGAAGATCAGTATCAGTCTCTATAGTGCGTCTCAACCTTAAAAGACAGTATGGAATTAAATGTAGTATTTGCCTCTCACTCGCACTCCTATGTCCTGCAATTAGCTTCGTCCTCTTCTACCCCGGCGATGTTGCCATTTCCAAATAATTGAAAGTGACAAATCTAAGAAAATGTTTGCGTGGTATTATAGAGAATTTCCCGCTCTTTATGATGGTGTAAAAATAAAAGCCATAAATAATTAACACATGGCCCAATTTTCACAATTACGATATTTTAGCGCGAATCTATATTTTTGCATTTATAAAACTTATCACGCCATAGATAATGAACTAATGATCGCAACAGATCAAGAATTTATTTTTAGATTGCCTGATTGATACCCTACCTCTCAGGGCAGTTATTATTTTCATAATAAGAAAGTTATGATTTTTTTCTTAAATGTTACTTGAAAAATCTGGGATGGTGTCACATAAAAGTTAGCTTGCGAGAAAGTTTTTTGCTGTTGACTTTACGTTGGTGACTAACCGAGAAGAAATGTTCATTAATGTCTGAAATAGTTTTTAAAACAAACCAGAGCTCAATATCAGGTAGCATTCATAAGTTATAGCACTTCGCTTAGTCCTCCCGCTCAGCGCTGACGCACCGGAACTTTGTTTACTAATGTGGCGCGCAGGCTATCTCCCCCGACTACGTTTGAAAGAGGGTAGGTGATGATGTGAAGTAAAACTATGAAATGAAGTGGATTTTGTGATCTTTTTAAATTGTCCACCTCGTTGCGTTCTTGGCTGTCACTGTGCTGTCACCGTGGAGGCCCGGGTTTGAATCCCGACTCTGCCAAGAAATGTAATTCTGGTCTGAGGGCTGGAACGGGGTTTACTCAACTCCATGAGATAAAACTGAAAAGAGGCGGGTTCGATTCTTACCTCAGCCATCCTCGAAGTGGTTTCCGTAGTTTGCCTTTGTTCGTCCCGGGAATTAACAAGGGTTCGTTAATGGTGCAGAGTTAACGTTTCTGTGCCAAAAAGAACACGGTAGACACACACGACAAAATGACAGGTGAAGTATATGAAAAGCGGTTCGCCGAGCAATATTGTTGCTCAATGTTCCCGAAGGATCTAGCCTAGTAATAGACAATGTAGGCTATCACAGCAGAGAAATATGTTCTTGCTTGTCACCTTACCACACCACCATACCACAGTGAACTTAATCCCATCGAAATGGTATGGGCGCAAGTGAAGAACTATATAAAATTGAACAACGTCTCATTCAAGAAACAAGAAATGAATAATTTAATTTCGGCTGCATACCCCCACTTGACCACACAAAATTCGGTAAATTACGCGAACCACAATATATTATTATTAATAATAATAATAATAATAATAATAATAATATGTCATATTATAATTTATTATAACCTCTGATATTCGAGAAAAAGGCCTTATCATATTCATGAATAATTGAATAATTGAAAATTATAAATTATTATAATGTGTGCATTAAAATCGCGCTCTGAGCTTCCGTGTATTATAATCTAAATATTGTACCGTCTTTCGCTTCAAGGCATGAGGTACAATTATATACAACAAACAAATATTTTGGAAATTCCCGAGTTTTGCGTAAAAGCACGCCTGCATACGAGTTACGTTACATCATGTGCCTGGCCTTGCAGAACTTTGTAAATGCAGCAGATCTGGCATCAGCGCGCTCCATTTAATGCGTACTGTCTTTTAAGGTAGAGACGCACTATAGTAGTCCTTCCCACACATGGAGCAGACATGCTCTGAATGATACCATCAAGTTTATCTTGGAGTAAGAGGTCCCACAGCCGGCCCCGTGGTGTTGGGGTAGCGCGCCTGCCTCTCACCCGGAGGCCCCGGGTTCGATCCCCGGCTCCGTCAGGGATTTTAAAACTGACGTGGGGGTTGGAACGGGGTGCACTCAGCCTCGTGAGGACAATTGAGTAACTGTCAGACAGTGAGACAGCGCCCCGATCATGAATACCAAGATTAACGGCCGAGGGGACCCGACGCGCTGATCACGTGTCACCCCAATATCTGCAGGCCAAATGGCTGGGCAGCGGTCGCTTGGTCGGCCTTAGCCCGTCATGGGCTGTATAGTGCCAGGGGTTGAAGAGGTCCCACACCTCAGCGTCAGCATACAATTGATGGCGGTAGTCCAAACTTTGTTGAGGAGTGCATTTCCGTCAACACTTAAGACGTCTTAAGTCAACAAGATCAGATGATATTAGCCTTACAAACGATAGATGTCATCTAATGAAACCCCTTCCGAAAATTGTATAAATTTGAGTATATTTTTTTTTAGCTATGTTTTATTCTCCGCCCAATTTTATTGAACACATTAACGTGTAACTTATTAAATTGTTTGACACCTGTTAATACTTAATATGTTTTCTTTGATATTGAAACTTGTTTTCGGCTCTAATAGTGGGCCTTCTTCAGCTTGGCTGCTTGTCTTAACACTTCAAATCTATATATATGTTCTATATATATAAAAATCAATGTTACGTGATAATTTGTCTGTCTGTGGGTATGTATGTCTCCTATGCGTTCATATACCATTCGTCCGATTGCGATGAAACTTGGGTGAGATGTTGAGTACACTCCAAGGAAGGTTTCTGACGTAGTAAATCCATTTTACAATAGGTAGCGCACGCGTAGATTCAACAAATGAGCGACGATGCGCGAAGCATTTCAACAAAGTCCCTTATGTGTTCATATACCATTCGTCCGATAGCGATGAAACTTGGGTGAGATGTTGTGTACACTTACGTGAACGTTTCAAAATTAGTGAATACATTTCACAGTAGATAGCGCACGAGTAGATTCAACAAATGAGCGACGACACGCAAAGCGTTTCAACAAAGTCCCGTATGCATTCATATATCATTCGTCCGATAGCTATGAAACTTGCGTAAAATGTTGTGTACACTGCAGGGAAATTTTCTGGATTAGTACATCCACTTTACAATAGGCAGCGCACGAGTAGATTCAACAAATGAGCTACGACGCGCGAAGCATTTCAACAAAGTCACGTTTGCGTTCATATACCATTCGTCCGATAGCGATGAAACTAGGCTGAGATTTTGTGTGCACTCCAGGGAAGGTTTCTAGCTTAGTAAATCCCTTTAAAAATAGGTAGAGCACGAGTAGAATCAACAAATGAGCGACGACGCGCGAAGCATTTCAACAAAGTCCCATATAATTTCATATACCATTCATCCGATAGCGATGAAACTTGGGTGAGATGTTGTGCACACTCCAGGGAAGGTTTCTGGCTTAGTACATACATTTTACAATAGGTAGCGCACCAGTAGATTCAACAAATGAGCGATGACACGCGAAGCGTTTCAACAAAGTCCCGTATAAAGTCATATACCATTCGTCTGATAGTGATAAATGTTTGGTGAATTGTTGTGTACACTCCAGGAAAGGTTTCTGGCTAAGTAAATCCATTTTACAATACGAAGCGCACGTTTATATTCAACAAATAAGTGACTACGCGCGAAGCGTTTCGACAACGTCCCGTATACGTTCACATACCATTCATCCGATTGCGATGAAACTTGGGTGAAATGTTGTGTACACTCCAGGGAAGGTTTCTGGCTGAGTACATCCAAATTACAATATGTAGCGCAAGAGTAGAATCAACAAATGAGCGACACTTGGGTGAAATATGGTGGACACTCCAAGGAAGGTTTCTGGCTTAGTAAATACATTTCACAGTAGGTAGCACACGAGTAGATTCGACAAATGAACGACGACACGCGGAGCGTTTCAATACAGTCCCCTATGTCTTCATATCCCATTAGTCCGATAGCGATGAAACTTGGGTGAGATGTTGTGGACACTTACGTGACGGTTTCTAACTTAGTAAATACATTTTACAGACGGTAGCGCACGAGTAGATTCAACAAATGAGTGACGGAGCGCGAATCGTTTAAACAAAATCAGGTATGCGTTCATATACTATTCATCCGATTGCGATGAAACATTGATCAGTTATTGTGTACCCGCCAGGGAAGGGGACTTAGTAAATCCATTTCACAATAAGTAGCGTAAGAGTAGATGCAACAAATGGGTGACGACGCGCGAAGCGTTTCAACAAAATCCCCTATTGCGTTCATATAACATTCTTCGATTGCGATGAAACCTTGATGAGTTATTGTGTACACGCCAGGAAAGGGCTTCGACTTAGTAATACATTTCTCAATAGGTAGCGCACGAGTAGATTCAACAAATGAGCGACAGCGCACGAATCGTTTAAACAAAACCCCGTATACGTGCATATACCATTCATCCGATTGCGATGAATCATTGATGAGTTATTGTGTACACGCCAGGGAAGGGTTTCGACTTAGTAAATCCATTTCACAACAGGTAGCGTACGAGTAGATTCAACAAATGAGTGACAGCGATGAAACTTTTGAAAGTTGTTGTGCACGCTTCCACGAATGGTTCTAAATTAGAAAACCCATTTTACGATAGCTTAGAGGCAGTTAACATGTTGTGTATCCAAAAGCACTTCAAGAAACAGAATTTCAACGCCAACACTTTCTTTGATTGGCATTGCAACGCATGCCGGGTACAGCTTGTATTTTATAAAATGAATTATATGGAAAGAATGACAATATAAATAAACACTATTTCAAAATGGACGTCCTTACATTGTTGTTGTTGTTTGAGTCTTCAGCCTTTTGACTGGTTTGATGCAGCTCTCCAAGCCTCCCTGTCCTGAGCTAATCGTTTCATCTCTACATAGCTACCACACCCTGCATCCGAGGCAATCTGTTTAACATATTCTAACCTTGGTCTACCCCTACAGTTCTTGTCCTCGACCCTTCCTTCCATAACTAAGCTTGCTATTCCTGGGTGTCTTAGTATGTGTCCTACCAACCTATCTCTTCTCTTCATTAGCAGTCGCCAGAAACATCTCTCCTCTCCCACTCGTCTTAATACCTCTTTGTTTGTAACCCTATCTACCCATCTGATCTTCATCATTCTCCTTTAACACCACATTACATTATTAATTATGAAAAATATTTCTCGTATTTAAATCAGAAAACAAAAAGTTTAAAGTTATAATTCAATATACAGGGTGGACCACGTTAGTTGAGACTGTACAATATCTCAAAAATAATCGTTGTATAAAGAACTGTCTGAAATAAAAGTTGCATGATATTAAAGGGGAAAGAACATGCAATATGTCGTGGTTAATTTGGAGAACGTTAGGATGGTAATTTGATGGTCACGTGACGTTTTTTAAAATGGGAACCAACGTTTTTTATTTTGTTTTCTTATTCCTCTTACAAACCTTAACAGCTTTTGTAGAAAGCACTTGTTCGTACACCAACGTACATAATAACGTCAAGTATGAACGAATTGCATGAATTCCCTGCTCGGGATGTTTTAAATAACAATTACCACGATCGATGGATAGGTCCCGTTAATTGACCTTACACCCCCGAACTTTTTCTTATGGGGGCTACCTGAAATATCGAGTGTATTGTGAAACACCAACGACTCCGGACTACATGAAGGCACGGATACGAAATGTTTGTGCCAGTATTGACAGAGACATGCTTTTACGGACGCATCACTCGTTCAATCACAGAGTTGGAAAATGCATGGAGGTGGAAGGTCATCATTTTGAACATTTATTATGCTAAGGTCCGATGCGTATGTACTAATAATCGGTATTACGCTGTGTACCTACCTGTCATTGTCTACACCAGGGACAGAACCATATTATTATAAAATTGGTGTACGAAATGCTGTTTAGTTTTGTATCAGGAATGAGGAATCAGAATAAAAATTGTTGGTTCCCATTTAAAAAAACGTCACATGACCATCAAATTACAATCCAAATGTTTTCCAAATAAACCAGGACATATAGCATGTTCTTTCCCCCTTAATATCACGCAACTTTTATTCCACAACGCTTAGTTTTTGAGATATTGTACAGTCTCAACTTACGTGGTCTACCCTGTATAAATAAATGTAGTGTCTTGATTTTTTAAACCTCTCAATCGAATTGGGTCTCGTGGAGGTCAGTCACGTTTAATGTGTTTTGGATCTGTTATTATAGAAGTATTATTCGATTTTAAGTCGCTTATTTATTTCATTATCGTCTTTATAATCCTGGATTAAAGATATGTTGGTTTTAATTTGGTCCTGTTGTGAAATTCCTTGTACTATTAGACGTCTTCGGTTAAAGTTATTATTCGATTGATTGATCGAATAGTTTGACATTGTCTTAAGGTGTTTAATTATGTTGTTAATATCTCTTGTTCCAAAAATCCCGTGTTTACTTTGTACGCCTCATATTAATGTGTTGACCGACTGAAAATCAAATATATTGTATCAATTGGTTGAATAGCCTCAAAACTGTTGTGGCGATGTTTATAAAATTACAATACTGGTATGTTTCCTTTTTTTTAAATTGTAAAACTATGGATTTTATCCATTGGTAGCGTAATTGGTGCACGTGTGCAGTGACGGGTATTGTGAAACGAAACCAAGAGACTGAGCACAGCATATTACACCACTCCATTCTACTGTAAAGCACTTTGTTACTTTGTGCATCCTGATGAGCGAAACTAGTTCTAGACTCTTGCCATTAAACGCACACTCACAAAAGACCGTGCTTCACAGCCAGAATGTAGCACAGCACATGACATCACAGAACATAGTTCATGTGTTTGTTGGCTTTAGGCAGCCCTTTATTAATATGCCGTAACTAACTGGAATGCTGGAATGAGTCGACTACATGATTTAATGAGATTGTGAGAAGAAGGACAGGCTAGCTAAAATACTCAACAAAATATCATTGTGATATCACAGGTCACTTGTATGTCATCGTTATCAAACGCTAAAGTGTATGTATGTTTCACAAAACTCAAGCTCTTAAACCAGAGGGAGTTAGAAGGTACAGTTTGTGTCAACATCTTCCAAAACGTCTCAATACTACAGGGAAAATCTTGCATTTCTTGAAAAGTCAACGGAAATATGTTTATTTTTTGAAAAGTGTGTTTAAACAAATAACGGCTGGCTGCCTGACTCAGCGGTAACATTGCTGGATCGAATCCTTGTGCATTTGAGGGTGCGCAAATGTAGGGAAGCCGTATCAGTAGATTTACTGGCATGTTACATATCCTTTCCGACGCAACAGGACGGGCATCCTGGCGTCTCTAAAAGCCACATTAGTTAAAAGGGTCGCTAAACCGATAACATTATTATTATTATTATTATTATTATAAAAATACAAATAGCAATTCGTTAGCGCCTACCAGAACTGCTACGCGTCGAGTACGCATAACAGTAAAGTGGTCTGTACACATGAGGCGCCCACAATTAACCGATCGTGCGCTCAAAATTAAGAGAATTACCCACAGCAGAGACAAATCACACTCTGATTTCATATATATCTACTACTAGCAGTAGTGCCCGGCTTCGCCCGGTGGATTTATTTGTTTTATGGATGATAATGAGTACTACTACAGACTGGAGCGCTCAAGGGTAAGGATCGGAAAGCACCAACACTTATTGCAGCTGAAACCTCAGTATACCATCGCCCTTATTCAGAGGCATACTATTGGCATGATGATAACTGTTTTAAAGGGCCTAAGAAATCTCTTTGCACGAATTACTCCCCGTGACTGCAATTTATAAGCAGCTCACAATTCTGCACCAGAACACTGGTAGGGGCGACGTGATGCAGCCCGCATTACCAGGCAACAATGGACTTAAGTATTATTGGAACTATCTGGGAGCGCTTGTTCTTCCGACTTACTGAACAAAAATCAATCTTTATGGTTACCTGAGCGGTGTAGCATAATGCTACATAGCCTAAACTATTCCTCTCGAATCTGGCTATCATATACAAAAAGAATTTTTCGAATCCGACTGGTAGTTCCAGAGATTAGTGCGTTTAAACACATAAGCGAACACACACACTCTTCAGCTTTATTATGGTATAGATTTGTTTAAAAATGGCGTTCAAACAAATAAACGACAAACCCACATAACAGTAAAGCCGGTCTTGTACCTCCTACCTAGGTGGAACGGGTACTGTCTTTATTTAATCCTTCTTTCCTATTTGAAGGCACTGTCTTGACATTTTCCTGCAGTTAAAATGAGAAACCACGGAAAACCATTTCAAGAACTACTGACTCGACTGGAATTTACACCAACTCGTCTTCTGAGTTCCGAGATAGCCTGGCTTTGTGGCTTTGAGCTCAGCTAACCTGGTCGGTAGTCTTCAATATTTTAATTATATACTGAATTTAAAAATCAAATATCAGTAAAAGTTGTTGTATTTGTTGTGTTGGGTCGATAACCTCGATGTTAGGCCCCTTAAAACAACAATTATCATCATCATCATGTTGTATTTGTTAATTCGTTTTAGGGGCTTAATACATCTTGGTTATCAGGCCCGTATATTTTGCTGTATGTTCGATTTGTCTGATAAATTGTGCTTCTGTGGTGACTCGAGTGCTGTGTGTAACTGTTGGTTGGTTCCTCAGTTTAGAGGCTGCGATAACACGGTCATGTAGCCCCGTGTACTTTGGGTATGTGTAGAATCCGTCTGATAACCGGTGTTAATTGTGATGACTGTATTAGTGTGTGTTATCTGTTTTTAATTCAAGTAAGGACTGCAGACATTCAATTTTGAAGTAGTTCCTCTTTTGCTACCAAACGCCACCGTTAAGGACAACTGGTTCTGAACTTGGTTACTTGATGCCACCGTAGTCTGTTCCTGGCGACGAACATTGGAACCTAAGAGCGTTAGTCAAATCTAACCTATAATTTAGCCTCACACAAGTGTACTGTAATTAGTGGAAAGTTCTTTTACATGCCATAAATCTATGACATGGGACCTCTGGCTTTACTTCCCCTGCGAAGGAAGGCATACTGAGTGATTTGTAACGCTCTTAAAAATCCGACGACTTCGGCTGGTTTTGAACCCACGACTCTGGGCATAGAAGCTCAGCATGCTACCAACCATGCCACCTAAGCCGCTTGTGTGTAGCTGTATTTATAAGATTCAAGGATAGGGTAGGTTCCCAGGGATTTAAAATAAGGTAGTGTCTCGGAATTTTCCTGGAGGGAGTGTGGAAATATCGGGAGAAAACACACTCAGGAGAGCCGCAGTTAGCGCCGGGATACGAATCTCTGGAAGGGGGACGTGGTGGTGCAGCGATTAATCTCTTGGCCTCACACCACGGTGGGCTGGGTTCGATTCCTGGTCATTGCATGTGAGATTTTCAAAGTGAAAAGCCATGTCCTGTTGTTCGAATTCCACGGAAAAAGGAGGTCCCGTGGATTATGATCCCGAGATTAACTGTCACGTAAAACTACAATCTTCTTCTTCTTTCGAATCTCCGGAATCTCCGTAATCTCCGGATTTACTGAGTGATTTAACGCGCATGGCTATGCCGTAGGGCAGGGGTGCCCAACCTTTTTTAATTAAGGGCCACATTGTAAATAGTTGGGGGACCTTGCTGGCCCATGACACTCTGGGGGGTTTGAGGGGTACGGATTTATTGTTCTAAATATAGGTGCAATATGGTGAGTTTTGTGGCTGTCTGAGCTTAGTTTTCTTAGTATTTCTGCCATTTTATATATATAGCCTATATATTTGTAGTGGATAACAAAATAAAACACTAAAAATAAATTTAAATCTTTTTAATAAATCCCTTTAAAATAGAAGTACGATGCTATTCAATACACTCATACAGCTTGAATGACAAATAGTGAATATTTATGTTCATTTGACGCAATTATTAATCAAATTATGAAATAAAGTTCATGATAGTTTAGTTTAGTGCAACGACTGGAACTTGTTTCAAAATTTGGTGACATGGCGCGGGCGAAACAAAATTATCTCCCGGGCCATATCCGGCCCGCGGGACGTAGATTGGGCAGTCCTGCCGTAGGGTATGACAATACCCTGACATGTGATATCAACTCGTAGTGGAGAAAGGTATTCTTCTTCCTTAACTGTAAGAGGAAACAGAAACGGGGCTGATAGAATTAAAGAAAGTTATTGAGAAAATCAGGCTTGAAGATACAGTAACTTTTAATATCATCAGTACGGAGGGGAAGAGCTCGTGAAATCTTTCCTATTTGGATGAGAATTATTCCCTTTTATAGAAAGGGTAAGCTGATGCGGCTCTCAGCGATCCTCTGGAGATGTTTTACATTCCAGATATATATAAACGAATTACCCGCCATTTCTCAAAGCCGTGCACTCTTCTTTATTGTGGAGGAGAATGGATCAGCCTGGGGAGCCTTACAATACGAATTACGAGATAATATTGAAAGAGATGGGTTGAAAAATATATATTAGTTGAATTAAGTTGTTAGATGCGGTGATGTCTTTTCAAAGGTCAACACATCATATTATCAATCCAATTTTCAAGACATTAAAGATCAGAGTGTGATATGTTAGTTAGTTGGTTAGTTAGTTAGTTAGTTAGTTATTGTGATGAGGGGTGGAATAGCGAGGCCATCTGCCCCTCCGAGAGCGTGTTCATGTCACAATACCTGAATATTCTTTCTTCGAATTATGTATGTTTGTATGTACAATGCATGTTTGTTTGTACCATGCATGTATGTTTGTATAAGGTGCGTTCAAAAAGTAACGAGCCGGAGGCTGTAATGCGCAAATCGGTGACGACATCGGCTAATCGTGGCGTGTGTAACGAGGTGTGGTTCCGACCAGAGCGTGGAAGGTCACAGCCCGTCCCTAGAGGGCACGCGTACACGTCACGTGACGATACAAAGCGAGCAGCAGCATGCATCAATTGTCCAATCAAGACCAAGACAGTAGGCCATTCGACATGCTTCCTGGTGTGGTTGAAGACTGTGGGGCACCCATTGGGCACACACTTCCGCAAGTGCAGGCGTTCCTTCATGATGTTGTGCACACTTCCGACGCTCAATCCGACCACGGCGGCTATGGCGTTCACTGTCACTCGGCAGTCCTGGGTAATGAGTGCATCAACCAGCTGGACGTTGTCATCGGTAATGCAGGGGGGTGCCCCAGACCGGGCATCATCGGCTAAAGACACCCGTCCTTCCCTGAAGCGCTTGTGCCACGCCTTGACCCTTGCAAGGGACATGCAGTGTTCGCCGTGCACTTGTGACATTCGGCGATGAATGTCCGTTCCCCCTACTCCTTTCACTGTCAGAAACCGAACAACACCTATTTGCTCTTCGTTTGACGCCTCAATGTCACTGTTTGCAATGCGACTGGCAGCGATGGACGATTGATGCATGCTGCTGCTCGCTTTGTATCGTCACGTGACGTGCACGCGTGCCCTCTAGCGACGGCCTGTGACCTTCCACGCTCTGGTCGGAACCACACCTCGTTACACACCCCACGATAAGCGATGTCGTCACCGGTTTGCGCATTAAAGCCTCCGGCTCGTCACTTTTTGAACGCACCTTATATGTAGGCCTATAGCAACGCACCTATTGAAAACGCTTGAATGTAATTTCACGAAACTTAGTATTTAAGTTACCAAGTATTGAAATCGTGTATGCAACTTCTTCATTTATACAAGCGGACAGTTCTCGCATGGGTATAAACCACACCCCCGACTTTATTGGTATGCGGGCTCAACGCGATATGTTCTGGCAGAGGCTATCGTCTTGTTTAGTTATTTAAACAAATGTTTTAAAAAATGTCGATATTGATGATAATAGAGTACAATTCCTCACTGCTACGGGTAACTTATTCTCTTTCTTTTGAATGCTCATTTGTTACGATCGGTTACCTGTGCGCCCCATGTGCATATACCACCCGCCCGGATTTACTATTATGCGGGCTTGGCACTTCTGGCAGGGACCATCGTCTTGTATACTTGTTTAAACCAGAGTGCAATTCGTAACTGCTGCGGTTAATTATCTTTCTTTTGAATAATCATTTGTTACGATCGGTTACCTGTACTCCCCATGTGTATATACCACCCGCTTGGTTATATTGTTATGCGGGCCCGACAGAGTTCTAGCAGGGGCTATAGTATTGTTTATTTGTCTAAACACAGTTTATAAACAAGGGGCGGGGGTAGACATACAGATATTCTTGTTGAATTTGTTCCTATTCATCTTTTGGTAAAATACTGGGAACTTGTGCCGTAAGGCAAACAACAAAGTATGTTCTGTAACAAATGAAGGTGGGGCTTTAGGAGAGAAAGTTCTTAAGACATGTTACAATGGGTGTTAGAGACAGATTCCGTCTGTAACACATTCTGCCAATGTGTTTCGGCTGATAAGGTGCTCCAGACAAATCTCTCCTGCGATGAAGCTTATGAGGGGGGAGACAAGAGGATCCCCCCTCCCCCCGCAACCCCCTAAACGAAAAAAAAAAAGTGTGCAGTAAAAGTTGCAATCTACAGTAAAGCCTCCGACCCGACACGCCAAGTGGATAGGGGTGGAGTGGGATGGGGTGAGGTGGGTCGCATCGCGTCGTCTTCACTTCTCGACGTGTAGCTGACACAAGCAATGTAGGGGCGGGCCAGGCAGGGCTGACCAATGTCTGGGGACAGGTACGACGTCTAACGAGAACTAATTTAACCCTACAACTACGGAGCGTCTTTTAGGAAGACGGTGTGCTGTTTGATCATGTGCGATCGTCTCTCTGCGAGACAGATTACGCATTCAAATATACTTGTGTTGTTAGCCACTAGTTCCAAATCGTGATGGTTCCTGATACTTTCATATTTCATTCCGGAAGCCTTTGAGAAACAAATGACGATCAATAGGTTATTATTTGGTCGCAGAAGTGGTAGTACTTTCTTGTTGACATTGAGGTTGCATGCAGGCAAAATGGCAGCCCACTGTGTTGATGATTCTGAAATTGAGCGCTTGATTTTTGAAGAATCGTGTGACAGTATTAAACTGACGCGCAACTGATAACTCACGTATCAGTTGCACGTGCCTGAGGATCGCCGACTGTCCTCTGTACGACTTCGCAACTGGGGCTGACCGGCCAAAACCTGTAACGTAAACCGTAAGTCAGCCGTTAGTTTTAGTGGTAGTTTTCATATTATCATCATTTTCACTATCACTCACGTCGTTAGAGGCCGATAACCTATATGTTATACCCTTCAGAATAACAATTATCATCATCATTATCACCATAATAATCTATTAGTCTAAGAATTTCATTATTCTAATTAATTGTTGTATCCTTATTTTTACCATTTTCAATCAATCGTGAGACCATCGTGTTGCTGAATTCATTACGTCCAATTGTTTTGTATCGAAATACTAGGAGACAGTTAGTTAGTTATTGTTGTTTTAAGGGGAGGAACTACGAGTTCATCTGCCCCTACACTACTAGGAGACAGGGCCGTAAATCACGGGGGGTGGGTGGGGCATTGACACCCCAAGACAAAATTTGTAATTAGCCCACCCTTAAAAATGAAAAGTAAAAACACGGAGAGTATTTTATAAATGATTTAATACTACGTTAAGCAGAAAATGGGAAAAGCCATCTCTTCTTAGTTAGTCGTTATTTCTTTATTCTACCGAACAAACAGTCTTTATTTTTGTGCCCCCTGTCCGTTTTCCGCCGAGGCGCTTACTGAGCTGAACGGCGAGGCACTTCGAGCTTGGTCCCCATTACCACGACGATCCGAAAACTTGTATTTCGAACTATTATTTCTGAGTCCTGGTTAACTGAGTTAAGATACAGGGACATACAAAATCATTACTCCTGCCCGGAAACAAAACCGCGCACGTCATTTTTTGAAATAAACAAGGTAAGTTACAATCACTCTTATCTTGGTAACTAGCGTTTTAAGCACACTCTACGCATGCGCCCTGCGTTGTGTCGACAAGGCTCGAAAAGCAATGATGCATGTGACGTTAGAAGTTTAACATTTGGTGTTGCGCTTGTGCCGTGTTTACCCACATTGGTGGAGCTCATCAGTTTCTGTCTAAACTTTGTTGATTACTTCGCATACATTTGTGAAGTTTGTACTTTGTCACAGGAATGACCGTGAATTTCCTCGTCGTACCTGCTTCAAGCGGTTCTGCAAAGAAAAGGTTTTTAGTGATGAGAAGGGTTAAATACTATCCCCGATCTACGATAGTACAAATTAGACTGGCCACCTACTCGGAAATGGTTGACAAGCTCGATGACACGCGTCTTGCTCAAGAGTTTGTAAACAAAAATCGCTGACAGTCAAAGTTCGGGTCTTTTGCTGCACGTTGACAATTGTTTTATGTTTTGTATTCATATTCCGATTTTAGTTTGTATTTTAACCCTTATACTGCCTGGAGGTGATATATCGTCCAAGGGCGCTTCTGCTAAAATTGCAACAGGCCGCTCTATCATCCCTGTTTTGGTAAATGAGTTATTATTTGTAACCAAGCAGTGCTATCAGTGTTGTAACCAAGACAATGTAGGAATTATTCTCTCTCTGGATATCAATGTTATAGTGTTCCGTGAATAACTGGGTTCATAATAAGCATTCTTTGAACATTCCCGTACGTGTTAAGCTATGTTTGTTTACATTCTTACTCGGAGCTAATTAAGATACATGGTAATCTTGATTTTTGGACGATGGGGAAATAAATAAGTTTTTAACACTGAGTAAAGCGTGTTAGAGTAGGTTATCGACTCTTAACGCTGACTTTAAAAAATATCCATTTCAAATTAATAAAAATAAAAATAAAATTAAAGTGCCTTTTAATGAAACAAATGAAACACTCTTTTATTTATTTAGCATCTCATATAGGCTACTATATTTAGCTCCTACAGCCAAGTATCAACATTCTATCTTAAAAATATGAAGTAGGGCATAATGTTTATAAAAAACGTGTAATTTCATTAACCTTATCTTGGCATCCGAAGGGTTAGTTAGAAATAATGAATTCAATTAACGTTTTTTTAATGTAGCGTTAGGCCTATATTACCGCGTTATTTCAAGCTTTAAAGCCTAAAACGAAACATCGTTATCCCTTTAGGTACGTAGGTAGGTAGGTAGGTGGGTGGGTAACAGCAGATTATAAATTTCTCCCCCGCAAGTTTGCGAGGAGTTTTACGCCCCTGCTAGGAGATTGAGACAGAACACTGTTCAGTGGTTTTGGCACTCGGAATATTTTATTTGTCAAGATTGAGAGGTATATTTCATGATAGTGTTGTTCACCCCTGCAAGAAGTGGTACTTTATCGCCCTCTTCTCTAGTGGAATGTCTGTTCTGGGCCCCCGTCCTCCTTACTCATTCATTCTTTCCGTTCCTTTTGTTCTTCCGCACGTGAGGGAAGGAATCCAGCAATTAGTTGGCTTCCTCGCTTCAAGGAGGGGAAAAATCACCTTCAAGTAAAAACTGACTTCTTCTGTTTACACACAGTTTTTCTTTTTATTGGTCGGAGACCGCGTTGGAGAACCATTGATTGACATTTCTGAGAACACGATGGAATGAGTGGTGCGAACATACCACGTGTTGGTCGTTGGGATGCAATACAAACTTGGACGACATCGAAATGACGTTCCGCACCTCTGCCTTCTGTTTTCTTTTGATTGGGGAAGAGTCAGCAACTTAATCTAGGAGTGTCTTGGGCCGTTATATCAAATACGTAGTAATTTGAAAGGCGATATTTCGTCGTCGTCTTCAGGCTTAGAGGTCATCAATAGAGGAGACCTCTCTATGGAGGGACAGTTGCTACTAGTGGTGCTCATTTTAACATACTGGTGTCCGTTGTCGTAGTGTATTGGTTAGCGCGCAACGGTCCTGGGTTCATTTGCCGGTCGGGCCATCGGGGATTTTAATCTCCTGGGGTTAATAATTCCTGCCCCGGGGACTGTGTGTTTGTGACGTCTTTATCATTACTTTATGCTCATTACTTAGGATCCCAGGTCTCCCACGGGCGTCAACTAGAATGACCTGCACTTGCCCTCCCAGGAGGTCACACGACACTATTATGCCCTAATACAGTGGAATCCAGTTATTGCTCTTTTGTTTCTTTTAGTATGAGTTAATTACCCTGGTCCTTGGTACTTGGAGATGGGAATTTGTTTGTTAGTAAAATTGCGTTAATGTTAGTACGTGTTTAATGATTTGAGAATTTATGTTTGGAATTTTGTGTTGGAACTAGTAACTTATGTCCCTCCGTTGTATAGTAGCGGCCTTGGCCTTTATATCTGACACATTGCTGGTGTTGGCTGAAGTGTTCTTTGCTTACTGTATCGATGCCTTCCTGATCCAATAGATTTGTTATGACTGTGAATGGTATTGGAGTTAAGATTATTTTAAACAACGAAATAAAAGAAGAATTGGTTGTAGTCTGAAAATGTGTGTGGCAGCCCATCCAAGTAATGAACATGCTTAATGGTTCTTAACTGTTGTTATTGATGGTTTATTAACTTTCTATGTCCTGAACACTTGTTTGTGGAAGGACTGGTGCTCCTAGTGGTGCTATTTAGAGTAAGTGATGAGCTGTATTTACTGTGAAATAGCGTAGATCCTCTATTTGTGGCTGGACCGCGCAGGAAATCTTTTGCTATCTGTGGCTGCTTGGGGATGTTCGTTTGTTCCTGTTGTCTTTTAAAATGGCAATTTCCAGCACTGGAGCGGTGTACACCTTGGTCAAGATGAAGGCTGTAAGAATGCTTCAGTATCTCAATGCCTTATATAATTCCTGTGGGAAGAGTAGGCCTATATATTAGCGTCTATATTCAGATTAATGTTCCATTACAGGTTTCGGTCTTTATAGCACCAACTCCGGCAACGGTAGTCTTAAAAATAAAATATAAAGGTATTATCTGGTCGAAATAAATAGCAGTTTTGGTCATAAAGTCCTGTGTGGGGAATATTCACTATACTCATCATCCATGCTATCATGCCGAATTCTCCAAGAAGGAGATAATTCCAATGCCCCCTGAGCCAACGCTATTCTGTCGCCATTACGTTCGTCCTCATTGTTTTCGTGTTGCACCCTCCATCTGGAACGTTCTGTCTCTCTCTTTCACTTTTTCACCCGACGCGGACCGGAATTGATTTATCTGATAAAAATAACGGAGACGAATCTGTTCTCCAAGCCGCGAATTCCAACCACGACTCGGGCCACTGTTACTCGAGATATTGTTAGTGGCAGGAGATCGAAATCTCGGCAAGTACAAGCTGGTAACCAAGTCATGTCTCCTTAGATAATCCTTGATCCCTGTAATTCTCTAGAAAGCATGTCACACTGTTCAATGTAAATATACTGATGATTTTATATCCCAAGACTTGTGGATCAATCATAAACAAAAAAGGAAGGAAGCTTGTAGTTTAACGTGACCGTTAATCGCGAGATCATGAGCCACGGGACCTCCTTTTTACGTGGATTCCGAACCACAGGACATGGCATTTCACTTTGAAAATCTCACATGCATTGCCCGGGAATCGAACCCAGACCGCCTTGGTGAGAGGCATTCAGCTAGACCGCTGAGCCACCACGCCCCCACAATCATAAACAGATTCATAATGCGTCAATTACTACATCCTGAATTCACGAGCAAACGTTAAATAATTTTGTTTAATATTTCTTTTTGACGTTTTCCAATTTTGGAACTCTTGCAGGGAATCCCCTTTCACGGCATCTAATCCTCCAAAAACTGGTTTAAGTTACAATTATTCATTTTTAAGTTGGAATAATTTTCTAAGAGATAGTTTACCAAGACAGAGATGGTTGACGTTTCAAAGGGTGCAGATTCCAATTGATATGCATTTTTGTTAATACAGTGGAACTTGGATAATTCGAACTTCCAAAATTTGAAATCGTCGATAGTTCGAGTATTTATGTCGAGTCTCTTGAACTTCGTATATAATCAATGAAAAAATTGTCGTGGATAATTTGAAGATTTGTGTCGGTCTCTTGAATTTCGTATCAAATCAATGGAAAACAATCCTGTATAATTCGAAAATTTATGTCGGTCTGTTGAACTTCGTATCGAATCAATGGAAAACAATCGTGGATAAATCGAAGATCAGTGTCGGTCTCTTGAACGTGGTATCAAATCAATGGAAAACAATCCTGGATAATTCGAAGATGTGTGTCAGTCTCTTGAACTTCGTATCATATCAATAAAAAGAACCGTGGATAATTCGAAGATGTGTGTTCGTCTCTTGAACTTCGTATCAAATCAATGGAAAACAATCGTGTATAATTCGAAGATTTATGGCGACCCCTTGAACTTTGTGTTAAATTAATTAAAAATCCTAGATAATTCGAAGTTAACCTTGTTGTCCCCAGGTAAATCCCGTGAGGAGTCATTCCTGGAAATATTACTTACTGTTCTCCTAGCCCGTAGAGACGGTGTGCACTAGAAAGTAATAGCAACTGATCTGGTAGCTATTGCAATGTAGTCTGTATTACATTTGTTTAATTATCGTGTATATTTCTTCTACAAACAACATTTCTCAATAAATATTTACTTATTGAAAGATCGAACATTTCAGACATTTATTGAAGCTAAAACCAAACCAAAAAGATGTAACTTCTTTAATGTGAATGTTTGGATAGTTTGAATTTTTCTTTTCGTCATTTAAGCTTTGAATTATCCAATCCCACTGTATCTCACAGTATGTATATTTTTCTTTTAAGAAGGAATTTTTATACTGTAGTTGCATATAATTTTCCATATTATCTCATATTTTGATATAATTTTGAATCATAGCCGCTTCCTTGAGAATTGGATCTCCATTTAATCAAAAAATATAATACTGTACACATTTGTACAGTTGCTTCAAAAGATTTTTTGTTCAGAGTCTACACTTGTAATAAGTGCATGGAGTTTATAACTACTCTGACCCAAGAACGAAAAATTATGTCGTTTAATATATTTAATTTAATGCTCATCTGGACGAAGGAGTGGGGGAGGGCACGATGGAAGAATTATATTTGAACCAATTAAAGAGTTACATTGGAGAGGAATTCAAGTTTTAGAAGTTCCCCAATTACGTGATGTAAGATTGAAGTTATTAGGGCGGTGCAGTAGCGAGAATGTCAGTTTCCAAGAAAACTGCGTATCATAATCATCATCATCATTTTGGAGGAGACAGGAGGAGACAACCTGGCACTTGATGGCTCAATTTATGGTCGCCATTACTGGTGACACAACTTATCTCCCCTCACTTCCTCATCTGCTTGTCATAAAAAGAAGAAGACTAATTGACATTTGCCATGGCTGGCTTATTAAGATCCAGCCCTCTTTTCCTTTTCCCCAGGCTAGCCGAGTGGAAAGATTAGCGCGCCCCACTTCAACATAAGTGCGAGTGACAACTGCACCACACAGATATTTATTTCTTCTCCTTTTTTAGGAAACAATATTTCTCAAACGTGCGCCAAGATTGTTTTCTTTCGACCTTTTATACAGTAAATCTTCACTTCCGCAGTCTAGATTATGCAGATTGATGAACAAAGGGTGTCAGCCCTTTTATAATAAATTGTGAACTTAATAATAATAATAATAATAATAATAACAATAATAGTGATAATAATATTTTTTTAGCGTATGGCTTTTAGTGCCGGGAGTGTCCGAGGACATGTTCGGCTCGCCAGTTTTGTAGCTGCTTCGAGACGGACACCCAATGGGTGAGCTACAAGTACCGTTGGGGAGGGAAGGAGGGAAGTTGGATTGTAAGGACGAGGAGTTGGAAGGTAGTGGCTGTGGCCTATAGTTAGGGACCAACCCCGGCATTTGCCTCGAAGGAAGATGGGAAACCACAGAAGACCATCTTCAAGGTTGCCGGCGGGGGGATTCGAACCTCCTCGCCTCCCGGATGTGAGCGACTGCCATCAGTCATGCCGTAACCACCACGGCTAACTCACCCGGTATAATAATAATAATATGAAGGGAATGAATACATTTGGAAATAAAGTAAATTAATATTCATCTGTTAAATAGTTTCAATTATTAAAACAACAATAACTAACTAAGATCAATCGCCCTCCTTGGGCGTGTTCTTTTTATATATATATAGAGGAGAAATGCATTTACGAACAGTATGTCGGGCTCCTGAGTGGCAGACTACCAACTAAAACTCCCCCCGTTACTTCTAAACACTAGCCTGGAACGTACATCACGTTACTTCAAGCTAGAGCCATTTGACATTTGCCGGTAGGGCGAACTTCCATAGTGAATTATCTTTAGTGGCGATCCAGATCTGTCTTCTTTGTTCGAAGGATATTTTCTACGAAACTTAATATCAGCTTCCAACTGTCTTGAATGTTTAACATCACCGAAACAATATTGTCAGGAGTTACCTCTACCTCAATGTGCTCTTGAAAAGACTGAGAGAAGAAGGTGTGATTAGCGTTTCTCTTTCGAGAAAACAGAATTTATTACGAACATCGAAACTGCTCCAAAACATATCGACGTGAATCATGGGAAAATCAAGCGGGTTGTGAAATTTAAATATCTTGGTGAATGGATAGAACCTATAATGTCCGAAAACGAGGCTTTTGCGTCACGCTTGAATAAAATTGAAATGGCTTACCATCTAAGAATGTGTACAACAAAAGATCTATATCCCTGAATGCAAAACTCAAGCACTACTGCACGGACATCCGGCTTTGTATGCAGCGGAATGTCTCGCTACGAATAAAAAAGGCATAATGGAAAAGCTGGATACCAAGGAAAGGAAGATGTTGAGGAAAATCTTGGGTCCAGTCAAAGACCACGGCGAGTTCCGAAGACGCCACAATCAAGAGTTGTACACACACGTAGAGAAAATAACTGACGTGATGAGGAAAAGGAGATTTTTGTCTATGGACATATAACTCGAATGAAATCAACACGGCTATCCAACCGAATTTTTGCTCTTCTCCGTGAGAAAAAGAAAACGGGAGCCCGGTTCAATGAAGTAGAGAAAGATCTGTTGGAGATTGGGATAACGTGAGGAGATATCCAGGCTCGTGGCCCACTTAGGGAAAAACTTCAAGAACATCGGAGTTTTGAACCTAATCCGAAACTAAAAACTGGGAAGGTGTGGCCGACGGAGAGAAAGGTGCAACATTCGTTACGAATGAAAGAGTACTGGGCCAACATTAAAATGCAGAAGAAACAGTTGACATGACGTGGTCCTTAGTAAGCCGTAACGAAGCAAGAATAATAATAATATTGATGTTGATGATGATGATTAGTGAGCCAGTGCTATACTTTCGCACTTTATCGTAACGTCTATGATACAAAGGCATAAATCGCATTAAAAAAAATAGGGCAGGTTGTTATTGGAAACGTATTTATTGTAATTAATGAAGTAAAACATAGGCCTATTGAGACTTGGACATGCTTTACAGAATATCTGTATATACAATTTTCGACCCTATGATAGAATCTGCTGGCAAACCAATCTGGATATAAAGCCCTGCGTGGATGTGGATATACGCAAAAGTTTTCACTTTGCGGATATAGTTTACAAGACTGTGCGGATAGCGGATAAGCTGCGGATAATGTTAAGATTATGTGCGGATAGTTTTTAGAATACAAAGTTGAAATGTTTTTTTTTTAAATAATTTTAGTTTTTGCTAAAATTTGCGTCTTTTACGTTTCTTGTTATTTCTCCATTTGCTTTCGCTTTGATTGTATGAGAATAATAGAGAAGTGAGAGAAGCCAGTCATGGAAATACCCTCAATTAGTGTCGACTTATGCCAAAACAAGTCCTTAATACCTGCGCTTGCCTGCGTGGGTATATCTGACGACTAAGTAAGTGCTATAATTAGCCACCCGCTGTTTCGCATGGCAAAACTCATTCAACATGTCCTGCTATTCTCACACATAGCCTAGGGGAACGAATTTCTCCTCAAATGTTTAAATGTTTTGCTTTAATACTTTATGCTTTATCTAATAAATTAAAAATAGTATTGAACTGTGAGCGAATTCGGAAAACAAACGTGTGGATGCGGATAAAAGTCACTTGGATGCGGACAATAGTCGTGTGGTTGCGGGTTGGATGCGGATAACGTTTTCTTTATCCGCGCAGGGCTCTACATAGCCTACACTGCCGGAAAAATAAATTAGGTCTCCCTTTTAGAGGTTACCAATTCACTCAAGATTTATTGTGGCAACAGTGCATATGGAGTACATGAAATGATTAAATATACAGATCAATAGGTCAAGCGGTTCAGAGATAGGCTACCAGCTATCGACCCATGCTGAAACACCCATATTAGTACGAGGTGTAGCCTCCACGTGCGGCAATGCAGGCACTGTCCCTTGCATCCAGTCGATCATACAGATGGCGAATACTGGCTTGGGATACGTTATTCCACGCCTGCTCGACCTGTTCACACAGTTCCGTAAGAGTTGTGGGTGGACGAGTCGCACGAGTTACTTGTCGGCCCATCATGCTCGATTGGCGACAAGTCCGGAGATCGTGCTGACCAGGGAAGTTGCTGCACGTCTTGCAATGCATATTGAGTTGCACGGGCAGTATGTGGGCGAGCATTATCCTTTTGGAACAACACATACCCTTCCTGTTGCAAGAACGGCAAAAGAACGGGTCTAACAACATCCTGCACGTACCGAGCGCTGGTTAGCGTTCTCTCCACAAACACCAAAGGTGAACGAGAGTTGTAGCTTATCGCACCCCAGACCATAAGGCCTGGGGTGGGGCCAGTGTGTCTTGGACGAATGCACACTACGAGACAGCGATTACCAGGTCTACGTCGAACGCCCCAACGACTATCACTTGCGTGCAGGCAGAATCTGCTTTCATCGCTGAAGACCACGGTGCGTCATTCCATCTTCCAAGTGATACTCTGACGGCACCAGTCGAGCCGTGCACGTCGATGCTGTGGCGTGAGTGGAAGACAGGCTAGAGGTGTGCGTGCCGGTAGTCCCACTGCTAGTAACCGGTTCGCAACAGTTCGTGTTGACACTTCTGGGCTCACAGACCCTCGTATCTGTGCTGTGGTAGCTGTACGATTTGCCACTGCTGCCCTTACAATACGGCAATCCTGGCGGACGTCTGTGCTGGGTGGACGTCCAGAACCTCGTCTACGGTTGTGAGAATGTTCACGTGACCACTGATAACAGCATCGTTGCACAACGGACACAGCACGTCCAACTTGTGTGGCAGTTCTCCGAAAGGACCATCCCTGCCTCTCGGAAGGCCACAATTTGATCCCTTTCAAACTCGCTCAATTGGCTGTAGGAAGCACGAGTGCGTCTCCGTGGCATTGTACCTGCTTGCTTCACACGTTTGCACCACAATGAGCCGTATGGCTGTGAGCTTTCCCCTATTAAATGGTAGACACAGACACAGATGGCGCTCTGGTAGCTATGCCACTGTTGGCGGACGACGTGACGTTGAAACCCTTATCAGTACATCTACTATCACCCAGATGGCATCTGCCGTCATCGGATCAAAATTGGCGTCGTCTTTTCAGGTGACCTAATTTTCTTTTTCCGGTAGTGTATATCCATTGCATTGAACATTATGAATAAGGCCATTTGATAGCGAGAGCGCAGAAGGGTACGCCACGAGGTGCACACACAGAAGACTGTTTAACACTACATCTACTGTAAACACATTTCACATACTGTTATAAATGTGCTCAAAAGAGGAAGATAAGTTTAACAGTATACAACGAACAGTTGTGTGCCTCTACAGAAAAGTTGATGTTGTTCGACTTATTCGCTTTCTCCCTATCACCCTAGAGTTGTCCTCATGATCGGTGATTCGTATACAGACCAGTATCATAGGGGCAAGACATATTAAAGGTATTGTCATTATTTATTATTGTTATTATTATTATTATTTGCGTTACTGCACTGAACGCTTAATATCCAACAAACAAAATGCATGTTATTAAAAGAAGCCACATATTGCTGGTTGGAAACAAGAGTGTGTTTCTAATAGCACTTGTTAAGGGATTTAATGGATTACTGCGTTCTAAGCTCTAAATCATATGACAGATTTATAAATAAGGTTCTTAATTCTCTTAAGTTAATATTATTATTTTTACTTATCTTGGCTTATCTGAGCAGTGCGCCGCGCCACGCAGCACCGGCTGGGTGTTTAAAGCAGATGGTACAGAGTATCATCATCTCTGAACTAACAACAGTTGTGTGGAGCTTACCCGCCTCTTAATGTGCCTTCTTTCTTTGGTTTTACAGCAACAGCTCCATCTGATCTCTCATTATTGTTATTGCTGTTCTAATTAGGTTCTTGCGACACCGTGGTCATTTAGTCCCCGTGTATTTGTAGGGTTTGTGTAATAACCCGTGTTATTGTAGGCTACAGTAGTGCCTGTAGTAGTAAAGATGAGGGCTCGGAAGGAGGTGGACGTGGTCTTGAGTTAGAAACCATCCAGGCATTTGCCTTGAGATAAAATGAGAAATCACGGAAAACCCACTTCCAAGTTGACAGAGAAGAGTATTGAAACAACCTCTTCTTAGTTCTACCTCCCGAGGTTGAGTGTACCTCTTCCCCCAGACCTCAGACCAGAATTAAATTTCTTGGCAGAACCTGGAATCGAACCCGGAACTCAAGGGTAACAGCCAAGAATGCTGGTCACTAATGGATCGGTAATTGAAAATATTTAAATTGATGTCTTGTAGTGTATTAGCCCATTAGATGGCATCATGGCTTCCACAGTCATTTAACTTCGGTAAATCTTCCAGGTTCTTGACGTGTTTGTTTTCCTTTTTCGTCTAGATGCATCAGACGTTTGGTACACCCATTTTGGACCCTGTTGGGATACGTCCCATAGATGTCTTAAATCCAGAATTGTTGATTTTCAATATCTTTCTTTGACAAACTATTTTATGTATCATCTCACAGTTTATTGTGTTCCTGAACGGTTTGTTTTACCTGTTAAATGGTTGCGAAAGTAGGCCATAAAAATAAAGCTAAAATATATTAATTCACTATAAAATAAGTTGGGCGATACTGAACTGGATCCTTTGGCAGAATAAGTGCCAACAATGGACAAATAGATTACTTGTCTTGATGAAGTCGGATTGTCACACTTAATTGCCTTCATGTAAAATGTGTACACGTTAACCATTTTAAATTGGTAACAGTTGTATCCGTATTGACTAATGGTAATATGTAATTGTGTTATCCGCCTTGGCAATACTATGAAATGATGTTTAATAAAGTATTTTAAACCTACATGATTCGATACGACAATGATGTCTTCATCAGCGTTGATAGTTTAATAGTTTACATGATAAAGTGAACTTTTGATTTAAAATAAAATGAAAAGTTCACATACATATTAAATTTTACACACTAGAAAAATTTTGTCATTAAAATGAAGTTACGAATAATACTGGTGAACTGTATAAATGAAAAATTTGTAGAAATTTACCTTACGAAACTGCTCCAAGTCACACTCCTTTAGTTTGATTTGTTAACGTAGCAGTAGAAGACGTCGCTTCATGTAACAAACATTCAATTTTTCCTCATGATGAGACTGCATTGATGCGCTGATTAATTGGCGATCATCTTGAAACCTTGTGCTTTTGCTAGCTGAAACGACAGTTGTGTAGGGGCAGATGACCTCGCTGTTCTTCCCCCGTATATCAATAACTAACAACAGTTTTGTTTGAAATCAAGTCTCACTACTGTATGGTTTTAGTAAAGGAAATTTACTTTTGATACACAATAAAATTGATTTTATTATTATTATTAATATTATTATTAATATTATTATTTTTAAACAAAAAGAAAATAGTAAAATCATCGTTTATTACGTATCAAACTTCATTTTCCCTTACTAAAACCACACTTAGAAGGTTTCTTTCTCCAAATTCTCCTAACTTCACAGTTCTGTTACTACTTCAGTACTTCCATTGGCCAGGGATTCTTTTAAATTCAGTGTTAATGTTGACAATGGAGTAGTAAATCATAATAACTTGTATTTCAAATCGCTTATCTGGTAATTAAAAGAAAGTCATTTCTGTAATTTGCTATTTCATATTAGGTAAGAGCGCCCACAGCATTATTTCCTCCCTTAAGAGATAGTAAAAGATGGAACATCGATTTTCTCATCTTTGAAATTTAACTCCAGGAAAGAGACATGGCAAGAGTGGAGTGTTACTAGTCTATGACAATCACTCACTTCTTAGATGCAAGTGTGTACAATCCAGAATGGCGTTTGCTCAATATCCGGCACCTGGGCCCTTTTCATAGACATGCCATAAATATTGTAATTAGGCCAGATTTCCAACGTTGTTGCTAAAGGAGTCGGGCCACTGCTTGAGAGAGTGGACGTTGCGGTGCCTGGAGCCTTGTATAGGCTCAGACATCTCAAGCCACAAATGACCAGCGTCACAAAGGGGCGTCATTACCCCCTTCTAAGTCCAGTGTTGAAGGAACAAAGGGACTTGTGAGAACACTAATATTGGTCTTCGCACAATACAGCTACTACAAGCTCGACATTACAAAATGATCTTAATGTTTACTGTTCATTTCACGATGTTATTAGCTCGCTAGAAAAGTGGCTCCAGGCATTTTATGGAAATCGTATGGGTAATCCGATTAGCGAAACTTGCAACAATCATTTACATACTTGCTCGTAAGGATTTAGTGAAATAATGCAATAATTTCAGTAGAGTTATAAGTTACGGTAATAATAATAATAACCTCTGGCACTGCAGCCCATGAAGGGCCTAGGCCTACTAAGCGACCGCTGTTCAGCCATTTGGCCCGCAGATATTGGGGTGACGCGTGGTCAACGCATAGGTTCTCCTCGGCCGTTAATTTTGGTTTTCGTGATCGGGGCGCAGCCTCCCTGTCAGGCAACTACTCAATTGTCCTTACGAGTGCATCCCGTTCCAGCCCTCACGTCAGTTTCTAAAATCCCTGTCTGAGCCGGGAATCGAACCCGGAGCATCCGGGTGAGAGGCAGAGCCCCAACACCACGGGGCAGGCAGAATTAAAAGTTACTCTTTCCAAACTTGCGGCCGTTAACTAGTTAGTTATTGTTGCTTTAAAGGACGGAACTACGAGTTCATCTGCCTCTAACGGCCGTATACTTCAGTGTAGTCGTTGACGTCACGGATGACGTGTGGACGTTGATGTTCATTATTTTTATGTTTTGGCTTCAATTTCCGCCATATTGGTCAGCTGTATGAGGTTACAATCAGTGCGTCATTACATGCGAATGTAGTGACATGTGTTAAAGTGCAAGGTGTGGTTGTGTGTTATGAATGTGTATAAATTACTTTTAGTTGTTCGATGTAATTGAGAAGTTGCACTGTACTCTTGTAAAGCCGTGGTGAGCCAAAGCCATTGGTCGCTACTAGGTTAGATGATGGGCTGAAAAAAAAAACATTGGTTGCTCCTTGGTTAGAAATCATTGGCCGCCGCTAGGCTAGATTACTACTATGGACAAAAATTACTGCACTTGTAAACCACGCCCCAGGTTAGGTTTAGGTTTGTATGTAAAGCCTCATTAACTCATAGAATATAAGAGTCGTCTGGTATCAAAACAAGATTCATCACTATTTTTTCGATTTTGAGATTATGGCTGATTTAACAAGACCTAAATGCCCTCTTTAAATGTGGGAAGAGAAAGGTATTCAAAACAGAACACATCATGCTGTTTTAAATTGCTGAAGTAGTTGGTTGGTTTCAAAATAAGGCAAGTAGATAAATGGGTATCAAAACAAGACACATCTTGGCAGGGTCTATTGCGCATCGATCAGCGCATCAGCTGAAAGTGTGCTGCTTATGCAATTGTTTCGTGTTCTGTTTGTGCTGGTGTGTTTACATTTCTATTGGTATGTGAAATCGACTTGATACTTGTGAACAGTGATTCTTTTATTTTCAAAATAAGATACTTCCGACGGAAGTATCTTGCGAAACAAGATACATCAGCAAGTTTTAAAACAAAATAAATCACATCAATTGAAGGATCGATGGGAAGAAGAGGAAATGTCACTCAAAGAGTAAAATCGAGATATCAGCGCGATCTAGTACGCCTCTTTGCGACGTATTGAAGGCACAATTGTCTGGCTAAGGACCACGAGGGTCGTGAAAAAAGACGTTTTAAATTGATGCGTACATATAAGTATAGGGCATATAAGTAACTAGCAGGTACCCGCGGCTTCGCCCGCGATCAAGACAATGGGGACGATGCATTATTGCTGATAATTGGTCTATTCTATTACAGCAGTCGCGGCTATAGGTGTGTCCATTCTAATTCTGAATATTCTGATACATACAGTATATTGATATGATCAGCAAAGTGGGAATTTTATAGAGTTGTGAACGTCTGCAGGGTTTGATGTTACATTATGTTAACACATTTTAAAATTACGTTTATGGTTTTGCCATCTTCTGCTGAGACATAACGATTTTGTTGTCCGGATGCTCGCGAGCACGCCACTTACAGTTGCCCATGGGAAAGATTGGTTTTGTCTAAATGTACACGTGCTACTGTTAAGTGTGTCATTGCGCTTTGTTAAAGAAATTGCGAATATTGTTTGAAGAGGGAACTGCACTCTTGCACACTGGAATGGCAAATCTATCGGAATATGGGGAATTAAAAGTATTCTTACTTAAGCTATTCTGGATGTAATTTGGCCATACTAATTGATGATTTGAACGTAAACATATCCCTATTAATATACCTATAGTTAAATATCGCTCACCTTGGCCGCTGATGTACATTATGCAGTCTCTTCCAGTGTTACATCCCAGGGATTGAAATTCTCCAACGACCCTTTTGCCCCACATGCCTCTCTAAGTAATTAAAATTCCTGATTGTTGTTGTTTGAGTCTTCAGTTTTTTAACTGGTTTGATGCAGCCCTCCATGTCTCCCTCTCCTGAGCTAATCGTTTCATTTCTACATAGCTACCACACCCTACATCCGAGGCAATCTGTTTAACCCTGGTTTACCCCTACAGTTCTAGTCCGCGACCCTCCCATCCATAACTACTGTCGACCAGACTATTATGTGTACTCGAGTTTGAAGTTTGTTTGTGAAGTAACCGATAGACCTTTATAAAATCCAATAACATCATCATTTTCGTCGTTCTATTTTACGTTAGATCATGTAGGTTTGGAATTTTTAATTTATATTTTAATATTTTTTATCACAG
This sequence comes from Meconema thalassinum, assembly GCA_946902985.2. Taxonomy (NCBI): domain Eukaryota; kingdom Metazoa; phylum Arthropoda; class Insecta; order Orthoptera; family Tettigoniidae; genus Meconema; species Meconema thalassinum. Next base: position 1,215,157,250 of record OX336388.2, read on the forward strand.
TTGGAACACAAGAAGTGCCCGTTTTTAAGCGTTTTTCAACCATGCGTCACATTTAAGAATTATTATCTCACAAACCCTTCATCAGATCGAATCCAAATTTTAACACAATATACATTGGAATGTTGTATAACAGGTTTATTAATTTTAAAATTGTGTGTGTCCAAGATACAAAGTTGTTATCATTTTTGTAAGATAACTTTTCCTCGGCTCGGGATGGTTTGAAAATGTAGTTCTTGGTCGCGTTGTAATCCTTATACATCAAAACGGTATGCTGTATGATTGTGAAATACGTAAATTAATTCACTTATTTTAAATCGGTTTGTATTTGTACGGAGAATTAAGACAGGGTTTACCAGTTAGCCGCTCCGGTGAAAGCAGTATGTGGAGGGATAGAGGGGGTGTAAACAGACAACACACACTGGTCACTATTCTAAACTCGCCATCTTGTATTGCACACCACAGAATACAGAGTAACAAAATACAAAGAACAGAGAGGGATAGATATAACACACACACACACACACTGCAGTCCAACATAATGTCAATGGCTATGGAGCTTGGGAGGTGGCACCACCTGTGGCCAGGTTGGAAGTCAATTCCCAACATCCTCCCCACCCTGGTCTACCTCTAGAGGTACGACCAGCTGAACGAGTCGGGCCAGTTGTTTTCCATCTGCTGTGGAAAGGATTACAGTCCTTACGATCCCGTCCCTTCCAGTACGCAGCTCGTGGATCCGGACCTTTCTCCAGAGATGTCTCGGCTGAAGGTCACTTTGAAGGAGCGCGACGTCGCCTACCCTCAGCGTGGAGTTCTTCTTGGGCTGCTGGACTTGATGGAAGCTCTGCAGCAACAGTAGGTACTCCTTACTCCAGCGCTTCCAGAAGTCGTCTGCCAGTTGTTGACGCAGTCGGAATTCTCGAACAGGAACTCCCGTTGGTGGTTCAGGCCCAGATGGAACTGTAGTGAGTTTCTCTCCCACAAGAAAGTGTGCGGGAGTCAACACATCGCCGGTGTCTCCATTGCGAGTCAAGGGTCTAGAGTTCAGTGCGGCTTCGATGCTGACCAGTACCGTTTGAAGTCCTTCTTCGTCGATGCTGGAGCGTCCAAGTACCTTCCGTAGGCACCGCTTCGTCGATCCAACCATCCTCTCCCACCATCCTCTCCACCAAGCCGCGCGTGGGGCGATGAATTTCCAAGTTACACCGTACTCGGAGAGGTAGCGGTGAGTTTTTGCCGCAGACAGTGAAGCCCAAATGCCACTCAGTTCCTTGTTAGCCGCGTGAAAGGTCTGGGCGTTGTCCGAATAAATAGTGTGTGGCAGACCGCGCCTACCGACGAATCTCTGTAGTGCTTGCATGAATCTGTCGGTGCTCATATCACCACTCAATTCCAAATGTAGGGCCCGTGTAGTGGCACACGTAAAGAGGGTGATATAACGCTTTTTGGCTGATGTTCCTGCCCTGACGTACAGCGGGCCCGCGAAGTCGATACCTGTGACAGCGAATGGCTGGCTCGGGGTCACCCGTTCGGAGGGCAGTGGAGCCTCTATTGCCTGGCCGCCAACATTTTTTACCATCTTGCAGGGTAAACATTGGTGAAGGACGTGTTTGATGGCACGGCGAGCACCAAGGATCCAGTAGGTGCTTCGGAGATCAGAGAGAACAATCTGTACTCCGAGATGATGGAGCCGTATGTGCTTGTCTCTTATTAGCAGTTGTGTGAAGTGATGTCGTCCTTCCATGATGATTGGATGCCGTTCACTCTCTGAAACCGCAGCATATTGTAGGCGTCCACCGAGGCGAAGTATGCTATTGTCGAGAAATGGATTGAAACATTTGATCTTCGATTTCTCAGGCAGAGGGGTCTTCCGTTCGAGAGCTGCAATTTCGGCAGGGAAACATTCCATTTGCACTGCCTTTATCCAATAGCGGAGGGCTCCATTTATGTCTTCTGCTGTCAGTTCCCCCGTTGGTTGGTCCTCATGTCTAAGTAGGCGTACGAAGCGAAGAACCCATGCGGTTACACGAAGAAGTTTGATATAGGAGCTGTATCTGGTAGCTTCAATTACTGGGTCTGGTGATTCAATTTGGAGCACGTCCTGAGCGCGAGTTCTTGCTTCAGGGAGGGGCGTAGAGACGGGTGAGCTGTGTGGCCAATGGCATTGGTCGAGAGATAGCCATGATGGTCCTTTCCACCAGGCCTGAAGAGTTTTGATCTTCTCTGCCGTCAATCCTCGTGACAAGTGATCTGCTGGATTGTCCTTGCCTGGACAATGTCTCCATTGTGACGGAGTGGTAGAGGATTGAATCTCGGTCACGCGGTTGCAGACGAACGTCTTCCAACGACTCGGATCATTCTGAATCCATCCTAGGGTTACTCTTGAGTCCGTCCACAGGGTCCCTCTGCTTGTGTCGAAGGTCAGCGCTTTAGCGCAGTAATTCAAGAGTCGAACGCCGATCACCGCTGCTAGCAACTCTAAACGTGGTAGTGTCACCTTCTTGACTGGCGCAAGTCTACTTTTACTGCACAGCATGTGGGCAGATGTGGTGCCATTGCAGAGAGATCGTATATACAAAACAGCTCCATACGCTCACTCTGAAGCGTCGCAGAACACACGGACATCAGTGATGTCGCGTTCGGGCATTCCTGCCCATCTTGGGACGGTGATCTGCGAGAGTTGGGGTAGACTTGAGGTCCAGCTGTGCCAGCGACTGGCAAGGTCCTGCGGTAGGAGTTCATCCCATGTTAGTCCTCTATGCCATGTGTCCTGAAATAGGATTTTCCCCAGTATTGATACCGGCGTCATTAAGCCCAATGGGTCGTAGAAACTAGCAGTCGCTTGGAGCAGGTGTCGTTTCGTAGCGGGGCGATCTTTCAGTCTCGTTGTGATTTCTGTAACATCTATAGTGAGCGAGTCTGTTACTGTGTTCCATGGAACGCCAAGAACGTGTGTTTCCGTGCTGATCTCTCTTCCTTCGGCCTTCCATATCTGGATCAGCTGTTGGGAACTCGTGGCCCATTTCGACATGGGTAGACTTATCTTCTTCATGAGAGAGGTGAGTTCATAGTAGAGTGCGATCGCTTCATTTTCTCCTCGGGCACCTGCGATAATGTCGTCCATGAATGTATTTTCATCTATGAATGAAGCCGCGGAAGGAAACTGAGATCTGTTCCTAGTGGCTAGTTCTCTCAGTGTAGCTGAAAGGAGAAATGGGCTGCAAGTCAGTCCGAATGGGAGTCTTGTGAAGCGAAAAATCGCTCGCTCGCTGGAAGCCACTTGAGCACCACTCTCATCTTCGACAACACGGTACCACAGGAATCTGGTCAAGTCTCTATCCTCTTCGTGAAGGGACAACTGAAGAAACGCTTGGCTGATGTCTCCTATCACACCGTACGGGAATGAACGGAACCGCAACAATACTGCAAACAGATCGGGGAGTAGGTTTGGTCCCATTTCCAGGGTCTCGTTGAGTGGGCGCGCGTTTCCTTCGTGTGACGATGCGTCGAAGACTATACGCCATTTAATGGTTCCATGTTTCTCTTTCTTTACCAAGTGATGTGGAAGATAAAACTCATCCGTACGGGTTTCCTCTGGAGCTAGTTCCACGTGGCCTTTCCTTATGTAGTCCATCATGTGGTTCGTGTATGTTTGTTTCAGGGCTTCGTTCTTCCGGAATCGGGTTTCCAGTGATTGGAATCGTTTTTCTGCAACGTGATAGTTGTTGGCAAGTTCCATAGTTTCCTTGCGTGGCAATCGTACGACTCTTCTTTGGTCCTCAATACTGTAAGACGCGTGAAATTGTGTTAGAAGTGAGGTGTCTTTAGCGCTCATTGCTCGGTCTTGTTCAGCTGCGATCCCTACGGACTCCAGATCCCAAAAACGTCGAAGAGAGTCGTCACAGGGCATGGAGTGACATGCATCGATGAAGTTTACAACCGTGTTAGTAGCTGATACACCTGAGCGGCTTCCGGTGAATATCCATCCAAATTTCGATGGAATTAACACAACTGACGAGGAGAGTCGTATCGGGGCAGAGTCACTGACGATTGTCCAATACTGATCTCCTCCTATTAAAAGCTCGATTGGAAGGTCAGCTGAATCATCTGTAGGGTCAGCTAATTGCAGTTTCCGCGTTTGTCCGGTCATCGTGATATCTCGTGGTACTGCTGGGTGGTGAGAAAAGGAGCGGGTGGTTTCAAATGCCGTCAATGTTACTTGGGCACTGTCCCAAAATCCTCTCGTCTTCAGGCGAACGAACCTACGTGAATGTGATGTGTTGGATGGTGTTTCAAACGCGTGGACCTTTAATGATGCGTCTCCAATGACTTCCAGACCCAGTTCATCGACCAAAGAACTTTTGACGAAACTGGATTGACTACCTCCGTCGAGAACGCACCTCGTCAGCTTACTCGAACCCGTTGGTCCCGAGATCCATATTCTAGCAGTCTGGAGATGGGTAAATCCCGGAGTAGTGACGTTTATTTTACCAACGGCGGTTGTTTCTGTGCAATTCGCGACAGGGGAATGATTTAAGTTGCTGCAAATCGCTCTATTGGGACCTTTTCCACACTGGGAACACGAAGCTCTTCCTTTCCTGCTACAGTCCTTTGTGTGATGGCCTCGTTTAAGACAGAGGAAACAACGCGATGATTGTTTCAATTTCTGAGTTCGAGCGTCAGTCCCGGTTACCTTAGTACAATCTTGAGCCCAGTGTCCTCTTCCCTCACAAAAGACGCAGAATGGCTGTAGTCTTTCCTTCTCTCTCTTCTTCCCTTTCTTGGCGTGAGTGTCAATCTGAAACGCCGCTGTTGCTGGGACAGAAGCCGAGTGCTGATAGATAGAAGCCGGTTGCTGATAAGATTCCCCCCGAATCTTTTGACTAATGAGGGCACCTTCAACCTCTTCGTTCAAAAAACACATGAGTTTGATGATGTCACCTTCACTAACGTTGTCTCTCCACGTGTGGATGATCCAACGCCGGCAGATATCGTCTGGGAACGCTCTGAGTATCTTAGGGGCTAGCACGCGACCGTAGTTGGCAATATTTTCTCCCAGAGCCTGCAGTGCTTGAATCCGTCGGTTGCACTCAACGTAAGTGTGATTTAGGGACTCGGGGGTGGCGGAGTGTATCGGCGGTATGTTTTCCAGATAGTCTAAGTGCGCCTGGATAATTCTATTTTCATCTCCGTACTTGGAAATGAGAATTTTCTTTGTGGCATTATAAGTGCCGGCTGTGATAGCAATGCCGTCGACGAGATGCTTGGGTTCCCCTTCTAAGTAACCTCTCAGAAAGACGTGTTTGTCGACCTGCGATACTGTAGGATTCTGGTCAATGGAAGTAGTGAACTGCTCCCAAAAGCGAGACCATTCTTCTATATCTCCCGTGAAGGGGCTAAGTTTTATGGTGGGTAACTTAATTGGTTGTGACGTGGGCATGGCAGTGGGAGTGGTGGGAGCTTCGTTTATGGACAAGATAGAGGTGACAGAGTAAAGCTTCTTGTCCGCTCCAATCGTAGCTTTCTGTATGACGCGCTTTGCATTGTCAATATATTCGTCACATACAGTAATGTCAGCATTGTAATCTGCGTCCGATAATAGATCATGAATACCATCGTCCAGTTGGGTTAAGCTGGTGAGTGTTTCCTGCAGTCTATCGCGGTGGAATGTGAAGTCTTCCAAAGCTGTGTCTTCTGTAAGGCTGTTAATGGCTGTAATGAAGCGTGTGGCATTTGCTCTCTCACGTGTTCTCTTCCTTTTCAGATTGTGCAGGCTTACTGCAGTAGCGGTCTCTTGTTCCGTCGGCATAATGGGTGCAATAAATCTTAAGCTTGACTGACAGGCCTCCCTCCAGACGTGACGTAGTGAGCGGTGAGCTTACGGGCGGGTAGGGGGATCCGTACCGCACCGGTACCTTTGAGGGCTGACAGAGGGCGTGCTAGGTCCGTGGAAGATCTTAAGACCTTGCTAACAGAGTGCGCTGGAGAATGACTGGTAGGGCGCGTGAGTTAATAGATGGCGCTGTTGAGTTGATTTAGGCATGTGCGCTCAGATCGCACGGAACTGAACGGAACTACACATGCGTGACCCGTTGCAAAGTCCAGCGGAGGAAAGATATTCTACTACTTTGGAATACTGTAGATTAAAGGAACACTGGATTCCTTAATAAGTCATGCACAATTCATGCAGGCATTTCATAATATAATACAACATCCGTGCATACAGTTTCTGTTTAGCGAGGGCCAGTTATGTCTATCTCGCTAATAATAATAATAAACAAATACAGTAGACAGGATGCGTGCTTCTTGATTGACAATACGCAGTTCCAGTTCGTGTAATAGCAGTCGTATATTAGCTTCATAAATCCAAATGATAATAATGAAGAAATATCAGTTGTTTCAACATGCTATTTTCTTTCGTATTGAAGTTGACTTATCTGAGAGTGCAGTGTAGACTAATGGTGGCATCTCAGCGTCTGGCGTGGGATGGTTCAGTGGAGTATCCTCTTTCCCTCGTCGTGGAGCTTCCTGTAGTGTAGAAAGCTCGTCTGTAGATACAATTCCGTTGAAGAAGTTAATCCTTAGTCTTCCCGAGTGTTTCGGCACCAAATGTGGAGGGATAGAGGGGGTGTGAACAGACAACACACACTGGTACTATTCTAAACTCGCCATCTTGTATTGCACACCACAGAATACAGAGTAACAAAATACAAAGAACAGAGAGGGATAGATATAACACACACACACACTCTGCAGTCCAACATAATGTCAATGGCTATGGAGCTTGGGAGGTGGCACCACCTGTGGCCAGGTTGGAAGTCAATTCCCAACACAGTACATCATTGCCAAGATGGGCTACATCACACGTCATGGCGCGTCTCGCTCGGAAGTGATGGGCTCCATATCAGCAACGCTGTACAGCATTTCCCGGAGCGGCTAGCTGGTGAACCATGTCTTAATTCTCGGTACAAATACAAACCGATATAAAATAAGTGAATTAATTTACCTATTTCACAGTCATACAGCATAACTTTTTGATGTATAAGGATTACAACGCAACCAAGAACTACATTTTCCAACGACCCCGAGCCGAGAAAGAGTTACCTTACAAAATTAATAACATTCGTTCTTGAACACACAAAATTTTGAAATTAATAAACCAGTTATGCAACATTCCAATGTATATTGTGTTAAAATTTGGATTCGATCTGATGACGGGTTTGTGAGATAATAATTCCTAAATATGACGCATGGTTGAAACACGCTTAAAAACGGGCACTTTTTTGTGTTTCAACTGCGATAAAAAATATTAAAATATAAATTAAAAATTCCAAACCTACATGAACTAACGTAAAATCGGACGTCGAAAATGATTATGTCATTGGATTTTATGAATGTCTATTGGTTACTTCACAAACAACCTTCAAACTCGAGTGCACATAATATTTTGTCGACAGTAAGCTTGCTATTCCTGGGTGTCATAATATGTGTCCTACCCTCCTATCTCTTCTCTTCATTAGCAGTCGCCAGAAACATCTCTCCTCTCCCACTCGTCTTAATACCTCTTCATTTGTTACCCTATCTACCCATCTGATCATCATTCTCCTGTATCACCACATTTCAAAAGCTTCAATTCTCCTCTTTTCTGCTGCACCATTAGTCCATTAGTACAACTCAGAAAATTTTCTAGGTTTAAATCCCCGGCCTTGTGCGGGGATTCAATGGCCGTGAAAGACAAAATACCAACTTTATTGAAATAAGTTTGCCCAATTCCTCAGTAAGAGTAATTAAGAAACAATAATAATTAACGTGACAGCCGGTAGAATACGACACAATCGACTGTGAATATACGTTGCAGATCATGGTTAAAAATGAAAAAGAGCAGATCATAATTGGCAAAAAAAAATCAGTTAACAAAAAACAAATTTATAAAGAAAATGAAAGCATACCGTGCAAAATAGAAAGTATCTTAACATTGTAAATTCGAGTAAACTTCTGAAAGCTCGCTTACAACAACCAGCTGAAAGAGTATAACATTAGACTCAAAATCACGATCGCGGTTTTCGAGATATTGCCAGAAAACTATCCCCGGTCTGCGAAATTTCAGCGGTTGCCATAGTAACGTTGATCTGTTTCTCAGGGGGAACACAGTTATTTGGGAATATCTCCGAAACCGTTCATTTTAGGAACTTAAAAAGTGTGTTTCGGGGTCCCTACAGGACCTCCGAGTATTGTTTCTCGTATCTGGCGGCTTAAAATCAGTTAAATCCGAACTTTGTACCGACTGTCCTTGCTCAGTGCCAAAGGGCCGAAAAAAGTCACTTACAAATTTAATTTTCAAAAACCGTTTCTTAGTGCGCCTCTACATACTCGGATCAACCAACATGCAAAATTTCAGCTTTCTAGGTCTAGTGGTTTGAGCCCTGCGGTGATGAGTCAATTTTGGATTATATATAAGAGATGAAACTTTAAAACTCGTTTCCTGAACATTTTACATTATTTGACATTCTCCCTTCTTACCCTGGACCCTTAAAATATTAAAACACTTATAAAAAGGAAACTAAAACGGCATGAGTTATGAAACCTTTGGGAAATATTTGTATATATCACTTACAACTTTCAAAAAAGAGACATTTATTTGCCAGTAAACATATGACTTATTCAGTTTTTTGTGTCTCCTGAATTTTTTTGTTGAAGTGATGTCTTATTTTGATACTAGACACCTCATTATGGATCGTTTAAACATTTAGTGTCCTCCATGACGTCATGGAAGCGCCATTTCGTGTATGGGGAAATTTTGTAGTTTATGTATCGCGATCTATACTACTCTCCAAGAAATATTAGTAGGCCTATACACAATCTTCTTCGGACACAATCAATTGTTTAAAATATTTTGCAAAGTATTCATCACATTGCAATTGATTTCACATACTATACAAGATCTATAATTCACTTAACGAAATATCCACCACTGGAAAGTATTGTGTTACACCATAAAAGTAATCGCAACTCATCAATATTACTACGAGCCACAAAGTTGTGCCAGTGACTGTACTGCTCGTATGTGCCCCTATGTAGCGTGGATATATGGCGGGGGATTTAGACATAGGTTAGGCTGCTTATCTAACATTCACCCCACCTTGGGCACGTTTATTACAGCAGGCAGCATCTTGCGCACAGATCTCTCCTACCGGGGCGGGGGTTGCAGCAGACGAGGGCTGAGTGAGCATTAATGAGTCATTGGCTTCTTCATCTACCTGCACTCCACTTGGTTTATTGATGTAGCGGTGATTTCCTAGAGCATTATTCTAATCTTCCTGCACAGTTAGTATTGCCTGTTGTAGTATTTAACGTGGAGAGTATCTGGCTCATTATCTCGGGGAGGCTACTAGATGCTACGGGTAAATCGCTCAGGGAGCTGCAAATCCAGAGATTGGAGGTTCGAATCGCAACCCTAACTGCAGCTATCCTGAGTGTAGTTTTGCCCATGGATTTCCACACTCCCTCCAAACAAGCACTGGGATAGTACCTCATTTCAAGTCCTGGGGTACCTTCAAAATTTTCCACCTTAATAAATAGGGGGCGAATTTCTATGACCTAACAATGTATGAAATATGTATGCAATTATGACATAAAAACATAAAAATATGACTTAATGAATAGCATCTACGTTACATAGAAACACTTTTATTACTCCATCCGTACGAAATATGTTTTCACCTAACTCGTGAACAAAACTTCGCAACTTCCCACAAATTGAGACTTTCGTTTTAGGCATATTGAAAGGAACTGAATGACTGAAGCTCCCTAATGAGTGACCAAGGTCATTCAGTGAGTTGATGGTGGAAGAGGGAAGGAGAGAGATAAGAACGATGACAAATAACTGCGGAATTACATCTGCTTCCGTGTAAACAATAGCCTGGTTTCCAGGAATTGACCCAGCTAGCAAACAATAGCTCCTACCTGTTAGAAACATTCCATCCACTACTTTAGAACGGTTCTTCAGTAGTATATTCCAGTCTATCCGGAACAATAAAATCTAGAGCTTATTCTGATTTTTATAAAACGAAATTTAAATGAAAATTATCAAAATATGCTGTTTATAATGATATTTTGTTCAAAATATGCCATAAAACTTAAGAAAGCCTAAATATGCATTTATATGCCCAATGAAACCTGTTTAGTTTTGGTTATCATGCTTGGAAACGTGTTGAAAATACAAGACTATAAGATATAATGTTAAGGGGAAAAATATGACTTCTCATAGAAATCCGCCCCTAGTAATAAATATTGTTACACACCACCACAGTTAGCACAAAAACACAGGTTACCAGACAAAAAGAGTTATTGCTTTGCGACATCGTGGTCATGTAGCCCCGTGTAGTTAGGTGTGTGTGGAATTTGTCTGATAAACTATCTTATTGTGATGGATGTACTAGTGTGTGTATTTGTAATTCAGATGAGGATTGGGAAGGAGGCGGCCGTAACCTGGAGTAGAAGTGAGAAATAGAAAACCGTTTAATGCTTTGGAACATCGTGGTCATGTACTTGAGTTTGTGTAGAATTTATCTGATAACCTGTGTCATTGTGATGTCTGTATTGAAGATGAAGATCCACAGCCTGCTTCCAGTCTCCGACCGGGTCAGGAATGGAATGAACGAAGCCCCCATCTAGCGGTGAGGATATGAACTGTGCCGGCTGCCGAGGCCTGACGCACTCCTCTGGGGGCAATGATTGAATGAATGACAGATGAAATGAAATGATAGTGGAGAGTATTGCTGGAATGAAATTTTGACAGGGAAAACCGGAGTACCCGGAGAAAAACCTGTCTGCCTCCGATTTGTCCAGCACAGATCTCACATGGAGTGACCGGGATTTGAACCACGGACCCAGTGGTGAGAGGCCGGCGTGCTGCCGCCTAAGCCACGGAGGCTCTGTGATGTCTGTACTAATGTATGTATTTGTAATTGAGGTAGGATTTGGGTATGAAGCTGCCTTGGTATTAAGTTAGGTACCATCCCTACATTTACCTGGAGTATAAGTGGTAAACTACGGAAAACCACTTCCAGGATAGCTGAGGTAGGAATAGAACCCGCCTATTCTCAGTTTTGCCTCACGAGGGCCAGGTAATCAGCCGTGAGGAGTACACGGGGCTTTCTAGAGATCATTCCCCGATAAGGGCTGGTCTATGTGGGATTCTCTCGACTGTGAACTTCTCTTTAAGTGGCTGTAACTCGCAAACTTTATCGCTGGTTGCCCAGAATATGAATGTTGACCCTTCTATAGCTCGATATATGACCCGGGGAGGAAGCCAAAGCAAAGTTGGCTGGCCTGTATACTTTATGATCTCACCGTGCCGTGCCGCCATACTAACAAGTAGGAATGTTAAAGTTCTCGTCTGCTACGGCCTGGAGCAGTAGCTTTAATAATAATAATAATAATAATAATAACAATGCTGTTACGTCCCTTTTAAGTACTGCCCGTATGTTTCGTAGTGGATAGCATTCTTGGCTGTCACCACAGAGGCCCGGTGTCGATTCCTGGCTCTGCCAAGAAATATTATTCTTGTACATTCAGCCTTGTATGGCAAAGCTGAGAGTTGGTCTCGGTTCCTACCACAGCCATCCTGGAAGTGGTTTTCTGTTGTTTCCCACTTCGAAAATGCCAGGATGGTACCTAACTTAAGGCCACGCCCACTTCCTAGCCAAATCCTACCTCGATTACAAGTAAAATCACTAGTACTGGCATGACAGCGACACAGGTTATCAACTTCTGCACACAACCAAGTACACGGGTCTACATAAACACGATGTCGCAAAACCCCTAAATAATTAACAACAAGCAACGTTTAACTACTACGGCTTTTATTAAAGAAATATTTCCAGATGGTCAACACAAATAATTGTGCCCAATTACATCTGGCGGGAAACAAGTATTTACAAAGGCTAACCTGAAAGAAACGAGATATTATTACACACGCTTTTATGTACAAAATGGGCTACTTATTGTATGACATATTTCGAACGTCAAGCGATCATCCTCAGATCCTGTTCACTTATGCTTAATTAGTAAACGATGTTTATGAATTACACTTGATCACATATATATTTATATATACAATGTTTAGAATAAATAAGTTTGTAAAACTTTTGTAACGCGTCCAACCTATTTACAGATAGTAGTCTATAGTTCACTTCTATGTTTGTTGCGCACTTATTATTATGATTATTATTATTAATAATATTATTATTATTGTTACGTGCCACCCCCCTAGTGGCACTTTTTGTTAACTGGATTACGGTTGGGTACAAAGCACAATACCAATTACTGCTTAAAGAAATCATTAACTTTATTGTGGCCAGAGAATTACACTACTCATCAGCGAAAACAAGCAATTAGGACCTTACTCCAGTTTCCTCAAGTCTCTTCCTTGAGCGCTCTTAGCCCCTTTCACTTGTCAACAGACCACAGTTAATCCCTCGTAATGAGGTGGCCCCGTACGCTGGATGGAAATAGCTGCACTAGGTCTGTCACACACTCTTTTGCAATACAGCACAATCACTTCTGTCGCACTGGAAATAAGCACACTCGCTCAAGACACAGTTCCTCTGTAGGAGTCTCACTTCCCCGCTCCACTAGGGGTTTCGCAAGTCACCACACTACTGTCGCTCAGGATAATCGCTCACACTAGCTCGTAAAACACAACAACAACAACTGCTTGAAAGGTCGCACTTATATAGCAGGCCGGTGACTCAATAAATGCTTCCAGATCCATCCAGGGTTCATGGCTTCTCGAGGTTTCCATCGCTGGTCCAGTCACGAATATTCTGGACTACCCCTTTGTCCTAGTAGCCCTGTTGCATAAGGCGCACGCAATACGGGAGGCAGGGCACAGCCCAGCCCTGGGGCAGTTGTGACTCATGCGGCGAGTGATGACACAAACTCACAGCCGTAACATTATTATTAGTGCGGTTTAAGTATGTTGCCTGTGATCTATTGAATTGTTATGGCGAGTAACTTCAGCAGTGATGTCTACAATATTGTGTTATTTTTGTTCTAAATCAACCTTTCTATTTACGACTTTTATCTCTTTCATCTCTCCTGTTAAGATTCCTGTGGTCAACAAAGTTCATTCTCAATATAGCAGGGCATCAAGAGTTATTTCCTCATAGGCCTATAGCTTATTTTTTTCCATACTCTCATGCTTTAAGGAATCAGGTCTTCGTGTTTCTTTACTGTTGATAATAATTATAATAACGATTTTTACGACGAATTTAGAGTCTCTATGTTCTGTCCTGTACAAACATTTCGATGGTGAAATAATAATGGTTTGGATTTAACTACCATAACTGCTATGGCTTTAAATACGCCAGGGAACCAGAATTCTGCCCTGGAGGTGATCGTTAGCTTGCCAGTAAATCATCCGACATTAAGTAGCCACATCAGAGCACCGTTGAATGCCACTGGACTTAGCTGGGATAAAAACGCTACATTATTGTTTCTTAGGCCAAAACTTAACTAAGTACATCACTCTGGCCTGGTTTGGTCACTGGCCTGAGAGGTATGTCCTGGCTGTTTCTGTACCATTTCTCTATAGTGTGCCAGATGGAGCACTGGCGGGCTATAAAATACGAGGAACACATCAAGGGCGGACATGATGATGATGATGATGATAATTGTTGTTTTAAGGGGCCTAACATCTAGGTTATCGGCCCCTATCAAGGGCGGACAAAACAAAAGGATAATTAGACAGATAGTAACTTAATTACCCGTATCCTATCCCAGAGCTAAGCACGCGTGATTAAGAGTGAGCTGGCTGCTGTCTGGTTTTCTCATTTTTGAGTCCACAAAATGCATAGCAATTCAAAACTATTTCATTTGGCGTATTTATATACCAGGTGGCTAATTTGCCCCGTGCAATCTACTTTCAGGTGTATAGGGGCAGATGACCTCGTATTTCCGCCCCTTGAAACCTCAACAACTAACTAACTAACTAACTTTCAGGTGTCCCGCATGTTCTAAATGATGAACGGGAGGGCTAATAACTGAATTCCTAAGGGGTATCCTTTAATGCAAGCAGGTTACGTCAGAATGCCAAGAGATAACAACTAGACGGCTGCACTACATGTTCCTCAGTGCTATCGCCTAATGCGCCTCATTGCGTTATGAAACCACGAGCTCCGATGGCATTACGACCAGCTTCTCCATAGATGATGTCCGTGTACTCGTTGTTGCTGAATACATCAGTCATTGTCGACATGTTGCCAGCATCTGTCATGTAGTTGTGCCACATATGAGCCTCTTACGCTCTCAAACATGGGGTTCCATAACGCAATGGGGCGCATTAGACGGGCAGTGCTGAGGAACACGTTGAGAGTGGTCTTCCGATTGTTATCCCTTCGTATTTTGATGTAATCGGCCAGCATGCATGTGACCCCCGTGGAAATCAGTTATTAGATGTCCCATACAACAGTAGTGTATGCGGGACACATATAGGTAGATCGTACGGGGCAAATTAGTCACCTGGATTAAGAGCTGCTTGCTTGCTTAAGTGTTTTCTTTAGAACGCTTTGCCAGAGATAGAAAAATAGAAGCTTTGGCATTTTTTTGTCACAGCATTATGCTAGAACATAATTGTAGCGTTATTTTAATAATAATAATAATAATAATAATAATAATAAACCATGATGTTAGACGTAATGTAATGCCCACCGTTAAAATCATACCATCATCTTTCAGGTGTACCAGCAAAATGGTGTGGCAACAAAATGAGCATATGTGCTTAATGAATTGATTATGAAGCAGAAAGATGTGTGTAAACTTAAGATTCAGGAGAAAGAACTCAACTCATTTCCAATGAAACTTCCATTTGCAATGGCGAGATTTGGATCAGGGATGTGGCGGGGATAAGCTATCCACGCCAGGAGGCACGAACGAGGCCGTGTAGCGTGTTTTGTGAGACATCTGAAAATTCGCATCGGCGCTGTCGTCAGTAACACGAACGCCGTGACGTTGATTATGATGCAAGCAGTTCAACACTACTGCTATGTCAGGTTGCATAACGTGCATCCTCTACTCCGCGGTACAGGAACAAGCAGAGAGGTTATACAGACAACTCCAATTAACGTTGCGTTTCTAACTGTATAGAGCAGGGCCATCCAGTCATTGCGCTCTGAGAGCGCGGCCGCGCTCGGGGAGCACTGGAAAGTCAGACTAGCGCTCTGCCCCTACCACCACTACACTATGGCAGCTAGGAGACCTGAGACAGACGGACGATGTTCCCACCGCGCTGACGAGATACGTACGTAGAGTCGTGAGGTCGACGGCTTTTGTGGGATTGTTGACATCATATTGATAGGGCTGTTTTGCCTACAGGGTGAGATTTTTTTTCTAATTTCTCAACTATCTCCGAAGGACAAAAACATGCCGCCGCGTCAATTAGGCACTCCTTGATTAAATTCCCTTCTGCAAAGGGTTTCCCAGCTTTGGCAATTCGCATCGAACATTTGTAGCTTGCTCGTAAATTGGGTCCACCAACCTCAATCACCTCTATCTCCTGTTAGACAGAAATGCGGCAAGTAACAATTTTAGTGTTCTTCAGTTAATTAAGTCATTTGTTTGTTTGTAAACAAGCATTTTAAAATTAAAACAATAAAAGAAAAGTGCTGCTTGAAATTTTCTTTCAATTCTTCCAACTTCGATTGGCGACTGTCGTCTGTCAAATCACCGTAATTATCCCTGTGGTTGGCATTCCAAATTGTGTTTCTTTATACACATTAAATCTCGGTGGCACACTAAGCTGTACACAAACATGACATTTCCCATTCTGCTTTGAAGGTTGCTGCATCGCCACTCCTTTTTTTTAATATGGTGTTTAGTCGTGACCACTGCGAAACTGACTTACTTACACGATGCCAACAAAGCGCATTGGTCTAGACTAGCGACTACGCGCGCTCACCCAGCAAGCTCCTCCCACCCCTAACGAAACTACCTCCCACCAAAGCGCTCGGAGCACTGGCTTAGAGCACGGACGGAGCGCTAGCGCTCGGTGAGCGCTGTGTGGATGGCCCTGGTATAGAGTAACGAAAATACTACCCATGGTAGTTGTGAATGTATCATTTTTTAACTTAAAACAGCAGCAACATATAAAATGATTGCACGGGAACGTCATAGCGAGGCGTAAAGTGCCAATTAGATATTACATGTGTTTTGTTCACGAATTGTGTGTGTATACCAGGTGATTCAGCTGCCCCCAACAATATTGTTTTATGCAGCCCAACTAGCGTTGTTATCATGAAGGTCGATATTTCTCTGCCTGCATCCCATGTGGTACTAATGCACTGCAAGCATATCCCGCAAACGATACTGAACACTATTATTTTTCACTCGATGTAACTGCAGACTAATACGAGGGAAAATGATAGTGTTCAGTATGACGACGTAACTTACAAACTACAAATAAAACGCAGCATTATGCTCTTCTGACTGTGAATAATAATAATAATATCGTATGGCCTCGGGTGCCTGGTGCAAGCTTTGTTAATTGACACCCAGAGGGTAGCTTGCATGTCGAATTTCGTCGTTCCTTTGAACGCTATGAAAGTCAAGGAGGTTAGATATCTAAACTCCTTGACACTACAGCGCTTTCAAGTAGAGAATGGAGGAACTTTGTGTTGGCGGAAACTCCCGAGATTAATTTTGCCATTGAACACGGCCTACTGAATTCAAATGGGTTCTTTGACATGCCAACAACGTATGACATGAGTGTCATGATTTTTGTCGCCTTCAAAAATCACTTACCATGGCCAGGGGCGAACCTGCAATCTTGGGGTTGGTAGTCCGACACTATAACCACTCACCCACCGTGGCAAGCTTGACTGTGAATGACAGCTACATTATGTGATAATATTACCTATATTATTTTATGTTATTCATTAATTTTGCTTTATGATATTTAAAAGGAGAAAACTGCATTTATGTTATTGGCAGTGTTTTGATAATTTTTTTGCTATAAACCAATCCCTGTAAAATTGTGTGCGAGTAAATGTGATTACACAATAATATAAACTAATTCAGTATGAAATGTGTGGTTGGTTGGTTTGTTCTTCAGTTTGGGGGCTGACACAACACTGTCATGTAGCCCCGTGTACTTAGCGTGTGTGTAGAATCTGGCTGATAACTGGCGTTAATGATGGCTGCATCAGTGTGTGTTATCTATGATTCAGGTAAGGACCGCAGGCGATCAATTTCAAGTAGTTCCTATTTTTGCTACCTAGCTGTGAACTTGGCTACTAGATGTCACCGCAACCAACACCTGGCGGCGAACGTTGGAACTAATAGATCGTTAACCAAATCTAATCTACAAATTTAGTTTCACACATTTGCAGTTAGTGGAAGGTTATTTTACATGTCATAAATCTATGACATGGGCCAGCCGGCTTTACTTCCCCTCCGAAGGAAAGCATACTGAGGGATTTTAACAGTCTTAAATAATCCGACGACTTTGGCCGGGTTTGAACCCGCGTTCTTGGGCATAGAAACTCAGCATACTACCAACTACGCTACCGAAGCCAACTATGAAATGTATAATTTCAGAGATGTCTGTCAGTCACATAATGAGCTCAAATCAGTCACACACCACATATTTACCTATACCATCCGTATAAATGTCAGAAATGTTCTTTTTATAAAAGAGCACCTTCAACATTCCTCTCCAAACAATATTTTGGTAAACAGTATTCGAAATAAGCTTTCAGAAAAATATTCAAGGCAACACGTTCACGTTGTCAGTCATAATTAGTATAATTATTTTTAAGCCATTTTTATACACTATTTGCCCAGTGTCCCTGTATTCTATCATATTGTTAGTAGTTTCAATTTACACACACACCACAACGTTTATATAGACATTTCTTGCTGAGGTGTATTGTAAACGTCAGTCAGACACATATGGAACGGCTCTATTTCAAATATAATTTTAATTTAAAACATCGAATTGCTAATTAATACATTTTAATTTAGAAAACCTCAAACAAGCACTACATGATTTGATGCAGATTTATGGATGCTGAAGGATGAATTTGAAACAGGGAATTCTGTCCAGAAACAACTTCGTTGTCTGGTTCACGTGCGAATAGGTGTGGAATATCTGGGAATGTGGGATATAACACCATATCAATCTACGAATACCAGGAATTCATTCCTACACTGGGAAGACATTTAGAAACTGGTGTTTCCCAGCCTGGATAGGCCTACAGGCATGCTTCACAACCGATTGGGAGAACACAGTGCTTAATCGCATGGTGGGGTCACGCCTGCGCAGTACATTGCATTTTCCTGGAGGGAGTGTGGGAAAACGTAGGGTTAAACTACGCTCAGGATAGCCGCTGTCAGTGCCGTGATTGGAACTCCCAATTTCCGGACTTGCTCCAGGTGCCCTCACGGACGTGGTGCACTATTTAACGAGCACGGCTATACCGCCGGGGTGTAGAACAATAATGTAAATGTATGTATTTATAGGTAGGCTATAATGTTATTATTTCCCCTATAATTATTCGTACCTGAAAAATGTGTGTGTGAGAAGATCAAGCATATCTTCTCCTACATCATTCGATATACATAGCTTTTTAAAGAGACTGTTATCAGCAAAGAAAAGCTATGTTTTGAGCTTTTTCCACACGATCTAACTCATTAAACAAAACAACTAATGTATAACCTACACCTTAATGCCCTTTACACTTCCCTTGCATACAAAGTTTGATGGCATTACACTCAGCCATTACCAGAGACAACAACCAATCTGTCACTTTGACAGTGTTGCCTTATGAAACGGATCTTGAGCGTACTCTTCTTCAATTTTATTCACCGTATAGATACAACTCATAACTTTATTTATATACTGTAGGTAGGTATCGACTGTCTTGTGGTATAACAGACTGGCTGCGTGGCGCAGGAGTAACGTTCTCGCCTGCTGTGACCAAAGTTGCAGGATCGAATCCTGGCGCAGTCAAT
The DNA here is from genome assembly GCA_946902985.2 of Meconema thalassinum. Classification (NCBI taxonomy): domain Eukaryota; kingdom Metazoa; phylum Arthropoda; class Insecta; order Orthoptera; family Tettigoniidae; genus Meconema; species Meconema thalassinum. The sequence continues at coordinate 1,215,176,258 of OX336388.2, forward strand.
TGGCGTTTGAGGGTGCGCAAATGCTAGGGAGCCGTGTCAGTAGATTTACTGGCACGTTAAAGATCTGTTTTGGGGCAAAATTCCGGCGCCCCAGCATCTCTAAACTCCGCAGTAGTTAAAAGGGGTCTAAACTAATAACATTATTCTTGTTATAGAATTATATAAAAATGACCATGATAGATAGATAAATACATTTTCAACATAACTTCGCCACATATTCCAATGTTTTTCTATACTATGTATGTAAATAGGCCTAAAGGTTTTGCTCTCAAGATTCAATAGTTCAATACATTACTTTTATTATACAAGACTATTGCCTGTTTTTTCTCTCTGCACAGACCTAGCTAATACTCATCAAGAATATTTATAACCTGTTTCACATACACATTCCTCATTTCTACGCAGTTCTTTTTATTTTATTTTTATTTTTTAATGCTTTTTATGCTTAGTTTACAAAATGTATTGTAACAGATCGGGTGTTTTGGAAAATTTTACTATGTGAACATTAGATATAGTACTACTCATCACTAGGGCTCGGATTTTTAGGTGCTAAAAATCAGAAAAATATATATTTTTTATGTATTAAAAATACCTGAAATATGTGGCAAAAAAGTAAAAATATTTAATTATAATTTAGTTTATTAATGTGGATATGAACAATATGCAGTGCTTACAAATGAAATTTATTATGTCTCACTGACTGCTGAAGCATTACAATACACAACGAGACACATCTTCAGGTTGTCCACCACAAATGGTGATTATCGCGAAACACTTATTCTGAAGGCGCGAAACTGCGGCAATATGTTTCTTGCCCTTGAGGTGTTGTGTTACTTGAGATCGCTGTTCAGCGTTGATTCCTTTCCCACATGGTTGGAAGAACAGAACGCCCCCATCAGAAGTAAAATTATCTTTAAATTCTGCAACATACTGCTGCAGACGATAACTTGTAGTTGTTTTTACTTTAAGCGTCGTAGAACTGCCTTACACTTCACAGTGCAAGAAATGAACTGTATTTGAGTGACACTGGTTCCAGGTAGCTGGGGGAGGGGAGATCTTAGCACGTGGTGCAATGTGGCGATGGACAAGGAAATCCCTGGCTTCCACAGTGAGTGGCACGGGGCGACAAGTTAAGAATAACACAATTGCAAGCTGACATGAAGATTATATAGCTCACAGGTTCTTCCCCGTTGAAGTAACACAGAACAAAAATGCAATAAACTGAAAGATATAGCATACTGATTCTGAAAAATGTAAATATTATGTCTTTTTATGTGCTAATAAGTGAAAAGCAGGAATTTATGTATTTATAGAAAAAATGCTAAAAATATGTATTTACATAAAACAAGTAGTTCCGTGACGAACTAAAGAGCCTACTTTTCTTAAAATTTTAGAATTAATCTAAAATATTATGAGCTATTATTGTGCCAATTTTGGATGAAATCCATTTGATAGTATAGAAGTTACATGTATTTAAAAAATGGACTTATCAGCATGCTTAAATCATGTTGGCAGCACTGACGTGTATTAGTTACTTCAAATCAATTTAGAATGTTAGGTACTATACGTATGCAAAGTTTAGAGCTGTTGGTTTGGATATTTTCTGATTTAGTGTATATATATATTAGGGTAAAATAGAGAGCATTTATATACAGTTGGCAGCCCTGCTGGCTCTTAAAAATACGCATATTCATAGCAGTTATGCTACACAAATCACTTACGAAATTTGGTCCAAATCCATTTGTTAGTATAGAAGTTACATGCATTTAAAATTTGGGCCTATCGACAAGCTTAGAATCATGTTGGCAGCACTGACGTATACTAGGTACTCCAAATTCATGTAGGTCATGTACTATACGTGTGCAAAGTTTCGAGCTCTTGGTTAGCATACTTTCTGGTATATTGGTATTAGGATAAAAAATGGAGAGAGCATTTATTAACAGTTGGCAGCCCTCGTTGCTCTTAAGAACACGCATAGTCATTTCTGTTATGGAACACATAGTACATACTAAATTTGGTTGAAATCCAATTGATAGTGTAGACGTTACATGCATTTAAAAATTTGACCTATCGGCAGGCTTAGAATCATGTTGGCAACACTGCCATGTATGACCTCCTGGAAATTAAACTGAAATATTATTATCTATATATGTGCCAATTTTGGAAGGGCTACCATTCATACCTTCCAGGATATCCAACATGGAGCTCAAATTTAAATTGCGATTGGCTGTGAGATATTCAGGTATAGCTCTTTACTGCTACCTACTTTTGTTTCGATTGCTCCAGCCGTTTACGAGTTGATAGGGGGACACACACACACAGCCAGACAGACAGAAGGGGACAGACAGACAGACACCCATTTGCCCGATCTCATAAGTCTACTTTTGCCTCATTTTTGTAAAATGTGAAAAGTAGGCTAAAAGTATTTATTTACCTAAAACTCCGAGCCCTACTCATCATATACCAGCTGAAGAAGGTCTCAATGTGACCGAAACCTGTATGGTTTTCAATGAAATAAATATTGACTTTAGGTGAAAATAAGTAGTTTATAATTATTATTGTCATTATTCTTGTTATTATTATCATCTCGTGGTAGAACAAATGGGGAGAATGGAATGATGCTCTCCACCTTCACTTATATCTGTTGCACAGCTCTGCCAATTATATACAGAGTACAACACAAACAGGGGGCTTAATTAGCCCAGCGCTACTCTATTACTGTTTGCTGTATTATTATACAGCCTCAACTAGTACAAATAGACCAGACGTTATGGCGTACACACATTTCTATAATAATAATAATAATAATAATAATAATAATAATAATAATAATAATAATAATATAATATCGTATGGTCTCGGTGGCCGGGTGCAAGCTCTGTTATTTGACACCCAGAAGGTAGCTTGCATGTCAAATTTCGTTGTTCCTTGAAGCACTATGAAAGTCAAGGAGATTAGATATCCAAGCTCCTTGAACATTATAGCGCTTTCTAGTAGAGAAATGAGGAACTTTCTGTTGGCGGAAACTCCCGAGATTAATTTTGCCATTATGAACACGGCCTACTGAATTAAAATGGGTTCTTTGACATCCCAACATCATATGACATACGTGTCGTAATTTTGTTCCGCCTTTCAAAAATCACTTACCACGGCCAGAAGTGAACCTGCAAGCTTGGGGTTAGTAGACCAACACGTTAACTACTCACCCACCGTGGCAAGCACAGACATTTCTAATAACATATAGTCTACCTGATGACGTACAGACATTTCTAATAACATATAACTTAGTCTACCTGATGATTTTTATTATAGTTTCAAATAGACTGAGCCCCGTGAGATACAGATATTTCTATTAACTTATAGTCTATTTGATGTTTTGTTTTATTTTATAGTTCAAAGTAGAGCCAATCGACTAGAACTTATGTCGTACAGACATTTCTAATAACATATAGTCTACTTGATGTTTTATTATATAGACTGAAATAGTACACATAGACCCAATCTACTGAGGTACAGGCATTCGCATTAGCATGCCTTTCTTTCGGTTAATATTAATAACAAGAGTGGTTTGATGCTACGAGTATGGTACATTACGATTTCGGCATGATTTTTTTAAAGCTGCAGTTATACGAGTTGAGGAAGCCATCGACACCCCCACAATAACCACGCACGACTTCCTCTGTGATAGAAGAAAAGGACTCTCTCTCTCTATTTTAATCTTTTTCTCCGCCTCTCTTCTTTCTTTCTTTCATTATTTACTTCCGGAAGTTGTGGCTGTGAAAACAATTGAGAGCAGCCTAATAGTAGTGGATTCCCCGAATAGACAGGCGAGCAGCAGATGCGGCCAACTGCTTTAATAGGACCCTAACACACCACACCACACCACACCAAGGGAGGCGCCTGCCAACTTAATCATTCACATACGTGCGAGTTGTGGCTGGGTTAGAAAAATCACTTTATTAAAGTGCGCTTCAAAATATTGCATCGACCGTCTTCCTTTTGTGAGACGCTGCGAGAAGGTATGGCTGCAGGCATATTGTGAAGAGAAGGAGATATTTGCGTCCCTTGGTGGCCAATGTTGAGATGTACGACCTTACAGAACTTGAATTTTTCCATTTTTTTCCTCAACGTCACCGGCAATAGAGCCCAAGAGATAATGCCATCAATAATTTCTGCACCATATTGTTTAAATGCAAGAGTAGAGTTTCTTTAGTGCTACGCATCTTCAGAATAGCAATTTACTTCAGTGGTATATTAAAGCCGTGGTGTTGGGTAGTGTGCCTGCCTCTCACCCGATTCCTGGCTCTGTCAGGGATTTTAGAAACTCACTTGAGGGCTGGAACGGAGTGAGGATCATTGAGTATCTGTCTTACAGTGAGGCAGTGCCACGTTCAGGAATACCACGATTAACGGCCGAGGAGACCCGCTGCGCTGACCACGCGTCACCTCGGAGTCTGTAGGCTGAGCAGCGGTAACTTTGAAGAATATTGGGTACTGTGGTAAGTGATTTCATAGGTATGAGGTAGTCGAAGTGCAGATAAGCCAATGCAGTGAGTTGTCAGTTTCTATCTACTGTATTCTGCAAAAAGAAGTTAGTGGAGCGATGAAACTCTCCCTACATCGCTCAGATGGTGGGGTCATGTCATGAGAATAGGGGAAAGGGAGATCGGATTACATAACTGGTCAATAAACTCGGCTGTAGAGGGTAAGAGAAGCAGAGGTAATGGTTCGATTCCGTTTTCAGCGGTTTTTAAGTCAGAGCTGTAGAAATGGAGAACGCTGTGCTAACTGCTAATAGGGGATGGTGGAGGTGACTTGTTTGCACACAGAGAATAGACTGGACGCTGAAAGACAAAACATTCAATGTAGGCTATGTAGTAGAATTATATATAACCTATATTTTTTAAAATCGTAATGATTATGATTTATTATTATTAGTTAGCGTATGGCTTTTAGTGCCGGGAGTGTCAGAGAACGTGTTCGGCTCGCCAGAGCCTGTAGCTGCTTCAATGTGGACACCCATGGGGTGAGCTACAAGTACCGTTCAATTTCATTTAGTTCCAACTTTCGCTACCAGATGTCCTTGACACCTAGTGGTGAACGTTGGAACTTGATAGAGCGTTTCAAGGAAATCTAACCTAGAAATTCAGCTTCACACAAGTTTAGTTAGTGGAAGGATCTTTCACTTGCCATTAAACTATGACATGGGACCGCCAGCTTTACTTCCCCTCCGAAGGAAGGCATACCGAAGGATTTTAACGCTCTTAAAAAATCCGACGACTTGGGCCGTGTTTGAACCCGCGATCTTGGGGACAGCAGTTCAGCATGCTACCAACTACGCCACCGAAGGGATGTACTGTAAAATAATGCACTTCATTAGTAAAATATAAATAATAATAATAATTATTATTACCCTCAATTACCGTGACTTACATCCATTGAGTAGGAGCCAGTGAAAGACAGAATTCTATAGCGGAGATTTATGTTGTTGCTTATATTACTGGATGCAACATTGTGGTGATGAAGCCCCATGTACTTAGGTGTGTGTGAAATTTTTGTGATAACCTGTGTTATTGTGATGGTTGTACTAGTGTATGTTTTTATAAATTGAGGATAGGATTGGGAAGGTTGCGGCCGTGGTCTGTGAGGAACCATCGTGATATTTGCCTTGTGTAGAAGTGGGAAACAATGGAAACCACTTCCAGGATAGCTAAGGTGGGAATCACACCCTCCTTCTCTCAGTTTTGCCTCACGAGGCTGAGTATAACCCGTTTCAGTCCTCACACCTGAATTAAAATTTCTTGGCAGGCCGGGAATCGAATCCGGACTTCCGGGGCGATAGTCACTACATGACGAGATGGTCAGCTAAGATTTAATTTCGTCTTGTAATCACCAATAATGTAATACGGAAAAGCTTCTACTAATCGACATTGAATTGTCTCAAACTCAATATTTTTATTTACAACAAAATTGAATTTGACCTTTTGGCTGACTGCTTGGTGCAGCGGTTGCGTTCTCACATGCAGTATCTGAAGTTGCAGGATAGAATCTTGATGTAGTTAATTAGCATTTGAGGATACTTATATGCATAGATTTACTGGCACGTTCAAGATCCAATTCGAGGGCAAATTTATGGCACCCTGGCGTCTCTAAAATTCCCAGTAGTGGAAAGGGGCGTAGAACCAATAACAGTATTATGTCTCTGAGGACTAGTTCCATATGGTAGGTGCACTTGACTGCAGCGTGTATGGTATTGTAATGGGGATACATCTGCTTTAAGTACTGCACTGTGTTTATAATCAAACGGACTGTGGTGTAAATGCGAGACGAGTATCATTATGGCTCCTATTAGCTTCATTACATGTGCCACTCAAAACATCAAATTAAGATCACTACATATCTGCTTACACACGGACCCTCTCCCCTGACGTTAAGCTCAATTCAGAACTCTTTAACAAACAAACTACCTCAGTGCAAGTACCATTGTTACGGCTCCTTGTTCTCATAGGTGGGTAGCATGTATTTCTCTCATACTTCTCCACTTTGTGACCAACGGCTTTGCTTGGCAATACAGTCGATCTTCTATAAATCGAACATGTTTTTCTCGAATTTTCGACATCTCGAAGTAATTTTAATTTCCCGGTGAAGTTCTACACAATCTATGTGTCATGTAAAAAGCAAAAACAAACATATGACCAAAACAGAAAGCAAAAAGCAAAATTCAAAAGCAAAAGAAGAAAAACAAACACAAAACCGAAAACACAAAGCTCAAAAACAATAGCAAAAGCAGAAAACAAACACAAAGCCAAAAACAAAAAACACAAACCAAACTTCAAAGTAGAAAACAAACACAAAACCAAAAACACAAAGCGAAATTCAAAAACAAAAACAAACACAAAACCAAAATCACAAAAATCAAAATTCAAAACAAAAGCAAAAGCAGAAAACAAACACAAAACTAAAAACTAAAAAGCATAAAGAAGTAGAAAACAACAAACACAAAATCTCAAACGCATTAGTTCAGATTTGACTCCTCTCAGAAGCAAATCCCACTTACGCCACTGTCTCGAAGTCATTTAAATTTCCCGTCGAAATTCTATTCAATTTTTATGTCATGTTTTCTCTAAAATTTGAAGTTCTATTACTGGAATATTTCGATAACTCGAATGCTATTTTGTTCCCCAGACATAAAATATATATGTCTTTAAGTCGAAGTTAGGGCGAAAATGCAGTGGTATGTTCTTTAGGTGTGACATTGAAATTAAAATATCGATAAGTTGTGTAAGGTAGCTGCACTGTGTATTTCTGTCAATATCTGTCAGCAGCTTATTATGCTCGGAATTCCAGCTAATACGTTGTCAACCATTATGAAAAATAAACACAAGACTTATAGCGCTATGCAGGACTCACGTTCTTGAAAGGAACGGAAAATACACTGACCGGCAAAAAAAGTGGAACACTTTAATTTTTTATGAAATTTCTTAATTTATTCCACTAAAATGTATCGGTTTTCCAATATTTGCATTATTCATGTAAATTTAGATGGTTGGCAACAGAAAATACCGAATCATGTTTTACAACACGCTTTAACTCACAAATTTCGTTACATTTTGCAAATCTTACAATTTTCTATTTTTAGTAGCCTAATGCTCTTTTGGGCTGGTGTTTATCAAACGTATTGCCAAACAAAACAGTATTAATGTTTGCACTGCACTGCAAGAGAACACTGGTCACTAAAAACGGGTGTTTCCACCTTTAGCGTCTATGACAGCTTGTAAACGCTCAGGCATACTGTTCACAACTCGTCGAATGGTATCTGCCGGGATGCGATCCCATTCCTCCAGCAGCGATGTTCTCAGTTGTGCCAAGGTGGTGTGGTCATGCTGTCTGACGTTCCTTCCTAGCGTATCCCATACATGTTCGATGGGGTTCAAGTCAGGACTACGAGCTGGCCAGTCCAGGGTTTGAATCTCCACTTCCTGCAGATATTGTACAACACAGCGAGCAGTATGAGGACGGGCATTATCCTGCATCAGCATGAAATTCTGACCAATGAAAGGCGCAAAGGGCATCACATGGTTCATCAGGATCTCTTTGATGTACCTTTGGGAATTGAGCGTCCCGTGATCGATGCACACCAACTCAGTGCGGGCCATAACGTTGATGCCACCCCACACCATAACCGAGCCACCTCCAAATGGAGTCCTGGAGGAGAAAGCAACAGGGCTGTACCTCTCCCCGCGCCTTCTCCACACTCTTTCTCTTCCATCAGGAGATCTAAGGTTAAAGCGACTCTCGTCAATGAAGAGAACAGAGGCCCACTGCTCGTGGGTCCATCCCAGATGCTGCCTTGCGAAGCGAAGACGCGCCTCTCTGTGATGCCGTTCGAGTGCGGGTCCACGTGCAGGTCTCCTGGACGAAAGATGAGCTTCTTCAAACCTTCTTCTTACTGTTCGCTCACTCACTCTCACATTTCTGACATTTTCCAGTTGATTTCGTGTCTGAACTGCTGTGGTATGCCGATCACGCAGAACTTGGAGGGTGAGAAATCTGTCATCTCTGGCACTTGTGCTTCTTCTACGGCCTGATCCTCGTCTCCTGTCGTATGTTCGGAGCTCTCTGTAACGTTGCACTGCACGATGTATGCTACCGAGAGATGATCCAATGACCTCAGCAACATAACGGAAGCTGCGGCCATCCTCCACCAATGCAACTGCCTGTGCAGCTTCTTCACGGCTAAGAGGCATGTTTTAGTGTGAACTGCAAATGGAAAACTTGCTAAAATGTGTGACAATGGTTCACACGTGTTCAACAAGTGCCAGTTGTTATCCCTAGAACAACAATAAGCGAGCGGCAACACTCATAAACCTTAAACGCTTCCAGTCCGCTTCCCACCATAAAACCATTAAGATAGGCTCATCGAGGATTGGGGGTAATTGATGGTAATAAACCACCCTAAGAAATGGCATATTATCAATTTCTATTCACGCATGTTTCAGATGTTTGTTCTAATGCATGAAAAGCTTTTAAAATGTGATTAAATCTTTTTCAAGACTAGATTTATACTATTTATATTACTTTTTTGTTAACTGTTCCACTTTTTTTGCCGGTCCTTAATCGGACTTTATCTGCAATATTTGCACATCAACATTTAACTCCTGCATGAGTGCACCTAGTGGCAATAACAGCGTGACGTAGCATCAGTTGACTATTTATGTATTATCATTTTAAATGATCTTGTCGACTTCGTCGTTTCGCTGGGGTTGGGCGTTACGTTACGGTGACGGGACGAAATGTACCCAGATGCACTGAGGTGTGTGACGTCATAGTACCGCTTGGTGCATGTGTTCCCCGACAATCTCTACTTCGTTAGTATAAGACAAAAATCCCCGATTCTTGGATGTCACGGGTAATTTCAAGAACCACTGGATGGATTTTGATGCGGTTTTCACCATTCTGTAAAGGATATCTCGAGGAAAGATTCTGTAGAAAATAATTTATCTATGATCGAAGGAAGCCAAGCAGTAACGATTTCAGTGAAAAAGTCGGAAACAAACTTGGCGTCCGTGCACTTCTTAAGCATACGCTGGGCAAACCGTTAAACATATCAATATACTATGAGCGTAAGAATTGGTCAGTATGAAAAGTTCTACAAAAAAGTCCGCGAGAGCATATCTCTATCTTCAATACATCGCCCACTATAAGTGTTTTTAGACTAGATGGAAGGGGCACGTCCCCGCGCGCTCTGGTAAGCGTGACGGCATCCCGCGCGCTTGACCTTGCTTTGTCCTTGGTTTGCACTTGTCGTTCGCGAGTAATTTGAAACAAGGTAAAGTATTATAAAGCAAGATTATTATGCAGATGATTTTCTAGCATGTCAAGAGTCTTTGGCTTCGAGCGAAGCGAGAAGCCTCCAGCCTTTCTAGCATTTTTCAGCATTTGTAGCATTTAAAATGATACAAAGTCTAGTCTTTCAGACTGACTGTCACTTTTTTATGATAATAAAACCACTTTTTAATAATATTTCTATAACTGAATTTTTGATAACTAGAAGTAACTTTTATTTTCGTAAGCACTTCGAGATATCGAAGTTCAACTGTATGTACATTTTCCCTTCATTAAGTTGATTCTTGCCCTTCCTCTTTTCCTCCATCCTTCCACTTTTCCGTCAAACAATGTTTCAGTGCACAACCCTCAGAACACCGAACAAATAATCAAAGATGATTTTCCTCTCTATTCAACACTTTTTAATGAAGTGTGGCCTTATTTAGAGAGATATAGTCTTGAAGGTTAATGCACGCTTACATTTATGGAATTGTTGCTTTGCAAGAGGTATTCACGCAGAACGTGTCCATTAAATGTCACGTCAGATTAAAACGTCTCTTAGGTGGTCCTTTCACAGTTCTAAGATCTCAATTTTCTTCACACAAATTATGTACGGCCCAGACGTACATATATTTCGCAACGTTACGTCGCCTTAAAGACTGCAGGTCTCTGTGAACACTTATTTAGGAATCTGTTCAGACCGCTGGAAAAACGCTGGCTAGTGCGTGCACGAGGCTGATTCGGATCATTCTGGGATGTCGTTCTGCCTGCAGTGAATTGTCTCACACATGAACGCTCGTTTATCACACCGATGACATCACCACGTTTTTCAGTCAACTGACGATTAATATCGATCGGTTTTACCCCACACAAGTGAAGAAAACGGATGAATACATGTTAACGTCGCCATTTTAACAGCATCAACTAGTCTCGCTCTAGCGGATGTCAATAAGTTTATGCACACAGCATGGTGCTACCATCTGTGTCAGACATTCATAAAGAGTACCTCGTTCTGTGAGCGAAGACTGCATGTTGCTATTTGCTCCAAATATCACGGCGGAGGGGGCGGGGGAATAGGACACCTTAGAACTTGAATGTACCTTGTACTGGAACAACTGTAGACCGTTGGAAAGAGAGTCGCTGTCAGTGTTCTGATAAGTTTCGTGCGTGTTATGGGAATTCTAAAATCGTCATCTTACCCTAAATTTGCATATAATAGTTGTTGATTCATACAGGTGCTTGGCACATCGTTGTTGTCGCTGCCTCTGTAAAAAATGAAAGTTGCTTAAAATACAATTTTAACACATATAGGCTACCTCAAATGAAAATGCCTGGCAAGAATACAATTGTAGGCTATATTAGGTGTGGATAGACTATTTCGTATCTGCAACTATATCTTATGACAGGAGTTAGACAGAACATGAAAACAACTCACGCTAAATGAACCACTTTAGTGGTTCACTCCTTTACGCCACCAACTTTTCTTCATTCAAAGATATTCTAAATTGATAATATTGTTAGAAAGAATGTAAGGGAAAAGTGTAGAGACAGAAAGAGTAATTGGTATTTTAGTCTGGAAGCCTGGGGCAAGCTACAGCCAAAAGAAGGCTCAACCCTCTCCTGGGTACACCGACAGATCTTGTTTTCAAATGAAATTAGTATTCTAACGGGGTAGCAAAGGGACGGCTGGTTCATTATCAATTTCTTGGTGGGGAAGACTTTCAACAACATTACTTCTTTTGGTGAGGGAAAATACCGTACAATGTATCCAATGGTGAGAGCATTTCATTCCGTGTTGACCCAAGTGCAGTGGAGTAATTACGAGCTAGATTAAAAAGGGTCAGTTGATGATGGAGTTGACATCATGAATATAAAAGAGAGCTATAATGGAAGTAGTTGCAAAGAAAATAAAACACCACCGTATACGGGGGAACTTGATAATCACGTATTGAGTTTTGCTCTTCACTAGGAAACCAATAACAATATAACTTATATATTAACTGTCATATTGAAATCGAAGAAGTTGATCACGCCGATCGAGTTTGCGCTTCGTATAGATTTGGTTTAGGGTGAAGAAAGTCGTTTTTTAAATGTGTAACATCTTTCCGCTCGGTTGCTGGATAGTTTTGTGGGAGTGATTTTGAAAATTGGGGACGGAAGTGGATCGGAACGATCGAGCTGGCAGTGGTGGATCTAACGGAAGTATGCATTGCCCGCTCGATCGATCAAACGGAAGTATACTAGCTGGCAGTGGTGGACAACGGAAGTATGCACTGCCCGCTCGATGGATCAAACGGAAGTGTACTAGCTGGCAGTGGTGGACAACGGAAGTATGCACTGCCTGCTCGATCAATCGGACGGAAGTGTACTAGCTGGCAGTGGTGGAAAACGGAAGTATGCACTGCCCGCTCGATCGATCGATCCAGCTACCAGATTATCATTTTAAACGATATTTATCATATCAATATGACTCATTTTAACAGAATCCATATGAAATTACGTGTTGGTCTGTGAATCAAGAGGACCTGTTTATAAGGAATTTAAGGTTATGAGCGGTGTCGCGTCTCTTAATCTAGTTGATCCATATCGTATTCTTTATTTAGGCTAGTGCTGGTGGAAGCTACAAATCATCTAATAAAATGAGTTCCGTATTATAAACTACAATATCTGTAAAACACTCCCTTTTACAATAACAATTGAAAATGTGTGTATTGGAAACAAGGCAGTGTGTGCTCTGTATCGCGAGAATATTATGGTAATACAGTAGGCAGTGCATTTAGCAGGCACTGGTTTGACGAGTACAGTGGAAAATGTTTCATCGACTTTAATTTGTCATTGAGCAGTTTATGAAGCTTCACGTTCAAGGTTGAACATCACGTGGTGTAGGACAAAGACGACAAATGACATCTAAGTAAGCGGAATTATTGTCAAGCTGTGGTTGAGTAGGCTAGTCAAATATTAAATGCATAACAGAATGTTGTTATATGAGTGGAATAAAAGCTGAGACTAGGTCATTTCATGATTGTAGGAAGGCATGTTTTGATTGTTTACGACGAATTGTATGAGAGTCTTGATAATAATGAATGATATAGTTACTGAGGAGTGTGCTCACAGTATTTGAGAGTACAGTCGACGTTGTGTCACTTTGTTATTATGAATTATTAAGGAAGGAAGCTTGTAGTTTTGCGTGACCGTTAATCTCACAATCATGATCCACGGTACCTCCCTTTTACGTGGAATGCGAACCACAGGACATGGCATTTCAATTCGAAAATCTCACATGTATTGACCGGGAATCAAACCCGGTCTACCTTGGTGAGAGACTAACAGCTTGACCGCTGCGCCACAAATGTGACAGTAGCATATCTCCAATTCAATCTATACATTCATCATAGTACCAGTCTGAAAATGGAGCGTAAATTAACATTTTAAGAATGTCCAAGCAGTGTAGTATACCAGTAGGATAACATGTCAGATGTTACACATCATATGCGACTACTGTAAGACTCGTATCTTTTTTATTTTTCTTACTTTCAAATATCGATGCAAGCACCACAGTATTTTCTACCGATGTGTACTCCATTTTAGATGTTAGTTGCAATACGCTGCAATTAGTATTGGTATCAATAATAATAATAATAATAATAATAATAATAATAAGAGACCTAGTACTGAACTCTTATCAAAACACCATTACGATAACAGAAGAAATTAGAAAACGCAGAGCCAAATTTTACACTCACATCCACAGAAACTACTCGGTATCATAACACAGAGAAAATGCGGCACAGAATGGCTTAAAGAGGTAGAGAGGGACTTACAAGTTATCAGTATACAAAATTTCGAAGACCGAACTGAGTGCCAGACGAAAATCACGAATGTTAAGTTCGAACCAAGATCATTACGACAACCTAGAAAAAAGTGGACGGATGAGAGGAAGAGGGAACATTCCGTGAGAATGAAGAGATTTTAGGAGGAGCGGAGGAGACACACCTCCAAATGACATCATGTGATCCAAGTTTAATCGCTCTCCTGTAGGAGAATTTTCGCTTAAATAAATAATAATAATAATAATAATAATAATAATAATAGGCCTATCAATTGAATAGGTTTTTTTTGTAAACGAGGACAATCTATTCTGAACTACGAAGCAGGTATTTTAAGAGCTTTTTCAGGGTGCATAAGAGCATAGCTTGTACTAACCAGCGTCTGGGTGATATATACCATACTAACTAATGATCCCAATGTTACACTTGAGCGAAACGCTGGCAAATTGATATTGAGATGTCTGGACAATTTCAGTTTATTAATTTTAACTGATATTGGGTTAATTCAATCGGCGGAGTAAAGCTCTATGTGTCCCCGGAAACAAAGACAATCCATCTGAAATGAGTGATATTTTCTTGAGGATTGTACATTTAACAAGGTATTTTGTGTTACTAAGGAGTCGAGAGAGTTCGCAGTTAGGTTGTTCTATGATTTTCAATACAATATGCACACATGTTGATTTTTTTAATGACTTTCTCACAGTCGATGCCGAAGAGTTATCCCCCGGTATACAAACAGACCTAATTCTTCAATACCTTTATGCTATCGATATGTAAGATCACGCAGGAGCCGACATTTAAAGCAGTATAAATCTGTCGCGGGTATGATAACCATCAAGAAGTATGTTTGTACAGTTTATGAACAAAAATATAAAAAAATAGTTCTATTTTACTGTAGAAAATTTGATGTATCTCACGAGCAAATAACTCAGTTCTATAGTCATTTTTCGTCGATGATAGGCCTATCAACTTGACCTTTCGTACGAAGAGACATGACTATTAGGGAGAGTCTCAATAGGTTACGGTCTGGGGTTGGTAGATCCGGGACCAACATTAGGAAGTGGGCGACTACCTTGTGAGTCAACCTGCTGTGATTGTGGTGAGGAACAAACCATGGCCCACCTTCTCAACTGCAGCGTCTGCCCTCTCCAGAGCTCCATGGATGATCTATTGAAGGCTACGCCCATCAGCCAGGACATAGCAAAACATTGGTCAACGTTGTTTAGTGAAATGTTTGTCTTTTTGATAGTACCTTTTTTAGCCTATTTTCATTTTATGAAAAAAATAGGCTTATGAGATCACCTTTTGTCCGTGTGTCTGTCTGTGTGTGCGTGAGTGTGTGATTCGTGTGTGTGTGTGTGTGTGTGTATGTGTGTGTCCCTAATGAAATCTAAACGGCTGGAGCGATTACAATGAAACTCGGTAAGGTCATAGCACTGTTTTGGCCGACCCCGACCGTGCCCTTCAAACATGGCGGCTGTGCGAAATATTTCACCAGCATTAAATATCTCCGAAACTATTACCGATATCACTCTGAAATTTTGTACGGTGATCAATGGAACTACTAGACATTCAGCTATGTGATTTTTCAACACCTGGTAACTACAAAACCAACATGGCGGCCAAGCGAAGTTGCGACATTAAAATAGACTTTTCTCGCGATTTAACCAACCAAACGCAATGAAACGTGGTACAGGATATGTCTACACACATCGTAATGCACCGACATCAAATTTCGTTCAATTGTTTACATAACCTCAAGATGACGGCTGTGCGAAATATTTCACCGGCATTCTATATCTCTGAAACTATTACTGATATCACCCTGAATTCGTTTACGGAGATATAGGGCACTAGTAGACGTTCATATGTGAGACTTCCAAAAACATGTTAACTACAAAACGAACATGGCGGCCATGCGAAGTTGAAAGTTTTAAATCGATTTTTCTCGCGATGTAATCATCCAAACGCAATGAAACTTGGTACAGCAAATGTTTATACACATTGTAATGCACCGACATCCAACTTCGATCAATTGTTTACATAATCTCAAGATGGCGGCTGTGCGAATTTTTTAAATTAATGTTTTGTTTCTTGTGTCGTAATCATGCGATCGAAGTGAAAGTTTGAATAATGAAGCTACGCAATGATTTTTCTTTATGGTACATAACTATATGGCCTATGCATACAACAATCCAAAATGGCGACCATCCGAAATATTTCGACGGTTCTCAGTATCTACGAATCATTTACAGCAATCATATGTTCACAGAGACTATGGACATAAGTTCATCTATAGGACTTTCAATAACCTGGTGAGCACAAATCCAGCATGGCGGCGACGCGAAGTATAAATATTTAAGTGGACGTTTCTCGCGATTTAACCATCCGAGTGCAGTGGAACTTTGTACAGTAAATGCTTATACAATTGTTAATCAACTGGCATCTAGTTTATTTCAATTGTTTTCATGACCACAAGATGGCAGCTGTGCGGAATTTTAAAATCTCTTTTTTACTTCATGTGTCCTAATCATGCGATTAACGTTTGAATACCACACGTACACAATAATCTTCATGTAATAGTCCATAAATAAAAATCCAACATGGCGACCATCTGAAATATTTATACGGTTCTCGATATCTACGAATCAATTACAACAATCAAACTGAAATTTTGTATGTTGATAGAGGCAATTGACATGAGTAGGATATATGCAAATAGGCTGTATAGTTCTTCACGGAACTACTTGTTTATTTATTGATTTATATGTTTCCTGACACGAGTAAAATAGAAACCTCTCTTACGGTAGCATCCCATTGCAAGGGCAACGCATTGTCAGTGTGCAGCCAAAAATAAAAATGAGAAGTACGGGCCATGCGTATGAGGTCTGTACTTTGAAGATCATAATGTATAATTCAGGAAGCATTGTGAGCGTATATACACCCACGCAGAGCGGAACCTGCTCCTGTTTTGTTTTGTTCCTGTACGGCTTGAATATTCCCTTTGTTTATCTGTATAATAATATAATGTTTATTTCTAGGTGTAGCTGGGATCATACCTCCTAATTTAAAGTGCTACAACAAGTGAAAGTATATATATATTTTGAAAAATCTCTGTATGATGGTGTTTTATAAATATAATTAGTCCATGCATCACATGAGTGTTCGTAATGGGTGTTACACCATTACAAGCATGTGCTACATCTTCCGCGAGCTTTCTCTTGTCAGGCCTGCCAACTCTAATGACCCTTTGGGTTACATCAAAATCCAATCAAGCAAATAATTAAACCTTTACGGATGGTGATGGCACTCCCTCCCATATCGTCCCTAATTAGCCATATGTATATACATGTATGTACTTTTAAATGTAAATATGTGTGTAAAATGAAGATGAAAGTTTTAAACTGGTTATAGTTAATGACATGTATTTCACATTAGCCTGTCTCATTAACCACCTCAGCTGCTCGTAACCCAGGAATATTTCCCTGTAAAATTGTTAAATAGTGAAAAGGTGAGCATATATACAATAATTCTCATCCTTTAATCATGTTTTATATAGGCTTGCTTTTCTTTTCAACATACAGTACCTTCCGCATGGTATCACAAATTTGTGAAACGTACAATCGCTCAAACAATATAATCGTATTGTTTTACAAGTATTACAAAATATTTGTATCTTTAATCAAATGGAAATGTCCAAATTATACAACTATTCCAGAGTCACTTGTTATAGGTAGAGTCTTCAGATCACTGACAAAATACTCGCCATGTGCATGAAGTCCGTTAAACTGGAGATAGATGAGTCCATTCTAAGCAAATCATGTATTTAATATTTTGGTATCCATCTTTAGGCAATTCTTAGAAATACTACACCAATCAATGCAAATTAAAAAACATATATTCAATTGTTCAACATCTATTTAATTATTCTACATGTTTCGATCTATGGTGACACCATCTTCAGAAAATCTAAGATATTTTAAAGTAAATATAAATAATAAATTTAATCCTAGAATTGTTAATTAAAATGTAATCTAATAAATAGTATTTCTAAGAATTATTTATTAATCAATACTGTAAATATGATACGTGTAGCTTTTCCTAACACGGTAAATGGTATAGCTTGATATCCATCTTTAGGTAAATGATAGTTAGCATAAGGCCACCGCCCTGTCATAGGCTTTCAAGCACATTGCAGAGTCAATTTTTGCAAGTGGGTCGAAAATTCAACAGGCTTTTAACCGGCAAACGAGCCTTTCTAGCCCTGCTGTCTCCCATTTATATCCGGCTTTGGTCAGGAAGTAAAGCAGAAGCCGTTTACAGAGGGGTGCGAATTATTAGACTCAAACAATTTAAATCAGACACAATTTTTTGTTCAAAATCATATTATTTTATTTTTATTACCCTACTTTGTAATGTTTTCTCACCTGTGGACTTACAACTTTTACCATAAGCAATTGCATCTGGAAATTTTTGAAATTGGAGAATCTCAGGGACTCTTGATCTGGGTCTGTTTTTCGTTTTTCATTGACTTCGGAATTTATGCCTTAAATCAGGTGATTTCAATATATTGTCCACGAATCTTTGAATACTTTACGAGTGGGCCATCAGAAATAAAATACATCCAATCTCTCTGGTCTAAATTCACACGAAAACTAGAATAAAACAATCAAAACAAAACGTGTGACATTCTGCATTAACAAGGCTCCTCATTTATTGGAAACTGCAAATTATTGGTTTACCGTCAGATTACTTAAAGAAATGTTATTTAGACTAAACATTTGAAATAATTTAAGCGATTGAAAAACAAGATGTTCAGTAAAGAGCATATAGCCTACTTTCTCCTAAATGCATGGGTATTGTTATAACTCTTTGTCCTTTTCAAGGAGTTTAATTGAATGTTTGTTGTAGTAGCTTGTTGAAAAACAACGTGCTATACGGATATTAAACATGAATATGAGGTGCCCTTTGCTAGTGCTACCTCTGTAAAAAAAACCATTCAATTCTGTTTAGCGTGTTTGAATTGATAGGGGGAATCGATTAGCACACATACATAGCCGCCATCTGCAAACTAGTGGGCTGATGATCTTGTAGTTTGGTCAAAATATTCTCCCCGCATAAAGGTATGTTCTTGCAAAATTTGGTAGAGATCGTATTATTAGGTTGGTCGTAATTTTATTTAATCTTTTAACATTTGGGTGGCCGCCATTACGTTTCCGTCAAGATGGCGGCAATATAAAACTTGACAATGAGGTGCCCTTTGCTACTGCTACCCCTGTACTACATTTTGTTCAGTTCGGTTGCACCGTGTTTGAATAGATAGGGGCAATCGATTTGAACTCATATATGGCCACCATCCGCAAAGTATTGACCTGATGACCTTGTAGTTTGGTATTTTTCTTCCATAAAGGTAAAATGTTGCCAAATTTGGTAGAGATCAGATGATTAGGTTGGTTGTAAATTGATTTATCTTGTAACATTTGGGTGGCCGCCATTACGTTTTCGTCAAGATGGCGGCGATATAAAACAATCCACTGAGGTGTCCTTTGCTACAGCTACCTCGGTACCAAAATTCGTTCAATTCGGTTTCACCTTGTTTGAATAGATAGGGGGAATCGATTTGCACACATACATGGCCACCATCTGAAAAACTATTGGGCTGATGACCTTGTAGTTTAGTCAAAAGACGCTCGCCATATAAATATATGTTGTTGCAAAATTTGGTAGAGATCGGATGATTAGGTTAGTCATAATTTGATTTAAGATTTGAACATTTGGGTGGCCGCCATTACGTTTCCGTCAAGATGGCGGCTATATAAGAAATGACACTGAGGTGCTCTTTGCTTGTTCTACCTCTGTACCAAATTTCGTTCAATTCGGTTTCACGGTGTTCGAATTGATAAGGGGGGGGGGGGGGGGCAGCCAGACATTCAGAGTACACACACAGACTCGCACACAGACAGACACACACTTTTCTGGCCCTGTGTAGATATCATAAGTCTACTTTCATGTTTTGCAAATATCGAAAGTAGGCTAAAAATCACTGTATTAAGTCACAAAATGTACGAAGTAAATGTTGAAAACTGCTATCGAGTCTAATAATGTGCACACTCCTCTAGTTCCTGATGACGTACTGCACAAATCCAATGGGCACTTTATCCACCCATGGCTGCAGTGCATACGAGACGAGGTAGCCGTATATGTAACGATAGGCTATACCTGCTTTTTTGTCCGTATCGTTGCGTAGTATTTTTGGCTCACTTCTACTAGAGGCAAATGGTTCCTATTGTGGTCGCTTCATACACGAATCCTACCTCAATACTAGTACAGACACAGGTTATATCACACAAATTCTACACACAACCAAGTGGCGTCGGTGGCGTAGTTTGTAGCATGCTGAACTGCTGTGCCCAAGATAGCGGGTTCAAACCCGGCCTCCCCCAGGGGCTCACATCCAGTGGGACGTGGGTTGGCGACCACGGGACCCCTGCTGAGTCTGGCATTGCTTCCACTTACTTGTGCTGAGCTCCTCTCCGTCTTCTTTCCTGTCGACCTCCCTTGGTCACCTCTTGTTCTCTTCCGACCCCGACGGTATTAGGTTATCCGAGGCCTAGGGAGTCTTTCACTTTCCCGCCTCAATTGGCCCTTGTCTCATCTTTCCTGATACCCTCCTTCTGTGAGGGGTCAGCCTTCTTTGTCTTTTCCTTTTACCTCCTGCCTTGTGCTCAAGGCCCTTAAGGAGGAAGGGTGTATCTAGCCCCACCACTTCTGGTGCACCCTAGATAATGCTACACCCTCAGGGGCTCACGGCTGGTGAGTTCGGGAGTTGGCGACCCCGAGGGATTCCTGAGCAGGGTCCGTTTTCCCCTTTTGTCCCTTACCTTTGGGGCGGACCCTCTCCTCTCTCCTCTCTCCCCTCTCCTCTCCTCTCCTCTCCTCTCCTCTCCTCTCCTCTCCTCTCCTCTTTTCCTTATATTTCCTTTTCTTTTTAAGATTCCCGCACTGTTTTTGTTACTTGGTTCACTGTGTATCTAAATTCCCTTTTAGCGATTTTTAAGGCAATTTTAATCTACGTTGCATTTTGTAAGTTTTTTCGATCTAAATTACATCTCGCGATTGTTTTCAACCTCAGTTGCATTTTGTAAAGATTGACAATCTAAATTGCTTTTTAGTAAGTCTTTCAATGCAGGTGGCCGGGCCTTTTAGTGAGTATTTTGAATTTCAATTGCATTTTGTAAGTATTTTCAACCAAAACCGCATTTCGCACGAATTTTGAATGTAAATTGCATTTTGTTTGGTGGGCATTTTGCACATATTTTGATTCTCAATTGCATTTTTTGGGTATTTTGAATCTAAATTACATTTTGGAAGTATTTTCAATCTAAATTGCATTTTGTAAGTATTTTCAGTCCACATGAGTCGTTTGAATCTACCGTACATTTTGTAAGCATTTTCAATTTCAATTGCATTTTGTAAGTATTTTGAATTTCAATTGCACTTTGTGAATAATTTGGATTGGAACTGGGATATTTCAATCTGAATTGCATTGTGTATTTTCAATTTCAATTGCATTTTGTAAGTATTTTGAACCTTAATTGCATTTTGTACGTATTTTCGATCTAATTTGCATTTTGTAAGTATTTTGAATTTCAGTTGCATTTTGTAAGTATTTGGACACTACATTGTATTTTGTACGTATTTTGAATCTAGCCTACGTTATGTGGGTCTTTTTCAATCTATTCTTTTTGTGAATCTCTTCGTTTTAAATTCCCTTTTGTAAGACCATATTGTGAGTTTGTTCCATCTGAGTTTTTCTTTGTACGTATTTTCCGTCTCACATAATTTTCTTTCAGGTTTCCATTTCATTCTCATTTTCGCTACCACCCAGATCTTTAGGGGCCGATAACCTAGATGTTAGGCCCCTTAAAACAACAATTATCATCATCATCAAACCCGGCCGAAGTCGTCGGAATTTTTAAGAGCGTTATAATCCTTCAGTATGCCTTCCTTCGGAGGGGAAGTAAAGCCGGCGGTCCCATGTCATAGATTTATGGCATGTAAAAGATCCTTCCACAGACTAAACTTGTGTGAAGTTAAATTGTAAGTTAGATTCGTTGGACCACTCTATCAAAGTTTCAATGTTCACCACTAGGTATCATTGACATCTGGTAGCGAAAGTTGGAACTACTTGAAATTGAACGGAACTTGTAGATCACCCTAGTGGTGTCCGCTTGAAGCAGCTACAGCCTCTGGCGAGCCGAACATGTCATCGGACTCTCCCGGCACTAAAAGCCATACGATAAATGAAATACTCACATCCAAGTACACTCGGCTATATGAGCACGATGTCACAAAGCCCCTAAAGAAACAACAGCAGCTTGATTCTTTTCCTATCCATTGACGGCCACGGCGGGAGACAACTGGGCTAGAGTTAGCTGGAACACCGGTTAGTGGTTTGTTGAATGTTCTTTGCGCTAGCCAAAACTGACCCTCTAGTTCCTTCATCATAATAAATGAAACTGAGATAACACACACTCAAGTGCATGAGGCTGATGAGATGTTTGTTTGTTTTCAGGTAAGCGATGATTGCTACATCCCACTATACGACCTGTGCGCTTCGTCTCACGAACGTGAGTACTGATTTTCCATAAGGTGTTAATTAAGATTGAGCTGATATTTACGCACCAGGGAGCTGCCCCAGGTTTCCCCATCATGTGCTTAAAGGTCATTTGCTCAAAGTGCGGATCATGTTTTATCAAACGACGCAAATCATACAAGCGTTGATACTGTAAAGCAAGCGTTGTCAACCTTTTTGACACTGTGAGCACCTTTCTCATGCTGTACCATGTACCCGAGCACCATTAAGTCAAATATAATAATAACCTATCTATATATTTAAAACACTAAGCTGATTTTTGTTACCGCGACATTGAGATAACGTCTTAACGGATTGACTTCGTAATGCTTTCTAACGAGAGCTCTTGGCATGTAGATTTGCAGAGTGTCTTTAAACGGAAAATATAGGGTATATTTTTTAATTATAAAAGAGAAATGTAATATCTGTCGCTCCCACGCTTGCGCACAGTGGTTCTATTCCACCAGACAAATGGCGCATCCCGCCGCGTCTTTCTGAGATCGTTTTTTATGAGAACTAAAAAGGGGGAACATTATAGTTGTGGCTCTATGGCTCAAACTTTTAGAATCAGTATATGTGGAGGCAGAAGCCTCCGTGGCTTAGGCGGCAGCACGCCGGCCTCTCACCGCTGGGTCCGTGGATCAAATCCCGGTCACTCCATGTGAGATCTGTGCTGGACAAAACGGAGGCAGACAGGTTTTTCTCCGGGTACTCCGGTTTTCCCTTTCAACATTTCATTCCAGCAACACTCTCCACTATCATTTCATTTCATCTGTCATTCATTTAATCATTGCCCCAGAGGAGTGCGTCAGGCCTCGGCAGCCGGCACAGTTCATATCCTCGCCGCTAGATGGGGGGCTTCATTCATTCCATTCCTGACCCGGTCGGAGACTGGAAGCAGGTTGTGGATTTTCATATGTGGAGGCAAATGACTTAATGGGTAAAGAGCTATAATCCTTCGATTTGATTTAACATCTTCCAATAAAACACTTCAATTTTCCAATTTCCAATTCAGTTGGGGTACTTTATCATAATCAATAAAGCTCAAGGGGAAACTCGGGAACGTGCAGGTCTCTATTTGCCTCATCAAGGTTTCAGTCACGGCCAGTTATATGTTGCGAAGTTGATCTTTAGACGGCCGTAAAGTTGCAACAGTGTCAAAAAATAATTGTTCAAGAATGCATACTGCATAAGAGAATCCTTCAGTAAATATTTTTCCAAAGACCGTCATTCTTTTGACGGGTATCAACTAGTGATAACAAGCAGGCGCCCTTGTTCCTTTTCCTATTTCTCTTTCCCTCAGAAGTGCCGAAATAGCTAGGGATTTTTTTAAATACCAGGCATGCTGGAATTGCTTGGATGACTCATCCAGATAAGATACATTTACGTGTGGAACGTCGAGTCGAATCAGCATATTTCATTTTACTCATAAAACAAGGATGTCCAATTGCGCAACCGAATTTGAATTGAAGAATAGATCTCAGGGGAGCTTGTCTGCGTGAGCACTTTTTGGCTCGTCTGATGAGAGCACCAAATTTTATTTAAAAAGCACCGTGGCGCTCGCAAGCACCAGGTTCAGAACGCCTGGTGTAAGGTTACGTTTATATAGAAGGTTGATCCACAAGGAATGAGATCAAACTGTTTTCACTCATGTTTGTGTTATAACTCTTCAGGGAGGGAGACATTACCTCTCTTTCGCATGAGATTCCACCTACTTGAGTATACCGTACTTGTAACAATGTCTGTAGCTTGGTCAGTGGAGTGTTCCCTAAATCAGGAGTTCTGTTTATGACCGAGGAAGTTGGAATTTAAAGGGTGGGAAAATTCCACTGCTTTCCAAAGTCATACCAGGTAGACTCGTAAAAGATCGCTGTAATCACATTTGGTGTTTACAATATGAAAACAAGTAGTTCCGTGAAGAACTATATAGCCTATTTTCATATATCCCACTTATGTTAATTGCCTCTATCAACATACAAAATTTCAATTTGATTGCTGTAATAGATTCGTAGATGTTGAGAACCGTCTAAATATTTCGGATGGTCGCCATGATGGATTTTTATATATGTAGGTCTTAGAGTTATGTACTATTACATGAACATTGTTGTGTAGGTGTATTATTCAAACTTCAATCGCATGATTAGGACACAAGAAATAAAAACGAGATTTTTAAATTTCGCACAGCTGCCATCTTGTGGTTATGAAAACAATTGAAATAAATTTTGTTGAATGATCGCCCCACTTTGAGCAAAGATAACGTTAAGTTGTAGAATGTTTCACACATCTTAAGATAACTCTTAGCAGATGATATCACTGTCAGCTGGATCGCACTCTTTGGCTGCTTCATACTGTCTATCCATTCACCCCTCAGACACATCTATTATTTTTGCTGTTCTTAAATACGGTTGGTGCTGCATCCTAGGGGGGAAATACTGTTTGTTGAATTGGTTACTAGGCTATGGCTATATCAATAAGATCAACATGAGAAAACGATGTATAAAGAGAGATGTTTTGTAATTATTTCATCGTGCAATACGTGTTAGGTATATGCTGATAGAGAGAACCTTAGTTGTGGTCAGTCGGTGCAGCCATTTCCAAGGGTATTTGGAAACCAATGGAGACGGGTAAATTTCATTAAGTGAGCAAGCAGTCTAAAGCAGCCACAAGTGCCATCTAGCTGGCAGTAGAGTGACATTGTCTCTGCTGTGCTCAGACAAATGGCATATTTTAATGCAACGTTATTTATATGACAGAAGCGGGTACATGATATATAAGAGAAAGTGTATTTTTTATGTGGAAGCGTTAGCAGCCCCAATCTAAGGGACCAGAGGCTTCTCTGTCAGGGTTACCATAACTTAGCCGAGGTGATCCAGTTTTAAGGCGCCAAACGTTTCATCGATTTCAACATGTGTGCGGATTAATTTGACGAAAACTGAAGAGATGCAACTTAAATTCTAAAAGACAATGGCTGTGCCTTGATAGTTGCAAAAGTTTAATAAAAGATTATCATACCTAGATGTATTACAACTAACCTCCAATTTCTTAAATCTCTATGTCATCTCAACATAATATGTTGTTATAAACATTCATAATATTCTACATATCATGAGCCTTATAGGATCTTCTCATCCACCCCTTTTTATTTTAAAATGTGTAAATATCAAGATAATCTGGATATCTTTGAAAGAATAATAAAATTTCCGCCTTTCAATACTATTTATTGCTAATTGCTTACAGAGACATGTTTCGAGGGCTAACACTCCCCCTTCATCAGCCCTCGAAACATGTCCCTGTAAGTAATTAGCAATACATAGTATTGAAAGGCGGAAATTTTATTATTCTTTCAAAGTTATAGTTACGTCAATACGGACCTGAATAATCGACATTATGAATCTGGATATCGTCATGGTATTCCACCCAAGATTAGAAAATGTTGAGGGAAGAGTCTAAATTTACTCCTACTAATATACTTGTAAATTGTATTTTAAGTCTTAAGAGTTTTAAAGAAAATCCAGTGAATAGTAGATATCATTCAATAAATGCTGCTATAACTTGAAATATAGATCCTCTAGATCAGGACTGTCCAAACTACGGCCCGAGGGCCGGATACGGCCCGCGAGACTATTTTGTCCGGCCCTCGCCGTGTCGCCAAAACTTTGAAACAAGTTCCAGTCGTCGCACTAAACTAAATTATCATGAACTTTATTTCATAATTTGATTAATAATTGTGTCAAATTAACATAAGTACTCACTCCTTGTCATTCATGCTGTATGAGTGTATTAAATATCATCGTACCGTACTTCTATTTTAAAGGGATTTATTAAAAATATTTCAATTTATTTTTAATGTTTTATTTTTTATCCACTACAAATAAATATAGAAAATGGCAATAATACTAAGAAAACTAAGGTCAGACAGCCACAAAACTCACCATATTGTACCTATATTTCAAAGCAAAATCCTTACCCCTCAAACCCCCCGGAGTGTTACTGGACCGCAAGGTTCTCCAACTATTTACAATGTGGGCCTTAGTTAAAAAACGTTGGGCACCCCTGCTCTAGATAATGCGTAATGGATCACAAAATAAGTATCATGTGCAAATTGATGAGTTTGCTAAAACTGTCCCAGGTAAGTATGAAAACTAATCCTAAAGCTCAGGTAGAGAATATAATATTAAAAAATATTTACAACTCTTGCACATCCACCCAAATATGTGTTTACATGCCAAATTATACGCGCACTTTAAAATGACACGCATTTCGTGGAATTACACGCCTATTGACAATGGTGTTGAGTTTACCCACAACTTCATCGTTTTGCCAATACCAGACTATATATGACCTAGTACATGGTGTATTCAGATTGCTCCCGTGATAGCAGTATGGTCCGCATATTGATTGTACGTGAAGTTTGATTTTACCCCTGTCTGCCTTCTTTTCCCCTCTGTAGAAAGTCAGAGCGGAGTGAGGTTTGACGGATTGGCAGGCAGGCTGGCAGACTAAGCCTTTGGCTGGAAATGCTTTCAGATGCAGCTGCAGCCTCAAAACAAGCTACTCAATTCCAATGTTCGAATATATTTGAATGTTGAAAACAGTGAAGCCCAAACAGCAGTTACAAGCTGCATTCTTTGTATGTTGCTTTATTTATGGTGAATGGGATTTACTTCGTTCTTATGCAGTTGCAAAGTGCACTGGAGACAGAGTTTTACTCCACCACCACATCTCGTCTTTATGGCCATGCGTGGCAGTGCTTCCAGATTGTCAGTTTGGAATAACGATAGTAATAGTCACGGCTAGAAATTTGTCAACCTTAAAGTGTTTAAAACTTACCTATAAAATGACCTAGTGATATAAACTTAATGTTATCCAATCGCTTTCCTATTTGACATTTAATATCAAGGAAATAGCGATGGGTACTTAGTAAATTTATTCCATCTTAGTTAATAAAAAAATATTATACATAAATTAATGAAATGTAGCAAAATTACTGCAAAAATAGCTTGCCACGGTGGGTGAGTGGTTATCGTGTCGGTCTACCAACCCCAAGCTTACAGGTTCACTCCTGGCCGTGGTAACTGTTTTCTTTTAAGGCGACAAAAATCACGACACGCATGTCATACGATGTTGGCATGTTGAAGAACCCATTTGTTTTCAGTAAGTCGTGTTCATAATGGCAAAATTAATCTCGGGATTTTCTGCCAACACAAAGTTCCTCATTTCTCTACTAGAAAGCGCTATAGTGTCAAGGAGCTTAGATATCTAACCTCCTTGACTTTCATTGCGCTCCAAGGAACAACAAATCTCGACATGCAAGCTGCCCTCTGGGTTCCAAATAAAAAGCTTGCACCAGACACCCAAGGCCATACGATATATGTAAAAAACTGCAAAAATCCAATAAATTGACCCCAAAACTTTAAAACTTATAATAAATGTTAATGAAATGTTACAATCAATTTAGTCGTCACGTTGACAATCGATAAGTTAACTTTCAGTCGGTCAACATAAAATAATTCCAATTACTGGAATATGTGAAAAAATAACTATAAATAAATTACATGTGATGAAGATATATTGTTATGAACTATTGTGAAAGGAGAAAACTAATGGATGACATGTTTCGCTCGTCAAGCGAACATCATCAGATCCAAATTTGCAAGACAAATAGCTCTACAAAACACTACCAAACCTACAGTGACACCCACTGTCCTCCAAAAACAAAATATAAAATATAAAAACCTGTCAGAAACTTAGTAAGTGTGGTAATTATTACTAATCTATTAAGGAGTAGCTACTATTTCTGATATTCACTAAATCATTAAGCCCTAAACTACTACAGAATTGTAAACTAATATGCGGTAATGACCTATCAAGTACTCTACTGTAAAGATAGTAAAATGCTATATCAAATAGTGTTTGTCTACTAATAATATGTTGAAAGATGTTATATGATACTTATCTGAATTGTGTAATGTCTACAGGCTGCCCAGACAACCACTTTTGATGTAGTCAATTATTGCTATGTAACTTTGAATGCTTTGAATTTGATTAGCTTTTATAAGAGCAATTATATCTTAAGTAGTTTATATCACGTTGACACAGGCTATATTTATCTATATTTTTCCACCTATCAAACAAACAAAAAACAACACAAAACTTTCACGTCACATATTTTGTAGAAAAGAATTTCACCATCGGTAGAAAAAATATCCTCGCCAACATTCTGAAATTATTTGTTTAAAATGAGCAGCCTTAAATGGCTTTACTTCGGCATTCTAAATACACTCGTAATAACAATCGCAGTCGACAACACAAATTTGCTGAATACACGTATGGTTGCATTGAGGTACTTAACCAAACTGGCATTACTGTTACCGTCGCTTTCAACATCGCTCCCGGATTTGTTGCAAGCGCAGGTGTGTTTTCTGGACTGTGGATATTTTCAAGAAGTGAAGACTGAACAAAGTTAATTCAATCTTCAGACCAACAGTGAGTTGTGTAGGTACTCATCTCACCGTATTCATCCTCACTTTAAGTCGATAATATCCAGTACCACATTTAAATATGCATTAAAACCTTTGCAAATATAAGAAACTGTCTTAAAAAGTGTAAAATAGTCTAATAAAGTCTATAAAAATCCAAAATAATGGTGAATAGGTTTAGAAAATAACATCAAAATAAATAATGACAAAAAATGACCGAAAAATGAAGTAATAACTTAGCATGTGTACAATTTAGGATTTCTGGAGTTCTGTATAAGTTAGCTAAGTTTGTGGTGAACCAATTAAAAGATGACATGTCATCAAAATCCGGTCGCTGGTAATAATAATAATAATAATAATAATAATAATAATAATAACCAGTAACGTGGCATAATTTTTGTCCCGACCCTTTCTGCATAATGACTGAGCGTACAGCCCAAAACACTGCCTAAGTTTACGGGCCATAGTATTCTTCTGTCCAGTTCACGTCCTCAATCACGTTTTCCTCTGTGTATTAAGGTGCAGCAGATGACTTTTTTGTTCCACATCATATGGCGAAAGGATTCTAGTTTCCGTCCTTCGATAGTAGCCCACAGGAGTTTCCTGCCTCTTAGTCATACGATGCAGAGCCTTTCATTGGCTATTGCACTAATATGTGGATTATTATTAATAATATTATCTTCTTGCGGGCCCTCCAGGATTTCATCCTTCCTTCCATGCATCAGAGTGAACATGCTTAGGTCGAGATGTGACTTCTTCTTAATGAGCATGTCAAAGTTAGTGTTTGAATGGTGTTCGCAAATGAATGCCTGTTTCTGAAATTTCAATACTTTTAAGAGATCCTTATCAATCCTTATCGATCTTCACCAGCCAAAGAGGAACCGTTTTGAGACTTCTAAAGTAGCATAACGAACATTTAGAAATTCTTTCAGCTGGTAATATGAAGAGGTGAGCGTAAAATGTTTTCCTTCTTTTACGGATCACACTTGATATCTTTTCAGTGAGGTTGTATAGGCCTATTTCTAAGTTACTCCAAAGTAAGTAAATCTTTGAAGTTTGGACCAAGATTTTTTCTGATAATCCTCCTTTTCCTTAATTGCCAGTTTTTAAATTAGGCTATGTGTTCGAAGTGTTAAACATTCTGCTGCATATAATGATTCAGGTCTAATCACAGTTTGATAATGTCGATTGTTATTATTATTATTATTATTATTATTATTATTATTTCAGTTTTTTATTTACTCCAGCAGGAATATTTTGTTTGTTAAATAATTAGCTTTGTAGTCGACACGAGGGAGGTAATTTTAGCGGATATTGGATTTTTTTGTGTCTCGTATTATTGACAGCTATTTTAATTTCCTTTTGTGGAATGTTAACTGTGATGACCTTATATTAATGACACGTCAGCTATTTATTAAATTACAACCCAAAAGTTTAACAAACACCTATAATGAGGTTATTTCTCGTTAGGTTGCCTTGTATTTTGCAAAATAATTAACAGCTTGCGAGTTCTGCCACCTGCTGCTTTTGTTTTCATTCGCTGTTTGTAGTTTGAATTAATCGCAAGTGTATTTTAAGTTTCAAAAGCCATTCACTACACTACTGTGCTCGGGGTGACTATCCATAACCAAATGTTGTTTGTCGAGTAAAACATTATATACAAACAAATATATAAATGATACCGTTTAACAGAAATTATATCCTGAAATAATATCCTGTTTATTATCTGTGTTTACCTTGCTACAGGAGTGTTTCCGGAGTTCCACCCGGTCTGACATTATGTTCCTCATGTGAATCAAGCAATAACTCTAAGACTGGCAAGATAAAATCATGCATGTGACCCTGCCGATCTCATTGTACATTTCCATACAGATCACAAGGAAAACATCTCTGGTTTGGCCATTCCCAGCCAATAATAAACGCCATTAAATGCGAACTTGAGACTTTTGGTAGCTTAAGCTGATGGACATGCTGAGTTCTCATATCCTCTCCGACCAATCCCACTACTACAACCACTTACCACCACCACCACCACCACCACCACTTCACATGTACCGTACAGTATGTATATTCTTAGAATAGTACTGACTTTTCACCGGAATTAGCATGTCAGCATTCACACCTCCGACTCTCATTTGATCCTAGTTTGCATAGTTCACGTCCCCCTTAAATAAACAACGATAAGCACAAATTCACATTTAAACTTTCCTCTAACATCAATAAACCCGATGAGAAAGCCAGGATTATCGGCTGAGGGGACACGGCACACTGATCACGCGTCAGCCCATAATCGGCAAGGTATATGCCTGACAATGAGAAGCAATTACTTTATAGGTCATCATTTCTAATATGTTGTTGAGCCAAATTTTAAATTTTTTAACTTCGATATACGCACCTCAGAAAAGGTTTTTTATGGTGTTGCATCTTTTTATGACTCTGAATGTCTGTATTAAAATAGTTTTCACTCCTATTTAACATTCTTACTACAACACCAGTTTTAAGATTGGAAATTCATATTGAAATGATAGACGCTATTTTACAGTGTTGTCTATTTCGACCGACTGGAAAGCTTTCTTTAATATAAATTCGTAGTTCATGTCCTCTCCTAGTCTCGTCCCCCCAGGGGCTCACATCTAGTGGGACGTGGGTTGGCGACCACGGGACCCCAGCTGACTCCGGCATTGCTTTCACTTACTTGTGCCGGGCTCCTCTCCGTCTTCTTTCCTGTCGACCTCTCTTGGTACACTCTTGTCCTCTTCCAACCCCGACGGTATTAGGGTATCCGAGGCCTAGGGTATCTCTTCCTTGTCTCATCTGTCCTAATACCCTCCTTCTGCGAGGGGTCAGCCTTCTTTTTCTTTTCATGTTATCTCCTGCCTCTGCCCAAGACCCTCAAGGAGGCAGGGTGTATGTAGCATTTCTGGTGCGCCTTGGATATTACTACACCCTCAGGGGCTCACGGCTGGTGAGTTTGGGAGTTGGCGATCCCGGGCGATTCCTGAGCTGGGTCCGTTTTTTCCTCTTTTTCCACTGACTTTGGGGCGGGCCCTCTCCTCTTTCTCTCTTTCCTATCTGCCTTTCATGGCTCTCCTTCCTTCCAAGTCCCTCAATCCTCATTCTGTGAGAGTTGAGGGCATATCTTTTCTTCCTGTCCTTTATTTGCCTTATCCTTTATTGGGTTACCATTTCTTCTTCTAGTATGTAAGTCTGTACTGTAGTTAGTATTAGTTATAGTTTTCATTCTCATCTCATCTTTCACTATCACCCAAACCATTAGGGGCCGATAACCTAGATGTTAGGCCCCTTAAAACAACACTTATCATCATCATCATCCTAGTCTGGTCCGCGGCGTAGCCGTGCTCGTTAAATCGTGCTGCAAGGCCGCGAGGGAAGATGCGGAAAGTCCAGAGATCGTAGATATGAATTCCGGCGCTGATAGTGGCTATTTTGACTGTGGTTTTTCAGTCGGAATGTTCAACATCCCTCGAGGCAAATGTTGGGATAGTACCTTACTTTAAGTCTCGGGGCACCTTCATCATCTCTGCCCCTAATACAGTTACACACACTACCACAGTCATCACAATTACAGGTTACCAGACAAGTTCAACACACACAACTAGACGGTGCTGATGACCATGATGTCCCAAGCCCTAAAATGAATTAACATTATCTTTCCTAGTGCCCGTCGTACACGGTTGCTATCGTATATTGTGTGTCCCAGCTGTTAAATGGCGAAGATAAGCTGGGAATAGCGCAGCGTGTTGTAATGTCCCCACCTACATAACGACCAACATCATCAGCTCATTGCCAACACAAACAGCCAGTCAATACATTAGTGGTTGTATATATTCATATAGTTGTAATTACTGGCAATCTTGATCTTCATTATCAGCGGATTGGGTATGAGATTACGTGCCTAATTGCGTTGATTGTGTGATGAGCCGTGCATTTACCACTGTGGAATTATGAGGGATAAATATTTGCATTTTATTTTCAGGCTTACCTTTACTCGCATTTGACACAATATTTCATGATTCATGGTTAGTCTAAAATACTTATATGTAATATATAATACGCTAATATCATCCGCCAAAAAACTCAAGCTCCTGAACCAGAAGGAGTTAGAAGGTGCATTTTGTGCCAAAATCTTCCAAATCGTCTCAATAGTGCAGGAAAAGTCTTGCATTTCTTGAAAAAAGTCAACGGAAATATATTTATTCGTTTAAATATTGTGTTTCTAAACAAGACGATAGTCCCTGTCAGAATTGTGTCGCGTCCAGCCCGCATAACAATACAGACAGACGGGTAGTCTATACACATGGGGCGCACACAACCCCATTGTGAATTTTAAAAAGAATATTCAAAGAGAATTACCAGCAACAGTAACGAATCGCACTCACTCTGATTTCGTAAATATCGACAGTTTGTTTAAAAAGTGCGTTTAAACAAATAAAAATATTTATAGAAGCCCGCATAACAGTAATGCCGGGCGGGTGGTTAATGAGCATGCGAGGTTTCTAGCACAGGTCCCCTAGTTTATTATAATACAGTAATTTGGGCGCGTCTGTAAGCTCACCGAACCCGGTGACTGAATGAGCCATGTGCAGCGTCCTCCACTACTGTGCACTATATAATACTCATTATCTCCAGCAGAACTCTCTGCACCGGCACGGCACAGCACGCTATTGCTGGTACTAAAGTGTTGTCTTTTAGTACCACTTGATCTCCTGTCCCTTCTTTTAATTGCCTCTCTGTTTGTGCAGTTGTACTGCCAACAGCCGATACTTCCCCTGTGGCTAGACTGTTTACCTTTGGATGTGTTTTTGTCATTCTGACAGCAGCCGCCAGCAGGTACACTCACTGGATTGTGCAAAATAAATCGTGCCAGTTCTCGGTTATGGGCCATTCATCCACTCGGGAGTTATTGGTTCAATGGCCATGAATCACGATATAAAAATCGGGTATCTTTTTTGAGCTTGGTGTTTTAATGAAAATGTTGAGTAAAAGTAATTCCTTACAGGACTCCGGAATGACGAAAAGCTTCAAAATTTACGAAATGTAATTTTATGCGTTATATTAAGCATAATCGTTATATTAACCCGGCTTTGTAACGGTAGGCTATATTTATTTTCTTCATAGCTGATTCCTAAAGCTTATTTGAAGTGATAGAAGCCATTTTTCAGTATTGCCTAGTTCTAGTAAAGAAAGCCCAATTACATTAGGCGGTAAAACAAGTGAAGAGTCCTCAGGAAGAAGGGGGAATGTCACTCAAAATGTAAAATCGAGATATCAGCGCGATCTGGCAGGCCTCTTTGAAATGGTTTTCCATGGTTTCCAAATTTCAACTCCAGGAAATGCTGGGACGGTATTTTGTGACAGGCCAAGGCCACTTCGTCCACGTCCTTGTCCAGTTTCATTCACCATGAGGTTGGCGTCAGTAACGGCATCCGGACATAAAACCATCCGCCAGAAAGACTTTCATCGCATCTCATCCTCGACCCCGTTGGAAAACGGGAATAATAATAAGTAGACATACATTAGACTATAAAGCAAAACAAGACACTCTGTCGTAGTTTCTTCAGCTAGCGGTAAAAATATGACTCCAGTTTCTCACTAAAATCTATTTCTTAATATACGAATTTCTTTTATTCCTAAACCTTTCAAAGTGCAAAGTTGAAATTTTTGGAAGTAAGTTCATCTTATATGTGTTATATTTTAACTCACCAGTGTTTTTAAATTTACGTAAGTTTAATTTTTACTCACGGAAATGATCAAGAAAATGCTATTAAAACTACGCCTTTTTAAAGTATTATTGTAAATTAAAAATATATTTATTTTCTAAACACCTGTGCCAAAGTAAGAAGAGAGCTTCTACGAACATCCCCGGAAAAAATCAATTTGTTCCTGTATATAGTTTCTTGAGAATAGGCGAACAAAAAGTTTAAAATTAACACGGACAGTACTGTATAGGATATTCTGGAGTCCCGTAAAGTGCTCTTTTCTTTTACTAAAATTAATATTTGCGAGTTGTATATTCAAAGATAGTCATGAAGATGAAGGGGGCGTGGTGGCACAGTGGTCAAGCTGTAGCCTATGCCTCTCACCAAGGTGGACCGGGTTCGATTCCCGGTTAATGCAAGTGAGATTTTCGAAGTGAAATGCCATGTACTGCGGTTCGGATTCCACGTAAAAAGGAGGTTCCGTGGCTCTTGTTCGCAAGATTAACGGTCAAGTTAAACTACAATCATCCTTCTTCATGAAAGCGATTACTGGGGCGACTCGGGGGTATTTATCCAATAAATACCGTATATAGAGAAATAAAAACAAAATCATATGGAATTATGTCTTAAGGTTGCTTTGAATCCGTACGACACATTTTATTTTTCAGTCTTGAAAGTCACGGAATTTATAGTTAATCATAATTTGACATTAATATTCCCCTAATTCTGACTAGAAAGTAGCTAATGTCACTTTTGTATTGGATATATTATGGAGTTGACATGAGTTTCTTCAACAGGTATTTTTAGCCTACTTTCTAATTTTGCAAATAATTAAAGTAGACATGAGATCTACACGAGCCAAACGTTGTCAGTCTGCCTGTGTGTGTGATTGTGAATATCTGTCCATACCCCCCCCCCCCCTCCCCCTCCCCCGTCGCACCCTATCAATTCAAACAAGACGAAACCAAATTGAACCAACTTTGGTACAGAGGTAGCGTACGCAAAGGACGCCTCAGTGTCATGTTTTATTTATCACTGCCATCTTGACGGAAACGAAATGGCGGCCACCCAAATGTTCAAAGCTTAAATCCAATTACGACAAACCTAATCATCTGATCTCTAACTAATTTTGCAATAACATACCGTCATGTGGGAAGCGTCTTTTGACCAAACACAAAGTCATCAGCCCAATAGTTTGAAAATGGCGGCCGTGTATGTGTGCAAATCGACCCCCCCCCCCCTATCAATTCAACGAAACCAAATCGAACCACCTTTGGTAGAGAGGTAGCACTAGCAAGGGACAATTCAGATTCATGTTGTATATCGCCGCCATCATAACAAAAAAGAAATGGCGCCCACCCAAATGTTCTGAGCTTAAATCAAATTACGACTAACCCAATCATCCGATCTCTACCAAATTTTCCAACAATATGCCTTAATGTGGGAAGCGTCTTTTGCCCAAACTAGAAGGTCATCAGCCAAATTGTTTCAAGATGACGAATGTATGAATCATACATCATACAGGTATTAGAGCCTAACCATTTAAACTGTCCTCAAATAGGTGATCGGTAGGATATTAGCATTTTATAAAAGAAGTGACAAACAGGTCTGGCTGACCGTGCCTTATCGTGCTTGGCCGAGCCGTCCCAGGGGGTCAAAATGGAGGCTATAGGTATTTGCTGGCTAGTCCATATTTCAGTAACTTCCTACCGGGTGAGTTAGCCGTGGTGGTTACGGCATGACTAATAGCAGTCGCTCACATCCGGGAGGCGAGGAGGTTCGAATCCCCCCCGCCGGCAACCTTGAAGATGGTCTTCTGTGGTTTCCCATCTTCCTTCCAGGCAAATGCCGGGGTTGGTCCCTCACTATAGGCCACAGCCGCTACCTTCCAACTCCTCGCCCTTCCCCTCCAACTTTCCTCCCCAACGGTACTTGTAGCTCACCCATTGGGTGTCCGTCTCGAAGCAGCTACAAAACTGGCGAGCCGAACATGTCCTCGGACACTCCTGGCACTAAAAGCCATACGCTAAAAAAAAAAAAAAAAAAAAAAAAAGGTAACTTCCTAAGTTTATATTCTTTAAGGAATGTAATGAACAAAATAATACATACTTAGTATCAAATGGTTTATAAAAGTGGCAGAAAACTCAAATGAAATCGTTAATTCCATGATAAAATATTTAAAATAGTTATTAACAAGAAATGAACATCTGCCTGAATCAATACTATACAGATAAAATTAATTATTGAACTTGTTTACAGTACATTGATTCAGGCAGACGTTCATTTCTTGTTAATAACTATTCTAACATATCAATACGGAACCACCATGAGTCATTTAAATAATGTAATGATTAAATATGTTATGCAGTTATATTAAACCAGTTTTAACCTAATGTTAGAACTGGTTCACGCGATTGATGACAAGATCCGGGAAACCCGCAGGTTTACAATTAGTGCTCTCGCTATGGAATTTCCCCAAATCTCCGGATCACTAATTCATGAAATTGTTACCGAAAAACTGAACTTTCGTAAACTTTGCCGACGTTGGGTACCAAAGATTCTTACGGAGCAACACAAAACAAAACAGATGGGTAGTGCACTTCAGTTTTTGACCCGTTGCAATGAAGGCGGCGAAGAAATTCTGACACAGATAGTCACAGGAGATGAAACTTGGGTTTCTTACGACACCCCAGAAAGTAAGCGGCAATCAATGGAATGGAGGCACACTTCATCCCCAGCAAAGGTTAAGCCGAAACAAATCTTGACACCTCGGAAAATGATGTGCACAGTGTTCTGGGACTGGAAAGGCATCTTACTCATTGATTTCTTACCGCGTGGTCAAACAATCAACGCAGATGCTTACTGCGAGACACTTAGGAAATTGCGCCGCGCAATACAGAATAAGCGCCGAGGGTTACTGTCAAAAGGTGTTGTTTTTCTTCACGACAACGCACGACCACACACTGCAAATGTGACTAAAAACCTCCTACCGGGATTTGGCTGGGACGTGTTTGACCACCCTCCTTACAGTCCTCACCTCGCTCCTAGCGACTTTCATCTGTTCACACATCTCAGGCCTTTCCTTGGCGGTCAACACTTCAACAATGACGACGAGCTGAAAGAAGATGTTTCCAACTGGTTGAAGACACAGGCGGCAAACTTCTATGAAGAAGGTATACAAAAACTTGTGCCACGTTATGACAAATGCCTGCAAACGTTCGGCAGTTATGTGGAAACGTAGTTTAAGAGGTGTAGAATGTTGTGCAATAAATATTTTTTCTGTATCTGTACACAATTTAATTTTATTAACAAACGGAACTTACTTTCTGGACGTGCCTCGTATTATATGTCAGAAAACTGTATCATAATGAGGGTCTTTATAACACTATTTTTCATTATGAAACAGTTTCTCCCACCAATCAGAGCTCAAGAAACAGTTGTGTGACCAATTAGGTGAGGATAGCATCGCACCTGCGCTGACTTCCACGGCCTCCTATTTTAAATTTCACTGCGTGGCGCGTGTCATAGTGGGGTATTTGAGGAGGCCAAGGTCAAATACAAGGTATTCTCTGCGTCCCATGCGCTCTGTTCAGTACATAAAACTGGCGAAATCTGGACAGTTATTTATGAATATTTATGTTCGAACATAAAATAGTTATAATTATCGTCGAACATAAACAGTCGTATGCAATTCGCCTACAATGGTAATTAAGACACTCGTATGGAAGCGAGCGAAGTGAGTTTTAAAAACATACACTTGTCTTAATTATTGCCATTATAGGCTCGTTGCATAATGTACTAATAGGCCTATATACTTATAACACCATATATTTAAACACTCTACTTCAGTGATTAAAAATCGTTGTCTTTGATCCACGTAGAGTCTATTATTGTTGTTGTTTTTGTTGTTGATTCATTAGGGGTTTTGTGGCATCATGGTCTTGTCGCCATGTGTGTAGAAGTTGTCTGATAACTTGTATCACTGTGACACCTGTAGGCTTACTAGTGTGTGTACTTTTATACGAGGGAGGATTTGGGTAGGAAGCTGTGGTTTATTTCATTTGAGATCCATGGACATCAATGTCTTTTATCCCCGTGTACTTGGTTGAGTGTCGAATTTTGTTTAATAACCTGTATCATTGTGATGGCTGTATTAGTGTGTGTATATATAATTCAGGTGAAGAATCAATCAATCAACGTATAATATCCGTATAGCACGTTGTATTTCAACAAGCTACTACAACCAACATTCAATTATACTCCTGGAAGAAGATAAAGAGTTATAACTTAAATTATAATAGGAGAAAGTAGGCTATATGTTCTTTAATGAACATCTTGTTTCTAATTATAAATTGTTATATTAAGTTCTATTTATATTTTTGACTGACAAAAATAATCGTTTAATATTCTTATCATCCCGGTTCCCTAAATACCTATTTAATCTACACCCAATCTACTTTAAATATTTTTTACTCCAGACTTACTCTATTGTTGTGATATATTATTGAACGAGGTGCTGAAGGCAGAGAACATTGGTTGCGGAGACGAGGCATTGCCTTTAAAAGTTGATGATGAATGAAGAGTGCACGCAGTCAGACCTACAGATTGGTTATTATTATTCTTATTATTAGTAGTAATACTAGTAGGTAGTATTTTTAATAACAGTAGTATTACACTACTTACTTTTCAACAGCTTCTCCCAATTAATAGGGGCCAACCTGGCTAACTTGGCTAAGGATTCCCTCCATGGCACCACGTGATTTTCCACGCGAATATTTAATCCCGCTGTTAAGATTCAAACTCCCTCCGTCCTGGCAAAAAGCGACCTGCTAATCCTCTAGTTTAAGCCATCACGCTCCATTATTATGCTTAATAATAATCATAATAATAATAATCATAATAATAATAATAATAATAATAATGTGGGAGCCGGATGAGGATCAAGACGGCCGAGTATGGGATCTAGGGGGCGCAGGAGTAAGCTCAGCGCCATTGTCTGAGAATAAAAAAGAAGAGAAGCAATATTCCGAGTTCCGATGAGCCGCGAAACACATTCCCTTAATTCTATATATTGCATTCCAATAAGTTTCTTTGCTTAAATAAATAATTCAGCCCTATATTCGATGCTTGTGAGTGTCAAGATCTGGAAACCGTTTCCCACAAATGGGGGCTCGTCCGGGATGAACTGAAACAACGAGTTACGACGCAATCCACGACACGAAGTATGACGCAAAATACGACGCTATTTTCGACGAAGTGGACGGCTAATCATATTTGTTGCTGTTGCCTACGACGAGACGACGTGCAGTTTTGTGAGCCCACGACGTGCGAATCTACGACGAGGATTCATAGGCGAGCAAAATTTGTTCTTCAGTTTCAGTGACAATTAGTGGTGCCGTGACGACGACGAGGGTCGGAATCTAAACGACGACAGAGAATTGTGGATGTGGTAAGAGGATAGCGACTCGTCAGAGAGAAACGACGGGAAGCGGTATTCAACGATATCACCTACAAATATCACCGGTTTGGTGATTGAGGTTAAACAGGTTTGATTGCGAGGTTATGAGGAAGCGATTTTACTTGACAGGCGTGAGTAAACAAATAAAGATGACTACACTCGGTGCAATAGAGAAAATAAATAAGAACATAAGTGATGCTCCGGTCAAAGCAATCAAAGTTTTA
The DNA here is from genome assembly GCA_946902985.2 of Meconema thalassinum. Taxonomy (NCBI): domain Eukaryota; kingdom Metazoa; phylum Arthropoda; class Insecta; order Orthoptera; family Tettigoniidae; genus Meconema; species Meconema thalassinum. The sequence goes on from OX336388.2 coordinate 1,215,216,426, forward strand.
CATAACCTCATTTTCGAGCATATACCAGACGACAGGAAGAATCGAAAGCGACTGCGAGAGTTTCCTGGATTCGATTTTGACGAAAATTCCATTGAAGAGGAAGCTAAGAAGAAATTTATCGAAGAAACATTTTCCAAGGCTGATCTGTTGCGTGTTTCTGAGATTCTTAATACCGAGATCGGGACAAAGGAGGTAATGATTAACACCATTTGTTATTACTTGAGAAAATTGGACGAACTCGCAACTAATACAGACGATGATGACGATGATGACGAAGAAGACGAGGAGAGCGAAGATGAAGACCAGCACAGAAGGTATAGAGAACAACATAAGTTTTCATTGTCGTTCCACGACGTAGAGGGAGCTATGAAAACATTTAACGGTAAGGATGGTTACCCAGTGAAGAAATGTATCGCAGATTTTGAGGAGACATCTATCTTAATGGGATGGAGTGAGCTGCAAAAGTTTATTTTTGCTAAGAAATCACTCGATGGTTTAGCTAAGCTTTTTATTCAAGGTGAGGAAGGACTGACGTCCTGGACTGCACTGAAGAAGGCCTTGAAAGAGGAGTTTGACGTGGCGGCAAGCAGTGCAGAAATCCACAAGTTGTTAACCCAGCGACGAAAAAAGCGCGACGAATCTCTACAGGAGTACGTTCTTGTGATGAAGGAAATCGCCAGTAGAGGTGATGTTGAGCAAGTTTCTCTGTGTCAGTACCTGATTGATGGGATCGAAGACGATTCAGGATCAAAACTTCTTCTCTATGGAGCAAACAATTTCAAAGATTTCAAGGAGAAAATGAGAAGTTATGAGATGGCGTTGAAGTCTTTGCCAAAGAAAAGCAAAAGTATAATAACAGTAATTTTCAAGGAAGTGCCAAGAGTGCTAACGAGAAGGACGGAAAGTGCTGGGTCAGTACAAAGAAGAAAGAGGCGAGTAGTGGAGATAGATGTTATAATTGCGGTGGATCTGGTCATAGTTCAAAGGAATGTGAGCACAAGGATAAAGGCAAGAGCTGTTTCAACTGCAACGAGTTTGGCCACATTTCATCCGAGTGCAAAAAAGAGAGGAAGAACGATAAGAGGAATAATCAAGGTATCAATCTTATTGATGAAAAGAAAAACTGCCTCAAGTTCAAAGAGGTTAGTTTGGGTCAGCAGAAACTTCAGGCACTTATCGACTGTGGCAGTCTTTACAACCTACTGCGACAAAACATCCATAAGACCATGGGTTCCCCAGGATTGAAGAGCACGGATCTTGTTTTGAAAGGATTCGGTAATGATTTTGTTGCTCCTCAAGGTTACTTCACAACAGTCGTTGAGGTAGACGAGCTGGAGTTCCAAACCGACGTTTATGCTGTTTCTGATGATACTATGGAGTGGGACATGGTTATTGGTAACGATCTATTGGATCAGGATGAGGTCATCCTGAGCAAGCAAGGAGTTACCATCAAGAAACTAGAGGTCCCAATGATGTTGATCAGGGTAGCCGACGAACAGGAATTGGATATCGAGAACTGCGTTGATGAGGAAAAAAGGGAACAGATCCAGGATTTGGTAGCGAAATATGTACCAAAGAAGACGAAATCTACTGATGTCAAGATGAAGATCACATTGAAAGAAGAAAAACCGATATTTAGCAGGCCCAGACGAATGGCACCGCTTGAGAACGAGTTTGTTGATGAGCAAGTCGAGGCGTGGCTGAAGGAAGATATCATAGAACCAAGTCAATCAGAATATACATGCCAAGTGGTGGTAGTCAAAAAGAAAAATGGAAAAAAGCGACTTTGTACTGATTTTCGTCCAGTGAACTCAATCGTGGTTAGGGATCTATTTCCCATGCCAGTTATAGAGGATCTTCTGGACAAGTTACAGGATGCTACGGTGTTCTGCACCTTGGATCTCAGGAACGGATTCTTTCACGTGGAAGTCGAAGAAGGAAGTCGACGATATTTGTCATTCGTAACGCGTTCAGGACAGTACCAGTACAAAAAAGTCCCATTTGGATTTACCAACTCACCTGCAGTCTTCCAACGCTTTATTAAAGCTGTGCTCTGGGAGTTAATCCGAGAGAACATAGTGTTTACCTATATGGATGACTTAATCATCCCAGCGAAGGATGACGACGAGGCACTCCTACTGAAACGTCTTTGCTAGCCCCTAACTGTTGGGTGATAAATGTAACTGTTTACCTTTGCCTAAGCTATGTTGTTTTAATGGGCGCCAAGACCTCAATGCAATGCTGAAATCTAAATTTGTATTTAACAACGTCTAGCTCTGGCAGAACACCTTCAAGACTGTATTCACTCAGATCGTGGTATGATTTGATCATTAACCCAACAAACAATTGTATCAGGAGAAGGAATTGGTCTATATCTAATGCTACCTACTGAAAGCAAAGACTGCATTGTAAAAGAAATGAATTTATTATATAAAACAAGTATAGCAAAATTAATAATAATAATAAGTTTAAAATTTAAATTGGAGCGTTGCGATTTTAACATTGCCGATAGAAAATTACGTGAAAACGGAGTCTGATAAATTGATTTTACTCTTATTTCCAAGCTATGAAGTTACTGAAATTTGAAATATAAAACAAAGAAAAATGAGAGATTGCGTATTTCCGCGTCATTTGCGCTTACCACTGGAAATTGCTAAAGCATTTCCCTCGTACTGGATGATGCTGTGTGCTTCCCACAGTCTCCTGGACGTCGCCATCTTCTTCGTTATTTGATGATATTCTGGTAGATTAGATAATTCTATGGTCCGTACCTCGGACCCAAACACTCGTATAACTACACTGGTTAAGTTTCACAAAGATAGTCGCTAACTCCACTGAACATCGGAGCGACTCCCGCGTGAACCATACTCGTTAAGTTCTACACAGATAGTCGCTAACTCCACTGAACATCGGAGCGACTCCCGCGTGAACCATACTCGTTAAGTTCTACACAGATTGTCCTCGTTTCACGGCGCGTCGAACGATATATCCACACGTTGGCTCCCCCACCATGGTACCGTCTTCCAGCTTACGTTGTCTCCACTGATTGGCTGAGCACGCCGCTACTTCCCCTCCTCTGGTTCATTACACACGGCGCGCGAGAGGGAGAAGTCGATTTCCGTTCCGACAATTCGCCTTTTCTTGACGATGCGACCCAAGCTTGCGTCATGCTTCTCGACAGGAATCAGCTTGTATTTGAATTCCCAGTGAGTCATCTCTCTCAAATACCCTAACTGACGAAAACTCCGTAAAATTCCGTAATCATGTAATTTTCTTTGATATTGTCGTTCGTAATAATTTGCTTGATAGCGTTTTCTAAGACATAGAAAACCTATCTGTATGCTTATCTATATATATAAAAATCAATGTTACGTGATAGTTTGTCTGGCTGTGGGTATGTCTCCTATGCGTTCATATACCATTCGTCTGATTGCGATGAAACTTGGGTGAGTTGTTGAGTACACTCCAAGGAAGGTTTCTGACTTAGTAAATCCATTTTACAATAGGTAGCGCATGCGTAGATTCAACAAATGAGCGACGATGCGCGAAGCATTTCAACAAAGTCCCGTATGTGTTCATATACCATTCGTCCGATAGCGATGAAACTTGGGTAAGATGTTGTGTACACTTACGTGAAGGTTTCAAAATTAGTGAATACATTTCACAGTAGATAGCGCACGAGTAGATTCAACAAATGAGCGACGACACGCAAAGTGTTTCAACAAAGTCCCGTATGCATTCATATACCATTCATCCGATAGCTATGAAACTTGCGTAAAATGTTGTGTACACTGCAGGGAAATGTTCTGGCTTAGTACATCCACTTTACAATAGGCAGCGCACGAGTAGATTCAACAAATGAGCTACGACGCGCGAAGCATTTCAACAAAGTCACGTTTGCGTTCATATACCATTCGTCCGATAGCGATGAAACTAGGCTGAGATTTTGTGTGCACTCCAGGGAAGGTTTCTAGCTTAGTAAATCCCTTTAAAAATAGGTAGAGCACGAGTAGAATCAACAAATAAGCGACGACGCGCGAAGCGTTTCAACAAAGTCCCATATAATTTCATATACCATTCATCCGATAGCGATGAAACTTGGGTGAGATGTTGTGTACACTCCAGGGAAGGTTTCTGGCTTAGTACATACATTTTACAATAGGTATCGCACCAGTAGATTCAACAAATGAGCGATGACACGCGAAGCGTTTCAACAAAGTCCCGTATGAAGTCATATACCATTCGTCTGATAGTGATAAATGTTTGGTGAATTGTTGTGTACACTCCAGGAAAGGTTTCTGGCTAAGTAAATCCATTTTACAATACGAAGCGCACGTTTATATTCAACAAATGAGTGACTACGCGCGAAGCGTTTCGACAACGTGCCATATACGTTCACATACCATTCATCCGATTGCGATGAAACTTGGGTGAGATGTTGTGTACACTCCAGGGAAGGTTTCTGGCTGAGTACGTCCATATTACAATACGTAGCGCAAGAGTAGAAGCAACAAATGAGCGACGACACGCGAAGCGTTTCAACCAAGTCCCGTATGCATTCATGTACCATTCGTCCGTAGCTATGAAACTTGGGTGAGATGTTGTGTACACGTCATGGAAAATTTCTGGCTTAGTAAATCCACTATACAATATGCAGCGCACAAGTTGATTCAACAAATGAGGGACGACGCGCGAAGCGTTTCAACAAAGTCCCGTATAAGGTCATATACCATTCTGCCGTTAGCGGTGAAACTTGGGTGAAATATGGTGGACACTCCAAGGAAGGTTTCTGGCTTAGTAAATACATTTCACAGTAGGTAGCACACGAGTAGATTCGACAAATGAACGACGACACGCGGAGCGTTTCAATTCAGTCCCCTATGTCTTCATATCCCATTAGTCCGATAGCGATGAAACTTGGGTGAGATGTTGTGGACACGTGCGTGACGGTTTCTAACTTAGTAAATACATTTTACAGTAGGTAGCGCACGAGTAGATTCAACAAATGATTGACGGGGCACGAATCGTTTAAACAAAATCCGGTAAGCGTTCATATACTATTCATCCGATTGCGATGAAACATTGATCAGTTATTGTGTACACGCCAGGGAAGGGTTTTGACTTAGTAAATCCATTTCACAATAAGTAGCGCAAGAGTAGATGCAACAAATGGGTGACGACGCGCGAAGCGTTTCAACAAAATCCCCTATTGGGTTCATATAACCTTCTTCGATTGCGATGAAACCTTGATGAGTTATTGTGTACACGCCAGGGAAGGTCTTCGACTTAGTAATACATTTCTCAATAGGTAGCGCACGAGTAGATTCAACAGATGAGTGACATCGCACGAATCGTTTAAACAAATCCCCGTATACGTGCATATACCATTCATCCGATTGCGATGAAACATTGATGAGTTATTGTGTACACGCCAGGGAAGGGTTTCGATTTAGTAAATCCATTTCACAATTGGCAGCGCACGAGTATATGCAACAAATGGGTGACGACGCGCGAAGCGTTTCAACAAAATCCCCCATGCGTTCATATAACCTTCTTCGGTTGTGATGAAACCTTGATGAGTTATTGTGTACACGCCAGGGTAGGTTTTCGACTTAGTAAATCCATTTCTCAATAGGTAGCGTACGAGTGGAATCAACAAATGAGTGACAGCGCACGAATCGATCAAACAAAATCCCGTATACGTTCATATACCATTCATCCGATTGCGATGAAACTTTTGAAAGTTGTTGTGCAAGCTCCCACGATTGATTCTAAATTAGAAAATCCATTTTACGATAGCATAGGGGCAGTTAACGGAAATTGAAAAACATGTTGTGTATCCAAAAGCACTTCAAGAAACAGAATTTCAACGCCAACACTTTCTTTGATTGGCATTGCAACGCATGCCGGGTACAGCTTGTAATTTTTATAAAATGCTCCGAAAATATCTTAATAATTATTATAATAAATTAATAATAATAATAAATTAACATGAAAAATTCTCTTGGCTGAACAATTTGCCGCGTAAATAAATATAGAATGGCTTCCTACTGACTTATGCCAGTGGCATAAAAAACCCTCGAAAAACACGTTACATATTCGCCTCGGATCATCGGATGATTTACCGTGACGACGGTCCATTATCCGATTATCCCAGACACGTTAATAAACCCCATCCAAAATACATATTACATACATGAAATCACCCTAAATTACAGATATATACACTCATAATTTTTCTTCACGCACTTTGCGTCAAAGTTTGTTGTCACTATGGATTGCACTTTGCAACCAGTCCAATGTTTTACATATAGAATAGTGTTCCACGGATATTTCCGCCTCTCAAATTTCCCTATGTTGGAGAAATAGACATAATTAATGTGTGAGCACTATGTATTTATGATGTCATATCACACGCATTGAAGGTGTTCTGATATATTTATATCACCATAGAACTTCCTAATTTCACTGGAGGTCCCCTCCTTATGGTGACATTTAATTCCACTTATCACTGAGCACACGATCACACTATTGTGGCAGCGCCTCGTGACCATAATACTTAATCTCTCTTTAAAGTAGATTAAATTAATATTGACTTCTGAAAAAAAAACAGTAAATGCGCATTACATATAACACCAAATATTTCTGTGCCGTAATCGCCCTGTCTTGTTAAGTTCCCGTAGACCATATTCTACTTAGTACTAGTTCTCAACACAGACCATTTCTCCTCACACAAATAATACCTTTGTACAAATTACTTTAAATTACACACTTACAAATCTTACATGGCGAGGCCGTAAACAGAAATCACGTGTGCTGTTATGTATGAGTTTCATGAAGGACTGTCTCGCATTCTGATGGCCCATCTTTTATCTCGTGGACGCCTTAAGCTAACAAGCCCTATACAAGCGCTCCCCCATCTCTTGGAGATAAATGGGAACCCATCAGCGCTGCCAAAATGGCCTTGGTGCATCGAGACATTTTAGTGCTCAAGAGCATCCGACAATCCCGTCATATTTCCCTGTACTTAAAAACTCTCATTTACTTACATACTACCCCCCTGTGTGACTTCTGATACGCCTGCCTGGAAGACCATCTCCTCCCACTCACCAAATACCACACTTACTCATTTGATAGGCTGGCTCGCCAGCTAAACACACTCGCTTTATGACACATATTTTCGTAGACTATGTATATTATACGTCCCGTATAATCTGTTTCCCTCACTATTCTCCAGCACATATGCTGTTTTGCCAATACGTTTGGAAACTATAAATGGGCCCTCATAGAGATAAAAGAACTTGGCAGCACCAAAGTGTCCTAATTCCCTATGAATGAACCAAATTAGCTCCTCCCGCAAAGTGGCAGGAACACATATTGCCCACCGATTATTCCTACATTTCCTTGCAAGAAGCCCATCCTGCATCTTGTACGTGAACCGTCCTACTTTCACATACTCTTCTTCACCTATTTCCAACCTAGCCAGTGGCTCCTTTAACTTAACTTCATCACGTTGCTCCACTAGCATATTTCTCAGTGTCTGTAACGATGCCCTGTTGCTACTGTCCACACATGCACATATTAAAATACCGTCCTCTGCTTTAACCACAGGATAATCCCTACATAAATTAGTGTCCCTCGATAGCATGTCTGCAAGAATGTTATCTTTACCTTTAATATATTTTACTGTGAATTCGTATTCCTGCAGAGCAAGAATCCACCTACTAACTCTGTTAGAACTGAGTTTACAAGTCCTCATATACAATAATGCATGGTGATCTGTGTGGATCTCAAATTTCCCCCCTACTAAATACATTCTAAATTTCCCTAAACTGAAAACAATACCTAAAAGCTCTAACTCAGTAATCGTGTATCTTTTCTCTGCTGCAGTCAGTCCTCGCGAGGCTAAAGATACAATGCACAGATTACCCTCAACATCTTTCTGACATAATACTCCAGCAATGCCTATATGTGAAGCATGCGTCATAACCACATATTCCTTATCTTTTAACGGATATTTCAGCACTACAGCTTTCTCAAAACCTTCCTTCAGCGCTCTAAATGCCTGATCATGCTTGGACTCCCATCTCCACCGAGTCCCACTTTTAAGCAATTCCCTGAATGATTCTACCAACCCTGAGTATTTAAGAACGAACCTCCTGAAAAAGTTGCAAATTCCCAGGTAAGTTTTTAACTGTTTAACATTCTGTGGCACCTCTGCGTTAAGTATCTTATTAACCCTACTTTCTTCTGGTGTTACACCTCTACTCGACACTCTATGACCTAAAAATGTCACTTCTGACTGACAGAATGACGACTTAGACAGCTTCAAAGTGAACCCTGCCTGATCTAACTTCTGAAAAACTATATCTAAATGACCTAGATGCTCCTCAAAACTGCGTGAACTAATTACCATATCATCTATGTAAATGGTTACAAACTCTCCTGTGTCATCCCCTAATGCGATGTTTAAAGCCCTAATTAAAGCTGCTGAACTACTCTTTAACCCATAAGGTGTTCTACAAAATTGATAAAGGTTATATTTATGACTAAAAGCTGTAAATGGTCTATCTTCGTACATAAGTGGCACTTGCCAAAAACTGGAACTCAAATATACACAAGTGAAATACTTCTTCCCCTCAAATGTTTGCATTAATTCCTCTATTGACATAGATTTCAGCTGATCTGAACTAATTCTACTGTTAACCAAACGAGCGTCTAAACAAATACGAACAGTGCCGTCGGTCTTGGGTACCGTGATCAAAGAATTAACATATGGACTGTTAGAGTGCTCAATAATCCCATCTTCAAGCATCTGATTAATTTGTGCCTCAACTGCACTCTGATAAGCGAAAGGTACAGGATATCTATGTCCTGTGAATACTGACCTATCAATAACGTTCAATGAATGTGTATAGCAATTGGCCATACCAATGCAATCCTCAAAAACTCTCCTATTACACCATAACACATCATAGAGCCGAACACACTGTTCATCCTCTATATTTCCCTGAAATGCAGCCTCACGTAACGAGTCCTCTAGACTTCCGTTCGTAATCACACTGCCCACAAAACATGGAGAACCCCGCTCTACGGCTGGCGATATCTCATTTAAAGTACAAATCACACCTACAATACTACTTCTCTGAATTTGGTCATTGAACGCTACTTCTACTTCAGAATCTTCCCATTTAAATTTCAAACTCCCTACATCATAACATAAGTTACCAGACACTCTACTTAGCCACTCTGAACCCAAGATAACACTGAATACTAAATTTGGAATTACAAGGCAAATCTGCTTCTCTACATGATTATTAATTTTAATGTCTACTAAAACTTGCTTAGAAATTACTTTAGACCTCTTCCCAACAGCTGTGATAACAAAAGTGCTTTTAATTGGCATCTCCTCAAAATTTACTCCAGTTCCTTTCATTTTATCATAAAATGCACTACTTATGCAACTCTTCATACAACCACTATCAATTAAAACATCTGTGTACGCCTCGGACACGTTAAATTTAACTATGGGGCTCTTACTAACCACTTCCTGAATAATACCTTCATCATTTAGTTCATATAATAATTCATTTCTTACATTTAGGTCATAGGGTTCCTGTATAATTGTATGGACAGGGCATGCTACAGACTGAGATTCTGACCTTACTTCGCAGCCTGGTTCGCGTTTAAAGAACCGCTACAGCTGGCCGTAGTACTACTAACTACTAAACTGGTCTGGTTGTTCTGGTCTGTGTTGTCATTGTTTGGCTGTATATTACTACCACTAGGCTGTCCTCTTCCTTGACCCCTATTCTGGTTGTAATTATTGTCATTATAATTTCTCCCTTGATTTCCCCTGAAATCATTGTTTCTCCCTTGATTTCCCCTGTAATCATTGTTCCACCCTTGATTTCCCCTGAAATCATTGTTCCTCCCTTGATACTGATTACCATAGCCATTTCCTCTGTTCTGATTTAGCTGATTATTATTATTTCTATTTTGAGCGTTGGCTCCTTCGCCACCGTTCCCTTGAACTTCTTGATGCCTGGCTTCATTAGGTCTATTATTATTATTACCCTGGTTCCGATTGAAATTGTCCTCATAACCCCCTCTCCCTAGTGCATCAAATGTGCTTAACAAATTTTCTACTTGTGATATAGTCTTTACATTCTGGATACAAGCAGCCTCCTTGATCCTATAGGGAAAGTGCCTAAGTAGCAACCTCACCACATCACTTTCCTCCTTCAAGCCATCCAGATATTTACACACTAATACCTGCCCTAAAAAGTATTCGGTCATGGTGGAGCTTCCTTTAGGGTTATATTTACCACACACTACTCCCTCACGATGCTGCGACTGAATAACCTCATTCCAGAACTTTTCACAGAATTTCATTTTAAAATCATTGATATCAGTAAACTTGTCTCTGTAGACAGCAAACCAATTCCTCGTTTCCCCCACAAACACTTGTTCTAAAATTTCAACTACCTGGCACCACTCAATACTACCATTTTCCAACCTCTCCCCGAATTTATTTTCTATAGTGTTCATGAACTCCATTGGGCACCCCTGTCGATTGCTGAACTTACCCAGTTCTACCTCCCTGTGTGTGCTATTCACAAAAACTGGCCTATTCTGACTATTTTCTTGCCTGATCCTAGCTTTTAATTTTAACTCTAATTCTGCGATTTTCTCCTCAGCCTTCCTCTCAATACTGTTTACTGTTAATTTAATGTTTCCTTCTGATTCTTCTACTTTATCATATAACTTTGCTTGTTTCTCCTCAATCTTGCTAATGCTCTCTCTATTACTCTCTCTTAAATCATTTACTTCTGCAACTATTTGTGAGTGGACTTTCTCAATTCTACCCCCCAGCTGTTCCTTAACCTCTTTAGTAGCTACCTGAATTTTGTCAATTTCTCCCCCCAATTGCTTTTTGACCTGTTGTGTTTCCAGTTGCACTAGTTCTTTTAAATTTTCAGCCTGTGTACTGATTCTAATTTCCAACTCCTCCTGTACTTTTCCTAATTTTCTGTCTACATCTGCAATAATCTCTTTAGCCTTTTCTTCCATCACCCCCCCCCCCCCCTGATCTCACCTCTAATCAGTTCAAATTTGTCACTCATTTCCCTACTGTTTTGTTCTAATTTAGCATTTAAAGTTTCAGTACTCTCTCTATTTTCCTTACTGTTTTGTTCTAATCTGGCGTTTAAAGTTTCATTACTCTCTCTATTTTCCCTACTGTTTTGTTCTAATTTAGCGTTGTTTTGTTCCAGTTTTGCGTTTAAAGCGTCTGTACTTTCTTTATTTTCCCTACTGTTTTGTTCTAATTTGGCGTTTAAGGCATCTGTACTTTCTTTATTTTCCCTACTGTTTTGTTCTAATTTTGCATTTAAGGCATCACTACTAACTTTGTTCTGATACATGAACTCGAGAAGTAAAGTTTTTAATTCTGGTTGGCCGCCTACACTCCCTGTTTCAGTATCGGGATTTACCTCCGCTACCCCGGTACTACCATCACTCGACATACTGCTCGTATCATCACTCTCCCGTTGATGACCACTACGTAACCTCGTCTGTCTTTCTTTCTCATCCCCCATAATGATATACACTGATACAGACAAATAACCCCCAAAATACAGGCATAGAAATATATACCCTTCTCCTTCCACAAATGTTATTAGGTTTTCAGCCCCAAGTTGTCGGCGACAAATGAAACGTCTTTGCTAGCCCCTAACTGTTGGGTGATAAATGTAACTGTTTACCTTTGCCTAAGCTATGTTGTTTTAATGGGCGCCAAGACCTCAATGCAATGCTGAAATCTAAATTTGTATTTAACAACGTCTAGCTCTGGCAGAACACCTTTAAGACTCTATTCACTCAGATCGTGGTATGATTTGATCATTAACCCAACAAACAATTGTATCAGGAGAAGGAATTGGTCTATATCTAATGCTACCTACTGAAAGCAAAGATTGCATTGTAAAAGAAATGAATTTATTATATAAAACAAGTATAGCAAAATTAATAATAATAATAAGTTTAAAATTTAAATTGGAGCGTTGCGATTTTAATATTACCGATAGAAAATTACGTGAAAACGGAGTCTGATAAATTGATTTTACTCTTATTTCCAAGCTATGAAGTTACTGAAATTTGAAATATAAAACAAAGAAATATGAGAGATTGCGTATTTCCGCGTCATTTGCGCTTACCACTGGAAATTGCTAAAGCATTTCCCTCGTACTGGATGATGCTGTGTGCTTCCCACAGTCTCCTGGACGTCGCCATCTTCTTCGTTATTTGATGATATTCTGGTAGATTAGATAACTCTATGGTCCGTACCTCGGACCCAAACACTCGTATAACTACACTGGTTAAGATTCACAAAGATAGTCGCTAACTCCACTGAACATCGGAGCGACTCCCGCGTGAACCATACTCGTTAAGTTCTACACAGATAGTCGCTAACTCCACTGAACATCGGAGCGACTCCCGCGTGAACCATACTCGTTAAGTTCTACACAGATTGTCCTCGTTTCACGGCGCGTCGAACGATATATCCACACGTTGGCTCCCCCACCATGGTACCGTCTTCCAGCTTACGTTGTCTCCACTGATTGGCTGAGCACGCTGCTACTTCCCCTCCTCTGGTTCATTACACACGGCGCGCGAGAGGGAGAAGTCGATTTCCGTTCCGACAATTCGCCTTTTCTTGACGATGCGATCCAAGCTTGCGTCATGCTTCTCGACAGGAATCAGCTTGTATTTGAATTCCCAGTGAGTCATCTCTCTCAAATACCCTAACTGACGAAAACTCCGTAAAATTCCGTAATCATGTAATTTTCTTTGATATTGTCGTTCGTAATAATTTGCTTGATAGCGTTTTCTAAGACATAGAAAACCTATCTGTATGCTTATAATTTTTATAAAATGCTCCGAAAATATCTTAATAATAATTATAATAAATTAATAATAATAATAAATTAACATGAAAAATTCTCTTGGCTGAACAATTTGCCGCGTAAATAAATATAGAATGGCTTCCTACTGACTTATGCCAGTGGCATAAAAACACCTCGAAAAACACGTTACACTACGATTGAGACGAGTGTTGGAATTAGCTGCAGAGTACGGGCTGGAAATCAACTTCGAGAAGTGCCAGTTTCTGAATAGGAGGGTACAGTTCCTTGGATACACTATTCAACGTGGACAGATTCAACTCGCCACTGAGAAGGTCCTTGCTGTACAAAACTTCCCGGAGCCAAAGACGATCGCTGCAGAGCAGAGCTTTCTCGGACTGGCTGGCTATTTTAGAAAATTTATCCCAAATTTTTCGATGTAGCCAAACCACTGAGCGATCTGTTGAGAGGTAAGCCGGAGTTCAAGTTTGGCGAGGAACAACGACGTGCATTTTTTGAGCTCAAACGTCTTCTCGCTTCAGAACCTGTGTTGAAGATATACAACCCGAAATACTAGAAGGAGCTGCACACTGACGCCAGCAAGAGAGGGTATGGCGCTGTGTTGTTTCAAAAGTACCCAGAGGACACCAACTACATCCAGTCTCATACATGAGTAAAAAGACGACGATACAGGAAGAAAAATACAGCAGTTACGAGCTCGAGATCTTAGCTGTGGTGAATGCATTAAAAAAGTATAGGGTGTACTTGCTTGGAATTCGGTTCAAGATCGTGACTGACTGTATGGCATTCCAAAAGACAATGCACAAAATGGACCTGGTCCCACGAGTAGCTAGATGGGCTATGGCCTTGGAGGAGTTTGACTATACCATCGAACACCGAACTGCAACCAAGATGAAACATGTCGATGCCCTGAGCCGATGTCCAGCATTGATTTTTGGATTCCCTGATGGCCTTGCAGCGAGAATCAAAATCGCCCAGAGAAAAGACGAGGGATTGACAGCGATAAAAGCGACACTGGAGAAAGGGCCTTATGAACACTTCATCGTCAGAGATGGACTGCTGTTTAAATTTGTTGACGGGCAAGAGACGTTGGTGGTCCCGCTAGCAATGCACAATGAAATCATCAGAGCTGCACATGAGAAGGGACACTACGCTGTTAAAAGGACTGAAGAAGACGTGAAGCAGGAATATTATATTCCAGACTTGGCCAACAAGGTGAAACGAGCCATAGCCAACTGTGTGAAGTGTCTGGTGGTTAACAGGAAGGCAGGCAAGAAAGAAGGTTGGTTACATCCGATGTTCAAGGAGAGTGTGCCATTGCACACCTACCACATGGGTCACATTGGACCACTTAAGTCTACACACAAGCGATATGAACACATCTTCTGTGTGATAGACGCCTTCACGAAGTTCACCTGGCTGTATCCTGTGAAAACTACCAAATCGGCCGAGACGATTGAAAAGATGGTGTTTCAGAGGACGAACTTTGGAAACCCAGTTCAAGTGATCACCGAATGGGGGCCATCGTTCACCTCCCATGAGTTCCAGGACTACTGTAAATCGCAGGGTATCAAGCACGTCTTGATCACAGCTGGACTGCCAAGAGCCAGTGGTCAAATCGAGAGAGTAAACTCAACAGTGACCAAGATCATCGCTAAACTTAGCATTGACGATCCGACAAAATGGTACAAGGTTGTACCATCCGTCCAACGAGCTATCAACTCTACGTTCCAGAGGAGCATCGGAATGTCACCTTTCGAGCTGCTGACAGGAGTCAGAATGCACAACCAAAATGATCTACGTATAGTGCAACTCATCGAAGAGGAGCTGATCGATTCATTCAACGAAAAACGTGATCAGATGAGAGAAGATGCAAAAAAGCAGATAGAAAAAGTACAATCTGAAAATCGTGCTGAATTCAACCGACGACGTAAGGAGCCTAAGAAGTATCTGGTCGACGACCTGGTTGCCATCAAACGCACTCAGATCGGTCCACATCTGAAACTAAACACCAAAAGTCTAGGACCTTATCGAGTGACTCGAGTTAAATTCAACGACACATATGACGTCAGCAGAGAAGGAGGCCATGCTGGACCAAGAATCACATCGTCCTGTGCGGAGTTCATGAAGCCCTGGCCGGGCGGATCTTCTTCATCCGGGTCGGATGAGGATCAGGACGGCCGAATGTGGGAGCCGGATGAGGATCAAGACGGCCGAGTATGGGATCTAGGGGGCGCAGGAGTAAGCTCAGCGCCCTTGTCTGAGAATAAAAGGAAGAGAAGCAATATTCCGAGTTCCGATGAGCCGCGAAACACATTCCCTTAATTCTATATATTGTATTCTAATAAGTTTCTTTGCTTAAATAAATAATTCAGCCCTATATTCGATGCTTGTGAGTGTCAAGATCTGGAAACCGTTTCCCACAATAATAATATTTTTTATTAATGCAGCCAATGGCCATGTACTTTTCTTTTCAGGACGGGTTAGGGAAGGGATATTGGTAGGAAATCGGCCGTGGACCTATTGAAAGGAACCGTCCCGGCATTTGCCTGGTGGTGAAAATGGGAAACCACGAAAACCATTTTCAGGACGGCCGAGGTGGGATTCGAACCCACGCTCTCCTGATGCCAGCGAGGCACGAGGTAGTGCGTTAGCGCTCTCGGCCACCGCGGCCGGTTATAATATTAATAATAATAATAACAATAATAATAATAATTGTATTATCCACAAGCGTGTCTAAGTTACGCTCCACGCTTGGACTGAGTTCTTGTTATTCCAAAATCCGACGTTGGTATCTCATTTCTGACAGCAGCAAACCTAAATGTAGGTTTTCGTCAGTACAGGCGGAGACCAGGGTAGGATTTTATTTGTAGTCGCAGGGAACCTTCTTCAATATCCGATCTTCCTAATTTTGTTGTGGTTTCCCTTCATTATGGATGGATGTAGTGGGGATCAAACCAATCTCATCTTAGTTATCCTCACGATGCTGAGTGTTCCTCACTCGAACTCTTAAGACCGAGTTAAGTGTATTGGCAGAGGTAAGAATCTTACTTCGGACCTCAGGGATGGCAGCCAATAATTCTAGGCCACTAAACAACGAAGCGATCTTGCATTTGAGTTGATGTTCAGAAATCCTAAGTCCTGTCATTCCCTTTGTAGTAGCTTGTAGGCGATGCACCAACTCCCAGTGGATAGGACGGCTAAGTGTCTAAAGTAACTTGTGTATAATGTGCAACCCTCTAAGACATCGCCCCCTCCTGTCATAATGTATGAGGCACTCTTCATGGTCACCCGGCCTATTCTATTCTATTACGTCACACACAATCACAAAGAGAATAGGTGAGTGGGCTCAGAGGGATGATGAGAGGAGGAGGAAGGATCACAGCGTAATCTTCTCGACAAGTAATGTAATGAGTTTCTGAATTGCAGCGCCATTCAATAGAATCTGGAGTGAGTGTAAAGGAAATGTTTATCAGAGGCGCCATCTCCAAGCAGATCTGGAGCGATAAGAAAGGAGAACTGAACTGAACGGGTGGTACATTTGTATTCTGTTTAGTCGCTCAAGACTTGCTACGTGATGATCAGTGTGGGCAGGGTGGCGTGTATTCAGGAGCTAGTGCGAACATATTTAGAATACATCGCAGCTTATTCACGCTCCCCTGAGGGAGGGACCTCTCAAGATACAAGAAAGAATTTGATCGAGTCCAGGTGTCACTGACTCTTTTAGATACATTCTCCATTCGGGAAGAGATGGATTTACCTGCCCTGGCAAAAATTTAAAAAATCTTGGATTATATCTTCTCTGTGTTGTGCTTTTAAAAACGAGCGCAGTCTTCTTTGCGGATTAATTAAATTATGTCTTCTGCATTAAACAAGCTATAGGCAGATGGCACACCTAAATGCTCCGCCCCTTAAAACAACACTATTGTTGGAAAATTAATTTCTCCTGCCTCATTTATAAAACCTTTAAAATGAGTCATAATGAAACATAAATAATAAATATCTCCGGTGCCCTTGTCCCCTATGAAGTAATCGGTAGTAGAACACAATGCTCAGACAAGCTTATTCATTCTGGACTACATTTAAACATTGGACTTAAGATTATAATTTTTTGTATTCCATCTTGTTGCTTGAGCACCATAAGCTTATTATTAATAATAATAATAATTATTATTATTAATAATAATAATAGTAATAATAATCATCAACAACACTATACTTGCTTCTCATATAATATAAACGCATATTACTGTATATCAATTTTTGCGGCTGTGCCTAGAATAGTAAAAAGGGAGATGCTAAAATATGTCTGACGGACTTGGAGACAACAATTTTTTTACTCCGCACACAATGATACGTGTCACGCTTTTGACGGTCGCTTGCGGCTCTCTCTCTATTATCTCTTATGTGAAGACGTAGGAATGCGCGAGTTACCCAAATAATATCTAGTCTTTTGTGTACACCGAAAAGTTATAAATACACCCTAAAATTATTAAGGTCCCTATTAAAACATTAAGGAACAAGACACACAGAAGTACATAGAAAACTTCAAATTGTTGTGTTAGATTGAGCCTATTGAATATTCCTAACTTACTGTCTGCGAAGTCAATGACCGTGGAATTATTTTAAAACTCTTCACTTGCACATTCTTCTAAAATGAGGAAAGGTAGGAAAAGTAGTGGGTGTAATTTCCAATAGGAACAGCTTAGCCTGTGCGGTTGGAAAGCCTGTTGATGGATCCTACAGATTTCTCCCCATATTTCCATTCATTTTGCTCGCGCAGTCCTTGTGCTGGTTGGAAGAGCCCACCAATATCTAATTGAATGGAGACTCTCCAAGTAGTTCTCTGCGGCTCAAGAGGCACTTGAAAGAAGCGCTCGTTCCTTGGTCACTTGTTACTGCTCACATCAAAGGTGTGGGAGTACATTTGGAGCGGCTGTTGATAGATTCTCTCGCACTATCGCCATTTTGGGATGGAGTGGGATATCAAATGCTCATAGTACATCTTATTTTTATCTTTAAAAAAGTTAGGTTATACTTTTACGATTCTAATGAAGAGACATATTCTTCTTTTTATCATGAAGGGCATTACTTATCGTCTTATGGAAATTTAGCTGTGCTGTACATCACAAAAAAAAAGGGATTTCTTTTAATTTTTGGAGATACTGTTGGGACAGCCTAGTCATTAATCCCATGTAGTTAGGTGTGTGTTTAGTTTGTCTTACAACCTGGTTATTATTTTGACTATCTTGTGTAGTGTAATTACTTGTCTCTGGGATGAAGACAGGTACACATCGATACTTAAAATACTATACCATCCCAGCATTTACCGGGAGTAATTGTGAGGAAAACGTGGAAAACTACATTCTCAAAATTGTCACTGACTTTACCAGAATCCTAACCTTGGAATCTGGAAGTGTAGCAACCAATTATTCAACATAGTGTGTGACTTTTAAAGCACCGGCCAATAGAGGTGGGTTGTAAAGCTTGAATAAACTATTGACATCTTCTTTCAGTGAGTTCTTGTAACTTGAGTGGCCAACAAAGAAAGAAAGAAAGAAAGAAAGAAAGAAAGAAAGAAAGTAGACTGAAGTATTAGAACATTTTTCAGTGTTGCCTAGTTTTATTATAGAAAGCTTTCCAGTCGGTCAACACAAATTGTGCCCAATTACATTAGGCGGGAATGCAAGTATTTAAATGTCCTAACCTGATAGAAATATTACATGACATATTTTTCTAAGAAGAAATACCCACAGGTATTTAATAAATCTAATACATCTTAGTAAATATTTTTTCAATGAATATTTATTAGTTAAATACCAGTTTCGGCCATATTATGACTTTCCTCAGTTTTTTTCAAAACAAAGAAAAAACTAATGTTAAAACTTCGAGCAAAACTTTTGTAATACAATATTTAAACTTGGTCTTACTTATTTATTTTTTTCAGAAATTTATTTAAACAAAAACAGATCTGTCACAAATGTGGGCTTTAAATTGCTAATATAAAATAATTTTGTGAGGAAATGACATACATCTTTAAAAAATGTTTTTGTTTGTTATCCCATAAATATACTAACAAGAAGTTCCGTGACGAACAAAAGAGCCTACTTTTCTTAAAATTTAAGATTCATGCCAATGATAAATCTATGTGGAATCTATCTGGAATAATGACGAAATTAAGTTGGTAATATCGACATTCTTAATTAGTTCAAAATACTGTATAGGCCTACCTGGCATGATGTAGCCTAATAGAGAACTACAGTTGGCAGCCCTGGTGACTGAATATATTCTTAGTTCCATCTCTTA
Organism: Meconema thalassinum; assembly: GCA_946902985.2. Taxonomy (NCBI): domain Eukaryota; kingdom Metazoa; phylum Arthropoda; class Insecta; order Orthoptera; family Tettigoniidae; genus Meconema; species Meconema thalassinum. The sequence goes on from OX336388.2 coordinate 1,215,235,655, forward strand.
AGGTACAGAATACAACATTTGGTTGAAGTCCAATGGATAGCATGGATGTTACATGCAGTTAAACATTGGATCTAACAGCGCTCGCAAAATCATGTTGGCAACAATGACATGTATTGGTCAGAAATAATCTGAAATAATATGATCTATTGTTGTGCCAATTTTGAATGAAATCCATAAGTTAGTATAGAAGTTACATGCATTTTTAAATTGGACCTATCAGCAGGCTTAGAATCATGTTGGCAGCACTGGCGTAGGTCTATATTAGTTACTCCAAATTAATCTAGAATGCCAGGTACTATACGTGTGCAAAGTTTAGAGTTATTGGCTTGCATACTTTCTAATATATTGATATTAGGGTAACAAAAATAGAGACAGTATTTATTAACAGTTGACAGCCTTGGTTACTCTTAAGAATCGGCATAGTCATATCTGTTATGGTACACATAGCACACACGAAATTTGGTTGAATTCCAAATGATAGTGTAGAAGTTACATGTATTTAAAGTTGGACCTCTCAGTAGGCTTAGAATCATGTTGGTAGCACTGACGTATATAAGTTACTCCAAATTAATATAGACTGTCAGGTACTATACGTGTGCATAGTTTAAAGCTGTCGGCTTGCATACTTTCTGATATATGGGTATTTGGATTTAAAAAATTGAGAGCATTTATTAACAGTTGGCAGCCCTGGTGGCTCTTAAGAATACGCTCAGTCATATTTGTTTATGTACACATAGCACATACGAAATTTGGTTGAAATCCAATTGATAGTGTAGAAGTTATATGCATTTAATATTTGGACCTATCAGCAGGCTTATAATCATTTTGGCAACACTGCCACGTATGGCCTCCAGGAAATTAAACTGCAATATTATTATTTATACGTGTGCCAATTTTGAAATAGCTCCCATTCATACCTTCCAGGATGTTCAACATGGAGCTCAAATTTCAATTGCGATTTTTCAGGAGTTGGTAGCACTGACATCATTTTCAAATATGGCAGTGAGATATTCAGGTATAGATCTTTACTCCTACCAAATTTTGTTTCGATTGCTGCGGCCGTTTAGGAGTTGATATGGGGAGGACACACACACAGCCAGCCAGACAGACAGACAGAAGGACAGACAGACACACACATTTGCCCGATCTCATAAGTCTACTTTTTCCTCATTTTTGCAAAATGTGAAAAGTAGGCTAAAAATTGATCCTTAAAGAATCATGATATGGTCTACGAGATGAATCAACTATTTTCTGATTTTTTAAGGAACAATTTTTAGCCTACTTTTCACATTTTGCGAAAATGAGGAAAAAGTAGACTTATGAGATCGATCCGGGAAAATGTTTGTCTGTCTGTCTGTCTGTCCTTCTGTCTGTCTGGCTGTGTGTGTTTCCCCCCCCCCCTATCAACTCCTAAACGGCTGCAGCAATCAAAGCCAAATTTAGTATGGGTAAAGATGTATACAGGAATATCTCAAGCCCGTATTTGAAAATTATGTCAGTGCTACCAACTGCAGAAAAAACGCACTAGAAATTTGAGCTCCATGTTGGATATCTTGGAAGGTATGCATTAGAGCTATTCCAAAACTGGCACACATGTAGATACTACTATTTCAGTTTAATTTCCAGAAGGCCATGCATGACAGTGTTGGCAAAATCATTTTAAGCCTTCTGATAGGTCCAATTTTTAATGCATATAACTTCTACACTATTAATTGTATTTCAACCAAATTTTGTATGTAATATGTGTACATAAACAGATATGACTGTATTCTTAAGAGCCACCAAGGCTACCAACTGTTAATAATTGCTCTCTCTATTTTCTTCATCCAAATAGCAATATATCTGAAAGTATGCAAGCCGACAGCTTTAAACTATGCACACGTATAGTACCTGACATTTTAGGTTAATTTGGAGTAACTTATATACTTCAGTTCTACCAACATGATTCTAAGCCTGCTGATAGGTCCAATTTTTAAATACATGTAACTTCTATACTATCAGTTGGATTTTAGCCAAATTTCCTATGAGCTATGTGTAAAATAACAAATATGACGATAAGTATTCTTAAGAGCAAATAGGGCTGCCAACTGTTAATAAATGCTGTCTATATTTTTTTACCCTAATCTATATATATAAGAATGAAAGTTTGTCTGTTTTTTCTGAATTTCCACGGAAATTTGCGATATTTTTTTACCCAAATATCAATATATCAGAAAGTATGCAAGCCAACAGCTCTATACTTTGCACACGTATAGCACCTGACACTCTAGATTAATTTGGAGTAATTAATATGTCAGTGCTGCCAACATGATTCTATGCTTCCTGATAGGTCCAATTTTAAAATATGTTATTTCTATACTAACCAATGGATTTCATCCAAAATTGGCACAACAAGATACCATATTTCCGATTATTTCTAACCAGCACATGCATGACATTGTGGCCAACATGCTTTTACGCGTGCTGATAGATCCAATGTCTAACTGCATGTAACGTCCATTGGACTTCAACCAAATTTTGTATTCTGTACCTTAAGAGATGGAACTAAGAATATATTCAGTCACCAGGGCTGTAGTGCTCTATTAGGCTACATTATACCAGGAATATTTCGAACTAATTCGACATTTCAGTATTACCAACTTAATTTCGTCATTATTCTAGATAGGTTCATATACAGTAGAATAATCATTGGAATGAAAAGTAGGCTCTTTAGTTCGTCACGGACAACATTATTTTATATTAGCAAATTAAAGCCCACATTTGTGACAGATCTGTTTTTAAATATATTTGTATAAAGAAAATTTGATAATTAAGACCAAGTTTAAATATTGTTATCCAAAAGATCTCCTCGCAGTTTTAACATTAGTATTTTCTTTGCTTTGAATAACCGGGGAAGGCCATACTATGTTTGAAACTAATATTTAATTAATAAATATTAATTTAAAACATGTTATTGACTTAGGTGTATTAGATTTATTAAATACCTGTGGGTATTTATTTTAGATTGACTCTCAATAAGGAAACAATAAATATGATGAAGTTCGTAGCATGGCATGTGTATCACAAAAGGTACGATGTTTTTGTATTACGCTTACTTACAAATATATATACAATCTTTAGGTTACAAAAGTTTGTACAAACTTAGTGTAACGTGTCAAACGTATTTACAGATATTATTGCTCAGTTGGTAGAGCCTCCGTGGCTTAGGCGGCAGCATGCCGGCTTCTCACCGCTGGTTTCGTGATTCAAATCCCGGTCACTCCATGTGAGATTTGTGCTGGACAACGCGGTGGCAGTCAGGTTTTTCTCCGGGTACTCCGGTTTTCCCTGTCACAAATTTCCTTCCAGCAACACTCTCCACTATCATTTCATTTCATCTGTCATTCATTTCCTCATTGCCCCGGGGGAGTGCGACAGGCTTCGGCAGCCGGCACAGTTCATATCGTCGCCGCTAGATAGGGGCTTCATTCATTCCATTCCCTGACCTTGTCGGTCGACTGGAAGCACGCAGTGGATTTTCATTTTCATTGCTCAATTGGTATGAAGCACGTCCATAGTTGTTGCGTACCTTATCGAAGCCTAAGTGAACAGGATCAGATGATGAACGCGTGACGATTGAAACATGTCAACCAATTAATTATCCCTTCTTTACACACAAAAGCGTGTTAAAATGTGATAAATATCTCAAGTACTATTTCTGTAATATGTGGAGATAGATTTTGGGACTTCACTATGAAAAAAATGAAAATCCACAGCCTGTTTCCAGTCTCCGACCGGGTCAGGAATGGAATGAATGAAGCCCCCATCTAGCGGCGAGGATATGAACTGTGCCGGCTGCCGAGACCTGTCGCACTCCTCTGGGGCAATGATTAAATGAATGACAGATGAAATGAAATGATAGTGGAGAGTGTTGCTGGAATGAAATTTTGACAGGGAAAACCGGAGTACCCGGAGAAAAACCTGTCTGCCTCCGTTTTGTCCAGCACAGATCTCACATGGAGTGACCGGGATTTGAACCACAGACCCAGTGGTGAGAGGCCGGCGTGCTGCCGCCTAAGCCACGGATGCTTTAAATAGTTGGCCAATACTAGCTGACAAAAATGCAGATCTGAAGTTATAAATCACCAAAAATATACCGCCTAGCATTTTTGGCTGTTGCCTCGGAGGTCCGGGTTCTATTCCCAGCTCTGCCACGAAATTTCATTCTGATCTGAGGTCTGGAACGGGGTTCACTCAGCCTCGTGAGGCAAACTAGGAAGAAGTGGTTCGATTCCCACCTCATTCATCCTGGAAGTGGTCTTCCGTGGTTTCCCACTTCTGCTCCAGACAAATGCCGGGATGAGGCAACGGCTAATTCCTTTTTACTCCTAGCCTCAATTTCAAAACTATACACACTACTACTTAGACTACATTACAATAACACAGGTTATCAGCAAACATCAAAACTCACACACGCAAGTACAGGAGAATGATAACTAAGAAGTCCTAATTCTCGCATACAGTGTGCGTGGTTAAACGCCGCAATTTGTACCTGAGAATCCCAGGTTCTATCTCGGATGGGATTCTGTGTTTCCTCTCCCTCAACCCCTCCAGTGACTCTCATTGTTATTCAAATGTCTATGGGGACATTAAGCGCCCTCTGAGGATAGGGAACGTTAGGGCGTGGGCAAGTCACCCTCGGTCAGTGGCAGCACTTCTACGTCCTATTCAAGTCACTGTCTGCACGTATAGTGGGCCATAGCTATTCGGTGGTTTCTCACTTCTATTCCAGGCAAATGCCGGAATGGTTCCTTAAGTTAAACAACGGCTGCCCTCTTCCCAATCCTTACCTAAATATCATATACACACCAATACAGCCATCACAATAACACAGGTTATCAGACAAAGTTATACACACCCTAGTACATGGGGCTGAATGACCACTCTGTCCGAGCCCCTCAAAGGAACCACAGCTTCTATGCATAAGCATGCTCCAGATTCACCGTTCCCGAACTCTCAGGGCTGGCGAGGAGCCAGTTTTTCAGTGCTTGACAACACTGTGTTTTGCAAATCTTACTCTCCTCTTCTCGCCAGTTATCAACCAGTTGTCCTGATTCATGTAGGTGCTTTGAGATATAGTGGCCATGTAGCCCCATGTACTAGTGTGTTTGCCTGATAACAAGTGTCACTGTGATATCTGTACTGGTATGTGTATTTGTAATTGAGGTACGATTTGGGTAGGAAGATACCGTGGCCTTACGTTAGATACCATCCCGGCATTTGCCTGGAGTAGAAGTGGGAAACCACTTTCAGGGTGGCTGAGGTAGGAATCGAACCCACCTCTTGTCATTTATGCTTCACGAGGTTGAGTGAAACCCGTTTCAATCTTCAGACCAGAATTAAACTTCTTGTCAGAGCCAGAAATTAATTCAGGACCTCTGTATCTGGAGTCTCTATACGTACCCTGAGGTCACAGAAGACGGTCTCTGTTGTATTGTGACATACCAAGCTCTTTTTATTTATTCCAGAATATAAACTGTTGTTTTATGACGTAGATTTAGGATTCTTCACCACTCTAGAAATGAGGTGACTCTCAAAGTTTTGTTAAAATTGGATCACCCATTCTGAGTAAATTTGGCAGTACCGATAATTTAAGGTTGTCAGCACTTACGTCAATGAAACGTGGGGTAGCGATTACTTCATGCATGCAAAGTTTCACCAAAATTGATTTAATCTTTAAGAAATTAAAATGAATGGGATGGACGTAGACACATCCGTGGCTTATACCAGATTTAACTCGCAAACCTACTTCCCCAGCTTTCATAATGAAAAGTAAGATAAAAACAGAAAACGATATCAAAATTAATACCGAAACCTGTTTCAAAATTGAAGTGATATAAGCCATTTTTCAGTGTTGTCTAATTCTGATAAAGAAAGTTTTTCAGTCGGTCAACACGAATTGTGCCCAATTTCATTAGGCGGGAAACAAGTACTTGCATACCCCACAAACTAACACACTCTTTATGCACAAATACCTACTTAATAGGATGACATGTTTCGAATGTCACGCGGTCATCCTCAGATCCTGTTCACTAAGGCTTAACTAGTGTATGATGTTTTTAAATCACAATTAAACACAAATACGTATATGTTGTTGTTTGAGTCTTCAGTCTTTTGACCGGTTTGATGCAGCTGTCCATGCCTCCCTGTCCTGAGCTAATCGTTTCATCTCTACGTAGCTACCACACCCTACTTCCGAGGCAATCTGTTTAACATATTCTAACCTTGGTCTACCCCTACAGTTCTTGTCCTTGACCCTCCCTTCCATAACTAAGCTTCCTATTCCTGGGTGTCTTAGTATGTGTCCTACCAACCTATCTCTTCTCTTCATTAGCAGTCACCAGAAACATCTCTCCTCTCCCACTAGTCTCTTCGTTTGTAACCCTATATACCCATCTGATCTTCATCATTCTCCTGTAACACCATATTTCAAACGCTTCAATTCTCTTCTTTTATGCTGCACCAATAGTCCATGTTTCACTTCCATAGAGCGCCACGCTCCAGACAAAAGCCTTCAGAAATGACTTCCTAATACCTAAATCTATATTCGATGTCAACAAATTCCTTTTCTGTAGAAATGCTTTCCTTGCCTGAGCTAACCTACTTTTTATATCCTCTTTGCTTCGCCCATCACTGGTTATTTTGCTTCCTAAGTAACAGAAGTCTCCTGCTTCCTTTAGTTTTTCACCTGACAATGTGATGTCCATAGAGGTTTCTGATTTATTTCGGCTGCATTCCAATAGATTTATATTACATACGTTTGTAAAACTTGTGTAACGTGTCAACTATTTACAGACAGTAGCCTATAATACACTTCTACGGTCGTTGCGTTAGTATTATTAATGTGGATTAAGTATGTTTCCTGTTGTTTATTGAATTGTTATTATGGATAATCTAAGTATTGAAATCATCTGTCTATTTCGTTATTATTGTTATAAATCAACCGTTCCTATTTAAACTCTTGGCCTAATTGTATTGCAATGTCTCGCGCGGCACATACACAGTTAAAAATATACAAATACACTGGAATGTTGTCAACTTTCCTGACATTTAGAGCTGATTCTTGTGATCCTTGATATTTATGTTTCTACTTATCATAGATCCATTTTGATGTAGTAGAGACTTCATCGTGATATGTTGTTCCTCTCGGTCTTTGAAAGGCTTCTTAATGAGGTTTTACTCTATAGAGAATCCTGTTTCACAAGTCATGACGTAGTTCGGCTTCATTAGCCTCTTTGAAATAGATCTCGACCTAGTTTCCTTTATAATGAAGTAGCAATTTAGAGGTTCCTTCTCCTCATGTTCCTACTAGGCCACGGAGAACAAGATCGTCAGACGAACGAAACCTGTCTTCCAAACAATGTCCCATTTTTGAGAGGTGTATAAAAAGCATATTATTAATCCATGTAGTAGTAGCCTAGTAGTTGTCTTAGGCCAGTGTGAAAAGTAGATCTGTGCGCATGCGTATTTATAATTCGATTAATGAAATGCTTTGTCTACTCAGCCTCATTCCTCGTTCTGTAATGTGAGCTAGAGATTCATCAGATTGACATGGCAAATTCCCTCCCTTTGTATAATACGTAAGTTAGTTCTCGCGGGAATTGAAGTTTAACTCGCTGCATTTATACTCAGTACAATCTAACTTCTGCCAAGTTGCATTTTATTTATTCTCTGTTGCCAAATCGAAAAGTCATTTGATTCCCAGTCAATGCATGTGAGATTTTCGAAGTGAAATGCCATGTCCTGTGGTTCGGATTCCACGTAAAAAGGAGGTCCCGTGGCTCATAATCTACAGATTAACGGTCACGTTAAACTACAAGCTTCCTCCCTTCGAAAAGACCGAGCAGCGCTTAGTCGAATGGCTTATGGTTCACGAGTACACTAAGACCGAGCAGCGCTTAGTTGAATGGCTTATGGTTCACGCGTGGTGAGGGCTAATCCACGGTCTTTAATAGTTGCAGACCCACCTCATTCAATAACATACATCTTATCTAGTTTGGCAACACCTCACATAAACACATCGCAATGACTCCACACAGCACATATGGACAGGGGGGAGAAGGCAGGGAAAAACCAGTCGTTAAGATAACAACCACCGCAGTCGACCGCACCGTGAGTTACAGTGAACACGATAACTGCGCGTAGTTGTAGTAAGGAAGACAATCAGATAAGTAGTTGGCCTATAATATTATAGTTTAACCATAGTTGATTTTTACAACCATATAATCACTCCAAAGTACAAACTCCGGATATCTATCACCAATTAGCATTTCACCTAACATCATATATACTGCATTTAGCATACACCGACAGTTGCAGTACCAATACTGCAACTAAATAATTGTACATATTGTAAATATTTTCACCTGTATTTCAAACATAGATTTTATAGCCTAAGTGTAATGGATCTGATGATGATCGCTTGACGATCGAAACTGGTCATCCTAGTGTATTTATTAATCTCATGTAATTTATTTCAGGATTAGGGCATAACCCATCTATTTTGGGTACATTCGTGTTGACCGACTGAAAAGCACTAAACTCTTGTTTACTAAGGCAACACTGAAACTATGGCTTCAAACACCACAATAGTCACAGATGATATATGATATTACAGTCGCGACAGAAACACACGTTATCAGATACATTCAACACACACCCAAAAGAACGGGTCTGACGGCGAATATTTGTCCCTTCCAAAAACACTGAATTAATGACAACAGAATCTTCAATTACCGTATTAAGGCTCAAGTAGGACTGTTCTGTAGTTATTGTCATCTTAAGGCCACCGCCGCCTCCTTCCCGATCCTCGCCGTAATTGCAAATACACAATATTACAGATACCACAATAACACGACAAATTCTACCCCCACACTCAACTACACGGGGATGAATAACCACGATGTCCAAGCCCTGCTAATGAAAGAACAACAACTAACATAATATGCGAGATACGTTAACAAGACATCCTCTCCCTCAAAGGCACTGACACTAACACGACTTGTGAGGAACAGTAAGAAGATGATGTAGGGACGGTGGTGATCCAACTTAAAGGGAGTAGAGATGAAATAATACTCCCATAGGACTTGTTTCTCCATTCTCTTGGCTTCCTGGCCCCTTCCTCCATTTTTCATTACCTCCCCTCAGTACCACCTGATCTGGAGGGGACAATGCTGCTACAGATGGTCCCTCAGGGTTTACGTAACGACCCCGCAACCCCTATGTTGGTTTAGCTTACAGATCAGTCATACAGTAGTCGGTGCGGTCAGCTTACATTCCATCATTCCCTTCATTAATAGCCCTCGTCTAAAACAAACACGAGAAACGGTGAGCCTGGTCTAAAATCAACCCTCATTCTGTGATCATATATACGTTACAGGCAGAGACTTACTTTTTAGCCTATTTTCAATTTTGAAAAAAATAGGCTTATGAGATACCTTTTGTCCGTGTGTGTGTGTGTGTGCGCGCGCGCGCGCGTGTGTGTGTGAGGAATGTGTGTGTGTGTGTGTCTAATAATTTCTAAACGGCTGGAGCGATTTCAATGAAACTCGGTAAGTTCATAGCACTATTGCGAACGACCCCGACCGTGCCCTTCAAATTTTGTTACGTCTCACCAATCCAACATGGCGGCTGTGCGAAATATATCACCAGCATTCAATATCTCCGAAACTAGTCCCGATATCACCCTGGAATTTTTTGCGGTGATAAAGAGAACTACTAGATGTTCACGTATGTGACCTTTGAAAAACTGGTAACTACAAAACCAACATGGCGGCCACGTGAATTTGCGACTTTTAAATAGATGTTTCTCGCCGTTTAATCAACCAAACGCAATGAAACATGGTACAGTATATGTTTATACATATTGTAATGCACCGACATCTAACTTGGATCAATTGTTTACATAACCACAAGATGGCGGATGTGCGAAATATTTCACCGGCATTCTATATCTCTGAAACTATTAGCGGTATCACTCTGAAATTTGAACGGAGATAAAGGGCACTACTGGAAGTTCATCTATAAGACTTTCAAAAACCGGTTAACTATAAAACAAACATGGCGGCCAAGCGAATTTGAAAATTTTAAATAGACCTTTCTCGCGATTTAATGTTCCAAACTCATTGAAATCTGGTACAGGAAATGTTTATACACATTGTAATTCTCTGGTATCTAATTTAGTTCAATTGTCTACATAACCTCAAGATGGCGGCTTTGCAAATTTTAAAATTAAGTTTTTATTTCTTGTGTCGTAATCATGCGATCGATGTGAAAGTTTGAATAATGAACCTACGAAATAATTTTCCTTTAATGGTACATGACTCTATGGCCTATACATTTAACAATCCAATATGGCGACCATCCAAAATATTTAGACGGCTCTGAATATCTACGAATCTATTATAGCAATCAAACTGAATTTTTTTAAAGGTTTAAGTTTTAGCGTTGAGCGTCTGTGTTTAACTATTGCGAAATTTAAACGTAGACTGTTATTGTAAACTTACATACTGACATACTTTTTCTAATTGATGTGACCACCTCATGGTGTAGCGGCTACCATCCTTGGCTGTCACCTCAGAGGCCCGGGTTCAATTCACGACTCTGCCAATAAATTTAATTCTTGTCTGAGGGCTGGAACGGGATACAGTCAGCTTCGTGAGGCAAAACTGAGAAGAGGAGGGGTACTTGGGTGTGTAGAAGATGTCTGATAACCTGTGTCACTGTGGTGTCTCTACTAGTGTGTGTATTCTTTTTAATCGAGTTAAGATTTGGGTAGGAAGGTATCATCCCGGCATTTTCCTGGAGTAGAGGTGGTTAAACCATGGGAAACGTAGTGAGTTATTGTTGTTTAAGGGGCGGAACTACGAGGTAATCTGCCCCTCATGGGAAACTACTTCCAGAATGGCTGAGATAGGAATCGAACCCACCTTGCCTCAGTTTTGACTCACAAGGCGGAGTGTATCCCGTTCCAACCCTGAGACCAGAATACATTTCTTGGCAGAGCCGGGAATCGAACCCGGGCCTCCGCAGTAATAGTCAAGAATGCTAGCTACTACATGGTGGACTGGCTTTTACCTATTCAGTTTACATTATTTTTCAATAAGGAGTCGTATAAAAGTCAACTTTCCCACAACAATGAAACGCTAAGTGGTGGTGTTCATTATGTTTATTATTATTATTAATATTATTATTATTGTATTGTATTATAATATATATATTTATATTATATAACATTTTATTTTTATCATCATCATCATTAGGGTTCGGAAGTATAAGACCTAAAGAAGTACAAAATATGCAAGCAAATATGCCCTAAAAACTAGCTAAATATGACCTAAACTATGAAATATGACATGAATTTTTGGGATATTACTAACATACAGTAAAGGTCATAAGTGCCAAAACGTGTTCAGCGATAATACACCAGACACATTTAATCATACAAACTAACAGAGAGCTACAGTACATTGAAATTTTCAACATTCATTCAGTATCATACCCTTGAGATGCAGTTCTTGCTCGATTTTCCTAAAAGACATAACATGGCATTTCCTTGTTTGCTAATTGCTTCTGAGCTAAATATATCTACTGGAGTGACATCCTATTGAAAGGCGGAAGCACACTATCGTCATGTTCCGTGACCTCATGCGTTCAGTGTCGCAATCTAACTTGTCCAGAAAGATGTGCTAAAAGACGTCCTTACAGGAGCGCCTTCTTGGAATCAGGTATTCTAAACCTGCTATCTGCCAGTTCTGGGAAAAGAAAGAAAAATATACTGTATCTACTACACTATTCGGAAATCCTGTGTTTGAAACTCGACGCAGATAACACGTACCTTGTTAACGATGCCTAAATTTAAAAAAAAATGCTGAAATCATGACCAAATATGACCTTATATCACTAAAATATGACCAAATATGATCAAAAACAATAAAAATGGCTGAAATGTGCATTTATAGGCAACATCAAATTGCTTTAAATGTGGTCAGGGACCCGCCATTCAAATTTATTTTTCAGATTTCAGGTAAAATGAGCTCAGGAAAAAATATGACTTTTCCTTAACATCCGAACCTTAATCATCATCTTCTTCTCCATGTCATCTAGCCTCACATCATCCAGCTTCCTGTCTGCAGCGTTAATATAAATATCCCTTGTGTGTAAAATCCGTTTATTATTTTCATTTTGAATAAAGATAATGGCACGTCACGCCAGTGTGCGGTGTTGACGGGTTTAATACCTGTTGTGAGGTTGCTGGCTCATTGGAGATGGCTGTGCATCGCCGCGCAGGGGTAGGGTGACAAGCTGCAGCCATACTGTGATAGCAGCCTTATCCACGCTCCACCATACACTCGTGCCAGGTTATCACATGTCACATGAATAAGGCCAATTAATGAAAATAATAGGGGGTGCACAAACTAGTCGCTACATTTCAAACTGGAGAGAAATGGTCTTCAATGCAATAGCAAGGAACTGGGGTGGGAATTTCACTGAATACTCACCGGCAAACAACTTCATGACCGATAAGATTAATTTAACTTCTTTATAATGGGCAGCTATGTTAAAACTAAATGCAAATTATGCCAACTTCAGAGGCGTCCCTGGCAATAACGAAGGATGTACGGGCAATCCCCTTTGTCGAAGATGTACAAAGGCAACTGAAACATCAAGTCATATACTTAGATATTGTCCCTTCAATTCACTAATTTTTAACAGTAAACATCGCGAAGTTAAACAAGCAATCATCGACATGCTGAGCAAGAACGGATTTGAATGTAGCGAAAAGGTCCAAAGAGCTGTTATTGTTGTATTCCATAAACACCAGACGAAGCTTATGTGGGTTGAACCAAACATTCATTGTAAGAAGAATACACCAGATCACGCTGAATAAGTTGGCCCGCAGAAAAAAAATGAAGATTGAATCCCACTCTTTTAGGTAAAATATCACGATTGATTCAGGAATCACATCTTCAATGTATGAGGTCTGATAGCCTATTTGGTGCTATAGACACTATCAGAAAGTTGTGGAACTGTTCCAGAAGTTCGGCTTAGAAAATAATCTCCTAATTACTCTCGCTGAAGACATCATTCCTGACTCTTGAGTCATACTGTAGCAACATATCTGCAAGAATACTGACAGCACTGATTACAATAAAAAAGTTCCAAATTTGTCACACAATTTGTATTCTACATCATTATCGATTAGATATCCTAACAAGGATTTGTGTTTTGAGGTATCTAGATAGAAACCAAGCAGCTTCAGTTATTTGTTTTATATATCAATCAATAAATCGATCCCTCAATCCTGAGGATCGTGATCTCCGAGGAGGCTATTGCTTATTCTTTTTCATCTCTCATGGTCTTCGGACAAACGTCCTGCACCAAGAAGTTTCCGCCCAGTCGAATTCTTGATAATGGTTTCTCTTTTCTGGGACATTTCCAAGGATAATAACTCTCTCTCAAATGTCCTTGCCACGACGCATTACAAGTCTCTCTCAAATGTCCTTCCCACGACGCATTACGAGTCCAAAGAATTTGGTAACTCTTTGTCCACATATTGGTGATAACCTAGATCTGAGGTGGAACTCATTAACAATGGACTCATTGGTGCATAAATGCCGTCCAAGGTACGCGCAACATCCTTCGCTAGCACCACATTTAAAAGAATCTTATTGAATCCTGGCGTAGTCAGCTGGCATTTGAGGGTGCGCAAATTTGAGGGAGCCGTGTCAGTAGATTTACTGGCACATTAAAGATCCCATTCGGGGCAAAATTCTGACACTCCGGCGTCTATAAAAGCCAGAGTAGTTAAAAGGGTCGTAAAACAAATAACATTATTATTATAAAATAACTTTCTTCCTGTCTATGGCATTAATGCCCATATCTCGGCTCTATACAGAAATACTGAAAATACTTCTAGCCTCTTCTTTAATTGGACAAATTTAGCATTAAATTTTGCTAGCACCGCTGCCTGAATCAGCAATTTTATTACAAACACATGATTGTTAAAAAGAAGTCCACCCCGGTAGTGGATGCTAGAAACAAAACTTCCACTTCCAGACATTCAAATGCCCCTGGGAGCAAAGATGGCCATTCATGGATCTGAAATGTAAGATAATTATAAGTCATGTAACTTACTTTTCAGTCAGGCTGTGAAACAGAAAATATTTTTCACATTAAAATCCCTCCAATTTTCGTCTCTTTGCTCGCCACAGAGGTCGGAATAAAGCCTCTGTGTCTCTGACTCACGCAGTTGACAGGAGCGCCTGCTGGAGGCTTCCCGCAGTACACACTCGCGCGATAAGTTACATAATCCTCTCCTGGCTTCTGTCTCTTCTTGCGGCATCGCATAAAATGTTGACATGAATGAAATGGTGAGAGAAAATTAAATTCCCAGTCTCGCTTTTATTTCTGAATTATATTTTAAACGGTTCTTTAAAGTGGACTCGACTTGTACTAGCAACAGCACTGTAAAAGCATTCTCCAGAGGGATATACCCGACGGCAAAATAAATCTTTTAGCACCGGTATAGTCTGTGAGTAGAATTGGATTTACTTTACAGAACCATGTCAGGTTGTCGTTCGCTGATACGTCGCGTCTTTCAAATAGCATTGCATTCTTATTGCTTATAATAATAGTAATAATAATAATAATATTAATAATAATATGATATAGAGATAAATCGTCGTCAAATTGTACAGTATATTATTAATTAATTTATCTGTCTATTTATTTATTTATTTATTTATTGATGTGTAACATCTTTCCGCTCGGTTGCTGGATAGTTTTGTGGGAGTGATTTTGAAAATTGGGGACGGAAGTGGACCGGAACGATCGAGCTGGCAGTGGTGGATCAAACGGAAGTATGCACTGCCAGCTCGATCGATCAAACGGAAGTGTACTAGCTGGCAGTGGTGAACAACGGAAGTATGCACTGCCCACTCGTTCGATCAAACGGAAGTGTACTAGCTGGCAGTGGTGGACAACGGAAGTATGCACTGCCCGCTCGATCGATCGAATGGAAGTGTGTCCTAGCTGGCAGTGGTGGATCGAACGGAAGTATAAGACGCACTTTCAACTCAATCGATCGATCCAGCTGGCACTGGTAAGAGAAACAATCAACGCGCGGTGTCGAAAATTGATACCATGACGCACTCTCGGCCGTGTGGAATGTATATGACATACTGAACGGAAAACGCTCATGCGAACTCTGGTGTCAAGTGATTTAAAGAAATGACATGGTACATGTTCGAAGTCTTCGTATCAGTATTTAAATGGTAAAATGCCTTAATATCAATCATTGTAAGTAGTCGGCATTGCTTTGGCATAAGGCATTTTAAACTCAATGTCACTCAGGAACATTATCGAAAGAAGTAAAATATAAATGAAACTTAATTCCGTAATGCAGTATTATTGGAACGTGGAAATAAGGCACCATCTTGTGCACAATATTTGCGTAGTCGAAATAGCCGTGGGGTTATTGCTTATGACTGTGAATCTAGAGATCTTGGGTTCGAATCCTGGGCGGGGTAGATATTTTTGCTACCAGATTATCATTTTAAACGATATTTATCATATTAATATGACTCATTTTAACAGAATCCATATGAAATTACGTGTTGGTCTGTGAATGAAGAGGACCTGTTTATAAGGAATTTAAGGTTATGAGCGGTGTCGCGTCTATTAATCTAGTTGATCCATATCGTATTCTTTATTTAGGCTAGTGCTGATGGAAGCTACAAATCATCTAATAAAATGATTTCCGTATTATAAACTACAATATCTGTAAAACACTCCCTTTTACAATAGATTAATATTTGTGCCAATATTTCTATAAAATACCGGTGTATCAACAATTTCACGTGAGGTTTCTTCTATGTCAGATGTTACACATCATATGCGACCACTGTAAGGCTCGTAATTTTTATTTATTTATCTTTTTACTGTATTTATGTATTTGTTTAGTTAGTTAGTTAGTTAGTTAGTTAGGTAGTAAGTTACCGTAGCAAGTATCAGCAAGTGAGATTGTGGAAGCACTGGGTTAAATTAAAAACCTGTACGAAAGTGATACACTTTGATTGGTTATAAATAATAATACCCTATCAAGTATTATTTCATGTTTCCTCAAGAAATGCACAATTGTTAAACCGTGCTATTTATCATTTCACATTAGACAGACTAAGGTTTGATGTCATGCTCCTGTAGAGTCAGATGGTGTCGGACCTTGAACTACCCCATCAGAGTGACATTTGTTAATGAATGAGTCATCAGCGACTTACAGTCGTGAAATTGGGACCTACTTGCCAACGCATTTTAAGGAAATATAACATATATAAAATCATAGATGGAAGTCATATTAGTACAGCCAGAGACTTGGTATTTAACAGGTAAAGGGAAATGGACGTTTCATTTTGCAGAAAACTGCAAGCCAATCGGTTGTGCAATTCATTCATATGTTAAATCTGGATTCCTTCAAATATATCTCATTTTCATAAATTATTCCAGACATAAGAACTTATTGCAACTTAAATATCCTGGGCACTAGTTCACCACGGTGACTGCGTATTTACTAATGAAACCTAAATTTAATCACCCTCCTGTACAAAGAAATTAGTTTTATGTTTTTTTATCTATTTCTTATCCTACCCATAAATAAAAAGAAAACGCTCCGTGACGTCTAACGGGACGTAACTGATGAAACTTAATTCAAACCAGTTCTTCTCGAGCTATAATATGAAATACGAGTGTAGGTCTGTGTTCAATATGTTCTTGCTTTTTGTAAATATTTTGGCATACTCTGTCCATCAGAGTAGCTCCAGTACGTGAGGGATTCTCTAACAAAAGACATAAATAAAAAATTGGACACTAGGAGCTAATTTGTATGAAGTAGATAATACTTTAGTCATTGCCAAGCTGCAACTCGATTATTGGTAGGTATCAGGCTGGTGGGATCATTACAGCCTCCTAATTTTTGGGTTATTTCCTCAATTTGGAGAAAGAAATATTCTGCCCACGTGGACTTAAATGTTGTTCCTTCCACGGTATTAGTGATAGAAATCAATCAATGCCAAAGTTTTAGATCACTGTCGATGAAAATCTACAATATTTACATTTGCATATTCTGAGGACCATGTATTTTCTTAATTTCGCTCGTGGATCACATATCGTCGGATTACAAGTGAAACACACTCAAATAGAAAGGAAGTTTGTAGTTTTACGTGACCGTTAGTCTCGCGAATATGAGCCATGGGACTATCTTTCTACGTGTAATCCGAACCTCAGGCAATGGCATTTCACTTTGTAAATTTCACATGCATTGACCGGGAATTGAACCCGGTCAGCCGTGGTAAGTGACCAACAGCTTGACCACTGAGCCAGCACTCCCCTTGAAACACAATTAGTCACAGAAAAAATGTGTAAGGAAATGAGCATAACGTAAGGATACTCAAGGCTCATCCTTTCTAGTACGTGTCCTCTGACAGTGTTTCAATTGTATGCTGTCGATGTGGCAGCTTGGAGCTAACACGAGCCTCTTCACATTCATGTTTTATGACGTATTCATCCTTGATGATGATATGCCTCAGTTTGTGTGTATCTTACCAATGGTCGATCAAGAGAAGAGAAAGTGTAGAAAATGTTCACATTTCAGTGTAGCCTACTGTACTTGGATACTGGAAGATAAGCCACTCTTGGTGAAATCTCAGGCGAGTTGATAAAGACCTGTGGATGCTGGCCTCCCACCATTTAGGTCGTTGATTAAACAGAATCTGGTTGTTGAGCCATGGGGGTGGAGGGACAATGCGCTTAATGGGGCGGTTCAGCTGATGCCTGGCTAGCGTCGTACAATACAGAGAGACCTATCGACCGACGCGGTGGTTTACTCCCAATACAACACACCACGTTTCTCACATTTCAGTCTTGATGATGTGAAGACGACTGAACAGGAACTGACAGTATGGACGGTCTCACAATTTCAGTACTTTACCGCATTGGATGATTTCAGTATATCATGATGTAATCGGGAGTACACAGACGTGGTCTAATTTGTTATATCGGATAAAAGACACTCTAAGTGTGTCAATACCCTTAATGTAGTCTTAAAATAATGTTTCCATAACTGCATACACTTGTACAGTTTCAAGTATTCGTACGTGTCTAGGGGAATATTTCAGTGTAGTCAATGGATTGGCGTCTCCGATGACGTACGGACGTTGATGTTCGTTTGTTTCATTAAATGTGGATGCAGTCGCATATGTTCAAGAGCGAGGCTTGGTCGTGAATTAAGAACGTTCATAAATTACTCTTAGTTGTAAGGTTGCTCTGCACTCTTCTTCTAAAGCCATGCTGAGACAAAGTCATAGGTGGTTACTGGGTTAGACGACGGTCAAAATTTACTACTTGTACTACAAGCAAATTTGTGTTTGTATGTAAAACCTTATTACACACAGAATTTTCAACATGTATGCATCGTTTAAACCTTTAGTGTCACGTATGACATCATGGGTGCCACCATTTTGTGACTAGGGTGATTTTTTTTTTAGTGCAAGGAATCGCGTTTCCGTAGTTTCCACCATCTAACTATCTCGAATATTGATATTGTTTAATTATATTTATATGCACTCCATGATGCTCGCAATTACATAATTAATGTATAATGAATGCTCTGTTATTACTAGACAGTGAGTGCCATCTTTTTAGCAATAATTATTATGCAGAAGGAGTGTGATATTCTTTATGGAGCAAGTACAGAGTTAAATACTTTCTGACTTCCAAGAATTAAACTAAATATGGAATAACTAAATTTACAATTTACTAATTTTACAACCACCGGTAATGATTGAGAAAATATCGAAAAAATTTGGAGGTTAACACATAATCAAAGTTAAAATTGGGAAAATATTCAAAACGTTTGGAGGTTAACACATAATCAAGGTTAAAATTGAGAAAATGGATGTCTTTTCCAATTATTTTGCCACGTCTGTAATGGCCGATCCGATGAACTGCTTTATCTGTTTTCTCCAATAAGCGACTATGCCGAGTGTTACTGGGGTTGGGAATTCCAGATATCCACGTGTGAGAACACACCATTCTAAGAATTGTTGCTAGACTCAGTAAGAGCGATGATTCTTTAGCTCTAAAGAGAACTTTCCGCTGTCAATAAAGTTAAAATTTACATGAAAAATCTCACACAAAAAAACAGGATTTTTTCTGGTTGGACCGCTTTCACTCCCAAGTGATGAATGGTAATAAAAATGAATAAACAATGTATTTCACCTTGAAAACCAATACAGTATTCCACCGGTCGGTACCTCTATAGGGAGGACATAATATTGTGGGAGCTTTCAGTTCCCACAGCAAAGAAGTGCGGTGTACTTCACATATATGGAACATAATGCATGGTCTCTTACCCCAGTGCCGGCCCAGGCACGGTCACCAAGAGCCCACTGATGAGCCTGAATTGGTATATCTAGGCGAAACCCCACAGAAGCCCCGGCAAAAACCTACAAGAATTGATAGGATTTTGTTCCATGACCGTGAAAGCCTATATAATAATAATATTCTCCTTTGTATTTACTGTAGGTAAGTTGTAGACATATAGCCTACGTGAGCTTCCGCCGTATTTACTGATTGCTTGTGGGCATGGGTCTGCGAAACTCATCCTCGTGGATCTCATTACTTTGCGTTGATCAGTAAACTGTTGCTTAGCCAACTTTTTTTTTGGCAGATGACCTCGTAGTTACGCTCCTTAAAACAACAATAACTAACTAACTAAACTTTTTTTTATCCCTTGCAAAGAACACAACTTGGGGACATAAAAATTAGGACCTGTCGTGCCTTTTATTCTATTCGTGGCTTAAGATATCATAGTCATCAGCAACAATGTAGTAGGATGCGCGTGAATCAGTTAATATGTGATACATGTTTATTGTAGCATGCAGAGCTTCTATGCCCAAGATCTCGGGTTCAAATCCGGCCGAAGTCGTCGGATTTTTAAGAGCGTTAAAATCCCTCAGTATGCCTTCCTTTGGAGGTGAAGTAAAGTCGGCGGTCCCATGTCATAGATTTATGGCATGTTAAAGAACCTTCCACTAATTACATCTGTGTGAAGCTAAATTGTATAGGTTAAGAATGTAAACAACGCTCTTAGGTTCCTACATTCGTTTCCAAGAGCCGACTGCGGTGGCTTCTGGTAGCTAAGTTCTGAACTAGTAGCCGTTGACGGTAGCGTTTGGCGGCAAAAGTAGGAACTATTTGAAAAATTCAGAAGTCTGCAGTCCTTATTTTAATTAAAAAACAGATAACACACTCTAATACAGTCATCACAATTAACACCGGTTATCAGAGAGATTCTACACACACCCAAAGTACACGGGGCTACATAACCGCGTTGTCGCAGCCCCTAAACTTAGGAACCAACCAACCAGCATGTTTATTCTTCTTTATTCCAATTTTGTAGCTTTTAATCATATTAACAATAATTGGAACTGATGTACAATTTTTCAACTGGTGTTTTGAGGCTTTTAGAGCCTCCTTTAGTGACATAAAGACGCCATTTTAGGCTTATATAATCAAATTATTAGAGCTTAAAAGTGCTTTGCCTAGTTTCCATACTTCAAGGTGATTATCAAGGCGTACTTGACTTGGATGTGTGAAGTTACAACAAATACGGAACAATCTATTCGTATCGATAGTGTGCGTTAGTCTCTGAGGACTTAAACCTGTTTGTTCAAAACCTCGAGGGATTCTTCCCATGCTTCTGCCTGGTTATTTGCTATTCCCTTTCTTGATCCGTTTTCCCTTACGTTGTTTGCGTCTCTCGTATTTACATCTTGTTCTCTTATTTATTCTTCCTTGTTCCCTCCCTTCTCTTATCTCCTTGACTATTTATCTTCCGTGCCTGGCTTGTTACGTATCTACCTCCACTCTCTTATCTTTATTTCATTTCTTCTCATCCCTCTGCTGGCTCTCCATTACAGCTCTTCATATGCAAACAGCTTCCCTATCACGAGATCAAACAATGTACCATTCCAATCCATTATTGAAAGCCTTTGTATATTGGAGTACTCCTTTGTAAATGTGGAACTACTATTAATTTTTATGGAATCGCTGGATGTGCAGTTTTACTTCCTAAGTGGTTTCATTTTAAACGATCCATTATTCGTTACAAGCAACCTCCGCCAAAGAGGACACTGTACTCAAAGTAGGTAGTATCATATTGTTTACTGTAACCCATTACATAAGTTGTTGTTGCTTATTTTAAGGGTCATAATCTGGGCATTTTTGATTGAACAACAAGTTCAATTTCAAGTAGTTCCAACTTCGGCTACCAGATGCCACTGTCACTAACACTAGCGGCGAACGTTGGAACTTGATAGAGCATTGTGTACTAGCCAAATATAACCTACAATCTTTGCTACACACTACCAATTGCAGTGGAAGGTTCTTTTTCGTGCCATAAATCTATGACATGGGCCTGCCGGTTTTACTTCCCCTCCGTGTATTTTGTTTGTGTAACTTATGTGATGACCTATGTTACTGTGATGACTCTACTAATATGTGTGTTTGTAAATTGGAGATATGATTTGGAAGGAGGCGGCCATGGCCTCTAGTTAGGAACCATCCCAGCATGGTTCCTAACTTTATACCATAGTCGCCTTCTTACAAATCCTAGCCTCAATTACAAATACACACACTACGGGGCTAAATGTTCACGATTTGGAAAAGCCCCTAAATGAATCGACAACAACAACAATAACAGCAACAAGACATTGAACCTCAGCTAATGGCCGCCCAGTAGAGTTCGGATTTCATCGATAGATGGCAGTGTAAGTGGAACGTCACAATTAGAGTGTAAATCGCCTAAATGGCTCCCAACCCAAAGGATCTACACCAAATATCTGACGCCATACGATTATTATTATTATTATTATTATTATTATTATTATTATTATTATTATTTTGTATTAAATTAAAAATTGGAAACCACAGAAATTCTTTTTAAGGGCCGTTGACAGTAGGGCGCAGACTTCCTCGTGTTCTGAGTGCAGAGAAAGCCTGGTGTGGATAGTCATTTGCTGTTGGTAATTCTTTAAATGACTTGTCATATCATGGCTATCATCCCCGTGTACTTGGGTGTGATTTTGAATTGTCTGATAACCTATGTTGCTGTGGTGACTGTTGTACTGTGCGTAATTTTGATTATAATTATTACAGAGTCGGAAAAGGGGTAGGTGCTCTGGGACTTGAAATAAGGTACTATCCCGATATTTGTCTGGAGGGGAAATAGCCATGTCTGTACTGGGATTTGAACCTCCGATCTCCGGACTTGCTGCAGCGCTCCATCGTGGTCGTGGTGAGCGATTTAATGCACACAGCTATGCAACGGGATAGTGGGCAATCAGAACTGCATTCTTTATAAAGTTCTAGCCATCAGTGCGTGTGTGCTATGATCTAGTTACACCATTGTATATTACTTTATGTCTGTTTATTGCTTTATTGAAAATTGATAGTCTGTTCCTTACTTCACCATACAATTACCAGAAAAAGATTGGACTAAACTGCTGTGGTAAAGTTAAAAATACAGGTCTCGCAAGCTGGTTAGAGAAATTAATTCTCTTCACGACCTTGACCCATACACGCGAACCTCTGCAGATATAATTTAAAAATTAATTAAATCGCTAGAATAAATTTAATTAAGTTGTGAGTAATAATTGGGAAAACGTAATCACAGAAATCATTTCTGATTGCGAATGCTGGTAACATCTTGATATCAGTCTCAGTACGTCTATGACCTGGTGGGGGGAGATGGTATTCCTGTTAATTAGGTTCATATATTAGAGTGACACTAACTGTTACCTTAACATGCGCGTACCATCCAATCTATTGAATTAGTTTATATTGAAGCAGATATAATACTTTCCTCAAATAACATGCGGTTGAAAGAAGGAAAAAAATAATAAGTAAATAAGTGTTTTATTATTTCCCCCATGCCTTTTTCCTCATTTACTCCAGGCAAAGTCTGGGATGGGACCTTTTAAGTATCTGTGCACGATATACATGATAATATCGGTTGTAGTCAAATATCTATTTGGAGGCTACTGTCCCCATTGGAGCTGTTGTGCTATATAGTGACAATTTGTCGATCGCCGTTAGAACGCTCACGAACACTGTGCGACAGGAATCAAATCATCGTCCCTGGATTGCAACAAAATATAGCATGGAAATTGAGTTTTTAAACTTGCCGTTGTTTTTTTTTACAAAGCACGTTGGTCTATGTCCGCAGTCGTGCGCTTGGGGAGTAAACATTAATCATGGAGTAGCTACAAAACAAAAATAAGGGGGCTTCAAATAGATTATACATGATTTGAAGCGAACTATAGGTCATGGGTCAAATTAGAGATAATAGAAGCCCCAGTCCCCAGTCCACGGGCTAGATGGCGCGGCGGTATCATGGCCGCGATTAGCATAATCAGCAGGACGGTTCAGGTGGCTCTGAGGCCGCTGCCACTGTCACCAGACACCGCACTGCCCTCTGCCTGTCATTAGCGCAACTAGCTTCTTGTTACGTCATAATAATTATAATAATACTGAGTGAATATGACACTTGCATTGTTTATTGCGTCACTTCTCATTGTAGGCTTTTAGCTGGGATCCCCTCGCACCCATCCATATAGCTGAGGGGATAAACTGTGCTCCAGGAGGGAATTGGGGAGCTTCGCGCCTCGGATATTTGAATTGCCACTCGCACTCCAGGGAAGGCTCCTCATTTGTTGTTTGTTGGCATGTGGCCCCGATATAGTTGTGTGTGTGTATTCTGTATGGTAACCTGTGTTATTGTGATGGCTGTAGTAGTGTATTTTTAATAGGAGCTAAGATTTGGAAGGAGGTGGCCGTGGCCGAGGCCTTAGGTTAGGAACCACTCCGGTATTAGCCAGGAACAGAAGTGGCAAAAAAAAAAACGGAAAACCACTTCTAGGGCAACTGGGGTATTCGAACCCACGTCTCTTCAGTTCTGCCTCTGAATGATGAGTGTACCCCGTTCCTGCCCACAGACCAAAATTAAATTTCCTGGCATGGCCGGGTATAGAACCCGGACCTCAGAGCTGACGGCCAAAAATATTCTGATATTATCCAGTCTCGCGACACCATTCACGGTGTGGGATCTTCGAGTTGAAGTGTCACGTCCAGTGGTTCGGATTCCATGTAGATAGGACGTCCCATGGCTTATGGTCACGTGTAATCCTTCTTCCCTTCCTTCCTTCCTTCCTTCCTACCCCTGCCGCGGGTGTTGACCTCTCTTAACACTACCACAATAGAAAGCTGCAGAAAGTCCGGACATCATAGATTCCAGTCTCTGCCTGGACAGTGATTAACCTTTTTGTAATTTTTCCCCGGGTTCTTCCACACTCCATCAAGGAAAAAACCAGGATAGTACCTTATTACACGTCCCGGGGAATATACCCCATTCCCGACCCGAAGAATTACAGTTACACATACTACTACAGGCGCCACAGAAACACAGGTCATTGGAGAAATTGAACAAGCTGATGACCAAGATGTCCAAGCCCCTAAAACAAATTAACAACAACAAATAACTTCTTTGACGAGGTAAAAGTACTTCGCCTCACACTCTCAACTCGCTCCCGAACCCATATAAAAAGGGAGTAACTTGGGTGGAAATATATTAGACTATCATTATTACAGTACTACCATTATTATATTATTATTACTATTGTTATTACCATATTATTATTATTATTATTATTATAATTGTCATTATTATTATTATTAGACTATTATTATACTATCATTATTAGGTCTATTATTATTAGTTTTAGGCCTATTATTACCATTATTTTTGTATTATTTGACTATCAGTATTAGGTCTATTATAAGATTATTGTTATTATTATTTTTATTATTATTATTATTATTATTATTATCGTGTCGGAAGCAATTTTCAGTGTTGCCTTAGTAAATGGAATTTAAATGCCTTTCAGTCGGTCAACAGGATTGTACCCAAATTATAATGGGTACTCTTCCCTAAACCTGAGAGAAATTACATTTGACTAGTTATAATTTAAAATAATTTAAATTTCAATATTATTATGAATATTAATATTACCTAATGGAGGCGGCAATAAGATAAAACACCACTCAAGTTGCATTATCTTGTTAGCGAGTTTCTGACAGGAAAAAAATACAACAAAGAACAAGGAAGAAGCAACTCACTTTGTGTGATCCTTCATTCGGAATTTATGACAAAGCGGAAATTTGTCTCGTATGTCGTGGTGATGCGCGCGGACACATGACCTTTATTCTGCCTATTGATGGATATGTGGCTCCTTCCTTTGTGTGTCTCTTCTCTTTTCTCTTCCCATTTGTCCACTCCGCACCTTCCTGTCCTCGTTATCTCCTCTCTCTCCCTCCCACTCTCCAGTTTCAATTAAGGTGGACACACGTTTATCATCTTTTGTATTCGCATACAACACCCAAACCACGTATGTGGACTGCAGTGAAAATGGTGTCGTACGCTCTGCTCGTTCAACGAAACTACAACAAAAATTACACAGTGTTTTTTTATTCTCTTTTATATTATTTTTGTCTGCAAAAGAGAATAACACAAAAGTAGAAGATTTACAGCCCTGGAATCCCAGAGAATACACTTTGCACTTTGCCCACGAGCTGGGAGTCTTGGTACTGTGTACGTAGATAATGGAAACTTGCAATTACAAAACACGCAAAGAACTTTTATATTATGTCTCTTCCCTCTATTTTTAAAGTAATAACTCTGGATAAACTTTAATTTCTAGTATATTTATGGAGTGTTTTTTTTACTTTTAATCTTCCCTTTGTGCAATAAGTAATTAGAACAAATTTTATTCTCAACATTTCACCAGTTAATATGCCTAATTATGCTGAATTGAGATTTAAGTTATCTGATTCGTGCACACTCCCCTATTGCGTCTTCCAGGAAATAAACATTTCGCTCATTTGCTAAAACAGTGCCGCAATTAATATCTTAGTGTAGAATACATCAATAGATCGTGCGTCACCTGACACACTGCAAAGAAATGCATTAAATCAGGTCTATAGATTTGTATTAATACCTTTCCATGTTATGTTATTCATGAATTCTAATAGTTTTAATGTGCTCGAAATTAGCTCTGAATAATTATATTATTAATTTTATGTTATTTTTTTCATATAACAGGTCGGAAAAACGTAATTGGACATTGTGAATTTCACCCGATAAATGGCCTTCCCTTGTAGCTTCACTTTGGGAATTTGTCCGTAAACTCAGAACCCCTTGTACCTGGGGCACTCAACAATATCATCAGTCCCAAAAGCAAAAATAATAACCCTATTACGTATTGGAATATGAACGTCGTGAGAACAGAAACATGCGTTTCACTTTCTGAGTCCCCAGATCATCTATCCCGACAGGAACATAGAAGGAATGGCTACGGAATTAGTTGAGAAAGATGTCGCAGTAGTGGATAGAATGAGGGAAACGCAACAAATAAATGAGATCTGTTCACAGGCGGTAACACACGCCTAATGAGATTGGCTTGTGGAATGTCAGAAGACTGACCAGATGCAAGGATTCAAACAGGATTATGCTAAGAGTGGGCCAATGGCTGTGTGCTTTTACTGTTAAATAGCGAGTGAAATGTATATAGAAGCAGTGACGTATAGAGGCTTGGGATCAACTTCTTCAGGCCCTCGCTATACAACTGCCTGACTGACTTGCGTCCCTGTTGGACCTAGGAATGTTTTATTTACTTTAGAGCCATGTTGTCAACACTTGTTGAACTATGAAGTACTACAGTTCCCCGTGGTTTTTCAAATCTACTCTAGGCATGGTTCCTAACTTACGGACACAGCCACCTCCTTCCATTACCTAGCTTTAATTACAAATGCACACACTACTACATCCACCACTATGATACAGGTTATCAGACAGATTCCATGCACACCTAAGTACACGGGGCTACACGACTACGTTCTCAAGAAGCTACTTTAATAAATTAATTAAGAACAACAACTTATTAGATTGACAACCTATTAGTTCTACACGTTCTCAGAAATAAAATCGAGAAACGTATTTTCCGATTCTCCCATGTATTTCTGTCGAGGTCTGGTGCGGCGCGTCCAGCTGATGTTCGGCACTGGTTTACATTACATAGTTTAGAGACCAAGTTCGCCGGTTTGCTTGCCTAACAATATCATATTGAATTTCTAGCAAATCTTTTTCAACTTGACACTTTACATCAACTTGGCCAATCAGCAGAGCGTATGGTCAAACAAGTATTAGAACTCAAACAAGGGGGTGAACTTGGTGTCTTGTGGTCATGTGACCGCAGGGGATTGGTTGGCTTTACGGAGAGCGGAAGCGGGGGGGGGGAGGGAGGGGAGTAGTTCGCAAGTTGGCAGTCATGTCAAACATGTACCGCTTTCTGGGAAACCAACCAAAATCATGTTACTGAAGAGTATTCGCTCTTGCTCAAGATTTATGACTGTTTCCTTGAAATGCGGTTAGGATAGAGAGTTTATAAAATCATTGTTGTTTCTAACGAGTAAAACTTGAAAATAAAACCGTCGTTGGTATCTGTTACATTCCGGACAAGCGTGGAACGGTCTATGCCCGAACACAGCTCATTTCCAAGTATGAGAAGGAAGGAAGCTTGGTGTTAAACGTGACCGTCAATCTCGCGATCATGAGCCATGGGACCTCCTTTTTACGTGGAATCCGTACCACAGGACATGGTATTTTTCTTAAGAAATCTCACATGCATTGACCGGGAATCAAACCCGGTCCGCCTTGGTGAGAGGCAAACAGCTTGACCGCTGTGCCACCACGCCCCCTCTTACAAGTGTGAGACCAATGCAGAGTGACTTAATGACATCGATTCTATGATTTTTAGAAGTCCATTATGACAGATTCCCACAATAGAACACACTATCTTGTGTAGCCGCTAGCGTTCTTGGCCGTCACTCCAGAGGTCCGGGTTCGATTCCCGGCTCTCCCAAGAAATTTCATTCTTGTCTGAGGCTGGAATGGGGTGCACTCAGCCTTATGAGGCAAAACTGACTAGCGGTTGATTTGATTCTCAGCTCAACCATCCTGGAAGTAGTTTTCCATGGTTTCTCATTTCTACTGCATGCATATGCCGGGATGATTCCTAACTTAAGTTCACGGCCGCCTCTTTTCTAATCTTGACAAACACACACACACTATTACGAGACAACACAATAACAAAGGTTATCAAGCAAATTCTTAACTCACCCAAAGTACACGGGGTGAAATGACCACGAAGTAGAGCTGTACATATTCGAACATCGAATTATTTGATTTATTAGAATAATTTCCAATAGGAATATTTGATTTTAACATACGAATAGTTCAGCATTTCGAATATTCGATTTATTCAAATTCCCAAGTTATTTGAACGTTCAAATTTCGAAATATTCACATTAGTAAAAGATCCCGACTATTCAGTCGATAATCGAAAGATTCGACCAGCAAGTGGAATCATTCAAATGTTATAATGCACACAAGAACAACGAGAATAGAAATTATAACGGGGAAAAAAAGAAAGAAAGACAGAAAGAAAGAAAGAAAGAAAGAAAGAAAGAAAGGAAGTGATACTTGTTTTAAACGATATTTATTTATAAGGATCTCTCAGGCTGAATGGGGAAGGGGTTAACCCAAATCCGATCCCTTGAATTTGCCACTGTTTTGAATAACTCGTCCATTGGTAAAGCCCTGCCCGGATGCAGATATCCACGGATAAACTCGCGGATATCCACAAACTTTTTCGCCATGCGATATAGTTTGCATGGCTGTGAAGATAGCGGATAAGCTGCGGATAATGTTTGGAGTAAGTTTGTGGATAGGTTTTGGAATACAATCCAAACTTGTTGAATATCATTGCCAGGACCCGGATGTTTATGACATATCATATTTTACCGTTATGTGTTGTTGTTTTTTTGTTTTCCATTTTTTTTCATGACAAATATAAGTTGATGATTTACGCTAATCTCATTCAAATTATGTCATTAAACACAATTAACATTCCGAAATGAAAAAAAGGTGCAATTCTGGCTGTAGACTATAACATTCATTTTAAACATAGCACATGACATACAAAACTTAGGGGAACGATTTCTTCCTCAAATGTCTAAATGTGTTGCTTTAATATTTTATCTAATTGAAAATAGCATTGTAATGTCAGTAGATTCGGATAGAAGTCGTGCGGATGAGGATAACAGTTGTGCGGATGCGAGGTGGATGTGGGCTGTACATGTCTTCATACAAATTGCTGTAATTTTCGTGTACCAGAACTTAGAATCTTGGAATAATTCAAATATTTGAACTGTTCGATTTATTTTGATAACCGACTATTCGAATTACTGGAGTGCTTAAATATTTGAATTATTTGAACAACCGGAGTATTCGGACAACCACATTGTTCGAACATTCTAATTCTTCGGCATTCGAATTTTCGAACAATTCAAACATTCGAATGGCGAATATTCCAATATGTACAGCCTTGCCATGAAGTCCTAAATTTAAATGAGCACAATGGAACAATGTCACCTATAATTAAATACAAGTTTTTCGGGCTTGTAGGCCGTGGTCCAGACAGGATATCTCCCGCAGTTTCCGGTGAAACGTCGGGAGATATCCTGTCTGGACCACGACCTACAAGCCCGAAAAACTTGTATTCAATTATGAACGCCGGCCGTGAAAGCCTAAGCTGTAATGTCACCTATCACGATCCTCGATCTCTCGTTGATGTCCAGCAAGTCATTCTGCTATACTTGCGTCAGAAATTAGTAGAATACAATTTTATATTTTATAGTTTGTATCGATATCCCAATGATTAAAAGGTCTTATCTCCCACCAAGGTTGACCGGGATTGATTTCCGGTTAATACATGCACGATTTTTTGAAGTGAAATATCACATTCCATGGTTGGAAATTCACGTGTATAGAAGATCCCGTTGTTTATAATGGTGAAATTAACAGTCACAACAGCTGAAAGCTTCCTTTTCAATGATTAATTACGTCACGAGGTTTCTATGTACATTGATTAACATTCACACAAGTGACAACAGAATTTAGTTATCTGCAACGGATCAGACGATATTTTAGAGGGATATCTTACAAGGAAGTGGTCAGCTGTGACATGTTAAAGCCTGCCCTGGTATTAGTTTTCCATCAGGAATAAGTTAAATTAAATGCACTGTCGAAAATTTAGCTGATGATACGAACTGGAAGAATTTTCTAAAACTTGTTGTAGATGCTCAACATTGTGGGTTGCCGGCCCGTTGGCGAAATGCCCACCTTGAGCTGAGCAGATGACACAAGGCTGCACTCAAGGCTTTAGCTTGAGGTGCGTCTGCGTCGGTACGAAGTTAACACACTCGTCTCAGTCGTTTCCTCTGATAGTTTTCTTATTATGGTCACTCCAACAAATTAAATTCTCAATCAGAGGCCAAGGTCATGCTATTGCAGCATAGTTTCCATCCTGAGCAATGCCAGTTGAGTGCTAGAAGTTGCACAAACCTCTGATAGAAGCTATTCCAAGTGCCGTACAGAAAATTTGAGAACGTTGAACAATTATTGAAGAAAATACTTCAATTATGGATTTGTAGCTAAAAGTTTGATAGTGTATTTTTTCACTCCTAGTGAACAAATGTTGTTAAATATTGGTTATGAAGGTACCAGGAACAAAATAGATTTTTACCAAAAATCCTATTACATTATTTAAATGACTCATGGTGGTTCCGTATTGATATGCTAGAATAGTTCTTAATAAGAATTTTACACCCGCCTGAATCAATACTATAAAGAAAATTAATTATTTAACTTGTTTTTAGTACATGTTTCGAGGATAAAATACATTTTATCCCCTTCATCAGCTAAAAAAACATATTAGGTTTAATAACGTTTATTATTACTGTGCTACGTTTCATTTTGTTCTTTCAATATGTTTTTAGCTGATGAAGGGGATAAAATGTAATTAATCCTCGAAATATGTACTAAAAACAAGTTAAATAATTAATTGTCCTTATAGTATTGATTCAGGTGGGTGTACAGTTCTTATTAAGAACTATTCAAAAATCCTATATCTACATATTCTCAATTAAACTTAGTCTTTAAATTTATAAAGCGTCATTCACTTACACCGTTTATCGATTTGCAGATTCGTCAGAAATTCGGATCAATCCATCCAACCATTGAATAGTATAGTATTTTATTTTTCAATATTCAAGGCGCCACAAACATGAATTTATGCTTGAAGAAATTAGAAAATAACAAAGGCTCATATTCTTTAACACATACGTCATTTTAAACGACAGTTTATTTTCCGTCATAAAAAGAATATTCACGTGTAACTCCGGGAATCATTTTCCCTAGCTCCCGGAAGGAAACATTTTCAAATAATGTGGCATAGGGGGAGGGAATTTATGAGGTTTTAACTCAAGACAATTTTTCTATTATTACACCCTTCATTCTACCACCCCTGCTTCCTTACGAGACACCATACTCTGTGCCTTTAGTATGTGAGGGGTGGGAGACGAGTTGCTGTGGACTGGCAGTCAGACCACCCCTATTGAAATGCGGATCTTGAGGCTCTTGAGCAAATGGTCAGTTATCCTGAGTTTCTTGTTGATATAGATCACGAACAAATGCAATAACACTGTTTTATGAGAGGATGGTCACACTGATGGGATTGCGTGACTTCTTGCCTCGAGTCCACTAGAGCTAAGTAAGTAATATATTGCAGCACCCCCATCTCTAATGGTGGAGTACCGGGCCTGGGTATTGTCACGGCCCCCATACACCGTGGGACCGGGAGGGGTTGATGTTGTGTACAACAGTGGCTAATTGAGTCGCCCAGTTGACTGCAAGACATGACAAAGAGATGAACATCGTTGTTACAATATTTCCTTTCCTTCCTCATACTGCATGAGAGACAATACTCAAAGGCGGCTTCGGTGGCGTAGTTGGTAGCATGCTGAGCTTCAATGCCCAAGGTCACGGGTTCAAACCCGGCCGAAGTCTTCAGATTTTTTAAGAGCGTTACAAATCCCTCAGTATGCCTTCCTTCGGAGGGGAAGTAAAGCCGGCGGCCCCATGTCATAAATGTATGGCATGATAAAGAACCTTCCACTAACTGCACTTGTGTAAAGCCAAAATTTGTAGTTTAGGGTTGATTAATGCTCTTAAGTTCCAACGTTCGCCACCGGGTGCTGGTTGCGATGGCATCTAGTAGTAGCGAAGTTCACAGCTAGGTGTCGTGGACGGTAGCATTTGGTGGCGAAAGTAGGAACTACTTGAAATTATTGTCTCGTCTGCAGTCCTTACTTGAATTAAAACAGATAAGACACACTAATACAGTCATCACCATTAACACCGGTTACAGATTCTACACGGGGCTACATGACCGCGTTGTCGCAGCCCCTAAACTAAGGAACCAACCAACCAACAATACTCAAAGATTTCTGAAGACATACATACCACAGATTTTGCAACGGAAAACTGTCATTGTATTGTATTAATGTAATGTTAAGTTAAATTCTAGCGTTTAAACTCTTGGGATTTCGTGCTTCATTGGTCGGTCACTGTCCGCCTCATGATACCTAGCCATGGGGGTCGGAATTTAGAAGGGTGGCAATTATTCACGGTACTCTGAGTTGTACAATGTTCGCTCGCAAATGATCTCTCGTATCGCATTTGGTGACTACGAGATAAAATTAAATCTCAGCCACAGGTCACCCATATGATTGCTAGCTTTCACTGACAGATGGCAGTGCCAAGCAGAACGTCGAAATTCGTGAATAAATAAGGAAAACTATCAGAGTAGGCTTATCATCAAAGGTTGAATTCTTGCCTTTTAGCGGTCATTCTTGTTTCGTTGAGGCTAATTAAGGACCGCATCATTTCAACTGTTTCCTTTTAGCTTTAAAATTAGTCCAGTATTTCTTCATTCTTAGACGGTGTTGTTCCATTCTTTCTTTCTTTCTTTCTTTCTTTCTTTCTTTCACGCCTTTCCAGCTTTTTGCGTCGACTTAGGTTGGAAACTACGATGTTTGAGGAGTCTTTTCTTATTTGAGTGTTCGAGGCATCCTTGGCAACCATATCCGTGTTCGCGTAATCTACTACTCGTAGTTTCGCGTTTGAAATATTGTAATCTTAGCAACGCATCATTTTGACAGTTTGTAGGATTAGCACAAATGAGGCGATTTCATGCACATGCATGATTAACGGTCACATAAAACTACAAGCTTCCTTCCCTTCATTTGCTTCTTCATGCACATGCATTATTGAATGTGTATAGCTTACAGCATTGATACATATACCAATTTAAAGACAAACTCGTCAAGTTTTGTGAGTCTGCTTGCTACAAATTCTCGATGAGCCCTCCTCGCGTCACACGGCAAATATCGATACGGTAGTCCAACTTCGACCACACACGCTGGAGCATGTCCGGGTCAATTTTAGCTCCAGCCGCATGGATCCCTTTCTTTAGTTCAACATAATTAACTGGCATGGGTGGTACATAAACTTCATCTTTGATAAACCCCCATAAGAATAAATCACACGGGGTCAGATCAGGCAACCGGGGAGGCCAGTGCATAAGACACCTATCTGCACCTGTCACAAGATGGCAAAAATCGACGCTATCAATTTTGGGATAACCATCGCCCTTGTGTAAATCATTTCTGCCCACTATAGTTTCATTACCAACATCTTCTTGGTCTCAGGAGGTCATGGAGTAACTATTTGTTTCGACATGGCTTCCTATCTTATACCATTTATATATGGAGGCTATAAGCCATTGTTTACTCAACCCTTCTTTCTTTCTTTCTTTCTTTCTTTCTTTCTTTCTTTCTTTCTTCTTTCTTTCTTGAAAAAACTTGATAAAGGGACAAGCACTTGTCTCGAAGCGTCGTTTTTTTTTTTTTGGCTTAACTCGACCTAATATCCCCACAGTATAGACCTGTTTACATTTGTATTGTTCATTGTGTATTAATTGTATAATCTAGTTAGATGGGAGAGAGGGCCTAATGGCCTTCATCTAGCCAGACAAAATAATTCTAAAATGTAGAGATTTGAAGCCATTCTTTTTCAGTGCTGCCTATACACATTGTCTATTGCAGCTTTTCAGTCGGTCAACACGATTGTGTCCAGTGAATTGGGCGGGGTACAAGTTATAAATATGTAAACACACTTCTGGAAAAAATTACATGTATTAGTTAATTATCACACTTAAATGGACAAAGTGGCAGGCAAATCGGAATACGATATAATGAACACAAAAATGTGATTAAACATAACAAACATTCAGCCATTTCCGAACACATGATTGTATGATAACAATCATAGTTTCACTAACATATAAACAGACTTGAACATTCTAGACCACGAAGCAAAAGGAAATGCTCTCGACATAAAAGAATCCATTGAAATATATTTAGCGAAGAAAGACAATCCAGCGAATCTGAATAAACACACATTCTTAGAAAGAACACCACTCTTCGTGCTGCAAAAAAAAAAAAGAAAAAACACATTAATAAAATGAGGCAAGGAATGCGAACGGGAAGGGATAATTTTGAAATCATAGGATGAGGATGCACATTGTGACTATTTTCAATAACCAACATCTGTATATAGGTAGTTTCGTAGGGTCCTATACCGTCTAATAGACCGGGTGTCAGGGGCCGATAACCTAGATGTTAGGCCCCTTAAAACAACAATTATCATCATCATCATCATCATCAGACCGGGTGACAACAGATGAGCAGGTGTCCTAAGTTGTGGCAAGACGGCTGAAATGGCCTACGATAGAATGCAACGCTGCTATAAAAAATAATAAAAAAAATGAGGCAAGGAATGATAACGGGAAGGGATAATTGGGAAATATGTTATAGGATGAGGATGCACATTGTAACTATTTTCAATAAACCGAGACCTATATATAGGTGGTTTCGTAGGGTCCTATAACGTCTAATAGACCGGGTGTCAATAGATGGACAGGTGTCTTAAGTTGTGGCAATACTGCTGAAATGACCTACGATAGAATGAAAACAGTTCCTGAGTCCATAGCATGCAATTTTCGTAATTATTTCCAACCTCATTCCGTTGGTTCAGGTACAACGATAATTTATTCAAAAACTTCAGTTAACATATCCGACAACAGATCGCGTGCAAGATGACAAGCGAGCTAGGCTAGATACAGACCTCACCACTCCAGTGGTGCGGAGATCCATAAGTGAGCATCGCTGTGAGGAGAACAATACCAAGTTAAGTGTACAGTATAATTAGTATTTTCTAGTGCATGCTAAAATTTGTTTATTGATTTATTATTATTACAGTGTGTTATTCTAAATTGTATACACATGCATATACACCGTTACTCACGCAATTCACAAAACCTTGTAACACTGAACAAACCTAACGTATAATGGGAATCAAATTGCGAATCATACTATAATCGTCTAACAACGTGCTATTGAACCACAGTAGTGAATTTACAGTACTGAAAAATTAACTTTAACACAGTGATCAGGATCTGATGATGCCCACTTGAGGATCGAAACTTGTAATCCTAAATTTGCCCTTTTAAGTGTGATAATTAACTAATACATGTATTTTTCCAGGAGTGAGTTTACATATTTATATCTTGTACCCAACCCAATTCATTGGGCACAATTGTGTTGACCTACTGAAAAGCTGCAAAATACAAAATAAATCTATTCTATTCTATATTTTATACAAAGATTAATACAAAATAGTTGAAAATCTACTGTAAAAATCACAGCCTAGTTATGCTTGCAAATAATTGTTGAAATGTGTATGTTTTGATTATTCCACATGTTTTTCTGCAATTGAAATGTAGCCCTTGAATCAGAATGCTTCAGATTCCTAGTCTAGTTGAAAGCTAACTTGTGAGTCACCCTGTGCCCAAGAAAGCTTCCCTGCCGCTAAGACTTCTCTTGAGCTGCACATCATCCGTTAGTATTCGGAAATCTCTCTTTCTTCTGCCTCCCCCACCACCTCACTGCACATTTAATCTTTGTCGATCCCTTTTTCTATCTCCCCCACCGCACCACTTCTGTGTGTTATCCCGTCTCTCCTCCCGATCTGAGGGGCGGGGCGCAGTTTCTCGGGCTGGACCTGTGTGATGTTGACTTAACTCATAATGACATCATCCTAGGGAATTGTGCGAATCAATTACGGAGAAGCGTCAATTATCCGAACAACAATCATTCGAAACGCCAAGCCTCCAAGTATTTTCGGAATGTAGAATTCATATTCTCTGCATATTCCGCTGTTATGAGTGAGAAGTGGTGCGTGCTAATTCATTAGTTAACTTCATATATTAAGCAAAAACGTGATGAAATTCAAGGAAATGAATAAGTAAATGTACTTTTCATGGACAAACACGGCTAAACATGCGCTTAAAAATGCTTAAATTGCTAGCCCTATTAGGATCTACTGTAATACACCTATATCTTTAAATAATTAATTTATTGTTTCATTCAGAAAGGATTAGAAACCATTATTTTAACAGATTATTATCTATATACACACATCAAAAAAAGTTTTGCATCACCTCGGTTCCAAGAGTTCCGGAACCTTTAAATACAAAGGGAATAGAGATCAACACAAACAACATTTCAGCTCGTTTTATTGCTCATGAGACCCACACATTGCATGTTGTACCATCATACAGCTAGACTTTCAGCATTTGTGGTCCAGATTGCAGTACACACCACTACCTCTAATACCCAGTAGCACGTCCTCTTGCATTGATGCATGCCTGTATTCGTCGTGGCATACTATCCACAAGTTCATCAAGACACTGTTGGTCCAAATTGTCCCACTCCTCAACGACAATTCGGCGTAAATCTCTCAGAGTGGTTGGTGGGTCAAGACGTCCATAAACAGCCCTTTTCAACATATTCCAGGCATGTTCGATAGGGTTCATGTCTGGCGAACATGCTGGCCACTGTAGTCGAGCGATGTCGTTATCTTGAAGGAACGCATTCACAAGATGTGCACGATGAGGTCGAGAATTGTCGTCCATGAAGACAAATGCCTCTCCAATATTCTGCCGATATGGTTGCACTATGGGTCGGAGGATGTCATTCAGGTATCGTAAAGCCGTTTCGGAGCCTTCCATGACCACCAGTGGCGTACGTCGGCCCCACATAATGCCACCCCAAAACATCAGGGAACCACCACCTTGCTGCACTCGCTGGACAGTGTGTCTAAGACGTTCAGCCTGACCAGGGTGCCTCCAAACACGTCTCCGACGATTGTCTGGTTGAAGGCATATGCGACACTCATCGGTGAAGAGAACGTGATGCCAATTCCGTGGGGTCCATTCAGCATGTTGTTGGGCCCATCTGTACCGCGCTGCATGGTGTCGGGGTTACAAAGCTGGACCTCGCCATGGACGTCGGGAGTGAAGTTGCGCATCATGCAGCCTATTGCGCACAGTTTGAGTTGAAACACGACGTCCTGTGGCTGAACGAAACGCATTATTCAACATGGTGGCATTGCTGTCAGGGTTCCTCCGAGCGGCAATCCGTAAGTAGCGGTCATCCACTACAGTAGTAGCCCTTGGGCGGCCTGAGCGAGGCCTGTCATCGACAGTTCCTGTATCTCTGTACCTCCTCCATGTCCGAACAACATCGCTTTGGTTCACTCTGAGACGCCTGGAAACTTCCCTTGTTGAGAGCCCTTCTTGACACTAAGTAACAATGCGGACGCGATCGAACTGCGGTATTGACCTTCTAGGCATGGTAGAACTACAGACAACATGAGCAGCGTACCTTCGTCCTGGTGGAATGACTGGAACTGATCGGCTGTCGTACCCCCTCCGTCTAATAGGCTCTGCTCATGCATGGTTGTTTACATCTTTGAGCAGTTTTAGTGACATCTATGAACAGTCAAAGGGACTGTATCTTGGATACAATATACACAGTCAACGTCTATATGCCGGAGATCTGGGAACCGAGGTGATGCAAAACTTTTTTTGATGTGTGTATATAATACGCTAAGGTGCATGTTTCACAAAACTCAAGCTCCTAAACCAGAGGGAGAAGGTGTGGTTTGTATCAAAATCCTCAAAATAGTACAGGAAAAACCTTGCATTTCTTGAAAAGTCAACGGAGATATATTTATTTGTTTATAAAGTGGTTTTAAACAAATAAACACGACGATAGCCCCTGGCCGGACTGTGTCGCGTACAGCCGCATAGCACTAGAGCCAGGCGGGTAGTCTGTACACATGGGGCGCACACAACCCATTGTGCTACCAGCAGCAGTGATGAATTACTCTCTGATTTTATAAATATCGACAATATGTTTAAAAAGTGCGTTTAAGCAAATAAACATACAGTATTTATAGAAGCCCGCATAACACTAAAGCCAGGCGGGTGGTTTATACACATGCGAGAGTTCTCACACGGGTCCGCTAGTTATTATTATTATTATTATTATTATTATTATTATTATTATTATTATCACCATCAACATTTCCATTGATATGTGATATTTTAGAAATATGTTTTCCACTTGGCCTTCGAGAAATTCGGGAATAAACAAACAACAATTTGCTGAACAACCAACACGGGGAGTTTTATAGAGCTACATTTAACAGGAAACAAGTCCACTGTAGTTCCGTGAAGAGCTAAATAGCCTATTCTCATATATTACATCGGACGTTTCCTTTTAAAAACTCTCCCATCTATTAAATGGATTTTTCCATATGATGGACTAAATAGCTCTTGGTAAATGGCCCACATTGTGATCAAATAGAGCAACGATTTTGAACTCAAAAAACGCAATGTCTAAACGTTGTAGTCACTTCAGGCAAGAAACATAAATATATTTAAAAATAACAAAATGGTATTTCTGTTGTAGTGGTGGTGGTGGTGTTTGCCCTGTCTTACAGTAATGCTTTCATCGTTACACGAGATAATCCACACCAACACATCATCATCACTGGAACGTCACACGATGAGGCTTGAATAAACCACCAAGGAATTGTGTATCAGTTTATGGTGCTGCTTTATCAACTTACCAAGAGACCAGTTCAATACAACAATTTTTTTTAGAAGAACGTGCATATAACCTACGATTTATGATACCTACAATAGAAAATTATTGTTGATGACGTCGATGTTTCACTCCTCAAAACAATTACAACCACACTCATTACAATGAAAAACTACATGCTAGAATATAATATAACTTTCAGTATCGGTTAATTATGACTCCTCCCGCGAGATGGAATTAAGAAAAGTCAGACCCGATCTGAAAATAAAATAAAGGGCCATTGACTGCATTAATAATAGTAGGCCTACATTATGCAACAAGCCTATAATGGCAATAATTAAGACACTGGCTGCGTGGTTCAGCGGCGATATTCTCACCTGCTGTATACAAGGGTGCAGGATCGAATCCTGGCGCAGTCAGCTTGAATTTGAGGATGCGCAAATGCGAGGGAGCCGTGTCAGTAAATTTACTGGAACGTTAAAGATCCCCTTCGGGGCAAAATTCGGTACCCTGGCGCAGGGGCGTATGTAAGGGGGGTGCTGAGGGGGCTCCACCCCCCCCCCCAAAAAAGCCAATAAAAATTAAGGAAGTGCTGATTTGGTAAGATCATAAAATAAGTAAATTTGGTTGTACCCTAATCTTAACTTATCGGGTAAGTTATAAACAATATTAAAATTGAAATTATACTAACTCGCTGTGTAGTGGGTAGCATTCTTCGCTGCCGCCCCGGAGATACGAATTCGATTCCCGGCTCTGCCAAGAAATTTTAATTCTAGTCTGAGGGCTGGAACGGGGTGCACTCAGCCTTGTGAGGTAAAGCTGTGAATTCCACAGTATGTTTTTCGAGAAATACGTGTAAAAAATACTTTTACCTTTCTGCTTAGTAAATTGACAAAATATTTAGATATTTGCCATTCATGCTCCATAGATCATAATAGGAAGTTCATTAAGTATAAAATTTTATTTGTGTGTTGTGTTGTATTTTACAACTTTGTTTATATTGCCAGTAATAATTGTAGGCTATATAAACTTTGAATCTTATCTAAAATAATTAGCCTACACAAATGTATATGCTCTAAGGTATTGGTTGATATTTCTGGGTATTTTGCGGTGACAATCCCCTAAGAAAACTCACAATTTTCCAGGATAGTCAGCCCCCCTCCCCCATTTTTTTTTCTATATACGCCCCTGCCCTGGCGTGTCTAAAACCCAGAGTAGTTAAAAGAGACGTAAAACCAATAACATTACATTATTTTTCTCCCTGCTGATGGCATCCGTTGTGAATCACACCCCATAGTTTGAACCATCCGGACGCGCCGCGAATGCTGTATTGTGTGAAATGTGTGGACCAGCTAATCTCGGCTTGGGGGATGGTGTGGTATTTGAAGACGCCCGGCTAATAATTGTGCTGTTTAATGCTATTTGTTTGTTTCAATGGTTCTTTATTCTTGGCAGTGGGCAAACAGTGCAACACGAGCGTGAGTGAAGAGGGAACAGCCCTCTCCTCTACTTATTTGCTTGTTCCTTGAGGGTGTTTGCTCCCACTCCTCACGTCTCGCGCAAGTAGCCCGCTCCTCGCTTCCCTCCGTGGTCAGTGAAGAGGGCGTCCCTAGGTTCTCGCTTGTTGTGCTCAAGGTTGCGGGATCGAATATAGGAACAGTCACTGGTGTTTCTTCTTCTTCAGATGCCTATCCATTAATGGATGTTAGCGACCACATGGTGCATCTTTTGCTTATGAACTGCGATGTGGAATAATTTATCGATACTGGGTAATCCTGTCCACTGTCACTTGGTGTTTGAGGAAACTAAAATGTGAAAGACCCGCTTCCGGACCAATTTACTGTATCCCGGCGTGTCAAGTAGATAAAAGAGACGTTAAACTCACAACATTATTATTATTATTATTATTATTATTATTATTATTAGCCTTGCCGTGGTGTAGGGGTAGCAGGCTCACCTCTTACCTAGGAAGGCCCCGGTTCGATTACCGCCTCCACGAGAGCTTTGCTATGTGGCATGAGGGCTAAAACGGTGAGGACCATTGGGTAGCTGCTTGAAGTAGCGCTCCATGGCCTGAAAGGTTCATGTGACTGGGGGTACCCTCGCAATGGCTACACGTCCCCCACGATTCGTAGGCTATTCGATGGGTGGATTCGTGTGGTCCTCGGGGAACCCCAATCGATGGACTAGTTTTATTATTATTATTATTATTAACATTTAAACTGAACAAAGCATCATACAGTGTTGCTCTATTTCACAAATAACATTCAATTCACAATATAATGACTGGTCATGAATGAATGTCTTAATGCACAATTTCCTGATTGATTATTGGAGGTCTTCACATCAATTAACTCTTTTGTAACATGTTTGTTTTACTAGTGTAAATCTATGTTATGCACATTCGTGCGCTTTTCTGTTAATAATAATAATAATAATAATAATAATTATTATTATTATTATTATTGAATAGAGCCTCCGTGGCTTAGGCGGCAGCACGCCGGCCTCTCACCGCTGGGCCAAGGTTCAAATCCCGGTCACTCCATGTGAGATCTGTGCTGGACAAAACGGAGGCAGACAGGTTTTTCTCCGGGTACTCCGGTTTTCCCTGTCAAAATTTCATTCCAGCAACACTCTCCACTATCATTTCATTTCATTTGTCATTCATCTAATCATTGCCCCAGAGGAGTGCGACAGGCTTCGGCAGCCGGCACATTTCATATCCTCGCCGCTAGATGGGGGCTTCATTCATTCCATTCCTGACCCGGTCGGAGACTGGAAGCAGGCTGTGGATTTTCATTATTATTATTGAATAGTTATCCTTGCCAAGGTAGGCAAAATCGAATCCAGCTGAATGCTACGTCTCGTGACTAAGGCTGTCGTATTACAGTGCCAGCTTGTTAATATGAACAGATATGACGGGTATCACTTAATTTACATTTGACAACGTATTTTGTGAGCCAATACTGAAGTGATATAGACACAAGTACAACATACTCGATCACGTGATGAAGCTGTTCCGTAGCCGAGAAACTTAGTTGTGGAACTAACCAAATCGGTAATAAATCAGTATGATGCTGTGTCCTTAAGTGTAGTTTTAATAAAGTGCATGATTTGGCACGGGATTTCAACCCTCGGTCCCGATAAAATGTCGTAAGAGTGGTGCCTTTGGCTGAGAGTTGTACTCACCAAATGTGATGCAAGAGGCCTTTAGCATGTAAACATGGAGAATTTAGAAAAGAGGAGGGATTGATTGGTTGTTCTGAGGCTAAGGGCTATAAGGCAAAACTTGAAAGCGATTTCAGTGGGAAATGTTTTACATTTTGTTGTCAGATCTAGCAGTGATACGCTTCGCACGAACAACGACCAAAAACATAACAGAAAAAATGCCGATTTTAAATCAATTATTCATTGATGGTTATATTTTATGTAGGATATTTCCCGTGGAGCTTTTATTTTTGCGCCAGTCACCCCCCACCCCCTGAACATATGAGTGATAGTGAGTGTTCAAGCTAGCATGCATAAATAAAATGCTTGGGTCTACACAAAGTATCCAATCATGCACCGTGCAAACTATTGTCCCATGTTTTATAGACAAACAGACCATGTGAACAAATATCAACTTAGCTGGGGAGTAATTACCTTGGAAATAGTTTATTAACTGAGATGGCGCTCAACTGAGGTCACACTCATTTCAATCTCCCAGTGTGTCGATATTTACTATCGACGTTAAGGCTGCACGTTCTGCACAGATAATTATTAGATCACACTACACAAGCACAGGGATGTTAATCATCAGTTCGTGATATTCTATTATAATTGTTATCATATTGAAGAACTAAAATCCAATTTTCAGTGTCACCCAAGTAATCTATTAAGATATTATTTATTTATTTAAGCGAAAATTCTCCTACATGAGAGCGATTAAACTTGATAACATGTCATTTGGAGGTGTGTCTCCTCCGCTCCTCCCAAAATCTCTTCATTCTAGAGGAATGTTCCCTCTTTCTCTTATCCGTCCAATTTCTCCCCAGGTTGTTGTAGTGATCTTGGTTCAAACTTAACATTCGCGATTTTCGTCTGGCACTAAGTTCGGTCTTCGAAATGTTCTATGCTGATTACTTGCAAGTCTCTCTGTACCTCTTTAAGCCATTCTGTGCCGCATTTACTCTGTGTTATGATACAAAGTAGTTTCTTTGACAATCTGGAGGAGGCCATCCTGTGGATGTGAGTGTAAAATTTGGCTCTGCGTTTTCAAATTTCGTCTGTTATCGTATTGGTATTTTGATAGAGTTCTGTACTAGGTCTCTTGATCCAAATGCCGTTTCTGTTGATTGCTCCGTAGATCTTCCGGAGAGGAGCAATCCTGCTTTTCCAGTTCCCTAATCTTGGAATGACCATCGATTATTATTATTTCAGCGGCATATTAATTATTATTATTATTATTATTATTATTATTATTATTATTATTATTATTCAGCTACATGCATTTGTGGTTGTGCAGTGGTATAATTTTTGAAAATATTTGACTAACTTCAAACACCTCCATGGTTCAATTCATGATTAGAGGAACTAACATGGCAGCAAAATGTATCTTATTATTTTGCCGCGGTGTAGCCGTGCTCTTTAAATTGTGCACCTCGTCCGTGCGGGCAGCTGTAGCAAGTCCAGAGATCGTAGGTTTGAATCCTGGCGCTGACATAGCTATCCTAAGTGTGCTTTTTCTTCTCCAGGGATTTTCACTCTCCCTCCAGGCAAATGCCGGGATAGAACCGGACTTCAAGTTCCGGGGCATCTATCATATCCATGTCCGCGATACAGCTACACACACTACTACAGACATTACATAAATACAGGTTATCAGACAGGTTTAACACACACCCAACTACACGGGGCTGATGACCAAAAGATGTCTTCATCAACTTTCAAAGGCAATGCCTTGCCGCCGTAACCATTGTTCTCTGACTTCAGCACCTCGTTTCATCTCAC
Organism: Meconema thalassinum; assembly: GCA_946902985.2. NCBI lineage: Eukaryota > Metazoa > Arthropoda > Insecta > Orthoptera > Tettigoniidae > Meconema > Meconema thalassinum. The sequence continues at coordinate 1,215,279,767 of OX336388.2, forward strand.
AATTGGAACCATAATGAAGAGTTAGTGTGATGTCTTGCAGGAATTTTTTTCTCGGTCGTCTTTGGCTTTTCTTCCCTGTGATTTTTCCTTCCAGGAGATTAGTTAGGAAAGCGTTATGTCGCAAGATGTGGCCTGTGAATTTAGCTTTTCTTTTATGGATCGTTGGTCTCAGTTCTCTCTTCCCTTGAATTTCTTGCATGATGCTGATGTTAGTCCTCTTTTCAATCCATTTAACCCACAACATTCTCCGCCAGACCCACATCTCAAATGCTTCAAGTCGCTTCCAATCCTGACCTCTGATCGTCCAAGATTCACATCCATACAGAAGCACACTCCATACAAAGGACACGACAACTTTTTTTTAAAATTGCAATATCCAAATTCGCATTAAGATGTCTTCAGCCATTTAAATAAATTAACAGCAACACGAGTATTTTACGATTTCTTATTTTAACAAGACAAAGACCGAGCCGTGCCGTGAATCTTGGGGGTGATGATGATGATTTGTTATTATTATTATTATTATTATTATTACCGACAGTAGTGGCTACGCTGGCTAAAGCGCAGCATTAGGTCATGGTGCCAAGCTCTCTGCTGACTCGGTAGACGCGTGGGTTCGAACCCCACCGTCGGCCGTCCTTGAAATGGTTTTCCGTGGTTTCCCATTTTCAACACCAGGCAAATGCTGGGACGGTACCTTCTGATAGGCCACGGCCGCTTCCTTCCACATCCTTGCCCAGTTTCATTCACCATCATTCATTTCATCTCTCATTAACTCCTCTCATGAGGTTGGCATCAGGAAGGGCATCCGTCCGTAAAAACCATCGCCACAAAGACTTCCATCGCATCTCATCCCCGACCCCGTTGGAAAACTGGAATAATAAGGGGTAGACATACATATATACATCATTATTATTATTATTATCATTATTATTGCCACTACAACGTCGCAAATATTCAGTTCGTGGAACTGTTTAAAGATACCTGATTGGGGTAGTCTCCTTTCCCTTACTACTTGTACCAACCAAACGAAGAGTGAGGTAACAAAAATCATCTAATACACCAAGACATAGATATCCCCACCCCGCACACAAATCATACAATGTCTTGATATGTTCCTCCTTGATCGACAGAAAAGAAAGTTGTAAGAATCTGATACTCCAAAGATACCATTCCAGTGTTTTCCTGGAGGGAGTGTGTACAAACGTAGGTAGGAATCGTAACTTACTTAGAATATCTAGCATACACCGGCATTTGATTCTCGGGTCTCCCAAGTTACTGCAGCTCCCCATTGCAGTCGTCTAACTTGACTTATGGCGCTAGACTACTTCGCTGTGTTTGAATCAACCCGAGTGTTAGTGAAATGGCTTTTAATAAATGTACGGTTGACTAAAAAACGGGTTTTAGGTAGATATCATCAGAAAGCTACGTATTACAATAGGTACCATGTTTCGACTTCCAGAATTTCCGACATATCTTCGCGTTTCACATCCCCCAGACCCCAAAACCACCGTCAGTTCAAAAGTTTATATATCACTTTCTTGTGGACACAATAACTACCGTCACTTTAAACCAATATTTTTAAAATATATATAACCATTCAAAATCTCGGTCAAGTTTATAAATGGAAAAACTCGGACCATAGGGGTGGAAATGGGGGGAGGGTTTTTTCGAAACAGTAAAATATCGCTATAACTTTCTTAGTATGTGAGAAAATGAATCCATTCAAAGTTCCTACAATTCTTTTGGTTGAGAGAAAATAGGCACAATATCAAAACTGTTTAAAATGGTCGATAGTCCTTTACAAATCACCTAAAACTTTTGTCTGGAAGAATTTTTGATAATGCCCAAGGGATAAGCAAAATATGTAATAGACACAATATCAAAACCCTTTAAAATAGTCGATAGTCCTTTACAAATTACCTAAATCTTTTGTCTTATGGCAAGAGACGTGCAAAGTGTTTTTGGAATTATATGTTAAACATGTGGAAGTTTTGTAGGTAGCCTATACAACAATTGGCAAATTTAGGGAATTCGAAATAGTTTTCTTTGCCCGGTGAAATCTACCTCCATCTTCGGGCGTGCCGAGAGGGATTTTTCCTACTGCTACGCTTGCCCTCCATTGCTGACTCAAACAAAGCTATATCACATCAATACAGCTAGGTCCAGACATTGTCTAGTCTCTTTCTTGGTTTCTTCAGGTTTTGATTTATCATATCCATTCATCTTTCGGAACACCATTATTTCTCCCTCTCCCCCATCAGCATAATGGACTCCGATAAATATTTCTGCTTCATTTCTTTTCTTCCCCTGCTTACGCAAACGAAATGGCCTCACTCGATTTGATTCCCACTCACGGTATACTGAGAATAATCTTTTAAGTAGTCGTATGTGATCTACTTGTAGTGTATTTGAGGAGGGGAGCCCATCGGCTTGAAGCACCCTTCACACTAAAATCCCCAAATCGGATTTCTTATCGTTTGTTTAATGACTACGATCTGGAAAAATATTTACTTCTATATAAATGATGTACAGGAAGCAAAATAACCAGTGATGGACGAAACAAAGAGGATATAAAAAGTAGATTGGCGCAGGCAAGGAAAGGATCAGTTGACATCGAATATAGATTTAGGTATTAGGAAGTCATGTTTGAAAGCCTTTGTTTGGAGTGTGGCGCTCTATGGAAGTGAAACTTGGACTATTGGTGCAGCAGAAAAGAGGAGAATTGAAGCGTAGTGTTACAGGAGAATGTTGAAGATCAGATAGGCAGATAGGGTTACAAATGAAGAGGTATTAAGACGAGTGGGAGAGAAGAGTTGTTTCTGGCGGCTGCTAATGAAGAGAAGAGATAGGTTGGTAGGACACATACTAAGACACCCAGGAATAGCAAGCTTAGTTATGGAAGAAAGGGTCGAGGAAAGAACTGTAGGAGTAGACCAAGGTTAGAATATGTTAAACAGATTGCCTTGGATGTAGGGTGTGGTAGCTATGTAGAGATGAAACGATTAGCTCAGGACAGGGAGGAATGGAAAGCTGCATCAAACCAGTCAAAATACTGAAGACTAAAACAACAACAAATAATGTTTCGGCCAACAATTTTATGGGTGCCCAATTACAAAGTGGCGCAGTGGCTATCATTATTGGCTGTCATCCATGAGGTCGTGGTTCGATTCTCGGCTGTACCAAGAAAATTAATTCTGATTTGAGAGCTGGGACGAGGTACACTCAGCCTCGTGAGGCAGAACTATTGAACTGATAAAAGGTGGGTTCGATTCCCTCCTCAGCTATCTTGGAAGTGGTTTTCCGTGGTTTCCAACTTCTACTCCAGGCAAATGCCCAATCATCACCTAAATTACCGACAGCAGTGGCTCAGCTGGCTAAAGCGCAGCGTTAAGTCATGGGACCAAGCTCTCTGCTGACTCGGTAGACGCGTGGGTTCGAGCCCCACCGTCGGCCGTCCTTGACATGGTTTTCCGTGGTTTCCCATTTTCAGCACCAGGCAAATGCTGGGACGGTACCTTCTGATAGGGCACGGCCGATTCCTTCCACATCCTTGCCCAGTTTCATTCATCTTCATCCATTCCATCTCTCATCCCGACGCGCAGTTCGCCCACGGGCGTCGAATAGAAAGACCTGCACTCGGCCTCTGAGGAGGCCACACGACAAAAAAAAAACACCTAAATTACAATTAGGTCTACACACACTAATACAGATATTACAATAACATAGGATATCAGACAAAATTATTTAATCACATACGTAAATGGGGCTATAAGACAACGATGTCGCAAAGCCCTTAAATGAATCAACAACAATACATCCTGGTTCAACTACCAACCACAAAATGATGCGTGCATGGCGTTTCAACACAACGTCGTCGTCGTCGTCGTCGCCGTTGTTGTTGTTTTTGTTGTTGTTGTTGTTGTTGTTGTTGTTGTTGTTGTTGTTGTTGTTGTTGTTGTTGAACCTTATTTCAATGCTCCAGGTCAACCTAGGCTCAACCTAATACAGTAATATTTACGATTCCATGCACTGCTACAATCGCCACAATGACCCGGACAAATTACTGTTTTTGTTAATTCGATTTGAAATAATGTAATATTTGCATGAAATGAGTGTGGGCTACTACCTATCAGTATACAGCAAATATCAATTGGCATGCCGTTCAATGTGTGGTAATATGCGATTGAATGTGTCAGATATTGATTAACCCTCGTTGTGTTCGTCGATAAGGTGTGGAGGTAAGTGGGGGTGCTAACTAGACTTCTCCTCACGATCCAGCTAACTCCCCTAGCCGGGGGAAGATATGTGCTGGTCACGTCGTTTATGAAAGACGTCTAGCGGCGCGCCTCTTTGAGCTATGGAGAGAATTCTTTTTTTCTGCCACCCTTCCTTCTGGAAGTCTGTTTACCTTTGGTGGAGTTAGAGCGGAGGAAGACGCTACCGCCATCTTTAGTTAGATCGTGTCATTGCCTCCCTGCATCCCTTTCCGGTGAGCTCAAAGACCACTAAGGGGGTGGAATACGAGACAGCTTCTATCATACTAAATATTTTCACCCGTAAAATGTTCGAGTAGGAAGTTGAAATTTATCGCTTTTTATCAACTTATTCCAAAATACAGTTTGCTTGCAGTGAAAAGTTAGGTGATCTGAAAACTTTCCTGTTCCATTTATACGAGTATATTTTCTGTGTTTTAGTAGGCTACTATATGCTAATCCACTGAAACAATTAGGGATATAACTTTGGGATTAGCTGTTTGTCATAATTTTTTAATAGAAAGTTAGCTATTGTTGTTTTAAGGGGCGGTCGATCGAGGTCATCTTCCGCTATTTTTTTCAGTAAAAAAATAATTTAAAAAATGCACAGTTCTAGCTCTTCAGGCTAGGAACATAATGTTGAAAATATGACTTGGGAATTAAGATGTTTGGATAACAGAAGAGACAAGAATCCAGGGTTGTCGCTGAATCTTACTACTGTCTGTTTTTAAATTTTACTGGTATAATTCCACTTTTGAATATTTTGTGAATTATCCAAACACCTGTTACATCATGGCGGCATAGTGACACACACTAAGTTGACAAGTCATAGACACCAAGCGTTAGGCCACACCCTTTGTCGTATATAGTTCACTAAATATATCACTACGAGTGCTAGTGTTGATCCAGACGTAAACGAAAATCGAAATATTTACTTCCGTATTGACTGACAAACCATGCACACCAACAGTTAGACCGCATCATTTGTGGCCTTAATCTATCACTCCGAGCAAAATAAAATATAATAAAAATAAATTCAAATGTCTATTTTCGTTTTGAGAAATTTAAAAATCTGCTTCCCACAAATTGAAGATAAGGAATCAAAGAATAGATTAAAACAAACTTTAATTTCATTTAAAACTGTAGAACAAGTTCCATTTTTTTAAACAAAAGTTTTTTTCAAAATATCATTTAAACTTGAAGTTATCTTTCAAATTTTCAAAACATGCATTTTGACACTTTTTCGGGTCTGCTAGCTTTTCAACTTTTGGCACAATTTTCAAAATAGCCTAACCAAACGTTTTTGCTAAACTGGGCCCCAATACTGTGAGTGCTCTTAGTGCCATTTTAAAAATATTTTCAACGCTCCTTTCCATGAAACGGATGACGCGATCAGCAGCCTCTGAAATACACAATAGGCAAACTTTGATTCTTCTGTGTACAGTAGAGTTATTTATAAAAGTTTTATTCAATTTATATTTCAATGTTTTTACGAAGATTATTCGTGAACGCTAACATTTGTTTTATTTTGTTTTCAGGTACGGACGTTGACTATCTTGTCTTGCCAGAATCCAAATGAAGTACTGTAAGTCATCCTGTTGAAGTATTTTGCTTTTCATTAGAATCCCCTACGTGCATCAAGTTGCAACTTCGTAGTTGATGCACAACTATGAAGGTTGGAAATGGAAACTTTTCTTGGATTTTAATTTGATTTTTAAGTTTGAGGAGTTACATTTCTATTATTATTATTATTATTATTATTAAATATGAATTGCAGCCATTGGTCATAGCTGGGTATTTTAATTGAACCCCCGTAGGCGCCCAGCAAATTCAACTTCAACTAGTTCTAACTTTGGCTACCAGATGCTACTGTCAATAACACCTAGCGGAGAACGTTGGAACTAGATAGAGCGTTCCTAACCAGCCAAATATAACCTAAGAATTTGGCTACACACTATCAATTGTAGTGGTAGGTTCTTTTACATGCCATGAATCTATGTCATGGGCCCGCCGGCTTTACTTCCCCTCCAAAGGAAGACATACTGAAAGAGTTTAAAGGTTTTAAAAATCAGATGGCTTCGGCCGGGTTTGAACCCGCTATCTTGGGAATAGAAGCTCAGCATGCTACCGACTACGCCACCGAAGCCGCCGTGGAGCATTTGAACACCTACGTATTGTAAATGTTTCCTTTTAATGAAGGTCGTTTCTGAGATTTCTTGCAGTGTGTATATTAATTGGGTAACCGAGTTTCATTTTCAAGGTATATTTAACAAGGTTTTGGTTTTTTTTTTTTTGTATGGCTTTCAGTGCCGAGAGTGTCCGAGGACATGTTCGGCTCGACAGTTTTGTAGCTGCTTCAAGACGGACACCCTATGGATGAGCTACAAGTACCGTTGGGGAGGGAAGTTGGAATGTAAGGAGGAGGAGTTGGAAGGTAGCGGCTGTGGCCTATAGTTAGGGACCAACCCCGGCATTTGCCTGGAAGGAAGATGGGAAACCACAGAAGACCATCTTCAAGGTTGCCGGCGGGGGGATTCGAACCTCCTCGCTTCCCGGATGTGAGCGACTGCCAGCAGACATGCCGTAACGACCACGTCTAACTCACCAACAAGTTGATGTTAAATAGTTTGAATAAGGTAGAAACTGATGCGAGTTCCATCATAAAACGAATCTTGTAAGTGCCCTTCACGCAGCAGGGGGGTGAAACGTTACTCAATCTCTAAATAGTATAATATATACTAAGTCTCCGATTCTTGGATGTAACGGGTAACCTCGAGAACTACTAGATGAATTTTGATGCGGTGTTCACCATTCTGTAAAGAATTTCTCGAGGAAGGTTTCGGTGGAAAAACATTCATTTATGACCAAAGAAAGCCGAGCAGTGTAAATTTCAGTGAATCAAATCGAAAAGAAACCTGTCGTCCGTGTCTGTCTGTCCGTCTTTCTGTCTGTGTGCCAAATTTCGTATGTGCTATGTGTACCATAACAGATATGACTATGCGTATTCATAAGAGCAACCAGGGCTGCCAACTGTTAATAAATGTTCTCTTTTTTATCCTAATACCAATCTATCAGAAAGTATGCAAGCCAACAGCTCGAAACTTTGCACACGTATAGTACATGACCTTCTACATTAATTTGAAGTAACTAATATAGGCTACGTCAGTGCTGCCAACGTGATTTTAAGCCTGCTGATAGGTCCGATTTTTAAATGCATGTAAATTCTATACTAAGAAATGGATTTCATCCAAATTTGGCACAATAATAGATCATAATATTTCAGAATGATTCTAAGCAAATCGTACATGGCATTGTTGCCAACGTGATTTTACGCGCGCTGATAGGTCCAATGTCTAACTGCATGTAACGTCCATATTATCCATTGGACTTCAACCAAATTTTGTATGCTCATTCTGTACCTTAGGTGATATATATAAGAATAGCCTATTCAGAGACACAAGTGCCAACAATAGTGCTCTATTAGGCTACACTATTTAAAGTATACTTAGAACTAATTTGAAATATCAGTATTACCAACTTAATTTCGTTATTATTCTAGACGAAATCATTGGCTTGAATCTTGAATTTTCAGAAAAGTAGGCTCATTAGTTCTTCACGGAACTACTTGTTTCTTCTTAGTTTTGCTTCACGGGGCTGAGTGTACTTCGCTTCAGCCCCCCGACGAGAATTAAATTTCTTGACAGAGCCGAAAATCGAACCTGGGCCTCCGTGGTGACAGCCAAAACTGGTAGCCACTACGCTACGAGGTGGACCCATGGTAAGTGACTAACCCTGTACAGTAATGAGAGTATCGTAGTTCAGTATTGCCACGGGGAATAGTTTTTCACAGTAAATGTTTATTCGTCGACATTAGTGCTAGACTTTTAATGCTCAGCAGACTAAAAAAAACGACTACCATTAAAGCCACGTAGAGATAATATACCATTATATGGGCTATCAAAGTTATGCTGGACGATGTTTGCTGTGGAAAACCTTTTACTTCTTTGACCGCAAAGGTTACCCCTAGGGCCCGCTTCAGTCTCAGCTAGACACTATACATGGTGCTTAAAGCCTAAAGTAGGTTAATGCGCCCATCTAGGATTCCTTCATTACTGTCTGTGTCTGGAAGAGCACAAGGTGTGCGCCAAGTCTTCTGCTGCCAACAAATTGAATGACAATTACGCCTCCGTGGCTTAGGCAGCACGCAGGCCTCTCACCGCTGGGTCCGTGGTTCAAATCCCGGTCCCTTCATGTGCGATTTGTGCTGAACAACGAGGAGGCAGACAGGTTTTTCTCCAGGTACTCCGGGTTTCCCTGTCACAAATATCATTCCAGCAACGCTCTCCACTATCATTTCATTTAATCATTTATTTATTTATTTATTTATTTATTTATTGTTTGGCTTTTAGTGCCGGGAGTGTCCGAGGACAAGTTCGGCTCGCCTGAGTCTGTAGCTGCTTCAAGCGGACACCCATACGGTTAGCTACAAGTTCCGTTCAATTTCAAGTAGTTCCAACTTTCGCTACCAGAAATCAGTGATATCTAGTGGTGAACGTTGGTACTTTGATAGAGCGTTCCGACGAAATATAACCTAACAATTTAGCTTCACACTAGTTTAGTCTGTGGAAGGATCTTTTACATGCCATAAATCTATGACATGGGATCGCCAGGCTTTACTTCCCCTCCGAAGGAAGGCATACTGAAGGATTTTAACGCTCTTAAAAAATCCGACGACTTCGGTCGGATTTGAATCCGCTATCTTGGGCACAGCAGTTCAGCATGCTACCAACTACGCCACCGAAGCCGATTTCATAATTCATTCATTTAATCATTTCCCCAGTGGAGTGCGACAGGCTTCGGCAGTGGCACAGTTCATATCCTCGCCGCTAGATGGAGTCTCCATTCATTCCACTCCCTGACCCGGTGTGGATTTTCATTCCGAAAATTAATGTCCAGCAGTTAATCGCAAAACGTAGCGGTACCGACGTTAGTCACATGCTGTAATTATCGCAATAATAACATTTCGTTCATTCAAAAATAATAAAAACCAAACCGCGTGGCACTAGGGCTAGGGCCTAGGCCTATCAAGCGACCACTGCCCAGCCATTTGGCCGGCAGATTATCGGGTGTCGCGTGGTCAGCGCGTTGGATCCCTTCGCCCGTTAATCTTGGTCTCCATGACCACTGCCTCACTGTCAGACAGCTCCATCTAGGACTATTGTCCTGAAGCCCAACTTATCAACTTTGTGGACATCATTTCTTCTTTTCTTTTTAGCCTATTTTCGATTTTTGCAAAAAATTAAAAGATCTACACAGGGCCAAAAAATGTGTGTCTGTCTGTGTGTGAGTCTGTGTGTGTGTGTGTTTGTGTGTGTGTGTGTGTGTGTGTGTGTACTCTGAATGTATCAATTCGAACACGGTGAAACCTAATTGAATGAAATTTGGTACAGAGGCAGAACTAGGAAAGGGCAACTCAGTGCCATGTTTTATGTCGCCGCCATCTTGACAGGAACGTAATGGCGGCCACCCAAATGTTCAAAGCTTAAATCAAATAACGACTAACCTATTCATCCGATCTCTACCAAATTTTGCAATAACATATATTTATATGGCGAGCGTCTTTTAACTAAACTACAAGGTCATCACCCCAATAGTTTGCAGATGGCGGCCATGTATGTGTGCAAATCGATTCCCCCTATCAATTCAAACACGGTGAAACCGAATTGAACATAATTTGGTACAAAGGTAGCACTAGCAAAGGACACCTCAGATTATCTTTTATATCGCCGCCATCTTGACGAAAACATAATGGCAACGACCCAAATGTTAAAAGCTTAAATCAAATTACGACCAATGTAATCATCTGATCTCTACCAAATTTTGCAACATTTTACCCTTCTGTATGAAGAATCTTTTGACCAAACCACAAGGTCATCAGCCCAATACTTTGTGGATGGCGGCCATGTTCGTGTGCAAATCGATTCCCCCTATCTATTCAAACACGGTGAAACCGAATTAAACAAAATTTGGTACAGAGGTAGCACTAGCAAAGGGCACCTCAATGTCATATTTTTATATTACCGCCATCATGACGGAAACGTAATGGTGGCCACCCAAATGTTCAAAGCTTAAATCAAATTACGACCAACCTAATTATCTGATCTCTACCAAATTTTGCAACTACATACCTTTATGCGGGAAGCATATTTTGACTGAACTGCAAGGTCATCAGCCCAATAGTTTGCAGATAACGGCCATGTACAGTATGTGTGCAAATCAATTCCACCTATCAATTCAAACACGGTAAAACCGAATTAAACGAAATTTGGTACAGAGGTAGCACTAGCATAGGGCACCTCAGTGTCTAGTTTTATATCGCCGCCATCTTGATGGAAACAGAATGGCGGCCACCTAAATGTTAAAAGCTTAAATCAAATTACGACCAACCTAATCATTTGATCTCTACCAAATTTTGCAACAACATGCCTTTTTGTCGGAATCATCTTTTGACTGAACTACAAGGTCATCAGCCCAATAGTTTGCAGATAGCGGCCATGTAGGTGTGCAAATCGATTTCCCATACCAATTCAAACACGGTGAAACTGAATTGAATCAATTTTTTTTACAGAGGTAGCATTAGCAAAGGGCACCTCATATTCATGTTTAATATCCGTATAGCTCGTTGTATTTCAACAAGCTACTACAAAAACATTCATTTATACTCCTTGAAAAGGACAAAGAGTTATAACAATACCCATGCATTTAGGAGAAAGTAGGCTATATGTTCTTTACTGAACATCTTGTTTTTTGGATGAACTCTTCAGTTATTTCCAGCCTAGTTCACTTGACGATTTTGAGAGTCTGGATGGTTGGAGATGAGAACCTCCCTTAGGTCGAACATATGCTTTAACATTGCTTGCAGCAGTGTAACTCTTTCTACACGCATCAATATTGGTGTCCTCTTAAATTTTTTGAGGGAGAATTTTCTTATTTTAATGTCCCGTTTCACACTCGCGTTAATGTGAACGAATATCTACTTGTGTTACGACCATGGTTGTGCCTTCACTCGGGGTCTTACGATATTTTAAACAAACGCCTGTGGGAATAGACTTTGCACATGGCTTTTGAGTACATTAACACTTCACTGTCCGCACACTTCGATTTACGCGGCCTAACTGACAAAAGAATGAGTAGGAGGGAGGAGGGAATGGTCGATCCTTTGTTCAGGGCCTCGCCTTCATTGTTGAGGTCATACACATAATGAACCTCACTCGTCTACAAGTCATACGGACGAGAAAAATATTATAATTAAATTACACATCATCACTACCAGCCCTATACGTGATGCCTGATGCTCTCAAAACTTGTTTTCATTCATTTTTCTCGAATTCTATTTCTCAAGGTTTCTAGTTACATGCCACTTTTGAGAGAAGCACTAGTCCTATAGGTACCAATCAGAGCTCAAATTAAAGCTAAACAAATAAAATTTAAGTTCATTACCTATGCCTTTTTCTTGGGATGAGTATTTCTGACAATATTTCTCAAATTAGGGGACCAAAACGAGCAGTTTTCACTTTTATGAAAAATATTCAATCTTTAAAGAACTGTATTTCAGGAACTACTTAACATACAGTATTCATTTGGGTATCAAATTGTAGTAAATTTAATCTAGTTTTAACAAAAATAAGAATGTTTCCTTTTAGCTGTTTATTTTTTGGGCATTACAAAGCTAGCAGAGGTCTTTCAAAGTACCAAATTTGGCTTTTTACTATTGGCAGAGGTCCAAACAACATATAAAACAATTAAAACTACATGACCTTTTGCAAGGTCATGCCCCTTTCTATGTCTAATTTGACTGGACTATAGATCCCTCAGTGGATAATTACATCGTTATTTAATTACGAATTTTTCTTCATAATTCGAATTTCCTCTTCTAACGTCCCCCAAGTGGAACGGTTAAGCATCCCTGAAGGAAGACGGTCCCGAGGCACGGCCTTTCAACACGAAGCTTCTGACCGGAGTCTAGCCGAGACGACCCGACGCAGAGGCCAGAGCCAGTAGCGGCCAGGCAGCGAACGAATGAATCCAGCATGTTACTGCACTCTAGTGACTGAATAGAAGAACAGTACGAGGTTATCAAGGAACGGCTGGCCTCTAGCGTAGAGATAGCCAACTTCTCTTGTTAATTCTTTTTAAGGGCTTGGGACACATTGGTCATCAGCCCCGTGTAGTTGTGTGTGTGTTGAACTTGTCTGATAACCTGTAATTATGCGATGACTGTAGTAGTGTGTGTGACAGTATTAGGGACAAGGATGAGGTAGGGGCCCCTGGACTTGAAATAAGGTACTTCCCAGGAGGGAGTGTGGATATACTCGAGGCAAAATTACACTCAGAAAAAGTGACCTCACTGTTCTGCCTCCTAAAATAACAACAACAACAACAACAACAGCAACAACATGTCAGACTGGTTACGAGCGGGCATTTCGTAGAATGTTTCACACGAAGTGAATTATTTAGGTTTCAAGACTCTTTAGGAATTCCTGCGAGAGCGAGGTACTCCTAAAATATTAAATTGTCAATTAATGATGTGTAACATCTTTCCACTCGGTTGCAGGATATTTTTGTGGGAGTGATTTTGAAAAATGGGACGGAAGTGTGTAGGACGCACTGCCAGCTGGATCGTATCCCTCCTGGACATTCATCAACACACAAACATCTTTTTTATTTACACACTAATAATACGTAACAATTCCAAGATTCTCTTTTTTTTTTCTTTCTTCACTGCCTATTTGATATTTCTACTCTCGCACTGCCTTCTTGATTGTGCTCGCACTGCCTTCTTGATACCCTGCTGCTCATCACATCAATATGACTCATTTTAACAGAATCCGTATGAAATTACGTGTTGGTCTGTGAATCAAGAGGTCCGGAAACTGGGCAAGCCTTTTATGATATACTGCTGTGCACATTGCATTTACTCGCAAGTTGGCCTATTTATAAGGAATTTAGGGTTTTGAGCGGTGTCGCGTCTATTAATCCAGTTGATCCATATCGTATTCTTTATTTAGGCTAGTGCTGGACGCTGGTGGAAGCTACAAATCGTCTAATAAAATGAGTTCCGTATTATAAACTACAATATCTGTAAAACACTCCCTTTTACAATAGATTAACATTTGTGCCAATAATATTATAAAACTAGCAACCCGACCCGGCTTGCCCGGGAACAGTTATGAATGCATTACGTGATTAGCTCTTTTTTTCAATGTCAATGAACAACGACCAATATCCTTTTTACGTCTGGGCATGATGGGTTAAAATCACTGACTGGACTATTAATTATATTATCATGGAGATGCATGTGCAACAAATTCTTGTCAGACGTAATTTACGAATGGCGAGGTGCATGAAACACAAATCCCCCTTCCGTCCAATCTTAAATTGACTGTGAATTTTGCGGAACGAAAAGTTCACAGGCGAAATGAGAGTTGCACTTCCAGGGAATGACGAGGTGAATGAAACTCAAATCCTCCTTCCATCCAATCTTAACTTGACTGTGTTTCACAGGCGAAATCAAGAAAACCCGATTTGCACTTCCAGGGAAACTCCAAACACAACCACCCTTCTCAGAAGTCTTAACTCAACACGACTCAGCGGTTTCTGGGGCAATAGGTTCGCCCACTAGCTAGGCTGTAACAGGGATGATAGACTCGCCCTTAGCTAGCTCGTAAACTGTCGCCTCAGTAGTTGAATGGACATGGTTGGAAGAAATTAAAACGTAAATACACTTATAGTGGGTGATGTATTGAAGATAGACATATGCTCTCGCGGACTTTTGTAGATCTTTTCATGCCGAACAATTCTTACTCTCATAGTCTTTAGATATGTTTAACGGTTTGCCCAGCGTAAGCTTACAAAGCGCTCGGACGCCACGTTGTTTTTTTTTTCTTCGGATTTTCCACTGAAATCGTTACTGCTCGGCTTCCTTTGGTCATAAATAAATTATTTTCTACAGAAATTATCCTCGAGATATCCTTTACAGAATGGTGAAAACCGCATCAAAATCCATTCAGTGGTTCTCGAGTTTACAAGTAACATCCAAGAATCGGGGACTTTGTTTTATACTAAGTAGAGATACAGGTGTATCAACAATTTCACGTGAGGTTTCTTCTATGTCAGTTGTTACACATCATATGCGACTACTGTAAGGCTCGTAAAGTTATTATTGAGTATGCCTCGCTCCAATTGCCACCTGAGACTGTATTGCTGGGTAAGGAAATAAAACTTTTGGATATATTTCCTAGTAAATATCAGTTAGGGTTCACACGTCGCATTCGTTTTCGTGATATTTTAGGTAATAATCGAATAAGCATTCCCTCAGGAGGAGCTGTTGTGAGCTGACGTTGCCATGGAAACGGCTGATGTTTCTTAACGTTTCCCTGGTCGGGAATAGTCTTTTGAAAATATGTGGAAAACGGTTGGTTCTAGGGCCTTAAAACGTGGTTTTCGGTTTCCCTTTGGGACTTGCCAATTTCTGATTCTCACATTATGGCCTAATGAAGGAAGGAAGGAAGATTGTAGTTTTACGTGACCGTGAATCTTGTGATTATAAGCCACGGGACCTCCTTTTTACGTGGAATCCGAACCACAGGACATGGCATTTCACTTCGAAAATCCCACATGCATTGACCGGGAATCGAACCCGGACCGCCTTGGTGAGAGGCATACAGCTAGACCGCTGAGCCACCACGCCCCCCTATGGCCTAATGAGCATGGTCTGGTCTTTTCAGGACAAAATATATTTCACATATATTAGCTTATGCTAATGAGCTGAAGAGGCTCGATCCAGAAAATAGATAGGACTCTCCAAATCGTAAGTAGACAGTGATACCCGCAGAGTTCTTAAAGATAAGTAAAATTCCGTTCAGATCCGTGAAACTGTGTAGATTTGTATAAAAAAAAAAAACAGGTAAACAAGCAGACATTCCGCTTTATATCTACAGCATATTAGCTGTATATAACTGTCATTCACGGAATTATTTTATATGCCATATATGTATTATATATCTGGGCATAAAACGATATCTACACAGCTTATCCAATTAATTTGAGGGGCAATTAAAATTTAATACAGAAATAAAATAAAATTATATCCTCTGTGTTCTGCCATTTCCTTATCTCGCACACACTAACATTCCCAAGGACTATTCCGTGATAAATACGAACGATAAATTTCAACGCAAAAAAATAATAATAAGAAAATCAATAAATTCTGAGCTGTCTGGAAAGATTCGTGTTTTTTAATCGATAACACTGTTAATGGGCTGATATACGGCTTATAAACATGGCATATACAGTAAATGCACTTACATACGAATTGTTGCGCAATCTTCCCGACAAAATTAAAGGTTCACACCTACGCAAGGTAAGATAAAGAAGATGTTCTTGATACATTTTAAATGAGTTATTTTATCTTGTTGAAAATAAAAGAAAATTGACCGCTGTTAACCTTCTGTTCCTTCTGTCCTTGTTAGAGAAACTTACATAGCACAGTCAAAGGATGTTTATTAATCTTCATTATGATGGGAAAGTGAAGAAATAATTCGCCCTGGAAAAGAGCATCTGTTTTCGTGCAAATTGCAAATTGCGATCTTTTATAAAGATAAATAAGCCATCAAATAGTGTAAAATGTCTGTGGGATAGATCAATAATATGAATCGGGAAACATTTAAGATATCAGAGGGTAGAGAAATGCAAAACACCGCGAGATAACATCACCAAAAACGTGTACCGGTACTTGATTATAATGATCTGGCAAGGTACTGTAGACATAGATATAGGCGTGTCACAATCGACCTCCTTACTTTTTTCAAATTTATTCAATGACCTCAATGTTCCGCTCTTTAAAGCAACAATCCCCAGTTAATTCAGGGAAATGCTAATCATGCCAACCATGAATCGATCATCCCTACTCCTAGCTTGAGACAGTTGAAGTAGCGTGTTTTTTGACACACTCCATGGTCCGAGTGTGGGAAATGAATATCAATGGAAAAGCCATTTTCCTGAGTTAGCTTACACTAACTCTTTAGTCGTCAAGCGAGCAACGTCAGATCTTAAAGGATCAAATACACTTTACAAGAAAAAGTAGCTATACAATGCACCACCACAGCCCACAATGTCAACCATGAACAGATATGGTCCTCAAACACCGACCTCCCACGTACCCTTCCTTTCCTCGGCATCAGAGTTTAGAAGTTCCATCCAAACTGTTGTTGATATAACTTACTTCCTTTTCCCCCCTGTTGTTCGTCTTCAGCTACAAGTTAAAAGTTGGGAACGATTGAGTAACCTTCTTTCAAAGACTACTTTGCTCCACATATCGATATAAAGAAAGTATGTCAGCAATATGCAAAAAAAGTATTAATTATGCTCTATATTTAGTCTTTTGTGTTCTTTAATATTAGGGCTCGTAAGTTTAAGACCTTAAAAAGTACAACGTATGCAAGCAAATATGTCCTAGAAACTAGCTGATATGACTTAAAAACAGGAACGATAACGCGGTAATACTGCAGACACATTTAAAGATACGAATTGATAGAGTTGCAATACCTACGATACATTTCACCTTTCAATATTCATTCAGTACGCAGTTCTCAATCGCTTCTCCTAAAAGAGAACCGAAAAGTTTTCAAACTTCGAGCAAAATAAGCTCAGGATAGAACAACATTGGGAAAGCGGTGACACTAAGATGGCATGGGTTAGAATGAAATTCTTATTATTATTATTATTATTTTATTTATTTAATCGATTTTTTCCCTTTAGGAGAGCGATTGAACTTGAATGCACGATTTCATCTTCGGGTGTTTTCCCTCTTTTATTCCCAATCTCTTCATCCTGTTGCAATGCTCTTCTTCCGCCCAGCTGGATCGTTCTGTAGAAATTAGCTGTCCAATTTGGTAATGTGGTACATAATTTTAATCCAAACTGACCATATATTTTATATGTATAAGTCGTATGAAACAATTTGGGTATTGCCAAGCCAAAATACAATGTATGGATACTTTGAGAATAAAACGGCCAACATTCATGAAGCAGTGGGCAACAAATTGGAATATGCAAATTTAATAAATTTATTGATCTGTCCCACAGACACTATATACTATTTGTTGGATTATTTCTCTTTATAAAGGATCGCAATTTCCAAGTTGCACGAAAACAGGTGCTCTTTTCCAGGGCGAATTATTTCTTAATTTTCCCATCTTAATGAAGTGCCAGTCTGAAAACACGTAGTCTGCGGGCAGGAGTGACTCGGCTGACTAGTTCAATGAGGCGCGATACCACTGAATAATTACCGCAAGAAGGTGGCATGACCTTGGCTTCAACACACTCTCGTAATGGCTGGGATGCCAAGCTCCGCCCATCGCAATCTCGTTTCACTTCCTCCAAATGACGTCATGCGCAATCCTACTTTACAGATTCCGTGGATGAGGTATTGAAGTTCCCATCATAAACTGATGTCCACCTCCTGTCGTAGAGCCTAGCATTCTTGACTGTCAGTCCGGAGATCTGGGTTCGATTCCCGGCTCTGGCAAGATATTTAATTCTGGTCAAAAGGCTGATACAGGATACACTCAACCTAGTGCGTCATAAATAGGAAGATGTAGATTAGATTCCCACCACGGCAATCGTAAAAATAGTTAAGCCCCCAATTGAATCAACGACAGTTAGTCTTTATCCATAAAGGGGTAGTTTGCCATTATATTAAATAGATTACCTACTTTTTAGATCCTGTTGTAATGCTTGATTTAAGGTTTTGAAAGACTCCTATAATAATATCATTACCTCCTAGGAATCTCCTCATAACGTATACTAAAATGCCAATTTAGATAACTCCTTTCTTTGAAATTCTGCTTTAAATATCAAGTTTTTCTCCCCATATCTCAGTAGAACCACCATTATATACGGTGAGAGGGTGCGGTTGAAAATCCTGGCGGAAGAAGGGATGTTACCCTGCCCTCGTTTAAATCTATGGATTTCTTTTATATTATTATATTTTATCGGTATGGAATAAAGCCTATTTTCCCCCACCCTCTGCATTTTAACATTTTTCTATTGAGATATTTGACTGCGAAATGGTGGCCGTAACTTAGGGACAATGAGAGAAGCCAGAGGGGTTAGGGAAAAGGGCAGGCAGGGGAGGAAGGAGCACTCTTGAGTACCTAAAGAGGAGATAAAGTGGTGATCTGAGGAGGACCTTGGCAAGCTCTGTGAAAACCTTTTAATGGCTACTACACATGATACTTGGCGGTGCGTCGCGTCGTGGGGCAGACAGAGGGGAAAGGAACGAGAGAAATGTCTACTCGACAAAGCGTTAAATTGTGCGTAAGAATGTCCGTTTTGATTGCGATGAATTGGGAATTGTCCGGGGTGGTTTGGATGCTATTGTCGGCAGAGAATATTTAATGGCCCTTCAGGTTGGCTATGTTAATGTCACTAATAGAATATCATCGCATGGAAGGGCGTTGCGTCATGGATGAGGGAAGATGGGGTAATTGTTACTCTGTCACAATCGGTAATGAGATAGAAAGGGATACATTGAATGGAATGTGCATCTCATTTATCGTTCTCTCGCGAGACATGATATTAAATGGTCACGCAATAGACTGTGGTATCAGAAAATAATAATAATAATAATAATAATAATAATAATAATAATGTTATCTACCTCATTTTGTAATGAGATAGAAACATAAGTTTATTCTATTGTGCCATGTCGGATTTTCGTTAAGGGTATATGTTATAATTTCTCGTAAATTTTGTTCACGATTTTGATTTGTTGTTCATCTATCATTATTATTATTATTATTATTCTCTTTTGTATACACGCCCATTGTTATAGAAGGTGGAGGTCGATCACAAACAGGATTCTACTGCAAGTTGATAATCTTCTATTTCATTTATGTGGTGGGGAAGTTAAAAACTTCGGACTGTTGAGCAAGTGTTAAGAATGACAGATATTCTTCACTGTACCACTCAGTTTTGTCTGAAAGATCGTTGTCAGTCTTTTTATGTAAGTTCCTATGTAAGTATCCGCTCCGTGTAGCTCATATTAAACGTCCTGTCTAATGCTTCTGTTAACACACTGTCTTGCATATGTTAAGTCCGAAGAACTCTCGGGAGAACGTTTCGGTGGTTGGAAGCAGCTGTTCCAAGCCAGTTGGTGTTGAGGCGTACCATTTTATGTCGTCCATATACTGTATTATAGATGAGTTACCCGTTTCGACATCTGATATCCTATTATGCTGTAACCAATTCCAATTTTATTTAGCATATTTGATAGTGGGTTCAAAGCTAAACTACCAGAGAGGGCTCAAAGAATCTCCTTGGAGGATTCCTCTTCTGATATGTAGTGGATTGGTCATCAAAAGTCTGCCATTGCATGTTGATCGTAAAGATGTTTGCCAGGTCAACATCAAGCATTGATTGTGATGGGATCAGCCCTGTAGGGATTCAACACATGTATCAGCCATGGATGAGATATTATTATTAGTAGTAGTATTAGTATTATTATAATTGTAATATCTTTTTAATGGACGCATGGGCGCCAGAATTTAACCTTTGAAGAGGATTTTTAACCTCTGTGTAAATCTACTGACGAGGGTCGGCTCTCGCATTTAAACACTCTTCAGTGTCAACTGGATGTCCTGGGATTCAATCCCACAATCCTCAGGAGTCCAAGTAAGTGCTTCAACTATGTGTGGCACACACACTTCGTATGGCCCTAATTACAGTATAAACACACACATATACGAGATACGACAACAGTCTCCACAAATAACAGGAGATAATCGCATAGTAAAGAAAATTGACGCTCAAGAACACAAATCTGATGACCACTGCCTCCCAAAATTCCAATCGCAACAACAACAACAACAACAACAAACTTTACTGAAATTTATAGATCCGAGTTTCAAATCTTACCTAGGGCATATTAGAAATGGTTTGCCTTGCTTTCTCACTTTTTGTTGTTTCATTTGAAAATCGTGATCATTCAACCCCGTGCACTCGAGTGTGTGTGTACATTTTTCTAATAACATGTGTTATTGTGATGGCTTTATTAGCCATAATAATAATAATAATGTTATTGGTTTTAAGTCCCTTTTAACTACTGTGGTTTTTAGAGACGCCGCGCCAGGGTGCTGACATTTTGCCACCAAGAGGGTATTTAAATGTGCCAATAAATCTACTGACACGGCTCCCTCGCATTTGTGTACCCTCAAATGCCAGCTGACTGCACCAGGATTCGATCCTGCAACCTTGGGCTTTATTAGTGTTCGTATTTGAAACTCAAGTAGAAGCCTCCGTGGCTTAGGCGGCAGCACGCCGGCCTCTCACCACTGGGTCCGTGGTTCAAATCCCGGTCACTCCATGTGAGATCTGTGCTGGACAAAACGGAGGCAGACAGGTTTTTCTCCGGGTACTCCGGTTTTCCCTGTCAAAATTTCATTCCAGCAACACTCTCCACTATCATTTCATTTCATCTGTCATTCATTTAATCATTGCCCCAGAGGAGTGCGTCCGGCCTCGGCAGCCGGCACAGTTCATATCCTCGCCGCTAGATGGGGGCTTCATTCATTCCATTCCTGACCCGGTCGGAGACTGGAAGCAGGCTGTGGATTTTCATTTCATTTGAAACTCAAGTGAATATTGAGAAGGAGGCACCCGTGGTCTTCATGTAGGATTCATCGCTGCATGTGCACGTGCATGAGTAGAAGTGGGGAAACCACTTCCAATGGCTGAGATGGGAATCGAACACACATCTCCTCAGTTTTTCCCTCACGAGTCTGAGTGTATCTGTTCCAGACCTCAGACCAGGATTAAATTCCTTGGCAGAGCTGGTAATCAAACCCGGACCTCCAGAGTGACAGCCAAGAATGCTAGCTGCTACACCACGAGGAGGTCATTCATCACCAATGCCGATATGATGCTTAACGGTTATCAGATTTTTCAAACCCTACCACCCTCCGGAGGGCAGAGAGCAGGATTGATCTATTTCATGTATGATTAATCATATGCGTTAATACATGAACGAATAAATGAATGCATTAATTAAGCAATTAATTTAGAGAATTAATCAGAGTGGACGCTTTTTCTGGTCCATTATAACAAAATATATGTAGGCCTAATTACCTGCCATAGTGACATTAACAGTGATGATAAATAAACAGTAATTTATATAAAATCATAATATTTTGTTTGATCATTAGCTCAAAGCCAGGGGTGGTCAGAAAGCAAGACCCTTGACTCATTTAATTTCACTCTGCACGCCTGAAATAGGTACAGTGTTGCAATACCAATGCCACTTCTCTTGTGTGAGTGATGTATCAAATAGATAATTGTAATTTAATTGTTACAGACCGTAGGTGAAGAATGAAAGAAAATAATATAGTGACTTCTGCTATACAGTAGTCTACATTCATTCAATGAATAAAAAAAAAGCAGATCTAAGATCTTGAATTACTGTTTCCTCTCAGTATTGTAAAATTGTGTGTATTATATAATTATACACTCTCTGTCTGAAAGGTTCGGTGACTGGGTCTATATTACGAACGGATTGTTGGCTTACCTGAAACAGCCGTTACTATCCTTCGAAGTAGCCTAATCCCCGTGGATGGTTATGCACTTCTTAGAACGGCTGTACAAGTCCTGGCATAGTCTTCCTGACGGATAGCCTTCAGTTGGGTCGTCACATTACGTTGCATGTTCGAAATGCCCGAATACCTCTGGCCTTTCAGGGCTTTTCGGCGACCCTGGACCCCGATATTCTATAATTTGACGCTTGGCTTTGAGGTCGTACCTTAGGCACCAGGTCTCGTCACCCGTGACGATGGCTTTCAGGACCATTCCATTCCACGGAACATTCACCATTCTCACTCTTGGCCTAGTAGTCGTTGACGGTGGCGCTTGGCGGCAAAAGTAGGAACTATTTGAAAAATTATAAGTTGTAGTCTGTACTTAAATTAATAAACAGATACACACACTAATACAGCCATCACAATTAACACCGGTTATCATAAAGATTCTACACACACCCAAAGTACACGGGGCTACATGCCAGCGTTATCGCAGCCCCTAAACTGTGGAACCAACCAACCCATCTCACTGCCATCCGTCGAACAGGTGTGCACGTTAGGTTGCATAAATTCACCCTTCTCACTGCCGCCCGTCTAATCAGGTGTGCAAGGCAGGTTCCATAAATTCACTCTTCTCACTGCCGCCCGTCTAATCAGGTGTGCAAGGCAGGTTCCATAAATTCACTCTTCTCACTGCCGCCCGTCTAATCAGGTGTGCAAGGCAGGTTCCATAAATTCACTCTTCTCACTGCCGCCCGTCTAATCAGGTGTGCAAGGCAGGTTCCATAAATTCACTCTTCTCACTGCCGCCCGTCTAATCAGGTGTGCAAGGCGGGTTCCATAAATTCACGCTTCTCTCTTGCTTTCAATTTAGTTTTGACGACCCAAACTGAAGGCTATTCCTAAAGAAGACTATGCCAGGAGTTTCCAGGACTTGTTCAGTCGTTCTAAGAAGTGCATAACCATCCACGGGGATTACTTCGAAGGTAAGTAACGGCTGTTTCAGGTAAACCAACAATCCGTTCGTAATATAGCCCATTCACCGAACTTTTCAGACAGAGGGTGTATAATATTTAGAAGAAACTGGTGTATAAAAACATAATTGTCTCAATTTGCACGCCTAAAACCGTCCAGCGTATAGCGTTATTCTCTTCTTCTTTATTAGGAATATTCTACAATACAATAGTTTTCCTTCAACCCAAAAATACTCTACTCCTCCACAAATTTTGCTCTTCGGCATCTTCCTCGGTTAAGCCTCTGGTATCCATCCTTGTCTTTACACCATCCATCCATCCATTGTTCTCTTGTTTTACCCCGTTTCCGTTTGCCTTCAGCTTGCCAATGTAACATTAAATTTAGATGGTATATTGGCTTTCACGGCCGGTGAATTAAAACTCAGCAATTCTTCTAGGTTTGTGCCGTGTCTTGTGTGGGGTTTCGCCTAGGACACCAAGCTGGCTCATCGGCGGGCTCTTGGTGTCCCCGCCCGGACCCCCACAGGAGTGACGAACTGCGCGCCACCTCCCTTTATATTAGGTTCAACTGCACCACTTGACTACGAGAACTAAAAGCTCAAGTAGCCTTAACCTCCCTATGAAGGCTTCCAAAAAGATGGTATATTGGCTTTCACGGCCGGTGAATTAAAACTCAGCAATTCTTCTAGGTTTGTGCCGTGTCTTGTGTGGGGTTTCGCCTAGGACACCAAGCTGGCTCATCGGCGGGCTCTTGGTGTCCCCGCCCGGACCCCCACAGGAGTGACGAACTGCGCGCCACCTCCCTTTATATTAGGTTCAACTGCACCACTTGACTACGAGAACTAAAAGCTCAAGTAGCCTTAACCTCCCTATGAAGGCTTCCAAAAAGATGGTATATTGGCTTTCACGGCCGGTGAATTAAAACTCAGCAATTCTTCTAGGTTTGTGCCGTGTCTTGTGTGGGGTTTCGCCTAGGACACCAAGCTGGCTCATCGGCGGGCTCTTGGTGTCCCCACCCGGACCCCCACAGGAATGACGAACTGCGCGCCACCTCCCTTTATATAAGGTGCAACTGCACCACTTGACTGCGAGAAGTAAAAGCTCAAGCAGCCTTAACCTCTCTATGAAGGCTTCCAAAAAGATGGTATATTGGCTTTCACGGCCGGTGAATTAAAACTCAGCAATTCTTCTAGGTTTGTGCCGTGTCTTGTGTGGGGTTTCGCCTAGGACACCAAGCTGGCTCATCGGCGGGCTCTTGGTGTCCCCGCCCGGACCCCCACAGGAGTGACGAACTGCGCGCCACCTCCCTTTATATTAGGTTCAACTGCACCACTTGACTACGAGAACTAAAAGCTCAAGTAGCCTTAACCTCCCTATGAAGGCTTCCAAAAAGATGGTATATTGGCTTTCACGGCCGGTGAATTAAAACTCAGCAATTCTTCTAGGTTTGTGCCGTGTCTTGTGTGGGGTTTCGCCTAGGACACCAAGCTGGCTCATCGGCGGGCTCTTGGTGTCCCCACCCGGACCCCCACAGGAATGACGAACTGCGCGCCACCTCCCTTTATATAAGGTGCAACTGCACCACTTGACTGCGAGAAGTAAAAGCTCAAGCAGCCTTAACCTCTCTATGAAGGCTTCCAAAAAGATGGTATATTGGCTTTCACGGCCGGTGAATTAAAACTCAGCAATTCTTCTAGGTTTGTGCCGTGTCTTGTGTGGGGTTTCGCCTAGGACACCAAGCTGGCTCATCGGCGGGCTCTTGGTGTCCCCGCCCGGACCCCCACAGGAGTGACGAACTGCGCGCCACCTTCCTTTATATTAGGTTCAACTGCACCACTTGACTACGAGAACTAAAAGCTCAAGTAGCCTTAACCTCCCTATGAAGGCTTCCAAAAAGATGGTATATTGGCTTTCACGGCCGGTGAATTAAAACTCAGCAATTCTTCTAGGTTTGTGCCGTGTCTTGTGTGGGGTTTCGCCTAGGACACCAAGCTGGCTCATCGGCGGGCTCTTGGTGTCCCCACCCGGACCCCCACAGGAATGACGAACTGCGCGCCACCTCCCTTTATATAAGGTGCAACTGCACCACTTGACTGCGAGAAGTAAAAGCTCAAGCAGCCTTAACCTCTCTATGAAGGCTTCCAAAAAGATGGTATATTGGCTTTCACGGCCGGTGAATTAAAACTCAGCAATTCTTCTAGGTTTGTGCCGTGTCTTGTGTGGGGTTTCGCCTAGAACACCAAGCTGGCTCATCGGCGGGCTCTTGGTGTCCCCGCCCGGACCCCCACAGGAGTGACGAACTGCGCGCCACCTCCCTTTATATTAGGTGCAACTGCGGGGACACCAAGAGCCCGCCGATGAGCCAGCTTGGTGTCCTAGGCGAAACCCCACACAAGACACGGCACAAACCTAGAAGAATTGCTGAGTTTTAATTAAATTTAGAATTCTACTATTCTGCATCCTTTTCACATGTCCAAACCATTGTAATCTTCTATCTTCAACCACTTCTAGTACCCGCATAATTTCTCTGATTCTCGTATTTCTAGTTTTATCAGTTCTTGATTTTCTTGCCGCCCTCATCCAATAATCCATCTCTTTAACTAATAATTTGTTTGCTGGCTGTCTGTTTATTCTACCTAAAATCCCTTTCCAATTTATACGTAATCATCGCGATAACCTTACAATTATTTCGAGATAAAACGTGAAATTAAATATTCATATCGCAATATTTTTTTCGAAATTAATGCGAATATCTGTGGTCTCTTAAGATAATAGATGCCCATAATGTAGCGCCATTATGAAGGCTCCCACAACAAAGCCATCTAATAATCATAAGGTGCTTGTAATATCACCTGGGCCATAAAGCACGTACACTCACTGCTCGTGACACAAGCTTTAAAAGTGGGAAATTCTACGGGATTAGCCTACTTTCGATTTTTGCAAAAAATGAAAGTAGACTTATGAGATCTACACAGGGCCAAAAATTGTGTGTCGGTGTGTGTGTGAGTGTGTGTACTCTGAATGCCTGTCCCCCCTATCAATTCAAACACGGTGAAACCGAATTGAACGAAATTTGGTACAGAGGTAGAACTAGCAAAGGGCACCTCAGTGTCATGTTTTATATCGCCGCCATCTTTACCAAAACTGAATGGCGGCCACTCAAACGTTCAAAACTTAAAATCAAATAACGACTAACCAAATCATCCGATCTCTACCAAATTTGGTAACAACATACCTTCATATAGGACGCGTCTTGTGATCAAACTACAAGGTCATCCGCAGTACCATTTCAGGATGGCGGCCGTGCGAATTATGCAAACTTTATAATCCATATCATGGGACCCACCAGTTCCGATTATCGAGCCGAGAATCGTATTAACTGTTCTAAAGGAAGAGGCACGTTCGAAATTAAAAGTTTATTTTGTAATACTATAGTGCAGAAGTGATTTTAAAAAGCTGAGCCGTCTCAGTTACAAGGCAAGATGGCAGCGGATATCTTGTGCCTGATTTCACTAATTTGAGTATTGCATGCAATATAGCGTACTGATACAAAATAAATAAACTTTGTATGAAATGCTTCATATATAAATAATATACTCCACTGATGAAATCGTTTATTGTAAATCATTATTTGCTAACACGTTCTACGTAACTCATTTGATAGCGGACGATGTCCGTTGGCACGTTTGGCTCCGTGGTAAAGCGTTGGCCTTTCACTCTTAAGGCTATGGTTCAAACCCCATCAGAGTTAGGTTTCTTTGCTTGATTTTTTTAATATTTATTGTTTTGTAATGACTCAAACGTTTTAAAATTAAGCGTTAAATTGTGCATAGTACGATGGAAAATATATATTTAATTAAAACAAAATT
Source organism: Meconema thalassinum (assembly GCA_946902985.2). Lineage (NCBI taxonomy): Eukaryota > Metazoa > Arthropoda > Insecta > Orthoptera > Tettigoniidae > Meconema > Meconema thalassinum. Next base: position 1,215,306,496 of record OX336388.2, read on the forward strand.
CGCCAGCAGATTTTCACGAGATCTAGCAACAAAAAAGTGAATTATCGTAGCCAACTGGCGGCGAACTGCAGGCCGGCCTACAGATCAACTTACAGATTTTATTGAAAAGTTTATTTTTATGGACGCTAGAATGCACTCGTCCTGTTAGGATTATCTTGTTCGATACTTCTCCACTAGATGTCATGACTGGTCTACGTGGGACTCCATTGATTAGTACACCATTGCCATTCTATGGGCATCGAATTTGAAGAATGACAAGATGATGCTACGATACATTTTTACTTTTTATTTTAAAGGGCTTGTAACAGCCTATTGTGCGTTATTTGAAAATGTTATTTGAAGTAAAGAATGAAACGATTTCACATAGTACCTGAACTCTAGCCGTTGGTGCTAGTTCAGGATATTAATTAATACTTTTATTGCAGGCAAATAGCAATCGAAAATATCCACATAGTTGGCATACACACGTCTCTGTAGGGTCATTGAAACATTTGTTAATTCAATTAGGGTTGTGAAAGCCATGCACAGCCAGACGTGTAAAGACATGCCTCAACTCAAAGTTGGATGTTGCCCACGTCAGGTCGATTATGTAATAATAATAATAATAATAATAATAATGTTATTGGTTTTACGTCCCTTTTAACTACTGTTGCTTTTAGAGACGACGGGTTGCCGGAATTTTGCCTCGAAGGGGTTCTTTAACGTGCCAGTAAATCTACTAACACGGCTCCCTCGAATTTGTGCACCCTCAAAGGCCAGCTGACTGCGCCAGGATACGAACCTGCAAACTAGGGCCCAGCAAGCGAGAACGTTACCGCTGAGCCACGCAGCCAGTCTGGTCGATTATGTCTCCAGATCCATAACATTCTCGAGATACTTCTTATCTTTCTTTCTTTCTTCAATGATGGTAGCAGTTGTGGTGTTCGGTAGAGGTAAATAGTTTCTAAGGTCTTCAACCAAGAAATGATTCTATTATACTCTTTGATAAAAACAACGAGTTATAACTATACTCAAACATTTAGGAGAAAGTAGGCTATATGTTCTTTACTGAACATCTTGTTTTATTTGTAGTATTGACCCGGCACCGTTTAATATTAATTATTAATATTAATATTAATTAATTAATATTAATATTAATATTAATTATAATTATTTTTTGTTTATCTGTCCGTGTATCCTTTTTGCGCCTAAAACTCGATATCGGCTGGGTAGATCAATGCAAAATTAGGTATGGATATCCATCAGAGGCAAGATAACAACCATTTATGGAAATGTATATTGCTGTGTACGTGCTCTGTTATTGTTGTGTACCGTCAACAAATACTGTAAGTAAATACATACCGTTAAATAAGAAAATATCGACACCGTACTTCTCATAAAAGGGGGATTATATGGGAAACCCCTCAAAGTGTACATGCTAAAATAGGCTAAATAGGAAGAGTTCATTTTGAGCCCCACCCCCCAATGTGAGAAATAATACTGAAGATTCCATAAAGGGTCTCCGAAAACTACATTTTAAGGCCATACATCCAACAGTTGCTGAGATATTTCCAGAAAACTAACTTCGCTCTGATAAACTGATGAAGGAATGCAAATCCCGTAACAATGGCTGAATTGATATAGCTTGGCCATTAATACCGAGGGCCGTTCGAAAAACGGGCACTTCTGCTAGTTAATTACAATAACCCCGGACGTCAGAGGTGATAGTAGGGAATCCTAGTCACTGGGCTAGGAGGTGGTCTCTATAAAATAATTTTAATGAATTTCAATTACGTTATTTTTCGAAGTGCGATATCAACCAACGTCCACAAAACAATCCTTGATGATATACTATAAGTTTTGTTAATAGAGTTTTGTTAATAGAGCTGCCTTTCATGTGTGCAATGAGTGATACTTCAATATTTAAGTGACAACATTTCAGTTCTAGACTGTTTCTGAAACCTTCTATTTACCATAATTTCCCCAATGGTTTCGATTTCACCTCTGAAACAAGAAGGTCGACATTTTGAATTCATCTGACTGATTGTGAGTCAGTGAGAAGGTGAAAATCCCTACTTTTAGCAAGCGGTCTATGATTGATTGATTTAACATACGCTACACTCTTGAACATCACTAGTCTATATCAAATGATAGGCACATGAATGGAATGGTATATTTATTTCACGTGTTCAGCTACGAAATCTGTTTTCATTGATTAGAGAAAAGTGAGCAGGCATGAGTTATCTATACTAATATAATAAAGCTGAAGAGTTTGTTTGTATGTTTGTTTGTGTGTTTAAACGCGATAATCTCTGGAACTACCAGTCGGATTCGAAAAATTGTTTTTGTATATGATAGTCAGATTCAAGAGGAATCGTTTAGGCTGTTCAGCATTAGGCTACACCTCCCAGGTAACCTGAAAGATTGATTTTTGTTCACTAAGTCGGAAGAACAAGCGCTCCCGAACAGCTTCAATAGTACCTAAGTCTGTAGTTCCGCCCCTTAAAACAACAATAACTAACTACCTAAGTCTATTGTTGCCTGGCAATGCAGGCTGCATCACGTCACCCCTACCAGAGTTCTGGTGCAGAATTGCGAGCTGCTTATAAATTGCAGTCACGGGGAGTAATTAGTGCAAAAAGATTTCTTAGGCCCCTTAAAACAGTTATCATCATGACAATAGAATGCCTCTGTATAAGGGCGATGGTGTTGGTGCAGTATACTGAGGTTATCAGCTGCAATAAGCGTTGGTGCTTTCCGATCCTTATCCTAGAACGCTCCAGTTCTGTAGTAGTACGCATTATCATCCATAATAGTACATTATGCAACGAGCCTATAATGGCTATAATTAAGACACGAGTATTTTTATAAAACGAGCGTATGAAACGAGTGTCTTAATTACCATTATAGGCGAGTTGCATACGACTGTTTATGTTCGACGATAATTATAACTTTATTATACGTTTTAACATAAATATTCATAAATATCTGTTCAGTCACAACAGTAGAATGTTGTGATCGGGTGCTGCGGTGGGTAGTATATATCTCTTGTCCAAGCTCTCTGGACAACCGACGCATGCGCTCTGTGTGCTTCAATACCATATGTTCAGATTGCGCACCAGTATTCAGTAAAACTGTCACTGAAGTCGTGTCAAAACCACGCGCTGTGTAGAAATTGGTTTTGGGGATATTAAGGTACCGGTACAGTGCTATTTCTCGTCTCATATTCGCCAGTTTATTTACGCGAACATATGGACGGTGCGTATTCCATGTCGGTAATTTATTATAGTTCGATGTTGTGTTTATGTCCGACATGTTGGATTTTGAGCGCATGCGCGAAGGTATCGTTACCTAATTGGTCAATGAACGAGCTCTGATTGGCTGGAGAAACTGTATCATAATGATAAACTGTGTTATAATGACCATCATTATGATACAGTTTTCTAACACATAATAGTGAGGGTCGAACATAAAACCTATAAATCCACCGGGCGAAGCCGGGCACTACTGCTAGTATTTCATATTTGTTCAACATCCAGCTCTCATAGATTAAAACAGTCGGAACAATTCAGAGTGCTAATGGGTTTCAATTTAGTGCATAATATGTCCAATTTCAACGTGCATATCATCCAACTCGTATTTCATTTTCGTTAATAATGGGATGGAGATTTGTGTGGGTGAAACGATCTGTATTTCCATCAGATACACGGTGGCCACCAAGTGGTTAGTTTTGTTCATGAATGCTTTCCGTTCCTTCGTCAAGACCACAAACAAAACGGCAATCGGTGACGCAATGATCTATTTTTCGAACAAAATTCACGTTCCGTGAGTCAGTGCGGGCCCCAACTATCGAAAGTATCAGATTTGGCTCCCAAAATTACTACCGTACGAATGAGGCAGCTTCTAGTATTGTATCTACAGTATGTGTCCCAACAGACCCTCATATGGTCCACATTTCGTTAGGGAGACCGATTGAAACCGAGACATACACACATTGACATGATGTTATTAGATCCCAAGGTTCGGGGGAAGAGATCTACTCTAGAGTAAGAAGATTGTGAGGGATAGAGGAATTGGTAGAGCTGGGCTTAGCGTCTGCTGGGCGTGTCAGAAATGGAATGCTTTGCCATGTCGCATGTTATGCTAGGTCAGCAGTGTGAACTTTTATTTTTCGTGTGGCCTCCTGAGAGGCCGAGTGCAGGTCTTTCTAATCGACGCCCGTTGGCGACCTGCACGTCGGGATGATAGATGGAATGGATGAAGCTGAATGAAACTGGGCAAGGATGTGGAAGGAAGCGGCCGTGGCCTGTCAGAAGGTACCGTCCCAGCATTTGCCTGGTGTTGAAAATGGGAAACCATGGAAAACCATTTCAAGGATGGCCGACGGTGGGGCTCGAACCCACGCGTCTACCGAGTCAGCAGAGAGCTTGGCCCCATGGCCTAACGCTGCGCTTTAGCCAGCGTAGCCAATACTGTCGGTAGCAGTGTGAACTACAATGCATGTGCTGACGTTCGCAAGATCTTTGTGGTAATCTGGCATCGCCTTGCAGGAGCGGGTGTCTTACTGCCATGGTTAGAGTCGCGTCCATCGCATTCCGCGAGCTGGCGCACCCCTGTCCTGGGTTCGGTCCAGCAGGGCCTTCGGCGTACTCGTCGAACTTCTTGATTTGCTCCCCAATCTGCGGTATCAGCGGTGTACTCGACTCACTCTTTGGTTTGTTTGCTTTTGCCTGTGCTCTGTGTGTATAATAGTGTTACTACCCTGCCAGGGAATTGTTACCGCTAGACGTGCTGTTGTGTATACATTACGTCATCTCGCCTTGTTATGGTCCTTTAAAGTTGCTGTGGGTTTTCTTCTATTTTCGTCTATTTTTGAGGTGCAGTTGGGGTGTAACAATAGGACCCATGTTAATCATAATAATAATAATGTTATTGGTTTTACGTCCCTTTTAACTACTGTGGCTTGTAGAGACGCCGGGGTGCCGGAATTTTGCCCCGAAGGGGATATTTAACGTGCCAGTAAATCTACTGACACGGCTCCCTCGCATTTGTGCACCCTCAAATGCCAGTTGACTGCGCCAGGATACGAACCTGCAACCTAGGGCCCAGTAAGCGAGAGCGTTACCGCTGAGCCACGCAGCCAGTCCACCATGTTAATCAATTCGGTTCCGTATTGACTAATTAATAACAGAAACTTACATAAGAAAACGTTAATAAACACTATTTAGCGTACATGTTTCAAGCACAGCGTGCTTTCCGCCAGCTTAACAGGAACCCAGTTCTTGAAATATGTACGGCAAATAATGCAGTACACTACCGGTAGGCCTATATAACGTTTTCGTATGTATTGACAAAGCGAGAAGGATCCCTACTTGTTTATATAAGTAAGTCCTTTTACTTTAATAGACTCAAACTATACTACAGGCAGTAATGTTATGTACTAGGCTTGTGCTCCCACCATGGTTTGTTCATACCTCTAGGTCACTAGTTCCCAATCAGTGGTCCGCGAGAGCCTCGAGAGTAGCCCGCGGGACACGAGGGTTCAGCAGCACATAATATTAAAAACAATTGCCAATAAATGGGGATTTTGAAAGCGATGTGCGTTGAACGCGAATGGTCCGTGCCGATGACTGTTAAATGTTGAATTAAAATATCTTAAAAATAATAATAATTTGAATACGATACAAACCAAATTTTATAGATAATGTTTAAATGTGGCAAATAAACTTTCAGGGCAGGGAGCAGGGATTCTCGACTTTTTATTGATTAAAAATGAACAACGAAATGGGCCGGGTGCAAGCAGTGGTGAGTTTAGACCTGAGCAAGAACGTAACTTCTAGAAATTCTCAGCTTTTGAAAGAAATTCGTGCAGAAAAGTCAAACTGAGAAAAACATAAAAATTAAAAATAAGCCAGCGTCCTATTTAAACAAAATTGTGGTTTCAACATAAATTTCTAGTTGATACTTTTCATATTATGGCGTTTTTGTTGTTGTTGTTGATTCTTTAGGGTCTTTGCGACATCTTTATATTATCTATTCTATAGGCCTACATTATAAAACAGTAATTTTGATTTATTAAATAATGTGTGATGAAGTTGTACTCTACGCTAATTAATAGTAATAATAAATAATGTGTTTTGAAATCTGTTTCACTTTATCACCTTTGAATTTTGTTAAGGGGAAGACGCTGAGGAAGGGTTACAACTGATAGGGGGTATGGTGGGGGTGGATGTGGGGTGGGTCCGTACATGATTCAATTTCAGGCTGAGTGGTCCGCAAACGTCTACGGGTTGGCAACCACTGCTCTAGAGTAAATCAGTAAAAACAAACTAGTCTCTTTCTGACGTAGATTTTTTTTTCTTTGCACGGTAAGATGGCGTTAATGGTTTGTAAATCATTGGAGTAATTAATGCACCTTTGTTTTGTTTTATTTAAAAAAAATAGTTAGATGTTCGGGGAAGAATAAGAGTAAGACTAAGACAGTGATACCATTAGCGGCTTCAGTGGCGTAGTTGGTAGCATGCCGAACTGCTGTGCCCAAGATAGTGGGTTCAAACCCGGCCAAAGTCGTGAGATTTTTTAAAAGCGTTAAAAATCCTTCAGTATGTCTTCCTTTCGAGGGGAAGTAGATCCGGCGATCCCATGTCATAGATTTATGGCATGTAAAAGATCCTTCCACAGACTAAACTTGTGTGCAGCTAAATTGTTAGGTTAGATTCCGTCGGAACGCTCTATCAAATTCCCAACGTTCACCACTAGGTATCAATGATATCTGGTGGCGAAAGTTGGAACTACTTGAAATTGAACGGAACTTGTAGCTCATCCTAAGGGTGTCCGCTGGAAGCAACTACAGACTCAGGCGAGCCGAACATGTCCTTGGACACTCCCGGCACTAAAAGCCATACGATAAATAAAATAAGTGATGCCATGTATTAAAGAACTGCCACAATATGTCCACATAGTTCTTGAAGTGTCACGATGTCCCAGAATGGCCCTGTTGTTCCATTAACATCCTTATTACACCGCTCCATCAACTGTTTGTGTATTCGGTATTTAAAACGAACACTTGTGTGCACCGCACGCCACAGAGGCAGGCTACAGTGAATAAGTCGCCACTTGATTTATTTAATCACTGCTCTGTTCATTATTGGTTGATTGTGCAACGACTGAATTCATTATGCGAATGACTGGCCATCGAGTTCCGGCATCAATTCTAGTTTTACTGCTCTTTTCAGTTCAATAGAACTTTCACTAATCAAATATCCCACAAGTTATGTGTGTTTTAATTAAGCGATTATATATTCGTCGACAGCCATAAAACGAAATATTTATCTGCACTACGGTCATTGGTAAGTTTGATTCATTTATTTCAGTATGATTCAAACAACCAGGGGAAACGCCAGTTGATTGTACTGTTTGGCAAAGGTTGTACAGTCTTCTATTGCTTGCAAGTTTTTTCTATGCTAAAGACATGGTCATATTATTCTGTATTAATTTTCCAGATTGAGAAATTAATTCTGAAGCAGTCTGGTAACGATTCATTTTAATACCAGTATATCTTCATTTAAAGTAAATGTATTCCTTGAATTGTTGTGATGTATATTTTGGGTACATTTGAACAAACAAAACGTCGGAAATAAATTAAAACAAATAAATTAAGAAGTTGCATATTATTGTTCACAAATTATTATTGTTATTGGATCATAAATATTTATATATAGTCAGTGTCGCCTAGTTATTAAATCACCTTATATTTTTGCATTTTTAATGGATAGCGTGACATGTAAGTTTATATTTTAATTAAAATAGTTTTCGATTAAGTGGGAAAAAGTGTGGTAATTTATCACAAAACAATGACTAAATTCAAATTTATTAAAGCGTACTATCTTAATTAGGGTTACAAATTGTTAATGAACTGGAAAATTTTATTTTAATTATAATAATCTGGCCAAGTGTGTAATTTCGACATTCCAAGCTAAATCTAAGTTAAAAAAATACCATACTTGAAAAGATTAAACCTAAATACTAATGTCTTGTTGTAAAATGATAAATAATAAATATAAGTAAAATACATCATTTTATTATTGCAGCCAATGGCCATTTATTTAATTTTCAGGACGGGTCAAGGAAGGGATTTTGCAAGGAATTTGGCCGTGGACCCGGCATTTGCCTGGTGGTGAAAATGGGAAACCACGAAAACCATTTTCAGGATAGCCGAGGTGGGAATCGAACCCACGCTCTTCCGATGCCGGCGAGGCACGAGGTAGCGCGTTAGCATTCTCGGCCACCGCGGCCGGTATGAGTAAAATATATGTGGTTAAGTAATTCGAAGGCAGGCTGATACATAAGTGCTATACGCATTATAAAGCTATTCTATCGAATACTCATTTGTATGTAGTTTATAATCGGTGAATGTTTCGTATGTACAGTTCTAATTTATGGGTCGTAAAATTTAATAAAATTGGTCTATTTGACAGTAGTTACACCATGAGTGGTGGTACATTTAAATCGAACAGTCTTGTAAAAACTAAACATTAATTTGAAGATAAAGACCAGAATTGAATTTATCTCGATCAGCCAATGTCTAGTGACTCTTCTGGTTTTGAGTTTGACGTGTCTGGGTGCGAGGAAAATTCAATTCTAATACAAAGATTTCTCGCGTGATTTGTTCTTGTGATTTGTTTTTCTGTTCCTGAAATATCTGCAGTAGTCACATCACAAATTGCTGAAGGCCACATATTCAACATGCCTCCGTTAGACGATGCGTTTACGATATTTAACAGCAAAGTACACAACATGCTTTCAGCAAGATTCGATCTGGCGTTCTGCTACAGGATCTGCGCACAACCTTACTAAACTCGACAATACACAACGATCTTGCATATGTTCGTATGATCGAGTAGTCCTTGCTTGCCTCTCTACTTTCAGTGATACCTAAGACCTTCTGTTTTTTTCAGAATCGATTAACTTTCTCCCTTTCTGTATCCCTTTCATCAAGTTTCCTTTGACCTGTCTACTTGGGGGAGGGTCACCATCAAAGCTTTGAGATGTTTTCTCTTTCCACTTCTTCACTCACAGACAGCCACAGGACTCACGGTTTAGCGCACGCGAGAACTACTGTAGAATATAGCGGCTTGGATTTCTATTTGGGATATGAAAGTTTCATTTTATAACGAGGTGCATTGCTGAGTAAACCTGTCTTATTTATTTCCACGGAATGGACGACAGATACTGGGAATGTAGCAACATCACTGCATATGCGATAATACAGTATATTTCTCTCGATCGGGCGTGAATGTCTAGCGGTCAAGCTGCTTGCCTCTCACCAACAGTTCGAGTCCTGAATAATACGCTTCTAATTTTCAAGGTGAGATATCTCATCCTGTGGTTTGGGTTCCACTTATAAGCCATCGGACCTCCTATATTTTAATTGCGAGATTAGGAGCCTCGTAAAACTACAAGAATTCTATTCATCAGAAGTAGCGTATTTAAACTTTCTTCCTCACGTAACTTTAAATTCTGGAGGTTTGAGTTTCGTCTCTCTCAAAATTATATTGTATATATACAAATAATAATAATAATAATAATAATAATAATAATAATAATAGTCCTCGCTTCTATATTTCAAGCACCGGCCAGAAGATGTTTCAGTCGATGGAACCCATATCACGTATTATACCGCGATAGAGAAATCTGCATTGATAAAATCTAACCGACTTGATATTTTCTTCCTTGACCGACAGAAGAAAGAATCTGTAATATTCGATATATCCATGTTACTCTGCCACAGCCTATGCCCAAATGGTCAACAAATACACCGTACTGGCCAATGAAGTAAAAGAAATGTTGAAGCCAAACCAAGTCAACATTCGGCCTCTCATTGACTGCAACTCGGATTGTTCCTTTAAGACTGCTGGACCAACGACTGGCTTTTGGAAGCTATCCTAGAACACTTGCCATATACTGCGCTCTTAAATGATGAACATTGAAAATGCTCGACATCAGTCCGTATTTTCAGTTGTACCATTTTGAAATGAGGAATTTGAACCTATAATAGTATTATTATTATTATTATTATTATTATTATTATTATTATTATTAACAACTAGCGGACCCATGCGAGGGGTATATACCACCCGCCCAGCTTTATTGGTATGTGGGCTTGACGCGACTGTACTGTTTATCAAATTGTGGATATTTCAGAGCGCAATATTCGTCACTGCTGCGGATAATTCTCTTTGTTATGAATGCTCATCTGTTACGATCGGTTACTTCTGTACGCCCCATGTACACAGGATGTCTACCGTCTTGTTTATTTATTTAAACGCGCTTTATGCACAAATAAATATACTTTCGTTGACTTTTCAAGAAATGCAAGATTTTCCTGTACTATTGAGACGATTTGGAAGATTTTCGTGCAAGCCGCAGATTCTAACTCCCTCTGGTTTAGGAGCTTGAGTTTTGTGAAACACACCTCAGCGTTTTATATACTGTATATGATATTAATAATAATGTATGTTCTACAAGGTCAGTGATTAGGTGAATAAGCCTCTTTGTGGTGAATGGTTTTTACGACCAGATGCCCTTCCTGACGCCAACCTCATTAAGGGGTTAATAACAGATGAATCGAAACGAATGAAACTGGGCAATGAGTTGGAAGGAACCAGCCATGGCCTGTTAAAACGTAGTGTCCCGGAATATGCCTGGAGCTGAATAAGGAAACTATCGAAAACCATTCCAAGGGCGGACAGACCATACTCTTAAAACAATAACAAGAACAACGAATTTCTAAACGCTATATGGTACCAAGAAGAGATAATAATGATAATAATGTTATTTGTTTTACGTCTTTTAACTACTGCGGCTTTTAGATACGCCACGATGCCGGAATTTTGCCCCGAAGAGGATCTTTAATGTGCCAGTACTTCTACTGACACGGCTTCTTCGCATTGCGCACCCTCAAATACGAGCTGACTGAGCCAGGATTCGATCCTGCAACCTTGGGCACTGCAGGCGAGAACGTTAGACTACCGCTGAGCCACGCAATCAGTCGCTAAGTAGAGGAAATGATAATAATAATAATAATAATAATAATAATAATAATAATAATGTTACTGGTTTTCAGTCTCTTTTAACTACTCTGGCTTTTAGAGACGCCGGGGTGCCAAAATTTTGCCCCGAAGGGGATCATTAACGTGTCAGTAAATCTTCTGACACGGCTCCCTCACATTTGCGCACCCCAAATGCCAGCTGACTGCGCCAGGGTACGAACCTGTAACCTAGCAAGCGAGAACGTTACCGCTGAGCCACGCAGCCAGCCTAGAGAAAATGGACTGGGATACCAGAGACAGTTTGTTAACTTACTTTGCCTTTGTCGGGAAATAATGTAGTGTTGTTAGAAGTAAATGACAATGCCTGGAACAGTTGCATGACTTAGCATGTGATCTAGTTATGTGGGTCTAATACATCTCAGAGAAAACGTTTATTCGCCTGAGCTGTCGTTCCTTTGATGTTAACCTTGGCGGAAAATTGTCTTAATGTGTACTCCCGCTGAACGGGATGGCCCAGCCGTGAGAATTGTTTGCCCTCACGCAATTGTTGAGGAGCTCTGCGCGTCTCTTTTGATCGTGCACCAATGAATTTAGTAGCATCGTGGAATGTTCCGTATGCAAGGACTACTCCATAAAACATAGTTCATTTTCTTCCTCAGCCACCCCTCGGTGTATCCGTAGAACCCTGCGTTATCCGCATCCGCATGACTGTTATCCGCATCCGCACGACTTTTATCCGTATTCCCATGTTTGTTATCGGAATCTACTGGCATTACAATAGTATTTTAAATTAGATGAAGCATAAATTACTAAAGGAACATATTTAGACATTTGAGGAAAAAGTCGTTCCCTTAGGCTTTGTATGCCATGTGCTATGTTTAAAATGAATGTTATACAACCAGAATTTCAACCCATTCCTGTTCGGAGTGTTAATTATGCTTAATGACATAGTTTGAATGATATTACCTTAAATCATCTTACATTTGTCATGAAAAGAACTTATCCTGAAAACTATGTTGTCATAAGCATCGGTCCTAATAATGATATTAAACAAGTTCGGATTGTATTCTAAGAACTATCCGCAAATTTTCCCAAATATTATCCGCAGCTTATCCGCTATCCGCACACCCATGCAAAGTACGAGGGCTATTCCAAAACTAAGGTCCGGTAAAAAAAAAAACATCCAAAATCAAAATTGTTTCCAAAACAATAGTTTTATTGACATTCCTTACGTCTTTCTCTATTTTTCTACATAATTTCCATACTTATTTACACATTTGTCACATCGTTCCACAAGCTTTTGAATGCCTAAGTCGGCCACCTGCGAAGCTAGTCTTTGACAGTTTCTTTCACTTCATCATCTGTGTCGAAGCGCTTGCCGCCAAGAAACTCCTTTAGATAGCGGAACAGGTGGAAATCACTTGGCGCCAAGTCCGGACTGTATGGTGGGTTGTCCATCTGTTCCCATCCAAATTTCTTGATTAGAGTTTGCGTGTCATTCGCAGTATGGGGTCTGGCATTGTCATGCAACAAAAACACTCCAGACGACAAAAGACCACGTCGCTTATTCTGGATTGCACGTCGAAGTTTAGTCAGAGTAGGGCAGTAGGCGGCTTTATTGATCGTTGTCCCTGAAATAGTCAATCGTCGATCTTCACGAATTTTGTCGTCAACCGCACGAACCAACTCGTCTGAAATCACTGATGGTCTGCCAGAGCGGGGTTCATCGTACACATTTTCCCGTCCTTCATTAAAGGCTCGCACCCACTTGCGCACTTTACTGTCACTCATTATGTTAGGACCGTACACTTCAGTAATCTGCCGATGAATTTCTGCCGCAGAAATGTTTCTTGCGGACAGAAACCGTATCACTGCCCTTACTTCACAATCGGCGGGCTGATTAATTGTCTTAAACATTGTGAACTGACACTATCAACAGCACACAGCAACAGTAACAACGCTACTGGCGGCTTTTGCCGCGCAAGGCATGCCAGGAGACGGCGCGCATGCGTGTTTTGCCCTTGGCGCCGCTTTCAAATATTTACGGCGAATCGGACCTTACTTTTGGAATTACCCTCGTATATCCGCATGGCAAAACATTGGTGGATATCCGCGGGTTTATCCGTGGATATCCGCATCCGCGCAGTGCTTTATGTATCCGTGCTCGTTAAATCGCTCACCACGGCTCAGCGGGCAGCTGCAGCAAGTCCGGAAATCGCAGGTTGAAATCCCAGCACTGACGGTGGCTATCCTAACTGTGTTTCTTCCGCGGGTTTATCCACACTCCCTTCAGACAAGTCCAAAGGCACCTACCCTGTCCCTAATACAGTTACACACACTTATACAGTCATCACATAAATACAGGTTATCACACTAGGTCAACACACAACCAACTACACGGGGTGTAGGCCTTAAATTTATTTAGAATTCGTCTTTTAGTGCCGGGAGTGTCCGAGGACATGTTCGACACACCAGAGGCTGAAGCTGCTTCAAGCGGACACCCACTGGGTGAGCTACAAGTTCCATTCAATTTGAAGTAGTTCCAACACTACTTTCGCTACTAGATGTCACCTAGTGGTGAACGTTGGAACTATAATAGAGCGTTTCAACGAAATCTAACCTAGAAATTTAGCTTCACACAAGTTTAGTTAGTGGAAGGATCTTTTACATGCCATAAATCTATGACACGGGACCGCCGGCTTTACTTCCCCTCCAAAAGAAGGCATACTGAAGGATTTTAACGCTCTTAAAAAATCTGACGACTTAGGACGGGTTTCAACCCGCGATCTTGGGCACAGCAGTTCAGCATACTACCAACCACGCCACCGAAGCAAGTACTTCACCAGACTTGATAGATTTTCTTGAGTCAGTGCTCTTTATCTTATTCATATCCTTTCAACGTCCACGTAATGGCGTACCGTGGTGACTATCATTCATGTCTATCACCACGGAGTTCCGGGTTTCATTCTTGACTCTACAAAGAGGGCTGTAATGAGGTTCACACAGCCTCGTGAGGCTGAACTGGGGAGACGTGGGCTCGATTCCCACCTCCTCGTTCAACTATCCTATAAGTGGGTTTCCTTGGTTTCCAGGTGAATGCCGGGGTGCTACCCAAATTAAGAACAACCTGTAGTGTGTTGTTTTTTTTTTTTTCAGTTTATGTTGTAAACGAGACATTTAGATAGCAGAAATTTTAAATAATGTTTCTTTAAGTGGGGGACGTATGTAAAAATTAGTAAAAGAAGTGTTTTTTTAATTCACCCATAATTTACCTTACGGTATCAAGATATTAATTCCAAAATATTACAGTTCAATACCATCTGTAAATGTGAGAAAAATCAGTATATGTAACTGCTTGTATACTGCCACTCCCACTTCTGTAGGAAGAATGTGAGGATAATCTGACATCATCAGATTATGAAATTGGAAACAAAGGCTCATCAAAGGAGACTTTCAATGAGAAAACAGCTGTAGGAATAAGAGGAATCGAGTAAAATGGACATGGTCTGCACTAATTCATTAGATGAGCGGCAATACATTATAAACAAACTCAAATCTTTGATTCAAGTTTTCCAAAACTTACATTTTTGTAAGTTTATTGTACCTTTTCTCCTACATCATTAACGATACAGTGATGAAACTTGGTATGCTTCTGTAAACCATTATTCTAAATAACTTCCTGGAACTTTTTTAAAGAACATATTTTGGATTATAAGGGGTAACATGCCATTATGTTTTTATCAAATTAAGTCCATCAGAATTTTGAAGTGCTGTTAAAAATAAAGTAAATAAGATATCAAAAATTTATTCCACATATATCTTCAACCTGGTCTTTAGATATTACATGTCTAATTTTGTAACTTACAGTCCGATGGTTTTGTCGAAAAGGTACATATTAAGGGTAGCCTACATGTTTCAGAAAATTCAAATATTCCTAGCTAAAGGACCATTTGAATTATCACCACGAAAATCAATTCAAACAAGCCTCGCACACTGGTAATCATGTGTGTAAAAGTATATGGCGTTATCTTTAAAACTCTGGGACTTACAATACTTCGTTTACTGGAGTGCAATTTTGCAAACGTCCCCCCTTGCTGTAATACAGAAGTATTTAATGCTCAAAACTGCAGTTTTTCCCTTTAAGGTGGCGCTAACTGAACAGTTGAACAAAACAGTTCTGTTCCTTAATATGACCACACAACTACTGAATCAATTGTTGTGAAAAATGATCAACATTTACCTTGATAATATAAAATACTTCAGTTACTGATATTGCCACATTAACTATCAAGGAATCATAAGCCATCTTGCAAAACCACGTCTGTGGCATTTAATTAGCCTACATACCTTTTCCACACTTCAAGTGTTGAAATTGAGATTCGTTTTGTTAAAACAGAAATTTATTTTCTATTTAAATTCAATTAAAATTAAAGTTTCGATTATCCCCACTTGATGGACCGAGGGTCATTCGGTTAATCGACAATTCGGATAATCCGGAAGCATTCTATTTTCGAGCTAACGCGAGCATGCGGCATCTATGCGTGCCTTAAATTCGATAGTACGCCCATTTACCGTATATAAATCAATCTTAACATGAATGTTTTGAAACAGTAAAATAACATATCTTATGATTGTGTTCGTTAAGGTGGTGCTAACTGAACAGTAAACAAAACTGTTCAGTTTCTTAATATGATCCTACCACACAAACTACTGAATCAATTGTTATGAAACTTTAACCACATTTACCTTTATAAGAAATGGCATTGTCATTCACTGATACCAACATTACAATTACCGGTAATGAATTTTTAAAAACAAAGTATTAATCAAACGGTACATTTATGACCTAACCATTGAAGTTAAAGGCTTGAAACTAAATGCAATTGAAGAAGATTTCATGGCTTGCAATCCAAATTAAAATCACGATTCTAGTGTTTCAAACTTTATATTTGTAAATCTTATTTGATGAGTTTAAAACGTTTTAAGCATAGCATTTTTTCCACAAGTTAAATAGCCTACATACTGCAGCCATTATTCTAGGGGTCAGATTAATGCACATTTCCATATTAAGATACTGTGGAAATTTCAAGTGGATCAGTGCAATTATTTTTGAGATAATGAACCTTATTTGCATAAAAATAAAAGTTGTAAGACATGACTGTCAAAGAAATGTCTGCTAAAGTAGATCAATAAAGACTTGGTAGATTTTTGCCAAAGTTAACAAACTTCACTAACTCTTATCTTTGAAATAGATTGATATTTTTGCTCCAAATAAACTTCCTATGATATTTCAATATGTTGTGAACCCAAAACGTAAAAAAAAAAGAGAAAAATTATTTTTCCACCAAAACGCAAGACATGGTTTTACATTTTTACATTATCCATAATTTTTGATAATCCAACACGTTTCCGGTCACATACCTGTCGCATTATGGTGAGCCTACTGTATAATTGCCGTATCAATTTATACTTTAGTATCCCTTTCTGGTACTGAGAGGGAAAATGTCATTAATAGGGCTCGGATTTTTAGGTAAATACATATCTTTTTATTTAAATACATATTTTAAGCATTTTTATATAATTTCCTGCTTTTCACTTATTAGCACATAAAAAGCCATAATATTTACATTTTTTTTAAATCAGTATGCTAGATCTTTCAGTTTATTGCATTTTTGTTCTGTGTTACTACAATGGGGAAGAACCTGTGAGCTATATAATCTCCATGCAGAGCGTATGTCAGCTTGCAACTGTGTTATTCGTAACTTTTCGCCCCGTGCCACTCACTGTGGAAGTCGGAGATTTCCTTGTCCATAGCCATATTGCACCACGTGCTAGACCTCCCCCTCCCCAGATACCTGGAACCAGAGTCACTCACATGCAGTTCATTCCTAGCACTGTGAAGTGTAAGGCAGTTCTATGATGCCTAAAGTAAAAGCAAGTTATAGTCTGTTGCAGAATTTAAAGATAAATTTCCTTCTGATGGGGGCGTTCTGTTCTGCCAACCATGTGAGAAAACAATCAAGGTTGAACAGCGATCTCAAGTTACACAACACCTCAGAGGCAAGAAACATATTGCCGCAGTTTCGCGCCTTCAGAATAAGTGTTTCGCGATAATCGTCGGTCATTTGTGATGGACAACCTGAAGATGTATCTCGTTGTGTATTGTAATGCTTCAGCAGTCAGTGGGACATAGTATAAATTGCATCCTTGAGTACTGCATATTGTTTATATTCACATTAATAAACTAAATTATAATTAAATATTTTTACTTTTTGTCACATATTTCAGGTATTTTTAATACATCAAAAATAAATATTTTCCCGATTTTTAGCACTTGAAAATCCGAGCCCTAGTCATTAAGTATACCTTTTAGTTGTTAAAAGGTGTTGGTGGCCTCCTTAAAAGAGAATCGTCAGACTTTATGGAACTAACCTGTTCCAGTCGCATGAGATTTAATGCTATGGTAATACTCCACATTCATTCATTCTTCACCTAGCAAGTGGCTCATGATCGCACGATTAACGTCACGTAAAACTACAAGCTTCCTTCAAGTCTTACTCTCTTTTCACTTCGTCTTCATCTCTTCGCACCACGTCTGCAGACGCGTTATTCTGTTTGGAGTCTTCAAAATATGAAGGCGGCTGTCCATCTAACGCTCGCAGCCAATGGAATACTTCGCGCTTTCACTCACAACAAGGGAGGTGGAAGCGAAAAAACTTCGACTACGCTGCAAGTTAAGAAAAATTCTGAACACGAGTTGGCAAACCTATTTATCTGCATGGGGGCGAGGGAGCCGGGTCGGCAGATGCCGTCTGCGTACGGCCTCCAGTATACTTAATTCATTATCTCCACGACCTGGCCGAACTTCATCCACAAGGGAGGGGTTCCCTACGACAAGCTACCTACAATAATCATGGCTAATAATAAGCACATAAATACAGTAATAATGTATGTGTGTCTACCCGTTTCAACGAGGTTGGGGCCGAGATGCGATGAATGCCTACGTAGTGGGTAATATTTTACGGATGGATGTTTTTCCTTACGTACGTCAGCTTTGTGAGCAAGCAAGCTTGTAGTTTAACGTGACCGTTAATCTCGAGATCATGAGCCACGGGACCTCCTTTTTACGTGGAATCCGAACCACAGGACATGGCATTTCACTTCGAAAATCTCACATGCATTGACCGGGAAACGAACCCGTCAGCTTTGTGAGAGGAGTCAATCTCTACATAGTAGAAAACAAAGTCCACGATTCTTGGATGTGACGGGTGATCTAGAGAACCACTCGATGGATTTTGATGTGATTTTCACCATTCTGTAAATGATTTTTCGAGGAAGGTTTCTGTAGAAAAAGGAAGCCGAGCAGTAACTATTTCAGTGATATGAGTCGAAGAAAAACCTGGCGTCCGTGTGCCTTTTAAGCTCTCGCTGGGTAAACCGTTAAACATATCTATGACTATGGGTGTATGAATTGTTCAGCATGAAAGGTTCAAAAAAAAAGTCCACGACAGCATATCTCTATCTTACATACATCACCCACTATTAGTGTATTTATGTTTTCATTTCTTCCAACAATCTCCATTCAGTGGAAAAGTAAATTACTAGCTTCAGAACGAGTTTATGAGCTAGCGAGCGAGCCTATCATCCCAACTTCAGCCAGCATCAAACTGTTGAGTCGTGTTGAGTTAAGACTTCAGAGATGAGTAGACTATATGTGTTTGGAGTTTCGCTGTTCACGGCGTTTTGGAAAATTGTATGCACATGTTGATCTGAGACAGGTCAGTTAATACAGAAGCATCAAACCGGTCAAGTATCATAATCGTAGATAAAGAGAACTTTTCTAAATGATAGTGTATTACCCAACTTCCATAATCTTCAACAAACCTGCTGTGGATTTAAGTATCTGCTCTTGCTTGAAGAGGTACGACAGAGAACAAAATTATTGTATTGGTGCTGCTCATAGTCGTCTCTTCTACAGGCATCAAACCGAAAGCATTGGCTATCGATATGGGAAAGTTGGGAATACACCCTGGTCTGCATATTGTCATTCAGAAAACAGTTATCTCGGAGACGTGGTCCATAGATCAGGGCCGTAGTGCAGTGGTTAAGCTGCCTCTCACCAAGGAAGATCCAGTCAAGATTTTCGAAGTGAAATATTACGTCGCCTGGTTTGAATTCCACGTAAAAATGGAGGTCGCTTGGCTAATGATTGGGAATTTAACGGTCACTACAACCTTCCTCCCTTCCTTCCTTCCTTCCTTCCTTCCTCCCTCCCTTCCTTCCTTCCTGCCTCCCTCCATTCCTTCCTCCCTCCCTCCCTTCCTCCCTCACTCCCTTCCTTCCTCCCGCCCTCCCACCCGTCCTTCCTTCCATCCTCCCTCCCTCCCTTCCTCACTCCCTCTCTTCCTTCCTTCCTTCCTCCCTCCCTTCCTCCCTCCCTCCCACCCTTTCTTCCTCCGTCCCTTCCACCCTTCCTTCCTTCCTGTTTACATTTTTCGCCTCAATTACATTTCCAACTCTTTCATCTTTAACCTCCCCATCACTCTCACTCTCTTCTTCCGATGATTCAGAATCACCCTTAGTCTCAGCATCATCCTCTAATATCGCATCAAATTTAACCTCACTTTCCTTATCTAGCTTCCACTGTACTTAAGTTATACTGATTATATTCCTCATTTCTCTACAAGAAAGCGCTATAGTGTGAAGGAGCTTAGATATCTAACCTCCTTGACTTTCATAGTGCTTCAAGGAACAACAAAAATTCGACACGCAAGCTGCCCTCTGGGTGTCAAATAACAAAGCTTGCACCCGGCACCCGAGGCCTTACTATATTATTATTATTATTATTATTATTATTATTATTATTATTATAATTATTATTATTATTATACCCTAAAAGAAGATATACGGTACCGTTTTGCTAATAAGACCGATTATATTGAATGGCACCTACAGATGTAAAATAAAGGGATAGTATTAATAATAATAATAATAATAATAATAATAATAATAATCTGCTTGGTGTCGATATTTTGAGCTGTAGCCATTTTAGTGATCTACTCACCAGTTTCGATGTTCCGCTTGCACCGCCACGTAGCAGGAAAATAGGAACTCAAAATTGGGTGACTTGTGGCTCAGATTCAAATAATTGTTTTCTTGTCGTTACCAAATGTGATACCATAGGTCTTTTACGACGATATATAATACGACTTGGAGTGCCGTGGAAGTTTCACGCCCTTCAAAACTACAACTTCCTCGGCCGGTAATCGAATGCGCGATCTTGGGGTCTGGGAAGCGGACACTCTCCCACTATGAACGACAGTTGGCTACATGTAAAATAATCCATCAAATCTTGTCCTATCGATGTGTTTTGTGACAATGAGGACTGACTTGCCCAACTCTCTACAAAGTTCAGCATTGTCCCTCCTATGTCTGCAGTGCGCCTGGTCACGCGGAAAGAACACCACATCATTGGCAATGGGGAATTGAGTTTTGGAATCCTATTTTCTCTTTCTTATCCCACCACCCGGTATGCTGGAAAATACTGTAAGTTGCTTGTCTCCATATGAATAGAAATATAGGGGGACACGATTTTTTTTTCATTTGAATAATAGATAATACAAGTGAATCCCGAGAGCATTGTTGCGAACTAACTACCTATACTGTACAGTTTCCATTCAAGAGGAGAGTTCTGACAGAAAGTGGCACTATTGCTTAACAGTCGATTATTCGTGTCCTAGAGTGGTCTGTTGCTATGGTAACATGGGCTTAGTTAGTTCTTGTCGTTTTAAGGGGCGGAACTACGAGGTCATCTGCCCCTAACATAGCCTTTGTGTTCCGTTAGTTTAGTTAATTATTGTTTTTAGGGGCGGAACGGCGAGGTAATCTATCCCTCTTAACAAACATAAAATTATACAAATTTGGATGAATTTAGAAATTTAGATTTAGATGCCTGAATATGACTTTTTAATCCTAAAATTAATAAAACAAAAATTAAGGTAAAACTAATAATTTATTTTAGTCCTAAAAATAAACTAATATTAAGTTATGGAACATTAAAAAATCAGAATTTCTAAAAAGAATAAGTTCTTTGAGTAAACGTAGACAGCACTTGAAAATTCAGATTGTTCCGTCAGTTTTCGACTGGCTACGTGGCTCAGCGGTGACGTTCTCGCTTGCTGTGCCCAAGGTTGCAGGAACGAATCCTGGTGTAGTCAACTGGCATTTGAGGGTGCGCATATGTGAGGGAGCCGTGTCAGTAGATTTACTATCCTTGCCCAGTTTCATGCATCTTCATCCATTCCATCTCTCTTGCCAACGCGCAGGTCACCCACGGGCTTCTCAGAAGACCACACGACCAAAAAAAAGTAGACTTACTGGCACGTCCAAGATCCCTTCGGGGCAAAATTCCGGCACCCCGGCGTCTCTAAAAGTCACAGTAGTTAAAAGGGACGTAAACCCAATAACATTATTATTAGGGCTCGGATTTTTAGGTGCTAAAAATCAGGAAAATATTTATTTTTTATATATTAAAAATACCTGCAATATGTGACAAACAAGTAAAAATATTTAGTTATAATTTAGTTTATTAATGTGAATGTAAACAATATGCAGTACTTACAAATGCAATTTATTCTATGTCTCTCTGACTGCTGAAGAATTACAATACACAACGATTCAGGTTGTCCATCACAAATGACCGACGATTATCACGAAACACTTATTCTGAAGGCGCCAAACTGCGGCAATATGTTTCTTGCCCTTGAGATGTTGTGTAACTTGAGATCGCTGTTCAGCCTTGATTGCCTTCCCACATGGTTGGCAGAACAGAACGCCCCCATCAGAAGAAAATTTATCTTTAAATTCTGCAACAGACGATAACTTGTAGTTGTTTTTACTTTAGGCATCGCAGAACTGCCTTACACTTCATAGTGCCAGAAATGAACTGCATGCGAGTGACACTGGTTCCGGGTAGCTGGGGGAAGGGGAGGTCTAGCACGTGGTGCAATATGGCTATGGACAAGGAAATCCCCGGCTTCCACAGTGAGTGGCACGGGGCGTCACGTTAAGAATAACACAGTTGCAAGCTGACGTACGCTCTGCATGAAGATTATATAGCTCACAGGTTCTTCCCCGTTGAAGTAACACAGAACAAAAATGCAATAAACTGATAGATCTAACATACTGATTTTTAAAAAATGTAAATATTATGTCTTTTTATGTGCTAATAAGTGAAAAGCAGGAATTTATGTATTTATAGAAAAAATGCTTAAAATATGTATTTACCTAAGAAAATATTTATTTACCTAAAATTCGACCCCTAATTATTATTATTGTTCCGCCAGTTTGCCTTTCTACTGCAGATAACACCTTAGCATGGGTTATCAGACATTATTTTATACATGGGGCTAAATGACCATGATGTGTAAGCCCCTCAAATTAAACAACAACATATTTTGCTTTACATTATTTTGTAAATGCCATGTGTATATTCTATCTGTAGAAATACTGAGGCTAGAATGCAATTTAGTCAGCAAACTCAGGTGTGTGTAGATTTTTTGAATTTATTCAAATGCAACAATACCTTGGTCCAATTAATTTCTTGTTGTTGTTTTTTCATTTGAGGGGGTTTGGATATCATGGAAATTTAGCCCCATGTACTAGAGTGTGTGTTGAATTTGTCTGATAAATTGTGTTATTGTAGTATCTGTAGCAATGTGCGTGTGTACCTGTAATTCAGGTGAGACTTAGGAAGGAGGTGGCCTTGGCCTTAAGCAAGGAACTACCCTGCATTTGACTAGAGTAGTACCCAAATCCTTCTTCAATTACAAATGCACACACTAGTACAGGCAACACAGTGATACAGGTTATCGGACAAATTCTACACACACACCCAAGTACACGGAGCTACATGCCCAATCATCATTGTGGTCATTGTGTAATACTAGTTGACATTAAGTACTCTACAACATATTTTTGCCCTTACAAAACGTTTTATATCGAGGAGGAGAAAATGCAAAAGATGTAACTTTCTTTTAGCATTTCCTCTGATTTACAATTCATAGATCATTTCAACTGTTCCTGTTTTTTAAGAGAACGTGTATTTTAGGGCTCCGCATTGAAGTTCATCCCCACCCACTTGTCAGCTGATGAGGGGGGGATCCCGAGCGATACAGCAGGAGTCCACAGTAATTGGTAGAATTTATCAGGACTGTGAAGAGAAGCCTAATTGCGCTTGACGCGGCGTGAGTGTCAACTTTTTTCCGTCCCCCACTGCTGAACATATCTAAACGTTACAACAAGCTAGAAGAGAGGCGAGCAATTGTCACCCTCACAGATAGACTTATTACGCACAATACACTAACGAGATGGCGGGGTTGAAAAAAAAATCCGGGCACAATCACGATGGAAAATTCACAATTAAGTGAGAATAGATTTCTGTTTACCAAACAGGTGACAGGAACTAGAGTTCGTCATATCTGTTAACATTGTGTGTACACTGTTAATGCATCATTAATCTTGGATCCTCAACTATCGTCTAAAACAAGGGCCACAAACTAACGCCCGCGGGCCAACACCGGCCCGCTATGGTTTATTTTGATGTAAGTACATCAAACTAAATAAATCAGAAATTTTTAATTTTGCTTAACAACCAATCTAGAAACACAATAACTGACCAACATAATGTAATTGAACATTTTAACTGTAATAACTTGCCACGGTGAGTGAGTGGATAGCGTGACGGTCTACTAACCCCAAGATTGCAGGTTCGCTCCCGGCCGTGGTAAGTGATTTTTGAAAGGCGGCAAAAATATGACACGCATGTCATACGATGTTGGCATGTCAAAGAACCCATTTGAATTCAGTAGGCCGTGTTCATAATGGCAAAATTAATCTCGGGAGTTTCCGCCAACACTAAGTTCCTCATTTCTCTACTAGAAAGCGCTATAGTCTTCAAGGAGCTTAGATATCTAACCTCCTTGACTTTCATAGTGATTCAAGGAACAACGAAATTCGACATGCAAGCTACCCTCTGGGTGTCAAATTACAAAGCTTGCACCAGGCACCCGAGGCCATACGATATTATTATTAACTGTAATTAATTATATCAGATTTATCCTAAAACCTTACTGTATGCCTATGTGACATACATAAGTAATTCACATAAAGAAATTGAACGTTATAATAATGATTAATGAGATTGGTTGGTTGGTTCCTCAGTTTAGGGACTCCGACAACGCGGCCATGTAGCCTCGTGTACTTAGGGTGTGTGTAGAATCTGTCTTATAACCGGTGTTAATTGCGATGGCTGTATTAGTGTGTGTTACCTGATCTTAATTCAAGTAAGGACTGCAGACATTCGATTTTCAAGTATTTCCAACTTTTGCTACCAAACGCCACCGTCAACGACCAACTAGTTCTGAACTTTGTTACTAGATGCCACCGCAGTCGGCTCCTAGTTCTTTTTCATGCCATAAATCTATGACATGGGACCGCCGGCTTTACTTCCCCTCCGAAGGAAGGCTTACTGAGGGATCTTAACGGATTAATGAGGTTTATGTAGCTTTCCAATGACAATTATTCCGTTGTAGAACAAGTTTCCAAGTGGAGATTATGAACAGCCACTTAAAATGCTTATCAATTAATTTGGATCTGTAAATATGTATTGTATAATTCATTTTGGAGAACGTCTTTTTCACACAGATAAGTAGTGTTGAAAGGTAAGCCTCCGTGTCTTAGGCGACAGCACGCCGGCCTCTCACCGCTGAGTCCGTGGTTCAAATCCCGGTCACTCCATGTGAGATCTGTGCTGGACAAAACGGAGGCAGACAGGTTTTTCTCCGGGTACTCCGGTTTTCCCTGTCAACATTTAATTCCAGCAACACTCTCCACTATCATTTCATTTCATCTGTCATTCATTTAATCATTGCCCCAGAGGAGTGCGTCAGGCCTCGGCAGCTGGCACAGTTCATATCCTCGCCGCTAGATTGGGGCTTCATTCATTCCATTCCTGACCCGGTCGGAGACTGGAAGCAGGCTGTGGATTTTCATTTTCAAGTAGTGTTGAAAGCAGGGAGGAAAAGCCACGAGCAAATGGAGCGGAGTCTACCCTCCGCGCCCTGACTCGTCAGCTAGTCCCGAAACCAAAATGTGCACGTAATTCAAAACTACAGTATGTTGGTATAATGTGGACCTTAAGTTACGTTAAAAAGTTTGGAGACCCCTGATCTAAGACATTTGCGCATGCGTACTGTACGAGTTGTGGAAATTACGTAATGAGACTTTTGTTTCTACCTGGTTTTTAATTCAATACCGTCCCCCTCGAAGTAACTGCCTTGGATAGCCACACAGCGCAAGAGGCGGTTATTTAATTCGTCATATCAGTGCTGGAACTCGGATACTGGAATCGCCTGCAGCTGGTCGGCCACAGGTGTTTGAATGGTGTCCAGTACTCCCAAAGCGACGTCCAGATATTTCGAATAGAAATAAACATTTGAGGTATATTTTCAATTCCTGCGGGATGTATTTTTGCACAAGTATGACTTCAAAAAAAAAGTTCAATTGTTTTCCAGATTTCAATTTACACCTTATTTCACGGTGGTTTAATTAATTAATTTTACCAATTCAACGTTTTATCACTACGTCAAGTTGAGCATGACTGTGGAATGAATTGGTGTAATAACCTCAATTTCATGAAAGGATGGCCTTTTTTACTTCCTCATAATGGATTTTTGTTTGTTTGGAGAGGGATTCGTTCAGACGCCCTAATACGAATGGAAGCATTAATAAATTCTCCAGCTCTTAATATCGATATTGCAAGGAACTTGGGAATTAATATTACCTCCAGATGGACCGTATCGCACCTTTGTACAGTCCAGGAAGGATCTTACACCTCGTTTCGACTTTTAATAACACAAGTCCTCTTCACTCACTCCGTCTTGATTAAAATTCTGTGCATTCCAAAGGCAAAAATCAATAATTTCTCAATGAATGCAAATCTTCCGAGCCACCTTAGCTCCATTGTGAGGAGGTGAGTCACCCTGCGTCGGATAACGCACAGGAAATGGGACTATTCTATGCAGGTGTATATTAGCTGTTAATGTCCCCGCAGGAAGTAATATTGGGTGATCAGAGATTATAAGCAAAGGAATAAAAGCCCTCTATTGTACTAGTCTTCGTTGATATCATGTGCCGCGGCTTAGCCGTGCGCGTTAATAGGGAACTGTACAAAAGAAGTAAAGATAGCTTTGAAGTCATTTTTCAGTGTTGCTTTATTAACAATTAATATTGTAGCTTTTTCTTCTTCTTATTCTTCTTCTTCAATAGTCCATAACAATATATATAATTATTAATCACACGTAATTTATTTCAGGTTATTGGAGAATGATTGTTGTGTTGACCGACTGAAAGCTACAATATTAATTATTAAGCTGCACAAAGTCCGGAGATCATTGGTTCAAATCCCGCCATTGGTAGCGTTCATCCAGCGTGTGTTTTTTACCAGTGCATTTCCACTCTCCCTTTGGATCTTTACCATCGCGGTACCTAATATCAAGTCCCGGGGCACCTATCGTAATCCCTGACTAGTGTCACCACAGAAACGCAAGTTATCAGACAAATCAATCACACACCCAAATACACGGGGTTGATGACCAAGATATCCCATGTCCCCTAAAATGAGATCACTATGATCGTGTAGTGATGTCATTTTGAAACCTTCCTTGAAATTATACACAAGAATTTGGCTAAAATATCATACGGGATGTCCGAAAATGTGCTAATACCTAAGTCCCGGAGCACCTATTGTAAACAGGCGGCTTCGCTGGCGTAGTTGTTAGCATGCTGAGCTTCTATGTCCAAGATTGCGGGATCAAAACCGGCTGAAGTCGTCGGATTTTTTAAGAGCGTTAGAAATCTTCGTTTGGAGGGGAACTAAAGCCACAGCGGGCCCAAATCATAGATTTATGGCATCTAAAAGAACCTTCCACTAAGTTCAATTGTGTGAAGCTAAAATGTGTAGGTTAGATTTGATTAACGCTGTAAGTTCCAACGTTCGTCACCAGGTGTTGGTTGCGAGGGCATCTATTAGCCAAGTTTACAGCTAGGTGTCGTTGACGGTAGCATTTGGTAGCAAAAGTAGGAACTATTTGGAATTGATCGTCTTGCATCCTTACCTGAATTACAGATAACACACACTAATACAGTCATCACAATTAACACCGGTTATCAGATGGATTCTACACACACCCAAAGTACACGGGGCTACATGACCGCGTTATCGCAGCCCCTAAACTGAGGAACAAACCTATTGTAATCCCTAACTAGACACCACAGAAACATCGGTTATCAGTTATCAGACAAATCTACCACGTACCCAAACACACGGGTAGATGACCAAGATGTTCCAAGCCCCCTAAAATGAGAAAACAACAATGATCATGTATGATGTCATTTTGAAACTTTTCTTGAAATTATGCACAAGAATTAGGCTAATTTATCAGACTGGGTGTCCCAACATTTCCGAATATCTCCCTACCATCTACCGTAATTAAAGATTCCGTACGTGACTCACTAGAGCGTGAATTACGGTGTGGAATTTATCGTAAACAATACGCAAGGCAAAGGTATTAACGCAGAATATACCGGGAAAGATATGATAAGGGTTAAACTAATATTGAACATATAAGTGATAGGAGGATCTTGGAGAAGACCATTGGCGAAACTAGTGTTTACTTCTGGAGGGGGATGAGCTGAGTAAAACTACATTGGGAGGGGCATGAGGTTACAGATGTAATGAAACATGATCAATGAAAGCAAATATACGATCCCGAAGTTTCAAAACCTCCTATCTATCATATTTTTCGTGTTTGAATTCACTGGTATTTGATACGTTGTATTTGAACTTATAAATATGCAAATGCTCGAAACGTTTTTGTTGATATTAAATTATCAATTCCACTATTCTTCGCGAAATCGCCTAGTCCTTTCTATTCCCCCGACATTGTATATATAGACCTATTAAAAAACTACAGTTTCCAACTTTAGTTTAACTTAAAACAGTAATGCAACTTTCCACAATGTCACTCACACTCGTATACTTACAGAATGGCAACTGACAAATAGTGTATTTTTGGAAAGGGATGAGATGACACAGAGCTACACGCATCTCACCACCACTCCTCTTGCTAACTGAATAGCCGACTATTTTGATCATTCAGTAAGTCTTAAAGTGCTAAAATTATTACACGAGTGATTTTCTTTTTTCAAATTAACACTTACATAGTTCAATCATTTGTTATCGATACGACGATTGATTGTACCTAGTATAAAGACGTAGTTCCGTGACGAACTAAAAATCCCATTTTTCTTAAAATTTAAGATTCATGCCAACGATTAATCTTTATAGACCTATCTAGAATAATGACGAAATTAAGTTGGTATAACTGAAACTTTTAATTAGTTCAAAATATATCTGAGATAGTGTAGCCTAATAGAGCACTACAGTTGGCACCACTGGTGACTGAATATATTCTTAGTTCCAGTCCTTAAGGTACAGAATGCACACACAAAATTCGGTTGAAGTCAATTGGATAGCATGGACGTTACATGCGGTAAGACATTGGATATATCAGCGGGCGTAAAATCATGATGGCAACAGCGTCATGTATGTGTTGATCAGAATTAATCTGATATATTATGATCTTTTATTGAGCCAATTTTGGATGAAATCCATATGTAATTACAGAAGTTAAATGCATTTAAAAATTGAACCTCTCAGCAGGCTAGGAATCTTGTTGGCAACACTGTCATGCATGGGCTCCTGAAAAAATCTGGAATGTTATTTATCTATGAGTGTGCCAATTTTGAAACAGTTGGCATGCATTACTTCTGAGTTATCCAACATAGAGCTCAAATTTCAATTGTGAATTTTCAGCAGTTGGTAACACTGACATCATTATCAAATATGGCCGTGAGATAATGAGGTATAGATCTTTACTCATACCAAATTTGGTTTTGATAGCTGCAGCCGTTTACGTGTTGATAGAGGGGGACACACAGACAGACACATGCCCGATCGATCTCATAAGTCTACTTTTTCCGCAGTTTTACAAAATGTGAAAAGTAGCCTAAACAAGTAGTTCCGTGAAGAACTATACAGCCTATTTTCATATATCCTACTTATGTTAATTGCCACTATCAGCATACAAAATGACAGTTTGATTGCTGTAATAGATTCGTAGATATTGAGAACCGACTAAATATTTCGGATGGTCACCATGTTGGATTTTATATATGTAGCTCTCAGAGTTATGTACTGTTACATAAAGATTATTGTGTACGTGTAGCATTCAAACTTCAATCGCATGATTAGGTCACAAGAAGTAACAAGGGGATTTTAAAAATTCGCTCAGCTGCCATCTTGTGGTTATGGAAACAATTGAAATAAATTAGATGCCAGTGGATTAACATTCGTATAAGGATTTACTGCACCAAGTTTCACTGCACTCGGATGGTTAAATTGCGAGAAACGTCCATGTGAATATTTATAATTCGCGTCGCAGCCATGTTGGATTTGTGATCACCAGGTTATTTAAAGTGCTATAGGTGAATTTAAGTTCATAGCCCCTATGATCATGAAAATATTCAGTTTGATTGCTATAATAGATTCGTAGATATTCAGAGCCGTCTAAATATTTCGGATGGTCGCCATGTTGGATTGTTAAATGTATAGGCCATAGAGTCATGTACCATTAAAATAAAATTATTGCGTAGGTTCATTATTCAAACTATCACTTCGATCGCATGACTACGACACAAGAAATAAAAACTTAATTTTAAAATTCGCACAGCCGCCATCTTGAGGTTATGTAAACAATTGAACTACATTAGATACCAGTGCATTATAATGTGTATGAACATTTCGTGTACCAGATTTCATTGCGTTTGGAACATTAAATCGCGAGAAAGGTCTATTTAAATTTTCAAATTCGCTTGGCCGCCATGTTCGTTTTGTAGTTAACCGGCTTTTGAAAGTCTTGTCGATGAACTTCCAGTAGTACCCTTTATCTCTGTACAAAATTTCAGGGTGATACCGCTAACAGTTTCAGAGATATGGAATGCCGGTGAAATATTTCGCACATCCGCCATCTTGTGGTTATGTAAACAATTGAATAAAGTTAGATGTCGGTGCATTACAATGTGTATAAACATATACTGTACGAAGTTTTATTGCGTTTGGTTGGTTAAATCGCGAGAAACGTCTATTTAAAAGTCGCAAATTCGCGTGGCCGCCATGTTGGTTTTGTAGTTACCAGTTTTTCAAAAGTCACATAGGCAAACTTCTAGTAGTTCCCTTTATCACCGTAAAAAATTCCAGGGTGATATCGGGAATGGTTTCGGAGATATTGAATGCTGGTGAAATATTTCGCACAGTCGCCATATTGGATTGGTGAGACGTAGCAATATTTGTAGGTCACGGTCGGGGTCATCCGGATTAGTGCTATGAACTTACCCAGTTTCATTGAAATCGTTCCAGCCGATCAAAAGTTATTAGGGGACACACACACCTCACACACACACACACACACACACACACGGACAAAAGGTGATCTCATAAGCCTATTTTTTCAAAATTGAAAATAGGCTAAAAAATAGAAACTTCAACACATTATATACTGTAGTTTTATTATTTGGTTCTGTGGGGGGGAGGGGAGGAGGGGTGGGGGGTAAGATTGATCACCTTCCGTAGTTGCACCCCTGGAGAAGACCTATCTTAACTCTGCTTTTATAAGCACAAATTACTCATGCCCCGACTGATCAATGTCGGCCCCTCGACAAGAAGGGACAGGGACGCTGACGACTACTATTATTACATTTACTAGAAAATAATTATAATATTTCAATGTTAGACATCCCTTACGAACTCACCTGGAACCGGAACTGACTACGCAAATAGTTTTATTTACATTATTAACATATTTTCAATTTAAAAAAAAATAGGCTTATGAGATCACCTTTTGTCCGTGTGTCTGTCTGTTTGTGCGTGTGTGTGTCCCCCCATAATAACTTCTAAACGGCTGGAACTATTTCAATGAAACTCGGTAAGTTCATAGCACTATTCCGGACGACCCCGACCGTGCCCTTCAAATTTTGTTACGTATCACCAATCCGACATGGCGGCTGTGCGAAATATTTCACCAGCATTCAATATCTCCGAAACTATTACCTATATCACCCTGGAATTTTTTTACGGTGATAAAGGGAACTACTAGAAGTTCACCTATGTGACCTTTGAAAAACTGGTAACTACAAAACCAACATGGCGGCCAATCGAAGTTGCGACTTTTAAATAGACGTTACTCGCGATTTAACCAACCAAACGCAATAACACTTGGTACAGTATTTGTTTATACACATTGTAATGCAAGGACATCTAACTTTGTTCAATTGTTCACATAACCACAAGATGGCGGATGTGCGAAATATTTCACCGGCATTCTATATCTCTGAAACTATTAGCGGTATCATTCTGACATTTTGTACGGAGATAAAAGGCACTACTGGAAGTTCATCTATAAGATTTTCAAAAACCGGTTAACTACAAAACGAACATGGCGGCCAAGCGAATTTAAAATTTTTAAATAGACCTTTCTCGCGATGTAATGTTCCAAACGCAATGAAACTTGGTACAGCAAATGTTTATACACATTGTAATGCACTAGTATCTAATTTAGTTCAATTGTTTACATAACCTCAAGATGCCGGCTGTGCGAATTTTAAAATTAAGTTTTTATTTCTTGTGTCGTAATCATGCGATCGAAGTGAACGTTTGAATAATGAACCTACGCAATAATTTTACTTTAATGGTACATGACTCTATGGCCTATACGTTTAACGATCCAACATGGCGACCATCCGAAATATTTAGGCGGCTCTGAATATCTACGAAACTATTATAGCAATCAAACTGAATTTTTTATGTTCATAGGGGCTATGAACATAAGTTTACCTATAGGACTTTCAATAATCTGGTGATCACAAATCCAACATGGCGGCGACGCGAATTATAAATATTCACATGGACGTTTCTCGCAATTTAACCATCCGAGTGCAGTGAAACTTGGTACAGTAAATCCTTATACGAATGTTAATCCACTGGCATCTAATTTATTTCAATTGTTTCCATAACCACAAGATGGCAGCTGTGCGAAATTTTAAAATTTCGTTGTTACTTCTTGTGTCCTAATCATGCGATTGAAGCTTGAATGCTACACGTACACAATAATCTTCATGTAACAGTACATAACTCCAGGACCTACATATAAAAAATCCAACATGGCGACCATCCGAAATATTTATTTGGTTCTCAATATCTACGAATCTATTACAGCAATCAAACTGGAATTTTGTATGTTGATACTGGCAATTAACATAAGTAGGATATATGAAAATAGGCTGTATAGTTCTTCACGGAACTACTTGTTCAAGGTTAGATAGACGCTTGAGTTTGACAGTATCAACAGATGTACGATGTAAACAGTGAAATGGCAGTCTTGTGTGATAAAAAATTTGTTTACGATTTCAATGTATTTGGACGAATTGGACAGTTATTTTGAATACGGCGTTGAAGTGGTTCAGGGTTTATCATCCTGTGACAATGCAACTCATAGAGATGAGAGCAATAGTGATGCTAATAACAAGTGTAGTATATGTCTGATTTCTTAACTGTATTTGATGAGTGTAAATTGCATGCTTTCCATGAACTGATTCATTTTTGTACAATGTTCCTCTTTTAAAATCGCTTTCTAAATAATAAGCATGTGTCAAAACATTTCCTTAAAAATATCTCTCAAAGAAATAGTACAACACATTTCAGTGACAGTGGAAGGATTAAATGTGAGTAAAATCTACCGTAGATCCTGTGTCACTGTGGTGTCTGCACTAGTATTTGTACCTGTAATTGGGGCTAGGTTTGGGACGGAGGCGGTCGTGATCTTATGTTAGGAATCATCCCACTGTTTTCCTGGAGTAGAAGTAGCATCCACAGAAACCCACTTCTAGAATGGAAGAAATGGGAGGAGGATGTAATTTTTCTCAATTGGCATAATACTGAGTGTACCCCATTCCAGACCTTGGACGAGAATTAGATTACCTGTTATAATTTAAAATCGATTTGAAGTCCTTTGGGGCAGTATTTTCTAGAAATAGCGTGAAGTGAATACGTAATTAAGCAAATGAGTAAATATATGTTAACAAATTAACCATAAGGTAAGTAAATAAATAAACAAACAAGATGTTCAGCAAAGAACATATAGCCTACTTTCTCCTAAATGTATGGGTATCTTTATGTTCGACCCCCACTATTATGTGTCAGGAAACTGTATCATAATGATGGTCATTATAACACTCTTTTTCATTATGATACAGTTTCTCCAGCCAATCAGAGCTCGTTCATTGACCAATTAGGTAACGATACCTACTCGCGTGCGCTCAAAATCCAACATGTCTATATAAATTACCGAAAGTGCACCGTCCATAATGTTCTCGTAAATAAACTGGTTAATATGAGACACTGTACCTTAATATCCTTAAATCCAATTTCTACACAGCGGGTTGTTTTCAAACGATTTCCGTGACATTTTTACTGAATACTGATGCTCAATCTGCACATACGGCATTGAAGTTCACAGAGCGCATGCGTCGGTCGGTCAGTGAGCTTGGACATCAGAGATATCCTACCCTGCGCAGCACCCGATCACAAAATTCTAGTGACAATCTCAACAGATATTTATGAATATTTATGTTAAAACATATAATAAAGTTGTAATTATCGTCGAACATAAACAGTCGTATGCAACTCGCCTATAATGGTAATTAAGACACTAGTATGGAAATTATAAAACTCGCATACGCTCGTTTTATAAAAAAATACTCGTGTCTTAATTATAGCCATTATAGGCTCGTTGCATAATGTACTATTATCTTGTACGCCTATGCACTGCCATCGTAATGTACTACGATGGCAGTGTTCTATGGGTGTTGAATGAGTAGGCATTTTAAAGTAGCCAAGAGGGAGGCGATCCAGCTGGCAGTGTTTAAAGGTATTCGGAGCGCGATCGTGGCTAATAGTTGAACTACCAGTATTAAAAAATTGCCATACTTCAGGAAGCCAGCTCAGGCATTTACACAGCGTTATGTTTGGAGCAATATTACCCACATAACCCACAAGAGGACAGCACCGTACAGAGGCATTAAGAAGGCTGTGGTTAATGACAACGTGTATCTAGTTCTTCTATTCTCCTTTTTCTAATGTCTTCTGTTTATGTGCGATGCTGGGACTGTGATTTTATTAATATACGAGTGTATACTTTATCCTCTCCTTTGAGCTAAATGACATTTTATTCAGTATCTGTGGAAAAAGCTCGTGCACATCATTTGTAAAAGAATTCAAGAAAAAAAAATCTAACTGTAGCAGTACTCGATCCCCAGTCAACTGCGTGTCAGACTAACATGCTAGCCCAGAGCTAACCGTATCCATGACGTCAGGTGTTCTTAACTGACATATTAGATACAAACTGTTGGCAAATAATGACTTTAAATAAACGATTTCTTCACAGCAGTACATCTTCATTAAAGATCATTTCATACAAAGTTTATATTATTGTATCAGTACGGTATATCACATACAACATACTAAAACTACTGAAATATAAGACAGGCACATGAGGACAGCTGCCATCTTGTCGTGTGACACAACGGCTCAGCTCTTTTAAGCCACTCATACTGTATAATATTATAATATTAAATTATAATAAATAACGGATCACGACCTTCAGGATAGCTTAAACCCCCCTAGACTCGATAATCGGAATTGGTGGGTCTTAAGCTATTTATTAAAATGGTTGCATAATTCACACGGCCGCCATCCTGAAATGGCATGGCCGATGACCTTGAATTTTGGGTGAAAGACGCGTCCTATATAAAGGTATGTTGTCACCAAATTTGGTAGAGATCGGATGATTAGTTTAGCCGTAATTTGATTTTACGTTTTGAACATTTGAGTGGCCGCCATTCTGTTTTGGTAAAGATGGCGGCGATATAAAGTATGACACTGAGGTGTCCTTTACTAGTGCTACCTCTGTACCAAATTTCGTTCAATTCGGTTTCACCGTGTTCGAATTGATAGGGGGGGACAGACATTCAGAGTACACACACTCACACACACACAGACACACACACAGACTCACACACACACATACACACACACATACACACACACACAGACTCACACACACACATACACACACACAGACAGACACACTTTTTTCGCCCTGTGTTGATCTCATAAGTCTACTTTCATTTTTTGCAAAAATCGAAAGTAGGCTAAAAATAAGCAAAAATAATAATAAAAATAAAGAAGAAAGTAAGAAACTGCATTTATAAAATAAATAAATAAATAAATAAATAAATAAATAAATTAAATAAATAATCAAATAAGTAAGAAAGGAGGTAAATGTATAACTTAGGAATGAAGAAAATATAAATTTAATTTGTAAGGAAGGAAGGAGAGCAAGATATAATTAAACAAGCAAGAAAGGAAGTATGTAAAAAGTAAGTATATAATACACTTACTAAGTAGGAAAGGAGGGAGAGAAATAAATAATTTAACAAGCAAGGAAGGAAGTCTGTAAAAATGAAGTATATAAGAAAGTTATTTAGTAGGAAAGGAGGGAGAGAAATAAATAATTTAACAAGCAAGGTAGGAAATAAATAAATAAAAATGAAATGAATAAGAAAGTAAATATGTAGGAAATTGTGGATAGAAATAAATATTGAAGGAAGTATCGTAAGTAGTTGAATAAGTTAGCAAGCAATCAGTCACTCTCTCTCATGATTCGCTCATGTAGAATATATGCAGTCAAGCACATGCTAGTTGACATTACATTATCAGACAGGAGGAATGTAAACTGAGAAATGGAGAGGACCATCTTGGCTTTCCCTCAACATCTCTCACCAATTTAGTTAAAGTCTTTTATTCCAAGCCGAGCAAGCCGAGTGTGTATGTACACTTTATGAGAGTGGACGTTATATCGATAGTGAGACTCATTTATTATCCCATTTCCTTTTTGGCCCGCGCTCCCACGAGAGCTGACCACTCAGTATTCAACAACCAATCAGTCTTACTCATGTTAATTAGCCACTGTCTATATTTTTCTAGTCAACCTCGTGTAATTGGTTCTCGTTAATTGAGAACTCTGTTGTTTGTGTTGGCCAAGAGGTGGTATTTTCTTAACACAATAATTTCCGGCCGCGGTGCTGTCATGGTTCGATGATAAAGACCCGTGCATTTGAAGGGAGTTGTCTGCTTGCTCTCAACACGACTCTAATCCTCGTGTATTGAGCGGGTCGTTTCATGGCACATGATATTTTCAGCTTGTGTGGTATTGCACAGATGGCCATAACGTTTTAAAACTCATATGTATATTATCAAGAATCGAACCCCGTCTGCTTTGATGAGAATTTAACATTTGGACCACTACGCTACCATTCGCAGTTTTCCTACTTCAGCTGTACGTGATTAACAGGATGGTTTCTAACTTAATTTCCTTACTAGTCTTAGACACAATTACAATTGTACACACCGAATATTCCCACACACAGGAACTAGGCTACGTTACGAGCCTATTTTTTACACACTAGCAACCCGTCCCGGTTTGCCAGGTATCTTTAACGGTTTATCCAGCGTAAGCTTAAAAGGCGCACGGACGGCAGATCCCAGACGCAATTCAGAAAAGCCGAGGTGAACAGCGAAACTCCAAACACATATACTCTTCTCTGAATTCTTAACTCGACAAGACTCGACAGTTTGATGCTGCCCGAAGCTAGGGAGATAGACTCGCTCACTAGCTCGTAAACTCGATCCGAAGCTAGTAATTAAAATTTCCACTGAATGGAGATTGTTGGAAGAAATAAAAAATTACGAGCCTTACAGTAGTCGCATATGATGTGTAACATCTGACATAGAAGAAACCTCACGTGAAATTGCTGATACATCGGTATTTTATAGTATTATTGCCACAAATATTAATCTATTGTAAAAGGGAGTGTTTTACAGATATTGTAGTTTATAATACGGAACTCATTTTATTAGACGATTTGTAGCTTCCACCAGCACTAGCCTAAATAAAGAATATGATATGGATCAACTAAATAAATAGACGCGACACCGCTCATAACCTTAAACTCCTTATAAACAGGTCCTCTTGATTCACAGACCAACACGTAATTTCATATGGATTCTGTTAAAATGAGTCATATTGATATGATAAATATCGTTTAAAATTATAATCTGATAGCAAAAATTTCGACCCCACCCAGGATTCGAACCCAAGATCTCTAAATTCGCAACCATACGCAATAACCCAATGGCTATTTCGACTACGCAAATATTGTGCACAAGATGGTGACTTATTTCCACGTTCCAATAATACTGCATTACGGAATTAAGTTTTATTTATATTTTGCTTGTTTCGATAATGTTCCTGAGTAACATTGAGTTTAAAATGCCTTATGCCAATGCAATGCCGACTACTTACAATGTTTGATATTAAGGCATTTTACCATTTAAAAATACTGATACGAAGACTTCGAACATGTACCATGTCATTTGTTTAAATCACTTGACACCAGAGTTCGCATGAGCGTTTTCCGTTCAGTATGTCATATACATTCCACACGGCCGAGAGTGCGTCATGGTATCAATTTTCGTCACCGCGCGCTGATTGTTTCTCTTACCAGTGCCAGCTGGATCGATCGATCGAGTTGGCAGTGCGTCTTATACTTCCGTTCGATCCACCACTGCCAGCTAGGGCACACTTCCATTCGATCGATCGAGCGGGCAGTGCATACTTCCGTTCGATCCACCACTGCCAGCTCGATCGTTCCGATCCACTCCCGTCCCCAATTTTCCAAATCACTCCCACAAAACTATCCAGCAACCTAGCGGAAAGATGTTACACATCAAAAACGTAAAAAAAACGTAAAGTGGCGATGTATTAAAGATAGATATATTCTGTTCCGGACTTTTTTGTAGATCTTTTTATGGTGAACAATTCTTACACTCATAGTGTATAGATAATTTTAAAGGTTTACCCATCGTAAGCTTAAAAGGCGCATGGACGGCACGTTTTTCTTTGACTCGATTCACTGAAATCGTTATTGCTCAGTTTTCTTTGCGCATAAACGAATGTTTTTCTACAGAAACCTTCCTCGAGAAATCCTTCGCAGAATGGTGAAAACCACATCAAAATCCATCCAGTGGTTCTCGAGATTACCAATTACACCAAAGAATCGGGGACTTTGTTTTATACTATGTAGAGATTTACAGGTTTGGATTAAGTTCTGCTTAAACATTAATTAGCCTATGTGATATATTTTAAGGATTTCTTGAAGAATGTAGAATTATGTGTTTTTTTTTTCTTTTAGTCGTTTACCCTCCAGGTTGGTGGAACCCACGGACTCAGCGAGGGAACTCACCACTACCGCCTCTACGGGCAGTGTCCTAGAGCTGGGAACATCGAATCGGAAGGGATACAACTGGTGAGGTGGGATTGGCAACTCGCCCAGGCGGCCTCACCTGCAAAGCGAACAGGGGCCTCATGAGGGAAGGTAATGGAAGGTCAGGATGGATAGGCAAGGAAGAGGGAAGGAGGCGGCCGTGGCCTTGAAGAAGGTACCATCCCGGCATTTGCCCGAAGACGAAGTGGGAAACCACGGAAAACCACTTCGAGGATGGCTGAGGGGGAATCAAACCCCCTCTACTCATTTGGGCCACCCGAGGCTGAGTAGACCCCGTTTCAGTCCTCGTACCACTTTTCAAATTTCGTGGCAGAGCCGGGAATCGAACCCAGGACCTCCGGGGCAGCAGCTAACCATGCTGACCGCTACGCTACGGAGGCGACTATTTCTGAATTACCCGCTGAATTTCATTATATTCATATTCGAAATTTGATGAAAAACATTAAATTTCGAATACTAAGGAAACACTGGAGCCTCCGTGGCTTAGGCGGCAGCACACCGGCCTCTCTCCGCTGGGTCCGTGGTTCAAATCCCGGTCACTCCATGTGAGATCTGTGCTGGAAAAAACGGAGGCAGACAGGTTTTTCTCCGGGTACTCCGGTTTTCCCTGTCACAATTTCATTCCAGCAACACTCTCCACTATCATTTTCATTTCATCTGTCATTCATTTAATCATTGCCCCAGAGGAGTGCGACAGGCTTCGGCAGCCGACACACTTCATATCCTCGCCGCTTGATGGGAACTTCATTCATTCCCTTCCTGACCCGGTCGGAGACTGGAAGCAGGCTGTGGATTTTTCATTTCAAGGAAACACTGAATAATGGCTTCAACCACCATAATCTATTCATATTATCAGTACGGTGCTGGTAGCGTAGCCAATATCGACCAATGGGAGAGGTTATAATAACTGGGGGATAAGCATCATTCGGGGAATTGCAGAACATGGTAATATGAAGCAACTCGGCTATCTCACACTCAAGAAGTTACCAACGATCTCTAAATTAGTGTCATTGTACCCACAGGTCCTTATTAAAGCATTTTCTTTTAAATTAAAACTAGATTAATTTATATACAACTTCCCTCTCGCTAAGAAAAGAAAGAAAGCTGATTGCCTCGCTAGGTGGGATTTAAAAGTATCTAGGGCTAGGCTAACTTTGATTAAAGCTATATTTAGCGGGGGAAAAGCTACATAGGCAACCCTGGGAGGACAGAGTTCTGCGTTGTCATGACGACAAAGGAGACGACAATATATCACCAAGCAGCCGGTTCAGTGGTGATGCAGGCACAAATCACAACAATGGGAATTTTCAACATAACATGAGTTAGAGACTCATCAATTCATCATCAAGTATCATTATATAATTTAAGAATGTTTATTTGGCGTATTAGTTACGGTATTAGAAGTTCTTTTTGTTAACATTCCAAAAAGGAGGGAGGGGTGGGGAGGGGGGGTGTCCCCCCCCCCAGTACCACCCCGCTGGCTACGCCACTGCGGTTTATTTTAATCTTCAGTTAATTTTGGCATTATCTATTATTTATTTGTATTTAGAGCGGTGTTTCCAAAGCAATGGAACAGCCCGAGGTTTACACAACGTTACGAATGGTTCACGTGTCACTTCCTCCTCATGAGTTTGCACACTATAGCGTACGCTAGCTTAGCCGTGATTACATGGGAACTGGAGAGTGAGGGGCCTCAGGCTGCCAGATTTCTCGCTAGGATAATCGTAGGTACATAATTGACGTCATGTTGCTTATCAGCCGGCTCTGATATCTGTCTGCGTCTGAGCCGGGCACTATCGATCACTGCCAAAGGTTACATCTGTCACACATAATACTCAAATGAGTCACTGTCTAGATTTAGAGACACAGTATAATTGAATTTATTATTTTAACAGTTGCCAAGTTATGATAATTTTTAAATTGTGTTGATTAAGCCTTTCACGGCCCGGAATACTATACTCGATATTCTTTTGGTTTTGTAGCGAAACGTCTGCAACATCATTTTCATCACCATAATTATAGGTCTTTGGAAGGCTCGTTGGGCATAAAGTCTTCCCCAGTGATGTCGGTCGATCGCGACAGTTTCGATATCGTCCCAAGATAAGTCAGTGGTTTTGAGGTTTTCTCTGAATGTTTAGTGCCAAGTTTGTAAGAAGAAAAATTTTACATCAAGAATCTGTAAAGACTCGATGTAAGTTATGCGAGGTGCCTGGATACATGCAATATAGATAATGACTAGAGCCCGGATGTTGATGACATGTCATCTTTTTACTGAGTTGTCTATACAATGCTGAAGTACATAGAAACTCCGGACGGGCCACCCCGTCTTCAAATATGCCATTTTTATTTTGCATCATTTTGCATTATTTGCTATTTTTCCATTTTAAGAACATTTTTTTAAGTTTGGTAGATTTTTTGGTCATATTTTAGAGAAATCGGCCTTTTAAGTTTGTTTTCAATTTAGTCATGTCACAGCTTTATATGAGGGAGTTACGTCTCTCAGAGTTAAGAAGAAGCTAGTAGCTCATACAAGATAATTTAAAATATTGAAATAAAATATATCAGTATTGCAATTAGTAGAAAGTTATATATCTTGGATGCAGAAGAACGGTACCGTGGGTATACAGATGTTCTTGTTTTCGTCGCAAACCAGTTATTAGCGGAATGGAATGTTATCTGCGCTGTTGATCAAGGTCAGCTGTGGCGGGGTAGAAAGGGAAGGGGTGTATATTCTTGTCTCAGTTCATTTTCTCAATTTTATAGTGCATTTTTGAAATTTTTGAAATATTGGTGAGTTTATTATTATAAGATCATTTTCTCCATTTTATAGTGCATTTTTCGAATTGTTAGGTCTTTTATTACAGTCATTTTTGAAAATTTTAAGTGCATTTTTAGCCTACTTTCGTTTTTTGCAAAAAATGAAAGTAGACTTATGAGATCACTACAGGGCCAAAAATTGTGTGTCTGTCTGTATGTGTGTGTGAGTCTCTGTGTGTGAGTGTGTGTACTCTGAATCTCTGCCCCCCCCCCTATCAATTCGAACACGGTGAAACCGAATTGAACGAAATTTGGTACAGAGGTAGAACAAGCAAAGGGCACCTCAGTGCCATGTTTCATATCGCCGCCATCTTTACCAAAACTGAATGGC
This sequence comes from Meconema thalassinum, assembly GCA_946902985.2. NCBI lineage: Eukaryota > Metazoa > Arthropoda > Insecta > Orthoptera > Tettigoniidae > Meconema > Meconema thalassinum. The sequence goes on from OX336388.2 coordinate 1,215,348,253, forward strand.
GGCCACTCAAACGTTCAAAACGTAAAATCAAATAGCGACTAACCAAATTATCCGATCTCTACCAAATTTGGTAATAACATACCTTCATATAGGACGCGACTTGTGATCAAACTACAAGGTCATCCGCCGGACCATTTCAGGATGGCGGCCGTGCGAATTATGCAAACTTTATAATCCATATCATGGGACCCACCAGTTCCGATTATCGAGCCGAGAATCGATTTAACTGTTCTAAAGGAAGAGGCACGTTCGAAATTAAAAGTTAATTTTGTAATACTATAGTGCAGAAGTGATTTTAAAAAGCTGAGCCGTCTCGGTAAGAAGACAAGATGGCAGCGGATATCTTGTGCCTGACTTATATTTCACTAATTTGAGTATCAACACGAATGTACCCAAAGGAGATGGGTTATGCCCTAATCCTGAAATAAATTACATGAGATTAATAAAACACTAGGATGACCAGTTTCGATCGTCAAGCGATCATCATCAGATCCATTACACTTAGGCTACAAAATCTATGTTTGAAATACAGGTGAAAATATTTACAATATGTACAATTATTTAGTTGCAGTATTGGTACTGCAACTGTCAGTGTATGCTAAATGCAGTATATATGTTAGGTGAAATGCTAAATGGTGATAGCTATCCGTAGATTGTACTTTAGAGAGATTATATGGTTGTAAACTACGGTTAAACTATAAACTTTATAATCCATATCATGGATTTTATAGTTTAACCGTAGTTTACAACCATATAATCTCTCTAAAGTACAATCTACGGATAGCTATCACCATTTAGCATTTCACCTAACATATATACTGCATTTAGCATACACTGACAGTTGCAGTACCAATACTGCAACTAAATAATTGTACATATTGTAAATATTTTCACCTGTATTTCAAACATAGATTTTGTAGCCTAAGTGTAATGGATCTGATGATGATCGCTTGACGATCGAAACTGGTCATCCTAGTGTTTTATTAATCTCATGTAATTTATTTCAGGATTAGGGCATAACCCATCTCCTTTGGGTACATTCGTGTTGACCGACTGAAAAGCACTAAACTCTTGTTTACTAAGGCAACACTGAAAATATGGCTTCAAACACCACAATAATTTGAGTATTGCATGCAATATAGCGTACTGATACAAAATAAATAAACTTTGTATGAAATGCTTTATATATAAATAATATACTCCACTGATGAGATCGTTAGGTCTAAATCATTATTTGCTCGGGGCGTGGTGGCTCAGCGGTCTAGCTGTATGCCTCTCACCAAGGCGGTCCGGGTTCGATTCCCGGTCAATGCATGTGAGATTTTCGAAGTGAAATGCCATGTCCTGTGGTTCGGATTCCACGTAAAAAGGAGGTCCCGTGGCTCATAATCACAAGATTCACGGTCACGTAAAACTACAATCTTCCTTCCTTCTTCCTTCATTATTTGCTCACAAGTTCTATGTAAGTCATTTTATATAGAACAATGTTCGTTGGCACAAATGGCTCCGTGGTAGAGCGTTGGTCTTTCATTCATATGCCTATGGTTCAAACCCCATCAGTGTTAGGTTTTTTGCTTGAAATTGTACATATTTATTGCTTTGTAATGACTCAGACGTTTTAAAATTAAGCGTTATATTGTGCATATTACGGTGGGAAACATATATTTAGTTAAAACATAATTCGCCAGCAGATTTGCTCGAGACATCTAGCAGCCAAAAAGGTAACTGCATGCCGGCCTACTTATTAACTTCCAGATTTTATTGAAAAGTTTCTTCTTATGGCCGCTAGAATGCACTCGCCCTGTGAGGATTATATTGTTCGATACTTCTCCACTAGATTTCACGACTGGTCTACATGGGACTCCATTGATAGTATACCATTGGCATTCCATGCGCATCGAATTTGAAGAATGACAAGATGATACATTTTTACTTCTTATTTTAAAAGGTTTGTAACAGCCTATTGTGCGTTATTTGAAAATGTTATTTGAAGTAAAGAACAAAACGATTTCACATAGTAACTGAATTCTAGCCGTTGGTGCTAGTTCAGGTTATTAATACTTTTATTTCAGGCAAATAGCAATCGAAAATATCCACATAGTTTGTATACACACGTCTCTGTAGGGTCATGGAAAGATTTGTTAATTCAATTAGGGTTGTGAAAGCCATGCACAACCAGACGTGTAAAGACATGCCTCAACTCAAAGTTGGATGTTGTCCACGGCAGGTCGATTATGTAATAATAACAATAATAATAATGTTATTTGTTTTACGTCCTTTTTAACTACTGCTGCTTTTAGATACGCCGGGGTGCCGGAATTTTGGCCCGAAGGAGATCTGTAACGTGCCAGTAAATCTACTGACACGGCTCCCTCGCACTTGTGCACCCTCAAATGCCAGCTGACTGTGCCAGGATACGAACCTGCAACCTAGGGCCCAGCAAGCGAGAACGTTACCGCTGAGCCACGCAGCCAGTCCGGTCGATTATGTCTCCAGATCCATAACATTCTTGAGATACTTCTTATCTATCTTTCTTCAATTATGGTAGTAGTTTTTTTCTAGGTTGTGGCGTTTGGTAGAGGTAAATAGTTTCTAAGGTCTTCAACAAAGAATAGTTCTATTATACTCTTTGATAATAACAACGAGTTATAACTATACTCATACATTTAGGAGAAAGTAGGCTATATGTTCTTTACTGAACATCTTGTTTAAACTTGTTACGGCATCAACATCCGGGCCCTAATAATGACTAATGACTGTGTTCTGTGAGTGTATTGAGACCATCTTCTGCAACGAGAGAGATTGCTTTTGCAATGGCCTCTTATGTCCTGGGAACGTCATTTTCAGTTTTCATTCAGGAAATTTATTTACAAATGGGGGTGATTCCCCGGTGCCAAATTGTGCATTTACAGAAAATTACCAACAATAATATCCAACACACTTAATGCACACAAGTCGCGATAGTAATTACATAAGAGTGTTTACACAAAATGTCGGACTTCTCTTAAACACATCAATATGTTTGGGGAAAGGCTCTGAGACTGAGGCTGGTAATTAGTTCCAGTTATCAATACAACGATTAATGAAATAATATTTCCCATAATTCATACGTTGCGGTCGGCCCTTAACGTTATGCGGATTATCTGCCCTGCTCATGTAGATGGGGTTTCCTAAACGTTTGCTTAAATTTCCCCATGCTGGCCGATTAGTATAAGTGTTAAACATAGCGTATAGTCTGGATTTCATCCTTCTATCTTCCAGAGATTCCCACCCTAGTTCTACTGTTATTCGAGTTACATTAGTTCTAGGATGAACAAGGATCTAACACTCCAAGATCATTAGTATTCACATACTTATGAGGTAAATGGTCTAAATTTTTCTATTTTACAGAATGTTGAAAATCCCAATATTTTTTTAAGAAAGATGGTACCTTACAAAGTTTGTATTTCCTTCTCTTGCAAAGAGTACAGTAAGGTACCGGTATCTATACATTTCTATATTCAAGAGTTTAATGTATCTCATAAGATACAATAAAATTATAATTCTTTCTAGAAATTGGTCCCATTCGCTTACCTATCATCTACCTATCTGTATTGTTCGAAATAGCCCCGATTGAGCCCCGATTCCGCTGTTGGTTCAGACCACTCGGTCCCCACTCGCCCCTCTTCCTCTGGTCAGCAGAGCCACTGCACATCGTCCCGACTAAATGCAGACCAGCTTTATCTCGAGGGCCGCAGTTTGAAAGGACACGCTGAGGACCAATTTTTTGCTACAATTGTTAATATGAAAGATATGAATAGGTGGTCCACTGGAATGAAAGCGGAGAGTAGGAAGGAAATGCATGGTCATTAAGCTGCAGGGTAGAGGAGGGGACAGCAAATCAATTAACATAGAACATTGGGGAGGCCGCCCCCATGAATGGTACACATACTCCAATGGGCAGGCCAATCAAGTCTTGTGTGTGGTGGACCGCACGCTACAAGACGGTACTGTACACTCAGCGCCACTGCGTCTCTGTACAGCACACTGCTGCCCCCAAGTACTGTGCTCACAGTTACGCGGTCTACTCTTTACAACAGTTAATGATACAGCCAATCCGCAGGTTGGCCCTTCATCTCTGCTTCCCGGGTTCAAATCTCGGTAGCTGCATGTGAAGTTTGTGCTGGATAAGGAGGCCGTGAGACAGGATCTCCGGTTTACCTTGTCAGTTTCATCCTAGCAACACTCCACAATCATAGGTTTATCATTGCCCCGAGGGAACTATTATATAATTGAATGTTACCGTATTGATCTAGTAAACATTATTTGTCCCGTGGCGTAGCCGTGCTCGTTAAATCGTGCTCCACGGCCGAAAGAGCAGCTGCATGAAGTCCCGACATCGCAGGTTCAAATCCCGGCGCTGACAGTGGCTATCCTGAGTCTGGTTTTCCCCCGGGATTTTCCACACTTCCTCCAGGAATATACCAGGATAGTAACTTACTTCAAGTCCCGGGGCACCTACCATATCCCTGTCCCTAATACAGTTACACACACACTACTACAGTGATCACATCAACACAGGTTATCACATAAGTACATACACACACAAGTATTTGAGGGGCGTGGTGGTCCAGTGATCAAGCTGTTCGCCTCTCACCAAGGTGGACCGGGTTCGATTCCCGGTTAATGCATGTGAGATTTTCAAAGTGAAATGTCATGTCCTGTGGTTCAGATTCCACGTGTAAATATGGTCCCGTGGCTCATGATCACAAGATTAATGGTTACGTAAAACTGAAATCTACCTTCTTTCCTTCCTTCCTTCCTTCCTTCCTTCCATACAAGTTCGTGGGACTGATGACCAGGATATCCCAAGACCCTAAAATTAATTGACAACAGCAGAGTTTAATATAAATTATCATTGAAAGATTTTATTAAAAAACCAATTGGAACACAGAAATATTAAAGTTTCCCCATGGTAGAGTGCAATTTACAGAAACAATCGAATTCAAGAAATTACGAAATTGAACTACTCTTGAGTAATGACAAGTGTGCAAGATAGCATGGAAAATGTGATTATAGGTCCAAAAATTATTCTTAATCCATCAAGTCAAATGAGAATGTATCCAAATTATTGAGAAGTTATCAATGAAATGTTATAATGTAGTCAAACTTGAAAAACAATATGTTACTGTAGTTCTGCCCCAAAAAAATATTGAAAATGGTAATTTTGTTGAGTAAAACCTGTCGGTATTGAAACTCAAATCTCCTGCATTCCTGTCAGGTGTGCTGATTGTAATTGATTTGATCCCGCTCTTACAGGTTCGACCCAACGTAAATGCTGGCCTGATCATCCGAAGACACAATTCAACACACCTTTCTGATAATGATCGTTGTTTCAAGGGATGGAACAGTGAGGTTATCTGTCCTTCGTAAAAGATAACTCACTACAGGTCATGGAGACCCCTGGAGTAGTGGAAGGTAGAGAATTCCACGCTTCCTGACATCAGCACGATATGAAATGCCCCTTTGCTCCCAGGAATTACCCTGGTTCTCATTTCTGTTGTAGCCTGAGTAAACCCCAGGGCCATTTGCGTTTCTGAACAGGTACTTTTGTTTCTAAAATCCACTAACTACCTGGGTGGGAATCGAACCCTGTCTCTTTCAGTTAGAAACTCACTACCGACTGAGCGACGCAGCCTCGTAACAAAGTTAAAAAAGCAACATTTGATTATTGGCGGGTCCGCCTCATTGCGTAGTGGCTAGCACTCTTGGCTGTCCCCGTGGAGGCCCGGGATCGATTCCCAGCTCTGCCAAGAAATGTAATTCTAGTCTGAGGGCTGGAACGGGGTACACCCAACCTCGTGAAACATAACTGAGAAGAGGCCGGTTTGATTCTCACCTCAGCCATTCTGGAAGTGATTTTCCATAGTTTCCCACTTCTACACCAGGCGAACGCCGGGATGATACCAAATTTAAGGCCAAGGCCGCCTCCTTCCCAATCATCATATGAATTACAAATGCATACACTATTACATCCATTACAATAACACAGGTTACCAGACAAGTTCTACACACACACCCAAGTGCACGAGGCTACATGATCTCGATGTCGCAAAGCCCCTTAATGAATCAGCAACAACAACAACAACAACGATTATAGGCAGGAGTGTTACCGAAGTTCACAACAATCTAGGATGAACAACTCTCAGCTGTGCGTCAATACTGCCTATGTTAAGGGTCAAATGACCTAGCTGTTGCGCCCCTTAAAACTCCAATAACTAACAGTCTCAGATATTATGGTGTTTGAAGGCATTTTTCAGTGTTGCCTTAGTAAACAAAAGTTTGGTGCTTTTCAGTCGGTCAACACGATCGTACCCAAATGAGATGGGTTATTCCCTAATCCTGAAAAAAATTAATACATGAGGTTACTAAATACAAGTGTATCCTATTCCTCGGGCAGATGCTCGCGTCAGGCATGGCATTCCGCAACGAATTCAATTTGCTCCCCAATATAATTTATTACATGAGATTAGGCTACTAAATACAAGGGTAAATAGTAATTTCATGTAATTTTTTTCAGGATTAGGGAATAACCGATCTCATTTGGGTACAATCGTGTTGACAGACTGAAAAGCATCAATCATTTTTTTTATGTCTCAGATAAAAGGTGGAACAGGTAGAAACACTTTCTCAGCTTTGGCTGTGTTGCGGGTTTCCTAATCCTCAGGCGGACGCTAGCGTCACACATGGCATTCCGGAACGAATTCAATTCGCTACCCAATATAATTTTCTGCCGTTATTTGCCAAATAAAGTTTGAAATGGGTTGACGGTTAACACCATTCATTTTTAACGACAAGTAGTGATTGTCTATTGCCACGCCAATGAGGAAATCCTCTTGAAGCAAGTTATACTTGCTCATCGCAAGCAAGACTTAACTCTCCCAAAAGTTGGTAAAAGCAAGGAGAGTCCTAATAGCAGCGGTAAAACCAAGGGGAAGGTATGGATTGGGGGAAGGGGAATAATAACGCGCTCGGGAACAAAAGAAAGATGAGCTCGAAGGCATTCGTTTATAATGAAAGTCGAAATGATCTGAACCAGGCATGTTGAGCTCGCTCATTATTGATTGCGCCCGTTGCGCCGTCTTTTGTTTGTGCACATGTCATGAGCCATGTAGTTAATCAGCAGGGCCATGTCGTGTGACGTCAGAGGTCACCAGAACAAAACAGATTGCCAATTTGTCACTCATATGTCCAAGATAATAGCGGCCAGTCCCGTCCTGATTAGAATCACCTACATATGTTCAGGTGCTACTTTAGTGTTACTTCTCTACGATAGTTGCCACTGCTGTTGTCAATTGGAATAGTGTTTGTGACGAGATAAATCGACCAACAATTAATTCTACTCATTGCCGTGATTGGGCCATCAAACAGGTCGAGGCTATCAAACCAAACCATGTAGTCAATGGGCGTCTGCCTTTTGTTCTGTTGCCAAAACACAGCTGCAGGAGCTTCATTGGATTGGGTGTACGCACAAATGTTTTATTGGATTCAAAACCATTACAGGCATTTGATGTACAGTCAGCGTATAAAAAATGATGTATTTTATGTTATTAACATTCATAAAGACTTCACTAAAGAAATTGAATCTACTAATTGATCTACTAATACTAAAATGTAACATGAAGGTTAACAAAACAAAAACCAAGATAATGAAATGTACTCCGGATGGTAAATAGGATGCTAATGTTTGGTTGGAAGTAGAAAGATTGGCTCAAGTAAATCAGTTCAGTTATTTGGGAAGCTTCATCGCATCTAATGGGAGATGTGACAAGAACGTCCGTTCTCGAATAGCCAAGGTTAAAGAAGCTTTTCATTAAAAGAATAAGCCTATTGACCTCCAAGGCTATATCCCTACCAGTGAGAAAGCATTTCATTAAGAGCTTCATTTGGAGCATAGCGACCTATGGATCTGAAACCTGGACTCTATTAAAGGCTGATGAGAAAATAATAAATGCATTTTAAATGTGGTGTTGGCGTCAAATGTTACGAATACCCTGGACTGACAGGCTAACAAATGAAGAAGTCCTCAAGCAAGCTGAAGAAACAATCAGTCTAGGGAAAATGATCACTTGGTCACTTACTCCGACATTCATCATGGTGTACCACAGTTATTGAAGGGAAACTGGAAGGGAAGACTAGAAGAGGACGACCAAGAGCAGGGTTCCTCGATGGCATTAAAGGGCGACGTCCGTATCAACTAATCAATCAGTTGGCTCAGGATAGAAGGTCGTTGGAAGAAGACAGTCATGCTACCCACCAACCATCAGGTTGAGGAGAACGAGAGGAAGAATGCTATAAATTTGACACACACCTCAAGTACACTGTTATGTGGCACTGAATAGATAGGATACACGTATAGTCACTGAAGATCGCTCGCTTGATAATTCCTGGTAAAGGAAAGCAAGCAAGTCGTGTGAGACAGTTATTGTGGCTCAGTAGTAACTTACTTAGTCCGTCCTTGTGTATCTTACGGTGTCGAGGTTGTCCAGAGGATTCTGCCACGCACCAGCTTCTTCACTCTCCTCCATTCTCCTCATCTGGCTTCCACTGCTGCCTTCACGTCTTCCTCCCATGTCCTTCTAGGTTTCCCGCTTGGCCTTGTTCCTTGCATTCTTGCATTGAAAGCTTGTTTAGCTGTTCTCTCATTATTAAACAAAACATTATTTCCTGAGCTCTAGCTCTATTAATGCCAAATTTGTATGTTTTCAAAGCGTTATTTTAATTAGAAATTGTGCAAATAAGAATCATTAAACTCCAAAAATGTCTTTCTTTTTTATGTTGGCTTATTTCTTCCTTACATTTTCAACGTTTATTTCGTATGATTGCTTGTGATCATGTCAACTTGATGAACTTGTGTTTACATTTCCTTGTACTTCAATTACTACAGTTTAGCCTCCTGACAGCCCTCACATAAATTCAAGTGTCTTGAGTTATGATTCCATTTAACGCCGTAGTCGGTCATCACTGACCCACTGTTTCTATACTTGAGATATTATATTAATGGTGTGTCCCGTTTGATCACACAAATTTATGGCACCGCCACATTTTCATAGTTACACACATGGACTATATGAGTATAGTTAACAAACAAGGGGTTCACCAAGTAGCAAATACGTAGCTTGGAACTTCTATATGTGGTAAGTATTTATTTAATACTACGAGAAAAGTTTTATATGCGTGAAACGTTTACAGTTTTTTTTCTAGTGACCAGCGTTGTCTGCAACACGTTACTAGCGATATGGAAGTCATAGAATCCCTGTAGCATTGCCTTCTGTTTTGATGGAGAAATCTACTGCCTGCAGTCCGGAAACTAATGCCACGAAGAGGTTTTTTCATGTTTGGAATCAAATCGTAATGACAGGGCCTTTAATTCGGTGAATATGATGGATGGGAAAGCACTTCGCAAACCTAGTGACCGTTTTAATTGGCTACAGTGTGTGTGTGTGTGTGTGTGTGTGTGTGTGTGTGTGTGTGTGCACTATTCTGTATTTCTATTCTTAACTTGCGACGAGGAATGCAAGTAAATCGGCAACACTTCTCGAAAACCCCTCCGTTCATATTGTTGATAATGCGCGTGCACACGTGACATACCCTGTAGCCGATCTGTACGGTCACTTGGGTTGGGAAGTACTTTGTTATCCACCATATTTACCGAACTTAAATCCCAGTGATTATGAGTTGATCCCAAAGATAAAGGAATCATTTTGTTGCGTTCGTTCCAGAGATCATCAGTAGATCGCTCCTCAGAGGCACCAAAAGAACAGGCGCTACCACTGGTGACGAGTTGTACATGATGTTGAATACATTGAGTGAATGTAGACGTTTCACGTTTCTCTTGGTAATAAATTAGTTACCACTATTAAAGTCCAAGAAACGTGCATACGTGTATATATTTAACGATCAAGAGATTTAGGTCTACATTGAGAGTCAAATCATTGGATTCGTTCCCATATTAAGCAAATTTCGTGAAATACTTCTCAACGAGAGTAAATTTTAAACTTACGGTCAACTTTCAGTGAAGTTTTCATGTTTAGCCGTCATTATGCTGTTTCCTAAAAGCCATTAACTGTAGAAGATCGCTTAGAACTTTGGTCCATTGTAGTAACTCTTATTATGGAATGTATAACTGATGATTTGCTATGAATAGACTGTATTTTATGTTAGTTTCCCTCGACAGTCTGTGAACATATGCTCTAATGTGTTCATTCCATGGGAATTTTATTATTTGATATTCCTTAAAAATTATTATATTTAGCTTTATTTTACGAAAATACACCTCGCAAATCATCAACAATATTTATAACGACAATCAAGTGTGTAACACAGAGTTTGAAAATATTATATCGTTAATACCAAAACACACATCCCGAGTAATGGATCGCCATGCTCAGTCCATCGAACTCCGCTTTGTATTGGCGCTGTTGTCGTATATTAAGCAGTGTGTTAATGATCTGACTCATCCGTGCACTGCACACACTCAGTGAAGTTCAAGCGAATAATGGGCATGCGCTCATATCGAACAGTGCTTCGCTCAGCCTATGAATGATACATTGTTCCAGTTAGTAATCTGTTATTAATGTTTCAACTCTTCTAGAAACAAAGCAATATTTCAATTCAGTGGAGGCAAGATAAGACTTTAAAATTTGCCATTGGGCGAGTGTTGAATTTGGATGTATCGTTACTGAGGATTGCTTCAAGATGTTTAGCAATGAAATATTAATGAGACAACAGATAAATACTGACAAAGGGAAAGGCTTATGACTTATGCATTCGAGGCGTGTTTCATTTCCGCCTAAGATAAACTGTTATGGCAGCTTTAAGAAGCTCTTAGGAGGAAAGCGAATTATAAATAATAAATCGCAGAAGGAAATCCTGTGAGAAAGAGGATTACTTTAAGGATATTTAGTGAACAAGGAAAGTTAGTGCATGAGAGAACCAAGCCCTCTAATTATATTTCAGATTCTCTCCAAACCAAAGTATTATTAAATATCCCAACTTCTTTTTCACATGCCTACGCATTGCGTTCTTCGACTTATTTTTGTTTTATTGTGTGCGATATTCTTGTTTCCTTGAGTCCCCCAACTTAATCCTTTATAGTTTAGTGGTCTGTATATTGTTGTTGTTTGAGTCATCAGTCTTTTGACTGGTTTGATGCAGCGCTCCATGCCTTCCTGTCCTGAGCTAATCGTTTCATCTCTACATAGCTACCACACCCTACATCCGAGGCAATATGTTTAGCATTTTCTAACCTTGGTCTACCCTACAGTTCTTGTCCTCGACCCTTCCTTCCATAACTAAGCTTGCTATTCCTGGGTGTCTTAGTATGTGTAAACCAACCTCTCCCTTCTCCTCATTAGCAGTCGCTAGAAACATCTCTCCTCTCCCACTCGTCTTAATAACTCTTCGTTTGTAACCCTATCTACCCATCTAATGTTCAACATTCTAGTGTAACACCACATTTCAAACGCTTCTATTCTCCTCTTTTCTGCTGCATCAATAGTCCAAGTCCCACTTCCATAGAGCGCCACGCTCCAGACAGAGGCCTTAGAAATGACTTCCTAACACCTAAATATATATTCGAACATCGAATTATTCGAATTATTTCAAATATGAAAATTTGATTTGAACATAAAATAGTTGAAATATTCCAATTATTCACATATTCGAAGTATTTGAATTTTCAACGTAGTCTTATTTTGAAATATTCGCAATAGTGAAATAACCCGAATATTCAGTCAATATCGAATGATGCGATGAACAGGTCGAATCATTCAAATGTTCGAATAATTATAATAAACATAGAAACAAAGAGGAAAGAAAGCATAAAGGAAAATAGAAGAAAAAAGAAAGAAAGAAAGAAAGAAAGAGATAATGAATGCTATTTATTCATTTATTTACTAGCTGACCCGGCAGACGTTGTCCTGCCAATCGAAGAAAGTGTTGGGGTTTTGACTTTGTTAGTTGCAGTGCTTTTGGATTCCCAATATTTTCTTCTTTTTCCGTTAACCTCCTCTAAACTATTATAAAAAAAAAATACTATCTCAGAAACATTCACGGGAGCGTGATCAACAACTCACGAAAGTTACATCGCAATGAAGTGAATGGTATATGAACGCATACGGGACTGCTGAAACGATTAGAGCGCCGTCACCCATTTGTTGAATATACTCGTACGCTACCTATTGTAAAATGGATTTACTAACTCGAAAACCTTTCCTGGCGTGTACACAACAACTCACCAAAGTTTCATCGCAATCGGATGAATGGCATATGAACGCATACGGGATTTTGTTTAAACGATTCGCGCCGTCACTCTTCTTGTGCGCCACCCATTGAAAAACGGACTTACTAATTCATGAACCTTCGCAGGACTGTACTCAGCTCTCCAAAGTTTTATCACACTCGGATGAATGGTATATGATCGCATACGGGACTTTATTGAAACGATTCACGCGCTGTCGCTTATTAGTTAAATCGACTCGTTTGCTACGTAAAATGGATTTACTAAATCAGAAACCTTCCCTGAAGTGTACACAACAACTCACCAATGTTTCATCTCTATCGGACGATTGTATATGAACGCATACGGGACTTTCTTGAAACGCTTCGCGCGACTTCGCTCATTTGGTGAATCTACGTGTGCGCTACCTGTTGAAAAATTGATTTACTAAGCCTAAAACTTTCCCTGGAGTGTACACAACAACTCACCCAAGTTTAGTCGCTATCGGACGAATGGTATATGAACGCATACGGAACTATGTTGAAACACTTCGCGCGTCGTCGCTCATTTGTTTAATCCACTTGTGCGATACCTATTGTTAATTGGATTTACTAAGCCAGAATCCTTCCCTGAGTGTATAAAACATCTCACCCAAGTTTCATCGCATTGGGGTGAATGGTATATGAACGCATGTGGGACTTTGTTGAAACAGACGCACGCCATTTTGTTGAAGTTACTCGCGCGCCATCTATTGTTAATTGGATCTACTATGCCTATAACGTTTCCTGGCGTATGCACAACAACTCACCGACATTTGATTGCAATCGGATGAATTGTATATGAACGCATCACCAACACTCATTTGTTTAAACTACTGGTGAGCTATCTATTGTTAATTGGATTAACTATGCCTATAACCATCCAGGAAGTGTGCCAAACAACCCACCAAAATTTGGTCGCAATCGGATGAATTGTAGGCTATATGAACGTATCGCCAACACTCATTTGTTTAAAATACTCGCGCGCTGTCCATTGTAAATTGGAGTGACCATGCCTATAGTGATTTCGGAAGTGTTCCCAACAACTCACCCAAGTTTCATCGCTATCGGACGAATGGTATATGAACGCATACGGGACTTTCTTGAAACGCTTCACGTGACTTCGCTCATTTGGTGAATCTACGTGTGCGCTACCTGTTAAAAAATTGATTTACTAAGCCTAAAACTTTCCCTGGAGTGTACACAACAACTCACCCAAGTTTAGTCGCTATCGGACGAATGGTATATGAACGCATACGGAACTATGTTGAAACACTTCGCGCGTCGTCGCTCATTTGTTTAATCTACTTGTGCGATACCTATTGTCAATTGGATTCACTAACCCAGAAACCTTCCCTGAAGTGTACACAACATCTCAGCCAAATTTAGTCGCTATCGGACGAATGGTATATGAACGCATACGGTACTTTGTTGAATCTACTCGTGCGCTACCTATTATAACATGGATTTACTTAGTCAGAAACCTTGCCTGTAGTGTACACAACCTATCACCCAAGTTCCATCGCTATCGGACGAATGGTATGTGAACGCATACTGGTATTTGTTGAAACGCTTCGCCCGTCGTCACTCATTTGTTGAATCTACTCGTGCGCTACCTATTATAACATGGATTTACTAAGCCAGAAACCTTGCCTGTAGTGTACACAACCTCTCACCCAAGTTTCATCGCTACCGGACGAATGGTATGTGAACGCATACAGGACTTTGTTGAAACGCTTCGCCCGTCGTCGCTCATTTGTTGAATCTACTCGTGTGCTACCTATGGTTAAGTGGATTTACTAAGCCATAAACCTTACCTGAAGTGTACAGAACATCTCACCCAAGTTTCATCGCAATGGGATGAATGGTATATGAACGCATGTGGGACTTTCTTGAAACAAACGCACGCCATTTTGTTGAAGCTACTCGCGCGCCATCTATTGTAAATTGGATTTACTACGCCTATTACTTTTCCGGGACTGTGCACAACAACTCACCAAAATTTGATCGCAATCGGACGAATTGTATATGAACGCATCGCCATTACGCATTTGTTTAAACTACTCGCGCGCTATCTATTGTGAAATGGATTAACTATGCCTGTGATCATCCCGGAAGTGTTTACAACAACTCACCAAAATTTGATCGCAATCGGATGAATGGTTTATGAACGCATAAAAGACGAACACACAGACATTCCTTTATATATATATACTAGCTGAAGTACCCGTGCTTCGCTACGCGTCATAAATAAATTAAAATGTGAAGGTGACAGTTAAAACAGGGGATAGGCGAGGTGCTGCGCAGAGGGAGATTAAGGAGGGAACATTTTGTCCAACTACACCGCTCGGCGTTGACCGTGTTTTATAGCACAAATTTAGGTTTTACTCGCTAACAGTTGCAGATACCTTTCGGATAGAAAATGTAATTTTAAACCTCGCATATGCCATCAAAAGTTTGCTATTTCTTAGCGTTCTCTTTTTATTTGAAATGGAAATATGAAAGTTTGAAACCAAAGGGTGTAGTGACGTCACTAAAATGGTCGCAATTTTAAATAGTGCAAAGTATTGAAATCAAAAGTAACCTATATGTTAACCAGGTAAATCAGCTACTTCCATGTAAAATTCACGTAAATCAGACCAGTGGTACTTGCGAGATTGAGTAATACACAGACACACACCATCTCAATTTTAGCCTCGCATCGCTCCCGTCATAGTCGTATCATATTGTTTTTCAATGAAATGCAGGTTTAACCCCGTTAACACCACTTTAGAACCTGAATACCCAAAAATCCCTCCGTAGTAGACGTTTTCGACACACAACAAACAAACATATCCCCAAAATATCATTCTTCTAACTTTAATAGTTTTGGTTGGTCGATGAGAGCAAACATCCAAAAATCCTTCCTTAGTGGACGTTTTTCTTCCAGAAAATCACCCCTCCCTATATGCCCCTTAAATTGCATTTATGAAAACACGGTCGAACACCTATTTATTTTATTTATTTATTCATTTGTTTATTTATTTTTAAGCTGATAGATTTCCTCCGAGTTTCAGACTCCTCCCTATGTCGTTTAAGAGATACACGCTCAGTTAGGAATCTTTCAACCCCCACTTTTCATCCCTTTCACCTCATAATATACACTAAATCGAAAAACCATTAGACATGTGTCAGCTTATTTTTAATGATTAGTATATGTGCCAAGTATCACATCCCCAAATGAAACCACTCGTGAGATATTGTTATTCAATGGAAAGCACGTTTACCCCCTTAACACCTCTTTAGAACCTGAATATCCAAAACTCTTTCCTTAGTGGACGTTTTCGACATACAACGAACATATCCCCAAAATTTCATGTTTCTAACTTCAATAATTTTGGCTCGGCGATGAAGAGTGAGTGAGTCAGTCAGGACATTTTCTTTCATTTATTTTTGATAATTTCACCCCATCCCATTAACCCCTTAAATTGGATTTATGTAACAAACGGTCGAACACCTATTTACATATTTAAAGCTGTTTTCCCCCTGAGTTTGATGAGTGAGTGAGTCAATCAGATAGGACACTTTCTTTCCTGTTTTCTTTTTTCAGAATTTCACCCCTCTCCAAGGGTCCCTTAAATTGGAATAATGAAAAAACGTTCGAACACCTATTTACCTGTATTTTAAGCTGTTTTTTCCCACCGAATTTCAAACTTCACGCCTATGTCGTTTCAGAGATACACGCTCCGTCAAGAATCCCTCAACCCCCAATTTTCACCCCATTCACCTCATAATATACACCACATCGATAAACCCTTAGACATATGTCTGATTATTTTTAATGATTAGTTTATATACCGAATATCACATCCCCAAACAAACAACTCATGAGATATCGTTATTCAATGAAATGCACGTTTACCCCCTTGACACGTCTCTAAAACCCGAATAAACAAAAATCATTCCTTAGTTAACGTTTTCGACATACAGCGAACATCTTCCCAAAATTTCATGTTTCCAACTTTAATAGTTTTCGCTGGGCGTGATGAGTGAGTGAGTCAGACAGGACATTTTCTTTCATTTATTTTACCAGAATTTCACCCCTCCCCATGGGCCCATTAAATTGGATTGATTAAAAAACGCTTGAACACCTATTAACTTATTTCTTAAGCTGTCTTTTTACCCTGAGTCAGTCGGTTAGGACACTTTCTCTCCTTTTTCCCCCCAGAATTTCACCCCACCCCATTGGCCCCTTAAATTAATTTATGAAAAAACAGTCGAAAACCGATTTACTTACTTTTTAAGCTGATTTTTTTTCGCTGAGTTTCAAATTTCTCGCCTATGTCGTTTAAGAGATCGGCCTACACGCTCCATTAGGAATCCTTCAACCCCCAATTTTCACCCCCTTTCACCTCATAATAATACACCACATCGAAAAACGCTTAAACACATGTCTGCGTATTTTTAATGATTAGTTTATATGCCGAGTATCACATCCACAAATGAAACCACTCGTGAGATATTGATATTCAATGAAATGCAGGTTTAACCCCCTTAAGACCCCTTTAGAACCCGAATATCCAAAAAACCTCCCTTAGTGTACGGTTTTGACATACAACGAACATATCCCCGAAATGTCATGTTTCCAACTTCAATATTTTTGGCTGGGCGATGATGAGTGAGTGAATGAGTCAGGACATTTCCTTTCAATTTTTTTTTCTTCAGAATTTCACCCCTCCCGATGAACCCCTTCAATTTGATTGAAAAACAAACTGTCGAAAAGCTATTTACTTACTTTAAAGCAGTTTTTTCCTGTGAGTTTGATGAGTGAGTCAGTCAGTCAATCAGTTAGGACACTTTCTTTCCTGTCCCTCCCCCCGAATTTCACCCCTCCCCATGGGCCCCTTAAATTGGATTTTTGGAAAAGCGGTCAAACACATATTTACTTATTTTTATGCTGATTTTTTTTCGCTGAGTTTCAAACTCCTCGCCTATGTCGTTTAAGAGATACACGCTCCGTTAGGAATCTTTCAATCCCCACTTTTCACCCCTTTAACCTCATAAACACATCGAAAAACCCTCAGACACGTGTCTTGTTACTTTTTAATGATAAGTTTATATGCCGTGTATCACATCCCCCAATGAAACCAATCGGGAGATATAGTTATTCAATAAAATGCAGGTTTAACCCCCTTAAGACCCCTTTAGAACCTGAATATCCGAAAATCCTCCCTTAGTAGACGGTTTTGACATACAATGAACATATCCCCAAACTGTCATGTTTCTAACTTCAATAATTTTGGCTAGGCGATGATGAGTGAGTGAGTAAGTGAGTGAGTCTGGACATTTTCTTTCAATTTTCTTTTTTCAGAAATTCACCCCTCCCCATGAACCCCTTAAATTTGATTTATGAAAAAAAACTGTCGAACAGCTATTTACTTACTTTAAAGCAGTTTTTTTCCCCTGAGTTAGATGAGTGAGCCAGTCAGTCAATCAGTTAGGACACTTTCTTTCCTGTTCCCCCCCCCCCCCCAGAATTTCATCTCTCCCCATGGGCCCCTCAAATTGGATTTATGAAAAAACTGTCAAACACATATTTACTTCTTTTTTATGTTGATTTTTTTTTCGCTGTGTTTCAAACTCCTCGCCTATGTTGTTTAAGAGACACACGCTCCGTTAAGAATCTTTTAATCCCCACTTTTCACCCCTTTCACCTCATAATATACACCACATCGAAAAACCCTCAGTCACATGTCTTCTTATTTTTAATGATGAGTTTATATGCCGAGTATCACATCCCCCCATGAAACCAATCGGGAGATATTGCTATTCAATTAAATGCAGGTCTACCCCCTTAACACCCCTTTAGAACCTGAATAGCCAAAATGTCTCTCTTAGTGGGCATTTGCGGCCCTTGAGGAAGCTGCATACCAGATTTCATTCCAATCCGTTCGGTGGTTTCTGAGATTTCGTGATGAATAAATGAATGAGTGAGTGAGTGAGTGAGTGAGTGGTATTTGAAAAATATATAGTAGAAAGAAGATAGTGTCAAGTCTTTGTTGTGCTAAACTCGGTTGACAGTGCTGTGTGAGCAGCTGAGTAACTAACGGGATTTCAAGTAAAGATCCTCATTTTCTATACCGGTAGTGCTGAGCGCAATTGGCATCAAGTCGGCCGTGTCTCGACTTGAGCTATGTTGCCATGGAAACTATCTGCCTTGCCATTCCTTCATGAGTATATTTTATGATTTGATTAGCCTGTTTTTGAGTGAAAAAGGGCCAAAATCAGAAGAATGAGAAAGACTATCGAAAATACATGTAGCCAGCGGTTCCTTCTGGGTCCTAAACTATGTGTATGCAAAATATGGTTGAGATTGGTGGAACGGTGAAGATTTGTATACGGAACCAACATATATACATACATACATACATACAGACTTTCACTTTTATATATTAGATATAAGATAAGATAAGAATCTATTAGGCTGCAATGGGAAGGGGTTAACCCCATCCAACCCCTTGGATGCGCTCCTGCTTCCAACAACTTGGCAAATGGACATATTGCTTTACACAAATTGCTATAATTTTCGGATACTTGTCATCTTTGAATTATTCAAATAGTTGAACTTTTCGATTTAGTTTAATAATTGACTATGTGAATTACTTGAATGCTTTGAACAACCGAAGTATTCGGACATTCGAATACTTCGAACAATTTATTTGAATTTCGAATTGGTGAACATTCGAAAATGTACAGCTCTAATAAGGACCGGTCAAAGATGCTGATGGTTGAATTTTTCAACCATATATCGAGGAATATTCTTTTCAAGGATCGCGCTACCTCGTGCCTCGCTGGCATCGGGAGAGCGTGGGTTCGAATTCCACCTCGGCCATCCTGAAAATGGTTTTCGTTGTTTCCCATTTTCACCATCAGGCAAATCGTTTCAATAGGTCCTCGGCCGATTTCCTTCCAAAATCCCTTCCGTGCACTTCCTGAACAGAAACTAAATGGTTGCATTATAGTACATTATGAAACGAGCCTATAATGAATGACACGAGTATGTTTATAAAACGAGCGAAGCGAGTTTTATAATTTCCATACGAGTGTCTTAATTACCATTATATGCGAGTTACATACCACTGTTTATGTTCGACGATAATTATAACTATTTTATGTTCGAACATAAATATTCATAAATACTTGTCGAGATTTCGCCAGTTTTATGTACTGAATAGAGCGCATGGGACGCAGAGAATACCATGGCCTCCTGGAATACCCCACTATGACACGAGAAGCCACGCAGTGAAATTTAAAAATAGAAGGCCGTGGAAGTGAGCGCAGGCGCGATGCTATCCTTACCTAATTGGTCACACAACTGTTTCTTGAGCTCTGATTGGTGGGAGAAACTGTTTCATAATGAAAAATAGTGTTATAATGACCCTCATTATGATACAGTTTTCTGACATATAATATTTACATTTCGACATCGTTGAACATAAATAAAATTATTAAAAGTGTAGTGGTGTCCATCTGTCTGTCGGTCTGTCTGCTACTTTTCCACGCAAAAGCTACTCACCGTAGCTTAAATGTTACATAAACGTAGCTTATGCTAGGGAAAATCATAGGATTATTTCCGTTTTAATATGGCGACAAAAGTCACGTTTCATTTCAGTAGCAGGTGGAGCTTTCTTCCGACCGGTGAACAGGTATCCGTGGCAGTTTGCACATATTCCCCCTCGCCCACGCTTCACGCTGCAAATTTTCGCTTCCGATGCAGTGTTTATTTACCCAGGTTAGAACAATACATTGTTTGGAGTATAAGATACATGCACAAGTAGCCTACATGTTTTTCCCGTGTGAAGAACGGATACCACACTTGATAACGTTTATAATATTAAAAAAGAAATTATTTTTGAGAGTTGGCAGGTATCAATAAGTGCAACAGTTCATAGTTTGGCAGTTAGATGAAAAGCGGATTTAACTGAATTTCACTCAGTTTCTGGAATTAGGGACGCTGCTGGTCAGTGAAACATAACACTGTAAACACTTAGTAGCACGCACCGTGTGCAGCGAGGTGAGGTGTTGCTATTCTTTTGAAGTGTGTCGCGTTTAATTTCCTGTAACAGCTCAAGTTAGGCTACAAGTATAGTAGCGTTCACCCAACCGCATAAACTTTCCGGTCAGAAATTGTGCGTGTCAATTTGTATAACATGCACAGACGGAATTGTTTCCAAGATTCGTCTGCAACCAACCACACCCATATATTGCAACCCCCATTGCTTACTTTCGTCAGCTCTGACTTGATCACTTCTCAGCAAATGTATCATAGCAGCTGCTATGTCCATTCTCTTCCTCATAATCTCCGTGCTATGTACTGCGATACCACCTGTACAATATCCTTGTGGGTTTTGTCTCCTTTGCACAAGAAATCAATGTAACATTATTTTGCAAATTGCGAGGCAGTAGACCCTTACATGGCAGGAAGTTGGTAACTACATATAAGAAAAGAAAATGGCGTGGAGTAACGTTGACACATAAGAGATTTTCTATTTTTTTCTTTTTTTTTTCTTTTAATTTTAGTTCGTCTGAGGGCATTTTTTTCAATTCTTTTATTCGACTATATCATACATTTATTGTAATACATCATACTGTAAGTACACGATATGAATGTTATTGAAAACCTCTGGACCTGCCATAACATGCTTATAATGGTATTCCAGTTCCTCTATTTTGACCATGTCGATGATAAGTATGATGATTGTTTTTAAGGGGCGGAACAACCAGGTCATGCGCCCCACGATATACGCTTAAAATACAAACCTTGAGTTTGTTAAACTGTAAGGCAAATGACTAAACGGCAAAACCCCTAGCCTATTATAAATATAAATAATTCATACTTATATTTTTTTAAATTTAATTTAATTATAATAATAATAATAATAATAATAATATGCATTACATCCAACATAACCTGGAAGGAGGAGCATTTGGGTGAGATAGTCATAGTGAGAAGATGAAGAGATTTAGGGAGGGCTAGAAAGCAAGATCAGCTATTGTTGAATTATTGTTGTTCTTGTAGAGGCAGCTCTCTTCATTCAGAGGGCAGGTAAATACAATAAAGGAAGATAAAACTAAACAAGCTAGATAGATTCGCTGACAGCAGCCATTCTGAGTGTGGTTTATCCCTTATTTATTTTTCACAATCGTTCAAGGCAAATATCGAGATGTCACTAATCTTAAGTTTGAGGGCACCTGTACCATTTTATGGCATAATAATTACAGGGTCTTCGGTGGCGTAGTTGGTAGCATGCTGAACTGCCATGCCCAAGATCATGGGTTCAAACCCGGTCGCAGTCATCGGATTCTTAAGAGCGTATGAATCCTTCAATATGCATTCCTTCGGAGGGAAAGTAAATCCGGCGAGTCCATGTCATAGATTTATGGCATGTAAAAGAACCTACCACTACAATTGGTAGTGTGCAGCTAATTTTGAATATTTTTATTTGGTTAGAAACGCTCTACGAAGTTCCAACATTCGCCGATGGATGTCAGTGACAGTGGCACCTATGATGCCAAAAGTGTAACTACCGTACTTGAAAATGAACTTAATGGGAGCCAACGGGCGTTCAATTAAAATGCCCCACTGTGGCCGTTGGCTGCAATTCAAATATAATAATACACATACTATCTCAATTTTTAGCCTACTTTCGATTTTTGCAAAAAATGAAAGTAGACTTATGAGATCACTACAGGGCGAAAAAAAGTGTGTCTGTCTGTGTGTGTGTGTGTGTGTGTGTGTGTGTGTGTGTGTGTGAGTGTGTGTACTCTGAATGTCTGTCCCCCCTATCAATTCGAACACGGTGAGCGCAAATTGAACGAAATTTGGTACAAAGGTAGCACTAGCAAAGGAAACCTCAGTGTCATGTTTTATATCGCCGCCATCTTGACGGAAACGTAATGGCGGCCACACAAATGTTCAAAGCTTAAATCAAATTACGACTAACCTAATCATCCGATCTCTACCAAATTTTGCATCAACATACCATTATGGAGGGAGCATCCTTTGACAAATCTAATAGGTCATTAGCCTAATAGTTTGCGGATGGCGGCCATCTTTGTGTCAAAATCGATTAGCCCTATTAATTCGAACACGGTGAACCCGAATGGAATGAAATTTGGTACAGAGGTAGCACTAGCAAAGGGCACCTCAGTGTCATGTTTTATATCGCCGCCATCTTGACGGAAACGTAATGGCGGCCATACAAATATTCAAAGCTTAAATCAAATTACGATTAACCTAATCATCCGATCTCTACCAAATTTTGCATCAACATACCATTATGGAGGGAGCATCCTTTGACCAAACTAATAGGTCATTAGCCTAATATTTTGCGGATGGCGGCCATCTTTGTGTGAAAATGGATTCCCCCTATTAATTCGAACACGGTGAAACCGAATGGAACGAAATTTGGTACAGAGGTAGCACTAGAAAAAGCCACCTCAGCGTCATGTTTTATATCACCGCCATCTTGACGGAAACGTAATCGCGGCCACCCAAATGTTAAAGGCTAAAATGTAATTACGACCAACCTAATAATCTAGTCTCTACCAAATTTTTCAACAACAAATCTTTATGTGGGAAGCATATTCTGACCAAACTGCTAGATCATCAGCCCAATAGTTTGCAGATGGTGGCCAAGTATGTGTGCAAATCGATTCCCCCTATCAATTCAAACACGGTGAAACCGAATTGAACGAAATTTGGTACAGAGGTAGCACTAGCAAAAGGCACCTCAGTGTCATGTTTTATATCGCCGCCATCTTGACGGAAACGGAATGACGGCCACCCAAATGTTAAAAGCTTAAATCAAATTTCGACCATCCTAATAATTTGATCTCTACCGGATTTTGCAACAACATGCATTTTTGTGGAAAGCATCTTATGACTGACTACAAGGTCATCAGCCCAATAGTTTGCAAATAGCGGCCATGTATGTGTGCAAATCCATTCCCCAGATCAATTCAAACACTGTGAAACCGAATTGAATGATTTTTTTTTACAGAGGTAGCACTAGCAAAGGGCACCTCATATTCATGTTTAATATCCCAATAGCACGTTGTATTTCAACAAGCTACTACAACCAACATTCAATTATACTCCTTGAAAAGGACAAAGAGTTATAACAATACCCATGTATTTAGGAGAAAGTAGGCTATCTGTTCTTTACTGAACATCTTGTTTTAAATTCATTTTTGACTTATTTTTCCGGTACTTTACTTTTTGTATACCTATTTCTTTCATGAAGGCACCAAAAACACCCAGTCTCCGAGCCAGGTGAATTGACCATGTGATATTAAAATTCCCACAACCCGGCCGGGAATCGAACCCGGGATCCATCGAGTCAAAGCGTGGCATGCTAGCCAATTATCCACGGGGTCGGACCGGGTCCTGATTGTACAGCCGTCAAACTGCTTGCCTCCTTCAATGGTAGATCGGGTTCACGTCCGGAGGTCAGATTTCACGTTTAAAGTACTGGAAATCTCATAGCTTGTCACTTAAAATTACAAGGTTCCTTTTCCTTTTACGCTATTACTAGTTACCATTGGAGCACAGGTGAGCAAACAAATTCAGCACACACACCCAAATTGACTGAGACGTCTCAAGCTCCTGATATTAACTAACACTATCTTCCATACGTGTACAATTAAAGCAAGTGCAGTGCTAATAGAGATATCGGTTTCAGGTGACTGTGTGTGTGAGAGAATGGTACAAGCGAACATGACAGATGGTAAGGGTGGGGGAGTTATTAACGACTGGAGCACGCATTAGTCACCCCAAGTTGCAACCAATCAAGGCTTGCCTTCCGGCTACAACAGTCCATGGCAGGTCAGGCCTCAGTGTACGCTCTGTGCGCGACAAAAGAGCAGACCACGACTCATGAGTCAAGTGTATGAATGGCATTTCAAGTGCACAAACTACACTGCTGCTGGATCGATCCAGGCCACCAGCGAAGCTCAACACATTCATTCATTGTGGATTAATCGCTTAAAATAAGGGCAACTTTAACTTACTCATTACCTTGAAAACTATGAATTTTTAATTGTTAAGATATTCCTCAACTTTGTCATGAAGCTAAGTATTGGCTTTGGTGTTTGATGGCAATGGGGCCCTGTGCGACTTTGATGATAATGATGATGATGATGAATGTTGTTTTGAGGCATGGAACAGTGAGGTAGTGTGCCCCTTTGTGAGACTTGGACATTAGAATTAATTGTACTTAATTATTGTTATTGTAACTACGTTTTCCTTTTCATTGTTGTGGTAAAGTGAGTATTCCCAACCCTAGCCTCAATTACAAGAAAACACATTTCTACAGACATCACAGGAACAATAATAACAACAACAACAACTACTACTACTTAATTGCTTTCTTTCTTTCCTTCTTTTATTTGTGAATATTAGTCAGGCCAAAAATTTAAAATTTTGCAGAGAATTGATATTGTCATGAAAATGAAATTAGCCCATACAGAATTAGGGATCCTGAAGAAGAAAAGGTAATCTCTCCTCTTTCAGAAAAAAAAATAGTATTATCCCAGAATGATACTGGAGTTTTCGAAAATATATCTATGATATTATGATATTTATGATGTATTTATGATATTTATTTATTTTTGTGTTAATTGTTACAAATAACAAATTGATTGAGGTACAGATGATGATGATGATGATGATGATGGTTATGTAGAATTTTAAGGCAGTCTTTAATTATTCTATGAGCTTAGTTTTAAAGGAATGTTCGGTAATCACAATATCTTATAGGTGGTTCCATTTGAATTTGGTTATGGCACCTCTGCTTCCAAAACCCTCTGCTGTCCATTTGTCTTGACGCATCTTGTGGCATTCTGCAAACGTGGTTCTTACTTAGAATTCATTTCACTGTCTACCTCGTCAGCATTGTTTACATTTGTCTCAAACCTCAACGTTTACCGTCTAAATTCAACTTAACCCCGTTACTTTCATTCCACTTAACTTTGATCAGTTAATTAAACATGTTTAACTTTTAAATGCAATCAGTCAATGTTTTTGGTAACTTCCCCAAATGTGATCCCGAGAGATAAAACAATAGCGCACGTGGCAATCAGAATATATTAAAAGCTTTCTCGAACCAATCGTATCTGTGGCATGTAAAGTATAAGGTGCGTTCAAAAAGTAACGAGCCGGAGACTGTAATGCGCAAACCGGTGACAACATGGGCTAATCGTGGCGTGTGTAACGAGGTGTGGTTCCGACCACAGCGTGGAAGGTCACAGCCCGTCGCTAGAGGGCACGCGTGCACGTCTCGTGACGATACAAAGTGACCAGCAGCATCCATCAATCGTCCAACGCTTTCAGTCGCATTGCAAACAGTGACATGGAGGCGTCAAACGAAGAGCAAAGAGGTGATGTTCGGTTTATGACAGCGGAAGGAGTAGGGGGAACGAACATTCATCGCCGAATGTCACAAGTGTACGGCGAATACTGCATTTCCCTTGCAAGGGTCAAGGCGTGGCACAAGCGCATCAGAGAAGGACGGGTGTCGTTAGCCGATGATGCCCGGTCTGGGGCACCCCCCTGCATTACTGATGACAACGTCCAGCTGGTTGATGCACTCATTACCCAGGGCCGCCAAGTGACAGTGAACGCCATAGCCGCCGTGGTCGGATTGAGCGTCGGATGTGTGCACACCATCATGAAGGAACGACTGCACTTGCGGAAAGTGTGTGCCCAATGGGTGCCCCACAGTCTTCAACCACACCAGGAAGCATGTCAAATGGCCTACTGTCTTGGTCTTGGTTGGACGATCGATGCATACTGCTACTCGCTTTGTATCGTCACGTGACGTGCACGCATGCCCTCTAGCGACAGGCTGTGACCTTCCACGCTCTGGTCGGAACCACACCTCTTTACACACGCCACTATTAGCCGATGTCGTCACCGGTTGGCGTATTACAGCCTCCAGCTCGTTACTTTTTGAACGCACCTTATATTAAGCCATTTTTTCAGTGTTGCCTGTTCACACGGCCAGCTGTAACTCTGACAGTTTGCACAGGCAACATTGGCTTTCAAAACTTAACGTTGACCGACTGAAGAGTATCTGTAACACCATTCCGCAGAAACTCGTTGCTGATATTTCCATCAAATTTTGTATTCATGCTCAGGCTGGCTTCAAATTAATAATAAGATGCATTTTGTTGGGATTTTTAATTTTTTTAAATACAATTCATTGTTCAACAAGTAGTTCCGAGACGAACTAAAGAGCTTACTTTCCTTAAAATTTAAGATTCATGCCAATCTATATAGACCTAACTAGAATAATGACGAAATCAAGTTGGTAATACTAACATTTCTAAATACTGCAGTTTGAAATACATCTGAAATAGTGTAGCCTAATAAAGTAACTTACTACAGGTCGCAGCCCTGGTGACTCTGAATATTGTCTTAGTTCCATCTCTTAAGGTTTAGAATGCACATACAAAATTTGGTTGAAGTATAATGAATAGTATGGACGTTACATGCTGTTTAATATTGGATTTATCAGTGCGCGTATAATCATGTTGGAACAATGTCATGTATGTGATGCTCAGAATTAATCTGAAATATTACGATATATTATAGTGCCAATTTTACATAAAATCCATTTGTTAGTATATAAGTTACACGTAATTAAAAATTGAAACTATCAGAAAGCTTAGAATCATGTTGGTAGCACTGAGGTATATTACTTAGCCTACTCCACATTAATCTAGTATGTCAGGTACTATACCTGTGCAATGTTTAGAGCAGATGGCTTGCATACTTTCTGATATATTGATATTAGGATTAAACATGGTGATGATGATAATTGTTGTTTTAAGGGGCTTAACATCTAGGTTATCGGCCCCTGATGGTTTGGGTGAATGTGAAGATGAAAATGAAAAGCAAACTTAAAACTAAAACTAACCACCAACCTACACACTAGAAGAAGAAACGGAAAACTAAAGGAGAACAAGGCAAATAAAGGACAGGAAGAAAAGGAATGCCCACGACCCTCGACGAATGCGGATTGAGGGACTTGGAAGGAAGGAGAGCCATGAAAGGCAGATAGGAAAGTGAAAGAGGAGAGGGTCGTCCCCACAGGGAAGGGACAAAAGGGGGAAACCGGACCCAGCTCAGGAATCCCTCGGAGTCGCCAACTCCCGAACTCACCAGCCGTGAGCCCCTGAGGGTGTAGCTTTATCTGGGGTGCACCAAAAGTGGTGGGGCTACATACACCCGGTCTCCTTGAGGGCCTTGAGCAGAAGGCAGGAGATAACAGGAAAATAAAAAGGCTGACCCCTCGCAGATGAAGGGCATCAGAAAAGATGAGACAAGGGCCAATTAAGGCGGGAAATGAAGAGACTCCCTATTAGGCCTTGGATACCCTAATACTGTCGGGGTCGGAAGGGAACATGAGTTGACCAAGTGAGGTCGACAGGAAAGAAGACGGAGAGGATCCCGGCACAAGTAAGTGGAAGCAATGCCGGACTCAGCTGGGGTCCCGTGATTGCCAACCCACGTCCCACTAGATGTGAGCCCCTGGGGGAGAGGATTAAACAAATAGAGAGAGCATTTATTAACAGTTGGTAGCTCTGCTGGGTCTTACGAATACGCATAGTTATAACTGTTATGGTACACAAAGCACATACGAAATTTGGTTGAAATCCATTTGTTAGTATAGAAGTTATGCACATTTGAAAACTGGACTTATCAGCAGGCTTAGAATCGTGTTGTCAGCACTGATGTATATAAGTTTCACCATAATAAGGTAGAATGTCAGGTACTAGACGTGTGCAAATTTACAGCTGTTGGCTTGCATACTTTCTGATATGTTGATGTTAGGTTTAACACATAGAGAGAGCATTTATTAACAGTTGGCAGCCCTGGTGGCTCTTTAGTCTACACAGAGTCATATCTGTTGTAGTACACATAGTACATACAAACTTTGGTTGAAATCCAATCGATAGTATAGAAGTTACATGCATTTAGAAATTGGACCTATCGGCAGGCTTAGAATAATGTTGACAACACTGGCATATATGGACTTCTGAAAATTAATCTGGAATGCTATGATCTATATGTGTGCCAATTTTGGAATAGTTCGCATGCATAACGTCTGAGATATCCAACATAGAGCTCAAATTTCAATTGCGATTTTTCAGCAGTCAATTTCAAATATGGCCGTGATATATTCAGGTATAGATCTTTACTCTTACCAAATTTGGTTTCGATAGCTGCAGCCGTTTAGGAGTTGATAGGGGGGGGGGGGGACAGACAGATAGACAGACAGACAGACACATTTTCCTGGATCGATCTCATAAGTCTACTTTTTCCTCATTTTTGAAAAAATGCGAAAAGTAGGCTAAAAATACAACGCTAACATTTACGTAAAATCTAAATTTTCCCCGTAATATTGGTTGACGGAGAATTGTTATGACGTAGAGAAAAGGAGCAATATATTTTATCGCATTACATTATTGTAACGAAGACCAGAATGAGCCTTCAGCTTTTCTTGCTTTATGCTGCTACTATGCAATTATTGTGAGGGGTTTTTCTTTTTACGTCTCCGCTGAAATATCAATTGTAACACAAACTAATAATCGGGTTAAATGAATCAAAATTTACCATACGAATACAGTGCCATTCTTCATTCAGCTGGATTGCGGGAAGGCATTAAGAAACCGGAGCTCTAGCAGCTTACAAGATTAATTCTCGAAGTGCAACAAGAAGCGAACTCTCTCGAGCAAGAAGGGAATTAATTTACCACGGAACCAACCAGAGCTTGACCAGAGAGGAGGTTCTGCTCACCCATCAACTGTTCTAACTACAGCATGCAGCAGTAGTTGTGTATCGAAACTATTGTTGTCTTATCAACTCATGTGGTGAGTCTTCCATATAAATCAATGGGAAGTAGCGAGTACCGTACATGTTGGAAAGGACACGCCTGATGGCTCAGGCACACAAGGCTGGTGGGAAGCAGCCGCTCGCTCCAGTCAGCATATACGCATATACGCCCCGCCACGTGACTATTCTTGAGGGCCAGGGATGTCCAGCTACGCCAGCCGTCATGCCAGCGTACCAGGATATCAGGTACGATTTCGGATTCTTGTAGTTCAATCTGGCGGCTGATTTTCCATACGTTGTCCTCTTAGTAGTACAACGATTGAGTCCACAAAGTTTCAAGATAGGTTTCGACCTCTCTTACCCTTGTCAGGATAACATACTACCAGTCATTTTGTTATGTCCAAGCACCCTGTGTAGATTCTCTCAAGAGTCCATTCACGCATTATAGTCAAAGCAGCTGCTCTTTGAGGGCATTGTGTTACTTTTTGTCGCACTGGCGATGATGAATTTATTGGAAGTTGACGTAATCAAGAAGTTGTGGAGCGATAGAAAATGGGATTGTAAATTGCTTTCCTCTAATGGGATCTGTTTAACAGCCCCATTGAACGCCGACCAGCTCAAGAGCGACAATTCCATTACCGAGTCCTTATGACAAGTGCTTCCTTCTTGGCGTTAAGTCATTTTAATAGACGGAGTAAGATTTGTAAAATGTTATATACAGGGGGTAAATGAACTAACTACCGGCTCCGTGGTGTTGGAGTAGCGCGCCTGCCTCTCACCCGGAGGCCCCGGGTTCGATTCCCGGCTACGTCAGGGATTTTAGAAATTGACGTGAGGGCTGGATCGGGGTGCACTCAGCCTCGTGAGGACAATTGTGTAGCTGTCTAACAGTGAGGCAGCGCCCTGGTCACGAAAACCAATATTAACGGCCGAGAGGACCTGATGCACTGACCACATGTCACCACAATATCTGCAGGCCAAATGTCTGGACAGCGGTCGCTTGGTAGGCCTAGGCCCTTCATGGGCTGTAGTGCCAGGGGTTATTATTAGTATAAATGTAATAACTCTCAGGGTGTGTACAGGATGGTAATTGGACTTCAGCCATTCGGTTAATTCACAAAGCTAATGATAGCCATATTTTGTATCATTATTATCTCCTACAACCAAGCCTCCATGGCTTAGGCGGCAGCACGCCGGCCTCTCACCGCTGAGTCCGTGGTTCAAATCCCGGTCACTCCATGTGAGATTTGTGCTGGACAAAACGGAGGCTGTCAGGTTTTTCTCCGGGTACTCTGGTTTTCCCTGTCAAATTTCATTCCAGCAACACTCTCCACTATCATTTCATTTCATCTGTCATTCATTTAATCATTGCCCCAGAGGAGTGCGTCAGGCCTCGGCAGCCGGCACAATTCATATCCTCGCCGCTAGATGGGGGCTCCATTCATTCCATTCCTGACCCGGTCGGAGACTGGAAGAAGGCTGTGGATTTTCATTTTCATTATCTCCTACAACGCACACCATGACGGAAGGCCATAGTGCCATGCTGCTCCAATCTCGGTGGACGAGGGTTCGAACACCGTTGGTTGTCCTTGGCCCATGGTTTCCTATTTTCCATTCCGGGTAAATATTGGGACGGTGCCCTACAATAGGCCACGGCCGCATCCTTCCAACTTCTCTCCAGTTTCAATCAATTCACCTCTAATTAATTCGTCTCATGAGATTGGTGCCAGGACAGACATCCGGCCATAAAAACAATCCACCACATAGAATTTTTTCTCATCTCTACCCAGACCCCGTAGAAACGGGAATAATAAATTGTATCCTTGAATGTTCTTCAGGCGTTTATTGTTGTGCTGATTTTTTAATCAACCGGCTTGATCATTGTTTTTGATGTGCTCATGTTGTCTCTGTGCATTGTTATATGTTCCCTTCTCAAGCGTGGGCACAAATAACGATCTTTCCATTTGCGCTCTTCAAAATACTACTACGATCACTGACTACCCTACCAGCGAATTGTTACCGGTGGCGGAAACCGGAACTAATGCGCTCCGCCCAGCCACACGCCTGCGATAGACGTGCAGTTGTCGCCAGTGAAACCTAATCGCATCTCATTTGTGTGCATGGTTCGTGCTGGGTCGTGCGCTGTGCGGTGTGTTCTCATTGTATGGCTGTACATGTGTTCCCCTCTTGCTCCGCAACCACTCGCTGCAGCCATAACGAGGCGAGATGACGTAATGTATACACAACAGCACCGCTCCACGTCTAGTGGTAGGGTAGTACACTTATATAATTCCTAAACATAGTGGCATAAACCTTTAATTGCTACCTCAGAATAACCCAAATTATTATTATTATTATTGTTATTGTTTATTTTGCGCACGCTCTTGTTATAGTTTTAGGAAAGTTTCTATATTGGAGATGTGTATGGTATAGACTCCAGAGCAAACCAGTCATATTAGTACAGTAATTTCATTGCAACCGCAACTAAGGGCTCTGACATTGTATCAACTATTAAGTACGAATGATATGCTTATAGTGGTTTTCAAATAAAGAGCTGTGTGTCCTTGAGATGTCTGGAGCTCCGGAGCTCGGAACTACTGTGTTGGTAGCAATTGCGAGCTCGGAATTGGATAGCGTTTGGGAGTCGTCTCAAGGACAAATGGCTTCAATTTGATTACTATTGTATGAGTAAAGTTAATTTAACTGTAATATCGTATCGAGCTCTTATGACAGTGTAAAGACCTTTTCGTACAAAATAAACAAGGGATTAACCACATTATATTGAGCAATGTCTGTCAGCAGTGTGTCCCCAAGGAGCTGAGCGTGCACCAGCTGTATGCTACATCACCCCCGGCTTTAATTCAATTATCAGCCAATCTGACCATCACCGCCATTTTTAAACTAGCATGCTCTGTCGCTCACTGGATTACACACGTGGTGAGCACATCACTAGGGTTACTTTTAGCACCGGCATATGCCAGGGACATCTTCATATACGGTATTACAATAATAGGGTGTGCCATCGGTGATAGTCAATTATTATAATCCAAGACTGGCCTCGTGCCTCGCTGGCATCGGGAGAGTGTGGGTTCAAATACGACCTCCGTCGTTCTGAAAATGGTTTTCGTGGTTTACCATTTTCACCACTAGGCAAATGCTGGGACGGTTCCTTTCAACAGATCCACGGCCAACTTCCTTCCAAACTCCCTTCCCTAATCCTCCCTTAATTAGACCCAAGTTAGCTGTCACCTGGGCGATCGGCCTGTCTCTATCCCCAGTTGTATCTGCTGGTGAAGTGTGTGCAGCTCCCAGACACTTTCCTTGTGATGGTGCAGGAATGATCCCTCACAGAGCTGGGAGGATACGCGATTTAAAAAATATATATATAGTCCAAGAGGGAGTAAGCCCGCAAGTACAAGAAATTAGTTGTAGCAATAGTTTCATTTTAAGGTCGAAGTGAGCGCTGTAGGCTAGTTGGTTAAGTTATGGTCTAAGCTCTCAGATTATAGCTGTGTCGGTGAATGTCTACCAGCCAACGAATATGTTTTGTCTTATAGCCTATACATTTTGACCAGTTTAATTTCAGATGAGCTCGGATGTCATGTATCGTTATTCTTGTAAACTGTATCAATTCCTGTTTTTTCATATTATGGTTTTCGTATTCCACTATCTTCCGCCCTCTTAACTAGACCGACAGTGATGAATTAATAGTATTCTTGTTTTTATCAAAGGAAAGCTGTAATTGCATTGGCATGCTCTGCACGGCTCGACCCTTGACGGCGAGCAGCGCTGCTCGGTAAACAAACGAGCTTGTAACGAACTACGGGGAAGGGGCAAGACAGACTCTTTCAATGGCACTATGTTTACCGACAGTTTTTGTATTTGGATCTTCCTAGTATTATTATTATTATTATTATTATTATTATTATTATTAACGAAACATTTTCATTTTTAACTTAGATGCAATGTTGTTTAGTGTTGGAGCAGACGACATCGTTGTTTCACCCATTTAAACAACATTAACTAACTCTTTCAGTGTTTCTTTGTTGGATTCTCAGGAGTTCAACACGTAGACGGGAGCTCAGTATTATCTTGAGTGGATAATATTAATATTATCTATTCAAAATAACCTTCTGAATAATTCACTTTCAAAAATTAATAACTGCGCTGCAATATCTCTCGCTTTCATTTATAATTTTGAAGCGTGTTGTACTTATTTCAGGTATTCTAATGATTATCTTGAATAATATATTAATATTATACGTCCAAGATAACCTGGACTACTCTGTACGCAAGGACTGATGGAAAAATTAATATCTGCATAGAACGTTTTCACATAATGTACTGTGTATGATATTTATTGTGATACGTACTGTATATAGGCAAAGTTTCTAAGCCAGATGAACAAATTTTGTATCGTCTTCTGGTTTCCATTTTGTATAGGCCTAAATACATTTTTCTTTAGAACATTACCCCATCTTAGTAACCTTCTTACTGAAACCCACCGACGTGACGTGACATACCGAATAATGTAACGCCGTATTCTTCTCCTTTAAATCCTTTGATCAATGAACTTAAATTCTTCGAATCCTTTGGTTCCCTTTTTGACCGACGCCTGAGAATTATATTAATTTTGAAGAATATAATTCAATGTGGAGTGTAATCGCGATCGGTGGCTGTCAGTGATAATATCGCGCGTAATTATGCAAAGGATTTAAAGCAATAAGTGGTTATGATTATATGCCAAGATTCTGATAAGTTATGGGTTTAGCTGATATATGTATTGAGAAATATTTCTTGCTAATGAATCAGGAAAGTTCGTAAACAGAAAAATTGCATTTACTTCCATACTGTACTTATCCAAGCACGTTCGAATTCATTCGTTGTTATACCAGCCCGCAATACATGCTTTGCGGTGCTGCATATCTGTAGAGTTACCCCTCCTATGTGCTTACTGTCAGCTCTTGACTAAAATCAAATTACATGGTAATGTTAATGCTGTGATGAATATCAAAAGTCCCCTGCCTTCTCCCATGGATTGGTGGTAGTAGTAGTAGTAGTGCTAGCAGTACGCACACGTATATTTATCTATGTATCGAGGACCCTTTAAGCAAGAACTTACACTAAAAAAGGACAATATTATCATTACTACCATCAAAAGTGTAATATCTTTATCATCATACTGAACTGCACATTTGTATTTTATATTAAAATACGTCCAGTTGGTTAAGGATTATGCAAGGATTGATGCTGAAGAGAATATGGGGATCTTGAAAGTATAAGTGGGCCGTTCCTTTTTGACCGGTACGTATTGCTTGCGCAGTGGTGTCTCCACACTCAGTGAGCCTTCATACCTTCGTTATCAATGCAAATCAAGTACGCAATGTGTCCTCAGTAGCGCATGTGTATATTCAGTAGTCTCAGTATTCTAATCGGGCTTTAAGGAGAATTCTCACGCGCTTACGACCGGCCACGAATGACCGGCCCATCTATATCACAGAGAGAAATCTGAGATGCCCAAACCGAAAATGTAACAAATTAAATGTTGAGCCAGAGAGAGGAACATTGGGAAAGATTGTTTGTTATGTACAGTATCGCCTGCTTAGCTCAACGTTCCTGCTTGTGTTTACCAAACTAACCAACGTAACCGAGCAATTAACGGCTGGCTAATGTACCTGTAATAGTTGGTACCCCACTTGTTTGTCTTGTGTCCACTGGCGGCAGCACTACCATGCTTTATGTACTTCATTAGCTGTACTCTCCGGCCCTCTCCTCTCCGCTTACCAAACTTCTTGATTGCCAGGCTGTCTTCCTTGCAAGAGCTTCAAAGCAATTAAGATAGCACACAACATTATATTATGTGATTTCGTCGGGGATGATTAATCATTGAGTTGTTTTATTTAAATGATAGGCTCAAAAACTACTGATTTTATAATAATGTTTGTCTACCACTTTATTATTCCCGTTTCCAACGTGGTCGGGGTTCCGATGCGATGAAAGGCTATGTGGCGAGTGGTTCTTACAAGCGGATGCCCTTCCTGACGCCAACCTCATGAGAGGAAATAATGAAATTAATGAAACTTGTAAAGGATGTAGAAGGAAGCGGCCGTGGCCTGTCAGAAGTTACCGTCCCAGCATTTTCCTGGAGTTGAAAATGGGGGAAATCACGGAAAACCATTTCAAGGACGGCCGACGGTAGGGCTCAAACCCACGTCTACCGAGTCCGCAGAGAGCTTGGCCGCATGGCCTAGCGCTGCGCGTTAGCGAGCGTAGCTACCGCTGTTGGTTATTAAGTGTACACATAATTTATGTAATATATCTCAGGTGCTAGGAAATTTATTATAACTCGCCGCCCAATTTAATTGATTACCCCCATGTTGACAAACTTCACATTCCTTCTTCCTTACTTTCCTGGTGCCGTCATTTTTAGAGAGTTTTTCTTTCCAATAGCAGTGCTATTGTCGAATAGGAGAGGTAGAGGACTAGAGTTTTGCTTCCAAAACAACAGCTGCTGGTGTATCATAGAAGGAAAGTATATGGGAGAAGAAAGTACTACGGCCTGCACATCTGATTTGTACAATAATATTTCAGTGTGGGGGGAAGAAGAACTGTTTATGCAATGTCAAAACTTTGTGTTAAAATTGCCTCTGTTTTCTTTGAAATGATAAACTCCTACATCTACGTCTTCCACTGGACAATAGCCTAAGTGATGTTCACGAGGATTGACGGAGTTTCTTTGCTAAAAGGTTTACTTATGATGGGGCTGTGCAGTGGGAATGGGAAATGGGGATAACCTCCACGCCTAGAGAAATCAGAATTGGATAATACGAAAAGCAAAGACATCCCTAAATTACAATTATCAGACACTGTATTGTTAAGTTTCTCGTTGGATATAGAGGTAATTGCAACAGTTAGGGACTGGGGAGGTCCTTATTTCGTGAGCAGATACTTTAAGCAAAGGAAGAAAGCTTATAGTTGTACGTGACCGTTAAACTTGCGATCAGGAGCCACAGGACCTCCTTCATACGTGGAATCTGAACCACAGGATATGGCATTCCACTTGGAATGACCGGGAATCGAACCCGGTCCACCTTGGTGAGAGGCAAACAACTTAACCGCAGTGCCACCACGCCCCTCGAACAGATACTTTCAGACTGAATTAATTTGCTGATCTTAATTCATTTTACTGTACTGGCTTGAAGGGCACTTCGTCATCATGTCTGTTCACGAGGCAAGGAATCACATACCGGTACCGAAATACACTTAATACATCAATGCATTGAACGAACTGTAGATATATTCACAACTATATACAAACACAATAACTATTCAACACTGAATAAGACATGTCTATGATGCCACGGAAGCGTGCCGAGTACGCTGTAAGGTAATGGTCTAGCCGCCATGTCCATGTGTACGGAGATTGTTAACAATAGCCATCTACTCTCATTCTTGCCGCTGCTTGACGTGCTGGTCTTAGCAGGGCAGCCAACTCAATGCAACAGAAAACTCGTGAGTGCACACAGGGAGGGAATTAACACAGTAAAACACAGAATATATATATATATATATATATATATATATATATATATATATATATTATTATGTGCGTATGGACCCTATTGTATCACGCATTACATTTATGATTCGCCTTTCTAACAGACCATATTGCTTTCATTCTTTCACTGTGCGCTTGTTTCCTTTCTTCTGACCACTTAGTCCCCGATCTTCTGGGGACTTCATTCTCTGGCTGTACCACCCATTTATTTATCTTCTGACGGTAGACATTTCTGTCTAGTATTTCTGACGTTTCTATCCGGGCCTTTTCCAGGTCATTTTTAACATCTTGTATCCAAGATACGTTCTTCAGTTTTCCAGAGTATGTCAAAATCTTGTGAGTTAACCTTGAAGATGAGAGTCTGTGAACGTGTCCATAGAATTTCAGTCTTCGTTTCCTGATGTCTGCGGCGAGGTTGGATAGTTTTTCCGTGGCTTTGCGTGATTTGAGTCTATACCCTTCTTCACTTTTCTCTGGGCCCAGAATTTTCCTCAAGATCTTTCTTTCCTCCTTCAAGATATTTTCCAGATCACCTTTCTTATTAAGTACCAAGGTTTCACTTGCATACAGCACTTCGGGTTTAATCACCGTATTATAGTGTTTGATTTTTGTATGTATGGACATACATATGTATATACATATATATACATATATATACATATATATATACATATATATATATATAATATATGGCATCATCCCGGCATTTGACTGGAGGGAGTGTAGAAATAGTGGTTGGAGTGGACTTCAGAATACTTTCTATCTTTGGTCTTCTGGATCACCATTGCAGTAGTGATGTATATGACTTAACGCTACACTGCGGGATCTTCCAGACTGGCATCAGGATGGTGTATCAGACATAAAGAAAATGTAACTTATAATAATTAGCCTACTGTTCATATCCGAACGAATTAAACAGTGTCACAGGAGTATTTCTGCTCTGTTTCTCCGCCCCTCTATCGAGCGCTGTGGGATGAATCTGAGGCTCTCACTTCCCTCTTTCGAGTTTAGTAATTTTCCAACTCTGATTTTGCGTATAAAGTAGAAAAAAGTCTTGACTTTTTTTCATGTTGGGAATGTGCTCCGGAACTTTGCTTTAAATTAAACCCAAGTAGCGAAGTGTTTCGCGGGCGAGGGAGCTCTGTCACGAGACAAAATGCCGTCTTTTTTTCACCCCGTGTAGAATACTGTTCGAACATTTGCCAGGCTAAAGGGATTGGGGTGGTGTCACTCCTCCACAGTGGGACTTGCCAAGAAGAGAATGTAACTACTGTATCTTAACTACTTCTTGTTTCTTCTGAACACCCATCACAAATCGTTCTGGAGAACGTTGTAACTCAAAGTAAACTCGTGTAGCCCACTGACCTGGTGCAAGTCTTTGAAATTGGCACCACTTGTGTGACTTGTATATCAGCGATGCTGTTGCATTTCCTCTAACTATATTAAATGTATTGGCAAGGCCAAAAATAGAACCAACGCCTCCGGGAGCCAGACAAGTACTCTAACATCTTCACCACGAGGCGTACGTTGAAATATACTAGTAAAGCATGTTTCGTGTTTAAACCGTGTTTGTAATGCTCAGAGCCGAATAACTAGATTTTAAACCCCTTAAAACATGATCATAAATGTTAATGTTAATGGGTGAATACTGTCCAGGCATGGATCCATCTGATGGTCACTATCCCTCAAGAAATTGTAGGAGAACGGACAAAATTCAACACACAAACCCTTTAAAGATGGTCTGGCTGCGTGGCTCAGGGGTAACGTTCTCGCTTGCTGAGCCCAAGGCTGCAGGTTCGAAACCTGGCGCAGTCAGCTGGCATTTGAGGGTGCGCAAATGCGAGGGAGCCGTGTCAGTACATTTACTGGCACGTTAAAGATCCCCTTCGGGGAAAAATTCCGGCACCCCGGCGTCTCTAAAAGCCAGTGTAGTTAAAAGGGACGTAAAACCAAAAACATTATTATTATTCTTTAAAGATGAGGATAAAATAATTAATTGTTGTATTGGTTTCATTGACACCTGTAAAATCATACAGTAAATTTAACATTTTTAGCCTATTTTCAATTTTGAAAAAATAGGCTTATGAGATCACCTTTTGTCCGTGTGTGTGTGCGCGTGTGTGTGTGTGTGTGTGATTCGTGTGTGTGTGTGTGTCCCCTAATAAAATCTAAACGACAGGAGCGATTTCAATGAAACTCGGAAAGTTCATAGCACTATTCCCGGCGACCTCGACCGTGCCCTTCAAATTTTGTTACGTCTCACCAATCCAACATGGCGGCTGTGCGAAATATTTCACCAGCATTCAATATTTCCGAAACTATTACCGATATTACCCTGACATTTTCTATGGTGATGGAAGGAACTACTATAAGTTCACTTATGTGACTTTTGAAAACCTGGTAACTACAAAACCAACATGGAGGCCAAGCGAATTTGCGACTTTTAAATAGACGTTTCTCGCGATTTGACCAACCAAACGCAATGAAACTTGGTACAGTGTATGTTTATATACATTGTAATGCACCGACATCTAACTTCGTTCAATTGTTTACATAATCACAAGATGGCGGATGTGCGAAATATTTCACCGGTATTCTATATCTCTGAAACTATTAGCGGTATCTCCCTAAAATTTTGTACGGAGATAAAGGGCACTACTGGAAGTCCATCTATAAGACTTTCAAAAACCGGTTAATTACAAAACGAACATGGCGGCCAAGCGAATTTGAAAATTGTAAATAGACCTTTCTCGCGATTTAATGTTCCAAGCGCACTGAAACCTGGTACAGGAAATATTTATACACATTGTAATCCACTGGTATCTAATTTAGTTCAATTGTTTACATAACCTCAAGATGGCGGCAGTGCGAATTTTAAAATTAAGTTTTTATTTCTTGTGATGTAGTCATGCGATCGAAGTGAAAGTTTGAATAATGAACCTACGCAATAATTTTCCTTTAATGCTACATGACTCTATGGCCTATACATTTAACAATCCAACATGGCGACCATCCGAAATATTTAGACGATACTGAATATCTACGAATCTATTTTAGCAATCAAACTGCATTTTTTAATGTTCATAGGGGCTATGAACTTAAGTTCACCTATAGGACTTTAAATAACCTGGTGATCACAAATCCAACATGGCGGTGACGCGAATTGTAAATATTCACATGGACGTTTCTCGCAATTTAACCATCCGAGTGCAGTGAAACTTGGTATAGTAAATCCTTATACGAATGTTAAACCACTGGCATCTAATTTATTTCAGTTGTTTCCATAACCTCAAGATGTTTGCTGTGAAAAATTTTAAAATCTCCTTGTTTTTTCTTGTGTCCTAATTATGCGATTGAAGTTTGAATACTACACGTTCACAATAATCTGCATGTAACAGTACATAACTCTAGGACCTACATATATAAAATCCAACATGGCGACCATCCGAAATATTTAGTCGGTTCTTAATATCTACGAATCTATTACAGCAATCAAACAGAAATTGTGTATGTTGATAGTGGCAATTAACATAAGTAGGATATATGAAAATAGGCTGTATAGTTCTTCACGGAACTACTTGTTAAATGTGAATTACCGTGATTTAATTTTTAATTTTGATATTGATTTAAGATATTGATTTTTTGTTGTTTCCGTTCCAGGCTTTTTGTCATTTATAAATTCTCTCTTTGTTCGATTCACGATTTAATCCAGATAGTTGTATGATTTCCCCTAAGTATTTGAAATTATTTACGTGATGGATTTTCCACCTGAGTAATCAGAGGTGGTTTGTATTTTAAAATAATAGTATATATTATCTAATTCAAACAAAGAGGCCTACTAAGTAAGAACAGGACGCGTAAGACTGTCTTTTTCGCTTGGACGTACATGATGAATCACATAGCTCCTCAAAGTTACGCCGCAACACATTATTTATTCGTGTTGCTTGCTAATCTCATTCCTCCCGCCGAGCCTCCATAACATAACGTACAGTATGTATTTTAAATTAGCACGTTAGCTGTCTAATTAGGACTTTAAGTAATTGCGTGTCTGATATATCCTCTCCTCTGCAGTAAGTGGCCTCTAAACCGCGTCATGCTTCTCCTGCGCTCTGCTTTAATCTCGTAATATGCCTGCCTGCCTCTAATCGAAATGTGCAATTTGGTTTCGTTGCAAGTTTTTCTCATTTAGAGATGCACATGCTGTGCAATGTGTATCACATTCACACTGACCTGTATAAACCACTATTTTGATCAGTTGTAAATATCTTGCGGAAGTCACTGTATACAAACAACTAGAAGAACTATACAGCCTATTTTCATACATCCTACTCATATTAATAGCCTCTATCAACATACAAAATTTCAGTTTGATTGCTATGTTAGATTCGTAGATACTGAGAACCGACTAAATATTGCAGATGGTAGCCAGGTTGGATTTTTATTTATGTACTATTACATGAAGATTATTGTGTACGTGTGGTTTTCAGACTTCAATCGCATGATTAGGACACAAGAAGTAAAAACGAGATTTTAAAATTTCGCACAGCTGGCATCTTGTGGTTATGAAAACAATGGAAATAAATTAGATACCAGTAGATTAACATTTGTATAAGCATTAACGTGTAAAGTTTCACAGCACCCAGATGGTTAAATCGCGAGAAACGTCCATTTAAATATTTATACTTCGCGTCGCCACCATGTTGGATTTGTGCTCACCAGGTTACTGAAAGTCATATAGATGAACTTATGTTCATAGCCTCTATGAACATAAAAAAAACAGTTTGATTGCTGGAAAAGATTCATAGATATTGAGAACCGTCAAAATATTTCGGATGCTCGCCATTTTGGATTGTTATATGTATAGGCCATAGAGTTATGAACCATTAAAGGAAAATTATTGCGTAGCTTCATTATTCAAACTTTCACTTCGATCGCATGATTACGACACAAGAAATAAAAACTTAATTTTAAAATTTCGCACAGCCGCCATTTTCAGTTTATGTAAACAATTGAACAAAATTAGATGCCAGTGAATGACTATATGTATAATCATTTACTGTACCACATTTCAATACGCTCATATGATTAAATCACGAGAAAAATGTATTAGAATGTGTCAACTTCGCTTGGCCGCCATGTTCGTTTCGTAGTTTACAGGTTTTTGAAAGTTACATAAATATACTTATAGCAGTGCTCTTTATCACCGTACAAAATTTCAAGTTGATATCATAAATAGTTTCGGAGATATTGAATGCCTGTGAAATATTTCGCACAGCCGCCATTTTGAGGTTATGTAAACAATTGAACGGAGTTAGATATCGGTGCATTACAATGTATATAAACATATACTGTGCCAAGTTTCATTACGTTTGGTTGGTTAAATCGCGAGAAACGTCCATTTAAAAGTCGCAAATTCGCTTGGCCGCCATGTTGGTTTTGTAGTTACCAGATTTTCAAAGGTCACATAAGTGAATTCCTAGTAGTTCCCTTTATCACCATACAAAATTCCAGGGTGATATCGGTAATAGTTTCGGAGATATTGAATGCTTGTGAAATATTTCGCACAGCCGCCATGTTGGATTGGTGAGACGTAACAAAATTTGAAGGGCACGGTCGGGGTCGCCCGGAATAGAGCTATGAACTTACCGAGTTTCATTGAAATCTCTCCAGCCGTTTATATTTTATTAGGGGGGGGGGGCACACACACACGAATCACACATACGCACACACACACGGACAATAGGTGATCTCATAAGCCTATTTTTTCAAAATTGAAAATAGGCTAAAAATTGGATTTACTCTAAGTATTACTAGATCAGAGAAACATTATAGGGAGTTCCTCATAAACGTACGATTTTCTTGTTTTAATTGGGAGTTAGCGATAGCATGGTCGTCACTGACGTGTATTTGGATCTGCATGATTGATGTATCTGTATAAGTGTACTTGTGTTAGGGGATATGCTTCGAAATGAGAT
The DNA here is from genome assembly GCA_946902985.2 of Meconema thalassinum. Classification (NCBI taxonomy): domain Eukaryota; kingdom Metazoa; phylum Arthropoda; class Insecta; order Orthoptera; family Tettigoniidae; genus Meconema; species Meconema thalassinum. The sequence continues at coordinate 1,215,390,962 of OX336388.2, forward strand.
GATTCTAGTTTTAAGTTGAGCCAATTTAACTGTTATAATAATAATAATAATAATAATAATAATAATAATATCGTTTGGCCTCGGGTGCCGGGTACAAACTTTGTTATTTGAAACCCAGAGGGCAGCTTGCATGTCGAATTTTGTAGTTCCTTGAAGCACTATGAAAGTCAAGGAGGTTAGATATTGTAAGCTCCTTGACACTATAGCGCTTTCTAGTAGAGAAATGAGGAACTTTGTGTTGGCGGAAAATCTCGAGATTAATTTTGCCATTATGAGCACGGCCTACTGAATTCAAATGGGTTCTTTGACATGTCAACATCGTATGACGTGCGTGTCGTAATTTTTGCCGCATTTCAAAAATCACTTACCACGGCCAGGAGCGAACGTGCAAGTTTGGGGTTAGTAACCCGACACGATAACCACTCACCCACCGTGGCAATCTTAACTGTTAATAGGTATTGAGAGCCCTGTCCAAAAGAATGTGTGTTCGATTACTGGCTCATTAATTTCGTAGTAATGAAGGTCCTTATTTCAACGCGAAGTACTTACCGTAATAATGATATCTCAGTGGAAATAATTATAACGAAACAATATTAGATGTTAAATATTATTATACATAGGTCTATACTGGTACAGTATATATAATTTTCAAGTTTAATTCTCGTAAAATACAGATGATACGCTTGTCAATTCATCACAGATAAATTTTCTTGACTAATCGTGAAATAAGAGGCCTTTCATACAGCAATGTCAAGATCACAGCTAGCAATGTGGATCGTCAACCTCCGTTCGGAGACGACGTCTTAAGAAGAAGAAGAATCGATAAATGTTCCTATTCCAGCAAAATCTGGCGTAGGCTATTGATCCTATAGTAGATGGTAAATTTTCTCGTGTGTATTCAATATGGATTATGTTTTATGGCTGGGGGTCTATATGTGATTAGCATGGACTAATATCCGACAGTTTGGTTACCATAGCAACACGTTTTCGTCATCTATGCATTCTGTAGGGGCTTGGATCGCACTTGTTGAAGCTTTGTTGCATCGACAAATTTCTGACAACTAGTTACCATGGCAACAAGAGCAAGCAGGCTTAGATACAAGTTGTTAAAGTGTATACGATACGTATAATGCGAATAAAAATATATCAATGATTCGATCTTACTCAGTGTAGAGAAGGAACTTAAATTTATTTTCAGGCGTAGCTCGCTTAAATTGCAAATGACGCGCAAGAAAGGTTCCCAAAATTGGCATAACTCGAACGCTTCAGAGAATGGTCCGATCTCAGTGTAATCTGGTAGGGCCTATGCATCCGATATCAGGAGTTGAATATTACTGTAAGTAATTTTCTAGTATGACTCTCTTAATTACGGAAGGTGCGCGTGTCGGTTTCGTACAGAAGAATTTCCTTAAGTCATTCCATAATTCCTATCACATCGACAACGAGAGTATGAACAAATTCCAAGAGTTAAATAGATCTTCCTTTTATTTTCTAGTAGTAGCTGTCGTAAATGTTTACATAGCCCATTGCCTGTGTTGTGAGTATCAATATCTTCTTCATAGTCTATTGAACCCATTGCAGCAGAAGTTGTTAAAATAGACCACTATGTTGCACTAAAATTTCTAGTAAATATTATAACATGTTAGCCTAGCTGTCAGGAATTATAGATGGCATGCGTGTCATTTCGATAATATAATGTACGCCTCGCTTTTATTCCAACATCACATTGTATTTACTCGATCTAATTACACACTACTTACAACGATGTGTTTTAGCACAGAGTTCATGAAATGATATTTCAAAGTTTTCTCCAATATAGGCTATTTTTTTTTCAAAGACATGGCAGTCAAAATCTCAAAATTTAATAAAATTACAGGAGTAATCAATTAAGTTTTCAAGCCATCTCGGGTACGACACACTAGACTGAAAGTATATCAAACTCTTGCTTGACCAGTTCTTGAATATGGAAGTGAGGCTGGACCATCAGGAAAGCAGATGAAAAAAGACTAATAGCAGCAGAAATAAGATTCATGAGACGAACTTCTGGTTACTCCGTATTCGATCATCGGAGGAATGAAGACATCCTGTAAGAACTAAAAATCACCCCAGTTGTACAGCTTATACAACAGCGTCGGGAAAAATGGAAACGACATGTGAAAAGGATGAGTCCTAGCCGAATCCCAAAACACATTCTTCCGTATGCTCCAAGTGATCGAAGAAACTTGGAAAGGCCAAAGAAACGCTGGCAATAGACCGTAACAGACCTCTAGGCCTAATGCGTGAAAGTTAATACTTTTTATTTTATTTTATTTCGAGTCATAAGCACAGCAAAAAGAAACATAGGAAACCAAACCAAAGGTTGATAGAATATCATACAATGTAACTCAAATCTTAGATCACAAACTAAACAATATCAGCCCAAAATTGAGCAACAGTAACAGCGTTGTCTGAGGCATCAACAAGCTCTTGTGTGGAACATGATGTAGGACAAGGACAGTTAATTAAGTGTTTAGTTGTCTGTACCTCCCCGCAGTCACACAAGGTGGAAGATTCCTTCAAAAAGCCCTATTTGAACAGGTTGTCCTTAGTTCGTCCGACGCCACTCCTGAGCCGATTTAAGGACTTCCACACGCTCCAGACTTGATTTCCACCAGGAGGAAGGTTCTCGGAAGGAGCTATCCAATCATTACACTCAGATCTTGCTGTCCACTGAGATAATCTGGCTGCTCCAGGCTGACCGGTGAGGGGAGTAGTAGTTCTCATGAAGCTCTTCCTAGATTTGAGCCTACTAAGTGGTGCTGGTAACCATGTAACAGATGATCAGTGTTATGTTCTGATTTATGTCTCTCAAGTTTGGCTGCAACTTCACGCCTTACATCTGGTGGAGCAATTCCCGCTAGCTTGTGGAGTTTATCAATAGGTGTAGCTTTGAGACATCCCGTTACAATCCTGCAGGTTTCATTTAGAGCCACATCAACTTGCTTTGCATGAGATGATTTGCGCCATACAGGGCATGCATATTCAGCTGCAGAATAACACAAAGCCAAGGCTGATGTTCTTAGTAAATTGGGATCAAAGCATTGCATTGAAAGTTAATAATGATGATGATGGTGAGTTCTTTCAGTGGAGTTCGAAAATCCGTTCTTATGAACTTGTATATTTTTAAATGTTAATGAACCTTGTTTGTGCACATTGAATTGATCAAAATAGATTTGTTGTTGTTTGAATCTTCAGTCTTTTGACTGGTTTGATGCAGCGCTCTATGCCTCCCTGTCCTGAGCTAATCGTTTCATCTCTACATAGCTACCACACCCTACATCCGAGGCAATCTGTTTAACATATTCTAACCTTGGTCTAACCCTACAGTTCTTGTCCTCGACCCCTCCTTCCATAACTAAGCTTGCTATTCCTGGGTGTCTTAGTACGTGTCCTACCAATCTATCTCTTCTCTTCATTAGCAGTCGCCAGAACCATCTCTGCATTCCCACTCGTCTTAAAACCTCTTCGTTTGTAACCCTATCTACCCATCTGATCTTCATCATTCTCCTGTAACACCACATTTCAAACGCTTCAATTCTCCTCTCTTCGACTGCACCAATAGTCGAAGTTACACTTCCATAGAGTGCCACGCTCCAGATAAACGCTTTCAAAAATGACTTCGTAATACCTAAATCTATATTCGATGTCTACAGATTCATTCTTTGTAGAAATGCTTTCCTTGCCTGAGCCAACCTACTTTTTATATCCTTAGAGCTAGACAAAACGGACCTCCATAATATTTAAAAAAAACAGTTTAATTGTTTACGGAACTTCTTGTCGTTGTTGTTATTATTATTAGATTCAATTCATTTCCTTTTAATTTTGCCGATGCATCATTTACTGAAAGCCATTGTTAACTCCTACAGAACGCGGATAATTTAAATGAAGCATCATTCTGCTATCTATTGGGGCTGTGAACTAACAGTGTCGGGGTAGCTGCTATACCACTGCATACGTCCCATCCTGTACCGTGGTAATACCTAGACAATGAGTCTAACTTAACCTAACATTACTTGAGAGTTAGCGACCAATTAACTGAAACTCCTGGGGGCGGAAATTACGTTAACGACATGTTAGCGTGGAGCAAGGAGATAAGATTCAGTGCTTGGAGCTGTGCATTAAGTGACCTGATTAATATTACAAGCAGTAATTGAATAAATATACAGTGCGCATACATCTTCATTGTTTCTATAACTGTCTAGCTGCGTGGCTCAGGGGTAACGTTCTCGCTTGCTGACCCCAAGGTTGCAGGTTCGAAACCTGGCGCAGTCAGCTGGCATTTGAGGGTGCGCAAATGCGAGGGAGCTGTGTCAGTACATTTACTGGCACGTTAAAGATCCCCTTCGGGGCAAAATTCCGGCACCCCGGCGTCTCTAAAAGCCAGGGTAGTTAAAAGGGACGTAAAACCAATAACATTATTATTATTCTGTCTGTTAGGTAGTCAGCCCGAAGGCTGGTTGGATCCTCAAAAAGCACCACCGTTAGCTTATGTGGGTAGACACCCACAAAAACCCAAGGCAGCGCTATTTTGAGGCATACTAGGCATGATGAGGAGTGAGGTAGTTTGCCATTGCTTTCCTGACTGAGTCAGAACAGCAGTACTAACTCTATGAGTAGAACCTTTCACAGCATCCACAGGCACTGACTGTGCCCTGAATGTCATTACTAAGCACCACCCATACCTCAGCAGCTTCCATATAATCACAGCCATGAGTGAGACTGAGACATCGGTGAAAAGCCACATTTTACTCTAGCCTGTGCCAACAGACAAATGCAAATGTACTGCATTCATCAAGAGATGGCAAACAGGCCATTATTATTATGTTTCTATAACTGAGAGACCAAGAATGTTATAATTGTACAGTTCCGCAAAACACTTTGGCATTCCTGCCGATAAACTACTCCAGTTTTCTAGTACAGTATTTCTTCACTTGAAAAATACTTATTATTGAGACAACCTCGTGGTGTAGTGGCTAGCGTTCTTGTCTGTCGCCCTGGAGGTCCGGGTTAGATTTCCGGCTCTGCCAAGAAATGTTAATTCTGGTCAGAGGGCTGGAACGTGGTATACTTAGCCTCGTGAGGCAAAACTGAGAAGAGGAGGGTTGTATTTCAACCTCAGCCATCCTGGAAGTGGTTATCCGTGGGCTTGCCACTACTCCAGGCAAATGATGGGATAGCTCCTAACTCAATGTCACTGCTACCTCCTTCCCAATCCTATCCCCAATTTTCAAATACACACGTTAGAACAGCCATCACAATAACACAAGTTGTCATACAAATTCCACACACACACACACACCCAGATACACAGGGCGTCATGACCACGATGTCGCAGCCCCTAAAATAAGCACCAACAAAAATTATTATTAATATTATTATTATTATTATTATTATTATTATTATTATTATTATTATTATTATATTTAAATTGCAGCCCATGGCTGTAGCAGGGCACTTCAATTGAACGCCAGTAGGCTCCCCAACAATTTCAATTTCAAGTAATTCCAACTTGGGCTATCAGACGCCACTGTCACTGACACCCAGCGGGGAACACTGGAACTTGATAGAGCGTTTCTAACCAAATAACCTACAAGTTTTGGCTACACACTACCAATTGTAGAGGTAGGTTCTTTTACATGCCATAAATCTATGACATGGGCCCGCCGGCTTGACTTCCCCTCCGAAGGAAGGCATACTGAAGGATTTTAACGCTGTTAAAATTCGACGACTTCGGCCGGGTTTGAACCCGCAATCTTGGGCATAGCAGTTCAGCATCCTACCGACTACGCCACTACTTATTATTGAGACTAAGTTAATTAATACCGTGGCTCAAGATCGCGAGATCTTCAAAACTACACTGAATTGTGCTTGGGCGTAGACCGTTGGTGTAGAGGTTAATGCGCGGAATGTTGAAAATGTATCCTCAAATCCCAGCGACGTGCAGACACACATAAGAAGTGTACTTTTTATTTCGCAAAAATTTAATTAAATCGGTAAAATACAGTTAGTATTGTCTCGTGGTCCAATATTGTATGGTCATTTCCCGACCACCACCAACCTACGGTGCTCTTTAAATTAAATTTAGTGCTACCGTCATACTATCCTCAGCTCCCCTTAGATCCATTCTTCAATACAAATACTATTGCATGAATCGGTGCTTTCATTGCGAGTTGTGACAGTCCGAAATTTTATCATTTTGTAAATTAGTATTTTTTATCTACAGTAAAAATAATTGTGAGTAACACGAAAAAAGCTAATTCGACTCGATTATCCGCACGTTAAGGTATCTTATCTGCCTGAGTCATGCAAGCAGTTGCAACATGCCTGTTGAGCGGTGAATCCCTAGCTATTTCAGCCCTCCTGAGGGAGAGGGAGATAGGAATAGGAAAGAGAGGTGCATGCTTGTTGCATTATTATTATTATTATTATTATTATTACTAATAATAATAATAATTAAATTTAAAATTTTTCATTTTCATTTTTTTAATTATTATTATATTCGATTTAATAGTGCTCTAGTACTTGATATAGCATGAGGATGATGCTCGCAGTCTCAAAAAGGTTGAGAACGACTAATGTGGAGGCTAGCATTCCCGGTTGTCACTCAAGAGGTCCGAGTTTGATTCCTGGATCTCCCAAGAAATGTAATTCTAGTCTGAGGTCTAGTCTTATATTCGAGAGACAGAACTGAGAAGGGGTAGGGTAGATACTCTTCTCAGTCACCCTTAAAGTGGTATCCTATGTTTTCCCATTTTTATTCCAGGCAAATTCCGGGATGGTATCTAAATTAAGTCCACGATTGCCCCCCTACCCAATCCTAACCTTACTTAGAAATATCCACTCTTTTACAGCCATCACAATGACACATCCAAGTACATGGAGCTGATGACCTCATAGTCCCAATCCCCTAAACGAAACACCACCACATTTGACAAGTAATTTCCATTGGATTTCATGCTAGTACAAGTTGCTGGGAATACACGATACTGTATCAACACAGTAGCCATAGAACACGCAGTCATGGCAGTGTCAGACATGATGGATGTAACTTCACTGTTGGGCTCATAAGTAAATTAAATTAAGCGCCAGTGGTCACAAGACACTAATTACTGACCGCAATTAATTAAGGAACCTGGTAACTGTTTGAGGGAGCAGCGGCCAGCTTCTTGGGGAGAGGGGGAAACAACAACTTATTCCCTCATGATCCAGTGGGTTACTCTCGCAAGTCTCAATGAAGCACATAGGGCATTGTGAAAAGTTGGTTTTGTTTTATTTTATTTTATTTCGTTTTATTTTATTCTTATATTGTTTTGTTTTGTATTTTGTATTTTATTATATTTTATTTTAATTTAATTTAATTTATATTTTGATTTGCAATTTATTTTGTTGCATGACCCTCTTACACATAACCCAGGTACCGTGCACTATTTATAACTAATTATTATCAATAACTTTAAGTATCGCACATTGTAAATAATGTACCGTATGCTTAACTCAATATGAGTCTAATAATAATAATAATAATAACAATTGTTGTACCAATAATTACAATGTAGCTTCTACCCCTCATTAAGGCTGTTTTAAAAATGTTGGCGATGAAATGCGATGAATTTCTATATGGGAGTGGTTTTTACGGCAAGATGCTATTCCCGGCGCCAACTTCACACTAGAAGTTGATGAGAGACGAAATTAAGAAATTAAGATGAATGAGTCTGAGCAGGGAGTTGAAAAGAAGTTGCCATATTTGCGCTGTGAAAACGAATAATACGCTAAGGTGTATGTTTCACAAAACTCAAGCTCCTAAACCAGAGGGAGTTAGAAGGTTTGGTTTGTACCAAAATCTTCCAAATCGTCTCAATAGTACAGGAAAAATCTTGCATTATTTGAAAAGTCAACGGAAATATATTTATTTGTTTATAAAGAGCTTTTAAACAAATAAACAAGACGATAGCCCCTCCCAGAACTGTGTCGCGTACAGCCTCATAGCACTAGAGCCAGGCGGGTAGTCTGTACACATGGGGCGCACACAACTCATTGTCATGAATTGCTCTCTGATTTCATAAATATCGGCAATTTGTTTAAAAAGTGCGTTTAAACAAATAAACATATTTATAGAAGCCCGCATAACGGTTGGTTGGTTCTTAAGTTTAGGGGCTGCGACAACGCGGTCATGTAGCCCCGTGTACTTTGGGTGTGTGTAAAATCTGTCTGATAACCGGTGTTAATTGTGATGGCTGTATTAGTGTGTGTTATCTGTTTTTTAATTTAAGTACTGCAACTTAGAATTTTTCAAATAGTTCCTACTTTTGCCGCCAAGCGCCACCGTCAATGACTACTAGGTCAAGTTCAGAACTTAGCTACTAGACGCCACCGCAGTCGGCTCTTGGCAACGAACATAGAAACCTAAGAGCGTTGTTTACATTCCTAACCTATCCAATTTAGCTTCCTAAAGGTGCAGTTAGTGGAAGGTTCTTTAACATGCCATAAATCTATGACATGGGACCGCCGGCTTTACTTCCCCTCCGAAGGAAGGCATTCTGAGGGATTTTTAACGCTCTTAAAAAATCCGACGGCTTCGGCCGGGTTTGAACCCGCTAACTTGGGCATAGAAGCTCAGCATGCTACCGACTACGCCACCGAAGCCGCTCGCATAACAGTAAAGCCAGGCGGGTGGTTTATACACATGCGAGAGTTCTCACATGGGTCCGCTAGTATACTACTATATAGACCAGTCACACATGGCGGAAACTGACGAACGTACATATTTTCGTACAGAATCCCCACCCCAAATTATCGTACACTTTTGTCACATTCCTATACGAGCCGTCTTCGAGCGATGATATGGATGACCACCAACGATTTTTGTTGTTGATGATTCATTTTGGAACTTCACCGCATCGTGGTCATGTAGCCCCGTATACTTGGGTCTGTATGGAATCTGTCATTTCAGGGGCAGATGACCTCGTAGTTCCGCCCCTTAAAACAACAATAACTAACTAATCTGTCATTGCGATGGCTGTGCTTGTGTGTATTTTCACTTGGGATTTGGGTGTCCTTAAGTGAGTTATCATCGCAGCATTCACTTCTAGGATGACTGAGAAAGGAATCGCACGCACCTCTTCTCAGTTCTGTCCCACAAGGCTAAGTGAACCTATTCGAATTCTTAGACAAGAATAAAATTTCTTGGAAGAGCCGAGAATCGAACCCGAACCTTAGTGGTGACAGCCAAGAATGTTAACCACTACACTACATTGTGGGCTGCCTCTACGGAGCCACGATTTGTTTAAGGCTATTCTGTCACGTGTACTTGTAACCTCGGCTTATATACATTGTTCCTTGTGATGTTAGACTGAGATTGCGGCCCTTACCTGGACCGAATGACTCTTGTCGTCCTACCACGAGTGTCACCCAAGAAATCCGCACGAAGAGCTCTAGCACTCAGCTGATTGGCCGTAAAGCGAGACACCACGTATAGCACCATTAACCTGGCGTTGCTAATGTTGTATTCATGTCGGGGAGGGTCTCCCCCCACCCTCGACTACTTCCTAGGGAATCGCTATATAAAAAAGGGCACAAGTGGATTATCTTTGACGGAAATGTGCTTTGAATATAAATGCCACGCTCATTACAGGTGACTCCAAGGAAGACATTTTCGGCGATGAGAATTAATGTCAAAATATTTTTATATGAGATCGAGTTTTCATAGAAACCAATAATATCCGTGGAGTTTGAATTGCATGGCGTGATTCGGGATTCGATCCTCCAATCTCCGAACTTGCCGCAGTTCCCTGTCTCAGTCGTGGTGAGCAATTTAACGCGCATGGCAACGCCGCGGGGTTCAGATTTTAAGAATATTTCTATAGGTTTGGGGTCCTAAAATAATGTTGAAACCCCCTTATCATTGTTTCACTAAAATCATTTCCTCACCTCTGTATAACTCATATTTTGACTTATTATTGTTTTAAGGGTGCGTCAGGCCTCGGCAGCCGGCACAGTTCATATCCTCGCCGCTAGATAGGGGCTTCATTCATTCCATTCCTGACCCGGTCGGAGACTGGAAGCAGGCAGTGGATTTTCATTTAAGAAGCCTCCGTGGCTTAGGCGGCAGCACGCTGGCCTCTCACCGCTGGGTCCGTGGTTCAAATCCCGGTCACTCCATGTGTGATCTGTGCTGGACAAAACGGAGGCAGACAGGTTTTTCTCCGGGTACTCCGGTTTTCCCTGTTTTTCATAGAAACCAATAATATCCGTGGAGTTTGAATTGCATGGCGTGATTCGGGATTCGATCCTCCAATCTCCGAACTTGCCGCAGTTCCCTGTCTCAGTCGTGGTGAGCAATTTAACGCGCATGGCAACGCCGCGGGGTTCAGATTTTAAGAATATTTCTATAGGTTTGGGGTCCTAAAATAATGTTGAAACCCCCTTATCATTGTTTCACTAAAATCATTTCCTCACCTCTGTATAACTCATATTTTGACTTATTATTGTTTTAAGGGTGCGTCAGGCCTTGGCAGCCGGCACAGTTCATATCCTTGCCGCTAGATAGGGGCTTCATTCATTCCATTCCTGACCCGGTCGGAGACTGGAAGCAGGCAGTGGATTTTCATTTAAGAAGCCTCCGTGGCTTAGGCGGCAGCACGCTGGCCTCTCACCGCTGGGTCCGTGGTTCAAATCCCGGTCACTCCATGTGTGATCTGTGCTGGACAAAACGGAGGCAGACAGGTTTTTCTCCGGGTACTCCGGTTTTCCCTGTCACAATTTCACTCCAGCAACACTCTCCCTTATCATTTCATTTCATCTGTCATTCATTTAATCATTGCCCCAGAGGAATTTTCATTTTCATTGTTTTAAGGGAGGTCATCTGTCCCCTCGTATTTTGATTAAGATGAGTTTGTTTGGTAATTTTTAAGTGAGAATTTTGAAGTCAGAATGAAAAACAAGGCAATAGTAGCCAAGTAAAGACGGATACAATATATTCTTGACGTCGGGTTGCAGCGTGTTCCGGCAATTCTCGGGGTGTTCATCAATTCTTCAGCTAAGGAGCTCAGAAGGGCAGGGTAATGGGGTAAGGAACATCATAAGCCACGGATCAAAAGACACAAAATATTACCGTTACTCTCTCCAGGGATAAGAGGGGAGACAGACCACAAAGAAGCTAGAATATCTTTTACGATGACATCAATTGTGCCAATTCGGATACTTCGCAAAGCTTCGTCTCTGTTGTCGTCGGCATCCTTTCCTTTACAAGGGCTTTCCACAAGGTTAACTTACTAACTCATTGATCTTTCTATAGTGGTTTTTGACATATTGTCAATCTCGTGGCGATCATTTGACGCTTCTCAGAGGGAGTGTTATATACATAACCCTTTTAATTACATTATGCGAAGACGAAACGAAGAAACGAAATCATGCACAGAAGTTTTGTATCAATATTATTAACCAAATTGCAAACGCAACCCTTTCCTGATTACTAGTGTAGTCATCCTCCAGGTTCGGGAAGAGTCTCAAATGTACAAAATAATATAATAATAAAATTAATAATAATAATAAATCATTGGCTCGCATCCTAGAAAAATTGGGGACATGTCCTGGTGCACATGTCATCTTGGACATCTGTTACTTAGTTCGCTCGTTTCTCAGTGTTCCACCCTAAGAGAAATTACCATACCGTCTTGTAAATAAGCCGAAGATATGTTGATTTGCACCCACTGTTTTGGTGAAATTAATATGGCATAATAATAATAATAAGAAGAAGAAGAATATTGGATTTTTACGAACACATTGATGAACAAGAAACTATTAGATATTAAGTCATGTACCGTACAGAGGGTAACTTCCAATCTTGTGCTAACCTTATCACACTGTCTGTCACCCGCTGTGGGCTTCATACCAAGAATCGGCTTTTCTCGACCAGATTGAGACTGACGTACTCTTCCTTAGAGAATCAAAATTGTGTTCCACACTAGATCAGTAGAGCAGTGGTGCGCAAAGCTGAAGATCACGGGCTCGATCCGACATGCGTATGCCATTCCAATTCTCTCTACCCTTCATCTATGTGACAACAGACTGAGAACCGGAGTATCTCGATGCAGAGCTAGTCTCAAGCTAGGGGGCCATATTGAAGACGAACTTTGTGAATGTGGGGAACTGCAGGACCCACAACATCTTCTGGTATGCAGAAGCCTACCTGAGAATTGCACCACCGACGATCTTTGGAGAGCAAATGACATGGCCATCAAGACTGCCAAATTCTGGTCTTTGCATTCCATTTGATTTGATTTCATTTGTTATTATACTGTAGTCTGTAAGTTTGTTTGTATTGTTCCCTTTAATTTGTAATTCTTCCTGGACACGTAAAATAAAATAAAATAAATCTATATGACAATATTATACTCTTTGCACAACTGCTCAGTTTGGCCGTCGTAAGTCCAATGGCTGGAATTGAGACCAACCATGATCTGTAATAACCCTAGCTCCACAGGCGTCTCCTCGTCAAGAAAGCTACTGTAATAATCGTGCCGCGTTAATTTTATTGGTAAAGCATTGGCAATCAAAGTGTCCTGCATACCATGTGTTTCAATTATCTCAACTTTCTCAACGTGGCAACCCCATTTGCACCGCTTGATCATCTGTGTCTTATACCCAATGTACCCTATGGCACAATTGAAGACCTCTTTATCTCTAAATGAGTGTTGTTGCTGTTTTCTTTTGAAATTATTGTTGTTAATTCAATTTAGGGGCTTGGGACATCTTATTCATCAACCCCGTATAGCTGGGTGCGTGTTGAACTTGTCTGGGAACAGAGACAGTGACAGGGAAGAGGTAGCTGCCTCGGGACTTGAAGTAAGAACTATCTCAGCATTTTCATGGAGGGAGTGTGGAGAAACCTAGGGAAAACCACACTCAGGATAGCCGCTGTCAGTGCCATGATTTGATCCTACGATCTCCTGACTTACTGTAGCTGCCCGCGCGGTCGTGGTGCACGATTTAACGAGCACTGCTATGACACGGGACTGTTGTTTTCTTTAGGGGCTTGAGCATCGTCATCATTTCATCCCCGTGTATTTGGGCGTATTATATAATACGATATATGATATATGGAGAGAGGGTGAGAGACAGAGAGAGAAAGGTCCCTTAACCTGTGGTATTATGGTGTCTGTAGTAGAGTGTGTGTATTTGCAATTGAGGTGAGAATTGAGAAGTAGGCGGCCGTGGCCTTAAGATATGAACCATCCCGACATTTGCCAGGAGTAAGTATGGGAAACCACGGAAAACCACTTCTAGGATGGCTAAGAAGGAAATAAAACTCACCCCTTCTCAGTTGGCCTCCGTTCCAGCCCTCAGATCAGGATCGAATTTCTTGGAAGAGCCGGGAATTAAACCCGGACCTAAGGGTTAACAGCTAAGAATGCTAGCCACCGTGCCACGAAGTGGACATAACTCATAATGTGTGGTTTGCTATCTCATGTCTCCCAGCTATCGTAGAACCAACTGCAGTCTTGCCAAGAGAAGTGAGAAATGCTCGTGCGGACCACTCTCCTGTTTATTTTTATTCTCATCACTGCTCCCGGATGCCAATAAATATGCAAATGAACGCTCTGAAACAATAGAGTAGCGATTTGAACGCTGCCACAGTAGCGTATCTTTGTTTTTCAAAGGGAAGGATTGTTCTAAGCACAATGAAAAGGGTTTAGTAAAACAATATCAAAAGAGATTTCATAAAAATTGATTTTTGTTTCAAACCAGAGGTATAGCTCATTTGTTGTGGTCCAGCTTTGTTAAAGGAAACTTTCTAAAGGTCCATTTGAAAAGTTTATACGGCATTCCAGTGGAGTAGAGGTTGAGTTGATGTTGCTACATTGAAAAGGCATGCAGTACACAATGCATCCAACATTTATAAACTCTTGTAGATATCGCAAGCTTGTTGGGCTAATTATAATTGTACAGTAGATGCGGTGATTTTCAGTATATTATTATTATTGTTATTATTTTTATTATTATTGTGACATTAATTTCACCATATAAGTTTGCTTGTTTGCAAGACGGTATGACAACTTATCTTAGGTTGGCACTTTGAGAAACGAGCGAACAATGGAACAGGTCTTCAAGATGGCGGCCTTCTGCATAATGATATGTAGACCAGGATGTATTCCCAATATTTCTAGATTGCGAGCCAATGATTTAGGGATGATGCTGATAGAAGAGATGACTATGGCCAGAACCACTACACTTTCCTGTCTCCATATTTGTAGTATTTCTTCAGCCAAGGGCAGATATTTGGTGATCTTCTCACAGCAGGTTTGTTGCAGATTATGAGAATTGGGCACTGCGATATCAACATTATTATTATTATTATTACTATTATTATTATTATTATTATTAGCTAAGCTTATTAAGGTACAGTCGCCGACATATTAAATGGCGTTCTTTCTAGGAATCACCTCATCTCTGGCCAAAATTACGATGATGTATCTTGTCATGCTTAGATGTATCAGTTGTTCTGGCAGTACCACCAGACACAGTACTTCTGAATTCACTTCGTACTAATTTATCAGAAGTGTTATCAATAGGAATCTTAGCATTGACCACAACTCCGCCCCGTCCCGTGTACTTGCTAACGTGTTCACCAACTAAAGAACTCGGGCAACAAGAGCGTAGCGCATGACGCCAATTTTGGTGAACTCCTGACCTCTAGGAGCACCGTAGCGAACTAAACACTTGGAATGGGTTCGAGCGAATGGGCACGGGAATTCAGACAACGGTACTCCTCTGTTCAATTGATTTATTTTCTTTTTTCTTTTTTTTAAGAATATAATCTAACCTAAAATAGTAAGACGTTGTGGTGAAACAAATTGACTAGGCTTAAATGAAATACTACACTATGAAGCTAAATTATCAAGTTCTGAGGAAGATGAATGAATTATTAGTAGGCTATATTGCGTTCGTGGATTTAAATTTAAAACACTGTGTATCAGCTTACTGTAGAATTTCTTTGGAGCAAATGTGCTTGGCAGTAAGGAGCAAGTCAGAAACTGACTTGGAGGATTGGTGTTTCTGTTTTTTCCGATGATTATTTGTGTTTCTTATAGAGTCTGGGTACGAGAGATCGGAGGAGATTTATACACCTGCAGAGTATTGATGTTAATGAATGGATCTAGATATAAATCATTTGCACATCTGTGGTAGGAAGGAAGCGATTTTGTGTTTCTAATATTCTCGAGTTATTTACCCCATTCATTTCACAAAATATATCTGTCGTATTACATGATCTCAGATATGATTAACAATATCAATAACGATGACCAACTCTCCTTCAATATATTGTCACTCATCGACCTGCCGTAAAATTATTTAATCTACTTAGTAATTTACGGGGGATGAATTCTGTTGGACCAGCTGTGTAATTTTATTTATGTTCGACCCTGACTATTATAAGTCAGAAAACTGTACTATAATCAGGCTCATCATAACACTATTTTTCATTATGAAACAGTTATCCCACCAATCAGAGCTCAAGAAACAGTTGTTTGACCAATTTGATAATTAGATGCACCGAGTTCCACGGCCTTCTAATTTAAATTTCACTGCCTGGCCTAGTGTCACAGTGGGGGTAATCGAGGAGGCCATGGTCAAATACAAGGCATTCCCTGCGTCTCATGCGCTCTGTTCAGTACATAAAACTGGCGAAATCTCGACAGATATTTATGTTCAAACATAAAATAGTTATGATAATTATCGTCGAACTTAAATAGTCGTGTGCAACTCGCCTATAATGGTAATTATACACTCGTATGAAAATTATAAAACACGCATACGCTCGTTTTATAAACATACTCGTGTCTTAATTATTGCCATTATAGACTCGATGCATAATGTACTTTTTCAGTATTTTAGTTAGACGTATTCGAGTCAAGCTGTACAGGTATAAGGAGTTCTGTTTGATATGACAATTAATCAATGAAATATTCCGCACACTGTACAACTGACTTGTAAAATAATGTCGAACGCCCTATGCATTCGAACACTAATGCTTCCGGTTTCTAGACTGATGCACTGATACCCAAGTATCGTCATCTCCCCCTAATAGAGACGACGGGAGTTCTTCATAGTAGTTGCAAAGAAAATGTCATCCATCTATCGGAAACAGGCTTTAGCACAGAATCTATTATTCAAATCAGTGAGTGTGAAATTGGAAGAATAAACACCCCCTAAGCTCGCCCTCTATATCGATAAGGAGCTTCAAAGGGAAGTAATAGAGTGCGGTAACGATATACAGTCTGGCATCTCAGACGATATAGAGTAGGCAACACGCACCATCATGACCTTGCGCCTAGTACGAGTGCACTTGGGAACTTTTACGTAACTGTAAAGATAGCTTTGAAGCCATTTCTCAGTGTTGTCTTATTAACAATTGATATTGTAACTTTCAGTCGGTGAACACAAAATAATTCCAATCACTGGATTATGTGAAAAAATGACCTGAAATAAATAACATGTGATTAAGATATATATTATATTGTTATCATTATCATTTTGAGAACCTATTGAATCGGGACTTTCCATTGACGGTGACATCTCAGGCGGGAGCCTTTTTTGATAGAGTAGAAGTCCCTGAACCATCAGAGGAAGAAATCAGTGTTGCCCTAAAATTACTCAAGAACAACAAGGCCCCAGGAGGTAGTGGTATCACAGCTGAGATGCTTCGCCTGGGAGGACAAGCACTGATGGATGCATTGAGACGATTGATATCCACCATCTGGGCAGCAGAAGTAATTCCTGAAGAATGGAAGGGAGCAATTGTATGTCCAATCTTCAAGAAGTGTGATGCTACCAAAGTATCAAACTACCGAGGAATTTCACTTCTTGAAATTGGATACAAAGTCTTTACAACTCTGCTGTTAAACCGAATGAAACCACTGGCTGAAGGAATTTTAGGCACATATCAATGTGGGTTCGTCCCTGGACGGTCTACCATCGACCACATATTTACTTTGAGGCAGCTGATAGAAAAATTCTATGAGTTTGATCGGGAACTACACCTCATCTTCATCGATTTTCGGCAAGCTTATGACAGCATTGACCGCGTCGCACTATGGGAAACGTTAGAGGAACTTGGCATCCCATCGAAATACATCCGTCTAATCGCAGCCTGCTACTCCCAGTCAACTTCTAAAGTACGGTTTGGCCATCAACTATCATCACCTTTCACTATCCAAAATGGATTGAGACAAGGAGATCCATTGGCGCCAATATTATTCAACTTGGCCTTGGAAAAAGTAAGCCGTGACACTTGCCGAATCAGAGAAATGGATATGGTGGACGCAGATACAATTCTAGCATTTGCTGACGATGTTGTGATCCTTGGTGACACTCTAGAACAAATGTGCGCTGATACTTCCCTATTCCTCCAAAATGCAAAGAAAATTGGGCTGGAGGTGAACGTGGACAAGACAAAATATCTTGGAGTATCACGTCGTCGCGTTCTCCCTCCTTACATTGTTGTAGACGGACATACCTTCGAACGAGTTGAAGAGTTCAAGTACCTGGGCTCAATATTAACCAACAAAAGTGAAGTGACGAAAGAAGTACATCAACGCATAACAAGTGCTAATCGCGTGTTCTTTAGTCTGAACAATATCTTCAAATCTCGTCTGATATCTCAGAAGAACAAAGTCCATCTGTACACGACACTAGTGAGACCAGCACTTTCATACGGTTGTGAAACTTGGGCGACATCAGCAACGACAGAAGATACAATATGTGCTTTTGAAAGAAAGGTACTTCGAAAGATATATGGGCCCGTCTATAATAACATGGAAGGTAAATGGGAGAGAAGAAAGAAAGAAAGAAAGAAAGAAAGAAAGAAAGAAAGAAGACCTGCACCAGAGGTTTGGAAAGCCACACATTGGACGGATAATGGGACAGAGGCGACTACAATGGTTTGGACACATCTTACGAGCGGACGGATCCCTTCCTAAGAGAGTCCTTCAATCTCAACCCACGGGAAAACGCCCGAGAGGACGCCCAAGAACACGCTGGAAGGATCGAGTGACGACGATCCTTCAAGAAGTGGAACCAACAGCTGTGGAGGGTGATGCTAGAGACCGGAAAAGATGGAGTGCCATCTGCAGCAAATGCCTCCTCTCATGATTTACTGACTTTCCTATTATTGGATCCTTTTGTGTTTTGTAATAATTTTCCCTTTGTAATAATTTTTTTGGTTTTTGTAATATTTGTAATATTTATCTTTTCCTTTTGTTATTCTGCTGTAGGCCTCAATGGCCTGTTTCATGCAATAAATGATGATGATGATGATGATGATGATGATGGACTATTGAAAAAGGAGAAAACTATGGGATGACAGGTTTCGCTCGTCAAGCGAGCATCATCAGATCCAAATTTGCAAGACAAATGGCCACATTCAAAATGCTATTTCCTTATTATAAACATAGATTTACAGGGGACTGATGACTACAATGGCACAAGTTTCTAAAATGAATTCAACTCAGCTGTCTCAAAACGAAGAAGAATTGAATATAGGCTTGCTGTAATCGCCAATTTGATATACTACTGTGCTGGGAAGGTTCTTATTTATCTTAATCCTTGACAAACATTGCTGCTATTCGATAGATACAGTTTCCGCACAAACAGTCTCTTTGAGATGTTATTTCGTTCATCGTTCTGCAAGATCTTTTTCAAGAACCTGCTCGCTATCGACAGAAGTTTCCATTATTATTCCTCTGATTGGTAGTAAGTGGTTTGTGCCCGTACTTAACTTACATCAGAAAAAAATAGCGAGGAACTCAGGTTGTTTCTTTCATCAGGGCTTTGTGTGAGAAGTTATTTCACTGTGTAATTCGATCTGTAAGATCAAATTAGTCCCCTCGCAGACAGCGAGAGGGTGCATGAGTACAATAGAAAGCTTCAAAAAGAAGAAGAGCGATAAAATAAAGCAATTATTGAGGCAGCGTTTTGATAATGAAACTGTTATTGACCGGAAGGATTGGAGGAAGGGAGAAATGACAATTATGCTTTTCAATTTTCATAAACATTGAGGCAGCAGTAATACGTATTTTGCAAAGAGATGAATACAAGTGATAACCAATTAAAAGTAGGAGGAATTTTGAGAAGCCTAACCCAATAGTATTACGTCAGGGATTACTGGCGTGTATTTTATTTTGATTTGTTTGTAATCGGATGAGACAAGTTGCTCAGATTATCACGGTGTCTGTTAGAGTAATAGGATTAGAACATAGTAATAGGGAAGAGAAAATAATTGCCCAGAAATTGATGGTATTAAAGGAATCGTTGAAGAATATCCAATCTGCAGATTGTTTTGTATTTTTCTTAATTTTTTAAATTAAAGTTGATATTATTAATATATATGTTGAGGTTGCTTCACCGTGGTATGTTCACAGCTTCCTGTTGTATTTGTTTGATTTCTGTCTCACTATAAGGTGCAAGTTTGCTCCTACTCGCTCAACGCGACGATATCACTCAAGAAGCCATACTATTCATTCATTCATTCATTCATTTATTTGCAATGGGGGGTGTGCCCCCGGTGGCAAATTGGATATACATAACAAATACATAATTATACATAAAAATACATAATTATACATAACAATTCAATAACAATTATACAACAATTAAACTGGAGTATTTACACAAATAGTCAGTCTTTTCTTAAACACACCTATATGTTTGGGAAAAGGCTCTAAGACTGCGGCAGGTAGAGAGTTCCAGTTATCAATGGCACGGTTTACAAAAGAATATTTACCATAATTTGTTCGCTGTGGTCGGCCCTTAACTTTGAAAGGATGATCGCTCCTACCCATGTAAGTGGGCTTTCCCAATCGTTTGCTAAGCTCACCCCATGCTGGTTGATTTGTATACGTGTTGTACATAGCGCAGAGTCTAGATTTCATCCTCCTAGCCTCCAGTGATTCCCACCCAAGTTTCTTTAACATACGGCTCACACTGCTCCTGGGATTAAAGTCACTGAGCACAAATCTAGCGGCCTTTCTTTGTACCATTTCCAACTCATTGATGAGCCCTACTTGATATGGATCCCAAACCGCCGAGGCATATTCCAGAATAGGTCTTACAAGTGACAAATAGCCTAATTCTTTAGCAGAGGTACTACTTCCTTTTAATACCCTCATTACAAAGTGCAGGGATTTGTAAGCTTTTGAAACTACACATCCTACATGACTACTCCATTTCATATCATTCCTTACGTGAACGCCCAAATATTTGCAAGAATCTTCTTCTACAAGTATTTCCGAGCCAATGTTATATTGAAAATCCTGCCTCCGCACTTTCCCTATTTTTAAAAGACTACATTTTCTTGTGTTTATTTTCATTTTATTTACAATCGCCCACTTATAGACCAGGTTCAGGTCCTCTTGCAGCACTGCATTGTCTTGTGAGTCATGTATCTTTCGATATATTACACAATCATCCGCAAACAATCGACAGTCACTGCGAATTCCATTTGGTAAGTCATTTATAAACGCCAAAAACAACAAAGTTCCGATTACGCTGCCCTGAGGGATACCCGACGTTACGGTAATTTCATCCGAGAATATGCCATCGACTTTCACTTTCTGGGAACGACCCGTCAAAAATTCTTGGATCCATAAAATTACTCTTCTATCAATCTTCGTCGAAGCTAATTTATGGAGTAGCATGTCATGCGGCACGACATCAAATGCCTTCGCAAAATCTATAACCACGGCGTCGACTGAAACTCCATGGTCTAACGATTCGCTAATGTCTTGAAAAAGTGATAACATCTGACTCTCGCATGAGTAACCTTTCCGAAATCCATGCTGCCTATCATTAAACCATGATAATGTTTCCCACTGTTCCCTCAAGTAGTCGCAAATGAGATGCTCCATCTGCTTACAAACGATGGACGTAAGGCTAACCGGCCTGTAGTTGCCCAATTCAAGTCTGCTCCCTCCCTTAAATATTGGGACTACCGTAGCTCTTTTCCAGTCATCTGGGATTTGCGCATTGTTTATGGACACATTAAATATCACCTCCAAGTATCGTGCCACGGCCCTACCTCCTAATTTAAGTACTTCACTAACAATATTATCAGGACCCTTTGATACATTGAAACGCAGTTTTTGTATTAGCTTTACAATTGCTGACTGGTTTATTTGGAACAGGGGAGCCCCTGATTCGTCGTTAAGGTCCAACACACAGCTATTGGATTTATTGAACACACTACCGTAAAAGACATTTAATTCATTAGCAATGGCCTGTTTCTCAGTAATTAATTTACCGTCACCGGACATTATCATCGACAAATTATTTGAATTTCCCTTTCTTCTCCTAACATAACTGTAAAAATTTTTCCACCCACCCCCTCCCGAACCAAGTAAACCTTGCATATAACTGTCATGAGCAGCCCTCTTTTTTAAGACGAGCTCTCTTGATAAGGACTTAAATTTCAACATATACTTGTCACTATCATGTCTTTTATTGTATAATTTCCTAATTTTCCGTTTTAGTGTCCTAATTTCTCGTGTGTAATACTCAGGGTCTGGGTTTTGTTTCAGCAATTTAAATGGGACAAATTTATCAACAGCGCTATTTAAAATTTTCAAAAAGTTAGTCCACAGGATATTAATGTGATTTCCTTCCGATGCCCATCCTACAAATAGCTCGTTCAAATACCCCTGAAACTTGCCCTGATCCGCCCTGCGATACTGGAATATGATCTTTTTTGCTACATCAGAGTCTAATTTTGTAACGTCACCATATCTAATATTTAATTCAACCCCAGAATGGTCACTAATTCCTGGTACTTTCAGACAGTTAATATACAGCTCTACAGGCCTTACGAGATAAACATCTAAGGTATTATTGTCTCTAGTTGGGAAGTCAACTACTTGGGAAAATCCCCCCTCCCTTAAGAATTTATTTGCAGCGCTCTGAGCTTGACCACAGCTAGTTGACTCACCAGACCAGTCTACTTTGGGGAGGTTTAAATCTCCAGCAATTATTATGCTCATTTTCATAGCATTACCCGTACAAGTTTTATCATACAGTGTTTCGAGGAGAGAAAAGTTATCTTTCGGTGCTCTATACGCCCCTATCACCTGAAGAGGGAATTTATTTCCTTTATCCGAAATTTGTACACATAACATTTCATGATCCATATCAGCCCACTTTAAGAAACTAGCTATATTTTTGCGCACACAAATAAATAGCCCACCACCTCGCTTCCCCCGATCCCTTCTGTACATTTCGTAGGTCCCTTGAATTATTTCGCTACTATTTATGTCCTCATATAACCAAGATTCAGTTGCAATGACAATGTCCGGAGAATACGTCTCTACAAGATTCCAAAATTCAATTAATTTATTTCCTAAACTCTGACAATTAACCTGCAGTAATCTTAGAGTCTTACCTCCGCAGCAAATATCTTGAAGTAGCTCCTTCTGTTCCCATCGGCTGGCAACCTCTGGACCTGCTCCTCCTCACAAAAGCCGGCACGAGCCGATGACCCTGTCATGTAGGCTCCCTAGGTTGTAAGCGCCCCGTCGATTTAGATGCAGCCCGTCTCGGGCGAAGTCACGGCCACCAATCCAGCAGTCAGCTTCTACGTACACTAATCCCAGTTGTGCACATACCCAGTCCATGCGGTCATTTACAGTCTTAACTCGCCTTAACGGAACATCTCCCCGCCGAACAATGCCACTCATTATAATTTTTGCATTTCTAAACTTGCTTTTAGCTTTTCTGCCTAGTTCGTAGAGCTCCCCCATGATGTAATCAGCTGTAGCCCTCTTCTTCAAATCGTTCGTCCCAACATGGAGCAACAACACTTTAACTTTTTCACAGTCCTCTATATTTGCTTCTTCCACTTGTTGGGCAAGCTGGTCAATTTTAATACCCGGATAACACCGCACTTTCGCACCAGATTTCCTCGAGATATTCGCACTCCATCGTATCATAGAATCACCCATTATGATAACGTCATCCTCAGTTTGCTCCTGCACGCCCTCTTCCACACTGATCCCAGTAGAAAGCCGTTTAGACACATCCTTCACCGTTTCTTCTGATTCACGAAGCTTAGCTCTAAGTTCCTGTATTATTTGATCCCTTGCTTTGATTTGCACCCTCAAACAGTCCGGCGTATCACATACTTTACAAAACCAATTTCCGACATCACAATCCTCCTTCTTGACCTTAATACAGCCGAAGTGAAACCATTTCTCACATAGTCCACACTCAACACCATTCCTCAATGTTTTACTGCACGTCGAACACTTTAAAACTGTCACTGGATCATTTGCCTGATTCACATTTGGAGTAACAGGCCCTGGATTCACTTCCACTCCACCAATAACTAGCAATGCAGCTATCACTAGGGCTATGAACCACAAGTTGCTAGGTCCCGTACGCACACACAAACACCGGAAATCCCGACTACCCTTCACATACCACAGTCCGATCCTCGCCCGATAACACTCCAGAGAACAACCCATTCCAGCACACCTGAGAGCTTGGGAAAAACACGACCTTTCACTTTGACTGCCAACTGCCAACTAGTGTGTGTGTTTGTAATTGAGGCAGGATTTGGGTAGGAAGCTGCCGTGGCCGTACGTTAGGAACCATCCCGGCATTAGCTGCTTGGAGCAGAAGTGAGAAACCACGGAAAAACACTTCCGGAATGGCTGAGTTTTTGCCTACGAGGCTGAGTGTATCCCGTTCCAGCCCTAAGACCAGAATTAAATTTCTTGGCAGAGCCGGAAATCGAACCCGGGCCTACGTGGTGACAGTCAAGAATGCTAGCCACTATGCAACGAGGCGGACTCTTTGTGTAGGAACAGACGTGTCGAATTCTCAAAATATGCTTTAGCCTACTTTCGATTTTTGCAAAAAAATGAAAGTAGACTTATGAGATCTACAAAGACCAAAAGTTGTCAGTATGTCTGTGCATGTGTGTACTGGGTATATCTGCCCCCCTCCCTCCCTCCCAACCCCCCACCCCCCATCCCTCTCCCCAATATCAATTCAAACTCTACGAAACCGAATTGAACGAAATTTGGTACAGAGGTAGCACTAGGAAAGGGCACCTCAGTGCCATGTTTTATATCGACGCCATATTTACCAAAACTGAATGGCGGCCACTCAAACGTTCAAAACATAAAATCAAATTACGACTAAACTAATCATCCAAATTTGGTAACGACATACCTATATTTTGGACGCGTCTTGCGCCCAAACTACAAGATCATCAGATGGGCCATTTCAAGATAGTGGCCGTGTGAATTGTGCAAACATTATAATTCATAACTTTGAACCCACCAGTTCCGATTATCAAACCGAGAATGGTTTAAACTCTCCTAAAGGACGTGGCCCGTTCGGTATTTTAAGTTCATATTATAATACTGTATTGCATGGTAGTAGTGACTTTAAAAAGCCGAGTCGTCTCGGTTACAAGACTAGATGGCTGCTGATATCTTGTGACTGACCTATATTTCTTTAGTTAAGAGTATTGCATACAATATAGCCTATTGATAGAAATAATATACACTTTGTGTGTGAAGGAAGTTTGATAATAAATGTGAAGAATATACTCTGGTGGACTGTAATTTAGTGCTGGGATTTCAAATCACTGGACTTCTGTGGAACATTTAAACTAATTATATTATATTACACAGTTATATACAATACTTGTTGATACATTAATACACTGTCACTCGTTCGATATAGTCTTCCGAGTATGCATAGCAGCAGGTCTGCAGCACCTTTCACACCGTGGTGACTTGTTTGAGCACAATAGTGGCACTGGCTCAGGAATGTACGGTACTTGGGCGCAGGGTGGGGCAGGTAGCAAGCACACCCCTCACGACCAGTGGATATAACGGGATTCGCCACAAAGCAAGTGAGGCCTGACGAACCGTTTAACACTTGTTCCTAAACATGCCGCCCGCCAAAAAAGAGTTTAACACTTTTTTCCAGAAACAGTCACCTGAAATATAACACCAACAAACAAACGAGCACAAAGCAATGAACATAGTTAGTTAGTCAAAACACCACCTTCACAAATGCCGTTGTCTGGCATGGGAAGTGGGCAAAGTTTTGTAATGGGTCTCTTGAATGTACCGGAAGAGGTACGTATAGTGGCAACACGTACGAGCCCATCAGCTCCAGGGTGGACCTGATCAACCACTGCAAGCTTCCAGCACAGTGGGGGAAGTTTGTCTTCTTTCACGATCACCAGCGTGCCTGCCTGGACGTTGCACCCTTCCTTCTTCCATTTTCCTCTCTGTTGTAGATGGGACAAGTAGTCGGTTGACCACGCCTTCCAGAATCCTTGGAACTGTCTTTGGATTTGCTGCCATCTGGAAAGCAAGCTTACACGCACATGACTCAGATCTGGTTGGGGTAGTGCTGTGATTGGTCGGCCAATGAGAAAGTGACTAGGGGTAAGGACAACTAGGTCGTCGGGATCATCGGATGCTGGGACTAGAGGCCTCGAATTGAGACATCCTTCGATCTGGGTTGTGAGTGTGGACAATTCCTCGAAGGTAAGGTATGCGGTGCCCATCACTCGCCGAAGATGGTGTTTAAAAGATTTGACACCTGCCTCCCATGTTCCTCCAAAGTGCGGAGCTTGAGGAGGAATAAAATGCCACTGAATTCCTTCACTGCTTGCAAAGGTTGATAGATCACGTTGATGCTGTCCCTCGTTGAACAATCTTCTTATCTCCTCCAGTTCCCTATTGGCTCCAAGACTGTCGATCCGAATTTGGTTGAGAAGTGGAAGTTCGCCGCACAACTTCTGCCAACGATGAAGTAGCTCTGGTGGTAAAATTTCATCCCACCCTAGACGTAGCTGCCACAGTTGCTGTAAGAAGAACTTGCAGGAGATGATGATTGGACTCCCTAGCCCAAGTGGGTCGTAGATTGAAGCTATGGTTGATAGTACCTTCCGTTTTGTTACTGGGTTGCGTAGTTGTAAGTTGCCGTTTACGATTTGCAGTTGGTCACTAGCAGGATGCCAAAGCAAGCCTAATGTCTTAATGTTTTCCCCATTATCTAGTTGAAGTGGGAGCTGGGTTTCTCGCCACTCCGAAGGAACTGCTTCAAGTAGTCGGGGGTGATTCGAACACCATTTTCGAAGCTGGAACCCTCCAGTTTGTAGAAGGTTGATGAGTTGATTTTGAGTGTCTAACGCTTCCTCGACGGTCGCACTTCCAGACATACAGTCATCAATGTAGAAGTCTCTCTGTAAAATCTTCGCTGCTTCAGGAAAGCTGTCTGATTCTTCCATAGCGAGCTGTTGGAGGCATCTAGTGGCGAGGAAGGGTGCTGACGCTGTGCCGTAGGTGACGGTGTTGAGCTGGTAATGTTTTACAGGATCTTCTGGGGATGATCGCCACACGATTCTCTGAAGTCTGCGGTCATGACTATCAATCCTTATCTGCCGGTACATCTGTCGAATGTCTGCCGTAAAGCATATTTGGTGAGTGCGAAATCTGGTGATAATGGACCAGATATCTTGCTGGATTGTCGGACCAACCCTGAGGATATCATTGAGTGACCGTCCGGTGGTAGTACTGGCAGAGGCATCGAATACAACCCTGGTTTTTGTAGTTGAACTTGACTCCTTGAACACCGGATGATGGGGCATGAAGTAGCTCTGTACCTCCTTATCAGACGCCGTGGTTATAGGCTCCATATGCCCTCGAGTCTCGTACTCTTCTAAAAAGCTGACGTAATCCCCCTTCAACTGAGGGTTTCTTTCAAGGCGTCTTTCGAGATTGTGAAACCGTGACGTAGCCATTGTTATTGAGTTTCCAAGTTCTGATGGTTTTCCACAGAGTGGGAGTCGTACCGTGAATCTACCTTCTGCATCCCGCCCGACTGTGTCAACGAAATGCCTTTCACACTCGATTTCATCATTCGATTTGATTGGTTGAGTGATCTCTTCTAATTCCCAGAATCGTTGAAGTTGCTGGTCGAGTGAATAGTCATTCATAGTGAAGAACGACTGTACAGGTGGTTAACCCGGACCGCTCGCCTTATCCATTTGAAACTGTCCCGCTACAATCCAACCGAATTCCGTGTTTTGAAGAACTGGATAGGGTCCGCTCCTCGTGCGTCTTTCAGGCCTAAGAAGATCAAAAAATATCTCTGCCCCGATTAACATATCAATCTGACCTGGTTGGTTGAAGCTGGGGTCAGCTAAGGTCAGTTCTTCGGGAATTTGCCAGTCTTGATAGTTAATGTATGATCCTGGCAATTCAGCTGAAATTCGTGACAATACAGCACAATTAATAACTACTTGATAGTTGCTAGTAATGGAATGCACCTCTATGTTTGCACTATGGTGCGACTCTGCGTCGATACTACTTATACCCTGGATTGGAATTCTATTCCGTACCTTCTTTAAGTTCAGTCGTTGTGTGCAGGCAGTCGTGATGAAGTGTGCTTGACTGCCCGAGTCTAGTAGGACTCGGCAAGTCTGAAGTTGGCCCTCCCCATCACGCACTTTTACTAATGCAGTCGAGAGCAATATATGAGTATGCGGTTTAATTTTCAGTGAGCAATAGGACGCTGTGTCGGCACGTTGTTGCGTAACAATAGAGTTGTTGGGTCTTGCCTGTTGCCTATCATGCGTGTTATCAGGCGGCCGTGGGGTAGGAGAACGACCAGTTCCTCGGTTGCGGTGAAGTAGTGTGTGATGCTTCAAACCACAAGAATAGCAAGAACCTGAAGAACAATCACCAACAATGTGACCATGTCTCAAACAATTTGTACACAATTTATGCTGTTTGGCAAATTCTGTTCGTTGTGCAACACTAACACTGGAAAAGTCTTTACATTTATAAAGAGGGTGCATGCCAGTACAAAATAAACAAATATTGTTACTTGAAACATACACTTGTCTGACTTGGTTTGTGAGCTTCTTTCTAGTGATGTTTTGAGTGGTAGAATTGACAACTGGGGTAGGAATTCGGTTACCATTGATTAATTCTAGGGCTTGACATCTGTCCTCTAAAAATTTACTTAGCACTTCCAGTCTTGGGAATTGTGAATTTGATGACGTCAGCTCCCACTGTTTTCTGCTGACGTCATCAGTCTTTTCAAGAATTAATTGCGCTAGAAGGATTTCGTGAAGAGGGATTTCAAGTTCAAGTGCTTCAAGTGCATTTAAGTTACTTGATACCTGATTTAGAAGTGCTCGTAACTCTGTGGGTGATTCATTATGTACACGTGGAAGGTTCAGCAAGTTGTTGATGTGTGCTGTGGCAATTAATCTAGGATTATTGTATCTCAGACAGACAGTTTGCCAAGCAATTTTAAAATTAGGACCTGTTATGGGAAGGTTCTTAATCTGGCCATGTGCTTCGCCCGTTAATGAAGATAACAAATAGTGGTATCGTTGTATATCGTCAATTGCTTGATTGTTTATTACCAGGCTAGTAAATGTGTCACAAAAATGACGGAATTCAGTGACCTGTCACCCGAAGGAAGGTAGTTTAATTGTAGGAAGTGTCAGCTCTCTCTTGCCGGAACTAGACTGACCATCACTTTTAGTACTCGAAGGATTGTTCTGTTTTGACCGTAACTCTACGCTATCTTCAATTAACGTGGTCATTTTATCAACGAGATCATAATACATAGTCTCAAAAGTATTCCTATCTTCACTGTGGTCCTCGGATTCGTCTTCTAATTCTAATCTCTCCTGCGCGTCTTCATACTTCTGCCTTAATTTTGGTAGATCATCTAACCTTGCCCTTATTGCGTTTATACTTGACCCTGGTTGGAAACTCTTGACGAAGTTATGTAAACGAGTAACATTTGCCTTTGCGAGGCCCCTAGTCTTTACGAGAAGTGCTTTCAATTTAGGATCCATAATGGGAATAGCATACAGGAATACAGGTAACCAGAAATGAGTATGTACTTACCGAAGCTGCTTAAAGTTGAATTCCTTCCATGTGTAATGTCTCGAGGTTCAATATGCACCACTGCGCGCTGTAGTTAATACGAATCATCGAAGAAACACACGATTACCGCTCATACCTCGCGTTGAGGCTACCTTAACAATGTACAATGCGAGGCGTCGATATGAAATGATGCACGAGCTCATAACACACGTCCGTTGTTCCACAGAAATCCGGCCGGTAGGACCATGAAGGAAGTTTGATAATAAATGTGAAGAATATACTCTGGTGGACTGTAATTTAGTGCTGGGATTTCAAATCACTGGACTTCTGTGGAACATTTAAACTAATTATATTATATTACACAGTTATATACAATACATGTTGATACATTAATACACTGTCACTCGTTCGATATAGTCTTCCGAGTATGCATAGCAGCAGGTCTGCAGCACCTTTCACACCGTGGTGACTTGTTTGAGCACAATAGTGGCACTGGCTCAGGAATGTACGGTACTTGGGCGCAGGGTGGGGCAGGTAGCAAGCACACCCCTCACGACCAGTGGATATAACGGGATTCGCCACAAAGCAAGTGAGGCCTGACGAACCGTTTAACACTTGTTCCTAAACAGTGTGAAATGCTTCATAGTAAAAATATACAGCACTGTAGAAATCATTTAGTCCAATTCATTATTTGCTAAGATGTTGTATATATGTCAATTGATAACGGTGACTTTTGGTGGACATGTTTGGCCAGGGTTCAAAACCTATCATGGTTATTTTTTTTTGCTTGAATTTCTTATATTTATTGTTTATTAATTACTCAGACGTTATAGAATTAAGCATGATATTGTGCATATTACAATGGCACCAGCGGATCTGCATGAGAGACATCTTACAGCAACCATATGAACTATGAGGATGGCAAAAACAGCTAACTGGGTGTGAGCTGTGCATCGACCTGGACTTTGGAACAGCTGTAATTGAAATGTTTCCTATTATGGCCGCTAGAATGCACACGCCCTATTAGGATTATCTTATGCCAAACTTTTCCGCCAGACATCATGACTGGTCTATGTGGCATCCCATTGGTTTGCCTACCGTTGGCATTCTACACACATCGAATTAGAAGAATGACAAGTTGATAATACGATATTTTCATTTTTAGCCTATTTTCATTTATGAAAAAAAAAAAAGGCTTATTAGATCACCTTTGTCCGTGTGTCTGTCTGTGTGTGCGTGTGTGATGGTGTGTGTCCCCCCTAATAACTTCTAAACGGCTGGAGCTATTTCAATGAAACTTGGTAAGTTCATAGCACTATTCATGGCGACCCCGACCGTGCCCTTCAATTTTTTTTACGTCTCACCAATCCAACATGGCGGCAGTGCGAAATATTTCACCGGCATTCAATATCTCCGAAACTATTATCGATATCACCCTGGAATTTTGTACGGTGATAAAGGGAACTACTAGAAGTTTACCTACGTGACCTTTGAGAAACTGGTAACTACAAGACCAACATGGTGGCCAAGCGAAGTCGCGACTTTTAAATAGACGTTTCTCGCGATTTAACAAACCAAACGCAATGAAACTTGGTACAGTATATGTTCATACACATTGTACTGCACCAACATCTAACTTCATTCAATTGTATACATAGCCTCAAGATGGCGGCTGTGAGAAAAATTTCACTGGCATTCTATATCTCTGAAACTATTACCGGTATCACCCTGAAATTTTGTACGGAGATAAAGGGTACTGCTGGAAGTTCATCTATGAGACTTTCAAAAACCGATTAACCACAAAACGAACATGGGCCAAGCGCAGTTGAAAGTTT
Organism: Meconema thalassinum; assembly: GCA_946902985.2. Lineage (NCBI taxonomy): Eukaryota > Metazoa > Arthropoda > Insecta > Orthoptera > Tettigoniidae > Meconema > Meconema thalassinum. The sequence continues at coordinate 1,215,421,758 of OX336388.2, forward strand.
TAAATAGACTTTTCTCGCGATTTAATAATCCAAACGCAATGAAACTTGGTACAGCAAATGTTTATACACAGTGTAAAGCACTGGTATCTAGTTTAGTTCAAATTGTTTACATAACCTCAAGATGGCGGCTGTGCGAATTTTAAAATTAAGTTTTTATTTCTTGTGTCGTAATTATGCGATCGAAGTGAAAGTTTGAATATTGAAACTACGCAATAATTTTCCTTTAATGGTACATGACTAAGCATATAACAATCCAACATGGCGACCATCCGAAATATTTAGACGGAACTCAATATCTACGAATCTATTACATCAATCAAACTGACTTTTTTATGTTCATAGGGGCAATGAACACAAGTTCACCTGTAGGACTTTCAATAACCTGGTGATCACAAATCCAAAATGGCAGCGACTCGAAGTATAAATATTCACATGGTCGTGTCTCGCAATTTAACCATCCGAATGCAGTGGCACTTTGTACAGTAAATCCTTATACAAATGTTAATCCACTGGTATCTTTTTTTTTCAATTGTTTCGATAATCACAAGATGGCAACTGTGCGAAATTTAAAAATCTCGTTTTTACTTATTGTGTCCTAATCATGCGATTGAAGTTTGAATACTACACGTACGCAATAATCTTCATGTAACAGTACATACTCTATGACCTACATATATAAAAATCCAACATGGCGACCATCCGCAATATCTACGAATCTATTACAGGAATCAAACTGAAATTTTGTATGTTGATAGAGGCAATTAACATAAGTAGGATATATGAAAATAGGCTGTATAGTTCTTCACGGAACTACTTGTTTTTGATTTTTTAAATCGTTAGTAACAGCCCATTGTGTGTTATTTGAACTAAAGAACAACACGGATCCATATATGACCTGTACTCTAGCTGTTAGTGCTAGTTCAGGATATTAATTAATACTTTTATTGCGGACAAATAGCAATCGAAAATAAAGAATGAACATGTACACTAAAATTGCGCTCTGGCGATTTGAATTGCCTAGTCTTTGATTGTTTTCTTTTACAACAGAGCTCTAAGTGGTAGCGTTCACATGCTTGTCCACATAGTTGGCATTCACACGTCACTGTAGGGTCATGGAAAGATTTGTTAATACAAATAAGGTGGTGAAAGGCATGGACAGCCAGACATGTAAACACATGCCGCAACTCAAAGTTGGCTGTTGTCCACGTCGAGTCGATTTTGTCTCCGGTCACATTTTTTTTTTCAATCATGTTCGTAGTTTTTCCGAGGCTCTGGTGTTTGGTGGAGGTAAATAGTTTATGTTCGGCGATGTCGAAACATAAATATTATATGTCAGAAAACTGTACTATAATGAGGATCATTATAGTACAAGTTTTCATTATGGGACAGTTTCTTCCACCAATCAGAGCTCAAGAAACAGTTGTTTGACCAATTAGGTAAGGATAGCATCGCACCTGCGCTGAGTTTCAAGGCCTTCTAATTTAAATTTCACTGCGTGGCCTAGTATCATAGTGGGGTAATCGAGGAGGCCATGGTCAAATACAAGGTATTCTCTGCGTCCCATGTGCTCTGTTCAGTACATAAAACTGGCGAAATCTCGACAGATATTTATGAATATTTATGTCCGAACATAAAATAGTTAATGTTCGACCCTCACTATTATGTGTCAGAAAACTGTATCATAATGATGGTCATTATAACACTGTTTTTCATTATGATACAGTTTCTCCAGCCAATCAGAGCTCGTTCATTGACCAATTAGGTAACGATACCTTCGCGCATGCGCTCAAAATCCAACATGTTGGACATAAACACAACATCGAACTATAATAAATTACCGACATGGAATACGCACCGTCCATATGTTCGCGTAAATAAACTGGCGAATATGAGACAAGAAATTGCACTGTACCTTACAATCACCAACACTAATTTCTGCACAGCGCATTTTCTTGAAACGACTCCGGTGACAATATTACTGAGGGGCGGCAGATGTAAGCATATGGCCTGCATATGGCATTGAAAGCACACAGAGCGCTGCGTCGGTCGGCCAGAGAGCTTGGAACGTGGAGATATGCTACCTAGCGCACCACCCGATCACAAAATTCTAGTTACTGAACAGATATTTATGAATATTTATGTTAAAACATGTAATAAAGTTATAATTATCGTCGAACATAAACAGTCGTATGCAACTCGCCTATAATGGTAATTATTGCCATTATCGGCTCGTTGCATAGTGTACTATTCTAAGGCCTTCAACCAAGAAATGATTCTATTATACTCCTCGATAAAGACAGTGTTATAACTATACCCGTACCGTACATGTTGTTTACTGAAAATCTTGTTTTAAATTTATCATTGAAAAACACTCCCTCTAGAATTTTTTTTTAAATCTAATTTTGCCAGAAACCCACTATTTATAACCTTCGAATCTGTGATACAAATTTCACGAAAATAGGATAACTGTCAAGAAATTCTATCACTAGTGTCGATGAATCCCTTGGCATACCGTACTTTCTTACAAAATACTATAATTTGAGTTATATTCTATAATAATAGCTTCAAGATTGACTTTGTTGGTATAGGATGAACGTTAGCAACATTATCCTAGACGTGGAAAGGAATAACGCGATACCGTTGAGTGGATATGAAATAACCCACACAGCCATTCGCATGAGGCGCGGATTCAAGGGGGGGGGGGGGGTCACGGGGGTCATGACCCCCCCCAACGGAGACCAATTTTTTTGAATACTCAAAAAAAACCACAATAACCAGACAAATAAAACTTAACGAATTTTAACTGAAAAAACAGTTTTTTTTTTCATTTTATTCAATACCGTACTGAAAATATCTTTATTGCAATTATTATGTTGTTGCAACTCTACATATTTACCACTTCATACCTGTTATATAAAAACGGATTATTTATATAACAAAATCAACACTTCTATTTTGTTTAGCAAACCTTGTGAATACCGAATCGATGTTTGTAGTGATGTCACGTTGAATGTGCAGCAATGCACGGATAGGATTGGGGCTTTTTTTTCGCATCAAAAAATTTTGCCGACGTCCAAACTGCAAACTTGGTTGGCAATTTAAGCTGTGGCTTTCTCCCTTTGTCGGTACCAACTCGACTTGTCGAAACTGTAATGTACCTTGATACTTTTCTCGAAGCTCGATGATACAGTCGCAAAACACGCCGTTGCAATTTGTACGAATATTTTTGGTGCGCTAACCGCATCAAATTTCTATCCATGTAGCTTGCAAAAAAATTGGTCTGGTTTTGTACGTTTGGTTATTTTATGATTGCGTTGTTAGTGATACCATTTTTCTTAACAATTTCGATTCTGTGCCCCCACCCCAAGGCAAACTCTAGATCCGCGCCTGATTCGCATTCACACACAACAATACCAGGCTGTTTTATGAACGTGAGATAAACATCAGTATGTCCAGAATTAAATGATAAAACTTAGGATTTTATTATTTAGAATAATGGTGACAGGGATAATATCCTCAGGTGGGACTGTGAGTTACAGAGACCGCTATAATGGCGTGGAATTGTTAGCGAAGCAGCGTGTTACCACCTTTACTGCTTTAAGATTATATACGCGATAAAATACCCTCACAAAGAGGCCTTTCATTGTTGTCACACTCCTTTATATGCCATTAGCATTGAAATGCTTCCCATTGTAGTTTCATTTCCCGAGAGAGGGAGGAGAGGCACAGTTTGTACACCTGATACGCCCCTTCCACTAGCGCTTAGAGACAGCCCAACGGGGCTAACGAAGCGACCCGAATACTCACGACCGCAACCGATCATCCATCCCCCTTCACGATCTTTTGACACTCACCGAAACAGACCAGCGCAGCGGGGCGATCCGAACGTTCACGAAACTTCACAACCTTTGCTTCTACATAACTAAAAATGATAAACACCCATAAATTAGAACCTTAGCTATCATCTAATTACATTTTATTGTTACATATTTTACATATTTGATTATAATGACATTTGTTTTAGATATTTTTACTTTAAAATTAATATTCTGTGTTTTTATTTTACATATTTGATCAAAATGACATTTTTAACTTTACTTGATTTATTTATTTATTTATTTGTTTATTTATTTATTTATTTATTTATTTGTATGTCTACCCCCCCCCCCCTTATTATTCCCGTTTTCCAACGGGGTCGGGGATGAGATGCGATGGAAGACATTGTGGCGATGGTTTTTACGGCCGGATGCCCTTCCTGACGCCAACCTCATGAGAGGAGTTAATGAGAGATGAAATGAATGATGGTGAATGAAACTGGGCAAGGATGTGGAAGGAAGCGGCCGTGGCCTGTCAGAAGGTACCGTCCCAGCATTTGCCTGGTGTTGAAAATGGGGAAACCACGGAAAACCATTTCAAGGACGGCCGACGGTGGGGCTCGAACCCACGCGTCTACCGAGTCAGCAGAGAGCTTGGCCCCATGACCTAACACTGCGCTTTAGCCAGCGTAGCCACTACTGTCGGTTATTTATTTATTTAAAATTACATACGGTATTCTGTCAAAAGAAAAATATTTTTCGCAAGTGAAATATATTTGTTCACTAGAAGCTCAGGTTCATGAAACGGATTTTCCAAGCAATTCATAAGCTGTTGAGAAAGGGCCAGGGAAGATATTAATGGAGATAAGGGGATGGACACCCTGCCGAAGACTCAGCGGCTTGACTTTAGTTTATTTCAGTTGTCCAGTGAGTGCCTGAGATTCTCAGAATTAACGTACAGAACAACAAATCAAGCGATTATTCACAGAATAAATAGCCCGTCGATAAACGAAAGAAAAATGGCTGCCCAAGGATCTTGCTCCGCATGGTCTGTCTTATATAGTACGTGGAAGAGGTTGGCTGATCGGTTATATTCGTGAGCATTCGGGTCCCTTCGTTAGCCACGCTAGGCTGTCTTTAAGCGCTAGTCCCCTTCCTTGGTCCCTCCTAGTAAGTAGTGACATAAAAGCTGAATGCGTTCCATTTAGTTTTCAAAATAAAGTAGTTTCTATTATAATATATTACGTGATGGGCTCCAATAAGCTGAATGCCGTAAGATTGGTAGACCCTCAGACGCTTCGTCCACGGGGAATTCATAGCCTACATATCCTTTTCGTCCCTTCCATGTGTTGGTGACGTTTGCTCTAAGGTGCATAACATCTAAGTCATCTGCTCCTAGTCCACCTACCTATTCGGCCATTATAAATTCTAGTTCGCTTTGTGATTTCGTCCATCTAGTATTAGTCCATTTGAAATATTCGTGTGCCCTCTTATCCTCTTTGTGAATTTGTAGCATGTAAGAAATTGATGTAATGAGACTAAAATATGGTGAAAAATTTGAATGGCGATTTTATCGAATAGTTGAAAAAGTGGAAAGCAAATACATAGTTCTTTAAAATTTACAAGTGTTGGTTGTTGAATGATGCACTGCTGTTATATTTCCAGACGTAAAAGTCGGTTCTTGTTTTGTCCTATTTCTCAGCAGTCGGCCTAAATGGCTCCACCTTGATCTAATACACACCTACACGCTAGATGAAACCATATTATTATTATTCATAATGTTGAATTTTGGGCTTATGCCGTGTTTTATTATACTAATATTCGACGCGTTTCGAAAGAAACCATGTCTTTCATCGTCAGGAATAATCTGGATTACGACAATGTTGCTAAGAGAAAGCAACGAAGAACATATAGAAGGTGCCCAAAGATGGACGCCATTATAGCCCCATGTTAGGGACAACGGAAAGCAGCAGTGAATTACTTTCTCAGGGTTCTGATAATAGGTAGCCAGGATTCACTGAGATTGTAGCCGGTGTCGCGGTTGAAATTATCTGGGTGTTTACGTATTTCAACCGCCTCCCTGATGATTCTGGGACGATATTGCTTTATACGGGCAAGAACATCCACTCCTTGGAACATGACATCATGGCCAGGTGTTAAAGCATGATCGGCAACAGCTGATTTATCAGGTTGAATGAGCCTGATACATCTATTATGTTCCTTAATGCGAGTGCATATTGTTCTCGAAGTCTGCCCGATGTAAACCTTGCCACAAGTACAGGGAACTCTGTAGATCTTAACAGAAGTTCCAAATACAGTCCGTATGTTGTACCGACGTAGGATTTTAGCAATACGATCCGTTGTGTTATGTATGTACGGAAGGTAAGCAGTTCCTCTTACATCTCTTTTCTCAACTGACGTCCTATTATTATTTCTTTCGAAACGCGTCGAATATTAGTATAATAAAACACGGCATAAGCCCAAAATTCAACATTATGAATAATAACACGGGCCGTGAAAGTCTAAATGACAACATATTATTATTATTTATATTATTTTTGTTAATTATTAATAATATTTTTGTTAATTATTATTAATTATTGTTTATTATTATTATTATTATTATTATTATTATTATTATTATTATCCCGGCTGTGTATTCGAAGATTACTGTGTTCATTACTTGGTTAATAAAATTACTTATACTGGCGTGATGACCTCGATGTCCCAAGCCTCGTAATGGATCAACTAATTGCAATTTTTTAAACTCATTATGAAGCTATTATAAGCTATTTTACATCTGGTGCAGTCAATATTTTGCCTGTAAATTTTTTCATAATTTCAGATATTCATATTAACCCACCTCTGCCTGTCTTGAAGAGGTCAGACGTAAATAAATCTGTGACTCTGAGCCCACGCCTCCCCTGAAAGTTGTTCCGGAAGTTTATCTGATTACATTGCCTAACTTCTCAACTTGCCGGCTCTTGGGTACCTGTGTACGAGCACCTCACACTGTTCACTAAATTGAATTATCGCTTAATTGATGCAGGTGTTCGCTCTTAATTTGTTAAATTATTTATACAACTTGCGAAGGCGCTTGAATAATGGATATCAGTCCTCAGCCTCCTACGAACGGCTTCGTTCATTAAATCCTTTATTGTAAAAATCACTTTAGAGAATAGCTTCACTTGGAGCGGTCATAACTGTTCAGCAAACTTGAAAATGGGACCGCAGTCGAGATTCGAACCCGTATTACGGGTAGGCGCGTTCAGTCACCGATGCCACCGCTTCGTCCCGATGAGGATTCATCTATTACGCTATTGATCTTCAGTTCGTATGTTGAAATCATTTCCCTCGAGCTCAAATCGAGGATACCCATCTTTATTTCAAAATACCTCGATTATCTTCTTATATCCCGTCAATGTTTCGCATAGCACGTGTGTTAATTCTTGAGATATGAATTCATATAACTCGTCAACGAATTATCTATATTTTTTAATTAACGAATATCAAGCTAGGCCCTATAAATTTATATTTTAAATCAAGGAAATGGTTCACTGTAATAGGTTTCACGGAGATCGGATCATTCCTTACCGAATATGTTATCGTTATGACCAATAGTTATTGACCACCACATAGAAAATCTATTAAATTGAAGGGACGGTTTTGATATGGAAAGGACAAGTAGAGTATAGAAAAATAGGCTATATGAGCAGGCGCGGATTCAGGGGGGGGGGGGGGGTCATGACCCCCGTGACCCCCCCCCCCCCCAAACGGAGACAAATTTTTTTGCAAACTCAAAACACGAAAACACAATAACCAGAGAAATAAAACTTAACGAATTTTAACTGAAAAACAGGTTTTTTAAATTTTATTCAATATTGAAAATATCTTTATTGCAATTATTATGTTCTGTTACAACTGTACATATTTACAACTTCATACCTGTTATATAAAAACGGATTATTTATATAACAAAATCAACACTTCTATTTTGTTTAGCAAACCTTGTGAATACCGAATCGATGTTTATAGTGATGTCACGATGAATGTGCAGCAATGCACGGATAGGAATTTGGGACTTTTTTCGCACCAAAAATTTTTTGCCGACGTCCAAACTGCAAGCTTGGTTGGCAATTTAAGCTGTGACTTTCTCCCTTTGTCGGTACCAACTCGACTTGCTGAAACTGTAACGTACCTTGATACTTTTTTCGAAGCTCGATGCAAAAGTCTCAAAACACGCCGTTGCAATTTGTTCGAATATTTTTGGTGCGCTAAACGCAACAAATTTCTATCCATGTAGCTTGCAAAAAAATTGGTCTGGTTTTGTACGTTTGTTTATTTTGTGATTGCGTTTTTAGTGATACCACTTTTCTTAACAATTTCGATTCTCTGAACCCCCCCCCCCCACCCCCCACCCCCACAAAGCCAAACTCTAGATCCGCGCCTGTATATGAGTTATTAAAGGAACTACTTGTTTGCATTTACAGTATATTGCTGAAATGGTGAGATCTCTGTAAAATACTCTGTACTTCGTTTCTGGAGTCAATAATTTAGTTTATACGAGAAGTGAGCTTTGCTGTGAGTATCATATGCCTTCTGTTCTATCTGCAGACGACTTAGAACACCTCAGTAACAGTGCCTTGTCTTTGTTCCAGACTGCCTCCACCTCCAGCTGTACAGAGACAGCAAGGACCGCTACAAGCAGGGCCAAACCAAGGCGTCCTTGTCCCTGCAGCATTTCCTGGGCGTCGAATCGGGTAAGTCTTCCATACTGTTGTTATTGTCCGTCCAGAGATAAGAGTGGACTACAGCTCTTATGGAACAAGTGTTGCCGTGTTTAGGTGCGCCTATGGAACAGCATTCAACGCAAGGAACTACGACGCTGACTACAGCAATAATGAAAAACTTGCCAGCTACAACTCAGCATGCATCGTCAACTTGCATAGAAAACGCGAACGGACCATCAGACGTGTTCATAAATACAACGTACCTCCAAGTAATTGTTATATTTTGCAAAATACTCACTACTTTCAGACCTCTCAACATATTGTTTAGCTGTTGGCCTCTCGCCAAGGTGGACCGGGCTCGATTCCCGGTCAATGCATCTGAGATTTTCGAAGTGAAATGCCCATATCCTGTGGTTCGGATTCCACGTAAAAAGGAGGTCCTGTGGCTCATGATCGCGGGATTATTATTATTATTATTATTATTATTTATTTATTTATTTACCATAAATCGAACAAGAAGTATGGAAGGCCTAGTGAAAAAGGGCAAGCCCCCACATACATACGAGGCACGTCCAGAAAGTAAGTTCCGTTTGGTAATAACATTAAATTGTGTACAGATACAGAAAAATTATTTATTGCACAAAATGCTACAACCCTTAAACTACTTTTCCACATAACTGCCGAAATGTTGCAGGCATTTGTCGTAGCGTGGCACAAGTTTTTGGATACCTTCTTCATAGAAGTTTGTCGCCTGTGTCTTCAACCAGTTGGAAACATCTTCTTTCAGCTCGTCGTCATTGTTGAAGTGTTGACCGCCAAGGAAAGACTTGAGATGTGTGAACAGATGAAAGTCGCTAGGAGCGAGGTCAGGGCTGTACGGAGGGTTGTCAAACACGTCCCAGCCAAATCCCTGTAGGAGGTTTTTCGTCACATTTGCAGTGTGTGGTCGTGCGTTGTTGTGAAGAAAAACAACACATTTTGACAGCAACCCTCGGCGCTTATTCTGTATTGCGCGGCGCAATTTCCTAAGTGTCTCGCAGTAAGCATCTGCGTTGATTGTTTGACCACGCGGTAAGAAAGCAATGAGTAAGATGCCTTTCCAGTCCCAGAACACTGTGCACATCATTTTCCGAGGTGTCAAGATTTGTTTCGGCTTAACCTTTGCTGGGGATGAAGTGTGCCTCCATTCAATTGATTGCCGCTTACTTTCAGGGGTGTCGTAAGAAACCCAAGTTTCATCTCCTGTGACTATCTGTGTCAGAAATTCTTCGCCGCCTTCATTGTAACGGGTCAAAAACTGAAGTGCACTACCCATCCGTTTTGTTTTGTGTTGCTCCGTAAGAATCTTTGGTACCCAACGTCGGCAAAGTTTACGAAAGTTCAGTTTTTCGGTAACAATTTCATGAATTAGTGATCGTGAGATTTGGGGAAATTCCATAGCGAGAGCACTAATTGTAAACCTGCGGTTTTCCCGGATCTTGTCATCAATCGCGTGAACCAGTTCTTCTGTAACCAAAAATGGACGCCCACTTCGTTCTTCATCGTGCACTTCACTACGTCCTTCATTGAACTGTCGGACCCATCTTGTCACCATTGAATCACTCATCGCATTTTGTCCATACACTTCGCAAATTTGCCGATAAATTTCAATTGGTTTCACTTTCCTAGCATTCAGAAAACGAATCACAGATCTGATTTCACAAGCGGCGGGATTTTCAATCAACACCGACATTGTACGAGTAAACATGCACAACAACGCGTACGTGGCTGACAGCGCTCACCAAATGGCGCACGTTTCTTCTCCTTGATACAGAGCGTCTACCGCGCATATGCGGAACTGCGCTGCAGCGGAACGTACAACTAGTTGAAGACCAGGCGGCACACGTCTATGAAGAAGGTATACAAAAACTCGTGTCACGCTACGACAAATGCCTGCAACATTTCGGCAGTTATGTGGAAAAGTAGTTTAAGGGTTGTAAAATTTTGTGCAATAAATAATTTTTCTGTATCTGTACACAATTTCATGTTATTACCAAACGGAACTTACTTTCTGGACGTACCTCGTATTTCATGCTTCACAGGCACAGTTTAAATCTACAGTTGTTTTAACAATATGAACATGTTTTACAAAGATATTTGCAGTATTTACATATTTAGGATATTGACATAGTACATTTTTCCTGTTTACTCACTCTCTCACGCACGCACTTTCATAACCTCAATCACTCCATACATTCATTCATTCCATTCAGATACTCATTCATTCAGCGAGACAATCAATCACTCATACATACGATTGTTTATATAATGTACCTTTTTATGTACGGCTTGCATTTCCGAAGAGGCAAGATCTTGGCATCCTCTGGCAGCGCGTTCTATAACCGCGCAGAGCGGCCGCAGAAACCTGTCAGGTAAGCATTGCTACGTGTGAAGGGTGGAACGAGAGTTACGCCTCGTCCTCTTCGAACTGAGCGATATGCCAATGACAGTCGGCAAAAAGGGTCAATATTAATGGAACCTGTAAGGGATTTTTGAGAAAAAAATAGATCAATTTGTTTGGTTTGCCTCTATAGATGGAAATTTTGACGAAGGGGAATAACTAGCTATTAGCCTATCTGCGCGGCGCTGTACACGCTGGAGCTTGTTCATGTTTTCCGCCGTAGTGCGATGCCAAGCAGGTAAGCCGTACGTTAATATCGGACGGACCATGCATATGTAAGCCGTCCTAAAGGCTCTAGGTTTACAACCTCTCATGTTTCTGTACAAGAAACCCAGAACTTTGGTGGCCTTACATTTTGCTCTTCACTTTGAATGTTCCAATTCAGGGTGTCGGAGATTGTTACCCCTAATAAATTTAAGTTTGTGCACTGTGGGATGACACTGTTCATAAGTTTGTATTCATTCTCAATGTTTTTTTTTGACCTAGTAATTCTTATGTGTTTACATTTTTGTACATTAATATTTAAATTATTCACAGAACACCACAGCGATAAATTGTCTAGATCTGATTTAAGACAGAGGGAATCTTCTTCACTTTTAATGCACCTGTATAGCTCGGTGTCATCTGCATATAGTGACATTGATGAGGTGACACAGCCAGGAAGATCGAGCACATATTGTACCCTTAGGAAAAGAAGCACTACACAAGACTTACATTCGGGATCGTGATCAGTTCTTGAAAAGTAGTATGAGGAGAAACGTGCTTCTTGTAATTTCCACGATTCATAGGGGAACTTAAAGTTACAAATAATGTATATGACAGGTTAAAACAAATAACAATTTAATACGGAATTATCTGACATGACAATAAATTAAATTCCACCCTTATGTGAAACCATGAGTTATTTGCCTGCCACAAGTGACCTGCAAGCGACCCAGTAGCCCACATACGACTTCCAGGCATCCGACATTATGTAAACGAAGCCGGTCAAGGACCCGGAAAGTCCTGCACGTATTTGTTCCCAGAGTGTCCTCAAACCGTGTCAGCTGTAAAACACGAGGTGTACCAAAACGTCACCTCAAGAGAAAATATTACACTGAATAAAAATAATACAAAAATTTACAAAAAATACAAAGAAACATGTTTACGTGTTGTGTGCGCTGTCGGACAATTGAAATAAATGAGTACTAGACGAGAATTCACTCCTGTTCGACCACTCTATTAAGTCATGAATTCCCGTTCTGCGGGTTGGAGATCACGACAATTATGGGAATACACACTAAATGGCTAATACAATAATAAACACACTGACATAGTCTAACCCTTTATAAACAACAATAATACACGAATTGTATATTTACAATTATCAGCAGCCGAACTAAGCGGTCTTAGGCTAAGCAAATCAACGCAAGGCAATCACGTGACATACAAGAACATCTGGTTCGCCGTATGCGACCTTAAAAATGACATTACAACAAATCGCACCACAAGGCGCGTCATAGTATCCGGTTTATAGACAATAAAAAGCAAAGTGACCTTACAAAACTTGGCAGAGAACCAAGCAACAGCAACAAAAAAAAAGAACCTGCCTCAACAGGCGAACAAAACAATACATATTACACTGCGATCAACACGGTCGGAAATTAGTTAGATTAGCGGCATGGATAGCTCCCCCATTTAATTCAAAATATCATAATTGATCAGGCAAGACATTTAATTTATTACCAAAGAATGCATTAGCGCGCACGCTACTGCTTATCGCATTCCAGATCTGAGTACAATGGTCATTCAAGCTCTCTCAACTGAGCTATTGTGTGTGTAGACAAAAACACCCAAGCCTCTAGCCTGGATTCTCGTAGATAGCCTCACTGGCTCCTGAAATCGCGAGACATAATAAATCAATACCACCATATTCTTGAAAAATCCCATTTGGGATATCAAGATTCATATCAGCAAATGCGCCCCGCAGGTTACGCAAGCTGAAAATATAGTAGCAACGGTCCTGGGTCCACAGCCCAAACCTGCTCACAATCGAAGAAATTCACACATAGCACACACACATCATGGCTTGACAAAATGACCCCCACTCGAACTTCATACCAAGAATAAATTACCAAACAAGACAAATGACCTGAATACAGACATGCGGACGGCCTTCTGTAGCAACAAAGTTTGCACAAAGCAAAACAAAATAAACTAACATTTGCCTGATCAATCATAGTCCAAAAAGACGGGAAATTCCCCCGTGTTTAGCATTACAGTTAAAACAGATCCATTTGTCACCCCTATCTAACATTTCAGCCGTAAGTAATCTCAATAGCGCGATGCTTTCAGGCGTGCGAGCGACCTGAGAGCAAGCACTCTAGTAAAAAGCGAAAGGCAAAAACCACAAAAAAACACAAAATCTAATATTTACAACAAATCGTCACGTGATGCTAAGAAAAATAACTATGTCAGCGAAAGAATTTACATTTAAGACAGCAAATCAAAATTATTTACAAAACAAATTCCCAAACATTGCGCGTGATTCCGCCCCGTACAAAATTAAATAAATGTAATTGTGTACTCATCACTTCAGCTTTGCCCGGTGCCTGACAGCACCCTCGTCATCGTCCATCTGATGACCTAGCCCATCATACTACACATCATGGAAGATGAAACAACATGGTCTAGATCTTCCATCTTGTAGCCGAACATCTTGCTGTTGGAAAATGTTATTATTATTATTAATATGGCTAGCTAGACTGCTTAATAAGCTACTAAATTCACTTAAATTGTTCGATGCAGTACCGAAGACTTTCCCTATACTGTGGAACTGTCTCCACCTAATCCACATTACTTATCACAATACATGTTGCGCGACACACAACACAATTAAACATCAAAATCCTAAGTGCTTCCATGGCACTCGCAAAAAGTTTAAGTATCAAAGTGCCTTGTGCGTGCTCGGACAGAGTAACACCCTACAAACGTCTCAGATTCAGAAAATCAAGTGTAATGTCTGTTCACAGACCGTAGTATTTATATGTTTTATCACAACACCATGTGGAAGGGGTACCTCGCTCCACAATAATTCTTAATAATTGTCCCATAGACTTCGGACACATCTCGTTCAACTCGTAAAAATAAGCACCTTCGATTGTCACTCGCGTGCAGAAAATCGGATCGTGGCAACACACATTTCTTGATTTCGCGGGCAAATATCCATGCCTCCAAAAAGTAGCGTCCTGATGTTATTGGTTGTTCATTCAAATAATTTGAAACATTTAGGTGGTGAACTCCTCGCCCCAAATGACGTTGGTCGTGACCTTGGTTGCTGTCTGGACTCTGCGCTCTCACTCTAACATCCTCCAGACAATCAACTGACTTCTCGTTTGAAATAAGCAACGGACTTTCATCTCGCAACAGCATTTCCCCTTTCTGGGAATCGGTTATATTTAGCTTGGCCGTTGGTCTTGCTGGCGACATAGACAGGATACTTTGTTCACACAGACAGACTACTATTACAAAATATGACCATCAGTTTCCTCAACTGGGCTAAATCAGAGCTGAAGAAATAAAATATTTGAAGACTTAAATATGGTCTTATATTTAAGGGTTCAATATATAGTGAAGCGAAGAGGTCCGATCACAGAACCCTGGATCACTCCAGAAGTAACTTGAACAGCCTGTGATCGAGCTCCTCCGTACACTACACACTGCGTTCGACCCTCTAGGAATGACCTCACCCATGCAAGTAAGCTACCCGGTATGTTAAGCTGCTGTAGCTTCAACAAAATTCTTTCATGAGACACTTGAGCTAAGACCTTAGCCCAATCCAGTGCAATACAGTTTACTTGTTTCACTTCTGGCTGATTCAAGTAGAGCTGAAACTCATCAATGACTTTTGTCAATAGCGTAGTGCAAGAACGACCCGGAAGAAAACCCTGCTGATTTGGGTCGAGCAAATTGTTCTTCCGCAGGAATTCCAGCACACTGTTTGCTACTAGCCGCTCCATACATTTACTAATTATAGATGTTAGACATACCGGTCTGTAATTTGCAACATCTTCTCTGTCACCTTGCTTATAGATTGGCACCACGTTAGCACATCTCCACCCACACGGCACAGAACCTAGGTTGATAGACAGGTTAAATAACGCACACAGAGAAAGCGCTAATGCTGCAGCAGGATCCGTCCGAGAACATCATCAGGGCCGGTCGCTGCATGTGGTCTAATCTTCCGTAGGCTCTGAATAACCTCAGTTGTTGTAAAGTACCGGTACAGGTTGGAGAGTGGGAGGGGTGGAAGTGATGACCTTGGCAGAAGCAGGTTCATGGTCATATGTTGTCGTTTGAGTCTTCAGTCTTTTGACTGGTTTGATGCAGCACTCCATGTCTCCCTGTCCTGAGCTAATAGTTTCATCTCTACATAGCTACCACACCTACATCTGATGCAATCTGTTATTCTAACCTTGGTCTACAGTTCTTGCCCTCGACCCTTCCTTCCATAACTAAACTTGTTATTCCTGGGTGTCTTAGTATGTGTCCTACCAACCTATCTCTTCTCTTCATTAGCAGTCACCAGAAACATCTCTCCTCTCCCACTAGTCTTAATATCTCTTCGTTTGTAACCCTATCTACCCATCTGATCTTCATCATTCACCTGTAACACCACATTTCAAATGCTCGAATTCTCCTCTTTTCTGCTGCACCAATAGTCCAAGTTTCACTTCCATAGAGTGCCACGCTCCAGACAAAGGCCTTCAAAAATGACTTCCTAATACCTAAATCTATATTCGATGTCAACAGATTCCTTTACTGTAGAAATGCTTTCCTTCCCTGAGCTAACCTACTTTTTATATCCTCTTTTCTTCGTCCAGCACTAGTTATTTTGCTTCCTAAGTAACAGAAGTCTCCTACTTCCTTTAGTTTTTCACCTGCCAATTTGATGTCCATAGAGGTTTCTGATTTATTTTGGCTGCATTCCAGTATTTTTGTTTTACATTAATTAATTTTCATCATGAATTCTTTCCTCTAGACGGAGTCCATTCCATTCAAAAACTCATTCAAATCCTCAGGCATGTCGGCCAAGATGACTATGTCATCGGCAAATCTCAGAGTTGAAATCATTTCTCCGTGAATCCTCACTCCCACTTTAAACTTTTCTCCAATTTCCTTCATTGCTTGCTCAATGTAAAGATTGAAAAGTATTGGTGATAAGTTGCAGCCTTGCCTTACACCTTTCTGAATACCAGCTTCTCTCTCATGTCCTTCAGCTCGAATGACTGCTGTCTGGTTTCTGTATAGATTGTAAATCACCCTCCTATCCCTGTACTTTATTCCAATCGTTTTCAAAATGTCAAACAATTTAGTCCAATCAACGTTATCAAAAGCCTTTTCTAAGTCTACAAATGCCATGAACGTTCTCTTATCTTTCCTTATTCTACCTTCCAAAATAAGCCTGAGACTTAGTACAACTTCCCTTGTTCCTACATTTCTCCTAAAACCAAACTGATCTTCACCCAACTCCGTTTCTACCTGGCTTTCCATCCTCTTGTAAATTATTCTAGACAAGATCTTAGAAGCATGAGTAATTAAGCTGATTGTACGGTAATCTTCACATCTGTCAGCTCCCACTTTCTTCGGTATAGGGATGATAACATTCTCTTGAAATCAGAGGGTACCTCACCTGTCTCATAAATCCTACAAGCCAAGTGATATAACCTGATCAGTCCTTCATCTCCTATGCAGCGTAGCAACTCAATCGGTATATCATCTATGCCTGGTGCTTTGTCCCTGCTTAAATCTTCCAATGCTCTGGCAAATTCTAATCTCAATATTAAATCTCATTTTGCATCCTCATCAATTTCCTCCTCCCCTTCAATTACATGATTCTCAATCTCCTTTCCCTTATACAAACACTCTATGTAAGCTTTCCATCTCTCAACCTTTTCTTCCCTATCTGTTAGAGGCTTTCCATTTGTGTCCTTAATATTACAGCACTTAGTCTTCTTTTCCCCAAAAGTATTCTTAATCCTTCGATAAGCTGTGTCTACTTTTCCTAATTTCAAACAATTTTCTATGCCTGCACATTTCTCTTCCAACCATTCTTCTTTCGCTTCCTTGCACTTCCTGTTAACCTAATTTCTCAGACGTCTGTGTCTGTTTTCCCCTTTTCATCTCTTACATTCTTGTGTTTCCGCCTTTCGTCCATTAATTCTAGTATATCCTGAGTGATCCACGATTTTCTACCTATTCTTTCTTTTCTACCAATGTTTTCTTCTGCGGATTTTGGTATTTCATTCTTCAAAAGTGCCCATTCATCTGCAATTGAAGTTTTTCATTAGTCCTTCCTGTATACTCTCCTTGAATCTTTCGTTTACATCCTTCTCTTTCAGTCTGTCTATTGCCCACCTTTTTGGCTTTTGACTTTTCTTCAGTTTATTCAACTTTAATCTGCATTTCATAACAACCGGATTGTGTTCCGAGTTTATGTCAGCACCGGGATATGTTTTACAATCCAAAATCTGGTTTCGAAACCTCTGCTTGACCATAACGAAGTCTATTTGGTAACGCCCTGTATCTCCTGGTCTCATCCTTGTGTATATTTTTCTATCGTGGTTATTGAATAACGTGTTAGCTATGACCAACTCATGCTCGGTGCATAATTCCATCAGCCTGCTTCCTCGATCATTCCTTTCACCTAATCCGAAATCTCCTACTATCTTCCCTTCTCTGCCCCTCCTACCACAGCATTCCAATCTCCCATTACTATCACATATTCATCACCCTTGATATACATCAGAATTTCATCAATTTCTTCGTAGATCTTTTCAACATCTTCATCATCAGCTTGACTGGTTTGCATATAGACTTGTACCACTGTGGTGCACGTTGGTTTTGTATTGATTTTTGCTACAATAATCCGTTCACTATATTGCTCATAATATTCCACCCGTTGTCCAAGTTTCCTACTCAATATTAGACCAACCCCTGCTTGGCCATTGTTTGATTTAGTGCTAATGACCCTATAGTCTCCTGACCAAAAGTCCAGTTCTTCCTGCTAGCGCATTTCACTAATCCCAACCAAATCCAACCTCAACCTATCCATTTCCCTTCCTAAGTTTGCTAACCTTCCACTCCCCAGCAGACTTCTAACATTCCACGCTCCGATCCGTAGAATGTCAGATTTCCTCTTTTTCACTTCTGTGATGTTATATCTGGCTTAGAAAAGTTCTGCTTGAAACTGTCACTGAAGGCTGTTGCAATATCTTGGGGTGCACTGAGGAATGTACCGTTACAGTGAAAGGAGGTTGGCGCTGCGGTGCCACGTCTTCTGGACAAGAATTTCCACATTTCACTGGTGCTGCTTATTTTGTGAATATAATTGTCGTATGTTTCGCGAATTAATTTCTTTGTTTGGTTCCTGTTGTTCTTGAATTTTTCCCACATGATGTCGTTGAGCAACTTTTCCATTTCTTGTATAAGATGTTTCTTTTCCTAATGATTTTAATGATTTCCTTCGTCGCCCAAGGAGAGTTTTTCTTCCCACTAATGGTTATTTTCGGTATAACTATATCCACACATTCAAAGAAACAATTTCGCCAGGCGTGCCACACTGAGTTGATGTCACTGGTGTCCAGAATACATGGGGTGGGAAGGTGTTTGAGGAATAAAGATGATAACAGTTTCCAGTCTGCCTTTTTGTAATTGTATACTGTCCTCACTGTGCTCTTGCTGCGTGGTTTGTTGTAATGCAATGTGGTAAAGATGGCTGCGTGATCACTGAAACCGGGACTGACTTCAGCTTTCTGTACGGAGAAAGGAAGGCTTGTGAGGAATAGGTCTATTGTGGAGCGTGTGGTTTGTGTGATACGAGTTGCTTCGGTTATTAATTGGTCAAGGAATAAGTCGTAGAATGCGGTAAGGAATTCATTAGCTATGGGATCCTTGGGAGTGGGAGGAGAGTTTTGCCAGTCTATTTCTAAATTAAAATCGCCTGTTATGTAAATGGACTTGTATTTGTGCTGGATGTATTGTACACGACGGAGGTATTCCAAAAGTTCATCATTGATGTGCCGAGTTGAATTTGGAGCACGGTATACAGAGCCTATTAGAAATGTGTTGTTCGCACACGTGAATTCCACCCACACAGCCTCAGCATCAGTTTCAAGCTCCCGTTGGCGAACAGGCCTTTACTCAGGTTTCATGGCTATTAGTACTCCTCCCCCTGATATCCAGGTTCGATCTTTGCGGAACATGGTGTATGTTACCGGAAATATTTCTGGGTCGTTAGTGGAGTCTTTCAGCCATGTCTCCCCTGAACACACAATTGACGGATTAAGTGCTGTGAGACAAGAACGCAGGTCCGGTTGTTTGGAGGGACATGTTACACTTCGGGCATTGAATGAAAAAATGGACAATGCCTTGCCATCCGAAGGTGTTACGTCACTATCTATACTATTTGACTTTGTGTCGACGTATTAAAAATGAGTTAGAGAACTGGGGTAAAGAACAGTTCCAACACAGCCACGATTGTTTCTTTGCAAACTACCATGAGGTGTTCCTTCAGGTCCGAGTTCACACACGATTCTTCAATGTTTATAGAATGATCGAGGATCTTTTTCGAGGCACCCACCGAGCTTTCTACTAGGTAGAACACGAGGAAAAGTTGGAGCACTCTAAATAACTACTACACACCTGCTGGCCGCCATCTTGACGGTCACGTAAAACTAAAAGCTTTCTTTTTAACATATTGTTTGAAATATCTTGAAGAAATCTGCACTACACTGCTGCCAGATGAATTACAAAGTCACGTTGTATATTGAGAATGTATTACAGCAATTGCGTATCACGAAATGAGCGTCCAGCATCGTGTACTAACCACTCATGACCAATAAGCTGTTGTATAAGACAGGGGAAATACAGCTTTTGAAGTCATCAATTCTGGGAGAGTACGCTAAATGTAAAAGCCCATAAGAATCCATAGTCAACTTTCAACTCTGGACGGACAATAGGGGTTTGCCTCTGAAAATATTTTCTAAACTTTTGTTTAGCCCACGAGTTTATTCCTTCCTTATTAATTAAATGGTTGTTAAAGGATTGAAATCACGTCGCATCACTTTGTTAACAGCAACAAACAACATTTTCTGCTAAAATAAAATATGAAAAAGTGCGCGTCCAAAGTAAAAACGGTGTAGGTACCGCAGTGGCACTGTGTATGGCCAACATTCACACACGCTTCTGCGTTACCAGATGCAAGTTATACGCGAACAAACATACCGGTATATAACATTTTTGTCAGTGCGTGTGTATTTAGGGTTGACGAGCAATTAGGAAAGTGAAGCTAATTATGACGCCAATCCTTTTGCACAAATATTCCACAACATTCACCAACCACATGCCCTCCAATTAAATGGAAAACAGATTCCTGCAGTTCCACCTCCTATTCACCTTGCGCTGACTACCATGCGTTTAGTGTTCAACGTATAGTACCGGTAAGTTTAATTCTCTGATATTGTTCAGTAGTCGGTAGTCATTCAGTTATTGTTGTTTTTTTTTCATGTAGGGGGTTACGCGTGGTGTCTGTCTGATATGTTATTGAAGTGTATGTGCTAGAGTCAGTCGCGTACATGGGAGGGAATTAGGTGACATACCTTCTCTGAAAAGCGTGGTTTGACATCTCCACCCTCCAGGAAAATTATTTTCTGGATACGCCGCTGACTCCAAGTTTATATTTCTAATTTGAACCCAGGATTGGGAGGGAGGAGATCTCAAGTTAGGTACAAATCCGATATTTACCTGGGATGGAAGTGAAAGCTTCAGAAAGCCAATACTAGATTTCTAGGATGGTTGGGATGTGAATTGTATGGTTCATTGTTTGTTCGTTTTTCTTCTGATTTTACCATCAGAGTGGCTTAGTATCTGGCTATTTATCTTAACAGATATGGTTTGAATATCGGCAAATCCAGAATCCAGAACTTAGCCTTTCTGATTAGGCTACATGTCAACTAGATTCTTGGAGCTTGCAGCCTCCCCACCACCACAAACACACACACTTCCTCTAAAATGTCCACCAGCCTGGTCAGTCCCCCGCCCAGAACAGCAGTGCGAACGAAATTTCGTTGGTGCAGACTATCAACAGTAGATGATAATTTTCACAAATTTACATAATATTGATAATAGTGATAGAAACAGAAAGTATCTCAATAACGAAAAATAACGTGCCCTTTAATCTCGCGATCACAAACCATGGGACTTAATTTTTATCTGGAACCTGAATCACAAGACGAGACATTTCAGCTCTAAAATCCCACATGCATTAAATGGAAAACAAATCCGGTCAAGCTGGTGGGAGGCTAGCCACTTGATTGATAGAGAAAGTGATTTACGGTACAGTGTAATGGGCGTGGGGAGGTTTGACTGCGAATATATTATTATTATTATTATTATTATTATTATTATTATTATTATTATTATTATTATTATTATTATGGCTTGCCCAAGCTTTCAGGTTCGATCCTGGCCGTGGTAAGTGATTTTTGAAAGGCGGCAAAAATTACGACACCATGTCATACGATGTTGGCATGTCAAAGAACCCATTTGAATTCAGTAGACCAAGTTCATAATGGAAAATTTAATCTCGGGATTTCCCGCCAACACAAAGTTCCTCATTTCTTTACTAGAAAGTGCTAGTGTTCAAGGAGCTTAGATATCTAACCTCCTTGACTTTCATAGTGCTTCAAGGAACAACGAAATTTGACATGCAAGCTACCCTCTGGGTGTCAAATAACAAAGCTTGCACCCGGCTCCCGGCATCCGACACCATACGATATTATTAGTATTATTATTATTGTTATTAATATTATTATTATTATCAGTTTTGTTATGTTTATTTTAGTTATTATATTTCATTCCTGAATGGTATCTTTGTCACGCATATTATTATTTTTTTATTATTTTTGTACCTTTATGAGTATTTATTTCAACTTGATTGAAATTTTTAATTGTGGTTTGCCACCAGAGACACTATCCTCGTTTGCAAATAAAGGCGTGTGCATTTATCCCTCGGAATGAAAGATAGTTCTTGGCGGTTGTGAAGACGAGGACTGTTTTAGTGTAACTCATTGCTAAAATGAACATATCAGCGATTGATAGTTTTTTTAGACTTTCATGGTCATTATCGTTACTGATATGTATTTATGGGCATCCTTTGCCGTGTGTATTTCAATTGATCAACTGGTGTTTCATGTTGATGGTAAATAGCCTGAATAATGGAGAAATTTATGTGAGTTCAATCATAAGATGATTCAAAGGCAGGGATAAATATTGGTTAATCAACTGAAACACACACGACGAAACGACCAGAGGTAAATTTTATCGGGGGTATACGAGTGTCATAAAACGCTAAACCTGAAATTCTACTGTTATCCAAATATCTGAATGAACAATTTCCTGAAAGACCGTGAAATAAGTGCACGTTCTGTAGTTTGCTGCTTGAAAATAATAATAGTAACTAATAATAATAATAACAATTTCACGCCAGTAGTAGAATAAAAAACAATTCATTTTTTTACGTTTTGCCTTCAAATAGGAAATGTTCCAGTCAAAAGCTACAAATTCTTGCTTTCTGCTGACCACAAAGACCCAATCATTCGAGAGGGTCTGTAAAATAAGATCCTATACCGTATTAATTTCTTTAGTTCAGTATATTTTAATCGTTAGCCACCAATAGACCTTCGACAGCTTTTAACTGATGTCCAGTGTGATTGCAGTGTGTGAGCTTTTGTGGAAACTGTATGAAAAAATACAATATCATTATCAGGCAGAAAGTTTCTGTATTTATTGCGGTTATCGCTATAAAAGAAATTTATCGATTTAATGTCAGTAGATGTATCCGTTTCGTTATTCATAATTATACTTGGGCGAACGATATACCATTTATATTTATTCATTTTGTAGAGCAGTGTAGCGTGCTGCATGATTGTCAGTTATTAATTCTCGTGTATTTTTATCCATGTTGCCATGTCATCTAAATTTTGTATGAAAAGTAAGAAACCGATGAATTCTTTTAGGAGTTCATACGTTATGAGCTCGTTGATTCTGATTGTATATTTGAGATGATAAGGAACATTTTGTTTTGCGGGGAGGCACAGCTTATCAGGTTAAGAAATCACACTGTAATAATATATTCGGGTTTGAACTGCAGATGTCTTCCCGCTCATTGCGTATCGCGCATTCCAAAAACATTCAGTTGGTTACTACTTGCTTCACTCACTCAGCACATTCCTTCTTTCACTGGCTGCGTGCCGTCTGCTGCAATAATAACCGTTGGCATGAGCAAAGCCGATATATTTAAGTTTGGAATAGGTGGACCGCGCATGCGTACTGCATGACCCCCCCGCACCCTGTCACAGCGTGTTCAACTGCCAACTCCTGCCGCGATGACAGTAACTTATTTAATTTACAGAATGGATTACTGAAATACCTGTCTTTGTTCCGCAGATATGCACGCAATTATGACCAACCAACAGATGAACTTTCTTGGAACAAATATCTTAAGGATTATTTTTCTCACAATTGCAATTTGTATAATGGTTTCCTCCGAACAGAAGATGTAATATTTTAATATATTGCCACACACCCGGAGGCCCCGGGTTCGATTCCCCGCTCCGTGAGGGATTTTAGAAACTGACGTGAGGGCTGGTATGGGGTGCACTCAGCCCCATGAGGACAATTGAGTAGCTGCCTGGCAGCTAGAGTCCAAGAATAACGGCCGAGGGGACCCGATACGCTGACCTCGCGTCACCCCATAATCTGCAGGCCAAATGGCTGGGCAGCGGTCGCTTGGTAGACCCAGGCCCTTCATGGGCTGTAGCGCCACGGGCATTGGGGAGGGGGTAATGATGATTGTTTCAGGGTTTGGTCTTAAGCAGCATATAACACACAAAACTCACTCTGATCTTTAATTAGCAATTCTATTAAACGTTTTAAAAACGATATTTTTAAATATATAATACGCTAAGGCTAAGGTGTATGGATCACAAAACTCAAGCTCCTAAACCAGAAGGAGTTAGAAGTTGTGGTTTGTACCAAAATCTTCCAAATCGTCTAAATAGTACAGGAAAAATCTTGCATTTCTTGAAAAGTCAACGGAAATATATGTATTAGTTTATAAAGTGCTTTTAAACAAATAAACAAGACGATAGCCCCTGCGAGAACTCTGTCGCCTACAGCCCGCATAGCACAAGCGCCACGCGGGTAGTCTGTACACATGGGGCGCGCACAACCCATTATGCGCGAGTTCTCACACGGGTCCGCTAGTATATTTAAATTGCCCAGAATGAAAATGAAAATGAAAATTAACATGTGTAGTTGACTGAGATTTCATTTGTTGCTGAAGATTTAAATTTTACAAATTTTTACAATTTTACAAATTTTAACAAATCCTATAAACATGGGATATATGAAGGAAACGGCAAAGGACAGTCTGGAAATTTGATTAAAATAGTTATGATTATAATTCAGAAGATTTTTCTGGTAGCAAATAATATGTCTGTTTCTACTTCAAAATGGGTGTACAAGACAAGATTTATGCCAGACAGTCATACAATTAATAGTGTTAGCTTGGCTTTTTAAGCTGTGTTCCCCCCTCCCTAACAGGTCCTCCTGCTTAGTTATAAACACACTTCATATAAGAGCCTCCAAGACTGAGCCTGGAGTCCATAAAGCCAGAAATCTGACCCAAAGCTGGCTGCCACGTGCCCTCTGTTATTGAAACGATGGAACAAACGTTTCCGAAGAGAACCACTTGACATGTCGGTAGTTATCACTAGGGCTCGGATTTTTAGGTAAATATATTTTTATGTAAATACATATATTAAGTAGATTTTTCTATAAATACATAAATTCCCGCTTTTCACTTATTAGCACTTAAAACACATATTATTTACATTTTTTTTAAATCAGTATGCTATATCTTTCGGTTTATTGCATTTTTGTTCTGTGTTACTTCAACGGGGAAGAACCTGTGAGCTATCTAATCTTCATGCAGAGCGTATGTCAGCTTGCAACTGTGTTATTCTTAACTTGTCGCCCCGTGCCACTCACTGTGGAAGCCGGGGATTTCCTTGTCCATATTGCACCACCTGCTAGACCACCCCCTCCCCCAGCCTGGAACCAGTGTCACTCATATGCAGTTCATTTCTAGCACTGTGAAGCGTAAGGCACTTCTACGATGCCTAAAGTAAATAAAACTTGTCTACAAATTATCGTCTTGCAGAATTTAAAGATAATTTTACTTCTGATGGGAGCGTTCTGTTCTGCCAACCATGTGGGAAAGCAATCAAGGCTGAACAGCGATCTCAAGTTACACAACACCTCAAGGGCAAGAAACATATTGCCGCAGTTTCGCGCCTTCAGAATAAGTGTTAAGCGATAATCGTCGGTCATTTGTGTAGGACAACCTGAAGATGTATCTCGTTGTGTATTGTAATGCTTCAGCAGTCAGTGAGACATAGAATAAATTTCATTTGTGAGTACTGCATATTAATAAACTAAAATTATAATTAAATATTTCTACTTATTTGCCACATATTTCAGATATGTTTAGCCTACTTTCGATTTTTGCAAAAAAAAAAAATGAAAGTAGACTTATGAGAACTACACAGGGCCAAAAAGAGAGAGAGAGTGTGTGTGTGTGTGTGTGTGTGTGTGTGTGTGTGTGTGTGTGTGTGCGTGTGCGTGTGTGTGTGTTTTTTTTTTCTGAATGTCTTTCCCCCTCCTATCAATTCGAACACGGTGAAACCGAATTGAATGAAATTTCCTACAGAGGTAGAACTAGCAAAGGACACCTCAATGTCATGTTTTATATCGCCGCCATCTTGATGGATACGTAATGGTGGCCACCCAAATGTTCAAAGTTTAAATCAAATTACGACTAACCTAATCATCCGATATATACCAAATTTTGCAACAACATACCTTTAATTGGGACGCATACTTTGACCGAACTACAAGATCATCAGCCCAATACTTTGCGCATGGCGGCCATATATGTGTGCAAATCGATCCTCCTATCAATTCAAACACGGTGAAACCGAATTTAACGAAATTTGGTACAGAGGTAGCACTAGCAGAGGAAACCTCAGTGTCATGTTTTATATCGCCGCCATCTTGACGAAAACGTAATGGCGTCCACCCAAATGTTAAAAACTTAAATCAAATTACGACCAACCTAATAATCTGATATCTACCAAACTTTGTATGAATAATCTTTTTCCAAACTACAAGGTCATCAGCCTAATACTTTGCGGATGGCAGCCATGTATGTGTGCAAATCGATTCCCCCTATCTATTCAAACACGGTGAAACCAAACTGAACAAAATTTGGTACAGAGGGAGCACTAGCGAAGGGCACCTCAGTGTCATGTTTTATATTGCCGCCATCTTGACGGAAACGTAATGGCGGCCACCCAAATGTTAAAAACTTAAATCAAATTACGACCAACCTAATAATCTGACCTCTACCAAATTTTGTAACAATATACCTTTATGTAGGAAGCATATTTTGACCAAACTACAAGATCATCAGTCCCAACAGTTTGCAGATGGCGGCCACGTATGTGTGCAATTCAATTCCCCCTATCAATTCAAACACGGTAAAACCGAAATGAACGAAATTTGGTACAGAGGTAGCAATAGAAAGGGCACCTCACTGTCATGTTTTACATTGCCGCCATCTTGTGAAAACGTAATGGTGGCCACCAAAATGTTAAAAGCTTGAATCAAATTACGCCCAACCTAATGATGTGATCTCTACGAAATTTTTCAACATAATACTTTTATATATAAAGATACTTTTGAGCAAATTAAACGGTCATCAGCCCAATAATTTGCGGATGGCGGCCATGTATGTATGTAAATCGATTCTCCCTATCTTTTCAAACACGGTGAAACCGAATTGAACGATATTTGGTACATAGGTAGCACAAGCGAAGGGCACCTCAGTGTCATGCTTCATATTGCCGCCATCTTGACGGAAACGTAATGGTGGCCACCCAAATGTAAAAAGCTTAAATCAAATTACGACCAACCAAATCATCTGAACTCTACCAAATTTTGCAAGAACATATCTTTATGTGAGAAGCATTCTTTGACTAAGCTACAAGGTCATCAGTCTAATAGTTTGTATATGGCGGCCATGTATGTGTGCAAATCGATTCCCCCTATCAATTCAAACACGGTTACACCGAATTGAATTAAATTTTGTATAGAGGTAGCACTAGCAAAGGGCACCTCACTGTCATGTTTTATATAGCCGCCATCTTGACGGAAACGGAATGGCGGCCACCCAAATGTTAAAAGCTTAAATCAAATTACGACCAACCTAATCATTTGATCTCTACCAAATTTTGCAACAACATACCTTTTATTGGGAAGCATCATTTGACTGAACTACAAGTTCATCAGCCCAATAGTGTGCGTATAGCGGCCATGTATGTGTGCAAATCGATTCCCCATATCAATTCAAACACGGTGGAACCGAATTGAATGAATGTTTTATACAGAGGTAGGACTAGCAAAGGGCACCTCATATTCATGTTTAATATCCGTATAGCACGTTGTATTTCAACAAGCTACTACAATCAACATTCAATTATACTCCTTGAAAAGGACAAAGAGTTATAACAATACCCATGCATTTAGGAGAAAGTAGGCTATATATTCTTTACTGAACAGCTTGTTAATACATAAAAAATAAATATTTCCCCGTTTTTAGCACCTAAAAATCCGAGCCCTAGTTATCACAAGTAGTAATCCCTCATAAATCTATCACTGTAGGTGGCTGGTGTCATGTAAAAGGCTCTCTACTGAAGGATTCAAGTATAGTATATTATTATTATTATTATTATTATTATTATTATTATTATTATTATTATTATTAATAATAATATTATTATATCAATGGACTGGAATTTTTTCTTGGGCTTGGATACCATTAGGATCAATTAATCTTTATCTTTATTGACAAACGTTTGCCTACTACGGAGAAGAAGAGACTTTATGGAGGTTGTGCAATATTGTTGATTACAGATTGGTCCAAGCATTGGAAAGATCTCAGTGGTTAGGTAAAATTAAATTTCAGTTCAAAATTGGAGGTGCATTAGACCCGGTAGGAGACTGGAAGCAGGCTGTGGATTTTCATTTCATTAGAAGAAAATGTAAGGTTTTTTGTGTTTCCTCCCACCTTTACTTTGGCAGCTTAGTCGGTAAGTTGCACGTTTGGAGATTCGTGGTCCAAAATCTGATGTGTACAGCTATCATCCACACCTACTCCAGGAAAATTAAATGCAGACCTTGAAATCCTGTGTGAGTACTTAAAAAAGTGGTGTCTGATTCCAAGCGTCAGCAAAACAGAAACCTGCTTTTTCCACCTCAACAACAGGCAAGCAAATGTAACCTTGACGTCTCACTCAATAGTAGGGCTCTATCCCACAACCCCTCCCACAAGTTACTTTGGATCGGACATTATCCTTCAAGATTCACTTGAATAAGAGTGTTGCTAAACTGAGGACAAGGAACATCATCATCATGAAACTGGCCGGCTCTACATGGGGAGCTTCTGCACCCGTTCTTCTATCATCCGCGATGAGACTGGTACATCCAACAGCATAGTACTGTACTTCAGTATGATTGAACAGCCCACACGTTACGATGATCGACACTGTCCAGAATCGGACAATGCGCATCATCAATGGTACAGTAAAATCCACTCCTCTTTTCTGCTTGCCTGTGCTGAGTCATATCGAACCACCAAGGCTAAGGAGATATAAACATCTGATCCGTGTGTTCACAAAAATATCTGTGAACGTAATCCTCCCAATTCATGAAGACATACTTCATAAATTTGCTCAATAAAATAACGTTCTCCATCTGTATTAAAAGCCCAAGAGTTGGTTAGGAGAGGCTTTAACATATCATCAGAATGGCAACAGGAGTGGAACAACGCAGCTCCGATGGAATGGCAGTCACTACTTTGTACCCGACACCCGTTCGTTCGTTTGAGTCTTCAGTCTTTTGACTGGTTTGATGCAGCACTCCATGTCTCCCTGTCCTGAGTTAATAGTTTCATCTCTACATACTGTAGCTACCACACCCTACGTTCGAGGCAATCTGTTTAACATATTTCAACCTTGGTTTACCCCTGCAGTTCTTGTCCTCGATCCTTCCTTCCATAACCAAGCTTACTATTCCTGGGTGTCTTAGTATGTGTCCTACCAACCTATCTCTTCTCTTCATTAGCAGTCGCCAGAAATATCTCTCCTCTCCCACTAGTCTTAATACCTCTTCGTTTGTAACCCTATCTACCCATCTGATCTTCATCATTCTCCTGTAACACCACATTTCAAACGCTTCAATTCTCCTCTTTTCTGCTGCACCAATAGTCCAAGTTTCACTTCCATAGAGTGCCACGCTCCAGACAAAGGCCTTCAAAAATGACTTCCTAACACCTAAATCAATATTCGATGTCAACAGATTCCTTTTCTGTAGAATTGCTTTCCTTGCCTGAGCCAACCTACTTATTATATCCTCTTTGCTACGTCCGTCACTGGTTATTTTGCATCCTTAGTAACAGAAGTCTCCTACTTCCTTTAGTTTTTCACCTGCCAATTTGATGTCCATAGAGGATTCTGATTTATTTAGGCTGCATTCCAATATTTTTGTTTTACATTATATTAATTTTCATCATGAATTATTTCCTCAAGACGGAGTCCATACCATTCAAAAACGCATTCAAATCCTCAGGCACCCACCAGCAGGTTTTGATCTGCCACGTAAAAAGTGGGTTGCCCTTAACAGGGTACGAACCAACCACGGACGGTGTGGCTCGTTGCTGAATAAGTGGTGCATGAAAACGTCGCCTAACTGTGACTGTGGTGCGCCAAGACAAACCGTCCGTCACATTGTTACAGAGTGTTGTAACAGGGCATACTTGGGATCACTGGAAGACTTTGCGCAAGCCTCTATAAAGACTATAGAGTGGCTGGACAATTTGGATTTGAAACTTTAATTGTATCAGGCGCCAAGTTGATTGTTTTATAGATGTGCCTTGTTTGTAATGATGTTATATAGCCTGTTTTGTGTACTTTGACATAAGCTTAATAAGTCCTAGGGCACCATTCCTCAAGGCTAATAAGTATTGTTATAAACACGATTCTATGTCACGTGGTTATTTTAAAAAATTAGACAAATTCCAAACATTAGAAAGTATGATGAACCCATGACCAATAATATGTCCCTAGCACCTAAATGAAGCATTTACTGCTACTCTGCAAGAAATTAAATTATATGATACATCTCTTCTGTTCACAGGTTTCACATTAGATAAGGAATCAAATACGATAGCCATCATCTGTCAAGATGTTACCGTCATTCTGGCCTTTGACACCAGAGAGAGGCTAATTCAGTGGCAAGTGAAGATATCCAACAATCTTGGAGATGGTGAGTTCTTTCATATCGAGTGCTTGCATAGTTCTAAATACTGGGACTTCAAAAATTCTGTCAGCTGTTCTTTAAGTTTTTGTGCACAGCTTTTCTTTACAGTTATCTTTACCATGATGCGTACTGAAAATATATGACATTCCAGAAGTTTTTGTTTACAAGTATTTTGAGTGTAAATACACTTGTGTGCCTTTGGCAACCTAATCTTTCACCCAGGGATGCTCACAAGGAGAGGCAACCAGTTCGCTCCACTGAGATTAGTGGCTGGAGTTAGTAGTACACTGCTGTGCATGTTGTGTCACTGCCAGTAACAAAGCTCGTTGAAGACTTGCTACAGTCTTGCTATCGTACGGAATGCAACTGAAAGGAATATTCGATGTGATGAACAGAATGACACTTTTGTACAGAGACAATACATTACACGTAAGTCCCTGCGACCCATGATGGTCCTCTGGACATCACAAAAGAAGAGACATGGTCAGGCGCGGATCAAGAGTTTGGCTTCGGGGGGGGTCACAGAATCGAAATTGTTAAGAAAAATGGTATCACTAACAACACAATCACAAAATAACCAAACGTACAAAACCAGACCAATTTTTTTGCAAGCTACATGGATAGAAATTTGATTCGTTTAGCGCACCAAAAATATTCTTACAAATTGCAACGGCGTGTTTTGCGACTTTTACATCGAGCTTCGAGAAAAGTATCAAGGTACGTTACAGTTGCGGCAAGTCGAGTTGGTACCGACAAAGGGAGAAAGTCACAGCTTAAATTGCCAACCAAGCTTGCAATTTGGACGTCGGCAAATTTTTTTGGTGCGAAAAATGCCCTAAATTCCTATCCGTGCATTGCTGCACATTCATATTGACATCCCTATTGACATCGATTCGGTAATCACAAGGTTTGCTAAACAATATAGACGAGTTGATTTTGATACATAAATAATCGTTTTTATATAAAAGATATGAAGCTGTAAATATGTACAGTTGTAACAGAACATAATAATTGCAATAAAGATATTTTCAGTATTGAATAAAATAAAATAAAAACTGTTTTTCAGTTAAAATTCTGTAAGTTTTATTTGTCTGGTTATTGTGTTTTCGTTTTTTGAGTTTGCAAAAAAATGGTCTCCGTTTGGGGGGGAGGGGGGTCACGGGGGTCATGACCCGCGCCTGGACATGGGTCTTAAAAGGGTGTGATCACCACTCACGGCGATGCATGCTCTGCAGCGAGTTCCAACGCTAGCCACAGGATTGGTAAGGAGTTACGTGGCTTCATCTATCTCGTCCTAAGTTTTGCCCAGCAGTGTATCATTGCAAAAGAACTAATTTGTTCTCCGACTAAAATATCAGAATGGTCGTGCAACTTCCTAACGTTTTGGGCTTATTTTTGTGGTGAGTTATAATGATACTGTGCAGCACAGTTTTCAATCCTACGTTGCTCCTCCTAGCGTTATGGACACGAAAGTGTGTGGTTGATTTGTATAATTCATTATTAGAAACTTTTCTGTCGGTCAACACGAGTTACAATTAATTTCCTAGTTCCTGAAATAAATTTCATGATGCACTTAATAAAACGCTTCTCACATGATTGGGGGTTAAATTGGACTAGTTTCGTTCGTCAAGTGAACATCATGAGTTCATGCTTACTTAGGCTTAATTTAGGTTCAGCGGATATGTATATAACAGTTATGTACAACAGTATTTACAATTATTAAATTAAACTTTGTAACAAGTTGGAGTTTTGACCAATTATAATAGTACATTTCTAAAGTGTTGCGTTTATTATTTTGAAATTAAAATTTTCTTCAATTTTTATTTCTATATTGTTAGTGAATGTCGTTTATGTCTTATGGTATTAGTAGCACTCAAATTTTATTTTTTCATTATCGTTATTGCTTTTACCTTCCCACCTAATTTATAATTTTAATTACTGTTTTCTTTCATTGAGCACAAGTGGATGCTCCTATATTAACATTTCCGTTTGCCGAAGGTTCTATTTCATTTTCAAAGAAAAATAAACAGTTCCCCACTTCGTTATTCTATAATTTTGTAACTGCATCATGTTTTGTTTCCATAAATGGGAGATAGTGGGGATGGCTGGGGGATGGTGTGATGCGTGGGAACATTCCCTGGGTGTTTCTTCTTGGGGGTCTTTTGGTTTCCCCTGTGTCACGTATCAAATGTACTGATACAATGGAATCTCGCTAGTCCAAATCCCTGCAATCCGAAAGTCTGGTTAATTCAAACTTGAATCAGGAAATATTATTATGATTGATTTTGTTTAAAAAATTAAATGCAAAAATAGATCTCAGAATGATGACGGTTGATTATTCAGGCTGTAACTTGGAACGAACAATCATTATACATAAAATATCAATCCCTGCCTTAATTTAGAAGGCCTGGTAGTGTCTTATGTTGCAATGATTGAAATTTCCTGGATGGTGAAATAAAAAGCCAGCATCTCATAAAAGTCACATCAGTAAGCGTATAAATCGGGTGTTGTGTACGGCAAGTTTGAAGGCAGTCGTGACGGGAATCTGTTTGTGGTCATCTGCTATACCATTAATTGCTTCCTCATAAACCTTGCTGCACCGTGACCAGGACATCTCAGTTCATTGCTGTACTCGAGTAATGATTTTCGAGTAGAAATTATGTTTTTAATCTAAACAGGACACGGCACCAATTAGTTGGGATTAACAGGACTCGACTAGAAACATATAGATTCACTAATGTAAGTTACATCGAAAATCACTTCCTCTTACGAAATAAAGTAACACATTTGATTTTATTTTCTAATT
The DNA here is from genome assembly GCA_946902985.2 of Meconema thalassinum. NCBI lineage: Eukaryota > Metazoa > Arthropoda > Insecta > Orthoptera > Tettigoniidae > Meconema > Meconema thalassinum. The sequence continues at coordinate 1,215,455,028 of OX336388.2, forward strand.
TCTTATTAGAATTTGTTTTGTAAGTTTTCTTTGTATGGTACCATATCTCAGTTGTATGGTGCAATTAGTACATAGCTCTGTATTTTGCAGGCCAGCTTATATAGGATCTTGTGTAGTTAGAGTTCCAGTGTATCACGCCACCTCCACTGTGAAATGTTCCTTTGGACAGCCCTGCCACCTACAACTATTCCTAAGCACATCTCCTTCCCAGTCATAATTTTGCTATTGTGCCGATGATATTTTAAACAAGTAGCAATTATAGTATACCTAGGTAAAATAAACTCTTGTTGAACGTATTTCAGATCAACAGTTCCTCATCCAAATAACATCTGCCCCAACAAAAGCAAAAATAGCATCTGGTCCAGCGAGAATCCATGTCCTAGACCAGAGGTTCTGCATCACATCAGGCGTACCACCACGGCTTGTAGGCTTCTGGGAGATTGGACAACTAAGGTGAATATTATGATCCCGTTCGACAACACGCATTTCAGACGATTGTATGAAGCCTGTATTGGCCATTCTTGCGATAAATTATGTATGATTAAAATTAATATCATTCAAAAATATACCTCAAATTATACCGTCCTGAGCCTGTATGTCAAATCATATGAATTAGTACATAGTGGCTTATTTGGTTGCAACAAGCGTATGTCCATCAGTACGATAGTAATAGTAATAATAACAATAATATTTATCATCATCATCATCATCATCATCATCAGTGGTGTCTGGTGAGTTTTCTACAATGAGGTGCTCTAGGCAAACTCATACACCTTGTTAGTATCTTTGGCTAGCATTCGGAATTTCGGATTTTCATCAATATACCCTAGTTTATAATTTTAAAACTTGTCTCATTATTATTATTATTATTATTGTTATTATTAGGGTACGTGATTTTAAATAGAATGATAACATTCCATGCATGTGATGAATGTGTTGTATTTTGTAGACTAAACAATACAGTATAGTCAAAGTGAATTACTGGCATGTGTATGATAATTGACTCTACTCTTAACATGCATTGTAGTACTAATATTGTGTCTGTCACTGCTAAAGCAAGAAAATTTAGAGTTGGGCTGGCTGGACTGCTGGTGCTGTAGTCCACCAAGTCAAGGGGAAGTAGGTTCATAAAAGTTGCTCAATATGCTCTGTCTGAAATTGATGTTAGACTGGTAGTCCAATGGAAGAATGCGAATGTGCTTGTGACATGCTGACGTCTATCAGGAAACAGCAAAACCTACATGATCGCAGCTAACTTACGTCAATAGAATTAATCGGTATTAAATTTGAAAAACGTTTAATGTGTGAAGAGTTTGATGTAGTTCACCATCAACATCATCATCACCATCCCCAGCATCATCACCATAGTTGATTTAAGACTTGAACTTGAACCCAAATCTCATGCTATCCTGTCAGACACGTTTAGTCATTCATACCATTGTGACCACGCCACATCGTAACCAGCAATCATTCCCATGTTTCAGATAAAGAGGGCTCTAAAGGGCGACTTCATCATCATCATCATCATCATCATCATCATCATCATCATCATTGCTTATATTGTTATTGTATGGAAGCAGTTGATCAGTTCATGAAGCAATATTGTAATTGCAGGAGATATGGAGTTGTCGAGGGCAGATTTTGCTTTGAAGGGGGCTCTCGATGCGGCAAGGGAGAAGGCCTACATGTGTGCGTCACCGACCAAGGCGAAGAGATCACCAACTCCTTCTCGCTGGCCGCGCAAGGGAAGCTGGTCACTCGGAGAAGACCTGTGGCCAGGAAGATGTCAGGTGAGATCAGTGTCTTTCTTTACTTGAATCATCCAAACCTAAGTTATTTACCACCATATAAATAATCATTGTTTATAAAAAAATCTGGACTTTCACCGCCTCATATTCTACTAATACGGTATATGGCCATGTATGAGTCTTTGTTTTACAAGCAACGCTCACCGAAACAACCTCTCCAAATTTATAAAACTTTGTGATTGGGATCATTTCAGGTTCCGCAGCTGACTAAATGTTAAACTTGATGCTCCTAATCATATTTAATGTCGCAACGAATCGTTCAAATTGAAGTTTTTGAAAGTTAAAACTCCTTGTCTGCCACTGCCTGCCTGCCTGCCTGCATGTGTTGCTGTGGAAATGGCGAGGAGAATGCCAGCCGATACAAGTGTGCCAAGTCTCGGCACGTGGGGCCGAATGTAAATATTTACATGCCAAAGATACGTCATTGATTATAGTGTAATCAGGGTTTTGAAAACAGAAGACGAAATAAACTGTAGAGAAACAAATTGCGCTTAAATTGTGATCATCGACTAGCATAGCTGAGCTGACTGGTAGGTATAAATTCAGAGATCCAATGCTTGGTTGCCGGTTGCTGACAAAGGCTGAGTGTGGGTTTTCTCTGAGATTTTCTGCACTTTATCCAGGCAGAAACCTCTAACACCTACCCTTTTCCTACCTTTGCCCCATGTTAATTGAACAGACAAGTACATGGGGATGATAACTTAACTATCCCTGTCTATTATGTGAAGCAACAGCAGTATTATTTTGAATATTTAAAAAATATGGCAAGAAATATTTCAACGTGTACAAGTGTGAATACTACTGTACTTGTGACATAATTTAAAAAATGAAAACTAACACAGCAAATTCAGAAAAAAATAAAATTAACAAATGTTAAAAAATTTGAATGTTGGAACACATGTAACTAGCCGATACAGAGCAACGTTGCTAGCACAGTATCAGAACCATTTTTAAAGTTTTCTTGTCTACATTGTGCACTATCTGGCACGTACCTAAAGGAATCAATGGCATATCTTTAGCACAGGGTTGCAACTTACAAACTTTTCAAATCCTGGCCAAACGACAGATAAATCCGTGAAAAGCCGAGAAAATTACGAATTTACGAAGAAAGAAAAAAATGCACACACATATACGAACATTAATACAGAAACACAACTTCATTTTTATCCAATACCATTATGCAATGTTTCAGCATTGTTCCTTTAGGCAAAACTTCAATTTGTTATTTATATTGTTTACATTTTGGGAGATGGACTATTGCCTATTTAAGATTTGATTGCCGCTGAGCGTGGCTGCACCATTGTTTGTTGTTTATTGTAGCAGCTGCCCCGCGTGACGAAGCGGGGTACACAGCGATGACAGAGTGCATTCTGCACATAAGTCAAGTAGTATTGCGGGTCACAGGAGCTCATGTCACCACGGACAGTTCAACGATGACAGAGACTGAGTAATCCTACTCGCGCAACTGTACATGTCAACGAAGCAGGCTGACGAGTGACACAAGTAAACAAAGAATAGTCTACTTCCCATCTCGACCGCTGGCAATCAATTCGTGAAATAATTTACATGTGAAATAATGCTGTTTGAGGAGTAGACTAGTCTTATAACAGTAAAACATGGTTAATCCAAAACTGTATACTTAAAAAAATATCCCAATATTTCAAAGTTAATTCGAACGTTGGTCCCTTCCGAAATATGTGGCGTTACTTCGATAACATTCATTTGAAAGAAAAATTGTGATTTTTTGCGATTATATTCATTCAACTACAGGTACCCGAGAGTGTTCTCCGCAGTGGGTACGTGCAGCTGTGTGAGTGGTTGAGTCATGAGTTTTAGTTGGCTGCACTGCACTGTGTCCTTCAAAGCGGGACTTCCCCGTGTGAGCTGTCGATGTGTATCGCGATAAGCGCGCCAGCCTGCATGTCTTCAGCGTGTATTACAGTCAGCGAGCGTTCAGATAGATTATTGGAAGAGTGCAACAGTATTAGGCGGTAATTTTTACTACTGAAGAGGGAGTTTTTTTTTTTTTTTTTTTTTGGAATACGTTTTTCGCGAAGGTGATCGGTTTACAGAAAATGTAAAATTAAGATTTCAGGCGCGGTTTCCTAATTCAAAATGTCTAAACTGTGATACCGTTCGGGATTTGGTAAGTAAATTTCGTGTGACTGGCTCAGTTCACGATGTACCGGGAACAGGCAGGCCTACGCCTTTAACAGACGAAGAGCTTGATGAAATCTCCGATATAATGCTGCGTAGTCCAAGTAAATCAACACGAAAATTAGCTCAACAAACAGGAATCTTTAAGTAGACAGCACATAAAGCTGTAAGAGACAAGCTTCAGTTGTTCCCTTATAGTGAGCGATGTATGGAAGATAGACATATGCTCTCGCGGACTTTTTTGTAGAACTTATCGTGCTGAACAATTCTTACACTCATAGTATTTAGATATTTTTAACGGTTTGCCCAGCGTAAGCTTACAAAGCGCTCGACGCCAGGTATTGTATCGACTTTTCCACTAAAATCATTACTGCTCGACTTCCTTTGATCATAAATAAATTATTTTCTACAGAAATCATACCCGATATATCCTTTACAGAATGGTGAAAACCGCTTCAAAATCCATCCTGTGGTTCTCGAGTTTACCCGTAACATTCAAGAATCGGGGACTTTGTTTTATACTAAGTAGAGATGTTGCAAGCGACAGCCGTGCTACCAACGTAACTGCTGTAGGTAGCTCTCCCAGACGCATGTAGGCGCTGCGGGGAACATTCCCGGACTCACTGTATATCCCCCATATAATACGACGTAGTAAGTGCTTCTAGCGTCTATCCGCCAAAATGCCAATTTAAAAACGGCCAGCGACCTGCTCGGCATGCCTCCAACTCGCTACCGCAGCGGGAATCTTGGAGAACTAGGCCGACAGCAGCGCCAATCACGAGATCTCTCAGTGCCCGACCGCGATCTTGTGACTGCCACTCTTCTAAGACAGCGGGAATGTAGTCTAATGGATGGAGAGTGGCGTCGATGGCCTTACATCGCGACATTTTTCCGCGAACTCGGAACCGCAAGGACAGCGGGAATCCCGCCTATACCTCATCCACGGAATCTGTGAAGTAGGTTTGCGCATGACGTCACACAGAGGAAGTGAAAAGAGAATGCGATAGGTGGAGCTTGACAGCCCAGCCGTTGCGAGAGTGGGTTGAAGCCAAGGTCACGCCTCCCTCCTGCGCTTATTAATTTAGACCCGAGAAAGCTGCAAGTGACAGGCTACCCACAGATACTACCCGCATCTCATTCTTTGCCGCGACATGAGAGACGTTGCTCGCACCCCTAATCGGCCGCTTGTATATACTGCCCGCAGCACATTTCTTTCTTGCGACGTGTAAGTGAACTTCCCGCTGTGATATAATCTGTGCACTATGAATTCAACGTCTCGCCTCGCGTATTTAGTACGTAGTTATCCAAGGGATAAATAAATACTGTGTACCCCAGGGAACCTTTGGATAATTATATTTTAGTTGCAAACGAAATCTGTCTATCTGTTAGAACAGCAGCACTGGTTTAGCATATACATATGTTTACTGGCTGGCTGCATAATGCAGCGGTAATTTTCTTGTCTGCTCTACTCAGGATTGCAGAAACGAATACCGGCCCAGTCAGTTGTCGTTTGGGGGTGCGTAAAAGTGAGGGAGTAGTGTCAATAGATAGGTTGGTTGGTTTTTCAGTTGAGGGGCTGTGACAACGCGGTCATGTAGCCCCGTGTACTTTGGGTGTGTGTTAGAATCTGTCTGATGACCGGTGTTAATTGTGAAGGCTGTATTAGTCAGTGTTATCTCTAATTCAGGTAAGGACTGCAGACGATCAATTTCAAGTAGTTCCTACTTTTTTTTACCAAATGCTACCGTCAACGACACCTAGCTGTGAACTTGGCTACTAGATGCCATCACAACTTTGCACCTGGCAGCGAACGTTGGACCTAATAGAGCATTAATCAAATCTACAAATTTTAGCTTCACACAAGTGTAGTTAGTGGAAGGTTCTTTCACATCCATAAATTTGACATGGGACCGCCGGCTTTATTTCCCCTCCAAAGGAAGGCATACTGAGGGATTTCTAACGCTCTTAAGAAATCCGATGACTTCAGCCGGGTTTGAACCCGCGATCTTGGGGATAGAAGCTCAGCATGCTACCAACCACGCCACCGAAGCCGCCTTTCATTAGATATACTGACACATTAAAGATTAGCGGCTTCGGTGGCGTAATCGGTAGCATGCTGAGCTTCTATCCCCAAGATCGCGGGTTCAAATCTGTCCGAAGTCGTCGGATTTTTTAAGAGCATTATAAATCCCTCAGTATGCCTTCCTTCGGAGAGGAAGTAAAGTCGGCGGTCCCATGTCATAGATTTATGGCATGTTAAAGAACCTTCCATTAATTACACCTGTGTGAAGCTAAATTGTATAGGTTAAGAATGTAAACAACGCTCTTAGGTTCCTACGTTCGTTGACAAGAGCCGACTGCGGTGGCGTCTGGTAGCTAAGTTCTGAACTAGTAGTCGTTGACGGTGGCGTTTGGCGGCAAAAGTAGGAACTATTTGAAAAATTAAAAAGTCCTCAGTCCTTACTTGAATTAAAAAGCAGATAACACACACTAATACAGTCATTACAATTAACACTGGTTATCACACCGATTCTGCACACACCCAAAGTACACGGGGCTACATGACCGCATTGTCGCAGCCCCTAAACTTAAGAACCAACATTAAAGATCCTCTTCTGAGCAATATTAATTATGGCACCCCTGCATCTATGAAAGTCGCAGTAGTTAAAGGGACTGTTAATATTTAACATTGTTATTATTTACATTTAGCACTATGCACTTAGACTTGGCTCACCTCTCCTCCAGCAATATGCAGGCAGCAGCGGACAAGGAGTGGGGACAAAGTCAACCTTCAAAAGTTTCATTTTGAATGGCTCATGGCAATGTCAAGTGTGAATAGGTACCATGCATCAAGTTTAAGTTTTAGTCCACCCCAGAACCTGAAGTGATGCTGCTTGCCAAGTTCCATCAAAATCAGAGAGGTTCGCCTTGTTAGATTTATTCAGGAATTTAAAGATCACCAAACAGTTTGATTTATTTATCAAACATTTAAAAATAAGTTGAAGTACCTTTTTACGTCAAGCAAATATCTAAAATGTGTTCATTTCTGAAAAGCTTGAGAACTTGGTGTTTCTATAAGTGTTGCAACTATAATATTTTGAAATGCTTCAGTATCTTTAAATTCTTCTTTTTGTTCGTAGTGGTGTGCTATAATGGTTGGCAACTTAACTTCCAGCCTTTCCCACCATTACCTGAAATTGATGATGGTGATGATAACAATGTAATAATTTGTACCAGGTTAAATTCATGATTAATGAATGTGAGATTCTTGAAGTGAAAAATCATGTCCAGTGGTTTCGTTTCTACACACATCAAAAAAAGTTTTGCATCACCTCGGTTCCAAGAGTTCCGGAACCGTTAAATACAAAGGGAATAGAGATCAACACAAACAACATTTCAGCTCGTTTTATTGCTCATGAGACCCACACATTGCATGTTGTACCATCATACAGCTAGACTTTCAGCATTTGTGGTCCAGATTGCAGTACACACCACTACCTCTAATACCCAGTAGCACGTCCTCTTGCATTGATGCATGCCTGTATTCGCCGTGGCATACTATCCACAAGTTCATCAAGACACTGTTGGTCCAAATTGTCCCACTCCTCAACGACAATTCGGCGTAAATCTCTCAGAGTGGTTGGTGGGTCAAGACGTCCATAAACAGCCCTTTTCAACATATCCCAGGCATGTTCGATAGGGTTCATGTCTGGCGAACATGCTGGCCACTGTAGTCGAGCGATGTCGTTATCTTGAAGGAACGCATTCACAAGATGTGCACGATGAGGTCGAGAATTGTCGTCCATGAAGACAAATGCCTCTCCAATATTCTGCCGATATGGTTGCACTATGGGTCGGAGGATGTCATTCAGGTATCGTAAAGCCGTTTCGGAGCCTTCCATGACCACCAGTGGCGTACGTCGGCCCCACATAATGCCACCCCAAAACATCAGGGAACCACCACCTTGCTGCACTCGCTGGACAGTGTGTCTAAGACGTTCAGCCTGACCAGGGTGCCTCCAAACACGTCTCCGACGATTGTCTGGTTGAAGGCATATGCGACACTCATCGGTGAAGAGAACGTGATGCCAATTCCGTGGGGTCCATTCAGCATGTTGTTGGGCCCATCTGTACCGCGCTGCATGGTGTCGGGGTTGCAAAGCTGGACCTCGCCATGGACGTCGGGAGTGAAGTTGCGCATCATGCAGCCTATTGCGCACAGTTTGAGTTGAAACACGACGTCCTGTGGCTGAACGAAACGCATTATTCAACATGGTGGCATTGCTGTCAGGGTTCCTCCGAGCGGCAATCCGTAAGTAGCGGTCATCCACTACAGTAGTAGCCCTTGGGCGGCCTGAGCGAGGCCTGTCATCGACAGTTCCTGTATCTCTGTACCTCCTCCATGTCCGAACAACATCGCTTTGGTTCACTCTGAGACGCCTGGAAACTTCCCTTGTTGAGAGCCCTTCTTGACACAAAGTAACAATGCGGACGCGATCGAACTGCGGTATTGACCTTCTAGGCATGGTAGAACTACAGACAACATGAGCAGCGTACCTTCGTCCTGGTGGAATGACTGGAACTGATCGGCTGTCGTACCCCCTCCGTCTAATAGGCCCTGCTCATGCATGGTTGTTTACATCTTTGAGCAGTTTTAGTGACATCTATGAACAGTCAAAGGGACTGTATCTTGGATACAATATACACAGTCAACGTCTATATGCCGGAGATCTGGGAACCGAGGTGATGCAAAACTTTTTTTGATGTGTGTATATAGTAAATAGGAAGTCACTTAACTCCTCGACAACATCACCACAACCACCACCACCACCACCACCACGTCTCTTTAGAGATTTGTATTTGTATTTCTTCAACTAAATTAGGTCTAAATATCGTGTACACATTCTAGTTTGAATATTAATTAATGGTAGTTTCATTGAAAGAGAACTTTGTATCATTGTTAATATGTTATCTGTTTTCCTACCAATAATCTCTGTCAAAATCTGTTCTGAAAGTTTTTTTTTAACCAATGTAGCCAAGGGCAGCAGTTGGTTTATGTGTCGAGTTCTTTGGAGAGAGATATGGATTATAAGAATTCAATACTGATGTGTTACTCCACTTAGCACTGAAACTGTGTACCCCAGGGACCTTTGTTTCATGATCATTTGGTTTTGGCAACCCCTCAGCCTCCCGCTGCCTTGACTTTGCTTTTATCTCGACATGCTTCCATTTGGCACCCTTGCATCTAGCAAGTGACATCTACTTGTACATAAAAACCTGAGCTTGTCTTCTCTGAATACTGAGTTCTTATTTTCTTCTATTTTCATTATTACTGTGTTTACCTAATTTTCGAATACATCAGTTTCAAGAGTCTTTTTAATGAGTTGTATGTCTGAATATGTAAAATTCCTATTTCTTCCCTGGTGTACGGTAAGTGTCCTAAAAGATAAGGCATACAGTTCCAGTATTAAGGAATGTATGCTTCATGTAATGGGATTATACGTGAGAGGTGTGGATTAAAAAAAGAATGCTGTTTGATGTTACAGCTATGGACAGCCCTCGTAAGCAGCTCCATTCGAGGGCGGAAACTCGTATCTCGGATCTGAGTTGTGCGGAGGCGTTTCAACAGCAACAAGTGTTGGCGGATCTGAGTCGTAGTATGTGTAGTGAAGACATATGCTGCAGCGACAGCATGCATGACCCATCTCGTCATCCCAGTGCTGAAGATCTCCTCTGTCCCTGCAGGTAGGAATATTCTAGTCTGCAAAAGATTGGGAAAGAAATTTGTTGAAAATTTGAAATTTTAGAATATTACTGTATATTTATGCAAATTGGTAGCTATGCATGTTACACTGCAAGGCCATGGGGTCAGGGTATCGCCCCTGACTCAGATGTTGAGTGGGATCGAACCCCACTGTTGGCCATTCTTGAAATAGTTTTCAGTAGTTTCCCATTTTCATCTTCTAGGCAAATGCTGAGACTGTGCTTTATAACAAGTCATGGACACATGCTTCCAACACCTTCCTCAGTTTAATTCTTCATTCATTTCACGTAATTTTCTCCTCTGATGAGATTGGCATCATGAAGGGCACCTGGCAATAGAAACCATTGTAACTCATCTCATCCCTGACCCTATCAATATGAGAATGATAAGGGGTAGCAATACATACAGCTGACAAGACTAAAAATGAATTTTCAACATAGATATCATCATCGTAAAGCTCGCGTATGTTTGGGATAAATCCATTGCCATTTTTCTGATTTCTTGTTCTTGGTTTGGGGCCCTCTGTCCTTTCCGTCTCCTTCAATGTTGGTCCAGAACAAGTAATCTACTGTGTCATGATGTTATTTGAAACTCATCATCAGTTATTTAAAGTAAAAGCATAGTTGCACTAGGAGAAATTTATGTCAGTATGGACATACCAGTAGCGGCTATTCAGGTGAAGAGAGTGAAGAGCCTCTTCACTAGTCATCTCTTAAAATAAATATTACGTTATCTTATTTAAATTAAAACGTAGCCACCGTTTAATGTAGTGTACTATTTCTACACTCCATTGTTAGATGGCACTGCATGACCACAGATTGCCCTTGCCCTGTATGCGGCCTTAGTATCAGTTGTACACGCTGTCGCTAGATGGTACTAATGTAGCGTGGAAAGAAACCTGCAGATGACGAAGTAACTTGAAATATCAGCAACTTCGTCTCGTTGCCATGGTAACCTAAAGCAGTGGTGACGTCATTACATGCCGTTATACAGAGAGGGATCGTACGAGTGAAGAATTTGCTGCCTCTGCCAGGAACTTCGTCTAGTATACGCTGCCGAAGTGACGCGCCTAGCAACCGTATGGGCGCAGCCACATTGGACCCAAACAACTGGTTGTTAGGTTTTTTGTACATAGGAAGCTGCATTAACGCTGCTCAGTGTCTTGAATTTTGTTGATTAAAAGGTGTAATATACGTGAAATAAGGCAAACGTCTCCTGTGAAGATCATCTACAATGTTGGAGCTACAAAATAGAAGAGAAATTTTGTGGATAAAGTACGAGAATTTTGCGAGATAGTATGAATAAAGTCGACCTCATTCCTGAGGCAAGAATTGCACGGCGGGTACTACAAATTATAAATATTTATTTATAACATCATTTAGTTGATACAGTATATCTCATATAGAGAGGTATTTAGGACATATATGTCACATAAAGGGATTTTTGGCTCATGTGGGGGAGTGTAGTTGTAATTAAATATGGTTTGTACCATAAGTATTATAAACGAAAACCTACATAACCTTACAGCTGATTCACTAACAGCAATAAATTTTCTCCTACAACTTTTCTGAGTGGTGATTTTCACTTAATTAATTTAAGCAGTGAATTGTGTTTCCAACTAACAATTAGGCCTATCTCAGACTGAAAATGTCTGCCTAAATATTTTATTTTTTGCACTTTCAGAAAACAATAAATTATCATGTACCAGTAGCCTAGTAGTTGGCATCACGTCAGGCTTGTCTTTCTGTTACGTTGAAGATTGGATTTATATTTCCGATGAATAGTATTAACTTAATACGTTACATACCCTGGTGTTGATGGAAGGTGGCGGCTTTTAGTGTATACCGTAATGTTTTCGTTGAAGGACACAGTATAAATTTTATTATAAATTCCCTTCAGTAGGTGGAAAGACGAAGACAAAAGGGATTTATTAAATTGTGGACGTCCAAAGGAATTAATAGAACTGTGCACTAAAAAGAAATCAAGAAAACCGGTAAGTCCTATAGCCTTCATTGTAAGGGATCTTGGTTCGAACAGTTCACATGGTTGTGCAGTAGATTTTTTTCTTAAACAAACTGTTCTGTTGGACTTGCCTATTTTTTAGTAACAAATGTGGTGTCTGGAATAAACAAGGTTTCGGTGATTTCCAAAACATTACGCGGAACGCAGTTTTTCTTGTTTGAAAAGACTAAAAACTTTTACAAGAAATACAATATCCTAGTCCAGACTTACATCATAGGCTGTTATCACCATACACCGTGAATTGTTGCTGAAACTAATTGAAGACCAGCCCTTCTAGGAGGATATCATAGATAAGTTTGTCAACCATAAGGAACGGAGGATTGATTTATTACGTAAAAAATAGGTGAGTTTGACTTTTTAGTACGGTAATTTATATTTGGTCAAGTATTCGTTTCTTAGCATTCGGTGGCGTAGTCGGTAGCATGCTGAACTGCTATGCCCAAGATAGCGGGTTCAAACCTGGCCGAAGTCGTCGGATTTTTTAAGAGCGTTAAAATCCTTCAGTATGCTTTCCTTCGGAGGGGAAGTAAAGCCGGCGGTCCCATGTCATAGATTTATGGCATGTAAAAGATCCTTTCACATACTAAACTTGTGTAAAGCAAAATTTGTTAGGTTTGACTTCGTCAGAACGCTCTATCAAAGTTCCAACGTTCACCACTAGGTATCATTGATATCTGGTGGTGAAAGTTGGAACTACTTGAAATTGAACGGAACTTGTAGCTCACCCTTTAGGGTGTCCGCTGGAAGCAGCTACAGACTCAGGCGAGCCGAACATGGGCTCGGACACTCCCGGCACTAAAAGCCATACGATAAATAAATAGCATTCAAATACGAAAAGAAATATGTTAATATTCATAAACGCTGTATCGCTGAAATTGAGTTTGGCTCTTCACCAACTTTCTCATCTAAGAGCCGCCACTGGGACATACTGTATTCATTATAAGCAGCATTCAATGTCCACAATCCATTAGTGATCGTTTTTTTCTTTTGAAAGTTATTACAAAGTGTAGTACTGCAAAATGGTTGTGATGTGGACGTAACTATACCACAGACAAATGTTGATTACAGACACACAGTGCACAACATAAATATGGAATTTGTAGCATAAATATTTTTGTATCGTTTCTCATTCAACGAAACCATACATATTTACTAGTATGGGCTGCATCATTGCTTTATATTGATATACAGTATAGGTACTTACATAACAATCTGTGTGGTATGCGTATTCAATAGTAATTGATCTCATGATGTCATTCCTCATGCAAATTCACAAGAAAATCACAGTAAGTAATGCTGCCATAAAATGCAAAATTATAGGACAAAATCTGTCCGTTTCCAAATCTTTTGTATAAATCAGAAATCCGTGTTTAACGGTAAGCAGCATTAATAACTTGACTTGTTAAGTAACACATGATCATACCAATTACTGTTACAGGTAAACTGTAGTTGTATTGTTACATGATTTAAGTCAAAATTCAAATGAAAATTACACTGAAAATATTTATAGCAATTCCAAAATTGCCTCTACTACAAGTAGATTATGACAAATGCAGACATATTAATAGGCCTACTTATGCATATTTGGTATTTGACTGAATTTTTTGGAAACGTCATCTACTGTTCTATGTCAACTGAGGTTCTCGGCTACATTTACAAGGAACAGCAGTCCAATGGCATGCTTCCCGGAAATTCATTTTACGGGAAATGTTTTCCACACAACGAAGGCAATGAAACTGTCCACTTCCAGATGATTTATAAAAATTCAAATTGTCTGCAGTTTATGCATTTTTTTACACATATGAGTGTACCATCAGATCCATGGAGGTTACTTCACCATTTGTGTGGTTATAGTAGAGTAAACTTTTTATTTTTTATTGGTATTCTGCCCGAAGGCAGCTCCCCAAGCCGGAGTTTACTTGCGATAGGGTGGCCAGGGCCTTTCCGCTCCTCCTTATGTTGGCCAACAGCGCGCAGTACCTAGAACCGGCATACCATCCAAGTTCCGACTGCGCCCAATGTTGCTTAACTGCAGAGTTCTCATGGGATCCGGTGTTTCAACACGGCTAGGCCGTAGCTAGAGTAAACTTACCGACTTATTATTTTGTTCTTCAACAGTTTCATTGGTTAATGCATAGTAGAAATAGTACGGTACCACTGATTGTATAGGTTTGGTGGTAAAGAATACGAAGATACAATTGTAGTAAATCTTAAAATGGACAAGTCTTATCGGTTTTTATGCAACTGCAATTCACATGGAATAAATATTTTATAATACCGTTCCAACAAAAGTGAGACCATTCGAAGCCAGCTCCATATCTGTGAACTAATTTTGATGATTCTACTTATATTAGATTTCTGGTATGGTACGGTAAGAGCCTGTACTATACTGCACGCGTTTTCCTTACCAACATAGGACACACCATTCAGAGGATAGGACATCTTTGAATAACCAAATTTTTGTTCCGTACTTGTTGTGTTTCAATAGGCAAGTATGTACTGACAGAAGGGACACTTTCCTGTGAAGGGAACGATATGCTTATCAGCAGAAGCTGTAACGTATTTTTCGTGGGGTTTTATGCAACTGGCATAAGTCAGTAGGAAGCCATTCTATATTTATTTACGCGGCAAATTGTTCAGCCAAGATAATTTTTCATGTTAATTTATTATTATTATTATTAATTTATTATAATTATTATTAAGGTATTTTCGGAGCATTTTATAAAAATTATTAGCATTCAGATAGGTTTTCTATGTCTTAGAAAACGCTATCAAGCAAATTATTACGAACGACGATATCATAGAAAATTATCTGATTACGGAATTTTACGGAGTTTTTGTCAGTTAGGGTATTTGAGAGAGATGACTCACTGGGATTTCAAGTACACGCTGAATCTTGTCGAGGAGCATGACGCAATCTTGGGTCGCAAGGTCTAGAAAAGGCGAATTGTGGAAACGGAAATCGACTTCTCCCTCCCGCGGAGTGTAATGAGGAAGGAGTGGGGATCTAGCGCGTAGGGTGCAGCCAATCAGTGGCGACGACGTAAGCTAGATGTCGGTACCATGGTGGGGGAGCCAACAGGTGCATATATCGTTCGACGCGCCGTGAAACAAGAACAATCTGTGTAGTTCTTGCCGAGTGTGGATATACGCGGGAATCGCTCCGATGTTCCGTGGAAGAGGACTATCTGTGAAATACTTGAGGTGTACGGTCGCAAGTGCGTGTCGCTCCGATGTTCAGTGGAGTTAGCGACGAACTTTTGTAAAACTTGGTTGTACGAGTGTTTGGGTCCGAGGTACGGACCATAGAATTATCTAATCTACCAGAATATCATCAAATTCCGACGGAGATGACGACGTCCAGGAGACTGTGAGAAGCTCACAACATCTTCAAGAACGAGGGAAATGCTTTGGCAATTTCCAGTGGTAAGCGCCAATGACGCAGAAATACGCAATCTCTCATTTTCTTTGTTCTACATTTCATATTTCAGTAACTTCATAGCTTGGAAATACGAGTAAAATCAATTTATCAGACTCCGTTTTCACGTAATTTTCTATCGGTAATATTCAAATCACAACGCTCCAATTTAAATTTTATACTTATTATTATTAATTTTGCTATTCTTGTTTTATATAATAAATTCATTTCTTTTACAATGCAATCTTTGCTTTCAGTAGGTAGCATTAGATATAGACCAATTCCTTCTCCTGATACAATTGTTTGTTGGGTTAATGATCAAATCATACCACGATCTGAGTGAATAGAGTCTTGAAGGTGTTCTGCCAGAGCTAGACGTTGTTAAATACAAATTTAGATTTCAACATTGCGTTGAGGTCTTGGCGCCCATTAAAACAACATAGCTTAGGCAAAGGTAAACAGTTACATTTCTCACCCAACAGTTAGGAGCTAGCAAAACGTCTCATTTGTACGCTCAACGTGGAGCAAAGTAGATAACGTTTCACTTGGCGCCCAACGTGGGGCTGAAAACCTAATAACATTTGTGGAAGGAGAAGGGTATATATTTCTGTGCCTGTATTTTGGGGGTTATTTGTCTGTATCAGTGTATATCATTATGGGGGATGAGAAAGAAAGACAGATGAGGTTACGTAGTGGTCATCAACGGGAGAGTGATGATACGAGCAGTATGTCGAGTGATGGTAGTACCGGGGTAGCGGAGGTAAATCCCGATACTGAAACAGGGAGTGTAGGCGGCCAACCAGAATTAAAAACTTTACTTCTCGAGTTTATGTATCAGAACAAAGTTAGTAGTGATGCCTTAAATGCAAAGTTAGAACAGAATAACGCTAAATTAGAACAAAACAGTAGGGAAAATAAAGAAAGTACAGAAGCTTTAAATGCAAAGTTAGAACAGAATAACGCTAAACTAGAACAAAACAGTAGGGAAAATAAAGAAAGTACAGAAGCTTTAAATGCAAAGTTAGAACAGAATAACGCTAAACTAGAACAAAACAGTAGGGAAAATAAAGAAAGTACAGAAGCTTTAAATGCAAAGTTAGATCAGAATAACGCTAAACTAGAACAAAACAGTAGGGAAAATAAAGAAAGTACAGAAGCTTTAAATGCAAAATTAGAACAGAATAACGCTAAACTAGAACAAAACAGTAGGGAAAATAAAGAGAGTAATAGGGAATTGAGCGATAGTTTAAACGCCAGATTAGAACAAAACAGTAGGGAAATGAGTGACAAATTCGAACTGATTAGAGGTGAGATCCGGGGGGTGATGGAAGAAAAGGCTAAAGAGATTATTGCAGATGTAGACAGAAAATTAGGAAAAGTACAGGAGGAGTTGGAAATTAGAATCAGTACACAGGCTGAAAATTTAAAAGAACTAGTGCAACTGGAAACACAGCAGGTCAAAAAGCAATTGGGGGGAGAAATTGACAAAATTCAGGTAGCTACTAAAGAGGTTAAGGAACAGCTGGGGGGTAGAATTGAGAAAGTCCACTCACAAGTAGTTGCAGAAGTAAATGATTTAAGAGAGAGTAATAGGGAAAGCATTAGCAAGATTGAGGAGAAACAAGCAAAGCTATATGATAAAGTAGAAGAATCAGAAGGAAACATTAAATTAACAGTAAACAGTATTGAGAGGAAGGCTGAGGAGAAAATCGCAGAATTAGAATTAAAATTAAAAGCTAGGATCAGGCAAGAAAATAGTCAGAATAGGCCAGTTTTGGTGAATAGCACACACAGGGAGGTAGAACTGGGTAAGTTCAGCAATCGACAGGGGTGCCCAATGGAGTTCATGAACACTATAGAAAATAAATTCGGGGAGAGGTTGGAAAATGGTAGTATTGAGTGGTGCCAGGTAGTTGAAATTTTAGAACAAGTGTTTGTGGGGGAAACGAGGAATTGGTTTGCTGTCTACAGAGACAAGTTTACTGATATGAATGATTTTAAAATAAAATTCTGTGAAAAGTTCTGGAATGAGGTTATTCAGTCGCAGCATCGTGAGGGAGTAGTGTGTGGTAAATATAACCCTAAAGGAAGCTCCACCATGACCGAATACTTTTTAGGGCAGGTATTAGTGTGTAAATATCTGGATGGCTTGAAGGAGGAAAGTGATGTGGTAAGGTTGCTACTTAGGCACTTTCCCTATAGGATCAAGGAGGCTGCTTGTATCCAGAATGTAAAGACTATATCACAAGTAGAAAATTTGTTAAGCACATTTGGTGCACTAGGGAGAGGGGGTTATGAGGACAATTTCAATAGGAACCAGGGTAATAATAATAATAGACCTAATGAAGCCAGGCATCAGGAAGTTCAAGGGAACGGTGGCGAAGGGGCCAATGCTCAAAATAGAAATAATAATAATCAGCTAAATCAGAACAGAGGAAATGGCTATGGTAATCAGTATCAAGGGAGGAACAATGATTACAGGGGAAATCAAGGGAGAAACAATGATTTCAGGGGAAATCAAGGGAGAAATTATAATGACAATAATTACAACCAGAATAGGGGTCAAGGAAGAGGACAGCCTAGTGGTAGTAATATACAGCCAAACAATGACAACACAGCCCAGAACAACCAGACCAGTGCAGTAGTAACTAGTACTACGGCCAGCTGTAGCGGTTCTTTAAACGCGAACCAGGCTGCGAAGTAAGGTCAGAATCTCAGTCTGTAGCATGCCCTGTCCATACAATTATACAGGAACCCTATGACCTAAATGTAAGAAATGAATTATTACATGAACTAAATGATGAAGGTATTATTCAGGAAGTGGTTAGTAAGAGCCCCATAGTTAAATTTAACGTGTCCGAGGCGTACACAGATGTTTTAATTGATAGTGGTTGTATGAAGAGTTGCATAAGTAGTGCATTTTATGATAAAATGAAAGGAACTGGAGTAAATTTTGAGGAGATGCCAATTAAAAGCACTTTTGTTATCACAGCTGTTGGGAAGAGGTCTAAAGTAATTTCTAAGCAAGTTTTAGTAGACATTAAAATTAATAATCATGTAGAGAAGCAGATTTGCCTTGTAATTCCAAATTTAGTATTCAGTGTTATCTTGGGTTCAGAGTGGCTAAGTAGAGTGTCTGGTAACTTATGTTATGATGTAGGGAGTTTGAAATTTAAATGGGGAGATTCTGAAGTAGAAGTAGCGTTCAATGACCATATTCAGAGGAGTAGTATTGTAGGTGTGATTTGTACTTTAAATGAGATATCGCCAGCCGTAGAGCGGGGTTCTCCATGTTTTGTGGGCAGTGTGATTACGAACGGAAGTCTAGAGGACTCGTTACGTGAGGCTGCATTTCAGGGAAATATAGAGGATGAACAGTGTGTTCGGCTCTATGATGTGTTATTGTGTAATAGGAGAGTTTTTGACGATCGCATTGGTATGGCCAATTGCTATACACATTCATTGAACGTTATTGATAGGTCAGTATTCACAGGACATAGATATCCTGTACCTTTCGCTTATCAGAGTGCAGTTGAGGCACAAATTAATCAGATGCTTGAAGATGGGATTATTGAGCACTCGAACAGTCCATATGTTAATTCTTTGATCACGGTACCCAAGACCGACGGCACTGTTCGTATTTGTTTAGACGCACGTTTGGTTAACAGTAGAATTAGTTCAGATCAGCTGAAATCTATGTCAATAGAGGAATTAATGCAAACATTTGAGGGGAAGAAGTATTTCACTTGTGTAGATTTGAGTTCCAGTTTTTGGCAAGTGCCACTTATGTACGAAGATAGACCATTTACAGCTTTTAGTCATAAATATAACCTTTATCAATTTTGTAGAACACCTTATGGGTTAAAGAGTAGTTCAGCAGCTTTAATTAGGGCTTTAAACATCGCATTAGGGGATGACACAGGAGAGTTTGTAACCATTTACATAGATGATATGGTAATTAGTTCACGCAGTTTTGAGGAGCATCTATGTCATTTAAATATAGTTTTTCAGAAGTTAGATCAGGCAGGGTTCACTTTGAAGCTGTCTAAGTCGTCATTCTGTCAGTCAGAAGTGACATTTTTAGGTCATAGAGTGTCGAGTAGAGGTGTGACACCATAGGAAAGTAGGGTTAGCATGTGTGGACAGTAGCAACAGGGCATCGTTACAGACACTGAGAAATAGGTAAGCAGAGCAACGTGATGACGTTCATTTAAGGGAGCCACTTGCAAGGTTGGAAGAAGGTGACGCAGGAACATTTATAGTTTCCAAACGTATTGGAAAAACAGCATATGTGCTGGAGGATAGTAAGGGAAACAGATTATACGGGACGTATAATATACATAGTCTTCGAAAATATGTGTCATAAAGTGAGGATGTTTAGCTGGCGAGCCAGCCTATCAAATGAGTAAGTGTGGTGTCTGGTGCGTGGAAGATCTGGTCTTTAAGGCAGGCGTATCAGAAGTCACACAGGGGGGTAGTATGTAAGTAAATGAGAGTTTTTAAGGTACAGGGAAATATGACGGGATTGTCGGATGCTGTTGAGCACTAAATTGTCTCGATGCACCAAGGCCATTTTTGGCAGCGCTGATGGGTTCCCATTTATCTCCAAGAGATGGGGGAGCGCTTGAATAGGGCTTGTTAGCTTAAGGCGTCCACGAGATAAAAGATGGGCCATCAGAATGCGAGACAGTCCTTCATGAAACTCATACATATCAGCACACGTGATTTCTGTTTACGGCCTCGCCATGTAAGATTTGTAAGTGTGTAATTTAAGATAATTTGTACAATGGTATTATGTGTGTGAGGAGAAATGGTCTGTGTTGAGAACTAGTATTAAGTAGAATATGGTTAACGGGAACTTAACAAGACAGGGCGATTACGGCACAGAAATATTTGGTGTTATATGTAATGCGCATTTACTGTTTTTTTTTTCAGAAGTCAATATTCATTTAATCTACTTTAAAGAGAGATTAAGTATTATGGTCACGAGGCGCTGCCACAGTAGTGTGATCGTGTGCTCAGTGATAAGTGGAATTAAATGTCACCATAAGGAGGGGACCTCCAGTGAAATTAGGGAGTTCTATGGTGATATAAATATATCAGAACACCTTCAATGCGTGTGATATGACATCATAAATACATAGTGCTCACACATTAATTATGTCTATTTCTCCAACATAGAGAAATTTGAGAGGCGGAAATATCCGTGGAACACTATTCCATATGTAAAACATTGGACTGGTTGCAAAGTGCAATCCATAGTGACAACAAACTTTGACGCAAAGTGCGTGAAGAAAAAATATGAGTGTATATATCTGTAATTTAGGGTGATTTCGTTTATGTAATATGTATTTTGGATGGGGTTTATTAACGTGTCTGGGATAATCGGATAATGGACCGTCGTCACGGTAAATCATCCGATGATCCGAGGCGAATATGTAACGTATTTTTCGTGGGGTTTTATGCAACTGGCATAAGTCAGTAGGAAGCCATTCTATATTTATTTACGCGGCAAATTGTTCAGCCAAGATAATTTTTCATGTTAATTTATTATTATTATTATTAATTTATTATAATTATTATTAAGGTATTTTCGGAGCATTTTATAAAAATTATTAGCATTCAGATAGGTTTTCTATGTCTTAGAAAACGCTATCAAGCAAATTATTACGAACGACGATATCATAGAAAATTATCTGATTACGGAATTTTACGGAGTTTTTGTCAGTTAGGGTATTTGAGAGAGATGACTCACTGGGATTTCAAGTACACGCTGAATCTTGTCGAGGAGCATGACGCAATCTTGGGTCGCAAGGTCTAGAAAAGGCGAATTGTGGAAACGGAAATCGACTTCTCCCTCCCGCGGAGTGTAATGAGGAAGGAGTGGGGATCTAGCGCGTAGGGTGCAGCCAATCAGTGGCGACGACGTAAGCTAGATGTCGGTACCATGGTGGGGGAGCCAACAGGTGCATATATCGTTCGACGCGCCGTGAAACAAGAACAATCTGTGTAGTTCTTGCCGAGTGTGGATATACGCGGGAATCGCTCCGATGTTCCGTGGAAGAGGACTATCTGTGAAATACTTGAGGTGTACGGTCGCAAGTGCGTGTCGCTCCGATGTTCAGTGGAGTTAGCGACGAACTTTTGTAAAACTTGGTTGTACGAGTGTTTGGGTCCGAGGTACGGACCATAGAATTATCTAATCTACCAGAATATCATCAAATTCCGACGGAGATGACGACGTCCAGGAGACTGTGAGAAGCTCACAACATCTTCAAGAACGAGGGAAATGCTTTGGCAATTTCCAGTGGTAAGCGCCAATGACGCAGAAATACGCAATCTCTCATTTTCTTTGTTCTACATTTCATATTTCAGTAACTTCATAGCTTGGAAATACGAGTAAAATCAATTTATCAGACTCCGTTTTCACGTAATTTTCTATCGGTAATATTCAAATCACAACGCTCCAATTTAAATTTTATACTTATTATTATTAATTTTGCTATTCTTGTTTTATATAATAAATTCATTTCTTTTACAATGCAATCTTTGCTTTCAGTAGGTAGCATTAGATATAGACCAATTCCTTCTCCTGATACAATTGTTTGTTGGGTTAATGATCAAATCATACCACGATCTGAGTGAATAGAGTCTTGAAGGTGTTCTGCCAGAGCTAGACGTTGTTAAATACAAATTTAGATTTCAACATTGCGTTGAGGTCTTGGCGCCCATTAAAACAACATAGCTTAGGCAAAGGTAAACAGTTACATTTCTCACCCAACAGTTAGGAGCTAGCAAAACGTCTCATTTGTACGCTCAACGTGGAGCAAAGTAGATAACGTTTCAAAGCACTTAGAAACGTGTTGAGGTATCCTCCTTTAGAGGAAACCATTAAATAAAATATTAATGGTACACCATACATGATGATCAACTGAGTCTGCAGCTGGACATCACAACACAGACCTGGACAGTAAGTAAGGCTATGGCATCACTGCTTTGGTGAGGGAACTATCCGATCAACACCGATTCTGGCTGGCCAACGATGATCACGTATCGTATGGGCCCTGTGCAGTCTCTGGAGTGCTGCACCAGTTGCATCAGCAAACTGGAAGTTCACTCGATAGCCACCAACACACCCACTGTGCTCTTTAGCCATACAGACAGAAACAAATCAATAGGTTCGTGGGTTGTACATATGCCTTAAATAGGTCTCAAACATGTAAGAAATTGAATTGATACCAAAAACATCAGACATACAGTACATTTAAGGGTTTTTTCTTGGCATGTTGACATTAACTAACTTAATAAATTTCTAAAATTTTGAAATTCATTGTTTTTCAGTCGGTCAAAGCCATTGTACCCATAATCGGTGGTTCCCTAAACCTGAAAAAATGTACATGAGATTAATAAATACACTTGGATGAACAGGTTCGATCATCAAGCGATCATCATGAGATCCTTTACACTTGGCTATTAAATCTATGTCTACAAGTATGGGTGAAGGTATTTACAATGATTATACACGTATTTAGTTGCAGTAGTAATTAAACTTGTTGTGTATTCGAACTCGTAGAAATGTATGTTCCAAAGAAATTTCACCCACAACAGTTGGTAACTCATAGACACCACCAGAGACTCAGTTATCGATTACTCGATCTCATGAGAGCCATACATACATTGTTGCGCACTGATCTGTACATTGTTTGGTTTTCTCATAATAAATTGTCATGTGGCTGATCGGTTCGTGGAATTGTCAATCTTAGAAAATACGAAGCTTAGAAAACACACAGAAAACTAGCACAAGTAGTTCAGATTTGTTAGTAATATATTAATTTTTTGTTGAGATACTAATAGTGGTGATTGACCTTCAAGTTTGCTTGCTTGGTGTGACTATGTGATTGTTATTAATTGGTCAGGTTGGTGTGAATTGTGAACTTAGCTGTTTGGGCGATGTGTGGTCCGTTCCCATGCTACTGCTGACACCGCTGCCTGCACTGAATTGGACAGGATTTCCTGTCTTGTCTCATTATCTCTTATTTCCCTTGCATTACTAACTGCCTGCTTTCGTCGAGCAATGTAGCATACTGTATGTTTGCTGCCAAGTTTAGAACATCCTAATATGGTGTACTGTATGTTACTGTATCCTAGACATCCTCAACTATTAAAGGCCAGTTATCATTCCTGCCACACATAAGCTCTTTAAGCGCAAATCACCTGTAATCTCTTTTTTAGGATTAGGGAACTGCCCATTACAATTGGGTACAATCGTGTTGACAAACTGAGAAGCATTAATTTTCAATTACTAAGGCAACACTGAAAAATGGTTTCCAACACGATAATATTTCTAAAATTTACTAAAATTAACTTTATTAACATTAATGACAAGTGTCAAATCTATTATCAGACATACGATGTTACAATTGAGCTTGTATTCAAACAGGTTACATCATGGCAGCAGTTCTCCCTTCTGGTCATCAGCAGAGTCTGCAGCGGGACATCACAACGCAGACCTGGACAGTAACTATGGCTGTGGTGACACAGCGTCGGTGAGCGAGCTACCCGATCAACACTACCATCACCCTGATTCTGGCTGGCCGATGGTGGCCACGGACGGTTCGGGCCCTGTGTCGTCCCTGGAGCGCTGCGCCAGTTGCATCAGCAAACTGGGAGCTCCTTCCATGTCCCGTTCCTCAACGGCCACCAACACCAACACACCCACTGTGCCCTTTAGCCCTGCCTGGACCATGGATGGCGTTGCAGCAATCTGTCATCATCATGCCTACAGCACGAGAAGCAACGCGGGGAGTAGCGGTTGTGACAGAGTGTCCATCTCGTCACATGGGAGTAGTGGGAATTCAGAATACTGTGTTCCAAGGTTCTCCAACAGTAACCCACCAGAAGCGTGTTGGTATGATCGCCCCCGAACAGTTCTATCCAACAACCCTCCGCCTCCTCATGCAAATTCTCTTCCGCCAGTTCCTCCAAAGAGTCCAAAGACGGCTTCTGTACCCAATTCCAACAGTGGACATCCTTCTCTGCTAAGTCATGCAAACAAGCCCCTCCCAATGCCAGCAACAGATCCTTGTCGGTGCCAGTGCTGTCCGCCAACACGCCCACCCAAACCACCACAGATGTCTCCATCGTCAGCCACGGACTCCCCGTCGAAGAAGAAAATAAAGAAACCTCCTATGCCTTTACCACTGCCGCCACCTCAGCCAATGCCAATCAATCAACAGCCAATATGTACATGCCATCACCATCCTGCTGTCATTTTCCATCAACCACAACAGCAAGCTCAGCCACCACAAAGACCCGACAGCAGCCTACTCGTTGGACCCTACGAGAACTACGATGTTCCCAAGTCACTCCTTGGTGGCTCCTACTCAAAAGTGAGTTTCAGTTTATTTACTGTTGTTGACTGAGCATTTTCTCATTATTCATGGACTGTTGGGCCAAACATATTATTGGTATATTAATTGGTGTTTTTTTAGACACATACCAAGAATCTCTCCCTTTTTATCTCACATCAATAATAGGACAATATGTTATAATTTGGTGTATTTGTGTCTGCTTAACCTTTTAAGTGCCGAGTTTTTCATTCGCATTTAAAAATAATTGCATTAGTATTAATTTTTAATTTATCAAGGGGGGCTTAAAATGTCTATAGGTTTTGGGTAATTATTTGTCTAAATGTAATCTAATTGTAAATTCAAACAATCCTACATTTATATAAATTTTTATTTTGAGAGGAAACAAAATCAAAATTATTGTGCCAATGCTTGCATCATCATACCAAGTAAGGGGTACAAAATTTCTTAAAATCAGTAGGCAAGTATAATTGTTCCTCCTTACTAGTACAAACACTTACTGTATATTCTTTGATCCGAAATCACAACACGACGTGAAGGATTTGCTTCATATTCCGCCATGCCTGTTAGGGTTGCCAGACGTTCCGTTTTACCCGGAACAATTCCGTTTTTTCTTATTTTGTTCCCCGTTCTGTTTTAATCTTTAACAGAACGCCAAATGTTCCGATTTATGGTTAATATATTCAATTTCACACCGATTTTCAAATTTCCCGCTTGAGCAATCAATGGCGATTGTTGTTAGTGACGTCAAATAGCATCGGCACCGGCACGCCGGCCTCATTGCTTTACTTTACTGACTGGTAGGGTACAGGTGCAAGTTTGAAAGAGAAATTGATTTCTATGTCTGTGTCAGATAAATGGGTACATGTTACAGATTTATTAGGGGCAACAACATTAAGGAATATCTTAGTCCTTGTGCAGTTCATACTCAGCATTTTCCCCTCCAATGCTTTTACGGAGAGAGTTCTTTCTGTCATGAATATCAAATGGAGAGATGATAGAAACAGAAGCTCCATTAGTTTGATAAAACAAGAATTGTTCACATATTTCAATTATGACGAAAATTGTAGTGAGTTTTATCAGAAGGTACTTACAGATTAAAATATCCTTGCAAAGGGTCGTTCAAATGAAAAAGTATTTGTAAATTGCTGGTGTCATAGGCCTATATGATATGTCAGCAATGTCTAGTTTTAATTTAGTGTATTTGATTTGTAAGAGGATATAAGGAAACCAGAGATATATAAGCAAAGCGAACTGATGTGAGTTTAATAATAATAACGAACTGATGTACATGGATGGCAAAAGCGGAACCGCGCAAACTAAACATGTGCGAACATGGCGCGAGTTTTAGACAAAACTGAAGCATAAAAGGGCAGGTGGCAGCACCTTACATATATAGAACCGCATAACCGCATACTTGATAAACAAGAATAAAACTACCAAAGTTACAACACTTCCCCTCAAGTACAGGTTCATACAATCTTTACACTCTCCAAACCAGCAAACTTCAAGCAATGTTCATGTTTCATTCGACTTAAACTCTTCGTGAGAAAGTCAGTAACTTGATCGTTTGTAGAGATATACTTCAAAACAAAAAATTTATACTCAAAGACTTCGCGAACAAAGTGATGTTTGATATCAATATGTTTGCTTCTACTGTGATACATCGCGTTCTTTGCCAAATTAATTGCACTTTGATTATCACAAAAGATGAACATAGTGGCTAAGTCTTTGAAGCCTAACTCGAGCAGAAATCGACGTAAGTACACAGCTTCCTTGGCGCACTCTGACAATGCCATGTACTCGGCCTCCGTGGTGCTAAGGGCCACGGTTCTTTGTTTTCTTGAGTCCCACGATATAGGGCATCCACTGAGCAGGAACACGTATCCCGTGTGAGAACCGCATACTTGATATACAAGAATAAAACTACCAAAGTTACAACATGATTATGTAATGTTTATTTTATACACATGTGTATTGTTTATTACAACATTTAATAACCTTGATTTTAAAAAAATGTTTTGGGACATGTATTCCGCCTGTTTACATCTCAGACGAACTCCATCTGTAGAGGACAGACACCTACAAAATGTTCTGTTTGTTACTTCCGGAAGCAAAAATCCAAAATCAAGTAGTACTACATTATGCCCAATAGATGGCAGAACATGCCTGAGATCGGCACGGCACTCGAAAGCGAATGGTGAACCTGAAAAAAGGAAAGTTCTTTTGCAACGTTTATAGATGGCCGAAGCACTCAACGGGTTAAGTAAACATGCCTCGATGCCTTGAAAATATGGCTGTTGCTTTGAATTGGCTACTCTGGACAGCGTGTCACTCAAATGAATCGATATTGCAACTGCTTGACATTAAAATTTAATTTTCTTTTTTAAATAGTATTTTTAACATTTTCGATGTGTGAAGGAGCTTTTAGGGTATGAACCCATTAGTTTTTATTAGCTTACCTTTTTGTTCAAATATATTACCAGTAAAAAGCATGAAAGTTTTTGATACGTTAGGGCGACTCTTTATTAGTGTGAGTCAGCAATACCTCAGGTACTTGGCCACCTAGCCAGTCACAGCTTAAATAAACATGCCTTGATAACATGGCTGTTGCTTTGAATACTATGGACAGCGTGTCACTCCAATGAATCAATATCGCAGAATAAAAAGTTGATGTTAATCGACCCATGAAGATGAGCATCAACATGATTGGGGTACAAAATAATGAGTCTGAAAAGTCTGATTGGATTAAACATAAATGAATCCATCTCGTAAATGAGTCGTACGATTACTTACATATGATACCACTATACCCTTTCAGACAGTCGGATTGGGAGAGAGAAATAGTTTCCTTTAACTATAAACTTATGTAGCCATTGTTTTTACTGTGTAATTTATCTTTCGGTATGGACTGAGTCATTAAATTGTACATGTTGGACATTACATTGATGGTATGATGAGTATTTTCTTTGACAAAGTCATTAGTTTTTTTTTTTTTCCCGTGTAGCCTCCTGAGAGGCCGAGTGCAGGTCTTTCTAGTCGACACCCGTGGGGGACCTGCGCGTCGGGATGAGAGATGAAATGAATGGATGAAAGTGGGCAAGGATGTGGAAGGAAGGGGCCGTGGCCTGTCAGAAGGTACTGTCCCAGCATTTGCCTGGTGTTGAAAATGGGAAACCACGGAAAACCATTTCAAGGACAGCCGACGGTGGGGCTCGAACCCACGCGTCTACCGAGTCAGCAGAGAGCTTGGCCCCATGACCTATCGCCGCACTTTAGCCAGCGTAGCCACTACTGTCGGTTAACTCTTCCAAGAGCAGTGATGCAGTCTCCTTAACCTGAACTTAACTTCTGTCTCTAACTGACTTTGCCATTAAAAATATTCATCATGATAGGTCTACTGTGTGGGTGAACCCTTTGGCACATACAATTGAATTATGTCGTCCATACCAAAAGATAAAATAGTTCCCTTTAAAGTTTACTACTCCCATTTGACTAGAGAAACTTATTGAGGGGATTGTATCTACCTGTTTCTCTGTATTGCACTCTATAGGTAGGTGACCGCCTTTTCAGGATGTTAAGGAGTGATTGTTGTTGGGATTCGTATAATGGATAAACAGTGATCGTGAAAACATGGACGTCTTACTTAGCAGCCATCTTTTATTACACTAACTTATATCAAAGAGCTTCAAACATAAAGAATAAATACAAGAAATAAACCAAAGTAGAAATACATGAAATAAGCCAAAGATGTCCATCTTCTCAGTCCTCCACATCCTCCCCACCCTGGTCTATCTCGAGAGGGAAGACCAGCTGTACAGGCCGACTAATCTTGGTCCCGTTGGCCATCTGAAGGATGAGGGTTCGCACCTTGTTGTCCCTGCCTGGTCGCCTTTCAGTTATTCGCGCCTTCTGCCACATGTGTCTAGGTCGCATGTCGTCCTGTAGTAGTACTATATCTCCTACTCGGCACTCCTTCGTCTGTCCATTTGGGCGGCGTACTTCGTGGTAGCTTCTCAGATCAAGAAGATACTCATTCCTCCATCTCTTGAGGAAGTCCTCCTGCATTTTCTCTCTAAGTCTCCTCTCCTTCCTCAGGTCTATTCGGGTCGTGGGTTCGGAGACGTTGGGCAGGGTAGTCAGCCGTTCCCCAGTCAGGAAATGACTTGGAGTCAGTGTCTCCGAGCCATCTTGGATTATGGGTCGGGAGTTAATGGCGGCTTCTACTTCTACCAATAGAGTTTGGAGTGTGTCCTCACTAATCAGAGCCTTTCCCAATACCTTTCTAAGGCATCTTTTAGTCGTACCCACCATTCTTTCCCACCAGCCTCCCCACCAAGCCGCCCGTGGGGCTATAAATTTCCACTGGACTCCGTTGTGGGCGAAGTGCTGGCTCGTTCGTGGGTCAGTGAGGACTTGGCTGAGTTGTGTCATTTCTTTGTGTGCTGCCTGGAACGTTCTAGCGTTGTCTGAGTAAATGGTGTTTGGAAGTCCTCTTCGTCCCGCAAATCGTCTGAGAGCCATCAGAAACTTCTCCGTAGTCATGTCCAAAGCCAGCTCAAGGTGAAGGGCCCTTGTAGTCGCACATGTGAAAAGCACAATATATGATTTCTGTACGGGATTCCCCACCTTAACGAGTAGTGGCCCTGCAAAATCCACACCCGTAACTGCAAATGGCGTAGTAAGTCGCACACGTTCTGGAGGCAACGGGGCTTCGATCTCGTTACCTTGTTGGCTTCTGGCGATCTTACACGGTAAGCACGTGTGGATGACCTTCTTGACAGCCTGGCGTGCCTTGAGGATCCAAAATTCTTCGCGTAGTACAGAGAGAACGATTCGTACTCCAAGGTGGTGTAGCCGTATGTGAGTCTGGAGGATCAACAACTTAGTGAAGTGGTGTGCACCATCGAGTACTATAGGATGTTTCTGCTGCGTTGGCAGGTCTGCATGGTGGAGGCGCCCTCCCAGTCGAATAAGGCCGTCCTGTAAGAAGGGGTTGTAGCGGGCAATCCTGGACTTCCCAGACAAGTTTCTCTCTCTTGTCAGAGCGTCGTACTCTTCGGAAAAGCACTCACGTTGGACTGTACGTATCCAGCACAATCGGGAAGCCTCTAATTCACGTGCAGTGAGATTCCCAGAATTTTTCTCCGACTGTCTCCATTTCAAGGACAGCCGACGGTGGGGCTCGAACCCACGCGTCTACCGAGTCAGCAGAGAGCTTGGCCCCATGACCTATCGCCGCACTTTAGCCAGCATAGCCACTACTGTCGGTTAACTCTTCCAAGAGCAGTGATGCAGTCTCCTTAACCTGAACTTAACTTCTGTCTCTAACTGACTTTGCCATTAAAAATATTCATCATGATAGGTCTACTGTGTGGGTGAACCCTTTGGCACATACAATTGAATTATGTCGTCCATACCAAAAGATAAAATAGTTCCCTTTAAAGTTTACTACTCCCATTTGACTAGAGAAACTTATTGAGGGGATTGTATCTACCTGTTTCTCTGTATTGCACTCTATAGGTAGGTGACCGCCTTTTCAGGATGTTAAGGAGTGATTGTTTCAACAGTCTCTACCCTGCAGATTACCAAGACGCTGAGGAGAGAGACATAGTTAAATCATTTGAAAATAATAGTTACTGTATATTATTCTTAATCAGATAGATTTTCATGAATGAAAAAATAGTACTGAAAGTTAGTACTCATTCTTACAAATTTAGTGTGCACAATGCTTAGTTAATAAAGTAGTTCATCTGTTTATTATATTTTAATTCCAATTTCGTTTGTGTGAACGTAGCTTGATGATTTTTTTCTTTTTTAATTCCTCAACAGTAGCTACATCTAAGCAATCAAAACAAACCATTGGCTTTCACATTAACCATATTGGATAATATACTAGTATTCATAATAACTCAGTTAATGAAATTTAATAATGATACCTGTCAATACTACTATGTATACATAACTTAATGATGATAATGATAATAATAATAATAATAATAATAATAATAATAATAATAATAATAATAATAATATCATATGGCCTCAGGTGTCGGGTGCAAGCTTTGTTATTTGACACCTAAAGGGTAGCTTGCATGTCGAATTTCGTTGTTCCTTGAAGCACTATGAAAGTCAAGGAGGTTAGATATCTAAGCTCCTTGAACACTATAGCGCTTTCTAGTAGAGAAATGAGGAACTTTGTGTTGGCGGTAAATCCCGAGATTAAATTTTCCATTATGAGCACGGCCTGCTGAATTCAAATGGGTTCTTTGACATACCAACATCGTATGACATGGTGTCGTATTTTTGCCGCCTTTCAAAATTAACTTACCACGGCCAGGAGCGAACCTGCAAGCTTGGGGTTAGTAGACCGACACGTTGACCACTCACCCACTGTGGCAAGCTATAATTCGGTGATACCTGTCAATACTATTATGTATACATAATTCAATGGTGATACCTGTTAATACTATTATGTATACATAATTCAATGGTGATACCTGTTAATACTATTATGTATACATAATTCAATGGTGATACCTGTTAATTCTATTATGTATACATAATTCAATGATGATACCTGTTAATACTATTATGTATATATAATTCAATGGTGATACCTGTCAATACTATTATGTATACATAATTCAATGGTGATACCTGTTAATACTATTATGTATATATAATTCAATGGTGATACCTGTCAATACTATTATGTATACATAATTCAATGGTGATACCTGTTAATACTATTATGTATACATAATTTAATGGTGATACCTGTTAATTCTATTATGTATACATAATTTAATGATGATACCTGTTAATACTATTATGTATATATAATTCAATGATGATACCTGTTAATACTATTATGTATACATAATTTAATGATGGTACTGTATCATTATTCTATAGTGTCTTAATGTACTATACTAATCATGATTATATTTCTATTCCAGGACCCTAGAGAAGAAGCAAAGTTTGCCGACTCACAAAACAGACTATCCCTCAGTGCACAGCCATCAGAAGAATACTACGATACCCCTAAGAATATTAAGGAATGTTTAGCTATTTCAGGGAGCACCGATCCAACAGTAAACCCTCAATATGGCAACTATGACACACCTCCTACGATGAAAACACTACGCAAAGCTTGTGGCTGCATAATCAAGTACGCCAAGAAATCTGTTATAGTAACCTCCTCGGTGGAATCAACAAGAATGGTTGTAGAACACGAGGATGTTACTGCAGATTGCCCCTGCCAGCGAGTCATGTGCTGGGCCGAGAACTGGATGATGTTACCTTACTGCCGTCGTGGGAATGGAATGGAGAACACTGGAGTACCTATCCACAAAGTGAAACTAAGTGGTGAGGGAAAGATGCCTGTTGTGAATGCTAGTGGGGAGATAGCTATTTACGCCACTGTTGATAAATCCAAGAAGACCAACAGGAAAGGTCAACTCCCTTGCTCTTGCTCAGTAAGTATTACACATCAGGGGGAGGAATGCTCAAGGCCAGAACACCAGTCTGATTGTGCTAATTATGTAAACGTGGAGCCCGGTATGGAGGTTTCGAACACTAGTGATTGTGGTGCGACAGTGCCCAGTGAGAGTAATGGCGTTGGTGCTAACTATCAAAATATTGACTTTGCGCAATCATTGGAATATTATGAGAATTCCAAAGATGTGCTTCAGCGAGCTGGTATCAGCCAGCAGGACATGGACAATATGGCGAGTGAACTGGCTAGTGAATCGTCTAGGTTTCGTGATGATAGTGTCGTCTCCTACACAATCAGTAATGGGGTTAAATTCTGTAATAAATGTGGGCATGCCTGCCACATATTCTCACCAGGTCAGCAACACCATCAACCACCCAATCCAGACATGGAGACTTCCACATTATCTGAGAGTTTAGATTCCAATAGCAATAGGCAAGATGACTACTTGATGATGGAACCTGCAAAAACTATGAAAACACCACAAGGATGTGCAAGTGAAGCCAGCGGGAAGAACTACCCTGGTTACTTGCCAATGTCACCAATTACTAGCGGGAATGCTGCTTGCAATAAAAGTGAAATTCTCAAGCTAAAAGTTGACCACAATTCTTCAGGTCTTCCTTCTGAAAAAGCTGCTAGTATCCCCAGCTTGGCTGGCCCCATAGGTCCTGCAGTAGACAGGAGCAGAAAGCGATCTGAAGTTGACTTCCCTCGGGTTCCTGGTTCGGCTATGATGCATCACTCTGCCAATAGCCCATACTTACGAAGACTGTTGATGGAATCGAGTGATGAAGTTAGGAGACAGCACTTACTGAGCAGAAAGCGATCAAGCTCAGCAGATTCTTCAAGATACCTTGATGAGTTTGATGACTTTGAAGGGAGTAGTGTTACAGAGAGAGGAATTTCTATGTCTCAGACGAAATTGAGTACACCTGAGAGTTCAAGGAAATGTCCTGCTCCAGCCCCAACTAGCAGTGAAGAAAGTCCAAAGAAACCTCCTGCAGAGCCACCAGTTGAAGTTGAGCCAACTCCATGTGTTCCAGTGGAAACCAAACAGGAGGTTGTTGAAACTACTGTGGTTGATGCAACAGGACCAGAACCAGAGGAGGCAATGGTTGCTGTAGAGAACTTGACAGATGATGGCAGCACAAGCAGTGGATCATTGCGAACACTAATCCGTGAGTGTCTGGTAGATCCTCAACAGCAACCACAAGGAACATCACCATCTGCCGTACACATCAGGCGTTCTTCAAGTGTACCCTGCAAATCGGGCAACAATCGTGACTCGTCCAGTTCTAATGATTCAGGCGTATCAACTGGATCGCTAAAACATCGTGGTGCAGACTTTGCTGAGTTTGAGCTGCCCCTCACGACAGCTATGTCTACGAGAAGGCATCATCACGCTGTGTCAAGACATCCAGGAGCATTGACTAATTGCCTCCATGCATCCCTCCCAAGGAGATCAAAGTCTGTAGATCCACTTCGAGAGATCAGCTTCCAGTTCCAAAAGATCAAAATACCAGCCAAGTCATCTTCAGCAGAAGCAGAAGTTCCCATCTGTCCCACAAAGAGAGATGGAACAAAAGGTACTAAGTTACATTACTTAGTTTGCTTGTCCTAACTAAGGCAATTATTAGGCTGAGGATTTATGTGCACTAGAAACAAGTAAAATAAATGGGAAAAGTCTTATGTA
This sequence comes from Meconema thalassinum, assembly GCA_946902985.2. Taxonomy (NCBI): domain Eukaryota; kingdom Metazoa; phylum Arthropoda; class Insecta; order Orthoptera; family Tettigoniidae; genus Meconema; species Meconema thalassinum. Next base: position 1,215,488,756 of record OX336388.2, read on the forward strand.
GGCCTATAAATATTGTAGATTAATCACCAAGAAAGAAAAGCATATTTGTAGACCCGTATGAACTGTACATACACAAAGAGCAAGTAGGTAGCCAGCAAAATGTCTAGTATTCTATGATTTGCTTCATTTCTTCTTTATTTTACATGAATCATGTCTTGAAATCTTATGTTATATTGCTGTTATACTGTATTCTAAATCAAATGAATATTTTATACTGTTAGGTATTCAATGTGTAATCTTCCATTTTTCCATTTATTGCTTTAATTTTAGCTCTTTTTATTTTTATGTTATTTGTTGCATATAATGAGGAACCCTCATTTTTAGAAAATAAAAGTTAAAATAGTGTTGAGAAAAAACAACAATAAGTAGGGTTTAAAGTGGTAAATAAAATTCGATTACAGTGTTATTTTACATTAAAAATTATGATCATATTCAATAATTTGGCTTTATTAAAACACACTTTATTTTGTATACATTTTATGGACAATTTTACATAGAAATTACTAGGGGTCTTCGGTACTGAAAATTTGGGTTTGGTACGGTTCGATTCGGTAAAAAAATTTGTACTTCGGTTCTCGGTACAAAATTGGTTCGGTTCAGCTCGGCTGATTTTCACACGCTAAACTAGAGTAATTTGTAAACCATTAACAAAAAAGTAACACATGACTTCTAATGATTATAAAGTAAACCAAATATTTGCCAAATAGCACAATTTATATTTAAAATACAGAAAAAATGTACAGTTAATAATCTCATACAATGTTCCATTAACTTTCAAACTTGCCCTTTTAGTGTGGAGTAAGTCAATTGATGCATACATTAAATTGACATTAGGCTCACACTGGAACACTTAAGTCCATAATTTAAAATTTTATTTATCAGAAGAGTTATTGTGCTCTAGTATTTAACTAACTATTGAAGTAAAAGTTTGATGATAAAGGACAATACTTTGGATGTCTGAAAAAAAGGTTTCCTTAAATTACGGTATTTATGTCTCTTGTACCGAACCGAACATTTTACAGAGTTTTTTTATCGTCTTGAACCGAGGTCGGTAATTTCCTTTGTACCGTACCGTAACCGAAAAATCGGTGCACCGTCGACCCCTAGAAATTACTTACTGAACAATTTTAGATTAACGAATAATGAAGAGGTGTGTATGCAAAAATAATTAAATGATAAATAATTACCATATATAAGAAAGTAATAAGTAAATTATAAATAACAATTAAATATATACCAGTAATTAATTAAAATATATAAAATGAATATTTATAACCAAATGCGTTGTTTCAATTATTATGTCGTGTTGTGTACAAGAAGTTATTATTGCCTGTTCTTGTCCATTTGACAAGATTTCTATTGTCCCTGCGGTAGGGCACGGAGAAATATTGTGATGATATGTGATCGGCATCGCATTCTGACTTCACGGTCAGGTACGGAGAAATATAGTGATGTTACACGATCGGCGCTGCCTTCCTTTGACAGTAGAACATGGAGAAACATCGCAATATACCAATCGGTGCCACTTTTGGTCATTTAATGAGATTCCCATTATCCTTGAGGTCCGGCACGTTAAAATATTGCTTTGTTACGCAATCAGCGTCGCTTGACAAGAACCCCGTTGTCATCATCATCGGTTGCGGAAAATATCTCTATGTTACACAATAGCTGCCACTCTCGCTAGTTTGACGTGATTCGTGTCTTCACGGTCAGACGTGGAGAAATATCGTGATTTTACACAATTGGCGCCGCACCCGACCATTCAACTACATTCTCGCTGTCCTTGCAAGGGTGTTATTTCGTGAATAACTTTTCAAAACAGTATTTTTTGTGATTTTGCAAAATAAAATAATTTTGCGTTATTTTATGACTACATTTTGACATATTTCCCAAATTTAGTGGTCTAGGATGGAAATGACATGTTTCTGTTAGGATTTCACCAATAAATGATTCACAAAAAGCCAGGGTTCCTAAATATACCATATTTTATATTTCAGCAAACATGAAGAATCTTCAGTAAACTGACAGAACTCTTTTCTCTTCCAGGATTCCAAAGTCCAGGGGGCGATGGTGCTATGGTGGTGCCATACATGGATTCCCGCAGTACGAGTAGTGGGACATCAGACATGTCGGACTATATCGAGACACTTTCACTATCATCACACAGCTCATCAGATACACCAGACAGCCTAAGGTAAATGCTACTGTATCATCTTCCTCAGCAGTTACCGGTACTACTTTATACCCTCGTGAGAAAAATGTTTCTGCAAATTAAGTCTCTCGCTACACCTTAGGAAAGCAAAGACAATTCCACACAGGCCATAGAAGCCCCCAAAGAGCAGTGGAAGGAAGAGACTGCTAATGTTTCATACATAGGCACTAGTTGGGTTGGAGTTGTCAGCGTTTTGCCCCCACCACCTTTGCTCTCATGAATTACCCTGGTGCTCGTTTTATTGGGCATTTCTAAAGTGTTAGTTTTGTTTCTAAAATCTTCTACCTGGGTGTGAATCAAATCCACTCCCTTTGAGTTAGAATCACAACATCTCTTCTGACTGAGTCATAAAGCCTCCATGAATTGAATCAGCCGGAGCTGAAACGTATTAAGTCACTTTTCACTACTTTTCAGGAGATAGAGAAAACGTCATTGACAGAACAGTACTTAACAAACACACTATATTAGTCATCTATGTTGTGAAACAACTATTTAGGTTATATTTGCGTTAACGGAATGAAAAATCCAAAGCCTGCTTCCAGTCTCCGACCGGGTCAGGAATGGAATGAATGAAGCCCCTATCTAGCGGCGAGGATATGGACTGTGCCGGCTGCCGAGGCCTGACGCACTCCTCTGGGGCAATGATTAAATGAATGACAGATGAAATGAAATGATAGTGGAGAGTGTTGCTGAAATGAAATTTTGACAGGGAAAACCGGAGTACCCGGAGAAAAACCTGTCTGCCTCCGTTTTGTCCAGCACAGATCTCACATGGAGTGACCGGGATTTGAACCACGGACCCAGCGGTGAGAGGCCAGCGTGCTGCCGCCTAAGCCACGGAGGCTTCCGATAACGGAATATCAATCTTAATTTAAGAAAGATAGTTTTCAAATCAATTTTGGAAACGGAGCCTTTCAGCTCCTTGGTTAGTTTAGCACAATATAAAGCCATCCAGAATGAATCTTCCACCTGATATTTTATATTAAAATGGATTTTTAACATAAAAACCACCTAAACCCTGTACAAATGTGAATTACAACAGCACTAAAACACGCGGGAATCTTGCAGTGCGGCCAACTTTAAGTACGGAATACGGCACTGAAAGGCAGCAAGTCATTGACTTAATGCCTTTCTCCTCTGATCACACTACATTAGCAGTGGTTTCTGGCTTAAACAGAAGGCTGACTTAATTCTTTCTTATACCGCTCCAAGGCACTTGGGTCAATACTTCAGAATACTAACTCTTGGTGTCCACTCCCGGACCCTCTCAGGAGTAGCGATCTGTGCACTACCTCCCTGTGGAGGTCCAGGCGCGGACACCAAGAGCTCGCTGATGAGGCAGCTTGGTGTTCCTAGGCGAAACCCCACACAAGACACGGCATAAACCTAGAAAAATTGCTGAGGTTTTGCTTAATAATAGTTCTGGTTTCACTGTGAGGTGGCAATGTAAGTGGAATATCAAAATTGTAGAGTAGATGGTCTATATGGCTCTTACGAAGTCAGTTCCTACATCAGTCTCTTGATGTTGCAACTTCTCAGTCGGTCAACACAATACAATCCCAATTACTGGGAAATATGAAAAACAACCTAAAAATAATTAGGGCCTACATGTCATTAAAAAGTATTTGTAACAGATTACAGAAGAGGGAAAATCTCTAAGATGACATGTTTTGCTCATCAGATCTCAAAGTTCAAATCAAGTCAAAATAGCTCTACAAGACACTATTAAATCCCACAATGTCAATCATGAAACTGAAAAACGGACCTCAAACAACAACCCTAATAAGATCAACAGAATCGTAAAAATGTATGACTTTCAGCTGTTAAAAAACTGTAGAATTAAGACCCCTCAAAACGATTTTTTTTTTATTAATATCTATAAGGCTACTAGGTTGAAAAATTATAAATCCACTCATAAATGGTCACCCTCCCTCCTCCAAACTTATCCATATGTTGTTGTTTGAGTCTTCAATCTTTTGACTGGTTTGATGCAGATCTCCATGTCTCCCTGTCCTGAGTTAATAGTTTCATCTCTACATACTGTAGCTACCACACCCTACATCCGAGGCAATCTGTTTAACATATTCTAACCTTGGTCTACCCCTACAGTTCTTGTCCTCGACCCTTCTCTCCATAACTAAGCTTGCTATTCCTGGGTGTCTTAGTATGTGTCCTACCAACCAATCTCTTCTCTTCATTAGCATTCGCCAGAAACATCTCTCCTCTCCCACTCGTCTTAATACCTCTACGTTTGTAACCCTATCTACCCATCTGATCTTCACCACATTTCAAACGCTTCAATTCTCCTCTTTTCTGCTGCACCAATAGTCCAAGTTTCACTTCCATAGAGTGCGATGCCCCAGACAAAGGTTTTCAAAAATGTCTTCCTAATACCTAAATCTATATTCGATGTCAACAGATTCCTTTTCTGTAGAAATGCTTTCCTTGCCTGAGCCAACCTACTTTTTATATCCTCTTTGGTTCGTCCATCACTGGTTATTTTGCTTCCTAAGTAACAGAAGTCTCCCGCTTCCTTTAGTTTTTCACCTGACAATGTGATGTCCATAGAGGTTTCTGATTTATTGCGGCCGTATTCCAATATTTTTGTTTTACATTTATTAATTTTATCATGAATTCTTTCCTCAAGACGGAGTCCATACCATTCAAAAACTCATTCAAATCCTGAGGCGTGTCGGCCAAGATGGCAATGTCATCAGCAAATCTCAGAGTTGAAATTATTTCTCCTTGAATCTTGACTCCCACTTTAAATTTCTCTCTAATTTCCTTCATTGCTTGTTCAATGTAAAGATTGAAAAGTATGGGTGATAAGTTGCAGCCTTGCCTCACACCTTTCTGAATACCAGCTTCTCTCTCATGTCCATCAGCTTGAATGACTGCTGTCTGGTTTCTGTACAGATTGTAGATCACCCTCCCATCCCAGTACTTTATTTCAATCATTTTCAAAATGTCAAACAATTTAGTCCAATCAACGTTATCAAAAGCTTTTTCTAAGTCTACAAATGCCATGAACGTTCCCTTATCTTTTCTCATTCAACCTTCCAAAATCAGCCTAAGACCTAGTATAGCTTCACCTGTTCCTACATTTCTCCTGAAACCAAACTGGTCTTAACCCAACTCCGCTTCTATCTGGCTTTCCATCCTCTTGTAAATTATTCCTGACAGGATCTTTGATGCATGAGTAATCAAGCTTATTGTACGGTAATCCTCACATCTGTCTGCTCCCACTTTCTTCGGTATAGGGATGATAACATTCTTTTTGAAATCAGAGGGTACCTCACCTGTCTCATAAATCCTACACACCAAGTGAAATAACCTGAACTGACCTTCATCACCTATGCAGCGTAGCAACTCAATCGGTATATCATCTATGCCTGGTGCTTTGTTCCTGCCTAAGTCTTCCAATGCTCTGTCAAATTCTGATCTCAATATTAAATCTCCTTTCGCATCCTCATCAATTTCCTCCTCCCTTTCCATTACATGACTCTCAATCTCCTTTCCATTGTACAAACACTCAATGTTAGCTTTCCATCTCTCAACCTTTTCTTCCCTATCTGTTAGAGGCTTTCCATTTGTGTCCTTAATATTACAACATTTAGTCTTCTTTTCCCCAAATGTATTCTTAATCCTTCGATAAGCTGTGTCTACTTTTCCTAATTTCAGACTATTTTCTATACCTGCACATTTCTCATTCAACCATTCTTCTTTCGCTACCTTGCACTTCTTGTTAACCTCATTTCTCAGATGTCTGTATTCTGCTTTCCCCTTTTCATCTCTTACATTCTTGTGTTTCCGCCTTTCATCCATCAATTCTAGTATATCCTGAGTGATCCACGGTTTTCTGCCTATTCTTGCTTTCCTACCAATGTTTTCTTCTGCAGATTTTGATATTTCATTCTTCAAAATCCACATAGGCTTGGTTAATGCTGCCTAGAAATACTTAAATCAATAAGCCCCCAGAATAGAAATATAAACTCTGAAGCAGTAAATTTCTGCAAGTGTGTTGCAATGATGATATATATTAATGTGTTTTGGTATTTCAAGTCAAGCGGTTATACAACAACATATAAGTGACAAGGCCAAAAACAATCTACAAATGTGAACACAAATAAGCAGTAAAACTTTGGCACTAAGAGGGTTATTTATTATGTCAGGTTATTCATGAAAATAGTCTCAAGAAATGCTGCTCGAGTTTATAAGTCTCAGTGGATGAATACCATTGCAGCTTCTTGCTCGAGTACCCGGTAGTCATCAATGAATTCGGAACATCTCATAACATTACCTATGGTAATTCCTAATGTGTTTTCTTTTGCAGACTGGGGCGCCCAGCCACTACTACTCTGAGGCCGAGGTCAGGCAAGGAGTACCAACTGATTGATCGCTCAATCCTGGATGGAGACATGAAGGTATAAGCTTGTGAGTAAATGCTGATGACTCAGTGGCTATTCTGACATCATGCATCTTCATTTTAATAATCTGCTGAAAATTAAATCACAATTATTTTTAAGTTGTGTACGATTCCAGTCGAGTTTTATAATATTCTTGACCTTGCTGGTCAGTTTCACTTTACGGCAGGACCATACAGATGTCTGTGGATTGCACTCCACCATGTTGCTCAGTACTCGAGCAGTCAGGCAGTGTGTGTTTTAGAGGGGGAATAGAGAGAATATTGTCATTCTGAGCATAAATGTAATTTTCTTTCTTCAGCTTTTCTCAATTAATTGGGGTCGCCAGAGCCAACCAGGCAACGACAACCATGGAGCTACTATACAGTATGAATAATGTGCATGCAAAAGAACCATGGTATACCCTTCCCAATATTGGTTCACTTTATGTGCCTTTTCACTGCTATGTTTGACGCTCAATCACCAGTGAACAGACGCACATTAGTAATATCCAGCAATTCTTCTCTTTTGCGCACAAATCACAGCAAAAACCTGGAAGAATTGCTGGATTTTCACTACTTGGCCATGAAAGCCAATATACCAATATGTATTTGGTTATTCATGTTTCATTTGAGGGGCTTGGACACACTGTGTGCATAGATAACCTGTGGTATTGTGGTGTCTGTGGTAGTGTGTGTATTTGTATTTCTGGGAAGGAGGTGGCCGTGGTCATCCTCTAGTAGAACAGGAGAAACCACAGAAAACCACTTCCAAGATGGCTAAGGTTGGAATGGAATCTGCAGTACCTCTTCTCAGATTTGCATCACGAGGCTGAATGAATCTAATTTCAGCCCTAAGACCAGAATATTAAATTTCTTGGCAGAGCCAGGAATCGAACCCAGGCCACAGTCAAGAATGCTAGCGGCTACACTATGAGGTGGACACACAAATAATAATCAAAGCTGCACTGTTCCTGCAGCTCAATCTCACAGATGCCAAAGTAATTAGATTGTATCCCAAATTACCTCATGTGGACCAGATGAACTCAGTGTTTTGCCCCTTAAAACAACAATCATTACCATCATTTAGCTATATTTAGCACTATATATCTTCTGTGGTTTTGGCTGATTGTTTAAGAACCTACTAGAATAGCTATTTTCAAGTCCATTAGGATGACTACCTTTTCAAATATTCAAAATCTATGTAGGATCTGTTGTAAAGCCATGGAGACACCCTCTGTTTCTCCATCTTCTTCTTCATGTGCCCCGTCCTCCAAGAACATCGATCAGTAGCATGATCTGCTGCTTGTCCATAGCTTTTCTAAACAGCGACTCTGTATCCAGTCCAAACCACTGGCTAAGTTCTTTAGCCAGGTTATTCTTCTATGCCCTGGACCCATAATGCCATCAATCTTCCCTTGAAAAATTAATTGCAACATTTTGTATTAGTTTTTGTGCATGAAATGACCAAAATATTCTAGTTTTCTCCTTTTAATGAAATTGAGAATACCGTATCTGAAACTTTGTTCATATGCCGCAGTACTTCCACATTAGTGATTTCAGCTATCCATTAAGTTGATTTATTCATGTTAACAGTACTCAAATTTTCTCAGCATAATGATGGTGAGGTTATGGCTTTTAATTACAGATAATGTGTTTAATTTTCAGCCTCACTGCACAGTCCCAGAGAAGTCTCCTCATCAGCTGCGAGGGCTGGTGGCACCATATGCCAACATCACCCCTGTTCCTGAGAAATCTGAATCCCCATCGCCGGGTTACATGAGCGGCTCGCCGGGCCAGGAACGGGAGGACCAGCCACATCACACACTCACATATCCACCTACCACATATGCAAAGGATTGAGTTGAATAACCAGAACTTCATACCTCATCAATGTAATATAGAACTACAGGACTGAAAGAGAAACCAAGGCAAAGATATAACCCATTTTTAATATTAGGTTAAGAAACTAAATTCAATTATCAATAATGAATATAATGGCCAGATGGCATGAGTGCTTGTACATAATACAGTATAATAGCAAGCAAGGATGAGTGATGGTGCTGAGAGGTGTGGAATCTGATTACCTGATAGTGATGAATAACCCCCAAGAGTATACCAAATCTGCTCACGGTATGACATGGTATTATATAATTAATATCCTCAAACTGAGCTTAAAAGTATCTTTTTTTAAGTGAATTGTATTATTATCTTTATCTATAATCTTTTATCATTAAGCATAATATTTTGATAACATCCAGAAAAGAAGTATTTAGTGATTTGGAGTGGAGTTAACATTTTTAAATAAATAAATTTAAAAAAATTGTAGAATTTGTCTTCACCATTATTGTAAATGAGCTGTAAGTTAGCTTCACTTGTTTTTAATGAAGAAAGAAAGATCTTAAAAAAGGAAGGAAAAAACTTTTTCTACGATTATAAAAAAAAACTTTGTGAATTGTAGGGCATTTTTCTGTCATATACGAATAGTTCTTTGTCCATCCTTGTAATTGATTGAGTGAAATATTTTCTACTATTGAATTTAGAGAGTGAGTGATTGGACATGATGCTAGTCAGTTATGTCTGTGGTAGATTTCAAAATAACTATATAACTTGAGTGTTTTAGTATTTAGTGTTCATGTTAACCAACAATTATATTTAAAAAGAAAAACTGTTGAAAAAGAAAAAAGAAGAATTTGGGAAATAAGGAAATAATGAAAATAATGCAAGAATTGGAAGAAACAATCATTACTGTAAATGTCTACTACTACAGTTCCTGATAATACAGCACCAGTAATTGTACAGAATGTGTCAAGTTCCTTGGCTTCTCATTAGATCAGAGATCAGAGATTAGATCATCCTCCACTCTTTTTTTTTTTCTTCCTTGAAAAGAAATTCTGAAAAGCACTGTATCTTAAAATGTCATGCATGGAACTGTATAATGCTGCATAGATTATTTGCAAGTAATGAATTGCTCGTACACACTTTCAGGTAGCGTACTAAAGATGAAGTAAGATGTCATGTGGGTCAAAGCTAAGCATTACTCGCACTCTTTCTCTGCGTATATCACTGAAACCACTTTCGCTACTTCCTCCATGAACTATCACAATCTACCCCTAATTAAGAAGCGTATATGACATAACTGAAATGCAAATCTTTTGTATAGACCGTAACAGTTCTTCTAGGACTAATACATGAAAGGATGATGATGATGATGATGATGTGACATAAGTGTTCTTTTCAATTTAACCTGTCATTGAACTACAATTGGATCAAAGAGAGGAAGGTTATAGTTTAATCTTACGATCATGAGCTACGAGACCTATATTTTTATATGGAATCCCAACTACCGAATTTGATATCTCACCTCAAAAAATCCCACTTGCATTGACCAGGAATTCAACACAGTCCATCTTAATGACTGACAAACAACTTGACTGCTTATGCCATCACGCTCCCTTACAATTGGCTCAATCTTTATTTGAAATGCCTTATATTTTAGAGATATGGTACATCATAGTATAGAGATATGGTAGCCTACATCATATTATAGAGATATGGTATATCGGTAGGCCTAAGTGGTAAAAAGGTGAGATAAATAAGCACAATGAGAATTTACAGTTACACAATATCAATCAATCCCTTAACTGGAGCAAGTTATTGTCACATGTAAATAAATTTCACAAACACACACTCCTGAGTTGGCTAACTATAAATTGCATCTAGCTCCAACATTTCTACTAAAAGAATATATATATATAGTGGAACTTGGATAGTTCGAACCTCAAGGGACGAGTAAGAAAATTCGAATTAAGAAAGTTATTTGAAAAGGGTAGAGAAAATATATTGTATTACGTTTACATAATGATTTACGTTCAGCAAAGCAGATTAACAGACTACGGCACTGTATAATAACTGTATGGTGCATAACCTCAAAAGTTTCAAAAGATAAAATAAAACCAAAATGTACTATTCAGCTATTTAACGACAGTAGTAATCCTGCAATCTAGTTAAGTCTTAGAGGAATCTACTGTGTTTGAAAAAAGTTTGAGATTTTTCCTGTTTCCTACAATGAAGTCTCTCGGCCATCACAAAAGAACCTAACAAATTTAAGAAACTGGGAAAAGAATCACTTACGTCAATTCTACAAAAAAAAAAAAAAAACGCCTAAGTTCTGTGATGTGGTTTGTTGCTTGGGCTGCACTCGGAACAGCTTTTTCGGGAACCATCTTGTTTTTCGGAGTTTTTTGAATTAACCACGATTTTTTTAGCAATGATTGTATATAAAATGCTAGGGACCAAGAGAAAAATTCGAATTAAAGAAGATTTTGAATTATAGAAGTTCAAATTAGCCACGTTCCACTGTATTAAGAAGAGTATGTGACATAGATATCTACCTAACTATTCTTTACAGTTTAACCTGTTATTGAACTACAATTGGATCAAAAGAAGGAAGCTTATAGGTTTACATGACCATTACTTTCTATATACAGGGTGATTCTTATTAATGTTAAAAACTCTCTGTAGCGACGTAGATGGCATTGAGACGAGTAATGTAATATAGGACACTTAGGGTCGCAAGGGTCCGGAAATACCTTAAAATTGAACCACAACTGTTAAACATATGACGTCATCAGGTGACGGCTACAGTCGAGTGGTCTGGCCCGTGCTCTCTTACGACACCAAAGCATCCAAAGCAAATGTTGAATGTCATATCACTCTCGCTCCGAGTTTGCGTGTGCGTCTTGGGCGCGTGGGGTTCGAGGTTCAAATCTGGGGCCTATACATCAGCTTTCTTTGTTCTCTCTCTTCACCTTTCAAGTGGAAGCAGGACACGGAACCAGGGTGATATGATATTCAACGTTTGCTTTGGTGTGCGTAAGGGAGCACGGGCTTGACCGCTCGAGCTGAGCAATCACCTGATGACGTCATATGTTTAACAGTTGTGGTTCACTTTTAAGGTATTTCCGGACACTTGCGACCCTAAGTGTCCTATATCAAATTACTCGTCTCAATGCCATCTACATCGCTACAGAGAGTTTTAAACATTAATAAGAATCACCCTGTATATAATTTATATATATATTATTTACCAGTATTATTTATTTAGCTAAGAGGGCCACCTCAAATATCTACGGAACCGTTGAAGATATCGACATTCTGTTTTCAAATTCTTCAATCGTATTTAAGGACTCATGAAACACGGTCCATTTTGTCCCCAATATATACGTATTTACCGAGAAACCGGTAGCAACTTGTTTTTTTAAAGAGGACTATACTAATTTTATCCAATAGATCAACTAAGAATCGAGTGGTGAGTTCAGTGATGTGCTTATTTTGCAAATCCGACAAGTACTTTTTGAAATATTAAAGGTTTTTATATGTGTCGCCATTAGACAGAAAGTGATGCGCCAGCTGCTGGATGCCAAGTGCATGATTCTCTTGCGTGGCTCACTCCTTGTTGACAAACACACATACCAAATTTATTCCAGTTATTGCGTACTGTGATATGTGCATTTTCAAAATCCAGTCTCTTATTTGCATGTGCCTTTCTCCCTCTCCATCTCGTCCTGAATCCTAGGGGAAATATCTGAAACCACCTCTGCTTAGGATACATAATATGAACCGAATTTTTAAGTACTGGCGGACTTGCGACAGTGACTTAATGTACATATTAAAATCAGAAATGTAACAAAACTCGCCCATTTAGGTTATTGCAAACATCTCGTCTAATGTTAATTCTTTCAAGTCTGGTTACCATCAAACATAATGGTGGGCCACCAAAGATATCTTTGTGGGCTGCCTCTTGAGAAGGTCTTATATATATGGTAGATTCAAAATGTTCCCAAGACAAGGTTGCCATATTTTATGAAGTGAAAATGAGGACTTGTTATGTTTTTTTAGTACTTTCTTCATTTGAACATGGGTGATATGTTGATTCACAAAGCCTCCTTAGTTGCATGAACCCCATCACATAATCTAGGCTAGCAACTTGGAACTTGTTTGTCGTATGTTTCATAGTTTCCATGTGAACTTATAAATCTAACAACCCTTCGTTTGCAAACAGTACCGTACATTAAAGTTCAAATTCATCACATTTGTTTTCAATACAACATATTTGTAAGTTGTAACTTACATTCTCTTCTCTAATGTAACTATTAAAACTCAATGAGAAAGCATGCTATATCAAACTGGAAGTTGAAGTCTGAGATAAGATGCTTTATGCAGATTTCTGATATTGAACTATCAGTCACTGTCAAAATTCTTTAATATTAAGATAAGAGATGATTGTGTTTGCATTAGAAACAATGTGATATTTGACAAGCATGGTGTGCATTTCTATGCTTATGTTTAACATTCTTTTGTTAAGGAAACATAGAAAATCCAGGATAACTTGACTCTGAAAGAAAATCTACCTAGACACCGTTTTTAGTATTTAAAAAGAGGAAATGTCTGGGGAACAGAGGACATACCTGGAAGTTGATTTATATCACATTAGGTGTGAATATTTGTTGTTGGTGGGTTCAAACTGTCAGATAACATAGATAAAGGTCTTTGAGAAAAAAGGTTGAGGATCAAAATGAGACACAAAAAATTAAAGGGATAGGCTAACAATGATTGAATGGTAATTTTCGGTCGATTAACATGTATATATGCCCAGTTAAATATATACTAGCATTCTATTAATGTTGACCAACTTAATGTTATCATTCGATTGTTGATAGACTGGCTTTACAGATAACAATCCTCAGTTTTAGTTGAAAACATGGCATTCTTCAAAAATAGTTACAGTTGGAAACATGACATACTTCATAAATAGTTCCACATGGTTGTGAATTTGAAAATACACTTAGGTTAAAATAACAAACGTCTTCCAGTCAACTAAGTAATGGTGGAAGAAAATAGTTGACAAGAAATTTAACGTATGGTACTATAGAGCATCCAGCGTTTAGAAAAGACTGTGGAGCCTTATGGTGACAGTGTTGCTAACTCGAGGCATAGGTAGCGCTGACGTCACACATTATGTTCACCCGCTTTGAGTACTGTCCTTTCATAAGTTAGCGAGACAACTCAACCCCAGCATCTACCTGAAGTAGAACACGCACAGGAAGGAGCAGTTTTGCAGGTGTTAACGGATTTGACCATTATTAAGGATACCGTATGCGAAGAGAACCAATAACGACATTCATTTCGTTGTGATGTGACGCATTACTGATTGACAGATGTCGAGAGCACAACCCTTCCTTCTCGGATGTACTGTATGCTGACGATGTTAACAACTTTTACGTCAACAATACGGTTGATCATAACTTTTTTTTTTTAAATTATTATTAGTTAGGCTATAATTTAGTTTCTTTCAATTTTATTCTTGTTGTTTTGTTTAGATTAATATTTGTAATATTGTAGTGAGTTAGCCATGCGGTTAGGGGTGTGCAGCTGTGAGCTTGCATTCGGGAGATAGTGGGTTCGAACCCAACTGTCGGCAGCCCTGATTCGATCGAACAGAAAATAAAACAGACACACAACAATAACACCAATGAGGGATAGTGCTTCAGAACTTATGTTGCCGGCGGAACTGAGCACGTGCTCTACTCAGGGCGAGCATGGAGCACTGGACGAGGCTCTTCCTTCCAGCGTGCTAACCTCGAAAATGTTTAAATTACTAAGACGTAATATAAACGATACTTGTATGCAATAACTAGGGACCTGAAAATTTAGAATCTATTTTCCTTTAAATTAGCATTTATTTTTTCCCTATGTAGCATCTATTTTTGGAGAATTAGCATCTATTTTTTTTTTCTAGATTCTTACCGTCTATATGACTTTACTGGCGACACATTTGTTTTGACTTACATTTTAGGCCTACAGAAAATTGAAGGTATTGTAAATAAGTCTGACTTGCACTCTATCAAGTTACATCTACGGTCTGCAATGACTGTGGTAGTGCAATAAAACACTCACTGTCTACATTGTTTCGTACATTAAACTAAGTACGGCACGTTGCGATAGCTGATTGGGGCCTAGATGCTACAAGCAGGCTGAATGCTAGCACTGTGTGGCTGTGAGGGGAGTTACTAGGACGGACAGAGTAGTCTACTGTTGCAGAGTCGGAACAATTAAAGCCATGATTAGCATACTGCTGTGCTCTTTTATGAGCAGTTACAGCAGTACGTCCCAATTCTAGGGAAAAAAAACTTTGAACCTTGAAGTGCTTGAAGGTTACCAAAAAAAAGTTTACTATTCAAGCGATAAGCCGCAAAATTTTCCGTTTAGCGTAGTCCACGTGTCGACAAACCACTAGTCTCCACGATGCGCCAAGTACACAAACGAGTTTCGTTCGTCAGCTCTCTGAATAAGTTATAGATAGTCGAAAGTTCATATCGATACAGAAATCGATTGTTATATCGACCAATATGCGTAGCACACTGCGAGTCCGAGATGAGGTATCGCTAGCGAGTGATTAGGCCACCTACTGAACATTTTTTTTGTTTAATAAACAAATTCGCAAATAAATTAGCAGATTTAAAGTAATTTCGCTATAAAATCGCACTTATTCGGTATTTTCACATTTGGGTCACAATTCGCATTTTGTCGCACTTTGATTTACGTATAAAAATGGTTTCTTTCCACATTAAAATTAACTTAGGCTTGGATTCTGTACGAAATTTAAAAATTCGCATTTATCGCAAATGCGATTTTTTCAGGTCCCTAGCAATAACAAAGGTAATCAATTGGCAGATTATTGTTGGAAGCTATTATGACGAAAAATATATGTGTTCAGAGTTCCTTCATGATAAAAGGTGAGGTAACAAAACCAGTGTAGGGGGGGTTTCCGTTAAAAGGAAAGCCCATAAGACCCACAGTCTTTTCTAAACGCTGGATGCTCGATAGATATTAAGACCAATACTGCCCAATGCTTGGAGGTTCACTTTACCTCTTTAAAGGCAGAAAGGGCACAACATATCAAGAACTGGACTAAGCTAGGAAACTTCAAATTGTTGCTTTTTCTTTAAACCAGGGTAGCAAGTGAACAGTGATATATTACTTTCCTAAACAGGTCATTCTCCTTGAATTACATAAAGTAACATGACACTGTTCCTAATGTGTGAGCAGGTACCGTAGCCCAAATGAGTATCGACCTTAAATATCAGATGACATTCATGGAAATTTTTATGAATAAAAACATACAGTTGTACTTTGTACATTATCTAAGAAAGAGAAATGTTTTAAGAAAGATTGCTATTTCTTCATCTCTCCTACTAGGGTAGGTCAGATGACACAATTGTGAGGGAGAGGTGATTAATGTGAAAACACTCGCTGACATTCTACTTTCTCAACTTTAAGCTGTTTTCTTCTTCTTCTTCTGTTTTGACTATATCTTATCAACGCTGTATAGTCTCCCTCGGTAACGTTATCATCAACCTGTAGGTGGTGGATGACACTGATGACAGTGAGTTACATGACCACTGGGCTCAGCACTCAGTTCCATATAACCCAACTGAACGAATCATTGTTTGGTGGATCTTCAACTTAATTTGAATCAACATTTTCTAATCATAATAAACTCCTAATACTTCTTTCCATTTACCCAGGTAGCTCTAACTCTTGTCTGCATGTCAGTTTGTAGGTTTGATCCCAAGTACTGAAACCGAGTATTCCCTAGTACTTGACAGTTTGTATGAGCAGTTCAAATGTTGACTTGAAAATTCTCTATATGTTATCTTAATATGCAAGGAACTTCAGGTGAGGTTTCTGGAAAGCATGCAGCAATACTGTAATATCCATGTGTGAGCATCACCACCAACATACCATTCAATCAAAATTTTTATTAGTTACCATAGTTTTTCTCCTTTCTTATTTAATCAAGCAGAGAAATTATAATAATGATAACACCTATTTGTAGTAAACTCAGTGAATCATGAAGCATTTGAAATGGGGACTGGAAGTTATTTCTATTATCAGTGAAGTCTACAGAGAAATAAAGAAACGGAATGAATGCTATTGCAATGCAATTTTTCCAATACACAGGTAATCAATCACATTTTTATATATGGTGCAGGTTAATTTACGTGGTGAAGGGTTTCACAGTGTAACATGAACTATAGTGTCAAAACCAATTCCCCTGCATAAAGTTGAATACTTTTAGTAACTAGTCAAGAAATGAAACTGAGTGCGTAGTGAAAAAAACCGACTGAATTTGGTATGTAAAGATGAGACTTGTTGTATTCAGCAATTGGATGCAATAGAATGCATGGTGTACCCTTGAGAATATGTAAGTAAATATAAAACTTCTTAAGGAGTGATTGTACAAAGAATTAGGCATATAGGGAGAAAATACATTAAATTATTGGATTTAAAAGAAATGTCTTTTCAATTTGCCTTCACTTCATCCCCACAACCAAAAACCACCTACATTGTTGAGATGAACCAATCATTAGGCTACAACCATTTCTTGTCTAATGATTGTTTCTATGCTAACCTATGCAATGTTTTTATATAAATTTAAATAACCTGTAAGATTTTTTTTCCCATCGTATCTTACGTGTATTCCTACTTTACCCCTTGTTTTTATATTGCTTTTATTTTTCCAGTCTTCCTATCTGATTTTGTCCAGTATTTATTTCTATCCACAATCCATTTCAAGACAGAAGATTCCACTGCAGATATGCGCTGTGCTGAGCGATGGAAGAACTGGTTGCAGCCCACCCTCCTGGTGAGAACATGGGGTTTAAACGGTCTCATCGGAGGCTGTAGCATTGAAGAACTACTGACTGGATGATTGATGATATGATTCCCACCTTTGAAGACAGAGGTGTGTCAGGCTGTAGAGATTGTCTCATCCTCTATATGCGTTTCCTTCCCTTTCCTTCGTGTTTCTCTCTCTAACCCACCTGTCTGCTATTGTCTTTGTTCTTTCTTCATGTTTTTGTCCTTCTTTTCCAGTCCAATGATTGTGTGTCTAACTGTGAGAGAAAAGCTCATTGTTCTATACAAGTAGGAAAGCTAACAAGTAACAGTGTAATAAAAAATTGAAGTGTGTGCTGAATAAGGGTCTATGTTACATTTGTACCTATGTTGAGTATTTTGCGGAGTAATAATTATAATATCGTATGGCCTCGGATGCCGGGTTCAAGCATTGCTATTTGACACCCAGAGGGTAGCTTGCATGTCGAATTTCTTGGTCCCTTGAAGCACTATGAAAGTCAAGGAGGTTATATGTTAGATATCTAAGTTCCTTGAACACTATAGCGCTTTCTAGTAGAGAAATGAGGAACTTTGTGTTGGCGGAAACTCCCGAGATTAATTTTGCATTATGAACTCGGCCTACTGAATTCAAATGGGTTCTTTGACATGCCAACATCGTATGAAATGCGTATCGTATTTTTGCCGCCTTTCAAAAATCACTTACCACGGCCAGGAGCGAACCTGCAATCTTGGGGTTAGTAGACCGACACGATGACCACTCACCCACCGTGCGGAGTAAAGGTCTATGGACTCTCCTACACGATTTCTACAAGTTTGTTTACTGATATGCTGGCCAGGGCCACCAAGAGGATTTAAGGGTCCCTATGCATATTTTTTTTCTCGGGCTTGGGGCAGATGACCTCGCTGTTCCTTTCCTTAATACTCCAATAACTAACTAAAATTTTTCAGGTCCCCCTTGAAATACTTTTAATTATTACTATCCACTACTAGCTATTCCGGAAAGACAATGCCACTTCGAGAAAATCATCTAATGCACAGTCAAAATTTAAAACAAAAATATACAAATCTTATTTCATAGAAAACATTTTAGCATTTATTTTATGAAATATATCTTGCAAAGTGTGCGAAGCGATTTTAGATTTTTGAGTAATATTAACCCTCTGGAACCCGCGTGGCGGCAAATTGGCCGCATCATAAAAGTTCCCTTTTCTTCTCCTCAAACTGCATTATTAGGTAACTACACGGTTATATAAGGCTATAATAGTATTGAAGAACACGCTCATATAATACAAACATTATATATTGAACACAACAAATATTACATCGCATTGCGATCTGAACTTAGAAAAACATACACTCAGTCTTGGGAACATTTTGAATATACTCCAAAATATATCTTGTTCCTTATAAGAAAATAAAAAATGGCATGACATAAACCTTACAAAGTCTTAATAAAAATAAAAAATAAAAAAAAATAAAAATAAAAAAAATACAAGACTAAATAAGAATAGAGGAACTTAGAAAATAATACTGCGGTAACCAGAGAAGACATACTCCGGCAATCGTAATCAACATCACTTCCTTCACTCTCAATGTATCCTTCCTCCTCAGCTTCATCCTCAGATAATTCTCGTCAACATTGAAGAATATCGTCATCGGTACGAAATCTGCGGTCCCTAAAACAGAAGTGACAATCCGTTACAATTGGGAATAGAGCTGTTATTTTGGTGATAGCCTGCCCTCTCTTCCCCACACCACCATTTCAGGTATCCTACAATAAGAAATGCGAAATAACTGAGGAACACCAAGAAAAATATAATTAGATGGTACTTACGTGACCGCCTGCACACGTCAATTTCCGAAAGTTTAGTATCCGTGTTGCGGCGAGCTGGCCGCTGGTCTGCGCACTGTAATTTTTCGCACTGAACTGACGCCACAACGGTGAAGGTCGAAGGCCGATTGTGGTACCCCCATGCGCCAAACATAGTAGCGTGAGCATACCTGGCAGCTCTTCCCGCCACGATTCGATCGGAATCCTTTTTTTTCAGGAAAAACTGTATTTGCGGCCTTTTTGCCGCACATGCGGGTTCCAGAGGGTTAATACAGTTAACATGCATAGGAAAATATATTTGCAATTCTGTAAGTCTTCACTTTAATTACCAGTACATAATGTAAAATAAGTAGCATTTTAAAACTCCGCATTAATTTGAAAGCAGATTCAAAACTAAATTGTAGTACTTTATTCCTAAACAGTCATAACTCATAACTCAAGTCATATATAGAATTTAATACTCTTCTGGGGTAGAATAAGGTACATTACAGGATGTTTTTTTATTAATTTTCAGAATCGAGGAACTTCTTTTACCAATTGAATAGTTTCTGTTAAAACTTTCACACTGTCATAGAGCCTCTCAAGTGTTTTTGTGCCTCATTTCTCTTGACAGTTAAAAGATCGACATCCTTACTCTGGAAAGCCTCGGACAGGTTGTAAGTTTTAGCCAACATTTTACATAATACAAAAGTAGCTACAATAAACTGAAACTAACGTGGACCACTAACGGGCCCCTAATTTCCCCCCACCCTTGCTCCCCCTTCATGGCGGCCCTGATGCCGGCAGATGGCTGTGCAATGCAACTTGTATGCTCAGGCAAAATCATATTTTCTTCTTGGAATAAGGGTCTATGTGTCTTTGTCTTTGAGCCAGTACCTGATGTGAGCTGGTGCGCGGTTCAGTGTCTGTCTGTAAGATAAAGAGCATTGCATTGCAAGTTTTTGATTATTCTGGCAGTGCGGAGGGCTATGTTTTAGAAGTGAGTGGCATTAACAGTAGCAGTGCTTTGAACAGTACTTACTTACTTCCTCGGCGCTACGGCCCAGGATGGGCTTTGACCTCCCTCACGATTCTCGTCCACTCTTCTCGATCCTGTTGTCATTTCCCATCTTCTTCCAAAACACATAAACTTAAATCTTCCTCCAGGTCCTGCACCCACCTCTTTCTTGTCCTCCCACATCTTCTCCTCCCTTCCATGGCCCTAGTTCGTAACTTCTCTGGTAACCTGTCATCACTCATTCATTCCACATGACCTAACCAAGCTAACTGCCGGGACTTCACAAACCGCACTATTTCTTCGCCTCTGAGAATCTCTTCTATTTCTCTATTTGATCTTATTCTCCAACCTTCTCCCTCTCTCACAGGGCCATAAATACTCCTCATTACTTTCCATTCAAAGATTCTTCGAGTATTCTCATCAGCATCTGACAGAGTCCATGCTTCTGATCCATATGACACAACCGGTCAAATGAGACTCTTGTAAAGTTTGAATTTCATTTGCCTGGATAAAAGCGCTGATTTTAAGAGATTAATATTAGCATAGTATGCTCGGTTTCCTGCCATTATCCTCTTATGAATCTCTTGTGTCACTGAATTTCCACAATTTAATTCAGTACCAAGATAGTTCAAACTCATAACACTCTCAAATTCATAACGTTCAAAGTTTATGCTTTGGAATCATCTTCTAACCTCCATGACTGACATCTTCATATATTTTGTCTTACTTTCATTGATTCGCAGACCCATTTGTTGACTCTTCTCTTCCAAGGTCTTGAACATTTCCTTAAATTAGTAATAGCAGTGTTTTAAACAGTGGGAACATGCTAATTGAGCCTAATGATTTGCACTGCATTAACAAAGTGATACGAAAGAAGTTGAATATGACCGAATGGGAGGATGTTAAGTGGAAACGGTTATGAAATGCTGATAGGCAATATATTAACAGAAAAGGTAAAGTTGTACTGGCCAGAAATAAACCAAATGGAAATATCAATTGTGGATGTAAGAACTTAGGCTGTAAAATGGTCACAATAGAGCAGAAACTGTCCCTATTTTTGGGTTATTATAAACTCGGCATATATGACGAACAGATTCTTTTCTTTCTGATGGTGTCAAATTAAAGAAGTAACTTGATGCAAAAGAAGATAAACCGACGCAACTTCATGAAAACATGCATGTTTTAGAGAATTCTCTCGTACGGAATAAGGGTCTACGTGCACACTCGCATACCATCAGGCATACTGAAACTCTCCAACCTTTGCAAGCTCATAACTCAAAACATTCAGGGTGTAACATAAACCCTTATTCGGCTACACGCTTCAATTCAGAAGTGGCTGTTTGAAACCAGCATCTTGTACTTGAGAACACCTTGTAGATATCACAAAAGTATATAAAGTGGTCAAAAATGTTTGGGTGATCCTGAGCCTCTTCTCTACTCACAAAGAATCCCTGAACTAGTTCATAAAGTTGACACATGGTTGAAACACGCTTAAACACTGGCACTTAAAGAGTTCCAAATGTGGAAAAAAATAATTAAATTTAAAATTTAAAACCTACATGACCTAACATGAAATAGAACGAGGAAAGAGGTGATGTTATTGGATTTTTTATTGGCCTATTGTTTATTTCACAAACAACCTTCAAATTCTAGTGCACATAATATTTTGTTGACAGTAGATTTAACAGCACCCACGTTGAGGATTATTAAGGAATTAAATTCCTCATAAGACAGAAAGTGAACTTCAATAACCTTCTTAAGGTGGCATTTAACAAGCTTGATAAATATTCCTAACTACCACCATGATGTGGAGAATTAGGAAGAATAAAATGCCAATGAAACTCTTTAAGATAGAAAAAATGAGAAATTTGCTCAAGAGCTGAAGAAGACATGAGAACACTTTTCCAATGATCCGATGCCCCCATGAAATGTAGTGGCATTATCTGAAAAAATCTTCTGATGGAAAGTCTTACCTGGCCGCAAAACGAGAGATGGCAGCCAAGAAATGAGAAGTCGAGGCATTTGTGATAAGCTCAATATGAAACCATATCGGTGACCATGGAAACGAAGAGACAAATATAAACTTTCCCCAAAACCATTTTCTTTATACCAGGTGAACTTTCTTAATATGATAAAGGACCTGCGTAATCAACTAGAGGCAATAATACCTTAGACGTTTATCTCGTAAGGCCTGTAGAGCTGTATATTAACTGTCTGAAAGTACCAGGAATTAGTGACCATTCTGGGGTTGAATTAAATATTAGATACGGTGACATACAAAATTAGACTCTGATGTAGCAAATAAGATCATATTCCAGTATCGCAGGGCGGATCAGGGCAAATTTCAGGGGTATTTGAATGAGCTATTTGTAGTATGGGCATCGTAAGGAAATCACATTAATATCCTGTGGACTAACTTTTTGAAAATTTTAAATAGCGCTATTGATAAATTTGTTCCATTTAAATTATTGAAACAAAACCCAGATCCTGAGTATTACACACGGGAAATCAGGAGTCTTAAACGGAAAATTAGGAAATTATACGATAAAAGACATGATAGCGACAAGTATATGTTGAAATTTAAGTCCTTATCAAGAGAACTCGTCTTAAAAAAGAGGGCTGCTCATGACAATTATATGCAAGGTTTACTTGGTTCGGGAGGCGATGGGTGGAAAAAAATTTACAGTTATGTTAGGAGAAGAAAGGGAAATTCAAATAATTTGTCGATGATAATGTCCGGTGACGGTAAATTAATTACTGAGAAGCAAGCCATTGCTAATGAATTAAATGTCTTTTATGGTAGTGTGTTCAATAAGTCCAATAGCTGTGTGTTGGACCTTAACGGTGAATCAGGGGCTCCACTTCTCCAAATTAACCAGTCAGCAATTGTAAAGCTAATACAAAAATTACGTTACAATATATCGAAGGGTCCTGATAATATTGTTAGTGAAGTACTTAAACTTGGAAGTAGGGCCGTGGCAGGATACTTACAGGTGATGTTTAATGTGTCCATAAACAATGCGCAAATCCCGGATGACTGGAAAAGAGCTACGGTAGTCCCAATATTTAAGGGAGGGAGCAGACTTGAATTGGGCAACTACAGGCCGGTTAGTCTTACGTCCATCGTTTGTAAACAGATGGGGCATCTCATTTGCGACTACTTGAGGGAACAGTGGGAAACATTATCATGGTTTAATGACAGGCAACATGGATTTCGGAAAGGTTACTCATGCGAAAGTCAGATGCTATCACTTTTTCAAGATATTAGCGAATCGTTACACGATGGAGTTTCAGTCGACGCCGTAGTTATAGATTTTGCGAAGGCATTTGATGTCGTGCCGCATGACATCATACTCCATAAATTAGCTTCAACGAAGATTGATAGAAGAGTAATTTTATGGATCCAAGAATTTTTGACGGGTCGTTCCCAGAAAGTGAAAGTTGAAGGCTGATTCTCGGATGAAATTGTGGCAGTCTTGCTTAGGCTGGGATGACAAGTGAAACGGTATTTACTTTGCTCCACGTTGAGCGTACCAATGTGGCAGTTTGGCTAGCCCACACTGTTGGGAGATAAATGTAACTGTTTACCTTTGCCTAAGCTATGTTGTTTTAATGGGCGCCAAGACCTCAACGCAATGTTGAAATCTAAATTTGTATTTAACAACGTCTAGCTCTGGCAGAACACCTTCAAGACTCTATTCACTCAGATCGTGGTATGATTTGATCATTAACCCAACAAACAATTGTATCAGGAGAAGGAATTGGTCTATATCTAATGCTACCTACTGAAAGCAAAGATTGCATTGTAAAAGAAATGAATTTATTATATAAAACAAGTATAGCAAAATTAATAATAATAATAAGTATAAAATTTAAATTGGAGCGTTGTGATTTGAATATTACCGATAGAAAATTACGTGAAAACGGAGTCTGATAAATTGATTTTACTCTTATTTCCAAGCTATGAAGTTACTGAAACATGAAATGTAAAACAAAGAAAATGAGAGATTGCGTATTTTTGCGTCATTTGCGCTTACCACTGGAAATTGCCAAAGCATTTCCCTCGTACTTGATGATGCTGTGAGCTTCCCACAGTCTCCTGGATGTCGTCATCTTCGTCGATGTTTGATGATATTCTGGTAGATTAGATAATTCTATGGTCCGTACCTCGGACCCAAACACTCGTACAACCGCACTGGTTAAGTTTTACCAAAGTTAGTCTTCCACTCCACGGAACATCGGAGCGATTCCCGCGTACAACCGTACTCGTTAAATTCTATACAGATTCTTACTAACTCCACCGAACATCGGAGCGACCTTCGCGCACCCATACTCCTCAAGTATTTCACAGATTGTCCTCGTTCGACGGCGCATCGAACGATATATCCACCTGTCGGCTCCCCCACTCTTCAGCCGGCTTCAGCTTGCGTGGTCCTCTACGGATTGGCTGACCCACCACGCGATCTTCCCCTCCTCTGGGTCATTACACTCGGCGGGAGGTTTCCGTTTCAACAATTCGCCTTTCCTGGACGATGCGAGCCCGCTTGCGTAATACTTCCCGACAGGATTAAGCTTGTATTTGAATTCCCAGTGAGTCACGTCTCTCAAATACCCTAACTGACAAAACTCCGTAAAATTCCGTAATCAGATAATTTTCTATGATATCGTCGTTCGTAATAATTTGCATGATAGCGTTTTCTAAGACATAGAAAACCTATCTGAATGCTAATAATTTTTATAAAATGCTCCGAAAATATCTAAATAATAATTATAATAAATTAATAATAATAATAAATTAACATGAAAAATTCTCTTGGCTGGACAATTTGCCGCGTAAATAAATATAGAATGGCTTCCTACTGACTTATGCCAGTGGCATAAAAACCCCTCGAAAAACACGTTACAAAATTACCGTAACGTCGGGTATCCCTCAGGGCAGCGTAATCGGAACTTTGTTATTTTTGGCGTTTATAAATGACTTACCAAATGGGATTCGCAGTGACTGTCGATTGTTTGCGGATGATTGTGTAATATATCGAAAGATACATGACTCACAAGACAATGTAGTACTTCAAGATGACGTGCACCTGGTCTATAAGTGGGCGATTGAAAATAAAATGAAAATAAACACAAGAAAATGTAGTCTAATAAAAATAGGGAAAGTGCGAAGGCAAGATTTTCACTATAACATTGGCTCGGAAATACTTGTAGAAGAAGACTCTTGCAAATATTTGGGCGTTCACGCATGAAACGATATGAAATGGAGTAGTCATATAGGATGTGTAGTTTCTAAAGCTTACAAATCCCTGCACTTTGTAATGAGGGTATTTAAAGGAAGTAGTACCTCTGCTAAAGAATTAGGATATTTGTCACTTGTAAGACCTATTCTGAAATACGCCTCTGCGGTTTGGGATCCATATCAAGAAGGGCTCATAAATGAGTTGGAAATGGTACAAAGAAAGGCCGCTAGATTTGTGCTCAGTGACTTTAATCCCAGGAGCAGTGTGAGCCGTATGTTAAAGAAACTTGGGTGGGAATCACTTGAGGCTAGGAGGATGAAATCTAGACTCTGCGCTATGTACAACGCGTATACAAATCAACCAGCATGGGGTGAGCTTAGCAAACGTATGGAAAAGTCTACTTACATGGGTAGGAGCGATCACCCTTTTAAAGTTAAGGGCCGACCACAGCGAACAAATTATGGTAAATATTCTTTCGTAAACCGTGCCATTGATTATTGGAACTCTCTACCTGCCGCAGTCTTAGAGCCTTTTCCCGAACATATAGGTGTGTTTAAGAAAAGACTGACTATTTGTGTAAATACTCCAGTTTAATTGTTAGTGAATTGTTATGTACAATTATTTATTTGTTATGTATATCTAATTTGCCACTGGGGGACACACCCCCAATTGCAAATAAACGAATGAATGAATGAATTCCGGTCAATGCAGAAGGTCTACAAGGCTGAGACCGAAGAGAACGATGGTCGCTCATTTACTGAGAAACCAGTTTGGGCTTGGTTTTAAAGCAAGGATTGCACTTATTCGGAACTGAAGAAACTTCATACACACCATTAATGACCCAATCATTCTCACGAATTAAACATAAGAGGGTTCTTGTACCCACATTAAGGTTTTGATAATGATATTGCTGGATGATTAATGAAATAACATGTTTATAAGGAACAGTAATGGGATGTTGCTTTCCTTCCGGAAACTCTGAGCAAGACAGTCTGCCACCTACCCATAGAAGGCCATCTCTGTCCAGAAATGGAAAGAGAGCGACTAACCAGCTAGATTTAGACAAATTCCATCCTTTAGTCAAGGTTCGAATTTCGTCAGAAAATACTTCCTTTTGAGTTAGCTTCAAAACCTTAACGGTAACCAACTGCAATTCCAAGTTTGTTGAATGAGGTTGCAGACACAGGCTGATCTATACGAAGATATTTCAACCAAAGTAGATATGCAATGACAGGAATTAACATGGTAAAGGTTGATAATTGCTGTAAAATGGAAGTAAAAACATCAGTCAAAAGGCATGATGAAGAGGATTTTACAAGATGGTTATCAGTGCCAAGTGTGAGGTACAAGGCCAACTGTGAGGATCTTTCTTTAGGCACAATGGACTGTGCCAATACTGACTGGAATTGGCCAACTGAAGGATGGTACAACCTTGTGATATATGAATGGGATTTTCCTTCACGGAAATATAGCGCCATTGTGCTTCGCGTGTTAAGTTTTGTATTTTACACACTAGATTAGCAATAAAATGTTGCCACTGAGAAGAAGATAGCAACCCAGGCCAGAACAACAGAAGAATCAGTGCAGAAAATTATTGGAAAGATTCTAATCTTGAGGCATTGCAGTAAATTGTGAACTACCGTATTTCAGAAGCTAATAAAGCAGTGCATAGTTCCATGCAAGGAAGGGAAATAATCTTGAGGGGAGCTACGTTTGATTTTGCACAAATCAGGGAGGAAAAGGAAGAAGAAGATAAACTATGACAAATGATTTCGAAGAACTCCGTCAATCAATACAATATATTCATTATAAATCACTCCTTAGGATACATGTTTTGGGCTCTGGGAACCCTTCATCAGCCCTTTCATTTCAACACTCAAACAAGCATTTCCAAACATATCAACATACAGTTAAAAGCATATACTGTACATCACTAAAAACTGTTAAAAACATGTAAAAAAAACTTTAAAATCCATTATATAATGTCATATGTGCATTGAGTAGAAACGTGGTTAAAGACTCAGACTATGTTGTATTCTTCAAAGAATGTGCTTAAAACTATTTCTCGCTGTAGATGAGCCTGAAACTGTGTTCTGATATTTCTATCCTTCTGTTTAGTAAAATGGGCCAGGTTGTCATGTGTCGACAGAGATTCCTTGACTCATGTTCTGATAAAGCCTGAGTAAAACCATCCCCACAAGCTGTCTGTCCAGAAAGAGAAAAGAAAAGAATAGAAGAGGCTAAATCAATGGTAAAAAATAATAAATATCTCCCTTATTATTCGTCATATGATAAAATTTCGTTGTCAACAACTTAGGCCATATCCAATTTTACAATCAGTCTTATATTTGAGAATTAATTTTAAAATTTGGCATTAAATTACATACCCCCAATTATGTCTACGGATTATTACCAGTACCTCAGGCTTTATCAGAACATGAGTCGAGGAATCTCTGTCAATACATGCCAACCTGGTTCATTTTACTAATCAGAAGGGATGGAAATATCAGAACACAGTTTCAGGCTCATCTGCAGCAAGAAATATTTTTGAGGACATTCTTTGAAGAACACAACATAGCCTAGTCTGATTAGTTAACCACATTTCTACTCAACGCACATATGACATTATATAATGGATTTTAAAGTGTTTTCACATGTTTTTAACGGTTTTTAGTGATGTATATGTTTTTAACTGCATGTTGATATGTTTAGTTTTCCTTGTTTGAGTGTTGATATGAAAGGGCTGAGCGCAAAACATGTACCCTAAGGAGTGATTTATAATGAATGTATTGTTCTTCGACATCATTTGTCATAGTTAATCTTACTGTCAATATGGACCTAACATGATTCTATTATGGAATCAAACAACTTTGGGAAGTTGTCGCAACAACCATAAGTTTTTTTTTGTGCTATCGGCAAAGAAGGGAGAAATAATTAGTTACGGTAACCTTCAAAACATTAAAGAGAAAAACTAAATAAACCAAGTTCTTAGGGGAGTGGCATCTAAGAGATAAAACGGGAGGGAGGGCGGGGTAACATATAACAGTTTTTCCAAACCCGAACGGGGAACAAAAGAAAACTTAACTACAAGCAGTATACTTTCAAGAGAACACAAGGCCTTTACCTTATTCACATGGAGCCTCAGGTTTCCAAATACTTTGCATCAATGCTAACACTCTCTACAGGCACATAAGTACTCGGAAGGCAGTAAATAAATTCCTAAATTATCTCAAAATTAATATTATATTCGTACCACTTGCTTTCAGTTTTCGTTGATAGTTCAACCCACAGACTTACACCCTTCAGTTTTGTGTCCTCGGCATTTTCTTTTAGTTTTTTTTTTAAAGCTCAGATTTACAATCACTAAGAGGCTTCGGTGGCATAGTCGGTAGCATCCTGAGCTTCTATGCCCAAGATAGCGGGTTCAAACCCGGCCAAAGCCTTCAGATTGTTTAAGAGCGTTAAAAATCCCTCAGTATGCCCTCCTTTGGAGGGGAAGTAAAGCCGGCGGTCCCATGTCATTGATTTATGGCATGTTAAAGAACCTTCCACTAATTGCACCTGTGTGAAGCTAAATTGGATAGGTTAGGAATGTAAGCAACGCTCTTAGGTTTCTACGTTCATTGCCTAGAGCCGACTGCAGTGGCGTCTAGTAGCTAAGTTCTGAACTTGGCCTAGTAGTCGTTGACGGTGGCGCTTGCCGGCAAAAGTAGGAACTACACACATCAAAAAAAGTTTTGCATCACCTCGGTTCCAAGAGTTCCGGAACCGTTAAATACAAAGGGAATAGAGATCAACACAAACAACATTTCAGCTCGTTTTATTGCTCATGAGACCCACACATTGCATGTTGTACCATCATACAGCTAGACTTTCAGCATTTGTGGTCCAGATTGCAGTACACACCACTACCTCTAATACCCAGTAGCACGTCCTCTTGCATTGATGCATGCCTGTATTCGTCGTGGCATACTATCCACAAGTTCATCAAGACACTGTTGGTCCAAATTGTCCCACTCCTCAACGACAATTCGGCGTAAATCTCTCAGAGTGGTTGGTGGGTCAAGACGTCCATAAACAGCCCTTTTCAACATATCCCAGGCATGTTCGATAGGGTTCATGTCTGGCGAACATGCTGGCCACTGTAGTCGAGCGATGTCGTTATCTTGAAGGAACGCATTCACAAGATGTGCACGATGAGGTCGAGAATTGTCGTCCATGAAGACAAATGCCTCTCCAATATTCTGCCGATATGGTTGCACTATGGGTCGGAGGATGTCATTCAGGTATCGTAAAGCCGTTTCGGAGCCTTCCATGACCACCAGTGGCGTACGTCGGCCCCACATAATGCCACCCCAAAACATCAGGGAACCACCACCTTGCTGCACTCGCTGGACAGTGTGTCTAAGACGTTCAGCCTGACCAGGGTGCCTCCAAACACGTCTCATATGATAACACTACCTTCTCCCACTCATCTAATTGCTCTTGTACTTCTTCCTCATCCTCTCCCCATACCAGAAGGTCATCAGCAAACAACATTGCCTTCATTTTCCTTTCCCCAATGCTATTTACCACTTTTCGTATGATTTCATCCATCACCACTATAAATAACAGGGGTGAGAGGGCACTTCCCTGTTTCAGACCACTCTTCAGTTGAAACCATTCCGTTCTCTCTCTTCCCACCTTTACACAGCTTTTGCTTCCCTCGTACATTGCTTTCACTCTTGCCACTGTCTCCTTGTTCACTGCTTTTGCTCTCATTGCTTCCCATACCTTGTTTCTATTAATACTATCATATGCTTTCTCAATATCCAAGAAGGTCATCACCAGATCTTTCCCATATTCATAATGGTGTTCTTGTAGCTGTCTTACTGCAAAGATGAGGTCAACTGTTGACCTTCCTGGCCTGAATCCATACTGTTCTTCCCTCAGTCCATCTTCAACTTCTGTCCAAATTCTTCCCTCCAGTAACTTCTCAAATATTTTGGCGCAGTGGCACATGAGTGTAATTCCCCTGTAGTTCTTGCATTCCTTCCTGCTTCCCTTTTTAAATATGGGTATTATTATCCCTCTTTTCCAGTCCTCTGGTATTTTCTTCTCCCTCCATATCACTTTCATTAAGTTGCAGTACTTAAATTAAAAAACAGATAACACACACTAATACAGTCATCACAATTAACACCGGTTATCAGACAGATTCTACACACACGGGGCTACATGACCGCGTTGTCACAGCCCCTAAACTTAAGAACCAACCAACAATCATTAATTCTTCAAATAGCTTTTCAATGTTTATGGCATGAATTTCACTGGAAAGAATTACATTTATAAAATCAGCTGATTTCTCATCATTCAAATCATCTAATCCATGCTATTTCGATCAAAGAAAACTGCTCATTACCATCAAAAATACCCTTGCACAGTCAAGATATGAAATACACTGATTGTAAAATGTCCTCAAAATCTTCTGGTCTCATGTCACCTTCATAGTTCAAAGATGCCAACTTCTGTTTAGCTGCCCGAGAGATGAATTTATGTTCCCTCCTGGAAATGAGGTTCTCTTTTAATTTCTGATGCTTTAAAGAGACCTCGGTTGCAGAAATATCACTCCCTTTCACCTCAAGCATAGTATCATTGGAAAGTTGCAAAGAAGCACGGATAAACCACACGTACACTTCATTTTCTGTCCTTGATGTGCCCCAATGTTTTCTCCAGGAGTGTTTTCTCAAATACTTGGCTGCGTGAGTCTAGTAGGCTGATTGCTGGTAATTGTTGGGGTCTGATTTGTTTTTGCCAGGTATTTCGAATACTAATATTGTGCCTCTTTTCCATTGCTTCGGGTAGTACTGAAATTTGAGAGTGACATTGTAGATGTTAGTTTGTCAGTCAGCCATATCAGAATAATATTCTGTAGATCGTCTGGACCCGGGTTTTATTTTGTGTGGTAGATGCTGGATTATCCAATTAATTTCGTGGATATTTGGTTTTCATACATCCTGGCTCCGGCCTAGGTGCATTGATTAAGAAATCATTAACCTTTGCGTATATCCTGCGTGTGAACTCCAGGCTAGAAGGTGTGTCATTTCGTATGAATGCTTCCTCTAGTGAGTTCGCTAGGATCTCGGGTTTGATGCGGGTGCTGTAAAACAGGCTGGTCTGAGTTTGCAGTGCCAGTAACTGGTGGGCTTTGAGTGTAAAGTGCCTCTCAAGAGGCCATATTGTTCGTGTGTCGGAATTGAAGGAAGCATGTAGTTTTACGTGACCGTGAATCTTATGATTATGAGCCAAGGGGCCTCCTTTTTACGTGGAATCCAAACCACAGGACATGTCATTTCAATTCGAAAATCTCACATGCATTGACCTTGGTGAGAGCCCAACAGCTTGACCGCTGCGCAACCACGCCCCCCTGTGTCAGAATTAGTTTGCAGAACAAACTGTTATATTAGTTTCTTTCATTCTTCACACCTGTGCTCTTGAAAGGTATCTTTATTTCGAGATTTAATTGGTTATTCATGACGCGGTCATACTTACGATGGTACTGAGTCCAGTCACGCCTGTACTAAGTTGTTCCTGCGATTTATAAGCGCTTTGATGCGATCTGGTATCTCCCTCATTAAGAAGCTGAAAAATCGTAAAGCACACGGTCCTGATGATCTTTCAGCCAGTTTCCTAAGAACATCCCCAAAAATGTCCTCACTTGCATTACCAAAATATTCAACACAATATTTAGATTTGGCCACTTCCTCACTGCCTGGAAAATTGCCAAGGTAATCATGATTGGAAAACCTAACACCGACATCACTTTCCCCCCAAAATTACTGGCCCATTTGTCTTCTCTCCATACTTTCGAAGCTTTTCGAAATGACCCTCCATTCCAGGGGATTTGTTTTCGTTTTTGGGTTTGTATTATTAAGAACTGTTTAGAATTAGATTTAAATCTGCTGTTAAGAAAACACAGCGAAATTATTTTATCTCCCTGTCCCACAGATACTTGAACCCAAGACTTCAGAAGGCGCAGTTCGAGCAAGTTATATCGTTGCTCTGAAAATTGCAAAAAGTGGGCGATCCTTTACTGATGGTGAATTTTTAAAGAATGTTTAATAGAATGCTCGGAAGTATTGCGTCCACGTGCTATGCCCCACTTTGAGGCGATAAGCTTGTAAAATCAAACCATCTCTCGTCATGTACAGGAACTTGGTGCCGACCTGAAAGACCGATTGCAGAACAAATGCCGCACTTTCGAGAAGTACTCGATTGCTCTCAATGAGACTATTGAAAAAAGTGACATGGCACAGCTATCTATTTTCGTCAGGGGAGTCGAAAAAAATTTCACTATAACTGAGGAACTACTGGACATCATTCCCCTCAAAGATACTACCACCAGCGCAGATATATTTGCAGCTGTTGAAGACGCAATGAACGATATGGGCTTATCACTCGAAAATCTGTGTAGTGTCACTACTGACACCAACTCCTTAGACTCACTGAAATTATCACGCGCGCCTTTAACGAGAACCGTATGACCGGAGTTTGCTTTCTTGACATTAGTCGTGCTTTTGACGAAGTATGGCACAGTGTTGATGTACAAACTCAAGCACAAAGGTACGGTATTCCAGATAACTTACTTAAAATTATTCTCCCCTACTCTCTTCAATTACCGGTACTATATCTTTGAGATCCCCAAATCAGATAACACAAGCCTCCACTTATATGCGGATGATACCGCCATCTCCACCACTTCCTGGAGAGGACATACTGTTGAATCTAATCTCCAAAGTACCCTTAATGCACGGTATTAGAACCTTGGCTGACTAAATGGTGCATCAAAATTAATGATAACTAGTTGAAAAATATTTACTGAAGAATTTTCTTATATAGGCCTATTGTACATTCTTTGTACGATTATTTTTTGGCTCTATTGAAACTATAAGGGCATCAAAAGATTGCACTCTCAACATTGCAAAATACTGCTGGCCATGACTGAAAAATTGATGAGGCAAATTGAGACCTATATGTTCCAGAGTTTCCCCTTGAGCTTTATTGATTGTGATAAAGTATGCCAAACGAATTGGAAAATATTGCCTCTTAAAAGAAAATGATAGTGTTTTATCGGATGGTGTTAAATCAAGTCGAAGGATTAGACCTCTCTGCCTAATTTTAACTGCACTTATTATTTCCAAATCCAAGCAATATGGTTTCATTTAGGAACCCTTGGGAAACGTTCAGATTTCTAAGCAGCATAACTATGGGTCAAGCATTTGGAGTATGTGGAGGCAAGTCATTTAGTTCCAAGCAATTCAAGAACTCTGAGGAGTCTAATACAACTGGCCGCAAACCGTCGCTTATAATTTTGGAATATAACGAAGAAATGCGATGATGTGCAATTCCATACATTTTAAAACAATGTGAACCGTACGCATGTGGCACAGTAACATTGGCATCAAATGAAACAAAGGACATAGCATTGTACTGCCGATTATTCTCTCCGAAATTCCTTGAGATATCATCTCCAAAGAAAAATAATTGTTGCAGCCTGTCAAATATTTTATATTTAGTCAGATCGATTTTACCATTACAACAGCAAAGATCAAAGTAACCAAGTGTAGATTTCTCGCAAGAGAAATACAGTGCAGAACAATGTTTACATTTGTTCGTCAAGGACCCCACATTGTAACGGCATAGTGTCTGTAATTGTTTCTGAAATGCCATATTTATATTGGATTTTAAAAGTGGTTTCATATTTTTCTCCGATTTCCCACTTTTTTGCGGCCAATGTTCTATTTCATCAAATGGGTTTATTTATAGCAGCATTTCTCCCCAAATTAATGTCATATTAAATAACACTAAAGTGGCCTGCATCAACACAGCTGCCAAATATTAAATGGCAAATAATAACTTTCTTCCATTGCCAAAATCAACAGCGTGGTTAGACTCATTGTTATGTACTCTAAACAAATAATCGATAAACAATAATATTCACTTATACAATGGAGTTCAGAGACTTCCATTCTCAAGTTGGTTGCTGATGAGAATGCGATGAGACTTATCGCCAATAATAAAATCCTTGCAATTTTTGCAATTTGCTTGCAAACGCAACTCAGGATGACGATCTTCATTTTGAAATAAACAGAATGAAACTGCTCTAAATAATCAATTTCCATCACCTGTTGAAAGTACAATACTTTGCATTTCCAGGACAGTAAATTATGCAAGGGAGCATAGAATCACTTCGCCAACTACTGGAATGAGCATAGACTCACTTCGCCAGCCACCGTAAAGATCTACCCACAATGCGCTGTCGGTAGACGGTAGTGGGCAGACGGTAGACGGCAGATGAAGTCAGAAGTCAGTAGTTCACAACATAGCCACCCACAATGCGCAGTCGTTAAACTGCTAGGAGTAAATAATAATTTGACTTTCATTTATTCCTTGAGAAGGTTGTCATTGTCGACAACCTAACCTAAAATTTGCAAGGATGCATGACTTGGAGCGGTACGGTTTATTTTAATTGCTGCTAACTGGTACAGCATTGTTAAAATTGAGGAAAAATACTCGTACATCCAGTATCCCCTCTTGTAAATAATTAATAACAAATCCAACTCTGAATTAGGCCTACTGTTTTTTGAACAGAATTGTTTTTGTGTAGCTGGTCATTTTTGATTGAACGCCCGAGGGCACCCAACACGTTCAATCTATTACTACACCATTTCCTAATTTATTTTTCATCATTACAAAAAGTATTTTGGCTAATTTCAGTACCGGTAGGCCCTACTTTAGAAAATGTTTTCGCACGATGAGCTCTCATTCAGCGTTACCTACCACTGCATTACATCTATCTATCTTCTTCTATACAGTATATATAAAGCACAAAGTTTGTCTGTCTGTTTGTCTGTTATGTATACAAATCCACACCGTTTCACCGATCTGAACCAAAATTGGTATACTTACCCTTAGGAACCCTGCGGGTAACCCTGTCAACTTTAAATTTCGGACAGACCACCCCATTCCCTGCATTTAGGCCCTTTTGCTAAAATCCACACCGTTTCACCGATCTGAACCAAAATTTGTATACTCTTAGGAACCCTGCGGGTAACCCTGTCAACTTTAAATTTCGGGCAGACCACCCCGTTCCCTGCATTTAGGCCCTTTTGCTAAAATCTACACCGTTTCACCGATCTGAACCAAAATTTGTATACTTATCCTTTAGAACCTTGCGGGTAACACTGTCCACTTAAAAGTTCGGACAGACCACCCCATTTCCTGCATTTAGGCCCTTTGGTCCAAATCTACACCGTTTCACCCAGGGGCGCACCCAGACTTTTGGTTTGGAGGGGCTTTCCTCAATAACATGATTTCAGCTATGGAAAGTGAATGTGTCCATTATTAGTCTTGTATGTAAATATGTATATATGAGACCATATGCATAAAAAGATATTCTATAAGATCAAACATACTGTAGAATGCTCTGTTAAAACCAATACAAAAGATGCTATTAGACTGGAGATTATTTAATCAAAATGTGCATTGGTTTTATACAAATTTTAGTTACAGTACCATTGAGCTAAGGTTATGCAAGTAATAAAAAGGAACAGCATGATTTTTATCAAGAATTAACTTTTGATCACGATCAGAGTGATAACGACTGGATTGCTCTGCTCACTATTATAACTATATATCCAGCTACCAGGATCGTCAGATTGATGTGTAACATCAATTATCTGCAATCATTTACTAAGTTTTGAGTTGTTTATACCAAGAACTAGTACGGTATAGGTTTTAGGAAATTATCAATAACATTTTGATTTTGAATACGTAAATTTAATTGGAACTAAAAATTACATTTTAAAAGTTACGAGATGTAATTGTATACCATAGTGTTATGGATTGTAACAAATATTTTATGTACTGAACGAGAAAATATATAAGTTATTTAAATTTTCCTTAATAACTAACATTATAATAAAAAACTTGAACATTTCTAGAATTTCAAGTTGAATTTAATTACACAGACTGAATGCAAGTTTAAACAGATAGTTGAATACAAATCATGTATTAATGAATTAACATTAACATTGTTTGAATAAAGTGGAAACTCAAATTTCACAGAACAAAATCCAGCCGCCTAGCAGATTTTTTCAAAACGGAAACTACCTCTGTACTGGTGACTTCAATTTCTCGGTGAATATTCAGTGCTGCTAGTCCAGTCAGCCTGTCTGCACCCATGGTATTCCTAAGATATGTTTTCAGCCGACGTAGTGTAGAAAATGACCTCTCAGCAGTGCTTGTAGTCACAGGGATGGTACACAAAATTCTCAACAATGTGTGGATATTAGGAAACAAGTCCTTGTCACATAGATTCAACACATCGATTGCGTTTTTAGGGATATTAGCGTAGGTCTTGAAGCTCTTGTGCCACAGTTCAAACTCAGCCATAAGCAGGCCTTTGTTGTTTCCTCCACTTTCAATGATGTCATTCTTATAAAAATTACACAGCTGTAAGAAATCAGGTTGCATTTTTTCTTGGAAGGTTTCTTTATGTGTATGTGATGCATTGGCTGATGGCAGTAAGCACTCAGAACTCTTTAATAAGTCTTTATGCTTGATGAATCGAGATTCCAATGAAATAATGAAAGAGTCAATCCAAGGGATGAAAACAGATCTTTTATAGTATAATTCTGGAGTTTCTGCCGGTATGTTGCTTCTGTTCAGTTGTCTTCCACGAGGCATCGAAATTATTGAACCGCAGTTATTAGCAATTTTGGTAGCTTCTTCAAACAACGAGTGAAATTCTTGATCTGCATTTTTTCTTAGAGATTTTAAGCTTTCAATCACAGTTTCAGCGTGAGTAATTGCAGATGATAAATCTAAATCAGTTCCCTGAAGCTTTTTGCTTAGGTTTACTGTGTAACCAAGCAGTTTTTCTGATGCCATGAGAGAAATTATAAATTCACCCTGACTTAAGGAGTTTAGTAGTATTAGAGCTCCTGAAGAAGATTCCCTATCATTCCAGTTTTTAATCTCCTCTAACGCTACTTCAAGAGGTTGCAGCAGTTCTTTCATAACAAAAATAGCATCGTGCCTTTGTACCCATCTCGTTGGACAAAGCTGCAGGAGTTTTTTCTTGTTGGTTTCAAGATTTACCTCAGATTCAATGCACTGTTTTAAAACTGCTTGTCTTTTAGGAGTGTTAAAAAAATCCCACAACTTCTCCACTATTCCAAAGCAGTTCCTGATTGATACAACCTCAGACGCGGTCGACAATGCCAGGTTAAGGCTATGAGAAGCGCAATGCACGTATATTGCTGTGGGGTGAGCTTCTTGGATGCACGCTTGAGCCCCTTTAAACTTTGCACTCATGGCAGTCGCCCCATCGTACCCCTGGCCACGTAGGTTATTTATGTCTATATTACTGTCTTCAAGACCTTTAATCAATGTTTTTGCCAATACGCTACCCGTAGTAGAGGTTAGAGGCATGAACTTCAAAAATTGCTCACATATTTCATAACCATTTAAAGTATTTGGGGTTACATAACGTAAACACAAAGAAAACTGTTCAACAGTTGAAATATCAGATGTTTTATCTGCGAGAACACTAAAAAACTTAGCTTCTTTTACTTTACTTGCTATTTTTTCAGTTATTATTTGGTTACAAGCATCGATGACTTGATTTTGAAAATTCCAACTTATATAGGTCGCATTTTTGCCACATGACCCAAAGTGATCTTTCAAATTGTTGTCACCTGCTTCAATTCTAGCTCTGAGCAAAGCTCTTAAGTTCCCCTCATTTTCAAATGGTTTGCTGTCGATTTGAAACTGAGCATAATCTCTATGGCCCCTAAGGGCGATATTTTGCCTGTCACACAAAATAACAGTTTCTATTATTGGAATTATTCTTTTCACATTATTTTGGGCTTGGACGTCTTTTCCTTTATCAAGAGATTTGTCAATCGGTTTCATTCGGCAGTCCATAACTCTTTTAAAGTCAGCTGCGCTTACACATGAGTCTTTATGATACTGCGAGTTTGCATGTTTTTCAAACTTTTCTAGTGCTTTTTTCCAGTTACAAAAACCTTCTTCAACAAGTTGTCCAGTATGTTGAGCGTTACTCCTACCTACTTCTTTTTTTGAAAAAAGCATACAATGGACACAGTATGCAGAGTCTTCAATTCCAGAATACGAAAGCCAGGTATATTTCTTTAGCCATGGAAACGAAAATTTTCGTTGTTGGTTCCCATGCGATCTAAAAGGAAAGTTAAAGTTGCTCTGAGGAACCCATCTGTCATTCAAAACTTTGAACTTTTCATTGTCCGTCAACACTTTGTTTTTAAATAAACCATTGTCCAAATCCATGTTATGTTTACTTACAACGGCCTTAGGCCTGCTCACATTTGCCTCTGAGCTCTCCTCTGACGAACAACTTGGCTGTTTTTCTATGCTTGCAGTCCTCGTTAACAGTTCCTTACTCGTTGAAGGATCGCCACATTCACTAACACTAACCGCATCATATTTATTGATTTTTAACGGTTTAAAATAGTTTTGGATGTTTGACTTTCTTTTGTCTCCCATTACGACTAGTCCAATTGGACACATTACGAACACCAATAGCCAATAGAAAATACAAACACAATAACAATCATCGAATCAACTTTTACAAACACCACTACTGACTTGACGCCTGACACAGAGCACAGCACAATACCTTGGGGAGAGAAATTTTCACCGCTGTCCCACGCGCATCTTGCTCCGAGCATAGTTACGACAACTGACGGAAATATCCGATCGTGTTGTGTTTACAATATATATTACTAGCGGACCCGTGCGAGAAATCTCGCATGTTCATAAACCACACTTTTCCCAATAGGTTTTGCAAATCGAACACTTCTTACAAAAATTGATATTTAAGAAATTTAGAATGCAATTTGTCACTGATTGAGTGTGCTGTAACACTCATTGGTTATTCGATATTTATGAAACCATACTATTTGTGTACTTATTCCTTTGATTTAGGCAACTGTTTCTGAAATCCATGCAAAATTATAAAGCAAAGACCTCAATGTTAAAATGACATGAAACGGGTGTCACAGCGACCATAATGTGAAGTAAACAGCAATTATGGAGCGTATTTTCATACATCAACAGTAGCTGCAAATCGCACACTTCGTACATTTTTTAAAGAAATTATTGATATTTATGGAATTAGAGTGCAATTCGTCATTGCTAATGTCTATTCTCTTTCATTTGAATGCTCATTTTCACAATCGGTCGCCTGTGAGCGCTGCAGGAGGGATATATACTAGGCCTACTGAAATAATATAGGCCTATATATGATTATCACTCAAGTGTTGCTTAAATATAGGCCTAACATAATTCTATTTTAAACAGTAGAAAATCGCAAAATGTTCCAACACTAAACATTCTGGAACCCGTTATGCAATCAATTTTCTTGAAAGATATCATAAATGTTTTTAAAGTGTTCCCAGGTTTGGGGGGGGGGGCTTAAGCCCCCAAAGCCCCCCCCTGGGTGCGCCCCTGTTCACCGATCAGAACCAAAATTCGTATTCCTACCCTTTGGTACCCTGCGAGTAACACTGTCTGCTTGAAATTGCGGACAGACCACTCCATTCCCTGCATTTAAGCCCTTTGGCCCAAATCTACACCGTTTCACCGATCTCAACCAAAATATGTATATTTACCCTTTGGAACACTGGGACTAACACTGTCTGCTTGAAATTGCGGAGAGGCTACTCCATCCCCTGCATTTAGGCCCTTTGGCACAAATATACACCATTTCACCGATCTGAACCAAAATTTTTATACCTACCCTTTGGAACCCTGCGAGTAACACTGTCTACTTAAAATTTCGGACCGACCACCCCACTCCCTGCATTTAGGCCCTTTGGCACAAATCTACACTGTTTCACCGATCTGAACCACAATTTGTGTACTTACCCTTTGGAACCCTGCGGGTAACCCTGTCCACTTGAAATTTTGGACAGACCACCCCATGCCCTGCATTTAGGCCTTTTTTCACAAATCTACACCGTTTCACCGATCTGAACCAAAATTTGGGTAATTACCCTTTGGAACCCTGCGAGTAACACTGTCCACTTACATTTTCGGACAGACCACCCCATTCCCTGTATTTTGGCCCTTTGGTCCAAATCTACACCGTTTCACCGATCAGAATCAAAATTCGTATTCTTACCTTTTGGTACCCTGGGAGTAACACTGTCTGCTTGAAATTGCGGACAGATCACTCCATTCTCTGCATTTATGCCCGTTGGCCCAAATCTACACCGTTTCACCAATCTCAACCAAAATTTGTATATTTACCCTTTGGAACACTGCGACTAACACTGTCTGCTTGAAATTGCGGAGAGGCCACTCCAACCCCTGCATTTAGACCGTTTGGCACAAATCCACACCGTTTCACCGATCTGACCCAAATTTTATATACTTACCCTTTGGAACCCGACAAGTAACACTGTTCACTTTAAATTTCGGACAGACCACTCCATTCTCCGGATTTAGGCCCTTTGGCACAAATCTACATCGTTCACCGATCTAAAACAAAACATGTATAGGCCTACTTACCCTTTGGAACCCGATGAGTAACACTGTCCACTTGAAATTTCGGACAGACCACTCCATTCCCTGCATTTAGGCCCTTTGGCACATATCTACATCGTTTCACCGATCTCAACCTAAATTTGTATACTTACCCTTTGGAACCCGATGAGTAACACTGTCCACTTAAAACTTTGGACAGACCACTCCATTCCCTGCATTTAGGCCCTTTGGCAAAAATCTACCATGTTTCACCGATCTGAACCAAATTTTATCTACTTACCCTTTGGAAACCGACGTGTAACACTGTCTAAATGAAATTTCGGATATACCATTCCATTTACTGCATTTAGGCTCTTTAGCAAAAATCAACATACATTCACCCATCTCAACCAATCTTTATGTAAGTTACTTACCCTTTGGAACCCGACGAGTAACACTGTTTGCTTGAACGTTCCGACAGAGCACTCCATTCCCTGTATTTAGACCCTTTGGCACAAATCTATATCGTTTCACCAATCTGGACCAAACTTTGTATACTTACTCTTTGGAACCCAACGAGTATCACTGTCTACTTTAAATTTCGGACAGACCACCCCTTTCCCTGCATTTAGGCCCTTTGGGCCAATCTACACCGTTTTACTGATCTGAACCAAATTGTTTATAATTACCCTTTGGAACCCGACGAGTAGCACTGTCGACATGAAATTTCGGACAGACCAATCTATTCCCTACATTTAGGCCCTTTGGCTCAAATCTACATGGTTTCACCGATCTGAACCAAATTTTACACACTTACCCTTTTGGAACCCGATGAGTAACACTGTCCACTTGAAATTTCTGACATACCACTCCATTCCCTGCATTTAGCTCAGGAATCCCTCGGGGTTGCCAAGCTTCCTGACTCACCAGCCATGAGCCCTTGAGGGTGTACCAGAAGTGGTGGGGCTACACACACCCTGCCTCTTTGAGGGCCTTGAGCAGAAGACAGGAGATATTATGAAAAGGAAAAGAAGGCAGACCCCTCGAAGAATGAGGGCATCAGGAAAGATGAGACAACGGCCAATTAAGGCGGGAAATTGAAAGACTCCCTAGCCCTCGGATACCCTAATACAGTCGGGGTCGGAAGAGAACAAGAGTTGACAAAGGGAGGCTGACAGGAAAAAGAACTGAAAGGAGCCCAGCACCAGGAAGTAGAAGCGATGCCAGACTCAGCTGGGGTCCCGTGGTCGCCAACCCACGTCCCACAAGTTGTGAGACCCTTGGGGGGGGGGTCAGTTGTGAGAATTACTTGCTGATTCGTCGCGATGTGACATGAGAGGATTTTCCAGAGCCCGCCGTGTTATCTGCTGTCTATGCTGATGCCAGCACAGGGCCGTTGCTCAAGCCACTGTGGTGTTGCGAAAGAGTGAGTGATTCACCAGCCAATCTAAATACTGCGGTTAACCCCAAACGTGTGTCATAATATTTCGTCATCATCTGCGATCATCTCAGGTTCGTGCAACTTGGACCCATATTCTTTGCCGAGCAGAACGCCATAAGGTCTTTCACTAGACGCATCGAGTACAGGCCTAAGCCAGAAAATAAGGTTGAGACTTTGGAAGACATCGAAGCTAGACATCTGAATTAGGTACCGGTACCTATATCAGTTTTAAAATTACACCATGTTCGTTTAGTAGTCATTTTTTCATTACCTTATTATTATCATCTTATGTGCATATGACCTAGATGTTACGCGCATCATACCACTAATCACCGCCACATAAAGTCTTTCTCGACTGTGATTTTTAAAATAGTTATTTTTATTACAGTACATTGTGTACATTATTAGTTGAATTGTCAATTCAATACTGGTAGTAGTTTCCCATCATCCTCATCATAAGGGCAAATGACCTAGATGTTACGCCCATTACACCATTGATCACCACACACAATAAGTCTTCCTCGCCTGTGAATTTTGAAATATGCATTTCTATTACGGTAGTTTGTAAGTTTGACGTGTCACTTCAACAGTAGTTTTCATTATCATCCTTATCAGAAGGGCAAATGATCTAGATATAACGCCCTCATTGTCTTTGTGGGTAAATTACCTAGATTTTTAAGTCCATTATATTTCTTAGGATACTTTGAGACATTATCATCATTCCACCGGGCGAAGCCGGGTACTAATGCTAGTTTGCTATAAAGGAAAACATTATAATCAATGAACAGTTTCCTTTTAGATACTTGGGCTCACTCATGTCATACATCCAACGGAATTCCCTCACTAGATCAATTAATATATCTTCTATCCCAGTCATCATATTTTTATGTAC
The DNA here is from genome assembly GCA_946902985.2 of Meconema thalassinum. Classification (NCBI taxonomy): domain Eukaryota; kingdom Metazoa; phylum Arthropoda; class Insecta; order Orthoptera; family Tettigoniidae; genus Meconema; species Meconema thalassinum. The sequence goes on from OX336388.2 coordinate 1,215,532,024, forward strand.
TGTAATTATGCGAAGAATATACCGCGAATACAACTAGTCAACTACACAGCTGATGACGACAAAGTGACGCCATCTTGTGAGCTTTTCTCATTGGCTCTCAAATATGCAGTTGGCTGTCAAAGATAAAATTGGCGACAGCCGACTACACGCTGTCGATTGTCAACTATCTACTACCGACAAGCAACTCCACATTGTGAATGACGCCATAAGAGAGCACGGGTCAGCCTTCAACTACAGTCTGCCGTCTGCCCACTACCGTCTGCCGACAGCGCATTGTGGGTAGAGCTTAATGGAGGGAGTTTAAGAATTATATGTTCAGTGCTTGTCAAAGATCGTATTAACACAGGGAAGCCCACTCTTAAGGCTACATTCTGAGCTATCGCCCCGGATTCCAGGTTCGATCCCTGCTCTGACAAGAAATTTAATTCTGGTCTGAGGGCTGGAACGGAGCGCACTCTTGAGGCAAAACTAAGAAGAGCAAAGTTTGATTCCCATCTCAACAATCCTGGATGTGGTTTTCGAGGTTTCCCACTTCCACTCCAGGCAAATACCGGGATAGTTCCTAACTTAAAGCCTCGGTCGTCACTCCCCATTCTTCTCATTAATTACAAATGCACACATCAACACAGCCATCACATTAACACAGTTTATCAAAGAAAATTTTACACTCACACACCAAAGTAGACGGGGCTGAGTGACCACGATGTCTGAGTCCATCAAATGATTTGGGTATGTTCGCCAATTTTCTCTCATGGCGAAAGCGATTGTGGCCACTTTTATTTAATAATTTAAAAGCATACTAGTTGAAACCCGTCAAAACATGACGGACAATGGAAAAAATATTTACTGAAGAAGCTTCTTATATAAGTTACATTTTTTGTACGAATCCTTCTTAGCACTATTGCAACTTTAAGGGCGTCAAAAGTTAGCACTCTCAACATTGCAACATAATGCTAGTCATGACTGAAAACGTGATGAGGTAAATAGCCCAATACGTTTTAGAGTTTTTCCTTGAGCTTTATTGATTGTGATAAGGTATGCCGAGCGAATAGGAAATTGTTGCCTATTAAAAGACAATGTACTGTACCTGCAAGTGTTTTATCGGAAGGTGTTAAATTAAGTCGTAAGATTTGTGCTCTCTGGCTAATATTACTGCACCTATTATATCCGAATCCAAGCATTTTTTACATATTTCTTACAATTAATATGTTTCCATATAGGAGTTCTTGGGAAACGTTCAGATTTCTAAGGAGCATAACTATGGCTCAAACGTTCGGAGTATGTGGAGGCGAATCCCTTAATTCCAAGAAATTGAAGAATTCTATAGTAGGGAAATAAAGTAGCTGGCTTTCATCTTCAGTATCTAATCTGTTAACGCTGATGTATGTGTTTGAACTACTGTATATAAGTTCAATGACTTTTAAATTAATATCTTTACATTCTTGCAGACTGTCAAATATTTTATTTTCCAGCAGATCAATTTCACCCTCACAACAGTAAAGACCAAAGTAACCATGCCTAGATATTACGCAAGAGAAATGCAATGTAGAACATTGTTTATATTTGATCGTCAAGGTCCTTACACTGTACTGCATAATATCTGGAATTTTCCTGAAATGGCCTATTTATATTGAATTTTAAATGTGGCTTCGTATTATTCGATAACACAATAGTGTCCTGCATCCACGGAGCCGCTAAATTATAAATGGCAAATAATACTTCCATTGCCGAAATCAACAGCGTAGTTAGACTCAGTACTCTAAACAAATAATCATTAAACAATTGTCTTATACAATGAAGTTCAACATGACCAGTGTATTCACCGTCCAGACACTTTCATACTCAAGTCGGTTGCTGAAGAGAATGCTATGAGACTGATCGCCTATAATAAAATCCTTATAATTGTTCCTGCTAGCGATTTTTTTTTTGTAATAGCTTGAAAACGCAGCTCAGAATGAACTCTTCATTTTGATATAAACAGTACGAAACTGCTCTAAATAAGCAATTAACATCACCTGTTATAGGTTATGGCAGTACATTTTGCAGGGAAACATAGAATCACTTCGCCAACTACTGGAATGAGCATAGGCCTATACTCAATACTCACTTCGGCAGTCACCCTAATGGAGGCAGTTTTAGAATTCTCTCAGCCGTGCATGTCAAAAATCGTATTAACACATGGAAGCCCACCTATTCTTGACTATCGCCCCGGAGACCCGGGTTGCATTTCCTTCCGTGCCATGAATTTTAATTCTGGTCTAAGGGCAAAAACGGGGCACACTCAGTATCTTGAGGTATAACTAAGAAGAGGAAGGTTCGATTCTCACCTCAACAATCTTGGATGTGGTTTTCCGTAGTTTCCCACTTCCACTCAAGGCAAACACCGGGACGATTCCTAGGCCTCGGCCGTCTCCTTGCTATTCCCCTCCTTAATTACAAATACACACTTTAATGCAGCCATCACAATAACACAGGTCATCAGAGAAAATTTTACACATACACACCAAAGTACTCGGGGCTGAGTGACCACGATGTCGGAGCCCTTCAAACGAATTATGTTTCCCAAGTGTCTCTCATGGCGAAAGCAATTGTGGACACGCGCGAGTGCCTGGAAAACTACTTTTTTCTTTAATATTTTAAGAGTATATCGACGTTGCATAATTATAACTTTTAGTCTAGGACGCTACCAACTTGACCACCGAAGCATTGGGAAGAAATTGCAATAATAAGGTACATAAATAACATACACATTCAACTGTCGGTTAATGTTCTTCAACATTTCCCTTCTTTTATAACTCTATTTCAGTATACATATTGTGGAAATATCATAGAAAATATTCCCCTCCTTTATAATTCTCATAAATATCACGTGAAAACACGCCATGTCTGATGTATTAAATATATCGATGCAATGGTGCTGCCATCTGTTGTCGGTTATTGGAACTATATGGGTGAGGTACTGCCATCTGTTGTCAGTTACTGGAACTGATTGCAGATATTGGGGACAACAGTTAGCTCTTTCGATCACATGATATAATGCAATGGTAAAACGGAAATAAAATGTATTGATGTGGAATGTAGAAATGTGTATCTATAACTTAAAGCAAACAGCATGAAAATCGGCCCGGTAGAAGTCGCCGGCGGATTGTAGATAGAATGCATTGTTGTATATGGGCGAATAACATTATGAGCAAGTTAATTTCATGAAATTAAATACTAATAATTGTTGAATTAAAGAAAACAATAGTGATAGCACATCAAAATAACACTATTTTCGCTATCGTTTTACCGTCCAGGGTTTGCTTATCCCACGGACTAAGCGAGGATCGCACCTCTACCGCCTCTGAGGGCAGTGTCCTGGAGCTTGAGACTCTGAGTCTGTGATACAACTGGGGTGTGTGACCAGCACTACGCCCAGGCGGCCTCACCTGCAAAGCGAACAGGGGGCCTGATGAAGGGATGGGAAGAGTGGGACGGTTAGGCAAGGAAGTGGGAAGGAGGCGGCCATGGCCTTACAGTAGGAACCATCCCGACATTTGCCCGAAGATGAAGTGTGAAACCACGGAAAACCACTTCGAGGATGGCTGAGATGGGATTCGAACCCCCTCTACTCATTTGGGCCACCCGAGGCTGAGTAGACCCTGTTCCAGTCCTCATACCCCTTTTCAAATTTCGTGGCAGAGCCGGGAATCGAACCCAGGACCTCCGGGGCGGCATGAAAATCGGTCCAGTGAGGAGTTGTTGGCGATTTACAAAAGAAAACGCCTTGTGTTTTAAATATATAGATGGCAAAGGTGAATCCGTTACTTTACGCGAATTATAAAAGTAAAATATGTTTCGACAATGTAATAGCAATCGTAAGAAGGAAGAAAACGGAAATAAAAAAACACATCCGAGGTGGGATTCGAACCCACTCGACCATGCATAATACAAATTACTGGTCTGGAACTATTGCCGCGCGGCTATACAGACAACTGTCTATGTAAGCAATATCAAGGTACCTAAGCACCATACACACTCGACCTGCAGTGTAACTCCCTCAATATTTCGCTTATTTTATAATTCTATTTTAATGTATATTCTAAAAACATAATTAACAATATTGTAGACCCTGTTTAATTCCAATAAACAAAGATCTCAGTTAGACGCGGCGGGAACCAAGCGCCATTTCCCTCGTTGAAAAGAGTCTTTGTGCGCAAGCGCGGGAGCGGCAAATATAAAATTTTTCTTTAATTATTTGAATACTGTATATACCCTAACATATTTTCCTTTTTAAGACACTCTGCTCGACAATGTAATACCAATCGTAAGAAGGAAGAAAACGGAAATTTTAAAAAACTCCGAGGAGGGATTCGAACCTACTCGACCATGCGTGATACACACTACTGGACTAGAACTCTAGCCGCGTGGCCATCTAGACAACTGTTTAGATGTACAATATCAAGGTACCTAACCACCATACACACTCAACCTGCAGTTTAACTCCCTCAATACTTCGCTTATTTTATAATTCTATTTCAATGTATATTCTAAAAACATAAATAGCAATATTGGAGACCCTGTTTAATTCTCATAAACAAAGATCTCAGTTAGACGCGGCGGGAAGCACGCGCCATTTCACTCGCTGAAAGAGTCTTTGTGCGCAAGCGCGGGAATGGCAAATATTAAATTTGTCTTTAATAATTTAAAAAATATACCCTAACATATATTTTGCTTTTAAAGACACTCTGCAAATCTACATGCCAAGAGCTCTCGTTAGAATGCATTACGAAGTAAATCGGTTCTGTCATTCTCTCAATCTCGCGGTAACAAAAATCACCTTTGTGTTTTAAATATATAGATAGATAAATGCTCTGCCACTCTGTTCACCAGGGAAGTCAAGCATGCAGCCGTTAATGATCTAGTTTTCTTTGATGAGATGATCAGTTCACTACTAAATAGGCCTACCCAGGGCTTTTTTTTTCTGGCGGAACGCACCGGAACGGCGTTCCGGAACCTCTTCGTAGATACAAATCTCTAAAATATATTTAGACTTCAAATATTACTTTTTTTTAGGTTAAGGAATTTTAAAAATATTATTTCTACTGTTCCCGCGCTAAATTACCTTAATTGAAAAGGAAGTATCGCATATCGCCCTGTTATTTCGAGAATCGAAATCAATCGAAATCGAAAGCATTCTTCCGGCTTGCGGGCAGCATGGATATACGGTATTCGTTCTTGTTCTTTCTTTGCTCACTTTGTAGCTGTTTTGTATATTGGTCCCAGTTATAGTTACTTTTCATCTGGATTGCCCTCAATATAGAGTAGCCTACTAGTGTTCGTTGATGTAGATGGTTGCCTGTGTTTGTTGCATTCTCAGCCGTAGTTTGTACTACTTCTTACGTGGCAATAGACATAACCTAAATCTGTCGACCACGAGGCGAGAATGAAAGGAATTTCAGAATATTTTTCTGTGCCTACCACCAAACGCAAAAATTGTCCAAGCAGTTCGTCAGTCCATCATGCTAGAGTATCTTCAAATTCAAGTGTGGAACTTGAAGCAACAGATGTGTCGACGAGTTCCATAACGGTCTGTAAAGTTCAATGTGAATTTTAAAGTCGGTGGCCTAGTTGTTGGACTGTAGAACAAAATAACGATTTTGTAAAGAAAAAGGATTGGTTGTATTTTCATGACGGCAAGTTAGGTTGCTCAGTGTGCAAAAAGTTGGAAGTTTAGGTGTACAGAAGAATGTGGGTATGCGACTATCAAAAGAGTGGATAAAATGAGAAATTGTGTCTTATGGAGAAAATCGTAAACAGGAAAAAGATTTTTGACCACAAAGAAAGTGCCGGACATAAAAGTGCTAATATAATAACTGAAGAAGGGGAAAAATAAAAACTTGAGACAGTATGTCTAAAGTCATTATAGAGAGAAAAGGAAACTACGGGTAACGTATTTCGTACTGCTTATAAGGTGGCAAAAAGAACCAGTCTTTCTACAATTTTGAAACTGTAATTGATTTACAAGAATTGAACGGGATTGATATAGGGAGAATTTTGCATTCAAGTAATGCCTGTATAAATATAGTAAGCCACATAGGCAGTGAAATGAGAACAAGATTGATAAAAAATATACTTGATTCAAAGAGCAAGTTCTCTCTTGTTCTTGATGAATCAATTACCGGTACTGTAAGTCAAAAGTCTGTTCTAATAGTATGTGTTCACACCTACATTGAAGAAATAACAAGATGTTCAGTAAAGAACATATAGCCTACTTTCTCCTAAATGCATGGGTATTGTTATAACTCTTTGTCCTTTTCAAGGAGTATGACTGAATGTTGGTTGTAGTAGCTTGTTGAAATACAACGTGCTATAGGGATATTAAACATGAATATGAGGTGCCCTTTGCTAGTGCTACCTCTGTACCAAATTTCGTTCAATTCGGTTTCACTGTGTTTGAATTGATAGGGGGAATCGATTTGCACACATACTTGGCCACCAGCTGCAAACTATTGGGCTGATGTTCTTGCAGTTTGGTCTGAATATGTTTCCCACATAAAGATATGGTGTTGCAAAATTTGGTAGAGACTAGATTATTAGGTTGGTCGTAATTACATTTTAGCTTTTAACATTTGGGTGGCCGCGATTACGTTTTCGTCAAAATAGCGGTGATATAAAACATGACACTGAGGTGCCCTTTGCTAGTGCTACCTCTGTACCAAATTTCGTTCCATTCGGTTTCACCGTGTTCGAATTGATAAGGGGAATCGATTTTCACACAAAGATGGCCGCCATCCACAAAATATTAGGCTGATGACCTATTAGTTTGGTCAAAGGATGCTCCCTCCATAAAGGTATGTTGTTGCTAAATTTGCTAGAGATCGGATGATTAGGCTAATCGTAATTTGATTTAAGCTTTGAACATTTGAGTGGCCGCCATTACGTTTTCGTCAAAATAGCGGTGATATAAAACATGACACTGAGGTGCCCTTTGCTAGTGCTACCTCTGTACCAAATTTCGTTCATTCGGTTTCACCGTGTTTGAATTAATAGGGGGAATCGATTTTGACACAAAAATGGCCGCCATCCGCAAACTATTAGGCGAACGACCTATTAGATTGGTCAAAGGATGCTCCCTCCATAAAGGTATGTAGTTGCAAAACTTGGTAGAGATCGGATGATTAGGTTAATCGTAATTTGATTTAAGCTTTGAACATTCGTGTGGCCGCCATTACGTTTCAGTCAAGATGGCGGCGATATAAAACATGACACTGAGGTGCCCTTTGCTAGTGCTACCTCTGTACCAAATTTCGTTCCATTCGGTTCCACCGTGTTCGAATTAATAGGGGGAATCAATTTTGACATAAAGATGACCGCCACCCGCAAACTATTAGGCTAATAACCTATAAGATAGGTCAAAGGATGCTCCCTCCATAAAGGAATGTTGTTGCAAAGTTTGGTAGAGATCGGATGGTTATGTTAGTCGTAATTTAACTTAAGCTTTGAACATTTGTATGGCCGCCATTACGTTTCTGTCACTATGACGGCGATATAAAACATGACACTGAGATGCCCTTTGCTAGTGCTACCTCTGTACCAAATTTCGTTCCATTCGGTTCCACCGTGTTTGAATTAATAGGGGGAATTGATTTTCACACAAAGATGGCCGCCATCCGCAAACTATTAGGCTAATGACCTAGTTATTTGGTCAAAGGATGCTTCCTCTATAAAGATATGTTGTTGCAAATTTGGTAGAGATCGGATGATTAGGTTAATCGTAATTTGATTTAAGCTTTGAACATTTGTGTGGCCGCCATTACGTTTCCGTCAAGATGGCGGCGATATAAAACATGACACTGAGGTGCCTTTTGTTAGTACTACCTCTGTACCAAATTTCGTTCCATTCGGTTGCACCGTGTTCGAATTAATAGGGGGAATCGATTTTCACACAAAGATGGCCGCCATCCGCAAACTATTACGCTGATGACCTAGTTATTTGGTCAAAGGATGCTTCCTCTATAAAGGTATGTTGTTGCAAAATTTGGTAGAGATCGGATGATGAGGTTAGTCGTAATTTGATTAAAGCTTTGAACATTTGTGTGGCCGCCATTACGTTTCCGTCAAGATGGCGGCGATGTAAAACATGACACTGAGGTGCCTTTTGTTAGTACTACCTCTGTACCAAATTTCGTTCCATTCGGTTGCACCGTGTTCGAATTAATAGGGGGAATCAATTTCACACAAAGATGGCCGCCATCCGCAAACGTTTACGCTGATGGCCTATTGGTTTGGTCAAAGGATGCTCCACCCATAAAGGTATGTTGTTGCAAAACTTGGTAGAGATCGGATGATTAGGTTAGTCGTAATTTGATTTAAGCTTTGAACATTTGTGTGGCCACCATTACGCTTCCGTCAAGATGGCGGCGATATGAAACATGACACTGAGGTGTCCTTTGCTAGTGCTACCTTTGTTCCAAATTTCGTTCAATTCGCATTCACCGTGTTCGAATTGATAGGGGGGGACAGACATTCAGAGTACACACACTCACACACACACAGACACACACACACACACACAGACTCACACACACACATACACACACACAGACAGACACACTTTTTTCGCCCTGTGTTGATCTCATAAGTCTACTTTCATTTTTTGCAAAAATCGAAAGTAGGCTAAAAATGGCAGAACCAGTCAATCTTTTCATTGATTTAATTAAGTTGTATGACGTAACAGCAAAAGGAATTTACAGAAACTTGATGTCTTCTATAGGAGCACTAGGATTCACAGAAGATTTTCTAAAGGAAAATTTAGTTTCACTGACGTGTGATGGTGCCGCAGTAATGTTCAGAGAACGTGGAGGAGTTTCAAAACTTTTCAGACAGATTTCCTGCCATTGTCTTTGGCGTTGTGCTAGCCATAGACTAGAATTATCAGTACATGATGTTGTGAAAGAGGTTTCTGACATCAATAGATTTAAAAGTTTTATGGACAAATTATATGTTATGTATCATGCCTCTCCAGAGAATGCAAAGCAGCTCCAATCATGTGCAGCTACACTGGAGATGCAGATTTTAAAAATTGGAAGAATTCTGTCCACAAGGGGGGTTAAATCCAGCTATAGAAATGTTTTGGCTGTTTGGCAGGATTTTGAAGCACTGGTACTCCATTTTGAAAGAGGTAAATCAGAAGGTGGTTGTGACAGAAGGGAAAAATGCACTTATGAAGGTCTTCACAGGTAAATAACATCTGTGGAATTTATTTTGGATCTGGGATTAATTTGCGATGCTTTGCAAGAACTGTCTGAACGAAGCTTAGATCTGCAGGAGAGAAATGCTGATCTTTACAAAACCCACAGCAAGATTGAGTGTCTTGTTAATATTTGTTAGAAGAGGAGGTCTGTCCCAGGGCCTTGCTATCAGAAAGCTCTTGAGGCAGCTGCAAATCTACAGTTTAAGGGTGTTCCATTGCATAAGAAAAACAGAATTTATGATCCACCAATCTCCCCGAATGCTTTCTATGAACAACTTAAAACTTCTCTACAGAAAAGATTACTTTCCGAAGAAGACACTGAACTGTCAAGATGTGCAAGAGGTCTTGATTCTGAGAATTGGCCAGCAAACTCGAGAGAAAATATTCTGTGTGGAGAAGCAGAAATAGGCACACTGGCAAGAAGATTCCAACTGAATGAAAGAGAAGCTATTCGAGCCTTGATCATCTGAAATTCAGGGAAGAAATGCCCAGGGAACTTTCTCGGGTTCGGAGGACTCGCAACACAATCGCTATATCTTCAAGTGAGTGTAAAAGGGGATTTTCTCAGATGAACTTGATTGTGACTCCAGAAAGATCATCTTTGTCAGTGAAAACCATTACCTCATTACTATTTATAAGAATTGTTGGACCTCCTTTGAAGGTATTTGATCCAATGAAGTATGTTAAAACTTGATTGTTTCAAGGTCGTCATTCAGCCATCGACACAAAAAGTAAGACCAGAAAACGAACTGAGGAGGATGATGACATGTCAAAAATTAGTAAATTGTTTTGAATTCCGTGTAAGTAGGTTTCGATGAAAATTACATGCTTTCTTAAATGTTTGGTAAATCCCATGTCTTCTTCCTTAATTTTCCTCCTGTGGGTTCCGGCACCCCGTTTTCCAGAAAAAAACGCCCTGGGCCTACCTGTGTATTTCGCTAAACCGCAGATTACCATTCGCTCAGGAAGTTACATCGCGCGCTAATAAAGCGAAGGTGACTCTAGCGCAATTCCGACCTGTATTAAAGGCCGAGAGTAAACTAACTGACAAAAGCAAACTCTTAGCATACCGTACCATTGTACGTCCAATAATGGAATATGCTAATTCAGTTTGGGGATATTCAGCCTCCTCGCACATCAAGAAACTACAGGTTGTCCGAAATATGACATTGCGTGCCCTCACCAACTCAGAATGGTACAAACGCAGTGCCCAAATCCATGAAGACACCAACATTGCTTAGCATTCACTGATGATATAGCCCTGATGACAGAAGATTTCGAAAGTGCAACAGAACAAGTCAATATATTGAAGGAAGTAGCAGAGCAAACAGGATTACAAATTTCCTTTCAAAAGACAGAAGTAATGTCGAACATAAAGGATGATACGGCACAACTAAACAGCAAATATGGAACGATAATCCGTAATTTAAATATCTCGGGGAATAGATCCAGCAAAATGGCCTTGACAAAGAAGCAAGAATCAAGAAAAAGGAAGTCTCTTTCCAAACCACTCGCAACATATATAACAAAAACTGCTTTTCTATGAACACAAAAATTCGTCACTACAACAATCGAGTCTGAATTTCATGGAAATTTGCGTTATTTGCGCGTTTCAGACTGTATTATGACCGATGCGCGCAAAAATAAATTTTTTGTCTGTCTGTCTGTGGACAACTTTGAGTCCTTATAACTTGAGAACGGCTGGGTGGATCAACGTAAAATTTGATACAGATATCCATCAGAAGCACCACACTAATCATTGATGTAACTCTTCTCCGTACCTTTCATAAAAGGGGGCTTACCCCCTTAAAATACATGCTGAAATAGACGTAGAAAGACGAGACAAAGCTTATTTTCAACCCCTTTAGGGCCCCCGAAAACCACATTTTAAGGCCCTAAAACCAACAGTTTTTGAGATATTCCCAGATAACTAATTTCATTTAATAATCTAATGAAAGAGTCCAAGCTGGTAACCATGGCAACAAAATCTCAGAGGACGATCTATTTCTGTAAGATGCAATGCAATTCCATTTAATAAATTACTGTGAAGTTTGCAAACGGCTATAAGGTTATTACGGAACCAAATTAAGCTTAAAATTCATCAATACGTATAATGAGCTTAAGGGGGTCAAGGGGTACACTAGAATTTTGTCACGCGATGTTCACGTGCGGGTGTGGTACGGAAGGTCTTTTATATCCCTATCCCTACATTGTATTTATTATATATATATAATTCGTTGAGGCCATCTAGGACCACGTTAAGTCTTGCTACACTTGGCAATTTGTTTCGCCTTCCTCTGAGCCCAGAATTCCCTCATTCTCTGTGAGTGGGCCATCTTGCGCTCCGCTGTCCTAGTGGTACCTTGTCTTCTTTTCGGGTTCGATGTCACGTCTCGGGTTAGCCCATTAGTCAGTATCTTTTTGCGGAAGAGATCTCTATTGAAGGCGTCGTCGTGTTTTAGATGCAGCATTTTGAGGTCGTCTTTGGTATTCATAAACCAGGGCATTGTGGTTTTGGGTTTGGAGTCAAAGAAATAAAAAATCTGTTTAGTCAGCCTGTTTCCGTCCATTCGTTTGAGATGACCGTAATACCGTGCCCGCCTTTTACGGATCGATTCTGAATTTTTCTCTATTTCACTGTAGACTTCTTTGTTGGATTTTTTATAGTGGACACCATTCTTGTAATTTGATCCCATTATACCTCTGACGATTTTGCGCTCTTTTTTCTCCAGTTCTTCAAGGAGTCCTTTATTAGCATTTAGGGATAGGGTTTCGGCTGCATACATAACTACTGGTTTCCAAAAAGTTTCATAATGACGTAGTTTAGTATTCTTGGACAGGCATTTTTTGTTGTATATTGAGCGCGATGTTTGATAGGCTATTTCGAGTTTGCGTACTCGTTCCTTGAGTGCTTCTTTGTCCAGTCCACTTTTCATGATGATCTCTCCCAAGTACTTAAATTTTTCCACTCTGTTGATCTTCCCGTATTTTGTCTGCAGTTTTGCTGGGGCGTCTTTGATGTTGGTCATTACTTCTGTTTTTTCGAATGATATCTGCAAGCCAGTTTGTTCAGCGATTTCTTTTAAAAGGTCGATTTGCATCTTAGCAGTTTCTACGTCGTTCGACAGAATGGCGATGTCATCAGCGACTGCTAGACAGTCGACTATGATCCCCTTGGATTTTGCTCCCATTCTCAGAGGGCTATACTCAGTTTCTAATAATTTTGTTCGCCAGGTCCGAATTACTTTTTCGAGGACGCAGTTGAAAAGCATTGGAGAGAGCCCGTCACCTTGTCTGACTCCCGTTTTGACCTCAAAGGAATCCGACAGACATCCCAGGAACTTTACTTTGGATTTTGTTTCAGTTAGGGTGGCTCTAATTAATGCCAGCAGTTTCAGGTCAACCCCGAATTCGTTGAGGATGTTCAACAGAACTTCGCGATCTATCGAATCGTAAGCCTTCTTAAAGTCCACAAAGACTGATACGTACGATTTGGACCTGAGATTGCAATATCTAATGATGGTTTTGAGGTTGTGGATCTGTTCGGCAGTTGAACGACCCTTTCTGAATCCCCCTTGGTATTCTCCTATTTGATGCTCGACTTCGGCTTCTAATCGCTCCAGGATAGCAAGTGAGAGAATTTTGTATGTTACCGGTAGGAGGGATATTCCTCTATAGTTGTTGACGTTTTTCATGCTGCCTTTCTTGTGTAACGGATGGATCAAGGCCGTTTTCCAATCTTCTGGTAGAATTTCATTTTACCAAATTTGTTCTATTTGCTTCTGCAAGATTTCAACTGCTTCTTCGGGAGCATATTTCCAAAGTTCTGCAACTACAGAGTCTTCCCCGGGCGCTTTGTTGTTTTTTAGTCGAGCAATGTGACGCTTGATTTCGTCTTTGTTGGGTGGTCTTGATTCTGGGCATCTGCGAATGGGTTCCTCGGTCTTGATGGGATTTTTGGGTTGGTCGCAATTTAGTAAATTCTTAAAGTAATCAGCTAGGATGGTACAATTTTCTTCATTTGAGGTCGCCAGTGTACCGTCCTTTCGCTGAAAGCATAACGACGGAGGTTTATAACCCGTAAGTTTCCTTTTGAACGTTCCGTAGTACTCTCTGGTGTTGTTTCTTTTAAAGTCTTGGTCGATCTTCTCAATAAGTGACTTTTCATATTTACGTTTCTCAGCTCGGATCACTTTTGCTGTCTGGGCTCGTTGGGCTTTGTAGGTTTCCCAATCAGTTTGCGATTTTGATGAGTAATATTGTTTCCATGCATCGAGCCTTTTCTTGAGAACTGAAACACATGTATCATTCCACCAGGCATGTTTCTTGCTTCTTTTAATTTCAGCAATTTCCTTGGCAGCCTCGATCAGGCGGTTTTTTGTGTTGTTAAAGTCACAGTCGATTGGTCGAGCCTTTTCCTGGAACTCGGTTACATTCTGTTTGAGTTTATCAGTGTCGAAGCGAATAATTTGTTTGGGCGTCTTGTTGGTGTTTGAAGGGACCGGTTTGATTTTAATTATGGACATATAGTGGTCTGAAGCCACGTTTATGCCTTTTTTAACCTTAACATTCATAATCTCAGGGCTGTTTTTCCTAGAGATTGCGACGTGATCTATTTGAAACTCTCCGATGGCGTCGACAGGAGATCGCCATGTTGTCTGCTTTCTGGGAAGATGGCGAAAGTGTGTCGACATGATCTGCAAGTTATGGTTTTCGCAAATGGAGACCAATCTCTCACCATTTTGATTGGTTCTTTTGTGGGCAGGATAGTTTCCAATGATTTTCCTATACTTGTGTTCTCGACCAAGTTGAGCATTGAAGTCCCCCATAAGAAGTTTAACATGGTGTTTGGGAATTTTGGCGAGCTTTTCATCCAGTAGGTCCCAAAAGTTATCCACTTCGTCCGGGTCAGATCTGTTCTTGTCATTTGTGGGGGCATGTGCGTTAACTAGGCTGTAGGTTTTGTTGGCGCATTTGATTGTTAATATGGATAATCGGTCATTAACTGGCTCAAAATTTGCGACCGACTTAAGGATTCTGGTTCTCACAGCAAACGCTGTTCCAAGCATCACAGATCCATTGAGGACCCACTTTTGAGCTCTGCTCTTGAAAAAGCGGTAACCTTCAGATTCGAAAGTCTCTTCGTCTGGGTAACGTGTTTCTTGTAGGGCAATGATACATATCTGATTTTCATGTAGTGCGTCGGTGAGAGTTTTCAGTTTGCCAATTTGTGTAAGGGTGTTAATGTTGAACGTTGCTAGAAAGGTTTTTGATTTGGTTCTGAGTTTCTGACTGGTTGGGATACACCGAGACGCTCCGACTCGTCTCTCGCATGATGTCGAGTCTCCCCCAGAATCCGAATGAGACTCGTGCGTCGCAGGTTTCACGACGAGGGATTTATCCGAAGACTTACCCCCTGGGGTAAAAGAAATGTTGAAATGTTTTGCCATCATGCTCACTTGACTTGAGTTTGTTTTGGACGCATACGCATCCATGTTGCAACTAAGGTTGTTAGCTCTAGAGGTTGCCTCAAGGTGTTTTCTGGCTTCTCTATACTACCAAGGCTTCAAGCCTGGGAGTCCCCCAGCACTGATCGGTTCGTCGACCCAGCTTCCCGCTGGGATTGGTTACCCAACCTTCCACTGGGTTGCTCGACTTAACAGGGGCACCTCGTGTAGGTTACGTGCTGGAGTTGGAGTGAAAGAGGCTAAGTTGGATTCTCTTGCTGAATCCAATAGGTTAATGTTGCAGATGTTAGCAACGACGCATTTCACTCCCATTTGCCAGAGTCACAATGACTCCTCCCAGGTTTATTCCTGGGACCCTGTATTTATTATATTATTATCATTATTATTATTTATATTATGGCATACAACGGCGAGACAAAGCTCATTATTAGCCCCTCGGTGGCAGAAACAAAACTCGAGGGTTCCCGAAAACTACATTTTAAGGCTCTAAAACCAACAGTTCCTGAGATACTCCCAGAAAACTAATTTAATTTAATTTAACAAACTATTGAAGGAATGCTAGTCGGTAACCATAACAACATTATCCCTAGGGGTGACATCCAACTTTCCATCTATTTCTGTAAGAAGCAATGTCACTCCATTTATTACATTTTTGTGAAAGTTTGCAAATGGCTATAAGGTTATCACGGGACCAACTTAGACTGTAAAATTCATCAATGCGCATAAGGGGGTCAAGGGGTACCCTAGAATTTTTTCACGTGATTTACACTTGTGATATGTCGTACAGAATTATATCTCCAAACAGCAACATTATTTTCAAAAAATACTGAATTGAAATAGTATTTTTTGCGGCTATTAGGAATTTGGGCCATTGGAGGCTAAAAAACCTGAATATAATAATAAATTTTATTTCAGCCAATGGCCATAATAGTAGGAATACCATACAAGTTCATTCGGTACAAAATTTTGTAATAGACATCTGACGTTCACCGCATGTTAATACATGATATCTCTCACACTGCCTCTTACATAAAATACACACGCAGTTTAAATTTGGCTGGTGATACTTCTTTTCAGTGCAAACTTTATGGTGAAAACCATGCACTGCCATTCGTGTCATCATATGACGGAGTTCATAATTCGAGTTCATCCACTCACAAGTCGTCATGGCATCTGTACAGTAGAAGTCACTCCAAATATGTCTCCTCTTGTCACGAAGTTCACTCAGTAAAGCATCATATGCTCCAGTGGCGGGCAGCATCCATTGATTTCTTAAATCTTCTATATAAAATTGCTCTTTGGCCAATACATATACAAGGCGAGAGGATGTGTATTTTGAAAGATTGAGTAACTTTTTTAAGTATACTGCCTTCACTCTTTCCATTTTGTCAGGTGTTGCCATATATTTTCCATTGCATATGCAACTATGGGAGTAATTTTGAGCTTAAATAACGCCATGCCTGTATCAAGGGACAATTTTCCGAGTTGTCTTATGTCATTCATTGCCACAATTGCTGTGTCAACTTTGTCTTGTATGTGCTTCGTAAATACAACTCCCTGTGTTTGGAATGTTACTCCTAAGTACTTAAAATTGTTCACTAATTGTAATCTTTTGCCTTTATATTCCAAATGATGATTGACTGACAGTCTACCTCCTTTTCTAAAGGCCATGAACATTGTCTTGTTTTCGTTCAATTTAAGTTCATTTTCGTCCGCCCAGTTTACTAGTCTGTTGAAAGTCTCCTGTAAACTTTCAAGTGATGTGGATGTTAGCACCATGTCATCCGCATACATGTATATGGAGACATCTTGATCCTCTATAATCTGGGTCACATCCATGGTTGCAATATTGAACAGGAGAGGACTTAGTGGGTCCCCCCTGTAGCACACCGATTGTCTGTTCAATGCAATGCGATTCCATTCTGTTGTCATCAATTCGTACTTGGTTACTGGTTAGGATATTTCTTATCAGTCTCGTTAAATAGTGCTGATGTCCTATCAGTGAATCTAGCTTCTCCAACATCTTCTTCCTGTTTACTGAATCAAACGCTTTCGAATAGTCGATAAATACCACATTCAACTTGCCTCTTCCGTGTCGTAAGGCTTCCTCAATGTCACCTTGAAGACATTTAATTGCATGTGTAGTTGACCTGCCTCTCCTAAATCCGAATTGCTCATCTGGAATTTGGTGTTCCGTTAGATCTGTCAGTCTCAATGTTAGTAGTTTTGTTAACAATTTAAATCCTGAGCATTCCAGAGCTATACCTCGGTATTCATCTGGACTACCTGCATCTCCCTTTCCCTTATACAAAACTTTAATTGTGGAGTGCCTCCACTTGCCCGGTATATTCGCTTGTATTAAGCACTGATTGAGAAGGGCCAACCAGTCTTCTTTCATTTCTTCAAAACTACCTTTAATGTGTTCATTAAATATCCTATCAGGACCACATGCTTTTTGGTTCTTCAACTGTTGCACAGCTAATTCGACCTCGCCACTTGTAAAGGGAACAATTACACTACTACTCTGGTGTTCGCCATTGTAAACTGGTCTTGTGTCATTTGCTTGTAACACTCTCGTAAAATGCTTTTCCCAATCCTCCATTGAGAGGTCTCTGGGAAATCGTGGTTGCCGTTCACTCAGAGCCTTGTAGGGGTGTCGTTTTGCTTCTTCCAACATTTTTGCTTCTTCCTTCTTATGGAATGAAGTTCTTGCATCTGTCAGTATGACTTTATATACTCTCCTTTTTTCTCCATATTTTAGTAAAGCCTCTTTTGACTGGTTTTGCCTTACTTCATGCAACGCTCTCAGTGCGTCTTTCCGTGCTTTGTAACACTCCACATTAAACCAAGATTTTGCGCGTCTCTGGGATGGGCAGTACGGTTCTGCTGCTGTTTTGATTATATACTCTATACGCTCTAAAGCCATATTTAAGTCATCATCTTCCTGACAATAGGGTGCTCCTAATGTTTCCACTACAGCATTGTGAAGTCTTTCTTTGTTTATCTTCCTGATCAGATGATTATGCTTCTTGATGTTTGGCGATTCACCCCAAGCTTCTATTTCAAATTCCGCTTCCACTGGTATGTGCTTCCTTATAACAACGTCATCTCTCACTTTTGTATTAATGACCTTGGCGCGTTTCATGTTTGAAAAGATGAGATCGATGGTGCTACTACCATTGCTACATATGTAAGTTTTCATATGTGGATCATTGACAAGTGATAGGCCTTCACCTTGTAGAAAATTCAACACAGCTTTCGATTTGTTAGTAACCTGATCTATCCGACAATTGAAGTCCCCCGCTAAGATGATCATTCCGCTCCTATTTGCTTTCCGCAGCACAAAGTCAAGTTCCTCTATGATTTCTTCTTGTTTATAGTCCGGTTGAAAGTCCGCACCGATCACTTCTAAAAATTTTGTTTCAATCATTATAACATTTGAGCTGCTATATAACGTTCTCGTTGGTGCAAGTTCTGGGTTTACTATACATGTTATCCCACCACTGGGTCTTCCTCTTTCACCTTGTGAAGCAAACGTGTGCATGGTATACCTATTATATTCACACCATTCTCGAGTTAAAAAAAATTCTGTTAGAATTGCTACTGAATAATTTCGTAGGATGTCTCTTGGAATCGTTTTCATGACACTTAATAGACCCTCTATGTTCCATACTAATATTGAGCATTTAAAAATCTTATTCCCTGAGTCCTCTGAACCTCCATGGAGTTCGAAAAGGACGACAGATTACATCCTTCGGCCAGAAGTTACTATTGTTTACATCTTGGAGAGCATCTAGTGGAACCCCTACTTTGTAGGCTCGACAGGACTCCGACCTGCTTACTATCTGACAGTTAACATCTTCTATACCATTTTCTCTTAGAAAGACTTCTAAATCATATTTTGTTGTGTTGGGATGAAGTTTTCCCACATAAATCCATCCTTTTCTTTCAGCTGCTTTTATTCTATAATCTCCCGTCCTATCCCCTTTTATTATGACCCTCTTCTCCGTTGTCTTAACGTACTGGTTGTCTGTACCTTGGATGTTTTGCGAGGTCCGTGGGGTTCTCCGACGGCTAATTTGCGTCTTCCAACCTTCATCTCTTTCATTCTCCTGCGCTGCAATTTGTTTGATGACCTCTCTTTCCTCTTCAGGAATGTTTACCACCGAATTAGTTGTCTCATTCGTTGTTTCATCCGTATGTGCTAGTTGAGATGTCCGTGAGGTACTCTGACGGCTCATGTTCGTCTTCCAATTTTCATCTCTTTCATTCTCATGCGCTGCCATTTGTTTTATGACCTCTCCCTCCTCTTTATGGATGTTAACCACTGAATCGGTTGTCTCATTCGTTGTTTCATCCGTGTGTGTTAGTTGGTGTACACTAGTTGTTTCTTCAAATGGTAATGGAGGTGGAGGTGGTGGAGCTGTCCTCTTGTTGTTCTCATTCCTAGTTCGAGAAACCGTCGATCGTATCTGACCATTTTCGCAGAATGCTTGCATTGCTTTCTTAATTTCCGTCCCAATTATTACTTTGAGATCTTGGCGCATTGCTTGAATTTCCTGTTTCAAAGCAGTTAATTCCTCTCTATCACTCCTAAATGACGCCCAATCCTGTCTACAAACCGGACATAACCACAAGAGCGTGCAGCTATGTTTCTGCAGTGTCGTATAGTCGCCAACTCCCATGGATACACATTCTCTGTGGAACCAAGCGTTACATTTTCCTTCACAGCCGACTGCTGCGGCATCCTCATCAACTAATTTACCGCACACCCGGCAGAAAGCGTTGTCTACTCTTGTTTGCATTCTTCCTGTCTTTATACACTCTTAGACTTCCAGTAGTGAAACCACAAGTGAAACACTCGACTAACGATGAACCCTCAATTTACACTCGTATGCCACTCCTTTTAATTAAAGTGTCACTTACTCAACTTTATAGCTAAACACGCAGACCGATACGTAAAATAACCGATACCACACACTATGCGACAAGTATACACGTTAAACACTCCACAAACACATATATATCAGGAACCTATATCCCATCATCTCCTTAAGGAAGCCATCTTGATGTGCCTGAATATCCATGCACCACAAGCCTTTATAATTTGTTAAAGGTGTCTTCCTGTGGATGGGGACTTTACACAACGGTGAGGGTCAGTCTTTATGTGAGGTGTATTGCGTTCCGTCTACGAGGTTTCCAATTTTATTTTCACGTCAGGAAGTACACGTTAGGTGAATTTAGATTGAGCACATTCTATTTTTTTTTTGACAAACGGGTTCATCATAAGGATGATTTTGTTTGAAACTGTGTGGTTGATATATCCATATTCTGACTTCTGGGTGATATGTTGTAGGTTGGTTGGTTGGTTCCTCAGTTTAGAAGATGCACCAACGCGTTCACGTAGGCTCGTGTGTGTAGAATCTGTCTGATAACCGGTGTTAATTGAGATGGCTGTATTAGTGTGTGTTATCTGTATTTCAGGTAAGGACTGCAGACGATCAATTTCCAGTAGTTCCTACTTTTGCTACCAAATGCTACCGTCAACGACACCTAGCTGTGACTTGGCTACTAGATGCCACCGCAACCGGCAAACTTTGGAACTAATAGAGCGTTAATCAAATCTAACCTACAAATTTAGCTTCACACCATTGTAGTTAGTGGAAGGTTCTATTACATGCCATAAATCTATGACATGGGACCGCCCGCTTTACTTCCCCTCCGAAGTAAGGCATACTTAGGGATTTTCGGCCTTTCTGTTTATCTTTATGTACGCCTATAACTCGTGTTCGAATGTTTGGAGCATCGTACAATTAGGTATCTATGAGAGTCAATACACCAATCATTTATAAAACTCTTCACCATACTTCTCATATAAGGATTGGTATAGGAAAAAACTTCTCAAAATACATGCTAAAATTGGTGAAATATAAAAATTATCCTAGAAGGACGACCAAAGCATATGTTGCGCTTCTCAATGCGAGACACAAAATTCGGGAGTCTATAAAGAGTCTCCAAAAACCACATTTTAAGGCCCTTAAATTAACAGTGTGTGTAATATTCCCAGAAAACTAACTTCGCTCTGATAAACATATGAAGGAATAACAAGCCCCTAACCACTGCAACAGTAGCTCAATTGATAGCGTCTGGTTATTAATACCGAAGACCGCTCGAAGAGCGGGTACTTCTGCTAGTAAATGATAAGACATGGAAATAAATAATCTTGATCCCACACTGGCCCTCCATGACAACCTATTTACAGCTAGCATAGTTGCTTCATCCAATTCTTTGCTTTTTACCTTGGCATCATCAAATACTCAGTATAAATATCACCTAGGCTACTGTTGTACCGAAGTCCCTACACCACTGAGTGCGGAGAATGTGAGTCTTGTCAAGAATAGAAGCTGTAGATCGTCGCCATTATGGAGTCAAGGCAAGGGCGATTACCACGCGATAACCGACAAACTATAGGCTAACGGCTGACACATCATAATTTGAAGACACACTGGAATGTATTACGAGAGAATTAAGAGTAACAAGGAAAGAACCGTACATGATTCAAATGTATCATTAAAAAGCAAATTCTGTGTAAGAGTAAAATGAATTCCATTACTTCGGTATAACAGCAAAATAATATTTTATGCAAAATCCGCTGCTTCTCATCAGGTATTTCAAAATCCTCATAATTGTGCTCCTGAGGAAGTTCGCCGAAGTTTAGTCATGGTTATAGACTATTTACCTCAAGTGACAATGATCTTTCTAATAGCTGTCAGTGATTGAGTAAATGCATCAGATACAGTAATTAAACAAATGTGTACAAGATTGTCAGAATGCTATATTCTGAAAAGTTGTCGTTCAACACGAGATAATACTTTTGAAGAAATTATGAAGGTTTCATTTGGATAATAACTGGTTATACAAGATCATTTTAGTGATGACTGATGATAAATTGCATAATAAGAGCAAGAATCTAGATAATAAATATAAGAAATTTTAGTGCTTCAAATGCAAATTTAAGAACATAAGAAACAAGTAGTCTGTGAAAAACTAAATCCTATTTTCATATTATATCCTACTTAATAATGTTCATCTTCATATATTACTATCCAATTTAAGCAGAATGCTTTCGTTTTTATTGCAATAAAGACAGGTAATTACAATGTCAATTTATTTTAATTTAATTGCCTTTTTTCACTTGAGTTTGGAATTTAAAAAGAAAAGTTTTACAAAAAAAGACTAAAAATTATACCAAATTGCAACAAAAACGGCCAAGTCAAAATTAATATTAGCAAAAAAGATGGGTTCATTATGAATCAGATTTCTCAAAATAGTAGAACTTAAATATTACACCATTACGGATATAACTGCGCAATAAAATCTTTTGTGACCACCATTGCTTTGTCTCTGGGGGTTTATCATCCATACTGAAAAATATGCCTTCAGTGACTTGGCAAAGCAAATTCTGTGTAAGAGTAAAATGAATTCCATTACTTCGGTATAACAGCAAAATAATATTTTATGCAAAATCCGCTGCTTCTCATCACCAATTCTTTGCTTTTTACCTTGGCATCATCAAATACTCAGTATAAATATCACCTAGGCTACTGTTGTACCGAAGTCCCTAGACGACTCTTATGTTAATTGCCTCTATCAACATACAAAATTTCAGTTTGATTGCTGTAATAGATTCGTAGGTATTGAGAACCATATAAATATTTCGGATGGTTGCCATGTTGCATATTTATAAATGTAGGTCTTAGAGTTATGTATTATTACATGAAAATTATTGTGTAGTTGTAGTATTCAAACTTCAATCACATGATTAGGACACAAGAAATAAAAACAAGAATTTAAAATTTCGTACAGCAGCCATCTTGTGATTATGAAAACAATTGAAATAAATTAGATGCCAGTGGATTAAAACTTGTATAAGCTGTTACCGTACCAAGTTTCACTGTACTCGGATGGTTAAATCGCGAGAAACGTCCATTCAAATATTTATATTTCGCGTCGCCGCCCTGTTGGATTTATCCTCACAAGTTATTGAAATTCCCATAGGTGAACTTATAATAATAGCCTCTATGAACATTAAAAAAAATCAGTTTGATTGCTGTAATAGATTCGTAGACATTGAGAACCGTCTAAATATTTAGGATGGTCGCCATTTTGGATTGTTATATGTATAGGCCGTAGAGTTATGTACCATTAAATGAAAATTGTTGCGTAGGTTAATTATCCAAACTTCCACTTCGATCGTATGATTACCACACAAGAAATAAAAACTTAATTTTAAAATTTCCCAGCCGCCATCTTGAGGCTATTGTAGGGGACCTGAGAGGGTGCCCTCTACATTGTAATAGCTGGGGGGATGAAATATAAGTAGCTGGGGGTTGCTTGGAGCTTGAGTGTACGAGGTGTCGGTTATGGACTGGTTCGAGGGCGTGTAAGCACTCGAAAGGAGAACTCCCGAATGTACTGTTTGTTCGGGTAGTTCGGTATCGGGATTAGGGGTGGTTTGGTGCTGGAGGCTCTAAACAGCTGGGTCGCTGTCTGGAATACTGCTAACGCGGGCACCGGACGGCTCGCGCTACAAAGCGATGTAAGCAGTCTGACGTATGCGAATAGCTGGTTGCGGACGTCACGAAACAATTAACTAAGTATTCTCCTGGATCCTACCGGGACGAGGGATGAAGGGTAGGATCTTAACAATTAAGCAAATAAACCGAATGACCAGTTACTTATGAGATGTATGACTTTAATGAGTACTTCAGACTTGAAGTACTCCTTAAATTTGCAGAACAGTTATTAAACCAGATGCTTATCACAATCCAAGCACTAAGGGATGAGAAAGTGAATGTCTGTGTGAGGAAGTGTAGATCGCTTAGACACTTACCCTTTGGCGTTCGTCAGAGCGGCGCTCTGCAGCGGTTTGGTACAAAGTGACACTGGGGAAGACTGACTGGCTGGCTGACTGACTGACGGCGTGACGGACTGACGGACTGACTGACTGACCTCGAGTTACCTCACCTCCCTAGCTTTATAGTTTTTGGAATGCCGAGTTTGCGTAATTGCACATTTCACAGGATGTGAGAGGTTGGCCGAGGTTATTGGAGGTTGTTGCTATGTATTAGGTCTAGAATTGTGATAATGTATTTCGAAGGCGTTTGTATGGAGATAGATGTATATGTCGTAGATAGAAGGGGATGGGGGTGCATCCCCCGGATGCAACAACTCCTTCGACGGAGATAGTCATCTTCCTCGATGACGGGACGAAGACTAGGCCGTAGGGGTAGTTTGCCTTGTATGTGTGTGTGTGTGTGTGTGGATGGTCATCTTCTTCTGTCTTGTAATATCTTGTCTCTTCGTTTCTTCTCTTTGGTTCTTCTGTTCTTGTAGTAGATCCCTCCGGCAAGAGGGTGGTGACGTCGGTGGGGGTGTGTGGTTATCCCCGTGTGGGGTGAGGTGCAGAAGTGTAACGTTCGTGGATGGAAAGATGGTTAGTCTCGGAAACGGACGTGTGGGGTGAGTCAGTGTGTAGTGCCTCGTAGAAGAAGTCTGCCTCGGGTTCGTGTCTAGCGATCATGTGTAGGTGTTTTGGTGTGTGTGGGGGTGGGGGTACAATATTTCTGGGTACAATCATATCATTTTGACAACATGGGTGCCCTGGGCACATAACAATATATTCCATGGAATATGGAACTCGTCACATAAGAATACAATTCAAATAAAACATTCGTAAATAACAGCGTACAATAAATCACAATCAAATCACGAAATTAACACAAGGGGTGGCTACCCTGAGGGGAAAAACATCTAAAAGGGTGGGAGCTACCCTCCGTCCGTGTTATGAAGGGCGGGATGAAAAACTGCCCTCAGGTAAACAATGTACATATAAAACTAACAATGTGCAATAGGGGATAGAATAGAGATAGTAAAATAAATGCCTCGGTGTGTAAAGTTGGGGGGATATATATAAATGAGTTTGTTGTGAGGGGGTAGAAAGGAGGCATGTTTACAAGTTATATTTTAGAAGAAAGGAAAGGAAAGAGAAAATAACGTGTAATGGTAACAAATGTGGTGCATGTGACATGTGAACAATGTGTATACATAAATCATTTGAACGGTGTTGGCCTTGCCATATCGGCCGTAATCGCATATAATTCCTTTGTGCCTGAGCACTAATATACACCTTGATATTTATCGCATAAACAATACCATCCCGCGGGAATACCTTTGCAAAGTGGACCCTGTGTCCTGCAGTTTAAACACTCTACGAGCTAAAATTAACTTAGTCAATAACTAACCTATGGCCACTACATATAAACTAATCCTCTATGGATCGTCCCCTGTGGGTGGACGCTCCATCATAGTAGGGAAGATTGTCCCTTACAATCAATGGGCACGATCCTCGCTACTGTACAACACCTCACATTTTTAGGTGCCTTTGTGGGATCCGTCCAGCGGGAGTGGATATCCCACAGGTATCCCTAACCGTGGGACGGATGCCAGTTGAATACCGGTGGAAAGCTGTGGGAAAACAGTGTGAGAGCTGGGGGTGTGTTGGCTCTGTGTGTGTGAGAGAGGGTGCGACGAGCGGGTGTGTAGGCGTGAGCAAGATATACACATGGGACTATATACAAAACGCCACCTGTGGGAAAAGAAAGGAAATCAAAACCATGGTGTGCAATGTCTTCTTCGCCTGTAGCTGTGTCCTCACCTGTGGGGGTGTAAAAATGTAAGTAAAACATATAAGCATGGAAAACAAATTTTAAATAAATACAAGTGAACATCTGTGAGTTAAAGTGTGCGCATGGCGCGTTTGCACGCCACAGGTAGTGAAGGTACCCCTAGGTACTATATTGCTGCCGTTGGTGTCCCACGCTGGAGCTGACCTGTAAAAAGGAATCACGTGGCAACATTATCGAGCTGGTGTGGCTGACATAACGAACGTGAAAAACACCGTGAAATCCACTCGGGACCACAGTAGCACGATGGCATATTGCATTTTGTCAATCGCATATCGTCACGTATCTCGTCAATCGTATATCGTATATCGTCGCGTATCTCGCATCTTACAACGGTAAATTATCCTATTGATACCGAAGTATCGAATTGTCGGGCGTACACGGCTGCGTAAAATCGCAGTCCGAGGCCGATCGATGATCGATCTCACCATTGTAAGTGTCTCTTAAATCTACTTACAGTCTAATGTAGTTTATAGGAAAACAAATACTCGAAACGTTGACTTAACCTAGTGCCGAAATACCCCTTGTAAGCTACTGTCTTGCAACAGTGGCTTACTAAATTTGCTTAACTAAGTTGCCTGCCAAAAGCAACTGTCTTATTTACTAGAATTTTGACCGAGGAATATCTCCCTTTCGGGGGTTTCGTGCGTGCACATTCTGGAAACGCTGGGGGTCTCCAGAACTGCCAGCGCGGCCCTACACGTCCCTCCTTACCTAAGGGGTCTCGTGCGTGCTCTTTCTGGTGGTCTCGATCACCACCAGGCTGCCAGGCCTAAGCCCTTCTACACTTTCCTCCTTAAATTAAATTGAGGGTCGTCGGGCATAGGCATACTCTGCTGGGCTGGTCCCCCAACAGAGTAATCGGACAAGGTCATTTCTCCTATCGTCTTTAACATAGCTGTCGACTTCCCCCCCTTAATAACTAATATGTTTGTATGTGTAGAGGTCTGTGTAATTGCTGCAGTATCATGTCGCAAATCACATATTGCAAGTACGTCGCAACGGAACGCCTGAAATGGGCTAGGGACCATAGGATCCCTAGGACGCAATCGCAAGGTAATACAAAGTTGTCCCCCCCTGGGGTATGATCAGAGAGACCACCGGTGATCTATACCTCGCCAGGGAGAGAACCGTGGGCATGTCGCAAATCGTCTATTATCATTTATAAGGTAGTATCTTCCTCGGGGGTATGGCCAAAGAGATCATTGGTGACCGATTCCTCGGCCCGGGAGATAATCGTATATAATATATTCATCATTATTTATCATTCATTTTTATTCGTCTTCACCTGCCGCTGCAGGTCTTAGCTAAGCGCAATTAAGCTCACTACTTACCTATATCTAGCTACCAGTCTGGTCAAAAGGGTCGTCCCTGGGTGGATGGTCGATCCTGTCCGACGGTGAGTTGGTCAGTTCTCCCATCGAACTTTCAAGAGTCCACCCGCTGGTCGGGCTTTGCTGACAGTAGTGCACAATGGGTGTAGCCCTCCGTCGCGTCGGGGGACAGGCTAGGTACACCCGTCAGCTTCGGCGCTTGCCCGCACTACGTCATCGCCGCGTCGACCTTCCGTCGTTCATCAGAGTCCAGATCATGGGCTGGAATGGCCCTGAGTCCAGGTCAACATTTACCAAAAGTCCATTTTCCGTCGGAAAATAGCGCCACATCATCCAACGTGCACCTCTGTGTAATTAAAAGTGTCAAGCGAGTTTTGTGTTTGTGTGGGGGTGGTATCCATTCCGGGTAGGGGGGGGGGGACTGTTTTGGCACAGTGCACGTCAATGCGCCTGGCTTTCATATAGCTAGCTAATGTCTGCTGCGTTTATTCTTTCACATGTTAGTCGGAAAGCGGAGGATGTGGGATGGTGTTCTCCTGTTAGTGGGAGAATGTATACATGTTAAAGTTTTTAGTAGTTGGGGGATGGGATGGTTAATTAGGACTAGGGAATTGTGGTCCTAAGTGGATGTGGGACAAGCGTGAAAGGTAAGGAACGCTTTACCGGTGAGGGTTAGGATTGTAAGTGGCCAGGAACTGGGTTTTCAGTGCGGTTGTTATAATTCGTACTGAAGTAGGTATGGGTACGTATGATCTATAGCTGACATCCTGTCGCATGCAACGTTAACGATCCCTATCAGGGTAAAAAATGGCATTCGGGATAAAAATATAAGATCTGATAAATCATGTTAGCGGGTAATTATTTCACGCTAAGCTGTTAGCTTCATAGTTCCGAAATGTTAAATAACATTTAGCCAAGAGCGAAAAAGCATGTTGTGCACCTCGGCAGTTGCATGACCGCCAAGTGCCTCGCATTGAGATGGGACGGGGGAATAATGTGTAATATGTAGATTATAATTGGTGTGTTATGGGAGAGGAAATATTGCTATGTTTGGATCAACGTGCTGTGATTCATGGCATCTGCGGCCGTATAACGTAGCACACTGCTGCCTGCAATGTACAATACATAATCTGCACTTATACACTAGATAACTTATATACTAACACTGGTCAGGTAAAGAGAAAGATCCTGGTATTATAGTAGCACTGTACTATACCTTTGTGGAAGGGTCACAGGGATATGTCAGGATACCCTGTGATTGAAATCCCTCCTGTAGCATATCGTCTCGAGTGTGCTCTCAAAATAATCAATTGATATGGATGAGCTTGCTATATAAGTGGTGAATCCCGATGTAAGAGTATAACGGGCGCTGTCTGAAAATTTGCGTCCGCGAGTGGTCTATCGGTATCGGCAGTGCCAACTGTCGCTGGGTGGAGAATATATCTGTACCTTAGATATTAGGTTGCACCTCTGTGCACCGTCGTGGTCAGAACAAATCGTATCATCTATTAATATGTGATCTAAAATGCCGCCTCTGCGGGTTTTATTTAGTATCCTCTCCCGAGGGCTAAATCCACCTGAAGGGGGGGCATTGTTCAAAACTCTATCATCCGCTGCGCGGAAGCGTGTGGGAGTAAAAGTGTGTCTTGCCACCCTAAATATTGGGGGTGGGGGTGGGGGAATATAAATGCGAAACATGTGTCATCTGTATCTATAATTTCCAAGCGATGTAGGCGTGTAAAATAATAATTGGAGAGGGGGTAAGAGGAGTGTGGCGGGGAAAGTAGTTGGGCCACTGTTGTGAACGATTTGTCTCGTCCCCAACTGGATTACAGTGTTATTACTAAAATGTTTTATGCCTGGAAAGAATCTAAATAGCGTGGACATTTATGTATATGTATGTGTGGGGAATGCCCGTATCTGCCGATAGCGGAGGGCAGTGTCCTTACGAGGGTGTAGTAAGGGCAAGTGTTTTGTGAAGAAGGGCGAACGATATAATGGTGCGTATGTAACTATGCGCTCCGTGGGTAGCACTGCTAGTATGGACATTTGACCGCGAAATATGTGCTCTCTATGTGAGTTACGGGGTATGTGAGGGGATGAATGCTATCAAAAATGTGGGTCTACCCTGCGATGCAGTATATACGTCGGGAAACAAATGTCCCGTGCGCAAAAGCATTTGAACGGCGCGCTCGTCTATGACGTGTCGCTTGTGCGAAAATAATGGCTGCATTGGATCAGGTTGAGTGGAGGCTGAGTGACGTCAGAACCGAGATAAGCGGTCTGTATGTGTAGTGTCAGATAGTGGTTATCGCTGGGCGTAATACGCTGTGCTAATTGGCTATGGCGCTCTTTGGGAGTATCGTCTACAGGCGCGCTATTCTGATTGGCCGGGAGATATATGAGCCAGTAAAAGAAAATGGCGGTGTGTTTACATTGCGGGAGCTGACTGTCAAACGCACGTGTCGTCTGATGACACGAGTATGTGACGGCTATGCAAAGTTGGCATGCGAGATAGCCTGTGTATGACAGAGAGTGGGTGTTACGGCAGTGTGTCATTGCATATGAATAGGAAAGCGAAGTATCTCTCTCCCAGGTGGGAAACGTCGGTGTTCATTCGCTATCATAAAAGGGTGATAAAAATGGGGGTAAAAGATAGGAAAACAAAAACTGGGGCTTCTATGTCTGCTGTATATAGAGTAGGGGTAATATATTTATGTCAGTTGCGACCCTGTTCGCGTGTAAGGCCCTGTGTGCCTTGCCGTAGAAAAATTCTGTCCGTGGTCTAGTTCCATTTACTCCGGGAAAATGCAAAAATGGTAGGGGGATCAATAATAGTTCCCTCGGGGTGTATAAACTAGGCATATTTATGTGTAGGCAGTATGACTTGTACTGTATTTCGCAAATGCCTGATTGTCCGTGTGGTATCGTAATGTGCTCTGTCGACCGGACAACTTGCTGTATCGAAGTGCCAGCTGTATTTTATAGCACTGTAATGCAATGTGTTCCTTTAACGTGTGTAAAATGTTTGTGTGCACAAGTGCATACTTAGTGTTATTAAGGAAGCAAATCATTGGGCCTTTGTACACTATTTGCTACAAAACTTGGCATTCCAATTCCCATGGCTGATATTTACACTATATTGTGACCCTAGGAGGGTGTGTTTTAATGTACACTGTACAGTACTCTCCTAGGAAAACGTAAGGTACTTATGGTCCATGGACGTAGTGGCTGCCTGTATATATATGTACTAATAGTTGGATATTTATCTTATATTGTTTTTGGGAAAAGACCCTTTGACGTGTCTTACGATACTTCTCCACTGAACATAAAATAATTATGAGCCGTAGCGTTAACGCTACGCGTACATACATATACTGATATGTATATTGGTTAAAGTCGGCGCCTAATTGAAAATACAGATGTTTATTTTGGCCAACGAATGATTGTGGTTACAAGTGTGTAAGGAATGTCTATATAGCTATAATGGGATCGAAATAAGGACTGTTGGGTCCTAAGGTAGCCTTGTGGTTCTTGTGAAGGTATATCGTTAATTTATTATTTAATGTTATGTCGGCATATGGCATACTATGACGAACAGTTCATAACTGGGCGTAGGGGTGATAGAATGGTGCCCTAGTCGGACCGTTAGAGGAATTGCCCCAAGCACACGGCTTAACCGTGAGTCCGATCCTTCGAAGGCTAAAAAAATGGATGACATAGTTAAAATTTGAGTGCATGACCCTAATCGTCGGCTAAGGATGATGACGCGTCGTTGGAGAACTGTTTGTCATGCATGTCCTTATGACGTTATTGTGTGGTCAATGCCACCGATGAACAAAATGAAAAATGAAAGATTCCATGTTAGGAAAAAATATATATAAAAGGGGCTGCGTGGATGGTGACAGCGCCATGTGTGGCCTGTATGTGTTGGCTGCCCTGCTATGTACAGGCTAAGATGCTGTTGTAGCAATACTGTTTCCGGTGTCGTGGAGGGATCGCGCGTCACTGCTCAGAATGGGTGCGCTTTCCCGTGAGTGGGACTGAGTAAACTGTATGACAGAATGTAACATGAATTTACAGTGTGTGAGACTATGTGACCACTGTAAGTGTGTCCTTACCCAATTTTCCCACAGGTGTGTGGTCCTGATGACCTGTTGTGTCCAATTGTAGGGTTATCTGGCGTGTGCGGAAGGCCGCTAAGCTGTGTTATTGTGATAGTTTGTATTTAGCATTGTGGATGCACTGAACACCTGTTGGTTTGGAAAGGAGTCTTTGCCTATATTGAAGGATGCTAACCTGTGTTATTGTAAAGGGAATCTGGACCTGTACTGAAGGCCTCTAACCTGTGTTATTGTAATGGGGAGTGTCGGCTTGTATGGAAGGCCGCTAACCTGTGTTATTGTGTTGTCCATGAGGTTAACCGTAATCGACGGTTGTAATCGGATGTGGACACGTTATATGAGGGGTGTAGATGCAAAACCGGCTATCTCCACTTTTTGGCGAAATTGAGTTATGATTGGAGTACCATTCTCTGAGGTGTTTGTCATCTGTTTATAAACTTGTTTGGCAGCAAATCCGGCTATATTCCCCTCAAAAAGAGGGTGAAAAATAGGGGTTAGTTGCAAACCCGGCAATCTCCGTACAGCGTTGAGGTGCAGAACCGGCTATCTCCATAGCAGATAATAACAAAAAGAGAAACTGTCACAAATCCGACCGAGTACAAAAACATTTTTGAAATATTTGGGACCGTTATTGAAATTGGAAATGACTGTCTAGTCTCTGACTGGATGACAGAAGCAAATAAGGTGTTCAAAATCACTGGCTCGTGGCACCTCAAATTTATTGTTAGTAAGTGTTTCATTCTAACAAGGTCCAAAACAAATCCCATGAATAACGTGTTGGTGCGTGGAGAGCCTTATTACAGGACTGATGTATGTGTGTCAAAAAAGTGTTTGTAAATCAGGCAAGAATGAGGGAATGCTTAATCCAGCCGTAATCAGGAAGGATGTTGAAGTAAACCCTTTGAAATTACGGGACATTACTAAACACTACGGTGACCAATGGAAAACCCTCAAAGATCTACGACTTTACACCGACTTGATGGAGATCAAGCAAAAGAAGCAAACAATGATGGAGCCGAGAGACTTATTGAAGAAGATGGCTTGGAGGAAACTGAGGATCTCATTGTTTAAACACCTTTGTTGAGGAAAATTGTACTATATCATAATTCCATAGAATACACTGAAAATACTTTTCTCTCCAGTGTTAATCTTCTTATTTCACTTTTCTCTATCCCGATTCCAGGTATCCCAGCAAACAATCGTGCTATACTTGTATTTTAAATGATTGAGATGCAAAACCGGCAATCTCCAATTTTTATTGCCCCCTATTAATATGTTATCATTTATTCTAGTTTGTTCATGCATTTAATGTCATTTATAAATCGAACAATACATTATAGAACAATAACCATAATATTATATCACTTAGTTACTGAGGTATGAGAAATTCGTCTCTCCTGTAAAATTAGACTCAGTGGAGATTGCCGGTTTTGCATCTAGACCCCTCATATGGAAGTGATCCTACTAAAATATTAGCTGGCTCGGCGATAATGAAGTGGAAGGAGGTTGCAACCTCGCCCCAATGTGAGGTCGCTTCCGTAACCCGTGCACCTCGTGCTTGTGTGTGAAGTATGGCTACGCGTATCCTCATCTTTCCGCGGCAATTCTAGTATGGAGGTGTTTGTATAAAATGGCTGTTGCCAAGTTATGTAGTGCAACTAATTGTTATACTATGGTATTCTCATCTTCTGTCGGTCGATACCTGCTGTGTATACGAATATACCGTATGTGTATCGTTATTAGTAGATAATGTTCATACAGGTATTCTGTGAATGCATGTAAGTCCTACGGAGCCTGTTTTAAAGGTAAGTGAATCTTCCGTTGGTCAACTAAGGGACCTATGCCTGAGTGTGGTTCTTAGTGTGAAGATGTGACGCGGATATGCGTCCAGTCATATTAATGCGTGAGTTCTACTGTATGTGTGGGATTCTACTATAGGTGAACCTTGCTGCGATTTTACGCTGGTACTCCAGGGGAATGGACTGTAGTACGCATGGCTGTGTGTGCGTGTGTTCGGGCACGTGCCTTGCCTTGCACGGCTGTTGCTATACGAGCGTGAAAGTTGCTGAGTCAATGTGATGCGTCGGCTGGTGGCATCCGGTTGGGTGGGAATGACCTACGTTTGTTGCTGGTGTGGAAACGGGTGTTTCTCAGAACATATAATCCTTGCTCTGGCAATTGCTATGTGCCCCAAGTATAATGCAAGTATTCAATGGAAATAATACAATATACATATATAGCAATACACTATTAATTATTTAAGCATGCAACATATAAGTAGGTAATGTCTGGGCAATGTGTGGGACTGGTACCGACACGTAGTCGTGAATATGGCCTACCAGATGCCATAGCGCGTTTGGTGCCGCTCTTCGTATGGTTCTGGGTTCGATATGTCCCTGGGGACTGATGGAGATTTTGGGGACACGTTAGCTGCTACATGTGCAGCTAGCCTCGACATGTCTTACTTTCTATGTATATGTGTATATTATGTGTCTGAAAGGGAAAAGGGCCCTGGAGTTTGGTTATGTGAGTTCCAATGCTATGCCGTGAGCCGGTTTCTAGCGTAAGACGTACCGCTTTTGCCCTCGGATGGCTAATGCAATTTTTGCACCCGGAATCCACTCTGGGGATATAACCGGTGTTCGGGGCGTTTGGAGGAGGGTG
Organism: Meconema thalassinum; assembly: GCA_946902985.2. Taxonomy (NCBI): domain Eukaryota; kingdom Metazoa; phylum Arthropoda; class Insecta; order Orthoptera; family Tettigoniidae; genus Meconema; species Meconema thalassinum. Next base: position 1,215,565,594 of record OX336388.2, read on the forward strand.
ATTTTAGGCTTAAACCGTTAGGCTCCTCTGCGGGTGTAAAAGGGATTGGCCTGCGAATTAGTATGGCTTTTCGGCGGTACATTGAGCCGTCGTTCGTTCGCAAATGCCGCAACGTAGTAGGGGGCTGTATAAGTGCAGCGGGTGGAATATGTGGATGTGGAGGCTTAATCGTATGTGATTGTGTGTTGCTCTGAAGTGTGGGGCTAGTATGCGTCGTGGCCACGGTGAACTCCTTCCTAATTGGAGTGGGCTGTGTATAGCTCGGTTAACTGGGCGCTCAGCCGCCTATATTCGGCAACGAGCTGTGCGAAATGTCGATGGAAAATCGCATGCTGTGCCCTCAACCGACATGGTGGCATGGTATGGGGAATATGTGCCCTCTATGGTGATATTCATCACGTGCTCTCCCCGTTATGTGCCTAATAGTTTCCCGCTGTCCTAAGTATCACGGGTGACCCCTGGGTGCATTGTTTCGCCAATGGTCTGGTTGGGGCGGATATGCGGGGCTGAGGCGTAGTACCCCTCTATCCCGTTGGGGAGAATACCTTCCTGATGCTCGCGGAGGGTGGTCGGTCAGTGAATAGTCCTCTGGTCCTCGCTCGCGTTGGACAGGGGCGTATTGCGTGTACGCTCGGGGAGGCCTTTCATAATGAGGACCGTTCCTCGCAAATTGCGTGGGATTATTCTGCCTACGGTGTGGAGGCGTATATACGTGGCGTATGTCCTCCGCATGTGGCTCATGACACCATGATGGATCGTCCCTAGATCGTGGAGGGTGGTCCCCTGGATGACTTCGGGGTGGGTTTTGATGGGGTCGCACGCCTGTTCTATGCTGTGGGGAAGGGTGGATCTGCCCGCACGGAGGTGAGCTAGTCCTCTGAAGCATATCTTTCCAGTGTCGTAAAGGGCAGTGTGCTCGCCTCAGGTATTCCTCGGGATTCCGTTTGTGCCCCGAATACGTTGTGGGATGTATGGTGGGGTGCATAGCTGGCCTGGCCTTGGTTTTACTGTGTAAAGGGACGTCGTCTTGTTCGTGACTTTGTGAGAGGTTGGCTGATACCGCATGCGGGCGGCGTGAGCGCCTAGCCCATGAGGTACCCGGGTCGTTGGGGGGGTAGATTGTAGCATGTTCTTTGAATCAGGTTGCTGAGTTCCTTGAGTGTGAAACAGCGCTGAATGATGGTCAATTGGGACCGTGGGGTTTTTGGGAAGGGTTTGATTAATAGTGTGCTTTAATACCTCACTGGCGGTTTGAATGTCCGCGATGAGGGCTGCACTGCTAGTGTCCCGCACAGTTTTGTCTAACCGTTGGATAATGGCATGTAATTTGTTATGGGCTTCCTGCGTGTCGATTAATGACTGTATTCCAACGTGTAATGATGTGGGGATTAGGTCCTCGCTGGTTTGGCTATGTGATGGGCGTCGAGCATTTTGTGTCTGCGTGCTAGTGGGAGGGGGTGCGTGGATTGTTGTGTTATGGTATCGTACCCGAAGATCTAGGGCTCCAGCTTCTAAGTTGCGACCTGCGATATTCTCGTCTATGAGGTCTGCGTTTCGAACTATGACTTTGGGGAGTAGTGGCTTGGTATTAGTGGCCAGGTATTGGGCTACGACGCTACCATTGCGCCTACCCTTGCTCTTGGCAGTTAGCATGGGGGTATGTAATGGGGTGTATCCTCTGTAGAGATGTGTTAAGTATTATGTGTGTCCTATACTCCTGCAGTAATGGAAAATTCGAGTGTGTGTGGGCTATTCAAGCCGTGGGAAGAATGTCGCGGTAACTATGTACTTTTCCCTTACTCTACGGGGTTGGTGAATTAAATATCACCGCCGCTATCCTGCCTAAGGCACTGGGGATCAGAATGGGCGGGTAATGAAATAATGTGGCCCCCTTCTATCGTATGGGATGGGCGTAACTTCCTATAGGGTTGTGAATTACTTGCTTCTATATAAGGGTGGCTTCGGAAATGTTATACCTGTTGGGGTGGGCTTGGGTGGTTACTAAAAACTACCTGATCTGTACTCTGAAAAATTTTCTCAATTTTGAGTGGCATGAGCTTGGCTAGTAAGAGGTTGATTTTGGGATCTTGACCGAAGAGCTACGTTATTTGTAACCCTAGGGCGTTGTTCTAAAACAACGTCACGGTACCTAGCGCGTCCACCAATTGTAGGGGACCTGAGCGGGTGCCCTCTACAATGTAATAGCTGGGGGGTTGAAATATAAGTAGCTGGGGGTTGCCTGGAGCTTGAATGTACGAGGTGTCGGTTATGGACTGGTTCGAGGGCGTGTAAGCACTCGAAAGGAGAACTCCCGAATGTACTGTTTGTTCGGGTTGTTCGGTATCAGGATTAGGGGTGGTTTGGTGCTGGAGGCTCTAAACAGCTGGGTCGCTGTCTGGAATACTGCTAACGTGGGCACCGGACGGCTCGCGCTACAAAGCGATGTAAGCAGTCTGACGTATGCGAATAGCTGGTTGCGGACGTCACGAAACAATTAACTAAGTATTCCCCTGGATCCTACCGGGACGAGGGATGAAGGGTAGGATCTTAACAATTAAGCAAATAAACCAAATGACCAGTTACTTATGAGATGTATGACTTTAATGAGTGCTTCAGACTTGAAGTACTCCTTAAATTTTCAGAACAGTTATTAAATCAGATGCTTATCACAATCCAAGCACCAAGGGATGAGAAAGTGAATGTCTGTGTGAGGAAGTGTAGATCGCTTAGACACTTACCCTTTGGCGTTCGTCAGAGCGGCGCTCTGCAGCGGTTTGGCACAAAGTGACACTGAGGAAGGCTGACTGACTGACGGCGTGACGGACTGACTGACTAACCTCGAGTTACCTCACCTCCCTAGCTTTATAGTTTTTGGAATGCTGAGTGTGCGGAATTGCACATTTCACAGGATGTGAGGAGTTGGCCGAGGTTATTGGAGGTTGTTGCTATGTATTAGGTCTAGAATTGTGATAATGTATTTCGAAGGCGTTTGCATGGAGATAGATGTATATGTCGTAGATAGAAGGGGATGGGGGTGCATCCCCGGATGCAACATTATGTAAGCAATTGAACTAAATTAGATGCCAGTGCATTACAATGCGTATAAGCATTTACTGTACCATATTTTACTGCGCTCAGATGGTTAAATCGCGAGAAACGCCTATTAAAATGTTTCAACTTCGCTTGGCCGCCATGTTCGTTTCGTACTTTACAGTTTTTTTGAAAAATACATAGATGAACTTGCCAGTAGTGCCTTTTATCACTGTACAAAATTTCAGGGTGATATCAGTGATGGTTTCGGAGATATAGAATGCCAGTGAAATAATTCGCACGGCCGCCATCTTGAGGTTATGTAAACAATGGAACTAAATTAGATGTCAGTGCATTACAATGTGTATGAAGATTTGCTGTACCAAGTTTCATTGCGGTTGGATGGTTAAATCGCGAGAAAAGTCTATTTAAAAGTTTCTATTTCGTTTGGCCTCCATGTTGGTTTTGTAGTTACCAGGTTTCTGAAAGGCTCATAGGTGAACTTCTAGTAGTGTCCTTTATCACCGTACAAAATGTCAGCGTGTAATCAGTGATAGTTTCGGATATATATAATGCCGGTGAAATATTTCGCACAGCCGCCATGTTGGATTGGTGAGACGTAATACAATTTGAAGGGCATGGTCAGGGTCAGCCAAAATGGTGCTATGAGCTTACCAAGTTTCATTGAAATCGGTCCAGCCGTTTAGAAGTTATTAGAGGGGCACACAGACAGAGAGACACACACACATAAGCGCACACACACACACACACACACACACACACACACACACACGGACAAAAGGTGATCTCACAAGCCTTTTTTTTTTCATAAATGAAATTAGGTAAAAAAAACGGAAATTTTGAGAAAAGAGGCTGAAAATCTTCAGTAAACTTGACAGCCTGTTTCATTATTGGCCTACAGTACTTTACTGAGATATGTAAAAATGAATGGTCTTGTGAATGTTTAGAGTTGTACCCTCTACTGTATAAGCCTCCTTGTATACCAAGTATCGTTGTAATTATGGTATTTCATCCTGAGGAAGTGATCCTAACATTAGAAAGGTGCATCCATCTGGAACGTATCGAAACGTTGATCATGTGCCTTCTGCAGAGAAAGACTCATATGTAATACTACATACTAGCTGTATTTCGTCATTGTAATAGTGGACTATTGATATTAATATTTTATTTATTCAAGATGGCGTCTGCGTTGGTATGTGCGGTGTGTAGTCTTATGACTAAAGCAAGAGAGATCTCTTATACGTAGAGCCCTGCGCGGATAAACAAAACTTTATCAGCAACCCCCCCCCCCCCCCCATCCGCACGGTTGTTCCGCAACCGCCCCTCATCTGCACGTTTGCTATCAGAATATATTGGCATTACAATGATATTTTTAATTAGATAAAGCATAAAGTATTAACGCAACCCATTTAGACATTCGAGGAGAAAGTCGTTCCCCTAGGCTATGTGTGTCATGTGCTATGAATGTTATATCGCCAGAAATGCAACCTTTTCAGTTCGGAGTGTTAATTATGCTTAAATTTATTTTGAATGAGACTAGCTTTAATCATTATCTTCCATTTGTCTTGAGAGAAAAAACATAACAGAAAAATATATGTCATAATCCGGGTCCTGGTAGATATTCAACAAGTTCGGATTGTATTCTAAAAGCTATCCGCGAATTTACTCCAAACATTATCCACAGCTTATCCGCTATCCACACATCCATGTAAACTATATCCACATAGCGAAACATTTTGTGGATATCCGCGGATATCCGCATCCGCGCAGGGCTTTGCTTATATGTTACTCCTCTTTTGCAAAGTTTCGTGCTTATTGCGCAATTGAATCATGAGTTATTGATTTTGAAGTTAAGTACACTCAGCCACCATCTTGAATATTATGACGAAGCTGTCCTTTTGCCTATGGCATATAAAGTCTATATACGGTGATACTTTGGTACTAATTTTAGATATTGCATCTCTAAACTGTATAGAATTATTTATTTTTATATTCCATAATTTCAAGATGGCTTCTGTGCACATTATGTGCAAGCCTTCATGAACTATTGCAGAATACAGTATCTTTACTCACAAGAGGGTCTATTCATAAGACATTTTAAATTCAATTTCACGCAGGAACATTATCGAAACAAGCAAAATATAAATGAAACTTGATTCCGTAATGCAGTATTATTGGAACGTGGAAATAAGTCACCATTTTGTGCATTATATTTGCGTGCTCGAAATAGCCGTGGTGTTAGCGATCCTGACTGTGAATCTAGAGCAACCTCGGGTTCGAATCACGGACGGGATATATATTTTTGCTACCAGATTATAAAAATAAAAAAATAAAATAAAAAATAGCTACCAGATTATCATTTTAAACGATATTTATCATATCAATATGACTCATTTTAACAGAATCCATTTGAAATTACGTGTTGGTCTGTGAATCAAGAGGTCCGGGAACTGGGCAAGCCTTTCATGATCTACTGTTGTGCACATTGGATTTACTCGCAATTTGGCCTATTTATAAGGAATTTAAGGTTATGAGCGGTGTCGCGTCTATGAATCTAGTTGATCCATATCGTATTCTTTATTTAGGCTAGTGCTGGTGGAAGCTCTAAATTATCTATTAAAATGAGTTCCGTATTATAAACTACAATATCTGTAAAACACTCCCTTTTACAATAGATTAATATTTGTGCCAATAATAGTATAAAATACCGGTGTATCAACAATTTAACGTGAGGTTTCTTCTATGTCAGATGTTACACATCATATGCGACTACTGTAAGGCTCGTAATTTTTTTTATTTTGATATTTTATATTTTCAAGATCGTTGCTGCGCGTAATATTCACTCTCATATAGTCGTCAGGTAGTTAACATAGCGTCTTTAAATAAAGCTTCCTGAATGTCAAGTACTGCGAGCATTGTTTCATTGGATCATGGTTTACAATGCATGTATGATTCTCACGGCCACTTATCTAGAAATTATTCGGCTGATGACCTTGTAGTTTAGGTAAGATGTTTCTGATATCAAGGTTTTTTAAAATAAAATTATGAAGAGATACGATAATTATTTTAGTCAATATTTGATTAAAGCAAGGAACACTCGGGTGGCTGCCATTTAATGTTCGTTAAAATGGCGGTGATATACAGTGTGGTCCACCAGCCCCTTATTATTTAGTTTTATGAAACCCAACTAACATTTCATTTCTCCCGATGGTCGATATTGCTCTGCGCTCTGGCTGTGTGACAGCAATGTAATTGGGTCATGGGTCTAGTATAGAAAAACCGACCGTAAACTTTTCCCCGCCAAATTTTATGGCCCTTTCACTAACATATGACTTATTGCTCCTTGAAATAACACACATTCACGTAATACGATCGAATTAATAGCTTACGCCACGTGATCTGTAATAGTAGAAAGTTAAATCAACAGCATAAACCATGGTTTAAGACTTTGATATGGACTTAAACGTTTGAGGTGGGACAGCCACACTAAATACTGCACTTGCAGCGCACGGTATCTACAATTTGTTGGTGGCTGAGTCGGTTAATGCCTGACCGTATGACGTGAGCGCGAACGGGTAGAATGGTGCTTCGAAACCACTGGTAGGCATACTTTTTTGAACGAAAGCCCACGCTCCATTTTAGTGGGGATGTAACTGCATGTATTTTTGTGAAGAGTATGTTGAATTTTGCTGATTTATATAGAGAATACGATCGAATTGGTACGTTATGCCACGTGACCTGTAATGGCAGAAAATTTAAAAACTGGCATGGATATTAACATAACATATCGAAGTGTCACTCCGGAGGTCCGGGTTCGATTCCCAGCTCTGCCAAGAAATTGAATACTTGTCCGAGGGCTGAAATTGGGTACACTTAGCCTCGTGAAGCAAATATGAGAAGAGATGGGTTCGATTCCCACCTCAGCTACCCTGGAAGTGGCTTTCCGTGGTTTCCCTCTTCTACTCCGGCCATATTCCGGGACGGTTTCTGTCTTAAGGCCACGACCACCTCCTTCACAATCCTTAGTTGCGGCTTCGGTGGCGTAGTTGGTAGCATGCTGAACTGCTATGCCCAAGATAGCGGGTTCAAACCCGGCCGAAGTCGTCGGATTTTTTTAAGAGCGTTAAAAATCCTTCAGTATGCCTTCCTTCGGAGGGGAAGTAAAGCCGGCGGTCCCATGTCATAGATTTATGGCATGTAAATGATCCTTTCACAGACTAAACTTGTGTAAAGCAAAATTTGTTAGGTTAGATTTCGTCAGAACGCTCTATCAAAGTTCCAACGTTCACCACTAGGTATCATTGATATCTGGTGGCGAAAGTTGGAACTACTTGAAATTGAACGGAACTGGTAGCTCACCCTTTAGGGTGTCCGCTGGAAGCAGCTACAGACTCAGGCGAGCCGAACATGTCCTCGGACACTCCCGGCACTAAAAGCCAAACGATAAATAAATAGTTGCAAATACACACATCATTACAAGCCCGCAATAACTCAGGTTATCTGACAAATTCTACACACACACCCAAGTACACGAGGCTAATTGACCGCGATGTTCCAGGCCCTCAAATGAAACAACAACATATCGAAGGAGATTCTGATCGCCAGTGCTCGCATCGAAGTATATGTATTCCTCAGAATTTACCTTGGTATTATTTTGTTAGTCGACTCCATAGCGTAGCGGTCAGCGTGGTTAGCTGCTGCCCCGGAAGTCCTGGGTTCGATTCCCGGCTCTGCCACGAAATTTGAAAAGTGGTTTGAGGATTGGAACGGGGTCTACTCTGCCTCGGGTGGTCCAAATGAGTAGAGGGGATTCGATTCACACCTCACCCGTCCTCGAAATGGTTTTCCGTGGTTTCCCACTTCGTCTTCGGGCAAATGCCGGGATGAAACCTCCTGTAAGGCCACTGCCGCCTCCTCCCCTCTTCCTTGTCCATCCCTCCTACCCTTCCCCTCCCTTCCCTCATGAGGCCCCTGTTCGCTTTGCAGGTGAGGCCACCTGGGCGTGGTGCTGGTCACACCTCCCCAGTTGTATCCACTCCAATCAGATGTTCCCAGCTCTAGGACACAGACCGTAGAGGCGGTAGAGGTGAGTTCCCTCGCCGAGTCCTTGGAAGCCACCAACCAGGAGGGTAACTTCAATTTAAAAAATATATATATATTATTAAAAGTTAACAAGAAGACTTAGCATATCTTTAGGCCCGTATCACACAACACTCGCTGGCAAGGAAGCTTTTGTGATCGCTGGTACAAAATCCTGTATGATTCTGTTCGTCCTCGTCAGTACACCTGCTTTTATAACCGAATTGAATCACACGCTAGCATTTAATGCACCAAGTTGTATGAAATAAAACATGGCGAAGGGTTGTCGTTTGAGGGAATTATTTGCAGTTCATTCGCCTTATTAACGCAAAGTGGTCGCAAAACTTGCTTTAAGTAAATTTCAAAACATGGCAGGTACTGAAATACGTTCCAATCAATAGTTATGCTCTAACTGTAATAATTGCATATTTTACCATACGCGTTAATAAGAAGCACAACAAAGAGCTTTAGAGTATGGTGAAAGAGTGTGGGAGTGGTATAGCGCCCGCTTGCTGTTTTGAAGATCCCGGGTTCAAGACTATAGAACGGCGGAAATTGTTTATTCTTTTTAACTATTTTATTTTACTTTCCCTACTTCGTACAGGAAGATCTCAACTTAATTTCTTTCACATGATCTGCGAGGACGATAAGGAATGTTGTTTTCTTCTCTCATTTAAATTCCCTATTTTTTTAAAATCGAGTTTACCCTCCAGGGTGGTTGCTCCCACGGACTCAGCGAGAGAACTCACCCCTGCCGCCTTTTCAGGCAGTGTCCTAGAGCTGGGAACATCTGGTCGGAGTGGATACAACTGGTGAGGTGTGATCAGCACCTCGCCCAGGTGACCGCACCTGCAAAGCGAACAGGGACCTCATGAGGTAAGGGATTGGATAGGCAAGAAAGAGGGAAGGAGGCGGCCGCGGCCTACAGTAGGTACTGTGCCCGTATATCCCAGAAGTAACCTACCGGAAATCCAAAACTGGGCAGGATTGCAAAATTCTGAAAGCATCCGGCTAATTATACTATCAAAATGCGGTCCAACAAGGTCTTCGAGAATATACGCAGAAGACTGAAATGATATTATGGATAAACAATTAATACACTGGGGCTCAGGTGAACACTTACCTTATATCTCTCGGATTTAAATGGGTAGTCAGCTTCACACCTAAAATGGGGCTTCCACAATATCATTTCCTATATATCTAAAATAAAGTCACTCGAGAGACGACTTAGAAAACGAACTAAATAAATTTATTAACATAAGTAAACTATAATCTAAGACAAATAAAAATTCCCTAAATTAAATATGAATTAATAAATATTTACACACACTCGCTCCTTTCCACATACACGCCACTGAAATTGTCATGTCTTCAGAATAACATAAATTAAATTTTGAAAGGCCACTGCCTCTTACAAGTGTTAAAACATTTAACGATAAATTCCTGCGTGTCCAGCATTCCTCTATAAGCTATTAGCATACTTGAGCGCGTCGAAAGCATGCCTCTGGTCATGTGACAAGATTATATAATGATACAGTTTCTAACCAGCCGTCAACTTGTTTCATTCATGAAAGGTTGTAGCCGTAGTAACATCACTTTCCATTAATACAAAACTTGACCTTGATTTTATAATGGAGCTGTCTCCGCTCATAGCCACACTCTGGTTCTCACTGCCAAGCGAATGCATCTCGTCGCTCCAAAGTTACAAGTTTCAAATTATCATTCACTCTGTACAAAACTTGCTATAAATCAGTCATTCCTTTCTCAAATGCATTTAAACTTTCACACAACAATCCAAGCATTCTTTTACATCATTCATGACTTGACGAAGTTATCTTCGTTAACACTTAACAATATAAAACATTAATTCCAAAAATATTAACTCTTATATACAGTACAGGTCAAAAAAAACGATCAAATTATTATTATTAACATATTATACCCTTGATTAAATAATTGCGAAAACTATTTGCAGTATGTATTTGCGTTATTATTAACATTCACTATTATAACGATATAATGTCGTTAGATATATATATATATGAGCCTTAGCTCTGATCAAGTTTTAATCCTTCTGCACATTATAAATGTCAGAAACCTTCAAATATCTCCTTCTCCTTTACAAAATACTACTACACCAAGACATATTTAGGTTTGTAGTCGTTATCAGGCTAATGTATTCAATCAACAAAGATCAAACACACGTATTTACTCAAATCCATGTTTAATAAAATGTTAATAATTAGTATTAAATAACAGAAGTCAACAACACTCTTCCCCAAAATTATTTCCGCTCATTAACGCTCCTGTCTTCACATCTAGTTCATGTATTCATATACTAGAGTTCTTAACAACTCGATTCCATTGCTATAATGCAAAATGCTTACCAAAAATAGTCTTGCCCTGCAATGACTTCTCTTAATGCGGAAAACTGCCTCGCAATTACACAAACATTACTCTATAAAGCCTCATATACCTCTGTATACGGGAATACAATCTCCTTTACTGCTTGTTGAACAATTCTATTACACAAAATAATTGTTACCAACATCTCTTCCACAAAACTTTCATTAACATTTACTGGCATTTTCCTCAGCGTGGCAACAATCAACCGCTGGCATCTTGAACAGCTACATCTGTTCTCAAACGTTACCTTCGTTCATAATAACGACCGTAGACATAACGTGAATGACCATGAGTTTACTTTAAAAATGTTACTAGGATATCGACTAAACTGTTACATGTACATTCAATAAAAATACAATTATGTTCCACCGTACTTATCTGGTTTCAAAGTTACACGTCATGCAATAGAACATCCACAATATGACGTGACATTACATATTATGTATAAATAACCACAAATGTTATTTAAGTGTCCAATAAAAATCAGTCTCGACTGGGATAGACTAGCTTTGAATTCCCTAATGTCGGATGAAAATATCTTCCCTGACGATATATCTCTAATCATGTCTAAATAGACGAACTTTGAAACCAGATAAGTACGGTGGAACATAATTGTATTTTTTATTGAATGTACATGTAACAGTTTAGTCGATATCCGAGTAACATTTTTAAAGTAAGGATTGCCAATTCCGGAATATGTCTCCATTCTATACAAAGAATGTCTATGAGTACGGTATATGACTTCCTATCGTAATCATGACGAATAATTCTTGTCAGATCGGCGTAAAGTTCATAATAATTGTGATATTATAACAATATATCACACGTTGCTTCTTCTTCTCTCTCTCTCTCTCTCTCTAGGGGCGTGGTGGCTCAGCGGTCTAGCTGTATGCCTCTCACCAAGGCGGTCCGGGTTCGATTCCCGGTCATTGCATGTGAGATTTTCGAAGTGAAATGCCATGTCCTGTGGTTCGGATTCCACGTAAAAAGGAGGTCCCGTGGCTCATGATCTCGAGATTAACGGTCACGTTAAACTACAAGCTTCCTTCCTTTTTCCTTTTTCTTCTTCTCTTGAAGTTTCTTCGTTACAAATAAGATGCCCAAATTAAATTACTGAAAATAATTTAATTGGCATCCTAGACAAACTGTCTGAATCCTTAATTCAAAATGAATTGAAAAACGTCGAAAATAAAAATTACTGATCTTCAATAAAATAACTGGAATACTAATTCCTTAAACAAATTTAACATCTCAGTTTAGAAACTGAATCGTAGAATGTCAATGTGAAAATGACGAAAGACAATCATCTCACATGATCTTGTAGAATAAAATGTTGTTACATACATGAAGTACAAATACATATCGAAATATGCAGAAAGGTTTGCTCTGAATGTCACTATAATGCTCTAACTACATAATAATGTACACTTCTACCTTGACAGACGACTTCTCGATGTTCTGGTTAAGTATTAGGAAATACTTAGATGGTTCCTCCTCCAAGAAACTAAGTTGGACCCCAGTTCGCTCCCTCGAACCAACCACCTCGGAAAAGGAAGGAATTCCTCTCCGGCAAACATCAAGCTCCGTCTGGGATCGAACTGCAACCTCTCGTTCATAGATCTTCATTGTTGCCGGGTCCACCCTGGCATCTTGAAATTTCTTTTGAATACTCTTCGTTCTCCGTCTTTGATAGAGTTTCCATGTCATGATCGAGCAATATTGTAGGTTCAGCTTCATAGTTACAAATAAATTCGTAATGGAAGCGTTGAACCTCACTCGTTGATAAAAAATATTCATAAAGATGTTCTATGAAATATTTATGTAGCTCGAAGATGTTATATTCAAGTCCATGAATTACGTTAATGCACGAAATGGAGTTGTACATAACGTTTCATGCATACTTGATTCGTAGACATTCAAGAGTAATCTTATTATCGAAGCTCCATGTTGCATCTATTACTCTGTTTCAAATATGTCCCTGGCACATATAAGTCCTTAGTTCATCATCTCAAACATATTATGTATATTGAATAATATTTCCACTTGCTGAATATAAAGTCATAGTTCTGGTGTAACAATATACTGCTCCATTGTTAAAGTCAATCACTGTTACTCACATGAACTTCATAAAGTGAATCAGCGTTCTCTGCAATCTTGTTGAAACTGAAATGCTTTTCAGCTATTGAGTCCGTCACTTTTCTTCTGCACTTCTAAAAAGGAAATATCTATTAATGTCTTCCTTCGTTGACGCTGAAATTTTATAATATACTACTATGCGTTCGGAACTATATTCTCTACTAATTTGCTTTGTTCTATTCTTAAATAATAGTTGGTTATTGCAGTATTAAGACTCTTCGCAACTTCACACAAACGGAAATCACGGGTGATCTCCAATATCTACCCTCTATCGTCGCTATCTCCACGAGTGGTTGAAACACAGCACTCAGCCAAGACCTACGGGAATACAATTCTCCCGGAATAGACGTCTGCACGCTTCAAACTTTGCAGCAATAAGAACCCTGTTGCTTGGCGTCCCCTCTCCAAGTAAACAATTCTGGCCGACATTTCTGTTCCCCCCAGAAATTTAGCGCGCACTTGAAAAATGCTTATTACGGCGTATTTCATCCTTTCGTCGCCTTTCAAAGTATCTGTAATATTTTCTCCTAATTTTCTTCTTATTACCAATAAATAAAATAACTTTCTTGGGGCCTAAATGTAATAATTCTCCATATAATTTAGTTGAAGGTAATCCCGTCATCAATAAGACCTCTTCTTATTGGCTGCGGGCTTATGTCCAATGATATACAGGGCGCCCGAGAATGTTCTCCGCAGTGGTTACGTGCAGCTGTGAGTGGTTGCCTCATCGGTTTAGTTGGTATCACGGTGTCTTTGACAGGGTGAATCCCACACGTGTGGGCTGTAGCCTGTCGAAATCGTCAGTGTGTATTGCAATTAGCGATCGTATGTGTCATCAGCACTTCCAGCATGTTTTATGAATGGCTGTGGTGAGTAAAAAGTATACTGTTTGCTTGTTATTAGGGAACACAGCGATGATAGAATGCATTCTGGACATAAGTCAAGCAGCATTGCGCGTCATAGGAGCTCATAACACCACGGACAGTTAAACGATGACAGAGGCTACTTGAGCGGAGTCTTATCCTACTCGCGCAACTGTACCTGTCAACGAAGCAGGCTGACGTGTGACACTAGTAAACAAAGAATAGTTCCCATCTCGACCGCCGGCAATCATTTCGTGATAGGCTAATATGATTCAAGCGGCAGCCGTGCTGCCAACGTAACTTCTGTAGATAGCTCTCGCAGACGCATATAGGCGCTGCGGAGAACATTCCCGGACTCACTGTATTTTATAGCAATATTTAATCATCATTCGTAGCATTTCCACTGTTTTTAGGTCATTTTCAACCTTCTAGAATATTCTATTGCGCAACATATCACGTGATGGGATCTCCCTCCTTGCTCAACACAGTAACATGACTCGTTTTTGTCAAGTTCCAGGATTTATATTGCCATATTAAATTATATCATGGGCTTCAAAAATAATCTCATTTTACTCCCAAATAATTCATTTTTCGGGGGCAGTACCATCTCGGCATTTGCCCGACGACGAAGTGGGAAACCACGGACAACCACCTCGAGGATGGCTGTGGTGGGAATCGAACCCCCTCTATTCATTTGGACCACCCGAGGCTGAGAAGACCCCGTTCCAGTCCTAATACCACTTTTCAAATTACGTGGCAGAGCCGGGAATCGAACCCAGGACCTCCGGGGCAGCAGCTAAAGACGCTGACCGCTACGCCTCGATGGCGACTTTATTTTCCCTAAATACTGTTCAAAACCATTGATGGATACTATTCGTGATTTTAAGAATTTTAGTAGTTCAATATTTATCCCATAATAATAATAGTAATAATAATAATAATAATAATAATAATAATAATAATAATAATAATAATAATAATAATAATAATAAAACGGACATCGAAGGACTTGAGCGAAAAATGGGAACGATGCTCACAAAAGGAAGGAAACACCACCCACGATCTTCAATAGAGCGATTGACTCTACCCAGAAGCCTAGGTGGACGTGGGTTCGTTGACATTGATAATCAGATGAAACTACAGATTGTCAGCCTTAGGGAGTACTTCTACGCAGAAGCGAGGTCATCTGTACTTCACAGAGCCATCAGTGAGGCGGACAGATCAACGCCACTGGTATTGTGTCGGCAAGAGATTCAACACCTCCTACATACAGACCTTCAGAAGATGGAAGCATGGAAAGCTAAACCTTTGCACGGAAGACATCCAAATGAGGTGAGTCAAGCAAATGTTGATATAACTGCGTCAAACTACTGGCTCACTTCAGGACAGATCTTTCCAGAAACTGAAGGTTTTATGCTAGCAATTCAAGACCAAGTCATCCCTACAAGGAACTACCTCAAGTTCATTGTAAAAGATCCCGCTGTACCAGATGATAAGTGCCGCTACGGATGTCAACAGTCAGAAACAATACAGCACATTACATCTGCATGTAGATATTTCCTGGCAACGGAGCACAAACAAAGGCATGATGCAGTTGCTAAAATCTTGCATCAGGAGTTGGCTGATAAGTTTCAGCTTCTGAAAGGAAAGAAAGTTCCGTACCACCAATATCAGCCAGAGTGTGTTCTTGAAAACAATGAATACAAGCTGTATTGGGACCGAACTATTTTGACTGATCAAGCGTTATCACACAACAGGCCGGATCTGGTGGTTGTAAACAAGAAAACCAAGCAAACTACATTGATTGATGTTGCGATTCCTAACAACAAGAATCTCCAGTCAAAACACATTGAAAAGATCAGCAAATACAGCGAGTTGGTCGACCCTATCAAAAGACAATGGCATGTAGAGCGAGTCAAGACCATACCTATCATTGTCTCGAGTACGGGCGTGATCCCAAGTACCTTGCTCCAAGGCCTTAAAGAACTGGATCTGGATACTCGGCTGTACAAACTAATGCAGAAGGCAGTAGTTCTATCAACTACCAGAATCGTTCGGAAGTTCATGGGTAGCGAAATTCTAACTTAGAAGTTGCTGTTTCCGTAGCTATACTTTGGTTTACTGAAGCCCGTATAGTTACGTTGTAATATAGGCTACCAGAAATGTGTTATATGTACTGTATAAACCGAAAATAATAATAATAATATGACACGTTCTGTATTTACTGCCTTGAAGAGTGGCTCAGCGTCAACGTTCTCATTTGCTGTGCCCAAGGTTGCAGGTTCGTATCCTGGCGCTGTCAGCTGGCATTTGAGGGTGCACAAATGCGAGGGAGCCGTGTCAGTAGATTTACTGTGCTTTTCGCACAGACAGGAAATTATAGTTTCGGTCTGATGTATTTATTCGTGAGCCTGTCGTCTGTGCGAAAAGCGCTTGCTATACACATACAGTATTGTTAGTTAGTGAGGTTTTAAGGGGCGGAACTACGAGGTCATCTGTCCCAAACATATAGTAAATACAGATAATTATAATGTTATTGGTTTTACGTCCCTTGTAACTACTCTGGCTTTCAGAGACGCCCGGGTGCCGAAATTTTGCTCCGAAGGGGATCTTTAACGTGCCAGGATACCTTGCATTTGTTCTACAGATCATTATGTCGTCGTCCAATCTGGCTACGTTCCATTGGATAAATACGGTCCTCATCAGGACCAAATAAGAAATCACTCGTTGGAACAGATAGATATGCGTCCATAATACATCCACAACAAACGACATAAAGCAAAAAAGAAATGTACTAGTTCGAGGTTCGAACCTACTACAATGCGACTTCGTTGACACTACTCTAGCAATTCATGATTTAGCCACAATAGCTACCGAGAACCATGGTGTATTGCTGGCATATATTGAATCTATTCATAGACACTTCTGTCCAAACGTAAGAAGGTGTCATTCGGAGCTGTGATCGTTTCAATCATGCACTACATTTGAGGTCATTGAAATAACACTGCCGCTATCGATTTCTACTATATTGGCGATCATGTATTCAACGGTAATGTAGTACTAAGGTCGTAAAGGAGCAGGAACTAATGTTTTTAGGATGACTATGATATATGCGTTAGTTGGGTTGCCTTCCTCCAAAAAAATAAGGGGCTGGTGGACCACTCTGTATAATGGCTTTGAGTTACCTTATTCTAGTGCTACGTCTGACCAAATTCGATACAAATCGGTTTCATGATTTAGGAATGGATAGGGCGACATACATGCACACGGATATTTTGCCGGTATTGATCTCATAAGTCAACTTTCAATAGTTTACAAAATTCTTAAGTAGGCATAAATGGAAGGTACTGCAATAGGTTCAAGTAACCTATTAGGGGCTATCATTAGACCTTAAGAAACAAGATTCTGTCAAATGGACTGAGCAAATTCTATAACGAACAAATGATAAAAATTTGACACCCCTAACAGCATATAACCAGTAGATTTACTGGCAAGAAAAAGGAGCTCAGGATTATGTGATAATTTCTAAAAGGTATTTCCTTCTACTGTACTAAAGTAACCAGCTGCGTGTGATGCGGTGGTGAGGTTCTCGGCAAACTGCGCCAGTAGGATAAAAAGGCCGGTTCTGGCGCAGGGGCTAATGCGCAAGAAGGCGGCCACGTGAGTCCAACCCCATGCTGGTTGTATAAATGGGGCTAATGCGCAAAATGGCCGGTAAGAATGGCGGCCAAAGAAAATGCACAGCAGTTAACATAGCTAGAGGGTAGCTGAGTGCAATTTTGTTTAGTCGGTCAACCAAAAAATGTCGTGACTAGCGGAACGGTGAGGGTACAATTATTTATTTATTATATTAGTTAATATTTAATTTATTTTTAGCACAGGGCTAATTCACAAAATGGTCACTGCACACAACCACTTACACATATTGCATGCTAACCTAACCTAACCTAACCTAACTTAACCTAACCTAACCTAACTTAAAAGTGCGAGCAAAAAAAGTAAGAGCAAAAAGTGTGAGCATAAACGTGAGAGCAAATGTGAGAGCACAAAAAATAAACTTAGTTATAACCTAACCTAACTTCACCTAACCTAACCTAACCTAACTTTACCTAACCTAACTTAAAACTGTGAGCAAATATAGAACAAAAAAAGCTAGCAAAAGTGAGAGCAAAAAATAAAAGTAAGAGCAAAAAGTAAGAGCATAAAGTAAGAGCAAAAAAGTGAGAACAAATGTGAGAGCACAAATAATAAACTTAGTTAAAACCTAACCTAACCTAACTTTACCTAACCTAACCTAACCTACAGAAACCTCTTTTAAATATTTAAATTAGTGCATGTACGATTTTTTTATTTTAACATTTTACATTTTAAATTTTTGGATTTTAGTTTTACATTTTATTTTATTTTTATTTTAGATTTTACATTTTAGATTTTCCAAAAAGAGAAAACTACAAGGTCACATACCTAACGTAACCTAACTTTACCAAACCTAACTTAGGCTAATCCAAAGGCACATACACAAAGCATATAAGGGCACATGCAACTATCCTTATGCTAGTCTTATAGGCTACTGTACAACATATTCACTACCCCAACCGGCTTAATTTTTTTTCATTTTGTTGTTTACACATTTGTCAATTTCCCAATTTCCCATTTCCAGTTTTTAAAAATGTCAGTTTTAAGTTTCCGAATTTCATGATATGGAAACATGGATTTTCTATTTTTGCTGTTTTACACTTTTGTCAATTTACCAATTTCCCATTTTCAGTCTTTAAAAACGTCAGTTTTAAGTTTTCGAATTTCATGATAATGAAAACATGGATTTTCCATTTTTGCTGTTTACACATTTGGCAATTTACCAAATTACCATTTCCAGTTTTTTTTGAATGTCAGTTTAAAGTTTTTTGAATTTTGTCAATATGGAAACATGGATATTCCAATTTTGTTGTTTACATGTTTTTGATTTAGTCCATGTACAAAGTTCATATTTGCCAAACACGATTTTTCATTACATATAACAAGGCTGTATACCTTATCCCAAGCATATAGGTAATACATGGGTTATACTATACTTTTGACTACCTAGTTTTAGCTAACTAAAGTAATTTCTCAAAATTACTAGAGGTTAACAGTTTGGTTTAGGAGTGGGAGGTGGGTAGTAATTAAAAATGTCCAAGCAGTGTTCATACAATATTTTTTATTCATTTTAAATATATTTGCACTATTTACACATAATACATTTGTTATAAATTGTACAGTTATTTTTATTTTGTTTTCTATTTTTATTTATTTTTGAGTATGAATACCATTCTTTTCTTTTTCTGTTTTTCTATTTTAGTAGTATTATTGTTTTATTTCCTAAATTGTTTTGTTTTATCTATTTGCTAGATGCAGGCAGAGGATTTTGATATTCATAACTTAACTCTTTAAGCGTGGTAATGGAGTAATGACCATAGGTATGTGTAGCTATACCATCCAAATCAATTACTCTTTTATCAGCACCAGGACACAAAGCCATGTTGTTTACTTTCATAGATGATATGTTATGTTGTGTAGAAGCGATAATATTCATTGGTATTCTTTTTATATTGTTGTTCATGAAACAATCCTTATACTCTTGAAAGCTTATACAATTTTTGACAACGCTTCTGTTAATACCTTTAATCTTTTTGATTTATTTACCATTTATGTCTAAAGCGTACATTTTAGCTCTAAGTTCAACAAATGCTTTAATAATTTGTCCACACGCCTCGTCTTTAAATTTTCCCTACGTTTTCTTGTTTGATGAAGAGTAACACACATGACTATTATGATAATCTGATGAGTCCAGGTGTTCTAGGAAATCCAACTTGTCCTGATATACATCTTGGCTGTTAACCAAATAAATGAACGAGTCAGTATCCATATATATGAGTTTAAGATTTTTCATTCCATAATAGGGTAGCAGCACATCAAAGTGGTGGGAATACATGAGAGTTTTTGAAATATCCAGTATACACATTCCAATATATATACAGGCTTATTGAATACAATGTTACGTGTAGCCATGTGGAAAGCAGCAATGTTAGGACCATAAATTGTTCTGTTGATAAATGTTGGTTTAGATATTAGCTTTCCAGCTTTTTTGCTGTCAGTCACAAGACGTATGTCTATTCTTTTACGAATATTTTACATTCTTTTTCCAAAAATGGCATTGTTGAATAATTTGTACAGATTTTTCTCAAATTCATTTTTGGCTTGTTTTCGAAGGTTGTTATTAAAATCAACGTATGCCTTTAGCCAAGTCTTTGTTTAAACTTTAACACACGATGAATTTTTACCAATTTTATTCCATGATCTAGAGCCTGTTTAATTGTCAAGTAATGAACAACGTACCGCCTTCGATTTCCAAGATGAGGAATTAGTTTTTTCTGAGACGAATCCTTAGGTTGTGTACAGTCTGGTAGGAAAGGAAAATCGTTGTGTAGATCATGAAGGTCAGATGGGTAATCAACATCAACGTCTAGAATATATCCCACAGGGTCGTCTTCCTTTAGCGTATCTAGATCAACAGTATCTGGAGTAACCCACTGAAATCCACCATAAGGAAGAGAGTGATACTCAGCCCACCAATATTGGTTGTTGGCATCATCATAGGTAATAGACTGCGATGGTTTCTCGGAATCATAGGTTTCCATGTATTTATTGTTAGCTTCAGCATACCGATGAGACACCTGGCATATGCCTCCACGTATTCCAGACTCTATTGAAAGAATCTGATTGTAATCCTGTAGCAATTCCAGTTCAATGCCATTGTGAAAGAGCATTGCCTCAAAACTTAGACCAGGCGAAGTAAAGAAGTGTGCAGCATCCACTCGATGTGTTTCTAATGTTTTGTTTCTGAACGTTTCAAAGCTGTCTTCAAGAAGGGGTACATCTTACGTTAGGTAGAGGTCACTATATTCCCCTAGAGTTTTAATTTTGAACTGAATCCAGACATTTTTGGCATGTTCATAGTCTTCTTTACTAACATCTTCTTGACTTAATTTGTTAAAGAATGCCTCTTTTGGAGGTAAACACGTTTCACTTAACTTTTCCCATGAATCAATGCAATCATAACAAAATACACCTTGACGAGTCATGAGCGTTGCATTTTTTTTCCTAAATACTTGTCTGTTTCAGGGTATGATGTTAAGTTGGAAACTAAGTTTTCCAAACTACTCGGCATTAACCGAAACGTGTCCACAATGTGGTTGGCCTTTCACGCAGACAAATTCCATTGGGTGCCACTCATATACATGGGTTGGTGTCTTAGTTTTGGCACCTTAGTTATAACTGGATTAATAACTCACTTAGATGGTTCCAAGTTTCACAGGCCCTCGATGTAGTCCCCACCGATGCGTACAACGTGTTCCCAGCGATGCGGAAGTCGTTGGATCCCGTTGGCACTGCCCAATCTATTGATGGTACGAAGAGAGCGCTCGGAAGCCTGCTTAACGTCTTCAGTGGTACGGAAGCGCCCTCCGCGCATTATCATCTTCATCTTCGGGATGAGATCATAGTCGCAGGGACTGATGTCGGGAGAATATGGGGGGTGATAGAGGATCTCCCAGCCCCAGCGATCCAACAATGCCGACACAACGCCTGCTGTGTGTGCCCTAGCATTGTCATGCAGAACGATGGGCGGTGTAACCATGTGGTGGCGCCGTTTCCTTCTCAGAGCTCCTCGGAGATGGTCTTGCAGAAACGAACAATAGTACGCCGCATTAATGGTTTGCCCTCGGGGAACAGTATGGTGAATGATCACACCATCCCAATCATAGGCAAGAATCAACATTACCTTCACATTGGTGGGGGTTGGTCGAACTGTTTGTTTCCGTGGTGATCCGTGGGGCCGCCCCTCGTTCGATTGGCGTTTTAACTATGGCTCATAAGATCTGGCCCACGTCTCGTCTATGGTTATGATACGCCGTAAGAAGGCCTCTCCTTCGCGCTCATAACGCTGCAAGTGCATACGACAAGCGTCATATCGCAACCATTGGTGCATGTCGGTTAAGTCATGCGGAACCCATTTGGACGCAATCTTCCTCATTTTCAGTAAGTCCTTCAGGATGTGGAGGACAGTTGAATGCGCCAGTCCGGTATCTTGCTCTAATTGACGAATTGTTACGTTCCGATCCACCTCTACTAACGAGGACACCATCTGTACATTGTCATCACTAGGGTTCGGAAGTTTAAGACCTAAAGAAGTATAAAATATGCAAGCAAATATGCCCTAAAACTAGCTAAATATGACCTAAAAATTATAAAATATGACCTAAAATACTACGTCTCTTCACCGAACTCTTTCACATACTTTCTGAACTTTACAGCTTCGCTACACTTCACTTTCGGCATAATGGGGTTCACTGCAGCACTACAAGTATAACCAATCTGTTGAAATCCGTTGGTAGTGAAAGAACAAGGGAGCTTTCACTCGGCCCTGCAAGGAAGAACTGGGCGAGATATAACATGGAATTTCCTTGTTTGCTAGCTAATTGCTTCTGAGCTAAATATATCTACTGGAGTGACATCCTATTGAAAGGCGGAAGCACACTATCGTCATGTTCCGTGACCTCGTGCGTACAGTGTCACAATCTAACTTGTCCAGAAAGATATGCTAAAAGACATCCGTAGAGGAGCGCTTTCTTGGAATCAGGTCTTCTTAACCAGCTGCCTGTTCAGGGAAAAGAAAGAAAGAAAAAAATATATCTAATACACTATACGGAAATCCTGTGCTTGAAACTCGACGCAGATAACACATACCTTGTTAACGAAACCTCAATTTAAACAAAAATGCTGAAATTATAACAAAATATGACCTTATATCACTCAAATATGGCCAAATATGACCAAGACAATACAAATGGCCGAACTATGCATTTATAGGCATCATCAAATTGCTTTAAACGTGGTCAAGGACCCATCATTCAAAATTATTTTTCAGATTTCGGGTCAAATGAGCTCAGGAAAGAAATATGACTCTTCCCTAACATCCGAACCTTAGTCATCACTTACTGGTGGTTGACCAAATCGAGGCATGTGCTCCACACGTTCGCGCCCATCTCGAAAGGCTGCAACCCATCTTGCTACCGTTCTGAACGGTAACGCAGCTGCACCGCACGCTTCCTGCAATCCTCGGTGACACTGTTTATCACTACGACCCCTAGCACACTGAATGTTTATCCACGTTCTCTGCTCCTGCTTGGAAAACATGGCGACTGTCTTTCGCGAGCGCTGGTCTCACACCACTCATCTAACAGGCGCGACTGCGCACGAGCGGTGGTGAGGACGGGCGAGGTCATGTGATCTGAGGGAGGGGATGCAGGACAGCAACCGTCGGTAAAAGTGGCAGCACCCAACATTGTTGCAACTTGGCACTGAAGCATTGGTGCCAAAACTAAAAAAACAACCCATGTACACTATGAGAATATATTGGAGAGAGCACGAAATCTCTCCTCCCGGGTAGCAGGACAATGTGGCTTGCTTATGGCAAAAACACCCTCTCCCCTTCTCGTATAAATAATAAACATAAAGAATAAATATGGAACTCACAAAATAACAACTACGGAGTATAATAATAGGAAGGAAAGTTATTATATTTAATGAATCAATATATATATTACTAAACGGAAAGTGCCGTGCATTTCATATTCTATTGGATTCCTAGGCTTACTTGTGGTCGGGGTATAACGTATATTCAGGTGTAGCCTACTTTTAATTCCGTACACTTGCGACATATCTGCTTTATCTTATAAAGCATCATTTCATGGACACGTCTCCATTAATTAGATATACGAATCTTCTCTATTAAAGAATTACAGTCACCAGGACATGTAGAATCTCGTCGAATTTTTAACAACAGCCTCCATTCAATACCAAACAATTATAATAAAAGAACTTTTACCAAAGCTTGTATATAGCTAGTCACCGCCACCTAGATCACTGTCGGTTTCTAATCAATGCGTTAGTTCGACGTTATACCGTGTCGCTCCTTAATGGCCTATACATCGTAGTAGGTTTTTTTTTCACATATGGAACACAAGACCATCAGACAACAGCCTGGTTACTTATTTCTATTCATTAACTGGGCACTTTCCGATTAAATTTACATAAGATACAACTATACATGACAATAAATAATGATTAGGAGTGTCTGTGCAGATCCAAGATCTGTCACAGAATATAAGATACAACTATACATGACAATAAATAATGATGAGGAGTGTCTGTGCAGATCCAAGATCTGTCACAGAATATAAGATACAACTATACATGACAATAAATAATGATGAGGAGTGTCTGTGCAGATCCAAGATCTGTCACAGAATATAAGATACAACTATACATGACAATAAATAATGATGAGGAGTGTCTGTGAAGATCCAAGATCTGTCACAGATCGCCCCCATATGGTTGAACGAAATACTTATAAGAGAAAACATACAATAATAAAACTAATACGAGGACACTCCTCATCCAAAACGTTACAACATATACACACAAACTAAACATAATGACAATATACAAATACTTCATTTAACTTTCTTCTTGGAAAGAGTCCATGCAGCACTCAGCGTTGTAAGTATAGTTATTCAGAGTAAACACGATAGGCCTTTTATTCTTGGTAGCCGAACACCAATAACAGCTGGTCCGACCACACCTCCAATTGCGGTAGCACCAATAATGACACAGGGCTTGACTGTTCTCCGTAAGTTCCTGGATAAGTGCATGATTCTTGGCATAGTGAACCTGATATCCCGTCACACCTCCTTCATGTCTGTCATTCACAATAATACCCTTGGACTCCACCATTCAAATCTTCTCTCAAGCGTCCTCTTCCGAGGTCCCCTCATTCATCATAGCCACGGTTCAGCAACACCCAAGGATGCCTCATTAACTCCTTGGAAGAACATGGCATAGTCATAAACACATTCTAGTGATGCGAAGAAATTCCAAAACTCCAACAACTGCGACAGAAGCATATTCTTGAATATCATTGAAGGTACAATGCCTATTGCGAAGCGGAAAGCATTGCTGTTGACAAAGTCTTAAACATGAACAAGTGTATTGTGTCCATATACGCTGTTCCACTCATTTATATACGGAGATATATTATTGATAATAATAAATAATAATAATAATAAATAGCCTTAGAAATCCCTTAAGGGCTATGGCCTCCTGCAATTTGCAGGGAATTGCTCAGTTTTAACTAATCAGGTGAGCAAGTCATGAGGAGCATTCGGGGTCATTCTTTCTGATTGGGCCTACTATATAGATGTGTAGCTGATTAAAAATTAAGTAAATTATATTGCAAGAGTTAAGTGCTTTTCAGTCGGTCAACACGAATGTACCCAAAAGAGATGGGTTATGCCCTAATCCTGAAATAAATTACATGAGATTAATAAAACACTAGGATGACCAGTTTCGATCGTCAAGCGATCATCATCAGATCCATTACACTTAGGCTACAAAATCTATGTTTGAAATACAGGTGAAAATATTTACAATATGTACAATTATTTAGTTGCAGTATTGGTACTGCAACTGTCAGTGTATGCTAAATGCAGTATATATGTTAGGTGAAATGCTAAATGGTGATAGCTATCCGGAGATTGTACTTTAGAGAGATTATATGGTTGTAAACTATGGTTAAACTATAAAAATTTAGGCTTACTACTTATCTGATTGTCTTCCGTACTACAGCTACTCGCAGTTTTCGTGCTCACTGGAACTCACTGTGCGGCCGACTGCGGTGGTTATCTTAACGACTGGTTTTTTCCTGCCTTCTCCCCCCTGTCCCTACGTGCTGTGGGGAGTGATAGCGATGTGTCTATGTGAGGTGTTGCCAACCTAGATAAGATGTATGTTATTGAATGAGGTGGGTCTACAACTATTAAAGACCGTGGATTAGCCCTCGCCACGCGTGGAGCATAACCCATTCGAACTAAGCGTTGACGGTCTTATGAGGACGTCCCGGCACCTTTAATACTGCCGCGAATATGGGCCTTGGTTTATTGCAGAAGAAAAGTACATCGTACACCTGATCCAGATAACATTTACCTATTAAAAAACCCCTAATTTTCCCCCTTTTTTTTATCTAGCTTGGCTGTGTCGCTAAATTGTGTTTTGTTTCCGACAGGGTGTGTTTTTTAGTAGCGTGAAGAGGGGTGAGCTCTCCATGAACGTGTGTTCATTTAGATTGTGGGGATTGTTTCGTTTGGCTAGGTGTATCTCGATTGCTTCCTTTATGTCAAGAGGTCTGCCTTTCGATTCGTGATGGATTATTTTAAGGTCCGACTCTATGTTGGTAAAGCTGTGCCCTGCGTCACACATATGTTCGCACACGGCTGAATGTGTTCCGTATCTTATCGCATTCCTATGTTCATTATAACGTGTGTCTACTCGCCTTCCACTCTGCCCGATGTAATTATATTGCGCTGGTATAACATTCGCTACAACGATCTGTTACATATTCGTTCATTGAGTCTGGTGATATAGTTCCATGAGCTCTGTTCGCCGTGCAAATGACTTCCCACAAGTGCTACAAGTGTATTCCTTCACTCCAGTATGAACAACGCTGTGCTTCTTGAGGTCACCGCTCTGTGAGAAGCCTTTATTGTACACCGGACATATGTACCGTTTTTGCCGCATGTGCACCGAACGGTGTCTTTCTAATTGATGCATTGTTTCATTGGTCACTGCATGTGAATTTCCCTAGGTCTTTCCACTCCTGCCTCATCTTTGCTGTTCTTGTCCATTGTTTTCCTCCCCATTTTACGAACATGTCTGCCCATCTGATTCTTTGTCTCACAACGTTTCGTCTTCCCGTTCTTGGGTCCCACATTGTCATTTTGTACGTCCATCGGTTGGGATATAATCTCGCTACACGTCCACCCCATTTCCATTTAAGCTGGTCTGCTAATGTCATAGCGTCTTTCATGCCGGTTCTCCTTCTTATATCTTCGTTCCGTATTCTATCTCTCAGTGAGACATTTACCGACACGTCTCTCAATTGAGAACGGGCCATAATAGAGCAAGAAAAATTTAGATACATGTTTATCTTCAACGGATGACGGAAATGGAATCTTTAATTTCATGCACATGATTCAATACGCCCAAATTAGAACTTCGCAGTCTAGCATCACAATGTATTCATTGTATAACAGTTTATATGTGACGAGGTATGCTCGGCAATGTACCATTACAGAACATGTAATGCAGCGGTCCTACGATATATATTTCTTCAAATTAAAAATATTATATTTACCCAATATAGTACCATCTGATTTCATTAAATAATATGCACATTTACCGACACGTCTCTCAATTGAGAACGGGCCACAATAGAGCAAGAAAAATTTAGATATCTGTTTATCTTCAGCGGATGACGGAAATGGAATCTTGAGCAAAACTTTATCACCCACGCTGAATTCATCAGGAATACTCTTCTTTTGTTGGCGAATTCTCCAAGCTCCTGCCATCCATCTCGTCTTTTTCTTCATCCGCCATGTCATTCCGTACCTTGTACTCCTCATCTTCCATCTCCACCGTTCCTCTCTCCTTCCCTTCCTCATTTTTCTCCTCTTCTTTCTTGTCTGTCTCATACTATTCAACAACTCCTTTCTCTTCTTACATCTCATCCTTTTCATCCCCATCTTCCTTCTCCAACGCTTCTTTACCTTATCTTTTTCCAGTATGTTGTCTTCTCCATGACTCACTCTTGCATTTTTACCTTCATCTTTAGCGTCTCTTTCTTGGCGGTTATTTTCCTCCTCATCCATTTGACTTTGTTCTTCTTCACCTTGTTCTCTCTCTTGTCCATATTCTTTATTACGCCCCCCACATCTCAGATAATTTTCCTGCATCCCCACATCTTGTTTATTCTTCAATTCTGTTACTTGATTAAATCTTCCTTCCATTCCCTCTATTCTACTAAAGCATTCCTTTGTATTTTTCTCTACCACTCTATCCACCCTAACAATCCTGTCCATTAAAGTAACTTTTAGCGCTTCACATTGTGTGCCTATCCTATTTTCCAAAATCTCAATCTTGTGACTGTTATCACCATACTCTTTCTGAATCTTATTTACCTGCGTCTGTAGTGTAGTCTTATTTACTTCCATTTCCACTCTTATCTTCTCACACTCCAAATCTAATTTCTCCTCCAATTTCCTTAGTTTATCATTCAACCCATATACCTTGTTTTCCACTTTCCTAATACTGTGATCTATTTCGTCAATTCTACAGTTAATCTTATTAATCATCTCCTCAATTTTAGTGTTGGTATTATTATTAATTTCCTCCATTTTATTAATCAGTAATTGGAGCCAGTCAAGGTTAACCCCCCTCTATGTTTTCATACGAGACCACATTCGCTTCGCTATTGGACCTTTCCGAACTACTTCTTGCACCTTCCTTTTCCGTCATCTCCCCCTCGACACGCACAGGCACTAGTTTATCTCCAGATGAAGTAACTATTTCACTGCCTATTATCTTACTACTCCTATCACATTCCATTTTCACTTTACGCTGAATAGTACATGATCTCAATACAATCTCTGCCATTCCCCCCAAAATTCACTTTTAATGTTTACACCGACACTCTTAAAATTACTAGCTATCTTAATTATATCACCTATCTTGTGCATATTCAAGATCCTACCTTGGTGAATTGCCATAAATCCGGCCCCGCGTAATGCGGCGTCACTTTGTGGTTGGCCTTTCACGCAGACAAATTCCATTGGGTGCCACTCATATACACTATGAGAATATATTGGAGAGAGCACGAAATCTCTCCTCCCGGGTAGCAGGACAATGTGGCTTGCTTATGGCAAAAACACCCTCCCCCCTTCTCGTATAAAAAATAAATATAAAGAATAAATATGGAACTCACAAAATAACAACTACGGAGTATAATAATAGGAAGGAAAGTTACTATATTTAATGAATCAATATATATATATATATATATATATATATATATATATATATATATATATTACTAAATGGAAGGTGCCGTGCATTGCATATTCTATTGGATACCTAGGCTTACTTGGGGTTGGGGTATAACGTATATTCAGGTATACTTTATATTCCGCAAACTTGCGACATATCTGCTTTATCTTATAAAGCATCATTTCATGGACATGTGAAATTTATTTTGGGGGTAGAGGCGGTAGGGGTCATTCATTGACGTCAAAGAAACTTTTTGTAAACTTGTTAGTTTCCAAAATATAAGTATTTCAAAATTGACTTAAAAAGTTTTATAATAAAATATAAAAGTCATAGACACCATTCTTTCAAGCCTATAGAACACTTTTTAGAATGTTATTTAAATCGCCTACTTCCCCAATTGATTTTTTTCATTTTTTTCCTACAAACCTGGGACTGGTTTTCAGGTAGAGGGGATAAAGGCCATTGATTTACGTCAGACAAAGGTTTTTGTAAAATTCCTAATTTTGAAAATATAGCCCATTTTCAAAATTTTATTTTTGTTGTCCTAGAGACATGAGACTTTGTTTACAGGTAGAAGGGGTAGAGGCCATTGATTTACGTCAGACAAACGTTTTTGTAAAATTCCTAATTTTGGAAATATAACCTATTTTGAAAATATTTTTTTGAAAAAATTTGAAAAATACACTATTTTTGGACTGAGAGTGGTATAGAGGTAAGTGTATGAGTTATGATATGACTTTTTAGGATTTTTAGCTTAAACATATAGCCTATTTTTCCAATTATATTGTTTTTGACTAGGTGTGGAATAGAGGTAAGAGTAAGAGTTAAGAGCCAATTATACCCTTAGAGTACTTTGGATTTTTGGAAATTTAGTGAGTTGTTGTTTTGTTGTTGCTTACAGATATAGTGGTAAGCATTATGCTGTCATAAAAAGGCCTGAAATACTTTCCAAAACCAAAAGAAAAAAATTCCACAAAATACATTAAAAATAGTAACTTATCAAATAAGACAATACAAAAAGCCAACAAACCCCAACAAAAAGCCAACAAAAAGCCAACGAAAAAAACCATGTATCATGCTGGTAGTTGAGTGAGTTGTTATATTGACCGCTAGGTAGCGTGCTGGTAGGTGAGTGAGTGTTGATATCGACCGCTAGTTTGCCTGCCGGTAGTTTAGTTAGTGTTGATATGGAGCGATAGGTACCATGCTGGTCGTTCAGGTAGTTCTCATAGTCACCGCTAGATAGCGGCAACATACTTTGCGGGTCACATTTGACTATCTGGTAAAGTTTTACCGCGTAAAAACGTGCTTGTATAAGCTGTGTATTTAAATTTAATATACAATTAACCACTAAGTGTTTAGAACTAACATGTATAGCCTTGTGTAGGGAATATAGAGGGTCTTAAGCAAAAAAAAGGAGACTGCCTAACACATGAGTGTACAGCCTTTTGATATGCAGTGAGTATCTGATAACCTTGAGTAGGGTATAAGAATATTTTCAGTTGATTTCTACCTGTCACAGTGTTTACATTGTGTAAGACCGTTGAAACAACCAATCTTTAGCCTTGTCATATGCAGTAAGCAGCTGTCACCCTTAACTAGTGGTATATTAGTGGACCCTTAGCAAGAATATCAGTAGTTAACTATTACCTCTCACAGTGTCCTATTGTGAAAGACTGTCAAAACAACCATTGTACAGCCTTGTACTACACAGTAAGTAGCTGTTGGTCTTGACTATGGTATATTGGAGAACCCTTAACAAGTATATAATCAGTTTACTACTACTTGTTACAGTGTTCACAATGTGAAAGACCCTTGAAACCACCAGCCTCCAGACTTGTCATACGCTGTAAGGAGCTGTTGCTCTTGACTTGGGTATATTAGAGGACCCTTAGCAGGATAGCAATTAGTTGATTACTACCTTTTGCAGTGTTCACATCGTGAAAGACCGTCTCACCGACCAACCTCTAGCCTTGTGATACGCAGTAAGCAGTTGTTGTCAGAAATCAACATCCATAATGGAAAAACCTATATCTAGCCTTATGTGCAAACAGTGTGGAAAAATATTTCCTCGGGACTATGATAGAAGTCGTCATGAAGTTTCGTGTGGGGAATTTCATGAGTGTAAAACGAGTGGCAGTAAATTCAACAATGCCTACAATGGACGTCGTCATGAAGAATGTTGTAATGTTGTGTCATCATCTAAAACACAAAAATCTGAGCCGACAAAACATTACCTGTTGTCAATGATTCCAGACAAAAATGGACTCCCTGAATACGAAACTTCTTTTGAAGGTCGACTTAAACCCTATTTCATACGCTGTGATACGTGTAAGGATTAAATTCATACCTTAAAGAGTCCAAACAGCAAATAATACAAGCTATGCAGAAAGAACTAGCAAAACTCAAGTCGATGAAATTTAATTGTGTGGCTGGATGTAGATTCATTCATACGTCCACTATCGAAATTACAGATCGTGTTTTTAAAACACGAAACCAGGCCCTATTTTTGGAAACAGACTTAAGTAGTTTCTTGGAAACACAATTTACAAAGTTAACTACTGAAATGGAAGAATCTGAGCTAAAAGGCAGTAATTGGGCTTTGATAGCAGTGGAAGGAGTACGATTGAAAATAAATAAGTATAATCCCTTGCGTGGTAGCACATATATTCCATTACCAGCAGCTATAAAAGCAAGAAAAGCCTGCATTATTCCAGAAAACTTGAAAGATGAAAAGTGTCTTATGTATGCCATTTTAGCAAAACTGGTTAAAAAGGATGCTCAAAGCATTAGTAAATACAAGGACCTGGACAACAAGTATGATTTTTCAGTAATATCGTTTCCTACATCGCTAGCTGACATTCACAAATTTGAGAAAGCCAACGACGTATCCATACATTTATTTGGACTGGAAAAAGACAATAAACTGTTTCCTCTAAAAGTTGTGGATCATGAGCTACAATACCATCGCGACCTCCTTATGCTAAGTTCTTTATCTGGTCAGAACCACTACGTCTTTATCAAATATTTTGATAAACTAGTAGCACATCAGATTACCCACCGTGAACATAAGATATATACTTGTAAACGGTGTTTTACTCACTTTGATAATCGATATGAACAACAAGGAATGGATAAATTGAAATAACATAGAGCTTTGTGTGTCCAGCATGATATTGCTAGGGTTGAAATGCCTATTAAAAACTCAATTGTGAAATTCTTAAATGTGGCAAAATGCTGAGAATACCTTACGTTATCTATGCAGATTTCGAAAGTATACTCTTACCATATCAAACATGTTTACCCAATCCTGAAGCAAGTTATACAGTCCCATACCTGAGTCATGTTCCTATGAGCTTTGGTATATATGTTAAACCCTCACCTGCTGTGGAACACATAAAGACAAACCTTCCAAGACAACCTGTTATTTATCGTGGTCCTGACGCTGCAGAAAAGTTTATGGACTGTTTGATCTCAATAGCTAATGAAATTGATCTCCTTTACAGCTTAAATATTCCAAAGGCCTTAACTCAGGATCAAGAATCAGAGTTCCAATGTTCTGAAACCTGTTATTTGTGTCAAAAACCATTTACCAAACAGGACTGGAAAGTTCGAGACCATTGCCACATTACAGGGGAATACCGTGGAAGTGCTCATAATAACTGTAATTTGAGGTGTAAAACGCGTAACCTCGTTCCTGTATTTCTACATAATATGAGTGGATACGACGCAAATTTCATTGTAAAGCAATTGGGATGTACTACTGAGAGAGTGGATGTTATCGCAAACTCCAAAAAAAAGTATATTTCCTTCACCAAATATGTTGGAAATGTTAAGCTTCAATTTGTAGACACGTTTCGGTTAATGCCGAGTAGTTTGGAAAACTTAGTTTTCAACTTAATATCATACCCTGAAACAGACAAGTACTTTGGAAAAGAAAATGCAACGCTCATGACTCGTAAAAGTGTATTTTGTTATGATTGCATTGATTCACGGGAAAAGTTAAGTGAAACGTGTTTACCTCCAAAAGAGGCATTCTTTAACAAATTAAATCAAGAAGATGTTAGTAAAGAAGACTATGAACATGCCAAAAATGTCTGGATTCAGTTCAAAATTAAAACACTAGGGGAATATAGTGACCTCTACCTAACGTAAGATGTACCCCTTCTTGCAGACAGCTTTGAAACGTTCAGAAACAAAACATTAGAAACACATCGAGTGGATGCTGCACACTTCTTTACTTTGCCTGGTCTAAGTTTTGAGGCAATGCTCATTCACAATGGCATTGAACTGGAATTGCTACAGGATTACAACCAGATTCTTTCAATAGAGTCTGGAATACGTGGAGGCATATGCCAGGTGTCTCATCGGTATGCTGAAGCTAACAATAAATACATGGAAACCTATGATTCCGAGAAACCATCGCAGTTTATTACCTATGATGATGCCAACAACCAATATTAGTGGGCTATGTGTCACTCTCTTCCTTATGGTGGATTTCAGTGGGTGTCTCCAGATACTGTTGATCTAGATACGCTAAAGGAAGACGACCCTGTGGGAT
Source organism: Meconema thalassinum (assembly GCA_946902985.2). Classification (NCBI taxonomy): domain Eukaryota; kingdom Metazoa; phylum Arthropoda; class Insecta; order Orthoptera; family Tettigoniidae; genus Meconema; species Meconema thalassinum. The sequence continues at coordinate 1,215,598,666 of OX336388.2, forward strand.
ATATTCTTAACGTTGATGTTGATTACCCATCTGACCTTCATGATCTACACAACGATTTACCTTTCCTACCAGAGTGTACACAACTTATGGATTCGTCTCAGAAAAAAAAAACTAATTCCTCGTCTTGGAAATCGAAGGCGGTACGTTGTTCATTACATGACACTTAAACAGGCTCTAGATCATGGACTAAAATTGGTAAAAATTCATCGTGTGTTAAAGTTTAAACAAAGACCTTGGCTAAAGGCATACGTTGATTTTAATAACAACCTTCGAAAACAAGCCAAAAATGATTTAGAGAAAAATCTGTACTAATTATTCAACAATGCTATTTTTGGAAAAACAATGTAAAGTATTCGTAAAAGAATAGACGTACTGTGCCCGTCTGTCCACCTGGGATGGGTAGATGACTACAAGCGAGGCAGCATGAACACAATGTCAGCACGAGATCTATCTCAGGGCGTTCTGTGTGGGCTGGGCTATATTTACTGAACACTGCATCCGTGCTCCCCGTAAAGGAAAAGGAAAGACGTCACAACACATAACAGAAAGTAGAGATATATATTGAGATAAAACTAATTCACCAATTATTTATTCATGAAATAATGCCTGTTGGCAATAGCAAAAATAATGGCAATACGCACTTCCTATACTGAATATGCATCTCAAACAAAACAAATCATAATCTCTTCATGAATGTCCGTTGGTCTGACTATGTTTGAAACCACACATTGGACAAGAAAATGCAACGCTCATGACTCGTAAAGGTGTATTTTGTTACTCTATACATGAGAGATGGCATACGACATTAAAAACAAATATTTAATATTGCCCTATTAGGTTGCAGTTTAAATTAGCCCTATTCACATATTTACATGGATTATATACACTATCATGGGGTAGTTTCACATCCGATTTTCATTACTACTATGAAAACACACAATTTTTAATGACACTCCCTAACGCGGCTTGTCCAATTGCATTACATTGATTATTAACTTGGTCACAACAGTTAGAATTCTTAAGGCAAAAATAGCAATAATAATAATAATAATAATAATGACTATTTTCGGCTTCATCAAAGGTAGCCTCGAATATCCCTTTCTAATTTCAGGATCATATTATTAAATGATAGGATATACAGTACTGAACATGAATTAACTAGCCACAATAAAAATTGGCATGAAGTTAGACGTGACGTCGTTATATTATCATAAATCAGTGATTTAAGATTATTGTATTTCATGAGAAATCTTTAGGAATTGGAATAACGTTTGAAGCACTATCATTACTATGGGACAGAATATCACTCGCGCACCTCCCATTTTATTTTCTAAAGCAAACAGCCTTCTGTGGATTATCCAAACATCCACTCATACGAGGATCAACACCACATTTAACTAACTTCATAAAAGTGCATTGACACACAATCAACATCATTAAGCTTCATTTCACAATATCGAATAATATTACAGATCGTAAGATCCCAGATCTTACATAATCAACTAATTGTTTATAACCACAATTCAACATATTTACCATATTATTTTATATTTATGATCCTCAAGGAATATTACTTCCAATGTTATTCATCAAAATTCAGTGTTCACCAATTATTAATTTATAGAGATATTTATTCTTATTTTCCTTTAGAAAATATTTTCTGTTATAAAGAAAAAAATGTCAATGCATTTAATGTGTCATAAATCTGCTGCATTATATGAATGGGGTAGGACATCCCATATTATTTATAATAAATACTAGTGAAAAATATTGAGGATCCACCTCATCTACAAGTCTTAAGCGACTACCAGAAAAATACGTCTAGAAGTATGCAACCATCTATAATTATAACGACGTTTCCTAACTATCAAGAAAGTGAATCGGTTTATCGGAAATAATGAAAATTCATGGCTCTGAAAAGTGTCTACGTTATTCAGAAGTCTTCTACCTCATGTGTTCTGTGGTGGTTGGACATCCCTCGGTGCAGATCGAACCCTGGCACCATGGACCCCTGAAGACTGCACGCTAAGAAATGGACATGTCCTAGCGTTCGCCTCAGTCGTCGTCCTCGTCCACAGAAATATGCCGCAAATGGCATGGCTCTCGTTCCCTACCCGGTCATCCTGGCATTGTTCCCCTCACATACTGCCGCTCTAGCCGCTAGTCATACTCGAACAGTGGGGCAGTGACTTTACCATATTATGGGGTCGTTTCAAATGCACACACTGCTAATGTAGCCCACAGTCAATTAAAATGTCCACTTATATGTTCAAGTTGATATTATAGGGCAGGATGATAATAATAATTCCTGGTAAGAATGTCTCTAGTAAACATGGTCTAATTCTGGCATGAAATTTCCCATATAAAATATAGGCTATCGGGGTAGCATAACTTTGCATAACGTTATATGGCTAGCTTGGACACGATCCCAGTTCATAAGTGGTGCGCAATTGGTAGGAGTTACACACAGTACAATAGTCAATCACTTGTGTAGAACAAGTTCACACTCACATACTGTGCCCAACATAGTACTCCAGTTTTAGCACAGATTGGCAACCCTGCGTAAATCACGGCCCAAAACACCACATTTTATCTTCGCAGGCCCGACCACAAGGTTGAGTGACGTCACGCGTCTGACGTCACGCACATCTGTCTACTATCTCCGGCAGAGCGTGCTGTCTCGGACCACGTGCTCAGCTCTGGTTTTCGGCAACTGGTCACATTGAGAGGCGCAGACACATGCGTTTTGAGCGCGGACTGGACAGTACTCCGTTGTGCGGCAAGAGTGATTTTTACATTCGATTATGATCGTGGAGGGCCATGTGTGCTATGCCACCACAGGTCTAAGTGTCGCTGTGTATCGGGTGTGATTTTATCGGGGTCCTGAGAGACCATATAATTACGAATCACCGCTGTGATGCCGGGCGCGATTGCTATATCAGACGGCCGAGTCCAGCGTGTATAATCCCGGCCGTGCAGGCCCATGCTTGGCTTGAAACGAGAGAACTAGCCCTTTACGACTAGCTTTGGACGTGAGTTACAATACGGAATAGTTTGTGCAGTAAACATTCGAGAATAGGCGAGGCTCTTATCATCGATGGAGGACTTGTAGATGCAACTGAACAGCTGTGAATGCTATTGAATTACTGCTTACGTAAAGCCGGTGGCAATTTGCTGAGAGGAAGAACTGTGTCTACATTGTTCGAGGCGCTGGAACTTATAATTTCCAGAATGGAACGAGGACATTTTATAACCTGTGCTGTTGAAGTGTCAATGAAGAATTTTGAAAATGGAACTAGTCAGTGAAAATATGAGCCATTAAGCTTATTCGTGAGGGGACTGAACGGAGTGACATTTACATCAAGATGAGGCCATGATGTTGCCATGACATAACCGCACCGTGGGAGTCGGAGGACGCAGCCACCATGAAACGTGAAAGTCTCAGTTTCTATTCCTGGAGGAGGCGAGGAAGATGATGGAAGATGCAATCCTGCCGGTTCTGGAATGGGAAGGAGATGGTCCTGAATGAAGATTGGTACCAGAGGTTCTGCATTCTATGAGTATGCTAGGCTTGTACCATATTTTCTTATTTCAGCCAGTTGGTGAGCTAAAACATTACTTCAATTTGTAGTTGTGAGTAGTTTGTACTACTCAGTAGTACTAGATGCCATGGAGTTGAACTAATTATTATTTATTTGTTGATCAATCATTTTATTATTATTAATATTAATGGCCACATTCTTTTCCTTCGTCTATTAAGTAATTATATGAGGAAGTGATTCACATTGAAGGGTTGTCACACGTGGCAAGGAACTATCCACCATGCTTGGCACCATGAACCAGTTAATATTTTCTTTTGGGAATTTTTGTAAATCCGTCACTACTTTGAATGATAAGATTTTTTTTCTACGATGATAAGATTGGAAATACGACGCGGATACTGAACTGAATCCATGATGGAATGAATGAAGGTGGTAGACTAGCTGTCGAGAGCTAGGGTGGAGTTCATGTTTTAAATTCTTTTCTTTTTTTCGATTTTGACTTCAGCGTTTGGTGGATCTAATTATGTGAACTCTGAAGGATTATAACTTTAAATATTCCCATTTTTTTCTTCGTCCACATTCATTGATATAGAGAATTTAATTATTAAAATCATGCTCGTCATTATGCTTCGACACCTACCCATTTGACATTGCTACAGGTCATGCCTGCATTAGATAATTTATGCACACTAGTCATGTAATGAAATGAAAGGTCATGATAATTAAAAGATAATGAATTTATCTACAAAAAGAATTGATTGGTGTAGTTGTTTATAAAAAAAGAGGGGAGAATTGAATGGAATGTAATAAAATAAATTTAGGATGATAGTTCACATATTCTGTGAACGTCTAATGGCAAATTTTCTGAGAATTAATCATGAAGAATCCCTTTGTGAATAAAAAAATAATAATGTAATAATGATTAGTAGTGTAATATTTCTAAATAAGCATGACCATGCAAAATGCAGTCAGATAGTGGTGAATTAAGTATTCACAGGAGTAGGCAGGCGATAATCTAATCACTATGTAATTGATTGAGTGAAATACATTGCAAGCATACCATCGAATTGGGAAAGATGGGAACTTTTAGTTTGTGATATAATGATCAGCCATGACTTTGAACTTTGCATAAATGTAGGATAATGGGTGCACGTTTGCCTGAAATATTTTGAGTAATTAGACTCTGAAATAACGTTGTACGATAAATATAAATACTGATTGCAACTTTAATTGAGTGGTCAAGTAGGACCTATATCGTTGCAGCAATTATTTTAATTAATAATTAGTTAGAACGGAGATCAATACTATTATTTTTTTGGCCAGCTATTTATTTAACGTTCATTATAAACTCAAGTGAGTGACAATATTACTAATCTAGGACACTACCTGATGGACATTTAGTGTGATTAGTTGATGTTGATAGTAAAATGTGACTGAATCAATTTTTTTTATATTTTATTTAATTTTCTTCGAATATCTCCTAATTTTATTTGTGTCTTAATGATAGGACCAAGGAGATTCGTTGACCCTTTAAAACTTAATTTTGTTTATTTGGACTCTAAATATTTTTCTTTTTCTTCGGTCCACATCAAGCTTTCATTTAGATCGAATCTCCGAGGCAAGATAGGCTTTTTGGGGGTTTCCTATATTTGTATTGGTCAATGAGTTGCCAATAAATTGATGCCTATTTTTTATCTTTTTAATTGTGCTTATCTTCTGATCTCTGTTGTGCTATTGCTTTGATTTAGGTTTGGGAGTGGGTTGATTTAACCTGTTACACCTACATCCTACCGGGTGAGTTAGCCGTGGTGGTTACGGCATGACTGATGGCAGTCGCTCACATCCGGGAGGCGAGGAGGTTCGAATCCCCCCGCCGACAACCTTGAAGATGGTCTTCTGTGGTTTCCCATCTTCCTTCCAGGCAAATGCCGGGGTTGGTCCCTAACTATAGTCCACAGCCGCTACCTTCCAACTCCTCGTCCTTACATTCCAACTTCCCTCCTTCCCTCCCGAACGGTACATGTAGCTCACCCATTGGGTGTCCGTCTCGAAGCAGCTACAAAAACTGGCGAGCCGAACATGTCCTCGGACACTCCCGGCACTAAAAGCCATACGCTAAAAAAAACTACATCCTGTTAACCACCCCTGAGACTACTTGAGTTCTCGTACCCACTGGCGCATTTTTTTTGGACATTCGAACCCAGACCTCATCATTTTTTTTGTTCTTTATCTGATATATGTCTTGTGTTATCGGCATGAATTGCGATGTTTTCGTCGGGTCATCCGATTCGATAACGGTTAACGGGGACAATACCTGTAATTTTCTGAAGTATTCTCAACATGATGAATTATCACAATCACCATGATAACAATAATAAGTTTCGGAGCACTCGATAACACTTTAACTTTTCGCCACCAGTGCAAAATAAGACTATGTCCCAGGACCGTAGTGACATGACAACGTTGTAGTGATTGCCTATCTTCTCGGAGCAGTTGCGCAGTACGACTGCGTAGTAGAATAACGTAGCGACCTGCTTCACCGGATAGACGGATGAAAGCACACACGTAGACAGGTCGACAGGTAACTGTAACTTGACCTCCAAAAGAGCCAGCTTTTATACAGCCCCAAGGTCATATATCGATGGCGGATATCACATTCCGTAATGCGAGGTCTCCTATTCTATTGGTCCTCGCCGTAGAAAACTCTAGAAAGTCATTAATTTCAATAGAAACATCAGGAATAAACTGAAGAATTATTCCAAATATAATTCTCAAGTGCTGATGCCAACCTTTTCCTTAACCAAAACCTAGCAAGCATATTGCGTTCCAATAATCCCTGGCTGCACGTGGGACACGCGGCTCTTTCAAACTATGGTGAGTCGACAGCTTGTCGCAGCCTCGCTGACGTCACAGCGCACTCGCTTCAAAATCACGCCCAACCAATTCATTGTAAATGGGCACAATACGTCTTGTGACTGACAGCAAAAAGGCTGAAAAGCTAATAGCTAAACCAACATTTATTGACAGAACAATGTATGGTAATAACCTAGCTGCTTTCCACATGGCTAAACGTAACATTGTATTCAATAAGCCTATATATATTGGAATGTGTATACTGAATATTTCAAAAACTCTCATGTATTCCCACCACTTTGATGTGCTGCTACCCTATTATGGAATGAAAAATCTTAAACTCATGTATATAGATACCGACTCGTTCATTTATTTGGTTAACACCCAATATATATATATCAAGACAAGTTGGATTTCCTAGAACACCTGGACACATCGGATTATACTAATAATCATGTGTGTTACTCATCATCAAACAAGAAAACGTTGGGAAAATTTAAAGACGAGGCTTGTGGGCAAATCATTAAAGAATTTGTTGGACTTAGAGCTAAAATGTACGCTTTAGACATAAATGGTAAATAAATCAAAAAAGATTAAAGGTATTAGCAGAGGCGTTGTCAAAAATTGTATAAGCTTTCAAGATTATAAGGATTGTGTCATGAACAACAATGTAAAAAGAATACCAATGAACATTATCTCTTCTAAACAACATAGCATATCATCTATAAAAGTAAACAAAATGGCTTTGTGTCCTGGTGCTGATAAAAGAGTAATTGATTTGGATGGTATAGCTACACATGCCTATGGTCATTACTCCAGTATTGACCATGCTTAAAAAGTTAAGTTATGAATATCAAAATCCTCTGCCTGCATCTAGCAAATACATAAAACAAAACAATTTAGTAAATAAAACATTAATACTACAAAAATAGAAAAACAGAAAAAGAAAAGAATGGTATTCATACTCAAAAATACATAAAAATAGAAAACAAAATAAAAATTCCTCTCGGCACGCCGGAAGGCAGAGGTAGATTTCACCGGGCAAACTAGGGGATAGGCTATAATAGGCAAAATATGCAGGTTTTCGTAGGAGGATCAGACATCATTTATTGCAAGAAAGTATTTTACATTTGGCCGTTAATTAACTTTTTTTTTTCGTTTTTGTATGCATAATTTTATCATTTTATTGTCTTATGGGGATGGTAACCTTCTTGTCATTTGGGGTTCATTTTAGCCTACTTTTCACATTTTGCAGAAATGAGGGAAAAGTAGACCTATGAGATCGATCCGGGAAAATGTGTGTCTGTCTGTCCTTCTGGCTGTGTGTGTCCTCCCCCATATCAACTCCTAAACGGCTGCAGAAATCAAAACCAAATTTAGTATGAGTAAATATGTATACCGGAATATCTCACGCCCATATTTGAAAATGATGTCAGTGCTACCAACTGCTGAAGAAACGTACTAGAAATTTGAGCTCCATGTTGGATATCTTGGAAGGTATGCATGGGAGTTATTCCAAAATTGGCACACATGTAGATAACACTGTTTCAGTTTAATTTCCAGCAGGTCATACGTGACAGTGTTGCCCAAATAATTTTAAGCCTTCTGATAGGTCCAATTTTTAAATGCCTATAACTTCTACACTATCAATTGGATTTCAACCAAATTTTGTATGTAATATGTGTAGGCTACATAAATAGATATGACTGAGCGTATTCTTAAGAGCCATCAGGGCTGCCAACTGTTAATAATTGCTCTCTCTATTCTTTTATCCAAATAACAATATATCAGAAAGTATGCAAGCCGACAGCTTTAAACTATGCACACGTATAGTACCTGACATTTTAGATTAATTTTGGAGTAACTTACATACTTCAGTTCTACCAACATGATTCTGATAGGGCCAATTTTTAAATACATGTAACTTCTATACTATCAGTTGGATTTCAACCAAATTTCGTATGTGCTATGTGTAACATAACAGATATGACTATAAGTATTCTTAAGAGCAATCAGGGCTGCCAACTGTTAATAAATGCTGTCTATATTTTTTAACCTAATATCACTATATCAGGAAGTATGCAAGCCAACAGCCCTATACTTTGCACACGTATAGCACCTGACATTCTAGATTAATTTTGAATAATTAATATAATTCAGTGCAGCCAACATGATTCTATGCCTGCTGATAGGTCCAATTTTAAAATACATGTAACTTCTATACTAACAAATGGATTTCGTCCAAAATTGGCACATCAAGTTATCATATTTCAGATTGGACTATTTCTGACCAGCACACGCATGACATTGTTGTCAACATGCTTTTACGTGTGCTGATAGATCCAATGTCTAACTGCATGTAACGTCCATTGGACTTCAACCAATTTTTTTATTCTGTACCTTAAGAGATGGAACTAAGAATATATTCAGTCACCAGGGCTGCCAAGTGTAATGCTCTATTAGGCTACATTATACCAGTTATATTTCGAACTAATTAGACATATCGATATTACCAACTTAATTTCGTCATTATTCTAGATAGGTTCATATACTGTAGATTAATCATTGGCATGAAAAGTAGGCTCTTTAGTTCGTCACGGAACTTCTTCTTATACTTGTGATCACACTGTCCTTATGCAAGGTTTGGAACTGATGTGTAACTATCTGACAGTCTGTTACTTCTTCACGCAAAATGTTATCTCCCGCAGAGATTTTGTTGGTTCCTCAGATTAGGGACTGAGACAACGTGGTCATGTAACCCCGTGTACATTGGGTGTGTGTAGAATCTGATAAACGGAGTTAATTGTGATGACTGTATTAGTCTGTAATTCAGTTAAGGTCTGCAGACGGTCAATTGTAAGTAGTAGTTCCTAATTTTGTACCATATACTAACGTCAACGACACCTAGCTGTGAACTTGGCTACTAGATGCAACCAGCAACTAGCAACGGACGTTGGAACTTCCCCTCCAAAGGAAAGCATGCTGAGGGATTTTTAGCGCTCTTAGAAAATCCGACGACTTTGGCCGGCTTTGAACCAGCGACCTTGCGCATATAAGTACAGCATGCTACCAGTTAGCCGCTTCCCACAGAGTCAGATGGAAAAATGAATGTGATCTCGTGCAATGGCGTTGTCTTGGCAACCTCTGATAGCTCATCCCTCATCAATTTAGAAGCATTGTCATGGTAACCTCTGATGGCACTTGGCAATTTCTTTAATTCCGAAATCATTTTTCTCATCCCTTGGCGTAATGGTAGGTCAGATCAAAAATTCTTTCAGACAAAGTTTTAGGTATTATTAGGGGAATATTTTCCATATTGTACGGTTTTGATGTTGTGCCTATTAAGAGAGATATGATTAAGGCTTCCCGAAAAACCCACTTTTTTCCACTCCTTTGGTCAATGTTTGGTGCTATCAAAAACTTTTCAAACATAAATTTTTGGCACTTATCCGACACATATTATGAACATTGAATGGATTCGATATTTCACGTATTAAGAGGGTTATAGCGATATTTCCCTTTTTCAAAAAAAAAAAAGCCCCCCCCCCTCCATTTTCACCCCCCTTCAACCGATTTTGCCCATTAACGAACTCGACCGAGATTTTAAGGGGATACATATTATGTAAAACATTCAAAGTGATTGGTGCATAATTACGGCAGTTATCGTGTCCACAATAAACTGATATATATGCATATATATGCACACACATATATATATCCTTTTGAACTGACGGTGGTTTGGGGGTCTGGGGGATGTGAAACGCGAAGATATGTCGAAATTTTCCGGAAGTCGAAACATGGCACCCATTGCAATAGTTAGCTTTCTGATGAAATCTACCTAAAATAGGCTACATAATTAAAAATACTACCATCAACAATACCTAGCTGTGAACTTGGCTACTAGATGCCACCGGAACCATCAACTCGCAATGAACGTTGGAACTTCCCCTCCGAAGGAAAGCACACTCAGGGTTTTTTAGCGCTCTTAGTAAATCCGACGACTTCAGCCGGGTTTGAACCCGCGACCTTGGGCTTAGAAGTTCAGCATGCTACCAGTTCCGATACCGAAGTCACTTCCCACAGACAGATGGAAAACTGAATGTGATCTCGTGCAGTGACGTTGTCATAGCAACTGCTGATGGCTCATCCCTTATCAATTAAAAGTAAAGTTGTCATGGCAACCTCTCTTGGCAATTGGCATTTTCTTATAATTTAAATCATTTTGCTCACTCCGTGGCGTAATGGTGGATCATATCAAAAATTATTTCAGACAAAAGTTTTAGGTAATTATTGGAGGAATATTGTCCAGTTTGTACGGTTTTGATATTGTGCCTATTAACAGAGATATGATTAATGTTTCCCGAAAAACCCACTTTTTCCCACCCCTTTGGTCAATGGTTGGTGCTATCAAAAAACTTTTCAAACATAAATTTTAGGGCCTTATCCGACACATAGTATGAACTTTGAATGGATTCAATATTTCAGATATTAAGAGAGTTATAGCGATATTTCAATTTTTCGAAAAAAAAAAAAGCCTCCCATTTTCACCCCCTTTGACCGACTTTGCCCATTAACGAACTCGACCGAGATTTTAAGGGGATACATATTATGTAAAAAATTGTAAAGTGATTGGTGCAAAATTACGGCAGTTATCGTGTCCACAAGGAACTGATATCTATACATATATATATATATATATATATATATACATAAATTATATATAAACTTTTGAACTGACGGTGGTTTTGGGGTCTGGGGGATGTGAAACGCGAAGATATGTCGAAATTTTCCGGAAGTCGAAACATGGGACCCATTGCAATAGTTAGCTTTCTAATGAAATCTACCTAAAACAACTGTACAATTTATAACAAATGTATTATGTGTAAATAGTGTAAATATATTTAAAATTAATAAAAAATATTGTATGAACACTGCTTGGACATTTTTAATTACTACCCACCTCCCACTCCAAATCCAAACTGTTAACCTCTAGTAATTTTGAGAAATTGCTTTAGTTAGCTAAAACTGGGTAGTCAAAAGTGTAGTATAACCCATGTATTACCTATATGCCTTGTTATATGAAATGAAAAATCGTGTTTGGCAAATGTGAACTTTGTATATGGACTAAATCAAAAACATGTAAACAACAAAATTGGAAAATCCATGTTTCCATATTGACAAAATTTAAAAAAAACTTTAAACTGACATTTAAAAAAACTAGAAATGGGAATTTGGTGAACTAACAAATGTTTAAATAGCAAAAATGGAAAATCCGTGTTTTCATATCATGAAATTCGAAAACTTAAAACTGACATTTAAAAAAACTGAAAATGGGAAATCGGTAAATTGACAAATGTGTAAACAGCAAAAATAGAAAATCCATGTTTCCATATCATGAAATTCGAAAATTTAAAACTGAAATTTTTAAAAACTGGAAATGGGAAATTGGTAAATTGACAAACTTAAAACTGACATTTTTAAAAACTGGAAATGGGAAATTGGGAACTTGACAAATGTGTAGACAACAAAATGAAAAAAAAATTAAGCCGGTTGGGGTAGTGAACATGTTGTACTGTAGCCTATAAGACTAGCATAAGTATAGTTGCATGTGCCCTTATATACTTTGTGACCTTGTAGTTTACTCTTTTCGCAAAATCTAAAATAAAAATAAAATGAAATGTAAAATCTAAAATCTAAAAACTAAAATCTAAAAATAAAAATCTAAAATGTAAAATATAAAAATTAAAAATCTTACATGCATTAATTTAAATCTGTAAACGAGGTTTCTGTAGGTTAGGTTAGGTAAGGTAATGTTAGGTTAGGTTAGGTTAGGTAAAGTTAGGTTAGATTAGGTTATAACTAAGTTTATTATTTGTGCTCTTACATTTGCTCTCACTTTTTTGCTCTTACTTTTTGCTCTTACTTTTTGCTCGCACTTTTTTTTGCTCTCACTTTTTGCTAGCACTTTTTGCTCTACATTTGCTCACAGTTTGAAGTTAGGTTATGTTAGGCTAGGTTTGGTGAAGTTAGGTTAGGTTAGGTTAGGTGAAGTTAGGTTAGGTTATAACTAAGTTTATTATTTTTGCTCTCACATTTGCTCTCACTTTTTTGCTCACACTTTTTGCTCATACTTTTTTTGCTCGCACTTTTAAGTTAGGTTAGGTTAAGTTAGGTTAGGTTTGGTTCATGCCATATGTGTAAGTGGTTGTGTGCAGTGGCCATTTTGTGTATTAGCCCTGTGCTAAAAATTAATTAAATATTAACGGTTATAATAAATAAATAATTGTACTGTGCCCGCTTCTCCAATGGGACAGGCGATCACCCGGCTAGCACCCCGGCCCCATTAGAAGAAACAGCCAAGGGAGTGGGTACAAAAAAAATTAGGGCATGAATCTTGGTTCATACAGACAAGACTATGAGAAAAGCTCCAGTGAGCTAGAGACAAAGGGTCTCGGGTCGTTTACGGGTTGGGATGGTAAATAGACTGAACCAGGATTCACAAGCAAAACCCTAACTTGAATTGACAAACAGAAAAGAAAGTAAAAGCCCTCGTAAAATCACATCTGCTCCTTTATTGGCCAAAGGATAAATAAGTATGCAACCTGCCTATCACGCACGAGTATAATGTTATGGTGGGACAAAGTCCGGAAAAGAAATAAAGTTCATAGTCCCTAAACAAAGAAAAGAAAATTACGCTTATTCAAACTCGTGGGTGTCCTCTCTTAAAGTTCCGACAGGGAGATCGTCTTTCAAAAAGCTAAATTAACCATAATTTATCGGTGCACACGCATGTAAACATCACTAGCCCAATCAACATAAAGTTCACCTGCGGCAAAAAAAAACTCTTAAGAAAATATCGAATGTCTATATAAATTACAACTGTCTACCCTTATACAGTATTGGACGGATCTCCTCTATCGAACTGCAAATGAATAATTAAAGAGCATCATGTTACATCAAATAGCACACAAACATCGACTCAGCTTCACATAAGATGACATTTCAACAATTAATTATAGCCTATCATAAATTATTAACACACCCAGATTGTGCTTACATATTTACACTACAAATTCTTATTATTATTATTAATTTATCTTCCTCTTTCCAACAACCTAGATCCACATGGTCATATTTGTCCTTGTAATTAAATTATAGCATTGTCAAATGTTTATGAAAGGTTAAGAACCTCGCAATAAGGCGCCCTAGCGTATTTCATACTCACATAACCAACATTTAATCGTAACCCTTCCGCCGAACACTCTGTGTGAAGATCCAAACAACCTGACTGTCGAGCGCACCATCAATTACACCCCTGCGCTATTCAATACAACTCATCAATGAACGTGGCACGTTCGTCAAGAGGACCCTGTCCTTACAACTACAATTCCACGGACATCCGTCGCCCCGTGAATAATCTCGTCACATTTTGACGGAAAAATACCATATCTAATTACCACATAATTATCACATAAACTTTACACAACATCATTACAAAATAAATCAGGCATTATCAGCATGTGTCAAGAACCCACACTAACAGAGCGTATCAACTTTATCGGGACCACGAGGTCGTATGATAATATGGCATCCTATCCAAGGAACCTTATCCGGCAATCTTCAACCATATTCATTGCTATAAAAAAAAATCTGTTCATTCCGTGACAAACCTTTCAGAATAGAATTCGAATAATGACCTCTGAAATCGACGTGCTAGGATCTCCCAGCAAAATGGGCATCTCTTATTATGGTTACCCAATTTCAAATTATTATTATTATTATGACTCAGAGACTAAATACATGTCTTACTCCTACCATTGATGCTGTAAATTTATATAGGCCAAATGACCCGAGAAGAAAGACAAAAAAACATCTGCACGACCCTATGAAAAGAAAAAAAATGATGCTCTTATTCAATCTGGAATAAATTATTATAAAGGGCGTTAAGTTACACGATCTCAGGTTATCTCATGGCATGGCTATTCGAGGTAGAAGTTCTCTTCTTTCTGATGAACAAGGATGGAAAGGAAACGTCTTACTTTATATCTGGCGTCCTCGGAAATCCATGGCGTCGGCGTCGTCATCGTCGGCGGCGTCAGGGCGGCGGCGTCCCTCCAGCGTCCCCGCGATGTGGTCTCCCAGCGTACTGGTAGAGGTATCCGCCTCTGGCAACTCCCGATCTCCTGGCGACGCCCATGTCTGCCCACAGGTTGTCCCCCGTCACCTTCATCAGCGCCGTGGATCGACGTCCCAACCATGGTCCACTCGTCCACCTCGTTGAGACCGTTCACCCCATTATGGCCCCTTAGCAGTTCAGTGCAGCATAATTCGCGTGTTAATATGCATGTTGATGCCCAGAATATGTGAGTCCATGGCTAATAAGTTCATGCTGCCGTGCGGCAATATACACCTCACTATATCAGAGCACATTTATGCTCGCACACTAAAGCGTCTAGTTCCTGGTTCACTTGAGTCATATGTTTTCACTTCCTTTAGCCCGGTGACACACTTCCTTCCACGAGGAGCTATTTCGAGCTGGCCTTGACCGACATATCAAGTTGCCTGCGGCCCGTAGTCTTCCAACCCAAGCTTAAAGTAGATGTGGCCTCCCTTACTGCGTTTTCACAACGTGTCTTAAAACGCCGTACTGCTATGCTATTTCCGAATGAATGTCAGTTAAAATATAGGGCCTCGCGATAATGTTTCGCCTCGACTATCCTTATATAGTTCTTCCCCTGATACTCGTAAATTTAAACACCTCCTGGTATCAATCTTTAATGAACATAAATTGTCGGCATAAACGGACTTCCTTTATCAGTTCTAACTGTTCCCTCACATACTAGCAGGTCCGATATCGCCTAGAAATTCACACTGTTCGACAAACAAACTGACATGCTTCACTGAAAAAAAAACTCACTGGCAATATATGCACGCTAGTTTCAGGCTTCATGGCCTGCTGGTTACTCACAAAAACCATTCAAGTTCCCGATGTAAAATCACTGTCTACATGACATGGGCTAATCTTCCGTGCTCCGCTGTGTGACATTCTCGTCCACGCACTACTGACTCACATACTGCTGATTCACATACTAAACATTCCGGAACTCCGTCCTTCTTCGAGAAAAAGAAAGTGGGAGGGGTTGGAACCTTCTGGAGCATTCCCCTGCTCTCGCCGCGTCATGCCATGACGTCATACTGACTCTCCTAGTTCCTTCATCTTCTGTCATCCGGGGCTGGTAATTGACCCTGACTGGATCGGTCACATCTCTCCCGCGGCCTTCAAAATATAAGCGGTGGGAACATAGCTTATGTTTTTCCTCAAGTGATGCATGTGAACGATCTTTTTCAGTCATCTCCTCAATGCTGACTAACGGGCTTGCCGGTGATACTTCCGCAGATTCTCAGCATTGAAATTCCCAACAAGTGCATTCGTGACGTTGTCAACCACCCTATAGCAATTGTTGTCCATCACTCTGGCAACCCTATGGGGTCCCGAAAATGGGCGCGCAAATTTCCCATACACTCTGAGTGGTAAGTTTGATGACGTGGGTTTTCGAATCAGCACTAGGTCATTGACTCGAAGTGGCTCGCGAAAACGGCGGCCAGCCTTCCTTCTCTCCCGTTTCTGCGCCTGTAGCTGCATCCTCTCCCGAGCCAGTTCGTTTCTCCTTTGCACCGACGGCTCAATCTCTGGGGGTGCCTGTATAACAGCATGCCAAGGTCTACTCGGTTTTCGTCCATGGTGCAGAAGGCAAGGAATTTGTCTGGTACTCTCATGTGTTGTAGAATTCAAGCAACGTTCAATTATGGGTACCACTTCCATCCATCGATGATGCTGTTCATGACAGTAAATCCGGCAGTACTTTCCAATCTCCGCATTTACTCTTTCAACAGGATTTCCTTCTGGGTATCTTATGGAGCTCAAGATATGCCTTATGCCGAGTCGTGCCATAGCTTCTTGAAATTCAGCGCTCGTAAACTGCGTTCCGTGATCGCTCAGAAGGAACTCTGGCTTCCCTGCAGTTGGAATCACGCCGGTCTCAATCCTGCGAATCACGTATCGGGATGTTGCCTTCTGGATAGGGTGCAACATGACTAATTTGGTAAACACATCCATCGTCACCAAGATGTATTGGTTACCCCTGGTGGACCTCGGAAGGGGGCCATACAGGTCCGTAGCCATTAATTCATTCGGACGAGTCGGTATCCTGAAATATCTCTTGAATTTCTATCAGTTCGGGAGGACCAAGGTTTGAGGAATTTCTTAATTTGAAGTTTTTTTTTTGTTGATCTGACCGACCATATTCCTGGCTCTCTCGATGTCTTTCCGTATAGCTCGGCCGCGATCCCTGCGAACGAGAATCCCTATAGGCATTCTGTCTTTGATAATATTGATTTGACTGCCTTCGTTGATATTCACCATATCGTCCCTTCGTATTGTTGAATCGGGATCTCCTACGTTCTTCATACGGTTTATTCCTCCATCTGGGTCGCTCGTCTGTTCCACTGTAGCTCCTATCTCGGCTCCGATAGTACCCCGTGTCCCTTGGCCTGTCCGTCTCCCGCGGCGTTCGCTCTTCCGTCTGCGCAATTTTGTCAATCACGACCGTGTTCACATCTCTATTTTCCTGTCGTCCGGACCTCGCCTGTAACTGTGCGCTAGTGTGGTCCAGTTTTCGAAGAATCTCTTCACATCCCTCTAAAGTCTCGGCTCCTGACGCTATTACACTCTTCTGGACCTCTACAGGTAACTGTCGAATAATAGCTTGGACCAATTCGTCCTCCGGCACTGGTGGAGTCAAATACTGCAGCCTGGCGAGTTGCGACGCGAAGTACCCCGCGTACCTAGTCGGATTGGATGTCGCATACCGTTTAGCGTATAGTTCCGCCCGTATGTTCAATTGTTCTTCAGGGCTCCAAAAACGTTTGATTAATAATCGTTCGAACTCGTCCGTGCTCGTGAACGTGTATCGAAATGCGCGAAACCAAGTTAATGCCGTCGATTCCAGGGACCTCTCAATAACTCTTAGTTCCCTCTCACGTGGTATCTTATTTTCCGCCATGTATTCACGGACCTCCCTCATAAATTCGATAGGTGTGACGTTATTAGTCCCATTGTTCCCCGAGAATTTCCTCGGCTGGTGGTCTATACTTCTAATGATAGTTAGGTGTCCCGCGGGATTTGTACTCCGTATTCTCGGCGTTGCATCTACCTCACCCGCCTTTCTAGAAAATGGGGCGTTTTCACTTTCCGTCCCGTTAAGATGTGGCGTGGTTTCAATTTCGGACCATCTAACCCTTTCTGACTCCGATTTGTCTTTTATCTGCGTCATTTCCGCCTCTAAGTTGCCTAATCGAGTGAGCTGCCTTCCCTGTTGAATAATGATCTTCTCCTCCAACTCAACAATGGAAGTGTGGATAGATTCTCTCACATGTTCGATTAATGTCGTTTGTGAATGAGTGATTTTCCTGTCATACGTGTCCTGGAATGATTCAACCTGTATCTGCATGTTTTTCACGTCCTTCGCAACCTCTTCTTTCCAACCTGACACGTCCTGTTTCAACTTATCCAGGGTTTCCTCGCTAGACTGACCAATTTGCTCAATTTTTGCCGTCAAATCTTGTCCCATGCATTTAATATTACTGTTCAACTTCTCCTCAAGTCCTTCAATATTCCCCCGAAGCGAACTCTGAGTATCCCTGATTTGCCGTGCCATAGAATCTTTGAGCTCCGCGGTGAGCACTTGGAATGTAGTTTCTACCTTTTTATCGAGTAGATTAATCTTATTGTCTATAGCCTTTCCTGATAGCCTAAGATTACGTTCTACAGCATCAATGTTTTTCTGCAAATGAGATTCTAAACTCTTAAGATTAGATCCCATGACTTCTAATAAGTCGGTTCTGAGACCATCGACTTTATCACTAACATCCTTTTTTATTCCTGCTACCTGAATACCGACACCCTCTTGTGTCCTCTGTACCTCTGCTACCTGAATGCCGACACTCTCTTGTGTCCTCTGTACCTCTGCTACCTGAATGCCGACACTCTCTTGTGCCGTCCATAAGCGATCCATATCGCTCTTCATGTTTGTTTTAATTGACCCAACACTATCCTTAACATTATTAATTTCAGTGGTTAGACCAGTTAATCCAACTTGGATTTGTTTTAATATATCAGCAATATTTTCTGTGGTTACTACTTGTGACATCTTACAATACAACTTAAATATAGGGGCCTACATGGGAATGTAGGTCGTCGAGTATAGCCATAACCTGAGATCGTGTACCAACCCTGTCAAATGGTTCACTAAAGGCTCAGTGTGATACGAGGTTAATTTTACACAAGAATTACACATGGCAAGTATCGCGCTCCCATCAAAGGCACGAATCTGACCACACAGTATACTCCCATCACCACAACAAATGATTGAGTACAAAAAAAACATGCCCATGACGGAAACGAAACACACCATCGTCGTCGAGCCCAACACGTTGGCGGCGCCACTTCCCCCCCCTGTGCCCGCTTCTCCAATGGGACAGGCGATCACCCGGCTAGCACCCCGGCCCCATTAGAAGAAACAGCCAAGGGAGTGGGTACAAAAAAAATTAGGGCATGAATCTTGGTTCATACAGACAAGACTATGAGAAAAGCTCCAGTGAGCTAGAGACAAAGGGTCTCGGGTCGTTTACGGGTTGGGATGGTAAATAGACTGAACCAGGATTCACAAGCAAAACCCTAACTTGAATTGACAAACAGAAAAGAAAGTAAAAGCCCTCGTAAAATCACATCTGCTCCTTTATTGGCCAAAGGATAAATAAGTATGCAACCTGCCTATCACGCACGAGTATAATGTTATGGTGGGACAAAGTCCGGAAAAGAAATAAAGTTCATAGTCCCTAAACAAAGAAAAGAAAATTACGCTTATTCAAACTCGTGGGTGTCCTCTCTTAAAGTTCCGACAGGGAGATCGTCTTTCAAAAAGCTAAATTAACCATAATTTATCGGTGCACACGCATGTAAACATCACTAGCCCAATCAACATAAAGTTCACCTGCGGCAAAAAAAACTCTTAAGAAAATATCGAATGTCTATATAAATTACAACTGTCTACCCTTATACAGTATTGGACGGATCTCCTCTATCGAACTGCAAATGAATAATTAAAGAGCATCATGTTACATCAAATAGCACACAAACATCGACTCAGCTTCACATAAGATGACATTTCAACAATTAATTATAGCCTATCATAAATTATTAACACACCCAGATTGTGCTTACATATTTACACTACAAATTCTTATTATTATTATTAATTTATCTTCCTCTTTCCAACAACCTAGATCCACATGGTCATATTTGTCCTTGTAATTAAATTATAGCATTGTCAAATGTTTATGAAAGGTTAAGAACCTCGCAATAAGGCGCCCTAGCGTATTTCATACTCACATAACCAACATTTAATCGTAACCCTTCCGCCGAACACTCTGTGTGAAGATCCAAACAACCTGACTGTCGAGCGCACCATCAATTACACCCCTGCGCTATTCAATACAACTCATCAATGAACGTGGCACGTTCGTCAAGAGGACCCTGTCCTTACAACTACAATTCCACGGACATCCGTCGCCCCGTGAATAATCTCGTCACATTTTGACGGAAAAATACCATATCTAATTACCACATAATTATCACATAAACTTTACACAACATCATTACAAAATAAATCAGGCATTATCAGCATGTGTCAAGAACCCACACTAACAGAGCGTATCAACTTTATCGGGACCACGAGGTCGTATGATAATATGGCATCCTATCCAAGGAACCTTATCCGGCAATCTTCAACCATATTCATTGCTATAAAAAAAATCTGTTCATTCCGTGACAAACCTTTCAGAATAGAATTCGAATAATGACCTCTGAAATCGACGTGCTAGGATCTCCCAGCAAAATGGGCATCTCTTATTATGGTTACCCAATTTCAAATTATTATTATTATTATGACTCAGAGACTAAATACATGTCTTACTCCTACCATTGATGCTGTAAATTTATATAGGCCAAATGACCCGAGAAGAAAGACAAAAAAACATCTGCACGACCCTATGAAAAGAAAAAAAATGATGCTCTTATTCAATCTGGAATAAATTATTATAAAGGGCGTTAAGTTACACGATCTCAGGTTATCTCATGGCATGGCTATTCGAGGTAGAAGTTCTCTTCTTTCTGATGAACAAGGATGGAAAGGAAACGTCTTACTTTATATCTGGCGTCCTCGGAAATCCATGGCGTCGGCGTCGTCATCGTCGGCGGCGTCAGGGCGGCGGCGTCCCTCCAGCGTCCCCGCGATGTGGTCTCCCAGCGTACTGGTAGAGGTATCCGCCTCTGGCAACTCCCGATCTCCTGGCGACGCCCATGTCTGCCCACAGGTTGTCCCCCGTCACCTTCATCAGCGCCGTGGATCGACGTCCCAACCATGGTCCACTCGTCCACCTCGTTGAGACCGTTCACCCCATTATGGCCCCTTAGCAGTTCAGTGCAGCATAATTCGCGTGTTAATATGCATGTTGATGCCCAGAATATGTGAGTCCATGGCTAATAAGTTCATGCTGCCGTGCGGCAATATACACCTCACTATATCAGAGCACATTTATGCTCGCACACTAAAGCGTCTAGTTCCTGGTTCACTTGAGTCATATGTTTTCACTTCCTTTAGCCCGGTGACACACTTCCTTCCACGAGGAGCTATTTCGAGCTGGCCTTGACCGACATATCAAGTTGCCTGCGGCCCGTAGTCTTCCAACCCAAGCTTAAAGTAGATGTGGCCTCCCTTACTGCGTTTTCACAACGTGTCTTAAAACGCCGTACTGCTATGCTATTTCCGAATGAATGTCAGTTAAAATATAGGGCCTCGCGATAATGTTTCGCCTCGACTATCCTTATATAGTTCTTCCCCTGATACTCGTAAATTTAAACACCTCCTGGTATCAATCTTTAATGAACATAAATTGTCGGCATAAACGGACTTCCTTTATCAGTTCTAACTGTTCCCTCACATACTAGCAGGTCCGATATCGCCTAGAAATTCACACTGTTCGACAAACAAACTGACATGCTTCACTGAAAAAAAAACTCACTGGCAATATATGCACGCTAGTTTCAGGCTTCATGGCCTGCTGGTTACTCACAAAAACCATTCAAGTTCCCGATGTAAAATCACTGTCTACATGACATGGGCTAATCTTCCGTGCTCCGCTGTGTGACATTCTCGTCCACGCACTACTGACTCACATACTGCTGATTCACATACTAAACATTCCGGAACTCCGTCCTTCTTCGAGAAAAAGAAAGTGGGAGGGGTTGGAACCTTCTGGAGCATTCCCCTGCTCTCGCCGCGTCATGCCATGACGTCATACTGACTCTCCTAGTTCCTTCATCTTCTGTCATCCGGGGCTGGTAATTGACCCTGACTGGATCGGTCACAGTACCCTCACAGTTCCGCTAGTCACCACTTTTTTTGGTTGACCTACTAAAGATACTTGCACTCAGCTACCCTCTAGCTATGTTAACTGCTGTGCATTGTCTTTGACTGCCACTGTTACCAGCCATTTTGCGCATTAGCCCCATTTATACAACCAGCATGGGGTTGGACTCACGCGGTCTCCATATTGCGCATTAGCCCCTGCGCCAGAACCGGCCTTTTTATCCTACTTGCGCCCTCGGTTACGGGATCGAATCCCACCGCACTTGTTTGGCATTTATGGGTAGATTTACTGGCACGATAAAGATGCTCTTATTGAGAAAATCCCTGCACCTCGACATCTCCAAAGCCGCAGCAGTTAAAAGAGACGTTAAACACAGTAAATATCGCATTTGTCAACTTGTTTCATGAATAGTCATCTCCCTAACCTTGAGGTACTGAGAAAAAAAAGAAGCAACACAGAAATAGCAGGAATACGCTCGTATGTTTGTGTGTGAGACGTGCTACATCACATAAAGTACCGGCAAGGTTGACCTAATTGAATACAAGCGTATTTTACTGAACTTAAGGGGAGAGTAATTTGATGACATTTTGGCATCACTCCCTCTCATTATTTGGACCCATATTGAAAGACAAATGTGTTACCGGAGCACTGAATCGTGGCATAATTTGTTTCTCATCCAGTCATCAGGTATACAATTGTTTAGCATCTTAGTGTCACCCATGTGAATCACGTTCTCACGGCAACAAATTGTCATAGGTAGTTTTACAACATCATAATCCAATGTGGCACCTGACATACCTGTGAAAAAAAATCCCGGAATCCTTCTTACTACGATGAATACAGTAGCAGGCAGCATCCGCACACACCGTGATTCCAATTATAACTCTAGAGTATGATTTAACTATTACATAACACAGCTAGGCAGACACTATCCTTTAAACTAATACACAATTACGTTTCACACTATCGTCCTCGATTAGACTCATGTACTGATCAAACAAATGTATTGTACAATATAAAGCAATTACAGTGACGATACTTATCATGGTGGTAGATTTGTATAAGACGTCATTACTAAATTTTGCACAAAGTCAGTGAATTCACCTGTTCTTTACTGAACGTGTTGTTTTCAAAATAATTTCGTGTTTCTTTGAAGAGGAAAATATGTCGAAACTTTGTATTGAAACCCCACCTCTTATCAAATGGACGGGGAATAATTCATAGACACTTAAATGAGTTAATGGGTTGAACACGATACAGAGAAGAAAATATGTCGCTATGCTGTATTAAAACACGCCTCTTATCAAATATGAGAGTTTAAATAGAATTCATAGCCACTTGCATTGAGTTAATGGTTTGAACAAATTACAGAGACCATAGGCAGTGGTTGAATGGCTCATCACTATTTCCTTACTATTACGAGGTACTTGTTACTTTGAAATCCACCACTGAAACTAACTGACGTAAATGAGGCGAAGAAACTTAAAGGAGGATGTAAATAACGCGTGAAGCTGGTGTAAATTGTCTGGATCTTAGATAAGGGCACACAGGTATCACAATGAGGTTTTAGTGTTAATAACGTTTCAAATCGATCAGACTCAGAGAATAAGCATTGCAATATAAATACGTCACAGGAAACGTAAAACATCTGCAAAGGCGAAGACGAAAAGAAGGGTTGGCCATTTATTTTGTCTTATGTCCTATCTGCTTACGTTGTTTACTTTACTATTATTGCTATTATTTTGATGCGAATTCCTCTACATCGGGGGGGGGGGGGGGGGGGGCTTTCAAGAAAATCCTACCGAAATGTTGTACTAACTTTAGAAATTATACTTCCAGTAAAGTTGAATTTTCACATGTAAATAGGTAATGAATCAAGGTTGACGAAACAATTAAGAAACATGAAAACCACTAAACAAATTTGTAACACACTCATAAGATGTTGAAGTTAGTACACTTACAGCATAGACGAAGGGGAATGCCCAATAGTTACAAATTTGTTTGAAAAGGAACACCCGAATGGCCATTTTAATTACCAGTATATAAAGTTTCACCACATGTTATTTCTAACTAATATGCCGAACTTTGGTATTCTCTTTAAAAACTATAGGAGTATAGGATTTTTAGCCTATTTTCAATTTTGAAAAAATAGGCTTATGAGATCACCTTTTGTCCGTGTGTGTGTGTGATTCGTGTGTGTGTCCCCCCCTAATAAAATCTAAACGGCGGGAGCGATTTCAATGAAACTCGGAAAGTTCATAGCACTATTCCCGGCGACCTCGACCGTGCCCTTCAAATTTTGTTACGACTCACCAATCCAACATGGCGGCTGTGCGAAATATTTCACCAGCATTCAATATCTCCGAAACTATTACCGATATTACCCTGACATTTTCTATGGTGATAGAGGGAACTACTATAAGTTCACTTATGTGACTTTTAAAAACCTGGTAACTACAAAACCAACATGGCGGCCAAGCGAATTTGCGACGTTTAAATAGACGTTTCTCGCGATTTGACCAACCAAACGCAATGAAACTAGGTACAGTATATGTTTATATACATTGTAATGCACCGACATCTAACTTCGTTCAATTGTTTACATAATCACAAAATGGCGGATGTGCGAAATATTTCACCGGCATTCTATATCTCTGAAACTATTAGCGGTATCTCCCTAAAATTTTGTACGGAAATAAAGGGCACTACTGGAAGTCCATCTATAAGATTTTCAAAAACCGGTTAACTACAAAACGAACATGGCGGCCAAGCGAATTTGAACATTTTAAATAGACCTTTCTCGCGATTTAATGTTCCAAGCGCACTGAAACCTGGTACAGGAAATATTTATACACATTGTAATCCACTGGTATCTAATTTAGTTCAATTGTTTACATAACCTCAAGATGGCGGCAGTGCGAATTTTAAAATTAAGTTTTTATTTCTTGTGATGTAGTCATGCGATCGAAGTGAATGTTTGAATAATGAACCTACGCAATAATTTTCCTTTAATGGTACATGCCTCTATGGCCTATACATTTAACAATCCAACATGGCGACCATCCGAAATATTTAGACGATACTGAATATCTACGAATCTATTTTAGCAATCAAACTGCTTTTTTTAATGTGCATAGGGGCTATGAACTTAAGTTCACCTATAGGACTTTAAATAACCTGGTGATCACAAATCCAACATGGCGGTGACGCGAATTATAAATATTCACATGGACGTTTCTCGCAATTTAACCATCCACGTGCAGTGAAACTTGGTACAGTAAATCTTTATCCGAATGTTAATCCACTGGCATCTAATTTATTTCAATTGTTTCCATAACCTCAAGATGGCAGCTATGAAAAATTTTTAAATCTCCTTGTTTTTTCTTGTGTCCTAATTATGCGATTGAAGTTTGAATACTACACGTTCACAATAATCTGCATGTAACAGTACATAACTCTAGGACCTACATATATAAAATCCAACATGGCGACCATCCGAAATATTTAGTCGGTTCTCAATATCTACGAATCTATTACAGCAATCAAACTGAAATTGTGTATGTTGATAGTGGCAATTAATATAAGTAGGATATATGAAAATAGGCTGTATAGTTCTTCACGGAACTATTTGTTGTATTTGTTTTGTAAAACGTCATAAAATGTTTTAGGATTTTGAGTAATTTGTCTAACTAGCATTCGCTGTTTGTTTAATTTCTCTGAAATCTGTTGATGGTACTTCTAGTAGGCTTTCGCTATCAACATGAAAATTGGCACGATGAGAAACAATAAACTTAGGTTAACGATAAAAATCCAAAACTACAAAATAAATCTTCTAAATTCATTTAAGGAGGAATAACCCCATTTTTTTCATAAATGTTTTTCTCACCAATTGCTGATTTTTGGTTTTCTTTTTCGAAAATTGAAAGCAATAGCATTTCCTCTATTTATTTTGCAATGCTTAACATTTTACAAAATTTCAAGATGTTGAATTTAAGAAAAGTTACATTAACTAGCGTCCACTTGTTTTTATTAATTCCTTTATAATCAGCTATTGATATTTGCAGAACATCTAAAAACTTGATACTTGACGTGCACTTAAGTAATACATTAAGGTTGATGATAAAAATCATAAACCTCAAAAATCACTCGTCATTATTCCGAATAACGGTATTTATAATCCATTTTTCGTTACATTTTTATATCAGTAAGATGCCGCTCAAGTGTTTCTAATACTTTGTAAACATATTAGAAGTTGCATTGTGCCCGATATTTCAACCTAGGATTGCGTGGCCCGGTTCATCATCACAATCCGCAGTTAAAATTCGGTACAACATTTTATAAAAATATGGATGATTAAACACACCTAGGTTCGAGGATACGAAGAATAAATCCAGGAGGACGAGATCAGAATGACCTCAGGGCGTGAATTAGGAACTGCGGTTCATAGGATATCTCCTAAAGGTATCTCCAATCATCCATGTTACGTTGCGAAAGCTATGAAGGACAGCACACAATTAAGATACGATTCTGCATTTATTAAGGGATGCACTGGTTACAAAATAGTAGTAATGATTTATCTCCTAACCCTACACTTGGAGATTATCTAAGTAAATTCTTGATGTGCAATAGAAATAAGAATGAACAAATTATTTAAATCGGGACAAAATCTCCTCGTGCCCTATTTATCGATATAAATGAACTAACGGAGATCCAGCCTAAAGTTACTTTTAGGAACTGAATTTTAACACACTGTTGTATTCCACTCTTCTCTTAATCTAGAGTTCATGTCTGAGATGGTTTACCAAGTAAAATAAATTATTATGCACTCCAAAGAAAAGCTGTTCCATTGGATCTCCTTCTAAATTATAAATTGATTCTGCATCGTGTATGTCCATACTTATTCTATAATTAATTTACAATATTTACATTCCCATGCATTCTTCTCACAATGACATTTCTTAATTACCAATTACCTTTGAATCACACTGTGCTTCCTCGGCACTGCTTTAGTCCGGATCCTCTCTTACTACTACGGTATTAATTGTTACTTCATTTTATAAAGCAGGACAAAAATACTATTTCCAATACCTTTCACGGGATGTTATGTGCTTTGGTTGACACATTAGTAACTAACAAGATGATTCGATAAAATTTACAGAAATACCGTTAATCAGAATCCTTGATGCTCTGGATTCGATCTAACAATTACATAAAAAGCCATCCTCATAGTTATTAAGTGGCCACCCTGGCCTTACTTTGATATATTCATTTGCATACTTTCATTTAACACACTAATTATTCTCGTAATTTCACTTACATGGATGCCATATTATACTACACTTTTATCACAGTGGTTCTTTAACCATCTAATTACGTTTCATGTCTCCTCACTTCTATGATCCATTTAACAATCACATTAATTGAACTTCATTTATCTTTTAACAACATTAATTACTCAATTATTTTATTGATGCATCACACTAAACCTGCCGTACTTGGCTCACTCATTCCACCCTTTACTGTGTGAGTTTAAATCACTTTATTCATATTAGCAGTGTGCTTAAGAATTTATTCTGTGGTGTTTGGATGTTCACAATTATGTGGCCTCAGTTTCAAATGAATTTCTACCTAACCAACTGTCTTTAGCTAGCTTGTGAAATGTTATAGTTTATGGTGTAACAGCAATTACCATATTTACAGAGTCATCTCCACATTTCAATGATTTATTTACCTATTAGGAATTATCTCCACTTATAATTAATTTAAACTAAACATCCACGATGCAATAGGTAAATTGCTTCGCTACAATAAACTATAAAAATAATTCTAACGTTACTGTGCTCATTGTTATGAATATGGGGTTCTTAATATTGCCGCAATAGAATTTGATATTGAATTTCCAACCACTAAAATTTACTCGACTAAAGATACTAGGTTCTACGAGTTATCATGGTGTGGTCTGTCCTTTCGACTCCATCGAGAAGATACCTGAAGTGTTCGTTGAGAAAATGGGATCTTCCACGACCGTTCCTCCTATCTCCAGGTCCCTTGGTAGACTCGTCTTGGATTGGGGTAGCCGCGTTAGGATGGGTGGGCCAAAATGGCACCCGGGGCCACCGGAGGGTGTTAACATTAATTTGAAAAGGACGTTAGAGCTGGGCATAAGTCAGGTGGTACGTGGGCGTTGTTTGAAAGAGTACTGTATGTTGGAGGGAAAAGGGTACAGGTTTGTCCCAATGACGTTATAGTTTTAGTTGGAGTGGAGTGGCTGGGTGAGAAGGCTACGTGTGATGTTGGTAGGCAAAGGTAAGAAAACAGAGATGATGGAACAGTGCCCTTG
The DNA here is from genome assembly GCA_946902985.2 of Meconema thalassinum. Taxonomy (NCBI): domain Eukaryota; kingdom Metazoa; phylum Arthropoda; class Insecta; order Orthoptera; family Tettigoniidae; genus Meconema; species Meconema thalassinum. The sequence continues at coordinate 1,215,626,890 of OX336388.2, forward strand.
ACCGATGAGAGGTCACGTGGCCATGAGTTCGAAAGTCTAGGTAGAAGAAAAACAAGATGGTTTAGATGAGATCAGATTTATTAATCCGAGAATTAAAAATAGATACATCCTTGCCATTTGACAACAAAACTTTTTAGTCCAACCTACGTAAGTTATAATTACATAAACCACTGTTATATTTCCCTATTTAACATATCTTTTTTATCCTGAATGTACTCCTGATTTTTCTTTTTTCTTCAAGTTAACTGAATTTCACACAGGCTCCGTTTCACCAAGGAATTTTATTCATTTAACATGCAGCTAGTATAGCAAAATAATTTCGAATTTGAATAATTAGAATGAATTTCTTCCTTGTCTTGATTCTAAAACTAAAATGAAATATTAACAAAGTTTTGCTTGCAACTATGTATTTTAGTTATTCATAGCAACACCGCTGAATATGGCTGAAATATGTATATTTTATTAATTAATTTATATTAATTTATTTATGATTGCCTAAGGTGGAAATAAATTAATTTAATACCAATTGGTATTCATTTATATTAAATCGTCAATAAGTTCTCATAACTGCGTATTGAGAAAGAGTTTCTGGCGACGTTTCTTTTTTATGTGCTAGTGCTAGGGCAGGGTTGTGGATTACCGCGTTATGAGTAACCGTCACGTTACAGTAACGAGAGGATAACGACGTTACTCTTTAAATTAGGTAACTGTAAAGCCGCTACATTTAGGAGTGTTGTGTGTTGTGGTGTTTGAAGCCATATTTTCAGTGTTGCCTTAGTAAACAAGAGTTTAGTGCTTTTCAGTCGGTTGTGTGTGTTGTTTGTTTCATGGCGATGTCAACGAACTTGATGAAATTGATGAAACAAAGAGTTTTGCCTGCCGTTTATTGCTTAACCAATTCTGAGCTGGAATATGAATTGAGAATTAGATATGGAACACCTAACCATCATAGAGAATTGCATGCTTTCGCTCTTAAGGATTAAAGGATGTTCCTGTGGTTATTCCTAATCATGATGATAACTTCTGGAGTGCCGGTAAGTCTAACGTAGTACCCACTGTTTTTAACTTGGTGAATTCTTTAATAGATTTGGAAAGTGTCGAGAATCAATCTGCTTCGCATGTGTATCGTATCAAGGTTAGGTCGCTTCATTGGATTCAGAGGTTACGTGATCTGATTGGTGTATGGTCACATAGCGATGTCTCATTTGCTGAGGAGTTAGATAATCTACGGTCTAAACGGGTTGAAAATTTAGATCGCATTTCTTTTCTGAAGTGACATATGGTGACCCAACCGAATCTTGGGCATGTTCGAAAAGTGTCAGTTCTATTGGTGATGAAACGTGTGAAACTGGTGATTGTGTTGAGGTTATTGATGAATCAGGACATGTGTCGTTGCATGGTAGGCAAAATGTATCGGATATTGTTGATAGTAATGGTGTTTCGAATATTAATAGAAAGGTAGGGTCTTCTATAGGGTTGCCAAAGAATATAGCGTGCGTTGTTCGACCAAAAGCAAATGAGCAAAGTAATTTTCAGATCATGGTATTAGTGCGTTTTGTCCCCCACATAACTTGAATTTTAATTGTTTCTAAAGTTGTTAAATCTGTGCAGACGGGTGATAGTTTATTTTATGATCATGAAGTAATGGAAAGTGATGATCCCAAGGCTTTGGTAAGTAATAGTGGGCCATCTCGATCTAATGTGAATATGAATGGCAAACCTAAAACTTATCGTGAGTTAAATGAGGTCATATTAGAAGCTAAGAAAGTTAGGAAGGCTGATTCTAGACGCATGTGTAGTCCATTGATGTCGTGTACTCCTAATTTTTTCCATCAGGATCGCTAGTTGGTAACAATTATTTTCAGAAGCGAGAACCACTGCAGTCAGCTGACAACTATAGAGAGACTGGTCAAGCTACAGATTTCTTTCAGGGCTATTCTTTTCAGGGCAGCAGAGAGTTAGTGCCTGTTTCTGTTAATAATAAGGAATCTCAGTGGCGTATCTACCAGAGACCTATTAGAGGTAGCAACCAAGGTAAGAGATGTTCGAAAAGTGTCAGTTCTATTGGTGATGAAACGTGTGAAACTGGTGATTGTGTTGAGGTTATTGATGAATCAGGACATGTGTCGTTGCATGGTAGGCAAAATGTATCGGATATTGTTGATAGTAATGTTGTTTCGAATATTAATAGAAAGGTAGGGTCTTCTATAGGGTTGCCAAAGAATATAGCGTGCGTTGTTCGACCAAAAGCAAATGAGCAAAGTAATTTTCAGATCATGGTATTAGTGGGTCGTATGATCATCTTAGTCGATGGTGTGACAGCCAGTGAATCGTTACTGATGATATGGACTTGTGTGTGTCATTCTTCAAAATTGTGTAGACTACAAGGTTAATCACAAGAAATGGTGTGTATGCGGTATGTGTTGTGATGTGAGAATGTAGATGCACAATCTTCTAAATTGTGTAGTCTATAAGATAAATCACAAGAAAGTTGTATGTATGTAGTATGTGTTGTGATGTGAGAATGTAGATGCACAATCTTCTAAATTGTGTAGTCTATAAGATAAATCACAAGAAAGCTGTGTGTATGTAGTATGTATTGTGATGTGAGAATGTAGATGCACACACTTTCTAAATTGTGTAGTCTATAAGATAAATCACAAGAAAGTTGTATGTACAGTATTGTGATGTGAGAATGTGGATGCACAATCTTCTAAATTGTGTAGTCTATAAGATAAATCACAAGAATGTTGTATGTATGCGGTATGTGTTGTTATGTGAGAATGTAGATGCACACTCTTCTAAATTGTGTAGTCTATAATATTAATCACAATAATATTGAGTGTATGTTGTATGAATTTGGTGTGAAATTGTGTTTATTTAGGTTTGTGTTGTAAAATGGGTGGGATATTTTGTTGATTTGTGTGCATAAAGTTAAGGTTAGGTTTGATTTTATTTTAAGGGGTTAATTTGTTGTTGATTTAGGAACCGTGTATATGAATTAATATTTGTTGAAGTGTCTATCAACTAAGGTCTGCCAGATTGTTTTATGGGAGTTTATCTGGTAAGATTTAGGTTGAATTGTTACTTTACGAGCCTAAACGCTAAACAAGGAATGGGACTTGGTTAAGGTTAAAGAAAGTGATATTAGATTTAAGGCATGTATTTATAAACCAATTCTTGAAGTCTCCAGCTGGTTGAAGTGAGTCAATTTTATTTGGTTGTTGATAGAGAATATAAATACTTAGAAGGTAAGTTTATGAAGGAATATGATGGATTAATGTGTGGTAAGTGTTGGAAATATTCAAGGGCTCATATAGATCTCAAGAAATGCGTGATTCGTCTCCTTTGTTATTTCTGTTTGGTCTGAGTGTGCATAAAAGGGGTATTTATTTATGTAATTGTGTTTGTGTAAGGTGTTTTAACAGATGCTAATTTATATTCTGGCATATTTTGGTAGTCAATTGTGGGTGGTTACTTGTAAATTTTAACTTGAGGGGAATGTTTAGGTTACGTGAGTTCATGTGATAGTTTTATTGTGATTTATCTTATTTAATTTTTTGGGGTTGTATTAATTTCCTTTTCTTCAGTTTTACTTGGTCGGTTCCTCGTTTGTATTTTTCTTGTTCGAGTTTGGTCTTGTTAGGGTTTCTAAAAGTGGAAAACAGTTGGGATATGAAAGACTTATATCGGTATTCATGTCAATTTGTTGAAAATTTTAGGCAAGCGAACTCATTTTCCTGTATATCTGTTATGAATTTTGGCTATAAATAATAATTTATTAATTATTACATTGGAGGACATGATCTAATATCGAACGCATGGTTCAAAATATTGTAAAACTTAATATTAAAATGTAAAAGACATGGAAATTAACTGAGAAGGAGGAGTTACGTCGGTAGTCTGAGGTCATATTTTACTGTAAACTTGGGTATTATACTGTTTCGTTAGGGTTTTCTGACATTGGTATTAGCTGTTAAGTTTTCTTTACGGTGGTAAAGAACTTGTGAAGACTGTTCTGAGTAGAAGATTCGTGGCGCACTTGTGAGGGAATCCAGGGCCCGGTTGACTGAACTGTAAACTGCGAAGCTCAAAACGGACTGGAACGTGTCTTCATTATTCAAGAACGACGTAGTAGATACTAAAAAAAATTGTATTTGTACTGTGAAAATCTTTGACTTGACTGTTTGGAATCTTGTAAGAAATTTTAATTTTAAACATGATGCCTAACCTGATGTGGATATTGTAGAAAGTACTTTCTAACGGAAGGATTTCACAAATTGTGGAATGATATGGTGCTGGGAAGTGTAAAAACTTTATATTTTTGGGTCAAGATTTGCATGTCTCTGCGTGGGGTAGCAGTTGTTGTTTGAGTTGTCTTGGTTCTTCGAACCTACGACAACTATAATAGTGGGGAAGATTGTGCCGTGATTAACGACACATGGCATATATCTACCCTCACCACCCTCAAATTTGTCTACTTAGTGCCTGCAAGGAAGGAGTTAGTTCGCTGACTCTCGGCAGATGCTCCACTGAACAAGGTAAGAAGATGTCTGCATGTTGTGTTGGTATGATTATAAAGTGTGCGCATGTCGACTGAGTGCCAAGATGGCAGGTTTGGTTTTGTTGTGGTCGTCTAAGCTACAATTGTTAGTTTTTTTTAACATCAACAAAAGGAGTCTGGAAATGATCATCGAACCGAGAAGATGTAATTTATAACTTTGAAAGAATAATAGATTTTCCGCCTTCAATACTGTTTATTTCTATTACTTACAGGGACTAGTTTCGGGGGTAAATACTCCCCCTTCCTCAGCCTGTCCAACAAAACTTCACACTGGAAAAACTTTCCATGTACAGGCTCATACAAAACACATGAAGAATAAAGAATAAAGAAATAATATTATTTACAATCCCGCTCGACGCTCCAAAGAAGATACTTTTATTGGATCACTAAGGCCTAGGCGCATCAGAACTCCTGAATTGGGCCGGTGCTGCGGTCCGCTGTCTCCATTGCGTCATCGTGGGACCACTCTAGTCCCCTTGTTGCTCTTGGCAAACGTCAAGCCGAGAAAATTTGTGGCCTCGTCACGCACCGCCAAGAACTGCAGTGCGCAGGGCGTGAACAAAAACAAACCGGAATTCACCTTGCGAAGTCTCTTACAGCTGAGTGTTAGTGACGTGCTTGGGAAAAGGTGGCGGTTGGGGTTGTGGGAGATGGGAGGCTAAGGAAATGAGAATGAGTGAGGTTTGTTGACGCGCCGTGTGTCGCTGTTATGGAGATTGATTAATGCGTAGAATGAGAGGTGTCAATCTTTAGTATGTTATGAAAAATGATGGGTATGAATAGTGGAATATAGCGGGAATTTTATCTATTACAATATAATTCGTCTATTAATGTTCTGTATAAAATGCTGGTTTCAAGTATTATTTCATTAAGATAATTAAGGACATAGATTTCATGAAGAAATGTAGGAACAATAAATTAGCACCGAGACATCTAGCAACTTTTCAACGTAAAAAGTTCAACAATGATTACGAACGTAGGACTCAAGAAATTGTCAATCACAGTATAATTCAGCGAGAATTAAAATTCCTCTACATCAAAAAGAATCACATTAACAATAAACTCTACCGCACCCACTTATTAGCAGCTAATATGTCCTAAGATAAAGAATGGGATGATTTCATGTTCCAGTTACACCAAACTTTGCAATACCAAATCAGCAAAAAGAAAAACGGCAACATTAGAAAAGAAATTTGATAACCTCGTTAGGAGCAACCAGGAGGAATCTAATGTACGACCCATCACAAAACATATTTTCCCAAAACCAATAAACAATCTGACAGACACCGTATTCAACCAATCCGAATTACAAATTCTAGAAAAAGGCATGAAGCATAATTGGATATCTAACTATAATGCACACAACCTAACCAAACTGACAGCTGAATCGGAGGCAGCTATTAAACGACTGCCTCAAGATGAACAAAATGGTGCACGGCATGAATTCAACAAGAAAATCAAGAAAATTATTCAACATAAGAAGGAACATAGAATGGATTTACAACTTCAAAGAGATTGCAAAAGTTTATCAACCAAAATAGAACAGAACCAGTTAATCCTAACTAAAGCAGACAAAGGCAACACCACAGTCATTATTAAGAAGAATGATTATATTAATAAAACAGGAGATTTCCTCACTAATCCCAACTTTGAGATAAATCAAAAAGACCTCACCCAATGTTTACAAAGGAAACTTAAACAGCTCCTGAAAAACACCTTATTCATCCTTGATGAAAAACAAAAAAACAAAATGGTCAATATGAACCCTAAATTACCAACATTAAGAGCACTATCTAAAATACATAAAGATAACATTCCTATCAGACCAATAGTCAATTTCAGAAATAGTCCGACGTATAAACTCGCTCAATTTGCTCATTCATTTCTTAAATCACATTACAAACTCAAGGCTAATGCATCCTTTAAAAATTCGATACATTTCTGTGAATTAGCTAGTAAACTAAAACTTACCAGAACGCATTCTTTACACACTATAGACATAAAAGACATGTATACAAGCATACCGATTGCCGTCTCCATTGATATTATAAAGAACAACTTAAAGAATAATAGTGATTTAACACAAGTTGAGATCTCTGAATTTTTGAACATCTTAACATTCATCCTAAATAACAACCAATTTAGTTTTAATGAGAAAATCTATAAACAAAAAGAAGGCCTCCCCATGGGTTCTCCTTTATCAGGAATAGTAGCTAACATATTCTTAGATAATCTGGAATACGAATCAATCATTAACAAAAAGGATGGTTTGTTCTTTTGGGGACGATATGTTGATGACGTTTTCGTAATCCTTGACAGCTCTAAAACGAAAATAGAACAACTTTTGCAATATTTGAACCAAATAAACAGCAACATTAAATTTACGTCAGAAAATGAAATAAACAGTTCCATAAATTACCTTGATCTACTAGTCATGCATGATAAAGATCACCTGCGCTATCAAATATTCAGGAAACCAACTTAAACCAGTACTGTAATTAGACAAGATTCTAATCATCCAGCTTCCCATAAACGAGCAGCACTCGCATGTTTCGTCAATAGAGCGTTGAACGTCCCACTATCTGACGTAGATTATCGTAAAGAAGTTTCAATAATTCACCAAATTGCCGAAGCTAATGGATTCAATAGTAAATATGTTAACAATATAATTAACAAAATTAAGAACAAACCCGTTTCCAGATTAGCAAAAGAAGACAAAGAACCTTCCACATACGCAACGTTCACTTTTGTGAACCAATCCACATACAATGTTACTAGTGTACTAAAAAAATATAAAATAAAAACAGCGTTCAGAACCAATAACACTAATCATAATAAATTTTTCAACTCACATATTCTCAACAAAACCAACAAATACAGCAATTCGGGTGTCTACAAGATTAAATGTAACGAGTGTAATGCCGATTACGTGGGACAAACGGGGAGAGGGTTCGACACCAGATTTTTGGAACATGTCAATGCCATCAAACATAATAAATTTTCAGCGATGGGCAACCACATGGCAGAAACTGGGCATAAATTCACAACCATAGACAATGACTTAGAAATTTTACATCAAGAAAATAAAGGCACGCTCATGAATATTTTGGAACAAATAGAAATTGATAAAGCACAGAGATTCAACCCTTCACACAATCTTAATGAAATAATACTTGAAACCAGCATTTTATACAGAACATTAATAGACGAATTATATTGTAATAGATAAAATTCCCGCTATATTCCACTATTCATACCCATCATTTTTCATAACATACTAAAGACTGACACCTCTCATTCTACGCATTAATCAATCTCCATAACAGCTACACACGGCGCGTCAACAGACCTCACTCATTCTCATTTCCTTAGCCTCCCATCTCCCACAACCCCAACCGCCACCTTTTCCCAAGCACGTCACTAACACTCAGCTGTAAGAGACTTCGCAAGGTGAATTCCGGTTTGTTTTTGTTCACGCCCTGCGCACTGCAGTTCTTGGCGGTGCGTGACGAGGCCACAAATTTTCTCGGCTTGACGTTTGCCAAGAGCAACAAGGGGACTAGAGTGGTCCCACGATGACGCAATGGAGACAGCGGACCGCAGCACCGGCCCAATTCAGGAGTTCTGATGCGCCTAGGCCTTAGTGATCCAATAAAAGTATCTTCTTTGGAGCGTCGAGCGGGATTGTAAATAATATTATTTCTTTATTCTTTATTCTTCATGTGTTTTGTATGAGCTTGTACATGGAAAGTTTTTCCAGTGTGAAGTTTTGTTGGACAGGCTGAGGAAGGGGGAGTATTTACCCCCGAAACTAGTCCCTGTAAGTAATAGAAATAAACAGTATTGGAGGCGGAAAATCTATTATTCTTTCAAAGTTATAGTTACATCAATACGGACCTGAATAATCGACATTATGAAGATGTAATTTGTCATAGGTGAAGGTTCCCGTGAAAGACTGCTTAGGCTGGGGCTATTAGCAAGTTTTGCCCCTACTTAATAACATCGTAGAGTAACAGTACCATGTAGGAAGGAAGAAACAGCTGTTAATTTGTATTATTATCATTTAATTGAGGAAGGCAGAAACATAGGTTTTGGTCTCGCATACTTGGAAGGATGTTATCATGTTTGAAGTACAGGAAGTGTTCATCTGATTTGTGGAAGTATCTGCGGAATGGATGATGTTCTAATCAAAATACGTGACATATGGTCACTGTGGAATGTTGTATTTTTCGTCAGATGAAGGAAGATTTGTTAAGTTGTTAGCAAGTTTGTAAGTATGGTGAGAGTGGGTCAAGATGTCAACTTGAGGGTACGTAACACCTTATAATGTTTTGTGGTGTGTGAGGCCAGTGCCTAGGAAATGTTTAATTAATATATGTCACCTGCATGATCTCTCGTGATAGGGTTGGCTAATATTTTGTTGTGTGGTCTTTACGGTTTCCTTGCTGCGTGAGAATAATTGTAATTTGTTTCCCCTCCTAAAACCACAGTAGGATGTCCGATTTTTTAGGACCTGTATTAATTTATTTTACTTAGCATGATATTTGTTATGAGAACTCAAGCAATGACGATTGCTATTAGTTTTTCTTTTGTTCGAATTAATCTTCTGTTGGTAGTGACCAACCATTGACGACTGTCAGCTGACATGTTGGACAGTAGAGAATCGACGGCAGCCATGATACTATATTGGTGACTAAAAACTGAGCTACGTGTTTATATGATTATTAGGAGTATGATAAAAGGAATTATCTACGCTATTAAAGTTGATATTGAATATTGGCATTGAGTAAATATTTTGAAGAGTTACTGGAATTGCTGGCAACGAGTATTTTGAGATGATATGTGCAGAATCGTCAGATTAGTTGGGCTAGGTTACTCGTATGTTTCATATTGGCTGGAAAGAAATGTACTACTACGTACAGAATATGAATCCCTTCTCGTCCAAGATATCAATTGAGGATTTTGCTTATTAATTAATCGCAAGGAATAAATGACGGAAACATCTAGTAGGCTATTGACGTAATACTTCGTCTTGGAAGGGTGGAAATTATCTTAAAGCAGTTTGGTACTATTTTGTCTCGGGAGTACCTCATCTAGATAATACAGGTTCGTGTTATTTCCGTGTCTTATTTGTATTAAGTGTTTATTGTTTATGTGTGTTTTAATATATTTAATGAATGTACTCTGAAGTTGTAATAGATGATGTTTCTACCAGAGTACCAGTGTTTCTTTCCTAGACTTAGACTCAATAATACGTCTCAAATAACTGTACCTAGGGTTATGAAGGCAGTTGGCCCAGTCCTCCCACTTCCAATTAAGGGTTGTACAGTTTAAACGGTAGCAGGGGTTAGAACCTCTTTTTGATCGTATAGTACTTCTCCGAACACTACAGGAAACAACGGAAAGCTACTTCTAGGATGGCCTAGAGTAGGATGCAAACCTACCACTCACCTCAACTGTCCTCTAGATGCTGACCAAGAAGAAGACTCGTTCCTTGTAGAAGAAGACTCGTGCAAATACTCGTACATGGGTATCCAAGTAAGGAATGATGTGGGTTGTGTAGTCTCCAAAGCGTACAAATCACTTCATTTTGTAATGAGGGTATCCACCGAAAAATAATTAGGATAGTTGTCCCTGGTGAGGCCAATCTTGGAATACGGCTCATCGATTTGGGACCAATATCAATGAGCTGAAGATGGTACAAAGGAATGCTGCTGGGTTTGTGCCCAACGATTGTAATAGACTTACTAGAAGCAGTGTAATTCAAACTATCACAGTGAAGAAACACATTTCAATAAACCTATTACACCACGGATTTCTACTCGCGTCTATCATTGGCTGCGAGTGCACTCTAGCGGCCACAGGAGGAAACTTTTCAATTACACCTTTAGCATGGGTTCCAACTGTGAATGTCCAGGCCGGTATAGAGCTCAGTTCGCATCCAGTCGGCCGTGCTGTCACACACTCCAATGGTCAACACAATAACATCGTTGAACAAGATGTTCAGTAACGAACATATAGCCTACTTTCTCCTAAATGCAAGGGTTTAGTTATAACTCTTTGTCCTCTTCAAGGAGTATAATTGAATGTTGGTTGTAGTAGCTTGTTGAAATATAACGTGCTATACGGATATTATACGATGATTGATTGAATCCTCACCTGAATTATATACTGCTCAAAAAAATTAAAGCACCACTTTTTTCAAAGGCCACCAAATTTGGAAAGTTGACTGCACAAGGTCGAAATCTCAGTATGACGTTTGCCCCGACGCCTACCAAGCACATGCTTCAGCACAACTCCCCAACTTGTGTAGTTTCGGGATAGCGCCCCCAAAACCAGCCCATTTTTGAAAACCGTAAATTGAAGTTTGCGAAAAACGCTGTAGGACTTGTCGCAGGTTGCCAAAGCAGTCGAAAATGAATGAGTCTTGCTCTTAAGGTCCCACGAACACGTTGAAATCGTTACATTTGACGTTTGGGCATTTTCAACCCCCTTCATCATCCCCTAAACATGGACTACCATTGGGGGCGCCTGAGAAGGTACCGGATGTGTTTAACCACCTGAAAACCTGCACACCGTCCTCAGTTGCTGATTGCAGTAAGTTCTTAAGGCCTCCGGCAATGTTCACCCCTCCTAACACCCTCAACTGGCAAGGGACCAAACCACCCCGTCTTGATGCACCCCTAAGGAAGGTTTAAATCGAGATTTTTATCAGTGCTGCTAATGGGGGGTCTTCCCCAAACGTTTCAAAAGAGGACCTGCGCCTGTGTCGCCACCCCTTCCCTTGCTACCCCCTTTTGTATGATTTCTCGAATCAGGCCCTTTTTAAGGACTGAAATGAGGTCTTAAATCGCTGAAAGGGCTGTAAAGGTCCTTAGAAGTAGTGGTGACACGAAATCAACCCCTTCTGATGTTTGATTGACATTCCATCCCCCAAAGTTGACATTTTTGCACCCTCCCTGTCTGGACGCGTAACGCGTCATGGCAGAGTTTTCAGAGTTGGATCAAAATGAAGCTTATGGCCTGAAATCGAGCCCAAAACAGCAGGTTGGATGGAAATTCATTGGTAGGGTGGGAAATGGGACCAAAAAGTTTTCAAAAAAGTTAACAGCCTCTAGTAAGTACACCAATGCATAGGCAACCCACATCTCGTCATTTTTCTCCCATTGCCAAATTTTGTAACCTATTGACGATCGTAGGCAACCCACACGCACGGACGTGATGTGGGTTGTCAATGCATGGGCGTACTTAATGTAGGCTGTACACTTTTTTGAAAAATTTTGGTCCCGTTTCCCAACCTACCGATGAATTTCTATCCAGCCTGCTGTTTTGGGCTCCATTGCAGGCCATAAGCTTCATTTTCATCCAACTCTGAAAACTCTGCCATGACGTATTACGTGTCCAGGCAGGGAGGGTTGGGGGTGCATAAATTTCGAATTTGGGGGACGGAATGTCAATCATCGATCGGAAGGGGTAGATTTCGTGTCACCACTACTTCTAAGGACCTTTACAGCCCTTTCAGCGATAAAGACGTCGTTTCAGCCCTTAAAAAGGGCCTGATTCGAAAAATCATACAAACGGGGGTTGCAGGGGAAGGGGTGGTGACAAAGGCACAGTTCCTTTTTTGAAACGTTAGGGGAAGACCCCCCATTAGCAGCACTGATAAACATCTCGATTAAAACCTTCCTTAGGGGTGAATCGAGAAGGGGTGGTTTGGTCCCATGCCAGTTGAGGGTGTTAGGGGGTGTGGACATTGCCGGAGGCCTTAAGAACTTACTGCAATCAGCAACTGAGGACGGTGTACAGGTTTTCGGGTGGTTAAACACACCCGGTACCTTCTCAGACGCCCCCAATGGTAGTCCATGTTTAGGGGATGATGAAGGGGGTTGAAAATGCCCAAACGTCAAATGTAACGATTTCAACGTGTTTGTGGAACCTTTAAGAGCAAGACTCATTCATTTTCGACTGCGTTGGCAACCTGCGACAAGTCCTGCAGCGTTTTTCGCAAACTTCAATTTGCGGTTTTCGAAAATGGGCTGGTTTTCGGGGTGCTACCCCGGAACTACTCAAGTTGGGGAGTTGTGCTGAAGCATATGCTTGGTAGGCGTCAGGACAAACGTCATACTGAGATTTCGAGCTTGAAAGTCAACTTTTCAAAATTTGGTGGCCTTTGAAAAAAGTGGTGCTTTAATTTTTTTGAGGTTTATATATACACACACTAATACAGCCATCACAATAACACAGGTTATGAGAAAAAATTCAACACTCACCCAAGTACAAGAGGCTAAATGACCATGATGTCCATGCATCTCAAATGAAACAACAACAACAACAACAGCTTCTTACTCAAATCCTTCCTAGTTTGCCTACAGACGTCACAATGACACAGGTTATCAGACAACGTCTAAACACACACACACACACACACCCAAGTACACGGGGCTACAAGACCATGATGCCGCAAAACCCCTAAAGAATCAACAACAACAACAACAATAGACTCTACACACTAATACAGCCATGACAATTAACACCGGTTATCAGGCAGATTCTACACACGCCCAAAGTACACGGGGCTACATGACCGCGTTGTCGCAACCCCTAAACTTAAGAACCAACCAATCAACAATATACTCTACCGCATATAAAGGACAAAGAATTTTAATCGCTCTAGTCAAGTGTTGAAATTAGTGGTGTTATGAGTACAGCATATTATATAATATTTTTGATTGCAAATACACACAATATATGCTTAACATTATAACGTGTGAGTAGTTATGAATCAATAAATACAAAAAAAAAAACGAAGTTAAAATATTCGAATTCATAGGAATTCGAACCATGGTAGGCCGAACTAAGAGGCTAGATCGCTAACACTGCACCACGGATGTGCTACAAAAGTGTTGTGTAAATAGCTTCTTTAGTACAAATGTATCATATTTTTTTGGTGCCGAAATCAACGATTTCCTTGGCATTTTTTGGCGCTTCTATAAACCATTTGATATTAAATATGTATTATTTTGTTCAATACATTCCTAAAAGGATATGACCTTACGCAGTTACGGATATACATGGATTTACGAGCACAAATAGCGGCCATTTTGACTACGGGACTCACGACCCACAACGATATTGCATCGTCAATCGAACCTGTTAAGTCACTTCTACGGTTACATATTCTATTTTAATGAGCTAATATCCTATCGGTCACCTCCTTGAGGACAGTTTAAACCTCCATATGTACTTTAAGCTGAATTGTGAAGGTCAGGCCTTGTTGAATCGTAAGTTACGGTTGGGCTATAATACTTGCATGATTCATACTGTACATCCACCATCCTGAAACTATTTGTCTGATGACCCTGCAGTTTGGACAAAATACGTTTCCCACATTAAGGTATATTGTTGCAAAATTTAGTAGAGATCGGATGATTAGGTTAGTCGTAATTTGATTTAAGCTCAGAACATTTGGGTGGGCGCTATTTCGTTTTTGTTATGATGGCGGCGATATACAACATGACACTGAGTTGCCCCTTGCTAGTGCTACCTCTGTGCCAAAGGTGATTCAATTTGGGTTTCGTTGTGTTTGAATTGATAGGGGGAATCGATTTGCACACGTATATGACCGCCATCTGCAAACTATTGGGCTGATGACCTTGTAGTTTGGTCAAAAGACGCTTCCCACATGCTTACCACACCAAGGTATGTTGTTGCAAAATTTGGTAGAGATCAGATGATTAGGTTATTCTTCTTCTTTCTTCTTTCTTAGTCGTTAACCCTCCAGGTTGGTGGAACCCACGGACTCAGCGAGGGAACTCACCACTACCGCCTCTACGGGCAGTGTCCTAGAGCTGGGAACATCTAATCGGAGTGGATACAACTGGTGAGGTGTGATTGGCACCTCGCCCAGGCAGCCTCACCTGCAGAGCGAACAGGGGCCTCATGAGGGAAGGTAATGGATGGTCAGGATGGATAGGCAAGGAAGAGGGAAGGAGGCGGCCGTGGCCTTGAAGAAGGCACCATCCCGGCATTTGCTCGAAGATGAAGTGGGAAACCACGGAAAACCACTTCGAGGATGGCTGAGGTGGGAATCGAACCCCCTCTACTCATTTGGAACACCCGAGGCTGAGTACACCCCGTTCCAGTCCTCATACCACTTTTCAAATTTCGTGGCAGAGCCGGGAATCGAACCCAGGACCTCCGGGGCCGCGGCTAACCATGCTGACCGCTACGCTACGGAGGTGTTAGGTTAGTCGTAATTTAAATTAAGCTTTGAATATTTGGGTGGCTGCCATTACGTTTCCGTCAAGATGGCGGTGATATAAACATGACACTGAGGTGCCCTTAGTTAGTGCTACCTCTGTACCAAATTTCGTTCAATTCGGTTTCACCGTGTTCGAATTGATAGGGGGACAGACATTCAGAGTACACACACTCACACACACACAGACAGACGCACAATTTTTGGCCCTGTGTAGATCTCATAAGTCTACTTTCATTTATTGCAAAAATCGAAAGTAGGCTAAAAATGCACACAGGGACCCTTAACCATACCCTTAGATTGTCTAACATGACTAAATCTAACAGCTGGCACAACTAGAACTGGCCACTCTCATCTCAATGCATAAAATATATAACCTCACTGGTCATTTAAACAAACCGATGCATCGTGATCCTGGCTCATTTCTGTTCTCAGGCACTTCTAAACAGTCGTACCGTACCTGTACCCAACAAAGAAGATTAAATGAGCTGCAATCATCTACTTTCTACAAAATACAGTATAATTATCAAAACAAATATCATGGGGTTAAGACAACAATACAGTATATAGCTACTGTATCTGAGATACGCTGGCTTGCCTAATAATGCTTCGGGCACATTCTAACCAAGGTCTATCCTACTACGTATGTTCGTTCGCGAGCTATTTGTAGGCGCAAGAGTGTACGCTGTTTCCTCGAGTCATTTTCTTCCCCTGTTGAGTTTGAAGTTTTTCATTTAGTTTGACCTTGTTTCGTTTGCTGACTTGAGTCAATGTTATTTCTTTCGAATATATTGCTTTCTAGTTTTCATAGTGTAATCTTTTTTTTTTCAGGTATAAGGTATGCTTGCCGGCCCAGTGGTGTTGGGGTAGCGCGCCTGCCTCTCACCTGGAGGCCCCGGGTTCGATCCCCGGCTCCGTCAGGGATTTTAAAACTGACGTGAGGGTTGGAACGGGGTGCACTCAGCCACGTGAGGACAATTGAGTAGCTGTCTGACAGTGAGACAGCGCCCCGATCACGAAAACCAAGATTAACGGCCGAGGGGACCCGACGCGCTGATCACGCGTCACCCCAATATCTGCAGGCCAAGCGGCTGGGCAGCGGTCGCTTGGTCGGCCTTAGCGCGTCATGGGCTGTACAGTGCCAGGGGTTGTTGTTGTTGTGTTTTTTTGTTGTTGATCAGGTATGCTTTGGCTATCTTCCAAACGTAAATTTAATATGGTTTCTGAAAATGCAATATTTTGCTTATTATGTTGTAATTGTGAATTCTGACGTCATCGCCTTCGTCTACTTGCGACCTCTACGTCATCATTTCATCGTTCTTCGAGAAACGCGCATACACCTCCCAGGTCCATCTTTCTGGAAGTTACTGTATTTAAGTCTCTGCGCTCAGTCCCTAGATCCCACTTCTTCACTTCTTCGCGGCCTTGCTGCTTTACGTATACCCCTTTGGCACTTTGGCATTCTTCATGCACCATCTTTCCAGTCACATAATTCTGCGTTCTTATTTACAGCGGCCTTTACTATGGCCTGCCAATCCTTGCTTCAAGACTTCGTTCATCACGCGACAAACATGTCGTGATATCGACTACTCGTAGCTCGTATCGTTACAACATACTGTTACGTGTTAGCTCAAGTAGCACATTCGTTAAATTGGATCACAGAAGGTAGAAAGCACAACACAATTGGCCCTTTAAGAAATATAAGTTTTATTGCAGGTCTAGCAAGTTGCAGTACACACACAATAAACACTCAGAAACCAATTAGCAGTCCTAGTCAAGTTCGCTCCCTTATGGAGTACACTCACTCACAGAAGTTAATCCCTCCTAATGAGGTGGTCCCGTGCGCTGGCCAGAAATAACTGTACCCTTCCTCTTGTCAATAAGCCACAGTCTGACACTCAATTGATCTTGAGTACACACTACAGTTAGGCTACTTACGAGTCTGCTACACACTGCTCTGCAGGCTCGGAAAGAATCTCACTGAGTTTCGCAATTCACACAGCACTTCACTACAATAATCTCTGTCGCACTGGTATACACACTCGCTCAAAACACTGTTCGTCCCTCCCTGGCCAGGTCGCTTTATATAGGGAGGGTGGTGACTCAATGGATGTTTCCAGAGTAGGAAAAAAATATCGTATGGCCTCGGGTGCCTGGTGCAAGCTTTGTTAATTGACACCCAGAGGGTAGCTTGCATGTCGAATTTCGTCGTTCCTTTGAACGCTATGAAAGTCAAGGAGGTTAGATATCTAAACTCCTTGACACTACAGCGCTTTCAAGTAGAGAATGGAGGAACTTTGTGTAGGCGGAAAATCCCGAGATTAATTTTGCCATTGAACACGGCCTGCTGAATTCAAAAATGGGTTCTTTAACATGCCAACAACGTATGACATGAGTGTCGTGATTTTTGTCGCCTTCAAAAATCACTTACCTTGGCCAGGAGCGAACCTGCAATCTTGGGGTTGGTAGTCCCACACTATAACCACTCACCCACCGTGGCAAGCTTCCAGAGTAGGAGAGTTCACGGCTCCTCCCGAGAGATCCATCACCAGGTAGTCCGGGAACATTCCAGAACATGTCTTTGTTCTCACTGCGCATATTGCCGGCCGACAGAGCCCAGATGTAGCCTCAGGCGGCTGTGAGTCACGCGAGAGGGAATGAGGCAACCCCGCTCTCGTAACACCACCCTCTGCCTAAAAAGGCTGATCGTCCCGATCAGTCATTGGTCCGTCTGTGTCCCTCCGTAGGCTGCCAGGCGATCTCGATGCACCATCTACATCATCGCCCTCAGGCTCCGCTGGATCCTGTAGACGACATCGTTGGTCCGTTTCACAACTCGGTACGGACCCTCCCAGGACTTCTGCAGTTTGGGTGACAAGCCTTATCTCCGTAATAGGTTGAAGAGCCTGACCAGGTCGTCCTCGTGGAATCCGCCGGCATCAGTCTGCTGGTCGTATCGGGTCTTCATTTGGACGGTCTCGATCCGCAGTCTCCTCCTTGCGAACGCGTGCACGTCTTACAGTCGGATGACCAGTTCTTGACAATACTGGCTTACCGGGACTGGATCATCCCCAGGTCGGCCGAAGGCAAGGTCGACAGGTAGACGGAGTTCCCTCCCAAACATGGCCCAGGCTGGTGTGCACCCGGTGGCTTCATGCATGGCAGCACTGTAGGCCAGGCGAAATAGTGGAAGGTGTCTATCCCAATCCCTCTGGTGTTCGCTGACGACTATCCCGAGATGGTTCTCGATGGTGCGACTGAATCGCTCTACCATTCCGTCGGACTGGGGGTGTAGCGGCGTCGTCCTTGTCTTCCGGATTCCCAGCAACTGGAATAGGTTCTGGAACACCTGCGACTCGAAGTTCCTCCCTTGTTCGGAGTGCAGCTCCAAGGGTACTCCGTACCGGCTGACGAATTCCTTCACCAGGGTCTCTGCGATCGTCGCGGCTTCTTGGTTAGGGAGTGCATACGCCTCTCGCCATTTGGTGAAGTAGTCGCTGACGACCAATATGTAACGGTTCCCTGCCTCGCTCAACGGGAATGGCCCAGCAACATCGATGCCCACTCTCTCCATGGGGCTGCACACGTTGTAGGTCTTCAGTGGGCCCCGTCGTCTTCGTCCTGGGCCCTTGCTGGCTGCGCAATCGTGGCACCTCGCGCAATGGGTCCCCACGTCTGCTCGGCATCCGATCCAGTAGAAACGACTGTAATAAGTGCAGAGTCTCAGGAAGCTTCGTAGTTGGAACATGACCTTCGGAACTGGCCACTCCCTCACAGCTGCGATCTTCTCTGGGTCGGTGCGCACCCCTTCCTCGGAGACGATATGCCCAAGGTAATGGACCTGCTTCTGGAAGAGCTGACACTTCTTGGGGCTCAATGTCAGCTGGGCGGCCCGTAGCTTCATCAAGATCTCCTTCAGGTTGCTGCAGTGCTCCTCGAAGCTTCTCCCCAGAACGATGACGTCGCCTAGGTAGACCAGGCAGGTCTTCGAGTGTAGTCCCCTCAGAATGGACTCCATTAGCCTTTCGAAGGTCGCAGGGGCGTTGCACAGACCGAATGACATGACGGTGAACTGCCAGAGCCCACTGCCCACAGAGAACGCCGTTTTCTCGCGGTCCTTAGGGTGGACCTCCACCTGCCAGTAGCCACTTTTCAAATCTAAGGTGGAGAACCATCTTGGCCCTGATATGGTGTCCAGGGTGTCGTCGATCCGGGATAGCGGGATAGGGTAGCTGTTCTTCGTGACGTCATTTACCCGCCTGTAGTCCACGCAGAACCTGGTGGAGTCGTCCTTCTTCTTCACTAGCACGACCGGAGAACTCCAAGGGCTATGCGATGGCTCGATCACCCTCTGCTCCTTCATTTCTTCCACCATCCGGTCATCTTCGGCTTGCTTGGCGAGCGGGACACGTTTGAATGGGGCCCTAATCGGTGCGCTGTCCCCAACGTCGATTCTGTGCTGGACCAGGCTTGTCCTGCTGAAGTCATTGCTCCTCACGGAGAAAACGTCCTGGAATTCGCGTAGCAGGTCCCGAAGTTGGCGTGATTGCTCCTCGTCTAGATGGTCCTGGGATCCTTGCTACAGCTTCTGTAGTTCTTCTGGCAGGGCGCGTCTCCTTCGGATGTCTGTAAGCAGGGGTCCGTCCGTCGAGTCTGTGATGCGGGCAATCCAGCTCGCAGACTCCTAGGTTGGTGTCCCGGTGAACCGTAATGTCGTAGTCGTTCAGGTTGGACAGGCGGACGTAAGGCCGAGACGTCGTGTTGATGAGGGTCTTGGCAATTAGCAATCCCTTTGTCAGGATGTCCTCATATTTTGGCTCGATGAGAGCCGCCACTCCCTCAGCATTTCCGTCAACAACCATGGCAGCGCTGACCTCCGTCCTGGCGGGAACGATGACGTCCTCTCTCAGTCTTACTCGTCGTGCGGTGATGGCCTCGTGTGTTGGTTGCAAAGCAAGTTCTTCACCTCCGTAGCGGAGAGTGTTGGTACTCAGGTCCAAGATGATGTTCTGCTCCAGGAAGTCCAGTCCGATGAACACATTGTTTGCTACATCAGCCACGAGCACTGGATGCTACACCGCCCGTCGACCAATGACGAACTCCAGTGATGCTTCGCCATGTACCGGTGCGGTCTCTCCAGTCGCGGTTATCAGCTGGAGGTTCCTTTGTGTGGGTTGCACTCTCCACTTCGGGATCACGGTTGGATTGACGATGGTCTTTGATGCTCCCGTGTCGATCAGCATGAGCCAGCTCACTCCGTTGACGACTCCGTCGACCATCAGGCTGCTATTGTCCCTCCGTAACTTCGTCACACGAACTTGGACTGCCGGGGCTTGGCGACTGTCACAAGCCGACCTTTGCACCCCAAGGCTGGCTGATACTCGTTTTCCTGGACCGCGCGGTTTCCCTATGACTGACTTTCCCGACGGAAACCCTTGGCGGCGGCGATCACCGCAGTCCTTGCTCAGGTGGCCTCTCTTACGGCAGGTCCAGCAGGTTGGTAGTCTTCTTCCGGGCTGCCTCTCCGGATGTCCTTCGGCTACGTCGTTGTTGGTGATACTGCGACTCTTGAAGAACCAGCCTAGTGCCTCCATCAGTTCATCGGCCAGGGGCTTGGTCTCAATGGTTTTGGCTGGTTCGTCGACGTCCACTTGACGCACCCGCGCGTGCATTCTAGTTGCCTGCTTTGCCATCTCGAACTCAAGTGCGTGGCTCAGCGCATCTGCCAGGGTCTTATTGCGTCGCAATCTGTTCTAGAATGTCGGCCGGCGCTGTTGGATATGAGAGCCTTACGAGGCGTGCGATGTCCGTCTCGAACTCCTGCAGGGTTTCCGCGTTCTTTTGTACCCGGGTCCGGAGCTGCATCTGATAGGCCTGCTGAAGATGGCTATCTCCATATCGGGACTCCATATGGGCGATTAGTGAAGCGTAGTGCTGGGATCCAGTCGGGATGGCCTGAAGGGCGTTAAGGGCGTTCCCTCTGAGCGCTACAATGAGAGCTGTAGCATTGTCTGTGTTGTTCCAGTTGTTTATGGAACAGGCTGCCTCGAACTGACGTAAGTATGTGCTCCACGGGACTTTTCCGTCGAAGGTTGGGGGCGTCACTCAGCTCTGTCTCGTTCCTGACGTTCCCAGTGTGACTGGGGGCGGGCGTCGGCACAGCTCGGCAACTTCCTCTCGTAGAGCGTTGAATTTCTCCTCCACCCCCGCCAGCTGGCGGTGGCGCAGCTCGGCAACTTCCACTTGTAAGGCGTTGAAGGCTGGCTGCGTGGCTGAGGGGTAACGTTCTCGCTCGCTGGGCCCAAGGTTGCAGGTTCGTATCCTGGCGCAGTCAGCTGGCATTTGAGGGTGCGCAAATGTGAGAGAGCCGTGTCCGTAGATTTACTGGCACGTTAAAGATCCCCTTCGGGGCAAAATTCCGGCACCCCGGCGTCTCTAAAAGCCAGTGTAGTTAAAAGGGACGTAAAACCAATAACATTATTATTATTATTATTATTATTATTATTATTATTATTATTATTATTATTAAGGCGTTGAACTTCTTATTCACTGCCGTGATTTCCTCACGTAGGCCCTTCTAATTTCTTCAGGTCTTCTGCTAACTTAATCTGGCCGTCTTCCATCTTCTTCTGGCCGTCCTCTGTCTTCTTCAGGTCCTCCGCTAACTTATTCTGTCTGTCTTCTAATTTGGAGGTTAGATCCTTGGCTTAGTTCTTCTGGCCGTCTTCTATCTTGGTTTCCATGCCACTCAACTTTTCTAACAGTGCTTGCAATTGCGCTTCCATTTGAGTTGTTTGTCCAGTAATGGGCATGCACTCACAGGAGAATTACTGAACTGTGGGAAAATGACCTGCACGGGTTTCGAAACCAGGAACTTCAGGTGTTGTGCTTGGGTTCGTAATCGGGCTTCTGACACCAGTTGTTACGTGTTAGCTCTAGTAGCACGTTCGTTAAATTGGATCACAGTAGGTAGAAAGCAGAACACAATTGGCCCTTAAGGAAATATAAGTTTTATTGCAGGTCTAGCAAGTTGCAGTACACACACAATAAACACTCAGAAACCAATTAGCAGTCCTAGTCAAGTTCGCTCCCTTATGGAGTACACTCACTCACAGAAGTTAATCCCTCCTAATGAGGTGGTCCAGTGCGCTGGCCAGAAATAACTGTACCCTTCCTCTTGTCAATAAGCCACAATCTGACACTCAATTGTTCTACAGTTAGGCTACTTACGAGTCTGCTACACACTGCTCTGCAGGCTCGGAAAGAATCTCACTGAGTTTCGCAATTCACACAGCACTTCACTACAATAATCTCTGTCGCACTGGTATACACACTCGCTCAAAACACTGTTCGTCCCTCGCTGGCCAGGTCGCTCTATATAGGGAGGGTGGTGACTCAATGAATGTTTCCAGAGTAGGAGAGTTCATGGCTCCTCCCGAGAGATCCATCACCAGGTAGGCCGGGAACATTCCAGACCATGTCTTTGTTCTCGCTGCGCAAGTAGCCGGCCGACAGAGCCCAGAGGCAGCCTCAGGCGGCTGTGACTCACGCGAGAGGGAATGAAGCAACCCCGCTCTCGTAACAATACTGTATACCGTTTACAAAATTCAGAAAGACTGTGTACACATTTTATGAATTTCCTTTCAATTCCTACTCATTTGTTTAAACTGTAAATTTACAATAAACTAGAATTATATTGTCATTTTGACTTTCACGGCCCGTGTTATTATTCATAATGTTGAATTTTGGGCTTATGCGTTTCGAAAGAAACCATGTCTTTCATCGTCAGGAATAATCTGGAATTCCAGATTATTCCTGACGATGAAAGACATGGTTTCTTTCGAAACGCGTCGAATATTAGTATAATAAAACACGGCATAAGCCCAAAATTCAACATTATGAATAGAATTATATTGTTACAATATGATAAAACCATGTGGAAAAAGGATATCAAATTCATACAGAGCCACTTAAAGGTTCAACCTTCTGCATGTCATGCATATCATTGATTACGATTTCTTTAAAATTGTATAATGGCTTAGTTGAACGTTCTACTGTATTTATATATTTATGTACTAAACAAAAATAATGAATAAGAATGAAAAATAAAAAACTTGTGTGTACAAACTTGTAGGCTCAACTAATTATATTTTCAATTTTCATTTCGTTTTCCCTGAGAAAATATATCATATGCATCTTCAGGTTTGCAAGAAATTCTGTATTGAAAAAAATATACTATATATTGGGAGGAATGTTATATAATTTCGGTGAGAAATACAGAAAGTTACGTTTTGATATATGGTACTTAACTTAGTTTTATCTAAAGTAGAGTGATTCACTATAATACTTCTGGTTTCATACCCCTGATTTATAATTTGAATTCTATTTCTATCTTCTTCTTGATTCGTTACGGCCAACTAAGGACCACGTCATGTCAACTGTTTCTACTGAATTTTAATGTTACCCCAGTACTCTTTCATTCTCAATCGATGTTGCACCTTTCTCTCTGTCGTCCACGCCTTCTCGGTTTTTAGTTTCGGGTTAGGTTGAAAACTCCGATGTACTTGAAGATTTTCCCCAAGTTGGCCACGCTCCTGGATATCTTCACTTGTTATCCCAATCTCCAACAGATCTTTCTCTACTTCACTGAACCAGGCCCCCCTTTGTCTTTATATCATGGAGAAACGCAAAAATTTGGTTTGATAGCCGCGTTGATTTAATTCGGGTTATATGTCCATAGAACGAAATCACGTCAGTTATTTTCTCTACGTGTGTGTACAACTCTTGGTTGTGGCGTTTTCGGAACTCGCCGTGTTCTTTGACTGGACCCAGGGTTTTCCTAAAAATCTTCCTTTCCTTGGTCTCCAGTTTTTCCATTATGTCTTTTTTATTCATGGTGGGACATTCCGCTGCATACAAAGCTTCTGGCCGGATGACCGTGCAGTAGTGCTTGAGTTTTGCATTCAGGGATATAGATCTTTTGCTGTACACATTCTTAGTTAGATGTTTCTTATTCTTGTGACCTAGTCTGATTCCATTTTGGACTCCATCGTCACTCATTGCTTTGCACCACTCACGGTTGGCTTTCAAAAGCATACAATTGTTTAACGTTGAAGATCCTTGCCTCGGCATACAGTTTCATACTTGGATATAATCCTTCTTTATTATTCTCAGTATGAAATTCTGCACTATCCGAACTCTCTTTAGTGTATTTTATACGCACCTCCCTAGGAAAGAATACCATATGATATAACTGACTGAACTCGAGCATGTTAGATGTCTCTTATTTGTAATTGACAATATGTGAAATGTAAAATATACTGGGTTTCTCCTCTTATTTTACTTGTAAGGCAGTTGCATTGGCTTTTCCCTTTCATGTAACTTTCTATAAATAATCTCAGATACTTAACTGTAACCACTTAAGTTATTTTAGGACGGTCACAGTTCTGATTGCAGTTCAAACTGTGTATTTTCAGTTCATTAAAATCACCTTCAACTACTCTTAAACTGAATATTACGAACTTTGATTTATTTATATTTAAAATAGTTCATTATCATCTGGCCATATCTTTAACATTGTCAATGCCGCAGTAGCGACATGTTTTACATTTCCCCAAATTCCACCTTCAACACAAACTACACTACACCAAATCTGCGTAAGATATGACATTCTCATTTGCAATTCCGTGTATAGATGATTGAATATCGTTGATAAAAATCACGCTCGTGAAACAAAGACCTACGGTACGAGTTTATATCGCGAGAGTGATGATAAACAACATAAGAGGATACTAGCGGGGCTTGAAATAGGAGATCTTAGGCCTAATCAGCTCTAAAGAAAAATGCAATTACTAGCTTCAAATGACGTCTCAAACAATGTGCTTCGTACTTTATGGCTCGACAAACTTCCAGAGTCTCTAAGGAATATTTCACTCGTATCAGATGACAGTCTTGATTATCGTAGCTATTATGGCTGATAAAATCACAAGTATGTCGAGTGTACGCGATGTTTGCAGTGCAAAGAAAGCTGAGTGTTCCAATGAAAGGCCTAAAAACCGTACTTAATAATCAATCCTGGATTTATTAGTTGTGGTATTTATTAAACAGGATACAATTCCTTTAACTAAATATGACGTCCATTAAACACAGATCTGGAAGTCAGGTCCGTAATGCAAGCCCGTCTCGTCGCAATCGTAACTCAAGCCACAGTTACTGAAGATACAATCCAGACGGTAGATTTTGCTATTTACACTACCCTTTTGGCAAGAGATGTCAATCTGAAAAAAAATGTGCGCAACCTTGTGCCTGGAAGGATTTGGAAAACTCCAAGACGCATCAGAATTATCGGCACATTTTGCTGAAGAATGTGTAAATAGTTGTCGCAAATTCCGCCTATTTGTTGTCGATGAAAAAACTTGGGATTGCGTTTTCTTGTCAATAGTGGGTCTGGTGCCTCGATTGTTCCAACCTCTAAGACAATCATAACATAGGAGTTTGATAGATAATAACTACAAAATGAATGAAAATGGAAGAGGGGCTACTGTCACGGAAAGTAATTTTATTAGTACACTGGCAGACAACATAAAAGTTTCAGATATTCTAAACTTGTACCAAACATCAATAAACCTAATTCCCTACCGACTATCATCAAACATTAAGTAAGGTCCATATTATTACTAAAGGCATGTAGCACCACGTTCACGTCAAATTGATTCCAAAATGCTGGCTTTAGAGAAGGAAGAGTAAAAATTTATGCTCGGTCATAATATAACTCTACCCTCCAGTTTTCCGTGGGCGAGTCCTTTACACCCAAGATGGATGGTAGTTTCCGCTTCTGTGGTGATTTTTGCAGATTAAATTATCAGACAGAACTTGATAGGGCGTATTCCTGGGTATGATGCTACAAACCAGACTGTTGGAATTGAAGATGATGGTCTCATAATTGATACGGTGGAGTGCGAATATCTCGGGGAAATCAGGTACGAAAGTGCGGTGTTATCCGAGGATTAAAATAGACCAGCTTGCCTAACAAGTGGAAGAAGCAAATTTAGATAACAGTGAAAAAGTTAGTGTTGCTCCATGTTGAGACGAACGATCTAAAGAAGAGGGCTGCAGTTGATTATATCATGAGGGGGGGGGGGGGGAGGGGAGGGGAGCTCTACGAACTAGGCTGAAAAGCGAAAAACAAGATTATAATGAGTTACGTTGTGCGACGGGGAGATATTCCGTTAAGGCGAGTTTAGACTGTTAATAACCACATGGACTGGGTATGAGCCCATCTGGGAATAATGTACGCCAGGGGAAAACAGCTTCAAGCGGTGTGACGCGACGTGTCGAAACGAAGGGCAAACCTATCAGTTCGTGTGACGTGAGGCGAGAGCCGTGTAATACCATGTTGCCTAGATCAACGGCGCTGTGCATACGGTCAGTCCGCTGTAGAGCTCTCGATGCGTACAGGTTGTATGCACTTGCTGCACGGATATTAGGTATATTCGGTTCGACATATGTGTGCGAACAATTCTTTTCTATTATGAAACTGGCTAAGTCCAAATCTAGAAGTACCTTGTCAGATCACAACCTAACATGCAGCCTTCGATTACAACTTTCCCAGACACTACGTCCTAACATTGATAAACCAGTTCAAGAAAAACGAAACAAAGTGTCGGAAAATGTCCTCGTGATTGTATTGTTCTGTATGACTCTGTTGTGTTATTAACACCGGTATGTTTCCTGTCCTTCCTAGATTGCTGCGTCCCGCATGCCTCAAACTAAATCCTTGTCCTCTGCGGCAGCCGTACAAAGCGCGGTGACGTCACACGCTACACTCTTCTTCGGTATGAGCATGTACAGCGGTGTGAGCTGACGTCACACCAGCACCGCCCGTGGCCTACGCCTGTTCTCCCCTGATGTACGCAGTTGCAGACTGCTGGATAGTTTAGCCGCGACTTCGCCGGAGACGGACTGCATTTAAATCGACGAGGTGCTTTTAACCTAGGAGAGCTACATGTAAGGGTCATCAGTTCATGCCGGCTTTCGTGAGGAGAAGCCGGTCCAGAGGTTTCCAGCCGAGGGGAACGGAAGGAGCTATTTCGAGATATTTGCTGCGAAGATAAGACTCAAAGATTACAGCAGGTTAATTGATAGAGTTGTGGAAATATATTAAATGAATTTTGAAATCTTGTAGCGTATTCCCCGGACATTGTCATTGCTTCTGAATCTTGGTTATATGAGGATATCAGCAGTAACGAAATACTGTAATTCAAGGAGCCTACGTAATGTATCTATTTGTGTGCGCAATAATATAGCAAGTTTCTTAAAGTGGGCCGATACGGATTAGGAAATGATATGTGTACACATCTCGGACAAAGGAAATAAATTGCCTCTTGAGGTGATAGTGGCGTATAGAGCACTGAAAGACAAGGTTTCGCTCCTAGACACCCTTTATGATAAAACTTGTACGGGTAATGCCATGAAAAAGAGCAGCATTCAGTCCGAAGGCTGTGACATCTGTCGCACAGACGGTATATGGTAAAGCCATCAAATTGTTCGGGGAATTACTTGGTGTGCCCGATGTGTACGATACTGACCAAAGCGGCCTTAATCTAGAAAAATAGAACGAAAGACGTCAAACACAGCCGTGTAGTCCGTTAGTTACACGACGCACAGCTACACAATAATGGCAACGGTATATACATGGGGCACTTGCTATCGCCTCTGTAGTTTTAGATCGTGGTGGCGCAGTGGTCTCTCACCGGGTTCGATTTCCGGTCAATGCAAGCGAGATATTCGAGGTGAAATGTCAACGTCCTGTGGATTCCACGTAAATGAAAAAGGTCCATTGGCTCATGATCGCGAGATTGACGGTCACATAAAACCACAAGCTTCCTTCCTTTGCTTGTTTGTAGTTTTAAAAGTGCCGACAGTGACGTTTGACCCGCGAGTCAAGCAAAATTCGTTTAATGTGGACAATATTGTGGCAGTCTTCTAGAAAAGTCAACGAGGTACACTTATGGACGTGGTAAGAGGAGGTGTTGCTAAGGCAAACAAAATCTGCAGAGCAGTGAGAGCAAAGCAGTTATAATTGTCCACTCGTCTTCGGCCACAAAAGCTTGTCTACGTATGAAGACCATGCAGCAAAATATATTGTATATATTGTTACGTGCCCCCCCCCCCCCTAGTGGCACTTTTGTTAACAGGATTACGGTGGGTTGAAGCACAACACAGATTGTTCCTTTAAAGAAATAATTAACTTTATTGCGGCCAGAAAGATACACCACTCAACAGCAAATACAAGCAATTAGAACCTTACTCCTGTTTCCCCAAGTCTCTTCCTTATGGAGCGCTCTTGCCCCTTTCACTTAGTCATGCAGCTAATCCTCCACTAATGAGACCCGTGTCCTCGCTAGGAATACCTGCACCTCTTCCTTATGTACACAAACTACAGTTACTTACAATAACCTGCTACACGCTGCTTCGCTGTCCACAAGCTGGGAAACAATGTCACTGGATTTCGTAACTCGCCACAATACCTCTGTCGCTCAGTGAAATCACACTCGCTCAAAACACAGGCAGTCCCCTTAATGCTTCTCACTCCCTCGCTGTCAAGAGAATCAGCTTCACTAGGGGTTTCGCAAGTCACGTCACCACACTTCTGTCGTTCAGGATAAACGCTCGCACTAGCTCGAAACACACACACACACACACACTGCTTGACAGGTCGCTCTTATATAGCAGGTCGGTGACTCAATAAATGCTTCTAGACCCATCCAGGGTTCACGGCTTCTCGAGGTTTCCATCACTGGCTGCGTCACGAATATTCTGGACCATCCCTTTGTCCTAGTAGTCCTGTTGCGTAAGGCGTACGCAATACACTGAGGCAGAGCACAGCCCAGCCCGGGGGCAGTTGTGACTCATGCGGTGAGCGACGAAACAAACTCACAGCCGTAACACCACCCCCTTCCTAAAAGGCTGATCGTCCCGATCAATCATTGGTCCGTTTGTGTCCCTCCGTAGGCTGCCAGGCGATCTCGATGCACAATCTTCATCTTTGTCCTCGGGCTCCGCTGGATCCTGTAGACGACATCGTTGATCCGTTTCACGACTCGGTACGGGCCCTCCCAGGACTCCGGCAGTTTGGGTGACAGGCCTTTCTTCCGTAATGGGTTGAAGAGCCAGACCAGGTCGTCCCCGTGGAATCCGCCGGCATCCGTCCGTTAGTCGTATTGGGTCTTCATTCGGTCGGTCTCGATCCGCAGTTTCCTCCTCGCGAACGTGTGCACGTCCTCCAGTTGGTCGACCAGTTCTTGACAATACTGGCTTACCGGGACCGGATCATTCCTAGGTCGGCCGAAGGCAAGATCGACAGGTAGACGGAGTTCCCTCCCAAACGTGGCCCGGGCTGGTGTGCACCCGGTGGCTTCATGCACGGCGGCGCGGTAGGCCAGGAGAAATAGTGGAAGATGTTTGTCCCAATCCCTCTGGTGCTCGCTGACGACTATTCGGAGATGGTTCTCGATGGTGCGATTGAATCGCTCTACCATCCCGTCGGATTGAGGGTGTAGCGGTGTCGTCCTTGTCTTCCGAATTCCCAGCAGCTGGCATAGGTTCTGGAACACTTGCGACTCGAAGTTCCTCCCTTGAACGGAGTGCAGCTCCAGGGGTACTCCGTACCGGCTGACGAATTCCTTCACCAGGGTCTCTGCGATCGTCGCGGCTTCTTGGTTAGGGAGCGCATACGCCTCCGGCCATTTGGTGAAGTAGTCGCTGACGACCAATATGTAGCGGTTCCCTGCCTCGCTCAACGGGAATGGCCCAGCAACATCTATGGTCACTCTCTCCATGGGGCCGCCCACGTTGTAGGTCTTCAGTGGACCCCATCGTCTTCGACCTGGGCCCTTGCTGGCTGCGCAATCGTGGCACCTCGCGCAGTGGCTCTCCACGTCTGTTCGGCATCCGATCCAGTAGAACCGCTCTCTCAGCTTCTCCAGGGTCTTCTTTATCCCTAGGTGTCCACCAGATGATCCTCCGTGGACTTCCTTCAGGACTTCCTCCGTCATAGCCTTTGGTACGACGACTTGTTCCCGAGATGTCTTCCCGTCGGTGCTCTCCCAGGTCCGGCAGATGAGGCCATCCCTTACAATCAGCGAGTCCCACTGCGCCCAGTAGGACTTGAACTTTGGACTGCAGTCGCTCACAATGTTCCACCCGGGTCTGGGAACACAGGCCCTCTTCCATTCGGCTATCAGTCCTAGGTCATCATCATTTGCTTGTGCCCGCGTGAAAGATTCGCGGCTCCAGCTCCCTCGAAGTTCCACGGAAGTCCTTCGGCACTGTATCCCGGTGTTCTCCTCTCTTCTGGTACAGAAGGTGCAGTCATCGGGGCACGGTCTTCGTGACAGGGCGTCGTCGTTAGAATGCAGTTGACCTTTCCTGTGCTGGATCTCAAAGTTGTACTGTTGAAGCCTCTATATCCACCGCGCGAGTTGACCCTCGGGCTGTTTGAAGTTCAGGAGCCACCGCAGGGATGCATGGTCGGTCCTGATGAGAAATTCATGCCCGTACAGGTACTTGTGGAAGTGTTCGATGGTCTTCACGATGGCGAGCAGTTCCTTCCTGGTGACGCAGTAGTTCCTCTCTGGCTTGGCAAGGCTTTGCTGAAGTAGGCCACTACTCCTCGCCGTCCACTATTTGCGACAGGATTCCCCCTATACCAAAGTCACTGGCATCGGTATCGACGATGAACCTTGTTCCAGGTCTGGGGTAGGCCAGAATAGGTGCGGTGCACAGAGCCTGCTTGAGTTGTTCGAAGGCACTGTGGCATTCTGCTGTCCACGTGAAGAGTTGGTCCTTCTCAGTCAATCGATACAGTGGTTTGGCGATGTCGGCGAATCTTCTCACGAAGCGACGGTAATAAGTGCAGAGTCCCAGGAAGCTTCGTAGTTGGGACTTGTCCTTCGAAACTGGCCACTCCCTCACAGCTGCGGTCATTTCTGTGTCGGTGCGCACCCCTTCCTCCGAGACGATATGCCCAAGGTACTGGACCTGCTTCTGGAAGAGCTGACACTTCTTGGGGCTCAACTTCAGCTGGGAAGCCCGTAGCTTCATCAAGATCTCCTTCAGGTTGCTGTAGTGCTCCTCGAAGCTTCCTCCCAGAACGATGACTTCGCCTAGGTAGACCAGGCAGGTCTTCCAGTGTAGTCCCCTCAGAATGGACTCAATTAGCCTTTCGAAGGTCGCAGGGGCGTTGCACAGACCGAATGGCATGTCGGTGAACTGCCAGAGCCCGCTGCCCACAGAGAACGCAGTTTTCTCGCGGTCCTTAGGGTGGACCTGCACCTGCCGGTAGCCTCTCTTCAAATCCAAGGTGGAGAACCATCTTGACCTTGATATGGTGTCCAGGGTGTCGTCGATCCGGGGTAGAGGGTAGCTGTCCTTCTTCGTGACGTCATTCACCCGCCTGTAATCCACGCAGAACCTGGTGGAACCGTCCTTCTTCTTCACTAGCACGACCGGAGAACTCGAAGGACTATGTGATGGCTCGATCACTCTTTGCTCCTTCATCTCTTCTACCATCCGGTCGACTTCGGCTTGCTTGGCGAGCGGGACACGTCGGAATGGGGCCCTAATCGGTGCGCTGTCCCCAACGTCGATTCTGTGCAGGACCAAGCTTGTCCTGCCGAAGTCTTTGCTCCCCACGGAGAAGACATCCTGGAAGTGTAGCAGGTCCCGAAGTTGGCGTGATTGTTCCTCGTCTAAATGGTCCTGGGATCCTTGGTACAGCTTCTGTAGTTCTTCTGGCAGGGTGCGTCTTCTTCGGTTGTCCGTCTGCAGGTGTCCGTCCATCGGGTCTGTGATGCGGGCAATCCAGGTAACGGGCTCGCAGACTCCTAGGTTGGTGTCCCGGTGACCGTAATATCGTAGTCGTTCAGGTTGGACAGGCGGACGTACGGCCGAGACGTCGTGTTGATGAGAGTCTTGGCAACTAGCAATCCTTTTGTCTGGATCTCCTCATATTTCGCCCGATGACAGCCGCCACTCCCTCAGTAGTTCCGTCGACAATTACGGCAGCGCTAACCTCCGTCCTGGCGGGAACGATGACGTCTTCTCTCAGCCTTACTCGTCGTGCGGTGATGGACTCGTGTGCTGGTTGCAGAGCAAGTTCCTCACCTCTGAAGTGCAGAGTGTTGGTACTCAGGTCCAAGATGATGTCCTTCTGTTCCAGAAAGTCCAGTCCGATGATTACTTCGTTTGATACGTCAGCCACAAGCACTGGATGCTTCACCGCCCGTCGACCAACGACGAACTCCAGTGATGCTTCGCCATGTACCGGTGCAGTCTCTCCAGTCGCGGTTATTAGTTGGAGGTTCCTTTGTGTGGGCTGCACTCTCTACCTCGGGATCACGGTGGGATTAACGATGGTCCTCGACACTCCCGTGTCGATCAGCATGGGCCAGCTCACTCCGTTGATGACTCCGTCGACCATCAGGCTGCTATTATCCCTCCGCAACTTCGTCACACGAACTTGGCTGCCGGGGCTTGACGACTGTCACAAGCCAACCTTTGCCCCCCAAGGCTGGCTAATACTCGTCTCCCTGGGCCGCGCGGTTTTCAGACGACTGATTTCCCGTCGGATACCCTCGGCGGCGGCGATCACCGCAGTCCTTGCTCAGGTGGCCTTTCTTACCGCAGGTCCAGCAAGTCGGTAGTCCTCTTCCGGGCCGCCTCTCCGGTTGTCTTCCAGCGGTGTCGTTGCTGGTGGCGCCGCGACTATCGAAGAAACGGCTTAGCGCCTCCATCAATTCGTCGGCCAGGGGCTTGGTCTCGTTGGTTTTTACAGGTTCGTCGACGTCCACTTAACGCACCCGCGCGTGCATTCTAGATGCCTGTTTTGCCGTCTCGAACTCAAGTGCGTGGCTCAGCGCATCTGCCAGGGTCTTATTGCGCGCGAGTCGCAGCGCCTGTTGAGTGTCCGAGTCCCGTAGCCCGTCGGTGAAGGTCTGCGTCGCAATCTGTTCCAGAAAGTCGACCGGTGCTGTTGGATAAGCGAGCCTTACGAGGCGTGCGATGTCCATCTCGAACTCCTGCAGGGTTTCCGCGTTCTTTTGTACCCGGGTCCGGAGCTGCATCTGGTAGGCCTGCTGAAGATGGCTATCTCCATATCGGGACTCCATATGGGCGATTAGTGAAGCGT
Organism: Meconema thalassinum; assembly: GCA_946902985.2. Lineage (NCBI taxonomy): Eukaryota > Metazoa > Arthropoda > Insecta > Orthoptera > Tettigoniidae > Meconema > Meconema thalassinum. The sequence goes on from OX336388.2 coordinate 1,215,659,902, forward strand.
AGTCCTGGGATCCAGTCGGGATGGCCTGAAGGACGTTAAGGGCGTCCCCTCTCAGCGATACAATGAGAGCTGTAGCCTTTTCCGTGCTGTTCCAGTTGTTTATGGAACAGGCTACCTCGAACTGACGTAAGTAGGTGCTCCACGGGACCTTTCCGTCGAAGGTTGGGGGCGTCACTCTGCTATGTTCCGTTCCTGATATTCCCGGCGTAACGGTGGGCGGGCGTTGGTGCAGCTCGTCAACTTCCTCTTGTAGAGCGTTGAATCTCGCTTCCATCCCCGTCGGCGGGCGTTGGCTCAGCTCAGCAATTTCCTTTTGTAAAGCGTTGAATTTCTCTTCCACCCCTGTCAGTGGGCGTTGGCGCAGCTCGGCAACTTCCTTTTGTAAGGCGTTGAATTTCTCCTCCACCCCCATCAGCGGGCGTTGGCGCAGCTCGGCAACTTCCACTTGTAAGGCCTCGAACTTCTTTTCCACTGCCGTGACTTCCTCACGCAGACCCAGTTCTAATTTCTTGAGGTCCTGTGTCAACTTATTCTGTCCGTCTTCCATCTTCTTCTGGCCGTCCTCTATCCTCTTCAGGTCCTCCGCTAGCTTATTTTGACCGTCTTCCATCTTCTTCTGGCCGTCTTCTAGTTTGGCAGTTAGGTCCTCGGCTAACTTCTTCTGGCCGTCTTCTAGTTTGGCAGTTAGGTCCTCGGCTAACTTCTTCTGGCCGTCCTCCACTTCTTCTGGCCGTCCTCCATCTTCTTCTGGCCGTCTTCCATCTTGGCTTCCATGCCAATTAACTTTTCTAGCAATGCTGCAAATTGCGCTTCCATTTTAGATGTTTGTCTTGTAAAGGGCATGCACTCACAGGAATTTTTTTTAAAAAATGACCTGCTCGGGTTTTGAAACCAGGGCCGTCAGGTGTTGTGCTTGTGTTTGAGTTCGTAATCCGGCTTCTGACACCAGTTGTTACGTGCCAACCCCTACTGGCACTTTTGTTAACTGGATTACGGTGGGTTGAAGCACAACACAGATTGTTCCTTTAAAGAAATAATTAACTTTATTGCGGCCAGAAAGATACACCACTCAACAGCAAATACAAGCAATTAGAACCTTACTCCTGTTTGCTCAAGTCTCTTTCTTATAGAGCGCTCTTGCCCCTTTCACTTAGTCATGCAGCTAATCCTCCACTAATGAGACCCGTGTCCTCGCTAGGAATACCTGCACCTCTTCCTTATGTACACAAACTACAGTTACTTACGATAACCTGCTACATGCTGCTTCGCTGTCCACAAGCTGGGAAACAATGTCACTGGATTTCGTAACTCGCACGGCACTTCGCCACAATACCTCTGTCGCTCAGTGAAATCACACTCGCTCAAAACACAGGCAGTCCCCTGTATGCTTCTCACTCCCTCGCTGTCAAGGAAATCAGCTTCACTAGGGGTTTCGCAAGTCACGTCACCACACTTCTGTCGCTCAGGATAAACGCTCGCACTAGCTCGAAACACACACACACACACTGCTTGACAGGTCGCTCTTATATAGCAGGCCGGTGACTCAATAAATACTTCTAGACCCATCCAGGGTTCACGGCTTCTCGAGGTTTCCATCACTGGCTGGGTCACGAATATTCTGGACCATCCCTTTGTCCTAGTAGTCCTGTTGCGTAAGGCGTACGCAATACACTGAGGCAGAGCACAGCCCAGCCCGGGGCAGTTGTGACTCATGCGGCGAGTGACGAAACAAACTCACAGCCGTAACAATACCGTGGTTCCTATACTGACGATACCACCAGGTGGAACCATCAACCTTTGGACTTATTTGGCTTCCGTATATTCAAGAGCTTTGTCTAGAGCTTTACCAATACCTACCCAACTTTTGGGTGGCGCGTCGATGGGAACTTCGTCCAGTGCAATAACATTCTTCAGATGCATTAGCGTCTTTATAAGCAGTTTTGTGCATCAGTGTCTCATACGCTCTTCCAATACACTTGGTATCGAAGCTACTGGCTACTGGCCAAAACCCTTTGCACATCAAGTGAAATACTGTTTTGACATCGGTAGCGTGCTTTGTTGATTGAGTTGACGTGCCTGGTTTTTTACCTGTAGCTGGTGCCAGAGATCTCGTTATTTTGATCATTGTTATGTTGCAATTCACAATACAAGTGCATTGGAAATGATGAATGTATTATTCGCGAAGTAGCATAGATTTATTTATTTTGATTTATTTGTATATGTATTTATTATATTATTTCCGATTAGTCCCCGTCAGGAGAGCGTGTGAACTTGAGCCAATCACAGCTTCACTTCCTTTTTCTCTCTTCTTTTCTTCCCAAAACCTCTTCATTAGTTCTCTGTGCTTTTTCTTACTTTCCTCTGTCCATTTTTTTCTTGACGTGCCCTTCCTTGAGACTTGTACAATTTTCGTATTTCTGATTTTATTTGTAAATTGTTATCTGTCCTTAATGTCGTCTTCAGATATTTTTAGTAATTCCATGCCTTCATGTACTTCTTTTATCCAACTGGTCTTTAATTTACTCGTATTCACGATATTGAAAATCTTCTTAGTGAGTCTATCCTATTTTAAGTGTCCATTTATGTATTTATTTATTTATTTATTTATAGTTGTTACGCGTTATTTTACTTGCATCGCCATGTTCAAGTGAAGTAAACTTGATGGAGTTGCATTATTCTTCAGAATGATTGGCATAGTTTAATCGCACCATCGAAAATCCTAACCTTCATTTCATATTACTGTTTAGCTTCTTACATTTCGAGGCAAATATATACGCTGTAGAATATCACTATGTTATAAATATATCTAACGTTTACAAGCGCTTGGTTGAAGTAATCTACAACTTATTTAATTCATTTGCCTTTCTTTTCGCGTAAAATAACGAGTAATGTCAAATGAGACTTCAAAATACGCTGGGCAGACCTGACCCATACGCCAACAACCCTTCCCTCTCTAACCCCACTCCTAAACGCTCGTTTGTTTCCTGTACAGTACTGAACAGCTCTTAGCCCTCGGAAATCACGCGGAGCTAGTTAGTTAGTTATTGAGGTTTTAAGGGGCGGAACAGCGGAGCTAATGGCATACAAGCAGCGCGCGCGGAGTCTCAGAACCTATACATTCAGAGGGTCCTAACTGCGGCGAAATTGTCCATGTGTTTACGCGGGACCGATCGCTGAACCTGATAAAATGCAATTGAGCTATTTTTCTATTTAAAATATGACGTCGAGTTGGTGATGTTCCTTTGTAAGATAAGTTCACTTATGTGACTTTCAAAAACCCGATAAACATAAAACCAACATGGAGCCCAAGCAAAATTCAAATATTTAAATGGACTTTTCAGGCGATTTATTCACCCATGCGAAGTGAAATTTGGCAGGGTAAATTTTTATAGCCCTACAAGTCTTTATTAAAATCTAAAGGGTTCAATTATTGTTTTGTTAAACTCAAGATGGCGGTGGTGTGATATTTAAAAATTATGTTTTTATATCTTGTGTCCTAATCAAGTGATCGAAATAGAAGTTTGTATGATGAACCTACGCAATAATCTTAATCTATAGCCTACACAAAAACAATCCAACACGGCAGCCATGCGAAGTATTTCACCGGTTCTCAATGTCTACAAATCTATTACAGCAATTAATAGGTAATGTTGTATGTTGACAGGGGTCATTAAAATAAATTCATTTTAACCTGAACCATTAATAACCTGAACACAAAACCAACACGACGCGACGGCCACGCGGAATTCAAATATTTAAATGGGATTTTCTCGCGACTTAATCATCAGTGCGCAGTGAAACTTGGCACGATAAATATTTATACAAAGTCAACAAAAGTCAACCCCTGGCACTATACAGCACATGACGGGCTAAGGCCGACCAAGCGACCGCTGCCCAGCCATTTGGCCTGCAGATAATGGGGTGACGCGTGATCAGCGCGTCGGGTCCCCTCGGCCGTTAATCTTGGTATTCGTGATCGGGGCGCTGTCTCACTGTCAGACAGCTACTCAATTGTCCTCACGAGGCTGAGTGCACCCCGTTCCAACCCTCACGTCAGTTTTAAAATCCCTGACGGAGCCGGGGATCGAACCCGGGGCCTCCGGGTGAGAGGCAGGCGCGCTACCCCAACACCACGGGGCCGGCAAAATATTTATACAAGGTTTAATATACTGGGGTGGTCAAACGATTGTACCCAATTCTGAAGGGTTATTCCCTAATCCTTAAAATATTTACATCATCATCATCATCATGATCCGGCTCCAGTTTCCCGGGTGCGGTGAATAAGCGCTCTCCATTTAGTTCTCTCCAAGAATGTCTCCCCCTCCACGACCTGCTCCAAATCCAGACCTGTCCCTGCAAGATCATTTCTAACCTGCTCGATCCATCTCTTCCTTGGTCGACCTCTTGGTCTCTTGCCTTTCAGTTCTTTCTCAAACCACACTCAAGCTGTTCTATGTTTTACATGAGATTAATTAATACTCTTGGATGACCAGTTTCGATCGTCAAGCGATCATCATCAGATCGCTTACATTTAGGCTATTAAATCTATGTCTAAAAGTATGGGTGAAAGTATTTACAATATGCGGGCTTATTTAGTTGCAGTTGTAGTTAAAATAATGCAATTAGTCAATATGTGTCAGTTATAGTCTAGCCTATGAGATGTTTTGTTAAATACTGAAAGTGGTGATTGACCTCCAAATTCACATATTCACACTAAGCAAGCAAGCTGTGGTACATTAGTCGGCACTGTCCAAGCATTTGCCTAGAACTGCAAATGAAAACTATATAAGACACGCAGTCGTGTTCACCCCTGGACCCAATGTGTTCGTGGTAATCAGCATGCTGATAAGCCAGGCAGTATAAATACGTTCATCACACAGGACTCATTCGACAAATCGGTTATTGGTCAAGTCATGGCACCATGGGCGTGGATCAACTGGCTAAAACTGTTCTTCTTGGTATGTTATTGCCTACCTTATCAATGTTATCGTTGTTGTTAATACGTTTGGGATATACTGGGCATCAGCACCCTGTACTTGAGTGTGTGTAACTGTAATTGGAGGATTGAGGGTAGGGTAGGGCTTGAAATAAGGTACCGTACTATTCCGGCATTTGTCTGGAGGGAGAGTGGAATAAAACCGGGAGATATATGTTGTCAGGGCCGGTCTTCGAACTTAAGATGCTCAGGTTTGCAGCAGCTCCTTCCCACAGTCGTGCTGAGTGATTAAACGCTCACGGCTAAGCCGCGGGGCTTATTGTTATCATCTACTATCAGCAACCTTTCATGAACTTGATATCAAACGTGAAATGTTATTCATTGTCAATGAGGAATAAGTTGCATTTCATTTTAATTTGATATAACTACAGGCATATTTTTAGATTAATTTTACGAGAATAATGGAATTTATTCTTTTGATTATTACAATTTATACTCAGCATTGCATTATTGTATTGAATGAAAATCAACAGCCTGCTTTCAGTCTCCGACCGGGTCAGGAATGGAATGAATGAAGCCCCCATCTAGCGGCGAGGATATGGACTGTGCCGGCTGCCGAGGCCTGACGCACTCCTCTGGGGCAATGATTAAATGAATGACAGATGAAATAAAATGATAGTGGAGAGTGTTGCTGGAATGAAATTTTGACAGGGAAAACCGGAGTATCCGGAGAAAAACCTGTCTGCCTCCGTTTTGTCCAGCACAGATCTCACATGGAGTGACCGGGATTTGAACCACGGACCCAGCGGTGAGAGGCCGGCGTGCTGCCGCCTAAGCCACGGAGGCTTTACATTATTGTATTAAAAAATTAAAACTTTTTGATGTGTAACATACGTATTTCCACTCGGTTACTGGATATTTTTAATGTGTAACATTTTTCCACTTGGTTGCTGTAGGCCTACACTGTATATACATATATATCCTATATATTGTGGGGGTGATTTTGTAAAAAAAAAGGACGGAAGTGGGACGGAAACAATGAGAGCGCGCGGTGGCGGAGATTGATACAACGAAGTACTGTCGGCCATGTGGCTATGTGGAATGTAAATCGCATATGGTTTATTTCAAGGCTTGGAGGCCCCATTAAAGATATTCCTACAATAAATCATCTTCAAACTGTCGTTCTTTGGTGTGAAAATATTCATTATATCATATTTGCTGAAAACAATTATGATTTATTAAATCTTCTACTTTCGCTGTGTTCTTATTTAATGGAAGCACTCGAGGTACTGTCGGCCAAAATACAGCACTTTATACTTGCTTATACTTGCTGAAAGGATTTGCCACTGGAGTTTTACAAGTAGTTATTGCAGAAATAATAGTAATGAGAACTTACCGATGGTAATAACACGAAGGAATCCTTCATGTTTGCTGGCACAAGGTAGCACTATGAGTTCATTCTTTTAAAATATGCGAGTAAGTAATATGAAATTATTCGAATGAATATTTTAGTGCGGATCTTCTTCATACTTTTAGGTATTTCTACAATTTTACATTTCTTCTTAGCGAGAGGTGTCCTAGGAGTCGGGGTAACACCCCCCATTTTCCTATATCCCCCTTAATTCCTTAATTTAACCAAAGGGCCCAAAACTAATATGTCATCGACTGTTTAATATCTCAGGGGCAGATGACCTCGTAGTCCACCCCTTAAAACAACAATAACTAACTAACTTTTAATATCTCGCGAACCAATAATGCTAGGGACTTGTATGAGGTGTCCTAGGAGTCGTGGTGACGTCCCCGTTTTTCTATCTCCCTCTTAATTTAATCAATGGACCCAAAACTAAAGGGTCATCGGCTTTTTAAATATTTCGCGAACCAATAATGCTAGGGACTTGTATGAGGTATCCTAGAAGTCGGGGTGACGCCCCCTTTTTTCTATCCCCCTCTTAATTTAACCAAAGGCCCCAAAATTAATAGGTCATCGGCGTTTTATTATTTCGCGAACCAATAATGTTAGGGACTTGTATGAGGTGCTGTAGGACTCGGGCCGACGCCCCTTTTTAGCCTACTTTCGATTTTTGAAAAAATGAAAGTAGACTTATGAGATCAACACACGGCGAAATATTGTGTGTCTGTCTCTGTGTGTGTATGTGTGTGTGTGTGAGTGTGTGTACTCTGAATGTGTGCCCCCCCCCCCTATCAATTCGAACACGGTGAAACCGAATTGAACGAAATTTGGTACAAAGGTAGCTCTAGTAAAGGGCACCTCAGTGTCATGTTTTATATCGCCGCCATCTTGTCGGGAATGCATTGGCGGCCACCCAAATGTTCAAAACTTAAATAAAATTACGATTAACCTAATTATCCGATCTCTACCAAATTTTGTAACAGCATATATTTATATGGCGAGTGTCCTTTGACTAAACTACAAGGTCATCAGCCCAATACTTTGCAGATGGCGGCCATGTATGTGTGCAAATCGATTCCCCCTATCAATTCAAACACGGTGAAACCGAATTGAACGAAATTTGGTACAGAGGTAGCACTAGCAAAGGGCACCTCAGTGTCATGTTTTATATCGCCGCCATCTTGACGAAATTGTAATTGCGTCCACCCAAATGTTAAAAGCTTAAATCAAATTACGACCAACTTAATCATCTGATATCTACCAATTTTTGCAACGTTATACATTTATGCAAGAAGAATCTTTTGACCAATCTACAAAGTCATCAGCCCAATAATTTGCGGATGGCGGCCATGTATGTGTGCAAATCGATTCACCCTATCTATTCAAACTAGGTTAAACCGAAGGAACGAAATTTGGTACAGAGGTAGCAATAGAAAAGGGTACCTCAGTGTTATGTATCAAATTGCCGCGATCTTGACGAAAACGTAATGGCGGCCACCCAAATGTTAAAAGATTAAATCAAATTACGACCAACCTAATCATCTGATCTCTACCAAATTTTGCAACATTATACCTTTAAGTACGAAGAATTGTTTGACCGAACTACAAGGTCATCAGCCCAATAATTTGTGGATGGTGGCCATGTATGTGTGCAAATCGGTTCTCCCTATCTATACAAACACGGTGAAACCTAATTGAACGAAGTTTGGTACAGAGGTAACACTAGCAATGGGCACCTCAGAGTCATGTTTTATATCGCCGCCATCTTGACGGAAACGTAATGGCGGCCACCCAAATAATAAAGCTTACAACAAATTACGACCATCCTAATCATCTGATCTCTACAAAATTTTGCAACACATACCTTTGTGGTAAGCATCTTTTGTTTAAACGTCAAGTTCATCAGCCCAATAGTTTGCAGATAGCGGCCATGTATGTGTGCAAACCGATTCCCCCTATCAATTCAAACACGGTGACCCCGAATTGAACGAAATTTGGTACAGAGGTAGCAGTTGCAAAAGGCAACTCAGTGTCATTTTTTATATCGTCGCCATATTGACGGAAACGTAATAGCGGCCGCCCAAATTTTAAAAGCTTAAATCAAATTCCGACCAACCTAATCTCTACCAAATTTTGCAACGACATACCTTTTTGTGGGAAGCATCTGTTTACAGAACTACAAGATCACCAGCCCAATAGTTTGCAATTAGCGGCCATGTATGTGTGCAAATTGATTCACCATATCAATTCAAACACGGTGAAACCAAATTGAATGAAACTTTGTACAGAGGTAGCACTAGCAAAGGGCACCTCTTATTCATGTTTAATATCCGTATAACACGTTGTGTTTCGACAAGCTACTACAACCATCATTCAATTACACTCCTTGAAAAGGACAAAGAGTTATAACAATACCCATGCATTTAGGAGAAAGTAGGCTATATGTTCCTTACTGAACATCTTGTTTTTCATCATTTTGTGTTTTGCAGAGATGAGTAAATCCAGAGTAGAATATATGCAAAATAATCGACAAAAGAAACGTGAGAAAAAATAAAAACTGGAGGAGTACAGCCGAAGAAAATTGACTTCACATATATTTCATCTCAATTTCGTAGTAGGATAACATGTCAGATGACTTCACATATATTTCATCTCAATTTCGTAGTAGGATAACATGTCAGATGACTTCACATATATTTCACCACAATTTCATAGTAGGATAACATGTCAGATGTTACACATCATATGCGACTACTGTAAGGCTCCTATCTTTTTTTAAATATACCACTGTAACGGATCTGCTTTCCATAAGATTTCGGGATTTCTCAATCAAGACAATTTTACATTCAATGTTAGTGGAATTCCATTTATTTAGGTTGGTTGGTTGGTTCCTTAGTTTAGGGGCTGTGACAACGCGGTCATGTAGACCCGTGTACTTTGGGTGTGTGTAGAATCTGTCTGATAACCGGTGTTAATTTTGATGTCTGTATTAGTGTGTGTTATCTGTTTTTAATTCAAGTAAGGACTGTGGACGATAATTTCAAGTAGTTCCTACTTTTGCTACCAAATGCTACCGCCCACGACACCTAGCTTGCGGACTTGGCTACTAGATGACATCGCAGTCAGCACCTGGTGGCGAACGTTGGAACTAATACAGCGTTATCAATTCTAACCTACACATTTTGGCTTTACACAAGTGTAGTTAGTGGAAGGTTCGTTTTCATGCCTTAAATCTATGACATGGGACCACTGGCTTTACTTCACCCCCGAAGGAAGGCATACTGAGGGATTTTAACGCTCTTAAAATACACGACGACTTTGGCCGGGTTTGAACCCGCGACCTTGGGCATAGGAGCTCAGCATGCTACCAACTACTCCACCGAAGCCGCCTCCATTTATTTAGTAAACTCTTATTTGTCTTTTACATATACCGGTAGTTCCAGTCAGTTTATATTTATTTGTATTCATTTTAGGAGTTTTAAGAAACTTCCAACAAATATTTAAGAAAATTATGGTGATCTTTTTCTATTTTAAATCACTTTTTCCTCAGTAATGTTAGTAGTCAGAAGCTACTGAAATAGATGATGCTCTAAGTTCTTAAATTTTAATTGCATGTTAATTAAACTTAATTTGTAATACATTTGCTGAAAAGAATTACAATGTAATCGAGACTGGTACAATATAACTTATGAGTATTGGTCATTCTAAAGCGAAAACATTATACGAGTAAGAACATGTGCTTTATCTGGAATGGATTTCGAGATTCAGACCGTATTGTTTAATATTGTCAATTTCCCTTTGGAAGTTAACTTAATTGATTCGGTGGAAAATACATCTCTTTTTACCTAGTTATAGGTATTACTAATTTACACATCAATACGAATATTTTCTAAAGTATCATTAATTTCGTATCATAACGTATCATTTGTATCATACCAACCCAGGTATGGAGAATGTAATACCCATGACAACACCAGCTCAAGGGAGACATCTCTCCGTAAAAAGCAGTGCCTCTCCGTTTATCACCTAATATACGAATCGAACCTTATGTATTGTGCCCATTTAGCAAGAAATATGCCAATCACAGTATACCAGCGTAGCTCAATTCGGGATTTCGGGGCAGTGGTAAGTTCCCCCACTCTGTGACTCACATATTTTGGATTAATTAGAGGATACACTTGCAAAAATAACAACAAAATCAACTCCTATTTAAACATATTTAATTAATAAAATTAATGGCGCTACAAACAATTAAACAATTTAATTACTGACCCAAATATCAACTGCTTGTCCCAAATGAACAAGGGATCACAAAATAAAATAAACAAATATTGAATTCAAAAGTGTGGTTTCCACATAAACCAACAATTCTTACTTAGTCTCACTTCCATAAAGCACTAACATTAAGTTTACATAACTCTGAGCTCTTTGGCTCCATGCATTGGCATTATTACGGTGTCATTCTTGTACACCTCAAACATTAGCTTTTATATTTTCTTATTTCTCAAAAACAAATATATAATTATATTTAAAATCTCTGTTAATTATTTAATTCAATATTTTGGGCATGTCCACACATTCAGCTGTTATCATCTCTCTTTATTTCACAAACATATTAAGGTAATCAGAAAATCAATTGTGTACTCCAGAGCGTGAAGGTACTTGACACAGTCAAAAAACTATAGTTACTCCCGAACTCAGTTGCCTTCAATCAACTCGTGGAATCCCACGTCCATACATTATTACATTAGGGATTGTTATTTATCTCTTATGTCTTAAATAGACCATTATCATATAAGAAACTACGATCTGAACCGGCAAACGAAATATCTATCTTTAAGGACCTCGGTTCAACGCCCGGGTCGTTTACAACTTTAAACACTCCTGGTGTATTCGTTTCTCTTTAAAACAGCTTACGAGACGGTCTCAGTTCCTTCTCGCTTTAAGAAGGCTAGACTCCACTACATGGGATGCGATTTATGACACGTTAGGGTGGGGAGACATCCCGTCTGACCCAACACTTAGTAGCTTATTTTCAAGGCTTTCAAACCAAACCTTTCCATTCATACAGTTCTGAGGAGACCAGGCTTTATTGTACCGTAACATTCAAACAACTATTCTTTGGTTCACAGACCATTTTTATATCCTTGGCATTTATTAATTATGAGAGGGTCCTCATTGATTGGGAAGATTAAATACACATACGACGACGAAGAATTTCAGGGGCTTTTATCATAAGAAGATCCTGCATTCGAATCTCTTCAGGTGCCTCGGGAACAAATCCCTACAGAGGACTTATACAAAAATGCGATTTAGAGTCGGCCGTGGCCCAAAGACATACGCTCAATAATACCATATATTAGCTCCCTTTTTAAATACATACACAATGCCTCGTGATACCAATGTCACAAATAGAGGACTTACACAATTATCAATTCACTGCAATCAACTACCCTCCATAAGTAATGTACCAAGTATTTAACCACTACGCGTTCCTAGCGTGACACTTTAATATTATATTTGCGCTCATTATGCGCTATGCATTATTTTAAGCCGAAAATGTCTTCCCAAGAACTGGTAAATCTCTTTAGTAACAATTCATATTATTTTAATTCACATATTAATCTTTCCATGGTCGATAAATCGCTCCCTATTTTAAAATATTCCATTGAACCTCATTTCTTACACATACGTTAAGGCTTAACGTTCTTATGTTCATATCAATTTATTTGATTTTTATTTAACATTTCCATATTTAATTATTATTATTATTATCTTTATTCTTTATACAAGCTCAAAGGCTATCTCTTTCATATCTCAACTTTACTTTATTTCAATGTCTTTTATGATAATTAAATGATATTTCGCTTGCTCTTATGACATTTGTTAAATACATTAACCCTTTATTCACATATTTCTCTACGGAATTTATTCTTTATATAATTATTCATAATTTCTCTATTTATTTTACTATTGTTCAGACCGTATTCTTGATTATTCAATATTCATTCATTAAAACACATCCCTTTCACTCTAAAACTCCGGTGAGTTGTACACAATCAATTTCTGACACCAAAATAAAAAAATGAATTTTGTACTTACATATTTTCAGATCATCCCATGATCTTAAATCTGGTGTGGCGTTTCATTTTTGGGCCCACTTCGAACTGTTTACACCATATTGAAGGTATTCATTTTACTTAAAAACACTTTTTGACCTATATCTAGAACACTTAATATTGACGACATTTTTATATACTGGTGTGTTCCTTTTGAACACATAATAACACTAAAAATATTATCTAACACACAATCTTGATTATTTTACACTTCACAATTACTCGATCACTAGGCCGTACTTTTGGGCCTATCACACGTGATCTTAAATTCCCGTTTCCAAGGGTGAGATTTATCTGATGTCGGCTTCCTATTCTGAAGAATCCGAAAGTCCCGATACATCTACTGTTCCCTGGAGTTCAATTCTGCTATTCCTATCCTGGATAACTGGCTATTATCTCGCTTGAACGGCTTCTCTGTAGATCTGTCTATTGATCCTAACGAGAGTCTATATGGATCGAGGTCTCCTCTAAGACCTATAGATTTAGATTTTAGCAGCTAGCACTTCTTGATTCTAGTACTATTAGAATTGTTCGTCTGCTATCTGGAGCTAATGTCTATAGTCTCCTATTCTATTTATTTGAACTGTTTTAACGCTCCTACGTTCGAACCTTATTCTGTTCTTCCTTTTTAGGTTGCTTCAACTTAAATAACAGTTTATCTGTCTGGTACGATACTTCCGTGCGTTATGATCTGTTCGTTCGAACCTTTAACGACCTATCGCCTTTAAGTCCGACGTTCGCAGCCTGCTCTGACTATATCTTGCGAATTTTTAACTTGTATACAGTCGGCCTAAATCCTATAATTAGGATTTTCCTAATACTTCACTACGGCGATACTTTTAAAATTTCGTCTTGACTGCTCCTTATGGAGGCGAGCAGTCGTTACTACTGTGACGCCTGTGGCTATTGGATCTTACTTCGGTGATGTAAAATAGCGTCTCTCCCCTCAAGGAGTACTGGTATCTGTTATCGATGTAACGCAGAGTTACGTCCCCTCACGGACTGTCGGAATGATTACTTCTACGTCGTGGAGCAGCACTTCCCCTCACGGAATGCTCGTAGGACTGATGCGATGTGACGTGATACAGCACCTCTGGCTGTCTGAATACTGCATTCGGTGCTTATACTTGTTGCACAGTATGACCTCCCCTGAGGTTCATACGTTTGAAGACTTTGATGCAGCACCTCCGGTCACGGAGTGCTCGTTGTAACTGCTTTCAATGATGATCGTGACACAGTGACGTGCCCGCAGGCTGATGATAACTGCATATACGGTGATGTAGCCTTACGCCCCTCACGGGCTATTCGAAACTGCATGATTAGCTTGGAAACGCCCGAAGCTTTATACTGTTTTACTACAAAAAAATAAGACTCAAGCCTTTCCTGTGGTCAACTTCTAAAATAATGGTGCCACAAATATAAAAATTATATCTTCCGAAAGCTTGTCTTTTCAATGTCAAATGATCTTATTGCACCTCAGAATCGATCGTGCAATTCGGAGATATTAATTAATTTCTCGTCCTCAATTGTGTGGGTGTTGCATTCTTTTTGATCTCTCCCCTCCACAGAGGCTTAGGTAATTCACCGATGACGTCGTCTTACGTCGGCAGTCTATTTCTGCACAATTATTACATGGTTTCTCTATACTGAAAAATCTCTCATTCAAAATGGTTTACTGTACTGTGCTTGTTTACTCATTATTATGCTCGTAAACGTGTTAATTTTAATTATTCCTCTTCTGGTGCGTATGCGACGTTGTCAATTTCCAGCCACGTCAGCTTGAATTCCGATTCAGGCTTCTCTTTCTATCACGGTGGAAACTTCCACTCAGTTATTAATACTCGTGACCAGCCCTCTCTGAAATGTTAAGTGGGGTGATCTCATCTAAGGAGCAGCTGTCCCTAGTTGCTTGCACAATGTTAAACTACATTCCTGGCTTAAAATCTCTCTCCGTTCCTTTAAGAAACTATACGTTTCTTTCATTTCTTCCTTAAGGACATTGGTTCGACCGTCATGGACCCTATGGCCCATGGGTTCAGTATAAAACATTGAACTCCCCCTCAAGCTACATAAGAATTTTAACCCCTAAATGATATTATGTTTCTAACATATTCAGACACTTGATTTGTTTTATCAACAGTTACAGTATGTAATTCTTAATAATACTACGCCAATCAATACAAATTAAGAAACAACTCTTCAACTGTTGAACATCCATTCAATTGTTGTTCATGTTTCAGCTTGACAATGAAGCCTTCTCCAGCTAAAAGTTCAATTAAGAAGAATAATTAAGATATCGCTGTATCTAAACTATAATTTACTGATTTCAAAGAACAATAATTTGCTCTGATTAAACCTCAGAAATAATTATTAAAAGAAATGGATATCCTTACGAAGAATGAATTAAAATATATACAGAGTGTCCCGGGAGGAAGGGTCTATACGTTAAGAAGTCATTCTAAAGCGAAAAAATTATATGAGCGTGTGCTTTATTTGAAATGGTTTCCGAGATACAGACCGTATTGTGTAATGCCCGTAGCTCACGGTGAAATGTTTCTTAAAATTTATTTTACAAATAATTTTATAAAAATTTGCGAAAGAAAGCTGTAGTTGTTCACGGTAAAATTATTTTATAAAATCCGTGGATGTATCAGGGTCCCCATCTACCGATAAACTTCTGAACCAAGAATCAGCTGTTCAACACACATTGGTTTGAGAGTATGGCTCAACAAACAAAGCAAACATTGCAAAGAATGCTGCTTTAGCTACAATTATATGTCGTACAATGGTAAAAAGGAAGAAAAGAAATGCTAGGAAGTCATGGACTCGGGAATGGATAAAAAGAAGAGAAGAATAGAGTGTAACCTATATTTTATGAGTCCCCCATGACAGTTTTAATGTAGGCTCGTAGGTTTGTTATTTCTTTATATCATGTTATCGTGTTGGCAACGTGTTCAATTGCATTGGACACGTCTGCAGTAGACGCAGTGTCATTATTATTATTATTACTATTATCATATACGTATACTTTTTATTATTAATTATTCAATGTAATTGCCAGTCACTTGTTGGTGAGATATTTCTGTCGCTGGTCACGAGAAAGAGTAGGTGCCCTTGCAAGTGGTGGTACCTATCCAAAGGGCTAGAACTATGGCAAATGAGCTCACTTGTGTCTGTTAGAAGATGGCCTTGTATGAACTACTGGATGTAGACGAGAAGGGAAGAAGCCCTTAGGCGTGGAACCGGGTGTGTCAGACAGCCGAACAAGGGGACTGCTTGGAGTGGCTTGGGAACAATGTGACAATAGTGATTCTGAGAAGACTTCCTGGTATGAGCTGTGGCATTGAGACTGAGTGCACTGCTGCAAGATGATTGTCTCTCTGGACAGTGAGATGACTGGTTGGGTAGTGTGTTTCTCTTGAGCTGAGTGCTTCGTGTTTCGACGGAGGGTGATTGGGTTCTTACTGTTATGCCACAATCACAGTAGCGCTGATGCATATGCAAATAATTGTGCAACCTTGAAGAGGACCGAGAAATGTGAAGGCATGGCTGACCAGCTTCAAAGTGGTGGAGAGGTGAAATGGACATATGGGGCAGACGACGGCATTACCGGTAATGTGAAAACCAACTAAGAAATCTTTACAGCCCTAAATATTATTATTATTATTATTATTATTATTATTATTATTATTATTATTATTATATTATATATTTTTAATTGCATTTCTTGTGTGTCACTCTTTGTTATTATATTTATCCATTTCTTGCATGCAGCTTCAGAATATAAAGTAATTTTAAATTGGATAGTTTCTTTTTAGTTAGATACATGTAAACCTTCCTTCGTCTTTATTAATTTATAGGAGGTTTTGGTAAGGCCTATGTACGAGCCAGTTCTTTCAGAATATCTGCACACGCCCGGAGATAAGAAGAGTTTCAAAAAGGTGGATTTGTTCAATTACAGTACTAATTATGTCATTTGCTTAAATTTTAAAGAAAGGCCGTTTATGAGGCAGAATATTCATTTTTATTTAATTTTTGTATCTTCAAAGTTACAAATGGCTTCTCTGAGTGAAGCCAACTTGTGGCTAGAATTGAAAGATTACAAGAGGAATGCTGTCCTTGGTCGAAAATGAGTTGAGGTTAGAAGATCAGAATTCATATAGGAATTTTCTAAGAATGGAGGAAAGCAGTTTTTAAAAACTCCTAGATCTCGTTGGACCCAAAATTATTCGACAGGACACTTAACATGAGGCAAGCCATTTCTCCTGAAATGAGACCAAGTGAGTTCGAAGCCCGTTTATCTTCTCCTTCACATCAGCCTGGATTGTGTTCGGTCGAATTTGTGAAACATATTCGGCGATTGAGATTTCTGCCTCCCTTCTTGCATTTCTATTGTGGTATATGGGTGTTTTAACCTCATACAAACACTGATATTTCTGGTACTCGTCCAGTAAAACACTAACAGCTTCCTTATTCCAGCCGGAGCCTGCCATTTTCGAAGTGTTTGTTTACAAGCGAGCTTCACAATCTTCTCACCACGTGGCGCCAGCATCATCTTCATGTCAGCTTCCCTGATTGGTTCGTTTCGTAAAATTAATTTTACGGAATAGAACATGTCCTATTTTATGGAAAGTTTTATCAAAGGTTTTATAAAATTTGAATTTGACCGTGAGCAACAGAAATTTTATAAAATTAAATTATTGTACAATAAATTTGAAGGAAATTTTTACCGTGAGCAACGGGCATAAGTGTCACTTTCCCTTTGCAAGTTATGTGTAATTATTGTGTAATTGTCCATTTCCTTTTACAACTTATTCTCAAAAATACCCCCACCAAGCTCTTACTCTTACTCTTGCAGCTCTTACTGACAGATGCTATGTTGCTAATGGGAGCTGATGTCTCTCTTCTTTAATGAGCGCACAAGCATTTAAAATCCGAGTAAGCAAGTCCTCCCTTGTAGATTTCGTTCTTTAACCAACCCCACACACAATAATCTAGCGGCGTAAGGTTGGGTGACCTTTGTGGCCATGCAACACCACATCCGGGGCCTATACAACGTCTAGGATAAATTTGATTGAGATACTGTATCACTGGTCGTGCGGAGTGTGCAGGAGCTCCATCCTGATGAAAGTACATTCCAACCCTTGTAGCTAAAGGGACATCCTCCAAGTACTCAGGCAGCTGATTGTTCAGAAGAGTCACCTTGTATTCTTATCGGATATCTTGTATATCTCTTTAGGAGTCACCCTGTGTTCTTGTGTGACATCTTGTACACCTCTTTATGAGTCACCCTGTAATCTTGTCTGACATCTTGTGCACCTCTTTAGGGGTCACCCTGTATTCTTCTCTGCCATCTTGTACACCTCTTTAAGAGTCACCTTGTATTCTTATCTGGCATCTTGTACTGTATTTTGCTCTGACATCCTGCACACCTCTTTAGGAGGCACCCTGTATTCTTGTCTGACATCTTGTGCACCTCTTTAGGAGTCACCCTGTATTCTTCTCTGCCATTTTTACATCTCTTTAAGAGTCACCTTGTATTCTTATCTGGCATCTTGTATAACTCTTTAGGAGTCACCCTGTATTGTTATCTGGCATCTTGTACTGTATTTTGCTCTGACATCCTGCACACCTCTTTAGGAGGATTCTTATATGGCATCTTGTATATCTCTTTAGAAGTCACCCTGTATTCTTGTGTTCGCTTCGCTCAAAGCCCCAGGTCGCTCGACGCACCAGGACTCTTTCAACAGACTCCAATAACCATTAGCTTCTGCTTTCCGCGTGGCTGCATGACGTCACGCACTCGCTTCCCGCGCGGCTGCATGACGTCACTTCCGTCTCCTTCTCCGTAACGCATAACGTTGGACCCAAGCATAACGACGAAGTCGACAAGATCATTTGAAATGATAAAACAAACAGGATTACAAAGGGGCCGTTTAAATTCATATGTTAATTAGACAGGAGTGAGGAGGCAGAGGGGGGGGGGGGGGGAGGGGCGAAATTCATGGAAAGATGAGAAGAATGAGTGATTAATAAGATTGAGGGGATTTCAACGGGGTGAGGTGCTGCAATTTTGGTTGGCAATAGTGAGAAAGCTGCGGCATTTACGAACGTGTGAGGAGTTGCAGGTGGAGGAGATTTAGATCTGATGATCATTAATCACTCGTTCCTAGCTGCTGCAGGGTGCACGAGGCAATGAAATGTTGTCAAATCGTTGCACGACGACGAGGTGGGTGAACGAAGCTCTCCTTCCATTGATTTATCATTATGTTCCCACGTTTAAGTCCAAGCAGAGAATGGACGATTTTGCTACATCGGGATACCGGGTTTGAAGGCTAAGAAATTAAGCTATAAACATCGATATGTACGACGTTATACGGACATTAGAGTCTATAAAATCAAGTGTGAGTGGGATTAATGAGGAATTGTTAAAAATTATGAGGTGGAGTATTGTGCCACACTTATCGTTTCTTTTTTATTTTATTCTTTCTCAACAATGGGACAGCGCGTGTGAATGGAAGGAGGCTCAGGTGATACTTATTTACAATGGAGAGAGAGAGATGGGTGGTTGCTAAAGGCCTTTCAGTTTAAACAGTAGTACTGTATATGAACGATTTTATGTAAGATGTAGCATTATGTTGGATGGTTGGGTTAGAGGTTATTTTTATGAACTTTGGGTAGAGACCGTCACACCAGTCCCTGCCGCGACGCAGTAACGCATTTTAGTTCCTTCACGCCTCCTCTGAAACAAATGACACGTGATGCCTCCCGGTATCCCGTTGTAGCAGAATCGTTCATTCTCTGCTTGGACTTAAGCGTGGGAACATAATGATAAATCAATGGAAGGAGAGCTTCGTTCACCCACCTCGTCGTCGTGCAAAGATTTGATAACATTTCATTGCCTCGTGCACTCTGCAGCAGCCAGGAACGAGTGATTAATGATCAGTGAGTAGTGTCCACTTCCAAATACTTTAAAAATAACATAAAAAGTATTCTTTTGGGCGTGTAATTGTGATTCATATTTCTATATATTCAGGGAAATGCTGCCTTTCATCCTTCTTATAAGTAGGAACCGTATCCTATCAACTTAAACCAGTAGAGCACGTGATATTTAGTTTCGGTTTTAAAAGTGACGCGAACAATCAGCCCACCTAGGAAGTCCCACTCCTCCCACTGTTCGGTGGCCACCCCCCGGTCATGTCGTTAAAGAGACTGCTGTGTCGGGCTCTATACCTCATCCACGGAATCGGTGAAGTAGGTTTGCGCATGACGTCACACGGAGGAAGTGAAAAGAGAATGCGATGGGAGGAGCTTGGCAGCCCAGCCATTGAGAGAGTTGGTTGAAGCCAAGGTCGCGCCACCCTCCTGCGTCAATTATTCAGTGGCATCGCGCCTCATTGGATCAGTCAGTCGAGTCACTCCTATGTGCAGACTACGTGTTTTCACACTGGCATTTCGCCGATTGCTTGGACGGAGTGTAGTTAACAAGCACGCAGAAATAAATAGGAACGAATTTTCTTGTGAATCCCAATTAGATGGTTTTCAGCAAGATATACGGTACTTCAAACTTTGGATAAAAGTGTGCAGGATGACTACATAGCCATTGATCTATCGAATCTTTTGCTTGGTGAAATCACAAAAGCTTATTAAAGAAGATGAAGGGATTAAGTCTGGACAAAAGAGTTCATGTTCAAAGGAATCGCGTTGAAGGTACCTTTTGAGAACAAGGCATGGTGGTAAGAGGCTTATCTCAGAGCAGTAAATAGAGATTTTCGTTGTTTCTAATGTTACATAGTCTGTAGAAATATTAAGAATATTAATGGTTGTGATGTATTTCAAAGGGATTTGGTTAATCCAAATTGGATTCAGAGAAATGGCATGGAGCGAAACAGTTTGGCCAATAAAATCGCTTATTAAGTAATGTTTAGTTTGCTGGAGATTGTAGATATTTAGGTATTACCGGTACTGTTGTAGGGGATAGTTTTAATTGGAGAAAACACATAGGGTAGAATGCATACAATGCATAGAATGCATGGGACAATGAAAATGTTGAAAGCTGGTGAAAAGGAAAGCAATGACAGAAACTTGATCGAGTGCAAGACACTAGTGATTCACTTTGAACCTAGAAGATACACAAAGCATGATTGACTGAAAGCAACACCTTTTCTTTTGTTTCAGTGGACTGTTACTGTTACGCAGGTCGCAACTTATGGAGGTAAGTAAAAATATTATTAGTTACTGACTATAAATACCGACTTGCGTATCACCTGATACAGATGTGGAGCATCTCATATTTATGGTTAAAGTAAAGCAAAGCATTGGTTTTTTTCGACACCCCCCCATGAATACTTTTCCAACGGCTCTTCTTTCCTATCTACGATTCACAGTACTCAGCTCTCCAAAAACACATTTAGGTCCCCGAAGAACACCCTACCCTTAATAAAAATCCTTTACAAGTATAGGTCCAGTAGTTTTAAGCTTACTGTTGCCTAAACAGAAGAGATAAATAAGTTTGGCAGTTATAGGGGCAGGAACACTTCCCGCTATCAACCGGCAGCGACGTAAGAAGCAGACTCTCCCATCCCGACCGACAGATGAGAGATGCGATCACCATCCATCACTCAACCACCAAACAATCCTCTGTCCTGAACCCCTGCACAAGGTGGTAGGATACTGTGCCCAACATAGCTTCCCCGATTAAGCACGGATTGGCAACCCTGCGGGAGGCCTTGCGCGACGCACCATATGTCAACGCTGTGTGCGAGTCGGTAAGGTGACGTGAAGTCACATGAGTTACGAACGTCGGCCACGAGTCATGAACGCAATCTAATGGCTGGTTCTGAGATCTTAAAGCGCTTGAAAAACATTACATTGTTCTTTTGGATTATTTAGTTGATGGAAGAGGCAAGAAGAATAGGCTATTATAAGAATTGATAATAACCACATTTATTTGTGAGTTGATAACACATCACCGTGGGTCAAGTTTGTATGTCCATTTTTGAACGGGGAATAATGTAATGCCTTGGTTCGACACAAGAGTGCGAGGTGGCTGACCGCGTGCTGGCCACGTCTCTGGCGATCTGACACATTTGGAGAGGCAGACACATGATTTTTGGTGCGCGACCGAGACAGTGTTCCGAAGTATTGGAATTGAGTGATTTAATATTCGATCGTGATCGTGTGTGCTGGGCCACCACAGGTCTAAGTGTCGCCGTATATCGGGCGTGATTTTATCAGAGTCCTGAGAGGCCATGTAATTACGTGTCGCCGTGTATTTTACCGGGCGCGATTGCTATATCAGATGGCCGAGTCTAACGTGTACTAGCGCAAACGCATATTGACTTGAGAACGAAAGAACTAGCCCAGCGTTACATAGCATTAGATGTGAGCTACAGTACAACATTTTGTGCAGAGAACATTCGAGAATAGGCGAGGCACTTATCGTCGAAGGAGGACTTGCTGATGCAATTGTATTTCGACAATCCAAATGCAATTTCTGAACAATTATTTGAATTATTACTAGACCTGGGATTTTAAGGCAAATGCCTATTTCGTTCCTTACGAAATAACATGTTTTTTTAATATCTTGACGTTTCATGATAAATCCCTTACATTAATATAGTTTTATAGTGCCCTAAAATGCCTATTTGGGCCTTTAGAGCCTATTTCACTATTTTAGTGCCTAAAAATGCCTATTTTCTACATTTAAAATAAAATTCAACTTCTGTAATTTTTACAATCACGCAATGGACATCCCTGGAACGAGCAGAACAGCAGAGGGTGGGTTTTTCACAGAAATGTGCTCTTCCCAGACAACTGTCACCAAAGGAATGCTGAGTGAAGAGTGGATGTGGAGGATTAGCTCAGAAGAACAACGAGCAGGTAGTCAAGGACGTACTGTGTCGAGTGACGGGGTGAGGGGGAGGATTATCTAGGAAGAACAAGGAGCAGGTAGTAAGAAGCGACATACTGTGTCAAGTCGCCAGTGAAAGAACATCTGTTTAAGTGAATATAGTTCATCATGCCTAAAACGAAATCATCTAAGAGTGCGCTTATACAACAATGGCTTGTACAATTTCCAGGGATGACTTTTGATGGCAAGATTATTTTCTGCCAGTACTGCAATAAACAGGTATGTGCCTATATCTTAAATTTCATATTAATCTAAAATTAAGGTTTTGATATTGGCTTCTCTAATTAATTGTAGAGACCTACTGTCGGCGCAGAAAGTATGTGCAGTCGAGTTTAAACGCTAATACAATTTGAACCAGTCCACCAATCTAAAATATAAATACACCATCGTAAAGCGTGTTTTATTCTGCGTTATCTCCTGTTACATGCATATTTCTATTGTGTTTCTGGTGAAAGATATATTAGGCGGAATGCAAAAAATACCTATTTTCTTGTCCGTTTTTTTGTAAACAACGACTTTGTAGTTTAATTACATGAAAACGGAGAGCCTGTCGCTCGATTTCAAATAAAAATCGGTATAAAATACAGAAATCATTGTAAGTTTTCGGTATACAACGATTTGAAACAAAAACCTTCAGACCTTTGATGAACTCAGTCTCGATTTCGGAAGACCACCCAGTATCAAACGGACAGTCTTTTACAAAAACAATAACTTTTTTCCAACGTGTGTAGAGTAATTAAACTTCATAAATATATTTATAATAGTGCATTCCATAATCCACCTAAATTTCATGAAAGTCGAACAGTACGTTTTCATGTAACGGTACTACAAAGTTGTTGTTTACAAAAAAAAAGAAAATAGGTACTTTTTGCATTCCACCTAACATAACTTTCACAGGAAACATAATAAAAATATGCATGTACCAGCAAAGAATGCAGAATAAAACAAGCTTTACGATGGAGTGATTGCATTTTAGATTGGTGGACTGGTTCAAATTTTATTAGCGTTTAAACTCGACTGCAGATACTTTCTGCGCCGACAGTAGTCCAGGCGACCTGGGTTCGATTTCCAGTACCGGCAGTAATTTAGAAATCTATGAGGTCTGGAAGGGTGTTGACCCAGCATCGTGAGGACAATTGAGAAACTACGGTGGGCAGGGTTCACGGAGGCAAGGCAATACGGCTGAGGGATGTATCGTGCTGACCACACGCCACCCAATATCTGCAGGCCATGAGCTGGGCAGCAACCGTTATTGAAAGCCAAGGCCCTTCGGGGACTGTAGTGTTCTTGTTCTTAATTAACTTTAGAGTAATAATGGCTTAATTTAAATAGTTCAAAATTACAAATTTTATTCAATAGCTCACCTTTTCTATTCCTCATCTTAGTCTCTAATTGACATCACTTTATTGTGTTTTAGATTTCACATGAGAAAAAATGCCACCTTCAGCAGCATGCAGATAGTGCCAGTCACAAAGCGAAAGCAGCCATGAAAAGTAACATTAGACAGACTCTGCTCACACAAACTATATCTCCTACAACTCATAATGGTTTCTATGCTGATATGTGTAGAGCCCTAGTTGCAGCAAATATCCCCTGGAATGCTGTGCATAATCCGGTTTTCAGAGATTTTTTACAGAAATACACCAAGCAGCACATCCCATCAGCATCTACATTAAAGAAAAACTACTTAGATATTTGTTACAATGAGGTCATTTTGTCAATCAGGGAGGATATTGGGGAGTCTTGCATATGGTTGTGTGTGGACGAAACCACCGACTCTGTGGGCAGGTACATTGCTAACCTTATAGTAGGAAAACTGGAACCCAATCAGGCATCTACCGCTCACCTTATTTGCTCTAAACAGCTTGAGAAAGTCAATAGTCGAAGCATTGCATACTTCATCAACAAGGGGTTGCAATTGTTGTATACTGGGGGTGTTGATGATTCTAAAGTCCTTCTCCTTGTCTCCGATGCTGCTTCCTACATGATTGCCACTGCACCTCTCCTCAAAACTTTCTATCCTTCTTTAATTCATGTTACTTGCATGGCCCATGCCTTGCATAGACTCGCAGAAACAGTTAGGGCCGAGTTTCCTGCAGTAAATACTCTCATTTCAACAATGAAGAAAGTGTTCTGTAAGGCTCCATCAAGAATAGCCATCTTTCGAGAGAAACTCCCCTCTATTCCCCTTCCACCACAGCCAATCATCACCCGTTGGGGTTCCTGGATGGAAGCTGCCCTGTATTATGCAGAACATCTTGAGGAAATCATGACTGTGATAGACAATGTGCCTTTAACGGACAACTCTGCATGTGTGTCGTCTGTCAAAGAACTGTTAAATGATTGTTCCAGTGTTCAGAGAGACATTGCGTATATTCAGGCAAAATTTTCATTTCTTCCAGTCACCATTACAAAAATGGAGGAAAAAGGAAACAGTCTCAAACAGCAATTTTCTGTAATTGAAGAAGCTGAGAATGACATACAAAGTGCTAGGGGCAAGGTAGGGGATAAAATAAGAGACAAGTGGTCTAGTGTACTGCTGAAGAACCCAGGTTATTCAATGCTGAAAAGGGTACATCAGGTAATGGATGGGGAAAAGGTAGACTTACCAAGTGAAATTGAATTGAAAAATGTAGGTAAATTTTCCTATGCCCCTCTAACATCTGTGAGTGTGGAGCGCTCTTTTTCTGCTTTCAAAATGATTTTAACAGACAAAAGACACAGCCTGAGTGTGGAAAATTTGGAGAAGATTATTGTTATGTACTGTAAAGCGGAAACACAAGAATCTAAGAGATGGAGAGGGGAAAGCAGAATACAGACGTCTGAGAAATGAGGTTAACAAGAAGTGCAAGGAAGCGAAAGAAGAATGGTTGAAAGAGAAATGTGCAGGTATAGAAAAGTGTCTGAAATTAGGAAAAGTAGACACAGCTTATCGAAGGATTAAGAATACTTTTGGGGAAAAGAAGACTAAGTGCTGTAATATTAGGGACACAAATGGAAAGCCTCTAACAGATAGGGAAGAAAAGCTTGAGAGATGGAAAGCTTACATAGAGTGCTTGTATAAGGGAAAGGAGATTGAGAATCATGTAATGGAAAGGGAGGAGGAAACTGATGAGGATGCAAAAGGAGATTTAATATTGAGATCAGAATTTGACAGAGCATTAGAGGACTTAGGCAGGAACAAAGCACCAGGCATAGATGATATACCGATTGAGTTGCTACGCTGCATAGGAGATGAAGGTCTGATCAGGTTATTTCACTTGGTGTGTAGGATTTATGAGACAGGTGAGGTACCCCCTGATTTCAAGAAGAATGTTATCATCCCTATACCAAAGAAAGTGGGAGCTGACAGATGTGAAGATTACCGTACAATCAGCTTGATTACTCATGCTTCAAAGATCCTGTCTAGAATAATTTACAAGAGGATTGAAAGCCAGATCGAAACGGAGTTGGGTGAAGACCAGTTTGGTTTCAGGAGAAATGTAGGAGCCAGGGAAGCTGTACTAAGTCTTAGGCTGAATTTGGAAGGTAGAATAAGGAAAGATAAGAGAACGTTCATGGCATTTGTAGACTTAGAAAAGGCTTTTGATAACGTTGATTGGACTAAATTGTTTGACATTTTGAAAATGATTGGAATAAAGTACAGGGATAGGAGGGTGATATACAATCTATACAGAAACCAGACAGCAGTCATTCGAGCTGAAGGATATGAGAGAGAAGCTGGTATTCAGAAAGGTGTAAGGCAAGGCTGCAACTTATCACCCATACTTTTCAATCTTTACATTGAACAAGCAATGAAGGAAATTGGAGAAAAATTTAAAGTGGGAGTGAAGATTCAAGGAGGAATAATTTCAACTCTGAGATTTGCTGATGACATCGTCATCTTGGCCGACAAGCCTGAGGATTTGAATGAGTTTTTGAATGGTATGGATTCCGTCTTACGGAAGGACTTCATGATGAAAATTAATAAATGTAAAACAAAAATACTGGAATGCAGCCGAAATAAATCAGAAACCTCTATGGAGATCAAATTGGCAGGTGAAAAGCTGAAGGAAGTAGGAGACTTCTGTTACTTAGGAAGCAGAATAACCAGTGATGGACGAAGCAAAGAGGATATAAAAAGTAGGTTGGCTCAGGCAAGTAAAGCCTTTCTACAAAAAAGGAATCTGTTGACATCGAATATAGATTTAGGTATTAGGAAGTCATTTTTGAAAGCCTTGGTCTGGAGCGTGGCACTCTATGGAAGTGAAACTTGGACTATTGGTACAGCAGAAAAGAGGAGAATTGAGGCATTTGAAATGTGGTGTTACAGGAGAATGATGAAGATCAGATGGGTAGATAGGGTTACAAACGAAGAGGTATTAAGGCGAGTGGGAGAGGAGAGATGTTTCTGGCGACTGCTAATGAAGAGAAGAGATAGGTTGGTAGGACACATACTAAGACACCCAGGAATAGCAAGCTTAGTTATGGAAGGAAGGGTCGAGGACAAGAACTGTAGGGGTAGACCAAGGTTAGAATATGCTAAACAGATTGCCTCGGATGTAGGGTGTGGTAGCTATGTAGAGATGAAACGATTAGCTCAGGACAGGGACGCATGGAGAGCTGCATCAAACCAGTCAAAAGACTGAAGACTCAAACAACAACTGTAAAGCAAACTACGAATGAAAGTACTGTAGGAATGTTCCTCACAAATAAATAAACACATACTCGATTCGCGTTTCCACCGTTATTGGATGCCTACAGTGCTGTAATTGTGTACAGTGATTTTAGTATTAAGGTTTTAGATCAGTACTGATAATGATTATCATATAATCCAAAACATTTTTTGACACATTACTTTTTGTATTGTTTTTCATAAATGTATTTTTTATTCCGTCTTAATTTTGCAGTTATTTCGGTTAAGAATAGGGATACCACGTTTGTTAAAGAAATAAAGTAACACGTTACAGTTTAAGTGTATATTGTAATATTTTAAAGTCTATTTCCTGCCTATCCACACATTTTGAAAACATATTTTAAGTGCCTAATTTCTCTTTTAAAAGCCTATTTACTTGTTTTAAAAGCCTATTTACTTGTTTTAAAAGCCTATTTTAGGCGCCTAAAACTAATTTTTTTAGAGCCTAAAATCCCAGGTCTAATTATTACTTATATAAAGCTTGTGACAATTCGCAAAGAGGAAGGATTGTGTCTACAGTGGAACTGTTAGTAGCACAGGAACTTACGATTTCCAGAATGGAACTTGGACATTTTCGAACCTGTGCTATTTAAGTGTCGAGTCAGGAATGTTTCAGTGAGAATTGCCACTAAATAATCTTGCACATTGTCTCTCGGTATGGTTTTCATTACACTTAATAATCCATACTAACAATGAACATTTAAAAGCTCTGATTTCTGGGTCCTCCGAACACAAATATTGTAATCAGCCGAACCCAGTACCGATGATCCAACATACACCAAGAAACAAATCAACCACCTGGCTCACTCGCAATGCGCGACGTGGCCCGTCCAAAACAATTATAACATGCAAACAATAATAATGAAGCAAGGATCCTATTCGGAATCCTTATTTATGGCTCATGCTAAACGTTTAAAGCATGTACGAAGAAGAATACTGAGTTACAATTCTTTCTCCTAACATGAAATATACAACACACCAAACAAACCCGTGAGAACGCATAACCCCATTAATATATAACGGCACGATCTCCCCCTAATAGCCTATATAAAAGGTAGTAGATCCCTGAACACAAATGAAATCGTGGCAAACAGGCAAAATACATGAATTTCACTAAATGGTATCTCCACTTTTAAACGTTAAAATCATATATTCCTAAATACCGCGGTGCTCCGTACATCTTGGGACCACCTCTAACCAGACGCCATGAGAAGTATCTAAGCTAACCTAGACGATAACAGAAGCTTCACACGCATAGGAATGTGGACGGTACACACCCGCAAAGAGAATTTTAGTTTCGGTAAGAGAAATGTCAAGTATAATGTATTCAGGCCTCATATTATGTTCACCAGGAGACTGACTTAGCACGCTATATTTTATGTTATCCCTATGATAAACTGCAACACCACCTCCACCTACGGTTAATCTGTCATTTCTAATGACTTTATAGCCAGTGATAGAGACAGCAGCTTCTCGAATTGAGGGCTTGCAAAAGGATTATCAAATGCAGGCCTGACTTGTGGCAATGTCAAATGGCTAAATGTCTAAGCGTAATGACGAGCATGCTTGAATTAATCAAAGTCTCAAAGCAATGAATATGAGAATAGAAAAATGGGAATATTTAAAGTTATAATCTTTCAAAGTTCACAAAATTAGATTCACCAACGTTGAAGTCAAAATCGAAAAAAATCAAAACATGAAATCCACCCTAGCTCTCGACAGCTAGTCTACCACACCATTAATTCCAACATGAATTCAGTTGAGCTTCCATATCATACTTCCAACCAAAAATAGGCGTGCTCCTATTAAATTCCAGGCTTATAATCGTAGAAAAATCTTATCATTCGAAGTAGTGAAGGATTTTAAAAAAATCCAAAAATAAAATATTAACTGATTCGTGGTACATAGCATGGTGGATTATGTCTTTGCCACATGTGATAACCCTTCAATGTGAATCACTTCATCACATAATTTTCTCGTAGACGAAAAATAAATATGGCTATTAATGATAATAATCATAAAAATAATTAATCAACAAATAATTACTAATTAGTTCAACCCAGTGACATCTAGCAATACTGAGTAGTCAAAACCACTTACAACTATAAATTGAAGTAATGTTTTAGCTCACCAACTGGCAGAAATAAGAAAGAATGGTACAAGCCTAGCATGCTCATGGAATGTAGAACCTCTGGAACCAATGAAGTATCCTCCATCTTCATCCAGGACCATCTTCTTCCCATTCCAGAACTCCAGGAATCCATCTTCTTCCTTGCCTCTTCCAGGAATCGAAACCTGGACCTTCCCGTTTCATGGTGGCTGCGTCCTCCAACTCCCACGGTGTGGTTATGTCATGGTGATATCATGACCTCATCTTGATGTAGATATCACTCCATCCAGTCCCCTCGTGTATAAGCTTAGTGCGTCATATTTTCTTCGAAAAGTCACATTTCATTTTTTTTTTCGATGAACAGCTGTGAATGCTTTTGAATTTTACTACATAATAATTATGTAGTTAACATATTCTGTGAAGAAATTATGGCAATATTCTGAGGATTAATCGTGATGCAAAAAGAAAATATAATGAAACACTTTGTGAATATATTAAAATATTTGTAATACTAATTATTGGTATAAGTTCATTCTAAATATGCATGACTACGCAAAGTATGGTGAATTAAGTGGTCATAGAAGTAAGCAGGTGATAGTCTAATCACTGCAATTATGTCAAAAGACGAACCACCAAAGACGTGACAAAATCCAGCATAGCGAGAGGAGTCAACTAATGATTGCGCATTCATATGAGCAATTTTTTGGCAGATTGTGTTTTTCACGCTGATAGAGGAAAGTATGTCTGATATACTATGGTCAGATGCTACCATAGGTAAAAGTTTAAAAGATCTTGTAAAGTAGTGGAAGGCATTGCCTAGTCACTCAGAAGAGAAATAGGTACAGTGACCATCAGGCTATATGTCGTCAGTCATAATCTACAGTAGCACAAACTACACCACATCTTAGAAGCTAAAGAAAAAGTTAAGTTATGACAAATGGCACATAAAAATATGAATTAGATAATTATTATTATTAAAGATAAATCGCACAAATTGTGCATATTGATGAAAACAAACTGTCATTCACAAAACTTCACAATGGATATCCCCGATTTGCACAAGAAATTACATGGTATCTACTACATTGCACCCCGCATAATTTACATACGCAGGATTCATCAGGCTCATGAAAGTATTCGGTATTACACAGTTTGTGGTGATACCCATGTACCGCCATCGAATTGAAAAAGTGTCGCAAGTCTTGATTTGTGTTCATCCATATCCTAGTCATCATGGCCTCCGTGGTGTAAAACTCGAACCAGATTTCGTCCCTTTTCTGTATTCTTTCTTGCATAAGTTTTTTCCAGGCGTTTGTGGATGGTAGCCCTCTCTTCATCCGAAGGTCCTCAATGAAAAAGGTATCCCTGGCGAGTTCATATGCTAATCTTGATTTTGTATACTTCGATATCCCCAGGGTAGCCTTCAGGAAGCGCGATTTGACTGCTTCAAGCGTCCTCAAGTCTGCCAGGGATAATTTTTCCCATATGATTTCATATGATGATATGTGTGGCGATGGGCGGTATTTTCGCGTCGAATGTCATAGCAGTTCCCAAAGAAAGCTTCGTGATTGTTTTGATATCATATATGGTTTTGGTAGCGGCTATTGCTCGAGACTTTATGTGAACTCTGTAGGCTCTTGCTGTTGTTTGCATTGTCAATCCTAGATACTTAAATGTTTTGACTGACTTAAGGGGAGTCGTTCCTAGGTATATACTGTCTCCTGAAGCCTCTCTGTCTCCTTTCCGAAAAGTCATTTTCACTGTTTTCTCTGAGCTTATTGTCATCTTGTTGTCCTTTGCCCACCAATCTAGATTGTCTAAGGCTTTTTGTACTTCAGTAATGGATCTCGAGCCAATGACCATATCATCTGCGTATAATAATATTGTAAGATTTGCTGTTCCTTGCCTAATTGGCATCACCACATCATATGTCGCAATGTTGAACAGGAGGGGGCTGAGTGGGTCTCCTTGAAGTACTCCATTGGTTTGCATTATCAAATTCGAAGTTGAGACACGGTCATCTATTTGTATGAAGTTTGTCGTCAGAATGTTACTTATCAGGTTCGTTAGTTTATTACCCTCACCCACTATGGATTCCAGTTTTGCGAGTATTAAAGGCCTGCTTAACATGTCAAAAGCTTTTGCATAATCGACAAAAACAACGTGAAATTTTCCACCTGGGTCTCGTAGTGTTTCTTCAATGTCATTGAGTAGTTAAATAATGACACAATGAAGCGCACTGCAATCTTCAGTAACATTTTGGAACTACACAGTCCTGTCATCAGATCTGGCTGGAACTGAGCTAGACATAGTTCAAAATCACTTGTCACCAGGGGCGGTTTGAGTGGGGGTGGGGTGGGGGGGGGGGTGTATCACCCCCCTCAGGTATTTTCTCAGTCGGCAAATACGACATCAGTTGGCAAATACGACATCAGTCGGCAGTCGGCAGTCGACAAATCCTGAAGAAGTCGTAACATTTCCCAAAACAGTATTTAAAAAAGCAAAACGTGGCATGGCCATATACGATTTGGTCCGATAAAAAAAATACTGACAGTCAGCATTTTTACAGACAGTCGGCACACGCGGACGCTGCATTAATTTCGTACAGCCAGGCAATAGTCCAGTGCGGCAGGGGGAAGAGTCGGCAAAATAACCATTTTAAAAGTTTCACTTCCATTTCTCCGTGCACCGGCTGCCACTTGCCATTTCGTTTCTTCGTATGAAAACTGAAGAAAGAATGACAGATGAGCAATATAGGACCAAGGACAAGGGATGAACTCATCAGCACGTTCCTGGGTGGTTGTAATATCCCGCGTTCATTATGCAGAGCGACTCAGCTTCACAGCGAAGCGAGCCCGGCATCTGTGCTATGTGGCTAGACAAAAGGTGTTGGTGAGCGCGTTGATAACTTCAGGTCAAGCCAACTCATTGAGATGTCGGAGGAATGTCATGAATCATGACTTATGACCTGCTACCGCTTGCCTCGGCGCGTCCTCAGATATCCGCGCTATTGTGACAAAATTGGCAGGTTTATGGTTCCAAGGTTCCTAAAGGGGTGGGGTGCTCACTAAGGTCAGTGCAGTGGTCACCGAGAATGAGAGAAATCAGTCGTTCCTGCTGAACCAGCAACTTTTACAGTGATAACTTGGTGCAAATACAGTGGCAGTGGGACGTGAGTTTTCGCCGACACGAAACATTTTCACGGAGCATCGCATACCCATCAAACGTAAGTAATAATAATACAATAAATACATGCGTATTTTCAGCCATCTTTATGTTTAATGGTGTTAACAAGAAAAAAGTGACGAATGATCGCACGCTTGAGTACGTCAGTGGCACAAATTGAAAAGTTGTGGAAAGAAGAAAAAGGGCAAATTACAAGAACACTACACTTCAGAAGCTCATCAAGCAGCGATAGCAGATTTGTGCCACTTTGTCAATGGAAAAGACCACGAAGACATTCTCCTTGATAAACTTTTAAGGAAGATCAGAATTGCGGAAGAAAAAGAAAAGGAGTTCCACAAAAGAGTTATCCAGATAGATCTACTTATTGACACAGCAAGAACCCTTTGTCGGCAAGTTTTGGCTTTCCGAGGTCACGAGGATGGAATCACACAAGATAATGGAAACTTCACGCAAATTGTGAAGTTACTTTCACGGCATAGTCCGGTCCTGAATAGGTGGTTGGAAGAAGTGAATACGCGGAAGCACAACGTTACGTATATGAGCAAGGACTCTCAAAATGAATTCATCCATCTACTTGGGGAGAAAACTCGTGAAATAATTGCAGAAGAGATCAAGAACGCTGGTATGTTTTCCGTTATAGCAGATACTACTTCCGATATGACACATAAAGACCGCCTTGCGTTGAATATCCGATGCGTCGTCGAAAATGATGAAGAGCACGTTCCTGTGGAGCGTCTTTTTAAAAATAGACGCTGTTTTAACAAAAAAGACTGGAGAGGAGTTGGCTGAAAAAATATTTTTAATTTTAATTCAGAAGAGCTTTTACTTCCACTCGATAAACTAGCGTTTCAATCGTACGACTTTGCTAGTAACATGTCTAGCATATAAAACGGCACTCAAAAAGCTATCAGAGAAGTGCAAAATAGATATTCCGTACGTTCCATGCCAAGCTCACAGGTTAAACATTTTCGTAGAGACAGCTTGTAAAGATAACGTGCTTATCCGAGAGTTTTTTGACACTCTTGAAGCATTGTACGTTTTTTTTTCGGGGAGAATGAAACGACATTTAAGCTTGCAGAAAGAGCAGGATACAATTGAAAATTCACTTCAACTTAAGAATTTATCAAAAACAAGGTGGACTGCGCGTGCCGAATCGGTGAGAACTATTTCTACGTCTTATGAAGAGATAGTACAGCATTGGAAACAATGAAAACCTCATTCGATTCTGAATTTGACAGTAAAACCCGAACTTTTGCGTCAGGCTTGCACAAAAAGCTTCTAGACTTTGATTTTATCTGCGGCATGGACTTTACCAAAAACATCATATTTAAAATTAAGAACGTAACCGAGCTTTTAGAAGCGGAGGAGCTGAATGTAGTAGACGCGATGCAGCTGATTCAGAGCGCTTTGAAGTCTTTTGAAGATATCAACGACGACGGCAAGATGAACGCTTTAATAAAGAGTGCATCGTCATTTGCGAAAATTATGCAAGTAAATGCGGAAGAAGACTTCTTAAAACACCACAGGACCCGGTGACTTGCAAAGAAGTAGGCTATGACGCGAACGCTGAAACGACAGCACAAATTTATTTCCTTACATTCTACAGAAAGGATTTACGAATACTTGTGAATGTATTTACTACAAGCGTGTAAGACAATCTCGCAAAACTAATTTCTTTGCTAGAGCCATTCCACATAATTTTCAAGTTACCCGCTGACAGAAGAAACTGCACCATCGAGCGCGTCCGATCTGTGTTGTGTTGGCTGAGCTTGAAATCCTGCTTGATGCCAGTAAACAGTGCTCATCTTTTAAAGAAATCGCAAAAGTTGCTGTTAAATGAAAGAGGATTATCCCGTGTGGTTATCAAGTAGTTCGAGAGATTTTAACATCCCCAGTGTCTTCTGCTTCTTCCGAACGGTTCTTCAGCAAGTTGAAGCTCATTTTCAATCATTTGCGGACATCGATGGGTGACGACCATTTAGACTCCCTCATGATGTTGTTTGCAACGAAAGATAAGGTCGACGACCTTGAAATTGCGGAGATACGGTAGTGCAGAAGAGGCCCTTGTTAAAACATCGTAGAGTAGGGATTTAGAAAGAATAAGTAGTGTTTTTTATTCTTGTAAAATTTAAACGCTTATTTTGTTCATTTATACAATTTTCCTCCGATTCAAAATTCTGGAACTAATAAAATACATTTTAAATGAAAGCCGTTAATTAAGTATATTTATCTTGTGGATCGATCGCCGCCATTGCCGCCACTGCCGCCTCCGCCCCCTTCCCCCTTTCCCTACCGTTGCTCAGTTTTTAAGCGTATAGTCGGCAATGTTAAACAGCCAGTCGGTATTTTTTTAAATCTCACCCCCCTAAATGAACAAGGTCGAACCGCCCCTGCTTGTCACTCACCAACTATCACACCCTGAAAATGCCATTAAGGTCTTATATCTCAAGACATAGTATACTTTATAGCTATATAGACTATACCTTTAATTTAACATTATTTTGTGATGATGATGATGATGATGATAATTATCAGGTGCTATCAAGTCGGCGTCGACTCCTAGTGACTGCATGGATGGACTGTCTCCATATGATTCGGTCTTCCTCTTCAGCCATATACTTCAGATCCTTCACGGACATATTCATATTGGATTTAATGGAGTCGATCCATCTCAATGATGGCCGCCCTCTTCTCCGAGACCCTTCCACCTTTCCAAGCATAATAGTATTTTCCAACGAATCAGGACGCATCATAATGTGTCCAGATAGGTAAAATTAAAAAAGAAAAGAAATAAGGATAAAATGAAATTAAAGTAAAGTTGAATGTGGTTTAAAGGAGGCCTGCTAGTCTCCAGCTTGTACCGGTACCTTATATACTTACAGAACATAAAATGTATTCACTAGATACCAATATATTGCGCTTAGAAAAGATTTACAGTGTTAAATTTCACAACGCTGCGGATGTTTAAGTCGAAAGAAAAGCCCTTTTAAATACTTACCTTCGCATGCCACCCTGATAATTTTGCACTTATCACGTCTATGAAAGTAAAATACCAAAACTTACTTTAGCGGTCTCTATCGCCATCCAAATTGAGCCGATTGGGTCGACTCACAATACTTCGCCGCCGCCGCCCCCGTGCCGCCCCCATGTGATCCCCCCCCCCCCCTTCTTCTCTCGGCGCCACTGGTCACTAATGGTGATTAATTAATGCAGGATCAAGAAGAAGGAATAGACATTTAAAATATAAATTATCTTCTGTGGAAAATTAACAAATTATTCCAGTCTACATTGTGTTAATGTAGCCCATTGTTGACTGTCTGGTGCATGATTTATGTGTTGAACTGTACCGAAAATTTGGCGCTTTTAATTTAAACTAGTTTAAGACTGGATAGCCAATAAATAATGCACACATCATTGCAGATTGTGTTGCCATAACAACTTTAATCGTAGATGTTTCGGCCATTTAATGAGTATGAAAATTAAATCAGAAGGTCGGCAATAGAACTAGTGCCGGACATCCTTCGTTTGTTACCCGTTTAAAATATGTGTACTGCACATGCGCAAGATGGCTGCCGTATTGTCTAGAAGCCAAGCGCAACACTATTTTAAAAAGACTTCACCATGTGAACTAGAGGAGTAAAGACGTAGCTTGTGGTCGGCCTCGGAGGCTGGATAAAAGGTAAAACTTGTAATTATGAACTGTAGGAACTCGGGACTGATCAAAGGAAATAACTTTGGAACATTCTTGGAAAATGTGATTTTAAGCTGCAAAATCTTAATAGGTCAAGTATCGTTTGGCCGGCAGCATGGATTCGCTTCTGTTCCAAAAATGGACGCTATCCTCGTTTATGCCAAGGCGTTTTAATTAGATGTGCTAATTTTCTGATTTCATAATAGGCCTATTATAATTGGCCTAAGATTGGTTTATTTTCTTTATACGCCTTATCTTATTTTAAAAGCAGCGAAAATGCTCTTGGTTAATATCATCTTTCGAGAGGTGTTTCGTTTTATTTAAATATTCTCTGGCTGCTAACGTGAAAGATTAAATGCATCTAAGATTGTAATTGGCAGGAATTTTGGTGTGGGTAAAAGCTTAATAGTTTAAATATGGCAAACGTCCTTAGCTTTGGTTTGTCATAGGTGGCATTTTAAATGGTCTAGCTTGACCGCATATTTTCAGCACCGATGTTGTTTAAAATTCATTTTTGGAAATCCATTTGAAAGCATGTAAGGATTAATTGTTTGGAAAAGGTTTAAAAGAATGTAATGATGTTAATGTGATGCAGTTGGTATTACAGCGTTGCCACTTAAGTAATTGGGGTTAATTGTTGGCCTCCATTTTATTATTAGAGTAGGAGTGCATTTTGAGTGTTCCCTCCCCCAGACATCAGGCATTGTATTTTCGAAACTTTGGAGAATATATTTTTATTTATCTTGCCTTTTCTGAACCCATGTTTTATTTATGGTGTGCATATAGGATAGTACTCAGGTTAGCCGGTGAAGACCACATTGGACTCGGGTTCCAATCCCACCCTCCACTCACATTTTATTTGTTATCGGTAAAGGTTAGGTAGCAGCAGCTGTCACAAGTTGCCCTAATTTTCATTTACACGGTACACAAATTTCAGGTTGACTTCAACAATAGTTTAGTATATATGAAATACCTCAAAAATGTTTCACGCGACCCTATGTTGGACTGGTGACACTTAAAACTTGAAAGGCGTGGTCAGGGTCGGACAAAATATAAGTAAGTCCTTACCAAGTTGTATTGACATCGCTGAAGCCAATCAAAATGTATTAGGGGTAGGCCTACACACATGCATTATACGGACAAAATGTGCCTCACAAGGCTATATTTCACAAAATGAACAAAGTCAAGTTTAGGATTGAGATATAGGATGGTGTACGATTGACTTTACATTTATAATCGAATCATATAACCGACTGATATAGTTGCAAAAGAGGCTGCCATGCCACCTTCAACTGGGGTAACCTGGAAGCACCTCGTACATTCTCAAATTGCAGACAAAACGCAGGAACGTAAACCTTTATTTAATGAAAGAGCAGTTATGCAAGAAGGATTTTGACATAAAAGTTAC
Source organism: Meconema thalassinum (assembly GCA_946902985.2). Taxonomy (NCBI): domain Eukaryota; kingdom Metazoa; phylum Arthropoda; class Insecta; order Orthoptera; family Tettigoniidae; genus Meconema; species Meconema thalassinum. The sequence continues at coordinate 1,215,697,351 of OX336388.2, forward strand.
CGTATATTTGGAAATATGTGATCACGCTATCATTTTTGGTAGCAAGCTGAGCTTCTATGCACAAGATCACGAGTTTAAATCCAGCCGAAGTCGTCGGATTTTTAAGAGCGTTAAAATCTCTGTGTGCCTTCCTTCGGAGGGAAAGTGAAGCGGGCTGGGCCATGTCATAGATGTATTGCATGTAAAAGAACCTTCCACTTACTACACTTGTGTGAAGCTAAAATTTGTAGGTTAGATTTGATAAATGTTCCAACGTTCGCTGCCAGGGACCGATTGTGGTGGCATCTAGTAGCCAATTTCACAGCTAGGTGTCGTTGATGGTAGCATTTGGTAGCAAAAGTAGAAACTACTTGAAAATAGATCGTCTGCAGTCCTTACCTGAATTACAGATAACACATTAATACAGCCATCACAATTAACACAGGTTATCAGACAGATTCTACACACACAAAGTACACGGGGCTACATGACCCCGTTGTCACAGCCCCTTGACTGACGAACCAACCAACCCTATCACTAATTACTAGCACGTTTATTTTCTCTAATAAGGAACATTGCTTCTCGCTGTTTCAGCCCCAGCAGAAGGATACGGTTCCTACGTCAGAAGAAAGGGAAATGAAGTGTTTGTTGGAGCCAGAATATTTAATTATAACGTAGATATGACCATAGACAAAAATGGTCGATACCGATTGACACCGAAAGGTAATTTCAAAATAATTAGTGATGGAAATAATTGGTACCATCTGGAAGGCCAAGGTATCCCTCGCAGTTTAAAGTTGCATGTTGTCAGAGATATCAACGGCCGTTACCTGATGGAGTGGAAAAAGCCTAGTCAAACAATGGAATATAAAGTTGAAATTAATACAGACATTTACGGACGATACCATCTAAAACCGAAAGGTAATTTTCAAGTTATTGGTGACGGAAATAACTGGTACCATCTTGAAGGGCAAGGTGTACCTCGTGGCTTGAAGTTGCATATTGTCCGAGATATCAACGGCCGTTACGTTATGGAGTGGACGAAGCCTACTCAAACAACGGAATACGAGGTTGAAATCAATACAGACAAATACGGACGATACCATCTAAAACCGAATGGCAATTTCCAAGTAATTAGTGATGGAAACGATTGGTACCATCTTGAAGGGCATAGTGTCCCTCCCGGCTTAAAGTTACATGTTATCCGAGATGTCAACGGTCGTTATGTCATAAAGTGGACGAAGCCTACTCAAACAACGAAATACGAGGTTGAAATCAATACAGACAAATACGGACGATACCATCTAAAACCGAATGGCAATTACCAAGTAATTAGTGATGGAAACGATTGGTACCATCTGGAAGGGCATACTGTCCCTCCCGGTTTAAAGTTACATGTTATCCGAGATGTCAACGGTCGTTACGTCATGAAGTGGACGAAGCCTACTCAAACAACGAAATACGAGGTTGAAATCAATACAGACAAATACGGACGATACCATCTAAAACCGAATGGTAATTTCCATGTAATTAGTGACGGAAATAACTGGTATCATCTTGAAGGGCAAGGAGTCCCTCGTGGCTTAAAGTTACACGTTGTCCGAGATATCAACGGCCGTTACGTTATGGAGTGGACGAAGCCTACTCAAACAACGAAATACGAGGTTGAAATCTATACAGACAAATACGGACGATACCATCTAAAACCGAATGGTAATTTCCAAGTAATTAGTGATGGAAACGATTGGTACCATCTGGAAGGCCAAGGTATCCCTCGCGGCTTAAAGTTGCATGTTGTCAGAGATATCAACGGCCGTTACTTGATGGAGTGGAAAAAGCCTAGTCAAACAATGGAATATAAAGTTGAAATTAATACAGACGTTTACGGACGATACCATCTAAAACCGAAAGGTAATTTTCAAGTTATTAGCGACGGAAATAATTGGTACCATCTTGAAGGGCAAGGTGTGCCTCGTGGCTTGAAGTTGCATATTGTCCGAGATATCAACGGCCGTTACGTTATGGAGTGGACGAAGCCTACTCAAACAACGGAATACGAGGTTGAAATCAATACAGACAAATATGGACGATACCATCTAATACCGAATGGTAATTTCCAAGTAATTAGTGATGGAAACGATTGGTACCATCTGGAAGGCCAAGGTATCCCTCGCGGCTTAAAGTTCCATGTTGTCAGAGATCTCAACGGCCGTTACCTGATGCAGTGGAAAAAGCCTAGTCAAACAATGGAATATGAAGTTGAAATCAATACAGACATTTACGGACGATACCACTTAAAACCGAAAGGTAATTTTCAAGTTATTAGTGACGGAAATAACTGGTACCATCTTGAAGGGCAAGGTGTGCCTCATGGCTTGAAGTTACATGTTGTCCGAGATGCCAACGGCCGTTACGTTATGGAGTGGACAAAGCCTATTCAAACAACGGAATACGAGGTTGAAATCGATACAGACAAATACGGACGATACCACCTAAAACCGAATGGTAATTTCCAAGTAATTAGTGATGGAAATGATTGGTACCATCTTGAAGGGCAAGGTGTCCCTCCCGACTTAAAGTTACATGTTATCCGAGATGGCAACGGTCGTTACGTCTTGAAGTGGACGAAGCCTAAACAAACAACGGAATACGAGGTTGAAATCAATACAGACAAATACGGACGATACCACCTGAAACCGAATGGGAATTTCCAAGTAATTAGTGACGGAAATAATTGGTACCATCTTGAAGGACAAGGCGTTCCTCCTGGCTTAAAGTTACATGTTGTCCGAGATGATAATGGTAATTATGTTTTGAAGTGGGCTAATTCGGATGATCCAGATAGTGACAGTGCTGACGTTACGAAGAGGCCGAATCAAAATACGGATGTTTCGGAAACAATAAAAATTGAGGACGAAATAACAGAAGAAGAAAATCCTGTCGGTCCTGACGGTACGAAGACAAGTAAGCCTAAAAAAACAACGAAACATGAGCTCGTCACGGAGAGCATGAAAACGGAAGTTGAGGTAGTTACGAAGACACCTAAGCCTCAAACAACAGCGCAAAATGAGGTCGATACAGCAACAACAAACTCTCAAGATGAACCTGATGATCCTTTCGATGATGACGTTAAAAACAGGCCTAGTGACAAAACGGAATATCAGGTTGCAATGACGATAGACGAAAACGGTCAATACCAGTTGAAATCGCAAGGTAATTATGAAATAATAGGTGACGGAAATGATCGGTACCATCTTGAAGGACAAGGTGTCCCTCCTGGCTTAAAGTTACATGTTGTCCGAAATGATGATGGTAATTATGTTATGAAGTGGGCTAATTCGGAAGATCCAGATAATGACAGTGTTGACATTATGAAGAGGCCAAATCAAAATACGGATGTTACGGAAACAATACAAATTGAGGACGAAATTGCAGAAGAAAATCCTGTCGGTCCTGACGGTACGAAGACAAGTAAGCCTAAAAAAACAACGAAACATGAGGTCGTTACGGAGAGCATGAAGACGGTAGTTGAGGTCGTTACAAGGAGACCTAGGCCTAAAACAACAGCGCAAAATGAGGTCTATACAGAAATAACAAACACTCAGGATGAACCTGAAGATCCTATCGTTGATGACGTTACAAACGGGTCTAGTGACAAAACGGAATATCAGGTTGTAATGACGATAGACGAAAACGGTCAATACCAGTTGACACCGCAAGGTAATTACGAAATAATTAGTGACGGAAATGATCGGTACCATCTTGAAGGACAAGGCGTTCCTCCTGGCTTAAAGTTACATGTTGTCCGAGATGATGATGGTAATTATGTTATGAAGTGGGCTAATTCAGATGATCCAGATAGTGACAGTGCTGACGTTACGAAGAGGCCGAATCAAAATACGGATGTTTCGGAGACAATAAAAATTGAGGACGAAATAACAGAAGAAGAAAATCCTGTCGGTCCTCACCGTACAAACACAAGTAAGCTTAAAAAAACAACGAAACATGAGGTCGTTACAGAGAGCATGAAGACTGAAGTTGATGTAGTTACGAAGACACTTAAGCCTAAAACTACAGCGCAAAATGAGGTCAATACAGAAACAACAAGCACTCAGGATGAACCTGATGATCCTGTCGTTGATGACGTTACAAAAAGTCCTATCAAATATAAGGTTGATATGACGATAGACGAAAACGGCCAATACCATTTGACTCCGCAAGGTAATTTCGAAGTAGTAAGTGACGGAAATGATCGGTACCATCTTGAAGGACAAGGTGTCCCTCATGGCTTAATGTTACATGTTGCCCGAGATGTCGATGGTCGTTATGTTATGAAGTGGTCAAAATCAACTGATCCAGATGTTGATGAAAATGACGGTACGCAAAGCCTGAAGTATGATGAAACAATGGGTTATGAGGTTGCATTGACGACAGACGGAAACGGTCAATATCATTTGACACCGAATGGTAATTTCCAAATTATTGGTGATGGAGAAGATTGGTACCATCTTGAAGGTCAAGGTGTCCCTACCGGCTTAAAGTTTCATGTTGTCCGTGGTGTCGACGGTCGTTATATTATGGAGTGGACAAAGTCAAAAGTAGGTTTAAATCATTACATTATGGAGATGACGAAGCGTCCTACTCAGACAACGAAATATAAGGTTGCAATGACGATAAACCGTAACGGAAAATACCGTCTGAAACCGAAAGGTAATTTCCAAGTAATTAGCGACAAAAATGATTGGTACCATCTTGAAGGAAAAGGTGTCCCTGCCGGCTTAAGGTTACATGTTGTCCGACGCCCTAACGGTCAATACGCTATGGAGTGGTCGAAGCCTAAGAAGCCTACGAAGCATATCGATAATAACTCAATGAAATATGAAGTTGCAATGGAGATAGACAAAAACGGTCAATACAAGCTGAGACCGAATGGTAATTTCCAAGTAATTAGCGACAAAAATGAATGGTACCATCTTGAAGGAAAAGGTGTCCCTGCCGGCTTAAGGTTACATGTTGTCCGACGCCCTAACGGTCAATACGCTATGGAGTGGTCTAAGCCTAAGAAGCCTACGAAGCATATCGATAATAACTCAATGAAATATGAAGTTGCAATGGAGATATACAAAAACGGTCAATACAAGCTGAGACCGAAAGGTAATTTCCAAGTAATTAGCGACAAAAATGATTGGTACCATCTTGAAGGAAAAGGTGTTCCTGCCGGCTTAAGGTTACATGTTGTCCGACGCCCTAACGGTCAATACGCTATGGAGTGGTCGAAGCCTAAGAAGCCTACGAAGCATATCGATAATAACTCAATGAAATATGAAGTTGCAATGGAGATAGACAAAAACGGTCAATACAAGCTGACACCGAAAGGTAATTTCCAAGTAATTAGCGACAAAAATGATTGGTACCATCTTGAAGGAAAAGGGGTCCTTCCTGGCTTAAAGTTACATGTTGTCCGAGATGATGATGGTAATTATGTTATGAAGTGGGCTAATTCGGATGATCCAGATAGTGACAGTGCTGACGTTACGAAGAGGCCGAATCAAAATACGGATGTTACGGAAACAATACAAATTGAGGACGAAATTATAGAAGAAAATCTTGTCGGTCCTGAAGGTACAACGACAAGTAAGCCCAAAAAGACAACGAAACATGAGGTCGTTACGGAGAGCATGAAGACGGAAGTTGAGGTCGTTACAAGGACACCTAAGCCTAAAACAACAGCGAAAAATGAGGTCTATACAGAAATAACAAAGTCTCAGGATGAACCTGAAGATCCTGTCGTTGATGACGTTACAAACAGACCTAGTGACAAAACGGAATATCAGGTTGTACTGACGATTGACGAAAACGGTCAATACCAGTTGACACCGCAAGGAAATTACGAAATAATTAGTGACGGAAATGATCGGTACCATCTTGAAGGACAAGGTGTCCCTCCTGGCTTAAAGTTACATGTTGTCCGAAATGATGATGGTAATTATGTTATGAAGTGGGCTAATTCGGATGATCCAGATAATGACAGTGCTGACATTATGAAGAGGCCAAATCAAAATACGGATGTTACGGAAACAATACAAATTGAGGACGCAATTACAGAAGAAAATCCTTTCAGTCCTGACGGTACGAAGACTGGTAAGCTTAAAGAAACTACGAATCATGAGGTCGTTACGGAGAGCATGAAGACGGAAGTTGAGGTCGTTACGAAGACACCTAAGCCTAAAACAACAGCGCAAAATGAGGTCGATACCGAAACAACAAACACTCAGGAAGAACCTGATGATCCTGTCGTTGATGACGTTACCAACAGGCCTAGTGACAAAACGGAATATCAGGTTGTAATGACGATAGACAAAAACGGTCAATACCAGTTGACACCGCAAGGTAATTACGAAATAATTAGTGACGGAAATGATCGGTACCATCTTGAAGGACATGGTGTTCCTCCTGGCTTAAAGTTACATGTTGTTCGAGATGATGATGGTAATTATGTTATGAAGTGGGCTAATTCGGATGATCCGGATAGTGACATTGCTGACGTTACGAAGAGGCCGAATCAAAATACGGATGTTACGGAAACAATACAAATTGAGGACGAAATTACAGAAGAAAATCGTGTCGGTCCTGACGGTACGAAGACAAGTAAGCCTAAAAAAACAACGAAACATGAGCTCGTCACGGAGAGCATGAAAACGGAAGTTGAGGTAGTTACGAAGACACCTAAGCCTCAAACAACAGCGCAAAATGAGGTCGATACAGTAACAACAAACTCTCAAGATGAACCTGATGATCCTTTCGATGATGACGTTAAAAACAGGCCTAGTGACAAAACGGAATATCAGGTTGCAATGACGATAGACGAAAACGGTCAATACCAGTTGAAATCGCAAGGTAATTATGAAATAATAGGTGACGGAAATGATCGGTACCATCTTGAAGGACAAGGTGTCCCTCCTGGCTTAAAGTTACATGTTGTCCGAAATGATGATGGTAATTATGTTATGAAGTGGGCTAATTCGGAAGATCCAGATAATGACAGTGTTGACATTATGAAGAGGCCAAATCAAAATACGGATGTTACGGAAACAATACAAATTGAGGACGAAATTGCAGAAGAAAATCCTGTTGGTCCTGACGGTACGAAGACAAGTAAGCCTAAAAAAACAACGAAACATGAGGTCGTTACGGAGAGCATGAAGACGGTAGTTGAGGTCGTTACAAGGAGACCTAGGCCTAAAACAACAGCGCAAAATGAGGTCTATACAGAAATAACAAACACTCAGGATGAACCTGAAGATCCTATCGTTGATGACGTTACAAACGGGTCTAGTGACAAAACGGAATATCAGGTTGTAATGACGATAGACGAAAACGGTCAATACCAGTTGACACCGCAAGGTAATTACGAAATAATTAGTGACGGAAATGATCGGTACCATCTTGAAGGACAAGGCGTTCCTCCTGGCTTAAAGTTACATGTTGTCCGAGATGATGATGGTAATTATGTTATGAAGTGGGCTAATTCAGATGATCCAGATAGTGACAGTGCTGACGTTACGAAGAGGCCGAATCAAAATACGGATGTTTCGGAAACAATAAAAATTGAGGACGAAATAACAGAAGAAGAAAATCCTGTCGGTCCTGACCGTACAAACACAAGTAAGCTTAAAAAAACAACGAAACATGAGGTCGTTACAGAGAGCATGAAGACTGAAGTTGATGTAGTTACGAAGACACTTAAGCCTAAAACTACAGCGCAAAATGAGGTCAATACAGAAACAACAAGCACTCAGGATGAACCTGATGATCCTGTCGTTGATGACGTTACAAAAAGTCCTATCAAATATAAGGTTGATATGACGATAGACGAAAACGGCCAATACCATTTGACTCCGCAAGGTAATTTCGAAGTAGTAAGTGACGGAAATGATCGGTACCATCTTGAAGGACAAGGTGTCCCTCATGGCTTAATGTTACATGTTGCCCGAGATGTCGATGGTCGTTATGTTATGAAGTGGTCAAAATCAACTGATCCAGATGTTGATGAAAATGACGGTACGCAAAGCCTGAAGTATGATGAAACAATGGGTTATGAGGTTGCATTGACGACAGACGGAAACGGTCAATATCATTTGACACCGAATGGTAATTTCCAAATTATTGGTGATGGAGAAGATTGGTACCATCTTGAAGGTCAAGGTGTCCCTACCGGCTTAAAGTTTCATGTTGTCCGTGGTGTCGACGGTCGTTATATTATGGAGTGGACAAAGTCAAAAGTAGGTTTAAATCATTACATTATGGAGATGACGAAGCGTCCTACTCAGACAACGAAATATAAGGTTGCAATGACGATAAACCGTAACGGAAAATACCGTCTGAAACCGAAAGGTAATTTCCAAGTAATTAGCGACAAAAATGATTGGTACCATCTTGAAGGAAAAGGTGTCCCTGCCGGCTTAAGGTTACATGTTGTCCGACGCCCTAACGGTCAATACGCTATGGAGTGGTCGAAGCCTAAGAAGCCTACGAAGCATATCGATAATAACTCAATGAAATATGAAGTTGCAATGGAGATAGACAAAAACGGTCAATACAAGCTGAGACAGAATGGTAATTTCCAAGTAATTAGCGACAAAAATGAATGGTACCATCTTGAAGGAAAAGGTGTCCCTGCCGGCTTAAGGTTACATGTTGTCCGACGCCCTAACGGTCAATACGCTATGGAGTGGTCTAAGCCTAAAAAGCCTACGAAGCATATCGATAATAACTCAATGAAATATGAAGTTGCAATGGAGATATACAAAAACGGTCAATACAAGCTGAGACCGAAAGGTAATTTCCAAGTAATTAGCGACAAAAATGATTGGTACCATCTTGAAGGAAAAGGTGTTCCTGCCGGCTTAAGGTTACATGTTGTCCGACGCCCTAACGGTCAATACGCTATGGAGTGGTCGAAGCCTAAGAAGCCTACGAAGCATATCGATAATAACTCAATGAAATATGAAGTTGCAATGGAGATAGACAAAAACGGTCAATACAAGCTGACACCGAAAGGTAATTTCCAAGTAATTAGCGACAAAAATGATTGGTACCATCTTGAAGGAAAAGGGGTCCTTCCTGGCTTAAAGTTACATGTTGTCCGAGATGATGATGGTAATTATGTTATGAAGTGGGCTAATTCGGATGATCCAGATAGTGACAGTGCTGACGTTACGAAGAGGCCGAATCAAAATACGGATGTTACGGAAACAATACAAATTGAGGACGAAATTATAGAAGAAAATCTTGTCGGTCCTGACGGTACAACGACAAGTAAGCCTAAAAAGACAACGAAACATGAGGTCGTTACGGAGAGCATGAAGACGGAAGTTGAGGTCGTTACAAGGACACCTAAGCCTAAAACAACAGCGAAAAATGAGGTCTATACAGAAATAACAAAGTCTCAGGATGAACCTGAAGATCCTGTCGTTGATGACGTTACAAACAGACCTAGTGACAAAACGGAATATCAGGTTGTACTGACGATTGACGAAAACGGTCAATACCAGTTGACACCGCAAGGAAATTACGAAATAATTAGTGACGGAAATGATCGGTACCATCTTGAAGGACAAGGTGTCCCTCCTGGCTTAAAGTTACATGTTGTCCGAAATGATGATGGTAATTATGTTATGAAGTGGGCTAATTCGGATGATCCAGATAATGACAGTGCTGACATTATGAAGAGGCCAAATCAAAATACGGATGTTACGGAAACAATACAAATTGAGGACGCAATTACAGAAGAAAATCCTTTCAGTCCTGACGGTACGAAGACTGGTAAGCTTAAAGAAACTACGAATCATGAGGTCGTTACGGAGAGCATGAAGACGGAAGTTGAGGTCGTTACGAAGACACCTAAGCCTAAAACAACAGCGCAAAATGAGGTCGATACCGAAACAACAAACACTCAGGAAGAACCTGATGATCCTGTCGTTGATGACGTTACCAACAGGCCTAGTGACAAAACGGAATATCAGGTTGTAATGACGATAGACAAAAACGGTCAATACCAGTTGACACCGCAAGGTAATTACGAAATAATTAGTGACGGAAATGATCGGTACCATCTTGAAGGACATGGTGTTCCTCCTGGCTTAAAGTTACATGTTGTTCGAGATGATGATGGTAATTATGTTATGAAGTGGGCTAATTCGGATGATCCGGATAGTGACATTGCTGACGTTACGAAGAGGCCGAATCAAAATACGGATGTTACGGAAACAATACAAATTGAGGACGAAATTACAGAAGAAAATCTTGTCGGTCCTGACGGTACGAAGACAAGTAAGCCTAAAAAAACAACGAAACATGAGCTCGTCACGGAGAGCATGAAAACGGAAGTTGAGGTAGTTACGAAGACACCTAAGCCTCAAACAACAGCGCAAAATGAGGTCGATACAGTAACAACAAACTCTCAAGATGAACCTGATGATCCTTTCGATGATGACGTTAAAAACAGGCCTAGTGACAAAACGGAATATCAGGTTGCAATGACGATAGACGAAAACGGTCAATACCAGTTGAAATCGCAAGGTAATTATGAAATAATAGGTGACGGAAATGATCGGTACCATCTTGAAGGACAAGGTGTCCCTCCTGGCTTAAAGTTACATGTTGTCCGAAATGATGATGGTAATTATGTTATGAAGTGGGCTAATTCGGAAGATCCAGATAATGACAGTGTTGACATTATGAAGAGGCCAAATCAAAATACGGATGTTACGGAAACAATACAAATTGAGGACGAAATTGCAGAAGAAAATCCTGTCGGTCCTGACGGTACGAAGACAAGTAAGCCTAAAAAAACAACGAAACATGAGGTCGTTACGGAGAGCATGAAGACGGTAGTTGAGGTCGTTACAAGGAGACCTAGGCCTAAAACAACAGCGCAAAATGAGGTCTATACAGAAATAACAAACACTCAGGATGAACCTGAAGATCCTATCGTTGATGACGTTACAAACGGGTCTAGTGACAAAACGGAATATCAGGTTGTAATGACGATAGACGAAAACGGTCAATACCAGTTGACACCGCAAGGTAATTACGAAATAATTAGTGACGGAAATGATCGGTACCATCTTGAAGGACAAGGCGTTCCTCCTGGCTTAAAGTTACATGTTGTCCGAGATGATGATGGTAATTATGTTATGAAGTGGGCTAATTCGGATGATCCAGATAGTGACAGTGCTGACGTTACGAAGAGGCCGAATCAAAATACGGATGTTTCGGAAACAATAAAAATTGAGGACGAAATAACAGAAGAAGAAAATCCTGTCGGTCCTGACCGTACAAACACAAGTAAGCTTAAAAAAACAACGAAACATGAGGTCGTTACAGAGAGCATGAAGACTGAAGTTGATGTAGTTACGAAGACACTTAAGCCTAAAACTACAGCGCAAAATGAGGTCAATACAGAAACAACAAGCACTCAGGATGAACCTGATGATCCTGTCGTTGATGACGTTACAAAAAGTCCTATCAAATATAAGGTTGATATGACGATAGACGAAAACGGCCAATACCATTTGACTCCGCAAGGTAATTTCGAAGTAGTAAGTGACGGAAATGATCGGTACCATCTTGAAGGACAAGGTGTCCCTCATGGCTTAATGTTACATGTTGCCCGAGATGTCGATGGTCGTTATGTTATGAAGTGGTCAAAATCAACTGATCCAGATGTTGATGAAGATGACGGTACGCAAAGCCTGAAGTATGATGAAACAATGGGTTATGAGGTTGCATTGACGACAGACGGAAACGGTCAATATCATTTGACACCGAATGGTAATTTCCAAATTATTGGTGATGGAGAAGATTGGTACCATCTTGAAGGTCAAGGTGTCCCTACCGGCTTAAAGTTTCATGTTGTCCGTGGTGTCGACGGTCGTTATATTATGGAGTGGACAAAGTCAAAAGTAGGTTTAAATCATTACATTATGGAGATGACGAAGCGTCCTACTCAGACAACGAAATATAAGGTTGCAATGACGATAAACCGTAACGGAAAATACCGTCTGAAACCGAAAGGTAATTTCCAAGTAATTAGCGACAAAAATGATTGGTACCATCTTGAAGGAAAAGGTGTCCCTGCCGGCTTAAGGTTACATGTTGTCCGACGCCCTAACGGTCAATACGCTATGGAGTGGTCGAAGCCTAAGAAGCCTACGAAGCATATCGATAATAACTCAATGAAATATGAAGTTGCAATGGAGATAGACAAAAACGGTCAATACAAGCTGAGACCGAATGGTAATTTCCAAGTAATTAGCGACAAAAATGAATGGTACCATCTTGAAGGAAAAGGTGTCCCTGCCGGCTTAAGGTTACATGTTGTCCGACGCCCTAACGGTCAATACGCTATGGAGTGGTCTAAGCCTAAGAAGCCTACGAAGCATATCGATAATAACTCAATGAAATATGAAGTTGCAATGGAGATAGACAAAAACGGTCAATACAAGCTGAGACCGAAAGGTAATTTCCAAGTAATTAGCGACAAAAATGATTGGTACCATCTTGAAGGAAAAGGTGTTCCTGCCGGCTTAAGGTTACATGTTGTCCGACGCCCTAACGGTCAATACGCTATGGAGTGGTCGAAGCCTAAGAAGCCTACGAAGCATATCGATAATAACTCAATCGATGGTTACGCTATAGAGTGGACAACCCAGCCAAAATTACACGATCTAGATGATGACGTTATGGAGAAAGTGCAGCCTAGTAAATCAATGGAATATGAGGTCGGAATGACGATAGGCCGAAGTGGACAATACCACTTGATACCGAAAGGTAATTTCCAAGTGATTAGGGACGAAAATGATTGGTACCATATTGAAGAACAAGGTGTGCCTAACGGCTTAAAATTACATGTTGTTCGTGGTCCTGACGGCCAGTACGTTATGGAGTGGACAAATCCTAGTAATTAAAGGGATGTCTACACCAGAAGGGAGCTCTTTGTAACATGTTCCAAACACTACTAGAACTTCTTTCCACTATATAAAGTTCAATTTATTAAACGACTTACACAGGAAATTTCGACCCGAAAGTAGCCCCACTATATATTATTACGAATCATCCTTCGGTTGGCTCGTATATTATAATGGGACCTTGAGTTCCTAGAGCAAAGTTCCGTATTGTTGAATAATCACCTGGTAATTATGTAGTAAAGTTGATTAAATTGATTAAAATAAAAAAATCTCCCTAATCTTAACATTGAGTTCAACCATTGAAATCTAGGTAATACTGGAATGCCGGCTGTATGAGAGCAAAGTGCGGTTTTTGTTGCGACTAGTTACGCCTGGTAATGCACGTCAAGGAGGAGAGTTTGACGTATACGAACGCAAGGAGAGATACGAGAGATACAAGTAAAAGAGTTACTTTTGAACATTGAGGCGAACGGTAAACTAAACGGAACTTACGCCGAAATACATATTTCAAATTATCATAGTAATTTGATACTTAAAATGGCTAGGACGTCACCTCCGTAGCTTAGCGGTCAGCATTGATAGCTGCTGCCCCGGAGGTCCTGGGTTCGATTCCCGGCTCTGCCACGAAATTTGAAAAGTGTGTGAGGACTGGAACGGAGTCTATTCAGCCTCGGGTGGTCCAAATGAGTAGAGGGTGTTCGATTCCCACCTTAGCCATCCTCGAAGTGGATTTCCGTGGTTTCCCACTTCGTCTTCGGTTAAATGCCGGGATGGTACTGTCCCCGATAACCCGGATAGTAGGCTGTCAGATATCCGCCCCCTCAATCGGATTGCCAATAATCAATCGCACTGGCACAGCTACATCAATGAAAATGGCACTGACAGATACTACCGCGATTAGAGCACAATAGTTAACAAGAAATTATTGTGGAACACACCAAAATATACGGGGGTTCATACTTACCTTTACTTACCTATTCAAATTAATCTCGGGTCTGGGTTGCCAACTGGATCACTTAAAAGTATGCCCTCACAATAACCTCCACCATGATATTTAAAATGAACCAAGACGGAAACAAGAAACTTTAAACTGTACAATAATTTATTTCACATAAAGGAATAATATAACAAAAATTGAACAACAAAATAAACGTGGCAATCAGAAGCCATTGTCAATGTAATCATGTCCTCCTGTAGGACTTGTAGACTTTGCATACAAAATTTCAGCTTTCTAGCTCAAAAGAACGTAATAATAGTAATACACTTGGAATGGATAAGGGAGTTGGGACGAGACATATAGCAATTGTTTTCCTTTTAATAAACATCACACTTTATTTATAACCGCAAGGCTGCTATGTAGACGACCTTGGCCTCTAACATACAGTTTTCAGGCCACCTGCACCATGTCGCATGCTTGCATCGTCAAATGGACCTACCTGTCCAGCCAGCGTTAGCATATGCTAGTTACATCAGAGCCTAGCTCCTTCTCAAAACACTTTAAACGTCCACAACTCAACTCGAATATTATCACGCAAATCTTTTAAATGCTCCAATCAAATATCCATGGATTACTCTGATAATCCCAAATCTTGTTTAATGGTGTAATCCAATTGTTTAACTAGCGTTGTTTAGAGTATAATAACAAAATGCTTAATGTTTATAACAAAATGTTCATTAATTATTTATAACATTATTAATTGTTTATAACATTGTCAAACGACAATTGAAAAATTTATACACGCCTCTGTTAATCCCTTTCATTTCACATTATTATTAAAGATATTTACATACTTATTTACAATATTTATATTATTTATTTTAGAAATACATTAAACCACACGTTTATCCGGTTGATACTTACTTAAATCGTGGTGATATAATCGACCAATGAAGGTTAGTTATATTTAAATGTTATATTCAGGTTAATAAGGTTTAATAATTATTATTATTATGTGACGGTAACCTCCATTCAAAATCGTTATCTCAAATTATTTAAACACTCTTGTTAATTTTAACAGTAACTTCACATGATTAATTTTCAAAGGACCTGGACAATACACTCAGCGGAAAAATACCTCGCTCAAAAGGCACAAAATTGCACAAAATAGGCCCAGAATTCATCATATATCTCCATATATATGGCATCAAAATCTTCCACAATACATACAAAAAACCTCCACTTATAAATTCATTAACTTCATTAATATTACTGTGGGAACCTCCTTCACTTATTCAAGGGCATTATTCATCAGCGACTTTTACACGTCCACTGAACTAACGATTATACATCCATAGTTCCACTTTAAAAATTCTTATATTCATTAATTGTATCAAAACTGTTATTATATTTAACCTTCGTGGGTTTCATTCATGAATCGATATGAAGTAAAAAATTGCCAATCACAAATAAATTTAATAGCAAATACGATTAGACACGCCTCCCTGGTCTATCAAAATTGAGATTAATATCTTCAAAGTAACGCAGTATAAAAATACTATCTTCAATCAAAGTTCATCTAAACTGCATAAATAATCGAATAGAATACAATTAGACTGTGGAATGCAAACATTATTGTTCCAATCTAGAATTGCGAAAATTTCCTATCAAATGTTCATTACTATAGTGTATTCAATAAATCGTGATCAAAGTTCATATTTCATAAAATTGTCTATAATGCAATGGTATTTCAGAACTGACGATAAATGTCTATGTTGCAATCATGTTCATAAAACGACTAGTATTTCCAAGATCGTCGATACAGTAATAGATTTTAACGCTCTAAAATCTTTTAATAATTCTTCTTTCTTGATGATGACAGAAAATTGGTCAAAGTAATTTACTGAATAGAATTACTTTAATAAAGTGACACGCTGTCTGAATTCAAATTTGCCATAGAAAATCGTTAACTTTACAGTCAAATCGTGACTACAAAAATATGCAAATTACTGAAAGAATGTAATTTATCAGTCTCAACTGATCCAAAATTATTTAAATATGCCAATGACATAACAATGTCTTAATAAATCGTAGAAAAAGGCATAACTCATCAAAGTGTACTGAGTACAGAAATATCAAGCAAGAAAATGGGGCAAAATATATGGGACAGAAAATATGGGAAAAATGGTTGCTCAGATATCGCTAAATGACTCAAATAAAACAAGAAACGTTCACGACTACCTTATCTGTTGATTGAAGTTCTAGAGGAAAATCTTCCAAAGAAGACTGGTGATGGTTCCATTTCACCAACGTAAAGATGTGCTCCGACCTCGAACCTGGAACCAGCGCCCTCGGAGAATAGAACTGCTTCCTCCTCCGGAAATTGCACTGCTCCGTGTAGACGATAGACATCCTTCTGGCAAAACTCTTCTTTGTGAGCCGGGTCTACCCTGGCCTCTCTTGATAGTTCCCTGAAGTTCTGGTAGAAATTCGCCATGAAGTTTATTGCAATTATTTCCGCAGAAATCTTCATAATTGTGGAGTATGAAAATATTTCTACTGCCATTTGATATAATTCAGCGTTGGACTACAATGCATGAGTGTAGTTGGATGTTCACTACATGCTCGCTTGTGTAGAAAGACGATTAGCGAAGTTCCATGCTGCTATTTCACTCCATTGATATATGTCCCAATTGCATTAAAGATTTAGTCTTCCATCTCCACTTTCGTTATGATAATAGTTGAAAGAACTGCCATATTATATTGTTCCATAGTAGAATGTAGCGTTGTATCACCAAATGCAATATGTAGTATCACGGTTGCAATACAAGTGTCACCCGTAGCGTAGAATGTGGTGTTATAAAAGTGCTTCTCAGGTGGCGAGAAAATCACTTTTGTCTGCAGTTTTAAAATGCCAATATCTTCCAAATTATAATAGTGAAAATGTTCAACTTTACTACACACTTTAATACTGTAATGCACAATAGAATTAGCATACAGGCATTAACTAACTCTTAATAGAAACTCTTGTAGACTCGTTTATGTGTGCGTTTCAACTTCGCCCAGTTTCATTAACCGTAAAATGGTACTGCGGCACTGCTCCGTGCTCGTTCGATGCGGTGGGCTCTACCACACGCGCTAAAGACGACTTGCTTCACTGAATCACTCGAAGTCTGACAATATGATAATCAGAAAAACCACTATAAGACACGAGAACATAAGATATGAGAGCTTCTCTCTGCTGTGCAAGACCTTTTATCAACTTCTTAAGGGGCGTATCCATCCCTTCCATAGCTTGTTCCTCCGTCATTGCTAGAAGTTCTAACTTTGGCTATACTTGACGGATTTTCAAATTTCAAAAACTCAAAATTAGTTTCTTCAAAATTCCAAATCAATGCCATAACTGAAAATGGATTTCCACAATTCTGCATTCCAAAAGTAATTAAATATGGTAGTTTCAGTAATCTCCGTCTCCCTCCAAACTATCATTCATTGGTTCGAGTCTATCCTCCAATAGCGCAACTTCTTCCTTAGCACAATTCCTCGTTTCCCTGCGACTGCGTCGTAAATCTCAGATCTTTCTCGAACAAAATCATGACGTCACCAAGAATCTCAGCTCAATCAGCCTACTTGCATAAAGTCTGCGTCATCCGTGCCTACGTCATGAATATCCACGTCACAACTATGACAGCCATAACTTTATTCATATATGCCAATACAGCCACCGTGGTCTCAATATAATTCAATTTACGCGGGCATTCTCCCTTCACCACGTTTTAAAAACAGTTGCAAATTGTTTTTTAAACTCTGTGTTATAAATATCTCAATTCACTTGAACACGAAATTGAATTATTGTTGGCTTACTCTTGGATAATATTTCTTCAAGTTTCCAGCATTGAACTTGCCATAAACGACATTATTCTCATCATCGTAGAGTTCATAACAGTTGTTTCCATAAGCATTCGTAATTCTGAACGGACCCATAAACACTATTCCAAACTTGGGATAGATTTTCTTACTCACATCAGCCTTGACAGGTCTGCGTAGTAATACCAGATTTCCAATTTCTAAGGGAGCACCAAAACGTTTTCCAGCTACTCTTTTCAATCGTTTTTGTGCTGCTTTCTGGAGTTGTTCCTTCGCTCTCTCAATTCTCTGCTGCCTTCCTAGGTCGGGATCTCTAGGAACGTGGTTGAAAAGATTGTCCCACGGCCTTTCTGGGTTTCTTTCTAGATGAAGTCTCATTGGCACTTCTCCTGTGCTCTCCTGCACTGTAGAATTTAGACATTCCTCAATAAGGGGTACAAATCTCACCCAACCAGAATGATCATTCGGACAGAAAATTCGACAAAATTTCGAAAATTCAGCCATATATCTTTCTGCAGAATTCGATTCCGGATAGCACACGCTTGAAAATATGTGCTTAATACCAAGCCTTTCCATATCTGCAGTAAATTCTAAGGATGTAAACTGAGCTCCATGATCCGATAGTAGATATTCTGGTTTACCAGCTTTTGGAAATACAGCATGTTCCAGTCTGCTTACAACGTTCCTCGTGTTAGCTTTTTGCATGGGACTCATTGTTACAAATTTTGAGAAGACATCCACGGTAACCAACAGGAACTGATTACCCTGGTATCCCTTCGGACAGGGACCAAATATGTCCGTCGCCATGAGTTCATTTGGTTTAGAGGGAATCATAGCCTTAGGTTTTCCTTTTAATAGAGCGGAAGCATACTTTGCTCTTTGACATTTATCACATGAACGAATGACATTAGCAATGCTGGAACGCATGTTAGTCCAAATAAACCTCTCTTTAAGAGTATCAAGAGTCTTATCCAGACCTGCATGTCCAGTTGCGTGATGAGCTACCCACACTAAATTGACAACAAGTTTAGGTGGCACGACTATTCGGAGCTTTGTATGCGCAGAGTCAGCATACTTACATACGATGTCTCCACTCAAGACAAAGTGTCGTGAATCTCTCTGTGTAGCTGCATAGTCAACATCAGTATTGTCCATGTAACCCTTAAGGAACCTGTACATTTTCCTGATTGGAGCGTGTCTCTTCTGTGACACACCGATTCGGGCTAACCTCCTAACGGTCTCTTGATCTTGCTGCTCCAATTGTACATGGTGTATCTGCACATTTTTGATAGGGTTACGTGATAAAGCATCAGCCAGTAAGTTGTCTTTCCCAGGCTGATGGACGATAGTGGCGTTAAACTGTTGGGTGAACAGAGCCCAACGTGTCAATCTATCACTAGACATGTCAGTTTGCAGCATAAACTGAAGTGCTTTGTGATCTGTAATAATGATAACCTTGTGTCCCAGCAGCATTTTTTTCCACGCTTGCAAAGCTGTTACAAAAGCTAACGCTTCTAGTTCTGTCGTAAAGTAGTTTTCCTCGTGTTTCTTTAATTTCCGACTAGTGAACGCAATGTAGTGCTTGTTGCCTGCCTCGTCTTTTTGGTATAAGACTGCACTAATGCCTATTCTTGATGCATCAGACTCAATATAGAACACCTTCTCAAAGTCTGGGTACTCCAGTTAAACGTTGTTTCTGAGCATCTCCTTTGCTTTCTCAAAAGCCTCGTCTGCTGCGGTACTCCATTTCCATCTATTATTCTTCTTGAGTAAGTCATACAGAGGAGCCATAATTTCAGAGTATCTCGGACAGTGGCTGCTGATGAATTGCCATGCGCCTACAAATTCTCTGACTTGTTTCACTTTAGTTGGCTTTGGGAACCTTGTGATCGCATCTACTTTCTGCATGTTTGGTTGATATCCATCCTTATCAATAGTATGCCCCAAGTAGTTGATCTCCTTCTTCAAGAATTGGCATTTTCCAAAATTGACCTTGATATTGGCCTCCCTTAAATTTTCAAACAACTTTCTCAAATGCACTAAATGTTCTGCGGCGTTGGGTGAAGATACAATTAAATCGTCAATGTAGCAGATTACATTTTCCTTTACTTCGTCAGTGAGCTTGCTATCAAGTGCTCGAATAAGTGCTGGTCCACTGTTGACCATTCCAAAAGGCATTCTCACAAAGACCCATGACGTCTGGTCAAATAAGAATCCAGTGTACTGCATACTTTCTTCTTCCAATTGAACTTGGTAAAACGAAGATGTCAAGTCAAGAACACTGAAACATGCTCTCCCTTTGAACTTTCGAAGCAGATCTCTAATCTTAGGAGGTCGGTCATTTTCTGGAAGAATCTTTAAGTTGATGGTCCGAGCATCGAGACAAAGACGTATCTGACCATTACCTTTCTTGACTACAGTGATGGGGTTTATGTAAGACGACGCCTGTTTTTTAATAATCCCGTCTACCTCCATTTTTCTGATCAACCCTCGTACTTCTTGATAGTATTTCTCAGGTATGGGGTATATTCTCTTTTGGTAAGGGGTTTCATCGGTTAGCCTTATCTTATACTTATAGTATTTAATCAATCCAGGCTTTTCATCAAAAATATCTTGGAATTCCTTTATCAAATCCTCAAATTCCCCCTGAATTTCTTCAAATCCTTCAGTTTTTCTACTGGGTATTTCTGTTAGATTCTCCACTTCATTGATAATGGTATTTAAAATTTCTTCCCTAAGGTCTATCTCCAGACTGTTTTTCACGTCCTGTTCTTCGATCTCTTCTGTGATCATGTACCCATCATTAAAGCTAATAATCCTATTCTTCATATGAATAATGGCTCCAACTTTCGATATAAAATCGATTCCTAGCACAATATCGAAATGGATCTTGTTCACCACAATAAAGATCTGTTCATAATTCCTTCCATTAATTTCAAAGTTCAACAACACTTGGATCTTGCATTTCACTGCCTTGTCTTGGAAAATCCCTCTCACTTTGACGGTAGAAACAGGTAAAACTGTCATGTTTTCTCCTTTTAACAGACTTTGATAGAATTCATCAGAAATGATAGAAATAATTGCGCCGGTATCCATAAGAGCTTTGTACTGTTGACCATCTATCAGTACAGAAATAATAGGTAAGGCACATGGTCTTTCCTCTTTGACGATTCCCCTCTCTTCTAATAAATCCTCATCAGTTACTTCGTAAATTTCATTAATGGTAATTAGGTGTGGTGTGGCAATGTATTCATAGGTTCTCACTGTCGTTGAGAAATCGGCGTTTTGTTTTGTGTTACCAATCTCGAAGTTCCCCTGCTGGCTTGTAGAAGGACCAGAATCGATCACTACATCCTGTCTTTTCTTTTGGTTTTCAGCTTCCTTCTCTCGTAATTCCTTCAGATACTGCTGACTTTCTTTCTCTCTCTCTTGATACTTGTCGGGTGTCATAACCTGACCTTGAGAATTCTGATTCCGATTCTGGTAATTTCTATTGTAGTTCCCATTGTAGCCCTGGTTATTATAGTATCTACCTCTTCCGTTATTAGAATTCCCTCTATTGTTGTTCCAGCCTCGTCTTTGCTGATATGGACGGTAACCTTGGGATCTGTTGCTGCGAAAATAATTATTCCTATGAGGACCTACATTTTCAATTTTCTTTTCATCTGGCTTATCACTTTGCTGAACTTGATCCATGTAGACTTTATTAATGTCTTTGAATTCGTGCCTCTGACCTTTTTGAACCACATTTGGCATCGGACTCGTGTAGTCAAGCCTTCTCAACAGTTCGTCCATACTGGTCAAATCCCTGATATTTGACGATATGATAAGTCTTCTTACCTCCACAGGCAGCATACGAGAAATAGCATCTATCAACTGCTCTGTCGACAATGGGGGTTGCAAAAATCTCAAGCGCGATAACTGGCTCGTGAAGAAATCAGCGTACCGTGTTGGAAGAGTACCTGAATACTTCCTCGAGTATACCTCAGCTCTTAATGAATTATGTGCTTCTATTGACCAGAATCGTTTTATCAGTGCCTCTGCAAATTCATCAAAATTACTGAAAGTGTACCGAAATGCCCTGAACCATTCAAGGGGTCCTCCAGCTAGAAATCTTTCTACGATTCTCATCTCTCTTTCTCTGGGAATATGGGCTTCAATAAAATAGTCTTTAAGGTTCCTGATATATTCTATCGGTGTTAGACTATCAGTATTACTGAATTTTTGAGGTTTGTCCTCAAAGTTTCGGATGACTGTCACATTTCTTGGATATGGATCCATGTAATTCTTCCCACTATCACGATATTTCCATTCAGGTTCAATATTCCTATCCTCTTCTTCTTCCCGAAATCTGAATATACGTTCCTCAGGACTAATATCTCTCTCTCCTGTAGCGAGGTTACATCTTCTGACGTAATTCCTATCATCTTCACAAGTCAATCCTTCTGGATCCTTATCTGTGATTTCCGTGATGACTTTCCTAATCAACTCTTCTTTATAGGTTTCCATCATGCTAGCTTCTCCTAGTTTCAAATTCTGAAGTTTGCTCGTGGTTTCATTGACATCAGAGACAACCTTATGAATTTGTTCCTCTAACGCGGTTTTTAATGCTTGCACGTCCTGACCTATTTGAGTTCTATCCTCTACCTGCTTTTCGGATAGCGAATCCATCCTTATACTCAAATCCTTTCTAATTTGTACTACTTCATTATTTATATCTACTTGTGTACTGGCAAGTTTTCGTTCAATTCGCTCCTGAATCTGAGTGACATGTTCCCCACTTGACCTGTTCCATTCATCTTTCCGAACCGTTACATTTGCAGTTAACATTTCCGCAATATCTACTTCAATGTCTTCCTTAAGTAAACGATTATGATCTAAAACTTGGGTTCTCATGACCTCTACATCATATTTTAATCCAGCTAAAGAAGCTGTTGTCCTAACAGACTCGTCAACCAACCTAGTTATTAAAGCACTAATGTTACGAGTACAAAGCGTTTTTGAAGTTTCAATTTCTTCTCTTACTTTATTAACATCAGTTTGAACTTTAGCAATGTCTACAAAAACTGTATTAACTTCTACTCGTATCTTATTGATATCGCTTTGCATCTCATTTATATCAGAATGAATATTATTTATGTCTACTTGAACGTTTGACACATCGGTTCGAACATTTTTAATCTCTCTTTGAACTTCTTCTACCTTATCTTGGACAGTAGCAACATCATCCCTAACAACAATTACCTCTGCTCTAGCACATGAAATATCACCCCGGACATTAGCAACATCAAGATTCAACATAGTAAGGTCTTTCTGTACCTTAGAAACATCAGTTTTAACATCTAAAACATCTTTATGCACATTGGATAAATCTACTTTAACCTCTGAGACATCTTTATGGACATTGGATAAATCTTTATGGACATTGGACACGTCTGTGCGCATGTCAGTTACAGCATTCTCAATTCCCTGGGTACTGATCTGTAAACGCGACATATCATTTTCTAAGTTTGCAGAACTGGTCTGAAGAACTTTCAAATTTTCATCCAGCATCTGCTTTACACTTTCATTCATGCTAGCTTTCAAATTAGCAGACATATTACTAGAATTCTCCTCCATCATCTGCTTCATACTGTTATTCATGCTAGCTTTCAACTCCTCCAACATCATTCTCATACTCTCATCTGCCATTTCAATAATCTTTCAATAATAAACTGCTTTAGGGACATACATCAAACAGAGCAAAATAACAACATCTGAGCAACATCTTTCACCATATATAAGTTTGAGCAATTTTCTGTCTTAAATCTAACTTATAATTACCTTATAATTGACTTTCGTAGACACTTCATGTTGAAATAAACTCAAGCACATGTTCAAATTTCCTTGGTTCATTTTAAAATATCCTAACACAAATAATTTACATTTACAATCCAAATAGTTTAATTTTATCTTTAATATGACTAAACATGTCATAAGCCGGTCAAATAAAATAAGACTCCAGATCATAGGCGATTTTTCTAAGTTTCCAGCCTATTTAACCTCTCTCAAGTTGTATAAGATCTGATCTTTTCTGAGTGTAATTTTCCTAATACAACACAACATTTAATCCCTATATAATCACACTCTCAAATTCTACAATTGGCCAAGACATCTAACAAAGAATCAACCTCTTTATTTGAGTCTTCACAATCCCATTGA
This sequence comes from Meconema thalassinum, assembly GCA_946902985.2. Classification (NCBI taxonomy): domain Eukaryota; kingdom Metazoa; phylum Arthropoda; class Insecta; order Orthoptera; family Tettigoniidae; genus Meconema; species Meconema thalassinum. The sequence continues at coordinate 1,215,721,306 of OX336388.2, forward strand.
CATCGATAACTTGGTAATCCAATGTTATTCGAGCACTCCACAAAATTGCGGTGCCAATTCTACTGCAATAACTTGGTAATCCAATGTTTTGCTAATCGTGCCCCGCCGAATTGCGGCGCCAATCCTACTGGCGTTCAACCTGGTAATCCAGTTTTGTTGAACGTGCCCCACGTTGGGCGCCAATCCTACTGTCCCCGATAACCCGGATAGTAGGCTGTCAGATATCCGCCCCCTCAATCGGATTGCCAATAATCAATCGCACCGGCACAGCTACATCAATGAAAATGGCACTGACAGATACTACCGAGATTAGAGCACTGTAGTTAACAAGAAATTATTGTGGAACACACCAAAATATACGGGGGTTCATACTTACCTTTACTTACCTATTCAAATTAATCTCGGGTCTGGGTTGCCAACTGGATCACTTAAAAGTATGCCCTCACAATAACCTCCACCATGATATTTAAAATGAACCAAGACGGAAACAAGAAACTTTAAACTGTACAATAATTTATTTCACATAAAGGAATAATATAACAAAAATTGAACAACAAAATAAACGTGGCAATCAGAAGCCATTGTCAATGTAATCATGTCCTCCTGTAGGACTTGTAGACTTTGCATACAAACTTTCAGCTTTCTAGCTCAAAAGAACGTAATAATAGTAATACACTTGGAATGGATAAGGGAGTTGGGACGAGACATATAGGAATTGTTTTCCTTTTAATAAACATCACACTTTATTTATAACCGCAAGGCTGCTATGTAGACGACCTTGGCCTCTAACATACAGTTGTCAGGCCACCTGCACCATGTCGCATGCTTGCATCGTCAAATGGACCTACCTGTCCAGCCAGCGTTAGCATATGCTAGTTACATCAGAGCCTAGCTCCTTCTCAAAACACTTTAAACGTCCACAACTCAACTCGAATATTATCACGCAAATCTTTTAACCCTAGAACTGCGGACCGTCTTCCAGGAAGACGGTGTGTTGTTTAATCAAGTGCGACCGTCTCTCTGAAAGACGGTCTTGGAATTCAAATATAGTACTACTGTTAGCCTTCAGATGGCACTAATTTCAAGTTATGCTGGTTCCCGATGCTTTTATCTTTCGTAGTGGAAGTCTTTGGTAAACAAATGACAGTATGCAAGCTATTATTTCGCTGCAAAAGTGGAAGTACTTCCATGTTGATATTGAAGTTGCATTGAGCAAAATGGCCGCCAACTATGTAGACGATTCAGATATTTAGCACTTGATTATTGACGATTCGTGTGATAGTATGGATGATGACAGTGATTATTGTGTGGATTCGTATGAAAATGAAGATGGTGAAAGTAGTGACAGTGATACCGGCGATCAGGATGTCACGCAAGTTATGGAAATCCCCATCAATGCAAGCGATGTTTATCATGTTCCGACAGACCCTGTACACATACCTAATGTTAGCCGTGAAGTGGTAAGTGTGAACTAGACTGATGTTCAACCCGAAGAAAGTGACTTTCCAGGTAAAAATGTACCGTTTATCGTTCATCATCCTGGGCCTGTGAACTTGCCTCCCCGTAATCGCGCGCCGATTATGTACTTCAAAATCGAGAAATGTCATATTTATGTAAAAATAATTTTCTTTTTAGTAAATAACAGGAATTAATTGAAACTGGTTCTTGAATTAGTAACAAAAAACTATGAACTTTTCATTTATGATGTCTCTGATGAACATTTAACTCGGCAATACGGTTTTCTAGAGCAGAAAAGTCAATAATTTTTTATTATTTTTATTTTTTATAAAATACTTTTTATGATTAATTCAAAGTGACGAGTCTGAATGATTCACCTATATCAATATAATATAGAACAGTCTTTCAGCTTTATATTGGTGTATGATAAGTCATATTCATGAACACAGTATGCTTACAGATACCAAATTCCTTTAGTGTGTACTTTATGGGAATTTACTGCAGCATTTGACAGATAAACCTGCAGCAGTTCTAGGGTTAAATGCTCCAATCAAATATCCATGGATTACTCTGATAATCCCAAATCTTGTTTAATGGTGTAATCCAATTGTTTAACTAGCGTTGTTTAGAGTATAATAACAAAATGCTTAATGTTTATAACAAAATGTTCATTAATTATTTATAACATTATTAATTGTTTATAACATTGTCAAACGACAATTGAAAAATTTATACACGCCTCTGTTAATCCCTTTCATTTCACATTATTATTAAAGATATTTACATACTTATTTACAATATTTATATTATTTATTTTAGAAATACATTAAACCACACGTTTATCCGGTTGATACTTACTTAAATCGTGGTGATATAATCGACCAATGAAGGTTAGTTATATTTAAATGTTATATTCAGGTTAATAAGGTTTAATAATTATTATTATTATGTGACGGTAACCTCCATTCAAAATCGTTATCTCAAATTATTTAAACACTCTTGTTAATTTTAACAGTAACTTCACATGATTAATTTTCAAAGGACCTGGACAATACACTCAGCGGAAAAATACCTCGCTCAAAAGGCACAAAATTGCACAAAATAGGCCCAGAATTCATCATATATCTCCATATATATGGCATCAAAATCTTCCACAATACATACAAAAAACCTCCACTTATAAATTCATTAACTTCATTAATATTACTGTGGGAACCTCCTTCACTTATTCAAGGGCATTATTCATCAGCGACTTTTACACGTCCACTGAACTAACGATTATACATCCATAGTTCCACTTTAAAAATTCTTATATTCATTAATTGTATCAAAACTGTTATTATATTTAACCTTCGTGGGTTTCATTCATGAATCGATATGAAGTAAAAAATTGCCAATCACAAATAAATTTAATAGCAAATACGATTAGACACGCCTCCCTGGTCTATCAAAATTGAGATTAATATCTTCAAAGTAACGCAGTATAAAAATACTATCTTCAATCAAAGTTCATCTAAACTGCATAAATAATCGAATAGAATACAATTAGACTGTGGAATGCCAACATTATTGTTCCAATCTAGAATTGCGAAAAATTCCTATCAAATGTTCATTACTATAGTGTATTCAATAAATCGTGATCAAAGTTCATATTTCATAAAATTGTCTATAATGCAATGGTATTTCAGAACTGACGATAAATGTCTATGTTGCAATCATGTTCATAAAACGACTAGTATTTCCAAGATCGTCGATACAGTAATAGATTTTAACGCTCTAAAATCTTTTAATAATTCTTCTTTCTTGATGATGACAGAAAATTGGTCAAAGTAATTTACTGAATAGAATTACTTTAATAAAGTGACACGCTGTCTGAATTCAAATTTGCCATAGAAAATCGTTAACTTTACAGTCAAATCGTGACTACAAAAATATGCAAATTACTGAAAGAATGTAATTTATCAGTCTCAACTGATCCAAAATTATTTAAATATGCCAATGACATAACAATGTCTTAATAAATCGTAGAAAAAGGCATAACTCATCAAAGTGTACTGAGTACAGAAATATCAAGCAAGAAAATGGGGCAAAATATATGGGACAGAAAATATGGGAAAAATGGTTGCTCAGATATCGCTAAATGACTCAAATAAAACAAGAAACGTTCACGACTACCTTATCTGTTGATTGAAGTTCTAGAGGAAAATCTTCCAAAGAAGACTGGTGATGGTTCCATTTCACCAACGTAAAGATGTGCTCCGACCTCGAACCTGGAACCAGCGCCCTCGGAGAATAGAACTGCTTCCTCCTCCGGAAATTGCACTGCTCCGTGTAGACGATAGACATCCTTCTGGCAAAACTCTTCTTTGTGAGCCGGGTCTACCCTGGCCTCTCTTGATAGTTCCCTGAAGTTCTGGTAGAAATTCGCCATGAAGTTTATTGCAATTATTTCCGCAGAAATCTTCATAATTGTGGAGTATGAAAATATTTCTACTGCCATTTGATATAATTCAGCGTTGGACTACGATGCATGAGTGTAGTTGGATGTTCACTACATGCTCGCTTGTGTAGAAAGACGATTAGCGAAGTTCCATGCTGCTATTTCACTCCATTGATATATGTCCCAATTGCATTAAAGATTTAGTCTTCCATCTCCACTTTCGTTATGATAATAGTTGAAAGAACTGCCATATTATATTGTTCCATAGTAGAATGTAGCGTTGTATCACCAAATGCAATATGTAGTATCACGGTTGCAATACAAGTGTCACCCGTAGCGTAGAATGTGGTGTTATAAAAGTGCTTCTCAGGTGGCGAGAAAATCACTTTTGTCTGCAGTTTTAAAATGCCAATATCTTCCAAATTATAATAGTGAAAATGTTCAACTTTACTACACACTTTAATACTGTAATGCACAATAGAATTAGCATACAGGCATTAACTAACTCTTAATAGAAACTCTTGTAGACTCGTTTATGTGTGCGTTTCAACTTCGCCTAGTTTCATTAACCGTAAAATGGTACTGCGGCATTGCTCCGTGCTCGTTCGATGCGGTGGGCTCTACCACACGCGCTAAAGACGACTTGCTTCACTGAATCACTCGAAGTCTGACAATATGATAATCAGAAAAACCACTATAAGACACGAGAAAATAAGATATGAGAGCTTCTCTCTGCTCTGCAAGACCTTTTATCAACTTCTTAAGGGGCGTATCCATCCCTTCCATAGCTTGTTCCTCCGTCATTGCTAGAAGTTCTAACTTTGGCTATACTTGACGGATTTTCAAATTTCAAAAACTCAAAATTAGTTTCTTCAAAATTCCAAATCATTGCCATAACTGAAAATGGATTTCCACAATTCTGTATTCCTAAAGTAATTAAATATGGTAGTTTCAGTAATCTCCGTCTCCCTCCAAACTATCATTCATTGGTTCGAGTCTATCCTCCAATAGCGTAACTTCTTCCTTAGCACAATTCCTCGTTTCCCTGCGACTGCGTCGTAAATCTCAGATCTTTCTCGAACAAAATCATGACGTCACCAGGAATCTCAGCTCAATCAGCCTACTTGCATAAAGTCTGCGTCATCCGTGCCTACGTCATGAATATCCACGTCACAACTATGACAGCCATAACTTTATTCATATATGCCAATACAGCCACCGTGGTCTCAATATAATTCAATTTACGGGGGCAGTACCTACTGTAAGGCCACGGCCGCCTCCTTCCATCTTCCAAGCCTATCTATCCCAATCTTCCCCTCGCTTCCCATCCCCCATGAGGCCCCTGTTCGCTTTGCAGGTGAGGCCGCCTGGGCGAAGTGCTGATCACACCTGCCCAGTTGTATCCACCCTGACCAGGTGTTCCAAGCTCCAGGACACTGCCCGTAGAGGCGGTAGTGGTGACTTCCCTCGCTGAGTCCGTGGTAACCACCAACCTAGAGTGTAAATCGACTAAATAAAAAAAAATGGCTAGGAATATACGCCAACATAAAATATTATATTGCAGCCTGATAGTTCATAATTTTTATCCTTAGGTCAAAGGCAGCATACACAATAACTATAGGCCTACTGGCAAAAAATACAAGCCCTACGTACATTAAAATAAAATAAAAATAAGGTTACACAGGGAATAACTAAGAATAAAGATCCTAAAGTATGGTAATTGGTATTCAACATTTTTATTAACTCAAAGGCAGCATTCATATGTGTGTGAATATGCATAAGCCTACAACTAAATAATTAAATAGATGCTTAGTGAACAAAAATACACACTTTATTTATATAAAACAACCACATGTTCAATATTCTTCAAAGCAATGGGGCGTGATGGCGCAGCGGTCAAGCTATTCGCCTCTCACCAAGGTGGACCGGGTTCGATTCCCGGTCATTGCATGTGAGATTTTCGAAGTGAAATGCCATGTCCTGTGGTTCGGATTCCACGTAGAATGGAGGTCCCGTGGCTTATGATCACAAGATTAACGGTCACGTAAAACTACAAGCTTCTTTTTCTTCAAAGCAGGTCGAAACTTACAATTAGACCTCAGATAAGTCATACAGCAAACGAACAGGGTCCTGCAGGGAAGATCCCTTAAGCCCAATTCTTTTTATCGTCTCCAAGACTGACATCATAAACCTATACTGGAAAATGTGAAATTTTATGCCTATGCTGATGAAAAAAGAACAGTAAATATTAGGTCTACATACTTCAGCTTGCACTTGTCGTTCAATAACTCTCGGTCTTTCCTTGGGTGGCTGAAGCAGATGCTGTGGGAAATTGAAAATTGCAGGTAATGCATCATCTTTAAGCAGTGGTTTGTTTCTATTTGATGAAACAAGTAGAATGATTCAGAAAACTGTTCACAGCAGATATACCGTAACTGTATTTTGTTGGGGTCCAGTCCTTCCTCCTCACAGCTATAACCCATTTATTTAATACATCTGGACGTTTTCATGGAAATCTGTAATATAAGCTGTCTGTTAGGTAGTCAGCCCGAAGGCTGGTTGGATCCTCAAAAAGCACCGCCGTTACGTTATGTGAGTAGATACCCACAAAAACCCAAGGCAGTGCTATATTGAGGCGTTCTAGGCAAGAAGAGAAGTGAGGTTGTTTGCCATTGCTTTCCTCACTGAGTCAGAACATTACTCCTAACCCTATGAGTAGAACCTTTCACAGCATTCACAGGCACTGACTGTGCTCTGAATGCCATTACTAAGCACCACCCATACCTCAGTAGCTTCCATAAAATCACAGCCATGAGTGAGACTGAGACATCGGTGAAAAGCCACCTTTTACTCTAGCCTGCGCCAACTGACAAATGCAAATGTACTGTATTCATCAAGAGATGGCAAACAGGCCGGCCTAGGTATTAGTTCGGTGAGAAGTAACTTATAACCTATAATAGGGCCTATGTGTATTTGTCATATGCTATTTAGGTCAAAATTTGATGTAAGACGTATCCATAAACGCAGAATAGGGTACTTCATTACAAATCTCAATTCGAAAATAAAGTAGACCGTAAACCTACCGTATTATTGGAAAATACCATACGGTACATATAACGTTGCACAGAGGTACGTACGATCAAATATATGTAAGGAATCACGACATATCAGCTGACTTGCAACCTCGAGTTGAATGGTAATGACAGTTTTTGGTGCGACTAGTTACGCCTGGTGGTGCACGTCAAGGAGGCGATGACCAGGAAGCAGTTTTCAGCGAGAGTTACCATGGGAGGAGTTGTTCCAGTAGTACCTATAGTTCAATGAGTTCAACACACTCACCGATCCTCCTGTAACGGCACCAAAAAATGAATTTGTTGAAGATGTCAAAGGTTCGTGTGTTATAGTTGGCCCCAACATTCCTGCCGGTGTAAGGTTAAGTGACCAGTGGAGCATTATAGCTGGACTGTCAACAATGAGCTTGGAGGCCTATTATGACGATGATGAGTGTATCTGTGGAGAAAGTGTAAAGAATTTAGTTTCAAAAGCAGACTCTAAGTTTGTAAGGATAATATTAAGTAATTTTTCTGAGCGCGTCAATGACGGCAGTGAGCATAGCAGCAAGAAAAGAAAACTTCAGACATTGGGACATTGAGGTACAGTACAGACTTTTATTATTACTTTATCGGGAATTGACAGTACATAGCATGATAATATGTATCCTTTATTTGTGATATTTGTGTGTAGATTTAGCGGACGTAATGTTCTGTTGTATTTTCGGAAACATTTGGCGTCAATATGTATGTCTTTACGCAGTGTTATTGTCCATACAGAGTTAAGAGTGTACTGCGGGCTCTTATGGGTTTTTACCATTAGCGGACTCCCCCAGAATTGATGACTTCGAAGTCTTTAAAACTGGATTTTCGCTATGTTATTTAATAGGTTAATGGTCATGGGTGGAGAGTACATGATCCTCAGCATTCATTTAGTGATATGTAATTCTTACATTCTTGATATGCAACATGATTTTGTAATGTATCTGACAGCAGTGTCTGCGCGGTGGATAGAACAGCGCGCGCGCTGTAGCACGTGTCTTACCTCTCCGCTGAACGCACGAGTCCAGATCTCTCCAAGATATTTGAAACAGTGTTGGAGTGTAAGGATCGTTTTTGTAATATAACAAGAAGTTCCGTGAAGAACTATACAGCCTACTTTTCATGCCAATGATTATTCTACAGTATATGAACCTATCTAGAATAATGACGAAATTAAGTTGGTAATATCGAAATATCTAATTAGTTCAAAATATACCTGGTATAATGTAGCCTAATAGAGCACTACAGTTGGCAGCCCTGGTGACTGAATATATTCTTAGTTCCACCTCTTAAGGTACAGAATACAAAATTTGGTTGAAGTCCAATGGACGTTACATGCAGTTAGACACTGGATCTATCAGCACGCGTAAAAGCATGTTGCCAACAATACCATGCGTGTGCTGGTCAGAAATAATCTGAATTATTATGACATCTTGTTGTGCCAATTTTGGATGAAATCCATTTGTTAGTATAGAAGTTACATGTATTTTAAAATTGGACATATCAGCAGGCATAGAATCATGTTGGCAGCACTGCCTTGTATTAATTACTCCAAATTAATCTAGAATGTCAGGTGCTATACGTGTGCAAAGTATAGAGCTGTTGGCTTCCATACTTTCTGATATATTGATATTAGGGTAAAAAGAATATAGACAGCATTTATTAACAGTTGGCAGCCCTGATTGCTCTTAACAATACGCATAGTCATATCTGTTATGGTACACATAGCACATACGAAATTTGGTTGAAATCCAACTGATAGTATAGAAGTTACATGTATTTAAAAACTGGTACTATCAGCAGGCTTATAATCATGTTGGTAGAACTGACGTATATAAGTTACTCCAAATTAATCTAAAATGTCAGAATATACGTGTGCATAGTTTAAAGCTGTTGGCTTGCATACTTTCTTATATATTGGTATTTGGATAAAAAATAGAGAGAGCAATTATTAACAGTTGGCAGCCCTTGTGGCTCTTAAGAATACGCTCAGTCATATCTGTTTATGTACAGATATTACATACAAAATTTGGTTGAAATCCAATTGATAGTGTAGAAGTTATATGCATTTAAACATTGGACCTATCAGAAGGCTTAAAATTATTTTGGCAACACTGTCATGGTTGGCCTCCTGGAAATTAAACTGAAATAGTATTATCTACATGTGTGCCAATTTTGGAATAGCTCCCATGCATACCTTGCAAGATATCCAACATGGAGCTCAAATTTCTAGTGCGTTTTTCAGCAGTTGGTAGCACTGACATCATTTTCAAATATGGACGTGAGCTATTCCGGTGCACATCTTTACTCATACTAAATTTGGTTTTGATTGCTGCAGCCGTTTAGGAGTTGATAGGGGGGGGGGGACACACACACAGCCAGCCAGCCAGACAGACAGACAGACAGACAGACACACATTTTCCCGGATCGATCTCATAAGTCTACTTTTTCCTCATTTTTGCAAAATGTGAAAAGTAGGCTAAAAATAATTGTAATTTAGGTATACGTAAGTGGCCTTAAAGATATGGCTGATGTTCCGTTTGCGAAACGTAAACCCGGGGAAATTTTAAGGCGCAGAGAACGACAGATAGTTTGTAAGGTCTACAATAATAAAGACCAAGAATCAGGAGAAAAGTGTGGACTGGAATAACGTTGTCTGGAGGCAAGATTGCAGTCTTACTCATAATTGTGTTGTGTTTTAACTTATGAATTTCCCAGTGTCTGGTATGACAACTTCCCATTCACGCTGCTGTACGTTTCTGAGAAACCCGTGATGGTATTATTATTATTATCTGCTCACTTGCAATAATGTGCGTCACAGAACTTTCATGCAGTTAAATTACGCGATTTGTGCCGAATGAGAAGCTTGTAGTTTTGTGTAAAATAAACCGCTAAGGAACATTATGAAATTAAACGGATAATGTCTATAATGTCATCAGTCTGTAGTATTTGCCTTTCATTGTTCAATGTACGTTTTGCCACTGAAATTTTTGTTTACTTGCTTTCATCTCTCTATACCGAGCTCGATAGCTGCAGTCGCTTAAGTGCGGCCAGTATCCAGTATTCGGGAGATAGTGGGTTCGAACCCCACAGTCGACAGCCGTGAAGATGGTTTTCCGTGGTTTCCCATTTTCACACCAGGCAAATGCTGGGGCTGTATCTTAATTAAGGGCACGGCCACTTCCATCCCACCCCTAGCCCTTTCCTGTCCCATCTTCGCCATAAGACCTACGGTATCTGTGTCGGTGCGACGTAAAGCAACTTGTAAAAAAAAAACTTTCATCTACGCGTGTAATAATATGTGATGTGTCATCTAAGAACAAAATTACTGACGGGTACTCTCTTCGCCTCTGCAGATGAAAGTTACTCACTGGGATCTGTGTAGGTGTCGCTGCGACAGATGATTTTTAAAAGCCCATAAGAGCCCGTAGTACAACTCTGCGTTGGATTTGGGTAATTAAATCGAGATTGCTTAATGTTATGCTTCGGCTTAGGCCCGTCATCCCAGGCAAGCCATTATGATCTTTACCTTCCAGGAGGACAGGGCATTCGGCCGTAATTTTGAATTTAGTGTGATGTTAAAGTAATTTAGCGGTGCTCCTGAAAGAGCCATCATCGTGTAGGCTATTGCTGTTTTGAATCGGCTCCTTTTTATTATTTTTTTCGATTGCGATGAGTTCGCTTTGTAGTTGTAATACGGTACGGGGAGTTGGAATTGAGTTAGTTTTTGGTTGTTCGGAGTTTTGTGTGAAACTGAGATGATAGTTTAGTTTGGCCAAAAGCCAAAACTGCAGTTTTTGCCATGTTCCACTTGTTGGGAATTAGTGTGCTGTGGTAAATCAATTACTATCCTCGGATCCCCCACTCCTTAGGGGAAAAACTCAGTCTTTATTAAAAACTGTTCATCCAAATTCTGTTATTCTTACGGGAATTATAGTAAAAGGTTGCAGATTATAATGGCGCGAAGGATCGAAATTCCGTCCGGATGAGGAGCGTGCTGTACTACTCGTGTGGAGTGCTGTACAATAGCTGCCCTTCTACACTCGCTAGACGTGGCAACGCTTGTGCCATAAGAGCTACAGTATACTCTTAACCCTGGACGCACAATAGCAATTACCACGTGCTTGGGATAGGCCTCCCAGATAACAGATGGGCGGTGTTGCCAAAACTTATGACACGGCTTGAGAATTGTAGACGGCGATGCCTGGGTCACTGGAACACCTGTGAGGCCCATATTTGGAGAGACATTTGAAACACGCCACGCGCAGCGTACGGAATATCTTACGAGAACATTTCTTCGGAAGTGCAGTATCGCAGTGGTATAATCTGTGCTATTTGTGGAACGTTATTACGTTCAGAATTCACTATTCTGAGTACGGAATAAGAACATACATTGGCACGATGCATTCTAGAGACATCAAGGTCATCAATACGGACAAGTTGAAACTTTTCAATATGAGCTCATTTTGCAACGAAATGGCTGGTTAAACGGTGAGCTGGGGAGTTGCTATAGAACGTGATGGAAACATAGGACGATGAAGAACCACGCGATATGACATAAGACACCACGAGGATCGGAGATGGATCGACGTTGTACGAAAAACCATTATCGAAAGGGGAAACATCGTCAGAGGTACAACCACTGCTACGGAAACTCGAGGTACAAATTGGATATGTTAAGTAGAACTTATACATTTGAGTGGAATTTAGTATTATGGAGATTTGGCAGTTGGAATTTAAATCAACATGTATTGCGAGAAATTTTTGTTAATTTTTATGCATGTTCTGAATTTAGAATGAATTTAAATGGACGACAGATTGAAATGGAAGCATCATTTGTGTGAAAAAGATGTTATTTGAATAATTTCTACTACGATTAGAGAGCAGAAGGATTTAACTACACTATTAGGTTCATACAACATTCATGAATACTCACAAAATTTAGGATATTAATATTTAACACTGTACATAACTACATGGCACGGAGATTTCGAATAGAAATTTGAATGGATAGATAAGAGGATATGCACTATAAATTTAACGAGATGTGGATTAAGTGATTCATATGTGGTGATAAGATGAGATTATAGCAATATTATGTGAAAGGTAATAAAATAAATGGTAGAAAAATGAAGTTTAAATGTTCTACATATGTTGTAGAGTAGGGGAGTAGTGAGAGTTCTGCCCCCCCCCCCCCCCCCACTACTCCCAATGCGAGCCGATAACTCTAGAACCCGTGGTCGGAGATTCACGAATGAGGTGTCGTTGGACTCGAGCTGACGGGGGCTTTGCTATGGACCACTCGTTATATTCTTTAAAAAAATTGAAAATTTTTGTTTTGGCAAATAGACGATAGTTAAAAAACCAAACATGATAGAACGTTGTGCAATAGCTTAAACGAACGATCTTAATGTCCTTTATTTTTTATAATAAAACTTTTTAATTTTTTATGTTTTTTTGAAAAAAGTGTAATTTTGAAATTCTTATATTTTGGAAACTAAAGAGTTTACAAAAATATTTGTTTGACATAAATGAATGGCCCTGACCCCCTCTACTGACAAAATAAATTTCAAGCCTCTAGGACTAAAACTGTGCAGTAGGGGAGTAGTGAGAATTCTAAATAGTGACACGAGGAGCTCGGCTACGCTGACCTTTTATGTATATTTCGCGAAACCATGGGCATGCGACATATCGTTGGACTCGGGCTGACGTACTCTTTCCTATGGACCATTCGTTATATTTTTCAATTTTTTTAGAAAAATTTTGTTTTTGAAAATAGGTGATAGTTTGAAAACCAAACATGATAGAACGTTGTGTCATGATTCAAACGAATGGTCTCCACGTCCTTTATATTTTATAATCAAACTTTTTTTATTTTTGATGTTTTTTTTTAAAACAGTCCAATTTTGAAATTCTTATATTTTGGAAATTAGGAACTTTACAATAAAATGTTTGACATAAATGAATGGCCCTGACCCCCTCTACCAGCAAAATAAATTTCAAGCCTGTAGGACTAAAGCTGTGCAGTAGTGCTAGAAGGGGCGTTCTGCTTTCCAGCCTACTTTCCTATGAAATTTGCCGATATCTCCCGAACGCATAGTCGGATATTAACGAACGAGGTATTGTTGGCGTTGGGATGACATCCTCTTGGCTAAGCATGTGTGCTGGTATTTTGAAAATGTTTTTTAGAAAATTTTTGTTTTTTGGATTGGCGCTATTTTTGAAACGGTGAATTGGAAAAAAGTTTGTTTGACGTTAATGAAAGGTGGGTATGCCATCTAGGCGGGCAGCAAATTTCAAGGGTGTAGGAGGAAGAAAAAAGATAGCCTACTTTCTCGCGAACATTGGTGATCATTGGCGAACGGATGGTCGGATTTTAACAAATGAGGTGTCGTTGGACTCGAGCTGACGTCCTCTTTCCTATATACAACTCGTTATAGTTTTGATTTTTTTTAATGTTTGTTTTTAAAAGTAGGCGATAGTTTGGAAACCAAACATGATAGAAAGTTGTTCAATAGTTCAAACCAATAGTCTCTATGACCTTTATTCTTTTATACTGCTCAAAAAAATTAAAGCACCACTTTTTTCAAAGGCCACCAAATTTGGAAAGTTGACTGCACAAGGTCGAAATATCAGTATGACGTTTGCCCCGACGCCTACCAAGCACATGCTTCAGCACAACTCCCCAACTTGTGTAGTTTCGGGATAGCCCTCCAAAACCAGCCCATTTTTGAAAAACCGTAAATTGAAGTTTGCGAAAAACGCTGTAGGACTTGTTGCAGGTTGCCAAAGCAGTCGAAAATGAATGAGTCTTGCTCTTAAGGTTCCACGAACACGTTGAAATCGTTACATTTGACGTTTGGGCATTTTCAACCCCCTTCATCATCCCCTAAACATGGACTACCATTGGGGGCGCCTGAGAAGGTACCGGATGTGTTTAACCACCTGAAAACCTGCACACCGTCCTCAGTTGCTGATTGCAGTAAGTTTTTAAGGCCTCCGGCAATGTTCACCCTTCCTAACACCCTCAACTGGCAAGGGACCAAACCACCCCGTCTTGATTCACCCCTAAGGAAGGTTTAAATCGAGATTTGTATCAGTGCTGCTAATGGGGGGGTCTTCCCCTAACGTTTCAAAAGAGGACCTGCGCCTGTGTCGCCACCCCTTCCCTTGCTACCCCCTTTTGTATGATTTTTCGAATCAGGCCCTTTTTAAGGGCTGAAATGAGGTCTTAATCGCTGAAAGGGCTGTAAAGGTCCTTAGAAGTAGTGGTGAAATGAAATCAACACCTTCCGATGTTTGATTGACATTCCATCCCCCAAAGTTGACATTTTTGCACCCTCAACCCTCCCTGTCTGGACGCGTAACGCGTCATGGCAGAGTTTTCAGAGTTGGATCAAAATGAAGCTTATGGCCTGAAATGGAGCCCAAAACAGCAGGTTGGATGGAAATTCATCGGTAGGGTGGGAAACGGGACCAAAAAGTTTTCAAAAAAGTTAACAGCCTCTAGTAAGTACACCAATGCAGAGGCAACCCACATCACGTCATTTTTCTCCCATTGCCAAACTTTGTAACCTATCGCCGATCATAGGCAACCCACACGCACGGACGTGATGTGGGTTGCCTATGCATGGGCGTACTTACTGTAGGCTGTACACTTTTTTGAAAAATTTTGGTCCCGTTTCCCAACCTACCGATGAATTTCTATCCAGCCTGCTGTTTTGGGCTCCATTGCAGGCCATAAGCTTCATTTTCATCCAACTCTGAAAACTCTGCCATGACGCATTACGCGTCCAGACAGGGAGGGTTGGGGGTGCAAAAATTTCGAATTTGGGGGACGGAATGTCAATCATCGATTGGAAGGGGTTGATTTCGGGTCACCACTACTTCTAAGGACCTTTACAGCCCTTTCAGCGATTAAGACGTCGTTTCAGCCCTTAAAAAGGGCCTGATTCGAAAAATCATACAAACGGGGGTTGCAGGGGAAGGGATGGTGACAAAGGCACAGTTCCTTTTTTGAAACGTTAGGGGAAGACCCCCATTAGCAGCACTGATAAACATCTCGATTAAAACCTTCCTTAGGGGTGAATCGAGAAGGGGTGGTTTGGTCCCATGCCAGTTGAGGGTGTTAGGGGGTGTGGACATAGCCGGAGGCCTTAAGAACTTACTGCAATCAGCAACTGAGGACGGTGTACAGGTTTTCAGGTGGTTAAACACACCCGGTACCTTCTCAGACGCCCCCAATGGTAGTCCATGTTTAGGGGATGATGAAGGGGGTTGATAATGCCCAAACGTCAAATGTAACGATTTCAACGTGTTTGTGGAACCTTTAAGAGCAAGACTCATTCATTTTCGACTGCTTTGGCAACCTGCGACAAGTCCTGCAGCGTTTTTCGCAAACTTCAATTTGCGGTTTTCGAAATTGGGCTGGTTTTCGGGGTGCTACCCCGAAACTACTCAAGTTGGGGAGTTGTGCTGAAGCATATGCTTGGTAGGCATCAGGACAAACGTCATACTGAGATTTTGGGCATGTAGGTCAACTTTTCAAAATTTGGTGGCCTTTGAAAAAAGTGGTGCTTTAATTTTTTTGAGCAGTATATAATAAAACTTTGTTATATTTTGAGATTTTTGAAAACACTGGAATTTTGAATTGTTAATATTTTGGAAACTAATACGTTGACAAATAAGTTTGTTTGACATAAATGAAAGGTCCCTACCCCCTCTACCTCGAAAATAAATGTCAACTCTCTAGGTCAAAAAAGCTAGGCATTTTAATTTTTTAATTTTAAAGAAAATAAAAGAGTTTTTGTAGACAGAGAGCCGGTAGCGCTTGACGTATGTTACAACGAGGCTATGATTGGCCATGGTGGACACTGAAAATGGCTATTTCGACGGGGCGATGTATGGCAAAACGAGGGGTCGCTTTTCGATATTTTTTTCCTATGACGAACGAATGAAGGTGAATATTTCGAAAATCCCTCATGACGATCTTTAAACATGTTGGTAAACACTGACCAGTAACCAGACAAAATTCATAAAGCTATGAGACGAATAAAAATAGTCGACAACAACAGAACTTGCTTTGTATGTATGCATGTCTGACTAGCGGCCAGAACGGACAGAATATATTTTTGAGGCATGGCTAGTCGGCTAACAGAATGGAATGTCAGTCTAGCTGACAACACTGCTGTCATATGATAGCAGTTGGAATCATGTGGCAACTCTGTAAAAAGGTGATAACGGCTAACCAGGCGAGCTGAGCAGCAGCAGCATGCAGGGGCCCCGCAGATAGGAAAGGGGGAGAGAGGGGAAAGGAGGGAAACCTCTACACAACAGGAAATCACGTGACCCACTGCAGAGTGGTGAGGTGGCATGGGCCAGAAAGTCGGAGAAGAGGTGAGGGGAGGAGTGGGGGAACCCATGACAGCCAATAGCTGAACGAGTTGTATATCATCATAGAGTGAAGGAGTGAGACGTAGGTGTGGAGAGAGAAAGAGAAACATTTATGGGCAAGCACGAAGCGCGGAGCGCTGTACACAGGGCTTTTGTACAACATAATTCAATAAATAAAAAAGTACACAGGTTCACACGACATGTAATTTATTGATCCAAGAATTAAACGTTGAGTTAAATCCTAACCATTTGACATATAGTTTATTTCCTTTTTGTTTCAACACTTTTTCCACGAGGTAATGTTTAGGAAATGCTGTTATCTGAAGTTCATAGAGATAAAATCTACCTTTTATGGGTTGATGGTTGAGGACTTGTAGTAAATAGGTGACTGGACTGTCCAAGTTGACTTGATGAATTCGAAATAGTTCAGTCCCCCACTGAGGCGTGTAGCCCTTATTGAAGGCAGACTTAAATTTGCTCACACGAACAAAATCCCCAATTTTCAGTCGGTGACGTTTAGGATCTGCTGTTTTTATGGGGTTAAACAGTTTATCCAGTCGCTGAATATTTTTGGTCACGAGACGTGGCTTGGTCACAATGGTTCTATGTTTGGTGTCATTGTAACGTGACACTAGCTCAGGTAACATGTCCAACCAGCGATAACTGCCCTGAGCGGTAAACGCTTTCCACATATGGGTTTTCAATGTTCGGTTAAACCGCTCGACCACGCTGGCTTTGAGATTGCTGTACGTGGTGTAATGGTGAATATCCTTAGATTTGAGAAAATTGGAGAAATCCTTGTTGAAAAATTCTTTCCCCTGGTCGGTTTGTAGCAACTGAGTTTGACGTTTGGAGTGTTGAATAATATGTTGAAAGGCCTTGGTGACTAGTGGACCAGACTTGCGACGCACAGATTCAACAAAGCCCAATTTGGAATAGACATCAATGACAGTCAACATATAGCGTACACCGTCGTTAACGCCAGCATAGGGTATCATTTCAACTAGGTCAGCCTGCCAAAGTTCATCCACACCTCGTGAAATCACCTTGAGTCGCGGATAGTGACGCCTAGCTGGGCGATGCAACTCGTGAGCAATACCCATTTTAATGGGTGAGGGCTTAAACAATAATTTTGGCATTTCGAAGTTCTTGTTCAATTTCTTAAATTTCCCAATCGTGACCGGTATGGCTGGCTTGACGTGAAGCATGCAACAACTGTAGCCGCAGGACGAGCTTATTGAGATTGTGCCAGTAGGTAACATCCACAAGGGGTTTTAATGGCTTAAATGTCACTCCCGAAGCGGACACTTAACGACGAGTACTTTGACTGGTGGGAAACATATTTGCAATGATGGTTTTATATTTTTGAGATATATTGGCATTCACTTGTTGAGCTGAATCATACTGTCTTTTATGGGCATGGGTGTTCAATAAAATGGATTTATATTTGCCAAGGTCTTCTGACGTATAATCATGGGAAGAGGGGGTCCGAGAAAAGAGCAGCTTTAACAGTCTTGGTGTTAATTTATAGTTGATGTTCTTAATGACAGCTTTAGTGTGAGCAAATTTAATGGATGAATCGCCAATTTTAAAACTATCATCCTCATAGCGAACACCATACGTGGTATCTGTGTTTCCAATAAATAGATCAATGAGATAGGGTTCTAGTGTTGATCCATAATATTTTATTAAAGTGTTTTTCAGTTGAGCCTTATTTTGAGGGGTGGTCAAGACTTGTGAAAACGGAGACGATCTGGAAGGGCAAGGTGTTTCGACCATGACCAAGGATTTCTTTTTTCTCAAAAACTCTGCAAGGGGTGCGGCCTTTTTTTTTTTTTTGAGGCGTAAACACTTGTTCCTCCTCATCCTCAACATCGCTAACACTAGTCAAATCTTCCTGCTCCTGTTCCTCTTCCTCAGGGTTCTCGTGCATCGTCTGCGAGGCTTGTGAAACGGTGGGTAGGGTTTCAGATGGCTTGAAAGTGGGTTTCAACATGGCTTTTAGCGGAGGTGCTAAATGTTGTTGAATAAACAAAGCATGATTTGCACGTGCATGTTTCAATTGACGAAACTTCTGGCGAATAGTATTTTTGCTCTAATAAATTGCTTTTTCAATTGACTCTCTGCTAACGCCATGGTGTCTTGTCAAATGACTTGAGAGGGAATGAGACAGGGTCTTAAATAGCAATAAAATGATCAAACCCTAAGCGATATCGTCCTTGGTTAAGTTCACTTTGTTTGTCAATCACTAAACAGGCATGACGTTGAGTGTTCCAGCACTTGCCACACAATTCAGTAAACATTTGATAGGTCATATCCGGATTCACATGTTCATTATAAATGTGACGACTGTTCCTCTCGTCCTGGAGAAATAAAACAATGACATTGGTATTGTCACGAATCAACTGTTTGGACATTTTTGAATACGTTTGTCCAAGATAAAAGCAATCGATATGTTTGTGTCGACCCATGCTGAAATAGCTTTGAATAATGCCTTGACGTTCAGTGGATACATCATCGAAAATCATGAGTGAATCAGGCTTTACCTCATCCGGCGAAAAATCATTTTCTTGCGTGGAAAATGTGAAATAACCCATATTCTATTTTTGTAATCCAGACATGACTTCATCCAGAAACACGTAGAGGGGTTGGTAGAGAGATTTTGCAAAAATATAAATATTTTGAAAACGCAGACCATTGGGCGCTGTGATGAGCGTTAGCAAAAGATTGGTCCTTCCACAGCCGGAAGGTCCCACAATGATGCAGCGAATGGAAGATGGAAACAGTGAACCATGGCGTTGTTCACGTGATATGGGACAGAGATGGGAAACCATGTCCCCCACGGGGAATGACCCTTGCTGCTTAATAATATTCATATCAACTAAGGCTTGGACAGGCTAGCAGGCTGTCTATATACAGGACACCGAGCCTTGTCATAGAAACAGTAGACTCATACTACAGGTTGGCGATGGATGTCTTTGGACGTGTGTTGATGGCCAAAGCTAGGTCTGTCCCCATACATGATCCTAAACAAGTAACAGATCCTGCTAATAAACACTTGTGGATAGGTCAATAGTGCCACGCACTAAACAGGGAGATTATGACTTTAAGGGAAAGCGGTTAACCCATGTAAAACATACTCAAGTGTCTGCAGACATTACTACAAAAACGTATGTGGATAACAAAGTGTATGAGTTTTATGACAAAGTGCCTCAGCTTACGGTGAATGGCTATAGCGCTAATCACCATCGGATTATTCACGTGGAAGACCCACAAGACGAAGACGATGTTTGTACCAAGCGTTACATGACCTATGAAATGAAAAGGCTTTACAAATTTATCCCATCTGTATTTTTAGTGTATCTGACAAATGAAAAACCTGGGAATGACAGAAACTGTTTACCGCTAGTCCATGATCAGCACTTGACCTATGTGCTTGCTTCGGGTTTAAACCACTATCGATTACACTATGATGGAACCATTCACATCAAATACGCCATACCTGATGAGAACCATTTACAAATACAGATAAACGATCATAGTATGTTGGTCCATAACCATGAAGAGACGAATTATCCTTTCACCTCATGTTGACATGGGATGAAAAGCAAGCGGGAAAAACCATAAACGATTTCCCACTTTATGTGGAATTGGAATATACAGCCATGAAATAACAATCTGACGTTAGTTGTGATTAAAACTTTCTTGTGAAAGGTTGTTGGTCATTATCATCATGGTGAAACAAAGATATGTGGTGAGAAAGACTAAAAAAGGACTTTGTCTTTGGCAAAGCCTGGGCTTAAGACATTCATGGACAAACCCTTGCGAAAGAAAAAAAAAATGTTGACCATAAGGAAAGCCCTTCGAGCAGCACAGAGACATGTTATTCCAAAACGTCAGCGACAGGGTTCAAACCAAGGGCGAGTGATTCCCGTCCTAAAACGAGCCGGATTTTTACCTAGTTTATTTGCTGGTCTGGCTGCTCTAGGTTCACGTTTGGGCGGTGCCAGTGCAGTGACGAAAACTATTAAAGCAGCGCAGAAGGGCAAGCAATAACTAAAAGAAAGTCAGCGACATAATGAAACGATGGAAGCGATTGCTATGGGGGCTAGAAATGCTAATTTAAAACCAGCTTTTTATCAACAAGGATTTGGGATTTCACCATTTCAAAATATTTTAAAAAAATTAACCTTAGCCACAGCAAGACATGCCCTGACGCATCAACAAGTTGAATGCTATACTAAACAACTAAAGCTTTCTCATTTTCGAGGTGTGTTTATGCGAAACCAATTACCCCCACGACCCTGGAAACAGGAATGCGCTGTTGTCAGTTTGGATGATCACCGAGGACCAGGAACGCATTATGTAGCTTATGTCAAAGAGGGATCCACCGTATGGTACTTTGACAGTTTTGGGAATTTACCCCCGCCCATGGAACTAGTGACCTATTTTGAAAACAGGATCAAGATATATTAAAATTTGAAACGTGTGCAAACGTTTAACAGCCAACAGTGTGGACGTTGGTGTTTAATTTTTTTATATAAGACGCAGCATAAGCAAAAACGCCAACAGCAAGTCGGAAGAAAGTAAAACGTTTACACTGCATGGACGTGGACCTGAAGTCAGCCTAGACTTTTACCCGCCTATCGAATTGAGTGAAAAACCCTATGGTTTGGGACTTGTTTCCCTTGAAACGTACAATCGAATATACAACATACGTGAAAATGTGAACAACACGTTTTACTATGATGATTCTGTGCTCACCCTGAACTCTGGTGGATACACGATCGATGACATTTATGAACACATTTATGTGGTGTTGATCAATTAATATGGTTTAAAGTCATTTATCGATGGAACGCGCAAGTTTGAACTTGTAGGAAATACCAACACTCATCGCTGCAGTATTTTCTCCAGATTCAAATTGACTATAAAACACGTCCCGATTCCATTGGTCCATTACTAGGATTTAAACCACGCGTGTTGGAGCCCAACAAGAAACATGAATTGGATCATGAAATGAAATTCATTGTGGACCATCATGTGTCGGTAACGTGTAATATTATTAGCCAAGTGAACACCAATCAAGAACCATTGCATTCGCTTTATGACTTTATAGTGACATCGCCCAATGGCTATATTATTCGTGAAAACCCTCCAGTGGTGCTTTTTCATTCTGTGGCTGTCGATAGTATTAGTAATATAACATTAAGACTGATCAATAGAGAGCAACAACTCATTGATCTAGATTCTACCACACCAGTGACTTACAAGTTGGTGCTAAAGCCTCTATGAAGTTTGTGTATAAAGCAACAACACCGTCTAGGAATGGTGTTAGTTGTTTGCCACGTGAATACACGTTAACATCTAAGGACAAGTAGATTTTACAGGATTTGGGTTACCACGTCAACTCCCATAATGAATTCTATCCTAGAGATAGCGAACCACATCGAGGAACAACCAGGGGTGGTAAGAATTGATCTCCATTCCTATCAAGCTCAAACTCCTGGACTCAATAACAATGATGAAATTCAATTTGTTATCAACAACCAAGATATTTCCAACCCTACCGCATGAAAGTCTCATTCAGATCTAAGGTCGGCTCACCAAAGCCGATGGCTCTACACCCACCACATCCAAGTTGGCCAACCATGGTTTGGCGTTTCTGTTTTCTGAAGTACGTTATGTCATTAACGATATCGTGGTAGATAGCACTCGAAATGTGGGTATTTCCAGCGTCATGAAACTATATCCCTCTTACAGTGAGGAAGAAGGTAAAACACTTTGCATGGCAGGTTGGTGCCCTGACTCGACCAATGACTGGATGGTACACACCGATGGGACCTTTACTGGATATTTACCTCTTAAACTGATTTTAGGCTTTGCCGAAGACCACCAGCGCATTGTGGTCAACGCAAGGCAAGTGCTTTATCTGGTGAGAGACAGGAGTGATAATAATGCACTCAAGGGAGCTGACAATGGCCCCATAGATTCAAAAATTCAACTACAGCGCTTGCTATGGAAGGTGCCCCATGTGACCCTTGGCGATAGTAAAAAACTGGGCATACTCAAGATGGTAAAGAGAGATATGCCTCTACCCATGGAATTTAGAAGATGGGCACTCTATGAGTACCCGCTATTGCCCACCACCAACACACACAGTTGGTCTGTAAAAACATCTCGCTATACAGAGAGACCTCTCTACATTATCGTGGGTTTTCAAACGAATCGAAAGTATGAACAAACCAAAGATGCCACGCAATTTGATCACCTGAAATTGAGAAATGCACGTATTTTCCTCAACGGAGCTGTGTTTCCCTATGAAGGACTGGATTTGGATTTTTCAAAAAATAAGTTTGGCCCCCTGTACGACTTGTTTTCTAAATTTCGATGGTCGTATTATCAAAAAAGAGAACGGCCCCATGCTGCTACCCCAAGCGTTTAAGGCAAGGGCGCCACTGATTGTTTTTGACTGTTCTTACCTGGAAGAGTCTGTCAAGCCATCCAATATTGACGTTCGACTAGAGTTTGAAACGCATGACAATGTACCAGCCAATACGACAGCCTACTGTTTGATTATTCATCACAAACGAGTCAACTATTATCCACTGTCCAACCAAGTGACGAGTGTATAAATAACAGGTCAACCCACGTCAAGCCGCTCAGTCATGTCTTGCTTTAAAGCATCAAGAGAAATCACAGCCATGAATTTAAACTGTGAGGAACGACGTTTCAAGACTTTTGCAACATGGCCAGTGCCTTCCATAAACCCTCAAGCCTTGGCGGCCGCTGGATTCTACTATTTAAAAACAAGAGATGAAGTGAAATGTGCCTTTTGTCCCATCATCATAGACCAATGGCAGGAGGGCGATGAACCCATGCAGGAACATCAGCGCTGGTCACCTGCCTGCCCCTACCTATGCAGAATGGAGGTGGGAAATATACCCTGTCATTCAAGCTATCCCTCACTCGTGTCCCTGAGTGATGAAAAAACAAGTTACGATACGTGTGGACCGTATGGAGTCCATGGTGCTTCAGTTAGCAGCTCACCATCGAAAACGCCTGATTAGAGACATTGGGACATCATCGGTGTTATGGACGTTACAAACACAAGAGACTATATTGTTGTATGAGTTGGTATCGTCCTTATCCCAAAATGACAAAAGCCTGTAAGACTTGTTATGATAATAAAATGATGAAATTCTAAAATTCTTATTTCTTCATGTCCTCCTGTCCTACCCTAACCTTATATTTTTTTTCAAACTAGCATGGCTGGTAAGTCCATGTCATGACCACAACTTAGTCATTGATTGTCAGTCAGTCGTCAGTTGAACTTGGTCCAGGCAAGCGGCAACATGTTGCGCACACTCATTGTGGATTGCCAAGGGTTTAAAATTGGTGACAACAAATTTATATTTAAACAAGTGGCCATTATCGATTGTACCACGTTTAGGATATCGCAAGCTCCGCATTTGCTATTTAAACCGCCCCATGCTTTTGATTTGTTGTGTGAAAAAGACCGCAAACAAACCCAGTGGATTGAAAATCATAGGCAACTAGACTGGAATCAAGGAACCATTTCCTATAAATATTTGGACGTGGTCATGAAAGCACACTTGTCCTCGGCCAATGTAGTATTTGTGAAAGGTAATGAAAAACGTGAATGGTTGCAACCATTTTTGGCGTCTTACTGTCAATGTATCGACCTAATGGAGTTGGGCTGCCCCTCCCTGCAAACGCTGATGGATACTTGTTCCTGTGGCAACATTACCCGTACAGCCCTAGCACATGCGTGGCATCTCTTTCATTGGTTAACCACCCATGCCTGCTGGGAGTTTTTGAACAAAATTATAATTCAAGATTTACCTGTGAATGACGCCAGTGAGATTTCTACAAGCGACGTGTAAACATCTACAACATGTGATACCATGGAGAAAGGCAATGCTACCGACAAAGCCATCGGGAAGTTCTTTGTGTGCAAAAAGGAACTAGACAGTTTTACCAAAGATGAACTCTTGGCGCTGCCCAAGTCGTTCATTTATTATGTGGCCGCAAACGTGGTGAAAGAAATCTGGCAACATGTACCAAAATCATGGACTCAAGACCCTGTGTTGAGTGAATTGCAACCCTGTACGGATTACGATCACCATAAGCAAGTGGCCATGGCAAAAATACCCTCTATGCGTCAGTGCGCGACTTGTCAGCTAGTGAAACTGTATCACGGTCATAAAAGTCCGTGTAAAGACTTTGTTGAATCATTCCACGGGTGTCATGGCGAGAAAAAGCAACAACAACAACAACAACAACAACAACAAAAAAAAACACACACACACACACATCGTCCACAGAAGAGGAGGAAGACCAAACCTTTTCACCATCGATGAAAAAGGATATGCCAGACCTGTACTGGCCGTGGGGTCATTGACAAAGTGATTCAATACTTACCTTTCGAAATCCATCTTCCAGGTTATCGTTTTTGTGGCCCTGGAACTAATCTTGAAAAACGTTTGCAGCGTGGTGATGTAACCATTAATCTTTTGGATCAAGCATGCAAAGAACATGACCTATCTTATCACCATAGTCATCCTGGTTTAAGACATGTGGCAGATAAATTGTTATTGAAAAAAGCTAAACAACGTTTCACATCCTGTGATGCCTCAGTGGGTGAAAGGATGGCAGCCCTGATTGTGATGAGTGCTATGAAAGGAAAGTTGATGATGCGTGGACATGAACATTAAGGAATTGAGGATTAAGGGATTGGGATGTGTTTGTATTCTATTTTCTTTTGTCAATTCCCTATGGTTAAGAAATAAAAAACAAAGGTTTACCAGAACACAATGTTTCATTTTAATTTAAAAGAAATCATGATGTTGATGGGCTGATCTTTACATTTTCACATTTTCACACATTGTCATTTGCCAATTTGCAATTTACAGTTTTTAAAAATGTTTGTTTCAAGTTTTGCGTTTTTTATGATATGGATTCTCTATTTTGTTGATGACACTTTTTAAAAATGTTTGTTTTATGTTTTTTGAATTTTTATATTTCACACATGAGCATTTCCCGTTTTAAAAAATGTGTGTTTTAAGTTTTGCGTTTTTGGCGATATCGAAGCATGGATTTTCCATTTTGTTGTTTTGTCATTTTTCCATTTGGTGTATGTCGAAAGTTGAGATTTGTCAATGATGTCAATGCGAGTGCTTGACCATGATGATGATGATGCAGTGAGTTTATGTGTGTTTGGAGAAACGTCGAGGTCTACGACTAGTGCAGGTAAGACTGT
Organism: Meconema thalassinum; assembly: GCA_946902985.2. Classification (NCBI taxonomy): domain Eukaryota; kingdom Metazoa; phylum Arthropoda; class Insecta; order Orthoptera; family Tettigoniidae; genus Meconema; species Meconema thalassinum. The sequence continues at coordinate 1,215,746,972 of OX336388.2, forward strand.
TTTTACAAAAATAATGTCTATTGACCGCTACATTTTAAAGAAAAAACAAAACTATTGAAAACAAAATGAGTATATAAGTGACAATTTCCCCCTCCCCACTCATCCTACCTCACCGTGTTTGCTCTGGTCATATAGACACACCAGCTTTTACTCTACTCACACAACCATACCTGTCTTTGGGAACAAACACAACCACTTTATTTATCCCCAAAAGCACATTTTTCACATGCACACTCATCCCAAAAGACTTTTTTTAGTTTTCCATTTACGATTTACATTTAAAAAAGTTACTAAAAATATATTACTTATTTTATATTTACAAAAACTACAACTTTGTACAACATTAAAAGAATCAAACTATATACCATTTTCCAATTCCCAACTCAGTTAAATTTAAAATAAAAATAAAAATAAGGTTGCATAGAACTTTTAAAAGAGCAAAAGGTCCAAGTGGGTTGCCACTATTTTCAAAATCTACTATTTACAATGTCAAAAACCAATATTTACAAAATACTAAATTTACGAGTTACAAAAAGCCATATCCCTAAACGAACAAACTGAAAAAATTCACACCTCCTCCTCCTTGCGGTCATAACCCCAGAGCAGGCTCGTCAGCAAGTCATCAGCCCACACACGTTTGTTATCCATGGAGGCGAGGGTGCGTTTTCTCTGTTCTACAAGATACAAATGATGGTTGCTGGATTGTATCCTGCACTGTGTATGGGACATAGCTTTGGCAGTGCGTAAAACCGCTAAGTAATCGTCTGCACGAAACGATTTTACCACTGCCCTACCTACACCTTTTGCTCTTTTGGCTTCCTTACAGTCTAGCGTGCGATAAGCATACATTTTCGAAGTCAAACCTACGAATTCCGTCATAATGGAATCACCGCATTCATCTTTTAAAACACCCATTTCCTTCTTGTTTATTATGGGCAGCTGAAACATGTTGTCAGCACTATACGAAGAGGTGTCTAACCAGTCACTATGCTGCCTCATGACGTCATAGGTGTTGCAGTGGCGAATGTGGTAAATGAATGAGTCCGTATCCATATACAAAAGAGATACGTCCTCAAAATGGCGTTTGGCAAACTCATAGTGGAATCGATACATGACCGATTTAGAAAAGTCTAAAATGACTTGGCCCAAGTAAATGGGCTTATCCATGGTCACGCTGGTCCTACTCAATTCAATAGTGGCCAAATCCTCATCGATAATGTTGATCGATTTGAAATTTGGCTTGGCAATGTACCGCCGGGCAGCCCACCGCCCCTCCCAGACATTCACCAATTTAATGTCACGGTATTTACGGACATTCTCCATGTTCTTGCCATAGACGTAGTTGTTCATTCATTCAAAAAAAGTAATTTCAAACTGCTGTGTTGCCATTTGTCGGTGCTCTGTGTTGAGTTGCATGTATGGCTTGAGCCATGTTTTTTGAGCAAAAGAAAAACCCCTATGGATTTTCTTCAACTCTAAGGCTTGGGCGAGGCATTGCACCAACATTTGGATATGTAGCACATACCGATTTTTGTTGAAAAGTGTGACCATGAGTTTTTCAATTTTCACTTTACTGTCAGGGGGAACCATTTGCTCAAGGCAGAATGGGAAATCGGCATGTTCATCATACAAGTATGAGGGATATTCAATATCCACTTCTAGCACATATCCACGGCCTGTTTCTTGGCTAGCCTTGATCACATCAAATTCTGACACTTGTTTGTCTGTCAGCCAAGCAAACTTCCCATAGGGCAAAGGCTGACTCATTGCGTAACCGTACAAATTAATCACGTCATAGTACATTAAGTACGATTCTGGTTTGTCTGGTGAATAATCAGGCATGTAGACATTGTTCGATTCGGCATGGCGCTGGTTAAGCGACACAAAGCCGCCACGAATGCCCTTTTCAAAAAATGGAACCATGTCTACATCAGTGAGTAAATCCAATTCCTCTTGAGTGTATTTCAAAGCGGCATCAAACGAGAGCCCAGGACTCGTATAATAGTGAGCCGGGTCAAGACCATAAATGTGCTGACACAACTCACGAAATTTTTCAAACACATCGGTGAGCAGCAATACATCCAGTTTTAGGTAATGCAAAGCATATTCACCTAGCGTCTTCATGTCAAACACTCGCCAAACTTGACATGCATGTGCATAGTCTTCATCGGAAACGGTACTGTGTGTTAGTTTTGAGTAAAAATTCTCTTGTGGTGGGAGTTTTGTTTGCTTTAACACGTCCCAGCTGTTGCAGATATCATACGGGAATATACCTTTCCGAATGCACAATTGAATTTGCTTAGGATCATTAAATGCATTCTGGTATTTTTTAATTCCTCCTCATTCAAGCCATTCACAAGACTGTCTAGCGAGGATGCCATAAACTTAAAGGAATCCAAAATCGAATGCTAAAGTCGCTCAACCTCTATGTCATGGTTGTAAAACGCTTATGGTTTTGGGGAATAATGGTAACGAGCCCTTGTTGACATGAGCCAATTAACGAATCAAAAACTGAATGTCATAATTTGCCAGATTGTGGAAAAAGACACTGATGAAACGAGGAGCTGAAAAGTTCAAATTACATTTACTATGCGCAGCTCCACGAAACTCTCCCATAAAGTGCGAGTGATCACGAACGGTGTCTTCAGCACTGATCAGTGGCTTTTCGCAAATATGGCATGTCGTGGCATGCTCATACTGCTGCTGCTGCTCTGGAGATAGGTTCATGGGTACTGGGTGGTCCGGTAATCCCTGTACATTTTCGGCCAACTTTACAAGTTCATCCAAAAACCATCTGGCACAATCTGGCCCCTCACGGTATTTGTAAACGGATTGTGTGGGGTCATAGGCACACACAACATTAAGTCCTATGGCAAAAGGTTCATGTTTTTGAATGGGTGTGGTTGAGCTCATGGTGGGATCTGGTTCACATCCCACCATGGGTGTGGTGAGTGCTTCAAAATCTGCATACCCCACATAGGGAACAGTGTCACGCTTATGAATGTCCTTAAACTTTAACACAGCCTTGTCCCCTTGTGGCAATATCAGTCTCACCGCTACCTGAGAAACACAATCTACCCTATGACGTTCCAAATTGTAGGGGTTGTAAAATATTGCAGACAACGGTCGCAAATGTACTTCTTACCATTATGCTTGGACGCTTGACTGCTTAGCAATCTACTCAGGCTTCTAATGAGGCAATAGTAATTCACTTCTCCGTAAGACATATATAAAAGATGAATGTGGTGTCGTTTCGGTTCTTTTGTGGCATAAAGAAGACCCACAATCTCATCACCATCAAGGCCATACACCATGAACGAAAAGTTCTGGTTGTCTTGTTCAAACCTATGGATTTCCGTTAAGTCCATAGGGAACGATATTCTAGTTAAATTTAATGTTTGTTTTAATTCATCAAACTTGGCCTTGTACTTTGCTGGTCTGTTAACATGACGATCTTGAACTGGCTGCAAATACGCAGCCACAGCCCACAGAAAACATTCATCATCAAAATGTTCAATATTCACCACAGCCTTTTTCGAAGCTACTGCTGGTGGCGTTTCTAGACGCAGCATTCAACGGGTTGAAATGACAAATGTTGATTTGTAGATAATTGATTTTGTCTAACGCTAAACCACTTGGTCCTTGTTGTAGTTTATCAAATTTTGATAGCAAGCCATTGACCACATGGCATTGATACCACTCGTTCAGATTATCGGCTCTTGCATTTTACTGCCAATATAAAATGTTTTTTTATGCTCACCGTCTTTGTTTTTATAAATGAAATCGCACACGAGTTGTGTATTAACCTTTAAAGCCGTATGCAACCTATGCGCTGTACAAATTTGTTCTTTAAAAATGTCAAAACATGATTCGACAAAGTCTTTTGGGATTAAACTCTCACTAACATTCACTACACGGCCAGAGCAAACACGCTTTTTAAAACAGGATTCAAGGGGTTCACAAGTTAAGCTATCGGTAGCAGTGGCAAAAGACATGATTTTTATAAAAGAAACAATCTCACCACAGTTTTCAGCCATAGACTGCTCGGTAAACACTGGTCCCCAACACACAGCAGTGGTTGTGGTAGTCAAGCGTTTTCCAACACACTAAAAAATAAATAAAATAAACCACCATGAGTAGCCTATATTCATTCCAAATAGCATTTATCATAAAAAATAAAAATAAATCAAACAGGATATATATATATATATAATTTCAAAAAATCTAACCTGGGTTTTGTAAAAAAAACTTGCTTTTCCCTTCTCCTAGGCTTCTGTGAAATGGCTTGCCTCTCTCTGTCTCGCTCTCTTTGTCCACAACTACAGGTTATCTAAAACAAATAAAATAAAAAACAATTCATCAATCAAATGGTAAACCAATAATCATTTAATCATTGATTAGCGTAAAATAAACTAAACAGTGTTATTCCAACACTTACCTCAAATATATAATGTATCCAATATAGTAACCAACTGGGGTTGAGCACACGAATGCAATTACTTTTATACACGTAAGACACAACCTATGTTAACACAGTAACGTTTACCATAGGAATGACGCGCTGTGTGCAGTGACATGCTCAATACTCTCTTACCCAACCCCTCACCTCCCCGCGGTCCTCTGGCCTCGTCCCTCACTGCTCTTGGCAGGCTCTGCAGTGGTCACGTGATTTCATGTTTTCTCTCTTTGTGTTCCCCCTTTCCCCTCTCTCCCCCTTTCCTCTCTGCGGGGCCCCTGCCTGCTGCTGCTGCTCAGCTCGCCTGGTTAGCCGTTATCACCTTTTTACAGAGTTGCCACATGACTCCAACTGCTATCATATGACAGCAGTGTTGTCAGCTTGACTGACATTCCATTCTGTTAGCCGACTAGCCATGCCTCAAAAGATATTCTTTCCGATCTGGCCGCTAGTCAGACATACATACATACAAAGCAAGTTCTGTTGTTGTCGACTATTTTTATTCGTCTCATAGCATTATGAATTTTGTCTGGTTACTGGTCAGTGTTTACCAACATGTTTTCAGATCGTAATGAGGGATTTTAGAAATATTCGCCTTCATTCGTTCGTCATAGGAAAAAAAATATATCGAAAAGCGACCCCTCGTTTTGCCATACATCGCCCCGTCGAAATAGCCATTTTCAGTATCCACCATGGCCAATCATAGCCTCGTTGTAACATACGTCAAGCGCTACCGGCTCTCTGTCTACAAACACTCTTTTATTTAAAAAAAATGCCTAGCTTTTTTTTGTTCTAGAAAGTTGACATTTATTTTCATGGTAGAGGGAGTAGGGGCCTTTCATTTATGTCAAACAAAATTATTTGTTAACGTATTAGTTTCCAAAATAGTAACAATTCAAAATTTCAGTGTTTTCAAAAATCTCAAAATATAACAATGTTTTATTATAAAAAAAAATAAAGGTCATAGAGACCATTGGTTTGAACTATTGAACAACGTTCTATCATGTTTGGTTTTCAAACTATCGCCTACTTTTAAAAACTAAATTTTCAAAAAATTTTCAAAAATATAACGAGTGGTCTATAGGAAAGAGGACGTCAGCTCGAGTCCAATGACACCTCATTTGTTAAAATCGGACCATCCGTTCGCCAATGATCACCAATTTTCGCGAGAAAGTAGGATATCATTTTATTCCTCCTACACCCTTGAAACTTGCTGCCCGCCTAGAGGGCATACCTACCTTTCTTTAACGTCAAACAAACTTTTTCCCAATTCACCGTTTCCAAAATAGCGCCAATCCAAAAAACAAAAATTTTCTAAAAAACATTTTTAAAATGCCAACACACATGCATAGTCAAGAGAATGTCAACCCAACGCCAACAATACCTCGTTCGTTAAAATCCGCCTATGCGTTCGGGAGATATCGGCAAAGTTCGTAGGAAAGTAGGCTGGGAAGCAGAACGCCCCTTCTAGCACTACTGCACAGTTTTAGTCCTAGAGGCTTGAAATTTATTTTTCTGGTAGAGGGGCTCACGGCCATTCATTTATGTCAAACAATTTGTTTTTTTAAGTTCCTAGTTTCCAAAATATATGAATTTCAAAATTGGACTGTTTTAAAAAAACATCAAAAATAAAATAGTTTTATTATAAAATATAAAGGACATAGAGACCATTCGTTTGCATCATGGCACAACGTTCTATCATGTTTGGTTTTCAAATTATCACCTATTATCAAAAACAAAATTTTTCAAAAAAAATTTGAAAAATATAACGAATGGTCCATAGGAAAGAGCACGTCCGCCCGAGTCCAACGATATGTCGCATGCCCATGGTTTCGCGAAATATACATAAAAGGTCAGCGTAGCCGAGCTGCTCGTGTCACTATTTAGAACTCTCACTACTCCCCTACTGCACAGTTTTAGTCCTAGATGCTTGAAATTTATTTTGCCGGTAGAGGGGGTCAGGGCCATTCATTTATGTCAAACAAATATTTTTGTAAACTCTTTAGTTTCCAAAATATAAGAATTTCAAAATTACACTTTTTTCAAAAAAACATAAAAAATTAAAAAGTTTTATTATAAAAAATTAAAATTAAAATTTTAGCAGAAACATTCAACAAGTTGCTAAATTGCGAAGATCCACCAGAACTGCTTCAAATAAATACAGACACCACTATTAAAACACCATCAGAAAACATAAATCCACCCACAATCCAAGAAGTCTACAAAGCGCTGAGAGAGCTCAAAAAGTACAAAGCGAGTGGAGAAGATCAAACATTTGCAGAATTGTGGAAATATGCAGCAGAACCAGTAAATATTTCATTACACCAATGCATAGTGAAGATTTGGATCAAAGAAGAACTGCCAGACCATTGGACTACTGCTATAATACATCCATTACACAAGAAAGGAGAAAAATCAAATCCTGACAACCATCGAGGAATTTCCCTTTTGGATATCACATATAAAATCATCTCACGAATTCTATATGAAAATGAAAATCCACAGCCTGCTTCCAGTCTCCGACCGGGTCAGGAATGGAATGAATGGAGCCCCTCTCTAGCGGCGAGGATATGAACTGTGCCGGCTGCCGAGGCCTGACGCACTCCTCTGGGGCAATGATTAAATGAATGACAGATGAAATGAAATGATAGTGGAGAGTGTTGCTGGAATGAAATTTTGACAGGGAAAACCGGAGTACCCGGAGAAAAACCTGTCTGCCTCCGTTTTGTCCAGCACAGATCTCACATGGAGTGACCGGGATTTGAACCACGGACCCAGCGGTGAGAGGCCGGCGTGCTGCCGCCTAAGCCACGGAGGCTTCTCACGAAATCTATATAATCGTTGTAAAGATCAATTAGAACTGGAAATAGGGGAATATCAAGGTGGATTTCGGCCATGGCGAAGCTGCCCTGAACAGATAATCGCCTTAAAATAATAATGGACTACTACAAACGTAGACAAAAACAGCAAGTCATAACCTTCGTAGACTTCAAAAAAGCTTATGATTGTATACATAGATCTTCATTGCTGAAAATACTTAGGAATTTCGGACTTCATCCCAAATTAATAAAAATTATAAAACTAACTCTATCAAACACCAAATCTAAAGTAAAATTCAGAGGAGAAATATCTGAACCGTTTACGATTAAAACAGGATTAAGGCAAGGAGATGGTTTATCGCCTCTACTTTTCAATTGTGCTTTGGAATATGTAATGAGGGAATGGTACAGGGAAAATCCTAGGAACATAAGAATTGGAACCAAGAAAGATCAAATAGACTTAAATTGCTTGGGATTCGCAGATGACTTAGCGTTACTGGCTAATAATATTCAAGAAGCCAAAAATCAAATAATAAGCCTACAAAATATAGCACAAAAAATTGGACTTCAGATATCATTTGAAAAGACAGAGATAATGGTAGCAAATCCACTTGTAATCAATCACATAACAGTAAATAACAAGAAAGTTAAAATAGTGAAGCAATTTAAATACTTAGGAGAAATTATAACTTACAACTTGGATGAGAAACCTGCATGGCAAGAAAGAACTAATAAAATGATAAAAGCCCATAAATTAACATGGTCTACATATAAAAGAAAATGTCTATCAATCGCAACAAAATTAAAACATTACAAGACGGTGGTTCAACCAGAGGTGACCTATGGAAGTGAAACTCTTTTTAAAGTTACTCAGAAAAACAGAATCGACAAAATTTTAAAAGTAGAAAGAAGAATAGCTAGAACATGCATAAATAAAAAATATCAGAAAGATGGACAGTGGCGGATAGTACCAAATGAAGTGGTATACAGAGAACTGGAGCCCATCACTGATACTATTCGGAAGAAACGGCTTTCTTTCTTTGGTCACATCATGAGGACACCAGAAACCAGGTTATCTAGAAAAATTGTAGTGAAACTTTGGAATATGAAACAACAAGTAGGATGGATTAAGGAAATTAGAGAAGATATGAAAGAATTGGAAATAACCTTGGATGACTTGCAAAACAAAACAACAAAATTAAAAAAAACTGAGAGATATAAAAATAAGATTTCAGGCTAAAATAGACAAACGTAATACAGTAAAAAGGGTATTTACAGATGAGGAACGCCTGAGAAGATCAGAGCGAATGAAGAGCTACTGGGCGACTCGGAAAGGAAACTTACTGAAGAAGAGGACCAAGAAATGATTGACTGAAGTGGTCCAATGAGGCCGTAAAAGCAGAAGAAGAAGGAGAAGAAGAAGAAGAAGAAGAAAAAATAAAGGACATAAAGATCGTCCGTTTAAGCTATTGCACAACGTTCTATCATGTTTGGTTTTTTAACTATCGTCTATTTTCAAAAACAAAACTTTCAAAAAAAATTGAAAATATAACGAGTGGTCCATAGCAAAGCCCCCGTCAGCTCGAGTCCAACTACACCTCATTCGTGAATCTCCGACCACGGGTTCGGGAGTTATCGGCTCGCATTGGGAGTAGTGGTGGGGGGCAGAACTCTCACTACTCCCCTACTCTGTAGTTCAAAGAAATAAGAATATTGTAAATGTTACGTACGTGTTGAATAGGTTAATAAGAAGTTGATATAATAGTTAATTGAGTAGAGACAGAATAAGTGGTAATGAGCCAGCTTGGTGTTCCTAGGTGAAACCCCACACAAGACATGGCATACACTTATAAAAATTGCTGAGTTATAATTCACGGGCCGTGAAAGCCAATATACCATCTTTTTGGAAGCCTTTATAGGGCAATGAAAGGCTGCTTGAGATTTTGCCTCTCGCAGTTAAGAAGCGCACGTGCGCTTCATAAGAAGGGAGATAGTGCACAGTTCGCTACTCTGGTGGGGGTCCGGGCGCGGACACCATGGGCCCGCTGATGAGCTAGCTTTGTGTTCATAGGCGAAATCCCACACAAGACATGCCATGAAACTAGACAAATTGTTTAGTTTTCGTTCACGTGCCGTGAAAGCCAAGAAGTAATGAATCCACTAGAATGGTTATGTAGAATCTCGTGTACTATGATCATTGATTTAGATCAATGGTCTTGAATTGAAAGTCAAATTAAAAAGGGAAGATATTTTGTGGAGTGGAACTAGATACAGCTAGACTGTTGATTAATTATGGTTTTACGTTATTTAATTGAGAGTACGAGTGTGTAACAGATAGATAACACTTAATAATGTCAAGGCAAAGTGTAAAATTATGTAGTTATTATATTTCGACGAATTTGAGTAATGGTAACGGACCAAAACCCACAGCACACATGATTCACATGGAATGGCTTTAAGGTAGTGAAATTTACTATTAAAATTACTGTTTTATAATTCTATGTCAACCTTTTGCATTAAATGGAAGTGTTGTCATGAAATGAATGAAAGTGACACCCTAGTTAACGTTAATGAAACTATGACTTAATAGAACGATAATTAAATTACAATGGAAATAGAAATAACCTGAACAATCGAATGGAGTTGAATCATAATAAGGAAATACTATAAATATTTCAGAAACTGCATTCATGTAAATAGACAAATGTATAAATGAGTATAAAGTTTATGAATTGATAGTGGACGTCCACAATTTGAAATAAGCAACTAATTAGAAGGAGATCAAGAAGCTTAATATTTTTTATTATATTTTTCTTCTTAAAATGCACCTCCTCAAAATAGACTTAGGAGAGGTGACCTCATGAAACTGTGAAATAATCGTAAATGCAATGGAAACATATGAAGTTTACTTGGGTCTAAGGCTAGGACACGAGAGAATTTTTGTCCACATCATAATACTTTGAACATTTAGCTTTCATTTTTGCACTTCAAGAATTACATTAGTGTAATCTCCGAGTGTAGGAAGAGGATTTTATTTGTATTATCTGTATATGTGTGACAGAAATAAATTAGTGGATGTTTTTATCTTATTTATCTATCTGCGGTATCTATATCGTTTTTGGTAGATTTTATTTTCATTTTGGCTTAAACGATTATCGAAATAATTTCGAGGTTCACCTATCCGAAGCCAATTCCAACTCACACCCTGGGATTATTTGGATCTCGTCCACCCGGATATTTTGCGATGTTATACCGAACTTATTTCGAGCGTTCAAGATTTGTATTTCATGTTGTTCCGATTTCTCACTGCGAATTGCGATAATTAGCCGGCCATCCAACCCAAGGCCGAGTTATCGGCCACAACAGTATATTTTTCTACAACTAGGCACTGCTGACCATTCTATCACGACAAAATTACTATACTGCACAACATAAAATTATCGTAAACCGTTAAAATTTTAAAATTACCACATTTATTTATAATTATTATCGTCGATCACATATTAAATTATAGATAAATTCTTCGTTTTCCTAATCTGTCGCAGCCACAGAATTTTGCGTAGTAACGTATCTAACATTCGTGGCATTACTCTAATGATCTTATTATATAATACGTTAAGGTGTATGTTTCACAAAACTCAAGCTCCTAAACCAGAGGGAGTTAGAAGGTGTGGTTTATACCAAAATCTTCCTAATCGTCTCAATACAACAGGAAAAATCTTGCAATTCTTGAAAAGTCAACGGAAATATATTTATTTGTTTATAAAGTGTTTTTAAACAAATAAACCAGACGATAGTCCCTGGCAGAACTGTGTCGCGTAAAGCCGCATAGCACTAGAGCCGGGCGGGTAGTCTGTACACATGGGATGCACACAACCCATTATGCGAGAGTTCTCGCACGGGTCCGCTAATTTTCCTTATTATTGTTATGATTGCATCACACAGATACAGAATTTATCCCAAACTTGAAATAAACTATTTCTTCACTGCAGTACATCATCATTATAGATCATTTCATACAAAGTTTATATTATTGTATCAGTAGGGTATATCGCATACAACATACTAAAACTACTGAAATATAAGACAGGCTCATGAGGACAGCTGCCATCTTGTCGTGTGGCAGATACAGTTCAGCTCTTTTAAGCCAGTCATACATAATAATATTATAATATTAAATTATAATAAATAACGGATCACGACCTTCAGGATAGCTTAAACCACCCTAGGCTTGATAATCTGAATTGGTGGGTCTTAAGCTATTGATTATAATGGTTGCATAATTCACACGGCCACCATCCTGAAATGGCAAGGCCGATGACCTTGAAGTTTGGGTGAAAGACGCGTCCTATATAAAGGTATGTTGTCACCAAATTTGGTAGAGATCGGATGATTAGTTTAGCCGTAATTTGAGTTTTTAGTAACATGTAGGCCCTATGCTTCTATGATGCTGGTTTTCCTTTATAAATCAAGAAAGTTTGCCGATAATCATCAATCATCAATTAAAATTCATATTTATGGTCCATATATTAAGCAATTCAGGGTCTGAAGGGAAGCTGAAATAAGCGAATACATTTAATTATGCGTACAAAGTGATATCCAGCACTGCATCTTAAAAGTAAACCAATGATATCCCCACTCCAAATATTTATCACCTACAGCAATAAATCTTACACATATCCTAATGTTATCCCCTTCCCTTCCATATTTAGTAAATTCATTTTTGGTGGCTAGGGACTTCCGGGTCTCAGCCCTGTGTACTTGAGTAGGTCTATGTGTTGAACTTGTCTGATAACTTAAATTTCTGTGATGACTGCAGTAGTGTGTATAGCTGCATTGGTGGTTGTTAATTCATTTAAGGGGCTTGTGACATCTTGGTCATCAGCACGGTGTAGTTGGGTGTGGGTTGAACTTGTCTGATAACCTGTATTGATGTTATGATTGTAGTAGTGTGTAACTTTATTAGGGACAGGGATGAGGTGGGTGCCTCGGGACTTGAACTAAGGTGCTATCCCGGCATTTGCCTGGGGGGAGTGTGGAAAATCCTGGGGGATAAACCACACTCGGGATAGCAGCAGTCAGCGCCGGGATTCGACCTGCGATATCCGAGCGTGCAGCATGATTTAACGAGCACGGCTACGCCGCTGGATGCCAGCTGTATTGGGGAAATGTATGTAATAAAGTCTGTGTATTTTAGGTCATATATTTTAATTCATACCCGTGAAAAGATAGCCTGTTCCCTTTTTCAAACCTCTGACTGCAATTGTAAGCAGCGCAAGATATAACCATTTTCGTTATATAATTTCACATTCAGCCTCTTACATAAAGGAAAATGCGTATTTTACATATTTGTAATATATTATACTGCAAAAATGGGCTCTTTTATCGATAATTATTAAGTATAATCTTTACGCTCGCGCTGACAACTTGGGCATAGGCGCCATTTTATACCAACATCAGCTGATCTTATTCTGGCCCCATGTTCCGCTGGCCAAGGCCTCTCTATCCTATTGTATGCTCGAAGCTCTGTACTATAAGAAAACACGTTTATACTTTATACGTTTATATATTTTAGAGTCAATATGTTGTTAAGAGACAGTTATTGTATTAGTCAATATGAGTCATATTGAATATTTTAGAATATTTACAGACTTTGCCCAGTACCAGAACTGCAATATTATTACGCTCTGATAACCCAAAGTACTGCCGGAAGGACGCGTCCTGCTGGAAGGCCAGTTCAAACATTTGCCATAAGGGTCCAAAGTCCTGCTGGAAGGACGCACCGCTGTGTACAAAAGTACTTCCGGAAGGTCCTTCTAGCAGGACGAGTGACTGTACGCTCTATCATTAAACACTGCCAGTTGGATCGCCTCCCTCCTGGCTACTTTAAACTGCCTACTCGTTGAACACCCAGAGGCGTACTAGATAAATATGAATTCACTGCTAGGTCGCAGCACCAACCTACTGTGATTGGCGCGGATTTTTTTAAAGGGGAAGGTACCCAAAACGATAGATCCTTAAGTTTGCAGGCTGGCTTAATATAGAGATTAACGGACGTGAATGCATTACAATAAGTTAGTAGTTTTGTTATTCAATCATCATAAAGTATATAATATTGATTTTGACACTTACTGGCTAATTATCAATATAAAAGAAAACAAACACTACATGGTGGTAGAGGTGGTTTTAGGGATGAGGACAAAGAGTTATAAATATACCCATACATTTAGGAGAAAGTAGGCTATATATTCTTTGCTGAACATCTTGTTTATTTATCCAAATGTATCCTTATTTATTTTCATCCTCGTTCAATATATTCATCATTATTATAATTTCCATATTTATCACTATTATTCATATATATTAGAATATTGGACTCAAGAGAAGAAAGATCGACACTCCAGAAGGATGAAGGAAATTTGGAAACAAAGGAAATGGAATACAATGGACAACAGCCAAAATTGATTCATCGTACCCTCCAAATGGGTTATTCGAAAGAAGAAGAATATTTCATTATTTCCAATATCACACTACACGCTTAATCAATCATTCACATAATAATATGGCATCGTTTTGGAAAATCAAATTATAATAACAATTTCGGTTCCCTTTTTCTCTAACTTGGCACATCTTGTTTGACCAGCACAGATTTAACAGTTAAAGTTTGATACAGTGGGTTATTTGTTATTGATGCTGTTGTTTTATTTACGAACTTGGAACAGCATGGTCGTCCAGGGGTTATAATTGGAGGTATGTTCATTTTTTTCGGACAACCTGTGTTACTGTGGCTTACTTGCAACTGAAACTGGGATTGAGAAGAAGGGCCACGGCCACCTCCTTCCAAATTATAACCCAAATACAACTTCACGCACAAGTACAGAAATGTCTCCAGACAATCAGACAAATTTCTTACACACCTTTATAAATGAGGTTGATGACCACGATATCGCAAGCCTCTAAATGTTGTTGTTGTTGTTGTTGTTGTTGTTGTTGTTGTTGTTGTTGTTGTTTTAAGGGGCCTAACATCTAGGTTATCGGCCGCTTCTAAATGAAACAACAACAAAATACGTCAATGAAATACCACTGCCAAGTTATTTTGTTTTCTTAACAAATACTGTACGTCGAATACCTCCCGTAACGATAGGCCATACGCCTTGGCACAAACCGTGTAATTAGGTGCTGTTTGCAACTAAAATTAACTAACCATAAAATGAAAACGTAAATTTTAGTGTCATTGCAATGTGGTATTTGTGACCAAAATAAGTATAGTAGATTCTTACCTCATCCTAATAAAACCGCAATGTAATTTAGCTATACTAAGCCATACACAAGCCATTCACTCGTCGCTGATTGAATTGGCCATGGTCTTCTCCTTCAGGCACGCCTGTCCACAGGTGCTGTACCCGTTGGTATGTTATTTCTATATTTTTTCAAATTATTGAGCTTATTACATCATTTAGTAGTCCAGCAGTAAATCAATTTATTTTGAATGGAGGACGTGGACACATTTATGTACCTGTCACTAACTAGTTAAATTGTTAGGAACGCAAATAATCAGTTTGTTAATTTAATTTTAGACTTCATTAAATAGCACTTACATATTACAGGATGATTCAAAAGTGATGGTTCATTTATGAAAAAAAAATAGGCTTATGAGATCACCTTTTGTCCGTGTGTGTCCCTAATACAATCTAAATGGCCAAAACTATTTCAATAAAACTCGGTACGTAGGCTACATACTACTACCAAGTCCGACCTCTACCGTCTTTCGACTTTCCCTAATACAATCTAAATGGCCAAAACTATTTCAATAAAACTCGGTACGTATGCTACATACTACTACCACGTCCGACCTCTACCGTCTTTCAAATGTTGATACGTTTCACCAATTCAACATGGCGGCCACGTGGAATCATTCACTGGCATTCTATATCTCCACAACGGTAACAGATATCACCCTGAAATTCTGTACAGAAATAAAGGGTAATACCTATGTGACTTTCAAAAACTTGTTTAGTGCAAAACGAACATGGCCGCCAAGTAACGTTGAAACATTTTAATGGATCGTTCACTCGATTCAACGACCCGAACGCAGTGAAACTTGGTACGGTTAATGTGTATACACATTTTAATGCACTGGCATCTAATTTAATTCAATTGTTTACATAGCCTCAAGATGGAGGCTTGCGAAATTTTAGAATTATGTTTTCATTTCTTGTGTCCTAATCATGTGATCGGAGTGAAAGTTTGAAAAATGAACCTACGTAATAATCTTCATCCAATGGTACATAACTCTATGGCGTATATATATAACAATCCTACATGGCGACCATTTGAAATATGTAGACGGTTCTCAACATCTACGAATCTATTACAGCAATCAAAGTGAAGTTGTGTATATTGATAGAGACTATTAATATAAATTCACCTATTGGACTTTCAATAACCTCGTGAGCACAATACCAACATGGAGGCCAATTGAAGTTAAAACATTTAAATTAAATTTATTCGCGATTTAATCATCAGAGCGCATTGACAACTGGTACCGTACTGTATGGGTTCTCCTGATGGGAGTGAGTTGGGCGTACAAATGTAATGGGTTCTTCACCTGAAGTACCGTGGTGAAACCACTATAAGCTTTAATTTGTTGGGCGCCACCGAGTTCAACCCCATTGAACTGCGGTATAAAATACCTGAACCATTCACCATAATACCTCGGCATGAAGACTCTTCTTTCTCAGCTCGTAGGGAAACTTTAATCTTCCAACCAGAATGATATTTACTAAGAGCGGATAGGGTCGTCTTATAGTTAATTCTAAAAATTAGGAGGAAACACGCAGAATGAAATTAAGGAAGTTACTTTAATGGCATTAATAATAATAACACAAATTATATTGAACATAGTAAAGGAAGATTTACTGAAGTTACTTTTGACAATATAGCGTGAAGCAAGCGAAGACGAAGTCATGAAGTTAAAATTATTACAAAAGCTATGAATTTACATTTAATGTGCCCAAATCAAGATCTAAAATTGTGAAACAGAGAAATACGTAATTTTGTCGATTGCGCTCACCCAGGCTGATATATTCAGATTTGCTTTGCATTTTACAAAGCACTGCTGCCGTATGTTGCTGGATACTGCCGCCATCTCGATCTTGTTGATGAAGTATTTTATGATTAATTTGAGTTGATATAGTGATGAAGACCTAGCTTCTAGAATCACTTTAATAATGTTAGCCCAATGCACGATTATCATTATTTGTACGACTGAACAGAATATGTCCTGACATACTTCCAACTTGTAAACACGAACTACTGCTGATAATATTCAAATGTAATGGTAATTCAGAATCAGACGAAGGAATCTATCGAAGGAAAATATCGAAGGAATGAATTCTTGAGTCCAGGGTAAGGTGTTATAAAACCTTTCTACTCCCTCACCCCAGCACCTTACTTCCACGAGCTCCAACCAATCAAACTCTTTCTTCAGATCGAAGTCATCCCTCCCTCAACGATCCGCAATGATGCTTAGCTGCCATTCGTCCTTTAATAGCGTACTCTGGATTCTGAGAAACGGATGTCTCGTAGCTAAATAAGGAGTGTTTATGTCGTTGTGTGGCAAGATTTCCTTGTCTTCGATGGACTTGACCTCTCTTGAACCAATTTCTGAGAAATGCTACTCAGGTCGCGTCAGTTCCTTGTCTCCCAATATTCTTGAAAAATCTCCTGCTGTAAGCGCGCAGTCCAGTATATCCTCAGTTGAGACATATTTCCCCACATCCTATCTGACTGAGAATGCTACGTTTTAACTTGCTTCGCCATCCCGTTCAAATTATTATATGTATGAGTTTTAAATCTTCCCTTTTAAATCAATTACTTATATAAACATAATAAACACTTCTTCTTTTTCATAAACAACAGATATAATAATAATAAAAATAATAATAATAATATAGTTATAAACGAAATAGTGTGGGTGGCTATAATATTCCCCACGAAATTAATAATAATACTAATTCTACCTTAATTTTGAAGGTATTACATACGCCCCAGTTGATCGTACCGTTTTACAAAAAAAAATGCTAGGATCACCTACAAGACCCATCCTTAAAAAAACACAATTAACACAATATATACAAGAAGGGGAGCAGTGGGGTTTCTACTTCACTCGACGCCGCTGTGCCCAACTAACCAACATGGCCTCCGCGCGAAGTTGAAACATTTAAATAGACTTTTCTCTCAAAACCATAGTCGGAGTTTCACGAATGAGGTGTCGCAGGACTTGAGGTGACGCCCCCTTTGCAATGGACTACTCGTTATATTTAAAATAAAAATATTGATTTTTTTTGTTTTCTAAAGTATGTGATAGTTTGAAAACCAAACATGATAGAATTTTTGCAATGACTTAAACGAACGGTCTCAATGATCTTTATTTTTTATAATGAAACTTTTTTTTAAACAGTCCAATTTTTAAATTCCTATATTTCGGAAACTAGGAATTCTGCAAAAATGTTTATTTGACATATATGAATGGCCCTGACCCCCTCTACTGCCAAGTCTCTAAGGCAAAAACTGTGCAATAGCGGGGTAGTGGTGGTTTAAATACCCCCCCCCCCCCCGACAACTACTCCCAATGCGAGCCGATATCTCCCGAACCCATGGTCGGAGTTTCACGAATGAGGTGTCGTTGGACTCGAGCTGACGGGGGCTTTGCTATGGATGAATCATTATATTAAAAAAAAACTGGAAACTCGATTTTGGGCTAAACAAGTGCTTTTTGTGATTTTTGCTGATATCTCACGAACCAATAAGACTAGAGACTTGTATGAGGTGTCATTTTTTCTTCGCGTTGCCCTCTTGCCGAGAATGCCTGTGTCGAGTAGGATCAAAAACCCATTCTGGGGTAAAAATGTGATTTTAGACTTTTTGTTATATCTCGTGAACCAATGCTGCTAGGGACGTGTACGAGGACTCATAGGACTCGGGGTGACGCCCCCTTTCGAATGTGGTAGTTATTATTTTCCAAAAAGAAAATCACAAAGGGCCTAACGCCATACATGTTGAAAAAAAATGTTTAACTGTTTTTCAATTTTAAATGAAGCGTGGTTGTCAAGACAGACGATACCATTGGCATTTGTGTTAACGAGCCTTTTGCCACTTATGGTAGCGGTATCCCAATAGAACAATGAATATTTTGGCAGGACGGTGGGACGGTTTACGACGGTTCTTTTTCCGATATTTATTATGGCGAATGGATGAACGCTAATACTCCAAAACGCGTGAAGCCTGTTAGGATTGTTTACCCCTAAAGGGGTTCTTTAACCTGTTATTAAACGGTTATCAGTGACATGGCTCTTTGGCATTCATGCATGTTCATAGGCCAGCGGACAGTTTTAGGATATGAAGCTATAACGTTCGATTGACCAAGCAATTTGTATGAAGGCAAGACATGAGCGTTAATGCAAATGATAATTCTGTGATGAGATAGATTTAGGATGAAACGCAAGCTGTGAATGGTTAAATGAAATGTATGATTTAATACTTGTAGCTGGTAGCCTGCTAGCAAGCCCCCATGTGTTTTGTCACTTGAAGGCTGAAAATGTGTTAAGGGTGCTAGGATTTTTTTTACCCTGAAGGGGATCTTTGACGTTTTAGTCAATGGTGATGAGCGAGGCCGCTCTCTGACACAGCAGACGGTTGTAGGATATGACCAAGTGATTCTTGGACGTGGTGAAAGTATGTGGTTAACTTGGTCATGTATTGAGGATGACCGCTTGCTAATGATTATTATTATTATTATTATTACAGTAAAGTGTTTAAGACACACACGTTTCGATTGCTAACACACATAGTCCTGCTCGCTGGAGACTGAATACTGTACCTAGCCAGAGGCCTTGTGAGAGCTGTTGCTGCTGCTGATAAGGCAATAATGTCTACGTGGGCAGGAAGTGCAGTGTCAGGTTATTTGCCTGGTGGTGGCTTGCAGGTGTGGCGTTTAAACAGAGACCGCCATGTTGGTTCCTAGACAGTGGTACTAGCGATTTTGGTTCTGTATTAAAAACATGAAACTTGTATAAGGTACAGGAATCTTATGCTTAAGGAATGTGGGGAGGCGTGGGAACACGTGCGAGACAGACAACATTTCAAGGTCAAAACGCTCAGAAAATGCAACTCTCTCTGTTGCTAAGCAGACTGATAAGGATTATGTTAGTGATGCACTTGCCATTTTAGCAAACAGACGTGTACAGTGGAGCTCTGAACTGAACTTTGGAAGAAAAATCTTTTTCTTTTCGGTAAGCACCTATGAATAATTATTTTAATGATGTAATGCTATTTAACCTTAAATTTGTAGTTATTGATAAGGTAATTAATGTTTTTTTACTTGTTTGCAGATAACCGGTATACCTTACATGTCTGAGATAGAAGAAACCATTGCACTTTTGAGCCCACTAGAAGGAAACAGCAAGAAAGCAGTACAAGCCAAGGTGAGATTTATTTTTTAGTAACTTGTTTCATTTTTTGTTTGATATTTTATATTTTATTTTATAAAATGCATGTATTAACCTGAATTTAGGTATTTATAGCGGTTTATTTTATTTATTTTTTTGAAACTTGGAAAGAAAAGCCTTACCGCCCTAGCAGTCGTTGAAAGACCGAGACGCACTACAGCGAAACCATTGCCAAAGTGTGAACTATTTAAAAATCATGTAAGCCTAACATAAAAGCTATTCCATGTTGGATTTTCTAAAAACAAACATTTAAATTTAATTTATGGGCGGTTACCTATGGACTCAACGAATATCCACATGTTTGAACATGATAATCTGAACAAAATGACATGCCGGTGCCATTCATTCATTCATTTTTGTTTATACTGTATATTGGTTAAAGGGGGATGTAAATGACTGTAGCTTTATAAAATAAGTACATGGGTTACTGTTAGTGCCAACATAGAGTTTATTTTTAATGGTGTTTTGATATATTAATGCCAATTAACGTTAACGTTTTATTTACAAGTATTGATTGATTGATTGATTGATTGATTGATTGAGTGATTGGTTATTTTGTTTGCTTTTTGGTGTCGTCATGCGCCATTAACATAATGAACAGACAGTGAACAAGCATACATTATACTTTAAAGTAATCTGTGCTCTTGTGCAACGTTAATAACTTACAATAAGAAAAAGTTTTATTGTAACGCATGGCTTTAGTACCATATGCATCAAGTGAGCAAGTCGGTTTTCCACGTGGATTAAATTCAAAATCACAAAACGAACGTTGGTTAACATTTGAATCCTGGCCTGTAGGCTTTTTGTCGGCACATAAACTTGTGGAGCTGGCTTCTATTACTTGAACCGAGAAGATGTTGTGCGCAGTGTGTTTTGTCGTATTGAACTTTCACACTGGGAAGAAGGGGATGATCCCTTTAGAGACCATTTGCGATGGTCTCCTTGTTGTCCTTACGTGCTTGGAAAACAAGTGGGTAACATACCAGTGTATCCATTTTACCGAACCACAAGACCATTGGCCTCTACTTACGTTGCTGAAACACAAATAAATAATAATAATAATGTATTACCAGCCAACGGTAGTGTCGATAGATGTTGTCCATATGACATAGACAGTGTTGAATTGGCATGTGCTTTTGAAAAATTGGGAGTTTGCAAGACTAAAGCGCTAGCACACCCAGAGTACTGGTCTGTTGAAAAACGTTTAGAATCTTATAGCAACGTTTGGCCATTAATACTAAAACACATTACAAAACAGCTAAGTGAAGCTGGATTTTTTTATACTGGTGAAGGGGATAAAACAATATGTTTTCATTGTAGATTTTCTTTAAAGGATTGGCAAATGACTGATGACCCTTTTGTGGAACACGCTCGTTGGTTACCTAACTGTAGATACATGGTGTTGCTTAAAGGTCAGGAATTTGTGAACACTATTCGTAAAGAAAACGTAATTGCAGCACAAGACATAAAAGTGCCTTTAGAGCTAGAAAACGCGGAGCAAATACATGAGGCTGAAAAAAAAAGACTTGTCTCACGAACAGATACAAAAGTGTGACCAACAATTATGGGTAATTTGTTATCAAGATGAACTAGGTGTTGTATTTTTGCCTTGTGGACACATGATAGCATGTGTCAAGTGTGCATTAGCGCTTAGCACTTGTGCTACATGCAGAAAATTAGTATCTGCTACAGTTAGGGTATTTCTTGCATAAATAGTATAATTCATTAGCAATGCATAGTGCAAAATACCTAATTGCACAATATTATTACAAGCTGTTTAAGAGTGTATGCTTTTATTTTGTTTATAGACTACTACAATGAATGTTTTGAATGCTGTGGGACAAGCATGTGGCTTAGATACAAAAAAGCTCCACGAATTACCAACGCATATTCCATTCCGCATTATTAAGATTCGGAAATTGATCGTGTACTTTGTGTTTGTGAAAACTTTGAGACATTTCTGCCTACACGGTTTAATGATATGTCGGAGAGTGTTTTTGATGAAGTGAATAATGCTGTACAACCTGTACACTTAATTTATGAAGGTTTTAAAAACAATAAGTGCATGGTTCGTTTTAATTAAATTTAAAAAAACAAATATGAATTAATAATGGAAAATATAAGTGTTGACAATAGACTGAAAAAGAAAGAAAATATGTGTATAGAACAATAATGTTTTAGTTTTTAGTATTGCCTTTAAAAATATTATGATGAAACCAAAAAAAATGTATATAAAGTTTGTAAATAAATTAAATAATGGTACAATGCTGTTTTATTTTCTACAACGTTACAATATTTAACATTGCAGAGTATACATGATTATGACAATAAATGCATACTTAATACAAGTCTTTGCCTTTACGATAGTGTGATATAGTTTTAAGAAGAAAGCTTGTTGTAGATCTTTTTCCACGGCGAACAATAGGTATAAAAACGTCATTATCACTATCATAATCATAAGCAGCATTATCACTATCATTATAATCACCATTATTATCCTCAACATCACTGAAACCAGTCAAATCTTCCTGTTCCTCTTCCTGTTCCTCTACAGTGTTCTCGTGTACCGTCTGCGTGGCTTTTGATAATGTTAAGGGTTTTTTGAACGTTGAACTATTTTGAGCAGCAATAGTGTTTCCTTGTACTCGCTTTTTAACATTTTCATGATTTTCTGTTGACAGCAACAGTGTTTCATGCAGTACATTACAATGATGATCACCTACACTTAAAACCTCACTATTTTTACTTTTTAGCTCACTGCCTCATTGTTTTGAACGCTGTTTTGAACAACGCCAAATAACAGTTCCATTTTTATTGGTTCGTTTCACAATATATGAATATCCTTTATAGAATGCATGAGGCCTACCATACCTAGTCACTGATACTTCCATATCAAATGTGAAGCATAGATAAAGCTCTATTAAAGACAACTTGGTAACAGTGGCGTAGCGTGAACTTTTGAGCTGGGGACGCCAAAGTTTATAATGACAAACTAAGGAAAAAATCAAAAAGCTAATATGAAAGATACTGTCACATACCTCACACAGTCTTGTACATCAGCTCCATTCGTCTTTTCTTCTTTTCTGCGAAAATGTCAATGATGTGTTCAAGAAATGCCGGTTCTGATGAAAGCTCACCTAATAACTGTTTTTCAATGGCCAGTGAATTTAAACACGACAAGCGACTATTGCTCATAGAATTTCTAAGGTATGTTTTAATTTTTTCAGCGTGCTCATGCTGCGTTCACTACTAGCTGTAGTAGTTGGAATAGTCAGTACTAAGCGTAGTAGTTTAGTTACTTCCTGATAGATGGAGTCGAGACCGTTGGCAACAAAATATTTTAAAAGCTCTTTTGGAGCTAAATGCTTTCTGATCTCCATAAACAATGTGAAGTTCATTTAGTAATTGGTTAACATTAAAGAATGGATACTGTTTTACCAAAATATCTAATTTGCCCTGGGGGAATGTTTCAGTGTATTCATTAAACTTCTTTTCTTGTACTAACTCAATGAAATTTAGATGATTAAGATCTTCAAATCTACTTTTCATTAGAGCTGTTAGTGAATCTACTATTTCAAAAGTTAGCACTCTCAAAGTGTTCTTTTATTGCCATCATACATTACGTTTTCATTCAACTGGATGCTTTTTTGAACGCATCTGTCAGTGAAATCTTCATTTCTTAAGTTTTCTATTCTTTTGACGACAGCCTCTATCTCATTATGGCAAGTTACAATACTCACTGTCGATGATTGTAACAATTTGAAAAGATGATCAGTGTAAATGAAACAAGCTTCGAATACACATAGGAAATATACAAAGGTAGGGTCATCCATGTGTCTTTTGAGACCAATGGCACAGTTCACAGAGTTGTCGTCCCATTCACTATTTTCATCATCAATAATTTCATCAAAAGTACTATACAATCCTTGGAAATGTTTCATAATGGTGGAAACTGCCCTCGAATGAAAATTCCATCTCGTATTGCTAGCTTGTGGAAGCTTAAATCCTCTTTCGGTCAACAAAACCGTCCTTTTAGAAGACTTGCTGAAAAAACTATGAAAAGCAGTCAAGGCACAGACAAACAAACGAACCTGTTTTATTGTTTTTGAGCCATACAGAAGTACCAAATTTAATTGGTGGGCGTAACAATGGACGAAAAGAGCATATGGGCAAAACTGTTTCACTAGCTTTTGAACTCCTCCTTGTCTGCCTGCCATTACAGCTGCGCCATCGTATGTTTGGCTTATAACTTTTTCTCCATTTACTTCCCAGTCAAGTAAAACTTTGTGCACGATTTCTGATAATCCCGCAGCTGTTTTATTCTTGGAAACGTCATAAAAGCCGACGAATCTCTCCTCTATTCTATCATCCACACAATATCTAAATATTATGCTCATCTGGCTCTTACACGATACGCCTAATGTCTCATCCGCTTGTATGGAGAGAAAGGGGGCTTCATTTATTTCTGATTTGATTTTTTCATTTAATGCAATTGTTGTAACTTCTATCAAGTCATTTTGAATGTCTGGAGATGTTCCTTTTAATAATGATGATGACTGTAAATGGTCTCTAACTATAGATTCATTTTGAGCGAGCAGGTTCAACAATTGCAAATAATTCCCCTTGTTAATAGAACTTTCATCTTCTCTATGGCCACGGAAGGCTAGTTCTTGTGTACAGAGAAATACTACTGATTGAATGAGTCGTCGCACATACTGCCTGTTCGAAGACACGATCTCATTATGTTTTACTGCTTGTAGTCGCGCAGCTTCAGATAATGCATGCTCAATGCGAGTTTTACCTAGCAGATGAAATGCTTCACAATGTAACAAATGGTGTTTTGAAGACTGGTGTTTTACAGCCTTTTTAATTAAATTACTCAGGTCCGAAATTCCTTCCGTGCACCATTCAGTATCTTTCGCTCCAAACATAAGGCAAACGTAACAAAACATTTTTTTTTCAACACACCCAGTTAGCCAGGAAAACCTGTCATATCAAGAAAGCTGAAAACTCCGTGTGCGATTTTTACCGACTTCTTTAATTGATAAATTTGGCTTTGGTCTTTTTGTTTTTAATACACATCGCTGTTCATATGATTAAGTGATCAAAGGAGTTGCCTTTAAAAAATTAATAACATTAGAGTCAGGTGAACTTACTTCAGTCATATTGGCAGCATTAAACACACACGCACAATTAAAAGAAACTACACTTCTACAGTTCGAACTATAGCACTAGCGCAGCGATTGGGCTATTGAGTTAACAGAACAGTGATCGTACAATTCAAACGCCAGCAAACGCCAGCGAACGGTAGCGCTTCCCTTCCGAGAAACAAGTATGAACTGGCGCATGCGCTGCAACGTGGCTTGGCCAGGGTGGTACATAGCTCTTGACGCCAAGAAGGTCTGGCGTACAGACAAGAAGAGCAACGCACAGCAGTAGACCACGGCTGGGCTAAGACTAGTTATATGGGGGTACGGATATAAAATAACTAAGCGCCATGTAATATGCTAACGCCGCATTTATATCAAATAAAAACAATGTTATATTTTACTCTCTGATGAATACACATTTTAAATCAGGGAACGCCCGGCGTATCGGCGTATTATAGCGCTACGTCTCTGCTTGGTAATAAGAACAATAGTTGTAATGTGCGAGCATATATGGGTGCAAATGTGGGAGCAAAAAGTGGGAGCAAAATGTGTAAGCAAAAGTGGGAGCAAATATGAGAGCAAAAAAAGTAGGAGCAAGTATGGGAGCAAAAATTGGGAGCAAATGTGAAAGAAAAAGTGGGAGCCAAGAGTGAGAGAAAAAAGTGGGAGCAAAAAGTGTAAGCAAAGGTGGGAGCAAATATTAGAACAAATATGGAAGCAAAAAGTGGGAGCAAAAGTGGGAGCAAAAAGTGGGGCAAAAAATGGGAGCAAAAAGTGTAAGCAAAAGTGGAAGCAAAAAAGTGTGAGCACATAAGGGAGCAGAAAGTGGGAGCAAATGTAAAAGCAAAAGTGGGAGCAAAAAGTGAGAGCAAAAAGTGCGAGCAAAAGTGGATGCACAAAGTGGGAGCAAAATGTGTGAGTAAAAAGTGGGGGCAAATGTGGTGTTTTACTAAAACAATCTCACCTAACCTAACCTGACCTAACCTAACCTAACTTTATCCAACCTAACGTAACCTAACTTCACCTAACCTAACCCAACTTCACCTAACCTAACCTAACTTCACCTAACCTAACTTGACCTAACTTTACCTAACCTAACATTATCTAACCTAACTTTATCTAACCTAACTTTATCTAACCTAACCTTCCAACTCTCAGATCAAAAATTAAATTCTGGGCATAGTCGAGTTGGAACCCAAGACCTCTGGGATAACACCCAAGTATACTAGCCACTACACCGCGAGATGGGCAAATTATCATGCAACACAGCACAAAAATAAAAGTTTCCTGACAACCATAGTTGGGAATTCAAACCCAAGACCTCAGGACTTTTGTTTTGAACATTATCAGAAATATTATTTCATTTACATTTTGCTGCTGTTTATAGTTATAAGAGTTGGCATTAATATGGGAGCAAAAGAGGGAGAAAATATGGAAGCAAAAGTGAAAGCAAAAAGTGGGAGCAAGCATGGCTGGTTGTTGAGACTTTCATATGAACTACTGTAATACACATAAATTAAATTTTAGAAATTGAGAGCAAAACAAAAGTGTGAGCAAAAGTGAGAGCAAATGTGGAAGAAAAACGTGGGAGCAAATATGAGAGCAAAAAGTAGGAGCAACCATGGCTAGTTGTTGAGACTTTCAAATCAACTAATACACATGAATTAAATTTTACTAAAGAGACTTGGGTAATAATTATAATAATAATAATAATAATAATAATAATAATAATAATAATAATAGTTAAAATATTCAAGTTGATTAATTTTCTTGATGGTGGAATTTCCAAAGTACCGTCAAGAATAATAATTACATAAACAGTGCGAATTCAAACCCAAGACCTCAGGACTTTTGTCTTGAACATTATCAGAAATATTATTCCATTTACATTTTGCTGCTACTTATAGTTATAAGAGTTGGCATTAATATGAGAGCAAAATTGGGAGCAAAAGTAAAAGCAAAAAGTGGGAGCAAGCATGGCTGGTTGTTGAGACTTTCATATCAACTATTACACATAAATTAAATTTTAGTAAAGTGACTTGGCTAATAATAATAATAACAGTTTAAAAAATCAAGGGGATTGATATTTTTCAAGGTGTAATTTCAAAAGAACTGTCAAGAATAATAATTACATGAACAGATTCCAAGAACTCTAGAGTACTTTTAAGGTTAATGATTGGCTAGGAGTGAGATAGAGCTAGCAAACCTAAGTTAACCTCAGCTCACCTAACCTAACCTTGTCACATGATATGTTCTACAAGTTTAGACTTGCTTTGAGACTGGCTATGACGTCACAGATGAATGGCGGCGGGAAGCTGGCAAAAAAAGGAAAATGTTTTTGTGTGATAAAGAGTCATGTCCAGCCTCCCACTGCCATTCATCTGTGACGTCATAGCCAGTCTCAAAGCAAGTCTAAACTTGTAGAACATGTCATGTGAAAAGGTTAGGTTAGGTGAGCTGAGGGTAACTTAGGTTATCTAGCTCTATCTCACTCCTAGCCAATCATTAACCTTAAAAGTACTCTAGTGTTCTTGGAATCTGTTCATGTAATTATTATTCTTGACAGTTCTTTGGAAATTACACCTTGAAAAATATCAATCCCCTTGAATTTTTTTAAAACTGTTATTATTATTATTATTATTATTATTATTATTAGCCAAGTCACTTTATTAAAATTTAATTTATGTGTATTAGTTGATATGAAACTCTCAACAAGCAGCCATGCTTGCTCCCACTTTTTGCTTTCACTTTTGCTCTCATATTAATGCCAACTCTTATAACTATGAGCAGCAGCAAAATGTAAATGGAATAATATTTCTGATAATGTTCAAAACAAAAGTCCTGAGGTCTTGGGTTTGACTTCCCACTGTTTATGTAATTAGTATTCTTGACGGTACTTTGGAAATTCCACCTTAAAAAAATGAATCCCCTTGAATATTTTTTAACTGTTATTATTATTATTACCCAAGTCTCTTTACTAAAATTTAATTCATGTGTATTAGTTGATTTGAAAGTCTCAACAACCAGCCATGGTTGCTCCTACTTTTTGCTCTCATATTTGCTCCCACGTTTTTCTTCCACATTTGCTCTCACTTTTGCTCACACTTTTGTTTTGCTCTCAATTTCTAAAATTTAATTTATGTGTATTACAGTAGTTCATATGAAAGTCTCAACAACCAGCCATGCTTGCTCCCGCTTTTTGCTTTCACTTTTGCTTCCATATTTTCTCCCTCTTTTGCTCCCATATTAATGCCAACTCTTATAACTATAAGCAGCAGCAAATTGTAAATGGAATAATATTTCTGATAATGTTCAAAACAAAAGTCCTGAGGTCTTGGGTTTGAATTCCCAACTATGGTTGTCAGCCAATGAGGTACACTACAGGAAACTTTTATTTTTGTGTTGTGTTGCATGATAATTTGCCCATCACGCGGTGTAGTGGCTAGTATACTTGGGTGTTATCCCAGAGGTCTTGGGTTCCAACTCGATTATGCCCAGAATTTAATTTTTGATCTGAGAATTGGAAGGTTAGGTTAGGTAAAATTAGGTTAGGTAAAGTTAGGTTAGGTGAAGTTAGGTCAAGTTAGGTTAGGTGAAGTTAGGTTAGGTGAAGTTGGGTTAGGTTAGGTTAGGTGAAGTTAGGTTAGGTTAGGTTGGATAAAGTTAGGTTAGGAAAAGTTAGGTTAGGTTAAGTTAGGTTAGGTTAGGTCAGGTTAAGTTAGGTTAGGTTAAGTGAGATTGTTTTAGTGAAACACCACATTTGCCTCCACTTTTTACTCATACATTTTGCTCCCTCTTTGTGCACCCACTTTTTCTCAAACTTTTTGCTCTCACTTTTTACTCCCACTTTTGCTTTCACATTTGTTCCCACTTTCTGCTCCCATATTTGCTCACACTTGTTTGCTCCCACTTTTTCTTACACTTTTTGCTCCCACTTTTTTCCCCCATTTTTTGCTCCCACTTTTTGCTCCCATATTTGCTCTCATATTTGCTCCCACTTTTGCTTACACTTTTTGCTCCCACTTTTTTCTCTCACTTTTTGCTCCCACTTTTGTTTTCACATTTGCTCCCACTTTTTGCTCCCATACTTGCTCCTACTTTTTTCCTCTCATATTTGCTCCCACTTTTACTTACACTTTTGGACCCACTTTTTGCTCCCACTTCTTGTTCTCACATTTGCACCCATATACTGTATGCTCGCACATTAAACTATTTTTCTTATTACCAAGTTGTGTTTACTAGAGCTTAGTCTATGCTTGACAGTTGATATGGAAGTATCAGTGACTACTGTCGACCAAAATATTATGTGCACTCGAGTTTAAAGGTTGTTTGTGAAGTAACCAATAGACCTACATAAAATCCAATAACATCACCATTTTCGTCGTTCTATTTTACGTTAGTTCGTGTAGGTTTAGAATTTAAAATTTATATTTTAATATTTTTTATCGCAGTTGGAACACAAAAAGTGCAAGTTTTTAAGCGTGTTTCAACCATGCGTCACATTTAAGAATTATTGTCTCGAACACCCGTCATCAGATCGAATCCAAATGTTAATACAATATACATTGGAATGTTGTATAACTGGTTTTATAATTTCAAAATTGTGTGTGTCCATGAAACAAAGTTGTTATTATTTTTGCTAGGTAACTTTTTCTCGGCTCGAGGTGGTTGGAAAATGTAGTTCTTGGTTGCGTTGTAATCCTTATACATCGAAAAGTTATGCTGTATGACTGTGAAATACGTAAATAAATTCACTTATTTTATATCGGTTTGTATTTGTACGGGGAAATAACATATGTTTCACCAGCAGCCGCTCCGGGAAACGCTGTACAGCGTTGCCGAAATGGTGCCCACACGCATCATGGCGCGTCTCGCTCGGAAGTGATGGGCTCCATCTCAGCAACGCTGTACAGCTTTTCCCGGAGCGGCTAGCTGGTGAACCATGTGTTATTTCCTCGTAGAAATACAAACCGATATAAAATAAGTGAATTAATTTACGTATTTCACAGTCATACAGCATAACATTTTGATGTATAACGATTACAACGCATCCAAGAATTACATATTCCAACCACCCCGAGCCGAGAAAAAGTTACCTTACAACAATGATAACAACTTTGTTTCTTGGAAACACAAAATTGTGAAATTAATAAACCAGTTATACAACATTCCAATGTATATTGTGTTAAAATTTGGATTCGATCTGATTACGGGCTTTTGGGATAATAATTCTTAAATGTGACGCATGATTGAAACAAGCTTAAAAACGTGCACTTTTTGTGTTCCAACTGCGATAAAAAATATTAAAATATACATTTTAAATTCCAAACCTACATGAACTAACGTTAAATAGAACGACGAAAATGTTGATGGTATTGGATTTTAAGTAGGTCTATTGGTTACTTAACAAACAACCTTCAAACTCCAGTACACATAATAATTTGGTCGACAGTAGGTATGGTAAGCCTCATGCATTCTATAAAGGATATTCATGTTTTGTGAAACGAACCAAGAAAAATAGAACTGTTATTTGGCGTTGTTTATAACAACGTTCAAAACAATGTGGCAGTGAGCTAAAAGTAAAAATAGTGAGGTTTTAAGTGTCAGTGATCATCATTGTAGCGTACTGTATGAAACACTGTTGCTGTCAACAGAAAATCATGAAAATGTTAAAAAGCGAGTGCAAGAAAACAGTAGTGCTGCTCAAAATAGTTCAACGTTCAAAAAACCCTTAACATTATCAAAAGCCACGCAGACGGTACACAAGAACACTGTAGAGGAACAGGAAGAGGAACAGGAAGATTTGACTGGTTTCAGTGATGTTGAGGATAATAATGGTGATTATAATGATAGTGATAATGCTGCTTATGATTATGATAGTGATAATGATGTTTTTAAATCTGTTGTTCGCCGTGGAAAAAAGATCTACAACAAGCTTTGTTTTTAAAACTATATCACACTATCGTAAAGGCAAAGACTTGTATTAAGTATGCATTTATTATCATAATCATGTATACTCTGCAATGTTAAATATTCTAACTTTGTAGAAAATAAAACAGCATTGTACCATTATTTAATTTATTTACAAACTTTATATAGAGAAGCCTCCGTGGCTTAGGCGGCAGCACGCCGGCCTCTCACCGCTGGGTCCGTGGTTCAAATCCCGGTCACTCCATGTGAGATCTGTGCTGGACAAAACGGAGGCAGACAGGTTTTTCTCCGGGTACTCCGGTTTTCCCTGTCAAAATTTCATTCCAGCAACACTCTCCACTATCATTTCATTTCATCTTTCATTCATTTAATAATTGCCCCAGAAGAGTGCGTCAGGCCTCGGCAGCCGGCACAGTCCATATCCTCGCCGCTAGATCGGGGCCTCATTCATTCCATTCCTGACCCGGTCGGAGACTGGAAGCAGGCTGTGGATTTTTCACAAACTTTATATAAATTTTTTTGGTTTCATCATAATATTTTTAAAGGCAATACTAAAAACTAAAACATTATTGTTCTATACACATATTTTCTTTCTTTTTCAGTCTATTGTCATCACTTATATTTTCCATTATTAATTCATATTTGTTTTTTTTTAATTTAATTAAAACGAACCATGCACTTATTGTTTTAAAACCTTCATAAATTAAGTGTACAGGTTGTACAGCATTATTCACTTCATCAAAAACACTCTCCGACATATCATTAAACCGTGTAGGCAGAAATGTCTCAAAGTTTTCACATACACAAAGCACACGATCACCATATGCTGTTTTCAATTTCCAAATCTTAATAATGCGGAATGGAATATGCGTTGGTAATTCGTGGAGCTTTTTTTTTTTTTGTCTCTAAGCCACATGCTTGTCCCACAGCATTCAAAACATTCATTGTAGTAGTCTATAAACAAAATAAAAGCATACACTCTTAAACAGCTTGTAATGATATTGTGCAATTAGGTATTTTTCACTATGCATTGCTAATAAATTATACTATTTATGCAAGAAATACCCTAACTGTAGCAGATACTACTTCTCTGCATGTAGCACAAGTGCTAAGCGCTAATGCACACTTGACACATGCTATCATGTGTCCACAAGGCAAAAATACATCGCCTAGTTCATCTTGATTACAAATTTACATAATAGATGGTCAAACATTTGTATCTGTTCGTGAGACAAGTCTTTTTTTTCAGCCTCATACATTTGCCCCGCGTGTTCTAGCTCTAAAGGCACTTTCATGTCTTGTGCTGCAATTACATTTTCTTTACGAATAGTGTTCACAAATTCCTAACCTTTAAGCAACACCATGTATCTACTGTTAGGTAACCAACGAGCGAGTTCCACAAAAGGGTCATCAGTCATTTGCCAATCCTTTAAAGCAAATCTACAATGAAAACATATTGTTGTATCCTCTTCACCAGTATAAAAAATTCCAGCTTCACTTAGCTGTTTTGTAAGGTGTTTTAATATTAATTGCCAAACGTTGTTATAAGATTCTAAACGTTTTTCAACAGACCAGTACTCTGGGTGTGCTAGCGCTTTAGTCTTGGAAACTCCCAATTTTTCAAAAGCACATGCCAATTCAACACTGTCTATGGCATATGGACCACATATATCGACACTACCGTTGGCTGGTAATACATTATTATTATTATTATTATTTATTTGTGTTTCAGCAACGTAAGTAGTGGCCATTGGCCTTGTGGTTCGGTAAATTGGATACACTGGTATGTTACCCACTTGTTTTCCAAGCATGTACGGACAACAAGGAGACCATCGAAATGGTCTCTAAAGGGATCATCCCCTTCTTCCCAGTGTGAAAGTTCAATACGACAAAACACACAGCGCACAACATCTTCTCGGTTCAAGTAATAGAAGCCAGCTCCACAAGTTTATGTGCCGACAAAAAGCCTACAGGCCAGGATTCAAATGTTAACTAACTATCATTTTCTGATTTTAAATTTAATCCACGTGGCAAACCGACTTGCTCACTTGTTGTATATGGTACTAAAGCCATGTGTTACAATAAAACCTTTTCTTATTGTAAGTTATTAACGTTGCACAAGAGCACAGAGTACTTTAAAGCATAATGTATGCTTGTTCACTGTCTGTTCATTACGTTAATGGCGCATGACGACACCTAAAAGCAAACAAAACAACCAATCAATCAATCAATCAAATAAAAAAACGTTAACGTTAATTGGCATTAATATATCAAAGGTTAAAAATAAACTGAATGTTGGCACTAACAGTAACCCATGTACTTCTTTTTTTTTTATAAAGCTACAGTCATTTACATCCCCCTTTAACCAATATATAAACAAAAATGAATGAATGTCATGTCGTTTTGTTCAGATTATCATGTTCAAACCTGTAGATATTCGTTGAGTCCATAGGGAACCGCCCATAAATTAAATTAAAATTTTTGTTTTTAGAAAATCCAACATGGCCTTGTACATTTCCCGATCAACAACCAATATGGTCTTGTACCGTTTGCCAATACATAGCCATTAATCAAGAAAGCAATCATTGTCCCAGTCATGTACAGGAAATGATTTTTTGCCTAAGAGTTTTCAGTAGTGCTAAAAGGGAATAGCATTTTATGTTAGGCTTACGTGAGTTTTAAATAGTTCACTCTTTGGCAATGGTTTCGCTCTAGTGCGTCTCGGGCTTTCAGCGACTGCTACGGCGGTAAGGCTTTTCTTTCCAAGCTTCTAAAAAATAAATAAAATAAACCGCTATAAATACCAAAATTCAGGATAATACATGCTTTTAATACAATAAAATAAAAAAAATATCAAACAAAAATGAAACAAGTTAGTTTTAAAAAAATCTCACCTTGGCTTGTACTGGTTCCTTGCTGTTTCCTTCTGGTGGGCTCAAATGTGCAATGGTTTCTTCTATCTCAGGCATGTAAGGTATACCGATTATCTACAAACAAATTTAAAAAAAACATTAATTACCTTATCAATAACTACAAATTTAAGGTTCAATAGAATTACATCATTAAAATAATTATTCATAGGTGCTTACGGAAAAGAAAAAGGATTTTTCTTCCAAAGTTCAGTTCAGAGCTCCACTGTTCTCGTCTGTTTGCTAAAATGGCAAGTGCATCACTAACACAATCCTTATCAGTCTGCTTAGCAACAGAGAGTGTTGCATTTTCTCAGCGTTTTGACCTTGAAATGTTGTCTGTCTCACACGTGTTCCCACGCCTCCCCACATTCCTTAAGATTAAGATTCCTGTACCTTATACAAGTTTCATGTTTTAATAAAGAACCAAAATCGCTAGTACGACTGTCTAGGAACCAACATGGCGGTCTCTGTTTAAACGCCACACCTGAAAGCCGCCACCAGGCAAGTAACCTGACACTGCACTTCCTGCCCACGTAGACATTATTGCCTTATCAGTAGCAGCAACAGCTCTCACAAGGCCTCTGGCTAGGTACAGTATTCAGTCTCCAGCGAGCAGGACTATGTATGTTAGCAATCAAAACGTGTGTGTCTTAAACATTTTACTGTAATAATAATTAGCAAGTGGCCATCCTCAATACATGACCATGTTAACCACACACTTTCACCATGTCCAAGAATCACTTGGTCATATCCTACAACCGTCTGCTGTGTCAGAGAGCGGCCTCGCTCATCACCATTGACTCAAACGTCAAAGATCCCCTTCGGGGTAAAAAAAATCCTAGCACCCTTAACGCATTTTCAGCCTTCAAGTTACAAAACACATGGGGGCTTGCTAGCAGGCTACCAGCTACAAGTGTTAAATCATACATTTCATTTAACCATTCACAGCTTGCGTTTAATCCTAAATCTATCTCATCACAGAATTATCATTTGCATTAACGCTCATGTCTTGCCTTCATACAAATTGCTTGGTCAATCGAACGTTATAGCTTCATATCCTAAAACTGTCTGCTGGCCTATGAACATGCATGAATGCCATAGAGCCATGTCACTGATAACCGTTTACTAACATGTTAAAGAACCCCTTTAGGGATAAACAATCCTAACTTGCTTCACGCCTTTTGGAATATTAGCGTTCATCCATTCGCCATAACAAATATCGGAAAACGAACCGTCGTAAACCGTCCCACCGTCCTGCCAAAATATTCATTGTTCTATTGGGATACCGCTACCATAAGTGGCAACAGGCTCGTTAACACACATGCCAGTGGTATCGTCTCTCTTGACGACCACGCTTCATTTAAAATTGAAAAACAGGTAAACATTTTTTTTCAACATGTATGGCGTTAGGCCCTTTGTGATTTTTTTGGAAAATAATAACTACCACATTCTAAAGAGGGCGTCACCCCGAGTCCTATGAGTCCTCGTACACGTCCCTAGCAGCATTGGTTCGCGAGATATAACAAAAAGTCTAAAATCACATTTTTACCCCAAAATGGTTTTTTTATCCTACTCGACACAGGCATTCTTGGCAAGAGGGCAACGCGAAGAAAGAAATGACACCTCATACAAGTCTCTAGCCTTATTGGTTCGTGAGATATCAGCAAAAATCACAAAAAGCACTTGTTTAGCCCAAAATCGAGTTTCCAATTTTTTAAAAATATAATGAGTGGTCCACCACTGCCCCGTACTGCACAGTTTTTTTTCTAGAGATTTGAAATTTATTTTGGCGGTAGAGAGGGTCAGGGCGATTCATTTATGTCAAATAAACATTTTTGTAGAATTCCTTGTTTCCAAAATATAGGAATTTCAAAATTGGACTGCTTTAAAAAACATAAAAAATAAAAAAGTTTCATTATAAAACATAAAGATCATAGAGGCCGTTCGTTTAATCCATTGCACAACATTCTATCATGTTTGGTTTTCGAACTATCGCCTACTTTTGAAAACAAAAATTTTCATATATTTTTTTAAATATAACGAGTGGTGCATTGCAAAGGGGGCGTCACCTCAAGTTCTACGACACCTCGTTCTTGAAATGCCGACCATGGGTTTGAGATAAAAGTCTATTTAAATGTTTCAACTTCGCGCGGAGGCCATGTTGTTTGTTGGGCACAACGGCGTCGAGTGAAGTAGAACCCCCACTGCTCCCCTACTTATACAACCCTTAAAAAACAACATGCAAAATACCCTTCCATACACTTCCTCTTCGACACTTTACGTCAGTGTTCATTCATTGTTCTAGCATGTCTTGCCTGTATGAGTCTTTCTCACAATATGCCGTTTTGCCGCTCTTTAAAAATACATTTATGACCCTGAATGAAAAATACATGAAATATGACCCTTATGTATACTCCACACACGATTCTTCTTATGTTTACATCATAATGTCGTATTATAAGTGTATTTGCAGATGTCATGGAATTGTTTCATTTTCTTCATGAATAATTGATTGCGAAATTTTGGAGATTCACTCGGTAAAGGTGTTTTTAGAATATTTCACTTCTCCAGAATTCAGAATAGGATGCGTCACACCTCCCACACGTGACCACAATGTAACATTATGTTACGATTCATTACGCCCGTGATCACACTGTAACTTTCGTTACGTCACACTACACACGTCAGGTGAGACGCTCCTGGCCCTATTACCATATTCTCTGTTTAAAAAAAATTATATGAACATAGTACTGAAAAAAAAGTATTAGAAATATCTATAATCTGACAGTATTTCTGTGCATGTTATGTCAACAAAGTATCCCTTTAAATATGCCGGGTCACACTACCTGTTGTGTACACTTCAGAAAAACCCGTAACTCAGTGTTGGACTACCACTTAGTCCAACTCTTTAAATGTCCTGTACTTCACCCTAAATTCAGGTCAACAGCCGTAAGCTAATTATGACCTATATTCTGTACACCGTTACCTCTGATGCTTCTTATATGATTGAGTCAGACCCCCTCGACCTGTCTAGACTCACCAGAGCTAATTATGTGTCCATAGACACACGCCTGACCACCTGGCTCTGACGTCACCTTACCTGACTCAGATCAACTGTCACTCACGCTGTACACTGATTATTATTATTAGTTCTTAAAAAACAAAACTTACCAGATTTTACACTTCAGTGCATTGTACACCATTTCTCATATGCTTAAGATATATATCTCCTCAGTCTATTGATATTGTATGTCCCATACAGTTTCTTACCTTCTTCATTCTGAAGAACATATGCAGTGTTGGCAATCCTTTTACTACACAGAAAAAAAACTACCTACTGACCCATTCGGAGAGTTACCTACATTTATCTAAATGAACCCTAACAAAAAATAATATCGAAGTCCACCTATGCACCATAAATACCTACCAAATTCTGCCGCCTTTCCTCTGTAGATAATAATCTTACCTCTTCACACTAAAGTGCTCAATTTTAAATGAGCATACCTCTACATGAAACCTGACTTTCCCCTTTGCTTTAAGGGCCGTTATAAATGAATTTAAACATTGGCTATTAGAGTATTCAATCATGCCATCAGCTAGCATCTGATCTATTTGCTGTTTTACTGCCTTCTGATAACGAAAAGGAACTGGATATTTGTGTCCAACAAACACTGAATAATTATGCACGTTTAACGAATGTGTGTAGCAATTGACCTTGCCAATTCTCTCCTCAAAAATCCTCTTATTGTCTAGCAACACATTATAAAGCTGAACACTACGTTGTTCTCCTAAATCATCCCTAAATGCAGCCATCCGTAAGGAATTTTCCAAAGACCTGTACGTCTGCACGTTTCCTACAAAAAAAATGGCACAGGTTCTATACCCACAGACACCTGACCGACCTCCTCGACACCACTGGCCGAAATTACAGTACTCAAAGTACACACCTCTGACGTCACACCATACTGCTTACCTGGGTCGTTAAACGGTATAATTATTTCCTTCTCGTTCCAATTGACTTTTACACACTCTTGCTCATAGCATAATTGGGCTGAATATCTAGTTAACCAATCAGAACCTATGATCAATTCATATACTAGGTTCGGTATTATTAAACAGGCCAGCCTCTCCACGTGACCGTCAATTTTGAACTCCACCAGTACCTGTTTTGAAATTAAATGGGACCTCTTCCTAACATCAGTTATTACTTAAGTAGATTTAATAGGTATCTCCTCAAAAACTACCCCTCTCCTTCATTTTAGAATAAAACATGGCACTCAAGCTACTTCATGCGTACCCTGAATCAAATAATGCAAAAACGGGCGCCCCAGACACAAAGACTTTCGCCACAGGGTATAAAATTTTACACTCACTCACTTCATGAACATCTGTTAGCTCCCTAAGTAAATCACTTTTCACTTCTAGGTCATAATTACTACTATATATACAAGAGTACCGGTTGGAGAAACAACCTACAGTACTGCAACCCTACCTAAACTTTCTACTTGAGATTATTACTTCCTTCATTTACACCGCCTACTTTATCTCTTTCTCTTTTTTATCGTCAATCTCTCTTGTCTCCTAACTATATTGTTTCCCCCTCCTCTGTACTACACTTATCAATGGTAACACTACAGTTCGCTTCTCCTCCTCTTGTCCCGCCCTTCTCAGCTACTATTTCCTTCCACACCTCACTATTTTCTTTCTCTCTTTCTTTCAGCCTGACTTCCATCTCCTCTAAGAAATTACCGTTGTTCTGCTCTTTCATTCTACCCCTATGATTTCTATCTTCCTGCCTTCCCTCAACTCCTGTGATATCACCTTGCACCATTTCTTCTAATAAATTAATTTTATTCTGTTTTTTTCTTTTACTCTTCAAGTTCCTGATTTCAGCTTTCTGCCCTTCACGTTTTTTAACTACCTCTTTCTGGCTGTGGCCTAACATCAGCTTCACCACTTCCGCTTATCTAATACTAACTTCCTCTATACTTGCTTTAAAGCTGTCCCTAATTTGCATATTATCTTCATCTATTACTTTTTGCATTTTAACTTCCTGATTGCTTAATACTTTCTTTATTTTACCTATTTCCATTCCTATCTTTCTCTAGTCTTTTTTATCTTCTTTCTCATTATGTTCCAGAATCTCTGCCCTTACTTCCTGCACTCTCTATACCACCTGTTGACTAATTATGTCTACTTTATTGTCTATAATTTCAATCTTCTTCTCAACCTCCACCCTGACTTCCTCTCGCACCTCTTTCAATATCGTTTCTTTGAACTCCGACAAACTTTCCTTCATTTTCTCACACTCCCTACGTACCTCCTCGTTACTTTTCACTACACTGCTCACCCTTTTATTTAATTGCTCAATTTTATTATTAGTTTCCACCCTACACTTTTCTAATTTAATGTTAAATGCTCTATGATCATTTTCCATCTGAACATTAGTGCTTTCTAATTTACTGTTAATGGCTTGCAAATCAGTGTTAGT
This sequence comes from Meconema thalassinum, assembly GCA_946902985.2. Lineage (NCBI taxonomy): Eukaryota > Metazoa > Arthropoda > Insecta > Orthoptera > Tettigoniidae > Meconema > Meconema thalassinum. The sequence goes on from OX336388.2 coordinate 1,215,786,240, forward strand.
TGCATCTAATTTAGTGTTCATCTCTTCCTTAGTGCTTTCTAATTTACTGTTAGTCGCTTATAATTTAGTGTTAGTTGCATCTAACTTAGTGTTGATCTCTGTATTATTCACCTTCATTCTATTATTAATTTCTTTCTTAGTAGCATCTATATCATTCTTAATTTGCATGAGTAACGCCATAATCCCATCATTAGTGCTCTGAACACTTTCCTTATCAACCTCACTTTCCGGGAATACCTCCGCTCTCCCCATTGAGCCTGTCCCCTCCGGACTGCCATCATTAGTAACTTCCACATTCCTCATCCCTTCGTCACCACCCGTTACCTGGCCACTTCAAAGTTTCATATCATCTTCTGTTCCCGTCATACTGACACAGCACACAATATATATATCCCCCAAAAACACACACAAGCACAGAAATAACACCTTTCCTCTCTCTATAAATATAACTGGTTTTCGGCCTTACGCTGGGCGTTCAAATGTAATGAATTCTCTTCTCCCGATGGGAGTGAGGAAGAACCACAACAGGTCCCACAGTTGGGCGTACAAATGTAATGGGTTCTTCACCTGAAGTACCGTGGTGAAACCACGATAATCTTTAATTTGTTGGGCGCCACCGAGTTCAAACCCATTTAACTGCGGAATAAAATACCTGAACCAGTCACCACAATACCTCGGCATGAAGACTCTTCTTTCTCAGCTCGTAGGGAAACTTTAAGCTTCCAACCAGAATGATATTTACTAAGAGCGGATAGGGTCGTCTTATAGTTAATTCTAAAAATTAGGAGGAAACACGCAGAATGAATTTAAGGAAATTACTTTAATGGCATTAATAATAATAAAACAAATTATATTGAACATGGTAAAGGAAGATTTACTGAAGTTTCTTTTCACGATGTGGCGTGAAGCAAGCGAAGACGAAGTCATGAAGTTAAAATTATTACAAAAGCTATGAATTTACATTTAATGTGCCCAAATCAAGATCTAAAATTGTGAAACAGAGAAATACGTAATTTTGTCGATTGCGCTCACCCAGGCTGATATATTGAGATTTGCTTTGCATCTTACAAAGCACTGCTGACGTATGTTGCTTGATACTGCTACCATCTCGATCTTGCTGATGAAGTATTTAAGGATTAATTTGAGTTGATATAGTGATGAAGACCTAGCTTCTAGAATCACTTTAATAATGTTAGCCCAATGCACGACTATCATTATTTGTACGACTGAACAGAATATGTCCTGACATTCTTCCAACTTTTAAATACGAACTACTGCTGATAATATTCAAATGTAATGGTAATTCAGAATCAGACGGCGGAATCTATCGAAGGAAAATATCGAAGGAATGAATGCTTGAGTCCAGGGTAAGGTCTTATAAAACCTTTCTACTCCCTCACCCCAGCACCTTACTTCCACGAGCTCCAACCAATCAAACTTCTTTCTTCAGATCGAAGTCATCCCTCCCTCAACGATCCGTAATGATGCTTAGCTGCGATTCGTCCTTTAATAGCGTACTCTGGATTCTGAGAAACGGAGGTCTCGTAGCTAAATAAGGTGTGTTTATGTCGTTGTGTGGCAAGATTTCCTTGTCTTCGATGGAATTGACTTCTCTTGAACCAATTTCTGAGAAATGCTACTCAGGTCGCGTCAGTTCCTTGTCTCCCAATCTTCTTGGGAAATCTCCTGCTGTGAGCGCGCAGTCCAGTATAGCCTCTGTTGCGACATATTTCCCCACATCCTATCTGATTGAAAATGCTACGTTTTAACTTGCTTCGCCATCCCGTTCAAATTATTATATGTATGAGTATTAAATCTTCCCTTTTAAATCAATTAATTATATATAAACATAATAAACCCTTCTTCTTCATAAACAACAGATGTAAAAATAATAATAATAATAATAATATAGCTATAAAAGAATAGTGTGGGTGGCTATAATATTTCCCACGAAATTAATAATCATAATTCTACCTTAATTTTGAAGGTATTACAGTACAGTAAATGTTCATGGAAAATATAATCTACTGGCATTAATTATGTTTAAGACATTACTATATTTGCGATTGTACGAGGTGAAAATCCGCAGCCTGCTTCCAGTCTCCGACCGGGTCAGGAATGGAATGAATGAAGCCCCCATCTAGCGGCGAGGATATGAACCGTGCCGGCTGCCGAGGCCTGACGCACTCCTCTGGGGCAATGATTAAATGAATGACAGATGAAATGAAATGATAGTGGAGAGTGTTGCTGGAATTAAATTTTTGACAGGGAAAACGGGAGTGCCCGGAGAAAAACCTGTCTGCCTCCGTTTTGTCCAGCACAGTTCTCACACGGAGTGACCGGGATTTGAACCACGGACCCAGCGGTGAGAGGCCGGCGTGCAGCCGCCTAAGCCACGGAGGCTTTTACGATTGTACGAGGTAACTGAAATTATTGAAAAAGACTGCCGTCTACCGGTTAAATTACGAACTTGTCTTATTTGTCACATTTAATCTTCGATTACAAAATGCACCCTCTCCGTAGTCCGAGAGATTATGAGCATTTAGGAACACTGTCTGAGACCAATAATGAAGGAATTGTTAGAGAGAAGAGATGACGAACCTGATGAAGAAGTTGCATATTGATTGAGCTAACATGTTTTGGTATTATTTCCAAATTGCATTTGTACTAATTAACCCAAACGCTGTCGTGTCATAGTCATTCGTATTTGTCCCTTGGCAAGTACCGGTAGCCTTTTAAGATGTGTTAATTTGTTTGATCTTCTCACGTAGAACTTCTCATGGAACAAGCTAAGTCATTTTATTTGTTTTGAAGTTGTAGTTCTGCTTATTGATGTGTGTAAGAAAGATTACTTTTCCATATAGCATGTCCTCCCCATTTATAGTGTTAACTTTCCCTACACTTCGTCATGCTTTGTAATTGAAACAGGAGATCGCTACCTTTTAAAATACAGTATGTGTGAGAATACACTACACGATTACTTCACGAGAAGACTCTTCCTAAGGAGACATTGAACCACAATTTTTCACATACAAACATTACATTAACTACGGCTTCAACCATGTTCCATGCTTCCTCTGGGTGTGTTCAAAAACATAACGAACACTTCAATACCAACATACACATAATCGATAAATGTCAGTTCGAGATATTCTAGTCTTTTTCTCACATTCTCCCACCTAAGTTAATGGTAGCCAGTCCTACATTACCTTACAAAACACAATCACAGGCTTAGTTTCACAGGCTTGCAAACAGTCCTTCCGAATCTCGTCTCCACCTGGCTCTTAGAACTCTTCCCTGCAATTTTGATTTCCTCCTGAGGCTGTTCCGTGACTTCCTCTCGAAGCCTCTTGCCGATGATCGAAGATTCACCCTGCTCACTAAGTTCCAGTACCAATGTGTAGATTCTCTGCACAGGTCTCAGTAGAAAACCACTTGAGGTATTTACTCGGACCAGCCTAGTTTCCCCATTTGTTCCTTTCAGTAGTTCGACAACTCTAGTCAAAGGCCAGTCTAGACGTTTTGAGTTGTCATTTCCCACCAACACTATTTCACCAACAGAAATTTGTCTACAGGGATGTTTGTTGGCTAACAACTTCAATTGCCTCAAATACTCCAAACGAAATTTACTTCGGTCTTCTATTAGCTTTTGTCTGTAACGAAGTCTCTTATTCAGATCAGTGGATTGAATAAAGTCAAAATCTGGAACTCCTATCTGTTGAACTTCCTGCAGAAACATACTTGGAGTTAGTGGCGTCAAATCTGTGGGATTATTGGATACGTATGTGAGGGGTCTAACATTGATAACAGCCTCACAGTCACACAAAATCGTTTGCATCTCCTCATAGTTCAGTGATGTTTGGCCAAGAACACGGTGTAGTATATTTATAAGCCGCTGCCACCAACCACCCCACCATGATGCCGTTGGAGGGTTAAATTTCCATTTTTAATTCTCCTGACATTACTGTACTGACTAAAGGCATTCCAGTCCAGCTTCTAACAGGCACTATCAGCACCTGAAAAATTGGTACCATTGTCGCTGTGTACTATAGATGGTCGACCTCTTCTGCTGGTGAATCTCCGAAAACTCTGAATAAAGCTGTCAGTAGAGAGTGAAGATACAAGCTCCAAATGCACTGCTTGATAGACTCCACAGGTGTACAAACACACCCACGCCTTCTCCCTGCTGCCACTCTCTTTTTCAGATACAGCGGACCAGCAAAATCTACGCCAGTAACTTCAAATATCTTAGCATTTCGTACTCTATCTTCAGGAAGAGGTGTTGGATTTACTTCCGTATGTTTTGCTGTTTTCTTCTTACAATGAAGGCATTTATCCAGGACCGATCGAACTGTTCGTCTTCCACCAAGAATCCAAAATATCTCTCTAAGAATAGTCATCATCATCTGTGTGCCTGCATGACATGATTCTTTGTGCAGGTCCATAATCAGGTGAAATACAACAGGATGCTCACAACTAAGGAGAACAGCTGGATGACAAAAGTCATTTAGATCCTTCCTGTGTGATTTTCGTCCTTAGGCGTAGAATTACATTACTGTCAGCAAATGGCTTCAAACCAGATAATTTTGAGCCATTTTCTCCCGAGAAGACTTGTCTCTGAACTAAATTCACCACTTTAAGCACTGCAGCGATTATTTCTTCGGTAGTCAAGTTACCATGGAATCTGTCTAGTTCTTTTATTCGACAGTTCTTCACAAAACGACATGTCCAACCAACTAAACGTACACTTTTCTTGAAAGTAGAAGCATGGGCATAAAAGCAATCAGGTTCAACCGTAGCTGCGAGCATGGAAGAAACAATAAGTTTGTTTTTACCACTAGTTAACGTTTCGTCATCAAACTTAATATCTACGCAGGACCAAGAGTCTGGTGATTCTCGTAGCCAGTCAGGTCCCTCCCACCATCTTGATTCTCACAATTTCTTAGTAGTAGTGCCACAGGATGGGAGATCTGCAGGATTCCTAGTGCCGGGAACATATCGCCATTCCTGTCCTTCAGTCAGTTTCCTGATTTCTTTCACTCTATTAGATACGAACACATCCCACTGGTCTTCTCTTTGAATCCAGGCTAAGACCGTTGTTGCGTCACTCCAAAAAATCGTCTTAACATCAGGGATGTTGTACGCATGTACAATATTAGAGTACATCCTAGAGCCAATTGTTGCAGCCAACAATTCCAGCCTCGGGATCGTCATTTTTTGTTGGACTTACTGATTGAAGAAACTCTTGCTTTAGCGAGAATAAGCTGGACACGAACATGATTCGCTTGTTCCACACGTAAGTAGGCCACAGCAGCATAAGCAAGTTGGCTTGCATCACACAAAATATGAACCGTCCAGTTTTCTTGACAGTCTGTCCTAGAAATTTTGATTTCTCCTAAGTACAGCAATTCCCTCACCCAGGCTAAGAACTGAGATTTAATATCATCATGTACTTCCTGATCCCAACTTATGCCTGATTCCCAGGTTTGCTGTAAAAGTAGTTTAGGAAGTAAAGTGACACTCCAAGCTATTCCAATAGGATTATTTTCTCCAGACAAAGGGTATTTAGATTTTCTGTGTTATTTCTCAAAGTATCTTCAGATTTATCCCAAAGCATTCCTAAAACATTGACAGGTTTTCCGGGGGTTAAAAGGGGGTTGGTGTACTCCCACCCTTGAAGCTCGAAATTTCTCTCTCCCATGATAGGAGTTGCTTCATTAATGAACTGCTGCAACTGTTTAACATCATGTACACTGGTCAAACAGTTGTCAACATAAAAGCTACGGGATAGCAATTCTACCAAATCTTGAGAATATGATGATTTACCCTCCTTGCACTGACTAAGGACAGTCTCTATGTGGTACTTGATCACTTCTCCTAGTAGATATGGGCTACATGACACTCCAAAAATCACTACACAATGCTGATAAATCTTTAAGCTTCCCTCTCGGTCAATCCACAAGAATCTCAAAAATGGTCGGTCCCCTTTAGAGAGACTGATCTGTAAGAATGCACGGCGGATGTCAGCCATCACTCCAATTTCTTTCAACCGGAAGTGAGCCAATACGAAAGGAAGTAGTTCAATAAGATTTGTCCCTTTTCAATGCAATTGTTGAGACTGGGAATCTTATTTTCACATGCCGACGCATCGAACACTGGGCGAATAGGTGTGGTACTGTTCTGCTTCACAACATGACGATGTGGTAAATAATGGCAAGGAGAACTCATTGTTTCAGCCATTACCTCCTCTATTACACCTTCTTGTAACCACTCATCCAATCTGATAATCATGATGATAACCTTCAGACTGCAATCTTTTAATTGTAGAAAGAACTCTTTTCATAGCCACATTATAGTTGTTAGGAAGCGGAGGATGATTTTCTACCCAGGGCAGGCAGCACTCAAATCTGTCATCTTCATTTATCCTTACTGTATCCAAGAAATGTTGATGAACAGTCTCTTGCAATTGTAGCTTACCTTTCTTCTCAGCAGGGTCCAGTATGCCAAGTGTATCTAAAGTCCACAAATCTGTAATGGTTGCTTCCTTGGTCAGCATGCTTGACACAACAATGGCTAGACTCTCATTACTGGGCAAGATACCTGGAACTTTCCCTGACAGTGTCCAACCAAATATTGTCTCCATCGCTACTAGTCCCGAACTAAGATGAACTCTTTTGCCAGTCCAAAGCAGCTTAATCAGCTCCCACGAAAATTTCAATATCTGCTGACGAGCCAACATCACTTACTTCAATGTCATGCAAAACAAGTTCCTGTATCCAAGGGCCATCAATAACAGAAGAAATATGTCCGCAAATCTTCTGTTGACCAAGTACTTCAAAATGACAATGGTATGACTTGTCCAATTTAGAAAGGTGAAGTGTGAATACATCATGCTGGACCACTCCATTTGTTGTTCCTCCAAAAATGCATGCTGAATTAATTCCTGAGAGCGTGGAACATACCCCATTTCAGCAGCAGTACTAGCCAATATATATGAACGGTGGGACGCTGAGTCAATCAAAAGTCTCGCCTTACGTATTCGATCATTGTTGCCCTTCACATAGACTACCAGCTTTTGCATCAGGACATTGCAATGATTTCCTACTGCTGCAAGGGCCTCGTCTTTACAAGCATTACCCGGTAACTTATTTAGGCTAACTGGTTGATGAACTTCAGCCCTTTTCCTATGTCGCTCTGTCTGTATCTCTCCGCACATTAATGCAAAATGCCCCTTTTCACAGACGATACACTTGGGACGATTCCTACATTTCTTCGCAGGGTGACCAACTTTCAGACAGCAGAAACAGGCCCTACTTTTCTCTACCACTTGTTTTCTTTCTAGTAAAGGCGAGTCCTGAGCTTTAATACAATCCTGAGGATTGTGACTAGAAGAGCAAAATATACATTTTTACTATCTTTAGAGGTGGTGAACAACCCTGTGGCAGTAGGGATTTCATTTGAGACAGATGTGGGTTGATTCCCTCCACCTTTTGCTTCATGCATTGTGTCTTTCCTTCTAGAATTATCTGCATCTCTAAGACCGAAACCTGACATTGCCATAGAAATTCTTTGTTCACTTTCGACCTCAGACCTTAAAAATTCCATGAGTTGTGTTAGCCGAGCCTTTCCCATGTCTCCACTGGGTGCAGTGGCCTCTCGTGCATGTGAAGCTAGAGATCTTTGCCATGCTCTTAAAAGTTCTTCTGGCAAACAAGATTCCATAAGCGGGAAAAGCATTGCTTCACACTTATCAGTGGTAACCTTTAAAGATTCCAGAGCTCTTAAATAATTTTCAAGCCGATCATACAATGAGCATAAAGTCATAACAAAAGAAGGATTGCTAGCTTGCAGTACGAGCCTAAGTAATTCTCTAACATATACTTCAACTAGTACATTCTCTCTACCAAAACGGGACTTTAATGCTTCCACGGCCTTGGGGTAGTTTTCAGAAGTAGCAGGATAACTACTGACTACTTCTCTGGCACGAGAACCTTCAGTAGTGGCTTGAAGAAGATACTGATACTTATCCGAGGGATATAAACTGTTATCTTCATCAATTTGACCAAACTGAGCCCAAAATTGTAGCCATTCTTTTGGATTACCACTGAATTTCGTAAGTTCGAGCAATGGAAGCTTATACTTTCGCTGAGCGAATGAAACAACACTTGAAGGACTTTTACTGATAACATTCTGCTGTTCTTTCTCTTTCAACAATATGTAATGGGTCGTATATATAGGTACATTCTGATGTGGTGCCAAATGTAATGGTTCAATAAAACAAACAAGATAATAATAAACACACTGTGGTATGTACTTACCTTTGATAGTATAATATAATATGAGTTGGACGCCAGATCCCTATTTATTATAGTGAATCGAAATTTAAGAATTAACCTCGGCTATCAACAATAGAGTGAGACCTACTTATCCCTGGTCATGGTGAGACAAAGTCATCTAACCAATCCAGTATTTATTTAAGGAGTAATTGAATTGCCTCATAGTATAGACTAACTGTAAGAAAAGTTATAGACATGAAGTTAAAGAAATAATGTATTGACTCAAGAATAAAATAGTAACAGTTACAACAATTGAATTTAAATTTACTCAATGCGGCTGGATAATTTTAAAAGAAAATAAACATTTAAATGATTTGAATTAAAAAAAGCTTGACTGTAAATTGCAAATGGAGACGGAAGATATAATTGTTGATGCTTACTAACTTGTAGATTCGTCATGTAAAATGTCACGACAGATAACCTCGATGTTCCTTCTCATAAATCTCAAAATGTTGCAGTATGTCATTGGATATGGTTTAACATAACCACGTCCTTTGCGACTTGTAGATTGATTGTAAAACTGATCTATAAGTCAGTGCTGGCTGATATGTATCTCGGGTAGACATCACGCTGTATGGTTTGAAGTCGGAAGTCGAATATTGGCTCAGCTCATTATAGCTAAAACCCTCAGTTGACGCTCTCCTCTTACGGTCAGAACAATTGTTCACTAATGGCTTGTCGTTTCTTAATGACCCTGTAGTGGCGGGTTTTGTGTTTATATCCTCCTTGTCACGTGGTAGCAAGCAGCCCCCACTATACCTAGCCAGCTACCCTCACCAAGAACTCTTGGCTCATTCGTCATCATGGGACTCCAGTTAAACCACAATTTGCAATATGTTGACGCGTACCTGGGCTACAGTAGTAACGTATCTTGTTGCACCAGACATTGTAATATTATGTTCTATTCGTTCCAGAAGAATCCAGATGTTAGCCTCGTGATGATTAGTCATTGTGGGTTTCTTGCATCTTGTGACAACGACGGCTTGCTATGGTGAAATAACTACTGCGTCGTTCTGTATGTGACACATTGGGTTGGTCCTTATCGCCAAACTTGTTGCAATTTATATATATTTACGACATACAATATACTTCGTCTCCTTACAAAAATTATATTTACCTCTAATCTAATTGAATACGATAATAAAACCTGACTGACTGTAATAATTTAAAGAAAACCGCTTACACAAACATGACATAAAAATCATCTCATCGATGTACTAATTAATAAGAATAATGACATGATAATAGATGAATAACCCTATAAATCTAACAGCTATGGGATCGAATTGTTACAAATGTAGCAACGTTAATCTGCAGATTGTTGAATTTACTTGAATAATCATCGATGGCACTAACCTCTTTTTCAAGGTTATCCTCATCTTTGTCCGCTTCCAGCATTAAGTCGAATATCTGGTTGTCCAACACTCGTAGGTCTTCCGCTTTTCCCGAAGTAAATTAAATTCTGCTTCAATAGCAACTGGATCAAGTTCTACACTTTCTAGGCCGTAGACGACCTTCTTTAAAATTCGCGTGTAAGCACGCCGGCGTACCACTCGAACTTTAATTAACTTATCCATTGCTACTCTATATATAAATTTCGTCCTGTCACTGGTCGCCAAATGTGGCAATACACTAAACATGATAATAAATAATGATGATGATAATTGTTGTTTTAAGGGGCCTAACATCTAGGTTATCGGCCCCACTAAACAATTACTTCACGAGAAGACTCTTTCTAAGGAGTCATTGAACCACAATTTATTCACATACAAACATTACATTAACTTAAGCTTCAACCATGTTCCATGATTCCACTGGGTGTGTTCAAAAACATAACGAACACTTCAATACCAACATACACATAGTCGATAAATGTCAGTTCGAGATATTCTAGTCTTTTTCTCACAGTATGTTTTACTTGTAACTTGCGTTGTGTTGGTCCCTTGTAGATATTTTCGCGTAAAGAGGAAACGTGTTGTTTGTATTTTTTGGGGAGTTATGTGTCCTGGGGTCTCGTTGTTTGATTTTCTGTTTTATGGTCATTTTAATCGTATTGTAATTATTTTCCTGTGTGTATTTACGTATTGCTTAGCTAGATAATTGAATTGCTGGGAAGATCCGTGCTCCTTCATGTTATGTCATGTATTGTTTGTGTTGTCGTTGCGGGGCCACGAGGAGATCGCCGTGAGTCGTTTTGTTTCTTGGAATTAGTGTTGTGTTGTGTTTTTGGGGTAACTTGTAAGGAGTCCGTATCCTTCTTGCCATTCACTTATAAGCTTTTTTTTCTTATTATTATTGCGGGAGGGTAGATTTTATCAGTAAATGGGTCTTGACAGGAAATCGGGGTTTCTTGTAAAGGTTCCTTTGTGTTCTTTTTGCGCTTCCAGTCATGAAACTATACGTGACTTCTCTACGTTATTAAATGAGGCGTATGATCAGTCTTTCATTGGATGTTATGTTGTGTGGATTTCATGTATTCCGGAAACTGGACTCCATACGCATTTAATCCCTTGTTAGATGATCGAACCTCGTGCGTTCGCCCGTAAAGAAGATTTACTCTAAGAATTTTTGACATTATTTTATTTGTGGTATCGATAATGGTTAGTCTTTCGTTATCTTTTCCTCCTGTAATTGTGTTATGATGAGCTGTTCTAGATTTTATTTTAAGGGGTCGATATGTCACGTCTTATTATGTTGATGTTTGATGTCCTTAGTCTTGTTTTGCGTTAGATTTTTCTTCGTGGTTATGTTTGCTTGGTGGTGACATATCTTGTATTAAGGTCGGTTTTTGGGTTAGATAATTCGTATTGGGAGATCATTTCAAGAGTTATATAAAGTATTTCGTCTGGCTACTACTTGCTGGTAAACCAGAGGTGGGGCGAGCGTGCTATCGAATTATTAGTAATTTCTTGTTTTTTAATCTGCCCCTTGATATTTTTATCGTCGAGCGATGTCCTGTCTATACTTATCTTCGTTAGGGCATATCTTCTCTTCCTACTTGTTCATTTCTTTTAGATTTTTATTTGTGTGTATACATTGTTTTCGAACCTCGTTTGATATTGTATTTTATACCTTCCCCTTGTTATCATCTCCATACTTCATTTCATGCGTCTCTCATTCCCTATTTTGATATTCTTGTTTATGTTTGCTCTTTATATTAAATGTATCTTTTGGTTTTCGACCTTTTACATGAAACGTGTTTTTATTTCATAGTTAATCTCCATCTAGTTCATAATGTGAGGACACAGTTTTAGGGTCCACGTGTCCCTCTGAGTGGCAGTCCCCATCCTGCGCACATGTGGGAGCTTTCCTACGTTCTCCGATATTGGATTCGAGGCTCTGAACCCCCCCCCCCCCCCCCTTCGTCTCTATACCGTCTGTGTGCGTAGTAGATGGTGGTATTTCCGTTACACCCGGCACCACAATATTCAATTGTTTTCATAATCCCAAGATGGCAGCTGTGCGAAATTTTAAAATTGAGTTTTTATTTTTATCACTTGTGTCCTAATCATGCGATCGAAGTGAACGTTTGCATAATGAACCGACGCAATAATCTTCATCTAATGTTACATAACTGTATGGCCTACATACAGAACAATCCAAAATGGGGATCATTTTCCCTTAATAGAGAAGACGAATGGGATATATGAAAATAGGCTATATAGTTCTTCACGTAACTACTTCTTATTTGAGTGTTCAGTTCGTAGACTGAATTAATGCAGCCAACGACACCCTTCTTCTGTTCTGATTGTGGGAACTGTACGTAACTAGTGTCTCACATCGAGGCAATCCCTTTGAAATATTCAAACCTTGGCCATCCCTTAGAGTCCATGTCCTCCAATCGTTCTTCCATAACTAAACTAGCCACTCCTGGGTGCCTTAGCATGTGCCATGACAACCTATACCTCAAGTTCGTTTAAATTGACTAAATATATCTCTCCTCCCTAACTCGATTTTACGCTACTTCGTTTGTTATTTATTCTATCCATGACTAGTATCACAACATTTCAAGTACTTGTAGTCTCCGCTTTGCTGTTGCACCAGAGTCCAATTGTCACTTCCATAGAGCATACCTGTAAAAAGCATTTAAAATTACTTTCTAGGAACTAAATATATTTTTGATGTCAACAGAGTTATTTTTGGTTGGTTGGTTCCTTAGTTTAGGGGCTGCGACAACGTAACTACTTGTCATTTGAGTGTTCAGTTCGTAGACTGAATTAATGCAGCCAACCACACCCCTCTTCTGATCTAATTGTGGGAACTGTACGTAACTAAAGTGTCTCACATCGAGGCAATCCGTTTGAAATGTTCTAACCTTGGCCTTCCCTTACAGTCCATGTCCTCCAATCGTTCTTCCATAACTAAACTAGCCACTCCTGGGTGCCTTAGCATGTGCCCTGACGACCTATACCTCAAGTTCATTTAAATTGACTAAATAAATCTCTCCTCCCTAACTCGATTTTACGCTACTTCGTTTGTTATTTATTCTATCCATGACTAGTATCACAACATTTCAAGTGCTTGTAGTCTCCGCTTTGCTGTTGCACCAGAGTCCAATTGTCACTTCCATAGAGCATACCTGTAAAAAGCATTTAAAATTACTTTCTAGGAACTAAATATATTTTTGATGTCAACAGAGTTCTTTTTGGTTGGTTGGTTGGTTGGTTGGTTGGTTCCTTAGTTTAGGGGCTGCGACAACGTAACTACTTGTAATTTGAGAGTTCAGTTCGTAGACTGAATTAATGCTGCCAACCACACCCCTCTTTTGATCTGATTGTGGGAACTGTACGTAACTAAAGTGTCTCACATCGAGGCAATCCGTTTGAAATATTCTAACCTTGGCCTTCCCTTACAGTCCATGTCCTCCAATCGTTCTTCCATAACTAAACTAGCCATGGCTTCCACCATCGCATCTGCACTAGGAAGTCCTTCCATCAGCCCAGCCAGGAGTGTGTTTGCCGATTATGCAACAATCAGTGCGATATATATCACGCCATGGAATGCAGTAGAAGACTAGTATCACTCACTCAGTTTTGTTTAGACGAGGACTGATTATGTTGTCTTGATCAAAGTGTAGTGCAGTGGAATGGGTGAACGGGCTCGATGAACACAAGTCTCTCGCGTTACCTAGGTATACGATTGATTAATTATTGTTCACAATGTTATAATGTTGTTCCTATCTATGGCCATTGGCCGCAATAAATATTTTATTATAACTAAACTAGCCACTCCTGGGTGCCTTAGCATGTGCCCTGACGACCTATACCTCAAGTTCATTTAAATTGACTAAATACATCTCTCCTCCCTAACTCGATTTTACGCTACTTCGTTTGTTATTTATTCTATCCATGACTAGTATCACAACATTTCAAGTGCTTGTTGCTGTTGCACCAAAGTCCAATTGTCACTTCCATAGAGCATACCTGTAAAAAGCATTTAAAATTACTTACTGCGAACTAAATATATTTTTGATGTCAACAGAGTTCTTTTTGGTTGATTGGTTGGTTCCTTAGTTTAGGGGCTGCGACAACGTAACTACTTGTCATTTGAATGTTCAGTTCGTAGACTGAATTAATGCAGCCAATCACACCCCTCTTCTGATCTGATTGTGGGAACTGTACGTAACTAAAGTGTCTCACATCGAGCCAATCCGTTTGAAATATTCTAACCTTGGCCTTCCCTTACAGTCCATGTCCTCCAATCGTTCTTCCATAACTAAACTAGCCACTCATGGGTGCCTTAGCATGTGCCATGACAACCTATACCTCAAGTTCATTTAAATTGACTAAATACATCTCACCTCCCTAACTCGCTTTAACGCTACTTCGTTTGTAATTTATTCTATCCATGTCTAGTATCACAACATTTCAAGTGCTTGTTGCTGTTGCACCAAAGTCCAATTGCCACTTCCATAGAGGATACCTGTAAAAAGAATTTAAAATTACTTTCTAGGAACTAAATACATTTTTGATGTCAACAGATTTCTTTTTGGTTGGTTCCTTAGTTTAGGGCAGCGACAACGTGGTCATGTAGCCCCGTGTACTTTGGATGTGTGTAGAATCTGTCTGATAACCGGTGTTAATTGTCAGGACTGTATTAGTATGTGACTATGTATTATCAGTTTTTAATTCAAGTAAGGACTGCAGACGATAATTTCAGTAAGTTCCTACTTTCGCTACCAAATGCTACCGTTAACGATACGTAGCTGTGAACTTGGCTATTACTCGATGCCATTACAACCAGCGCCTGGTGACGAACGTTGGAACTTAAGAGCAGTAATCAAACCTAACCTACAAATTTTGCTTCACACAAGTTTAGTTAGTGAAAGGTTCTTTTACATGCCATAAATCTATGAAATGAGCCCGCCGGATTTACTTCCCCTCCGAAGGAAGGCATACTGAGGGATTTTAAAGCTCTTAAAAATCCGACGACTTCGGCCGGGTTTGAACCCGCAATCTTGGGCATAGAAGCTCAGCATGCTACCAACTACGCCACCGAAGCCGCCAGATTTATTTCTGTTGGCAGCTTTCTTGCCTTTACTAATTTACGTTACATATCCTTTTTACTACGTCCATTACTGATTATTAATTTGTTTTACCTAGTGCGGTAGCAGAATGTCAGCGTGATTAGCTGCCATCCCCGAGGTCCTGGGTTGATTCCCGGCTCTGCCACAAAATTTGAAAAGTGGTGTGAGGACTGGAACGGAGTCTACTCAGCCTCGGGTTGTCCAAATGAGTAGAGGGGGTTCGATTCACACCTCAGCCACCCTCGAAGTGGTTTTCCGTGGATTCCCACTTCGTTTTCGGGTAAATGCCGGGATGGTACTGTACCCGAAAATACCTACCGTTTACCTGTTAAAATCCCTCGATGGTAACTGGATCGTAGAACCTGAAAACCCGGCTAAAAAATTCCCAGTTCCTACTAACTGGTGAAGGGAGTATTAGGGTACAAGTAAATACTAACAGAGGTGGCATTAAGTAAAACCAAAGCATGGGGGTGAACTGCTCAAAGAACATGAGAATCATGAAATTAATCAACTCAGGAGTGTGGGGAACTCTATAAATACCTAGCTATGGCCCCTTAATGCGACCTCTTTATGCTTCTATAAATCATCACACCCCACGATTAAAAGAAATTAACCAAATTTATTCCACAAAAAGGCTGACTAAATGTCAGTCAAAAATGTCCGTGAATTGACACACAAAAGCAAAACCCTTGAATTAATTCATATGAAACATAAGAAACGAAATGCAGCAATAATCCCCAAGGACGGGACTGTATTAACCTTGATCTGACAGAAAATTAAATTATTTACACATGGTGATCCCACACACAAAAAAATCTAACGAATCACCATCACGGTCTTCCACGATTAAAAAATTAAAGCGCATATAATGTTATCCTTATATACATATGTATAACATAAATTATTACACTCATATGTATAATCGCCATAGGATTCGTAATTCTGCACCCACCAGGTGCGCATAGTTATAATTTAATTATTGCCTTAGCAATTCAAATAAAATCTGGTCCATCGACCGAGCAATTAAGCTGAGAAGACGTGTAAATTGTTAATTCCATTCATTGATTTCAATAATTACTTATTATTATTGTTATATTTTATAATTATTTTGAACCATTTCAGTTTCATTCATTATTACTTCATATACTTGCTTACAAACTCTTAATTGCACACAATCGCAGGGCCAATTAAATAGGGAAAACACGAGCAAAATTTAGAAGCCTCTCCGATGTTAATAAAATAGAGGAATTATCAATTCAAAAACAAATCAAGTGTAATAAAGGCATTGAGAACTATATTCTTCCCAGAACATCGTTAATAATATTATAGTCATATAGTCATATATGACATCAACAATTGCTTAAGATTGGTGGCTAATACCACCCAACTCACGAAGAATATTTCTTATAACCCGTTTTATACATATTGCTCACATTGGCAACACAACAACTCAATTACTTTACTACGAACTTCAATACATATTTCTTTTTACGTTCACAGACGTTTGTTATCCCAATATCATCTTGATGATGATTAATACATTCATTTACTAGTATATGGTTGTAATCAATTGTGAATATCGAAAATATTACGATGTATAACATCAATGTAATATAATCAATTTAAATGTGGGTTGTCAATATATTCCACTGGACTACAAAAATCTTGCCTCACATAAATTTAACCCTAAGTCATTTAAGTATGTGGCTTCACTTAAAATTAAGCCCTGGGATCCGTCTCAAAAAAGTTAATGTTCTTCAATCAATTCATATGAATATGTTCTAAGCAGAACTCAAAGTACTGAATCAAAATCAAGGATATCAATCCCTATTAAATTAACAATAAATTACATGAACCAAAGAATACGTGGTATCACAACTAGAAGTCAAAATCCACCAGTTGAAAATAGAAATATTCCCCTCAAGAGAAAACATGGTGACCGAATTGGACCTACACCATGAATCCTGCTAACGACTCAAGTTAATGACAATTGATTCATTAGGCACCAAAACAATAAACCATCCCTCCCAAGAGAGAAACTCCCATCCAAAAACAATGATCTAAGTTCGCTTTCGAAAACAATAACCTATAAAAAAAACACGATCAAAAATACTAAGATCATCTGCAATGTTCTCAGAATACAACTATGAAACACGAAATATAGTGCGTCTATACATCTCAAGTCAACGCTTGATTAAAAATTTATCGAAGTATTTGTAAGAATCAAAATATCTATTACACAAAATTTACTCAAATCCACTAAGGAAAATGTCAATCTTCTTCCTAAGAATGTCCTCTTCTTTACAATTAAGTAGATCATAATAAGTTACAGAATTTAATTTAATCATTTAAAAAATGAAATCAGAATGTCAACTATCAACATTTAGAAAATAAGTGCACTCGTTATTCGGGCCTAAACTCATTTGGAAATGAGGAACAGACATGAATGGGAATTCAAGTCTACATCTCATTCCAATTTAGCTACAGAAAAACTAAAAAGATGGCAGTGAGGTCACCCTGAAATGATGCTTCTTTGATACACTACAAATAAAATATTATTCCTTCTACCTTGGCTGCAGAATCTTGGAGGCGAACTAGTGCAAGAATATGCCCCACCATATATTTCCATTACCAACAGCAGAATAATGTACATCCTTCCTGCCCCAGACACGCGAACCCGGAACTTCCATTTCTCAATCCCTCGGCCGCCAGCTGATAATGTGCACGGTCTAGGTAGATTATTAGCTTGGGAATAACCTAACCCCCAAGGGAAGATGATGAAAAGAAAGGAAGTGGGTTTCGGACCGGAGAAAAAGGATGGAGAAATAGGAAGAGAGGTGGACATAAGTTATAACTAAGAGTTCTTGCTCAAATGTGACAAGTAGAGAACACCCTATCAATAGATTTATTTGCATTAAGTGGGAAGAGTCAAGGAAGACAAGGAAGACCGTTATGTTAGAGAAATGATAAATCCAAAAACAAATATTTAATTTATTTAACAATGTTGGGTAGTAGTTTGGTAACAAATATATAATTTTGATTTTGTAACAAATGGGGTCGCAGACCTCCAAAGACAACTTAAGCTTGCGCCAGGCAATTAACAATTCTTTTGGTTTCAAACCTTTTATATACTTTAAAATCTTCGTAAGATTTTGGAATGACAAAGATAAAATGAAAAATTTAAAGATAATTGAAGTGATTAAAGTTAGACAATAAATTAAGTACACGGTGTGTACTTTAAGAATTTCTAGGTAAATATCTTAGAAAGAGTAACAACTTCGAAAGTAACAACAACAAAAGGCAGGAAGAATAAAATAGAAGTTTCTATAACTTCTTATATTAATACAGAAATACTTGTAAAGATTATGCAATTAGGGCAGGCCACTTATTGTGAAACATGAAGAGAACAATCGAAAGGAAGTTTCTAGAATTCCTATGTTTAAGTAGGGATCACGAGAAAAATGGGGCAAGTTTCCCTTTCGTGAAACCTAGAGATAACTCACTTATGAGTTGAAAGAATTGTATTCCCTCATTAGAAGGAAGAGACAATATAACTTAAGGCGTGTACTAGACACGAAGTTTTACAGACATTAATTTGTTTTACATAAGCAAGAGAGGGAGGGCACATATTGAGAGTGACACCTCTTTGAAGAAAGACCTAAAGTAACAATTTTTATTATTTGGGTTTGTTAGTAAAGGGTTTGGAAAAGATCAAATGGGATTGAGGATAAGTGTTCATGGCCGTATTTATAGTATTCGGACGAACGCGACGCGGATGAAATGTTGAACAAACACTGTTTTTCACTATAGTCTGTTGACATAGATGAAAAGTCCACTGTAGTAGCACAAACATTTTATGGCAAAGAAAGTTATTGCAATGATGGAAAATAACTAGTTACACTAGATATGCGAGAATCTATTGCTTGAGAAAGTTGTAGATTATAGTTGAATGCGCCAGAGAAAATCCCAACGGAGGAAGAAAAATTAGCTATTGATTAGTAGTTCATAAGGAAGGTTCCTTAGTTTGAAAAAGTATTCCCACATGTGAGTGGAAAATACATGACAGTATAACTGGTAGATAGAGTGCAAGTTCTGGAAGGTTCCAGAGCAATGATGACTTGGTTAAATTGGGTAGAGAATCCCTCGGCGGAAAGCTAGATTCTATAGACAGTGGGTATTTTGGAAATATCCCTCGATGTGAGATAGCATCTTAGAAAATCTTTCATGTTGAAAGTTAAACCTGATAGTTTAAGTAAGATCAAGAAGATCTCTTGAAAGCAGTTATTTTCACATAGCAACTTTCACTGTCTATAAAATCCAAATAAAACCATTGAGCTATTAAAAGACGATGAGAATGAGGTTAAAACCTGAAGTCGGTACTTATCTTTGCTTCATGTAGAAGGCGATGATCCTTTTGACGGTTGATACTAAAATTCTAACATATCGTAGAATTTGAAAGTTTGCCTCTCAAGTTGAGGAGGCGAGCTCTAGTTGAGCTCTAACTGACTGAGTCAACTTCCGACGTACAAGTGAAGGCTGCTAGACGCAGAGAAAGCACTAGCCTAGACGACATGACCAACAAGAAGTTGAGTGCACTTAAGAGAGTGAGTGAGCGGTTGCTCACGACGCGGAGAAGTGTAGAACTGAAGTGACCGAGTGGGCTAGCTGCGCGCGCGGAGGAGAGAGCAGTAGGAGGAGGGGAGAAGAGGGGGAAGCGGGCGAGTGAGGGGAGGAACAAAGATGTTACACATAAACATGAAAAATCTTGACAAAAATAAAATTCTTCTTGGAGCGGTGTCTTCACGGAGTAGTAGATTGGTGAAGAACACGACGCCCAGCGGATTAATGTGGAAGTCTTCATGGCTTGAAGCAATGGAAGTTCGGAAGGCAGCGATGGGACGCTGTCAGGCTGGTTCAGAAGAATATGCGTTTCTGTAAAAATAAACAAATGCACGGGGCAAACGGGAGGTGACAGTTCAATGTTGGTGTGTGCGGGAAAGAAATTTAAATAAATAGACTGATTGTAATGAACAGCAAAAGCTAATTCTTTCTTTCCGTGTATTTGCAAAAATACACCATGTTGGGGGACAACAGCAAACACCAGCAAAGAACAAGAACACAATATGAAAGAGATCTTATAATAAACATTTGGGTAGTAAAGATGATTCTTTCTCTGACTCTTCCCTTCCCTCCTGGGTAACAATCGGTCATTACGCCAAAGATCTATGCTAAAGGGAGAAAGGAAAAAGGGGGTGGCATTTATGCGGGGGCGTCGGGCGCGAATTAACAACGTTGTCAATCACAAAGTAGCTAGAAGCTGCGAGAAATAAATCTCTAGTGAAGATCGCGACAAGATGCGAAAGGAGAGTTAACAAGTTTAAACAAAGCGTATAGAAACAAGTACATCGATTAAGGATAAGAATATACCAAATAAACAAAGGAACTATGCGAGTAGAAAGCAAGAACGCCATAGGTAACAACAATCTAATAGCCATAAACAATGACCTCAAATTATATTAAGTATCAAAAGGATTAATCAGAAAAATGCTTAAGTCAACAAGAAACGTGACGTAACAAGCATAGATGCAAAAACACATCGAGTGTAACGACGAGAAAAAACAAGTTTGTTCAACAATGAACAATAAAAGTGCAAGATATATAAGCAAGGTGCATTACGTGAGCGCATAAAAAATATGAACGATGTTATGAAACAAGAACCGAAACAGCTATAGAATACGAGTTTGAGCAAGTGGGAGAGATAGGTAAGATCGACCTTGACCCACATAGTACAGCGAGATAACGAATATAAATATCTGAAAGAGTCCTTGACCAGAACAAGTTTATTTTGGGAAGGAGGTGAGCAGCTTCTGAGATTACGGTAGCAACTCGCAAGACAATGGTTGGCAGTCAGCCAAAGTTGAGATAAGGAAAACTTGCTCTGACCTTTGTCAAGCATAGAGGTAGTAAACGGCAGCTTGGCCTTACCCGAGCTTGTATACAAACAAGATTGACAAACAAGCAGTTCAAAATAAACAAACAAGGCAAGTGCAATCAACCGAGACTTAAAGCTGAGCTTCAAGTAACACGGCATGCAGTCATTCGTAGCTTGGACGTGAAAAAACAACTTAATGAGATATGAAATAAAGTAAGAAATCAATTTCGCATAATTTTGAGGATCACGGAATCCGACAATTTTCAAAAGAAAAAAGCTTAATTCTTCTGAACAAAGAAGAGAAGCTGGGACATTGAGAAGGAGTTTATGCGTAAGAATAGTTATTCTAGATGCTAGAGGACTCAGATTTTCAAGCGGTTTCAAAAGCGGCTTCCGAGTGTGAGGATGAGAGAAGGAGGCGGCCATGGCCATCCTAATAAATAGCGAGCGAAGAGAAACATAGCTTACCGCGAAATGATGGTGACTGATAGCCATGGTTTTACACAAGGGGAAGATTGCTTTCGATAGAAAGTTTAAACAAT
The DNA here is from genome assembly GCA_946902985.2 of Meconema thalassinum. Taxonomy (NCBI): domain Eukaryota; kingdom Metazoa; phylum Arthropoda; class Insecta; order Orthoptera; family Tettigoniidae; genus Meconema; species Meconema thalassinum. Next base: position 1,215,807,576 of record OX336388.2, read on the forward strand.
TACCTGCCAAAAAAATGACATGAGAAGGCAAACGAAGTGACCCCAGGCGAGGCAAACTTGAATTGCCATTTTGTGCAGAAATAAGGCAAAACCATTTAAACAACTTACAAAGGTGACGTAGTTGTTTACAATGAGACATCGTTTCGTCAAGTGTTTTTCAAATGTATCGAGATCAGAAACATAAGTATTCTCTTTTTCGGAAAAGGGTTTTGAATCGGCAGTAACAAAATGACATTGCGATTTGGTTTGAAGACTGGGATGTTGTATTTCACCAGTAATGACCCAACCAAAATCGGTGTCTCTGGCGACCACGTTTGAAAGATAGCCTACGGGTTTGTTTACGAAGGCAATTCCAGAAAATATTGGCACTGAAAAGTATATCAATGGGGCCTTGAGCATTAAACTGAGGACCAGCTACCCTTAAATGCGAAGGGATCTTTAAACCTGAAGTATTAATAGAGCTGCTAGGAGTGTCCTTGCCAATACTGGTAAGAATGAGACAGTTTAAGTTAAGATTGGTGTTTCCTTGACAAATGTCTCTGATTTTCAATTTTGAAGACTGCAAGGCTTGAGTTTTCAAATTGTCAATGCCGGATACATTGATGGAAGTAGGTGATGAAGAAAGACCTAGTTTTTTAATTAACGATTGCGAAACAAAGTTGTGAGTTGAAGCGGAGTCGAGAAGACCGCGGGTTCGAAACCAATTTCCAAATTTATCTTGGATTTCGAATTGTACAGTGGACAAAAGGACTTGCGCACTGTGAGATGTTTCGACGTTAGAAATGCAGGAAGAAGCATTAGTTTGTTCGGAGCTGCTCTGCATGGAGTTTAAAGAAGCAGGTACTAGTGACCTCGATTGATCATGAAAGTGCAATAAAGAGTGGTGCGGTCTTTTGCAATGAAAACGGAGGTTGGAAGACGTACAATTAGAAGAAGAATGCTTAGGTGACAGACAGTTATGGCAATATTTACTATTGAAGACAAACTTCCTTCTGTCTTCAACAGACAATTCTTTAAACGATTTGCAGGAATACAAAGTGTGTAACTTTTTACAGAGCGTGCATTTTAAAGATTTGTTGAGCGGCCTAATATGTTCTCTTGGATGGTTGAAAGAGGCAGAACGAGTTTGCTTGTTCTCGACAGATGGGTGCTGATGACCATTTGAAGAGACAAGTTTTTTTCATCCAATATGTGACAGTGAGAAGTCGTTTCGACATTTTCGCACTGGAATGAGAGTGCTGTAAGGACTTGGCACCGGCTGTTGAGAAACGAGATGAGGTGTTCGAACGAATGTTCCTCCTTGCGAGTGAGTTCGATTTCCCAAGCCTTTAATGTCGAAAAATCGAATCTGGATGTAGCTAGATAAATAAGGACGGTGTCCCAAGTTTGTACTGGCTGCTTGATTTGATATAACGCTCTAACATTTAATTGCATGGAGTCTAACAGGTCTCTTAAAGAGGTGACGTCATTAGGTTTCACGACTGGCAGGTTGAACAGACAGCGAATGTGGCGAGCAACACACAAACGTAAATTACCATATCTCTCTTTAAGGAGATTAAAGGCGATGTGGTAGTTATCTGCGCTTAAAGGCAGTGACTCAACCAAGGCCAAGGCCTGGCCTTCCAAGGACGAACGCAGGAAATAGAACTTGTGAATGTCGAGAATGGCATTGTTCTCATGAATGAGGGAGCAGTAAAGTTCGTAAAAGGAATACCATTCACCTTCCTGGCCTGAGAAGTGAGGTAGGCTTATCTTTGGAAGTAAAGTTTTCGGTTTGTCCTTATGAACTGAAGCGGGTGCGAACTGGGCCGGATTGATTCCCCTAGTGTCCGGTTCTGAGATACTGCGGATCAGTTGATGGGCCTTGGCAATCCCTTCAAAATACAAGGGTTCAACCTCGTCCCGATCCGATTGAAGTTCTGGGCAAGCGGATTCAATGTCGGTTTGAATTTGATCATAGTAATCATAGGACCGTTCGAACAACTTAAGGCGTTGTGTCAAGACGTCTAGATCACAATCGGCGGGATTTATTTTATTAATGAAATTTCTAAATCTGGTGAGTTTCCCTTTGTAGGAAGAACGTCTGGCAATGAGAGTTTCATCCTTTTCAGTTGACAGGTTGAAAATTGGTAAATTGAAGTACAACTTACGAAACTGTAGCGAGATTTTGAAAATGCTGTCAGGTTGGCAGCAGAAGACAGGTTGCAAGTAAGACATGCTGAAGAAGACAGGAACGACCTCTTATCACCTTCACCAGCTTTGCACTGCGAAGTAATAGCTGAAAAATTCAAAGAAGATATTAATGATTTGCAAAATATTGTCAAATGGACGTTGAACAATAAATAACGAATAGATTCTCATAAATAGACTCTGAGAAATGGACTCTCCCGGGTTTCAGGGACCAAATTTTGGGTAGATTATTAGCTTGGGAATAACCTAACACCCAAGGGAAGATGATGAAAAGAAAGGAAGTGGGTTTCGGACCGGAGAAAAAGGATGGAGAAATAGCAAGAGAGGTGGACATAAGTTATGACTAAGAGTTCTTGCTCAAATGCGACAAGTAGAGAACACCCTATCAATAGATTTATTTGCATTAAGTGGGAAGAGTCAAGGAAGACAAGGAAGACCGTTATGTTAGAGAAATAATAAATCCAAAAACAAATATGTAATTTATTTAACAATGTTGGGTAGTAGTTTGGTAACAAATATATAATTTTGATTTTGTAACAAATGGGGTCGCAGACCTCCAAAAACATCTAAAGCTTGCGCCAGGCAATTAACAATTCTTTTGGTTTCAAACCTTTTATATACTTTAAAATCTTCGTAAGATTTTGGAATGACAAAGATAAAATGAAAAAATTAAAGATAATTGAAGTGATTAAAGTTAGACAATAAATTAAGTACAAGGTGTGTACTTTAAGAATTTCTAGGTAAATATCTTAGAAAGAGTAATAACTTCGAAAGTAACAACAACAAAAGGCAGGAAGAATAAAATAGAAGTTTCTATAACTTCTTATATTAATACAGAAATACTTGCAAAGATTATGCAAATAGGGCAGGTCACTTATTGTGAAACCTGAAGAGAACAATCGAAAGGAAGTTTCTAGAATTCCTATGTTTAAGTAGGGATCACGAGAAAAATGGGGCAAGTTTCCCTTTCGTGAAACCTAGAGATAACTCACTTATGAGTTGAAAGAATTGTATTCCCTCATTAGAAGGAAGAGACAATATAACTTAAGGCGTGTACTAGACACGAAGTTTTACAGACATTAATTTGTTTTACATAAGCAAGAGAGCGAGGGCACATATTGAGAGTGACACCTCTTTGAAGAAAGACCTAAAGTAACAATTTTTATTATTTGGGTTTGTTAGTAAAGGGTTTGGAAAAGATCAAATGGGATTGAGGATAAGTGTTCATGGCCGTATTTATAGTATTCGGACGAACGCGACGCGGATGAAATGTTGAACAAACACTGTTTTTCACTATAGTCTGTTGACATAGATGAAAAGTCCACTGTAGTAGCACAAACATTTTATGGCAAAGAAAGTTATTGCAATGATGGAAAATAACTAGTTACACTAGATATGCGAGAATCTATTGCTTGAGAAAGTTGTAGATTATAGTTGAATGCGCCAGAGAAAATCCCAACGGAGGAAGAAAAATTAGCTATTGATTACTAGTTCATAAGGAAGGTTCCTTAGTTTGAAAAAGTATTCCCACATGTGAGTGGAAAATACATGACAGTATAACTGGTAGATAGAGTGCAAGTTCTGGAAGGTTCCAGAGCAATGATGACTTGGTTAAATTGGGTAGAGAATCCCTCGGCGGAAAGCTAGATTCTATAGACAGTGGGTATTTTGGAAATATCCCTCGATGTGAGATAGCATCTCAGAAAATCTTTCATGTTGAAAGTTAAACCTGATAGTTTAAGTAAGATCAAGAAGATCTCTTGAAAGCAGTTATTTTCACATAGCAACTTTCACTGTCTATAAAATCCAAATAAAACCATTGAGCTATTAAAAGACGATGAGAATGAGGTTAAAACCTGAAGTCGGTACTTATCTTTGCTTCATGTAGAAGGCGATGATCCTTTTGACGGTTGATACTAAAATTCTAACATATCGTAGAATTTGAAAGTTTGCCTCTCAAGTTGAGGAGGCGAGCTCTAGTTGAGCTCTAACTGACTGAGTCAACTTCCGACGTACAAGTGAAGGCTGCTAGACGCAGAGAAAGCACTAGCCTAGACGGCATGACCAACAAGAAGTTGAGTGCACTTAAGAGAGTGAGTGAGCGGTTGCTCACGACGCGGAGAAGTGTAGAACTGAAGTGACCGAGCGAGCTAGCTGCGCGCGCGGAGGAGAGAGCAGTAGGAGGAGGGGAGAAGAGGAGAAGCGGGCGAGTGAGGGGAGGAACAAAGATGTTACACATAAACATGAAAAATCTTGACTAAAATAAAATTCTTCTTGGAGCGGTGTCTTCACGGAGTAGTAGATTGGTGAAGAACACGACGCCCAGCGGATTAATGTGGAAGTCTTCATGGCTTGAAGCAATGGAAGTTCGGAAGGCAGCGATGGGACGCTGTCAGGCTGGTTCAGCAGAATATGCGTTTCTGTAAAAAACTGACAGAAAAGTAAACAAATGCACGGGGCAAACGGGAGGTGACAGTTCGATGTTGGTGTGTGCGGGAAAGAAATTTAAATAAATAGACTGATATAAAGTAATGAACAGCAAAAGCTAATTCTTTCTTTCCGGGTATTTGCAAAAATACACCACGGTCCCTGGCAGTATATCTCCATTGACAAGATCCAGAACGCCCGGAAGCAAGTATCTTCGCAATCACAAAGTCGCGATACCCGGGAGACAACACGGCCAGCGTTAATGTCCACAGCACTCGCATAATTCCGAAGGTCTATTCTCGGCATGCTTGTGAACAGCGCAGCGAGTACACTACTACTTGAATAAAGCATTGTGGTTGCTAGGATGATTATATCATTGCTTGGCAAGCGATATCCACGTCAAAGTTTAGGCTAAAATTCGTATGGCCGGGCTGCGGTAAATACAAGATACGCGCAGATTTCTTGGTGAACGATGAAACGACTCACCAAGTCCTAATGCAGTGGCCTCGAAATACTGTTCTGTATATATCAATGCGTGCTGTCTTGCACTCAATATATGGTCTGTTTAACAACGTGAAATTACATCGAGTTCTATCGCGTTGCATTGCCTGAGTATAGTTCTCGGCATACTTATGTTCATAGCCACTTCGACACTGGGCTGAATCATCCGGTGTTCGAACAGAAATCGCACTCGCGTGTATACTTATTTTAAGCTATTATCCGATATAATCTGGGCAAAGCTAATATACTCTGTCTGTCCACCTAACTGCACGACACGCCAGACAGAACTACCCCCACCTCTGGGCGTGGCGGACGAATCGGCCTCTGATTCGTGGACAAGGTTGACCTACATAATAATATCATCCAGCGCTCCGCGCGTCAGAAAAATGAAACGAGCTCAATGGAGCTTCCCAGGTGTTCGTGGCGACACGAGCAGATGAAAGCGTGCGCTCCCCATATGGCAGTGACGTAACTAACCTGGGTCAATGTCGTTCATTTAGCGGTGGCTATATGAGCGGACATGTACCGTAATCCAGACCAAAAAACGGTACATCTTCCTCCTAATGCCTCAAATAAAAGCAGACTAGGCTTTTATTTCATCATTCCAGATAATCCCGCTAAAATACATGGCTATATACAGAGTTAGACTAACTTCTTGTAGTATCTGCGCATGTTTTTGGCATTGAAGCTACCTATTTTCCAGAAGCATCGAGCTGTTCGGAACGTTTCCTCGGCTACTGTTTCTCTAGCCTCTTCTTTAACTCTCTTTCGTGGTATAATTACATTGGCGGTGCAGAACTACATGTTATCTCTAATTTCTTGTTCTTCCTTTTCCTTCATCCTTATCCTTATCTCTTTCTGGGGCTATTTCTCTGCTACCCTGGCGACTAGTAATTGGACGGGCTTCATCTGTCGTACCATTTCTCTGATCGTCCTTCTTTCTTCGTCCTTCCCCATCGGACTTTTCCTGCTCCCCTCTGAGCCTTTCCCAGTCTCTCCTTCGATAAACCTCTTCCGTCCTATAGTTCTTGTACCTGCTGTACCCCTGACGTGGTCTGTAATTAGAGTCATAAGGTGCGTCACGATGATTGTTACGATTGTTACCATTATCCCTCCTGTAGAAATTACGTTCCTCGTTACGTCTCTGCCACGGTGGTTTCGTGTATTCCCTATGCTGGTCTTGGTATCTCTTATGTCTTTGGTAGTGGTTTCGAGTTGGCCCTTGCCTCTCCGAACTCCTCCGGTTGGATCTGACCTGATCCGTTTGTTGGGTTCGGTTAATTACTACCGTGTTGATCCCTTTAGACTCCTGTCGACTGGTACGCGATATGATGGGCGCCGACATTGCGTTTACGTGGTCCAAACGAAGTAGTAAGTCGTCCATCGTGGCTAAGTCAGTCACTCCTGATGAAATTATCGACTTTCTGACATCCACGGGTAGTTGCTGTGATATAGCTTCCACTAACTGACCCTCGGTCAACGGGGGTTGCAGAAACCGCAATTTCGCGAGTTGACACGCGAAGTACTCCGCGTAGCTTGTCGGACCAGTGTTTGCATACTTTCTCGAGTAAATTTCTAACCTTATATTCTGTTGTACTTCAATGCTCCAGAATCTTTTGATAAATGCGTCTGCAAACTCCTCGAAATTATCGAAGGTATACCTAAACGCCTTATACCACTGAAGTGGGGCATGAGTCAAATAGCGTTCCACTACTCTAAGTTCACGTTCGCGTGGCACTTGCGATTCCGCAAAGTAATGTCTTAATCCACGAATAAATTCGAGACGGATAGTCCCGTCTAAATTACTAAACTTACGAGGTTTATCCTCAAAATTCCTAATAACAGTAATATTAGACGCTCTCTCAACAGGCCGGTGTATATATCCTCCTGTATAGACGTCAGTGTTGGGATAGGTGTACTCATATGGTTGCAGGTGCGTGAAATTGGGCTGAGTCAAATTGGGTTGAGTTGGACCTAGCTGTTCCGTGACTCTAGACTAAGGACGGATTCTAATGTCAGGAGATTCCTGCGGCATGGTCTCATCTCTTTCCGGTGATCTAGGTTCCATTAGATATAATGCAGCGTGAAAGTCGGCATTCCAGCTTGACCTCAATTGCTCCCTTATAGTCTCTACGTTAACATCCCCCCTTAGGTTAATGTTTTCCAATTGCGTTCGAACTGCATTTAATTCCGAAGTTTTCTTTTCCCTAACTTCGTTCAGTTCTAACTTATTATGATCGACTTTAACCTCAATGGACTTTAATCTAGTTTCCAAACTGGTTAGATTATCTGTTTGAAAATTTTGAATAACAGTAATATTCTTATTGACATCCTCCCTTACATCTGATATTTCTTTGTTAGTTTTTAATTCGCTAGTGGCAAGTTTTTGTTCCATTTCCTGTTTGAGATCTTTGAAAGAGTCTTCATTGATCCTAAGCATACAATTTCTTAATAAATCTACGTTTTCTTTAACAGTTACCTTAAAATCTACGCCAAAGTCATCTTTCAATAATTTATTATGATCACTGACTTGAACTCTAAAAGAATTCATATCAGTTCTCAATTGATCTATGGAAGCCTGTGTATGGATAGTGTCGTTAGTGAATTGTAGTTGCAATGCTTCCAAATTATCCTTTGCTAACCTTATACTGACTTCTAAATCTAATCTTATTTCCATTTGGAAATCTTTATTAGTTTTCTCTATTTCATTGATCTGGATTTGCATAAGATTTTGGTTAGCATCTACAACACTGACCTTAGACTGGATGTTAGTTACATCTGTCTGTACACTAGTGAATTTAACTTCAATAATATTTTGACATGTTTGCATCTGGTTCTGACTAGCCTGCATTTGACTTTGACTGGATTCAACCTTAACAATTTTCGACTGAACTTTATCAATGTCCGCTTCTATTTTTGTTTGACTAGTCTGCACTTGTTTTATACTAGTCTGCATTTGACGTTGGCTAGCTCTAATATCTTTGTTGCTGGACTGAAGGTCAATTAAAGAGCCTTTTATACTCTCTACAAGAGCATCTTGGTTCACACTCTTACTCTTAACATTCAAAGATTCCTGCATGCCACCAATCTGAGCACGTAATTGTTCAACACCATTCAGCTGTGCCTGAATCAGTTGATCAAGTTTCTCAATCTCACTAGGAGATCCCGTCTCCTCGTTCTCAGACATATCAAATATATATCACACAAAAGCTGAAAAACATGGACCTCATTTCACCAAGCAAAGTACAACCACCACAAAGCAACCACACCTGCCATCAAATGAAACTTCTTAATTGTATTGTGATAACTTACAATAAACTTAACATTACCTAATAATCGCATAATATTTTAATCATGGAATTCCCCATAGCCTATACACAAGATGGGTGATGATTTATATCAGCTTATGATTACATAATCCTCATATGACAATATTTAAATTAATAAAAACGATTTTACATTTAAAATGGGCTCAGAAATACCCATCCTCCGGTTGCAAGAAAATAGGACACCTTGAATGAAGCTCGCCCACGAGCTACATCACAAAGCCCCACTCGACTGATCAAGTCAATTTAGATTTCCAATGAATGTCTTTCATTGATCTTGGTTCAAGTCGTATACTCGTAGATACCGGACTCACAGTGGATTGTGGTTCATCTCATATTAACCTGGAGATGAGGGGTTTTATCATCTCCTCTAGGTAGGAGGGTTAATTCCATCTATCCTGGGCCTATCGTCCTGCCCTTTCTCCTCTTCTTCCAATTCATAATTTAAGCCAAGTTCTGGACATGCCCCTCACAGAATTAGCTTAGGCCATCACGGACATCACGTAGACGTGGGAAAATATTGCGTCCACGTGGTCAAGTAGAATCATCAAGTTGCATGGCTAAACACTGAATTTACAAAAAGATGGTATAATGGCTTTCACAGCCAGTCCCCGGGCGGGAACATCAAGAGCCCGCTGATGAGTGAGCTTGGTGTCCTAGGCGAAACCCATACAAGACACGGCACAAACCTTGAAAAATTGCTGAGTTTTAACTGAATTTACAAATCGTAGGTTGGTGATGAGTAACAGAGACTTATTTGCAGACGTATTGCAAAAACGGCCCTTTTGTATGCCACTGAATTTAAGACACAACAGGTATCTGTTTCACAGCTTCTAGTACTTGAACAACAAGTTATTACTAATTATCACTATAATCATACGTTGAAAAATACCAGCACTAACACGGCTTGTTTTTAATATGATGAATTGCGTACTCACACTAATTATACAACATCTAATAATGTTGTTCGCCAATATTCACGACTTCTCACGTAAAGTTGGTGTCTACAACGTGGTATAATATGACTGACCACGTGCAAAAACCACAAAAATCACAGTCTCGCGATAAATGCGTGAATTTCCTTCTGGCGTTATTCCTCGAGCACTTCGCACGGATTCCTTATAAATCACTAGCACACTAGGGTGCTTAAACAATGTGATGTAACTGGATTCGCAGTTGAACTGATAATCTGAACGACTAAGGTCCGACGCGTGATCCTTTCGCGACCTCAAAAACGTATGCGTTCACTCCGAACTAACAATAGATTTTCCTTTCTTCTCTGGGGATGATGTTCCGGCTTCAAAACTCCCAAAGTCGTGTAGCGACTAATTAGGTCCGGTTCGCATATCTGCGATGAAATACCTTTATCTTTGACTAATAATCAATAATTAGGCCACTATGACGTGATAAATTACGCAGAATGACATATGATAAATTCTTAAAGTTTGCAAAATAAAGTTTCAATTATAATTGTCCAGGAAAAAATATTTATGAGTCCTCAGCAGAGTCAAAAGAATATCTGAAGCTTGAGCTAGCTTCCTGAGTACGTTCAGCACTTCCTCGCTGTAAAATAATCATGCTTCACCATCATGAGCGAATACGGGCTCAGTGTGATAGTTGATAGTGCTCGAGGATACCAAAGGTTCAAGTCCCATACACTTTTTAAACATTCAGTAGCCTGGAATGTGGCAAGGTTGTATACTTACTAGTTTTTCACAGACTGATTTGTTTATTTGGCCCAGTAAAAGTCCGTGTCACCGAGAAGGCCCGGGTTCGATTCCCAGCTCTGCCACGAAATTTAATTCAGGTCTGAGGGCTGGAACGGGGTTCACTCAGCCTCGTGGGGCATACAAACTGAGTATAAGCGGGTTCGCTTCCTGTCACAGCCATCCTGTAATTGGTTTCCCGTGGTTTCCCACTTCTCCTCCAGGTAGGGTTGCCAGATTTCAAGAATAGGAAGACGGAACACACGTCCAAAATCATTTTTTTAAATCAAGGTTGTTAAATGATGTAATTAAATAATACACATGTGTATGAAATAAACATTACATAATCAAATTCACAAAATTAAAATTGCATATTCCTGACATATCATATAGGCCTATGACTCCAGCAACTTACGAAGTACTTTCCATTTGAACGACCCTTTGCAAGGGTATTTTAAAATTTGCGTCATAATTGAAATATGTGAACAATTCTTGTTTTATCAAACTAATGGAGCTTCTGTTTCTATCATCTCTCCATTTGATATTCATGACAGGAAGAACTCTCTCCGTAAAATAATTGGAGGGGAAAATGCTGAGTATGAACATCACAAAGACTAAGATATTCCTCAATGTTGTTGCCCCTAATAAATCTGTAACATGTACCCATCTATCTGACACAGACATAGAAATCATTTTCTCTTTCAAACTAGCACCTGTACCCTACTACTCAGTAAAGTGAAACAACGCGGCCGGCGTGCCCGTGCAGATGCTATTTGACGTCACTAACAACAATCGCCAATCACGTCAAGCATGGATTGCTCAAGCGGGACATTGAAAATTGGTGCGAAATTGGATACCGGTATATTAACAACAACAACAACAACAACAAACGGAATATTTGGCGTTCCGTTGAAGATCAAAACGGAACGGGGAACAAAACAAGAAAAAGCGGAATTGTTCCGGATAAAACGGAACGTCTGGCAACCCTACCTCCAGGGGATTGTTGGGATGGTTCCTTTCGACAGGTCCACGGCCGTCTTCCTTCCCACTCCCTTCGCTGCCCTTTCCTTCATTAGATCCAAGTTCGTGGTCGCCTGGGCAATTGGCTTGTCTTCATCCCCAGTTGTATCTCCTATTTAGGTGTGTACAGCTCCGAGACACCGTCCTGGAATGCAATGGTACAGGACTACTGATCTCTATACATGGATCGCTGATGGCAGCTCCCCGCTGCACGAGAAAGTACGCCAGGTTGAGCGGGCGGTCTGCCATGTTGGCGTACCCATTCTCGAGCTCTCCTTATGAGGAAGCAATGATAATCTAGTCAATTTTAAATCGTAATTAATGGTGCTCTTGAACAAATAAAAATATAGAGATATGTTCACTCATAGCATAAGGGTATTGGGGTCACTGAAACGTCATTCCGAGCTCAGTAAATCTCCGGAATAGCAATAAAAATGAATGTATAATAACGGCTGACAAATATCAACTTAGGTGCTGAGTACACGCAATTAGCGATCAGTAACAGAGTAACGAGTGATAAACAATTTCTTAAAACATTCTTGTAAATTTTATACGGTATATATATGCCACGAAATTATGCATTCTTCAAATGATGTACCTATAAACGTAGCTCACTATACAGGCCTAATGCTTGGTAATGAATTCCTGTTTCCAAGAAATAACGCGCAGATTAATTTATAAAATGAAAATATCATTAAAGCAAATGTACACATTTATGAAACCAGCAAATATTCAGAACTTGTCAAGATATTACATAACCAGCAGCTTAATTACCACAGTAAAAATTACACAAAAATATATATACCGTAATTATCAGGGTGCGAAATCGGAAAGAAATGGTGGGGGGAGAAGGATTACAGGGCTTAATTATTACTGTTTATTTCAGGTAGTTCCTGGTGGGGGGAGTATTTAATTCTCCTTTCTCCTGTAAGTAAATTTCCTTCTCCTCCATAAAGCAACAACAGCAACAACTCCATAAACCCATCCCCTCACTTCTCTCCCTCTCACGAACACTTCCCCCAAGTAATCCCAGCACTCTACATCAAATGCTACAGCTTTTAATCACGCTAGCAGCACAATAAACTTAATAAAAACGGGAAGTAGATATAGGCCAAAACTGCACTATAAGCCAAACCAATTTCACTCCTCAGCTCCACATAAAAGTTAACACAACTAAAAACCTACTCAAAATATACTATCCCCATAGTTTTACAACTATTAAGCGAGCTATTCGCACCCAGAACCGAAAAACCCTGAAATTGGATCAAATTTTAAAACGCAATAGCCTAGCCGATCACGTTTGCTTCAGCACCACCGCATCTTAACTTCACAATAACTTCAAAATTACAGCTAAGTGACCTATCTGCCTGAGAAGTAAAGGTATTACCGGCTTGCCTGGGATGATGGATCACCAAACCAGTACTTAAAACTAAGATTTTACGCTTTAAATAACCAAATTCAGCCCATTTTACAACTACAAGAAACACAAAATATTTACTGCCAGTATAAATACATGTATAACATCAAAATACCAGTAACCAATCACAGAGCCGGATTCGCCCTCCCAACCAATCACAGCGCTTTATTACCTACAAGCATATTTAACTACCAAATCCAGCTACAAAGTACTTAAAAAACCAATTTCATTCCTCCCTGGAACAATGGAGGCTTATTTCCACTATTCTTATGTATTGCTTAAATAACGACAACCTACTACAGGTCTTTAACTTACTTCAAACTACCAAAACCAACCCACTAGTGGTCATTCTATCTACAATCAAGAGGCCTGGCCACTGGGCATGGCGTCATTGAACAAGACAAGAGCGCGTATGGCTTTTAGTGCCGGGAGTGTCCGAGGACATGTTTGGCTCGCCTGAGTTAGTAGCTGCTTCTATGCGGGCACCATGGGGTGAGCTAGAAGTACCGTCGCGTGTGGAGTGTTGTCTGGGGAGGAAAGTGTGAATGTAAGGACTAGGAATTGGAAGGTAGCGGCTGTGGCCTATAGTTAGGGACCAACCCCGGCATTTGCCTGGAAGGAAGATGGGAAACCACAGAAAACCATCTTCAAGGTTGTCGGCGGGGGGGGATTCGAACCTCCTCGCCTCCCGGATGTGAGCGACTACCTGCAGCCACGCCATAACAACCACGGCTAACTCACCCGGTAAGGCAAGAGCGGACCACGTGGTCTACGAGCAATATTGCACCATGCACTCGCTGCCATCTTGCTATACTTGTCATCGTCTATTCGGCTTACTGCTGCCTTAGCTACCAGCTCTCCATGTATAGAGATCAGTGTAATGGACTGATCCCTCGCAGAGTCCGAGGGTGAAGCCGAGCTTTGAGGGTAACCGATCCTTAAAGAAAGCCCGTACGGTATGTATCGTTGCATAAGCTATGGTGCTGGGTTGGACGAGAATGAGGTGATGGTCTGTGGCTAGGGCACAGGCCAGTAGCGTAGCCAGGATCGACCAATGGGGGGGGGGTTGGGTTATAGATACTCAAGCCACATTTTACAAGCATTTCGTCCCGCAGCGTAGCCGCGCTCGTCAAACGTGCACCATGGTCGCGAGGGCAGCTGTGGTAAGTACGGATATCGTAGGTTTGAATCCCGGTGCTGACAGCGGTTATCATGAGTGTGTTTTTCCCCGGGTTTTGCCACACTTCCTACAGGAAATTGCCGGGATAGTGCCTTGCTCGAGTCCCGGAGAGTCTACTCCATCCCAGTCCCAGATACATTTACACACACAACTACAATCATCACAGCAATACAGGTTGCCAGACAGCTTCAACACACTCCCAACTACACGGGGCTGATGACCAAGGTGTCTCAAGCCCCTCAAATGAATTAACAACAACTCTACAAGTATTTCCATTTCTCTATGAGATATTACACAAGAAAAGTTTCATGTATTTTGATCCCGAAATTTTCGAGTAATAAAATATGCTCAAAAGATAAAAACAAATCAGTTCTTTAAAAAATTAAGTTAATTTTTGACTAAAATGTCTCACCTCAATGGTAAATCTAGAACATTCCTGTTCCCCTGAGTCCTGACAGGAACAAAATAAACTCAAATATATCTGTGCTATCAACATGAAGACTGCGTATCTCTCAACAAGGGAAGTTATTTACAGAGGTCTCAGCAAAAGTGGGCATGTCCTCTCACGGTGTATCATGTTGATTTATGAGTAATTCAATTCCGGTACTCATTTTTATGTTTATTCAGTTTTTCCAACAAGATCCTGTGCTTTATATTGCAATTAGCCCTGAATGCCTAAAGTAACATTTTCAAAGATTTTTGTCACCTACCGAGGTACTTCTTACCTTACAAATGCTACATGCAGCCGGAAAAAGGTTTAATTGCTTACACTACTCAGGCGACAAATTTCACTCATTCCTAACTGGGAGATAACCGTAATTCGGGGAATTGCTGGACATATTGTTAGGGCTCTTGGGGACCCTACACCCCTTAGGGACCCTACGCACCCCCGTGAGGGATGTCCACATACACCCTCAAATCCACTACACGCCAGACAGCCCAACTTCAACAATTACCCCTAAAACACGGCCACGCATCTGTCCAACCCACTACACTAATTTCACCCCAGAACTACCCTCAGGCTGGAACCAACAACAACAGCCGACACACACTTCTATTACACCCAGCCAGCAGAGCTGAAGCCTCAGCTCTTGCGGCAAGACTTGCATCATACATGTACTGAACCCTTTAGTATTGCAGTGTTTATATGCAAGAAATCTTGATCAAGGGGTCGCACTCAGTTTGGAGAAGTATAAATTCTGTCCTAAAACTTCCCCATACGGGAGAACGAAACGCGTCAGGCGAAAGCCTGGCCAAATAACTACTGTGGTCAAGAAAATTAGACTGAAACGGTGCGGGGGTATTGAGCATGAAATACGTGACTAGAAAACCAATATAGAGAGCAATGCATTAACAATTTTTATTACTAATAAGAAATTTATAATAAACAAAGAAATTGCACTTAAGTGCTTATTACAGAAATTAACAATTATAAATGTAGCAAAGTGTGAGGGCCTGATTACAGAACCCAGATTATAGAAAGGTCCATGAAAAGCTTGCTTGATTGGAGAAAAGTTGAGCTTAATATATAAAAATGCAGTTTATAAAAAGAGAGAACCATAAAAAATAATTAAGAGTGTAATAACTGGTATGATATAAGCTCTTTATAAAATTAAACTTATCTTTGAAGAGAGTTGAAGAGAGTTGAAGAGAGTTGAAGAGCCAGCTCCTTAAAAAGTTCCAGCTAGCACACGTTGATTTAAAAGTTTTCACGGTTTTCTTGGAAGGAGGCGTACATGGCCTAGAGTTATGTGCACCATCGATAAAATGTCAACTTTCTTTTCTTGCACAGGAATGACATTTATAGTTTCCAAGAGCTGATCCAGAGATATTTTGAAGGACGATTCCAAGTATCCCCTCTAAGGTGAAGTTGAAGAGTACAGCAGCTGGCAATTATTCTTGCCATCTTGAGTAATACGTCATGGTGCAGATCTTGTGACGTAACTGCTCGCTAGCGTAGAAATCAGCGATGGTGTCATGAGAGGTAGCGGTGACCAGCGGGTTGAAGTGATCAGCAGCGGTGAATCAGAAGTATTGAAGTGGCGGTTGATCCGAAGTGATGAAGAACGCCAGCAAGCGGCGTCTTAAATAGGGACCATAGAACTCTCTCGAAGTTTGGAGATCGCCCGACCAGACAAAGACCTGCCATTGGTCGAACGAAAGTCAGGGTGACGTCAGTCGACACTACTCAGCAGACAGTGGATCAACCAGTAGATGTCTGGTATGTCATGAGTGAGGACGCCTGAGATAGCGAGACTGAAACACTCGAGGTGAGAACTATAATATCTATGAATAAGTGATTGATAACAAGATTATGCATATGGTTTAAACAATTAACAATTGTAAATAAATAATTACCATTCGGGGATCTCAGTAACAACAAATAAAATTTGACCGACAAATGGGCCAAGCTAAACATTGAAAGTATCACAAAAGTGATCATGCTCCGAGAACTCCGAATGAAAACAAACAAAAGAATCAGTCAAAGCAAAACATGGATAACAGACGAGGAGAAACTAAGACTCGAAAGGCAAAACAGAAATAGCAGAGATGGGTCTAGTATAACGACCTTTACTAGTTAAAACATCAACAACTCTGACACGTTTATCACGGCCAAAGTGGCAGTGAATAACTCTACCTAGGTTCCACACGAGAGGCGGAGATGGGTCTCGAAGAAGAACCATGTCCCCCACTCGTACATCTGGTTGAGGAAGCCGCCATTTCTCACGCCTATTTAGCAAGCTGAGATATTCTAACTTCCATCGGCGCCAAAAAGAACAGCGCAAAGATTCTACTTTTCTCCAAAAGATAGGTAAGTTAGGATCACAGCGTCGAACCAGCAAAGGCGGAGTAGCAGCAAGCGAACAGCCAATCAGGAAGTGACTGGGTGTTAAAGGTAAAAGATCCTTAGGATCGTTTGAAAGAGGGGTCAGAGGTCTGGAATTTACAATACCTTCAATTTGAATAATCAAAGAGTTGAATTCCTCATAAGAAAGTATGGTAGGACCAAGAGTTTTCTTAAGTTGTCTCTTAGTAAGTTTGATGCAGGACTCCCATCGGCCCCCATGATGGGGAGCATAAGGCGGGGTGAAATGCCATTTGAAACCTTTAGAATAGGAAAAGTTGGAAATTTTTTCTTTAGCAGAAGGGGAGCTTAACACTTTTTTCCAGAGATCAGAAGCGCTTACAAAAATTTTTGCATTATCTGAAAAAACTTCAGATGGAACACCCCTTCTAGCAGCAAATCTAGAAAAGGCGGCCAGAAAGTAGGATACAGAAGCGTTCGTAACCAACTCAAGGTGGATAGCTCCCGTCACCATACATACAAATAACGAGATGTAGAGTTTACCTAGGCTTTTGCGCTTAGATGAAGAGGGATTGGTCTGATATATGTAAGGACCTGCGTAGTCGATCCCAGTAAGAGCAAAGGGCTTACTAGGTTCCGAACGAAATGGAGGTAAATTACCCATAATCTGCGTGGCGGGCCTTGGTTTAACCTTGAAGCAAGGTATACACTTTTTGACAACAGAAGAAACCTCATGAACGCCATTGATGATCCAGTAGAGTTCACGAATTAGACAGAGCAAGGTGCGAGTGCCAGCATGAAGGTGTTTATAATGAAACTTTTTTATTATAAGGGTAGTGATAGGATGCTTTGAAGGAAGGATGATGGGATGCTTTTTCCCATCCTCACTACTAGACATAGCTAATCTTCCACCCACACGTATTATGCCGTCCTGGTCTAGAAAAGGAGTGAGTGGTGAAAGCCTGCTAGACTTGGGTAAATCTTTACCACTTATAAGAGCTTGCTTTTCAGGAGCAAATACTTCCTGCTGAACAAGTAACAAAATCTTGCAAGTAGCAAATTCTAACTCTACTCTGGAAAGAAAGGGTTGAGGCTTCAATGGTTGATCAATTACTAAATATTTCCATCGGAAGATATAAGACACTACACGAATCAATTTATCAAATGAAGAGTATCTATGAAAAAGGCTAGTAGAAGTAGAAGTAAGATGCGACGTGACAGGGTCATTACGGGCATCAGGTATTTCTTCTGCAGATTGATTAGCTAAGCGAGGCCAGCAAGATGATTCCTGACTTAGCCAAGGAGGACCATTCCAGTACAGGTCTGAAGAAATCAATTTTTTAGGCGTGCAACCACGTGATATTATATCCGCGGGGTTTTCACGGCTAGGAACATGTCTCCATTGTTCAGAATGAGAGACTTCATGAATCTTAGAAACGCGATTTGCCACAAAGGTATTCCAATGAGAAGAAGGCTTGGAAATCCAAGCTAATACAATAGAAGAATCGCTCCAAATAAATGTGCGGGAAAATTTTAACTTTAAACTGACATTTAGTTTAGTAGCTAATTCTGTTGCCATTAAAGCAGAGCATAATTCTAATCTCGGCAATGATACTGTTTTAAGTGGAGCAACCTTAGATTTAGCGCACACTAAATTAGAAAATACAGGGAAAGTATCTGAGGAACGTCCTACTATGTATGCACAACAGCCATAAGCTCGTTCTGAACTATCAGAAAATACATGCAGGTCATACTGCTGGTATAAGGGATTAGAAATTAAAGGGCGGGGTATAGAAACCTTGGAGAGATCCAGCAAACTGCTGCGATACTCTAACCATTCTTCTACAAGAGGAAGGGGGAGATTTCCATCCCAGTCTGATTTTAATGACCAAAGCTTTTGCAAGAACATTTTTGCAACAATAACTATAGGAGCAATATATTGCAAAGGATCAAAGATCTTTGCGATTTCTGACAGAACTTGTCTCTTAGTTACAGGGGGAGATTCTGACAGATGTACCTGATAAGAAAAGGTATCAGAGGAAGGACACCAAAAAACACCCAATGCTTTTACGGCTGCTTCATCAGTAGGAATGGCAACAAATTCATCAACTGGGACCTCTGATGAAAATTTTGATATAAATTCAGTGGAATTTGAAGTCCATTTATGGAGCGGAAAACCACCTCCTAGGAGTAGGGATTTCAAATCTTCGCACACAAGGAGCGCTTCAGAAATATTAGGGAAAGAGCACAGGAAATCGTCGACATAAAATGCCGTTTTTAATGACTCAGAGGCCAAAGGATGATACAGATGACCATCTTGCTCGGCTAACATGTGGAGAGACCGAATCGCAAGAAAGGCTGAAGGCTTCAGGCCATATGTCACAGTCTTCAATCTAAATATCTTTATGGGTTTGGAACTCTCAACGCGCCACAATATTCTTTGCAGATCTTGCTGCTCAGAATTTACAAGAATCTGCCGATACATCTGCTTAATATCTGAGATTACAGCAATAGGAAACCTTCGAAAATTAAGTAAAACAGAGGTGAGATCTGTTTGAATCGCGGGACCACATTGCAAGGTATCATTTAAAGAGATTCCATTGGAATCTGGTGATGAGCCATTGAAAACTACTCTTATATTGTCCTGTGTTAAGGAATTTTTCCATACCGGATGATGATTTAAATAAACTATTTCATTTAAAGGATGGTCAATTTCTTCTGATTTAGAAATTACCTCCATGTGATTGGATGATTCGTATTCCTCCATAAAGGAAGCATACTGAGTTTTGACAGAAGCATCTTGTTTGAACCGATTTTCAATAGCAAATAGTGCCCTAAGTGCTCTGGAATGCGAGCCCGTAATGGCGGGAGGATTGGGAATACGTGGAAGAGTTACTATAAATCTGCCTTCAGTATTACGGACAGTGGTTTCCTTATATAACTTTTCACAAATTTCGTTATAAGAAGAAGAAGAGGAAGAAGAAGAAGAAGTAGCCTGAACATTCTCAAGATCCCAGAACTTGGTTAGCTCTTGGCTTAAATCGGTACCAACAAAATAACAATTCGATACAGTTTGAATAGGATTACGGTATATTTGGCCAGTAGCAATCCAACCAAAATCAGTTTCGCGGAAGAAAACATTAGGAGCAATTTTTACTTTATTGGAATGAAGACATTGCCAAAATACGCTTGAGCTGAAAAGAAGCTCTACGGGTGAAGCTCTGTTGAAATGAGGGTCAGCTAGCTGGACAAAATTCGGGATATTCCAACTTTGAATAGGATAAGAAGTGCCAGGAATATTGTTGCTTATAGACTTGATAATCAAACAATCTAATTGCAACTGCGTACCAAGATTATTAGAGTCCTTCAGATCCACTTTAGCAAGGCTTAAGGATTGTGATTTAGAGCAGTTTATTCCTGTAACCTCTATTGAGGTAGGATGTTTTGGAAGGCCTAACTTTTGTACCAACGATTCATTAATAAAATTGTTGGTAGCGGCATTATCCAATAATCCCCTAACAGATACCCATTTTCCGTGAGAATTTTTCAATAGAACCTGCACGGTGGATAATAAAACCTGGACTTTGCCAAGCGAGGTAGAACTTTGAGCATACGACTGCGCACTATTTTGAGAAGTCTCCGAGTTAGACTTGGTATTGGAACTGCTTGGTCCTGATAACCGTGGTCTTTCATGCCTGTGCAAAAGTGAATGGTGTCTTGCCCTACAATGAAAGCATAAACGTTGTGAACGGCAATTGTTTAACATATGCGTTCCTGACAAACAGTTGAAACAATGTTTTTTGTTCGTAATGAACTTTCGTCTTTCATCTACTGATAAAGATTTAAATTCATCACAATTGTATAAAGTATGCGATTGCTGACACAGACCGCACGTTTGCATTTGGTTAGGTGACCGAGCATCAACAGGAAGAGCCTGTGATCTTAAAATTCTTTGATTAGAACTGCTAACCTTATGTTTTGAGAAGGCTTTTGAATCTGAACTACTAGTTTTTTGATTAGCTATGGCGGAAAAGACTTGGCTTCTGGCCTTCAATAAGTTAATAATCGCCTCATAAGTGCATTGCAAATTCTGGGAAAGTTCTGTTTCCCAGGCTTTTAATGTATTTGCATCCAATCTTGCAGAAATGAGGTGAACTAGAAATAAATCCCAGTGATTTACAGGTTGGTTTAAATTGGACAATGCTCTGACGTGTAACTCTGCGGTGTCAATCAACTTACGAAGTGATAAACTGTTATCTGCTTGCACGTTAGGTAACTCGAATAAGCTTTGTATATGGCGTTGAATAGATAAACGAATGTTCCCATATCTATCCTTAAGAAGATTCAGAGCAACTTCATAATTATCACTGGTCAAAGAAAGTGCTTGAATCAGGTTAAGTGCGTTGCCTTGAACTGCCAGACGCAAGTAGTGAAATTTTTGTATTACTGGTATAGAAGTATTCTCATGTACCAAAGAATTGAATAATTCAAAAAATGGTTCCCATTCTATGTCTTTACCAGTAAATTTGGGTATTTCTAATTTGGGTAATATAATGCGTGAAGAAGATGTAGAAGATGCTGCAGAAGTTTGATCTTCTTGTTTTTCTTTTAAAGTTAAAGCCCTAAAAAGCTGTTTAGCTTCAGCAAATCCCTGATAGTATAATTTTTCAACTTCCAACCTATCACTTTGCTGGTCCGGATGCTGAGTTTCTATACTGCATTGTATCTCATCATATTTCTCAAAGGCTTGTTCATAATTCTTAAGCCTCTGCGAAATTATGTCAAGATTATGCTCTTGGGGTTCGAGTTCCGTTAAGAAAGTACGAAACCGTGTGAGCTTGCCCTTACAAGAGGCTCTGGAGTTGCTAAGTTTTTCATCAAGGTTAGGCATATTACAAGTTGTTTGTTACTCACGTCAATATTGTGACTTCGAGTACTGGAAGTCAGAGGATGACAGCTTGCTATGTAGTAAGGTTTAGTCTGATGCGGAAGAAACCGGCTTAGCTTACGTTTCTCTCCTCTGCCGCACATGCGCCTTAAGCTGAAACGTACAATGTGAATTAGTGTTGAAACAAAATGAACAAAAATTGTTAATGCAAAATTCACAATATTAAACTTATATAGGGATCCAGGGTGCAACAGATATGTTTCCCGGGGGTGAGGCACCAAAACTATGCAAGAAAATTAGAAGAAAACGGTGCGGGGGTATTGAGCATGAAATACGTGACTAGAAAACCAATATAGAGAGCAATGCATTAACAATTTTTATTACTAATAAGAAATTTATAATAAACAAAGAAATTGCACTTAAGTGCTTATTACAGAAATTAACAATTATAAATGTAGCAAAGTGTGAGGGCCTGATTACAGAACCCAGATTATAGAAAGGTCCATGAAAAGCTTGCTTGATTGGAGAAAAGTTGAGCTTAATATATAAAAATGCAGTTTATAAAAAGAGAGAACCATAAAAAATAATTAAGAGTGTAATAACTGGTATGATATAAGCTCTTTATAAAATTAAACTTATCTTTGAAGAGAGTTGAAGAGAGTTGAAGAGAGTTGAAGAGAGTTGAAGAGCCAGCTCCTTAAAAAGTTCCAGCTAGCACACGTTGATTTAAAAGTCTTCACGGTTTTCTTGGAAGGAGGCGTACATGGCCTAGAGTTATGTGCACCATCGATAAAATGTCAACTTTCTTTTCTTGCACAGGAATGACATTTATAGTTTCCAAGAGCTGATCCAGAGATATTTTGAAGGACGATTCCAAGTATCCCCTCTAAGGTGAAGTTGAAGAGTACAGCAACTGGCAATTATTCTTGCCATCTTGAGTAATACGTCATGGTGCAGATCTTGTGACGTAACTGCTCGCTAGCGTAGAAATCAGCGATGGTGTCATGAGAGGTAGCGGTGACCAGCGGGTTGAAGTGATCAGCAGCGGTGAATCAGAAGTATTGAAGTGGCGGTTGATCCGAAGTGATGAAGAACGCCAGCAAGCGGCGTCTTAAATAGGGACCATAGAACTCTCTCGAAGTTTGGAGATCGCCCGACCAGACAAAGACCTGCCATTGGTCGAACGAAAGTCAGGGTGACGTCAGTCGACACTACTCAGCAGACAGTGGATCAACCAGTAGATGTCTGGTATGTCATGAGTGAGGACGCCTGAGATAGCGAGACTGAAACACTCGAGGTGAGAACTATAATATCTATGAATAAGTGATTGATAACAAGATTATGCATATGGTTTAAGCAATTAACAATTGTAAATAAATAATTACCATTCGGGGATCTCAGTAACAACAAATAAAATTTGACCGACAAATGGGCCAAGCTAAACATTGAAAGTATCACAAAAGTGATCACAGTTCATAGTGTGAAGTTTACGTTCGCCAAACAACATGCTCTACTGAGGTAAGGGTCATAGGATTAAAACTATAATTAAGAAAGGAAGTGACAAGACGTAAAAAATAACATAATTTAATGACTATTAGTGCAAATAAAATGAAAATAGACAACAACAATAATAAAATTCCTCCCTGAATCTTCCCATGACAGAAATATTTATCAAAAGTTGAGGAGTCAGACGGATCTCCCCCTTATAAAAAAATGTGGATCCAAGTTCCACTAACTTGCATTGGATTTTATGTATGCGTAATGACTAACTACGAGGAATGAGTACCTGGATGACTGTTCGTTTACATCGGGTAACAGCCACGACGCTTACGAACAATCATCTCGTAAATCAACGTTTACGGATATGGGACACACCACTAATAAAACCCTTAAAAATTAATGCTGACACACAATCTAAAAACTAATATTTACAGGAATCTCCCTCGAGACCCTCCTTCAATGCAATGACGCATCTGACAAATGAGCTGCCAACCCGGCCAATTGCTCAATGCACAAACAAGGAAAAGACAGCATCGCACGTGACTACACGGGTCACTAATACAGAACATAAACATGGAATGTAACCAACAACAACAAAAGCCTCACCGGCTGAGATTACTTTATACGAATAAAAATGCACGTTAAGCTAACGCTTCGGAGATTAGAGTGATTCGTAGGCAACTCCCATTTATTTGAACAATTTTTACCATTGATCAGTTCTTATTCTGTATTTCAAGTAATAATACGGAGCCAACAAGCGCTCCCCTAATGACCTTGATGCAATCCTTTCAGCCCGCCTTCTGAAACAACTTCCCCCTTCCTCACTCTGGTCATCGTCCAGCCCCAGTGTGTAAAAATAACTTGACCACCTGACCGTTATCTCGTAGAATCAACAGCAACAAATCTCAACCACATAAACATATGGTAAGACCTTAATCGATATAGCCACATATGTCCTCGCAAGGTAACCATATGGACTTGGCACCAAGCTGACAGAAATCAGTCTACGCTGAAATTCCCGCTTGTAATGACCAATAAAATACACACACACACACACACTGCTGGGAATGACATAACATTTTTCACACAGGTCGGCTGAATCAGATGCTCACAAACTATTTAAAAAAATATTAAAACCTACGAGAGAGCTGACTGCTCCTCGCCACAATTTACATTGCTCCAACGGCAATAAACTCACTGAATCTGATCAATAATAAACATTACAAGATTAATTTACCCTCCAATCTACTGCATGATTATACTAATTCAGTCCTACTTCTGAAACACCACATATCTCCGAGAGACGCTTCTTAATCGCACTACGTAAACATATGCGAACACGGTCGTCCACATAGCTACGTTAATTAAAACAAACAAACAAACAAACAAGAACTTACGACTGATAAAATATGTGCGAGCTGTTTCCATGCAAAAGGTGTGTCAGACCAAAACTAAATACACTACGTTAATCAACACAAGCAAGATATTTACAAACAAAATATGTCCCATATACCATAAGTTAATTTGTCAGATAATAAGAATATTATTCATGTACTCATCCTCTGCCAGTCACCGTCAACGAACATCTGCAGCCATCTCCCTACTTAAATTCTGCTTAGCTCATCTCAAACATCTCGATGGAGTGTTGACAGTTCCAAACTTCTTCCAGGATAAGCGATGTCATCTCTCGTGCTGATGCAAAAAGTTATAGATTAATTCACACTCGATATCTGTTTACTAAATTCGCCGTTTTAGGTACTTAATTCCCCAGAACTGTCTGTTGGCGAATTGTCGATGATACTGTCCCTACCAAAATAGTACTGTGACAATCTATCACACTGAATTTAACACATTTATATTAATAAAAATCTGTGTCCTCATGACACGCAAAGTACAAGTGCCTACGTCCTTAGACGCACAAAATGTAATGATAACCTCCGTCCTCAGACGCACAAAAGTAATAGTAACCTGTGTCTTCCGACACACACAATATAATATTAATGTCTTGGCTCTTCACGCCACTTATAAATGAACTGGCCCTAGGTATCGATAGAGGGGGAAATTATATAAAAATTTCTCAAAATAATAGTGGTACAGGAATGAAACAAATATCACTGAACTCGTAAAATTGCGCAGGTCAAGAATATGCCCATTAATCCTAGAATCGATCGTAGAGATGTTGTCTAGCCGATCTCCCGCGTTAATGCTAGCTGTCACGTGCCCAAGCTAGACTTGGCGCGTTCGTAAGCATTCATCTCTCATTGGTTCCACTTTTTCAATACCTTGGCGGTTTTTATCAGACCTCGGCCTCGTAGGAGTGTCCAGTATTATCATCAGCCACTCACGTTACTGCATTATAATTTTTCTAGGCGCGAATAGTACAATGCACATGCCATAAGCGTGTCTCACCACGCGTCCCTTCTATTTTGAGGTAGCCACCACCTGTCCTTCTGAAACATAGCTAGGGCCTTTCTTTTCACAATGCTAAAGTGTTTAGCCTTTTGTCAAACTGCTGCAGGTATGTTCCCACTGTCTCCAACAAATGCTTGAAGTTTCCTCATCTTCGTCTGGCTATGTCATGACGCTGGTGGAAATATTAATTAATTGAAGAAATAAAACATCGAATCATTTATCCATCAGAGGATAAAGGGTTCACAACTCCTCCACTCACAAAATTTCGAACTTATGGTTAAAGTCGATAATTTTTAAAAGACTTCCGTAGGCCAATTTGTTTTATTTCAGAATCACCCCTTTTCTATTACTTGGTATAGCCGCTCCTGTCTTGAATGGCATTTACTCGTTTTATTTCCTGCTTGGACCTCACCCTTTCAGCCGCTTGCGTGACGCGCTGATGCCTTAGGCAACACTCTGCCCGTCTCGTTAATGTTTGTCAACACCATCTCCACTTCCTTCTTCACGTGCCGTACTCAACTGCGCCCCGTCCACTTGGTTGATATAGGACGTCCATATATTCAAACTGCATCATTATTTCGGCGCTACCATGGCTCACTTCTTCGATACGCTTTTAAGTTGGCTGCATTGTAGACCGACATTGTTCCTGTGCTTAACTCTTTCACTCTGTATGCACTTATTTCCTAGGTTTCTTACAATAGAATAGGGTCCTATGAATTTTTCACAGAATTTGCTGAAGATCTTCTTCTCTGGATCCGATGTAGCGGGTCGTTTCACCAAAACGAGCCGGTTGATTTCAAGATCACGGTGAAATCTCTTATTTCTCAATCGCCGTAATCTGCGATCTGCTTGTTTTCTCATGTAGGCTCTCGTTCTCTCTATTCGCAGGTCAGGTGCTATCATGGGATCTTGTGGGCAGTTAATGATGCTTTTCCACGTTCTCACTGGATACTCGTTTTTGTGTAAGACCATAGGGATCTGTCCTGTTGACTCGTGCCTGGTAGAATTCATACATGTCTCTACATACCTAATTTTATCCACCCACTTATGATGTTCTTTGGGAATGAAGATTCTCAAGTATGATGTTACACATTTTATTGCTCTCTCACTTGGATTAGCTTGGGCATGTCGGATACTGCTTAAAACGTGTTTTATACCCATGTCCTCCATACCTTTCTTGAATTCGGCGCTTGTAAAATAGCTGCCATGGTCTGACAATATAAATTCTGGTTTTCCAAGGATGGGAATAACTCTATTTCGAATACGACTGAGTACTTGTTTCGATGTAGTTTTCTGAATGGGGCATAATACGACAAACTTAGAAAACACATCACTGCACACTAGCAAGTGACGGCAACCTCGTCTACCTTTCGGGATTGGGCCGAAACAGTCCAGGGCCAGTAGCTCGCAGGGTTTCTGAGGTAGCAATGGTCTAGGATACTGCCTCATTAAATAGTTTATGGGATTTGTCCTCTGACAGGGATCACAAGTCGTAATGACGTCACATATAGTTGTTCTCATACGTGGCCATGTAAATGTCTCTCCTATTGTCGCTTCGCACTTGTCTACTCCGACGTGTCCGTAACTTTCGTGAGTATGCCATGTCAATTCTCGCTGTAAAGATGCAGGTACTAGTATGCGTAACTTGGTGTGGTCATTATCTACCCATTTGTGCAGCAAATTGTTGACATATACATATCTTCCTTCTTTTGCTTTCGCTACTCGAAATGCAGGTGTTCCTGTAGGTAGTTGCTTTCCGAAGTATTGAATTAATAGCATCATCCATGGTTCCGCTTCCTGTTCTCGCTGTATCTCACGTAACTCCTCCAAGAATTCCCGGTCCTTCGGTGTCAACTCCAAGTGTTGTACCATCGCTGTTTCTTCATCATCAGGATCTGGGTTACTGCTGAGTGCATCCGGAATCACGTTCATCTTCCCTGGGCAATGTTCGATCTCAATGCTAAACTGCTGAATATATATAGACCAACGTGTCACACGTTCGCTTGCCATCGACGTCTTAAACAAGAATATTAGTGCCTTGTGATCAGTCCTGACAACAATGGGGTAGCCATAAATTATTCGTTTCCATTGTTGAAGCGCATGAAGGATGGCCAACAGCTCTAGC
This sequence comes from Meconema thalassinum, assembly GCA_946902985.2. NCBI lineage: Eukaryota > Metazoa > Arthropoda > Insecta > Orthoptera > Tettigoniidae > Meconema > Meconema thalassinum. Next base: position 1,215,835,074 of record OX336388.2, read on the forward strand.
TCCGTTACAGTATAATTGCGCTGGTGCTTACGCAATTTTCGGCTGAAAAATGCCAAATATGTTTTATGTTGCAGGTTAGCTGGATCTTCTTGGTAGAGCATGGCACCTATACCAATTAGTGAAGCATCCGCTTGGATTATAAATTTGTGCTTGAAATCTGGATATCCTAACTTAATGCAGTTTTCCAGTAGCTGTTTTTTTGCTTGGAACGCCTTCTCACATTCCGCATTCCACAACCATTTATTATTCTTTTTTAGCATTTCCTGCATTGGAGCTACAGTCTCCGTGTAACTTGGACAGTTTTCTTTAAAGAATCCCGTTACGCCTAAGAAATCCCGAATGTGCTTGACTCTCGTTGGTGTAGGGAAATTCTTTATCGCTTCGATCTTAGCTGGGTTTGGCTTCACTCCCTCCTTGTCAATGATGTGACCCAAATATAAGATCTCGCTCTTGAAGAAATGCGATTTCTTCAGGTTTACTTTGAAATTTGATGCATTAAGGTTGCCTAATACTTTATCAAAATTTTCCATGTGAATTTCAATGTTGTCGGATGCCAGCAGAATGTCATCAATGTAGCGCACCGTCATCTCCTTAACTTCCTCGGTTAGATTCCGGTCCAGGGCTCGGATTAAAGCACAGCCCGCTGTTTTGACTCCGAAGGGCATTCGGACGAAACAAAACGTTTGGTTATCGAATAAGAAGCCAGTTAGAAGCTGTGACTTCTCATCCAATTCAATATGGTGGAAACTGGACGTCAAGTCAACTGATGAATAAATGCTCTTGTTCTTAAAGCCTTTTAGTACGTCTCTGATAATTGGTGCTCTGTCATACTCAGGAAAAATGAGTCTCATGTTGAGATTTCTGGCATCTAAACAAAGTCTAATAGATCCATTTGGTTTTGTGTCTGCCAAAATCGCATTTAGATAAGGTGTAGGTGTCTTCCTTATCACTCCAGCTTGTAACATCTCATCTATAATGACCTTGACCTGACCACGGTATTTTTCCGGAATTGGGTACAATCTACTTTTGAAAGGTGACCAATCCTCGACTTGCATTGAATATTTGAAATTTAATATTTTCCCAGGTACTGTATCAAATACTGCTTTGTGCTTCCTTAAAATCTCTTCCAATTGTTTTCTATGTTCACCCCCAAGTTGAATGTCATTGAGCCGCTCCTGTAGTAACTCTTCAAATTGTGCATCACTGTCATCTCCTTCTGTTAATAAAGACCATATCTCCTGGGATTCACTCTCCTCATCTAGTTCCACAACAGCTCCTTCTATGATGTTATCTTCTGCCTTTCGTATCTCCTCTTCCGTCTCTTCCGATATTGCTTCCAATGCCCAAGAATTTACATCTCTTCCGGTAGTGATTTCATCCATATGCAATCCCACGTTCTTCAGTTGATCATACTCTCTAAAACTGACTGTATTCTTGTGCAAATCTATCACTGCTTGATAGTCACAAATGAAATTTGCACCAAGAATTATATTGAAATTCATCTTTGCCATGATAATGAATGTTTGCCCAAAAGTGTGTTCCAATATGTTCAGTTCTAAGTATGCCTGACGTTTACAAGTGACGGTGCGTTCAGGAATAACACCCCTCACTTTGAGTTGTGGTACGGGAATCACAGGAATATTCTGACTCCGTCCCAACTCTCGAACCAAGGCCTCCGATACCAGACTGATCTGCGACCCCGTATCCAATAAACATCTTATATTAATTCCACCAATCCTCGCGTAAATAACGGATAACTGCCTAATTTCATCGTTCCGTGGTTTCACCGTCTCCTCCAGGCAATCTTCTGGCAAAGCAATCCATTCTTGTATGTTCGCTACTATCCATCCACCTTCAACTTCCGACTGTTGCGTTTGTAGACAGTCTCCTTTATCCAAATTTAGATTTTTTTTTAGCTCCGCTGCGACTCCCGTCATCATTTTGTCGCCCACGCCCTTGACTTTCCTCTTGTCTCAGTAGACTTTCAGCTTCCTCAGTATGTGTGTCTGGATTCTTCATGTTCCCAATGGCTTTCTCCCATCGTCCTTGCTCTCCACCTTGACTAGCGTGTAATTCCTCTAGGTAATTTTGTGATTGAGCGTGCCTATCATCCCAGTCATTTCGAAAATTACGTGCCTCTCCTTGATTTTGATCTCTCCTTCCTTTCCATCTTTGATTCCCATTGTAATCACCGTATCTTCCATAAGGCCTCTCATTTCTTCGATTTTCACGCCATTGCTGATACCCTCTCTGTTGATATCTATTGTTGCCTTGATATGACCTATTGTTATAGTTATTCTCGTTACGCTGGTACGGTCTGTTTTATACCTCTTCCTGATTCCGCCTAGGTGTGGATGTGCTTGTATTCGTACCCTGCGTTTTCGTGTTTGCCTGTTTTGGTTTTATGACCTCTGTCGTATTGACTAACTTCAGTTGTCTTCCTCCTCTATAATGATTATGAGATGTAGTCTCATCTATCTGGCGTAATATCTGTTCTGCATGTAAGGCCGTACTAACGTTCGCTGCGACTAGTACTTGTTGCACGTTGACTGGTAATTGCCGCGCTATAGTCATCACCAGATCCGCTTCATTTAAAGGATAATCAAGGTCGCGAAATTTTAACATTTGCATGTTAAAGAAATCTGAGTATTTCGTTTGCTAGGTAGTTTGGTATTTCCTAGAGTAAAGCTCCATTCTTAGACTCTGTTGTAATGCCGGCGACCAGTACTTGCGCAGAAACGCGATTTTGAAATCTGCCATAGTTCCAAATGTATATTTGAAGCTTAAAAACCATGTAAGGACATTTCCTGATAAAAATCTCTCCATCATCCTTAGCCTACGTGCTTCAGGTACCCCAGTGTCATTGTAATGATCTTCAATTTCTTTAATAAAGGCTTTAGATGTCACCCCTGAATTCTCCGTGTACTTCTGCGGTTTATAATCGTTCGAGCGAATTACTTGGATACGTTGTGTGGGCTGATGACCGTCCTGTGGCGTGGAACTCCTTTCAATATTCTTGCGAAACCCCTCCGTGTTTGTCGTTAATGGGCTCTCTGTCTGAGTCTGACTTCCTGCTCTGCTAGTCCCCTCCGGGCTATTTGAGTCGTCCTGCTTCTCTTTCATTGTTCCCGTTTTAAATATCGAGGATTGTCCTATCGACCTCAGTTCAGCTTTAATGATCCTGTCTGTTTGTTCTTTAAGTTTACTCTTAATTTCTTGTTCCAATGCTGAATACGAGTATGATTTTCGCCTACAGTCTTAAGGATGGTTGATCTTTCCTCTTTAGAATCGATATTCATTTTTCGCCAATCTTTTCTTATTTGCTCCTTAATTGTGCTTACTTTCTCCTCAATCTGGCTTTTAGTGTCATCCTGATTGCTTTCTATTTGGCTCAACCTTTCGTCGATAGTATTCTTTAATTGATCCTGATCCGCTTCTAGGCTTTTCCATTGCTCCGCTGATTTTATTTCGAGACGGTCCATATCTTTAATTATGCCGGATATATTTTCATCTACCGCTGATAATTGTTGTTGAATGACCTTGCCGCTTTTTTCCATTTCCTTAAATCGTCCTTCCAACTTATCCTGAGCTATCTTGACCTCGCTCGTACTCATAGTGCATGCTAGTTCAATTTGCTCTAATTTACCTAACACCGTTTCATCCAGAATGCTAAGTTTTTGATCAAATATAATTTCCATTTTCTTAATCTGATCTAATTGTTTTTCATTGTTTTTACTAACATCTAGGGCCAGCAATACCATCTGTTGATTAGTGTGTTCCTTCATCTCTGCGGTTAACGAAGCTAATTGGTTCGTGTTTTTAACATTCTGCGCCTCTAACTGCGAATTTATAGTGTCATTGATTTCATTTTTTAGTAATCTAGCTTGTTCCGCCTGATATTCATTTTGTTCAATCCTACTGTTATTTAATTGTGTCCGCAATGATTCACTTTGTTCAGATAGTTTTGTGTTTAGTGATTCACTTTGTTCGGATAGTTTAGTTTTTAGTGATTCACTCTGCTCAGACAATTTGTTTATAGACTCACTTTGTTCTAACATAGTATTGTTTAGTGATTCACTTTGTTCGGTAGTTTAGTTTTTAGTGATTCACTCTGCTCAGACAATTTGTTTATAGATTCACTTTGTTCAGATAGTTTTGTGTTTAGTGATTCGCTTTGCTCCGCCAATTTAGTGTCCAACAATTTCTGTGTCCTCCTAGCTGCACTCTCAATGATTTCTTGAATCTGTTCTACTGTTGCCATGTTATACACTTTATATGAGACATTAGGGAAATGGCATAAAGCAATGTCCCCTGACACATACATATAATCCCAATGCACATTTAATTTCTTTACCCTACTCAGTTCATTTATATTTTACATTTAATCCCACTAGTCGATTGCATCTCTGAGTGGTTCTAATTTTACTCAATTTAATTTAAACCCAAACACATATTTAGTCATTAAATTGTTATCCTGATCTGATATTAACACTGACTAATTAACAAAGTATTAATTGTCATTTAAGGCTACCAGCCTCCTAGCATTTTCATGAGTTTGACTTTCTAAACAAATCTAGTTTTAACTTTAATCATTGGGCGCCCGGTATCACGTATATTATTTTTACTTTAATTCAATACACAAAAACGTGAACCGTATTTTACATTGCAAACTCCTGATTTTAATTTATATTTCACACAGTTGGCGGTATCCTCTTCGCCTCACTTACTTTTAATAAAATATCACTTTCCGGTGATAAAAAAAATACTGTCATATCTGCCTCCACTTGTGGCCTGTCAGTTTTACTCAAATACGCCAACTAAATGTGTTCCAGCAGCGAACCAGCAACAAAAGTACACCTTCATTGTTGCGTCAGTTTGTAAACCCAACTACGCTTACATTGACATGTGCAATTTCTTTGCCGTTACACCACAGTGAACCGCCCCACGCTTGGCCGCGCCAGTTTACCTCCTATGAACCCTTTAGTATTGCAGTGTTTATATGCAAGAAATCTTGATCAAGGGGTCGCGCTCAGTTCATAGTGTGATGTTTACGTTCGCCAAACAACATGCTCTACTGAGGTAAGCGTCATAGGATTAAAACTATAATTAAGAAAGGAATTGACAAGACGTAAATAATAACATAATTTAATGACTATTAGTGCAAATAAAATGAAAATAGACAACAACAATAATAAAATTCCTCCCTGAATCTTCCCATGACAGAAATATTTATCAAAAGTTGAGGAGTCAGACGGATCTCCCCCTTATAAAAAAATGTGGATCCAAGTTCTACTAACTTGCATTGGATTTTATGTATGCGTAATGACTAACTACGAGGAATGAGTACCTGGATGACTGTTCGTTTACATCGGGTAACAGCCACGACGCTTACGAACAATCATCTCGTAAATCAACGTTTACGGATATGGGACACAACACTAATAAAACCCTTAAAAATTAATGCTGACACACAATCTAAAAACTAATATTTACAGGAATCTCCCTCGAGACCCTCCTTCAATGCAATGACGCATCTGACAAATGAGCTGCCAACCCGGCCAATTGCTCAATGCACAAACAAGGAAAAGACAGCATCGCACGTGACTACACGGGTCACTAATACAGAACATAAACATGGAATGTAACCAACAACAACAAAAGCCTCACCGGCTGAGATTACTTTATATGAATAAAAATGCACGTTAAGCTAACGCTTCAGAGATTATAGTGATTCGTAGGCAATTCCCATTTATTTAAACAATTTTTACCATTGATCAGTTCTTATTCTGTATTTCAAGTAATAATACGGAGCCAACAAGCACTCCCCTAATGACCTTGATGCAATCCTTTCAGCCCGCCTTGTGAAGCAACTTCCCCCTTCCTCACTCTGGTCATCGTCCAGCCCCAGTGTGTAAAAATAACTAGACCACCTGACCGTTATCTCGTAGAATCAACAGCAACAAATCTCAACCACATAAACATATGGTAAGACCTTAATCGATATAGCCACATATGTCCTCGCAAGGTAACCATATGGACTTGGCACCAAGCTGACAGAAATCAGTCTACGCTGAAATTCCCGCTTGTAATGACCAATAAAATACACACACACACACACTGCTGGGAATGACATAACATTTTTCACACAGGTCGGCTGAATCAGATCCTCACAAACTATTTAAAAAAATATTAAAACCTACGAGAGAGCTGACTGCTCCTCGCCACAATTTACATTGCTCCAACGGCAATAAACTCACTGAATCTGATCAATAATAAACATTACAAGATTAATTTACCCTCCAATCTACTGCATGATTATACTAATTCAGTCCTACTTCTGAAACACAACATATCTCCGAGAGACGCTTCTTAATCGCACTACGTAAACATATGCGAACACGGTCGTCCACATAGCTACGTTAATTAAAACAAACAAACAAACAAGAACTTACGACTGATAAAATATGTGCGAGCTGTTTCCATGCAAAAGGTGTGTCAGACCAAAACTAAATACACTACGTTAATCAACACAAGCAAGATATTTACAAACAAAATATGTCCCATATACCATAAGTTAATTTGTCAGATAATAATAATATTATTCATGTACTCATCCTCTGCCAGTCACCGTCAACGAACATCTGCAGCCATCTCCCTACTTAAATTCTGCTTAGCTCATCTCAAACATCTCGATGGAGTGTTGACAGTTCCAAACTTCTTCCAGGATAAGCGATGTCATCTCTCGTGCTGATGCAAAAAGTTATAGATTAATTCACACTCGATATGTGTTTACTAAATTCGCCGTTTTAGGTACTCAATTCCCCAGAACAGTCTGTTGGCGAATTGTCGATGATACTGTCCCTACCAAAATAGTACTGTGACTATCTATCACACTGAATTTAGCACATTTATATTAATAAAAATCTGTGTCCTCATGACACGCAAAGTACAAGTGCCTACGTCCTTAGACGCACAAAATGTAATGATAACCTCCGTCCTCAGACGCACAAAAGTAATAGTAACCTGTGTCTTCCGACACACACAATATAATAGTAATGTCTTGGCTCTTCACGCCACTTATAAATGAACTGGCCCTAGGTATCGATAGAGGGGGAAATTATATAAAAATTTCTCAAAATAATAGTGGTACAGGAATGAAACAAATATCACTGAACTCGTAAAATTGCGCAGGTCAAGAATATGCCCATTAATCCTAGAATCGATCGTAGAGATGTTGTCTAGCCGATCTCCCGCGTTAATGCTAGCTGTCGCGTGCCCAAGCTAGACTTGGCGCGTTCGTAAACATTCATCTCTCATTGGTTCCACTTTTTCAATACCTTGGCGGTTTTTATCAGATCTCGGCCTCGTAGGAGTGTCCAGTATTATCATCAGCCACTCACGTTACTGCATTATATTTTTTCTAGGCGCGAATAGTACAATGCACATGCCATAAGCGTGTCTCACCACGCGTACCTTCTATTTTGAGGTAGCCACCACCTGTCCTTCTGAAACATAGCTAGGGTCTTTCTTTTCACAATGCTAAAGTATTTAGCCTTATGTCAAACTGCTGCAGGTATGTTCCCACTGTCTCCAACAAATGCTTGAAGTTTCCTCATCTTCGTCTGGCTATTTCATGACGCTGGTGGAAATATTAATTAATTGAAGAAATAAAACATCGAATCATTTATCCATCAGAGGATAAAGGGTTCAGTACACATACACGGGAGCTAACTGGCCCAACAACAAAGTGAGGAAACACTCGACTCGGCAGTTCAGGAAGGTTTAAGAAGGACACCTCCAAAGGGCGATTCGTCTGTTCCTGCCGGAGGCTCTGTCCAACTGCGTCGTGACGTCACATCTCTGGTAAGTGTGTCTCAGATTCCTAACTTTTACAAGTTGTACTTCTTCCCTTGTGACACCTTAATTAATTGTTTGTACCATTTACATTGTGCTACACGGTCCCTGAATGGAGGGACGCATTCAAAACACTTACTGGTCCAATAAATAAGTGACCACAATTGCTACACATCCATTGTAGACTTTATTTCACCAACACTGTTTTTACCACTTGTTTCCCTACCTTACACCTTGACTTGCCAGTGCCATTACTTATAAAACCGCTGTGCCAGCAGCACGGACCTTTTAATTGTCATAGCCTTGAGTGCTCGATCGCACGTCTGCCGAGTATAACGTTGCACGATCAGCGGATAGTTGAATTACTCACTAGCAGTATTTGCTCTACAAACTAATAGCTCCCAATTAAGAGTGCATCCCTTGGATTTACGACCCTGACCGAATAGAGCTCCTCCCCATCACCCAACACTCTCTCATACACACATTCGGAGTCTCAGCACTTTTGTTGAAACTCACCCTAATTAAGCATCACCCTCTACCCTCACCCCCATACTCCTTTGTTCGACCAACCCCCGTTAAAGGCCAGAACAAAAAGTGATGGACGCACCGGCAGTCTCCGTTCAGAAAGGGACTCAACCAACAAGTTCCGAGACTATTGATTCCAGTATCTAACTAGGAAAGCCAAGCGACTAGGAATTTTTTTCAGAGTCCAATAGTTGCGAGATTTTTTTTCATGTGGGCACATCACCCCTCCCAGCCCATCCATACATAATTTATTAAGGGCGCTAGGTAGCACACGACCCCCAACACACTGTTAATCCCCGCCTTAAGGCGCAGTCAAGTATATATAAGTTCAAAGGTATAGAAACGTATTTTCTTGTAGGCATATACCAGGTCGAGGTAAAATACAAGACTGGTAACTATACTAAGCCACAGATTTTAACGGTTATTACACTTGTACACACTACATCCACCCTCCGTCAGACAATATGACGTCATTCGCACGCCAGGCCACGCTGAGGAACATCGACGTATACCAAGGCCTTAGAGCAATGCACAGTAGCACTGACAGGAAACAGGACCGCGAGCGTAAAACGCAAGAGTTCCTGCGAATGCAATATAGGCCAATTCTGAAGGCACTTACGAACCCACACAGGACAAGCAAACAGGCACATGACACCAGGGCGAGAGTAAGGACAATTCGCACACAGCTTAACATAACACACTGGCGCTTACATTTACGCCACGATACACTCCGCCAGGAACACGGTAGGGAACAAACACAGAACACACGCGTGACCGATCAAGCCAGAGAGCTCGCGAGTGAATATGCTAAGCTATGGGGTGAGTTTGTACAACTCCAAGCTAGCAACATGCTCTTCGAATTGGCGGCGAGCAAACATTCAAACATCGTCAAAGACGTTGAGCAAATCACCCGGAAACCTTCACAGATGACAATTTCTACACCAGACACCACGAGTGGAAAGGAGGCTGCTGTGGCCCTAAAACAGGAGCCTGGTATGTAGTGTTTAATAGAAATGGATAACGGGAACACTACAATCGGATCTTTATTTAGTCTAACCAAGATGTCACATGTCAAGTAATAACAATAAAACGAATGCCAATCATAATTCGCAATCCACAGATTGCAACTCTCAAGAGTTGCAGCGTCTCAATTCCCCACATGATAGCATAGACATACATGTAGGACGCCCACACATGATTACACGACCCTCACCGCCAGTACGGCGACAGATTATTAAAGAGGCCCTATGTACATTACCCTCCACCCACCCAGCTGAAACACCGCGGCGAATTCTACTGCCCACCCCTCAAACACAGGGCACACATCCCGCAACACATCGCCCGTACATAAGAAGATTACAAAAGGAACTAGAAAAAGTCCTATCGGCACGCCGGAAGGCGGAGGTAGATTTCAACGGACAAGCTTGGGGGTAGGCGAAAATGGGAAGAATACGCAGGTTTTCGTAGAAGGATCAGACCTCATTTATTGCGAGAAAGTGTTTTATAATTGGAGCTTAATTAACTTTGTTTTTCGTCATTTTATGCATATTTTAAACATTTTATTGTCTTATGGGGACGGTAACCTTCTTGTCATTTGGAGTCCATTTTTATACTTGTGGTCACACTGTCCTTACGCAAGGTTTCGACACTGATGTGTAACTATGTACCGGTCTGTTACTTCTTCAGGCAAAATTATATCTCCCGCAGAGATTTTGGTTGGTTCCTCAGTTTAGGGGCTGCGACAACGCTGTCATGTATCCCCGTGTACTTTGGGTGAGCGTAGAATCTGTCTGATAAACGGTGTGAATTGTGATGGCTGTATTAGTCTGTAATTCAGGTAAGGACTGCAGACGGTCAATTTCAAGCAGTAGTTCTTAATGTTGCTACCAGATACTACCGTCAACGACACCTAGCTTTGAACTTGACTACTAGATGCCACCGCAACCAGCAACTCGCAACGAACGTTGGAACTTCCCCTCCAAAGGAAAGCATACTGAGGGATTTTTAGCGCTCTTAGAAAATCCGACGACTTCGGCCGGCTTTGAACCCGCGACCTTGGGCATAGGAGTTCAGCATGCTACCAGTTACGTCACCGAAGCCGCTTCACACTTATTCAGATAGAAATCTGAATCTGATCTCGTGCAAGTGCGTTGTCATGGCAACGTCTGATGGCTCATCCCTCATCAATTTAGTAGTATTGCCATGGCAACCTCTGATATCTCTTGGCATTTTCTTATAATTCCGAAATCATTTTTCTCATCCCTTGGCGTAATGGTGGGTCATATAAAAAATTCTTTCAGGCAAAAGTTTTAGGTAATTATTAGGGGAATATTGACCATCTTGTACGGTTTTGATATTGTGCCTATTAAGAGACATATGATTAATGTTTCCCTAAAAACCCACTTTTTCCCACCCCTTTGGTCAATGGTTGGTGCTATAAAAAACTCTTCAAACATAAACTTTTGGGCTTTATCCGACACAAAGTATGAACTTTGAACGGATTCGCTATTTCACATATTAAGAGAATTATAGCAATATTTCACTTTTTCGATAAAAGACCCCCATTTTCACCCCCTTTGACCGATTTAGCTCAGTAACGAACTCGACTAAGATTTTATAGGTATACATATTCGGTAAAAAATTCAAAGTGATTGGTACAAAATTACGGCAGTTATCGTGTCCAAAAGAAACTGATATACATATATATATACATAAATTACATATAAACTTTTGAACTGACGGTGGTTTTGGGGTCTGGGGGATGTGAAACGCGAAGATATGTCGAAATTTTCCGGAAGTCGAAACATGGTACTGCACTCGAAATCATGTCTAGGAGAGAGAAGAAGACAGGATGAGGTATGAACCATGGACCACATCAGAAAAATGGCATATTTTAAATTTGGAATTTTCGACTAAATTAGCAGTCCAGATGGAAGAGAACGTTAATACAAGCATTTGGGAAAAATTTCCCATGAAGAAATATTTTTATTTCATAAATTATGGAGATTTTAAGATTTGGTAAATTTTTAACCATGTATAAATGATTGAAATACTGTTCTGGAGGGCGACACTTTTTACGAGGTGCGCGGCGAGAAATCTACTTTGACGCGAGGGGAAACGAAGGTGGCATTGAGGTCGCGACACACGCCAGTATCAAGAGTGGGAGAAGCTAACGCGTGGCTGGGAGCGCGCCACATTTTAAGCAAGAACCAATGGGAAAATAGTTTGAATACTAAGGAAGCAATAAATATTAAAATCTTTATTTTAATATTTTATAAGAGTGTTGCACATTGAATTCACCAGCAGAGAAAAATAAATTTAATTGGCAAAACAGATTTTAAATTCAAAGACTGAGAGAGAAGTTATGTATGAATTTGTTAATATTGATAGCGGTTGGAGGCTAGTTAGTCAGATTTACGAGGGAAATCTAACCGAGGAGGCTAGGAGACGCGAGGAAACAAGGCTCTTTCTACATTGACCGTCGAGAAGACAAGACGTATATTGTATTTACTCTTTAGAATTATTAGACAAAGGTTTTGTGAACTGAAGACTTCAAGATGAAACAAGCAGTAATGAAAACGAACAAGTAATATATTACAAGTCTACAGTATTGAGAAAGTTATTCATCCTATTCTAGAAGAAGAATACTACGAAAATAGAAAACGGTGCAAGTTACAAACTGTACATCGAACACGTAACTACGCAGAACGAAAGTCTGAAGAAGGGAGACTTAAACCATTGGAAGTTCATCAATCTATACAAGAATGATTAAGAATTTAGGTCGAAGGGCAAGAACTACGACTACAAACAATTGCTCGACGAGAATGATGTTTTAAATTCACCATGTTGGGAAGATAGCACTATACTGGACCGGCGAGATTCAGAAATGACCAGGATGACATAGCAGTATGCAGAGCGAACTGCAAACTACCGCAGTTTCGCTAACATAACGTTGCAAGCTACTACAATAGAATATCACGACATGGAGGTGATCTTTCATGATGGAAAGAACAATGCAAACTACCGACTTCAACGAACATCTAGAGCTGAGAAGAAGAAGACGAGCGGATGCGTGAGGGAGACCACAAGGAACCCAGGACTGATGGACGGGAGGCCAGCAGCAGAGCAGAGGCGGGGACGTGTCGTCATCTTGCAGGAGAGAAGTGGGTCACGAGCGGGCAGCCAGCTGATAACCTGTTCTGAAGACAGCCCACCATCTCGTTCAACTGTACTGCAGTCTAAGCAAGGCCGTGGTGATGTAACCCAGCCAGACTGGAGCAGCTCACAGCATTCCGGAAATCATATGGTGACGTTACGAAGACACCAGGGTCATCAAGTTTGTCACCAACGATCTCAGAAACCAGGTAGAACAGTGCATATATTCCATATCTGTAGTTAGACTTTGTACACGTTATTGCAGCATTGACCAACATATTTGCATTTATAACCTATGTTATTATTCTCTTGAAAATTTTAGTAATTTTTTGTAAAATGCGATAGTAATTTTCAAACGACATTTGGACGTATTTTTAAAGTCTTGATCGATGATATTAGACATCGTTAGTATTTTTATTGTCATTTTTAAAGCGTTAAAATATTTCTTACGAACGATTTCGTTGCGATTGCAAACGTATATTCCGTAGACTTGTTGTAACATTGGAAAACTCCGCAGATTTATTGTAACATTGGAAAACTCCGCAGATTTATTGTAACATTGGAAAACTCCGCAGACTTATTGTAATATTGGAGAACTTAGTAGATTTGATGATGTGTTAGAGAATTTTGTATATATTGTGGAAATGTTGAAGAACGATAATATATTTGTATTAAGACAAGAGTAATGAAGCACAATTTTGTGAGAAATAAATCAGTTATGTATCAGAGAAAGAATACAGTCAGTTGTTTGATGAAAGTGAATAGTTTATTACTTGAAGTGAGAAAATGAAAGTTAGAGAATCTCATAAGTGCAGAGGTTGATTCATTTCAGTAACGTAATAAGATGTATAGAACGATAAAGTTAACAGAAGTTTTCTATATTGGCATAGAGGTTACTTTTGTATGCTAGTTGGAACGGCTCACACGACAACAACAACAAATACGAACTGTGGAAGGGAAGCTACTGGGTCATTTTCAACCACAACCCGAGGTGTCTACCTTGAGAGCTGTCTACAGAATCCCAGACCCAGAAATGATACACACGATTCATATTTTAAGATAACACTTCTATTCATAAAACAAATTTTACAATAAACATAACATAAACAATTACATGCAGTATAAATAAAGGAAAAGGTGTGGTACCTGACGTAGGATATAACTTACTTGCATTGGCTCCCAAAATATTTCTCTTGGGCCAAAATATTCATTCACATTAAATTATTATCAGTTGACTCGATAACATAAGGAAGGAGACCTAACCAACAAAATTCCGCATATGCTTAATTATACTACTTTCAGTTATAGTCGGAAAACAATCTTCAATAATATTTAATACCCGTCAATCAATAGGTAATGTCATAAGACACTAAATATATTAAATCTTGGATATTTCCTTTCTTAACCTGAGCAAACTCGGAACAAGATCTAAATTCATCAAACCCCTTTAAACATGGTGCCTCGATTTACATTTTTCATCTAACAGCTGACAATCATAACAAGGTTATCCAGAACACAACAACCGATAACCAAAAACAGAAGACGAACGCAATGCCAGCAAATACGAACCCCAACTCAAATAAAATAAAAGCTTTACATAATTAACACGGACCTCTATTAGGCAAACTAAATGTGGATAAAGTGAAAGATTATATTAACAAACCAGAAACGAATATTTAAAAGCTTTATCCACACAGCAAGTTGAAAGCCTCTCAACTACGATAGCCAATCATGGTGGTGACAATAATTTAATAAATAGCATGCACCAGGCGGATACACATGCACCCCAGAAATATATAAAAATCCACTTACTTCTCTTTTGGAATATAATACCTTTTACCACATCTTCACAACTCCATTTAACCACATTTGGCCTCTTATTGAAATCCACGACATATAGGTTTGCTTCCCTTAAAGCTGCCTCAACAACAAATATAAACAATAAATAAGGTGCAACTAATATTTTTCTTGTCGACATGACCACTTAGGTATCCGTTTCAAACCGAAGTACAGACCATCACACACCCCAGGTGTACACGAGAACCAACCTCATCTTTCAGCCACATTTTTACATGAAAAATAAATTAATTTAAAGGCAAACTATTCCATATCGATTCATATTTTGGTAGAGCCAGTTCTGACGAAGTTTACGAAGCAAGTCATCCGATTGAGTAGCTAAAAGCTACTCAATATCTTTAGACTACATGATGTTATATCCTTTTTAGATCATGTCCCCACACACAATCTTCATTGCATCGAAAAAATACTAACTGTTGTTACGAAGAGAACCATCTTAACTTGGCAAGGAATATTATCATTCTACACGCAGATAAGCTTACCGCTTTCACCACCAGGCGAACACGACCCAGTTATAACCTTCACCAAGGCACTACTGCACTCTAGCGTAGATAAAGAGCACTACCACATCTCAACTCCCAAGAATTTGCATGCAGCTGTCAAAATCCAGTGTACTTACGGTCGAGGCGAGTTAGTATTGTCACATACTCCCTCCCTTCAACCTTGGCGCCGGTAAAGTACCAAACCAACGTAATTGTCATACTGAAATTGTACATGCACAAATACCAATCTTCAATACCCAAATTCATCACTTCAAAACAGGTTTAGTTTTAGGCATGCATTAAATGAGAAGGAAAAAATAAACACTTCTTCACAAGTTCGTTGAAAATCCACCACCACAAGTTTGACTACACACAGGTCGATGATAGTTCATGCAGAAGTTAGTGTAGCTAAAGGTACATTCCTTTTCATTCCAAGAAAATTGCATCTTACATGTAACATGATACATCAGAATAACATGTACAGACAATAATACATCATGGTATACATAATTCATCATTTCTTCCGAGGATAAGTGCAGATTCGCTTTAGCTTCCAGATGACAGTTCCACCATCCTGGCCACAGATAGTCTTCACAGTACATCCAAAATCTTCTACGCTGACGAATCAACGATGATAGCAGCTGAAACCAAATTCGACTAGGCGAGTATCGTTTTCATGGAATAGTTTACACAAACGTTTGATATAAAACAAATAAACAAACAAAATCATTACATATATCAAAAAGATGGCAGAAATTTTCCTAACACAAAACCTATCTCAGAATATCCACAACCTTTACAAAATATTTAAGTTTACACATATTTTAAATAAACAATTAGAAGTGTTGATGAGTACTTAATGCAATCAAGAAAATGTAGAATTGACAAACCAAATTCATAAAAATTACAGTGAAGCAAGCAAATCTCAGATGAGAAATGAGTTCTTTAGTACCCCCCCCCCCAAAAAAAAACTAATATCCCCAAAAGAACGTTGGCATAAGTCCCAAATCACACATCTGTCTCAACTCATTTAGGCTACAAGCAAGAAATATCTACCTAAGAAAACCATTAACAGATACAAAACCCAAGGAAAAAAGAAAGAAAGAAAGAAAGAAAGAAAGAAGGAAAGACCAAGAAGGCAACAATAAACGAAGTATCAACTGACCACACGTGCAGACCTAAGAAAACCCCAACACCTTCGCACACACACATCATTGCATAACCACTAAATTCACCAAAGAAAACAGTTACTACCTCAAAAATATCCCCAAAACGTTCCACCTCAATATAAATAGGAGTTCGTTAAAACCCTGACACATTACACCAAATACCCTTTTAAATAAGAATTACCTTTAGGCTGTCTTGGATGAGAATTTCAACAAATTCACTTCGACAAAACAACGACCATTACCACATTAATCTCATGACACACACAACTCACCTGTAAGTACCTACTTCCTCAGTTCAACAAGCAATAATAATTGCACAAGGTCACTACTCGGAGAAACTATTTCGGAATGTATACTAAATACTTACCATTAAATACATATTCAGCTTATGCCACCTAATATTTGAGTCCCATACCTCCATATACGTTAGGATCTTAAGCTGAACAAGGATATTTTAACGACCCTATTTATATACTCGTCTACCATTGAAAACTTTTAAAATAAAACATATTTTTACCCATTAAAACAAGAAACAAAAACAAAATCCCTCCCCAAATTAAAGGACAAATTAGTGATTCACATTCATACCAACACAATACACTAACGCACAATTATACCACCCTCCTCCAGAACCAGTTTACAATTTTGAAGATTCAAATAAGGGTCACTTTACTACAAATACGCACCAAAGCATCATGTAGGTCATACACGATCTTGAAAATTCAAAATTATTACTGTAACACAAAATGAAATTCCTCTCCGTACCAACAAAATGTCAAAAGCCATTTAGAAAATTCTAACCTTTCGCCTATACACCAACTTGACGCAAAACAATGAGTCACTCTGGCCATACACAATGCAGAAAATTCCAAATAGAGACATTTATACACAATACACACAAATCCATCCATCGCTCATCAAACATACAATTCATACAGAACATACATACATGTGTGTGGTTTCTAAAGATCAAACACAATTTTGAAAATACAATACAGTACGTACAAGATCACCACAACATCTTCAGGAATTATGATTCATTCTGGCATCACACCAACGTCTAAGGTGATTATACGACCCACATAAGTCGCACCGCCTACCTTGATATGTATCACTCTCACCATATCTCCGGTTGGAACGCCCCTGAAAATTATGGTATGGACCAGAAACAGGAACAACATCTTGACATACCTCTCCCTGAAATAAAGCATAATTAAAACCCTGAACAGGTTGTCTTCCTCCAGACTGAACAGCACTCGTCCACTGAAAAACAGGCTGAGAACCAATTTGGCCAAAGGTACCCTGAATAGAAGAACATGGTAGCGATGAATTTGCCATGCGAACAGCATCTGCCTTTTTAAACTTCTCAGCAGTAAGAACAAGATCATGAAACTCCTTATAAGTCTTAGGCCTAGCACACATGGTTAAACACAATCTATAAATGGGGTTAATTCCTTCGACTAATGAGGTAACGATTTGCTCCTCAGACAACTGAACAGCAAATACTTTGGCATAATACCTAACATCCACAAAATAATCGTTCAGAGTTTCATCCATTCTCTGTCCTCTGAATAAATAGCTCCGATGAAGATCAGACAAGGTGTACGGGGTAATAAAATAATTTAAAACTTCCATTTGAAAATTAATTAATTAATTTCCAGCAGACATGTTATTAATTAGGATCTATCTAAGCATACCCGAAGTGCAAGGAAACACCATTCTAAATATTTGACGTTCGGACAGTCCAAACACCACAGCACTGTCTTTTAATTCTACAAATTTCCTAAGGAATTGTACTAATAAATCATTCTCCGTACTATTACAGATGTGAAAATTCTTTAAAATCAAGGCTATCGGATTGGGTAACGTAGAAAATCTAACATTAATATCTGACATGACATTTCCAGGGTCACACACTTGAGAAGAATCTCCTAAATTCAAATTATGCTTCATCAAATTATGCTCGACAACATCAGTTACATTAATTAAACTTTCACTGGTTTGTACAGACTTCACACAACGAGAAATTCCAGAAGTTAGATTAATTGAGGCATTCGCACTATTTTCTCTCAATAAGGACCCAGATGACAAGCTATATCCATTATTTAAATTAGCCTGGTCAATAATATTAGGCCTAGCTGAACATGACATATTTCTTGAAGGCTGATTAGACGACCCATTCTGATGCTGCATAACAGCAGGATTACTAATTCCTAAATGATCTATTGACAACACAGATCCTACATCTTCAACCAAATTATTATTATCAACATTCACTTCACACCGATCACCATTCTCAGAACCTCCACCGATTGAAGACGCCAAAGATACACTTTTATAATCACCGGTTACACCAGAAAACATACGTTCGTAAACAACAGCCAACCTATCACGCAAACTTGACAATTCATTTGCAAATGAAATATCGTCCTCAACTCTTGACCAGACATTAATAAAATCAGCCAATTTCAATAAACAATGTAGAGCACGCCACCTTAATTTATTTCTCTGATATTCAGACGAATCGATAACACCATCCAACGAAGCACAAGCACTTAACAAGTTTGAAACAGATGTAATGACACTAGACTTACCCAATTCCCAATATTCACTGTTAATAGGCGGGATATTTTCAGGAGCATCACGTAAAGACCTCAACACTGCCAAGTCAGCTTCTCTATTTCCCTGTGGAATCCTTCCACGAATCAAGATTTCAAACCCCGATTCATCTTTCCTCAGATAATATATGTTTGGAATAACTCGTTTTTCCATTACAAGGTGGGTTGGTATACATGAAACATAGAACACATAAAGATTAGTAACATTTACAGAATACAACACTGATCATAATTTATTTTTGGTATACCACTTCTAGTTCATAATTCTGAACAACTCTCAAAATAGACATAAATGTGTTAAACACGTAAAACCACGCTCTCGATACATGTGAACGGCTCACACGACAACAACAACAAATACGAACTGTGGAAGGGAAGCGACTGGGCCATTTTCAACCACAACCCGAAGTGTCTACCTTGAGAGCTGTCTACAGAATCCCAGACCCAGAAATGATACACACGATTCATATTTTAAGATAACACTTCTATTCATAAAACAAATTTTACAATAAACATAACATAAACAATTACATGCAGTATAAATAAAGGAAAAGGTGTGGTACCTGACGTAGGATATAACTTACTTGCATTGGCTCCCAAAATATTTCTCTTAGGCCAAAATATTCATTCACATTAAATTATTATCAGTTGACTCGATAACATAAGGAAGGAGACCTAACCAACAAAATTCCGCATATGCTTAATTATACAACTTTCAGTTATAGTCGGAAAACATTCTTCAATAATATTTAATACCCGTCAATCAATAGGTAATGTCATAAGACACTAAATATATTAAATCTTGGATATTTCCTTTCTTAAACTGAGCAAACTCGGAACAAGATCTCAATTCGTCAAACCCCTTTAAACATGGTGCCTCGATTTACATTTTTCATCTAACAGCTGACAATCATAACAAGGTTATCCAGAACACAACAACCGATAACCAAAAACAGAAGACGAACGCAATGCCAGCAAATACGAACCCCAACTCAAATAAAATAAAAGCTTTACATAATTAACACGGACCTCTATTAGGCAAACTAAATGTGGATAAAGTGAAAGATTATATTAACAAACCAGAAACGAATATTTAAAAGCTTTATCCACACAGCAAGTTGAAAGCCTCCCAACTACGTGAGCCAATCACGGTGGTGACAATAAGTTAATAAATAGCATGCACCAGGCGGATACACATGCACCCCAGAAATATATAAAAATCCACTTACTTCTCTTTTGGAACATAATACCTTTTACCACATCTTCACAACTCCATTTAACCACATTTGGCCTCTTATGGAAATCCACGACATATAGGTTTGCTTCCCTTAAAGCTGACTCAACAACAAATATAAACAATAAATAAGGAGCAACTAATATTTTTCTTGTCGACATGACCACTTAGGTATCCGTTTCAAACCGAAGTACAGACCATCACACACCCCAGGTGTACACGAGAACCAACCTCATCTTTCAGCCACATTTTTACATGAAAAATAAATTAATTTAAAGGCAAACTATTCCATACCGATTCATATTTTGGTAGAGCCAGTTCTGACGAGGTTTACGAAGCAAGTCATCCGATTGAGTAGCTAAAAGCTACTCAATATCTGTAGACTACATGATGGTATATCCTCTTTAGATCATGTCCCCACACACAATCTTCATTGCATCGAAAAAAATACTAACTGTTGTTACGAAGAGAACCATCTTAACTTGGCAAGGAATATTATCATTCTACACGCAGATAAGCTTACCGCTTTCACCATCAGACGAACACGACCCAGTTGTAACCTTCACCAAGGCGCTACTGCACTCTAGCGTAGATAAAGAGCACTACCACATCTCAACTCCCAAGAATTTGAATGCAGCTGTCAAAATCCAGTGTACTTACGGTCGAGGCGAGTTAGTATTGTCACACTAGTAATGGAATGACATTGTAAAACCCAGAATTTTGATGTACAGAAAGGAACAGTATGCGATAGTTGAAAGGCATAACTGAACGAGAAATGTTATTATCAAATGTTATGGATGTATGTTTATTATGAAACGATACTGTCAGATGGAAGGAGAGATATAAATATTTATTATGAACTTGAACGTGAGGGAAGATTATTGTTATTTTTGTAACAGACACAGGCAGACTTGGAATTCAGAATTAAGCGATAAATTGTAACAAAGTAATATGTGAAGTGAAGGAGGAATTATGTGGAAAGCATTTGGACATAGCACGAGATGTATAATCGATAGAGGAGTTTGTAGGAAGGAGAGAGACGTATTCATGAAAGTTGTTACAGTCGTAATCTCTAGTAGGAATACTAAATATCATACTTTGATGATAGTAATTGATATGAAACGGTAGAAGTTTGTGAACGTGCTAAAAGAAAGGGAAGTTGATGAAATGTATTTGCATTAATGAAAGGCGTAACTAAAGGCGCGACAATATGCTACGTGAGTTATTGAAGGATGGTTTTGTAATATTTAGTGATGAGGAAGAGAAGTCATATGTTGTATTTGGAGGTAATAAGAGTGTGGGAGTGAGGATTCATGCCACACACACTCGATTTTCGGTTGAATAGCTTATCTGAACAGTCTTGCATTGTTAGTTTGTTTTATTATTTATTATTGAAATACCAGAGTTGTACACTAAGTGATGAAATATTAACTTTACTGTTCGTATTTTTGATTCACATGGAATCGACACACAAACACCTATTTTGGCTAGTTTATTGTGTGAGATACGCAGAAAGTTGGAAATACACGTAAAATGAAGATGATCAGACAGGAAGAAAGTGATAAGATGAACTCTAATGTATTAGAGACAATTATTTTATATCGTGCGGTACGCGATTATGTATAAACTGTAAATACGTTGTTATTTTAGTGTTAATTATTATTTTAGTATATTTCGGAACATAAGATTAAAATTGAAGACTTTAACGTATGTATTATATAGGGAGGATATTTGTTGCGATGAGCGTTAAAGCATAAATATTTAGTAAACAAATAGGACAGACATTACTGTCAGTAATTCAACTCTGTATTTAATTAAATGTTATTAAGCAAGAGATATTTGTTGCAATAGGATAAAATGCAAGAAGACTCTTATTAAACGCATCAGGCCTAAGTGAGGCACATATAATTATTTTATTTTATATTTTGGTGAAGGGAAGATTTTTGTCATGTGATACATTTTATTATTAATAAATGGCAAGAACATTTTAGTCTTGCTCAGTTTTTTAGAACTATTTCTTTGATTCAATGCTTAATTACACTAGAACGATACCGCTAGCTAGATGCACGCAGATGATCGACGACTTATCTTAACGCCCGAGAGCCGAGTTGCTCGTTAATGCTCCACCTTTATTTTGTTTATATTTTCTGTATTGATTGCAACTAGTTAGTAGTATAGTTAGAGATGTATATATGTGTTCCTAGGGTTCCCTAGTCATCAGTCTGGTGAGAGTTGTTTAACTCATAGCCGGGTGTTGACATTCTCACGATCCTATTACCATCTGTGCGGATTTGGGACTGTGCTCTAGAGGAATTCGGGCGCATATATAATATATCTAATTGATGGTCGCCCAACTAGTGTGGCTTCGACATTGTCGAATGCATGGGTCTATTGAATTTGTTAATTTGAATTCCCAGTGCTGAGTGACCAGCGGTTGTGTCGAATTCGTTACACTAGGTGATATTTCGTAATCACGGCTATTTTAAGCATGTTTGGTGTACGACACAGTCGTGTTTTGTTTGTATTTTAAAATCCCGATCCCAATCTAACAAGTTGAGGAGATGAATTCCCGTTGTTTGATATGTGGAGTACAATTCGTTGTGAGGCATATATTGCATTGTTCCGGCGAAATAATTTTTGGTCGAATATAACGATAAATGTAAAGTGATGTCATATTTAAATACATTTTGGTTATAATTAAGTGTTGAAGCAAGCTCAGTGTTAGGTAATTGATAGTGATAGATACCGTTAGCGTTAGTATTGACGTAGGTAAGGTAGGAGAACATATCTACGGGATGCGTGAGTATATCGTAAGAAATTATAAATGTTGGCCATTCTGGAATTTCGCTGTGTTTAGTATAGTAATACTTCCCATATTTTTCTCATTGTATAAAATTATGTCGTCTGAGGGCATGACCTACATAAGGTCGATACTGGAGCAGATGAGGAGCAGTCAGGAAGGATTAACTGCCGAAGTTGAAGCCCTACACACTATTACACATGAAAACACTAAAAAGATAGGGAAAGAGATTAAGAATACTACAGCAGCCTTGAAGGAAGAGAGTAAGTTAGCGCAAGATGAGATTAAGACAGCCTTAGAAAGGACACAAGAAGAGAGTAGACTAGCGAGAGAAGAAAGTAAGAAAGTACAGGAATAGATTAAGATGTATTTAGAAAGGACACAAGAAGAAAATCGATTGCCACAAGAAGAAGCGAAGAAAGCACAGGAGGATATAAAGAAAGCTCTAGAGAAGACCCAGAATGAAGGAAGAGTATCACAGGAAATGAGCAGATTAGCTGAGGAAGAAAGTCGACTGGCACAAAACGAAGCCAGAGAGAAACAGGAAAAGGCACAAGCAGATGCAGAGAAGCGGCTACAAGAGCTACAGCAAACTCTACAAAATAGCATAGATGCTATAAAGGTTGACAACACAAACAATTTCAACACAATTTCAGGGTCCCAAGGTGAGTTGCAGCATCAGCTGGTACAGTTGGTGAGCTCCAACAAAAGGTAACAAATCAACAACAATTGATATCTGAGGGCATAAATGTGGATATAAGTAGGGGGGTAAGGGGGGTTCTGCTTCGCCCATTTTATTTGTACCCGGCTGTACATGTTAAATAATTAATATCTGGTGAACCCATGGTCGGATGTTGACAAATGAGGTGTTTTTGGACTCGAGCTGATGGGGGCTTTGCTATGGACCACTCGATAAATTTAAAAAAAAATGAAAATTGTTGTTTTTGAAAATAGACGATAGTTAAAAAACCAAACATGATAGAACGTTGTGCAATAGCTTAAACGAACGATCTATATGTCCTTTATTTTTTATAATAAAACTTTTTAATTTTTATATTTTTTGAAAAAAGGATAATTTTGAAATTCTTATATTTTGGAAACTAAAGGGATTACAAAAAAATTTGTTTGACATAAATGATTGGCCCTGACCCCCTCTACCCGCAAAATATATTTCAAGCCTCTAGGACTAAAACTGTGTAGTAGTGCTAGAATGGGGGTTCTACTTCCTCTCCTACTTTCACATAAACTTTGGGCGATATTTCCCGAACGCGTGGTCGGATTTTAACGAACGATGTATTGTTCGCGTTGGGATGACATTCTCTTGGCTAAGCATGTGTGTTGTATTTAAAAAAATTGAACATTTTTGTTTTTTGGTTTGGCGCTATTTTGGAAACGGAGAATTTTGGGAAAAAGTTTGTTTGACGTTAATGAAAGGTGGGTATGCCCTCTAGGTGGATAGCAAGTTTCAAGGGTGTGGGAGGAAAAACAAAATGATAGCCTACTATCTCGTGAACATTGGTGATCATTGGCGAACGGATGGTCGGATTTTAACAAATGAGGTGTCGTTGGACTCGAGCTGACGTCCTATTTCCTATATATCACTCGTTATATTTTTCAATTTTTTTTGAAAAATGTTTTCGAAAGTAGGCAATAGTTTGAAAACCAAACAAGATAGAATGCTGTGCCATAGTTCAAACCAATGGTCCTATGACCTTTATTTTTTATAATAAAACTTTTTTATATTTTGAGATTTGTTGAAAACCCTTAAATTTTGAAGACCACCTACCTGCTTACAGCTTTTGCGGCCCTGGTACTCGTCTTCAAGATCGTTTGAGGGGAGGGGATATGGGGATTAATGCTTTGGATCATGCATGTCGTAATCATGACATAGCCTATAAAAACAGTGATCCCACACTAAGACTAAGTGATCCCTGCCCCCTCTACCACGAAAATAAATGTCAAGTCTCTAGGACAAAAAACAATGAATTTTAATTATTTTTTATTTTTTTAAATACAAACGTGTTTGTAGACAGAGAGCCGGTAGCGCTTGACGTATGTTACAACGAGGCTATTATTGGCCACGGTGGATACGGGAAATGGCTATTTCGACGGGGCGATGTATGGCAAAACGAGGGGTCGCTTTTCGATATATTTTTTTTCCTATGACAGGTGAATGAAGGCGAATATTTTCGAAAATCTCTTATGATGATCTTTAAAATAGGTTAGTAAAAGCTTGACCAGTAACCAAATAAAATTCATAATGCTATGAGACGAATGTGACTAGCAGACAGAATGGAAAAAACAATATCTGCTCCAGAGGCCTGCGAGAAGCTTGGCTCGCCGGGTGACAGGATGTGACATGTTATCGCGTTTCAGGAATGTGGCCAGAGCAGACAACAGGCCAATGAAAATTACCGTGACGTAGAGGTCACTTGGAGGTCGAACAATATCGCAACGACGTCAGAGAAATAATGCAGTAAGCGAGTATAACTCCTCCCCCTACCATTGCCATAGCCAATTACAGGGCAAGAGCGATGTTAACAGCTGTGGTAAGAGGAACACAGGGCGAGGGGCTGGGCGAGGAGAGGAGAGCAGGGGGTATTAGAGTGTTGATCATGATATGACACACAGTCTGCCATTACTGTTTTAAACGCTACAGTGTAAACATAGGCTGTGCCTTATGTGTATAAAATTAATTGCATTCGTGTGCTCAACCCCAGTTGGATACATTATATATTTGAGGTAAGTGTTGGAATAACACTGTTTATTTTATTTTATGCTAATCAATGATTAAATGATTATTGGTTTACAATTTGATTGATGTATTGTAATTTTTTTGTTTTAGATAATTGGCATACCTGGCGTTGGGAGACAGAAACCCCATTCCACTCGAACCTAGGGAAAGGCAAACGCAGGGCTTTTCACAAAGCAAGGTAATATTTTTTTTGTTATATATAAAAAACCTGATTTTTATTTTATTTATTTATTTATTTTTGTTTATGAAAGGTGCTATTTGAAATAGATATACTCATGGTGATTTATTTTTTTATTTCTTTTTTTAGTGTGTGTTGGAAAAAGGCTTGTCCACTACAGCTACTGATGAAAACCCGCAATGTGTGTGTTTTGGGCTATTGCTTACCTGGCAGTCTACGGCTGAAAACTCTGGTGAAATTGTTCGGTTTATAAAAATCATGTCTTTTGCCACTGCTACAGATACATTAACTTGGGAGCCTCTTGAGTCCTGTTTCAAGTTACGAGTGTGCTCTGGCCGCATAGTGAATGTTAGAGAGAGTTTAATCCCAAAGGACTTTGACAAATCTTGTTTTGAAATTTTTAAAGTACAAATTTGTACAGCGCAAAGGTTGCATGCGGCTTTAAAGGTCAATACACAACTCGTGTGCGATTTCATATATAAAAACAAGGACGGTGAGCATAAAATACCATTTTATATTGGCAGTAAAATGCAAGAGCTTTTGAAAGCCAATAATCTGAACGAATGGTATCAAAGCCATGTGGAGATTGCCTTGCTATCAAAATATGATAAACTGCAACAAGGACCTAGTGGTTTAGCGTTAGACAAAATCCATTACCTACAAATCAACATTTGTCATTTCAACCCGTTGAATGCTGGGTCTAGCTTTATTTACATACCACCAGCAATAGCTTCGGAAAAGGCGGTGTTGAATATTGAGAACCAGGACAATGATTTCTTTCTGTGGGCTGTGGCTGCCTATTTGCAGCCAGCTCAAGATCGTAATGCTAACAGACCAGCAAAGTACAAGGCCAAGTTTAATGAATTAAAACAAACATTAAATTTAACTCGAGTGTCTTTCCCTATGGACTTAACCGAGACCCATAGGTTTGAACAAGATAACCAGGACTTTTCGTTCATGGTGATGAGATTGTTGGTCCTCTTTATGCCACAAAGGAACCGAAACGACACCACATTCATCTTTTATATTTATATGTGGGAAAGGTGAATCACTATTGCCTAATTAAAAGCTTAAGTAGATTGCTAATCAGTCAAATGTCTAAGAAAAAGTGTACAAAACATATTTGTGATCGTTGCCTGCAATATTTTACAACCCTTACGCTTTTAGAACGTCATAGGGTAGATTGTGTTTCTGAGGAAGCGGTGAGATTGATATTGCCACAAGGGGACAAGGCTATGTTAAAGTTTAAGGACATTCATAAGCGTGACACTGTTCCCTATGTGGTGTACGCAGATTTTGAAGCTCTCACCACACCCATGGCGGGATGTGAACCAGATCCACCATGAGCTCAACCACACCCATTCAAAAACATGAACCTTTTGCCATATGATTTAATGTGGTGTGTGCCTATGACCCCACACAATCCGTTTACAAATACCGTGAGCGGCCAGATTGTGCCAGATGGTTTTTGGAAGAACTTGTTAAGTTGGCCGACCATGTACAGGGATTACTGGACCAACCAGTACCCATGAGCCTAACGCCACAACAGCAACAGCAGTATGAGCATGCCACGACATGCTATATTTGAGAAAAGCCACTGATCAGTGCTGAAGACACAGTTCTTGATCACTCACACTTTACAGGAGAGTTTCGTGGAGCTGCACATAGTAAATGCAATTTGAACTTTTCAGCGCCTCGTTTCATCAGTGTATTTTTCCACAATCTGGCAAATTATGACATTCAGTTTTTGATTCGTGAATTGGGTCATGTCAACAAGGGCTCGTTTACCATTATCCCCCAAAACCATGAGCGTTTTACAGACCTGACATGGCGGTTGAGCAACTTTAGCATTCGTTTTTTGGATTCCTCTAAGTTTATGGCATTCTCACTAGACAGTCTTGTGAATGGCTTGAATGAAGAGGAATTAAAAATACCAGAATGCATTTTAATTATCCTAAGCAATTTCAATTGTGTATTCGGAAAGGTATATTCCCGTATGATTTCTGCAACAGCTGGGACGTGTTAAAGCAAACAAAACTCCCACCACAAGAGAAATTTTACTCGAAACTAACACGCAGCACCATTTCCGACGAATACTATGCACATGCATGTCAAGTTTGGGGAGTGTTTGACATGACGACGCTAAGTGAATATGCTATGCATTACCTAAAACTGGATGTATTGCTACTCACCGATGTGTTTCAAAAATTACGTGAGTTGTGTCAGCACATTTATGGTCTTGACCCGGCTCACTATTATACGAGTCCTGGGCTCCCGTTCGATGCCGCTTTGAAATACACTCAAGTGGAATTGGATTTACTCACTGATGTAGACATGGTTCTATTTTTTGAAAAGGGCATTCGTGGCGGCTTTGTGTCGCTTAACCAACGCCATGCCGAAGCGAACAATGTCTACATGCCTGATTATTCACCAGACAAATCGGAATCATACTTAATGTACTATGACGTGAATAATTTGTATGGTTACGCCATGAGTCAGCCTTTGCCCTATGGGAAGTTTGCTTGGCTGACAGACAAACAAGTGTCAGAATTTGATATGATCAAGGCTAGCCAAGAAACAGGCCGTGGATATGTCTTAGAAGTGGATATTGAATATCCCTCATCCTTGTACGATGAACATGCCGATTTCCCATTCTGCCTAGAGCAAATGCTCCCCCCTGACAGTAAAGTGAAAATTGAAAAACTCATGGGTACACTTTACAACAAAAATCGGTATGTGCTACATATCCAAATGTTGGTGCAATGCCTCGCCCAAGGCTTAGTGTTGGAGAAAATCCACAGGGGTATTTCCTTTGCCCAAAAACCATGGCTCGAGCCATACATGCGACTCAACTCAGAGCACCGACAAATGGCAACACAGCAGTTTGAATTTTTTTAAATTAATGAACAACTGCATCTATGGCAAGTCCATAGAGAATGTCCGCAAATACCGTGACATTAAATTGGTGAATGTCTGGGAGGGGCGGTGGGGTGCCCGGCGGTTCAATGCCAAGACAAATTTCAAATCGATCTACATTATCGATGAGGATTTTGCCACTATTGGATTGAGTAGGACCAGCGTGACCATGGATAAGCCCATTTTCTTGGGCCAAGTCATTTTAGACTTTTCTAAATCGGTCATGTATCGATTCCACTATGAGTTTGCCGAACGCCATTTTTAGGACGTATCTCTTTTGTATATGGATACAGACTCATTCATTTACCACATTCGCCACTGCAGCCCCTATGACGTCATGAGGCAGCATAGTGACTGGTTCGACACCTCTTCGTATAGTGCTGACTTCAGCTGCCCATAAAAAACAAGAAGGAAATGGGTGTTTTAAAAGATGAATGCGGTGATTCCATTATGACGGAATTAGTAGGTTTGGCTTCGAAAATGTATGCTTATCGCACACTAGACTGTAAGGAAGCCAAAGGAGCAAAAGGTGTAGGTAGAGCAGTGGTAAAATCGCTACGTGTAGACGATTACTTAGCGGTTTTACGCAATGGCAAAGCTATGTCCCATACACAGTGCAGGATACAATCCAGCAACCATCATTTGTATCTTGTGGAACAGAGAAAACGCACCCTCGCCTCCATGGATAACGAACGTGTGTGGGCTGATGACCTGTTCACCAGCCTGCCCTGGGGTTATGACCGCAAGGAGGAGGAGGTATGATTTCACTGTTCGTTTAGGGACATGGCTTTTTGTAAATTGTAGATATAGTATGTTGTAAATATTGGTTTTTGTCATTGTATATAGAATTTTTGCAAATAGTGGCAACCTACTTTTACCTTTTGCTCTTAAAGAAAAGTTCTATGCAACCTTATTAGCCTACTTTCGATTTTTGCAAAAAATGAAAGTAGACTTATGAGATCAACACAGGGCGAAAAAAGTGTGTCTGTCTGTGTGTGTGTATGTGTGTGTGTGAGTCTGTGTGTGTGTGTATGTGTGTGTGTGAGTCTGTGTGTGTGTGTGTGTGTCTGTGTGTGTGAGTGTGTGTACTCTGAATGTCTGTCCCCCCTATCAATTCGAACACGGCGAATGCGAATTGAACGAAATTTGGTACAAATGTAGCACTAGCAAAGGACACCTCAGTGTCATGTTTTATATCGCCGCCATCTTTACTAAAACTGAATGGCGGCCACTCAAACGTTCAAAACGTAAAATCAAATAACGACTAACCAAATCATCCGATCTCTACCAAATGTTGTAACAACATACCTTCGTATAGGATGCGTCTTGTGACCAAACTACAAGGTCGTCCGCCATACCATTTCAGGATGGCAGCCGTGCGAAATATGCAAACTTTATAATCCATATCATGGGACCCACCAGTTCCGATTATCGAGCCGAGAATCGTTTTAACTGTTCTAAAGGAAGAGGCAC
Organism: Meconema thalassinum; assembly: GCA_946902985.2. Taxonomy (NCBI): domain Eukaryota; kingdom Metazoa; phylum Arthropoda; class Insecta; order Orthoptera; family Tettigoniidae; genus Meconema; species Meconema thalassinum. The sequence continues at coordinate 1,215,865,090 of OX336388.2, forward strand.
GTTCGAAATTAAAAGTTTATTTTGTAATACTATAGTGCAGACGTGATTTTAAAAAGCTGAGCTGATTCAGTAATAAGACAAGATGGCAGCGGATATCTTGTGCCTGACTTATATTTCACTAATTTGAGTATTGCATGCAATATAGCGTACTGATAAAAAATAAATAAACTTTGTATAAAATGCTTTATATATAAATAATATACTCCAGTGATGAAATCGTTTAGTATAAATCATTAATTGCTAACAAATTCTATGTAAGTCATGTTATATAGAACGATATTCGTTGACACAATTAGCTCAGTGGTAGAGCGTTAACCTATCGCTCAAATGCCTCTGGTTCGAACCCGATCAGAGCTAGGTTTTTTGCTTGAAATGTTATATGTATATTGTTTTGTAATGACTCAGATGTTTTAAAATTAAGCGTTATATTGTGCATATTATGGTGTAAAATATATATTTAATTAAAACATAATTCGCCAGCAGATGTACTCGAGACATCTAGCTGCCAAGAAGGTAACTGCACGTCGACCTACTTATTAACTTCCAGATTTTATTGAAAAGTTTCTTCTTCTGGCCGCTAGAATGCACTCGCTCTGTTAGGATTATATTGTTCGATATTTCACCAATAGATGTCACGACTAGTCTACGTGGGGCTCCATTGATTACTATACCATTGGCATTCTATGCGCATCGAATTTGAAGAATGACAAGATGATACTACGATACATTTTTACTTTTTATTTTAAAGGGTTTGTAACAGCCTATTTTGCGTTACTTGAAAATGTTATTTGAAGTAAAGAACAAAACGATTTCACATAGTAGTTTGTATACACACGTCTCTGTAGGGTCATGGAAAGATTTGTTAATTCAATTAGGGTTTTCGATTCCCGGTCAAAGCATGTGAGATTTTCGAAGTGAAATGCCATGTCCTGTGGTTCGGATTCCACGTAAAAAGGAGGTCCCGTGGCTCATAATCACAAGATTCACGGTCACGTAAAACTACAATCTTCCTTCCTTTTTTTTCAATTAGGGTTGTGAAAGCCATGCACAACCAGACGTGTAAAGACATGCCTCAACTCAAGGTTGGATGTTGGCCACGGCAGGTCGTATATGTAATAATAATAATAATAATAATAATAATAATAATAATAATAATGTTATTGGTTTTACATCCCTTTTAACTACTGCTGCTTTTAGAGACACCGGGGTGCTGGAATTTTGGCCCGAAGGGGATCTTTAACGTGCCAGTAAATGTACTGACACGGCTTCCTCGCATTTGTGCACCCTCAAATGCCAGCTGACTGCGCCAGGATACGAACCTGCAACCTAGGGCCCAGCAAGCGAGAACGTTACCGCTGAGCCACGCAGCCAGTCCGGTCGATTATGTCTCCAGATCCATAACATTCTTGATATACTTCTTATCTTTCTTTCTTTCTTTCTTTCTTTCTTTCTTTCTTCAATGATGGTAGCAGTTTTTATCTAGGTTGTGGCGTTTGGTAGAGGTAAATCGTTTCTAAGGTCTTCAACAAAGAATAGTTCTATTATACTCTTTGATAATAACGAGTTATAACTATACTCATACATTTAGGAGAAAGTAGGCTATATGTTCTTTACTGAACATCTTGTTTTTATTTTTTATTTTGAATTTAACCGAGTTCGGAATTGGACAATGGTATATAGTTTGATTCTTTTAAAGCTGTACAAAGTTGTAGTGTTTTTAAATATGAAATGAGTAATAGTATTGTTTAGTAACTTTAATGACTAGTATTTATATTTTTTTGTAATGGAAAAATTTTAACTAAAAAAAGTTATTTTGGGATCAGCGTGCATGTCGAGAATGTGCTTTTGGGAATAAATAAAGTGGTTGTGTTTGTTCCCAAAAAGACAGGTATGGTTGTGTGAGTAGAGAGAAAGCTGGTGTGTATGTATGACCAGAGCAAACACATTGAGTTAGGGTGGGTGGGTAGGGGGAAATTTTCACTTATATACTCATTTTTGTTTTGTCGATAGTTTATTTTCTTTGAAATGTAGCGGTAAATAGACATTATTTTTGTAAAAACAGTCTTACCTGCAGTAGTCGTAGACCTCTACGTTTCTCAAAACACACATAAACACATTGCAGCAGCATCATGGTCAAGCACTCTTATCAACTTTATTGACAAATCTCATCTCTCGACATACACCAAATGGAAAAATGTGTAAACAGCAAAATGGAAAATCCGTGCTTCGATATCACCAAAATTCAAAAACGCAAAACTTGAAACGAACTATTTTAAAAACTGGAAATGGCCATGTGTGAAATGTAAAAATTCAAAAACTTCAAACGGTCATTTTTAAAAAGTGTCATCAACAAAATGGAAAAATCCATATCATTAAAAACACAAAACTTGAAACAGACATTTTTAAAAACTGTAAATTGCAAATTGGCAAATGACAATGTGTGAAAATGTGAAAGTGAAAAATCAGCCCATCAATATCACGATTTTTTTTATTAAAAAGAAACATCGTGTTCTGGTAAACCTTTGTTTTATTCCATAACCATAGGGATTGACAAAAGAAAAAATGGAATACAAACACATCCCAATTCCTCACTCCTCAATTCCTTAATGTTCATATATATACATCATCAACTTTCCTTTCATAGCACTCATCACAATCAGGGCTGCCATCCTTTCACCCACTGAGGCATCACAGGATGTGAAACGTTGTTTAGCTTTTTTCAATAACAATTTATCTGCCACATGTATTAAACCAGGATGACTATGGCGATAAGATAGGCCATGTTCTTTGCATGCTTGATCCAAAAGATTAATGGGTACATCACCACGCTGCAAACGTTTATCAAGATGAGTTCCAGGGCCACAAGAACGATAACCTGGAAGATGGATTTCGAAAGGTAAGTAATGAATCACTTTGTCAATGACGCCATTGCCAGAACAGGTCTGGCATATCCTTTTCCATCGATGGTGAAAAGGTTTGGTCTTCCTCCTCCTCTGTGGACGATGTTTGTGTTTGTTGTTGTTGCTGCTTTTTCTCGCCATGACACCCGTGGAATGATTCAACAAAGTCTTTACACGGACTTTTATGACCGTGATACAGTTTCACTAGCTGACAAGTCGCGCCCTGACGCATAGAGGGTATTTTTTGCCATGGCCACTTGCTTATGGTGATCGTAATCCGTACAGGGTTGCAATTCACTCAACACAGGGTCTTGAGTCCATGATTTTGGTACATGTTGCCAGATTTCTTTCACCGCGTTGGCGGCCACATAATAAATGAACGACTTGGGCAGCGCTAAGAGTTCCTCTTTGGTAAAACTGTCTAGTTTATTTTTGCACACAAAGAACTTCCCGATGGCTTTGTCGGTAGCCTTGCCTTTCTCCATGGTATCACGTGTTGTAGATGTTTACACGTCGCTTGTAGAAATCTCACTGGCGTCATTCACAGGTAAATTTGAGTTATAATTTTGTTCAACAACTCCCAGCAGGAATGGGTGGTTAACCAATGAAAGAGATGCCACGCATGCGCTAGGGCTGTATGGGTAATGTTGCCACAGGAACAAGTATCCATCAGCGTTTGCAGTGAGGGGCAGCCCTACTCCATGAGGTCGATACATTGACAGTAGGACGCCAAAAATGGTTGCAACCATTCACGTTTTTCATTACCTTTCACAAATACTACATTGGCCGAGGGCAAGTGTGCTTTCATGACCACGTCCAAATATTTATAGGAAATGGTTCCTTGATTCCAGTCTAGTTGCCTATGATTTTCAATCCACTGGGTTTGTTTGCGGTCTTTTTCACACAACAAATCAAAAGCATGGGGCGGTTTAAATAGCAAATGCATAGCTTGCGATATCCAAAACGTGGTACAATCTATAATGGCCACTTGTTGAAATATAAATTTGTTGTCACCAATTTTAAACCCTTGGCAATCCACAATGAGTGTGCGCAACATGTTGCCGCTTGCCTGGACCAAGTTCAACTGACGACTGACTGACAATCAATGACTAAGGTGTGGTCATGACATGGGCTTACCAGCCATGCTAGTTTGAAGAAAAAAGGTTAGGGTAGGACAGGAGGACATGGAAAAAATAAGAATTTTAGAATTACATCATTTTATTATCATAACACGTCTTACAGGCTTTTGTCATTTTGGGATAAGGACGATACCAACTCTTACAACAATATAGTCTCTTGTTTTTGTAACGTCCATAACACCGATGATGTCCCAATGTCTCTAAACTAGGCGTTTTCGATGGTGAGCTGCTTACTGAAGCACCATGGACACCATACGGTCCACACGTATCGTAACTTGTTTTTTCATCACTCAGGGACACGAGTGAGGGATAGCTTGAATGACAGGGTATATTTCCCACCTCCATTCTGCATAGGTAGGGGCAGGCAGGTAACCAGCGCTGATGTTCCTGCATGGGTTCATCGCCCTCCTGCCATTGGTCTATGATGATGGGACAAAAGGCACATTTCACTTAATCTCTTGTTTTTAAATAGTAGAATCCAGCGGCCGCCAAGGCTTTAGGGTTTATGAAAGGCACTGGCCATGTTGCAAAAGTCTTGAAACGTTGTTCCTCAGAGCTTAAATTCGTGGCTGTGACTTCTCTTGATGCTTTAAAGCAAGACATGACTGAGCGGCTTGACGTGGGTTGACCTGTTATTTATACACTCGTCACTTGATTGGACAGTGGATAATAGTCGACTTGTTTGTGATGAATAATCAAACAGTAGGCTGTCATATTGGCTGGTACATTGTCATGCATTTCAAAATCTAGTCGAATGTCAATATTGGATGGCTTGACAGACTCTTCCAGGTAAGAACAGTCAAAAACAATCAGTGGCGCCCTTGCCTTAAACGCTTGGGGTAGCAGCATGGGGCCGTTCTCTTTTTGATAATACGACCATCGAAATTTTGAAAACGAGTCGTACAGGGGGCCAAATTTATTTTTTGAAAAATCCAAATCCAGTCCTTCATAGGGAAACACAGCTCCGTTGAGGAAAAGACGTGCATTTCTCAATTGCAGGTGATCAAATTGCGTGGCATCTTTGGTTTGTTCATACTTGCGATTCGTTTGAAAACCTACGATAATGTAGAGAGGTCTCTCTGTATAGCGAGCTGTTTTTACAGACCAACTGTGTGTGTTGGTGGTGGGCAATAGCGGGAACTCATGGAGTGCCCAGCTTCTAAATTCCATGGGTAGAGGCATATCTCTCTTTACCATCTTGAGTATGTCCAGTTTTTTGCTATCGCCAAGGGTCACATGGGGCACTTTCCGTAGCAAGCGTTGTAGTTGAATTTTTGAATCTATGGGGGGCATTGTCAGCTCCCTTGGGTGCAATATTATCACTCCTGTCTCTCACCAGATAAAGCACTTGCCTTGCGTTGACCACAATGCGCTGGTTGTCTTCGGCAAAGCCTAAAATCAGTTTAAGAGGTAAATATCCAGTAAAGGTCCCATCGGTGTGTACCATCCAGTCATTGGTCGAGTCAGGGCACCAACCTGCCATGCAAAGTGTTTTACCTTCTTCCTCACTATAAGAGGGATATAGTTTCATGACACTGGAAATACCCACATTTCGAGTGCTATCCACCACGATATCGTTAATGACAAACCGCACCTCAGAAAAGAGAAAGGCCAAACCATGGTTGGCAAACTTGGATGTGGTGGGTGTAGAGCCATCGGCTTTGGTGAGCCGACCTTCGATCTGAATGAGACTTTCATGCGGTAGGGTGTAAATATCTTGGTTGTTGATAACAAATTGAATTTCATCATTGTTATTGAGTCCAGGTGTTTGAGCTTGATAGGAATGGAGATCAATTCTTTCCATTCCTGGTTGCTCCTCGATGTGGTTCGCTACCTCTAGGATAGAATTCATCATGGGGGTTGACGTGGTAACCCAAATGCTGTAAAATATGCTTGTCATTAGATGTTAACGTGTATTCACGTGGCAAACAACTAACACCTTTGCTAGACGGTGTTGTTGCTTTATACACAAACTTCATAGTGGCTTTAGCACCAACTTGTAAGTCACTGGTGTGGTAGAATCTAGATCAATGAGTTGTTGCTCTCTATTGATCAGTCTTAATGTTATATTACTAATACTATCGACAGCCACAGAATGAAAAAGCACCACTGGAGGGTTTTCACGAATAATATAGCCATTGGGCGATGTCACTATAAAGTCATTAAGCGAATGCGATGGTTCTTGTTCGGTGTACACTTGGCTGATAATATTACACGTTACCGACACATGATGGTCCGCAATGAATTTCACTTCATGATCCGATTCATGTTTCTTGTTGGGCTCCAACACGCGTGGTTTAAATCCTAGTAATGGACCAATGGAATCGGGACGTGTTTTAAAGTCAATTATGAATGTGGAGAAAATACTGCAGCGATGAATGTTGATATTTCCTACAAGTTCAAACTTGCGCGTTCCATCGATAAATGATTTTAAACCATATTCATTGATCAACACCACATAAATATGTTCATAAATGTCATCGATCGTGTATCCACCAGAGTTCAGGGTGAGCACTGAATCATCATAGTAAAACTTGTTGTTCACATTTTCACGTATGTTGTATATTTGATTGTACGTTTCAAGAGAAACAAGTCCCAAACCATAGGGTTTTGCACTCAATTCGATAGGCGGGTAAAAGTCTAGGCTAACTTCAGGTCCACGTCCATGCAGTGTAAACGTTTTGCTTTCTGCCGACATACTGTTGACGTTTTTGCCTAAGCTGCGTCTTATATAAAATAATTAAACACAAACGTCCACACTGTTGGCTGTTAAACGTTTGCACACGTTTCACATTTTAATATATCTTGATCCTGTTTCCAAAATAGGTAACTAGTTCCATGGGCGGGGGTAAATTCCCAAAACTGTCAAAGTACCATACGGTGGATCCCTCTTTGACATAAGCTACATAATGCGTTCCTGGTCCTCGGTGATCATCCAAATTGACAACAGCACATTCCTGTCTCCAGGGTCGTGGGGGTAATTGGTTTCGCATAAACACGCCTCGAAAATGAGAAAGCTTTAGTTGCTTAGCATAGATTTCCACTTGTTGATGCGTCAGGGCATGTCTTGCTATGACTGAGGTTATTATTTTTTTAATACTTCAAAACGGTGAAATCCCAAATCCTTGCTGATAAAAGGCTGGCTTTAAATTGGCATTTCTAGCCCCCATAGCAATCGCTTCCATCGTTTCATTATGTCGCTGACTTTCTTTGAGTTGTTGCTTGCCCTGCTGCGCGGCTTTAATGGTTTTCGCCACTGCACTGGCGCCGCCCAAAAGTGAACCCAGAGCAGCCAGACCAGCAAATAAAGCAGGTAAAAATCCAGCTCGTTTGGGGACGGGAATCACTCGCCCTTGGTTTGAACCCTGTCGCTGACGTTTGGGAATAACACGTCTCTGTGCTGCTCGAAGGGCTTTCCTTATGGTCAACACATTTATTTTAATTTTTTCTTTCGCAAGGGTTTGTCCATGTATATCTTAGGCCCAGGCTTAGCCAAAGACAAAGTCCTTTTTTTAGTCTTTCTCACCACATACCTTTGTTTCACCATGATGATAATGACCAACAAACTTTCACAAGAAAGTTAAAATCCCAACTAACGTCAGATTGTTATTTCATGGCTGTATATTCCAATTCCACATAAAGTGGGAAATCGTTTATGGTTTTTCCCGCTTGCTTTTCATCCCATGTCAACAGGAGATGAAAGGATAATTCGTCTCCTGCATTGACCATTTCATGGTTATGGACCAACATCCTATGATCGTTTATCTGTATTTGTAAATGGTTCTCATCAGGTATGGCGTATTTGATGTGAATGGTTCCATCATAGTGTAATCGATAGTGGCTTAAACCCGAAGCAAGCACACAGGTCAAGTGCTGATCATGGACTAGCGGTAAATGGTTTCTGTCATTCACAGGTTTTTCATTTGTCAGATACACTAAAAATATAGATGGGATAAATTTGTAAAGCCTTTTTCATTTCATAGGTCATGTAACGCTTGGTACAAACATCGTCTTCGTCTTGTGGGTCTTCCACGTGAATAATCCGATGGTGATTAGCGCTATAGCCATTCACCGTAAGCTGAGGTACTTTGTCATAAAACTCATACACTTTGTTATCCACATACTTTTTTGTATTAACTTCTGTAGAAACTTGAGGATGTTTAACATGGGTTAACCGTTTTCCCTTAAAGTCATAATCTCCCTGTTTAGTGCGTGGCACTATTGACCTATCCACAGAGTGTTTATTAGCAGCATCTGTTTCTTGTTTAGGATCATGTATGGGGACAGACCTAGCTTTGGCCATCAACGCACGTCCAAAGACATCCATCGCCAACCTGTAGTATGAGTCTACTGTTTCTATGACAAGGCTCGGTGTCCTGTATATAGACAGCCTGCTAGCCTGTCTAAGCCTTAGTTGATATTGTACCCGATACCTAGTTGAGGCTATCGGCTACGCCAGTTGTGATCGAGCCATAGTTGAGATTTGTGGGCAAAGAAGAAAAGATAGCGCTCAGATCGAGTCAAGAAGAATGGTAGGAAATGACGTAGGAGGCCGAGGGAGAAGGAGGCACTACCCCTCAAGTATATGGAATTATGGGAGAAATACTGGATAATTATAAAGATCGATATGGAATAAAACCTTATATAACCTCAGAAGAGAAGGAAATACCATGAAATCTTATTGGTGATAACTTGAAGAAAGGCAGACAACTCCTTAATTTATGTTATAACTTAATTGCCGAAATAATAGTGGTCGAGGTTATAGCTGTGACGTCTGACGGCGGAAGGAAGGGGAAAGTCACGTGCTAGAGCCGGGAGAGGCAGCCGAACGCAGTGACACTATCAGAACGAAAGAAGTATTCCAGCAGTCAAGCTAAGCAGATCACATCGAGAACAGTTAGCAAGGCAGTGCAACGCAGTGGTAGGAGTTCGTGGTTGGAGCGCACGCTATCCGCAAGGCAGGTTATACAAGCCGTGAACTTGAGAGAGAAAGCCGGTGTTCAGGCAGATGTCTTTTCAACATCGCAGTAATAGTTACGTGAAACAGCAATGCTTTTCCAAGCTTAAAGTTTATCGAAGCAATACGCAGCATTACGATAGGATTGAGAACATTATTTGAGCTACATTCTCAATGCAGAACAGCACAGCGAAGCCGTATAATGAGGCCAATATTCAACCTCGCATTATACAAGGACAGTGAGGCGGAACGTGTCGTGCTTTGGCCGACATTTTACAATCAGGCGATAGTGAAGCAGCTGAACATTACTTTGACATTTTGTCAAGCTTAAGACGTTTGGACTTGTATTTCGGCAGTCCAATTGTGCAGGCCAATTATAATTATACACTTCTTTTGTGGACTTTTAAATGGACTTGAACATATTTCAGCGGTATTACGGCATATTTTAGGATGCATTTTTGAAACCGAAATATTTAAGGCGACAATGGGGTCAGTCCAACATTACTGCTTTTGGCAAGTGAAAATTTACAAGCGTATGCACTTTATGAACAGTGGCACGTGCAGCATAATGGTTACAAGGCATGAACAGTTTTGAAATATCTCAGTTACGAACACAGATACAGGGTGTTTAACAAATCTGTACACTTTTCAAGATAATTTATTTTTTCTACCAATGAAATTCAGCCGCTGTGGAGATTAACATTTTTGTCGTATGCCAACCGAATAGTTTATGGGACAGTGGCGTGACATATTCGAAGAGTATGGGGTACTCTGCATTTATGAACTTTTGTGGAAGAGTTTGGACAATATCCGTGATGGATAATCTTCAGTTCATCATGTCGGGCTAGGCGGATACGGAGACGTGAACAGCTGATACTTTTGATACTCTTTGTGAGTGATTTGATACCTTTGAGAAGGATTTTAAGTAATTGAATCTTGTAGGATGAATCATTTATGGTCAGAATTTATTTTGAGGCAGATCAGTATTAGATATTTTTGATGTGAGGTATTATAACACATAGGTGTTTTTCTTTGAAGTAAATCTTGAGAATCTTAAGAGAATTTATGCTCTAATTGAAACCAGATCTTGAATTGGATTACGATTACTAAGGTAATTTTCCTTATTGTTTAAGAAGTTGTCTAGATATGATCAGATTAATTACAGTTCTTGGAGATTGTGTGCGTTAATCATTTGAAGCCAGTTATATATTTTTGTGGATCATGCAACGTGATTATGTGAAGTATTTTTGATAGGTATTTTTAGAGGTTGCCAAGTGGAAGTTTGCAATATTGCCAATGAGTATTTTGAGGCAGACTTGAGGTTGTTGAACCCAGTCTAGCATATTTTTGAGATTCATGCTGTGCGCTGAATAATTATGGTGTTATGTGGAATAATTATGGTGTTATGTGGAATAGTTATGGTGTTATATGGAATAATTATGGTATTCAAATATGGTATTTGACAAAGTGAGATTAAATGGTGAAGTTTTGAATAGTGAGATCCAACGTGATTTTGTGAAGGCAACATATTATTTTGGCATGATAATTAAATACGAGATATAACTTGGATGTGATAAAACTGTAAGACAACGTTCTATAACCTATATTAAACATTTTTTTAGGAAATTAAATAAATAAATAACTTTGATAATCGAAGATTTTCTGATAATAATAATTTATGTAATAATAATCTGAAGTTTAAGCATATTAATGATCTGACCCGATGAATTAAAATTTAAATAAATGGATAAATTCAAGTTTAAATAAATTGATAAATTAAAATTTGAATCAATCGATAAATTTAAATAAATTGATGAATTAAAGGTTGAATAAATTAACTGAATTGAATAAATTAATAGGTGATTAAACAGCTGATGAATAACTGAATTGAAAGGTGATAATTAATTAAAAGGAGCTGATGACTAATAAAATTTAAATGAATTTAAATAAATTTAAATAAGAGATATGATTTAAATAAATCGAGGAATTGCAACTTGAATTAATGAATTAAACAATTTAAATGGATGAATTGAGATAATTTAATTTGAATGAGATAATGAAATGAGAGTGTGTGGATAATTGAAGAATATAATGAAGTGATGAATATAATATTCATGTAAATGATTTGATGGTAATAAACTAATTATTCTGACTGGAATATAACGAATATTGGGATGAGAACTAATGTGAGAGATATTTAATTTTGATATGATGATGATGATGATGATGATGATGATGATGATAACCAATGAATAGTGAAGTTTTCTTTGATTCACAACAAAGCAATAATAATCAATGATAGTGTAAATATGGTGTATAAATTAATTGTTAGATTTTTAGGAGCAATTGTTAGGGATTTCCAGCATTGTTTAGTGCCATTTAAGCCATGGAAATAAGTTGATATTAGAATGTATGTGTTTTTAGGATATTTTGTTAGACAGATTCATATTCATTGACATCCACATTCCTGATGTTAAATTAAAGAAAGGTTAGGTCTCAGGGATCACGAAATGTCAGTGACGCAAAGACATAGTGCTACGGTGGCCCTGAGAACCCAAGCGAACTTTAGTAAATTTTTATATTTTATGTGGATGAAAAATACTTTGAAATAGCACAGAGATGGTTCGATTTTGAGGACAATGACAACCTAACGTTTGCATTCGACCATACTCTTAGGTAGGGTTTGTGTTTATTTTCTCTGTCTGACTATTTAAGTTTAAATAAATTTGGTTTTATCTTAGTTGTGATCTGATGATGGTGTTGTTTTCCCAATCCTTTCCTTTATCTTAATTAAGGCTTAACCAGAAAGGATGTGGTTTGCTGGGAGTTCAGTTGATGGCGCCCATTTCTATTTGTTATTTTTTATTAAATTTAAGCCCGTAACGACCCTGGAGATACTTTATCTCGTGTTACCCTCTGCTTTTGTGATATTTCAACTGAATTTCCGACACATTCCTTATTTGACTTCATGTTCATTTAACTCCACTCTGGCCTGGGAAGCCAGGTATGCGATGTAATGGCAGATGGGTCATCGCATCCCTCGGATGAACGGGAGCAATATGAAGATTATTAAGCAGCAAGAGTCATTCCCCGTGGGGGACATGGTTTCCCATCTCTGTCCCACATCACGTGAACAACGCCATGGTTCACTGTTTCCATCTTCCATTCGCTGCATCATTGTGGGACCTTCCGGCTGTGGAAAGAACAATCTTTTACTAACGCTCATCACAGCGCCCAATGGTCTGCGTTTTCAAAATATTTATATTTTTGCAAAATCTCTCTACCAACTCCTCTACGTGTTTCTGGATCAAGTCATGTCTGGATTACAAAAATAGAATATGGGTTATTTCACATTTTCCACGCAAGAAAATGTTATTTCACCGGATGAGGTAAAGCCTGATTCACTCATGATTTTCGATGATGTATCCACTGAACGTCAAGGCATTATTCAAAGCTATTTCAGCATGGGTCGACACAAACATATCGATTGCTCTTATCTTGGACAAACGTATTCTAAAATGTCCAAACAGTTGATTCGTGACAATGCCAATGTCATTGTTTTATTTCGCCAGGACGAGAGGAACAGTCGTCACATTTATAATGAACATGTGAATCCGGATATGACCTTTCAAATGTTTACTGAATTGTGTGGCAAGTGCTGGAACACTCAACGTCATGCCTGTTTAGTGATTGACAAACAAAATGAACTCAACCAAGGACGATATCGCTTAGGGTTTGATCATTTTATTGCTATTTAAGACCCTGTTTCATTCCCTCTCAAGTCATTTGACAAGACACCATGGCGTTAGCAGAGAGCCAATTGAAAAAGCATATTATTAGAGCAAAAATACTATTCGCCAGAAGTTTCGTCAATTGAAACGATCACGTGCAGATCATGCTTTGTTTATTCAACATCATTTAGCACCTCCGCTAAAAACCATGTTGAAACCCTCTTTCAAGCTATCTGAAACGCTACCCGACGTTTCACAAGCCACTCAGACGCTGCACGAGGACCCTGAGGAAGAGGAACAGGAACAGGAAGATTTTACTAGTGTTATCGAAGTTGAGGATGATGAGGAACAAGTGTTTACGCCTCAAAAAAGGCCGCACCCCTTGCAGAGTTTTTGAGAAAGAAGAAATTCTTGGTCATGGTCGAAACACCTTGTCCTTCCAGATCGTCTCCGTTTTCATAAGTCTTGGCCACCCCTCAAAATGAGGCTCAACTGAAAAACATTTTAATAAAATATTATGGATCAACACTAGAACCCTATCTCATTGATCAATTTATTGGAAACACAGATACCATGTATGGTGTTCGCTATGAGAATGATAGTTTTAAAATTGGGGATTCATCCATTAAATTTGCTCATACTAAAGCTGTCATTAAGAACACCAACTATAAATTGACACCAGGACTGTTAAAGCTGCTCTTCTCTCGAACAACCTCATTCCATAATTATACGTCAGAGGACCTTGGCAAATATAAATCCATTTTATTGGATACCCATGCCCACAAAAGACAGTATGATCCAGCTCAACAAGTGAATGCCAATATATCTCAAAAATATAAAACCATCATTGCAAAAATGTTTCCCACCAGTCAAAGTACTCGTCGTAAAGTGTCCGCTTCGGGTGTGGCATTTAAACCATTAAAACCCCTTGTGGATGTTACCTACTGGCACAATCCCAATAAGCTCGTCCCGCGGCTAGAGTTGTTTCATGCTTCACGTCAAGCCGGCCATACCGGTCACGAATGGGAAATTCAAGAAATTGAACAAGAACTTCGAAATGCCAAAATTATTGTTTAAGCCCTCACCCATTAAAATGGGTATTGCTCACGAGTTGCATCGCCCAGCTAGGCGTCACTATCCGCGACTCAAGGTGGTTTCACGAGGTGTGGATGAACTTTGGCAGGCTGACCTGGTTGAAATGATACCCTATGCTGGAGTTAACGACGGTGTACGCTATATGTTGACTGTCATTGATGTCTATTCCAAAATGGCCTTTTTTGAACCTGTGGGTCGCAAGTCTGGTCCACTAGTCACCAAGGCCTTTCAACATATTATTCAACACTCCAAACGCCAACCTGTGTTGCTACAAACCGATCAGGGAAAATAAATTTTCAACAAGGATTTCTCCAGTTTTCTCAAATCTAAGGATATTCACCATTACACCAAGTACAGCAATCTCAAAGCCAGCGTGGTCGAACGGTTTAACCGAACATTGAAAACCCATATGTGGAAAGCGTTTACGCTCAGGGCACTTATCGCTGGTTGGACATGTTACCTGAGCTAGTGTCACGTTACAATGACACCAAACATAGAACCATTGGGACCAAGCCACGCATCGTGACCAAAAATATTCAGCGACTGGATAAACTAATTAACCCCATAAAAACAGCAGATCCTAAACGTCACCGACTGAAAATTGGGAATTTTGTTCGTGTGAGCAAATTTAAGTCTGCCTTCAATAAGGGCTACACGCCTCAGTGGAGGACTGAACTATTTCAAATTCGTTAAGTCAACTTGGACTGTCCAGTCACCTATTTACTCCCAGACCTCAACCACCAACCCATAAAAGGTAGATTTTATCTCCATGAACTTCAAAAAACAGCATTTCCTAAACATTATCTTGTGTAAAAAGTTTAGAAACAAAAAGGAAATAAACTATATGTCAAATGGTTAGGATTTAACTCTACGTTTAATTCTTGGATCAATAAATTGCATGTTGTGTGAACCTGTGCACTTTTTTATTTATTGAATTATGTTGTACGAGAGCCCTGTGTACAGCGCTCCACGCATCGTGCACGCCCATAAATGTTTCTCTTTCTCTCTCCACACCTGCGTCTCGCTCCTTGACTCCATGTTGACATACAACTCGTTCAGCTATTGGCTGTCATGGGTTCTCCCACTCCTCCCCTCACCTCTCCTCACCTCTCCTCCAGCTCTCTGGCCCCGCCACTCACCACTCTGCAGTGGTCACGTGAATTCCTGTTGTGTAGAGGTTTCCCTCCTTTCCCCTCACCCACTCTGCGGGGCCCTGCCCACCGCTGTCTTCTAATCTGGCTGGCCGTTATCACTTTTTTCAGAGTTATCATATGGTTGCAACCTGTTATCTTCTTACAGCAATGTTGTCAGCTCTCACCCACATTCCATTCTCTTAGCTGGCTAGCCAGGCACCAAGCGGGTCTCTCGAGCAGATATTCTGTTTTTTCCATTCTGGCTGCTAGTTTCATTCGTCTCATAACATTATGAATTTTGTCTGGTTACTGGTCAGTGTTTACCAACCTATTTTAACGATCGTCATGAGGGATTTTCGAAAATATTCGCCTTCATTCATCTGTCATAGGAAAAAAAATAACGAAAAGCGACCCCTCGCTTTGCCATACATCGTCCCTTCGAAATAGCCATTTCCCGTATCCACCATGGCCAATCATAGCCTCGTTGTAACATACGTCAAGCGCTACTGGCTCTCTGTCTACAAACACGCTTTTATTTTAAAAAAATGCATTGTTTTTGTCCTAGAGATTTGACATTTATTTTCTTGGTAGAGGGGGTAGGGACCTTTCATTTATGTAAAACATTTTTTTTGTCAACGTGTTAGTTTCCAAAATAGTAAAAATTCAATATTTAAGGGTTTTCAAAAATCTCAAAATATAAAAAGTTTTATTATAAAAAATAAAGGTCATAGAGACCATTGGCTTGAACTATGGCACAACATTCTATCATGTTTGGTTATCTAACTATCGCCTACTTTCAAAAACAACATTTTTCGACAA
The DNA here is from genome assembly GCA_946902985.2 of Meconema thalassinum. NCBI lineage: Eukaryota > Metazoa > Arthropoda > Insecta > Orthoptera > Tettigoniidae > Meconema > Meconema thalassinum. The sequence continues at coordinate 1,215,880,864 of OX336388.2, forward strand.
AAAAAATGAAAAATATAACGAGCGGTCTATAGGAAATAGGACGTCAGCTCGAGTCAAACGACACCTCATTTGTTAAAATCCGACCATCCGTTCGCCAATGATCACCAATGTTCGCGAGAAAGTAGGCTATCATTTTGTTTTTCCTCCTACGCCCTTGAAACTTGCTGTCCGCCTAGAGGGATACCCACCTTTCATTAACGTCAAACAAAATTTTCATTGTTTTTTTTTTAATACCAACACACATGTTTAGCCAAGAGAACGTCATCCCAACGCCAACAATACCTCGTTCGTTAAAATCCGACCACGCGTTCGGGAAATATCGCCCAAAGTTTATATGAAAGTAGGAGAGGAATTAGAACCCCCATTCTAGCACTAGTACACAGTTTTAGTCCTAGAGGCTTGAAATGTATTTTGCGGGTAGAAGGGGTCAGGGCCAATCATTTATGTCAAACAAAATTTTTTGTAAACCCTTTAGTTTCCAAAATATAAGAATTTCAAAATTACACTTTTTTTTTAAATTAAAAAGTTTTATTATAAAAAATAAAGCACAAAAAGATCGTTCGTTTAAGCTATTGCACAACGCTCTATCTTGTTTGCTTTTTAACTATCGTCTATTTTCAAAACCTTTTTTTTTAATATAACGAGTGGTTCATAGCAAAGCCCCCGTCTGCTCGAGTCCAACGACACCTTATTTGTCAACATCCGACCATGGGTTCACCACATATTAATTATTTAACATGTACAGTCGGGTACAAATAAAATGGGTGATGCAGAACCCCCTTAACCCCCTTACTGGTATAAACAAATGTATTGTTGAAGCTGTGTTAAAATTGAAGGAAGATGTGTTAAAGAGTAGTAGTGAGTACATCTATGAAATGCATGGTAAGATAATGAAGGAGGTTAAGGACATAGAGAGTAAGACTAATGTTCATGTAACTGGGTTGCGAGAGGAATTAACGAAACGAATAGACTCTTTAGAGGAATCCCATGTTACAACAATTAGCGAAATTACGAGCAAAACCGATAGAATCAAACTTAAAGAATTAGATAAAATTAGACAATTATTTGATGAGGATAATACAGAAATAGCTAAGGTCAAGTCTAAACAGGAGAAGGAGATAGGTGATCTCAACGATCAGATGAAAGCACTGTCGATGAGGGACACATCTAGCATGAAAACAGATCTACACGAATTCTTTAAAGAGAGAGACAGTCAACTGAGAGGAGAATTGCACAGACTAGGATACAGCCAAGGTGAACAGGAAGAGGATAAGGAGAGCATAGACACTCCAATGTTTAGTAGGTCACGCTATAACACTTTTGGAACAGAACACACTGAGAGGAACATAAGAGAACCAGGCACGGTAGGGAGGACATACGATCAGATTCCCAGTAGGAACAATCAGAACGTGGTAGTGATTAAGAGCCATGAAGAGAAACCAGATAAATTCACGGGGGAAGGAAACGTTACCGCCGTTGAATTTTTAAGAGACATGCGTTACTACCTGGAGGAGAATAAAATTCCTAGAGAGAGAGAGATGAGAGTAGTAGAGAAGTACTTATCAGCAGAAGCGCTAATTTGGCATAGAGCATTTACATATACCTATACTTCGTTTGAGGAATTCGCTGAAGCATTATTAAAACGTATCTGGAGTGAAGAGTTGCACCAAGACATCAGGGCAGAAATATATTCGAAGACATAGCCTTACTCTGTACCGACACGTTACGCGAGCTACTTCACGAACCAATTAGCCCGCCTGCAACATCTTCATACACCATTGGCAGAACCGGAGCTGATACACGTCATATCCAGACAGTTACCTGCCGAGGTTAGGAAACACCTGATTTCGTCTAATGTCAAAATTTTAGAAGACATGGCTGAGTTGCTGCGAAGATTAGACCACACAAGTTCTATAGCGCAATATCAAGGACAAACCAACTGTCCGAATACAAGAAACAGACATGAAAACAGAGAGGTACACACAGTGTTATTTGATCAGCAACAACAGACTGATGTAACACCAGCTAGGACTGGACCAATAAGACATAATAACTAGGGTAGGACTAGGTATGATCCAGGCTACAATAGAGCCAGAGAAGGTTGGTCATATAAAAATAGGTACTGGAACGACAGACAAAGGGGGTCCAGATACCAAAATAACAGCTAAAATAATAGGGGATTTCAAAGGAATAACTACCCCGACAGGCAGAATGAAGGAGATCAAAGAAGGTATTCCAGATATAGGAACTGGAACGATGGCAACCAACAACAACAAAGACGTCCTATACAGCGGCAGCAACAACAACAACAACAACCGAGGAACAACTATCAGAGGAGTAGGTGGAGAGATGATGGGAATGTTCAATGATACTATGAAGAACTAGAAAGAGAAAGCCAGGATTATAGAAGAAATCAAAGAGATAGAGAAGAGAGAAAGGAACAACCCCAACAACAGGCGCAAGTGATTGACGAACCTCAACCAGGAACCAGTCGTGAAGGCCAAAACCAGGACAGGAACGGACAAAAAACGCCAAGTCAGAAACGCAGGTAGATGAAGACGTAAATCACACAATAACGAGGCATGAGATCGCCATCAACGAACTACACGAGGTTACCGATAAAGAATTATTATACGAGAGAGAGGAGCCGATGAAAGGGAAATAAAATCATTCTAAGCTAAAGAGATTTTACCCCAAGATTCAATAGAGACACAATTTCGACAGCATATCTATGATTTGTAACGATATGTAGTAACAGAAAGTCCATTCTTATACTTTCTATTAAGGTCGAATGGGGAAATGCACTCGAAATTATGTCTAGGAGAGAGGAGAAGACAGGATGAGGTATGAACCAAGGACCACATCAGAAAAATTGAATATTTTAAATTTGGAATTTTCGACTAAATTAGCTGTCCAGATGGAAGAGAACGTTAATACAAGCATTTGGGAAAAATTTCTTCTCAAGATATAATTTTACTTCATGAATTATGGAGATTTTAAGATTTGGTAAATTTTTAACCATGTATAAATGATTGAGATACTGTTCTGGAGAGCGACACTTTTTACGAGGTGAGCGGCGAGAAACCTGTTTTGACGCGAGAGGGAACGAAGGTGGCATTGAGGTCACGACACACGCCAGTATCAAGAGTGGGAGAAGCTAACGCGTGGCAGGGAGCGCGCCACTTTTTAAGCAAGAACCAATGGGAAAATAGTTTGAATACTAAGGATGGAATAAATATTAAAATCTTTATTTTAATATTTTATAAGAGTGTTGAACATTGAATTCACCAGCAGAGAAAAGGAAATTTAATTGGCAAAACAGATTTTAAATTCAAAGACTGAGAGAGAAGTTATGTATGAATTTGTTAATATTCATATCGGTTGGAGGCTAGTTAGTCAGATTTACGAGGGAAATCTAACCGAGGAGGCTAGGAGACGCGAGGAAACGAGCTCTTTCTACATTGACCGTCGAGAAGACAAGACGTATATTGTATTTACTCTTTAGAAGTATTAGGCAAAGGTTTTGTGAACTGAAGACTTCAAGATGAAACAAGCAGTAATGAAAACGAACAAGTAATATATTACAAGTCTACAGTATTGAGAAAGTTATTCATTCTATTCTAGAAGAAGAAATCTACGAAAATAGAAAACGTTGCAAGTTACAAACTGAACATCGAACACGTAACTACGCAGAACGAAAGTCTGAAGAAGGGAAACTTAAACCATTGGAAGTTCATCAATCTATACAAGAATGATTAAGAATTTAGGTCGAAGGGCAAGAACTACGACTACAAACAATTGCGCGACGAGAATGATGTTTTAAATTCACCATGTTGGGAAGATAGCACTATACTGGACCGGCGAGTTTCAGAAATGACCAGGATGACATAGCAGTATGCAGAGCGAACTGCAAACCACCGCAGTTTCGCTAACATAACGTTGCAAGCTACTACAATGGTATTTCACGACATGGAGGTGATCTTTCATGATGGAAAGAACAATGCAAACTACCGACTTCAAAGAACATCTAGATCTGAGAAGAAGAAGACGAGCGGATGCGTGAGGGAGACCACAAGGAACCCAGGACTGATGGACGCGAGGCCAGCAGCAGAGCAGAGGCGGGGACGTGTCGTCATCTTGCAGGAGAGAAGTGGGTCACGAGCGGGCAGCCAGCTGATAACCTGTTCTGAAGACAGCCCACCATCTCGTTCAACTGTACTGCAGTCTAAGCAAGGCCGTGGTGATGTAACCCAGCCAGACTGGAGCAGCTCACAGCTTTCCGGAAATCATATGGTGACGTTACGAGGACACCAGGGTCATCAGGTTTGTCACCAACGATCTCAGAAATCAGGTAAAACAGTGCATATATTCCATATCTGTAGTTAGACTTTGTACACGTTATTCCAGCATTGACCAACATATTTGCATTTATAACCTATGTTATTATTGTATTGAAAGTTTTAGTAATTTTTTGTAAAATGCGATAGTTATTTTCATACATCATTTGGACGTATTTTTAAAGTCTTGATCGATGATATTAGACATAGTTAGTATATTTCACTGTCATTTTTAGAGCGTTAATATGTTTCTTACGAACAATTTCGTTGCGATTGCGAACGTATAATCCGTAGACTTGTTGTAACATTGGAAAACTCCGCAGATTTATTGTAACATTGGAAAACTCCGCAGATCTATTGTAATATTGGAGAACATAGTAGATTTGATGATGTTTAGATATTTATTTATTTGAACCAAATCTACTTGTTAATTGTCACTTTAACTCAGAGAGTCATATCGTGACATACAGACAATAAACACATAAATAACATAAATTTACAGTATGGCGTTAGATAATTAAACCAAATGTTCATTCGGCATTTCATATCTTCCTCGTCATTTCAAAACTTAATAATGCTTTGCAGTAGTTATCTTCATTCACAATATCACTGGGCAACTTTTCTGATGGAGACTGCACAAAGTTCTTTCTTAATCATAAATGTGGACACAGTGTTCTTCATTTTTAGACAGTTCTCCATGGGAGACACATCACAGAAAGAATTACTTTTATTTCCCTATCGACTCCTTACTGACTGTAAGAGTCTGATAAGTTTTGTAGTAAGGAAAAAAAACATCAAACTCACAGGAAAAATCAACAGACAGCAATATGTGGCTGTACTGTAGTAATCGTATAGGCTACCTAGTTAATACAGATAGGCTCTCCTAGGCTTTAACAAGATTTATAGCTTAGGAAGCCGTCTCCTGTACTTGAATGCTTAATTTACATGCATCTTTGTTCTGAATCTCGTCCGACGCTTTCTTATTCCACATTGCCCTGATGGTATTAAAATATTTTGCTAATTGACCTGCTTTCCCCATTCCCTTTTTAGTAATTTAATTAAAGTGTGATACTCATTTTCATTTTCTATTCTGTTTAGATCTGCTTTGTCTACAAACTTTGCTCTTATCATTTTAATTTCCTTGCATTCCCTGATCAGGTGCGCTGCACCCATAACCTTCCCACAAAACAGGCAAATGTCCTCTTTTCCTACTTCTCTCAACGCTTTGTTCTTATACTTCCCCATTAACCACCAAATTATCCCTCTCATTTCTCTTTTCATTAGGCATTGAGGCTTTATGCTCATAAAGTTCCTTATTTCGCAGAACTCCGTTAAGGTTCTCCTACTGGTGCACTCTTCTCTTAGCACCTGCAACTCTACGTCATTAACCCTTCTACACACTTTTTTGCACACCCTACCTTCCTCTCTTTGTAAGTCCCTATCCCATAGATAACCCATTCCTAATCTTTCCAGTACACTTCTTACCCCGTCCACCCAGTAGCCCTCTTGCTGATGCTTCATTTGGTGCAGGTAGGCTACCTTAAGCATTTCCCCCCCCTCCACCTGCTTTTAAACGAATCCAAGACTTTATGACCTTTTTAATGATATGTTGTCTAATGCTTACATCCTCACACAACATTCTCGCTCCACAATTCGCCGTGCAACTAGGTAGCCCCAAAATTATCTTGGCAAACCTACTTACAATACTGTCCAGGGTTTTCGTTCCTTCCTCTAAACCCCATACTTCCACTCCATAGAGTGCTCTTGAAACGATGAGTGCGTTGAACACATTCTTATACACTTTGTAGTCAAGATTCGGTAACCTACGCTCTAACACTTTAACATTCGCCAATGCCGCTAACCCTTTCGATTTTTCCCTTTTAATTTGTTCGGTCCATTTACCATTACTCGCCATTATCGTCCCTAGATACTCAAGTTTTTTCACCGTCTCTAACTGCGACCCATATATGACCCACTTTTCGTTCTTAGCCAGTTTAAATCCCTTTTTGCAGACCATAACTTTGGTCTTACTCGGGTTAATTTTTAAGTTCCAGTCCTCACAGTATCTCACAATATCGTCAATACTATATTGCATATTATAGGGTGTTAGAGCAAGCAGAAGGATGTCATCAGCAAAAGCTAGGCCCGGGATATCATAATTGTCCAAGCAAGGGTTGGACCATCACTCAAAGCCCTTTGAATCGAAAATATCGTTGATAAATAGCAAACAAAGCACCGGGGACAATTTGCATCCCTGCTTTAATCCAATATTAGACGTTATCTCTCCTACAATTACATCATCTTTAGTTTTAATTGCACATTTCACTTCGGAATACACATTCTCAATTGCTCGTATCATTTTATGTGACACCCCGATTTTTCCCAGCTTAGCCATGACAGCTCCCCTGCTCACTGAATCAAACGCCTTCTCCAAATCAATAGCTGTGATATACAGCTTACCTCTTTTCCTTCTTATCAACTTGTCCATCACCGTTTTAACCACCATTATATTGTCACTGGTTCTCATCCCTTTTCTGAACCCTGTCTGGAGTCTCGAGAACACCGAACAGCCCTCTGCCCATGCTATTAAACGCTTGGATAAGACCCCGGTGTACATTTTGCTCAAATTATCAAGCAAAGTTATGCCTCTATAGTTGCCTGGGTCTAGTTTGTCCCCACGCTTCTTATATATTGGACAAATTATCCCCTCCTGCCACGCCCTCGGAAATCTACCTCCTTCAATGATTTTGTTAAAGATTTTTACCAAGCTGTCCATCATGAACCTATTGTTACTCAACTCTTGCCAAAATTCATTTGTTATCCCCGAAATAGCACCTGACTTCCCTCCTTTACTCCTTGCTATTACTCCCTTAATTTCCTCTATCGATATGACTTGGTCCAGCATAGGCAGAGCGGCCTCCAGCCCCCTCGGGACGCCAAACTCATCCCTCTTCCTCCAATTATCTTCAGCATTTAACAGATTCTCATAATATGCAATCCATACTTCATCACTAATAGAGCTCCCCCCACCACTTCTGCTCCCCCTACAGTAAGAATTTATCTTGCTCCACATTTTGCTACAGTCGTTAGCTTTAGAATCCTTATATAGTGCTGTTGCTTCCTTACCCTGCCATTCATCTTTCATTTTGCTGAGCAGTTCCCTATATTCTTTCCTTAGACGACAAAATTCTACTCTCATCGTATCATCCCCTCCTCTCTTGTATAACTTCAGTGCCCTAATAACTTCGGTTTTCTTCCTTCTACAAGATTCATCGTACCATCCTTTAATTCTCCCTAATTTTCCTCTAGCCTTCACGCGCATTTTCCGCCCGGCCTTCATAATTGCATTCTCAATCATACGTATTACCCCTTCAATTTCATCATTACTGATCATTAAACTTATCCCTACCTTTATCAGCTCAAAATTTTCTCCCTGGAAGTAGTTCTGTAACTCTCTGCAGTTTTCCCCTCCATCTGAATCTATTTACTTTTCTCTCTATAGCTTTAACTTGTGGGTTCCCTTTTGATTTTTATTTTGTCACCGCTCCCTGCATGTAGACGACAATTGGTAGGTGGTGTGATTCCCCCCATTCTTCAACAGTGAACCTCTTAATTAGGACTAGTGCTCCTCTGGAACATATTGCTAAATCTATTACACTTCCTCCAATCTCTGTTATATACGTCAGGTTACCTTCTTCATCCCCCACACAGACACCATTTAATATATATAGCTCTTCTGCACCACATACTTCCAAAATCATTTCTCCGTTCTTATTACATTCCTTGTATTTGCTGTGCCTATCCCCACATACGGCCTCGGCAACCCCCTTGCTGTAAAGGGGCTTTCTGTCTGCAACCCTCGCATTGAAGTCCCCTAAAAGCACAATCTCTGCCTCTTCATATATATTTTGAATTCTGTTTATTTCAATAACTAACTCATCGAAAAAGCTTTCTCTTGCATACGGGGAATTCTCCGGAGGGTTGTAGACAAAGCCGAAACATACTGTTCCTTTCCCCCTCCCCCTAATATCTGCTTTTACCCACACTACTTCTTCCAGTTCTGAACTAATAAATTCTGATAATTCCCTCACCTCTTCTTTAATTAAAACAACAATTCCCCCGGGAACCTACCTGTACGAGCTTTCCTAATCTTAGGTTTTGTATATATATTGAAGCCATCTATTTTAACCTCGCAACCTTCAGGGAGCCAACTCTCAACAAATCCTACAATCTGCATATCTTCTATTAGGGTCAAAACTACATCGTTCCCTCTCTTTTTAAAAAAAAACCTCTATATTTACGCTAGCAATATTCCAGTTTAGTTATTTTTTACCCCTACCCTCTTCGCTGGCGGTAGCTTTACTTCTAGTAACTCTAGCTTTCTCTAGCTCTAGTATACTGCCACCTGGAGAAGAAATGACCTCCTTCTCCATATTAAACTGCTCTGTCAATGTTTTCTTGCCCCATAGTTCTTTTAGACTAGTAACTCGTTGTTTGACAGTCTCACCTTTCTGCAAACCACGCACTTGTCCGGTGTTCCTGGCGCTGACGTTAGTCGTTCCTGCTCGCGCCACTTCCGTGTTGGACTTGGAGGTCGATGCTCTCTGTTGAATCATCACCGCACTTCCCTCTGAACCGACAGCTGTTTCCACCTGGTTGCTAGGTTTGACTGTCTCCTGTTGTTGTTGCTTCTCCATATCCTGGAGTTGTGCCACTGTCCAAATCCGATTCCAGTTGTTGCCGCTAACCGCCAGTCTATTGCCTTTTACATAAGCCTTGAGACCAGAGCTCCTTGCCTTCCTTAAATGAAACTGCAAGGTCCGTTGCTCGCTTGCCTCTTCTTTACTCATTTCTCTCCTTACCCATATCCTCTCCTCTTTCAGGTTCTTTGTGTTCGCCAGAATTCTGTGAGCCATCAGCGAAGAAACTAATGACACTTTCACGGGCCTCGTGCCCCTTCCCCGGCCTATCCTGGTCACATTGTCAATCTCTGAGACTCCAATGTTTATCCGCATGCCTTCACTAATCACTCGGAGCACCTTCGATGTTAGATCCTCGGTGCTTTCATTGGCATCTTCCTTTATTCCGTAAATGAAGACGTTTTTCTTTCTCTCATCCAGCTTGGCCTTCCTTAATTCATTTACCTCCACCTCTAATATCTTCACCTTTTCTCTTAGGTCTTTATCTCTCTACTATTCTCGGTCAGCCTTTCTGACACTATTCCCATCTCTTCTCTTATACATGTCTTCATCTCCTTGAATTCCTTACATTGCTCACGAAGAATGTCCCGGATCTGGTCATTTTGTGACACTTCCTTTACAATTTCCCTTATTTTTTCCATTTCTTGCCATCCCAGCTGACCAGGCCCTGGGTTTGACTCCACTCCTCCAATTAATAGTAGCGTCGCCACAACCAGCGCTACCATCCCCATCGCCAAAACCCCCATCTGTTCAGTGACGTTGCCCGCTATCACCTTCCCGACACCGAAATCGCACTTCACTCTAGCCTGCCAGCGGCCGATGACCGCCCGGTACTGCTGAACAGCGATTCCCATTCTTCCTTACACTTCACTGCACGTCTATTCACCTTGCTTGCTTGGTTGAAACTGAGATTTGATGATGTGTTAGAGAATTTTGTATATATTGTTGAAATGTTGAAAAACGATAATATATTTGTATTAAAACAAGTGTAATGAAGCACAATTTTGTGAAAAATAAATCAGTAATGTATCAGAGAAAGAATACAGTCAGTTGTTTGATGAAAGTGAATAGTTTATTACTTGAAGTGAGAAAAGGAAAGTCGGAGAATCTCATAAGTGGAGAGGTTGACTCATTTCAGTAACGAAATAAGATGTATAGAACGATAAAGTTAACAAAAGGACTCTATAATGGCATAGAGGTTACTTTTGTATGCTAGTAATGGAACGACATTGTAAAACCCAGAATTTTGATGTACAGAAAGGAACAGTATGTGATAGTTGAAAGGCATAATTGAACGAGAAATGTTATTATCAAATGTTATGGATGTATGTTTATTATGAAACGATACTGTCAGATGGAAGGAAAGATATAAATATTTATTATGAACTTGAACGTGAGGGAAGAGTATTGTTATTTTTGTAACAGACACAGGCAGACCTGGAATTCAGAATTAAGCGATAAATTGTAACAAAGTAATATGTGAAGTGAAGGAGGAATTATGTGGAAAGTATTTGGACATAGCACGAGATGTATAATAGATAGAGGAGTTTGTAGGAAGGAGAGAGACGTATTCATGAAAGTTGTTACAGTCGTAATCTCTAGTAGGAATACTAAATATCATACTTTGATGAAAGTAATTGATATGAAACGGTAGACGTTTGTGAACGTGCTAAAAGAAAGGGAAGTTGATGATATGTATTTGTATTAGTGAAAGGCGTAACTAAAGACGCGATAATATGCTACGTGAGTTATTGAAGGAAGGTTTTGTAATATTTTGTGATGAGGAAGAGAAGTCATATGTTGTATTTGGAGGTAATAAGAGTGTGGAAGTGAGGATTCGTGCCACACACACTCGATTTTTGGTTGAATAGCATATCTGAACAGTCTTGAATTGTTAGTTTGTTTTATTATTTACTAGCAGAAGTACCCGTTCTTCGAACGATGTTCGTTGTTAACACCAGACATTATCAATTGAGCTACTGTTGCAATGGTTAGCGGTTTGTCATTCCTTCAAGTTTATCAGCACGAAGTTAGTTTACTGGGAATATCACACACACTGTTAATTTAAGGCCCTTAATATGTAGTTTTCGGAGACCCTTTATAGATTCCCGAATTATCTGTCTCACATTGAAAAGCGCAACATATGCTTTGGTCGTCCTTGTAGGATAATTTTTATATTTCGCCTATTTTAGCATATATTGAGAAGTTTTTCTCTATATCCACCCTTCTACTGTATGAAAAGTACGGTGAAGAGATTTATAAATGATTGGTGTATTGACTCTCGTGGTTACCATACCTAATTTTACGATGCACCAAGCATCCGAATACGAGGTTTAGGCGTACATAAAGATACACAGAAAGACAGACAGACAATTCTATTGTCTAGAACATATTACCCAGATATCCAAACATGGGTATATCTACCACACAGTATCAAATAAAATCATCCTTATGATGAACCCGTATGTCGACAAAAAATAGTTAAAATGTGTTCTCAGACTAAATTCACCTAACGTGTACTTCCTGACGTGAAATACAATTGAAAGCCTTGTAGACGAAACGCAATACACGTCACATAAAAACTGAACCTCTACGTTGTGCTAGATGCCCATACACAGGAAGACCCCTTTCATAAATTATAAAGGCTTGTGGTGCATGAAAATTCAGGTTCATTAGCCTCAAATTGCCCAAATTCCTAAAAGCCGCAAAAAATGCTGGTTCAATTCAGGAATTTTTGAAAATAATGTTGCTGTTTGGAGATATAATAGACCTTCTGTACTATATGTCGAAAGTGAAAATTGCATGAAAAAATTCTAGGTTACCCCTTCACCCCCTTAATTGCATTGATGAATTATACGGTCTACGTTAGTTCCGTGATAACCTTATAGCCATTGGCAAACTTTCACAGAAATGTAATAAATGGAGTGACATTGCTTCTTACAGAAATAGAAGGAAAGTTGTATGCCACCCCTTGAGATAATGTTCTCATGGTTACCGATCTGCATTCCTTCATTAGTTTGTTAAATTAAATTAAATTAGTTTTCTGGGAATATTTCAGAAACTGTTGGCTTTAGAGCCTTATAATGTAGTTTTCGAGGACCCTTTAGGGCCCCCGAGTTTTGTTGCTGGCACCGAGGGGATTTATCTCGTCGTTGTACGCCATAATATAATACTAATAATAATATAATATAGGGAGAAATTATAACACCTAATTTTTTTTATTATTTTTAATTCAGCCAATGGCCTTGTACTTCAGGACGGGTCAGGGAAGGGATATTATCAGAGAAAGAAGCATTCATATCATGCATGAGCAAAATGGAAATGGCCTACCATTTAACTAAGGACATCTTTAAGAAAAGGTCAATATCCTTCAACGCAAAACTAAAACATTACTGCAGTGTCATCTGTCCGGAGGTCTTACATGCTTCTGAATGCCTCACGATGAACACAAAATGCTTGGTCGAGAAACTGGAGGCCAAAGAAAGGAAAATGTTGAGAAAGATATTGGGTTCCATCAAAGACAATGGGGAATACAGAAGACGGCATAACCATGACCTATATACTCATGTGGAGAAGATAAGCAACGTCATCCGGAAGAGGAGGTTACCATTTTTTGGGCATGTGAAACGATTGAGCCCAGCGAGACTGACCAACCGCAACATAACTTACTTTCAGGAGAGGAAAACAAAATGGGCCAGGTTCATTGAACTGGATAAAGAACTGAAAGAAGTGGGGATTACACCAACAGACATTCAGGAGCGCGCCCCACTCAAAAGGAAACTTCAAGCTTGTAAAGGTTTCCAAGAAAAACCGAAGCAGAAAACGGGAAAGACTTGGACCCAGGAACGGAAGGAAGTCCACCGAGAACGAATGCGGGCGTACAGGGCAAACATCAAAACCAGTAGGAGACGGTTGGAATGACGCGGTCCATAGATGGCCTATACGAAATGAATGAATGAATGAATGAATGAATGAATGAATGAATAATACGGGGATAGGGATATAATAGACCTGCCGTACCACACCCGCAGGTGTAACTTGCGTGAAAAAATTCTAGAGTACCCCTTGATCCCCTTAAGCGCATATACGTATTGATGAATTTTTACGGCTTAATTTGGTTCCTTGATAACCTTCTAGCCGTTTGCAAACTTTCACACTAATGTAATTAATGGAATTGCATTGCGTCTTACAGCAATAGATGGACCTCTGAGAATCCGTTGGCATGGTTACTGGATTGCATTCGTTCATTAGTTTATTAAATTAAATTAGTTTTCTGGGAATATCTCAAAAACGGTAGTCTTCGGTCCTTAAAATGTGGTTTTCGGGGCCCCGAGTTTTGTCTCTCACATTGAGGGGCTGAAAATGAGTTTTGTCTCGTCCTTCTACGCCTATTTCAGCATGTATGAGAGGTACGGAGAAGAGTTACATCAATGATTAGTGTCGTGCCTCTGATGGATATCTGTACCAAATTTTACGTTGATACACCCAGCCGTTCTCGAGTTATAAGGGAACAAATTTGTCCACAGACAAACAAACAAACAAACAGACAGACAGACAAAACCTTTATTTTCGCGCGCATCCATCATAAAACAGGGTACTCGGAAATAAATAATGAACGCTCGGTATATCTATTTACATACAGATAACGGCCATGAAGACACACTAACCACCATTTTAATTAATAAATCCCGCATGGCAAAGTTATAGAATTAGATTACCCTCACGAAAACATCCCCCTTACCTGAGCATTAAACAAACACGCTCAAATCCATCGATACGCATGCACAACCCACTCTCACACACCCAGGGTTTTATTAGCAATATACCCGCAAGCAATATTTAATTTTTAACCACCCGGGAAAACTCAATCCTACCCGAATGTAATCCAGCAAAGATAAAGATAGCCTTAAGCATTAGCGACTCAAGGCCGAAGCAAAGTAAACAGTCCGACAATACTACACCCTTCCAACCTACGTGATAAGAGCTTTTTAACAATAAAACCCCATCGAACCTCACTAATTATGCCTTAAATAAACCCACATGTCCTACTAACATCTCCATATATATATATACAAAATATCAGCATGGACGATCCGAGTGAGCCATGAAGTGCGGAAGCAGTATGCGATTAATTTATAATGCCCTACAATCCCCAATACACATACACAATACATACAATACACAATAATTACACATTTATTTACACATTAATTATATACAATTACACTGCCCCCAGAATATCACATATATTTATATATACCAAGGATCTGAGAACACACGAGGTAAGGACATATATAAAAATGACAAGGACGACAATTTCAGAGGAGGGCAGAGTCGCAGAAGGCAGTAACGGATCTTGACGACCAATTCGGACCAGGACTTTTTAGTTAGTCTGTGAGGTTAAGTAGCCACCTTTGAGGCGTGAGGGTAAGTCCCACACTCGCGCTGGGTGAAGAAAAAAAGTCCTGCCTAAGCGGAACCCCAGGTGAAGAAAAAGTCCTCCTCCGGGCGAGGTGAAGAGTTGAATAATGAATAAATAATGATATAATGATTTTTTCCCGGATGATATGAATGTTTATTTTCCGCAACAGCCTACAAATGTTGAGCAGCGGCTCATGGGAATAATGTCGGTTTAAAGCGTGCCGTGAGTTTTTAAATGATCGGTAGCGACCATCAGAGGGTGATAGGCTCCCAAAATGGCCATAAATAATTAGACGAGGACGCCCAGGGTGCAATTATAGCGAATACGGCATTTAAGTCCGATAATATAATAATGTGATAATAAGTGAAATAATCGATCAAGAGCGAAATGTATGCTATTTTAGCAGCGAGTGCGCAAAGGCCAACACACATACACTTAGTTATTAAGGGGAGAAATCGCCCTGAGCGTAGCTTCAGTCGAATTTAAATAGTTGCCTACTTCAGGGGCAACTTAGATATAAGCAAATTCGGTAAGTTGCTGTTCCACAACAGTAACTTACAGGGGATATTTTGGCATAATTCTTTCTAGATATAGATTAGTACCGTAAGTAAGTAGATGAAAGATACACACACATACAATAGGAAGGGAAGCTCGGTATCGTAAGATCCACACAGTGGCGTTGTAAGCCCGATAAAGCGACGATAAAGCGACGACAAAGCGATGAGAGAGCGACGATAAAGCGTCGACAAAAGCGATAATAGAGGGATAATAGACAAGGCGCACGAAAGGACGTGTGCGCGGCGGTCGATGCCAGCAGGGCGCGCCGAACCGCAAAGAGTGCTGAGCGATAAATTAAGTTACATTTTGGCCAAGGGTATTTGATTAATGTGTATTTATTCCAGAAAAAGAGCTCCAACACTCCAGCAGAGAGCGACGAAAACGACATGATAAAACAGGTAATGTCGACCAATGGCAAGCCTACACACAACAAAACACATTGTTAGACTATGCAGCATGCCAACAACTACACTGAACAGAGTTAGCATAAGTAGCACGGTATGATGCAGCCGGCTTAAGTTAAGATATGTATTATGCTAGCGAATGGATATATTTAAACGCAGAATATATGTTCTAATAACAATGCATTCTATTTGCAGACAACCAAGGAGGCGACATTATGCGCACATCTCTACATGCATATATACTAACGTATTTCTTTACAGATAAGGCAGAAATATGTGTATATACCCCTTGTAAATATACTTCCCAGACACACAAATACACTACACTCCTATGTTCACAAACAAATACACGATTCGGCAGTTTTAGTCACATCAATAAGGCGATGACGCCAGTGGTCAATGGTGATCAGCATCCGTGGGACGCTGAAAGCTGTTGACGCGGATACACAACGTTCAAATAAAGAGTGAGATACGGTTTCGAAGTGCGGCACGAATGTTAAAGCGCCGCGCTTCGATATGAGGATGGCCTTCCTACGCACGGCGGGAAGACCATTAGGATATAAGCAGACCAAACACTAAGCCACGCTAGGATGGCCGCTTAGATGCAAACTAGTCCAGGTATAGGATAAGGAAGCGCGCATAAGGTATAATACATAAGAATAAATATATGGCCAGGTACGAGCTCCACAATGGTTATCGTTATTATTTTTATTATTATTATCATTATTATTATTATTATTATTATTATGATTATTATAATAGGTTGTTATTTTGCCTATCACCAAGATTATTGCCAATATTATTGTAATTAGTATTATTGTGATGGTTATTATTATTACAGGCTATCAGCGTGACTATCAGTATTATGAGTAAGCTAGTACTGTTGCCATCGGCACGGTAGGCACCATCGTTTTATCTACCAAAATATATGACATTTTGTTGTTGTTATAATGCCACATTATCACACTGTAAACATTCCATACATTTACACAAATGCACTTTCATTTCACTCTCCTTAACGAAAATTTGTAAGGGTGCCCTGTTTTTACCCCACATAATAACTATATTTTAATGACACCCCTAAACTTACAACCCAGGGCATCTGTTTTACTTTCTCTTCTAACTTTAACACACTTTATAAAATTATAGAATGTAAACGCAAAAAGCATTTTTTCCTGAATGGAGGGACGCATTCAAAACACTTACTGGTCCAATAAATAAGTGACCACAATTGTTACACATCCATTGTAGACTTTATTTCACGAACACTGTTTTTACCGCTTGTTTCCCTACCTTACATCTTGACCTGCCATTGCCGTTATTTATAAAACCGCTGTGCCAGCAGCACGGACCTTTTCATTGCCATAGCCTTGAGTGCTCGATCGCACGTCTGCCGAGTATAACGTTGCACGGTCAGCGGATAGTTGAATTACTCACTAGCAGTATTTGCTCGACAAACTAATAGCTCCCCATTAAGAGTGCATCGCTTAGATTTACTACCCTGACCGAATAGAGCTCCTCCCCATCACCCAACACTCTCTCGTACACACATTCGGAGTCTCAGCACTTTCGTTGAAACTCACCCTAATTAAGCACCACCCTCTACACTCACCCCCATACTCCATTGTTCGACCAACCCCCGTTAAAAGTCAGAACAATATATTTACTTAATATGAATCAACTCGGCTGACGGTTATCTCATGCTCAAGATGTTAATAATGATCCCAAAATTAGTGTTAATGTACTGTACCCGAAATACCTACCATCAGCATGTTGGAATCCCACGAAGACAGCTGGATCGTAGAGCCTGGAAACTCCGGCTAGAAAATTTGCCAGATTCTACCCAACATAAGACGAGGAAATGGGGTACAGGAATTCCTAACTGAGACTACGTTAAGAAAAACCATGGTGAACGACATAAGAAAGCTCAAAAGCACAAGAATAACGATGAACGCAATCTCTGGTGTGTGGGAAAACCACTGAAATACCCACCGCTGGCCTTCTTAACGTGTTCTCTTATCGTTTCTATAAAGTACCACACTCCGAAGATTTTAAATTGATCAAAAAAATTATTCAGGAAAGGAAAATATAGTGTAAGTCACTATGTTATAATTTAAGGCAAAGTGCCCAACTTCCATCCGAAGTTTCATGAACATGGGAGAAAAATGCCAGCCCCCACATTCATCAATGTTATTGACTGCATTTTACCCAAGTATGAGTGAACACAAATCATTTACATGGTTCAACAGAAATGTTGACAACAAATGAAACATTTAAACAGAAACCCTGGAAATTTTCATATTTACAAGATATACATCAATTTATACCCTGAAAAAAAAATTTAAAGCTATAATACAAATGTACACTCATTTTGTAACACCTCCTTAGTATTTTTTTATAGGATTCAGAAGTGACATCTTCCATGTGGTTTATTATATTTGTGTTTGCTGTGTTTTTCTGATTTTATTTATCTCTTCTGACCGAGCGATAAAGCTAAGTCAAAAATTAACTTCTTTAATTTATATTTTACATCCCTTTAAATGAACTGTCCTCACCAGACCGGAATTAATGATTGTTATAACGCCTGTTAAGCATTGCATTGATACAGTTGTTCGAAAATTTTACCAGGTAGGTTTAATTCAACAAGCCTAAAATGCATGATTTCCACAACAGATTATTTACTTGAACTGATACTGAAATAAACTGCCCTAATTTCACAATCTATCTGAGTGGATTACTTTCCATACTACAACTTGGAATATTCCATTGAATACCCTTTTAATAATCAAGGACATTAGCCTTTACATGGCTTTGCCATTAAATATCATGCTACCCTAAGCATTCATATCATTTATATTATCAGGCACTACTACTATACCTTTAGCGCTTCAATTAATTATCTTTCTTGGTGAACAAAGAATTCGTCTTAGTTAACAGATCACATTCACAATGAAATATTGTTGCTAAAATTATACAAGTTTCTTTACAGTTCAATTAATCACTGTTAAATTATTATTTCATTTGCTCTTATGTTATTATTATTATTCACGATCAATATGCATAGCTTTCAATAAGTGTTAAATAACAATTGCAGCTTTGGCGATATATCTGGTTCCACATAAATCTAGTCTGGGATTCGCGTTAATAACATAGGGTGAATGTATTCAAATGTCTTCAAACTGTGTTAAAACATCTGTCTAGTCCATCAATAATGGATCTTGATCGAATCTATTAAAGCAAACGTAATGCAGAATCTCAAAACAAAATTACGTTAGAAAATACCTGGATCAAGTCGAAATTCGGAATAAATTCCTAGCAAATCAAAACAAATCCGCTTTCTTCACTGAACTTGCTTCATAAAGCTTACTGCAGTATTGGAAAATCAACCTGAATACTGAAATTTCACTTTCGAGTGTATAACAGTCTTCTAAGTAGACTTACGGGAGTAGAAACTCCAAATTGAGTCTACCCAAACTCGAGTAATGTCATATGAAGGCATAAAACTAGTGTTCATTTACAATATAAATCAAACACGAAAAATGATGAATCTTGAGTGGCCTAAAGTTCCTCTTCTCTACATTAAATAAATTCCCCATAAAATGAACTTGAATTTACAGTAATCAAAAGAAAATTAAACTATAATACAATTAATTACAATGGGTGCATCCTTTTAGTAGAATCAAAACCCTGTCCAGAATAGAATCAGTCTTGACACCAGGATCAAACCTAAGCTCCATCCTTAGACATTCTACGGAAAATCCTATATAAAAAAAAACATGTGGCAGGGTGACAACGTTAGAATAAACATGCTTAGCTACGATTGAAGGTGGTTAATTCTGTACCTTAGATGATTCTTGTAGACCCCGAAAGAACACAGTCATGTCCTTCATGACTGTTCCCTCCATGTAAGCAATAGAAGTCTTCACTGTCCAGGAAAGCGAGAAACGAACCCTGGATCTCCAGACATCTCCCATCCTGACTGAATGTTCTGCTCTAATACCAATGACAGTTCCTTTCATCTTCGGATAACGTCCTACCAACCGCAGGACGCAGTGATGTCTATAACGGCTCGAACACCAAAGTTCACTGGCCTCGCGCAATCGGGTCATTTCGAAACACACTGTATTGCAATACAACAGCTGTGTTCACACTCACCAACACGGGCCGCAAGACCTATAGCATCAAAATGAACGTGACTTCGCTCGTACAGTGACACTCTTGTCTATATCGCCTAACCGCCCATGGTTAAGTTACTGAAGCACATAGCAGCCTTTCCTCTCGACATGAAATTGCTCAACATAATTGCAAGGTCACAGACATATGAGTTAGGCCCTGTATATAATGAAGTATATTCAATATCCAAGCACTCGTATTGAGAAATTCTTCTCAAATGGAGGTGCTATTTGTTCTAACAACACACACGAGGTGAGTGTATCGATACGGCCAGTTCCAATGCGAAGAATGTCTACAGAATGAACATTATGATTGTATGCTTGTAAAAGCAAGTATCCACCTTTCACGAACACTATACGGCTGGCCTATAATGAACAGTTATCTAGCAAGACAAGCTACATTTTCATTTCGATCGCAATGGCCTAATCGGTACTGAAACTGGAGTCCTTTTCGACACTAAGGAAACTCCCTGCTGTACAATAGTAGTACACTCTACTCAAAACGAACTTTCACTCACGGTTCACGTGATATTGCCCGCCGGTCACAGGTGTAACTCGATACATGTGTATTCGTGCGTGGTATAATTCAATCTACCCTCTCCGTTGTGCAAGCCAGTTCGTGACTGCGAGGTCACCTACCGTCGCGCCACGAGTGCTCAAACCTCGAACTGATAAGATGCAAATATCTTATTTCCGTGTTCCTAAGATTTCAATTATTTGAAAGTAATTAATAATCCAACACCTGCTATAATTACAGACATGTTAAATTACACCAGAACGTATAAAAAACTTGAATTCCCATCCAAAGGGCATAATTTATCTCTTGTTGCTAGTCGATAAAATAATCAATACCCCTAACCAATCAGCTGTGACAACAGTACTTGTAACGCATGCGCCCCGCTTCTCTCGTCGTGATCGCTATCCAAAGTCAACTTGTGGGTCGCGAAACATATGATCCGGACTCGCCCTTCATGTTCACAAGTAATTACATATTACCTTCCCATAAAGGCATTCCAGTCATGAGAATGAGGGTACAGTACCCATAGAATTTTCTACGTCTTTATTAAAGAGCGTTATTTTTAATAAAACAAGATTAATTTACATATAACTCCTCTCCCGCCAAAAAAGCTAATATTGTCCCGCTGTGTGGGATTCAAAATTATTTGGCGCTAGCCTCAGTTTGAAATAAGCTATAAGTTATTTTGCGAGGGAAAAGTTAGATTGGCAACCCTGGGAGGACGGAGTTGTATTACCACAGTCTAAAATACACAGTCGCGAAGCTCGCTGCGCTACGAAATTGCATCCTCTTTGCAGGTGAAACGACACTAGCACTCGCGGCGGCCAGCAAGCTGGCAACTGCCTTGAGCACGTTATTCGCGGAGCAGATGATTTCACTTTTGCTAGGTTTTTTTTTTGAATCTTAGCTCACCTGAGTGATTATTTCCATTGTAAACATAAGTCACGTTAAATCACGAACTAACAGAAAAAAGCCACAATGTTGATATACTGTACACTTTTCATTCACAGAAACATAAAAAGAATGCTGTGTTTTTATTAGTTCAGTCCTCTATAAGCATCCCTAGGTACAGGTGTATGACGTATTTAATGAGTCTTGCGTAGAATTCATAGTCCATACTAGTTATAAATTCATGTATTTGTTTTAATGATAGTCGCTGGCAGCTCTACATAAAACCAAGTCCATGATTCCTGTATGTAACGGGTTATCTCTAAATCCACTGAATGGATTTTGATGCGGTTTTCACCATTCAGTAAAGAATTTCTCGAGGAAGATTTCTGTAGGAAAACATTCATTTATGACTAAAGGAAGCCGAGCAATAACGATTTCAGTGAATCATGTCGAAGGAAAACATGCCGTCCGTGCGCCTTTTAAGCTTACGTTGGGTAAACCATTAAAAATATCCATATACTATGAGTGTAAGAATTGGTCAGCATGAAAATATCTACAAAGAAGTCCACGACAGCATATCTTTATCTTAAATACATCGCCAACTACAGTATAGGCCTAAGTGTTTTTACGTTTTAATTTCTTCCAGCAATCTCCATTCGGTGGAAATTTAAATTATCGGTACTAGCTTCGGAGCGAGTTTATGAGCTAGCGAGCGAGCCCATCACCCCAGTATCGGCCAGCATTAACTGTCGAGTCGCGTCAAGTTAAGACTTCAGAGAAGAGTATACTATAAGTGTTTGGAGTTACGCTGTTCACCTCGGCTTTTCTGAATTGCGTCTGAGACCTACCGTCTGTTCGCCTTTTAAGCTTACGCTGAGTGACCCTTTAAGATACCAGGCGAAGCCGGGGCGGGTTGATAGTATGGGTATAATATAATATCAAATTGTTAACCATATCAAAAGCTAGTTATTCCGTTAACATTATAGTTAATTAGTAAAAATACCAGTGTGATTTGTGGAATGAAAAGTATAAAAAGATCTTAAGGTCTTAAATGGCTCAATTATAGTCACTTCGTATTTTTTCTGTGGGTTTGAAACCTTTCATTCCTCAATTTGACAAAATAATACAATGCCAATTTTACAAAATATCGGCAATAACAATTGTGTACCGTACCTTCACAGCAGCCATGTGGGAGACCAGGTATTTCATAAGAGAATTAACAAACAGTGTACCACATCTAAGTTTGTGAGCATTATCCTGACGACATAAATTGGCTTGCTTCCAAAGGATTCGAGGATAAGTTTATATTATTGTACAAAATATTTATTCATTAAAACAGCTCTCTGACTATTAAAAAGCCATTTTCTACATCTGAAAATTAAAATGTCTGCACGCGTTTGAGATGATATCTTTACGTTTACTTAGCCTACCGTATGTCTTAATTTTTAAAATGCATAGATATTTATATTTGATTTGCAACCAATGCCCATAGCAGGGCATTTCGCACGAAATCCTGTAGGTTCCTCAATTTCAATGTCAAGTAGTTCCAATTTAAGCTACCAGACGCCACTGTCACTGAAACCCAACGTACGCGGGCCCGGTAACTTGACTGGGTTTGAACCCGTGAACTTGGGCATAGCAGCTCAGCATGCTACCGACTACGCCACCCAAGCCATGCATAGATATCCTACCGAGACATGCTTCTGATTTATAACCGACTGGCTCCGTGGCTCGGCGGTAACGTTCCCGCCTACTATTCCCAAGGTTGCTGGATCTAATCCTGGCGCAGTCAGCTGTCATTTAAGGGTGCATAAATGCGAGGGAACCATGTATGAAGATTTACTGGCATGTTAAATATCCCCTTCAGGGCAAAATTCCGGCACGCCGGTGTCTCTAAAAGTCACAGTAGTTAAAAAGGACCTAAAACCAATAACATTATTATTGATATATAACCAGTTAAAGACCTAGTTCTGTTGTTTGATTTAAAAGCTTTATAATACTTTCTACTGCGTGTCCCAATTAATTAGGGTTGCCGGAGCCAATCAGGCTCATTTTGGTTTTGGCCGTGGATTTAAGGCCGGATGCCCTTTCTGACGCCACGTAATTTTTCAGGTGAAAAATTCCACCCCACTGTCACCGGAATTGGAACTCCGGGTGTCCGGGTGATTGACGAGCATCTAAGCCACTGCACCATCACGCTCCCCTTGAAAAGCTTTATAATACTAGCCTAAAATCCATATATCAAATCTTACCTTTTAGGGTCCTTTGGAAACTCGGGTGTCGTCTTGCTATTTGAACAGTCTGACTTCCCAGTCGGCCAACACGAATACACCCAATTAGATTGGGCGAGGAGTAACAATTAATTTCCCTGTGTAATTCATAATACAACTAGCCACCCGACCCGGCTTCGCCCGGGAACAGTTATGAATGCATTACGTGATAAGCGCTATTTTTTTCAATGTCAATAAACAACGACCAATATCCGTTTTACGTCTCGGCATGATGGGTTAAAATCACTGACTGAACTATTAATTATATTATCATGGAGATGCATGTGCAACAAATTCTTGTCAGACGTAATTTAAGAATGGCGAGGTGTTTGAAACACAAATCCCCCTTCCGTCCAATCTTAACTTGACTGTGAATTTTGCGGAACGAAAAGTTCACAGGCGAAATGAAGAAAAGCCGAGTTGCACTTCCAGGGAATCTTCAAACACAACCACTCTTATCTAAAGTTTTTAACTCAACACGACTCAGCAGTTTGCTGCTGGCTGTATCTGGGGCAATAAGTTCGTCCGCTAGCTAAGCTGTAACTGTGGTGATAGACTCGCCCTTAGCTAGCTCGTAAACTGTCGCCTCAGTAGTTGAATGGACACCGTTAGAAGAAATTAAAACGTAAAAAAACTTATACTGGGTGATGTATTGAAGTTATACATATGCTCTCGCGGACGTTTTTGTAGAAGTTTTCATGCTGAACAATTCTTACACTCATAAGTTAGTATTTAGATATTTTTTAACGGTTTGCTCAGCGTAAGCTTACAAAGCGCTCGGATGCCAGGTTATTTTTTCGACTTTTCCACTGAAATCGTTACCGCTCGGCTTCCTTTGATCATAAATAAATTATTTTTCTATAGAAATCATCCACGAGATATCCTTTACAGAATGGTGAAAACCGCATCAAAATCCGTCCAGTGGTTCTCGAGTTTACCCGTAACATCCAAGAATCGGGGACTTTGTTTTATACTAAGTAGAGATAATTATTTATACATTTAATAAAACGATTCTCATACAACCCCCCCCCCCCCTTTATGTGAGAAGTGTTTTATTAAGTGTATAAACGATTCATGTGTTTTTATTCCAGGCATTAGGAGATAAATTGTCACGGCTCACCTAATCTAATTGGGTACCGTATACTCGTGTTGACCGATTGAAAAGAGATCATATAGGTTACTTAGCAACACTGAAATATTGCTTCTAATATTCGATCTGTTTATTGAACTGCACATCTCCCCTTGTAAAGCACATGTAAAATTAAAGATATAACCTTTCACAATGCTCACTTACAGTAAATCCAGCAACAATAACATACACCAACATAGCGCAGTCGGCACATTCTTGCTGGCTGGCTGCATGAGAGCATCATTGTCTGGCGGTAGAAAAATATGAGCCAAGCTTGGCGATCTGTAGGTAGACTGTGGTTATACGTTGTCATGAAGACGTGTGTAGCCACAAATGGGGACCCGGGCCGAAAGGTGACAACAGTACATCACCACAGACACAAATCAAAACATGCCGATTTTCCAATGAGGGGGGGGGGGAGTTCTAACCCCCCTACCCCCCCCCCCCCTCTTGGCTACGCCACTGGTACAGGCAACCAGTTAGCTAAGTCGTACATGTTCCAAGCTTCGTAGACCACACGTAGGTAAGTGTGCCCCATTCGAACGATAACAATATTCGATGTCAGTATGTATCCAATAACATCATCATTTTCGTCGTTCTATTTTACGTTAGCTCATGTAGGTTTGGAATTTTTAATTTATATTTTAATATTTTTTTATCGCAGTTGAAACCAAACCGTGCCCGTTTTTAAGCGTGTTTCAACCATGCGTCACATTTAAGAATTATTATCTCACGAACCCGTCATCAGATCGAATCCAAATTTTAACACAATATACATTGGAATGTTGTATACTAGTTTATTAATTTCAAAACTCTGTGTGTTCAAGAACGAAAGTTGTTATCATTTTTGTTAGGTAACTTTTTCTCGGCTCGGGGTCGTTGGAAAATGTAGTTCTTGGTTGGTTGTAATCCTTATACATCAAAAAGTTATGTTGTATGACTGTGAAATATGTAAATTAATTCATTTATTGTATATCGGTTTGTATTTGTACGGGGAATTAAGACATGGTTCACCAGCTAGCCGCTCCGGGAAATGCTGTACAGCGTTGCCAAGATGGGCTCCAACACGCGTCATGGCGGCCTCGCTCGGAAGTAAGAAAAGAAAACTTCAGACATTGGGACATTCAAGGGTACAGTGCAGCATTTTATTATAATAACTTTGTTTCTTGGACACACACCAAAAAAATAGATCTGTTATATAACATTCCAATGTACATTGTGTTAAAATTTGGATTTGATCTGATGACGGGTTTTGAGATAATAATTCTTAAATGTGACACATGTTTGAAACACGCTTAAAAACGGGCACTTTTTGTGTTCCAACTGAGATAAAAAATATTAAAATATAAATTAAAAATCCCAAACCTACTTGAACTAACGTAAAATAGAACGACGAAAATGATGATATTATTGGATTTTATGTAGGTCTATTGGTTACTTCACAAACAACCTTCAAACTCGAGTACACATAATATTTTGGTCGACAGTAGGTATATAGCTGAAGCCTCCGTGGCTTAGGCGGCAGCACGCCGGCCTCTCACCGCTGGGTCCGTGGTTCAAATCCCGGTCGCTCCATGTGAGATCTGTGCTGGACCAAACGGAGGCAGACAGGTTTTTCTCCGAGTACTCCGGTTTTCTCTGTCGAAATTTCATTCCAGCAACACTCTCCACTCTCATTTCATTTCATCTGTCATTCATTTAATCATTGCCCCAGAGGAGTGCGTCAGGCCTCGGCAGCCGGCACAGTGCATATCCTCGCCGCTAGATGGGGGCTTCATTCATTTGATTCCTGACCCGGTCGGAGACTGGAAGCAGGCTGTGGATTTTCAGTAGGTATATGGCTGTGCGAACTCCCCTTCTTCGAAGCAATTCACAACACAAAGCTTATTCACGGGCTTGAGATGTACCGGTATTCCAGCGACATATAATTTAGCAGTTATATTTCGACAAGCTACTACAGCTAACATTCAATTATACTCCTTGAAAATGACTATGAGTTATAATGTTGAAATTTAATTATGTTTACAACTGACTATAACCTCTAATGTAAATCTAAGTTGGCAATAATGTGATCAAAAATGTATTTTACTTTTATAAGTTGGCAATTATTTTAAACCAGAAGGAGATGTACAGCTAATGGCGGAATGTATGTGTAAGGTATTGTCTGTGAAATCTGAAGCCATCAGCCATCAAAATTGTATCTATATTGACTGTAGGGATGTTTTTGATAACTCATAAACATGTTTTATGCTGTAGAATCAAAAGGCGCCTTTTGATTATACTTGCTGTTTAATTTGATAAATAAAATGACGTCATACATATTGAAAACGACTTGATCATTCATCCCTGCTTGGAGCATAAGAATTACAACAGGTTATCAGCCCAGATACCGCTCATACGTCAGACATGCCGAGCATTACGGGAAACAATTTGGATGTCCAGAAAAAGTCAGCCGAGTCAGTCGTCGTCGTCCAAGTCAGAAGTCGTCAGGTCAGTCCAGTCAGCCGAGAAAGTCCACGTCAGTCATCGCAGACAAAGTCAGCCCCGTCGAAGAGGACGTCTACCACATCGTCAGCCCGAGATACGTCAGCTAAGTCAATCTAACCTCAAAATGTCAGTCAAGTAGCCTATACATGAGTCAGAGTAAATTGATAAACTATTTGAAAATAGATAGTAAAAATCTAGTGAGATCAAACTTTTGTAAATTTGTCATATTTTTGAAACTTACTTTGGTTTCTAATTTAAGTCATGGATACAGTAAAGGTTCATTTAGAAACTTTGACAGAAGATTTGCATGGAAATGTCAATTATGATTCTCGGCGTTTCAAAATTAATTTAGCTATGAGAACAAAAGAATGTTTTGATATTGCAACTGGTTTGACTGTCAAACCATCAGGTACAAACTCCAATCCTCTACGTAATTGGATAAAGAAAGATGTAGAAGCTCAAGCGCTTATAGGTTTAAATGTCAGTAGTAATTTAGCAAAAAAGAGTCAAATGCCAAACTGCAAAACAAATGTTAGATAAGCTAGAAAATGTTTGTGATAAAAAGTCTGATATTACTGTTGAGGGTTTGCAAAGGAAATTTTTTGGTTATGTTTTTGACAGCCAAAAATCAGTTGTTGAGAATTGCTTGGAAATTAAACAGATAGCCGAAGACCTGTCATCAGATGATGACAGGGTGAAATACAGTTGGATCATGACACGAATGCTGAGTATGCTACCACCTAAGCTGCACCATTTCAGAACAGTCTGGTACAATGTGACAGGAGCCGACAAAACTATTGAAACACTCATCGAAAGATTGAGGCTGGAAGAGGATCGACTCAATGAAGGTAAAAAGGAAAGTGGAGCAACTGCAGTCAACGCACTCATCGCAAAGGAGAAGAAAACTGGAAATCAGTCTGCTCACAACAATAGCAACAGACAAGGTGGAAGCGCGCCAGTCAGCTGCTTTAAGTGTGGACAGAAAGGACATGTGAAGAAACACTGCAGAAACAAACCCTGTGCCAAATATCTTGCCTATTGTAAAGAAAACTACCCTTGCCATGTGTGTGGACAGAAAGGTCACTTTGCAAGAGACTGTACAAAGAAGGATGACAACAAAAATGGAAATGAACGGTCAGAACGGAGTGAACAGAAGAGCACGAATCGCCCATACCGCGCACTAGCGTCAGTGGGACTGTCAACTGCAGAGCTGAACAGTCTCAATTCGAAATGTAACACACGAAATCACTGGTACCAGGACTGTGGAGCTACACAACATATGACATCACACAGGAACTGGTTCGTCACATTGATTGAGTTGGAAACTCCATCTCCTATTGTCATCGGAGATGCGACTGTACTAGAGGGCGTTGGTAACGGCAACGTTCAACTTGAGGCATTCAACGGAACAGAATGGTACAAGGTCTTCCTGGAGGATGTGCTTTACGTGCCTAAGCTCAACTACAATTTGATATTTGTCAGTCAGATACTCGACAGAGGTTATGTCCAAACTGCAAACAAAGAGAATTCAATATTTGAAACGTCTGATCATCGTGAAATTGTGGCCATGGCAGTCAGAGAAGGTGACCTGTACAGAATGATGCTACGCCAGGAGAAGTCTGAAGCCTGTATGGTAGCCACCTCGATCGTAACCTGGCACGAGAGGCTCGCACACCAAAACCTGAAGTATGTGAAGGACGCTTTGGACAGGAATGGCATTCCATACGTTGATGATTGGAACGAGAGAATCTGCGAAGGATGCACCTATGGGAAGCAACATCGGGTATCTCGCCCACTGAACGAGAAGGTTGCTACCCAACCATTGGATCTGGTCCATGTATATATGGGAGAGATGGCGACACCATCGGTAGGAGGAGCAAAATACTTCTTGCTTTTCAAGGATGATTTTTCACATTTCCGAACAGTATGCTTCTTGAAGACGAAGGACGAAGCCGCAGCCAAACTGGATGTTTTCATGAAGTGGTGGAAAACCAATTCGGAAGAAAGGTGAAAATTCTACGATCAGATAATGGAACCGAGATCAAGAATGCCAACACACGTAATCTGCAGGAGAAGCTAGGTGTCTTTCACACTTTTTCGACAGCTTACACCCCAGAACAGAACGGAAGAGTGGAACGTGAAATGAGAACAGTTGTAGAGTCAGCAAGGACAGCAATTCATGCACGAAACCTGAAGGACAATTTGTGGGCAGAAGCAGTGAACTATTCTGTGTTCACGATCAACCAGACTGGCACAAGTTCAGTGTAAGGAAAGAGTCCAGCCAACCTATGGTTTGGACAACAGGTCAACATGAAGAAACTGAAAACCTTCGGATGCGACTGCTACATTTTGACTCCCAACCACAAGAGAAGCAAGATTGACAAGAAGTCTAGGAAAGGTCTATTTGTTGCATACGACATCGATTCTCCATCCTACAGAGTCTATCTGCCTGAAGAACGTGATGTTGTAAGTTCAGACAACGTCGTGTTTAATGAAGGAGAAAAAGATGAGCGAAACCTGACAGATGTTGAAATGGCCGTGAACGAGAACGAGTTGATTGAAGAAGAAGATGAGTATGAAGACAGCATAGTCCTGAGACAAGACAGAAACGAAGAAAGAGATGAAGCCAGAGAAGAAGATGAACAACCAAGAAGACCAGGACTACGCAATCTTCAAAATATTCAGCTACCTGCCAAACTATCAGACTACGTCATGGGCTACCTCCGGGGAGGAAAGAGTGCCAACCTAGCCATGATAGGAGAAATCCAGGATATCTCTATTTCCAAAGCGTTGAAAGATGCCAAGTGGCTGAAAGCCATGACAGAAGAATTTGAATCGTTACAGAAGATGGAAACTTGGAAATTAGTGAAATGTCCAGAAGAAGTTCGACCCCTGACCTGCCGCTGGGTGTTACGAGAGAACCCTGATGGGATAATGAAAGCACGACTGGTAGCACGTGGCTTTGAGCAGGAAGAAGGAGTTGACTATTCAGAAAGATTTAGTCCAGTAGCAAACCATGCTTCAATTAGACTGATTCTCAGTCATGCCGCTACTGAGAAGATGAAACTTGTTCCCTTTGATGTGAAGACAGCCTTCTTGCACGGAGACTTGGAGGAGAACTTGTACGTGTATCAACCTGAAGGATTTGAAGATGGTACTGGCAGAGTCTGCAAACTAATGAAAAGCATATATGGACTAAAGCAAGCACCAAGAAAGTGGAATGAGAAAATGTCAGATTTTCTTGAGGAGAAAATTGGACTAGTAAACACCGACGATGACCCCTGCATTTACTATAACGAGAAGAGAACTTTGATGATGGCTCTTTTCGTCGACGACGGGCTCATCGCTGGATATAATGAAGAAGAAATCTTTGAAGTCTCGGATGTCATAAATCGGGAATTTGAAATCACTTACCAACGATCAGTTCAGGAGCAATTCACGTACCTAGGCATGGAAGTCAGAATAGAGAATGAAGGGATTTTTGTGAACCAGCCTGGATACACCAGAAAGATCATCAATCGTTTTCGGTTCGACACATGCAACCCAAGTTCAACACCTATGGAGAAAGGAATGGTGACAAACGAAGAAGATCGATTCAACGAGAGACCAGCGCCACCTACAACTCCATATCGAGAAGCAGTGGGAAGTCTACTCTACCTGGCTACAATATCCCGACCGGATATCTGCTACGCAGTGAACTACTTGAGCCGCTTCAACGGCAAAGCCATGCAGAGCCACTGGAAAATGGTGAAGAAGGTATTTCAGTATTTGAAGGGAACTCCAGACTATGGAATTTTCTTCAATGGAGACGACAAACTTGTGGCATATACAGATTCAGACTACGGTGGGGACACCGTAACAGGGCGCTCAACAAGTGGTGTTCTACTGTTGAGAGGAGGACCAATCATTTGGTACACACAGAAGCAGCGACTCGTTGCTACGTCAACAGCAGAAGCAGAATACCGAGCAGCTGTCTCATTGATAGATGACATCAGCTGGATCAGGAGAATTGGACTGGAACTCGAAATTTTGAAGTCAGACAAACCAGTCACACTGTTTGTTGACAACCAGTCAGCAATCCACATGCTGCACAATGCACACGAGGGGAATACTACAAAAGGAATGAAACATATAGAGATTCTACGCAAATTCATCCAGGAACACGTGGGCAAAACTGTTGCTCTCAAACATGTCGAGAGCTCCAAGCAACTTGCTGATATCCTGAACAAACCCCTCAATAGAAAATTGTTTGAATCGCTTCGTTGTAGAATAATTAAGAAGGAGTGTTGAAATTTAATTATGTTTACAACTGACTATAACCTCTAATGTAAATCTAAGTTGGCAACAATGTGATCAAAAATGTATTTTACTTTTATAAGTTGGCAATTATTTTAAACCAGAGGGGGATGTACAGCTAATGGCGGAATGTATGTGTAAGATATCAAAATTATATCTATATTGATTGTAGGGATGTTTTTGATAACTCATAAACATGTTTTATGCTGTAGAATCAAAAGGCGCCTTTTGATGATACTTGCTGTTTAATTTGATAAATAAAAGGACGTCATACATATTGAAAACGACTTGATCATTCATCCCTGCTCGGAGCATAAGAATAACAACATATAAATACCCATGCATTTAGGAGAAAGTAGGCTATGTTCTTTACTGAACATCTTGCTAAAATAAGTGACCTGTTGCGTGGAGCATTATTGTTAGACTGTCAACATTAAGCTTGAAAGCCTATTATTGACTATATTGAGCTCATCTGTGGAAAAAAAAAGAAGTGAAGGATTTACTGTATTATCTAAGGCAGTCCCTAAGTTCGTTTAGGTTTAACCTTTAACCGCAGTCATGAATATTTCTGACACAACTACAGTTGTGCGGTCCTGCGGAGGTGGGTCAAATACGTCAAAATTTCTTTCTAACACTATTTTTGCGTTTTGTACTACATTTTTATTCCTTAATAAAACATATAATTTAACAGGTTTACTAAAATAAGTTCCACCGTTGTGAAAGTAATCTGTTCTTATTACAATCAAAATTGCCATAAAAATTTGCAGACATGGACACAAATCGAAATAACTAAAGGTTGTACCTTCCTAATAACTTGAATATTGTAATTTAATGTCATACAAGACTCACTGATGTTAAAATTGATAAGTTTTTCCGACAAAACAATTTACGGAAATAATCTGCATTACTCAAAGTGACCACCTTACGCGCAATGCGGACACACCTTACATGAACGTTCCAAACAAATTGGAACTCTGCACTTGCGGCACAAGAAGCTTGTCTTCCTCTTCTTTTTTGGCGGACAAATTCGACATGTCTACCTTCCATCCCTCGGCAGTTTGTCCTCCTAGTGTAGGTCTTCATGGAGATCTACTTCGGCTCCCACAACTTGACCTATAGAAAATCGCAGTTCTCGTGGAAGGCGTTTGATCAATATTCTTTCTCGCAATGAAGGCTCAATCAGTTGTTTTGCAAGAGTTTTGGTGAAGTTTATCCTGCTAAGAGCAGTTCTTTCCTTGAACGACTGGCAAACAATATATGAATTGATAGTACTCATAAGGAAGACACGAAAAAACACAGCCATTGGCCAGCACTGTGTATGGCGGATTGAACAGTATTTGGCACGGTATCAACACCACAGTTTGTGTTATTATAGTGGGCTATGATTTCAGATTTTTCAGTTTCCATGTCAAGACGATATGAGAATTGCCACTCTTCCCTTTTTAGATTTACTATCCTCTTCGTCAGAAATGCCAACGTCGGATAAATCACTTTCTAGGTAATCGAAAATTTTCGAAACCTCTTCATCAAAATTAGGATCGTTCTTTTTCACACACGATGGACCAGGATCACTAGACATAGTTCATCAGTTAATGCCATCAACAGATACGGAA
The DNA here is from genome assembly GCA_946902985.2 of Meconema thalassinum. Taxonomy (NCBI): domain Eukaryota; kingdom Metazoa; phylum Arthropoda; class Insecta; order Orthoptera; family Tettigoniidae; genus Meconema; species Meconema thalassinum. The sequence continues at coordinate 1,215,913,660 of OX336388.2, forward strand.
AACAAATAAACACAGACAATGCAAAATAAAATGTTTAGCCTGTCACTGACTTGCACACTCACAGTCGTGCGGCCCCCTGGACGTCGCGTTAACAATACGAAAGCCAAAACTGAGCCTCCAACACTGACTACCGTGGTAACAGGCAGTAGACTGAGAATGAGAAAGCTACTGAGACGCACATGTCTCCAATGCCCTTCAGTGTTCGTAGAATTACGGGTATAAAAAGTGGTGCGGTCTCCGGGGCCGCACAACTGTAGTTAAGGGTTAAATATTTTTTATGAGCACGTCAATGACGGCAGTGAGCATAGCATCAAGAAAAGAAAACTTCAGACATTGGGACATTGAAGGGTACAGTACAGCATTTTATTATTACCATATCGGGAATTGACAGTACGTAGCATTATAATATTTATCCTTTATTAGTGATATTTAAGTGTAGATTTAGAGGACGTTATGTTCTGTTGTACTTTCGGAAACATTTCGCGTCAAAATCTATGTGTTTACGCAGTGTTAGCGTTCTTGTGTTAGGCCTACCAGATGACAGTTAGGTGATGTTGCCAAGCGTAATGACTCGGCTTGACAATAGATGGCATGATGAACAAGGGCACGAGCCGACCATTCACTGCAAAATAATGACAATGGTGCGCGAAAGAATGTGACATAACACTCCTTGGCGTGTGAAAGGGGTGTATATCGTTAAAAACAACTCTGCTGTGAATATTACTAATTACATTTAGGTATGGTAACGTGGGGAATTATCTATTTTAGCTGTTGATGTATTTTCAATAATGGTGTGGAGAAAGTTAAATAAAGCTCTTTCGAGCAATCTACTTCCTGTAGAAAATAGACAGTGTTTTTATTTAGAAAATAGACAGTGTTTTGATTTACATAGTTTTGGTTTTTGTTATCTTTGAGAGTAGTGTCTTTGGAATGTCTTTGGATGCGATGTTGAGTTGTGTTAATAAAATATTGATTACTGTATATTAAAATGATTTGGTATGGTATATAACTGGCGACCGTGACAGGACTACTGGCAATCTCAACATCAAATAAAACAGAACAACGATGACCGAACGTCGAGTATTACGCGGCGTATTTACACGTGAGGTAAATAAGATTGAAGAACTGTTGGCGCTTGCTGATGGTGACCACGTGGAGATTCGTAGCAAATATGCTTCACTTGTGGAACGCTACGAGAAGTTAAAACGTCTGGATGATGAAGCTGCTGCAAAAGGAAGACCTTGAAGACATCGTGCTTGAAACAGAGATCAACAATTGCAGTGAGTACGACTTGAAATATTTTAAGGTTAGGGAATAAGTGCAGGCCTTACAAGTTGGAGAGCAAGCCGTTTATGACGCTAATACGAGTAACTGTTCACATACTTCTAATCAGAGACTACTAAGACTACCAAAACTAGAACTGAAAAAATTTGATGGAAACGTTGTGCCCGTTTAGATCGGAGTCCGCACGACCACATATGCATTTTACCAATAATCAGTCAGCACGAGAATCAAAATATCCCGGAGCGCCAGATGGGTTAAAGCAAATCGCAAAAACGACATCAAATTTATAAAAATGCTTTGCTGATTTTTGGCTCAATGCAACAATAAGGATAGAAGGAGATTTAATGGGGTGAAACACATCTGGTAAAATTATCTCAGTTTATTTAAAGTTAAAATCTGACTGCAAGAATAATGCTCAAAGCAGCATCATCCACGTGTGGCGATCCACACTCTTATTTACACACAATATACAGAAATCTTCCAAACACATTTGACAATCTTTTTGAAAACACAAGTCCGATTGTTAGTCCTGTGGACTGTGTTCCAAAGTTATTAACATTTTATTCCAGTGCAAAATGAATTGTCCATACTGGAAATAACGTAGATCACTGTTTGACTATTTACATGATATTAACACTCGTAGAATAAATGTTTATAGAATTTCTTAGACTTTCATTTGTTTTCCAGTTTTCCAAAATATATCGTTGAAACTATTATTATCATCGTAGCAACACAAATTATTAACACATATTAACAACATCTGAAAAGTATTTGACCATTGAGCATAGCATCGAAGAACTGTGCGAAGCACAACAACAATTAATTGTTCTTCTGACATTAAACATTCGAGAAGTGACTCGATTATGAACTTCAAGTTCCAAACAAAACATATGATTTCTGAATCATTAACTTGATCAATAAATGGTTGAACCATTCAACTATTAGATTTTCCACTTGGGAACAATATTATAAAATATTTATATTTATGGCCATTTCTAGCAACTTTCACAACTTGCAATTCTTCGACAGAATGCGGAAATTAGAATTGTAGTCTTATAATGAATTCATTTGGTTCATGGCACTAGGATTGAAAATATCCTTCAAATTATTCGTGGTTAAATAATTATTTTAAATTGGCAGTGGCCCATTCTACTATTTGTGTAAGGACACAATATTATAACAACAACAACAACGGCAAAGGTCTTCCTCTGAAGAAGAATAAACTACTATCATGACAAATCCGGGTTCTAGCAAAATCAAAGTCTAAATGGAATTCGTAAACAAGGTTGAAATAAGAACTGATGGTTTCAAAGAAATAACCTTCGGGTTATTCATACGACGAAATGTGTGGCTCTAATACTCCTACTATAAACCTGAGCCATCGAACCTGCTATTTGATTGATGCTCGAAAAAACCTTCATTCCTGCGACTTAACATGCGCACCTGGGAATGGCATTTCAACTATTCCACACACATAAATTATCTTCCCAAAATTTATACAATAAATCAAGCCTCTGCTTGTCATCAACACTGGAAGATTAATAAACTGACAAGTTTATTTTATTTTACCATTCAGTTCAACCCGTGAATTTACCATACTTATGAAAAGCTTCATTTCACTTTCGAAGTGTATTTACGTCATGATTTTATATAAATACAACAATATCCTATTTGATACAAATATCAATTGCTTCCCGTTTCATGCCTCTCCGTGTTATATGAAACATATACTTTGCTCATTGCAAATATCAACTGTTCAACCAGAACTGAAATGTAGGTTGAATGCGGGCTTGCGCTAACCACTCTCCTTCGTAAAATCTCCTGTTCCAAACTAGAAATGTTTCAACTACTTCATATGCTCTTTCTCAATACATATGATTATTATAAAATATAATATCCAAGAATTATTTAGAAAAATTATGAAAATTATTATTATTATTATTAGTGGATTATTATTATTATTATTATTTCAAATATGTTGAATTATCATCTCATTATGTGAGAATCCACATGTTCGAACCTTCGAATATGGAAAAAAATATCCATTCCTCAACAAAAATAAATTTAACTTTTACAGTTACATCGGCTGATTACCGTGATTTCCCAAAAATATGAAAAATTCAAATAAATGCTCAAAATGCTCGGTCATCGATCCTAAACTGTTCTGAGTGCTGAAAATGCTCAGAATAAATCTAACAAGTCTTGCGTAAATCATTACAAGCTTTAAATACGATGAAAAAAAAACGTGTTGGTCATCTGCAGAAAAAATAGTTTGTTCCAATTAGCTAAGCATAATAATATTCAAATGTGGCTTACATTTCTTGATGTTCTTGAAGTGTAGTAAACCTGGTCTATACCAGATTTATCCGTAGATATGCCCTATCGGACAAGCACGTATAATCCTTGTATCGGCCGCCATTGTAGACCCACAAATCGTCTAGTCAGACATAGTGGTAGTATCTTTCGACGTTTTAAATGACTGTGGTTCCATTTTAATATGGGCTTCTAACAAAGCCATAACAGTTTGTTGAAAAGGGTCAGATCTAAGCGATCTCTTCTTAAATGTGTCAGTTGTAACTTAACTCACTGTAATCTCATCAGTACAAGAAAAACGTTGACAGTCTAAGCAGTTAACGGCTGTTCTGAAGATCGTTCCCTGGGCATGGTTTATTAAAATCACCATCTGCCATGCGCTAGACAACCTGCAGTTTCCCTTGCGTAGACTAATGAACACCACCGTTATAGACTATTCTTCAATGTACTGACGGATCGAAGTGGTTAAATAGTTACAAAATATGAAACTGACTTTAAATGGATTTAAACATCCAAGTATTAATTTACTATTGGACTGTGACAAATACTATTTTCTAGACCAAGTCTAGCATATGTCCTTTTTGGAAATATAAATATTTCCACCAATGTCTGTAGAAAAACAATCACCTCAGTGATTCTCCTCACCAGAAACTTACTAAGTTCCAACTCGTTTGCGCAGCACTTCTCGTGACTATCACGATTTGAAAAGTACTTCTTCGTAGACGCGGCAACCATGTGCCTTGGCTCAGCGTAGACGCAACTTGTTCGCCAAGTGCTTGTGATGAATTGAGCTAACTAAGCTTGCTCCTGCTTGCTTTTATACAAAAACGATCAGGGTCACGCGTCATCGCCTGATATCTAGAAATCCTCATATCTCTTGAATCCCTGGTCCGATTTACTTGATACTAATTGCATTCTCTTTCATTTGGCCGTGCCAGTAATCTGATCCCAGTCTCAAGTCTCTGCTCCATAGTTAACTATTTAATCAATAAATAGTCTCCACCTCTGCTGTGACTCGCTACGTCATTTACCATCCAACTATCGGTAATTTCCTTCGAAAGGCTTCGAGAAGCAATGTAGCGCGATATTCAAATATCCGAACTTTCAAACGCTGCTACAGCCTTTCCCTTGATATCTAGGTGTCTGAAACTTGGAATACCCATTCCTAGAGTTGGGCACATCCACCCCACACCTAGCAAAAAAATAAAAATTGAAAAATTTTTATTTTTCCTATCTACACATTAAATTATCTGGTTCTTGAATAATAGATCTTCAAATTCGAAGCATTATAAGTTCCCACGATGTTACCAGTTCGTGTATTAGCTACTTCATAGCTTCCATTATTGTTTACTTCCACAATATTCAAAATCCTTAATTTTACCATTCCCCCGGGATTGTTGTGTTCCCGATGGACCTGGATCATTGGGCCTCTGCTCCACAAATTGTAAGGTATCTTGGTGTCTTGCTTCCAAGTTTTTCCTCGTGTCCTTGTTAAACTCTTCATTGGACTGACGAGTATCTACATTCCCTCTGTTATTATAGTTATTACCATAGGATCTTCTTTCCTGGTACCTTCCTTGAGTATCACGTGGTCTTCTCCATCGAGTGTTGTATCGATTACCACCATCCGGTCTTGCATATGGTTTGTAACTGTATCTGTTACGGTATTGGTTCCATCTTCTCGTATTGGAATCTTCCCTCGGCGATTTCTCTTCTCGCTCCTCTCGAATCTCTCGAGGTGTCTGAGAATAACTGTCAGCCATAACAGCATACACAGCGTTATTACTCTTTACTCCCTTCTGATGGAAGAATTGAGCGTTTGTATGATCCAGCTTCTGCAATACTTCATCAAACTATTCCATATTGTAGATGTCAGCAGCGATCAAAGTCCTCTGGACGTCTGCTGGAAATTGTCGTATCAAAGCAGTAATCAACTCGTTATCTGGCATTGGCGGATCTAAATGTTGGAGTTTAGACAGCTGTCCAGAAAAGTATGTAGAGTATCGAGTAGGTTGTGACGTCGAGAATCTCTTCGAATACAACTCTGCTCTAACTTGCTGTTGGGTTTCAGGGGACCAAAACTTCTTCAATAACCCACGAGAAAACTCCTCAAAAGTATTTAGAGTGGATCTAAATGCTCTAAACCACAAAAGTGCGGGACCTTCCAAGAACTTCCCTATTACCCTGATCTGTCTTTCTTTAGGGATCTTAGAATCTTTCAGGTAATCACCTGCTTCTCTCAAAAATTCCACGGGTGTTACAGAATCTCGCCCTGAAAATTTAGAAGGCTTGTCTTCTATATTCTTAAACACAGTTATGGGGTTGGATTGAAATACTGTCCTGACCTCATCCTGTCTTTCAGTCTCTCTAGCTCCTCCTAGATTTATCTGTATCGGTTCCTTTCCCCTTACATTCGGCATTTTCAAAAGATGATCAGACTGTTTCTCATCCTTTATTTGAGTTTTCATAGCCTCAAGTTCCTTCTGGTTTTCTTCTGCCATCTTCTTGATTGCTTCAGTCTCCTTACAATTGTCTTTAACATCAATGGATATCTGGTTCATAACAGCCTCATGACTTTTCAATGACCCTGTCATATCTGATATGTCCTTCTGAGTTGCTTGAATATCCTTGGCAATTACTTCAATGTGGGATGACAAAGATTCCCGAATCTCCTTGATTCCCTCTTGATTCTCCAGCTTGAGTGTGTCTTTAATTTCATTGACAACTGTGGTTTTAATCTCAGTTTGCAATTCATGAATCACTCCTTCTCTTATTTCTCCCATGACAAGTTCCTTGAATTGTTCCGTTAAACGCTGAACAACTAGAATTCCCATCTCGTTACTCTCCTTCTTCACTCTGACTTCCAGGTTGACCATGTCTTCACCAACTTTCCTAAGACCATGTTCTATCCTATCAGCTAAGCTTTGGGATCGAAGATCGGCATCGCGAAATTTATCGTCCATTAAACTAGCGTTAGTAGCTAATGAAGTTTCGAGCTCATGTGTTTTATCGCATAATTTATTCATTTTACTTTCAAGTGTCATTTTCAAAATTTCAGAATTTTCTTTAAATTTACTTTCCATTGAATTAAATTTACTATTTAAATTTTCCTTTAAGTTATCTTTTAACCTGCTCTCTAACAAATCGGAATTTTCTTTGAGTTTATCAGAACTTTCTTTAAGTTTATTTTCCAAAGAATCAGAATTTTCTTTAAGTTTATCATTCAAATTTTCTTTCAAATTATCAGAATTTTCTTTAAGTTTATCATCTAAACTTTCTTTCAAATTATCAGAATTTTCTTTAAGTTTACTTTCTAAAGAATCAGAATTTTCTTTAAGTTTCTTTTCTAAAGCCTCAGTATTTTCTTTCATAATAGCGGCCACACGCCGTCCAGCCTCTTTTGAACTCTCCTCCAAACTCCTCATCATCCTCATCATTTCTTCCATAATTTCAATTATTCAAAACTTAGGGGTATACAACAGTGGCAAACACAAGCTTATAACTAGAACAAGAAATATGAATAGCTAATTGGAACACTATAATAAAATGAGATTTGTCCTAATGTCGACGTGATGGAAAAACAAAATTCTTTACTTTTACGAATTACATTTACCATAATATCACAAGAAAAATATGCTAGTTCTCAAATATCCTCCACCTGGATTCTAATAATGTGTATCTCCAGTCATCGAACGTTTACTACTGAATTTACTTGACGCCCTAATGGTTAAGCCATTATCAAAAATAATCAAACCCATTCTAATTATTAACCAAGTTAAATTTTTAATTTTCCCCACTAATTGGGTTTCCTACTAATTTATTCATCCAAACCAGACATCTCTCAACTCCCAAAATATTTCTATAAAAATTATCACAATTTCAAATCGGCATGCGATTGACCATGTCTAAATCGGGACCCACGTTCGAAGCCATTTCTCTCTCTATCTTATTTTATGTGCCCGTTTAGACCGGAGTCCGCACGACCACATATGCATTTTACCAATAATCAGTCAGCACGAGAATCAAAATATCCCGGAGCGCCAGATGGGTTAAAGCAAATCGCAAAAACGACATCAAATTTATAAAAATGCTTTGCTGATTTTTGGCTCAATGCAACAATAAGGATAGAAGGAGATTTAATGGGGTGAAACACATCTGGTAAAATTATCTCAGTTTATTTAAAGTTAAAATCTGACTGCAAGAATAATGCTCAAAGCAGCATCATCCACGTGTGGCGATCCACACTCTTATTTACACACAATATACAGAAATCTTCCAAACACATTTGACAATCTTTTTGAAAACACAAGTCCGATTGTTAGTCCTGTGGACTGTGTTCCAAAGTTATTAACATTTTATTCCAGTGCAAAATGAATTGTCCATACTGGAAATAACGTAGATCACTGTTTGACTATTTACATGATATTAACACTCGTAGAATAAATGTTTATAGAATTTCTTAGACTTTCATTTGTTTTCCAGTTTTCCAAAATATATCGTTGAAACTATTATTATCATCGTAGCAACACAAATTATTAACACATATTAACAACATCTGAAAAGTATTTGACCATTGAGCATAGCATCGAAGAACTGTGCGAAGCACAACAACAATTAATTGTTCTTCTGACATTAAACATTCGAGAAGTGACTCGATTATGAACTTCAAGTTCCAAACAAAACATATGATTTCTGAATCATTAACTTGATCAATAAATGGTTGAACCATTCAACTATTAGATTTTCCACTTGGGAACAATATTATAAAATATTTATATTTATGGCCATTTCTAGCAACTTTCACAACTTGCAATTCTTCGACAGAATGCGGAAATTAGAATTGTAGTCTTATAATGAATTCATTTGGTTCATGGCACTAGGATTGAAAATATCCTTCAAATTATTCGTGGTTAAATAATTATTTTAAATTGGCAGTGGCCCATTCTACTATTTGTGTAAGGACACAATATTATAACAACAACAACAACGGCAAAGGTCTTCCTCTGAAGAAGAATAAACTACTATCATGACAAATTCGGGTTCTAGCAAAATCAAAGTCTAAATGGAATTCGTAAACAAGGTTGAAATAAGAACTGATGGTTTCAAAGAAATAACCTTCGGGTTATTCATACGACGAAATGTGTGGCTCTAATACTCCTACTATAAACCTGAGCCATCGAACCTGCTATTTGATTGATGCTCGAAAAAACCTTCATTCCTGCGACTTAACATGCGCACCTGGGAATGGCATTTCAACTATTCCACACACATAAATTATCTTCCCAAAATTTATACAATAAATCAAGCCTCTGCTTGTCATCAACACTGGAAGATTAATAAACTGACAAGTTTATTTTATTTTACCATTCAGTTCAACCCGTGAATTTACCATACTTATGAAAAGCTTCATTTCACTTTCGAAGTGTATTTACGTCATGATTTTATATAAATACAACAATATCCTATTTGATACAAATATCAATTGCTTCCCGTTTCATGCCTCTCCGTGTTATATGAAACATATACTTTGCTCATTGCAAATATCAACTGTTCAACCAGAACTGAAATGTAGGTTGAATGCGGGCTTGCGCTAACCACTCTCCTTCGTAAAATCTCCTGTTCCAAACTAGAAATGTTTCAACTACTTCATAGGCTCTTTCTCAATACATATGATTATTATAAAATATAATATCCAAGAATTATTTAGAAAAATTATGAAAATTATTATTATTATTATTAGTGGATTATTATTATTATTATTATTTCAAATATGTTGAATTATCATCTCATTATGTGAGAATCCACATGTTCGAACCTTCGAATATGGAAAAAAATATCCATTCCTCAACAAAAATAAATTTAACTTTTACAGTTACATCGGCTGATTACCGTGATTTCCCAAAAATATGAAAAATTCAAATAAATGCTCAAAATGCTCGGTCATCGATCCTAAACTGTTCTGAGTGCTGAAAATGCTCAGAATAAATCTAACAAGTCTTGCGTAAATCATTACAAGCTTTAAATACGATGAAATAAAAACGTGTTGGTCATCTGCAGAAAAAATAGTTTGTTCCAATTAGCTAAGCATAATAATATTCAAATGTGGCTTACATTTCTTGATGTTCTTGAAGTGTAGTAAACCTGGTCTATACCAGATTTATCCGTAGATATGCCCTATCGGACAAGCACGTATAATCCTTGTATCGGCCGCCATTGTAGACCCACAAATCGTCTAGTCAGACATAGTGGTAGTATCTTTCGACGTTTTAAATGACTGTGGTTCCATTTTAATATGGGCTTCTAACAAAGCCATAACAGTTTGTTGAAAAGGGTCAGATCTAAGCGATCTCTTCTTAAATGTGTCAGTTGTAACTTAACTCACTGTAATCTCATCAGTACAAGAAAAACGTTGACAGTCTAAGCAGTTAACGGCTGTTCTGAAGATCGTTCCCTGGGCATGGTTTATTAAAATCACCATCTGCCATGCGCTAGACAACCTGCAGTTTCCCTTGCGTAGACTAATGAACACCACCGTTATAGACTATTCTTCAATGTACTGACGGATCGAAGTGGTTAAATAGTTACAAAATATGAAACTGACTTTAAATGGATTTAAACATCCAAGTATTAATTTACTATTGGACTGTGACAAATACTATTTTCTAGACCAAGTCTAGCATATGTCCTTTTTGGAAATATAAATATTTCCACCAATGTCTGTAGAAAAACAATCACCTCAGTGATTCTCCTCACCAGAAACTTACTAAGTTCCAACTCGTTTGCGCAGCACTTCTCGTGACTATCACGATTTGAAAAGTACTTCTTCGTAGACGCGGCAACCATGTGCCTTGGCTCAGCGTAGACGCAACTTGTTCGCCAAGTGCTTGTGATGAATTGAGCTAACTAAGCTTGCTCCTGCTTGCTTTTATACAAAAACGATCAGGGTCACGCGTCATCGCCTGATATCTAGAAATCCTCATATCTCTTGAATCCCTGGTCCGATTTACTTGATACTAATTGCATTCTCTTCCATTTGGCCGTGCCAGTAATCTGATCCCAGTCTCAAGTCTCTGCTCCATAGTTAACTATTTAATCAATAAATAGTCTCCACCTCTGCTGTGACTCGCTACGTCATTTACCATCCAACTATCGGTAATTTCCTTCGAAAGGCTTCGAGAAGCAATGTAGCGCGATATTCAAATATCCGAACTTTCAAACGCTGCTACAGCCTTTCCCTTGATATCTAGGTGTCTGAAACTTGGAATACCCATTCCTAGAGTTGGGCACAACGTGAAGTGCTGGATTGGGTTTTGGGCGCAATTTACTAAAATACGTGAAGATAGCAGCCTTAAAGATGAAGACAAATTTGTTTATTTGATTCAGTGTATGTAACCTGGTTCGTGTGCTCAGAAGTTGGTAGAAAACTTTCCACCTTCAAAGGAAAACTACAAAAAGGCTATAGAATTGTTGAAGACTAGGTATGGGAAGGATGAGTTACTCATTGAGTACTATGTTAGGGAACTTTTATCCTTGGTTTTAAAGAAGGATAGTTTAAGATCCATAGCCCAACTGTATGACAGTCTGGAGGGACAGTTGAGAGCACTTGATTCCTTGGGAGTAACAAAGGAGAAATACGCTGCAATGTTATTTCCACTAGTAGAGAGTGCCTTGCCAGAGGTTATGTTTAGAACTTGGGACAGGTATCGTGTATCAAAAGAAACGTCTACCAAGGAACCTGACTGTTGCTTGAGTGAATTGTTAGCCTTCTTAAAGACTGAGGTAGAAGGTGAAGAACGGCTTTGAAGTTAACGAGAGGACGGATCGAGTTAAGCAAGACGATAGGACCAAGACTAAGAATAGGGACGTACCTTCATCGGCTTCTTTAATTTCAATAGAGGATGTTTCAGTTAGCAAGGGAAACAGAAATAACAAAGATACGGCTTATATATTCTGTGGCAGAACCAGTGGCGGCTCGTAGATGAAAAATCAGGTGAAGAGCGAAACTCTAATTTCAGCAGTGCTTGATTGCTTTTGTGAATATTGATTTTTTTTCATATTTTAAAGCTAAAATATCTACTCGGTCGTCCTGTAAATGATTTTTGTGACTTCTCATTTTCACCACCAGGCATATGCTGTGATGGTTCCTTTCAATAGGTCCACGACCGATTTCCTTCCAAAATCCCTTCCCTGACCCGCCCTGCAAAGAAAATGCATGGCCATTGCCTGCATTAATAGAATTAATATAATTCCTTAAAGTTCCCACGAGTTACAGTAAAGTTTAAAGTTCATAGGAACTCTCTTCCAGAGGTTACGACGAGAGTGAGACCTCAAGTATAGAACAACTCCAATTACAAGCCTATTTAAAGTCACATTCTCATTATATCTAACTCCACATACAGTGCTTGCAGAAAGTTTAGGGACAGGCCTAAATTTCGTTTGATGCACATTTGTCCCAAAAGTAACAGCATTTCAGTTGAAAATGTAAATCCGCAGCCTGCTTCCAGTCTCCGACCGGGTCAGGAATGGAATGAATGAAGCCCCCATCTAGCGGCGAGGATATGAACTGTGCCGGCTGCCGAGGCCTGACGCACTCCTCTGGGGCAATGATTAAATGAATGACAGATGAAATGAAATGATAGTGGAGAGTGTTGCTGGAATGAAATTTTGACAGGGAAAACCGGAGTACCCGGAGAAAAACCTGTCTGCCTCCGTTTTGTCCAGCACAGATCTCACATGGAGTGACCGGGATTTGAACCACGGACTCAGTGGTGAGAGGCTGGCGTGCTGCCGCCTAAGCCACGGAGGCTTCAGCATTTCAGTTATTGTTTTAGATTATGTTATTAGACATCTATATGAGGGGTTTTCATTAAAAAGTTCGCTGCTCTAGCTCTAATACTTTTGGAGATGGAATGTTTTACCTTTTTGTAAACAGGGCAAAAAAAAACTGTTTTTCCTACTAATGAAATGTTTTCGTTCTCAAAAACTGCTAATCCTACAACTATGAAATCTTTACTGCTGTTTTACTACAATATATCAATCATAAACATAAAAATACAACCTAGGTAGAGAAATTACTACTCATTTGATGGCCTCTCAAATAAACTTTCTTCCCCGGTAATTTTGGCGGCAAAATTGGTCAATTTCGTTCCATGATAACTTCCGTTTGGCAACATTTCGAGAAAGTACCCACAGCCGATCCATCACAAACAAGACACGGAGAAAACAACTGCGTAGTCAGAATAGCTCGAAGTGTTTCCAATCGGAAGTTATCGCGAAACGAAATTGACCAATTTTGCCGCCAAAATTATCGTACTGGGGAAGAAAGTTTGTTTGAGAGGCGACCAAATAAGTAGTATATTTTCCAAGGTTGTTATTTTTATGATTGCTATATAGTAGAAAAACAGCAGTAAAAATTTCATAGCAGTAGGACTAGCAGTTTTTGAGAAAGAAAACATTTTAGTAAGAAAAACAGTTTTTTTAGCCTTGTTTACAAAAAAAACATTCCGCCTCCAAAAGTCCTAGATCTAGAGCAGCGAAATTGTAAACGAAAACCCCTCATATAGATGACTAATAATATCAAGTAAAACAATGACTGAAATGGTGTTACTTTAGTGACAAATGTGCATCAAACGAAATTTAGACATGTCCCTAAACTTTCTGCAAGCACTGTAGTCTTACATTTTCCCTCAAGGCGTCAGATAACGTGGTAGTGTTTCTTTTGAGTGTTCTAATCTGTAACTGGCACTTCAAATGTTCCTCTCTGTCTTTGTGTTTGTTCAACCCGCGCGTAGGCCTAATGTTTTGGAAATCACCGAAACTTGTTGATTCCACACACCACATTTGTTACTAAAATGTAAGCAAGGCTAACAGAACAGGTGGTTTTTAAGAATACAACTACTGCACAAGCATGTGAACTGCTCGAACCAAGATCCCTTGCAATGAGCTATAACATTTGCCGGGTTTCTTAATATCTTTTTAGTACACAGTTCTATTAATTAATTTGGCCGTCCACAATTTAATAACTCCCCTTTGTCTTCGTCTTTCCACCTACTGAAGGGAATTTCTAATAAAAGTAATACCGTGTCTTTCACTGGAAATATTATTACACTAAAAGCCATCAACTTTCATCAACAACAAGGTAAGTAACGTAATAAATAAATATTATTTATTGGGAAAATAAATACAAGCTTCAGCAAAAAAGAAAAGAAGCCTGACGCAACGCCAACTTTCAACAACTGGACTTAACGTATTGGCTTGGAGACACAGCAAAGTCTTCACTCGACTGTCTAACGGCAGGTAATGATGTCACACCCGATATCAGGTTGCCATGGCAACGAGACGAAGTGGCTGACGTAAACACGTTACTTCGTCTCCTGCAGATTCTCCTCCAAGTTACGACAGCACAATCTAGCGACAGGGAGTTCAACTGACACAAGGCCGTCATAGAGCCTCGCCAGTAGGTAATCTGTGAGCCTCGCTTGCGTACCTTCTAGCAACGGACTGTAGAAATAACAGTACACTATAAAAATACACGATAAAATAGCGCAAGACAACTGCAACATTTTCATTTAATAAGAAAATATAATGTTTATCTAACGAGATGGCGAGTGAAGAGGCTTTTCACTCCCTTCACCTGAATAGCCGCTACTGGAAAGGTAACACTAAGTCAAGAATTATTTGGAGGTAGGAAAACAGCACCTGTTTGTTTCGAGTCCTATCAAATAACTTTGCTGGGTATGAACGAGGAAAACAGATGTGAGGTTGCAGTGTTAGGCTCTGATAGTATCTGTGGAGGTGCTCCCCTAGTTGATGCTGACTTGTTTAATTTACTGAGGGACAAGGGAGTTGAACTTAGTGATATTGGCCAAGATAATGGTGGCAACAGTACTGACATACAGGTATTGTTAGGAGCTGACGTGTGGGCTCAGATAATCACGCCAGACTTTCTACATGTAAACAAGAGTTTAGTAGCTGTGAGAAGTTGTTAAGGGTGGACACTTATGGGCTCTTCTGAGATCACCTCAACTACTGCCTCGTCTTACACTCTACTTACTTTAACTCAATCAACAAGAGTGGCCGACTTGTGGGATATTGAGACTTTGGGTATTAAAGATCCTGGCGAACAGATAAAAAAGGAAGAAAGGGAACACTAAGTTCAGATGTTTTCGATAGGACTGTGAAGAGAGAAGAGGAATCTGGGCGCTACATTGCCAAACTACTCTGGATTGATGGTTGTACTTCTCTGGAAACGAATCGGGAAATTTCTCAGAAACAATTATTGAACACTTCAAGAAAGTTTCGAGGGATGCAGAAATTTCAGGATTATGATGAGGTGTTACAGGAATGGGTAAACAAAGGGATTATCGAAGGTGTTGAAAACGAGGTTTTGGATGGACCTACACAGTATTTGCCTCATAGAGCTGTGCTGAAAGATGGTGGCACTACAAAGATAAGGCCGGTGTTCGATGCTTCCAACAAAGACAGAAATGGTCATTCCTTGAATGATTGCCTCGAGCCCGGACCCAACCTCATCGACCTTGTTCCATCAGTGCTGACCAATTTTCGAACTTATCCTATAGGTCTAATAGCTGATATAGAGAAGGCATTCCTGCAGATTATAATTTATCCTGAAGACAGGGATATGCTCCGTTTTCTCTGGTGGGATAATGATAAGATTACCACTTTTCGACATTGCCGGGTGGTTTTTGGTGTTTGTTCCAGTCGCTTCCTATTGGTTTCTGTACTGAACAACCTTCTGGAAGAGCCCCCAACTCATTTGAAGGAAGTAGCTTCAAAAATGAAACCTGCATTTTATGTGGACAACTGTCTTACTGGTGTCGCTTCAAAGAAAGAAAATGGACCCTTTATGTTAAAGACACAAGAATTGATGTTATCCGCAGGTTTCAATTTGAGGGGATGGGTGAATTCCTTTGAGTGTGGTGTTGGTAAAACTGAGAATGTCCTAGGACTTCGTTGGTATTGCGACGTAGATGAACTTGGATGTAACTTCAGCCCGATTACAGATTTAGTAACCCAAAGAGTGGTACTATCCAGCGTGCAAAAAATATTTGATCCGATTGGATTTTCGGCCCCAGTAACTCTGATTCCCAAGCTCATTCTGCAGAAGACATGGCAGAAAAGTATAGGATGGGATGTGGTTTTACCAGGAGACATTTGTGAGGAATTCTGTCCATGGACTCAGCAGTTGCAATACCTACATGACTGTCGGATACCTAGAAGGATTTTCCTGAATGACAACAGCACTTTGCATGTATTTGTGGACGCTAGCAAAAGAGCGTTTGGTTGTTGCATATTTCTGAGAACGGAAGAAGAAGGTAAGATCAAACTGAGTCTTCTGATGGCTAAATCTAGAGTGGCGCCTCTCAAAGAACTGACACTACCCCACCTTGAACTGATGGGAGCACTCCTTGGAGTTAGAATGTCTCGGTTGAGCCTTCGATGCCTACAACGGAATGGCATACACACAGTGTTTTGGTCCGATTCAACAATAGTCTTGGCTTGGATTGCTAATAAAGGGCTTTAGTCGGTGTTCGTAGAGAATCGGGTAAAGGAAATTCAAGAGTACAGTAAGGCTAGTTCATGGAGACACATACCGGGCAGCCTCAATCCAGCAGATCTCCTGTCTAGAGGGTGTTCACCAACACAACTTTGGAGATCCAGATGGTGGGAGGGTCCATCTTGGCTTAAATGTAAAGAAGAAGAATGGGTATTTAATCGTCCTGAACCATTGTTGGAAAAAGTCAACAGGGAAAGGAGGAAAACAGTTGTAGCTGCTAAGAACACTGTTGTGGAAACGATTTTACTGCAATTAAGTTCACGATTCTCTGGATACATCAAAATCGTTAGTACCATTGCTTGGATTTTGAGATTGAAACAAAGGAATCGTAGAGACCACGTATCTATGAAAATTGATAGCGAAGAGTTTCTCAATGCTAAGAAGAAACTGTACTTCCTTATCCAGAATGAAACGCTTTATGAAGAAGAGAGAAAAGAACAATTGAAGAATCTGGAGGTGTTCACAGACGATGAAGGAATTCTACGCATGAAGTCAAGAGTCGTTGATTCTGACGACACTCCTGAGTATACCTATCCAGTTGTACTTCCATCAAAACATGTGATGGTTGAAAGAATGATTGAACAATTTCATCGATTCCATAACCATACTGGGACGCACACACTGCTTGTTTTGTTGCGCCAAAGGGTTTGGATAATTAGAGGAAGAAGGACGGTGGCAGCAGTTGTTCGGAAATGCGTGATCTGTCGTCATTACTCTGCTAAGGGTTTTGAGGCACCTTTTCCTCCGTTGCCACAGGATCGAATCAAGGCATCGAGTGTTTTCCAGATCACGGGCACAGACTTGGCCGGCCCTGTGTTTCTACGAGGAGGAGAAAAGGGATGGATTGTGATATTCACTTGTGCAGTTTATCGGGCTGTACATCTGGAATGGATCACTTCACTTAGTACGGTAGCATATATCCAAGCACTACCGTCAAGGACGACCTATGAACTAACGAGACAACCATTTTACATAGAAGATTTACGTATAAGAATGTTACTGCCTTCTACAAATCAATATCAGTTAATACTGCAAGAACTTCAAGAGAAGAAAGCCAACATCTGGATGGATTTCTACCAAACAGATGCCATGATGACCTCAGAGTGGAGGAATTCTATGTATGAACTTCGCCATTTCATGACACGTTTCGCTGTTCATGGTTTTCATTTCAAGCTGTGCTGCAAGAAGGTATACCACAACCCAGACGAGAACTGTAGGTGTGAGTTGTGTGGAAAGTCATGTGAAAGATATCACGCAAAAGTTTGTAGCAAGAGAACAGTGACATTAACAGAATTCTGTACATGACTTCATTGTGTGCAATTTTAATTATTATTGTATTTGACCATTGGTTGCAATAAATATCATTATTATATATCCAAGCACTACGCCGATTTGTGGCAAGAAGAGGAAGAGTGAATATCATGTATTCGGACAATGGGACGAATTTCACCGGACTTCGCAGAATCATGGAGCAATTGGATTGATCTGAAATAGAGAGGACGTGCAGCCTTCTGAAGATTAAATGGAAGCTGAACCCTCCCACTGCAGCCTGGTGGGGAGGATTCTGGGAAAGGTTGATTAAGATTCTAAAGGATTTGCTTCGCCGTAATTTGGGTAAAGCTTGCCTAAATTATGAGGAAATGTGTATTCTTCTGTGCGATTGTGAGAACCTGATGAACAACCGACCTTTGACTTATCTTTCTGAAGAAGATGAACTCAAGCCACTCAGACCCTCCATGTTCCTACAGAGCCTAGAGGGTAATGATGTAACCGACTTAGACCAAATTCAAACCAGCAGTTTAAACGATAGATGGCGTTATCTACAAGCTGTTCGGGAGAGCCTGAGAAATCGCTTCAAAAAAGAATACCTGGGATTTCTCCGATCACGGAGCAAAAAGCAACAGGGATCCATACAAGTAGGAGACATAGTACTGGTGGAGAGCGACAACAAGAAACGGATCAACTGGCCCTTAGGAAGAGTGGTGGAGCTGTTACCTGGAAGAGACAGTGTGACTCGTCTGGTTAAAATTAAGACAGCAACTGGCATTCAACTTCGTCCAGTACAGCGACTATATTCGTTAGAGATAAACTGTCTTAACAAAGGTGATTCTATCAACACTTCACAACACCGACTAAATGAGCCGGTCCTTAATGAAGATATTCCCTGCAGTAACTCAGGAACTGAAAAGGAGAGTGAATTCAAGACTCATTGTGGTAGAACTGTTAGGCAACTCAAGAAACTAGACTTATAGTGGTTCACATTCCTGAGCTCAATGTTCAACTATAATTCTGGAATGTTTACTTCAGTTTATGAGTGTGTGTTGCAAAACTACCTTTTGCAAGGTGGGAGAATGTGGAGAAAGTGAACTAAAGCTCTTTCGAGTAATCCACTTCCTGTAGAAAATAGACAGAGTTTTGATTTAGAAAATAGACAGTGTTTTGATTTACATAGTGTTGGTTTTTGTTATCTTTGAGAGTAGTGTCATTGGAATGTCTTTGGATGCGATGTTGAGTTGTGTTAATAAAATATTGATTACTGTATATTAAAATGATTTGGTATGGTATAAATGGCCATTAGCGACAATTAAATCTTAACTTTAGAATCAAATCTATCCCGAAAGGTACAGAATGGCGGACTGCATAACTTGTTTATTAGTGGTCTACGGCATTACGTCACATCCGTTCCACCTGTATAATACTTTAGTGTTCCGTATGGTATTACCATTGAACTATATAATTCAATGGTTATTACTAACAGAACACTATACCATGAAAGAAGAATACTAGGAAGTGAAGCTTCTATCTTTTCGTGTTCCTCTATTGTGTTAAAATTCGGATTCGATCTGATTACGGGTTTGTGAGATAATAATTCTTAAATGTGACGCATGGTTGAAACACGCTTAAAAAGAGGCACTTTTTGTGTTTCAACTGCGATAAAAAATATTAAAATATAAATTAAAAATTCCAAACCTACATGAACTAACGTAAAATCGAACGTCGAAAATGATGATGTCATTGGATTTTATGAAGGTCTATTGGCTACTTCACAAACAACCTTCAAACTCGAGTGCACATAATATTTTGGTCGACAGTAAGCTTGCTATTCCTGGGTGTCATAATATGTGTCCTACCCTCCTATCTCTTCTCTTCATTAGCAGTCGCCAGAAACATCTCTCCTCTCCCACTCGTCTTAATACCTCTTCATTTGTTACCCTAACTACCCATCTGATCATCATTCTCCCTTATCACCACATTTCAAAAGCTTCAATTCTCCTCTTTACTGCTGCACCATTAGTCCATTAGTACAACTCAGCAACTTTTCTAGGTTTAAGTCGTGCCTTGTGCGGGGATTCAATGGCCGTGAAAGACAAAACAACAACTTTATTGAAATAAGTTTGCCCAATTCCTCAGTAAGAGTAATTAAGCAACAATAATAATTAACGTGACAGCCGGTAGAATACGACACATTCGACTGTGAATCAACGTTGCAGATCATGGTTAAAAACGAAAAAGAGCAGATCAAAATTGGAAAACAAAAATATTCAGTTAAGAAAAAACAAATTTATAAAGAAAATGAAAGCATACCGTGCAAAATAGAAAGTATCTTAACATTGTAAATTCGAGTAAACTTCTGAAAGCTCGCTTACAACAACCAGCCGAAAGAGTATAAAAATAGACTCAAAATCACGATCGTATCCGAGCCCCAAAAGCAACCTCTATATACAAAATATATCTCATTTTACGCGTATCAATGCGAGGAGCAACGTTCGTGGTTAGAGGTGGGAACTGAACCCAGCGTTTTAAGGCCCTAAAACGAACGGTTTTCGAGATATTGCCAGAAAACTATCCCCGGTCTGCGAAATTTCAGCGGTTGCCATAGTAACGTTGATCTGTTTCTCAGAGGGAACACAGTTATTAGGGAATATCTCCGAAACCGTTCATTTTAGGAACTTAAAAAGTGTGTTTCGGGGTCCGTACAGGACCTCCAAGTATTGTTTCTCGTATGTGGCGGCTTAAAATGAGCTAAATCCGAACATTTTACCGACTGTCCTTGCTCAGTGCCAAAGGGCCGAAAAAAGTCACTTACAAATTGAATTTTCAAAAACCGTTTCTTATTGGGCCTCTACATACTCGGATCAACCAACATGCAAAATTTCAGCTTTCTAGGTCTAGTGGTTTGAGCCCTGCGTCGATGAGTCAATTTTGGATTGTCAATGCCAAAGGGCCGAAAAAAGTCACTTACAAATTGAATTTTCAAAAACCGTTTCTTAGTGAGCCTCTACATACTCGGATCAACCAACATGCAAAATTTCAGCTTCCTAGGTCTAGTGGTTTGAGCCCTGCGGTGATGAGTCAGTTTTGGATTATATATAAGAGATGAGAATTTCCGAGTCGATTTGATCGTAGAAATATGGATTATAGCTCTTTTTGCGCGTATCAATGTGAGGAGCAATGTTCGTGGTTTCCACTTCGGGAACCAAACCCAGCGTTTTAAGGCCCTAAAACGAACGGTTTTCGAGATATTGCCAGAAAACTATCCCCGGTCTGCGAAATTTCAGTGGTTGCCATAGTAACGTTGATCTGTTTCTCAGATGGAACACAGTTATTTGGGAATATATCCGAAACCGTTCATTTTAGGAACTTAAAAAGTGTGTTTCGGGGTCCGTACAGGACCTCCAAGTATTGTTTCTCGTATGTGGCGGCTTAAAATGAGCTAAATCCGAACATTTTACCGACTGTCCTTGCTCAGTGCCAAAGGGCCGAAAAAAGTCACTTACAAATTGAATTTTCAAAAACCGTTTCTTATTGGGCCTCTACATACTCGGATCAACCAACATGCAAAATT
Organism: Meconema thalassinum; assembly: GCA_946902985.2. Classification (NCBI taxonomy): domain Eukaryota; kingdom Metazoa; phylum Arthropoda; class Insecta; order Orthoptera; family Tettigoniidae; genus Meconema; species Meconema thalassinum. The sequence goes on from OX336388.2 coordinate 1,215,934,680, forward strand.
TCAGCTTTCTAAGTCTAGTGGTTTGAGCCCTGCGTCGATGAGTCAATTTTGGATTGTCAATGCCAAAGGGCCGAAAAAAGTCACTTACAAATTGAATTTTCAAAAACCGTTTCTTAGTGAGCCTCTACATACTCGGATCAACCAACATGCAAAATTTCAGCTTCCTAGGTCTAGTGGTTTGAGCCCTGAGGTGATGAGTCAGTTTTGGATTATATATAAGAGATTATAAGGTAAGTATACAAGTGTGTATGGCATAAGTCACAGGGATGATGACCAGGGTGTCCTACGCCACCGTAGCGAATTAACATAATTTTAAATAACGATTCCTGTCAAAGGAAATTCAGATTACAATATTAGAAAAAAAAACTCCCATCTGTTTGCATTAGAACTCGACTACTACATTTCAGTCATTTATGCACAGATATATTTTAGGTATTGGGGAGTAGGCCTAGGTCGCTGTAGCATACTAAAATTGAAGGTCATTAGAAATAATTATTCTCTTAAAAGGAGATTTGCATATTAAAGGATTGACAGAACGTAATGTAATGTACTGGGATTTCTTATGAGTATATGTAATGAATGCATTCTTTCAGTGTAGCTTATACAAACTGTTAGTTGTAACTCTTCAGTTGGTCAACAGGAATTTGCCCAATGCATGGGTGGGGTACAATGTATATAATAGGCCTACACGTAGCCTATTAATTTTACTCAATTATATGTAGGTCTACACTGTACCCCACCTTATCATTAGGCAAATTCGAGTTGACTGAATGAAGAGGCAAAGAGTTACAACTGATAGTTACGAGTAGCCTATATGTTAGCCATATAAAAATGTGTGTGGCTACTGCAACTCAGAGAAATGAGTTACAGGCCAGTATAACGTTTTCAGTTAGGTTTATGTATTTATTTTTTAATATTCAAGCTAAATTTGTAGTAGGTCCTAGTGTGTTATAGACATGTGCTTTTAGCAATTAATATCTTGTAGCTCCTGCACATGTCTATATTTGTGCAATTTTTCTTTGCAGATGCTGGGAGTAGGCCTAGTAGGTTAGTTGTTCTGTGGAAGGGATGATGTGTTCGGGAAATCTGTGTGTGACATGATTACGCATCGAATATGCAGTCTTAATTTTGCCAAATAGTTCATCAGAAGTCACTTAAATACAAATTCCCTGACTTCTGATGCAGTTCCTACTATGTATTGTTGCTGAAGGTAAGTTAAAATGTGTCATGTCATGTAATAATGTGCTATGTAATGAAATACAACATTAACGCGGAACTAAAAAAAATAACTTTTTGTTGCAGGGACCTCTGATGTTTCAGGCATGAGAATTGAGGACACCGAAGGTGATGGAAGCTTTATACCGTTGGGGTCAGCAGGGAACAAAAATTGACCAAAGGAGAATTGCATCCTCTAGAGCAGTGGTTCCCCACAAAAAAAATCCAAGGACCCCCTCTTCCAGTAGCTATAATGAGAACGACCCCCACTAATTCCTAAACCTATACTATATAGTCTTTAATGCTAATGAGCTAATTCAATGTAATACAAATGGTCTATATTTGGATCTTGCTATTTCATATCACTTAAAAAGAGCCCAATTAAGAGTTTTATTATTTTAATTGTTTTGGAAATTAAGGTTGACATTTTGAGAAAAATGTTCAGTCTTGCTTTTATTGTTATTGTTTAATTCTCGATTTTTGCTTAAGTTTTTTTTTCAAATGTAGGTTTTTGCTGACAAAATCCTTAAAACAATTTGTAATTTGAATTGAAAATTTAAGAAAAAATAAAACCTCGGAGTTTATTGCTCTTTTAAGAATATTGCAATTAAAATTGCATGAATTTAGAAAAAATATGGAGAAAATAAGTAAAAACTAATTTATACAAAATTATGATTTATTTGTGGAAATACATATTATGTCCATCGGAACACAGTTTTAATTTTCAGTTCTTAATGAGATGAGTTGAATCTAATCTTTGAGTCCATTATTTCTGAAATGTTTGGTTCCAAATTTGATATTTTCACTCTGAAATCCGACTGCATGTCGAGCCGATTCCTGTATTTGTTTTTCATGTAACACATTGAGGAAAATGCTTTTTCACAACGATAGGTAGTTGCAAATGGAAGGATCTTTTTTATTGCCTTATCTCCAAGTTCTTTGTAGTCTTTGCGTACTGTTGCCCAGAAGTCTGCAATTCTTTCAACATTAAAACTGTTTTTCATTGTACCACAGCTCGACATATCCACAAGTTGATCTTGTTCTACTTCTGTGAGGCTTTGGATTTTTTCTATTACTTGAGAGCTGAAGGGATTTCGAATCCAACTATCGTCAGGGTCAGGTTGAGGGAAATGTTCCCTAAACGCAGTGGCTAGGCTGCGTAGATGCTCGGCTATGTTGCTCTTTATATGGTCAGGCAAACTCTCCTCTGAAGACTCCAAGAATTGTTTGAAAGTAGGGAAGTTAGTAAATGACTCTTTTTCAATCCGTGCCGCTCATATCTGACACTTTTTTACCATAGCACTAATTGTATCTTCTACTTTGAACATATCTACATTGTTCCCTTGCAAACTTAAGTTTAACACATTCAAGTGTTCAAAGACATCAGCTAAGTAGGCAGCTGAGCAAAGCCAGGAAAAGTCAGTGAGAAAATCTGCGTACTTGGTGTCAAGAAGGAAGATACGAACCTCATCTCTAAGTTCAAAGAATCTTGTCAAGATCCTACCTCGAGAGAGCCATCTTACTTCCGTATGAATAAGAAGCTGTTCATGCTCAGTGCCAATTTCTTTGCATAACAAAGAAAATAATCTGGATTGCAGAGGACGAGTTTTAATGTAGTTAATGATTTGAACCACTTCGTTAAGTATCTTCTGCAAAAGTTCTGGCAATCTTTTGGCTACTAAGGCTTCACGATGAATACAACAGTGTGTCCATTTCACCTCAGGAGCTACTGCTTTGATACGAGCTTGAAGTCCCGTTTTGTTGCCAGCCTTTGATTTTGCTCCATCCGTAGACAAGCCCACACACTTTGTCCAGAAGATGTCATGTTTACTGAAAAAGTCATTCAGTGCAGTAAAAATATCTTCTGATGTTGTGTGAAGTAGTTCGCACGAAAAAAGAAAATCTTCGAATATCTGGTCCTCCCACAAAAATCGTGTGAAGACCAACATTGTTGATTTTTTTGGATATGTCTGTGCTTTCATCCAATTGTAGAGCATAGATATCACTCATACAAAGTCTGACCAGCAACGTTTCTTCAAAATTATTGGCCATTTCAATAATTCGTCGTTGGACAGTATTGTTAGAGAGCGGGACAGTACCTATTAGCTTAGCAGCTGCATCACCGAACATTCTCTTGCATAAAATTATTGCTGATGGCAGTATAAGTTCTTCAGCAATTGTATGGTTTTTTCCACATTTTGCGACAAGTTTAGATACCTCATAAGATGCAAGGGTTGCATTTTCCTTTACATTTACACCAGAGTGTTTAGTAATGTTTTCACGAGATCTTTTAAGTTCTCCTAATTTCTTTTTGAAAAAATCTAATGACCTATTATTGTGCTCTTGATGTTTTGTTTCAAGATGTCGACGGAGTTTTGCTGGCTTTATACACTCATTCGAAAGGCTTTCGTAGCAAATAACACATTGAGGTTTAGGCTGATGCTCAGGTCCAGTGAAAGTGAAGCCAATTTCCAAGTAATCAGAGTTGTACTTTCTAATTTTTGCAGTAGACTTAACACTGACCTTAGATGAGTTAGGTTCAAGAGACGGTGGAGAGTTGGGTTCAAGAGACACTAAAAAGTTCGGTTCGAGAGTCACTGACTTATTAACTTCAAGATCAAATTCGTCTTCATCCGTAGGCCTATCTCGTTTTAACGATCCACTTTTCAACCAACGATCCATTTTTAATCACTGTACGCTTACTCTAACTTTCCGAAAAAACATAGCTTTACAAACACTATTTTACGAAAACACTCTTGTAAACAACACGTTCTGTGACAGCACTAGCAATAAACTAACAATGGCCGACTGTCGTCTGAAATGCTAGTTGGCTGTGTAAGTGACTCACTTGTCGGCTGCAAACAGTGGCGCGCCCCCTCGGCACGAGCGGTAAACTACGTAGTTCAGTAGCGCTGCGCGTGGCTGGATCGCGAACCTCCACCGCTCTTCACTCATTCAACTGTCAACCACAGATTACCTACTACCAAATAGCTTATAAAGATAATAGCGGAAACTCGGCCGTAAAAGCATGCGCTCGTTTGGAGACAGGGATTACAGTGCCATCTCTTGGTGCGAGTTGACAGCATTACTCTTCTTGCCACCCACAGCTAGCATTTTTGAGTGCGCACCGACCGAAATTGCATTGTAAAGTTAACATATGCCTCGGCTTGATATTTAGGCAGCAAATACTTTAAAGATTAGTGTTAACTTAAAAGAAACAAAAGATACTTGGTTCTGTACAATATTTATATAGAATTCTAAAATATACTGTACTGCTTCTGCATATGGTTTGCTTTGCCATAGGCAGTAGAACTGAAGGCACTGCACCAGGCCAAATACTGAAAATTACAAGGAAATATTAGCATATTGGTTTTAATCCATCCTTTTTGACATACTGGTATTTAAAAACGAGTTGAACACGCTTAATTACATTAAAAAAAGCAGTTACTTTCTTATATATTTCTTAATAAAGTCAGTAAAATTAAAATTTGTGTTTCTGAACTTGTTAGATTACACCAACCTCCTTATCTTTAATAGTGCAATACGTACACTTTATGGGCAGATGACCTCGCTGTTCCGCCTCTTATAACAACAATAAATAACTACGTACACTTTCAATCGGAAATATTGAAACATGTTGTTAAATGTTAGGCCTACTGTACCGTAGAGTCACCACGTTTTATAAAGGCTGTTATTTCAATATTAACATTAGGCCTACTATCAACAAGCTACAGAGATCTTACCCTTGACTTAATAAGTTTTTGTTCCTGAAATCTTTCTCCACATAGTGGTCAGAGCATACAACATGAGTTCTGTTTAAATGTTCTGGGCCATTCCTTTTCAATACGTCATCTAAGTCAGCTCTTTGGCTTCGAATAACCCACAGCGTGCATCTATAAATAAATAAAGAACAGACTAAAATATGCTAAATTATATTGTAAAAGCATTCTGTATTAAAAGAAAACCGAACTATCAGTGTAATGGTAGGCTACTTGTTTACAATAATTTCTTGGGATCCTGAAGAAAGATTTTGGGTCACTTTGTTGTTTATAATTATTACAGCCATATATGGCACAAATACTCCCCGTACCAACCATTACAATTGGATAATTAGATCATCCACAGGTCAATATTTCTTATAATTGTTTGGTTGGATCTCACGGTTGTAAATCAGCTGGTTCTACGTTGCCAACTCGGACCGCTAGGCGGTACTGGTCCGCGCTGTCTCCTGTTTTGGCGAGGAGTTTCCGCTATTATCTTTATAAGCTATTTGCTACTACTACAGATAGCCGACAGCCATGCTAATTCTTGGTCCCTAAGACTTCAGCACTGTCTGGTGTTTGACCGCGGTACTAGTTGAGCACGGCCGTGCGGGTAGCCTACCCCACCCCTTCCCCTCGTTCCGCTAAATATTCTCGTCCTAACTGCTCTGCCCACTTCAATGTTCCGAAAATCACAATCTATCCAATACTTATAGCACACGTTTTTAAGTGTGGAGATAATAATATGATCTACACGAAATAAATTACATTCAAAATAGCAATAACAGTTTTTTTTAAATAATACCAAAGTGGGATATTGTGAATTCCGGAACTCTGAAATGAGCAATCACAGCATTTAGGACATGACCTCATCAATAATTTACATGTTTACATTTCTTTCAATTGCAATTGGAGCATATTGCATTGACAAGAATTAGGCTACTGTAAGGTCTGCAGCATATTATTACTCAATTTAAAAAATGGTCCCTTCCAATTAACCACTGTAGGCCCAATTATAACCGATTAGTTCCGAGATTACACTAGAAAGGAAAAGTACTGGGAAGGGAGAATATTCATATCTTAAAATGCTTGATGCTGTTCGCAATAACAGGAAAATTTTAAAAGAGAATACTAAGGAAATAGGTGGTGTAACCTGATCCTCATCACACTAAAATTGTTAGTGTAATTAGTGCCAAATTCATTAGTTTCAGAAAAATAATTGGATATCACAAAATTTATGTACAGTAGTTCATTTCATATTCCCTTTAAAATATATCCAGTCCACAAATTTTGAAGGGTGAAATACAGTAAGTACATGTACATAAACAAATATCATGGCACACTAATACAGTAAATTCTATGACATGCTGTGAAGGGGAAAGGAGAAATAGGACTTTCAATGAAAAACAAGAAACACACTCAATACTGCTAGAAATCATGTTTTACTTAAAAAGTTTGTCAACGAAGAAAAAATAACAGGGAGAGCCAAAATCGAACTTGGCAAAAATACAGTAATCAAATCTGGTCCTTTTAAAAGTATGTGTTGAGGCATGTTCTTCTTTCTTGCCAAGGTATAACGGTAGGCTACGGCACATGATAATGGACCTATTACCTCCTTGACGCCATGGCTGACACCGATGAACCGCAAATTCCTACAACACAAGCAAGTTTGTATGTTGAAACAGTTAACTTAATAAATGTGTAATGCTTGAAATGGAGAACTTGAATTTGCTGTTATGTGTATGTTTGCACCTATTTTAACTATATTTTAAAAGAATCTCTTATTGTAGAATCATTGTGTTTTTGATAATAATTTTAGGGCTTTTGATAACATATTCATTTAGCACCATATATTTGGAAGTGTATAGGATTTATATGATAATCTGTGTTATTGTGGTATCTGTAGTAGTGTGTAGGCTATACTTTCTGTAATTCAGATGAGGACTGGAAAGGTGGCAGCCATAGTTAGGAACATTTATTTTTGAAAATTTTTAATAATATGTACTAAAAAAAATTGAAATACCAACAGGAACAGTTACAACTTCCCTGTCCACTCAGCCAAGATATTCTGCAGATCTCTCTTGTGGGCCTCAACATTATTTTATTTTATTCCTTTCGTGATGGAACTCTGGTAGTACCTTATTTCAACTCCTGGGGCACCTCCCCAAGCCTGTCCCTTATAAAGCTACACACACTACTACAGTCATCACATAATCGGAGCAATTCTACCCACACCCAACTGCACGGGGCTGATGACCAAGATGTCCCAAGCCCATAAAATGAATTAACAGCAGACAAAATCAAGTCATTATGTTATTTTGTGTTGTGTTGGATTCTGACACATGTATGCGTTTCACAGAGTGCCATTTAAGCTCATGAATAGGAATGAATGAATACGACTACCCTACTTGTTTACGGATTTACAGGAGGCAGTCATGATAGGAATTACCTAGAAATTTATATTCAGTATGTGTGGGAACCCATGATAAACCACTTGCTGGGTGGCTAAGCGGAGAATCAGACCCAACATTTCCCGGTTTACCTCACTAGGCTGTGTGTACCCTGTTCTTACCCTCAGACTAGAATTAGATTTCTTGACATTCAGGAATCAAACATGGACCTCAGAAGTGACAACCAAGAACTATACCACCTGGTTGGTCACATTTATTTTTAAGAATAATATGTACTAAAAAGAAATTTAAATTCCTACAGGAACAGTTACAACTTTCCCTGTCCACTCTGCCAAGATATTCTGCAGATCTCTCCTGTGGGCCTCAACATTATTTTATTTGATTCCTTTCCTGATGGAACTCTGGTAGTACCTTACTTCAACTTCTGGGACACCTCCCCATGCCAGTCCCTTATACAGCTACACACACTACTACAGTCATCACGTATTACTAATTAACCACAACATCAAAATTTGAAGGGGTAGGGGTCTAAGATTGCTCTTGGTAATCTGTCAAAGTGTAGTAAACAAGCATATAAAACTCAGTACAGAATTGGAAGCATATGAAATTGATGTGGCGATAGGAGTGGAATCATGGCTGAGAGAAGGGGTAGGAAATAGTGATGTATTCCCAGAAGGGTATGTAGTCTATCGTAGAGACCGAGGAAATAAGAAGGGAGGGAAGGGGGGGGGGTTATTCTGGTGCAGGAAACCTACTGCTCACATGAATGATTTACCGACGAAAAGGATGAAATATTAGGATAGAATTAGTTTGTGACAATATGAAGGAGGTGGGAATTATAGGAATATATAAGCCTGGGAGAGAGAAAAGAGACATGGAAATATTTGAGAAAGTAATAGATTACACTCATAAAAACAATAACTTAATGAAATTGTAATAATTGAGGGGGGGGGGGCTTTAAATTTGCCAGAAGTTGATTGGAATGGAGCTGCAACAGAAGCCCATGAACAGAAACTTGCAAATAAATTAGTTTGGGAGGGAGGATTTACACAAGTAGTGCAAGCACCATCTAGGCTCAGTAACCTGCTGGATGTATTCCTGATAAAACCAGGGAAACTTGTTGAAAAAACTCACGTATTTGAAGGAATAGGTGACCAAAAGGCTGCAATAATGGACGTTGGTCTGGTACCAAAAAGGCTTAATAGGAGGGTCACACAGGACAAGAAATTCGATGAATTTGGACCTTACCTGAAATCAAAATTTATTTCTTGGATAAGTGAAGGGAGCAATGTGGATACACTCTGGGCAAATCTTGGATTGCAGTGTCAGGTCCGGTAGTATAGAAGGTCCTGACCAGAGCCAAGGCATTCTTCGTTCATCCACGGAGTGGCAGCACTGGTCACACGAAATGAGAACGTGGCCCGTGGCACCTTCTAGTTTCTGCGATAGCATTTCAGAGGGAATCGCTCAAATCAAACGGGGAAAAAATAGAGGAAGCTATCAGCAGTCCCCATCTGAAGGTTTATTATCATTCCCAACTTATTCTTGAGTGTTTCTGAGAGAATGCTCCTGTATGTTTCTAAATATTTTAATTCTTTAGAGGGGGATGGGTTACAGCATACAACAAATTTTCTACACCAGCCGCTACTGAGCTCGAGCTGTGATTGGCTTCGACATTGGCATCCTACGTGTTGAAAAATATTTTAAGTAACGTGTAGGAATAAAATACTATCTCTAGGTATGTCAACCATTACATTGGCATAGAGATGGGACTATCGACTACTTTTAACCATCGACTGACTAGTCATTCATTGGAAGAAACAATCGACTAGATAGTCGACTACTTTCAGTCGAATGGTTACCTGAATTCGCATTGCTCCTAAGCGTGTTGTTTCATGTATTCCACTGAAAGTAGTCGCTTCTAGGCAGCGTACAAAGCACGGCAAGCCGTTACCGTCTGAGTTGAGTCGTACCAACAGATGAAAATCACACTTCTCCTTAACCCACCTATTTTTGCAGACGTTAGTTTGGACTACTCGACGCTCGGCAACATGCAATTGGTCAAAGTTATTTATTTATTTTTACTGTGCTTCGAAATGGTGGTTTACGTCGTGTAGAGTGCAGCCATTATTTGCAATGTTGCACATTTCATTTAATGCAAAATGTGTGAGTAAATGCTCCCCGATACCGGTATTGATACAGGGCACATTACCTGTATGTACTGTGGATAAGTGAAGTAATAGACCAACTTAATTAACCTAAGAGTAAATTAAATCACTATTACTGAGAGGGAGTTCTTAAGTACCGGGAACAATTCCATAGCCAACATTGAAATAATCACACTTCATATTTTAATGCCAAAAAATAAATGTAAAATATGTCCATAGAGTCATAAACAAGTTAGACTATGTGTTCACTAATTTAATCCTCTCTGAAGTACTAAGAACGTAGAGCTGAAATACGACTTGAACAAGAAAATTACCGCCTACAGTAAATACACACGAAAATAGAACACTTTAGAACAGCAACGAGGGTGAACTTTCAGTGGAGATGTTGGCAACAATGTAAATACAAAGTTTTTTTAATGCGCGCGCTATCCATGTGCTGAAGCAATTGACTACCAGAACGTAAAACTATCCGAGCGCGTTCTACATGTTAAAAGTTAAAACACAATTGGGATATGTCGTTTGCAAACGACTTGTTTATGTTACGGTGAGTAGTCGTTGAATTCATTCGACTGTTTTTTAAAAGCAGTCAAACAAGTCGATGGATTTAACATTTTTCAGTCGACTGCTGCGGTGCTGCCCATCTCTAAACAATTGACGACCAGAATCAATTTGTACGTACGGTCAAGCTGTCCTCACAGTACCCGCTGCAATAGATGTAGAGATTCACATCACCACTCTATCTTATGATGGATGTCAGTACATAAAATCAGCCATAAGGCAACGGCAGTTTAACCACAGACAACGCTACAACTCTTCCATCCCTGCCCTCATGTCTTTGCCACTAACCCCTTCCCCCCTCCCACACAGCACGCCACTGCTCTGACACAGTTGTTAGGCCTGCTACAACAACTCTCAGCCATAACCCTGTAAACTACAGCTAAACCAAACCCAGAACCCCCTAATACACTTCATTTGCAGAGCAATAAAATCCATAAAACAACTCCGCAACAAGCTTCACAAAAACCTAAATTATAAACGAAAAGACTACTCCACAAACACCAAAATCAGTAAACCTCCCTCATTTCAGCCACACTACACCTTAAACAGACATAGAAAGCATAGTCATGACCCCTTCATGGAGTAGGCTATTGTCTAAACACGATCATGTCTCCTTCAACTTTACTGAAGACTTCATAAAATTATATTTAAAAAATCATAAACTCATTCCACACATCTTAAAATCAGTATACATCCCTCATTTCAGTTACTCTATTCATTAAACAAACATAGAAGGCGAAGCCATGACCCCTTCATGGAGTAGGCTATTGTCTAAATCTGACCACGCATACTACAACCTTACTCTAATTCAAATATTACGGCTAAATGATCCATCTGACTGGGAGGCAAAGGTATTGACCGGCTTGCCTGGGATGATGGGCCACAAAACCGGTATCTGGAGTTCAAACATAACCTAAATATTGAATGAAATATTGAATTGTCCAATAATTTGGACAACTGGATTTAGGCTATTTCATTGAAAGAATCAACGAACTGTATAAAACTATAGGCACCTACAGATATACTTAACTTATTAATGAAAGCTCTACAATAAACACACAGCACAATGAATTGTAGCATGAAGTTATCCTGAAGAAGTCGTTTGATTAGAACGACTACTTAAATTCGAATGATTCCATTCGCTTGGAATTAGTCGTTTGCCAACGACTTGTTTCATTCGAATGATTTCCAAAGATGGCTGTGGGATCAGTCGTTTGCAAACGACTTGTTTATGATACGGTGAGTAGTCGTTGAATTCATTCGACTGTTTTTTAAAAGCAGTCGAATAAGTCGATTGTTTTAACTATCGACTAATTCGACTGTTTTCAGTCGACTGCTGCCCATCTCTACTTGGCATATAAGAAATGAATTATATTTATCGTGTATCTATCTATCCCACGATAATACATAATAGAAGGTGAAGAGTCCTTTAAAACAAATTGTTTACTGTGATACTGGAAGAAACAATACAACACAGTGGTAATAGTTCTAGCCTGCACCTATTTGTTAATAAAATTTCATGTGATTTCACTCAGATCTCTGTTGTAGTGGCTTATTATATGTGCACCTTGTAACTTAATAGTACATTATGCAACGAGCCTATAATGACAATAATTAAGACACGAGTTTTATAATTTCCATACGAGTGTCTTATTACCATTATAGACGAGTTGACACGACTGTTTATGTTCGACGATAATTATAACTATTTTATGTTCGAACATAAATATTCATAAATATCTGTCGAGATTTCACCAGTTTTATGTACTGAATAGAGCGCATGGGATGCAGAGAATGCCTTGTATTTGACCATGGCATCCTGGAATACCTCACTATGACACTCGCCACGCAGTGAAATTTAAAATAGGGGCTATGGAAGTGAGCGCAGGTGCGATGCTATCCTCACCTAATTGGTCACACAACTGTTTCTTGAGCTCTGATTGGTGGGAGAAACTGTATCATAATGAAAACTTGTACTATAATGAGCCTCATTATAGTACAGTTTTCTGACATATAATATTTAGATTTCGCCAGTGTCGAACATAAACATATTAACCAATCTTCTTTACACTGTTTTATGAGTTCACTTCAAAACTGATGAGTATTTATTTTAGTTAGACACAGAAGCTTATTTATTAATGTAATGGACATCTATGATTGATGAAACGCATAAGATTGCCTCTCTCACCTTTCAGTAAATAACTAAAATTTTTATTCTGCGATTAATGTAACTAATCCACGTGTGTTTCTATTACACAACAATTAAGGGTAGCTCCAGCATATCTTCTAGATTTTTGATGTGTCTGGCGAGTGGTTTTGTTAGTGCTTCTGCAGGTATCACCCATCTGAAAGATGTCTCATCATTTCTAATTCTATTCTTACTCTGCCAGAAGAGAAATAGTTTTGCAACGCATGAATACAGTGCTGGCTGTAGCTGCTGAATTTTCTAAAAATAATTATGGAATGATGGCAAGAAAAATAAATATAGCCTATTCTAAAATAACAACATACGCATAAAATGAAACCATTCTGATGAACTTAATATTCTTCAAATTCAGAGTACAAATGCGTTCACCATTTGGTGCTTCGTTCATTTGTATATTTGGACCAAAATGTAGACCTCTGAAATAAATTTTAATGTTGGACTTTGCTCCACAGAACAAGACCACACAGCCACCCATAGGACCAGTGTGTGTTAAGATTTTAGAACCTGTAATTACAGTTCTACATCAGTAATGGCATTACTACATATTCGACCAACTGAATACTTGCCACTGCACCAGTAACTAACATGTGCAAGAACTGATCTTTTTTGAATACGGTACCAATAATTTGAAATTCAAGGAAGGGGAAAATATTAAAGCTTAGACACGTCATGAACCATGACATTTTTAATCTACTGCAATGTAAAATGAATTATTAACACTCCTCAAGAACTTGAGTACACATATGCAATAGGCTCATGGTACTGTATGTATCTCTGCAAGATGTAATCAAGTTGAAAACATTACGGTAACATAGACTCTTACCTGGCCATTTCTCAGGAGAGTAGGCCTAATTGCCACATTCCTCTGCTATTTCGAGAACAGCAATTTACGATTTGTTTGTTCACAGAATTTGGTAGGCCTACCTGTGGAATAAATATTAGTGAAAGTTAATTAATATGTCAAGTAGAATATCACCTGTACACTGCGTCTAATTAAATATCAATTCAAAACTAGGCTACGGTATATTTTTCACAGGCACTACAGAAACAAGTTTTCACTTAAACTCTTAAAATAAGCGTACTTACTTGGCGTAGCAGAAGAAGAACTGTTCACTTCTCATTACCAAGAAGCGATTTGATGAAAGAAAGGTGAGAAAGAACACAACATTAGTTTATTATAAAATAATAATATACGGCCAATATTATTTACACCATGCACGACATAAACATAGCGTCCATGTTGGTCAATGCCGCCAACCCAGTAGAAATAATGTTTATTTAATGATAAGTGCCGTAATTATCGTCTGTGAGCAAGATAATTGCAAGGAAATGTAAATTAGGAATTATGTGTATATTTATTGACTAAATATAGGGATATATTTGCAATTTAATTACAACGTGTATCATGCATATGTTGGCAAGACGATATACAGCGCTCCATATGGCTGGCCGCACAACTACACCGATGGTACCAAATAATCCCTATCTGGTTGACACCCCCTGCTGTCAACCCCACGGGCTACCGGCCCAGCACTAGGCACCCGGTGGCAGCGCCAGTGACTCCGACTCTTGACACTGTTCCGAACCACTTCTGTTTGATCAGATGCTCCAAGACATCAAGCCGGAACTGCTCAATTGTTGGAGTAGCTCCAGCAATTCCGGCACTTTTTTACGCAAAAGTATTTTTGAGGTACTCAGAAAGCTGCAATACTGAAAATCTGTTACTGAACCAAATATGTTTTACTCAAATATCTGCGGACCTCTTCGGCATGGCTTGCGGACCCACAGGGGTCCGCGGACCACCTGTTGGGAACCACTGCTCTAGAGTCTCGACAGTCTAAACTTCTGTGGTCATTGTCCTATATAAAATACTTAATTTTGACCAATTGAAAATGAGTTGCACCTTTCTCGGTCCGTGAGTGTATTTATATGTGGGGTGTGAGTGATAATGGTGATTGTTGTTTTAAGAGGCATAATATCGAGGTCATCTGCTTCAATGAGGAGCGTGTCTTCCTGTGCATCATATTTTTGTTTTAATTGAGTCAGCCTTGCCCTTCTGATTACATAGTTCTTGACTTGACCCCTATCTGCCATGTGTGTTCATTTGTGAGGAAATTCATTTGCAGTATTTTAATGCAGTATTGTTCGAATGGGTGTGAACCATACTGGTTAATGTGACAATGATGCTTAATATTGAGCTTGGTACAGACAGGGTTTGTCCTGAAAGTAGTGGGACAGAGTCAATTTAAAAAAACATATTGACAGAAATGATACATATGCTCAATATTCTTCAAAGTAGGACCCTTCTGCATCCACACACCACTGTCAGCGAAATTTTCAACCCTCATATGCTTTCTGGAAGGCAGCAACCGGAATGCTGTCGAGCTCCCTCCTCACGGTTGTTGCAACACTTCCACGGAGCCGTGACGATGCCCTTTTAGGGTGGTTTTGGGGTAGGGGAAAAGGATCAAGTCTGCTGGGGAAATGTCGGGACTGTAGGGTTGCGAGGCAGGGTTGCGATGTTACGTTGGGCCAGGTATGCCAGCACGTGGAAGGCTGTGTGGCGTGGCGCATTGTCGTGATGGAGCCGCCAGGAGTTAGCAATCGCTGGGCAGACACGGACGACGCGTTTTCTCAGCCATTTAAGAACCTCCATGAAAAAACCATACTCTGCGGTCATCGTCCAAAAAATTATTTACACTTGCCACATTCTCATCCGTTATGGTGCTCGAAGGTCGTCCTGAATGTGCGCCGTCTTCAACTTCCTCTCTCCCCTCCCGAAACAGTTTGTATCAGTCAAAAAAACTCAATCTGCCCATGGCGTTATCACTGTAAGCTGTCTTGATCATATCATGAATCTCTTTTCCGGTTTTGCCGAGCATAACACAAAATTTTATGGCGTGGTGCGCTGTTTCAACAGACTAACTATGATGCAGCGTGACGATTGCACTTGCAAAGGTTATGGACACGAGCGATTTACAATCCACTGCAACTGGGAACCAACCGTGTGGCTGAATCCCAGCCTTCCTACCCCCCCCCCCCCCCCCCCCCCCACCAACCACAGGTGAAGAAGCCGCGGGCGGGGGAAAAATCCAGTCGGACTACTTTCAGGACAGACTCTGTACTTTTATTGGTAGGCCTACCAGTGAAGGTCACGAGAACCTATGAAAACCATTTCCTAATAAAATTAGCCCTTAATAGCTTTATTGATCTGGAAATGATGTAGTCACTCCTCCGCTGTCTATAACCCACCCGCCTTCCTAAATTATATCACGACTTATATAGTAAAATTTCAGCTGTGTTTGCTATTATCCGCATGAATTATGCACAAGTACAGCATTGCCAAACCCACGCATACGTTACTAATTTTATAGGCTTCTTTGCTTTTTCTTTTGTGCGCTATAAAATTTGTTTTTGTAAAGGTCACATTTCCCTGGACCAATAATTATGACAATGGTTGCAACCTAACACGTCCAATCCAATGGTTACAGTCTAAAGTTTCGTCAACAGTGCCTCACTAGTTTCCCACGGCAAAGGCTTCACCTACACCCGACTATTCTGACCTTTGTTTTGTCCACACCAATAATTACAATGGTTACAGCCTAACACGTCAAATCCAGTGATTGTTTGACAATGGCTACAGCCCAGGTCAGTTTTTATGATTTTGCTTGCCTACCATGATACCAGTTTCTGCCTTGAGAAAGGATATCTTATCAACATTTATCACATTTTAAGGTGTCCAGAGGAAGACAGCCTTGTCAGCTATTGGCAGATCGATGGAAACTTGTTTAAGAACACAAAACTAAACAGTGTAGCTCCAGTCTCCCAGACTGGATGTGGCTTCATGGACAGCGACTATAGTTCTGTAACAGAACTGCTATCGACTAGGATTTCAGCTGATATGATAATGTGCCACATATTGCAGCTACACTTCGATCCTACAACCTTGTGCACAGAAGGTAAGAATATTACCGCTGTGTAAAACAGCAAGTTACTGCGTATCTGCCAATGCTCTTCTTTTCTACTCCTTCCCGTATGACTGGTCACGTCTTCTTGCCTTACAAGGATATACAGACCAACAAAATTATTGTTAGGTTGAATTTCCTGTGTAGAGGCAGAAAGGAAAATGAACTTAAAGTATATTACACAGTAGGAGTGCATAACTGCCTGCATACATGGATTCTTATAGTTACTAGGCTATATTGAAGGTTCATTGTGTCTCACAATTTGTTAGAAGTGTGTTTTGTCAATACACACACTGTACAAGTCATGTTATAACAAGGGGGTGGGGGTTATAGACAGCATAGTAGAAAACATCATTAATTGTGAATGTAAGTGGAACGCGACACTTGCAACAGACATGAATGTGGCTTTTGTTGGAATATGTGACCATGGTTTGTGTTGGTCACACTGGTAATCAGTAAACCTGTTCCATAGAGATATGTTTCTCTTTTGTTTTTGTTTTAGTGTGTATAAAAGAATGTTGTATCACCTTGTTCGTTCAGTTCTCTTCTAGTAAATGTCAAGTACATTAAACATGTGTTCCATTTCAATTGCCTGTGTGCCTCGTAATCCTACAGGTTATGGGCCCAGCCACGGATCCACCGTGCGAATACAAAGTGCGTATGATAGACTGCTCGTTATATGAACTGTGAATTTCGCTACGTATCCAAATTCAACATGTCTGCAACCAGCACCTCGTTACCAGCTATAGATAAGCTGCGAGGTAGTCCAAATTACGTGGATTGGCGATTCGAGATAGAAACCGTCCTAAGACTCGAAGATCTGTGGCGCTGTATTGTTGGCTACCCGGATGGAGATACTACAACATCTGCGAAGAAAGCAAAAGACGAAAGTCGGGCTAGGGCTAGACTTAACCTCATGGTGGATAAATCAATTTTCCCAATCGTCATGCCTTGTAAGACCGCGAAAGAAGTCTGGGAAGCTCTTGAAAAGGCCTACTTAGATAAAGGGGTGAATCGGCGGATCGTCATCTTGAAGAAATTATGCAAAGTTAAATTAAAGCACTACAAGACGATGGAAGAGTATGTTAGTGAGGTTATGGGACTTGTTCAGCAACTTGCGTCTATGAATAAGGCACTGGACGACGTGTTTGTGGCTGCTCTTATGCTGAAGGGTTTACCAGATGAGTTTCAGCCTCTGATTATGGCTCTGGAAAGTTCCGGAACAGACCTTACTGCAGACACAGTCCGAACCAAGTTGCTACAAGATACTACTTGGAGTGGGAAGAGTATTTCCAAGCCATCCAAGGATTCTGTTCTGTTTTCACGAGAAGACAAGACGAAGAAGAAGCCCTTCTGCTGGAATTGCAAGGAGCCAGGACATTGGAAGCGGGATTGCAGGAAAGAGGAGATGCAGAGCTCAACTCAACAGAAGTCGAAGAAAGACAAGATGATGCTGGCAACCGATGGACAGGCATTAAGTGCAAGGGCCTCTACAGGGGCCTGGTTCGTTGACTCTGGTGCTACTAAGCATATGAGTTCAAGCAAGACTGCGATGGTGAACTTCACTGCTGGTCCTAATCTGGAGATCAGTACAGCAAACAATCAAAAATTGTATGGCCAAGGATCTGGTAATGTAACTGTTCAATTAGAAAATGGTATTTCACAAACCTTGTCCAATGTAGAATATATTCGGTGCTCAAGCTAATATTTGTACCGAGGACTCAGAATATTTATGGCATAAACGACTAGGCCATCTTAACAACCACAGCATGAAGTCGTTAAGAGATGGTCTCACTCATGGAATTAATTTCTCAGATAATGGTTTTAAAAACTGTTTTTCATGTGCTGAAGGTAAACAAGCTAGGCAACCATTTAAGTCAAGTAAGCGTAAAACTGTATGAAAAAATAAGCTAGACCTTATTCAATCAGACTTATGTGGGCCTATGCCAGTTCCATCTTGGAGCAATGCTCGTTATTTCTTGACCTTCATTGATGATCATTCTAGAAAGGTTTTTGTGTATTTCCTTGCTAAGAAAAGTGATGGTTTGGATTGCTTTATTGATTTCAAGGCACAGGTCGAGAATCAGTGTGAAAGATCTATTAAGGTCCTACGCACTGATAATGGGGGTGAATTTTGTAGCAAAGCTTTTGAGAGGCTACTTGAATCAGAAGGTATTCAGCATCAAACTACAACTAGCTATTCCCCACAGCAGAATGGTGTAGCTGAACGCATGAATAGAACATTACTTGATAAATGTAGAGCCATGATGAGCGAGTCTAAAGTAGATAAACGCATGTGGGCTGAAGCAATAAATACAGCAGCCTATCTTGTAAACAGGTCCCCAACCAGAAAAATTCCAGGTAAAGTTCCAGAGGAGATCTGGACTGGTAACAAGGTCAATATGGAGCATCTAAGAATTTTGGTTGTGTAGCACAAGTTCATGTCCCTGATCAAAGGAGAAACAAGTTGGATCCTAAAAGTGAAAAACAGATTTTCTGTGGTTATTGTGAGGACAGTAAAGCCTGTAGATTCATGCATCCTGTTACTCATCAACTTCTTAAGTCCAGGGATGCACAGTTCTTTGAAGATGTGTTCCAGGAGGTGTCTGATGTGTCTCCATGTAATGTTGGCCCATTCTTGCAGATTAATAAACCTGCAATGGTGCAGCTCTCAGTTCCCACTGACAGTGAGGCAGAACACGACAACTCAGAGGATGGGGCAGAGTGCATTTCGGAACTTGAAAGCGTATCGCCCATTAGCAGTGCTGGTGTGGCTGAGACTGTTGACTCAGCTGATTTAAGCTATGTCCCTAGTGGAACAGATTCAGACTGCAGTGATTCTGTGGGCTCTGCCACCATCGTCAATGAGCCAATGGAGGGGGATGTCGAAGGTAATCAAAGGTATCCTAGGCTCCAACAAAAGCCTGTAGACATGTCAGACTATGTGACATACATGACTCTCACTGATGACTCTGAACCTAGTACAGTTAAGGAGGCACTGTCCATGCCTGATAGGGTTAAGTGGGAGCAGGCTATGAAAAGAGAAATGGAGATACTTCAGTTAAATGACACCTGGGATCTAGTTGATAAACCCCAGGGCAAGAATGTTGTCAGTAGTAAGTGGGTTTTGAAAGTAAAAAGAGACTCTAATGGTAACATTCAAAGGTATAAAGCAAGACTTGTGGCCAGGGGCTTCACCCAAATGTACGGAGTATATTTTACAGAAACTTGCTCTCCTGTTATTCGACACAGCACGTTAAGGATGCTGCTTGCCTTGGCTGTCCAAACAGATCTGAAGGTGGTACATTGGGATGCTGAATCTGCTTTCCTCAATGGAAAGTTAGATGAAGAGATCTACATGTATCAGCCAGAAAGTTTTGTCAAGAAAGGTTCAGAGCATAAAGTTTGCAAGTTAAAAATCTATTTATAGCTTGAAACAATCTTCTCGTTTGTGGAATGAGAGAGCTCACTCTGTGCTTGTCAAATTGGGTTACAAAAATTGTGCTGATGAACCCTGTGTGTACTTTAAGAAACAAGCCCAAGGTATGGTAATGATTGCATTATATGTGGATGATTTCATTGTGGCTTATAATGATGAGTATGAGATCAAGTCATTGAAGACCTGTATTCATAAAGAATTTAAGGTACGAGATCTTGGACCAATTTCTTATATTTTAGGTATTAAAGTAAGGCAAGATATGAAGATTGGTACAATGTATCTTAGCCAAGAGCAGTAGTCCTACATCAGTGAGATTGCAAAGAAATATGGTATGCACGAAGCACGTCCCATTACTACTCCTTTGGAAACCAAACAAAATCTTGGTGTTTCTGATACAGAAACTAGTGATCTTCCTTATAGAGAACTCATAGGTTCACTCATGTATTTAAGTGTTTTCACGCGTCCAGATATAAGCTATGCGATATCATATCTCAGTCAATTTAATCATTGTTACAATGAATCTCACTGGTCTTCTGCAAAGCGAGTGCTGCGTTATTTAAATTGCACAAAAGACTTGTCACTTGAGTATGTCAGGAATGGAGGTCAATTCATGGGATTTGTTGATGCTGACTGGGCTAATGATAGCACTGACCGAAAATCATATAGTGGTTTTGTGTTCAAAATGGCAGGTGGTGCTATATCATGGGGGGCTCAAAAGCAAAAATTCATTTCCTTATCATCTACTGAAGCCGAATATGTTGCACTGAGTGAAGGTGTAAGAGAAGCTGTTTGGTTGAAACGTGTTTTGTCTAACTTGATAGATCTCAAGTCATCCATCATATTATTGAGTGATAGTCAATCCGCTCAAAAACTGGCAAAAAATCCAGTCCACTATAATAGGACCAAACATATTGACACTAAATATCACTATGTTTGAGATCTTTGGATTCTAAAGTCATATACATCAAATATGAGGACACTTCAAAAATGACTGCAGACATCCTAACAAAGCCTCTTCCTAAGCCTAAGCATATTTATTTTTGTAAAGACTTGGGTCTTGAGTCATGTCCTCTACTCCCACAGGTTTAATGAGGTGTGTTGGAATATGTGACCATGGTTTGTGTTGGTCACACTGGTAATCAGTAAACCTGTTCCATAGAGATATGTTTCTCTTTTGTTTTGTTTTGGTGTGTATAATAGAATGCTGTATCACCTTGTTCGTTCAGTTCTGTTCTAGTAAATGTCAAGTACAATAAACGTGTGTTCCATTTCAATTGCCTGTGTGCCTCGTAATTCTACAGCTTTTACATTCCTTGTGTCCTCGTTTCATCTTCTGGGTGATATTACGTATTGAAATTACGAACCTTGGTCACTACTGAACCTCATATATGTGCTCAAATTCGTAATTGTGTGTTTTATGTTTTGCTATTCTAAGAACTGGGTGCTATATTTCCACAGCCCTTTCATCTCGTTCAACTAATAAGGTGCACTCGATCGGGACGCAGCGAGGAGCACACATTATTGCCAACATGTGAGATACAAAATCACTGTTGATCAAAAAAATATTCATCGGGACGTGTTAGTCTGTAACCTTTATCAAAACTCAATTGATCTGGGCGCATTAGGCTGTGCTGCGCGCAGCTGGCGGGGCACGGTTGACTCAAAACCATTGATCTGGGCGCGTTAGGCTGTAACCATTATCAAAAACCATTGGATTGGACAAAACGAAGGTTAGAAGGTCGGGGGTAGGTGGGGCCTCTGACTGCGCGCAGCTAGCGGGGCACGGTTGACAGAAAACCATTGATCTGGGCGCGTTAGGCTCTAACCATTGTCAAAACCACAATAGTGCGAAAAATAATAATATTTATTTTAGCGGAGATATTGCTTAGTAAATACACAGCAGATAAAATTTAAAAAACACTCATTTCAGCCGAAAGAAAGAAAAAAACCTATTTATCACAGAAAAGAAAAATATTGCACACATTAATCACGGAACAGGAAAATAAGTTTAATTATGAAAGAAAAAAAACACTCATTTAGTGGGAAAAAATCATTGCAGATCGAAATTTTGCACAAACTAGCGTAATTAGAGCGGTGGAAAAAATAGCTAAATAGTACCACTTTTATACTTTCTTGGCGGAAGTTCCTTTTAGTGGGTGGGTGAATATAGTTCCGAAGTTATTTTAAAGAACTGATGTACTCTGGCTTCTTGGGGATAATTAGTCTTGAAGAGATGTTCCGCTATGTAGCCCATAAAATGGGCCTTCTTCTTTCCGAAGATTGGAATACTGTATCGCACATTTCTCCACTCCTGTTCAATGTTTTGAGAGTGCACTGAAAGTTGTGGAACGTTGGCAACCTGCATGGTGAGGATATTTCTGTTGAAGACTTTGCCGCTTCTCTGGGTAGAAACAAATTCCAACTTGTGGTTCACTCGCAGATGTACAAAACCATCATTTTCAAGTGCATTGTTCGCAGCTCAGCAGTCCGTAATAAAATTATCGAACCCGGCAATATCCACTGCCAAATTATTTGGAAGAGTGTCTCTTGGTGTTCCTTTGGGCGACAGGGACGATAAAAAACTTCTATTTGTTTTCACGTTCCACGGCACCAGAAACCCTCTGTCCTTCTATTGCGCGTCCCATATTATATTATCTTTTCCCAAATTTTGCCTCGTCAATTTCGACTATTATTCCAGGGCCTCCAATTGGTGACCTGTTTTGGAATAACCAATGCTCACAGACTTCTCGGCAGAAGGAAGACCAGTCTACTATACTATTGGCAGATATTTTCAGTTCGGTACGCGTTGTTTGCTGTCGTGGATTTGGGAGGATGCACCACAGAACACAGAAATTTACTATGTCGCGTACAGGCAACTGAGCTTTGGAAAAAAAAAGTACCTTCGGTGGCTCTTTTCTTGAAATTGCCAAACCTTTTGGGACGTCTGGGAAGTCTCTGGTTGCATGTTACAGCAAAGTTATGTTTTATCCAGCGAACTTCGACTTCGCGCTGGCATTTCGGGCACGTTAGTGTTTTCGCTATTACATTGTGTTGTTGCAATAGCTGCAGCAACCTCTTCGGATCATCGCAGAACTGCCGATTGTAATTGCAGATTGTTAGGAGGCAATTTCCACAATCCATGATCAATAAACAATTCAATTGGGCGCACTATCTATGAATTTAGTGGTGCGCACGATTGATGCGCACTAGCGACCGAATTGGACGCTTCTTTGTTTTTAATAGTACCGTAAGCGCAAGGTTGGCAGTACTGTCATGGTACTGTTTTGATAAAGATCGATGAGAACAATGGCGCTGACAGCTGAAATTTTCGCTGTATAAGTCGTGTACATATTTGGTATGGCTGGGTGGGTCACAGACATCGGAGGAGGGAATATCTACTAAAACATCGCTCCCTGATTTATTTCCCAGCGTTTCATAAGGTATTTTGGCTAATTCATGTATTGTAGAGGATTTTATTGCGCGTTCTATCTTCATTCACCGATACCCTAGATTCATGACTTCCGAAGCGTAACCAAATATAATTGGTTTAAAATATAATTACCATCAATAAATTTGTAACGGAAGTTTAAAACATTATCAAGTCTCTTGTCTTGACCCACTGCATGCCATTTCAGAAACACAGGGAGGAATAGGAAGATGAGAAGTGTGGAGGGATATCTCCAATCTGATGATTAGTATAGTATGCACTTGCGTAAAACACTACACTCAAGCCCTTTTCTTTCCACTGCTTTGAGCGACAGGCCTACAAGTGAGAGAAGCACTATATTAATATTGCAGCGTCTTGTAAAATTTGTATATTGTATGTATTCATATATCTTGTTTTATATGTACAATGGAATGCCATACTGTACACTGTATAATTTGTAAATTATATGTAGGTCTACTAGCCTAAAAAATAATGTATTCATATGTCTTCATTTTATTTATAAATAAGTTGTTTAAACTTTGTATATTGGGACTTTCAAAACACTCGTGGAAGAAATATAATTAAAAAAGAAACACCCGCGGGAAAAATAAATTAATTATAGAATGTGATTTACATAACCACATGACGTAGGCAATTTTAAAAATAAAATATGGAAACTTATCTCAAATACTTCCAAAAGCAACTGCCTAACCTCAAAATGTAGCATACATTAGTAATTTAAATGCCGCGCCATTTTGCGGTGCGTTTCACCCGTCGCCAGAGTGCAGTAAGGTGTAACAGCTGAGGATCGAAAATAGAAAGTGATAACCATTGGCCTTATGGGAGCTTCACTTCCTATAGTATTTATATATTCTTTGGTATTTATTCTTCCATGACTATGCTACTGTTACTGACCTTGAACTTGAACCTCAATACAGTATCGTGTGACCCTCCGAGTGTGACGGTTGACGTATACCTGCTCCGTAGAAATACTTGTTGGTGAGAGTATCCAATAGTTTTTGTTGTCCTACCATTTTGATTCTTTAGTGTGTGTGTTTCCTTCCTGTGTGGGTAAGTCACATACCATTCTTCTGACGACAACATGGGTGATAATAGTGGAGGGGGTGAAGATACGCGTCCTCCTGAGGAAGGTATGGAAATTTTTACTACTGAAGAAATTGATCTAACGGCACCTGTCCTTAATGTAACCCCTATGATTCCCTCGTCTGATACACGACCTACACAACCAATCTCTATAGCTCTCGTCATACCACCTACTGTGAATGAGTCACCCAGAATGTATTATGAGCACCATACTGGACCATATTATGTCATGGTGGAATCTTCTGATCCCACCAACAGGATAGGTAATTTACATCCGATGGGTCTCGGTAAACTTTTCTACGAACGTAAGATTGTTGGAATACAAGAAATCCGCCGCAAAGGTAAGAATAGTATTCAGGTCACCTTTCGAACCTCCCGGAATGCAAATAATTTTCTTCAGAACCCACTGCTCACGGAAAAAAGCTTAAAGGCGTTCATTCCCTCAGTTAATATACATAGAGAGGGTCTGATCCGCGGGGTTGACAGTTCTTTCTCGTCTGATGAAATTGTAATATGTATAAAGAACTCCACCAACCTATCTTCTTTCAGCCCCTACGTTGGGCGACATTGTAATCATATAAGAACTCCACAAAGCTGTTAGCCACCTCAGGTTGTGGGGCAATATTCTTGCTTGAATGCACACAAAGACTAGGAGACCAACATTACAAAATACACACCATTTATTTAATATAGGCAAGCTTCCAGTACCTATGCCTTGGCATCATACACCCAATCAACACTGTCACCATTTCACATTACATTTTCCACAAAACATACTTCAGCTCCCGTCTTGCCTCAAATTCCACTGCAAACAACCCATGTCCATACTCCACATATCAAAACTCAGAGTAATTCAATCTTTGATTTATCAAAACAAACAAACAAACAAACAAACAAACAAAACTATGTTTCATACACAAATATAATTCACTAACTGTCCTCCATCTTGACACAAAATCACCTATCAACAACTCATCACCATGGCAACGTCCACATGCCATCTTGACCTTCTAGATCAAGGAAGCTATCATATGCAATAGCCAAGGCCAGACCACCACCAAGAATCTCAAAGGCGCTGAACTAAAGATTTTCAATAGCGGCCTACCAACCGTGGCCATAAAATAAATAAAACAAACTAAAATACCTAAAAGAGTCTCTGTAACTTAACCTACAATTGTTAGGTTACAAAATATTATAATATTTGAAGTCGCCTTGCCCCATTGTAAAAATTCAACGCATGAACAGAAGAAAAGTCACGGATGGGAAGGTCGACTTATTACCTACAGGTACTGTGAAGATCGTCTTTGAAACTCAAACTTTGCCCGTCTATGTTTCTATATTTCATGTAATGTTAGAAGTGCAGGTTTTCATCTTTCGCCCTATTATTTGCAATCGATGCCAAAGATATGGGCACACTGGACAAAACTGTAGAGCTCGGGCACCGAGATGTGGGCGTTGCGCCCGAGGACATGAAACGACTCAATGTACTCAGTTTTGGTGCGCTGTGCACATTGCGATTAAAATCATATGAGTGGCTCACCGAGGTGTGAGTACCACGCAAAACAAATTGACATTAAAACTAGGATGTGCACTGAAAATAAAACGTATCAAGAAATTCTCCATTCCCTATCAGGACATCCGTTTCAACCCATTTCAGTCCCGCAGCATTTTCCCTCCCTTACACAGCAAGCTTCTCTTACACCGAATTCTGTACAGAAGAAACGCAAGTTTACCACGATCGTCACGAGTCCCCCTATGGTCATTTCCCCGCTGGGGTATGACCGACATGCATATTTGTCCAATGGGCCCATTTACTCAAAAATATTGATGATAAGATTTCACTCTTATCCTTTCCTGCTGAAACCCGACCGTCTTCTCTTAGTAATTATGTTGCTTCAACATGAAAATTATTCAATGGAATGCTCGTAGCATTCAAAACAAGAGACATGAATTATTACTTATAATCCAAGAGTACATCCCTGATAACATTCTCATCCAGGAAACATGGCTATCCTCAAATTTATCTTTTCACGTTCCACAATATAATATTGAGCGCCAAGATGGACCGCAATGTGGTGGTTTCCTAACATTATTCCATGAAAGACTTTCGTACCAGGTTACCCCATTTCTTTTTCCTCTCCCCAGAACCTATGTGCTAACTATAACTGTTGCCTCCCTACATATCACTAATTTGTATATTCCTCCGGCTGTCAAAGGTAATTTCCGACAATGGTATTCCTTTTTTCCCTACTGTAATTCCTTTACCTCTCACATTATTGGTGGGGATTTCAATGGACATCATACCGACTGGGGTTGTGTCCGCACGACACCCAATGGTAGGAATATCATGACCACTGCTCAGCAGTTTCATCTCCAGATTTTAAATGATGGATCACCCACTCGTATTTCTCCTCCTGCTTAGGCCCCCAGTGCGGTTGACCTAACGTTTGTTTTCCTTTCTCTGGCCCACCGAATTATATGGCACACGACCCCCGATTTACATCAAAGTGACCACTATCCGATCTTGATGACCTTTGATTCTGCTCCTCGTCCTAGTAATACCTTGCATACTCCGGTTTTTACTAGGAGTTTCAAAAGTTTTGATTCAGCTCAATTTTTCACATACATCCAACAGCACTATTGTCATACGACTCCCCCGATTCGTGCCTCCTATAATTTGCTACTTACTTACATTGTTCGATATTTTGACACCTATCATCCCCTAATTAGCGGCTTCGGTGGTGTAGTCGGTAGCATGCTGAACTGCTATGCCCAAGATAGCGGGTTCAAACCCGGCCGAAGTCGTCGGATTTTTTAAGAGCGTTAAAAAATCCTTCAGTATGCCTTCCTTCGGAGGGGAAGTAAAGCCGGCGGTCCCATGTCATAGATTTATGGCATGTTAAAGATCCTTTCACAGACTAAACTTGTGTAAAGCAAAATTTGTTAGGTTAGATTTCGTCAGAACGCTCTATCAAAGTTCCAACGTTCACCACTAGGTATCATAGATATCTGGTGGCGAAAGTTGGAACTACTTGAAATTGAACGGAACTTGTAGCTCGCCCTTTAGGGTGTCCGCTGGAAGCAGCTACAGTCTCAGGCGAGCCGAACATGTCCTCGGACACTCCCGGCACTAAAAGCCATACGATAAATAAATAAAATCCGCTAATTCCCAATGCACGCACCTCTGGAAAGAGAAGGTCCTTACTACCCTGGTGGGACGAGGAATGTACGAGAATGGTGAAGAGACGCAAACATTTATTACGACTTTTTAGAACGTACAATATTCCGTATACTTATCGCCATTATAAAACGTTTGTTGCAAAATGCCAACAGTCTTTTAATGCTAAAAGACGATCAGCTTGGAGAGAATACGTCTCTCATATACATCACCAGACCCCCATTACTCAAATATGGACTGTGTTAAAAACCTTATCGTGCCGCCACTTAGGTCCAAGTCTACATCGTTTGAATTATGATCAGTCAGTAGAATTTTATCGCACGATGACTCCTGAATTTGTGGAACAAGAAATTATCTTTCCATCCCTGGAACACAACCCTATGTTTTGTTGTTTTTTGCATCCGGTTACTGTTTCCGAATTTCAATTAGCCTTAACACAAAACAATCTACTACACCTGGACCAGACTATTACTCATACCACGTCATTAAGAGTCTCCCCAATAATGCACAGCAAGTTCTAGTAGATGTTTTTAATTCCGTCTTAGCCTCCGGCAATGTTCCCGAGGATTGGAATGAGTTTTTAGTAGTTCCTATTTTAAAACCAGGAAAAGTCCGGATTTAGCAGGAAGTTATCGTGGTATACATCTTGGGTCCTGTATTAGGAAGACATTCCAACGTATTCTGTTGACACGCTTGGTATGGACTTTAGAATATTATGATCTGTTTCCAAAAACTCAATACGCCTTTGCTAAACGGAAATCTCAGTTTCAACCAAGCAAGCAAGGTGAATAGACGTGCAGTGAAGTGTAAGGAAGAATGGGAACCGCTATTCAGCAGTACCGGGCGGTCATCGGCCGCTGGCAGGCCAGAGTGAAGTGCGATTTCGGTGTCGGGAAGGTGATAGTGGGCAACGTCACTGAACAGATGGGGTTTTTGGCGATGGGGATGGTAGCGCTGGTTGTGGCGACGCTACTATTAATTGGAGGAGTGGAGTCAAACCCAGGGCCTGGTCAGCTGGGATGGCAAGAAATGGAAAAAATAAGGGAAATTGTAAAGGAAGTGTCACAAAATGACCAGATCCAGGACATTCTTCGTGAGCAATGTAAAGAATTCAAGGAGATGAAGACATGTATAAGAGAAGAGATGGGAATAGTGACAGAAAGGCTGACCGAGAAGAGTAAAGAGATAAAAGACCTAAGAGAAAAGGTGAAGATATTAGAGGTGGAGGTAAATGAATTAAGGAAGACCAAGCTGGATGAGAGAAAGAAAACGTCTTCATTTACGGAATAAAGGAAGATGCCAAGGAAAGCACCGAGGATCTAACATCGAAGGTGCTCCGAGTGATTAGTGAAGGCATGCGGATAAACATTGGAGTTTCAGAGATTGACAATGTGACCAGGATAGGGCGGGGAAAGGGTACGAGGCCCGTGAAAGTGTCATTAGTTTCTTCGCTGACGGCTCACAGAATTATGGGGAACACAAAGAACCTGAAAGGGGAGAGGATATGGGTAAGGAGAGAAATGAGTAAAGAAGAGGCAAGCGAGCAACGGACCTTGCAGTTTCATTCAAGGAAGGCAAGAAACTCGGGTCTCAAAGCTTATGTAAAGGGCAATAGACTGGCGGTTAGCGGCAACAACTGGGGTCGGGTTTGGACAGTGGCACAACTCCAGGATATGGAGAAGCAACAGGAGACAGTTAAACCTAGCAACCAGGTGGAAGCAGCTGTCGGTTCAGAGGGAAGTGCGGTGATGATTCAACAGAGAGCATCGACCTAAAGTCCAACACGGAAGTGGCACGAGCAGGAACGACTAACGTCAGCGCCAGGAACACCGGACAAGTGCGTGGTTTGCAGAAAGGTGAGACTGGCAAACAACGAGTTACTAGTCTAAAAGAACTTTGGGGCAAGAAAACCTTGACAGAGCAGTTTAATGTGGAGAAGGAGGTCATTTCTTCTCCAGGTGGCAGTATACTAGAGCTAGAGAAAGCTAGAGTTACTAGAAGTAAAGCCACCGCCAGCGAAGAGGGTAGGGGTAAAAAAATAACTAAATTGGAATATTGCTAGCGTAAATATAGAGGGTTTTTTAAATAAGAGAGGGAACGATGTAGTTTTGACCCTAATAGAAGATATGCAGATTGTAGGATTTGTTGAGAGTTGGCTCCCTGTAGGTTGCAAGGTTAAAATAGATGGCTTCAATATATATACCAAACCTAAGATTAGGAAAGCTCGTACCGGTAGGTTCCTGGGGGGAATTGTTGTTTTAATTAAAGAAGAGGTGAGGGAATTATCAGAATGTATTAGTTCAGAACTGGAAGAAGTAGTGTGGGTAAAAGCAGATATTAGGGGGAGGGGGAAAGGAACGGTATGTTTCGGCTTTGTCTACAACCCTCCGGAGAATTCCCCGTATGCAAGAGAAAGCTTTTTCGATGAGTTAGCTATTGAAATAAACAGAATTCAAAATATATATGAAGAGGATTGTGCTTTTAGGGGACTTCAATGCGAGGGTTGCAGACAGAAAGCCCCTTTACAGCAAGGGGGTTGCCGAGGCCGTATGTGGGGATAGGCACAGCAAAGACAAGGAATGTAACAAGAACGGAGAAAAGATTTTGGAACTATGTGGTGCAGAAGAGCTGTATATATTAAATGGTGTCTGAGTGGGGGATGAAGGAGGTAACCTGACGTATATAACAGAGATTTGAGGAAGTGTAATAGATTTAGCAATATGTTCCAGAGGAGCACTAGCCCTAATTAAGAGGTTCACTGTTGAAGAATGGGGGGAATCACACCACCTACCAATTGTCGTCAACATGCAGGGAGCGGTGACAAAATCAAAATCAAAAAGGAACCCACAAGTTAAAGCTAGAGAGAAAAGTAAATAGATTCAGATGGAGGGAGGAAAACTGCAGAGAGTTCCAGAACTACTTCCAGGGAGAAAATTTTGAGCTGATAAAGGTAGGGATAAGTTTAATGATCAGTAATGATGAAATTGAAGGGGTAATACGTATGATTGAGAATGCAATTATGATGGCCGGGCGGAAAATGCGCGTGAAGGCTAGGGGAAAAAGTAGGGAGAATTAAAGGATGGTACGATGAATCTTGTAGAAGGAAGAAAACCGAAGTCATTAGGGCACTGAAGTTATACAAGAGAGGAGGGGATGATACGATGAGAGTAGAATTTTGTCGTCTAAGGATAGAATATAGGGAACTGCTCAGCAAAATGAAAGATGAATGGCAGGGTAAGGAAGCAACAGCACTAAATAAGGATTCTAAAGCTAACGACTGTAGCAAAGTGAGGAGCAGGATAAATTCTTACTGTAGGGGGCGCAGAAGTGGTGGGGGGAGCTCTATTAGTGATGAAGTATGGATTGCATATTATGAGAATCTGTTAAATGCTGAAGATAATTGGAGGAAGAGGGATGAGTTTGGCGTCCCGAGGGGGCTGGAGGCCGCTCTGCCTATGCTGGACCAAGTGATATCGATAGAGGAAATTAAGGAAGTAATTGCAAAAAGTAAAGGAGGGAAGTCAGGTGCTATTTCGGGGATAACAAATGAATTTTGGCAAGAGTTGAGTAACAATAGGTTCATGATGGACAGCTTGGTAAAAATCTTTAACAAAAACTTTGAAGGAGGTAGATTTCCGAGGGCGTGGCAGGAGGGGATAATTTGTCCAATATATAAGAAGCGTGGGGACAAACTAGACCCAGGCAACTATAGAGGCATAACTTTGCTTGATAATTTGAGCAAAATGTACACCGGGGTCTTATCCAAGCGTTTAATAGCATGGGCAGAGGGCTGTTCGGTGTTCTCGAGACTCCAGACAGGGTTCAGAAAAGGGATGAGGACCAGTGACAATATAATGGTGGTTAAAACGGTGATGGACAAGTACATAAGAAGGAAAAGAGGTAAGCTGTATATCACAGCTATTGATTTGGAGAAGGCGTTTGATTCAGTGAGCAGGGGAGCTGTCATGGCTAAACTGGAAAAAATCGGGGTGTCACAAAAAATGATAAGAGCAATTGAGAATGTGTATTCCGAAGTGAAATGTGCAATTAAAACTAAAGATGATGTAATTGTAGGAGAGATAACGTCTAATATAGGATTAAAACAGGGATGCAAATGATCCCCGGTGCTTTTTTTTTTTTTTTGCTATTTATCAACGATATTTTCGATTCAAAGGGCTTTGAGCAACGGTCCAACCCTTGCTTGGACAATTATGATATCCCGGGCCTAGCTTTTGCTGATGACATCCTTCTGCTTGCTCTAACACCCTATAATATGCAATATAGTATTGTCGAGATTGTGAGATACTGTGAGGACTGGAACTTAAAAATTAACCCGAGTAAGACCAAAGTTATGGTCTACAAAAAGGGAGTTAAATTGGCTAAGAATGAAAAGTGGGTCATGTATGGGTCACAGTTAGAGACGGTGAAAAAACTTGAGTATCTAGGGACGATAATGGCGAGTAATGGTAAATGGACCGAACAAATTAAAAGGGAAAAATCGAAAGGGCTAGCGGCATTGGCGAATGTTAAAGTGTTAGAGCGTAGGTTACCGAATCTTGACTACAAAGTGTATAAGAATGTGTTTAACACACTCATCGTTTCAAGAGCACTTTATGGAGTGGAAGTATGGGGTTTAGAGGAAGGAACGAAAACCCTGGACAGTATTGTAAGTTGGTTTGCCAAGATAATTTTGGGGCTACCTAGTTGCACGGCGAATTGTGGAGCGAGAATATTGTGTGAGGATGTACGCATTAGACAACATATCATAAAAAAGGTCATAAAGTCTTGGATTCGTTTAAAAGCAGGTGGTGGGGGCGATGCTTAAGGTAGCCTACCTGCACCAAATGAAGCATCAGCAAGAGGGCTACTGGGTGGACGGGGTAAGAAGTGTACTGGAAAGATTAGGAATGGGTTATCTAGGGGATAGGGACTTACAAAGAGAGGAAGGTAGGGTGTGTAAAAAAGTGTGTAGAAGGGTTAATGACGTAGAGTTGCAGGTGCTAAGAGAAGAGTGCACCAGTAGGAGAACCTTAACGGAGTTCTGCGAAATAAGGAACTTTATGAGCATAAAGCCTCAATGCCTAATGAAAAGAGAAATGAGAGGGATAATTTGGTGGTTAATGGGGGTGTATAAGAACAAAGCGTTGAGAGAAGTAGGAAAAGAGGACAATTGCCTGTTTTGTGGGAAGGTTATGGGTGCAGCGCACCTGATCAGGGAATGCAAGGAAATTAAAATGATAAGAGCAAAGTTTGTAGACAAAGCAGATCTAAACAGAATAGAAAATGAAAATGAGTATCACAGTTTAATTAAATTACTAAAAAGGGAATGGGGGAAAGCAGGTCAATTAGCAAAATATTTTAATACCATCAGGGCAATGTGGAATAAGAAAGCGTCGGATGAGATTCAGAACAAAGATGCATGTAAATTAAGCATTCAAGTACAGGAGATGGCTTCCTAAGCTATAAATCTTGTTAAAGCCTAGGAGAGCTTATCTGTATTAACTAGGTATACGATTACTACAGTACAGCCACATATTGCTGTCTGTAGATTTTTCCTGTGAGTTTGATGTTGTTTTTTTTCCTTACTACAAAACTTATCAGACTCTTACAGTCAGTAAGGAGTCGATAGGGAAATAAATGTAATTCTTTCTGTGATGTGTCTCCCATGGAGAACTGTCAAAAAATGAAGAACACTGTGTCCACATTTATAATTAAGAAAGAACTTTGTGCAGTCTCCATCAGAAAAGTTGCCCAGTGATATTGTGAATGAAGATAACTACTGCAAAGCATTATTAAGTTTTGAAATAACTAGGAAGCTATGAAATGCCGAATGAACATTTGGTTTAATTATCTAACGCCATACTGTAAATTTATGTTATCTATGTGTTTATTGTCTGTATGTCACGATATGACTCTCTGAGTTAAAGTGACAATTAACAAGTAGATTTGGTTTAAATAAATAAATAAACGGAAATCTACTACTGACGCCTTGAATATTTTTCTTCTTGATGTAATTTTGTCATTTTGCCGTAAACACTCAACTTGAGCA
The DNA here is from genome assembly GCA_946902985.2 of Meconema thalassinum. Classification (NCBI taxonomy): domain Eukaryota; kingdom Metazoa; phylum Arthropoda; class Insecta; order Orthoptera; family Tettigoniidae; genus Meconema; species Meconema thalassinum. The sequence goes on from OX336388.2 coordinate 1,215,968,161, forward strand.
GTCTTTTTGGATATTAAAGGGGCTTATGATAATGTGAATACCGTCCTTTTACTGCAAACACTACAACAATAATTTCCGATCAGCTTTATTAAAATCATCTCGGCATTTCTCCGAAGAAGGCATATCACACTTTCCAACTTTCCTACTGGGTTAAATTACAGGTATTCGTCATCTGGTTTGCCGCAGGGTGATATTTTGAGTGGAATCTTATACCTTATTTATACTAGTGAGATTGAGCGGCTTTTACTTCCTCATGTCCGCCTAATACAATATGCTGATGATATACTCCTATATTGTTCCCATTCTGATATAAATATGTGTCGGCAGATCATGTCACGTGCTCTCACGATATTACATTCATGGCTGTTCTCACATGGTCTTGATACTGTTCCGCTCAAAAATGCGGCTTTGCTCTTCACTCATAAACGGGTGTGTGACCGGTCGCCGATCTGCTATAATCAGGGTACCATTCCTATTGTACACCATACAAAATATTTAGGACTCATTATAGATGATAAGTTGACCTGGACGCCTCAAATTACTCACTTAAAAGTCATGTGTTCCAGAAATTAAATATCTTACGGTCATTAACTCGTCGTAAGTGGGGAGCTGTTCCTCAGATATTATTGTTATTTTACAGAAATCTTATTCGATCTGTCCTTGATTACAGTAGTCACTACTATGACGTCATATCGAAAACACGCCTCAATGAATTGGATAATCTACAATTTTCCGCCCTCAGAATTGTTTTTGGGGTCCTTACTTCTATAGGATTACGAGGCACACAGGAAATTGAAATGGAACAAACGTTTAATGTACTTGACATTTACTAGAAAAGAACTGAACGAACAAGGTGATACAACATTCTTTTATACACACCAAAACAAAAACAAAAGAGAAACCTATCAGTAGTGTTTTTTTGAGAGTTCTGGCACCATCTCCACCTCACCCACCTCACAAGATGGCAGCGGGGTGATATCTCTCGAACGCATGGTCGTATTTTGATAAATGAGGTGTTGTTGAACTCGGGCTGACGCCCCCTATCCAATGGACAACATATTTCAACCCCAAAATAAAACCTACCCCTACTAGGGGTGAACTTGTAATTTTTTAGAGGATCTCGCTTTCCAAGTGCAACATGTGAGAGTTTGAATGCCAATATTGAATTAAACGCTGTTCCAAACAAGAGACATGTGTACGGTGGAAAGCCACTATGAATTAACATGCTTGTTTTTGTTTTTACGCATGCCCACTTATGGCTTTTGTAAGAGGGCGGGCTTTTTAAATATGGTGGCTGTAGTGTACCCTAACCCCACCCACGAGAGATGATCAAAAAGTATTTTAAGCAGCGCTTGTCGATAGGCAAATCAATAATCAAAGAGAATCTTGTCAGGCCTTGAGGCGAGAGCCCCTGTTATTGTTGACGGGTCATTGCTGACCAGTCCCTGTTGACGGGTCATTGTTGACGAGTCCCTGTGGACGAGTCATTGTTGACGAGTCATTGTTGACAGGTCAATGTTGACAAGTCCTTGTTGACGGGTCCCTGTTGACGGGTCATTGTTGACGAGTCCTTGTTGGCAGGTCCTTGTGGACGATCCTTTTTGACTGATCCCTTTGGACCGGTCCCTTTGGCCTGGTCCCTATGGACTGGCCCATGAATTTATCCAAATTATGTCAAAGGGCCTAACTATATTTATGTGTAAAGCAGTGTGTTGAACTGACGTTGTTCGCCAGTCCCCACTATTACAATTTGATATCGATATAAAAGGAATTGATTAACCAGACATGAGTTAACTACCAACGAAACACTTTGGCGACTCGGCTTGATATTGATCAGTGAGTAGGGTTTTAGAAAAACTGTTTGCTATTTTGGGTTATATACAAAAAAAGCTTAGAACTACTGAGCGACTATGTTTGCTAAACAAGACATTATACCAGAGGCGATTAGGATTCTTATGTAGCTCAGACATGGAAAGCATTTATACAGAATCTGTTGACATTGAATATAGATTTAGGTATTAGGAAGTCATTTTGAAGGCCTTTGTCTGGAGCGTGTCACTATATGAAAGTAACACTTAGACAATTGGTGTAGCAGAAAAGTGGAGAATTGAAGTGTTTGAAATGTGGAGTTACAGGAGAATGATGAAGATTAAATGGGTAAATAGGGTTACAAACAAAGAGATATTAAGACGAGTGGGGAGAAGAAATGTTTCTGGCGACTGCTAATAAAGCAAAGAGATAGGTTGGTAGGACACATACTAAGACACCCAAGAATAGCAAACTTAGTTATGGAAGAAATTTTCAAGGGCAAGGACTGTAGGGGTAGACCAAGTTTAGAATATGTTAAACAGATAGCCTTGAATGTAGGGTGTGGTAGCTATATAGAGATGAAACGATTAGCTCCGGTCAGATAGGCGTTGAGATCTGCATCAAACCAGTCAAAAGACTAAAGACTTAAACAACAACATGTAAGTTCACCAAAATAATGTTGTTTAACGGTAAATGTTAGTCAACGAAGAGTAATGCATTATTAAAACCCATGACACGATACCTAAGAGCTTTTCTAAAATTATTTGAAAATGCCTTTAACCCTATATTAAACACCCAGTTCACAAGACTCATAACTGCAATGTTATGGTAAAACAAAACAAAATCTATATTTCAAAACAAGCAAGTGGTTTAATCAATGTATACTAAAAAAAGTTTTGTAAACACTCAAGTCCACAAGACTAATTAAATTTGTAACTGTCAGGTTGGCCGAGTGGTTAAGGTGTTGGACTTAAGATCAAATTTCTTGTACAAGGAAGCAAGGGTTCGAATCCCTTACCTGTCATAACTATTGCCTTAACATGGCTTGGCCACACTGTATTATTATGATAGTCGGAACACAAACCATAGATATAGTGTATTGTATAAGGCCACTCTCTTTCTGAACATAGTCAGAGACTGTTGATGGTTAACAATTGCATTAATAGTGGGACATGGAGATAGTAATTAAGAAAAACAGACAATACCCACACAATATTTTTATTAATTTCATTTTATAATAGTTACACACTGAATTCAACTCTCTATCTCTTTACCATTGTTCGATATAGATTTTTAAACACAACGCTTGTTGTAGATCCTTTTATAACTTTCTCCATGTACTCTTGTTCTTAAAAACTGGGGAAGCCGCAATGGTTTTATAGACATAAAACCCTCATCCTCATCTTTTCATAATTATCATCATCATCATCATTATGAATATTATCATCAAAATTATTATAGTCATTGTCACCATCATTATCATCATCATCATCAGTCTCAACATCACTAGAACTATCCAATTCCTCTTGTTTGTTTTCCACAGGGACCTCTTTTAGAGTCTGCGTTGCTTTTGATACAGTTAAGGGTTTTTTGAACGTTGACATCTGTCCTAACATGACTTTTTGAGGTGATGATAAATGCTTTTTAACAAACAATGCACTATCTTGAGCAGCAATACATTTTTCTTGGACTTGCTTTTTTACCTTCGTTAGAGTATTTTGGGTATTTAAATGTGTATTAATTTGAGATTCACAATGATGTTCGTTTGAAGTAAGTACGTTGGAGTCTTTTGTTTTAATCATTCCTCGACACTTTTTGGATCGTTGTTTTGAACATCGCCAAATAACAGTTCCATCTTTATTGGTTGTTTTTACAATATATGTATATCCTTTATAGAAGACACATGGCTTGCCATGACTGGTTGTTGAGACTTCCATATCAACTAATATATATGAATTAAATTTCAGTAAAGTCACATGAACAATCTTTAGATTACAAGCGATTTACACACACACACACACACATACACACTTTCTAAATGTCAAGATTTATGGATGTTGTTTTCCGCCAACAGCTGCTTACTGCGTATGACAAGGCTGGAGACTGGTAGGTGAGACGGTCTTTCACGATGTGAACACTGTAACAGGCAGTAGTCAACTGACAATATTCTGATACCCTAGTCAAGGTTAACAGGTACTTACTGCGTATGACAAGGCCGTACACTCGTAGGTTAGACAGTTTGTTTTTGTTTGTTGCTAAGGATCTCATATATACCCTAGATATGTTAGTTCTGAACACTTAGTGGTTAATTGTATATATTGAATTTAAATACACAGCTTATACAAGCACGTTTTGCAGATGGGAGGGGTGAGAGGCTGGCAAAAAGGAAATGTTTTAGTTTAATGAAACGTCATGTCCTAGTAGACGTGATTTATAGTAGGCACAATTGATAGTAGGCCTAATTGATAGTAGGCGTAATTGATAGTTGACGTGATTAAAAGTAGACGCAATTTATACTAGGCGTGATTGATAGTAGGCGCAATTGATACTAGGTGTGATTTATAGTAAGCACAATTCATAGTAGGCGTGATTGATAGTAGGCGCAATTTGACATGGGCGCGACTCAGATCATCTTTGATATCACAAAGTTACAGTGTCAAGGTTTACACCAAGTACAAGGCAGAGAGGGGATATTTTAAGACAACCTCAGCTAACCTAACATAACTTAACCTAACCTAACTTTGTCACGGGACATGTTCTACAAGTTTGGACTTGCTCTAAGACTGATTATGACGTCAGAGATAAATGGGAGGGGTGGGTGGCTGACAAAAAAGGAAATGTTTTGGTTTAATGAAAAGTCATGTCCTAGTAGGCGCGATTGGTAGTAGACGCAATTGATAGTAGGCGCGATTAATAGTAGACGCAATTGATAGTAGGCGTGATTGATAGTAGGCGCAATTTGAGATGGGCGCGATTTATAGTAGACGCAAATGATAGTAGGCGCGATTGATAGTAGGCGTAATTAGACATGGGCGCGATTTATGGTAGGCGCAATTCATAATAGGCGTGATTGATAGTAGACGTGATTGATAGTAGCGTGACTTATAGTAGGCGCATTTGATAGTAGTCGTATTTAATAGTAGACGCGATTCATAGTAGGCGCAATTTATAGTACATGCAATTGGTAGTAGGCGCAATTGATAGTAGGTGCAATTGATAATAGGCGTGATTGATAGTAGACGAGATTGATATGGGCGCGACTCAGATCACCTTTGATATCACAAAGTTACAGTGTCAATGTTAACACAAAGTACTAGACAGAGAGGGGATATTTTAAGACTTTACCTCAGCTCACCTAACATAACCTAAGTTTACCTAACCTAACTTTGTTACGTGACATGTTCTACAAGTTTAGACTTGCTTTAAGACTGACTATGACGTTATAGATTAATGGGAGGGGCGAGAGGCTGACAAAAAAGGATACGTTTTGGTTTAATGAAAAGTCATGTCCTAGTAGGCGCAATTGATAGTAGGCGCGATTAATGGTAGGCGCAATTGATGGTAGGTGTGATTGATAGTAGACGTGATTGATAGTAAGCGCAATTTGACATGGGCGCGAATTATAGTAGACACAATTGATAGTAGCCGCGATTGATAGTAGGCGCAATTTGACATGGGCGCAATTTATAGTAGGCGCAATTGATAGTAGGCGTGATTGATAGTATACGTAATTGATAGTAGGCGCGATTGATAGTAGGCGCAATTGATAGTTGGCGCGATTCATAGTAAGCGTGATTTATAGTAGGCGCAATTGATAGTAGACGTGACTATCCCAAAATGACAAAGGCATGTAAAACTTGTTATACCAATAAAATAATCTAATAAAAAATAAATTATTGTTGTTGTTATTTCCTATGTCTATTGTCATAGCATAACCTATACACGGAGTAAATTTTTATTTTTAACTAGAATGGGATGTAAGTCAATGTCATAGGTGTACGTTAGTCACTGATTGTCTGTGGTCAGTTGGACTTGATCCAGACAAGTGGGAACATGTTGCGCACACTGATTGTGGATTGCCAAGGGTTTAAAATTGGAGATATCATTTTTATATTTAAAGAAGTGGTCATAATCGATTGTTCCACTTTTTATATATCACAAGCTACCCATTTGGCAAAGTGAGTGCAAAAGTGAGTGCAAACGTGTTTGCAAAAGTGGGTGCAAAAGTTAGTGTAAAAGGGAGTGCAAAAAGAGGGTGTAATAGTGGGTGCAAATGTGGGTGCAAAAGTGGGTTAAAAGTGGGTGCAAAAGTGGGTGCAAAAGTGGATGTAAATGTGGGCACAAAAGTGGGTGCCGTTTATAGTAGGCATGAATTTTACTAGAATGTGATTTGATTAAATGTAATTTCTAAACCCAAGTAGTGAATAGTCAGTTGGTTTTGATCTATGCAAGCGTAAACATGTCATATACTGTACACTGGTGATGGATACTCAAGGCTTTAAGGTCAACGAAAACAAGTATATATTTAAAGAGGTGGCTATTATTGATTGCACAAGACGCGGGTTTCCATATCTATTTTTCGGACTAGTGTTTTAACATTTGAAGAGTTATTTTAAACAGCAACGATGTTTTATCTGTTACACTACATTGATGATCACTCACACTTAAGACCTCACTAATTTTACTGTTTAGCTCACTTTGACACTGTTTTGAATGATGGTTTGAACAACGCCAAATAAGAGTTTCATTTTTATTGGTTCGTTTTACAATATACGTATAACTTTTATAGTATGCATATGGCTTACCATAACTATTCGTTGATACTTCCATATCAATTGTCAAGCATGAAATAATCTCCAATAAATATCGATCGATAATAGAAATAATAGTTTAAAGTGGGTGCAAATGCGGGTGTAAAAGTGGGTGCAAAAGTGGGTGCAAAAGTGAGTGTAAAAGTGGGTGTAAAAGTGAGTGCAAAAGTGGATGTAAAAGTGGGTCAAAAGTGGGTGCAGTTTATAGTAGGCACGATTTTTACTAGATGTGATTTGAGTAAATGTAATTTCTAAACCCAAGTAGGCTAGTGAGTTGTCAGTTGGTTTTGATGTATGCAAGCGTAAACATGTCACATACACTGATGATGGATACTCAAGGCTTTATGGTCAACACAAACAAGTATATAGTTAAAGAGGTGGCTATTATTGATTGCACAACACTGAATCTATTTTTGAAATTTTGACAAAGGGCCTAAGTGCACTTTTGCTAATATCTCGCGAACCAAAAGACTAGGGCATTGTATGAGGTATTGTTGGACTTTTTGCCGAAGACTGCTGGTAAACACCTACGTTCCCACGGCCTTTTTAAAGATGGCGGCTGTAGTGTAACCTAACCTAACCTAACCCAACCCACGAGGGGTGATTAAAATGTATTCCAAACGGCGCTTGTCGATAGGCAAACCAATAATCAAAGGGGGGTATGACAGACCTTGAGGCGATAACCCCTTTTGATTGATCCCTGTTGATTTGCCCCTTTGGACTGGTCCCTGTTGACTAGCCCCTTTGGACGGGTCCTTTTTGAAGGGAGTCATTTTTGACGTGCCCCTGCTGACGGGTCACTGTGGACGGATCCCTGTGGACGGGTCCCTGTTGACAGGTCCTTTTGACTAATCCCTTTGGACTGGTCTCTTTGGACGGATCCCTATGGGTTGGCCCATGCATTTATCCAAATTATGTCAAAGGGAACTCTCAAAAAACCACTACTCTTATCTCTACGGAACAGGTTTACTGATTACCAGTGTGGCCAACACCAACCATGGTCACATATTCCAACACACCTCCTTAAACCTGTTGGAGTAGAGGACATGATGCAATACCCAAGTCTTTACAAAAATAAATATGCTTAGGCTTTGTTAGGATGTCTGCAGTCATTTTTGAAGTGTCCTCATATTTGATGTATATGACTTTAGAATCCAAGGCATCTCAAACATAGTGATATTTAGTGTCAATATGTTTGGTCCTATTGTGGTGGACTGGATTTTTTGCCAATTTTTGAGCTGATTGACTATCACTCAATAATATGTTGGGTGACTTGAGATCTATAAAGTTAGACAAAACACGTTTCAACCAAACAGCTTCTCTTACACCTTCACTCAGTGCAACATATTCGGCTTCAGTAGATGATAAGGAAATGCATTTTTGCTTTTGCGCCCCCCATGATATAGCACCACCTGCCATTTTGAACACAAAACCACTGTATGATTTTCGGTCAGTGCTATCAATACTCCAGTCAGCATCAAAAACAAATCCCATGAATTGACCTCCATTCCTGACATACTTAGTGACAAGTCTTTTGTGCAATTTAAATAACGCAGCGCTCCCTTTGCAGCAGACCAGTGAGATTCATTGTAACAATGATTAAATTGACTGAGATATGATATCGCATAGCTTATATCTGGACGCGTGCAAACACTTAAATACATGAGTGAACCTATGAGTTCTCTATAAGGAACTCTGTATCAGAAACACCAAGATTTGGTTTGGTTTCCAAAGGAGTAGCAATGGGACGTGCATCGTGCATACCATATATCTTTGCAATCTCACTGATGTAGGCCTACTGCTCTTGACTAAGATACATTGTACCAATCTTCATATCTTGCCTTACTTTAATACCTAAAATATAAGAAATTGGTCCAAGATCTCGTACCTTAAATTCTTTATGAATACAGGTCTTCAATGACTTGATCTCATACTCTTCATTATAAGCCACAATGAAATAATCCACATATAATGCAATCATTACCATACCTTGGGCTTGTTTCTTAAAGTACACACAGGGTTCATCAGCACAATTTTTGTAACCCAATTTGACAAGAACAGAGTGAGCTCTCTCATTCCACAAACGAGAAGATTGTTTTAGCCATAAATAGATTTTTTAAACTTGCAAACTTTATGCTCTGAACCTTCCTTGACTAAACTTTCTGGCTGATACATATAGATCTCTTCATCTAACTTTCCATTGAGGAAAGCAGATTCAGCATCCCAATGTACCACCTTCAGATCTGTTTGGACAGCCAAGGCAAGCAGCATCCTTAACGTGCTGTGTCGAACAACAGGAGAGAAAGTTTCTGTAAAATCTACTCCGTGCCTTTGGGTGAAGCCCCTGGCCACAAGTCTGGCTTTATACCGTTGAATGTTACCGTCAGAGTCTCTTTTTACTTTGAAAACCCACTTACTACTGACAACATTCTTGCCCTGGGGTTTATCAACTAGATCCCAGGTGTCATTTAACTGAAGTATATCCATTTCTCTTTTCATAGCCTGCTCCCACTTAACCCTATCAGGCATGGACAGTGCCTCCTTAACTGTACTAGGTTCAGAGTCATCAGTGAGAGTGAAGTATGTCACATAGTCTGACATGTCTACAGGCTTTTGTTGGCGCCTAGGATACCTTTGATTACCTTCGACATCCCCCTCCATTGGCTCATTGACGATGGTGGCAGAGCCCACAGAATCACTGCAGTCTGAATCTGTTCCACTAGGGACATAGCTTAAATCAGCTGAGTCAACAGTCTCAGCCACACCAGCACTGCTAATGGGCGATACGCTTTCAAGTTCCGAAATGCACTCTGCCCCATCCTCTGAGTTGTCGTGTTCTGCCTCACTGTCAGTGGGAACTGAGAGCTGCACCATTGCAGGTTTATTAATCTGCAAGAATGGGCCAACATTACATGGAGACACATCAGACACCTCCTGGAACACATCTTCAAAGAACTGTGCATCCCTGGACTTAAGAAGTTGATGAGTAACAGGATGCATGAATCTATAGGCTTTACTGTCCTCACAATAACCACAGAAAATCTGTTTTTCACTTTTAGGGTCCAACTTGTTTCTCCTTTGATCAGGGACATGAACTTGTGCTACACATCCAAAAATTCTTAGATGCTCCTTATTGACCTTGTTACCAGTCCAGATCTCCTCTGGAACTTTACCTGATTTTTTTCTGGTTGGGGAACTGTTTACAAGATATGCTGCGGTATTTATTGCTTCAGCCCACATGCGTTTATCTACTTTAGACTCGCTCATCATGGCTCTACATTTATCAAGTAATGTTCTATTCATGCGTTCAGCTACACCATTCTGCTGTGGAGAATAGCTAGTTGTAGTTTGATGCTGAATACCTTCTGATTTAAGTAGCCTCTCAATAGCTTTGCTACAAAATTCACCCCCATTATCAGCGCGTAGGACCTTAATAGATCTTTCACACTGATTCTCGACCCGTGCCTTGAAATCAATAAAGCAATCCAAAACATCACTTTTCTTAGCAAGGAAATACACAAAAACCTTTCTAGAATGATCATCAATGAAGGTCAAGAAATAGCGAGCATTGCTCCAAGATGGAACTGGCATAGGCCCACATAAGTCTGAATGAATAAGATCTAGCTTATTTTTACATACAGTTTTACTCTTACTTGACTTAAATGGTTGCCTAGCTTGTTTACCTTCAGCACATGAAAAACAGTTTTTAAAACCATTATCTGAGAAATTAATTCCATGAGTGAGACCATCTCTTAACAACTTCATACTGTGGTTGTTAAGATGGCCTAGTCGTTTATGCCATAAATATTCTGTGTCCTCGGTACACATATTAGCTTGAGCACCGAGAGCATTGACTTGGTAAACACCCCCCACATTACTCGTAGTCAGTGCTACATTACCGGTAGCAACAAAGTTTTCACTATCAAAAACTTCTCAAGTATTGTCGGTGAATACCACAACATAACCCTTTTGAGTAGCAGCAGACACAGATAAAAGATTAGCAGTGAGACCAGGAGCTTATTCTACATTGGACAAGGTTTGTGAAATACTATTTTCTAATTGAACAGTTACATTACCAGATCCTTGGCCATACAATTTTTGATTGTTTGCTGTACTGATCTCCAGATTAGGACCAGCAGTGAAGTTCACCATCGCAGTCTTACTTGAACTCATATGCTTAGTAGCACCAGAGTCAACGAACCACGCCCCTGTAGAGGCCCTTGCACTTAATGCCTGTCCGTCGGTTGCCAGCATCATCTTGTCTTTCTTCGACTTCTGTTGAGTTAAGCTCTGCATCTCCTCTTTCCTGCAATCCCGCTTCCAATGTCCTGGTTTCTTGCAATTCCAGCAGAAGGGATTCTTCTTCGTCTTGTCTTCTCGTGAAAACAGAACAGAATCCTTGGATGGCTTGGAAATACTTTTTACACTCCAAGTAGTATCTTGTAGCAACTTGGTTCGGACTGTGTCTGCAGTAAGGTCTGATCCGGAACTTTCCAGAGCCATAATCATAGGCTGAAACTCATCTGGTAGACCTTTCAGCATAAGAGCTGCCACAAACTCGTCATCCAGTGCCTTATTCATAGACACAAGTTGCTGAGCAAGTCCCATAACCTCACTAACATACTCTTCCATCGTCTTGTAATGCTTTAATTTAACTTTGCACAATTTCTTCAAGATGACGATCCGCCGATTTACTCCTTTATCTGAGTAGGCCTTTTCAAGAGCTTCCCAGACTTCCTTCGCGGTCTTACAAGGCATGACGATTGGGAAAATTGATTTATCCACCATGAGGTTAAGTCTGGCCCTAGCCCGACTTTCTTCTTTTGCTTTCTTCGCAGATGTTGTAGTATCTCCATCCGGGTAGCCAACTATACAGCTCCACAGATCTTCGAGTCTTAGGACGTTTTCCATCTCGAATCGCCAATCCACGTAATTTAGACTACCTCGCAGCTTATCTATAGCCGGTAACGAGGTGCTGGTTGCAGACATGTTGAATTTGGATACGTAGCGAAATTCACAGTTCATATAACGAGCAGTCTATCATACGCACTTTATATTCGCATGGTGGATTCGTGGCTGGGCCCATAACCTATAGGATTACGAGGCACACAGGCAATTGAAATGGAACACACGTTTAATGTACCGAACTTGACATTTACTAGAACAGAACTGAACGAACAAGGTGATACAACATTCTTTTATACACACCAAAATAAAAACAAAAGAGAAACTTATCTCTACGGAACAGGTTTACTGATTACCAGTGTGACCAACACAAACCATGGTAACATATTCCAACAACTTCCACCCCCACACAAGCTCTTCTCGTTCAGGCGGCAGAGCAACCGCTTCACCTTCGGAGACGTTATCTTTCTTCACGATATCTCCTACGACAAATGGCACTATTAACAGCACCCATTCTTCCCAAACTACAACTTCTCTCCGAATATCATCAAAAAAGTTTATTCAAACGCGATGCACCTCCCTCTATTCTCCTGTCTTATCTAGAGATTTCGGGTTTTCGCCCTCAAATTCTTCAAACACGGAAATCCATTTGTTATAATGCACCGCTCTCGGTATTAATATTTCAACCTGATGTGCGACATTCCTCACATGTATCTCGTATGTCTTCTATGCTTACCCCTACAATTGCCCGCAAATATGTATATAATCTTGCATTGAATCATCAAAAATATACGACAATATATACAGATGGATCAAAATTTCCCTCTCCTTCGAATACGGGTGCTGCTTTTTATATCCCCTCTTATCTTGCCTCCTTTAAATTACCGCATACCCTCTCTACTTTTTCGGCTGAAGCCTTTGCTATTCGACAAGCCCTTCTGTATATTAAACGGAATAACATTACTAAAGCATTAATTCTAACTGATTCTCAAAGTGTCCTCCAGGCTTTACATCATGTCCAAACTACGAATAATTGGTTTGTATTTAATATTGTACAATTAACGTATGACCTATATCATTCGGGCTATCGGATAGTGTTTTCATGGATACCCGGACATGCCAACCTATCTGGGAATGACTTAGTGGTTAAAGCGGCCAAGGAAGCGGCATTGGGTCATGCTGTATTGATGAATGTGGCTACCCCCGCCTCAGATTATCTCCCCATTCTCATATCTCAATTACTTAATGTTTGGTTACACCAATGGCAGGATTATACACGCACGAAAGCCAGGTTATATTATGGAATTCAACCTAATATCCCTAGACACCCTTGGTTTTATAATGGATCCTACACTCGACGGCATTTTATTACGATTATTCGTTTACGTTTTCATCATGCTTTGACTCCGGTATATATGGCCCGCTGTAAGCTTCGTCCTTCGGCTCTCTGCGACTGTTCTCAGGCAATCGGTACTATTAATCATTTAATTTTTCATTGCCCTATATTTGACACTCAACGAGACCCCTTTCTACATACTTTACGTTCTATAGGTTTCCCCCTCCCTCTCCACATTTCTGTGCTCCCTTATTCTCCTATTCCTTCTGTTATTCATGCCTTCCTTAGATTTCTGCACGAATGCTCCCTTACTTTTTAATTTCCATACCCTTACGTGTGATGATGTCATGTTTGTGTTCATGTAGAAGTCACTAAGATACGTCGCTTGGTGTGAAGATTATAGGTGTATTATCCAGAGTTGGAATCTGACAGTTCGGCGGAGAACTGTTGAACTGAAGGCAGCGTTGCCACGAATGCTGCTGGCCGCCACGTGCGTACTCCCAGCTCCCACACTCTCGCTATTTCCTCATGCTCATAACATCATTAGCACCGTTCTTGCATTTATTAAATTTTTACTCAGATGGTTTACAAAAATCTTAAACAAAGCAATGCTTAAAATTGATCGATACACACTGTAAAATAAAATAATAGCCCGTCAAATTGAGGAAAGACGTAAAATATTGTAATGAATAGCATTAGCAATATTACGAATACTATCGTAAAGCAAAAATGTTCAAAGCGAAACGACAACACGTGATTGTTAACGTGATATTTTGTTATATATATTTCCTGTAGAATAAGTTTCAAGGCACAATAAACATACAAATGTATTACAAAATATACGCTCATTGTGTAGGCTATTAACTCACGCTTTACAAGACAGAAGCTTATCACAGTAGTCTCATTAATTCCAAGAGCAGAGGCAGTAGGCCTACGCTCCTGCGCGCGACTGAATGGAATTAATGGTTCGCCTAATGCTCGAATATTTTCACTCTCCCTTTCAAAAAATCCCGCGCGACGATAATCATTTACCTTCCATGGCTTGGAATAGGTACAGTACACCTCGGCCGGGTTTTGACAATTCCTGAACTGGATGTATCCCCGGTCTACCTCAACGAAAAGTCATCCTTAAAAACGTCACCACTTGCAAGTGAAAAGAAAGCTAACCTTAATCTAATTCACCCTATCCTATGAACACGAACTTAAGCTTAAATTGACACTATCACTGCTACATACATAAATAACGGACACTAATGAAATATAAGCATAAATATAAGTATAAATAAGTATAAATACTACACGAAAAAGTAATTAACTAATTACAACAAAACAATTATAACTCATAAAAACAACAGATTATGAAACGCAGCAAGGTCAGTGTGCACACTGGAGGCAACCAACAAGCGACTGGTCGGCGGCAAGCACGTGGCCAAATAGCATCATTCGACTTGGCAGCGATGTATGGCTTCCATGGCAACAAGCTATGCGTGCGATCTAGCCGTCAACTGTTTTTGCCCAGTGGCGCTGAACTGTCAGATTCCAACTCTGGAAAATGCAACTGTAGTACCTATTTGTGTCCTTGTATGTCTGTGTCACAATTTTCCAGTAGTTTCTAGTTCAAATATTGGATACTCTTCACGTGTAACAGTATTTTTAGGGCTGCGACTGGGTTCAGTGCATACGTGCTATGCCTATTACCTAACCTACAAAAAAAAAAAAAAAACCTCAATCATTTGTTTATGCTCATACTTCGTTATTGGAATATTTGTGAAGTGTACATGCATTCGTATCCCAACCTCCATACGGTGTGCATCTGTGCAGTGAGTGGTATCGGGTGTAGGGTACGTGCTTTTAAGTGTTGTGTGGACTTCGGGTTTGTGACCTGTTCTTTGTTTAGAGTGTTAGGTCTCGTTAGTGTTTAATCAGGTTAGTACCCCCCCCCCCCTAATAGGGGATAACTATTCGACATGTCGTCCGAAAGTGATGGTAGTCAGATGGGGCGACCACCGGACGAATTTGAACACGTGGAATACGAGGGTGTAGCGTCCGTTGAAAGTATGCTTGTAGTGTCGGAGGTTGAGCTAGTATCAACTCCAACAACTTCCACTGCTGAAACATCTCCAATTATTGCTAAGCGACAGCCATTGTCAAACGACAATCGATATTATGACCATCACACAGGACCGTACACGGTGTTTGTGCAAGGTGAGGGTGATCAACATATTGGCAATTTACATCCGATGGCATTAGGTAAGCTCTTTTTCGAAAATAAGATCGTGGGGATAAAGAATATTCAACGCAAAGGCCGCAATCGTGTTCAGGTACAATTTAACAAGGCCATAGAAGCTAACTCTTTTTTAAAAAATCCCTTATTACCAGCAAAGCACTTGGTCGCATTTGTTCCGTCCGCTAACGTCCAACGTGTTGGGCTAATTAGGGGCGTGGACACATCCTTAACGCACGATGAAATCCTAAAATATATTGATTCGCCTGTCCCAATTGTGCGAGTCCAGCGTTTTTTCCGGAAAAAGATGAACAATGACAAGTTAGAATCCCTTCCTACAGGAACAGCGAAAATTTTCTTTAAAACACAACGACTACCTGATTATGTATCTATTTTTAATGTACTCTTAGAGGTAACATTATTCATATTTTCCCCCATTAGATGTTTGAACTGTCAACGTTTTGGGCATGTAAAACTACACTGCCGGGCTCGCGCCCCAGTTTGCGGTAACTGTGCGCAAGGACACTCTACGGAAACATGTAAGGAGACTCTGTTTAAATGTGCTAATTGTGGTGATAATCATCCGGCAGGCGCCGCACGCTGCCCCGAATTGGAGAAACAAAAGCCCATAAAACGTCAAATGTGTACCGAAAATAAATCGTACCACGAAGTTATTACGGCTAACTACAATGTACCGTTTAATCCTCTTACACTCCCGCAGCAATTTCCAACCTTAGAACAGTCTCATAATACGCGTAGAGATGATCCGCCGAGAAAACGAAAATATACTGAACTTGTGTCCCCAAAGCCGAAAGTGGTGAATCCCATAGGTTACGATCGACGGGCCTATCTCGAGATCTTGAAGCAACCATCTGGTAGTGGTGTAGGGGTGGCTTTGCAACCCGCCACAATGGGTGAGGAAATTTCGAAGAAACAGTGTTCTCAAACACCTGGCACTTCACGAGACCCGTCCCATGACATTATTGAAGATTTCCTGAAATTACAAGAATTATTAGGGCTAATCCCCGGGCTAGAGAGGTCATCCATAGGATGGCCTGTGTGAGGGACTGGTGCTCATTACGTGCTCCTTATACCCTGTATCTAGAGGTGTTATACAAATTATGTGTGGTATGTTGTGTGAAATTGGGCAGTGCCGAGCCGTGGTACTTGGCACGACGCCGCCTGTGTTAGTGTGTAAATTGTTAGAAATGAGATTTTGAGTTAGCCGTGTTTGTTTGGGTGTGTTTGAGACTAGCAAAATATTAGTTCACTTAACAGCAGCCCACGTGATACTCGCGTCTCGCATGTCCGCCAGTAGCAGCAGCTTCAGTTTGTAGTAATAGGTATAAGCAGGTGAAGTTTATAGTTTTAGGCGTTATTTAGAAGGGAAGAAAGAACACTAGTGGGTTAGTTTTGGTAGTATGAAATATTTTAGAAAGACCTATAGTAGGTAAGTTGTTTAAAAATATGAAAGTTGATAATAATAAGCCTCGCTGGGTAGGATGGAATGATGTGATGAGTAGTGGGTCGTTTTTCTGGCGCCTGTTCCCAGCCTCACGACGCGCCATCCCAGGTGGGTATGCCGTGGCCTGCCCCCGGGCAGGCGCCCGCACAGTACTGAGTTCAGTGCCAGGCAGGGTCTGTATGCTTATTGCAGCTGTGTAGTAGTGAGTTGTTGGAGTAGCTGCAATATTTGGGTGACGATGAGCATGTTGGCAGTGGCGTTAGGGTTCGGCGGGTGTGCGGGGGAGCTTGAGGGAGGGGAAATACTTGATGGAGGTGAGATTTTGAGGGATAGAAGTGAGGGAATGTGTTCATGGCTGGGGCGGTGTTTAGGGCGTTGTCGTGCCTTCCATTGCCGGTGTTTGATGGCTTGCTTTATGTAGCTGCACCCAGGGAACGAGCTAGCGTGCTTCTCACCACAGTTTGCACATGTGGGAGACTCCCTTGGCACTGTGCATTCAGTGTGCCGGTGAGGGCCACCGCACCTGTTGCATCTGGCCTTGTGAGGGCACTCAGCCGCTGTGTGGTGCAGGCGCTGGCAATGAAAGCATTGTATGGTCAGCATTGGGTGCGGTCTGGGCAGTGGACGACGTGGTTTCAGTGTTTTTGAAGGGGGGGGGGGGGGCAGTGTGGTTTCAGGAGCAGGTGTGATGGCACTCTCTGAGGGAGGAGTAGCATCTTGTGCAGTGTCATTGGGTTTGGTAGGAGTTGTGTCTTCTGGGTGAGAGGGGGTTTCGTGTTCTGTGGCCGGGAGGAGTGGTGGAGGGCAGGTTTGAGTGCTGGTAGTTGGAGGGGGGGGGTCAGTTTGTGAGCTGGCATCAGAGGGGGGGGGGGTCGGTGTAGGATTCCTGATCTTTGGTAGGGTGAGGTGAGATTATAATGTGTTGAGCTATGGCGGGGTGTCTTCTGAGTGCCCTCCTGATGCGGCCCAGCTGGCGGTTATTGGATGGGGTAATTAGTGTAAAGGCCATGAGTGTTTCCTCTATTACCGATATGTAGTCCCTGACTGTGTTCAGCGTGGTTAGTATCGCTTGGCGGTGGGAGACTGCATCTATTAAGAGCGGTGGCTTGATGAGGATGCTTGTTGTGTATGGAGAACATGTGGACGTAGTGTTTTGATAGTATATTGGGCTTGTACAAAGGGAGTCTGCAAGGTGGGCATATGTTGATGAGTTAATCTGGGGGTCGTGTGTCATGGCTGGAATGTGCGTGGCTAGAGTGTGCGAGGGTGTAGGGAGATGAGTGTGTATGATATGATAGGAGGTCACACGCCGTAGCGGACCTGGGGGGGGGGGGGGGGGGTGGCTTCGACCAAGAAGATTAGTTGCTCAGGGTTTGTCCCAGTCGCCTAAGGTTACCAGTTTTTATCGGCTTAGGGGCCGTGACAATAGGCGAACTGAGACTAGCCTGAGTGTCGTGCGGTAGGGTGCAGGTAAGAGGTGCTTGGTTTACGGTTAGGAGACTTGCTGCAGGTAGGATTAATGTTACGGGTAAGAAGTGCTTGATTGAGTGGCTTGGTGGGGAATTATCTTGGCGGGGATGGGTAGGGAGCTTGGCAGGGCGTCGAATGGCGTCTGAGTGCTGGAAGCCCCGCAGTGAGAATGGCAGCGTAGCGTAGCAGTGCTGTCTGAGAAGGCTTGGCAGCGCTCGGAGTGGCAGTTGTATGAACTAGGTGGCGCGCTCGGTGACTCGTGTGGTAGTAGGTAATCTGTGCTCGTGTGCTTGGCGGTCGGCTGGCTGGCTGGCTGGCTGACGTGCGTCCTGCTTGCTTGCCTGTTCTCAAGTGAAGTGCGTATTAGGGCACAACGCTCAATGGAGCTTTTATGTGAAACAATTATTAGACAAAATAGTTCCGTTACTTCCCAATCCTCCTACCATAAAAAATAATACCCTAGTAAGTAGTAGTCCTACAGTGGACTAATTTAGATGCGTGCTACATGTTACTCCTCCAGTGGAATTGCCGGAGTATTTTAAATAAGAAGCATGAATTATTGCTTTTAATCCAGGAGTATGATCCGGATATCATATTCCTACAGAAAACATGGCTTCGTGCCTCGTATAGATTCTCGATTCCCAACTACCTGGTCGAACGTGAGGATGGTCCAGGATATCGTGGCATAATGACGCTATTCAAAAAGACCTTACGATACACTCCTCTCTCTACTCAATTCTATATTCCTCATACTCATCATCACACATTCCTTGTACAAGATCTACATGTAAGTCATATTTATTGTCCCCCGGGTATACAAGGTTCCCGTCGGCAATGGCAGGCATATTTCCGGTTCATAAAACAATTTCCTAAACATATTACCGTGGGGGATTTTAATGCACATCACGCCTTATGGGGCAGTGGTCGCGTTAATCCAAAAGGACGTCACATCGCGGAAGTTATACAGGATTTCCACCTACATCTCTTAAATGATGGATCACCCACGCGCATTACCCCACCAAATAGTCCCCAAAGTGCGGTGGATTTAAGTGTCACTACTCTAGACTTATCTCATAAGATGACATGGAAGACCGTGCAGGATACGCATCAAAGCGATCATTATCCAATTATAATCGACTATGATGTCTCGCGTACCCGACATATCCCAAAAAACGTATCTAAGGTTAAGCGAAATTTACGATTTTTTGATTATGGTTCCCTGGAACGTTTTTCCAGTTTAATGCAGCCTATTACAAGTAGCGAATTAAGACACACATTTCGGCACAAAAAATCATCCAGCCCAGGGATTGATGGAGTGACTTATCAAATGATCGCTCGATTTCCAGTAAACGCTCAGGGTATCATTCTTCAACTATATAATTCCATCTTATGCACAGGGACCTTCCCCGAGGATTGGAATGTTTTTCAAACTGTACCGATTCTTAAACCCATGAAAGATGCTCGATTACCGAGTAGTTATCGTGGTATTCAACTTGGATCTTGTTTCCGAAAAATTTTCCTACATATTCTTCTCCGACGGCTTCAATGGTGCCTAGAATATTATAACCTGTTTCCAAAAACCCAATTTGCATTTAGGAAAAATCTTGGTACATCCGACCCCATAAATATATTCCTTACTGATCTACTCCTAGCAAAAGGAAAGAAAATGCACACAGTAGCTGTGTTCCTTGACCTCAAAAATGCATATGATTCTGTTGATCCGTATCTTCTTATTCAACTTCTAAGGGATCTAAATTTACCCCTTCCCTTCAGGTGCTTAATACACAATATGCTATGCCATCGTCATATTACGTTTAACTCCCCAGCCGGTGTCTTTGATTCTCGACATACTTCTTATGGTGTTCCCCAGGGCGACGTTCTAAGCGGGCTTTTATACTTAATTTACACCCGTACTTTAGAAACAGTCATATTACCGCACGCTCGCATTCTACAATATGCGGATGACATTCTAATATATTGCACTCGAGAAGAGTTTTCCTCATGTCGAAGAGATATATACCACGCCTTATCTCATGCTCATGATTGGCTACATCAATACGGATTTGAAACATCCGTAGGAAAAAACGCTGCGATGATTTTTACGCACAAACGAATTTACGACAGTTCTCCTATATTATACCGTCAAGGTCACATTCCGGTGGTGACAAGTGTCAAATATTTAGGGATTCATATTGACAGGAACATGCAATGGGAGAGACATACGCAATACCTTCAGAGTCATCTCGCCAGTAAAATTAATGTTCTAAAGTCTCTCACTAGACGTAATTGGGGGGCGGACCCAGAATCATTATTAACGGTTTATCGTAACATCATCCGTTCCGTACTGGATTACAATTCCTTTTTTTGATTCAATGCCCAGCATTAGGCTCCTTCGGTTAGATAGAATCCAGTTTTCTGCCTTGCGTATAATTATAGGTGCGCTTCAATCAACCCCCACAGGAGCCCTGCTAGTTGAAACCGGAGAAATGTCACTTCAGCATCGGCGTAGATATCTTGCATGTAAGTACCTGCTACGAAAAATGATGATAACAACATCACCTATCGTCCCTAAATTACAACTATTAGAAGAATATTATACGTGTCGATTATTGCCCACCGTTTCTCGTCCTGCGTTACTAACCGCATATTCCATGCTTCAACCGTACCGCCATAATATATTAAAAGTCATGCGGTTACCGATATATACTATTCCGTATGCTGCAACGTACTTTCAACCTCCTATTCTTCAGAACTCCTTACCCCAAGTCTACCAGACGTTTCAACATCATCCTGTAATCATTCCCCGTATTTTTAGGGAAATAACGAATCCTTTGATCTCCTGTATCCTTTTTTTACACAGATGGTTCTAAAATGGTTAACCCTGCGCGTGTGGGAGCAGCCTTCTGTGCTCCGGACTTACAAATCAAAGAGAATGTAATACCAGAGTCCCAGCTCCCTTGTTAAATAATTTTCTTAAATCCGCCCATAATCCGGCTTCAAAAAAAAAACAATCATTTCTCTTCGGTAGGGGAAACATAAGGAACTAAATCCCTAAGATATCAGCTTATTTTTATGAATATTACACAGAGCTAGTCCCTTTGTGGATCAATTAACATTAATAGCTACTACCTTCGACAATATTAGCTCTGACAAAATGTATCACAATATACTGATACATTATGGAATTTGTTGTCCACTTTGTAATGTTGGTAGTGAACGTACTTATGCAGCTATATATTTTGATAATTATAATAATGTATTGACGTTAGTTCATCAACTATTCACCGTAAAAATAAATTATCTAACACGTTTTATAAGTTGAATGCTATAAAATGAAATATCGAGTCATGTCTGCTAACATAACCTCCAAATTCCAGAGCATCCCATACCCGCCCCCCCCCCCCCCTTTTTCACCCTAACCTACATAACCTCCAAATCAGACTATAGAATAATATAATCACCCCCACCCCCTACCTGCTATCCTACACAGGTTCCAAATTCCTGTTTGAACCCCATGACCCTCTAGGAAATGTGATATGAGAAGGAAGGAGAAAGATAAATGAAAACCATAGGTGATTGAAACATTTTTTTATTTTTTTTATTATTATTTTGCAATACACAATGTAGAAATAAAATAATTGTATAGGTCTAGTATAGAAAGAACGACACTATTGAAATTGCGTTCTCGTCCAGTTCTGCTCTTGCAACTTGCTGTTCACCTGGATCCAGTGGACAGATCTGTAAGAATACAAACATCAAGCAATAAATACAATAGATGTGGAATGTAACTTATAAGACACTAGACATGGAAAAATGCAGGCTAAGCTTCTCAAGGAAATATTCTGTAAATGGGCATGGAGGATTTTAGTTATTTCAGCGATCTCTTTTGACTGCAATCCAATATTCTTGTTTTACATTTATTAATTTTCATCATTAATTCTTTCCTCAAGACAGAATCCATACCATTTAAAAACTCATTCAAATCCTCTGGTGTGTCAGCTAAGATGACGATATCAGCAAATCTCCGAGTTGAAATTATTTCTCCTTGAATCTTTACTCCTACTTTGAATTTGTCTCCAATTTCCTTCATTGCTTGTTTAATGTATAGATTGAAAATGCCGGCCCAGTGGTGTTGGGGTCCGGAGGCCCTGGGTTCGATTCCCGGCTCTGTCAGGGATTTTAGAAACTGACGTTAGTGCTGGAACGGGGTGCACTCAGCCTCGTGAGGACAACTGAGTAGCTGCCTGACAGTGAGGCAGCGCCCCGATCACGAAAACCAAGATTAACGGCCGAGGGGACCCGATGCGTTGATCACGCATCACCCCAATATCTGCAGGCCAAATGGTTGGGCAGCGGTCGTTTGGGAGGCTTAGGCCTTTCATGGGCTGTAGAGCCAGTTTATTATTATTATATAGATTGAAAAGTATGGGTGATAAGTTGTGGCCTGGGCTTGCCTTACACCTTTCTGAATACCAGCTTCTCTCTCATGTCCTTACGCTTGAATAACTGCATATCCTAAGGAACACAAAACGTGCTACACCTTAAAACAGTAGGCATATTGGTATGGCACAAAATGGTGAAGTAAATTGAAAGGAAAGTGATTAGTCCCTTGTTCATAAATTTACATGTGTCAAAAATGTTTGGTATCCTTTAAACATGAGTCACTTTCAGTGATCTCAGGAGTAGCCTACATATTGAGACTCATGTCCTAAAGGTCCTGGGTTTTATTGCAAACAAATAATTAATTCTAGTCTGTTTGGAACATGCAAAATTGAGACGTGTTTGGCTTAGTTCACACCACAATCATCGACTCAAATGATGGTTCCTAAATTAAGGCCATGACTGTCTCCTTCCCAATCCTAGTCTCATCTACAAATATGCATATACCACTACATACAACCTATACATACAGTTACCGGGAAGGTAGCTCTGTACTTCCCCATCCCACTCTCCCGGTATACTACTGAAACTTAAAACATTTGCCACACTGAGTGTATCTGTTTCTGATTGTGACAATCTACTGTCACACACGTCGATGTTCTCAGATAGGGAAGTATTCGGCTTGCTTCCTGCACCACTCTACACCTACCTCCTACCTCTCAAGGTGAAGTGCACAGCTGAATGCTGGCATCTGTACACAAGTTGATATGGCTAATGGTGGCAACATTCAAGCAGCAACAACAACAATACTTGATAACATGGTTTTGCAGCAGACACCAATTTCCATCCAAGTTAAAACAGCTCACTGATGATTTGTTCTGAAACAGTTATTTCAATGCTCCCAATAGTAGGCATTTATGTTGTTTTGACAACCTTGACATGAACATTTTCAGGAATACTGTTTGCCAGCCATCCTAGTTTCTTATCTGGGTGACACATTAGTTATGCAGTTACAAGCTGAGGTATCTATGACATAAATGTCAAGAAATATGGATCCATAGTAAGTTACAACTATTGTATTATGTAACATATCAACGTGAATATTTAACGGCTGGAGAAAAATATAATTCGATAATAAAATAACATCCAAGTAGGCATTCAAACAATTGGCCTCAATATGTAAGCATCAAAGTTTGATCATACCAACATGTATTTCTCATTTCAATAGCCTGGGACATAGTGTTCATCAGCCCGAGGAACTCGGGTGTATCACTTTTCTGTGATGAGTGTAGTAGTATGTGTAAATGTATTTGGGACAAGGATGAAATAGTGCCCCAGGATTTGAAATAAGGTACGGTACAATCCCAGCATTTGTCTCAAGGGAGTGTCGAAATTTCACATTTATGATAGCCTCTATCAATGCCAGGATAAACCGTTGATTTCTCGACTTACTGCAGGTGCCTATCACGACCACAGTGCATGACTTAACGAGCATGGCTGCGCTGCAGGATGTCATTCCAACTGAATGGTATCAGAAATTGAAAGAAAAAAAGATTTTTAAACGTTTCTAAAGACTGTCATCGGCTCTAAGAACATGTCATTAATTGTGGAGTTTACCAGAACCGGAACCAAACGAGAACGTGGTAGATTATTGAGCATATACCATTCACTTACTTTCTGGGAGTCATTAAGAATTGAAAATACTGTCAAATATCACTGCTTCATACTAAATATACTGTCAATATCACTAATATACAGTCAAGAAGGATTTTATTTGTAGCTCGTTCGCCGACGTCAGATGTTTGTGGCCAAAAAATCGACGTCATATTGCGTTGCTAACATGTCACACAACACACATAACTTTGTAATTATGTGAAGAAAGAAATAATCGGCACAACCATGGGCTTGGATAAAGATTATTGATGCATGACTACCCCCACTGTGCGTGACAAAAACCAGGGGTGAGTATCTTACTTACCTAACAATTATTGGTCTAGGCGAAAACCATTGGTCAGATGGATGCGATATAGTACCTAATGTGTGGGGTTGGCAACACTGTACACGATGCTAAAAATGGCGGAGTCAGCTGGAATTTGATCTCTATAGGTCATGATCCTATTTGGCATGGCTGGGTGAGTTACAGACAGCGGAGGAGTAAACATCTATTACTATAGGCCTACCATCTCCAGATACCACTACTACAGGTATCTTGGCTAATTTCAGTAGTTTAAGAATTTTTTACTTCGGTTCAGGTAAACTCCACTCTTAACGAATATGTCACCGATATAATCTTTATTATTAGAGTTGAAAACTCTAGGAAAACAGACTGTTACTGAACTTGAAAGATTCATCACTCCATGGAAGTGTTCCATATGCCTCACCGCTGACTAGCATACACATTGCTGCAAGTGCCCTTCAACCCAGAGGCAGAAGTGATAGCCAGCTAAGGATGCAAGTGAAATAATGTCCTCTTCGGACTAAACAGGATGAAAGCAAAGACAGTAGGCCTACAGATAAGGGTTTACTAGCATTATTAGTTAGAATCACACAGGTTAATTCCTTAGGAAGCAAAGAGGACAGGTGAATGGTTTAGGCCTACAGGTTCTCATTCTCTCTCACAGTGAACCTTTAGTTAGTAAGTTATTGTTGTTTTAAGGGGGCGGAACTACGAGGTCATCTGCCCCTACAGTGAACCTTTGCCACACACAAATGCCAGCCATGTAGTACTGCTCAAATAAGCACTATACAAACTTACATGATAGAATGAGACCTGCAGAATTATATTATTGGTATAACACACTCCAGAAAATTGGATCGAGAGCATTTCAAAACTACAACTGGCGGCGTTCCAGATATGAGGGTTCAGGTTATGTTAATCTTCCACATGACTGACACGCCACAGTTCATCACTAAACAGCATGTACATTTCATTACAAATGACATAATTGCTCATATTTTCCTCCATCTTTTCTTTTCCTCACGAATCAACATTATTAAAACATCCACACCACTTACAAATATCTTTAAATAAAACAACCTGCCGTAGTCTGCCATCTTGTAAAAAAAAACGAAATGATAATCGGCAGCAAGGGTTGCCATCATAGTATTAATATAAACAGGTGCAATTCTTTACATATAACTGAATCTTTGCAATTATATGAGACACTGTAATGATGTATATGATTATATGCGATCAACTTCTGAAATTCATAACAATAGATTTTGTTTTTAAGGAGTTTAATCTAAGTCTAAAACATAATACGGTTGTAATCCTGTTAGTATCAGTGTAAGCCAATCACATTTAAGACATAAAAAAACAGGGCGCTAGGTCTACCAACACACATCGTCCGTTCGTGCTATTACGTTTCCAAAGTTGCATAACCGGAGCGTAATAAAAAACCAGGCCCAAAATAAGGTTTAGCCAATCCCATCCAACTTACGACGGCCTGTTACAAATCTCCTTTCAGTATACTTTACCCCCTGAAGTCTCGATATTTACAGCCGAAATTTTTGCTATACGTCAGACGTGTTTTTATATCAAAAAAACATGCCATTCGTCATGCTTTAATTTGTACTGATTCAATGAGTGTAGTGCAAGCACTTCAAAATGTTAGAGAGGCCGACAAGTGGTTTTTATGTCAATTAGTGCAACAATTGTACACTTTACACACGGAGGGTTTTGAAGTGCGTATCATGTGGGTACCCGGCCATCGTGACATTGAAGGAAACGAAATAGCGGATAACCTTGCCAAAGATGCAGCAAAGGGACACGGAAAATCTTACAACATCGCCATACCAATGTCAGACCTGCGTTCTATAATTAGTTCGACAATACGGGAGGACTGGCAAGGCACGTGGACCAGCTACGCCAGAATTAAGGCCTAACACTATTTTGGGTTACAACCGACTATTTTAAACAAACCATGGTTTCACGGAGGGAAATACACACGACGACATATCATTACAATCATTCGTCTACGTTTTAACCATGCATTAACGCCGGTGTATTTATTCCGCATAAAACGACGTGATGATCCTCTCTGTGCGTGTTTACAAATGGAGGGTTCCTTAAATCATATTCTATTTCAATGTCCACTATACGACCATCAACGTGCTATAATGTTGAGAGCTTTATACAATTTAGGGTATGCACTTCCTTTAAATGTGGCCACATTGGTACATACGCCTACAATTCCACTGGTTAGTAGCATCGTAGCATTTTTCGACAATATTAATTTAAAGATTTGAAAGGGTAATCCTTTCCCATATCCATATTTGTGACCCGGTCATGTGTGTGTATGTGTAGCGAGTCACCAAGGTGGGTCGCTTCGGTGTGAAGAGTTAATACCATTTGTGTCCTCGTCTCTAATTCCTATGTTTTCCTCATATGTATCTCTCCGCGTTGCGTCATATTCTTGTTTACGATTCCCCGCTACTCACTGGTCTTACGCTTTAAATCGGAAGTCGACGGTTACCCAAAGATACATACCACTGCACAGTAGCAATTGGGTAGAGAGTTTACTATGCCCACTACCGTACCAAGAAGAAGAAAGTGTACATGTGCATGGCAAGTTCTTTGAGACATCCGTCGACATTTACTTCGGATAGTACGTATTCGCATTTGAAGAATATGAGGAATTCCACTAAAGCCAAACATGTTCTTCACAGCGGTTATTTCCATCCTGGGTTGCGACACTGGCAAACTCAAAATGTTGATATTTCGCCTCAGAACCTGATGTGCCCTTTATTCGTGGCGTAAGTTGTAATTCTATTATGACCGAGCTAATGTACCGGTACCGTAATGAATAAACTGCGTGTTATCCCCATAGGTTATTTATGAATAAACCATTTTTTTGAAATTTCAGATGCTGTTCATTTTAGCACAAACATGATGAGTTCGCATTATTGTTTTCTGGCATAATAATGGTGTAGGATCAACTCGGCTTGGTTATGCAGGATCTTCTGAATTAATTCTTAAAACTGCATTGTCATCAGTTTTGCCTAGGGGGCAAGACTGTTCCATGGTCAAAAGCAGGATCCAGATGGCTGCAGTAAATGGGGACATTTTGACTTGTTTAGGCCGTGATTATGAATAGAATATGGTATTATCTTACACAGTCTTAGTGTTTTGATAAGGGATGTAGGCCAATGACCACAGGGGTTTGAGAATTATGTTCTTGAACAATAGGCATGTATTGCTCGGGTCCAAGCTCGATGAACTTGCGGGGTGAGGAGAAAGAGCAGGGAAGGGTCGGGCGAGAAGAACAAGATCTGTCAACAGCCCACCGTGATATATGGTATTCCTTTCTATTCCAGTACTGCTTACATTGGGCCGTTGCTCAAACCACTGTGGTGTTAGGAATGAGTGGGTGAGTCACCGACCAATGTATTTAGTTCTGTACTATGCACAGACCGAGAAACCTCATCACTCCACTATTCATAGTTCACACTGCACATTGCTCTCATGTTCACACAACTTAGACCCGAGCAGTAGCCTACCCGGGGGGGATCCCCCCAGCCCTACACCCCCTTAAGGACAACTCTGGAGTCAGTTGCCCCCCAATATTATTGTATGATATAATAATAATAACCCACAGATGCTGGAGGTGAAGTGCAAGGGTAAGAGAGCAAGAGGAAGACCTAGAACAAGGTGGATTGATTCAGTGAAGAACAGCATAAGAAAAAGAAATCTGGACTGGGACAAGATCGTGGAAGAAGAATGGTGGAAGGAAAGTGGAGAAGTGCCATAAATACCCCGACCCGGCAGGAGCTGGATAAAGGGAAATGATGATGATAATAATAATAACCCCTGGCACTACAGCCCGTGATGGGCCTAGGCCGACCAAGCAACCGCTGCCCAGCCATTTGGCCTGCAGATATTGGGGTGACAAATGATCAGCCCATCGGGTCCCCTCGGCCGTTAATCTTGGGTTTCGTGATCGGGGCGCTGCCTCACTGTCAGATAGCTAATCAATTGTCCTCACGAGGCTGAGTGCACCCCGTTCCAGCCCTCACGTTGTTTTCTAAAATCCCTGACGGAGCCAGGAATCGAACCCGGTGCCTCCGGTGAGAGGCAGGTGCTCTACCCCAACACCACGGGGCCGGCTTTTATTGTATGAGTCTGTCCTATAATGTCCTCATGGCATAGGGTTATGAAAACCAATCATAAGACAATGGTGTTAGGCTACTCAAGAAGTGTAGGTCTACATATGTAAATATAACCCAGTATATATAGGGGCTCTGACGCATCCCGAATGCGAAGTGGGGGCTTTGCTCTTTTCAGCAACTCCCTTCAGTGTACTGTAAATATAGTGTAAGGCACTGATGAATAAATATGAAATGAAAATGAAAACTGTTTGATATAGGCTATCTATAAATGCTGGCAATTGCTCAAGGTTGAGTTCATAGTATTGAATGTTGGCAGGCTATTCAAGCGGGTGTAAAACGGTCACCTGTGGCATTAAGTGTCTGGTAGCTGACCTTCACATGTCTGGTATATCACAAGAAATAGTAGCCTATGGTGAGGATGATAGCAATCCTTATTTTTATGTTGAGACTTGAAGGAAAGCGCAAGATTGAGTTCTGTCTTACCAAAGAAATTGTATATGGAGTACCATACAATGAAAGTAAGGATTCCATCTATTAAACTTATAAATGCCTTCATGGGCATTTGGCGAAATTCACTTATATCAGCATGAAGATAGTGTAGAAGAGGAAATATACTTCCATCCCTCAAGACCATAGAGCCGTTATGGCTGTAGGAATGGATCATAATTTAGCATGCTCTTTCCAAGAAAGTTTGACCTAATCTTTACCTATATGCATATGAAAAAATGAAAATCCACAGCCTGCTTCCAGTCTCCGACCGGGTCAGGAATGGAATGAATGAAGCCCCCATCTAGCGGCGAGGATATGAACTGTGCCGGCTGCCGAGGCCTGACGCACTCCTCTGGGGCAATGATTAAATGAATGACAGATGAAATGAAATGATAGTGGAGAGTGTTGCTGGAATGAAATTGTTGACAGGGAAAACCGGAGTACCCGGAGAAAAACCTGTCTGCCTCCGTTTTGTCCAGCACAGATCTCACATGGAGTGACCGGGATTTGAACCACGGACCCAGCGGTGAGAGGCCGGCGACCTATATGCATATACACTTCTATATGCTGCTATAAGCAAAATGACGGCCCTCTCTATCAAACAGAGACTCGCGTGCCAGCTGGGGCACTGTGACTAGCAGCGTGTCGAGCAAGGCACTGGCGCTTGCAGCAGCCTAGCGCCCAATTAGTTCAACACATTTACATGTTTTAACATATTTAATAATCAATAGTTACATAAATGAATTTCAGAATAGTTGCTGGAAATACTGTCCTTCATTTTTCTAAACACACATTGCACCAACATAAGTTAGGAAGTTTTGGTACACTCGCTGTGATTTACCCTCACTGATGTTTCATATCGGTGCACTTTTTTCTTTCTCGAGAGCCTCCAGAGTATGCGGATTGTTTCTGTGTACCTTTTATTTGAGGCTCCCCCACAAGTAAAAATCGCACGGCACTGAAACATTCAAACACATTTTCTGCAAAACTTCTTCTTGAGAAGATAAGTTTTCTCTAGGAAAATTCGATGTTTTGTTCAATACCTAACCATATTCACGGGATGTAGTACTTCATCACAAGTGTTAACTCTCTGAACTATGGTATCTTGCAAGCTAGGACTGAATGCAGCAATTCCCAACTCGCTGTTGTGTAATGGTCGATGCTACTTATCTGGCGCTGACTCAACGCTCTTCGCACGTCACACGGCCCAAGAAAGCCTCGGTGCTATAGGGAATGCTCTCATTGTAGTGTTTTAATCCAATATTGCAATAAGAAGTAAAATTGAACTGGACTGAGCAGAGAGGGAAAGCATATGCTCCAATCTGCCTCCCTTTTTGGAAATGATTTATTATAGTCTTTGTCCTCTTGTATGTTCTCTTCTTGTGAAATTTTCATTAAAGCAACATTTTATCTTTTGATGTACGGTAACTTAAGTCTAGGCATATCACTTAAGTTAGGCTACCGGTACTTGAAACATCTGTACCTATGAAGACTTGCCTTGTTTTTACGTACGGCCTGAAGGTGTCCATCATTCTACATATGGTACTGTACTTAAAAATTTTAAGAATCTTTTCCCATTTTACATAGGCCTATATCATATCGTGGAGCCATCTGAGTGTGTGACTTCTTCATTTTTTTTTCCAATCTTTGAATCTATGTATAGTCAATATATTTTGATACCGTAGGCTATTTCATGTTAGTGACCAGAAACAGATAAAATTAAAGTCTATCTAATACAGCCCTGACAAAATATAGAGTGCCGGTATTTCAAATCTGTGGTACCCTTTTTGAAGGCATATTCTGTGGGAAAACATTCATTCTGAAATTCCAACCTCCACAGGTAGTTTGTTATATAGGCATAGTCGTAAGACTTCAAATGATTTCTGGGCCTCTTGGTAAAAAGAAAAAAAACAGTACATGGAGAGCTTTTTATCTGGCGGAGCCTCTTAGTGGAAACTACAATCTGAACAACCTTCAATGAAGTTCATTAAGTTGAAAATTTTAAAATTGGCTTGTTTGTCCCATTTGAGATTCCCACAATAAAATATGTGATGCTTGAGTTGTGAAATTGGTGGAAGTGGAAAGAACTGTTAAATTCTGAGAGCTGCGCCACATGCAATACATGGCTTTCATTACAGACTATGCGTAACGAAAGCTTTTCACGACCCAGGATCCGGTTGTGTGTGCGAACGTTTTGGCATGCTGTGTGAAAGGTATCGTGTGATAAAGTGCAAGAACAGAGGTCAGTCCTTAACAGGATTTTGTATAGGTTGATGATGATCATCATCATACTGAACCAACTCCAGTTGCCCGGGTGTGGTATATGAGCCCCATCCATTTCATCCTGTTCTTGTACCACTCCTTCTCCACCAACTTGTCTCTGCAGTACATCATTCTTGACTGTATTTATCCACTTCTTTCGTGGCCTTCCCATGGGTCGTCTTCCTTCTAGGCTACTTTTCTCTCAAATTCCTTCCTTGATGTTAATTTATGTAATAATGTAAGTTTACTGTAATTCATGGCCATTGGCTGCTATTACATTTGTATTTATTGTGTATCACCATATCCACAGGCAGATTTGTTACACAGTCATGAGACTTCAAATGATTCTGGGTCTCTGGCAGAACATGGCCTCTCATTGGGTCATGATGTCATGTTCAAAGACATGCAAGCCCTTATACATACAGAATATAATCGGTCTAGGATCATAAGGGAAGCGGTAGATATATGAAAGAATCCCAGTAACATCATCTCAATACCAGCTTAACAATACCTGGTTGCCAATCGTTAAGAATATTGGAAGGTAATTCACCCCCTCGGTCTTTTTTTCTCTATCATTAATTGCAATTCATCTAAATTTCCCAGAATTTACTGCATGCTTTCTCCATGCAGTTTCAGATAAATATGATGAGTCACAACATTCAACTCTTTTTCATTGTTAATACAGGGAGTCCGGGAATGTTCTCCGCCGTGCCTACAAGCTGCTGCGAGAGATTACTTTACCAGTTACGTTGGCAGCACTGCTGTTGCTTGTATCATAACAAACAAACAGTAAACTTTATACTCACCACAGCCATTCATAACATACTGTTGCACTCTTCCATTAATCTAACTATACGCACTGACGAATTCGACAGCGCACAGCCCACACATGTGGCCTTCACCCTATCAAGGACACTGTGCTGCCAATTAAACTGATGACTCAACCACTCGTTGCTGCACATAGCCGCTGCGAAGAACATTCCCGGACTCCCTGTAGTTGCATTCTCTTGTGATGATGTGCAATATGGATCTGTACGCCAGCTAAACATTCCTGATTATTTTATAAAGTTGCTGACATGGCACAGACCCAAAAGAATTCAATGTCTATCACCATATAGTTGGAAGAATTGAGGTTCTCAAGTCTCATTCAATTTTAATGCAAATGTACAAACCCTTTCATTGCAGATTTTTAATTCAAACCTACTAGCTGCGCAGCAGTAACTATCAAATTGAATCGTGGCATAGTCCTTTGGCAATTGAGCATGTTTAAATGCGAGGGAGCCTTGTCAGTTGATTTAACTTACTGTCATGTTACAGGTTTCCTTCAGTTCAACATTCCGACACCCCAGCATCTCCAAAAGCCGTAGTAGTTAAAGGGGATGTAAAACAAATAACATTATTATTATTATTATTGACTGTAATTATCACTATTAAGTGGGGGCAATAATTAACTAATAGGCCCAATGTGCAATTTTTTCCAGGAGAGTATTTACATATTTATACTTCGTACCCCGCCCAGCCATTGGGCAAATTCGTGTTGACCGACTGAAGCGCTACAAATGACAGTTTGTATAGGCAAAACTGAAAGAATAGCTTCAAACCTTTACATATTATTATTGATTTAAATCATGAACTAACATAATTGACAATTAGTGAGATTGATTGATTTCTTTCAAAAAATAATTTTGATATCCTGCACTTGGAACTCGTAGTAAGTGTGAAAAGGTAATAGGCTTACCTTAGATAAATGTGTGTATCAATCCAGAAAGGTTCTTCTTGTTCCTTTAAACAACAGCCGTCATTGTTTATGAAAATTGCTAGGGAGTAGTTCAAATCGTGATACCGTACGCTACAAAATTCCCCGAAACACAAAATTGCGGCATCCATGACATCATGGACGACACTAAAGGTTTAAACGATGCATAATGTTATATCCTAGGCTATGTGTTAAAAGAGGCTTTACATACAAGCAGAAACCTAAGTAGGAATTTTCATCTAGACAGTCGTCTAACCTAGTAGCGGCTAGTGGTTTTGTCCAGACCATCGTCTAACCAAATAGTGACCAATGGCTTTGCCTACCATGGCTTTAGAAGAGTCCAGTGCAACTTTTCAATTAAATTGAACAGCTAAAATTAATTTATGACCATTCATAACTCACCATCAAACCTTGTTCCTGAACGCAACTACAACCGCATATAACACACTGTTTGAAACCTCATGCAGTCAAGTAATAAGATGGCAATTGAAGCCACAACATCAAACAAGCAAACAAACATCAACATCCGCACGTCATCCATGACATTATTAATTACATTAAAAATTCCCCTAGATGTATACATATCGCGATATATACTTGAACCATTGCTAGACCTCACTTCAGAGTCTTTGATCCAACCAGGTATGTTAAATCATGGGTGTTTCATGATATCATTGGGCAATTATAAAAACAAAGTCATCTTGTGTGTCCATTAGGTCTTCCTCTTTATAAAGAAAGAAAGAAAGAAAGAAAGAAAGAAAGAAAGAAAAAAGCCCTGAATACAGATATTGCGGGTTGTTGTTTTTGCTTAAGATCAGATTGTACAACATGTGGGAATGAGTCTCTAGACATTAGAGTAATTTGCTCATTCAAAGGCTTCTGGATGGAGAAGCAATGTACTGTATTATTAATGTCCAAGGATGTGATATACGGTACTACCATCCTTACGGACAGACAGCCAGCATATCCTGGAATGCTGGAAGGAACGCTTTAGCATTCTTTTATACTGCAACTCCATTTACTGAAGATTTTCTTCAAGAAGTGCCACACAAACTCCAACAGCCGTGAATGGCAGCCTCACCTATGTACCGAGAATTCAGTGAAGTCCTGAATTTATTGAATCGTGGTACCGTTCCTGGGTCAAACAGCATTCCTTTGGAGTTGATTCAGAGTGGTAGTTTGCCCCTAAAGACAAGGCTCTTCATATGCTTATCCTCTTGATTTGGGAAACCAAGTAAGTTCCTGATGACTTCAAGAATGCCACCATTATCACCAACTTTAAGAGAGATTGTGGCAACTATAGTAGCATATATTTGCTATTGTATGCTGGAAAGATTTTCGTGAGAATTCTGCTTATACGCCTACAAGTTGTGCTCGAGAAGGTTGAACCTTGCGCATGAAAAAAGAATGTCCCTCAATGTTGCTGCAGACTCCAAGGTCTTCAGAATCTGGATCCCAGAGGAACACAGAGTGGACATTTCATGTGACTGAAGGAATTCCTGAAAGAATCCTCACCATTTAGTGGTCATCAGTTTGAGGACTTTTAGTGGCTTCGGTGGCGTAGTCGGTAGCATGCTGAACTGCTATGCCCAAGATAGCGGGTTCAAACCCGGCCGAAGTCGTCGGATTTTTTAAGAGCGTTGAAAATCCTTCAGTATGCCTTCCTTCGGAGGGGAAGTAAAGCCGGCGGTCCCATGTCATAGATTTATGGCATGTAAAAAATCCTTTCACAGACTAAACTTGTGTAAAGCAAAATTTGTTAGGTTAGATTTCGTCAGAACGCTCTATCAAAGTTCCAACGTTCACCACTAGGTATCATTGATATCTGGTGGCGAAAGTTGGAACTACTTGAAATTGAACGGAATGTGTAGCTCACCCTTTAGGGTATCCGATGGAAGCAGCTACAGACTCAGGCGAGCCGAACATGTCCTCGGACACTCCCGGCACTAAAAGCCATACGATAGATAGATAGATAAATGAGGACTTTTACCCAGAGCAGATGACTGACATAGTTGAGGCAGGTGTTCACTCAGAATATGGTCGGCCTGCAGAAGAAAAAGTATCGGCAACGGATTTCCTTGATATCATGATATACAGGAAGGAACTGACAAATGTTGAGACGACAGACTACCGGAAGAGACAGATAATCCAGAGGATGATGAACCTGATTTCCTGGGGTTCAAGGTGGATCTATTTCCTGCTCAACCTAAATTGCTGACAAAGCACGGATTTGGTAGGCTAGTCCCACGAAGAATCTCGCAGGCAGTCCAGTAAAACCAAGAAAAGAGCCTGTTTTTGAGGAGGAAGTTGTAGATCATGAAAACATCACGTGCATAACAGAGATGTCTTTCAAGTCCGCTCTCTCTGGTCCAGAGAACATGAGTGGATGGTGGCGATGGCTGACGAGTTAATCTTGATATTGAAGAATAGCCCGTGGGACTTGGTGGAACATTCAGAGAATCATTCAACTGCTGGAAGTCGAGTAGTGCTCAGGGACAAGTATGGGGACGTTGATGCTATTTTCCCAACGTCCCGGGATGGACTATGTACCTATGTACCCGTGGCACGTTTTAGTTCTATCTGCCTGGCCATGGCTCTGACAGTGCAAACTGGCATGCACATATGTCAATTCGATGTCTCCACTGCCTTCCTCAACAGGGTCATCAATGAGATTTGGATGTAAGTGCCCATATATACCTACAAAGTATCGAGTTCATTATTGAGAAGAAGTTTCACTCGCACAATATACGTGGCATGTTTCTTAAGTAAGGTTTTTTGTTTTTGTTGTTTTTTTACCATACATTTTATTTTCGAACCACATTTATTTTTAGGTTTCACATCCCGTACGTTTCTTCATTTTTCTCCATAGTTGCCTTGTTTATTGAGGCACTTGTCATACCTTAAAACTAAGTTTTGAAATCCCTCTTCAATAAAGTCTACCGCCTGCTCTGACAGCCACGAGTTCCCGGCCGTTTTCATTTCCCACCAAGATGACGTTTCAGCTGCCCAAAAAGGTGGAAATCACTCAGAGCAAGGTCAGGGTTATACGATGGATGATTCAAAACTTCCCATCTGAAAGAGTCAATCAGTTCCCGAGTTCGTACAGCAGTGTGAGGTCTTGCGTTATCATGAAGGATCATAATCCTCTTTGTCAACATGCCACATCTTTTGTTCTGAACCACACATCGGAGTTTGGTCAAGGTTGTGCCGTAGGCTTCTGCGTTGATTGTCCTTCCTGGTGGCATAAAGTCCACCAGCAAAATACCATGCCTGTCCCAGAACACAGTTGCCATGATGTTCTGCTGTGACAGTGTGTGTTTGAGCTTGGCAGGAGAGGTTGAGTGCCGCCATTCCATTGACCGTTGCTTGGATCAGGGGTGGAAAGGGACACCCATGTTTCATCTCCTGTGACGATTTGACTCGACATGTCATCCCCACCTTCGCCATAACGAGTCAAAAGGGTGAGTGAACTAGCTAATCTCTTCCATTTGTGGTCTTCTGTGAGGAGTGTGGGTACCCATCGAGAGCACAATTTCCTGAAGTTTAGGTTTTCAGACAAGTTTATACAGTACAGATATAGACACTTGAGGAAACTCAATTGAGAGAGTGGTTATCATGAATCTTCTGTCTTCATAAATTTTCGTGTCAATTGCAGTCACCATTTCGTCTGTGATCAGAGTGGTCGATCTGAGCGTTCTTCATCATGAACATTTTCTTGGCCACTTTTGAACTCACTTACCCATTTCCACACTTTACCTTCCCTCATTGCATTATCACCATAACACCTCACAAAGTAGATGACGGATGTCTGCAGCCAACATGTTTCTTGCACTCAAGAAACCTATCACAGACCGTATCTCACACTCGGCAGGCAATTCAATAATCTTGAACATTTTAAAGATGCACAGTTCAGCGTACAGGTTAGCTACAGATCTGCAACTGACGCCTGCTTGTTCGTAAAGGATGCCGGGAGTAGCACATACATGTGCGCCAACTACGGAATTATAAAAAACATGACCTTTACTAAGGAAACATCCCTCGTAGTCAGCAATGCAAGGACAATGCTATCTGAGCTTTCATCAGGAAATAAAGTAGCCTAGGTTATGCTGTATGAACAAAGCACTATATGGACTGAAACAGGCTGAACGTTGTTGGTACCAGCACCTAAATCAAGAATTAATGAAGTTTGAATCAACACCAACTTTTAGGGATGCAAATAACGATGTGAAGAATGTAAACTACAATCTTCTTATAATCATTGTCTATGTTGACGATATCATTGTCCTATCGCATAATTCTGGAAGGATCTATGAAGTCTACAGATTCCTAAAGTGATCTTTCGAGATTAAAGACTTGGGAACTTGTCGTACTGCCTCAGAGTTGAGTTCTCTCGCAATGATTTGACAAACACCATGAGTTAGTGCAGGTACGTTTTGGATATACATGATCATTTTGGAACATCAGCGTGTCACCCTGTCACCAAACTGATTGGTCCAGAGACAAAGCTGTCCAAAATCAACATTTGTACCATCAAGGATGGAGAGAAGCCTCTGTCATACGTACCTGTCCACCGTGACACGCCCAGATATTGCCCAAGCAACTAGCGTTTTAAATCCATTT
This sequence comes from Meconema thalassinum, assembly GCA_946902985.2. Lineage (NCBI taxonomy): Eukaryota > Metazoa > Arthropoda > Insecta > Orthoptera > Tettigoniidae > Meconema > Meconema thalassinum. The sequence continues at coordinate 1,216,005,796 of OX336388.2, forward strand.
TATTGCTTTGGTGCCAGCCATTGGCAAGCTGCAAAGCTTGTGCTACGTTACCTTATGGGAACAGTGGACTTAACAGTACCCTCGGATTGATGAAAGCTACCTGACTGGCTATGTTGACGCTGACTGGGTCACGTGCATTGAAGGCAGTAGGTTCTACACTGGGTATATCTTTACAATGAATGGAGGTCCCATTTCTTGGGAGTCCAGGAAACAGTGTACAGTAGGTTTGTTATCTACAGAGTCTGAATACATGATGCTCAGCTATGCATCGAAGGAAGCAGCTCATCTACAACGACTGATTGAAGTAATTGGTGCCTGCTCACTGCCAGCTATCAACCTATATATTGATACTCAAGAGGTGAAGAAATTGGCTGAAAACCCTGTATCATTCTCAGACCAAGCACATACATGTGCACCACCACTTTGTCAGGGAAGCCCTATCAGCTAGGGAAATCAACCTGGAGTACCTTACGACGGATGAAATGCCAGCAGACGTTCTACAAAGGGACTACCTGGAGGTTTTTGAGCTTCTTGGGTGTTCGGAAATAGACTGTTAAGATGGATATCACATTGAGGAGGGGTGTTGGTTATGTTTTTCAAATCGAACTACCATCTTACTTGTTTACCATTTAGTGCTGCCATCTATATGTTTTTGAAGTCTCTTGTGTACTAACTGTAACTGCCTCATTGTGCACCAACAATGCACTCCTTCTCAATCTGGCAAAAGTTTTTATTTTATTTAATAAAAACATGCCTTTACTGTGACAGGAGGTAATGTTTTCATTTTGCGATCCCACACCTTCATTAACACTTACAGCAAACACCTGTATTCAGTGTGATCTTGACTTGAAGTCACCATGCTACAAGACATGTGGTCTCCTCTGCTACTGCTCTCCAATTAAGTGTTCACACACATAGTTTGTTATTCCGCCATGTTTGTTTACATCTCATATTCATATTCATTCATTTATTTGCAATGGGGGGTGTGTCCCCCGGTGGCAAATTGTATATACATAACAAATAAATAATTATACATAACAATTCAATAACAATTATACAACAATTAAACTGGAGTATTTACACAAATAGTCAGTCTTTTCTTAAACACACCTATATGTTTGGGAAAAGGCTCTAAGACTGCGGCAGGTAGAGAGTTCCAGTTATCAATGGCACGATTTACAAAAGAATATTTACCATAATTTGTTCGCTGTGGTCGGCCCTTAACTTTGAAAGGATGATCGCGCCTACCCATGTAAGTGGGCTTTCCCAATCGTTTGCTAAGCTCACCCCATGCTGGTTGATTTGTATACGTGTTGTACATAGCGCAGAGTCTAGATTTCATCCTCCTAGCCTCCAGTGATTCCCACCCAAGTTTCTTTAACATACGGCTCACACTGTTCCTGGGATTAAAGTCACTGAGCACAAATCTAGCGGCCTTTCTTTGTACCATTTCCAACTCATTGATGAGCCCTACTTGATGTGGATCCCCAACCGCCGAGGCATATTCCAGAATAGATCTTACAAGTGACAAATAGCCTAATTCTTTAGCAGAGGTACTCATCATCATCATCATCTTGAGCAGTTTCCAACCGCTGGTCGGGTCTGCTTGGAACATAAGCCTCTCCATCGTTTCCTGTCCATCCACCATCTCTCGTCATTTACTGTGTCCCAGCACACTCCTCTTTCCTCCACACTCTTCTTAACTCCTTTTGTCCATCTGTCCCTTGGTCTTCCCCTTGGCCTCCTTCCCGTCATTTCCATTCCAAACATCTTCTTCGGTATCCTATCCTCTTCCATCCTCCTCACATGTCCATACCATTGTAGCCTAGATCGCTCTATTCTATTTTGCAATGGTTCCTCTCTTACCATCTCCCTGACTCTCTCATTCCTTACTCTGTCCATTCTTGTCACTCCCACCCTACTCCTCTGGAACTTCATCTCCACTGCTCGTATTTTATTCTTGTCCCTTTCCTTCATCACCCATGTTTCTGAACCATATGTCAAAATTGGCACAAAGTAGGTCTTGTAGATGATTCCTTTACATTTTTGTGGTACATCTTTATTCCATATCATCCCCCTAACACTCTTGAAAATCCATCTGCGCACCTTCCCCTCTCATTTATTTCCATCCTATTGCCTCCCTTTTCTTCAATTATGCTTCCCAAGTACTTGAAGCATTCTACTTTCTGCAACTGCTGTCCTCCAAGTGTTATGCCCATATCCAGTCTGTTTTTCTTCCTCGTTGTGATGACCACTTCACTCTTTTGTGCGGAGAACTTCATCCCATATGATAACACTACCTTCTCCCACTCATCTAATTGCTCTTGTACTTCTTCCTCATCCTCTCCCCATACCAGAAGGTCATCAGCAAACAACATTGCCTTCATTTTCCTTTCCCCAATGCTATTTACCACTTTTCGTATGATTTCATCCATCACCACTATAAATAACAGGGGTGAGAGGGCACTTCCCTGTTTCAGACCACTCTCCAGTTGAAACCATTCCGTTCTCTCTCTTCCCACCTTTACACAGCTTTTGCTTTCACTCTTGCCACTGTCTCCTTGTTCACTGCTTTTGCTCTCATTGCTTCCCATACCTTGTTTCTATTAATACTATCATATGCTTTCTCAATATCCAAGAAGGTCATCACCAGATCTTTCCCATATTCATAATGGTGTTCTTGTAGCTGTCTTACTGCAAAGATGAGGTCAACTGTTGACCTTCCTGGCCTGAATCCATACTGTTCTTCCCTCAGCCCATCTTCAACTTCTGTCCGAATTCTTCTCTCCAGTACCTTCTCAAATATTTTGGCGCAGTGGCACATGAGTGTAATTCCCCTGTAGTTCTTGCATACCTTCCTACTTCCCTTTTTAAATATGGGTATTATTATCCCTCTTTTCCAGTCCTCTGGTATTTTCTTCTCCCTCCATATCACTTTCATTACTCGAAAGAGCCACTGTGTTCCTATCACCCCTGCTGCTCTCACCATCTCCACACTCACTTCGTCTATTCCCGGTGCCTTTCCCCCTTTCATCTTCTTTAATGCTTCCTCCACTTCTTTCCATGTCAATTCCTTCTCTGAAATGTCTTGGTCACTGTCTGTTTCTTCCTCCACAATGTCCACTACGCTGGTTTTAGTTGGATTTAGGAGTTCCTTGAAGTATTCTCTCCAGATAACCTTTACTTCTTCCATATTTTCGACCTCCTTTCCATTCCTGTCCACCATTCTGACATTTTCCCCTGTATCTCTTCTCTTTGCCTTTATCATTCCATACAACACTTTCTTACTGCCATCACAGTCCTCCTCCATCATTTCTGTCCATTTCTCCAGCCATTTCTTTTTCTCTTCCTTCACTACTTCTCCTGCTTCTTTCTTCCGCTCTTGGTATTCTTCTCTTGTTCTGTCTGTCCTCTGTTGGAACCATTTCCTGAATGCTTCATTTTTCTTTTTCACTGCTTCCTTAGTTCTGGGGTTCCACCATGGTGTTTCCTTCCACCTTTTCTTTCCACTAGTTCTGCCACACACGACTTCCGCTGCTTCGTACTACTTCCTTTTAATACCCTCATTACAAAGTGCTGGGATTTGTAAGCTTTTGAAACTACACATCCTACATGACTACTCCATTTCATATCATTCCTTACGTGAACGCCCAAATATTTGCAAGAATCTTCTTCTACAAGTATTTCCGAGCCAATGTTATATTGAAAATCCTGCCTTCGCACTTTCCCTATTTTTAAGAGACTACATTTTCTTGTGTTTATTTTCATTTTATTTACAATCGCCCACTTATAGACCAGGTTCAGGTCCTCTTGAAGCACTGCATTGTCTTGTGAGTCATGTATCTTTCGATATATTACACAATCATCCGCAAACAATCGACAGTCACTGCGAATCCCATTTGGTAAGTCATTTATAAACGCCAAAAATAACAAAGTTCCGATTACGCTGCCCTGAGGGATACCCGACGTTACGGTAATTTCATCCGAGAATATGCCTTCGACTTTCACTTACTGAGAACGACCCGTCAAAAATTCTTGGATCCATAAAATTACTCTTCTATCAATCTTCGTCGAAGCTAATTTATGGAGTAGCATGTCATGCGGAACGACATCAAATGCCTTCGCAAAATCTATAACCACGGCGTCGACTGAAACTCCATGGTCTAACGATTCGCTAATGTCTTGAAAAAGTGATAGCATCTGACTCTCGCATGAGTAACCTTTCCGAAATCCATGTTGCCTATCATTAAACCATGATAATGTTTCCCACTGTTCCCTCAAGTAGTCGCAAATGAGATGCTCCATCTGTTTACAAACGACGGACGTAAGGCTAACTGGCCTGTAGTTGCCCAATTCAAGTCTGCTCCCTCCCTTAAATATTGGGAATACCGTAGCTCTTTTCCAGTCATCTGGGATTTGCGCATTGTTTATGGACACATTAAACATCACCTCCAAGTATCGTGCCACGGCCCTACCTCCTAGTTTAAGTACTTCACTAACAATATTTTCAGGACCCTTTGATACATTGAAACGTAGTTTTTGTATTAGCTTTACAATTGCTGACTGGTTTATTTGGAACAGGGGAGCCCCTGATTCGTCGTTAAGGTCCAACACACAGCTATTGGATTTATTGAACACACTACCGTAAAAGACATTTAATTCATTAGCAATGGCCTGTTTCTCAGTATTTAATTTACCGTCACCGGACATTATCATCGACAAATTATTTGAATTTCCCTTTCTTCTCCTAACATAACTGTAAATTTTTTTCCACCCATCACCTCCCGAACCAAGTAAACCTTGCATATAACTGTCATGAGCAGCCCTCTTTTTTAAGACGAGCTCTCTTGATAAGGACTTAAATTTAAACATATACTTGTCACTATCATGTCTTTTATTGTATAATTTCCTAATTTTCCGTTTTAGACTCCTAATTTCTCGTGTGTAATACTCAGGATCTGGGTTTTGTTTCAGCAATTTAAATGGGACAAATTTATCAACAGCGCTATTTAAAATTTTCAAAAAGTTAGTCCACAGGATATTAATGTGATTTCCCTCCGATGCCCATCCTACAAATAGCTCATTCAAATACCCCTGAAACTTGCCCTGATCCGCCCTCCGATACTGGAATATGATCTTTTTTGCTACATCAGAGTCTAATTTTGTAATGTCACCATATCTAATATTTAATTCAACCCCAGAATGGTCACTAATTCCTGGTACTTTCAGACAGTTAATATACAGCTCTACAGGCCTTACGAGATAAACATCTAAGGTATTATTGTCTCTAGTTGGGAAGTCAACTACTTGGGAAAATCCCCCCTCCCTTAAGAATTTATTTGCAGCGCTCTGAGCCTGACCACAGCTAGTTGACTCACCAGACCAGTCTACTTTGGGGAGGTTTAAATCTCCAGCAATTATTATGCTCTTTTTCATAGCATTACCCGTACAAGTTTTATCATACAGTGTTTCGAGGAGAGAAAGGTTATCTTTCGGTGCTCTATACGCCCCTATCACCTGAAGAGGGAATTTATTTCCTTTATCCGAAATTTGTACACATAACATTTCATGATCCATATCAGCCCACTTTAAGAAACTAGCTATATTTTTGCGCACACAAATAGCCCACCACCTCGCTTCCCCCGATCCCTTCTGTACATCTCGTAGGTCCCTTGAATTATTTCGCTACTATTTATGCCCTCATATAACCAAGATTCAGTTGCAATGACAATGTCCGGAGAATACGTCTCTACAAGATTCCAAAATTCAGTTAATTTATTTCCTAAACTCTGACAATTAACCTGCAGTAATCTTAGAGTCTTACCTCCGCAGCAAATATCTCGAAATAGCTCCTGTTCCCATCGGCTGGCAACCTATGGACCTGCTCCTCCTCACAAAAGCCGGCACGAACCGATGACCCTGTCATGTAGGCTCCCTAGATTGAAAGCGCCCCGTCGATTTAGATGCAGCCCGTCTCGGGCGAAGTCACGGCCACCAATCCAGCAGTCAGCTTCTACGTACACTAATCCCAGTTGTGCACATACCCAGTCCATGCGGTCATTTACAGTCTTAACTCGCCTCAACGGAACATCTCCCCGCCGAACAATGCCACTCATTATAATTTTTGCATTTCTAAACTTGCTTTTAGCTTTTCTGCCTAGTTCGTAGAGCTCCCCCATGATGTAATCAGCTGTAGCCCTCTTCTTCAAATCGTTCGTCCCAACATGGAGCAACAACACTTTAACTTTGTCACAGTCCTCTACATTTGCTTCTTCCACTTGTTGGGCAAGCTGGTCAATCTTAATCCCCGGGTAACACCGCACTTTCGCACCGGATTTCCTAGAGATATTCGCACTCCATCGTATCATAGAATCACCCATTATGATAACGTCATCCTCAGTTTGCTCCTGCACTCCCTCTTCCACACTGATCCCAGTAGAAAGCCGTTCAGTCACATCCTTCACCGTTTCTTCTGATTCACGAAGCTTTGCTCTAAGTTCCTGTATTATTTGATCCTTTGCTTTGATTTGCACCCTCAAACTGTCCGGCGTATCACATACTTTACAAAACCAATTTCCGACATCACAATCCTCCTTCTTGACCTTAATACAGCCGAAGTGAAACCATTTCTCACATAGTCCACACTCAACACCATTCTTCAATGTTTTACTGCACGTCGAACACTTTAAAGATGCCACTGGATCATTTGCCTGATTCACATTTGGAGTAACAGGCCCTGGATTCACTTCCACTCCACCAATAACTAACAACGCAGCTATCACTAGGGCTATAAACCACAAGTTACTAGGTCCCGTACGCACACACAAACACCGGAAATCCCGACTACCCTTCGCATACCACAGCCCGATCCTCGCCCGATAACACACCTGAGAGCTCGGGAAAAACACGACCTTTCACTTTGACTGCCAACTGATAACTGGCAAGATCAAATCTGTCATTTAATAACCCAAAATAGCATGGGATCCGGAAAGCTCAGTGACCTAGCTGCTAGTCTTTTATGCCGATGTCGGGAGTTTTAAGACCTGATGGCAACAGGGTAGGTAGTTAGTTAGTTATTGTTGTTTTAAGGGGAGGAACTATGAGGTCATCTGCCCCTGGGGTAGGTAGAGAAGTTTCACCTGAAAAAATCCTGTGTTGTCAGGAAGAAGATCCAGCCTTAAATCCCCAGACAAACCCAAAATCAACCAGGTTAGCTCCAGCAACTCCTATTACCTACTTACTTACTTACTTACTTACTTAATTCCTGCCGCTCCTTCCGGAGCATAGGGCCTTGGCGAAATTTCTCCACGCAGTACGGTTCCTGGCAATTCTCTTGACTTGACTCCAGTTCTTGTCCACCTCTGCAATTTCATTTTCGATCGTCCTCTTCCAGGTCTTCTTAGGTCGACCTCGCTTCCTGGCGCCTTGAGGATTCCAGTCTAGCGCCGCCCTCTCAGTAGCTCCGTCCGGCTTCCTTAGTGTGTGACCAATCCAGCGCCATTTCCTCTCCTTGATCTGGATGCTAATCGGTTGTTGATTGGTGATGGTCCAAAGATCTTCATTTGAGATTATGTCCGGCCACCTCACATTCATGATGCGACGCAGACATCTGTTAATGAACACCTGTAGCTGGTTGTTGATCGGTTTTGTGACTTTCCATGTTTCACAACCGTAGAGAAGAATCGACTTTACGTTGCTATTGAAAAGGCGGAGCTTGGTTTTCCTGGAAATGTTTCTATTTCTCCAGATGGGGTAGAGCTGGACAAAGGCACCATTTGCCTTCCAGATACGGCTTCGAACATCTTCCTCTGCTCCCCCATCATTTGTGACTATACTTCCAAGGTAGAGGAAGGACTCAACTCGCTCAATGTCCTTTCCGTTGACTGTCAAACTAGTCGTGATGTCAGAATTTATCCTCATCTCTTTGGTCTTATTGGTGTTGATCATCAGTCCTGCACGTTCTGCTTCTCTCTGCAACCTCCCCAGCTTATCTTCTATGTCTCGGTACCGTTGTGCCATAAGACAAATGTCGTCTGCGAAATCCAGATCTTCAAGCCTGTCATTTATACCCCATTGAATACCCCTCTTCCATCCTCCCATTACCTTCTTCATCACACTATCCAGGACCAACAGGAACAGAGTGGGGGAAAGGACACACCCCTGTCTCACTCCGGAACTGACCTTTATCTTTTCTGTTAATTTGCCTTCGTGAAGAACCTGGCACTCATACCCTTCGTACATCTCTTCCATGATTCTGATGATCTTTGTTGGAATTTTATATTCCTCGAGGGTCTTCCACATGATTCTTTGATTTACGGAGTTGAAGGCTTTCTCGAAGTCAACAAATGTGAGGTAAAGGGTATTCCGCCACTCCACACTCTGCTCCAGGATGATTCGGAGGGTGTTGATGAGATCCACACAGCTGCGATGTTGTCGAAATCCAGCCTGTTCCTTCCGAAGCCTTTTTTCTACGCAGTCTTTTATACGATTCAGGATGACTCTTGCCAGCACTTTGCTTGGAATGGACAGCAAGGTGATACCCCTCCAGTTGTTACAGTTTGTGGTGTCCCCTTTCTTCGGTAACTTGACTATCAACCCCTTCTTCCAGTCGGTTGGTATTTTCTCCTCCTTCCAGATCTTCTCCAACAGCGGGTGCAGCAGATCGATCGTAATATCCAGGTCTGCTTTCAGTACTTCCGCTGGAATATTATCCAGACCTGGTGCCTTCCAGCATTTCATCTGCTTGAACGCTGTCCGTATTTCGCCCCGAGTTGGGGAGTCGAGGCTGATGCTTGGGTCACTTTCTGCTTCCTCTTCATCTTCTCCTCGCTGCTTACTTTCTGGTCCTCTATCTATATTAAGAACCTCCGCAAAGTGTTCTCTCCATCTTGTCAGCTGCTGTTCACAAGTCGTGAGGATTTCTCCCGTCTTGCTCTTCACAGGCCTAGTTTTATTAAAACCTTTCTTCGAAAGCATCTTTGTGATGCCATAGAGCTCCTTAACGTCCCCTCTTCTTGCCGCTTCTTCTGCTTTCTCCGCCTGCTCATCAATCCACCTCCTATGATCCTTCCGTACACTCCTCTTTACCTCCCTGTTTGCTGTTGAATACTTTGCTTGTGTGAGAGCCTTCTGCTGCCTAGTCTTGCAGGTGTTGAGCTTGGCCTTAATCTCCTTCCTATAATTTATCTTGTCCCAGGTCTGATCGGATATCCATTCTTTCCGCAGGTAGTTCTTGTACCCGAGCTGCATCTCACTGGTTTCCACGAAGATATTCTTTACCTCGCTCCACACAGTCTCCACGTCCTTCTCTGTCTCGGAGTCCAACACCTGGAATTTATTTCTGAGCTCCAGTTTAAATTTGTCCAATCTCTGCTGGTTCTTAAGCTTGCCCACATCAAACTTGTTGTGCCGAGTGTTAAACTTTCGGTGGACTGCGACGATCTTCATGCGGAAGTTGGCAACCACAAGATGATGGTCACTACCAACGTCCGCTCCTCTCTTGTTCCTAACATCTTCCAAGCTTCTTCTGAACCTCCTGCTCACCGCGATGTGATCAATTTGATTTTCTGTGACTTGATCAGGAGACACCCAGGTGACCTTGTGGCACCGCCTATGAGGAAATACCGTGCCACCCATCACCAAATCCTGACTGGCGCAATATTCCGTAAATTTCTCCCCATTGTCATTCATCTCACCAAGGCCATGTTTACCCATGATCTGCTCCAACCCCTCATTGTTTGAGCCCACCTTCGCGTTGAAGTCTCCCATAACAATGAGTATGTCCTTCTTACTTGTTTGTCTTGTGACATCTCGCAGCATTTGGTAGAATTCTTCCTTCTTCTCTGGCTCCGACTGTTCTGTAGGCGCATAGCATTGGATGATGATCACATTCCTGATCTTTGTCTTGAACCTAGCAAACATGAGCCTACTAGAAATTGGCTTCCACTCCATAAGGCTTCTCTTTGCATTTCTGTTGAGCAGCAACCCCACTCCATCCCTGTGTTCTTCATCAGCGCCCTCAGAATAGAGAAATGTAATTCCATCTGTTGTCTGTATTTCACCAAATCCTGGCCACCTCACTTCACTCAATCCTAGGATATCCAGCCCATAGTTCTTCATCTCCCGTGTCACTTGTTTCAGTCTGGTTTTCTCCATCAAGGTCCTCACATTCCAGAAACCGATTTTCGTAGTACTCTTCATGCCAAAAGTCGTCATCAGGTTACCCGTCCGGTTTTGTAATTTCGCTTCAGTTTCCGTAATCAGTTTATTTAAGAGGAGCGAGTGAATAACCCACTGCCTCCGAGTGCCTTGGAGGGGCTGCCACCTTAAGCCTGAGGCACCAGGCTGATTTTCTGTCAGGGTTTCTTCCCTTAGCCTTTGAAGAACCAACTCCAAACTACAAGGCAGCGGTTGTTTCACCAGAGCCCCGTTAGCCGTAATTTCTTCAGGGTTCCTGTAGGGCCTTCACAGCTACCGTAGCGGTCTTGAGGCACACCAAGTCCCCACTGTACTTCACCCCTACAGGCAATCCCCTGCTTAATTACGTTGCCCATCTCCCACGATGAGGACGAGGGGTTGGATTTGTGGGAGACCTTATTACCTAGGTATATTGGAATGAGCTACTGATGAAATAATGAAGAATGGCAAGGTTTGACTCTTATATTTGTTCAATTACGAGGACTTTTTCAGGGTGGCAAAGAAAGCTTTTTTATAAAAATGAAAGCTAACTTTTTTTTTGTTGGTTGATATAACAGTCTTGCAAATATGAACTAGAAATTCCTCCTACTAAAGTGAACAGCAATGTCCAACAGGTCACATCCTGACCAGGCAGCAACACATTTTTATAACACACAAGCTGTACCCAGCATGCGTTGCAATGCCAATCAAAGAAAGTGTTGGCGTTGAAATTCTGTTTCTTGAAGTGCTTTTGGATACACAACATGTTAACTGCCTCTAAGCTATCGTAAAATGGATTTTCTAATTTAGAACCATTCGTGGAAGCGTGCACAACAACTTTCAAAAGTTTCATCGCTGTCACTCATTTGTTGAATCTACTCGTACGCTACCTGTTGTGAAATGGATTTACTAAGTCGAAACCCTTCCCTGGCGTGTACACAATAACTCATCAATGATTCATCGCAATCGGATGAATTGTATATGCACGTATACGGTGTTTTGTTTAAACGATTCGTGCGCTGTCACTCATTTGTTGAATCTACTCGTGCGCTACCTATTGAGAAATGTATTACTAAGTCGAAGCCCTTCCCTGGCGTGTACACAATAACTCATCAAAGTTTCATTGCAATCGAAGAATGTTATATGAACGCAATAGGGGATTTTGTTGAAACGCTTCGCGGGTCGTCACCCATTTGTTGCATCTACTCTTGCGCTACTTATTGTGAAATGGATTTACTAAGTCCCCTTCCCTGGCGGGTGCACAATAACTGATCAATGTTTCATCGCAATCGGATGAATAGTATATGAACGCATACCTGATTTTGTTTAAACGATTCGCTCTCCGTCACTCATTTGTTGAATCTACTCGTGCGCTACCTACTGTAAAATGTATTTACTAAGTTAGAAACCGTCACGTAAGTGTCCACAACATCTCACCCAAGTTTCATCGCTATCGGACTAATGGGATATGAAGACATAGGGGACTGTATTGGAACGCTCCGCATGTCGTCGTTCATTTGTCGAATCTACTCGTGTGCTACCTACTGTGAAATGTATTTACTAAGCCAGAAACCTTCCTTGGAGTGTCCACCATATTTCACCCAAGTTTCACCGCTAACGGCAGAATGGTATATGACCTTATACGGGACTTTGTTGAAACGCTTCGCGCGTCGTCCCTCATTTGTTGAATCAACTTGTGCGCTGCATATTGTATAGTGGATTTACTAAGCGAGAAATTTTCCATGACGTGTACACAACATCTCACCCAAGTTTCATAGCTACGGACAAATGGTACATGAATGCATACGGGACTTGGTTGAAACGCTTCGCGTGTCGTCGCTCATTTGTTGTTTCTACTCTTGCGCTACATATTGTAATATGGATGTACTCAGCCAGAAACCTTCCCTGGAGTGTACACAACATCTCACCCAAGTTTCATCGCAATCGGATGAATGGTATGTGAACGTATACGGGACGTTGTCGAAACGCTTCGCGCGTAGTCACTCATTTGTTGAATATAAACGTGCGCTTCGTATTGTAAAATGGATTTATTTAGCCAGAAACCTTTCCTGGAGTGTACACAACAATTCACCAAACATTTATCACTATCAGACGACTGGTATATGACTTTATACGGGACTTTGTTGAAACGCTTCGCGTGTCATCGCTCATTTGTTGAATCTACTGGTGCAATACCTATTGTAAAATGTATGTACTAAGCCAGAAATCTTCTCTGGAGTGTACACAACATCTCACCCAAGTTTCATCGATATTGGATGAATGGTATATGAAATTATATGGGACTTTGTTGAAACGCTTCGCGCGCCGTTGCTCATTTGTTGATTCTACTCGTGCTCTACCTATTTTTCAAGGGATTTACTAAGCTAGAAACCTTCCCTGGAGTGCACACAAAATCTCAGCCTAGTTTCATCGCTATCGGACGAATGGTATATGAACGCAAACGTGACTTTGTTGAAATGCTTCGCGCGTCGTAGCTCATTTGTTGAATCTACTCGTGCGCTGCCTATTGTAAAGTGGATGTACTAAGCCAGAAAATTTCCCTGCAGTGTACACAACATCTCACCCAAGTTTCATCGCTATCGGACGAATGGTATATGAACACATACGGGACTTTGTTGAAATGCTTCGCGCATCGTCGCTCATTTGTTGAATCTACGCGTGCGCTACCTATTGTAAAATGGATTTACTAAGTCAGAAACCTTCCTTGGAGTGTACTCAACATCTCACCCAAGTTTCATCGCAATCGGACGAATGGTATATGAACGCATAGGAGATATACCCACAGACAAACTATCACGTTACATTGATTTTTATATATATAGATTGGTGGGAGGTGTTTGAAGGTAGGCTATACATCATTTAATTCAGTTCATTTTCATTTCTTGTACAGAGAAACTCAAGAAGTGAAGCCACTTTCAAGTATGCCAGGAGTTTATCAGTATGGATATTCCAATTTGAAAGAAGCTCTTAAACCCATGGTTGCCAAAGGCCTTAAATCTGTGCTGCTGTTTGGTGTTCCTGAAAGTCTTGCCAAGGTAAATATGTTATGTTAATTAGAATTAATGGAGGGACTTACTTCCAATGTCTCAAAAGTACCAATTGCAAACATTATAACTCAGCAAATCCTCTAGGATTTTACTGTGTCATTTGCGGGGTCTTGCCTAGGTGCACCAAGTCACGCTCCTCAGTGGGCTCTTGGTGACTGTACCCGAGCCACCGCAGGGGTAGTGAATCATACACTACATCCCCCTTATATGAAGCGCATTTGCAATGATTCTTTACTGTATTTACCTACTAAGGGGCAACCTGGAATTAGGTTCAGAATTATGCCATGGTAATACACGGGTTAGGTAGTTGCCGAGTTTTCGTCACTAGTTTAGTTATTGTGCTAAGAAGTGATCATTGTAAATATTTGTGAATAAGATTGGTAAATAAAGGGGGGAAGGGGGGAACTTACTTGGAATAGACACGTAACCATAGCCGTGTTCATTAAATTGTGCACCACGGCCACAAGGGCAGCTGCAGCAAGTCCAGAGATTGTGATTTGAATTCCAGCGCTGACAGCGGCTATCCTGAGTGTGGTTTTTCCCCAGGTTTTCCACTCTCCCTTCATGCAATTGCTGGGATGGTACCTTACTTCAAGTCCCGGAATGCCTACCCCATTCCTATCCCTGATACAGTTACACATACTACTACAGTCATCACAGCATCACAGGTTATCAGACAAGTTCAACACACACCTAACTACATGGTGCTGATGACAAAGATGTCCTAGACCCTGAAATGAACCAACAACGAAATACAATTGCTTAACATTACAGACCACTGCATTTGGTGATGAGAGCACTGACAGATTGCAGTGAAGAGAAGACATATTGTCATTGTTGACCAAGACTCATCAAACAGCCCAATTCAAGAATGTGCCAACTCTTTGCTGAATCAGCCTGTGCCAGCAGCTTGGAGCAATCTTGTATACAACTGCAACCAATACATATACCGGTACAGGGTTATTCAGCAAAGTTGTCCAACTCAAATATATACTGTTCCGTTAAAGATATAGACATTCTGTTTTCAAATTCTTAAATTGTGTTAGACAGCTACTCAATTATCCTCACAAGGCTGAGTGCACCCCGTTCCAGCCCTCACATAAGTTTCTAAAATCTCTGACAGAGCCAGGAATCGAACCTGGGGCCTCCGGGTAAGAGGCAGGCGCACGACTCCAACACCACAGGATGGCGCGGTACTCCTCAAATGGAGAGAAATGTACAGCAATGAGGGAAAATTGGACATGCTTCTTATTTATGGAGAATGTAAAAGTAATGTGATGTCAACAGTGACATTTTACGTGGAGAAGTACCCATTGCTACAGTGTCCATCACAAACTACCTTTCAGAAATCGTGTAGACAATTGTCATCTGACGGAAACTACATGCTTAGTATAATGCTACGCTGATGTCGCATTTCTTTTACATTCTTATTACATGTGTAATTAGGTAGATTTCACTAAAAAGCTACCTATTGCAATGGGTACTATGTTTCGACTTCCGGAAAATTTCGACATATCTTCGCGTTTCACATCCCCCAGACCCCAAAACCACCATCAGTTCAAAAGTTTATATATAATTTATGTATGTATATAATATATGTATGTATGTATATTACTTTCTTGTAGACACGATAACTACCGCAATTTTGCACCAATCACTTTGAATTTTTTACATAATATATATCCCTTTAAAATCTCGGTTGAGTTCGATAATGGACAAACTTGGATCAATGGGGTGAAAATGTGGGTCCTTTTTTGAAAAAGTGAAATATCGCTATAACTCTCTTAATATGTGTAATATCGAATCCATTTAAAGTTCATACTATTTTTCGGATAAGGGCCAAAAAATTTGTTTGTATAGTTTTTTGATAGCACCAACCATTCATCAAAGGGGTGGGAAAAAGTGGGTTTTAGAGAAACAAATATCATATCTCTCTTAATAGGCACAATATCAAAACCATTTAAAATGGTCAATACTCCTCTATTTATCACCTAAAACTCTAATTATTACCTAAAACTTTTGTCTGAAAGAATTTTTGATATGATCCACTGTTAAGCCAAGGGATGAGCAAAATGAATTAGAATTATAAGAAAATGCCAAGAGCCATCAGAGGTTGCCATGACAATGCCACTGCACGAAATCACATTCACTTTTCCATCTGTCTCTGTGGGAAACGGCTTCGGTGGCACAAGTAGCATGTGAACTTCTATGCCCAAGATCGCGGGTATATACCCGACCGAAGTCGTCGGATTTTTTAAGAGCATTAAAAATCCCTCAGTATGCCTTCCTTCGGAGGGGAAGTAAAGCGGCGTGCCCATGTTATAGATTTATGGCTTTTAAGGGAACCTTCCACTAACTATAACTGTGTGAAGCAAAATGTGTACGTTAGATTTGATTAAGTTCCAACGTTCGTTGCTATGTGCCCGTTGTGGTGGCATCTAGTAGCCAAGCTCACGGCTAGGTGTCGTTGATGGTAGCATTTGGTAGCAAAAGTAGGAACTACTATTTAAAATTAACCGTCTGCAGTCCTTACCTGAATTACAGACTAATACAGCCATCACAATTAACACCGGTTATCAGACAGATTCTACTCGCACCCAAGTTACACGGGGCTACATGACCGCGTTGTCTCAGCCCCTAAACTGAGGAACCAAAATCTCTGCGGGAGATGAAATTTTGCGCGAAGAAGTAACAGACCATTAGATAGTTTACACATCATTGTTGAAACCTTGCATAAGGACAGTGTGACCACCAGTATAAAAATAGACCCAAATGAAGAAAATACAATAAAATGTTAAAGATATGCCTAAAAAGAGGAAAAACGAAGTTTATTAAGCTCCAATTGTGAAATTCTTTCTCATAATGGGAGGTATAAAATGTGGTCTGGTCCTTCTACGAAAACCGCCATATTTTGCCCATTTTGGCCTATCCCCTAGTTTGCCCGGTGAAATCTCTCTCTGCCTTCCGGCGTGCCGAGAAGATTTTTTAAATTCTGTGAGTCTCATTAACCATGAAACATCTTGAAAATATACAAAACATCACCGTATGCTATGTATGGATATGTGTATTTGTCAACAAGGAGTGTGTCACTTAAGAGAATCATGAAAATAGTATAGTCCCTTTTTTTTTGTTGCTACCATTTTCTCAGTAAATACATATGTGATAGAGACGAAATGGGCAAGAGAATTAAATAAATTGACGATGGAATCTCAAAACAGAGTATTTACTTCAGCTTTTGAAAATGCACACTTGTCTATTTCCATTCTAAGAATGCTTAAGATGTTGTTTCTTTGTCCGTTACTCTTGTTTCAGCAAACCGATTGATATGCTTCATGATAATCAGGCTATACCTACCCCTGCTATTTCCCATGGCCAGAATAACTGTTGCTTGGCAATGGCCTGCATAGGCCACTCAAGATGTGTGGACAATTAGATTCTTGTCAATCATTACCAAATATTCAAGGAGAGGGCAGCGGGTGGGGGCAAAATTAACTGAAAATTCAATTGTTTTCAAAACAATTTTAATCTCCTTCAAAGTACTCTCCATTAATACTAATGCACTTATTCAAACACTCATCTTTTAAATTCATCTTCTTTGATACCTGCTAGCACCACCATGACATTGTGTTTTATGTCGGTGTCAACAAAAATTTGTGAAGCTAAATTATAGGTTAAATTTGAACAACGCTCTTAGTTCCAACGTTCCTTGCCAGGAACCTAGGAAATGGGAAGTAGTCCGAGGGAGCTAAATCTAGTGAATATGTTCGTTAAGGCCAAAACCTGGCAAACTTGGAAAGCTGTGTGTGCAGGTGCTGTGACTGTTCCAAGTCACAAGGGCATTCGAACCCGCAATTATCCGACCTGTATTTAATGTAAATTTCTAGGGTTAATTTTATTGCTTGTATCATTGTCATTTCATTTTTCTAGTTATTTGATTGTTAATAGTGTATTTTGAAAGGATTCACGTCAGGGATAGGTTTCAATTATTGTATGTTAAATTCTTCTTAATATGTTCATGTGTATAAGGTGTATAAGGGCGGCTACGGTGGCATAGTTGGTAGCATGCTGAGCTTCTATGCCCAAGATCGCGGGTTCAAACCCGGCCAAAGTCGTCGTATTTTTTAAGAGCGTTAAAAATCCGTCAGTATGCCTTCCTTCGGAGGGGAAGTAAAGCCGGCGGTCCTATGTCATAGATTTATGGCATGTTGAAGAATCTTCCATTAATTACACCTGTGTGAAGCTAAATTATAGGTTAAATTTGAACAACGCTCTTAGTTCCAACGTTCGTTGCCAGAAACCGACTGTGGTGTCGTCTAGTAACCTAGTTCTGATCTAGTATTTGTTGACGGTGGCGTTTGGCGGCAAAAGTAGGAACTACTTGAAAATTCAATGTCGGCAGTCCTTACTTGAATTCAAAACAGATAACACACACTAATACTGCCATCACAATTAACTCTGGTTTTCAGACAGATTCTACACATACCCAAAGTACACGGGGTTACTCGACCTCGTTGTCGCAGCCCTTAAACTGAGGAACCAACCAAGGTGTATAAGGTGACGAGCTAGCTCAGTTGATAATATAGTAGACATGTGGCAGCGCCATGGTGTTTAAAGTGGGAACAAAAGGTTAAAGCAATATCTAGGTAATGAAGAGGGCTTTGGTTGGTGAAGTGGATAGATTCAAAAAATATATATGAGAAGAAAATCAGGGGAGGATGTTTTGATGTGAGTAGATCATTGAACATTGAAGAAGAATTTGTTTGATATAAGTAGAACATTAAATATTGAAGAAGGATTTGGATGATGTGAGTACCGGTAAATCATTGAATATTGAAGAAGAATTTGTTTGTTATAAGTAGATCATTAAATATTGAAGAAGGATTTGGATGATGTGAGTACCGGTAGATCATTGGATATTGAAGAAGGATTTGTTTGATCTAAGTAGATCTATGAATATTGAAGAAGGATTTGGATGATGTGAGTAGATCATTGGATATTGAAGAAGGATTTGTTTGATCTAAGTAAATCATTGAATATTGAAGAAGGATTTGGATGATGTGTGTTCAGGATTGCTTCTTGTGGGGGCAGTGTGTTGCCATACCACACGTCAGTGGCGCTGGATGAGAGGCTAGACGTCAGCTAAGCCCGCCAGAAGCTATATGGACAACTAATCAACAGCTCTTCCCTATCTGGTAGCCAATCTGATTTTGTAGTCCTTGTTTTTCCTTTGTTAGTATGTAGGTTTTAGGTTCTTGGATTATGTCGTCGTTCTGGCTCTTTGTCAGACTGGATTAATAGAATAATTAATACAACTCTGTGCATTCGTGAAAGGATTCAGCCCTAATAAGATTTACAGTCCATTTGCATTATCATCATTCAACATTGTGGTCCTACCAGCTCAGATGTACAGGGTATTTTAATAATTTCATGCTGATATGCGAAACGACCGAGAGTGATCACCGTGCATAGCGTTCTCTGTCAATCTGTATTACGTGCTACGGTGTATTTTCTTGGTCTTCACAATCTTGTGACCCGCTAGCAGCTTACCACAGCAACGACATCATCTCTCCGCCAAGGACGATTAGGATCTTCATTACAGCAGTAAGCTCGGATCATAATTTATATTTATTAGCAATCAATCTTGTTTACCTGTGTGCAGTATGAATCTTAGTGTATGGAAAACGCTGACATAGTAAAAAAAGCTATCGCTAAATCGAAAGTCACCTACATCCAAATATATATTGATTCTCTAACAGATGACATTGATATATTTAATATTAAAATCAGACGCGAAGCCCTGCAGCAGGCCTGGGACAGTTATAATACTATTCATGATGAACTTGAAGTAGAAGACGATACCCAAAGTCACGTAGCTGATAGGGAATTATTTTCAGATACCTTGTACGAGTTATATGCAAAAATGACGAAATTAATTGAAACTAGTGACATTGTTGAAAATAAATCACATATAAGCCTAAATTCTACATCTAACACTGCAACATCTACCTGCAAATTAAAATTGCCTATAATAAAGCTACCTACATTTAGCAATAATGTGATAGATTTCTGTCATTTCCATGACACATTTCATCTTTAATTGTTTGCAATGAATCGCAACAGCGTTGGATGACATTCAGAGATATTACCTTCTGTACCAGGTGAGGCACACACATTAATTGCCAATCTCCCAGTCACATCTGACAATTTCAAAATTGCATGGGCTTTAATTTGAGAAAGGTACAATAACCCTCAACTTGTTGCAACGACACATATCAAAGCTCTGTTAGCCCCTCCTGTCGTAGCTAGAGAATGCCCGAAACTACTTTGAGAATTACTCGGCCGTTGCAAAAGCAATCGATGCCATTCAGGTATTAGATTTAAAAATGCCACTGCACGAATTAATTATTTCCCAGTTATACTTGGGAAAGGTTGATTGCAATACTGGAAAGGACTGGGAACTTAGTCCTCGTTCTCAACCCAAATTCTTGAATGATTTTCTGCAATTTCTAGAACAACGGTGTCAGGCTCTAGAACTTCAGGGTTCCAGGATGCCCTCTAAAGGCTCAGCATTGGACACGACTAAGACTAGAATTACTAAGGATACAAGACATACTTATGTAGCAACCAAAAATAAATGCGTTCTATGTAATAATGCCCATTACTTGTATAAATGTTCTAAATTTCGTGAAACTAATTTACAACAAAGACTTAACATAGTGAAGCAAAATCATCTCTGTTTCAATTGTCTATCCAGTGGACACAAGGATACCGCTTGTCCATCTGAACATGGATGTCGCCATTGTGGTAGGAGACATCACACATTAATCCACATACAAGTGTCACAAGTAAGTTCACAGCAGCAACAGGAACACCATTGCTACAGAACATGTTTTCAGCTTATTGTTCATTTAAGCAAAAACGTTACTCAAATTCTGCTAGCCACAGCGCAGGGTATCATCATAAGTGTAGGGCACTCTTAGAGTCTGGGTCACAGACGAATTTCATAACAGAAAATCTAGTTCAATGCCTTCACTTGAAGAAAGTTCGTAATCAGATTCCGATTCAAGGGATTAATGAAGTGACCTCCAAGATAGTTCATAGTGTACAGGTAAAATTCTAGTTGACTTCAACTGAGTTCAGTACCAACATTATATGTTCAGTATTACACTGGTGACATGCCCTCTACATCACTGCAAATCGATGACTGAAATATTCCTGACGATCCTACATTTTACAAGCAAGGAAGAATAGATCTACTGTTGGGTGCTGAGCTATTCTATATTCTTTTAATTCCTGTTTGCCACCTCTTGATGAATGCAGTACATTTGCATTTGTCTGTTGGCACAGGCTACAGCAAAATGTGGCTTTTCACCAATGTCTCAGTCTCATTCATGGCTATGATTATAAGGAAGCTACTGAGGCATGGGTGGTGCTTAGTAATGACATTCAGGGCACAGTTCATGCGTGTGAATGCTGTGAAAGGTTCTACTCATAGGGTTAGTACTGCTGTTCTGACTCAGTGAGGAAAGCAATGGAATACTACCTCACTCCTCATCTTGCCTAGTACGCCTTGGGGTTTTGTGGGTATCTACCCACATAACCTAACAGTGGTGCTTTTTGAGGATCCAACCAGCCTTCGGGCTGACTACCTAACAGACAGACAGAAGAACTAGGCCCAGAAACTATCCCATTCTTCAAAACACCAAATTGGGATGGATTCTGTTTCACTTCGACCTGTCAGCTCAAGGAAGGTCCCTGGATTTACTTCGGCCATTTTGCAAGTGGCACCGGTTATACCATCTAAACCGGCGCAAAAAGAAAAGAAGTCCTCTTCTCCGAAACGGTCGGGCAAGAAGTCTTCCCCTGCAAAGAAGACTTCGCGACCGGGGATGGAGCTTCTTCCAGCCCAACTTAATTGAAAAAGAGAACAGTGGAGAAGAGAGAGACGGTGAGCCGTCATCTCTCTCGCCCTCCAGCTGACGGAGTGGCTACTGTCTCTTTCCATTCCCACGAACACCAAGGGAGCGAAGCCGGCAGAAGCCAATCCTGTTCGGGAAGAGAATCTCCCAGATAGATCTTCGGCTAACAGTGAAAGGCTTCAGGAGCCTATTACCCAGACGTCTGAAGGGAAGGAAACACTCCTGACCCACCAAGACGTCGCTGCATATCTAGGAAAAAAGAATGGTCGGGATGTGTATGGTACAGACACCCAGTCTTTGGACCTGGAGAAAGAACCTCAACACCGCTCTCGCTCTACCCCAAGAGCGAGAGAGGAAAGGTCCGACGAACACCGTGCGCCACCAAAGAGAGCGCCCCTTCCATTTTATTCGTCTTCAGACGGAGATATGGAGATTGTGGTGCGGTCTCATCGCCAATCTCCTTCACATAAGGATGGGGACAAGTGGCAACCGGTCAAGCGTAAGTAGAAGACCACTTTCTACTTAAGTCCACACTATGGCACTATTGTAATGGAACTGTAATAGCTATTCTCAACATCTTGCTGAGTTACACGTCAATTAATATCTTCGTTTTCGGCAACCATTGTTTGTCGTCAGGAATCCAGGTTTCATCCTGGACATGAGACAACAATGCGTCACTTCAACCTCTTCTCTGGAGACCGGGTGAACGGAGCTGTAGCAACTGGTGGTGTCTGCACTCTCGTCCCCACTAGCCTCTATATGAAGAGGTGCCGCTGCGTACTCAGCTAGAAGCAGTTGCAGTATGTAACGTGTACGTCCCACCTGATTTTCAACTGGATTACTACCAGCTGGTAGATTTAGTCTCTCAGCTTCCCCCTCCCTTTCTCCTTCTGGGAGACATTAATGCCCAGAATACCATCTGGGGCTCTGCTACCATTAGCGGTAGAGTGAGAGATTTTGAGAGGCTGATCAGGTGGCTGGACCTGTATTTGTTGAACACACGCACTTCTCCATTGCACACAGCACTTTTTCGTGTGTCGATATCACCTTGTGCAGTCGTGCTCTGGTTCCCCTGCTACAGTGGGGTGTACACGACGACCTTTGTAATAGTGAGCATTTCCCGATTATCGTTACTCTTCCGAACCAGAGAGCCGTCGAGTTACCAAGTTGATACCTTCTCCGTCGAGCTGATTGTCCAAAATTCACAGCACGTGCGTTTTTTGCCGAAGATACCTTTGAGAGTGTCGATGATAATACCAGTCACATAACGAATGGTATTTTAGCCGTGGCCGAGGAAACAATACCTCCCTCATCCGGCAACTCCCGCCGGAAGCTTGTCCCTTGGTGGACAGCCGAGATAGCGGTAGCCATCAAGGCCCGTCGACGTGCTTTCAAATGCTATCGGAGGCAAAATACCATGGCCAATCTTATTACCTTCAAAAGGATGCGTGCTAGAGCCCGATATCTGATTCAGGAGAGTAAGAAAACGACGTGGGAAAAGCTTCGTCGGATCTACGGACTCCCGACATCATTGACAATACACGGAGTCTCCATCAATGGAGTAATCATCACGAACCATCTTGCGCTTGCAGGGATACTTTTCCTGGACTGGATAACTTCCATAATGAAATGCTTAAACATCTGTGCGATTCCAGAAAAAACAACTGTTTCTCCTCTTCAATTGTATATGGATTGAAGGGGAGTTTCCATCTCAATGGCGAGAGGGGATACCGATTCCCAAGGCTTGAAAGAATCCCAAGCTTGTCAGCATCTATAGGCCCATTTGTCTCACAGATGGCCTGTGTAAGCTGCTAGAGAAAATGGTTAACCGTCGTGTGGTGTGGTTCTTGAGGAGAGAGGCCTCTTGTCTGAGTACCAGTGTGGTTTCTGCTCTCACAGGTCCACCACCGACCATCAGGTGCGACTTGAGAGCACCATACAGGAGGCATTTCTCCGAAAGCAGCACCTAGTCACTGTTTTCTTTGACCTCGAGAAAGCTTACTACACTATATGGAGCTATGGGATCCTTTCCACCCTCCACGAGTGGTGACTCTGTGGAAATCGACCTAACTTCATTGCGAATTTTATGTCCGTCCGTCTCTTCCGAGTAAGAGTCGGTAGAACATTATCGCAATATTACACACAGGAAAATGGAGTTATTCAGGATTCTGTGCTGTGCGTCACCTTGTTTGCGATTGCCGTAAATGGCATTGTATCCGCGGCCGGACGCACGGTAATTCCATCGCTGTATGTAGACGATTTGGCTCTACATTACAGCTCTGGAGGTATGGCAATCATGGAACGGCAATTGTAGCTAGCTATTAACCGGGTCAACAGGTGGGTTCACGACAAAGATTTTCGTTTTTCAGCAACGAAAACTTCCGTCGTCTATTTTTGTCGGCTCCAGAGGCTACATTTACACCCTGAACTACATCTCAGGGATGCTGCGTTTCCGGTGGTTGACACTTATCGCTTCCTGGGGCTACAATTTGACAGCAAATTATCGTGGCAGCACCATATACGGCAACTAAAATCGGGGTTTCTCAGGAAACATGCTCAAGTTTCTTAGTGGCACTACATTGGGGGCTAGGGGCAGATGACCTCGGTAGTTCCGCTCCTTAAAACAACAATAACTAACTACGTAGGGGCTGATTGTGCGTTGCCAAGCCCTCGTCCTGTCCCGGCTTGACTATGGTCTGCAGCATACGGTTCAGCAAGGCCGGCAACCTTGAAAATGCTGAACAGTATCCACCATAGTGGCGTTAGGCTGGCTATCGGTGCCTTCCGGACCAGCCCAATACCCAGCCTACTCGCCGAATCGGGTGCTCCGCCTCTAAATTATAGATGCCAGCTGCTTCCAATGTGCGTCAAATGCCGCAACATCCGAAGTATCAAGCTCTCTTCAGTACCCAATACCACCAAAGGTACACCAACCAGCCTCACACCAACCGGCCGGTTGGTATTAGACTCTATAGTTCGTGTACTTAAATAGGAGTGGCAGTATGCCCCTGTATTATCCGGACACCTAGCAAGGTGCCTCCATGGCTAGTCCCGCGTCCGGAAATTCGGTTATATCTACACCGAGGTCCTAAGGTGGACACCGATGCCTCCGTTTATCGTAGGCAGTTCCACAGCATTGTTCACCAATTTCCGAATACTGGCATTCTCTACACCAGTGGTTCTTAACCGGTGGCCCGCGGACCACCAGGTGGTCCGCCTCGGGAGTGGTCCGCAGGAGAAAAGGGTCCACCAGCACGTATAAAAAAGTGGCCAATAAATGGGGATTTCAAAAACAATGTGCGATGGACGAGAATCGTCCGAATATATTCGTGGCGATGACTATCAGGTTTTGAATTGAAATATCTTTAAAATAAGTGTTATTGAGAAAGGGTTACAACTGATAAGGTGTATTGGGGGGGGTCCGTACTTGATTCAATTTCAGGCTGAGTGGTCCGCAGACTTCTACGGGTTCAGAACCACTGCTCTACACGGATGGTTCAAAGCTGGACAAGGAGGTGGGTTGTGCTTCATTATTGGTGGTGCAAATACCAAAATCTCTTTGCCTGAGGCCTGTAGTGTGTTAACTGCGGAGATCGTTGCCATCTATGAAGCTCTGCAGTTTGCACTACAGGATGCTTGAAACTACTTTCTTGTGTGTACCGACTCTTTGAGTTCGTTGCAGTCAATTGCTACATGTTTCCCCCTAGTGAAGTGAATACACTACTGACTAGCCGGGGTGTGCCACGCTGGCATTCGAATCAATTTTCTGCGGCTTCTAAGCCACATGGGAATTGCGGGAAATGAGTTAGTGGACCAAGCGGCAAAAGAAGCGGTATCACTACTACCTCTACCAATGGAGGTACCCGCTAGAGATATTCGCTCTCAGTTACGCCGACAAGTACTGGCATTTTAGGATAGTCAGTGGCTAGCTGACCCAATGCCTAATAAACTGAGAGCGATCAAGGGAACTACTCGCATGTGGCGGAGCTCTTTCCCGTCACGGAGAGAGTCCCGTCATTTTGTGTAGACTAAGGATAGGGCATACAAGATCCACCCCCCAGTTTGTACCTTTGGAGCCGTATTCTTCGTGGCCCACATTTTAACCGAGTGTGTGGATCTTGCTGACTTACGAAGAAACCTTGGTTTGCAGATGACACTCAAACTTATATTAGCCCATGACGTGATGGCTTCTAATTGCATTATCCGCTTTATAAGTGAGAGTGGGTCAGGGCCTGCACTCAAAGACTTGTTCTTTTTTGAATGTTGAATTTTTGTTTATATTATAATTATTAGTTTTATTTAATTGTTTTATTAATTTTCAGTCTTTTCAAATTTAGGTGTCCACCTCTAAATTTTAAATTTCATTCCAAATGTGTATACTTTAATCTGTGTTAAGAGGGGCAGATGAACTCGTAGTTCTGCCCTTTAAAACAAAAATTATTAACTTTTCCCATGACCTGTATACCTAAAAGCGTGCGGGCAGCGAGAAGTGCATCAACCCACTTAGTTAGTTAGTTATTGTTGTTTTAAGGGGCAGAACTGCGAGGTCATCTGCCCCTATCAACCCACTTAGAAATAACATTGACTACATAGCATCCCGATACGCATTTCTCCTCGTGATCCACCACGTACTCCCAACCACAGCGTGGAGACAGCGGGAATCAGGGCACCCCACTTACGAGAGGCGCCGACAATACAACATGTCAATAACTGCTCGTGAATTTAAATCATGCCCAACCTCGAACTTGCCTCCGTCATTCTGCTAGGACTAATAAGATAAGCAAACAATAGTTGAATGGCTGGGTGCGGCGTCGATTGCATAATATCTCGTTCTTAGTGTCCAACCGTGAGGACAACGTGAATCTCGTAAAATGTCCGAAAGCGGTGGCGATTGCGTAACATCGCAATATTTCTCCGCATTCGATGACGAGGACAACTGGATTCTTGTCAAACGGACAGAAAGCGATGCCGACTGCATAATAAAGCTATATTTTCATGTGCCCGGCCTCAAGGACAATGGAAATCTCGTCAAACAACTAAAAGTGACACAGATGATTTAAATCACAATTTTTCTCCGTGTTCTGCTATGAAAACTATGGGAATCTGTCCAGCGGCCGAGTGTAATGCCGATCATGTAACATCTCTCTATTTCTTCGTACTTGAGTGCGAAGACATAATTCGGTGAAGATCACATAACGTCGCATATAATTCTTCGTGGTCTGCTGCTGGGACAAAGGAAATCTCGCCACGGCCAAGAGTAGAGCGACCTCTTGGTAATCATAACTTCTTGTACACAAGATGGCATATTAGCTGAAACAACTAATTTGGTATTAAATATATATTATTTATATATTATTTATTTAATTTTTAGAACCCACAAGTGAATTTTATATACTACTTTAAACACAGTTCATTTATTTTTCACCGCGTGCTAAGCTTCTATGCTTGCAGACCGCAGGCACACCTTGATTTTAAAGGTAACTAAAATTAACTGAAAAGTAGCTAATTTTTACTCCATCCTTACAGGAGACACTCGGAGATTATCATCTTGCTCTTCTTGTCCACTGTGGTCCGGCCATTTTCTTGAATATGTTAGCCTAGTGAGTCTCTGTCTTCCTACATTTCTTCTGCCGATTCTGGGGTCCCATATCGTTAGTGTGCATCCACCTCTTGTGCTCTATCCTCGCTACATGGCCTCCCCATTTCCATTTTAGTTTGTCCACTATGTTGAGGGCGTCCCTTATACCGGCTCTTCTATGTATCTCCTTGTTCCTTATTCTGTCTTTCAGCGTGATATTGAGAATTTCCTTTTTCATCCTACAATGGCCTGAGCGTTTTTCTCTGCTTCGAAGTTAGTGACGAGGTTTGGCATCCATAACGTATTACTGGAATACTCATTCCTTCAAACTTAGCTTTTGAGCTTCTCCTAAAATGAAGAATTTTTGCCATGTTTGCCCAATTCTTCTTTTGATTTCCTTTTCTCTATTATGGAATGATAAGTTGTGGCATAGGTATGTATAATCCTGTATGTACTCCAATGTTAGATTTCTTTAAGGAAATATCTTTGATGATATGATTCTCCAGAAACTCTTTAAAATAGCTGTATCTAGATTATGCTTGTAACTAAATTATTGTATTTTGTACTAATGTACCCTATTATGAAATGCCATGTGTATCTTACTGATTTTCCATTACTTTTCAGGATCTGTAGCTAACAATATTTCCATGCTTACAGGTGGTACCTTTGATGAGCACTTTAAACATAGTGTACTGAAAACATAGATAAGGAAACTAGTGAGTATATTTGGGAATTGAACGCTCATGCAGAACGAACCCTGGGGGTCTACAGCCTTCCAAGTGTACACCTTATAGGCAGCTCCTGAACAGCACAGGGTCTACAGTTAATGGAGCATGCATGGTCAGAACAATGCTTCTCTCAGCCTGTAAACCTGGCTTTTAGACCAGGGGATGCAACCTATTATGTCAGACATCTTTGTGATTGTCTCCGATTGTCCTCGAGAGACTGGATCAACCCTGTCTCGTCCTTCAGATTGCCTCTGGGTAAGGAAGTGTACTCAAGCCCACCACTTCACTCCCTTTTCTAACGATCCCCTTTAAACTCTATAGGCTACCATCAGCATCTTCTTGGTTTAACAGTTCTTCCATTTCGTATCCTCAGAAACTTCATTTCCATTGTTTGGACCTTGCTCTTGTTTTTGCAGTGACTATGCATATAGTGTAGTTCTTGCATATCCTTGGTACATCCTTCATCATATACAATAACTTAACATCTGTTCTATTCTTAAAACAATCTTTAACCATTAACTTTTTTAACCTTGATCTTGCCAAATGAAAGATCTACCAGCTTTGCACAATCACAGCAACATAAATAAAATTATTACACCCATACAGCATCCTATTAATATAGTAGCCTATTATGTGATGGTATGGAAAATCCTTATCAATTCATTGAATTGTTTTGAATAAAACCAAGGTAAAGGTTTTTAATGTGTATATCTGAATAGGCTGCTTTATGTACAGAATGTATTTTTACTTATTTGATTAAATGAGTTTACTGTGCCTGAAGACCTGATGTTTAATCCAACCATCAGTAAGAGAACATTCCTCGAGTATCAATTATGAGGGTAATGACCAATGAATGTTTTCTATTGTGTAACGAAACCCTTAAAGTTTCATCATTATTCCAGGATGAAAGTGGAACCCATGCAGATTCACCTGAAAATCCTGTGATTTTGGCTGTGACTAAGTTAAAAACTTGGTACCCGGATCTTATAATAGCTTGTGATGTAAGTATATTTTCATGTCTTAAGATTTTTTGCTTATGGTGGAGATAAAATCTTACTCTTATGGCTCCCCACTCCTCCTCATTATAGCAAACATGGATTCTAATCCATTTTAATTCTGGCATCTCAATAAAGTGCTGATAAATTTCTCTGTGATTCTTGGGTTAGGTTGAGTCCCAAACCATGAAGAATGTGGTCCAATTCTGTACCAAGTTATGTGCATATGGTACACCCTTTGGATGGCTAGATTTTTATTATAACAAGGTACTGCTAGGCACTAATAATAATATAATATCATATGGCCTCGGGTGCCGGGTGCAAGCTTCGTTATTTGACACCCAGAGGGTAGCTTGCATGTTGAATTTTGTTGTTCCTTGACTATTAAAGTCAAGGAGGTTAGATGTTAGATATCTAAGCTCCTTGAACACTATAGCACTTTCTAGTAGAGAAATGAGGAACTTTGTGTTGTAGGAAACTCCTGAGATTAATTTTGCCATTATGAACTCTGCGTACTGAATTCAAATGGGTTCTTTGACATGCCAACATCATATGACATGCGTATCGTATTTTTGCCGCCTTTCAAAAATCACTTACCACGGCCAGGAGCGAACCTGCAATCTTGGGGTTAGTAGACCGACACGATATGCACTCACCCACCGTGGCAAGCTACAGCTAGGCACTCATGTCATGTCTCTAGTCTACAAGTTTGCATAGTTCATTAACTTTCTCCCACCGAGCCTTTTGCCTTTTGAGAAATTACATTTTCCAAAATCGAGTTGTTTTTTTAAAACTCCATTACATACAATTACACAGTATAGGTGCATGGTAGTATTTGATATATTAATATATTATATTATGACTGCGATTACCCGTCGCGGCTTCTCCCGCGAATAATGTAGTTTTAAAGAGTAGACTTAGCAACATCTCAATCATGAATGCTATGACTTATTTATTATTTAATTGTGATAATAATAATGATGATAATTAGTAAAGACCGTAAACAATTAGACAATAAAGACAATATAACTCAACAATGGCATATAAATATCAAAATCTCACGAACGTCACGTCGCATTGCATGCATAAAATTCGACTCAAAATCACAACATGGTTTCCAACCACAAACTTAAATTTAAAATAAATGAGATATATTAAACACACTGACAAAACACAAAATCCATTTACCTCAATTCCTATGAAAAAGAAGTACACATCATAAAATTACACAAATCACACATTTCCCCCTTTCACCTCATAATATACACCACATCGAAAATACCTTAGACACGTGTCTGCTTATTTTTAACTGTTAGTTTATATGCCGAGTGTCATACCCCTCTCGTGAGATATTCTTATTCAATGAAATGCAGGTTTAACCCCCCTTAACACCCCTCTAGAACCTGAATATCCAAAAATTCTTCCATAGTCGACATTTTCGACATACAACGAACATATCCCCCAAAATTTCATGTTTCTAACTTCAATAATTTTAGCTGGGCAATGATGAGTGAGTCAGTCAGGACACTCTCTTTTATATAATGGAGAAAACCCTTAGACACGTGTCTGCTTATTTTTAATGATTAGTTTATATGCCGAGTATCACATCCCCAAATGAAACCACTCGTGAGATATTGATAATCAATGAAATGCAGGTTTAACCCCCTTAACACCCCTTTAGAACCTGAATATCCAAAAATCCTTCCTTAGTGGACGTTTGTTTTCCAGAAATCCTCCCCTCCCATGGGGCCCTTAAATTGGATTTATGAAAAAACGGTCAAAAACCTATCTACTTATTTTTAAACTGATTTTCTTCCCCTGAGTTTCAAAATTCTCGCCTATGTCGTTTAAGAGATAAACGCTCTGTATCCTTAAACCCCACTTTTCCACCGTTTTCACCTCATAATATTGCGCAATAGGGAGGCGAGAAGGCAGCTCAACGTCACCTGGGGAGGTCACAAACTGAAACACTGGGTTCATCCTAAATACTTAGGAGTAAAGCTGGATCGCGCGCTGACCTATGAACAGCATTGCATGGACACCAAACGGAAGGTATGCACCAGGAACAACATCGTTCGGAAGCTCACAAACACCAGATGGGGAGCTCAGCCTAGTGTCCTGCGTACAACTGCCCTTGCTCTGAGTTTCTCTGCTGCAGAATATGCTGCCCCAGTCTGGAGGAACTCTGCTCATGCCAACCAAGTAGATGTTGCCCTCCATGAGACAGGCCGCATTGTTACAGGCTGTCTACGTCCAACTTCTGTCGATAAGATCTTTCTGCTTATGGGAGTAGCACCTCCAGAAGTTAGAAGACAAGTAGCAGCAGAAGTATAGAAGAAAAAGCAAGAAACAGATCCAAGACATCCAATGTATGGACTTGGATGTCCATCCACCTAGGCTAAAATCAAGAAAGAGCTTCCTCCAAACAACAATATCAATTCATTCCTCAGCTGAAGCTCGCCGAATTGAACTTTGGAAAGCAAAATCACCAGGAGGATCGTGGGAAATGAAGGAGAAGCCGGCAGCTGGCTACCACCTACAATACGAATCCTGGAAAACGCTAAACCGACTGAGAACTGGTGTGAGTCGGTGAAAAAGCAATTTAATGAAGTGGGGATACACTGCTGAAGAACTTTGTAGATGTGGTGAAAGACAAAACCCTGAGCACCTTCTGAATTGCAGCATGTTATCAAGACCATGTACTATGCAGGACTTGATAGAAGCCAATGACTGTGCCATTCTAACAGTTGAACACTGGAGTAATGAAATTTAGTGTAATTTATATGTATATATGTATGTGTTTTGGACTCGTATAAATAAATAAACCTCATAATATGTACCACATCGAAAAACCCTTAGACACGTGTCTGCTTATTTTTATGATTAGTTTATACGCCGAGTATCACATCCCCATATGGAACCACTCGTGAGATATTGTTATTCAATGAAATGCAGGTTTAACTTCCTTAACACACCTATATTACCTTAATATCCAAAAATCCTTCCTTAGTGGGCGTTTTCGACATACACTAACATATCCTCAAAATTTCATGTATCTATCTTTAATAGTTTTGGCTGGGTGATGATGATTGAATATTCGAAAATCCTTCCTTAGTGGATTTTTTTTTTCCCTCCAGAATTTCTCCCCTCCCCATAGGTCCCTTAAATTGGATTTTTGAAAAAATGGTTGAACACCTATTTACTTATTTTTTAAGCTGATCTTTTTACCCCTGAGTTTCAAACTTCTCGCATATGTCGTTTAAGAGATACACGCTTCGTTAGGAATCCTTCAACCCTCACTTTTCACCGCTTTCACCTCATAATGTAACACCACATCGAAAAACCCTTAGGCACGTGTCTGCTTATTTTTAATGATTAGTTTATGTGCAGAGTATCACATCCCCAAATTATTTCTTTATTTATCGTATTTATCGCCAAATGAAACCACTCGTGAGATATTGTTATGAGATATTGTTATTCAATGAAATGCAGGTTTAACCCCCTTAACATACCTTTATTACCTTAATATCCATCCTTCCTTAGGGGACGTTTTCGACATACACGAACATATCCCCGAAATTCCATGTTTCTAACTTTAATAGTTTTGGCTGGGCGATGATGATTGAATATCCGAAAATCCTTCCTTAGTGGATGTTTTGTTGTTTTTTTTCTCCAGAATTTCACTCCTCCCCATGGGTCTCTTAAATTGGATTTATGAAAAAACGGTCGAACACCTATTTACTTTTTTTTACCCCTGAGTTTCAAACTTCTCGCATATGTTGTTTAAGAGATACACGCTCTGTTAGAAATCCTTCAACCCTCACTTTTCACCGCTTTCACCTCATAATGTACACCACATCGAAAAACCCTTAGACACGTGTCTGCTTATTTTTAATGATTAGTTTATATGCAGAGTATCAATCCCCAAATTATTTATTTATTTATCGTATTTATCCCCAAATTAAACCACTCGTGAGATATTGTTATTCAATGAAATGCAGGTTTAACCCCCTTAATACTCCTTTAGAACCTGAATATTCAAAACTCCTTCCTTAGTGGACGTTTTTGACATGGCTCATCAGCGGGCTCTTGGTGTCCTAGACGAAACCCAGCACAAGACACGGCACAAACCTAGAAAAATTACGGAGTTTAAATTCACTGGCCCTGAAAGCCGATATACCATCCTTTTGGAAGCCTTCATAGGGAGGTTATGGCTGCTTGAGCTTTTAGTTCTCGCAGTAAAGAGGCGCAGGTGCGATTCATAAAAAGAGAGGTAGTGCCCAGTTACTTACTCCTGTGGGGATCCGGGCCGGGACACCAAGAGCCCGCTGATGAGCCAGCTTGGTGTCCTAGGCGAAATCCCACACAAGACACGGCACAAACCTAGAAAAATTGAGTTTTAATTCACTGGCCGTGAAAGCCAATATACGAATAAATAAGTTACTTTTTAGTGGTTAAAGTAAAGTGACTCTGATGTATGGCCACAATCTAGATTTAATATTCTCAATTTTTTCCTTAACTACCAACCTTCTCTAGATATTAATTTTAAATTTGCAGTTGAACATCAACTGCTTTCAAGCAACTACCTCAATTTTGTGAAATGAAATTATATTGGTCCCAATAACTACAACCCATAGGGTATACACAAAATTGTTTTGTTTAACTCCACCCTGATTTTTATCAGACAGAAATCCATATGATCTGTTACAGTGAGGTACATGATAACAGATTGTACAACAAAGAAACGTACAAAACCTAATTTAAGCCTTTCTTTCTGGAAGCTGCCCTCCTGCAACCAATCCATACCTGTCAATACCAAGTCATGACTCCTCTGACATTGATGTAGGCCTGCACACTTCAAGACATACTGTCTACCAATTCATCAAGGCATCCTTGATCCAGCCTGTCCCATTCTTCGACAGCATTCCGATTGATGTCTGCCTATGTACATGGAGGGCTCCTGTGGCCCTGTGTAGTCCATTTCAATAATTCGCACACATTCTTAATTGAATTCAGATCCGGGGAACATGCAGGCCACTCAAGTGACCCTGCTCTCCTGGAAATAAGTCATTTACCAGTTGCATGTTGCACTCTGGTGTCGTCCTGCACTCTGGTGTTGTCTTGCAAACAGAACCTGTCACCAACTTGTTGATTGAAAGGGAGCACAGATGGTTTATAAATGGTGTCCCAATATGCCTTTACCTGCAGACTGCTTTCAACACTAATGAGCTGCTGCCATATAATATTCAGGGCCAAGTCATGATGATCCACCACTCTGCTAGACCCACAGGTTGTCCGAGGCGTTCGATGTTTCCAGGCCGTCTCCATATGCAACTCCGATGATTATCATGGGCAAGGGTGATCTACACTCATCCGTGAAGAGAATAAATTACCATTGATAAGGGTCCAATCGTCATGCTCTCACACTCACTTGTACTGGGCACTATGGTACCACAGGGTTAGTAGGAGAGTTCACCATGGACACCACCTAGCATGCAGATTCACATTATCTCAACAATTGTGAATGGTTTGTGGTTTAACAGCCATGTCAGTGGCCTCCATAAAGTCATTGTGGAACTGCATTGCATTGTTATTATACCGGGTCTTTCACTCAAAGTGCGGCCAGCAGCGCGGCGCGTAGAGGCAGCTCGCTGAGCTTAGGGTCGAGAGTCCGAAGCATCAATCCAACAGCACTTCCTTCCTTATTGACCCGTTAATAAATATTAACGTGCATTCCAGTCGTATCCGCGGGCGGCTGCTGTTGCAAACTTGATCTTCACGGTATCTATTGGTGACTGTCCGAACTAGTGAGCCGGCAACCTTCAGCGTGTCTGTCTTGTCGATGGCTCGCTCGTGTGGCTAATGTTGGCACTTAAGTTTTGAGAACTCGAGGTCTCACGATCGGCTCCGTTCGAGCCCGAACGGCGGCCATTTTGTTCTGGTTGTTGAGATAAACAAATGAAGTTGAAGGAATTCTTGCAAGAAGGAAAGATGTGAGAACTAAATCTCTGGTGTAAAACGGGGATTATCTGGCCTTAGGCCAGGTAAACTTCCTTTCCCCGATATAATTTCGTCTCTACGTGATTTACATTTACCGCCCACCGTTGAGAAATCTCTGTCATCGGATTAAATATGTAGACATGAAGAAAACGCAATGTATGAAGTTTGGCTACAGGAATACATCTCTTTATTAAGGTTTGTTTGTATTAAAAGTTATTGGAACTATTTGTGACCTGAAAATGTGAATTGGTCGTCGATACGAGTATTTGTGTTGGTGTTATTCTACATATTTTATATGTTGCAGTCTTGAGCTGTTGAATAATTATCTTAGCGCAGTTGGCATTTATTTTGCCGTTAGTAAGTCACTTGGTTTGTAGAACCGAGTAGGCCTAAGCATGAAGAGAAAGTTCCAATACCTTATTTTTAACTTGATGTAATACACTTATTTATATGTATTTTGGGAGGGTTGTGTTTTATCTTTTTTCTGACGTGCCGTGCTGTGTAATGTTCAGATCTCATTTTGTTTTGAGCGAGGAATTTTCCTAACCTTAAATTTTTTTCGTTACAGTTAATTTTCCTTTTCCTCGTCTCGTTAGCGTGGTCTCTTAAAGACTCTGTTTAAAATATCTCCACTTATGATATGTATTTTATTTTTTCCATGGTCCGTTGCCTGGATACTCTCCGGGATTGTTATCTGATTTCGTTTTTCTCGGAAACAATGTAATTAATTTTTCATGTCGACTTGAAGTGAGTCATATTGGATTTTCATGCCGTACGCACGTACCTTGCCTTTGCTCCTGAGTAACTAAAAGATTTCAAGAATTATCTTATTAATTTCCAAGAGATATCTTCTTGGTGGTTTGAACTTGTCATTCTTCGAACCTATACGATGTTAATGTATATTTTTTTCGGAATCTAATTCTACTGATGTAGAGTATAATTGGTTCTCGCATAATGGGACTTCTTCATTGAAATTGGGTAATTAAATTCCATCTCCTTCTTAATTTTTATTGGTTCCTTGCTTCTTGATTATTATTTTGTTGGTTCTATTTTTTACCTTTTATGTTACTTCTTTTTCTTTAACATGCATGTAAAGATGTTCTTTCCTTCAATTATATTTAATGTTATGAAATGTGATTCGTGTTTTCTTCAAGTTTAGTTTTAGTGCTCTTCTCTCAATTTAAATGCAACCTGGGTATGGTAATTTGTCCAGCCGTTCCACACACATACCCTAGTTGCTCTCTGTTATTATTTATCGTTTTCTCTCTTAGTGTTTCTGAAGGTAACTTGTGGGTACATATTTTGGTACCTAGTCGCGTGGTTTTGTTTCCACCTTGTATTTTGTTGAGAGAATGTGTACTGGGTTTGACTTGGAGAAAGCATAGGCATAAAAGGGTTACTTATTCTGAAAAAAATCTTGTATTAATCCTATGTGATTTTATGTTTCATGTCGACTATAAATGGAGCAACGGAATCTTGGGGCAGCTTACAGTTTGACCAAAGAAGAAATTATCTATGAACTCCTGATTAGAGGTTCTACTTCCTCTGGAAATAGGGAAAAGGATCTGATATTACTGAATGCAGTTTCGGATAATCCTGTACGTGTACCAAACTGGAGGAAATTTGACTGGACGTTAGGTAAGTCCCTTATTGTACCATCTGTTGAAAGTTTAATTGTGGTTTTTCATTCGTTAAACTCTGACTGTGCTCCGTCTAGTTCTCAACTTATCAGATTTAAGGTCCGCTGTTCACATTGGTACCATCGCCTTCGTGATTTAATAGAAGTTTGGCAGGATAGAGATCCTGAATTCCATTTAAAATTAATTTCTCTGCGTGCTAAACTTGTTGATTGCTTTTTTGCGTTATTCCCAAATAATAGTGAGAGTGCGAGTGTTAACCCTGATGTGTGTGCAAATGAAGGGGTTCCTTCTATTAGTGGATTGAACGAATTGGTGCATAATATCAGTGTTGAAAGCAATTTAGGAAGTTTTGGTGGATCTTTGTCGAATCATAGTGAACCTGCAACTATGTATAATCAGGAAAACTATCCAAGTGCGTGCAGAATATCTGAGGTTAGGTCTGAGTGTAGCAATGTCAGAACAGGGTCGACCTCATCACGTCATAACCTTGAAAATCTTGATGATATAAATGTTTCCTTTGCTAATGTGTCCATTTCTGGTGCTGCGAGCAACCAGGTTAGGGGTAATTTATCAAATGCTAGGTCGAATGATGAAAGATTATCGCCCCTATGTTCTGAAAATCCTATTAATTTAGAACATGTGTCATCTAATGTAAATAATAATACTCGTGGGGAGTTTAAAATGGGAATTAAGTTTGGTAGTGTACCTCATCCTTTAAATGCTTGCATCCAAAATCTAGAGATGTGCAACGGTAACGATGCTAACCTGTTAATAAAATTTTTAAAGCAATTTATTGACCTTGCTGACAATGCTGTAAGATTTGGGTGTCCTGATAGTCAAATTTTCAACCTGATCTTTCCTTATACCTCTGGTTTATTGAGAGAAAAGTTAATTGTAGCCATGGAAGGTTGTTATTCCATTGATCGATTTCATCGTGAAATATTAAGTTCATTTATTCCTAGTCGTGCTTTGAGTATGCTGATGCATAATTTTTTCTATAGAGTTCAGAGATTCGAAGAGTCTTTAAATGATTATGTAACTGATATCAAGTCTTATGCTAGAGTTATTTCTGTACAATTAAGTGAACAACAAATTGTGGCTTCTATATTGGAAGGGATTAATCCAGAAAGCAGGTCATACTTGACAACATGCAGTATTCCCGTAAATTTCTCTGATTTAAACAGATTTGTGTTGAATTCGGGTATTATCAAACATTCCGATTCCTTGAGAGTTGCCAATGTTCCTCCACCTAATTTTAATTCTAATCTATCTCAGGATTCTGGAAATCCTATCTGTTATGATAGCTCGCAAGGCCCTCGTTTCCAAAATAGAAATTCCTTCGATTCGGGTAATCGCACGTCGAATAACAGGAGAAGATGTGATACTTGTGGATCATTTCAACATATTGCTAAATGGTGTACGAGGAGACCTAAACATAACCCATGACTAAATCGTAAGGAGACTTCTTCGGATTGCCATGCGTCAAATAGTTCTAAAATAAACTCTATGGAGGTAAATAATTATTTTGATGATGTCAGAAGTCTTAAACCTAAAGTGAGGTTATGTAGTCGCATTTCTGAAGTTTCTAAACATTGTTCCCCATTTATTGATATTTGGGTAAATAACGAACCTGTTACTGCTCTGATCGATTCGGGTAGTGTGAAATCATTTTTAAGTAAAAACTGGTTTGAAAATATGAGGTCAGTATGCAAATTTGGAAAACTTATTAAAGAACCGAACAATTTTGTGTCAGCGAACTGTTCTAGTCTTGAAGTTTTAGGATTGGTAAACTTAAAGATCCGCATTTTAAATTTCACTTGGAGATATGATTTTTGGGTTGCAAATAATTTATCTTGCGACGCCATTATGGGTGCTGATTTTTTGTCTCATGTTGGGTTGTTACTAGACCTTAGAAACAGGTCATGTTGGTTTCGTTTTAAGCCTAATTTAAAATTAAACTTCAAGCCTTGTCTTAGTTTTTCCGGAGTGAATTCCTCCAAAGTTATATCTGGTTCTGACACCATTGAGGAGTTTAATTTTGAAAATCTTAAACCTGACCAAGCTGATAAACTTCGTGAACTGTGTTCATCCTTCCCTGAGGTTTTGACGAATAAGTTAGGGGTGACCAATCTATTGGAATACAAGATTGTCGTTTCTGATTATATTCCAGTCAGTTCGCCACCGTATAGACTAGCCCCTCCCAAGATGAAAATCTTGAAAGAGATAATCGACGAGATGTTAGATGAAGGGATCATTAGTAAGTCTACTTCCTCGTATTCGTCACCTATTTTCTTGGTGCCTAAATCTGACGGTAAATTTCGTCCAGTTGTTGATTATCGAGCTCTTAATAAAAAGGTTATTCAGCAGTCCATCCCGCTTCCTGATCTGAGATCTTGCTTTGCATGGTTTAGGGGTGCTAACTGGTATACGATTTTAGATCTGAATCGCGCGTACTTTCAGATTCCATTAACTGAAGATTCTAAACATCTAACAGCCTTCTCCACTGACTGGAATCTCTTTCATTTTAACCGTTTACCATTTGGGATCTCCACGGGTGCGGCCATCCTAAGCCGATTGCTAGATATGGTATTTGATGGAATCAAGTTCAAGTTTGTGTATCATTATTTAGACGACGTAGTCATATTCAGTGAGAACTTTGATGATCATCTGGAACATATTGGTGAGGTTATGTCTCGTCTAAAGAAAGCTGGTCTTACCGTAAAACCATCTAAAGTTTCCTTTGCTAAACCCAAGATTTCATTTTTGGGACATATCGTAACATCGTCTGGAATTTCTGTGGATCATTCGAGAACCCAAGCGATTCGTGACTTTAAGCCCCCTAAGAATGTTAAAGGTGTATCAAGGTTCATCGGTATGATGAACTATTTCCGTAAGTTCATTAACAATTTCGCTCAGCGTGCTGCTCCTATAAATATGTTGAGGAAGAAGGGAGTTAATTTTGTTTGGGGTCCTTCGCAAGAAGCAGCATTTGAAGATTTGAAATTAGCTTTGATAAATGCACCTATTTTGTCCATCCCTGATTTCTCCAAAACCTTTATTGTGCAAACGGATGCCTCCAATAGTGCTGTTGGTGCAGTGTTACTACAAGACCATGGAAAAGGTAGATTACCTATTGCGTACACTTCCCGCACTCTGAATGATGCAGAAAGAAATTACTCTGTTTATGAACTCGAAGGTTTGGCCGTCATGGATGCTCTTGAAAAGTTCAAGTTGTATATCGAACATGTACCCTTCGAGTTAGAAACAGATAACCAAGCCTTGAGTTGGGTTCTTGGCAGACCTAGGAAAACTGGTCGAATAGCTCGTTGGGCCACTCGAATTTCTTCCTTTAAGTTCTCTGTACGTCACATCCGAGGGAGTGAAAATGTCATCGCTGATTGTTTAAGTCGGATGTATGGTGACACTAATGTTGAGGTTGAGGAAAATGTGAAGTGTAACGCAATTTTGGAACATAACATGTCAAACGTAATTCTGTCTAACTGTCCCATGTTGTTTCGGGATGTATCTGAATATCAAAAGGAAGATCCAGTTCTAAGTGAGATTATAAGAAAATTAGAGGTTGGTGAAGTTGCAAAACCGTATTCATTAAGGAATGGAATCTTGTGTTGTTTGGCCCGTTCTGATAGAACACCTAAGATTGTTCTTCCCACTGTTTTAGTAGGCGAGATCTTTAAATACTTTCATGAGTCTCCTATCGGTGGACATTTAGGAGTATATAAGACCAGATTAAAGGTGAGGCAAAATTTTATCTGGAAGGGTATGGATGGTGACATCAGAAGACTGGTAAATAATTGTACAACATGTAAATTGGCAAAACCATCTCCTAACACTAAGGTTGGAATGTTATCGTCTCAACTTTCCGATAAACCAATGGAAAGATTGTTTGTAGATTTTGTCGGCCCGATGCCGCTGTCGAAGCTGGGTAACCGTTTTGTACTGGTTTGTACGGATGGCTTCAGTCGTTTTAACTGGTTGTTCCCAACTCGCTCAGCTACCACTGAAACGGTAATTAAATGTCTTAACCATATTTTTGCTGTTTTTGGCCCCTGCCAATTTCTGGTATCAGACAACGCGAAATGCTTTACATCACATGTTTTCCGCAATTTTTGTTTCGAGTTATCCATTTCCCATGTGACATCTTCTATCTATTATCCTAAAGGATCGTATGCTGAGAGGGTGAACAGGAATCTTCGAGCTGCGTTAATTGCTTACCATCATAAGGACCATAGATTATGGGACAGTTGCATTCCTTGGTTGACTTATTCGTTCAACACGGCGGTGCATGAATCTCATCGTACCACCCCTTTCAATTTAATGTTCTCCTTCGTCCCAAATTCCCCTATATCTAATTTGTGGACTATTAATCAATTGTTGCCTGATAAAGTCATGAATGAGAACGTACGTTCTATTTGGAAAAAGGCCAAAACATATATGAAGGTGGCACACGAGAAACTTCAACAGAGGTATAATAGAGGACGTAAACCTACGTCACTTCAGATTGGGGACATGGTTTTTGTCAAGAATTTTTCTGTTAAGGAAGTTGGTTCTAGAGAATCTGGCAAGCTAGTCACAAGATTCCGTGGCCCTTGTGAAATTATAAGTTTTATCACTCCGGTGACATTACTTGTAAAGGACCCTCAGAAAAAGAAAATATTTAGGGTGCATATGTCTCATGTTAAGAGAGGTTGTGATGTTTCAAATTAATGATCATAAAGTTGTATTTTAAATTTGTAAAAGCAAGGAATCTCAAAAATTTGATGGGGAAACCTTAGTTAAAACTTAGTTATGTATATTCTGTAGCCAAAATTTTTCCTAAATCATGTTTAAACTATGGACTTGTCGTAACTGATGTTAATCAAAAAGTGTGATGAAGAAAGAAATGGACCATTGCTGTCGGAGTACGATTTGATTTCAGATCAAATGTTGGTGATATCGTCATCCTGTTTGAAGAGCGTTGTGACTGTCGCGAATGTCCAGGGCCCGGACGTCGTGATGCTAAGCCGTGACCTCAGCACTGAGAATGACCGAGTCTCCTCCATCCTATGAAGACTTATTTCTGTATTTTTTTGTATCCCAAAAAAAAGATTGTACTACTGCCAAGTAAGAGTTGGAATTTTACGCATGTTGGTGATTTTCAGATGCATGAAAAAACTTGGGTGTATCTAATCATGGAACGATCAGTTTGGTGTACTAGGTGTTGTGAGAACTGATGTATGTTTTCAGGTCATATTTTCTCGGTGTATCTTTTACCCCCAACCATAAACTTGTGAACAATTGTTGCCTATTGTCCAGCATTGTGTGGGGGAGAGATGACCCGTTAATAAATATTAACGTGCATTCCAGTCGTATCCGCGGGCGGCTGCTGTTGCAAACTTGATCTTCACGGTATCTATTGGTGACTGTCCGAACTAGTGAGCCGGCAACCTTCAGCGTGTCTGTCTTGTCGATGGCTCGCTCGTGTGGCTAATGTTGGCACTTAAGTTTTGAGAACTCGAGGTCTCACGATCGGCTCCGTTCGAGCCCGAACGGCGGCCATTTTGTTCTGGTTGTTGAGATAAACAAATGAAGTTGAAGGAATTCTTGCAAGAAGGAAAGATGTGAGAACTAAATCTCTGGTGTAAAACGGGGATTATCTGGCCTTAGGCCAGGTAAACTTCCTTTCCCCGATATAATTTCGTCTCTACGTGATTTACATTTACCGCCCACCGTTGAGAAATCTCTGTCATCGGATTAAATATGTAGACATGAAGAAAACGCAATGTATGAAGTTTGGCTACAGGAATACATCTCTTTATTAAGGTTTGTTTGTATTAAAAGTTATTGGAACTATTTGTGACCTGAAAATGTGAATTGGTCGTCGATACGAGTATTTGTGTTGGTGTTATTCTACATATTTTATATGTTGCAGTCTTGAGCTGTTGAATAATTATCTTAGCGCAGTTGGCATTTATTTTGCCGTTAGTAAGTCACTTGGTTTGTAGAACCGAGTAGGCCTAAGCATGAAGAGAAAGTTCCAATACCTTATTTTTAACTTGATGTAATACACTTATTTATATGTATTTTGGGAGGGTTGTGTTTTATCTTTTTTCTGACGTGCCGTGCTGTGTAATGTTCAGATCTCATTTTGTTTTGAGCGAGGAATTTTCCTAACCTTAAATTTTTTTCGTTACAGTTAATTTTCCTTTTCCTCGTCTCGTTAGCGTGGTCTCTTAAAGACTCTGTTTAAAATATCTCCACTTATGATATGTATTTTATTTTTTCCATGGTCCGTTGCCTGGATACTCTCCGGGATTGTTATCTGATTTCGTTTTTCTCGGAAACAATGTAATTAATTTTTCATGTCGACTTGAAGTGAGTCATATTGGATTTTCATGCCGTACGCACGTACCTTGCCTTTGCTCCTGAGTAACTAAAAGATTTCAAGAATTATCTTATTAATTTCCAAGAGATATCTTCTTGGTGGTTTGAACTTGTCATTCTTCGAACCTATACGATGTTAATGTATATTTTTTTCGGAATCTAATTCTACTGATGTAGAGTATAATTGGTTCTCGCATAATGGGACTTCTTCATTGAAATTGGGTAATTAAATTCCATCTCCTTCTTAATTTTTATTGGTTCCTTGCTTCTTGATTATTATTTTGTTGGTTCTATTTTTTACCTTTTATGTTACTTCTTTTTCTTTAACATGCATGTAAAGATGTTCTTTCCTTCAATTATATTTAATGTTATGAAATGTGATTCGTGTTTTCTTCAAGTTTAGTTTTAGTGCTCTTCTCTCAATTTAAATGCAACCTGGGTATGGTAATTTGTCCAGCCGTTCCACACACATACCCTAGTTGCTCTCTGTTATTATTTATCGTTTTCTCTCTTAGTGTTTCTGAAGGTAACTTGTGGGTACACTTATCTTAATTATGACATAAGCGGTGACAGCAGCACGCTGCGATATGCTCGTCTGACCCTTATAGCTGCACTTTCTACCTAGAGCGCTGGGCCGGCCGCAC
The DNA here is from genome assembly GCA_946902985.2 of Meconema thalassinum. Taxonomy (NCBI): domain Eukaryota; kingdom Metazoa; phylum Arthropoda; class Insecta; order Orthoptera; family Tettigoniidae; genus Meconema; species Meconema thalassinum. The sequence goes on from OX336388.2 coordinate 1,216,048,925, forward strand.
TTTGAGTGAAAGACCCTGTAGTTCCTGCAGGCCTGAATCCAAAGGTATTGGTCCTCAGTGGCCGGCTGTCATCCGGTACAAGGCATGCTGTCCTGGTTTCTTGGAAGCGATTCCAAAAATCATGACATCACTACAGTTCATTCTGATCACTTGGGCTACGTTCCGAACGGACAACCTTGCTCACGCAAAGTCTCAATACGGGTCTGATCAATTGGTGTGGATCATTTATACCGACAGAATCATTCATTTCAGCGTGTACTTACAATCTTTGGTGCACGAGAATTCACTACTGTTTGCACAAAATATCCAAAACATAGCGGCACCTATAGCCCTGCTTCTTTGTACAGGAATTGCATGTATGGTTGCCTGTGAAGGAAAACTATAAGGGTGTCCCCAGCATTACAGGTATGCATGACAATTTGGTGGATATGTGTATGTATGACCTCAATGTTCTGCCCCATAAAATAACCACCACCAAAATCACTATTTCATGCTTTTGAAGGACCAGCAGGGTTGACAACCTCAGTATTTCGTTCCTACAAGCCTTACAAACGTTGACTGCATATATCAGCCCAGTGATGTGAAAATGAAAATCCACAGCCTGCTTCCAGTCTCCGACCGGGTCAGGAATGGAATGAATGAAGCCCCCATCTAGCGGCGAGGATATGAACTGTGCCTGCTGCCGAGGCCTGATGCACTCCTCTAGCCCAGTGATGTACATACAAAAAAAAAAAATTTAGAACAAAATAAGGATCATTCACAGTCTAACACTTAAATAGGTGTTTTCATGATGCAATACAGTACAATAGGGCATGGAATATCTCCAACTGTGCTTTATGAAAGTATGCCAAACTTATGTTGAAATGTGTAAAACAATCATTACCACAACAACAGATCTCCATCAAAATCGTATTCTTTTTTCCCCTACAGTTCTTAAAATTGAGTGATTTGTGGTGATAGTGATTGATACATCTAGATCATGGATTCTCAAACTTTTTAAGAATTGTACCCTTAAATCATGACTAGTTTTCTGTTGTAACCCACCATAATTTCTTAAAAATGAAGGTTGAAATAATGGTAGTACAGTATTAGAAATGTGACAAAGAATTTATATTTAAATAATTTAAATGTTCTGGTTTAACATAATGTGTTTTAGTATGGTTAAGATCAGTTTAAAAAGAGTTTTATCGTTAATGTTTCAAGCAAACATTTTAAAAATGTTTGAAAATAATGAAAAAGGTATTATCATACACTCTCTTATCTAAAATTTCAATATAATTACTGGTATAAAGTTCAAAATGGTTGTTAATCAATATTAATTGTCTTTCAATGGGATGAATGTGCCTGCATATCTTGACACAGTTTCCCGATGTCCACTTGACGAGGTGAGGCTTTCAAGCGAAGGTCCGGCTCTATATTTAGCTTATTGTGGTACTTATTTTTCAGGTATACCATGGATGAAAAAGCACTCTCACATAGGTTCATTGTTGAGAAAGGCATCATGAACTTGAGTTTGAGGTATTAAGGGGTGGAACTACGAGGTCATCTGCCCATCATGAACTTGATAGCATAGCAGAGGATATTCAACTTGTCTCTGCAACTAGAAGTTTGTCAAAGATGTTTTCTTGAAAATGCATTTGATTGTTTTGTCACGGGACAGTTGAATGATTTTTTTCTTTTCTTGAAAAGTAATCTGGTAGCCTGAAGTCTCTCGCCACAGGAAAAGGGTCATAAATCCAGAACTCGCTGTCTATAGGCACCGTGCATGCACGCTGGTTAAGTACTAGTGGCGCTGCACAGCGCTTGCTCTGCAAATTAATTGTGGACCTCGGATCGTTGTTGAAAGTCAGGCAGAAAATGGAAATTTGGAATCGAATGTGCCTTTGTTTTCAATAAAGCGTACAAGATTTTCTCTCTCAACGAGAGCCATAGGTGAAAACTTATGCTTAAGTAGACATGTCGATCAAGTGAAGGAAATAAAGAGAGATGATATTTCAGTCATCTCAGCAGAAGTGATGCGGCAAACATCCCTGACACAAATACCATATAAGGGGGCGTGGTAGCACAGCGATCAAGCTGTTTGCCTCTCACCAAGGTAGACCGGGCTTGATTCCCGGTCAATATATGTGAGATTTTCGAAGTGAAATGCCATGTCCTGTGGTTAAGTCCACGTAAAATGGAGGTCTCTTGGCTCATGACCGCGAGATTAACGGTCACGTAAAACTACAAGCTCGCTCAGCCACCATATAATGTGACACTCCATGTAAGTGTTATTCTATTGTTTGGTTTCTCCACATACTGTATTCATTCAAGTAGGCCCAATTGTAACACAGGCCTTCTTTTGAATTCATTTCAATAGGGTGATTCGGAACGAAATGTAGCAATACTCTTTCCCTGCTGGAGAAGGGGATCTTGAAAGCACATTGCAAGTGCACTTCATTTTGTCAACAATGAATGTTCTGTTTCTAAGACTAGTTTGCCACAAAGTGATGAGCTTTATCCGAGGAAAGAATTAAGACATAACTATTAATTAACCCTTGCGTTACATGATGGATGAATAAAATAAGCCAGAAATACATGTAAAAGTGTGATTGATTTTTGTTGAGTTCTGTAGAATGCTATGTGCTAGAACAAGGCTGTAAATTTAAGCCCTCGATACTTTCACTTGCTTTTCTTTCACCTCTTGTCGAATCCCTTTTGAAACGGCCAGTCTTCCTCTTCCTGTACCGTATTCAAAAAAGATTGTAGGTACATATGCTGGATTCCGAGGATGACCAGATTGCTGGCTACCAATGAAGTCAAGTCAACCCCTGGCACTATCCAGCCCATGACGGGCTAAGGCCGACCAAGCGACCGCTGCCCAGCCATATGGCCTGCAGATATTGGGGTGACGCGTGATCAGCGCGTCGGGTCCCCTCGGCCGTTAATCTTGGTATTCGTGATCGGGGCGCTGTCTCACTGTCAGACAGCTACTCAATTGTCCTCACGAGGCTGAGTGCACCCCGTTCCAACCCTCACGTCAGTTTTAAAATCCCTGACGGAGCCGGGGATCGAACCCGGGGCCTCCGGGTGAGAGGCAGGCGCGCTACCCCAACACCTATGGTGTTGATTCCCAGGGTTATTTATTTATTTAGCGTATGGCAATAACAAAACTGAATTACAACATAATAGATATACAAAATTAATTTAACTAAGTCATTAAATTTATAATTTAATATCTAAATTCTCTATCCATTGAAGGGCTGCCTCTGTCACTTCATAGAAATCGTTAAGATTTCCAGGGTACGCTCAATGGCTGCAACTTGATATAATGTGTTGGATGGTCTGATGTTCACTGCCACAATCACATTGGGGAGATGGGACCTTTCCCCAGCGGTGAAGACTCTCTGTGCAGATGCCATGGCCTGTTCGAATCCTGTTAATCGTCTTCCATACATGTCGCGGGAGTTCCATGCCTGGTGGCTTTGTGGTGGTTCTTATTAGAGTCTGATGTTCGACGTTATTAGTTCTACTCCACATTTCCAACCACTTCTTGTTCATGTTAAAGCCCATTTCTTGTAACGATTCTGCCAATATTATGGATGGCCACCTAGATTTTAATCTACTCCTTTTAAGCATAGGAACGTCAGAGTAAATTGGGAGCTGTGGAATTTTAATCAATTTTTCATATTCCTTGAGAAGGAAATCTGGTGGAGCAATGTGGCTTGGTGGTAGCCATTGTAGAGGAGTAGATCTAATGCATCCTGCTATTGTCCTCATTGCTGTATGTAGTTGAACATCAATTTTCCTCACTTGAGGGCTATTAAGCCATACTGGGGCGCAATATTCAGCAGCAGAGTAGACAAGACCTAAGGAAGAGCATCTTAAAGTTGTAGCTGTTGCACCCCATGAACTTCCACTCAACTTCTGTATGTTGTTATTACGGTTGGCTCTCAAGTTTAGGGGCTGCGACAACGCGGTCATGTAGCCCCGTGTACTTTGGGTGTGTGTAGAATCTGTCTGATAACCGGTGTTAATTGTGATGACTGTATTAGTGTGTGTTATCTGTTTTTTAATTTAAGTACAGACTGCAACTTAGAATTTTTCAAATAGTTATTACATGAGCTCAACTTTGCAGCGATGTTTTCTATGTGTTTCTTGTAGGACAAAGTTCTATCAAGAGTAACACCTAAATATTTTGGGGGGTAAAGGACTTGACCGTTGAAGGTTACGTTGTGCTTTGCATTAGCCAGTCTATTGCTAAGATGAAAACAGCTAACTTTGGTCTTCGTTGGATTTGGTGTCAATCTCCATTTCTTGAAGTAATCATGCATAATATTTAGATCTGCAGTAAGTATCTCTTCACCAGTTTCAAGGCTTCTATGTTGTGTTAATAAAGCCAGATCGTCTGCATATATGAATTTCCTTGACTCTGTTGCAGGTAGGTCAGATGTATATAAGTTGAATAGAACTGGGGCCAAAACTGAACCCTGAGGAAGACCATTGTTAAGGCTTTTCTGTCTGCTTAATTGATTGCCAAGAACCACTTGAAAATATCTCTCAGATAACATGTTGTTTAGAAGCCTTAAAATGGTTTGACAAGGAATAATACTTGCGAATTTGTACAATAGCCCTTCTTTCCATACCGTATCGTAGGCAGCTGTAAGGTCAACGAAAGCCGCAGATATTTTTAGTCGTCGTTGGAACCCAGCTTCTATATATATAGCTAAGCTAAGTACTTGATCTGTACAGCTTCTTTTAGGCCTGAAACCTGCTTGCTCAATTGGTGTGACTTCATGGATCTTTGGACCAATTCTATTAAGGATTAAACTTTCTAAAAGCTTATAACAGCAGCTCAGAAAGGCAATTGGGCGATAGCTATCAGCTTTATTTGCAGGTTTACCAGGCTTCAATATTGCAATGATTTTTGTCCTTTTCAAAGATTTTGGTACATCACCCGATGACATGTTAGTGAAGAAACCTGCAAGCCATTTACGTGTTCTGTTTCCACAATTGATGAGGAACTCAGGGTGTATTCCATCAAATCCTGGGGCCTTGCCTGCTTTCATTTCTTTTAGCGCTGTATTGATCTCAGCTAAGGTGAAGTCAACAGAAATCTCAGATCTGCAAGGTGCCGTTTGCTTAAGGTTGCTAAGTGATTTCCTAATCATTCTTGTATGTGGCTTATATGAGGGAGCTCTAGAAAAGAAAGATATTCTGTTTGCAATCTGATTCGGTGTTACTTCAGGATCTTTGCAGATAGGTGGTCGACTCCCTCCAAGTTTCCTTAAGAGTCTCCAAGCCTCTCTGCTTGACTTCTTGAAATCCAAACCCTCTGTTTTTTGTTCCCAGCATACTTTACAGGCTTCATCAAGATGTTTTAACAAATCCTTTGCAGTTTCACTGTCATTGGTGGTTAAATAGGACTGGTATAGCTGTTCACAATCATTATTCCAGCCTGGAATATACTCTTTCCTAAATCCCCTGGGCATGTACTTTTTTGCTGTTGATAGAACTGCTCCAACAAATCTTTCGTAGTTTTCACTGAGTGGGGGAATCCATCTAATCACCTTATCAAGTTCTTTTGAGAAATTAGACCAATCAGCTTTCCTAAAGTTCCATCTTGGTCTAGGGACGGATCGAATTATAGGAATTTGAATGCCTATATCAAGAATAACTCTCCGATGTTGGCTGTTTGGGAATCCTCCAAGGACCGTTCTCACTGCATTTAGAGGATGGCCGAGGGTAAGTCGTGTAGACTGAAATGATAACAGGTAACATTCGTTTTTGTAAATGTCATTTACGCCTAAATTATTTATCTTGTAATGAGGTGAATGTGAAAAATATAAAATTAAACTTACTGAATACGGTTTACTCCCCCCAGGGGTTAACAATTGGAAGGACGTGGATCAGCGACCACAGGACCGGCATTGCTTCCACTTAGGTGTCCTGGGGTCCTCACTGTGATCTTCCCTGTTGACCTCCTTTGGTCAACTTTTGTTCTTTCTCGACCCCGACGGTATTAGGGTATCCGAGGCCTAGGGAGTCTTTCACTTTCCCGCCTTATTTGGCCCTTGTCTCATATTTGCTGATGCCCTCATTCTTTAAGGAGTCAGAGCTCTACTTTTCTCTTCATGGTATCTCCTGCCTTCTGCTCAAGGTGGCAGACCCTCTATTTTATCCCTTTCCTATCTGCCTTTCAAGACTTCTCTTCCTTCCAAGTCTCTCAGTCTCATTCTTCGAGAGGTGAGGGCATTTCTTTTCTCCAGACCTTTATTTTCGTTACTACTTTTGTGTTCTTTTTAATTTCTTCTTCTAGTGTGTAAGTTAGTGATAAGAGTGTAGTTAGTGATTGTAGTTGTTGTAGTTTACATTTCACTATGATCTTCACTACCACCAAAACCATTAGGGGCCGATAACCTGGATGTTAGGCCCCTTAAAACAACAATTATCATCATCACTGCTGAGTGCCCGTGTTACTTTTTGTGCCGTAACACTTTTCTATGTGACAGTATTAAACATTAAAGACAATTGGGCTCATGAACCTGAAGAGCAGCCATTATTTGCTGGACAAAACATTCCATGAGTACATGTGATTAGTAACTAAATATGTTTGAACATGTTATATTTTTTACCAAAATGCGGTGGCTACGCTCGCGAACGAGCAGCGCTGGGTCATCGGGCAAGCTCTCTGCGGACTCTGTAGACATGGGTTCGAGGCCCACCATCGAGCGTCATTGAAATGGTTTTCCCTGGTTTCCCCATTTTCAACTCTAGGCAAATGCTGGGCGGTGCCTTCTGATAGGCCACGGCCGCTTCCTTCCACATCCTTGCCCAGTTTCACTCATCTTCATTCATTTCGTTTCTCATTAACTCCTCTCATAAGGTTTGGGTCAGGAAGGGCATCCAACCGTAAAAACCATCTGCCACATAGACTTTCATCTCCTCTCATCCCCGACCCCGATGAAAACGAGAATGATAAGGGGTAAATATACACTGCTTGAATCCACTTACGTCGTCTTTCTGCTTCCAACACAATATAGCGTACAACTTCTCATTTACTCAGCATTAGCCATATTTTCTACATTTCTTTCGCTTTGACTTCATACAAACATGCCAGTAAGAAGTCCACAGTTAGTACACCCGGCGGCTGCTAGAGGTGCTTGCACGGTGCCTATATTATCAAGAGAGTATTCGCCAAAATCTTCAAACACACGTAAACAATGTTCTTTTATGCCGCTCACAATGGAAGTTTCTTCTTCAGAGCTTTTATTTTGTCCTGACCCATGAACACTGTTGTGTGCGTAGTCTGCATAGCCACTGTTCATCTGTAAGCCTGTCATTAAAGTCTCACTTACTACCAAGAAGATAAACTTGAACTTCTTATCTTAATTCAAACAAACGTGCAAGACTGTTCCTTTTACCTTAGCAGGGTGTCGAGCGATACGGGATATGCGGAAAACATACGGGAATTTAAGTGACCTGGGAAAAATGGTGGACATATGTGGGAAATCTTGAAAAGTCTCATAATGCCTGACTTCTTAGCCTCCGAACACTCGGTAGAGTCCTCGCGCTCTGCCTTCTATTTCGCCTGAAGATCGCGCTGCCACCCGCATTTTGCGCCACCGCTAGAGCGCTAAGCGAGATGAGAACCTAGCCAACGTCGAATGCATGCTTTGCCTGGCCACCGGCAAATACCCTCTCTGCGCGAGGCTGCACGCGCTCGTTGCTGTCAATGACAGACACGAATCAGTCCACATAGTTATTTACAGAGGAGACTTCGACCTGGGTTTCTTGACAAGAGCAGCCCTTTAAGAAGCTAACAGCTCAAGATCTCGGAAAATTCCAGACGCGGATATGCTGCAATATCGCACCAACTGCCGAAAATTGTACATTCGTATGGCTGAAGAAATCAATGAGAGGTCACCTCTTGCTGACAAGATCACCCATGCTATTTCCTGCGTAGACCCTATAGTGGTCACTGAGACTCCTAACTTGGCAGAAGATAGGATCGTCATTGCTCGGAAATTCTTTGTAATCGGAAGAATTTGCTTTCTGGCGCAATGGCTGACCGCATCAATAGCAGCTACTCCGCACATCTGAGACTGCCCTCCGTCATTGCGCGTATGAAGCAGTTCGACGGAAACTTGCTGTGGTCTGAATAAGTAGCTTCAGCACCTTCCTCAGTTCCGACCAAATATGATCTCACAAGCTTCGTTAAAATGATACTGATTTTGTATCACAGCAATGCAGCTCTAGAGAGAAGTTTCTCCCTGAACAAGGAGTGCATGATTGTCTATCAGAAAGAAGCAAGTCTGATTGGCATGTGTACTGTTCAGGACGCTGTGATGCCAGCTGGTGGAGTAGAATAGATAACCGTGAGCAAGAGCATGGTTCATGCTGCACGAAACTCATACCATGTTAAAAGAAGCAAAATAGGTGCGAATCCAGGAGAAAAAGAAAGCGATGGCTAAGGTGGCAGTCAAAAGAAAAGCCCCTGGAGAATTCTTTGGAATACACCGTCAGTCAGAGTTAGCTGTTGCTGCTCTTTGTTTATTTTATTTTATTTTATTTAATTCCTTCTTCGCAGACACCAACAGTGATCTTTTTCGTTTTCTCTTTGTGCACAGGTTTTTCTCCTTGAGCCTGTTCTAGATATGTATCTTCCATGGAGAACCTAGCGGCATCCAACAGCTAACTGCCAAAGTTCTTCAATTTCTTTGAACTCAAGAGAACTTCCTCATCAAACCACCAGGTGTCGTCATTGTCCCCAGCTAACATCTCCATGAAGACTGCTACATGAAGAAAATTTATATTCACGAAGAATTTAATTTTGTCATGTTGTACATTATGATATATACTCTCTTGTCTCCTATCCCTCTCCCTGGCTTCCTCTTCCCCTTCCCCTCGTTTACCTACCTCTGTCGTGTGAGGAATCGCTCGTTCTCACTTCTGCTTCAGTCGTCAAACGTACAGTTTGGAGCCCTTCCTCGGGATAGTCTCCTGTCCTCGTGAGACATTTTAAACTAGACGCCATGTCAATTTTTTAAACCAACCGTCACCAGAAACCATCGCCTGCTCTACATGAAAAGAAAGCTAAGTACAAAACTTCAATGTTTTTAAACATATTTTAATGGTTTTTAAAGAGCTAAATGCTTTTTAATTTAAATTTATAGACATTGTGTGGAATTGATAACTATTGTGCAATAACCGTATTTGAGGGATTTTCCTTGTCATGCTCTAGCTACCTAAGCTGGCTTTAAAACATGAAACCCAGTACTTCCTGTATGAATTAAATGGGAATACCTTCCCACAACGAGGGATTTAAATTAAATTAACCACTGTCTATAGAACTTAGCTTTCCACCGCGGGATCTCTCTTACCCCATTTAAATGTCAACATAGTTCCAGAACTTTCTATTTCAACCAATCTTTCTACTATTCAAGCAGTCTAGTATTTTCCACGCCAAAATATGGGAATACTTTTCCTCTCCGAGGAATTGATGTTTCATTAACTAGTGGTCAACACCTAATTTGCTTTCCACCGTGGGGACTTTACCTCATCAGTAGACCTGGGATTTTAGGCTCTAAAAAAATTAGTTTTAGGTGCCTAAAATAGGCTTTTAAAACAAGTAAATAGGCTTTTAAAACAAGTAAATAGGCTTTTAAAAGAGAAATTAGGCACTTAAAATATGTTTTCAAAATGTGTGGATAGGCAGGAAATAGACTTTAAAATATTACAATATACACTTAAACTGTAACGTGATACTTTATTTCTTTAACAAACGTGGTATCCCTATTCTTAACCGAAATAACTGCAAAATTAAGACAGAATAAAAAAGACATTTATGAAAAACAATATAAAAAGTAATGTGTCAAAAAATGTTTTGGATTATATGATATATCATTATCAGTACTGATCTAAAACCTTAATACTAAAATCACTGTACACAATTACAGCACTGTAGGCATCCAATAACGGTGGAAACGCGAATGGAGTATGTGTTTATTTATTTGTCAATTAGAGACTAAGATGAGGAATAGAAAAGGTGAGCTATTGAATAAAATTTGTAATTTTGAACTATTTAAATTAAGCCATTATTACTCTAAAGTTAATTAAGAACAAGAACACTACAGTCCCCGAAGGGCCTTGGCTTTCAATAACGGTTGCTGCCCAGCTCGTGGCCTGCAGATATTGGGTGGCGTGTGGTCAGCACGATACATCCCTCAGCCGTATTGCCTTGCCTCCGTGACCCCTGCCCACCGTCCTCACGATGCTGGGTCAACACCCTTCCAGACCTCATAGATTTCTAAATTACTGCTGGTACTGGAAATCGAACCCAGGTCGCCTGGACTACTGTCGGCGCAGAAAGTATCTGCAGTCGAGTTTAAACGCTAATAAAATTTGAACCAGTCCACCAATCTAAAATGCAATCACTCCATCGTAAAGCTTGTTTTATTCTGCATTCTTTGCTGGTACATGCATATTTTTATTATGTTTCCTGTGAAAGTTATGTTAGGTGGAATGCAAAAAGTACCTATTTTCTTGCCCGTTTTTTGTAAACAACAACTTTGTAGTACCGTTACATGAAAACGTACTGTTCGACTTTCATGAAATTTAGGTGGATTATGGAATGCACTATTATAAATATATTTATGAAGTTTAATTACTCTACACACGTTGGAAAAAAGTTATTGTTTTTGTAAAAGACTGTCCGTTTGATACTGGGTGGTCTTCCAAAATCGAGACTGAGTTCATCAAAGGTCTGAAGGTTTTTGTTTCAAATCGTTGTATACCGAAAAATTACAATGATTTCTGTATTTTATACCGATTTTTATTTGAAATCGAGCGACAGGCTCTCCGTTTTCATGTAATTAAACTACAAAGTTGTTGTTTACAAAAAACGGACAAGAAAATAGGTATTTTTTTGCATTCCGCCTAATATATCTTTCACCAGAAACGCAATAGAAATATGCATGTAACAGGAGATAACGCAGAATAAAACACGCTTTACGATGGTGTATTTATATTTTAGATTGGTGGACTGGTTCAAATTGTATTAGCGTTTAAACTCGACTGCACATACTTTCTGCGCCGACCGTAGGTCTCTACAATTAATTAGAGAAGCCAATATCAAAACCTTAAGTTTAGATTAATATGAAATTTAAGATATAGGCACATACCTGTTTATTGCAGTACTGGCAGAAAATAATCTTGCCATCGAAAGTCATCCCTGGAAATTGTACAAGCCATTGTTGTATAAGCACACTCTTAGATGATTTCGTTTTAGGCATGATGAACTATATTCACTTAAACAGATGTTCTTTCACTGGCGACTTGACACAGTATGTCGCTTCTTACTACCTGCTCCTTGTTCTTCCTAGATAATCCTCCCCCTCACCCCGTCACTCGACACAGTACGTCCTTGACTACCTGCTCGTTGTTCTTCTGAGCTAATCCTCCACATCCACCCTTCACTCAGCATTCCTTTGGTGACAGTTGTCTGGGAAGAGCACATTTCTGTGAAAAACCCACCCTCTGCTGTTCTGCTCGTTCCAGGGATGTCCATTGTGTGATTGTAAAAATTACAGAAGTTGAATTTTATTTTAAATGTAGAAAATAGGCATTTTTAGGCACTAAAATAGTAAAATAGGCTCTAAAGGTCCAAATAGGCATTTTAGGGCACTATAAAACTCTATTAATGTAAGGGATTTATCATGAAACGTCAAGATATTTTAAAAAAATCATGTTATTTCGTAAGGAACGAAATAGGCATTTGCCTTAAAATCCCAGGTCTACTCATCAGTCAACTGCAACCCATAAACTTTCCAACGCAATGAACTGATTCAAGGTCAGATTAAACTAAGTGTTCTCCATAACTGCAATAACTTTCTCTTGTTCTACGAACCTACATACACTACAATAGTGAAGTTTTTCAACTTATCAAAACCTATCAGTGCTTCGAATTTGCGTGTGCTAAATATCTTCCGCGCCGCGTACTTGAGAGCAATAAATCTGGCCTAGACTTTTTCCTCAAGTTCCTATTTCCCTTTCCCAAATACCTTTTACTAATCATATTAAATTTAACTATTGGGTTCTTTCTTTTTCTACGAGGCTTAGCCCATAGTGGCTCCCTCCCATTTTGTTGGATTTACCATATATTCACTCTGTATCAACTGTGGCTAGACCACATTTTAATATGTATCTTTCCCTTCTAAAGTTAGGGAATTGTACTTTTTCTAATTATAAAGAAGTTAACTAATTGTATAATCCAGGCTTCGTTAATGCGACCTGTGCATTTTTTGTATATTACCTCTAGTAATTTCTCTTTAAAAATAGTGGTAATTTCCGCTTGTGATTTGGTCTTCCTTTTCTGTTACAATCAGGAATCCAATATTTGTTCATAGCCCTTTCGATTGCCACAAAGGCATTCTACAGGTGCTTAGATCGTACCTGATTAACCTTTCAAAGTTAAAATTACTTTACAATTATCGTTAAAAACTTCAAATTTCTTAATCGTAAGCACACATTTTAAACATCTTTGTAAGATTTTAGTGCTTTATCAAGTTCGAAACTTGTACTATATTTAATATTGTTCATTGTAAACCTCTTATTATTAGGTCTGAGACCTTGGCATTTTATAAACAATTGTTACTCTTAACTCAAATTAAATCCCAACCTAAGTATTGTTAAGTTTCTAAATTCTATACTTCTTGTTAAATAAATCAATTGTTCTTCTTTTTGCTTTATCTTTCTCGCTAGAATCACAATTAGGCAGGACCTTCTCTTCCCTGATTCTTCCTCTAAGCTTAAGCCCTCTTTAAGAGAGCGGATAATTCCTCAAACAATAAAGTTGCATTGTTGCATTTAAACTAAAACTTCAAGTAACAACATTTTCAAAGTTTCTCTTGGTTTTCATAGCCAATTCTAGCAAGCCATTGAGGCAAGTATAGCTAGCTCCGCAAGCTTCCTACTTGTAATGATTTTCTCTCTGACTTATGGTCTGTTTTCAAAATTTAAGTTTTGTTTAAGTTAGGTTTGAGGTCTTGCTCTGTTCAAAGCTTTTAATCGGCATCTTGCTGGGTAAAAGCTTAGATTTCCTTAAGTGCAACAATTGGTATTCGTGTAAGATTTCCGCAAAAAAAAAAAAAAACAATAACAACATCGCTAAAATCATCAAAACCACTTTTTTCTCTTCACTCTCTGGGAGCATTCGATTGTTTTGCCAGAGATCCAACAGTGCCCAGAAATGAAATTATCACTCCAAATTGAAATCTTTCCAGCATTTTTAAATGCATAATAAAATCTAACCCTTCTGAAGGGAAAGTTATTACATCCTTTCCTTTTGGCTTACTTTGTCTTGCCAGACTACCACCCATCCCCATAGTACCGGAATATCGGCTTGGTAGGGAAAGAGCACTTCCCAAGCGCTTGCAAGCAACCTCTATATATGCTGCGCTCTCCGCTTGCCTTGTGCGAGTCCCCACTAAAGTTAGACATTTCATACGGTTTGCACTGCTAAATTCCTATTTATTATTTATTTATTTAATCGATTGTTCCCCTTTAGGAGAGCGATTGAACTTGAATAAATGATTTCATCTTCTGGCGTTTTCCCGCTTCTGTTCCCAAAACCTCTTCATCCTCTCAGAATGCTCCTTCTTCCGCTCAGCTGTTCACTTTCTTCCAGGCTGTCGTGATGGTCTATGATCAAACTTAACATTTTTTATTTTCTTCCTGCACTCGGTGCGGTCCTCAAAATTTTCAATGTTGACCTGTTGTAGGTCCCTCTGAACCTCTGTCAGCCACTCCGTGCCACACTTACTCCGTGTTATAACGTTGAGCAATTTCTTCGGCGTTCTGAAATTTTCCATCCTGTAAATGTGTGGATAAAACTGTACTCGGCGTTTTCTGATTACTTCCGTTATCGTGTGGATCTTATGGTAGAGTTCGCTTTGAGTCTTCATCCAAATACCGTTATTATTAACTACCCCGTAAATCTTTCTGAGAATTTTCCTTTCCTGTTTTTCTATATCCTTAATTTTGGAATGACCGTCGATCACCATTGTTTCGGCTGCGTAAGTTGCTTCTGGAAGAATCACCGTTGTATAGTGCCTTAATTTTGCGTCCAGCGAGATGCACTTCTTGTTGTAGTGAGCCCACGTTAGCTTGTAGGCCTTCTGTAGTTTGGTGATTCTTTGTTCATTGGCGATTCGGTTTAGTCCCGAGGCCTGTGTGATTTCACCAAGGTATTTAAAATGGGGGACTTGTGTTATTTTACCGTATTGTGTGATTAAAGAAGAGTTATTTTCTGGCCGTCTTTCCATATAGTGGGTTTTTTCATAAGAAATTTGTAGTCCGGTTCTTTGGGCAATTTCATGTAATTTTTCCACTGCGTGTATGGCTTCATGTTTAGGTGGATTATCAGAGCGATAAGACCATTGTGATGTGCCTACTAAACATTATTACTATTATTATTATTGTTATTATTATTATTATCATTATTACTAGGTTTACGTGTGTGATCGTGTGTGTGTGTGGTATATTAACCAGCAAGCGGTGCAGTTCTCCAGGAAATCCAGGTAAGATTTTTTTTAGTTTCAGTTAAAGTATGTCCGTTAGTCAGGTAGCTACGGTGTTTTCCAATGACAACGACCTTAGCTCTAAGAATAGAACTCTCCTCACCCCTCTCCCTACCATAGACGCCAGCAGCTTATTGAAACACGAACTTTCACCATATCCTCACACCCTCCAGTGTTGTCACTTAAACAGCCTACGTTTGCCCGCACACTTTGACTAAATTCAGGCTATATTTAGCAAAACTAGTGTCCATTTGATAGGAATGAGTGAAAGCTGGTTATCGCCTTCAATTCCAAACAGCATGGTTCAACTTGATGGTTGTAATGTCCATCGTCATGACCGCACTAATAAGAGGGGAGGAGGTATCGTTCTCTACTGTAGAGATGACCTGAAGAACCGTGTCATTTGTACCTCATCGACCGGCGATTTGCCGAGGACGGAGTTCATATTCGTTGAAGTAGTTGCTAGTGGACAGAAAATACTTATTGGAGTGGTTTACCGACCACCTAAAGTATCTTATATGGCCGAGTTTGAAACGTATCTACTTAACTTGCTACCAACGTACGAACATATCATATTAGGGGATTTCAACACTAATCTACTTACGAAGAATTACGATACTAAGAAATTAGAAGACATGTTTTCCTCATGTGACTTGACTATCCTTCCCTCAAAGCCTACTAACCATGTACATACTACCATCAACATTTCCCACACCTTAATAGATCTCAAAGTGACTAACAACCCTCAGAAAGTGGTAACTCACGGACAGATTTCAGTACCGGCCTTGTCCACCCATGATCCTATATTTCTCGCTTACTCACTACCTGTTCCAAAATATAAACCTAGTTATATAACGTGCAGGAATATGAAAGATATCGATATGTATGAATTAAGGTACGATGCCTACATTCTTCCGTGGAATGACATTTTAAATCTGAAAGACATTGATGCAAAATAAATAAATTTAATTCGTTAATACACAGTCTATACAACAAACATGCACCCAGAAGACAGATAAGAATATCACGCAAACCTAATCCATGGTTAACCTCTGATGTTAAACATATGATGTCTCAACGTGATACACTCTATCGACATTACAAACGTACCCAAGACCCAAGTGACTATGAAAATTATAGAATACTGAGGAATAGAACTAAACAAATCATCCGTAATCTTAAGTTTAAATGTGTTCGTGAATCAACAAGGAATCTACATACGGCTAGTGCTTGGAGGCATCTCCGAGCCATGGGCATAGGCAAAACACGGGAACAGCTTCAGGTACCTGACATTCCACTTGACGATTTAAATGCGTATTTCACGGAAGAGAGAGTTCAGTCTAATCCGCTTAACATACCTCATGTAAATAATGACCCATCATTTGTCCCACGAAATTGCCCATGCTTTGCTTTTCGTACTGTCAGCACTAATGAAGTTAAGAAAGTCTTGTATTCTATTAAATCGAACGCTAGTGGTGTCGACGATATTCCTATAACTTTCATACATGATATCATTGGCGCTATTCTACCCATTCTCACCCATATTTTTAATCACTGTCTCAAAAACGGCACATTACCTGCAATTTGGAAGTACGCTAATGTAATCCCACTTCCTAAGAACACAGGCTCTAAACTTCTATCTGATTACCGTCAAATTTCTATTCTCCCCGCTCTTTCCAACGCGTTAGAACGGTTGGTACATACTCAAATACTGGAATACCTGCACGCTCACTCTCTTCTGGATCCACTTCAATCTGGCTTCAAGAAGGGCCATAGCACAGCAACTGCTTTACTAAAAGTGACTGATGATATCAGACAAGCAATGGACGAAAGACAAGTGACAATACTCACACTCCTTGACTTCAGTAGGGCTTTTGACACGATACATATCCAGACATTGTTGAAGAAACTTGCATGCCTTTTCGGTAATGAGGCTTTAAAATTTTTCACCGCATATCTTACAGATCGCATGCAACGTGTAATAAAACAAGATACTGCTTCACATTGGCGACTCAGGAAGGCAGGAACCCCTCAGGGTTCCGTTCTTGGTCCTCTTTTGTTTGTCCTTTATATTAATGACATCTCCTCAGTAATAAAATATAATAGATATCATCTTTATGCGGATGACCTCCAAATTTACTGTCACGTTGGTATCAAAGATATAGCGAACGCGATACGAGATGTAAACACCGACCTGCAACAACTCAGCGTGTATGCTAGTGATAACGCTCTCCTTCTCAACCCCAAAAAGACCCAAGTTATTATAATCGGCTCGCAGGGATTATTGAATTCCATGTATAAAAACTTTATTGCCGGGTGTTTTGGGGGCTTGCGAGCTCAAATGATCTGCAGAGCTATGCCAGTGGGAGCTTAAGCTCCTGGTAGGGTCACCCGAGCTGGACAGGTCTAAAGTGATGAGCCAGACTAAGAGCGGTACCCTGGTCCTCCAGGTTGGGGGTTGGGCGTGGGGCTAACAACCCCACACTGTAAAACCTCAAAAGTTACGAAACTCTCAACGAAGCCTCGGAATTTGGACGGAATTAACGATGATGAACCTGGAAAATTTTTAAGTACAAGGAAAAAGGATATGACTTTGACAATGGCAACATGGAACGTACGAACGATGTTGCAGTTAGGAAAAATGGCAGAAGTAGCTGAGGAAGTTTTGAAGTATGGAATGGATATAGTAGAGATACAGGAAGTGAGATGGAGGGGAAACGGTAGGTTGATAAGAAGGACTATACAATGTTATACAGTGGTCCTGAAGTAAGAACTGGTCAGTGTGGAACATGCTTTATCATTAGTTCAAAGATAAAAAGAAGTCTTCTTGGATTTGAGCCTCTAGGAGATAGAATGTGTCAAATGAGACTAAAGGGACGATTCAGGAATCTGACACTTATATCAGCGTATGCACCTACAGAAGACGATAGTGAAGAGAAGAAAAATGCATTCTATGACCAGTTGGAAAAGGAATGTAGTATGATACCAAAATATGATGTGATAATACTTCTTGGGGACTTCAATGCCAAAATAGGTAGAGAGGACTTCTTGCAGTATGTAGCAGGGAAACATTCTTTACATTCTAATACTAGTGAAAATGGGAAGCTTCTATGCCAATTTGCAGAAAGTAATAGATTGGTAATCAAAAGTACTTGTTTTAAACATAAGGACATACACAAGGGAACCTGGAAAATGCCAGGCACCGGAGTGGTAAACCAAATTGACCATGTCTTGATTTCAAGAAGACATGCATCTTCAATGATTGACGTCAGATCTGCAAGGGGCCCCAACTGTGATTCGGATCATTTTTTGGTGAAAGCTCTGTTTAGAGAACGAATGTAGAATGTGACAGAGGAATTAAGAGGATACAGTGGGATGTGGAAAAGTTTCAGCAAACACAAATTGTTAAGCAATATGAGGACACACTGAACAAGAAGTTGGAAGAGAGATTAAAGAATATGAATGAGGATGACACTGTAGAGAGGAGATGGACTGGAATAAAGAAAGCATTGGAAGAGACTGTGAAAGAAACTATTGGGGAGAAGAAGAGGAACAGGAATGAAGAATGGTTTGATGAAGAATGTAGGAAATATATAGAGCAGAAGAATGCAGACAGATTGATTATGATTCAAAGAGAGCCAAGATGGAATTGTGAAAGATATAAAGAAAGTAGAAGAACAGCAAATAGAGTTCTGAAAAGGAAGAAGAGAATGTATCTAAGAAGACAAATGGAAAGAATTGAAGAATTGAACAGCCAGAATGAAAGTAAGAAATTGTACCAAGCAACGAAACGAATGACAAAGGAATTTCAACCACGGGAGAACTCGTGTAAAGATAAAGATGGAAAAGTAATTGGAGAGGAAGAGAGAGTTCTTGAAAGATGGGCGGAGCACTTTAAAGATACGTTAAATATAGAACGTAAGGACGAGATGAATGAGAGACAGATCTACATGAATGTAGACCCACAGGTCACTAAACCATCCATAGATGAAGTTATGGAGGCAGTGAAGCGTCAACGAAATGGAAGAGCACCAGGAGAGGATCAGATCATAGCGGAGGTAATAAAGAATGGAGGACAAGGGATAGTTAGGAACCTACATGAACTGATTGGGGAGATATGGGAAAGAGAGATAATGCCTCAGGATTGGAAGGTTGGCCTTATCTGTCCCATCTTCAAGAAAGGTGATAAGTTACAATGTGGAAATTATAGAGGGATAACATTACTAAGTGATGTATATAAGATATTCTCAAGTATATTGCAAAGGAGACTGAGCGACTACGCTGAAGAAATACTGGACGAGAACCAGTGTGGATTCCGGCCAGGAAGGGGAACTACTGACCAAATATTTGTTATGAGACAATCTATGGAGAAATGCTATGAATATGGGGTTGATCTGCATTTGCTATTCATTGATTTCCAACAGGCGTTTGATAGCATTGATAGAACGAAGATGTTGAACGCCCTAGAAGCATGTGGAGTGCCAAAGAAGTTGATCAGTCTAGTAGCAATGACAATGGAAGGATCGCAGGCCAAGGTTTATGTAGGAGGCAAAACTAGCAGGAATTTTGAGGTGAATACCGGAGTGAGGCAAGGAGATTCATTGTCTGCAGTGTTATTCAACTTGACACCGAATGAAGTTATGAAAGAACTGGGTTTGGGAGGGACGATAATAAGCAAGTCCAAGCAGGCGTATGCATATGCGGATGACATTGTGTTGATGGCAGCTGGGAATCTCTTAAAGAAATGTTCAAGATTCTGGAGGAGAAGAGTGGAAAGATGGGAATGAGAATTAATGAAAGGAAAACGAAATATATGAATATGTCAGCGGGAAAAGATAGAAGAGCAAGAGAAAATGTAGAAATTGGTCAGTATAAGTTTGAGAATGTAAAATGCTTCAGTTACCTTGGTACTATACTAAATTGTGAGAATTCTGTATCGGAGGAGATTCATAAACGGATCATGAATGGAAACAGGGCTTACTATGCTAACACTAAGCTCTTAAAATCAAAACTGTTAAGTAGGAACTTGAAAGTTAAACTCTACAAGACCCTTATTAGACCAGTGGTGACCTATGGATCTGAGACGTGGACAATGTCAACAAATGATGAGAATGATCTCAAAATTTTTGAAAGGAAAGTTTTAAGAAGGATATATGTCCCGGTAAAGGAGGATGAAGGGTGGCGAATCAGGACAAACAAAGAAATTGAAGAGATAATCAAAGGTGAATATATTGTGAAATTTATTAAGTCCCGACGTCTGGATTGGCTTGGTCATGTAGAGAGGATGAGTGAAGAAAGAACACCAAGGAAGATATTACATGGAACTATGGAAGGGAAGAGGAGACGTGGACGACCGCGCAAAAGATGGCTACAAGACTTAGGAGAAGACCTGAGAACTATGAGGGTTGGAAGATGGTGGGAGAAAACTCATAGAAGGGACGAATGGCGAGGAATCGTGAGAGAGGCAAAAGCCTACCCCAGGCTGTAGCGCCGAGGAAGAAGAAGAAGAAGAATGTATAAAAACTACACAATCCCTCCTGTGACTTTAAATGCAACCGTAATCCCGTTTAGTAAAACGGTGAAAAACCTTGGTATGACTCTGACTGAAACTCTTGACTGGTCTGCACATGTAAGTAATACTTGCAGGAAGATGTACGCGACGCTACACCCACTCAAACGGCATAAGGACATTTTACCACAAGACGTGAGGATAAAACTTATTGAGACTCTGATACTACCAATACTTGACTATTGCGACGTGGTCCTTGTTGATGCAACTAGCGAACAAACTAAAAAACTGCAACGAGCATTGAACTCTAGTCTTCGGTTTGCTTTCAACTTGAATTACGATTCTCACGTAACCCCTAGCTACAAAGCTCTTTCTTGGCTGAAACCTGAAGGGCGTCGAAATTTTCATATTTTGACGTCGGTATATCCAGTGGCGGCTGGTGCAGAAAACCAGTTATGTGCTGTATGGAGCCCATCCCCCCACCCCTCCAAAAAATTAATATACTGTGTTAGAAACACAATTTACTGTATATAAACGCTCCCTCAGTCTCATCACTGCGTTTTCCATACTGAACAAACTATAGTTCATCGATTTACAAAATGTGGCTATAGGGTAGGTAAGTTGGGAGTATTAAAAGACCTGATGGAAACAGCTGATGGCCTCCTTTATATTTTGCACCGTTTGCATTGATCGATTCCCTCTAAAATGCTACCGCAGAATCTAGAAGGAGTCACCTGCTACGTTCTCATTTCATGTGACCAGTGCTACCGCGGTGTGCTTGAACGAAGAATTGCTGTGATGTCTTGGCCTGTGGTCTTGGCTGTTTTCGCAACAGCACAACAGAGAAGGTGGGCACGCATGCGCAAGAGACAGAGTTCATGTTTCTAGGCAATAAACGTAGAAATTCTCGCTGAGCTGCGATCTACACAGCCAGTGCCGGACGGGGAGTGGAGCGCATGACTAGATACCTCGTTGTGAGGGGAATTGATATACTGAATTTCCAATCATTTTATTGACATCTTTTGAATGCGCTGTGTTTGATTGTAGGCTAGAAAATATCATTAAAGAATTTAATTTTCAAATAAAGCAATGTGCTGCAGCCCTTCAGCACATAAGGCGGAGCCGCCCCTGGGTATATCGAACCCTAGACAAAAATCTCCCACTGTATATTTCTTCGAAATTTCATTTCCTGTCCTCATTTCATAATATTAATACTAGATCTGGCTCTTCCCTCGCTATTCCCGTTAACCACTCTTCCAAGTACAATAAATCCTTCGTTGTGACTGGGTCGCGACTTTGGAATACACTCCCAGCTGACGTAAGGAAATGCAAGACCTACACAAAATTTAAGACTGCTTGCAGAGATTTCCTTTTGAACACCGCTGACTCTTTCGTGTGACTGGTGATGCATGATTGAGCCATTATGGTATATAAATAACTTTGTCGATTCAAAATTAAAATACCCAGTTATTTACTAGATCTAACACTTTCACTTATTAGTATTTGTGTCATTATTATTTTTATTGTTTCACGTAACAATTTTATGTGTTTCTTTGTTTGATGTGCATTGCTATCTTTATTTTTTATGTCCTGTATTATTCTAACTTAATTTCTAGTTTACGTATCTTATTCAATGGTAGTATTTGTGTATTTTATTATAACTATGTGATTAAGTGTAAGAGAGGGCCACGAGCCCTAACTTCGCCACTGCAAAAGACATAAATAAATAATGGCAATATCGTCCGCAAAAGCGAGGCACTTGACTGTAAGACGGTTCTCTTTTTTGATTCCAATTTGAATGCCTTTTACATGAGGTTCCCATTCCCTAATGATCTTTTCTAGAACAATATTAAAGAGCATTGGGGATAATCCGTCCCCCTGTCGAACTCCAGTTTTGATGAGAAAGGGCTCCGATATTTCACCCATGAATTTCACTTTGGACATAGTTCCTGTAAGCGTCTGTTCAATGATTTTTCGGGTCTTTCTGTCTATCCCGAATTCTTTCATGATCATAAAAAGAGTTTTGTGGTCTACAGAGTCATAAATTCCTATTTATATATAAATTTACTTATAGTTTTGTGTTGGATTCTCATCCTATTTACAAATCTCGTCTCTGTGCCGAAACCTATCTCCTTTTCTCTCTTATCATCTTCCCTTAGGTAGTGTTAATCCTCAGCAAAAACCTACCAGCCCCAATAGGTCTCCAGGAATTGGCAAAAGAAAGAAGATATTTGTAAACACTCACTGTGCATGCATCACACATGCATAATTTTCAAAAACTACAAACAATATATCACAGCTCACGACATTCTACTATCAAACACCCGTCACCAACATGTGGGTACAAATTGCACCACACAAGTGACAGAATTCTTGTCGTGTGGGCAGGCATTGTTTCAGTCGCTTATTAACCACTGTCTGTGTCGGAGTACCTCTCATTTTCGTTGTTTTGTTTACTTTTATTTCGCCGAAGTTCGACCCAAGGACTGGACACATGCCGTACAGCATGTACAGAAGGAATAATGAAGGCTTTCTGGATATCGCAGTGGATGAAATTATTATTAACCTTGGCAATTCATCAAGCTCTGATGAAGACAATGATGGTGGTGGTGGTGGTGGTGTTGGTGTTGATGATGATGATAGGTACACTGAAGGGATGGAGGGTGTCGAACCCTTGCCAAGTGACTGAGGATAATTCATTTATTGGGGTCACTGATTTGCGGCAGTCGATAATAGAGCACGAGCTACTGTTTCCCGTCATAGTGTTCAAATTACCGCCTGTCGTTCAATAGCCTATGACTTCGTAGTTCCGTCCCTTAATACTTCAATAGCCTACAACTCTTCAATGTAAAACCACGGCAATATCGCCACAGAGCGGCTTATTTTTCAATGCTCAGTGCTAAATACACTAGTGTCCTAAAATTAATCATAATCACTAAACGAGTCCATACCGCCTGATAGGAATGACGGATTGCTCAAACAAACACACCATATGTCACACAACTTGTCCAAAAAAACAGTGTCAGAAAGGTTCTGATAGCTAAGGTACACCTTTGACAACAACTAACGAAACTTGGCAATGTCTTCCACAACAAAATTGCTGTTAATAGGGTGTATGGTTACCCCTAACGGCCACACATGCTTCGCAGCGACGTGGCATGCTCTCTATCAGATAGTCCAAGAGCTCTTGTGGCAGTCAATCCCATTCCTCCGAAAGGGCAATGCGAAGGTCTTGGAGGGTCCTTGGTGGAGGCTGATGGGATGCATCTCAAGCATGATCTATAGGATTCAGATCTGCAGACCTCTCTGGCCAGTCTATGCGATGAATGTCTTCCCCAGCCAGAAATCCATCCACCAGAGAAGCGCAGTGCGGTCGGGCATTATCGTCCATTAAGAGGAAGTCTGCACCAACCGCACCTCTGAAGAGTTGAACATGTGGTCTCAGTACCTCATCTCGGAGCGTTCACAGTGTTCCTTGGACCACCCATTACGACGTGCAGGTCCGTACGTCCATTCAACATGATGCCGCCCCACACCATGACGCCACCACCACCATACTGGTCCCTTTCCACGATGTTCCTGTGGTTGTATCGGCTTCCTGGCTCTCGCCAGATTAATGTGCAATGGGAATTGTTCTGCAAACTGAAGCGGGATTCATCTGTGAAGCGCACATGCTGCCATTCATTCATGGTCAAGTTCCGACGTTGACGGCTCCATTGTAAACGGGCCCGTCTCTGTGCTGGAGTGAGCGGGACGCACACCTCTGGACGTCTGGCAAATAGCCCTGCTGTTCGGAGCTTCCGGTACACAGTTTGCCGGGAAACGGCAACCCCTGAGACGGCTGCAAGCTCCGCCGACAGTTGTCTTGCAGGTACACTCCCGATTTTGTCGGTCGGGAAAGGCTAGATATCGGTCCTGCTGTGGGGTGGTCACTCTTGGTCGACCTGGTACTGGCCTAAGACTAACATCTCCTGTGTCTCGAAATCGTCTCCAAAGCCTGGAAATTACACTTTGTGGCACACTTAAGGATACGGCGACTTCGGTCTGTGTCTGGCCTGCTTCCATGCGGCCGAGAATTCTACCCTGCAAAACGGGGCCTAAATGGCGGCGTTGTGCCATTATGTTGTCACATTCACCACTAGGCTACACTCCGTACGCTATAACAGGGCAAACACGACTGAGGGAATATGGTGCGCAGGCAATGGCTGTGTTTACCTTGTGGTTACGCCGCTAGTCAATGCAGAGAATACTGCTTTCCTATACAGAGCGCGCACGTACGGTTGGTAGGTGCATATGTCGTGTGATTTGCGGTCTATTTCCTGTTGCCCTGCTTATTCGTAACTTATGCTTAACTTTTGGACACTAGTGTATTTCTTTACCTTAACCATGACGAATAGAAATAAACAGTGTCATCACTCCGCTACTTTTGTAGTTCATGGTCCAGCCAGTGTGTGGCGCGGAAGTCGCGACGAACCATAAGCATGTATGACAGTAACCCACGAGGTTAGTACTGTAATATCCTGTGCGCGAGAAGTCATATTATTCGAGGGAATTTGTTTCTTTGTAATAATTTACGAATGTCTGTGCAGTGCTTTGTGTGTGCAAACAACTAAGTTTTCTGTTGTTTCGGGAAAATGTCGTAAAGTTTTGTTCCTGGAAGTAAATCGGGTTACGAAGAAAATCTGATGGTAGACATTTTTCACACCGCCAAAAGAAACAAATCTGTTTTCGAAATGGGCGATAGTTTTTCCGTGGAAGGATAAGCAATTGTCGATCAAAAATAGAATCTGTGACGAACGTTTTTCAGAAGATTTAATTATTATAAAGGCGGACTCTTTCGTAGTGAACTATGAGAACGTGAAACTTCCTCGCGTGAAGTGGAAATTAAAACCAGGATCAGTACCTCAAATTTTTCAAAATTTACCGAAATATCTATCCACTGATGTAAAATCACGAAAGCCGCCCAGTAGGATTCGGAATGAAGGCAGCCTTCCATGGTTACTTGTTCTATTTCGTGCCATCCTTACCTAAGACGAAAAAAAATCCGTCGTAATAATATTAGGCCTAAAATAATAATAGTTGTTGATTCTTTAGGGACTTAACGACATCGTGGTCACGTATCCCCGTGTGTTTGGGTTTGTTTAGAATTCGTCTGATAACCTGTGTCATTATGATGTCTGTAGTAGTGTGTGTATTTGGAATTGAGGTCGGATATGGGTAGGAAGCGGCCGTGTCTTTCAGTTAGGTACCATCCTGGCATTTGCCTGGAGGAGAAGTGGGAAACCACGGAAATCCACTTCCAGGATAGCTGAGGTACGAATCGAACGCGCCTCTTAACATTTTTGCCTCACGAGGCTGAGTGAACACAGTTCCAGCCCTCAGACCAGTATTAAATTTATTGGCAGAGCTGGGAATCGAACCCGGACTTCCGTGGTGATAGCCAAGTGGCCAAGAATGAGTCGGACATATAATAATGGCCAACCTGCCAATAAAATAAACGGTCATCCAATTCTTCGCTTCCGTTACCGTCCTCCTGATCTTCGGATCTTGTTTCAACTTTGTCTTCAGTATCAGAGTCACAAATTCCTTTGAAATTACTGAATCATGAACTAGCTATTCGTTATCTTTCAGCAGAAGGTGACACGCTTCATCTGCATCCTTAGTTTTTCGTAAGGCGCAGTCTCCTTACTGATATTAACTAAGGCAACATACTAAGCCAAATAATCGTTATAACAGCACACCTGCCACTCACTAACAGAATGTAACATCATTGGGAGCGCTGGTACTATCAATATCACGCTGACAAAGTGTTACACGTGATAAAGTTATTTTTAGGCACACTATTTCACAACTCCAGAAAAATGCTTACTATGGTTTGGTGTAAGATGTCACGAGACGATAAGATCATAACTTGAACTGTTGGCTTGATATTAAAACTAATATAACGATCCACGGAGCTCTCAGACCAATGCGCGACTAACGGAGGGTTTTAAACGATAGTTCTACATGGGGACAGAGAATATTAATGCTAACTTTTTGACATTATTATTCATAAGTCTAAACACACAATTTGTTGTAATCAGCATAACCGCAGCCTTCGTAAAGAGGTTTACGTAGCCCAGTGCGTATCCCACTATTGAACAGCTGTCTGTGTAGCGTTGGGGATCAGCGCCGCTAGCGCTAGCAGAGCGGGGCGCGGTTGAACTCGGTGAGTGATAACACTATTTATTTCTATTCGTCATGCCTTAACATTACTTTTGTATTATCACGAAAGCTAACGTTAACCATAGAGAGTCTCGATTCAGTGAGTGTGCATGGTGTTATCTGTCAACTACTGTACTGTAAGCTGTGAACGACCTCCACCTAGACTCTTGTTTCATGTTAAAGGATTTTCATTGGATGGTGAGTGTTTTTATATTCATTAGCTGTAAAAGTTTACCCTCTTTGTCGTATTTATTGAATTGAATACCGATGATAATGGTATCATAGCTTTGGTGTGTAATTTATTTATTCATCTAAGTACCGTAGGCTATTTCTCTGTTTGAATGTCCTCGGCGTTAACTCAGGATTGACTTATAAAATATATTACGTACAATTGTACAGAAATAATGTCTGAAATGTAGCGCTGTGTATTATTCGAATCAGTTGATTTACAACAACACTAAAAACTTGGCAACACAGCGCAGCAGTTCCAAGCTCCTGCCATATCCTTCACGTTCTTTCCTTCGAAATACTGGGTGTAGTTGAGAACCATGCTATGAATTCTTGCCGTGTGGCGGTTAGACGTAGGACCTTGTTATGGGACGGCCGTGGGTCGCGTAGATGAAAAACGGGGCAAGGCTAGTGACAGGAAGACTGTCGGTACCGAATGTGCGGGGTTAGCAATACTGTATTTGTCCCATAATTAAAAGTCTTGATCTAAAAAGGAATAGTGGGTGGGTAACATCTATTACTCCATGACCCCAAAAATTATTTATTCATTATAAAGGGTAGTTGACTATTTTCAGTAGTGTAGAAAATTGTATCGCCTTGTTCCGGTCTCCTTTACTGTAACCATACAATTCAGTTTACAGGAGTGAACATTTATTATGTGACACTCCTATTCTCTACTCTTTCAGCCCTCCTCAGTAAATAGTGGTTATGTGGGAGGAAAGTATCATACCTAGAGACGGGAACAACGCTCTCGGCCGAGGAAAATCATGCGACGTTGCCCAGTGAAACAAAATGCGCGCCTACCATTCCGTATTGTCTGTGAATTTTTGTTGTTTAATAATTTGTCTTTGAGAAACGAGTTTTCTTTCATTTTCTTAATAAGTAAAACATTTCCCATCCATCGTCTTTTTTCTCATGGGAGCTTTGAACCACCGATGGCAGATTAAAAAATTTGTGCCAGCTGAAAAGCTGTTATTATAAGACAATACGGTCAAGATGAAATGTTTCTCTTTTATAGATTTCAAGAAAGCCTATGATAGTATTCATAGACTGACATTGCTAAAAATCCTCAGATCATACGGTCTCCATCCTAAATTGATAAAATCATTGAATTAACATTAACAAACACAAATTCGAAAGTTAAATTTAGGGAGAAATATCAACAGCTTTCACAGTAAAAACCGCTCTCAGGCAAGGTGATGGATTATCCCCTCTGCTTTTCAATGTGGCTCTTGATTACATCATGAAGGTTTGGCAAAAGGAAAACCATCCTAAGATCAAAATTGGAACAAAACCATCAATAGAAATAAACTGCTTAGGATTTGCAGATGACTTGGCTCTTTTAGCACTAGACAAGGAAGAGGTTTGTACTCAGATCACTAGTCTCCAAGAAATTGCTCAAGGGATAGGATTACAGATATCCTTTGAAAAAACTGAGATCATGCCTATGAAACCCTTAGATATAAATAAAGCCTATATAAATGATCATAAAATTAACCTAGTTCATCAATTTAAGTATCTTGGAGAAATTATCACACATAACTTAAACGAAACAGTAACTTGGATAAATAGAACAAATAAAATGAAAAAGGCACAATCTCTAACCTGGTCAACATATAATAAAAAGTGCCTATCAATAGCTACTAAGATCCAACATTATAAAACTGTAACTCTCTCTGAAGCCACTTATGCTTGTGAAACACTGTTCCAAATTAAAAATGAGCAAAGAACTGATCAGCTACTCAAAACGGAAAGAAGAATCATTAGAACGTGCATAAATAAAAAGTATCAGGTTGAGGGAGTCTGGAGGATTCTCCCAAATGAAACTGTCTATCGTGAGATTGATCCAATCACCAGCACAATGAAGAAGAAAAGAATTTCATATTTTTTTTCACATCTTACGGCTTCCAGAAAACAGAATTGTACGCCAACTAGTGATGAGAAATCTAGGAAAGAAAACTGGAGGAAAATGGATCCAAGAAATCCAACAAGATCTTAAAGCAGTTGGACTCGAAGATAACAGATGCCAAGGAGAAAAATAAAATTAACACCATTCTTAAAACTCACAAATTTTCTGCAGAAATGACACATTGAAAGCCTATGGAGATTTCAGATGAGTTGAGAAAATCCCGATATGAAAGAATGAAAAAGTACTGGGAAGAGCTCAAGAACCAAGCAGCACTACCTTCAAAGAAGAAGTGATTGTGGAATAACTCAAGTGGTCCAATGTGACCAAACAAGATTAATAATAATAAAAATATTATAATTAGACTGCTGGTTTATCAACCGTCTGAAAAATCACTGTCCGATAGATAGGATAAACTGACATTTAAGTTTCTAACAAATGGGTCAACAATGGGGCCGTCATCAGTTATCCCATTCTTTTCCTTGTAAGGTTTCTCTATTTTATTGGTGTGTCCGATGCATGATGCATTTTGTTCCATAGCTCGGATGTTACTGACTTGTTGATGATTTTTGAATGAGTTCTTCTTGACATTACTGGAAAATCAGTCACGGTCTCTAAGTTTCAAATGGAGATTTTTTTTTATTGTAGGGAGCATCTTTTTAAGATAGAAGTCTTGTATACTCCTCCTAAGTCGTCGAGCTTTATCTCTGGACGTCTCATCTTCATACACCACTTCTTGCTCGATCCACATCCCGCATTCTGTTAATTTTCTTTCATAGAAGCGGCACATCCTCTGCCATCTCGATCGACCTTCCAATACACATTGACACTTTCTGGTAAACCAGATACCTCTTATCATTATCCCTTTTTCTCTCGCTTCTAAAATGAAACAAACATATTGCACTTATAATCATGGCAATTTCTCTCTCCGTTAACTGTGGTTTGGCTGGCATTTTGAAGGTATGTCCAAACAATGGATAACGCAGACAGTGAAGATAGTTGCTTGACTAAACGGAGAATAAAGGCGGGTCAGAGTTGTGTGCGCAGCGAGTTCAACTGGCAACATTGCCAGCCTGCTATAGTACCCTCGCCGCACACAATGATCCGATTAAATATCAATCCATATAAAATCACCAATCACGTGTAGTTTTTTGTTTATCCTTGCATTGCTATGAGCCTCATAACAAGCCATGTTTCATACTGCTACGACCACCCAGGCCCGAGAAAAAGTTTGTTTACAAAATTAACAACAGCTATTTTCAGAACCGTAAGATCACATTAAAACTCCGTATACACGTTTACAAGTTCCCTCAAGACATATTAAAGTTTCATTACTATCTCATTACCGGTAATTCTTTTAATGTAATGATCTTTCTAAGTGAGCGCTCCGTTAAACTTGGTAAGAAAAACGGCACTTTGTTTGTTCAATCAGCTATAAAATTTTAACGGGTTACAATACAATACAAATGCTTACTATACATAGCTAAACGAAGAATAAACTAAGGGAAAGTTTGGTGTAGCTTGTTTTGATGTAGGACTACGAGTAACGTTTTTATTGACGTCTAAACTAGAGTATCTATACTTTCTTCCCCGACAGTAGGCCTAAATCTCGCCATCAGCTCTGGGCTGCGGAAGTATCTCCAAACATGCAGTTACACCTCCGCTAGAAAAACTTGATTCGCACTTTATGATTCAATTTTCAGCCATTTGGTATGGGAACTCTAGTCTTAGAGAGTTCTTAAAATACGGGAATTTGGTGGATTTTCGTACAGGAAATATACGGGAATTTAAAAACAGGTCATCGCTTGACACCCTGCCTTAGTATAGAAGGCAAGATGTTTATGTTCATTCTCCATTTCTTCACATAAGATTGCAAAAATCTGGAATTGGCTGCTTTTGATTTTATAAAATTAATTACGGTATTTTCACTGCTTCTGTCAACACTATTTTCATTCCATTTGTACACTTCTTCACAACTGGAGCGTCTCTGTAAAGATACAGTGAACAAATTTTGCCTCTGGAGCAACCTTCTTGATCTGGGAAATCACACCTGTATGTTTTCCAGTCATTGCACCATCAGTATACATTTGTACACCTCTTCGCAACTAGAACCTCTCTGTGAAGATTACAGTGAACAAATTTTGCCTCTGGAGCAACCTTCTTGATGTGGGAAATCACACCCATATGTTTTCCAGTCATTGCACCATCAGTATCTATTTTTACACTCCTTCTCAACTAGAGCGTCTCTGTGAAGACTACAGTGAGCAAATTTTGCCTCTGGCACCTTCTTGATCTGGGAAATCACACCCATATGTTTTCCAGTCATTGCACCATTAGTATACACACCAACACACTTTTCCCAGTCAACACCATGCTGCCTTAGAAAACCATTAAGAGTGCCAAATAAGTTTTGTGCTGTTGTTTGTTCTGGATGCTCCTTGCGGAAAAGCATATCTTCCACCATTGCAGGGATAGAATCAATATACAGTATCTAACAAATGCCATATTTGTGCAATCTGTACTTTGTATAACAAAGTATTTTGTGGTCTTGGGGTTGGTTACGAGATGTTCTTTTAAAAAATTAGCCATACTTGAGATTCTGCAAGAAACTGTGTCATTGAACAAGGGAATAATACCCAGCTGATTTGCCTGCTTTTCACCAATAACACTCAACACCATGTGTTTAGCCGCAGGCAGTAAATGTGACTCACTATCAGTTTGTAGTCTTCTGGTCCTACCTATTCTTAAGCTTATTTTGAATGACGCTTCAAGACCCTTCATAATCACTGCCGAAAATGAGGCAATCTGTTGTTTAGATGAGCTTCCTTTCTTTAAAATAAAATCAAGTGACTTATTCTTCAGGTTCTCTTGTTTCATACAAAATTATCTTTTTAATAAAGATGGCTTCATTGAATTGTTGGAAAGGGTCTCGTGGCAAACAACACAAAGAGGTTGTGGTTTTGACTCACTTACTCCATAAGTAAATCCTAAAGACAGGTACGCAGTATCATACCTTTTGACCTTATAGTGAGATTTCTGTTCAGAACACCGTACAGGGATTCAGGTTCCGTTGGCTCTGCAACTTTTTCTCATCTTCATCAGAGGTAGCCTGACTATCTTATTCAAGTCTTTGCTTTTTAACGTGTTGCACCATTAACCATTTCTTAATTTTGGTTGAAGTGAGAAGAGTACACGAACACACTAAGTATAATTCTTAACTCACAACTATATTTTCAACCATTCAGTTAACAAATCATAGCTACACTGCTTCAATTTGCGAGCAAGGAAATAAAATAATGCCACATATAACTTTATTGTGTAAGTTATTTAAGCCGAACAAGAATGAATGTTGCTACATTAAGTCACAAACGTATTGTGGTTGATTTCTTGAAATCTGAAATAATCGTGAACTTCCATTGTTGAAAATGATTCACAGAGACATGTTTTAAGGTAAAAATGCAGCAAAGCCAATGGTAAACCTGTAGTGGTGTAGTAGAAATGCAGTACTACTGTAGTGATGCGTCAGATATTACTATGTTCCTCAGTTAATCAAAGAAGAAAGTTCATATTGTATACCTCGAAAACTGATCGCAATGTTTGGTTCTATTGTCATTTTGTCAATTTCTCAATAAGAATTCTTCCCATACCCCCTAGAAAATCTGCACATACCCCCGAGAATCGCTGACGTAGATCATCTGACCCTCGTTGATTGATTTATTGGGGGTAATTCACATCACATAACATAATTGAGAAATTGTCATAAGGTCTGTTGCTAAACCATATTGTCCACATTTTGAGTAAAACTGTTTCATCTTAGTCTTCATCTTACTCTTTGTAGGTTGGTAACTTGATCTAGTAATTGATTTTTTCTTTCAAAGGAATTTAATGTACACACTAATACATTTGTTTCAGGTTTGCCTATGTCCTTACACTTCTCATGGACACTGTGGTATATTAACTAATGGGGTTATTAACAATGAAGCAAGCATTGCTCGGCTCGCACAAGTAGCATTATCCTATGCTAAAGCAGGTAACTGACCTGGGACAACTTTTTTAAATATATATTTATATGAGCATGCACATGACATAGTACTAATAGTTGGGTAAGAGTTTTTTAGTTCTGCTATAATTTATTCGTGCAAGAAGTTCTCTAATGTTATGTGAAATAATTCAGCACCTGGTTATCATAGGTGTAGGCTATTTGCAATTTACTAGTTTGAACTTCTAAATATCTGTAAGTATAAAATAATGAAATTCTACCAATTGCATGTCCAGGTGATATGTTTTTAAATGTATCTATACACTCACCGGCAAGACAAAAGAAGAGGTCACATACAGAAAATTACTAAAAATGAACTTTAAAAGTATATTAACAAGTCATTTCAGAAATAATATCATTGGAACTGTTCTTTATTTTAAAGTTTATACTCATACTTTAATGAACTGATTAGGGTACTCAACTTTTTGTAAAATCTTTTTTTTTTTAATTTGCCACAACTTTTTACTCACCTGTAAACATCACCGTTGTGAAAATGAACATTATGATTAAGCTTTCACTTCAGTCCATGTTTCCATTAACATAAACTAACACTCAGTATCTAATATGTCCACCTCTGGCCAACCCTACAGCCACCATTCTCTGGACCATCATTTCAATTAGGACTCTCTGCTCAACTTGATCCCATTCCTCTTAAAGTGCTGCCTGCAGAGCAGGATCTCGCTCAGATGCGTCTTCTCGCCCTATCCTAAAGATGTACTATGGTGGTAAGGAATGAAATTAACAGGCAGGAAGTTGGTATCAAAATACCTGTCACTGAACTCCTAGGAATACACAGATTACAGTGGTTTGGACACGTCATGAGAATAGACAGAAATAAAACACAGAGAAATTATTTCTACAGAGAAGTGAGGGGGAGGAGACTGGTAGTAAGGCCAAGAAATCGATGGATGGACACAGTGAAGTGTGAGGTCAACAAACGGAATGTGAAATGGGAAGAATTAGAAGAACAGCAACTCTACTCCGACTGAAAGAAATGGCGAGCGCTTGTATACCACACCCGGGAAACTGGAGCTGGAAAATGATGATGATGATGAATCTCGAAGGTGTCAGGAATTGTGATACATAGCATGCAGTATGTGGGCAAGTATTATCATGCATGAATGCAAAAAAATCTCTAATAAATGGAGGGAGCAAAGGGTACAAAGTAATTGATGAGAATCTCACTGATACAGCAGTGAGCATTGAGTCCACCATTCTTTTGATTTATGAACACCATCCTATGCTGATGACCTGGTTGTAATGACGGACTCCATCCAAACCTTGCAAGCCAACATGTTATAACTTGAACAGGACTATAGGGAATATGGTATGAAGATCAGCATTTCAAAGACAAAGGTTATATCTGTAGGGAAGAAACTCAAGAAAATAGAATGCCAGAACTGGAGCAGGTGGAACATTTTAAGTACTTGGGCTGTGTATTCTCTCAGGATGGTAGATGAGGAAGGAAATAAGAGTCAAGGTGTAGGAAGACCAAAGCAGTGAGTTCTTGTTGGAATCTACAGTATTCTGCAAGAAAGAAGTTAGTGTAGCTGCAAAACTCTCCCTACATCGCGCAATATCTAGACCAACCTTGCTGTAAGAAAGTGAGGGCTGGTAGACACAGGATATCTAATGCATAAGCTAGAGGTAACTGAATTGAGGATAGTACGAATGATAGCTGGGACAAATAGATGGGAGCAATGGCAGGAAGGTATTCGTAATCTACTATATATTTGTCAAATACCACTCACTCACTCGTTCATCACGAAATCTGAGAAACCACCAGACGGATTTGAATGAAATTTGGTATGCAGCTTCCTCAAGGGCCATAGGTGCACGCTAAGAAAGGTTTTCAAAAAATTTACTCGGGATCATGGTCAAACCGCGATTATATGAAGCAATGCGGGCTGCAGCACGTCGCCCTTACCAGTCTTTGCAGGCAGTAAGATTACTGTCATAACGTGCACGTCATTGTTGTCTGCGCTCCCGACCTATACCCTCTCTCTCTCTGTTCAAACAGTACTTCTATGTAATTTCTGTTTGTACTTTATACATTCACCATCACTTTATAATCATCATATTGCATTATATATTAGCCGTTAGTTGCAGTAACTGTAGAGTTCCTTTGTTTGTTGGATTATGTATGGCGTTTTTCATCATTTCTTGATAGTACATAGTTAGAGAGCAGAGTACAGGCACCTGAGATGAGATTCCTGAGAAGTATGGTCCAGAAAACGAGGAGAGACAGAGTGAGAAATAAGATATACGGAAAGAACTGGGAGTACAGAAACTAAATGACAAACTGGAGCAAAACAGTTTGTGATGGTTTGGACATGTCAAACGGATGAATGAATTAAGGCTACCAAGACGAGCACAGGAACGACGGATGACAGGGAAGAGAGGACGAAGAAGACCTAGAATGCGTTGGATGGACTCGGTGGAGAATAGCATTAGAAAACAGAACCTGGATTGGGACACCATGGTGGAACGACAGAACCAAGTGGAGAGGAACCATATTTGCCCCCACCCAGTGTCAGCTGGAAAAGGGTAAATGAAGAAGAAGAAGACTTAGTTATAATTGAAAAGTAGACTTTGGTAAAAGAAAATTACCTCTACCAACGTTAATTTTGTTAAGTTAGGCTAGGTCTATTCCATTTATCAGGTTTATTTTTTAAGTAGAGATTTGTTTTATTATGTTAGGAGAATATCCCTCAACGTCATAACAGCACTCAAGCACCTTTGAAGAAGACCGTGTCTGCCGCTAACTTTTACAGCTTCAGAATATTTGAGCTCTCAATAAGTTTCAGGTTGATATGTATGCAAAGATTGAGACAGAGAGACTACTTTGGATTCGCATCAATCAGAAAAAGTTGAGAAGTGAGGAATGTGTGCACCTGAAGGACGCAATGAGTAAAGCTGTCAGCCGTTTGTCAGATATTGGTAAAATGGTCGTCTTGCCGTCGACTTTCACTGGAGGCCTGCGCTATATGCATGAACGCATGCGCCATTTTGGACGTCCTGATTTTTTTATAACATTCACCTGCAATCCAAAATGGTCCGAAGTAGTTGAGCACCTGAAACAAGGTCAACAACCTCAAGATAGGCATGATTTGGTAGCGCGGGTATTCCATTTGAAAATCAAGCACATGATAAGACTTCTTAATAAGGGTTGTATCTTTGGTCCTTCAAGGTGTCACATGTATTCCACTGAATGGCAAAAGCGAGGATTACCTCACGTTCAAATACTTCTGTGGCTGGAAGAAAAGCTAAGGCCTAAAGACATCAACAAGGTGATCAGTGCTGAGATTCCTCACCCAAATCTTGACCCTGCTCTCCATGAGATTGTCAAGGCAACCATGATCCACGGTCCATGTGGAGTTCTCAACAGGAGTTCGTCTTGCGTGGTGGAAGGAGTATGCAACAAGAAGTGCCCCAGACCACTCATCAAGGAAACCCAAACCGGGGAAGATGGGTATCCCAAATATCGCAGGCTGCCCACTTCGGAGGATGGGGTTTCTATTATTAAAAAGGGAGTGGAAATTGACAATAGCTGGGTGGTACCCTATAACCCGGTCCTATCTCGCACCTTCTCAGCTCATATCAATGTTGAGTACTGCGACTCTATAAAGTCAATAAAATACATTTGCAAGTATGTTAACAAAGGTTCCAAAAAAGCTGCTTTCAGCATCGGAGAGTTTGACGAAGTTGCGAGATATGAATCAGGACGTTACATCAGCAGCTCAGAGGCGGCTTGGCGCATATTCTGCTTTGTCATACTTGAACGCTATCCTTCGTCATGCAACTTGCCGTCCACCTCGAGAACGGCCAGCAAGTTTACTTTAATGAAGACGACGTTCGTGACCAGTTTAACAGCCCTCCAAACACAACTCTTCTTGCTTTCTTCAAACTATGCTGATCCGATAAATTTCCTTCAACACTTTTATATTGTGAAGTTCCATCCTATTTCGTTTGGAAAGGTAAGAAGTTCTGTAGAAGGAAACAAGGAAAGCCAGTCCCAGGCCATCTTAGTGTGAAAAAAGATCAGACCCTTGGCAGAGTTCACACCGTTCACCCTGGTAATGCCGAGTGCTATTACCTCCGCCTCCTTTTACATAAAATCCCTGGCCCTCAGTCTTTTACTGACCACAAAACCGTGGCAAGGGTGGAACAACCAACATTTCAAGCAGCATGTAAAGCTCTTGGTTTGCTAGAGGATGATGCGCACTGGGACCGCACACTAGAGGAAGCGTCCTCGAACGACTCTCCCCCCAAGATACGCGAGCTGTTTGTCATCTTACTGGTGTTTTGACAAGAGAGTGATCTCATCATGCTCTGGAAAAAACACAATGACAGCCTCGCGGAGGATGTGTTGAGAGAGGTTCAGTGGCAGTGTGCTGATGTCAACCTGGTCATGGGTGTTACCGATATCTACAACAGGTGTCTAGTGCTTCTTGAGGATTTAGTACTAAAAATGTCTGGTCAACAGCTGGAACACTTTGGACTTCCGTCGCCTTCTCGAGAACAAGACTCTTTCGTTGTTCACCGAGGCTTTGTCAGTGAACTATCTTATGACACAATTAAGTTGTCCAAAGTGGTTGCTGATAATGTTCCAAAATTGAACAACGAGCAGAGACTGTCCTATGACGAAATAGTTCGAAGTGTTGTTTCAGAATGTAGTGCTCTTTTTTCTGGATGCACCAGGCGGAACTGGCAAAACCTTCCTGATTAATCTCCTGCTCAGTACATTTAGAAGTCGACAGAACATAGCCATCGCAGTCGACTCCTCGGGTATTGCAGCAACCCTACTGGATGATGAATGAACAACGCATTCTGCCTTCAAGCTCCCTCTTAACCTCAGTCATGCTGCATCTGCCCTTTGTAACATCTCTGCAGTTTCCTTTGAAAGTCTGCTACGCCACAACAATTAACAAGGCTCAGGGGCAGAGTTTAAAAGTAGCTGGCGTGGATCTGAGAAGTGACCGTTTCGCACATGGTCAACTGTACGTGGCATGCTCCCGAGTCAGTTCTTCTGGTGGCTTAGTCATTCTGCAGCCTGAGAGAAAGACCAGAAATGTAGTTTACCGAGAAGTGCTTAGGCGTTAAAAACACTCTCGATAGACATGGCAGTAGGCTAGGGTACCTGCCTTAAATCAAAGCTCCCCGTCGTATATTGCAACCTATTTCCAATTTCAACGCTCCATGTTGCCGTCATTATCTTTCACTTCAGGAAAAATGTATATAACTAATGTTATAATGGGATTCCAATGTTATTGCGGGCGAAGACGCGGGTAACAGCTAGTGTAGAGATAAGGGCTAAGTTAGAAATGAACACACTAGATGAAGGTATTTGTATGAGCCGATTCAAATGGTGGTGTCAAGTGAAGAGAATGGGGGAGGAGGAATTACGTAAGAGGTTACTGAATTCGACTATAGAGATTAGGAGAAGCAGATGTAGACTTAGAAGGCGATGGTTGGATTCAGTGATGAATGATGTCCAATGAAGAGATGTAGAAGCCCCCCCCCAGGGGCTCACATCTAGTGGGATGTGGGTTGGCAACCATGGGGCCCCAGCTGAGTTCGGCATTACTTCCACTTGTGCCGGGCTCCCCTCTGTCATCTTTCCTATCGACCTGCCTTGGTCAACTCTTGTTCTTTTCCGACCCCGACGGTATTAGGGTACAGTATGTTGCTCGTATTGGCTCCGTATTGACGCAATTAATTCAGAAAAATCTAATTTATTGTGAATCGCCCTTTCAATACAATTAATATATTATTTCACAGATATATGTTTCGGGATGTGGACAGCCCTTCTTCAGTCTGTTCAAGTGACTTTAAAAAGACCTTTTCATATTACTAAAAAACACAATAAACATGAAGAAAAGCATACATTCCTATATCCGAGACCTAGGGAGTCTTTCAATTTCCCGCCTTAAGTTAATTGGCCCTTTTCTCATCTTTCCTGATCCGTCATTCTTCGAGGGGTCAGATCTCTTTTCTTTTCATCTTTTCTTTTTAAGATTCCCGCACTGTTTTTTGTTAATTGGCTCCCCGTGTATCTAAGTTCCCTTAAGTGAATTTTTTGGATCTACACTACATTTTGTAAGTCTTTTCGATCTAAATTGCATTTTGAGAGTACTTTCAACCTCAATTGCATTTTGTAAGGATTGACAATCTAAATTGATTTTTAGGAAGTCTTTCAATGTAGATGGTGGCACTTTTGTGAGTATTTTGAATTTCAATTGCATCTTGTAAGTATTTTCAACCTAAACCGCATTTTGTATGTATTTTCAATCTAAATTGCATTTTGTATGGTAGTCATTTTGTAAGTATTTTGATTCTCAATAGCAATTTGTGAGTATTTTGAATATAAATTACATTTTGTAAGTATTGTCAGTCCAAATGAGTAGTTTGAATCTACCATACATTTTGTAAGCATATTCAATTTCAATTGCATTTTGTAAGTATTTTGAATTTCAATTGCACTTTGTGAGTATTTTGAATCTGAACTAGCCTTTTTCAATCTAACTTGTGTATTTTCAATTGCATTTTGTAAGTATTTTGAACCTCAATTGTATTTTGTACGTATTTTCACTCTCATTTGCATTTTGTAAGTATTTTGAATTTTAATTGCATTTTGTAAGTATTTCGACTCTACATTGCATTTTGTACGTATTTTGAACCTAACCTACATTTTGTGTGTATTTTTCAATCTATTTCTTATGTGAGAATTTTTCTTTTAAATTCTCTTTTGTAAGTATTACCACTCTCCATTTTGTGAGTCGTTTCAATCTGAGTTCCATTTTGTAAGTATTTTAGTTAATTTAATTTTCGTTCTGGTTTCCATTTGTCATTTTTTGCTATCACCCAGACCATTAGGGGCCGATAACCGAGATGTTAGGCTCCTTAAAACAACAATTATCATCATCTTCATCAGATGTAGAAGCAGAGGAGGCCACAGTGTTAACTGCTAATAGTGAATTATGGAGGCGACTTGTTCACAATCAGATGCTTGCACACTAGACTGGATGCTGAAAGGCAAAACGGTCTCAAATGAAAATGTATTTAGACTATATAGGATGTTTCTAAATTCCCATTACAGACTTTGAGAGCTTGTAGTAGGGACCAAGATGGTTAAGTTTAGCATAGGAACTTGTGTCCGAAAACGTACCGTCTTCCCGCTACCCGCAAGAAACCACCGAAGTGCACGTTCACAGCTCCCGCATTTTTGGTGCTCTGCTTGTCGTCTGGGTCCAATTACAGGTGTAGCTCGATGTGACGACCACCAACGTCAACAGAGACACGGTACCTCTGTACCATGGTGTGGTACACACGATCACCAATCCCTGGTCCTCCAACATCCACCGCAGCCATAACCCGCGCCAGTAGGTCTTCCTCAGATTCCACAGGGGTCTCGTAAATCAAGTCTTTCATAAGATCCCACAGGTAGTAGTCTAGGGGTGTCAATTCGGATGAATGTACAGGCCAAGTAATCGAGCCACCATGAACTATCCACTGTTGTCTAAATCTGTGGTGTAGTTATCTCAGACCGCAAGTGAGAAATGAGGTGGTACGCCATCGTACTGAAACCACATGTTTTGACGCACATGCAGTACGTCTTCAAAGAATAGCAAGTACGCGGCATGCGTAAGATTTCGTGGAAGAAGGTAGGATATAAAACCTGTAGGGGATATGGGACGTCAGGTGATCGTTCAATGACGTACGTACTCTAGTCAGTAGCTCCTAAAATGCGAGAGATTTGAATGTGTGCTGTAGTGTCTTTTCTTTTGCGAGTAGCGGGAAGACGGTACATTTCCGGACACATGTTCCTATGCTAAACTTAACCGTCTTAGTCCCCACTACAAGCCCTAACTATGTAATGGGAATTTAGAAACATCTGGTATATTCATCTCATGGAGATACCATCCCGTACCATCCCATCACTCTCCAGAGCGTCTCCAAATTCACTCTTTACCACGAGGAGATTTCAGAGAGAACTTGAACTCATCAGAGAACACTATACAACTTAATTGTTGCAAGGTCCATTGGGCATGGAATATAGGAAGATGGGAGGTAATAGAATTTGAATTGTAATAGAAATTTGCCAATGGTGACAATAATCAAGAATGAAAAATAGGAATCAGATAATGAACACAAGTACAGAATTAATTTATAAATACATTACTTTGCGTAAAAGAAGCAGTGCCAGCGCTGATGCCTGATAAAATAAAATAGCTACAGAAAGTTTTACAAAATTTAATTGGATACATATGGCTACACAAAGTCATTGAATTTAAATAGAAAGAATGATGATCGTAGAAAATTTGAGTGACCTGGAAGGTGAATCCAATACAGAGAACTGTTGCTTCTATTTTGACTGAAAGTTAGTCCAAAGTTTGGTACTTAACTTTGAAGAGTATGCATGTCCATTTTCTGTGCTTAAAATATTTATTAAAACCAGTTAAAATAGCCTCACATGGACACAATTAAAACTTTGCACTGGACGACGTTTTACATAGCAGAGTGTCAAATGGCCATCTTGTGGTGAACTGGGTCCAAGACCTCGTTGAGTTGAAGATAGCGAGGCTTTGCCTTTGGTGGCAACTAGCTGGCAGCGTAGAAGAATACAGATGAAAGTTATGTAATGCAGGTGACACACTAGACACATGTCAAACACATCGATAATCTGATGAATGCTCCACCAATCGCCAACAGGTAGGTGGTGTGATTCTACAGACCATAAAGGAGCTGGACACCATTTTCCTGAGCTCTGTCTACCACCAGTCGGCATACGGAACAGATGCATATACTGAAACAAGCTTAAAGCAAGGCTAAGTAATGTGCCTAATATTCCTAATAAAGGCAGCTGTATACTTAAGTTACTTGATTATGAATAATTTAATTTAATTTTAAATAGAAAATTTGACTGTAAATGTTGGCTTTAGTGACCGTAAAATAGAAATGAGAGAAGGTAAATAAACTAGTTTTAATAATTCAAACCCGAGTGGGGAATTATGCAAAAGAGCTATTCTTGTACATTCGTGAAAAGCGAACAGAGTATACTGATGAGAGAACTGAAGTTGGGCCACTCTGTACTGTCTGGTCGGATCTGGTCTTAATGCAAGTCTTCTTGATGGAAGACTTTGTTATCCAAGGTGTTTTGAGCTGTCCTCTCACATACATTTACACCACCGACCTGCTGCAGTCCATTCCGAACCGCAACCATGGTAATGGGACGATCACTGAGGACCTAGTTGATAAAAAATCAGTTATCGGGCTGAAGTCTTCCTTTTTCTGCCAGATCCAGATTTTCTAGAGTACCTCTTGAGTTTCTTGAAACCATCTCACTACCTTTGCCCCATGATGTATGGTGCGTCTATAGTTGCAGCATTCGTCAATTAGAACGACGACTCAGCCATAGTCTTGGGAGCTCAGAGGCATGCATTATTATGACTGAACTGTAGTAATGAATCTCTGTTATTCATTTCCAGTAGATTGGTATTCTTCTCTTAATTGAAGGAAGGCAATAAAAGCGTAAAACACTTATCACTGTTTGTGCAGGTCTAGCACATGCTTTCAGACCAGAAACACCCTCCTTCACAATAAATCAAATTGTTACGATATAAAATGAAAATATGAAGGAAGTCTTGTAGACTGAATGCTGGGAGGCATACATGCCTTAATTTATGAATTAATTAATACAGACACTGGCCTGATAACCTCGATGTTAGGCCCCTTAAAACAGCCCTTCTCATCAATTGATACTCTGGCAGTCTTCATTGTTGAAATTAGTTTTAGTTATAGAGGGTAAGAGAAGCAGAAGCAGATCTAGGAGAAGATGGGTTACAATCAATGTTAACGATTTCAAGGTGAAAGGTGTAAGAGTAGAGGAGGCTGCGGTGCTAATGGCCAGTAGGGGATAGGGTTGCCAGATTTCAAGAATGGAATAACGGAACATACGTCCCAAAACATTGCTTTTTTAATCAAGGTTGTTAAATATTGTAATAAATACGGTAATGCACATATGTATTAAATAAGCATTACATGATCAAATACACAAAATTAAAACTAGATATTGCTGACATATCATATAGGCCTATGACACCAGCAACTTACAAACGCTTTTCATTTGAACGACCCTTTGCATGGATTTTTTATTTGTTAAGTACCTTCTGATAAAATTCTCTACAAATTTCGTCATAACTGTAATATGTGAACAATTCTTATTTTGTTCAACTAATGAAGCTTCTGTTTCTATCATCGCTCCATTTCATATTCATCACAGAAAAAACTCTCTCCGTAAAAGCATTGGAGGGGAAAATGCTGAGTATTAACTTCACAAGGACTATGATATTCCTTAATTTTGTTGCACCTAATAAATCTATAACATGTACCCATCGATCTGACACAGACAAAGAAATCATTTTCTCTTTCAAACTTGCACCTGTATCACCAGAAAACAAGCTAGATATTAAAATCAATTCTGAAGCGGGACATTTGAAAATTGGTGCAAAATTGAGTATATTATCAAATTAACAACAACAAAAAACTGTATATTTGGCGTTCCGTTAAAGATCAACGCGGAACAAAACAAGAAAAAAACGGAATTGTTCTGGATAAAACGGCAACCCTAGTAGGGGATCATGGAGGCAACTTGTTCACACACATATGCTGGCAGACTAGACATTGAAAGGCAAACCAGTATCAAATGAAAATTAAATGAAATATATAAAAATCATTCTGTTTTTCAGTGCTTGAAAATTCACTTCCACATATGTCTGGAAACTATGGTGGTTTGATGGAAGAACCCTGCAGCACCATTGTTTGAGCAAGGAACAATGTAACTTTAGAAGATATATTCAGTGACCAGTGTGTTGCCTCAGGAGCACATTGTAGTTTTTTTTGGCTTCAAGAACTAAGAGCCCCTCAACCTTCGCTCATCCCTATAGAGCAGTGGTTCTTAACCCGTGGTCCGCGGGTGAAAAAGGTCCAGCAGCACGTATAAGAAAGTGGCCAATAAATGGGGATTTCGAAAACAATGTGCGTTGAACGAGAATCGTCCGAATGTTTTCGCAGCAATGACTTATCAGGTTTTGAATTGAATTATCTTTAAAATAAGTGTTATTGAGGAAGGGTTACAACTGATAAGGTGTAGTGGGTGGGGGGTCCGTACATGATTCAATTTCAGGCTGAGTGGTCCTAATTAAATTAACTAGTCATTAAAGTCAATATGCCATCTCTTGGTACCTCTGTAGGATTTAAAGCTGAAGGAGCTCTTAGTACTACAATGCGCTTCATATATGGAATGTAATGCGAAGACTACTATCCCTTCAGGGTCCATGTCTACTGTTGAGCCCTAATGATACACTTGGGTAAAACTTACAACAGACACATAAAAAAACTTGAACATCTGGAGTTTTAGTACTCGGTCATAAAAGCCAATATTCCATCTATTTATGTATTGTTTATACCTTTTCTATGTGGCAACAGATCTATCTATCAGATACTGAATACCGACTCATTATCAATAATTGAGGTACTGACAGATTTTGTACATTTTAAACTTCCTACTTGATTTCAACATTTCTAGGAGACCAATGGAATCAATCCCAAGAGTACTCCTCAACAAATGCAAGTGATGTAAAAAAATAAGAAGTAAAATTGTGAAGTTGTTATGCAATTCTCAACAAAATGTATATTTTTGGATGAGTAAACATGTATTTTCTTATAGCATCATGCCCTACTGCACTACAGGCAAAAACTGTGTGATGTCATGGAGTGAAAGAATGATTAAATTTTCTGTGTCACTCCTTTGCAGAACAATTGTGAGATAATATAGAACACTTTTCAGTCGGTCAACACGAATTGTGCCCAATTACATTAGGCGGGAAACAAGTATTTACATACCCTACAAACTAACATGCTTCTTATGTACTAATACCTACTTATGTGTGACATTTTTATGAGGACAAACTCCACTGACAAAATCACATGAAGCATTGCTTCATGAGTTTATATATAAGGTGCGTTCAAAAAGTAACGAGCTGGAGGCTGGAATGCGCAAACCGGTGACTAAATCGGCTAATCGTGGCGTTTGTAACGAGGTGTGGTTCCGACCAGAGCG
Source organism: Meconema thalassinum (assembly GCA_946902985.2). Classification (NCBI taxonomy): domain Eukaryota; kingdom Metazoa; phylum Arthropoda; class Insecta; order Orthoptera; family Tettigoniidae; genus Meconema; species Meconema thalassinum. The sequence continues at coordinate 1,216,093,490 of OX336388.2, forward strand.
TGGAAGGTCACAGCCCGTCGCTAGAGGGCACGTATGCACGTCACGTGACGATACAAAGCGAGCAGCAGCATGCATCAATCGTCCAACGCTGCCAGTCGCATTGCAAACAGTGACATGGAGGCATCAAACGAAGAGCAAAGAGGTGTTGTTCGGTTTCTGACAGCAGAAGGAGTAGGGGGAATGGACATTCATCGCCGAATGTCACAAGTGTACGGCAAACACTGCATGTCCCTTGCAAGGGTCAAGGCGTGGCACAAGCGCTTCAGGAAAGGACGGGTGTCGTTAGCCAATGATGCCTGGTCTGGGGCACCCCCCTGCATTACCGATGACAATGTCCAGCTGGTTGATGCACTCATTACCCAGGACCGCCAAGTGACAGTGCACGCCATAGCCACCATGGTCGCTCCACGACAATGCACGACCTCATATGACCAACACAGTCGCGGTACTCCAGAAATTCATATGGGAGGTTCTTGGCCACCCTTCATAGAGTCCAGACCTCTCTCCCTGTGAGTACGCCATGTTTGGTCCCCTGAAAAGGGCTCTGTGGGGCCAACGCTTCACCTCGGACGCCTACGTCCAGCTGTACATACGGAACTGGTTCACATCGCAGCCCAGGGAATTTTATGAGACAGCCATTCACCGCCTCGTGTCACCGTGGGACAAGTTCCTCAACAGCCAGGGCCAATACTTCTAACATACAGGTACTGGTTTCTGTAATTATGCCTCTGGCTGTTACTTTTTGAACGCACCTTATACTATTCAATTCACCACATATGTTTATAATTTATAGTGTACTTATTATTATGATTTGGTCACATGCATGATTACATAATTTTGAATTTATTATTATTAATTTGTTATTTTCCAATATCGTATTTCATATTCACACTTAATCATTTCTACTGTGTAGAAATGTATATTTTGTATTATCAATTCATTTTAAATCAGTTGCGCTAGCACGAACGATCAGGGAAGTTGGACCTGAGTATTTCACAAGATAGGAAAAGAGAGAATTGAAACATCAATATAATTTTAACGAGCTATGACTAAGGAGGATCCAGATTTAGACGAGCATGAAGAAAAAGTTGTGCAATTTCCTGGTAAACGGACTGGCGAAGAAACAAACAGAGGTCGACCATTTGAACTGTATATGAGAAAAGCTCGCAGCAGGTGTACGGAATACTGAGAGAATGCAGCCGTTACGAAGAAGATGGTCAATACAGGGGGACTGAAGTGCAGTACTTTATTAGCAATGGATGTCTCGCTATCTTAATGGTGCAGAAGAAGGGTCGGTCTAGACAGCTCATGTGACAGGAGGCCCATTAGGTAAGTGCCCTATGTATATCTTAGAAATATTAGGCACATTAATTAGCCTTGCTTGAAGCTGGTTTCAGTGTATGCATCTGTTCCGTATGCCGACTGGTGGTAGACTGAGCTCAGGAAAATGGCGTCCAGCTCTTTTATGGTCTGTAGAATCACACCGCCTACCTGTTGGCGATTGGTGGAGTATTCATCAGGCTATCGATGTGTTTGACGTGTGTCTAGTGTGTCACCTGCATTCCATCACTTTCATCTCTATTCTTCTGTGCTGCCAGCTTGTTGTCACCAAAGGCATGGCCTTGCCATCTTCAACTCAACGTGGTCTTGGACCCAGTTCACCACAAGATCCATGAGTTCATATACTATTCAATTCGGCAGACAATTGGCCACATATGTTTATAATATATAGTGTACTTATTATCATCATTTGGTCACATGCGTGATTACATAATTTTGAATTTATTATTATTAATTTGTTATTTTCCAATATCGTATTTCATATTCTCACTTAATTCTTTCTACTGTGTAGAAATGTATATTTCGTATTATCAATTCATTTTAAATCAGTTGCGCTAGCATGAACAATCAGGGAAGTTGGACCTGAGTATTTCACAAGATAGGAAGAGAGAGAATTGAAACATCAATATAATTTTATCGAGCTATGACTAAGGAGAGATCCAGATTTAGACGAGCATGAAGCAAAAGTAGTGCAATTTCCTGGTAAACGGACTGGCGAAGAGACAAACAGAGGTCGACCGTTTGAACTGTATACGAGGAAGGCTCGCAGCAGGTGTACAGAATACTGAGAGGACGCAGCCACTATGAAGTAGATGGTCAAGACAGGGGGAGTGAAGTGCAGTACTTTATTACAAACAGATGTCTCGCTATTGGTGCCGAAGAAGGGTCGGTCTAGACTGCTCATGTGACAGGAGGCCCATCAACTTAAGTGCCCTATGTATAGCTCACACCATCTGCATCCAAATCTAATTAGTTGAACCGTGTGACCTAACCTCTGCACTTGCAACCCTCAAGCGTATCTTTAGTGCCACATTTATTTTTATTATACTCATAATGTATCATAGTTAATGAGGCAGTTAGTTTGACATGGTGGCCGTGTTAACCCTGCGGACCACACTTCTCTCGACCAGACTTGTAAGACTTTACCAATGAGAACGAGAGGATGCTGTGATGTTACGAACACATGGACGATTGAACTAGGTCATGTGGCATCAACTGACCTATTGAAGGTAGGAGATGAACTATTTCGAGTGGTAGGAAGGAGGATGTCCCAGGATTGGCGGATGAGCGGTGGGATTAAAAACTGAAGGAGGCACAGGAAGAAGTCAAAGTTAATAAAAACGGATGCAGAGATGATCCGGGAAGCAATATCAAGAATATTTTCAAACTGTAGCAGGTTACTATGGTTCTCCGTGAGGCAAGCCGTACTAGTTTTTAAGACAGTTCAAGTCTCATAACACATACGGTGATAGTCGTGTCTTAGGCTATCGCTGTAAATGTGATTTAAGGATTTAGAATTCCATCACATCCAGTGCATCTGAAAAACCACTAAGTCTCAGATTTATCAATTCAACAGTTCCTTAAATATATCATCGTCAACGAAGAAGAAGAAGAAGAAGAAGATGTCAACCAACAGACTGAATACAGTATCCCCCTTTATGGGGAAAATCCAGCATGAACGAGTTTCCAGCCCGGTGAGCTCAAAGACGAATTCCACACAAATTCTCTCTCCTTTCAATTAATCGAAGGGCATTTAAAATCCAGCTTTCGGAAATAATTTAACTTCATTTCTCCTCCAATTTTACTTTTCGCCGTACTAGTGCTAAATTCAGTAAACGCTCATCGTATTAATATTATTATTAATAATTTTCGTATCCTCTTGTTTTTGATAATTAAACTCTATACATTATTCAATGCAGCATCTTTCCTTTCTAGTAGATAGAAATAGATATAAGCCTACCTCTTCTCCCAAAGCATATGTTATCATGGTTAATGATGGAGTCATACCATGGCCGGAGTGTCTGGAGGTCTCAAGTTGCTCTACCTGAGGGAGTTCATCTGGTCTTCAACTGGGAGTTGTGACCATGGCGCCCAACAATTAATCAATTTTTTCATCATTACAATCATTTCTTATAATTTTGTGGTAATTCATAATCTAGTTAATCATCTTGTAATTTCATCACCCACTTTAAACCAATAACAATTGGATGACATGTTTCAAATATCACGCCTTCATCCTCAGATCCTGTTTACTTAGTCTTAACTAGTGTACGATGTTTATGAATCACACTTGAACACAAATAATATATACAATATTTATATTACATAAGTTAGTAAAAACTTGTGTAACAAGTCAACTATTTGCTGGCAGTATATTACACTTCTATGGTTGTTGCATTATTATTATTAATGTGGATTAAGTATGTTTCCTGTTGTCTATTGAATTTCCTGATTCTTGTTGTCGATTGAATTGTTATTATGAATAATACATAATTTCCTGATTCCTGTTGTCTATTGAATTGTTATTATGAATGATTCATAATAACACTTCAATAGACAACAGGAAACATACTTAATCCACATTAATCGGCGACGGCCAATACTTGTATCCGAGTGCATATTTCTTTCCTGCATTACTAGTTTGTATTCACTCGATGGTGATGTCGCTGGTGACTCAACAGACCCATTCTGGCATAGAACATACGGCCGCACACGATGAATGTGATGGAAGGTAGAGGACGTGACAATATCTGGCGCAGCTTTCTCTTCTGACGAGTTCTCATTTTCTGCCTTCGGCGTTCTTCTTCAAAATGTGAAACCGCAGCTGAGGTGGCTGCACACCTACGTGTGCGATCTTCCGCAAGTGTATGCCAATTATCTGGATCAATGGCTAAACTCCTCAAGGTTTTTTTAAGCTGGTCTTCGTAATGCTTCCGAGGTGCTCCTAGAGGTCTCTTGCCCGTGTTGAGCTCGCTGTACAGGATTTTCTGTGGGAGTCTGACGTCATTCATGTGTTGGACATGACCGATCCATCTAAGCCAGTGACTAATGATGATGGTCTCTATGCTCTCTGCTCTCTCGAGAACCGCAGCACTCGTAATAATAATAACGCAACAACCATAGAAGTGTATTATACTGTCTGTAAATAGTTGACACGTTATACAAGTTTTACAAACTTATGTAATATAAATATTGCATATATTTATTGTGTTTAAGTGTGATTCATAAACATCGTACTCTAGTTAAGTCTAAGTGAACAGGATTTGAGGATGAACGCATGCTGTTCGAAACATGTCATCCTATTAAGTAGGTATTTGTACATAAAAAGCGTGTTAGTTTGTAGGGTATGCAAGTACTTGTTTCCCGCCTAATGTAATTGGGCACAATTCGTGCTGACCGACTGAAAAGCTTTCTTTATTAGGATTAGACAACACTGAAAAATGGCTTCTATCATTACAATTCTGAGATAAGAAAATTCAGTTTCACCATGGCACCAGAGACATGGCTTTTCGTTATAGCGAGGTAGCTTATGTAAGGAATTACTGAAGTTTGTATAAGGTTTTGTGGGACAGAACAATCATAATTTTATGTTGTTGAGGGTGTTGGTCATCAGCCCCATGTATTTGGGTGTTTGTTGAACTTGCCTGGAAACCTGTATTCTTGTGATGATTATAGTAGTGTGTGTAACTGTATTCAGGACAGGGATGGGGTAGGTGCCCTGGGACTTGAAGGAAGGTACTATCCCGGTATTTGCCTGGTGGTAATGTAGAAAAACCCAGGTAAAAATACACTCAGGATAGCCGCTGTCAGCACCAGGATTCAAGCCTGCGACCTCCAGACTTACTTCAGCCACGATGCACGATTTGACGAGCACAGCTTTTCCGCGGGGTAATCGTGATTTTAGGAAGAGCTCTTTAATCAATACAGTATTTTAACATGTCATTTGTAAAAGGCATACTGATCAGATCATAGAATTTGTAGAATTTTACCTGCCGGTTAATGAAGATTGGGGGGAGGGGGTCAGAGTGGTTTAAAAAAAACTGAGAAACTGCTGAGAGATCTGCTAAAAAAGAATCATATCAGTAAAGATCTGTTAATTCTGAACTGAAAGGGCAAGAGTGAGGCTGTAAATTCTGATTCAGAGTTAGTACTAATGATAGGGTACCTGTGGCTCTCACTGAATTGTACCCCAGAACTCATCTTAATATGATGAAAATTAAGAAGCCTTGCTGACTGATCAAATTTAAATTTTTGAATCCATTCCTTCAGTGTTTTTATTTTTATTTGCCTTTACAAACTGTCAGTTGTAACTCTTCAGTCTTCGTGTTCACCGACTTACAAGTTACAACTGACTGATCAAACTAGCTTGCAGACTACAATTCAAAATTCAACAATGTTTCATATTATGCACTCTTTTATTTGTTTTAAACTAATTTAGACGGATTTAAAGTTACTGTTGTGTTGTTGTTTGAGTCTTCAGTCTTTTGACTGGTTTGATGCAGCTCTCCATGCCTCCCTGTCCTGAGCTAATCGTTTCATCTCTACATAGCTACCACACCCTACATCCGAGGCAATCTGTTTAACATATTCTAACCTTGGTCTACCCCTACAGTTCTTGTCCTCGACCCTTCCTTCCATAACTAAGCTTGCTATTCCTGGGTGTCTAATATGTGTCCTACCAACCTATCTCTTCTCTTCATTAGCAGTCGCCAGAAACATCTCTCCTCTCCCACTCGTCTTAATACCTCTTTGTTTGTAACCCTATCTACCCATCTGATCTTCATCATTCTCCTGTAACACCACATTTCAAATGCTTCAATTCTCCTCTTTTCTGCTGCACCAATAGTCCAGTTTCACTTCCATAGAGCGCCACGCTCCAGACAAAGGTTTTCAAAAATGACTTCCTAATACCTAAATCTATATTCGATGTCAGCAGATTCCTTTTTTGTAGAAATGCTTTTCTTGCCTGAGCCAACCTACTTTTTATATCCTCTTTGCTTCGTCCATCACTGGTTATTCTGCTTCCTAAGTAACAGAAATCTCCTACTTCCTTCAGCTTTTCACCTGCCAATTTGATCTCCATAGAGGTTTCTGATTTATTTCGGCTGCATTCCAGTATTTTTGTTTTACATTTATCAATTTTCATCATGAATTCTTTCCGTAATACGGAGTCCATACCATTCAAAAACTCATTCAAATCCTCAGGCTTGTTGGCCAAGATGACGATGTCATCAGCAAATCTCAGAGTTGAAATTATTTCTCCTTGAATCTTCACTCCCACTTTAAATTTTTCTCTAATTTCCTTCATTGCTTGTTCAATGTAAAGATTGAAAAGTATGGGTGATAAGTTGCAGCCTTGCCTTACACCTTTCTGAATACCAGCTTCTCTCTCATGTCCTTCAACTCGAATGACTGCTGTCTGGTTTCTGTATAGATTGTATATCACCCTCCTATCCCTGTACTTTATTCCAATCGATTTCAAAATGTCAAACAATTTAGTCCAATCAACGTTATCAAAAGCCTTTTCTAAGTCTACAAAAGCCATGAACGTTCTCTTATCTTTCCTTATTCTACCTTCCAAAATCAGCCTAAGACTTAGTACAGCTTCCCTTGTTCCTACATTTCTCCTGAAACCAAACTGGTCTTCACCCAACTCCGTTTCTATCTGGCTCTCAATCCTCTTGTAAATTATTCTAGACAGGATCTTTGAAGCATGAGTAATCAAGCTGATTGTACGGTAATCTTCACATCTGTCAGCTCCCACTTTCTTTGGTATAGGGATGATTACATTCTTCTTGAAATCAGGGGATACCTCACCTGTCTCATAAATCCTACACACCAAGTGAAATAACCTGATCAGACCTTCCTCTCCTATGCAGCGTAGCAACTCAATCGGTATATCATCTATGCCTGGTGCTTTGTTCCTGCTTAAGTCTTCCAAAGCTCTATCAAGTTACTGTACAGTTATTATTAAGTAAAGTTTATTCTGTTGTCATGAATTATGTTTCTTATTAAGTTCTAGCAACATCCCCAGTTATTCCTTTATGGGATGCAAGTTGGCAAGGTTTAATTCCAGACATGTTGAATGAAATGGACAGTAAACTTGCTGTCTTAGCTGATTGCCCATGGAACATTCTAATTCATATTTTAAAGTGACTATCTAAACTCTGGATGTTTCAGGTGCACACATAGTTGCTCCATCAGATATGATGGATGGTAGAATTTCTGCAATAAAGAATGCTCTGCTTGAGGCAGGTTTAGGAAACAGAGTGAATGTCCTCTCTTACTCAGCCAAATTCGCCTCGGGATTTTATGGCCCTTTCCGAGATGTTACCAAGTCTGCTCCTGTATTTAGTGACCGCAAGTGCTACCAGCTTCCTCCGGGAAGCAAAGGACTGGCAAAGCGAGCTGTTGTAAGTTCAACAAGTTTCTCTTTTCTATAGCTGTTTATCAGTTGGAATCGGTATCTGTGTGAACTTTTATGTTTCTATTGCTAGATGATTTTCCATTATTGCCAGAATAAGTGAGGCTGCATAAAGTAGTATCTTGTACATCATTGCTCACAGTAGAAGTGTGCAACCCCAAAATGGTTTTATTTATTTATTTATTTCAAAACAGGCTCCTGAGCTATGGCTCATGATGATGCAGTACATAAAATTGTAATTCATGACAGTGAAAAGAATAACCTGTTATTACAAGTATGTGAACAGTAGTAACAATATATTGGAAGAGACATAACAGTGTAAACATTTATAATTTCAAGTTTACTTTTATATTTCACTAGAGAAGGAAACTCTCGTATGTACTCGGAGAGACTATTGAAGTATTAATGGAGTAATGCCACAAGAAGTTGTTGCAATACTTGAATGAATGAATGAATGAACAGGGTTACAGTAAATTTTGTTAGCTCCTATTGTTTCATGCGCATGCAAATCAGAGTTCAACTTGCACAGTGTATTGGAGTGAGCTACCTTATTTTTCATTTCATACAGCATGATTGCAGAAGCTTTATTAATGAGACTATTTAGAGATAGAACATACCTGTTTGCTCGGTGTTAAAATGGGTAAGTTGAAGAGTATCTTCAGTGCTCTTTTATTCAATATGTTGGCCTTTTCAAGGCATTCCTTTTTTACAGCATGCCCAGATGTGGATCATGTATGTAAGATGGAATTCAGTTAGTAAATGAAAAATAAATTCAAAAGTCCTCTAGAAAATGTGTTTTAAGTCGACTTAAATTGCCAAACCTATTAAAAACCTATTAAATCCTAAGGGATCTAATTACAAAAGCATCCTTTTGGCTCAAAGTAAACAGTGCCATGATTTCCCTACAGCCGAATGGGTTCAGTCAAGAACTGCAATTTACCTAAATGAAAGTTATCAATTGTTTTGAAAAGTAATCCGATATACAGTATTGTCTGGAACATGCGTTTGTTCAAAACAATTGTGATAAAATAGAAAAGAAAATAACGTAGCTTATTGTATAGTGCACAGAACACTAACGGAGGCAATAAATTAATAATAATAATAATTAAGTCCATCTCTTCTACTTCATTCCAGTTGAACTGCCAGGGACTACTCATCATTTCTGTTGTTGCATGTGTATCGAGTGCTTTTTTTTTTATTATTATTCATACACGCAGATAGTACTAAGTTGTTGCTGAGACATTACTATTTTTACTACTGTACTAGGTAACTGAAATTATTGAAAAAGACTGCCATTTACCGGTTAAATTATGAACTTGTCTTATTCGTCACATTTACTGTTCGATTACAAAATGCACCCGCTCCGTAGTCCGAGAGATTATGAGCATTTTTAGGAACGCTGGCGGAGACCAATAATGAAGAAATTGTACAACAACAACAAAATGGGAAAAAAAGAAGAGAGCCGAGAGCCATGATGATCGAATGGGAATTAAATCTGTTTGATGTGTTTCGAAACAAAGTTTAAAATTTGTCTTGTTGTGATTGAACTGTTCTCGATTGTATCTCTGTGTTAATCTTTATCATTTGGAAGGAGGCATGTATAAGTATTTGAAGCTGTCGTCTGTGAACTTCGGAACTTCGCCGGAATCGATAAGTCTGATCTTATTAATATTTATTTAAAATGTATCATCATGCATGAACTACAAGAAGAAGTATTGGTTACTAAAACATGCCCTCCAACTTTTAGTGTTAACTTGTCCCTTTCTTCTGTTATATTGTAGAACTAGGTTGGAGATCGTTCAAGTTATTTTTGAGGTTAACCTTGCAACTTATTTATGTCCTTGCCCTTTTATAATATACATACGTAGGGGGGGGATCGCGTTGCTTGCTTTATAGGGGTTTAATGTCTTTAGGGTTCTTTTTGTTTGTTTTCTGTATTTGTTGTTTTTCGTATTGTATATTTTTCCTCGCGTGTGTTTACGTTTCGATATGCTAGAAGGAACAATACATAGTGACTTCGCGCGTTACCCTTGGGGAGTTGTTTAATGTTGATATGTGGGGGCCACGATGGTTATGCCGTGAGCCAGTATTTATTGAAGGTTGCTCTATGGATGGATTGTGTTATGTTGTTGTGTTTAGGGTAAATGATTTAGGACTACATATTCCTCCTTGACATTCCATTATAAGCTTGTGTTTTTCTTTATTATTGTGGGTGGGTAAATGTTATTTGATTAGTGTGGTTGAAGACTGTGGGGCACCCATTGGGCACACACTTTGCGCAAGTGCAGTCGATCCTTCATGATGGTGTGCACACTTCCGACGCTCAATCCGACCACGGCGGCTATGGCGTTCACTGTCACTCGGCGGTCCTGGGTAATGAGTGCATCAACCAGCCTGACATTGTCATCGGTAATGCAGGGGGGTGCCCCAGACCGGACATAATCGGCTAACGACACCTGTCCTTCCCTGAAGCACTTGTGCCACGCCTTGACCCTTGCAAGGGACATGCAATGTTCACCGTACACTTGTGACATTCGGCGATGAATGTCCGTTCTCCCTACTCCTTCCGCTGTCAGAAACTGAACAACACCTCTTTGCTCTTCGGTTGACACCTCCATGTCACTGTTTGCAATGTGACTGGCAGCGTTGAACGATTGATGCATGCTGCTACTCGCTTTGTATCGTCACGTGACGTGCACGCGTGCCCTCTAGCGACGGGCTGTGACCTTCCACGCTCTGGTCGGAACCACACCTCGTTACAAACGCCACGATTAGCCGATGTAGTAACCGGTTTGCACATTCCTGCCTCCGGCTCGTTACTTTTTGAACTCACCTTATAATTAGGTTAATGGATCCGTTCGGGTGATTATCGGCCAACTTTCTTGATTTATAAAGCATAACCAGCATAATAGAGGCGTACATGTTACTAGTATGCTTTATCGAGTTTATTATTTTAGATATGTAAAAACATTACAAATATAACCAAGTCAGACAATTATTACGGTTCAAAATGATAAGTAAAATATTTTATTCACAGTCTCCTAATTTCCTAACCATGTACACACGTAATCATATGCATTCCAACACTGATATGTCAACACACCAAAATATCGCATATAGCAATGATACTTCACACTTTTCATACAAAAGAAAGAAACAATATTCAGAAGGAATTGTAATTATCGCCACCTTCAACAGAAATAGTCGGTTAATTATAAGAAATACGCTTGAATCGGGATTTAAAGTCACTTCATAATGCTATTCTTATGGGAGACATCTTTGTTTTGCCCAACATCAGCTGATCTTATTTTGGCCCCACGGTCGGCCGGTAGAAGCATAGCGGGCGCCCTCTCTATCCTATTGTATGCTCGAAGTGTAAGACTGCTAACAAATGAAGGTCAAATATTTCTATGCTAATTATATTTTAAAGGTAATTCTGCTATCTGAAGAAGGCTGATAAAGTGAAGGCCCCTCGATGCATCCTCTCCTAATGCCTACTCCACCCTCACTGGTTATATGTTTGCTGTCATGACAACTAAGGTCGCACGACTTAAAGCCTCACTGGTGTTGCCATACACTGTTGCAAATTAAATTTATGGTGTTTGACAGCGAGGTCATTCTGAGCAAAAATGATTTTCTGTTATTTCATTTGGACTTGGGGCAAATTGTGAACAATATAAGCTAGTCTATCTTCATTTCCACATACTTAAGTTTCAAGTAGTACATGATCACACATCTGGTATGCTTTCTTACAAAGTTATACTTTACATAGGCTACTGGAACTTCTCCATGCCTTTACAATAACACTTGTACATTTTCTTAAATTTTGACAAGGAAAATACTTTTCATTGTTTTCCTTGCAAGTATACAGTATTGACAAGGCAACACTGAAAAATGGCTTCAAAGATCTTATCTATATACAGTATTATCTTTCACATGACAACTTGGTGTGTTGTCTCCCATCTGCTATATCCTCCTCGAACTTCTTATTTGCTTAACAATATCTTCCTCTTTTGTGCACTTCAGTAACATATAGGTTTCTGTTTGTTTAATAAGGCTTTTCCAAACCGAGTTTACCTGTCAATATAAAAAGTTTGTTAGAAGCCATAAATGATAAAAACCATGGATATATTGAAATTGTCATTCAGAAGAACATGGTGAATAGCCTACTGGCACAGGTATTATCACCAAGGTGCACATAAACTCATAAAATCATACTACAAATTGTTTACAAACATCTTATGAAATATAGACAGGTCATAAGAACAGAAAGAAACTAATCTCCTTTGATTATCGCAAGCATTAATATTAGCATGAGATGAATATGGTGCAATTGTTAAATTAACCTGCGTGTGTTGGTTGAAACATATGAAGCACCATGTTACTTCGGCTTCGGTGGCGTAGTTGGTAGCCTTCGGAGGGGAAGTAAAGCCGGCGGTCCCAAGTCATAGATTTATGGCATGTAAAAGATCCTTCCACAGACTAAACTTGTGTGAAGCTAAATTTCTAGGTTAGATTTCGATGGAACGCTCTATCAAAGTTCCAACGTTCACCACTAGGTATCAGCGACATCTGGTAGTTGAAACTACTTGAAATTGAATGGAACTTGTAGCTCACCCTATGGGTGTCCGCTTGAAGCAGCTATAGCCTCTGGCGAGCCGAACATGTCCTCGGACACTCCCGGCACTAAAAGCCATACGATAAATAAATACTAAGAGGAAAAGGAGGTACATGGTTGCAGTAGCTGGCGTTCCAATGCACTTGGTCTTTTACACAGATCAGCTTACGTTTCAGCAAAATATGTATTGTTCATGAACAAAAGCCCAATTTGGTTGAGCATATAAGGCATAACAGTTGCAACCTTTTCCCTTTCCCTGTAAACAATTCTACTTGACGAACTTTGGTTGGTTGGTTGGTTCCTTAGTTTAGGGGCTGCGACAACGCGGTCATGTAGCCCCGTGTACTTTGGGTGTGTGTAGAATCTGTCTGATAACCGGTGTTAATTGTGATGACGAACTTTGCCCTTAGCACTGTGCAAATTGTGCATTGTCCTCCAGAATTTTGATGTCTACTTCCCAGCAGACTCCTCTATCTTCTTTAACACTTAAGTCTAACGAAAAATTACTGCATGCATTTAAACCTAAATATCAGGATGTGGCTCTTAGACAGTCATTTCAGGGGATAAAGCCCCCCAGGGGCTCATAACTAGTGGGATGAGTTGGTGACCATGGAACCCCAGCAGAGTCCGGCATTGCTTCCACTTACTTGTGCCGGTCTACTCTCTGTCATCCTCTCTTGGTCGACTCTTGTTCTCTTCGAACCTGAACTGTAGAGTATCCGAGGCCTTTCGCTTTATCACCTTAATTGGCCTTTGTCTCATCTTTGAGAGATCAGCCCTCTTCTTTTATTTTCATGGTATCTCCTGCCTTCTACTCACAGCCCTAAAGGAGGCTGGGTGTATGTAATCCCACCACTTATGATGCACCCTGGATAGCGCTACACCTCCAAGTGTTCACGGCTGGTGAGTTCGTGAGTTGGCAACCCCAAGGGATACCTAAGCTGGGTCCATTTTCCCCTTTTTCCATTGTCTTTGGTGCAGACCCTCTCCTTTTCCCTTTCAAGTCCCTCTCCTCAAATTTTAATTTTTGTGGACTGTGCAGTATAGCTGTGCATGTTAAATTGTTCACCATAACTGTGACAGGGAGCTACAGCAAGTCCGGATATCAAAAGTTTGAAACCCGACGCTGACGGCGGCTATCCTGAGTGTGGTTTTTCTATACTCCTTCCAGGAAAATACCAGGATAGTACCTTATTTCAAGTCCCAGGGCTGATGACCTAAGATGTCCTAAGCCCCTAATGTGAGTTAACAACTACTACTCAAGGGTTGAGGGCACTTCTTTTCCCTGCCTTCAATTTCCCTATTCCTGTTTTGTCCATTTCTTTGTCTGGTATATGTTACAGTAAGTGAGCAGTTAGTTGGAATTGGTAGTTTCGTTTTCCCTGCGATCACCATATCATTAGGGGCCGATAACCTAGATGCTAGAGCCCTTAAAACAGCTTATCAATATAAAACTCAGCAATTGTTTCTAGGCTTGTGCCGTGTATAATTTTGCCTAGGACACCAAGCTGGCCTATCAGCAGGCTCGTGGTGTCCCCGCCTGGACCCCCACTGGAGTAGCGAACTGCATGCTACCTCCCATTTTATGAAGCACACCTGCGCCGCTTTACTGCGAAAACTAAAAGCTCAAGCAGCCATAACCTCCCTATGAAGGCTTCCAAAAAGATGGTATATTGGCTTTCACGGCCAGTGAATAAAAACTCAGCAATTTTTCTAGGTTTGTGCCGTGTCTTTTTGGAAGCCTTCATAGGGATGTTATGGCCGCTTGAGCGTTTAGTTCTTGCAGTAAAGTGGCGCAGGTGTGCTTCATAAAATGGAAGGTAGCGCGCAGTTCGCTACTCCAGTGGGGGATCGGGCGGGGACACCAAGAGCCCGCTGATGAGCCAGCTTGGTGTCCTAGGCGAATCCCCACAAAAGACACGGCACAAACCTAGAAAAATTGCTGAGTTTTAATTCACTGGCCGTGAAAGACAATATACCAGCTTATCAATATCATCAGAAAATAAGTGATCCTCCTGACAAGCCTAGTTCCTCACCTAGAATTTGTGCAGATTATATGAGTGCAAATGATAGACACATGCCTAGTTGCAGCATGTCTGCTGCCTGTTCCCATGGTTTGTGAACTAGCCATCACTGGTAGAGCAACATTTATTTGGACATTTCTTGGAACTCTTGCTTTATATTCCTTCAATTTTTTATTTCTTCCTCTAAAAATCTTTTGAAGGGGGTTTGATCCAGTGGCCTGCATCGGCCTAGAGTGAGTAAACCACTAAACTGGGTCTGTACCCAACTAAATTCTACCTGAATTCCCTCTCAAACAGTATTATTTTCTGCAAGCAGTGGTGGTGTGATGTTTTAATTCTTCTGTGCATCTTCAGTGTTTTTCAAAGCCTCAAATGCTATTATACTTTTTCTTTTCACAGATGAGAGATGTAGAAGAGGGTTGTGACATGTTGATGGTGAAGCCAGGGCTTGCATATCTTGACATAGTGAAACAAACAAAAGATGCTTATCCAGAGTATCCTTTATTTGTTTACCAGGTAAAGAGGAATTGTTTTAAGTAAAATCATGTTTATTATTATATTGTGGCCTGATTTTGGCTGTTATTTTACTGTTGTACTGTTGTTGTTTATTGGTAGCACTGGGAGAAGGGTAGAGACCTAACACTTGTATTTTTAGATCTTGAAAAAGCATTTGATAATGTCCCAAGAAAGACTATATGGGAATGCCTAAGAAAGAAAAACGTACCCGCGGGGCTAATCCAGAAAGTTATAATGCTTTACGAAAGTTGCCACAGTTGTGTTCAGATAGGACATGGTAATTCTGACAGGTTCCAAACAGCTAAAGGAGTTCAACAGGGCAGTGCCCTCTCGCCATTACTTTTTATCACTGTAATGGACGAAGTTTTGAAAGGAATAAGGCATAACAACAACACAGAAATCAGCGCATTTGCAGATGATGTAGTAATTTGGGGTAATACAGAGAAAGAAGTACAGGAGAGGTTGGCCACCTGGAATAACTGTCTAAAAGCACACGGATTAACAATAAACAAATCAAAAACGGTAGCGATGTCAGTCAACAGACAGAACAAGAAAGGAGAAATAAAGCTTGAAGGTACACAGCTTGAAACAGTAGACCAGTTTAACTATCTTGGGTGCATTATTTCAAGCAATAACAGGATACAGCATGAGATCAATAGCCGAACCCAAAAAGCAACCCAGTTCTACCATCAAGTTCGGAACCTACTCTGGAACGAACAAGTCCCCTTGAGATCAAAACAGACGCTCTTTCAATCATACTTTACCCCCATAATAACATATGGCCTAGAAACCTGCCCAACAACTAGACAGATAGACAGCAAACTACAAGCTGCAGAAATGAAGTTTCTACGAACAATGGTACAAAAAACTAGGAGGGATAGGGTAAGAAATGAACAAATTAGGGAAGAAGCTGGAGTGTACCCAACTTTGAAAGAAAAAGTGACAAGGGCCCGTTTGAGATGGTTTGGCCATGTCAAGCGAATGGCTGAGGGGAGGATAGCAAAACAAAGACTACACAGAGATGTGGTTGGTAGAAGGCCAGTAGGAAGACCAAGGAAGAGATGGCTAGACCAGGTGAAGGAGGACATAGGAACAAGGGGAGTTGGCTGGGATAGAATCCTGAAAGAAGAATGGTACATGGACAGACGCAAGTGGAGGGCGCTCGTAAACTACACCCGGGCAACTGGAGTAGAAGACAGATGATGATGATTTTACTGTTGTGAATATAAGGAAATAGGAATCACATAATTATTTGCAATCTCATTTGTTGGCTGAATACTTTTCAGTAAAAGCCACCGCCTGTTACATTTTGTCCAAATATAGTTCCCATATACTACTATTGAATTTTCAATTTGTCTGCCTAGGTGTCTGGAGAATATGCAATGTTGTACCATGGAGCTCAGGCAGGTGCTCTGGACCTCCGAGCTGTATTAGAGGAAGTACTACTCTCTATGAGGAGAGCAGGTAAGTGTTGCAAGCCACTGGTGACTTCTATTGTTATACTGAGCTTTGAAAATGACTATTTTGGTCTTTTGGTAGAACTTTCGTATTGACTTACAAAGAGTTATTTACAAGAATTTAAGATTTCCACCTGTTCAATTCTTTCAATTTATTCTGGTTTACAATGTTTCGAGTTCCATATCCCTGAACTCTTCATCAGGACCTTTGTGACAAATTTAAAATCTGAAACCTGTTGACAATAAAACGAATATTTATTCTAAAGAACTAAGTATAAATAATTGGTTTAAAAATTCACTGTTGCTAAATTTTCAGGTTTACAAGTTCCATTCAACATGGTCCTCTTAGAAATTGATTTTGTGGCACTTGTAGCTTGATGTGCATTGTTCAAAGTAAAGGTCTTTGTTCTTTATGTATTGGCAAGCACTTATAAAATTTGTGATGGCAATTTCAATGTCTTGAGGTTTATTGTGGATACATTTATATTTTAAACCAATATTTAGGCCATGCGACAGGTCGGAAAAAAAGCCTCAATAAGGAAATAATTAGTGGAAAGCTGGAAATTGCTTTAATCACTTTATTTGGACCCCCATAATACTCTCCCAAGTTTCCCCCCCTCAAGCAAAGTCGGCGTTGGCCCTTTTGGCCCTAAGAAGGTACCATTTTTCGGGTTTTTGCAAATATCTCCCAAACCATCAACTTTATCAACAAAATACCTATTATAAAAAATAATCTAGAGTAAATTTCCTACAAAAATGTTCCGTACCATTTTTCTCTAATGTGAACCGTTACGATGCTACGACCATTCAAAGTGGAGCCCTTTTTGATTCTTGTGGAAAAGCTATGGAAATGATATGCCATATCAAAGTTTCTACACGTTATAAATATTTGTCAGCATTCCAGGTGTACGAGCTGTTAACTTGTTACAAGTATAACAGCTTTTCAATGTTAACAGCTGTGGCAAAGTACCTACCATAAGTATTATTATTGCATAGTATTGGCATAAAATCACTCTTTTCCACACCACCTGGCGGGAAAATAAATGGCGCGTTTTTTTTTTTTTTTTTTGGTGTCCCCAGGTGGCCTAATCCACTGTTGAAATATCAAAGTTAGTCGATTTTAAACCATTTTGATGAAGGCTGGCAGTCTTGATCGTCTGCCTTAATTTCTCCGTCATCGCTTTCATCATCTGTAGCGGTACATTTGCCCGACGTCACAGGGCGCTCAAGATTAACATCGATGTCTCCGTCACAATCAACCATATCATCTTCCTCGGCAGCATTTGTACGTGACCGTCGCATACAATTCATGCAGATTCTGGAGCATCAGAGGACCGTTTTCCTGCAACCACGTGCTGCGTTACATCCTTTCGAACATTTGCAGGACACTGTGTTTAGAAGCATTTGTGGCGCCGGATCACTGGTCGTAGATATGGGAGCCAAACCACATTGAGAATTTTTCCAGCCCCAATCCAGTGGATTTGTATAATTTCCATACCATGTTTGGATTTTATGGTATGTTCTTAAAGAGTGCTCACGTGCCACTGATGGTGGGAGGTAAGCTTGCGAGATTAAATCGATGTTTGCTTAGAGATTTTGCAAACAGGCCGCAACTCATTCAGGGTATTTCCCGTGGTTTTGTTGTCAAAAAGCCTAGCCAAAACCAACGGGCCCGCTTTATCAATTTCATTGTGGTTTGTGTTCACGTCTTGGAAAAACCTAACAACTGTCTGCAGTTCCTCATTACTCTTCAGCAGTGTCGTGAAACGAAGACGTTGTATCGCACCCACTAAGCGCAAGAGGATGTTTTCTTGCACACATGGCGGGAGATTGAAACTTGTGTGCAAAATAGTTGTTGTTCGGTTGAACCTTTGCTGGGTTTCATAAAAAAAAAATTCGTGGAGGGTGGCACACGAGCCGCCAAGATGACCAGGATATCTATATCTTCAGCCACTATAATGACCGAATTGTCGGGCCGAGATAACCCTAGTGCGGTGGTAACGATGAGCACATCGGCATCTTCTGGAGCTTGTCTGGTTTCGATTCCTTCGCTTTCGAATTTGACGTGCCACGAGTCCATCAATCTTAGTTTGTTTGTGTCATTAGACAAAAATTTTGCTTGTGGCATAGGTGCCGTCATGGACTCATCAAAGAAAACATTAGCAGCATCATGCTTCTGCGATTGTCGAAGACGTTCAGCGGACTTGGTACTGTGAGCTGCTGAGTCGTCAGGATACCCGTCGAAAATAATGACACTGTTTTTGAAGTATCTTTTAACGTAATTCACATATTTGGCACTAATGTCGACAACAGTATCGGTTTGGTGCCAAATTACACGGTGCAGAAGATATCCTCCGTCGAGAACATGATGTAGGTCCTCAAATGTGGGCTCATCGGTAACAGGATGGAATAATTTATAGAACACAGACTTTTGCGTCTTACGCATTCCCGCTTCATCAAAGATCACAACCGGATACGGAGCTAGTTCAAACTGGAAATCATCATCATCATCATCATCTTGCTCAGTTTCCAGCCACTGGCCGGGTCTGTTTGGAACACAAGCCTCTTCAACGTTTTCTGTCTTCCCACCATCTCTCAGCCTCCACCCTTGTCCAGTCTTCTCCTCTCTTCTTCACGCTTTCTTCCAACCCCTTCTGCCACCTGTCTCTCGGTCTCTTTCCTTCCAACTTCGTCTCGTGTATCCTCCTGGGTATCCTCTTCTCCTCCATTCGTTTTACATGTCCATACCATTTAAGTCTAGATTTCTCTATATCATTCTGCAATGGTTCCTCCTTCATTAATTCTCTGGTCCTCTCATTTCTTATTCTGTCCATCTTTGTAGCAGCTCCAATACTGCTTCTCAAGAACCTCATCTCACTGGCCTGTATTTTGCTCTTCTCCCTTCCTTTCATAACCCAGGTCTCCGAGGCATACGTCAGGATAGGGACATAGTACGTCCGATATATGATCTTTTTGCTGTCCTGAGGGACAACCTTGCTCCATAACATGCTTCTGCCTGTCTCCCCCACTCATTTATTTCTCTATCGTTTCTTCCATTATCTTGTATCAGGCTTCCCAGATACTTGAAACTCTCCACTTTCTTCAGCTGTTCCCCACCAATTGTTATTCCCATTGTGGTTCTTTCCTTCTTCCTTGTTGTGATCACCATCTCACTCTTATTTATGCTAAATTTCATCCCATATCCCTGTATTATTCCTTCCCACATGTCCAACTGTTCCTGTACCTCCTCCTCCTTGTTTCCTCAAATCATCAACTCATCTGCAAACACCATTGCTTTCATCTTTCCTTCCCCAATTACTTGTGCCACTCGGGTCATTATGTCGTCCATCACCACAATGAAAAGTAACGGTGACAGTGCACTTCCTTGTTTCAGGCCGTTTCTCTGTTCCAACCAGTCCGATCTCTCTCCTCCCACTTTCACACAGCTCACACTTCCCTTGTACATCTCCTTTATCCTCCTTATAGTCCATTTCTCTACTCCTCTATCCTCCAGGGACTTCCATACTTTGTTTCTGCATACACTGTCATATGCTTTCTCAATGTCGAGGAAGGCCATCTGTAGATCTGCTGTTCTTGTAACTGCCTTACAGCAAAAATCAAATCCACTGTGGACCTTCCTGCTCTGAAGCCATGTTGTTCTTCCCTCATCCCTCCTTCTATCCTTGTCCTAATTCTCCTTTCCAAAACTTTCTCAAACATCTTTGCACAATGACTCATCAGTGTTATTCCCCGATAGTTTCTGCATTCTGTTCTACTACCTTTCTTGAAGATCGGGACAATTATTCCCTTTTTCCAGTCCTCTGGGGTCTTCCTTTCCTTCCCTTCCATGCTGTCCTCATCTCTCGGTACAACCATTGTATCCCCACCTCTCCTGCTGCTCTCACCATCTCCACACTCAACTCATCAACACCCGGTGCCTTCCCTCCTTTCATCTTCCTCACTGCATCTTCCACTTCTTTCCATGTTAAGTCCTTTTCTGTTTGCAGTTCACCTTCCTCTTCCCCGATTTCTTCCTCCTTGCCATGGTTTCCATTTGGGTTCAGAAGTTCTTCAAAATATTCTTTCCACATTTTCTTTAGTTCTTCCCTATTTTCTATCTCTTGTCCCCTTTTGTTCACCATTCTAACATAATCCGTAGGATCCTTCCGCCTCTTATTTTTTACCATCCCATACAGGACCTTTTTTTGTACCTACACTATCCTCCTTCATCATCTTTGTCCACTCTTCCATCCACTTTCTTCTCTCCTCAGCCACTACACTCTTTGCCTCCTTCTTTCTTTCCTTGTACTCTTCCCTTGTCTCTACCGTACTAGTTTGATACCACCTCCTAAAGGCTCTATTCTTTTCCCTTACTCTATCTTTTGTCTTCTCATTCCACCATGGTGTTTCCTTCCACCTCTTCTTACTACTTGTCCTCCCACATACTGCTTCTGCTGCACCTACTAGTGTCTTCTTAAATCTAGCCCATTCCTCTTCCACCCCTCTTTCTTCATCAGTTGGAATTCCTTCCTTTACCATTTTGAGGTACTCGAGCCTTCTATCCCCTTCTTTCAGTTCCCATATCCTTATACGTCTTTCCTGGTTCTCAGTCCCTTTCTTCTCCTTAGTCCCTCTCAGGTTCATTACCAGCAATCGATGGTCGCTATCCAGGTTCTCCGATGGTATAACCTTGATGTCCGTGATGTTCTTATTTAATTCTTTCTCATACAGTATATAGTCGACCACCGACTTCCTGGTCAAGTCATCACTGTACCATGTGATTGTGTGGCTCTCTCTTTTCTTGAACCAGGAGTTCCCAACTAGCAGGCTGTTCCTTTGGCAAAAGTCCAACAGTCTCTTTCCTTCCTCATTTCTTCCACCCCAACCCTTTGGTCCAAGCACACTCTCATACCCTTGTCTTTCTCTTCCTTCATGGGCATTCAGATCCCCCATAACAATCATATTTCTTCTTACCAGCTGCTTCTGCAATTCCTCTTCAAACTCCTCCTTCTCTTCAGAGGCGCAGCCTACTTGTGGAGCATACACTTGCACTATTTCTACGGTCTCTCCCCTCAGTGCTACTTTCACTTTCATCATCCTATCACTTATTCACTTCTTCTTTTAAACGATCTCGTACCACTACTCCCACTCCATTCCTCTTTCCCTCTTCATTTCCACTCCAGTACAGTCTATAGCCTTTTCTCAGTTCTCTCCTTCCTTCCCCTTTCCACTTTGTTTCTGTCAATTCCATTATATCAAACTTCCTTCTTTACATCATATCCACTATCTCCTCCACCTTCCCCGTCAGCGTTCTTATGTTTAAAGTTCCAAATCTTAGTCCACGAGCACAGCTAGGTCGTCGTCCATTATATCCGTCCTGTCCGAGGCCTGTTCCCTTCTTGAAAGCAAAAGTCTTATCCACTACTGGCTTGCTGGGCCTATCATAGCTTCACCAGAGCCCCGTTAGCCATCACTTTTCAGGGTTCCTGTAGGACCTTCACAGCTACCGTAATGGTCCCCGGGCACACTAAGTCCCCACTGTACTTCGCCCCTACAAGCAATCCCCTACTTTGTGCCGTTGCCCGTCTCCTACGACGTGGACGAGGGGTTGGACTTATGGGAGACAGTTCAAACTGGAAATATTGTTTCAATTCTGCATCGGATTTCTTTGCAAGGCAAATGCGTTGGAAAAGCACAAGAGGATCAACAGGAATATCCGTGTTGCGGATTTGTATTTTCGAATTTACCTCGTGGAGAGGCATCACACGATTTTTTCTAAGGAACTTCACATTGCGAAAGTTGTTGCCAGTTATGCCTTTTTGTGCTGCTATTCCAATTTCATAGGCCATATGGCAAGTGATTTGTCCATCCCCGACAACCCCTGTGCTTAACGAAACAATGTGTTGTCCATGAGGAAAGGGATCATGAGTTGATAACCATCCAACAAATTTTCTCAAGTCCGCATCATCGATGTTAATCTTGAATGCCCTGTGACGTCGGACAAATGTACCGATACAGACGATGAAAGCGATGACGGAGAAATTGAGGCAGATGATCAAGACTGCCAGCCTTCAACAAAACGGTTTAAAATCGACTAACTTTGACATTTGAACAGTGGATTAGGCCTCCTGGGGACACCACTTTAAAAAAAACGCGCCATTTACTCTACTGCCAGGTGGTGTGGAAAAGAGTGATTTTATACCAATACTACGCAATAATAATACTAATGGTAGGTACTTTGCCACAGCTGTTTACATTGAAAAGCTGTTGTACTTGTAACAAATTAACAGCTTGTACACCTGGAATGCTGACAAATATTTATAACATGTAGAAACTTTGATATGGCATATCATTTCCACAGCTTTTCCGCAAGAATCAAAAAGAGCTCCACTTTGAATGGTCGTAGCATCGTAACGGTTCACATTAGAGACAAATGGTACTGAACATTTTTGTAGGAAATTTACTCAAGATTATTTTATATAATAGGTATTTTGTTGATAAAGTTGATGGTTTGGGAGATATTTGCAAAGAAACGAAAAATGGTACCTTCTTAGGGCCAGAAGGGCCAACGCCGACTTCGCTCGAGGGGGAAAACTTGGGAGAGTAATATCTGGGTCCAAATAGAGCGATTAAAATAATTTCCAGCTTTCCACTGATTATTTCCTTATTGAACTACCTGTCGCCTGGCCTAATTGTTTATACTTACTTTTTTAGGATAATTGTTCTTTTTTAGTGTCAACATGTTACTCGTAACATTGTACACCATCTAACCAGAATAAATTGAAAGTATTGACCCGGTGGAAATCTTATATGCTTGTAAATAATTATATTTTTATATCAGCAAAGGACATCGCTTGGTGCCATGCATATGTAGCCTCAATGTACTCAATTGAATTTGTTCCGCCCCTTAGAACTCCAATAACTAACTAGCCTTCATCATATATTAATCACTTATTTGTGAAGGGCCTTTTGTCACAAAATCCAAATTTTCGGTTAACAAAGAAAAACTATTCATTTCTTATACATCATTAAAGAGATTAAATTTAAATTTTTACTACAATTTAGTTATCCTCAGAACTCTCTCTTTTTTTTTATTTTGTCTTAACATTTGAACTTTTTTTGAAAGTCGCTGACATGAGGCATTTCATAAACAAAGGTGAAAACAATTATAATACAGTATAATTTTCCTTTGTTTTGTTGAGGACAAAATCATCGAAACAACTTCTTTTACAGTGTAGTACCTGTCTTGTTTCCTCAATTTCCTTTTAACTAGACCAAAATCCCTGTCACAGGGTAAATAACAATGGCCTCTGATTGGCAGCCTGTAGACTACTTTTTAAAATCGTATCATAGCATGATTCTTGTTCTGCCCGGCACAGTTGTCACTGTACAGGTAGGGTTCATCAACAGTACAGTAGAGCAAACATTGTCATTGATGTATCTCAATAAACGGGTGTATACCGTACTTCATTACTCCCCTTTCATGCAACCCCCAACAATTAATGTGACCAACACAACAGAAGTAAACTAACAAAAAACAGCTGGTTCCCAGTGCAACCTTTAGTTATAAAAAGCGTCTTGTCCGGGACAAGAGGCCTTTCTTAAATAAACTCATTTTTCATATGGTCTAATGACAGCATTGGAGCAATGGGAAAAGAGACCTTTCATTAACAAACGATGTATGGAAGCGTAAAGATTCCATTTTCATACAAAAGTGGATTTAGTAAAAAATTTGATGAGGCCTTTCATAAATAAGCGATTCATATTTATTATCATATTACTGTTGCATTTATGAGCCCCTTCTCAACAAAAAGCTGGTCTTAATTTTAAAAATTTAACAATTTTGTTCAAATGATCTATTGCCAGGCATGCTACTATCTTCATAGTTGGCATCCCAACGATCATATCACTCTACAGTCCAATCCTAAGACCCAATAAACTCATTTCGACTTCCCGATCTCGTCAAAAGGCTGGGCAACTATGTTTTCTTCTAAAACAATGACATAACTCTGTATTGACGTATTTGGTGTAATAGGAGATTAAAACCACGCTAATGGTTTTCATATTTCCATTCTTTTCTGGCCTAATGATTGTTTGACACTCCTTCATATAGAGGTATAACTTTTTGCATACCATATCATCATCATCAACTAGAGCAGTTTCCAACCACAGGTTGCGTCTGCTTTGCATACCATATCAGTTGTTTATATGTATTGTGTTCTTGCAATGATATTGCTAGAATAAATCCATACACCTGAAACTAAATCATAATACAAATTACCCCAACAAATTGTTCTGAGAATGATAAAAGCATATGTATGTTGTGATACAAACTTAATATATACAGTAGTAACAAGAAATTGAAAACCTCGCAGTTTTTTAAAACTTCTTCTTGGATGGGTTATGCCAATAAGATAGCTCCAAAATGTGTTATAGGTAGCAAACAGTTACAGTATTGGCAAACATGCTGGGGTACTGATGAACAGAGAAAATGAAACTTGCCAATATAAGACCACCCTAATATACATGTGGGATGATACTCTTGAGTCTGTTGACTGATTTAGTCTGGAACTTGTAGCTGACTTTGCTCTCTTCAAAAATTCATACTGCTGCTATTAGCAATTTCCACTTAGGCTTGATTTAACCACTATATGTTTACTGAGGTTTTTGTCATTCAGAGATGATCGGAATTGTGTCCTTGTCTTCTTCATCTGTGTAAACAATCTCTCACATTCAACATTGCTGTGTGGGATCGTTAATATTGATAGCATTACTCCATCTCGTCTGTCTTCAGACACCCATCTCCACCTTGTATATCCCCTATTGCAGACCAAGAACAATCTGCTTTTTCTCCTTCCACAATAGAAGATGGTAAATCTTCCATTTGGAGAGCATAAAACTGGCATTGCTTGGTGCTCATCTTCATTGTATTTTCTTGGCAACATAATTGGAAACTTGGAGATAAAATACCTGACAGCACTGAAGGAAGCAGTTGACAAAGAAATTATCTGTGCCACTTGAGCATTAACAGAAACTTCACTGTCCAAATTAAATTTATGGATAATACAATCAGAGACTGCAGTGAATTAGTTCCTGAAATGCAAGTAAAATACCTTCTTCTCCAGATTTTCTACAAGAAATGAGCCAATTACCAAATCATCATCTGCTTTCTGATTTTCTCTTGTGTGATAGACCACTTCTAATATTGTGCAATATTTCTTTATGGCCACCGGCTTAACAAACCTACAGAGAATTTATATCAGAATATCAAACGGTATGGATCTTAGGAATGGATGTGAAGTGTTTGCGATTAAAGAACAGTGTTATATTTTACAAGTATAGGAATGCTAATTGCCGGAAACGAGCAAAATGCCACATTGAACATTGACAGAAAAAGAATAGTTTCTCTTATCTTGAAATTGGCAACCGTTTGACTTGGCTCCTTCACTTTTTTCCTCACAGCTGTCAATAAAGAACTGCTCTCCACCTTCCTTTAACGAGTAGTAATACATGCATGATCTTGTACTCTGCTACTCCCACAAACACCACATTCCATTTTTGTAGGCTTATCTTCATGTACCCTTACTTTGGGAATTTAGGAATACTTGAGAAATGTGTTTGTGCTAGTGGGCAGGTTCATCTCATCCTCAAAAAGCTCTGCAATGGCTTCCACTGTGAAATCAGACTTCCTAAGGACAATCAACACATGCTCATATACCGTACTTAAGTATTTTCGTAACCAGTGCAGTAAAGAGCTTGGTATACTTTCACATTATGTTTCCTCTTCAAGCTTTTGTTGAAATAATAATAATAATTAGGGTTCGGAAGTTTAAGACCTAAATAAGTACAAAATATGCAAGCATATATGCCCTAAAAACTAGCTAAATATGACCTAAAAACTATAAAATATGACCTAAAAACTATGACATCCTATTGAAAGGCGGAAGCACACTAACGTCATGTTCCGTGACCTCATGCGTACAGTGTCGCAATATAACTTGTCCAGAAAGATGTGCTAAAAGACGTCCGTAGAGGAGCGCCTTCTTGGAATCAGGTCTTCTAAACCTGCTATCAGCCTGTTCCGGCAAAAGAAAGAAAAATATATCTAGTACACTATTCGGAAATCCTGTATTTGAAACTAGACGCAGATAACATGTACCTTGTTAACGACACTTCAAATTAAACAAAAATTCTGAAATTATAACAAAGTATGACCTTATATCATTAAAATATGTCCAAATATGACCAAAACAATAAAAATGGCTGAAATATGCATTTATATGCAACATCAAATTGCTTTAAAAATGGTCAGGGACCCATCATTCAAACTTATTTTTCAGATTTCGGGTAAAATGTGCTCAGGAAAAAAATATCACTTTTCCTTAACCTTAATAATAATAAATGTCAATAACTATCTCATCAATTTTCACAAGAAGGGAATCTGCACCTTTCTCAGCAACCTTATGAATTAAATGACATGGGCTTCCCTCAACAATGTTATTTTTACACTGCTCTTTTAATTTTGCAGCAACTCCATTTTCCTTCCTATCATAATAGGTTGGCAGTACCTCCTACTTATCATGAATTCAGTGTAGCTCTCACCCAATTGAAACCCAGAAAAGCACCTGGCCCAGATAACATCCCTCTGGAACTAATTCAAGCCGGAGGTCATTCCCTCAAAACAAGAATTTTCATCCTTATCCTCAGAATATGGGAATCAAGAAAGGTACCTGGAGACCTAAAGAATGCCACTATCGTCACTATCTTTAAAAAGGGTGATCGCAGTGTTTGTGGCAACTACCGTGGTATATCACTGCTATCAATTGTGGGGAAGATTCTTGCAAGAATTCTACTTAACCGCCTCAAGGTTATCTCTGAGAGGATCCTCCCAGAGTCACAATGCGGATTTAGAGCTTCCAGAAGCACAATTGACTTGATTTTCTGTGTGAGACAGCTACAAGAAAAATGTAGAGAACAACAGAATCCACTCTTCTTAGTCTTTTATGACTTGGAAAAGGCATTTGATTCGGTTCCAAGACCAGCCATGTGGGCAGTGCTGAAGCGGTTTGGTTGCCCTCAGCGTTTTGTAGATCTAATCAAAGCTCTCCATGATGGCATGACAGGTCAGGTTTGCCATCAGAATAAGATGTCCGATGAATTTCCCATTATCCATGGACTGAAACAAGGATGTGTACTGGCTCCAACGCTTTTTGCGCTGTACTTGGCTGCAATGCTTTATGATTCACCCACAAACATCCCAGGTGTGGAGATCAAGTATCGTTTTGATGGAGGGCTCTTCAACCTAACTCGTCTCCGCTCCTTGAGGAAAACTCAGGTTACTAAGGTTACTAACATGTTGTATGCAAATGATGCTGCGTCACCAACTCTCACACCAGAAGAGCTGCAAGAGTCAGTTAACTGTTACAAAAGTTTATGTGATCGCTTTGGTCTTACCATAAATGTCAATAAGACTAAAGTCTTGGCACAACCTTCACCAGGCACACCTCTTCCTCAGTTCAATATCTCCATTTCAAATTTGCCATTAGAACAGGTTGACCACTTCTCGTACCTGGGCAGTACAATTTCTGTGAGCTGTACCTGTGAGCAGGATGTGGATAAGAGAATTGGCGCAGCCCATGCAGCATATGGACGATTAGCGCACCAGGTCTTCATGAATAAAGATCTGTCCATGAGTACAAAGCTTATGGTGTACAAAGCAGTAGTCATTTCTACATTGTTGTATGGCTGTGAAACGTGGACCCTTTACCGACGTGATCTTAGGAAGCTTGAGCGTTTCCACCTACAAAAACTTCGATCAATCCTGAGGATTAAATGGGAAGACCGCATTACCAATATTGCTGTTCTGGAAAAGGCTCAAATCAACAGCATAGAATCATCCATAATAGGTCACCAATTTAGATGGATTGGTCATGTCCATCGGATGAATGATGTGAGATTACCTCGTCAAATGCTATATGGTGAGTTATGCTATGGCACCAGACCTCATGGTGGTCCTAAGAGGCGCTACAAGGACCAATTTAAGCAGACCCTGAAATTGACAGGTCTTGATTCACAAACCTGGGACATGCTGGCTGAAGACCGCTCAACTTGGCGCCGTACCATCTCGGATACTGTAAAGACGTTTGAAAGAGGTCGACGCAGACATGAAGAGGCCAAGCGTCAAGCTAGGAAACTTCGAGCAGCCCAACCACGTCCTCCTCCAGCAATACTATGCAACTTGTGTGGTCGCTTGTTCCATGCCAGGATTGGACTCTTTAGTCACCGTAAACATATCAACAAACTGGACTGAAGGAAGAAGATTTATACTCGGATTCGAGTTAAAGCCGATGATGATGATGATGATTATTAGCTTTTCAGTCGGTCAACACAGTGTGCCTAATAATTAGATTGGGTGGGGAGTTCCAATTAATATCCTAGTGCCTGAAATAAACTACATGATTTATGTATAAATGAAACACTTCTCACATAAATGGGGAGCTAAATTGGTTGACTAGTTTCGTTCGTCAAGGGGAACATCATCAGGTTCAGTTAATATTTATATAACACGTAAAACAGTATTTACAAACATTAAAGTTTTTAATTAGACTTTGTATAAAGTTTTTAATTAGACTTTGTAACAAGCGGGATTTTTTAGCCAATTAAGCTATATTTTTTATTCCGTTAGTCTATTACACTTCAATAGTGTTGCATTTTTTAATACTTTTTATGTGTATAAGTGTGAAACCCTTTTGAATCGTTAACTTCTATCAGAGCAAACTATTGAAGTGATTGTGTTCTAGACTGTTATATTATTAACCTTTACTTTTCAATTTTCTTATATACTTGATGAGCTTTTTTAGTTGGTTAGTTAGGTTAAACACTTGAATGTAACTGAGGTTTTGTAGACTTAGCTGATTTGTAGCTGCTCCTGTACTGGTGTCCATTTCACTACACGTCCCACTGTGAACGTGATTACTTAGGCAACATTGAAAATTGGCTTCTAACATCTCAATATTGACTGCCAGTCAGGCAAACTTTGCAGCCAAAAGATTCAAATCACTGAGGCTAAAACTCGTGAACTTTAGACAACAAAATTTGGTTCAAGAGCAAATGCATAAAATTGAAAGAGACATGTACAGATCAAAACTAACCCAAAAATATCAGCAGCGGTCATTTCAGCCAAACGAGCAAAATCAAAATTAGGTTTGTGTACATGAAGAAACAGGCAACAAACCGACAATATGACATTCCATTGCAATGAAGTAATTTCTGGCATACAGACCATGAAGAACAAAAAAGAGAAATAAAAAGAGTTGGGTATCAATAAAGCTAGGAAAATCCTGAAACAAGGAAAATTCACTGTGGGATGTGTAGTGAAGAGCCGGCCCCGTGGTGTTGGGATAGCGCGCCTGCCTCTCATCCGGAGGCCCCGGGTTGGATTCCCAGCTTCATCAGGGAATTTGGAAACGGGGTGCACTCAGCCTCGTGAGGACAATTGAGTAGCTGAGTAACAGTGATTCAGCGCCCCAGTCACCAAGATTAACGGCCGAGGGGACCCGATAGGCTGGCCACGCGTCACCCCAATATCTGCAGGCCAAATGGCTGGGCAGTGGTCACTTGGTAGGCCTAGTGAAGGGCTGTAGTGCCAGCTAAGTCTACAAAACCACATTGTCAACTCGATTACGTTTAAGTGTTCAACCTTAAAAGCTCATCAAGTAAATAAGAAATTTAAAAGTAACGGTTAATAAGAAAACAGACCAGAACGCAATCACTTCAATAGAAGTTTAACTATTCAAAAGGGTTTTACACTTAAACACGTAAAAAGTACTAACAAAAAACTCAACACTATAAAAGTATAATAGAGAACAGAATTTTTTTAATCCCTCTCGGCACGCTGGAAGGGGGAGGTAGATTTCACCGGACAAGAAAAATATTTCGCATTCACTAAATTTGCCAATTGTTGTATACCTACAAAATTTCCACATGTTTAGCATACGAGATGCCGCATCTCCTTATAATTCCGAAAACATTTTGCTTATCCCTTGGCGGAAGGGGGGATGATATCAAAAATTATTCCCGACAAAAGTTTTAGGTAATTTTTTAGAGGACTGTTGACAATTTTTTTATATGGTTTTGATATTGTGCATATTGAGGGTCAATGGTTGGTTAGTTGGTTCCTTAGTTTAGGGGCTACGACAACGCGGTCATTTAACCCCGTGTACTTTGGGTTTGTGTAGAATCTGTCTTATAACCGGTGTTAATTGTGATGACTGTATTAGTGTGTGTTAGCTGTTTTTAATTCAAGTAAGGACTGCAGAAGATAATTTCAAGTAGTTCCTACTTTCGCTACCAAATGCTACCGTCCACGACAACTAGCTGTGAACTTGGCTATTACTATTTGCCATCGCAACCAGCGCCTGGTGACGAACGTTGGAACTTAAGAGCATTAATCAAACCTAACCTACAAATTTTGTTTCACACAAGTTTAGTTAGTGTAAGGTTCTTTTGCATGCCATAAATCTGACATGAGTCTGCCGGCTTTACTTCCCCTCCTAAGGAATTTTTAATGCTCTTAAAAAATCCGACAACCTCGGCCGGGTTTGATGATGATAATTGTTGTTTTAAGGGGCCTAACATCTAGGTTATCGGCCCCTAAGACTGGGTTTGAACCCGCGACCTTGGGCATAGGAGCTCAGCATGCTACCAACTATGCCACCGAAGCCACCTCAATGATTGGTGCTATCATAAAACTTTACTGAGATAAGATTTCGCCCTTATCTAAAGAATAGTTATTGTCATTTTAAGGGGCGGAACTACGAGCTCATCTGCCCCTTATCTAAAGAATAGTACGAACTTTGAATGTATTCGAAATTTCACAAAGTTATAGCGATATTTTACTTTTTCAAAAAAAGGGCTCCCCATTACCATCCCTTCAGTAGGATTTTGCCTATTAACGAACTTTACCAAGATTTTGAATGGTTATATTTTATGTACAAACTAGCAGTAGTGCCTGGCTTCTCCCGGTAGATTTATTTGTTTTATGGATGATAATGAATACTACAGGTCGCCAGGAAATGTTCTCCGCAGTGACTACGGGCTTCTGCTCGAGTTAGCATCAGCAGTTTAGTTGGCAGCACGGTGTCCTTGACAGGGTGAATCCCACACCTGTGGGCTGTAGGCTGTCAAAGTCGTCAGTGTGTATTGCAATAAGCGAGCGTGTGTGTCATCAGCACTTCCAGCATCTGTTATGAATGGCTGTGGTGAATACAATGTTTACTGTTTGTTTGTTTTTATACAAGTGACAGACGTGCTGCCAACGTAACTACTGATGCTAGCTCTCGCAGTAGCCCGTAGTCACTGCGGAGAACATTTCCTGGCGCCCTGTACTACAGAACCGGCACATGATATTTAAACTAACAGAAAAAATATATATATAACTTTTTGTGGTGGTGGTGGTGGTGGTGGCAATGGGGGGTGATAAGTAGTACAGTTTAATGGACGTAACATTCAGGTCATTTTCCCGTAATGATAATGATAATAATGAATAGGGAAACGGCTATTTACTAACTACAGTACTGACACATGTAATTTACAAACGAATTGAAAAATATGCTTAGAAAGAGGAGTAAGTGAAATAAAAGATTGGCTGTTAGAATAGTAGAGACCAATAGTGTCGTCTATTGTCGCATAGCGCCGTAGGAAAATAATCAAATCACTTTCGAAAACTTCTGCTGTCCCGAGCTCCTGAGGCAGCAATAGTGTCATTTATTGCCACATTGCGCTCAAGAATAAGGATCTGAATAAATGAAAGTAAATTTGAAAGCACCGACGCTTATTGCAGCTGATAACCTCAATGTACTGCACCAACACCATCGCACTATTATGGAGGGATAATATTTTCATGATGGTAACTGTTTTAAGGAGCCTAAGAAATCTTTTTGCACCAATTATTCCCCGTGACTGCAGTGTTACCAGCAGGGTTTCAAAGGGTAAGTATGTAAAATTTGGTGCAATTAGGTGAAATGGTATAGATTTCTGCTAAAGGGCCTAAATGCAGGGATGGAGTGGTCTGTCTAAAATTTCAAGCAGACAGTGTTACTCATCGGGTTCCAAAGGGTAAGTACTGTATTAAAATTTGGTTCAGTTGGGTGAATTGGTGTAGATTTTTGCCAAAGGACCTAAATACAGGGAATGGAGTGGTCTGTCCGAAATTTCATGTCGACAGTGTTACTCGTCGGGTTCCAAACGGTAAGTATGTAAAATTTGGTTCAGATCGGTGAAGAGGTGTAGTTTTGTGCCAAAGGCGTAAATGCAGGGAATGGAGGGGGTCTGTCCAAAATTTCATGTAGACAGTGTTACTCGCAGGGTTCCAAAGGGTAAGTATACAAATTTTGGTTCAGATCGGTGAAATGGTGTAGATTTATGCCAAAGGGCCTAGCAGGGAATGGAGTGGTCTGTCCGAAACTTCATGTAGACAGTGTTGCTCGCAGGGTAAGTATACAAATTTTGGTTCAGATCGGTGAAACAGTGTAGATTTGTGCCAAAGGTCCTAAATGCAGGGAATGGAGTGGTCTGTACGAAATATCATGTAGACAGTGTTACTTGCAGGGACGGCAGGTTTCCAAAGGGTAAGTATACAAATTTTGGTTCAGATCGGTGAAACAGTGTAGACTTGTGCCAAAGGGAATGGAGTGGTCTGTCCAAAATTTAAAGTGGACAGTGTTACCCGCAGGATTCCTAAGGGTGTGTATACAAATTTTGGTTCAGATTGGTGAAACGGTGTAGATTTGTATGAACAACAGACAGACAAACCAACATTGAGCTTTATATATCATATTTACTCGGCTATAGGACCCCCTTTTTTTCTCTCCAAATTTTATCATTTTAAATGATCTTGTCGACTTCGTCGTTACGCTGGGGTCTGGCGTTACGTTACTGTGACGGGACGAAATGTACCCAGATGCACTGAGGTGTGTGACGTCATAGTACCGCTTGGTGCATGTGTTCCCCGACAATCTCTACTTCGTTAGTCATCATCATCTTGCACAGTTTCCAGCCACTGGCCGGGTCTGTTTGGAACACAAGCCTCTCCAACGTTTTCTGTCTTCCCACCATCTCTCAGCCTCCACCCTTGTCCAGTCTTCTCCTCTCTTCTTCACGCTTTCTTCCACCCCCTTCAGCCACCTGTCTCTCGGTCTTCCTCTCGGTCTCTTTCCTTCCCACTTCATCTCGTGGATCCTCCTGGGTATCCTCTTCTCCTCCATTCGTTTTACATGTCCATACCATCTAAGTCTAGATTTCTCTATACCATCCTGCAATGGTTCCTCCTTCATTAATTCTCTGGTCCTCTCATTACTTATTCTGTCCATCTTTGTAGCAGCTCCAATACTGCTTCTCAAGAACCTCATCTCACTGGCCTGTATTTTGCTCTTCTCCCTTCCTTTCATAACCCAGGTCTCCGAGGCATACATCAGGATAGGGACATCCTTGCTCCATAACATGCTTCTCACACTCCTCCGGAATGCTTCTGCCTGCCTCATTTATTTCTCTATCGTTTCTTCCATTATCTTGTATCAGGCTTCCCAGATACTTGAAACTCTCCACTTTCTTCAGCTGTTCCCCACCAATTGTTATTCCCATTGTGGTTCTTTCCTTCTTCCTTGTTGTGATCACCATCTCACTCTTATTTATGCTAAATTTCATCCCATATCCTTGTATTATTCCTTCCCACACGTCCAACTGTTCCTGTACCTCCTCCTCCTTGTTTCCCCAAATCATCTGCAAACACCATTGCCTTCATCTTTCCTTCCCCAATTACTTGTGCCACTCTGGTCATTATGTCATCCATCACCACAATGAAAAGTAACGGTGACAGTGCACTTCCTTGTTTCAGGCCGTTTCTCTGTTCCAACCAATCCGATCTCTCTCCTCCCACTTTCACACAGCTCACGCTTCCCTTGTACATTTCCTTTATCCTCTCTTTATAGTCCATTTCTCTACTCCTCTATCCTCTATCCTATAAGACAAAAATCCCCGATTCTTGGATGTCACGGGTAATCTCGAGAACCACTGGATGGATGTTGATGCGGATTTCACCCTTCTGTAAAGGATATCTTGAGGAAAGATTCTGTAGAAAATAATTTATGTATGATCGAAGGAAGCCAAGCAGTAACGATTTCAGTGAAAAAGTCGAAACAAACTTGGCGTCGGTGCGCTTCTTAAGCTTACTCTGGGCAAACCGTTAAAAATGTCAATATACTATGAGCGTAAGAATTGGTCAGCATGAAAAGTTCTACAAAAAAGTCTGTGAGAGCATATCTCTATCTTCAATACATCGCCCACTATAGGTGCTTTTAGACTGGATGGAAGGGGCACGTCCCCACGTGCTCTGGTGAGCGTGCAGCATCCCGCGCGCTTGACCTTGCTTTGCCCTTGGTTTGCACTTGCCGTTCGCGAGTAATTTGAAACAAGATAAGCAAGATAAGTATTATGCAGATAATTTTCTAACATGTCAAGAGTCTTCGAGCGAAGCGAGAAGCCTCCAGTCTTGCTAGCATTTTTCTTCAGCATTTGTAGCATTTAAAATGATACAAATTCTAGTCTTTCAGACTGACTATCACTTTTTAGTTTCGAAGTTGAGAGGGGGGGGGGGGGGGTACTATATACGTAAACTTTGCAAAAATCCAATATTTTGGGAAAGAGAGAGAGTAAAAATAAGCTATTTTATTTTGATGCTACATAGTACGATATATTTAATCAAATTAAACGAAGTTTACATCTTTAATCAGCCATAACTGCCATAACCTCACTTCCACCACTATTCCCGGCTATCCCCCAATGACTTTCACTACTATCCCTTGCTAAGCAAAAATCTTAGTATCAAAGAAATAGAATGGACAAAGTGTCAGACATGGAAATGCAAACTTTATTGTTATTTGAACATAGGGAGGGAGAATGCATCAATTAGGGAATGGGTGATGATGCTGAACGACTACATCTCTCTAACATTTATAAATAAAACCGAGTACGTATTATTCGCATGTTTCACATTAATATACCAATAACTTGTCACACAAACGCTGACAGTTCTTGCAACAAATGAAATGGGTTTAAAGTAAAACTGGGAAGGCTGCCGCGAACACAATTTCCAAGGGCACTACATCTTTGTATACAAAACAAAAGAATGCTGGCAAGATATGGAACCATAACTTTCATTGGCCGAATTTTAAACTTGGGGCTTCTACTCGGCCAATAGTGTGGCATCCTCTATTGGATATTGGGTGAAGCCTATTGGCTATACAATTCGATATCTTGTCCAATCGCATACGTTGTATATGTATGCAACATGGCGGTCATCTCGTCTGAATTACTAAATAATGTAACAAGAAAAATATTTTTGTCATAAAAGAGGATGAATTTCAGTTATAATTTAACTTTTTTTTAAAGAATTCGTCGATCTCCAAGAATGTTGTATTTTGACTCTCAATAATTAAGGAGGGGTACTATAAGCGATTTCCAAGAATT
Organism: Meconema thalassinum; assembly: GCA_946902985.2. NCBI lineage: Eukaryota > Metazoa > Arthropoda > Insecta > Orthoptera > Tettigoniidae > Meconema > Meconema thalassinum. The sequence continues at coordinate 1,216,129,394 of OX336388.2, forward strand.
TTGTATTTTGGCTCTTGAAAATTAAGGGGGATACCAGAGGCGAGGGGGTCCTATAGCAGAGTAAATATGGTACATATATATAGATAGATTTGAAAATGATTGTTGCAAATGAAAGCGATTTCCAAGAATTTTGTATTTTGGCTCTCGAAAATTAAGGGGGATACCAGAGGCGAGGGGGTCATATAGCAGAGTAAATACGGTACATAGCCTATATATACAGGGTCTTTCATATAAAGTAAGAACGCCAAGCGGCGGGTTTGTTATCTGCTAGTGTGGTGGCCTTGACCGAGCTTGTGACGAACCGTGGCCCCCTGCTCTAAGCGTGTGTACAATCCTCTATGAAATATTACCTTATAAAAGTTGCTAGAAGTGTCGTCCTTCCTGGGTTATAGAAGCATTGTATCTGGTAACCACATTTTGGCTGACGCGAGTGAGTCATGCCACTGCATTTTTTCTGATTTTTATTTTGTGTTTTTTATTGAGCACTGAACCAGTAGTGTCAAAGTTATTTACAATTACATGAATCTGTGCTAGTGATGGTGGTACATCATCAAGAAATTGCTGAACAAATGCATCACGTACCCGCCGAGCCGAATCGTAATTAAAATAAATTTTACATACAAAAATACGATGTTGCAATGATAACTGTCTCAACATGTTAGCAGCTGTGGTTCAGACTGGCGACTGACAACACCTGCACGCTTATTGCAAGGTCAAGTTTTTACTATGCACGTGCTTTCAAGACTACGGCAGGGGGCCGTGGCGCGTCACAAGCCTGGCCAAGCCGGCTTCAGCAGCGAATGACAAAACCGCCGCTCGCCGTTCTTACTTTATATGAAAGACCCTGTAGATAGATTTGAAAATGATTGTTGCAAATGATGGTAATAGTGTCCACAAGAAAATTATATTCCTTTGGTCATAAATGAAATTTTTCTACAAAAACCTTCCTTGAGAAATCCTTGAAAGAATGGTGAAAACCTCATCGAAATCCATCCAGTGGTTTGCGAGATCACCCGTTACATCCAAGAATTGGGGTCTTTCTTTTAGAGATCTAGAAGATTGCAAGACTGAGAAAGACAATCCCGTCCACAAACAGTTTCTATCTATGAAAGTGTAGCTACTTCTGCCGTGATGTACTTAGTGTGTTAAGCCTCAAACTAGATTTGTTAACAAATATGCATAAATGGTCTAAGAGTAGGCTACTCTGCTGACATGGTGGTAAGAAGCTAGAACTGTAAAATATAACAACAAAAATCAGTATTTGTCTACTAATACTGAGTTGAAAGGACTAATATGGGTACTTAACCAGAATTGTGTACAGTCTTCTAGCTGCTTTGATAACAGCCGTCTGCAAGACTAGTCTATGAATTAACACGTGAGTTAAATTATGTGGAAGAGCTCCGCCTCCAACTGCCGCTACCATCTACACCAGCATACGTGCAACTCATGGAGAACCTGCAATCGAAGAAGAGAGACATATGGTGGGATTTCTACATCACTGATGCAATGACCTGCAATGATTGGAATTGCCATGCATGGCTTTCACCATAATCTGTGCATGTTAAAGAAGTTTCACCAGCCAGACACAGACTGAGTATGTGAAGATTGGAAAAAATATTCGACTAAATTGTCTCGCCTTTGCAAGTGATCGAAGAAGCTAAATTTCAGGTAGAGGAATTGGAACGATTAGCAGCGAAGATTGGGTTGAAAATTTCTTTTGAGAAAACAGAAATGATGCCATCTTTTCAAGTTGACACATCACATATTGTACTGCATAATGCCCAGGAAATAAAGATTGTGAAAAAAAAAAAATCTTGGTGAGATCATCACTTGGAATGCCAATGAAAGAGCATCAATAGATAGTAGAACACTAAAATTGCGACGAACACAACAAATTACCTGGCCAGCATATAAGAAACAGTCTCTTTTGATTAATGCTTAACTTCGACATTATTTCTCCATCGTTAAGCCAGAAGCAACATATGCAAGTGAAACTTTATTTAAACTAAACACCCGATTAACAACTGACAAACTACAGAAGGTTGATAGACGGATCTTCGGACAATAATCAATAAAAAACACCAGGTTGAGGGCCAGTGGAGACTTTTGCCCAATTCAATTCTTTACAAGGAAAATGAATCTATCATTGACATGATGCGAAAACGAAGGATTGCGCTTTTTGGACACTTATCCCGCTTGCCAAATACTAGACTCCTGAAACAACTTTTTGACTTCTTTTGGAACAGTAAAACAAAAATCACATGGTTTAAAGACATACAAATGGATTTAGAAGAATTCATGGTGTCCACAGGCAGGAAAGGTCAAGAAAAGTCAGGAATTTTGTTTTTGGTCAGAAAAGGTCAGGAAAAAGTGTGAAAAAATGGTGTGAGTCAGGAAAAAATGGCGAAAAGTATTAGAAAGTCAGGAAATTTTATATTAACCATACAGTATTTTATGGTTTACAGACATATTTTGATGTTACTAGTTCAACTAATCTCTGAAGATAAAAAGCAATAACTCGCTGGACATTATGGTAAGTTTCCATTTTTACAGTAAATCATAGTATAAACCTCTTTAACCTATTTTTTGTACGCATTTTTGACGTTGGCATAGGGATGTGGCAACCCCATCACTGTAGTTTAGGTTATTAAGTACTTTGATTTACGTATTATTGCATTATAATTTACTTGAGGCGAGCGTTGGGCAGCTATGGGGATGGTGGAGGCTGCAAATAAGAGAGATAATTATATATACTGTATATTTGCTCAATAAACCATTTTTCCGATGTTACAATGACTTCGCGAGTCAGGAATTTTGTTGAAAAATGGTCATGAAAAGTCAAGAAAAGTCAGGAAAATTGACATTGAAAATTCTGTGGACACCATGCCAATTGAAAATTACTAAGCATCAAATTGAACATAGAGAGGAGAAACGGCTTCAGAATAACAAATACACTCGACTAACATTCAAAATTTCACAGCGTGAGCAATATATTATATCTGCAGAAGAAGGGGCTGCTACATCTTTCAGAATGAAGAAGTATTGGGAAAGAAAAAAATTATCAAGAAATTAAGAACTGAACATAGTATTTGAAGACTTTGTATATAAGGTTTGATTTTTGGTGCTCCAATGTGGGCCTAAACAGTGTAAATAAATAAATAAATAACAACTGTCTTCTGTTAAACTGAACAACCTCTATGTGGAACCACCACTATCAAATCAGAATTCCAGATTATATTTCCTTCATAAATTGGTGTTTTACAGATGGGTGTTAATGTATAAATAATTCATGTAACATTTCCTTCAGATAAGAGGGTAATAAAATAATTGTTACTTCCCGCCTAATCTTTTTGGGCACTCTTGTGTTTACCAACTGATGAGCAATTCTATTAATTGATTATACAAGCAAATCTGGGAATATTTTCCTTAGCAATTGTCTTGTGTTCGAAACATGATAACGAGAGGTTATTTTCTATGATGAACGCCGTGAACAAACATTCTGCTCGGATGACAGCATTGTCTTTATTCCCAGAAACAAAAGATTTAGTTAATTTTTTTGCTCTTCTGTAAACAACTAGCACTATCGTGTCTTTGGGTGTTGCTGCAAGTTACAATGTGAATTTTTCCACCATGATAAATATTTATATTACAATGATAAAATTATAAAATTAATGGAAATTCAGTTTTATTGGTTTCTTTGAACACTTGGAGATACGTTTCTGAGGTTATTTTGCCATAGCGTGACGAGAGAAACTTGAAATTCATAACATGAAACCGTCACCAATACAATTTGTATAAATAATGATGCATTGACACACACATTAACACTCCAGTGGGCGAGTGGTTTGCCGTAACGCGAGTGGGCGCGTGGAGGACGGGTGTCCTCCACTTTGTTTTGCCATTTCACCCTATGAAATGTATATTTTGCGATCATGACTTTTTGTTTTGGGTTAGGTAGGAATATATTAAACTTTTTTTTTTTTCATAAAAAAAAGAGTGTATGCTACAAAATATTAAGTAGGAAATGCATAATTATGGTAAATCCATCAAAAACGTGTAAAAGTGTTGCAAGTTATGTTATAAATGTTACTAAAATGTGTATAAGTTTTATGTCATAAATGAAAAATTATACAAATTAAGTGTTGTCTATTATTTCTAGATTGAAAATACTAATTGGTTTCCTAGTATAAAAAGATACAAGTAATTTTCCATCTTAGTAAAGCATATAAAACACAGCTTTTTGAAATTCAAACAAACTGCTTTTGACTTCTCTTGTTTTATCAGGTAGAAAGTTTCGGGGAACTGCTGCTTTGTTCTTTCTCAGAGTAGCAATCATAGTTACTTTTTTTCTTCCCGTATCTTTATTGCCAAGGGCACAGCTACGAACCAATTTTCACAGGTAATATTCCTATTGGTTCCTGAAATAGGCTGCATCAATCTCAAACCAAGTCTGACGTGTTGTTGCTTCTTCTGAAAGGGTCGCTTGGTTGCTTCCCTATATACACTTGAAGGTTTGTAGCATAGTAGGTTGTTTTGGAAACCATAGCAAACGATCTCTATCCCATACTTTGCAGGTTTACTAGGCATATACACACGGAAGGGTTACATAAACAAGCTCTACTCCCGTGCCGTGTGAATTATTCCACATTTCAAATACGTTTCTTCTTCCAGCCTTCAAAACCTCAGCAAGATATAATATAGGTCTACCAATCAATGCAAGAAATCCTCGGGAAACATTGGGCCTAGCATCCCTTTCTCTGACAAACTGAGGGCGAATTTCAGTTATGTAAACGTTAGTCCAATCAACTATTCTTTTTCACCATTTCATCATCAATATTACACTGTGTCGCAGACCTTTGAGGTCCTCGGCAATGAGAAACTGATATAATGTTATGTCTGGGTGTACTAGAAGTCTGGGCAACAAAAGGTTCCAAGTACCACCTTGATGTGCGAACTTTTCCCAAATAAAACTCTGGGTTGAAGAAAGGGACAGGAGGAACTGCTTCTTTACCACTTCTATTTCCTCGGATTCGTCTGGAACATCAACCGAGTCATCTTCTGCATTGATTTCATTTTCTCTACTCTCTGTGTGGTATTCCAAGTGGTCTTCTTCTCGTTCATCTTCATCCTCTACACCTAGAACACTCGCGTTATCCTCAGTCTCATCTAGCCAACGGCGTACCTGTTCACGGTCACTTTCACTGGCCATTATTGTTTTCACACTTAAACTATTTCAATTAAACCGTTGTGACTTCCAAAACTATGAAATGAAATGAAAATACCACAGCAATGTCCGAAAAAAAAAAGTAACGCCAGTGGGCGCGCGGAGGACAAGTGGCCTCCACTTCTGCAGTCTGCACAGCGCAAATAAACACGAGGTCACGGCGACAATTGGCGAGCATAAAAGCTGACGATGCACTGACGGGCAGAGGATGAGTGGCAAGAAAGGTATATGGCCGCTCAAGGTCACAAGTGTTGCCAACACTTGTAGTCACACAAAACAAAATCACTGGAGGACACCTGTACTCCGCACGCCCACTGGAGTGTTAATACTGTACCAGAATTAAATACACTCAATGTGACACCAGAGTATAAACACGTAGAGTCGAATGGAGCCAGTCACAATCACCATACAAGGTTTCATTCCCATTCTGCATAGCCATGTGGCCAGCCTAGACAAATGAGCATTTTTGTGCGTAAAATACAACCAATCAGCATGCTCTATGCTGATTCTCCAACTTAAAGGACTAGCGCTTAAAGACAGCCCAGCGGGGCTAACGAAGTGACCCGAATACTCACGATCGCAACCGATCATCCATCCCCCTCGAGACAGAACAGCGGGACAGTCAGCTGTTCCTCGTTGAGACAGACCAGCGCAGCGGGGCAATAAGACCGTACCCGAAACTTCACAACCTAGACCGATCATTAGGGCTAGGAATTGTATTTAATTACATATTCTTTCCCTTTGCTTCTACATAACTAAAATGCTAACTGTCCATGAATTAGAACCATAGCTATCATATAATTGCACTTTATTGTTACATATCTGATCTCAATGACATTTGTTTTACATATTTTTAATTTTTAATGTAACATTACATATTCAGTGTTTTTATTTTATATATTTGATCAAAATGACATTTTAAAAACATAATTTCACTTTATGTATTTAAAATTACATATTCTGTCTCTTACCGTAAAAAACTATTTATTTGCAAATATAGGCCTACGGTGATTCTAAACAGTCTGTATGACAATATTTGTTCACTAGAAACTCGAGTACATGAAACGAATTTTCAAAGCAATTCATAAGCTTTTGAGAAAGGACAAGGGAAGAATATCAAGAAATATATTAGTGGCAACAAGGGCATGGAAATTCACGTAGCCCCCTGTCGGAAACTCAGCGGCTGGACTTCAGTTTATTTCAGTTGTCCAGTGAGTGCCTGAGACACTACTTTTCAACCTGTTAAACCACCCACCCCGGAAACAAAAAGTGATCCAAACAATACTTATTGTTGACTTCCTAAACATTTTCTCAGCCATAATGAAATGTATTTATCTTTGCTATAATATGGGCATGCTTAATTAATTAATTAATTAATTATTGTACACCACTTTTGTTGTATTGTTATTGTTTTAAGGGGAGGAACAGCAAGGTTATCTGCCCCGTACCACACTTTATTTTGCATAAAAATATAATGAATAAAATTAGGAATCTTCAAGCAATATCATGTGTAATATATCATTTATATAAAAATCAAATTAATATTACATATTTCACCTACTATAATTACATAAATAAGTACATATTTTGCATGTTGATATTATTATATCTCAGGCACTATCTGGACAACTGAAATAAACTAAATTCCAAATGGTGAGTCTCCGGCAGGGTGCTACGTGAAATCCCATCCCTTTATCTCCACTAATATATTTCTTGATATTCTTCCCTGACCCTTTCTCAACAGCTTATGAATTGCTTGGAAAATCCGTTTCACGTAGGTACCGTAGCGTACCTGAGTTTCTAGTGAACAAATATTGTCATACAAACTGTTTAGAATTACCCAATAATTCATTTCATCTCTCATTATCTCCTCTCATGAGGTTGGCGTCAGGAAGGGCATCCGGCCGTAAAAACCATCCGCCACAACTACATCCATGGCATCTCATCCCCGACCCCGTTGGAAAAACGGAAATAATGAGTAGACATGCATACACTGTTTAGAATTACCGTATATTTCACTTGCGATTTTTTTTTTACAGTAAGAGATATGTAATTTTAAATAAAAGCAAAATTATGTTTAAACAAAATGTCATTTCGATCAAATACCTGTGTGTAAAATCACAGAATATGTAATTTTACATTAAAAATATGTAAAACAAATGTCATTGTGATCAGATATGTAACAATCAATGTAATAGTAAGATATCTACTAAGTATTATCCCATATGGAACTAGAATTACAGAAATTAATTTTTTTAGGTAATGCTAATAATAATACACTAGAATTAACCGAGTGTAACTGTAATACACTTAGCGATTATTATAAGATTAAGGACAGTAAACAGATAATAACCGATACCAGTACACTAAAATGCGTACACATAAATGCGTACACATAAATGCACAAGTTCGATGATATCCAAATAATGTTAGACAGAATCAAAGGTGTAGATGTCCTAGCAATCTCAGAAAATTGGTTAACAGAACAAACAAAAATGTTTTTCAATATTAAGAAATATGTTGCATATCACATAGTTAGAAAGCAAACTGGCGGGGGAGTATCTTTGTATATTTCAAACAAATGTAGCAGTACCCTTGTAAAGGAAATAAATTCCACCCACAGCATACTGCACATTACTGTGAGAAAAGGCCATCAAGAATACAATATAATCACTGCTTATAACCCTCATAAAAGCAACATTCCACACTTTCTAACTGATCTCGAAGTAATTATTAGTTCTTACTCAACGAATCCTGTTATAATACTAGGTGATATGAATATCGATCTATTATTTGGGGACAGATATACTAGTAGTTATATTAACCTAGTCAAATCATACGGTCTAGTCTTATGTAATACAAAATATCCAACTCGTGTAACACAAACTAGCTCTACTCTAATTGATCATGTATTGGCGAATGACTGTGACAAAATATGTAATGTCTATAATATTGATAATGATTTGAGTGATCACCATTTACTCATCTGTGAAATGAGAAACAAAAAGATAAACAGGAACTCAATATGTGATGATAGGCCAATAGAAAAGGATAAAATAAACTACAAAAAACTTAATAAATATTTAATAACTCAAGAATGTGTATGCAATGAAACTAACATCAATGACTACTACAATAAATTCTGTGATTTTATTAATAAAGGAATAGAAGCCTGTACTATGAAATATACGAATAAGGAGCCAAGTGCCCCACCAATAAAACCCTGGATCACACAAGATCTTTTAGCACTAATACACAGGAAAGATAAGATATATACAAAAACCAAAGTTAAAAATCCATCTGCAGAAATTTTAGAAGAATATAAAATTATTAGCAACCAAGTTACAAAACTTAAGAGAAACCTACAAAGAAACTACTTTGACCAAAAAATTCAAAATGCAAATAATCAGAGGGAAGTGTGGAGTGTTGTTAATGAGATGTTAAATAGACCAAAGAAGGGGAAAAATGAAATTGTCAAACTTATAGTCGACGGCACAAATGTCGAAAAAAAGGAAAATATATGTGATGAAATTAATAAATATTATGTCAATATTGCTAACAGTATATGGGAAAATCAAGGAAACGGTTCTACCTCGGGCATTACAAGCTATAAAAATACTACTAGCACTAAGACAATCTTTATGTTACCTACTGATGCTAATGAAATACAATCAATTATAAACTCCCTAAAACACAAAAACAATATAAGTGAGGACAACACTACTAATGTCATGCTACAATTGTGTCTTGAGGGCCTTACACCATATCTTGTCAAAATAATAAATCTTTCACTGATGACTGGTATATTCCCCGATGCCTGTAAAGTCTCTAGGGTGGTCCCGATCTACAAAAAAGGGGACAAAACCCACCCATCAAATTACAGACCCATTAATATTATATCTGCCATCAGCAAGGTTCTAGAAAGCGTTGTTAAACGGGGACTTATGAATTTCTTCATGAAAAATGATTACTTTGCAAACTGCCAATATGGGTTTATTCCAAATAGAGGAGCTGATAGTGCTATATTTGAAGTAGTAACTGATGTAGAAAAGGCATTAGATGAAAACAAACTAGCTGCTGGTGTACTAATTGACCTTCAAAAAGCCTTCGATCTGGTTAACCATAAGATTCTCCTTAATAAACTAGAATTTGCAGGCATCAGAGGAGTGGCACATGATTGGTTCAAGAACTACCTCACTAACAGAAAACAATATGTTGCAATCGATAATGTAAAAGGATCTCAAATGAGAATTGACACAGGAGTACCTCAAGGTTCTGTCTTAGGACCAATTCTTTTCTTGGCCTATATTAATGATATAGTATTATTAGAATTGAAAGGCAAGCTTAAACTATTTGCAGATGATATTTTTATACTCTATCTGGGAACATCTGAACAGGAAATTATGCTAAATATTAATTATGATCTCAAAAAGCTGGTGGATTGGTTGAGAGCACACAAAATGGTCATCAATATCACTAAAACAAAATATTTGTTCTTCCATAAACCATCATACAAGATTGAGACCACAAACATAGTCAACATAGCCAACAAAGAAATAGAAAGGGTTAAATCGGCAACATACTTAGGTATCACACTAGATAGTACACTAACCTGGGAAAATCATGTAGAAAATGTAAAACATAAAATCAGCCCTTTAATTGGTATTATTTTCAGATTAAGATATAGCTGTCTTACTAGCCAACAATTGAAAAATATATACTTTGCTCTGATACATTCACATCTAATGTACATGAATTTCATATGGGGATATTGTAAGAAGGAGCTGATAAAAGAACTTGAGATACTCCAGAAAAGGGGTGCTATAAAATCTATCTTTGGATTACCTTGGCTCACACCCTCAAATGAATTGTACTCAGGAACTAAAATTATGCCACTGCAAAAACAAATAGCTATGTCAGCAACAGTATTTGTATACAAATTAGAAAACAAATTGATACACACACACATCCATTTTACCCATGCAAATGACATTCATCACTATGCAACAAGAGGAGTAAATCAAATATTCACCAGCCATTCCCAATCCATTAAATTTGGAACTAAAGGAATTATGTCCTCTATAATAAAAGAATACAACTCGCTACCATTAGGCATAAGGGAAAGTTTCTCTATAAAAACATTTAAGAGGAAAACAAAAGACTTCCTATTAAGGAATGAATAGCCAATGTACAATAGCCTTAAGCAATGCAATGTATCATACCGTATTATCTCTGTAAAGTTAGTCACTAGCAATCTAAGTTACTATTAAACTAAACAATAATGTTACAAAAATTATATATATGCCATGCTGTAACTATGTTACTTGATTGTCCCTAACACGAGCTCAGGCTCATTGGGACCTATGTAAATAAATAAATAAATAAACAATAAAATGTAGTTATATGACAGCTAAGGTAGTGGAGATAAGGGGATGGGACATTTATCAATTTTAGTCATGTAGAAGCAAAGGGAAAGAATGTGTATTTACTTAAAATTCCTAGTCCTAATGATCGGTGTAGGTTGTGAAGTTTCGGGTACGGTCTTATTGCCCCGCTGCGCTGGTCTGTCTCAACGAGGAACAGCTGACTGCCCCGCTGGTCTGTCTCGATGATCGGTTGCGATCGTGAGTATTCGGGTCAATTCGTTAGCCCCGCTGGGCTGTCTTTAAGCGCTAGTCTTAAAGGGACAACAGTGAACCCAACCTAACTTAAGCAACATCAGATACATTTCACCATTTCAAAATAAATTGGATGGGTTGGCAGCTATGCAATATCTATCCTTGACTGTTATTTGCATGAATTGTTCCTTCAAAGTAGAAGAGGATAGTCTGGTGCTAAGATTTTATTTTTAGAGGTACTGGAGGTTTGGTACAAGGCAGATTGTGCTGAGCCTAATAAAGTTACAGTGCGAATGATTCTCCAACTTAAAGGGACAACAGTGAACCCTAACCTAACTTAAGCAACATCAGATGTTTACTGTTAAGCGAGGAATGATAACAAAAATAAAATTTACTAATTTGCAGAAGAAACCAAGGCTGCACAAATCACAAAAGCAATTATAATATTCTCACCAACACAGTATTTTGAATGATAACAAAAATAAAATTTACTAACTTGCAGAAGAAACCAAGGCTGCACAAATCCCAAAAGCAATTATAATGTTCTCACCAACACAGTATTTTGAATATTTAAGTTACAGGTCCATCAATTTCAATTTCCTGTGGTGTTAACCTGCAGAGCTTCTGAACATTTTTGGAGGTTTGGTACTGCCCCCGTAATTGAATTATATAGAGACCACGGTGGCTATATTGGAAATTATGGAGAAAGTTATGGCTGTCATAGTTATGACGTGGGTAGTCATGACGTAAGCACGGATGACGCAGACGATATGCCAGCAGGCTACTTGAGCTGAGATTCTCAGTGACGTCAGCATTTATTCGAGAAAGATCCGAGATCTACGACGCAGTCGCAGGAAACGTGGAATTCTGCTGAGGAAGAAATTATGCTATTGGAGGGGAGGCTTGAACCAATGAACGATAGTCTGAAGGAAGACGGAGATTGCTAAAACTATGGTATTTTTATTACTTTTTGGAATGCAGAATTGTGGAAATCCATTTGCAGTAGAGGCATTGTTCTGGAATTTTTGTGAAATTTATTTTCAGTTTTTGAATTTTGAAAATCCGTCATGTATTGACGAAGTTGGAACTTCTAGCGATGACGCAGTAACGCACTATGGAAGGGATAGATACGCCCCTCATGAAGTTCATAAAAGGCCTTGCGCAGAAGAGAGGAGCCTCATTCTCAATCGTCAGATCTCAAATAGTTATTTCAGTGAAACGTCGAGTGAGATTATTAGAAAGAGTCGTCTGTATAACGCGTGGTGAAACCACTGCATTAAACGAAAGTCGAGCTGACAAGCAGTGCAGGTTTACTGTGTGTAAATCTAGGTGAAGTTGAAACGCACATTATAACGCTTCTACAAGATTAGCTGTGAACAGTTAGCGGTCGCCTATAAGCTAATTCTATTGTGCATTGCTACAGTAAGGAGTGTAGAAAAGTTGAACAATTTCGAGGAAGTATTTTGGAAGTTATTGACAATTTTAGACGACTGACAAAAGTGATTTTCTCGCCACAGGAGAAACACTTTCTATCGCCAGAATAGACGCTACGGCTGACACGGCTAGTGAAATAGGGAGACTTCAGATTGCTTTTGTGACACAACGCTACAGTATTATGGAGCAGTCTAATATGGCAGTTTGTTCTTCTATTACCATAACCGAAGAGAAGATGGAAGGCTAAAGGACTTTGATGCAATTGGGACATATTTCAACGGAGTAAGATAGCAGCATGGAACTTCGCTAATTGCTATTCCACACAAGCGAACATGTGGCGAATAAACATCTACACCCATGTTTCGTGATTAAAGGCTGAATACTATCAAACAGCAATGGAAATGATTTCATACTCACTGAATATGAATATTTCTTCGGAAATTTCTACAAAAACTTCATGGCGATTTTCAACTGGAACTTCAGGGATTTTTCAAGAGAGGTCAGGGTTGTCCCGACTCACAAAGAAGATTATTGCCGGAAGGATGTCGTTCGTCTTCGTGAAGCAGTTCGATTCTCCGTTGGTGCTGTTTCCTGTTTCGAGGATGGAGCTCAGCTTTAACTTGGTGAAATGGATCCATCAACAGTCTTCTTTGGGGAATTTTCCTCTGGAACGTCAATCGGCAGATAAGGTAGTCGTGAATGTTTATTGTATTTGAGTTTCTTAGCAATATTTGAGCAACCATTTTCCCATATTTTTTGTCCTCTTGTATTTTGCCCTATATTCTTGTTTGAGATTCCCATTCTCAGTACACCTTGATGAGTTATGCCTTTTTCGACGATTTATTAAGACATTGTTATGTCATGGGCATAGTTAAACGATTTTGGATCAGTTGAGACTGATATTTGGATTGTTCAGTAATTTAATTTTTTTTGTAGTCACGATTTGACTGTAAGTTAATGATTTTTATGGCAGATTTAAATTCAGACAGCGTGTCACTTTATTAAAGTAATTCTACCCCAGTTTAATTACTTTGACCAATTTTCTGTCATCATCAAGAAGGAAGAACATTTAAATGATTTTAGAGCGTTAAAATCCATTACGTTGTCGACGATCTTGGAAATACTAGTCGTTATTTGAATTGATTGCAACACAGACATTTATCGTCAGTTAGGAACGATCATTGCATCATAGACAATTTTGTGAAAGATGAACTTTAATTATGAATTATTGAATGCATTAAAGTCATAAACTTGTGTTAGGAGTTTTCTCATTTAGAGATTTATATAATGATGTTTGCATTCCCCAGTCTAATTGGATTCTATTAGACTATTTTACAGTTTAGTCGCACTTTGTTTGATGATAGTATTTTTATACTACAATTCTTTGAAGATGTTAATCTTAAATTTTGATAGACCAGACAGGCGTACATAAGCGTATTCACTATTAAATTTGTTTGTGATTGGCAAATTTTCACTTCAATTCGATTCATGAATGAAATCCACGAAGGTTAAATGACAACAGTTTTGAAACAATTAATGATTATAAGAATTTTTAAGTGGAACTATGAATGTATAATCGATAGTGCAGCGGACATGTTGAAAGTCGCTGATGTATAATGCCCTTAAATAAATGAAGGAGATTCCCACAGTAATTAATGAAGTTAAAGATTGTATTAGTGGAGGTTTTTGTAAATTCTGTGGAAGATTTTGTTGCCGTATATTTTAATATATGATGAATTTTGGGCCTAATTTTTAATGCAGTTTATGCATTATTTTGTAAGCGAAGTATTTTCCGCTAGAGTGTATTGTCATAGTTCGTTGAAAATTAATCAAGTGAATTTGCTGTTATAATTAACAAGAGTTTTGAAAGAATTTGAGATAAGATTTTGAATGAAGATTACCGTCACAAATAATTATAATTATTACAACCTTTATTAAACCAGATTGTGACATTAACATGTATAACTAACCTTCATTGGTCGATTATATGGAAACGATTATGAAATTACCAACCGGATAAAACATGTGGTTCAATGTATTTCTTAAATTAATAATTTAAATAATTTAAATGTTGATATTGTAAATAATAAATGTAAATATCTTTGACAATAATGTGGAACGAAAGTAATGTTAAAGGCGTGTTAAAAAAAATTGTAATTATCTTCGACAATATTATAAACAATTTATAATTGTTATAAATAATTTATATGATTTTGTTATAAACATTTAAGAGTGTGTTTCATACTCTAAACTATGCTTATTAAACATTTGGATGATAACTTAACAAGTTTAGGGATTGTCAGAATAATCCAGTGGTATGTGAGTTAAGCATTTGAAAGATTTGCGTCAATATATATGAGTTGTCTTGTAGACATTTAAAGCTTTGAAAGGAGCTGAATTCTTACGCAGTGTGGCGTGACGAGTGAGCCCCATTTGACGGGCATGCGCCAGGTTGAAGAGTAGACCAGCCGGCCAGACATCTGGTTATCAGCGGGTGAGGTCGATACTCTGGCCTTGCGCCTATTAATACAAGTGTCATGTTTATTAAAAGAAACCAAATGCTCTATATATGTCGTATCCTGACTTCCTTATCCAATCCAAATGTGTTTTGAATGTTACGTTATTTTGAGCTCATGGGAGCTAACATGTTGTATGCTAACTTTGCAAGTCCTTCAAGTGGACATAGTCAGATTGACATGGGCTACTGATAGCCACACTTATTTTGTTGAGTTTGTTAAAGTCATACCCTTTATTTGAAATAAAGCTTTTGTACAGTTCAAAGTTCTTGCCTTCGTTTTGGTTCATTTTTAAATGTCATGGTCAAGATTATTGTGGGAGCATACTTTAGAGATCCTGTTGTCAACCCAATCCCCGAGATAATTTTTAAGAGGTAAGTAAAAGTAAGTATGAACCCCCGTCTATTTTGGTGTGTTCCACAATAATTTTCTTGGTAACTTCTGTGTTCAAACCTCGGTAGTATCTGTCAGTGCCATTTTCATTGGAGTAGCTGAGCCGGTGCGATTGATTGTTGGCAATCCGATTGAGGGGGCGGATATCTGACAGCCTACTATCCGGGTAAACGGGGACAGAAGGATTGGCGAACCTAGAACGTGGGGCTCGAGTCAACAGTAGGATTGGCAAACCTAAAACGTGTGGTTCGATTAGACTCAAATAAAGAGGTTGATTCTTTGTTGAGTCTATGCCAATTGTAGAATTTAAGAGTGTATTATATAGGAATTAAATGTTGTATTGTATTAGGAAAATTACACTCAGAAAAGATCAGATCTTATACAACTTGGGAAAGGTTAAATAGGCTGGAAACTTAGAAAAATCGCCTATGATCTGGAATCTTATTTTATTTGACCGGCTTATGACATTTTAGTCATATTAAAGATAAAATTAAATTATTTGGATTGTAAATGTAAATTATTTGTGTTAAGATATTTTAAAATGAGCCAGGGAAATTTGAACATGTGCTTGAGTTTGTTTCAACATGAAGGGTCTTCGAAAGTTAATTATAAGGTAGTTATAAGTTAGATTTAAGACAGAAAATTGATCAAATTTATATATGGTGAAAAGTGTTGCTCAAATGTTGTTATTTTGCTCTATTGATGTATGTCCCTACAGCAGTCTAATTTTTGAATAATATTGTAATGGCAGATGAAACTTTGAAGATGATGTTAGCGGAGATGTCTGCTAACTTGAAAGCAAGCATGAATAGTAGTATAAAGGAGATGGAAGCTAGGAATACTAGTCGAATGGAGGAGAATGCTAGTAATTTATCTGCTAATTTGAAAGCTAGCATGGATGAAAGTTTGAAGGGTCTTCAGACTAGTTCTGCTAACTTAGAGGATAATATGTCGCGTTTACAGATTAATACCCAAGGAATTGAGAATACTGTAACTGACATGCGCTCAGACGTGTCCAATGTTAAAATAGATGTGTCTAATATGCATAAAAATGTTGCTGATGTTAAAATTGATGTTGCTAATGTGCATAAAGATCTTACAATGTTGAATCTAGATGTAGCTAATGTCCGAAGTGATATTTCTTGTGCTAGGGCTGAGGTAGTTGTTGTTAAAAATGACGTTGCGACTGTCCAAGACAAGGTTGAGGAAGTCCAAAGAGGAATCCAAAATGTTAGAACTGATGTGTCCAATGTTCAGGTTGATATTAATAACATTCATTCGGATGTAAACGAGATACAAAGTGACATAAATAAAATTCAAGTAGAGGTCAACACAGTTTTCATAGATGTTGCTAAAGTCCAAACTGATGTAAATAAAGTCAGGGAAGAGATAGAAAATTCGAAAACCCTTTGTACACGTAATATAAGTGCATTAACGACTAGGCTAGTTGATGAGTCAGTTAGAACGACAGCGTCTTTAGAAGGTTTAAAGTTTGATGTAGAGGTCATGAGAACCCAAGTATTAGACCATAATAAAGTACTAAAAGAGGATATCGAAATAGACATAGCAGAAATGTTAACGGCAAATGTAGCAATATGGAAAGACGAGTGGAATAGGTCAAGTGGGGAACATGTAACCCAAATTCAGGATCGTATTGAAAGAAAACTTGCCAGTACTCAAATTGATATTAACAATGAAGTAGTACAGATTAGGAAAGATTTAAGCGTCAGGATGGATTCGCTATCCGAAAGACAAGTTGAAGATAGAACACAATTAGATCGGGATGTGCAAACATTAAAATCTGCATTGGAGGAACAGATTCATAAAGTTGTCTCTGATGTGAATGAAACGTCGAGTAAACTGCAGAATTTAAAGTTAGGAGAGGCTAGTTTGATGGAGACCTACAAAGAAGAGTTAATCAAGAAAGTCTTAACGGAAATCACTAACAAGGATACAGAAGGCTTGGCTTGCGAAACCAATAGGAATTATGCCAGAAGATATAACGTAGATCCAGAAGAGCGAGACGTGACTCCTGAAGAACGTATATCCAGATTCAGGGAGGAAGATGACGAGAGGAATATGGAACCTGAGTGGAACTATCGAGATAGTGGGAAAAACTACCCGGATTCATATCCGAGGAACGTGACGGTCATAAGGAATTTTGAAGACAAACCGCAAAAATTCAGCAACACTGATAGTTTGACACCTATAGAATATGTAAGGAACCTCAAAGATTATTTCATCGAAGCTCACATTCCCAGAGAGAGAGAGATGAAGATAGTGGAGAGATATTTGATTGGAGGACCCCTCGAATGGTTTCGCGCATTTAGATACACATTCAGTAACTTTGACGAGTTTGCAGAGGCGTTAATCAAACGATTTTGGTCCATAGAAGCGCAGAATTCGTTAAGAGCGGAGGTGTATTCAAGAAAATACTCAGGTACTCTTCCAACGTGGTACGCTGATTTCTTTACGAGTCAATTATCCCGCTTGAGATTTTTGCAACCCCCATTGTCAACGGAGCAATTAATTGATGCGATTTCTCGTATGCTACCTGTGGAGGTGAGGAGACTAATTATTTCATCAAACATCAGGGATTTAACCAGCATGGATGAATTACTGAGGAGGTTAGACTACACAAGTCCAATGCCTAACGTGGTACAGAAAGGTCAAAGGCATGACTTCAAAGAAATAAATACTGTATATATGGACCAAGTCCAACAAACTGACAAGCCAGATGAGGAGAAAACTGACAATGTAGGTCCTCACAGGAATAATCAGTTTCGAAATAACAGATCGCAAGGTTACCGACCGTATCAACAGAGAAAAGGCTGGAACTATAGTCGAGGAAATTACAATGGAAGAGGCAGATATTACAACAATAATGGTTATAACAGAAATTATAATAGGAATAACCAGAGCCAAAACAGAAATCAGAATCCTCAAGGTCAGGTTATGACACCCGATCAGTATCAGGAAAGAGAGAAGGAAAGCCAGCAATACCTAAAAGAATTACGGGAAAAAGAAGCCAACAACCAAAAGAAAAGGCAGGATGTTGTAATCGATCCTGGGCCTTCTACGAGCCAACAGAATTTTGAGGTCGGTAACACAAAAAAAACGCCGATTTCTCAACGACAGTGAGAACTTGTAAATACATTGCCACACCACACCTGATTACGATTAATGAGATATATGAAGTGACTGATGAAGATTTGCTAGAAGAGAGGGGTATAGTTAAAGAGGAAAGACCATGTGCCTTACCTATTATTTCTGTACGGATAGATGGCCAACAGTACAAAGCCCTGATGGACACTGGTGCAATTATTTCCATCATTTCAGAGGAATGTTATCTAAGTCTGCTAAGAGGAGAGAACATGACAGTTCTACCTGTTTCTACCGTCAAAGTGAGAGGGATATTCCAAGATAAGGCAGTGAAGTGCAAGATTCAAGTGTTATTGAACTTTGAGATCAATGGAAGGAATTATGAACAGATCTTCATTGTGGTGAGCAAGATCAATTTTGATATGGTGCTTGGAATCGATTTTATATCGAAGGTCGGAGCTATTATTGACATGAAGAACAGAAGTATTAGCTTTAATGATGGGTACATAATCACAGAAGAGATAGAAAAACAGGACGTGAAAAACAGTCTGGAAATAGACCTTAGGGAAGAAATTTTGAATACCATAATTAATGAAGTGGAAAATTTAGCAGAAATACCCAGTAGAAAAACTGAAGGATTTGAAGAAATTCAGGGGGAATTTGAGGATCTGATAAAGGAATTCCAAGATATTTTTGACGAAAAGCCTGGATTGATTAAGGATTATAAATACAAGATAAGGCTGACAGATGAAACCCCTTACCAGAAGAGAATATACCCCATTCCTGAGAAATACTATCAAGAAGTACGAGGGTTAATCAGAAAAATGGAGGTAGACGGGATTATTAAAAAACATGCGTCGTCTTATATAAACCCCATCACAGTAGTGAAAAAAGTAATGGTCAGATACGTCTTTGTCTCGATGCCAGGACCATCAACTTGAAGATTCTTCCAGAAAATGACCGACCACCCAAGATTAGAGATCTGCTTCGAAAATTCAAAGGGAGAGCATGTTTCAGCGTTCTTGACTTGACGTCTTCATTTTATCAAGTTCAGCTAGAAGAAGATAGTATGCAGTACACTGGATTCCTATTTGACCAGACGTCATGGGTCTTTGTCCGAATGCCTTTTGGTATGGTTAACAGTGGACCAGCACTTATTCGAGCACTTGATAGTAAGCTCACTGACGAAGTGAAAGAAAATGTTATCTGCTACATTGACGATTTAATCGTATCTTCACCCAGCGCCGCAGAACATTTAGTGCACTTGAGAAATTTGTTCGAGAATTTAAGGGAGGCCAATATCAAGGTGAATTTTGGAAAATGTCAATTCTTGAAGCAGGAGATAAATTACTTGGGGCATACTATTGATAAAGATGGATATCATCCAAACATGAAAAAAGTAGATGCGATCACGAGATTTCCAAAGCCAACTAAGGTGAAACAAGTCGGAGAATTTGTAGGCGCATGCCAATTTATTAGCAGCCACTGTCCAAGATACTCTGAAATTATGGCTCCTCTGTATGACTTACTCAAGAAGAATAACAGATGGAAATGGAGTACCACTGCAGACGAGGCTTTTGAGAAAGCAAAAGAGATGCTCAGAAATAATGTGAAACTGGAGTACCCAGACTTTGAGAAGGTGTTCTATATTGAGTCTGATGCATCAAGAATAGGCATTAGTGCAGTCCTATACCAGAAAGACGAGGCAGGCAACAAGCACTACATTGCGTTCACTAGTCGGAAGTTGAAGAAACACGAGGAAAACTACTTCACGACAGAACTTGAAGCGTTAGCTTTTGTAACAGCATTGCAAGCCTGGAAGAAAATCCTGCTGGGACACAAGGTCATCATTATTACTGACCATAAAGCACTACAGTTTATGCTGCAAACTGACATGTCGAGTGATAGATTGACACGTTGGGCTTTGCTCACCCAACAGTTTAACGCCACTATCGTCCACCAGCCTGGGAAAGATAACTTACTGGCTGATGCTCTATCACGTAACCCTATTAAAAATGTGCAGATACACCATGTACAATTGGAGCAAGAAGATCAAGAAACCGTTAGGAGGTTAGCCCGAATCGGTGTGTCACAGAAGAGACACGCTCCAATAAGGAAAATGTACAGGTTCCTCAAGGGTTACATGGACAATACGGATGTTGACTATGCAGTTACACGGAGAAATTCACGACACTTTGTCTTGAGTGGAGACATCGTATGCAAGTATGCTGACTCTGCGCATACAAAACTCCGAATAGTCGTGCCACCTAAACTTGTTGTCAATTTAGTGTGGGTAGCTCATCACGCAACTGGACATGCCGGTTTAGATAAAACTCTTAATACTCTTCAAGAGAGATTTATCTGGACTAACATGCGTTCCAGCATTGCCAAGATCATTCGATCATGTGACAAATGTCAAAGAGCAAAGTATGCTTCTGCTTTATTAAAAGGAAAACCGAAGACTATGATTCCTTCTAAGCCAAACGAACTAATGGCGACGGATATATTTGGCCCCTGTCCGAAGGGATATCAGGGTAACCAGTTCCTGTTGGTTACCGTGGATGTTTTTTCAAAATTTGTTACAATGAGTCCCATGCAGAAAGCTAACACGAGGAACGTAGTAAGCAGACTGGAAAATGCTGTATTTCCTAAAGCTGGTATACCAGAATATCTACTGTCAGATCATGGAACGCAGTTTACATCCGTGGAATTTGCAGCGGATATGGAGAGGCTTGGCATTAAGCACTTATTTTCAAGCGTGCGTTACCCAGAATCGAATTCCTCAGAAAGATATATGGCTGAATTTTCGAAATTCTGTCGAATTTTCTGTCCTAATGATCATTCTGGTTGGGTGAGATTTGTACCCCTTATTGAGGAATGTCTGAACTCTACAGTGCAGGAGAGCACAGGAGAAGTGCCAATGCGACTTCATCTAGGAAGAAACCCAGAAAGGCCGTGGGATAATCTTTTCAACCACATTCCTAGAGATCCCGACCTAGGAAGGCAGCAGAGGATTGACAAGGCGAAGGAACAACTCCAGAAAGCAGCAGAGAAACGATTGAAAAGAGTAGCTGGAAAACGTTTTGGTGCACCCTTACAAGTTGGAAATCTTGTATTATTACGCAGACCTGTCAAGGCTGATATGAGCAAGAAAATATACCCCAAATTTGGAAATGTGTTCATGGGTCCGTTTAGGATTACGAACGCCTATGGAAACAACTGCTATGAACTCTACGATGATGAGAATAATGTCATTTACGGCAAGTTCAATGCTGGAAATTTGAAAAGATACTATCCTAGAGTAAGCCAGTAATAATTCAATTTCGTGTTCAAGAGAGTTGAGGTACTTGTAACACTGAGTTTAAAAACAATTTGCAACTGTTTTTAAAACGTGGTGAGAGGAGAATGCCCCCGTAATTGAATTATATAGAGACCACGGTGGCTATATTGGAAATTATGGAGAAAGTTATGGCTGTCATAGTTATGACGTGGGTAGTCATGACGTAAGCACGGATGACGCAGACGATATGCCAGCAGGCTACTTGAGCTGAGATTCTCAGTGACGTCAGCATTTATTCGAGAAAGATCCGAGATCTACGACGCAGTCGCAGGAAACGTGGAATTCTGCTGAGGAAGAAATTATGCTATTGGAGGGGAGGCTTGAACCAATGAACGATAGTCTGAAGGAAGACGGAGATTGCTAAAACTATGGTATTTTTATTACTTTTTGGAATGCAGAATTGTGGAAATCCATTTGCAGTAGAGGCATTGTTCTGGAATTTTTGTGAAATTTATTTTCAGTTTTTGAATTTTGAAAATCCGTCATGTATTGACGAAGTTGGAACTTCTAGCGATGACGCAGTAACGCACTATGGAAGGGATAGATACGCCCCTCATGAAGTTCATAAAAGGCCTTGCGCAGAAGAGAGGAGCCTCATTCTCAATCGTCAGATCTCAAATAGTTATTTCAGTGAAACGTCGAGTGAGATTATTAGAAAGAGTCGTCTGTATAACGCGTGGTGAAACCACTGCATTAAACGAAAGTCGAGCTGACAAGCAGTGCAGGTTTACTGTGTGTAAATCTAGGTGAAGTTGAAACGCACATTATAACGCTTCTACAAGATTAGCTGTGAACAGTTAGCGGTCGCCTATAAGCTAATTCTATTGTGCATTGCTACAGTAAGGAGTGTAGAAAAGTTGAACAATTTCGAGGAAGTATTTTGGAAGTTATTGACAATTTTAGACGACTGAAAAAAGTGATTTTCTCGCCACAGGAGAAACACTTTCTATTGCCAGAATAGACGCTACGGCTGACACGGCTAGTGAAATAGGGAGACTTCAGATTGCTTTTGTGACACAACGCTACAGTATTATGGAGCAGTCTAATATGGCAGTTTGTTCTTCTATTACCATAACCGAAGAGAAGATGGAAGGCTAAAGGACTTTGATGCAATTGGGACATATTTCAACGGAGTAAGATAGCAGCATGGAACTTCGCTAATTGCTATTCCACACAAGCGAACATGTGGCGAATAAACATCTACACCCATGTTTCGTGATTAAAGGCTGAATACTATCAAACAGCAATGGAAATGATTTCATACTCACTGAATATGAATATTTCTTCGGAAATTTCTACAAAAACTTCATGGCGATTTTCAACTGGAACTTCAGGGATTTTTCAAGAGAGGTCAGGGTTGTCCCGACTCACAAAGAAGATTATTGCCGGAAGGATGTCGCTCGTCTTCGTGAAGCAGTTCGATTCTCCGTTGGTGCTGTTTCCTGTTTCGAGGATGGAGCTCAGCTTTAACTTGGTGAAATGGATCCATCAACAGTCTTCTTTGGGGAATTTTCCTCTGGAACGTCAATCGGCAGATAAGGTAGTCGTGAATGTTTATTGTATTTGAGTTTCTTAGCAATATTTGAGCAACCATTTTTCCATATTTTTTGTCCTCTTGTATTTTGCCCTATATTCTTGTTTGAGATTCCCATTCTCAGTACACCTTGATGAGTTATGCCTTTTTCGACGATTTATTAAGACATTGTTATGTCATGGGCATAGTTAAACGATTTTGGATCAGTTGAGACTGATATTTGGATTGTTCAGTAATTTAATTTTTTTTGTAGTCACGATTTGACTGTAAGTTAATGATTTTTATGGCAGATTTAAATTCAGACAGCGTGTCACTTTATTAAAGTAATTCTACCCCAGTTTAATTACTTTGACCAATTTTCTGTCATCATCAAGAAGGAAGAACATTTAAATGATTTTAGAGCGTTAAAATCCATTACGTTGTCGACGATCTTGGAAATACTAGTCGTTATTTGAATTGATTGCAACACAGACATTTATCGTCAGTTAGGAACGATCATTGCATCATAGACAATTTTGTGAAAGATGAACTTTAATTATGAATTATTGAATGCATTAAAGTCATAAACTTGTGTTAGGAGTTTTCTCATTTAGAGATTTATATAATGATGTTTGCATTCCCCAGTCTAATTGGATTCTATTAGACTATTTTACAGTTTAGTCGCACTTTGTTTGATGATAGTATTTTTATACTACAATTCTTTGAAGATGTTAATCTTAAATTTTGATAGACCAGACAGGCGTACATAAGCGTATTCACTATTAAATTTGTTTGTGATTGGCAAATTTTCACTTCAATTCGATTCATGAATGAAATCCACGAAGGTTAAATGACAACAGTTTTGAAACAATTAATGATTATAAGAATTTTTAAGTGGAACTATGAATGTATAATCGATAGTGCAGCGGACATGTTGAAAGTCGCTGATGTATAATGCCCTTAAATAAATGAAGGAGATTCCCACAGTAATTAATGAAGTTAAAGATTGTATTAGTGGAGGTTTTTGTAAATTCTGTGGAAGATTTTGTTGCCGTATATTTTAATATATGATGAATTTTGGGCCTAATTTTTAATGCAGTTTATGCATTATTTTGTAAGCGAAGTATTTTCCGCTAGAGTGTATTGTCATAGTTCGTTGAAAATTAATCAAGTGAATTTGCTGTTATAATTAACAAGAGTTTTGAAAGAATTTGAGATAAGATTTTGAATGAAGATTACCGTCACAAATAATTATAATTATTACAACCTTTATTAAACCAGATTGTGACATTAACATGTATAACTAACCTTCATTGGTCGATTATATGGAAACGATTATGAAATTACCAACCGGATAAAACATGTGGTTCAATGTATTTCTTAAATTAATAATTTAAATAATTTAAATGTTGATATTGTAAATAATAAATGTAAATATCTTTGACAATAATGTGGAACGAAAGTAATGTTAAAGGCGTGTTAAAAAAAATTGTAATTATCTTCGACAATATTATAAACAATTTATAATTGTTATAAATAATTTATATGATTTTGTTATAAACATTTAAGAGTGTGTTTCATACTCTAAACTATGCTTATTAAACATTTGGATGATAACTTAACAAGTTTAGGGATTGTCAGAATAATCCAGTGGTATGTGAGTTAAGCATTTGAAAGATTTGCGTCAATATATATGAGTTGTCTTGTAGACATTTAAAGCTTTGAAAGGAGCTGAATTCTTACGCAGTGTGGCGTGACGAGTGAGCCCCATTTGACGGGCATGCGCCAGGTTGAAGAGTAGACCAGCCGGCCAGACATCTGGTTATCAGCGGGTGAGGTCGATACTCTGGCCTTGCGCCTATTAATACAAGTGTCATGTTTATTAAAAGAAACCAAATGCTCTATATATGTCGTATCCTGACTTCCTTATCCAATCCAAATGTGTTTTGAATGTTACGTTATTTTGAGCTCATGGGAGCTAACATGTTGTATGCTAACTTTGCAAGTCCTTCAAGTGGACATAGTCAGATTGACATGGGCTACTGATAGCCACACTTATTTTGTTGAGTTTGTTAAAGTCATACCCTTTATTTGAAATAAAGCTTTTGTACAGTTCAAAGTTCTTGCCTTCGTTTTGGTTCATTTTTAAATGTCATGGTCAAGATTATTGTGGGAGCATACTTTAGAGATCCTGTTGTCAACCCAATCCCCGAGATAATTTTTAAGAGGTAAGTAAAAGTAAGTATGAACCCCCGTCTATTTTGGTGTGTTCCACAATAATTTTCTTGGTAACTTCTGTGTTCAAACCTCGGTAGTATCTGTCAGTGCCATTTTCATTGGAGTAGCTGAGCCGGTGCGATTGATTGTTGGCAATCCGATTGAGGGGGCGGATATCTGACAGCCTACTATCCGGGTAAACGGGGACAGAAGGATTGGCGAACCTAGAACGTGGGGCTCGAGTCAACAGTAGGATTGGCAAACCTAAAACGTGTGGTTCGATTAGACTCAAATAAAGAGGTTGATTCTTTGTTGAGTCTATGCCAATTGTAGAATTTAAGAGTGTATTATATAGGAATTAAATGTTGTATTGTATTAGGAAAATTACACTCAGAAAAGATCAGATCTTATACAACTTGGGAAAGGTTAAATAGGCTGGAAACTTAGAAAAATCGCCTATGATCTGGAATCTTATTTTATTTGACCGGCTTATGACATTTTAGTCATATTAAAGATAAAATTAAATTATTTGGATTGTAAATGTAAATTATTTGTGTTAAGATATTTTAAAATGAGCCAGGGAAATTTGAACATGTGCTTGAGTTTGTTTCAACATGAAGGGTCTTCGAAAGTTAATTATAAGGTAGTTATAAGTTAGATTTAAGACAGAAAATTGATCAAATTTATATATGGTGAAAAGTGTTGCTCAAATGTTGTTATTTTGCTCTATTGATGTATGTCCCTACAGCAGTCTAATTTTTGAATAATATTGTAATGGCAGATGAAACTTTGAAGATGATGTTAGCGGAGATGTCTGCTAACTTGAAAGCAAGCATGAATAGTAGTATAAAGGAGATGGAAGCTAGGAATACTAGTCGAATGGAGGAGAATGCTAGTAATTTATCTGCTAATTTGAAAGCTAGCATGGATGAAAGTTTGAAGGGTCTTCAGACTAGTTCTGCTAACTTAGAGGATAATATGTCGCGTTTACAGATTAATACCCAAGGAATTGAGAATACTGTAACTGACATGCGCTCAGACGTGTCCAATGTTAAAATAGATGTGTCTAATATGCATAAAAATGTTGCTGATGTTAAAATTGATGTTGCTAATGTGCATAAAGATCTTACAATGTTGAATCTAGATGTAGCTAATGTCCGAAGTGATATTTCTTGTGCTAGGGCTGAGGTAGTTGTTGTTAAAAATGACGTTGCGACTGTCCAAGACAAGGTTGAGGAAGTCCAAAGAGGAATCCAAAATGTTAGAACTGATGTGTCCAATGTTCAGGTTGATATTAATAACATTCATTCGGATGTAAACGAGATACAAAGTGACATAAATAAAATTCAAGTAGAGGTCAACACAGTTTTCATAGATGTTGCTAAAGTCCAAACTGATGTAAATAAAGTCAGGGAAGAGATAGAAAATTCGAAAACCCTTTGTACACGTAATATAAGTGCATTAACGACTAGGCTAGTTGATGAGTCAGTTAGAACGACAGCGTCTTTAGAAGGTTTAAAGTTTGATGTAGAGGTCATGAGAACCCAAGTATTAGACCATAATAAAGTACTAAAAGAGGATATCGAAATAGACATAGCAGAAATGTTAACGGCAAATGTAGCAATATGGAAAGACGAGTGGAATAGGTCAAGTGGGGAACATGTAACCCAAATTCAGGATCGTATTGAAAGAAAACTTGCCAGTACTCAAATTGATATTAACAATGAAGTAGTACAGATTAGGAAAGATTTAAGCGTCAGGATGGATTCGCTATCCGAAAGACAAGTTGAAGATAGAACACAATTAGATCGGGATGTGCAAACATTAAAATCTGCATTGGAGGAACAGATTCATAAAGTTGTCTCTGATGTGAATGAAACGTCGAGTAAACTGCAGAATTTAAAGTTAGGAGAGGCTAGTTTGATGGAGACCTACAAAGAAGAGTTAATCAAGAAAGTCTTAACGGAAATCACTAACAAGGATACAGAAGGCTTGGCTTGCGAAACCAATAGGAATTATGCCAGAAGATATAACGTAGATCCAGAAGAGCGAGACGTGACTCCTGAAGAACGTATATCCAGATTCAGGGAGGAAGATGACGAGAGGAATATGGAACCTGAGTGGAACTATCGAGATAGTGGGAAAAACTACCCGGATTCATATCCGAGGA
This sequence comes from Meconema thalassinum, assembly GCA_946902985.2. Taxonomy (NCBI): domain Eukaryota; kingdom Metazoa; phylum Arthropoda; class Insecta; order Orthoptera; family Tettigoniidae; genus Meconema; species Meconema thalassinum. Next base: position 1,216,156,921 of record OX336388.2, read on the forward strand.
ACGTGACGGTCATAAGGAATTTTGAAGACAAACCGCAAAAATTCAGCAACACTGATAGTTTGACACCTATAGAATATGTAAGGAACCTCAAAGATTATTTCATCGAAGCTCACATTCCCAGAGAGAGAGAGATGAAGATAGTGGAGAGATATTTGATTGGAGGACCCCTCGAATGGTTTCGCGCATTTAGATACACATTCAGTAACTTTGACGAGTTTGCAGAGGCGTTAATCAAACGATTTTGGTCCATAGAAGCGCAGAATTCGTTAAGAGCGGAGGTGTATTCAAGAAAATACTCAGGTACTCTTCCAACGCGGTACGCTGATTTCTTTACGAGTCAATTATCCCGCTTGAGATTTTTGCAACCCCCATTGTCAACGGAGCAATTAATTGATGCGATTTCTCGTATGCTACCTGTGGAGGTGAGGAGACTAATTATTTCATCAAACATCAGGGATTTAACCAGCATGGATGAATTACTGAGGAGGTTAGACTACACAAGTCCAATGCCTAACGTGGTACAGAAAGGTCAAAGGCATGACTTCAAAGAAATAAATACTGTATATATGGACCAAGTCCAACAAACTGACAAGCCAGATGAGGAGAAAACTGACAATGTAGGTCCTCACAGGAATAATCAGTTTCGAAATAACAGATCGCAAGGTTACCGACCGTATCAACAGAGAAAAGGCTGGAACTATAGTCGAGGAAATTACAATGGAAGAGGCAGATATTACAACAATAATGGTTATAACAGAAATTATAATAGGAATAACCAGAGCCAAAACAGAAATCAGAATCCTCAAGGTCAGGTTATGACACCCGATCAGTATCAGGAAAGAGAGAAGGAAAGCCAGCAATACCTAAAAGAATTACGGGAAAAAGAAGCCAACAACCAAAAGAAAAGGCAGGATGTTGTAATCGATCCTGGGCCTTCTACGAGCCAACAGAATTTTGAGGTCGGTAACACACAAAAAAACGCCGATTTCTCAACGACAGTGAGAACTTGTAAATACATTGCCACACCACACCTGATTACGATTAATGAGATATATGAAGTGACTGATGAAGATTTGCTAGAAGAGAGGGGTATAGTTAAAGAGGAAAGACCATGTGCCTTACCTATTATTTCTGTACGGATAGATGGCCAACAGTACAAAGCCCTGATGGACACTGGTGCAATTATTTCCATCATTTCAGAGGAATGTTATCTAAGTCTGCTAAGAGGAGAGAACATGACAGTTCTACCTGTTTCTACCGTCAAAGTGAGAGGGATATTCCAAGATAAGGCAGTGAAGTGCAAGATTCAAGTGTTATTGAACTTTGAGATCAATGGAAGGAATTATGAACAGATCTTCATTGTGGTGAGCAAGATCAATTTTGATATGGTGCTTGGAATCGATTTTATATCGAAGGTCGGAGCTATTATTGACATGAAGAACAGAAGTATTAGCTTTAATGATGGGTACATAATCACAGAAGAGATAGAAAAACAGGACGTGAAAAACAGTCTGGAAATAGACCTTAGGGAAGAAATTTTGAATACCATAATTAATGAAGTGGAAAATTTAGCAGAAATACCCAGTAGAAAAACTGAAGGATTTGAAGAAATTCAGGGGGAATTTGAGGATCTGATAAAGGAATTCCAAGATATTTTTGATGAAAAGCCTGGATTGATTAAGGATTATAAATACAAGATAAGGCTGACAGATGAAACCCCTTACCAGAAGAGAATATACCCCATTCCTGAGAAATACTATCAAGAAGTACGAGGGTTAATCAGAAAAATGGAGGTAGACGGGATTATTAAAAAACATGCGTCGTCTTATATAAACCCCATCACAGTAGTGAAAAAAAGTAATGGTCAGATACGTCTTTGTCTCGATGCCAGGACCATCAACTTGAAGATTCTTCCAGAAAATGACCGACCACCCAAGATTAGAGATCTGCTTCGAAAATTCAAAGGGAGAGCATGTTTCAGCGTTCTTGACTTGACGTCTTCATTTTATCAAGTTCAGCTAGAAGAAGATAGTATGCAGTACACTGGATTCCTATTTGACCAGACGTCATGGGTCTTTGTCCGAATGCCTTTTGGTATGGTTAACAGTGGACCAGCACTTATTCGAGCACTTGATAGTAAGCTCACTGACGAAGTGAAAGAAAATGTTATCTGCTACATTGACGATTTAATCGTATCTTCACCCAGCGCCGCAGAACATTTAGTGCACTTGAGAAATTTGTTCGAGAATTTAAGGGAGGCCAATATCAAGGTGAATTTTGGAAAATGTCAATTCTTGAAGCAGGAGATAAATTACTTGGGGCATACTATTGATAAAGATGGATATCATCCAAACATGAAAAAAGTAGATGCGATCACGAGATTTCCAAAGCCAACTAAGGTGAAACAAGTCGGAGAATTTGTAGGCGCATGCCAATTTATTAGCAGCCACTGTCCAAGATACTCTGAAATTATGGCTCCTCTGTATGACTTACTCAAGAAGAATAACAGATGGAAATGGAGTACCACTGCAGACGAGGCTTTTGAGAAAGCAAAAGAGATGCTCAGAAATAATGTGAAACTGGAGTACCCAGACTTTGAGAAGGTGTTCTATATTGAGTCTGATGCATCAAGAATAGGCATTAGTGCAGTCCTATACCAGAAAGACGAGGCAGGCAACAAGCACTACATTGCGTTCACTAGTCGGAAGTTGAAGAAACACGAGGAAAACTACTTCACGACAGAACTTGAAGCGTTAGCTTTTGTAACAGCATTGCAAGCCTGGAAGAAAATCCTGCTGGGACACAAGGTCATCATTATTACTGACCATAAAGCACTACAGTTTATGCTGCAAACTGACATGTCGAGTGATAGATTGACACGTTGGGCTTTGCTCACCCAACAGTTTAACGCCACTATCGTCCACCAGCCTGGGAAAGATAACTTACTGGCTGATGCTCTATCACGTAACCCTATTAAAAATGTGCAGATACACCATGTACAATTGGAGCAAGAAGATCAAGAAACCGTTAGGAGGTTAGCCCGAATCGGTGTGTCACAGAAGAGACACGCTCCAATAAGGAAAATGTACAGGTTCCTCAAGGGTTACATGGACAATACGGATGTTGACTATGCAGTTACACGGAGAAATTCACGACACTTTGTCTTGAGTGGAGACATCGTATGCAAGTATGCTGACTCTGCGCATACAAAACTCCGAATAGTCGTGCCACCTAAACTTGTTGTCAATTTAGTGTGGGTAGCTCATCACGCAACTGGACATGCCGGTTTAGATAAAACTCTTAATACTCTTCAAGAGAGATTTATCTGGACTAACATGCGTTCCAGCATTGCCAAGATCATTCGATCATGTGACAAATGTCAAAGAGCAAAGTATGCTTCTGCTTTATTAAAAGGAAAACCGAAGACTATGATTCCTTCTAAGCCAAACGAACTAATGGCGACGGATATATTTGGCCCCTGTCCGAAGGGATATCAGGGTAACCAGTTCCTGTTGGTTACCGTGGATGTTTTTTCAAAATTTGTTACAATGAGTCCCATGCAGAAAGCTAACACGAGGAACGTAGTAAGCAGACTGGAAAATGCTGTATTTCCTAAAGCTGGTATACCAGAATATCTACTGTCAGATCATGGAACGCAGTTTACATCCGTGGAATTTGCAGCGGATATGGAGAGGCTTGGCATTAAGCACTTATTTTCAAGCGTGCGTTACCCAGAATCGAATTCCTCAGAAAGATATATGGCTGAATTTTCGAAATTCTGTCGAATTTTCTGTCCTAATGATCATTCTGGTTGGGTGAGATTTGTACCCCTTATTGAGGAATGTCTGAACTCTACAGTGCAGGAGAGCACAGGAGAAGTGCCAATGCGACTTCATCTAGGAAGAAACCCAGAAAGGCCGTGGGATAATCTTTTCAACCACATTCCTAGAGATCCCGACCTAGGAAGGCAGCAGAGGATTGACAAGGCGAAGGAACAACTCCAGAAAGCAGCAGAGAAACGATTGAAAAGAGTAGCTGGAAAACGTTTTGGTGCACCCTTACAAGTTGGAAATCTTGTATTATTACGCAGACCTGTCAAGGCTGATATGAGCAAGAAAATATACCCCAAATTTGGAAATGTGTTCATGGGTCCGTTTAGGATTACGAACGCCTATGGAAACAACTGCTATGAACTCTACGATGATGAGAATAATGTCATTTACGGCAAGTTCAATGCTGGAAATTTGAAAAGATACTATCCTAGAGTAAGCCAGTAATAATTCAATTTCGTGTTCAAGAGAGTTGAGGTACTTGTAACACTGAGTTTAAAAACAATTTGCAACTGTTTTTAAAACGTGGTGAGAGGAGAATGCCCCCGTAATTGAATTATATAGAGACCACGGTGGCTATATTGGAAATTATGGAGAAAGTTATGGCTGTCATAGTTATGACGTGGGTAGTCATGACGTAAGCACGGATGACGCAGACGATATGCCAGCAGGCTACTTGAGCTGAGATTCTCAGTGACGTCAGCATTTATTCGAGAAAGATCCGAGATCTACGACGCAGTCGCAGGAAACGTGGAATTCTGCTGAGGAAGAAATTATGCTATTGGAGGGGAGGCTTGAACCAATGAACGATAGTCTGAAGGAAGACGGAGATTGCTAAAACTATGGTATTTTTATTACTTTTTGGAATGCAGAATTGTGGAAATCCATTTGCAGTAGAGGCATTGTTCTGGAATTTTTGTGAAATTTATTTTCAGTTTTTGAATTTTGAAAATCCGTCATGTATTGACGAAGTTGGAACTTCTAGCGATGACGCAGTAACGCACTATGGAAGGGATAGATACGCCCCTCATGAAGTTCATAAAAGGCCTTGCGCAGAAGAGAGGAGCCTCATTCTCAATCGTCAGATCTCAAATAGTTATTTCAGTGAAACGTCGAGTGAGATTATTAGAAAGAGTCGTCTGTATAACGCGTGGTGAAACCACTGCATTAAACGAAAGTCGAGCTGACAAGCAGTGCAGGTTTACTGTGTGTAAATCTAGGTGAAGTTGAAACGCACATTATAACGCTTCTACAAGATTAGCTGTGAACAGTTAGCGGTCGCCTATAAGCTAATTCTATTGTGCATTGCTACAGTAAGGAGTGTAGAAAAGTTGAACAATTTCGAGGAAGTATTTTGGAAGTTATTGACAATTTTAGACGACTGAAAAAAGTGATTTTCTCGCCACAGGAGAAACACTTTCTATCGCCAGAATAGACGCTACGGCTGACACGGCTAGTGAAATAGGGAGACTTCAGATTGCTTTTGTGACACAACGCTACAGTATTATGGAGCAGTCTAATATGGCAGTTTGTTCTTCTATTACCATAACCGAAGAGAAGATGGAAGGCTAAAGGACTTTGATGCAATTGGGACATATTTCAACGGAGTAAGATAGCAGCATGGAACTTCGCTAATTGCTATTCCACACAAGCGAACATGTGGCGAATAAACATCTACACCCATGTTTCGTGATTAAAGGCTGAATACTATCAAACAGCAATGGAAATGATTTCATACTCACTGAATATGAATATTTCTTCGGAAATTTCTACAAAAACTTCATGGCGATTTTCAACTGGAACTTCAGGGATTTTTCAAGAGAGGTCAGGGTTGTCCCGACTCACAAAGAAGATTATTGCCGGAAGGATGTCGTTCGTCTTCGTGAAGCAGTTCGATTCTCCGTTGGTGCTGTTTCCTGTTTCGAGGATGGAGCTCAGCTTTAACTTGGTGAAATGGATCCATCAACAGTCTTCTTTGGGGAATTTTCCTCTGGAACGTCAATCGGCAGATAAGGTAGTCGTGAATGTTTATTGTATTTGAGTTTCTTAGCAATATTTGAGCAACCATTTTTCCATATTTTTTGTCCTCTTGTATTTTGCCCTATATTCTTGTTTGAGATTCCCGTTCTCAGTACACCTTGATGAGTTATGCCTTTTTCGACGATTTATTAAGACATTGTTATGTCATGGGCATAGTTAAACGATTTTGGATCAGTTGAGACTGATATTTGGATTTTTCAGTAATTTAATTTTTTTGTAGTCACGATTTGACTGTAAGTTAATGATTTTTATGGCAGATTTAAATTCAGACAGCGTGTCACTTTATTAAAGTAATTCTACCCCAGTTTAATTACTTTGACCAATTTTCTGTCATCATCAAGAAGGAAGAACATTTAAATGATTTTAGAGCGTTAAAATCCATTACGTTGTCGACGATCTTGGAAATACTAGTCGTTATTTGAATTGATTGCAACACAGACATTTATCGTCAGTTAGGAACGATCATTGCATCATAGACAATTTTGTGAAAGATGAACTTTAATTATGAATTATTGAATGCATTAAAGTCATAAACTTGTGTTAGGAGTTTTCTCATTTAGAGATTTATATAATGATGTTTGCATTCCCCAGTCTAATTGGATTCTATTAGACTATTTTACAGTTTAGTCGCACTTTGTTTGATGATAGTATTTTTATACTACAATTCTTTGAAGATGTTAATCTTAAATTTTGATAGACCAGACAGGCGTACATAAGCGTATTCACTATTAAATTTGTTTGTGATTGGCAAATTTTCACTTCAATTCGATTCATGAATGAAATCCACGAAGGTTAAATGACAACAGTTTTGAAACAATTAATGATTATAAGAATTTTTAAGTGGAACTATGAATGTATAATCGATAGTGCAGCGGACATGTTGAAAGTCGCTGATGTATAATGCCCTTAAATAAATGAAAGAGATTCCCACAGTAATTAATGAAGTTAAAGATTGTATTAGTGGAGGTTTTTGTAAATTCTGTGGAAGATTTTGTTGCCGTATATTTTAATATATGATGAATTTTGGGCCTAATTTTTAATGCAGTTTATGCATTATTTTGTAAGCGAAGTATTTTCCGCTAGAGTGTATTGTCATAGTTCGTTGAAAATTAATCAAGTGAATTTGCTGTTATAATTAACAAGAGTTTTGAAAGAATTTGAGATAAGATTTTGAATGAAGATTACCGTCACAAATAATTATAATTATTACAACCTTTATTAAACCAGATTGTGACATTAACATGTATAACTAACCTTCATTGGTCGATTATATGGAAACGATTATGAAATTACCAACCGGATAAAACATGTGGTTCAATGTATTTCTTAAATTAATAATTTAAATAATTTAAATGTTGATATTGTAAATAATAAATGTAAATATCTTTGACAATAATGTGGAACGAAAGTAATGTTAAAGGCGTGTTAAAAAAATTTGTAATTATCTTCGACAATATTATAAACAATTTCTAATTGTTATAAATAATTTATATGATTTTGTTATAAACATTTAAGAGTGTGTTTGATACTCTAAACTATGCTTATTAAACATTTGGATGATAACTTAACAAGTTTAGGGATTGTCAGAATAATCCAGTGGTATGTGAGTTAAGCATTTGAAAGATTTGCGTCAATATATATGAGTTGTCTTGTAGACATTTAAAGCTTTGAAAGGAGCTGAATTCTTACGCAGTGTGGCGTGACGAGTGAGCCCCATTTGACGGGCATGCGCCAGGTTGAAGAGTAGACCAGCCGGCCAGACATCTGGTTATCAGCGGGTGAGGTCGATACTCTGGCCTTGCGCCTATTAATACAAGTGTCATGTTTATTAAAAGAAACCAAATGCTCTATATATGCCGTATCCTGACTTCCTTATCCAATCCAAATGTGTTTTGAATGTTACGTTATTTTGAGCTCATGGGAGCTAACTTGTTGTATGCTAACTTTGCAAGTCCTTCAAGTGGACATAGTCAGATTGACATGGGCTACTGATAGCCACATTTATTTTGTTGAGTTTGTTAAAGTCATACCCTTTATTTGAAATAAAGCTTTTGTACAGTTCAAAGTTCTTGCCTTCGTTTTGGTTCATTTTTAAATGTCATGGTCAAGATTATTGTGGGAGCATACTTTAGAGATCCTGTTGTCAACCCAATCCCCGAGATAATTTTTAAGAGGTAAGTAAAAGTAAGTATGAACCCCCGTCTATTTTGGTGTGTTCCACAATAATTTTCTTGGTAACTTCTGTGTTCAAACCTCGGTAGTATCTGTCAGTGCCATTTTCATTGGAGTAGCTGAGCCGGTGCGATTGATTGTTGGCAATCCGATTGAGGGGGCGGATATCTGACAGCCTACTATCCGGGTAAACGGGGACAGTACAAGGCAGATTGTGCTGAGCTTAACAAAGTTACAGTGCGAATGATTCTCCAACTTAAAGGGACAACAGTGAACCCTAACCTAACTTAAGCAACATCAGATACATTTCGCCATATTTTCAAGTTTCAAAAGTTTCAAAATATATTGGATGGGTTGGCAGCTATGCAATATCTATCCTTGACTGTTATTTACTGTTAAGCGAGGAATGATAACAAAAATAAAATTTACTAACTTGCAGAAGAAATCAAGGCTGCACAAATCACAAAAGCAATTATAATGTTCTCCTTGAAAATGGACATTATTTGCTGGTTTGTGTGTGTGTGGGGGGGGAGGGGGGAGAGAGAGAGAAATAAGTAATTAAGAACATTGGAAGATGAGTTGAAAAAATCGGAAAGTTTCAAAATAAATTGGATGGGTTGGCAGCTATGCAATATCTATCCTTGACTGTTATTTACATGAATTGTTCCTTCAAAGTAGAAGAGAATAGTCTGGTGCTGAGGTGTATTTATGCAACTTGAGGGAACAGTGATTTAGCATACAACATGAATTGCACAATTGAGATATTTAAAAACACTGCTACATGTCATTCACAATAGCAGTCAGCACATTCCATATGCTTGAATTTTCCTGCATACACTATTTATCAATCCCTAATACTAATAAATCCACATAAGGAAAGTTAAATTTGTACCGACAGGGAGACTGATGCCCACTAAATCTCTTGAGCAGAAATCCTTCGCTATAAGATGTGCTTGCAATTTATTTATATTGTACTGTTATTAGGTGATTTTGAAATTATTGTGTTCTGCAAGTCCAGATACATGGAAATTGATACATTTTATGTGAAGGTATTCACTGCTATACTGTACAATTTGTTAGCCAAAAGCAAAGATGTATATAAAGTGTTCTTTCATTTCATTTCAGGTGCTGATTGCATCATCACATATTTTACACCTATAATATTAGACTGGCTCCAAACTAAAAGTAAATTATAAACAGCAAAAGATTATAAAATTATTTATTTTTGGCCTAAGTACTTTCCTGTAAAGGATATAATTATATTTTTTAGAAGTGTTTAAAAGTTTATATGTTTTATATAATGTTATGGGAACATTGAAATTGGTTGTAAAAGTAAAGGCTGTAAGAGCTAAATGATCCTAATTTAAAATTTGTACCAGCAGTAAATAGACATAAAAAGTGTATTATCATAGTCTGTACAGTGTGTCTACTGTGGAATTTTCAGTTCTCATTCTCCTTCACCAACACAGTATTTTGAATATTTAAGTTACAGGTCCTTCAATTTCAATTTCCTGTGGTGTTAACTTGCAGAGCTTCTGAACATTTTTGGAGGTTTGGTACAAGGCAGATTGTGCTGAGCCTAACTAAGTTACAGTGCGAATGATTCTCCAACTTAAAGGGACAACAGTGAACTCTAACCCAACTTAAGCAACATCAGATACATTTCACCATATTTCCAAAAAAATCTTGGATCTTGTTTGGAATTGTTTAAAAATAATTATTCATCATATTTCTTCAGTGCTCTTCTCCCACACCACCTCTATTCACTCATCGTTCGCCATGTTCCTTGCTAGCAACAGAAACTTAATATTGTAGCCAAGTATGTACGCACTATGCTGAACGAGAGAGAGGTGATACATGTTGAAATTTTTATGAAGAATTTTTTTAATACTTCCAAAGGAAATTCCAACCTCTGCTGATAGTTAGAGCCCTGCGCGGATAAACAAAACCTTATCCGCATCCGCACGACTGTTATCCGCCCCGCATCCGCACGACTGTTATCCGCATCCGCATGACTGTTATCCGCCCCGCATCCGCAAGACTTGTATAAAAATCCGCTGATATTTCAATTCTGTTTTCCTGACCTCCGCTTTAGACAAAAAACTGGCTATACTTCTTTGGCTACTTTCGCACTTGTGCCGCAGTAGGTTTGATGTGCCTGATTTGTGTCCTGAGTATGAATACACTTATTTACAGGTAAAACATCCTACTATATCGTTCATCTCTTTGGTTCCATTGAAAACGTGACCAAATATCTGCCTTATCCTTGACTTGAGCTTTGTTTCACGCACTATTGAATATTCACCTTGTTTTGTTTTAATAAATATTTTATCAATGTTGGTTAAATGATGTCCATACTCCCGGTCGCGGTAACATTTACTAAGTGAACTTCTCTTTAAGTTTGGAGAAAGGGATTGACATTTGGCCGGAACTTCCAAGTCAGTCATCATACTTCTGCCTCTTGACCCATCAATGTTAGCACAGTTGATGTCATAACTGTCTCCGTTGCAATATCACAGCCCACGCGTTTCAGTGCCAAGATGGAAATAAATCTACAGATAAACCTGGAACCAGATCTTCCAGGATAGCTTAGATAGCGAAGTAGCTGACTTGAGAAATGTTAATGATGTCACCACGATGAACTAACAAACTTATTGACAGCATTATATCTCGTGGGTAATGGCAGTGAGAAATTGATGATGATGATGAGATGTCAAGACCTTCTACTACAAACCTACGGTACGGTACTTAATAAAATGTAGTTGAAACCATATGAGTAAAATAATCTTCTCGTGTATAACCGCAAAACGTACCCGAATATTTCGTACGCAATAGGCTATAGGAGTATTCCTCTTTTAAGCATGAAGCTGTAGATTGGCATATCAAATATGTAATATTATCGAAAGTTCCACATCGTATTCTAAAAACTATCCGCAAATTTACTCCAAACATTATCCGCAGCGTATCCGCTATCCGCACAGCCAAGCAAACTATATCCGCGTGGCGAAAAATGCTGCGGATATCCGCATCCGCGCAGGGCTTTACTGATAGTCTCTAATAGTCTTTCATCCGTCCTCCACAATGACATCTCGCACACTCTGAATGTTTGCTTTAATTGATGTTGAAGGTCGGCCGGAGCGATGATAGTCTTCGATAATCATACGACCTTCAAAAAATAATTTATGCCAGGAAATAAATTGTATTCTTTTCATTGCTGCTACACCATAAGCCTCTTGCAGCAATTTAATGTTTCCGATGGAAATTTGTGTAGTAAAACACAAAATTGGATGTTTGTACATTGTTGTGTATCCCACATCCTGAAATGTGACGAATAGACTAACAATAATAGCAACTTACCAAGTAATAACCAACAACAATGGAAACGAATATGAAACTTTTTGCGGAAAAGATGTTATGAATGCAGCCAATACCTCAAATAGAAATATATCACAATCATGGCATTATTAATTTCGGTGAAGAAATTATATTCCGGGAAGTTTTTGATCTGAATGGTACACTGTTTAGTATACTGGCATAAAGCATAGCCAGAGATATTTCATACCCTCTAGTTCTAGGCAGGATAATAGTGCGGAATATCTCCGACTATGCTTAGTGACAGTATTCCGAACTTTTGTTGAGATGTGCATCTCACAGGAATTAGGTAGTGAGCAGAATCAAGCTCAGTGTATCAAGGACGTGAAGCAGACAAAGTGACCGCTTATTGCCTTCCTAGGTACAACAGAAAATATCAGTGTTCCTTTATCACCTACTGATGCAATTTTCGTGAAGAATGTGCAAAACCGTAAATGTTCTAGTGTAGTGTGTCCATAAACATGATCGATTGTAATTCAAACTAAAACAAAAAATTCTATACAATTATCAATGGCACAGTTTCCAAACACTGCTCTGTGCAATTTATCTATTTATCTGCGGGCTACGGATGTAACGTGTCCACATAGGTTAATTAGGAGCAGTGGTGGTTCGTACTCTGAAACAAGGGTGGGGCACAGCACATTTTTGAGAGAACATACGCCCATAATGGTAGACTACATATTGCCTGCACCACGAGCGGACAAGAAAACAATGGCACTCAATTGGTTTAATTGTGGCGGCCATTTAGTAATAGTTGTGGTTTTACCGGGCTCAGATGGCACAGCGGTCAAGCTGCTTGCCTCGCACCGAGGCTGGTCGGGTTCGATTCCCGGTTAATGCTTATGGGAATTCCGAGGTGAAATGTCACGTCTTGTGGCTCGGATTCCACATAAAAAGGAGGTCCCGTTGTTTATGATCTAGACGTTAATGGTCACGTATTAGTACAAGCACTCCTACTATTCCTTCCGATTTTCCTAAAGTAGATTACTTAAACTCAATCAATTCACGGATTCATTAAAGACATTAACATGAACACGTCAAATTACTAAAAATCCAGTGAATATTATTAAGGCCTTAATCGAATGCGTGACATAATATCCTACATATTCTTGTCCACAAATTCGTTGTGTTGACGAACAGCCATCCTGTAGCCATCATCCAGTTCTTGCCTTATACTATATTTCCCAACACTGCTAAGCTCATTTCATTGTTCACATGACATTTTGACAAACAATGTTTCTTACCTTTTCAGGCAAATGTTTTAAATCATTAATGCCAGTCATGATCCTTGTGTCATCGCCACCAAATAACAGGCACGGAAAACAAGAAATGAATTTACTACCCAACACCCACATATCCAATCCCGTTTTTCATACACAGATTTATTGAAAGTCCTGTTATATGTTCTGTTTTTATCTTTAGGTACTTGATTAATGCACAAATCTGGTTTTGGAGAGCCTAATTCATTTGCTAATAGTCGGTCCTCATAATTTAAGGTCTTATTTTGTAAGCTTTTTACCTCGTTCATTTCATGGTTTCGTTAACGACATGAACACCACCCATGCTTGAAAATGCAGTGAAAATGATTAAGTAATTTGTCGCAGCATTCAGTTAGGTCTAAAAACAGAATGACACATAATAAATAAACGACAAGTTGGAATTAACCGCTTACCTCGTACGATGAAATACGCGCTCAGTGTATATTTTATGTTTAACACTGGTACGCGTTATTCGCACCTCACAAATCTCGCTCCCAATAACAACTATTATGAAAGATTAATATTACTGAACACTGCAAAAGACAATCGCACTCATACACAATTAGAACTCAATATCGCAGGCGCCAAAATTTTGAAGCCAAGTGTTGTGGCAAGGCTGCCGTCACGCAGTTGTGTATTCCCCTAGATAAAGAGAATTCTCAAACTTGACATTATAACATAATACAAATTCACCTACGGAACATTGCCAACGTTCAAAATGTTACCTTTCTGTCTCAATGCATATTATACATGTTGATTTTTCTTCTTACATATTAATAAAGAGCGCAATGTTCAGAGGGATGTACCGTACATTATTTTGGTGGAAAATTGCTGAGGGTTGGTAAATATGCTATCTATGAACTTGACTGTCCTCTACTGGTACTCCTTGCTACTGGCAAACATTAACACCCCTCCCCAACCCTCCGCCCTTCACCTCACCCACTTGCTACTTTCACGGCCGTATTGCCGGCTCGTCACAGTATTATTGTGCCCCAAGTCTAGGAAACTCCCATAACCCCTCTGACACCCCGTCCCGCTGTAAAAGCAAGGGATGAGGTTAAAGAGCCAGGAAGAGGAGCATGCGGCTACACTGTGTTGGTCACATCAGGCATGTGCCCAACACCTCGTTGGGACAGGCTCCTACTGTAGGGGAAAGTAAACAGCAATCCGATAGAACTGCTTGGTCGCAACATAAGCGCCATTATCATGGACGGACTATCGAGACGACTTCGACCCAAGGAGAATGTTTAATGGTGGGGCACGTGACCGTGTGCCCCTGTTCTAAAACCGCCACTGATTAAGAACGGTTTGCAGAATGCTCAACTGCATTCCCAAAAGCCATGGCGAGATCCTCACTAATCTCCTGGAAGGAAGAATCACAGGGAAGAAAAGCCAAAGACGACCGAGGAAATATTTCCTTCAAGACATCACACTAACTCTTCATTATGGTTCCTACTATGAAATAAAACGAAGTGCTGAAGACAGAGAACAATGGTTGCGGAGACGAGGCATTGCCTTTGGAAGTTGATGAGCTTTTATGGCAGAAACAATCTCAGAATAGGTACCAATTGTTCTCAGATCACTATCATCATTTATATTATTTCAGGTATCAACATTCCTTCTTCTCAACTAGTACATAGTCACGGTCGACTCTAGACAGGTCGGAAGGCTGAGACTTGGCAACATGTTCATCAGTCATACCCTTGTCAGGCGGGAACACGAGGGAACGTTCAGTCTGGCAGGTGTTCTTGCTTATCTCAAAGGGATATTTCCTTCTATATTTTGTTTCTTACGCTTTTTACGTTTATACGCTTTATAGTAGCGTTTATACTACCCTTCCATATGAGTTTTTTTTACTGTAATCCCTAATCGAGAACACACTGACGAGTGTGCTTTGTATCAGGCAAATATGGTATTTTTAAATGCCTACGGTACATGGAATTATCACATATCGTACTTCATGTTTTAAACTTTGATTTTCCTGGAATGTTTCGGCACCGTAACAATGCCAGATACATGTTGTATCCCCAACTGTAATGCAAATTAACCAAGCAAGGGAGGCTACACACCAGTGTTTAGGTTCCCAAGTGACGAAAATCTGCGCCAGGCCTGGATTAGGTAACCTTCGAAATGGTTCGTAGACGGCATAAATTAGTCAATTAAGTGAAAAAATACTTTCAGTTATTGCCACTGTATTGCTAAACAATTATTCACAGGCAAGGAATGATGCTGTTGATGTCAGCAAACTTGGTTATGGGAAGAGAAAAGTTGCAGCACTTTAGGAAGGAAACAGAAGTAATCTGATACAGTTATGGAATATCAGCAGCAACAGATTATTTCTATAATGGTAGTAAATTATCTACATACATGTGCGACGGAATCGAGGGTTTATTATAGGCCTACAGTGTGAAGATGTTATGGGAGATAGCCTACATTTTCGCATCACTTAACCCTCAATTGCATCTACTTACTCCATATTATTATTATAACACAGCCAATTGTTTTATTGCCATACTTCAGAGTAGTAAAATACGAAAAGAAACCAAAATAATTTTCTTTATTTTGCTAAACACTTTTATGTTGGTAAATTATTTCCGCGTCACTCAATATCTGCTTGCTTGGCTCTTATAAGAACTTTTCCCGATCATAGGCACGTTATTCATTTATTTCCGATTGTAACACTGGTCATGTGTAAACAAAAATCAACAGATGTTTTGCTAAACATGTACATTATGTTTGTCCAATATTAATTCCGTAGTTTTTGTCGCCTCCCTTGCTAGCAAACAGCTGTTTCAGGTCAGGCCCTCGTGACGAAGTATGACTGACAACAGCCGTAGCTACAGTGTTGTCAGTTTGAACCTTCCGACCACAGATTACCTACTACTACAGATAGCCGACAGCCATGCTAATTCTTGGCACCTAAGACTTCAGCGCTGTCTGGTGTTTGACCGCGGTACTAGTTGACGTGTAGCACGGCCGTGCGGGTAGCCTACCCCACCCCTTCCCCTCGTTCCACTAAATATTCTCGTCCTAAATTCTCTGTCCACTTCAATGTTCCGAAAATCACAATCTTCCCAATACTTATAGCACGTTTTTAAGTGAGGAGATAATCATATGATCAACAAGAAATAAATCACAATCAAAATACCAATAACATTTTTTTTAAATAATACCTAAGTGGGAAATTGTGAATTCCTGAACTCTGAAATGAACAATCACAGCATTTAGGACATGTTAGTTAGTTATTGTTGTTTAAGGGGCGGAACTACGACGTCATCTGCCCCTATTTTAGGACATGACCTCATCAATAATTTACATGTTTACATTTCTTTCAGTTGCAATTGGAGCATATTGCATTGGTGACAAGAATTAGGCTACTAAAAGGCTTGCAGCATATTACTACTCACCTTAAAAATATGGTCCCTTCCAATTAACCACATTAGGCCTAATTAGGCCTATAACCAATCAGTTATTAGAATAAACTGCAAAGGAAAAGTACTGGGAAGGGAGAATATTAATATCTTAAAATGCTTGATGCTGTTAACAATAACAGTAAAATGTTAAGAGAGAATGCTAAGTAAACAGGTGGTGTAACCAGATCACACTAAAATTGTTAGTGCACTTAGTGCCAAATTCATTGGGAGACTGAAATTTCAGAAAAATAATTGGATATTACAAAATGTCTATACAGTAGGTCATTTCATATTCCCTTTTAAAATATATCCAGTTCACCAATTTTTACAGGGTGAAATACAGTAAGTACATCAAAAAATCATCGCACACTAATACAGTAAATTCTATGACATCCTGTGAAGGGGAAAGGAGAAATAGGACTTTCAATGAAAAACAAGAAAAACCTCAATACTGCTAGAAATCATCGTTTTATTTAAAAAGTTGTCAACAAAGAAAAATAACAGCGAGAGCCAAGATCACACTTAGCAAAAATACAGAAATCAAATCTGGTCCTCCTAAAAGTACGTGTTGAGGCATGTTCCTTTCTTCTTTCTTGCCAAGGCATAACAGTAGGCTATAGCACAGGATAATGAACCTCTTCCCTCCTTTATGCCATGGCTAACACTGATGAACAGCAAATTCCTACAACACATGCAAGTTTGTATGTTGAAGCAGTAAACTTAATAAAATATGTAATGCTTCAAATGGAGAACTTGAATTTGCTGATATGTGTATGGTTGCACCTACTATAACTACATTTTAAAAGAATCACTTATTGTAGAATCATTGTGTTGTTGATATTAATTCATTTAGCCCCATGTATTTGGAAGTATGTAGGATTTGTATGATAATCTGTGTTATTGTAGTATCTGTAGTAGTGTGTACTGCTCGGGTCTAAGCTGCGTGAACCTGAGAGAAATGTGCATCGCAGTGGTGTTGACGAGTGATGAGGTTCCTTGGTCCGTGCATAGTACAGAACCAAATACATTGGTCGGTGGCTCACTCACTCATTCGTAACACCACAGTGTTTTGAGCAACAGCCCTAAGTTAGCATTATTGGAATAGAAAGGAATACCAGATATCACGGCGGGCAGTTGACAGGCCCTTCTCTTCTCGCCTGACCCTCCCCTGTTCTTTCTCCTCACCCCGCAAGTTCACAGAACATGGAAAATGAACCCGAGCAGCATAGCCTACTTTTTGTAATTCAGGTGACGAGTGGAAAGGAGGCAGCCATTGCCTTAAGTTAGGATCAATCCCAGCATTAGCCTGGAGTGGAAGTGGGGAAACCACGGAAAACCACTTCTTGGATGGCCGAGGTGAGAATCGAACCTACCTCTTCTCAGTTCTGGCTCACGAAGCTGATTGTGAGTCGTTCCAACCCTCAGACCAGAATTAAATTACTTGGAAACTAGCCCAGGACCTTAGGAGTGGCAGCTACCACACCACAAGGTGGTATTAGGGTAGCACTGAATGCAAGTAGCACGAGTGATAACATTCTCCATAAGGGGCAGATGACCTCGTAGTTCCGCCCCTTGAAAGAACAATAACTCACTACCTATAGGTGTATTTTCTAGAGTTGGAATCTGACAATTCAGCACCACTGGGCGAAAACAGCTGACGACTAGATCGCCCGCATGGCTTGTTGCCATGGAAACTATACAGCGCTGCCAATTTGAATGATGCTATTTCACCACTTGCTTGTCGCCGATCAGTCGCTTGTTTGGTTGCCTCCAGTGCACACTCACCTTGCTGCGTTTCATAATCTGTTGTTTTAATGAGTTATAATTGTTTGATTTAATTCGTTAATTACTTTTTCGTGTAGGATTTATACTTATTTATACTTTATACTTATATTTATACTTATGATTCATTAGAGACCGTTATTTATGTATGTAGCAGTGTTAGTGTCAGTTCTGAGCATCAGGCGAACCATTAATTCCATTCAGTCGCGCGCATGAACGTAGGCTACCGCCTCTGCTCTTGTAATTAGTAAGACTACTGTGATTGGCTTCTGTCTTCTAAAGGGTGACTTAATAGTCTACACAATGAGCCTATATTTTGTAATACAATTGTGTGTTACTTGTGACTTGAAACTTATTCTACAGGAAATATAAATAACTAAAAATCACGGAAACAATCACGTGTTGTTGTTTCGCTTTGATCATTTTTGCTTTATGATAGTATTCGTAATATTGTTATTGCTATTCATTACAATAATTTAGGCCTCTCCTCAATTTGACGGGCTAATATTTTGTTTTACAGTTTGCACCGAACAGATTTAAGCATTGGTTTGTTTAAGATTTTGAAAACCATCTGAATAAAAAAGTAATAAATGTAATAACGGTGCTAATGATATTATGAGCATGAGGAAAAGAGCGGGAGGATGGAAGTGTGCGCGTGGTGGACAGCAGCATTCGTGGCACCGCTGCCTTTAGTTCAACAGTTCTCCGCCGAACTGTCAGATCCCAACTCTGGATAATACACCTATAACATTCTCTATAGTACATAAATTAGCCAAAATACTTATGAAACGACGAGAAATAAATCAGGGAATGAAGTTTAAATAGATGTTTCCTCCTCCGCTCTCTGTGACCCACCCAACCATCCCAAAAAGAATCACGACTTATATAGGCAAAATTAAAGCTGTGGCTGCCATTGTTCACATCAACTATCATCAAAACAGTACTACCAACCTCGCTAACACCTGACCATTCTAACCTTCGTTTCGTCCATTCCAATGGTTTTTGAGAATGGTTACAGCCTAACGCGTCCAGATCAATGATTATTTTATCAACAGTGATTTTGTATGCCACTTTTTTTTATCAACAGTGATTTTGTATCCCACATGTTGGCAACAATTTGTGCGCCTCAGTGTGTGCCGCTAGAGTGGACCTTGTTGACAGTTGAATGAGATGCAAGTGCTGTCGGAACATGGCAGCCGTTTTTAAAAGAGCAAAATATAGAAACACATATTTACATACTGAGCGCCAGGGAATGTTGTCCGCAGTGCCTACAAGCTGCTGCGAGAGATTACGTCACCAGTTACGTTGGTAGCACGGCTGTCGCTTGTATCATAACAAACAGTAAACTTTATACTCACCCAGCCATTCATAACATACTGTTGCACTCTTCCAATAATCTAACTATACGCACTGACTATTTCGACAGCTCACAGCCCACACACGTGGCCTTCGCCCTATCAGGGACACCGTGCTGCGAACTAAACTGATGACGCAACCTCTCACATCTGCAGAGAACATTTCCTGGCGCCCCGTACTTTAGCACATATATGATGTGCAGTAGTGACCAGGGTTCCTAATTTCAATAGGCCTACGTAATATCGCCCAGAAGATGAAACAAGGAGACAAGGTATGTAAAAGTCACATTCATGTCTGATGCAAGTGTATAAGCTGCGTTCTACTTTCATTCAGAATTAATACCTAGGTAAAGTAACATGTGGGAATAAATATACTAGCTAGCCTATATCAACCATTACTTTGGCATACAATAAACCAATTATATTTGTCTTGTATCCATCTCGCTGTTATAGAAAATCATCGACACTAATTACCAAGAATATAATCGGCCCCTTATAGAGAATGTTATCGCTCGTTCTACTTTCATTCAGTGCTACCTTAATTCTGAATGTAAGTGGAATGCGGATTATACTTGCAGCAGACATGAATGTAACTTTTACATACCTTGTGTCCTTGTTTCATCTTCTGGGCGATATTACATATTGAAATTAGGAACCCTGATCACTACCAAACCTCATGATGTGCTAAAGTACGTAAATATGTTTTTCTATTTATTGATATTTTAAAAACGGCTGCCATGTTTCGACAGCGCTTGCATCTCGTTCAACTGTCATCATCGCTCACTCTAGCGGCATGCACCAAGGCGCACACATTGCTGCCAACATGCGAGATACCAAATCACTGTTGATAAAAGGAACTGGGATACAAAATCACTGTTGATCAAAAAAAGAAGTTCATCGGGATGCGTTAGGCTGTAACCATTATCAAAACCAATGTTGTACGAAAAAATTATACATATTTATTACAGCGGAGCGATATACTGCATAATAATTACAGAGCATATAACAAAAATAACTCATTTCAGCCATGGGGGAAAAGAAATCATTACAGAGAAATGAAAATATTGCACACACTAGCCTAATTAAGAGCAGTGAACCGAGTGCTGCGCACTAGAGACTAAACTGGGCACTTCTTTGTTTGGCAGTACTGTTATGGTACTGTTTTGAAGATGATTGATTTGAACAATGGCACCCACAGCTGTAATTTTCGCTAGCCTATAGCCTATATGCTGTGATCCTATTTGGGATGGCTGGGTGGGTCACTGACGGCAGAGGAGGAAACATCTATTAAAACATAGCTCCTTGATTTATTTCTCATCGTTTCATAAGGTATTTTGGCTGATTCATCTATTATAGAGAATGTTATCGCTCGTTCTATGTTCATTTAGCGCTACCTTTATTTTAGTAAAACACAGAAGCTATTTATTAATGTAATGGACATCTATGATTGATCCAACCCATAGGACTGCCACCCTCACCTTTCAATAAATAACTAAAATTTTAAGCCTATGATTAATGTAACTAATGCACATGTGAGTCCACATGGGTCACTAATACCCAAAATTCCTCCAGCTTGATATTTGGGGAGTGGGTGTAGGTGGGAGGTATACCTCACCCCACACAAAAAACAAAATTGATCCACATGTCTTATGCCTCTCCCGATTTACTCTTTCTCGTTTGGTTTATGAACTCTCAAGTGAGCTTCCCTTTGTTGAAGAACTGAGACTGCAGATGCTTTTGCCAACAACACATGGTTTTGATACACTAGTTCAGGAAATGAAGTCTAAGAAAGGCGACTGATGTGATGACATCACGGGACTGGACAGAGAGCTCCTACGAGCTGAGGCACCTGGTAACGAGATTCTCGGTACATGGTTTCCACTTCAAAGTGTGTAATAACAGAAGATTTCATCAGCCAGACTTAAATTGTCTATGTGCCCTATGTGGTAGAAGATGTGATCGATACCACGTGATTTGGTGTGGGCAGAGGAGGTTATCTCTGTCTCAGTTCTGTTCAAACTAGTTGTAAATTCATACTGCATATTTTGTGCTTTAATAAATTTATTATTATAAAAATAACTAGCTTCACTAAGTCAGGTTTTGGATCAAGAGATCTTACTAAAAAAAACATACTTAAAACATGGCAGTTTTCAGATTGGCCGAGTGAGTAGACCTAATTAGACAGTAATTACAAGTTTCGAACACTTCAAGTCGCTTACAAATTGATTAGGTTATGTTAGTTGCATCGTAGTCATTGTAGGCCTACATGTTACAGCCCACATGCTGTACGATTAATTCAAGTGTACAAAATTAATGAATGAATTAATAAAACAGTGCATTCTACTCCGGGCGGTGAAGGTCACACTTCACCCATCTAGGGCTGAGATGTAGAACTACAGTAGTTACAAGTACTGCCAGTGACAGCGAGACAGAGGTTATCGAGAGGGCGCGCAAGGTAGTCCCAAAGACTATTTTACAAAACAATTAATTTTCTTTTTAAACAGTTACAGCTGAGAGCTGACTGTAGGATGATCACAGCATTGCTGACTGTTTCTGAACACACAACAGCGGTATAGTGCTCAGAGCGAGGGGCAGAACAAGATGCGTCACATTTTCAAGCTTTAGCACGCTTCCTTTTCAAGATCGTATTGTTTGTGGAGTTTTCATGTGGACACTGCCGTGAGTATAGAAATGTGGGAACTCTAAACCAAGATATAAACTGGGAGCATAGCGCCCCCAACGGGGCGCTGCAGCAACTCTGGAGGTTGGAGATTTGATTCCCCGCACTGACAGAAGCTGTCCTGAGCGTTGTTGTTCCATACTCCCTCCCAGTGGCGATTACTCCATGTAGGATGTGAGGATCATCACTTTAAATTTAATTTAAAAAGTGCCATCAAAGGAATCTGACTAAATAATTACAGAATAGCCTAATTATTGATACATACCTTGAATCGTCGACTGAGAAGCGATGAAAGGAGCGTATCTCCAACCTCTACTTTTGCAGCCAAGAACACAAGATTCTGAGTGATGTTTTCCCATAACCTACATACAAAATATACAGAATGAGGTAGGCCTACAGAAACCATGAAATACAAAATCTAACAAAAAAATAATTAAATTAGGCTAAAGTCATTAAATCTAGCTTTCTACGACTACGGAAGTCCACAAATAATAATGCATGGCTCTCATAAGAATCCTATCGATAATATCAGCACTCTCTTAAGAAATCAATTGAATAATGCATTATCGGTACTTACAACAGAAATGGAAATACCGGTACTGGTTTACAGGTTACATCCAATTGAAAACGCCAAGATTACGGCACTTCTTTTTCACAGAACATCAAGAAACACATGTATTTAAGGCGATTGATATTGATAATTGTTGCTGTAAGGGGTCTAACATCTACGTTATCGGCCCCTATTTAAGGCGAAATCAATCGAAAACTCTGGGGAAGAAATATTGCTGTAATGTACAGGAAATGTAAATACACCGCCATGTTTGAACAGAACAGAAGTAGTGTGCAGGAAGGCAATGCCGCCAACCGACAAAAATAATGTTTATTTAATGATAAGTGCCGTAATTATCGTCTGTGAGCAAGATAATTGCAAGGAAATGTCAATTAGGAATTATGGTGTATATTTATTGACTAAATATAGTGATATGTTTGCAATTTAATTACAACGTTGTATCATGCATATGTTGCCAACACGATATAGAGCGCTCCATACGACTGGCACGTGCTACTACACCGATGGTGCCAAATGATCCCTATCTGGTTGACACCCCCTGCTTCCGACCTTTCTAGAGTCGACCGTGACATAGTGTACCTTAATAAATTACATATCGCTGTGTATATATCTTATCTGACAAACACACAACACTCGCGTATTATATAATTTCTACACCCACACACAACATAAAAGTTTTACATTGTGTCTCTGTGTTGCATGGTGTGGAGTGGTGACCTGTTTTTAAATTCCCGTATTTTCCGAACGGAAATCAACCAAATTCCCGTATATTTTAGTGCTCCCTGAGACTAGAGTTCGCATACCGAATGGCTGAAGAATAAATCTTAAAGCGCGAATCAAGTATGTCTAGCGCATGTGAAATTGCATAGCAACAGAGTGTCATGATGAGACGTCTAAACACGTACTACCGGTAGAGACAAATTAAGTCCATTGGAATTGGTCATTATCCAGATCAGAGACTATCTAGATCACGACGAAGTATAACTTGAGATCATGAAATTTACGGAATCTTGCCATACACGAAAGGTGCCGATCACATTCAATTGCATACTGTACTCACGACTTTCCCGAAAATCAGACCGCGCTTCACTGTAAACTCGCGACCACGGAGTAGAAACTGCGAGAATTGAGTCAGCCCGCTTGCGAGTAGCTCCGATACCTACTAGCCACATTCGACCATGCCCGACTGCGAACTTGCCACCTTCCACTTTGCTAGGCCAACGGGAATCTCGTCAAACTGCCGAGAGTGGTTGGTTCCTCAGTTTATTTATTTAATTATTTATTTATTTATTTAAACCAAATCTACTTGTTAATTGTCACTTTAACTCAGAGAGTCATATCGTGACATACAGACAATAAACACATAGATAACATAAATTTACAGTATGGCGTTAGATAATTAAACCAAATGTCCATTCGGCATTTCATAGCTTCCTTGTTATTTCAAAACTTAATAATGCTTTGCAGTAGTTATCTTCATTCACAATATCACTGGGCAACTTTTCTGATGGAAACTGCACAAAGTTCTTTCTTAATCATAAATGTGGACACAGTGTTCTTCATTTTTTGACAGTTCTCCATGGGAGACACCTCACAGAAAGAATTACTTTTATTTCCCTATCGAGCCCTTACTGACTGTAAGAGTCTGATAAGTTTTGTGGTAAGGAAAAAAAAACCATCAAACTCACAGGAAAAATCTACAGACAGCAATATGTGGCTGTACGGTAGTAATCGTATAGGCTACCTAGTTAATACAGATAGGCTCTCCTAGGCTTTAACAAGATTTATAGCTTAGGAAGCCATCTCCTGTACTTGAATGCTTAATTTACATGCATCTTTGTTCTGAATCTCATCCGACGCTTTCTTATTCCACATTGCCCTGGTGGTATTAAAATATTTTGCTAATTGACCTGCTTTCCCCCTTTCCCTTTTTAGTAATTAATTAAAGTGTGATACTCATTTTCATTTTCTATTCTGTTTAGATCTGCTTTGTCTACAAACTTTGCTCTTATCATTTTAATTTCCTTGCATTCCCTGATCAGGTGCGCCGCACCCATAACCTTCCCACAAAACAGGCAAATGTCCTCTTTTCCTACTTCTCTCAACGCTTTGTTCTTATACACCCCCATTAACCACCAAATTATCCCTCTCATTTCTCTTTTCATTAGGCATTGAGGTTTTATGCTCATAAAGTTCCTTATTTCGCAGAACTCCGTTAAGGTTCTCCTACTGGTGCACTCTTTTCTTAGCACCTGCAACTCTACGTCATTAACCCTTCTGCACACTTTTTTACACACCCTACCTTCCTCTCTTTGTAAGTCCCTATCCCATAGACAACCCATTCCTAATCTTTCCAGTATACTTCTTACCCCGTCCACCCAGTAGCCCTCTTGCTGATGCTTCATTTGGTGCAGGTAGGCTACCTTAAGCATTTCTCCCCCCCCCCCTCCACCTGCTTTTAAACGAATCCAAGACTTTATGACCCTTTTTATGATATGTTGTCTAATGCTTACATCCTCACACAACATTCTCGCTCCACAATTCGCCGTGCAACTAGGTAGCCCCAAAATTATCTTGGCAAACCTACTTACAATACTGTCCAGGGTTTTCGTTCCTTCCTCTAAACCCCATACTTCCACTCCATAGAGTGCTCTTGAAACGATGAGTGCGTTGAACACATTCTTATACACTTTGTAGTCAAGATTCGGTAACCAACGCTCTAACACTTTAACATTCGCCAATGCCGCTAGCCCTTTCGATTTTGCCCTTTTAATTTGTTCGGTCCATTTACCATTAGGTTCCTCAGTTTAGGGACTGCGACAACGCTGTCATGTACTGTCATCGCGGCAGGAGATGGCAGTTGAACACGCTGTGACGGGGTGCGGGGGGTCTTGCAGTACGCATGCGCGGCCCGCATATTCCTAAGTTAAAAATATCGGCTTGCCGCATGCCAATGGTTGACATTGCAGCAGGTGACACTCAGCCACTGAAAGATGGAATGTGCTGAGTGAGTGAAGCAAGTAGTGACCAACTGAATGTTTTTGGAATGCGCGATACGCAGTGAGCGGGAAGACCCCTGCAATTCAAACCCGACTGCCAACTCCTGACGCGATATCAGTAGCTCCATGTACTTTGGGTGTGTGTAGAATCTGTCTGATAACCGGTGTTAATTGTGATGATTGTATTAGTGTGTGTTATCTGTTTTTTAATTCAAGTAAGGACTGCAGAATTTGAATTTTCAAATAGTTCCTACTTTTGCCGCCAAATGCCACCGTCAACGACTACTAGTTCAGAACTTAGCTACTAGACGCCACCACAGTCGGCTCCTGGCAACGAACGTAGGAACCTAAGACCGTTGTTTACATTCTTAACCTATATAATTTAGCTTCACGCAGGTGTAATTAGTGGAAGGTTCTTTGACATGCCATAAATCTGTGGCATGGGACCGCCGGCCTTACTTCCCCTCCGAATTAAGGCATACTGAGGGATTTTGAACGCTCTTAAAAAATCCGACGACTTCGGCCGGGAGCAGCATCGATATCGTACTGCGCCCGAATTCCTCAAAGTCAACGTCCAGAATCCGCACGGATGGAAAATAGATCGTAGGGATGTCAATACCCGGCTAAAAAGTCAACATTTCCTACTGGACTGATGACTAGGGAACCCCTGACTCACATAACACATATCTAACAATACTACTAACCAGTGGCGGCTGGTGTAGAAAATTAGTTGTGTGCTGTAGGCCTAACCCTCCCTCCAATTTTTTTATATATAAACATATATAAACACTCACTCAGTGTCGAAAATTGAAGTCCTTACGTCGCTCCTTCTTGTTGCAGAACTTGTCAATCACCCTGGCATTGAACCCCCCCCCCCCCCCGAATACTGGAGACCAATTTTTCTAAATGGAGAGCATAGCTAGGGCACTTAGTCTTTCTTGTGCCATGGTGTTCCGCAGAAAGCTCTTGATCCTCTTCAGCGATGAGAAACACCTCTCAGGCTCTAGCATTAATAAACACTCTCTTATGGGTACCCTTTGCTCGTACACCACATTTACGGTGCGCGACCTGAAATTCCATCTGGTCGCTGGTCCTGTTGGAATTCTTCGAGCTGCCACTGCTTCTAAAGCAGACGTCCGTTGCGGCGACCTTGATAAGAAAGCAGGGAACGCTGACAGGTGAGCGAAGAACATCCTAGTCGACTGGTTCTACGAAGCTGCATGTTCCATTGTTAAATTCAGTTGGTGTGCATAGCAGTGGATGTAATGTGCGTTGGGATAGCAGGCTTTTATCTTTGCTTGCTCTCCACCTTTACCACCACTCATTACTAATGCCCCGCCGTAGGTCTGCGCAATAACTTTGTGTGGTGTAGCGTTTAACATGTTGTCCATTACACTTAAAATACATGATGCAAGGGAATCCGCATTCTGACCTTCCGGTTTAAAGAAGCCCCAAAATCGTTCGTATGGAATACCATCTTCCTCATACCGAAATACCAACACTAACTGAGTCTGCTCTGAAATATCGGTAGTTTCATCGGCCATCACACTAACTAAATATGCTTGCTGCATTTCTTCTGCTATCACTTCTCTGAAGGTTTCAAGCATGCAGTCCAACAACTCGTTCTGGTTGGTTTTTGAGGTCCCTTTGAAAACTCTATTAGAGTCAATGTGCTCCTTTACTGAACTGTCTATACTAGAAATTAAATCTGCTAGACGGCCCATGAAAACGCCAGGATTGTCTGAATTATCACTTTCGTCGTGCCCTCTTAAAGCTAATTCAAACACACCACAAAACTTAATGCAGTCCGGGGTAGGTCTACCTAACTTCTTTACCTTAGTTTTTTCTTCAAGAGTTCTGGTTGAAAATGGGGTTTTCAAGAGGCTCTCTCCTCTGAGTTTTCCATATTGCACAAACACGCAAACAAACTCAACACATATACGCATTCCTCATACAAAATTAATTAAGCACTGCACACAAAAACACCTGCAATTACAAAATATTCACGAACTCGGAAACACTTGCTGTGACCGCTCAAAAACGGTACTACTCAGTATTACCAAAAGCATTAAAATGAAACCAGCAACGCCGTAATGCAAAATCACATGTTATTTTGCTATAGTGAAATTTATGAACTAGGCATCACAATAATCATGTCCTTAATTGACGACATAAACATTATAATTTTTATAGTACATTGATTTACAAAATGTGGCTATAGAATAAGTAAGTTAGGAGTATTGAAAAAGACCTTCTGGCGGGAACAGCTGATGGGTTCCTCTGCTTTTTAATACCCCATTTTCTTTGAGCGATTCCCTCTTAAATCCTATTCCTGAGTCCAGATAGTGCCACTGGCCACGTTCACATTCCGTGTGACCAGTGCTGCTTCTCTGTGGTCGAACAAAGAATCGCTGTGATGACTGGTCTTAGCTGTTGTCCCAACAGCACATCCAGAACACAAGGGAAAAGTTGGGCGCGCATGAGCAGAAGACAACATTCACGCTTCCTGCCAATAAACTTGGGAATTCTCTCTGGGCTGTGATCTGCACAGCTAAGGTAGTGCACGGAGTGGAGCGTACGCCTAGATACCTCGTACCGTACCTGTTGTGAGGGGAGTAGAAATATTTCCTACTCTTTGCTTGACGTCTTTCTTAAAGCGTTGTATTTGTAGATAATATGCCTACTATTAAAATAATTTATTTTCAAATAAAGCAATGTGCTGCAGCACTTCAGCACATAAGGAGCGGCCGCCCCTGCTACTAACTAGTTTCACACAGAACAGACTAAAAACAAAATAAAGCACACTGAGCAACTTGGCTCTCGGGGTAGATAAGGTATAGTTATGTCGAAAAAACTGCCTGCATCGAACTAGTAGTATCGTTATATCGTAATTCAGCATTGAATGAAAAACAGATCTTATAATAAACGGAGCCAGCAAACTAAAAAGTGCCTGCAAATTTATTAGGCTAGGACAATATATATGTGTCCCTAATCAGATAAAAGGAAATCGAAATCAAAATAAAATAAACACTAAAACTGAAAATTATGTCCCCACTGGACATAGATACGACTTTCTTAAGTCTTCCTGCACCAAAACTTATATTAATTGTAGATGATCTTTCTTAGAAAGATTTGATTAAGTTAAATACGTTTTCTAAAACACCGTGTGTTTCTCCTCAAAGTAATACACTTCTAATTCTTCTATCTTTCACAAAATTCTCCCTACATAATACATCGGTATTATTTACTTCGCATTATTGCGTCAAATCTACTTATTTTATTTAGTAATACCATAACGAATAGAATAAGTGATATCACTGGCCTAGTACGCCTGGTCCGCCGCAGCGCAGCGCTGGCTCCGATCTGTGATGTAAGTTAGCATTGGCGCTTACGAGACTTTTAAAACCTTGCGACCTGTTTTACATGTTAAAACACCGCAGGATATCCTCATAGGCGCTAATAAGTTCGACATCTCCACTTATTTTACTGTGCCCAATTATAATTTAATAAGTCGTCTCCTGTAATAGTCCAGTTTCGACAATAAGCGAAGACAGAGAGCAAGTTCAAAATGCAATTAGTTTTGCCAGCTATCGGTAAATTTTAAAAAAGAACGGAACAATTAACCTCGCTATCAGAAAGGATTTCTTCACATTGCTAAACAATTTACATTCCCTTAACAGACTTGCAACACAGGAAAAATAGCCGTACGAACGCAACTTTCAACTTTACCGTAGATTACTATAAAATTCAATAATAACCATAAATGTCACTCCACAAACACCAAAATCAGTAAACTACCATCATTTCAGAAGAACTTAACATTAAACAGACATAGAAGGCATAGTCATGACCCCTTCATAGAGTAGGCTATTGCCTAAACCCGATCACGGCTCCTTCAACTTTACCTTAGAATATTACAAAAATCAATTATACCCATAAATTTCACTCCACAAACACCAAACTCAATAAACTACCATCATTTCAGAAGCACTTAACATTTAACAGACATAGAAGGCATAGTCATGACCCCTTCATAGAGTAGGCTATTGTATAAAACTGATCACGCCTCCTTCAGCACTACGGTACATATAGGTTTTTAACTCATTGTCTTTTTATTCTCATCCCTTTCTTCACAGAAGTAGTCTTTAATGGCATCAAGAGCATTTTTATTTACATCACACTGGACAAATACATAGGCAAATTAGGAAATATATGTGGAACAAAACAGTCTTTCAATCGCCAGTTGGTTCTTGGGTGAAGTAATACTTCCTTCCCTTCTATCACAAATTTGTCAAATTTAACAATTAAATCTTCTGAAAACTGAGCATCACAGATGTAGAACTTTTCAGTAAGTTCCCTATCCTTCCCGGGTATGGCCCCTTTGCACTTGATAAAACGTTCCTAATCTTTAGGAGGTTTGAAAAACCGTCTGACCTCTTTACAGTCCCCATAGCTAGATCTGCATCCTAGTCAGGGGCGGCTGCACCGTATGTGCTGAAGTGCTGCAGCACATTGCTTTATTTGAAAATTAATCATTTTTATAGTAGGCCTATTATCTACAAATACAACGCTTTAAAATAGACGTCAGCCAAAGAATAGGAAATACTTCTACTCCCCTCACTACGAGGTACAGAACATGTTCGGTACGAGGTATCTAGGCGTGCGCTCCACTCCGTGCACGGCATTAGCTGTGCAGATCACAGCCCAGCGAGAATTTCCAAGTTTATTGGCAGCAAACGTGAATTTTGCCTTCTGCGCATGCGCGCCTAACTTTTCCCTTGTGGTCTGGATGTGCTGTTGGGACAACAGCTAAGACCAGTCATCACAGCGATTCTTTGATCGACCACAGAGGCAGCACTGGTCACACGGAAAGTGAACGTGGCCGGTGGCACTATCTGGACTCAGCAATAGCATTTAAGAGAGAATCGCTTAAAGTGAATGGGGTGAAAAAAGCAGAGGAATCCATCAGCTGTTCCCGCTAGAAGGACTTTTTCAATACTCCTAAATTACTTATTCTATAGCCACATTTTGTAAATCGATGAACTATAACAATTATAAGTTTTATGTCGTCAAATGAGGACATGATATTGTGATGCCTAGTTCATAAATTTCACTATAGCAAAATAACATGTAATTTTGCATTACGGCGTTGCTGGTATCATTTTAATGCTTTGTAATACTGAGTAGTTCTGTTTTTGTGCGGTCACATCAAGTGTTTCTGAATTCGTGAATATTTTGTAATTGCAGCAGGTGTTATTGAATGCTATTGAAAGAAAAGAAGCAAAAACACGACCTCTACACAGAACAGAAATTGATAGCCGAGGCCGAACTGAAACCGTATAAAATTCTAAGGTCGTCAAAGAAGCAGGCAATAAGTCCCCTCGTTAATATGGAGCAATGGGAAGCCCACTTTAGCAGCCTCCTTGCAGAGGACAAACCAACAGTATATCGCACATCAGACACAACGAACAAACAGAACATAGTTCCAATCACAACAGAGGAAGTCGACCAACTTATAAGATCTGGGAAACTCAACAAAGCAGCTGGACCTGATGGAATATACATGGAACACCTGAAGGAAGCACAGCAAGACCTACTAGAACCACTGACGGAACTTTTTAATGAATGCCTAAAGAACAACTCAATTCCAAAACAATGGAGAAAGTCAATCATAATCGTGCTTTACAAAGGGAAGGAAGGATGACCCAAACTCCTATAGGGGAATCGCCCTGGAAAATGTCATATTCAAACTGTTTTCCAAGATCCTACTAGCACGTATAGAACATAGATTAAGAGCCTACATACCACCGAATCAATATGGCTTCACCCCGGGCAGATCAACACTGCACGCTGTCCAAGAAATCATACAAGAAATAACAACTACACTAGCCAAACCCGCCACACCATTATACGCAATTTTCATAGATTACTCGAAGGCATTTGACAGCATCAGCAGGATGATACTCATCCACAAACTAGAGGACATTCTAGGCAGCACAAACAACGAACTCAAAACGATCAAGTCGATTCTATACGCCAACTACGTCACAATCTATGATGGAATATCCACGTCGAAGAGCATCACCCAAACACGAGGGGTCCTGCAAGGAGACCCGATGAGCCCAGCCCTCTTTAACGTGATGACTTCAGATATCAGACAGACCATAGGCACAAGAAACGTTAAACTGCTAATGTACGCAGATGACATGGCCATCCTCTCCAAGAGTCAAGAAGATCTACAGGCAGTCATGGAGAACATTAAGGTATGGGAAACAGAAAACTCCATGGAAATAAACAGTGCGAAGACAAAGGCAATGAAATTCAGAAGGGGAGGCAGGCTATCTAAGAGGGACCACTTCATGTGTGGGAAAGAAACCATAGAAATTGTACCCAGCTTCAAATACCTAGGTGTTACACTACAAACAACTGGAACCACTTTCTCTCTGCTTACACAAGAGAGAGTGACGGCTGCAACAAAAGCAATTTACGACATCCCTAAGCTCCAGAAGCTATCCCTGCCAATCGCGATCGCGCTGTTCAAACTGAAAGTTGCTCCGATTGCAACGTACGGAATACAAATTACATGGCCCTACCTGACGGCAAACAACCTTAGGAAAATAGAAAGCATTAAAGCCAGATTCCTTAAACGAGCCCTCTCGATCTCTAAATTTACAAGGAACAGCTACGCGTATACAATAGCACGAGAGTCATTCTTCATAGAGGACATAAAACTCTGTTTCGGATTACCGGAAACACACGCATACAAAACAGTCATCAATGAAAGACAGAACAAAGCCAAAGATGTCCCAGAGCAAATAATGGACACAGAAGCGATGAAAACAGAAGCCTGGAAGGGACCGAACTATGAGCTTCGCCATCTGTACACAAGATTCGCCGCCCACGGGTTCCATGGGAAGATATGTCGGAACAAAACATACCATGAACCGGAGAACGACTGCGTCTGTGAATTATGCAACAAATCATGCCCCAAGTATCACTTGCTGAAATGTGGAAACAGAACCCAGCCGATAAACACGCTAACAAAAGACTGGTGATAAACAGAAGTAAATATGTAAACAAATGTTTGTAAATTAATGTACACATTGTGTTTAATAAATTATTTTTTGTGTGCAGTGCTTAATTAATTTTGTATGTTGAGTTTGTTTGCGTGTTTGTGCAATATGGAAAACTCAGTAGAGAGCCTCTTGAAAACCCCATTTTCAACCAGAACTCTTGAAGAAAGTAAAGAAGTTAAGTAGACCTACCCCGGACTTAGATATTGCTCAGAAAGCCACTTCTAACGAATCTGCGTACACTAGAAAATTTAATAAAGAAGTGTATGAGAACGACTGGGTGTGCGGGTGTGAGATTAGAAATGCCCTTTCCTGTTTTCCTTGTTTGTGTTTTGGTAATAGTGATTCCTGGGGAACAGTGGGTGTTAGAGATCTTGGGCATCCGAACGCTTTAATGAGGAAGCAAGGAGAAACACAATAATTATTCTTTAAACTTAAGTGTTTTAGGAACAGTTAATATTGCAACAGTATTAAGCCGTGCTTATCATGTAGAAAAGGAAAAGCGCAATCAGCAAGTTGAAAAGAACAGGTATGTACTATCCAGAATTATAGACTGCATTAAGTTTTGTGGTGCGTTTGAATTAGCTTTAGAGGGCACGACGAAAGTGATAATTCAGACAATCCTGACGTTTTCTTGGGCCTAGTATATTTAATTTCTAGTATAGACAGTGCAGTAAAGGAGCACATTGAATCTAATAGTTTTCAAAGGGACTTCAAAAACCATCCAGAACGAGCTGATGGACTGCATGCTAGAAACCTGCAGAGAAGTGATAGCAGAAGAAATGCCGCAAGCAGATTTTGTTAGTGTGATGGCCGATGAAACTACCGATGTTTCAGAGCAGACACAGTTAGTGTTGGTATTTCGGTATGAGAAAAATGGTATTCCATACAAACGATTTTGGGGCTTCTTTAAACCGGAAGGTCAGAATGTGGATTCCCTTGCATCATGTATTTTAAGTGTAATGAACAACATGTTTAACGGTACACCACACAAAGTAATGAGTGGTGGTAAAGGTGGAGTGCGAGCAAAGATAAAAGCCTGCTATCCCAACGCACATTACATCCACGGCTATGCACACCAACTGAACTTAACAATGGAACATGCAGCTTCACAGAATCAGTCGGCTAGGTTGTTCTTCGCTCTCCTGTCAGCATTCCCTGCTTTCTTTTCAAGGTCACCTAAACGAATGTCTGCTTTAGAAGCAGTGGGAGCTCGAAGAATTCCAACAGGACCAGAGACTATATGGAATTTCAGGTCGCGCACCGTAAATGTGGTGTACGAGCAAAGGACATCCATAAGGGAGTGTTTATTAATGCAGGAGAAAACCCCATTCTATAAAACTTGCCTTCAGGCAAACGGGCTTCGTCGCAGCTTAGAAGACGAGGAATTCATATTTGGCTACATGTTTTCATAAATTGATGCCACATGTGGACATTATGTACAATGAGTTGCAGTCAAGAACAGTTGATGCCGTAAAAATAAAATCTGCTGTGTTACACTTCATTAAAGTGATCAACAACATCAGGGAATCGGTAGGAAACATTGCTAGTACCGGTACTTCTGAAGAAACGTGTGCTTCAGAAAACAAACGCAGAAAGTTTTCATGTCGGCGTACTGATGCCAAGGAAGTATGTGATAGAATAACACGAGAAGCCCGTGATCGCTTCCAAACCTTGGATCACCTGGAAGCAGCAAAACTGTTAGATCCCACCAACTTTGAACGATTTTCCAAAACGTTTCAAGATAAAGAACTAGGTGTAACTGTCTCCAGTATGGAGGGCTTCAATGCCAGGGTGATTGACAAGTTCTGAAGCAAGAAGGAGCGACGTATGGACTTCATTTTTCGTCACTGAGTGAGTGTTTCTATATGTTTATTTAAAAAAATGTTGGAGGGAAGATGGGTTACCGCACACAACTTACATTCTACACCAGCCGCCACTGATCCTAGTACAAAAGAGCAAGGCATCTCCACTACTCACATTAAGCCCTCATGAAAATGTAAGGGCTAAACTGCTGTTTACTTACATTAAATAACAATAAAATTAACACACGAAGATAACGTCAACACACGACAAGAAATTAAATTCCATTTCAGTTAATGCTTCCTACAATAGCATTTCAGGTATTAATACTATGAAGTAATAGTGTAAGCACTTGTATATCAATAAACGTTTGCACAGAACACCACCAAAACACTCCGACTGATTAAATACATAATATATCGCACATAAACAGATGTGGAAATCAACAATCTCAAGTCGACTGTAGCGCTGCGTAGCGGCGAGTGCCAACCCGATCCGTATTCATTACATGCTATTGAGGGAGAAGAGATCACACTTTATATTCTATTCGTTATGGTAATACTAATGAAATTATTATTATTGACCCGATTCTATTTTATAAACGGGTCGACAAGTAACGATATTATAAAGACTGCCATCTGCTGGTTAAAATTTAAACCGACTTAGATCTTGTGGAAAAGGAAGGAGTGCCCACTATGGAGAGTGTGATCTCAATCAAAGAGACTAAAAGTCAACAATACCGTCGTCAGATTTTGTTATATAGGAGAATAGAGCCGAGATCCATGAGGATAAGAAGCCAAAAGATACTTATCCAATATGATTGTCTTTAAAATCCCGATCTTATATTCTTCTTACGTTTCGTCCTTCGATGTTTCTGTACACATTACTATACTGGAAGGAAAACAGGTTTAAAAAGGATATGTATTTACTGCTGTCGTCGAGACCGTCTCAGGAGAAAGCTAAGTTCCTTGTTATTTAAAGTGCCAATATACATGAAATACGTGTAACTTGAAGTTGGTTAGGAATACCTTGTCCCACTTCTTTCAGTGTTAACTTGTCCCTCTCTAGATTGGAGATCTCGTTCTTATATTATGTATGTTATCTTGGTTATGTTTATGTCCTTCCCTTGTGTAGATGTACGTATTGAGGAATCGTGTTGGTTTTGGGTTTAATCGTTTTGGGGTCTCTTGTTGTTATTTGCATTGTATTTTCTTTTGTCCCTTTTCCCCTACGCGTTTGTTACGTTTATTTTGCTGGAAAATTAAATGACTAGGAGCATGGGAAGCTGCTTCTGGCGTTACCTGGAGGTGATGATGTAATATGTATTTTGTTTTGTTGATGTTGATGAAGCCACGATGGATGAATGCCGTGAGCTAATTAATTGTTGTTGTGTTGTGTTATTTATTTGTGTAATGGGTAAATGATTTAGGGCCTCGACATACTTCTGGTCATTTATTTATAAGCAGTGTCCTAATGTTAAGGGTGGGTTAAGGTTAATTGCTTAAGTGGGCTCGACTGAACGCCTAGGGTCATGTCAGTTTGTTCTTGTTTTATTGCGTGGCTTCAGTCGAGAAACAACACGTGAACTCATTACGTTTATTAAATGACGTACGGTTACCCTTTTGAAATTATAGAATGTGTGTGCATTGTGCGTACCCGGGACTACAGTGCAACCTCATCTTGTCTTTCGCAAGATAACCGAGTCTCGTACTTCTTCCGGAAAGGGGATTTATTCAGGAAGTAAACGAAGTCATTGATATTTACGTTTCCTTGGTGTGTTGCTGTTCGGTTGAACTAGTCTCTGGTAAAGCGTTTTGTTTTTAGTATTGTATGTCAAGTGTACCTGTAATCTTTCGTTGGAGTAATGTTTGTTTTGAATTTGATTGTATTGATGTATGCGTTAGGCTTGCGTTTGTTCTTGTAGGTGACATACTTGTTTAAGGGTAAGGTTTTTCTGTTCTGGGACTTCGTAACTTCCTAGAATATCTCTCCTAACTACGATTTGTAGTTAGCCTGTGGTGGGAAGAAAGATACTATTTTGCACTATTGTTAACTTGTTTTATTGCTACCCCGTTTTAATTGAGTTTAGCTTTGAACGATCTCCAGTCTAGAACGCGTTAGGCATCTCGGAATTATTCTCTTTTCTACTCGGTTTATTTTTATACTATTGTTTATTTGTTTTGATAATATGTGTACCTTATTTCAGTCCCATCATCCCTCATTATATCATTTCATGCGCTACTCATGTCCCCTTTGTTATGTTTTGTTGTTATTAAATTTTATTCTATCTCCATTCGAAAAGTGTGGTCATAGGATGGTAGGTGCTCCATCTAGTTCGAAATGTGTTAAAGAACTCGATAAGGTCTCTAGGTCCGCGTCCTATAACATCTGCACGCCTCTCAATTATTATTTACAAATGTCAATTATATACACCATTTCGACCTGCACGATTTTCTCCTCCTGATTTATGTATTATAAAGTCCATTTTTCTCTTCTCTTTAGCTCACACAATATTTCTGTTTGTTAATGAATTATTTCGTTACATCCAAGTGAATATGTGTATCAAACAGTTAAGTTCATTACTATTCCATTTTTACATTTCCGGTTTACTAATAACTGTAATAATAATTTGAACTACGACGCAAGACTTGCAGATAGCTGTATACAACTCTGTATGTGTGCGTGGCATTGAACCCTCACTATTCACACTTCCAATTCTTTACAAATTCAACTTCCAACTTACTTTGTTGATATACTGTACTTCCATATTTTCTCGTTGTAGTCCCTTTAACCTTCACACTCTGTGAATAACTTTTACGTGTCTCTAATTATTATTTTATTTAGGCTATTACTCGTGATACAAGTATGATTGTCTTCCAAGGGACGGTTATGTAAATCTTCGCTGTAAACCAATATTAGGTCTAATCATATTGCGTGAGTTCTTTGGTAACTACAGTCCGATCAGAGAACCACAGACTCTTCCACAATATTGGCACACAAGGTCTTAGGCAGCCAATGGATCTTGGGGGTTGATCATTCTGCGAATCATGCGCTCTTTTCTGGATTTTTTTTTCAGCCTGAGGCCTTCTTCTCTCTTGTTCGAAAAGCAAGTGGCCTTGATGGATGTTGCGGCGCCACTCTGATCAGTCGGATGCGACAGTCTCCCAGTTACCTGTATCAATTTGACATTTCTTCAAGTTGGTCTTCAGAACATCTTCGCAGCGTTTTTGTTGTCCATCCTGCCTTCTCTGACCGACATTCAGCGGGCAATATAAGATTTGTTTTGGGAGGCGAGACTCGGGCATGCGAACTACATGTCCTGTCCATCAAAGTTGGTGTTTTATTATGAGATCCTCTTCCACAATATTGGCACACAAGTGCTAGCTTCCTCTAATACACTTGTATTAGTGCGCCGGTCTTGCCATTTAATACCAAGAATTCTCCTAAGGCATCGTTGATGGTATATTTCTAAAGATAAGAGGTGCCTTCTGTAAGTAACCCAGGTTTCGCAGCCATAAAGCAGAGTGGAAACTACAACAGCTTGATAAACGTATAATTTTGTTAAAATGCTAATGTCGTGGTTGTCAAACATGCGAGCGAGCAAACGACCAAAGGCTGCACTGGCATATTGAAGGCGGTGTTGAATCTCAGCGTCAATGTTCGCATTTGTTGATAGGTGACTACCCAAGTAGGGAAAATGATCTAAATTTTTTAGTTTATGTCCATCAATCATGATAGCAGGAGCAGTAGCCCTGTCATATGACGTAGGCTGATGAAGAACCTGTGTTTTATTGGTGTTTATGGCCAGACCGATGCTTCTGTATGCCTCATTGAACACATTCAGGGTGGTTTGAAGATCTTCATCTGAATTTTCTAAGATGACATTGTCATCAGCATACTGGAGATCAAGAATGGATATAGCTGACACTTTAGTTTTTGCACGCAATCTGTTGAGATTGAATAAACCTCCATCTCTCCTAGATATAATTTCTACACCCTTTGGATTCTTTTCTTGGACCAACTTTAGTACAACACTAACATATATTGAAAAGAGTGTGGGGGCAATCACAAATCCCTGTTTGACACTCGTAATCTTAAATGGCTCTCCAGGTCCATTGCTGTTAAGGACCGTGCCATTCATATCATCATGTAGTAATCGAAGAATCTGAATGAATTTTGGTGGGCAGCCGAGTGTGGCAAGAATCCTTCATAGCATTTTTCGATTGACCGAATCAAATGCTTTAACAATATCTATGAAAGCCATATATAGCGGGCGTCCTTGCTCTCTGGATTTCTCCTGCATCTGCCTAGCACAGAAGATCATATCAGTTGTGCTACGATTAGGTCGAAAGCCACACTGAGTTTCAGGCAGTATTTCTTCGGCCAACGGCTTCAAATGGTTGGATAAGACGTTGGCCAGGATTTTACCAGCAACAGAAAGCAACGGTATACCTCGATAATTACCACATTGTGCCCTATCACCTTTCTTAAAGATGGTTATTTTCAAGGCATCCCTTAGGTCTTTAGGTATGGTACTGGTAGTCAATATTTTAACTATGAGTTGGTGTATGCGATGAACTAGAGCTGTATTCCATACTTTAAAGAGCTCAGCAGGAATCGTTGATGGTATTTTTCTCGAGATAAAAGGTGCCTTCTGTAAGTAACCCAGGTTTCTTAGCCATAAAGCAGAGTGGGAACTATAACAGCTTGATAAACGTATAATTTTGTAAAAAAAATTGCCTGATGCTTTATTGTTTTTGAGCTGATTGATGGCAGATTCAATTTCTGATAGAGGCTGAGGATCATCAAGGTGGTCTTCAGGAGGTCTCTGATGAAGTCGGGTGAAAATGTTATCATCAACCTGTGTGTCCCTGTTGAGTAGTTCTTCAAAATGTTCCTTCCAACGGTAATTAATGGAGTTTGTGTCTCTAAGAAGTTCCGTGTGCTATCTTTAGACTGCAGATGATTCAGACCATGATAATGTGGCCCATATATAGTTCTTGTTGCTTTGAAGAAAGCATGAGTATTATTCGTTTCGGCTTGATGCTGCGTTTCACGGGATTAGGAGATCCACCATTGATTTTTCAAGACCCGAGTTTCCCTTTTCACATCAGCCTTTGCATCTTTATACAGTTGCTGTTTGGAGATAGAAGCTGGATTGGCTTGCCATGCATGGTTCCTTTTCTTATCAGTAAGATTCTGGACTTCTCCATCATTCTCATCAAACCAGTCGGCATGCTTCATCTTCACGAAACCAATCGATTCTTCACTCGCTGAGAGTATAGCAGACTTGAATGTTTGCCAATGTTCCTCAACCTTTTCAGGGTAATTATCTGGTAACTTTTCATTCAGAAGTTCATGTAACTTCCTTTTAGCAGTAACGTTTTGTAAACGTTCGGTGTTCACCCTACGTCTGATGTGCTTCCTCTGTTTTCTGCGCTTTTGGAGAATGTGTAGAAGCATTACAGATCTAATACACTTCTTTCAACAATAAATCTTCGCATACATTTCTTATCTAGCACGTTCACAAAATTCTAAAACCATCTCAAATACATTCGGCAATGTAAGAGAATCAGTAACCCTACTGAATATGACTGCTGTAATACCTTCAAGAAACAAACTCCTCCGCGTACCGTAGAGTGGGGCGAAGTCGATCAAAAATACGTTTTTTTGACATATTACAGTATGAAGATGACGTAATGCAATTTTGAAAACGCATATATATATATATATATATGTGTTATGAAGCTTCATCAATCTATTGCTTGCATAACAACATGACAACTTCCGTAAATTACGAAACTATTACTGTTTGAAGTGTGATCGGCTTCACCCCATCTGGTGGGGTGAAGGCGATCACAGGTTTATTTCAGCCTAGAAACGACTTCACACATCTTATGGGGTGAAATCGATCATCATTTTAGTTTTTAAAATATTTCAATCATGATTTAACATATAGAAATGGCAAAATTATTACATTTTACTAATATTTAACCCTAGCGAGCTTATTCTCTAAAGCATACAATATAATTCGTAAAACAAAGATCCCCTATCACTAAAATCTCGATTAATGTTATGTTTATTTCTGTGATAGTCTATGGAAGAGGTAGCGTACTCTTTTTAAATTCTTTGAGAGCAATTTCATTATTATTTTCTTTGCAAAAACGCATTACATTCAGAGACAACTGGCTTGACAAATTGTATCCAATAATAGCCTTCTTTTCCTCTATATTTCATACATTAGTACGTTTCGGAGGAAACCCCCACTCTTAGCACTTA
Source organism: Meconema thalassinum (assembly GCA_946902985.2). Classification (NCBI taxonomy): domain Eukaryota; kingdom Metazoa; phylum Arthropoda; class Insecta; order Orthoptera; family Tettigoniidae; genus Meconema; species Meconema thalassinum. Next base: position 1,216,197,549 of record OX336388.2, read on the forward strand.
ACTAAACCTTCATTCAATCAATTTTCATCAGTGGTAGTCAATGCAAGTTGTCCTCCAAACGTTCAGTGTGTTTACCTTTGACCCAGTAGTATTGTGCTTACCTTTGACCCAATAATTTAGGATAGTATATCATTCAGAGGCTTTTCTGATGCTTATATCCCCCCCGCCTTTTTACTCTTTGCACAGCTTTGTTTAAATACTGAACACTATAATATCGTTTCCCAGCAGCGCCTGGCTTCTTCTGATATATTCGTACCATGATCGACTTCACCCTACCAAATGTAAACATTCGGTATAATACATTATTGCTTGCATGCGGCATAAATTAGGAGCGGTGTAAAGGGCAGCATAAGAGCACAGCACATCAACTTATCAAATGAAATCGGTGAAGAAGTTGGGTTACCGATTGAAACCGGTGGATGACTGTTTGTTGACCAAAGTTCTGAAAAATATTAAAAATGGACATTGATTGAAAACTTAACTGTACTTAGCGTATTATGGTTATAACATACAAATAATATCATATAAATAGCACAGAGCTTCAACATTCCAAAGAAAGTTAAATCGTTACTTCTCCATTTACCCACCAGGTGGTAGCACTGAAATTATATCGAGACGTCACAATGATCGACTTCACCCCACCTGATCGACTTAACCCCACTCCACGGTACATCCATTCTACGATTATACAACTCCGTGCTATTCTTTGCTTATTTATCCAACCAAACGATACTTTCGTAGTACTTCTTTATATGCTTTCTCTCACAAATATGTCATACTTCCTTCTAATACTTTAATTATACACCTCTGTTACAACTTATAGCTTCTTTCTGCATTGTCTGGCTGCGTGGCTGAGGGGTAACGTTCTCGCTTGCTGAGCCCAAGGTTGCAGGTTCGAAACCTGGCGCAGTCAGCTGGCATTTGAGGGTGCGCAAATGCGAGGGAGCCGTGTCAGTAGATTTACTGGCACGTTAAAGATCCCCTTCGGGGCAAAATTCCGGCACCCCGGCGTCTCTAAAAGCCAGTGTAGTTAAAAGGGACGTAAAACCAATAACATTATTATTATTCTTTCTGCATTAAATCTGCTCGTGTTCGTTACTCAATAAAATACACTTTACCTCACGTTCCTTATTTAATCTGATATGAAATATCTTTACTATGGTCTCTCAAGACTTCTCTATAACATTAGCTTGATCTGTAATATCACACCTCTCCTTCTGTTCATCAGCTATGCTTCAAAAATACGCATACTGTAATAATAAAATTCTGGGTTTCACATTATTCTCGTTGCCTATACTAGAGTGTCCCAAACGCAATTGTCGACCACACCTGACAATAGTTAACGTTTCTTTTTACATTATATTTCGTTTATCTAACGAATTTGCTTTATTCCGGATAACAATATCCCTTCTGTATCTCTCATTTCATTCATGACAGAGCCTCGCTTGTTACTAATAGTTACAACTTATTACGACTTGTTACACACATTAACGAAATTACTTCACTCTCCGGTGTAAATAAAATAAATGAAAAGTTCTAAAGAAGTTAGCTTATACGAGTGAAAAATAGTTAATGTGAAAATATTAACAAATAAACATTAGAAAATTACGCCACAAACGATATTCGTTGACTCAAAGAAAATTTTCAAAATTTATAGCAACAACAATAACATGAACTAGGAATAAAATAGTCAGAAGTTGGTCAAACACTGGAATAACCCATAAACAAATACTAGCTACATAGTTGTTAAAAATCACTGGTCTACCATGTGTCTGGAACGCTTGATACAGAATCTGTGGACCTTAACAGATGAGGAATTCCGCCAAGTGCGCTGGGAGTGCGCCTGCATGCCAATGAACGCGTGCCAGCATTCTCCGAGTTCCTGCTGCCCTGCTTGCAGGTGAGACTGCTCGACCGGTATCCAGCTGATCTGCAGCAGCCTTCCTCCGCGCTGCCTGTCAATGACCCTCACTCGCGCCTGCATCTTCTCGATCTACGATCTGGCTTCTGCATTCGCTTCTTTATGACCCTTCTTCATTCGGCCGCTCTCTAGAAGTTCCTGAAGTTAGTTTGTAGATAGTGATATGCTAACGATGAGAAATCACCTCCACATGTGAATTGATTCTCGTTGTAGTAGTTTGTTTGTGGTTTCCAAGCTTACTGCTGTTTGTATTGCAGTGAAGTTCCATTGTTGTATCGCTTTGATCGTCGCTGGACTTCGCTTAGTCAGTGTAGATTTAACCTCCCTTCATAGTGAAATTAGAATATCATCCTCTGTTCACTAAAGTCGTTAGCTATAGTTTCTCCCCTCCGACCTGATCTTGAATACATCTTAGTGAATGTCTTGTAGATGTTTTCCTAAAATATTTCAGTGTAGTCAAAATACTTTCCTCTGCGTTCTCGTGTGTGTCAGGCTGAAGTTTCACTTATGGGGTAGTGAATATTTGTAGAGGATTTCAAAGTATGTCTTCTCTAATTCGACCTTATACTTTTCTGTAGATATATTCCATAAATCATTTCTAAATTTCTTCTGCTTTCCAAAATTCATCCATATACTATTGTAGTTTCTTATTAACAAGGTAGTTCTTCCATCCGTAGTCTAATGCTTTTCTTGGTTGCCATTGAATACTAATTGTAGAGCGATTTTCTATACGTGTTGCCTCTTGGAATACTCGAATGATAAGAACCTCGTTCCTTCTCTGCCGCTAGCCTCCTAAGTTCATTTTCCCTCTCAAATTTACCGCGCTAGCCTCTCACTAGTTCATAAACTCACTTATTTGCTCATATCTTCTCTCGTAGTCATCTAATTTAATTTCTGTTTTGCCATTAAAATTTCTTCTTCCTTCCTTGTATTTTTGATATACTCCAATCCGTTATAATATTAAAATAATAATTTTAATAATTATATAATCCCTCGTAATCTTCCTTTAATCTGATTGGCTGCTCCCATGTCATCAATTTTAATGTTCTTGAGCTATCCCCTTCTTGGATCTCTTGGCGCGTGTCCTACCTTCAAGTATCCTTGCCACGTCGCCTCGCTAATCAAAACTGGTTTCTCACCCGTAACTTCTCAAAATTGTGCACTTTCCTGATCGCTATCCAATCGCACTCCCTTGGTTAAAATATTCCAGACTATAAAATTTCCATTTCTTCTCTAAATAACAATCTTTCTTTAGGCTAAAATTTTATAAATCTCTTCCATGCACATTATCAAGCCTTCCTGTGCTTAAAAATAACTCAGATCACGAAATATTTTATACACATTTTTTTCTCAGGCTCTCCGTTCGAATCTCTGTCGGTTCCTTTCTCATGGCTACTCATAATTTCGAGTGCATTTCCCCTTTCCACCTTTAATAGAAAGTTGAGAATGGACTTTCTCTTAATACATTCTTTTCCATAATAATCATGTAGTCTAAATCATATTCCTCATTGGATCTTGGTATAATTCATCCATGGCGATCTCCTGTCTCAGTATTGTGTGATCTAAGTTTTCTACTTGCGTTTCTGAAATGGCGTTTTTTTGTCCACCCCTGTCATGATTTTGCTTTCACGACTTGTAGATTGTTGGGGTCCAATATTTTCTTGTGCCTGATTTTGGGGTTGTTCCTTTCTTTCTTCTCTTTCTCTCTGGTTCTTTCTGTATTCGCGACTTTCCCTCTCTCTGTCTTCATAGAATCTCTGCACACTTCCATCGTTCCTCCATCCTCTCTTCTGATATTCATTCTGTTGTTGTTGAGGACGTCGTTGATTTTTTGTTCCTATATCTGGTATATCCTCTCGTATTTTCTCCATTCTGACGATCGAAGTATCCGTTCCTTCTGAATACATTATTGTTATTATAATATCCAGTTCGACGTTGCCTGTTATTCCAGAACCTGTTTTGATATGGTCTACCTTCTCGAGCTCTGTTATAGCCTGGCTCATATCTATTTCTGCCAAAACTATTTTGTCGAATGGGACCTGTTCTATGCTGGTTCACTTCAGTCTGCTGAGTCTGATCCACCAATACTGCGTGTATTTCATGGTGATCATGTCTGATACGTGGATTTCCTGATTGTCCTTGTCCCTGAGTGTTGGACACTAGACTGCTATGGTCCAAACGTCTCAAAATCTTAGCCATATCTTCTAGCGTATTGATGTTGGATGAGATTAAGTGTTTTCTGACTTCTGCTGGTAACTGTCGTGATATGACATGTATTAGCTCCGGTTCAGCTAATGGAGTTTGAAGATGTTGGAGACGGGCTAACTCGTTTGTAAAATAGCTCGCATAACGTGTCTGTACTGAGTATGGGTACTTCTTAGAGTAGATGTCAACTCTAATATCATGCTGCAATTCTTTACTCCAAAATCGTTTCAAGAGTGCATCCGCAAATTCATCAAAGTTGTACGTGTATCGGAAAGCCCTGTGCCAAATTAATGCTTCCGATGCTAGATACTTTTCTACGACTCTCATTTCTCTTTCTCTGGGAATTCTATTTTCGTCTAGATAATAGCGCATGCCACGCAAGAATTCAACTGCAGTGACATTCCCTTCTCCAGTGAATTTATCGGGTCTTTCCTCATGGCTCTTTATAACTATGACATTCGGGTTAGTTCTATTTATGCCCTGATCATATGTCCTTCCAAACATATCTGAATCCCTCGTTGTTCGTTCTGTTCCAAATATGTTAGGTGGTTTACTTGACTGTCCATGCTTTCTCTGTCTTCTTCTGACCTATCTTGTCCAAGTCCTAACTTGTTCAGCTCTCCACGTAATTTATTATCTCTTTCTTTAAAGAAATCTTCTAAATTCTGTTTTATGCCTTCTTGTACCTCGGTTCTCAAAGTAGACGTGTCCCTGATCGATGGTAATTTCATACGTTCGTTAATTTCTCCTATTTCTTTCTCTTGGGTTGACTTTATTTTAGCTATCTTTGTGTTCATCTCGTCAACAATCCGCTTAATTTATTCCAGTTCCTTTATTTTTAACATATCTGTTTTACTAGTAACTTCGCTAAGTGGGGTAACATTGGATTCGTCCAATCCATCTATGCGTTTCGTTAACTCCTCTCTTAGGGCCATTTGTACGAACTCGGGTTATACCTCGGCTAAAGTTATCTCCGTAGTTAGCGCAGAATTGAGTTGTACGACATTGGTATAAGAGATAATCCGGGTATAAACGACGTAGCTAACCGGGCATGGAATGGCGAGCTATCTGCTTATACCGAGTATATATATGGCGGACGGGAGAGACCGCTATAACATCCGAAGTTAAATCATCACAAACTCTTAATTTCAGTGAGCTATTCATAAATATACCTGAGAACGTATAATTTTAATAGCAGCACAATAATTACATACACATTTTTACAGACAAAATACCAAAGCAAGCTAACGACATTACAAATGTAAGGATCATATGCATTGTCTTCGGCACTGAACGTCATGTCGCAGTGGTCCAATGGTTAGCGGGCTCGACTAACGTCGAAATATCGTAAATTTTGTGGATCGAACCCCACCAGTTCCTACTTTTTTTTGCAATTAGTTATTGTTTCTATGTTATGCTTGGTGTTTCTGCATTATCTTTTATATGTAGCCTACCAGTAATCACTTGGGGGTGATCCTACGTTCAACATGGTAATTAATAATAACTCCGCGTCAGTCGAGAGCATCATGCTGGAGATGCCAGGAATTAATGTAGAAAGTGATGCAGAGGCTCACTTATTAGAAAAAAAAACGAAGTTAAATCATCGCTAACTCTTAATTCGAGTGAACTATTCATATATGTACATGAAAATGTATAATATTAATAGCAGCACAGTAATTACATACATATTATTACAGAAAATAACGAAAGCAGGTCACTGACATTACGTACGTTCGCATCATATGCGCAGACTTAAGGAAATTACGTTAGGTAGCGGTGGTCCAGTGGCTAGCATGCTATTATCGCGCGTATAAATTTAATTTTTTTGCGGATCGAATCTCACCAGATTCAACATTTTTTGCTTATTATGTTTTTGTTTTTATGTTATGCTTGGAGTTTCTGTACCGGTAATCATTTGGGGTGATCCTTGGTTCAACAGGGTATTAATAATAACTTGGCGTCAGCCAAGAGCCTAGGATACCGTACTCATAATTATTCAAGAGAGCATTCGTGCTGATGCGGAGGATCCATTAATAGAAATAATATTTCTGCAAAGGAGAAAAGCAAAGAAGATCAGACAGAGGCCGGCTCATTTTATGAATTGAGATGAAAATTAATTCTTTATACGGTTCAGACAGGAAAAGTACACAGTTTTGAGGTTATTAGATCAAATTATCGATGGACTGGAACATATGACTGACAGGTAAAATGTATGATAATAACATGTAGTAGCCTATCCTGCACCTACCGGTACTTAATTCTTGGATATGCTATATTAGTTTGCATCATATTTATGTATAGCCTACGATTTATACTATTATTTGTAACCAATGCATGGATTTATTACGGTATGTTTGTCCACGGCCGTGGTTTGTTATTCTATTATATTATATTTGGTGTTCTGTGGTTATTCTCACGGCCTCTCATGGAGTATCGCAGTGGCCAATTCGATATTCATCTGTTTCCAAAGAAGTTCAAATTTCGTGTCAATATGTCCACAAAGTTAGCTCCGTTTGTTACCAACTTAGCTAGTCTCTCAGACAAACATGGAATAGCGAGCCCCGGAATAAAATCTTGTCGTACAACCCACCCTTGGAGATATACCAAGTAAGACGCTAGCCCAGGTATAGCTATTCCGATGGATAACCCGAGTTCGTACAACTGGGCCTTAACCCAGTTACATGTGTGTTAGCTTTATGTTCTATTTCTTTAACTTCTTTCATGATCTTACCATGCATTTCACATATATAATCACTACTACCTTTAAGTACCTTTTCTTTCAATTTTAATACAGCTTCAACAATACATTTATTTATATCAACATTTATACCCTCAGTAATCAACTTTTGTTGATCTGTCAGCTTCTGTTAAAGATCATCAACTGTGCCATTTAAAGTGGTCAGCTGATTTTGTAGCTCACCTGGGGAACCTGAATTAGTTTCAAAGTGGTTTGTGTTGTCAACCTTGATAGTGTCTATACTACTCTGTAAAGTTTTCTGTAGCTCTGAAAGTCTCTTCTCAATTTCTTCCTGTGCTTTTCTAGCTTCTGCGCTTTCCTAGTTTCTTCCTGAGCTTTCTCAAAGGAATTTCTAGTCTCTTTTTGTATTTTCTCTAAAGCTTTTCTAGTTTCTTCTTGTGACTTTCTAATCTCTTCCTGTGATTTCTCTAAGGCTTTTCTAGTTTCTTCTTGTGCTTTCTTAGCTTATTCCTGTGCTTTTTCTAGGGATTTTCTAGTCTCTTTTGTTCTTTCGTAGTCTCCTCCTGAGAGTTTCTAATTTCTTCCTGTGCTTTTCTGGCTTCATCTTGTGCTCTCTTGCATTCCTCCTGAACTAAGGTAATATTAGCTTTAGTAAGGGATTGGGCTACCGCTAACTCTGCTTTCATCTCAGACTTAACAGTGGCTGCTGATTCTTTAATGTATTTACCTATCTTTCTAGTGTTATCATGTGTCATTTGTGTAGGGCCACACATCAACTGTTAATCCTGTTTGATTCACCTTCATCTGCTCCAACATCGACCTGATGTAGGTCATGTCAGCCGCCGTCATATTCTTCTTATAGATGAGAAAACTGGGAAGTATTACTACACTAACATGGCGAAATTCTAGGATGACCAACAAAATAATTTATTTTAGGAGAGTGAAGCATTTCTATAACCTATCAGGGTGACCGCTTTCTGGAAAACTCATGGAGCACAGGGAAAACACAGGGAATTTAAATTGCATAGAATAAACAGGGAAAAAATTTGGCACGATGAAAAACAATGTCTTGACATATGATTGGGCTTAATAATAATGCATCGGTGGCGGTATGAATTAATCTTGCATACAAGATTAAGTACCGTAATTTGACCGTTCTGCCTTTTCTTCTTTTCGGATGTTCTCCTTTCAGGGTGTCCAATGTCAGAAAAATTAGTATCGCAAGAAAAACAATGACTTGGGTGTTAATATCTTATGCCATATAAGCCAGAGCCGCCAAGAAGAGCTCTTGTCTATACGAGCACACTACCTTCGACTGAAATACAGACACCGTATCAATTGTACACTGGCTTTAACTTCACGTCAGTAAGAGATAAGAGCTCTGGCGTGTAGTCATTTGACTCTCAACTTATATGGAATAAGGTATACTGTAGGTGTGGTGTAACGTGATTCACTGAACAGATGGCGCAAAATCTGAATTGAGTTTACTTATGTCCCAGGCACCAGGCATCCGTCCTGTACTGTCGACTTGTGTATGTAAATGATTTGCAGACAGTCAAAGCACTTCTAGCATTTTTTCATGAGATCACCTTTTGTCCGTGTGCTTATGTGTGGTGTGTGTCTGTAATAACTTCTAAACGGCTGGAGCGATTTCAATAAAACTCGGTATGGTCATAGCACTATTTCGGCCGACTCCGACTGTGCCCTTCATATTTTATTACGTCTCACCAATCCAACATGGCGGCTGTGCGAAATATTTCACCAGCATCCAATATCTGCGAAACTATGACCGATATCACCCTGAAATTTTGTATGGTGATAAAGGGCACTAATGGAAGTTCACCTAAGAGACTTTCAAAAACCTGGTAACCACAAAACCAACATGGTGGCCAAGCAATGTTGAGACTTTTAAATAGACTTTTTTCGTGATTTAACCATCCAAACGCAAAGAAACTTGGTACAGCAAATGTCTATACATATTGCAATGCACTGGCATCGAATTTAGTTAAATTGTTTACATAACCTCAAGATGGCGGCTGTGCGAAATATTTCACCGGCATTCTATATCTCCGAACTATTACTGATATCTCCCTGAAATTGTGTACGGTGATAAAGGGTACTACTATAAGTTAATCTATGTAACTTTCAAAAACCTGCAAAGTACAAAACGAACATGGCGGCCAAGCGAAGTTGGTACATTTTAACAGACTTTTCTGACGATTTAACCATATGAGCGAAGTGAAATATGGTACTGTACAGTGGATATTTATACACATTCTAATGCACTGTCGTCTAATTTAGTTCAATTGTTTATATAACCTCAAGATGGCGGCTGTGCGAAATTTTAGGTTTTTATTTCTTGTGTCCTAATCATGCGATTGAAGTTTGAATACCACACGTGTACAATAATCTTCATGTAATAGTACATAAATAAAAATGCAACATGGAGACCATCTGAAATATTTGGACGGTTCTCAATATCCACAAATCTATTACAACAATCAAACTGAAATTTTGTATGATGATAGAGGCAATTAACATGAGTAGGATATATGGCAATAGGCTGTATAGTTTTTCACGGAACTACTTGCTTTTAATAAGAAGCGATGAGCGAAGAGACATTCAGGTAATGAGTAATAAGAGAAATACTGCAACGACAATGGTTTACGTAATCTAAAATTCGCTCAGCAACAATCATCACTTTTGCATTTAGTATTTTTTGAAGATCATGGAGGGACCGTCGAAATTCAATCAAATAGCTGCAACCGTCAAAGTACCCAGATTTTGAGCCTTGGTTGGAAGACGTTCCCAAGAATGCAAAACATGCTTTTTGTAACCTGTGCAAAAAACAGATTGCTTTGAGCAACATGGGCAAGAGAGCTATCACTAGTGAGACAATAGTTTGAGACTATTGTAGAGTTGTAACAATTATATTTATATCTACGTTTCAAAGTACCGCTAGAAGTACACTACTTCAAGTGTAAGATACTCGTCGCCCCATCTGTGTGTCAGGTTTGGAAACTTACGGAGTCTATGTAATTTCTTGGACTCGCGCTCTACCTGGTGGATTTCTTGTGAAGCTGTTCCGTTGGTTCACGGCCGACTGAATGCGCTCATACCGGCCTAGACAATGAGACTTTTTTCATGAAATCTTGTTAGTTACTCAACTGCTCACACAGCGCTGTTCACCAAGCATTGCACGGCTAAGACTTATCTCTACTTAGTGTAAAACGAAGTCCCCGATTCTTGGATATCACGGGTAATCTCGAGAACCACTGGATGGATTTTGATGCGGCTTTCACCATTCTGTACAGGTAATATCGAGGAAGATTTCTGTAGAAAATAATTTATTTATGATCAAAGGGAGCCAAGCAGTAACGATTTTAGATTTCAGTGAATAGGTCGAAGAAAGAACTTTACGTCCGTGCGCTTTTTAAGCTTACGCTGGACAAACCGTTAAAAATATCAATATACTATGAGTGTAAGAATTGTTCAGCATGAAAAATTGTACAAAAAAGTCCGCGTGAGCATATCTCTATCTTCGATACATCGCCCACTATAAGTGTTTTTAGTTTGGACGGGAGGGGGATTTGGCTTGCACCTCGCCATTCTTAAATTACGTGTGACAGGAATTCCTTGCGCATTCATAACTGTTCCCGGGCGAAGCCGGGGCGGGTTGCTAGTGACACTATTATATTATCATTATAATTCCCACAATATCAAAATGCAAATTATATCACAAAATAAAATAGCGTGCTAATAAATCTAAGAGAAATCAGACATACCTTGCACCTCGTTACAGTTGAATTCGATCAGAATCACTCGGTTTTCATTAAAGTTTATGCATTTTTCTGCTGAACGCTTTGGAAATTCGGCAACAGGAAACTAGGACTGTTATTTACTTAAAATATTCATTTTTGTATTTTTGTACTATTTGTGTTCATGATTTCATTACATTGTCAGAATTACCGACAGTAGTGGCTACGCTGGCTAAAGCGCAGCGTTAGGCCATGGGGCCAAGCTCTCTGCTGACTCGGTAGACGCGTGTGTTCAAGCCCCACCGTCGGCCGTCCTTGAAATGATTTTCCGTGGTTTCCCATTTTTCAACACCAGGCAAATGCTGGGACGGTACCTTCTAACAGGCCACGGCCGCTTCCTTCCACATCCTTGCCCAGTTTCATTCATCTTCATCCATTCCATCTCTCATCCTGACGCGCAGGTCGCCCACGGGCATCGACTAGAAAGACCTGCACTCGGCCTCACAGGAGGCCACACGAAAAAATGTCAGAATTAATGCTTTAATTAGTAGGGTATACTATTCAGTGTACCTACTATAAATAAAAACCGTGAGGTTTCTCACCTCCCCATATTACGAAACCCGGTTGCCTAATACGGGGAAAGTGCACTTTTAAAGTTAACAATAATATCAGAGGGTATTACAATATCAAACGTGCCCATATTTGTAATATACATAGTATATCGCCTGAGGTTTACATGGGTGAAAAAAACAAAATTATTCCGTTCCTTCTTATGTCTAATGTGAGCCCTATAAAAAAAACTCCCCATATTTGGCGACTTTCCTCTACCCATTTTTAGAAGATACCTTATGCACTGGACAGCTGAATCCGTGATTAATTGTATAGGTAGCTTCGTAAGTCTCAGAACTCAGGAAGTCCTTTCTAGCAGCGTTACTAGCAGCTTTCAAAGTTTCAAGGTAAGAAAGAAATTATTCCTCTAGCCAGTTTAGGCGACTGACATTTAATGAGAAAAAATGCCCTTTATCTGGATTTCTAGACAGAATATGATGATATGTGATGCTTACGTCATGCATAGCGAACCATTTATTAACGTGTTTTTTTTTAATGGTTGCTTCTGCGTCCATGAATGTGTACGCTTCCGGGTGCATGCCTATATTTTCTTTCAGTGTACTAATGGCACCAATAACTTCTGACGAGAACACTTCCTTGGCACGCCGAACATTCATTTTTTCAAATTTAGTGGGTTCGATGTGTTTTTTAGTGAGGTGTCTGACCGGTTTGACGATCTCACCCTTTTGCATTGTGTATAGTAATGACAGGTATTTCCCTGAAATTATTCCAGTACCATCAGTCATCTCTCGTTACAGAAACTGCGTTCTAATGTTTTTTTTTTTTTAGAACGTGACAATGATCCAAACTAGGGAATACATTCCTAGACTCGTCGTATGGGTGACTGACCATTGGTTGCAAATTCCCTCCCCCTAAATGCCTCATCATTGTAGTGTTAGTTTTGTGATTATCAGAGACAGTTATTATAATTATGAAACCGCATTGTTCAACCTCGAGAATAACGTCCAGTAGGAGTTTATGTAAGTCCCGTCCTGACAGCTGCTTCGTGAAAAAGAAGGCACACGGTATCTGATAATTTGTCGAAAGATCTTTTAGCACAAAACACAACACACGATTAGCTGCTACTTGTTCCCGGCTGTAATTTTGATCCTCTCTTTCCTTTTAATGAGACGGTGCTGGAGTAGTGTCCTTGTACCCGAAGAAGGTGCAAGGTATGTCTAATTTCTCTTAGATTTATTAGCACGCTATTTTATGTAGTGATATAATTTTAATTTTGATAATGCGGAAATTATAATGATAATAATTATATAGTGTCACTAGCAACCCGCCCCGGCTTCGCCCGGGAACAGTTATGAATGTGCAAGGAATTCCTGTCAGACGTAATTTAAGAATGGCGAGATGCAAGCCAAATGCCCCTCCCGTCCAAACTAAAAACACTTATAGTGGGCGATGTATCGAAGATAGAGATATGATCTCCGGACTTTTTTGTAGAATTTCTCACGCTGAACAATTCTTACACTCATAATATAGTGATATTTTTAACGGTTCGCCCAGCGTAAGCTTAAAAAGCGCACGGACGCCAGGCTATTTTTTCGACCTTTTCACTGAAATCGTTACTGCTTGGCTCCCTTTGGTCATAAATAAATTATTTTCTAAACAAATCTTCCTCGAGATCACCTTTACAGAACGGTGAAAGCAGCATCAAAATCTATCCAGTGGTTCTTGAGATTACACATTTAATATACGTACTGTACAGCTGATTCCTTATCGCGCCTATAATGGGAGGGGAGTGCGCTCTACCGGCAACGAGTAGAAACTTTCCAATTACATGTTATACATGGATTTTGACTGGGAATGTCAAGGCCGGTATAGAGCGCAGCTCGTATTCAGTCGGCCGTGGTTGGTTGGACTAGTTTTACGCTAGATGGCGCAAGCTGGATTGTGATCCTGCCACAGATCAGTGTCTGGGTTTGAGATTATTTATGGAACGTGTAACCTTGGAAACTTAACAAGTCTTTGTTAGAAAATGGATTATTACCTATCTTATCGCCGAAGAACGAGGATGTAGTTTTCGTCGCGGGAACCTATTCTGAAGCCATCCTTCGGGCTTGGGCAGAGATATGCTTATTTTTCCACTACCATCGGATGGAAACAGTTATACTGACGTATTGGAAGAGTCACGTTTTATTTTTAAGCATGTTACATTTTAAAATATGATTTTTATGATCGTGGCCGACAGGATAAGGTACGTCTTTGCATGTAATGGTTGACAAGTCGTTATTGAATAAGATCAGTATGTATGAAATGTCGTGTGAATGGATTTGTGTTTATATGTTGGTATGAGTTTGGTAATATAAGGGTCTTACTTCTTGCTATTTTTAGTTTATTTTGATTTTGGTCAAATGAGTCAAGAACCCTTATATTGCATGTAATGTGCCGTGAGGTTGGCATAAATGTGAGATGCGTTTGGATAACCTAACATTTAATATCTTGGAGGTTCGTACCTTGTCGTACTATGTTTGGGTTCTGAGCACATGGGCTAGTTGTGGAGATGCGTAAAAGTTGGATTTTTCATGTGAGTGTTTTGATATACTGATCTTTGCAAATAACTACCTTGTCTTCCAAGCTCTTTGTGTTATATTTTGAACGTGTTTATTTTCTAAGCTGATTCAGATTCTCATCTGTCGTATAACAGCGAACCTCTTGTTTTAATTCGAAGCAGTTTTATTAATTTTTATCTTAACGTTTTGGTTTTATTTGTTTTCCCCTGCTTCGTTTCAGTTAGTATACTCCTTAAGAGTCTGTGTGAAACATCTCTATGATGTATTTTCTTTCTTAGGCCACCGTTGGCTAGGTAACCTTAATCTCATTGTTTTGGGTTATGAATTATTGACATGGTATTTTGACAAAAACATCTGATATTTGGGACTCCATCTTGGGATTTCGATCACGACAGTCGTGTTGACTTCTAGCTCCCTTGTGATTGGGAATGATTTAAGATATTTTCTTGAGGTTTAAGTGATAGCTCTTGATAACCGTCATGCTTAGTCATTTTACTACTTCTCCTACGTATTCATGAATAGATGTCGAATAATTAATATCAACTGAGATGAGATATATCTTGTCTTCGAAATAGGTAATGTTTTTATTTTATGATTTTGAGGTTCCTCTTTTCTAAAATTATTATTGGTTTGTAGCTTAAGACCTTCTCATGTTATTTGTATTATTAAATAGACTGGTGAATATATTATAAAGTAAATTTGACTTGGTGTTTTCTATCACTTAGATTTAATGTCTGGTAGTTTCTCTCTAAGGCAAACCCTCTGGGGACTTAAATGGGTAGCACATATTTTCCACGTTAGTTGTTATTAATTTTTATTTTGACGTAGTTAAGGACGCGTCAACTGATAGCAGAAGCTTTCCACGTATTTAATTATTTGAAAATTCTATTCGAATCTTAGTGATGACCTATTGGATATTATTAAATGCTAATATTTGTGTTTGTTATGTTTCATATATGATGCTGAGCTTGACATATTGATAATTCATGGATGAAAGAAATTCTGTCACTACTTATTACCTTAACAAAAACGAGATCGCTCACGAGGTACTCATAAGAGGGAAGATCCCAGTTCATCATAGAGAACTGGACCTGGCCACCTTGAATGAATTAAAAAATGCACCCATTGTCATTCCAAGTTGGAATGAGTACTCATGGAGTTCTGGTAAGTCCTCTGTTGTGAATGATCTCCAATCTTTGTTGGACCTAGGTAATATTTATGCCAGTGAAAGTGATAATTCCCCATCTCAGTTGAGACGTTTTAAATCACGCCTTATACATTGGTACTATCGTATAGACGACATTATACAAGTTTGCTCAGACCATGATGGTTATTACTGTGTTGTATTGGAAAATCTAAGATCCCGGTTCGTTCAGTGTTACCTAATTTCTTTTTCAAAAGAGATAAACCCTATATCTGAAGATATAGTCCATTGTTCTCCCAACGGAGGAAGTAATATTGAGGAAATTAGTCGTTCTAGTGGTGGAAGCAATATTAGTTTGTCAGATAATATTAGACCTTGCTCATTGGTTCAGGAAGGGGTAAGCATAAATAATTTCCTTCCTTCGAGTAACGTTGAAATTGGGTCCTCGACCAATAACCCAACAGTGGCGGTTCCTTCAAATCTCAATACTAATATGATTGATAAAGTTATTAACCCTACGAATGAGGGTACTCTGGTAAATGTAAGAGATAGTGCATCGCCAAATGAGGTTATACCTACCATCTCTGATTTCCAGCAAGGATTAAAATATGCCAACGTTCCTCATCCATTATCTACATCCTTGAATAGTTTCCCCAGTTGTAACGGTAGCGATTCTGAAACATTAGTGTTATTTTTAAAAAAGTTTTCCGAGTTAGTTGAGAATGCTATCGTGTTTAATCTGTCAGAGATTCATATTTATCAATTGATTTTTCCATTTACCTCTGGATTACTCAGAGAAGAATTACTAAAAGCTATGAGGTCACGTTTTTCTTTAAGCAAATTCCATTTGGAAATATTAAACAATGTATTCCCACCAAATAACTTGAGGTTACTACAGAATAAATATTTTTATAGGGTGCAACGCTTTGATGAAACACTGAGTGATTATGTTTCTGAAATAAAAGGGTATGCCAAAATTTTCTGCCTCCAAGAAATGATCGTGTCTAAGGATATCGATGGTATCAACCCTGAATATAGGTCTTATTTGGCAATGAGAGGAACTCCTACTGATTTTTCAGGCTTAAATTAACTCATCATGGTTGCTGAGACGGTAAAGAACGGTGATTCCCTCCGTATTTCTAGTATCCCCATTCCTTCCAATTTCAGCATTGTTCCGGTAAAACCAGTAAGAAGATGCTTTAGGTGTGATTCCATGGAACATCTGGCTAGAGTTTGTCCTAATAATCCTATTTTCAGGAAATGGCATCAAAATAGAGAAACCTCCTCGGGTTGTCATACACATCATAAAGTTTCCTTAAATAAGGTTGTTAATAATAATGTTGATAAAAACCTTGTCAACAAGAAAGCTATGGTTTGTAATGATAGAGGTTTCAACGCGATGGACCTAGGTTGTAATCGAATTTCTACGGCACCTACAAATAATTGTCCTTTCGTAGAAATTTATTTAAATAACGAACCGGTAACTGCGCTGATTGATTCGGGGAGTATCAATTCCTTCATTGATTATAAATGGTTTAAATTAATGTCTTCTGTTTGTAAATTTGGGAATTTGGTTAGCGAACAAAACAAGTTTATGACAGCGAATTGTTCTTCTCTTGAAGTACTAGGAAGTACAAACGTTAAAATCAAAATTAATAACCTTTCTTGGAAATTCAAACTTAGGGTGATAAATAACTTATCGTGCGAAGTGATATTGGGTTCTGACTTCATAACTCATGTGGGTCTTATTGGATTTAAGCACTAGATCATATTGGTTCAAATTTAAACCTAACAAGAGGTGGGAATTCAACCTAATTCCTAATAATCAGAGAGTCAATTCTGCTAAACAAGAACTACCATCTACCTCAATTGACAATTTGGAGTTCAATTATTTATCGGACGATCAAGCTAATTGTGTTAAATATCTTTGTCACGAATTTCCTGATGTATTAACAGATAAACTTGGAGTTACCGACCTAATTGAATATGATATTGAGTTAACTGATAATATACCTCTTCGGGGTCCTCCATATAGGCTTTCTCCTCCCAAAATGAAGATTTTGAAGGAAATGATCGAAGAAATGTTAGAGGAAGGAATCATTAGGAAGTCCATTTCACCCTATTCGTCCCCTATCTTTCTTGTTCCCAAACCTGATGGTAAGTTTAGACCGGTTATCGACTATAGAGAATTAAACAAGAAAGTAATTCTTCAATCTATTCCTCTTCCCGATCTCCAGTCTTGCTTTGGATGGTTCCAAGGAGCTTCTCATTACACAATTTTAGACCTGATCAAAGCGTATTATCAAATTCCTTTATCTGAACGTTCTAGTGCAGTCACAGCCTTCTCAACAGATTGGAATTTATTTGAATTTTGTTGTCTACCATTTGATATTTCAACAGGGGCTGCTGTGCTCAGCAGACTTTTAGACAATGTTTTCGATGGAATTAAGTTCAAATTCGTATATCACTATTTGGATGACGTAGTCATATTTAGTAAAAGTTTTTCTGAACATTTGGTTCATGTCAGAGAGGTTCTAAAGAGGTTAAGGCATGCTGGACTCACCGTTAAACCTTCTAAGGTATCTTTCGCTAGACCGGAAATTTCCTTCCTGAGTCACATCATTTCCTCATCTGGTATTTCAATTGATCAAACCAGAACCGAGGCTATTAGGGAGTTCAAGGCACCGAAGAACGTCAAAGAAGTAGCTAGAAATATTGGTATGTTAAATTATTTCCGTAAATTTATCCCAAACTTCGCTCAGCGTGCTGCACCCATTAATTTATTAAGAAAGAAAGGGATCCCTTTTTCTTGGGGACCTCCGCAACAATCTGCCTTTCAAGACCTTAAACTAGCCTTGTCTAATGCTCCTATTCTGGCTATTCCAGATTTTTCAAAAAGGTTTATAGTTCAAACTGATGCATCAAACAAAGCAGTAGGCGCTGTTTTACTCCAGGAACACGAACAAGGCAGATTACCTATAGCGTATGCTTCTCGTACTCTCCTTCCTGCCGAAACTAATTATTCCATTTATGAATTAGAGGGACTTGCAGTGATGTTTGCATTAGAGAAGTTTAAGATCTATCTAGTACATGTAGAATTTAATCTGGAAACTGATAACCAAGCACTAAGCTGGGTGCTTGGTAAACCTAGGAAGACTGGCAGAATAGCAAGATGGGCCACTCGTATCCTATATTTCAAATTTAACGTCAGACATATTCGTGGAAGTGAAAATGTCATAGCAGATTGCTTAAGTCGCATGTACGATAGTAATTCGGGTACTGAGAGTATTGTTAAGGAAACTGATAGCGAGAATTTCGAACGTAAGGCTATTAACTCAATTCTTTCAAACTTTCCCAAGTTATTTAGGAACGTTTCAGAATATCCACGTGAAGATCCTGAACTCAGTAATATCATTGATTGCATCAAGGAGGGAGAGGCTGAGAAACCTTATTCCATTAGAAAAGATATTCTGTGTTGTACTTCACGCAATGATCAATTACCTAAAATTGTTCTTCCTAAAGTATTAATTCCTGAAATATTTAAATATTTCCACGAAACGCCAATCGGTGGTCATCTGGGCGTATTTAAAACGAGGGCAAAAATCCGTCAACATTTTATTTGGAAACAGATAGACAAAGATATTAAGAGTATGGTAAGTAATTGTAATGCTTGTAATGTAGCTAAACCTTCGAACAACACTAAAACAGGGATGTTAGCATCCCATCTCGCTAACAAACCCATGGAGAAAATGTTTATCGATTGGGTAGGGCCCCTACCCCATCTAAGCAAGGAAACAGATTTGCACTTGTGTGCATAGACGGGTTCTCCCGCTTCGTCTGGATATTCCCTACTAAGAAAGCAGATACTCAGACTGTCATCAGGTGTCTCAAGCAGATTTTCTCTTCCTTCGGTCCTTGCCAGTATTTAGTATCTGACAATGCCAAGTGTTTTTTGTCTCACGCTTTTAGAAATTTCTTATTTGACTTGTCCATTGCTCATGTGACATCTACTGCATATTACCCCAAGGGGTCATATGCAGAAAGGGTAAATAGAAACCTGAAGGCGGCATTAATAGCCTTTCATCATGATGATCATAAGGCGGATAATTGTATTTCTTGGCTCACTTTTGCTTTCAATACTGCGGTTCACGAAGCCCATCAGACAAGCCCCTTTGTTTTAATGTTTCCCTTTGTTCCTAACTCGCCTATTTCTAACCTTTGGTCCTTGAAAGAAATATTACCCGATAATATTTCAACTCAGAATGTTCGGGCTATTTGGAGCAAAGCAAGGTCCAACATGAAAGTTGCTCATGATAGACTGAGAGAAAAATACAACAGGGGACGCCGGCCCAATTCATTTCAAATTGGTGATGAGGTCTACGTTAAAAATTTCTCCTTAAAAGAAACTAGTCCAACTCAATCAAATAAATTGTTGGCTAGATTTCGGGGTCCATGCAAACTAATTAAATTCATTACTCCCGTCACTATACTTGTAAGCGATCCTCAGAGGAAAAGGATATTTAGAGTTCACCTTTCTCAAGTGAAAAAAAGGAGGTGGAAATGTATAAGGAAATCACTAATTTTATGAAAAGAAATGTGTTATATTCATTAAAAAAAACTGTTATTTTAGTTGTAATGAAAAGAGGAAACTAAGGGGGTTATTCTCATTTTAACTTGGTGTTATTTTGTACTTCTGTCGGTCATCGTTATTTTTTAAAAGCATGATGTATTGTAATTGATTGACTCGTGACTAATAACGTCAGTTGTGGTGTGTGGAAGGAACCAGGAACAAAAAATCTGTTCGCAGTTCAATTTGATTTCAGAAAGGTTTTCCTGGATGAAGAAAACCTTGCAGTCCTGTGGAATGTACTTGCCATCCATGGGCGCCCGGATGTCATAGTCTGTCCTACGCTACTTGATGTATGATTATCTCCCGAAGAAAGAAGAAGATGTCTAATCCTGTATCTATTTCCGGATGTTATGAAGATGTATTATGTAAAACGAACACATTTCTAAGCATGGGAAACTGTCCTGTATTGTTTTTCTGGTGCTATCTTCTTGTAGTGACTTTGTGTGCATGAAAAAACTATTTATTTAGCGTTCATGTTATGAAGACTTCAAATTTCTCCCGTATTTCTCCTCTGCATTCTACTTGGTGATCATTTGGTGCCCCAATGATCACAATTGCGGGCGGGGAGGGTTGAGACAATAGTTTGAGACTATTGTAGAGTTGTGACAATTATATTTAAATCTACGTTTCAAAGTACCGCTAGAAGTACACTACTTCAAGTGTAAGATACTCGTCGCCCCATCTATGTGTCAGGTTTGGAAACTTACGGAGTCTATGTAATTTCTTGGACTCGCGCTCTACCTGGTGGATTTCTTGTGAAGCTGTTCTGTTGGTTGGACTAGTTTTACGCTAGATGGCGCAAGCTGGATTGTGATCCTACCACAGATCAGTGTCTGGGTTTGAGATTATTTATGGAACGTGTCACCTTGGAAACTTAACAAGTCTTTGTTAGAAAATGGATTATTACCTATCTTATCGTCGAAGAACGAGGATGTAGTTTTCGTCGCGGGAACCTATTCTGAAGCCAGCCTTCGGGCTTGGGCAGAGATATGCTTATTTTTCCACTACCATCGGATGGAAACAGTTATACTGACGTATTGGAAGAGTCACGTTTTATTTTTAAGCATGTTACATTTTAAAATATGATTTTTATGATCGTGGCCGACAGGATAAGGTACGTCTTTGCATGTAATGGTTGACAAGTCGTTATTGAATAAGATCAGTATGTATGAAATGTCGTGTGAATGGATTTGTGTTTATATGTTGGTATGAGTTTGGTAATATAAGGGTCTTACTTCTTGCTATTTTTAGTTTATTTTGATTTTGGTCAAATGAGTCAAGAACCCTTATATTGCATGTAATGTGCCGTGAGGTTGGCATAAATGTGAGATGCGTTTGGATAACCTAACATTTAATCTCTTGGAGGTTCGTACCTTGTCGTACTATGTTTGGGTTCTGTGCACATGGGCTAGTTGTGGTGATGTGTAAAAGTTGGATTTTTCATGTGAGTGTTTTGATATACTGATCTTTGCAAATAACTACCTTGTCTTCCAAGCTCTTTGTGTTATATTTTGAATGTGTTTATTTTCTAAGCTGATTCAGATTCTCATCTGTCGTATAACAGCGAACCTCTTGTTTTAATTCGAAGCAGTTTTATTAATTTTTATCTTAACGTTTTGGTTTTATTTGTTTTCCCCCTGCTTCGTTTCAGTTAGTATACTCCTTAAGAGTCTGTGTGAAACATCTCTATGATGTATTTTCTTTCTTAGGCCACCGTTGGCTAGGTAACCTTAATCTCATTGTTTTGGGTTATGAATTATTGACATGGTATTTTGACAAAAACATCTGATATTTGGGACTCCATCTTGGGATTTCGATCACGACAGTCGTGTTGACTTCTAGCTCCCTTGTGATTGGGAATGATTTATGATATTTTCTTGAGGTTTAAGTGATAGCTCTTGATAACCGTCATGCTTAGTCATTTTACTACTTCTCCTACGTATTCATGAATAGATGTCGAATAATTAATATCAATTGAGATGAGATATATCTTGTCTTCAAAATAGGTAATGTTTTTATTTTATGATTTTGAGGTTCCTCTTTTCTAAAATTATTATTGGTTTGAAGCTTAAGACCTTCTCATGTTATTTGTATTATTAAATAGACTGGTGAATATATTATAAAGTAAATTTGACTTGGTGTTTTCTATCACTTAGATTTAATGTCTGGTAGTTTCTCTCTAAGGCAAACCCTCTGGGGACTTAAATGGGTAGCACATATTTTCCACGTTAGTTGTTATTAATTTTTATTTTGACGTAGTTAAGGATGCGTCAACTATCTTCATGACATGAAAAATTCACAAAGCAAGGATCACCAGCCAGCATGTGACTGCGCTTTTGTCAGATCGAGCCAATAGTTCGGTCGTTTTATATCCCGTGTCAACAAGACTGAGCTTTAATATTTCCTCATTGTAATACCTTTGTGGAGTTTTTTTATTAACAAAGAAATTTTAATGGAAAACATTCACGAGGAAACTCTCATAGCGATGAGAAGAGCATGGGATGGATTTCACGGTGCAGGTGGAGAAGATGCCATAAGCATTGATGATGAAATGGTTCGTTATGCTTGTGGGGCTAGGGGTAAGGAAAAATCCTTAAGAAAAACGAAAACGACGGGAAACAGAAATATAGCAGTTAAGTCAGTACGAGAGAGAAGAAGAAGAGAAAGGATGAAGTGTTAATGGCATTAAATAAATAAAGAAGAATTTCGCACAAACCAACATGAGCTGAAAATGAAAATAAAAACATTGAAGAAATAAGAACTTCAAACGTATTCAAAGTCACTTTAATATCTGGGATTAAATATTATACGTAAATAATTGTTATTATTTTGAAATGTGATTAATGAAACGTGTAAGTTATTTAATTTGTGAAAGATATGTTATGTATTTTACATTCTATAAATTAGATGCCTCCGTGGCTTAGGCGGCAGCACGCCGGCCTCTCACCGCTGGGTCCGTGGTTCAAATCCCGGTCACTCCATGTGAGATCTGTGCTGGACAAAACGGAGGCAGACAGGTTTTTCTCCGGGTACTCCGGTTTTCCCTGTCAACATTTCATTCCAGCAACACTCTCCACTATCATTTCATTTCATCTGTCATTCATTTAATCATTGCCCCAGAGGAGTGCGTCAGGCCTCGGCAGCCGGCACAGTTCATATCCTCGCCGCTAGATGGGGGCTTCATTCATTCCATTCCTGACCCGGTCGGAGACTGGAAGCAGGCTGTGGATTTTCATTTTTTCATCAAATGTCTAAATTGTAGATGTAAGTAAATTAGACAGGAAGTTCTACACTCGGCATGGCCTACACTTAAATAGATTAGGAAAAGAGTATCTTAGTGATGAAATCTGCAAAATTGCAAATTCAAATGGTAAGAATAATTCAACAGTAATATCATTAGAGTGGAAGCAGGGAAACTGGTAGAAGAAGCCAAACGTGAGGTTTGGCATTCAGATCTTTTGAAGTCAAATTTAACGGAGTGCAACAATGGTATTTCGGATTTGTCTAGCAACAATAATAATAACAATTATGATAATAATAATGTAAATAAATCACCAACACAAGCTTGCAAAAGTAACAAATTTAAAATTTACCACCAGAATGTCCAGTCTCTTTATAATAAAATTGATTACATAAATCTAATGCTTAAAATGAACTTAACGACATCTCAGCATTATGTATTTCAGAACATTGGCTGAAAGAGGAACAACTCGAATTAATTCAATTCCCAGGGTTTATACAAGCTAGCAAATACTCTAGATCTAATATTAGCCATGGTGGTACTTGCATCTTCTTAAGAAATAATTTAGATCATGAACAGATAACAGCTTATGATTATCTAATTATGGAACTGGATTTTGAATTCTCTGCCGTAAAAATACAGCAGTTTAAGTTAATAATTGTATGTGTATACCGTTCTCCGTCAGGAAAGTTTCCTTTATTTATAGACAAATTAGAATTGTTACTCAATAACATGAGCAAAGTAAATTTCGATATAATAATTTGTGGGGATGTAAATGTGGATTTCTTAAAATTTGATAGAAATTGTGAATTATTAACACAGTTACTAATTTCCTATGGACTGAAACCTACAGTAAATACCCCAACAAGAATTTAGTAAAACCACTCCTGATCAAATTTTTATAAATACAGATAAATATCACCATTCAATAGAAGTCTATTGTCCGGGGTTTAGTGACCACCATGGACAAATACTGAGTTTTGAAGTATCCGAAACAATCAATAATAATGATAATTGAGTAAAATCAAAGTGCAGGTCATTCACTGAATCAAATGTTACATATTTCAATGACTTATTAAATAAGGAAACATGGTCAGAAATTTATGAACTAGAAAATGTAAATGATAAATTTAATGCATTTAACAGTACCCTAAAACACTATTTTGAAATAGCATTCCCCTTTAAACGAAGAACTGTTCAAAATAACAAAACTAGCAATTGGATAACAACAGGGATTATAAATTCATGTCAAAGAAAGACATTTCTACACAAATTATATAAACAATACCACACAACACCTGAATTCAATTTATACTACAAAAATACACTAGCATATTAAATAAGGTAATAAGACTAGCAAAGAAAATGCATAATGATAATTTTATTTCCCAATCATCTAATAAAAACAGGGCTATGTGGTCCGTGATAAAGAAAGAAACTGGAAAATCTGCTAAAATACAAAGGAATTTACACTGACCAGAAATAATAAAGTGATTAATAATCCAGAGGAAATAGCAAACACTTTTAATTACCATTTTCTGGAAATTCCACAAAAATTATTAAATAAATCACAGGTAAATACACTAAATTCTAATAATAAAATAAATATATGCAGTGATTCTTTATTTATAAATCATGTCACAAGTGAAGAGGTAAGAATAGTTATAAAAGAGCTAAAAAATAAATTCTGTGCTGGCATTGATGGCATCACTGATGCAATTTTAAAGAAATGTGAAGAAAATACAATAAATCCACTTACGCACTTAATAAACAGTTCAATTCTCTCAGGAACTTACCCGGATATTTTGAAGTTATCAAAAGTAATTCCAGTGCACAAAAACGGTTCAAAAGATGAATTAGATAACTATCGTCCTATTACCTTACCAACTTTTATTGCAAAAATTTTGGACAAAATTATGTATAAGAGACTGATAAGTTTCATAGAAAAAAATAAAATATTATCCAACTCACAACATGGATTCATAACGGAAAAATCTACACAGACAGCAATTTACGAATGTAGTAATTGTATACTGAAATTAATTGACAATAAGGAACATGTAACTGGCCTATTCTTGGATTTATCGAAAGCATTTGATGTTGTTGACCATAAAATCCTCCTTACCAAACTAAATCAATATGGTATTAGAGGTCTAGCTAATAAATGGATAGAGTCTTACTTAACAAGGCGTAAGCAAATAGTAGGCTTGAGACACAAGGATGATGGAACCAAATTACTTAATGAAACATTGTCCAATGAGGGAATTATTGAATTTGGAATACCCCAGGGATCGGTTTTGGGCCCACTACTCTTTCTTCTATATATCAATGATATAATACAGAACGTTCATTCACATAAGGAAATTTTGTTTGCGGACGATACAACACTCGTAATAAAAGGTGAAACTAAACAGGTCATACAGCAGTCTGCTGACTCCGTTACAGGAGAGTTAACCAAATGGTCACAAGATAATCGCCTCATAATAAACTATAAAAAAACAGTATGTCTAAATTTCCACACTATACAGAATAGGAATCCTGCGAAGCCCAATATAACATTAAATGGTCATCAAATAGAAAATAAATCAGAAACAAAGTTTTTAGGACTATGGATACAACAAGACTTGAAATGGAATAAACATATACAATATCTGAATACTAAACTGAACTCGATGTGCTTTGCGTTACGTAATTTGAAAACCTGCACTAGCATGCACACATTAAGAAATACTTATTTTGCTTATTTCCATTCATACTTAAGATATGGGGTCATATTTTGGGGTATGTCGCCAGATGTACTAAGCACGTTTAGGATACAAAAGAGGGCGATTAGAATTATGGCAAATGTAAACTCTAGAGAATCATGTAGACCTCTGTTTAAAGAGTTAAACATTCTCCCACTGCCCTGCATATATATCTTTGAAAGTATTATGTTTTTTAAAAAAGAATTTAATGAATAAAGAAGTTTTTCTTAAAACAAACAATGATGTTCATAGGCTTAACACAATATAAAATCAAAACATTCATATTTCACACACACACACACACACACAAGTATATATCAAAAAGGAACTTTTCACACTGGAGTTAAATTATACAATTATTTATTTATTTAGCGTATGATGAATACAATATTATATACAATATATACAGTACAACTACCATCTCAAGTTCATAACTAGAGTTCTATGTTTAAATTTGAGAGCCAGAGAAGGGCTTCGCTTGAGACACAGTGTAAGTCTTCTATAGAGCCTCTATATGCACGTAAAGGACACTCGAATGTAATGTGGTCCACTGTCTGTTCCTCTTCTCCGCAGTCGCATTGAGGTGATGCCTTCTATCCCCATTTGAAGAGAGTGGCTCCACATCTACCTTGGCCGGTCCTAATACGGTTTAGTGTCCTCCACTGCCGTCTAGGAAGGGAAAATCCATCAGGGCACTTGCAGGGGTTCTTAATGATGTGATGGTTTGGTAACGAGGATTGCAGATGCCATTGTTCTTTCCAGGCGTCCGATACATTAAAGGAGGTGTCCTGTAGAATCATTGCAGTACGCCAGGAAGGGTGTCTTGATTTCAGTCGTTTGGTTGGAGAAGCTGCTATATCAGAATGAATAGGGAGTTGAGGATTGTTTTCTATTTTCTTCCATAAGTTAAGCAGTGACTACGTTGCTTCACGTCCGTAGGTTTAACCAGCACTCTGCCCTACACGTGTCCCCCGGGTGGTGCTAAGAAAGCAACAGTGATAAGATGAGACCGAACTGTCGGAAACGACCTCTCGGTCAAGGAAAATGGAGGAGAAACACACCTAGAGGCCCTTTTCAGGGCCCTCAAGTTCGTAACATTGGCCCTTCATTGAAAATATGCCAGCTTAACGTCGAAGGCATTAGCAGAGCAAAGTGTGAACACCTAGCAAAGGTTCTCAAAGAACATCAGACTCACATCATCCTGCTTCAAGAAACCCACACCGAAAATGATCTCCAACTGCAGTCCAGAGGGAAGATTCCAGGATTTAAATTAGTGTCCGCAATTAACCATGCGAAGTACGGGATTGCCACCTATGTGAGGAGCGATATCATACACTATCAAGTCTTGCCATCTTCCTCAGATAATGAAATATTTACTACCTCAATCAAAGTCTGTGATTTGACAGTAGTCAACGTATATAAACCTCCTGGAACTTCCTGGCCATCTCCGCCAATTCCAACTATGCAAAATCCAAGTATAATTATACAATAAACTACCCCAGTATATAAAACTGGCCCCAAAAATAAAAACATTTGATAGAATGTTGAAAGCTTATCTGCAGTGCCATTGTTTTTACTCAGTAGTTGAATATCTTAGCGTATAAGAGCGATGAAATCTATAATTATATTTTACTTTTTTTAATTTAATTGTAATACCTAGCTGTATGTTGTTGTATTTATAGAATTAAGTTTTCATATTATGATAATGGAGTGAGGTGTAAATAGTTGTGCAATAAGATTGTATCTATTAAGATTTGCTATTATAATAAGTTATAAATAGTTATAATATTAGTAATATATACCTGTTAGTTCTTTTATTTTATAGATGTAAATTCTGACGTGTCCTATATCAAAAATGTATTGAATGCATGTATTTGATCAAATGGAATTAATAAAAATCTATCTATCTATCTATTAAATAAAAAGAGTATTTACCATACATAAATTGTTTTATTTTTTGAAAATAACTATAAATAGTATTCTTATAAAAGTATAGTCTATTTGTTAATCAAAGGTTAAATTTAACACAGGGAAAAATTATAATAACACAGGGAAATTAATTTTAGGTAACCAGCGGTCACCCTGCCTATCATATACATTAAAATACCTAAACTTACAATCGACGATATCTACTTCGTTAGGTTGTTGATACTGACCTTAATTCAACGCTCAATTCTATCAAACATCCGACTTAATCACCACATTAACTTTACATTTACCATTATTTGACCAAACTGTCGTTTGCCGGTGCAATACAAATATGCCTCTCAACTATATGTTCTCCTCATATCTGACAATGTCAATTCACTTCCACTATTATCAAATTGGGATCGGCATTTACAAATTTCAAAAAGAAAACTCGACTGTGTCTTACACCAAATTTGCTTAAAATAACCGTGATTACGAAATATCACCTGGCGTGACAATCTCGACACAATCGATGGTCAACCACTTCTGGGAACGCAAATATACAAATTTGACAGACCCATACAATAGACATAGTCGAAGCCACACCAGTTGGGCGACCATTAAGTTAAATATGCTATATATATATGCGCCTGAATTCCTCAAAGTCAACGTCCAGAATCCGCACGGATGGAAAATAGATCGTAGGGATGTCAATACCCGGCTAAAAAATCAACATTTCCTACCGGACTGATGACTAGGGAACCCTTGACTCACATAACTCATATCTAACCATACTACTAACTAGTTGCATACAGAACAGCCTAAAAACAAAATAAAGCTTACTGAGCAACTCGGCTCTCGGGGTAGATAAGGTATAGTTATGTCGAAAGAGCTGCCTGCATCGAACTAGTAGTATCGTTATATCGTAATTCAGCATTGAATGAAAAACAGATCTTTTAAAAAACGGAGCAAGCAAACTAAAAAGTGCCTGCAAATTTATTAGGCTAGGACAATTCATATATGTCCCTAATCAAATAAAAAACGAAATCAAAATAAAATAAACAATAAAACTGAAAATTATGTCCCCACTGGACATAGATACGACTTTCTTAAGTCTTCCTGCACCAAAACTTATATTAATTGTAGATGATCTTTCTTAGAAAGATTTGATCAAGTTAAATACATTTTCTTAAACACCGTGTGTTTCTCCCCAAAGTAATACACTTCTAATTCTATATTTCACAAAATTCTCCCTACATAATACATCGGTATTATTTACTTCGCATTATTGCGTCAAATCTACTTATTTTATTTAGTAATACTAATGAAATTATTATTATTTACAAATGTCAATTATATACACCATCGCGACCTGCATGATTTTCTCCTCCTGCTTTATTTATTATGAAGTTTGTTTCACTTCTCTTCTCTTTAGCTCACACAATATTTCTGTTTGTTAATGAATTATATCGTTACATCCAAGTGAATATGTGTATCAAACAGTTAAGTTCATTACTATCCCATTTTTACATTTCCGGTTTACTAATAACTGTAATAATAACTTGAACTACGACGCATGACTTTCAGATAGCTTTATACAATTCTATATGTGTGCGTGGCATTGAATCCTCACTATTCACACTTCCAATTCTTTACAAATTCAACTTCCAACTTACTTTGTTGACATACTGTACTTCCATATTTTCTCGCTGTTGTCCCTTTAACCTTCACACTCTGTGAATAACTTTTACGTGTCTCTAATACACTTCTTTCAACAATAAATCTTCGCATACCCTTCTTAACTAGCACATTCACAAAATTCTAAAACCATCTCAAATACATTCGACAATGTAAGAGAATCAGTAACCCTACTGAATATTACTGCTGTAATACCTTCAAGAAACAAACTCCTCCGCGTACATCCATTCTATCGATTATACAACTCCGTGCTATTCTTTGCTTATTTATCCAACCAAACGATACTTACGTAGTATTTCTTTATATTCTATCTCTCACAAATACGTCATACTTCCTTCTAATACTTTAATTATACACCTCTGTTACAACTTATAGCTTCTTTCTGCATTAAGTCTGCTCGTGTTCGTTGCTCAATAAAAATACACTTTACCTCACGTTCTTAATTTCATCTGATATGAAATATCTTTACTGTGGTCTCTCAAGACTTCTCTATAACAATAGGTTGATCTGTAATATCACACCTCTCCTTCTGTTCATCAGCTATGTTTCAAAAATACACATGCTGTTTATACTGGGTTTCACAATATTCTCGTTGCCTATACTAGAGTGTCCCAAACGCAATTGTCGACCACACCTGACAATAGTTAACGTTTCTTTTTACATTATATTTCGTTCATCTAACGAATTTGCTTTATTCCGGATAACAATATCCCTTCTGTATCTCTCATTTCATTCATGACAGAGCTTCGCTTGTTACTAATAGTTACAACTTATTACGACTTGTTACACACATTAACGAAATTACTTCACTCTCCGGTGTAAATTAAATAAATGGAAAGTTTTAAAGAAGTTAGCTTATACGAGTGAAAAATAGTTAATGGGAAAATATTAACAATAAACGTTAGAAAAATACGTCACAAACGATAATCGTTGACGCAAAGAAAATTTTCAAAATTTATAGCAACAACAATAACATGAACTAGGAATAAAATAGTCAGAAGTTGGTCAAACACTGGAATAACCCATAAACAAATACTAGCTACATAGTTGTTAAAAATCACTGGTCTACCATGTGTCTGGAACGCTTGATACAGAATCTGTGGACCTTAACAGATGAGGAATTCGCCAAGTGCGCTGGGAGTGCGCCCGCATGCCAATGAATGCGTGCCAGCATTCCCCGAGTTCCTGCTGCTCTGCTTGCAGGTGAGACTGCTCGACCGGTATCCAGCTGATCTGCACCAGCCTTTCTCCGCGCTACCTGTCAATGACCCTAGCTCGCGCCTGCATATTCTCGATCTACGATCTGGCTTCTGCATTCGCTTCTTTACGACCCTTCTTCATTCGGCCGCTCTCTAGAAGTTCCTGATGTTAGTTTGTAGATAGTGATATGCTTACGATGAGAAATCACCTCCACATGTGAATTTATTCTCGTTGTAGTAGTTTGTTTGTGGTTTCCAAGCTTACTGCTGTTTGTATTGCAATGAAGTTTCATTGTTGTATCGCTTTGATCATCGCTGGACTTCGCTTAGTGTAGATTTAACCTCCCTTCATAGTGAAATTCACTAAAGTCGTTAGCTATAGTTTCTCCCCTCCGACCTGATCTTGAATACATCTTAGTGAATGTCTTGTAGATGTTTTCCTAAAATATTTCAGTGTAGTCAAAATACTTTCCTCTGCGTTCTCGTGTGTGTCAGGCAGCGAATGACACCATCGACATCCATAAAGGGGCACAAAGTAGAAAATTTCTCATCTCTAACTCCACTAAAAGTCTCCCTTTGCACCAATCGTATGAGATACTTCTCTGCTACGTTGAATTCCTTCTGTTGTAGCTCACTTTGACCCGCCACATTTTTCTTTCTACGTGAATTACTGAACCGCAGATTCCAACCAGTGACCCGTACAACTTTCTCTTAATCTTTGGAGATTTTGTAGAACTGACCCATATCACTATCGCTGCATAGAAGTGCCGAGGTGATATCATTTCTTCATCCGGTTCTGGTTCTTCTGAAGGCCACTCTCACTGTGACTGCTTCAGCCATGATGGGCCTCCCACCATTTAGACTCCAGCAATTGTTCAGCAGAGCATCCACGACTAGGATGATCAGCAGGATTCATATTGCCTGGTACATGCCTCCAAGCTTCCTTCGCTATCAGATTCTTGATCTCTTGAACTCAGTTCCATACAAAGACTCCCCAATGATCTTCCCGCTGTATCCATGTGAGGACAGTAGTCGAGTCAGTCCAGAAGAAGAAATCTGGATGTAGTTCTTCAAATTATGTCTTCAAAGATGCCATTAACCTAGCTCCAATGGTTGCAGCTAACAATTCCAGCTTTGGAATAGTCATTCATCTGGGCGGTGACACTCTAGACTTTGCCTGTATCAGCTGTACATATACATAGGAATTGTATTCCAAGCGTAAGAACACTGTTGCGGCATATGCAAGTTGACTGGCATCACAAAAGTTATGTACCGAGCACCTTATTACCTTATCGCTAAATCTCATGAGTTAGCGTGGTATCTTCACATCTTCAAGTACAGGAAGTTATTGTGACCATAACAAGAATGCATTTCTCAGACCGTCTGGAACTTCTTCATCCCATCCTCCTTTCATGGCTCAACACTG
This sequence comes from Meconema thalassinum, assembly GCA_946902985.2. NCBI lineage: Eukaryota > Metazoa > Arthropoda > Insecta > Orthoptera > Tettigoniidae > Meconema > Meconema thalassinum. The sequence continues at coordinate 1,216,229,252 of OX336388.2, forward strand.
CTGTAACAAAAGCTTTGGATATAGCGAAACAGGGCACGTGAAGCCAATAGGATCAAACACACTCTGTGCTATTGACAATATAGGCTAGTTTTTCGAGTGATCGCCTTAATATCCATAGGTTTGTAGCCACTCACACGCAGGCCCTGTGGTGTTGGGGTAGCGCGCCTGTCTCACCCGGAGGCCCCGGGTTCGATTCCCGGCTCCGTCAGGGATTTTAGAAACTGACGTGAGGGCTGGACCGGGGTGCACTCAGCCTCTTGAGGACAATTGAGTAGCTGTCTGACAGTGAGGCAGCGCCCCGATCACGAAAACCAAGATTAACGGCCGAGGAGACCCAATACGCTGATCACTCGTCACCCCAATATCTGCAGGCCAAATGGCTGGGCAGCGGTCGCTTGGTAGGCCTAGGCCCCTCACGGGCTGTACTGCCAGGGGTTATTTTTTTATGTAGCCACTCACAGCTAGAGTATCGAATTTTTTGTCCTAAATAAGGCCTAGAACAGGAGTAGCTGTCGTATTTTCTGGGTTAGAATCTGAATATTCCCAATCTCTCAAGTCAAATTTAGCTTGTGCCAGTAGTCTTATTGCTTCTTCTTGAAAACGGTGCAAGTCCTCAGTAGATTGTAAACTGGTTATACAGTTATACACATAAAAACTTTTTCTAAGCTTCTCGATGGTAGCTATAGAATACTTCCCATCTCTCATACCTTCAAGATGTTTCAAATGTAAATTGATCACTGCACCCAACAAGAACGGGCTGCTAGTCACCCCAAACACAACACTTGTATGGCTGAATATTTTCAATTCTCCCTCAATGTCAACCCACAAAAACCTGAGGAAGTCCCGGTTCTCTTCACATAAGCTGATTAGCAAGAATGCTCTCTTTATGTCTGATATTACTCCAATTTGGTAGAGCCTAAAACGAAGAAGTAATGTAGGTATAATTTCAATTAGATTAATGCCCTTCTCTAAACACTGGTTCAGCGAAGGAGAGCCACGCTCTCTAGACGAAGCATCGAAAACAGGTCGAACTCGCGTTGTGCTATTTTCTTAAAAAATGGTCGATGAGGTAAATAGTGCCCTTCATCCCACTTCTTCAATGATTCCTTCTTGAGTCCAGTCCTTCAGAATTTCATCATATATTTCTTTGGAATCAGCTTCTTGATGGTGTGTTCCAATCTTCTTTTCCCCAAATTGCAATTTCTTGGAACTCATTCATTCATCTCCAAGTCCGGTCAACATTTCCAAAAAATTGCGCTGCGATGGCCTTGTTACTTCCTCTAAAAACATCTTCCATTGTGCATGGGTTCTCCAGGAGGGGGCAGGTAAGTAGGTGAGTTGTGTCTTGTTCAGCTCCACATTCACAAGAGCTGTCTGCGTCTGCTGGAAGGATCCCCCATTTTTGCAGGTTGGTCTTGCATCGAGGGACACCCACTCTTAAGCGGTTGAGGGACCTCCACACAGGATAAGGTAAGTCGGCGCCATGAGCCAGTTCTTCCTTTGGTGTCATGTCTGGGCAGTGAGCTCCTCCATCTGTTAAGACGAGTTGTCTCTGGTGTTGTCTCCAACGTCGTAGTCCTAGCAAGGAAACTCTTGCGGGATCTGAGGCGAGACCTTGCTGCCTGGTGACCATAAAGTGGATGTCGATGGTCATTCTCCTGCTTTGTTCTCTCGGCGTCCGCAGCAGTGGCCCTCCGGATGTTGCGTGGGGCTATTCCAACAATAGGGTAGAGTTTGTGCACTGGTGTTGGTTTCAGGCATCCCGAGATTATCCTTGCAGTGTCGTTGACAGCAGTATCAACCTGCTTAGCATGTGCTGAAGCGTTCCACACAGGAGCGGCATACTCAGCGGCTGACACACACACAGTGCAAGTCCGGAAGTCCTCAGGATGTGCGGGCTGGCTCCCCAAGCGCTGCCGATCAGCATCTTGAGTATACCATTGCGAGCACTGACCTTCTGTTTCGTGTTCAGGCATTGCTGTCTGTAGGTTAGAGCACGGTCTAGTGTGACACCTAGGTAAATTGGTGTTGGGCAATGTTTCAGTCGCTCACCTCGCCATGTGATGTCCCTGTTTCGTAGATGGAACGCACACACTTGTGTCTTATTAGGGTTCGGCTTCAGATAGTTGGCATCATAGTATTTGGAGAGTTCGTCCATCGCTAAAGTCAGCTTTCCTTCCACTTCTTCAAAGGATGAGCTCTGAGCAGCCACTGCTGTGTCGTCGGCATAGATGAAGAGCCTAGTACCTGCCGGAATTGACTGATCATTTGTGTAGATATTGTACTGCGCTGGAGCCAGCACGCTACCCTGAGGGAGACCGTTCTTCTGGTTTCGCCATCTACTCCTTTTCCCCTGTAGCGAGACTTGGAATCTTCTGTTCTGAAGGAAGATACTGATTAGGGATGTCAGTTGGTGGTCCTTGGTAAGGTCATACACTTTCTTTGACAGCTTCGTATGATTCACAGTGTCGTATGCAGCAGTTAAGTCAACGAAGGCGACTCACGTTATCTGACCGCGCTCAAAACCATCTTCGATGTGTTGGGTGAGATTCAAGATCTGGCTACAACATGATTTGCCAGCACGAAAACTTTCTTGTTGTGGAATGAACTTCTCTTCGAGGATAATACTGACTCGGTTAAGTACCAGGCGTTCCAGTATCTTGAAGGTATGGCATAACAGGGATACAGGTCGAAAATTTTTCGGGTCGTTTGGTTCTTTCCCAGGCTTGAGTAGTGCAATGACTCGAGATTTCCTCCACATTTTAGGAATATGTAGCTTGGCAACACATGTGTTGGCCTCATATTGAGTAGGAAACTTGGACAGCGGGTGGAATATTATGAGCAATATAGTGAACGGATTATTGTAGCAAAAATCAATACTAAACCTACCTGCACCACAGTGGTACAAGTCTATATGCCTACCAGTCAAGCTGATGATGTGGATGTTGAAAAGGTCTACGAAGAAATAGACGAAATTCTGAGGTATATCAAGGGTGATGAAAATGTTATAGTAATGGGAGATTGGAATGCTGTGGTAGGAAAAGGGAGAGAAGGGAAGATAGTAGGAGATTTCGGATTAGGTGAAAGGAATGATCGAGGAAGCAGGCTGGTAGAATTCTGCACCGAGCATGAATTGGTCATAGCTAACACTTTATTCAATAACCACAATAGAAGAATATACACATGGATGAGACCAGGAGATACAGGGCGTTACCAAATCGACTTCATTATGGTCAAGCAGAGGTTTCGAAACCAGATTTTGGATTGTAAAACATATCCTGGTGCTGACATAAACTCTGACCACAATCTGGTTGTAATGAAATGCAGATTAAAGTTGAAGAAACTGAAGAAAAGTCAAAAGCCAAAAAGGTGGGCAATAGACAGACTGAAAGAGAAGGGTGTAAACGAAAGATTCAAGAAGAGTATAAAGGAAGGACTAATGAAAAACCCTAAACAAACTTCAATTGCAGACGAATGGGCACTTTTGAAGAATGAAATAACAAAATCCGCTGAAGAAAACATTGGTAGGAAAGAAAGAATAGGTAGAAAACCGTGGATCACTCAGGATATACTAGAATTGATGGATGAAAGGCGGAAACACAAGAATGTAAGAGATGAAAAGGGGAAAGCAGAATACAGACGTCTGAGAAATGAGGTTAACAAGAAGTGCAAGGAAGTGAAAGAAGAATGGTTGAAAGAGAAATGTACAGGTATAGAAAAGTGTCTGACATTAGGAAAAGTAGACACAGCTTATCGAAGGATTAAGAATACTTTTGGGGAAAAGAAGACTAAGTGCTGTAATATTAGGGACACAAATGGAAAACCTCTAACAGATAGGGAAGAAAAGGTTGAGAGATGGAAAGCTTACATAGAGTGCTTGTATAAGGGAAAGGAGATTGAGAATCATGTAATGGAAAGGGAGGAGGAAATTGTTGAGGATGCAAAAGGAGATTTAATATTGAGATCAGAATTTGACAGAGCATTGGAGGACTTAGGCAGGAACAAAGCACCAGGCATAGATGATATACCGATTGAGTTGCTACGCTGCATAGGAGATGAAGGTCTGATCAGGTTATTTCACTTGGTGTGTAGGATTTATGAGACAGGTGAGGTACCCCCTGATTTCAAGAAGAATGTAATCATTCCTATACCAAAGAAAGTGGGAGCTGACAGATGTGAAGATTACCGTACAATCAACTTGATTACTCATGCTTCAAAGATCCTGTCTAGAATAATTTACAAGAGGGTGGAAAGCCAGATAGAAACGGAGTTGGGTGAAGACCAGTTTGGTTTCAGGAGAAATGTAGGAACAAGGGAAGCTGTACTAAGTCTTAGGCTGATTTTGGAAGGTAGAATAAGGAAAGATAAGAGAACGTTCATGGCTTTTGTAGACTTAGAAAAGGCTTTTGATAACGTTGATTGGACTAAATTGTTTGACATTTTGAAATCGATTGGAATAAAGTACAGGGATAGGAGGGTGATATACAATCTGTACAGAAACCAGACAGCAGTCATTCGAGTTGAAGGACATGAGAGAGAAGCTGGTATTCAGAAAAGTGTAAGGCAAGGCTGCAACTTATCACCCATACTTTTCAATCTTTACATTGAACAAGCAATGAAGGAAATTAGAGAAAAAAAAGTCCTCTCGGCACGCCGGAAGGCGGAGGTAGATTTCACCGGACAAACTTGGGGATAGGCGAAAATAGGCAGAATATGCAGGTTTTCGTAGAAGGATCAGACCTCATTCATTGCGAGAAGGTATTTTATAATTGGAGCTTAATTAACTTTGTTTTTCGTCATTTTATGCTTATTTTAAACATTTTATTGTCTTATGGGAACGGTAACCTTCTTGTCATTTGGGGTCCATTTTTATACTTGTGGTCACACTGTCCTTATGCAAGGTTTCGACACTGATGTGTAACTATGTAACGGTCTGTTACTTCTTCACGCAAAATTATATCTCCCGCAGAGATTTTGGTTGGTTCCTCAGTTTAGGGGCTGCGACAACGCGGTCATGTAACCCCGTGTACTTAGGGATGGCTGTATTAGTCTGTAATTCTGGTAAGGACTGCAGACGGTCAATTTCAAGCAGTAGTTCCTAATGTTGCTACCAGGTACTAACGTCAACGACATCTACCTGTGAACTTGGCTACTAGATGCCACCGCAGCCAGCAACTCGCAACGAACGTTGGAACTTCCCCTCCAAAGGACAGCATACTGAGGGATTTTTAGCGCTCTTAGAAAATCCGACGACTTCGGCCGGCTTTGAACTCGCGACCTTGGGCATAGACATTCAGCATGCTTGCTACCAGTTACGTCGCCGAAGCCGCTTCACACTTAGTCAGATGGAATTCTGAATCTGATCTCGTGCAAGTGCGTTATCTTGGCAACGTCTGATGGCTCATCCCTCATCAATTTAGTAGTGTTGCCATGGCAACCACTGATAGCTCTTGGCATTTTCTTATAATTCCGAAATCATTTTTCTCATCCCTTGGCATAATGGTGGGTCATATCAAAAATTCTTTCAGACAAAATTTTAGGTAATTATTAGTGGAATATTGTCCATTTTGTACGGTTTTGATATTGTGCCTATTAAGAGAGATATGATTAATGTTTCCCGAAAAACCCACTTTTTCCCACCCCTTTGGTCAATGGTTGGTGCTATAAAAAAAACTCTTCAAACATAAATTTTTGGGCTTTATCCGACACATAGTATGAACATTGAACGGATTCGATATTTCACATATTAGGAGAGTTATAGCAATATTTCACTTTTTCAAAAAAATAGCCCCCCATTTTCACTCCCTTCGACCGATTTAGCCCAGTAACGAACTCGACCGAGATTTTATAGGTATACATATTCGGTAAAATATTCAAAGTGATTGGTGCAAAATTACGGCAGTTATCGTGTACACAAGAAACTGATATGCATATATATATATAAATATATATAGTCTCCACATATACATATATAAATTATATATAAACTTTTGAACTGACGGTGGTTTTGGGGTCTGGGGGATGTGAAACGCGAAGATATGTCGAAATTTTCCGGAAGTCAAAACATGGTACCCATTGCAATAGTTAGCTTTCTAATGAAATCTACCTCTGGTTGGTTCCTCAGTTTAGGGGCTGCGACAACGCGGTCATCTAACCCCGTGTACTTTGGGTGAGTGTAGAATCTGTCTGATAAACGGTGTGAATTGTAATGGCTGTAGTAGTCTTAATTCAGGTAAGGACTGCAGACGGTCAATTTCAAGCAGTAGATCCTAATGTTGCTACCAGGTACTACCGTCGACGACACCTAGCTGTGAACTTGGCTACTAGATGCCACCCCAACCAGCAACTCGCAACGAACGTTGGAACTTCCCCTCCAAAGGAAAGCATACTGAGGGATTTTAGCTCTCTTAGAAAATCCGACGACTTCGGCCGGCTTTGAAACCGCGACCTTGGGCATAGACATTCTGCATGCTACCAGTTACGTCACCGAAGCCGCTTCCCACTTAGATGAAAATACTGAATCTGATCTCGTGCAAGTGCGGTGTCATGGCAACGTCTGATGGCTCATCCCTCATCAATTTAGTAGTGTTGCCATGGCAACCTCTGATAGCTCTTGGCATTTTCTTATAATTCCGAAATCATTTTTCTCATCCCTTGGCATAATGGTGGGTCATATCAAAAATTCTTTCAGACAAAAGTTTTAGGTAATTATTAGGGGAATATTGTCCATTTCGTACGGTTTTGATATTGTGCCTATTAAGAGATATATGATTAATATTTCCCGAAAAACCCACTTTTTCCCACCCCTTTGGTCAATGGTTGGTGATATAAAAAAACTCTTCAAACATAAATTTTTGGGCTTTATCCGACACATAGTATGAACGTTGAACGGATTCGATATTTCACATATTAAGAGAGTTATAGCAATATTTCACTTTTTGGAAAAAAGCCCCCCATTTTCACCCCCTTCTACCGATTTAGCCCAGTAACGAACTCGACCGAGATTTTATAGGTATACATATTCGGTAAAAAGTGATTGGTGAAAAATTACGGCAGTTATCGTGTCCACAAGAAACATATATATATATATATATATATATATATACTTTTGAACTGACGGTGGTTTTGGGGTCTGGGGGATGTGAAACGCGAAGATATGTCGAAATTTTCCGGAAGTCGAAACATGGTAGCCTACCCATTGCAATAGTTTGATTTCTAATGAAATCTACCTCTGGTTGGTTCCTCAGTTTAGGGGCTGCGACAACGCAGTCATCTAACCCTGTGTACTTAGGGTGAGTGTAGAATCTGTCTGATAAACGGTGCGAATTGTAATGGATGTATTAGTCTGTAATTCAGGTAAGGACTGCAGACGGTCAATTTCAAGCAGTAGTTCCTAATGTTGCTACTAGGTACTACCGTCAATGACACCTAGCTGTGAACTTGGCTACTAGATGCCACCCCAACCAGCAACTCGTAACGAACGTTGGAACTTCCCCTCCAAAGGAAAGCATACTGAGGGATTTTAGCGCTCTTAGAAAATCCGACGACTTCGGCCGGCTTTGAAACCGCGACCTTGGGCATAGACATTCTGCATGCTACCAGTTACGTCACCGAAGCCGCTTCCCACTTAGTCAGATGTCAAAGTCAACCCCTGGTACCATCCAGCCCATGACGGGCTAAGGCCGACCAAGCGACCGCTGCCCAGCCATTTGGCCTGCAGATATTGGGGTGACGCGTGATCAGCGCGTCGGGTCCCCTCGGCCGTTAATATTGGTATTCGTGATCGGGGTGCTGTCTCACTGTCAGACAGCTACTCAATTGTCCTCACGAGGCTGAGTGCACCCCGTTCCAACCCTCACGTCAGTTTTAAAATCCCTGACGGAGCCGGGGATCGAACCCGGGGCCTCCGGGTGAGAGGCAGGCGCACTACCCCAACACCACGGGGCCGGCTTAGTCAGATGGAAATACTGAATCTGATCTCGTGCAAGTGCGTTGTCATGGCAACGGCTCATCCCTCATCAATTTAGTAGTGTTGCCATGGCAACCTCTGATAGCTCTTGGCATTTTCTTATAATTCCGAAATCATTTTTCTCATCCCTTGGCGTAATGGTGGGTCATATCAAAAATTCTTTCAGACAAAAGTTTTAGGTAATTATTAGGGGAATATTGTCCATTTTGTACGGTTTTGATATTGTGCCTATTAAGAGTGATATTATTAATGTTTCCCGAAAAACCCACTTTTTTCCACCACTTTGGTCAATGGTTGGTGCTATCAAAAAACTTATTTGACATAAATTGTTGGCACTTTTCCGACACATATTATGAACTTTGAATGGATTCGATATTTCACGTATTGAGAGAGTTATAGCGAAATTTCAATTTTTCGAAAAAAGCCCCCCATTTTCACCCCCTTCGACCGATTTTTTCCATTAACGAACTCGACCGAGATTTTATAGGGATACATATTATGTAAAAAATTCAAAGTGATTGGTGCAAAATTACGGCAGTTATCGTGTCCACAAGAAACTGATATACATATATACATATATATATACATACATAAATTATATATAAACTTTTGAACTGACGGTGGTTTTGGGGTCTGTGGGATGTGAAACGCGAAGATATGTCGAAATTTTCCGGAAGTCGAAACATGGGACCCATTGCAATAGTTAGCTTTCTAATGAAATCTACCTAATTTAAAGTGGGAGTGAAGATTCAAGGATAAATAATTTCAACTCTGAGATTTGCTGATGACATCGTCATCTTGGCCGACAAGCCTGAGGATTTGAATGAGTTTTTGAATGGTATGGACTCCGTCTTACGGAAAGAATTCATGATGAAAATAAATAAATAAATAAATAAATAAATAAATAAATGTAAAACAAAAATACTGGAATGCAGCCGAAATAAATCAGAAACCTCTATGGAGATCAAATTGGCAGGTGAAAAGCTGAAGGAAATAGGAGACTTCTGTTACTTAGGAAGCAGAATAACCAGTGATGGACGAAGCAAAGAGGATATAAAAAGTAGGTTGGCTCAGGCAAAGAAAGCATTTCTACAAAAAAGGAATCTGCTGACATTGAATATAGATTTAAGTATTAGGAAGTCATTTTTGAAAGCCTTTGTCTGGAGCGTGGCGCTCTATGGAAGTGAAACTTGGACTATTGGTGCAGCAGAAAAGAGGAGAATTGAAGCATTTGAAATGTGGTGTTACAGGAGAATGATGAAGATCAGATGGGTAGATAGGGTTACAAACAAAGAGGTATGAAGACGAGTGGGAGAGGAGAGATGTTTTTGGCGACTGCTAATGAAGAGAAGAGATAGGTTGGTAGGACACATACTAAGACACCCAGGAATAGCAAGCTTAGTTATGGAAGGAAGGGTCGAGGACAAGAACTGTAGGGGTAGACCAAGGTTAGAATATGTTAAACAGATTGCCTCGGATGTAGGGTGTCAGAGCTATGTAGAGATGAAACGATTAGCTCAGGATAGGGAGGCATGGAGAGCTGCATCAAACCAGTCAAAAGACTGAAGACTCAAACAACACAACAACACATGTGTTCATTAGGCTTAGTAACCACTCCAGTGTTTTACGGCCAAAGTTCTTTATCTGTTCTACTCGTAGGTCATCGACACCAGCAGCCTTGTACATCTTCAAGCTGGAGATGGCAGCTTCAAGTTCAACCATCGAGAAGGGATCTCGAAGAAAGTGATTCTCTGCTTCCAAATCACGCTGAAAAGCTCCTGTGGTAACCCTCCCTTTTTTTACCATTCAGCAGGAGCTGGGTCGCCACTTGATCAGGTGTCACTCCAGTGAAGTTCTTCTGTGTTTTTACAGGATCGCCGCTAAGGTTTTTAAGCAATTTCCAGGCCTGTCTACTATTCAGCTTCATGTCGAGGTTCTCTACCAGGTTGCTCCACTTGGACATTCGAGTTGCTGTGATGGTTTGCAATAGTGTTTCTCCAGCTTGGATAGTTTCTTCAGCAAATGGATCCTCTTCATAGAGGGCCTGATACTTTTCTAGCAGCTGTTTGTCATCACCGGACATGCCTGGAACGTATTGAGTTCTACATCTCCTCGGAATAGTTTTCCTTGAAACTTGTTGGACGCATTCAACAAGGGTGTCGTACATTTCAGGTTGTGGAGGAATGTTTATTATCTCCGAGTCAAGCTCTTCGTTGAACTTCGTCCAGTCAACCTTCTTGAAGTTAAACCTCCTCTTGAATGGTACCCCTTCAGGCATCACCACGGAATTCACGGTGCAGATGACAGGCCTATGTTGAGTACGAGGAATAGGGTCACCCATAGTCTTCACACATTGCCGAGATACTTTTGAGGACACAAAGATATTGTCTGGATTGTACCCTCTTTTCCACCTGCCACTGTTGAAGGAAGAAGGGAGCTTTGGGTCGTGGATCAGATGCAAGTCATGAGCCTCAGTCCATATTTCTAGACTTGTTCCATTTGCATCAGAATCTGGGTATCCCCAGGCTGTGCTTCTACAGTTGAAATCGCCAATGACAAAGTTTACGTCCTGGTGGTTGAAGTTGGCTGGTGTTCCAAAGCTGAAAGTGGTCTCAGGTGGTTTGTAGACTGATGTGATACAGAAGAATGGAGTACGCACTGTGAGGAGCTCGATGTCATTGTCTTCAGTCAATGAGGCTGAGATGATGTTCATGTTAGTTCTGGCAAAGATGGCACTGCCATATTTGTCGTGAGGCCTTTCCAGGATTGGTTCCATACCAGCAATTCTTGGACGGTATCTAGTACTCCCCCTGTGTGTTTCCTGGACTAGCAGGATGTCACATGCATGTTTTTGGCACAGATTAGCTAATATGACCTCTTTCTCTCGAGAAAGTCCCTCGATGTTTATAGAGATAAACACAAGTGGTCTTGAAAAAGACCTTTCGGAATTGTGCAATCCATTTGGATGGAGACCGGTTGTGAAAGGATCTGCCGTCAGTGCATTTCGTTGCATCGTCTGACGTTGCCCAGGGTACGCCCGACTGCTATTCATTTCTTTACATCTATAATTGCAATCTGCTGGTGGGTGTCCTTCAATCCATGGCAACCTCACTTCATAGCATCCCTCTTCATTTGTCTTAATGATAAAACGTACAAGGCACTGCCGGCAGGACGTTAGGTCCTCATTTGAGTACGTAATTCAATTGCTTATATGAGGACGAAGCATCCTGCTGGCAAGACCGTTCGTTTTTCCATTATAAAGAGGGAAATGTAACGAATTAGCGCAAGCAAGTCTGAAGTTTGTAGCTCTGACCGTTCAGTAATGGCGGCGATTAAACGTAAGGGTGACCGTGTTTATGTTTTTGCTACCTATTTCGATGCTCCAAACAGAGGAAATGCACGGAGTCGCTCGTTATTCGCTAGTAATTATGATACCACTAAATACATTTGGCGTTCCACCATAAACAAGACCTGTAGAAGCTTTGTTGGCCGATTAAGTGAATTTACCTGTAGAGGTAACCTCACACGTCCTTGTGAATCTTTCTAAAGAAGACCAGCGGCTGCGCGTTCAGAGAAAATGTCTGATTTGCTCGAGAGTGCATAGAAAGCAAATGAAAGCAAACTACAGCTGTTATGTGTAGCCCACAAACTGGCAGAGATTGTTTTGAATTCCATATAAGAAGTGGTATACCCTTACGACGTACCCTTACGTAGATGTGTACTGAAATGACTACAGTCGAGAAGCAAGATATCGAACATTTCTTCATTTATATATTTTAGATGTTAATTTTAGATATATTAGATATTACTTCTTTGAAATGGCTAAAGTTGTAGGGAAATAAATCCCATTTTTTATACATTTTTATACAGCCTATTTTAGATCTTAAAATTTTTACAACGTTTTTGCTTCTCATACATTTATATAGTCTCTGTACTGTAAGAAAACACGTTTATACGTTATACGTTTTATAGTCAATAAGTGATTACGAGACAGTTATTGTATTAGTCAATATGAGTCATATTACACTGTTTTAGAATATTTACAGACTTTTATTGTTTGCCCAGTACCAGATCTGCAGTATTATTACGCTCTGATAACCCAAAGTACTGCCGGAAGGATGCGTCCTGCTGGAAGGCCAGTTCAAACATTTGCCATAAGGGTCCTAAGTCCTGCTAGAATGACGCGCCGCTGTGTACAAAAGTACTTCCGGAAGGTCCTTCTAGCAGGACGAGTGACTGTACGCTCTATCATTAACAGTATCCATAAAGTAATCATGAGTTGCCTGTTCTCTCTCTTCTCTATTCTTCCTTTCACCCGGGTCTTGAATACTAAGTGCATCCAGCTTCCAAAGTTTGCTTATAGATTCGGTATGAACAAACATTGAAAGTGCTGTCATAGAATTGGAAGATTTGGGCCCTTTATTTTTCCTGTGACAATTCATCCCAGATAAGTCTCAATTGCAACAAGCCCACATTGTAAAATCTCCCTTTTGCCAGTGAGAAGTTTTCCATATATATCTGCTCCCAACAAAACTTCAACTGGATTATCTTCATCGAAGAGCTGGATACCCTTTTCAGTGGTTGCAGTCAACCATGGTCCAGGCTCAATGACGGCTATGCGAGAACAAATGTTTTCTTCGTCCAGTGCTTCGAAATTACAAGCATAGGTCCCCTCAAGACTTTTTAACCCCAAACAAACCATGGATCAGTGTCTCTTCACCAATGGACCCATGTCCCATACACTGAGCAGTGTCCTTCCTAATGTAGGAACGTTCCGAGCTTGGGTCCATGAGGACACGGACTTGTTTTTCCTGCTCTCCTCTAATGGTCACCATGAGTGTAAAAATACCTGACTACAGTTCGCATTTGATAGGGAATTCTCAACCGTTCCCCCTTCTTTTGGGGTTGACTGCCTGTGACTTCTGGGACATGCTTTCCCTCACAAATAATACATTTCAACAGTGTTTTACATTTCCTACTAATGTGGCCAATCTTAAGACAAGAAAAGCAACTGTTACTTCTGTTTGAAATGTTCCTCTTGCCATCAATCTCCATTATCTGGGACTTAAAACAATCATCGCTTGCGTGATTTCCTGCACAAAAAAACACATACGTTTTTGTTTGGCTTAAAATTGACAAGACCAGCTGCTGTTGGAATATTTGTAGCGGTATTATGACTGTTTAACTCTGCTCCTAATGTTTAATGCTACCCTTGGAGTGGTTTCCTATCTTGAAGCCTTGTACTGCCATACGATATTCGCTCCTCATTTTCAACCTCGCGTTTCAAAAAAAATCACGAGGATATCAAGTCTGGTTTTACCATAAGTTTGAGCCGAACTGGTGTTGTAACTTCTCTGTCAAGCTCTCAAGACATCTTCACTGAGACACGACTCAACAAGTGGAAACAGCATTGCAGCATATTTATCTGTAGCTACTCCTAATGTTTTCACTGGTCATATAGGGAGGAAAGACTGGCTTGATTGTGCTTCAGATTCATCGCTCGAGTCAATTTGAGCAATTCCCTGACCTAGAATTCTCCCAAAATGTCTTTGCGACCAAACCTAGCTTTCAAGCACTCAATAGCCTTGCTATAGTTACTGCCTGTAGGGGGAAAACTTTCCACCACTTCCCTAGCTCTAGTGTTTGGCTCCATAGCGTGTAACAAATACTGAAATTTGTCAGAATCATCTATGACAGAGTAGTCATTTATTTTCTTAAATTGAACCCGGAAGGTTAACCAGTCCTTACTTTCCCCTCCAAATTTATTTAACTCAAGAGCAGGTAGTTTAAATTTTCCCTTGGTTATGTTCGAAATAGACATACTATCATCAACAGCATTTAGGCTCCTTTGCAAGTAAAGACTTATTATTTTGTACTTGCCTGAGTTTTCATCAGCGATCTGTACCTCGGTGTTCGCGCATATCATACATCTAATGAAATTGCATGTGCTTTAATCATTTAAAGCATTCACCCTTCACGTCAATGGAAACACACATTAAGAGTCTTTCGCAGATCGGCCAGATCCACACACTCCAAGAGAATGTGTGCAACGGTTAGGTGGGCGCCGCAAGAACTCACAGGGGGGATCTTCTCTCTTTAGGAAGTGGGAGTGCGTAGCAATCCCATAGCCAATCCGGATTAACACAGCTTCCTTCCGGAGAGATCGGAAGGAAGATTTCCACACCTTCGTTGTCTCCTTGATGCCTCTCAGTTTGTTGGGTGGAGGCGTGGCACGCCACGCTTCCTCCCAATGCGACAGGATCGAATGTCACAACTGAGAGCGCACATCACTAGCAGGCACCTTGCACGGCAGCGAGGGCAGTACGACTGGCTCTCTCGTCGCCTGATCAGCAAGCTCCTATTGCCGCAATACCCGTGTGGCTAAGAAGCCACATAAAGTTCACCCCGGTTCCAGCGTTGCACGCACTGACGAGCAGGTCGTGCACACGCTGGACCAGCGGGTGCTTCGGGAAACACACTCGATCGCGTGCAGCGCACTAAGAGAGTCAGTACACACAAGAAAGTGCTGGTGATCTTCTGATAACGTGTACCGCAGAGCCTCTAAGATGGCATAGAGCTCCGCTGTGTACACGCCACAGGCCTCGGGAAGTGAAAAGAGAAACCGACGATCCTCAACCACAAATGCACAGCCTACTTTCTCGTTTACCCTCGAACCGTCCGTGAATAGAAGCCGTGATCCAGGATACCGGCTCACCATGGACTGGAACAGCCTCCGATGGACGGAGGAGTCCGTGTCCGACTTGGGGCCTGTGTGAAAATCCAGGATAGTAGTGGGCTAAGGCCGGTTCTATTTACTCTCCTACTTTCATATAAACTTTGCCGATATCTCCCAAACGCATGATCGGATCTTAACAAACGAGGTGTTGTTGGCGTAGGGATGACGTCCTCTTTGCGAAGAATGTGTGTAGGCTTTTCTTTTTGAAAATTGTTGATTTTGAAATTGGCGCTATTTTGGAAACGGTGAATTTTGGAAAAAAGTTTGTTTGGCGTTAATGAAAGGTGGCTATGCCCTCTAGGTGGACAGCAAGTTTCAAGTGTGTAGGAGGAGAAAAAATAATAGCCTACTTTCTCGCGAACATTGGCGATAATTGGCGAACGGATGGTTGGATTTTAACGAACGAGGTGTTGTTGGCGTTGGGATGACGTCCTCTTTGCTAAGAATGTGTATTGGTATTTACATTTTTTTGAAAATTTTTGTTTATTGGATCGACGCTATTTTGGAAACGGTGAATTTAAGAAAAACGTTTGTTTGACGTTAATGAAAGGTGGCTATGCCCTCTAGGTGGACAGCAAGTTTCAAGTGTGTAGGAGGGGGAAAAATAATAGCCTACTTTCTCGCAAACATTGGCGATAATTGGCGAACGCGTGATCGGATTTTAACAAACGAGGTGTCGTTGGACTCGAGATGACGGGCGCCTTGCTCTGGACCACGTATTCTATATTTTTTTTAAAGTAGGTGATAGTTTGAAAACCTAACATGATAGAACGTAGTGCCAAGGTGCAAACGAATGGTTATGCGTTCGGGCGATATCGGCAAAGTTCGTAGGAAAGTAGGCTAGTGAGAAGAACTGTCCAATTGACACTACTCTTTTTGTATTTTTATCCTAGAGACTTGAAATTTATTTTGGGGGTACAGGGGGTAGAGACCTTTCATTTATGTCAAACAAACTTCAAAATTGAACTGTTTTCAAAAATATAAAAAAAAAGTTTTATTATAAAAAATAAAGGACATAAAGACCATTCGTTTCAACCATGGCACAACGTGTTTGGTTTTTAAACTATTGCCTATTTTCGAAAACAAAATTCTTCAAAATTTTTTGAAAAATATAATCAGTTGTCCATAGCAAAGAGGACATCACTCTAAGTCCAAGGACATCTCATTTGTCTACATACGAACATGGGTTCACCAGATATTAATTATTTAACATGTACAGTCGGGTACAAATAAAATGGGTGGGGTAGACGCACCACTGCTCCCCTACTCAGGATGATATCAGGGCGAGAGACCATCCACGGAGGGGCCTTGCTAGGTACTTGGACGATACAGGAGACAGAAGGAAATTGGAACTGCCGGTATGAGTCGTCCAAGCGAATCCTCGCCGGCCGAGTGGCTCGGGCGAGCACATCATACAGCCCGCGATTCGCATTGGTAAACAAACATGGATAGCTTGGATGAAGTGGCATCTGTCGAATAGTTGCAGCATAGGTCAGCAGTACTTGTTGGCGCCTCAGGTGTAAAGGAGGTACGCCAGCCTCGGCGAGCAAGCTAACAACTGGGCTCCCGTCGCCAGCCTCACACCGCCCTGGTGGACGCTGTCCGGTTTAACAAGCACTGACTTAGGGGCCGAACTATATGATACACTGCCATAATTTAATCTAGATAAAATAAGTGCCTTATAGAAACGTAGGAGCACCGTGCGCCCCCCCCCCCCCTTCCCCTCACGATGTGCCGCTAAGAAACCGCAACATGTTGATTTTCTTAGCACAGGCAGTTTTCAAACACCGCACGTGTGGCTCCCACGTTAACTTCTGATCGAAAAGGAGCCCAAGGAACCGATACGTAGCAACAACAGGCAAAGCTACATTGCCCAGATAAAGCTCAGGATCAGGATGGAGAGTGCGTTTTCGGCAGAAATGGACAACCGAGGTCTTAGCGGTTGAGAACCGAAAGCCATGCTCTAGTGTCCCGCGTTCCACTCTCCGTATAGCTTGTTGTAGCTGTCGTTCAGTGACCGCCATATTTTGCGCACTATAATGTAGAGTGAAGTCGTCTATATATAGCGACGGTACCACTGCTGGACCAGCAGCAGCGACTATACCGTTTATGGCAATCGCAAATAATGTTACGCTAAGCCCCGATCCCTGTGGGCTTCGTTTTCCTGTACATGGTATTGCGAATATGTCCCCCCTATTCGGACACGGAATGGGCGAAGGGACAGAAAAATCGCAATAAAGACCGGCAAGTTACCTCGGAATTTCCATTGATGCAGGGTTGAGAGGATGCCGTAACGCCAAGGGGTGTCATATGCCTTCTCAAGGTCAAAGAAAACAGTGACTAGGTGCTGTCTCCAGAGAAAAGCGTTCCGTATGGCGGTCTCCAGGCGTACCAGATGGTCGTTGGTACACCGAGACGCCCTGAAACCACACTGGTATTCAGACGGGAGTCCTCGTTTCTCCAGGACCCACACCAGTCACCGATTGACCATCCTCTCAAAGACCATCCTTGCACAGACCGTTTGTGAGACAAATAGGTCTGTAACTCCCTGTCAAATTGGGATTCTTATCGGGCTTCAGAATAGGTATAATTATACCTTCCTGCCATTGCGCTGGAAACACACCTTCCAACCAGATACGATTAAACACCCTGAGCAAATAACGAATGCTCTCATCGTTAAGGTGTTTAAGCATCTGGTTGTGAATATTGTATGGGCCTTTTGTAGGCATTCTACAATGTGTTAGGGGTTGTATATAATGTTGTAAAGATAGGGGCTGTTTGAGTAGGTGTTTTGGGGTAATGTTGGGTCTGGTGCGTCTATCTAGCTTAGACGTGCTCGAAGGAGAACTCCCAGTTGTTCAGCGTGGCTGGAGAGCTCGGGGATATGGGTTCGTGTAAAGGGGTTAGTTAGTTATTAATAAACTGTTAGTGTAGAGCTGATACTTGCGCTTACGGACTGCTCGCGTGAGTGAGTAATGAATGCAGTAGACTTGCTGACGAATGCTCTGTAGCGTGCCTTCAAGAGAACTGCTTACTTAGTGCTTCTGAACAATTAAACAATACTAGGCCCTATTAAGTTAGGATTGGAGATAGGGACTATTCGTGTAATTAAATAAAATACTAGATCCTCAATAAAAGCCTCCGTGGCTTAGGCGGCAGCACGCCAGCCTCTCACCGCTGGGTCCGTGGTTCAAATCCCGGTCACCCCATGTGAGATCTGTGCTGGACAAAACGGAGGCAGACAGGTTTTTCTCCGGGTACTCCGGTTTTCCCTGTCAAAATTTCATTCCAGCAACACTCTCCACTATCATTTCATCTGTCATTCATTTAATCATTGCCCCAGAGGAGTGCGTCAGGCCTCGGCAGCCGGCACAGTTCATATCCTCGCCGCTAGATGGGGGCTCCATTCATTCCATTCCTGACCCGGTCGGAGACTGGAAGCAGGCTGTGGATTTTCATTCACTAGATCCTCAATGAAGCTAGGACCCAATGATTTAATAAATACTTCTTGGTGAAGTTGTAACATAGTCACAGAGTTCTACTGTGCAATAAATACAAGTACAAGTACAAAATGCAACGGGGGATGGAGTATAGATGTTTGCTAATGTAAAGGAAATACCCTCGCAGGCACACTTACCCAGGTGGCAGCCGTGGTGGTGTTGACTTTCAGCAGTTCCCCTAGACACAGACAGACAGACCTCGAGTGGGTTGAATGCCTCTCTTTTATAATTCCGTTGCTGCAAGGTGTGCATTATTGCCACATTCCAGGCTAGCTGGTACTAGTGTAGGGGTCGTTCGAGTTCAACTGAGTTCAAAGGAGTTCAAGTAGGTTCATACAAGTTCAAATGAGTGTGTTAGTTATAATGTAATTGATGTAGGGACTGAAGATGTGTAGATGTATTGGGGCGATAATGTATAATTTGTAATGTGGGGGGTGTATTCCCCTTGGGATTACAACAACTCCTCCTTTTGGGGGTAGTCGGCGACCTCGTCGACTGTAATTAGACATAGGGATAGTATTTAGGCATCCTTCATCTTCTCTCTTCAAAACCTCACTCTTCTCTTCTTCGCTTCTGTTCTTGTTCTTCTTCTTCTTCTTTATAGCGGTGGTGGCGTCGATGGGGGAGTGTATTGGGGTGTGTATAGCCTCTTGGTAGGCGAGTCGTAGATGTGATAGTGTATAAAGGGTTGTTGACATTGGAGAATGCTATGTCTTGATGTGTAAAGTGTTGGTGGGATGTGAACTCAGAGTTGCAGAAGATGTTGCTGGAACGTAGATTTAAATTATGTGCCATTGGGCGGCGTGTGCTGCGAGGTTGGTAAGGGTGTGAGGGTGGAACAATATTTCACATACTGTATATAGATATAAATCACGTTGGATAAGAAATTAATTACAATGTAAATATGTCGATTGTGACAATTAGAAAACATAATCAATAAAAATAAATAATATAGCTCAATATAAATCAATAACATAAGCCAAATACATGGATTAATAATCTAGTGTGTACGCAGGAAGGAAAAAACATCGGAAAGTGTAGAATACTTATTTAGCTGTCATTACAGCGCGATGAAAACTGCTCCCTGCGTTTACAATGTAAAGTGTACAATATGTAATATGTAAATTGTGTTTAAAAAGAAAATAGAAGGAAGAGAAAGAGAAAACAGATTCCCCAGGGTGTAAGTTAAGGTGATTAATATAATGTGTGTGTGTGTGTGTGTAAAATGTAATATGTAATATGGTGTGATAGTGTATCAAATGTGTGCGATTGTGTGATAACTATTCACATTACCTGTCATCATGGTGTATGCTGTTCACTTCGATGTAGGACATCTTTACAATGTGTTCGTTAAGTAGAAATGAAATGAAAAAAGTGATGACATGTATAAAATGGGTTAATGTGTAAAGAATAAATGTAACAATAATTGTGCATGTTAAACAAACAATGGTAATCGTATGCAGCATAAATAGCAATAATAATAATAAGATGGAGACTGAGAAGCAACGGAGAAGTCTACCAGAACGTGGAAAGAATCTCCGCGTCTATGCGGAAGAGAAGGCTGACATTCCTCGGACATCTCTATAGAATGAACGACCATAGATTAACTAAACAAATATTCGACTATCTCTGGAAGAAAAAGACCACCACAACATGGATTAAGGAAGTTAGGAAAGATTTAGAAAAGTTAAACATCACAGAATCTCAAATGCTAGAAAGAAATGTATTTAAGAGCAAAGTGAACAATCTGGAAGGGTTTCAAGATGAAGGAAGACCTAAGAGAAGTGGACGAACTTGGACAGAAGACCAAAGAAAAAATGCCAGTGAACGCATGAAGGAATATTGGAGACAGAGGAAACTCCAGGTAAAGAATAAGAAAAAGAAATAAAGTTGTTGCGTGATCCTAAGTGGTCAATTCGCGTGAAAAAAATAAGAAGAAGAACAAATGACGTTAATAATAATAATACTAAGAACAATCGTACCTCTGGTATCCTTCGGTGCAGAGCTCTTTATCACATTCAACAATTATCCTTATGCGTGCTACATAAAATGTAGACTTATGTGCTATGCTAACCTAGTCTTAGTAATAGTCGGCCGTGTCTATAATAGCTTACATTATGTATATAGGCAGCTCTCAGTGGGCGAGCGTCTATCTTTGCAACAATGCCTGGGATTTACAAATTCATGCCAGTTCTTGCTCCAGCAGGATGATACCTCATGGCAGGTATCTGTTTTTGGGATCCGCCCATGGTCATCAGGTATCCCACTGATATCTATGCCTTGGGTGCGGATGTAACACCCTAATATATCGGCTGTAAGTGGAGATTGTGTACAGGAAAGATAAATGGAGCTGCTGTGTTCGAGAAGAGAGATGTGAGTTTGTGTTCGGGCGTCAAAAGATAGGTATATATATAGAAACGCATGTACAGTTTTGCGCCATCTGTAAAAAAAAAAAAAAGTGTGCATGTTAGGTATTCTGGAAATTGTGCAGCTTATCTCTAAAAAAACGCAATGTTAATATTAATCACCATTTATTCATATATGCATATTTTACTCGTCATGTGATTCATATACTCTGTAATATACGCTACTTATTTCACTACGCACTGCAGTGTTATGCTAGGTCCTTATATCTACTCCGTGTGTGTGTGTAAAATGTAATACGTAATATGGTATGATAGTGTAACAAATGTGTGCGATTGTGTGATAATTATTCACATTACCTGTCATCATGGTGTATGCTGTTCACTTCGATGGAGCTCAATTCTGAAATAAAGCATGTAAGTGTTAGTACATACGTTTTATTCAGGAACGCGCCCTTACGCCCGTGATCGTTGTCCGCGCATCGTATTGTCATAATGCCCATCGCATTATCATAATTCGTATCGAATTGTCATAATGCGCATCGCATTATCGTATTTGTGAACGTGTTGTCGGACTTACACCGCCAAATTGGTTGGACTTACGAGGCCGATTGATTGCTGATCAACCGTGTTTTGAATTGTAATGTCGGACTTACAACGCCAAATTTGTTGGACTTACGAGGCCGATTGATTGTAGATCAATCGTTCATTTCGTATTTCGCATTCTCATAATTGTGATCGTGTTGTCGGACTTACAACGCCAAATTTGTTGGACTTACGAGGCCGATTGATTGTTAATCAATCGTTTATATATTATTTCCATAAATCATATCAGTGGGCGTCCCCATTTATCATCATTCTTTATTATTATTGGGAGCCTATCCCCCTGGAGGTCGCTACCGAACATGAAAAACTATAGGAACCGCTGTTCGCTAATTAATTAGGCTATATCGTGGAAAATTCATCGCATAAACATTCATTATCATTTGCATATATTCGCGGAAAATTCATCGCGTATCATTTAATATTAATCATCATTTGCATATATTCGCGGAAAATTCATCGCGTATCATTTAATATTAATCATCATATGCTTATAGTCGCGGAAAAATCATCTCGTATCATTTAACATTAATCACCTGGACTTTGAGCCATTTTTATGAGAAATATAAGTTACTCCTTTGTGCCATTTTTATATGAAGTGATAAGTCCACGCCTTTGTGGTGCGTGAAACTTCAGTCTGTGAATCTATTAATAGCCCTCTGATGTCTTAATACCATGTATTGACATATCTGCGTCTTGTCCCCTTGATTGGCCAGTGATTTGTATATTGGAAAGGGTCGTGTCCAATCAAATTATACCACGCAGTTACCTTTGTGTTGCAAGCTTACGTCGTCATTGCTTTGTCTCGGGGCATTTCGTTCTTGCGGCCATGTAGGCTATACGTATTCCCATATCCTAGGGAAAGTGCCCTTGTTCAGGGTGAAACCATGGCGAGGTGCCTGTATGTCGTAAACTATAATTGCTTTACTGTAGTTCAGTTTCATATTTCGGTAATAAAAAACTTTTATTCTGTGTTATTTTCATATCTTTCGCGTGTACTTGTTCTCTCCCGATATTTTTCCTCCGCCCTTTGCGTGCGTGTAATTGATGGTGAGTTTTTGTTTTGTATGGTAGTATTATTTCTTTTAATTTTGATTACGTAGTTTTTGTACTTTAAGGGTTGAATGTTATGTATTGTAGGCAGTCTTCATTCTCTTCTGGAGTGCGTGACGGTGGGTTTGCCTGCCTTGCAGGAGGCACCATTCTGTCTGTGATTCTGAGTGCATCTTATCGTAGAACAACATAACGGGATTGCAGAGTATTTGTCCTTGCTTCCCGTAATACTTTGTTTTTTATCTGAAGACTTCAAAAAAGGAGGTCTCACCATTGCTATTTTGCTGGTGACCTAACCTGTGATATTCTTGTATCTATGTGTGCCAATATTTTGCGCATCACATATTTTCGTCGTCTTTGTGTGCCCTTATTTTCTACGCATACTTTCAACTTTTAATGTATAATTTTGGTGTTGCCGATAATTTAACGTAATTTTTCCTTTTGTTTAAATTCCTATTTTTCTCGTAACTCACTTGATCTTGCATGTGCCTCTGCGTCTTTCTTCCTCTCGCTTCCCCTCCCCCTCACCCCTCTCCACCCACTTCTGAACCATTGTACCCCCTCCTAGTTGTTCATCCCTATGACACGCTTTGTCTAAAGTTTATAACGTATCTCGACTTCGTTGAGTGTAGTCGTTTCTGCGTTTTGTCTTATGACATACATACATACATACATACATTTAGTTATCGTTTTATCTTTCCTTGAATGCGTTACTTTAACTTGTTTTATTTTATTTCATTTTAATATAATTTAATTTAATATATTTTCGATTTTATTTCTCTTTTGTATTTTTCTTACGGTAACATATTGTGGGTAATTTGTTGGACATCTCTTCTTTCTTTTAACATCTCTGGGATCGCTGTACTTTGTGATAGTTATTTTAATACATTTTATTTTTGCCTAAGTGTCTCTGCTTCTAATTTTACTAACCTTGCTCACCTTCTTCGAGTTTTGTCAGGTTTTTGCTATATTTTGGTTTGTCGGTCTTATTAGCGTACTTGCGACGTTAATACGACCTACATGCCCTCTGATATAAATTTGTTCATCTTTGGATGTTGCTGTAGTTTATTTTTATTTAGCTTTCCCCCTTCTTTTGGGATTGCTTTCTGGTTTGCCTTTTAAAATTTGGGCCCAGCGAAAGCCAAACAAGACTGCGATCTCCCCGTTTTTCTTTCTTCTATTTTTCTATTTTCTATTTCTTCGGGGATAAGGGAAGAGCTCCACCTACGTTTCCACTGACACCCGCTGCGCACGTAAGTACATGTTTATCACTATTATGTCAACTAAGTTGCGTACAATTACAGCCGTGGATCAAGTGGACTTAGAGCCAGAAAAATCATTTATTTATATCTTCTTTTCTTGAGGTTATCTTCACCTACGCGCATGTAGGACGCATATCTTCACCTGTGTTCGTGAACAGGTCTTACCGCCCGCGCAATGGGGGTGATTTACTTGCCTTATATCTAACTAACTTAAAACTAATTAGTCGATGTCAGGCGTCGTTAACCTCCCACGCTGCTGGCTGGACAGTAACGTCGTCATAACTCAGCGAGCTTGGTGTTATGGCCTTGTCAGAGTCAACGTCGTTTCGGAAACGGAGGAGCTATTTTCCTATCCGAAACAAAGTCTTCCCTGACTCGTCCGGTTTCGTGGTTCGTCGTGTCAACATATGTGATTAGAATATATAATGATTTTTGTTCTGGAAAAATCTCTGATTTTAATTTAATATCTGTGACATTTTAAATTTATTCACCTTGGACTTACCATCTAAGTATAGTGCATCTACGAGGGTGTGTTTGTGTATGGGGTATAAAGTATATTTTTAGGGAATGTGGCACGGTGCACGCCATTGCGCCTAGCTATCAAATTCGCAGTTTATTCAGTGGCGTGTTTCTGTGCACATGTTAGTAGTAAAAATGTTATGGATGGATAAGGTTTCATGCTATTATGGTGTTGTGGACATGTTAGTAGGTTGTTAATAACAGGTTCTGGGATGGCTGGTAAGGGGGACGGTAGTGCGGTCATATTCCGGATGCAGGATGTAATTAGTGGTGGGGATTAATTAATGGTTGATTAAGGGAGTGTGGGTTTGTTAACGTGTGGGATTGGGAGTTCAGTCCGGGTGTTAGTTAACGAACTGAGGCGTGTAGGTAGGTTAATATATGCCATGAAGGAAAAATATTGCATGTAAGGTTAAATAACGCATGCAGGGTCAAATATGGCATGCAGGATAAAATGTAAGCATTAAAATTCCTAGTGTTAGTGGGTAAAGTAATTTACGCTTCACTGATAGCTTTTCAATTCCGAAGTGCTCTGTCTAGCACTTAGCTATGAGCGATAATTCATGGTGCGCACCCTGGTGGTGTTTGTCCACCAAGTGATGCATATTTTATGGGGATAATGTGTGAGGGCTGTGTTGTGTTGTCTTATTGTAAAAAGATGGCGTCCCTTCGCCTTGTATTGCACCATGCACTATTGGTCTGTGATATTTGTTGACATACTTTGTATGTGTAGAAAATGTTGTCTATTTACCATGGTCATATATATATATATATATATATATATATATATCATTAATGATGATCTGTAACGATGTTATGCTGTCGTAGCTGGAGCAAGCATCGCTGTGAATGATCTATACATGAACAGTATTTTATTTATAAATATTAATATTATTTATTTACTGTGTCCGTGAGTGTTGTAATTATAGCTTATCTAAGCATGATTCTATCATATGATGCAATTTAAGTATAATCGTGCATTTAATAACTTATCTAGACATTAATATGCTCTATTATTCAAGTTTGTAACCGTACATACTTTCATCTGGGTTATCGGGGCGTGGTTGTTATTTCACAATTAGGTAGTTTTCTTTTAAAAATAACATCTTTCTCCATTTTATTCTTCTAGTATTTAACACTAAGCATCAATCACTAACACTTCACTTCTCGGAATCTTTTCACACAAAACCTTATCTACTTCCAAGACCAAAAACACAATAAACATCTCAACAGATACTAACATGGAACAATACCCTATCTCCAAAGATAAAACGGACAGATACTCTAATACAAAATCTAGCAGTATGGACTTTAACAAGAATAGACATAGATATATCAAAAAACAAAACAGCATCAAAAAAGGAACATATAAAAGAAACTATACAAACCCAAGGAAAATGAACAGTGACAATACGCCCCCCTATATATGTAATTCTCGCGTGTGAAACACGTGAGAATCACATATATATATAAAAATAAAAAAAATACTAAACATATCACACATACACAAAATTAACACACTAACTAAAAT
Organism: Meconema thalassinum; assembly: GCA_946902985.2. Classification (NCBI taxonomy): domain Eukaryota; kingdom Metazoa; phylum Arthropoda; class Insecta; order Orthoptera; family Tettigoniidae; genus Meconema; species Meconema thalassinum. The sequence continues at coordinate 1,216,254,788 of OX336388.2, forward strand.
TAGCCCTAAATTATGTTCACATTATTGGGATGTTACTATTAAGTCTCTTAGATCATTCAACAAAACATTGATATTGCAAAGATGGAATGTCACTGTTTTCTCTGAGCCTGTTTAAGTACATGCCATAATATCTCTTCTCTGGACTAGGATACCAATCACTTACTTCTGAATTGGGCTTAGTTTCAGATATCCACTCTTTTAACATTATCGAGTACAAAATGCCGTAACCCACTCAATATATTGAAACACGTCATCACCAGTGACCTCGAATATGTTCGTATTTGTCATCACTTATACCGGAACAAATACCTCCAGCAAACATAACGCTATCATCCTCAGTTGACTCTAAAGAAATATAAAGTTCTACATTGGACCTCTCATATCCATCTTCATTCTCAGCAATACCATCTTCTTCCTCATTCTTCCACTTTTCGTTCTTCCTATTCATCTGTTTCTCCTTCTTCTCCATTCTTCTTTCTTCCTCTGCCTTCCATCTCGTCTTTTTCTTCATCTGCCATATCATTTCATACCTTGTACTCCTCATCTTCCATCTCCACCATTCCTGTCTCCTTCCCTTCCTCATTTTCTTCTTCTTCTTCTTCTGATCCTTCAATCTCTTATCTTCCTTTACCTGACATCTCATCTTCTTCCTACTCCTTCTCTTTGCTTTCCAGCTCATCCTTTTATCTAATCTCTAGGTCCTCTTGGTCTTCATTCTCACCAACTTCTCTCTTCTCCCTTTCCACATTTTCCTCCTCTTCTTTTTTGTCTGTCTCATCTTGCTCAACAGTTTCTTTCTCTCCTTCCACCGTTTCTTCTTCACCTTATCTTCTTCTAGTATGTTGTCTTCTTCATGATTCACTCTTGCACTTTCACCCTAATCTTTAGCCTCTTTTTCTTGACTGCTACAGTCCTCCTCATAACCAACCTTATCTGATTCTTCTTTCTCTTCTTCAGTTTCTGTCATACCACCTGCTTTCTCACGCCCTTCTGTTTCACCTTCTTCCTTATCCGTTTCTCCTTTCTCTTCTGCCTTTCCCTTTCTTTCACCTGCCTCCTCTCCTTCAGTTTCTTCCATATCACCTGCTTTTTCACGCCCCCCACATCGCTGATAATTTTCTTGCTTTCTTTCAAGTGAATCACTTATCTCATTCACTTCCTCCCCTTTTATCTTATCCTCCACTTCTTCCTCCTCTACAGCCACTTTCCAGGATTCCAACTCCATACTACTATTAAGTACTGACTTATGGTCCTGTATTTCTTTCCTGAGACTCTCGATCATTGTGTTCGTGGCCCTGTTGCTCTCCTGAATTAACTTACTTACAAATTCCTTCACTTCTATTATCTGTTTGGTCACTGACACTACATTCTCATTTACAGAGCCTACCTGTTCCTTAATCTCCTTACTCATAGACTCCTTCACTTCTACCATCTCCTTACTCATAGATTCTCCTTGCTTCTTAATCTCTCCTTTTATTTCACTCAGTAGCATTTGTATCAAACTATCGTCCATAAGCTCCATTCGTTCCCCTCGTTGGTGTGTCATTTCGTAATTTTTCTAACTTCCCTTTATCGAGCTCCACGTTGAGGCGCAATATTTGTAACCGTACATACTTTCATCTGGGCTATCGGGTCGTGGTTGTTATTTCACAATGAGGGAGTTTTCTTTTAAAAATAACATCTTTCTCCATTTTATTCTTCTAGTACTTAACACTAAGCATCAATCACGAACACTTCACTTCTCGGGATCTTTTCACACAAAACATTATCTACTTCCAAGACCAAAAACACAATAAACATCTCAACAGATACTAACATGGAACAATACCCTATCTCCAAAGATAAAACGGACAGATACTCTAATACAAAATCTAGCAGTATGGACTTTAACAAGAATAGACATAGATATATCTAAAAACAAAACAGCATTAAAAAAGGAACATATAAAAGAAACTATACAAACCCAAGGAAAATGAACAGTGACAAGTTAAATATAATTATTTATGCATTGTGCGCGTTCACGAACTATCGGATTCGTATTGGACGTCTATCTATTCACTAGCATAAAGTCGCTATGAATTTAATGAAATTATTCCCATGAACGGTTTGTCCGTCCTCCGTGCTTCGTCCATCACTAGTTATAAAAGTATAAATCATGTATTCTTGCTGTCTATATGTTTCGGTGAATTGGCGTATCTATGTTTCTCAAATCTGCGCTATAGTGTAAATCCTTCGATGGTGTTCTTCCATAATGGAGCTTCCTATTCCTGATGTGATAGTATGTGTCCTACTAACCTATAATTTCGCTTCCTGATTGATTGTGGAAAGCATCCCTCTCCTTCGCTAGTTTAAATACCGTAATCCTATCTGCTCATTAAATATCTAATTTTGATGTAAACTGTGCTTCTTCCATCACTGATTATTTTATTTCTGAAATACCATAAATCTCCTACGCTTTGTAGTGTGTACATGTGTTCATATGTTTTTTTCTAAAAGGGCCTAATGTGTGGAGGGTGTGTACATCTATTGTGTCTTGGTATTCATAATTTATTACATGCATATAAGTTATGACCTTTCGTATTCAACCTAACGGCTGTGCTCCAACTGCGATAATTGGTCTTATCCCATTAATATAAAAATAATTAATCGTATGGGGTAGGTGGGAATGCTCTAATATCTATAAACTATGGGCTCCTGTCTAAGCCTAGAACTAAATATGAATGTATTTTGTTATTTAAGAAAGAGAAAATAGGAAATGGAAAAGAGAATGTATGTGTATAGCGGTGTGATCTACCGTATGCGCATTCACTCCAATAATCAGCTTTTGTTCATAATGTGGTTGTTATCTTAATATAAGATCACTGTTTTAGTTTCTCCAGTTCTCTCCCTAGTGGGTAATGAGAATAATAACGTGTGCGCATCGGTCCGCCTAGTGTATCTATAGTGTAATTAGTTGTAATGTTGTGTACGGAGTTTGAAATTGGCGCTCCGGTCTGTGATTGGAACGAGTGACAATTATGGCCGCCGGCCCTGGTCACGTGGTAAACAGCCTGACATGAAGGTTTGTAATTGTACTCCGTGGGTGTAACTACATGTGGTTACGGGATTGCTCCAAATACTCGGTCGCTAGCGGTTAGGTGTCGCCTATCGTAGGGGCGTGTCGGGTCGACCGTCTCGTTTGCTCGGAGATAGTGTTCTGTTGTTTTGTAAAATAAGACAAGGTCGTGGTTTGTTTATATAGTTGACCGCGTGCTAGTTCGCTGTGTTGTGGAAAGATGTTGTCCCATTTCTCAGTGTATAATTCTAACAATTAAATGGGTTGACGCTGTATGCCCCGTCTGTCTGCGGTAATGTCGGTACATGTGTAGGCTTTCCACGGTCTGTGTTCTCTCCTTCAGGGAAATGTTAAAATTCATGGAAGGGGTAACTTTCTTCTCCGCTACTATATAAATCCTGTTCCGCGTGGGGAACCATGGAATTGTCTACCAATTTCTCCTTGCTCCGAGTATGTGCTTCTTGCTGTGGTTTCCCCATGACTACTTCAGGGAAATGTAAAGATTCCATGGAGGGTCTCCGTGTGCTCCATATGTCTATGGAATCTAAGGAAAATGCGTGTAGTTGTGTTGTGTTCCTTTGATACCCTGTGTAAGCCGGAAAGTTTATATCGTAGCTTAGTTGTCGATATTAATGCAACATGTGTGCCAACAATGGATGTGCGCCTATTTGTATCTTGTCTGCGATGATGAATTTGGTTAGTGTGTCCCTAAGTGTGTAAGTGTGGCTAGGTAGCTGCTCGTACGCTTGTATTCCGCTGTGTTAGTGAATGTAAATGCTGCTTTGTTGGTAATGGTCTCAACCATGTAATTGATGATGCGACAATAGTATTGATACTTTATTTTGTCGGTAAAATGCTTGGGGTTACCGTCGGTTTGCTCCTTTCGCTATGGTATACTGATCTTCGAGTGGAAAGTCTATCGCGAAAGTGTATATATTCTTGGAGTGTACTTCTTCGCTGTATATAACGGAATCTATATGAGGGTCTCCTCCCTACCTGTTGATAATATACCATGTGTACGTGTGCCCTTCGTTCTCTCGGTAAAGTGTAGTGGAGTGTCCAATGTTAACTCCGGTGTATGGCAGAAAATGATGTTTGTACCTGTGTAAGACAGGAAAATGATGTAGTCGTGTTCACCTCGCTGTATATAATGGTACCGTATTCGTGTATTTCATGTTTACTCTCGACGGTTCGTTTCTTAGTATAGCCAAGGGGAGGTTCGCATTGTTATGTCCTCACATGTAGTTAGCTAGATCACTGTCATTGTAAAAATGTGTATAGTTTAAGTGGCAAACGTGTGAGTATGAAACTGGAAGTGACCTGTAATAAGGGAACATGTTTCTGAATGTATAATTGTCTGTGTTTACAAGTGCATCTTTGACGTGTAATTTTATAGTCAAAATGCCTTTCATTATTATTGAAATAAACTGTGCTATAGGAATGGCCGTAGTGTATTCTTTATTATGGACGCAAGGCTGACTTAGGGTGCATAAGCACAAGCATTCTTGCTAAAACAAAGATTAATCTCCGCCTTTCCTTACATGGCTTTATTCACTCTCCATTGCGTTTGCAAGCGTGATTTTTTAACGTGAAAACACGGGCATTCTTGCGAAAACAAAGAGTGAACTGTGCCCTATCGCTACGTCTAATACCAAGTTTAATGTATTTTAATGTATTGTATTGTAATTGAGGCCAATTCGTGACTCGATAGACAAATGTAATCCTAGCGTGTAGTCGGTATGGGATCTGTCTTAATGTAGCCTTGTGGCCTTCATTGAAATGTGGTGTTACTATTATACCATATATGGTCTCCATATGGCTGCTTTTACGGCCTATTCATAAATTCATTTGGCGTTGGATGATTCAGATGGATCCCTTGTTAGCGGGTTATACGATTAACACAATCCGAGCACTCATGGTACAAGGCCCCGCTTCGAAGAATAAGGATGGATGATTTGTTAAATTTGAATGAGGTTCCCAAATCGACGGCTAAAGATAACGCCTGAATTAGGAACTGGCTGTACAGTGTAGCCCTATGTCGCTACTGGTTGGTCATTCTGACTTAATACAAATAAAAGAGATCCCATGAAAGGAAAAGCATATGCGAGTGTGTGTGTGAAGTGTCATCTCTATCACTAGCGTGTCAGTTGTGGCCGCTCCATATTGGCGTCCCTGCTGGTCACGTGCGCGTGCAGCTGTGCGTTACTGTACATTTTTGCTATGTGGGCTCCCTGATATCCGTAAGAAATGTGTAGCTTGTGTCTATGTTAGCGAGAGTATGAATACAGTGTACGAATGTCTCTGTGAGAATTATATAACTATGTGTTGGAAAATGTACTAATCTTACGTATGGATTATCTGCATCTGTATATATCCTGTATATAAATCCTACTAAATTGTTTAACCAATTAAATCATTTCCACAAAAATGATTTACATGTAATATGTTTATAATAATATCCATTATCTAGTGTTGCTAACGCGACACTTTCGAGATTCTAACTTCTCGGTTACAATATAAATCTTAACTACGTATATACGCTGGTTTGTCACATAACCATCCTTTAACGTTCTGTAGTTTTAATATACTGCATACACCTCGTCTTATATAGGTTTCGTTACATTATCGGTATAATACAGTCGACTGATTAAGGTGAACTGTACTTAATTACATAAATTTGGGTTTAATAAAATTTTAATAATTGTAGCATAGACGTGAGTAGACAATCTTTCTCAAGTTGTATTTCCGCTGAAACCCTCCTGTTAACACAGCTAAATCGTTAATTCACAATAACTGGACTACTTGTATACAACGGCTCTTATCATGATACATGCCTTTTATCAAAGAACAACAATACTTTGACTTCCTTAAAATGCGGAATTCCCTCGCACGAGCACTCCATAGCTCTACAAAACCTCATATAACAGTATATATGGCATAAACAATTATCATCTACTATGTTAAACAATAACCAAAAGGGATTAATTGTTATTAACATATCTTATGTAGGAACTTCTCTCAAATAATGGCATGACCCTCAGTATCATTTCGCATGACTTCTGGACTACAATTATACAAACGTGAGTTCTTCAAACGAAACTTCCAATTGTAATGAACGATATTAGACAGTCGTGATTAACCTCCTAAAGTTTACTCTACAACAAGATAATTAACTGTTAACTCGTCTGTCGCAAATACATGTAATGCAAATAATACCCCTGTTTCATCTCACTTACCAAGCTATAAATTGTTTATAGTTGTAATATCATGTCGACAAAATGACTTGATATTACACAAATAGGATAGAATAACACACATGTATTTATAGTGTCAGATAGAATTCAATCCTGACCGGGATAAACTAGCATTGAATTCCTAGCCAAATATTTGAATAATCTTCTATCAAAAGGTATTTACTCTAACATATTAAATGAACAAAGCTCTTAGCTTTACAGATAATAAGAAAGGTTTGTCAATATCGTAATGTTTTTCCACTCTACACAAAGAATGTCCATAGGAATTAAGACTTCGGTCTTATCAAACGACTAGTATTTCTTAGATCGTCGATAGTTTATGTACAATAATGATATAACAATATCATTCGATGTTTCTTCTGTTCTTGAAGTAATATGTCGTTACATGAAAGTGCTCAAATTAAATTTAATAAGAATTTAATTTGAAGCTATGACACAATGTCAGAATACTTGGTTTAAATGAAATTATTAAAATTCGAGAGTCGAAACGACTAGTCTCCTATGAGGCAATATGATTCCTCAAACAAAATTTTAATGTCAGTTCCACAACTGATCCGTAGAATAAAATTGAAAATAAGATGAAATGCAATCATCTTCTAAATAATCTTGCAGCCTAAAAATCTCAACACACATCTGAAGTGTAAAATACATAAAAGCACTGAAATACATGAAGTGTGAAAGCATAGAAGTATGGAATAAGATCGCCGAAAATATGGAATAAGATTGCTGCTCAGAATGTCACTAATCAAGCTCTATATAACAATTGAGATACACTAATACCTTATTTAGCCGAAAACTTGAAGATCAATGTAAGTATTGCCACAACACTTTAGATGTTTCCTCAGTACAAGACACTGAGATGGATCTGCATTCGAACCTCGGATCTGCGACCTCAGAGATAAGAAACGTCTCTCTCTGGAATTCACCAACGTTCGGCTGGGCTCGAAAGACATCCTTCCGGCAAATTCTTCTGGGTTGCTGGGCTACCTTCCCTAGCATCTTGACAAATCTCTTCTGTAAAGTCTCCATTCTCCGTCGTAAATATGTATCGGCCTCATCATTGGAATATAATTATGGAAATATTCATATAAATAGTGAATGAAATGTTTCTATTGCTAATTGATGTTATATTAGTGTTCGTAGACTGACGAAAATGCACAAGATGGATCGTACACTACGTCTGTATACTAGAATACGTTGTCTAACGAAGCTCCATCGTTGTATCTTCACTTCTGCTATCGAATATGTCTCTGGCGCATGACTGTTTAGTTCATCATATCAACAATATTATTTAAGTTGAATGATAATGCTTGAAGAATAATTATAGTCATTCTATTAATGTTTATGTGTTGCGCCAATACTATAAGTTCTCCGCCACTGTTCACTTGAACTGCGTTCATCAACTTCATTTTGCAATTTATAATAATCTTCAGCTCTATTTCCAACACATTTGGAAATCTAACTTGACAGGCTGATATTGTCGAAACGGTGAATATTTAAGCGCTCGACTTTCCACAATATATAGTAGGCGACCTGTTCTTGATAAATGTTCACTTATTTAACTTCAAATCTCAATATTGTATGAAATATAATCAATACTATGTTCCTCGCAACTCCACACAGAATGGAAGTGCGGTGATCTCTACCGTTGCACCTAGCTATACTCGCGTCTCCACAAGTCGACAGTCGTCGCACTCGGACTAAGCTTTGGGATCTCCGTTAACCCGCTAAAAACACTCCTTACTCTTCAAAGTCTGCTGGAATAAGAACCTCGATCCTTGGATCTCCCTCTCCAAGTCGAATTTTTGACGGCCATATCAATCTCCCACCATAATTTTAACGCGTAGATTACTAATGCTTATTACTGCATAGATTAACCGATCTGCGGTTTTTAAAGTATCAGACATAATTTATCTTAATATTCTCTTCATTACCAAATAAGAAAATTTTCTTCTAAGGGCCTAAATGCATAATTTCATCATGTTGTGTAATTAAAGTTGATCCCGTCTTCAATAAGACCTCTCCTCATTGGCTGTGGACTGGGATCCAATAGCATAATTTATAACAATATTTATAATATTCATTTCCAAACTCGCTGTTGCTATGCTAAGAATAGCCTTCTAGAAGCGTCCATTGTGCAATCTATCACGTGATCGGGCTCTCCCACAGTCTCGAGCTTGTAACACGACCATCTTGTGTCACACTTCCAGAAATTATATTTGCTAGTTAAATTTTATCATGGGAACGGAAAATACTCTCATTTCGTCCCTAAATAATTCAATTTACGGGGGCAGTACGTGGTTAGTACACATTTTCGCACCTTGTATGATCTTGTGTTTGTTATTGTTTATGCTTATATGTTTATATAGGTTTGTGTTAATTGTACTTAGATTGGTTGTTCAATAGATGTTGGAATTTACTGAGTACCGTGTGTCATTTCTAGACATAAGCTCGTCAACATAACATTTTGTATGGTAGGCCTCTGTCAGTAGCAGGTGGGTCCAGTCCTTCCAAGTAACAAGGGTAAAGAGGGGAAGGGTTGTCAAATACTTCTTGGTGAAGTTGTAACAAAGTCACAGAGTTCTACTGTGCAATAAGTACAAGTACAAAATGTAACGGGGGATGGAGTATAGATGTGTGTGAATGTAAAGGAAATACCCTCGCAGGCACACTTACCCAGGTGGCAGCCGTCGTGGTGTTGACTTTCAGCAGTTCCCCTAGACACAGATAGACCTGGAGTGGGTTGAATGCCTCTCTTTTATAATTCGGTTGCTGCAAGGTGTGCATTATTGGCACATTCCAGGCTAGCTGGTACTAGTGTAGGGGTCGTTCGAGTTCAACTGTGTTCAAAGGAGTTCAAGTAGGTGCATACAATTTCAAATTAGTGTGTTAGTTATAATGTAATTGATGTAGGGACTGAAGATGTGTAGATGTATAGGGGCGATCATGTATAATTTGTAATGTGGGGAGGGGGGTGTATCCCCCTGGGGATACAACAATATTATCCGGGCCGGGAGACGTGTCCTTTCAGCGCCAGAGCTCCGCGGAGTTCCCACTCCGTATAGGGCACGTTGTACTCCTCCGAAGCGCGGGAAGAAAAACTGAGCTGGGAACGTTCTGCCTCGCGCTTCAGAGCCACGAAATCTGGATCATAGTTATTGGAACCGGATATATCCGCAAAATACGATGCGAGATGGTTTGCAACGCGGTAAGGATCTGTAACCAATTCCTTATCAATGGCAATTCCCGGAACAGTAGAAGATGTCTGAAATCCCGAAATGCGTCGTAGTTTACTCCACACTTGAGAGAAGGGGGTATGTGCCGTAATAGACTACACATAACGTTCCCAGGATTGTTTCTTACTCTGGCGAATAATAATCCGTGCCTTGGCACGAAATTTCTTAAACGCCACCAAATTGGCCATGGTTGGACGCCGACGATAGTGCTTATGAGCTCGATGACGGTCTCTTATTGCCGCTGGAATAGTCTCTTATTGCCGCTGCAATATCCTCGGTCCACCAGGGGACGAGTTGGCAACGATGGGTTCCAGAAAATGACGGGATGGACTCCTCGGCGGCAGCAAGACCGATGTGCTGTACTTCATCATCGACGCTCCGGCAACCAAGATCAACGAACACAGCTCGTTCGGTAAGCGATGGCCAATTGGCCCGTTTTAGGACCCAACGACTGGGGAACTCCACAGGTTTCTGGTTAAGAAGAGTAAGAATTATCGGAAAATGGTCACTGTCAAGAGGTCATCGTGTACATGCCAACCAAACAGGGGAACCAGCGAACGGCTACACACACTAAGGTCAATGTGCGAGTACGTGCCATGCGCTATGCTAAAATGGGTGGCTTCCCCTGTATTTAATATCGATAGATCCAATCCTTAAATTGAGCCCTCCACGTCCCTTCCTCTGGGGCAGGAAGTTGGTGATCCCCATTGAGGGTTATGGGAGTTGAAATCACCCACGAGTAGGAAAGGGGCTGGAAGTTGATCGATAAGATCAAATACATCATTAATATCAAGGGTCTGGTTCGGTGGAAGGTACACGTTACAAATTGTTGTCATAACAGGCATTGACACGCGAACTGCAATAGCTTCCAGATCAGTGGTGAGTGGAAACTCTTCACTATAGCAGTCAGAGCGAACGAAGGTGCAAACGACCCCGGAAGCCCGGGCGGCATCTTGTCGCTCCTTAGAATATAGTGTGAAACCTCTCAGAACAGTCTCGTGATCAGGCCGGAGGTTAGTTTCCTCTAGGCAGATTATACTCGCTGCGTATTGTGAAATGAGCTGACGGAGCTCAGCCAAATGCCTGTCATAACTGTTTCAATTCCACTGTAACAGTGCCATAGTGTGAACTTTTAAACTAGGGAATAAGTTGGAGCAGCAAGCAACAACTTATCCTCTGGCGGATCATCACCCATACGTCGACAATGATCTCCATGTCCTCATTCGATGCCGTGGAGTGGGCCAACCCAGTGGAAGATTTCCGGGACGCAGTTAGGTGGCGGTAGGAACTCCTTGGGGAGCGCGCTGGGCTGGGGACCGGAATGTCCCCAGGCGCAGAAGCATCCGCTGCTGGTGGGGCGGATGGCTTCCCCCTTTTTTTTGGAGGAGTAACGGAACGCGTAGTGCGGGATCCCTTCTTGCCCGCCTCTTTAAGATGTGTAGACGGGTCAGGAGCTGGTCAACGATGTCGCCTCCGCCGGCTTCGGTGCGGCTTTCGCCGACCGTTTGATCGGGGAGGAAGCCTTCAACTTCCTCCCCTACTGTGCGGGCGAAGCAGCCTTCGCTCGCACAGCCTTCTTTGTGGCCGAAGGTGGGGTAGAAATCACATTCGGGCTCTTGTTTCGATTCTGGGGTGTGGGTTTCTAGATGGACGTTGGTACATTAGAAGGTTTCATAGCTGGGACAAAAGCTGAGGTAGCCGGAACAAAATTTGGGATTATAACGCTATAATCAATCGTTGGAGTAGGAGCAATCGTGGTATGGTACTTCTTGCGGGCCTCCTGGTAGGTGAGACCATCCAGGGTTTTGATCTCCTGGATTTTCTTCTCACTCGGGAAGACAGGGCAGTTCCTGTCTCGAGGAGAATGAAATCCAGGTCCATTAGTGCACTGATATAGTGTTGTGCACTCTTCCGCTTCGTGTGGTACCCTACCGCATGTTCCTCAGATTGCAGGGCTCGAGCATCGGGATAACATGTGCCCAAACTTCTGGCAGTTATAACACCTCATTGGTGGAGGGATGTACGGCCGTACGTCACAACGGTAACTTGTTACGTTGACTTTCTCCGGGAGCACCGAAAGCTCAAAGGAAATGATGAAAGCACCAGTATCCGCGATTTGACCATTGACCTTGCGCGTAATGCACCGGACATCAGTCACCTGACGGTGCTGCATATCCTCCATGAGCTCCTCGTCAGAGTTCAGAATCTGGTCCCGGTGGAAAATAACTCCTCGGACCAGATTCAGAGACGTGTGCTTTTCCACTTTGACAGGGATCTCGCCAAAGTGGTTAAATTGCAGAAGTTGTTCAACTTGCTCACCAGTCCTAGTCTTGAGCAACAAGCTACCGTTCCTCATCTTTTGTACTTTCTCAAGCTCACCTTCTATGTGGCGACAAAATACTCTTTACCAGCTTGTAATCACCCCCATCTGTTCTGGTCGCTACCAGAAACTTCGGGGTGTTAGCACCCAGATTTTCACGCATAGATTGTTCCCAGTGGATTGATCCCCGTAGGGAATTGAAATTTAAAGACTTGAGTGTGTGACCACCCTGTTTGGAGATTTTTCTTTTAGAACCCATGGCCAGATCATCCTCCCCATATGCCACCGACATCCGATCACGGGCCGTCACAGTAGGCGCTACCCAGCCAGGGCATGGCCCACCTAGCTTGGAAGGCATTGCCCGGGGGTCCGATGTTTTACGATGCCGTATCGGCATGTACCCCTTGGCATGTACTGGATTTTACAGCTCTGTAAAATCGGCTGTAAGGGGATCTGCGTAGTCAGGCGGATACTACTGCACGGGTACATGGCGCACCCACCTGACGGAGCGGCCAAGACCGGACAGGCTTTCGAGCGTAGTCGCAAGCGTAAGTGGCCCATCCCCTAACAGCACGCACATATAGAAATTTTGGTTGCCAGACCCTGAAAGCATTAACAGAAAGAAGTGCGATATAACCTAATGAGAGTTATACCGCAAGGATGTATGTCTTTTAGAGCTGACTGTCAAACCCTCGACAGGGGACCGATCCGAGAAACCCTTTTAGTCGCCTTTTACGACTGGCAGGGATTACCGTGGATGTATTCGCTTCCTCCCACCCACTGGGGGTCCAATTCACAAACCAACGCGGAGTCCTTTAAGTATAGCCAAGGACTCCTCTTTTAGTCGCCTCTTACGACAGGCAGGGGCTATAGTGAGTGTATTCTAACCCCCACCCACAGGGGGGCATACCACCAGATTTCCATGAGGTAATCCAAGCAATTGATTGGTTCAAGAACTACAAAGCAGCTGGAGAATATCAAGTGGTTGCAGAGCTGTGGAAAAATGCATATAACGAAACAATTCAAAACCTACACAAACACATCATAGACATCTGGGATTCTGATAAACTGCCTGAAGAATGAACACAGCTTTAATTCACCCAATACACAAAAAGGGTGATAGACTGGATCCAAATAATTACCGGTGGATTTCTTTACTTGATATCACATATAAGATCCTGTCTAGAATTATCCTCGCAAGAATTTAGGAACAGCTTGACCAAGAACTTGGAGAATATCAGGGGGGATTTCGACCTGGAAGAAGTTGTCCCGATCAAATCATCATTCTTAAGTGGATTATGAAACATCAAAGAATGAGAAACAAAAAGTTTGTTATCACTTTTGTTGACTTCAGGAAAGCGAACGACAGTATCCATCGTGAGTCATTCAATCTCGTTAGTGTTACCCTTAAGGACACTAAACCAAAAGTTAACTTTAGAGGGGAGTTGTCTGAATCATTTGAAATCTGGACTGGACTTCCACAGGGGAACGGTCTCTCACCATTACTATTTAACTGCGTATTGGAAAAAATCATGAGAGAGTGGGCTAAGAAATGCCAACCAAACATCAAGATTGGCAAACAAATCACACTTGTCTAGCAATTGCAGATGATCTTACGCTGCTGGCTAGTAATGTAGAAGAGGCGACATTACAAATTGCAGAATTAGAACAAATAGCAGCAAAAGTCGGTCTACAAATCTCATTTGAAAAGACGGAAATGATGCCATTCTTCTAGGTAGAAACACCAACTATCACACTAACTAATAACAAACAAATTAAGGTTGTCAATACATTCAAATATCTTGGGGAGACTATAACTTGAAACTACGAGAAAGTATTATACCAGACCCAAAACAACTGTGAACATGGGCTCACCCAGTAGCGTGCGTCCAGCTGAGCACTGTTGCCACAGTGAGATTGGCGGAGATGACACAGCTCTACACTCGCAGTATACACACGAGCTTCTCCGTGAATACACGGCGCTCCGAAAGTAAGAACATGTAGGAGCTGGTGGGGGGGCTAATCCTACGAATATCTATGCTCACAACGGAGTGTGCACATTTTCATAATTGTGATATGAAGCAGATATAAGATATCACACAAACATTATTCGTGCACTCCAGGTGCAGCAACCAGCATTCTTGGCTGTGGCCCAGGAGGTCCGGGTTCGATTCCCGGCTCTACTAAGCAATTAAATTCTAGTCTGAGGGCTAGAACGGGGTACACTCAGCCTCGTGAGGCAAAACTGGGAAGATGTGGGTTAGATTCCTACCTCAGCCATCCCGGAAGTGGTTTCTCATTTATACTCCAGGCAAATACCGGGATGGTTCCTAACATAAGGCCACGGTCGCCTCCTTCCCAATCATACAAGCATACAAATAAACACACCCTAACACAGACACCACAAAGCCCAGATTTTCAGACAAGTACACGGGGCTAATGTACGAAGATGTCCTAGCCCCTCAAATGAAACAACAACAATAACGTTATTAACTCACATGACGTAATCTACACCCAAAGTCATTCTGATTAACATTGCTTGTGGACCCTTTATAAGGTAATAGAAATACAGAAAACAATTTATTGGGATCAGTTTTTGTTTATTGGAGACCACCTTGTGGTGTACTGGCTAGCACACTTGCTGTCCATTCTTGGCTGTCACGGCGGCGTCCGGGTTCGATTCCCAAGAAATGTAATTCTGATCTGAGGGCTGTAACAGGGTACACTCAGCCTCGTGATGCAAAACTGGGAATATGTGGGTTGGATTCCTACCTAAGCCATCCTGGAAGTGGTTTTTCTGTGGATTCGCACCTCTACTCCAGGCAAATGCCGGGATGGTACTGTACCCGAAAATACCTACCATCAGCTTGTTGAGATCCCTCGATGGTAACTGGATTATAGAACCTGAAAACCCCGGCTAGAAAACCCCCAGATTCTACTAAAAAGTTACGAGGATAATGGGGCACAAGGATTACCTAACTGAGGAGACGTTAAGAAAGTCCGTGTCAAAGAAAGGAAATCTAGCTCGAAAGAACACAAGAACAACGTAAAAACGTAATGTCAAAAGCGTGAGAAAACACTGAAATGCCTGCAATGGTTTCTTTAACGTGACCCTTTATCGCGTCTATAAAGCATCACACTTGAAGAATTAAAATTAAACTATCCAAGATTTATTCATAAAATGGATTATAGCAAAACATTGCTATAATAAAACAACATGAAAAACAAATGCTGCTTTAAATGGAAGCAAAAATCCAAGACAAGTGAACACAGCTTCTAGCCACCAGTAGATGAACTGTATTCCATTAAAGAAAAAAATTAGACTGAAAGCTATTCAAATCAACACCCTAATATGACACAAATTGTGCTCCAACAACATTATTAATATTAATTCCACGTTTAAGTAGGTCATTTTAGCCTACAAATTGTAATACACCCTTATTTACAGAAATATACATTAATATACAAGTATGTGGCACACTCCTAGTGTGTCTTTTCTTCTATTTCGCAAGCAATGACTCAACATCCTTCCATTTGAATAAGTTTCAGTAGTATTATTTTCACAGATGTGAATATGTTTAAATTGGTCCTCTTCGACCAAGTGATAAAACTCAGTAGAGGTTAACATTACCTTAATGATAGCGGTAATCAACAAAATTAACTGATCAGGATAACTGTAAAACCTTTGTCAGCACAGGGATTAAATGCAGAATATTAAAAATTAATATTCTCCAACTATTGTATTAACCTCTTATATTATGGCTTGCGTGCTTCTAAACAACGGAAAAACGCTTGCAATGATACGATGAATTAAATCTGAAAGTCAGTCAAAGTATTCTCGACTACTAAATACCAATCGTCATGGACTAATTTCCATGGAATACCACTTAATATTCACTTGAATATAAACTTCATTCTTAAAGCCTCCATACGGCTCTATTCTTATACATTTGTACTCCCCTGAGCCCTCAATTCAAGATTTATATGTCATAAACATATTTAATTGCGCATATTGGTCACCCTCATTGGTGAACGACAAATTTCATCCTTATATTTCATTTTCGACTTATTGTTATTATTATTACATCGTTGTTAGAATGTATACAGAGTGTTACATTACTTTTCAATTATGTAGATTGGATTCTCTTAATAATCAAATTATCCTTTTAGAATGAACACCTATGCTTTCAAAAACTGAATTACACTGATTTTTCTTTAATCAAAACGTACTTATACAGTCATTAAATCTGCGATATACGCTAGTTAAAAAGTAAATGTTGTTTCAGAATCTTCAATAGTCAACAGACTAGAATTAATTACGATAATAAATTCCATCGAACATGGATCTCAACTATGCCTTCACACATGAGGCTATCTTGAATCAAAATCACAATTGAAATAAACGGAGAGAAAGTTTACCTGGCCAAAGCTTGGTACACCCCTGCACAAATGAATTGCAGAAAAACAAGTAGAGTCTCTTCACCGCCGGAGATGGTAATCATAACAATTAGCGCAATTGACCGGTTAGAAAACAATACAAGTCTCTATCCATCATAAGTACATAGAATGGCCCCTAGCAGAAGCGAAGGATCAAACTCCTTTATAGAAAAGCTTCACAAACCTTGTAACTTGTATCAAAGTCGGCATTACATTCCGAAACGAATCACTCGAATGTACAATATTCCAGAAGTTCAATGATAAATGTAGTTCATACCAGAGTCTACAGATGCGAAAAATATCAAAAACTGACATAAATAAGAGTTCACCACGTTGATAAAAACGCAAAATCACAAACGTGCCTATCGAAATCCTCTTCACTACACCAAGAAAGCTTCAATAAAAATATTACTGAATCTACTGTAAAACCTAATTAAACATCATTAAATACAAAGTGAAAAATGGTTGCATTCCTAAAACCTGGAATCTAAAACCTGTCGATTATAAAATCAGTCATGATTAGAACGTCATGTCTAAATTGCATAGTTCGACATACTATTCCAAACAAAATACACTAGAAATAATGGCAGAAATTAGCATTGGAATATCTACACTCCACTACGAAAGACGAGACTAAATGTGCTGTACCTTGTTGAATCTAGAAGTTCCAATGAGAGCATTGATATGCCCCGCATATCACATCTTTCCTCAACTGTAGCAATAACTTGGACTCCCCAGGCCGTCGGGAGTCGAATCACGGAACGCCTTCTCCACTCCGCATGTTCCACTTGGTTTAACAGGCTATCATCCATCCTGGATGAACGGTCAGTTATCGCTTCTTCAAGGCTCCAACTCCATCCAGAACAACGTCTGCTCCCCCGAAGTATCGCGGTATTCATATCGAACCGAAATGTTATTAAACCGAACACGGATGACTACCGCTGCTAACAGCATTGAGAACCACTAGTCAGCTGGACACAAGTGGCCCCGCAATGAGCACTAGTCATTACCGGATTCATGACAATACTTCACTGGAAATGTTCGATATTTTGCCGGTTCAGCAGTGTTCTTGCTACTGTGCTATTAACCTGCCATGATTAATGAAATATACAGCATTATAATTATTCCTCTCCACATCTTGTTAAAGAATATGTCGTTCGTAAATTAGGAGTAATGTTCAAAGTTTCACCAACATTGCTGCGTGTTAGATATCATATACAAGTACGTATAGCACTGCTTTAGAGATTAAAGTTCACTGTTGTGGCTTACAGCTTATCGTACTGTAGTAAAAGTTCTTTATAACGTTCATCCTTGGAACAGTATATTTTAAAGTCCACACATATAATGAACGTATGACTTTGTAGGTGAACAACACAAGTTCCACTCGCGTGTGCTTCCTGACATGACTGGTTCTTGTGTAAAACGAACCGAGTCCTTCGACAATTACTCGGTAAAAATATAAAAAGTGTTTGATATAGTAATCGCGTCGCACTGTATGTAACGAAACGTGTTTTAAATTCTCCTCACGAGATGTGCATTCATGCAATATGAAAAACGGTCTGCCCACAGCTGTGCGGGGATGATTACAGCTAGGCTCACGCTTCCCCCCACCACGGTGCGATAAGTATCAAGCTGCCATCGCATTGGTGGATGTAATCCGTAACTTAAAACGTTTAATACAGATTATTAGCATGTATATATATCAAAATGCATATCATGTTATGATCTTACATCATGTATAATACTACAAATCTTGTATGCTATTCTCCTTTCTCCTTATTACTAATAAAATGTACTCCTGGTGTTCGATCAATAAACTGGGTCAATAGCCGCCATGATGGTGGTGCGTTCCAATGACTTCGTGCATGCTCGCCGGTACTCGGAAAATACCGAAATCTCCCAGCTGCACATCGCTCAGCTCACAATTATGAATCGCGCTGGGCTTCTAAATATACGTCGCTCTGCACTATTCATCATGCCAAAATGAGGATAATGATACAGTGCCTAACGTGCCACGGCCGCTTGCTACCCAAATTACAAATACACACACTAGTACAGACATCAAAGTGACACAGGTTATCATACAAATTCCACACACATCCAAATGCACGGGGCTACATGACCACGATGTCGCAAAGCCCCTTAAACGATCAACAACAAAAACAACAACCCGTGAGGTCCGGATTCTATTCACGGCTCAATCAAGACATTTAGGCCTAGCTCTGGTCTCAGGGTTAGAACTGGGTACGCTATGCCTCGTGAGGTAAAACTGTGAAGAGGTGAGTTTTATTCCACTCAATTACAACAACAAAGAACATAATTGCTGACACCACAATAACATAGGTTATCAGATTTTGTGGTTTCACGTACTTCTGTATTCGAAAACTTCTTTTAAAGGCAATATACCCTGAAAATTATATTTCTCGCCTGGCTGTGTAAAACTGTTCGGCTGCCACTCGGCTTGCTAAGTGACATTGTTCTGAGTTCAAAACCGCAGCTCACAGCACTTGTTAAAGCTCCACTTCTGAATTGATACAGCAATGCCGACACTCGTCGTTATCTTCCTAAGCGAACCTAAATATTTCAACACCTAAATCATTCTTTCTCTAATTATCCCTTCATTCCAAGGGTAGATGTTATCTCCCGAACGGCTGGTCGTAGCATAACGGGGTTTGGACAGTCAGTTTCAAAATGTTTAGCTCTGTAACATAGGGTCATTAAAATAATTGAAGAATTCATTATTTTCGTGCACGGAGAGAAATAACGATTTCGTACGGCGCAGCTAGCCCTGCAGTCTGAGTTATCTAGGCAACGCCGCACTATGCTATTGGCTGGCGCGAGTGAGCGAGGTAATCTGGCACCTCCCTCATGTTCACAGTTGTTTTGGGTCTGGTATAGTTGAAAATAGAAAAACTAAATTGAAACAAGTCGAACATATCACTTGGCCAACCTACAAGAAGAAATCTCTCTCAATAAATGCAAAATTTAAACACTACAACTCCGTTATTAAGTCTGAAGCAACCTGTGCTAGTGAAACCCTATTCAATCCGAACACAAAATCAACCACAGAAAATTACAGAAGAAGATAAGACGAATCCTCAAAACAATTTTAAACAAAAAACACCAATTAGATGGCCAATGGCGATTACTACCTAATAAAATTGTTTTTCCAGGAAACTGGGTAAATACTATAATAGATACAATGAGGTAAAGGAGAGTAGCTTTTTTCTGTCACATATCATGATTATCAGAGACCAAGATACTCAAACGGCTTTTCCAATAGTTTTGGAAAAGTAAAACAAACAAAAATTGGTTCAAAGAAGTCTTAGATCTAGATGAATTAGGCTTGACAATACAACAAATTGAACACTGAGAAGAGGATCCTGAGAAACAAAGACATGAGACAGTCTAAAAACTTCTACACGCAAACAATACACCATATAGGCAGGCAATGAATTTTTTCAAGTAGTTCCTACTTTTGCCGCCAAACGCCACCGTCAACGACCAAATACTGTCAACCAAAGTAATATGTGCACTCGAGTTTGAAGGTTGTTTGTGAAGTAACCAATAGACCTACATAAAATCCAATAACATCATCATTTTCGTCGTTCAATTTTACGTTAGTTCATGTAGGTTTGGATTTTTAAATTTATATTTTAACATTTTTTATCGCAGTTGGAACACAAAATGTGCACGTTTTTAAGCGTGTTTCAACTATGCGTCACATTTAAGATTTATTATCTCAAAAACCTGTCATCAAATCGAATCCAAATTTTAACTCAATATACATTGGAATGTTGTATAACTGGTTATTAATTTCAAAATGTTGTGTGTCCAAGAAACAAAGTTGTTATCATTTTTGTAAGGTAACTTTTTCTCGGCTTGGGGTGGTTGGAAAATGTAGTTCTTGGTTGCGTTGTAATCCTTATACATCAAAACGTTATGCTGTATGACTGTGAAATACGTAAATTAATTCACTTATTTTATATCGGTTTGTATTTGTACGGGGAAATAACACATGGTTCACCAGCTAGCCGCTCCGGGAAAAGCTGTACAGCGGTGCTGAGATGGAGCCCATCACTTCCGAGCGAGGCGCGCCATGATGCGTGATGGGCTCCATTTCGGCAACGCTGTACAGCTTTCCCTGAAGCGGCTAGCAGGTGAACCATATCTTATTTCCCCCTACAAATACAAACTGATATAAAATAAGTGAATTAATTTACGTATTTCATAGTCATACAGCATAACTTTTCAATGTATAAGGATTACAACGCGACCAAGAACTACATTTTCCAACCACCCCGAGCCGAGAAAAGATTACCTTACCAAAATGATAACAACTTTGTTTCTTGGACACACAAAAATTTGAAATTAATAAACTAGTTATACAACATTCCATTGTATATTGTGTTAACATTTTGATTCGATCTGATGACGGGTTTTTGAGATAATAATTCTTAAATTTGACGCATGGTTGAGACACGCTTAAAAACATGCCCTTTTTGTGTTCCAACTGCGATAAAAATATAAAAATATCAATTTAAAAATCCAAACCTACATGAACTAACGTAAAATAGAACGACGAAAATGATGATATTGGATTTTATATATGTCTATTGGTTACTTCACAAACAATCTTCATACTCGAGTGCACATAATACTTTGGTCGACAGTTGTTCAGAAATTAGTTACCAGGTGTCACCGCAGTCGGTTCCTGACGACGAACATAGGAACCTAAGAACGTTAGTCAAATGTTTAACCTATATTAATTTAGCTTCACACAGGTGTAATTAGTGGACGGTTCTCTAGCATGCCATAAATATATGACATGGGACCGCCGGCTTTACTTCCCCTCTGAAGGAAGGCATACTGAGAGATTTTTAACGGTCTTAAAAATCCGACGACTTCGCCGGGTTTAAACCCACGATCTTGGGCATAGAAGCTCAGCATGTTACCAACTACGCCACCGAAGCCACTACCACCACATAATATGGAACATAAATTTAAACAAAATGTTACGTATTTGTATTTCCGTTAACCTGAACAGTAAATTACCGTAATTAAGCCAGAATATAAAAACACTGATCGTCAGTCTGAAAGACTAGACCTTATATCATTTTAAATGCGGGGAAACGAGGAAGCTCAAGCAAAACTATGACGTCACACACCTCAGTGCATTCTCGGTACATTTCGTCTCGTCATCGTAACGTAACGCCAGACCCCAGCGAAGTCGACGTTATCATTTAAAATGATAAAATTATGAATTTGTGTGATAAATTGTGTTCATGTAAGTATGAGTGTGTAGTCAAACTGTAATTGGGTCTAGGACTGAGGTAAGTGCCCCGGAACTACTTGAAATGGGGTATCAGGAATGGCTGCTCTCGGAGTCAGGATTCAAACCTTGGCTCTCCATGGGCTTATCTATCCAGTCCAGCCATGGGGCATGCCTAGTCCTGGAAGTGGTTTTCTGAGATTTCCCCACTTCTACTCCAAGCAAATGTAAGGATGGTTCCTAACTTCAGGTCATGGCTGCCTCCTCCCCAATCCTCGCCTGAATTACAAACGCGCACACTGCTAGAGAGACCACAATAATACAGGTTATCAAAGTGTACACAAGTATTATATGGGCTCTTTGTGTGCCTTATACGGGGTTGTGGTAGGGGAGGTGTTGAGTAAAATGGTGCTAAGGGATGTTTGGGTAAGTGTTCAGTGTGTGTTGTAGAGATGAGCTGTCTAGGGGCGTAGACTTGGCTCGAGGAAGGGCTTCCAGGTGTTCTGTATGACTGGATAGCTCAGGGGTGTGGTAGCTGAAAAATGGGTTGCTTAACAAATAACAGTCTGAGGCACTACGGTGGTCCTCGGCTTACAGATACTGCCTGCAGGTTAGCGAAGACTGGAACAAATAAGCTGACGCGTACTCTGCGGCGATGCGTCAAGTGACTGCTCAGCTAATACTTCTAAACAATTAATACTAAAGTGCCCTACTGGGGTAAGGTTTAAAATAATCAAATAAGTCGAAAGACCAGCGAACTAGAGACTAGATTTAATGAGTACTTCTATAAATGAAGTATGGTTACTGTTCAAAGCAGCTCCAGTGCTAATGAATCTACTGTTTTGCAATACAAAGACAATGTGTAAGACAAAGGGTAAAATGTTAATGGTGTAGGGATGTTATGGAAAAGACTCCCGCAGATACACTTACCCAGATGGCAGCCGTCGTGAAGATGCCCTTCAGAGGTTTCATACTACATGGACCCCGAGCTGTGGGTGCCTGGCGGTTTTATAGTTGTAGTGTGCAGTGTGTGCAGAATTGACACATTCCGACCTGGTCGGTACTCCTGTAGGGGTCATGGTGGTTCATTGGGAAGTTCGCCTGAGTTCACTGGGGTTAAGGCATTTCATGTGAGATGTAAAATGTGTTGGAACGTGTGTAGGTATTTGGGGACGAAAAGTATGATGCATGGGGTGGCGGCTGTATCCACTCCTGGGGATGTAAATATAGGGTGAGGGAGTGTATCCCCTACGGATACAACAACTCCCCTGTTTGGGTTAGTCATCGTCCTCGATGACTGGACTTAGATATAGGGGTAGTTTCGTAGATATTCTCCATCTTCTTCCTTGAATCTCCTCTCTTCTTTGCTTCTCTTCCATTCTTCTTTTCTGGAGATGGTGGCGTCGATGGGAGAGTGTATTTCAGTGTATGTGGAGCCTCTTGGTAGGCGAGTCGTAGCTGGAGAATGTGTAGAATGTAGAGATGGGGTGTGTAATGGGAGTAAAAGTGTAGATATGTGCCTGATTGCTTGAGGGATATATCCCTGGGTGTGAGATTAGGTGCTTCTGGGTTCGTGTACTGCGAGCTTGTATAAAGGTGTGGGTATGGGAATCATATTCTTTTACATGTATTAATAAAAATCGCAAACATCAAAATGTGAAGCTTAAACATCTCTAACTCGTAATCATCATAACAATGCATATAACAATCATAAGTAAATATCATAACAAAATCATATATAAATCCTAATTAAACAACATTTTCGTCACATAGAATATAAAAAAACATAACATGCATGGTAAATAATAACATCATATTTCAAAATCATACCTCAAAATCATAGCAACATATGCTGTGTGTGTTCACAACGAAAGGAAAACAACATCAGTGGGCTAATCATACTCTACCGTCAGTCTCTAGGACGGGATGAAAAACTGCTTTCGTGTGATGTAGAAGTGTACAATGTAAGACACTGACAGAGTGTAGGGAAAGAAAAAGAAATGTGTCAGGGTGTAATTAAGGGAATGCATATTATTTGTTTATTATGTGGGGGTGAAGTAAGACATTTTTACATGTTTTAAAGTTAAAAGATCAGAAAGGAAAATTAATGTATAATATAGTGTACAGGTGTGGAAAATAATTGTATAACTGGCATTTATGTATTAAATAATAATCATCATTGGTTTTCAAAACAATCGTATCGGTAATATGCGTAATTCAACGGTGCTAATCATTATGCCCATGTGCGTAGATAACCTGTGTACAATACCATTATTATATAGTGCTATAATAGTACTTATGCGCGCTATGAAATAAAAACTATCTTAGCAGGTAACTTAAGGCTATGGCCGTTTAAGATAATCCTACAACGAATAGAT
Organism: Meconema thalassinum; assembly: GCA_946902985.2. NCBI lineage: Eukaryota > Metazoa > Arthropoda > Insecta > Orthoptera > Tettigoniidae > Meconema > Meconema thalassinum. The sequence goes on from OX336388.2 coordinate 1,216,278,740, forward strand.
CGCCCCCTGTTGGTGAGCTCATCTATCTTGACAGTACAATTCGCCCTTTAGAAAAGTAGGTACGAGCTGTGTTGCCGTATGTCACCTCTCATTTTAGGTGTATTCCGTTGATCCGTCCTTTGGCGATGAATATCCCACAGGTATTCACCACCGTGGCGCGGATTTCTCTGTTATAAGTGTAAAAAATGTAGGGAAAATAGTATATGGGCTGTGTGTGGGAAATTATTGCGACTGGCGCGTGTGAGGGCATTGGCAATATATATACAAGGGATTATATACTATATCACCACCTGTGGGAAGAGAAAGAATTGTAAGTGGGTATATTAGCATCATTACCGGCTACTTTGCGGGCCTGGAAAATAGAATACATTGTAATGGTTCTCATTATTCATTGGTACATGTATATATGTACATTCACCTTTATAAACATCCTGGCGTCTGATATTCCATACGCCATTTAAGATCTATAGTGGTCTTAACCTACTGGCTTAGGTCTATGAGCTCGTATAAATGTAATAGCTTAATCTATGTGTCAAAAATGTGTGTGTAGAATGTGTCATGTGTTATGTATATGCCATGCCGCGTGGGCGTTACCTGGGACCATGGTTGCTTCATCGCTGTGTTGGAGCACTAGCTGAAATAAGAAGACATATTAAGGTTATCAACCCTATTAATCATGTATGTAATCTCCGCTGGCGTGACAATTACTTTGTCGCCTTTCACGTAGCTCTGTCGCCTTGTAAAATAAATATATTGCTGTATGGTAATCAAAATCTCTTTACCATAAATAAAAACGCTGTGTCGGGCTTATCCGGCCGGTAATTCAGACTTAGGGTGCCGAATGCCTATAAATTAATCGCTTATTTATATAACGCTACTAAACTGTGTGTGAAAGTGTATAATGCCTTTCATGGCATGGTGTCGGACTTACGATGCCTTGACCAGGTCTTACAAAGCCTAATGTTGCCTATCCCATCGTTCGTGACTTCATTTCTATTCTATGTGTAATCCTGTTTTCCATTCATGTGCGATGTATACTCCTGACGATTGTGCATCGAATAGATTGCGTTTAATAACGATTTGTCGCTTTTTATAGCGGATTATCGGACTTACGACGCCTTGACCAGGTCTTATAAAGCCTAATGATCAAAGATCAATCGCATATCGCTTTCAAATTCAAATTGAATGCATTTTCGGCTATAGCCGGCTCTGGTCACATTCGCAACTGCATTTTATCAATCGCATTGGTCGGGTGTTCCCGTAATCATTTATTCTCATATTCGTTCGCATATTGTGGGTGCCTAACCCTCACGGTACGCATTACCGACATGTAAAACTCGAGAGCCGCTGCTCAAAATTTAAAATAGGCTATGCATATTCATTATTATATATTCGTCCTCCGGACTTATGGCCGGGTAATTGTACATTCATCATCTGGACTTACAGCCAATGTGGACTTAAGGCCAGGAAACATTATTTATTTATATAGTCTTCACCTATCGCTATAGGACTTGTTCTTCTTTCTTCTGCCTGTGTACGAAAACATGTCTTAGCCTCCGCGCAATGGGGCTGATTTACTTACTTAAAACTAACTTAAAACTAATAGTCGTTTTCAGGCGTCCTGAACGGTTCCCGGCCGGCTGGACCGTAAAGTCGTCATAACGCAGCACGGTAAGCATTCTGGCCTTGTCAGATTCAACGTCGTTTTCGGAAACGGAGGAGCTATTTCCTATCCGAAACTAGGTATCGTCTGACATCTCGGGTCACGTAGTTCGTCATGTGATCGTATGTTTGTCTTTCTCCATTTGGAAAGAATAATGAAATTTTTACAACTTTTGTGAATAATATTTCACTTTGTGTCCTTGCACCTTGTACTTACCATTTAGGTGAAATGTACCTGCGAGGGTGTGTTATTGTGGGGGTGTAATATATATTTTAGGGGATGCAGCACAGTGCACGTGACATTGCGCCTAGCGATCGGATTCCCAGCTAATCCAATGGCGTTTATTTACACATGTTAATAGGTAAGTATGAGGATTGGGAAGGTTTTCTCTGTGTTATTGGGTAAGTATGGACATGTTAATATTGTTAAAACTAGGTAATAGGATGGCTCGTAATGGAGAAGGTAGTGTGGTCCTATCGGGAATGCAGGATATATTTAATTGTGAGGATTAATTAATGTGTGGGAGGTGAGTTGCCATTTAAGTGTGGGAAGAGGATCTCAGTCCGGGTGTTATGTTATCGAACTGAGGGTGTCAGTAGGTGATATATGTCATACAGGTAAAATAATGCGTGCAAGGTTAATGATTACATGCTGGGTTAAAATATGGTATGCGTGACAAAAATATAAGTCTTATAATGACTATTTTAGTGGGTAAATTCATTACGCTTCACTGCAAGCTTTGCAATTCCGAAGTGATCTGTCTAACACGTAGCTATGAGCGATAATTCATAGTGTGCACCCTGGCGGCGTTGGTCCATCAAGTGCTGCATATTTTATGGCGGAAATATGTGTGTATTTATGTAAATTGTTTTAATGTGTGGAATCTGTCAATAGTGTATCAATAAATACGTATTTGTGTTGCCTTGTGTGACATGTGGAATCTGTGGCCTTGTATATAAATGCACTGCTGTTTGAGATCTCTGCTGCTGAACTTAATAGTTTGTATATATAGGTCTCTTATTATAATACTGGTCATATTATTTTATCATGAATATTTATCAGTATTGGTATAGGTGCGGTAGGTGGATAAAATTTCCCTACTAGGTATAGATTCCTTACCTAAACCTTGTTGTTAATGTACATCCTCAAGTATATCTCGTGCTAATTAATACCCTAATTTGCATATTTGGTGCATAGTTATTATATCTGTAATCATCAATCTTTAAAATATTCGCTTTTCGTCCTAATGTGTTCGGTAAGCCTCCGTGGCTCAGGCGGCAGCACGCCGGCCTCTCACTGCTGGGTTCGTGGTTCAAATCCCGGTCACTCCATGTGAGATCTGTGCTGGACAAAACGGAGGCAGACAGGTTTTTCTCCGGGTACTCCGGTTTTCCCTGTCGAAATTTCATTCCAGCAACACTCTCCACTATCACTTCATTTCATCTGTCATTCATTTAATCATTTCCCCAGAGGAGTGCGTCAGGCCTCGGCAGCCGGCACAGTTCATATCCTCGCCGCTAGATGGGGGCTTCATTCATTCCATTCCTGACCCGGTCGGAGACTGGAAGCAGGCTGTGGATTTTCATTTTCCTAATGTGTTCGAAGTGCCTGCCTGTCGTCTGCGTTATCACAATGGTGATTCCTAAACAAATCCTGTTTTCCTAATTCACAAGTATAAATTACTAATCCTATATCTTCATTATTTATCTGTCTCGGTGCTATCAATTCTATCTGTTTTACAGCGCGTGTGTGTATAGAGTCTGCAATACTTTGTTGGATTCGCTGCAGCCCTCCGTGTCACCTTGTCCTGAGCAAATCGTTTCACCTATATATATCCTATTTCCTGTGCGATCTGTTTAATATATTTGCATGGTGACTGAATCCTATCTTTCTGGAAATATTTCTTCAAAAATGAAGCTTGCTATTCGCGTGTGTCATAATATGTGTCTTGCTAACCTATATTTTCTTTAAATTAAGAGTCGGTAATAGTATTTCTGCTGTGTCATAAGTGTAAATGGCTGTACGTGTGTAAAATGTTATCTAATTATGGATTCATCCTTGTTTTCCTGTGATACCCCTCTGTGTCCTATATTCTCTGTGCTCCGTCCATCACTTATGTATGCTACTGCGCAAGTAATAGAAGGATGTGTGAGTTATCGTAATTGTGCGATTTCTATCTAAGCTGGTCCTCTGTGCCTGATTCAACTTTAATGACCAATCATTCATCGGTAGTGAACCTGTGTCACTAAGGGATGGCGAGGTTTGATATGGGGTGGTTTTGTTAGTTAACTTATCATTGTGTGGTAATAGCCTTATTTCGGGTCGAAATATCATTGTATGGCGCTATGTAAAGAAGTGAGATATGAAAAAGAAATAGTGTATATGGCGGTGTGAATTATCATGTGCGCTCCTTGTCTAATAATTGTAATATCGGTAATTTCTAACTATAATATTACTGTCTTCGTTTTTCTAGTGTTATTCTTGATAGTTAATAACATTAATAGCGTTTGCACGTCTATTTTCCTAGTGTATTATAATTGTAAATGTTTGGACCGTTGCGTACGGCGTTTAAAGTTGGCGCGCTGGTTTGTAAATATACGTAGTGTGGGTAATGGCTGCCGGTTTGTAGTCACGTGGTACTGAGTCTGACAGAAGGATCGGTAACTAGATCCGGTGGGTATGGTTACAATTGTTTGAGTGTTAGCGCAGCCTACGAGCTAGGCGCTGAATAGCTGTGCGTTATCATAAGAGGTGTGGCAAGTTGATCGTCTTGCCTATTGGGTGATAGCGACTTGCGCTGGAAATTAATGTATGGCGGCTTTTGTTTACATCTTGTGACCACGTGTTAAAGTGAGTGTATCGTGTCAATATATTACCGTATTTTACTGCTTATAATCCTGATGTACAAAAGTGTGTGTGTTCTGGAGTGTATGTGTACGATTACCTCGGTTTTCCCAGTGTGAGATATGGAAACTCTGTATATTTCCCGTGCGATGTACGCTATTCGTGGTTTACCTCCTGTACTCCAGCGAAATGTAAAAATCGTTGGAGGGTTAGGGGTTATTTCCTGTTTCCTATATAAGCTGTCAATATGTATTTGCTATTATGTGATGGTCTTCCTGCTCCCTAAGCAGTCCGTGAAACCGATGCCGTAGCTTAGTGGTCCGTATGTATGAAAAGTGTGTGTCTGAAATGGATATGTCCCTTTTCCTATTGTGTGTGTATGTTAAGGAGTTGTGTCAGTGCGTGCATCCAAGTGTATAAGTGTGGCTAGGTAGCTGCCCATACGTTTGTGTCAGTATATGTAGTAATAATAATAATAATAATAATATCGTATGGCCTCGGGTGCCTGTTGCAAGCTTTGTTAATTGACACCCAGAGGGTAGCTTGCATGTCGAATTTCGTCGTTCCTTTGAACGCTATGAAAGTCAACGAGGTTAGATATCTAAACTCCTTGACACTACAGCGCTTTCAAGTAGAGAATGGAGGAACTTCGTGTTGGCGGAAAATCCCGAGATTAATTTTGCGATTGAACACGGCCTACTGAATTCAAATGGGTTCTTTAACATGCCAACATCGTATGACATGAGTGTCGTGATTTTTGTCGCCTTCAAAAATCACTTACCACGGCCAGGGGCGAACCTGCAATCTTGGGGTTGGTAGTCCGACACTATAACCACTCACCCACCGTGGCAAGCAGTATATGTAGTGAGTTGAATTGTTGTCTACGTGAAAATGTTGGTGTATTAGGCACCGATTAATATCTTGTTATCATATCCGGTAACCTGTACGATTGTGTAATTGCCATCGCATCTGAAATATAATACCTGCTAATGCATATGTCCAGTGGTAATTAACTGATCCGCGGTTTTCCACCGGTACTCCAGGGAAATGTTGAAAACGAGTTGAAGTGGTAGTGTTTGCTTCAACCCTCTATTTGCTAGGAAAATGTTCGTAATCATGTTGCGTATAAGGTTCCTATATGTGTCTATGTGTAGGCTCCCATGTTAATAATTGCTTCCGTGGTTCTTACGCTTGTACGTCAGGAAAGTGTAAAATTTCATCGGAGGATCAATGGTTACTCCGTATGTCTGTGTAATCTAATGAGATACGTGTGTGTCCGTTGTGTCCCTGTAATACCCTGTGTAAGCTGAAATGTTTATATCGTAGCTTAGTGGTTTGTACGTATGTCCATATGGGTTTATAATACATATATATAGTGTCATGTGCGGATTCCTAGGTGTGTGTCATTGTGAAACTGTATATGCTCTCTTTGTGGGGAAATATGTTTTCTGTTCGTGTTCTTGTTTATGATTGCAAGTGCTTCCTTTTTACGAGTAATGTTGAAGGGTTATTGCCTTCTTCTTTTATTTAATGTAGAAATATTATTTTCATATAGACGCAATATCAATTAGATCTTATTAAGTTAACCAGGTCTAACCATACTTTGTTCCTCGTAGTTGAAACTATTTGTGCGTGTCGTATGATTTATGAACTCAGTATAGATTAGAATCGATTCATAGTAAACAGTTTCTAATCATACCTCGTTCGTCGTTGATTAAATTATGTTGTGAGTGTTAATAATTCTCACATTGTAACATATTGTGTAAGGCATAATTAAATAACTCCTGAAAAAATGTACCTATACGTGTGTATTGGCTCTGTCCTTATATCTTGCTCGTGGCTTTCGTTGAGATGTGGTGTTACTGAATTACATTTTATTGATTCGCCATATGGCTGCCTGTTACTGTCAGTTCGTAAATTGGCGTTGGATGATGAAAATGAATTCCTAATCAACGGCTAAATCATAACGCATCATTTAGGAACTGGTTGTATAGCGTAGCCCTATGTCGCTATAGGTGTGTCAATTTGACTGAATAACAAAATAAAAAACAAGATCCCATGGGAGGGGAAATATAGATTTATAGAGGTGTGAGTGTAGATGTATTTGTCCGAGTGAATGTGTTGCGCGCGGCCTATGTGGTTTGGTAGCCCTGCTGATTGCGTGTTCGGCGAGCTGTGAAGATTTTGCAGCGTGAGCTTCCCTGACTTCCTGTATACTGTGTGCATCCCGTCTCACTGCTAGTGATCAATGTGAGTGTTTGTATGCATCGGTCGGTGAAAATCATGTAACTCTATAGTGTAAAATATATTCATTCTTCACGAAGATTTCCCTTACTTGTACGTATTCTCCCTCCATTTCATGTACTCTACTTAAGTATCTCGATCTACGGACCTGTTCTTATCTATTTCCTAAGTGTATGGTAACCCATGTTATTGTAATGTCTAAAATGAACTCTCCCTAATTAGTGTAATGTAAGTGTCTATGTATCTGTAATTGTGTCTTCTCTAACCAGTGTTATTGTAAGTGTCTAAATTGAACTTTCCCTAATCAGTGTGATGTAAGTGTCTAGGTATCTGTAACTGTGTCTGGATGTTGCCGGTATTAAGTGTGGATCCCTAGAATAGTGTTTCCATTCATACTGATACAATACTATTTTATGATACTAATTTCGACGCTATTTCCATCTAGCGGTAATTGCTTGATATACTAAGAGATTGTATTTACCGGCTATCTCTCGTAAATATGAAAAGCGCCCCAATGAGAATGTTAGCTTGACCAAAGGAACTTGTAACAACAATATAGAGATCGGTGATTGTCACGACGAGAAGATGACTGAGAACACCATGACCGGTTTACAGTCTAGTAGATATTAAAATGTTTTAAAATTAAGTTTTGAATTACCTTGTTACGATTTAAACCTTCCCCTTTTGGATATCCATGTTCTTCGTGCTCATTTGAAACGACACCAAGATTGAGCATCGATATATATATTTTTAAGCTGTCGCCTAGAACGTCTAGTCATCTCATCAAAGCTAAGTCCTTTACCGTTTGAAGTATCATGCATGAAAATGTAATTAGAAGTTGCCGACTAAGAAAAACATCCTCCAATCTTTGGTGTTAGCATGACCCTTTATTATATAAATAGGTTCGGAGATCTTTCTGGTTTGAGGTTAAGTTGTTAACTTGTGTAATTGTTCCCTTGTTATTATATAAACGTAGTGGGCGATCGCATTGGTTTTATTTTAAGGGGTTTGTATCTTTCGGGTTTTGTAATTTTGCCTTTTCACTCGCGTGTTGTTGCATTTTGTTATGCTGGATAATGGAATGTTTAAGAGTGAATGCCTAGTGTTTTATTTTGGCGTTCTGCCATGGGGTTAGCTCGCTGTTTACGTGGATCTACCATGGGGTTAGTTCCACGTGTTGTTGTTGTCGGTTTCGCTGGATGATAATTGAGGGTTATTTGTTGTTTCATGTATTTGTGTATTTAATTTAAGACTACGTATTCCTCCTTAACATTCCATTATAAGCTCGTGTTCTTTCCTTGTGGGTGGGTAGATATTGTTTGTTTAACTTGGATCTTGACTGGACAGTGGTTCCTTGTGTATGTTTCCTTGTGTTTCTTTTAGTCCAGTCAAGAAACGACGCGAGAGCTTGTTATGTTATTGAATGAGATCTATCGGTTATTATTTCGGGTGGTAGTATGTGTGCTTCTTACATCTGTCCGGAGGTTGTGATTGGTGCTCATATCGCCTCAAGTTATGTAACTGAATCTTATACTTCGTTCGAGAAGAAGTCTTATTCTGGAAGTTCATGAAATCATTTTTGTTGGTTATTAATTTTGGGATTGTTATTTGTTTGTTTCTTATCGTGGTAAATGTTTGAACTGATCTATGTTTCGTAAGGGGTTGGTATGTCATGTCATGTTTTAGTGAAGTTCGGGTACGTTTTGTTGTGTTCTGTGTGATGTCATTTGTTCTTGTACTGTTTTGTTTCTTGGGTTGTTTGTATATGGTGTGACATACGTTATAGTATGGGTGGTCGGATAGACAGTTCTTGGGAAATGTGATTTCTTAAACCTCTCAGAATATTCCTTCTAACTACATTTATGTAGTTAGCCTGTGGTGGAACGAATGTATTATTTAATCTATTGTTAACTTGTTATTCTTTATTCCCCTTTTTCTTAAGTTTAGTATTTTAAGAAAGATCTCCAGCCTTCCGGTATCTTGAGTCATCTCTCAGTCAAGCTCTTATTTTGATATGTTTTGTTTTGATAATATGTGTACTTTATTCCAGCCCCATCAGCCCTCATTAAATCATTTCATGCACTCCTCACGTTCCCCGTTTTGATATGTCTCTTTTCATTAAATGCTATTTTGAAGTTTTTAAACGATACTTTAAACGTGTTTTCATTTCATGATTCGTCACCATCTAATTCTAAATGTGAATATACTCGACACTGGTCGAGGGTCCACGGTTCCCTCTGAGTGAGTGGCAGTCCCCATCCTGCGCACATGTGGGAGCTCTTTACGTACCCACCGTCTCGACACCGACTGTGTGCGTGGGTGGTAAAATCCCGATTGCACACATACCAACACTACACTACTCCTGTGGCCTGTATTGTAATAATGTATACGGAAATTATACTGCAAAAAATATTTCTCAAGTCTGTGTAGTGTAATTGTACTGCGCTGTAAATCCACATTAGCGTGGGTGCGATACCTTACTCCGTGTATTTGTAAGTATGTGTTTGACGTGCGTTGTCGTATATCATCTGTATCTGTTCACCGTTTTCCTAATTTATTTGTGTCAATAATCTGTTTTATCAAGTTGCCTCGGGGCTAAAGTGCTTCCTGTTCGATCGTATGTATCTACGTGTAAATGGCGGCTTCCTATCGCCTCTGCTGACGTTGGATGTAGTTTTATGACGTGCCCAGGTCGTTGAACTATTTGGGAAGGTCGCTTTGGGACTAAAATGTTCTGTTTGCTTTTATGTATGTGTATATGAATTGATAGTGTGTGTAGATTGTAGATGGCGCGTAGTTTGTTTAAGCTTGCCTGTGTACATCGTGCGGGACGGTAATGCCCTGTTATCGCGTAAACTGATCTTCAGTCGGTCGCTACTTAATGCTTGTTCGACGGCTACGAGTGTATGTGTTATCAATGCCTAAAATTTTGCTGACGAACGCAGTTTACGGACTTGCAGGTCCAATAACGCCTGTTTTGGTGTAAAATGGTTTTCAGTCGGTCATACATTTGGCTATGTGATACCTGGTATGTGTGTAACTGTTTGTGTGCAGCTAGTTTTAAAATATATGTGTGAAATTGTATTATATGATCCTAATTCATCTATACTGAAGCGATGTGCGTGTATCCTATCGTGGTTTTAAATGTTTCCTCCAGGAAAATATTATCTACTGCGTACGCTCAGCGCGTGTAATGATAAAGTGTGGCTGGCAGCGAACATGCTGTTTGCCCGAAGAATAGTGTAGGAGCTGAGTCAGGCGTGCGACTCGTGTTACACTTGTCGGCTGGAGGGGCAGTGTAGTAGCTTGTTAGAAACATGTGCTCGTCACACTCACAAAATATACATGTCCTGAAATTACTAGACTAACATATGGCATGCAAATATACAACACAATGAAATACTCTTTATGAATGTCAGGTGTGGGCAGGTGCACGGGGTTAGGAATATGTATATTTTGTACCTAAAGGACGTAGGTTCAATGAAGGGGTCTAAGTATAAATTGTAGTGTACCGGAGGCGTGTAATTTTGAAAACGTATAGTGTATTGTGTGTGTGTGGGGGGGGTGGGTTATATTAATAATGCTTTAAGTGACTTTGGCCTTTCTGTGTAAGTACAATGTGTGCCTCAGTATCCTGGGATGTCGCGAGTTCGATTCTCTAGTGGTTATCCGTATCCAGGTCTTAGCTGGGCTGTAGGACACATGTAAGCGAATTGTATGACTGTTTAGCTTTTGTGTACATGTCGCACATTCTAAATACATTTTCGAATATGTTGGCCATCATGTGCCCTATGCATTAATAACTATCATGTGGAACGGCGGTCCCGGGTTTGATACCCTAGCATTCGTACCTAGTTAGGTCTATCGGAACTTTGGACCATACATATTTCGTTTGTTTAGCAAACCTTGTGATCACCGAATCGATGTTTATAGTGATATCACGATGAATGTGCAGCAATGCACGGATAGGAAACTGGGGCTTTTTTCGCACGAAAAATTTTTGCCGACCTCCAAACCGCAAGCTTGGTTGGCAATTTAAGCTGTGACTTTCTCCCTTTGTCGATACCAACTCGACTTGCCGAAACTGTAACGTACCTTGATCCTTTTCTCGAAGCTCGATGTAAAAGTCGCAAAACACGCCGTTGCAATTTGTACGAATATTTTTGGTGCGCTAAACGCATCAAATTTCTATCCATGTAGCTTGCAAAAAAATTGGTCTGGTTTTGTACGTTTGGTTATTTTGTGATTGCGTTTTTAGTGATACCATTTTTCTTAACAATTTCTATTCTCTGACACCCCCCCCCCCCCCCCGCAAGGCCAAACTCTAGATCGATTCTCTGACCGCCACCAAAACCAAACTTTAGATCCGCGCCTGTGGGCGGTATGTAGTACGTGTTCGGCAATGAGTTGTCGGTAATTGTTTTGGAGTGCCGCATATTGCGCCCTGATAGTCTGGAGGGTCGCAGTGGTCATGATTAGACCGTAGACGACGTTTATCCGGTTGTGAATGTGACTAGTTTTAATATGTTGTGTGCAGCTCCCTATGAATATTGTGTAAGTGTTTGTGTGCCCGTTTGAGTAATGTTATGCGAGTATCTGAAGGGGTGCGCATACATCTAATTTGTGCCGCGCCTACTCGCGTATGCAGGGTCTGTATGTGTGATTGCACCCCCTGCATTCGGCGTTGGTGGCTTTGCAATAGTGTGAACAACAAGGGTGAAGATCTATCGCTCTGGATTTGTCGTGAGGTGCCATAGCATGTAATTGTGTAATAGCGAGGTGTAAATCACAGTAAGGGTTGTGTAAGAGCGTGGTTTACCCTATTATCCTTTGCTCAATGAAGGAGCAAATATGTGCGGAGCTGTTTAAGCTGTAGCAGCAGTGTTACTGCTTTTAGGCAATTTCAATGTGCAATATGAGGGTGTCGTACTAAATAGTACCTGTTAGACCCTTTGTATGTAACTGGGGTGGGGGCGGGTAATTGATTAATAAATTCGCTTACCTGCGATAATGTACTCTCAATTTTTTTTCTCAAAAACTGGGGGTTGGCGTTTGCTTGGCTAAATTGTACTACGAGATCTAACCACATAACTACGTTGTTTGTAGTTCTACAACAACGTGGTTACTCGGCGCGTCCACCAATTGTATGGGCACTTTGTGTGCCCTATACGGGGTTGTGTTAGGGGAGGTGTTGAGTAAAATGGTGCTAAGGGATGTTTGGGTAAGTGTTCAGTGTGTTTTGTAGAGATGAGCTGTCTAGGGGCGTAGACTTGCCTCGATGAAGGGCTTCCAGGTGTTCTGTATGACTGGACAGCTCGGGGGTATGGTAGCTGTAAAAGGGTTGCTTAACAAATAACAGTCTGAGGCACTACAGTGCTCCTCAGCTTACAGATACTGGGTGCAGGCTAGCGAAGACTGGAACAAATAAGCTGACGCGTACTCTGCGGCGATGCGTCAAGTGACTGCTCAGCTAATACTTCTAAACAATTAATACTAATACTAATTAATACTTAAGTGCCCTACTGGGGTAAGGTTTAAAATAATCAAATAAGTCGAAAGACCAGCGAACTAGAGACTAGATTTAATGAGTACTTCTATAAATGAAGTATGGTTACTGTTCAAAGCAGCTCCAGTGCCAATGAATCTACTGTTTTGCAATACAAAGACAATGTGTAAGACAAAGGGTAAAATGTTAATGGTGTAGGGATGTTATGGAAAAGACTCCCGCAGATACACTTACCCAGATGGCAGCCGTCGTGAAGATGCCCTTCAGAGGTTTCACACTACATGGACCCCGAGCTGTGGGTGCCTGGCGGTTTTATAGTTGTAGTGTGCAGTGTGTGCAGAATTGACACATTCCGACCTGGTCGGTACTCCTTTAGGGTACATGGTGGTTCATTGAGAAGTTCACTTGAGTTCACTGGGGTTAAGGCATTTCATGTGAGATGTAAAATGTGTTGGAAAGTGTGTAGGTATTTGGGGACGAAAAGTATGATGTATGGGGTGGTGGCTGTATCCACTCCCTGGGATGTAAACTATAGGGCGAGGGAGTGTATCCCCTACAGATACAACAGTGTCCAGGGCCAAATGACCTCAATGTCCAAGCCCCTCAAATAATACAACAGCAAACATATTTCAAGGGCACCTACCCCAATAATTACAGTTCAACTACTACACACACCAAAGCTAAGCAGATTATTGGACAAATCCAATACACCCAAGTATACAGGGTAGTGACCAAGAGGTCCCTAGCTCCTAAAATGCATTAATAACAACTTGAGAAGAAGCTATTCTCCGAATTCATTTCCAGAATATATTAGGCTGCCGGTACTATTATTAAGGAACTTGATGGTGCAGTGGTGTAGATGCTTGCCCCTTCATCCAGGTGGCCGGGATTTGAGAGTGACTGCAGGGTGTATTTTCCTCTGAAAAATATGGTAATGTGGTGTCAATGAAGGCATCTGGCCTTGAACTGTCGGCCAAAACCAAAGATAATCATTATTTTGCTGAAAGGGCCTCTTTGGATCTATTAGGTCAGTACTGTATCTGAGGCTCTTATGGAGCCAATCCATGCAAGGTATAAGGTTCCCAGCAAGGTGAATATACAGCCCTCTTTTTCTGCAAAGGCGATTGCAGGTTTGTACATAAACAGATGTTCAACAAGGACTAACACAAAATTTCTAATCTCACACAAGAACTAACACAGAATTTCTAATCTCAGATAAAGATTGATCCTTGCAAAGTTCATTCAGTGTAACAAGATCATGAGCGCCCACAGGATTTTTTCCAGTGGGGAGGCCAAGTAATGTTTTTCATTTCATTGCCTACCTGTTACTAGGTGATGATGAGACGTATCCCATCCCGCGATTTTAGTTTCATTCCTTACTTGCTTAGTGATATTCATTATTTGGCTGCTCTGAAACCGTTGGGTACATTATCTTTATAGCATGAATGGGAGGAATGGTTTTTTTGAGTTCAGAGTTTTCCATCGCTTTGTGAATCATCGTCATAATACCGGGTGAGTTAGCCGTGGTCGTTACGGCATGACTAATGGCAGTCGCTCACATCCGGGAGGCGAGGAGGTTCGAATCCCCCCGCTGGCAACCTTGAAGATGGTCTTCTGTGGTTTCCCATCTTCCTTCCAGGCAAATGTCGGGGTTAGTCCCTAACTATAGGCCACAGCCGCTACCTTCCAACTCCTCGCCCTTCCCTTCCAACTTTCCTCCCCAACGGTACTTGTAGCTCACCCATTGGGTGTCCGTCTCGAAGCAGCTACAAAAGTACTGGCGAGCCGAACATGTCCTCGGACACCCCCGGCACTAAAAGCCATACGCTAAAAAAATCGTCATAATGATAATTTCTTAAAAAGAGGTAAAAAGTAGTTGTATCGCCATGTATCAACGAAAATAAATATAAAGAAGTTCATGAAAATGGTGATGTTAATCCAGTTCGCCGATTTCTAAATAACTGGAGACATTTTCAAATAATCCCAAACTACTAAGTTAAATAAAACTGTGGAATTATCCCTACATCTAAATCAGTTAAGTATCAGTAACTTGAATTTCTGAAAAAACTGGTGTGACAATGAACAATCGAAATATTCTCGGTAATGCAGGAGAGGGAGCCATGGCCCCTTCTTGCACCCCCCCTCTCCTTCCCCCCATGTGGGCACCCATGAACAAGATATGTACTTCTTTCTGACAAGCATTTACAGATCATCAACAACTATAAGAAAACAAAAGTGTTAGCATGAACCAGTAATATCATTCTGGTCAAAATTGTAAAGTACTGAAAAAATTGAATGCAAAAGATTGTTTGCCATCTCTTGATGAATGCAGTACATTTGCATTTATCTGTCGGCACAGGCTAGAGTAAAATGTGGCTTTTCACCTATGTCTCAGTCTCACTCATGGCTGTGATTATATGGAAGCTACTGAGGTATGGGTGGTGCTTAGTAATGGCATTCAGAGCACAGTCAATGCCTGTGGATGCTGTGAAAGGTTCTACTCATAGGGTTAGTACTGCTGTTCTGACTCAGTGAGGAAAAGAATAACAAACTACCTCACTCCTCATCTTGCATAGCATGCCTCACTATAGCGCTCCATTGGGTTTTTGTGGGTATATACCCACATAACCTAACGGCGGTACTTTTTTTGAGGATCCAACCAGCCTATGGGCTAACTACCTAACAGACAGACAAAGATCGACTCATATGAGCACAATTCGTTTGAGGGTGCTTGTTATATCTGCACTAGCATTTCTGAAAATTGCAACACCCAGAAAGAATAGCCCAAATGAGTCCAAACTCTGAGGATGGGTAGAAGAGTGTTCCAACAATAAGTAAATAATGATCGAATGGCCTCCGGAGAGGCCAAGTGCAGGTCTTTCTAGTTGGCGCCCGTGGTCGACCTGCGCGTCGTAATGAGGACGAAGTGATGATGAAGACGGCACATAGACCCAGTTCCCGAGCCAAGGGAATTAACCTTTGGAGATTAAAATCCCTGATGGCTTGACCGGGAATCGGACCCGGGACACTTTGGTTTAAAGCCAAGCGCTAACCATTTAGCCATGAGGCAGGACTTCGAGCAATAAGTGATAAGCAGGGTTGGGTAAGTTGCATTTCAAAAGCATCTTAATTACAGTTGCAATTATCAAAGTCTTGAATCTGTACTTTTTATTTCTTTTGTATATAGTTAATAACATTTTCCCACCTACCATAGTATACTGTTTGAACTGAATATTGGATTACAGCAATAGCGCTTATGTGTGTTAGCATACCTCATGCCTTAAAAACAATTCATGAAAAGTGAATAGTGTTGTACCTTTAAGGACATATAATGTCCTTAAGAGATACATTCACATATACCTACAAATCTAAAACTAATCCACAACTCCAGACACCTATAATTGCTCACAAACATCTACAATTACACCCCTATCATCTACGCCACCTGCACCTATCTACCCTAGACTCGACACAACTTCACCCTTAAAGCCACCCCAAAGTTGCAAGTAACAACAACAGCAACACACTTCATTTTTACACCAAGCTGGCAGAGCCACACCACAGCTCTTGCCTAAGCGCTTGCTACATCCATCAACAAATACACAGGAACTGTTGACTAGAACAGCAATGTGGCAATTTAGCAACGGTCAGCACATCAAAACATTTAAATAGATCCCCCACTCAGAGGGAGATTGTCTGTTACACCGTAGAGCTGCCCGATTGACAACCGTCTACAAGAGTACCAGGTGAGTGTATCTCAGGTGTCCCACATACTGTTAACTCCTACCCTATTACCATACCCATTCAATTCGTAAAACAATGCATTCACACTGTTGAGCTCTCCCTACATTTAGGGAAGCTAATACACTAAATTGCAAGCCCTGCAGTAAACCATCACATTTATCATAATTCGTCTGATTGTTTATTATTTCATTGCACACAGCCTGGTCCCCTTTCCACACATTATAATTTACTGGATCACTTATAAATCGCTGCGTAGGCGCTACCAATTTTTTTTTACCGCCATTGACATTGCCCTTTAATCAAGCTACGTGCGTACACTCTGTTATACTGCGCTATCACCAATCCGTTAGCTTTGCCCAGAAGTCACCCCCTTTTATTACGATCGCTAATTCGTTGAGCTTCGACCACTTCCGCGATCCCTTCAGATTCTCTATCCCTCGACAAAGAAAGACTGACAGCTTAAATCATCCTTCACACGCCCCTTAAATACACGCCACCCTTCACACACACTCCCTAGTTCTACCCTCCCAAATGGTAAAACAAGTGGTAGAGGCGCCAGATACCACGTTTTAGGAGATTCAGATAACTAACTCCGTGGTACGGTCACCAATACCTCTTTGCACAGCCAAGCACCCCAAGTTAGAAATTTTTTTCGTGAGTAGATTATCCGGAAGCGAATAGGCAAGCCTCGAATACTAGTCAGATACACTAATTAATACCCCACCCAACCGTCCCAATATATAGAGAGGGGGCCACAAGGTACCATTGAGTACAAGACCCTCAGCTATAATAACAGATACTTGCCTTAAGGCGAAGTCACACTTAAACGGGTTCAATTGATTTCGCATTTTACTCTCTGCAGGTAGAAAGAAGCAAGGAAGATTATAGCCACCCTACAGTTACACATTCACATACATTTACAACATATCTACACTAAACCAAGCCATTCGAAAGCCTAACGAGCTCGAAACAAATTTCCCGTACATATCTATTTAGGGAAAGGGAGGTTCGAAACAGAGACTCCACAATCACATACAGACAACATGACAATACTAGCGCGTAAGGCCATGCATCCCAGTGCTGCAATGCAGTACATTAGCGCAATTCACTTACTAATTACCCTCACCATCGCCAGCGGATTCATTGAAGCACTAGACCAACCCCAACAGGGTGCAAAGGTCAAAATAATCGCCGGGGTGCACTGGGAGGAAATACAAGGGCAAACGGTATATCAGGGGAGCATACCCAGCACACACAACACCCCCTTAAAACAAAACCACATCCCTCCACCACCCCTTATGAGACAAGGGGAACATTATACACAGTTGCACATCATATGGGAAGCCGTTGACAGTTTACTCAATACACAAGGGGGTTTCAGGCATTCGGAGAAGCCACGTGTAGAAATGCAAGCGCAACAGCAAAGAGCGAAAAGGGAACTTACATTCATTGGTGACTTCTTACAATACTGTTGTGGAGTAGCAACAAATCAAGACGCAAAAACACTGCAGATGACACAACAACAGATCACGGAATATATAAGTAATTTAAACAAGATGGTCCAGACAAATCACAAAGACCTCACGCAGACAACCCTAAAACTCAATAACTGGACTCAAAGCGTGAAAGACACAATTGAAACATTAGTAGGACAATTAAAAGCGATCGCCAATGCGACGCAAATGAATAACAATGCGCAAACTAGACTACTCGCTGCGACCACAAGTATGGCCATAGGAAATGCCATAAACACATTTAACATTATCATGTATACACAGAAGCAACAAGATCTAACACTCTGCAAACAACACAAGATCCCCGAGAACACCATATCCACAGATACTCTCCTCGGAGACCTCATACAACTCAACAAAAAGTTCCATAAACATGGACACCAGCTAGCCATACCTATAGAGCAAATAACTTGGTATTATACCAAGCCAATTTGTTCATGTATATACTACGCAGACAGTTTACACATTACAATAAAGGTGCCAATCATTGACATACACGCTAGCTGGCAGTTATATGCATACATCCCTATACCTTGCAAATGGCTCAATAGTACATGCAACTTAACACACGAGCCTACACTACTGGCGGTCAACGGCCACAACATTCGGGTGTTAACGGGAAATTCCCCGCATAACTGTATCACCCAAATTAATGCCCTATGCTACATACCAAGATTTCAGGAGGTTAGAACGACCCAACCCGCCTGCACCATACATCTATATAATAACGCGTCAACAAGTCATATAATAGAATCCTGCGCGTATTGATGTGACGAAGGCTCGCAGCGGGCACTAATAACGCAAATTGATATCAATACATTTATTATTACAAACTTCACACCGGAAATGCGCATCCGGTGCCCCAACATAAGGCGGCACCCTTACATGAATTTACGAAGGCACCCCCAGGGTCCATTGAAATACTATTGCCGTGTGACAGACATATTTATACCTCATACATTCCCATGTGATTCAAAAATCACTCGGGAACTTACGATCACACACACACTGCCAACATGGACAAAACATATACAGCTACAAATAAATAATTTTAAACATTTACAGACGCAGCCATAATTTTATGATAATATAACGGCAATATTAAACCGTAACTGCTCAATGGCAATCCTAACGTTTGAGGTCACCAAGAAACCATTTAAACATAGCAATCAACCCCTAACCACAACAACCCCGCTAAAGTATTGGTACACCATGGACACACCAACAACGGCCACAATGGCGTGGAACGCCTCACTTACGATATTAATAATTTACATATTAGCAAAACAAATGGCATTCGCTAGGGACATCCAACAAACCAATGCCTCTAGAACACCGCCATGAGGCAGATAGCTTTGGATAATTTCAAAGAATACGCGAGATTAGACGAATACAACAATAGGAATCACTAATATACACAGGGCCAACAGGGCAGTACAGCCAAATTAGGCAACAGCGCATAAACCATGGGACCACATTCAGAGCTACAGGGTTCCCAGATCACCAAGGTAGGGCACACTCATACAATAGAAAAAATACACATGTCATGCGAGCCCAAGATGCCTCGATAGACACGAACGCTCCAGGAACCGAACTCACACCCTCACAAAACACCGAAACAAGGGCTACATCCATACAGCATGTAAAACTCGACCTAATATCCTCCCAGAACAAAAACACGAATCCCACAGCTATTATTTATATTATATATGCCATAGTGCACAGGCAATTTGTGTGCTTCATGTATTTTAATGTATAATGGGGACACGGACATGATTCTAACAAACAATAACGATAGCGGCCTGAAATTACCACAGTGACACGTGCCAGCACAGTAATATGAGCCATCAATGTGACTCAGCAGTAGCACGCACGCAGCTGCTTCGAGACAGTACTCTGCTGCATGGCAATTTTTCGCCATACACGCTACGCTGGCCTGCGAGCAGCCAGGTGATCATCCCCAAACATTAAACAACAAATTTGACACCCTATAAATAGCTATACGTTACTCAACCCCCGCAAAAAGGGATGAAACGCCAACACCTACATTCATTAACCCACATTAGCTAGACAAACCGGCTAGGGAAGCTAGACTAATAGAAACGACCCTCACCCTTAAAATCTAACAGGGATTGAGAGCCGAACAAACCACAGAGTAGCGAACACGATCGCAAGAAACAGATATGCCACTAAAGGCTATACACAGGTAATCAAATGCCATACACACACCGTTACACAGAGATCACTTGAAAAACAGCAAAACATACGACCGACTGAAAACAATTTGCCCTAATATACAGCTAACTCGTCCAGCACGTCAAAAAACTGCGTACGTCAGCAAAACGATACGGATTAACAATTTACACACACACATACACACACACACACTGTAGAGTAATACGCAGGGCATCGAACCAAAAGCGGTATAGGTTCAGGACGACCTGGCCTTACACATTTCTCATCACAGCACATTAACACTAACTTACAAAACCATGAACACACATTTTTAGCCAGACAGGGCGACACATCAACACGAAGACATATAACACACTTACAATTGACACATCCTCGCGGATAAATAAAAATAGGCCCAAAGACAAACCCATCTAGGCATAGATGTCACGCCCAAACGCCAGGTCTCACATTAAAGCCAGAATAGGCAAAGGCAGGACAACCTCTAAAGCATAGATGTAATACATATATATTTGTGTCAAAGACCTGCAAGGGCCAGAGATTATCTTTTATCGAAGTAAGAGAAATCGACGGAAAACTGCTAGCTCAGGATTGTACTATGTATAGAATAATTATGTGCATGAATATTGGTATTTCTATGTAATTCTAAAAACACCTTAGCCAATTATGTGACAAGATCACAGAGTGAAACAAAGATAGGAACGCTAGATTTGAAAAACACAGTTAAGCCCACGATATTACACACACTAGAAAAAAATCATTTTCAGGAAGCAGCCGTAAGAAAATGAGGAACAAATCACACCAGAACAACACTTCATAGAATAATAGCTTTGAGCTATTACACAGCGGAGA
This sequence comes from Meconema thalassinum, assembly GCA_946902985.2. Taxonomy (NCBI): domain Eukaryota; kingdom Metazoa; phylum Arthropoda; class Insecta; order Orthoptera; family Tettigoniidae; genus Meconema; species Meconema thalassinum. The sequence continues at coordinate 1,216,299,300 of OX336388.2, forward strand.
TCTTTTCTAAGCAGAGTCATGGATAGGATACCAGGAAAAGGCGAATCGTGATTATAATATGTGTGACATAACAGGACAGTAACACAGGTTAACATACCTAAATGTATGGAACTAGATTTTCAGGGAACAAGGAAAACATTATAGAAAACAGACAGCACGATAACACAGGTTAGGAAACACCAAGAATGCAGAAATGGAAGGGTCTAGATTGTACACGCAGCCACAATCAATGGGCAAAAAGGGATATTTTTCTAAATCAGTAACCACAGCTGGGAACACCACATTTCGAAAGATGTACTCAAGCTCGCAGAGCTACATAAATTGACCAACAGGACATTACCAAGCGCCAACACAAAACATGTAAACAGAATTCCAGATTTCATTGCGCGCGTGCCAAGAAGGAACGAGGAAGTCACAAACATAAACACTTGTCAGCATTATTGCACACAGCCACAGCGAGTGACGAAAACTGCATACGTAGCAAATAGTAGGGAATCCAAAGCAGGAGGGCAACACTCGGCACGCCCGATGGTAAAAACGAGCCTTCACACAAAACTCATATTTTCTTTACACCGATACACTGACAAATACATTTCCGCGCGTTACTACAAGTATGGAGCACACTCTATTACATGCATATACATTTTACGGCTTACACACAGAAAGAAAGAAAGAATGAAAGAAAGAAAGAAAGCCACGACACTTGGATACATTTTTAGTAATACGCAGAGCAGAAGGACACGGCGATACAAGCACATACAGTCTTTGCCAATATAGACAGATGGGAAGACATACCACGATGGACAGGGAGGTGATTTTACAGGCTTAGACATGGGGAGACACAATTGGCATGCGAACAATGGCATTATAATCCCGATACATTATTATTATCATTATTATTATTAATAATATTGTTGTTGTTATTATTATTATTACTAGCAATATGGCTGATATCATTAATGCCATCAACACCACAATTACATCCATTCACCCGGGAAGGGCACCCCAGCACAATCAAACGAAACAGCATCGAAGCGGACATTAACAATACGAATGTCAACAATCAGGCGCCATGAGAAGTTGCGGTCAGGCGGCAGCCGGACACATGCTTTGCCAAGGTACTCTGACATACCGAGCAAGATACCACAAGACCCACTTCTTAGAGAGAACCGTTGCCTAGCGACAGCGCGTAACATGACGGATAGTTGATAGCCGGCAGAGCACATCACTACAGGCTCCACCCACGGAGTAGGATTACAATCCGCTAGGCTAGACAGCCTGGCGCCAACAAAGCCAGCAGCAGCCATAATTAAAATCATCCCGGCATTTAAAACGCAGCGGCGGGACAACTACTCTGTCAGCTATGAGCTCCCCCACAGTTCTGTTTTATCCCTTGGTTGGGGGTTGGGAAAAACACGGTAGTGTTAGTGTGCTAATTTTGAAGGTGCTTCCGGATGAGAGTAGCTTCCCGTGATTGGGAGAGACTACTAGTGTAGTGTGTTGGTGTGAATGCTTAATCTATTGGGGGCGTCCCTGCAGGATGCAATTATCTGCCAGGGGATGAATGTCTAAGTGCAGGCTGCTAAACTAGCCTGCCAGCTGAGTGGAATGAGCAATCCAATGAATGTGCCGAGTCAGGGACTCGACGCTCTGCTGTCGAGTCGCGTGCTCGAGTACAATGAAACCTGATGATGTAATTACTGGCCGCTACGGTCAGGAACACTTATGGCTAAGGTTAGGTTGGGTATGAGGATGTAAAGTGGAGTGTAATTAGTAACAAGCGTGTAGTTTACTGACCATGTATTTATTGGCCAGTTGATGTAATGTGATGTCCCTCTTGGGGAGTTTAAACAAATATAAATGTGGTACAATTTGTAAAGTGTTAGGGTAGGTGTTTACAAGAATAAAGGACTCTGAGCACAAACTAGATCTCACCTGGTGAAGAGCTGGAACGGACGTCGGGCAGGGCCGCTGGCGAAGAACAGAGTAGAACAGATAATCCCTCCTGTCCGGGTTCCATTCTTATACGTTTCGGCGCTGCTTGGTCAGCATTGCATCAGTGTAGCTGTCCCAGATAGTTGTTAGTGTAAATGTTTATGTGTGTTTTGCAGGCTGTTGGCTAACCTCCTAGGCTTAGGTGGTCGCCGCTTGCTGTGTAGAGATATGTTCTGGAATTATAGTGTTTCCAGTTGGGGTGGTTTTGGTAAAAGATGGCGGGATGGTTCTCAGGGGGTACTGCCCCCCGGGCTGTACAAGTCCCCTTCGTCGTTTAGTTCGCGTCCTCGCGAACGGGAAGTAGAGTAGGCGTGTCGTTGCGATGATTTTTCGTCGTTTTCTGTTTGTCCCTCTTCTTCTTTTTCTTCAGTGTCGGTGTCGTGTTGTCCTGGTGGTGATGTGTGTTTAGCGTGTGCTCAGAGGGGGTGGGTTTTGGGTATACATAGTTAATTGTTTATCTAAAATTAATCACTATAAAGTTTGACATTGGAAATAATAAAAATGTAAAATACAAAAAAATACATGTTCTTGAAGTTATATGCATGTTGGTATTATGCAGGAAGGAAAAAACCATGGTTGGACGGGTGGTTGTGCCGTCCGACGCTGTGTGGAAAAAAATTGCTCCCTGCAAGGTATTGTATAAAAGATGGAAGAAAATAGAAAAACAGGTGCCCCAGGGTATAAGTTAAAGGTATATCAGAATGATTTATTGTTGGGATGAAACGGGACACCTTTACAAATTTTATCGTTAGTAGAATAGAAAGGAAAGATACAAAAGTGTGTAGAAACGTGTTTGGTGTTAGAATGTTGCAGTGCTTTATGTGTATTCTTCATTCATATTTCTTGTGCTTTGACGGTTTTACAATTACTTACAATTTTCGATTATAATTCTTACATGCTACGCTTAATTATAGTACTATTACTACTAAATCTTTTCTACTCACGAGTACCTTTCTCCTATGCATATGGCCATAGCGCTTTTCTTTCTTGGCCACCTTTACCTTGTGCCATTCATCTGTGGCGTTTGACCTGCCTGTGTGGTTTAGTGGTTAAACCGCTCACCCACTGTTGTGAATTTTCCTCCGTGGGTGGAAGAATTCACCTTGATGGCTAGGATAGACGTTCACAAAGCTACGTCTTTCCTGGCTATCGCATCCGCTCCTTATTCAAGCGTCTGTCGTGTGTTGCGTCAGCTCCGCTCGGTGCCCCACGGTCACCTCGCGTAACTGAATGCGGCGCCCTCGCCTTAAGGGTGCGACTAAAATCGCTGCAGTGTGTACGTGTTTAAGCTAGAGAAAGTGTATTACATATGTGTGTGTGTGAAAGATATATTTACAAAAGACATGTGTATGGTGCCGATGATCTGGAAAATAATAATTTATTAGTTAGTTCCCCTTTCCGGTGGAACGTGCGTAGAGGCCGCCTCCTTTTGTGCCTGAAATAGAGTGTGATATAATATCCACATACATTTTGACTATATCTCGTACACATACTTATGTCTACTGTGCACCTTTTAAGTCTAGCTTAACTTAATGTGACTGCAGTCTTATTGTTATACTTATGAATGTACTCCTGTCTTCCTGTGTATTTGTAACGTCTCCTCCATGTATACAAGTGTATGAGTGTATTTGTGTGTCGTGACGTCACCTTTACCTGATAATGATTATGCTGTCAGCTTTCCCATGATGCTGCAGTGGTGGAGCTCTTTGCTAAAAGAAAATGCATGTAAATTAAGTACATGTGGCCAATACATTATGTGCCCATATCGCGCTGCGATGTTCTAAGGGTCGCCTTGGATAATGCCACCGCCCTTGAGACCTCTTCGGACGTCTCGTGTATTATCGGGGTTGGTCAGCTCCAGTGGCTGTATCGTGTACCTCGCTGATGGGTCGGACGGCTTCAGTGCCTCCGCCCCGTTGTGTGTACTTATTGCTATTTTATTGATTTGTCGGACTTATCCTGGCAACGTCTAGCCGCCAGGTGCCGAACGCTCTGTATCGCGTCCGCGTCGCATGCGCGTGTCTCCGCACTGTGTTGTCGGTCTTAACCTGGTAACGAATTTAGTTGCCAGGTGCCGAACGCTCGATGTCGCGTTCGCATCGCATATTTCTACTTACTTTAATGTATTGTCGGTCTTACCCTGGTAACGTCTAGTTGCTAGGTGCCGGACGCTCAATCTTAGTTAAAAGGTATTTAACCTAAGCTATATTAATTAATACTAAAAATATATATATATTTTGTATTTACAAGCCGAAATGGTCCTTAGTCTAGTGCCGAAATGTGCTCTAGCTGCTGTTTTACAACAGTGCTTATTAAATTTACTTAAGTCTAAGTTGCCTTTTAAAGGGAACTGTATCTTATATACACACATCAAAAAAAGTTTTGCATCACCTCGGTTCCCAGATCTCCGGCATATAGACGTCGACTGTGTATATTGTATCAAAGATACAGTCCCTTTGACTGTTCATAGATGTCACTAAAACTGCTCAAAGATGTAAACAACCATGCATGAGCAGGGCCTATTAGACGGAGGGGGTACGACAGCCGATCAGTTCCAGTCATTCCACCAGGACGAAGGTACGCTGCTCATGTTGTCTGTAGTTCTACCATGCCTAGAAGGTCAATACCGCAGTTCGATCGCGTCCGCATTGTTACTTTGTGTCAAGAAGGGCTCTCAACAAGGGAAGTTTCCAGGCGTCTCAGAGTGAACCAAAGCGATGTTGTTCGGACATGGAGGAGGTACAGAGATACAGGAACTGTCGATGACAGGCCTCGCTCAGGCCGCCCAAGGGCTACTACTGTAGTGGATGACCGCTACTTACGGATTGCCGCTCGGAGGAACCCTGACAGCAATGCCACCATGTTGAATAATGCGTTTCGTTCAGCCACAGGACGTCGTGTTTCAACTCAAACTGTGCGCAATAGGCTGCATGATGCGCAACTTCACTCCCGACGTCCATGGCGAGGTCCAGCTTTGCAACCGCGACACCATGCAGCGCGGTACAGATGGGCCCAACAACATGCTGAATGGACCCCACAGAATTGGCATCACGTTCTCTTCACCGATGAGTGTCGCATATGCCTTCAACCAGACAATCGTCGGAGACGTGTTTGGAGGCACCCTGGTCAGGCTGAACGTCTTAGACACACTGTCCAGCGAGTGCAGCAAGGTGGTGGTTCCCTGATGTTTTGGGGTGGCATTATGTGGGGCCGACGTACGCCACTGGTGGTCATGGAAGGCTCCGAAACGGCTTTACGATACCTGAATGACATCCTCCGACCCATAGTGCTCCCATATCGGCAGAATATTGGAGAGGCATTTGTCTTCATGGACGACAATTCTCGACCTCATCGTGCACATCTTGTGAATGCGTTCCTTCAAGATAACGACATCGCTCGACTACAGTGGCCAGCATGTTCGCCAGACATGAACCCTATCGAACATGCCTGGGATATGTTGAAAAGGGCTGTTTATGGACGTCTTGACCCACCAACCACTCTGAGAGATTTACGCCGAATTGTCGTTGAGGAGTGGGACAATTTGGACCAACAGTGTCTTGATGAACTTGTGGATAGTATGCCACGGCGAATACAGGCATGCATCAATGCAAGAGGACGTGCTACTGGGTATTAGAGGTAGTGGTGTGTACTGCAATCTGGACCACAAATGCTGAAAGTCTAGCTGTATGATGGTACAACATGCAATGTGTGGGTCTCATGAGCAATAAAACGAGCTGAAATGTTGTTTGTGTTGATCTCTATTCCCTTTGTATTTAAAGGTTCCGGAACTCTTGGAACCGAGGTGATGCAAAACTTTTTTTGATGGTACTAGAATTTTGATCGGAGGCTCGTCCCGGTCGGTTTCCCTTCCGGGGGGCCCTTGTGACCTCCTGCCGGGACCGGAACACAGCAGTGGCCCGTAGTCCCCTCCCTTAATACTAATTGTCGACATCCCCCTCTTAGTAATTAATATAGGCCTGCGCGACGGCGTTGCGAAGGAGCAAACGCCTCGCGCGGATATCCTTTCGGTTGTTCTTATACCTGCCTGTGTTGGCATTATTCGCCATTTGTCATTCATTTGCATTTAGTGCTGGGTTGCCCACAGAACCCCTGTGAGAGCTCGCCGCATTCCTCATTTACATCTCTGGCCGCCCGGTGCGTTACCATTTAAGCTCTGGAGACTCGGTGTCATCCATTTATGTGGGCACGGAGCCGAATGATCGCATTCATTCCATAAGCATTATTTATTATTCATTTGTTATTATGTATTAAATCGTCTTCACCTTGTCTTCCGGGACAAGGGCTTGGCGGATCTAGGATTGGTCCCGCTGAATCCTGGGACCCTGCTTCACTTCCGCGAGTGGAAGACTAACTCCCCGCCATAGGAGCTCTACTTAGGTTACGTGCTAACTACAGTCTAGTCCTAATGTGGTCGTCTCTAGGTTCGTCTCTTGAGTCTAGTGTGGAGCTGGCTAATTCTCCTACTAGCCGTCAAAAGTCTCCCCTGCAAGTCTGGCTTCGATGACCGTGGCGCATAGTGGGTGTAACTTTCTCCGACAAGGGGGTAGGCTAGACACACCCTAGATCTTGACGTTTGCCCGCGCTAAGTCATCGATGCTTCAACCTTACGTTATTCCGTCTTTAGTCTGGGTCAGGATCTGTTGGCGTCTGGCCCCGTCCCTGCCCTTCCGTGGAGCTTCTGCTCCCTCCGTTTACATCTCATCACCATCCAGTGTGATGTCAGATTCCTTTCTTTTTTTTAAATAAGTGTGATATGTAAATAAGTTTGTGTGTACCATGAAATTATGTAAAACTTTTAGTGTTCTGGGGTTGTAGGATCTCCAAAATGCAGTGTCTACTTTAGGCCCGACGGTGCCATGTCGGATTTCCAGCGGTAATGCCTTGGTAATTTCCTAGAGGTGTTAGTGGGTTTGTAGGGCGTTGGGTCCCTTGTTATTAGGATCCGGGGGTGTTATTTGCTGAATGGGCTTAAGGCGTGGTAGGAGGGGGTCGTGCATCGTTGGTCTCCATGTTAATGGTGGCCGGGAGCCGATGATGCTGCTAGGAGGTCTTTACAGTGAGTGGATGGGGTAGGTTTTTCCCAGGTGTGCAAAATTTAAAAAAAATGCCATGCAGGTGTAATAATAATAAAATCCGTGGTATGTGGATAGGATATTCCATGCATGGGGATGGATATGATGCGTGTCCGCTCTCACTTGAGGATAAAGCATGTGTCAAGTTATAATAAGTCTATGTCCCTTGCATGCGGGATTAGTTAATAAAAATACTTGTTAATATAAATGTGGCCTCATCTCTCTACATAGAGATGTGCATTACGCTTGATATTGTTTCCAACTCACCTCTAATACTCAGGTGTAGGCGTTTGGGGCCAAGGTGTAGCATACCTTAATTTGTTAGACGCATGAAGTCTATCAACCCCGATGTATATTTTGAAATGTAGTCTAGCTGTTTTTATGTGTCTGTATGTTTGTGTTGGATAGTGTTATAGGTGACAGGGTATGTAGGGAGAAGGGTGCTGGAATGGTAGCCCGTAGTTGGTACCATAGCCATCCTGATGGCACTATCCATCTCTGCTCCTGTCGTGGTGTGTCATCCTCTCTTAGTCGCGATGTGTTCTCTATCTTTCCTTGGGATGTACGCTGGCTAGGTTGAGATGCCATAAAGCATCTACCAGTCTGTGGAGTGGCTGTGGGTCTGTGATACCCACGTTGTGTAAAAATGTGTGTGTCTGTGGGCACCCCTCTCGGGCTGCCCTTTGGGATGTTTAAGTGCGGTGACGCTGTGACGTCACGGCCTAACCTGGTCTCCTGTTCATAATGTTCAGAACGTTGGGGTAGCATTTGATTGTAAGTGTGAATTGTCATAGCCTGATCGCCTGTAATGATTAAAAAAACAAGAAAAGAAATGATTAGGGGGGGGGGGTTGTTCCCTCCTGGACGCTGTCTGCATCCGCTCCTGAGTGTTGGGCGCGTGTAGGAAGGAGGTGCCCGAGGCTGTAATTAGCGCGGCTGTGTGCGTGAGGTCGCGTATCGCAGACGTTCGCTGGCGCGTGGGACGTTATCGGAGAAGGCTTATCTCGTGTCGCGTGGCTAATTGTCAGGTGTCGCTTATTGCGTGTTAACATCCTTGTAGACATGTTCCTGTATTCCTGAGATGAATCCGGCTCTTAGTATTTGTGCATTACTGGATGCAAAGCCTATTGTAATAGCGCTGAATCCTGTGTCAACATCCGTGTCACTGTATGTTATTATTGTTATTGTTTTCTTGTGCCAGTGTCATCATGTCTGCGTGTCATTGTCACGTTTGGCTTCGATGAGAATGTATACCGGCAACAATGTTGCAACGCGCTGGAATTCGCTTATTCGCAACTCAGTGTTTTGTTGTATTTGTTTTAGCGTCCTTGTATACAGAAAGTCTCTAATGTTATGTATGGCGGCTGACGGAACATGACTTCCGCCACTGTCCGTATGTTGACATGTGTTTTGCATTTTAGGAGGGCCAATGTGTTAACCTGTCATACTTTCGCTCCCAAGCTTGTGTGGACTTTGCTTCCGCAATACCTCTGCTTTATGTAATTATCTATGATTTGTGTCTAGCAAGTCTATTGCCTATGTTCGGGGTAATCCAAATTTGCCATGATTTTTGGCCGTAGGGATGTGGTGTTACCTGTTTTGTGTGGGCGTTTGTTTGTGAGAGTGGCGTCCCCCGTATTCAGGTGTCGGGCGCTATGGTTCAAAGAAAAGTGTCTTGCGGTCTCCGTGGAGGCCTGGCGTTCCCGGTACGTCCCCTATTGGCAGTCCCGGGGTCGCTAATGCCCTACGTAGGCTATTGTAGCGAGTACCTTAGAACGAACCTACGCCCCTATATGTATGTTAAAGAACCTTCCTGTGTTCATGATTGTGTGGCTCAATCGTTTATGTGCTTGTATATGGCATTGATGCAATGCATTTGCCACCTCTAGTGTATGTTTAAAGCGTGTACACAGTAATCATATGTCATTCATATACATATAATTTAAATATTCTTATGCCTATCTTCACTTTTAGCAATACTCTATGGGGCACAGTGTCTGTATGGGACCCTATGGTTTTTTCTGTATGGGATTGTGCATGCATGCTGTTTGTGCGATGCTGCCCGTGTAATTGTCTGTCCTCGCGTCCATATTCCTGGTTTAATTCGGACGTACTTGAGGATTGCCTTAATTTTGGCCGGTTTCCGTCCAGGTGGGAGTGAATTTTCCCCTGTCTGGTGTCTAGTCGCGCTGGCTGAGTTTCCTGACTTTCCATTGTTGAAAACCCCGTGTGTTGTATGTAACTGATCTTTCGTCGGTCGCCAATTTTTTGTTTTCCACTGCGTCCGATTTTATTGGGATTTTGTGCGTCCCTAGTGTGGCCTCTAATCGTGTTGTCGCGCCAAAAATGGCATTGGCTAGCTTCCTTTTTGGCACGTTTGTATCGTGTTTCTGTGCGTGCGCATATGCCTTAGCCTAATGCTTAGGTTAATGCCTCGGGAACACATTTTTTGTGTTTTATGTACCATGGCGTGTATTGTATGTTTGAGATACGTGTGCGAAAATGTACGTTAGTGTGAGTGTTTTATGGAATTCGGAACGACCCTCGTACCTTAAATTCGGGAGCTATCCGGCTTTGAAAATGGTGTGAATGATTGTGTATGTTACAGCTGGAGTGAAAGCACTCCTAGCTTGTCTGATATCTGCGAAGGCCGGCTGTTCCATTACGTCTTATCGCTGACTGGCGATAGTGTCAAGTTTCAATGGCGTGGGCAGTATCTGCTGTAGTCTAGCGGTCTGCTTATTGCATGTGTTAAGCACGTATGCGTGGGTTTGCTGACACGCTTTTCTATTGTCTGCATACACGGTGTGCCTTTGGCTTCTCGCCATGTAAAAGACCCTACCTCTGTTCATATATTGTGTGTCCCCAAATTTTGTGTTATTGTAGCCCTGGTGCGAATATATTCCTGTTAGCGTGACTGTCCCTTATCGCTGTATCCTGTAATTGGATGGCTACCCGACCTTGCGCTCCTGGTATTCAGAAGGTCGCGGGTTTGAGACCGTCTTTGTTCAGGATGATCATTCCTGTTGCCCTTTGGGCCTGTGTCTCTGTGACAGTTTTGTTAGTGTTTTCGTCTCTTTTTATGATAATTGGATTTACTGTGCGACTTCAAAAATAAATGCCAGTATTTTCCCCTGAACTGTGAGTGTTATCCCATGATATTTACGCTTAGTTTGAGTGACATCATAGGGGACAAGAAAAATTCCTGCTATGGTCAGTGTAAGAAATAACGTACACCTATGGGTTAAGTATATCTGTATGCATGCAAATTGTACAGTTTTGTGCATGTGTTTTTGTGTGTTTACCCTCTACAGGGGTAGAACCTGTCTTTTGTGTTAATTGTAGTGTACGCACCCCCGTGAGAGTCTTGGGAACATTTATCCATGGGCTTGTGCGGTCAGTGAATGTCACTATTGTGCGCACGCCCTCGCTCGTCGGGGTGAATTATTGCGCCCTGTTATGAAGGCATAGGCCTCAGGTTCCCATTGAGGGGCTTCTTTACTGTCTTTCAGGGGTGTTTTAAGTAAAGCAGGCCTAAGCCTACGTTCCCCGTAGTGCCTGTTAATATGCGTAGGTATGCTGACGCCTGAAGGGCTGTGTTGGCTCTTTGCTGCCCTTTTAGTGTCTGTGCGCGTGTATGCCCTCCTGTCTGCCTGGCCGCGTGGGGTGGGCAGTAAAATTTTCCTTAAACCCCGTGCACTTTGTTGCGGAGGCAGGATAGTGTGTAAAGGCGTGTGTGTGACACCCTGGTGAACTGTAAACAATCCCCCTGTATGACTCTGCACTGGGGATGCACATGTTAGTGTCCGCTTCCGCTCTGGCGAAATTGCCCTCTGAACTGGCGGTAAGGGTCGTGTATTTGTCTGTGTGTGCTCTTGCAATGTATTGGAGGGTAGTCTGACCGATTTCTGGCCTATGGCCACGGCAGACTCCTTCCTTTGTGTGGCGGTACGTGTCGAGAGGGACATCCTCGCGAATTGCTGAATTAGCGTATCTACGCCTATGTCCTCTCTAGGCTGGGCTGGAGGCCCTGCCATGAACTAAAAAATGGCCTTGTTGGCTTGGAGCTCCTGATATTCTTCCCAAATTTGGGCGTACTGCCTATTGAGGCTTATGGCCTGTTCGCAAATTGCCGTGTTTGTGTCCTATACAGTTCTGTGGCCACCAACAGGAGGCACGCCTGTTCGCGAATAAGCTCCCTGTATTGGGCATGTAAAATCGTGTAGTGCACCCATATCCTTTCTAAGGTTGCGTTATCCATTATAGGGCCATGTGTAGTGATTACTCGGTTATATATCCTGTTCCTTCGGACATGGCTCCTGTTGAGGTGTTCGTGTATGATAGTTAAATGTTTGTGTGCGCATCGCAATTGTGCTGTCCTACCCTCTGACGGGGTGCATGGCTGCTTGCCCTGTATTGCTCCAACCTTTGTCTGGAGTGTCCGTATTTGTGCCTGTCGCCTTTGTATATGCCTCTGGCACCTTAGTAATAATGTGAATAATATTGGTGTACCCCTATTGCCTCTATGGCTTACAATCCCTGTTGCTTCTGCATATGGTGCCATTCTGAGTTAAGGGTGGGTATAAAAAGAAATGTGTGTGAGTTTTCTGATTCTTTCCATGGGGGGTGGGGGGGGGGGGGTTGAGTAAAATTTCCCTTGTGTTTCTAGAGTGAAGGGAAAAAATAATGCTTTTTTCCCAGAAAAAAAGTTTTAACTTTTGCTTGGCTGCGTGCGGTACGGATCGCTCTACCACGGGGGCTCGTTGTATGAGTCCCTTACCCTTATTTTGCGTGGTAGTGGCGCCTCCACCAAATATGTTTTATCCCTTGGTTGGGGGTTGGGAAAAACACGGTAATGTTAGTGTGCTAATTTTGAAGGTGCTTCCGGATGAGAGTAGCTTCCCGTGATTGGGAGAGACTACTAATGTAGTGTGTTGGTGTGAATGCTTGATCTATTGGGGGCGTCCCTGCAGGATGCAATTATCTGCCAGGGGATGAATGTCTAAGTGCAGGCTGCTAACCTAGCCTGCCAGCTGAGTGGAATGAGCAATCCAATGAATGTGCCGAGTCAGTGACTCGACGCTCTGCTGTCGCGTGCTCGAGTACAATGAAACCTGATGATGTAATTACTGGCCGCTACGGTCAGGGGCACTTATGGCTAAGGTCAGGTTGGGTATGAGGATGTAAAGTGGAGTGTAATTAGTAACAAGCGTGTAGTTTACTGACCATGTATTTATTGGCCAGTTGATGTAATGTGATGTTCCTCTTGGGGAGTTTAAACAAATATAAATGTGGTACAATTTGTAAAGTGTTAGGTTAGGTGTTTACAAGAATAAAGGACTCTGAGCACAAACTAGATCTCACCTGGTGAAGAGCTGGAACGGACGTCGGGCAGGGCCGCTGGCGAAGAACAGAGTAGAACAGATAATCCCTCCTGTCCGGGTTCCATTCTTATACGTTTCGGCGCTGCTTGGTCAGCATTGCATCAGTGTAGCTGTCCCAGATAGTTGTTAGTGTAAATGTTTATGTGTGTTTTGCAAGCTGTTCGCTAACCTCCTAGGCTTAGGTGGTCGCCGCTTGCTGTGTAGAGATATGTTCTGGAATTATAGTGTTTCCAGTTGGGGTGGTTTTGGTAAATGATGGCGGGGTGGTTCTCAGGGGGTACTGTCCCCCGGGCTGTACAGTTCATAATCTAACTGCTAAGCATATTAGCACCGTAACATCATCATTATTATTATTATTTGTAAGGTTATCTCTCTATATATAAAAATGAAAGTTTGTCTGTTTTTTCTGAATTTACACGAAAATTTGAGTTATTAACGCGTTTCAGACTGTTTTATGACGGTTGCGCGCAAAAACATTTTTTTCTGTCTGTCTGTCTGTTTACAACTTTGCACGCGCATCACTCGAGAACGGCTGAGTGGATCAACGTAAAAATTGGTACAGATGTCCATCAGAGGTACAAAAGTAATCATTGATGTAACTGTTCTCCATACCTCTCATAAAAGAGGGCCTACCCCCTTAATATGCATGCTGAAATGGGCGTAGAAAGACGAGACAAAGCTCATTTTCAGCGTCTCGATGTGAGAAACGAAACTCGGGAGCCCTACGGGCCCCGAAAACCACATTTAAGGTCCTAAAACCAACAGTTTTTGAGATATACCCATAAAACTAATTTCATTTATTAAGCTATTGAAAGAATGCAAGCCGGTAACCATGGCTACACAATCTCAGAAGCCCATCTACTGTATTTCAGTAAGACGCAATGCCATTCCAATTATTACATTACTGTGAACGTTCGCAAACGGCTATAAGTTTATCACGGAACAAACTTAAGCTGTACAATTCACCAATACGTATATAATGCGCTTAAGGGGGTCAAGGGGTACTCTTGAATATTTTCACGTGATTTACACGCGCGGATGTGGTACTAAAGGTCTATTATATCCCTATATTATTTAATTATTATTATGATTAATATTATATTATGACGTACAAGGACGAGACAAAACTCATTTTCAGCCCCTCGGTGGCTTGGAGGCTACTATGTTTTAAGGCACTAAAACCACGTTTCTGAGATATTCTCAGAAAACTAATTTCATTTAATAAACTAATAAATAGATGACGAGTACACAAGAAGACCAAATCAGGAGCTATATAGATAAACTGAGAAAATCACAGATGTGGCCAGGAAGAGACGTCTGGCTTTCTACGGACATGCCTCATGGATGAACCCAACAAGACTAACCAACCGGCTTCTCAACTACTGGGGGAATTGAAAGAGGGTGACACCGCGATAACAGTAGTTAACAAGGATATCCAAGAACTGAAGATAATGGAAAGTGATATTAGCAGCCGATCACATCTCAGAAAGATACTTAAACAGAAGAGTTTTCAGGACAGACCAACCTGTAAGAAAACCGGCATCATCTGGACAAAAGAGAGAAAGGAGAAACATAGCCAGAGAATGCGCGAATATTGGGCAAACATCAAGTCCCTCGCCAAGCTGAAAAGTTAACCGTCGTGGTCCTTAGCTGGCCCATCCGAAAGAAGAAGGACAAGAAGAAACTAATGAAGTAATGCAAGCCGGTAACCATGACAACAGTAGGCCTATCACAAGAGGTGACATATAGTTTTCCATCTATTTCTGTAAAACGCAATGCCACTCAATTTATTAAAATTCTGTGAAAGTTTGCAAATGGCTATACGGTTATCGTGGAATCAAACATAAAATTCAACAATGCGATTAAGGGGGTCAAGGGGTACCTTAGAATTTTTAAATGCAACTTACACGTGCGATATGTTGTACAGAAGGTATATTATATCTCCAAACAGCAACATTATTTTCAAACACTCCTGGATTGGAATAGTGTCTTTTTCAGCTTTTGGGAATTTGGGCCATTGGAGGCTAAAAATCCCGAATTTTCATGCACCACAAGCCTTTATAATTTATTAAGGGGGTCTTCCTGGGGGTGGTGACTTTCCACAACGGTGAGAGTCAGTTTTAATTTGACATATATTGCGTTTCGTCTACGAGGGTTTCAATATTATTTTCACGTCAGGAAGTACAAGTTGGATTTAGTTTGAGAGCACATTTTAACTAATCATATTTTTGTCGACAAACGGGTTCATCGTGAAGATGATTTTGTTTGATACTGTGTGGTTGATATATCTTTATGTTTATGTACGCCTATAATTCATGTTCGGGTGCTTGGAGCATCGTAAAATTAGGTATTTTAACAGTGAGTCAATACACCAATCACTTATAAACTCTACAACGTACTTCTCATAGAAGGGCGGGTATAAGGAACAACTTTTCAAAATACATGCTAAAATAGGCGTAAAATAAAAATTATCCTAGAAGGACGACCAAAGCATATGTTGCGCTTCTCAATGTGTGACACAAAACTAGGGAGTCTATAAAGGGTCTCCGAAAACCACATTTTATGGCCCTTACATTAACAGTGTCTGCGATGTACCATGAAAACTAACTTCGTTCTGATAAACTTATGAAGGAATGACAAGCCCCTAACCATTGCAATAGTAGATCAATTGATAACGTCTGGTTGTTAATACCGAAGACCGTTCGAAGAGCGGGTATTTCTGCTAGTCAGGCATAAGCACACGAAAAGCCAAGATACTCGACCAAGACTAGTGAAGCAGAACATAGAAACTATGATTTCTACTATTATTAAATAGCTCCATATCGACATTTAGGGCTAGCCACAGGGCAGCAACCCTAAAATAAGTCTTTAATTATTAATACCACACCTTACCCCCACCCCCTATAATTAAACATTACTCATATGAGGGACAAAAAGATCACTATTAATAATATTTAAAGAGGTACCGAATTTGGACCAAGACCAGTAGGTTAACATTTAAATAGTGACAGGTCATATCTAATTAACTACACTTTAAATTAAAAAGAAATTACGGTAGAGCGAGATACAGATATTAATAATATATACTTAACAACTTGAACTTTGAAATTAGACAAGCAGGCTTTAGCAATCGAGCGACACTATACTAACGAGAGAGGACAGACGCGGAGGGAGAGAAGAAAAATAACTACCCCAGAGCAGAAATAAAAAATAGCGCGAATGATAACACTTAAATAAACGATAGCAAGTATACAAGATACAATTAGGCTACCAATTAGCAAAGGATGAAAAGCACGATGAAGGTTTCCAATACGCATAGGTCAAGCACCGATGATTAACTCGCCTGGAAAACACCTATTCACATAGCACTAACACTAAGCGCAGAAATCCAGGATCAAGAGGGGACAAACGTTTCAGTCGCATCTCAACAAGCGCCATATCCAAATTCCCCAGAGCCACTACACGTAAACAAAAATACAACACATTGCCCATTACTCCAACCTTACAATAATTATGCCAACAACAAAAAGGGCATTTCATCAACAAACAGAGGGGTAGCTGCATCTCACCCCAGACGCACAAAGCTCGCACCCAAAGATGGACGCACGGAATTAACAAAAACGCTTGATATATGCATAATGGCTGAAGAAATACTAACAAAAATACCATATTAACATAACTAAAACACCTATATTTTTAATTAATACTTCCCGCATGGAAAGTCCATTTTAACAACCCTTTATCCCCACCCGGAGCACTAAATGACACATGCACAAACTCCTACAAGAAGCATGCATCCCCGGTAACGAAAGTCCTGAAAACAAAAGACAAAGGCCCGAGAATATAGAGAAAAAGGCTCAATAAGATTCCATCCCAGCCTGCATGACAATTACCCACTAATAAACCCATGCATGTGCCCGAAAGTAACCAGATACTATCACCCCATTGCAACCCATGCAGGTATCCAAAAATGACCTACTAACGCCCTAGACCTTATATAAGAGATATCAGCGTGGAAATCCGTTGAGCTAAATGTGCAAAGCAGCACGTTCAACTTCACTGCCCAACATCGGACACTATTCAAGACATCCCACACTATTCACTACATGCCACGAGAATCCCACTCCTAAAAGAAAAAGAAAAACCTGAGAGTGCACAAGGTACTTAAGTATAAAGTTATAAGGGCAGTACCATGGAGGAAGGGAACAGACCACAGACCGGTTAGGGACGAACCAACCACGGATAGGGGCATAGCCAACTCAATTTCCGACGCGACGTTCAACCCTCACATTAGGTGACATCGGCCATACTGTGTGACGACGCCTTTGGAGGCTAGCCAGATGACCCACCAAGACGACCCATAATGACGCCGACCCATTAGCTAGTAAGTTAGTTAGTCTATAAGGATAAGTAACAGGCACCATTGCGAGGTTGCCAAGTTCTGTATGCGAGCAGGCGAAGAAGAAAAAATGATTATAAATGAATTTTCCGCGATGATATAAATGATTTCCTGGCCGTAAGACCAACTGATCCTCGGCGGTAAGACCAGTGACCAATGATAAATGATTTCCGGGCCTGTAGGTCCAGTGACTTGCGATAAATATAAATGATTACCCGGCCATAAGTCCGGAGAGGTGATTTAAAAATGAATATATGCGACAAATGAGCGAAACGGCCTATAAGATCATAACTGCGGAAGTCCCGGGAAGACATGTCAAATAAGTAGGAGACATATCAAATGATTAGAGAAGACATGTCAAATAAGTAGGGAGGACATGTCCAACCGATAGGAGATATAGCTATAGGAAGGTCACGACAAACTAGATTATGAGTCACACTTAAGGTGATCACACAGAAGGTAGCGGAAGGACGTGAGGCACTAGCTGCTCGTCTCTCACGCGGAGGCCGTGGTTAGAATCCCAGAAATACCAAGGTGGAGACCTCATCTGACAAAGATGCACCATGAACTACAACTAGGCTACGACGCCAGAAGACGGATACATAGGATAGTATGTAGTAATTAAGTATAATAGAAGAGGCGCCCGAAACAGACGTCTACGTCACGGCCGCATCGAGGGCTGACCTGCCCACAACAACGCTGCACGACGGATATAATGAGCGTATTTATGGCCAGTGTATTCCTACTAACCATTGTATATTCTATTCCAGCTAAGAGCTCCACCGCAACGACAAGAAAATGATCATTACAACAGGTAATGTAAATGCCTGAAGGCGCCACCCCTTTTTTCTCTTACACACGATAAAATACATTTTGTTACACTACACTACATCACAACAATTCACACTCTCACATAGACACACAGGGGTTATAGATATAAGTAAGTAGTTTAGGACTACAAATAGCTATAAAATAATATAGCATACAACGCGCACCAGCAGGCGGCAACGAAAAACAATTGGTGGACATAAACAGCGCTGAATGAATGACATGCCGATTGTTAATAACCATTCCTTTTAATTTCAGATAGCGAACAAGGAGGCATCAACAACATTTACATGCACACTCTCTATTATTTTACAGATGGCGAAACTATGTAAATAGCTATTGTATTTACACTTTCAAGGCCAGAAAACAAACATGTCTTCCTCTTCTTACAGCACACACATTACCCTTCGTTTCTTCCCACATCACACACTAACTTGCACCAGAAACACGACGACAAATCTGTACAGTAATGGCAGGTACCTGTGGGGTACCAGGCGGTCACTAACATATATATGATAACACCTACCTTGTGGTGTCACACTACGGTGGTAAGAGCCGGCATAATTTGTAAATGGCGACCCTTACTGCTAAGGTAAGCTTATTCGCCCACAGGGAATGGCTTACGTACTATAAGGTACTATAGAACGGCCAAATAAAGTTAAGACTAGTCAGTAAGATAGATTATAGGTTGGGCCCTAAATGGTTTAGCGCGCATCAGAATATAAATTTGGCCAAACCATTTTATTACACCAAAGTCGCAAATACTATTATCATGTATGTTATCAACACATTTTTATTACTATGATTATTATCATTCTTAATGTGATTATTATTATGATCTATATTATTACCATGATTACTAACCACACACGGACACTATTACTGAGATTTCTTTTCATATGCACACTTTGTCAACATTACATTTTTGTACACATTTTATGTGTTTTATGTATTTTACGTATAATACCACTTGTTAACACATTTCATTTCCGTACAAAATGTACGGACACTCCAACACTCCCTAATAAAACATGTTTAAGACCTTTCACATACAACCCTAATGGAGTGTTCATTTTACTTTTCTCTTATCTTTCTTACACTAAATAAATATGTCATGCACCAATGCACACTAATGAGTTATAATTTTTTTCTGGCACCAAAAAGCCACGATCACACATACCACATGCCTGTTTTTTTATTATTATAATTTTACAGAAACCTTGCTATTTCTTCACCACTGTATACTCATATTGTAACGTCTTGTACAAACTGTAATTTTAAAAAAATCACGACTGTATTTTTTCCATGCCATGTACTCACCAATGTTTGTAAAACACATTGTCAACATTTTCATCTCCATCAGAATATCATAGAAATTTTATATAAATACTGTTCCACCCTTGAAACCTACCCTACCTGAGAATACACTACATTGCTACAGCTGAGACACCAAGGTACAAATACACAGCCATACTTCCCACACGACCAGGAGAAGAAGGAAGAGGACCTAGGAGAAAGGGAAGCACCATTACGACTAAGTACAGTCTACAGTGATGTAGACTAACCCGGAACGAGGTGTTGTTGTACCTTTAAGGACATATAATGTCCTTAAGAGATACATTCACATATACCTACAAATCTACAACTAACTTTACACTCCAGACACCTATAATTGCCTACAAACATCTACAATTACACCCCTATCATCTACGCCACCTACACCTATCTGCCCAAGACTGGACACTACTTCACCCTTAAAGCCAGCCCAAAGTTGCAAGCAGCAACAACAGCAACACACTTCATTTTTACACCAAGCTGGCAGAGCCACACCACAGCTCTTGCCTAAGCGCTTGCTACATCCATCAACAAATACACAGGAACTGTTTACTAGAACAGCAATGTGGCAATTTAGCAACGGTCAGCACATCAAAACATTTAAATAGATCCCTCACTCAGAGGGAGATCGTCTGTTACCCCGTAGGGCTGCCCGATTGACAACCGACTACAAGAGTACCAGGTGAGTGTATCTCAGGTGTCCCACATACTGTTAACTCCTACCCTATTACCATACCCATTCAATTTGTAAAACAATGCATTCACATTGTGAATCGTTTATTTCAGAAAGGGGTCAAGTGACAAATATGCCATTCATATCTCATACAAAGAATTTTTCATGGATCTTAAAAACTTACCACAAATGTGTGCATGTATTTTAAACGTAATAACAAAATTTATATTTGTTTTAATTTTTTATATTTTGTAAAAACAGAACTTAAAAACTTTGTACTTGACACCTTTCTGCAATAAAGAAGTGGAACAAGGATATATTTTTTAGCAAAACTGAGAAATGTTTTGCGGTTTTGTAATGAAAACGAATTGTATGCAAAACAGTTTATTTATATGTATATTAGATAACATTATTAATGCAAGAAAACCATAATTATAACAAACAAAACCTGTTGAAAAGGAACTGGTACTTTCTTTTAACCTGATCAGTTTCAAAGTTCAAAGCTATACATTATCGGGTTGGTAGTACACTGATTTATTCGTCTTCTAACTCCACAGCACGTTCTGCATCCGTAGTAGGCCATTGCAATATATCGTTGTAGGACTCATCATACCCAACAAGGTAAGGTTTGAGGTTAGTGAGGTATTTTATCTTCTTCACATTGATGGGAATCTGAATCAGAATCTGTTTGTAGGTCCTAGGCCAAAACTAGACATACCGGTATGGTAAAAGATGTGCAGGTTGAAGTATTGTATTTTTAGGTTTTCTTAAGGCCTATATTGTTGTTAAAAACACTTTCCTTCCCTGAGGTACACGCCATCTCAGTCGGCAGTTGGGAGGAGAAGCTACTTTCAGCAGAGTGAATGTTGAATGAATAGCAGTGTTAATGAATGGCAGAACCACCACTTTTCCACGAGTATTTTTATTATAACAGAACTGCATGTATTGAGAAATTTTTAACTTTTCTTTGTGGTTCTTGGGAACACCTCTGCCAGAGGTTTCGTCAGAGTTCGTGGCCTTTTTGTATGATTGTGGCCACCACTTTTTGAAGCTTAGTATATCGTTAGGGGTGACTTTGTGAACCGTAAAACGATTGGTTTTACTGGCTCTCAGTATCAACTCAATATACTCCTCCGGATTATAAATGCGATCATTTTTCTTGACAATGCGCTTGATAGCTCCAAAGTCTCTGTCACAAGGCGAGAATGAATGACCACGCACTGGGAAGTTGTGGGTAATGGTGTCAAATCTCCCTCTGTCGCATAGGTTCGTCAGAAACCTCACAACGGTATGGTTTTTGTTTAGACCTGATGGTCCATCACTGAACAGGATGAGATTTTTTACTGTGTTAGACACTTCGATATTTATTTATATATATATATATTTTTACGAGCACACATTTTTATTCACTGACAGAAAACATGTACATATACAGATGTTGTATCAAAATACAGGGTGAATCCCACATAAGATAAACTTGTGCGTGGGCTTCATGAACACAATTTCTTATTTTTTTTTTGCAACATGGTATTTGACTGATAATAGTAAGAAAAGTTTACAGTAAAGGCATTAATTAAAAGGATACTAAAATAAAAGAAGACGATACATTACTTATTTGTGACTGAGTTGGTTTAAATATGTTGGTGAAAATTTATAAGTTCATTTACTTTATCAAAGTTACTAAGCAGCCATATAAAAAGCCTTTTCTTCAGTATATTCAGTGTGTTATTTGTCACATTCACTGGCAATATATTGTATATCCTAGTGCTAAGACAACTTAAATTCCTTTGGCCAAGTAGTGTGTTTCGACGAGGGATATGTATTCCAGTTCTGTCTTGAAGTCTAGTGCACATTTCAAGTTGTTGTCCATTGGAGAAGAGCTTCATATTTTTATGTATAAATATGATTGATGACTGTACAAATAACTGTCGTATATTAAGCACCAAACTTTGTGTATACAGTTCACATGTTGGAAACGTTGGTGGCTTTTTGTACATAGCTTTTAGAATGAAATTCTGGCAGGTATTTACCTGAGCCAAATGTGAATCAAGTATTCCACCCCAACCATTTATTCCATATTGTAGTTGTGACTGGACTAAGGCAAAATATACAGTTCTCAAGACTTTTGCTGACAAGATATTTCTGATTCTGTAAAATATATAAATTAACTTTTGGAGTTTATTGGCCAATTTTGATGCATGCATATTCCATTTTAAATGACTATCTATAATAATCCCTAAATATGTAGCATGCATTGACTTCTGTAGGGTATAGCAGTTGAATCTTTCGCCATTGTTACAATTTGGTATGTGGATCTTCAGTGTTAAATTGTCTGTGGGTTGTAATGTTTTGTTGTGTGAGAAGCATAGGTACTGTGTTTTGGTTTCATTTAAGGTAAGGAGGTGGTTTCTTAGCCATTTTTGGACTGTAGCAAGGGTTTCTTGAGTTCTATTAAAAGTGTCCTCCCAAGTTGTTCCTGTGACGACAGTGTCATCAGCATATGAGGTAATCATCGCATTACAGTTCAGCTCACACAAATCGTTAATATATAACAGAAAAAGAATAGGAGCTAAAACTGTTCCTTGGGGAATTCCAATTTTTACTTCAGCACTTCTACTAAGAGTATCTTTGATTCGTACCTTTTGAATTCTGTTAAAAAGAAAACTTTTTATTAGTTCTTGAGGAGTACCACGAATACCCTCCTTTTCCAGTTTTCTAATGAGTATATTGTGGTCCACGGTGTCAAAGGCCTTTTTTAAATCCAGGAACACAGAAATTGTTCTTTTAGAACCATCGATGGCTTTATACAAATAATCAGTAAGGGAGAATATCGCATCTTGAGTACTAGTGTTTGGTCTAAAACCAAACTGATTTGGTGACAATATAATGAACTTATTCAGATAGTTAAGTAATCTGGTTTTGATGCATTTCTCTAGTAGCTTAGAGAGGTGGGTTGTGAGGGAAATTGGTCCATAATTATTTAACTCTCTTTTATCATCTGATTTATAGACTGGGATTATGATGGCAATTTTGAATGAATCTGGAAATTGCCCCTTCGTTAGTGATAAATTAAAAATATGGTGCAGTGGTAGTAGAATTTCTGAACTAATTATCTTAATTGTTTTACTAGAGATATTATCATAGCCATTTGCTGAGTTATCTTCTAGAGCAGCTATGTGGTTTGTTATTTCTGATTTTGTTATGGGTATAAAAAGATAGACTGAGGTTGAGATTTTGCAGTGCTATCAAGTGCATTTGTGTTGTCAGGTTCCTTTCTTGTATTACTTATCTTTACAGAAAGTTATAAACCTATGTTACTAAAATAGTCTACAAATTTGTTTGCAATGGCAGCTGGTTGGGATGTTTCTTGTGAGTCTCTGATAAATATGCTGTCAACAGCTGAAGATTTATTTCCCTTCCTACATGTTATATCATTAATATTTTTCCAAAGGACTTTAGAATTATTGGAGTTTGACATAATTTGTTTGGAATAGTACCTTTCTTTTGCTATTTTAACAAGCCTGTTTATCCAGTTTCTGTACAATTTATGTTTATTAACAGTTTCTCGGACCTAATCACTGTTTGGGGATCTCTCCCTTTGTTTAACAATTTTCTGACGTAATTTATCTCTTATTCTAATAGAAGTTAAAATTCCAGTTGTGATCCATGGAGTAATTTTTTTAAATTTTGATATTACGTTATTTATGGTAGTAGTGTGTTCATAGATGTATTGAGTCAGTAATTTAATGAAACTATCAGCTGCTTTGTTAGTATCATGTTCAGTTATGATGGATTCCCAAGTTTCCTTAGTTAAGGATTTTTTTAGAGTTTCATAATTTATTCTTACATTGTTCAAAGTATTTTCTCCTGTTTGTGGAGTGTATTTTTGAGATTTATTTTGTATGAGAAATGTAGGACTGTGATCTGTGATACTGGTATGCAGAACAAAAGGGTCAAAGTTGCTGTTTCTGTGGGACTTAACATGTATGTGATCGATACATGTTCTGGATTTTGGGGTTATTCTATTTGGTGAGTTTATGTACGAAATGAAACCATTTGCATGTAATACATTTAAATACTCATTTTTAATATTTTGGGCATATTGCCTTGTAGGATTTAAAATATCAATATTTATATCTCCTATTAATATACTGTGTGTAGCTGTGGGCAAGTGCTGGAGAGTATTTCCTAGTTCTTCTATGAATTTCTTTGGGCTTGTGGAGGGTGATCTGTATATAGCAAGTATCATGTATCTTTCTTTATTATATATGAAGTTGAGTAGGCTAGAATTTGCAGCTTTCAGTGTTTTTACAGTAGATATTGTAATATTTTGAATGATGTTTTCATGCACATATATCTTTATGCTGTCATGGGTAGAATTTTGAGGTGGTATGAAGTACTCATTATATCCTAAAATAGCAAATGGTATATCCTCAATGAGCTGAGTTTCAGACAGTATAATGACATCTGGTTTATGATCAAGTTGATCGAGCATAACTAGCATACTTTCAAAATTTGTTATCATGCCACATATATTTAGGTGCATGACTTTAATTCCCACAGTAAAGCTAATTAATTTGTTCAAGTCTTGAGTACTGTTTACAATGTTTGAAGTGATATCTTGGAAATTAAGGTCTACTTCGTTATCTGATGTCATACCGTAAGTTAGTTGTTTTATTTCAAGGTACTTCCATAATTACTTTATACTCACTTAGAAACAGAATTTCATGAAATATTGATTGATCACTTGGCTCAGGCAAACATACCTTCAGTTTCCTTGATTCCCATGAACAAAAAACTACACACTTCATCTGGAGATTTGTTACCCTCTCCCTCGTGGTAAACATACAGTTTTGACTTGTTGCTTTTCAAATCGTGTATACAAAACACGTTTACCCACAGCTGTCGCATGTAAAATATTTCTTGGACCGGAATATTCGGGAGCGGCAAGTTTTGCATGAAGTCAAAGCACAGAGCAGCAGTATCTTCATCCACAATTTTTGACATTTCTTTCATAGTACTGTCATACTTGCTTGCCCTACTTCTGTGAATCGTAAGTTCTGCTACTGCAGCCCGCTTGGCATTGTCATTTAAACATGGATCTCTAAGTTTAGCTTTAAGACTTTCGCACATACTGCATAGATCAACCTGTGGTCGACCAGAAGTGTAACCAAAGTTTTCCAAGAAATAACTGTAATAAAAATTGTATTTAACAACATCTTTCAAGTCAGGATTTTCATCGATGAACATTTCATGCATTTTTGTGATACTAAGACGAGCATCCAAATACTTTTTTTTTTTACCACCATAGAGGGTCACTTTAACTTCGTATTTTGAAATTTGCTCATGAATTCGCACACAATCACTCCCAGGAACTGCATTGCCACTCCTGTTCTGACCTCTCTTGTCTTAAGGAGTTGTATTTGTAAGTAATAACCGGTAAATCCTTTCCAGCCTTTTACGTGAAATGCCAAGTATATTCATAAAATCATTCTTACAAACATTATGTAGAAAACCACTCATCTTTATATTATATACGTAAGTGTGGTTTCTTTTAAAAGTTTGATCGTTATCACTTTCATGCTTTGGGTTATGTAAGCCTACGCCTACTTTCTTTCTACGTTTAACCTCCTTAACCTCAACCAATGTTTCAATGTAGGCATCTTGGGAATTTTTGTTCTCAAGATTGTGAAAATAATTCCAATTATCATCTATTACATGCTCATGAATATTTATAGAACATTTCGCTGAACACTTACATTGGAGGTTCTCGAGCTTTTTCTTCGGGGGCACTTGAACACCAGAGTAAGAAACGTAACCTGCGCCTTTCACTCTTGCTTCACGAATAATATTCCATTTGTATGTTTCCTCCTTTCTCACACCCCGTTTTCCTTTAATAACAGGCTCATCGTCCGAGCTGTCCGACATTGTTTAAATGCTTTTGAAACACTTAAAACACAGCACAATATTAAACACCACACCACTACGAGCCTTTACTGGAAAATTGCAAACAGCATTTAGAACAAACCAAACAGAACAGGAAGCTCAGCTAAAAAGAAGAACAACGTAATACATATGACTCGGTACGATGCGGTGCCAACCTCCTAGGTGCGCCACAAAATTTACCTAGACTTTAGAACAGTGGCGTACCCAGACTTTCATTTTGGGGGGGTCATGTGCATGAACAGGGCCAAGTTCTCCACGGAGGGGGGGGGGGGGGGGGCTGTGGTTATGCCAAGTAGTTAAGCTAGTAAATACATAAATTTCTCCGAACAAAGATATTAAAATACGTTTAATATGCATAAACATGAAAAAAAAGTTCTTTCACAAACACAGTCTCTTTTTAGGCCTACAAAAGTTTAAAATTCACGGACAGTGAATCAACTTAGCTAAAAGCTAAAGTGTGCTGACAGCGATAAAACTAATTTTAAACGACAAAATCGCGGCGCCGCACACTCTTCTTCCCATATCTTGTTATTACTTTTTCTACGTCTACCTCGATGTCTTCGTGTACATGCATGAGTGCTAAACCCGTTAGACGCTCTTCTCCCATACGACTTCTCAACCATGTTTTCAACCGCCGTAAGGTCGAAAAAGATCTTTCTGCAGTTGCTACATTTATTGGCAAAGTTGCCAAAATTCTCAGCAAAGTGTTTATTGACGGATAAATATCCCAGTCACATTGTCCAATGATACTGACAACACTTGCTTTGGAGATATTTTCATTCGACTCCCTTGCCCACTTTTGTACCCAAAGTTCAAACTCATGTTGCACGGATTGTACTGGTACTTTGAGAAAGTGTTGGTACGTCTCAGCTACACTCTTGACTAGTAGTTCAGTATTTTCGTCACAATTCGTAAATGGCGGCATAAATACATTTAGGTTGAACGCTTTTAGCACTTCATCCGAAAACCGTCGTTTCAAATCCGAAATGACCTCATCAAGCAAAGGGATGTAAATAGATTTTCGGAAGAACTCTTCCACGTTGTCAGCTGGTGGGTTGTCACGGTGAATTTGATGCACAATTGTGCGAGGTCGTGATAATTCCATCCCCAGTTCCTGTGCAATAGCTTGAGCTCGGGCAAAGAGCTGGATGAATTTTTTGTCCACTTCTTGTCGTGTTTTTTTTTTCAAGGTCTGCGTTGTATCTTTAACCAAATCCGATGCCGTTTTTAAATCGAGCGATGGAGTTTGAAGATATTTGCTAAGCGACTTTGTAGTTCCTGAAACAAATACCACCGGAACAACGATTAAAATATTGAACAATGGTATTAGTGTTAGATTAAAAAACATCTTAAAGTAAATAAACAAACAAAATTATCATATGTAAGTAATATGTCATTTTTTCTTACCTAAAACATCGCAAATGCACACCATGGAAATCACGAAATCTGTAGTTTTGATCGCCTGGAGTAAACAGTAGGCGTCGGCAGATGTTTTTCGGTCATGCCACAAGGAGATTTTCTCCAAGGCTCTTGCAATTTTGGGTAGGTTTTCCTGAAACTGCAAATGCCCGTCGTGTTTCTCACTCCAACGTGTTTCACACAATCCCTTTAAAGCTTTGTCGCCAAGTTCTTGTTTAAAATCCAGATGTCTCTTTGCAGACATATTTGCAAAAGCAATAATTCTCTGCATAATTCCGGTAGTGTTGCGGCAAGAAACAACTTTCGAACACTTTGACAGGCCGTTGTTTAGGGCATGATTACTACAGGGACATCGTCTTGTGTTCACCGCCTTCTTGAGTAATTCTTGAACTGCTCCCTTCACATTTGAAGACATAACAGCGCAATTGTCAGTGCCTGCTCCAACCATCATTATTATATAAATAGAATGCTTTAAAAGAAGGTCCTCCACGACATGAGCAAGAGCGATACCCGTCAGTCGGCGTTCACCCTTTTCGTCTACATCTTCAGGGCGAATCGATTCATATGCGTCAGCAAAAGTGACTAAATCTTCTCTAATTGAATTCCCATACAAGTAGCGGAAAGACAGGCTGAGCTGCTCGATATGGGAGCAATCGGTGGTTTCGTCGAAAATTATTGAATATGGCCCCGCCTCTCTCACTCTACCTAGAATCACCTCTTGAATTTCTTCCTTGCAACAGTCTATTAACTCATTTTGCGTTCTGGGACTGATGTAAGTAGCATTTGCGCCAGAATTTTCTAAGTGTTTCAACAACTTTTCATCTCCTGCTTCTATTCTAAAACGAAGCAAAGCTCTGAAGTTTCCTTCTTTAGCCACAAACTTCTCTTCCTCCCCTAAATTAGCAGCCTGGTCCTGGTCATTTTCTCCCGATTTTGAAGACTGTGGTAATAATAAACCGTGATCTCTGTGGCCACGGAGCGGTATGTTCTGACGGCCACACAGAAGGATTGTACTCAATATAGGCCTGAGTCGTTCTCTGTTTTCGCGTACTTGCATTTCACGCTGAGAAGATTGCTGATTAATTACCTCCAACGAAGGGTTGTGGTAGGATAGAAGGAAGTTTTTACCAGCTTCAACTGCCTTTCTGTGATACTGAGTCCGCTCATGAGAGCAGAGTGCTCCCTTTTCACCCAATAGGTCGTCAAACATTGTCAATGGTTGTCGGACTAAGCGTTTCAGACTGGTGTTGCACTGATAACCTCCGCATTCTCCAGCGACGAAAAGTACACAATATTTACAATACAAGCCTTTATCTTTATGGGAGAGAACTAGCCAAAAATATCTGTCGAGGTGAGATCTCTAAGCAAACTTCCTCGTTTCTTTTCCCTTTTTCTTAATAACACAGTGCGGAAATGCATAATCCTTCGGTGGAGTCCACGGTCTCTCTAACAGCTGACATTTTTCAAAATCTGTTACACCGGGCTGGCCCACGAAATTCCCAACATCCCATGCGTATGCATTGACAGGGTCGGCAGATAAAGTAACAGTGGCTGGTGGACTGCTGAAACCCTCCACATTGTTGCTAGTACTATCTTGGTTAAGTGTACTGCTGCCTGAATTGGATGGCTGCTCAGATATTGAAGACGGCGAATTTACGCCAGCAGCTTCAGGCTCAACCGTGATCTTACGTTGTTTGGAGAAAAAACTATCAATGGTCCTAACGGTACACCGTTTTATACCAACACCAGAGACAGGAGCAGTAGGGGGAGTAGAAATTGGAGCCGTTGCAGGAACAGTATTGTTGGTGCGCAGAAATTCACCACCAACACCAGCCGAGCTTTCTGGACACGAAGGAACGCCATCCCCATCCTGCACCAGGACAAAGGAAACAATGAACAAAAGAACAAAATCACCCGTTTGTCCCCCACCCTCAAAAAGAAACAATTTGATAGAAAAACAAAAGTACAAAATCACCCGTTCGTCCCCCAGCCCCCAAAGGAAACAATTTTGATTAAAAAAAAAAAAGAACAAAATCACCCGTTCATCCACCACCACAAAAATAAACAATTGAAAACAATGTAACAGCAGCTAAGCTGCACCACAACCACCATCGATGTATTTGGCATGACAAATTTTAATTGGGCCT
This sequence comes from Meconema thalassinum, assembly GCA_946902985.2. Classification (NCBI taxonomy): domain Eukaryota; kingdom Metazoa; phylum Arthropoda; class Insecta; order Orthoptera; family Tettigoniidae; genus Meconema; species Meconema thalassinum. The sequence continues at coordinate 1,216,328,519 of OX336388.2, forward strand.
ATACCATTTGCTTTTCTAACGATTATTTTTATAATGTATTGGTACACCTTACGATAAAATCACAAAAAAATACCTGTTGTAAATTCTACATTTTACAAGTAGACCTGCCAAAGTTTAACGCTCAGAAAAGTACCAAAGTAAGACCAATCAACTGTAGCTATACTATAAAGGTTGTTCTGAAATAAAGACATTTTGGAGATAATTAAATAATTAACCATAGAGCTAATATAAAGAATCTTTACTTTAAACCGATTTTTGGCTACCTCGAAGATCAAATATTAAATTTGAAAACATTGATGTTCATGTTCTTTGCTCATAAACAAATATAAATAAATTGAAGAAAAACTTTTGTATCAGCCACCGACATTGAAAAGCGCCCAAAAGGCCTAGGGTAATTCAAGAAAAAATTAAATTAGCCTACATACTGCGAAAAATACAAAATAAATGGTATCGTATACGCCCACGGGCACGGTATCGTAGCGTACCTGCGACGTATACGACCCCTTTTTCGCGGGAGGTGAACCTAATCAAACGTTTTTTTGTTTTTTTCATAAGGCAAATTGGGCACAAATCACCAAAGTAAACAGCGAGTTGCATGATCAGCGACGATGGTGTAGAGGCTGTTGATGTTATGATTTCACATTGATGGCAGCATGGCACAGTTCAACCAACACGAACCCCACAAAGGCTGAATTGAATTCAAAACTCACCATTTTGTAGGAAAATCCCTGGCGTGCTTAACCTCACGTATAACAAGAGCACAGCTCAGCCAAAAACACAACACAAATCAAATCTGTCGTCCGGATTCGTGAACAGTTTGCCGACAGTCACAGTGATTTTTTTTACGTTGCTCTCTGCTTCTCGCTCAACAACTCAAACTCAAATGCACTTTTCACTAATATGCAAAGGTCTTTTTAACAGAATGTTACATGTCACTGACACTACAAAGTACAAAGCTACTTTCACTACACAAAATCATCACACATCACACACTGTTTACATTTGAATTTGCATTGTACTGCTCTCTCTTGTCACTGCCGTTGCTGGCGGGAAAGTAGGATGTGGAGGGGAGATGGTGCAGGCAGAGCGACACTAGAGGGCGCGCCGTGTTGCTGTCGAAGGGAGCGGGAGGGAACAGATAGTTCGCAGAGGATTACGGCTAAATACAGGAATGGCCAAAGACGGTAAGGTAGGGCATGAGCACTTCTCGTAGTTCTCCGTCCGTTCCGCACTCATTATACCAATATCACTTGTAAAATTCGTTTTTACTTCGGTCAACTTTTACGGCATTAAAGGAAATAAATACGGGCGAATTCCTAGATGCAGATATTTTTTGGGGGGGTCATGACCCCCGTGACCCCCCCCCCTTGCGTACGCCACTGCTTTAGAACAGAAACGAGTCAAGCAGCGTCCCTTGAAACCTTTCTGCACTAAACACAATTTTTAACATAATGTCTTACTGTATTAACAGGCGGAACTTGACTTTTCTGCACTAAAACATGCCGAACGTGTTCCCACAAATAACTCATTTTGTCATATTTTGTCACTTGACCCCTTTCTGAAATAAACGATTCGTTAACTCCTACCCTATTACCATACCCATTCAATTTGTAAAACAATGCATTCACATTGTAGAGCTCTCCCTACATTTAGGGAAGCTAATACACTAAATTGCAAGCCCTGCAGTAAACCATCACATTTATCATAATTCGCCTGTTTGTTTATTATTTCATTGCACACAGCCTGGTCCCCTTTCCACACATTGTAATTTACTGGCTCACTTATAAATCGCTGCGTAGGCGCTACCAATTTGTTTACCGCCATTGACATTGCCCTTTAATCAAGCTACGTGCGTACACTCTGTTATACTGCGCTATCAGCAATCCGTTAGTTTTGCCCGGCGCACGCGCCATGTCACCCCCCCCCCCCCCCCCCTTATTAGATCGCTAATTCATAGAGCTTCGCCCACTTCCGCGATCCCTTCAGATTCTCTGCCCCTCGCGGAGAGACTGACAGCTTAAATCACCCTTCATACGCCCCCCTTCACACACACTCCCTAGTTCTACCCTCCCAAAGTGTAAAACAATAGTGTGCAGTTAAACTCAAATATTTTGTAACCAGAACAATAATAATAGCAAGCTATCGAATTATTACCAATCATGCCTTACCTACACATGCTTCTTTACGTTCACTGTAGAAATGTGACAGCTCTGTATTATTTCTTCACCTGTGCACACTTTACATCCGATTTTAAGAAATTCAATATACCAGCACATGATGGCTACATAGGAACAACTCTAGACACAAACACGTTTTAACTTCAATCTCACCTGGGATGATTTTAACAAGACATTTGGCGCACAACATAAAATATGGCAGAGATTCCTCTCCCTCCCAAAATCTTGTAAACAAGTCGGAAGTAATAAAATGTTGCATTGTTCTCAGGCTCTCTAGTAGAAAATGTGTTTCGGAGAATTAACTACAAAAACATGTCTGAAATATAGCTCTTACTTGAGGTATTTGGCTCATTTTTTTTTTTTACCAAGAATGGTTCATAAACCCTGATTGAGGGCCAGACCAAATCTCTTGCAGACCTTTATATACTGTAAGCTGGGTGTGGATCACAGAAAATTGTGGGAAGTTTTCTATTCCATTCTCAGGCCTCCAAGTAAATGATCGAAGAGACATGTCAGAGTTCGGGACGTTCATGCTACCAATGCGTGGAACAGATAGGCACTATCATAAATTCACGTTTCGTTTAGGGTTATTGTTTGCATCGAGTATAGAGATGGGCTGGTTCATAATGGTAAGTTGTTGATCCAGTCCCACATGCTATTCACAAGTGATTGCTTCATCATGAATAAGTAACTAGCATTTTTGTTACTTCATTACCCTCTCGTTACCATAAAAGTAATTGTTACTAGTAACGGCATTACTAGCAACTCCCCAACCCTGGTGATAAGACTTCTGAGAACTGGCATACACGTAGGCCCAGCAGCATCCTCTCTTGTGTGACTGGAAAGGTCAATCAGTGATGAGCTGCCAGATGAAGTGGAAACATGAAAGTGAGTGCATTGGCATGCGAGTTGGGAGGAAACGATCAGTCTCCGGGAAACAAGTTTGTCATACAGTGACATTTCAGCTTGTCCAGAGCATGCTGCTATGACTCATATTTGTGGAACCAGTGGATCATATGAAGTGCCATGTAGGTACTAGGACTACGCAATGTGATCACACATAGCATGACCCCCTTCTTGTCCGCATGGCCATAACAGACCATACTGATTCATCCACAGTGAACCTGGCTGTGTTCATGGTTTCCCGACACTGTCTGCTGCAAGTTGGACTGGTGAAACGCATGACATCATGTCGGCATCCATTGTCCAGGAACTACAAATGCCTCAGACCTCATATAAACACCGTCACTGGCAAGCCAAATGGCAAAATGTAAATATTTTAGACAAGTTCCACTTGGCCTGTCCTGCAGTGATGGCTGCATAGCATTAGTCTAAAAGTGATACCTCGTAAGTCAAGTATTGGCCATATTGAGAATTGCTTGTTAAAATTTGTGGCAAAAAATACTTTAACTTCCTAGAGTAACCTCGTAAGTCACAAAAATAAATATCTGAGGGAAATTTATTATTTAAGACTTATGAGGCTACTCTAGGAAAGTAAAGCTATTTTTGCCACAAATTTTAATAAGCAATTCTCACCGAGTATACAGGGTCTTTCATATAAAATAAGAGCGCCAAGCGGCGGCTTTGTTATCCGCTGGTGCGGTCACCTTGGCCGAGCTTGTGGCGCGCCAAGGCCCCCTGATTTAAGCGTGTGTACAATCCTATATGATACGCTACAGATGCAGCGGCCTTGCTAGCGTGTGTACAATGCTGCAATCTTACTTTAGTTAGTTATTGTTTTAAGGGGCGGAACTACGAGGTCATCTGCCCCCTCTATACAAATTTAGAATGAAATTTAAAATTTAGAGGTGGAAAGACCGAAAATTTATAAAACAAAAACAAAAACTAATAATTATAAAAATAACTAAAATTTACGGAAAAACAATAATTCATCATTCAAATCGAGTCTTACCTTATAAAAGATGTTGGAAGTGTCGTCCTTCCTGGGTTATACAGGCATTGTATCTGGAAACCACATTCTGGCTGACGCGAGTGAGTTCTGCCACTGTAATGTTTCTGATTTCCAGCGTAATGTTTTCTTTCAGTTCCTCCAAAGTGTGAGGATTTGTTCGATACACTTGTTCTTTCAATTTATCCCACAAGTAAAAATCACACACTGTTAGATCTGGAGAACGAGGGGGAAATAGACCAACACTGATCACTCTGTCTGCAAACACTTCCGAAATTGTAAGAAGGGAATCTTTTGCTGTATGAGCAGGGGCTGAATCTTGTTGAAACCACCCTCGCGATTTTTCTTCTTCCGTTAACTGATTGGAGAACGGACTCAAAATATTATCTTGGTACCTCTCTGCATTTACTGTCGCCTCGAAAAAAATTGGCCCTATTATTCTTCCGGCACGAACAGCACACCAAACTTCCTATCATAAAGAGGGACTTCATAAACATCATTAGGGTTTTCCGCACACCAATAGCGAGAGTTATGACTGTTTACACGCCCATTAAGGTGAAACCAGGCCTCATCCGAAAGGAACACAAGCTGTGGGTCAAATAAACGATTATTCAATGATGCAAGATACCACTCACAATATCTCCCTCTTGTGGCTGGATCAGCAGGTTTTAAACATTCAGGCGCGGATTCAAGGGGGGGTCACGGGGGTCATGACACCCCCCTCCCCCCAAACGGAGAACAAATTTTTTGCAAACTCTAAAAACGAAAACACAATAACCAGACAAATAAAACTTAACGAATTTTTACTGAACAACAGGTTTTTTCTTCACATTATTCAATGCTGAAAATATCTTTATTGCAATTATTATGTTCTGTTACAACTGTACATATTTACAACTTCATACCTTTTATATAAAAACGATTATTTATATAACAAAATCAACTCGCCTATTGTGTTTAGCAATCCTTGTGATTACCGAATCGATGTCTATATAGAGATGTCACGATGAATGTGCAGCAATGCACGGATAGGAATTTGGGACTTTTTTCGCACCAAAAAATTTTGCCGACGTCCAAACTGCAAGCTTGGTTGGCAATTTAAACTGTGACTTTCTCCCTTTGTCGGTACCAACTCGACTTGCCGAAACTGTAGCGTACCTTGATACTTTTCTCGAAGCTCGATGCCGTTGCAATTTGTACGCATATTTTTGGAGCGCTAGACGCATCAAATTTCTATCCATGTAGCTTGCAAAAAAATTGGTCTGGTTTTGTACGTTTGGTTATTTTGTGATTGCGTTGTTAGTGATACCATTTTTCTTAACAATTTCGATTCTGTGACCCCCCGCTCCCCCAAAGCCAAACTCTAGATCCGCGCCTGTAAAACATTGGGCCCGTGTAAACTTGTACGGTTTGATATGTAACAGCTTTGTAGCTCTGTATTGAGCCCACCTGAGCTCATGCTGATTTTTAGTTATAACATGGAATACTACAACCATGAATCACTGAACGCACTCCGGTCAGGATAATTTTTGACTTCGTTTGGAAGCTTGAGAAGAATTAATCATGATCGCAGATGTTTATCTACGATGTGAATCTTTGAGAAATATCATTATCCGTAATTCTGCATTTTTAGCAAGGTCAACATGGTAATATTTAGAGTAATTTAAAGGTATTTGCATCGCAGAAACGCGAGGAAGAAGGAAGTAGTTGCTAACTGACTTCGGCGGTATTCGAAGCCGGAACACGCCATGCAGGAAGGAAGGACAATCCCATGTGCGCTTGAGCCGCACGGAAGTGTATTCTAATAAGTCCGGTCGAGTGACCGAGGCACATTTTTGGTTGTTAGAAGACTAAGCAAGTCTCATCAAAGGATTGATAAAGCATCATAAAGTTTATCAGCACCGCAGTGCTTGTGAAATTGTGTTCGACGGAATAATAATCACGATAAGGTGATATTTATAAAAACGAGTGATTTAGTGATTTTTTGTACGCCCAGTACATGTGTAACGAGACACCACATGGTGGAATGTGGGTCGTGAAAATTCGTCAAAGTGTAAAACTAAAGCACAATTCAACAGTATTGATTGCTGTAAAAGTTGTGCTAATGTCAGAGAAATACGCTGTGCAAAGGCGAATCTCACCCAGATATTCAAATGATTGTGTTATAACATGTGCAATAGAATCTGTGAATGATAGCTTCAGTGAAGCAGGCACATGGCCAATTATTTTCTCAAGCCTACACAATTTAAAGCCAGTATTGCTAGATAAATTATCATCAGTGATAAAAGCAGTGCTTTTCTAACTTATTCACCATTTTCAACAAGAACGTCAAGAATGTTTGACTGTGACGATATGCTAATTTACACCTGTACCACGAGGAACGAGATGATGACGTAAATATCCTAATGGAGGAGCCATTGATCATCTAACACCAGTAATATGGAAGCCGATAGGAGAATTAAAATTACGCAAACCATGGCCGAGGAAAATATTACTACAGACTGGGAACATAAGGATTTACCCATTAAATTGAAGCCTGGGATGTTTCCTTGTGAGAAATATGGTGCCGTGAGTTTTCGTTAATTTCTACTTGTATTTGGTTATGGTTTCGGGGGTGGATTAGTTGTAGTCAACCGTTTAGATATAACAGTCATTTAGGTAGGTTTTGTATTTTCTTGTAGACGCCGCTGACGGCATACTTTTCACTTTTCATAAGCTTCCACATTTTTGGTAGAAAGCTTATGTCTAGAGTTAGCCACCTCAGAGGGGGGGGGGGGCAATTACATGTTATAATTTTGTATAGTCCACAGAATGGACATCAGCTTAGAAGGAGCAATGATTTATTTGATGTAACCAGCTCAAAGTATTATTATTCATTTTTGGTAACTTAGAGACCCCATTATTTAAAAGTATGAATACGCCACTGTTAGTCGGTCGTATCGGTTCGATGCTGTAAGGGTTACGCATCTACCATTTTCATGTAAATACATTTTGAAGGTCTTAGAACCTAGATTCAAGGTGAATCATGTGAGAAAATGGGAGTGGCTGTCGTCAAAGCACTCGTAAACCGACCATTCAACGTTAAATCGTATCATTTACAATAATAAGCCAGGAGAATGGTGTTGTTAGGAACATTTAGTTACTTTGAGTGCACTGCGCACGTTATTTTTGGAGAATTTGTTTTTGTGACATAGTGGAGTATCTTTTTAAAGTCTTTGCAAGTGACACATCTTTCTGTTGCTACGCTTTGCCAAGCTGTGACCCAGCCTATGTTTAAACTTCATTTTTCAAGGCGTTACGAGGCCTTGTTGTCCAGATAGTAATGACATTGTATTATAATGTGTAAGAGATGAGAACAATAGACCTTTTAGAGTGCGTTACACTAGTTTTCATAAATGATTCTGATAGACTTTGATACGCAGTGAAGCGTGATGAATAACATTCGAGTTTCGTGAGAATGACAGCTAGCGATGCTCAAGGTTATTTTACTGTTACTTGCAGAGCAGCGAACTGGATTCTCAGGCGAGACAATGGACACACGACAGTACTCTTTTGTTTCTGCTAGTCAGATTATTTTTATCGAGCCGTTCTTGGAGCTCGGTTGGAATGTCCAATTGTATCTGTTAGTTTTAATGTAAAACTTTATTTATCAAGTGAGAAATACAATACAAAATACAAATCATCTTTTGAGATGCTTGTCACATGTCACGCGAACACGCACAGACTTTGCACTGACTCGTCTTTTTTTTCTTTTTCTCTTCTTTATTGTACATGTCTATTTCACCAGGTGGCGCTACTGTGCTATTTTTCTTTCAAATATTAACACTTCCTCCAAAGAAAAATCAAATACAAATAAAAAAATAAACAAGTTGAACTATTGAACACTTTTCAGCCTCTAAGATGTCATCTTCTGCACGCCAATCCTCTCACGCAGCATCTCGAATCTGACCCTCTCCAGAGGTTTAGTTAGAAGATCAGCTAATTGATTGGTCCCGTCGATGTGCTCCAGCTCAAGGTCTCCGTCCAAAAATCTTTCCCTCACATAGAAATGACGTACCTCAATATGCTTCGATTTTCGATGGTACTCCGGATTTTTAGCCAATTTAACTGCACCAGCATTGTCGATGTAAAGCGTTGGAGGTTTGTCAGCAGTTCCCAGTAATTCAGAAAACAGTCTTTTCAGCCAAATCAACTCCTTTGCTCCTTCACTTGCAGACACAATTTCAGCTTCAGTTGTCGATGTTGACACAGACTTCTGTAACTGACTTCTCCACGATACAGCTCCATGATTGTAGATCGAAATGACACCCGTCGTTGAACGTCTCGTCCTCTTGTCACCGGCGTAGTCAGCATCACTGTAGACCTTCAAAACGTCCTCTTTCCTATAGACGATTCCATGGTTCACTGTGCTCTTTAAATATCGAAATATCCGTTTCACTTGACTCCAGTCTTGAACTGTAGGATTCTCCATGGCTCGAGCAGCTTTGTTGACCGCGAATGCGATATCTGGACGAGTAGCAGTAGTCAGGTACATCAAGGATCCCACCGCCTCACGATAAGGAACCCTGGCCGAAACCTTTTCTCCGTCTTCACTTTCTTCGCGTCCAACTGGGGTAGACACTCCATTTGACTCGGCCATCCCAAATTTTTCTAGGATTTTCCTCGTGTAATCCTCTTGACTGATTGCAATTGATCCATCATGGTTTTCTTGTATCTTCATGCCCAGGAAATTGTTGAGAGATCCTCTGGTCGTGTGAAATTCCTGCTGAAGTTTTTCCATGAACTGCTCGATGTCTTCTTCATTGCCAATTACCAGACCATCATCCACAAAGATTACAACAGCCAACCACTTTCCATTTTTGTTGCTGTAAAAGAGACAAGGATCAGCTTTGCTGTTTTTGAATCCAGCTTTCTCCATGAATTTCTTGAAACGCTTGTTCCAGCAGCGTGGAGCCTGTTTTAAACCATATAAGCTTCTCTTTAGATGACACACTCGGCCAGTACCGTCCTGATGACCTTCTGGCTGTTCCATGAACACATCTTCTTCAAGCTCGCCGTTCAAGAAGGCCGTCTTGACATCAAATTGACCAAGTTTCATCTCCTTTTCAACAGCTACTGCCAACAGAGCTCGAATGGTATCATACCGTGCAACAGGGCTGAATGTTTCTTCATAATCGATTCCTTGCTGTTGCGCATAGCCTTTGGCTACCAATCGTGCCTTGAAGCGAACTTCTCCACTGTCCGTTGTCTTCTGTCGAAGAACCCACCGATTTTTCAGGACCCGTGTACCATTTGGACGCTCAACCAATTTCCAGGTATCATTTTCCTTTAAGGACTCCAATTCTTCATTAATTGCTTTCAGCCACTGATTTTTATCACTAGACTGCAGCACTTCAGAGTATGAGTCAGGATTCTTTTCAGCGATAGATGGTCCAGCCATGTACATGTAATTTCCACTGATCATCCACGATGGCTTCTTACTTTCACGTTTGCTTTTCCTTCTTTCTTCAGTCTCTCCTTCTTCCTCATCTTCGCTTCCTCCGGAACTGGATGCCGAAGCAAAATCTTCAATTTCGCTTAAGTTCTCATCTGACTCTGACCTCCTCTGTAGGCCTACATCAGACGATGAATTAGACTGATTCCTCTCCACACGTTCTTCAAGCGTGACTTCAACCTTTCCGGCGTTGGCGCGCAGATTGCAGACAACTTCAGGTTTGAATTTCACATCATGGCTTAGAACAACCTTTCCCTGAGTTGGAATCCAGACTCTAAATCCATCCCTGTCGTTCACGTACCCAACCAGATGTCCAAAAACAGCTTTGTCGTCGAACTTTGAGCGAAAATTCTTGTCGATATGCACGTAGCATTCTGTTCCGAAGATCTTCAGATGACTGAAACTTCCCACTGGTCGTCCATACCACAATTCATAGGGAGATTTGTTTTCAATCGATGACTTCCCAGTGCGATTCAGGAGGTACACCGCAGTGTTGCAGGCTTCAGCCCAAAGTTTTTTCGTTAACTTGCTGGGATTCAGCATAGATTTTGCGCACTCCACAATCGTCCGATTTTCACGTTCCGCAACTCCGTTTTGTTGTGGTGTGTATGGCGTAGTAATGCTTTGTTCTATGCCTCTGCTTGCTAGTAGTTCAGAAACCTTCTTGTTATCAAATTCTTTTCCTCCATCACACCTGAACAGCTTCACGACGTGTCCATTTGTTTTGGCTTCATTCAGGAACTGTTCCAGAACGGTGTACACTTCACTTTTGTGCTTTAAAAAGAAAACTCGTCGAAACTTGCTGAAATCATCCTTGAAACATACGTAGTAGCGTGCCTTTCCAAGAGATTCAGTAGACATTGGTCCATTCACATCGGCGTGGATTTGTTCACCGGTGGCTGTTGGTCGATTCATTCGTGTCTTGAATGGCAGTCGATGCATTTTTCCCAGTGCACATCCATCGCAGAAATCCTCTTTACACATGTCTACATTGATGTTCATCTGCTTCAGTACATTCTTGACATGCGCTTTGTGTTGATGACCAAATCGTTCATGGTAGATCTGCAGTTTGTCCGACGATGTAGCTAAATTCACTTGAATGGGTTGCGCCGGTTTCACGACGCGCATGTCAAGTACATACAGACCATGAATCACACGTCCAGCCATCATCGCCTTTCCAGTAACCTTGTCTTCAATTCTAACAGTTAGGTCGTCAAGTCTTGCACAAAAACCTTTCCTTGCAGCAGCTTTCACAGAAAACAGATGAGCCATTGCATCGGGAACATACAAAACTTCAGTCATCTCAGCACTTAACCAAGCGTTGTTCAGCCGCACTTGAATGTTTACAGTTCCTTTGCCGTGAGCTAGCATGCTCACACCTCGTTTTCCTAGCAAAATCTTCTCTGGAGCAGCAAACCTGACGTATGTTGTAAAATACTGTTTGTTCGCGGTGATGTGATTTGTGGCGCCACTGTCGCAGTACCACTCGTCGGCTTGAACAAAGTCGCCGTCTAACGCACTCATCGCATGTGTCAGAAACGAAGCATTGTTCTCCTTATTTTTGTTTCTAGTGTCACCCTCTTTCTTCTTCACTGGACATTCACTTGCCCAATTCCTTACATTTGAAACATGGAAACTTCTGCTTTACTCGTTGAACATTTTTCTTCGACTTGTCATCAGCACTGCCTTTGCCACTGCCATACTGGGAATGCTTCTTGGGAGCACTACGTACCACAAACGCAGTCGATTCCACGTTTCCTTGGTCACGCAGTTCAATCGTGCACAATTTTTCAATCAACAAGTTCACAGTTTGATTTTCCGTCGGAATCGTGTCCCACACATCCTTGAAATTATCATATTCTTTTCCCAGCGTGGATAAAATTCGACCGTTCAAAATCCTTTCAGATAACGTGTTTTCGTTGTGCTTTTGTAGTTCGTCGTTCAGATCCTGATAAAGCTTCTGTAACTTCGCGACATGGGTGCTGATGTCCTCCTTGTCGTCACGTGTCACTCGGAAGAATGACTCGATCAACATGTTCAGTCGCTGCGTACTGCTTCGTTCGAACCGTGCGCTCAATTTTGTCCAAATTTCACTGGCATTGGTGCACGTCAACACGAGCTCGGCAACAGATTTTCCTAGCGCACCTGCTAGCAAACTGGCCGCTTTCGCGTCTTCTTTCAACCACTGCTTATATGCCGCTTTTTGTTGCGCAGTTGCATCTGCCGGCAACACAGGACACTTTTTCGAACCATCAACAATATTTTCCAGTTCATACGACCGCAAAACCATCAACACATGCCATTTCCACTTTGCCCAGTCTTCAGGTCCTTCAAGTTTATCCACTTGAACTTTGTAGTCACTGCCGGCTGCCATTTTGAGGTTATCCTTACTCACAAAAAATACAGCACGTGTTCCACAGGCGCTCAGCTTCGGATCCACTCACGAGATAATACCATTTACACGTGGCCTGGGTCCATAACCTGTTAGTTTTAATGTAAAACTTTATTTATCAAGTGAGAAATACAATACAAAATACAAATCATCTTTTGAGATGCTTGTCACATGTCACGCGAACACGCACAGACTTTGCACTGACTCGTCTTTTTTTTTCTCTTCTTTATTGTACATGTCTATTTCACCAGGTGGCGCTACTGTGCTATTTTTCTTTCAAATATTAACAGTATCATTGTTATTGTTTGAGTACATGGTGATTAAGAAGTTACATTCCCAATGTTTAATTGAATTCGCAAGCGTTGTAAGCGAATAGATGAAGGATCTTTATCTTATATTTTTATACTATCAGAGCAACTCTTAAAGAATGGAGCCGCACTTTTGCTTATTTTGAAGGCTTATTTTCTCACTTAGGTGATTGATTGTTTTCCGTGTTTTGACACTTTGATCTATGGGGTGGTTTCTCGTTCATTTATTATGCCAGCAGATTCGTAGGGAAGACGGCTGAGATGAATTCTTTTCGAGATCCCGTGGAGGACACGTTTAGATATTTTGAGAATGGTAATTAGATGGAGCATTGCTTGCCCATCTGGAAATGTGTTATTGTGGACTAGATCATATTTCTATGATATTGGAGCCGCTTAGTGCCCAAGATTGCGATGATTATTCGTATCATGCATCTCGTAAGGATTTGTAGAAGACTTACTATGATTTATAGCTTGTGTTATTGTTAACAGATGCCACGTGCATTCTGTTGTGTTCAGTTTTCAGTCCATTAGCCTTGCATAGTTGGTCATTCAATAATTAAGACACTCTTAAACAATGATAGTAATAATCAGAAACCTAAATCATGAAAGATAATTATTATTAAACCGACGTGGGTTAAAACTTCAATTAAATCGTAATCAACTGTTTAACTTTGATCATGATTGTTTTCATTAGGACCAATGCAACGTGTTTGAGACAGGATATCCCTGGAAGGGAACTTTAGAGAAATACATGGTTAGACTTGACAGGAATCAGTTTGCTGACTGAAGGTAGTCAACTAGTGGGTCGTGTACCAATGTTTGTTTTGACATGCTTTAAAAGCATGCCTTGTCTGAATACACATACACTTTAGATGACGGATGGAACAAACAGTCTCCATTTCGAAGTAGGTAGGGTAATAACAAGAATTATTGTGTTTTCTTGATTTATTTCAATGTATTTTTCCTATGTGAATCCTACTGTTGTTTATTTTTGCAGTATTATTGTACAATTCTTTGTTATCTCTATAATAATAATAATAATATCGTATGGCCTCGGGTGCCTGGTGCAATCTTTGTTAATTGACACCCAGAGGGTAGCTTGCATGTCAAATTTCGTCGTTCCTTTGAACGCTATGAAAGTCAAGGAAGTTAGATATCTTGACACTACAGCGCTTTCAAGTAGAGAATGGAGGAACTTTGTGTTGGCGGAATATCCCGAGATTAATTTTGCCATTGAACTCGGCCTACTGAATTCAAATGGGTTCTTTAACATGCCAACAACGTATGACATGAGTATCGTGAATTTTGTCGCCATTCAAAAATCACTTACCACGGCCAGGGGCGAACCTGCAATCTTGGGGTTGGTAGTCCGAAACTCTAACCACTCACCCACCGTAGCAAGCGTTATCTCTATGATTGTAATGAAATGACTGTTATACTACTAGTTTTGTTTAATTTATACACGGACGTTTGGATCCGATGTTTCTGTAATTCAAGGTTTAGTTTAGACAGATAAATATTAAATGTAAATGCGGGATGGTTTTAGCGTCATTTAGATTGTTGCAGTCATGTTTGACTATTTATTTATGGCACGTTGATTCTTCCTAGGACATCGTTACCTTTTCCATTGTAAATTTAATTAGGGTTTTGTACCATTTTCCCCAGTTTTGCTAGATTTTTGATTGTAATTAGAACTGATCACGAGGGTTTAATTTTATAGTTTAGGGCTTAGTTTTCTTTCTTTGTTTTTGATTAGATAGCGGGTTAGCCGATTTAATGCCCTCGGATCCTAGGTCAGGGGTTGGATTTTATCAATAAACATTTCCAACGATCTTTACTTAAGACTGGACTACTTTCTGTCGTAGTTTTTTTAAGTTGGGAGTGTATTGCCAGGGTGTCTTTGACATTGTAAATCATGATGGGAATCTGATCCTTGGGACAGGGGAGTCTCACAGCCGGCAGCCCTTTTGGTTTGCACTCCTCTTCGTCGGTATGTGTTCGGAGGAAGAGGTCATCTGGGAGGCCATGCACGGTTGGTGGTAACCAGATGATCTCCTCAAACGGGCACATTACGCAGATGAAACCGAAACCCCTACTTGTGCTAATTTTGTGAGTGATTCATTCGGAGACCGTTCAAGATTCACGCCAATGTCATCTAGCTTATCCTCTGTTAAAACTGTTCGTGTTCGCGCATGTTTTTATTATTGAGCACTGAGCCAGTAGTGTCCAACATATTTGCAATTACGTGAATCTGTGCTAGTGAAGGTGGCACTTCATCAGGAAATTGCTGAACAAATGCATCACGTACCCGCCGAGCCGACTCGTACTTAAAATAAGTTTTACATTAAAAAAATACGATGTTGCAATGATAACTGTCTCAAATTGTTAGCACTTGAGGTTTAGACTGGCGACTAAACACCCGCAAGCTTATTGCAAGGTCAAGTTTGGTAATCTCAATCTGTTATTTTTATACAGACCATCGGAACTTGAAAAAAAAACCAGCCCTCGTATGTGCTATGGGCGCGCTTTCAATACTACAGCACGGGACCGTGGCGCGCCACAAGCTCGGCCAAGGTCACCATAGCTGCGGTTAACAAATCCACCGCTTGGCGCTCCTATTTTATGTGAATGACCCTGTATACAGTACACTGCTCAACAAAAGTTTGGAAAATACAGGGTTATTCATCTAAGATATTACTCGCCAATATAGGTCAGGCGACAGGTAGTTCAATAAGGAAATAATTAGTGGAAAGCTGGAAATTGCTTTAATCGCTTTATTTGGACCCAGATATTACTATCCCAAGTTCCCCCCCCCCCCTCCTCGAGCGAAGTCGGCGCTGGCCCTAAGAAGGTACGATTTTTCGTTTTGTTGCAAATCTCTCCCAAACCATCAAATTTATCAACAAAATACCTAGTATAAAAATAATCTATAGTAAATTTCCTACAAAAATGTTCTGTACCTCTTGTCTCTAATGTGAACCGTTACGATGCTACGACCATTCGAAGTGGAGCCCTTTTTGATACTTTCGGAAGAGCTATAGAAATGATATGCCATATCAAAGTTTCTACATGTTATAGATATTTGTCAGCATTCCAGGTGCACAAACTGTTAACTTGTTACAAGTATAACAGCTTTTCAATGTAAACAGCTGTGGCAAAGTACCTACCATTAGTATTATTATTGCGTAGTATTGGCATAAAATCACTCTTTTCCACACCACCTGGCGTTTTTTAAAGTGGTGTCCCCAGGAGGCCTAATCCACTGTTCAAATGTCAAAGATAGTCGATTTTAAACAGTTTTGATGAAGGCTGACAGTCTTGATCGCCTGCCTCAATTTCTCCGTCATCGCTTTCATCGTCTGTATCGGTACATTTGTCCGACGTCACAGGGCGCTCAAGATTAACATCGATGTCTCCGTCACAATCATCCAATTCATCTTCCCCGGCAGCATTTGTACATGACCGTCCCTACAATTAATGCAGATTCTGGAGCATCGGAGGCCCGTTTTCCTTCAACCACACGCTGCGTTACATCCTTTCGAACATTTGCAGGACACTGTGTTTAGAAGCGTTTGTAGCGCCGGATCCCTCGTCGTAGGTATGGGAGCCAAACCACATTGAGAATTTATCCAGCCCCAATCCAGTGGATTTGTGTCATTTCCATACCATGTTTGGTTTTGATGGCATGTTCTTAAAGAGTGCTCACGTGCCGCTGATTCGGTGGGAGGTAAGCTTGCGAGATTAAATTGATGTTTGCTTAGAGATTTTGAAAACAGTTGGAACCGCAACTCATTCAGGGTATTTCCCGTGGTTTTGTTGCCATACCGCCTAGCCAAAAGCTACTGGCCCGCTTTGTCAATTTCATCGGGGTTTGCGTTCACGTCTCGGAAAACCCTAACAGCTGCCTGCAGTTCCTCATTACTCTTCAAGAATGTTACGGATTTCATTTTGCCCTGCCTGTGAAACGATGACGTTGTATCGCACCCACTAAACGCATGCAAAAAGAGGATGTTTTCGTGCACACACGGCGGGAGATTGAAACTTGTTGTGCAAAATAGTTGTTGTTTGGTTGAACCTTTGCCGGGTTTCATAAAATACATTTTAATGGAGGGTGGCACACGAGCCGCCAAGATGACCAGGATATCTATATCTTCAGCCACTATAATGACCAAATTGTCGGGCCGAGAGAACTCGAGTGCGGTGGTAACGATGAGCACATCGGCATCTTCTGGACCTTGTCTGGTTTCGATTCCTTCGCTTTCGAATTTGACGCGCAACAAGTCGATCAATCTTCGTTTGTTTGTGTCATTAGACAAAAAAAATTCTTGTGGCATAGGTGCCGTCATGGATTCATATTAAAAAAAAAACCATTAACAGCATCATGCTTGTGCGATCGCCGAAGACGTTCAGCGGACTTGGTACTGCGAGCTCCTGGATCGTCAGGATAGCATACCTGCCAACCTTCGGAAGTCAAAATTAGGAAGATTTTTTTAAATTATAGATTTCATCATGCGCAGTATACCGTGGCATGGGCGAAAGAGGGTACACAAAAGACCTGCGTGTCTTTATTGGCTAAGTATGAATTCAGCATAAAATTCACAAAAATGTAAACAATCATCAATCATCGAGTAGTAGGTATGGCCAATACTTAAACGTAAGAGAACATGATTGTATGTCTAAAGAAAGATTGTATCCTTGTCTTCCTCACCTGGCTAAACAATCTCTCACATTCAACGTTGCTGTGTGGGATTGTTAATATCGACAGCATTACTCCAGCTAGTCCGTCATATTTCAGACACCCATCTCCATCTTGTATATCCCCTATTGCAGACCAAGAACAATCTGCTCTTTTCCCTTCCACAATAGAAGATGGCAAATCCTCCATTTGGAGAGCACAAAACTGGCACTGTAATTTTTTTTAGCGTATGGCTTTTAGTGCCGGGAGTGTCCGAGGACATGTTCGGTTCGCCAGTTTTGTAGCTGCTTCGAGACGGACACCCAATGGGTGAGCTACAAGTACCGTTGGGGAGGGAAGTTGGATTGTAAGGACGAGGAGTTGGAAGGTAGCGGCTGTGGCCTATAGTTAGGGACCAACCCCGGCATTTGCCTGGAAGGAAGATGGGAAACCACAGAAGACCATCTTCAAGGTTGCCGGCGGGGGGATTCGAACCTCCTCGCCTCCCGGATGTGAGCGACTGCCATCAGTCATGCCGTAACCACCACGGCTAACTCACCCGGTGGCACTGTAATGCATCCATTGCTTGGTGCTCATTTTCACCTTTTTATATTTTGGCAACATAATTGGAAACTTAGAGATATAATACTTCACGGCACTAAAGGAAGCAGTAGACAAAGACCTTATCTGTGCCACTTGAGCATTAACAGAAAACTCACTGTCCAAATTAAATTTATGAATAATATAATCAGAGGCTGCAGTGAAGTAGTTCCTGACGTGCAAATAAAAGACCTTCTTATCCTCAGGAGCCAGATTTTCTACACAACTAGATTTTGTTGAACCAATTACCAAATCATCATCAGCTTTCTGATTCGCTCTTGTGTGATATACCACTTCTAAAATTGTGCAATATTTCTTTATGGCCACTGGCTTAACAAACCTAAAGAGAATTTCCGTCATCAAATCAATCTGTATGGATCTTAGGACATGGATGTGAGGTGCTTGCGATTAAAGAACTTGGTTATATTTTTCAAATGTAGGGATGGTAAATTCCAGAAACAAGCAAAATGCCTCATTTAACTTAGAGACAGAAAAATAAATAGTCTCGCCGAGAGGGATACTATAATAGAGATAACCCGACGAATAATTACGGATATCGAGGATATCAAAACTGGAGGAATACAAACAACTATTCTAGACAGCAACAACAGCAGAATCAACAAAACCAAGGATGGAGAAACAACAATAACGTGAGGAGGTATTACGATGATAGAGAGAGAGAAAGTCAAGAATACCTGAGGAACCTTAGAGAAAGGGAAGAAAGAAACGCAAGAAACCAAAATCAGGGACAGAGTAACCAAAATCAGGAATCTCAGCCCGGATCAAGCAGAGACCGGAGCAATGAAGACCCAGGAGGGGTACAAAAAAAATCTTCAAATTCCAAAAAGTAAAGGAGGACGAGAACATCACCGTAGCCAGACATGTAATCGAGATAAACGAGTTGTATCAAGCCACGAACGAAGATCTCCTGTATGAGCGAGAAGAGCCGAAAACAGGAAGAGTAGCGAGGCTACCCATCATAGAAATAGTATCAGAAGTTGAATGCCTGAGAACACTCCTAGATACGGGGGCGACAGCTTCAATTTTGTCGGAGAACTGTTTCCACAGATTAAAAGATGGCAATTCACTCACAGCAATGCCCGTTTCAACTATCAAGGTCAGCGGTGTATTCAATGATAAGACCACGAAGTGTAAAGTCCAGGCATTAATGGAATTCTCCATAAATGAATACAAATATGAGCAGATATTCATAGTCTTGAACCAGATACATTTCGATGCTATTCTAGGTATTGATTTTATAACGAAGACAGGAGCCGTTATTGACTTGCGTAACGGAGTCATAAAATTTAATGAAGGCCAATATCAGCCAGAAAACTAGAAGGAGGAGAATGAGTGTAGTCTGACGAAACTACAGAAGAAAATCTAGTAAGAATAGTCATGGAAGTCGAAGCAGAAGGGATACCTCACTATGGTAGGAAAATTGAGAACTTTGAAGATCAGAGAGAGAGAGAGAGAGAGATTAGAAGAATTGGTCACGACTTTTGCAGATGTATTTAATGATAAACTAGGCATTATCAGAGGATATAAATATCAGATCAAGCTCGCAGGTAACACCCCTTTTCAAAAGAAATTGTATTCGATACCGGAGAAATATCAATCAGAAGTGACAGAGCTAATAAAAGGCATGGAGAAGGACGGTATAATAAGAAAGCAAGCCACTCCTTATTTAAACCCTCTTACAGTCGTCAAGAAAGCAGATGGAAGTCTGAGACTATGCTTAGAAGCCAGAGGCATTAATACTCTTTTGTTAAAGGAATATGACAGGCCACCAAAAATCAGGGAACTACTGAGGAGATTCAAGAATAGAACCTGTATCTCAGTGATTGATTCAACTGCCGCATTTCATCAAATAGAGTTTACAGAAGACAGCAAATGTTACACGGGGCTCATGTTCAACCAAACCTGTTACGTGTATCAGAGAGTACCATACGGGTTGGTAAATTCAAGTCCAGCACTCATTAGAGCCTTGGATGATAAGTTAAGTGATGAAGTAAAACAATTTGCCATTTGCTACGTGGACGACATTATCATATCTTCAGAAACGCCAGAGCAACATTTCATGCATTTGAGAAAGCTATTTGAAAACCTCAGAAGTGCGAACATCAAGGTAAAATTGAATAAATGCCATTTTTTTCAAGAAAAGATCAACTTTCTTGGACATACGATAGACAGATTCGGTTACCACCCGAATGAAGACAAGATAGAAGCAATATTAAAGTTTCCCAAACCCAAGAAGATCAAAGACATCCGAGCTTTTGCGGGTCTTTGCCAGTTTTTCAGTAGTCATTGCCCACGGTATTCAGAAATTATGGCACCACTACATGAGCTTCTGAAGAAAAACAATAGATGGAAATGGGATGCAGCTGCCGAGAATGCCTTTATTCAAGCAAAGGAAATGCTCAAAAACAACTTCAAATTAGAATACCCAGACTTCGAAAGATCATTCATAGTAGAAATTGACGCTTCACGAATTGCTATTAGCGCCGACTTGTATCAGAAGGATCAAGACGGCAACCATCACTATATTTCCTTCAGCAGCAGGAAGTTACGCACGCACGAGTTAAATTATTTCACGACGGAGCTTGAAGCTTTAGCCGTCATAAATGCCCTACAACAGTGGAAAAAATTATTGCTGGGACACAAGATTATAATCAGAACGGATCACAAAGCATTGGAGTTCATGTTAAAGTCCGACTTGTCAAGCGATCGGATGACTAGGTGGACTATGTTTTTGCAACAATTTGATGCCACGATAATCCATGTTCCTGGAAAGGACAACCTACTGGCAGATATTCTTTCCAGACATCCGACTCCTGAAAATAATGTAAGAATTAACGTTGTCCAGACGGACGCAGAAGATCAGGAAACGTTGGATATACTAAGAAGGATTCCTCTTTTTCAAAAGAATCATGCACCATTTAGGAACATTTATAGATTCTTGTCAGGGAGAATGACAAGGAGGCACGCCTCATATTTCGAAACTAGAAGGAAAGCTAGACATTACATTCTCGTGGGAGAAATTGTATGCAAATACATCGATGCTAGACACACGAAGGTGCGAGTTGCTATTCCACCTGAACTTATTGTGCCACTAATTTGGTTAGTGCACAAAAGCATAGGTCACGGAGGAGTTGACAAAACCTACTATACCATGTTAGAAAAGTTCTATTGGGTTAACATGCGAGAGTCCATTACCATAGTGGTCAGATCTTGTGAACTGTGTCAGAAAAACAAATACAACTCTGAACTATTGAAGGAACGACCTAAAGCAATTATTCCTACAAAACCACTGGAACTGTTTAGCCAGGATATTTTTGGACCTGCACCTAAAGGAGACAGGTGAAACCAATATGTGCTAGTCACGATGGATGTGTTTTCCAAAGTTGTAATGCTTAATCCAATGCAAAAAGCCACAACGAAAACTGTTTTATACCACTTGGAGAGAAACATTATTCCTAAGTTGGGAAAACCAGAAAGACTTCTAACGGACCATGGAACGCAATTTACCTCTGCAGAATTTCAAGGAGCGATGGATAGGTTGGACATTGTTCACCTATTCTCATCAGTTCGCAGCCCAGAGACAAATCCCATTGAAAGAACAATGCTTGAATTTTCTAAGTACATTCGCTTGTATAGTGCAGATAATCATGCGAATTGGGTGAAGATTGTACCCCTAGTAGAATTTTGCATAAATAACACGAGACATGAGAGCACCAACGAAATTCCAGTTATGTTACACTTTGAGGAGAAACCCATACGACCCTGGAACGGAATCTTCAACATTCCGGAAGATAACGAACCACCGATGGACCAGAGAATCGAAGCAGCACGAGTTCAGCTGAACAAAGCGGCCGAGAAGAGATTAAAACGCTTGCAAGGGAAGAGATTCAGCGGCCCGTTACGAGAAGGTGACCTTGTATTAGTCAGGATTCCAGTGAAAGCAGACGTACTGAAGAAGGTAAACATCAAGTTCAGTAGCCTTTTTAGGGGACCTTTCAAGGTAGATACAGTATATGGTAACAATTGCTACAAGATCGTAAGGATTGAAGACAACAGATCCATTGGAAAATTTAACCACTCCAAATTAAAGAGATTTTACCCAAAGATTCAGTAAATAAATAAATTCAGTCCCAAGAACAGAGAAACCAACTGTTATTAAAGAAAGTACAGGCTATACTTTACTTTAAATTGGCAACGGGGAATGGCGCCCGAATTTATTTAAGGACAATACCAAAGATCCCGTCGTGATATGAACTGGGACCCAGGAAAAATAAAAGAACGAATTAAAATCTTTTATTCCTCAAAATTCGTGAGATATGGGAAATCTGAGTTGAAATAATGAAAAACTATGCATCATTTATAATTAAACAATTACGGAAGGCAAGAAGGAACGATTTAAATATGGTTAAACATTTATTATCTGAACGTAGGGAGGCCTACATTGTAAGAGTACGTCACGCCACGAGGAGTGAGAGAAACGTCACGCAGGAGGAGAAGGGATCAAGGTTAAGGACACACTGAGGGAGGAGAAGTTGATGGAGTTACGTCACACCGCAAGAGGGGAGGCAGAGCGAGGAACTTGCCGTACGCAGAGGGCAAGAGCGAGGAGTTCTTTCCAAATTCAGATCGCGACGAGTCAAGACCGTGAGCGGAGAAACTAGTAGTTCTTCAGCATAGTGCTACGCTTTATGAAAGTGGAAAAGACGAGTGTGGAGTACAGAAGGCTGTGACTTGCAGAGCAAGGAACATTCTAACGCAGACCAGCACGGCATATAGACCAGTGATCTTGAAACATATCTTGATATTACTGTATTTCAAAAACAAAGCTATAATATATCGCATGCAGACAGATGCAAACGTCTCACTTCTACAGAAGAGCTTCATCATTTCTGCAATTTAATTCATACTTGGACATTATACAGAATGCAGTTCGTGAATTGGCAACGGGGAAGTTATAAAAGTGTCATCATTAAAATGAGTATGACCACGTGCTAAGGTGCACATCATAGGGAAGTAGAAGCTACAAAAATGAAGAGTTGAATCCAGAATTCCACAACATGGAAGGCGCAGCGGAACATCTACGCGATGCGCAAAATCACAGAACAAATCTCTACTTTTTAACACGAGTTCATATACATCCAGTATACTCTCAAAGACTTTTATGAGACAAACGAATTTCAACCTTGAGAAGCGATGTCGGCGCAGTGATGGGGTATCGCAAGAAGATCCAGACAACGTGCAGGAGACGAGCGAGGGAGTGCGGACGAGACATGCTGTTTCACGGCGAGGTCGCTAACCCGGCTATGTCTCCACCTTGTTCCACTGGGAGAGATGTCCAGCTGGCCCCGTCACAACCGGTCTGCATAGCTGTGAGCGATGCGCTCTCACTCACATTTGGCTTGCCAGACGAGACATGGTACTTCTGAGACTGTCTTCAACTCAAGGTAGAGAAGAGATTGATTTATATTTGGTAGAATTGTAGCCATGTTCTGTGTTTATCCTAATTGACCAACCGTATAATTTTGTCATTGTATTTAAAATTGTGTAGATTTTGATCTAGTATTTTTTCGAATTTTCGTAGGAGTCATTTTTGTTCATTGAAAATTTCCGTCACTTGGACGAAATTTTATTTGCGTAGCGCAGTTGTTAACGTTAAAATCATTTCAATGTAAAATCGTTTAGAATTATAGATGAAAATCCACAGCCTGCTTCCAGTCTCCGACTGGGTCAGGAATGGAATGAATGAAACCCCCATCTAGCGGCGAGGATATGAACTGTGCCGGCTGCCGAGGCCTGACGCACTCCTCTGGGGCAAATGATTAAATGAATGACAGATGAAATGAAATGATAGTGGAGAGTGTTGCTGGAATGAAATGTTGACAGGGAAAACCGGAGTACCCGGAGAAAAACCTGTCTGCCTCCGTTTTGTCCAGCACAGATCTCACATGGAGTGACCGGGATTTGAACCACGGACCCAGCGGTGAGAGGCCGGCGTGCTGCCGCCTAAGCCACGGAGGCTTTAGAATTATAGATATTTGCGTTAAATTAAATAAATCGGTTTTATGCGCAGCGATGGAACGTATATTGAACAATTTAAGTACCGTATATTCAAAAAGTTATATCACGAAGTGTCAAATATTTCGGCAACTCGTGATGTTGATTCGAGTGTCAGAAATTTATTTCAACCAATTGTGAACAATATTGAATTGTTACACGACACAAAATCCGATAAAAGATAGTTCAAATACTTGATAGATAATTAAACCAATAAATACAAAATTCACTGTAATGAAACAGATAGATATGCAGATCTATGCCGTAACGTGATAAGCCTTATTTCCTAGTAACAAAGGTATTCCAAGAACTTTTATATATATGTCCAATAAAACATTTAGAGCATTAAAAAGCCTAGATAAATTTGTTAAACAAATATTTTCACGAAAGGAAGACACACTTATATCATTTGTTAAATATGAATTCTTGCTGATAATCTTTGAAAGTTGCAATAATGTAAAACTGAATTTAAATACGTGAAAAGGAGTTAAGAAAGTTAAATCACAGGGTGATATAAAAGTAAATGTACAGGAGGTAATTCCAGAAGTGAAGTTATAGGCACGATGAGATTTTGTATAAGGATAGAGGAGATTGTTAAAGTTTGTTTCTTGAACAATATTCACAATGGACGTGGATATCTAATAAAGTTACTAATTTTCTTTGCATGGAGTAAGAAAATGCATTGAAATGGGAGTTTAGATTTGAAATGCCGTGCAAAAAAGGAATAGTAGACGTAAATGAGTTACGTATTTTTACGAAAGGAGACTGAGGAGTCTCGTTTTTTATAGTTTTGATCACAGCGAATGTGACATTGTTTGAGTGTATTCAAGGAAAGTCCTGTACAGGGTGTTTAAGAAATAATGTGATTGTTGTATAATTTTGGAAGAGAAGTGTGTAATGAAGGTCAAATGCCATGCACTTCAAGTATTCACGTTTATCAAAGAAATGTACACCGAGCAAAGAATTTCAGGAATTTTTCGAGATTTAATGATCAAATGGGAGAAGACAAAGTAAGAACAGTGCTTAACTTAAATGTTTGTCACCTATGTTCTATTGATTCAGACTAGTATTTATGCTTTCAACCGATAGAGTTAAGGTGTTTGTTACGGAAGTTGAGTGGTAAAGACTCATTTGTATTATAGATAATTTAATCACTTCAACACAATTAAGTGTATATTTGTGCGAACCACGAATTATTGTATATAAGAATATAGTTAATACTGAGTAAATTTTTATTTTACATATTTAGTTGTGGAACTACGGTTCAAAGATGAAACGGAATGTATAATATAGGGTAATGTTTAAAATCACGCCGTTTCATAATTTTTCTTGTTATATTAGTACCACGTTTTAGTTTATTTTGAGTTTATTTATTGCAGTGTCAGGGAGACACTATTGATAGACAGGCAGGCAGTTTATGGCTGTATCTTTCTTAGCACAATAAACGGCTGGCGCTCCTTAGCGAATCAGTCAATTTTTATCTTAGCTGACATCGTTTTCATTTTTGTCATCGCCGAAAATAGTACTGCTAGGTAAGATGCAGGCGCTCACTATAGACAGACCTTATCACCCCTCGAGATTGGAGTTTCTCGATTTGCTCAAATGTAAATGATAGTAGAATTTGTACCTATGCTGGTAGTACCATTTTCTTTCATAGATCTACCCTGTGTGTTCCTGGAATTTCCAATTTTTACTTAGCAGACAATGGTAAGTTTGTGAGCTGGGTAATTACGTGTCTGCAATCCTTTACAGTGCAGCGGGTATAGGTACTGATTGGTGAATTCGGGCGCAGTTCCAACTTTGCTTTTCTTTATGGAACTATACTAATTTTTGCATAAAGGTTAAATGATTTCACTGAGACATATTCAACGGTGTTATTATTTCCCAAATCGGATGAGTACTTTTTGAGAAATCGAGGTTGTGAAAATTGTGCTAGGCCACGCCTTCTTTCGGTGACGCGTTGTGTGAGATCGAATGGCTCGTACATAGCTTGTTGGTGCACTTAAATATCCTCACAGGTGTAGTCTGTTTCAAAACAAAATGAAAATCCTGTAATCAGAATCGTAGTCTTTATTATCGGAGTTTGGTATTTTGGGAAATGTAAATAAGTGATGAAAAGAAATAGAGAAATGAAGTTTCATTATTTTGTTGACTAATAAATTCTTCCGTCACTTGATGTTTTGAATAATGGGACGATTTAACAGATGGTGGCATACAATTGCTTTTCATTTCCTATAACATGTAGAATAAATAGGGTTATTCACCTAGGATGTTACACGTAAATAACGTCTAAACCATTAAAGGAAGGAAGGAAGATTGATTTTACGTGGAATCCGAACCACAGGACATGGCATTTCACTTCAAAAATCTCACATGCATTGACCAGGAAATGAACCCAGTCCACCTTGGTGAGAGGCCAACAGCTTGACCGCTTGATTGTGGTAGAGCCGGGAATCGAACCTTGGACCTCTGGGGTGACAGCTAAGCACACTGACCACTACACCACGGAGGCGACCTCTCCAGACGTACGTGACTAAAACACTGGAAGGGGTACAGAGAATAGTTGTTATTTCATTTTCGGGGCTTTGACATCGTGGTCATGTAGCCCCATGTGCTTGGGTATGTGTGTGTACTGTATTTAGGTTAGAAAATGTCTGATAGCCTGTGTTATTGCGGTGTCTGTAGTGGGGTACTGTATTCTTAATTTAGGTGAGGAATTGGGACGGAGGCGGCCGTTGTCGACAGTAAGGAACCCTCCCAACATTTGCCTAGAGTAGCAGTGGGAAACTACGAAAACACTTCCAGGATTGCTGAGATGGGTATCGAACCCACCTCTTCTCAGTTTGCCTAACGAGGTGGAGTGTATCCCGTTCCAGCCCTGACCGGAATTAAATTGCTTATCAGAGCCGGGAATTGAACCCGGACCACCACAGCGACAGCTAAGAATCCAAGCCGTTATATGTGATTAAGAAAGTCGACGGGGTACGGAGAAGAGTGACTGTTTGTTGATACAGTATTTCATTTCCGGGGCTTTGATAGCTTGGTCAGGTAGCCCCGTTTGCTTGGGTGTGTGTGTGGTAAGTTCGCCAGTCATACAATAACATTGCACACCCAAGGTATGTTACGGTACATCACATTATGTGTACCATAGTTTACAGTACATGCCTGGTATCCGTTCTGTGGCTGGAATCATACCCAGGCACCTGCTTGCCCGACTGCACGCTGTCTGATGCGGCATGCACAACAGCGTATGTTGTTGTTATTGATATCTCAAAAAGTAAATGTCCGATTTTGAAAATACTTACAAACTTAAACTTGCACGCAGTTGAACTTTTAGACCAGCCGTATGAATTCGTGCCGTTCCACTCAAAATATGGAGTTAGTATCGATACCTCGGTTGTTACTTGCACCATGAGAACAAGTAGCACATTATTCTCCATCCCCTGGATATCATTTACGCATATGAAAACATACGGTAATACCGATTTCTTTAATGGTTTAGACGTAATTTCCTTGCAACATCTTAGGTGAATAACCCTATTTATTCTACATGTTATAGGAAATGAAAAGCAATGTACGCCACCATCTGTTAAATCGTCCCATTATTCAAAACATCAAGTGATGGAAGAATTTATTAGACAACAAAATAATGAAACTTCATTTCTCTATTTCTTTTCATCACTTACGGTATTTACATTTCCCAAAATACCAAACCGATAATAACGACTACGATTCTGATTACAGGATTTTCATTTTGTTTTGAAACAGACTACACCTGTAACGCTATTTAAGTGCACCAACAAGCTATGTATGAGCCATTTGCTCTCACACAATGCGTCACCGAAAGAAGGCGTGGCCTAGCACAATTTTCACAACCTCGATTTCTCAAAAAGTGCTCGTCCGATTTGGGAAATAATAACACCGTTGAATATGTCGCAGTGAAATCATTTAACCTTGATGCAAAAATTAGTATAGTTCCATAAAGAAAAGCAAAGTTGGTGCCAATATCTCTGCTATTCACAAAGAAAGGAAAGAACAGTATAAGTTAATGTATGAGCCCCTTTGCACCATTTCCAAAAGTGAAAACAGAATATTGATATCTTTAATGGTTTAGAAGATATTGGCGAGTAACATCTTAGGTGAATAACCCTGTATTGTATATATTTTACTACAATGACTTCTTATAGTAAACCCATTGAGGTTTATACAATAACTATTAGTCCTTCTGAAAACAATAACAATCGTTGTTAGATAACAATGACAAAAACAAAGTGAACTCACTTCTAAGTGTCCCTTTTGAAAACAAAAATATTGCAAATCTGTATCTCATGATGATCAGTATCAATCTTAAGTAAAGCAAGCAAGCTTGTAGTTTAACGTGACCGTTAATCGCGAGATCATGAGCCACGGGACCTCCTTTTTACGTGGAATCCAAACCACAGGACATGGCATTTCACTTCGAAAATCTCACATGCATTGAACGGGAATCGAACCCGGACCGCCTTGGTGAGAGGCATACAGCTAGACCGCTGAGCCACCACGTCCCCTCAATCTTAAGTAGTCCTCCCCGCACATGGAGGTGGCATGCTCTGAATGAGACCATCAAGTTTATCTTGGGGTAAGAGGTCCCACTCTTGTATGGCAGCGTCAACGTACAATTGATGGCAGTAGTCCAAACTTTTGTTGAGCAGTGTATTATAAAATTCCATCAATTAATACAATGTTTGTCTCTTACAACTAGTGGTGCATGTTTCGTGACTAACATATTCTAATATATACTTGGTGATATGTTGTCAATACGGACCAAGTATGGTGGAGGTTAATCCCAAGCAATTCTCAATATGGCCAAAACTTGACTTACAAGGTACCACTTTTAGACTAACGATATGTGTTACACACTACCATTACTGCAATCTGGCCAACTGTATTGTGGACAAACATCAAGTGAGAGGACTTGAGGCACTATTGGGTGTACTGTAGAACATGCATACTCTACTCCTACACATTGAGCACTATCTGAACAGCAATTACATCAGGAAGGTTTTAGAGCCCAAGGTACTGCCTTTCCTTCAAGCAACTCCACATGCTATATTTCACCAGGACAATGTCTACCCAACATGTAGCGAGGAATGTACAAGCCTTCTTCGAAGAACGATGAGTACCACTGCTTCACTGACACATCGCCCAACAAACATGTCCGGGGATATGGTTGATCAGCAATTTGTCATTGCGCTCTCTTAGCAACCACTGTTGATGCTTTGTGGACTTGCATTAAAGCTGTATGGATGGAATACTGATGCTTTGTGGACTTGCATTAAAGCTGCATGGATGGAATACTCCAGGAACACATCTAATCCCTCCGATTCCATGCCACGACCTGTAGAGGCTCCGATTGCAACATGAAGGAGTTTCACATCATACAGAATTCTCAAGGATGGAGATCATATATAAATCTGTAATCCTGATCATTTGTACTGCATGTTGTCATGATCCTAATCTGTGGATTAAAGTTCATTTTAATCATATGTTTTCCTCTTGGTATTGGATTTTCACAACATTAATGTGTGTATTTGTATGAATGGAATTTATCAGATAAAGTAACTTGTTTTATGGTGGTGCCTGTAATTATTGATGTCTAGGCACCCTGGGACTTTAAATAAGTACGTACCCAAGGGAAATTACATTCAGGGTCGCAGTTGTCGGTCCCAGGATTCGAACCCCAGTTATCTGGGCATGCAGCTACCCATTCCAGTAGTGGAGCATGCCTACATACACTTGGCTCTGTGAACTGGGTAATATATATTATGAACGAAGAGTGATGCACTTGCTAACAGTGTTCAGACTAGAGCCCAGCACAGTCGGTTGGCATAATTATAACACAATTAAAATGTGAGACCCACTTCAGACAATTTACTGGCTGTTTTTTTTCTAATCTTCTGGGGAAAAATTCCAGCACCACAAAATTTCTAAAGTCACATCAGTTTAAAGGATGTTAAAACTGCAGCATTATTAAAGTGGCAGATAAGCAGTTGTTTAAAACATAAAAGCTTGAATATTCATTCACAGAAATAGTTTTATTTTACTAAATTTTGTTCATACTAGAGCAATGTACAGTGGTTTTAGTACAGGAAGCTTGTGTCTCGTGGAGATGGATTATATAAAAGGAAGAAACATTACTATAGTTGTGACATGAGACTTAAATATTATTGACAATTACCAGTACCTGCCTCAAAATAAAATTATACTGTACAACTAGCTTGATGCCCATGGCAATCTGGAATGCATTCTTGTTTTGAACTAGAAACACAAGTATAAGACCAAGAGAGTTAAGATTTCCATCAATAATTAGAGTTTACTTGGATTCACTTTTCATCTATTTCGAAGTGTTGAATTTATCTGTGCTGTTGACTTGCTTCATAAGTTCTATACATCTGCATTTCTGACTGGCTGCGTGGCTCTGTGTTAACGTTCTCGCCTGCTGAAATCAAGGTTGCAGGATCGAATCCGTGCGCACAAATGTGAGGAGGCCATGTCAGTTAAAGATCCCCTTCGGGACAAAATTCCGTCTTTAAAAACCGCAGTAGTTAAAAGGACATAAAACCAATACATACATACATATCCCACGTCGTTCCATCTATTAGATGGGTCGGCGAATGAGGCCCCTCCACCAATTTCTGTCTCTGTACTTCTCTTCTTTTTCAAAGCTGTCCAAGTCCTGACCCAATTGTTGGATGTTATTTCTCACCATGTCTGCATATCTCATTCTCGGCCGTCCTCTTGGTCTTCGGTTATGAAGCTGCAGTTCATACATTTGATTTGGAAACCATCCTTCGCATATGGCCAAACCACATGAGCCTTTTCAAGGTTATTTTATCCTATCGTTTGTCAACCTGAACCAATTCTCTGATATGCTCATTACGAATTCTGTCTTTTCTTGTCTTACCAAAACCAATAACATTATTATATTATTAAATCTACAGCGTATAACAAAAGTTTTAGATGCAAACCACCAGTTAAGATTGAGCACTTCAAATATGAATCCACGTAAACCTTACTTACAGATGAATTTAGAGAGTTATTGAACTGGAACTCGAACACAAAATAACCAAATTGCAAATACAGTTCTTAAATTAGGTATACCAACCCAGGATAGAGAAAACATTCATACAGTACCTACATAGAAAAGGAAAGGATATCACAAGTAGGCACCAGTTATTTTTTGTTTTAAAAATATACACAATTCTAATAACAATACGTACAAAACAATTATTTCCCACTATAACAAAAACTTGGAATATATCTAGTTTCATAAACACACTTTTGTAAAAAATATACAGATCATTTTGTAACAGAACATTTCTTAAAAACCTTTTCACAAAAATATGTTTATCAAATAACAAGAAAGGCACAGTATGAAATACAGTTACATACCAAAAGGAAAGAAGCAATTCACCCATCTGAGAACAAAATAATCATGGAGAAAGACAATTTATTGGACACTGTTGGGAATATGAAACTATAATGTATTTCAATGGTTCTGTGCCCACAAAGCAGTGGTTCTTAACTGGTGGTCCGCAGGGGAAAAGGGTCCACCAGCACGTATAAAAATGTGGCCAATAAATGGGGATTTCGAAAACGATGTATGTTGAACGAGAATAGTCCGAATGTATTCGCGGCGATGACTTTCAGGTTTTAAATTGAAATATCTTTAAAAAAAAGTGTTATTGAGGAAGGGTTACGACTGATAAGGTGTATTGGAGGGAGGGGGGGGAGGAGGGGTGGTCCATACAAGATTCAATTTCATCCTAAAATTTCTACAGGTTCAGAACCACTGCCGTAAAGTGTTAACAACCTTTGTTATTAATGCTGCACAACTTGATTCATATCACTGCTTTTTAAACTTATCAAGCTTGCTACTCGTGTGTAGCTTGTGTCTACACATACTACAGTATTAAGTGTTTGTGCTACTGTTTGTTGGCTAGTGGGGTGAAGGGGGCCACTGCAACAATGTAAGCCCTTGAATGGAGATTTCTTACTTTCATACTGTAAGCTTTGAAGCCATTTTCAGTGCTGCCTAATGAATAATTAATTCATAACGTTTCAGTCGGTCAACAGGTACTGTATTTATGCCCAATTATATTAGCTGAGAAATATAAGACTACCTGAAAGAAAGAAAAGATTAATTTATGCACAGATTACAGCAGCAGGGGGTATAAAAGGATGACTTGTTCCATTTGATAAGCGAACACCAAATCCAGGTTAATCCCATAAATCATATAAACAAGACAACCGACTATTACTATCAAGCACTGCAAAAACCCGCAAATAGCCGCAGCTAACGGCCACTATTCCTTGAATGTGTGACTACTACTACCCTACAATGATAGGTCTACAAACACAAATTTGTAGTATTTGTCTACGAACAGTGTTAAAATGCAGTGATATGCTTCTGAAAGCTGCACTACTGGAATGTTAGCCAGTGGGTGATAAAGGCTCGTTTGTGTTGCTGTTTACTCTTAAGTATCACAAAGGTTTGTAAAAGCTAGTAGCTTTACGTGGACATTAGTCTCGCATCATAAGCCATGGGACCTCCATTTATAAATGAAGGGTCCAGGAGAAGAAGGGGGAATGTCACTCAAAACGTAAAATCGAGATATCAGCGCGATCTGGTAGGCCTCTTTGCGATGTATTGAAGGCACAATTGTGTCTGGCTAAGAACAATGAGGGTCGTGAGAAAATGATGTTTCAAGTTGACACGTACATATAAGTAAATGGAACTTTAAAACTCGTTTCCTGAACATTTTACATTATTTGACATTCCCTTTTCTTCCCGTGGACCCATCAAATAGAATTCAAACCACGCATGCATTAAGCGGGAATGGAATACGGTTTGCCTTGGTGGGAGGCAAGTAGCTTGACTGCTGCACCATCAGTTCAGTAATGTTTATAATCTTAATCATTTGAACCTATTTTATAACACATTACCCAGGCTTGATCCCAGTATTGTTTTTTTTTTTATAGTGAGAATGGATAATCCCAAGAATCTCTGTTGAAAGTCACTGAAGCCCAAGATTGCTCAACATCTTTATTTTTATTACATACCTACCAACTTTCAGTCAAGATCACGCACACCAAAAAATCTAACAAATTTCGACATACCCCGGCTTGAAACAATAATCCAATAATCCTCCCAGGCTACAAAATACAGCAATTCATGCTTTAAACCGGATATTTCAATGAAATCTTATCTACTTACATCATACGCCAATTATTTGTAGACGAGCATGGCCCTCAATAAGCAGGTGTGGTGAATTTTGGTTTGGAGCATAGATATAACAGGACTTCCTTAAAATAATATACCTAGCAGTGGCGACTGCTGGTCTCCATACCTCGTATACCACAAGTGCACCCTTCCTCTTTATTCACCCCTTGCAACCAATATCAATATGCCCAATAATAATAATAATAATAATAATAATAATAATAATAATAATAATAATAATAATAATAATAACAATAATAATAATAAATCAGAATTATTATTACTATTATTAGAGTTGGAGAAAAACATATCCGTAATTTGTAAGAAAGATTGTCTATATACCTAAAGAATTTCTGTTCACTCCTGAATACTTGCCAAATCCCCTCATTCCCCAGCTTATTTTGGTTACATCTTTCAAGCGGCTCCTTTCATCTTCGCACTTCCACCCTTCTCTCT
Organism: Meconema thalassinum; assembly: GCA_946902985.2. Classification (NCBI taxonomy): domain Eukaryota; kingdom Metazoa; phylum Arthropoda; class Insecta; order Orthoptera; family Tettigoniidae; genus Meconema; species Meconema thalassinum. The sequence continues at coordinate 1,216,361,867 of OX336388.2, forward strand.
CCGCTCCAGACAAGTGTCGGATTTTTTCTTGGAAATATGACAATGGCCACCTGTATTTGCATTCGAAGAACACCCCGTGGCATAGCCGTGCACGTTAAATCACCCCATGGGGAGCTGCAGCAAGTCCGCATATCAGAGGTTCGAATCTCGACTCTGATAGAGGCTACCATGAGTGTGCTTTTTGTCCGAGTTTTCCTACACTATTTCCAGGCAAATGCAGCGATAGCACCTCAGTTCATCATAGAAGCTTATTATACAAGTTCGACACAAGCCCCTAAAATGAACTATTAACAACAACAATGATGATGATAATTGTTGTTTTAAGGGGCCTAACATCTAGGTTATCGGCCCCTATTAACAACAACGTTCTAAACCATTTGCACATCGTTACACACATCCAAAGATTACTAAAACATTCATAGCCAAGGTATTAGTACAATAAAAGTGAAGAGCACTTCTAAGATAAATCTTAAAAAAAAACGGGTCGAAATCAATAAAATAATTCGAGTGATAACTCACCTCTATATCTATATTCCAACCGTCTTCTGCCAAAACCAGGAATAATCTATTTGAAGGTAAGTTCCATTCGTCTGGATTTCTTCAAGAACACTTGTGTGACAGCATCAGTAAAATTACCGTTGGGGTGCTTCCTGAGTGAACTAAGCAGCTGCTTTTCAATTGTCATCATTGATAGGGAAGTAAGTCTCTCTTGACCCATAGTGGACCTGCAGTGTGACGTCACTCGTTTGAGTGTTGAGAAGGTACGTTCAACAAAGGCTGTAGTAGATGGTATCGTAAGTATTAAACACGCTAAATTGTACAGTTCAGGCATAGCCTTAACTAACTGCATTCGGTTCATAATTTTTACGATTTCGGCCACTGATTTCTCGTGAAATTCTTGATCATTAGCCAAATAGAGCACTATCAGTTTGTTTTTCAGACCTACTTGATCGAAACTTGACCCGTAGTTTTCTAAGAGATTTAAAAACAATTTGTTTGGGAACGAAATGCCAAATTCTCTAAATTTTCCTGTATCCAGGAGGGAAAAGAAGTTAAAACGCTCCATATCACAGAATCTGTCATTTATCTGGCAAATGACACTATCCAGAATTTCACAGAAGAGTCTCCTAAAACCCTCTTCGGGTGATCCATTGCCTTTAATTCTCTTCTGTGCTGGTTCATCGGCTGCGCTAGAACATGTTATTTCCCAGACATTTTGGAAGCCTTTCCTCCTGAAAGCAATATCCATAGCCTTGTTTTGCAGAATGTTAAAAAGAACATCGGTGTGGCGGAAAATGAATGAGTATACATTAAGAAGAAAAATTGTATCAATTTTTTTCAAAAATACAAAAATTCTTGAGCCTGTACTATAGCATCGTTTTCCCAGTTTCCACTATTTTAATCGTCCGTTAAGCTTTTGGAAAACATGAGTAGGTTGTCTTTCTGCTCTTGAACTGTGTTAATAAGTCTCGAGCTAAAGTTCCAGCGAGTTGGTGCAGTTCTCAGTATTTTTTTTCTACAAAGTTTCGGAGATATTCAGTTCTCTTGGAAGAATGGGAAAAGAAATTAGACATTCCGGAAAGAGATAAGAAAAATACTCGACATTTTGTTATTCCCATAGCCGCCTGTTGCAATACTAAGTTCAACACATGACAGTAGCAATGAACGAACAGCGCTCGTGGAAATGTTTGTTTTACTCTAGCCTGTAGTCCTCCTAAATGACCAGCCATGACACTCGTGCCATTGTACTACTCGGTTCCAAGCTCTGAGAACTTGCGGGATGGGCAGAGGCAGGGTGGGAGCAGGCGAGAATTGAGAAGTCTGTCGACAGTCCGCCGTGTTACCTGACATTCTCGTCTATTCCAATACTGCTAACATGGGTCTTTTCTGAAACCAGTGTGGCGTTGAGAATGAGTGACTGAGTCACCGACTAATGTATTTGCTTCTGTTACTACGCAAGGACCGAGAAACCTCATCACTCGTCACCACTACTACTATTAGTCTGCGATGCACATTCCTCTCAGGTCCATGCAGCTTAGACCCGAGCAGTACGTCTGTGCTATAAGCTTGTTACCTAATCCGAACTCTTCTAATACTGATGAAACGTGGGCATACAGAGCCTCAGCCGAACCTGTTAGCACTAACGTCCGTGATGCCAATGAATCTGTCTTGAACTTATCCAGCCAGCATTGTCAACATAGCGCAAAATTGTGGATAACTGTGATTTATTAATCACATCAGAACATTCATCGACAAGAATTGCTACAAATTTTGTTCTGTCAAGTTCCTTCGCAATAGCATCTACCATTACAGCTCGAATGGCTTCTATTAAATCGTTCTGAATGATAGATGACGTACCTCGAAATATAGTAGAATTAAGTAAATGGTCATGTAGCAAAAGGTCATACGTGCTCAGCAAATCTAAGGTTTCTATGTAGTTACCTCTGTTCAGTGACTGGTCTGACTCGTCATGTCCTAGTAGCGCCTGTTCTTGCTTAACTAAATGACAAACGACATCTATTAGCCTAGACAAAACCTGCCTATTCTATTTTACCATTTCATTGTGCTTTGGGACCTCCATTGCTTTCTGAGCATTTAGCTGAACATCTTTTCGCGAGGTACCGAATTTAAACAATGCAAAAGCACACACAATATGACTCCTCGCTTTTTCATGTTTCTTTAAGCTACTAGTACGACCAGCAATGTTGTCAAATCCATCTTTTGACCACCCCGTTCCTTCACAACTGAAAAGGAGACAAGGCCAGCAGAATAGTTTGTTAAGTTTTTTTTGCATCCAGTTAACCACTGATGGCGTGAATAGTTCGAGGAACAAAAATGTCTAATATACTCTCGCTTACGGTCTATACAAGTTGAAACTAAATTTGGAAGCTCAGGAGTCGGCCTTCATTTCTCCTTAATTTCCACTTTCTGAGGGAATCCAATTAAATTAAATCCCTTGGTTAGCACGTCCTCAATGACGCACCCACAATCCACTTCCGGTGCTTCAGTCACACTATACATTTCTATATTAATTCACTGTTGACTAAATCACTTCAAGACTGACTTAAAACAAACATACAACAACACTGTCTCGCAAATAACTGAAGAAGCTGAGCGCTTGCAATGTTCCGCTGGTCAAAAACTTCCCCTTGAAACAGCCAATCAGCATTAGGCATAGTTGAACCGCATGATCCTTGTGCGATACCTCGGGCTGAAATTTGCTGGGCTTATGCTACCCCTCCCCTTCCCTTCGTGTCTCTGACGTGCCAGCAAGTGCCACCGGGAGACCCTTGCGGTAACTCAGTACAGTCACTCATAACTAAAACTGTACACCACAAATAAAAATAAGTATATTACGCTGCTATGACCGCCGACTTTCGTGACAACAATCTGCAGAAAATATATGACAAGAACGATTTTCATGACTGCAACATGTCTAAAATGTGACAAGAAAATATTTTTACATTCTTTAAATCTCGGGTGGTATACCGCCGGTATATGCGGTGTATGGGAGAAATCGCCACTGATACCTAGGTAATACACTTATCACTCACTGGAAATTACTTGCACTTTTAAATTCTTAGCTGTGGCTTTCTTAGCTTCATGCAAAAAGTCTGGAGAAAAGGTACTGGCATAACAGGGACCATAACTCCTGGTCTTCAAAATAGAAATAGACTCCAGAGATTCATTTGACATGACAAAATTCATGTATTTTCTTCACTTTGGAAAATGACGAGTTCAACAGCATTAATATAAAACATTACAGTAACCGATGACATAATAAGGGTCTGACTTAAGAGCTTAAAGTTGTGGCTTGCTTTGCTTTCTTTAGAAAGTCAATAGAATATGTGTTTGTATAACATGCTTCAGAACTTCTGGTCTTCAAAGTAGAAATGGCTTCCAGAGTTCCATTGGACATCGATGACCTGAACTGTGTCCTGTTTTCTTAATCAGGCTAAAAATTTGTTCACATTCTGTCTTCGCAGTCAAGTACAGAGAAATATAGAGATGCTACACGATCGGTGCTGGTCTCAGCCGTTTGACGAGATTCCCGTAGTTTTCATGATAGAACGCGGAGAAAAATCGCAATTTACAAAATCGGTGTCATGTTTAGTAGTTCGACGAGATTTCCGTTGTCCTTGAGATTGGGCATGGGAAAATGTAGCATTATTACACAATCGGTGCCGTTTGACAAGAATCCAGTTGTTCTAGTCATCTAATGCGGAGAAATATTGCGATGTATCACAATCCCTGCCGCTCTAGACCGTTTTACGAGATTCACGTTGTCCTCGCGGTTAGACACTGAGAACGCGATAATGTGAAATCGGCGCTACACCTGGCCATTCAACGATTGTCTGCCTGTCTATCTGTCCTGGCAGAATGACGGAGTCAAGCTCGAGGTTGGGCATGGTTAAAATTCATGAGCAGTTATGGACATGTTGTATGGTCGGCGCCATGATTCCCGCTATCCCTATGCTGTAGTTGGGAGATCATGGTGGATCACGAGGAGAAATGAGTATCACGATGCTACGTAGGCTGTCATTTCTAAGTGGGTTGATTCACTTCGCACACCCTGTACGCTTTTAAGTCTACAGTCATGGGAAACGTGGCGAGTAGATTTTGGAATGTTTTGTGATGGGTGCCCAATCACCTTTGACAGGATTCCCGCAGTCATTGTGATCACAAGTTCCCCATTGGACACGGGTTTTATGATTTTATGCAACTGGTGTCGATCTCGGTCCGTTTGACGAGATTCTTGCAAGCATGTCGTGCGATCAGCCGGCCGTCTGGAGGATGTGATTCTGGAGGACGAACGTTTGAAGAAGGTATCGAATTTTATGAATTATTCTGAGAGGATTGCACGAATAATACAAGAGGCCACATTTTCTCTCGAATTTGAGTCACGAATTATACAAGTTTTCGAGATAACCGGTTAGATTATATATCCGATGGAACCAAAGTTCGTGGGAAAAATCGACATATAAGGGAATTTCGAATTAACCATACTGGATGACGCAAATTTACGAGAGGGATAGATTTTTAAAATAAATGTAATTCGAACCTTTTCGAGATTCTTTTTTGAAACAATATAATTTTACAAGATTGCGACATTAAATTATTTTGCGTTATTTCTGGACTTATATTTGAGATAGTCTCCAAATTTAGAGGTCAATAACAGAAATTAGAGGTTTCTGTTGAATTTCGAAAGTTTTCGCGAATAAACGTGTCAAATATATTAAAGGGACAGGAATTCTGCCTGTCCCAGTCCCTTTAATATATTTGACTTATAATCAATACGGAACCATGATTGATTCTAATAATAAACGTGTCGCAAAAAGTCAGGTTTCCTAATAATACAGAAACGTATTTCACACTAAACTAAAAACTCTTGTTGATGCCGAAAACATACGTTGAACCAATGTATACTGCAGGTATCCTCAGTATGCATTTCCTTGAGGGCGGGCACGGGGAAATATAGCTTACTCAATCGGCGCCGTTTGCATGAAACTTGCTCCATCGCAATCTGTGAGCCTGGCGGCACGAGTTTAAATGTTTTAAACCGACCTCAGCGAATTTTCGTTACCTCCAAATATCCGAACAAAAATTAGATACTTTTCGTTGGTGGACACCCTGATAATTCACATGTTATTCCGTAACTAAAACACGACCTAAGTTTGTAATTCGTGGTGAAGAAGAAAAGAACTACAGTAGTTTTATACAGAGCGGTACAGGTTATCGAACTAATCAACGCATTAAAGAATAAGCAAACTGTTATCCCAGATCTTTCATTCAACACAAACAAATCGATATCGATCGACTACGATTCAGGCAAATCAGGACGCATCTGCAAGACCGATTACAATATATCAGACCATAATAAGACTATCAATTAAGCAAAAATGCTGGTAATTGTAGGGGAAACTCTCAAGTAACGGCTGTTTGTTTACTTTTGTTTATCAGACACAGAGTGACTTCTACTGCCAGGAATTCGTATAAATAGTATATATCTCGAGTAATTTCGTACGGTTTATCATGTTAATAGTGTACTATAGGTAGTGAAGTACATTGTGAATAATAATAAATACCAGTACCGGCACTATATAATCTAAGAAGTGTTGTGATATGTCATGAAACGGGTCGCACATGCTGTGTGACAAGCTGTATATCGAATTATACTGTTGCAGGTTATTTCGACATTTTCATTTCATAAAGACCAAACAGTAAAGGAGAAGTGGATACGACATATACACAGAGATGATTTCGAAGTTTAAGCGCCAATAGTTGTGTGTGTTTTGACAGTTTGAACATACAGTACATTCATGGTTAGGGAAGGTCTATCCTCAACAGAAAATGGTGAACCGATTCGCATTCCCAGGAATATTTTTAAATTAACACCTGGTGCTATTCCCACAAGTTTCCCTTATAAACCGTCTTACTATACAATTACACTTCCCAAAGACAGAAAAGATCCAGGAGAACGTTTACAACATGTGTTATTAGGTTATGGAGAAAATTTCGCATAGTAGTGTGGACAGGGTAGAGTTTCTACTTTCGTTATCTTTGGAAATAAGCTTGATAGTAACTAGGTGGTGCTTTTCTCAGTTATACTGATAGATGATGATGGCAGACATAATGACATACTGTCAGTGTGAGTTTTCAAGTGTCTAATTCTTTGGACGTAAATGCATTCTATAAGAATATCTATGTGCATGTGGAGAAATGTAAATGGATACTGCAATGACAGGTGGACCAAGCAGGACAATATTTGATGAGTCATCTCTCTAATTACAATAACCTATATCTACTTTGGTAGGATGCAAATGTTGGTAAGGGAAGCCTTGTTTCTTGATGGTGACACTGGTATAGTGGAAATTAAGTTTCCTTGCAACTCAAATCCAGCATTCTTTAGAGCTTTTAATATGGGCTATTCTCAAGAGGCCTATCAGTCAAAGCCAAGATATAACATGATCATCTGTTTCTAAGAGAATGTGGTATTGGGTGTTCTCAAATATCATTCTTAATGGTAAAATGTAAACTCTACCATTATGATAAGGTTGTAACAGTATGTTCCGCATTATGTGGTCTCGGGGATCGCATTGAGACAGTGGATCCAAAGGTCCATGGTTCGATTCCTGGCTCTGCCAAGAAATTTAATTTTGGTCTGAGGGTTGGAACGGGGCACACTCAGCCTCGTGAGGCAAAACTGAGAAGAGATGGTTCGAGTCCCACCTCAGCTGTCCATAAAGTGGTTTTCTGTGTTTTCAAACTTCTACTCCAGGCAAATGCCGAGAGGGGCAGATGACGTCGTTGTTTTGCCCCTTAAAACAATAACTAACAAATGTCGAGATGGTTCCTAGCTTAAAACTACAGCCTCCTTCTTCAAAATCCTAGCTTCAATGACATATATACACAGTACTACAGCCATTACAATGACACAGGTTATCAGACAGAGTCCACACACCTAAGTACAATGGACAACATGACCACGATGTCGCAAAGGTCTTAAATGAATCAACATCCATGCAACAGTTTATGACGTATGGCCGTCATCAATGAAACTCCTTATGATCTCCAGAAATGGAAGATTTGTGTCATTTGAGCCATAGATTGGACTGACATACACATTGTGAAGAAATTTAATTCTGGAGTGAGGGCTGGAAAGGGGTGCACTCAGCCTCATGTGGCAACCGAGTAGAGAAGAGTTCGATGCCCACCTCAGCCATCCTGGAAGTGGTTTTCAGTGGTTTCCCACCTGTACTGCAGGCAAATGCCGGGATGGTACCTAATGTAAGAATATGGCTGCTTCCTATTAAAATCCTGGAAGTGGTTTACCGTGGTTTCCCCACTTCTACTCCAGGCAAATGCAAGGATGGTTCCTAACTTAAGGCCATGGCCTTCTCCTTCCCAAAGCAATCTCCAATTTTCAAACCCACTAGTTTAGCCATAACAATAACACAGGTTATCACACAATTTCCACACACAAATACATGGGGATATAAGACCACGATGTCGTAGCCCCTAATATAAGCAACAACAATATATTTGCATTCTTGTAGCTCGATTTAGAAGTATTTGCATTTTTAAATATTTGTCTTATCTTTGCTTTATTTGTGTCTGTATTTTTAGCTACTGTCTGTTCGCGTTGCTTGTAGCGAAGTAAGTCAGCGTTTCATATTGAATTTGTGTCTTATTACATAAAATCCTGTAATTTCTGGTGGAATTTAATCAATTATGCGAATGTTTGTCTTAGAATTTGCCGCCATTCCGATCACGCCATGCCCGCCAGTGTCAACAACTGTTCCCCTACGATTGCCACGATCTTTGTTTTGATGTTACGGTCTAAGATATTGTAGTCGGTATTGGCATCTGGTATTCCCAGTCGAAGACTGCAACGATCGGGAGAATATAGTTCAGAGCATGTATCGGCGGCATGCGAAAATCTGCTCTAGTGCGAATTTTAAAAAGAAGTTCTTGATACGTAAAATATTATAGTTTATCCAAAAACTGTAAAACACACTGCCTTTCTGTAAAACCCGTAAAAGTTGACAGGTATGTTATTATCGGGAAATTGTAGTTTCAGGTACTCTGAATTCATTATTGGGAAGAAACTGGCAGTGACCTAGTGAAAAGAACCACCCTTTTATGTTCAAAGATTATAAATGGGATGCCAATCGAAGGGTGGCCAATGGTGAATTTGAACCCAGTCTTCAATGTCCAGGATACTAAACCAGATGGATTGTTGATGCAACAAACTGAGCCATCATAGATTGGCTTATTATTTGATCATGAGAGGTTGTGGACCACAGTAGGTTATGTGGATTTCAAATTTAAGTGGAATAGAAGACATTTCAAAATCGTACATATTTTTGATACAGCAGAGCATATTTATAATATCCGGGACGGCAAAAACTTTGTAAGTTTGATACAAGTTGATGATTATTATTATTTTAAAGAGATCATTGCATAGTTCTGCTACTTGCCTGTCACCAAAATGGACATGGTGTGATACCTGGTTAATGCATATAAGATTTTGGAATCTAAAAGTCACATCCAATAGTTCAGATTCCAGGTATTAAAAGAAAAGAAGAAGAGATGTCCGAGGGCTTATGTTCGCAAGGTTAAAAACATAAAACTACATGTTTGTTTACTTTACTTGCATAGTTCTCAGCCCTCAGTGAATAAGATGATTTTAACAAAAACATAGGAATGAAGAATGTCTCACCAATTGGAAACTTCTGGACTTGAAAGAAGCAAGAGTTTAGAGGGTGGAAAGAAATAGTTGAGAATTTGTCTCCTTGGCCATTGGTTGAAGAGAAAATTGCCCAGCTTATGAATCACAAATCAGGTTAGAAAAATGAAGAGCCCTAAAGGAGGGAAAATGACAAACACCCAAGATCCTGGATACTCTTAATAATACCGAGGTCAGGAGACAAAATGAGTTGGTCTCTGGAGGTTGAAGGAACCCAGACCAAGTAAACACTATGCTAAACTCTTCTTAGTACTCAACAACCACGTCGAACAAATCTTCAGCCCCTGTGTATGTGAGGACAGGGGATGGGATTGATTTAAGTATGCTGAGAATATATCGTTAACTTCAACGCAGCCCCACAACAAATACGGCCACGAGTTACCAAAGATATTCAAAGTCTTGTTTTACACATGGACAAAATTTCCAGAATTTTCTACCAAAGCAAAAATAAAGGGAGGGAATTATGAGAATAATTATGTATATCTCATATAGGGACAATCGTATCTGCTTCATCTCCAACGATCTTGCCTCTCACCATTAGGTAACTCATCCTACACTAAATTACCCACACAATTCCATCCTAGCCTGCACAAAGTCAACCACCTCCTTTGCCAGAAATACCATATCCTGTCCTTTTCCTAAAAACACCAAGGACTTTCTTACCAACTGCCCACTGTCAGCTACAGATATCTACCCAACTTCAAAAACATCCTGAACTACCACCAACCCCACCAAACTCCTTTCTTGCACGGCTTGTTCCGATGCCAACAGCCCAAGTGTTCAACTTGTGACATCAGTTTGCCACTCACACCTCACCTCACAATGACAGGACTTACCCCATATAAGGTCACAACTGCTCCTCCAGAAATGTTATCTCCCAGTTAGAATTCAACAACTGCTCAGCTTTATATACTGACCTTACATTTACCTCTTTGACCATCCATATACTGTAATGTACAAACTGCACAAATGCTTTCCCATTCCCACTCATGCCCGATCCCATATAATGCTGCCTTTGACCAAGTTTCATAGTCAAAGCCATCGATAGACTTCCCCTGTCCCCCCTAAGGGACTCAGATTGCACAACAATTTAGTCTTAATATTCTAGAACTGATCTTGGGTTCAACATTCGATACACACCTATATTGCAATCCTTTCACACCACCCCCTCAGTCGAACACTGGCAGAGTGCAATGCTAGGTAGAACTCGCGTGCTGCCTTCTCTCACACCAACAATGACAATAACTTAGTCAAAATATTTGTCTTTTTAAGACATCCTGTTATACTGTGTATGTGTCGTCTGGGAACTTGCCCCCAGTGTGCCACTCTTCCTCTCTATTTTTCCCCCCTTTCTAGAATACAGTACTATTACAAGGGTAATCCCAAAAATAAGGTCTATTTTTTTATAAATACAGAACTCTGTTCATGTGGCTGTTGGTCACAATATTGTGAAGAGTGTTTCCTGCGCTCGCATTTAAACATGCGCACTCCGCGCTGAGGCACTCAGTCTTGGCTTGGCAGCCATTGAGAATGAGCTCCCGTTGGATGTTACAGCCAAGTGTGAAGTGCGCGCAGTTATTCGGTTTTTGAACGCGAAGGGTATTGTAACTGTTCATTTATAGGTTAAGGTTATAGCATGGCTACCTTTTTGCTGATGGATCATTGCAAGGAGTATTGAGCCTTGAGCCATGGTATTCCTTGTAATGATCTAGTAGTGAGGTGGGAGGGGGCCATGCTCATTTGAGTTCGTCATTTACATAGATGTTCCTTTTCCTATTGTCTGTTTTGTTTGTTTGTTTTTTAGTTTATTTTTTTAGAGAGATTATTAAGAGAGACTCTTTGAGACAGAGAGGAAGTGTGAGTATCTGTTGAGATTTTCTATGGAGATTGTAGAAAATAAGAGTGGAGAAGGGATTTTGTTTAGAAGATTGGGTTATGTTTAATGATGGTCTGGTGTTGTCTTGAGGATATGATATGGTTTCTTTTTATGAGAATAAATGGAGAAAGGCTTTGAGGAAAGTGTTTTGATGAAGTGCTTGGAGTGGTGCTAGTAAGAATTTCATTGGAGGCAAGTAGAGTAAGGTGAAAGATATAAATTGCATGAGTGTATCTGGTCTGAAGGAGGTGTGTCCAAGCCAGAGAGAGTTGTGTTTTGTAAGAGAAAAGTTTCCCTCATTGTGAATTAACAACTACGACCTTACTACTCTTTGATACGATAAATATAGCACTACAACGTGAGGCCTGAAAGAGGGATATGAGCAAGACAAGGAAGCAGGATAAAGGAAAATACTTTTATTTTCAATAACAGTGGAGCTTGGCCTCATCACGTACAAAAATACTAATAGTATGGAACTTATTTCGGTACTAATTCTCATGGAGAAACTAGACGAGGTAGCAGAATCATGGAACAAGAAACTAGACAAGGTAGCAAATCATGGAACGAGTTGGCGGAATCATGGAGCAAACAGGCAGAGTCGAAGGAAGCAATAAATAACAGCGTAGAGTCTGTGAGTGTGGCTGGAGAGGAGGAAGAAGTGGACAAAAAATGAGAAGTATGTTATGCTGGAATGTCTGAAATAGAAGGGTTGGTAGGCCATCAAGTTCAACAAGATGTGGGGATGCAGGAAAATTATCAGAGATGTGGGGGGAGTAAAGAAAATGGACAAGAGAGAGAACAAGGTGAAGAAGAACAAGGTCAAATGGAGGAAGTGGATGAGATATGTGAGATTAATGAGCAGAAAAATTATCTGAGAGGTGGGGGGAGTAAAGAAAATAGACAAGAGAGAGAACAAGGTGAAGAAGAACAAGGGCAAATGGAGAAAGTGAATGAGATATGTGAGATTAATGAGCAGAAAAATTATCTGAGAGGTGGGCAAGTAAAGAAAATGGACAAGAGAGAGAACAAGGTGAAGGAGGGCGTCAAATGGAGGAGGAGAATAAAACTGAAGACAAGGAAGAGAATGAGATAGAAGATAAAGTGAAGAAAAGGATGAGATATAAGATGAAGAGAAAGGAGTTGTTGAATAGTATGAGACAGACAAGAAAGAAGATGAGAAAGATGAGGAAGGATAGGAGAGAGAAACGGGGGAGATGGAAGATAAGGAGTACACGGTGCGGAACAACATGGTGGATGAAGGAAAAGACGAAATGGAAGACAGAAGAGGAGGAAGATTAAGAAAAGAACAGAAGAAAAGGAAGAACGAGGAAGACGGAAATAAAGAACTGTCATGAGAACCTTCATATGTTCCGAATATAGGTTCTGCAGAAAGTGCAGATTCTACAGACGATAATGACAATGATGGGTGGAAAGTGCTTAATCGGGATGTTGATAGAAATGATTATTTATGCATTCGAGATAATAACATAGAAAATAGCAGTTCAGATGATGAAACGTGTGAAGATGGTATGTCCTTATCTAATGAACTCATTTTTCCAGTTCTTCCTTCAAGACTTAATATTGGAAAGTGGATTGCAGTTTGGTGATGGGTTGGATTCAGAATATTTAGTTGCTGCTTTGGGGATGCTTACACAAGATAGTCAAGGGGAGATGCATGTGGAACAAATACAGAAGGAACCGGCAGTTATTGGAACTGACGCATCATCACTTTCCGAGGTGGATGAGGAAGCGAATTTTGATCATTTGGGAAGTGACTTGGGAGAGAGGAGACATTTTAGAAGTGGCTTTTCGGAAACATAGGCCTATGCCAGACGTGGACAAGTTAACAACAGTGAAGATTATTCAAACCTTGACTTCCTTCTGTAAATGATGATAATTGATAAGTAGTTTTACTGTGTGTGTGATATTTTAGTGTATATGTGATATGTTTTATTTTTCGTTTATGTATTTTGTGTTTTTTTTGTGTATGTATGTGATCCTCACGTGCTTCTCACGTGAGAATCACATATGGGGGAGAATTGTAACTGTTCATTTATAGGTTAAGGTTATAGCATGGCTACCTTTTTGCTGATAGATCATTGCAAGGAGTATTGAGCCTTGAGCCATGGTATTCCTTGTAATGATCTAGTAGTGAGGTGGGAGGGGGCCATGCTCATTTGAGTTCCTCGTTTACATAGATGTTCCTTTGAGACAGAGGAAGTCTGAGTATCTGTTGAGATTTTCTATGGAGATTGTAGAAAATAAGAGTGGAGAAGGGATTTTGTTTAGAAGATTGGGTTATTTTTAATGATGGTCTGGTGTTGTCTTGAGGATATGATATGGTTTCTTTTTATGAGAATAAATGGAGAAAGGCTTTGAGGAAAGTGTTTTGATGAAGTGCTTGGAATGGTGCTAGTAAGAATTGCATTGGAGGCAAGTAGAGTAAGGTGAAAGATATAAATTACATGAGTGTATCAGGTCTGAAGAAGGTGTGTACAAGCCAGAGAGAGTTGTGTTTTGTAAGAGAAAAGTTTCCCCTCATTGTGAATTAATAACTACGACCCTAAATTAACCCTACTACTCTTTGATACGATACAGTACTGAACCGATTGAAATCCATCGCCAATTTACGGAAATGTATAGAGAGTCGTGCATGGATATCAAAAATGTTCGTAAGTGGTGTAGAGAGTTTGCAGCTGGCCGGACTGAAATTCACGCCGAACAAAAGAGCCGGAGACTGTCAATTTCCGACGAGACAGTCGTGAAGGTTGAGAAAATCATGCGTGAACATCGGCGGATTACCCTGGATGGTCTCTGCACTTTGGTTCCTGAGGTATCCCGAAGCAATCACAGAATTTTAACGGAAAAGGTTTAAACATTCTCCACGACAACGCTCGTCCACACGTCGCTCGGCAAACCGTTGCTCTCCTGCAACAGTTTTAGTGGAACATAATCACACACCCACCCTATAGTCCCGACTTGGTGCCCAGTGACTATCACTTGTTCCCTAAGTTGAAAGTACATTTGGCCGGAAAGCGATTTAGCACCGATGACGAGGTGAAAGATGAGGTTTACAACTTCCTGAACAGCATGGCGGCGAGCTGGTATGACACGGGCATACAAAAATTGTCACAGCATCTACAAAATTGCATCGACCGAAATGGTGTTTATGTAGAAAAAAAAGCTCAATGTTTAATCTGTAAAATTATGTAAACCATTGTAGAAATAAATGGGTCTATGTATTTATAAAAAAATAGGAGACCTTTTTTTTGGGATTACCTTCGTATAAAATGAGCAAAACAAAGTATCAAAAAAAAAAGCAAGGTGTATAACTTAATACACTAAACATATTAAATCTGACAGATTTAAGCAACTGACTCGGGATATGTTTCATAAGACAGCGAGATTAGATTCTATCTGATTTTATATGGAATAGTTCATATGCATTGTGTTGCAGGGTGAGCAAAAAATGGATAAATGACAAACATTTACATTAAGTCCTGTAAGTTGCAATTAATATGTTCCCCAACGAATAGTACAAAAGTACAGTAATGTACACAGGCTCCAAATGAATACCCCCATTAATGTTGCAAACCTGTGTAGAAAGGGAACTTGCAATATCTTATTACCTGACAACCGAAGCAGTCTTAGTCTGAAAAACCTTAACAGTCCATTTCTAGCTGAATTTCTCCTGCATATTTCCTCCAGGTGACTTACAACATTCATTCTGTTTTTCTCCCATGACACTGTCTGAACATAATCACATGGAATGTACTGCAATTAACAACAAAATTATCTTCCAGCAATTATGTCTGTACTACGATATACCTACGGCGTCACTACATTCGGATGACTTCACAATGGCCGAGATCTGATGTGTTGGCATATTGAGTTCAGGATCCAGAACACTCAATATTGATCCCACTAAATGGAGTGAGCCTATGCAAAACAATGACAAATTAGTAAAGAAAACATACAGTACAACCCTCTACTTAGTAACATTATGAACACCATCTTAATACAACTACAGTATAAGGTGCGTTTAAAAAGTAGCGAGCCGGAGGCTGGAATGCGCAAACCGGTGACTACATCGGCTAATCGTGGCATGTAACGAGGTGTGGTTCCGACCAGAGTGTGGAAGGTCACAACCCGTAGCTAGAGGGCACGCGTGCACATCACGTGACGATACAAAGCGAGCAGCAGCATGCATCAATCGTCCAACGCTGCCAATCACATTGCAAACAGTGACATGGAGGCGTCAACCGAAGAGCAAAGAGATGTTGTTCGGTTTCTGACAGCGAAAGGAGTAGGTGGAACGGACATTCATCGCCGAATGTCACAAGTATACGGCGAACACTGCATGTCCCTTGCAAGGGCCAAGGCGTGGCACAAGCACTTCAGGGAAGGACGGGTGTCGTTAGCCGATGATGCCCGGTCTGGGGCACCCCCCTGCATTACCGATGACAACGTCCAGCTGGTTGATGCACTCATTACCCAGGACCCCCGAGTAACAGTGAACGCCATAGCCGCCGTGGTCGCTCCACGACAATGCACGACCTCATAAGGCCAACACAGTCGCGGCACTCCTGCAGAAATTCAAATGGGAGGTTCTCGGCCAACATCGATACAGTCCAGACCTCTCTCCCTGTGATTACGCCATGTTTGGTCCCCTGAAAAGGGCTCTGCGGGGCCAACGATTCACCTCGGATGCTGACGTCCAGCTGTACATGCGAAACTGGTTCACATCGCAGCCCAGGGAATTTTATGAGACAGCCATTCACCGCCTCGTGTCACAGTGGGACAAGTGCCTCAACAGCCAGGGCCAATACTTCTAACATACAGGTACTGGTTTCTGTAATTATGACTCCGGTTCGTTACTTTTTGAACGCACCTTATACATGCTACAAGAAATCAAAGTACAGTGAAATCCCATTTAGTGTACCCTAAAAATCAATCATTTGTACCTTAAATCAGAGTTGCCATTTTGTAACTGTATGGGTTCCATATGCACCAAACCCACTAAAAAAATAGCAAGAAGAAATGAAACGATGGCGGCCAACATGGGACGCCAATTGCAACCGTCTTAAAATAGTACTTCAACCAGTTCTCACATTGGGCAATCAATTATAATTTCCCACAATACTTCTAACTTGCCCCCCATGAGGCGACCAATAAGTGAATAATTCGAGTCGTGGGGTGTTAAGCACACTCGGAAAATACACAATAATATCAGGGAGTACCTAGCTACACGTGGAGTATTCCTAATAATTGAAACATATGATCTGCTGTTACTACAGTCAAAACTCGATAGAAAAATATTCATGGGACCATGAAAATGATATTGTTATAGCAAGGTTATTGTTATAATGAGGTTTTACGAAAAAAAAATACAAAATTAATTTGGTAGAGTACTGTACTAGATGTACTCTTCATGCATACTCATAACATTACAGCTGAAGCTACTGAATCAGCTTAGGAAGGTAAAATAAAATGAATGTACTCAAGCTTCTTACATTTCTTAAGCATCGGGGATTTGTTGTTCATCCGATCACCAATGGTGTCAACTTGTGTGTCCCTGACGCGTTGCTGCAGAGAAGAACCATTTGGCGTACTTAAAATTATCACAGATTGCAAAAATCACAGAAATTAACTGCGTATGACCCAACACAACACTTCTGACTGCAGCTCGAGCTCAACAATGTACAGACTAAAACATTTAACACTCGTTCAATCACAGGAGTTCTATGATTCTTTCTACCTTGCCGCCTAGTAGAGCTCGCCCGGGGCTGTACCCTATTCGCTACCTGCTTACCATCAGCACAGTATGTAGCGAAGTTTCTGAAAATACAGCGCTGAAGGTTGAGAGGATTAAAAAACAATAAGTACCATTATGGAAACATTCTTAGAAGAAAAAAATAGTAAGATCCTCGAAACTTTGTCTTCGTTATAACAGGGTGTTGCTAAAATTACTTCATTGTTGTAATGAGGGGTAATTAACATAGTAAATATAGGAAATCAGCCAGGACCATATAAAATCATCGCTGTACGCGGCTTTATCGTTGTATTGGTAATCGTTGTACAGAGGTTGGACTGTAATGTTCTGCATTAAAACACTCAAAGCAAGGATTCTTGTCTTAACAAGACTATCCAATGCCCTAACACTCCAAAGAAATGGCTCTGACATGTGACCTGGGAACTGAACATATAGACTGGTTGGTGGATGTAGAACCTACAAAGCTTCTTGATGTTTTGCTGGACCATTCTTAGACCTACATAATCGTAATATAATCTGTTATCTGTTTCACATGTGAATTGCCTACTTGATTGAAACTTGCCATTATTACTGTTTCCGGCGTGAATGTTGCCTGGCGAACAATAGCGCTCAGGGTTTTTACAGATTCCTGGTGGATCTTGCTCCTCCTCCTCCTAGCTTTTGTCCCACTGAGCAGGGTTGGCTCTTCTGCACAATTGCTTCCATCTTGCATGGTTTGCAGCGTCCTTCTTCTCAAAATTGGCCGCTCTCATGTCCTCCTTGATTTGGTCACGCCACCGCTTTTTTGGCCGTCCTTGTGGTCGCTTGCCTACTACATCTAGTTGTAGTGCTCTTTTAGCTACTGTGTCCTCGCAACTCCGTAGAACATGTCTGTACCAATGCAGGCAAGTTTCCAGCATCTTGTCAGGGATTGGTGTGACTCCAAGGGTGCCTCTTACATGGACATTGGTGACATGATCTAGTCTTGTTAGGCCAATGGACCAGTGCAGCATCCTCATCTCTACGGAGTTCAGCACTTGCTCACATCTGTTGGTTACTAGCGAACATTCAGTTCCATACAATGCTACATTTATTTTATTTATTTATTTATTTATCGTATGGCTTTTAGTGTCGGGAGTGTCCGAGGACATGTTCGGCTCGCCAGAGGCTGTAGCTGCTTCCAGCGGACACCCAGAGGGTGAGCTACAAGTTCCGTTCAATTTCAAGTAGTTCCAACTTTCGCCAACAGATGCCAATGATACCTAGTGGTGAAAGTTGGAACTTGGACAGAGCATTCCAACGATATCTAACCTAGACATTTAGCTCCACACAAGTTTGGTCTGTGGAAGGATCTTTTACATGCCATAAATCAATGAAATGGGACCCCCGGCTTTACTTCCCCTCCGAAGGAAGGCATACTGAAGGATTTTTAACGCTCTTAAAAAATCCGACGACTTCGGCCGGGTTTAAACCCGCTTAGCATTCCAATTAAATTTTAGTCCTTTCTCAAGTATTTTCATTTCAGATTGATTGAAATCGACGTTCGATAAATTTTCAATCAGTTTTTGAAACTTATGTGAGATTGGTTCTTGCCGTGAAGCATTGTTTACCCTACTTTCCCTAACCAACCGTTCAAATTTACCGTTCAAAGTTTCCATTTTCTTGGTCACTACGTTTTGTACCAAATGATCTATGTATTGTGTGATCTCATCCCATACTTTTTTCTTAAGATAAATTTGCTGCTGTCAAATGTGTGTGATACAATTTGTTGTTAATGTGATTTTTCTTCTTATAAAGGAACTTTAATTCATGCTGTAAGGTCCTATAATTGATAATTTTTTGCGTTCTTTTTTCAAAATTATTTTGAAGATTTTTCTTCTGAAAAGTTTTTATGTGACTGGGTATTAACTCATTGTCTCTGCACTTCCTTATGAACTCCATTATAGTTTTATGAGGAGGCTGACATAAACAAGAACCTTGCCACACCAATTGGAGTTTCCACTAGACGTTCACGTGATGACTTGTGGGCTGGTCAAAACGATAGTCAACAAATTGTGCATGACACAGCTCCACTTTTTGCGTTTGTGGGGAAGTCTGAATGAAGCATCCACAAGTTTTAAAGAACATTAGACGTTTCCATTATAATAAGTTGTCAATTGTTACTATAGGGTGCTAAGTTTCATTATATGGCAATTTTTAATGAATATTGTTAATGTACAGTACTTGTTTCGAGAACTTTGTGTTTTTAGTGAGTGTTTTTATTATGTCCCGATAATGAAATAAGATAATTTCAATAATAAAAATGTTTGTATTGAACAGACAGAAAATTGTAATTAGTCAAATAGTATCCCGTATTTCCCGAAGTATTTGTCCGCAATACTTTTCTGAGAGGAATTGAGATCGATACTTCTTAAATCTGTATAATAAATGATGGATAGAGCAGCGCCAAATGGGTTTTACACAAGACATTAAGTCACTGAAACTGCGCCGTAACCAGTACTAACAGTGTGCACAATCTACAATGCATGCACACTCGAAGCCATTGGATGAGAGGGAATCTTGCTAACTGGCTGTAGAGCAGCAATGATCATATATTGTGTAATCTTACGCAGCTCGATAACAACTGACAACACGCACAACGTATACTGTGCACAAGCTCAAGACCATCTGATCTCATTACAACACAAAACATCAGCCTAATAACATCTGATAGCATGTACAATGATCGCGAACTCACAACCATATCGTGAACGGGAATCTTGATACATCATGAGATACCATATTCTAAGTGGATGGTCTATGCTTCCAAAGAAACGTAAGAGATTTTGTACTCCGACTGAGTTGATTAATATCAATTCAAATTCCAAAGAAACTGAAATAGTCCCGATATCTTAATCACTGTACTGTGGACAGTGTTATGCAAGCGGTGGCTTAGGATGATTGAAACGTCTCCCCTGCTACAGGAGGCTATGAACCACAGGCAGTTTCTGTGCACACCCACTTAGGGGCCAAGTGCAAAGTAGCACCTACCGGCTACAGCCCAAAAAAGTGAAGAGCTTTAGTATTTGCACAAGTATAAGAATGAGTTGGTTGGTTCCTCAGTTTAGGGGCTGCGACAACACGGTCATGTAGCCTCGAGTAGTTTGGGTGTGTGTAGAATCTGTCTGATAACCGGTGTTAATTGTGATGACTGTGTTAGTGTGTGTTTCTGTTTCTTAATTCAAGTAAGGACTGCAGACTTTGAATTTTTCAAGTAGTTCCTACTTTTGCCACCAAATGCCACCGTTAACAACTACTAGACGCCACCGCAGTCGGCTCCTGGCGACGAACATAGGAACCTGAGCGTTGTTTACATTTTTAACCTAATTAAGCTTCACACAGATGTAATTAGTGGAAGGTTCTTTAACATGCCATAAATCTATGATGTGGGACCGTCGGCTTTACTTTCCCTCCGAAGGAAGGCATACTGAGGGATTTTTAAAGCTCTTAAAATATCTGACGACTTCGGCGGGGTTTGAACCCACAATCTTGGGCATAGAAGCTCAGCATGTTACCAACTACGCCACCGAAGTCGCTATATAAGGATGAATAATGAAAAAAATTGAAGTCATTAAAGAAAGGGAAGATGGACATAGCAACAACAGCTAAATCAATGTACTGTACTGCAGGCAGGATTATGTAAGCAGTCACTTAGGGGACATGACACATCTCATCTGTTGGTTACAAGCCTGAAATTTTGAAAATCTGAAATTCTTCCACAAGTAATACAACCTGTTAATGACTATTGCTATAGTGCGGACAAAGCATTGCAAGCCTCAAGGTCACGCGTAGTCGGTGCGGTGTTGTCCTGTACGTTCTCCCATCCAGCACGCGACTGAAGGTACGGTGCAATTACATGGCAACACCGCCGGGAGCAGGGAGGAGCGCGGAAGGCCGGTTGACCTCTAGGCTTGCAATGCTTTGTCCCGCACCATAGTAAAATATACAGGACTCTCGAACATAAACCCTTAGGACCCTTGTCCACGACAAGAATTTCCGCCGTTTGCCGTTCCGGCGCATTGCCCGAACGATAGTGATACATCATTTCATATAAGAGCTTGTCCACGAGCCGCCAAGGGCTATCTGCCATCACATCCAACGGGTGCAGTGCCGGCTTCCCACGGTAGAGACGGCAGCTGGACGGTGTGCCGTCAGCACACTGAGACATGTAGTGACTTGGCAGCTTGTCCACGAGCCGGCAAATTCACCGTTATTAGTCAGTGAGTGGTAAGAGAACATACAGCGAGCATGCATCTTTTCAGCGCTACTTTTAAATATCATTTGATCCAATGGCTAAATATATAAGCACTAAAATGAGTGCAGAACTCGGTATTGACATGGAATTCCTGATTGTGATTACGCTGGTCCAGGAACGTCCTTCCTTTGGGATAAAACAATAGACGAATACAAAGACAGGCTGGAAAGAAGTATGTATACCGCTGAAAGAAGACTTGGAAACACTTCCGGAAAAAGAAACTAGCTATATAGGTAAGCATTATATATATTCAAATTTAGTGGTCTGCATTAATGAATCAATGGATGAATAAATGTACGTACAGTATAAACGGTACGGTATATCAGAACTACCTATATTCTACACAAGATAATGCACAGAACATACTAGGCTTACTTACTAATATACAACACTAGCTGTTACCCGCGGCTTCGCCCGCAATAATATTTGTAATCCTGTTATAACATTAGTTAAATAGATAGATAAGCATTGGTCCTAGTGGAAAATAATTCTATCACCTGAAACCAAAAATGCATGGGACAAAAAAAACATCAAAATATCATGTTGGTTTCGGACCCTAAAAGACGTGAAAAATATAATAAAAGTATTAAAAAAAACTATTTTTTGAATTTTCATTCAAATCAATTTTTATGTAATTCCTGGGACTTGGAAAATTCCGGCCAAAAAATACAAAATCATTAATAACTCCCTAAGTATTCGTCGTATGATGAAATAGCAAGAGACAAAAAAGATGTAATGTGTAATTGTCTACAACATAGGCCATGTATAATTTTACACTCAGACATATTACGTTTCCCCCCTCCCCCATAATTTCACCCCTCCCCATGGGCCCCTTAAATTGGATTTATGAAAAAAAAAAGTCAAACACCTGTTTAGTTATTTTTTTATGCTGATTTTTTTCGGCTGAGTTCCAAACTCCTCGCCTATGTCGTTTAAGAGATGCACGCTCCTTGAGGAATCCTTCAACCCCCACTTTTCACCCCTTTCACCTCATAATATACACCACATCGAAAAACCCTCAGACAAGTGTCTTCTTCTTTTTAATGATGGGTTTATATGCCGAGTATCACATCCCCCAATGAAAGCAATCGGGAGATATTGCCATTCAATGAAATGTAGGTCTACCCCCTTAACACCCCTTTAGAACCTGAATATCCAAAAATCCTTTCTTAGGGGGCGTTTGCGGCCCTTGAGGAAGCTGGATACCAAATTTCATTCCAATCCGTTCGGTGGTTTCTGAGATTTCGCAATGAATGAATGAGTCAGTGAGTGGTATTTGAGCTTTATATAGTAGATAAGCATCGGTCCTAGTGGAAAATAATTCTATCACCTGAAACCAAAAATGCATGGGACGAAAAACAACATCAAAATATCATGTTGGTTTCGGACCCTAAAAGACGTGAAAAATATAATAAATGTATTAAAAAAGACTATTTTTTGAAATTTCATTCAAATCAATTTTTATGTCATACCTGGGACTCAGAAAATTCCAGCCAAAAATACAAAATCATTAATAACTCCCTAAGTATTCGTCGTATGATGAAATAGCAAGAGACAAAAAAGATGTAATGTGTTATTGTCTACAACATAGGCCATGTATAATTTTTCACTCAGACATATTACGTTTCCCCCCTCCCCCATAATTTCACCCCTCCCCATGGGCCCCTTAAATTGGATTTATGAAAAAACGTCAAACACCTGTTTAGTTATTTTTTATGCTGATTTTTTTCGGCTGAGTTCCAAACTCCTCGCCTATGTCGTTTAAGAGATACACGCTCCGTTAGGAATCCTTCAACCCCCACTTTTCACCCCTTTCACCTCATAATATACACCACGTCGTAAAACCCTCAGACACGTGTCTTCTTATTTTTAATGATGAGTTTATATGCCGAATATCACATCCCCCAATGAAAGCAATCGGGAGATATTGCTATTCAATGCAATGCAGGTCTACCCCCTTAACACCCCTTTAGAACCTGAATATCCAAAAAATCCTTTCTTAGCGGGCGTTTGCGGCCCTTGAGGAAGCTGGATACCAAATTTCATTCCAATCCGTTCCGTGGTTTCTGAGATTTCGTGATGAATGAAAGATTCAGTGAGTGGTATTTGAGCTTTACATAAATCCAATTTAAGGGGTCCATGGGGAGGGGTGAAATTATGGGGGAGGGGGGAAACGTAATATGTCTGAGTGTAAAATTATACATGGCCTATGTTGCAGACAATAACACATTACATCTTTTTTGTCTCTTGCTATTTCATCATACGACGAATACTTAGGGAGTTATTAATGATTTTGTATTTTTTGGCCGGAATTTTCCAAGTCCCAGGAATGACATAAAAATTGATTCGAATGAAAATTCAAAAAATAGTTTTTATTAATACTTTTATTATATTTTTCACGTCTTTTAGGGTCCGAAACCAACATGATATTTTGATGTCGTATGATGAGTGGTTTCTGAGATTTCGTGATGAATGAACGAGTCAGTGAGTGATAATAACTAAACAGGTGTTTGACATTTTTTCATAAATCCAATTTAAGGGGCCCATGGGGAGGGGTGATATTATGGGGGAGGGGGGAAACGTAATATGTCTGAGTGTAAAATTATACATGGCCTATGTTGTAGACAATAACACATTGCATCTTTTTTGTCTCTTGCTATTTCATCATACGACGAATACTTAGGGAGTTATTAATGATTTTGTATTTTTTGGCTGGAATTTTCTAAGTCCCAGGAATGACATAAAAATTGATTCGAATGAAAATTCAAAAAATAGTTTTTTTTAATACTTTTATTATATTTTTCACGTCTTTTAGGGTCCGAAACCAACATGATATTTTGATGTCGTATTATGAGTGGTTTCTGAGATTTCGTGATGAATGAATGAGTCAGTGAGTGGTATTTGAGCTTTATATAGTAGATAAGCATCGGTCCTAGTGGAAAATAATTCAATCACCAGAAACCAAAAATGCATGGGACAAAAAAAAAACATCAAAATATCATGTTGGTTTCGGACCGTAAAATACGCGAAAAATATAATAAAAGTATTAAGAAAAACTATTTTTTGAATTTTCATTCGAATCAATTTTTATGTCATTCCTGGGACTTGGAAAATTCCGGCCAAAAAATACAAAATCATTAATAACTCCCTAAGTATTCGTCGTATGATGAAATAGCAAGAGACAAAAAAGATGTAATGTATTATTGTCTACAACATAGGCCATGTATAATTTTACACTCAGACATATTACGTTTCCCCCCTCCCCCATAATTTCACCCCTCCCCATGGGCCCCTTAAATTGGATTTATGAAAAAATGTCAAACACCTGTTTAGTTATTTTTTATGCTGATTTTTTTTTGGCTGAGTTCCAAACTCCTCGCCTATGTCGTTTAAGAGATACACGCTCCGTTAGGAATCCTTCAACCCCCACTTTTCACCCCTTTCACCTCATAATATACACCACATCGAAAAACCCTCAGACACGTGTCTTGTTATTTTTAATGATGAGTTTATATGCCGAGTATCACATCCCCCAATGAAAGCAATCGGGAATATTGCTATTCAATGCAATGCAGGTCTATCCCCTTAACACCCCTTTAGAACCTGAATATCCAAAAATCCTTTCTTAGCGGGCGTTTGCAGCCCTTGAGGAAGCTGGATACCAAATTTCATTCCAATCCGTTCGGTGGTTTCTGAGATTTCGTGATGAATGAATGAGTCCGTGAGTGAGTGGTATTTGAGCTATATATAGTAGATTATTAAGTTCCTTGGTTGAAAATACAAACTTTGGCGCTTATATTACGGTTGTTTTAGACACTGAAATCATGCAGGAGCACAAGACATATACGTTATGTTACACATTTTCACAACTGAAATCTCACTGCATAGCTCAGTTGGTGAACAACATTGTCCTGAACAGACATAAGGTCACGGGTATGAGTGTCACTGTACGAAGCCATATTTACTATGTTCATTCTGATTGCATTATGAAAACATGATGTTAGCTGTAGGCTTATCTGTACCTGTATCTGATGTTTCTGACATTTTGGAATTATCTAACTGCAATGCATATCTGTGACATTATTCATAATGCTGCATTCTATCAGTGGTACCGTAATATCAGCATGGTACTGGTATGAATCGGTTACTTACGTACGCCTAGGGGCAATATGCAACTGAGGTACACCGTCCTAATTTTTGTTCAAGAATTGAAAGTTAATATTATGCTAGCAGGGTGTCGAGCAATACGGGAGGGTTGGGTTTTAGTTATTTTACTAATTGCCTTAATGACAAAAAAAAAAAAAAAAAGTTTTAATCCATAATATGAAAAACAGCTTTGCATAGAGTGGATGCCCTGTAATTTTGAGCAGGCAAGTGCCGGTATGCATTACAATAATGTTGGTATTCAACAAAGTAGTTTGTTTCATTTAGAGACTTGGACATTGTGATCATTTCAGCCCCATGTACTTGAAGGTGTGTAGAATTTGTTCTATAAACCTGTGATATTGCGAGTCTGTAGTAGTGGGTGTATTTGTAATTGCAGCTAGAAATGAGAAGGAAATGCTCTTAGCCTTAAGTTCGGAACCATCTCAGCATTAGCCTGGAGCAAAAGTGGTGGCGATGATGATCATCATCATCATGATTGCAGTCTTAAGAGACAGAATGGTGAGGTCATCTGCCCCTCGAGTAGAAGTGAGAAATCTTTGGAAAACCACTATTAGATGGCTGTGGTAGGAATCAACCACCTCTCCTCACACGCCCCAGCACATGATGTCAAATGAAACAACCATCATTTGTTTAAACATTATTGGACAGTTAAAGGACAGAAACACTGAAAGAGGAAAAACCAAGGACAAACACAAAAATGACAAGGAAAATCTCAACATTCCACAGTATGTCCGGCTGTGGAAAATTCCCTTTTCCTTTCCTTTTTTGTTTCTCCCCCCACTCCTTCCTGCCTATCATGTTTGTCCTCTTCCAGTGCTGCTCCTTGTGTTGTCCAATATTGTACAGTATGTTGTTTAGCTTTGGGTATTTTCCTATATAGATTTATAGAACCCAAAATTCATTTAAGTGAGAATTGGCTACCTGCACACAAAAATGCATGCTGGTCACTAACAAGATATGCACACTGTGGAGACTATGCTAATGTTACAAAATAGCATTTCTGCTTGAAGAAGACCTAGAAAACAAAAGGTGAAACATCAACATTCCTCTAAAATGAGATTAATGCCTAACAGCCCTCAAGGAGATCCCACACTATGTAATTGCTTCTATGTAAAGAGATAAGGAGAGACTGAACATGCATCATCTGTCACCTTGGTGGAGTAGATTACCATTGGTATACAATCCATTATGTTTGTACCACAGTATGAAAAGAAAAACCCTACCATACAGTTTTAACTTGATATGAACATACATACCTGTTACCAGAACTTGCACAGGAGATTTGTGATCTGCTGCCACAGACTCTATGAATGCCAATGCTTCTGATATGCAAGAGAAAAGTTTTGTTTGTGGATTAGTCTTCACAGAATGCACTTGACCAATGGAATGATGGCACTTCAGAGACCTTTGCTGCAATCCCAGCCAAGCTTCTTCATTGTTTCCACATTTCAGATCCTGCTGTTTCAAACTCACCATAAAATTTGCTTGGTCTAGAAATAGAGAACAAATAGGAAATAATAATATTAATAGTCTGATATTATTATTTCAAGGTACTAAGAGAAAAAGGCTACTTATAAAGCAATTCCATTTACAGTCAAACCTTGATATCTCGAACTTCTATTAAATACATTTTTGATAACTTGTAGTAATTAGTATTTCCCAAACAACCTTCCTATAATTTATATATACATTTTTCTTTGCATTTCTATAACTCAAATTTTTTGATATCTCTAAGCTTAAAACATATCCTTAGTTCTTTATCTTGAACAATTACATATTTTTACAGTGCAACTTATCTCATTCGAAGGTTCTAATTTGAATTTTCCACCATTTACTGTAGTTGAGTCAATCATATGCAACCTCTATACTCAACTCTTGATTGAATCTCATATTGGCCCAAATCGCTGGAGGCGCTGAGAGTCTCTGCGTTGCGCTGATAATCTGTATGTTAAACTTACCAGTTTTCGTAACTACTGTACGTCGAACATTTTTATAAGATTTTTTTCCAGTATTTTTTGTGTGCATCAGTTTCTCTTTTACGTCTTTCATATAGCAGTAATGTTGGTATGTTCAGCGCAGTGCATCTACTATTTTTGACCGATATAGTATTGGCATCACTTCAAAACGGGAAGTTGCAAATGGTTGAGATCACAGCACTTTCCTTCAATTGTTGCCACAACCCGCCAGTTACATTACAGAGTAGATTGTCGCATTTAACATATTTCCTACGCATCTCCATAACTCGAATTTTCGATAAGCCTAATTTATTTTGACATCCCCTAATTTTTTTGAGGTTCGACTGTATAAGGTTGTTTCAGATAAGAGTACTCAGTGTGGAAGTGAATTTTTTTAATGTAGTATACGAGTACTACCGGCAAGAGATCCCTAATGTATTGATTTTGCTACTTTCTCTTGATTTTAATTCTCAGATCCTCCTGTCCTTGTTTTCAAAGGGTCAAGGCTCTTAGAATATGTTCATTACTGTTTCCTTCCTGAAAGTCACCAGCATCATTTTAATTACAATTTACCTGAGGTTGGGTCCACTTTTGTAGTCACTATATTGGGACAGAATATGGCTACATCAAAAAAGCATCCCAATAATGGTGCTAGAAGTAGTGCTGGATCTCTATCTCCAGTAGCATTGAATAAGAGTACTCGAACTGGCAAGTCACTAGAAATAAAAGAAAGACTGATCTGTATTTCACAACAAATATTAAGCATACTGCAAGCAAATTTACAAAGAATCAAATGTAGCTGTATCAAGTGTTTAATTTTCTGTGAAGTACACAAAAAAACAAGAAAGCAAACTGTAGAGATTTTCCTTGTCCTTATACTTTATGTTTCTATCCTTTTCCTGGCCAATGATGTTTTATCTTGTATTATATTATTTAATGATTGAAACGGTTTCTATTGCCCTCATGTTGGGTGCCAAATGTAACTGTTTACCTTTGCCTAAGCTATGTTGTTTTAATGGGCGCCAAGACCTCAATGCAATGTTGAAATCTAAATTTGTATTTAACAACGTCTAGCTCTGGCAGAACACTTTCAAGATTCTATTCACTCAGATCGTGGTATGATTTGATCATTAACCCAACAAACAATTGTATCAGGTGAAGGAATTGGTCTATATCTAATGCTACCTACTGAAAGCAAAGATTGCATTGTAAAAGAAATGAATTTATTATATAAAACAAGTATAACAAAATTAATAATCATAATAAGTTTAAAATTTAAATTGGAGCGTTGCGATTTTAATATTACCGATAGAAAATTACGTGAAAACGGAGTCTGATAAATTGATTTTACTCTTATTTCCAAGCTATGCAGTTACTGAAATATGAAATGTAAAACAAAGAAAAATGAGAGATTGCGTATTTCTGCGTCATTTGCGCTTACCATTGGAAATTGCCAAGGCATTTCCCTCGTACTTGCTGATGCTGTGTGCTTCCCACAGTCTCCTGGACGTCGTCATCTCCGTCGAAATTTGATGATATTCTGGTAGATTAGATAATTCTATGGTCCGTACATCGGACCCAAACGCTCGTCCAACCACACTGGTTAAGTTTTACAAAAGTTAGTCCTCCAATCCACGGAACATCGGAGCGACTCCCCGCGTATAACCACACTCGGCAAGAACTATACAGATTGTCCTTAACTCCACCGAACATCGGAGCCACTCGCACGAGCACCCATACTCGTCAAGTATTTCACAGATTGTCCTCGTCTCACGGCGCGTCGAACGATATATTCACCTGTCGGCTCCCCCACTCTTCAGTCCCAACTAGCTTACGTCGTCTCCACTGATTGGCTGAGCACGCCGCGATCTTCCCCTCCTCTGGTTCATTACACACGGCGCGCGAATCAAGAAGTCGATTTCCGTTCCAACAATTCGCCTTTTCTTGGCGATGCGAACCCGCTTGCGTAATACTTCTCGACAGGAATCAGCTTGTATTTGAATTCCCAGTGAGTCATGTCTCTCAATATATCCTAACTGACAAAACTCCGTAAATTCCGCAATCACATAATTTTCTATGATATTGTCGTTCGTAATAATTTGCTTGATAGCGTTTTCTAAGACATAGAAAACCTATCTGTATGCTTATAATTTTTATAAAATGCTCCGGAAATATCTTAATAATAATTATAATAAATTAATAATAATAATAAATTAACATGAAAAATTCTCTTGGCTGAACAATTTGCCGCGTAAATAAATATAGAATGGCTTCCTACTGACTTATACCAGTTGCATAAAAAAACCTCGAAAAACACGTTACATGATGATCCGAGGGGTGAGGCAAGTAAAGTGGCCTTGCATTCAAAGGGATAGAGCACCATAATTAAAATATATTTGTCCTTCCAAAAGTGATAGAGTGGTTTTCACTACATTGAAAAATGTACATTTTATCTTGATGTAAAAATAAAACATTCCCTCAAAGTTCAAATCAGCAATCCAACATCCCTTCGTAAGTTATTATCCTGATCCTGAATTGGCTCTATACCACTACTTAAGCAAGAAAATAAAGGAAAATATAAAACTCCAACTAACTTCCAAGAATTTAATTTTCACAACCACATTATTGTGACAATTGAAGGCTTTCAGCTACAAGGCTTGCATTATTTAAGTACTATACAATCTGACAAATAATTGTACATATATTCCTGTACACTAAACTGTTGCATTCTATGCCATAGGTTAAGAAAGAGCAGCAATAGTGGGAAGGAGAACTATGTTCTAAACTCAATTAGTAGCACAGTGAATCATCATCATCATCATCATCAAATTCCAGCTCCAGTCGCCCGGGTGCTGTTAACGATCCCTTGCCACCTTTTCCTGTCCATGAATAGTTGGTCTTCATGGGTCCTTCTCCAGTCTAGCCCTTTGTCTTCAAGATCATCCTTGATTTGGTCCAACCATTTCTTCTTCGGTCTTCCTACTGGTCTTTTTCCTGGGATAATCTTGTTGAAATAAGCTTTTGGTGTCCTCTCATCTCCCATTCTTTGAAGATGTCCATACCATCCTAATCGTTGCTTCTGCAAATATTTTTTAGCACTGATATCTATGCCAGCCTCTGTCCTGTTTGTTTCGTTCCTTACTTTGTCTCTCCTTGTCCTTTGAAGCATTGTTCTTATAAACTTCATTTCGGATGCCTGAATCCTACTTTCTTCTCTTCTGGACAGGGTGCATGTTTCTACTCCGTAAGTTAGAATTGGGATGTAGTATGTCTTAAACAGTACATGTTTGCACTTCCTGGGCACTTTATTATCCCACAGTAGTGTCCTAACTTGTGCATAGAAGGAGGCTGCATTACTAGTTCTATTTGTTACTTCACTGTTGTTGTTGTTATCCTTACACACTGTGCTACCAAGATATTTAAATTGATCAACAATTTGTAGAGGCTGATTATTCAGGTAAATGGTTGCATTAGACAGTCCTGTTGTCATCACTACTGTCTTACTTTGGCTTATTTTCAACCCATACTCCTTGAACAGCTTGTCCCATGAATCCAGTTTTTCTTGTACCTCTCTGGCACTTTCTCCCCAAATCATGACGTCATCTGCAAAGACAAGGGCATTTGTTTCATTACCCTGTTCTTCTTTTATCCTCTTCAGGATTATGTCCATCACTGTGATGAATAGTAATGGAGACAGTGAACTTCCTTGTTGGACTCCTTGTTTTGTTGTGAACCATCTGCTTTCCCCATTACCTATTCTTACACATGCCCTTATGTTCTCATACAGCATTTTGATCTTGTTTATCAAGCCTTTTGGGACATTGTGCCTTTCTAAACATTCCCAAATTTTTGATCTTGCAATGCTATCATAAGCTTTTTCTATATCTAGAAATACCATTACTAATTCTTTCCCTTTTTCAAGATGTTTCTCAATAAGCATTCTTGCAGCAAAGATCAAGTCAATAGTACTCCTTCCTGGTCTAAAGCCATGTTGTTCTTCTTCTAAAGCCTTTTCTAAGTGTCTGCGTAGTCTTTTTGCAATTATTTTTTCCAAGATCTTTAGACCATGGGATAACAAAGTAATTCCACGATAGTTCTCACACTTTTTCCGGTTTCCTTTTTTAAACAATGGCACTATTACACCTTTAGACCAGTCATCAGGGATCTTATTGTCCTTCCATATAGCATGTAATACTCTGCACAACCAATGTATCCCATTAATTCCTGCTGCTTTTATCATGTCTGAACTTACTTTATCAGCTCCAGTGGATTTCCCTTTGATCATCGCTTTTAAAGCTTCTTCCACTTCAGACCAGGTTGGGGGTGGTTCTTGGTGGTTTTCATCATTGGCCCCTAAATTGATGTTCGTGTACCCACTGTCATTATTAGATGCATCATTTAACAGTTGATCAAAATACTGTCCCATTAATTTCCTGATTTCATTTATGCTTCTTATCACTTCTCCATTATTTCCTTCCAAAGCTGTAACTGATTCCTGTTGTCTTTTATTGTTTTTCACAGTTTTATATAATAATTTCTTATTACCTTGTGTATCTTCCTCCAGTTTCTTTGCAAATTCATCCCAAATCTTATCCTTCTCTTCATTAATTATGCGTTTAACTCTTAATTTGTGCTCTCGATATTCTTGAGCAAGTGATCTAATACTCGATATTTATTTTTCTGGCAACGCCAGGTACAAAATCTTGTAGAAAAATCCTCAGATAACTGAAGTACGGTATAAAATACATCGCGCATTTCAGAAATAAATTTAAAACACTGATACTTGGCATTTTAGCCATTTGGTGCCACACTAACCAGTAAAGTATGATTCACGTCTGAAAGGTTCTTCTTACTGGATCTCTCCTCTGTTAGTCCAGAGCAGCCGAGCATGGATGGGTCGGAGATTGTGGCATCTACGACAAGCCACAACTTCCACTCTGAGAAGATCAATTTGTAGGCCAACCCTGTCCAGACACTCCCAGCTGTCCTCACTCGCAGCAGTCAGATGTTGCTGCAAAATCTAGTGTTTCACATGGTCCCTATGTTAGCAAGCAAGTCTGCTTTTTCATTTCCCAACAGGCTAACGTGACTCCAGATCCACTGCGGGCAGACAATCAGCCTTGATTGGCGGGTTTGTCTAAAGCTGCTAGTGTGTTCTGATTAGTCAGTTTCTCAATTTATTGACAAATCAGCAATATTATAGACTGAGGGTCATTTTCATCAAAGTCAATTACCTCTTAATTCATCATTAAAGGTTATTTAACTTTGCACGAGCATTTCATCAACCAGAAACACTCGTTAACTTACCAATAACAAGGAATTACATTAAATGGCCAGATCTGGCCACTCAACTCTCAAAAGCATCGTTAATGTGGCGGGAAACAGCTGAACAGTGCCTCATGCATCTCACAATGGCGGTTTGTTTCCGAGTTTCACACGAACTTTCATTCGTATGAATATAAAATATGTTTATGACAATGAAATTATAAAAGATTACACACATCACTAAGTTTTAATAACAAGAAAGAAGAATATGGAAATTAAAAAAAATAAAAATGCATATTCGAAGTGGGATTTGAACTCCTTCCAGCGCTGCATAATAAATTCAAAGTCAGCATCGCAACCGCTTACGCTACGAAGACATCAGGGAGAGCGCGTCCTATTAAGCTATATATTCACACAACTGCCAGTTCTCCTAAATACTTTGTTCATATAATTTTAAGCTTTTGCCATGAATAAGGTCTTCTGCATTTCCCTTCCTTTATAATTATGTTCCAGAAAATCTCAGGCAAGCATCGCAAACAACGATCAGTGCTAGACGCTTCTCGATCTGTCGGCCATGTTTCTCCAGATGAACACGAGTCTACGGATGTACAAGAGCCGTAAAGCTTATTTAAGTAATTACGAACCCGAATGGCCTTGTGAAATACATCAACGATAATCACGCATTAACTCTCATATTTAAGTTAAATAGGAATTACCTAACTAATTGTTAGTAAAGAGTTGGTGACAACAGCCCTGAGTGTCTTTCAGAAAATGCATGAGCAGCAGGGTCAAATCTCACCATGGTAGTTTTTCGTGACCGTTAATCGTGAGATCATAAGCCACGGGTCAACATTTATCACTTCTCCTTCGAAGCTGCTACTTGGTGCTCCTACTCCCCTATTCTCCCTTAAAATTAAAAAAAATTACTAAATGATTATGTAGTAGCTAGCTTACATTCTTCAAATTCCAGGTATGGATATTAGTCCAGTCAACTGGAGCTCAAAAAGGGGTTTACCTACGGATTTTTAGGGGATTTTTGAAAATTGGTATATTTATAGATTTTGCTCCTTCCGAATTTTTACTTTGCTAACAATTTCTTTTTCTGGGAAACCACCGCCATAACAGGTTTTTGACGATATTTTCTTTCTGACTCAATTTACGGTGAAAATAGTTATGTAATAAATGAAACTAGAGAATATTTCCTATAATTCATGTCTCAACCGTTTTTCTGTGAAATGAATAGTTTCGACGTAAGAGCGCCGCAAAGTTTATTCCAACATGCGTATTTCGTATACCAACGATTAATATTTACTACGCGTTGAAAAACCGGCCTACTATGGCCTGCCTATGCCTAACGGTCTGTCGCAGGTATCACTGCCAGCTTGATCGCATCCCCCCTGGCAGCTTTGAACTGCTTTAAGCTGCGATCCAACCGGCAGTGCAGGTATAAAGGAACACTCCCCCTTGACCTTGGGATCGCATCTACGAAACATCTGCCGGCAGAGCTGAAATATTTTGCCTGAACATCAGTACGAGTGCGTCGTTCAACAGTGTCGGTCACGCATTTTCAGAGCGATGGTTTCTGAGGAAGGGAACTGTTTCATTTGAGAAAATCCATTGCAAGGAAGTGAGGTGATTGCAGTGAAGGAAAATGGACTGGAGACATTTCGTCTGTCAAGTGTCAAAAGAAAAGATAACAAGAGGAAACTCTTGGCGGGACTGAAATCGGTAGTGGTTCACAAGGCGTGTCGAAAAAACTACAACAATGAGAGATCAATCTCTACATTTTTGCATAGAGGAGGTGATGTCGCATCTGTGCATCCACTACTACTGTAATCGCGGCAGGAGTTGGCAGTTCAACACGCTGCGACGGGGTAAGGGGGGGTCTTGCAGTACGCATGCGCGGCCCACATATTCCAGATCTAAATATATCGACTGACAGTCAGTTGCTGATACTTCCTGCTTCACGTGTCTGTATTGTTGCCTTCCTTCCCTCCTTCGTACTGTCGATATTCTTACAAGACTTTGTGTTTACTATTAACAGTGTGGCGGTATTAGGTACAGTAATGGAAACAGTTAGGAAACGTGGACGCACCGTACGTAGTGTGTGCAGAAAAGTTATCGCTGATGTGGCCAAATGCTGTGTTGAAGAAGCCGAGCAGAAAGTGCTTTCTATTCCTTTGACAAAACCAATTGCTAGAGCAGCTATGCATTGCAAAGTGTCTGAGAGAACAATTCACCGTATTAGAAAAGAAATTAAGGACAGTCCAACCGGCGAACTGTCGACTCCAGGGAAGAAACGCAAGCGGGCAGAGCATCGCAACGCAGTTATTGACGAATTTGATCGCCGCGTGATTAAGGACACAATTGAAGATTTTTATATCAGACAAAAAGTAGTGCCGTCGTGTAAGAAACTGCTACCTGTATTAAAACATAAAATTAATTTCACTTGGAAAAGTACAACATTGCGCAAAATATTTAAGGATATGGGATTTAAGTGGAGAAAGTGTGGATCGAAAAGGAAAATATTAGTTGAAAGGCAGGATATTATTAACTGGAGATGTAATTATTTGCAGAAATTGAGAAAATTTAGACAAGAAGGCAAACCCATTTTTTACCTCGACGAGACCTGGGTTGATACGAATTTAACTTTCAAGAAGTGTTGGCAGAGTGAAGATATTGCGGGAATAATGGAAGTTGTGAATGCTTCTAACAGACATTGTTGTGCACATAGGGTCATCGGATGGATTTTTACAGGGCAGTGAACTTGTGTATAAGGCCGGCATTGCTACGGGTGATTACCATGGGCAGATGAATGCTGAAAACTTTGAAAAATGGGTAGTCGAGAAAGCTATTCCAAATTTTACCACGCCATCTGTTATTGTGATGGATAACGCACCATACCACGGGAAACAAGTGGATAAGCCCCCATCGAAATCTTCTCTGAAACAGGATATGATTGCCTATCTGAGAAGGAATGGAGTGACATGTGATGAAACTATGAGGAAAATTACATTATTTGAACTTATAGAAGAAACTAAAACCAGGGAAAAGGTTTTCAGAATCGATCATTTGCTGGCCGCACATGGACATACGGTCGTTCGACTTCCCCCTTACATGTGTGATTTAAACCCTATTGAACTGGCATGGAGTAAAGTAAAACATTACATACGTGAGAATAATACCACTGGAGATATGTCTCTGAAAAGATTACAGGAACTAGTGCACATTGCCATCAATCGTGTGACTCCAGCTGACTGGGCAGGTTACTGTCGACATGTGTTGACTATAGAGAATGAGTACTGGGTTAAGGATTCGATAATGGAAGATGCTGTTGACAAACTTATTATTAGCCTGGGAGGTGATGACAGTGATCTCAGTACTAGTGACGAAGAGGAAACCAATTCCGAAAACGAAGACGATGAACAAGAAGTGTTGGCAGTTCCATTGGAGTGAACAGAAACGTAATACTCAGCAATTAGGACCTCAAGAAGTGTAATGTCACTTGTGTTGTCCAGTATCCCAAAGCTCTGAAGTGCTACTCATATTTTTTGCCACCTCAGAGTTGAAGAATTGTGTGTAATTTACAAGTGTTGAAATGAAGAGAAACAATGTTTATTTTTCGTTTCATATTGTTAATATTTAAACACAAATTGTGCTAAATGTTCCAGCATAACTCAACAAAATGACAGTGTTTCGCCCCGGTGTGCAATTGGGCTCTTCAGTTGGTTAAAGCACACCTCACCAAGACACTGTCTAGTACACACTGGGAAGGCCATTGCAAGACTTATTTGATACATGTGTATCCGCGTCACGAGCAAAGCCAGTGCACTAAGGGAGTCGAAACTCCACTGCAAAGCAATTATAACCTTACCTTGGCATTGAATATATAATTTTCAAAAGAAAAATATGTATTGTCCGTTGAGCCATTATATATTTAAACACAAATTGTGCTAAATGTTCCAGCATAACTCAACAAAATGACAGTGTTTCGCCCCGGTGTGCAATTGGGCTCTTCAGTTGGTTAAAGCACACCTCACCAAGACACTGTCTAGTACACTGGGAAGGCCATTGCAAGACGTATTTGATACATGTGTATATACGTGATCTCAGTACTAGTGACGAAGAGGAAACCAATATAGATGTGTATATACGTCTTGCAATGGCCTTCCCAGTGTGTACTAGACAGTGTCTTGGTGAGGTGTGCTTTAACCAACTGAAGAGCCCAATTGCACACCGGGGCGAAACACTGTCATTTTGTTGAGTTATGCTGGAACATTTAGCACAATTTGTGTTTAAATATAAAATGGCTCAACGGACAATACATATTTTTCTTTTGAAAATTATATATTCGATGCCAAGGTAAGGTTATAATTGCTTTGGAGTGGAGTTTCGACTCCCATAGTGCACTGGCTTTGCTCGTGACGTGGATACACATGTATCAAATACGTCTTGCAATGGCCTTCCCAGTGTGTACTAGACAGTGTCTTGGTGAGGTGTGCTTTAACCAACTGAAGAGCCCAATTGCACACCGGGGCGAAACATTGTCATTTTGTTGAGTTATGCTGGAACATTTAGCACAATTTGTGTTTAAATATATAATGGCTCAACGGACAATACATATTTTTCTTTTGAAAATTATCATATTGTTAACATAGGCTACATGTTTTAAAAGTACAACTTGCCTATTTAAGCACTCATTATACAAGAAACACGGTAATAATGTCATGACAAAACACTCCAGATTACCTTTTTCGTTCATGGCTTCCACATTATTGTTATTATTATTATCATTGTTATTATATTTACTATAACCTTAATTAAAATTAAAGATGTGTTAATGTCAGAATAAATTAGTTTCAGCAATTATAATCCAATGTGTATATATATATTACATAATTTGACGAAATAAGACTACAACTAATAATAAATCAAAATTAGCATTATTATTATGATGATGATAGCCTAATTGTTGTTTTAAGGGGCCTAGCATCTATATTATTGGCCCCTATTGGTCTGGGTGATATTGAAAAAGACAATGAAATAGGAACCGCAACGAAAAACCAATTTAAAAGGAAAATATTTACAAAATGGAACTCGGACTGAAAGCACTCACAAAATGCAATTTAGAGTGGAAGCACCTACAAAATGCAATTAAGACGGAAAACACTCACAATAATAATTTAGATTGAAAACACGCACAATCTGCAATTTAGATTGAAAATACTTACAAAATTTAATTTAGATTGAAAATGCTTAAAAAATACTAACAAAATGTAATTTAGATACACAGGGGAGACAATGCACAAACCATTGCCTTAAAGAATAGCAGGAAAGAGGAGAGGATCTACCCAAAAGGCGGGAAAAAGGGGGGGAACCAGACCCAGATCAGGAATCCATCGGGGTCGCCACTCCCGAACTTACCAGCCGTGGACCCATGAGGGATCAGGAAAGATATGTGAAGGGCCAATTAAGGCGGGAAAGGAAGAGACTCCCTAGGTCTTGGTTACCCTAATACCGTCGGGGTCGGAAAAGAACAAGATTTGACAAGATCAGTTCAGTACAGAAGACAGAGACGAGCCCGGCACAAGTGGAAGCAATGCCGGACTCAGCTTGGGACCCGTGGTCGTCAACCCACATCCCACTAGATGTGAGCCCCTGGGGGGGAATTAGCATTCATCATCATCTTGCACAGTTTCCAGCCACTGGCCGGGTCTGTTTGGAACACAAGCCTCTCCAACGTCTTCTGTCTTCCCACCATCTCTCAGCCTCCACCCTTGTCCAGTCTTCTCCTCTCTTCTTCACACTTTCTTCCACCCCCTTCAGCCACCTGTCTCTCGGCCTCTTTCCTTCCCACTTCGTCTCGTGTACTCTCCTGGGTATCCTCTTCTCCTCCATTCATTTTACATGTCCATACCATCTAAGTCTAGATTTCTCTATACCATCCTGTAATGGTTCCTCCTTCATTAATTCTCTGGTCCTCTCATTTCTTATTCTGTCCATCTTTGTAGCTCCAATACTGCTTCTCAAGAACCTCATCTCACTGGCCTGTATTTTGCTCTTCTCCCTTCCTTTCATAACCCAGGTCTCCGAGGCATACGTCAGGATAGGGACATAGTACGTCCGATATATGATCTTTTTGCTGTTCTGGGGGACATCCTTGCTCCATAACATGCTTCTCACACTCCTCAGAAATGCTTCTGCCTGCCTCCCCCGCTCATTTATTTCTCTATCGTTTCTTCCATTATCTTGTATCAGGCTTCCCAGATACTTGCAACTCTCCTCTTTCTTCAGCTGTTCCCCACCAATTGTTATTCCCGTTGTGGTTCTTTCCTTCTTCCTTGTAGTGATCACCATCTCACTGTTATTTATGCAAAATTTCATCCCATATCCTTGTCTTATTCCTTCCCACACGTCCAACTGTTCCTGTACCTCCTCCTCCTTGTTTCCCCAAATCATCTGCAAACACCATTGCTTTCATCTTTCCTTCCCCAATTACTTGTGCCACTCGGGTCATTATGTCATCCATCACCACAATGAAAAGTAACGGTGACAGTGCACTTCCCTGTTTCAGGCTGTTTCACTGTTCCAACCAGTCTGATCTATCTCCTCCCACTCTCACACAGCTCACGCTTCCCTTGTACATCTCCTTTATCCTCTTTATAGTCCATTTCTCTACTCCTCTATCCTCCAGGGACTTCCATACTTTGTTTCTGCATACACTGTCATATGCTTTCTCAATGTCCAGGAAGGCCATCAGTAGATCTGTTCCATACTCATAGTGCTGTTCTTGTAACTGCCTTACAGCAAAAATCAAATCCACTGTGGACCTTCCTGCTCTGAAGCCATGTTGTTCTTCCCTCATCCCTCCTCCTATCCTTGTCCTAATTCTCTTTTCCAAAACTTTCTCGAAGATCTTTGCACAATGACTCATCAGTGTTATTCCCCGATAGTTTCCGCAATCTGTTCTACTACCTTTCTTGAAGATCGGGACAATTATTCCTTTTTTCCAGTCCTCTGGGGTCTTCCTTTCCTTCCATGCCGTCCTCATCACTCGGTACAACCACTGTATCCCCACCTCTCCTGCTGCTCTCACCATCTCCACACTCAACTCATCCACACCCGGTGCCTTCCCTCCTTTCATCTTGTTCACTGCATCTTCCACTTCTTTCCTTATTAAGTCCTTTTCTGTTTGCAGTTCATCTTCCTCCTCACCATCTTTTCCATTTGGGTTCAGAAGTTCTTCAAAATATTCTTTCCACATTTTCTTCAGTTCTTCCCTATTTTCTATCTCTTGTCCCCTTTTGTTCACCATTCTAACATAATCCGTAGGATCCTTCTGCCTCTTATTTTTTACCATCCCATACAGGACCTCCTTTTGTACCTTCACTATCCTCCTTCATCATCTTTGTCCACTCTTCCATCCACTTTCTTCTCTCCTCAGCCACTACTCTCTTCGCCTCCTTCTTTCTTCCCTGGTACTCTCCCCTTGTCTCTACCGTCCTATTTTGATACCACCTCCTAAAGGCTCTATTCTTTTCCCTTACAATATCTTTTGTCTTCTCATTCCACCATGGTGTTTCCTTCCACCTCTTCTTACTACTTGTCCTCCCACATACTGCTTCTGCTGCACCTACTAGTGTCTTCTTAAATCTAGCCCATTCCTCTTCCTCCCCTCTTTCTTCATCTGTTGGAATTCCTTCCTTTACCATTTTGAGGTACTCGACCCTTCTATCCCCTTCTTTCAGTTTCCATATCCTTATACGTCTTTCCTGGTTCTCAGTCCCTTTCTTCTCCTTACTCCCTCTCAGGTTCATTACCAGCAATCGATGGTCGCTAGCTATCCAGGTTCTCCGATGGTATAACCTTGATGTCCGTGATGTTCTTATTTAGTTCTTTCTCATACAGTATATAGTCGACCACAGACTTCCTGGTCAAGTCATCACTGTACCATGTGATTGTGTGGCTCTCTCTTTTCTTAAACCAGGAGTTCCCAACTAGCAGGCTGTTCCTCTGGCATAAGTCCAACAGTCTCTTTCCTTCCTCATTTCTTCCGCCCCAACCCTCTGGTCCTAGAACACTCTCATAACCTTGTCTTTCTCTTCCTACATGGGCATTCAGATGCCCCATAACAATCATATTTCTTCCTACCAGCTGCTTCTGCAATTCCTCTTCAAACTCCTCCTTCTCTTCAGAGGCGCAGCCTACTTGTGGAGCATACACTTGCACTATTTCTACGGTCTCTCCCCTCAGTGCTACTTTCACTTTCATCATCCTATCACTTATTCTCCTCACTTCTTCTTTTAAACCATCTCGTACTACTACTCCCACTCCATTCCTCTTTCCCTCTTCGTTCCCACTCCAGTACAGTCTATAGCCTTTTCTCAGTTCTCTCCTTCCTTCCCCTTTGTTTCTGCCAATCCCAATAAATCCAACTTCCTTCTTTCCATCATATCCACTATCTCCTCCACCTTCCCCGTCAGCGTTCTTATGTTTCAAGTTCCAAATCTTAGTCCGTGTGTACAGCCGTGTCTTTGTCTATTAAATCCATCATGTCCGAGGCTTATTCCCTTTCTGAAAGCATTTGTTTTTATGCACTACTGGCTTGCTGGGCCTATCGTAGCTTCACCAGAGCCCCGTTAGCCGTCACTTTTCAGGGTTCCTGTAGGACCTTCACAGCTACCTTAACGGTCCCGGGGCACACGAAGTCCCCACTGTACTTCGCCCCTACAGGCGATCCCCTACTTTGTGCCGTTGCCTGTCTCCCACGACGTGGACGAGGGGTTGGACTTATGTAAATGAATACAGTATTTAGTTTATTGTATTTATATTTCTCAAGTCATCAAGAAACATTATGCACACACTGGTCTCAGCACTTCCTTTTTATTGATATTACACATCAGTCTAACCGGGATTACATTTCTTGGCAGAGCGTGTGTTTCTAACGACATAATGATTATGTAGGCTACAGTAGTTCATCCCGTGCATCTCTAAAAGCAGCGTAATACTAATGCTATGCTGCTTACTTCCATTAGTCATCTTCAGGGGCCGATAACCTAGATGTTAGGCCCCTTAAAACAACAATTATCATCATCATTATCATTAGTCATAAACCTGTCAGTCAATATGTAGTGCCAACTAATTGCACCGGGACCTCGAACGTGACAATAAATCGATTTGCACGACTCCTCCCAGCAGACGACACACAGTCACAAAGAAAAAAAGAAAGAAAGGAAGAATGGATGTGCTGAGTGAG
Source organism: Meconema thalassinum (assembly GCA_946902985.2). Lineage (NCBI taxonomy): Eukaryota > Metazoa > Arthropoda > Insecta > Orthoptera > Tettigoniidae > Meconema > Meconema thalassinum. The sequence goes on from OX336388.2 coordinate 1,216,403,682, forward strand.
TGAAGCAAGTAGTGATGTTTTTGGAATGCGCGATACGCAGTGAGCGGGAATACATCTGCAGTTTAAACCCGACTGCCATCTCCTGACGCGATAGCACCAATTTCCATATAGTTTTGGAAATAATAATATTTTATGAGCACAGAAAAATCTTTTATCACGGGTTGTAAGGTGATGGAACACAACTGATAGCTGGCTATTTCTGACCAGACACGAATTATTACACATATAAAAAAAAGTAGTGCTAACTTGGTGTTTATTTAGTTTAAAGTGATACGAGCATGAGTTAATCATAAATGGAAGTTACTTCTAATAATGACCTAATAAATAGATTGGAGCTTACCATATGGACGGTTGTATTATGGGCATATTTATAAATTATAGTGGGAAAATTTATTAATCCATTTGCATTCTCCGTGTAGATAACCTCGAAATGGATCCTGCTTCTGTATAGATAATCTTCCTTCAACTTATTACTTGTACACATTATCTTCCTTCCACATGATGTAACTTTGTTAGTTTTATTATTATTTATCAAGTATGCGGTTCTATATATGTAAGGTGCTGCCACCTGCCCTTTTATGCTTCTGTTTGTCTAGAGCCCGCGCCATGTTCGCACATGTTTAGTTTGCGCTGTTCCGCTATTGCCATCCATGTAAATCAGTTCGTTATTATTATTAAACTCCCATCAGTTCGCTTTGCTTATATATCTCTGGTTTCCTTATATCCTCTTACAGGTTATGGACCCAGATGCGCATGACTAAGTGCGTAAATAACAAATCGTAATTATTCGTAAAAACGTGCCAGAAGTTAACCTCAAAAATGAACGCCGGAAATATTGGGAGAATTGAAACCCCTCGGTAAGGATAATTTCGACACGTGGGCCGTGCAGATGCAGGCTATCCTCATTACGGACGATTTGTGGGAATTCGTCGGCGGGAATTCTACGAAACCAGAACCAGCGGCTGGAAATGCAAACGTGGCGGCAATTCAAGAGTGGGACAAGAAGGATCAAAAGGCTCGGTCGCTGATCATTTTGTCGATGTCGCCAAGTGAAATAAAGCAAGTCAAGAATTGTGTCACGGCACGTGATACATGGCAACGACTGAAACTGATCTACCAATCCCAGGGACCGGCTCGGAAGGCGACCTTACTGAAAAGGCTAACCTTACAAAAATTGGCGGACGATGGCGACGTGCGTGACCATCTGAATGATTTCTTAGACACCGTGGACAAATTGGGAGATATGAACATCACGATCAATCCGGAATTGTTGACAGTTATGTTTTTAAACAGTCTGCCGGCACGGTTCGAGAACTTTAGGTGTGCAATAGTCACGTGACAACCTACCAACTCCCGAGGCTCTTCGGACCAAAATCATCGAAGAGGATGACGCACGAAAATCGAGCATACAAGGTGAAATAGCGGGAGCTATGTTCGTCAAGAAGAAGACTGGTCCAGGTAACAAGAACTATAAGAAATAAACACCCAAACTAAACAACAATAGTGAAACAGAAGGAGGCGGATCTGAGTTCCGGTGCTACGTGTGCAAAAAGCAAGGTCATCGAGCCAGCCAGTGCATATTTAAACAAAGAAATCCATCGAAGAACAAAGGTAAAGACAGTTCTAATACTCAATCGGCAAATTTCACTAGAGAACTATGCTTACAGGCGACGACAACTCAGAGCAGTGGCGGACGCAGAATATGGTGTCTCGACAGTGGCGCCACTTCACATATCTGTGGCGACCCTGCAATTTTTTCGAAGATTGATGAGTCACGAAGGGGTGTGGTGAAATTGGCTGATGATTCAACGGCAGAGATCGTGGGAAAAGGCAGCGTTCGCTTATCTACCCGCATTGCGAACGAAGAGATAGATGTCTCTCTCTCAGATGTTTCTCACGTTCCAGACCTCAGGACAAACTTGCTGTCGGTGGGAAAGATCACAGACCGCGGCCATGAGGTGATTTTTGACAAGGAAGGTGCAGTCGTCATGAACGAAAAAGGAGAAGTCTTGATGCGAGCTGAGAGGAAGAATAACCTATATTACGTCAGTGAGAGTCAAGAACGTGCAAATATGGCTGCATCGCCCAAAATAATTGATCTCAAATTGCTACACCGTCGGCTCGGACATGTCAACGTGGGCGACATCTTGGTAGCTGTGAGAAAAGGGAGGGTTTCTGGCGTTGAGCTGAGGAATCGATTGACGACTCTGGACTGCAAAGTCTGCCTCGAGGGGAAGATGTCCAGGACGCAGTTTCCAAAGGAATCCGATCGACGGACGGAGCTACTCGATTTGATCGACATGGTGTGTGGACCGATGCCGACTCCATCTATGGGAGGTTCAAGGTACCTCTTGGAATTCATCGACGATCCCTCTCATTGGTGTGAAGTGAGATTTCTGAAGGCAAAATCAGAGGTCTACGAAGCAACTGTCGAGTACGTTACCAGGATGGAGAATCAGAAAGGAAAACTAGTAAAGGTGATCCAGTCTGACAACGGCAGGGAATACCGGAATCGAGAGTTCGACAACTACCTGAAGAAGCGCGGAATCACAAGACGCCTCACAGTCCCTCACAACCACGAACAAAACGGGAAGTCGCAGAGGATGAATAGGACTTTGATGGAGACTGGCAGGTGCATGTTGTTCGACGCCGGATTACCTCACCGCTTCTGGGCGGAAGCAGTGAATACTGCAAATTACATCCGTAATCGCCTGCCATCAAAAAGTATCGGAGGCAAAACACCGTACGAATTGTGGACAGGAGAGATTCCTGACATCTCGCAATTCAGAACGTTTGGAAGCAAGGTTTACTTCCTGGACAGGGATCCCGGAAGAGGGAAACTGGATCAACGAGGCAGAGAAGGCGTGTTCATGGGTTACTCCGAAGAAACCAAGGGCTTTCGCATATACTCCCCTGACAAAGACAAAGTTTTGATTAGCCAAGATGTAAAATTCTTCGAGAATGAAAAGCCACTGGGAGAGACTAGGATGGAGCGCCCGGAATCCTCGAAGCGAGATGTTTGTTGGGAGCTGTTCTTTGCAGAACCACCGCCGCAATCACCAAGAGAAAAAGATCAACCAGCTGTCGTGGAGGAACCAGTCTCTCAACCCGAAATCGGAGAAGATGCTGAACCTTTCCTCGGTTTCGATGTGACGCCAGTGGATGATCATAATAGAACGACTGTCGAAACATCCGATACTACGCTTCAATTGATACAAGGACCTGGTCCACCCAAGATTCTGCGAACTGGAAAAAAAGGAAGACCAAAGAAACTTTTTCAAACAAATCTCCAAGATGTGGAGGAGCAAGAAGAAGACAAGGAGATTTTTCTAGCAGAGATTCCATTCAAGGAGGCAATAACAGGACCAAACTCTAACGAGTGGCATGGTGCCATGGTCATTGAAATGGAATCTATCCTGAGAAACAATACATGGGTGCTGGTGGATCCTCCCCGTGATGCCAAAGTCATCGGATGCCAGATGGTGCTGCGCGACAAACTAAAACCTGATGGAACACTTGAGAAGAGAAATGCCAGGCTGGTGGCTCAAGGTTTCAACCAGGAGTATGGAATCAACTACTTTGGACACGTTCGCACCGGTGGCGCGAATGGAATCAATTCGATTGATGGTTTGTCTCGCTGCCAAGCTCGGTGTAAAAATCAGACAGTACGATATTACAACGGCTTATCTGAATGGTGACCTAGACGAGGAAATATTCATGAAACAACCGAAGAACTTCAGGGAGATGTTAGAGAGCATTGCGATGTCTGGAACTGACGACGAAACCAAGGAGAAGGCCAAGAACATGCTTCGCCAGTTGCAGGGAGGCGACAAGGTCTGCTTACTACAAAAATCACTGTACGGATTGAAACAGGCCGGTAGAAACTGGTATGCCAAGCTGCGTGAGGTCTTTAGGAGGTGCGGTGCCAAACCAACCGCATCGGATCCGTGTCTATTCCAAATTGGTTCCGGAAATAACATAACTTTGATTGCCGTTTACGTTGACGACATGATGGTGCTATCAAAATGCAAAAAGACGATCGCCGAGATTTCCAGAGTCCTGAGAAAAAATTTCAAGGTCAAGGACTTAGGATTGGCCAAACACTTCCTAGGCATTGAACTAATCCAGGAGACCGGATGTATAGCCATGCAACAGGAAGGTTACATTGAAGAGCTTCTCCAACGCTACGAGATGGCCGACTGCAACCCTGTAGTCACACCACTCGACCCTGGAATGAAATTGAGCAAAAATGAGAATCCCAGTACTGACGAGTTGAAGTTGCCTTACTGCGAATTGGTAGGCGCGCTGACATATGTGTCGACAACTACACGCCCGGACATTTCGTTCGCTGTCAGCTACCTGGGACAGTTCAACAATTGCTTCGGAGTCAAACATTGGAAAGCTGCCAAGAGAGTGCTGCGGTACTTGAAGGGGACTTCGAACATCGGGCTGATCTACGAAGCAGACACCGAACCGATCCAAGGATTCGTCGACGCCGACTGGGGAAGCTGCCAAGAAGATAGGAGGTCCTACACGGGGTACGTGTTCCTGCTCGGCAGATGCCCTATATCGTGGGTCTCGAGAAAACAAAGAACTGTGACCCTTAGCACAACGGAGGCCGAGTACATGGCGTTGTCAGAGTGCGCCAAGGAAGCTGTGTACTTACGTCGATTTCAGCTTGAGTTAGGCTTCAAAGACTTAGCCACTATGTTCATCTTTTGTGATAATCAAAGTGCAATTAATTTGGCAAAGAACGCGATGTATCACAATAGAAGCAAACATATTGACATCAAACATCACTTTGTTCGTGAAGTCTTTGAGTGTAAATTTTTTGTTTTGAAGTATATCTCTACGAACGATCAAGTTGCTGACTTTCTCACGAAGAGTTTAAGTCGAATGAAACATGAACGTTGCTTGAAGTTTGCTGGTTTGGAGAGTGTAAATATTGTATGAACCTCTACATGAGGGAAAGTGTTGTAACTTTGTTAGTTTTATTCTTATTTATCGAGTATGCGGTTCTATATATGTAAGGCGCTGCCACCTACCCTTTTATGTTTCTATTTGTCTAGAGCCCGCGCCATGTTTAGTTTGCGCTGTTCCGCTATTGCCATCCATGTAAATCAGTTCGTTATTATTATTAAACTCACATCAGTTCGTTTTGCTTATATATCTCTGGTTTCCTTATATCCTCTTACACCACAGATAGACCGCAATAATCTCCCTTTGTCTTCCTTTCAATATATTATCGATACCTATATATATCATAGGACAATTGCCGACCATTTGATATAATACGTTACTGAAAACTTTGTTTCTTCTTTTCTCACTTTTCCTTTCTTAATCATGAAAATGTGCCAACAACTCTAATAATCTCTTCTACAGTCCACTGCCTGCTAAACCTTTACTTATATATATTCCATGGTTCATTATTTCTTGAGGCAGTATCAATATACACCATCCTCTTCACACCAGTAGTGCCATCTATCGGACCAGCCATCTTGTATACAGTATACGTGAAGCGCTAAACACATATCAAAGTGCCAAGTAACATCTCCTTCACAAAGAAAACAGTCAAATTTAACCACTAAACGACACCCATACATAAGACCAATATACATATAATATCCCGCCTAAATCTCTCTAAATGTAACTGCCATCTTATGATATGAATGATTGATGAAAATGAAATAACATATTTACAGTAATAATAAATTTGATAACAAATCATGATTAGTTCAACACTATTACATTCGCCCTTCATGAATCCATACTTAATTAAATGATGGAGGGATTAATGAACCCACATGTGAAAATACAAGAATAAAACATATTTAGAATACATAAAATAATATACACTTGATAGGCATCCCATTGAATTTAATTAGTTAATTAGTCTATTGGGATCCTAATTCTTCGAATTATCTCAAAATATCACTTGAGAATCATATTTCTCACACGTTTATAAACATAGCACTGACACACGCATACTATGGGGCTACCAATAATTTATCAGGACATTTATCAAATTCATTCATTTCATTTCCTGACCTAATTTTATATATATAATATATATGTATATAAGGTTGTATAATGGTGCATATTAAGACACATAAAGAAAGGAAAAAGTAAGATATTATTGTATACAGTTATGTGGGGGGTGGTTGTTGTTGGCTCTTTATAAAGGAGCAAATAAAGACATAAAACTTTACATTTGGCGCCCAACGTGGGACTGCCAAATGTAATATGTTTCTTATATAGGACACATTTCCTAAACACGTCTCTTCTTATAATCATCGTCTTACCTCTTTAAAAACATAACATATTATTTATTTCACACCCAATAATCACATCTCTTAACACATAATTTATAATCTTACAGCATGGCTTCCTACAATCTCCATAGAAACTCACAAAGATACTCATCATCATCATCATTTCCCCTTATCCAGCTCCTGCCGGGTCGGGGTATTTATGGCACTTCTCCACTTTCCTCTTTCCTTCCACCATTCTTCTTCCACGATCTTGTCCCAGTCCAGATTTCTTTTTCTTACGCCGTTCTTCACTGAATCCATCCACCTTGTTCGAGGTCTTCCTCTTGGTCTCTTACCCTTGCACTTCGCCTCCAGCATCTGTCTTGGTATTCTATTTTCCTCCATCCTCTTTACATGTCCAAACCACCTTAGTTTATTCTTCTCAATTCTCTCATTTAGTTTTCCCATCCCAACTTCATTCCTCACTCTGTCTTTCCTTGTCTTTCCTATCATACTTCTTAGGAATTTCATTTCACTGGCTTGGATTCTACTCTCTTGCCTGCTTGTCAGGGTCCAAGTCTCAGCTGCATAAGTTAATATGGGTACATAGTACACTTTATACATTACCTCCTTGCTTTTCCTTGGTACTTCCTTATCCCAAACACGTTTTCTTACACTTTGATAGAATGCATTGCTCTGCTGTACCCTCCTGCCAATCTCCATGTCCAACCTACCAGTTTGCATCAATTCACTTCCTAGGTATTTGAACGTGTCCACAATTTCCAAACTCTGACTTCCAATTTTCACAGTGCCCTTTCCTTGTCTTTCCCCTCTTGTCATCACCATGGTCTTGCTTTTCTCTATACTGATTTTCAGGCCATACTTCTGAATATTTTCGTTCAGTGCATCTAGTTGCTTTTGCACTTCTTCGGTGTTCCTTCCCCAGACCACAATATCATCTGCAAATAACAGTAACTTCATTTCTTTATGTTCATATGCTTCCTTTGTTTCCTTTACTATTTCATCCATCACCATTATAAACAAGAGAGGTGACAGCACACTCCCCTGTCTTAGTCCAGTCTTGTTCGTAAACCAATCTGTCTTTCCAACTGGGGTCAGTACCCTGCTAACACAGTTGTTGTACATTGCTTGCACCATTTCCAACATTTCTCTTCCCAGTCTCTTCTTAACCATGGTTTCCCATACCTTCTCTCTGGGGACACTATCATATGCCTTTTCTAGATCGATGAAAGTCATGATCAAATCCTCTCCATATTCCCAGTTCTTTTCCATCACCTGCCTCAAGCTAAAGATTGGGTCCACTGTGGATCTTCCACTCCTGAAGCCATACTGTTCCTCTTGCAACTCTCCTTCCACCTTTCTTCTTTCTAATATCCTTTCCAGTATTTTTACTATCTGTGATATGAGGGTGATCCCTCTATAGTTATCACACACCTTCTTGTCCCCCTTCTTAAACACTGGTATTATTAGCCCTTTCTTCCAGTCTTCTGGTACACATTTCCATTTCCACACACACTTAAGCAGTCGATACAGCCATTGCATACCAACAGGTCCAGCAGCCTTTATCATTTCTACACTGACTTCATCCACCCCTGTTGCTTTTCCCATCTTAATTTTCTGTACTGCTAATTCCACCTCCAGCATTGTTATATCATCTTCTGTTATAGAGTCGTCAGGTTGTGTCACTTCCATCTCACCAGTACCATTGCTCACATTCAAAAGCTTATCGAAATACTCCTTCCATCGTCCCTTTATCTCTTCTGGGTGTGTTAACAACTCTCCATCTTCCTTTTTCACTAGCTTTGTAGTAACTCTTTCTTTCCTCTTACTTCTTAGAAGCCCATACAGCATCCTTTTACTGCCACTTACATCTGTTTCCATTCTTCGTGTAAATTTTTCCCAACTTTTCTTCTCCTACCACTTTCTTACACCTCCGTTTGCTGTCGTGATACTTCCTCTTGCTTTCTTCTGTTTGATCTCGGTTCCATTCTTTCCATGCAGACTTCTTTTCTTTCACTGCTTTCCTCACTTCCTCATTCCACCATGGTGTCTCCTTCTCTTTCACTCTTGTTGACGTCCTACCACAAGCACTCTCTGCTGCACCAACAAATGCCTTTTTAAAGTGAGACCATTCCTCTTCTATGTTTTCCACTTCAGTAACTGGGATTTGTTGCTTCAATCTCTCCTGAAAATCTTCCTGTACGGTTTTGTCTTTCAATTTCCATACTTTTATTTTACTTTCTCTGATCTCCTTTAGGTTTTCCAATTTTTCCCATCTAAATTTTGCCACCACAGCTCTATGGTCCCCATCAAATGCTTCTCCTGGTAAAGCTGTCACATCTATCAGCTTTCTGCGATTAGTCCTTTCCACCAGAAAGTAGTCAATTTCTGATTTTGTTCTTCTATCGCCCCAACCATATCTCGTAATTTTCCTGCTGTTTTTCTTCCGAAACCATAAATTACCCACTATCAGTCCATTCCTTTCACAAAAGTTTACAAGTTCCTCTCCTTCCCGGTTCTTTTTCCCATATCCATATGGTCCAATGACTTCTTCCTTTCCTTGTCTCTCGTTTCCGACTTGTGCATTCATATCTCCCATGATCACCACTTCTACATCTGAAATTACTCTTTCTACATCCTCCAGGAATACTTCAATATCTTCTTCTCTGTTTCCAGTCTGTGGTGCATACACTTGTATGAAGTCCATCACGTCATTTTTCATCTTCATTCTAATTTTCATTATTCTGTCACTCACACACTCGACCACTTCAACATACTCCTCCAGTTGTTTCGAGGTTATCAGTCCCACGCCATTTTTGGCCTCTTGGCCACCACTCCAGTATAATGTATATCCTTTCCTCAATTTCTTCCTTCCTTTACCTTTCCATTTCACTTCACTCAGCCCCATCAATCCAACATTCTCCCTCTCCATGAAGTCTACCACCTCCTCCACCTTGCCTGTCAGGGTCATGACATTCATGATTCCCACTTTCATTTCGGTTACTGGTCGCCCATTTCTCACAGTTCCCCCAGTACCAAAAGAACTGCGCGTCGCCTGCAGGGTACGCCCTAACCTTTTCCGATTCATTCGAAGTGCCATTTCCATTTTAGGCTATTATTACGATGGGGTCGCCACTCGCAAAGGCATTTTATGAAGCTACTGCCAGCTATTATACAGGCCGCCCCTAACATGGGAAACAGACGCCCTTGCAGCCGCCCCTAACCTGGGAAACAGACGCTGCCGATTGATGCTGTACTCTTACTATTCCCTGAGTACTGGGTTGCCTCTTCCGCAATCTCCACCGTTCCGAAGTCCATCTTCTCCGCTGCAGATTCCGTTGAGGTCTTCGCACGTAACCCTGTGCACGGGGCCTATGTTATACCCCATAGGACTGGGTCCTCACCAGAACTTAGCCGGTACTGTAGTTCCATGGTATATTACAGTACCGTTGGCCACCCCCGCGACGTGGACGCGCCTGGCAAGAGTTATCCATGTAGCCAATTAAAATTGCCTCATGGACCGGGTTAAGGAGCTGTCTAAATCCAGCCTCCAAGGCTGGATACTCCAAGGACAAAGATACTCACTAATAACTAAATCTTTTAGTATGGACTCCTAACAAGAATAGTCCAAGATTATATAAAAACAAAACAGCATCGTAAATGTAAATATAAAAATCCATGGAGATCTTAAAATAGGATACTGACTAATAATCAGACCTATAACAAAATTTTATAGCATGGAATAAAAAATAATCAAAGATATATAAAAACAAACTAGCATCAAAATAGAAATAAAAATACAGACGTGTCACTCTAGAGCCCATGGCCTTCTTCCTCACCAAAGAGTAACCATGATATAACCTTAACCTATAATCGAAGAGATTAGAACAGCAGTGACAATTGACCACTGCAACCATATGTTACATTTCGCCCCCAATGTGATTTTCACGCGAGTAGCACGTGAGGATCACATTCATAAAAAATTAAAATATGACATACCAAAGTGAGACACGAATGGGGGAGATGGACCTTAGTGATCTCAAAATGATCATAGAGCAGTTGAATAAGTTGAGTGACAGCGTGGATAAAGGGAATGAACAGTTGAATAAGTTGAGTGACAGCGTGGATAAGGGGAATGAACAGATGTGTGAGCAGTTAGAATTAATGAAATTACATACAGTGGAGAAGTTGGAAACAATCAATGATATGAAGTATTTACAGAGAAGCAAGAAAATTATCAAAGAAGTGGGGGCACGAAGAAAAAGGTGAAAGAGAAGGAGAAAGAGAAAAAGGAGCAGGAGGAGGAGAAAGGGAAGTTGTAAGAGCACAAAGTGGAGATCATATGTATTGTAGTGAGATAGTACGTGATGCTGGGGGGCGTGTAGAAGATGAGATGGAGGGCAAGGTAGAAGACAAATGAGAAACGGATAAGGGAGAAGGTGAAACAGAAGGGCGTGAGAAAGCAGGTGATATGGCAGAAACTGAAGGAGAGGAAAGAGGTGAAAGAAAGGAGAAGGAAGAAGAAAAAGGAGTAACGTATAACGGAGAAGGTGAAGTGGAAGGAATTGAAGGAGAGAAAGGAGAAGCAGATGAGGTTGGTCATGAGGAGGACAGTAGCAGTCAAGATAAAGAGGTTAAAGATGAGGGTGAAAGTGCAGGAATGAATCATGAAGAAGACAAAATACTAGAAGAAGATAAGGTGAAGAAGAAACAGAGGAAGGAGAGAAAGGAAATGTTGAGCAAGATAAGACATACAAGAAAGAAGAGGAGGAAAATGAGGAAGGGAAGGAGAGAGAAACGGAGATGGAAGGTGAAGAGTACAAGGTACGGAATGACATGGCGGATGAAGAAAAAGACGAGATGGAAGGCAGGAGAAGGAGGAGGAAGACTAAGAGAAGAACAGAAGAAAAGGAAGCATGAAAGGTTGAAGAATGAGGGAGAAGGTAGCCTAGTGATGCAAAATATGAAGATGCAGTTCTCAATCTCGATAACTTCATGATTTTGGATCTTGTTAGTGATGGAGAACTAGTTTGCAACCAGTATCGCAATACATTTGATAATAATGTAGTAAACAGTTATGGGTATTATGTTGTGAATGATATGATTGAAATTTCACGAGAGCCTTCGTGTGTTCCGAGTGTGAGTTGTGCAGATTTGACAGACGATGGTGTAAATGATGGGTGGAAGGTGATTGATCTGGATGTTGATGGAAATGATTATTTATGCATTCGAAATAGTAATGGCATCGAAGGTAGCAGTTCGGATGATGAAAGGTGTGAAGATGGTGTGTCCTTGTTAAGCGGACTAATTTTTCCAGTTCTTCGAGACTTAATATCGGAAAGTGGATGGCAGCTAGATGATGGGTTGGATTCAGAACAGTTAGTTATTGCCCCAGGGATACGCATACTAGTTAGTCAAGAGAAGATGTTTGCAAATGATGATTTTAATTTGATTGATGTGTGTGTGATATTTTTTAGTGTATGTGATATGTTGGTTGTATTTCTCATTTATGTTATTTTTATGAATGTGATCCTCACGTGCTACTCACGTGAAAATCACATTGGGGGCGAATTGTAACATGTGGTTACAGTGGTCAATTGTCACTGCTGTTCTAATCTCTTAGATTATAGGTTAAGGTTATATCATGGTTACTCTTTGGTGAGGAAGGAGGCCATGGGCTATAGTGTGACACATCTGTATTTTTATTTCTATTTTGATGCTGGTTTGTTTTTATATATCTTTGATTATTTTTATTCCATGCTATAAAATTTTGATAGGTCTGATTATTAGTCAGTATCCTATTTTAAGATCTCCATGTATTTTTATATTTACATTTACGATGCTGTTTCGTTTTTATATATATCTTGGACTATTCTTGTTAGGAGTCCATACTAAAAGATTTAGTTATTAGTGAGTTTCTATGGAGATTGTAGGAAGCCATGCTGTAAGATTATAAATTATGTGTTAAGAGATGTGATTATTGGGTGTGAAATAAATAATATGTTATGTTTTTAAAGATGTAAAACTGTCCCAACACCCTCTCGGTACGGCAGACACCTGAAGGTACCCCCTCCAAAGTTGAACAGGAGGGTCAAATGCCAAGAAGTCGGGGGCAATGGGTCAAAAAACACGTGAAATGATGGATGGAAGACTGATAAATGAGGGTCATTTAACGCTGCTAAATCAGGTAAAAGGAGTAGGAAGGAATAACATTTATTTTCAATTAAAAATGCAAAAGATGAAATTAAATGAAAATACAGAAAACCAGGCCCAATTAGGGTCTGGTAAGATTACTGGCAAACCCTGTTAATAAGATTAAAATAAAAAAAACAAACATACGGAGGCAAACCTCGGGAAAAGGATAATTTAAATTACACAAAGAGTTGAGGTTTTCCCGGAAACTAGATTAATAACGAGGACCGCAAGAAGAACACGACATTTTCGTTGGAGATCCGGAAGATTTCACTTTAAAAAAATGCTGGTCGTAACATAACAATCCCATAAAAAAACTCCCGTTAATGCAAATGGCAAAAGGCCTACTGAAAACCTACAAGGAACACAATTCACAAGAGAAAGATACATTACCAAGAAACTAAATGAGAATATAATACTCAAGAGATCGGCATCTCAGGCAGAACAGAAATCTTCCGAGTTAGATTGGGGTTACATATTAAATTTGGAAAAGTAATTTCGAAAACTCTAACTAACAACGTCTGTCTGTAAATGACAGGAAAATATGCGGTGACAAAAATACATCTTATTGTGGATACTCCAAGTCAGTTATATACTGCCAACTTTTGATTTGCACATTGCCACATTCCGTACTCGTTCGCTATATCTGCCGATGATTTAGTCCAAGTTCCGTGACGTCGCCCATCCTTCAGTTGGTAGTAGGAAACAATCGCGCATCGCCTCGCGTCGTCGGAATTAAGTGTCAACATAGCAGCTTGTCCTCAAAGATAGTCCATTTGTAATTTGGTTTATGTCGCTCCAGGCTCGCATCTGAAATATTTCGTCGATTGGTCCACTAGTCTTGATTCTTCTTCTCTTCATTTGTTACATTTTTTCCTCCTTCGGCTTCAGGAATTTTCTCGGCGGAAATGCTAAACTAGCAGTAGGAACAACACCAGAAATGTCAAGGCATGGCACTCCAAGTGAGGTTAGAAGTTTTATGATTATATAGACGCATGACAGGAGAATAGGACAGGAATTCAAAGGTGAGGAGGGACTCGGGAAGGAAGGATCACTTAAGGGAAAATGCCCGTCATGTAATACCAAAGGTGTTACATCTTCTCCCCCCCCACGAAAGGAGACCACGGGGAGGCAAGAGAGGTAATGAAGAAATAGAAAAAGGTGTTAGGTATGCAAAGAAGGAGTCATGTTCATTAGTCAGATAGAGAAGGGTCACATGCAGTTGGCGCCTTGATCCAGGTCAAAATTTAGAGAACACCAGATTCTATCGCAGAGGCATCTTCATTCCTCGGTGCTGGCAGCAGTTGGACTGCAGGTGGAATATGTCCTGGTAGATCAAATTACGCAGGAAGGTAGTGATGACATCTCCAAGCTCCGACCAGCAGTTGCAAGGTAACGCCACCAGCCAACAAGTCCGATTAGGACTGCACTGCTCTGAGGCCTCAGGAGACAGCACCGCCGGCACATGCTCCCAGGAAGTTCAGTACCAACTCATCAAGCAATTCATATCAGTGACAGCCAAATGATGTCACGAGACGATGGGGATGGGTAATTTATTCACGTGTTGTGCAGATATAGTCCTCACAGAGTGCAGTTTAGTCGTACGGTTACAGTCTTTAAAGTCACATTTTTGAAACGTCTGCGTAGGACACGCAATCGAAATGTATTAGAGCATCCAATTAAGTGGAATTGATATTTAAATTTAATGTTAAAGATATGTTGTGCCTTTCAAGTTAAGTTAAGCATTTAAAGTTAAGTAAATCAGATCAATTCAAAATACGGTCCTCTTACAAATCACTCGAAGTAGAATACACCCTAATCTTCTACATTTCCATAGTCCTGAAGGAACTACCAATTCTGAGCTAAAGAAAACCTCACCGATCGAATTGAAAATTAAGGGTTGCCTTACAATAAAATACGTATCGGCAGTTCACAGTTACATTAATGCAGACATTAAATTTGTCAACCGAAATACAAACATTACATAATTCAGATCATTGATCCTAAATATAACACGTCAATACTGTTTCGAGGAGATCCTGTATGAAAAGAGAAACAAACACATATTACTGTAAGGCAGCACCAGACGATCCAGATGCTGGTTTACATTGAGACAAATGCGTGCGGAAAATCCTTTTCCTCACAGGGTCACTCACAAGAACGGTGACAGGGGTTACAAAGGATAAATGGTGAAAGGTCCTCGGAAACGAGGCTTAGACTTTCCAGAAACCTTGTTGCCAAGGAGCTACGGGGTGTGGTTGACAACGTAGACTTCATCACCTTCCCTCAAGTTGGTAGGTCGTCGTCCCTGGTTGTATCTCCGTGCAATGCGTTCATGAGAAACCTTAATTGACCTTTGTGCCTCTTTCCAGACTTGTTTTACCTTCTCGGGCGTCGGGTGGTCTGGCAACAGTTCTGGAATCGACCACAGATTGGTCAGAGGAGAATTTGGTACATAAGGGTACATCAACGAAAAGGGGGTAGTGTTGTGCGATTCATGCACAGCTGTGTTAAAGGCAAATGCTAACCAGTGGACTGAGGAGTCCTACTTGGCGTGGTCATCGTGGTGATATGCTATCAATGCGGCACGCAGATTCCTGTTTACACGCTCCGCGAGGGAAGGATTTGGATAGTAATGGCTGGTTGTCACGTGTGAAATAGAAAAGTCAAAGCAAAATCTTCGAAACAAGTGGGATGTGAAGCATTTAGCATTATCCGAGACGAGGAATTGGCAAGGACCAAATGAAGTAAAGATTGATAATAATAATAATAATGTTATTGGTTTTACGTCCCTTTTAACTACACTGGCTTTTAGAGACGCCGGGGTGCCGGAATTTTGCCCCGAAGGGGTTCTTTAACGTGCCAGTAAATGTACTGACACGGCTCCCTCGCATTTGCGCACCCTCAAATGCCAGCTGACTGCGCCAGGTTTCGAACCTGCAACCTTGGGCTCAGCAAGCGAGAACGTTACCCCTGAGCCACACAGCCAGACGGGTAAAGATTGAATTCTAACAATTAATTACGGTTCGAGTGGTCGACAGTCTAGTTGGGAATAACCAGGTAAAACGAGAAATCCCGTCAACACAAACTAAAACATACCGGTTACCCAACCTAGACCGCGGGAACGGACCAATAAAATCGATGAACAATCTCTCCATTGGGCGAGAGACGGGTTCAGAAGAGAGCATTCCCACACGAGTATTAACCGCGGGTTTACTGATGTTACAATTTCTGCAGGATCTTACCAAATTGCGAATGTTACCATCCATGGACTTCCAAATGAAGTTTTTCCTCATCTTCTGACGGGTCTTAAACACATCTAAGTGCCCGCCCACAGGTGATTAGTGGAAGTATTTAAATATCTCTGGAACAAGGACAGGAGGTAACACGATTTTAGGCAACTTATCGTGACGAGCCACACAACACAGTACCCCATTTCGGATTTGGTAGGGTTTCACTAACTCTCCAGCAGAGATCTTCTCGATGACTTGACTCATTTCAGAGTCTTTCTGGTACAAGGAAATGTCCCTAAATAGCATTGGGGAATCGGAAAGTATAGGCCGAACAGCGTTGACAGAAACAGAAGGATCCACGCCCTTTGACTCAAGGTGGTCACTCGGAGTCTCTTCATACATCCGACTTAATGAGTCTGCAATCACATTGTCACTTCCACGAATGTGTCGGACAGTAAAACGGAAGGAAGAAATCCGGGTTGCCCAACGAGCAATCCGTCCAGTTTTGCGAGGTTTAGCAAATGTTCAAATGGAACATGTTCAACATAGGTCCTGAACCTCTCTAATGCAAACATAACAGCTAAACCCTCGAGATCGTAAACAGAATACTTGGCTTCTACAGGTGACAAGGTGCGAGATGCGTATGATATAGGATGCCTACCCATTTCGCTCTCTTGAAGTAACACACCGGCGATTCCGGAACAAGAGGCGTCCGTCTGTATGATGAAAGGTTTCGAAAAATCAGGAATCGCGAGAATGGGCGCATTACACAATGCAAGCTTTAGATCCTCAAATTCAGATTGTTGAGATGGGCCCCAACAAATCTTCTCTCCTTTTCTACGAAGCAAATTTAATGGAAGGGCTCGCCGGGCGAAGTCCTTAATGAATTTCCTAAAGAAATTCACCATACCCACGAAACGAGCTACACCCTTGACATCAACTGGAGGTTGATAATCCCTTATTCCCTGTGTTTGTTTTGGTCGACAGACACACCCGCAGCCGAAACGATGTGACAGAGGAAAGAAATTTCGGATTTAGCGAAGGACACCTTGGATAATTTAACTGTTAGACCAGCATGTTTCAATCTATCCAGGACTTCCCTTATATGCTTAACGTGGTCTTCAAACGTTTGACTATAAACCACGACATCGTCCAAGTAGTGGTAAAGATACTCGAATTTGATTCCCGAAAACACATTATCTAACAAGCGGCTTAGCACAGCACCACCAGTCGACAGGCCGAAGGGAACTCTATTGAACTGGTATAAATTCCAGTCCGTGGCAAATGCAGTCAGAGGTTTAGACTCCTCTGCGAGAGGAATCTGATAATACGATTGGTTGCGATCAAGCAGCGAGAAATATTTAGCATTATGGAAGAAAGAAAAACAAGAATGCAGATCAGGCAAAGGAAGGGACTGAAGTACAACTTTCTGATTCAACCGTCTGTAATCTACGACAGGGCGAAAATCTCCATCAGCTTTAGGCACGAGGAACATCGGGGAAGAATAAGATGAAATAGATGGACTTATGACACCGTCCGCCAGAATCTGATCAATGATCTCTTTTAAAACCTTCATCTTAGGTGGTGCCAAGCGATAAGGAGGATGGCGGACAGGGATGTGGTCGGTGACTTCAATTTTATATTCCATCAAATTGGTCACACCCAATTCATCGGTGAACACCTGAGGATATTCCCGGCACAAGTTACGAATTATATTAGCCTGGGACTCGCTCAGATTGTCTAAATTTAGAGACTCTATACTGATATTGCCCGGAGTATCTTTCACGGAACTAACAAGTGGTCTAGAAAGAGGAACACGAAAACCAAATTTGAATTTAGGTCGAAACTTAAACCAAAACACATCCGCCTGAAAATCGAGAAGTAAACCAACATGGGACATGAAGTCCGCTCCCAGAATCAGAGAATTAGACAGGTTCCTAACAACCCACACACGGATTTTCCAAGTAAATTCTCCAACACGAATTTTGACCTTGACAGCACCAACTACATCCAACGGGGAACAATTAGCAGACACCAAGCTAGTCCTAAACGGATCCAAATCATGCAATTTACATATTCCTTTATAATATTTAAACCATCTTTCACTCAGCAGAGAAACAACGCTTCCAGAGTCAAGAAGAGCACATTCAGACTCATTGTTCACAAATACATCAATGACAGGCGAACAGACGCGAGAAGCAGCAAGGGCACGATTACAGGAATCTGGACACACAACGCGATCCACATGTTCATTATTTACCCTAGCGTCAATGACAGGAAAAGAAAACCCGGGTACATCGGAAATTAGATTACGGACATCAGGACACAGGATACGACCCTCAATTTTACCCACATTGTTCATAAGAGAAACATCTTTAATTTCAACCAGAGGCTGTGGTTCAGTCTTGTGTCTGGTCCATGACCGTCACTGAGAACGGTTATTGCCTCTTCGACAGAACCTAGCGGTATGACCCCTAATGCCACAGCTGTCACAATGAATGTCCACAGGACGAGCCTGTCGATTAGGTTGAAGTATTGGCGGGGGTACATTTGGAACTCGCTGCAAATCGGCCTGACAAACAGCCTCTGCAAAAATAGCAGCAGAATTCAATTCCCTGAAGGTAGTAAGGCTAAACCCTAAACTCAAATATGAGCGGTACTCGGAGAAATTCCACCTACTATCGATGACACGATTTCTGTCTCAGACAACCCCAGAGCAAAAACCTTAGAATAATTCTTAATATCTTGGAAGTAGACATTCAAACTTTCTCCAAAATTCTGGACACGGTAAAAGTATTTCTGTACGATCGAACCCATGAGGCGAGTAGGAACGAAAAATGTCAAAACATCTTGAAGAAAATGTTGGACTGACACACCCGTGGACATGGCTTCCACCACACGATCCCGCATCACCCCAGATGTGTATGGAAAGAGCCATTGAATAACCTGATTTTCGGACAGGCCGAAAATAATAGCATATTCTTTAACCTCAACAAGTCCTCTAAGAAATTGAATTACTCCATCCACACTATCGGTATTAAAATCATTCAACTTAGCAAGTGACGTACTCAAGGGATGGTTCAAACTGTTGAAACTAACATTGGAAAATATTGATCGTTCAGGACCAGTAGCTGGAGAGGCATTTTCAGTAACATTCCATTCAGTGGGTGCTAAGACACGACTTCGAGATCCCTAATCCAATGAACAACAAGAACGTAAACATGATGCTACAAGCGGTGGCCGGCAAGAATTGGAACAAGATGTCGAAGACGGCAATGCTACTCTAGGAATAGAATCTAGGTTAGAATTAGCGACGGTACAATTAGTATGACAAGTACCCGATAACCGGCATGTTCCTTGACTAACCTGGCTGATATTAGGGATGATGGAACGAGAAGGACTGCAAGATGTAACAATAGCAGCAGTTGGCAAGCATGACGTGTTCACGGGCATCGCCGTTGTGACTAACATATCTGGTCCACCCAGCATTGCTCCACCTCCGAACACACAAGAAGATACAGAATGAGCCGTGCTTACCATACAATTTAAATCAGGGTTGCACTCCCGAGGTCGAACATTCACAGAAGACGACCCATCTCGCACAGAAACTGTGGACGTGACAGGTGCCAACGCTTGACAAATCGATAAGGGAAGAGGCGCTTCCGGCCTCAAAACGTTACATGCAGGGACCACACCTAACGTAGGTACCTCAAGAACAGGTGCACTCAATGCAGGAACAGCACTCAAGTGAGAGCTAAAATTATACGAGCTTGTTACATTAGTTGAAGTGCTCATATCACACAGCATCATATCACACAGCACATCAACTGGGGAAGTTGCAATGAAGGTAACACTAGGATTGGTACACCGAGAAACAGTTTGAGTACCCGACACATTATTAATCCTACCCGGCACACGTTGAACTTCCAATCCGCAGACTGAAACTGCTGCAGGGCTATCTACCACAGAATTATCGTTTAATGCAGATCCAGCGCTGACAATAGAAGGTTCGAGTAAGGAAAGATCTGACATAATCTCATCAAACGACTGTGAATTACTTTCACCAGCATATCGACCTTGATCATAACTGTTAACTTCGGAAACTCCAGGTATAGATTGTTCAAGCGTGCATAATTTACAAATGCACTCTGCCAGGCATGTTTGGGAATTTGATAACGCTTCGATCCAGTCAAGGTTGCTCTCACCCGCCACCGAAAGCATATCAGTGACACGGTCGAACAAGCGCCTGGCTCTGGCATGTATTCTATTTAATTCACTTAAAGTGGACACACGGGTATTAGCTACATTCACTAAATTCACCACTTGGGTGGTTTGGATTACAACCAAGGACTTACCCCTTTCCAACTGTTCGTTATTGAGAGCAGGAGACCACACTGCGACTGTCCTGGACGCGTTCCTTAGCATTTTTTGATCCAGCTTTAGGTTGCCAGAAGATTGTAACTTACGGACACTCATTTCATACGTTATCTCTTGCTGAGTTAATAACTCAGCCCAATGCAGCACACGAGCCATGATAGCATAAAATCTTTACACCAAATGACAAGATAAATTTAGAAGTAGAACCAACCCCCTTTAATCCAAATTGCGCGTTAAAAACCGTTAAGAAAACCACGCTCTGCTACCAGAATTATGTCCCAACACCCTCTGGGTACGGCAGACACCTGAAGGTATCCCCCTCTAAAGTTGAACAGGAGGGTCAAATGCCAAGAAGTCGGGGGGCAAGGGGTCAAGAAACACGTGAAATGATGGATGGAAGACTGATAAATGAGAGTCATTTAACGCTGCTAAATCAGGTAAAAGGAGTAGGAAAGAATAACATTTATTTTCAATTAAAAATGCAAAAGATGAAATTAAATGAAAATACAGAAAACCAGGCCCAATTAGGGTCTGGTAAGATTACTGGCAAACCCTGTTAATACGATTAAAATAAAAAACAAACAAACGGGGACAGGCCTCGCGAAAAGGATAATTTAAATTATACAAAGAGTTGAGGTTTTCCCGGAAACTAGATTAATAACGAGGACCGCAAGAAGAACACGACATAATCGTTCGAGATCCGGAAGATTTCACTCTTTAAAAAATGCTGGTCGTAACATAACAATCCTATAAAAAAAACTCCCGTTAATGCAAATGGCAAAAGGCCTACAGAAAACCTACAAGGAACACAATTCACAAGAGAAAGATACATTACCAAGAAACTAAATGAGAATATAATACTCAAGAGTTCGGCATCTCAGGCAGAACAGAAGTCTTCCGAGTTAGATTGGGGTTACATATTAAATTTGGAAAAGTAATTTCGAAAACTCTAACTAACAACGTCTGTCTGTAAATGACAGGAAAATATGCGATGACAAAAATACATCTTATTGTGGATACTCCAAGTCAGTTATATACTGCCAACTTTTGATGTGCACATTGCCACATTCCGTACTCGTTCGCTATATCTGCCGATGATTTAGTCCAAGTTCCGTGACGTCGCCCATCCTTCAGTTGGTAGTAGGAAACAATCGCGCATCGCCTCGCGTCGTCGGAATTAAGTGTCAACATAGCAGCTTGTCCTCAAAGATAGTCCATTTGTAATTTGGTTTATGTCACTCCGGGCTCGCATCTGAAATATTTCGTCGATTGGTCCACTAGTCTTGATTCTTCTTCTCTTCATTTGTTATATTTTGTCCTCCTTCGGCTTCAGGAATTTTCTCGGCGGAAATGCTAAACTAGCAGTAGGAACAACACCAGAAATGTCAAGGCATGGCACTCCAAGTGAGGTTAGAAGTTTTATGATTATATAGACGCATGACAGGAGAATTGGACAGGAATTCTAAGGTGAGGAGGGACTCGGGAAGGAAGGATCACTTAAGGGAAAATGCCTGTCATGTAATACCAAAGGCAAAGACAATGATTATAAGAAGAGAAGTGTTTAGGAAATGTATCCTATATAAGAAGCATATTACATTTGGCATCCCCACGTTGGACGCCAAATGTAACGTTTTAAGTCTTTATTTGCTCCTTTATAAAGAGCCAACAACAACCACCCCCCACATAACTGTATACAATAATATCTTACTTTTTCCTTTCTTTACGTGTCTTAATATGCACAATTATACAACCTTATATACATATATATTATATATATAAAATTAGGTCAGGAAATGAAATAAATGAATTTGATAAATGACCTGGTAAATTATTGGTAGCCCCATAGTATGCGTGTGTCAGTGCTATGTTTATAAACGTGTAAGAAATATGATTCTCAAGTGATATTTTGAGATAATTCGAAGAATTAGGATCCCAATAAACTAATTAACTGATTAAATTCAATGGGATGCCTATCAAGTGTATATTATTTTATGTATTCTAAATATGTTTTATTCTTGTATTTTCACATGTGGGTTCATTAATCCCTCCATCATTTAATTAAGTATGGATTCATGAAGGGCGAATGTAATAGTGTTGAACTAATCATGATTTGTTATCAAATTTATTATTACTGTAAATATGTTATTTCATTTTCATCAATCATTCATATCATAAGATGGCAGTTACATTTAGAGAGATTTAGGCGGGATATTATATGTATATTGGTCTTACGTATGGGTGTCGTTTAGTGGTTAAATTTGACTGTTTTCTTTGTGAAGGAGATGTTACTTGGCACTTTGATATGTGTTTAGCGCTTCACGTATACTGTATACAAGATGGCTGGTCCGATAGATGGCACTACTGGTGTGAAGAGGATGGTGTATATTGATACTGCCTCAAGAAATAATGAACCATGGAATATATATAAGTAAAGGTTTAGCAGGCAGTGGACTGTAGAAGAGATTATTAGAGTTGTTGGAACATTGTCATGATTAAGAAAGGAAAAGTGAGAAAAGAAGAAAGAAAGTTTTCAGTAACGTATTAAATCAAATGGTCTGCAATTGTCCTATGATATATATATAGGTATTGATAATTTATTGAAAGGAAGACAAAAGGAGATTATTACTGTCTATCTGTGGAAGGAAGATAATGTGTACAAGTAATAAGTTGAAGGAAGATTATCTATACAGAAGGAGGATCCATTTCGAGGTTATCTATACGGAGAATGCAAATGGATTAATAAAGTTTCCCACTATAATTTATAAATATGCCCATAATACAACCGTCCATATGGTAAGCTCTAATCTATTTATTAGGTCATTATTAGAAGTAACTCCCATTTATGATTAACTCATGCTCGTATCACTTTAAACTAAATGAACACCAAGTTAGCACTACTTTTTTTAATTTTTATATGCATAATAATTCGTGTCTGGTCAGAAATCGCAAGCTATCAGTTGTATTCCATCACCTTACAACCCGTGATAAAAGATTTTTCTGTGCTCATAAAATATTATTTCCAAAACTATATGGAAATAGTTTTGTCAAATAAGACAAAATTAAGAAAGGAAAAAGTAAGATATTATTTTATACAGTTATGAGGGGGGTTGTTGTTGTTGGCTCTTTATAACGGAGCAAATAAAGACATAAAACGTTACATTAGGCGCCCAACGTGGGGTTGCCAAATGTAATATGTTTCTTATATAGGACACATTTCCTAAACACTTCTCTTCTTATAATCATTGTCTTACCTCTTTAAAAACATAACATATTATTTATTTCACACCCAATAATCACATCTCTTAACACATAATTTATGATCTTACAGCATGGCTTCCTACAATCTCCATAGAAACTCACTAATAACTAAATCTTTTAGTATGGACTCCTAACAAGAATAGTCCAAGATATATATATATATATAAAAACAAAACAGCATCGTAAATGTAAATATAAAAATACATGGAGATCTTAAAACAGGATACTGACTAATAATCAGACCTATAACAATGTTTTATAGCATGGAATAAAAAATAATCTAAGATATATAACAACAAACCAGCATCAAAATAGAATTAAAAATACAGATGTGTCACTCTATAAAGCCTCCGTGGCTTAGGTCGCAGCACTCCGGCCTCTCACCGCTGGGTCCGTGGTTAAAATCCCTGTCACTCCATGTGAGATCTGTGCTGGACAAAACGGAGGCAGACAGGTTTTTCTCCGGGTACTCCGGTTTTCCCTATCAAAATTTCATTCCAGCAACACTCTCCACTATCATTTCATTTCATCTGTCATTCATTTAATCAATGACCAGAGGAGTGCGTCAGGCCTCGGCAGCCGGCACAGTTCATATCCTCGCCGCTAGATGGGGGCTTCATTCATTCCATTCCTGACCCGGTCGGAGACTGGAAGCAGGCTGTGGATTTTTCATTTTCATGTGTCACTCTATAGCCCATGGCCTCCTTCCTCACCAATGAGTAACCTTGATAAAACCTTAACCTATAATCTAAGAGATTAGAACAGCAGAGACAATTGACCACTGTAACCACATGTTACAGGATGGCTCCGCGCGATCGTAGTATTGTGTAGAGCGTGCATGAATTAGGAATGAAAAACAGCATTTCAAAAATTGCCAGAGCCTGTATTGATGATTGGGGGTCGAGCAATTGTTGAGCGTCTCGAGCAGATCAACGATTTGGTCACAGCCGATGCACAGTATCACAACTCGTGCATGAAAAAATTGCACCAAGTACTGGAAATATTAAAAAGAGAGGTCCCTATGCAAACGAGATCGAGATTGCAATGCAGTATATTTACTATTATCTCAAGGAGAATTCTGAAGAGTGTCTGTTTTCTCAGGATAAACTGATGACCCAAATTGAATGCGGTTACCGCCCACACATAGGAATCGTGAAGGCACATCTCTTGAAAAAATACGGTGACTATATTTTGATCGCTGTCACTGCCAATAAGGCTCCTGTGGTTTGCTTCCGAAACACAGGGTATAAATTACTGACGGAAGCCTGGTACAATCAAAGAAACGAAAAATTGCTAGCAAAGTAAAAATTCGGAAAGATCACGTCAAAATCTATAAATATGCCAATTTTCAAAACTCCCGTAAAACTCTGTTTGCAAAACTACCAAACGATTGGATTATATAGACAATGGATTGTATTGGAGAACAGCTGTTCATAGTACAATGTCGAATGAGTTTCTCTTGCTGTGGCTATAGACTTTGAGTCTTAATGTTGGTGGGAAGTTCGAAAATAGGGCTTAACCCCAGTAGTGGAGCTGGCTCACCCAGGTTAATACTGTACCTCTCCTCCATAAGCTTTTCACGACAGAAGCGTGTTCAGTGGGTGTTAATTCTTGTCTTGGCACCTCTAAAGCAGCACCAGAAATATCAATACATCCTTCAGATTTGCTCCTAGGAGTTCAATCCTCGTCTACAACCCCATTGCTACAACAGAGGTCGACTTGGCAGCAACTATTAAAACAGTTTCACAAGTATCGTGCTACAGGCTGTGAACATAACCTCACTCCCATATTCCATTACCGGCTAAATGTATGTCATATGTGGCAGACTAAGAACATCCTGTGATGCACCCCACTCCATAACTGTCAACCTCTTTAATAAACTGGATGACTTAAGGATCTACTGCTGCTTTGACTTTTGGCTGCTCCTTCATCTTCTTGTCAAGAGATATACCAACATATTTTACAATACTAGTGTATTAATATGGGGTCACTTTATAGCTGTACACTTGCACTGATCGATTCTTTCTTTGAACTTGCAAAATTTATCACCTTAAGTAAATATAAAATTACAACAACTTTCATAAAAGCGTTTGGTCTGTCCTCTTTCAAACTAGCATTGAAAACAATAATAATAATAATCTTTTCAAATGTACACCTCTAGGTAAAAAATTTAAAAAATTAATCTTCTGTAAAATATGGTTCGTTGCAAGCAGTAGATTTTTAAGAAAATTTCCTTGCTTGTTCTATGACGTGCCATCAAAACTTAACGAAACTGTATCTTCTATCTGCTACCTGCTAACAGCATTACCTCTTGACAGCAAAGGTCAATTGCCTTGGTTCTTTGTACGTCATTCTGCCAAGTTCCATCAACCTGTGAAGGTTATAATGATTGCTGCACATAATTTTGTGAAGTCTTGCTATGTTGGGTCTTGTGATTTTGTGAAGAATTACAACAAAGAGCAAGCATCAAGTTTAGTGTAAAGCTTGGAAAGTCTGCTATAAAGACCTTTGATATTATTATTTGTTTTCTAAAAATTCGTATGTTCAATTTATGGACAGTGTATGGAGGAATGGCAAGCTCTATATACACAAATGCGTCGAGAGACCTTCGACAATGGTGCTTTAGATCAAACACATCTTTTTGAGCTGCATTTCTGATTTCAAAATTACTGAAAATCACTGGAGGATGATGTGAAGTCTCGAAAACTTCACCTGTGCCATGACTTCCAAAATGTTGACAGAATCATATGACTTTTTATAACCGTCGTATTATTATCCAAGAAGTTGCAGACACCTTTGGGATATCAGTTATACCCTGAACTCATAACATTTCACACGTTGACACTTTCGTGTAATATTGGCTACAATGCGCTAGCGAGCACTGAGGCATTGTCGCAACGACCACTATACACTAACAGCTGACCAGTTCATTCTGAGTTTGCTATTCCACTCCATAAATTCACATTTTAATTATGTTCTGATTTGCTCATTTTGTTCTTTCCTCTCAAAAGCGGTGACTAGTATATTTATATGGGCCGGTCATTCGTGGTCGTAAGCTTGTGAGAATTCTTCTTAGAGGCCAAGTAGAAAACTGAGACCACTGAATATGCACATGTGGTGCAGAGGACACATTGTGTACTTTATTTGCATTGAACACAAAGGCATGAAGGCTCACTGTGCGTGGAGACACCACTGTGCATGTAATATGAACCGCCCACTTATAAGTGCCTACCACATTACAAGCAGTCATGCTAATATAACTGATATGTCTACAATGCATCCTGCGCACTAACTTTGACATCCAACTATTGGAGTATATTTGGAGTTGGTGTTGAAATGAAGAAGTCATTTTAAAAATGGCCAATAGTTTAAGTTGAACCCTCGAAGTCCATGAATAATGGCTCGAGATGTTCATTTTTTTGTTGACTCGCAGTAGAAACACATAATGCCTTTAGGCTCCCCAGAGTTAATATATTGGTCCATGAAGACAATTGGCACTTTTTAAACATAAGTTTAAATTGCAAAATCTTGTTGTATCACCACTTTCAACGTTCTTAATTTCATTAAAGCTATGCATTTTATTCGCAAATAGATTTTGCTTTCCGTCATCAATACATGACAATACTCTCACTCAGTATAACAAATTTCGTGCTTACCAAAACATCGCGATATCTGCTCACCAAATAATATTTTGTACTTACTCTCTCCCACTACTCACACCCGGTGAAAGATCACGATACCTACTCTCACCGAATACTTGCATTTGTCAAAACATTGTATCTGCTCGTCCAAGCATTGCAATGCCTACTCACGCTCATAAAAATGTTGACTAGTGCCCTAATGCCGGAAGTACAGTCCAAAATTAGAAAACATACAGTGGAATCTCGTTAGCATGTTCTCGGTTACTACGTTTTCCCGTTTAACGCGATGATTTTCTCAAGTCCCAGTCCCAATCCTACTAAATACATGTTGATATATCCCCTTAATACGTTTTCTATTCCCGCTTACAACGATCAAATTTCCGTTGTACTATTTGTTAGAGAACAGGATTTTATTCTTATTTCATTATAAAATTCGGCATCTGGAAAACATGATGCGATATTGCTTCCTATTCTCTGATAGTTATTGACAGCGTAGATGATTTTAGAGTGTTTTGACGGTGTAGTAGTAGCTTGAGCTATGACGCAACACAGAAGATTGCTGACGTGTCTCCCCCTCCCTTTGTTTATTTCTCTCGTAGCTGCATTGTCTTCTTGTTCTTTTCTCAGAGTTTGCAAAGAATTATGATGAGTTACAACCTATTTAAATGAGTGTTTCATAATGGATAAGAAGAAAGTACGGCAGATAACAAATGATGAGAAGTTGAAATACATTCGAGACGTGGACTGTAATCATCACATGAAGCGTGTGAATATAGCGCAAAAGTGGAACATTCCTCCGTCTACACTGAACATGATTCTCGGCAAAAGTAAGGAAATCGAACGTGCATTTAAAGAAGGGGTGAGCGGCAAAAGGAAACTTGTGCGAGAGGGACAGTTTCCTGAACAGCAGAAAAGGGACAATATTTGATTATAAATTAGGAAACAAAATAATTCCACGAGTGGAGTCATGCTGCTATCTCGGGATTGCCAAAATAAAAGGTTACACTGGGGTAAGCACGTTGAGAGCATTGCTAATAAAGCGCAAAAGTCCTTATATTTCGTTATGAGAAACGTGAAGGGCAGCAGTATTCAGGCCAAAGAATTGGCTTACCAATTTTGGAATACGCTACGAGTGTGTGGGAGCCCTACCAATCAACTCTAACGAACAAATTGGAGATTGTGCAAAGGAAAGCTGCAAGATTCATACTTGGCAAATTCTCCCAAACTGACAGTGTCTCTGACATGTTCAAGTCATTGGGTTGGAAATCCCTACACAGCAGAAGACACAAAAGACTCCAGGAGGTATACAAAGCATACACAGGGGAGCCGGCCTGGAATGAATTGCGAAACAGAATGCAAGAGCCAGATAAATGGGTAGGAAAGATCATGCATACAAGATAAGGCCCAAAATTCAAAAAAACAAATTTAGTTAAGAATTCTTTTATAAACAAGGGACTTATTCAAACATGGAATGAGTTAACTGAAGAAGTCTTAGCACCTTTTCCTAGCAGTTTAAAAGTTTTCAAGAAGAAATTAAATGTTGCATTTAGGGAACACAGAGACATTATGGAGAGAAATTGAGATATACAGCTTGTAAATATCTTGTTACCACCAGGTTTTGCCTAGCTGTAACAGTACCTATTAATAAATAAATAAATAAACTAGAAAGCACGTTATTGAAGTGGCTCAAGCAAGCTAGTGCTTCAAACATACCAATCGACAGAACCATAGTTCGAGCACAGGCCTGTAATTTAGCAACGCAGATGGGCATCACTGATTTTAAAGCTTCGAATGGGTGGATCGAGAGAGTCAAGAATCGGCATCAGCTGGTGTACATATGTGTGCGAGATGAGACTGCTAGCGTAAATACAGATACAGTAGAAGCGTGGAAAAGTACGACACTTCCTCAGCTTCTCGAAAAGTACAGTCTTCTGATGTATTCAACGCGGACGAAACAGGCTGTTTTTTTACCTCTTACCTGACAAAACCCTGGCATTTAAAGGAGTAAAATGTCATGGAGGAAAGTTGAATAAAAAGAGACTGACATTCCTGTTGAGCTGCAATGAGAGTGGAACGGAGAAGTTGGTTCCACTGGTAATGGGAGAAGCGTGGACTCCACGCTGCTTTAAAAATGTGCAAACATTTTCTTGCAAGTACACATCCAACGCAAACACCTGGCTAACAACAATATTTGAACAATATTTACACAGGCTGGATGCAAAAATGAGTGCTCAGAACAGGAAAATCTTGTTGTTCGTTGACCAATGTGCAGCACATCCCACTGACACGGCTTATCTACAGAACATGAAAATTGTTTTTTTCCTGGCTAACTGCACTAGTCACCTGCAGCCGCTGGATCAGGGCATTATCAGTAGGGCTTGGATTGTTTATGAAAATAAATATTTTAAGCATTTTTTCTATAAATACATAAATTACTGCTTTCCACATATTAGCACATAAAAATACATAATATTTACATTTTTTTGTTAAATCAGTATGCTAGATCTTTCAGTTTATTGCATTTTTGTTCTATGTTACTTCAAGGGGGAAGACCAATCTTCATGCAGAGCGTATGTCAGCTTGCAACTGTGTTATTCTTAACTTGCTGCCCCGTGTCACTCACTGTGGAAGCCGGGGATTTCCTTGTCCATAGCCATATTGCACCACGTGCTAGACCTTCACCTCCCCCCAGCTACCTGGAACCGTGTCACATGCAGTTCGTTTCTACCACTGTGAAGTGTAAGGCAGTTCTACGATGCCTCAAGTAAAAGCAACTACAAGTTATCGTCTGCAGCAGTATGTTGCAGAATTTAAAGATAATTTTACTTCTGATGGGGACGTTCTGTTCTGCCAATCATGTGGGAAAGCGATCAAGGCTGAACAGCGATCTCAAGTTACACAACACCTCAAGAGCAAGAAACATATTGCCGCAGTTTCATGCCTTCCGATGAAGTGTTTTGTGATAATCGTTGGTCATTTCTGATGGACAACGTGAAGATGTATCTCGTTGTGTAGCCTATTTTAACTCTCCAGGTCAGTGAGGCATAGCATTCGTGAGTGCTGCATATTGTTTATATTCACATTAATATACTAAATTTTAATTAAATATTTTTACTTTTTAGTCACATATTTCAGGTATTTTTAATACAGAAAAAAAAAAACTCATTTTTAGCACCCAAAAATCCGAGCCCTAATAATCAGATGCATGAAACAAAAATACAGGAAGCAGCTAGCTCAGAAGCGGTTGGCATCACTTCAAACCACTACGAGGAAAATAACTGTACTGGAAGCAATGCATTTTGTAAAATCTGCCTGAGATTCAGTTGAACCAAACACCATCAAGCATAGTTTTAACACGGCTGGTTTCTGTCGTGTTGTTGCAGATGACGTCACGCCTGTTGACGGAAACCCTGCGACGACCGATGAATGGCGACAGGTAGCAGGGGAAGACGACAACGTAAGCTTCAATGCTTATATAGACTGTGATGACAGTGTTGTGGTATGTCAGTCTATGATGATTGATGACATTCTTGAGCAGCAGACAGCAGATAAAAGACAGGAAGAAATTGAATAAGAGGACAAACCAGAACCCACACCAGTGCCTACACTTTCAAAAGCTCAAGAAGCAATGGACACAGTGGGATCATATGTCACAAGCTTTGTTGATGATGATGATGATGACATGGCTGTAATGACGAAGATGGATTCAGTACTATGTAAACTTGGACAAAAGAAAAGAAGTCAACTCTGGATAGGTTTTTCAAAGCTGTGTAATGTGCAATATTTATTTTGGAATATGTTAGTATGCTGTGTAATGTGTGATGGTTGGATTATATTATACTGTAGTGTCGAGGTACAGTAATTCATTTTTATGTTATTTATTCCCTGTGTATGTAACTGATAACCTATGTTTATGTTGAGACTGTAGTAGTGCATGTTATCACTTAATAAGGTCAGCGATTTAACGTGCACGTCTATGCCACGATCTTCCTTATACGTTATAAATACAGTACGGCGTTTTTCAGTAGTACGCTTTCCCGCATTTGACGTCCAAATTTTTCAGTCCCTTGAAAAACGTACTAACGAGATTCCACTGTATACAGTACAAATAGCAAATGAATTGCTTGCTGTGCCTCATCATTTGTACATTGGCGATTAGCCATTTGCTGAACACCCTGGGTCCTCACCTTCCATTGATGCTTGATGATACTTGCTGGAACCATGAGGCACATGTTTCCATGCTCTCTACAGTGTGAGCTCCATCCAGGAAATAAAGAACCGACTCCTTCTGAATGACCTGTGTACGTCCAGGCCATGTACATGTTTTAAGTCCCTGCATGGCACTTAACCCAATTGAAAAGCCAGGAGCTGTTGGGACAGACACACAGCCATTTCGTGTAGCCAATTCTGGTGTATACGTTGGCTCTAGAATACAATCCATGCAGTTCATTAATTTATGCACTACAAATCCATATGCTAGCTTTATTCTTGTAATTGACCATGATTTATCAATTTATTTCTCATACAAACCCAGTCTCCTCTGCATCCATGCATTGGCCAGCTGCAATGCAAGTGAAGCATTGAGTGCCTGGACAGATGAGGATAATTGCAGTTTTGCCACATTTTTATCCCAAGTGTATGCTTCTAGAGGTGGTGCCATCAATAATGGACACTAAAACAACCAAAATTACCTGTTAAATAAACAAATCAAAGGTCAATTATAATCTCCATTTAGTAACTAATCGATACCAGACAAGTCTTTTCAGGAGATTTGCTACCGTACACAAAATACCTAGGGTGCCAATTTGAGATTAGTGATGTTTTCTTAAAAATAAATCTATATTACTTCCTAAAGACCGCCGTGGTGACAAGTTGTTTTGTCAAATATTTTTTTCATTTTCAATTCAGAATAAGTAATCTTTCCTATCTTCTATTTCATAGTAGGAAAACAAATATTCCTTCCTTTTCTTACGTTAGCAATAGCAGTGCTATTATGATGGAAAAGACTGAAACCCTTCCAAATGACAAGAACCATAAGAAATTTGCTAGAACTATAAACATAGACAGATTATCAACCCTAATATTTATGAAAAAAATCATGTCCAAGACAGTTTGAATGCACTGCAAAACGTTTAGACCATCCAAAAGAAGTTAAATTCTTGAAGAAGGGAATAAATATAACACTACTGCTACATGCTAGAGTGGTTCATTGGCTTGTCACCTACAAGAACATAGGTATTGGAAGGAAGTTTGTAGTTTAACGTGACCGTTATTCTCACGATCATGAGCCATGGACAAGAGTATTGGATCGGTGTAGAAGTTCATAGTGCTTTGTAACTTTTGTAATCAACATGTCTTTATTCATGTACAGTACCGGTACAATACAATGTACAATGTACAAGCACAGTTGATTCGATTCCCAGCTCCGTTTAGGGATTTTAGAAATTAATGCAATATAATTGTGAATTAACAATTACAGTGCATTAATTAATTTGTCAATATGGACCAGCTCCGTTTAGGGATTTTAGAAATTAATGCAATATAATTGTGAATTAACAATTACAGTGCTTTAATTAATTTGTCAATATGGACCAGATATTGGATGCAAGTAATCCCAGAATTTTAGAAACTGACGTGAGGGCTGGAACGGGGTCACTCAGTCTCGTGAGGACAATTGAGTAGCTGCCTGACAGTGAGGCAGCCCCCCAGTCACAAAAAACAGATTAATGGCCGAGGGAACCTGATGCGCTGACCATGCCTCACCCCAATTTCTGTAGGCCAAATGACTGGGCAGCGGTTGCTTGGTAGGCCTAGGTTTTCATGGGCTGTAGTGCTACGGGGTTTATGCATAGGCCTCAATCAAATAGATGTCAAGAACAAAGTCTGCAGCATATCAGAAATGACCCATTCACCTTAAAATTGTCCACTGGAAAGTTTCTGGTAACACACATATTATGAAAAAGATGGTATATTGGCTCTCACGGACAATGAATTAAAACTCAGCAATTCTTCTAGGTTTGTGCCGTGTCTTGTGTGGGGTTTCGCCTAGGACACCAAGGGCTCTTGGTGTCCCCGCCCAGACCCCCACTGGAGTAGCGAACTGCGCGCGACCTCCCTCTATATAAGGTGCAACTGCACCTCTTGACTGCGAGAACTAAAAGCCCAAGCAGCCTCAACCTCCCTATGAAGGCTTCCAAAAAGAAGGTATATTGGCTTTCACGGCCAGAGAATTAAAACTCAGCAATTCTTCTAGGTTTGTGCCGTGTATTGTGTGGGGTTTCGCCTAGGACACCAAGCTGGCTCATCGGCGGGCTCTTGGTGTCCCCGCCCGGACCCCCACTGGAGTAGCGAACTGCGTGCTACCTCCCTTTATATAAGGTGCAACTGCACCTCTTGACTGCAAGAACTAAAAACCCAAGCAGCCACAACCTCCCTATGAAGGCTTCCAAAATCATGGTATATTGGCTTTCACGGCCAGCTTGGTGTCCTAGGCGAAACCCCACTCAAGACACGGCACAAACCTAGAAGAATTGCTGAGTTTTTTAACACATATTATGATTTATTTCTAGCGGCACTCCTTACTTGGCGCGGCATCAAATTAATTTAATCATAATTTACAAGAGGACAATCGAAAAAAAGAAAACAAATTAATTCAAAAGAACAAGAATGTTTCACATAATACTTGGAGTATCTTTACCTTGTTATCTCTCGACACGTGCCCATACTTAAACTGTCAGTACTGAACTTACAGCTATTTGTCATGTTATTTTCATTTATATTACCCAAGTCACTACTTTCACTCAAAGATAAAACAATCTTCTACATCACTACTACACTCATCACTTCCACTACCACTGTTTACTAGTAAATTCATATTTCTAGCATCATGAATAACTAAATGGATGTTTAATTATATAAGTCAATACGGAACGACAGAGTGAAGAAAGTAGTGAAAGAAAGAAATATGCTGAAAAGGAAATTAGACTGTGAAAAACAGAAAACAGACAGTAGTCGCAATGAAGCAGAAATTTAACATCTTGCACAGAATTACAGGGACAAGAAGCTTGCAGTCTAACGACTGGTCCAGGAGGAAAAGGATAAGTGTTGGGACGATTTCACTAATAAGATAATGGAGGACAGCCAAGGAAATAAGAAGTTATTGTACAAAGTTATAAGGAACAGAAGGAGCGGGCCTGGAAACATCACGGCATTGGGGACAGATGATGGAAATTTGTTGAGGATGGATGAAGAAATTAGAAATGAAATAAAGAACTATTTTAATGCATTACTAAACGGAGATATAAACAACAATAACAGTGACAATGATTGCAGAGTAGATGCAGGATGTGAAAATCCACATCCAGTGACATGGTTAGAAGTTGAGTCAGAACTGAAGAACATGAGGAGGGGAGGGTTTGATGAACTCCGCTCTGACATATTGACGATGATGATGATGATAATTGTTGTTTTAAAGGGCTTAACATCTAGGTACAACAGATTGCAGAAACTATCGGGGAATAACACTGATGAGTCATTGTGCAAAGATCTTCGAGAAAGTTTTGGAAAAGAGAATTAGGACAAGGATAGAAGGAGGGATGAGGGAAGAACAACATGGCTTCAGAGCAGGAAGGTCCACAGTGGATTTGATTTTTGCTGTAAGGCAGTTACAAGAACAGCACTATGAATATGGAACAGATCTACTGATGGCCTGCCTGGACATTGAGAAAGCATATGACAGTGTATGCAGAAACAAAGTATGGAAGTCCCTGGAGGATAGAGGAGTAGAGAAATGGACTATAAAGAGGATAAAGGAGATGGACAAGGGAAGCGTGAGCTGTGTGAAAGTGGGAGGAGATAGATCAGACTGGTTGGAACAGTGAAACAGCCTGAAACAGGGAAGAGCACTGTCACCGTTACTTTTCATTGTGGTGATGGATGACATAATGACCCGAGTGGCACAAGTAATTGGGGAAGGAAAGATGAAAGCAATGGTGTTTGCAGATGATTTGATGATTTGGGGAAACAAGGAGGAGGAAGTACAGGAACAGTTGGACGTGTGGGAAGGAATAATACAAGGATATGGGATGAACTTTAGCATAAATAAGAGCGAGATGGTGATCACAACAAGGAAGAAGGAAAGAACGACAACGGGAATAACAATTGGTGGGGAACAGCTGAAGAAAGTGGAGAGTTTCAAGTATCTGGGAAGCCTGATACAAGAGAATGGAAGAAACGATAGAGAAATAAATGAGCTGGGGAGGCAGGCAGAAGCATTTCGGAGGAGTGTGAGAAGCATGTTATGGAGCAAGGATGTCCCTCAGAACAGCAAAGAGATCATATATCGGACGTACTATGTCCCTATCCTGACGTATGCCTAGGAGACCTGGGTTATGAAAGGAAGGGAGAAGAGCAAAATACAGTCCAGTGAGATGAGGTTCTTGAGAAGCAGTATTGGAGCTACCAGAATAAGAAATGAGAGGACCAGAGAATTAATGAAGGAGGAACCATTACAGGATGGTATAGAGAAATCTAGACTTCGATGGTATGGACATGTAAAACAAATGGAGGAGAAGAGGATACCCAGGAGAGTACACGAGACGAAGTGGGAAGGAAAGAGACCGAGAGACAGGTGGCTGAAGGGGGTGGAAGAAAGCGTGAGGAAGAGAGGAGAAGACTGGACAAGGGTGGAGGCTGAGAGATGGTGGGAAGACAGAAGACATTGGAGAGGCTTGTGTTCCAAACAGACCCGGCCAGTGGCTGGAAACTGTGCAAGATGATAATTATGATGATGATGATGAACATCTAGGTTATCGGCCCCTAATGGTCTGGGTGATAGGGAAAATGACAATGAAATGGAAACCAGAAAGACAATTAAGTTAGACTGAAAATACTTACAGAATGGAACTCACATTGAAACAACTCACAAAAAGTGGAGTGGAAATACAAAAGGTAATTTAGAAGGAAAATACGCACAAAATGAATAGATTGGAAAAAAAAAAAACGCTCAAAATGTAGGTGAGGTTCAAAATACGGACAAAATGCAATGTAGATTCGAAATACTTACAAAATGCAATTGAAATTCAAAATACTTACAAAATGCAAATGAGATTGAAAATATGTACAAAATGTAATTTAGATTCAAAATACTCACAAAATGCAATCGAGAATCAAAATACTTACAAAATGCCCACCACACAAAATGCAATTTAGATTGAAAATACTTGCAAAATGTGGTTTAGGTTGAAAATAATTACAAAATGCAATTAAAAAAAAAAAAATAAGAAGTCAACCCCTGCCACTATACAGCCCATGACGGGCTAAGGCCGACCAAGTGACCGCTGCCCAGCCACTCGGCCTGCAGATATTGGGGTGACGCGTGATCAGCGTGTCGGGTCCCCTCGGCCGTTAATCTTGGTTTTCGTGATCGGGGCGCTGTCTCACTGTCAGACATCTACTCAATTGTCCTCACGAGGCTGAGTGCACCCCGTTCCAACCCTCACGTCAGTTTTAAAATCCCTGACGGAGCCGGGGATCGAACCCGGGACCTCCGGGTGAGAGGCAGGCGCGCTACCCCAACACCATGGGGCCGGCTACAAAATGCAATTGAAATTCAAAATACTCACAAAAGTGCTGCCCCCTACATTGAAAGACTTACTAAAAAGCAAGTTAGATTGTCAATCCTTACAAAATGCAATTGAGGTTGAAGATACTCGCAAAATGCAATTTAGTTCGAAAATACTTACGAAATTGAATTTAGAGGGAACATACGCAAGAAAACAAATATAGATTCAAAATACAAGATGCAATTTAGATTCAAAATACTTACAAAATGCAATTTATATTGAGAACACCTACAAAATGCAATTTAGGTTGAAAGTACTCACAAAATGCAATTGAAATTCAAAATACCCACGAATTGCAATTTAGATTCAAAATACTTGCAAAAATGCAATTTAGATTGAAAATGTCGGTAAAATGCAATTGGGGTTGAAAATACTACAAAATGCAATTGAAAATCAAAAAACTCACAAAATGCAAGTGAAAATCAAAATGCTTTCAAAATGCTTACAAAATGCAATTTAGATTGAAACTACGTGTAAAATGTAATTTAGATTGAAAAAAAAAAAGCTTTTAAAACGGAATTTACATTGAAAAGACGTACAAAATGTAATTGAAAGCGAAAAGACATACAAAATGTGAAAGAAAAAGAAGGTGGAACCCTCGAAGAATGAGGGATCCGGAAAGATGAGAGAAGGGCCAATTAAGGTGGGAAAGGAAAAGACTCCCAAGGCCTCGGATACCCTAATACTGTCGAGGTCGGAAGAACAAGAGTTGACCAAGGGAGGCCGATAGGAAAGAAGACGGAGAGGAGTCCAGCACAAGTAAGTGGAAGCAATGCCGAACTCAGCTGGGGCTCTGACAAATGTTGAAAGCAGCTGGAACACTGGGATTAAATAGGTTGTATCGAGTACTGTTGATCATCTGGAAACGTGGAAAGAGAACAGGATCTCAGAAGACTGGAGGAAAAAGTGATCATCCCCCTTTTCAAAAACGGAAATAGGAGAAAATGTGGAAATTACAGAGGCATCACCCTTCTATCACATTCACTGAAGATCCTTGAAAAAATAACAGAAAAGAGAATAAGAAAGATAGTAGAGCCACTTCTAGAAGGACAACTACATGGATTCAGGAAGCATCAAAGTACAACAGACCCCATCTTCGCTGTGAGAATGTTAGCAGAGAAGTAATGGTAGCGTGGAAATAACCTGGTGATGGTATTTTTGGACATTGAAAAGGCTTATGATAGTATCCCAAGAAAAAAGATCTGGGAATGTCTGGAAGATATGCATGTGCCAAATTACTTGATTGACAAAGTGAAGATGCTATATCAAAAGTGCTATAGATGTGTCCAGATAGGAAATGGAAGATCAGAGTGGTTTGAAACACAGAGAGGAGTCCAACAAGGAAGTGCCATATCACCACTTTTATTAATCATATTAATGGATCGGATCCTTAGCTTGCCACGGTGGGTGAGTGGATATCGTGTCGGTCTACTAACCCGAAGATTGCAGGTTCGCTCCTGACCGTGGTAAGTGATTTTTGAAAGGCGGCAAAAATACGATACGCATGTCATACGATGTTGGCATGTTAAAGAACCCATTTCAATTCAGTAGGCCAAGTTCATAATGGCAAAATTAATCTCGGGAGTTTCCGCCAGCACAAAGTTCCTCATTTCTCTACTAGAAAGCGCTATAGTGTTCAAGGAGGTTAGATATCTAACATCTTGACTTTCATAGTCAAGGAACAACGAAATTCGACATGCAAGCTACCCTCTGGGTGTCAAATAACAAAGCTTGCACCTGGCACCCGAGGCCATACGATATTATTATTATTATTATTATTATTATTATTATCGGACCTTTGGGTGTGGCGAACCCATCGTACAAATAGCCTAAATATGATAGTGTGAGAGTCGAGGCCTCGGATGGAGGTCCTTGATTCACGCCCCGACCCAGATCACTGGAACCGGGAAATGATGAAGAAGAATTATTATTATCGGATCCTTAAATCTATTAAGGAAGCTGACAGCGAATCGAACGCCCTTGTATCTGCAGATGACGTTCTGATATGGGGAGAAACGGAAGCTGAAGTACAAAAGAAGCTCACTTCCTGGAACAACAAGTTTAAGGAGTTCCAGCTAAACATCAGCAAAACCAAGACCGTAGAAATGACTATCAACAAGAGATGGTACCAATTCTAACATCTTTTTGAAAGGAACTAAATTAGATTCTGTCTTGAACTTCAAATATCTCGGAAGCACCATCTCAAAGGATAACACTGTTCGGCAAGAAGTACTCAACAGGACACAGAGAGCTTCAAATTTTTACAGTCAAGTGAGAAACCTATCATGGGACAGCAACATAGCCCTGAAAGGAAAATTAACCATGTTCAATACTTACTTTGTACCAATTGTGGTTATTTATTTATTTATTTATTTATCGTATGGCTTTTAGTGCCGGGAGTGTCCAAGGACATGTTCGGCTCACCAGAGTCTGTAGCTGCATCCAGCGGATACCCTTAGGATGAGCTACAAGTTCCGTTCAATTTAAAGTAGTTCCAACGTTTGCTACCAGATATCAATGATACCTAGTGGTGAACGTTGGAACTTTGATAGACTGTTCTGACCCAACAATTTAGCTTCACACAAGTTTAGTCTTTACTTTAGTCTTTACCGGCTTTACTTCCCCTCCAAAGGAAGGCATACTGAAGGATTTTTAACGCTCTTAAAAAATCTGACGACTTCGGCCGCGTTTGTACCCGCTATCTTGGGCACAGCTATTCAGCATGCTACCAACTACGTCACCGAAGCCGCTACCAATTCTGGTGTATGGACTGGAGACATGTACTTTACTGGATAAAGACATTAACAAAATCCAAGCAACAGATATGAAATTCATTAGAACCATGAATCAAAAGACCAGAGAAGACAAGAACAGAAACGAAACAAATAGGAAAGAAGCTGGGATACAGGAAACTGCTGCAAATGTTATAGAGAAGCGTAGACTCCAGTGGTATGGACATATGATGCGAATGAATAACACTAGAACAGCAAGGGACTACTTCAATAGAAAACTGAAAGGGAAAAGACCGAGGGAAAGACCCAGAAAACGAAGGATTGAGATTGTGAAATCAGAAGTGGAGAAAAAAGGGCTGAAATGGGAAGAAGTTGTAGAACGAAAGTTGTACAATGACAGAAAGCAGTGGCGAGCGCTTGTCTACCGCACCCGGGAAACTGGAGACGGAAAAGGATGATGATGATGATGACGATGATGAATATGGAGCAACATGGAGTCAATTATTCCAGGAGATCACAAATAACTCCATTAAATTTTGTTACAATTGTAAACAAACCTCGAACACCATAGTGTCATGTGCCGGCCGATTGCCGCCAAAATGTTGCATCCCCTTATATTTTTATATTTCCACGAACACTGTACAGCCAAGTTCCCCGGAACGTCATTAAAATTGTGACTTACTTATGGGCCACCCTGTACCTACGGGTCGCGCCAGCCCAGAGTGTTCTAGAAGCATTTAAAAATCCGCTGATTATTCGAGAACATTTGAACGGTGGATTATACCACCCCTCTCCAGACAAATTCACTGGCGTGCCTTGGGCGATCA
The DNA here is from genome assembly GCA_946902985.2 of Meconema thalassinum. NCBI lineage: Eukaryota > Metazoa > Arthropoda > Insecta > Orthoptera > Tettigoniidae > Meconema > Meconema thalassinum. The sequence continues at coordinate 1,216,443,837 of OX336388.2, forward strand.
TATGGCCGTGAACAATGATGAAGTTGGTTTTGGTGCGCATTTGCAGAGACTCGCTCTTCGAGTCTGAGTGCAAGGTACTATGCGGCACATGAAGGGCAAGCTTGTCTGCTTCCAGCCATGTGACGGAAAGGTTGTATGTGGCGCGGGGTCCTCGGTCCCCGCGCTTGGACGAAAGGGTAGCTAGCCGGCCCACTTATGGAGTATCAAAGATATTGTGATGAATAATAACTTTATGCAAACTACAAACTATTCTTTCGTCAGCTCGAACATTGGATTTTGGTATTTTTATTAACCTTAGTTCAGTGACCTCAGTGCGGGTACAATGTGGTCGCGCCAAAGGATTTTAGTTCACAAAGTAGCTTGCCACATGGTCCTCGTTTCTTTAGTTGTTTGGAGCTCTACTCTTGCTAGTTTAACTTAATTCCTTGATTTCTTTGCAGGCTTATGGCTGAGTTGCCAAGCACTTAAATATCGGTAGGTTACAGTGCTATACCATTCTTGCATCGTTATGCCCAACTCAGGAGCACGGTTGAACCTGTTTAGCTGATGTGTTGGCCTTCTTTTCCTTCCAAAATCTCTTCATCCTCTCGCTGAGCGCCTTTCTTCGGTCTTCTGTCCAAGTTATGGTGGCCCTGGTGTTGGGTTTGTCTTCAAATTGGTGATTGTCGATTAGGGTTCTGAATTTGCATCTGTCCTGTATAATATTGTCTGAAATGTTGATTTCCTGGAGATCTGTTTCAATTTCACATAGCCAGCTGTTCTTGGTTTTTAGTGACAGGGCCAAGTTGAGAATTCTTTTAGTCAATCTGTCATTGTTCATTCTGATAATTTGCCCGTAAAATTTCAATCGTCTTTTCCGAAAAGTATGAGACATTTTTTCACATTGGCGATATATTTCCTGGGATGACTTTTTCCTCCAGATTCCCTCTATAAAAACTGGGCCAAAAATTTTTCGTAAAATTTTCCTTTCTTGTTTTTCAATCTCTTTGGTTAAAGATTTGCCACCAATGATTAAGGTTTCTGATGCATATAACGCCTCCGGTTTGATTACTGTATTATAATGTCTAAGTTTTGCTTTCCGAGATATTGATTTTTTGTTATACCTATTCCAAGTGATTCTGTAAGCTTTCTGTAATTTGGAAATTCTCTCTTTATTTGCTTCACGGTTTAAACCAGAGGGCTGAATAATTTCTCCCAGATATTTGAATTCGTTCACTTGAAAGATTTTGCCGAATTTAGTTCTCATAGGTTGTCCATCCAAGTATCGTGAGGCTCCTTCCATGTACTGAGTTATCAATTAATATGATAAAATTGGTCCGGCTAGATCAAACATAAAATGCCAGCGTTTCGCCCCGGTGTGCCGTTGGGCTCGTCAGTTGGTACAGACACACCTCACCAATACGCATGGCTAGCACATACTGAGAAGGCCATCACAAGACACAAAATACAAGTAGTATTGACGTCACGAGTGATGCCAATGTGCTACGGAAGTCAAGCTCCCTTTCATAAAACAAAAACCTTACCTTGGCAATCCAAATAGGTTATGAACATTCCTGAATGGGAATATGATGTTATTTCCGTTTGATCAGATAAATTATCAATTAATATGATAAAATTGGTCCGGCTAGATCAAACATAAAATGCCAGCGTTTCGCCCCGGTGTGCCGTTGGGCTCGTCAGTTGGTACAGACACACCTCACCAATACGCATGGCTAGCACATACTGAGAAGGCCATCACAAGACACAAAATACAAGTAGTATTGACGTCACGAGTGATGCCAATGTGCTACGGAAGTCAAGCTCCCTTTCATAAAACAAAAACCTTACCTTGGCAATCCAAATAGGTTATGAACATTCCCGAATGGGAATATGATGTTATTTCCGTTTGATCAGATAAATTATCAATTAATATGATAAAATTGGTCCGGCTAGATCAAACATAAAATGCCAGCGTTTCGCCCCGGTGTGCCGTTGGGCTCGTCAGTTGGTACAGACACACCTCACCAATACGCATGGCTAGCACATACTGAGAAGGCCATCACAAGACACAAAATACAAGTAGTATTGACGTCACGAGTGATGCCAATGTGCTACGGAAGTCAAGCTCCCTTTCATAAAACAAAAACCTTACCTTGGCAATCCAAATAGGTTATGAACATTCCCGAATGGGAATATGATGTTATTTCCGTTTGATCAGATAAATTATCAATTAATATGATAAAATTGGTCCGGCTAGATCAAACATAAAATGCCAGCGTTTCGCCCCGGTGATCTAGCCGGACCAATTTTATCATATTAATTGATAATTTATCTGATCAAACGGAAATAACATCATATTCCCATTCGGGAATGTTCATAACCTATTTGGATTGCCAAGGTAAGGTTTTTGTTTTATGAAAGGGAGCTTGACTTCCGTAGCACATTGGCATCACTCGTGACGTCAATACTACTTGTATTTTGTGTCTTGTGATGGCCTTCTCAGTATGTGCTAGCCATGCGTATTGGTGAGGTGTGTCTGTACCAACTGACGAGCCCAACGGCACACCGGGGCGAAACGCTGGCATTTTATGTTTGATCTAGCCGGACCAATTTTATCATATTAATTGATAATTTATCTGATCAAACGGAAATAACATCATATTCCCATTCGGGAATGTTCATAACCTATTTGGATTGCCAAGGTAAGGTTTTTGTTTAATGAAAGGGAGCTTGACTTCCGTAGCACATTGGCATCACTCGTGACGTCAATACTACTTGTATTTTGTGTCTTGTGATGGCCTTCTCAGTATGTGCTAGCCATGCGTATTGGTGAGGTGTGTCTGTACCAACTGACGAGCCCAACGGCACACCGGGGCGAAACGCTGGCATTTTATGTTTGATCTAGCCGGACCAATTTTATCATATTAATTGATAATTTATCTGATCAAACGGAAATAACATCATATTCCCATTCGGGAATGTTCATAACCTATTTGGATTGCCAAGGTAAGGTTTTTGTTTTATGAAAGGGAGCTTGACTTCCGTAGCACATTGGCATCACTCGTGACGTCAATACTACTTGTATTTTGTGTCTTGTGATGGCCTTCTCAGTATGTGCTAGCCATGCGTATTGGTGAGGTGTGTCTGTACCAACTGACGAGCCCAACGGCACACCGGGGCGAAACGCTGGCATTTTATGTTTGATCTAGCCGGACCAATTTTATCATATTAATTGATAATTTATCTGATCAAACGGAAATAACATCATATTCCCATTCGGGAATGTTCATAACCTATGTACTGAGTTTTCTCATAAGAAATTTGAAGTCTCGTTTTGATGGCAATTTCATGTAATTTCTCAATGGAATGAATTGCTTCTTGCCTGTTATTAGAAAGGATTGCTATGTCATCAGCAAAGGCCAAACAATGTACATGAATTCTATCTTTGAGTAGTCTGCCAAGGGTTATTCCCTTAGTTTCCTTTTCCCAGGTCCTGATTATCTTCTCAATTACGAGGTTGAACAGTAACGGAGATAATCCGTCTCCTTGGCGAACCCCAGTGTTAATTGCAAAAGGCTCAGATATTTCGCCGAGGAATTTAACTTTTGAAGTAGTGCCAGTTAATGTTTGTCTGATTAATTCTCTTGTTTTTCTATCCACTTGAAATTCTTCTAGAGTATTGAAAAGTGTTTGATGATCTATAGAGTCATATGCTTTTCCGAAATCTACAAAGGTAATGACTGTCTGTCTGGTTTTGCGCATTTGTAGGATAGTTTTGAGATTAAGAATTTGTTCCGTACACGATCTTCCTTTTCGGAAACCTGCCTGGTATTCTCCAATCAGACGGTCTGTTTGTTTCTCAAGTCTAGTGAGCAGGGCTTTGGAGAAAATTTTATAAATAACTGGTATCAAGGAAATTCCTCTATAATTATTGATGTTGGTTTCATCCCCTTTCTTGTGCAGTGGATGGATTAGCGCACATTTCCAATCCTCAGGTATTTCTTCGGTGATCCAAGAATTGAGTGGATTTTCCGGGCTACGTTCTCACCACCTATCTTCAGCATTTCGGCAATTATACCATCTTCCCCTGGGGCTTTATTATTTTTGAGTCATGGATTATTTCTTTAATTTCTTCCAATGTTGGGGGTTCTGAATCTTGGTTGGATGTTTTTTTTTTTTTTTTTTTTTTTTCAAAGAAGACTTGTTCTTTAGGGGATTCACAGTTTAAAAGATCCTTGAAATAATCTGCTAGAAGTTTGCAATTTTCTTGATTATTTGTTTCCAATGTCCCATCCGGGCGTTTGAAGCAAAGACTGGGTGCCTAATAATTTGATAATTCTTCTCTGAATGTTTTGTAGAAGTTTCGTGTATTGTTTTTAGTAAAATCTTGTTCAATTTCAGCCAATCTGTAGTGATCGTACTTGCGTTTTTTAGATCTGATGATTTTAGAGGTTTGTTTCTGTACTTTGGTGAATTCATGACAATTTTGTTCTGTTTTGTGAGAATTCCAATTCTGCCAGGCTTTAATTCTGAAGTTTATGGCCTTGTCACAGGTTTCGTTCCACCACCTATGCTTGCGTTTCCTGGGCGGTGTGCCAATGTTTTGAGAAGCTTTCGAAAGTATATCTTTGAGTTCTAACCAGCCAGAAGAATCGTGAGTAGGGATACTTTCTTGGAAAGTACTGGCGTTCTGTTTAAGAAATTCTTGTTATTTTTGGTTTGGACCTGTTTGGTTGAAATTTTACCTTGATTAATGATAGATGGTGGTCAGAGTCAATGACTCCTTTCTTGACTTTGACATTCATAATTTCTTTTTGATTCTTTTTGGAAATAGCCACATGATCTATTTGAAATTCTCCTAAGTGAAAATTAGGGGATATCCAGGTCTTTTTCTTGTGTGGAAGTGCCAGGAAATGTGTTGACATTAGTTTGAGATCAAAAGTTTTGCAAAAATCAAGTAATCTTTCTCCATTTCCTATTGTGTGCTGGATATAGTCCTACAATAGTCCTGAATTTCCTTTCTCTACCAATTTGGGCATTAAAATCTCCCAAGAGGATTTTTATGTGATGATTTGGAATGATGGCAGTAGTTTCTTCCAGCAGTTCCCAGAAGTCTTCCACCTTTTGTGGATCTTTACGATTGTAGTTGTTGGTGGGTCCATGCGCATTAATAAGCGTATAAGCTTTGTTTCCTGATTTAACGGATAGTGTTGAAACTCTTTCAGAAGGCGAGGAAAAGTTAAGCACTGAGTTTATAATGTTTTTTCTGACAGCGAATCCAGTGCCAAATTGTAGTGGCTTCATATGGAGGGAGATTGCTGGCTTGCCTTTATAAATTCTATAATTTCCTGATTCAAAATGATTTTCATCCGTGTATCTGGTTTCCTGTAGTGCTAAAATTTGGATGTTGAAGTTATCCAACATGTCTGTTAATTGTTTTAACTTGCCAGTTTTCCGAAGTGTGTTGATGTTTAAGCTACCAATGAAAGTTTTGCATTTTGGGCGAAGAGATTTGGGAAGCTCCGATACATTCCCGCATGATGTTCTCGGTCCCCCAGAATCCGATGACCGAGAAAAATAACTAGTATGTCTACTAGGGCCTGGGGTAGTTATATTGTAGGTTGTTTCCATCATGCTAACAAGTTGAAAGTAGTGGAGACATCGATCTATGTCGGTGTCATGGTTACAACTGAAGTAGTGAGCTTCAGAGGTTGCTGAAGATGTTGTCAAGCTGTGCCTGTTTTTGGTCCGCGAGAGGTATTTTATTTCCCTCAAACCCTACGGACAAGTCCGGCGAGCCTCCCTATCCGCCACCTGAGACGGGCCCGATAGGGGAACAGACTGAAACCCCCACGGGCAGTGCCATACCATTATTATTATTAAGATTTTCCTTTCAGGTTTTCACTACCTCCAATATTGACCAATAAAAACATTTACTTAGATACTGTATATTGATGTGCATTTTGCAAGGGTAACAGTTTGCTTAATAATGGGGTGGCATAACCCTTGTCATTGTCGCCTGTTGTTCGTCATTGTTGTTGGCTCCACCAGGGCATTGTCGTCCCGGCAGTCGGGCTATCTATTGCCAGCCACCGTGGAGACTGGTCGTGTGGTGTTGCGTGCTTGGCGCGGGTAGATTTCAGTTATGACCCGAGTTTAAATAATTTGTTCTTCGGCCGAAGAAAGTAATATTCTGATTTCTGATTCTATGAGCCAGGCGGTGCTCAAGCTTAATTGATTTCATCTTCAATGTTTCAAGTGGAGGTTTCAACTTTTTCTACGCCACGATGGTGGTGTTAAGCGTTGCAAGTGGTGACTGTCTCATGTTGAACCTATTTTTCCCCGGCTCGCATCGTGTAGGTACTCAGCCAATTTAATTTTATTTTTGTGTGTCATTTCCCGCCCCAGGGTTGATTAGTTCTGTTAGGCAGTGTTGTGTTTTTTGGTCAAAAAACAACAAAGTCAACCCTTGGCACTATACAGCCCATGAAGGGCCTAGGCCGACCAAGCGACCGCTGCCCAGCCATTTGGCCTGCAGATATTGGGGTGACGCGTGATCAGCGCATCAGGTCCTCTCGGCCGTTAATCTTGGTTTTCGTGATCGGGGCGCTGCATCACTGTCAGACAGCTACTCAATTGTCCTCACAAGGCTGAGTGCACCCTGTTCCAACCCTCACGTCAGTTTTAAAATCCCTGATGGAGCCGGGAATGGAACCCAGGGCCTCCGGGTAAGAGGCAGGCGCGCTACCCCAACACCACGGGGCCGGCTGTGTTATTTGGTGTTTGTTAGAAATAACATTCATTTTAGGTTCCGTATTGACAGTATTATGTAAAAATAAGACTTTTCAATTTTTCTGCCTATTCAATACCTTTAATTTTAACAACTTTTAGGGGTACATGTTTCAGGCCCTACAATGGTCCCTTCCTCAGCCCATACTCCTTCATTTAGGACACATCTTAAATAAACAACATCGATGCTCTCAACATGATAAAAAATACGATGTACATATAAACAATTTAAAACACTAATTAAGAACTAATAAAAACAACATGCAAAGGTTATCAAACTCACAGGTACACTTATTGCACATGTTTGTATCCTGTGGTTATGAAGATGACATCATTTAACACTCATAACACCTTGTTGATACAAAAACTTGATGTGACGTTGAATTGTTCAATGTCTATAATTCTATTTTACTATACTCCTTAAAAGGCGTATTTATACTGTCTTTGAAGCATACTTAAAAACACTTCTTTCCTAACGATGTGACTGTTGGATGTATTGAAAAGCTATTGTTGAAAATTTTAGCCATGATTGAGTGCATCAAATGGATCATTTGGCGGTCTTATTTTGAAAAAATTGAAAAATTCTTCTGTCAACGGTACCTGAAATGAGTAACGCGAAAATATCTGACTACGAATCAGCAAGAAAAGGAAATATAAATGACAAATCATCCAAAGCTAAAGAAAAGTTTGAAAAATATACGGAAACAAGTTAAGATCGGCGTTTAACATTGGGAGAGACGGCCTACAGAGTGAGGAAGGGGGGGGAGTGAGGGGGGAGGTTAAAGGAAGGGTAAAATAAAGGGTAAGGGAAACATGGTGAGATTAAGAAGGGATGGAAAACAAATGGTGCACCGTTTAAAAAAAACCTTAAACAGCCCCTGCCCCTCCCTTCCTCACTACATAGGCTGTCTCTCCCAATGCTAATCCAGTAGTGGCTAGCAGCTCACACTCAGTGGAGCACTGACCTCCCTGTGATCCTGCAACAGCTGTTTCATTTGACATCGGTAAGTCGCTTTTCAAATAACACGCACACAGTAAATGTCCTCTTTTCTTCAATTCTGCGATCAAACTACCGGTTTTCTTCTTCTGGGAGCAATATCCACATTACGACTTGGAAACAAGACGGCGCCGATCCTAACTTGTTTCCGTATATTTTTCAAACTTGTCTTTAGCTTTGGATGATTTGTCATTTATATTTCCTTTTCTTGCTGATTCAAACTCAGATATTTTCACGTTACTCATTTCAGGTACCGTTGACAGAAGAATTTTTCAATTTTTTCAAAATAAGACCGCAAAATGATCCATTTGATGCACTCAATCATGGCTAAAATTTTCAACAATAGCTTTTCAATACATCCAACAGCCACATCGTTTGGAAAGAAGTGTTTTTAAGTATGCTTCAAAGACAGTATAAATACGCCTTTTAAGGAGTATAGTAAAATAGAATTATAGACATTGAACAATTCAACGTCACATCAAGTTTTTGTATCAACAAGGTGTTATGAGTGTTAAATGATGTCATCTTCATAACCACAGGATACAAACATGTGCAATAAGTGTACCTGTGAGTTTGATAACCTTTGCATGTTGTTTTTATTAGTTTTTAATTAGTGTTTTTAATTGTTTATGTGTATATCGTATTTTTTTTATCATGTTGAGAGCTTCGATGTTGTTTATTTAAGATGTGTTCTAAATGAAGGAGTATGGGCTGAGGACGGGACCATTGTAGGCCCCGAAACATGTACCCCTAAAAGTTGTTAAAATTAAAAGTATTGAATAGGAGGAAAAATTGAAAAGTCTTATCTTTACATTTGGTGTTTGTTCATTCCTTGGTTTTCGTTGTTGTATTTTTGCTTATTCAAGAATATATTTGTCATTTATTTTAAACTTTTGGCATAACTTCCTTTTGCCTTTTCCCCTTACCCACGCCTCCGGGCAAAATTCCCAGCACACCACTCAATGGGCATTCTGCCCCAAGTCCCCTCTCCCTGTCTCAGGTAGCTTAAAATCTAGGCAGGGGGATGGCGGAACTTATCTTTCTCTAGGACGGGACCCCTTCCGGACCAAAGGTGGATACATCATACACATGTTATTGGGTCATTCAAAATAACCTACTAAAATAATATGCAACATTTGTTGGACCTAATATTTACCGCCACATTTGCAAGAAAGGTCCATCTTCCTGCCATTTTACAGCAATGAAAAATACCATTACAAATTCCAAGCAGCAAACATTACAAAATAAATGTCTCGGTGCACCATTGCACCAAGCCCACTACGAGTGAATCTCGCCAGTGGGCAAAGTGTTATGCCATGCACTCAGGGAGATTAAAGTACATGTAAGTAGTGAAGTGTAAGCAAAAACAACCTACCTGATGCTCAACTGACTGGGCCTTCAATACCTCCAAAGCTTCCTTTGACTGCTGGACAGTAAATGCGATACTTCCTGGCTTCATAATACCAGCCTTCTGCCATGCAATATCTTCAATTCTATCTCCTAGCAAGCTTATATGGTCCAAGCCTAGTGATGTAATTCCCACAGCCTGCACTTTCCTGTACACACACACACACATAACCTTAAAATTATTCATACAAAATAGCACAAAATCCCAGGAAGAAAAGGAAAGTTGCAAAAAAATAAATGGAAATGGAGAGAAGGAGCTGTATAATCCCTGCATTTTTAGCCTATGTTCACTATATGAAATACAGGCTTATGAGATCACCTTAGTTATTGAGGTTATAAGTGGTGGAACAGCAAGGTCATCTGCCCCTTAAGATCATCTTGTGTGTGTGTGTCTCTTTCCCTAATAAAATGTGTTTCTTTCCCTAATAAAATCTAAACAACTGGAGTACTCTCAATGAAACTCAATAAGGACTTACTACTACCTCATCCAACCTCGACCGTGCCTTTTAAATGTTAATAAGTATGATCAATCCAATGTGGTGGCCACTGGTATTCAATATCAACCTGAAATTGTGTACGATGATAGAGGATACCAAGATAAAGTCACCTATATGACTTCCAAGAAACTGGTAAGAACAAAACCAATATGGCAGCCAAGCTTAGTTTTAATATTTAAATGGACTTGGCTCAAACAAGCGCAGTAAATCTTTACATAAGGCTTAATGTACTGGCAATCAATTTAATTCAATTGTCTTGGTGAACTCAAGATGGTGGCTGTGCATTATTTTAAAATTATGTTTTTATTTCTTGTGTCCTAATAAAGCGATTGAAGTGAAAGTTTGTATAATGAACCATCATAATAATCTTCCATCTACTGGTACAGTATATACTCTATGGCCTACATATAAGACAAACCAACATAGCAGCCATGCAATATATTTCACCGATTCTCAATATCTACGATTATATTCATCATCATCGGTTTGCAGTCCTAAGACTGATCAGTTGCCATAAAAATATGTCCAGATCGTCCTGTCATTTGCCGCTTCCTGCATCGAATTATAATGCTGTGTTTGGATGTCGTTTAGGATTTGTTTAAGGAAGGTATTTCTAGGTCTTCCTCGTGGATATTTTCCCTCAATGAACCTTTCTGCGACAGTTCTCATTAAATTGGAGGGCGCATTGTGTGACCCTACCATGCAAGACGACGTTTACGGATTGTGCGAAGAATTGATCTCCGTTGGTTCACGGTGTCGAGAACCGTGATGTTCGATATCTTGTCTCTCCACGTCACATTTATCATCTTACGATAGCACCACATCTCAAAAGCTTCAAGACTGTTCTTTTCATTTTTATTTAGTGTCCACGTTTCACAGGCATACAATGCAACTGTCCATACAAAATCATGTAGCATTCTCATTCGGAGGGAAAGCTTAAGCCAACTGGTACACAGTAATCTCCTCTTCTGTATAAAAGCTAGTTTTGCCTGAGCAATGCAGCATTTAACCTCAGTGATGCACCTTCCGTCCTCTGCAATCTTTTGACCTCGGTAAGTGAAGGATTTGGCTTGTTGTATGTCCGAGTTGTTAATCTTTAATCGAAGAGGTTTTGGAGATTTTGAAACTGTCATGCATTTTGTCTTTGAGGTGTTTATTTCCATGCAACTCTTGACAGCATTGCCTGCTAAGTATTAGATGGGCTGCCAGCTAGAATAGCCTGATCATCTGCGAACTTAATTACATTTATGGGTATTCCATTGATCTTCACTCCTAAACACGTGTCTTCTAAAGCTTCTGCCATCAACTCACCAAAAGCATTAAACAGAATTGGGGAGAGAGGACATCCTTGTCTTACTCTTTTTCTGATAGGAACTGGATTAGCAAGATCTTCTCTTAAACGTACAATTGCATTTTGACCATTATAGAGGACCCATATGACAGAGTTGTTTTTCGACTTCTATGCTCCTTAATAATGGGAATAGTTAATGCCAGAAAACTCTATCAAATGCCTTTTCATAGTCAATGAAGCATATATACAGATTTCGGCTCCTGCTCATCATACGTTCTCCGAGGATTCTAAGAATGCCAATGGCATCTCGGGTACCAACTCCTCGACGGAAACCAAACTGTGTTTCTTGGATGTAGCCATAGACTGCCCCTTCCACTCTTTTCTTTATGATTTGGATCATAATTTTGGATGCATGAGGAATCAAACTAATTGTTCTGTACATACTGCAGTTGGTTGTATTTGCTTTCTTTGGTATAGGGACCATGATGGAGTTTCGAAATTCAGATGGCCAAATACCCTTTTCGTAGATTGTTTGCGATAGGTCATTTAGTTTTTCAATAATTATATCATCAGCAGACTTGATTAGTTCACTAGTGATGTTATCGATGCCTGAAGCTTTCTCTTTTGGTAATGACCTCATTGCCAACTCAAATTCACTTTTAGTCACAAACAAAGGTACAACTAAACTTGTATGTGACTCATTTGTATGTACGTACTCTAATTCTTCATTGTACAGAGTCTTAATGTACATTTCCCAGTGGTTCCTTATTTGTGTTTCATCAGTAATGATTGAACCTTAGTTGTCACGCAATGCTGTGGTTAGAGTTCTTTTTGGTAAGTGGCATATTTTCCTTGCTGTTTTTAGTGCCAAGCTGCCCTTTCCATGCCTTTCCAGTTCTTCGCATTTTTGTAGGAGCCATTTTTCTTTGGCATTTCTACAGTCTCGATCTATTTAATTTTGAAGCCTTCTGTATGCTATTCTCCCTTCACTTGTATTGACCTGTTTCAGTCTCCTCCTTTCTTTGACCTGTGTTATCCACGGTTGTCTGGGAGTGCCTGATGGATTTCCCAGTACTTCTTCTGCAGCCTCTGGGATGGAGTTCTTAATTGTCAACCATTTGATATTGACATCCTGTGACGATGTGCCCGTGTCCAAAGCATCGTCTTCTCCAACCTTCCTAGTTATAGCTTCCCTGAATTCTGTACGCTTAAGTTCATCACATAAAGAAGTGGTGTTCCACTTTGGTCTGTTACTGGTCTTCATCAACATTTTCCACCTTAACCACAGTTTGATTCTTAACATATTGTGATCTGTGTTGGCGTCAGCTCCAGGTAGTGTCACAGACTTTTTTGTTTAATTTCTGTAACGATGTTTCACCAGTATGAAATCTATTTGGCATCGAAAATGATCTCCTGGGCTCTTCCATTTATATAGGCGTCTTGGTAGGGCTTTAAAGGTGTTCGTTATCACATATCCTTCTTGTTTGCAGAAATCTATTAGTCTCTGGCCTCTCTCATTCCTTCTTCCTAACCCAAATTGTCCAACACATGGGTTTTCAGAACCTTCACCGACTATGGCATTCCAGTCTCCCATGATGATGACATTGTCACTAGCTCTCGTGTGTTCCTGAAGGAAGTCTTCAACCTCATCATACATATCCTCGACTTCCTGATCTTCACTACTAGATGTAGGAGCATAGATCTGCAGGGCTTCCATCCACTCACTCGTCCAAAAATAGTGAAATAGTGAGCGTTTTATTTCAGAAAAGTGAAAAAAAAAAGTTGAGTTTTTGTATAAAAAGTGAGTAAATAGTGAGTCAACTCATAGCATTATTCGCATTTATGGCCGTAGGCCTATATCTGGTTCATAATTTTAACTTTTGTTGATATCTGTAGGCGCAATTAGGGGGGGGGGCCTTGGGTGGCTAAGCTCCCCAAAACAAACCATTGCCCCCCAAAAATGTGACAAAACTGTATTGAAATAGACAAAATTTTTAAGAATGTGTATCTGAAAAACAAATTGTGCCTATGTTAATAATATCTCTGAGTACTGTTTGTGATTTTTTCGTCGATCGCTGCACGGCTCCGGCTGTGGTATTTCACCATGGAAGCTTCTTATGCTTTCTAGCCGCCTGACTCGCTGCCGGCAGCGGTGGCAGAAAAACGAACTACCCATTCATGGGTATATTTTGGGTCATTTATCTGATTGTGCACGAGACCAATTTTAACGCAGAATATGACCAGTTTTGAAAAAAAGTGAGAATAGTGAGTAATTTTTATCAAATACTGTAGGGAAAAAAGTGAGGCTGCTTTGAAAATAGTAAATAATAGTGAGAAAAGTGAGTCGCTGGAAGCCCTGGAGATCTGGACAATGACTGTGTCTACAGGAATTGATTTGAGTAGTATTGCCATCAATCTGTGATTTATTACTATAACATATTTCAGAGCAACAGTAGCTTTTTTATCCAACAGGAGAATGAGACACCTCCTTGGCCTTTGAGACTTCCAGAGTGCACCACTCTATAATCATCACTTTGAAATTCCCCTTGATCAGGCAGTCTTGCTTCGCACAATCCTAATACACTGATACTGTGACCCATTGCCTCCATTTTGATGTTTTCTAGTTTACCTACTCTAAGCATTGTACGAACATTCCACGCAGCATTTTTTATGCAAGGTTTTCGCTTGATGACGACCTGGGAAGCCTTGCCTCCTCCCCTGGCGGGCCCAATTACCGGTTGACGCCAGTTTCCGGAGTTGCGAGCTACCGTTATCTTTGATATGTACATCTCATGGCATTTTCCTGGTAAATTAAGTGAGGTGGTTTCCCCTTGCCTTCCTCACCAGCAATAGCCCATCTCGGGATAATTTGCGCCAGCCATTGTTCCACACCAACAGGATCTTCTGCCAGCCACGTTGGTGATACCAACCGTTGACTTATGTTCCTCCTCCTAGTATCTCCTTCAGGAGACGTTGCTGACCCATCTCCTTTGATTGATCGATTTTAGTGACATTTCCTTCACTAAGGGCCATCACCCTCCTAAGGTAGCTCGTCCGTCCTAAGCCGTTGGCTCCCTTAGGGTATCAGGTTATTTACCGCCGCCCAACATTCGACGTTCAGTCGCTGGCAGCACGATCTACTCCATTACCGTAGCAGGTTATCCTGGCCAGACTTAAACAATTATATGAGTCGTCTAGTATCAAAACCGGCCAAGTCACAAAATTTACGCAAATGAGTTAAGGTTATCAATTTGAAGTAGAAGTATAGCACTATCAGGCAAAACAAGAATATGCTTCAAAATCGTCCATGTCTTCATGTTATAGAGCACTGAATTCTTCGTCGTGCAACAAAATGGGCCAAGTCATGCAGGCAGTGCTTTCATAACCGGCCATGTCAAAGAACGAGTAGCAATTATAATTTTAAAAATATATAATGAACCACCATTGTATTCTTCATTTTCTGGCATATAAAACAATCAAGGCAGCCAAGCAAAATATTTCACCGGTTCTCAATATCTCCGAAACTATTACAGCAATCAATTTAAATTTTATACGGTGATAGAGGACTATTAAGTACCTGTGACTTTCAAAAATCTGATAAAGGCAATAACATGGCAGCCATGCTATTTTTAAATATTTAAAATGGCTTTTCTGGCAATCTAGTCAATGTTTATTCACAGCTTCCATTTAATGTTGCTCAATTGTATTAAAAAATTCAAGATGGCGTCAGTTCAAAATTTTGAATATTAGTTTTATTATTTTTCGTATCCTATCAAGTGATCGAAGAGAAGCTTTGTATAATGAATATTATAACGATCCTTACCTAATGCCACTGAAATCTGCAGCTTATTGTTTGCAGCTTATTTGTTGTAATTTATAGAAGTCATGTATATGACTTTTCTTAAAATTAGCTCCTATGACTCATTTCGATGTCATCTCGCTGAAGGAGTCATAAACCGCCACTGAAAGATATATTCTGGAATGTAAATTTTCATTGTAGTGGTGGTGGTAGATTATATGCATGTGCAGTTCTGGAAGGGACACACTGATGTTCTATTGCACCAGTTTCTCAGTAAGTTGATAAACTAGTACCATGAACTAAATATTCTGGTACGTACCCAATTCCTTAGTATTGTGCACACTGGAGGTGTGCTTATGTGAGTGAGAATTGTTGAAAGCTTTGATTTGGGACAGGGTATGCAATAGTACCATAGTAAGATCATTTTGCTTTCTTAAAATATTTATTTTTATATTTATTGTCTCAAATGACTAAGTTTGAATATTGAGTTTCGAATCTGACATTGTTGTGCTATACTTTATAACAATGTACGTCATGTATCAAAAGCTATTAAGTACATCACATTACAAATTCTTAATAGGTTGGAGAGGTTTTAAATGGAAAAAAACAGTAGAATTAGTGATGTGGGCCAGGCAAATGACCAGTGGGCAGGACATCTATAAATGGGCATTTGCCCAAAGCAGTTTTAAGCACCCAAAATCTGGGCATAAAATAAAACTTTTTGTTTTACTTTTTACTACTTGTGATTGTTACTAGAGCTTCTAAAACATAATAAAAACCATTAATCAAAGGTACATTTCATGGATAAACTAGTAATGCCCGAATATTGCTAATAATAATTTAATTATCCTGTGTCAATGTTGTCAATATCATCTAAATGGGAATTAAGTATATCTGGTTTGAATAAAACATTGTATTACTGAGTTACGCCTGCAGGCCTACTCATTTAAATGTAGGAAATGTAGGGGCACCTGTTACATCTGCTGCCACAGAGAGGACCTTTAGCACTTTTGGTTGGATTCATAGTAAAAAAAAGAAACAGACTTACATCTGAGAGGGCTGCCAAGTTGACTTATCTAGCCTACGATTGGAAGCTGATGAATGGGGAGAATGGAACATCTAAGCGTAAGCCCGACAATATAAGTGAAGAGACTCGTCAGAGTAATCCAGAACAAGGAGAAGAAACGAACGAATTATAGGCCTAGAGGAAGATTCGGAATCAGAACTGTCAGAAGAATCTGAGCCAGAACTACTTGAAAGTTCAATAGAAAAAAGCGATGAAAGAGATATACAGGGTCTTTCACTCAAAGTGCGGCCGGCCCAGCGCTCTAGGTAGAACGTGCAGCTATAAAGGTCAGATGAGCATATCGCAGCGCGCTGCTGTCACCGCATGTCATAATTAAGATAAGGAAGGAAGTGCTGTTGGATTGATGCTTCAGACTCTCGACCCTAAGCTCAGTGAGCTGCCTCTACGCGCCACGCTGCTGGCCGCAATTTGAGTGAAAGACCCTGTAGAAACAGAAGAAAGTGATTAAGATACCCAAGAACACAAAACGTTCATTTATTATTAATTTCATATTTAAATATATGTACCCCTCATGACCTCATTTGTTTCATTTTTAACTTATACAGTTAATATAATAGCATAATAATAGCCTTGTCTGAACCATTTGATATCCGGACTGGACTTCGACAGGGAGATGGTCTATCACCATTATTATTTAATTGTGTTCTTGAAAAGATCATGCGCGAGTGGAACAAAACTTGACCTCCAAATGTAAAGATTGGTACTAATATAAAACTGAATTGCTTGGCTTTTGCGGATGACCTCGCACTGCTTGCAACCAGTATAGATGAGGCTAAACACCAAATTGAAGAACTTGGGTCTATTGCAGCAAAAGTAGGACTTCAAATTTCATTTGAAAAGACTGAAATAATGGCATCCTTTGATGTGGAAACACAAGCTATTACATTGATTAACAATAAAGAAATTAAAGTTGTACATAAATTTAAATATTTAGGGGAGATTATAACATGGAATTTGAATAAGAAAGCGTCAATCGAAAATAGATCAACAAAGTTAAGACAAGCGCAATATATTACATGGTCTAGTTACAAAAAAAATCACTATCCATAAATGCCAAATTACGACATTACGAATCAGTTATTAAACCGGAAGCAATATATGCTTGTGAAACACTTTTCAAGTTAAACACTCGATCAGTTACTGACACATTACAGAAGACTGATAGAAGAATTCTCAGAACTATAATTAATAAAAAACATCAGGTGGATGGTCAATGGCGTCTATTGCCATACGAAGTGGTTTATAAAGAAACTGAGTCTATAGTCGATACTACGCAAAAAACGCGAATTGCTTTTTTTTTGTTGTCATATCTCACGCCTGCTGGATACCAGACAAAAGTATTATTTAATTATTTTTTCAAAAGTAAAACAAAGAACTCTTGGTTTATGGAAATTCAAAATGATCTTGATTAACTTGGCTTGACAATGTCCCAAATTGCTAACAAAGGTGAGAAGAATATCTTGAAAAACAAGAACATCCTACTTCCCTTAAAAACCTTTACCCGCAAAACTTACACCATAAGCGATGCAGAGAGAGCGGCAAGGTCGACTAGAATGAAAATGTTTTGGGAAAAGAAGAAAAATAAAAAGATGAATCTTTAATATTGTTTTTGAGACATGTATATACTTGTTTTGGTTAAGTGCTCCAATGAGGGCATAACATATGTAAATAAAATAAATAAATAAATAAATAAATAAATAAATAAATAATAGCATACATTATGTATTCAGTATTAGTCATTTGTCAGTAAAATATCAAACTCATATTTTAAGAATTATAAAGATGTGTTGAGTGATTTTTTTTTTTCAATTACACAATCAACATTCATAGGCTATGCATAATTATTATGTATAAAAATCCACTTGAGTTGAAAGGCTATAGAAAAATATTAGGACTACTGAACTACTTTTCCATCAATATAAATTAAATATGTGTACTGTATATATATATACAGTGTGGTCCACCAGAACCTTATTTTTTTTTGGAGGAAGGCAACCCAACTAACGCGTATATCACAGTCATCCTAAAAACATTAGTACCTGTTCCTTTACGTCCATTGTACAACTTTACCGTTGAGTACATCCTCGCGAATATAGTAGAAATCAATAGTGACAGTGTTCTTTCAATGACCTCAAACATAATGCATGATTGAAACGATCAGAGCTCCGAATAACACCTTCTTACGTTTGGACGGGAAGTGACTACGAATAGATTCAATAAGTGCCAACAATACACCACGGTTCTCGGTAGCTATGGTGGCTAAATCAAGAATTGCTAGAGTAACGCCAAGGAAGTCGCATTGTAGTAGGTTCGAACCTTGAACTAGTACATTTTTTTTGGCTTAATGTCGTTTACTGTGGATGTAATATGGACGCATATCTATCTGTTCCAACGAGCGATTTTTTATTTGGTCCTCAAAAGCACCGTACTTATCCGATGGTACGCAGCCAGATTGGACGACGACATAATGATCTGTAGAATGAAAGCAAGGTATCCTGTATATTCAACGTACCAAGTGTTCGAAATTTTCACCACCTTTGTTTAAAGGAAAACTCCGACTCACTCAGACGACCCACATAACAAATAGATTTGTTATGTGGGTAGGCTCACGAATAAATACATCAGACCGAAACTATAATTTCTTTCAACGGCGTCTGTGCGAAAAGCACTTGCTATACACTTACAATAATAGTTAGTGAGGTTTTAAGGGGCAGAACTACGAGGACATCTGCCCTAAACATACAGTAAATACAGATAATTATAACATTATTTTTACGTCCCTTTTGACTGCTCTAGCTTTTAGATACGCCGGAGTGCAGGAATTTTGCTCCGAAGGGGATCTTGAACGTGCCAGTAAATCTACTGACACGGCTCCCTCGCATTTGCGCACCCTCAAATGCCAGCTGACTGCGCCAGGATACGAACCTGCAATCTTGGGCACAGCAAGCTAGAACGTTACCGCTGAGCCTCGCAGCAAGGCAGTAATTACAGAACGTGTCATATTATTAAAAATATTGAACTATTAAAATTCTAATTATCACGAATAGAGTCGCCTCCGTTACAGAGTGGTCAGCGTGATTAGCTGCCACCCCGGATGTCCTGGGTTCGATTCCCGGCTCTGCCACGAAATTTAAAAAGTGGTATGAGGACTGGGACGGGGTCTACTCAGCCTCGGGTGGTCCAAATGAGTAGAGGGGGTTTGATTCCCACCTCAGCCATCCTCAAAAGTGGTTTTCCGTGGTTTCCCACTTCGCCTTCGGGCAAATGCCGGGATGTTACCTATCGTATGGCCACGGCCGCCTCCTTCCCTCTTCCTTGCCTATTCATCCCAATCCACCCCTCCCTTTCCATCCCTCAAGAGGACCCTGTTCGCTTTGCAGGTGAGGCCGCCTGGGCGAGGTGGTGATCCCACCTCCCCAGTTGTATCCCCCAGACGAGATGTTTCAAGCTCCAGGACACTGCCCGTAGAGGCGGTAATGATGGGATCCCTCGCTGAGTCCGTGGGACCTAACCTGGAGGGTAAAATCGACTAAAAAATAATTATAACGAATAGTATCCATCCATGGTTTTGAACAGTATTTAGGGAAAATAGCCATTTAAATGAGACAAGAAAATAACTTTCCCTATCGTCTCCGTAGATAATGTGAACAAAACCAAGTTGAAATCTTACTGTACGAGGTAGGGAGGGTATAATAAAATAGTTAAAAAGAATTTTAAAAATCTGCCGTTGGATAGTCTTGAACCCGGGATCTTCGAAAGAGCCAGCGGACGCAATAACACTTGCACCCATTTCCAACACACTCTTGAGGTTTTTATTGCGCTTCTTATTAACGCGTATGGTAAAATAATCAATTATCACAGTTAGATCTTAAATATTGATTGGAATGCATTCATTCAGTACCTGGCATGTTTCCTAATTTACTTAAAGCAAGTTTCGCGACCGCTTTACGTTAATAAGGCGACAGAACTGCAAATAATGCCCCCAAACGACAGCCCTTCGGCTTTATTTCATACAACTTAGCGCACAAAATGCTAGCGTGTGATACACTTCGGTCATACAAGCAGGTGTACTGACGAAGAGAACAGAATCATACAGGATTTTGTACCAGCGATCACAGCAGCTTCCTTGCCAGCGAATGTCGTGTGATACGGGCCTAAAGATATGCTATGACTTTTTGTTAATTAAATAACAAAACAAGATGTTCGGTAAATGCATGGGTATTGTTATAACTCTTTGTACTTTTCAAGGAGTATAATTGAATGTTGGTTGTAGTAGCTTCTTGAAATACAACGTGCTATACGGATATTATACATGAATATAATGTGCCCTTTGCTAGTGCTACCTCTGTAAAAAATTCATTCAATTCGGGTTCACCGTGTTTGAATTGATGTGGGGAATGGATTTGCACACATACATGGCCGCTATCTGCAAACTATTGGGCTGATGACCTTGTAGTTCAGTCAAAAGATGCTTTCCACAAAAAGGTATGTTGTTGAAAAATTTGGTAGAGATCAAATGATTAGGTTGGTCGTAATTTGATTTAAGCTTTTAACGTTTGGGTGGCCGCCATTCCGTTTCCGTCAAGATGGCGGCGATATAAAATATGACACTGAGGTGGCCTTTGCTAGTGCTACCTCTGTACAAAACTTCGTTCCATTCGGTTTCACGGTGTTTGAAAAGATAGGGGGAATCGATTTGCACACATACATGGCCGCTATCCGGACATTATTGGCCTGATGACCTTGTAGTGTGGTCAAAAGATTCTCCATACATAAAGATATGTTGTTGCAAAATTTGGTAGAGATCAGATTATTAGGTTGGTCGTAATTTGATTCAAGCTTTTAATATTAGGATGGCTGCCATTACGTTTTCGTCAAGATGGCGGCGATATAAAACATGACACTGGAGTGGTCTTTGCTAGTGCTATCTCTGTACAAAATTTCGTTCAATTCAGTTTCACCGTGTTTGAATTGATACGGGGAATCGATTTGCACACATACATGGCCGTCATCTGCCAAAGTAATGGGCTGATGACCTTGTAGTTCAGTAAAACGACGCTCGCCATACAAGTATATGTTGTTGCAAAATTTGGTAGAGATCGGATGATTAAGTTAGTCGTAATTTGATTTAAACTTTAACATTTGGGTGGCCACCATTACGTTTCTGTCAAGATGGTGGCGATATAAAACATGACACTGAGGTGTTCTACGCTAGTGCTACCTCTGTACCAAATTTTGTTCAATTCGGTGTCACCGTGTTCGAATTGATAGAGGGGGCAGATATTCAGAGTACATACACTCACACACACACCCAGACACACAGTCACACACACTTAGACAGACACACAATTTTTGGCCGTGTGTAGATCTCATTAGTCTACTTTCATTTTTGCAAAATTCGAAAGTATGCTAATAATACCATGGGAATTTCTAAGGAATACGACTTCGATGCAAGTACTGGCGATCAGAATATCCTTCGATATGTCGTTGTTTTGTTTCATTTGAGGGGCTAGAACATCGCGGTCATTTAGCCCCATTTACTTGGGTGTGTGTGTAGAATTTGTCTGATAACCTGAGTTATTGCGGGCTTGTAATTATGTGTGTATTTGCAATTAAGGATTGGGATGGAGGCGGGCGTGGCCTATAGAATCCGTCCCGGAATTTGGCCGGAGTAGAAGTGGGAAACCACGGAAAACCATTTCCAGGGTGGCTGAGGTGGGAATCGAACCCACTTCTTCTCATATTTGCTTCACGAGGCTACGTGTACCCAATTTCAGCCCTCAGACAAGTATTACATTTCTTGGCAGAGCTGGGAATCGAACCCGGACCTCCGGAGCAACACTTCGATATGTTATGTTAATATTCATGCCAGTTTTTTAATATTCTGGCATTACAGGTCACGTGGCATATCGTACCAATTCGATCGTATTTTCTTTATAAATCATCAAAATTCAACGTACTCTTCACAAAAATACGTCGTAAGGCAATAAATGTGGCAATGTAGTTACATCCCCACTAAAATGGAATATGGGCTTTCGTTCAAAAAAGTATGCCTACTACTGGATTCGAAGCAGCATTCTACCCGCTCGCACCCTCCACGTACGGTCAGGCTTTATACCTCTCAGCCACCAACACATGGTAGATGCCGCACGCTAAACGTGCTGTAGTTACTGGAGCAGTCCCACCTCAAACGTTTAAGTCCATCTCAAAGTCTTCAATCACGGTTTATGGTGTTGATTTAACTTTCTACTATTACAGATCACGTGGCGTAAGCTATTAATTCGATCGTAGTACGTGTATGTGTGTTATTTCAAGGAGCAGTAAGTCAAATGTTAGTAGAATGGGCCATAGTATTTGGCGGGGAAAAGTTTAAGGTCGGTTTTTCTTTGCTAGACCCATGACCCAATTACATTGCTGTCACACAGTCAGAGCGCAGAGAATAACGACCATCGGGAGAAAAGCGATGTTAGTTGGGTTTCATAAAACTAAATAATAAGGGGCGGGTGGACCACACTGTATATTATAGCCTATACATCGTGGTCACTCAAATTGGTCAACGATTTTCCAGTTCTCCTGGAATTTTCCAGGAGTAATTCTCATTTTTCCAGACTTAAAAATAAGTGCGAGTCCCGGCGGCGGGGGTTTTATCAGTTGCCTACATCAAGATCGAAATAAAGCAGTTGTGTTTGGTTTACTTATACTGATGTTGACAAAAATTAGTGGTGAATGCGTTATTGATATGCAAGCCTACACACAAATGACTTAATTGTTGTTTTAAAAAAGCCTTTGTGACTCAAATATCTGCTTAAAAAAAGAGAAAAGAATGCCGTCTGTAATTTTATTGCAGTGAAGTTGTCTATACTCAATGTGTTTTACAAAAATACTATCGCGTGTTCTTCCACACAGAAACAGGTAGCCTGAGGAAATTTATTTCGTTAACTATAGAGTGCTCACCCAAAACCGCAGCGGGAGTATGATTTGAAGATGGAAAGATTTTTATAATTAATTAACAGTGGCTATTTTCCAGGAGTTTTCAAATTTTTCGTCATTTTTCAGGAGTAGTGGCCTCTTTGTATGGACAAATATATAGAATACATATATGTAGATACATATATGGCTAAAACAATATTTATATAAGCATTGCACTATGAATATGCTTTTAAAAGAGATAAATGCCTAAAATGCCAGGCATTTATGGGTTTTGGGCATTTGTCTGGGCATTTGCCCCGACTTATAAAAGCCTAAATATTTTACATCACTAAGCAGAATATATGAAAAAAAGCTATTTAGTTCTTAACAGAACTACAGTAGAACCCTTCTTGTCCGCCCTCGGTTGGTCCGTCGCTCCGGTTGATCCGACCGTACTCGAGCCGAACTTGGCCCGACTCGTAGCAGTGACTCACTAACCCATCGTGCCATTGTTGTTTACAGGTACTTGTTATCGCTTGTCCGTTTTAGTGCCCCGTCATCTCTCGTATCGTTTCTGTCGTTATCCGTGTTTTGTATAGTACGTACTGCATTGTGAAGATTTTAATGCTTCCTGTTCGTTGGTTTTACGACATTGTTCTTCTGTGTT
This sequence comes from Meconema thalassinum, assembly GCA_946902985.2. Lineage (NCBI taxonomy): Eukaryota > Metazoa > Arthropoda > Insecta > Orthoptera > Tettigoniidae > Meconema > Meconema thalassinum. The sequence continues at coordinate 1,216,467,259 of OX336388.2, forward strand.
CATTACAGTACTGTACAGTAATTTGTTTACTGTACATTGTGTGTACTGCACAGTTGTGTGTGTGTGTTTTCAACATGTCAGGAGTGAAACGTAAACACGTTGCTCTTTCATTAAATGAAAAATTAGCAGTGCTACGAAGACTGGACAAACGGGAATTACTCCAAAAAATTGCCCAGTAACTCAATGTAGGTGTTACGACAATAAAAGATTGGACAGTGACAATCGATGGTGAAAACTCTCTTAGGAATCGCAAAACATTGAAAAAAGCCTAAACTTGAACTGCTTGACAATGCATTGTGGATACGGTTCTGCCACAAAAGAAGGAAAGGAACCCCAATATAGTCCGCGTCACCTTAAATAAGTTCCTAAACGAAAAACGTGTAGCCAACATTAACATCCATCCCCTATACCTATGAAAATGTTGGTTTATGGTTGAATTTCTTGAAGTTGAGTAGTTTTCTTGTAACAGCACATTGTCACCAACCCTGCTTAAAATCTCGCCAGAGACCACAATACCACTAAAATTTCTTACCACACAGTTGCCGACGGTTTTCTGGCGAAAACTCCCAGAATGCATTGCACACAATGTCTCCCAACATTATAAGTACGACTATCACAAAGGACCATTACTTAGAATAATTTCCCAGTTTTCTTTGGAATTTCAAGTCTAATGAAGTTGTACAAGGTACTACTAAGAAACGTCGATTAAAATAGTTTTTACAGTTATTATAGAATCTTCTTCTTCTTTCTCTTTAGATCATTCCCACTCCTATGTGGGGTCGATGTTTCTGACAGCTCTCCTCCATTTAACCCGGTCATGCACATCCTCTTCTGACAACTGTTTTTCTCTGAGGTCCTCCCGTACACAATCCATCCATCTTCGTTTAGGTCTGCCTCGCATTCTCACTCCCTGTATTTGCATGTCTAGCATCTTCCTCCCCACGTAGGATTCCTCCCTTCTTCTCACATGCCCGTACCATTGAAGTCGCTTTTCTTGTATCTTCTTAGATATTTCAACAACCTTCAATGTTCCTCTTATTTTTACATTTTCCACTCTATCACGCTTAGTCACTCCACTCATCCACCTGAGCACTTTCATTTCTGTGACGTCAAGCCTGTTTGTGTGAGTTTTGCGTGCAGGCCATGTTTCAGAGCCATACAGCAATGCAGGTCTTACGACAGTTTTATATATTTTCCCCTTAACCTTAGGCTTGATCCTGCGGTCACAGAGCACTCCTGACATTTTCCTCCAGTTCATCCATCCTACCTGAATCCTGTGTGACACTTCCACATCCAGATTTCCATCTCCAGTCACCACCGAACCCAGGTATTTGAACTCATCCACTCTATTTAACGTTTCCCCTTGCATTCTGATCTCACAGTCTTGATCTGTATTGAACCTCATATACTCCGTCTTCTTCCTGCTAATCCTGAGTCCTCTGTCTTCCAAGGGTGCCCTCCACTGTTCCAGTTTTTCCTCTATGACAACTTTGGTGGTACTACACAACACAATGTCGTCCACAAACATCATGCACCAGGGGGCTTGGTCTCTTAATCCACAAGACATTTCGTCCAGAAATAGGTCAAACAGACATGGACTTAAAGCCGAACCTTGGTGTAAACCTACTCGAACCGGAATCCAATCTGTAAGTCCAACGCTGCTTCTAACCTGTGTTCTTGCTTCTTTGTACATTTCATGAACCAACTTCACGTACTTCTCTGGGTCTCCATTCGCTCGTAAACATCTCCAGACTTCTCCCCGAGGCACCCGGTCATATGCTTTCTCTAGGTCCATGAATGCGAAGTGTAATCCCTTCTGTCTTTCCCGATACTTTTCCATTACTTGTCTCAGGGCAAACACTGCGTCTGTGGTCCCTTTTCCTGGCATGAAGCCGAATTGTTCCTCGCCAATGCTAGTCTCATCCCGGATCCTCTTGTCTATCACTCTTTCCCAGATTTTCATGGTATGGGACATTAACTTAATGCCCCTGTAGTTAGCACAGTCCTGAATATCCCCCTTCTCTTTATATATAGGCACTAAAATACTTTCTCTCCATCATCAGGTATTATTTTCTGAGAATACATTTTTTGCATTAAATCCAGCAACATGTCGATCCCATCTTTCTCCAGATACTTCCACACTTCAACTGGAATTTCATCGGGTCCTGTTGCCTTTCCGTTTTTCATTTTCCTAAGTGCTAATGTTACTTCTTCTCTTCTAATATCTATTGTCAGACCCTGGTGTTGTTCTCCTTCTCCTAAATATACCCTTGGGTTCTCTTCATTGAGAAGTTTTCCATAGTAGTTTCTCCATCTGCACTTGATGTCGGAATGGTCCGTTAATACTAGACCATTTTCATCTTTGATCTGCTTTATTTGTGTGTACTCCTTGTCTTTATCTCTCGCCTGCGCTATTCTGAAAATTTTTCTTTCACCTTCTGTAGTTTCCAAATTTTCGTACAGCCGATCCATCATTTGTGCCTTTGACTGTGCTACTACCTTCTTTGCTTCCTTATTACATCTCGTGTAGTTCTCTTTATCCTCTTGTCTACTTGACTTATCCCATAACTTCTTTGCATCACTTTTGGCTTTCACGATCTTCTGTACCTTCTCATTCCACCACCATGTTTCTTTGTCAGCTAGTGGTTTCTTGCCAGAAGTTCTCCCTAGCACTTCAGTTCTTACCCTCCTTATCAAACTACTGTTGTACGCCCACCACTCCTGCACATCATTGCAAAGAACCACTCCATTGAGTACTTTCTCTTTAAACTGGTCCTTCAATGCCTCTTCATTTAATCTCCATCACTTAATTTTTGTTAAGACTCACACAGGTCTGCCTTTCTTCCTAATCCTCATTTTCCAGTCCATGACTACCGTCCTATGCTGTGCTGCCACTACTTCACCATTAAAAACTTTACAGTTTTGGATTTCCCTTAATTGAGACCTTTTACACATTAAGAAGTCAATCTGGCTTTCTCTGGTCCCACTTTTGTAAGTCCTATATTGACCTGTGTTTTTCTCGAACCATGTATTCACAATCGCCAAATCATATGCCATCGCACAATCCACGATTCTATGTCATTCATCATTCCTCACTCCAACTCCCCAGCCTCCATGTACTCTTTCGATTGTATCTCGGCTCCTTCTGACATGTCCACTTAAGTCACCACCCACTATCAATCTTTCATTCGCTGGTATATCTCCAAGTTCACGATCCATATCTTCCCAGAAGGATATTTTCTCTTCCTCATCGCAACCCACTTGTGGAGCATAAGCACAATGTTTACCAATTCTCCATCAAGACACAGTTTGATGCTCATTATCCTGTCACTCCTTCTCTTAACTTGAGCTATGGTCTCTTTTATGTCTTGGGAGAGGATTATTCCCACTCCATTCCTCCCATCCTTGTCTGCTCCACTGTATACCGTAGTAGCTTATAGCCACTAACCAACTCTCTAGGCCTATTTCCCTTCCATCTAGTCTCTTGCACACACAATATTTTCACCTTTCTCCTTTCCATGAGATCCACTAACTCCCTTCCTTTCCCAGTCATTGTTCCTACATTCAGTGTGCCTATTCTTCGTAACTCACCATCTTTTTGAGCTAGCCTCTTTAGCAGGGTTCGCTCATGACCCAGTAGCCCTAGCCCATTTCTCACAGGGGTCGGGCGAAATCCCTGCACGTCGCTTCTGGGGTACGCCCTAGCATTTTCCGAGGCTAAACTAAGATTCTCTGTCATATTGGTTTTGGCATAGTTTTCCGGCCGCATGCCCTTGCTGACGTCAAGCCTTTTATACCTACGGCCAGGTAGAAGTAAATCAGCCACCCCTCACATGGGGAACAGATGCTGTTTGTAGCCGCCCGCTCTGGGTCAGACGCTACGGTTGATATCTGTCTCTGAAGTGAGAGCGATACCTTTTACTCCATTTCCCGAGCACTGGGATGCCACTTCCGCCAACTGCACTGTACCAAAGGACTCCTTCTCCACCGTTGTGGTCTTCACTCATAACCCCGAGCTGGGCCTTCCATATTTATGACCCCTGGAGAGAGGGTGTCCCAGCATTGTGAAGCCCCCAGGAATTGGGCTACCTGTTGGTCCGCGGGTTCTATTGGAGGGTATTTGAACCAACCCTACTAGTGCTGTAGGGCCCCCCTATCCGCCACCTGGGGATGCGCCCTCTAGAGGTTACAGGTTATAGAATATGTGTGTGTTAATACTCACTCGTCTGAGATGTTTGGAAGCTTTTATTTAATTAATTTTTGGATAAATTCTTATATAGATTTCATCATGACACCTAAAAAACACGAGAACAAGATTGTAGAAACTCTACGGAAGATCACTGACGAATCGACTATGAATTTGAGTAAGCAGCCTACACCTACATAATTATAAAGTACAAAGTTATTTAATCGTTGTTTTATTTATTTTTAATATTCAGTCAGGGCACAAATAACGTAATAAAAAACCTTAATGGTCTTGGAAATTTTGAAATAGTCTTCTGTCTGCATTTTTCGTATAATTCAAACCAAACATAACCTAAAATATAGCCTTTCTCAGTTTACTCTCAGGAACATATGCTTAGGTTCAATTCGCCTTCTAATATTGTAATGTACCATATCTTATTCTCGACTTCCAACTGCCGTGAGCCATAATATTATAATACACTGCACATGTTACTCTTAAGCTTGGGAGTAGTCCATGATTCACACTCGGCTAGTGGTAGTTAGTGTGAATGTTGTTGTTGTTTCCTATGACTAGCCCGGATTCCAATCCATCAGCTTTCTTGCGTTCCAATCGAGTTGTGTGAGGTTTCCAGAAGTTCTAGCAGTCACATCAAGTTTGTTGCAATGTAGCAGGTGCCCCTTATCCATTTTACTTCCAGGTTAGTGACAAAGTGTGCATTCTTCAGATCTCAGGATGTTGATTCGTTTCAGATGAGCTGCAAGGCAGACATGGCCAGTGTTAAGTCTGAAGAAGGCTTCTGTTCTTGGTGTTAATTTATATTGATCCCATTTAGCATCAATGTCCTTCCATAATTTGGTTTCTGCTGTTTTCTTTGCCATTCTTCATACCTGTTTTTGATAGTATTTTTCAAGATCCTTTTTGCTGACATAAAATCAGTCTGACTGACAGGTTGTTGTAGTGTGGTACCTTTTTTTGCTAATCTGTCTGCCTCTTCATTTCCTGCTATTCCAACATGAGAAGGGATCCACTGAAATGAGATCTCTTTGTGGAGTCTTGGAAGGGATTTTATCATACAAAAAAAAAACTTTCAGTTCTTTATTTTGGGGCTTATAATTTGACAAGATGGCTTGGATGGCTGCTTTTGAATCTGTAATGATAACACATTTTTGATAATCAATGTTTCTGCCTAATAACTGATGGAGTGCATGTGAAATTGCTCTTATCTCAGCATCAAAGTTTGTTTTGTTTTGGCCTACTGGGAAGTAGAGTGAGAAGAGAGATGAATGTATTCCTGCTCCTGTTCTATTTTCTTTGTCTTGTGAGCCATCTATAAATATTTTTAGCCATTGATTAGATGGATATCTTTCTTCTATTGTACAGAGGGCCAGTTGTTTTAGATCTTGTGGTGAAGAGGGTTTCTTGCAGACCTCTTCTAGCAAATTAAGATCTGTAGTCACTTGTATATATTCAATGGGATTGACTGGCATACAGAGTGGTTCAAGTTTTATTTGCAGATTGCTCTTATTGATATATTCTTTGGCAAGACTTAGGGGATCTTTTTGTGTTTTAAGTTTGAGGCTAGAAACTGGTTTTTGATCCATGTCATTTGAGGTAGTCTTTGTATACTGAGATATGCATTGGCTGTTTGATGTTTCATCTCTTCTTCTATTGGTAAGTTGTGGGTATATAATTGCAAGGCGGTTATAGGTGTGGTTTTTATTGCGCCTGTTATGATTCGTAGGGCATTATTCTGACACCTCTCGAGGCGATCAATGTTTGACTGGGGTGCTGTAGAGAGTACTTCACTGCCATATTTTATGATAGGTTTGATGTAAGTATTGTAGGTTTTGTTGAGTGTGTCTAGAGTGCTCCCCCAAGTAGCTCCTGCTAGTCTCTTCAGTAATTTCATCCATTTGCTTACGTTATCTTCCACATGTTGTATGTGTTTGGTCCAGTTCAGCTTCTTGTCCATGATGATACCTAGGTACTTTGTACTTTCACTTTTTGGAAGGTCTTGATTACTAAATTTGAGACTGGAAGTTGGATTGTGGTGTCTCAGGGAGAAAAACTGGTATACTGTTTTGGTAGTATTGATTTCCATATTATTGTTTTCAGTCCAGTTTTTGAGTTTTATAAGTGCCTGGTTCAAGAAGCATTTGCTGATTTGGGCTGTTACGTGATGTGGTCCAAATGATAACATCGTCTGCAAACATGCTGATATTCACATTACCTACTTCCTTTATTGTTTTTGGAAGATCGTTGATGTACACATTGAATAAAGTTGTGCTTGATACAGCTCCTTGTGGGAGGCCTAGTTTTGATTGCTTGCAACCTGAAGTTTTGTTGTTGTAACAAACATTGAACATTCTTTGTGAAAGGAATCTTGAAAGCCAGTTTAACATACATCCATTTACTTTGAAGTTGATAAGTTTCTTTAGCAGCATGTTTCGCCATAAGGTATCATAGACTCCTTTAAAATCGATGAAAACTGCAAGAACACTTTCCCTTTTGTTAAAGGCTTCTTTAACAGCTTGTGTAAATCTCATTATTTGGTGAGAGGAGGACCTGTTTTGTCAAAACCCTGCTTGTTCTTCTGATAAAAGAGATTTTGTATTGGTGATTATTTATGTAGATTATATGTAGTAGGCTACTGACCTATACTTAGTTTAGTAGTAGGCAGATAAAATATTTATATAATTTCTATTTGTTTCAGTCATGGTTGCGACAGATTAGTGTGGTAGCCTTCAACGAAGGTTGAACTTCAAAGGTTGTGCAACATGAATCAATCATCATTCTGAAGAGCCATAAACGGTACTCAACTGCACATGTGCACGGGATATGCACTGCGCTTGAGTCACAGATGAAAATTTTCAGAGAAAACTAACAATATCTCATAGCTCTCTTTTAGTTCTCAAAATAAGTTACTGCACCACTGAATGTCTGGGTGAAAATTTCTGATGTACTAAAGCTGGGTGAGACGAAGTCATTGTTCCCTACTTGGTTAGATGACAAGGTTTGGGCGAAGCCACTATTTGCAATACATTATAAATATGATGGTCTGGACGAAACTATTGGTCGCAACTATAGCCTACTTGTATTATTCATTCTGAATGAAAGTAGAGCGTGGCTTATACACTTGCATTGGACATGAATGTGACTCTTACATACCTTGTGTCCTTGTTTACCTTCTGGGCGATATTACGTATTGAAATTTGGAACCCTGGTCACTACTGCACCTCATACATGTGCATAAGTACATAAATATGTGTTTTTATTTATTGCTCATTAAAAAAAGGCTGCCATGTTCCAACATCGCTTACATCTCGTTCAACTGTCAACAAGGCGCACTCTAGCGGCACACACCGAGGCGCACACATTGTTGCCAACATATGGGATACAAAATCGACTTCTTTTGGTCATAAATGAATATTTTTTTCTAAAAAAACCTCCCTTGAGAATAGTGAAAACCGCATCAAAATCCATCCAGTGGTTCTCGAGATTACCCATTACATCCAAGAATCGGGGACTTTGTTTTATACTATGTAGAGATATGCACCGAAAAATGTAAGCACTTCGATTTTTTTTTTTTAGAAACCATTTGAGTAACACTTTTATAACAATGTTATTAATATTACGATCATGTAGAAATGAGCGGAAGTGTGGTGAACGTAAGCACATTGTAGGCGTAGCCAGCAGCATTCGTGGCAATGCTGCCTTCAGTTCAATGCTTATCCGCCAAACTGAGGGAACGCATCTCTGAAAAATACAACTCTAGAATAGACGACTGTCTGGATGAAACCATTGGCCGCTACTAAGCCAGGTGACTGTGTGGATGAAAATTACTTTCCTTTTTTCCAGTCCTCTGGGGTCTTCCTTTCCTTCCATGCTGTCCTCATCACTCGGTACAACCACTGTACCCCCACCTCTCCTGCTGCTCTCACCATCTCCACACTCAACTCATCCACACCCGGTGCCTTCCTCCTTTCATCTTGTTCGCTGCATCTTCCACTTCTTTCCATGTTAAGTCCTTTTCTGTTTGCAGTTCATCTTCCTCTTCCCCGATTTCTTCCTCCTCACCATCTTTTCCATTTGGGTTCAGAAATTCTTCAAAATATTCTTTCCACATTTTCTTCAGTTCTTCCCTATTTTCTCTTGTCCCCTTTTGTTCACCATTCACCAATCTCACATAATCCGTAGGATCCTTCCGCCTCTTATTTTTTACCATCCCATACAGGACCTTTTTTGTACCTTCACTATCCTCCTTCATCATCTTTGTCCACTCTTCCATCCACTTTCTTCTCTCCTCAGCCACTACTCTCTTCGCCTCCTTCTTTCTTTCCTGGTACTCTTCCCTTGTCTCTACCGTCCTATTTTGATACCACCTCCTCAAGGCTCTATTCTTTTCCCTTACTATATCTTTTGTCTTCTCATTCCACCATGGAGTTTCCTTCCACCTCTTCTTACTACTTGTCCTCCCACATACTGCTTCTGCTGCACCTACTAGTGTCTTCTTAAATCTAGCCCATTCCTCTTCCACCCCTCTTTCTTCATCTGTTGGAATTCCTTCTTTTATCATTTTGAGGTACTCGACCCTTCTATCCCCTTCTTTCAGTTTCCATATCCTTATACGTTTTTCCTGGTTCTCAGTCCCTTTCTTCTCCTTACTCCCTCTCAGGTTTATTACCAGTAATCGATGGTCGCTATCCAGGTTTTCCGATGGTATAACCTTGATGTCCGTAATGTTCTTATTTAATTCTTTCTCATACAGTATATAGTCGACCACCGACTTCCTGGTCAAGTCATCACTGTACCATGTGATTGTGTGTAGCTCTCTCTTTTCTTAAACCAGGAGTTCCCAACTAGCAGGCTTTTCCTCTGGCAGAAGTCCAACAGTCTCTTTCCTTCCTCATTTCTTCCGCCCCAACCCTCTGGTCCTAGAACACTCTCATAACCTTGTCTTTCTCTTCCTACATGGGCATTCAGGTCCCCCATAACAATCATATTTCTTCCTACCAGCTGCTTCTGCAATTCCTCTTCAGAGGCGCAGCCTACTTGTGGAGCATACACTTGCACTATTTCTACGGTCTCTCCCCTCAGTGCTACTTTCACTTTCATCATCCTATCACTTATTCTCCTCACTTCTTCTTTTAAACCATCTCGTACTACTACTCCCACTCCATTCCTCTTTCCCTCTTCGTTCCCACTCCAGTACAGTCTATAGCCTTTTCTCAGTTCTCTCCTTCCTTCCCCTTTCCACTTTGTTTCTGCCAATCCCAATAAATCCAACTTCCTTCTTTCCATCATATCCACTATCTCCTCCACCTTCCCCATCAGCGTTCTTAGGTTTAAAGTTCCAAATATTAGTCCGTGTGTACAGCGGTGTCTTCGTCTATTAAATCCATCATGCCCGAGGCTTATTCCCTTTCTGAAAGCATTTGGTTTCATCCACTACTGGCTCGTAGCTTCACCAGAGCCCCGTTAGCCGTCACTTTTCAGGGTTCCTGTAGGACCTTCACAGCTACTGTAACGGTCCCGGGGCATACGAAGTCCCCACTGTACTTCGCCCCTACAGGCGATCCCCTACTTTGTGCCGTTGCCCGTCTCCCACGACATGGACGAGGGGTTGGACTTATGGGAGACCATAGACACATGCATTGTTTCTAAAATGTAGTGTAAATTGTTTCAGGAAACATAAATCTCTGAAGTACGGTGAACTACAGTACAGTCATAAGTCTGTTTAATCCTAAAATGGGAATTAAGGTTTTGCGCTTAGGCACCTCGTCACAAGGTTCACTGTCCATATGTTCCATCACAAGCTGTGTAAAACCAAGGAATACCATAAGCCAAGCTTGAATTTTGTTTGTGAAAGATGTGAGACGTTGTGAGACGTTATGTGACCGATAACATGTTAGGTACTGTATAGTCTGAAAGGAGTCATTGACTAGCTTCTGTACTACAGACTAATGTCTTTGTTTCTGTTACTTTCTATGTAATGATGGCCATTGGCTGAAATATATTCTACTAGCTGAAATACCCGTGCTTCGCCACGCGTCATAAATAAATTAAAATGTGAAGGTGACAGTTAAAACAGGGGATAGGCGAGGTGCTGCGCAAAGGGAGATTAAGGATGGAACATTTTGTCCAACTACACCGCTCGGCGTTGACCGTGTTAATAGCACAAATTTAGGTTTTACTCGCTAACGGTTGGAGATACCTTTCGGATAGAAAATGTAATTTTAAACCTCGTATATGCCATCAAAAGTTTGCTATTTCTTAGCGTTCTCTTTTTATTTGAAATGGAAATATGAGAGTTTTAAACCAAAGGGTGTAGTGACGTCACTGAAATAGTCGCCATCTTTAAATAATGCAAAGTATTGAAATCAAAAGTAACCAATATGTTAACCAGGTAAATCAGCTACTTCCATGTAAAATTCATGTAAATCGGACCAGTGGTACTTGCGTGATTGAGTAATACACAGACACACACCATCTCATTTTTAGCCTCGCTTCGCTCGCGTCATAGTCGTGTCATATTGTTATTCACCGAAATGCAGGTTTAACCCCGTTAACACCCCTTTAGAACCTGAATATCCAAAAATCCCTCCTTAGTAGACGTTTTCGACACACAACAAACATATCCCCAAAATATCATTCTGCTAATATGTAATAGTTTGGGTTGGTCGATGAGAGTGAACATCCAAAAATCCTTCCTTAGTGGACGTTTTCTTCCAGAATTTCACTCCTCCCCATAGGCTCCTTAAATTGGATTTATGAAAAAACGGTCGAACACCTATTTATTTTATTTATTTATTTTTAAGCTGATTGGTTTCCTCCGAGTTTCAAACTCCTCGCCTATGTCGTTTAAGAGATACACGCTCCGTTAAGAATCCCTCAACCTCCAATTTTCACCCATTTCACCTCATAATATACACCACATCGATAAACCCTTAGATATAATTATGTCTGATTATTTTTAATGATTAGTTTATATACCGAATATCATATCCCCAAAGAAACAACTCATGAGATATCGTTATTCAATGAAATGCACGTTTATCCCCTTAACATCTCTTTAAAACCCGAATAAACAAAAATCATTCCTTAGTTGACGTTATCGACATACAGAGAACATATTCCCAAAATTTCATTTTTCCAACTTTAATAGTTTTCGCTGGGCGTGATGAGTGAGTGAGTCAGACAGGACATTTTCTTTCAATTATTTTTACCAGAATTTCACCCCTCCCCATGGGCCCCTTAAATTGGATTGATGAAAAAACTCTTGAACACCTATTACCTTATTTTTAAGCTGTCTTTTTCCTTCGAGTTTGATGAGTGAGTTAGTCAGTCAGTTAGGACACTTTCTCTCCTTTTTCCCCCCAGAATTTCACCCCACACCATTGGCCCCTTAAATTAATTTATGAAAAAAAAAAAAAAAAAAAAACTTCGAACACCGATTTACTTATTTATTTAGCTGATTTTTTTCGCTGAGTTTCAAATTTCTCGCCTATGTCGTTTAAGAGATAGGCCTACACGCTCCGTTAGGAATCCTTCAACCCCCACTATTCACCCCTTTCACCTCATAATAATACACCACATCGAAAAACCCTTAGACACATGTCTGCTTATTTTTAATGATTAGTTTATATGCCGAGTATCACATCCAAAAACAAAACCACTCGTGAGATATTGTTATTCAATGAAATGCAGGTTTAACCCCCTTAAGACCCCTTTAGAGCCTGAATATCCAAAAATCCTCCCTAAGTGCACGGTTTTGACATACAACGAACATATCCCCAAAATGCCATATTTCCAACTACAATATTTTTGGCTGGGCGATGATGAGTGAGTGAATGAGTCGGGACATTTTCTTTCATTTGTTTTTCTTCAGAATTTCACCCCTCCCAATGAATCCCTTCAATTTGATTGATCAAAAAAACTGTCGAATAGCTATTTACTTACTTTAAAGCAGTTTTTCCCCCTGAGTTTGATGAGTCAGTCAGTCAGTCAATCAGTTAGGACACTTTCTTTCCTGTCCCCCCCCCCCCCCCCCCCAGAATTTCACCCCTCCCCATGGGCCTCTTAAATTGGATTTATGAAAAAACGGTCAAACATATATTTACTTATTTTCTATGCTGATTTTTTTCCGCTGAGTTTCAAATTCCTCGCCTATGTTGTTTAAGAGATACACGCTCCATTAGGAATCTTTCAATCCCTACTTTTCACCCCTTTCACCTCATAATATACACCACATCGAAAAACCCTCAGAAACGTGCCTTCTTACTTTTTAATGATGAGTTTATATGCCGTGTATTACATCCCCCAATGAAACCAATCGGGAGATATTGTTATTCAATGAAATGCAGGTTTAACCCCCTTAAGACCCCTTTAGAACCTGAATATCCAAAAATCCTCCCTTAGTAGACGGTTTTGACATACAATGAACATATCCCCAAACTGTCATGTTTCTAACTTTAATACTTTTGGCTGGGCGATGATGAGTGAGTGAGTGAGTTAGTCAGGACATTTTCTTTCAAGTTTCTTTTTTCAGAATTTCACCCCTCCCCATGAACTCCTTAAATTTGATTTATGAAAAAAAAAACTGTCGAACAGCTATTTACTTACCTTAAAGCAGTTTTCCCCCCCCTGAGTTTGATGAGTGAGTCAGTCAGTCAATCAGTTAGGACACTTTCTTTCCTGTCCCCCCCCCCAGAATTTCACCACTCCCCATGGGCCCCTTAAATTGGATTTATGAAAAAAAAAACGATCAAACACATATTTACTTACTTTCATGCTGATTTTTTCCGCTGAGTTTCAAACTCCTCGCCTATGTCGTTTAAGAGATACACGCTCCGTTAGGAATCTTTCAATCCCCACTTTTCACCCCCTTTCACCTCATAATATACACCACATCAAAAAACCCTGAGACTCGTGTCTTCTTATGATGAGTTTATGTACCGAGTATCACATCCCCCAATGAAGAAGAAGAATGAAATGCAGGTCTACCCCCTTAACACCCCTTTAGAACCTGAATATACAAAAATCCTCTCTTAGTGGGCATTTGTGGCCCTTGTAGAAGCAGCATGCCAAATTTCATTCCAATCTGTTCGGTGGTTTCTGAGGTTTCGTGATGAATGAATGAGTGAGTGAGTGAGTGAGTGGTATTTGACAAATATATAGTAGAAGATAGTGTCAAGTCTTTGTTATGCTAAACTCGGTTGACAGTGCTGTGTGAGTAGGTGAGTAACTAACGGGATTTCAAGTAAAGATGCTCATTTTCTATACCGGTAGTGCAGAGCGCAACTGGCATCCAGACGGCCGTGTCTCGACTTGAGCTATGTTGCCATGGAAAATATCTATCGTGCCATTCCTTCATGAGTATATTTTATGATTTGATTAGCCTGTGCTTGAGTGCAAAAGGGCCGAAATCAGAAGAATGAGAAAGACTATCGAAAATTCATGTAGCCAGAGGTTCCTTCTGGGTCCTAAACTATGTGTAGGCAAAATTTGGTTGAGATTGGTGGAACGGTGTAGATTTGTATACGGAACCAACCCACCCACCCACATACATACATACAGACTTTCACTTTTATATATAAGATATAATATGGAAATTAAAAAGAAACACATTTCAAATATCAATGGATCTATAACAATTACAGTACCCAAGTAAAGAAATACAAGGCTATTTGACAAATTCCTAGCTTACAAAGTTCTGTTCAGTACCAGAAAGTATAGGCTATATCTGGATATCAATATTAAAACTTAAAGAGGTCTGGAGAGCATTCTACCGATCATCTCGTGCTGTACGGCTAGCATTCTTGGCAGTCGGTCTGGGGAGTAGAATCTGGGGGTTTTCAGGTTCTACAATCCAGTTACCATCGAGGGATCTCAACAAGCTGATGGTAGGTATTTTCGGGTACAGTACCCAGTTTATAAAATTTGATCCTGAATTTCATATTCTTCAGGAATAGTTGAAGTAAATTACATGTTCAGGATGGTTGCAGAAATTTCTTGTTATAGATTATTTATGACTTGATAAAAAAATTGTATTAGAGAAGGTGCAAAGCAAGTTGTTAATAGCAAAACTGGAAGAAAGTAGAGCTGTAAACATGATTGGTGATAAAATAAAGCATAAGATGGCATAATGTATTTGTAAAAACACAAAAATTAGGTAGTTACGAGAAAGTGTAGCCCAGGAGAAGCAAATGTGTCCTCAGCTAATCAGCTACCATCCCTGCACCACAGACAACCAATCAGCAACATTCCCCCACCACAGTCAGCCAGTCTGTGACCTTCCACTACCACAGGCAGCAAATTGGTCACAAACCCATCCCTCTCCGTTAAATGGCAGCATTGAGAACACCCAATCATTCGCATTTGCAAGAGTAACAGGGAGACACATTTATATTGAACTATTTGCAATGATACCAGCTCTGCCCGTTTTCACTGAGCAACCCATATAATACGAACTGATAATACTAAACACACCTTGTTTTATTCCCTAGGATATCCTGTGAAGAACCATAAAAAGAGCAGAGTTTACTTACTGCCCCACCATATTTGTCATACCAATGAACATTTTATGGCTCAAGAGTATTCATCAGAGGGCCACAGTCACATCTGAAATCAACATATCCTTCTGTAGTTCATTGCTGCTTCAGACACGTACATATTATACAGGAATATTTGTTGTTTCAATGGAGGGGCTTGGACATCATGGTATTTTAATCCCATGCACTTGGGCGTGTGTGTACAATGTATCTGATAACCTGAGGTGTAGTAGTGTGTGTATTTGTGATTCAGGTGAGGATTGGGAAGGATACAGTCATGGCCTGGAGTAGGAGTGGAAGGAAAACCACTTCCAGGATGGCCAAGATGGGAATTGAACCCAGCTCTTCTCAGTTTTGCTTCACAAGGCTGAGTGTACCCCATTCCAGCCCTGAGACCAGAATTAAATTTCTTGGCAGAGCCAGGATTCGAACCCAGACCTCCAGGGTGACAACCAAGAACGCTAGCTGTTACACCACAAGGTGGTCATACAGTATTAGTGCAGGAACTCTGTCAATATAATTACCTGTTAATAATATTACTAGTATGTCAGAAATTAATTGCCCTATTCAGGTCACTAACAACGACCAGGTTTGATTACCATTAATGCACAAGTTTTGAAATGAAAAGCAACATCCTGCGATATGGATTGCATATAAAGTGAAAATCCCATGAGTTACGGGCTAAATACACGATTTCGAGTCACATAAAAATGACAAGCTTTTTCAAGGCTTATTTTGAAATAAATAATTGTAAAATGAATTAACTTGTTCTTACAAAATGAATATGTTGAACATCTCATCACAAATTAAAAGCTTATCACACTAATATAAACTGCACAATTTTCTAGAAATAATGTATCAAAAGAAACTTTCAGTGATTACAAGCATCATGTGAACAATAATGGTCAGCGAGTAACAAACTTGCCAAACCTTCCTATACATTCACCTCACCTGATGATATTGGTACAGTCATATGCTCCACCAATGCCCACTTCCATAATGGCTACATCTACTTTCTCAGCCAGAAACACATTAAATGCCATCACAGTTAAGAATTTGAAATATGGTGGCATGTCACGCTCATTTTCCTGAAAGAAACCATGGATAAAATATAGTTTTACAAAGTTACATGCAGGGTTGTATTCCTTTCAAAATATTATTTTAGGATAAGAGTGACACAGATCTCACCTTCTTCTTATGCAATTTATTATAGACAGACCAGAAATACTTGACGAATTCCTGCTGACTGAGGGGTCGACCATTGATTCGAATTCTCTCCCTGACTGCCACAAGATGTGGAGAAGAATAAAATCCAGTTTTGAATCCATTCTGACGAAGAATAGATTCACAAAATGCACAAGTTGAACCTTTTCCTTTTGTTCCTGACACATGGATAACAGAAAGACCATCAAGTTGCTCCAGAGTTACACCAGATCTGGAAGCAAAAATGGAACAATATTCGTAACTCCTTACAATGGAAATGTAGTGCACAGTGATTTTGAATACATGAGTGGGTTCTCTGAAATGTATGCCCATATAATCTTACTAATACACACACACTATCAACAAGAGCACATTTAAAGCAGTTCCAGTGAAGATGTGGCGAGTCATGATGATCTTGAAAACAATCTATCACTGGGTTTGGTTTTGAACAACTGCAGTAAACTTCACAAAGCAAAACACTACAGGTTAGGGCTTGTACTTAGATACACAACACCACCTAACAGCTGGAAAACTGCATTTGGTACTTATATGGTCATGATAAATGATGATTATGATAATTGTTGTTTTAAGGGGCCTAACATCTAGGTTATCAGCCCCTAAAGGTCTGGGTGATAGCGAAAATGACAATGAAATGGAAACCATAAGGAAAATTAAGTGAGACTGAAAATACACACAAAAAGGAACTCAGATTGAAACGACTCACAAAATGGAGAGTGGTAATACTTACAAAAGGGAATTTAGAAGAAAAATACTCACAAAAGGAATAATTGAAAAATACGCACAAAATGTAGTTTAGGTGAAAAATACGTACAAAATTCAATGTAGTCAAAATACTTACAAAATGCAATTGAAATTCAAAATACTTACAAAAGGCACATGAGATTGAAAATATGTACAAAATGCAACTGAGGTTCAAAATACTTACAAAGTGCAACTGAAATTGAAAATGCACAATGCAAGTTAGATTGAAAAAGGCGGGTTCAGATTCAAAATAGGCTACTCACAAAGTGCAATTGAAATTCAAAATAGGCCTACTTACAAAATGCAATTGAAATTGAAAAAGCTTACAAAATGTATGGTAGATTCAAAATACTCATTTGGATTCACACAAAGTGCAATTTAGACTGAAAATACTTACAAAATGTAATTTAGATTCAAAACACACACAAAATGCAATTGAGGATCAAAATACAGTACTTACAAAATGTCCACCATACAAAATGCAATGTAGATTGGAATACTTCCAAAATGCGGTTGAGGTTGACAATACAAAATGCAATTGAAATTCAGAAAACTCACAAAAATGGTACCATACATTCAAAGACTTACTAAAAAGCAATTTAGATTGTCAATCCTTACAAAATGCAATTGAGGTTGAAAATACTCGCAAAATGCAATTTTGATCGATAATACTTACAAAATGCAACTTAGATTGAAAATGCCTACAAAATGTAGTGTAGATTCAAAAAATTTGCTTAACCCTAGAACTGCTGCAGGTTTATCTGTCAAATGCTGCAGTTAATTCCCATAAAGTACACACTAAAGGAATTTGGTATCTGTAAGCATACTGTGTTCATGAATATGACTTATCATACATCAATAGAAAGCTGGAAGACTGTTCTATATTATATTGATATAGGTGAATCATTCAGACTCGTCAGTTTGAATTAATCATAAAAAGTATTTTATAAAAAATAAAAAAATAAAAAATTATTGAATTTTCTGCTCTAGAAAACCATATTGCCGAGTTAAATGTTCGTCAGAGACATCATAAATGAAAAGTTCATAGTTGTTTTACTAATTCAAGAACCAATTTCAAATAATTCCTCTTATTTACAAAAAAGAAAATTATTTTTACAAAAATATGACATTTCTCGATTTTGAAGTACATAATCGGCGCGCGATTACGGGGAGGCAAGTTCACAGGCCCAGGATGATGAACGATAAACGGTACATTTTTACCTGGAAAGTCACTTTCTTCGGGTTGAATAGCAGTCTAGTTCACATTACCCCTTCACGGCTAACATTAGACATGTGTACAGGGTCTGTCGGAACATGATAAACATCGCTTGCATTGATGGGGATTTCCATAACTTGCGTGACATCCTGTTCGCCGGTATCACTGCCACTACTTTCACCATCTTCATTTTCATACGAATCCACACAATAATCACTGTCATCGTCCATACTATCACACGAATCGTCAAAAATCAAGTGCTCAATTCCTGAATCGTCTACATGGTTGGCAGCCATTTTGCTCAATGCAACTTCAATATCAATATGGCAGTACTTCCACTTCTGCAGCCAAATAATAGCTTGCATACTGTCATTTGTTTGCCAAAGACTTACACTACGAAAGATAAAAGCATCGGGAACCAGCATGACTTGAAATTAGTGCCATCTGAAGGCTAACAGTAGTACTATATTTGAATTCCAAGACCGTCTTTCAGAGAGACGGTCGCACTTGATTAAACAACACACCGTCTTCCTGGAAGACGGTCCGCAGTTCTAGGGTTAAGGTAATTTAGATACACGGGGAGCCAATTAACAAAAACAGTGCGGGAATTTTAAAGAGAAAAGAGAAAACAAGAGGTCTGACTCCTCTAAGAATGAGGGATCAGAAAAGATGAGACAAGGGCCAATTAAGGCGGGAAAGTAAATGACTCCCTAGGCCTCGCATACCCTAATACAGCCAGGGTCGGAAAAGAACAAGAGTGGACCAAGGGAGGTCGACAGAAAAGAAGACGGAGAGGAGCCCGGCACAAGTAAGCGGAAGCAATGCCGGACTCAGCTGGGGTCCCGTGGTCGCCAACCCACATCCCACTAGATGTGAGCCCCTGGGGGTAGTCATGATAAATAAAAATTTAAATATGCCCCACGGCGGGTCTTACCGACATGATGCTGTTGAGGTAACCGTACATCACCCCAATAGATGTACCTTTATCAAGCAGAGAGAAAGTGTCTACATGCAATAGCTCAGATGGTAAGAGCATTGGGTTAGAAATCGAAAGGTCCCACATTCGAGTTTTGATTTTAACACTCTATTTTAACATCTTGATGGATTGTACTTTAACGTACAAAATACAACCTAACAGTTGAAAACCCGCATTTGGTATTTAAATGGTCGTGAAAAATGCAAATTCCAATTGTATGTTGAGTTCGGCAATGTGTCTTTGGCCAGCAGTACACGTCCCTTTCTTTTACAATTGTACTATTTTACACAACAAATCTAGCGAATAGAAACATGTTTCACAACATGTCCCACTGTTACCTCAGCAAAAAATATCACTAAACCAAATGTATTTTTCAACTTTCTTTCGTATCTTAACGTGGGTAACAGTACTCATGAAAGAAGAGAAAGGCACACAACTCATTTTCCCAGGAATACTAATACTCCCAGCATGGTGTGACTCTCCATTGACAGGTTAAGGCATTTAACTAATTTGAATCTACTAGTATACACAGATCCTGGTGCTTAGCTCTACAATTTCCCACCCCACTCCCTCGGTATACTGCCGCAGCGCAAAACATTGTCATGCTGAGCGTGTCTATGTAAGGAAGTATTAGACACCTTCCCTGCACCGCTTTACACCCCACTCCTATCGCTGAGCTTTTAGGTTGAGTGCACAGCTGCGTGCCAGTATCTGCAAAACTCAGTAGCTCCCTCCTGAACATCATTTCCTACACATTACTGGTTGCAAGTATGTTCAGCCTCCCTGCTATTATGCCCCACATATTTATGTATGAGTTGTTAATTTATTGAGTGTGCATTCAATGAGACTTCAAATGGGGTAACATATTTGCCTGCAGGAAGTGTAGATAGATCTGCATGAAAACCAATCCAGGTTGTTGCCAGCACCAGGATTTGAACCTCACATCTCCAAACTGCAGTTTCCCATTCCAGTCATGGTGCTTGAATTAATGCAGACAGCTATGCTGCTGGATGCACAAGATTCTCTTGACCTGTATCTCATAGAGCTGCTAGAGAATAAAGCCCCTCAAACTAATCTGAACATAAGCACATCTCAACTGACCTTACCTAGACAGGTACTTCAAAGTTTCTTCCAAATTTTTTGCCTGCACAGCATGGCTACGTCGATCTCGTTTTTTATAATCTTGTAACAATGCTGCATTTGTCTGTAGTGAATTCAATGTCTTTACAGCTTCCTAGAAAAAATGAGAAAGCTTTTTAAAAGTAGGCCTGTCACCAGAACATAATGATGTGTTTCCAGATGCATACATGGTGATAATCATTTAAAATCTCAATCAGATAGCCAGAGGGCAGTACACATGATTATTGAATTTAAAATTGCCTTAAATATAAATAACAAAGGAAAAGAAGGGATAAATCTTGCATTGTAACTTCTTCTAATGGCAGATGTTTTCACATAAGCATGTCTCATATTCAACGTATTAAGATTTACTTGTGTAGAACACTATTTACAGAAAGATCTTATCAAGTTGATGCTTAGAACATGAAAAAATAGAATGCATAAACAAATACTTAAACTTCTAGTCAGAGCAATGTGCCGCAACAATATATGCCAAACAAGTGCATATCGGTTACAATTACTTGAATTTTCATACAGGTTATTGAAATAATAATGTACATTTACCGCCCAGCTGCAATAAGGCCCCTCTAATGATTTCAGATATTTCTCAACTCTCATTTCTCTTTAGATACAAATTAGATGCTGGTGGTTTTTAACCCTAATAATTCTTATCAGCATTACGCAGTATCTTATCTCTACAAGCATGCGCTGCCTCAGTCCAACTTTAATTAAAAGAGAAAAACAAACTAGCTTGGCTCAGAGTGGCTACAGAAAACACAAGCAAAGAAACAACTAAACTGTGCTGTTCTTAGGTAAAACTTTATTCAGGTAGAAGGAAGTTTAAATACAATGACTTCAGTTAGAAACTAAGATTCCAAAATTTATTTTATGGAACAGACTATTTTGATGTCTGGATTCTTGGGAAAGAGCTTTAACCTTTACAATAATGCCGGATTTGTCTTAACTCAATTTAACTTCATATAATGTAATTTATAAAATAGGGAATCTTTACAAAACACACTTCTCTTCAGTAGGGTACCTAGTTATTACAATACCCAAACCATCAATTATTGCAGTATTGGCTGACATAATCTTAAATTATGATACCTCTGTACCAATACACCGTTAATTCAAACAGGCCATGAGGTTCATGTTTAGGTTATGCTTTTTACTGATACACTTTCCAAAGCAATTATTTGACGCTGACGTTAAGGAAATTCCATATTGAAATGTATAAAAATCAGTAAAGCAATTGGCATGAAATGGAAAGTGAAGGGCAAAGTACTAAAGTTATAAAGAGTATATTAGAACAGGAGGTAAGTGAAGTGCATATCGGTTACAATTACTTGAATTTTCATACAGGTTATTGAAATAATAATGTACATTTACCGCCCAGCTGCAATAAGGCCCCTCTAATGATTTCAGATATTTCTCAACTCTCATTTCTCTTTAGATACAAATTAGATGCTGGTGGTTTTAATAATTTAATAAATTTAAATTTAATAAATTTGACATGAAATTTGTGGTGTTTGAAGCCATATTTTCAGTGTTGCCTTAGTAAACAAGAGTTTAGTGCTTTTCAGTCGGTCAACACATTCAATACATTCGTGTTGACCGACTGAAAAGCACTAAACTCTTGTTGACATGAAATGTTGGTTTACTTACAGAGTAATTATTTGTTTAGAGCACCTTTGGCAAAATTTCACAGATGTTATGTGCTGCTTGCATGCAAGTAATAAGCAATCTCAACACGGTTTGTTCTAGGATAGCTGGTTCCTCTGTTGAGGCAGAATATAGACAACTTCGCATGGAAGATCAAGAAGGAAGTGCGCAGACCTCTGCATGCATGTAAGGGCTCTTCACACAAGTACATTTTCTGGCCAGGGAAAGATCTTCCAGCTAGCCACACAATTCCCCCTCTACATTCTCAGCAATGCTTTCCTATCTCCACCTCAGTGGAAAAAAAGTCACGTTCCTCCCATCTGGAATTAATACTGACAAATCAGTCCAACAAGTCCCACAAGTCCAACCCCTCCTCCACGTGGTGGGAGACGGGCAACGGCATGAAGTAGGGGATTGCCTGTAGGTGTGAAGTACAGTGGGGACTTTGTGTGCCCCGGGACCGCTACGGTAGCTGTGAAGGCTCTATGGGAACCCTGAAAAGTGACGGCTGACGGGGCTCTGGTGAAGCTACGTTAGGCCTAGCAAGCCAGTAGTGGATATCATATTTGCTTTCAAACCAGGAACAGGCCTCGGAAAGGACGGATGCAAACGACGACGACCTGGATATGCTAATGGACTACGAGTTGGGACACTAAACATACAGACACTGACAGGAAAAGTGGAGGAGATTGTAGATGTGATGGAGAGAAGAAAACTGGATGTACTGGGCTTGGCAGAAACAAGATGGAAAGGAGAAGCTCGCAGAGAACTGAGGAAAGGGTACCGGTTGTACTGGAGTGGGAACAGTGAAGGAAGGAGCAGCGGAGTAGGAGTAGTTGTGAGAGATGGAATGAAGGAAGAGGTAAAGGGAATAAGTGACAGGATCATGAAGATCAGAGTAACTGTTAAGGGAAGAAGCCTGGAGATAGCCCAGGTATATGCCCCTCAAGTTGGATGTACAGCTCAAGAGAAGGAAGACTTTGAGGAGGAGCTACAACAGCAGTTGAATGGTCAGAGCATCATTGTCATGGGAGATTTGAATGCACATGTAGGAAGTGAAAGGCAAGGATATGAAAATGTATTGGGAGCAGAAGGATGGGGTAGCAGGAATGAAGAAGGGAGAAAGTTGCTGGATTTTTGCAAGAGAAACGGTTTAGTGGTAGGCAACTCCTGGTTCCGGAAGAAAGAAAGCCACAAGGTAATGTGGTACAGCAGTGATTTAACAAAGAAATCTTTGGTAGATTACATGCTGTACGACTGGGAAATGAAGAGAAGTATCAGAGATATAAAGGTAATACCATCAGAGGCCTTAAGGGCCGTCCACATGTCAGCGACTTACTTGCGCGGTATAGTTTGCACAAATCAGATGGAACACTGTGCAGCGTCCACACTGCGCAAGTAAATTTGCACAAACTTCAGTACGACAAGCCCGTGGAGTTGGGGTAGTGCGCTTGCCTCTCACTCGGAGGCCCCGGGTTCGATTCCCGGCTGCGTCAGGGATTTTAGAAACAGACGTGAGGGCTGAAACGGAGTGCACTCAGCCTCGTGAGGACCATTGAGTAGCTGTCTGACAGTGAGGCAGCGTCCCGATCACGAAAACCAAGGGCCGAGGGGACCCGATGCGCTGATAACGCAGCACTCCAATATCTGCAGGCAGCGGTTGCTTGGTAGGCCTAGGCCCTTAACGGGCTGTAGGGCCAGGTTTTTTTTTTTCTTTTTCCAGTACGACAAAGTTTGACTTCGGAGTAGATGCTTTGACAGCAATGTGGGCAAGTGACGATTTACTTTTGTTAGAGTTATTTTTTTTACTGTTTGCTGCTAAAGAAGAGGAGAAGTTAACGTTGTAGATCAAAATTGAGAAAAAAAATGGCTTTTGAAAAGAAATATATATTCACATGTAAATTTATTGAACGACTTAAGAGAAGATCCAGATGACTGGCGTAATTATTTAGGAATGGATGAAAACGCATATACAGAATTGCTTTGTTCGGTTACGCCTCTAATTGTACGTCAAAGTACCGTGATGCGCGTATCTATATCCTATCTATCTATCTTCTCACGAAAGACTGAGTTGCACTTTAAGGTTCTTAGCTACAGGAAGATCGTATAGGGACTTGAGATTTACGACGGCAATTTCTCATCAAGCTTTGTCTATAATAATTCCGCACACATGCCGAGCTATTTACAAGGTTTTAAGCAAAGAATTCATGAAGGTATGTTACAGTCAATATTTATTTATTAAAGACAAAATGATTATACAATAATTGCAGTTAATAACAACCTTGTGAAATATGAGTTAAACAAGTTTGTAATTTGAAACTTGAAAATATAGACATTGTAGTCATGACGTGCTGTGTGCTTCATAACTTCTTAAGAAAATTTTCTACCACCTACACACCAATCGGAAGCTTGGACTTTGAAGACTCTATATTAGGCACACTGTTGTTAGGGTTAAGAACAAGTGATTCTAATCTGACTGAATTAGAATGAGGACAGTACAGAAGCAGTTCCAGGGATGCCAAGGAGATTAGAGAAGAGTGTTTACCGGTAGCTTAATTCAATTGAGCAGATTGAGTAATGTATAAATAATGGATAAATCATCATCATCATCATCTTGCCCAGTTTCCAGCCACTGGCCGGGTCTGTTTGGAACACAAGCCTCTCCAACGTCTTCTGTCTTCCCACCATCTCTCAGCCTCCACCCTTGTCCAGTCTTCTCCTCTCTTCTTCACGCTTTCTTCCACCCCCTTCAGCCACCTGTCTCTCGGTCTTCCCCTCGGTCTCTTTCCTTCCCACTTCGTCTCATGTATTCTCCTGGGTATCCTCTTCTCCTCCATTCGTTTTACATGTCCATACCATCTAAGTCTAGATTTCTCTATACCATCCTGTAATGGTTCCTCCTTCATTAATTCTCTGGTCCTCTCATTTCTTATTCTGTCCATCTTTGTATCAAATAATGGATAAATATCTTCAATAATGAAGACAGTGTTTACCGACAGAGTGGACTGTGTGGACTGCAGTAATAATCTCAATAAAAACGTATTATGTTACAACCCGTACCTCAAAAAAGTGTTTCTTCAAAATTGGAGATTGGTATTCGAGGGGTTTATTGGTCATATACAAACCGCAGTAGGTTATAGTACCACAAGGTAGGTACATAAACGTCTTCTGCGCTGGTACCTGCCTTCTGTGAGACTTTCACCTTATATTTTCTTTGCGGCAGGAACTACGCAAAGAATTCACTTTTTTTGTCACTGAATCTCTGTCTGCGCTTGGTGCTATCTGTACAGATAAAATGGGAAGATATGTAATTAGTATTGACCACTAGCGTACTATAAACATTTCATATTTCACAGAACTGAACTGATAAAAACGTCTTATAATGAATTCACGGATGGATGGACATACGTTATAAAAACTATTCCTTCCTTTAATGTACTGACCGAAAATGTGTAACAAAACTAAAGTTCATTTATATTTATGTACACCATTTATACAACTCTTTTAATTTTTCTATCACTTTTTCGTATGCAGCATTCTTTTTATTCCTGTCACAATACTCCTTGGATTTTACTTTCCAAAGCCGTGGTAGAGACTTGTAGAGATCGATAAATTCCGCAATAATCTGTTTCGAACAATTTTTATATCGGACATTATTGTTTATGCCTAATTATTTAACCGCACTGGAAAGTATTTCAAGTTTCAGCTAAGGCGAGGCTTGAGCTAACGTGTCTACACGCACAAACTGCACTGCGCAACTTAGTTTGCACAAGTAAAATCTTTGGGGCTGCGACGATTGCACAAGCCGCGCTTCTTGGCTTGCACGAGCTACCGTTTTCCCGTCCATACGTACAAGCTTTCCTCTGCAAACCGGTTTGCACAAGTATGCTTGAGGGAAAGCCTGCGCGTGTGGACGGCCCTTTAGATAGCAACCACAGAATACTTGTAATGAACCTGGGAGTTGTTAAGGATAGCAAGAGGACAGAGTACCAGGAAAGGAGAATCAAAGTATGGAAACTCAAGGAAAAGGAAGTCAAGGAAGAATTCCAGAAGATAATAAGGGAAAGGATGCCAACAGACAATCCTAAAACAGGGGAAGAGGAATGGAAGCAATTCAAAAACACAATGGTGGAAGCTGCAGTGGCAGTATGTGGAAGAACAAGCAACAGAAAGCAGTGTAAAGAGACACCATGGTGGAATGAGAGAGTAAAAGAAGCTGTGGGAAGGAAGAACAAGGCTTTCAGAGTGTGGTTCCAGGAAAGAACTGATCTGGCAAGGGAAGATTATAAGATAAAGAAGAAAGAAGCAAACAAGATTGTCGCAGAGGAGAGGAAGAGGTGGATGGTAAAGTGGACAGAGATGATGGAGGAAGACAGCAGAGGAAATAAGAAAGTACTTTATGGGATGGTCAAAAGTAAGAGAAGAGGTCTGCGAGAGGATGTGGTAATGATGGACAAAAACGGAAATGAGGTACACAACAAAGAGACACTCACGACAGTGTGGAAAGAGTACTTTGAGGATTTGCTGAATCCAAATGGTCATAGGGAGGAAGACAATGTATTGGAAGATGGAGAAGACAACACAGGAATGGAAAAGGACCTGACTTGGAGAGAAATGGAAATGGCTATAGACAAGATGAAAGGAGGAAGGGCACCAGGTGTGGATGAAGTGAGTGTTGAAATGGTGAAGGCAGCAGGGGAGGTTGGGAAACAGTGGCTGTACCGTGTGATGAGGGTGATATGGAAGGAGAAAAAGACCCCAGAAGATTGGAAGAAAGGATTAATTGTCCCAATATTTAAGAAAGGAAGCAGAAAGGAGTGCAGAAATTACAGGGGAGTCACACTCATACCTCACTGTGCCAAGATATATGAAAAGATATTAGAAAGTAGAATACGAGCCAAAGTGGAGAGAAAATTGAGATAGGAGCAGTATGGATTCAGACCTGGGAGATGAACAGTGGATCTTATATTTTCAGTGAGAGCTCCAGGAACACCACTACGAATTTGGAGAGGATCTGTTGATGGCCTTCCTGGACATCGAAAAGGCCTATGATAGTGTGTGTAGGGAGAAGGTTTGGAAAGCAATGGAAAACATGGGAGTGGAAAAAGAGACTGTAGGCAGAGTGAAGGAGATGTATTGTGGAAGTGGGAGTTGTGTGAAAGTTGGAGGGGAAAGAACAGACTGGTTCAGACAAATAAGTGGCCTGAAACAGGGTAGTGCGCTGTCGCCCCTTCTCTTTATTGTGGTTATGGACGAGGTAATGACACGGATAGCAGGAAAGATAGGAGAAGATAAGATGAAAGCAATGGTGTTTGCAGATGATCTCATGGTCTGGGGAAACAAGGAGGAGAAAATTCAGGAGCAACTGAAGGCTTGGGAAGAAACAGTGGGAGAGTACGGATGGAAGTTCAACATCAGTAAATGTGAGATCCTGTTAACGACCAGGAAAAATGACAGACCAATGAGTGGGATAACACTTGGAGGTGGACAGCTGAAGAAGGTGGAAAGTCTCACGTACTTGGAAGTGTAGTGTAGGAAAATGGGAGAAATGACAAAGAGATTACGGAACGTGGCAGGCAGGCAGAAGCATTTCTGAGAAGCATTAGGAGCTTAGTGTGGAATAAAGATGTCCCACAAAAAAGCAAGGAAGTGTTATACAGAAGCTACTATATCCCGATACTGACCTATGCTTCAGAAACGTGGACAATGAAGAAAAGAGACATAAGCAGAATACAGGCAGGTGAAATGAAGTTCCTGCGAAGTAGGATCGGAGTAACAAGAAGAGACAGGGTGAGGAATGAAAAGGTCAGGGAAATGGTGAAAGAGGAGCCCTTGCAAGGTAGGATTGAGACATCAAGACTGAGGTGGTATGGACACTTAAAGAGAATGGATGAGAAGAAGATTCCCAAGAGGATACATGAGATGCAGATGCAGAAGAAACGACCAAGGGGAAGACCAAGAGATAGATGGCTGAAAGGAGTGGAGGAATGTGTCAAGAAGAGAGGCGAGGACTGGACCAGAGTGACAGCGGAGAGGTGTTGGGAAGAAAGAACTACTGTCGACCAAAGTATTATGTGCACTCGAGTTTGAAGGTTGGTTCTTAAGTAACTAATAGACTTACATTAAATCCAATAACATCATCATTTTTGTCGTTCTATTTTACGTTAGTTCATGCAGGTTTGGAATTTTTAATTTATATTTTAATATTTTTTATCGCAGCTGGAACACAAAAAGTGCCCGTTTTTAAGCGTGTTTCAACCATGCGTCTCATTTAAGAATTATTATCTCAAAAACCCGTCATAAGATCGAATCCAAATTTTAACACAATATACATTGGAAATAACTGGTTTATTAATTTCAACATTTTGTGTGTCCAAGAAACAGAGTTGTTATCATTTTTTCAAGGTAACTATTTCTCGGCTCGGGGTGGTTGGAAAATGTAGTTCTTGGTTGCGTTGTAATCCTTATACATCAAAAAGTTATGCTGTATGACTGTGAAATACGTAAATTAATTCACTTATTTTATATCGGTTTGTATTTGTTCGGGGAAATAAGACATGGTTCACCAGCTAGCCTCTCCAGGAAAAGTTGTACCGCGTTGCCGAGATGGAGCCCATATCGCAACATTGCGTGCCTCGTTCGGAAGTGATGAGCTCCACCTCAGCAACGCTGTACAGCTTTCAGCAGAGCGGCTAGCTGGTGAACCATGCCTTATTTCCCCGAACAAATACAAACCGATATAAAATAAGTGAATTAATTTACGTACTTCACAGTCATACAACATAACTTTTTGATGTATAAGGATTACAACGCGATCAAGAACTACATTTTCCAACCACCCCGAGCCAAGAAAAAGTTACCTTGAAAAAATGATAACAACTCTGTTTCTTGGACACACAAAATGTTGAAATTAATAAACCAGTTATACAACATTCCAATGTATATTGTGTTAAACTTTGGATTCGATTTGATGACGGGTTTTTGAGATAATAATTCTTAAAAGTGACGCACGGTTGAAACACGCTTAAAAACGGGCACTTTTTGTGTTCCAACTGCGATAAAAAATATTAAAATATAAATTAATAATTCCAAACCTACATGAACTAACGTAAAATGGAACGACGAAAATGATGATGTTATTGGATTTTATATAGGTCTATTGGTTACTTCACAAACAACCTTCAAACTCGAGTGCACATAATATTTTGGTCGACAGTAAGTGGCGAGGCTTATGTTCCAAACAGACCCAGCCTGGGGCTGGAAACTGTACAAGATGATGATGATGATGAAATCAGTATTGACTCCTTTTGTTATCCAAACTTATATCAGTTCAGTAACATTCCAAATGCTCTTAACCATAATCTAGATTTAATATTCTCAAATTTTTCCTTAATTGTTACCCCTAGCTCAGATGTTCTAATTCCAGAGGATAAGTACCAATTTCTTCTAGATATTGATTTCAAGTAGGCAGTTGACCATCAACCTCTTTCAAGCAACTATAGCTATCACAATTTTGATAAAGGAAATTATATCGGTCTCAATAACTATTTAGCAACAATACACTGGAGCTCTGCATTGAAAGAACAAGACATAAATTCTGCTGTAGGCTAAGCATCGTTAACTCTATTCTATATGAAGGTATCGATAGATTTATTCCTCTTGCTTATTAGAAGGACCCATGTTTCACAAAGTAGTTTAACAGTGAACTAAGAAACAGTGTCTTACAGAAGAAAGCGAACCGTGCCTTATACAAAATGTCGGGCAGCACTCGTGATAACTATGCTTTCTCAGAGCTTATAGCCAAATGTAAACATTTGTCCTATGTTATGCTTAGTATTTAAACAAAATTAGATCTAATCTATCCAGTGACCCAAAAGCTTGTGGGCTTTTATTAAGACAAAATTCCTGGTACAGCTTATCCTGACAAAGTGAACTAAAGTGATGTACCAGGTATTGTCAACCTTTTTTCTAAACATTTCTCCCCAGTCTATAAGGAATCAATAGTTAACACCCAAAAATTTGAAACTCCCTTCTCTATTACCGTCTCCACCTGCCGGGTAGAAAAGAGTGATATTTATAATAAATTAGAGAAACTCTCAAATAACAAATAATTTGGTCCTGATGGTCTCCCACCAATTCTATTAACCCTCTGTCGGGCGCATCGCACCTGAGAGATGAACAAGCAATGCTTTGTTCTACTGGTCGGAGATGGGGGGGAAGTGGTAGAGCCAGTCTTCCTTCTATCTTCCTGCCCCTTCTCAGCCAGTGTGTTGCTAACTGAGATCAGGCACGGTTCTGTGTTACAGTCAGCGATTTCATCTCTCAGATGTATTGCGCCCAGAGTGGTTTCTCTCATAAGTATGGCAAGTAGTGAGCCTGGTTTGAACTTGAATAATGCAAAAGTTGTTGTAGAAGTTCAGCAAATGTTACTTTTCTACACAGTACGATAAATGTTTATATGCGGACTGATTTTTTTACATGCCTATATAAAAATGTGTAGGACTTGCACAATATTAATACTGTATATCTGTATGTCCTTGATGAATATTGTATATTATTTTCAAACAAGTGAATAAATTAGGTAAATTTATCAGTAATGAAGTTCATAACACAAAACAAAACCAACATTTGAAATGCAATGTCACATGAGCTTTATCAAAATTTACATCTCACAGATGCATTGCGCCCGTTCATGTCTCGGATGCATTGCACCCGACGGAGGGTTAAAATCTTGTCGATTCATTATAACAGAACCATTGTTCATCTTATTTAACCTCTCTCTTGGAACTGGTAAATTTCCTGATATATGGACGAGTAGCTATGTAACTCCTGTCTTGAAAGGTGGTGACAAATCCAATGTTAAAAATTATAGAGCTGTTTGTAAGTTATCGTTTATACCCAAATTATTTGAACCTTTCATTACTGACAAAATTACATCCCATTTTCCCTCCTACATAATTGAACAACAGCATGGCTTTATGCCAGGTCGATCAACATGTACAAATCTTCTAGTTTATTCTGAGTACTTACTGAAAGTAGTAGAAGAGCACAATCAAGTGGACTGCATCTACACTTACTTAGCCAAAGCCTTCGACTCTCTCGACCATAAAATTCTTCTTTCAAAATTACAATCATATGGTATACAAAACCCTCTATTATCATGGCTGTTCTCATTACTTAGAAGGCAGAACTCAGATTGATAAAATACTCCATTTCTTATCTCAACCAATAGCTGTCTCTTCTGGTGTTCGGTAAGGTACCCATCTTTCTCGTTTGTTATTTCTCATCTTTATTAATGATATCAATACAGTTTTCAAACATGCCAAAATCCTCCTGCTAGCCGATGACACAAAGTTCTTTATGAAAGTTCAATCTCTACAGGACTTTAGGTGATACAGTACTTCTCCAGGAAGAACTTTGGCGTCTAGAAGAGTATTATTCTTTATCATCATCTTGCACAGTTTCCAGCCACTGGCCGGGTCTGTTTGGAACACAAGCCTCTCCAACGTCTTCTGTCTTCCCACCATCTCTCAGCCTCCACCCTTGTCCAGTCTTCTCCTCTCTTCTTCACGCTTTCTTCCACCCCCTTCAGCCACCTGTCTCTCGGTCTTCCTCTCGGTCTCTTTCCTTCCCACTTCGTCTCGTGTATCCTCCTGGGTATCCTCTTCTCCTCCATTCGTTTTACATGTCCATACCATCTAAGTCTAGACTTCTCTATACCATCCTGTAATGGTTCCTCCTTCATTAATTCTCTGGTCCTCTCATTTCTTATTCTGTCCATCTTTGTAGCTCCAATACTGCTTCTCAAGAACCTCATCTCACTGGCCTGTATTTTGCTCTTCTCCCTTCCTTTCATAACCCAGGTCTCCGAGGCATACGTCAGGATAGGGACATAGTACGTCCAATATATGATCTTTTTGCTGTTCTGAGGGACATCCTTGCTCCATAACATGCTTCTCACACTCCTCCGAAATGCTTCTGCCTGCCTCCCCCGCTCATTTATTTCTCTATCGTTTCTTCCATTCTCTTGTATCAGGCTTCCTAGATACTTGAAACTCTCCACTTTCTTCAGCTGTTCCCCACCAATTGTTATTCCCGTTGTGGTTCTTTCCTTCTTCCTTGTTGTGATCACCATCTCACTCTTATTTATGCTAAATTTCATCCCATATCCTTGTATTATTCCTTCCCACACGTCCAACTGTTCCTGTACCTCCTCCTCCTTGTTTCCCCAAATCATCAAATCATCTGCAAACACCATTGCTTTCATCTTTCCTTCCCCAATTACTTGTGCCACTCGGGTTATTATGTCATCCATCACCACAATGAAAAGTAACGGTGACAAGGCACTTCCTTGTTTCAGGCCGTTTCTCTGTTCCAACCAGTCTGATCTCTCTCCTCCCACTTTCACACAGCTCACGCTTCCCTTGTACATCTCCTTTATCCTCTTTATAGTCCATTTCTCTACTCCTCTATCCTCCAGGGACTTCCATACTTTGTTTCTGCATACACTGTCATATGCTTTCTCAATGTCCAGGAAGGCCATCAGTAGATCTGTTCCATACTCATAGTGCTGTTCTTGTAACTGCCTTACAGCAAAAATCAAATCCACTGTGGACCTTCCTGCTCTGAAGCCATGTTGTTCTTCCCTCATCCCTCCTCCTATCCTTGTCCTAATTCTCTTTTCCAAAACTTTCTCGAAGATCTTTGCACAATGACTCATCAGTGTTATTCCCCGATAGTTTCTGCAATCTGTTCTACTACCTTTTTTGAAGATCGGGACAATTATTCCTTTTTTCCAGTCCTCTGGGGTCCTCCTTTCCTTCCATGCTGTCCTCATCACTCGGTACAACCACTGTATCCCCACCTCTCCTGCTGCTCTCACCATCTCCACACTCAACTCATCCACACCCGGTGCCTTCCCTCCTTTCATCTTGTTCACTGCATCTTCCACTTCTTTCCATGTTAAGTCCTTTTCTGTTTGCAGTTCATCTTCCTCTTCCCCGATTTCTTCCTCCTCACCATCTTTTCCATTTGGGTTCAGAAATTCTTCAAAATATTCTTTCCACATTTTCTTCAGTTCTTCCCTATTTTCTACCTCTTGTCCCCTTTTGTTCACCATTCTAACATAATCCGTAGGATCCTTCCTCCTCTTATTTTTTACCATCCCATACAGGACCTTTTTTGTACCTTCACTATCCTCCTTCATCATCTTTGTCCACTCTTCCATCCACTTTCTTCTCTCCTCAGCCACTACTCTCTTCGCCTCCTTCTTTCTTTCCTGGTACTCTTCCCTTGTCTCTACCGTCCTATTTTGATACCACCTCCTAAAGGCTCTATTCTTTTCCCTTACTATATATTTTGTCTTCTCATTCCATCATGGTGTTTCCTTCCACCTCTTCTTACTACTTGTCCTCCCACATACTGCTTCTGCTGCACCTACTAGCGTCTTCTTAAATCTAGCCCATTCCTCTTCCTCCCCTCTTTCTTCATCTGTTGGAATTCCTTCCTTTACCATTTTGAGGTACTCGACCCTTCTATCCCCTTCTTTCAGTTTCCATATCCTTATACGTCTTTCCTGGTTCTCAGTCCCTTTCTTCTCCTTACTCCCTCTCAGGCTCATTACCAGCAATCGATGGTCGCTAGCTATCCAGGTTCTCCGATGGTATAACCTTGATGTCCGTGATGTTCTTATTTAGTTCTTTCTCATACAGTATATAGTCGACCACCGACTTCCTGGCCAAGTCATCACTGTACCATGTGATTGTGTGGCTCTCTCTTTTCTTAAACCAGGAGTTCCCAACTAGCAGGCTGTTCCTCTGGCAGAAGTCCAACAGTCTCTTTCCTTCCTCATTTCTTCCGCCCCAACCCTCTGGTCCTAGAACACTCTCATAACCTTGTCTTTCTCTTCCTACATGGGCATTCAGATGCCCCATAACAATCATATTTCTTCCTACCAGCTGCTTCTGCAATTCCTCTTCAAACTCCTCCTTCTCTTCAGAGGCGCAGCCTACTTGTGGAGCATACACTTGCACTATTTCTATGGTCTCTCCCCTCAGTGCTACTCTCACCTTCATCATTCTATCACTTATTCTCCTCACTTCTTCTTTTAAACCATCTCGTACTACTACTCCCACTCCATTCCTCTTTCCCTCTTCGTTCCCACTCCAGTACAGTCAATAGCCTTTTCTCAGTTCTCTCCTTCCTTCCCCTTTGTTTCTGACAATCCCAATAAATCCAACTTCCTTCTTTCCATCATATCCACTAACTCCTCCACCTTCCCCGTCAGCGTTCTTAGGTTTAAAGTTCCAAATCTTAGTCCGTGTGTACAGCCGTGTCGTCGTCTATTAAATCCATCCAGTCCGAGGCTCGTTCCATTTTTGAAAGCATTTGGTTTCAGCCACTACTGGCTTGCTGGGCCTATCGTAGCTTCACCAGAGTCCCGCTAGCCGTCACTTTTCGGGGTTCCTGTAGGCCCTTCACAGCTACCGTAACGGTCCCGGGGCACACGAAGTCCCCACTGTACTTCGCCCCTACAGGCGATCCCCTACTTTGTGCCGTTGCCCGTCTCCCACGACGTAGACGAGGGGTTGAACTTATGGGAGACTGTCGATTATTCCTAGTCACTGAAATAATTTCAAAGATTCTTTTTTGTACAAAAGCTTTTGTTGTCTGTACTTATTTATATTCTCTTTGTTTCATCCATCACCCATTATTTTCCTTTCCAAATAGCAATTCTCTTATTTGCATAAGCTATTCACCTATCAAATCAATGCCAAAGCTAAGCTAAAAAAATTATGTCATAGCAGAAGCATACAGTAGTGTATGGAAGAGGAAGTATACACTCTTCTCTGTTCACCCATAAGCCAATTGAAGAGAGTGCTGGTCTTTCCACCAGCAGCAGCACCATCGATTGAGATGGTGACAGATGAGACTTGTTATTAGTGCGTGTTACATTTGTGTCAAGTTATCGGAATTTTTATTGTGCTCCATTGTCACTCTTTGGCAGTTTACATCGAAGTGTTCATGAGTGAGTAATGTGAGTTGAGCATGTCTTACTGTCTATATTGTTACATAGCTCTGTGCCTTGAGACTTGTTTCAGCGCACGCAACATGCCCACGTATTTCGTACCCGGCTGTAGATCTGGATATCGATCGTCTTTAGGTAGGTAAAGAATGTTTAGTGTAACGGATACATCGTGCAAAATATTTCAAAAGTGACGCAGTATTAATTATGCCCACCTTTCCTTCATGGAAAACCAACCGATAATGTAGCTGCTTTGCTAACACTTCTTAAAGAATACGGTTCTACACAAAGCGGCACATATCTAACCGCGGAGGCCCAGGTTCGATTCCCAGCTCTGCCAAGAAATTTAATTCTGGTCCAAGGACTGGAACGGGGTACGTTCAGCCTCCTGAGGCAAAACTGAGAAGAGGCGGGTTCGATTTCCAAGCCAGCCAACCAGAAAGTGGTTTCCTACTTCCACTCAGGCGAATGCCGGGATGGTTCCTAAATTAAGACCACGGGCACCTCCTTCCCAATCCTCATCTGAATTACAGCTACACACACTAATACAGCCATCACAATAACACAGCTTATCAGACAAATTCTATACACACCTAAGTATACGGGGCTACATGACCATGATACTGCAAAAACCCTACATGAATCAACTACAACATATCCAACGTACGGTATGCATCAGAAAGTGTTTGTAACATGTTTCGAGTGGGGAAGGTCGAAACAGAAAAACTATTGGGTGCTAATAGTTTATAGAGGGATAGTGTTTTTTTTTGTTTTTTGTTTGTTTGAGTGTTTAGGTAATTTAGAATCTACAGGGTCATTATCTATATGCATCCTGATAAACAGGCAAGCTAAGCCGGCTGTACTGGCGCGTGTACGCGGTTCAGCTGGTGGTTGGCGCGCTCCGCTGACTCATATCGTTAGTTCACACGTGTTTTGTCACTCATATGGCCGTGTATCTGCAAAGCTTAAGACGTTAGTGTTGCGCGTTTAGTGAGTATTGTGATTACTATGATTGTTGGTCATGCCTAGGCACCAAATTCACATTGAGCAAACGTGTGTATATCCATAATTCATATATTAAGAGCATAAAATCTTGTTCTGAAACTAGACGAAAATTTCGAATCAAGTTTCCATGAAGACCTGTGCCTAATGCCAGTACAATTAGGAGGCTCGCTAAACGATTCAAGGAAACAGGCTCTGTAAATAATAAAAGAGTTGACAAGACATTCTTTCATCAGAAGGTGTCAGGTGTGTGTTACAAGAGAGGGAGGACGTTTTCAGTATCGCCTATGAGCACTGTAAATACACATTATTGAACATGTTTGGCGAAAGTGTGCGCCAACTACCAGCTGAAACGGGTATGCACGCCCACGATCTGCGCCAGTCACAGCCGGCTTAGCTTGCCGTGTTTATCGCTGCGCACATAGATAAAGACCATGTATTACAGTGAAGTCGTTAGATCATGTGTTGTTTATGTTACCTAAACTTGTATTCCACTACTTAAAATGTCAATTCTACTTCCGCACAAAGGAGATACGGAGGGAGCTGGCTACGTCCAAGTCAGCAAAATCATCTAGAAAATACTCCTAACTGTCCAGTTGCTTGAATCATCTTTAAACTTGAGTTGTATGCTTTAGTTTCTTACGTAGATAGAACCAGTACTGTAGTACATGGCTCTGTTGATTGCGGGACTCTGCAACACTTTCTTGTGGTATAGGCGTTACTAGTGCCACCTGTGCGGTGGTCCACGATAACTCGTGGAGATCCTACACTTCCTCTTCCATATGCTATGGCAGAAGTATCTTCCCCCATCTCATTTCTCTGCCTTATGGGATATGACCTTGCGATATTGTTGCAAATTTGGGTCAACATATAGCCTATATGTAATAAAGTCTTTGTGGAAAGTAAGTACTAATTGATCAGTATCTCAAAAATATGCTGGTTCTTGCTACTTCGTCTGTGAACATTGAAGAACATGTGAAGGGGAAGGATATCCAAAGGCCTCACTAAGAACTAAGCCAGTTTCATATGATGCAAATCTAATAAGACACTGGTGCTTTTTATAGGAAAGTACTCGTATGATAATTGTGTTTCAATATGGAGTAGTATGGTTTTGTTTCCAGATTAAAAAATAATAGTTTCCTTTCCTTTACTTAAGGCATATATAGAAACATAATTTCTTTATCCATTTTGGCAACTATGGAGGAGGAGGGGGGGGGGATAG
The DNA here is from genome assembly GCA_946902985.2 of Meconema thalassinum. NCBI lineage: Eukaryota > Metazoa > Arthropoda > Insecta > Orthoptera > Tettigoniidae > Meconema > Meconema thalassinum. The sequence continues at coordinate 1,216,504,181 of OX336388.2, forward strand.
GTTGAAGCAGAGGGGCACATTCAAGATTATCAACATCTAATATGGCAAGTGCTGTGTCATGGGTTGGTGGCCAACCCTGATATAGGGCTATGAATAGTAGGTGCACAATTAAAATGGATAGTCAAGGCTATGTACGGTGTTTAAAAATTATACTCGCTAAAACAAATAAAAAAGCCCAACTGTAAAGTTATGATCATTGTCCCATGCAACCATATTGTAGTTTCTAGTTCAATACTTAAGGGGCAATGAAATATTACTCATATAGAAGTTGCCATCAAATTGGAATATCTAGAATATGTAGAGTAAATACAACTATTGAAACTTCAGGAATGTTTCAGTAGCCATCATACCTGTCAATACAGTTCAGCATATCATATCCCATAATGGGAAGAGCGAGGATAAATACCTGGCACCAAACACAAGTACACTCGGCTAAGGTATGTCTTTCCAACTCAACTGCCCACTGGCCGTCTAGCAGTAAGAGAGTGAGGGGAAGATCACACAGGTTGTCACCCCAGAGAGCAAGCCTCTCCCACATGGCAAGACAGAGAGCAAAGTACTGAGGATAGCCCCGAGTTGAGCACCGAGTTCACTCCAGGTGCCCTCACATGATAAGCACGAGTTCAATATGCATTGGCTGAGGTGAGGTAACCCTAGTGATGTAAAATACCCAGGTATTTATAAACCGGGGTAAATACCCAGGGTATATACCCGGGTTAATACCCAATTTGGGTAAATACCCAGGTATTATAGATTTTTCATTAAAAATCCTGTGTCGTGGTAAGTTGAACCTTAAAAAAGGGTAGGCCTACCGGTATGCAAACTATTCTACATTAACTTATTAGAATTGGGACTTAAAAACAGAATTAGAATTGGGAATTGGATCAGGATATAAAATTCAATAGTTACAACCTGAAAAACTCAGGGTTAGAATTGAACTAGATATTTTTGCAAACACTGAGATAAAAGTTGGGGGAAATTTATTCAGAGAATTGGTAAAGTTCTACAAAAGATGAAATGTACAGTTTTACAGAACAGTTTGTAATATCATCTCGACTTAGTATTAAACAAAGTCCCCGAACCTTGGATGTCACGGGTAATCTCGAGAACCTCTGGATAGATTTTGATGCGGTTTTCACAATTCTGTAAAGGATATCTCGAGGATGATTTCTGTAGAAAATAATTTATTTATGATTAAAGGAAGCAGAGCAGTAACGATTTCAGTGAAAAAATAAACAAAAAACCTGGCATCAGAGCGCTTTGTAAGTTTATTTTGGGCAAACCGTTAAACATATCTAAATACTATGAGTGTAAGAATTGTTCAGCATGAAAACTTCTACATAAAAGTCCAGGAGAGCATATCTCTATCTTCAATACATCGCCCCTAGAAGTATTTTTATGTTTTAATTTCTTCCAACCGTGTCCATTCTAATATTGAGGCGGCAGTTTACGAGCTAGCTAAGGGCGAGTCTTATCACCCCTGTTACAGCCTAACTAGCGGGCGAACCTATTACCGCAAACACAGCCAGCAGCAAACCGTCGAGTCGTGTTGAGTTAAGACTTCATAGAAGGCTGGTTGTGTTTGGAGTTTCCCTGGAAGTTCAACTCGGTTTTTCTTCATTTCGCCTGTGAACTTTCCGTTCCGCAAAATACACAGTCAATTTAAGATTGGATGGAAGGGGGATTTGTGTTTCATGCATTCTTAAACGACGTCTGACAAGAATTCGTTATAATTAATAGTCCAGTCAGTGATGTTAAGCCATCATGCCGAGATGCAAAATGGATATAGGTCATAGTTCATTGACAACAACAAAAAAAGTGATTATCACGTAACAATGAAACAGAGCAACAAATAATTTCTAGATTGCCACAAGAGAAAGAAAGACTTCGATCCCAGCACCTTCAAACCGTTGCTCAAGAAGAACACCGTCTGAACCACGATCAGAAACAAGCTTATAACACTGAGAAGGCAGGTAAGATTTTTTTCTCGATGCCCCTGTAGGCACTGGAAAAACGTTCTTGATTAATGTGTTGCTCCCCAAAGTAAAAATCTGGTGGTAATATTGCTCTTGCCGTCGCATCATCTGGAATTGCAGCCACTCTTTTGGAAGGAGGAAGAACAGCACATGCAACATTTGAACTTCCTTTGAAAGTCAGCAGTAATGATGGAAATGTATGTAATATTTCAAAACAAAGTAACACTGCCAGTTTAATCCAAAATTGTTCTTTAGTTGTATGGGATTAGGCTACAATGTCGCATAAAACTTCCGTTGAAGCTGTAGACAGGACCTTGCGTGATCTAAGGAATCGAAACAAACCTATGGGTGGCTGCACAGTTTTGTTCGCCGGAGATTTTCGTCAAATCTTACCAGTTGTTACCAGAGAAACGAGAACCGACGAAGTGAACGCTTCATTAAAAATATCTTACATCTGGCCAGATATAACAAATTGGCACTCAAAACTAACATGAGAGTAGGCTACACTTATCTTCAGAAGATAATAGTTTGTTTGCTAATTTGTTACTTAGAATCGGAAATGGAGATTTACCGGTCATTGACAGGAAAACTATCCTCAGTGACGATTTCTGTGTTTTAGTAAGCAGTATTCAAGAATTGATTGATAGCGTTTATCCTCAAATTCATGGCCTATCTAACAAGTCTCATTCATGGTTTAAAGAAAGAGAAATATTATCGCCGACAAACGAACAAGTTGTGAAAACTAATGACTTGGTGTTCTCCAAATTCACTGCCCAGGCTCTAGTATATTACTCAGTAGGCTAGACGCAGCAGTCGATAGTGAAGAAGCTGTTCATTACCCTACAGAATTCCTAAATTCTTTATTTCCTACTGGCTTGCCACCACACAAGCTTAGTTTAAAAGTAGGAGTGCCTATTATATTGCTACGTAATTTACAACCACCAAAGTTATGCAATGGGACACGATTGGTGGTGAAAACTTTGAAAAACTGTTTCATTGAATCAACTATCTTAACTAGCTGTGGTACAGGAGAAACTGTCTTAGTACCCAGAATCCATATGATTCCTTCAGATTTGCCCTATCGTTTCAAACGAGTACAATTTCCAGTAACAGTCTGCTTTGGCATGACTATAAACAAAGCACAGGATCAGACACTTAGCGTGACTGGAGTTGATCTTAAAGGAGAATGTTTTTCACATGAACAGCTTTACGCGGCTCTATCGCTTGTTACATCAAACTGAAATCTTTTCGTGTTCACTGCTGGAGGGAAAACGACTGTCATATACAAGGAAATCTTATAAGACCTCCGTTAGAAGTAGCCTATCACCTTGCATTCATAACTCTTCCCGGGCGAAGCCGGGGTGGGTTGCTAGTTCATATATAAAATAAATAATCAAATAACCAAAAAGGCTAGTAAATAGTAAATATAAAATCAAACAAAGAATAGAAAATGGGAGGGAAGTACAGTGTCAGTTTGAATTCTGGGTAGGATGAGCTAAGCAGTGTTGCCAACCCTTATGCTTGCTGGCATACAGTACATCTTCACCCATTATAGAGCCCACATACTACAAAAACTTCCTGACATGCATTTGTATTATTTAGAGTAAGATTATAAAAATTAATATTTCTTTGATATTTAAAATTGAATGAAAAATAACTTAAAAGCACTTTTACTAAGCATTTTTTTTTTCAAATGTCCTTTCTATTGAATATATTTGATTACCTTTTGAGTTTTGGCATACACTTTCAATTAATATGCAAACAGCCTACTCTTATTACTAAAAAAGTAGCTTTTCCCTCCCACATCTTTGTTGCTCATTTCCAGTATCGTAATAAAACTCGACCTTCTCAATATCTTGGTATTTATTAAAAATTTAAAACACAAAACAACCAAAAGGTTTTATTCAATATTTTACTTTAAGGGAAAAAAACAATTAAAGACAATGTTACAGTGTCAAAACATCTTTATATACCGGTATAAAAATGAATTGCTGTTCGTTAGTCTCGCTAAAACTCGAGAACGGCTGGACCGATTTGGCTAATTTTGGTCTTGAATTATTTTTGAAAGTCCAGAGAAGGTTTAAAAGGTGAATAAATATGAAAGTTGTAGCGCACGAGTAGATTCAACAAATGAGTGACGGCACGCGAATCACTTAAACAAAGTCCCATATGCGTTCATATACTATTCGTCTGATAACGATGAAACGTGGGTGAGATGTTGTGTACACTTCAGGGAAGGTTTCTGGCTTAGTAAATCCGCTTAACAATAGGCAGCGCACGAGTAGATTCGACATATGAGCGACGACGGGCGAAGCGTTTCAACAAAGTCCCGTATGTGTTCATATACTATTCGTCAGATAGCGATGAAACTTCGGTGAGATGTTGTGTACACTTCAGGGAAGGTGTCTGGCTTAGTAAAGCCACTTAACAATAGATACCGCACAAGTAGATTCAACAAATGTGCGACGACGGGCGAAGCGTTTCAACCAAGTCCTGTATGCGTTCTCATACCATTCGTCCGATAGCGATGAAACTTGGGTGAGAGGTTGTGTGCACTACAGACAAGGTTTCTGGCTTAGTAAATCCATGTTATAATAGGTAGCACATGAGTAGATTCAACAAATGAGCGACGACGCGCGAAGCGTTTCAACAAAGTCCCGTATGCTTTCATATACTATTCGTCTGATAGCGATGAAACTTGGGTGAGATGTTGTGTACACTTCAGGAAAGGTTTCTGGGTTAGTAAATCCACTTTACAATTGGTATCGCACAAGTAGATTAAACAAATGAGCGACGACGTGCGAAGTGTTTCAACATAGTCCCGTATGAGTTCAGATACCATTAGTCTGATAGCGACTCAACTTGGGTGAGTTGTTGTGTAGACTCCGGGGAAAGTTTCAGGCTTAGTAAATCTATTTTACAATAGGTAGCGCACAAGTAGATTTAACAAATGAGCGAAGACGTGCGAATCGTTTCAACAAAGTCCCATATGCGTTCATATACCATTCGTCCGATAGCGATGAAACTTGGGTGAGATGTTGTGTACACTTCAGGGAAGGTTTCTGGCTTAGTACATCCACTTTACAATAGGTATCGCACAGGTAGATTCAACAAATGAGCGACGGCACGCGAATCGCTTGAACAAAGTCCCGTATGCGTTCATATACCATTCATCCGATTGATATGAAACTTTGGTTGAATTGTTGTGCACAATCCAGGAAACGTTTATGACTTAGTAAATCTTTTTTACAATAGGTAGCGCACGAGTATATTCAACAAATGAGTAACGGCGCACGTATCGTAAAAAAATTCCGGATGCGTTCATATACCATTCGTGCGATTGCAATGAAATTTGAAGAAATGTTGTGTCCACTTCCGCAAAGATTTCTGATTTAGTAAATTCATTTTACAATTGGTAGCGCACGAGTAGATTCAACTAATGAGCGACAGCGCATGAATAGTTTCAACCAAGTCCCGTATGCGTTCATATACCATTCATCCGATTATGATAAAACTTTGGAGAGTTGAGTACAGTCCTGCGAAGGTGTATTAATTAGTAAATCCGTTTTTCAATTGGTGGCGCACAAGTACATTCAACAAATGAATGACGGTGCACGAATCGTTTAAACAATAACCCGTATGCGTTCATATGCCATTCATCCGATTGCGATGAAACTTTCAGGAGTTGTGTACACGCCAGGGAAGGTTTTCGACTTAGTAAATCCATTTTACCATAGGTAGCATACGAGTATATTCAACAAATGGGTAACGGCGCTCGAATAGTTTCAACAAAGTCCCATATGCGTTCATATACCATTCATTTCATTGCGATGAAACTTTGGTGAGTTGTTGAGCACGCTCCCATGATTGTTAAGAGGTGGTTAACGGAAGAAAAAAAGAAAATATTGGGAATCCAAAAGTACTTTAACAAACAAAGTTACAACGCCAACCCTTTCTTTAATTGGCATGGCAACGCATGCCGGGCACAGCTAGTAACATATAAATACCCAAAAATACCTGAACATCCATTTTCCTTTTTTTATTTTTTAGTTTTGAAGGATCAATATTGTTCCTGATTTCAATTTCAGGCATCAAATACCTGTGTTTCAGTTCTTGTTTGTCCAACACTTCATCAACACATCAAAAAGTGTTGTACAAAGCTCAAAAACTGAAAATACCCTCATTTTGGGTATTTAAAAGACCACTGGGTAAATACCCAATTTATATTTACCTTCCCACTGGGTATTTACCCGTCCCACATCACTAGGTAACCCTGACATGAGAGTCCCGGGTCATCAGCGTTTGAGGTTGGAACAGCCAACATTGAATCGTCCTTTAGATTTAAATATGAAAGGATTTTTTAAGCATTTGGTCAATATCATTTTAAATACTGTGTACCGGTATTTGTAGTTTAATTTACATAACCACAAACTTCCAGCATGATAAGACTCTCACATGGCCTAACCCACCCCCACCATAATTGGAAAGATAAACAAAATGTACACACCTTTGGGATTTACTAACTTCGTAATTGTACTTTGCCACTACTCCACTCTTTCTTTAAATACACCAACATAAATAATGAATGATGATTTTCATGCCAAAATACGGCAAGTTCTTGGGAAACAAAACAAGATGATTTCAATAACTATCTGAAAGATGTACAAATAATTTTGTTTTGCCCTGGGAATTAGAAGCAGAGGAGTAGTGGATGAAAAATGATTGGGACTTTGGATGAAAAGAGTTAGGAAAGAGATGGCAAGGGGCTTGTGTGGTAGGTAGGCCTATGTCTTAAGCAGTCAAAGGGTATGAGACTTGGGTGTCATTTCGTCCTGAATTTTGGGAAAGAAAAATGAAGGTGTCCGCTTGGGCCAGGTCAGCCCAAAGGAAATAAATGGAAAAAGACAAAGTTTGCATTTCATATTTCGAGTAGGTACAGTGCATATAGTATTTTGATAGTGCACGTTTGTTTGTTGACTTACTACTATATTGATTTTTTATTTGTTCACACATGTAACTTATAAACATTTTTTTACTACGTAATTCATACATTAAACAGTCGAGACAAAAACGGGATTCATTGTTGAACGAATACAACCAAGACTACTACTAAAATACTGTAGCAGCAACTTAAATTAGATAAATTAATTCATTAAATTTTAACCACTACACAGTGATCAGGATCTGATGATGGCCACTTGAGGGTCGAAACGCATAATCCTAAATTGCCCCATTATCTGTCATAATCTAATTAATAAATGTAATTTTTTCAAGGAGTGTCGTTACATATTTATATTTGGGCACAATCGTGTTGACCGACTGAAGAGCTAGAAATTAACAATATTGGGGCTATAGAAGCAAGTGATATTGTAATGAAAAATTACAATATAAATTTTCAAAAGGCAACACTGAAAATGGCCTTCAAAGTTATCTATATAGAAGCAAGTGTAACTGGAATTATCTTCTTTGAGGTAATGCCCCAAGAATTGGAAATAAGGCACCATCTTGGCATTGGACTAGTGAATATCAGTGGCGGCTGGTGACATTGTTGCAGCGTTGCACAACTCCCAATAATTTTACACCTAATTCGTAGTTTCTTTTCCTTTAATGTTTTAGTTTTATAGATCTAATGCACTCAAAAATGTGTTAAATTCATCTATATTTTGATATTATTTATCCAAATGCTTCACACTGTACCTATAAAAGCTGCCGCCTTCAAATCAAACTCCAGGGGGTTAGCTCTCTTGTGGCAACTCCCAAGCAGACAGCGCGGCGTACAGGACGAGGCTGGACGAGGCCAAGCTTGTGCATAGCATGCCGACCAGCATGGGTAGCAGGGAGTTGCAGACGAGCTGCCAGCCCCCTAGCAACACTCAGTTCCAAATGGCCCTGTTAGACTACACCACTCTTTGGAAATGACAACACCCTCGATTTCTCTTACCCCGCGAAGGGTAGTTTAATTAGTTATGTAGTTAGTTAGTGTTGTTTTAAGGGGCGGAACTACGAGGTCATCTGCCCCTGAAGGGTAGTTTCTTTCCCACACCACTAGAGAATGCTATACCACCCACAACGGTACAAATATCGGAATTTCATAGGGAGACATTAGTTGGTTCACACCCAATTATTTTTAGATGTTTTCTCATCATAACTTCATTTAATATTTTTGTCAATTGTTCTGTGAAGCGAGCCTAAGAACGCCACCGTGCTATAAGTACAGTAGATAAGTGGCTGAACTATTTTGCGACGTATTGTTGGTGTACTGTAGGGGTTTATGTTTGCTTTTACCACTCTTGTTCTTGCGGTATTTGGGTTGCGATTAGTTCTGTATTTAGTTGATTTGAGTATTTTGGTTCCAGGCAGATACTTAACTGTGCATTTTTATTATTATTATTATTATTATTATTATTATAATTGTTTGGTTGATTGTGAGTAGACCTATGCATTCACTACGAAATTTCTTGGCTAGCAAAATTCAGTGTTTTGTTAGTTTGCTTTTCGCGCCACTTTCCGATGTAGCACCCAGATTTATCATCTGTGCATCTTGTAAGTTACCGTAGTATTTTATTTTAACGGAATGTTTAGTTTGAAACATTAATTGTATTGTGGAGTGTGAGTGAAAATGAATAGAGTAAGTAATTTGCTAGTCAGACAGATTTTCCAGCTCCCTGATGACGATAAACTTACAGTAAAAACACTCGGTGCACCATTACCGGATAAGTATTGTCCAAAATATAAGTATACGAGGGCGTTTAAAGGAGATATTTAAGGCAATAATAATTGGTTATGTGAATGCGATATTTAAAACGCTTTATTCTGTTTCCCATGTTTGTTGGTGGAGAATCCGCGTGGACCAAAATAGGAGTTATGGAAAATAATCCCTAAAATAAAGAAACATGAATCTTCAGCTGAGCGGCTTCGGTGCCGTAGTTGGTGGCATGCTGAGCCTCTATGCCCAAGATCGCGGGTTCAAACCCGGCCGAAGTCATCGGATTTTTTTAAGAGCGTTAAAAATCCCTCAGTATGCATTCCTTCGGAGGGGAAGTAAAGCCGGCGGTCCCATGTCATAGATTTATGGCATGTTAAAGAACCTTCCACTTATTACACCTGTGTGAAGCTAAATTATAGGTTAAAAATTTGAATAACGCTCTTAGGTTCCAACGTTCGTCGCCAGGAGCCGACTGCGGTGGTGTGTAGTAACCAAGTTCTGAACTAGTAGTCGTTTACGGTGGCCTTTGGCTGCAAAAGTAGGAACTGCTTGAAATTCAATGTCTGTAGTCCTCACTTGAATTAAAAACAGATAACACTCACTAATACAGCCATCACAATTAACACCGGTTATTAGACAGTTTCTCCATACACCCAAAGTACAGGGGGCTACATGACTGCCTTGTCGCAGCTCCTAAACTGAGGAACCAACCAACCAATCTTCAGCTGTTTGAAATTGACACTTTTTGGAACTGTTAACGAAGATGCACAATTGGACAGTGCCTATAGAAGGTAAATTGCGGAATATAACGAAGATGTTAGGCATAATAGATATGTGTTAAATATTGTAATAAACTGTATTCGTTTCTGTGGTTCTTTCGGACTGGCCTTGCGTGATCATGATGAAAGTGTAACATCAACAAATCCATGTGTTTTGAGAGAACTAATTAATTTTACCGCTGAGTTGGATGCTGTGTTAAAGGTAATTTGGTAAGGGCAACTGTTTTCAAAGGAACGTCCAAAACAATTCAAAATTAATTTTTACAGATTATGATGGAGGTTTTCCAAGAAGAAAAATCAAAGCAAATAAAGGAATCGGAAATTTTTGCCATTATAGCAGATGAAACTAGTGATATTTCAAACATATTTCAGATGGCTGTTGTGCACCGATACGTAGTAAGAGGCAAACAAAACATGATGCACTCACATTAGCAGCGTGTTTACTGGATGAATTAAAGAAGCAGAAATTGAACGAAACTCCGCAAAAATGAATTGCGCCGACGTTTGACAGAGCGCACTTCATGGCTGGTTCCTCTGATGGGGTTCAAGCTATAGTAAAAAAAAAAGACTGATAGTCAGTCTGAAAGACTAGACTTTATATCATTTTAAATGCTACAAATGCTGCGTGAACTCAAAGTCCGTTAGCAAGTGCAAACCAAGGTCAAAGGAGGTAGCTGGCTGGATGACGTCACGCTCTCCGGAGCGCGCGGGGAAAGGAGCAAGCTCAAGCAGTATTATGACGTCACACACCTCAGTGCATGCTCGGTACATTTCGTCCCGTCACCGTAACGTAACGCCAGACCCCAGCGTAACTACGAAGTCGACAAGATAATTTAAAATGATAAAAATCCTATCCTTATGCAGAATATGTGCCCGTCTTTGTTAGTAATAACATTTTTCGTTAACGTACAAACTTTTCGGTTGCCATGTTTTTATGTTGAGAATGTTTATTATCCCGGAGATTGAGACCCAACCTTAGACAACCTGCTGTGTTTAAAATTCTTCCCATGAACTCAGGCATAGGGCTTAAATACATAAATCTGATTTTTTAAAATGAATTCCTATAGGAAGAAGCCCAAAAGAGCCATTAAAATTTGTCTATTTGTCGAACGTACAGTTATTTTGGAAAACCCATGTATTTCAGTTTTTATAGAACTGTAGTTTATCTAACGTTAATTAATTTTTGTTACATGTGTAAACTTCCCATATAAAATTGCGACATCAGAAATTTTGGTGCAACACCCAGCTTTACTTACCACCGGCCGCCACTGGTGAATATGGAAAGATACGAGAGAATATTAAAGAAAACTGGTCAACACAAATTGTGCCCAATTACATTAGGCGGGAAACAAATATTTCATACCCTACAAACTAACACGCTTAAACAAGAAGAACCCTGAAAAGGTCCAACGTTTCTGGCAGTTGATAGAAGACGAGATCAGTAAGATCCCCGATCACCACGTCAAGTTCTTGGTAGGCGACTTCAATGCTCAACTGGGGGAAAGAACGACAGTATCAAGACATACTGGGGCCATATACACCACATAGACAAACCAAATACCAACGGTAAACGCTTAATTGAACTGTGTAGGTTGTATCAATCAGGGTGTCTACCAACTCATCTTAAAAGAATTCCCTGATTATTCCCTGATTTTTCCAGAATTAATGAGAGAATTCCCTGAGTAAAGAATGCTAAACATTCGCCCGGGAACGGGAAGTGTGATGAAACGCACGCTATTTTTGGTTGGTTTTAAGCGCTCTCCAGGAACAAGAAGCAAAATGTAATCCAGGAAAGCAAAAGGAAAATAGAATTAAGTTTTATGTTTTCTGTTCTCGGAAATTCCAGGATCCAAACAGATGTGAGCAATGGCGGCACAAGGGAAACAGTTGTGAAAATAAATTTATTTCAATAAGTGAACTTGTTGTCCAGTAAAATAAGCAAGGTCTATTAAGTCATGCTGCTTTCACTACAGTAAATGCCTCCAATAAAAGGGACAAAGGAAGGTTGAATACACACATCAAGGTGTCACCATATGAGTGGAATCATCTTAGACCAATATTTAATTTGTAAAACATTTCATTACCATTGAAATCACTAATCTACGTCGCAGGTATGATATTCGGTAGCATAAGTCTGAATATAAGCCTATACAGTAATTTACACATATCCAAGGGACGAAGGGAGGCATATTCCAAGTTCTCACTCTGAATTAGGTCCACCTCGTCATGACAGATGTAATTGAGTAATCATCATCCAAGTCCCACTCCAGCCACCCGGGTGTGGTTTACAAGCCTCCTCCACTCCTTTCTGTCCCTCCATTTTTCCTGTTCCATCACTTCTGCCACATCCAACCCAGCTTCTCCAATGTCCTTCAAAATTTGGTCCAATCACCTTCTTCTCGGTCTTCCAACTGGTCTCTTACCCTTGACTTCTCTTTCTAATTCCCTTTTCGCTACTCTTTCTTTACCCATTCTTTTGAAATGTCCGAACTAACGTAACCTTGCTTTCTGTATCTTCTGATTTGACGGTTCCATATTTAACTCTTCTCTGATTTCAATATTTTGAATTCTATCCCTTGTTGTCTTTTTAGCTGAAGTTCTTAAAAATTTCACTTCTACTGCTTGTATCTTACTATTTTGCCTTTTATTCGTTACCAGTGTTTCCAGTCCATATGTTACAATTGGTATGAAATACTGTTTATGTAATATTAATTTCGTCAATTTAGTAATTTATAAATACATTTAAATGAAGGAAATCATTATGAATGATGTTTCGACAGGCCAGAACACACCATTATCAGTCTAAAATAATTTAACCTTGTCTGTTCGATAATACAAGACCGAGTTTGAAAGGTGGGTTGAACTATACCTTCCGATACACCAGCGTTTGGGGAATATTTAGGGAGAACAGTGACGTCACCGTGATCTCACGGATGGCGTATTGCTATCGGTCACGCTATTGGTTGGCTGACGTATTGCTATCGGTAACGCTATTGGTTGGCTGACGTATTGCTATCGGTAACGCTATTGGTTGTCAGCTGATTACTACGTCAGTTCCGTGGTCAGTGCGTCGGGAGATTTTGCTGGAGTGGGTTCGCCATTTTTGTGTTGTCACGCGATCGCGTTTTCTAAGCGTAATATTAAAATAAATATTCCCGTGAATAACCTGTAAAATAAGATTTTGATATTAGCAGTGTCGTGTGCTCGATTGTGTTGACGATTTGTATTAAAATTGTTTAAATCCTGAAGTTGTTGCATTAAACTAAAAGCCGTTACTTGTGGTGGAAAATCAGTGCTTCTGCTTGTATATGTGGAATAATACAGCATTTGGAATATATCGGTGAGTTTTTACGTTGTTCATACATATATTTTGGTTGTTGCATTTAATACGAAAGTTGTCTAAATGATAATATTACGTCAGGAACGGTGTTGGCGAATACGCCTGTTAAAATAGTAATGGATTTAGACAAATTGGCATGTACATGAACACCTGCAAAATAGATATGACAATGTTTTGTATTAGACCTATCGGAATCTTTAATTGAACTATATAGCTCAAATATAGATTTCGATACATAGAAAGAAAATGACGGTTTTTGTGTTTGCACCCAATATTGGAAAACATAAAAATACCAACCTATCGGAGGGGAGGGGGGGGGGGGGAGGGGGGGGGCGAAGCCCCCCCAGCAAAAACAACATTATTGACCACAATGTTTTATGATGGCATTGACCTGTATCGGAATCTTTAATTGAACTATATAGCTCAAATATAGATTTCGATACATAGAAAGAAATTGACGGTTTTTGTGTTTTCCACGCAAAAAACTCCTCTTACGTGAATTTGCGAATTCTTTTTATGTATCGGAATCTTTAATTGAACTATATAGCTCAAATATAGATTTCGATACATAGAAAGAAATTGACGGTTTTTGTGTTTTTCCACCCAAAAAACTCCTCTTACGTGAATTTGCGAATTCTTTTTATGTATCGGAATCTTTAACTGAACTATATAGCTCAAATATAGATTTCGATACATAGAAAGAAATTGACGGTTTTTGTGTTTTTCCACCCAAAAAACTCCTCTTACGTGAATTTGCGAATTCTTTTTATGTATCGGAATCTTTAATTGAACTATATAGCTCAAATATAGATTTCGATACATAGAAAGAAATTGACGGTTTTTGTGTTTTTCCACCCAAAAAACTCCTCTTACGTGAATTTGCGAATTCTTTTTATGTATCGGAATCTTTAACTGAACTATATAGCTCAAATATAGACTTCGATACATAGAAAGAAATTGACGGTTTTTGTGTTTTTCCACCCAAAAAACTCCTCTTACGTGAATTTGCGAATTCTTTTTATGTATCGGAATCTTTAATTGAACTATATAGCTCAAATATAGATTTCGATACATAGAAAGAAATTGACGGTTTTTGTGTTTTTCCACCCAAAAAACTCCTCTTACGTGAATTTGCGAATTCTTTTTATGTATCGGAATCTTTAACTGAACTATATAGCTCAAATATAGATTTCGATACATAGAAAGAAATTGACGGTTTTTGTGTTTTTCCACCCAAAAAACTCCTCTTACGTGAATTTGCGAATTCTTTTGATGTATCGGAATCTTTAATTGAACTATATAGCTCAAATATAGATTTCGATACATAGAAAGAAATTGACGGTTTTTGTGTTTTTCCACCCAAAAAACTCCTCTTACGTGAATTTGCGAATTCTTTTTATGTATCGGAATCTTTAATTGAACTATATAGCTCAAATATAGATTTCGATACATAGAAAGAAATTGACGGTTTTTGTGTTTTTCCACCCAAAAAACTCCTCTTACGTGAATTTGCGAATTCTTTTTATGTATCGGAATCTTTAATTGAACTATATAGCTCAAATATAGATTTCGATACATAGAATACGTGAATTCGCGAAATTTTTTCATGTATCGGAATCTTTAGTTGAACTATATAGCTCAAGTATAGATTTCGATACATAGAAATTGACGGTTTTTGTGTTCTTCTACCCAAAAAACTCCTCTTACGTGAATTTGCGAATTCTTTTTATGTATCGGAATCTTTAATTGAACTATATAGCTCAAATATAGATTTCGATACATAGAATACGTGAATTCGCGGAAATTTTTCATGTATCGGAATCTTTAGTTGAACTATATAGCTCAAATATAGATTTCGATACATAGAATACGTGAATTCGCGAAAATTTTTCATGTATCGGAATCTTTAGTTGAACTATTTAGCTCAAATATAGATTTCGATACATAGAATACGTGAATTCGCGAAAATGTTTCATGTATCGGAATCTTTAGTTGAACTATATAGCTCAAATATAGATTTCGATACATAAAAAATTGACGTTTTTTGGTGTTTCCCCACCCAAAAACCCCTATTACCCAGGCTTTTCCCGTAAGCTTGCCAGAGGAGTATTTCGTGACGTCGTTGATGACGTCACGGAAGCCGCCATTTTGTTTTAGGGGAATTTCATACGCGGCCGTATCGCAATGTATAGTAGTCCCGAAAGGTGTTACAAACACATTTCCTGGGCGCAATTAAAAACAAAATAGGACATAAGTTCTAGCCTAGCCAAGGAACGTAGGAGCAATAAATATGCATTTAAGGGCACTAGGCATATCCATCATATTACATAAACATCAAACATTTTCCTTGTTCCCGTTCCAGTCGTTAACCAGAGCCCCCGTTCTCATTCCCGGGCCAATCGTGAACCAGCCTGAACGTAACTGGCAGCATCTACAAGGTAAAGATAATCACATTAACAACCTCATAGTGATCATGAGCTTCCGTTAAGCCTTTTGATCACTACAGTATAAAGTACAAATGAAATATTCGTAAGCAGAGCGAGAGGTTATTTGCCTCGAAGCACAAGAGTAGACACAGATCGAATAGCACACGATATAATAGGGGGTAGCACAACCACGTGTTTGAACGACTACGTATTTTAGGGGCTAAATCATATATCAACAGCAGCACAAGAACACCCTGGAAATTATTGCACACCATAAGTTTTCACTATAGATTTAGCACACAATGGCACAAATGTTATATTTTTCGTAAACTTCAAACAGCACACTAAAGCATTAACAGTAGAACTACAGCAGACAATAATCAAAGAATACCGGGATGGAAAAGCCGCGCAAATAGTATTGTCAAACCAGGTCTAACACATGTTGCCCGAGCGCGCGCTAACACTTGACATGACAATACACACGGCAAAATCTCACTTCCTGTACCGAAAGCACTATCGAGACAATATACCGCAATATATGCGCTTTTGAAGCTTACACTGAGCAAACCGTTAATAATATCAATATACTACGAGTGTAAGAATTGTTCAGCACGGAAAGTTCTATAAAAAAAGTCCGCGAGAGCATATATCTATCTTCAATACATCGCCCACTATAAGTGTTTTTAGATTGGACGGGAGGGGGATTTGAGTTTCATGCACCTCGCCATTCTTAAATTACGTCTGACAAGAATTCGTTGTACATGCTATCTCCATGATAATATAATTAATAGTCCAGTCAGTGATTTCAACCCATCATGCAGAGACGTAAAACGGATATAGGCCTAGGTCGTAGTTCATAGACATCGAAAAAAAAAAAAACGCTTGTCACGTAATGCATTCATAACTGTTTCCGGGCGAAGCTAGTATATTATACTCTGTGAGCTGCCAGAATAGGATTGACAGTTCTCGTCTCTCCATGTGGTCTGAGAACAAGATTGGCAAACTGTACAAGCCAGAGATAAAGCTGACCAGGCACTGAGGCACGTGGGCGGTAATATTGCAACGCAGAGTATTATGACATCAACTATGCGAACATGGATTGGTCAAGAGGCAGAGCGGTGATGAGTGACGTGGAATTTCCGCTGAAATGTCAATCCTATTCAGGCAGCTCACAGAGTATATTTATAAACAATACTAAATTTAAAATATTTCGTCGCCAAAGTTGCTATATCTACCGACAAAATCGCTAAATTGGCGATACTGATCGCAACAAACAAAATGCTCAAGGCCCAATAAAATGGCGTAGTTGGCTCCTGCGCAGAAAGCGAACGGAAAAGTTGCCACAACATACGTTCAGTTGACCTTGAGAAGGCACTGCTCATTGGCTGAGCACTGTCATCCGGGTGTCTACTGTGAGTGTGTTTCTATCTCCCAAAATTTTAATAATGGCACCCCGTGGCGTTAACGAACAGCTGATTCCTCACCTCAAGTTAAAACGCAATGAGAGTGAAACGCGAATTATGATCCGCATCATCCTGGCTTGTTATTGGCTGGCAATTATTACCAGCCATTGGCTGCCCGCGGGTTTGTTTACAATTATCACCAACATGGCGGCGAGAGGAATAGATTTCTACATCAATTAAATTGCTAGAAATCTATTCCAGTTCATGACAGTATGAAGTGCAAATCACTTATTGATGAGGAATTGTATGTGCGTATATATTTAAATTGAAGCGTGACACTGTTCATCAAAATTTGTGAGAATAAAAGTATAAATCAACACTCTTGCCAATCAACTGAAAGTTTCTACTACTTTGGATGTAATGGATGTATATCAATTGGCTGTCGTTTCCACCAGTTTTATTCATCAGTTCGAAATACATTCAGTACAATAACCTTTTGTGCACTATAAAACTACATTATAGACCATTGCATATTGATGTTGCTGTCTGCTTATATTTACCAATTTCATGACATGTAATTTGTAGGTTATGCCTAATAAGGCATATAATTTAAGTGGCCGTTTGTAATGTGAATTCCTTACTGTATTTATGTACAAATATTATGGTTTAACTAATGAAGCAAGGATTAAAAGTGCAGTTTGCACTGCCACCCTTTTTTTTTTTAATATTGATATGTAGTTTCTCAGTCTGGTAACTTCTTGGATTTGCTTGAGATAGATTTATAGTAATATACTACCTTATTAACCTGCAGGCTGAGTTTTTTTAAAACATGCCCAGGTGCATACAGTAGCACAAGACCTACTGCAGGCTATGTCGATCCTAAATGTAGGCCTATTATAGTGCTCATGTCAAAGGTCCTAAAGTTTTAACTATTGAGACTTGATTTGCATCGAAGATAATTTCAGCCGAGTCTGGCAAGGCTTCATAAACTTGGGCGTGACTTCACATTTTCATTTTTCCTATACAGCTTTTGATACCAACCACTTAAATCACAGTATTTCAAGATTTGCTCTCATTAAACATCGCCAACACTTTTTTTTGCCCTGGTGGTGGGCTGTGTTGGAGTCTACAGAAAATAAAGTTGAGAAATAAAAATACATCTTAGGTTTCTATGACACAGTTGCATTTTATCCTACTATATCTCCACTCAATATACCAATCCTACCAATGTTTCCTAATTCCTCATGCTGCATAAATAAACATGACAGATTACAGCATTAGCAATGATGACAGTAATTTATGAATTGTTAAAATGTTTTTAAAAGATGCATAGAAAAAGGCTTGATAAACCCTGTATCATCAATCCATTTAAACATTCCCACAGAGCTCTAATCAGAAGCTCATTTTATGTGCAACAGGTATGTAAAATAAACCTCCCTCCCAATAACTTGTAGGCCTAACCTGAACATAATCCATGTTAAGAGCTGGTTTTTGGTTCACAGGAAAACCTACCATTTAAAATCTTGCACATACCGGTAGGCTACTAATCATATTAAGGTGCAATTAACTAGGGTAATTTTAAAAATCATGGCTATCAACTACTGATTTAAATATTCCAGACATCTTTCTTAACTCCACTTTTACTGACAGCATGTAAGTCCTTACTACTGTCTTTCAAGCCATTGACCAGTTGTTTTTTTCAGGAGGAACCATTTTAGTCATTCTTCTCTATGTGAAATACAGTTGATGACAACTGCCTGGAAGACTCAGGTGTTTTTTCTTGTGTCGCTTCTCTGGTTGCCTACGACACTTCCTAATTATTAACAGAATGTTTCATTGAATTGTTGTATCCAATTGACCAACTGGTAATATATTATGGTTTGCTTTAATATTCCTATGATACACTTTTAGATCTCATATATTAATGAAATATACAACAACATAGGCTGAAATGTTGAACCAATCTCCCATTCCCTAACACTCCCAACTAATGGGACATAAGCTACCTGCTGGTTGGTTCCATCTACATGTACCGTACTAGGTCTAGTAGTACCATAGGTATTGTGACTGTTTCTCCAACTCCGTCAAGGAAACTAATTCTGAACTAAGATCTGGAATGGGGTACACTGTCCCTCGAGGGCAATCAAGGACAACTTGAATCATTCAAGTAATTTTTCTATTTCATTTTACCAACTAACCAGGTGCCTGGAAATGCTAGTGAAGTAGGCAGCGAAGTAGGCTAGCCAACTGGTATTCACCATTCAGAGAACATTCTCAGCGACTTGTCTATGCATAGGCCTATGACACAATTTTCAGAAATTGATACAGTAGTCACAGAACACTAATGGTGCCCAGTACTCGCAGCTTAGCATAGGACGGAGTGGATTCCAGCCACAGATTAACTTATGATCTGTCAACGGGTTTTCAAACAAATTGAGCACACACCCAAGTACAGGGGTCTTGACCATGATGTTCCAAGCCTCTAAATGAAACACTCCTCTTTAAGACTTTCTGGTCTTGCATCCATGGTCGATCAACATTCTCCTGATCTGTGTTCTCAAGTTTCTGATGGTTATGGACATTATTTTTATCCTGATTACTTCATATTTTAAGGGGTTGGGGTGCATGCCCTATTCTTAATTATTTCAGCATAAGATCATTGAATCCCCTTAAGAAAAATAGGGAACATCCATGAGTTATTTGACCATAGGAAAGGGAGAATTTAAAAAACTGAACCTCTAGGGACATTGATGCATATGACTCCGAGTAAGTAGGCTAGATCAAAATGAACATTTTTCAGTGTTGCCTTAATAAAGGTTGATAACTTTCTACCGTTCAACATGAATAGGCCTAGGCCTATATTGGATGGGAAATATTTTTATTATTTGCAGAGATTACAAGGATGACTTGTTGATGTATCGTTATTTTGTTAAGTGAACATAAGTTCCAAGTCCATATCGTGTTGCAACCCATACTTCAGTGCTGCCTTAGTAAACGAAATATTCAATGTCTTTCAGTCGGTCAACACGGTTGCACTTAATGGTAATGAGAATGAGCATTATTCCAAAAACCAGAAAAAAACTGTAGGCTACATGCAGACCTAACATGTCAAATCAATCATGCCTACAAGACAACAAAAATGCTCTATGAAAAACTATTAAATAATAATAATAATAATCATTTATTGCAGCAAATAGCCATGCAGAGATACAAAACTAATACTAATAACTTAAATCTTACTCATCAAAGTGTCTATATACAAAGTGTCTGACAGGTTCTTTGCTATATATATAGTTATTCGCAGCAGAAGCGTGTTAGCGATACTTTCCTCTGGGCGCAGGAAATGGCGTGATATCTATCACAAGCACTACCACACAGAGAGCAGGTGCATTGGGGGCCTGGGTCATGATCTGTCAACGGGTTTTCAAACAAATTGAGCACACACCCAAGTACAGGGGTCTTGACCATGATGTTCCAAGCCTCTAAATGAAACACTCCTCTTTAAGACTTTCTGGTCTTGCATCCATGGTCGATCAACATTCTCCTGATCTGTGTTCTAAAACCCCATAATGGTAGTCAAAAATAATCTCAAACCACCGCCACTATTTCGCGAAGGTGCAGAAAAATCTTACTATAGTACAGCTATTCGTAATAGTTGCTACTGTTGTGATCCGCCCCCGAAATATAACTATTTATCTTAATGTCTACAAGATAACGAGATTGCCAAAAAACCACAAATCTATAGAAGGCAACACTAAAAATGGCTTATCTAATCCACAAGTCACCCACCCTTCACCAACATTATTAATATTTGTAATTTAAGTAACTTAGGTTATGTTAAATTGAGGTTAATGGCGGATTTGATTGCGGCTGTGTGGCGGGAAGGACCCAATAAGTGCTCAGCCAATCAGGGACGTTTTGATTGGCGACCATGCTCGGAAAAATTTTAGATCGTTTTGATTCTCAGGGCTTCGTTAAGCCCCCACCCTAGGCCGTCATCGTGTCCAAAATGGCGGCTTAACGAACACGACGGGGTGCCATTATTAAAATTTTGGGAGATAGAAACACAGCCTGTAAGGATGAAGTAAAAATTAGTTACTTTTTAGTTACCTTTTAGTCAATTTTAGTTACCTTTTAATTCAACATACGTCTGTGGTCTGCAAGCAAAGGGGCTCATCACGCGGTGAAGATAAACAAAAATGAACTGTGTTTAAAGCTGTAAATAAAATAAATAATAATAAATACTATATATTAATTATCAAATTAGTTGTTTCAGCTAATATGTTGTCTTGTGCACAATACGTTGTTTTAATATCAAGAGGTTGCTCTGCTCTTTACCGTTTGGCGAGATTTCCTTTGTCCCCGCAGTAGATCACGAAGAATTTTATGCGACGTTACGTGATCGTCGCCAAATTCTGACTTTGCAGTCAAGTACGGAGAAATATCGAGATGTTACACAATCGGCGCTGGTCTCAGCCGTTTGACGAGATTCCCGCAGTTTTCACGATAGAACACGAAGAAAAATCGCGATTTAGATAAACGGTGTCACTTTTGGTCATTCGACGAGATTTCCATTGTCCTTGAGGTCGGCCACGAGAGAATATAGCATTATTACGCAATCGGCGCCACTTGCTGTCCGTTTGACAAGAATCCAGTTGTCCTAGTCATTGAAGGCGGAGAAATATCGCGATGTAACGCATCGCTGCCGCTGTCGGCCGTTTTACGAGATTCACGTTGTCCTCGCGATATTATGCAATCGGCGCTGCATCCAGCCGTTCAACGATTGCCTGCCTATCTGCCCTGACAGAATGGTGGAGGCAGGCTCAAGGTTAAAATTCACGAAAAGTAATGGACATGTTGTATGGTCGGCGCCGTGATTCCCGCAGTCCCTATGCTGTGGTTGGGAGTTCATAAGTTCAGGGTGGATCACGAGGGAAAATTAATATCGCGATGCAGCGTAGGCAGTCATTTCTAAGTGGGTTGATGCACTTCTCGCTCCCCGTACGCTTTTAAGTATACGGTCATGGTAAAAGTGGCGAGTAGGTTTCGGAATGTTTCGTGATGAATGCCCAATCACCTTTGACAGGATTCCCGCAGCCCTCGTGGTCACAAGTTCACGATAGGGGACGGGATTTATCATTTTACGCAACTGACGTCGATCTCGGTCCGTTTGACGAGATTCGCGCAGGCAAGTCATGAGGTCAGCCAGTCTTCTTGAGGATGTGATTTTGGAGGATGAACGTTCGAAGTAGGTACCGTTTCGAATATTACGAATTATTCTGAGAGGATTGCACGAATAATACGACAAGAGGGCACATTCTCTTTCGAATGCGAATCACGAATTATACAAGTTATCGAAATAACCAGTTAGATTATATATCCGATGGAACCAAAGTTCGAAGGAAAAATCGACATATAACTGAATTTCGAATTAACCATACCGGATGTCGCAAATTTACGAGACAGATTTTTAAAATACCGGTAGGTTATTATGTATTTCGAGGCTATTTCGTATTTTTGTTTCGAAACGGTAACATTTCGCAAGATAGCAACATTAAATTATTTCACGTTATTTTTGGACTTCAATTTGACTCAAAATTTAGAGTCAATAACTGAAATGAGAGGTTTCTGTTTAGTTTCGGAAGTTTTCGCGAACAAACGTCTCGAGAAAAGTCAGGTTTCCTAATAAAACAGAAAAATATTTCACACAAAACTAGAAAGTATTCTTGATGCAAAAATGTACGTTGAATTGATGTAGCCTATACCACACAAGGTGTCCACAGTATGCATTTCCTCTAGCTCAGGCACGGCGAAGTATAGCTTATGCAATCGGCGCCGCTTGCGTGAAACTCGCTCCATCGCAATCTCTGAGCCTAGCGGCGCGAGTTTAAATGATTCAAGCCGCCTACAGAAAATTTTCGTTACCGTTTGTAAAATTCGTTGCTTTTTCGTCACTTTCGTCACCCGTTTGTACTTCCCGCGAAATTCGAAAGTATTGCTTCCACTTTTACGGGATATAGACAAATGGAGAAAAATCCCTGATTAACAAAGAAATTCCCTGATTTTTCCCTGATTATTCCAGAAATTCATAATTCCCTGAGAATTCCCGGTTTTCCCGGGTCGTAGACACCCTGATCAATTGAAGATCATGTCCACAGTTTTTCCTAGAAAGGCAAGATACCAGACCACCTGGCAGTCACCAAACACTGCTATGGGATCATTTCAAATCGATCACGTTGCAATCAGTGTAAAGAGTAGGAAAGAGATCATGAATGTCAGAGTTCGAAAAGGTTGGAATGTTGACTCTTGACCGTTTCTTCACACAAATTAAGGCCAGATTATTACCTAAACGAAAGATACCTCCTATCATAATTCCACCAAGGATTGATCCTCAATTCCTTATGGAGAACAAAGAACGCTTTAAATCAAACATCATGCAAAATGAAATGAAAAACTGGAACCACCTGAGGTTCACTATATGCGAAGCAACCAATAATCTCGGACAACCTCGAAGGAAGCGACGCCATAGATGGTGGAATTCTGAATGTGACCTTGCAGTTGATGAGCGTGCTGCAGCTTGGATGAAGTGGAACTCTACAAAACGACAGGAAGATTGGGAGAATTTCAGAGTGGTGCGGAAACTGTCGAGCAAGACTATAAGGTGTGTGAAGAGATCTTACGATAAGTCAAGACTGGAAAAGTTGGATGAATAATTTAAAATGTATAACACCAGAAACTTTTATCGGGTCTTCAAAGAGGAACTCTCTGGGTATAACCCACATGCCTTCACTTTAAGGATACAGCCGGAGAGCTGGTCACCAGCAACCGCGAGAACGTGGAACTTTTGGCAAACTACTTTGAACAATTGCTTAATTGCAAAGAGCCCACGGACAGATTGCCTGTTGAAGATCCTCCAGAGATACACCTGCCATCTAACCCACCAACTTTGCAGCAAGTTGCTAATGCCATCAACCATCTTAAGAACTACAAGGCACCCGGGGAAGATGGCATCATTGCAGAAGCCCTGAAAGCAGGTGGAAATAAGATCGCAGAGGCCGTACACCAGATCTTAATCGAATGTTGGGAGACTGGCAGGATCCCTGATGACTGGAAATCAGTTATCATATACCCTTTACATAAGAAAGGCGGTCACAGTTATGTCAACAACTACCGGGGGATATCTCTGCTGTCAATAGCAAACAAAGTGCTCTCCAGGATTTTACTGGACAATGTAGAAAGTCAATATGATCAAACAATTGGTGAATATCAAGAAGGATTTCGGCATGGAAGGTCCTGTACCAAGCAGATCTTCAATCTGAAAACCATTCTCCAACTAAAACAAGTAAGGAGTACAAACATCACTGTGGTTTTCGTAGACTTCGCAAAAGCTTATGATTCCATCGACCGCCAGACACTCTTCTCAATACTCCAAGAACAAGGTGTGGATTATAACACACGCACCCTCATCAAACAGACTCTCACGGATACAACCTCTAAGGTGAAGTTCAGAGGAGAACTATCTCGGAGTTTCAAGATCAAAACCGGAGTACGACAGGGTGATGGCCTCTCGCCCATTTTGTTTAATCTGGTGCTTGATAAAGTCATCAAGACCTGGGAATGCACATTAAGGAATCTAGGAATCAAACCAGTTGCCATTGGAGCTGGAACCCGAAGAATCAAGATCAGGTGCCTTGCCTTCGCAGATGACATTGTAATCTTAGCCAATAACTCTAAGGATGCTGGCATAGCTGTCCAAGCCCTGCACGAGATAGTGGTGAAGTCTGGATTACAGATATCTTACAATAAGACCAAGTACTTTGAGAATCGGCACTCCGGAAACACCCCTTTGACGACCATACATGGAACGATTGGAAGAGTCAATCGCTTTCGTCATCTTGGTGAACGGGTCCACCCCAATGGTAGAGATGGCACCTCCATCTTAGCAAGACGTACCAAACTCAAAGCAGCTTACCAACTATCCCACAATTTGTACAACAAGAAATGCATTTCGAGGAATGCTAAGATCTGTCACTACAGAACTGCTGTCAGACCACAGTTTCTGTATGCCGCAGAGACCCTCTTGATGAACAGAAAAGGCACCATGGATGACCTGGAGAAAGCCGAAAGACATATTCTCAGGAAAATCCATGGCCCGAGATTGCTCTCAGATGGAACCTACCGTTTGAAATCTAATTCTGACCTGTATCGACAGTTAGAATCAGCCAATACCAGTATGCGACGTCGGAGGCTAAAGTTCTACGGACACCTACAACAAATGAACAGCAACAGGCTTACCAAGAAGATCTTCTCCTTGGTTAAAAACTACAAGACTGGAAGCCTGTGGCTTAATGAAGTACTAAAGGACTTGGATTCGGCTGGAATTGCTGACTTTGATGTAGAAGATCGTTCTAAATTTTGTGCTATGGTAGAATCTTGGACCCCACCACCTAGAGTCCCTAAATGTAGGAAGCCCCTTTCACAGGAGAGAAAGGAGAAATTATCAGCAGGGCTCAAGAGATATTGGGAACGGAAAAGAGCATCGAAGAACTAGTCATAAGCGCTCCTTAGTGGGCTTAAATCAATAATAATAATAACTCGCTTTTATGTACAAATATCTACTTAATTGGATGACATGTTTTGAACGTCACATGTTCATCCTCAGATCCTGTCCACTTAGGCTTAATTAGTGTACAATGTTTATGAATTACACTTTAAACACAAATATATGAAGGGTCCATGGGAAGAAGGGAGAATGTCAAATAATGTAAAATGTTTAGGAAACTAGTTTTAAAGTTTCAATACTTATATGAACGCGTCAACTTGAAACGGCGTTTTCTCACGATCCTCATTGTTCTTAGCCAGACACAATTGTGCCTTCAATATGTCGCAAACAGATCTACCAGATCGCGCTGATATCTCGATTTTACATTTTGAGTGACATTCCCCCTTCTTCCCGTTGACCCTTCATATATATACAATGTTTATATTACATAAAACTCATATATTACATAATATAAACATTCTATATACAGTATATAGATGAAGTAAAGGAGAAACGGACCTTACTTTGTTCATCAGAGAAGAGAAAAACAAAATTTCTTGGACACGTCTTACGGCATGACACACTTCTCCAGATTGTCTTCAAAGGCAAGATCCTAGGGAAGAAATCGAGAGGAAGACCGCGTGTCTCATACCTTAGGAACACAATCACTCAGCGGGGTTTTGCTTCCTACACCATGATGAAGAGAGCTGCTGAAGATCGTGGGCTGTGGCTGCAGCGACAAGGCTTACCATTAGATAGTGATGATGAAGTGTAATTCATAAACATCATACGCTGATTAAGCCTAAGAGAACATGATCTGAGGATGAACGCGTGGCGTTTGAAACATGTCATCTAATTAATTACATATTTGTACATAAAAGAGTGTTAGTTTGTAAGGTATGTAAATACTTGTTTCCCACCCAATGTAATTGGGCACAATTTCTGTTGACCGACTGGAAAACTTTCTTTAATAGAATTAGGCAACATTGGAAAATGGCTTCTATCACTAAAACTCGCATCCATTCATTCTGATTTCTTTATTTAAATTTAGAGACATAACTTGAGGGTCCAATAAAAACACTTGGTCTTCAGCATCCAGAGTTGGGGATGAAATCGCCAGGTCTCCCACGTTGACTGCACAGCTGTCAATAGTTTTGCTGAAGAGGTCCTTTGGCTACTTCTACAGTGCCAGCTCAGTCATTCCTCCCACATCTGAGCTGTTACTGTTCCTTTCTCTTAAGGGTCTATTTTTCAATAACTGGGCAAAATTCTGAGTAGAGTACTCCAAGCATTAAACACCATATTGTTTTTTTCAATTGCTAGGCAGCTCTGCCAAGGGAATAAATGTGGTGGGCAAGTTGGTCATATTTACTCGGTGCAATTTGTGCTGGATACTTGTTTTTCTCCTGTGAACAATTTATGATTTGCATTCTGATTGTATTGGGTCTTGATTTCATGGCTTGTTTTCATTTATCGAAAAGTGCTGTGATGGCTGCGCTATAATTATTAGCTTCAGTACGCACACAGGTGACGATATTTCTATACGTTACACAGCAATAGAATACCAAAAATTTCAAAGATCTCGCATACTACACAGCCTGGGTATTCTTAAAATTGTGACGAATGTGAATTTACGATCAGTTTTCATCTTATTAAATACCGGTACCATGATGAATGTATACAATTGGAGATATGCTACTGTCACACTTGTTTCAACAAATATCACATATTATTTTATACTGTAATGAGGAGAGATGAAACCACAGTCTATAGCCTATCTACAGTATACACTACTAGAAATAATGTCCAATACATAAATTTCTCAAAATCCCGCCTGTTGCAACATATTGTAATAAAAATTAGATCAACCGTAATCTCATGTAGATTCTGTCAAAATGATTCATTTCGAAAAGATAAATATTGTACAAATCGATAATCTGGCAAAAAAAAAAAAAAATTGCCACGACTGAGATTCGAACCAGAGTCATACCTGCCAACCTCTCAAAATGAAAAATCGGGAGATTCGACGCGGCGGCGCCGGGGGGGATGCAACATAATACATACACAGGCTAAGACATTGCAGCAAATATATAAGTTTCACTATTTATTAAACTGTACATGACTAACATGATATGACATCCCAGTTTACAAATGTACTTAAGACTGAGTAATTTTAAATTCTCACTAGTCTATCAAACAAGCATACCTTTCTTTCGACCACACTCAGGCATACAAAACTAGTGACGTATCGAAGATCATATTATTGGTCGCTGTTGCAGGCGACTGAGGCTGATTTTGCCCTCTTCAAAAAGGTCTTGCTATATTCTTGCTCAAAACACTTCCCTTTCTGAATCGACTTCAGAAGTATTAGTTTGTCCAAAGTCTTGTCAGAGAGAGATGACTTGAACATCCTCTCACACTCTGCATTACTATGCGGAATGGTCAGAATGGAAAGCATAACTTGAGTACCCCACCACTACATATCATTTGGCCTACCAGTGCCCACTTCACATCAATTCTCTCTTCTTCTTCTTCTTCTTCAATAGATGTCACATCCTCAAGTTGGAAGTTACAGAATTGGGAATGTAAAGCATCCATTTCCTCATTAAAATTGTCTTGAGTGTCTGTTAACATGCTAGGAAATATATCTACAAAAAACTTATTTTTGGAAAATGAAATGTCCCCCTTTCCACTATGCGAGATACTGAAATCACACCTACAGACACTACAAAATGCAAATGTTGCGCTTCTTCTTGACTCATTTATATGCGGAATCAGGGTGTCTACTGTAAAGATGAAGTAAAAATTAGTTACTTTTTAGCTACCTTTTAGTTAACTTTTAGTTAATTTTAGTTACCCTTGAATTCAAGATACGTCTGTGGTCTGCAAGCAAAGGGGCTCATAACGCGGTGAAGAAAGACAGCAATGAACTGTGTTTAAAGCGGTAAATACAATTCACTTCATGAGTTATAAAAATTTAAAAAAAAAATAGATACTAGATATTTATTATCAAATGAGTTGTTTCAGCTAATATGTCGTCTTGTGCACAAGGCGTTTTTATAATTGCCAAGAGGTTGCTCTGCTCTTGACCGTGGCGAGATTTCCTTTGTCCCCGCGGTAGATCACGAAGACATTTATGGGACGTTACGTGATTGTAACCAAATTCTGTGTTCACAGTCATGTACGGCGAAATTTCGAGATGTTACACGATCGGCGCTGGTCTCACCCGTTTGTCAAAATTCCCGTTGTTTTCGCGATAGAACACGGATAAATATCGCGATTTAGATAATCGGTGTCACTTTTAGTCGTTCGACGAGATTTCTATTTTCCTTGAGGTCGGGCGCGAGAAAATATAGCATTATTATGCAATCGGCACCACTTGCTGTCCGTTTGACAAGAATACAGTTGTCCTCGTCATTGAATGCGGAGAAATATCGCGATGTATCGCAATCGCCTCCGCTCTCGGCCGTTTTACGAGATTCAAGTTTTCCTCGCGATATTATGCATACCGCGCCGCACCCGGCCGTTGAACGATTGTCTATTCGTCCTGACAGAATGGAGGATGCAAGCTCAGGGTTGGGCATGGTTAAAATTCACGAGTAGTTATGGGCAAGTTGTATGGCTGGCGCCGTGATTCCCGCTGTCCCTATGCTGTGGTTGGGAGCTCATCAGTTCAGGGTGGATCACGAGGAGAAATTAGTATCGCGACGCTACGTCGGCTGTCATTTCTAAGTGGGTAGATGCACTTCTCGCCCCCCGTACGCTTTTAAGTATACGGTCATGGGAAAAGTAGCGAGTAGGTTTCGGAATGTTTCGTGATTGGTGCCCAATCATCTTTGACGGGATTCCCGCAGTCCTCGTGGTCACAAGTTCATGATAGGAGACGGGTTTTATGATTTTACGCTACTGACGTCGATCTCGGTCCATTTGATGAGATTCCCGCAGGCAAGTCGTGCGGTCAGCCGGCCGTCTTGAGTATTAATGTTCGAAGTAGGTATCAAATATTAAGAATTATTCGGAGAGGATTGCACGAATAATACGACTGGAGGACACGTTTTCTTTCGAATGCGAATCACGAATTATACAAGTTATACAAGTTTTCGAAATAACCGGTTAGATTATAATATATCCGATGGAACCAATGTTCGAAGGAAAATCGACATATAACGGAATTTCGTATTAACCATACTGGATGTCGAAAATTTACGAGACAGATTTTAAAAATAAGTTACAGCCTACGTATTTCGAATCTTTTCCAAATTATTTCTCGAAACGGTAACATTTCGCAAGATTGCGACATTAAATTATTAAGCGTTATTTCTGGACTTCAATTTGACAGTCTCCAAATAAATGCGAGAAATGCGAGGTTTCTGATTAATTTCAGAAATTTTCGCGAATAAACGTCTCGCGAAAAGTCAGGTTTCCTAATAACACAGATAAATATTTCACACAAAACTAAAAAGTCATCTTGATGCCGAAAATATACGCTGAACGATGTATACCACTCAGGGTATCTTCAGTATGCATTTCCTGAGGTCGGGCACGGGGAAATATAACTTATGCAATCGGCGCCGCTTGCGTGAAACTCGCTCCATCGCAATCTCTGAGCCTAGAGGCGCGAGTTTAAATGATTCAATCGGCCTTCCGAAAATTGTCGTTACCCATATGTAAAATTCGTTACTTTCGTCACCCATTTGTAAAATTCGTTACTTTCGTTACCGCTAGACACCCTGGGAATGTTATATTTGTACACACTTTTAAATGTCACATCATATTTCTTCGCCATATTACCGAGGAACCGACGCAATCACTCAGATCGAAAAATCACAATAGTCTACCGGCACATTAACGCCAACAACATCTAAGTTATACACAAATCATATAATTGCACGTGTGAAACAGATACAATATTCCGCAGCGTACAACTACCTCTCACCCACTGGTCACTATGCAAAACATCTAGGAACAAGCGCTGAATTAACCTTCGACGATTTAAAACGAATACTTATTCGAAGCCAACTTTTTATAACAGCAGGACGCGATGCGGGAGTTAGTACGCAGTTGTCGATTATCGATACAGAGCGAAACTGCGGTATCAAGATATAACTTCAAAACACGTAAAGTCGATCCGTTCGATAGATGACACATTAAATCAGAAATTACGCGTGGGATTTTTGAAAAATCGGGAGATTTAATACGTTAAGCGGGAGGGCGGGAGAAATGGTCTGAAATCGGGAGTCTCCCGCCTAAATCGGGAGAATTGGCAGGTATGCAGAGTCTTCATGATTCACAGACCAAGAAGCAATCACCATGGCTATTACAACCACACCAATGTTGAGCACAACACGGCACCTTATTTTCACGTACCGGTAATATTAGGGAAGTAGTATTTTATGCTCCTATAAAATGTTGCTCTTTTCAGTAATGTTCCTGCAAGGAATCGAGTTGTAAATTCCTTATGAATAGGCCTACTTGGGAGTAAAGGGAATGTGTACAGTAGTGCATTAATGGCTATCCCATTTCCCATCAACACACTGATACACATTATGTTGATAACTGAATTACCGCAATTTGGGTTAATATCTGATTAGTCATTGTGCAGAAACATAACACTGCTAGTGCTGACTAGTTACAATGTTTCATATTCAAGTATAACAGCATTTAGATACTGATACGGAGACTAAGCCCATGTGGTTTGTGTTTCAATCAGTTGACACTAGAGTTCGCATGGCAAAGCAATGGGCGTTCACCGGCCAGAATTCAATTTTGACCAATCACATAACCCGTACTGTAGCCATTCGTTGATACTTCCGTCGAGTAGTAGCTCGCCGAGTAACTTTGCATTGAAAAACATGTTTCGAATGCCAAAGGAATAAAAGTGATGGGCAAAGTTACACGGGGAGTGGATGCCCATCAATTTTATACAGAGATTGCAAAACAGACACTAAATCTCACGAAATGTATAAATGCTTCATCCTCTGGATGTCTTTGTCAGTTGTCACAACTCATTTTCTCGCTTTTATTTTCATTTTTTAACGAAGCATTCACATACATGTCTGCTTCCTCAAAGCAATCCAGTAGTTATAGTAATTATTATTATTATTATTGTAGATACTAGTTATATAGTGATGTGTACTACAAATCTGACAAGAGGCTCCAGTGTAAATTATCTGCGAGACTCTTTTTATTATATACTAGCTATACCAGACATGCGTTGCAATGCCAATCAAAGACAGATAGATAAAAATAAAGGAAGATAATAATGTTATAGGTTTTACGTCCCATTGAACAACTGCGCCTTTTAGAGACATCGGGCGACGGAATTTTGGCACGAAGAGGATCTTTAACGTGCCAGTAAATCTACCCACACGGCCCCCTCGCATTTGCGCACCCTCAAATGCCAACTGACTGCGCCAGGATTCGATCCTGCAAACTTGGTCATGGCAGGCAAGAACGAGAACGTTACCGCTGAGCCACGCAGCCAGCCCAAGAAAGAATGAAAGGGAGTGTTTGAATTGTGATATCGTTTACTGAAGTGCTTTTGGATAAACATTCTTTGTTTTTCTGTCTGGTGCACATATAAATCCAAAGGCTTTGGGACGCCTGAGCACGCCATATACAGCTGACCATGTGAACATTTGTTGCAACTACTCGTGCACCATCTAATGTAAAATGGTTTTATTTATTCAGAAACAATGCTAGGAGTGTGCACAACACACCAAAATGTCATCATAATTGGCGGAATTATATATGAAAACTTACGGGACTCTCCTGTAACGATTCGCTGGCCACACTAATTTGTTGAAACGATTTGCATGCTACCTACTATCAAACGGTTTTTCTAATTCAGAAACCTTTGCGGTAGTGTGCACAACAACTCACCTAAATTTCATCGCAATTGGATAAATGGCATATGAACGCATACAGGACTTGGTTGAAACGATTCGTGGGATGTCACTTATTAGTTGAATCCACCCGTGCGCTACCTATTATGAAATGGATTTACTAAGCCAGAAATTTTCCTTGGGAGTGTACACAACAACTCACCCAAGATTCATCACAATTGGATGAAGGGTATATGATCACATACAGGACTTGATTAAACAATTTGCGTGCCGTCGCTCATTTGTTAGATCTGCTCATGCGCTATCTATTGTAAAAACCTTTCCTGGAGTGTGCACAACAATTCACTAAAGTTTGATCACTATCGGATGAATGGTATTTGAAAGCATAAGGGACTTGAAACAATTCGTGCACCATCATTCATTGGTTGAATCCACTAGAACGCTACATATTGTCAAATGGATTTACTAAGCCAGAAACCTTCCCTGGAGTGCACACAACAACTCACCCAAGTTTCATCGCAATCAGTGATGGTATATGAACGCATAAGGGACTTGAAACAAGTTGCGCGCCATGACGGTATTCAAACCGGCAGTCAAGCTTGAGTTTAGTTTTAAGGACTGCACTTTACCACTAACCCTTGCCAGCTGGTAAAAATAAAAAATAAAAATTGATTGGTGTCAAGTGATTTACAATCTTACAGGCTTCACTGAGACACATGCATTAGAGCTGTGCTGAGACAGCATGTCACCTCGCGATGAATGTAGTAAAATTCCAGCTGTGTTCGCCATTATCCGCGTGAATTATGCACAAGTACAGTATTGCCAACCCCATGCATACAGTACTAATTGTATAGGTGTTTCTTCTTCTAGGTTGCGTGACAATGCGGGCCGCATTAGTCATATATTCATCCCTGGTTATTATCACACACAGTGGAAATAGTCACACACAATCTTACTCTCGAGACCAGGGGCAGATGACCTCATAGTTCAGCCCCATAAAACAACAATAACTAGGCTAACTAACTTTCTCTAGAGCAATGGGTTTTGCATATACAGTGGAATGTGGCTAATTCAAACTTCTATAATTCGAAATCTTCTTTAATTCGAACTTTTCTCTTGGTCCCTAGCATTTTATTTACAATCAATGCTAAAAAATCGTGGTTAATTCGAATTATATTTTGGATAATTCGAAGGTTTTACGTATTAAAAGCCGATCGGACGAAAATGTCGCAGTTTGTGGTGAGCTGACCGATGTACTGAACTCCGAAAAATAATAATGTTATTGGTTTTACGTCCCTTTTAACTACCCTGGCTTTTAGAGACGCCGGGGTGCCGGAATTTTGCCCCGAAGGGGATCTTTAACGTGCCAGTAAATGTACTGACACGGCTCCCTCGCATTTGCGCACCCTCAAATGCCAGCTGACTGCGCCAGGTTTCGAACCTGCAACCTTGGGCTCAGCAAGCGAGAACGTTACCCCTGAGCCACGCAGCCAGACAAAACTCCGAAAAACAAGATGGTGACGACGCATTTGGCGATGAACTCGTGGACCAAGTTCCCGAAAAAAACTGTTCCGAGTGCAGCCCAAGCATCACAGAACTACGGCGTTTTTTTTTTAAGTAGAAATGACGTAAGTGATTCTGTTTTCCGTTCCTTAAATTTGTTAGATTCTTTTGTGATGGCCGAGAGACTTAATTGTAGGAAACAGGTAAAAATCTCAAACTTTTTTGAAAAACAGTAGATTCCTCTAAGACTTAGCTAGATTACTGGATTACTACTGTCGTTAAATAGGTGAATAGTACATTTTGGTTTTATATTATCATTTGAAACTTTTGAGGTTATTCACGATACAGTCATTATACAGTACCGTTGTCTGTTAATCTGCTTTGTTGAACGTAAATCATTATGTAAACGTAATACAATATATTTTCTCAACCCTTTTCTAAGAACTTTCTTAATTCGAATTTTTTTACTGGTCCCTTGAAGTTCGAATTATCCAAGTTCCACTGTACCAATAATTACTATACCAGGCACAAAACAACTGTGAACATGGGCTCATCCAGTAGTGTGCGTCCAGCTGAGTGCTGTTGCCACAGTGAGACTGGCAGAGATGACATAGCTCTACACTCGCAGTATACGCACGACCTTCTCCGTGAACGTAAGGCGCTCCGAATATAAGAACATGTAGGCTACGAGCTGGGGGGCCTAATCCTACTAATATCTATGCTCACAACGGAGTGTGCACATTTTTATAATTGTGATATGAGGCAGATATAAGATATCACACAAACGTTATTCGTGCACTCCTGGTGTAGCGACCAACATTCTTGGCTGTGCCCCAGGAGGTCCGGGTTCGATTCCCGGCTCTGCCAAGCAATTTAATTCTAGTCTGAGGGCTAGAACGGGGTACACTCAGCCTCGTGAGGCAAAACTGAGAAGATGTGGGTCAGATTCCTACCTCAGCCATCCTGGAAGTGGTTTCTCATTTATAAAAGCAAGCAAGCTTGTAGTTTAAAGTGACCGTTAATCGCGAGATCATGAGCCACGGGACCTCCTTTTTACGTGGAATCCGAACCACAGGACATGGCATTTCACTTCGAAAATCTCACATGCACTGACCGGGAATCGAACCCGGTCCACCTTGGTGAGAGGAATACAGCTTAACCGCTGCGCCACCACGCCCCTGGATTCGAATTTATACTCCAGGCAAATACCGGGATGGTTCCTAACATAAGGCCACGGTCGCCTCCTTCCCAATCCTCACAAGCATACAAATACACACACTCTAGTACAGACACCACAATAACCCAGATTTTCAGACAAGTACACGGGGCAAAAGTACGAAGATGTCCTCACCCCTCAAATGAAACAACAACAACGTTATTATTTTACATGACGTAATCTACACCCCAAGTCATTCTGATTAACATTGCTTGTGGACTCTTTATAAGGTAATAAAAATACAGAAAACAATTTATTGGGATCAGTTTTTGTATATTGGAGACCACCTTGTGGTGTACTGGCTAGCACACTTTTTGTCCATTCTTGGTTGTCACCGCAGAAGCCCAGGTTAGATTCCCAAGAAATGTAATTTTGGTCTGAGGACTGGAACAGGGCACACTCAGCCTCATGATGCAAAACTGGGAAGATGTGGGTTGGATTCCTACCTCAGACATCCTGGAAGTGGTTTTTCTGTGGATTCGCACCTCTACTCCAGGCAAATGCCGGGATGGTACCTAATGTGCCACGGCCGCTTCCTACCCAAATCCTACCTGAATTACAAATATACACACTAGTACAGACATCAAAGTGACACAGGTTATCAGACAAATTCCACACACACCCAAATACATGGGGCTACATGACCACGATGTCGCAAAGCCCCTAAAATGATCATCATCAACAACAACAACAACCCGTGAGGTCCGGATTCGATTCACGGCTCAAGACATTTAGGCCTAGTTCTGGTCTCAGGGTTAGAACTGGGTACACTATGCCTCGTGAGGTAAATCTGTGAAGAGGTGAGTTTTATTCGACTCAATTACAACAAAATACAATTGCTGACACCACAATAACATAGGTTATCAGATTTTGTTTTCACGTACTTCTGTATTCGAAAACTTCTTTTAAAGGCCATACACCCTGAAAATAATATTTCTTGCCTGGCTGTGTAAAACTGTTCGGCTGCCACTCGGCTTGCTAAGTGACATTGTTATGAGTTCAAAACTTCAGCTCACAGCATTTGTTAAAGCTCCACTACTGAATTGATACAGCAATGCCATCACTCTTCGTTATCTTCCCTATCGAACCTAAATATTTCAACACCTAAATCATTCTCTCTCTAATTGTCCCTTCAGTTCAAGGGCAGATGCTATCTCCCGAACGGCTGGTCGTAGCATAACAGGGTTTGGACAGTCAGCTTCACAATTTTTAGCTCTGTAACATAGAGTCATTAAAATAATTGAAGAATTAATTATTTTCATGCGCGGAGAGAATTAACGATTTCGTACGGCGCAGCAAGCCCTGCAGGCTGAGTTATCTAGGCAACGCCGTACTACGCTATTGGCTGGCGCGAGTGAGCGAGGTAATCTGGCTCCTCCCTCATGTTCACAGTTGTTTTTGGTCTGGTATAGGCAGCGTGGCCCACAGCCATATATGCACCCCTGGTTTTTGTCACGCATATGACCGACCACATGTGGTGGTGTATTTTGTATCTTACATGTTGGTAACACCACCGTGACACCAACGTGCGGTCACGTTTTGTCAATGTGTCTGCCAAGATAACAGTTGAAAGAAGCTCATGCGCTTGATGAACATGGCTGCCGTCGTTCAATGAGCAAGAAACAAACACACATATTTTCGTAATTTAGCACACATTTCCAGTGCACTAGTAATAATGGACGGCAATTTCAATTGGTATTGTCCCCTAGAAAGGTATGAAAATCATGTATTATCCATATTAACGAAGTTGTAAGTGTCAAAGGCAGGTTCTCGTCTTTTTCACTGTTAATGATTTATCAATTTGGGGAAACCATACATTTACGGTCACTTTAACTACAAAAGTGAGCTGTCCTTATTCTTGACCACCGTCCAGGCGAACCAGCTGCTGAAATGCTAGTCACAAGATGGAATATCCGAGTAATGTTCTTGCCTATAAAACAGTACGACATTGATCCAGTTATTGGACCAGGGTATTATAAGAGCATTTAAAGCATATTACCACCATCAACAACTCAGTGTTCTAGTGAACAGCGAAAAGGAAATGGCAATTTTCTTTAAACCCATCAATCTGAAAACAGTTGCATATTCAGTAGGTCTTGCATGGGGAAACAATGCTCCAGCTACAATTCAGAACTACTGGAAGAAATGTTCGAGGGAAAGAAAGTCACCACCGGAAATTGTACCGTTGCAGAAATCACAAGCAGTGATATCCAGTGTGTACTGTATGTGGTGTTCTGTATTGTGAAATCAAAATTGACACTTTGATTGACTGGATAGATATTGTCAACAGTGAGTCAATTTCGAAGTGCACATCTGATCCACAACAGAAACTACAACGAAAAGCAAATATTCCGAAACTGGAAGAAACATAAGTTACAAAATTGACAGCAAACATAGTGAACAAAAATGCATGATACTTGATTTTAAGCACCGTATTCTGCCGAACATGCGCGCGCGCGCGCGCGCGGCAGCGGTCAACTGAACCGTCACTGGCGGAACAAGTGAGAGATTTTTCTAGCCAAGCAAATATAAAGACCCTGTAGATTTCACCACCATGCCATCTAAATAAGGTAGCCTATTAGGATTGACTGACCAGTACTCCCTGTGCACTTTTTTAAATGAATAATTCTAAAAGTGCCAGTAAAACCCACGGACTCAATTGTAAAGGTCTAAAACAGCAGTTTATGGAAAGACTTCTCACATCTTGCCGTCTAAAGGTTTATTCAGAACTTCCAAGTGACAGAATTCTGAATGAGGTTCAGCCAACATGCTTTAAAATTATAATTTTCGATACGATAAATAAACGTTAGGTACATGTCCAAAATCTTAGCAGCTTATAGGTGAAGGCCAGCTGTTTTACCATAACCTAGCTGCCGAAAACATATCAGTCAAGCTCTTTCGGAATATCATGTTGCCTGTCACAGGAAGCACTGTATGTTATTCTTACATAAATGATACTGT
Organism: Meconema thalassinum; assembly: GCA_946902985.2. Classification (NCBI taxonomy): domain Eukaryota; kingdom Metazoa; phylum Arthropoda; class Insecta; order Orthoptera; family Tettigoniidae; genus Meconema; species Meconema thalassinum. The sequence goes on from OX336388.2 coordinate 1,216,541,878, forward strand.
AATAAAGTTGATGTATATTTTAAGAGTACCGTGATAACAGATTTTACCTCATACTGCTGCTTGGGCACTGAGTGTATACTCGACTTGGATATCAGAGATGAACAATGAGAAATGATATCTTTCACCATTTTTGCATTTAACAAGAGATTTCGCATAACTGAGAAGATATATTATAATAGCCTTGAAGCTTCAAAAATGCATGTTCTCCCACGACCCCGCTCCCGCCCCGCCAAGGAGCATAACACCGCTAGTCACTTGTTATTCAATTTAGTATTGGATCCAACATAATACAGATTAAGTCACTAAAAATGGAGTATAGTGCAACAGTTGTCGGCAAGCGGGCCCAAACAGTAAACAAAACGCACATGGGGTCTTTGTTTTGGTTCGAATCGCCCATAACAGTGTCCCGCGCCTGCGCCTCACATGCACGCAATTGACCTTAACAGCGATAGGCTAGGTCAGGGTGATGACAGATCATAGGGAGCGCGTGGGGTTCGATACAGCTCCGCTATAGATGTTCTGCCAACAAATGAAGAATTAATTTCAGTACTATGTTTCCGTAGAAAGCCTCCGTGGCTTATGCGGCAGCACGCTGGCCTCTCACCGCTGGGTCCGTGGTTCAAATCCCGGTCACTCCATGTGAGATCTGTGCTGGACAAAACGGAGGCAGACAGGTTTTTCTCCGGGTACTCCGGTTTTCCCTGTCAAAATTTCATTCCAGCAACACTCTCCACTATCATTTCATTTCATCTGTCATTCATTTAATCATTGACCCGGAGGAGTGCGTCAGGCCTCGGCAGCCGGCACAGTCCATATCCTCGCCGCTAGATGGGGGCTTCGCTCATTCCATTCCTGACCCGGTCGGAGACTGGAAGCAGGCTGTGGATTTTCATTTTCACTATGTTTCCGTAGTTGGCACTCACCCAACGCTCACAGCAAACAGACTGACGGAAGCGGGAATGGTCTGTTTTGATTGATTTTCCTCGTGGTGGTGTTCGTTGTTGTGATTTGTTGGGTATTTTTGATTGTTTATTTGAATTGAATTGAGAGTCAATCATGCCACTGCAAGGGAGGAAAAATTGCCAAGCACCGGGATGTAAGAATTATAATGATAGTAAGAACAATACGGCAATTTTCATCTTCCTGGAGTTGACCATGTGTAAAACTAGTGGACAATATGGACTATTCTCGAATAAAAATATATAGAGAGAATAAATGTGTGCATTTCATCTCTTGTTTGTTTTCCTACCCATTCTCCTTTGCATTGCAATAAAATTTGTGGTTTACGGCTATGGGGGGGGGGGGGGGGGGCAGCCGGCAGCATAATTTTTTTTTCAGCCCGAGCCTAGCCACAGTATATATTTCCGAGCTTCTTATTGGCTGTTATGTCAAGCCATTCTCCTGGTTCCGAAACGAGACGGTAGATAGCAGGGGTCAAGGCTTATAAACTACAGAGGTTGCCTCAAGGCTAGTAAACTACAGAGGTTGCCTCAATATGGAGCTCCTTGGCGAGGGGATCGCGGAGGGAAGGGAAAGGACGTGACGTCACACGTTTCCTCGTAGCGCGCGAGGCGCGAGATATGCAAGGAAAGTCAACTTATATTGTATGGATTGCAGTGGTTTAAACACGTGTTTTAAGCCCTTTTGTTTATAATCATGCCAGGCCAAATATGTGCTGTGGCAGTTTGTCACAGTTATTATAAAGTTGGAAATGACGTGTCGTTTTTCATCGTAAGTTTTGATGACCTGCTAGGAGGATTTTAAAGCTGTTAATATTTTGACATATTTCGTATATAGTCTCGGGGCGTATATATACAATTTTTTTCGAGGGGGTGGGGGGCTGACTATCGTGGAAAATTGTGAGTACTTAATGAATTTTCTATTATAGCCTATGGAGTATGAATGGAAAATATCTAAATGGGCTACTTGTCAATTTATAAAGCAGAAAGGTAAACACTCATTTTCTTTTACAAATAGATAATTATTTCTTAAAAGTAGACTACTGTGAAATACATTTGTGTTGTACCCAAGATGGCTTTTTTCGGGGAGGATCTGGAGCCCCCTCAGCCCTCAGCCCTCAGCCCTCCCCCCTTATATACGCCCATGCATGGTATTTTGTTTTTGGACAAGATGGAAAATTTCATGAGTAATTCTCTTTGCATTGGTAAAAATTATTTGCAAATATTCCAGAAAGCAGTCATCCTATCAATAAAATCCCTTCGACTTCTGTTCCCTTAGGCATAATACAAAGTACATTCTCACACATAGGCTAAATCAAGATGTACTGGAAAAACCTCTTTTCACAATTGCGAACCCGTGGTGGCTCCCCTTGACTGCATTTACAGACTGAGGATGATTATTTTAGGAAAACAATCCAGGAGTTGTTCAATAGCAAACAAACACTGCTGATCCAGATTCAGATGAATATGTAGTTGCTAAAGCACTAAACAAAGCTGGCATAGTGTCTGATTCAAGTAACGTGCTTCCAGAACCAACCTTAGGGAGCAATGTGCAACCTGAGTCCTTCATTGCCAATATCATGGAACAAAGTGAGGAAGATGGCAAGGCTTATGTTGCAGGTTATGTAGCCCACAAGTTCCATGATAAATTTCCACAACCTGGGAACTTAACCTATGGAATGCAAACTCAACACGATTATGCATTACCAACCTGGATTAAACACTTGTCATATGGTGGTATGACCGATCCCTCAGAAACTTGGCTAAACCAGTTCCGGCACATTTCAGCAAAATTCGTCACATTTCACGGAAAATACGGATTTCAACGAGGCAAGGACGTTCTAAGAAGAACGACAGATTTTGTGTCGAGAGAAGTTTCTGACGTACCGTCTGGTGGGGTTGAGGCAGCTGTGATAACAATATTTCTTCATCAAATTGAAACATTCCATTTCTATCTTGCATAAGAAGTGGTTATTGGAAGTCACTAACACCCACGATACTGCTACCGATTCTAGGCGAATTTCCAAGAAATTCAAGAAGATCACAACATAAAATGTAAGTAGGCTACATTCAGTTATTTTATCATCCATTTACCAATAATTTCATGAGAATAAACTGCTCTTTGCGTACTCAACAGCTGATGTTGACAGTTTCGTTACGATCCCCACATGGCGCGTTTGGTATCTTGTGACGTCATCCGCCTTGTGAGCGCTGATTGGTGAGTGAAAAGTGAGGCAACCTCAAGGCTTATAAACTACAGAGGTTGCCTCACTTTTCACTCACCAATCAGCGCTCACAAGGCGGATGACGTCACAAGATACCAAACGCGCCATGTGGGGATCGTAACGAAACTGTCAACATCAGCTGTTGAGTACGCAAAGAGCAGTTTATTCTCATGAAATTATTGGTAAATGGATGATAAAATAACTGAATGTAGCCTACTTACATTTTATGTTGTGATCTTCTTGAATTTCTTGGAAATTCGCCTAGAATCGGTAGCAGTATCGTGGGTGTTAGTGACTTCCAATAACCACTTCTTATGCAAGATAGAAATGGAATGTTTCAATTTGATGAAGAAATATTGTTATCACAGCTGCCTCAACCCCACCAGACGGTACGTCAGAAACTTCTCTCGACACAAAATCTGTCGTTCTTCTTAGAACGTCCTTGCCTCGTTGAAATCCGTATTTTCCGTGAAATGTGACGAATTTTGCTGAAATGTGCCGGAACTGGTTTAGCCAAGTTTCTGAGGGATCGGTCATACCACCATATGACAAGTGTTTAATCCAGGTTGGTAATGCATAATCGTGTTGAGTTTGCATTCCATAGGTTAAGTTCCCAGGTTGTGGAAATTTATCATGGAACTTGTGGGCTACATAACCTGCAACATAAGCCTTGCCATCTTCCTCACTTTGTTCCATGATATTGGCAATGAAGGACTCAGGTTGCACATTGCTCCCTAAGGTTGGTTCTGGAAGCACGTTACTTGAATCAGACACTATGCCAGCTTTGTTTAGTGCTTTAGCAACTACATATTCATCTGAATCTGGATCAGCAGTGTTTGTTTGCTATTGAACAACTCCTGGATTGTTTTCCTAAAATAATCATCCTCAGTCTGTAAATGCAGTCAAGGGGAGCCACCACGGGTTCGCAATTGTGAAAAGAGGTTTTTCCAGTACATCTTGATTTAGCCTATGTGTGAGAATGTACTTTGTATTATGCCTAAGGGAACAGAAGTCGAAGGGATTTTATTGATAGGATGACTGCTTTCTGGAATATTTGCAAATAATTTTTACCAATGCAAAGAGAATTACTCATGAAATTTTCCATCTTGTCCAAAAACAAAATACCATGCATGGGCGTATATAAGGGGGGAGGGCTGAGGGCTGAGGGCTGAGGGGGCTCCAGATCCTCCCCGAAAAAAGCCATCTTGGGTACAACACAAATGTATTTCACAGTAGTCTACTTTTAAGAAATAATTATCTATTTGTAAAAGAAAATGAGTGTTTACCTTTCTGCTTTATAAATTGACAAGTAGCCCATTTAGATATTTTCCATTCATACTCCATAGGCTATAATAGAAAATTCATTAAGTACTCACAATTTTCCACGATAGTCAGCCCCCCACCCCCTCGAAAAAAATTGTATATATACGCCCCGAGACCATATACGAAATATGTCAAAATATTAACAGCTTTAAAATCCTCCTAGCAGGTCATCAAAACTTACGATGAAAAACGACACGTCATTTCCAACTTTATAATAACTGTGACAAACTGCCACAGCACATATTTGGCCTGGCATGATTATAAACAAAAGGGCTTAAAACACGTGTTTAAACCACTGCAATCCATACAATATAAGTTGACTTTCCTTGCATATCTCGCGCCTCGCGCGCTACGAGGAAACGTGTGACGTCACGTCCTTTCCCTTCCCTCCGCGATCCCCTCGCCAAGGAGCTCCATATTGAGGCAACCTCTGTAGTTTACTAGCCTTGAGCAGGGGTCACATCCGATCAAACATGGAGGAACGTTATCGAGTGAGATGTGGATAATATTCGATGTTGAATTGCATTATTAGCGTGAAACAGGCATGAAACTTGCTTTAGTTCAAGTTTAAAACAACTCACGCAGCAAATGAATGCGTTCCAATCAACATTTAAGGTCTAAGTGAAATCATTTGACATTTAATCACATGTATTAGTACCTATGATAAAATACAGCTTATTCGAGGACAGATGTGCACAAGTGGTAGCGAGCGAGCTTGGTAACTTTGAGGTCCCGGGTTCAAGTCTGCCCTAGGGCACAGAATTTTACTTCTTTTGAATTATTTCATAATATCCTCCCTACCTTTTACAGCATGTTTTGTGCCTTGTTTCATTGAAATTATCTGTATGGGTGATTGAAATAATAAACATTGTTGGGAGGAATTCTTCCCTATTCTCACTTGAATTTATATTCCCCCGCTTACTGTTCAACGCGGCTAGCGTTCTTTGCTGTCTCCCCAGAGGTCCGGGTTCGATTCCCAGTTCTGCAGAGAAATTCCAATTCTGGTGTGAGGACTGCAGCGGGGTACACTCGGCCTCATGAGCCAAAACTGAGTAGAGGTGTGTCCGATTCCCCAGCTATTTTGGAAGTGATTTTCCATAGTTTTCCACTTCTACTTCAGACAAATGCCGAAATTGTTCATAACAAAAGCACGACCGCCTCCTTGCGAATCCTCACCTGAATATCAAATACTCACCATACTACAGACACCACAATAACACAGGTTATCAGAGAAATTTATTTATTTATTTACAAGTAGGAGGGCTGCTGGCCTCACCAAGGTGGACCAGCCTTTAATGAGTCACAATGGCAAATGCTTCCACATTTATTCACCAAACAACGATTTGCCATTGTGACTCATTAAAGGCTGGTCCACCTTGGTGAGGCCAGCAGCTTGACCACTGCAGGAATTGACGCTGATGTTGCTCTTGTTCATTTGAGCAACTTGGACATGGTGGTCATTGAGCCCTCCTACTTGTAAATAAATAAATAAATAAATAAATTTATCTGATAACCTGTGTTATTGTGGTGTCTGTAGTATGGTGAGTATTTGATATTCAGGTGAGGATTCGCAAGGAGGCGGTCGTGCTTTTGTTATGAACAATTTCGGCATTTGTCTGAAGTAGAAGTGGAAAACTATGGAAAATCACTTCCAAAATAGCTGGGGAATCGGACACACCTCTACTCAGTTTTGGCTCATGAGGCCGAGTGTACCCCGCTGCAGTCCTCACACCAGAATTGGAATTTCTCTGCAGAACTGGGAATCGAACCCGGACCTCTGGGGAGACAGCAAAGAACGCTAGCCGCGTTGAACAGTAAGCGGGGGAATATAAATTCAAGTGAGAATATGGAAGAATTCCTCCCAACAATGTTTATTATTTCAATCACCCATACAGATAATTTCAATGAAACAAGGCATAAAACATGCTGTAAAAGGTAGGGAGGATATTATGAAATAATTCAAAAGAAGCAAAATTCTGTGCCCTAGGGCAGACTTGAACCCGGGACCTCAAAGTTACCAAGCTCGCTCGCTACCACTTGTGCACATCTGCCCTCGAATAAGCTGTATTTTATCATAGGTACTAATACATGTGATTAAATGTCAAATGATTTCACTTAGACCTTAAATGTTGATTGGAACGCATTCATTTGCTGCGTGAGTTGTTTTAAACTTGAACTAAAGCAAGTTTCATGCCTGTTTCACGCTAATAATGCAATTCAACATCGAATATTATCCACATCTCACTCGATAACGTTCCTCCATGTTTGATCGGATGTGACCCCTGCTATCTACCGTCTCGTTTCGGAACCAGGAGAATGGCTTGACATAACAGCCAATAAGAAGCTCGGAAATATATACTGTGGCTAGGCTCGGGCTGAAAAAAAAATTATGCCAGCCGGCATGCTAGGCAAAAGTGAGGTTATGTCAATATAGAGTGTGCATTTGGACAGTTTTCTTTATATTCATCGAATATTCCAGCAATTCTGTAGAGTAGGAGAGCAATGTTTAATTAGCCTAAAGGTCGATTCACACTATACGTTACGTAACCTTTCCGTTTCCTTTCCATCACGTCACCGTGCATGAAAGTTTACTGTATTTTAAATGAGTACATCTTCGAGCATACAATAGGATAGAGAGGGCGCCAGCTATGCTTCTACCGGCCGACCGTGGGGCCAAAATAAGATCAGCTGATGTTGGGCAAAACAAACATGTCTCCCATAAGAATAGCATTATGAAGTGACTTAAAATTCCGATTCAAGCGTATTCCTTGTGATTAACAGACTATTTCTGTTGAAGGTGGCGATAACTACAATTCCTTCTGAATATTGCTGTTCTTTTTTGTATGAAAAGTGTGAAGTATAATCGTTATATGCGATATTTTGGTGTGTTGACGTATCAGTGTTGGTAGGGCCTACATGGTTAGGAAATTATAAAATGGTGAATAAAATACGTTTACGTATAATTCTTATCCGTAATAATTGTCTGACTTGGTTATATTTGTAATATTTTTACATATCTAAAATAATAAACTCTACAAAGCATTCTAGTACTAGCTTACTTTTTTAGTAACATGTAGGCCCTATGCTTCTATTATGCTGGTTTTCCTTTATAAATCAAGAAAGTTTGCCGATAATCATCAATCATCAATTAAAATTCATATTTATGGTCCATATATTAAGCAATTCAGGGTCTAAAGGGAAGCTGAAATAAGCGAATATGCGTACAAAGTGATATCCAGCACTGCATCTTAAAAGAAAACCAATGATATCCCCACTCCAAATATTTATCACCTACAGCAATAAATCTTACACATATCCTAATGTTATCCCCTTCCCTTCCATATTTAGTAAATTCATTTTTGGTGGCTTGGGACTTCCGGGTCATCAGCCCTGTGTACTTGAGTAGGCCTATGTGTTGAACTTGTCTGATAACTTAAATTTCTGTGATGACTGCAGTAGTGTGTATAACTGCATTGGCGGTTGTTAATTCATTTAAGGGGCTTGTGACATCTTGGTCATCAGCATCGTGTAGTTGGGTGTGGGTTGAACTTGTCTGATAACCTCTATTGATATGATGATTGTAGTAGTGTGTAACTTTATTAGGGACAGGGATGAGGTGGGTGCCTCGGGACTTGAACTAAGGTGCTATCCCGGCATTTGCCTGGGGGGAGTGTGGAAAATCCTGGGGGATAAACCACACACGGGATAGCAGCAGTCAGCGCCGGGATTCGACCTGCGATATCCGAGCGTGCTGCATGATTTAACGAGCACGGCTACGCCGCTGGATGCCAGCTATATTGGGGAAATGTATGTAATCAAGTCTGTGTATTTTAGGTCATATATTTTAATTCATACCCGTGAAATGATAGCCTGTTCCCTTTTTCAAACCTCTGACTGCAATTGTAAGCAGCGCAAGATATAACCATTTTCGTTATATAACTTCACATTCAGCCTCTTACATAAAGGAAAATGCGTATCTTACATATTTGTAATATATTATACTGCAAAAATGGGCTCGTATATCGATAATTATTAAGTATAATCTTTACGGTCGCGCTGACAACTTGGGCATAGGCGCCATTTTATACCAACATCAGCTGATCTTATTCTGGCCCCATGTTCCGCTGGCCAAGGCCTCTCTATCCTATTGTATGCTCGAAGGAGTACATGCACACTGCACGTTACATACACCTTCCGTGAGCCTTCCGTTTCCAGACAGGATTGTTTGGCAGCAATGTTTACGGAACGTATGCGGACACTTATTGACAGTGTGCACTAGCAACCATTTCCATTCCGTGTCTAGAAGGCGTGTTTTGGCGCTCTGTGTTTATTCACTGGCGTTAATCTGGGTTAGGTTTGGTTACAGTTTGCGGTTACACTCGCCAAAACGAAATAGGTTATAAGAAACGTTAGCAATATGGCGACGAAAGATGTATTGGAATTGATATGGTGAATAAATAATGGTATTGGAATTGACAGGCCTATGGTGAATAAATAATGATGATGTCGACCATATGTGTTTCCTACAACATATAGAGGGCGAAACTATTTTTAAAAATATCGCAATGGTTCTGAATGCTTCCAGAGAACAGTATTTCCCCCCCAGGGGCTCACATCTAGTGGGAGGTGGGTTGGCGACCACGGGACCCCAGCTGAGTGCGGCATTGCTTCCACTTACTTGTGCCGGGCTCCTCTCCGTCTTCTTTCCTGTCGACCTCCCTTGGTCAACTCTTGTTCTTTTCCAATCCCAACGGTATTAGGGTATCCGAAGCCTAGGGAGTATTCCACTTTCCCGCCTTAATTGGCCCTTGTCTCATCTTTCCTGATCCCGCACTGTTTTTGTTAATTGGCTCCCCGTGTATCTAAATTCCCTTTAGTTTTTTTTTTTTTTTTTGCATCTACACACCATTTTGTGGGTATTTTCAATTTACGTTGCATTTTGTAAGTCTTTTCGATCTAAGTTGCATTTTGCGAGTGTTTTCAACCTCAATTGCAATCGTGAAATATAAAATTATAAAACCACAAAGAATTTGATATTAGCCTATATGATTTCATTTGTTGAGTGGTTCAAGTTCAAATGTAATTTGATATCCGTACTTTCAATAGTAGTTTCAGATTATGTTTGAATTGGCGCTTCTAATTTGGTTAAAATTTCAGTAACCACAGTAGTAGCTTGGTTAGTAATTTCACCACCAGACTATACCCACGTTAAAATCAAAGCTCGCCAAAACGGTCTGGTTAGCTTTTGTATTTACCATAGTATACAAAACGCCAAACCGCGTCTTATATTCCAGCATCATGGACGAAAAATTGATTGAGCATGTAAGAAAACATCCAGCGCTTATGATTTTCTGTATTTCGCTCTTTTAACATATCATGTACCCATTTTCTTAGTTTCCTTTTTCTTGTACTACGCTCCTCCTCGTCTAAAATAATAGCACAAAGAACTATTTATTTCCTGGACCACATTCTGTCACTAAGTCCTGAAATTGCTAACTTTTCTTATAACCTGCTTCGTTTTGGCGTTTTTGCGGTTACCACAAACTGCAACCAAGCCTAACCCAGGTTAAAACCAAAGGGAGCGCAAAAACACGCCTTCTAGATACGGAATGGAAATGGTTGCTAGTGCACTCTTGTCAATAAGTGTCCGCATACCTTCCGTAAACATATCGTCGTGACAAGGAACGGTACAGTATGGTGTGAATACAACAACTTTTAACGCAATGGGTATGGAAAGGAAACGGAAAGGTTACGTAACGTATAGTGTGAATCGACCTTAAAGGTGAATTAAGCTCTAGAACGGCATAATTCTATCCTTCGTGACAAATCTATTGCCATCATTGATATATATCAAAGAGTACTATTTTCCTATCAGGGCATACATTTCTACGCCTAGCGAAAGGCGCAGTTATGTTTGTGTTATTTTCATCAATAATCAATAACTCATCGCAGAACATATTGTTCAATTACGTGTAATAAAGGCTCTATTCATATGGCTTTTTACTTTTTATGTTGCCAGACTTGGTATAGCGGTACATAGCCTCTGCTCTCTCCCGGAAATTCTATAACCAAAAGTGACGGATCTCTTATAGTTTACATGTTCCTTGGGCTAGGTACCGGTACAAAATTTTCAAGGTCGGTCCGAGCAAAACAAAATAGTTATAAAACATTACACATATGAAAATAGGCAGCAATGTTTCATTCTTATTAACTGAAGAGCACTTTTTAAAATGGGCCGTTTCAAGGTTTTGAATTTCTTCCCCTGCATTCCCCTGTTTGAACAGGAATAAATCTCAGTGAATCTGGGTCTCCAACGTTGGTCAATGTCAGTCGAGAAGATTCCCACCGTCAGGTGATGATGCCGGATATTTTTGTGGGGGTGATTTTGAAAAATTGGACGGAAGAGTGTAAGACGCACTGCCAGCTGGATCGTATCCCTCCTTGTCAGCGGCGAGATGGCGTCACAGTGAAAGTGTAGTGAAATAGCAGCTAGTGTAAATATTTGAAAAAAGTGGTAAAATATTATAACAGAGGTTTGAAATCTATAAAGTCACTTTCCTTAGTAAATTAGACAGGAAATTCCACACTCGGCATGGCCTACACTTAATTAGGATAGGAAAAGAGTATCTTAGTGATGAAATCTGCAAAATTATAAATTCAAATGGTAATAATACACTGGTCAAAACAATGAGGGGATCAGGTGAGATATCATACACAAGATACATATGATAACGTCTTTTATTCAGAGTTTGGTTACAATTGTAATTTGTGTGTGCTACAGTACAATTTTGTGCTGTCTCAACTCTTTACTGGAGGTTTACATGGCGATTACTTAGAGCGAGGCACCATGGGGCTACCATAATCGTGAAAAAGGCATTCTAGTTGCCCTCTAATATGGTGTGTGATCACCTCGGACGGTCAGTACAGTTGAACACCTGCGTGGCATGGACAATATGAGATTATCAATCAGCTCTTGAGGGATATTTGGCCATTCTTCCATGAGTGCAATATCCAGCTCGGCAACCGTTGTGGGAGGTGCTGGTCTGACTGCAATGCTTCTGCCAAGTGCATCCCAGACATCCTCAAACGGGTTTAAGTCCGGTGAACAAGCTGGCAACTCCATTCGTCCAATGCCCTCGTCGTCAAGCATGTTGTCCACCAGTGCAGCTTTGTGGAGTCGTGCGTTATCGTCCACCAGAATGAACCCATCGCCTATGGCACCAGCGTAGAGTACAACAAACGGTCGAGGGATCTCGTCTCGATACCTCTGAGCAGTCAAAGCGCCATTCTGAACGACATAGAGGTCCGTACGTCCGCCAACACTGACTCCAGCCCACACCATTCGTCCACCACCATGATATGGTGCTGTTTCCTGTACATAAGCGGGATTGTTCCGCGTTCCACGTTCTCTCCAGATGAGAGAACGACGATTGTCCGGTTGAACATCTGTGAACAGAGCCCGTCGCCATTCGTTACGACGCCAATCTTGATGTTTCTCCGACCAGTTTCTGCGAGCTAAAAGGTGGCGTGGATTTATTGTGACACACACCATAGGTCTCCGTGCGTAGAGGCCACTTTCCTGAAGACGATTTCGGACTGGTTGTGTTGATATTGTGCGTCCTGTTGCCGTCTGGAGGATGCGTTGCAGCTGAGTTGCAGTCAGCCACCTGTCTCGAGGGGCTGTTAACCGGAGATAACGGTCATCTATTGCTGATGTTACCCGTGGACTACCTTTGCCTGGCCTTCTTTTAACGGTTCCTGTTGTCTGAAATCGCGTCCAGGTCCTGGAAATTACACATCGAGACACTTCATTAGCTGCAGCCACCTCCCTCTGTGTCTGTACCGCTTCCAACCTTCCTATGGCTCCCCATGCCATACCTTCGGGTAAGTCACGTTGTTGTTGCATTGCACTACCTGCTCACTACACCATCTGAACCCAACTGCGTGTGTCATTCCTATGGTACAGTAAACACGCGTCCACTCTGACCCACTCTGCAGCAACTTTCTGTTATTACCACTATCTCGGTTGCCGTGATGTTGATATCTCCACTCCGTAGAACCGACAGAAAGACGTCGAACCATTTTAGGTCATTCTGCCGATGACAATACGTCAGAACCTAGATATCTCAACTGATCCCCTAATTGTTTTGAGCAGTGTAGTTCAACAGTAATATCTTTAGAGTGGAAGCAGGAAAACTGGTAAAAGAAGCCAAACGTGAGGTTTGACATTCAGTTGAGTATCTTTAGATGTCAGATTTAACTGAGTGCAACAATGGTATTTCGGATTTGTCTAGCAACAATAATAATAACAATTATGATAATAATAATTTAAATAAATCACCAACACAAGCTTGCAAAAGTAACGAATTTAAAATTTACCACCAGAATGTTCAGTCTCTCTATAATAAAATTGATTACTTAAATCTAATGCTTAAAAATGAACTTAAAGACATATCAGCACAGTGTATTTCAGAACATTGGCTGGAAGATGAACAACTCGAAGTAATTCAATTCCCAGGGTTTATACTAGCTAGTAAATACTCTAGATCTAATATTAACCATGGTGGTACTTGTATCTTCTTAAGAAATAATTTATATCATGAACAGTTAACAGCTTATGATTATCTAATTATGGAACAGAATTTTGAATTCTCTGCCGTAAAAATACAGCAGTTTAAGTTAATAATTGTATGCGTATACCGTTCACCGTCAGGAAATTTTCGTTTATTTATAGATAAATTAGAATTGTTACTCAATAACATGAGCAAAATAAATTTCGATATAATAATGTGTGGGGATGTAAATGTGGATCTCTTAAAATGTGATAAAAATTGTGGATTATTAACACAGTTACTAATTTCCTATGGACTGAAAACTACAATAAACACCCCGACAAGAATAACAAAATTTAGTAACACCACTCCTGATCAAATTTTTATAAATACAGATAAATATCGCCATTCAATAGAAGTCTATTTCCCGGGTTTTAATGGCCACCATGGACAAATACTGAGTTTTGAAGGACCCGAAAATATCAATAATAATGAAAATGGAATAAAATCAAAGTGTAGGTCATTCACTGAATCAAATGTTACATATTCCAATGACTTATTAAATAAAGAAACATGGTCAGAAATTTTAAAACTAGGAAATGTAAATGATAAATTTAATACATTTAACAGTACCCTTAAACACTATTTTGAAACAGCATTCCCCTTTAAACAAAGGACTATTCAAAATGACAAAGCTGGCAATTGGATAACAACAGGGATTATAAATTCATGCCAAAGAAAGAAATTTCTGCACAAATTATATAAACAATACCACACAACACCTGAATTCAATTTATACTACAAAAAATACACTAGCATATTAAGTACGGTAATAAGACTAGCAAAGAAAATGCATAATGATAATTTTATATCCCAATCATCTAATAAAAACAGGGCTATGTGGTCCGTGATAAAGAAAGAAACTGGAAAATCTGCTAAATTACAAAGGAACATTACACTGGCCTGCAAAATAAAGTGATTAATAATCCAGAGGAAATAGCAAACACTTTTAATGACTATTTTCTGGAAATTCCACAAAAATTATTAAATAAATCACAGGTAAATACACTAAATTCTAATAATAAAATAAATATATGCAGTGATTCTTTATTTATAAATCATGTCACAAGTGAAGAGGTAAGAATAGTTATAAAAGAGCTAAAAATAAATTCTGTGCTGGTATTGATGGCATCCCTGATGCAATTTTAAAGAAATATGCAGAAAATATAATAAATCCACTTACTCAATAAACAGTTCAAATCTCTCAGGAACTTACCCGGATATTTTAAAGTTATCAAAGGTAATTGCAGTGCACAAAAATGGTTCTAAAGATGAATTAGATAACTATCGTCCTATTACCTTACCAACTGGTATTGCAAAAATTGTGGGGAAAATCATGTATAAGAGACTGATAAGTTTTATAGGGTAGTAAAAAATGAAATACTATCAAACTCACAACAGGATTCAGAACGGAAAAATCTACACATACAGCAATTTATAAATGCATAATAGAATACTGAAATTAATTGACAATAAGGAACATGTAACTGGCCTATTCATGGATTTATCGAAAGAATTTGATGTTGTTGACCATAAAATCCTCCTTACAAAACTAAATCAATATGGTAGTATAAGGCATCCAACGTTTAGAATGAAGCACTGGTTAGATAGGGATATTCTTCTCTCTTTGTGTTGCACGTGAGACATGTGTGACGCTGTCATTTTCTAGCAATCCACTGTTGCCATTTCAGTCGAAAATTTTTCATTGTCGAAAAAAAAACCAGCATATTCGGGTTTTGCCGATCTTTCTTGTCCTATATATTAGAACTACGTAAACTTGATAGAAATACCAGAACAATTAGATATCCTTTTTTTAACGATGAACTGTGTCCCCTTTTTAGTAAAATCGATCTTATCAATCATGTTGCATTGACTTTGTGATGCCTATTTTCCACACACGTGTAGCTAAATGTGCCATCTTGATGATGGAATATTGAAATATTTTATACTGGCAATATTACAATTTTCATGCAGGTAAAACTTCTGACATTGTGAGGTTTGAAGCCATTTTTCAGTGTTGCCTAAGTAAACAAAAGTTTGGTGCTTTTCAGTCGGTCAACACGAATGTACCCAAATAGAGCTGGGTTATGCCCTGTTCTGAAATAAATTACATAAGATTAATAAATACACTAGGATGACCAGTTTCGATCGTCAAGCGAACATCATCAGATCCATTACACTTAGGCTATAACATCTATGTTTGAGAATACAGGTGAAAAATATATACAATATGTACAATTATTTAGTTGCAGTGTTGGTAATGCAACAGTCGGTGTATGTTAAATGTGGTATATCTAATGTTAGGTAAACTTCTAAAATAGTGATGAAAATCCGGAATTTGTCTGTTAGGGGTGATTATATGGTTTTACAAAATCAACTATGGTTATACTGAAATAATGCAAGCTTATACTTATCGAGTTGTCTCTTTAACTGGAACTTGAAGCAGTTGCGTGTTGCCATAGACACCAGTTGTAGTCGACTAACCCCGAGTGTTCGCTGGGTGGAACTGGTTTTCCCCTTCCTCCCCCTTTAGTTGCTATGTTCTTCCAGAGGTCAGTGCCATGTATATTTGTGTGACTTTGCCAAATCTAGATAAAAGTGTATGCTATTGAATGCAGGAGTCTGCAACTACTAAAGACCGTGGAACTATCTTCGCCACGCATGGGCTAAAAAGCCATCGATACTGAGCGGTACATGGTCTATTGAAGACGTCCCGGCACCTTTAATACTGCCGCGCATATTGGCCTAGGTTTATTGCAGAAAAATGTACATGTCACACACAAAAAAGTCAGGGGTATATTCTATTACATGCCAAGACATTGGTTGTCAAGCTAATTACATTGGACAGAGCGGAAGACGAGTAGATACACGTTATAATGAACATAGGAATGCGATAAGATACGGAACACATTCAGCCGTATGCGAACATATGTGTGACACGGGGCACAGCTTCACTAAAATCGAGACTGATCTAAAAATAATTCATCACGAATCGAAAGGCAGAGCTCTCGACACAAAAGAAGCAATCGATATTCACCTAGCCAAACAAAACAATCACAACAATTTAAATGAACACACTTTTATGGAGAGTTCACCCCTTTTCGCCCTACTAAAAAACACACCCTGTCGAAAACAAGACACAACTTAGCGATACAGCCAAGCTAGATAAAAATGGGGGGGGGGGGGGAAATAGCGGTGTTTATAGGTAAATGTTAATTGGATCAGGTGTACTATCTTCATTTTTCTGCAATAAACCTAGGCCGATATGCGCGGCAGTATTAAAGGTGCCGGGACGTCTTCAATAGACCGTGTACCGCTCAGTATCGATGGCTTTTTAGCCCATGCGTGGCGAATATAGTTCCACGGTCTTTAGTAGTTGCAGACAACTGCATTCAATAGCATACACTTTTATCTAAATTTGGCAAAGTCACACAAATATACATGGCACTGGCCTCTGGAAGAACATAGCAACTAAAGGGGGAGGAAGGGGAAAACCAGTTCCACCCAGCGAACACTCGGGGTTAGTCGACTACAACTGGTGTCTATGGCAACACGCAACTGCTTCAAGTTCCAGTTAAAGAGACAACTCGATAAGTATAAGCTTGCATTATTTCAGTATAACCATAGTTGATTTTGTAAAACCATATAATCACCCCTAACAGACAAATTCCGGATTTTCATCACAATTTTAGAAGTTTACCTAACATTAGATATACCACATTTAACATACACCGACTGTTGCATTACCAACACTGCAACTAAATAATTGTACATATTGTATATATTTTTCACCTGTATTCTCAAACATGGATGTTATAGCCTAAGTGTAATGGATCTGATGATGATCGCTTGACGATCGAAACTGGTCATCCTAGTGTATTTATTAATCTTATGTAATTTATTTCAGAACAGGGCATAACCAAGCTCTATTTGGGTACATTCGTGTTGACCGACTGAAAAGCACCAAACTTTTGTAAAACTTCTGAATATTCTCTCATAACCGCATAGCAGCATTGAAAAAGTTCGTATGCTGCCAACTTTTCTATTTTTAAAGATAACCATGTCAAGTCAGTTTGAGAGTTGTAGAGGAATGTTGGAAGAAGTTTTCTACCTGCTTACCCAGATTGTAGGTTATAGATAGATTTGTATTAATTCCATTTGATCAAATACATGCATTCAATACATTTTTGATATAGGACACGTCAGAATTTACATCTATAAAATAAAAGAACTAACAGGTATATATTACTAATATTATAACTATTTAACTTATTATAATAGCTAATCTTAACAGATACAATCTTATTGCACAACTATTTACACCTCACTCTATTATCATAATATGAAAACTTAATTCTATAAATACAACAACATACAGCTAGGTATTACAATTAATTTAAAAAAGTAAAATATAATTATAGATTTCATCGCTCCTATACGCTAAGATATTCAACTACTGAGTAAAAACAATGGCACTGCAGATAAGCTTTCACCATTCTATCAAAGGTTTTTATTTTTGGGGCCAGTTTTATATACTGGGGTAGTTTATTGTATAATTTAACTCCAGTGTGAAAAGTTCCTTTTTGATATATGCTTGTGTGTGTGTGTGTGAAATATGAATGTTTTGATTTTGTCTTGTGTTATGCCTATGAACATCATTGTTTGCATTAAGAAAAACATCTTTATTCATTAAATTCTTTTTAAAAAACATAATACTTTCAAAGATATAAATGCAGGGCAGTGGGAGAATGTTTAAATCTTTAAACAGAGGTCTACATGATTCTCTATAGTTTACATTTGCCATAATTCTAATCGCCCTCTTTTGTATCCTAAACGTGCTTAGTACATCTGGCGACATACCCCAAAATATGACCCCATATCTTAAGTATGAATGGAAATAAGCAAAATAAGTATTTCTTAATGTGTGCATGCTAGTGCAGGTTTTCAAAATACGTAACGCAAAGCACATCGAGTTCAGTTTAGTATTCAGATATTGTATATGTTTATTCCATTTCAAGTCTAGTTGTATCCATAGTCCTAAAAACTTTGTTTCTGATTTATTTTCTATTTGATGACCATTTAATGTTATATTGGGTTTCGCAGGATTCCTATTCTGTATAGTGTGGAAATTTAGACATACTGTTTTTTTATAGTTTATTACGAGGCGATTATCTTGTGACCATTTGGTTAACTCTCCTGTAACAGAGTCAGCAGACTGCTGTATGACCTGTTTAGTTTCACCTTTTATTACGAGTGTTGTATCGTCCGCAAACAAAATTTCCTTTTGTGAATGAACGTTCTGTGTTATATCATTGATATATAGAAGAAAGAGTAGTGGGCCCAAAACCGATCCCTGGGGTACTCCAAATTCAATAATTCCCTCATTGGACAATGTTTCATTAAGTAATTTGGTTCCATCATCTTTGTGTCTCAAGCTTACTATTTGTTTACGCCCTGTTAAGTAAGACTCTATCCATTTATTAGCTAGACTTCTAATACTATATTGATTTAGTTTGGTAAGGAGGATTTTATGGTCAACAACATCAAATGCTTTCGATAAATCCAAGAATAGGCCAGTTACATGTTCCTTATTGTCAATTAATTTCAGTATACAATTACTACATTCGTAAATTGCTGTCTGTGTAGATTTTTCCGTTATGAATCCATGTTGTGAGTTTGATAATATTTTATTTTTTTCTATGAAACTTATCAGTCTCTTATACATAATTTTTTCCACAATTTTTGCAATACCAGTTGGTAAGGTAATAGGACGATAGTTATCTAATTCATCTTTTAAACCGTTTTTGTGCACTGGAATTACTTTTGATAACTTCAAAATATCCGGGTAAGTTCCTGAGAGAATTGAACTGTTTATTAAGTGCGTAAGTGGATTTATTATATTTTCTGCATATTTCTTTAAAATTGCATCAGGGATACCATCAATGCCAGCACAGAATTTATTTTTTAGCTCTTTTATAACTATTCTTACCTCTTCACTTGTGACATGATTTATAAATAAATAATCACTGCATATATTTATTTTATTATTAGAATTTAGTGTATTTACCTGTGATTTATTTAATAATTTTTGTGGAATTTCCAGAAAATAGTCATTAAAATGTTTGCTATTTCCTCTGGATTATTAATCACTTTATTATTTTTGGCCAGTGTAATGTTCCTTTGTATTTTAGCAGATTTTCCAGTTTCTTTCTTTATCACGGACCACATAGCCCTGTTTTATTAGATGATTGGGAAATAAAATTATCATTATGCATTTTCTTTGCTAGTCTTATTACCTTATTTAATATGCTAGTGTATTTTTTGTAGTATAAATTGAATTCAGGTGTTGTATGGTATTGTTTATATAATTTGTGTAGACATTTTTTCTTTGACATGAATTTATAATCCCTGTTGTTATCCAATTGCTAGTTTTGTTATTTTGAACAGTTCTTTGTGTAAAGGGGAATGCTGTTTCAAAATAGTGTTTTAGGCTACTGTTAAATGCATTAAATTTATCATTTACATTTTCTAGTTTATACATTTCCGACCATGTTTCCTTATTTAATAAGTCATTGAAATATGTAACATTTGTTTCAGTGAATGACCGGCACTTTGATTTTACTCCATTATCATTATTATTGATTGTTTCGGGTACTTTAAAACTCAGTATTTGTCCATGGTGGCCATTAAAACCCGGGAAATAGACTTCTATTGAATGGTGATATTTATCTGTATTTATAAAAAATTGATCAGGAGTGGTGTTGCTAAATTTTGTTATTCTTGTCGGGGTGTTTATTGTTGTTTTCAGTCCATAGGAAATTAGTAACTGTGTTAATAATTCACAATTTCTATCAAATTTTAAGAAATCCACATTTACATCCCCACACATTATTATATCGAAATTTATTTTGCTCATGTTATTGAGTAACAATTCTAATTTATCTATAAATAAAGGAAACTTTCCTGACGGAGAACGGTATACGCATACAATTATTAACTTAAACTGCTGTATTTTTACGGCAGAGAATTCAAAATCCTGTTCCATAATTAGATAATCTTAAGCTGTTATCTGTTCATGATCTAAATTATTCTTAAGAAGATGCAAGTACCACCATGGCTAATATTAGATGTAGAGTATTTACTAGCCTGTATAAACCATGGGAATTGAATTAATTCGAGTTGTTCCTCTTTCAGCCAATGTTCTGAAATACATAGTGCTGAGATGTCTTTAAGTTAATTTTTAAGCATTAGATTTATGTAATCAATTTTATTATAAAGAGACTGGACATTCTGGTGGTAAATTTTAAATTTGTTACTTTTGCAAGCTTGTGTTGGTATTTTTATTTACATTATTATTATCATAATTTTTATTGTAGTTTGTAGTTTAACGTGACCGTTAATCTTGAGATCATGAGCCACGGGACCTCCTTTTTACGTGGAATCCGAACCACAGGACGTGGCATTTCACTTCGAAAATATCACATGCATTGACCGGGAATCGAACCCGGACCGCCTTGGTGAGAGGCATACAGCTAGACCGCTTAGCCACCACGCCCCCTCATAATTTTTATTATTATTGTTGCTAGACAAATCCGAAATACCATTGTTGCACTCCGTTAAATTTGACTTCAAAAGATCTGAATGCCAAACCTCACGTTTGGCTACTTCTACCAGTTTCCCTGCTTCCACTCTAATGATATTACTGTTGAATTATTCTTACCATTTGAATTTACAATTTTGCAGATTTCATCACTAAGATACTCTTTTCCTAATCTATTTTAGTGTAGGCCATGCCGAGTGTGGAACTTCCTGTCTAATTTACTTACATCTACAATTTGGACATTTGGAAAACTCTTACAAATTTTATGAATTTTTCCATTTGTAGCCTCTATTTCTACATTTACACATGATTTGGGAATTAAATCGTATCTCTGCGGAATGTTTACAATAATGACATTTGTTTTTTGCATGGATGGCAATGTACCCTTTAAATCCTTGATTACCTTTTTACTCTCATTTCTATAGACGTCGTTTGCTCCAGCGATGATCACTGCGTAGTCCTTTGCAGTAAGGGACGCACACTCTCCTATCATCCCGTTCGTGACCTCTGCAATTTGAGCTCCTGGCTTTACTGTCGAAGTGACCTCCATTTCTCTGCTTCTCTCCAATACGCTTGCTGCTACATCTCGCCCGTGGCTATCCGCAAATATCCGCATCTTCCTGGATTTTCTCTTTATCACTTTCTTCTTTTCTTCTTGAGGAAAGTCAATTGTTAATTGTTTACACAGGCCGGGCTGTTCATTGACCGCGGATTATATGATTGAAGTTTCGAAGGACAGCGGGGTGCAGCTTGGTACTTACAGCTTTATTACTGTACCCTTCGAGCTTGTATTTCAGTTGTTCAGCAGTCTCTATCTTGAGTGTGTGTGTGCAGCAGTTCTGTTAGATTTAACGTGTTGTATTTTACGTATTTCACGTACAACAATGGATCGTTTTGTGAAAAGAAAGCGTATTCAAGGGCTCAGAAGGAGGGAAAAACAGGTCGTAATTAATGTGTTCAGTTATTTTAAGAATCGTAAACCTAACGAAAGTATAAATAATTTAGTCAATGAAACTGCTCTGGCCACAGGAATATCAAAGACTACCGTTTTTAAAATAAGTAGTAAAGTGAACAGGGTCCAGTTCTGTCACCACGCAAAAAGAAGCTAAGTAATACACTTCGCAAGAATAGCAGGAATGTTAAATATAATGACTTTATAATGACGTTATAGTTAATTTAATTTAATTTCGTTGTATGTGTTATGTTAGCCTACTATTAGTTTTATTACACAGTACTTAATTCAAGTCTTCGTCACTGCACAATCACTGAATGTGTGGAAAGTGCACGCGAAGCGCTTTGTACTGCCTCCTCTCATGGAGTGGCAACCCGGTCGTAGCGCGCCATAAGACCAATGCTTCATTCTAAACGTTGGATGCCTTATAGATGACTAGGTAATAAATGGATAGAGTCTTACTTAACAAGGCGTAAACAAATAGTAAGCTTGAGACACAAGGATGATGGAACCTGATTACTTAAAGAAACATTGTCCAATGAGGGTATTATTAAATTTGGAATACCCCAGCGATCGGTTTTGGGCCCACTACTCTTTCTTCTATATATCAATGATATAACACAGAACGTTGATAATCATATGGAAATTTTGTTTGCAGACGATACAACACTCGTAATAAAAGGTGAAACTAAACAGGTCTTACAACAGTCTGCTGACTCTGTTGGAGAAGAGTTAACCAAATGGTCACAAGATAATCGCCTCATAATAAACTATAAAAACAGTGTGTCTAAATTTCCACTATATAAAGAATAGGAATCCTGCGACGCCCAATATAACATTAATGGTCATCAAATAGAAAATAAATCAGAAACAAAGTTTTTAGGACTATGGATACAACAAGACTTGAAATGGAATAAGCATATACAATATCTGAATACTAAACTGAACTCGATATGCTTTGCGTTACGTATTTTGAAAACTTGCACAGGCATGCACGCATTAAGAAATACTTATTTTGCTTATTTCCATTCATACTTAAGATATGGGGTCATATTTTGGGGTATGTCACCAGATGTACTAAGCACGTTTAGGATACAAAAGAGGGCGATTAGAATTATGGCAAATGTAAACACTGGAGAATCATGTAGACCTCTATTTAAAGATTTAAACATTCTCCCACTGCCCTGAATTCATATCTTTGAAAGTATTATGTTTTTGAAAAAATTTAATGAATAAAGACGTTTTTCTTAATACAAACAATGATATTCATAGACATAATACAAGACAAAATCAAAACATTCATATTTCACACACACACACACACACACACAAGCATATATCAAAAAGGAACTTTTCGCACAGGAGTATATAACATTTGACCCCCAAAAATAACCTTTGGAAGAATGTTGAAAGCTTATCTGCAGTTCCATTGTTCTTACTCTGTAGTTGAATACCCTAGCATATAGGAGCGATAATTATAATTATATTTTACTTTTCTACTTTAATTGTAATACCTAGCTGTAAGTTGTTGTATGTATAGAATTAAGTTTTCATATTGTGATAATAGAGTAAGATGCAAATAGTTGTCCAATAAGATTGTATCAGTTATATCGTGGGAGATACAAGATAAATAACATACACTTGTTAATATAACACAACGGTTTATTAAACACTAGTCGATACACAATGTGAACTAACTTGAGCGGAACTATCGTCTGCAGTCCTCGTGTGCATATATACATAGTAGCTGGAAAGTTCCAGAATCGAATGTTCCAGATTGGAATGTTCTGGGCATAGTGATTAGAATGTTCGTGTTAACTCAAGTAGCCTAAATACACAACACTGACTAGAATGTTCATGTTAACATAGCATTTTCTAGAATGTTCATGTAAATACACAACATTTCCTCCCTCTTTTAAATGGATGATTTAGGAATCAGGAGAGAATTTCAACGGTGGTCGGCGCTGGCGAGTACTCCTGCGGGGAATAAAAGGGGTTTGCGAAATAGGCGGTGCCCTGTCTACAGGTGTAGCTGGTGTGGTTGGTGGTGTTTGGGTTGTTGCTAGTGAAGCGAACTCGTCTCAGGCTTGGTTGTTGTGCGGTGACTTGGTCGGTTGCACGGTGACTTGGTCGGTTGTGCGGTAACCTCGTTGGTTGCGCGGTGGCCTGGTCAAGTTGAGTCTCTTGCGGAGATGAGGGTACATTTGCTCCGTTGCTGTTATCGTTCGACTGGCGTAAGCGATTGGACGTTCTTGCCCGTTGCTGAGTTGGTGTGACAGTACTGCGCCCAGGCCGGTCTTGCTGGCGTCCGCGGCCAACAGGAGTGGTAACGCTGGGTCATACTGCATGAGCACCTGGGGCGAGGTTAGGGCGTTATTGATGTATTTGTATGCCCTGTCGCCTTCTGGTGTCCAGATGAGAGGGTCCTTGAGCAGCATGTCTCTGAGTGGTCTGTCTCTGGTGGACATATCGGGGATGAACGAACTGTTGTAGGTTGCTTTACCAAGAAACAGTTGGAGTTCTTCTGGTGTAGTTGGTTTCGGTGGATCACGTACAGCTCGGATGTGTGCATCCGACTTGTGGATGCCTGACGCATCGATTTTGTGGCCAAGGGCTTCCACAGAAGTTTGAGCGAAAACGCATTTGGCTCGGTTGAGCTTGAGGTTGTGTTGCCAAAACCGTTCCAGAGTGGTGCTGAGGGCCTGCATCAGATTTTCAAAGCTATCAGCAAAAACTATACTGTCATCGAAAAAACTTACGACGTTTGGGAGACCATGCAGGACTGTGTCCATTCGCCGCTGCCAGCTAGCGGGGATGTTAGCTGCTCCATATACTGCTCGCGTTGGCGGATCAGACCGTGAGTTGGCGTGTTAAGCGGGAGAGCATGGCTGAACTCATCGTCAACCTCGAGATGAGTGTACGCGTCGGAGATATCCAGATGGCAGAAGAGAGTAGCACCGCGCATTCGGTTGAACAGATGTTCCACCTTGGGAATCGGATGTTCATCGATGATGATCCGCGGGTTGAGAGTAGGCTTGTAGTTGCCTGTGATCCTCAGTTTGCCGTTCTTCTTGGCGACGACGTGCGTTGTCGATGCCCACTCAGAGTATTCCACTCTTTTGTAGAAGCCAGATGCAATTTTCTTGTCGATTTCCTTGGCATAGGCATCGCGGAGGGCAACTGGTACGTCTCGAGCTCTGGCGAAAACAGGTGTGGCTCCAGCCTTCAGGTGCATCTTCGCTGGGGGACCTGAGATCTTCCCGGGGATGTCGCTGAACACATCCTGGTAGCGAGATAGAATGTTGTCGAGCTGCTTCTGTTGTTCCAAGGTCAGAGCCTGCTTGTCTGAGAGCTTGTGGATTGGGTCGGGTTTTGCGAAGAGGTGACCAAAGTCGATCTCCCGTACAAACTCTGAAATCCACTCTCGGCCAAAGAGCAATTCGACTTCATCGTCAACCACGTAGAGATTAAGGTTCCTGGTTGTGGTTCCGATGGTGGTGCACACTGACGTTTTGCCAATGCATTTAATCGGATGGCCAGTGTAACTGACGAAGTTACG
This sequence comes from Meconema thalassinum, assembly GCA_946902985.2. Classification (NCBI taxonomy): domain Eukaryota; kingdom Metazoa; phylum Arthropoda; class Insecta; order Orthoptera; family Tettigoniidae; genus Meconema; species Meconema thalassinum. The sequence goes on from OX336388.2 coordinate 1,216,567,108, forward strand.
ATCGTTTCTCTGCAACACAAAACCTGGGTTGATCATACTTAGCTTTGATTTGCTCATGGTTGAGCAGGGGGCGCCGGTGTCCAGTTCCATTTTGACGGTGGTTCCCTCTACGATGACATCAACCAGTGGCTTAGGTGCTGCGTTGACCGATCCGATGACCTCGATTTTGCTGAGGTAGTCCACAACGTCGAGGCTTTCTGCTGGAAGCTCTTCTTCGGTCACATGGTTTGTTGTTCGATGTTTCCTCGATTTCGATCGGCAAACTTTTCTGATGTGACCTTTCTTGCCACACTTCAGGCACTCTGCGTTCAGGTACCTACACTGACTACGAGGGTGAGCTTCACCGCAGCCTGCACATGTTGATTGGTTGTCCTGGGATGCACTCTGGTTTGCCTGGTGTGTCCATTGGTGCTGTCTGGTTAGGTTGTAAGACCCTTGACTTCGATTAGCTGACTTGCTGCGTGGCGGCTGCTGGTTGATGTTCTTCCTGGACAGAGGCTTCTCGTATCCAATCCGATTGGTTGATTCAGACTTAGCGGCAGTGTTTTGACCTCGTCGGTGGTAATGCAAGTAGCTTCGAGTGCGTGCGCGATTTCATATGCTGCGGTGAAGTTCTCTGGTTGTTTTGCAATAATCTCGTCGCACATTTCTCGTGATTCCAAACCTGCGAGCATTTGTTCAATTAACATGCGATCAAGAAATGTGCCATACTCACAAAACATTGCAGCCAGCTGCAGTCTTAAGGTGAAGCCAGCGATGGTTTCTCCTTGCTTCTGTATTACACTGCGAAATTTGATGCTCTCAGCAAACTTGTTGCGTGTGGCGTCAAAGTGGTCTTTCAGCTTAGATTGAATCTCGTTGTATGGCAGAGGTTCCGGATCATTAGGACCCACCAGGATCTTCAGGGCATCATTGAGTTCAGATCCCATGTAAACCCGTGCAAAGTTTGCATGCTGTTCCGTGGGTACCTTGCTGAGGTTGAGCGCCCAGGTAAAGCGAGTGAAATAGTCGGCTACAGTCGTTCCGTCGGTAGTGCGATACGGTTGCATTGTGAACTTTGGCGGTCGAGGTTCTGATGACGTTGTTGACCCTATTGTCTGTCGGATAGCGTCGGCGATCATTGCCGAGAATTGTTGGAGTTGCTCAGAGGTTAAGTCCGGCATGGTGAAGATGAGTGGAGAACAGTATTTCTAACACGCACTTGCGATGAACTTAGTTCGGTGCACACACTTGCGTTGAGGTTAGAAAGTTCACTCGGTTTAGTTTCCAACACGCACTACGATGAACGTCGTTCGGTGCAACACTTGCGTTGAGGTTAGAAAGTCACTCGGTTTCACAACGTTATTTATCTTATCCCACTTCTGGCACCACTGTTATATCGTGGGAGATACAAGATAAATAACATACACTGGTTAATATAACACAACGGTTTATTAAACACTAGTCGATACACAACGATACACAATATGAACTAACTTGAGCGGAACTATCGTCTACAGTCCGCGGTAGCATATATACATAGTAGCTGGAAAGTTCCAGAATCGAATGTTCCAGATTGGAATGTTCTGGGCATAGTGACTAGAATGTTCGTGTTAACTCAAGTAGCTTAAATACACAACACTGACTAGAATTTTCATGTTAACATAGCACTTTCTAGAATGTCCATGTAAATACACAACAAATCTCTTAAGATCTGTTATTATATTAAATTATAAATAGTTATAGTATTAGTAATATATACATGTAAGTTCTTTTATTTTATATGTAATTTCTGACGTGTCCTATATAAAAAATGTATTGTATACATGAAATTGATCATATGAATAAATAAAGATCTAATCTAATCATTCATCAACACATAAAATCTCTTTTATTTACACACTAATGATACATAACAATTCCAGGACTCCTTTTTTTCTCCACTGCCTACTTGATATTTCTACTCTCGCACTGCCTTCCTGATTGTTCTCGCTCTGCCTTCTTGATACTCTGCTGCTCATCATGTCAATAATATGTCTCATTTTAACAGAATCCATTAAGATATTACGTGTTGGTCTGTGAATCAAGAGGTTCGGGAACTGGGCAAGCCTTTCATGATCTACTGCTGTGCACATTGCATTTACTCGCAAGTCGGCCTATTTATAAGGAATTTAGGATTATGAGCGGTGTCGCGTCTATTAATCTAGTTGATCCATTACGTATTCCTTATTTAGGCTAGTGCTGGTGGAAGCTACAAAACATCTAATAAAATGAGTTCTGTATTATAAACTACAATATCTGTAAAACACTCCCTTTAACAATTGATTAATATATGTGCCATTAATATTATAAAATACCAGTGTATCAACAATTTCACGTGAGGTTTCTTCTATGTCAGATATTACACATCATATGCGACTACTGTAAAACCTGTATCACACGACACTCGCTAGCATGGAAGCTTCTACCAGTACGGGTATACACGCTGGTATACACGCGTCTATTACCGTGTGATTTGTACCTTCCGTACTAGGTTCTGCCTCCCATGGTAGCTTCCATACAACTCACGAAGTTGAACCGGTGCTATTTTTCCTGGCAGTTTCCATGGAAGGTTGAGTACAACAACCAATCGGATTGCTTTTCTCGTTCTAGTAGAAATCTTAGCGACAACGTAAACAAATACATTTGTTATGTAGGTAGGCCCTCGGATAAAAAAATCTGAACGAATCTATATTTTCTCTAAACAGCGTTTGTGTGAAAAGCGCTTGCTATTCGCGAACTCAAGAGACGGTGCTGCCGTTATCTGGAACTAGCGGAAGGGTGATGGAATCATAACAAACAAACAGAAATAATAATATGTGATTTGAGTTTATGGGTGTACTCTTCTCTCGTTTTTTTCAGTTATTTTCATAAAAATTGAGGCTAAAAGATGAGAAATATAATTGCTCAGTTCCGCTGTGCTCCTCGAATACAATAATTGCCATATCAATGCATTACTTCCACAAAAAGAAAGCTTTTCAGACGGAATGTGGTCGATTGCTTCGCGTCGCAAAGCCGATTTCGAAGTATATGATCGCATGCGGCTGGCATTTTACAAAGGAGAATTATATATTAATAAATACTAATGGATTTCTTACAATAACCAGTACCCTACATTCTTCTCTGCACTACAAACTAGGCGACTTAGCAAGGTCGATTTGACAGCTGTTCTTCCCATGAGGCAAAAATTACTTTTAGGGTTCGCTTTATCGTAGGCCCACATGTGGTCGTCTTTCTTTAACTTGCCCCATTGCTGCTTCAAATCTGTGAAGCTCTGGTCTTTTAGGTTTATAATCAGACGCCAATTAAAAATTACAAAATCTTTACGGTAGTGAACTTGTAGGCTAAGCTACAGTCGTTGATGTATTGACTTCGACAGTATTAGGCTACAGGTTTATCTTCCAGATTTAAATGTATCTACTTACTGAAGTATGTAAATCAATGTACCGACTACACGCTTATTAGGCGTACATATTCCTGAATAAATTATTTTTTTCTTGGCAACTGGTAACCGAATTTCATTTTGAATCGGATAAGGTACTCCTTTCGAATTACTAGTTTGTAAGCATAAAGCTTCAAGTCTCATAAAACCTTCTGTTTCTAGCACTTTCCCGCACATAATTATGTGCTTGGCATCTAAAAATGCCTGCCCTTCAACAAGAGCCCGCCTAGAATTGCCAACAACATTCAACACAATCATAGGCTAGCCTATATGAAGTCTATCACCCTTGTCGCGACCGACCTACATTCGATTCAGTTCGCGAATATCCAGTAAATACAGAACGTGTCATATTATTACTCTTCTGGAATAAATTCTGAACTGTTTAAATTCTAATAGCTATCACGAATAGTATCCGTCCATGGTTTTAAACAGTATTTAGGGAAAATATAATTTTTTGAGAGAAAACACGTTTACTATCGTCCTCGTAGATCACGTAGACAAAACTAAGTAGCAACGACGTGAGGAGGATATAATATTTTTTTTTATTTAGTCAAGCTAGGTCATGGGGCCAAGCTCTCTGCTGACTCGGTAGACGCGTGGGTTCGAGCCCCACCGTCGGCAGTCCAGGTCATGGGGCCAAGCTCTCTGCTGACTCGGTAGACGCGTGGGTTCGAGCCCCACCGTCGGCCGTCCTTGAAATGGTTTTCCGTGGTTTCCCATTTTCAACACCAGGCAAATTCTGGGAAGGTACCTTCTGACAGGCCACGGCCGCTTCCTTCCACATCCTTGCCCAGTTTCATTCACCATCATTCATTTCATCTCTCATTAACTCCTCTCATGAGGTTGGCGTCAGGAAGGGCATCCAGCCATCAAAACCATCGCCACAAAGACTTCCATCGCATCTCATCCCCGACCCCGTTGGAAAACGGGAATAATAAGGGGTAGACATACATACAGTCAATTTACCCTCTAAGTTGGAGGTTCCCAAGGACTCAGCGAGGGAACTCACCACTACCGCCTCTATGGGCAGTGTCCTGGAGCTTGGAACATCTGGTCGGGATGGATACAACTGGGGAGGTGTGATCAGCACTTCGCCCAGGCGGCCTCACCTGCAAAGCGAACAGGGGCCTCATGAGGGAGGGGAAGGGATGAAAGACTGGGATGGATAGGCTAGGAAGAGGGAAGGAGGCGGCCGTGGCCTTGCAGAAGGTACCATCCCGGCATTTGCCAGAAGACGAAGTGGGAAACCACGGAAAACCACTTCGAGGATGGCTGAGGTGGGAATCGAACCCCCTCTACTCATTTGGACCACCCGAGGCTGAGTAGACCCCGTTCCAGTCCTCATACCACTTTTCGTGGCAGAGCCGGGAATCGAACCCAGGACCTCCGGGGCGGCAGCTAACCATGCTGACCGCTACGCTACGGAGGCGACATGAGGATATAATAAAATAATTAAAAAGAAGTAAAAATTTTCGCCGTTGGATAGACTTGAACCTGGGATCTTCAAAACGTCAAGCAGACGCGATACCACTTGCACACTTTTCCAACATACTTCACCGCATTTTGTTACTCGTCTTATTAGTGCGTATGGTTATATACCAATTATTACAGTTAGATGTTAAATTTTGATTGGACTGCATTCATTCAGTATCAGGCAGGTTTTCAAATGTACTTAAAGCAAGTTTCTCGACCGCTTTGCGTTAATAATGCGAAACGACTGTAAATTTTACCCCCAAACGACAACTGTCCTCCATGTTTTATTTCGTACAACTTGGCGCACGAAATGCTAGCGTGTGATACACTTCAGCCATAAAAGCAGGTGCACGGACGAGGATGGCAGAATCATACAGGATTTTATACCATCGATCACAACAGCTTCCATGCTAGCGAGTGTCGTGTGATACAGGCATTAAGGCTCGTAAAGTTTTTTTGTTTACTAGGGAAACAGAAACCGTTAATACGGTCAAGGAAAATAAGTTGTTTTATGCAGAGTTGGGTTCCGACAGTTCGGCGGAGAACCGTTAAACTGAAGGCAGCGCTGCCACGTACTTCCACCCTTCCACTCTTTTCCACATGCTCATAATATTATTAGCACCGTTACCATGACGAATAGAAATAAACAGTGTTATCACTCCACTACTTAAGCATTGTAGTACATGGTCCAGCCAGTGTGTGGCGAGGAAGTCGCGCCGAACCATAAGCACGTGTGACAGTAGCCTACGAGGACAACTGTAATATCCTGTGCGCGATACATAACAATTCCAAGACTCCCTTTTTTTCTTCACTGCCTACTTGATATTTCTACTCTCGCACTGCCTTCTTGATTGTTCTCGCACTGCTTTCTTGATACTCTGCTGCTCATCATATCAATAATATGACTCATTTTAACAGAATCCATACGATATTACGTGTTGGTCTGTGAATCAAGAGGTCCGGGAACTGGGCAAGCCTTTCATGATCTACTGCTGTGCACATTGCATTTACTCGCAAGTTGGCCTATTTATAAGGAATTTAAGATTATGATCGGTGTCGCGTCTATTAATCTAGTTGATCCATATCGTATTCCTTATTTAGGCTAGTGCTGGTGGAAGCTACAAAACATCTAATAAAATGAGTTCTGTATTATAAACTACAATATCTGTAAAACACTCCCTTTAACAATTGATTAATATTTGTGCCATTAATATTATAAAATACCGGTGTATCAACAATTTCACGTGAGGTTTCTTCTATGTCAGATGTTACACATCGTACCGGTATGCGACTACTGTATGGCTCGCAAAGTTTTGTTTTTTTTTACTAGGGAAACAGAAACAGTCAATAAGCTCAAGGAAAATAAGTTGTTTTATGCAGAGTTGGGTTCCGACAGTTTGGCGGAGAACCGTTGAACTGAAGGCAGCGTTGCCACGTACTTCCACCCTTCCACTCTTTTCCACATGCTCATAATATTATTAGCACCGTTACCATGACGAATAGAAATAAACAGTGTCATCAATCCGCTACTTAAGCATTGTAGTACATGGTCCAGCCAGTGTGTGGCGCGGAAGTCGCGCCGAACCATAAGCACGTGTGACAGTAGCCTACGAGGTTAGTACTGTAATAATATCCTGTGCGCGAGAAGTCATATTATGCGAAGGAATTTATTTCTTTGTAATAGTTTACGAATGCCTGTGCAGTGCTTTGTGTGTGCAAACAACTAAATTTTCTGCTTTTTCGGGAAAATGTCGTACTGTTTCGTTCCTGGATGTAAATCGGGTTAGGAAGAAAATCTGATGGTAGACATTTTTTCACACCGCCAAAAGAAACAAATCTGTTTGCGAAATGGGCGAGAGTTATTCTGCGGAAAGATAAGCAATTAATTGTCGATCAAAAATAGAATCTGTGAACTGCGTTTTTCGGAAGATTTGATTATTATTAAGTCGGACTGTTTCGTAGTGAACTGTGAGAACGTGGAACTCTCTCGCGTGAAGTGAAAATAAAAAACCAGGATCAGTACCTCACATTTTTCAAAATTTACCGAAATATCTATCCACTGATGTAAAATCACGAAAGACGCCCAGTAAGATACGGAATTAAGGCAGCCTTCCATGGTTACTTGTTCTACTTCGTGCCATCCTTACCTAAATCGAAAAAATAATAATAGGCCTAAAATAATAATAGTTATTGATTCTTTAGGGACTTTACGACATTGTGGTCACGTAGCCCCGTGTGCTTGAGTGTGTTCAGAATTTGTCTGATAACCTGTGTCATTGTGATGTCTGTAGTAGTGTATGAATTTGCAATTGAGGTAGGATTTGGGTAGGAAGCGGCCGTGGCCTTCAGTTAGGTACTGTACTCGAAATTCATGTAGCCATCACCTATTATCCTGAAGATGGAAGGGATCACTAAGGACGTTGATACCCAGCTATATAAACCAACTGTACCTTGCTAGGTGAAAGGCTAGTAATCTCTCGATACAGGCATATACTTAAAACTACGATAGTGCTCCTACTTAGTTACATAAAAATTCCTACAATAAAGTATGGTAGGACGAGATTCTTGGAATCTCAGGGAGTGAACGGTTTAAAAGTGCAACGGGCACCAGTACCTTACCAGCAGTACCATCGCATCAGATTGTTAAATAAGGAGATCGTTATGTTCTATAAAAAATGGACAGGCAAACAAACAAATGCCTGCTAGAATTTATTCAAATAAGAGAATAACACTGACATAAATGTCCATTTACAATCATACGACACTCACACGTTGAATAAAACTTAAAATAACCATTATAATAAAAGTATAGCATTGCTATATGCAAATTATAATTGTGAATTTCGGTTCACGACTTTACAAGTCCTCGTTGACTAACTAAAATAAAATTATGTCTTAGACGCCTCGTCTAGAAATATTTATTTACCTGTCCACGTACTTGTGGATCTCACTGTACTTGTTAAGTATCAAATCCTCACACGCTATTGTTTTACAATCGTTCCCCTGCATGATACATACTTAAATTCATTTACACAAATCTAATTTCACATGTTAAAACTTTTTAAGTGCCCTCATTAATAAATTATTTACATATTTACACGATCATCGTTAGCTAGGCGATAATGCTATGATCCACTGATCATCCTGACGATTCACTCTTTCTGTTTACATTTTCCAAAGAAATCACGCACCTCTTGTATATTATCTGGTTTAAATCGTCAAAATATTAAATGAACATAATGTTACGAGCGGTCAAGTTTTTAACTGCTCGGCATAGTCATAACCTTGATAAATATAATAAATAAGACGGATATATATCCGACTATCTTTTGTGGTTCGTTCAAATACGTTGTCTACGAAGTTTCACTACTTCATTCTTTAAACTACCTTAATCGCAAATGCACATACTTAACACATCGACTACAAAGTCATAACTTCATTATTTACTTCGCTCTATTTTCAATTAATCCATAGGAACATTATCTTTTACCTTAAATACAAGTCAGCGTTAGCACAAATGCTTATACAGCCTTCCTCTTCACAAGTTTCGCATTAATAATAATAATAATAATAATTTCCAATTTCAATACACACTCTGGGGGTGTATGAAAATCAGTAATCCTACTTATTAGTTCAAATTACACGTTATCTATCGATTAAACATCTTTATTTCATGTACTTAAATGCTTATGACTTGTCTAACCGTTCCTGTTATTTCACTTACATATTTCATGTTTTATACCTTCCTGAGCGATTCAATTGTGATATTATTCCTTTCTTATCATTTTATGAAACCACAGTTCATTGAACTTTACATATTTAAGATATCTGTCTGTATATTCTCGTCTGCATATCCTCACCTTTCTTTTATTTCGTGAATATAAATTCAACTTATTCATATCTTATGATTCTCATAATATTTCTAGTTACAATTCATTGTAATTCTTTGCCTTTTGTATTGTCGTACCGGAATATAGCGTTTTATAATCTGTGTTAAAACATCAGATTGTCAATTCTATTTATAAGAAAACATTAAGCTTAAATTATGCGTTGTTTCAAGAGAATAAGTTCACTATTTATAAGAAAACATTAAGCTTCAATTATGCGTTGTTTCAAGAGAATAAGTTCATTGTCGTTCTCATCAGAACTGATCAATAACTTATTTGTCATTTCGAAAAATGAAATTATTTATCTGTAAAAAATTTACCAATCTCTTCTAATATAAGTTTGATATACTTTCCACAAAGTATACAACCTAACGCATTTTAAAATGTTCCATTATTAATCTAGCATAAATACTTATAAATTCAAATAAACCTCGCAATAACAAAAATCGAAGAATAACTAAATTTACTACACGTCAAAATCTAAGTGACGACGTCTCATAAACAGTTAAAAAAATTACGATGCTAAAATAAGCTCTAAAACAATTAAAAATAACATATCAAATTTGCCTCACAAAATTCGGTCATGTCAAGGGTATCTACATTACTGCACAACTAACTACAGTAATATTCGAAGAGTTTCTTTTACCTTCTGCCCGAATATTTCTTCTAATAGCAAGGTAAACCTGAAGTAATTGCGCCCTGCGGCGAACAGCACAGCTGGTTGACGGGACTGGTATCGGCCACGAGACGGCAAGCAATTTGGTCACGCGTCTCCTCTGCTCTCAGTTTGAAATCAGCTGGTGGCACGTGCGGCTCCTTCCCCATCGAGGACTGCAACACTCCCGTACGTTTCCGAAACTAAAAGCGTTTCTAGTAATCATCTTCAAGCGAACCCCAAACTAGAAGTTTTTCGGCGAATATATTGTTGTTTAATAGGTTTGGTATTTCAGAAGTTGGCATAGAAATACCTCGTGGCTGTATGTGCAATAGTAGCGTTGGTGAAGCATGGTGTTAAGCTTACGCCCTCATTGATTAGGCATTGATGTGCGGCTAAGTCACTGATGGAATCCACATGTTGAAAAGTAATTCCGTGAAGAATTATACAGCCTATTTTCATATATCCTACTCATGTTAATTGCCTCTGTCAACATAAAAATTTCAGTTTGAAGGTTGTGATAGATTCGTAAATATTGAGAACGGTCTAAATATTTCAGATGGTCCCCAGGTTGGATTTTTATTTATCTACTATTACATTAAGATTATTTTGTACGTGTGGTATTCAAACTTCAATCGCATAATTAGAACACAAGAAGTAAAAACGAGATTTTAAAATTTTGCACAGTTGCCATCTTGTGATTATGCAAACAATTGAAATAAATTAGATGCCAGTGGATTAACATTTGTATAAACATTTAACGTGCAACGTTTCACTGCACTCGGACAGTTAATTCGCGAGAAACGTCCATTTAAATATTTATACTTCGCGTCGCCGCCATGTAGGATTTGTGCTCACCAGGTTACTGAAAGTCCTATAGGTGAACATATGTTCATAGCCTCTATGAACATAAAACAATTCAGTTTGATTGCTGTAAAAGATCCATAGATATTGAGAACCGTCTAAATATTTCGGATGCTCACCATTTTGGATTGTTATATGTATAGGCCATAGAGTTACGTACGTTTCAAGGACAATTATTGCCTAGGTTCATTAATCAAACTTTTACTTCGATCGCATGATTACGACACAAGAAATAAAAATAATAATTTTAAAACTTCGCACAGCCGCCATCTTGAGGTTATGTAAACAATTGAACTAAATTAGATGCCAGTGCATTAAAATATGTAATATAATTTACTGTACCACATTTCACGGCGCTCAGAGAGTTACATCACGAGAAAAGTCTATTAAAATGTTTCAACTTCACTTGGCCGCCATGTTTGTTTTGTACTTTACAGGTTTATGAAAGTTACATAGTTAAACTTGTATCAGTACCAGTTATCACCGTACAAAATTTCAGGGTGATATCTGTAATAGTTTCGGAGATATTGAATGCTGGTGAAACATTTCGCACAGCCACCAAGTTGGATTGGTGAGACGTAACAAAATTTGAAGGGCACGGTCGGGGTCGCCCGAAATAGTGCTATGATCTTACCGAGTTTCATTGAAATCGCTCCAGCCGTTTAGGAGTTCTTAGGGGGAAACACACACCTCACACACACACGGACAAAATGTGATCTCATAAGCATATTTTTTTCAAAATTGAAAATAGGCTAAAAATGGTTATTTCCCCTTCATCATCTAGTACGACTTCTTGCCATCCAAGTTGTAAACCATGTTAAACTTCCTCGTTGACTGCAGTTTGATAATCATATTTGTATTTCGAAACAACATTTTGAATTACTTCGTTGCGTGAAGATTTTTTTAATCCACTTAATTTTCCAACAACTTTTGTACTTTTGGAAAAATGTTGCTCACGCTTGTCAATAGTATCCCTCAAGCGTAGATTTATTCTTTCGTTGATGTAGCGATGAATTCATGTTGTAGTTATTCGATTTATAATACGTACTTGTTTGCGTTGAAATAGTCATATCTTTCTGCTGTAGTATTTCATCGGAGCTTGTATTCAGCTTGACCTGTGGCGATGCTGTCTTCTTCGTCAGAGTCTCTTCGGCTTCCTCGGTCTAGATTTCCCGTAGTTGACTAACACGTCTATCAATTTTCGAAGTCAGATATGTAATGCCTCCACTGACGCTGTCTCCCTTCTCGAATAGCAAATAAAAATGGCGTTTATGGCATTAGACTTTTGGGTAGGTTTTGACTAAGGAAAAAAAACTCCCTAAGGGAAGATGATGAAAAAAAGGGGAAAGGGAAGAAATGGGTTTCGGAATGGAGAAAAAATATGGATAGATAGGGCGATAGTCCAATATAAATCATAAACTACCCTAAAGTAAACATTTAATCACTAATTTCACTGCACAAGCCTGCAAGATACCTAAAGTGGGTATGGACTTGGACACAGCTAACGGGAAATACGGCTGGAGCTTGGGTTATTTGCAAGCAAGCGGCGTTTGTGCATTCCCTTCCCAGCCTAAAATTGGATAATATGGGGAAGGGTGGTAGTCTGGCAAGACAAAGAATGACAGATTTACTGTATATCCTTTCAAAGGAGTTAAGTTTGAATGAACGCTTTGAAAGGCGCTAATAATTTGAATTTGCCGTGATAATTTTAGTCCTTGGAACTGTAGGATTTCCGACGACTGATCGAGTACTCCCAGTAATGGTAGTGGTGAAAAAGTTATAGTGATTTTGGGAACAATTGTGTTGATTTCTTTTTTGATGAGAAAGACAATAGTTGCATTAAAGAATAGCTAAGCTTTTACCCAGCAAAGTGCCGACTGAAAGTTTAGACTGGAAGAAAAACTCAAATTTTGAAAACGAACCACAAGTTTTAGAGAAAATCTCAACAAGCAGGAAGCTTGCAGAGCTAGCTTTACTTGCCTAACTGGCTCATTAGAATTAGCTATAGTAGCTAAAAGATGCTTTGAAAAAGATGATACTAGACGTTTTCGTTCAAAAGCAACAAGAAGCAAAACTTTTATAATTTTAGTACCGGTATGAGGTTAGCTCGAAGATAGCATAAACCGATGGGCAGAGTCAGGGAAACCAGGGTCCTACCTAATCGTTATTCTGTTGTAATGTATAAAGCGAAAAGTTGAAATTTTGTTTATTTTAAAAATAAAGAAAGAGTTGACGTAGCAATAACATAAAATTGATTTGGATTGAAAATAACAATAAACAATTAAACATACAAAAGTCTGAGACTTAATACTAACAAATTGTAAAAATTATTATTTTTTGACAATGTTAAATAGGACGCAAGTATAAAACTTGCTTCGAGCACAATATCTAAATAAGATTTTAAAAGTTGTGCTAAAAATTGAAAACTTTAAAGTTTATAACGAGAATTACAAATAATTAAAGCTTTAACAAGGAATCAGGTACAATTTAGGCACTTTAAGAATTCATATTAGAGATCTTAAAGGCTATGAAAAAAAAAAACATTTTATATGAGATTATAACAAAAAAAAAGAGGGGAAAATTAAGAAGTTTTTATAACTTCTTATATTTAAACAGGGATCACGAGAAAAAAATGGGGCCAGTTGCCTTTTTGTGAAACCTGGGAAATGAAAGTTAGAAAACTCACTTGTGAGTAGAAATAATTGAATTCCCTAGTAAACGAGGAAACCAATAATTTAAAGAGTGTGCTAGGCACAGATTATACAGAAATTAAGGTGATAAATAGCACAAAGATGGGAGGGCACTGCCATAGAGTGACACCTCATTGAAGGACATCTAAATTTTATAATTTAATTATAATATGTTAGTAAGGTATTTGGAGAGAAGGAAGATGGGAACTTTGGGAAAAAGTTCTCGGCCGTATTTATTATCTTTCGAACGCGACACGGATGGTAGTTGAATGGACACTGTTCTCACTATAGTATATTGGTGTGTTTGGAAAGTTCACTATTGCAGCACAGAATGTTCACAAGAAGAAAAGTTATTGCAATTATGTAAATCACTGATTGAATTTTAGCTTGAGAGAGTATATTGCAGCGTAGCTTTTGTAGATTTCAGTTGAATGCAACTGCAAAAATCCCACGAAGGAAGACAAATTTTGTTGATTAGAGGTTCATGCAACATAAACTTCTCAGTGAGGAAAATGTGTTTCCATATTTGATTAAATGCTAGGCTATTTTACTTGTAAAAAGATAGTTTAATGTCGAAAGTTCTGGAGTTATTATAACAGTTGAATTGGGGGATAGGTCCCACGGAGGAAAAGCTAAGTTTTTATAGACAGTATTTCGTTTAATATGAATCCCGCGGTGCGAGAACTCAATCTCAGTTAATTTGTGCAAGAAGCACTAAATTTTTAAATGGAAAGCCAGCTTAGATAGTTATAGCATGACTAGAAAAATCCCTCGAAGGTAGTTGTTGCGTTACATTTAGCAATTTCAAACTGTCTATAAAACAAGAATTTAAAAAGTATTTAGCTGTTTAAAGCCAATTAAAATGCGGTGAAAACCATTAGAGTTCGGTACTTAGCTTATTGTCTGTAGAGTAGATAGATAGATAGATAGATAGATAGATTTTTATTAATTCCATTTGATCAAATACATGCATTCAATACATTTTGATATAGGACACGTCAGAATTTACATGCATAAAATAAAAGAACTAACAGGTATATATTACTAAGATTATAACTATTTATAACTTATTATAATAGCAAATCTTAATAGATACAATCTTATTGCACAACTATTTACACCTCACTCTATTATCATAATATGAAAACTTAATTCTATAAATACAACAACATACAGCTAGGTATTAAAATTAAATTAAAAAAGTAAAATATAGTTATAGATTCCATCACTCCTATACGCTAAAATATTCAACTACTGAGTAAAAACAATGGCACTGCAGATAAGCTTTCAACATTCTATCAAAGGTTTTTATTTTTGGGGCCAGTTTTATATACTGGGGTAGTTTATTGTATAATTTAACTCCAGTGTGAAAAGTTCCTTTTTGATATATGCTTGTGTGTGTGTGTGAAATATGAATGTTTTGATTTTGTCTTGTGTTATGCCTATGAACATCATTGTTTGTTTTAAGAAAAACATCTTTATTCATTAAATTCTTTTTAAAAAACATAATACTTTCAAAGATATATATGCAGGGCAGTGGGAGAATGTTTAAATCTTTAAACAGAGGTCTACATGATTCTCTCGAGTTTACATTTGCCATAATTCTAATCGCTCTCTTTTGTATCCTAAACGTGCTTGGTACATCTGGCGACATACCCCAAAATATGATCCCATATCTTAAGTATGAATGGAAATAAGCAAAATAAGTATTTCTTAATGTGTGCATGCTAGTGCAGGTTTTCAAAATACGTAACGCAAAGCACATCGAGTTCAGTTTAGTATTCAGATATTGTATATGTTTATTCCATTTCAAGTCTTGTTGTATCCATAGTCCTAAAAACTTTGTTTCTGATTTATTTTCTATTTGATGACCATTTAATGTTATATTGGGCATCGCAGGATTCCTATTCTGTATAGTGTGGAAATTTAGACATACTGTCTTTTTATAGTTTATTATGAGGCGATTATCTTGTGACCATTTGGTTAACTCTCCTGTAACGGAGTCAGCAGACTGCTGTATGACCTGTTTAGTTTCACCTTTTATTACGAGTGTTGTATCGTCCGCAAACAAAATTTCCTTATGTGAATGAACGTTCTGTGTTATATCATTGATATATAGAAGAAAGAGTAGTGGGCCCAAAACCGATCCCTGGGGTACTCCAAATTCAATAATTCCCTCATTGGACAATGTTTCATTAAGTAATTTGGTTCCATCATCCTTGTGTCTCAAGCTTACTATTTGTTTACGCCTTGTTAAGTAAGACTCTATCCATTTATTAGCTAGACCTCTAACACCATATTGATTTAGTTTGGTAAGGAGGATTTTATGGTCAACTACATCAAATGCTTTCGATAAATCCAAGAATAGGCCAGTTACATGTTCCTTATTGTCAATTAATTTCAGTATACTATTACTACATTCGTAAATTGCTGTCTGTGTAGATTTTTCCGTTCTAAATCCATGTTGTGAGTTTGATAATATTTTATTTTTTTCTATGAAACTTATCAGTCTCTTATACATAATTTTTTCCACAATTTTTGCAATACCAGTTGGTAAGGTAATAGGACGATAGTTATCTAATTCATCTTTTGAACCGTTTTTGTGCACTGGAATTACTTTTGATAACTTCAAAATATCCGGGTAAGTTCCTGAGAGAATTGAACTGTTTATTAAGTGCGTAAGTGGATTTATTATATTTTCGGCACATTTCTTTAAAATTGCATCAGGGATGCCATCAATGCCAGCACAGAATTTATTTTTTAGCTCTTTTATAACTATTCTTACCTCTTCACTTGTGACATGATTTATAAATAAAGAATCACTGCATATATTTATTTTATTATTAGAATTTAGTGTATTTACCTGTGATTTATTTAATAATTTTTGCGGAATTTCCAGAAAATAGTCATTAAAAGTGTTTGCTATTTCCTCTGGATTATTAATCACTTTATTATTTCTGGTCAGTGTAATGTTCCTTTGTATTTTAGCATATTTTCCAGTTTCTTTCTTTATTACGGACCACATAGCCCTGTTTTTATTAGATGATTGGGAAATAAAAATATCATTATGCATTTTCTTTGCTAGTCTTATTACCTTATTTAATATGCTAGTGTATTTTTTGTAGTATAAATTGAATTCAGGTGTTGTGTGGTATTGTTTATATAATTTGTGTAGAAATTTCTTTCTTTGACATGAATTTATAATCCCTGTTGTTATCCAATTGCTAGTTTTGTTATTTTGAACAGTTCTTCGTTTAAAGGGGAATGCTATTTCAAAATAGTGTTTTAGGGTACTGTTAAATGCATTAAATTTATCATTTACATTTTCTAGTTCATAAATTTCTGACCATGTTTCCTTATTTAATAAGTCATTGAAATATGTAACATTTGCTTCAGTGAATGACCTGCACTTTGATTTTACTCCATTATCATTATTATTGATTACTTCGGATACTTCAAAACTCAGTATTTGTCCATGGTGGTCACTAAAACCCGGACAATAGACTTCTATTGAATGGTGATATTTATCTGTATTTATAAAAATTTGATCAGGAGTGGTTTTACTAAATTTTGTTATTCTTGTTGGTGTATTTACTGTAGGTTTCAGTCCATAGGAAATTAGTAACTGGTTTAATAATTCACAATTTCTATCAAGTTTTAAGAAATCCACATTTACATCCCCACAAATTATTATATCGAAATTTACTTTGCTCATGTTATTGAGTAACAATTCTAGTTTATCTATAAATAGAGGAAACTTTCCTGACGGAGAACGGTATACGCATACAATTATTAACTTAAACTGCTGAATTTTTACGGCAGAGAATTCAAAATCCTGTTCCATAATTAGATAATCATAAGCTGTTATCTGTTCATGATCTAAATTATTTCTTAAGAAGATGCAAGTACCACCATGGCTAATATTAGATCTAGAGTATTTACTAGCTTGTATAAACCCTGGGAATTGAATTAATTCAAGTTGTTCCTCTTTCAGCCAATGTTCTGAAATACATAGTGCTGAGATGTCTTTAAGTTCATTTTTAAGCATTAGATTTATGTAATCAATTTTATTATAAAGAGACTGGACATTCTGGTGGTAAATTTTAAATTTGTTACTTTTGCAAGCTTGTGTTGGTGATTTATTTACATTATTATTATCATAATTGTTATTATTATTGTTGCTAGACAAATCCGAAATACCATTGTTGCACTCCGTTAAATTTGACTTCAAAAGATGTGAATGCCAAACCTCACGTTTGGCTTCTTCTACCAGTTTCCCTGCTTCCACTCTAATGATATTACTGTCGAATTATTCTTACCATTTGAATTTACAATTTTGCAGATTTCATCACTAAGATACTCTTTTCCTAATCTATTTAAGTGTAGGCCATGCCGAGTGTGGAACTTCCTGTCTAATTTACTTACATCTACAATTTGGACATTTGGAAAACTCTTACAAATTTTATGAATTTTTCCATTTGTAGCCTCTATTTCTATATTTACACATGACTTGGGAATTAAATCGTGTCTCTGCGGAATGTTTACAATAATGACATTTGTTTTTTGCATGGATGGCAATGTACCCTTTAAATCTTTGATTACCTTTTTACTCTCATTTCTATAGACGTCGTTTGCTCCAGCGATGATCACTGCGTAGTCCTTTGCAGTAAGGGACGCACACTCTCCTATCATCCCGTTCGTGACTTCTGCAATCTGAGCTCCTGGCTTCACTGTCGAAGTGACCTCCATTTCTCGGCTTCTCTCCAAAACGCTTGCTGCTACATCTCGCCCGTGGCTATCCGCAAATATCCGCATCTTCCTGGATTTTCTCTTTATCACTTTCTTCTTTTCTTCTTGAGGAAAGTCATCATTTTCTTCGACAAGCACTCCAAATGAATTTGAGACGGGAATTTCAGTTACATGTACTCCATTTATAGGCCTAGGCTTATTCAATCTTACCTTACCAGCAATCACTGTCGACCAAGTTTCCTTGCTTTCCCCTCTGTTTCCTTTTAATTTATTCAACTCTTCCATTAACTTAGCAATATCTTCCTTTAGCAGCTTTATAATTTCGTCTTTTGAGGACAGTTCGTTTCTCAGGTTATGACATTCGCATGACGGTAGCGGTAGGCCTACATTACGACAATCGGTTTCACTTTTCTCCTCATTCAATTTTACCTGAGATCTTGTGATGATTTTATTTGCATTTTTTACTTTTATTTTGCACGACGAGCATAAATCCGTTACGGTTACACAACCTGACGAGATACTAACACTGTTGACTGTCGTCATACTAGAGATCTAAGTGAGCCTAGATGTTTACACCAAATTACACTAAATTTAATTTAATTATTACTACCTAATAGAATTAATCTAATAACCTACCAATAAAGAAGAATGTGAAATACGTATATCTTCCAATCGGGTGAAGTCTCGTAAAAGCACCACTGCTCTACTTGGTTCAAACAGTGATTGAAGAAGTCACCGAATCTTTGGATACACGTTCCCACAACTTAGTTTAAGTTTATTAAATTATCAACAAGAATTTCTAAATACTATCAATATTCCGTATTACACTTGATCTAAGGAAAGTAACTTTATAGATTTTAAGCCTCTGTTATAATATTTTACCACTTTTATCAAATATTTACACTAGCTGCTATTTCACTACACTTTCACTGTGACGCCATCTTGCTTGCTTGATCCAAGGCGACCGTTGGCTTAAATCCACAACATGGCGTAGATAATTAAAAATGTCTCGAGTAGTCAGGAGACAAGCCTGAGGTAGGCTCCAACTGTATGGTTTGACGACTGACCCAGGAGTGAGAATGAGAGCAGTTGCTCACTGCATGGCAACCAGAAGTCCAGAGACCGAGCGGAGTGACGCGCCGATAGAGGAGAGCGACAACGCACACGTCATAGGTAGGCGGACGAGGAGAAGGGGAAGCAAGCGGGTAAGGGAAGGAAACAATATAGTTTACACAAGCATAGCAAACATTATAAAAGCAAAATTCTTCTTGGAGCGGTGTCTTCACGTAGTTGTGGTTGGAGAAGGACACGACGCCTGGCGGATTGATGACGAGGTGTTCATGACTTGAGGCGATTGATGTTTAGAGGGCAGCTGCAAGACGCTGCTAAGCTGGTTCCGAAGAATATGCGTTTCTGGAACAAACTTACACCACAAATGAACAAATATACGGGGCAAGCAGCATAAAAAAGTTCGATGTTCGTGTTTGCGGGAAGGAAATTTAAATGAATGAAATAATGTAAGAGAATAAAGAGCGGCAAATTCCAACTCTGCCTTCCCGTGTATTTCGAGGATTACACCATATTGGGGGGCGCCGGCAAACACAAGCATAGAATGAAAACACGATATTAAAGATTGAAAAGAAAAGTAGCACTGATAGTGAGGGGTCTTATAATATACCCATTTGTTATCAAGATCTTCCCCACCCTGACTCTTCCATCCCCTCCTGGGTAACAATCGGTCATTCCTCAGGAGATCCACGCTAGAGGGAGAAAAAAAAAAGTGAGGTGCCTATAAGAAACTGACCAAGGGTTAAGAAAAGTGAATTATCAGAATTGTGGAATGCGGGATCAACTGGCGAGAATTAACAACGCCGTCAATCAAAAAGTAGCTAGCAGCTGTGAGAAACAAAGTTTCAATAAAGGTCGCAAAATATATGCGAAAGGAGAATTAACATATGTAAACAAAGCGTGTAGAAAAAAAATACATCGATTATGGCTAATAAAATACCAAATAAGCAAAGAAACTTTGCGAGTAGAAGGCAAGAATTCCATAGGTAACAATAATCTAGTAGCCATAAACAATGTCCTTAAGTTATAATGCGCACCAAAAGGGTTAACTAGAAAAGTACTATAGTCAGCAAGAAACGTGACGTAACAAGAATATATATTAAGGTACATCGAATATAACGACGAGAAGAAACAAGTTTGTTTAACAACAAACCACAAAAGTGCGAAATAGTGGCGCAGATTACAATACATGCGCGCAGTAAAGATATGTAACGATGTTATGAAACGATGATCAAAACAATCATAGTGTACGAGTGTGAGCAAGTGAGGAAAGTAAATAAACAAATCCTTGACCCACATAGTACAACAAGATAACGAGTATGAATAGCTGGAAAAGTCAGTGACTTGAACCAGTTTATCTCAGGGGGGGAGTGAACGACTTCCTGAATTACGGTAGCAACTCGCATAACAATAGTTGGCAAACAGCCCGAGTTGAGATAAACCCGTCATGACCTTTGTCACATATAGAGGAAGTAATCAACGGCTTGGCCTTGCCCGAGTTTGTGTACAAACAAGATTGTCAAACAAGTAATTGAAAATAACCACAAGGTAGACGCAACCAGCTCAACATTAAAGAGGAACTTCCGGTAACACGTCATGCAGTCACACGTAGCTTGGACATGAATACCCAATTTAAGAACATTTGAAACAAAGCAATTAAATAATTTTACATAATTTTGAGGATCACGGAATCCAACAGTTGCCAATAGAAAAAAGCTTAAATCTTCTGAACAACGAAGAAAAGCTGGGAAGTTGAGGTAGAAATTATGCGTAAGAATTGTTATTCTTGATGCTAGAGAACTCAGATTGACAGGCGGTTTCAAATGCTGCTTCCACGTGTGAGGAAGTAGGAAGGAGGCGGCCGTGGCCATCCTACCAAACAGCGAGTGAAGTGAAACACAGCTTACAGCAAAGTGTTGGCGACTGATAGCCGTGGTTTGACGCAAGGCAAAGATGGTTTTCGATAAGAGGTTCAACCAATTACCGGCTACATGGAATGACAAAAGACAATAAACCAAGCGACACAAGTCGAGGCGAACTTGAATTGTCATTTTGTGCGTAAATGGAGCAAAACACATGGAGTAGCTTTTGTCAGTGGCGTAGTTGCTGGCACCAAGACATTGTTTCGACAAGCTGCTTTGAAACGTGCTCAGATCGGAAACATAAGTGTTCTCTTTTTTAGAAAAGGAATTTGAATCAGCGTTAACAAAATTACATTCCGAGTTGGTTTGAAGACTGGGATGTTGGATTTGACCAGTAAAGATCCAACCAAAATCGGTGTCTCTAGCGACCACGTTTGAAGATAGGTTGCGAACTTGTTTACGAAGGCAATTCCAAAAAATATTGGAACTGAAGGGTATGTCAATGGGATTTTGAACATTAAACTGAGGATCAGCTAACCTTAAGTGCGAAGGAATCTTTAAACCGGAAATATTAATCGAGTAGCTAGGGGTGTTTTTACCAATACTGTTAAGAATGAGGCAGCTTAAGTTAAGATTGGTGTTTCTTTGACAGATGTCTCTAATTTTTAATTTTGAAGACTGCAAAGCTTGAGTTTTCAAATTGTCAATGCCGGATACATTGATGGAAGTAGGGTTTACAGGTAGGCCTAGTTTTTGATTAATGATTGCAAAACAAAGTTGTGATTTGAAGCGGAGTCGAGAAGACCACGGGTTCAAACCCAATTTCCAAATTTTTCCTGAATTTCGAATTGTACAGTGGACAACAGGACTTGCACACTGTGAGAAGTCCGAGCATTAGAAATGCAGGAAGAAGCACTAGTTTGTTTGGAGCTGCTCTGCATGGAGTTTGAAGAAGCAGGTACTACTGACCTTGATTGGTCATGGCGGTGCAGTAAACTGTGATGCGGTCTTTGACAGTGGAAACAAAGTCTGGCGGACGTACAATTTGAAGCTGAATGTTTTGATGACAGGCAGTTAAAGCAATATTTATTATTGGAGACAAACTTCCTTCTGTCTTCAACAGGCAATTCTTTAAAGGATTTACACGAATATAAAGCGTGAGAAACCTTACAGAATGTGCACTTAACGAACTTGTTGAGCGGCCTAGTATTCACTCCTGGACGGTTGAAAGCGGTGGAACGAGTTTTCTTGTTCTCGACAGATGGGGGCTTATGACCATCTGAAAAAAAAAACAGATTAGGTATCCAAGATGTTGTGACACAGGGGACTAATTTTAGCGCTTTCACACTGAAATGAGAGTGCGGTAAGGAATTGGCACTGGCTGTTAAGAAACGCGATGAGATGCTCAAAGGAATGCTCATTCTTATGAGATAATTCTATTTCCCAGGCTTTAAGAGTGGAATAATCAAATCTGGATGTAGCTAGATGAATTAAGACAGTGTCCCATGTTTGAACCGGTTGTTCAAGCTGATATAAGGCTCTGACATGCAATTGCATTGAGGCAACCAAGTTTCTTAAAGAAGAAACGTCATTAGGCTTTACGGCTGGCAAGTCGAACAAGGCGTGAATGTGGCGTGCCACACACAGGCGCAGATTGCCATATCTCTCTTTAAGGAGATTAAAGGCGATGTTGTAGTTTTCTGCGCTCAAAGGATGTGTTTCCACGAGCTTAAGAGCTTGTTTTTTAAGACAAGATCTCAAGTAATACAACTTGTGGATAGCGGGAATAACATTGTTATTATGTATGAGAGAGCTGAATAACTCGTAAAAAAGAATTCCATTCACTTTCCTGGCCTGAAAAAAGGGGCAGGCTTATCCTCGGAAGCGAAGGTTTTGGTTGATGCGTGTCTCCACGGACTGAAGCGGGTGCGAACTGGGCCGGATAGATGACTCTAGTGTCCGGTTCTGCGATACTGCGAATCAGTTGGTGGGCTTTTGCAATCCCTTCAAAATACAAAAGTTCGACTTCATCTCGATCGGATTGAAGTTCGGGGCAAGCGGATTCAATGTCGGTTTGAGTTTGATCATAGTAGTCGTAAGAACGTTCGTACAACTTTAAGCGTTGAGTCAAGACATCTAGATCACAATCGGCGGGAGTTATTTTATTAACTAATTTCTAAATCTGGTGAGCTGTCCTTTATAGGAAAACGCCTGGCAATGAGAGTTTCATCCTTTTCAGTTGACATGATGAAATGGGTAAATTCAAGTATAACTTACGAAACTGTGGAATTTTGGAAATGCTGTCAGACTGGCGGCAGCAAATAAGTTGAAAGGGAGAGTGGCACCAAAGGAGACAGAAGCAACCTCTTTACCCCTCACCAGCTTTGCACAGCGAAGGTATAGCTGAAATATTCAATGTAGATATTAATAATTTGCAAAATATTGACAAATGGACTCTCCCGGTTTTCTGGGACCAAAGTTTGGGTAGGTTTTGGCTAAGAGAAAACCTCCCTAAGGGAAGATGATGAAAAAAAAGGGAATGGGAAGAAATGGGTTTCGGAATGGAGAAAAAGTATGGATAGATAGGACGATAGTCCAATATAAATCATAAACTACCCTAAAGTAAATATTTAATCACTAATTTCACTGCGCAAGCCTGCAAGATACCTAAAGTGGGTATGGACTTGGACACAGCCAACGGGAAATACGGCTGGAGCTTGGGATATTTGCAAGCAATCGGCGTTTGTGCTTTCCCTTCCCAGCTTAAAATTGGATAATATGGGGAAGGGTGGTAGTCTGGCAAGACAAAGAATGACAGATTTACTGTATATCCTTTCAAAGGAGTTAAGTTTGAATGAACGATTTGAAAGGCGCAAATAATTTGAATTTTCCGTGATAATATTAGTCCTTGGAACTGTAGGATCCCCGACGACTGATCGAGTACTCCCAGTAAAGGTAGTGGTGAAACAGTTATAGTGATTTTGGGAACAATTGTGTTGATTTCTTTTTTGATGAGAAAGACAATAGTTGCATTAAAGAATAGCTAAGCTTTTACCCAGCAAAGTGCCGACTGAAAGTTTAGACTGGAAGAAAAACTCAAATTTTGAAAACGAACCACAAGTTTTAGAGAAAATCTCAACAAGCAGGAAGCTTGCGGAGCTAGCTTTACTTGCCTAACTGGCTCATTATAATTAGCTATAACAGCTAAAAGATGCTTTGAAAAAGATGATACTAGACGTTTTCGTTCAAATGCAACAAGAAGCAAAACTTTTATAATTTTAGTACCGGTATGAGGTTAGCTCGAAGATAGCATAAACCGATGGGCAGAGTCAGGGAAACCAGGGTCCTACCTAATCGTTATTCTGTTGTAATGTATAAAGCGAAAAGTTGAAATTTTGTTTATTTTAAAAATAAAGAAAGAGTTGACGTAGCAACACCATAAAATTGATTTGGATTCAAAATAACAATAAACAATTTAACATACAAAAGTCTGAGACTTAATAATAACAAATTGTAAAAATTATTATTGTTTGACAATGTTAAATAGGACGCAAGTTTAACACTTTCTTCGAGCACAAAATCTGGATAAGATTTTAAAAGTTGTGCTAAAAATTGGAAACTTTAAAGTTTATAACAAGAATTACAAATAATTAAAGCTTTAACAAGGAATCAGGTACAATTTAGGCATTTTAAGAATTCATATTAAAGATCTTAAAGGCTATGAAAAAAAAACATTTTATATGAGATTATAACAAAAAAGAGGGGAAAATTAAGAAGTTTTTATAACTTCTTACTGTATATTTAAACAGGGATCACAAGAAAAAAAATGGGGCCAGTTGCCTTTTCGTGAAACCTGGAAAATGAAAGTTAGAAAACTCACTTGTGAGTAGAAATAATCGCATTCCCTGGTAAAGGAGGAAACCAATAATTTAAAGAGTGGGCTAGGCACAGATTATACAGAAATTAAGGTGATAAATAGCACAAAGATGGGAGGGCACTGCCATAGAGTGACACCTCATTGAAGGACATCTAAATTTTATAATTTAATTATAATATGTTAGTAAGGTATTTGGAAAGAAGGAAGATGGGAACTTTGGGAAAAAGTTCTCGGCCGTATTTAATGATATCTTTTGAACGCGACACGGATGGTAGTTGAACGGACACTGTTCTCACTATAGTCTATTGGTGTGTTTGGAAAGTTCACTATTGCAGCACAGAATGTTCACAAGAAGAAAAGTTATTGCAATTATGTAAATCACTGATTGAATTTTAGCTTGAGAGAATATATTGCAGCGTAGCTTTTGTAGATTGCAGTTGAATGCAACTGCAAAAATCCCACGAAGGAAGACAAATTTTGTTGATTAGAGGTTCATGCAACATAAACTTCTCAGTGAGGAAAATGTGTTTCCATATTTGAATAAATGCTAGGCGATTTTACTTGTAGAAAGATAGTTTAATGTCGAAAGTTCTGGAGTTATGATAACAGTTGAATTGGGGGATAGGTCCCACGGAGGAAAAGCTAAGTTTTTATAGACAGTATTTCGTTTAATATGAATCCCGCGGTGCGAGAACTCAATCTCAGTTAATTTGTGCAAGAAGCACTAAATTTTTAAATGGAAAGTCAGCTTAGATAGTTATAGCATGACTAGAAAAATCCCTCGAAGGTAGTTGTTGCGTTACATTTAGCAATTTCAAACTGTCTATAAAACAAGAATTTAAAAAGTATTTAGCTGTTTAAAACCAATTACAATGCGGTGAAAACCATTAGAGTTCGGTACTTAGCTTATTGTCTGTAGAGTAGATGATCCATGGCGACCGTTGGCTTAAATCCACAACATGGCGTAGATAGTTAAAAATGTCTCGAGTAGACAGGAGACAAGCCTGAGGTAGGCTCCAACTGTATGGTTTGACGACTGACCCAGGAGTGAGAATGAGAGCAGTTGCTTACGGCATGGCAACCAGAAGTCGAGAGAGCGAGCGGAGTGACGCGCCGATGGAGGAAAGCGACAACGCACACGTCAGAGGTAGGCGGACGAGGAGAAGGGGAAGCGAGCGCGTAAGGGGAGGAAACAATAGAGTTTACACAAGCATAGCAAACATTATAAAAGCAAAATTCTTCTTGGAGCGGTGTCTTCACGTAGCTGTTGGTTGGAGAAGAACACGATGCCTGGCGGATTGATGACGAAGTCTTCATGACTTGAGGCGATTGATGTTTAGAGGGCAGCTGCAAGACGCTGCCAAGCTGGTTCCGAAGAATATGCGTTTCTGGAACAAACTTACACCGCAAATGAACAAATATACGGGGCAAACAGCATAAAAAAGTTCGATGTTCGTGTTTGCGGGAAGGAAATCTAAATGGATGAAATAATGTAAGAGAATGAAGAGCGGCAAATTCCAACTCTGCCTTCCCGTGTATTTCGAGAAATACACCAACCTTGAAATAATCTTCATCTGTTAATATCTTTTTCATCCGTATTCACATTTTAATAAAATGTATATCATAGGCTTTTAATTTTAATTTCCTTCATATTTCTGACATTTAATCTCTTCTAAATTTGTTTTTTAAATAATTAATAAAATCTTATTGACCGCCAATATATAATGTTCCTATTGGTCCATATCCGGTAACGTGGTATAAATCCTTCCTTTCGCGGAATGTATTCTAGACCTCGCGCGTGTCAATATCACCTTCCCTCTCCCTGTGGCACGTGGCTCACCCTAACTGTTTTTTGCATGGAGAAACGCTGACAATCTCGCTAACTTGCTAATTCCGAGACTAGATTGATTCTCATTCATCGCTGTGTTAATAAAAATATCATTTTACATTGCTTCTTCTCGCCATGCTAAAATGTATACGGAAATCATTCAACTCACTCCTTGAGTTAGCTACAGTAATTATACTTCATACACTGCTGCAGGTTGCCTAACTAGTTCCATAACATCGGCGCTTGTGTTCTCATGGGCGGGTGGTTCAACTTCCGTCACATGACATCATTAGTCCTTTAAATTATGGGTTCGGCACCATCCCGGCATTTGCCAGGAGGAGAACTGGGAAACCACGGAAAACCACTTCCAGGATAGCTGAGGTAGGAATCGAACGCGCCTCTTATCAGTTTTGCCTCACGAGGCTGAGTGAACACCGTTCCAGCCCTCAGACCAGAATTAAATTTCTTGGCAGAGCTGGGAATCGAACCCGGACCTCCGCGGTGATAGCCAAGAATGAGACGAACTATAATAATAATAATGGCCAACCTGCCAATAATATTAACTACCATCCAATTCTTCGCTTCCGTTATCGTCCTCCTTATCAATATCATGGTCAGTATAGGAGTCTTCGGATCTTGTTTCAACTTTGTCTTCAGTATCAGAGTCACAACTTCCTATGCAATTACTGAATCAAGAACTAGCTATTCGTCATCTTTCAGCAGAAGGCGACACGCTTCATCCGTGCACCGTAAGGCGCAATCTCTTTACTGATAGTCACTAAGGCAACGTACCAAGCCAAATAATCGGTATAACAGCACACCTGCAACCCTGCAACTCACTGACAGAATGTTACATCATTGTTCGCACTGGTACTATCAATCCCACACTGACAAATTATTACACGTGTAGAGTTATTTTTAGGCTCGTCATTTCACAACTCCAGGAAAATGCTTGCTAAGGTATGGTGTAAGATGTCCCGAGACGTTAAGATCATAACTTGAACTGTTGGCTTGTTATTAAAACTAAAACGAAGCATGGAGCTGTCAGACCAATGCGCGACTAACGGAAGGTTTTAAAAGATAGTTCTACATGGGGACTGAGAATATTAATACAGTAATAACTTTTCATAGTATTATTCATAAGTCTAAACAAACAATTCGTTGTAATCAGCGTAACCGCAGCCTTCGCAAAGAGGTTTACGTAGCCCAGCGCGTATCCCATTTTTGAACAGCTGACTCCGGCTGACTATGTAGCGTTGAGGATCTGCGCTGCTAGCGCTACCCAAGCGGGGCGCGGTTGAACTCGGTCAGTGATAACACTATGTATTCTATTCGTCATGCCGTTACCGTATTACATTTATTGCATTTTTACTCAGATGGTTTTCAAAAATTTCAAGCAGTTCAGTGCTTAAATATTTTCGGTGCACACTTCTAAAATAAAGTACGGTAATAGGCCGTCAAATTGAGGAGAGGGCTAAAATATTGCAATGAATAGCAATATTATAAATACTATCATAAAGCAAGAATGTTCAAAGCGAAGCGACAACACGTGATTGTTTCCGTGATATTTAGCTATTTATATTTCCTAAGTTTCAAGGCATAAGAAACACATAAATGTAATACAAAATATACGCTCAATGTGTGGGCTATTAACTCACCATTCTGGAGACAGAAGCTAATCACTTGGAAGAGTTTCTAACCATCGCCATCAATAATTCTCCAGCCGTTTCCTTAAGCTTGGTAACTCTGCCCATCTGTCATCTGATAGGCCTAGTGCAAGCACTTGGTAATTGCTAACACTGCGTAGAAACATAGATTTTGACGCGAAATGTTTCCGAAAATACAACAGAATATAACGTCCGCTAAATCTACAAATAAATATCACAAATAAAGGATAAATATTACCAAGCTATGTGCTGTCAATTCCCTATATGGTAATAATAAAATGCTGTGCTACGCCTCAATGGCCCAATAGTAGATGAGAGCTAAGAATTCTGACTCACCCATTTTTTTGAAAGCGACTGTACCTGGCGTTTGGTTTTTGTGGATATTTCTGGAACCAATGATCGGATTTGGATGTGTGTGGTGTTAAATGGCTTGTCTTGAAGCACTCTTTGTATGAACGACTGGTTTATATTTTTCCTTAAAAGTTGAATTTGAAAAGTACTGATTATTTAAAAAAACTGAGAAACGGAGAACATGCTGTGTGTGATCAAACAAAAGCTTGTGATGAGTTCTTTTGACAGGACCACAGATGTAGCTAAAATTTTGTCCATAGGGCGTAATTACATGAGGAACCCATTTTATTTATACATGAGTGTACTTGATTTTGCGACATGTGACTAGGGGTAAGTTGTCGATGAGCTTTTTTAAATAATAGTATAATTGCGCACGAAAGTGCATTTGGAATGAATACATCATAGGCTAATATCACAAACACTGTCAGATGAGAAGTTAAATAGACCAGCGGAGCATGGTTTCCACCGGCCTCCACCACAAACCGCGCTCGAGACCCGGATCCCACCAACCCACCGACCAGTGCGCGCCCCACATTACATGATCCTTGGTCTGTGATCGATATCATAATAATAAAGGAACTGCGGAAAAATGTGCATTACATTTTCGAGTACTCCAATAAGGACAGTGTTCTCTCAGAGCATTTACTAAAATGATATCGACCACACTGTTTAGCACATAATATGCACACACACTGCTCAGAAGGTCCATGAAAGCCACGCCACACGCACAGCTTATGATGGAAGCCGTGCACAGCAATTCTATTCAGAGCACTCCTCATTTCATTGTTCGGTTCAGTCCAATTTCTCTGAGACATGGCATCAGTCCCATAGAATTCTATGTCGATTTCCGCTCGCTTTCTTTGTCTCATCCTTAGGAATTCCTGTTCCTGTCCAGTAGAAGGCAACTGTAATCGAGATCTTAAGTCTTCAACAAGAAAAGTTTCCCTGACAAGTTCATAGACAAGTCGGGAGTGCGTGTATTTTGATACTCCCAGGGCAGCCTTTAAGTATCGCGCTTTGACTTTTTCAATTGATCTGAGATCGCTCAAGCTTAATTTATCCCAGACTATGTATAACCCATATGTGAGGATCGGAACAATCTTGGCATCAAAGAGTGCTAAGGCGGATTTCAGTGAAAGTCGAGATATGTTTCTAATATCGAAAATAGCTTTAGTGGCCGATGCCACCCGCTGTTTTATGTGAATCCTGAAGGATTGCATGGTAGTTTGCAGAGTCAAGCCTAGATAGGTGAAGCTATTTACAATTTGAAGGGGAGTTTGTTTCAAAATTATACTGTCGTCCTTGGACGCTCGTCCGCCTTTCCTGAAGATCATATATTTCGTTTTCTCGAGGTTAACCTGCAAATCGTTGGTAGACGCCCATGCCTCCAGAGAGGAAACAGCCGATTGTAGCTCACTGATGTCACGGGAGCCCAGACCATATCATCCGCATAAATGTACAGTTTTATTTCCGGTGAGTCTTCTTTAATCGCTCGAACAACATCGTGGGTTGCGACGTTAAAAAGAAAGGGACTCAGGGGGTCTCCCTGAAGCACGCCATTTGTTTGCAATATCTCTTCCGATACAGTTACATTGTCAGAAATTTGAACGTAGTTACTCCTTAATATATTATGGATCAGGATTGTGAGTGGTTTGTTGTCCTTCACCAACTCATCTAGTTTCGAGGAAATTATGACCCGGTTTAAGTTGTCGAAAGCCTTTGTAAAATCAATGAAAACTGCGTGAAATTTGCCTCGTGGTGATTTAAGGGCTTTTTCAACATCATCCTTGAGATTTTTAATGGCCTGAATTGTACTCCTCCCCCTTCTAAATCCAAATTGCTCTTCTGGTATCTTACTATCAATTTCATCGGTGAGCCGTATTGCCACAAGTTTGGAGAGCACTTTGAGAAGATTATTTTCTAACGCGATCCCTCTATAGGAATTGGGGTCAAACTGGTCTCCTTTCCCCCTTATAGAGCATCTTCAATGTTGACAATTTCCACGTGGAAGGAACGTCTCCTGATCTCAAACAAAGATTCATTAAATTTGTAAATACCGGTAATAGCACGGTACCTGCTGTTTTAATGTGCTCATTAAAGATGGCATCTGGCACAGACGCTTTTCCGTCCTTCAGAGTCATTAGAGTACTAGGTACCTCATCTGGTGTGAACAAGGGGATAGCAGTGCCATCTTGTTCAGATGGTTTCATTTGGAGTGCTGTTAAGGTTCCCTTCTGATTTAATATGGCAGTGAAGTGTTGCTCCCAAATACTCATGTCAATTTTCCCAACCATTTGCGTTTTCCTTGGTGTTAATGCTAAGTAAGGGTTCGCTTTCGCATTCTCCACCATTTTGGCCACCTCAAGTTCAATCAAGTCCTTTCGTGTCTTCTTGAGTAATTTCTTATAATTCTTCCTCAAAGTGCCGTATATATCTAGGTCCTCATGTCTATTGCTTGCTCGCGCTACGTGAAGGGCCTGTAATACTCGTTTTCTCTCGAAATAGCAGAAGTGGTTAAACCAGTTCTGTGATTTTCGTTCGCGAAATAGTGGAACTGATGATTTAATAATGTCCTCAAGGGCAGAGTGAAGATCACTTGCTTCAATTCTATTGTTAAAGTGAATTAACTTGTTGGTATTTTGAGTCAGTAGGCTTTCATTTAGTTTACGTGAAATGTTTAGGACGCGTTTTGACTCTATCTTGAGTGGAATACGAGCAGCCACAGTAAAGTGCGCTACAACAGGGCAATGCTTTTTAAGTGGAGCTTCGGAGCTGGAATAACACACCTTATATTCGGACAACTCGATCCCAGCACCCTTGAAGAAAATTAAGTCTATCGTACTTGAGCCGTTGCATGCGAAATATGTTCTGTCCGCCGCTTTGTTAACAAGAGTGTATCCTTCTTCCGCCATCAACTGCAGTAGTACATGTATCCTATGGTTGTCAGTATCTACTCTGCAGTTGAAATCCCCTGCAATGATAATATTACTCCCGGGGTGTGTTTTTCCTAGTGAAATCATAATTGTTGCTCTAATATCTTCTGGGAGTGTTGATGGATCGATGTATATGCCTATTATTGTTAAGCTAGCTGTTTGGAGGATTATGGTGTCCTCGTCTTTGTACCGTGTTGAAAAACTCCCTAGGGTAGGTTTAAAATAACAAGATATACCCCTGACGGGTCGACCCCTTGGTGAAGGCATTACTGTTATGAACGACTGGTTTATATTTTTTGATTTTTTTCCAAAAGAGTTGAATTTTGAAAGTAGTGATTATTAAAAAAACTGTGAATGGGAGAACGTGGTGCGACGGGTGAAACCAAAGCTTATGATGCCCCTTTTGAATGCACTGTTAATTCGTAAAAAATATTGACAAATGGCCTATCGATACATTTTGAAATTTTTGATTTAAAAAAAATATTTTAGATAGTTAATGTATTATTTATATAATAATAATAATTTATTTACTATTGACAGGAATGTAAACTAGTGTAATGATGGCCACCGCGCGCGCACTGTGCCTAGCAGTGACCAGACCCCATTCGAGGCGGGGTGGTAAAAAATGGAATGAGTGAATAATAATAATATTAATAATATTAAGCAAGCAAGCTAATCGTTTAACAGGTCCTAGTTATTATGTGGAATCCGAACCACAGGACATGCATTGACGGCGAATCGAAACGTGGAATCCAAACCACAGGACATGCATTGACCGGGAATGGAACCTGGATGAGGCATACAGCTTGTCCGCTACGCCACTGCACTCTTAATGAAGAATAAGAATAATAATAATGTTGGATTTTAAATCAGAGAGTGAGCGTATAAAGTGGCCATGGCACTTAGGATGATGAGTTGCAGGCTAGGCCTAATAAATAACAGACACATGGTTCACACTAAATCCGATTTGATTTATTGATCCAAGAAATAAAATTAGGGTCAAACCCGAGACATTTGACATAGCATTTATTTCCCTTTGTTTTTAACACTTTCTCCACAAGATGTTTGGGAGATGAAGTTTCTTGGAGTTCCACTAGATAAAACCTCCCTTTAATGGGTTGATGGTTAAGGTCCTGTAGTAAATACGTCGCTGGACTGTCCAGGTTGACTTGACGAATACGAAATAGTTCTATCCCCCAATTCGGAGTATAACTTTTATCGAAAACAGACTTGAATTTGCTTACATGAACATGATCACCAATTTTTAACCGATGAAGTCTAGGATCGGCAGTTTTGATGGGATTAAAGAGTTTATACAGACGTGAAATATATTTTGTGACCAGTCGAGGCTTTGTCCCAATAGTTCGGTGTTTGCTATTATTGTAACGTGACACTGTGATATTAAGTGTATCCACTTAAAGGATCCCCGTACCATAAACTCTTTCCACATATTTGCTTTTAGTGTACGATTAAAACGCTCAACGACACTGGCTTTTAAATTGCTATAGGTGGTATAATGATGAATACCTGTGGATTTGAGAAAACTAGAGAAATTCTTGTTGAAAAATTCTTTGCCCTGATCTGTTTGCAGAAGCTTAGGTTGACGTTTGGATTGTTGAATAATAGTTTTGAATGCTGCGGTGACAAGAGGGCCTGACTTTCGACTGACAGGTTGATCAAAGGCCATTTTGGAATAGACATCGATAAGTCAGCATATACATATCATGGTTAACACTGGTATAGGGAATCATTTCTTACATCTGCCTGCCAAAGCTCGTCCACACCACGTGATATAACTTTGAGTCGCAGATAGCTACGCCTAGCAGTGCAGTGTAACTCGCTAGCTATTTTTATTTTGATGGGGGATGGTTTAAAAGATTTCGAAGTTCTTTTTTAATTTCTGGAATTTCAGATTCATGGCCAGTATGACCTGCTTGCCGTGAAGCATGCAAGAGCTGTAGTCGCTGGACTAGTTTTCTAGGATTATGCCAGTAGGTAACATCCACGAGGGGTTTTAATGGTTTAAATGTCATTCCTGAAGCTTAAGGTGCTATCTTCACTTGAAAATAATTTTGAAACGACATTTTAACTTGGAACTTTTAATGACATTGATGGCTTCAGATCATTTATACTCTCTTTTATGTGCACTGGTCTCTATTGAAATGGTTTTATATGTCATGAGATCATTATGGGTATAACCATCGGAAATTGTACTATGTGAAAATAACAACTCAAATAGCCCTGAAGTAACATTTTTAATAATAATGACATTCTGATTAAACTTGATATTAGAATTACCAATCCTGAAACAATCATTTTTAATCACAATTGGGGCTGCCAACCTCTCTCCCACTGAGGCATCACAGGATGTCAAACGTTGTTTAGCTCTTTTCAACATCAGCCACATGTCTTAAAGCAGGATGTCCATGGTGATAAGACTATTTGCATGCTTGATCCGAAGGATTAATAGGTACGTCGCCACGCTGCAAACGTTCTTCAAGGAAGTTCCAGGACAACATAAACGGTAACCAGGTAAGTGGATTCAAAAGGTAAGTATTGAATGACTTTTTCAATGACGCCATGACCAGTACAAGTTTGACATTTCCTTTTCCATAGATTGCGAAAACGTTTGATCTTCCTCCTCCCCCTCTGTGGACGATGTTGTTGTTGTTGCTGCTTTTTATCGCCATCACACGCGCAGAATGAGGAAAAGAAGTCTTTACACTGACGTTTATGACCATGATACAGTTTGACCAGCTGGCAAGTAGCACACTGTCGCATAGATGGAATTTTTGCCATTGCAACTTGCTTATGGTGATCGTAATCCGTACATGGTTGCAATTCACTAAACACAGGGTCTTGAGTCCATGGTTTTGGCAAATGTTGCCAGATTTCTTTCACTGCATTTGCTGCCACATAATAAATGAACAATTTTGGAAGAGCGAATAATTCTTCTTTGGTAAAACTGTCTAGTTTCTTTTTGCACACAGAGAATTTGCCAATGGCTTTATCGGTAGTACCCCTTCTCTCCATCCTATAATGTAGATGTTTACACGTCGCTTGTAGGAATCTCACTGCTCTCATCCACGGGTAAACCTTGAGTTTTAATTTTATTTAACAACTCCCAGCAGGCATTGGTGATTAACCAATGAAAGAGATGCCACAAATGTGCCAGGGCTGTATGGCTAATGTTGCCACAGGGGCAGCGGTGCATCAGTGATTGCAGCGGGGGGCGCCCCAAGTCCATGAGATCGATACATTGACAGTAAGGAGCCATAAATTCTTGTATCCATTGGCGTTTTTCATTACCTTTTACAAATACCACATTGGCTGAGGTCAAATGGGCTTTCATCACCATCTCTAAATATTTATATGAAATGGTTCCTTATTTCCAGTGTAGTTGCAAATGATTTTCAATCAATTGGGTTTGTTTACGGTCTTTGTCACACAACAAATCAAAAGCATAGGGTGGTTTAAACACCAAATGGGTAGCTTATAATATCCAAAACGTCGAACAATCGATGATGGCCACTTCTTTAAATATAAATGTGTTATCAGCAATTTTAAACCCTTGAGAGTGTACAATGAGTGTGCGCAACATGTTGACACTTGCCTGAACCAAGTCCATCTGACAACTGACTGACTATCGACGTCGAAGGTGTTCCAATGGCATAAACTTACATCCACGTTCTAGTAAAAAATTGAGCCCACTATAATTGTGCTCACTTAGGTTAGAGTATGACATTAGAAATAATAATATTAACTATTAATTATTTTATTACATCATTTTACTGGTGTAAGAATCATTACAGGTTTTACATTCTTTTGTCATTCTGGGATAGGGATGATACCAAATCATACAAAAATAAAGTTTTGGTGTTTATAGCGTCCATGACACCGATGATGTCCCAATGTCTCTAAACTAGGCGTTTTCGACTGTGACCTGCTGACCGAAGCACAGTTGACGCCATAAGGTCCACACGTATCATAACGTTTTTCATCACTCAGAGGCACTAGTGAGGGGCAGGCGCGGGAAACTCTATAGACTATTTCGAACCAAAACAAAGACCGCTATGTGCGTTTTGTTTACTGTTTGGACCCGCATGGTGACAACTGTTGCAGTATTATACTCCATTTTTAGTGATGCAATCTCTATTATGTTGGATCCAGTACTAAAAATTGAATAACAATACAAGCGGTGTTATTACAAATGGCGGCAGCTCCGTTCGCTCTAATCCTGGGAAGTAGGTGAGCAGGGAGGGTTCTGACTCAAATACCGTTATTTATGCAAATGAGGGGGAGGGGTGGCGGCGTGTCAAGGTCAATGACCTTGAGGTTGGTCATGATCAATGACCTTGAGGTAGGTCATTGACCCCAAGGTCGCCGGGACACCGGATGGTAAACAAACCTTGGAGGGTCCAGGAACCGGTTTGAGGGGGTGTGGGTGGGGGGGGGGGGGAGGGAAGGGTAGGGGGAGGGAAGGGTGAGGGTTGGGTGGGTGACGAGTGGGAAGGATGGAAGAGGATCTGCACGAGACCCTCCTCGACCCAGTCTCTCTGTTGGACTGAGCGCCTTCTCTGTTATTGTCTCGTGCTATATAGCTTTGTTTTGTACTTGATGAGATACGAGTGTTGCCGAAGGTTTCCCAATCTTTGTTTGTGAATGAATTGTCAGAGAATTGAACGGTCAACTGGTGTGTGTGACGTCACAGAAGATTACGGGGTGTGGGGTAGGTCATGGACGGGAGTGTTTTGAATGGAAAACATGAATGGTGGTGGATGGTGGTGGTTGTTGAACCCTGACGTGGTAGGTTGTTTAGGTGTGAATGGGTCTGAGAGACAAACAAAATGAGGTTGAAAGCGCTCAATGGTAAACAAACATCAATGGTATCTGGAGTAGTGAATGGGATTGAGAGAGAGAGGGAATGAACTGGTTGTTGAATGTGCTCAATGGTAAACAAACATCAATGAATCTGGAGTAGTATTTCCTGTAAATGGTAGGGTGGGGGAGGATACAAAACGCATGGCATGTTGGGTCGGCCAGCTCGACATGAAATAAAAACAAGAAGGCGTACACCAGATCTGATTTATTAATCCATGAATTATATGTGGCATTAAAACCTAGCCATTTAACAAAAAGTTTATTGCCACGTTTTTGTACAATTTTTTCAACAAGATAATGCTTGGGATATTGCGTCCTTTGCAGTTCCTCCATGTAGAATCCTCCTTGGATTGGCTGCTTGTTGAGGTCATCAAGTTTGAATAAATGACTGATAAAATTAAATGATGGTGGAGAGTGTTGGTGGAATGAAAGGTTGTCAGGAAAACTAGAGTACCCGGAGAAAAACCTGTTTGCTTCTGTTTTGTCCAGCACAGATTTTACATGGAGTAACTGGGATTTAAACCACAGACCCAGCGGTGAGAGGTTGGCATGCTTCTCCCTAAGCCATGGAGGCATAATTACACAGACCTAGTGCAGCCGAAGGATTTTGATTTATGCTGACTTGGGAGATTTGAATTTGTGTGTTATGGAGCTGAGGATATGGAATGTGTGGTAGATGGTCAATGGACATGGATGGGTGTTTGAATGAATAATCTGATTTGAACGGTCAACCGATATGTGATGTCACAGGAGTGAATTTCTGAGATTGACACCTGACATGTTGGCTCGCTCAGCTTCATACAAAGAAAAGTGGGAATGATAGACAAATAAATCAATCAAAACAAGAATATTTTTATTATTGATTTTGGCACATTACCAGTATTTGTTTAAATTATTATTTTTCGCTAGCTTCTTCTGCTTCCTCTTCAGTTTCATTCTCATCCTCACCTTCGTTTTCAGCATCATGCGGACGAAAAACTCCACCATGACACGGTCATTTGAAAAACTATAAAATAGAAAAAATGTCTATCAATGTCATTAGAATACCCAATCTAGCGGCGAGGATATAAACTGTCTTGATGTTTGTGTCAGGGAAAACCAAAGTACACAGAAGAAAAATTCCTAAGTTATGGAGGCACACTCCGTGCACTTCTCTGCATCAATGATTAAATGACAGGCAGAAGGTAGGAAATAATGGGAAAAGAAGACTGAGCTCTTGCAGAAGGAGGGAATCAGAAAAGATGTGGCAAGGGGAATTAAGGCGGGAAAGGAAGGGACTCCCTAGGCCTTGGATACTCTAATACTGTTGGAGTTGGAAGAGAACAAGTGTTGGTCAAGCGAGGTTGACAGGAAAGAAGACAGAGAGGAGCTTGACACAAGTAAGTGGAAGCAATGCCAAATTCGGCTGGCACCTCTGTAGTTGTAAAACTGCGCCCGAAGAAACCCATCAAGACTTATATCCAAAGCCCGAAAAAGGATTGCAGACATGTAAGTTACCCAGCTCACAAGCTTATCATGCCTACTAAGTAAAATTGGGAATTCCAGGAACATACAGGATAGATATTATTCGTAAAGAAAATAGTACTACTAGACAAGGTACAAATTTCTACTACTATTTACATTTAGAACAACCGAGAAACTCCAATCTCGAGGGGTGATAAGGTCTAATCTATAGTGAGCGCCTGAATCTATACCTCGTAGTACTATTTTCGACGATGACGACAATGAAAACGGAATCAGTTTAGATAAAAGTTGACTAAGTTGCTAAAAAGCACTAGCCGTTTATTAAGCTAATAAAACATATGTAACAACTGACTTCCTCCCTTAATATTGTGTCTCCCTGACACTTCAACAAAAATAACTGCAAAGATACATTTGCACGTGGCATTACTATCGTAAGAAAATGTGAAATGGCGTGACATTAAGTATTGCCCTATTTTATACAGGTCCGCTTCAACTATGAACCGTAGTTCCATATCTAATCAAATGATTCATGAACTATGTGCATATATACATTCTTTTTATGAAATTCAAATTTCACACTCCATAAAGTCGAAGATTAAATTTTCTTCCTCCAATAAGTCTTTCATCTACTCCATTTCTCTTAAACATCAAATTCAAATAAACATACACCGCAACTATCGTGTTGAAAGTAATAAATACTCATCATAATCAATTGAACATAAGTGACAAACATTTAAGCTAAGCACTGTTCCTTTTTACCTTTATCTATATATCATGAAATTCTGAAATAAGTGCTGAAATTCTTTACTGAGTTAACAATCTTCTGATCAACGGGAATACTGTAAGTGCACGGCATTAACCTTCGTTTCCACACTTCACCTCCATAATTATACAACAATTACTTTCTCTCTTAAACACCCTGTACAGAATCTTCCTTTACTACTCTCTCATAACTTCACAATTATTGCATTCAATACTAGAAAAATTTAGAGACTCCCCTGCGTCCCTTCGTAAATTTACGTAACTCCTTTACGTTCATATCTCGTTAATCTGCACGGTAATTCAACTATAAACTTCTACTTCAATACATATACTTCCTTTACTTAACATTTCTCCTCTATAATTGATACAACATCGCCTCGTGCTCGTAATTTCATTTCTGTAATAAATCTCTGTACTTTCACCTTTCTAACCACCCTGTGATTTGACTTCGTTAACTTTCCTCTTCACGTGTTTAAATTCAGCTTTACATTTTATTACAACTTTTCAAGAAATATCAGTAAATATTCATATTCTTAACAAAAGATATAAGTTTGACTTCATTCCATTAATCTTTGTTTAACAAACTCCTTTATGTTTTTTAACGCTCTAAATTTCATTAGACATATGTGTTTAAGCTTTTCGTAATACTTTCGTTCATAATAAATTTCTGACACTCGAATCAACATCATGAGTTGTCGAAATATT
The DNA here is from genome assembly GCA_946902985.2 of Meconema thalassinum. NCBI lineage: Eukaryota > Metazoa > Arthropoda > Insecta > Orthoptera > Tettigoniidae > Meconema > Meconema thalassinum. The sequence continues at coordinate 1,216,606,284 of OX336388.2, forward strand.
CTTTACACTTCGTGACGTTACTTCTTAAGTATACTGTACTTAAATTTGCTCCAATAAATTTCATTTTACTTTAATTACAATCTTACTCCTTCTTTACACGTTCTATTCCTTTTAAATAGTTCACTCTACATTCCTTTTTAACGCTCTAAATTTCTTTAATACAATTCCTTTCAATAATTTGCTTTATATTCCTTTATATTCCTTTTTAACGCTCTCAATTCTTTTAATACAATTGGTTCTAAGTTACTCTGAACAATTCCTTTATATTCCTCTCAATTCCTTTATATTCCATCGCTGCGATAAAACAGATTTAATTAAATTAAATCTAACGCAAGTATGAAAATATTTACACGATTTTACTTTACTATAACCTTAGTGTTAATAGCATCATCATCATGCCAAAATTTCGTCCAAGTGACTGAAATTTTCCAAGAAATACGGCAAATAATTCCGTAGAAAAATATGAAAAATCACAATAACAAGATCTACACAAATTTAATTACTTTGACAAAATTATACGTTTTAAATAATGCAGTTAAGAAAAATGCTATTGAAATATGTGGTTGAAAAATATGCGGTTGAAAATATGCGGTTGGTCAATTGGATAATCACACAACTAAACTACAATTCTACATTATAAAAGACAATTTTCTCACTACCTTGTGTTGACTTCTGTACTGCTGAAAATACTTGCATCGCTCCTTCCAAACCAAACTTGTCGTGTTCATAGCAATGTCCACAGCTATGAAGACCGGTTTTGTGACAGCACCAGCTGGACTCGCGGTGAATGACCTCGCCGTGTTCAGCTCTGCCAACTCCAGTCTCTCCTTCGCTCCAAGTAGGCCGGCTTCGATTCTCCATCTCTTCAGAAGACACATCATGGTTTCTTCAGAATAGACATCGGTTTTCTTCAGAATAGACATCACGGTGTAATACTGTCGTTTATGCAAGCTTTTCGTATCTCAAGATGTGTTAAAACTCTCGTAGAAAAGTATGAGTTTTGCTCGGTGATGTTGCGCTTTGCGTAGATATTTGTAGCGTCTTTCATGCTAGTGAATCTGGAATTCAACTGACATCCTTGTAGTCTTCAACTTCCCCATGCTTAACTTAGCACATGTTAATATTCATATTCTTGATAATATAATTGAGACCTCCCCGTTGCTGCCTTATAACTTGCATTTTCAATAGAATGTTCAAATAAGCTTTTATACGTAGAAATACTGAGTAGCTTCTTGTCGAAAAATGTTTCTAGCTATGTGGAACACTTTGCATAAGCACTGCAATATATAGTTGTAGCTTGCTCCCAAGTTACTGAAATTTCACTCTTCCTTACTTCCAACCTTTGTGAACCGTAGCACTCTTATAAAGATACTCGTTTATGCTCGAGGTCTTGTCTCGTTCAAATCTCAATTGGAAAGAACTCTCTCGTCCTGCTCTCCGCATTCCTCAAGTTCTCGTCTCACTTCCTCTCCTCCCGTGGTGTGACGTAACTCCTACCACCTCTCCTGACTTCCGTCCGCAGTTCGACCTTCGCCTCTTCCCCTCTCTCATGACGTAACTCTCGCTTCAAGTGGCGTGATCTTTCTCGTAAAGTGAACCTCCCACTTTCGTATAATGGAATATATGTCCATCTTTAAATCATTCCTACTTCCTTGCCTTTTATAAATGCATAAGATCTATAGTATTTCACTCATTTCCATACAGTTTTTCCCATATTACTCAAATTTTTAATAAATAAAATTTTTTATCCACTCATTTATTTTCTGGGGTCTTGGTTCATCTCCCGATCAGTTTTTGAGTAATGACCTTCAATAAATTCTGGCGCATTTCCCCGTTGCTAATTTAAAGTAAAGTATAGCCTGTACTTTCTTTAATACCAGTGATTTCTCTGCTCTTGTGACTGAATTTATTGATTTCACTGTATCTGTGGGTAAAATCTTTTCAACTTGGAATGGTTGAATTTTCCAATGGATCTATTATCTTCCACTCTCACAATTTTATAGCAATTATTTCCGTAGACTGTATCTACTTTGAATGGTCCTCTGAACAGGTTACTGAATTTGATATACACTTTATTCAGTACGTCAGCTTTCACAGGAATTCTGACTAATACAAGGTCTCCTTCTCGTAACGGTCCACTGAATCTCTTCCCTTCTAAACATTTTAATCTCTTCTCAGCCGCTTTGTTTAACTGGATCCTTGCTTCTTCGATTCTCTGGTCCATCGGTGGTTCGTTATCTTCCGGAATATTGAAGATTCCGTCCCATGGTCGTACCGGTTTCTCTTCAAAATGTAACATGATTGGAATATCGTTGGTGCTCTCATGTCTCGTATTATTGATACAAAATTCAACTAGAGGTACAATCTTTACCCAATTCGCATGATTATCTGCACTATACAAGCGAATGTACTTTGAAAATTCCAGCATCGTTCTTTCAATAGGATTCGTCTCTGGGCTTATAACTGATGAAAATAGGTGAACAATATCCAACCTATCCATCGCTCCCTGAAATTCTGCAGAAGTGAATTGCGTTCCATGGTCTGTTAATAGCCTCTCTGGTTTTCCTAACTTTGGAATAATGTTCCTCTCCTGGTGATATAAAACATTCCTCGTTGTTGCTTTCTGCATGGGATTGAGCATTACAATTTTGGAAAATACATCCATTGTAACTAACACATACTGGTTTCCTCTGTCTCCTTTAGGTGCAGGTCCAAAAATATCCTGACTAAACAATTCCAATGGTTTCGTCGGAATAATCGCTTTAGGTCTCTCCTTCAATAGTTCAGAATTATATTTATTCTTCTGACAAAGTTCACAAGATCTGATTACTATGGTTATGGATTCTCTCATATTAATCCAGTAGAATTTTTCTAACATGGTATAGTATGTTTTGTCAGTTCCTCCATGGCCTATACTTTTGTGTACTAACCAAATTAGTGGCACAATAAGTTCTGGTGGAATAGCAACTCGTACTTTCGTATGTCTGGCATCAATGTATTTACATACAGTTTCTCCCACGAGAATATAGTGTCTAGCTTTCCTTCTCGTTTCGAAGTATGAGGCGTGTCTCCTTGTCATTCTCCCTGACAAAAATCGATAAATGTTCCTGAATGGTGCATGCTTCTTTTGAAAAAGAGGAATTCTTTTCAACTTATCCAGCGTTTCTTGATCTTCAGCATCTGTCTGGATAACATTAACTCTCACATCTCTCTCAGGAATCGGATGTCTGGAAAGAATATCTGCTAGAAGGTTGTCTTTTCCAGGTACATGAACTATCGTGGCATCAAATTGTTGCAAAAACATGGTCCATCTTGTCATCCTATCGCTTGACAAGTCTGACTTCAACATGAATTCTAGTGCTTTATGATCCGTTCTGATTATGATCTTGTGTCCCAGCAATAATTTCTTCCAATTTTGTAGAGCATTTATGACGGCTAAAGCTTCAAGCTCCGTCGTGAAGTAATTCAGCTCGTGTGTGCGTAACTTCCTACTGCTGAATGAAATATAGTGAGGATTTCCATCTTGATCCTTCTGATATAAGACTGCACTAATACCGACTCGTGAAGCGTCTGTTTCTATGATGAACGTTCTTTCAAAATCTGGGTACTCCAACTTGATGTTATCTCTGAGCATTTCCTTTGCTTCAATAAAGGCATTCTCAGCAGCTGCATCCCATTTCCATCTATTGTTCTTCTTTAGAAGCTCATGTAGAGGTGCCATGATTTCTGAATATCGTGGACAATGACTACCTAAAAACTGACAAAGACCCGCAAAAGCTCTGATGTCTTTGATTTTCTTGGGTGTTGGAAATTTCAAAATTGCTTCAATCTTGTCTTCTTTCGGATGGTAACCAAATCTGTCTATAGTATGCCCAAGAAAGTTGATCTTTTCTTGAAAGAAATGACATTTATCCAACTTCACCTTGATGTTTGCACTTCTAAGGTTATCAAATAGCTTCGTCAAATGCATGAAATGTTGCTCTGGTGTCTCTGAAGATATGATGATATCGTCCACGTAGCAAATAGCAAATTGTTTCACTTCTTCACTCAACTTGTCATCCAAGGCTCTGATAAGTGCTGGACTTGAATTTACCAATCCATATGGTACTCTTTGGTATACATAACAGGTTTGATTGAACATGAACCCTGTATAACATTTGCTGTCTTCTGTAAGCTCTATTTGATGAAATGCTGCAGTTAAATCAATCACTGAGAAACAGGTTTTATTCTTGAATCTCCTCAGTAGTTCTCTAATTTTCGGTGGCCTGTCGAATTCTTTCAGCAGAAGAGTATTTATGCCCCTGGCATCTAAACATAGTCTAAGACTACCATCTGCTTTCTTCACAACAGTGAGTGGATTTAAATAAGGAGTGGTTTGCTTTCTTATAATTCCTTCCTTTTCCATGCCTTTTATGAGCTCTGTCACTTCAGCTTGATACTTCTCCGGAATTGGATACAATTTCTTCTGATAAGGTGTGTCGTCAGTTAGCTTAATCTGATATTTATATCCTCTTATAATACCTGGCTTGTTATCAAAAATGTCTGCATAAGTCGTGACTAATTCTTCCAACTTCTCCCTCTGATCTTCAAAATTCTCAATCTTTCTGCCATAGTGAGGTATTCCTTCTGCTTCGATTTCCATAACAATCTTCACAAGATTTTCTTCTGTAGTTTCGTCAAACAAACTACACTCATTCTCATCCTTCGTCTTATCCTCTGATTGATGTAGGCCTTCATTAAATCTTATGACTCCATTTCGTAAATCGATTACAGCTCCAGTCTTGGTTATAAAATCAATGCCTAAAATAGCATCAAAATTGATCTGGCTCAAGACTATGAATATCTGCTCATATCTGTGTTTATTTATAGAGAATTCCATTAGTGCTTGGACTTTACATTTCATGGTCTTGTCGTTAAATACGCCCCTGACTTTAATGGTTGAAACAGGCATTGCTATAAGTGAATTTCCATTCTTCAATCTGTGAAAACAGTTCTCTGATAAAATTGATGCTGTTGCTCCCGTATCTAGTAGTGTTCTCAGGCATTCTCCTTCTGATATGATTTCTATAATCGGTAACCTTGCTACTCTATCTGTTTTCGTCTCTTCTCTCTCATATAGAAGATCGTCATTCGTGGCTTCATACAATTCATTAATTTGGATCTCATGTCTGGTTACGGTGCTATTTTCTTCTCCTTTTACTTTTTGGAATTTGACGTTTTTTTTGTGCCCCTCCTGGGTCTTCATTCCTTCTATCTCTGCGTGTTCCAGGTTGAGGTTCTTGATTCCGGTTATGCTGTCCCTGATCTTAGTCTCTCGCATTCCTTTCTCTGAGATTCCTTAGGTACTCCTGACTTTCTCTTTCCCTGTCATCATAATACCTTCTTACATTGTTATTATTCCTCCAACCTTGTTGCTGTTGTTGCTGTCTTGAATAATTACTCGTGTTTCTCCAGTTCTGATATCCCCGATATCCATAATTATTCGTAGGGTTATTTCGATTATAATATCCCTCTCTACGATAATCATTGTTCCTGGTGTAATAGTTATTCCTCCATCTTTGATTTTCATATGGCCTTCCTTCTCTCGGTCTCTGATAATCTGGTCGAAATCGGTTCTGCCCATATATCCTGGATCTCGTTGGACCTACTTCATTTTTGTTCTCCTCTGTTTGCTGCATTTGATCGATGTGAATGGTGTGTATTTCTCTCGGTTCCCGGTTTCTACTTCTCTGGTTTTGATTTCCAGTTGAGTTGGTGGATACATTAGACGTGTGATCCAGTCTTCTCAAAATTTCCGCCATTCCTTCTAGAGTTTTCACGTTTACCGAGATGAGGTGTCTCCTAACTTCTGTTGGTAGCTGACATGAAATAGCGTGAACCAAGTCTTCTTCCGCCAAAGGGGGTTGCAAATACTGCAAGCGTGCTAATTGTTTCGTGAAGAAACTTGCGTATTTCGTAGGACTGGAATATGCATACTTCTTAGAATAAATTTCCGCTCGTATATCCTGTTGAAGTTCCTTGCTCCAAAATCGTTTTTGTAGAGCTATTGCGAATTCTTCAAATGTCTGATATGTGTATCTGAAAGCTCTGTGCCATACTAATGCTTCTGAATCTAAGTATTTTTCCACGACTCTCATATGTCTTTCACGAGGTATCCTATTGTCTTCTAAATACGACCTCATGTCTCTCAGAAATTCTACTGCAGTAATATTGCATACTCCGCTGAATTTGTTCGGTTTCTCATCGTTATTCTTTATTACGACGATGTTGGCATTTGATCTAGTTTGGTAAGGTTCAAAATTTCCTCCAAATTCCCCTATTTCAGTGTGAAATGGCTCTTGACTGAAGTTAAAATTGGACTTCGGAATTTGCTGTTGACTAATCTCGCTTTCCTTATCCTCTTCTATCCTGTCTGTCCTAGCCTCTAATCTTCTTATTTCTTCTTTTAATTTGTCATCTCTTGCTTGAAAAAATCTCGTCAAGTCCTTTCTGATGTCCTCCCTGACTTCGGTTCTTAACGTTGATGAAAATGTAGCATCTCCTATCATAAGTGACCTTAATTGCTGTTCAATTTCTCTGATATCCTCATCCTGCGTTGATTGAATTTTCGCTAGTTCTATGCTTATCCCATCGACCGTACATTTAATTTTGTCAAATTCATTTGAGTTAGTTAAATCTGTTTTATTAACAATCTCTGTCAGCGTGGCTACGTTATTAATTTGTAATGTATCTATCCGCTTAGATAGATCTTCCCGTACCTTGCTAACATTAATATTGGAACATAACTCTATAGCTTTAATGTCATTTGCTAATTTGTGATGTATCTCTGATATGATTTGAGTTGTGACGGTTACGACCTCCTCCTTCATGTCCGTAACTGCCTTTACAATGGAAGCATTTATATCTACATTTATACCCTCTTCAATCAGTTTACATTGACATTCCAATTTGACCTGTAATTCACCAACAGTGCCATTTAGATTGTCAAGTTGCTCCTTGAGTTTCTTCTGGGCCCCTGAAATGTGTACATGATGAGTGTTATTGTCTTCCTTAATTGAGCTCATGCTAGCCTGTAGTTTCTGTTCTAGTTCTAACACTTTTCCTGCCATGTCCTGTTTGACTTGTTCAAATGAGGCTTTTAATTCTTCTTGTGCATTACCTGCCCTTTCTAAAATTCTCTGAGCTTTTTCCTGATTTCTCCGAACCTCTAATCTAGCCTGCTCCTGACTTAACCTGTCCTCCTCACGAGCTTTTTCCTGAGCTAATCGTATCTCTGCTCTTATCCTATTTGCCTCTTCCAAAGCTAACATGGCTTCTTCTCTTTCCTTCTCTCTAGCTAGTCTATCTTCTTTTCTGGCCTTCTCTAAAGCTAACTTAACTTCTTCCTGTGCTTTTTCCTGATTTTTCCTAGCTTCCTCCTGTGCTAATGTTATACTAGCCGTAGTAAGTGTTTGAGCAACTGCTAACTCTGCTTTGACTTCTGATTTTACAGTAGCTGCTGATTTCTGTATCTCGGTTTTTAATTGTTTAATGTTGTTATGTGTTAACTGGTGGAGGGCTTCAAGGTCTTTGGTCAATGTACTTTGACCTTCCTTCATGGTTTCAAGCATCGTTCGAATGAACGTCATATCATTCGTTGACATTTCTTCTTTTCTTGAGAATAAGGGAAGTATCGACTACAAAAATTATCAGTGAATATCCAGATTGACCAACACATACATTTTATACCAGTAATGGAATATATAGAACATCTTAATCCTACTTACATCTATTTCAATCGCGACTTGTCACGTATACTTGTCCCATTTTACCGAACTGACATCGCTTCATTTTATCATCTCACTTAACCTATGTTTAACAACATGAATTTACTTTTAAATTTACTATTACATGACAAATGTCGTTAGCTGGTTTACAATTATGCCTCACAAATATAGTGTACTCCACTAATCTCCTGATGTTGTGTTCATCTCAACAATCATTAAATTTGGGATCGGCATTTTTCTTTTCAAAACTAATATGGCCTCACTCTCGAGTACTTCCAAACTTCTTCTCTCAAGTGCTCTTTCGAATGCATTTCGAATGCTTTTCGAACGCCCCACGGATGGGTATGCCATTTAAATATATATCTATCTATATGCGCCCGAAGAAACCCATCAGTACTTATATCCAAAGCCCGAAAAAGGATTGCAGACATGTAAGTTACCCAGCTCACAAGCTTATCATGCCTACTAAGTAAAATTGGGAATTCCAGGAACATACAGGATAGATATTATTCGTAAAGAAAACAGTACTACTAGACAAGGTACAAATTTCTACTATTATTTACATTTAGAACAACCGAGAAACTCCAATCTCGAGGGGTGATAAGGTCTAATCTATAGTGAGCGCCTGTATCTATACCTCGTAGTACTATTTTCGACGATGACGACAATGAAAACGGAATCAGTTTAGGTAAAAGTTGACTAAGTTGCTAAAAAGCACTAGCCGTTTATTAAGCTAATAAAACATATGTAACAACTGACTTCCTCCCTTAATATTGTGTCTCCCTGACACTTCAACAAAAATAACTGCAAAGATAAATTTGCACGTGGCATTACTATCGTAAGAAAATGTGAAACGGCGTGACATTAAGTATTGCCCTATTTTATACAGGTCCGCTTCAACTATGAACCGTAGTTCCATATCTAATCAAATGATTCATGAACTATGTGCATATATACATTCTTTTTATGAAATTCAAATTTCACACTCCATAACGTCGAAGATTAAATTTTCTTCCTCCAATAAGTCTTTCATCTACTCCATTTCTCTTAAACATCAAATTCAAACAAACATACACCGCAACTATCGTGTTGAAAGTAATAAATACTCGTCATAATCAATTGAACATAAGTGACACACATTTAAGCTAAGCACTGTTCCTTTTTACCTTTATCTATATATCATGAAATTCTGAAATAAGTGCTGAAATTCTTTACTGAGTTAACAATCTTCTGATCAACGTGAATACTGTAAGTGCACGGCATTAACCTTCGTTTCCACACTACTCCTCCATAATTATACAACAATTACTTTCTCTCTTAAACACCCTGTACAGAATCTTCCTTTACTACTCTCTCATAACTTCACAATTATTGCATTCAATACTAGAAAAATTTAGAGACTCCCCTGCGTCCCTTCGTAAATTTACGTAACTCCTTTACGTTCATATCTCGTTAATCTGCACGGTAATTCAACTATAAACTTCTACTTCAATACATATACTTCCTTTACTTAACATTTCTCCTCTATAATTGATACAACATCGCCTCGTGCTCGTAATTTCATTTCTGTAATAAATCTCTGTACTTTCACCTTTCTAACCACCCTGTGATTTGACTTCGTTAACTTTCCTCTTCACGTGTTTAAATTCAGCTTTACATTTTATTACAACTTTTCAAGAAATATCAGTAAATATTCATATTCTTAACAAAAGATATAAGTTTGACTTCATTCCATTAATCTTAGTTTAACAAACTCCTTTATGTTTTTTAACGCTCTAAATTTCATTAGACATATGTGTTTAAGCTTTTCGTAATACTTTCGTTCATAATAAATTTCTGACACTCGAATCAACATCATGAGTTGTCGAAATATTCTTTACACTTCGTGACGTTACTTCTTAAGTATACTGTACTTAAATTTGCTCCAATAAATTTCATTTTACTTTAATTACAATCTTACTCCTTCTTTACACGTTCTATTCCTTTTAAATAGTTCACTCTACATTCCTTTTTAACGCTCTAAATTTCTTTAATACAATTCCTTTCAATAATTTGCTTTATATTCCTTTTTAACGCTCTCAATTCTTTTAATACAATTGGTTCTAAGTTACTCTGAACAATTCCTTTATATTCCTCTCAATTCCTTTATATTCCATCGCTGCGATAAAACAGATTTAATTAAATTAAATCTAACGCAAGTATGAAAATATTTACACGATTTTACTTTACTATAACCTTAGTGTTAATAGCATCATCATCATGCCAAAATTTCGTCCAAGTGACTGAAATTTTCCAAGAAATACGGCAAATAATTCCGTAGAAAAATATGAAAAATCACAATAACAAGATCTACACAAATTTAATTACTTTGACAAAATTATACGTTTTAAATAATGCAGTTAAGAAAAATGCTATTGAAATATGTGGTTGAAAAATATGCGGTTGAAAATATGCGGTTGGTCAATTGGATAATCACACAACTAAACTACAATTCTACATTATAAAAGACAATTTTCTCACTACCTTGTGTTGACTTCTGTACTGCTGAAAATACTTGCATCGCTCCTTCCAAACCAAACTTGTCGTGTTCATAGCAATGTCCACAGCTATGAAGACCGGTTTTGTGACAGCACCAGCTGGACTCGCGGTGAATGACCTCGCCGTGTACAGCTCTGCCAACTCCCGTCTCTCCTTCGCTCCAAGTAGGCCGGCTTCGATTCTCCGTCTCTTCAGAATAGACATCATGGTTTCTTCAGAATAGACATCGGTTTTCTTCAGAATAGACATCACGGTGTAATACTGTCGTTTATGCAAGCTTTTCGTATCTCAAGATGTGTTAAAACTCTCGTAGAAAAGTATGAGTTTTGCTCGGTGATGTTGCGCTTTGCGTAGATATTTGTAGCGTCTTTCATGCTAGTGAATCTGGAATTCAACTGACATCCTTGTAGTCTTCAACTTCCCCATGCTTAACTTAGCACATGTTAATATTCATATTCTTGATAATATAATTGAGACCTCCCCGTTGCTGCCTTATAACTTGCATTTTCAATAGAATGTTCAAATAAGCTTTTATACGTAGAAATACTGAGTAGCTTCTTGTCGAAAAATGTTTCTAGCTATGTGGAACACTTTGCATAAGCACTGCGATATATAGTTGTAGCTTGCTCCCAAGTTACTGAAATTTCACTCTTCCTTACTTCCAACCTTTGTGAACCGTAGCACTCTTATAAAGATACTCGTTTATGCTCGAGGTCTTGTCTCGTTCAAATCTCAATTGGAAAGAACTCTCTCGTCCTGCTCTCCGCATTCCTCAAGTTCTCGTCTCACTTCCTCTCCTCCCGTGGTGTGACGTAACTCCTACCACCTCTCCTGACTTCCGTCCGCAGTTCGACCTTCGCCTCTTCCCCTCTCTCATGACGTAACTCTCGCTTCAAGTGGCGTGATCTTTCTCGTAAAGCGAACCTCCCACTTTCGTATAATGGAATATATTTAAATATGGAATATAATTTAAAAGGAATATATCTTTAAATCATTCCTACTTCCTTGCCTTTTATAAATGCATAAGATCTATAGTATTTCACTCATTTCCATACAGTTTTTCCAATATTACTCAAATTTTTAATAAATAAAAAATTTTAGCCACTCATTTATTTTCTGGGGTCTTGGTTCATCTCCCGATCAGTTCTTGAGTAATGACCTTCAATAAATTCTGCGATATGTAAGCTTTTGGAAGCTGAGTTTAAAAATGTTTGTTATCCATAATTCAACCTTTGTGTTACGCTATACAGATCTCACATGGAGTGAGTGAGATTTGAACCGCGGACCAGCGGTGAGAAGCTGGCGTACTACTGCTAATTTAAATAACAGCGCAACACTATTGTAATGTATGAGTAATTATACTGTTACTACCCTAAAATATTGAAAGCCCTTTTGACAATTGACTGGTAGCAAGATTGATTATGTATTAACTTTTATTTTTGTTAAATCAGTATGTTGTGGCAATACAATGGAAGCCATTATATTTGACAACGGCAATAAATTTAGCGTGTCTCCAACCGGTAATACAATGCGCATTAAATTGCAATAAATTGGTCTTGGTTCTAAAGTCGAATACAATGTCTGAATACAAAGTAGGATGCAATACACTGTATTTTAAAATCGTCAACATGTGTGCTTATGAAACATAAAATGTAGGTATATATGATAGTATTACAACCTCTTAACTAGCTCTGAAATTAAATTAAACGTTTGTGGTGAACAGTTTTATAATCAAACACTCTTCTTCATGACAGGAGGAGTTAATGAGTGATGAAACTAATGGTAGGTAATAAATAATGATTGTGCGACCTCTGGTGAGGCCAAGTGCATGTCTTTCTAGTTGACGCCCGTGGGCGACTTGAGCGTTATTATGAGGATGAAGTGATGATGAAGTCGGTACATACACCCAATCCCGGACCGCAGGAATTAACTCTAGGTGATTACAATCCCTGAATAATGTTTGTGTGGTCTCTGGAGAGGTTGAGTGCAGGTCTTTCTAGTTGATGTCTGCGGACGACCTGCGCGTTATTATGAAGATGAAGTGATGATGAAGACAACACATACACCCATCCTCGGAGCACCAGGAATTAACCTCAGGAGATTAAAATCCCTGATGGTTTGGTTGAGAATCGAACCCGGGGACATTTTGGGTCAAAGCCTAGCACGCTAACCATTTAGCTACAGAGCTGGGCATGATGGGTAATCAACCTCATAAGAGATAAAACTAATGATGAATGAAACTGGGAAAGGATGCACCCGCGGTTTGTTAGACGTTATCATCCCAGCATTTGCCTGGAGTTGAAAATGGGAAACCGCAGAAAGCCATTTCAAGGTCAGTTGACGGTGGAGACTCGAACCCAGACATTTACCGAGTCGGCAGAGAGCATAGTACCCATGACCTAATGCTGCGCTTTAGCGAGTGTAGCCGCTGCTGTTATTATATTTAATTAATATATATGAACAAGTGTTGAAGAAAGGTACTACTGGCATACAATTTGCAGTTTCTACTAGTACAAGTTATTACACGAAGGCTACACCCGGCTAGGTATATAAAACCTTAACACCTATCTAAGTGTTCAAAGCTACTTGACCTCAATTTGACAAACGCTATTAACATTAACAGCAATAATGCTAGCCACTTGCAGTCAGACTGCTCTGCTATAGACAGTCTGTGAGTATGCCTGACATTGTATTTGAACAATAGTGTAATAATTAACTTGACTACTTATTGTGAGACATGAAAAGACTTAATGTTTTGTTCCAATTACCAATTAAATCACGCAGTGATCTTATTCCAGATCACAACTTGGAGTTGCAAACAAACTTTTTTCACAACAGCAGTGCCAACTCGCAAATTAATTGAACATGTTTGATGTTCACCAACGTTTCTTTGTACAACTATGTGTATAGCTGTGTGGCTCAATTATATTGTTCTTGGCTGCTGTTAGGTTTTGAACTGGAGGGTCCTGGGTTAGATTTTTGGGAGGGTTGTGGGGATTGTATTTTCTGGTGATTAATTCCCCTGGCTTGGGGACAGGGTGTTTGTGTTGTCTTAATTAAAACTATTTAATCCGGTTCTATGGTTAATTGGTTAGCGTTCTAGGCTTTGATTTAATTTTTTAGCTTGGTAACAATTAAACAAAAATATATTACTTACATGAAAATGTCTAGAGACGAATCCCAATTGTTGCATTCTTCTTCATTAGCATGGTTAAAACTCTCCTGATCAGACATAGCAGCGAATGTAGCAGGTAAAGTAGCAGGTTCTTTTATACTGAATATGGAGGTCATCCAGTTACTGACAAAGCAGACAAACTGGGGCGTTGCCTCTGATTGTAAGGGTATATAAGCCGTGACATTATTGTTGTTAGCCAGAGAAGTCCACGAGTTTGTAGTATTCACATCGTTTTGCTGCAAAGATCGTCTATCAGGTAATATTGAACACAGTACTTTTAGTATATCTAACTGTTGATGGTTACACAGTTAACCTTAAAGATTTATCAAGTGGATAATAATAATATCAAATGGGTATATATAAAACTATTATTGCAACTAACAGTCATTACCAGGCTTGACGTCAGTCAAAAGAGATATTACCTTATCTCGCTCTATCCGACTGATTACTGGGACTAAGCACTGTTACGAGACTCCTCGTCTTAGCAAATAAGTTTTGTCTACACATTTGACGGTTTAGTCTAGAGGTTTGGATGGGGATGCGGGACACACTACTCAAGTGGATATATGAAACTATTATTGCAACTAACAGTCATTACCAGGCTTGACGTCAGTCAAAAGAGATATTACCTTATCTCGCTCTATCCGACTGATTACTGGGACTAAGCACTGTTACGAGACTCCTCGTCTTAGCAAATAAGTTTCGTATACACATTTGACGGTTTAGTATAGAGGTTTGGATGGGGATGCGGGACACACTACTCAAGTGAATATATGAAACTATTATTGCAACTAACAGTCATTACCAGGCTTGACGTCAGTCAAAAGAGATATTACCTTATCTCGCTCTATCCGACTGATTACTGGGACTAAGCACTGTTACGAGACTCCTCGTCTTAGCAAATACGTTTTGTATACACATTTGACGGTTTAGTCTAGAGGTTTGGATGGGGATGCAGGACACACTACTCAAGTGGATATATGAAACTATTATTGCAACTAACAGTCATTACCAGGCTTGACGTCAGTCAAATGTGATATTACCTTATCTCGCTCTATCCGACTGATTACTGGGACTAAGCACTGTTACAAGACTCCTCGTCTTAGCAAATAAGTTTTGTATACACATTTGATGGTTTAGTCTATAGATCAGGTTTTGAGTTAATGTGCTAATAAATAGAGGTGGAGGGTACCTGAACCTTTTTTAATAGTTTACCTAAACACTTTATAATTAACTTTCAGAACCAATATGTCTGCAATAACAATTGCAAATTCCATTGGCAGAGCAACAGGCCTGGAGACTAAATATTTACAGGACCTGCCAGTTAACGAGTCCTATTTGGTGACAGCTGTTCGCAGGGTAAAAACAAAATATGGGGGAAGAATAGTTTGTGAACTAGAAGATATCGCTGTCGTCTTACCTGCGAGGTTCATGGAACTCAACGACGAAGCTGTAAATGACCTCAACAAAGGAACCATCTATCTAAAATATTTGGGACTGGAAAATAAAAGATGTTTGGTAGAATTTATTGAAGAAACAAATAAAATTTAAAATTTGTTAATGTTAAAACAGAATTTGCAGAGACAATAAACTTTTTTTTTCATTCTCTGCAAACTGTTCAGTGATTTGCTGTTCTTGTAGTAAATGTAATTACTGTAAGTGTCATGATGTCAGCACCAGAACTTAGTTGGCAGGAGGTGGATAGTTGTTTTTATAACAAGTTATGTAGCACTAAAATTAATAATGATGCTAAATTTTTAGACCCAAATGAATTTTTAAACGCTAGCTCCAACATTTTTAAAAATAAAATGCAAGACTGTTTAAGAGAACATGTAGCGTTAAAGGTTAACGCTGAGTTAGGCCTATTATGTGATTTTGTTATTTTAAAACAAGGTGTGGAAATAACAAAACCTATTTATTTACATACAAAAATGTGTGAATTGTACGGCACTGATATTATACACAGTTGGTATAGTAAAAACATTGTTGATAAGCTCATGACGCACTTTGCCGAGTTTCAAGAATTGGAAAGCGGCAAATCACTGGAAGCTATCAACCATTTTAAAATTAATGTATGCACCTTTGATCCCATGAACAGTGGTTCAGCTCATGTTAATTTACCTAAACAGTTGGAAAAACATCACGCAGTCATCAATGTGGATAATAATGACGTTTTTTGCTTTGTTTGGTCCTTGGCTGCTGGGTTGTCCTGCAACTAAAAATGTTCAAAGAATGGGAAAATATCACCAGAAATTTATGGAATTAATTATCAGTCTAAATTTAGCAGACATAGAATTCCCAATGGACCTCAACGCCATTTCTCGTTTTGAATCTAAAAATCTTCTTTACTCCATTAATGTATACGGAGTTGAAGGGGACAAAGTTATTGGTCCATTTTATGTGACAAAGGGAAAAAAAGAAAAGCATTTGAATTTACTGTACATTGAAGGGGAATTGTGCAACCATTATTGTTATATCAAATATCTTTCTAGACTAGTTCGTTCACAAGTTTCAAAAAAAAAGGGTATATATATGTGATCGCTGTTTGTAATATTTTACTACCAATCAAAAGTTGGCAGCACATACTATTGACTGCATCACACAACCAGCGGTAAAAATTACATTTCCAAAAATGGATAAAGCCAGTATGAAATTTCAAAATGTGTCTCGTCAAGAACCGCTTCCATTTACAGTATATGAAGATTTTGAATGTTTAACCACACCCATTGACACATGTAAACCAGATCCGACGCATCCGTACACTCAACAAGTACAGCAACATGTGCCATTCAGTTGTGCCCTAAACGTGATTTGTTCATACGACCCTTCACTTTCATACTTCAAATCTTATTGCGATGCAGATGCTGCTGCTTGGTTTTTAAATGAATTGGACGCCTTGGCAGATCGGGTGTACAATATCCTGCAAAATCCAATTCCGCTTCGAATGTCGGACGCTGACGAGGCGGTTTTTGCAACAGCAACCACTTGTCACATTTGTCAAAAACCAATAGCACCTTGTGACACGCCAGTGAGAGACCATAATCGGTACACTGGCATATTTAGAGGAGCGGCTCATAGTGTATGTAGTGTATTTTAATGCAAATCCGTATTTTTCTGTGCTTTCTGATAATCCAACCTTTTTTGCGTTCTGACCATACCCTCAGTCCCAAAGGTGACGGATTACAGGGGTTGTACTGTACTTGTTTTGTATATATTTGGTCAAGTTGGAGTGTGGAATTATTTTCACCTAGGTTGGTACTGTACCATTATCCTCATTTTGGCATGATGAATAGTGCAGCGCGACTTATATTTTGAAGCCCAGTGCGAGTCATAATTGTGAGCTGAGCAAAGTGCAGCTGGGAGATTTCGGTATTTTCCGAGTACCGGCGAGCATGCACGAAGTCAGTGGAACGGAGCACCATCATGGCGACTATTGACCCAGTTTATTGATCGAACAATAGGAGTACATTTTATTAAGAATAAGAAGAACGGAGAATAACATGCAAGATTTGCAGTATTATACATGATGTAAGATCATAACATGATATGTATTTTGATATATATACATGTTAATAATTTGTATGAAACGTTTTAAGTTACGGATTACATCCACCAATGCGATGGCAGCTTGATCCTTATCGCACCGTGGTGGGGGAAGCAAGAGCCTAGCTGTAATCATCCCCGCACATCTGTGGGCAGACCGCTTTTCATATTGCATGAATGTACATCTCATGAGGAGAACTTAAAACGCGTTTCGTTACATACAGTGCGACGCGATTACTATATCAAACACTTTTGATATTTCGACAGAGTAAGTGTCGAAGGACTCGGTTCGTTTTACACAAGATGCAGTCTTGTCAGGAAGCACACGCGAGTGGAACTTGTGTTGTTCACCTACAAAGTCATACGTTCATTATACCATGTGGACTTTAAAATATACTGTTACAAGGATGAACGTTATAAAGAACTTTTACTACAGTACGATAAGCTGTAAGTCACGACAGTGAACTTCATTCTCTAAAGCAGTGCTATACATTCTTGTATATGTTATTTAACACGCAGCAATGTTGGTGGAACTTTGAACATTGCTCCTCATTCACGAACGACATATTCTTTAACAAGATGTCGAGAGGAATACAGTAATTATAATGCTGTATATTTCATTAATCATGGCAGGTTAATAGCACAGTAGCATGAACACTGCTGAACCGGCAAAGTATCGAATATTTCAGTGAAGTATTGCCATGAATCAGGTAATGACTAGTGCTCATTGTGGGGCCACTTGTGTCCAGCTGACTAGTGGTTCTCAATGCTGTTAGCAGCGGTAGTCATCCGTGTTCGGTTTAATAACATTTCGGTTCGATATGAATACCGCGATACTACGGGGGAGCGATAACTGACCGTTCATCCACGATGGATGATAGCCTGTTAAACCGGGGGGAACATGCGGAGTGGAGAAGGCGTTCCATGATCCGATTCCCGACGACCTGGGGAGTCCAAGTTATTGCTACAGCTGAGGAAAGATGTGATATGCAGGGCATATCAATGCTCTCATTGGAACTTCTAGATTCAACAAGGTACAGCACATTTAGTCTCGTCCTTCGTAGTAGAGTGTAGACATTCCAATGCTAATTTCTGCCATTATTTCTAGTGTATTTTGTTTGGAATAGTATGTCGAACTATAAAATTTAGACATGACGTTCTAATTATGACTGATTTTATAATCGACAGGTTTTAGATTCCAATAAGGAATGCAACCATTTTTCACTTTGTATTTAATGATGTTTAATTAGGTTTCACAGTAAATTCAGTAATATTTTTATTGAAGCTTTCTTGGTGTAGTGAAGAGGATTTCGATAGGCACGTTTGTGATTTTGCGTTTTTATCAACGTGGTGAACTCTTATTTTTTGTCAGTTTTTGACATTTTTTGCATCTGTAGACTCTGGTATGAGCTACATTTATCACTGAACTTCTGGAATATTGTACATTCGAGTGAGTCGTTTCGGAATGTAATGCAGACTTTGATAGCAAGTTATAAGCTTTGTGACGCTTTTCTATAGAGGAGTTTGATCCTTTGCTTCTGCTAGGGGCCATTCTATGTACTTTTGAAGGATAGAGACTTGTATTGTTTTCTAACCGGTCAATTGCGCTAATTGTTATGATTACCATCTCCGGTGGTGTAGAGACTCTACTTGTTTTTCTGGAATTCATTTGTGCAGGGGTGTACCAAACTTTCGCCAGGTAAACTTTCTCTTCGTTTATTTAAATTGTGATTTTGATTCAAGATAGCCTCATGTGTGAAGGCATAGTTGAGATCCATGTCCGATGGAATTTATTATCGTAATTAATTCTAGTCTGTTGACTATTGAAGATTCTGAAACAACATTTACTTTTTTAACTAGCGTATATCCCAGATTTAATGAATGTATAAGTATGTTGTTGTTTCCTATGGCTAGCCCGGATTCCAATCCATCAGCTTTCTTGCGTTCTAATAGAGTTGTGTGAGGTTTCCAGAAGTTCTAGCAGTCACATCAAGATTGTTGCAATGTAGCAGGTGCCTCTTATCAATTTTACTTCCAGGTTCATGACAAAGTGTGCATTCTTCAGATCTCAGGATGTTGATTCGTTTCAGATGAGCTGCAAGGCAGTCGTGGCCAGTGTTGAGTCTGAAGAAGGCTACAGCTTCTCTTCTTGGTGTTAATTTATATTGATCCCATTTAGCATCAATGTCTTTCCATAATTTGGTTTCTACTGTTTTCTTTGCCATTTCTTCATACCTGTTTTTGATAGTATTTTTCAACATCCTTTTTGCTGACATAAAATCAGTCTGACTGACAGGTTGTTGTAGTGTGGTACCTTTTTTCGCTAATCTATCTGCCTCTTCATTTCCTGCTATTCCAACATGAGAAGGGATCCACTGAAATGAGATCTGTTTGTGGAGTCTTTGAAGGGTTTTTATCATACAAAAAATTTCTTTCAGTTCTTTATTTTGGGGCTTATAATTTGACGAGATGGCTTGGATGGCTGCTTTTGAATCTGTAATGATAACACATTTTTGATAATCAATGTTTCTGCCTAATAACTGATGGAGTGC
This sequence comes from Meconema thalassinum, assembly GCA_946902985.2. NCBI lineage: Eukaryota > Metazoa > Arthropoda > Insecta > Orthoptera > Tettigoniidae > Meconema > Meconema thalassinum. Next base: position 1,216,625,858 of record OX336388.2, read on the forward strand.
ATGTGAAATTGCTCTTATCTCAGCATCAAAGTTTGTTTTGTTTTGGCCTACTGGGAAGTAGAGTGAGAAGAGAGATGAATGTATTCCTGCTCCAGTTCTATTTTCTTTGTCTTGTGAGCCATCTGTAAATATTTTTAGCCATTGATTAGATGGATATCTTTCTTCTATTGTACAGAGGGCCAGTTGTTTTAGATCTTGTGGTGAAGAGTCTTTCTTGCAGACCTCTTCTAACAAAGTAAGATCTGTAGTCACTTGTATATATTCAATGGGGTTGACTGGCATACAGTGTGGTTCAAGTTTTATTTGCAGATTGCTCTTATTGATATATTCTTTGGCAAGACTTATGGGATCTTTTTGTGTTTTAAGATTGGGGCTAGAAACTGTTTTTTTGATCCATGTCATTTGAGGTAGTCTTTGTATACTGAGATATGCATTGGCTGTTTGATGTTTCATCTCTTCTTCTATTGGTAAGTTGTGGGTATATAATAGGTGTGGTTTTTATTGCATCTGTTATGATTCGTAGGGCATTATTCTGACACCTCTCGAGGCGATCAATGTTTGACTGGGGTGCTGTAGAGAGTACTTCACTGCCATATTTTATGATAGGTTTGATGTAAGTATTGTAGGTTTTGTTGAGAGTGTCTTGAGTGCTCCGCCAAGTAGCTCCTGCTAGTCTCTTCAGTAATTTCATCCGTTTGCTTACCTTATCCTCCACATGTTTTATGTATTTGGTCCAGTTCAGCTTCTTGTCCATGATGATACCTAGGTACTTTGTACTTTCACTTTTTGGAAGGTCTTGATTACTAAATTTGAGACTAAAAGTTGGATTGTGGTGTCTCAGGGAGAAAAACTGGTATACTGTTTTGGAAGTATTGATTTCCATATTATTGTTTTCAGTCCAGTTTTTGAGTTTTATAAGTGCCGGGTTCATTCTGTGTTCAAGAAGCATTTGCTGATTTGGGCTGTTACGTGCTGTGGTCCAAATGATAACATCGTCTGCAAACATGCTGATATTCACATTACCTACTTTCTTTATTGTTTTTGGAAGATTGTATAAGTATAAGTATGTTTTGATTAAGGAAAAATCATTGTAATTCAGTTTTTGAAAGCATAGGTGTTAATTCAAAAAGGATAATTTGATTATTAAGAGAATCCAATCTACATAATTGAAAAGTAATGTAACACTCTGTATAAATTCTAACAACGATGTAATAATAATAACAATACGTCGAAAATGAAATTTGTCGTTCACTAGTGAGGGTGACCAATATGTGCAATTAAATATGTTTATGACATATAAATCTTGAATTGAGTGCTCAGGGGAGTACAAATGTATAAGAATAGAGCCGTGTGGAGGCATTAAGAATGGAGTTTATATTAAAATGAATATTAAGTGGTATTCAATGGAAATTAGTCCATGACAAGTGGTATTTAGAGTCAAGTATAATTTGACTGACTTTCAGATTTAATTTATCGTATCATTACAAGCGTTTTTTCCGTTGTTTAGAAGCACGCAAGCTATAATATAAGAGGTTAATACATGGGTTGGAGAATATTAAATTTTAATATTCTGGATTTAATCACTGTGCTGACAAAGGTTTTACAGTTATCCTGATCAGTTAATTTTGATGATTACTGATATCATTAAGGTAATGTTAACCTCTTCTGAGCTTTATTGCTTGGTCGGAGAGGACCAATTTAAACATATTCACATCTGTGAAAATAATACTACTGAAACTTATTCTAATAGAAGGATGTTGAGTCATTGCTTGCGAAATAGAAGAAAAGACACACTAGGAGTGTGCCACTTGTATATTAATGTATATTTCTGTAAATAAGGGTATATTACAATTTGTAGGCTAAAATGACCTACTTAAACGTGGAATTAATTTTAATAATGCTGTTGGAGCACTATTTGTGTCATATTAGGGTGTTAATTTGAATAGATTTCAGTCTAATTAATGTCTTTAACCCCCTTAGCGTGTGCGGCGCAACGGTGCGCCCACTAGCCTGCTACGTTCACAGCGTGTACGGCGCAAAGGTGCGCCGTCGAATTTGAATCGCCCGCTACGTGGACTTCGCCATAGTTATTTATTTGCTCGTAAGATGGCAGGAAGAGGCAACTTTTGGCTACACTTCGAGATACTTATTATTGCCAGGAGGTGTCGCATATCTTCACAGTCATTTATTTTCCAGATCCCTGCACACGTGTTCCCGGTTTTGCGGACCGTGAGTTTGCTTGTAAACATGGCAAGTCCTGGCACAGTTATTGATGACAAAGAAATAGCTAATTTGCTCCATAATAGTGCCAACGGAAGTGATTCAGAGTGTGACAGAGATATCGAGGATGAGTTCGCTATAACTTCCAGTGAAGATAGTGACGCTGACCATGTAATTCGTGATAGAACGCCAAGAAATTCGAACACATTGGGCGAATGTGATATTGTCCCAATATTGACGTGCCGCTGACCAGGGATAATCAGGTTATTGAAAGTTTATAATATTATGTTATATGTTGTTGTTATTGTGTGTGTTTTTTGAAAACTTTTGCCAGTACGTTTGGAAATTATAGCGAAATGCATATGATACCCCGCTTACCATTGGGAGTAGGCTAGAAATAATGCACGTTGTGGGTGCAGCCCAGAGTTTCACAATATCACGCTTGAGGGGTTAATGGAATACAGTTCATCTAGTGGTGACTAGAAGCTGTGTTCACTTGACTTAGATTTTTGCTTCCATTTGAAGCAGCATTTGTTTTTTCTGGTTGTTTTATTATAGCAATCTTTTGCTATAATCCCTTGTATGAATAAATTTTGGATAGTTTCGTTTTAATTCTTTAAGTGTGATGCTTTATAGACGCGATAAGAGGCCACGTTAAGGAAACCATTGCAGGCATTTCAGTGTTTTTCCACGATTTTGAGATTACGTTTTTACGTTGTTCTTGTGTTCTTTCGAGCTAGATTTACTTTGCCATGGTCTTTCTTAACGTCTCCTCAGTTAGGTAATCCTTGTGCCCCATTATCCTAGTCACTTGCTGAGTAGAATCTGGGGGTTTTCTAGCCAGGGTTTTCAGGTTCTACAATCCAGTTACCATCGAGGGATCTCAACAAGCTGATGGTAGGTATTTTCGGGTACAGTACCCAGTTTATAAAATTTGATCCTGAATTTGATATTCTTCAGGAATAGTTGAAGTAAATTACATGTTCAGGATGGTTGCAGAAATTTCTTGTTATAGATTATTTATGACTTGATAAAAAAATTGTATTAGAGAAGGTGCAAAGCAAGTTGTTAATAGCAAAACTGGAAGAAAGTAGAACTGTAAACATGATTGGTGATAAAATAAAGCATAAGATGGCATAATGTATTTGTAAAAACACAAAAATTAGGAAGTTACGAGAAAGTGTAGCCCAGAAGAAGCAACTGTGTCCTCAGCTAATCAGCTACCATCCCTGCACCACAGACAACCAATCAGCAACATTTCCCCACCACATTCAGCCAGTCTGTGACCTTCCACTACCACAGGCAGCAAATTGGTGACAAACCCATCCCTCTCCGTTAAATGGCAGCATTGAGAACACCCAATCATTCGCATTTGTAAGAGTAACAGGGAGACACATTTATATTGAACTATTTGCAATGATGCCAGCTCTGCCCGTTTTCACAGAGCAACCCATATAATACGAACTGATAATAATACTAAAAACACCTTGTTTTATTCCCTAGGATATCCTGTGAAGAACCATAAAAAGAGCAGAGTTTACTTACTGCCCCACCATATTTGTCATACCAATGAACATTTTATGGCTCAAGAGTATTCATCAGAGGGCCACAGTCACATCTGAAATCAACATATCCTTCTGTAGTTCATTGCTGCTTCAGACACGTACATATTATACAGGAATATTTGTTGTTTCAATGGAGGGGCTTGGACATCATGGTATTTTAGTCCCATGCACTTGGGTGTGTGTGTACAATGTATCTGATAACCTGAGGTGTAATAGTGTGTGTATTTGTGATTCAGGTGAGGATTGGGAAGGACACAGTCATGGCCTGGAGTAGGAGTGGAAGGAAAACCACTTCCAGGATGGCCAAGATGGGAATTGAACCCAGCTCTTTTCAGTTTTGCTTCACAAGGCTGAGTGTACCCCATTCCAGCCCTGAGACCAGAATTAAATTTCTTGGCAGAGCCAGGATTCGAACCCAGACCTCCGGGGTGACAACCAAGAACGCTAGCTGTTACACCACAAGGTGATCATACAGTATTAGTGCAGGAACTCTGTCAATATAATTACCTGTTAATAATATTACTAGTATGTCAGAAATTAATTGCCCTATTCAGGTCACTGATAACGACCAGGTTTGATTACCATTAATGCACAAGTTTTGAAATGAAAAGCAACATCCTGCAATATGGATTGCATATAAAGTGAAAATCCCATGAGTTACGGGCTAAATACACGATTTCGAGTCACATAAAAATGACAAGCTTTTTCAAGGCTTATTTTGAAATAAATAATTGTAAAATGAATTAACTTGTTCTTACAAAATGAATATGTTGAACATCTCATCACAAATTAAAAGCTTATCACACTAATATAAACTGCACAATTTTCTAGAAATTATGTATCAAAAGAAACTTTCAGTGATTACAAGCATCATGTGAACAATAATGGTCAGCGAGTAACAAACTTGCCAAACCTTCTTATACATTCACCTCACCTGATGATATTGGTACAGTCATATGCTCCACCAATGCCCACTTCCATAATGGCTACATCTACTTTCTCAGCCAGAAACACATTAAATGCCATCACAGTTAAGAATTTGAAATATGGTGGCATGTCACGCTCATTTTCCTGAAAGAGACCATGGATAAAATATAGTTTTACAAAGTTACATGCAGGGTTGTATTCCTTTCAAAATATTATTTTAGGATAAGAGTGACACAGATCTCACCTTCTTCTTATGCAATTTATTATAGACAATCCAGAAATACTTGACGAATTCCTGCTGACTGAGGGGTCGACCATTGATTCGAATTCTCTCCCTGACTGCCACAAGATGTGGAGAAGAATAAAATCCAGTTTTGAATCCATTCTGACGAAGAATAGATTCACAAAATGCACAAGTTGAACCTTTTCCTTTTGTTCCTGACACATGGATAACAGAAAGACCATCAAGTTGCTCCAGAGTTACACCAGATCTGGAAGCAAAAATGGAACAATATTCGTAACTCCTTACAATGGAAATGTAGTGCACAATGATTTTGAATACATGAGTGGGTTCTCTGAAATGTATGCCCATATAATCTTACTAACACACACACACTATCAACAAGAGCACATTTAAAGCAGTTCCAGTGAAGATGTGGCGAGTCATGATGATCTTGAAAACAATCTATCACTGGGTTTGGTTTTGAACAACCGCAGTAAACTTCACAAAGCAAAACACTACAGGTTAGGGCTTGTACTTAGCTACACAACACCACCTAACAGCTGGAAAACCGCATTTGGTACTTATATGGTCATGATAAATGATGATTATGATAATTGTTGTTTTAAGGGGCCTAACATCTAGGTTATCAGCCCCTAAAGGTCTGGGTGATAGCGAAAATGACAATGAAATGGAAACCATAAGGAAAATTAAGCGAGACTGAAAATACACACAAAAAGGAACTCAGATTGAAACGACTCACAAAATGGAGAGTGGTAATACTTACAAAAGGGAATTTAGAAGAAAAATACTCACAAAAGGAATAATTGAAAAATACGCACAAAATGTAGTTTAGGTGAAAAATACGTACAAAATTCAATGTAGTCAAAATACTTACAAAATGCAATTGAAATTCAAAATACTTACAAAAGGCACATGAGATTGAAAATATGTACAAAATGCAACTGAGGTTCAAAATACTTACAAAGTGCAACTGAAATTGAAAATGCACAATGCAAGTTAGATTGAAAAAGGCTGGTTCAGATTCAAAATAGGCTACTCACAAAGTGCAATTGAAATTCAAAATAGGCCTACTTACAAAATGCAATTGAAATTGAAAATGCTTACAAAATGTATGGTAGATTCAAAATACTCATTTGGATTCACACAAAGTGCAATTTAGACTGAAAATACTTACAAAATGTAATTTAGATTCAAAACACACACAAAATGCAATTGAGGATCAAAATACAGTACTTACAAAATGTCCACCATACAAAATGCAATGTAGATTGGAAATACTTCCAAAATGCGGTTGAGGTTGAAAATACAAAATGCAATTGAAATTCAGAAAACTCACAAAAATGGTACCATACATTCAAAGACTTACTAAAAAGCAATTTAGATTGTCAATCCTTACAAAATGCAATTGAGGTTGAAAATACTCGCAAAATGCAATTTTGATCGATAATACTTACAAAATGCAACTTAGATTGAAAATGCCTACAAAATGTAGTGTAGATTCAAAAAATTTGCTTAAGGTAATTTAGATACACGGGGAGCCAATTAACAAAAACAGTGCGGGAATTTTAAAGAGAAAAGAGAAAACAAGAGGTCTGACTCCTCTAAGAATGAGGGATCAGAAAAGATGAGACAAGGGCCAATTAAGGCAGGAAAGTAAATGACTCCCTAGGCCTCGCATACCCTAATACAGCCAGGGTCGGAAAAGAACAAGAGTGGACCAAGGGAGGTCGACAGAAAAGAAGACGGAGAGGAGCCCGGCACAAGTAAGCGGAAGCAATGCCGGACTCAGCCGGGGTCCCGTGGTCGCCAACCCACATCCCACTAGATGTGAGCCCCTGGGGGTAGTCATGATAAATAAAAATTTAAATATGCCCGACAGCGGGTCTTACCGACATGATGCTGTTGAGGTAACCGTACATCACCCCAATAGATGTACCTTTATCAAGCAGAGAGAAAGTGTCTACATGCAATAGCTCAGATGGTAAGAGCATTGGGTGAGAAATCGAAAGGTCCCACATTCGAGTTTTGATTTTAACTCTCTATTTTAACATCTTGATGGATTGTACTTTAACGTACAAAATACAACCGAACAGTTGAAAACCCGCATTTGGTATTTAAATGGTCGTGAAAAATGCAAATTCCAATTGTATGTTGAGTTCGGCAATGTGTCTTTGGCCAGCAGTACACGTCCCTTTCTTTTACAAATGTACTATTTTACACAACAAATCTAGCGAATAGAAACATGTTTCACAACATGTCCCACTGTTACCTCAGCAAAAAATATCACTAAACCAAATGTATTTTTCAACTTTCTTTCGTATCTTAACGTGGGTAACAGTACTCATGAAAGAAGAGAAAGGCACACAACTCATTTTCCCAGGAATACTAATACTCCCAGCATGGTGTGACTCTCCATTGACAGGTTAAGGCATTTAACTAATTTGAATCTACTAGTATACACAGATCCTGGTGCTTAGCTCTACAATTTCCCACCCCACTCCCTCGGTATACTGCCGCAGCGCAAAACATTGTCATGCTGAGCGTGTCTATGTAAGGAAGTATTAGACACCTTCCCTGCACCGCTCTACACCCCACTCCTATCGCCGAGCTTTTAGGTTGAGTGCACAGCTGCGTGCCAGTATCTGTAAAACTCAGTTGCTCCCTCCTGAACATCATTTCCTACACATTACTGGTTGCAAGTATGTTCAGCCTCCCTGCTATTATGCCCCACATATTTATGTATGAGTTGTTAATTTATTGAGTGTGCATTCAATGAGACTTCAAATGAGGTAACATATTTGCCTGCAGGAAGTGTAGATAGATCTGCACGAAAACCAATCCAGGTTGTTGCCAGCACCAGGATTTGAACCTCACATCTCCAAACTGCAGTTTCCCATTCCAGTCATAGTGCTTGAATTAATGCAGACAGCTATGCTGCTGGATGCACAAGATTCTCTTGACCTGTATCTCATAGAGCTGCTAGAGAATAAAGCCCCTCAAACTAATCTGAACATAAGCACATCTCAACTGACCTTACCTAGACAGGTACTTCAAAGTTTCTTCCAAATTTTTTGCCTGCACAGCATGGCTACGTCGATCTCTTTTTTTATAATCTTGTAACAATGCTGCATTTGTCTGTAGTGAATTCAATGTCTTTACAGCTTTCTAGAAAAAATGAGAAAGCTTTTTAAAAGTAGGCCTGTCACCAGAACATAATGATGTGTTTCCAGATGCATACATGGTGATAATCATTTAAAATTTCAATCAGATAGCCAGAGGGCAGTACACATGATTATTGAATTTAAAATTGCCTTAAATATAAATAACAAAGGAAAAGAAGGGATAAATCTTGCATTGTAACTTCTTCTAATGGCAGATGTTTTCACATAAGCATGTCTCATATTCAACGTATTAAGATTTACTTGTGTAGAACACTATTTACAGAAAGAGCTTATCAAGTTGATGCTTAGAACATGAAAAAATAGAATGCATAAACAAATACTTAAACTTCGAGAGCAATGTGCCACAACAATATATGCCAAACAAGTGCATATCGGTTACAATTACTTGAATTTTCATACAGGTTATTGAAATAATAATGTACATTTACCGCCCAGCTGCAATAAGGTCCCTCTAATGATTTCAGATATTTCTCAACTCTCATTTCTCTTTAGATACAAATTAGATGCTGGTGGTTTTAATAATTTAATAAATTTGACATGAAAGGTTGGTTTACTTACAGAGTAATTATTTGTTTAGAGCACCTTTGGCAAAATTTCACAGATGTTATGTGCTGCTTGCATGCAAGTAATAAGCAATCTCAACACGGTTTGTTCTAGGATAGCTGGTTCCTCTGTTGAGGCAGAATATAGACAACTTCGCATGGAAGATCAAGAAGGAAGTGCGCAGACCTCTGCATGCATGTAAGGGCTCTTCACACAAGTACATTTCCTGGCCAGGGAAAGATCTTCCAGCTAGCCACACAATTCCCCCTCTACATTCTCAGCAATGCTTTCCTATCTCCACCTCAGTGGAAAAAAAGTCACGTTCCTCCCATCTGGAATTAATACTGACAAATCAGTCCAACAAGTCCCACAAGTCCAACCCCTCCTCCACGTGGTGGGAGACGGGCAACGGCATGAAGTAGGGGATTGCCTGTAGGTGTGAAGTACAGTGGGGACTTTGTGTGCCCCGGGACCGCTACGGTAGCTGTGAAGGCTCTATGGGAACCCTGAAAAGTGACGGCTGACGGGGCTCTGGTGAAGCTACGTTAGGCCTAGCAAGCCAGTAGGGGATATCATATTTGCTTTCAAACCAGGAACAGGCCTCGGAAAGGACGGATGCAAACGACGACGACCCGGATATGCTAATGGACTACGAGTTGGGACATTAAACATACAGACACTGACAGGAAAAGTGGAGGAGATTGTAGATGTGATGGAGAGAAGAAAACTGGATGTACTGGGCTTGGCAGAAACAAGATGGAAAGGAGAAGGTCGCAGAAAACTGAGGAAAGGGTACCGGTTGTACTGGAGTGGGAACAGTGAAGGAAGGAGCAGCGGAGTAGGAGTAGTTGTGAGAGATGGAATGAAGGAAGAGGTAAAGGGAATAAGTGACAGGATCATGAAGATCAGAGTAACTGTAAAGGGAAGAAGCCTGGAGATAGCCCAGGTATATGCCCCTCAAGTTGGATGTACAGCTCAAGAGAAGGAAGACTTTGAGGAGGAGCTACAACAGCAGTTGAATGGTCAGAGCATCATTGTCATGGGAGATTTGAATGCACATGTAGGAAGTGAAGCAAGGATATGAAAATGTATTGGGAGCAGAAGGATGGGGTAGCAGGAATGAAGAAGGGAGAAAGTTGCTGGATTTTTGCAAGAGAAACGGTTTAGTGGTAGGCAACTCCTGGTTCCGGAAGAAAGAAAGCCACAAGGTAACGTGGTACAGCAGTGATTTAACAAAGAAATCTTTGGTAGATTACATGCTGTACGATTGGGAAATGAAGAGAAGTGTCAGAGACATAAAGGTAATACCATCAGAGGCCTTAGATAGCGACCACAGAATACTTGTAATGAACCTGGGAGTTGTTAAAGATAGCAAGAGGACAGAGTACCAGGAAAGGAGAATCAAAGTATGGAAACTCAAGGAAAAGGAAGTCAAGGAAGAATTCCAGAAGATAATAAGGGAAAGGATGCCAACAGACAATCCTAAAACAGGGGAAGAGGAATGGAAGCAATTCAAAAACACACTGGTGGAAGCTGCAGTGGCAGTATGTGGAAGAACAAGCAACAGAAAGCAGTGTAAAGAGACACCATGGTGGAATGAGAGAGTAAAAGATGCTGTGGGAAGGAAGAACAAGACTTTCAGAGTGTGGTTCCAGGAAAGAACTGATCTGGCAAGGGAAGATTATAAGATAAAGAAGAAAGAAGCAAACAAGATTGTCGCAGAGGAGAGGAAGAAGTGGATGGTAAAGTGGACAGAGATGATGGAGGAAGACAGCAGAGGAAATAAAAAAGTACTTTATGGTATGGTCAAAAGTAAGAGAAGAGGTCTGCGAGAGGATGTGGTAATGATGGACAAAAACGGAAATGAGGTACACAACAGAGACACTCAAGACAGTGTGGAAAGAGTACTTTGAGGATTTGCTGAATCCAAATGGTCATAGGGAGGAAGACAATGTATTGGAAGATGGAGAAGACAACACAGGAATGGAAAAGGACCTGACTTGGAGAGAAATGGAAATGGCTATAGACAAGATGAAAGGAGGAAGGGCACCAGGTGTGGATGAAGTGAGTGTTGAAATTGTGAAGGCAGCAGGGGAGGTTGGGAAACAGTGGCTGTACCGTGTGATGAGGGTGATATGGAAGGAGAAAAAGACTCCAGAAGATTGGAAGAAAGGATTGATTGTCCCAATATTTAAGAAAGTAAGCAGAAAGGGGTACAGAAATTACAGGGGAGTCACACTCATACCTCAATGTGCCAAGATATATGAAAAGATATTAGAAAGTAGAATACGAGCCAAAGTGGAGAGAAAATTTAGAGAGGAGCAGTATGGATTCAGACCTGGGAGATCAACAGTGGATCTTATATTTTCAGTGAGAGCTCCAGGAACACCACTACGAATTTGGAGAGGATCTGTTGATGGCCTTCCTGGACATCGAAAAGGCCTATGATAGTGTGTGTAGGGAGAAGGTTTGGAAAGCAATGGAAAACATGGGAGTGGAAAAAGAGACCGTAGGCAGAGTGAAGGAGATGTAATGTGGAAGTGGGAGTTGTGTGAAAGTTGGAGGGGAAAGAACAGACTGGTTCAGACAAATGAATGGCCTGAAACAGGGTAGTGCGCTGTCACCCCTTCTCTTTATTGTGGTTATGGACGAGGTAATGACACGGATAGCAGGAAAGATAGGAGAAGATAAGATGAAAGCAATGATGTTTGCAGATGATCTCATGGTCTGGGGAAACAAGGAGGAGGAAATTCAGGAGCAACTGAAGGCTCGGGAAGAAACAGTGGGAGAGTACGGATGGAAGTTCAACATCAGTAAATGTGAGATCCTGTTAACGACCAGGAAAAAGGACACCAATGAGTGGGATAACACTTGGAGGTGGACAGCTGAAGAAGGTGGAAAGTCTCAAGTACTTTGGAAGTTTAGTGGAGGAAAATGGGAGAAATGACAAAGAGATTACGGAACTTGGCAGACAGGCAGAAGCATTTCTGAGAAGCATTAGGAGCTTAGTGTGGAATAAAGATGTCCCACAAAAAAGCAAGGAAGTGTTATACAGAAGCTACTATATCCCGATACTGACCTATGCATCAGGAACGTGGACAATGAAGAAAAGAGACATAAGCAGAATACAGGCAGGTGAAATGAAGTTCCTGCGAAGTAGGATCGGAGTAACAAGAAGAGACAGGGTGAGGAATGAAAAGGTCAGGGAAATGGTGAAAGAGGAGCCCTTGCAAGGTAGGATTGAGACATCAAGACTGAGGTGGTATGGACACTTAAAGAGAATGGATGAGAAGAAGATTCCCAAGAGGATACATGAGATGCAGATGCAGAAGAAACGACCAAGCGGAAGACCAAGAGATAGATGGCTGAAAGGAGTGGAGGAATGTGTCAAGAAGAGAGGCGAGGACTGGACCAGAGTGACAGCGGAGAGGTGGTGGGAAGAAAAAACTACTGTCGACCCAAGTATTATGTGCACTCGAGTTTGAAGGTTGTTTCTTAAGTAACTAATAGACTTACATTAAATCCAATAACATCATCATTTTTGTCGTTCTATTTTACGTTAGTTCATGTAGGTTTGGAATTTTTAATTTATATTTTAATATTTTTTATCGCAGTTGGAACACAAAAAGTGCCCGTTTTTAAGCGTGTTTCAACCATGCGTCACATTTAAGAATTATTATCTCAAAAACCCGTCATCAGATCGAATCCAAATTTTAACACAATATACATTGGAATGTTGTATAACTGGTTTATTAATTTCAACATTTTGTGTGTCCAAGAAACAGAGTTGTTATCATTTTTTCAAGGTAACTTTTTCTCGGCTCGGGGTGGTTGGAAAATGTAGTTCTTGGTTGCGTTGTAATCATTATACATCAAAAAGTTATGTTGTATGATTGTGAAATACGTAGATTAATTAACTTATTTTATATCGGTTTGTATTTGTTCGGGGAAATAAGACATGGTTCACCAGCTAGCCGCCCCGGGAAAAGTTGTACCACGTTGCCAAGATGGAGCCCATATCGCAACATTGCGTGCCTCGCTCGGAAGTGATGAGCTCCATCTCAGCAACGCTGTACAGCTTTCCGCAGAGCGGCTAGCTGGTGAACCACGCCTTATTTCCCCGAACAAATACAAACCAATATAAAATAAGTGAATTAATTTACGTACTTCACAGTCATACAACATAACTTTTTGATGTATAAGGATTACAACGCGATCAAGAACTACATTTTCCAACCACCCCGAGCCGAGAAAAAGTTACCTTGAAAAAATGATAACTCTGTTTCTTGGACACACAAAATGTTGAAATTAATAAACCAGTTATACAACATTCCAATGTATATTGTGTTAAAATTTGGATTCGATTTGATGACTGGTTTTTGAGATAATAATTCTTAAAAGGGACGCATGGTTGAAACACGCTTAAAAACGGGCACTTGTTGTGTTCCAACTGCGATAAAAAATATTAAAATATAAATTAATAATTCCAAACCTACATGAACTAACGTAAAATGGAACGACGAAAATGATGATGTTATTGGATTTTATATAGGTCTATTGGTTACTTCACAAACAACCTTCAAACTCGAGTGCACATAATATTTTGGTCGACAGTAAGTGGCGAGGCTTATGTTCCAAACAGACCCAGCCTGGGGCTGGAAACTGTACAAGATGATGATGATGATGAAATCAGTATTGACTCCTTTTGTTATCCAACCTTATATCAGTTCAGTAACATTCCAAATGCTCTTAACCATAATCTAGAATTAATATTCTCAAATTTTTCCTTAATTGTTACCCCTAGCTCAGATGTTCTAATTCCAGAGGATAAGTACCAATTTCTTCTAGATATTGATTTCAAGTAGGCAGTTGACCATCAACCTCTTTCAAGCAACTATAGCCATCACAATTTTGATAAAGGAAATTATATCGGTCTCAATAACTATTTAGCAACAATACACTGGAGCTCTGCATTGAAAGAACAAGACATAAATTCTGCTGTACGCTAAGCATCTTTAACTCTATTCTATATGAAGGTATCGATAGATTTATTCCTCTTGCTTATTAGAAGGACCCATGTTTCACAAAGTGGTTTAACAGTGAACTAAGAAACAGTGTCTTACAGAAGAAAGCGAACCATGCCTTATACAAAATGTTGGCAGCACTCATGATAACTATGCCTTCTCAGAGCTTATAGCCAAATGTAAACACTTGTCCTAACTATGTTATGCTTAGTATTTAAACAAAATTAGATCTTATCTATCCAGTGACCCAAAAGCTTGTGGGCTTTTATTAAGACAAAAAAGAATGATAGAGGCATTCCTGGTACAGCTTATGCTGACAAAGTGAACGAAAGTGATGTACCAGGTATTGTCAACCTTTTTGCTAAACATTTCTCCCCAGTCTATAAGGAATCAATAGTTAACACCCAAAAATTTGAAACTCCCTTCTCTATTACCGTCTCCACCTGCCGGGTAGAAAATAGTGATATTTATAATAAATTAGAGAAACTCTCAAATAACAAATCATTTGGTCCTGATGGTCTCCCACCAATTCTATTAACCCTCCGTCGGGTGCATCGCACCTGAGAGATGAACAAGCAATGCTTTGTTCTACTGGTCGGAGATGGGGGGGAAGTGGTAGAGCCAGTCTTCCTTCTATCTTCCTGCCCCTTCTCAGCCAGTGTGTTGCTAACTGAGATCAGGCACGGTTCTGTGTTACAGTCAGCGATTTCATCTCTCAGATGTATTGCGCCCCGAGTGGTTTCTCTCATAAGTATGGCAAGTAGTGAGCCTGGTTTGAACTTGAATAACGCAAAAGTTGTTGTAGAAGTTCAGCAAATGTTACTTTTCTACACAGTACGATAAATGTTTATATGCGGACTGATTTTTTTATATGCCTATATAAAAATGTGTAGGACTTGCACAATATTAATATATATGTAGGTCCTTGATGAATATTGTATATTATTTTCAAACAAGTGAATAAATTAGGTAAATTTATCAGTAATGAAGTTCATAACACAAAACAAAACCAAAATTTGAAATGCAATGTCACACGAGCTTTATCAAAATTTACATCTCACAGATGCATTGCGCCCGTTCATGTCTCGGATGCATTGCACCCGACCGGAGGGTTAAAATCTTGTCGATTCATTATAACAGAACCATTGTTCATCTTATTTAACCTCTCTCTTGGAACTGGTAAATTTCCTGATATATGGAAGAGTAGCTATGTAACTCCTGTCTTGAAAGGTGGTGACAAATCCAATGTTAAAAATTATAGAGCTGTTTGTAAGTTATCGTTTATACCCAAATTATTTGAATCTTTAATTACTGACAAAATTACATCCCATTTTCCCTCCTACATAATTGAACAGCATGGCTTTATGCCAGGTCGATCAACATGTACAAATCTTCTAGTTTATTCTGAGTACTTACTGAAAGTAGTAGAAGAGCACAATCAAGTGGACTGCATCTACACTTACCTAGCCAAAGCCTTCGACTCTCTCGACCATAAAATTCTTCTTTCAAAATTACAATCATATGGTATACAAAACCCTCTATTATCATTGCTGTCCTCATAACTTAGAAGGCAGAACTCAGATTGCTAAAATACTCCATTTCTTATCTCAACCAATAGCTGTCTCTTCTGGTGTTCGGTAAGGTACCCATCTTTCTCGTTTGTTATTTTGTTATATGCCTACCAGTCAAGCTGATGATGAGGATGTTGAAAAGGTCTACGAAGAAATAGACGAAATTCTGAGGTATATCAAGGGTGATGAAAATGTTATAGTAATGGGAGATTGGAATGCTGTGGTAGGAAAAGGGAGAGAAGGGAAGATAGTAGGAGATTTCGGATTAGGTGAAAGGAATGATCGAGGAAGCAGGCTGGTAGAATTCTGCACTGAGCATGAGTTGGTCATAGCTAACACCTTATTCAATAACCACAATAGAAGAATATACACATGGATGAGACCAGGAGATATAGGGCGTTACCAAATCGACTTCATTATGGTCAAGCAGAGGTTTCGAAACCAGATTTTGGATTGTAAAACATATCCTGGTGCTGACATAAACTCTGACCACAATCTGGTTGTAATGAAATGCAGATTAAAGTTGAAGAAACTGAAGAAAAGTCAAAAGCGAAAAATGTGGGCAATCGACAGACTGAAAGAGAAGGATGTAAACGAAAGATTCAAGAAGAGTATAAAGGAAGGACTAATGAAAAACCCTAAACAAACTTCAATTGCAGACGAATGGGCACTTTTGAAGAATGAAATAACAAAATCCGCAGAAGAAAACATTGGTAGGAAAGAGAGAATAGGTAGAAAACCGTGGGTCACTCAGGATATACTCGAATTGATGGATGAAAGGCGGAAGCACAAGAATGTAAGAGATGAAAAGGGGAAAGCAGAATACAGACGTCTGAGAAATGAGGTTAACAAGAAGTGCAAGGAAGCGAAAGAAGAATGGTTGAAAGAGAAATGTGCAAGTATAGAAAATTGTCTGAAATTAGGAAAAGTAGACACAGCTTATCGAAGGATTAATAATACTTTTGGGGAAAAGAAGACTAAGTGCTGTAATATTAAGGACACAAATGGAAAGCCTCTAACAGATAGGGAAGAAAAGGTTGAGAGATGGAAAGCTTACATAGAGAGTTTGTATAAGGGAAAGGAGATTGAGAATCATGTAATGGAAAGGGAGGAGGAAATTGATGAGGATGCGAAAGGAGATTTAATATTGAGATCAGAATTTGATAGATCTTTGGAAGACTTAAGCAGGAACAAAGCACCAGGCATAGATGATATACCGATTGAGTTGCTACGCTGCATAGGAGATGAAGGTCTGATCAGGTTATTTCACTTGGTGTGTAGGATTTATGAGATAGGTGAGGTACCCCCTGATTTCAAGAAGAATGTAATCATCCCTATACCAAAGAAAGTGGGAGCTGACAGATGTGAAGATTACCGTACAATCAGCTTGATTACTCATGCTTCAAAGATCCTGTCTAGAATAATTTACAAGAGGATTGAGAGCCAGATAGAAACGGAGTTGGGTGAAGACCAGTTTGGTTTCAGGAGAAATGTAGGAACAAGGGAAGCTGTACTAAGTCTTAGGCTGATTTTGGAAGGTAGAATAAGGAAAGATAAGAGAACGTTCATGGCTTTTGTAGACTTAGAAAAGGCTTTTGATAACGTTGATTGGACTAAATTGTTTGACATTTTGAAATCGATTGGAATAAAGTACAGGGATAGGAGGGTGATATACAATCTATACAGAAACCAGACAGCAGTCATTCGAGTTGAAGGACATGAGAGAGAAGCTGGTATTCAGAAAGGTGTAAGGCAAGGCTGCAACTTATCACCCATACTTTTCAATCTTTACATTGAACAAGCAATGAAGGAAATTAGAGAAAAATTTAAAGTGGGAGTGAAGACTCAAGGAGAAATAATTTCAACTCTGAGATTTGCTGATGACATCGTCATCTTGGCCGACAAGCCTGAGGATTTGAATGATTTTTTGAATGGTATGGACTCCGTCTTACGGAAAGAATTCATGATGAAAATTAATAAATGTAAAACAAAAATACTGGAATGCAGCCGAAATAAATCAGAAACCTCTATGGAGATCAAATAGGCAGGTGAAAAGCTGAAGAAAGTAGGAGACTTCTGTTACTTAGGAAGCAGAATAACCAGTGATGGACGAAGCAAAGAGGATATAAAAAGTAGGTTGGCTCAGGCAAGAAAAGCATTTCTACAAAAAAGGAATCTGCTGACATCGAATATAGATTTAGGTATTAGGAAGTCATTTTTGAAAGCCTTTGTCTGGAGCGTGGCGCTCTATGGAAGTGAAACTTGGACTATTGGTGTAGCAGAAAAGAGGAGAATTGAAGCATTTGAAATGTGGTGTTACAGGAGAATGATGAAGATCAGATGGGTAGATAGGGTTACAAACAAAGAGGTATTAAGACGAGTGGGAGAGGAGAGATGTTTCTGGCGACTGCTAATGAAGAGAAGAGATAGGTTGGTAGGACACGTACTAAGACACCCAGGAATAGCAAGCTTAGTTATGGAAGGAAGGGTCGAGGACAAGAACTGTAGGGGTAGACCAAGGTTAGAATATGTTAAACAGATTGCCTCGGATGTAGGGTGTGGTAGCTATGTAGAGATGAAACGATTAGCTCAGGACAGGGAGGCATGGAGGGCTGCATCAAACCAGTCAAAAGACTGAAGACTCCAACAACAACATTTCTCATCTTTATTAATGATATCAATACAGTTTTCAAACATGCCAAAATCCTCCTGCTAGCCGATGACACAAAGTTCTTTATGAAAGTTCAATCTCTACAGGACTTTAGGCGATACAGTACTTCTCCAGGAAGAACTTTGGCGTCTAGAAGAGTATTATTCTTTAAATGGGTTATTTCTCAATGAAACTAACTGTAAACTAGTTAGATTCTCAAAGAAGAAACATAATATTGAATTCTCTTATCACTTTCTATCATCTACTCCACTTCATATTGTTAGAAGTATTCGTGATCTAGTAGTAACATTTTCAGACACACTTAATTTTAATGAACATATGGAAAATATTAAAAACAAGGCATTGCAGAGATTAGGTTGCATAACTAGTTATTCCAAGGAATTTTGTGACTCAAATATTTATTTCCTACTGTACTTGACCCTCGTCAGACCCTTAATTGAATATTGTACACCGATTTGGAGCCCTTTCAGTAAAACACAAATTGAAAAATTAGAGAAAGTACAACACAAATTGCGTAACTTATCATTTTCTACACCCAATAACGAATCAAAACTACTCTGAAGCAATGATACATTTGAAGCTGCCAACTCTAAAATCCCATCATGATAATTTTTATATTCTTGATATGTACAAGATCATAAACTCTCAGACTGCCTAGAATTACTAAATGAAATCAATATCTATGTGTCGCCCCCTCCCCGTTCGATGCGCAAGCATCTTGTCTTTGAAACAAATAGTTCCATTGACAGAATGATGCGAATCTCTAATGGGGTAAGCATAGACTTACCGTATTCAATATTGATGAAAGACCCCTTAGACAGTATCTGTTTTCAAATGCACTAGGAAATCTGTATGAATAGATTGTACTCGTACATAAAGTAGACTTTGTATACTACATTGTAAATATTTGTATATATTCTTATTATCTTTCATCCCGGATAAAAGGAAATGGTGTAAGCCGTGAATAAAGATGTATGTACAGTATGTATTTCAGCCTTGCACAACAGTAGTAAATTCCATCCATGTAAACTTATGAACAGTGTGACCATCTGTGGGCTACAAAATACCGGTAAGGCTTTCTATGAAAGTGTGTTCTTATGTTAATCACACCTACTTTTAGAGATTATATCATGTTTGACCACCATCAACATCACAAGTCGTTTTACTTATTGCTAAGCGTCGTAACCCCATGAACTAACCAGCACCATCCCAGACAATTGCCAGCTTTTCTTAAAGCCTGCTGAATAGGTAGGCCTAAACCAGTGATCTTCGCAACTTGGTCTATTCACCTGCTCATGCTCTTCCCCTTGGTCTCATGTCTTCAATCTTCCTTTCCATGATTCAATTTTAGCCTATTTTCATTTTATGAAAAAAAAAATAGGCTTATGAGATCACCTTTTGTCCGTGTGTCTGTGTGTGATTCGTGTGTGTCCCCCTAATAACTTCTAAAAAGCTGGAGCGATTTCAATGAAACTCGGTAAGATCATAGCACCATTCTGGCCGACCCCGACCGTGCCCTTCAAATTTTATTGTGTCTCTCCAATCTAGCACGGCAGCTGTGCGAAATATTTCACCAGCATTCAGTATCTCCGAAACTATTACAGATATCACCCTGAAATTGTGTACGGTGATAAAGAGCACTACTAGAAGTTCACCTATGAGACTTTCAAAAACCTGGTAACTACAAAACCAACATGGCGGCCAAGCGAAATTGAGACTTTTAATAGACTTTTCTCGTGATTTAACCATCCAAACGTAATGAAATTTGGTACAGCAAATGTTTATACACATTGTAATGCACTGGCATCTAATTTAGTTCAATTGTTTACATAACCTCAAAATGGCGGTTGTGCGTATTATTTCATTGGCATTCTATATCTCCGAAACTATTACAGATATCACAATGAAATTTTGTACGGTGATAAAGGGCACTGCTACAAGTTTATCTATGTAACTTTCAAAAACCTGTAAAGTGCAAAACGAACATGGCAGCCAAGCGAAGATGAAACATTTTAATAGTCATTTCTCGTGATTTAACCATCTGAGCACAGTGAAATGTGGTACAGTAAATGATTGCATATTGTAATGGACTGGCATCTACTTTAGTTCAATTGTTTACATAACCTCAAGATGGAGGCTGTGCGAAATTTCAAAATTAAGTATTTATTTCTTGTGTCGTAATCATGCGATGGAAGTGAAAGTTTGAATAATGAAGCTACGCAATACTTTTCCTTTAATGGTACATAACTCTATGGCCTATACATATAACCATCCAAAATGGCGAGCATCCGAAATATTTTGACGGTTCTCAATATCTACGAATCTTTTACAGCAATCAAACTGATTTTTTAATGTTCATAGAGACTATGAACATTAAGTTCATCTATAGGACTTTCAGTACCCTGGTGAGCACAAATCCAGCATGGCGGCGAAGCGAGTTATAAATATTTAAGGGAACCAAGTACCCTTAAATGGGATGAATTTTTATTTTTTTATTTTTTTTCACTTTCATGCTGAGGGATGTCTAATAAATGTAATTCTAGAGTTTCATATCCTAAATCCATCTGGAAATGTCTCATTTTTAACAATTAGTGCATGCTTGTAACCTTGGTGACGCCCCTTTTCATATGAAGTTCACTTTATCAACTTCTATTCCGTTACTTTTTGTGTCAGATTGATGTGCGTACCCTCGTTTTAAAGAGGAATTAACGTAGCTGAAGTTGGTCCTACTGTCTTTATGTCACCTTTTGTTTTTACACAGGGAGTTGGTATATTTTGATCCATAACACAGGGAGTTATTTGTTTTGATACAAACCATATTATCTTGTTTGCCGGAGAAAAATGGGTAATGTTAAGAAATTTGGCCGAAGAAAAACTCATGGAAATCAGTATAAGAACAAGAATACATCTTTAAGGAGCAATAAATGTAGTGGTGCAGGTAGTGGAAGTGTAAGAAACAGTGAAGGAAATAATATTCAAAGTGAGGTTAGGCCTACAAGCAACAGTGGGTCCACTCTGACTGTACAGATAGTCCAACAAGTGCATCAAGGAGGAAAATTTCTTCTTCAAGATCTATGTTTAATAAATTTGGCAACAGTAATACAGATGTAAATAAAGTGACCACAGGTTTTCAGTTTGTAGATATTGAACTGCTGTCTGAAGCTTTGAGACAATTTGTAGAGTGTAAGTATTGTAATCATGTGGATTGCATATCTGTGCATGAAAACACTGACAATCGAATGGGCCTTGCTAGTGTCATATGTATAAAATGTGATTATTGGGAAAGAGAGTATCAATAAGAGAAAATGTGCATGACTTGGAAAAGATGAGAAAAGCAGTGTGGTGCACATATTTTCATAAGCTCTCGACAGACAATCAACCTCAACATGGACTCTGCCCAACAGATTCATGGTGTAAGTATAATTCTTCTGAAAGGGCAAACTACAAGCACCAAGGCCTTCCTGAGCCTATTTTACATGCCATAAAACCCATATATCGGGATTTGGCTCACCCAGACCTGCTAAGAAAATGCTTACATGGCAAAATCCAGAACCCGAATGAGTCGTTTAACAACATTATATGGACTATAATACCCAAGAATGTGTTTGTTGGGTATGATACCCTTAAAATTGGGGTGCTGGAAAGTGTTCTGTGCTTCAACATGGGAAACATTGGAAAAGCACAAGTGCTTGCCCACCTAGGGATTGAACCAGGCCTTAACACCATACATCAGCTTCAGAAAATGGATGACGTGCGTGTGAAAAATGCTGATCGACAGGCACAACAGATGACCAAATTAGCAAGAAAGAAAAGGAGAGGAGCCAAACGGAGAAAGGAAGACATGGATGATCCAGAGTATGGAGTTGGAAAGTTCTAAACCACAAAAAGTGCATGTTCTTTTCTAACTTAACTTTGAAGTTAAATATCTGGAAACATTATTTTTTTTTGGTGTGGGGTGCTCATCTTGGAAACTACGAAAGATACAAGGGTAAAACTAATACCACTTTTGAAACTAACACTGATCTCCATGTTAAACACAAATTCATTATAAAATAATTCATACTTTGCTCATAAAAAAATCATGTGCAAGAAAAAAATTAGTTTTTTTTACTTACATGAAAAAAGTAAAATATAAAATGAAATGGATGAACTAATTTTGTTTAAAATGCATTTAACACAGAGATAAAGGCGACTGTTACAACAATATCAAATTTCACTGCTCTATCTGCAATACTTTGGAAGATGAGCACCCCCAAGTTTTACTAAATTAACATTGTTCGTATAGGGAGTACTTGGTCCCCTTAAAAGGGCGGTTCTCGCGATTTAACCATCCGAGTGCAGTGAAACTTTGCACGTTAAATGCTTATACAAATGTTAATCCACTGGCATCTAATTTATTTCAATTATTTTCATAACCACAAGATGGTAGCTGTGCGAAATTTTAAAATCTCGTTTTTACTTCTTGTGTCCTAATCATGCGATTGAAGTTTGAATGCCACATGTACACAATAATCTTCATGTAATAGTACATAAATAAAAATCCAACCTGACGACCATCTGAAATATTTAGACGGTTCTCAATATCTACGAATCTATCACAACAATCAAACTGAAATTTTTTATGTTCATAGAGGCAATTGACATGAGTAGGATATATGAAAATAGGCTGTATAGTTCTTCATGGAACTACTTGTTCAAAGTTAGCTCCATCTCTTCTCACAATATGTCCAAAGAACTGCAGAATTTTTTGGTTGACAATAGAAGAAAGGCCCCTAGAGATGTTAATGCTGCGCCAGCACCAAAGCTTGAATGCATTAATACGCTGCTTGTCTGCCCATGAAGGTCCATACTTCACAACCATACCAGAAAATGGAAAACGCAGGTGTTTTAACATGGCAGGCGCTTTCAGACTAGGCTGAATACTGAAGAGCAAAAGTCTTGAATGAAAATGTATGTGTTTATTTCCTCCAGGCAAATGTTACTTCCTTAGTTTAGGGGCTGCGACAACGCGGTCATGTAGCCCCGTGTACTTTGGGTGTGTGTAGAATTTGTCAGATAACCGGTGTCAATTGTGATGGCTGTATTAGTGTGTGTTGTCTGTGATTCAGGTAGAAGGACAGCAGACGATTAATTATTTCAAGTAGTTCCTACTTTTGCTACCAAACCAACTTACAAATTTTAGCTTCCAGAAGTGTAGTTAGTGGAAGGTTCTTTATCATGCCATAATTCTATGACATGGGACCGCCGGTTTTACTTCCCCTCCGAAGGAAGGCATACTGAGGGATTTTTAACGCTCTTAAATAATCTGACGACTTTGGCCGGGTTTGAACCTGCGATCTTGGGCATAAAATCTCAGCATGCTACCAACTACGCTACCGAAGCCGCTACTTCCTATAAGTAAGAGTTACATACCGGTAGTCTTTACCTCATCTGTTGGAAATGTCATGGAAACGTAGTACCGTACAAACATGGATAGCCCATTACATTGTTCTGCCTCCCGACTCTTTCCATTTGCCTGTCCATACACCAAGAAGATGTACACAATGACAGTGTTTATAGACTATCATGGCCATCACTGTATTTGGAATTTTCACAATCAAGCACTCAGGAGCATCTGCATTCCAAACTACATAACATCAACATGAAAATGTCCATCACAATAAAGGGTGAAACATTGCTTTACAAATTAAAATATAAACAGCCAGAATGCACAGAAGAAAATATCAATAACCATGTCCATATGTCAGCTGCTGAAGTGTACACTTGGCATGCAAACACAGACTGCAGTCTACACAAATGGGCAAACCATGTCTGATATAACTAGCAACCAGCCCCCGGCTTCGCCCGGTATCTTTAACGGTTTACCCAGCATAAGCTTAAAAGGCGCACGGACACCTGGTCCCAGACGCAATACAGAAAAGCCAAGGTGAACAGTGAAAATCCAAACACATATTCTCTTCTCTGAAGTCTTAAGTCGACATGACTTGACAGTTTGAAGCTGATTCTGGGATTACTTGCATCCATTTCTGGTCTGTATTGATAAATATGTAAATTTGTATATTTGTTCGATGCCGGCCGAAACTGGGCTGATAGATTCTCTTGCTAGCTCGTAAACTCGCTCCGAAGCTACTAATTTCAATTTCCACTGAATGGAGATTGTTGGAAAAAATGAACACGTAAAAACACTTATAACTTAGTAGGTGATGTATTAAAGATAAGAGATATGCCGTCGCAGACTGTTTTGTAGGACTTTTCATGCTGAACAATTCTTACACTCATAGTATATAGATATTTTTAACAGTTTACCCAGCGTAAGCTTAAAAGGCGGACGGCAGGTTTTTCTTCGACTCGATTCACTAAAATCATTACTGCTCGGCTTCCTTTGGTCATAAATGAATGTTTTGCTACAGAAACCTTCGTCGAGAAATCCTTTACAGAATGGTGAAAACCGCATCAAAATCCATCCAGTGGTTCTCAAGATTACCCGTTACATCCAAGAATCGGGAACTTGCTTTTACACTGTATGTAGAGATGCCATCTGCAGGTACAAGTATGACTTCCAACTGGAAGGATCCAGTGTTTGCTTGTGTGGCTGGGGTGCCATCAGTAATTCGTTATTTACTTATTTTAAGGGCTTCACAACATCGTGGTTATATAGCCCCATGTACTTGGGTGTGTGTGCAGGTTTGTCTGATAATCTGTGTTATTGTGATGGGTGTATTAGTATGTGTCTCTTACATTTCAGGTCAGGATCGGGAAGGAGGTGGCCATGGCCTTAAGATAGGAACCATCCCAGCATTTGACTGGAGGAGAAGTGGGAAACCATGGAAAACCACTTCCCAGATGGCTGGGGTGGGAATCAAAGCCACCTCTTCTCAGATTTGCCTAACGAGCCTGAGTGTACCTCATTCCAGCCCTCTGACCAGAATTAAATTTTTTGGCAGAGCCAGGAATCAAACTCTGACCTCTGGGACGAGAGCCAAGGTTGCTAGGTGCACACCACAAGGTGGTCACCATCAGTAAGTAAACAATCCATTTTATTTTGAATACAGTACATATTTTTGCAGCATGTGAATGTATACTGCAGGTAAGTATCAGTATGTTAGTTATTGTTTAAAGGGGTAGAACAGCAAGGTCATCTGCCCCTAAAAGGATCAGTATTATAGCCTACACAAAGTTTTGTAAGGTGTTGTAGCCCACATTCCTAGGTCTCTCATACATATTCGGCGATCAATCAGCCAACAGATATATTGCTGGACCAAAGTTCCCTATCTAAAACTGATCATATGAAGTCAACAGAATGATGATGATTATTGTTGTTTTATTTATGGGGTGAAATTTAGATTAGTTATAATTGGGCCGCACCCCCTCTTGTTAGTTGCGGAGCTGATCTCATTAAACAAAGACCTCTGTGAGTCGCGCAGCGTCATTGGCACGCAGAGTAGTGCTAGATTTTCTGTTCCTGGAAAGGGCTGGACATAAGCAAGCCACTAAACAATTCAAGAGACAGTAATATCACCCAATCAGATTGGGGTAGCCAACTAGCTAAGACAGGTCCCATTAGCTGGCATTGAAGGACCAACTAGTCAGATATCAGGGATGGAGTCAAATTCCAGCCCTGACTAACAGCTATGAACAGCCAGTGACAAGTTACATAGTCTATTATGGTTCTAAAAATTGTGTGCAGTGGAGAGAAGAGTTAAGTCAGTATGCTTGTATGAGTGAATGTTGTGCCACCAAGAGTTATGCGGGGGTATGAGCAGGGCAGTGATGAAGGTTATAAGTTATAGTTGTTTTAAGGGGCGGAACTAAGAGGTCATCTGCCCCAGTGATGAAGGTATTGGGGTCGACACGGTGAGAGAACAGATACGGGAACTAGGATGGAAACTTCACGGCGGGGCACAACCACCACCAAGCAAAAGAGAACTGTGAATTTGGCAGCCTGCTGCATAAGAATTGTACAGTGTGTGACTTGTGTACATAATTGTGTATGGTACAGTAGCCGTAATAAATTTAGTGTTTCGTAACGCACACTATCAGCTGTGTTGTGATTTAGTAGAGTGAACCCTGATTCCCATCACATTAATCATCATCATCATCTTCCTTCCAAGTATTGGGCCAAATGTCCCGTTACGGTCTTGCAATTTCCCCCCATCTCTTCATCGGACGTCCTATCGATCTATTTCCCCGTGGCTGGAATGGAAATCTTCCAGGTTCCATCCTTTGGACATGATGCTTCCAGTTCTCTTGGCAGTCACAAATGTATGCAGTTATTGGTTTCACTTTTAGTTCCTTCAGCACATCCTCGTTTCTCTTATGATCCCATTTAGTATAGCCTGCTGTTCGGCGCATAAAGGTCATTTCGCATGCTGTGAGTCTGGAGATGTCCTGACATCTTATTGTCCATGCCTCGCTGCCATAGCATAGGGTTGGTCTGGCTAATGTGTTATACAAACGCAAGCGTGTATGCCTTTGGACAAGAGATGGCTTCATGACATGATTAATGATTCCTGTTGTTCTGGTATAATTAGTTATTTTTGCAGTTACGTCTCGTTCTTCTTGAAAAGATAAATGATATCCTAAATACTTGAATTCGTTAACTCTTTCTAAAATTTTACCATCCAGACAAATTTTACTGGGGATAGGGTCCTTACCCTTAAAGGCCATTACTTTAGTCTTTTCAGTAGAAATGCACATGCTGAATTTTGATGCCACTTTCTGGAGGTTGAAAACTGACCACTGCAGATCATCTTCAGATGCTGCTACCAATGCAACATCATCAGCAAATAGTATAGCATCTAAATTTTTTAGATGCCTGCTGATAGGTATTGAACCATGTCTTTCACACCTCCATTCCTTTATTATAGCATTCATGTAGATTATGAATAGCAATGGAGAGAGTCCACAGCCTTGTCTTACACCTCTGCTGATTGGCTTCCACTCGGATTTATGATTACTTAACCTTACTGAAATAAGAGTACCACTATACATGTTGGAAATGTTATCGATTAACTGTTGGGGGACACCATCTCTGGCCAATATGTCAATAAGTCTGTTTCTGTCAACAAAATCAAAGGCTTTCTTAAAATCAACAAATGATATGTGTGTTTCCAAATTGAACTCCCTGCGTTTTTCGATCAAAATTTTTAAGGTGAAGTAGGCATCTGCACATGTGCGACCTTTTCTAAACCCATGTTGTTCATTCCCTATTAACTCAGAGTAATGTTTCAGTAATTTTTCTTTAACAATGTTTGCAAAAATTTTGTATCCAGAGTTAAGTATACTTATTCCTCTATAATTTTCCAAAACTTTCATATTTCCCTTCTTATGAAGAGGAACTACTATTGCCTTTTGCCAATCTTCTGGAGGCCTGTTACCCATCCAGATTAAATTCAATAATCTGAGAAATCTTTTCTTGAAGGCATCACCTGAATATTTCAACATTTCTGCATTTATCGAATCTTCTCCAGGGGTTTTCCCATTTCGAAGTTTCCTCAAGACCTGTTCTAATTCTTCGAGTGTAATATTTTCCGATGACTTGCTGTTAGATGCTTGTAAAACAAGTTGTTCAATATTTGGACTCGACCAAAGGCTCTGAAAATACTCCAGCCATTCTTTGTGAGATATTGCATTAATTTTTACATCTTCTTTTACTTCCCTATTTAGTTTTTTCAAAATTTTATAGGTTTGTGGTTGTGGTCTTGTTATGTCAGTCTCCAGGTACGAGACAAAGTTTTCCCAACTTTCCCTTTGTTTCTTTCGAACTTCTCTTTTTGCTATTGCTCTCTTATGATGGTATTCAATTTTATCTTCTAATTTACCAGTTGACAGAAACTTTTTATATGAATTTGTTTTTTCGGAGATTACTTTTTTAATTTCTTCGTCCCAAATTCTTAAGCCCTTTTTCTTTTGCCATCTTCTTTTTTCTCCCAAACTTTCAAATGCTGACTGTTTTAGAGCTGAACTAAATTGGACCACTCGTCTTCCACATCGTCAGAAAGTGGAATCATCTGAATGTGATTATCAAGCCTGTTTTGGTATAGCCATTTTATACTGGGATCATTTAAAAGGTTAACCTTATATAAAGTTTCGTTTTCCTGTGTTCTTTGTTTCTTTTTCTTGAACCACCGTGGTTTTAAACGAATAGGAGCAACTAATAAATAGTGGTCTGTTTCCAAATCAGGTCCTCGATAAACTCTTGTATCCAAAACTAAATCTGCCAATTTTCCATTACAAATGATATAATCAATAATTGATTTCTGATTTCTTGCGGACCACGTATATTTATGACTGTCCTTGTGTGGAAATAGTGTGTTCATAATCCGAAACTGATTGAAGATAGTGAAATCTATTAATTTTGTTCCATTATTATTGCGGGTTACCTCTCCATGAATACCAATGTTATTCTGAATTTTCTCATTACCAACTCTGCCATTAAAGTCTCCCATTAACAGTACCATATCTTGTCTATTAGTAATATTGATTATCTTCTGTAGATCATTATACAAAATATCACTTTCTTTCGAGTATCCTTCAACCGGTGCATATACCCCTATAACTGTCAAATATCCTCTGGATAGTTTTATTCTTACTTGAATGATCCTTTCATTCCAAAAAGTATAGCTATCAATATTTGATCGTAATCTCTTGTGTACAATAAACATAACCCCTGCCTGTGCTCTAACATTTCGTTGAACACCACTATAAAACTGTAAATAATTTCTTGTCTCCTTGGATCCCTGAAGCTTTTTCTTTGTTTCAGAAATAACTGCAATTGAAATATCTTTTTTAGATAGAATATCGTCTAATTGATCATCTTTGTGTCCAATACCCTGAACATTCCAGGTAGCACATCTAATAATATCCTTCCTTTTCCAATTCGTGTCCTTTCCTTTGCCAAGTTCGTCAACTGTAGAATCCGTCCGGTTTTT
Source organism: Meconema thalassinum (assembly GCA_946902985.2). Taxonomy (NCBI): domain Eukaryota; kingdom Metazoa; phylum Arthropoda; class Insecta; order Orthoptera; family Tettigoniidae; genus Meconema; species Meconema thalassinum. Next base: position 1,216,654,736 of record OX336388.2, read on the forward strand.
TCCTTTACAAGACTTGAAAGCAATGAAAACGTCCTTCCAACGGGTTGCTAGCCTGAAGAAAGTAAGTCCATTAATGGGGATGCCATCTCTCAGCCCATGGACAGGCTGTAATACAGCATTTCCTCTGTACTTGATGTAACGGTTATCCCGCCGTGACTCGGTCGCCAGAGCCTCGTCTGTGGAAACGGGCAAGTTCGCCACGTGAAGGAGAGGATGACATTTGGGTAGGAGAGGTTATAGATTGCACATCACTACCCCTTGAACGACCCATCATTAATAAAACAAAAAATAATACAAAAATAATAATTATAAACAAAAATATACAGAATACAAAAATCAGAATTTCAAATCCAAAAGAGAACTAGTCAAGTCAACAGATTTCTTTTCTATCTGTTGAAAATGTGAATGCAACTGCTTATTCACTAAAGTAATTTTAGTTTAGTCGATTATTCCTAGTCACTGAAATAATTTCAAAGATTCTTTTTTGTACAAAAGCTTTTGTTGTCTGTACTTATTTATATTCTCTTTGTTTCATCCATCACCCATTATTTTGCTTTCCAAATAGCAATTCTCTTATTTGCATAAGCTATTCACCTAACAAATCAATGCCAAAGCTAAGCTAAAAAAAAATTATGTCATAGCAGAAGCTTACAGTAGTGTATGGAAGAGGAAGTATACACTCTTCTCTGTTCACCCATAAGCCAATTGAAGAGAGTGCTGGTCTTTCCACCAGCAGCAGCACCATCGATTGAGATGGCGACAGATGAGACTTGTTATTAGTGCGTGTTACATTTGTGTCAAGTTATCGGAAATTTTATTGCGCTCCATTGTCACTCTTTGGCAGTTTACATCGAAGTGTTCATGAGTGAGTAATGTGAGTTGTGCATGTCTTACTGTCTATACTGCTACATAGCTCTGTGCCTTGAGACTTGTTTCAGCGCACGCAACATGGCCACGTATTTCGTACCCGGCTGTAGATCTGGATATCGATCGTCTTTAGGTAGGTAAAGAATGTTCAGTGTAACATTTAGCCGGATACATCGTGCAAAATATTTCAAAAGTGACGCAGTATTAATTATGCCCACCTTTCCTTCATGGAAAACCAACCGATAATGTAGCTGCTTCGCTAACACTTCTTAAAGAATACGGTTCTACACAAAGCAGCACATATCTAACCGCGGAGGCCCGGGTTCGATTCCCAGCTCTGCCAAGAAATTTCATTCTGGTCTGAGGGCTGGAACGGGGTACGTTCAGCCTCCTGAGGCAAAACTGAGATGAGGCGGGTTCGATTTCCAAGCCAGCCAACCAGAAAGTGGTTTCCTACTTCCACTCAGGCGAATGCCGGGATGGTTCCTAAATTAAGACCACGGGCACCTCCTTCCCAATCCTCATCTGAATTACAGCTACACACACTAATACAGCCATCACAATAACACAGCATATCAGACAAACTCTATACACACCTAAGTATACGGGGCTACATGACCATGATACTGCAAAAACCCTACATGAATCAACTACAACATATCCAACGTACGGTATGCATCAGAAAGTGTTTGTCACATGTTTCGAGTGGGGAAGATCGAAACAGAAAAACTATTGGGTGCTAATAGTTTATAGAGGGATAGTGTTTTTTTGTGTTTTTTGTTTGTTTGAGTGTTTAGGTAATTTAGAATCTACAGGGTCATTATCTATATGCGTCCCGATAAACAGGCAAGCTAAGCCGGCTGTACTGGCGCGTGTACGCGGTTCAGCCGGTGGTTGGCGTGCTCCGCTGACTCATATCGTTAGTTCACACGTGTTTTGTCATTCATATGGCCGTGTATCTGCAAAGCTTAAGACGTTAGTGTTGCGCGTTTAGTGAGTATTGTGATTACTATGGATGTTGGTCATGCCTAGGCACCAAATTCACATTGAGCGAACGTGTGTATATCCATAATTCATATATGAAGACCATAAAATCTTGTTCTGAAACTAGACGAAAATTTCGAATCAAGTTTCCATGAAGACCTGTGCCTAATGCCAGTACAATTAGGAGGCTCGCTAAACGATTCAAGGAAACAGGCTCTGTAAATAATAAAAGAGTTGACAAGACATTCTTTCATCAGAAGGTGTCAGGTGTGTGTTACAAGAGAGGGAGGACGTTTTCAGTATCGCCTATGAGCACTGTAAATACACATTATTGAACATGTTTGGCGAAAGTGCGCGCCAACTACCAGCTGAACCGGGTACGCACGCCCACGATCTGCGCCAGTCACAGCCGGCTTAGCTTGCCGTGTTTATCGCTGCGCACATAGATAAAGACCATGTATTACAGTGAAGTCGTTAGATCATGTGTTGTTTATGTTCCCTAAACTTGTATTCCACTACTTAAAATGTCAATTCTACTTCCGCACAAAGGAGATACGGAGGGAGCTGGCTATGTCCAAGTCAGCAAAATCATCTAGAAAATACTCCTAAGTGTCCAGTTGCTTGAATCATCTTTAAACATGAGTTGTATGCTTTAGTTTCTTACGTAGATAGAACCAGTACTGTAGTACATGGCTCTGTTGATTGCGAGACTCGGCAACACTTTCTTGTGATATAGGCGTTACTAGTGCCACCTGTGCGGTGGTCCACGACAACTCGTGGATATCCCACACTTCCTCTTCCATATGCTATGGCAGAAGTATCTTCCCCCATCTCATTTCTCTGCCTTATGGAATATGACCTTGCGATATTGTTGCAAATTTGGGTCAACATATAGCCTATATGTAATAAAGTCTTTGTGGAAAGTAAGTACTAATTGATCAGTATCTCAAAAATATGCTGGTTCTTGCTACTTCGTCTGTGAACATTGAAGAACATGTGAAGGGGAAGGATATCCAAAGGCCTCACTAAGAACTAAGCCAGTTTCATATGATGCAAATCTAATAAGACACTGGTGCTTTTTATAGGAAAGTACTCGTATGATAATTGTGTTTCAATATGGAGTAGTATGGTTTTGTTTCCAGATTAAAAAACAATAGTTTCCTTTCCTTTACTTAAGGCATATATAGAAACATAATTTCTTTATCCATTTCGGCAACTATGGAGGAGGAGGGGGGAGGGATAGGTTGAAGCAGAGGGGCACATTCAAGATTATCAACATCTAATATGGCAAGTGCTGTGTCATGGGTTGGTGGCCAACCCTGGTATAGGGCTATGAATAGTAGGTGCACAATTAAAATGGATAGTCAAGGCTATGTACGGTATTTAAAAACTATACTCGCTAAAACAAATAAAAAAGCCCAACTGTAAAGTTATGATCATTGTCCCATGCAACCATGTTGTAGTTTCTAGTTCAATACTTAAGGGGCAATGAAATATTACTCATATAGAAGTTGCCATCAAATTGGAATATCTAGAATATGTAGAGTAAATACAACTATTGAAACTTCAGGAATGTTTCAGTAGCCATCATACCTGTCAATACAGTTCAGCATATCATATCCCATAATGGGAAGAGCGAGGATAAAAACCTGGCACCAAACACAAGTACACTCGGATAAGGTATGTCTTTCCAACTCAACTGCCCACTGGCCGTCTAGCAGTAAGAGAGTGAGGGGAAGATCACACAGGCTGTCACCCCAGAGAGCAAGCCTCTCCCACATGGCAAGACAGAGAGCAAAGTACTGAGGATAGCCCAGAGTTGAGCACCGAGTTCACTCCAGGTGCCCTCACATGATAAGCACGAGTTCAATATGCATTGGCTGAGGTGAGGTAACCCTAGTGATGTAAAATACCCAGGTATTTATAAACCGGGGTAAATACCCAGGGTATATACCCGGGTTAATACCCAATTTGGGTAAATACCCAGGTATTATAGATTTTTCATTAAAATCCTGTGTCGTGGTAAGTTGAACCTTAAAAAAGGGTAGGCCTACCGGTATGCAAATTATTCTACATTAACTTTTTAGAAATGTAACAACATTAGATAGGTAATAAATTTAATTTAATTAGAATTGGGACTTAAAAACAGAATTAGAATTGGGAATTGGATCAGGAGATAAAATTCAATAGTTACAACCTGAAAAACTCAACGTTAGAATTGAACTAGATATTTTTGCAAACATTGAGATAAAAGTTGGGGGAAATTTATTCAGAGAATTGGCAAAGTTCTACAAAAGATGAAATGTACAGTTTTACAGAACAGTTTGTAATATCATCTCGACTTAGTATTAACAACGTCCCCGAACCTTGGATGTCAGGGGTAATCTCGAGAACCTCTGAATAGATTTTGATGCGGTTTTCACAATTCTGTAAAGGATATCTCGAGGATGATTTCTGTAGAAAATAATTTATTTATGATTAAAGGAAGCAGAGCAGTAACGATTTCAGTGAAAAAATAAACAAAAAACCTGGCGTCAGAGCGCTTTGTAAGTTTATTTTGGGCAAACCGTTAAACATATCTAAATACTATGAGTGTAAGAATTGTTCAGCATGAAAACTTCTACATAAAAGTCCAGGAGAGCATATCTCTATCATCAATACATCGCCCCTATAAGTATTTTTACGTTTTAATTTCTTCCAACCGTGTCCATTCTAATATTGAGGCGACAGTTTACGAGCTAGCTAAGGGCGAGTCTTATCACCCCTGTTACAGCCTAACTAGCGGGCGAACCTATTACCGCAGACACAGCCAGCAGCAAACCGTCGAGTCGTGTTGAGTTAAGACTTCATAGAAGGTTCGTTGTGTTTGGAGTTTCCCTGGAAGTTCAACTCGGTTTTTCTTCATTTTGCCTGTGAACTTTCCGTTCCGCAAAATACACAGTCAATTTAAGATTGGATGGAAGGGGGATTTGTGTTTCATGCACCTCGCCATCCTTTAACGACGTCTGACAAGAATTCGTTATACTTAATAGTCCAGTCAGTGATGTTAAGCCATCATGCCGAGATGTAAAACGGATATAGGTCATAGTTCATCGACAACAACAAAAAAAGTGATTACCACGTAACAATGAAACAGAGCAACAAATAATTTCTAGATTGCCACAAGAGAAAGAAAGACTTCGATCCCAGCACCTTCAAACCGTTGCTCAAGAAGAACACCGTCTGAACCACGATCAGAAACAAGCTTATAACACTGAGAAGGCAGGTAAGATTTTTTTCTCGATGCCCCTGTACGCACTGGAAAAACGTTCTTGATTAATGTGTTGCTCCCCAAAGTAAAAATCTGGTGGTAATATTGCTCTTGCCGTCGCATCATCTGGAATTGCAGCCACTATTTTGGAAGGAGGAAGGACAGCACATGCAACATTTAAACTTCCTTTGAAAGTCAGCAGTAATGATGGAAATGTATGTAATATTTCAAAACAAAGTAACACTGCCAGTTTAATCCAAAATTGTTCTTTAGTTGTATGGGATTAGGCTACAATGTCCCACAAAACTTCCGTTGAAGCTGTAGACAGGACCTTGCGTGATCTAAGGAATCGAAACAAACCTATGGGTGGCTGCACAGTTTTGTTCGCCGGAGATTTTCGTCAAATCTTACCAGTTGTTACCAGAGAAACGAGAACCGACGAAGTGAACGCTTCATTAAAAATATCTTACATCTGGCCAGATATAACAAATTGGCACTCAAAACTAACATGAGAGTAGGCTACCGTACACTTATCTTCAGAAGATAATAGTTTGTTTGCTAATTTGTTACTTAGAATCGGAAATGGAGATTTACCGGTCATTGACGGGAAAACTACCCTCAGTGACGATTTCTGTGTTTTAGTAAGCAGTATTCAAGAATTGATTGATAGCGTTTATCCTCAAATCCATGGCCTATCTAACAAGTCTCATTCATGGTTTAAAGAAAGAGCAATATTATCGCCGACAAACGAACAAGTTGTGAAAACTAATGACTTGGTGTTCTCCAAATTCACTGCCCAGGCTCTAGTATATTACTCGGTAGGCTAGACACAGTAGTCGATAGTGAAGAAGCTGTTCATTACCCTACAGAATTCCTAAATTCTTTATTTCCTTCTGGCTTGCCACCACACAAGCTTAGTTTAAAAGTAGGAGTGCCTATTATATTGCTACGTAATTTAGAACCACCAAAGTTATGCCATGGGACACGATTGGTAGTGAAAACTTTGAAAAACTGTTTCATTGAATCAAATATCTTAACTAGCTGTGGTACAGGAGAAACTGTCTTAGTACCCAGAATCCCTATGATTCCTTCAGATTTGCCCTATCGTTTCAAACGAGTACAATTTCCAGTAACAGTCTGCTTTGGCATGACTATAAACAAAGCACAGGATCAGACACTTAGCGTGACTGGAGTTGATCTTAATGGAGAATGTTTTTCACATGAACAGCTTTACGCGGCTCTATCGCTTGTTACATCAAACTGAAATCTTTTCGTGTTCACTGCTGGAGGGAAAACGACTAATGTCGTATACAAGGAAATCTTATAAGACCTCCGTTAGAAGTAGCCTATCACCTTGCATTCATAACTCTTCCCGGGCGAAGCCGGGGTGGGTTGCTAGTTCATATATAAAATAAACAATCAAATAAACAAAAAGGCTAGTAAATAGTAAATATAAAATCAAACAAAGAATAGAAAATGGGAGGGAAGTACAGTGTCAGTTTGAATTCTGGGTAGGATGAGCTAAGCAGTGTTGCCAACCCTTATGCTTGCTGGCATACAGTACCGTACATCTTCACCCATTATAGAGCCCACATACTACAAAAACTTCCTGACATGCATTTGTATTATTTAGAGTAAGATTTTATAAATTAATATTTCTTTGATATTTAAAATTGAATGAAAAATAACTTAAAAGCACTTTTACTAAGCTTTTTTTTTTTTTTTTCAAATGTCCTTTCTATTGAATATATTTTATTACCTTTTGAGTTTTGGCATACACTTTCAATTAATATGCAAACAGCCTACTCTTATTACTAAAAAAGTAGCTTTTCCCTCCCACATCTTTGTTGCTCATTTCCAGTATCGTAATAAAACTCGACCTTCTCAATATCTTGGTATTTATTAAAAATTTTAAACACAAAACCACCAAAAGGTTTTATTCAATATTTTACTTTAAGGGAAAAAAACAATTAAAGACAATGTTACAGTGTCAAAACATCTTTATATACCGGTATAAAAATGAATTGCTGTTCGTTAGTCTCGCTAAAACTCGAGAACGGCTGGACCGATTTGGCTAATTTTGGTCTTGAAAGTCCAGAGAAGGTTTAAAAGGTGAATAAATATGAAAGTTGTAGCGCACGAGTAGATTCAACAAATGAGTGACGGCACGCGAATCGCTTAAACAAAGTCCCGAATGCGTTCATATACTATTCGTCTGATAACGATGAAACGTGGGTGAGATGTTGTGTACACTTCAGGGAAGGTTTCTGGCTTAGTAAATCCGCTTAACAATAGGCAGCGCACGAGAAGATTCGACATATGAGCGACGACGGGCGAAGAGTTTCAACAAAGTCCCGTATGCGTTCATATACTATTCGTCAGATAGCGATGAAACTTCGGTGAGATGTTGTGTACACTTCAGGGAAGGTGTCTGGCTTAGTAAATCCACTTAACAATAGATACCGCACGAGTAGATTCAACGAATGTGCGACGACGGGCGAAGCGTTTCAACAAAGTCCTGTATGCGTTCTCATACCATTCGTCCGATAGCGATGAAACTTGGGTGAGAGGTTGTGTGCACTACAGACAAGGTTTCTGGCTTAGTAAATCCATGTTATAATAGGTAGCACACAAGTAGATTCAACAAATGAGCGACGACGCGCGAAGCGTTTCAACCAAGTCCCGTATGCTTTCATATACTATTCGTCTGATAGCGATGAAACTTGGGTGAGATGTTGTGTACACTTCTGGAAAGGTTTCTGGGTTAGTAAATCCACTTTACAATTGGTATCGCACAAGTAGATTAAACAAATGAGCGACAACGCGCGAAGTGTTTCAACATAGTCCCGTATGAGTTCAGATACCATTCGTCTGATAGCGACTAAACTTGGGTGAGTTGTTGTGTAGACTCCGGGGAAAGTTTCAGGCTTAGTAAATCTATTTTACAATAGGTAGCGCACAAGTAGATTTAACAAATGAGCGAAGACGTGCGAATCGTTTCAACAAAGTCCCGTATGCGTTCATATACCATTCGTCCGATAGCGATGAAACTTGGGTGAGATGTTGTGTACACTTCAGGGAAGGTTTCTGGCTTAGTACATCCACTTTACAATAGGTATCGCACAGGTAGATTCAACAAATGAGCGACGACACGCGAATCGCTTAAACAAAGTCCCGTATGCGTTCATATACCATTCATCCGATTATGATAAAACTTTGGAGAGTTGAGTACAGTCCTGCGAAGGTGTATTAATTAGTAAATCCGTTTTTCAATTGGTGGCGCACAAGTACATTCAACAAATTAATGACGGCGCACAAATCGTTTAAACAATAACCCGTATGCGTTCATATGCCATTCATCCGATTGCGATGAAACTTTCAGGAGTTGTGTACACGCCAGGGAAGGTTTTCGACTTAGTAAATCCATTTTACCATAGGTAGCATACGAGTATATTCAACAAATGGGTAACGGCTCTCGAATCGTTTCAACAAAGTCCCATATGCGTTCATATATCATCATTTCATTGCGATGAAACTTTGGTGAGTTGTTGAGCACGCTCCCATGATAGTTAAGAGGTGGTTAACGGAAGAAAAAAAAAATATTGGGAATCCAAAAGTACTTCAAGAAACAAAGTTACAACGCCAACCCTTTCTTTAATTGGCATGGCAACGCATGCCGGGCACAGCTAGTAACATATAAATACCCAAAAATACCTGAACATCCATTTTCCTTTTTTTATCTTTTAGTTTTGAAGGATCAATATTGTTCCTGATTTCAATTTCAGGCATCAAATACCTGTGTTTCAGTTCTTGTTTGTCCAACACTTCATCAACACATCAAAAAGTGTTGTACAAAGCTCAAAAATTGAAAATACCCTCATTTTGGTATTTAAAAGACCACTGGGTAAATACCCAATTTATATTTACCTTCCCACTGGGTATTTACCCGTCCCACATCACTAGGTAACCCTGACATGAGAGTCCCGGGTCATCAGCGTTTGAGGTTGGAACAGCCAACATTGAATCGTCCTTTAGATTTAAATATGAAAGGATGTTTTAAGCATTTGGTCAATATCTTTTTAAATACTGTGTACCGGTATTTGTAGTTTAATTTACATAACCACAAACTTCCAGCATGATAAGACTCTCACATGGCCTAACCCACCCCCACCATAATTGGAAAGATAAACAAAATGTACACACCTTTGGGATTTACTAACTTCGTAATTGTACTTTGCTACTACTCCACTCTTTCTTTAAATACACCAACATAAATAACGAATGATGATTTTCATGCCAAAATACGGCAAGTTCTTGGGAAACAAAACAAGATGATATCAATAACTATCTGAAAGATGTACAAAGAATTTTGTTTTGCCCATGGAATTAGAAGCAGAGGAGTAGTGGATGAAAAATGATTGGGACTTTGGATGAAAGGAGTTAGGAAAGAGATGGCAAGGGGCTTGTGTGGTAGGTAGGCCTATGTCTTAAGCAGTCAAAGGGTATGAGACTTGGGTGTCATTTCGTCCTGAATTTTGGGAAAGAAAAATGAAGGTGTCCGCTTGGGCCAGGTCAGCCCAAAGGAAATAAATGGAAAAAGACAAAGTTTGCATTTCATATTTCGAGTAGGTACAGTGCATATAGTATTTTGATAGTGCACGTTTGTTAGTTGACTTACTACTATATTGATTTTTTATTTGTTCACACATGTAACTTATAAACATTTTTTTTACTACGTAATTCATACATTAAACAGTCGAGACAAAAACGGGATTCATTGTTGAACGAATACAACCAAGACTACTACTACAATACTGTAGCAGCAACTTAAATTAGATAAATTAATTCATTAAATTTTAACCGCTACACAGTGATCAGGATCTGATGATGGCCACTTGAGGGTCGAAACGCATAATCCTAAATTGCCCCATTATCTGTGATAATCTAATTAATAAATGTAATTTTTTCAAGGAGTGTCGTTACATATTTATATTTGGGCACAATCGTGTTGACCGACTGAAGAGCTAGAAATTAACAATATTGGGGCTATAGAAGCAAGTGATATTGTAATGAAAAATTACAATATAAATTTTCAAAAGGCAACACTGAAAATGGCCTTCAAAGCTATCTATATAGAAGCAAGTGTAACTGGAATTATCTTCTTTGAGGTAATGCCCCAAGAATTGGAAATAAGGTACCATCTTGGCATTTGACTAGTGAATATGGAAAGATACGAGAGAATATTAAAGAAAACTGGTCAACACAAATTGTGCCCAATTACATTAGGCGGAAAACAAATATTTCATACCCTACAAACTAACACGCTTAGACAACAAGAAGAACCCTGAAAAGGTCCAACGTTTCTGGCAGTTGCTAGAAGACGAGATCAGTAAGATCCCCGATCACCACGTCAAGTTCCTGGTAGGCGACTTCAATGCTCAACTGGGGGAAAGAACGACAGTATCAAGACATACTGGGGCCATATACAGCACATAGACAAACCAAATACCAACGGTAAACGCTTAATTGAACTGTGTAGGTTGTATCAATTGAAGATCATGTCCACAGTTTTTCCTAGAAAGGCAAGATACCAGACCACCTGGCAGTCACCAAACACTGCTATGGGATTATTTCAAATCGATCACGTTGCAATCAGTGTAAAGAGTAGGAAAGAGATCATGAATGTCAGAGTTCGAAAAGGTTGGAATGTTGACTCTTGACCATTTCTTCACACAAATTAAGGCCATATTATTACCTAAACAAAAGATACCTCCTATCATAATTCCACCAAGGATTGATCCTCAATTCCTTATGGAGAACAAAGAACGCTTTAAATCTGACATCATGCAAAATGAAATGAAAGACTGGAACCACCTGAGGTTCACTATATGCGAAGCAACCAATAATCTCGGACAACCTCGAAGGAAGCGACGCCATAGATGGTGGAATTCTGAATGTGACCTTGCAGTTGATGAGCGTGCTGCAGCTTGGATGAAGTGGAACTCTACAAAACGACAGGAAGATTGGGAGAATTTCAGAGTGGTGCGGAAACTGTCGAGCAAGACTATAAGGTGTGTGAAGAGATCTTACGATAAGTCAAGACTGGAAAAGTTGGATGAAGAATTTAAAATGTATAACACCAGAAACTTTTATCGGGTCTTCAAAGAGGAACTCTCTGGGTATAAACCTAATGCCTTCACTTTAAGGATACAGCCCACCGCGAGAACGTGGAACTTTTGGCAAACTACTTTGAACAATTGCTTAATTGCGAAGAGCCCACGGACAGATTGCCTGTTGAAGATCCTCCAGAGATACACCTGCCATCTAACCCACCAACTTTGCAGCAAGTTGCTAATGCCATCAACCATCTTAAGAACTACAAGGCACCCGGGGAAGATGGCATCATTGCAGAAGCCCTGAAAGCAGGTGGAAATAAGATCGCAGAGGCCGTACACCAGATCTTAATCGAATGTTGGGAGACTGGCAGGATCCCTGATGACTGGAAATCAGCTATCATATACCCTTTACATAAGAAAGGCGGTCACAGTTATGTCAACAACTACCGGGGGATATCTCTGCTGTCAATAGCAAACAAAGTGCTCTCCAGGATTTTACTGGACAATGTAGAAAGTCAATGTGATCAAACAATTGGTGAATATCAAGAAGGATTTCGGCGTGGAAGGTCCTGTACCAAGCAGATCTTCAATCTGAAAACCATTCTCCAACTAAAACAAGTAAGGAGTACAAACATCACTGTGGTTTTCGTAGACTTCGCAAAAGCTTATGATTCCATCGACAGCCAGACACTCTTCTCAATACTCCAAGAACAAGGTGTGGATTATAACACACGCACCCTCATCAAACAGACTCTCACGGATACAACCTCTAAGGTGAAGTTCAGAGGAGACCTATCTCGGAGTTTCAAGATCAAAACCGGAGTACGACAGGGTGATGGCCTCTCGCCCATTTTGTTTAATCTGGTGCTTGATAAAGTCATCAAGACCTGGGAATGCACATTAACGAATCTAGGAATCAAACCAGTTGCCATTGGAGCTGGAACCCGAAGAATCGAGATCAGGTGCCTTGCCTTCGCAGATGACATTGTAATCTTAGCCAATAACTCTAAGGATAGCTGTCCAAGCCCTGCACGAGATAGTGGTGAAGTCTGGATTACAGATATCTTACAATAAGACCAAGTACTTTGAGAATCGGCACTCCGGAAACACCCCTTTGACGACCATACATGGAACGATTGGAAGAGTCAATCGCTTTCGTCATCTTGGTGAAAGGGTCCACCCCAATGGTAGAGATGGCACCTCCATCTTAGCAAGACGTACCAAACTCAAAGCAGCTTACCAACTATCCCACAATTTGTACAACAAGAAATGCATTTCGAGGAATGCTAAGATCTGTCACTACAGAACTGCTGTCAGACCACAGTTTCTGTATGCCGCAGAGACCCTCTTGATGAACAGAAAAGGCACCATGGATGACCTGGAGAAAGCCGAAAGACATATTCTCAGGAAAATCCATGGCCCGAGATTGCTCTCAGATGGAACCTACCATTTGAAATCTAATTCTGACCTGTATCGACAGTTAGAATCAGCCAATACCAGTATGTGACGTCGGAGGCTAAAGTTCTACGGACACCTACAACGAATGAAATGCAACAGGCTTACCAAGAAGATCTTCTCCTTGGTTAAAAGCTACAAGACTGGAAGCCTGTGGCTTAATGAAGTACTAAAGGACTTGGATTCGGCTGGAATTGCTGACTTTGATGTAGAAGATCGTTCTAAATTTTGTGCTATGGTAGAATCTTGGACCCCACCACCTAGAGTCCCTAAATGTAGGAAGCCCCTTTCACCGGAGAGAAAGGAGAAATTATCAGCAGGGCTCAAGAGATATTGGGAACGGAAAAGAGCATCGAAGAACTAGTCATAAGCGCTCCTTAGTGGGCTTAAATCAATAATAATAATAACACGCTTTTATGTACAAATATCTACTTAATTCGATGACATGTTTTGAACGTCACACGTTCATCCTCAGATCCTGTCCACTTAGGCTTAATTAGTGTACAATGTTTATGAATTACACTTAAAACACAAATATATGAAGGGTCCATGGGAAGAAGGGAGAATGTCAAATAATGTAAAATGTTTAGGAAACTAGTTTTTAAGTTTTATTACTTATATGAACGCGTCAACTTGAAACGGCATTTTCTCACGATCCTCATTGTTCTTAGCCAGACACAATTGTGCCTTCAATATGTCGCAAACAGACCTACCAGATCGCGCTGATATCTCGATTTTACATTTTGAGTGACATTCCCCCCTTCTTCCCTTCATATATACAATGTTTATATTACATAAAACTCATATATTACATAATATAAACATTCTATATACAGTATATGGATGAAGTAAAGGAGAAACGGACCTTACTTTGTTCATTAGAGAAGAGAAAAACAAAATTTCTTGGACACGTCTTACGGCATGACACACTTCTCCAGATTGGCTTCAAAGGCAAGATCCTAGGGAAGAAATCGAGAGGAAGACCGCGTGTCTCATACCTTAGGAACACAATCACTCAGCGGGGTTTTGCTTCCTACACCATGATGAAGAGAGCTGCTGAAGATCGTGGGCTGTGGCTGCAGCGACAAGGCTTACCATTAGATAATGATGATGAAGTGTAATTCATAAACATCATACGCTGATTAAGCCTAAGAGAACATGATCTGAGGATGAACGCGTGGCGTTTGAAACATGTCATCTAATTAATTACATATTTGTACATAAAAGAGTGTTAGTTTGTAAGGTATGTAAATACTTGTTTCCCACCCAATTTAATTGGGCACAATTTCTGTTGACCGACTGGAAAACTTTCTTTAATAGAATTAGGCAACATTGGAAAATGGCTTCTATCACTAAAACTCTCATCCATTCATTCTGATTTCTTTATTTAAATTTAGAGACATAACTTGAGGGTCCAATAAAAACACTTGGTCTTCAGCATCCAGAGTTGGGGATGAAATCGCCAGGTCTCCCACGTTGCCTGCACAGCTGTCATTAGTTTTGCTGAAGAGGTCCTTTGGCTACTTCTACAGTGCCAGCTCAATCATTCCTCCCACATCTGAGCTGTTACTGTTCCTTTCTCCTAAGGGTCTACAGTATTTTTCAATAACTGGGCAAAGTTCTGAGTAGAGTACTCCAAGCATTAAACACCATATTGTTTTTTTCAATTGCTAGGCAGCGCTGCCAAGGGAATAAATGTGGTGGGCAAGTTGGTCATATTTACTCGGTGCAATTTGTGCTGGATACTTGTTTTTCTCCTGTGAACAATTTATGATTTGCATTCTGATTGTATTGGGTCTTGATTTCATGGCTTGTTTTCATTTATCGAAAAGTGCTGTGATGGCTGCGCTATAATTATTAGCTTCAGTACGCACACAGGTGACGATATTTCTATACGTTACACAGCAATAGAATACCAAAAATTTCAAAGATCTCGCATACTACACAGCCTGGGTATTCTTAAAATTGTGACGAATGTGAATTTACGATCAGTTTTCATCTTATTAAATACCGGTACCATGATGAATGTATACAATTGGAGATATGCTACTGTCACACTTGTTTCAACAAATATCACATATTATTTTATACTGTAATGAGGAGAGATGAAACCACAGTCTATAGCCTATCTACAGTATACACTACTAGAAATAATGTCCAATACATAAATTTCTCAAAATCCCGCCTGTTGCAACATATTGTAATAAAAATTAGATCAACCGTAATCTCATGTAGATTCTGTCAAAATGATTCATTTCGAAAAGATAAATATTGTACAAATCGATAATCTGGAAAAAAAAAAAAAAAAAAAATGCCACGACTGAGATTCGAACCAGAGTCTTCATGATTCACAGACCAAGAAGCAATCACCATGGCTATTACAACCACACCAATGTTGAGCACAACACGGCACCTTATTTTCACGTACCGGTAATATTAGGGAAGTAGTATTTTATGCTCCTATAAAATGTTGCTCTTTTCAGTAATGTTCCTGCAAGGAATCGAGTTGTAAATTCCTTATGAATAGGCCTACTTGGGAGTAAAGGGAATGTGTACAGTAGTGCATTAATGGCTATCCCATTTCCCATCAACACACTGATACACATTATGTTGATAACTGCATTACCGCAATTTGGGTTAATATCTGATTAGTCATTGTGCAGAAACATAACACTGCTAGTGCTGACTAGTTACAATGTTTCATATTCAAGTATAACAGCATTTAGATACTGATACGGAGACTAAGCCCATGTGGTTTGTGTTTCAATCAGTTGACACTAGAGTTCGCATGGCAAAGCAATGGGCGTTCACCGGCCAGAATTCAATTTTGACCAATCACATAACCCGTACTGTAGCCATTCGTTGATACTTCCGTCGAGTAGTAGCTTGCCGAGTAACTTTGCATTGAAAAACATGTTTCGAATGCCAAAGGAATAAAAGTGATGGGCAAAGTTACACGGGGAGTGGATGCCCATCAATTTTATACAGAGATTGCAAAACAGACACTAAATCTCACGAAATGTATAAATGCTTCATCCTCTGGATGTCTTTGTCAGTTGTCACAACTCATTTTCTCGCTTTTATTTTCATTTTTTAACGAAGCATTCACATACATGTCTGCTTCCTCAAAGCAATCCAGTAGTTATAGTAATTATTATTATTATTATTGTAGATACTAGTTATATAGTGATGTGTACTACAAATCTGACAAGAGGCTCCAGTGTAAATTATCTGCGAGACTCTTTTTATTATATACTAGCTATACCAGACATGCGTTGCAATGCCAATCAAAGACAGATAGATAAAAATAAAGGAAGATAATAATGTTATAGGTTTTACGTCCCATTGAACAACTGCGCCTTTTAGAGACATCGGGCGACGGAATTTTGGCACGAAGAGGATCTTTAACGTGCCAGTAAATCTACCCACACGGCCCCCTCGCATTTGCGCACCCTCAAATGCCAACTGACTGCGCCAGGATTCGATCCTGCAAACTTGGTCATGGCAGGCAAGAACGAGAACGTTACCGCTGAGCCACGCAGCCAGCCCAAGAAAGAATGAAAGGGAGTGTTTGAATTGTGATATCGTTTACTGAAGTGCTTTTGGATAAACATTCTTTGTTTTTCTGTCTGGTGCACATATAAATCCAAAGGCTTTACGACGCCTGAGCACGCCATATACAGCTGACCATGTGAACATTTGTTGCAACTACTCGTGCACCATCTAATGTAAAATGGTTTTATTTATTCAGAAACAATGCTAGGAGTGTGCACAACAACACACCAAAATGTCATCATAATTGGCGGAATTATATATGAAAACTTACGGGACTCTCCTGTAACGATTCGCTGGCCACACTCATTTGTTGAAACGATTTGCATGCTACCTACTATCAAACGGTTTTTCTAATTCAGAAACCTTTGCGGTAGTGTGCACAACAACTCACCTAAATTTCATCGCAATTGGATAAATGGCATATGAACGCATACAGGACTAGGTTGAAACGATTCGTGCGATGTCACTTATTAGTTGAATCCACCCGTGCGCTACCTATTATGAAATGGATTTACTTCCTGGAGTGCACACAACAACTCACCCAAGTTTCATCGCAATCAGTGATGGTATATGAACGCATAAGGGACTTGAAACAAGTTGCGCCATGACGGTATTCAAACCGGCAGTCAAGCTTGAGTTTAGTTTTAAGGACTGCACTTTACCACTAACCCTTGCCAGCTGGTAAAAATAAAAAATAAAAATTGATTGGTGTCAAGTGATTTACAATCTCACAGGCTTCACTGAGACACCATGTCACCTCGCGATGAATGTAGTAAAATGCCAGCTGTGTTCGCCATTATCCGCGTGAATTATGCACAAGTACAGTATTGCCAACCCCATGCATACAGTACTAATTGTATAGGTGTTTCTTCTTCTAGGTTGCGTAACAATGCGGGCCGCATTAGTCATATATTCATCCCTGGTTATTATCACGCACAGTGGAAATAGTCACACACAATCTTACTCTCGAGACCAGGAGCAGATGACCTCATAGTTCAGCCCCATAAAACAACAATAACTAGGCTAACTAACTTTCTCTAGAGCAATGGGTTTTGCATATACAGTGGAATGTGGCTAATTCAAACTTCTATAATTCGAAATCTTCTTTAATTCGAACTTTTCTCTTGGTCCCTAGCATTTTATTTACAATCAATGCTAAAAAATCGTGGTTAATTCGAATTATATTTTGGATAATTCGAAGGTTTTACGTATTAAAAGCCGATCGGACGAAAATGTCGCAGTTTGTGGTGAGCTGACCGATGTACTGAACTCCGAAAAATAATAATGTTATTGGTTTTACGTCCCTTTTAACTACCCTGGCTTTTAGAGACGCCGGGGTGCCGGAATTTTGCCCCGAAGGGGATCTTTAACGTGCCAGTAAATGTACTGACACGGCTCCCTCGCATTTGCGCACCCTCAAATGCCAGCTGACTGCGCCAGGTTTCGAACCTGCAACCTTGGGCTCAGCAAGCGAGAACGTTACCCCTGAGCCACGCAGCCAGACAAAACTCCGAAAAACAAGATGGTGACGACGCATTTGGCGATGAACTCGTGGACCAAGTTCCCGAAAAAAAAACTGTTCCGAGTGCAGCCCAAGCATCACAGAACTACGGCGTTTTTTTTTAAAGTAGAAATGACGTAAGTGATTCTGTTTTCCGTTCCTTAAATTTGTTAGATTCTTTTGTGATGGCCGAGAGACTTAATTGTAGGAAACAGGTAAAAATCTCGAACTTTTTTGAAAAACAGTAGATTCCTTTAAGACTTAGCTAGATTACTGGATTACTACTGTCGTTAAATAGGTGAATAGTACATTTTGGTTTTATATTATCATTTGAAACTTTTGAGGTTATTCACGATACAGTCATTATACAGTACCGTTGTCTGTTAATCTGCTTTGTTGAACGTAAATCATTATGTAAACGTAATACAATATATTTTCTCAACCCTTTTCTAAGAACTTTCTTAATTCGAATTTTTTTACTGGTCCCTTGAAGTTCGAATTATCCAAGTTCCACTGTACCAATAATTACTATACCAGACACAAAACAACTGTGAACATGGGCTCATCCAGTAGTGTGCGTCCAGCTGAGTGCTGTTGCCACAGTGAGACTGGCAGAGATGACATAGCTCTACACTCGCAGTATACGCACGACCTTCTCCGTGAACGTAAGGCGCTCCGAATATAAGAACATGTAGGCTACGAGCTGGGGGGCCTAATCCTACTAATATCTATGCTCACAACGGAGTGCGCACATTTTTATAATTGTGATATGAGGCAGATATAAGATATCACACAAACGTTATTCGTGCACTCCTGGTGTAGCGACCAACATTCTTGGCTGTGCCCCAGGAGGTCCGGGTTCGATTCCCGGCTCTGCCAAGCAATTTAATTCTAGTCTGAGGGCTAGAACGGGGTACACTCAGCCTCGTGAGGCAAAACTGAGAAGATGTGGGTTAGATTCCTACCTCAGCCATCCTGGAAGTGGTTTCTCATTTATAAAAGCAAGCAAGCTTGTAGTTTAACGTGACCGTTAATCGCGAGATCATGAGCCACGGGACCTCCTTTTTACGTGGAATCCGAACCACAGGACATGGCATTTCACTTCAAAAATCTCACATGCACTGACCGGGAATCGAACCCGGTCCACCTTGGTGAGAGGAATACAGCTTAACCGCTGCGCCACCACGCCCCTGGTTTCGAATTTATACTCCAGGCAAATACCGGGATGGTTCCTAACATAAGGCCACGGTCGCCTCCTTCCCAATCCTCACAAGCATACAAATGCACACACTCTAGTACAGACACCACAATAACCCAGATTTTCAGACAAGTACACGGGGCTAAAGTACGAAGATGTCCTCATCCCTCAAATCAAACAACAACAACGTTATTATTTTACATGACGTAATCTACACCCCAAGTCATTCTGATTAACATTGCTTGTGGACTCTTTATAAGGTAATAGAAATACAGAAAACAATTTATTGGGATCAGTTTTTGTATATTGGAGACCACCTTGTGGTGTACTGGCTAGCACACTTTCTGTCCATTCTTGGTTGTCACCGCAGAAGCCCAGGTTAGATTCCCAAGAAATGTAATTTTGGTCTGAGGGCTGGAACAGGGCACACTCAGCCTCATGATGCAAAACTGGGAAGATGTGGGTTGGATTCCTACCTCAGACATCCTGGAAGTGGTTTTTCTGTGGATTCGCACCTCTACTCCAGGCAAATGCCGGGATGGTACCTAACGTGCCACGGCCGCTTCCTACCCAAATCCTACCTGAATTACAAATATACACACTAGTACAGACATCAAAGTGACACAGGTTATCAGACAAATTCCACACACACCCAAATACATGGGGCTACATGACCACGATGTCGCAAAGCCCCTAAAATGATCATCATCAACACAACAACAACCCGTGAGGTCCGGATTCGATTCACGGCTCAAGACATTTAGGCCTAGTTCTGGTCTCAGGGTTAGAACTGGGTACACTATGCCTCGTGAGGTAAATCTGTGAAGAGGTGAGTTTTATTCGACTCAATTACAACAAAAAACAATTGCTGACACCACAATAACATAGGTTATCAGATTTTGTTTTCACGTACTTCTGTATTCGAAAACTTCTTTTAAAGGCCATACACCCTGATAATTATATTTCTTGCCTGGCTGTGTAAAACTGTTCGGCTGCCACTCGGCTTGCTAAGTGACATTGTTATGAGTTCAAAACTTCAGCTCACAGCATTTGTTAAAGCTCCACTACTGAATTGATACAGCAATGCCATCACTCTTCGTTATCTTCCCTATCGAACCTAAATATTTCAACACCTAAATCATTCTCTCTCTAATTGTCCCTTCAGTTCAAGGGCAGATGCTATCTCCCGAACGGCTGGTCGTAGCATAACAGGGTTTGGACAGTCAGCTTCACAATTTTTAGCTCTGTAACATTGAGTCATTAAAATAATTGAAGAATTAATTATTTTCATGCGCGGAGAGAATTAACGATTTCGTACGGCGCAGCAAGCCCTGCAGGCTGAGTTATCTAGGCAACGCCGTACTACGCTATTGGCTGGCGCGAGTGAGCAAGGTAATCTGGCTCCTCCCTCATGTTCACAGTTGTTTTTGGTCTGGTATAGGTAGCGTGGCCCACAGCCATATATGCACCCCTGGTTTTTGTCACGCATATGACCGACCACATGTGGTGGTGTATTTTTTATCTTACATGTTGGTAACACCACCGTAACACCATCGTGCGGTCACGTTTTGTCAATGTGTCTGCCAAGATAACAGTTGAAAGAAGCTCATGCGCTTGATGAACATGGCTGCCGTCGTTCAATGAGCAAGAAACAAACACACATATTTTCGTAATTTAGCACACATTTCCAGTGCACTAGTAATAATGGACGGCAATTTCAATTGGTATTGTCCCCTAGAAAGGTATGAAAATCATGTATTATCCATATTAATGAAGTTGTAAGTGTCAAAGGCAGGTTCTCGTCTTTTTCACTGTTAATGATTTATCAATTTGGGGAAACCATACATTTACGGTCACTTTAACTACAAAAGTGAGCTGTCCTTATTCTTGACCACCGTCCAGGCGAACCAGCTGCTGAAATGCTAGTCACAAGATGGAATATCCGAGTAATGTTCTTGCCTATAAAACAGTACGACATTGATCCAGTTATTGGACCAGGGTATTATAAGAGCATTTAAAGCATATTACCACCATCAACAACTCAGTGTTCTAGTGAACAGCGAAAAGGAAATGGCAATTTTCTTTAAACCCATCAATCTGAAAACAGTTGCATATTCAGTAGGTCTTGCATGGGGAAACATTGCTCCAGCTACAATTCAGAACTACTGGAAGAAATGTTCGAGGGAAAGACAGTCACCACCAGAAATTGTACCGTTGCAGAAATCACAAGCAGTGATATCCAGTGTGTACTGTATGTGGTGTTCTGTATTGTGAAATCAAAATTGACACTTTGATTGACTGGATCGATATTGTCAACAGTGAGTCAATTTCGAAGTGCACATCTGATCCACAACAGAAACTACAACGAAAAGCAAATATTCCGAAACTGGAAGAAACATAAGTTACAAAATTGACAGCAAACATAGTGAACAAAAATGCATGATACTGATTTTAAGCACCGTATTCTGCCGAACATGCGAGCTTTTCTAGCCAAGCAAATATAAAGACCCTGTAGATTTCACCACCATGCCATCTAAATAAGGTAGCCTATTAGGATTGACTGACCAGTACTCCCTGTGCACTTTTTTAAATGAATAATTCTAAAAGTGCCAGTAAAACCCACGGACTCAATTGTAAAGGTCTAAACCAGCAGCTTATGGAAAGACTTCTCACATCTTGCCGTCTAAAGGTTTATTCAGAACTTCCAAGTGAGCCAACATGCTTTAAAATTATAATTTTCGATACGATAAATAAACGTTAGGTACATGTCCAAAATCTTAGCAGCTTATAGGTGAAGGCCAGCTGTTTTACCATAACCTAGCTGCCGAAAACATATCAGTCAAGCTCTTTCGGAATATCATGTTGCCTGTCACAGGAAGCACTGTATGTTATTCTTACATAAATGATACTGTAATAAAGTTGATGTATATTTTAAGAGTACCGTGATAACAGATTTTACCTCATACTGGTGTTTGGGCACTGAGTGTATACTCGACTTGGATATCAGAGATGAACGATGAGAAATGATATCTTTCACCATTTTTGCATTTAACAAGAGATTTCGCATAACTGAGAAGATATATTATAATAGCCTTGAAGCTTCAAAAATGCATGTTCTCCCACGACCCCGCTCCCGCCCCGCCAAGGAGCATAACACCGCTAGTCAATTGTAATTCAATTTAGTATTGGATCCAACATAATACAGATTAAGTCACTAAAAATGGAGTATAGTGCAACAGTTGTCGGCAAGCGGGCCCAAACAGTAAACAAAACGCACATGGGGTCTTTGTTTTGGTTCGAATCGCCCATAACAGTGTCCCGCGCCTGCGCCTCACATGCACGCAATTGACCTTAACAGCGATAGGCTAGGTCAGGGTGATGACAGATCTTCTTCTTCTTCTTCTTCTTGGTACGGTAGTGGGCATAGTAAACTCTTTACCCAATTGCTACTGTGCAGTGGTATGTATCTTTGGGTAACCGTCGACTACCGATTGAAAGCGTAAGACCAGTGAGTAGCGGGGAATCGTAAACAAGAAAATGACGCAACGCGGAGGGATACGTATGAGGAAAAACATAGGAATTAAAGACGAGGACACAAATGGTATTAACTCTTCACACCGAAGCGACCCACCTTGGTGACTCGCTACACATACACACACATGACCGGGCCACAAATATGGATATGGGAAAGGATTACCCTTTCAAATCTTGAAATTAATATTGTCGAAAAATGCCACTATGCTACTGACCAGTGGAATTGTAGGCTTATGTACCAATGTGGCCACATTTAAAGGAAGTGCATACCCTAAATCGTATAAAACTCTCAACATTAAAGCTCGTTGATGGTCGTATAGTGGACATTGAAATAGTATATGATTTAAGGAACCCTCCATTTGTAAACACGAACATAGAGGATCATCACGTCGTTTTATGCGGAATAAATACACCGGTGTTAATGCGTGGTTGAAACGTAGACGAATGATTGTAATGATATGTCGTCGTGTGTATTTCCCTCCATGAAACCATGGTTTGTTTACAATAGTCGGTTGTAACCCAAAATAGTGTTTGGCCTTAATTTTGGCGTAGCTAGTCCACGTGCCTTGCCATTCCTCCCGTATTGTCGAACTAATTATAGAACGCAGATCTGACATTGGTATGGCGATGTTGTAAGTTTTTCCGTGTCCTTTTGCTGCATCTTTGGCAAGGTTATCCGCTAGTTCATTTCCTTCAATGTGACAATGGCCGGGTACCCACATGATACGGACTTCGAAACCCTCCGTGTGTAAATTGTACAATTGTTGCACTAATTGACATAAAAACCAGTTGTCAGCCTCTCTAACATTTTGAAGTGCTTGCACTACACTCATTGAATCGGTGCATATTAAAGCACGACGAATGGCATGTTTTGTTATATAAAAACACGTCTGACGTATGGCGAAAATTTCGGCTGTAAATATCGAGATGTCAGGGGGTAAAGTATACTGAAAGGAGATTTGTAAGTCCGGGGCACAGAAGGCTGCTCCCACACGCGCAGGGTTAACCATTTTAGAACCATCTGTGTAAAAAAGGATACAGGAGATCAAAGGACGCGTTATTTCCCGAAAAATACGGGGAATAATTACAGGATGATGTTGAAACGTCTGGTAGACGTGGGGTAAGGAGTTCTGAAGAATAGGAGGTTGAAAGTGCGTTGCAGCATACGGAATAGTATATATCGGTAACCGCATGACTTTTAATATATTATGGCGGTATGGTTGAAGCATGGAATATGCGGTTAGTAACGCAGGACGAGAAACGGTGGGCAATAATCGACGCGTATAATATTCCTCTAATAGTTGTAATTTAGGGACGATAGGTGATGTTGTTATCATCATTTTTCGTAGCAGGTACATACATGCCAGATATCTACGCCGATGCTGAAGTGACATTTCTTCTGTTTCAACTAGGAGGGCTCCTGTGGGGGTTGATTGAAGCGCACCTATGATTATACGCAAAGCAGAAAACTGGATTCTATCTAACCGAAGGAGCCTAATGCTGGGCATGGAATCAAAAAAAAAAAGGAATTGTAATCCAGTACAGAACGGATGATGTTACGGTAAACCGTTAATAATGATTCTGGATCCGCCCCCCAATTCCGTCTAGTGAGAGATTTTAGAACATTAATTTTACTGGCGAGATGACTCTGTAGGTATTGCGTATGTCTCTCCCATTGCAATTTCCTATCAATATAAATCCCTAAATATTTGACACTTGTCACCACCGGAATGTGACCTTGACGGTATAAAATAGGAGAACTGTCGTAAATTCGTTTGTGTGTAAAAATCATCGCAGCGTTTTTCCCTACGGATGTTTCAAATCCGTATTGATGTAACCAATCATGAGCATGAGATAAGGCGTGGTATATATCTCGTCGACATGAGGAAAACTCGTCTCGAGTGCAATATATTAGAATGTCATCCGCATATTGTAGAATGCGAGCGTGCGGTAATATGACTGTTTCTAAAGTACGGGTGTAAAGTAAGTATAAAAGCCCGCTTAGAACGTCGCCCTGGGGAACACCATAAGAAGTATGTCGAGAATCAAAGACACCGACGGGGGAGTTTAACGTAATATGACGATAGCATAGCATATTGTGTATTAAGCACCTGAAGGGCAGGGGAAAATTTAGATCCCTTAGAAGTTGAATAAGAAGATATGGATCAACAGAATCATATGCATTTTTGAGGTCAAGGAACACAGCTACTGTGTGCATTTTCTTTCCTTTTGCTAGGAGTAAATCAGTCAGGAATATATTTAAGGGGTCGGATGTACCAAGATTTTTCCTAAATGCAAATTGGGTTTTTGGAAACAGGTTATAATATTCTAGGCACCATTGAAGCCGCCGGAGAAGTATATGTTGGAAAATTTTTCGGAAACAAGATCCAAGTTGAATACCACGATAACTACTCGGTAATCGAGCATCTTTCATGGGTTTAAGAATCGGTACAGTTTGAAACACATTCCAATCCTCCGGGAAGGTCCCTGTGCATAAGATGGAATTATATAGTTGAATAATGATACTTTGAGCGTTTACTGGAAATCGAGCGATCATTTGATAAGTCACTCCATCAATCCCTGGGCTGGATGATTTTTTGTGCTGAAATGCGTGTCTGAATTCGCTACTTGTAATAGGCTGCGTTAAACTGGAAAAACGTTCCATGGAACCAGATGTACACGATGTAGGTAAGCGAACAACTATTTCTGGTGTCCAAGTATGATACAGGTCATGGTATCCCTGCACCGAAAGTTGAGGGGGAGATGAGATAGTACGATTATTAGCGAAATGTTTAATCGCCGTCCAAATACTGTTGAGGGACGTAGAACTGCATAATTGGGTAGTATATATTTTCCACGCTTCCCGTCTTTTATCATTAAATACACGTTGTATTTGCGCGGTGAGACTTTTGTATCGCAAATAAGATGTTGGAGAGCCATACTGTCGAAAAGCTTTTAAACTCGCCTTGCGCCGTCTTACCAGCTTTCCGCATTCTTGATCCCACCATGAGGGTAAGGCGCCCCGATTATTTGGAGGACCTGTCGTTGGAATTAAAGGGTGATATATATTAAGATAGGCGCGGATATTCTCTAATAAAAAGGCATAACTGTTACTGAGCCCCTGTGTATGCTGTGAAAGTCTATCCTCTAAAAATCGGGAGAACAACTCATAATCAAAAAATCGTAAATTTCGCTTAACCTTGAAGACGTTTTTTGGGATATGTCGGGTACGCGAGACATCATAGTCGATTATAATTGGATAATGATCGCTTTGATGCGTATCCTGCACGGTCTTCCATGTCATCTTATGAGATAAGTCTAAGGTAGTGACACTTAAATCCACCGCACTTTTGGGACTATTTGGTGGGGTAATGCGCGTGGGTGATCCATCATTTAAGAGATGTAGGTGTAAATCCTGAATAACTGCAGCGATGTGACGTCCTTTTGGATTAATGCGACCACTGCCCCACAAGGCGTGATGTGCATTAAAATCCCCCACGGTAATATGTTTAGGAAATTGTTTTATGAACCGGAAATATGCCTGCCATTGCCGACGGGAACCTTGTATACCCGGGGGACAATAAATATGACTTACATGTAAATCATGTACAAGGAATGTGTGATGATGAGTGTGAGGAATATAGAACTGAGTAGGGAGAGAAGTGTATCGTAAGGTCTTTTTGAATAGCGTCATTATGCCACGATATCCTGGACCATCCTGACGTTCGACCAGGTAGTTGGGAATCGAGAATCTATACGAGGCACGAAGCCATGTTTCCTGTAGGAATATGATATCTGGGTCATACTCCTGTATTAACAGTAATAATTCATGCTTCTTATTTAAAATACTCCGGCAATTCCACTGGAGTAGTAACATGTAGCACTTATCGAAATTAGGCCACTGTAGGGCTACTACTTACTAGGGTATTATTTTTTGTGGTAGGAGGATTGGGAAGTAACGGAACTATTTTGTCTAATAATTGTTTCACATAAAAGCTCCATTGAGCATTGTGCCCTAATAATTCTTGTAGTTTCAGGAAATCTTCAATGATGTCATGGGACGGGTCCCGTGAAGTGCCGGGTGTTTGAGAACACTGTTTTTTCGAAAATTCCTCACCCATTGTGGCGGGTTGCATAGCTACCCCTACACTACTTCCAGATGGTTGCTTCAGGATCTCGAGATAGGCCCGTCGGTCGTATCCTATGGGATTCACCACTTTCGGCTTTGGGGACACTAGTTCTGTATATTTTCGTTTTCTCGGCGGGTCCTCTCGACGCGTATTATGAGACTGTTCTAAGGTTGGAAATTGCTGTGGGAGTGTAAGAGGATTAAACGGTACATTGTAGTTAGCCGTAATAACTTCGTGGTACGATTTATTTTCGGTACACATTTGACGTTTTATGGACTTTTGTTTCTCCAATTCGGGGCAGCGTGCGGCGCCTGCCGGATGATTATCACCACAATTAGCACATTTAAACAGGGTCTCCTTACATGTTTCCGTGGAGTGTCCTTGCGCACAGTTACCGCAAATTGGGGCGCGAGCCCGGCAGTGTAGTTTTACATGCCCGAATCGTTGACAGTTCAAACATCTAATGGGGGAAAATATGAATAATGTTACCTCTAAGAGCACATTAAAAATAGATACATAATCAGGTAGTCTTTGTGTTTTAAAGAAAATTTTCACTGTTCCTGTAGGAAGGGATTCTAACTTGTCGTTGATCATCTTTTTTCGGAAAAAACGCTGGACTCTCACAATTGGGACAGGCGACTCAATATATTTTAGGATTTCATCGTGCGTTAAGGATGTGTCCACGCCCCTAATTAGCCCAACACGTTGGACGTTAGCGGACGGGACAAATGCAACCAGGTGCTTTGCTGGCAATAAGGGATTTTGTAAGAAGGAGTTAGCTTCCACGGCCTTGTTAAATTGTACCTGAACGCGATTGCGGCCTTTGCGTTGAATATTCTTTATACCTACGATCTTATTTTCGAAAAAGAGCTTTCCTAATGCCATCGGATGTAAATTGCCAATATGTTGATCACCTTCACCTTGCACAAACACCGTGTACGGTCCTGTGTGATGTTCGTAATATCGATTGTCATTTGACAATGGCTGTCGTTTAGCAAGAATTGGAGATGTTTCAGCAGTGGAAGTTGATGGAGTTGATGCTACCTCAGCCTCCGACACTACAAGCATACTTTCAACAGACGCTACACCCTCGTATTCCACTTGTTCAAATTCGTCCGGTGGTCGCCCCATCTGACTACCATCACTTTCGGACGACATGTCGAATAGTTATCCCCTATTAAGGCGGGGGTACTAACCTGATTAAACACTAACGGGACCTAACACACTAAACAAATAACAGGTCACAAACCCGAAGTCCACACAACACTCAAAGCACGCACCCTACACCCGATACCACTCACTGCACAGATGCACACCGTATGGAGGTTGGGATACGAATGATGACAGATCATAGGGAGCGCGTGGGGTTCGATAAAGCTCCGCTATAGATGTTCTGCCAACCTATGAAGAATTAATTTCAGTACTATGTTTCCGTAGTTGGCACTCACCCAACGCTCACAGCAAACAGACTGACATCTGAAACGCGAATTATGATCCGCGTCATCCTGGCTTGTTATTGGCTGGCAATTATCACCAGCCATTGGCTGCCCGCTGGCTTGTTTACAATTATCCCCAACATGGCGGCGAGAGGAATAGATTTCTACATCAATTAAATTTCTAGAAATCTATTCCAGTTCATGACAGTATGAAGTGCAAATCACTTATTGATGAGGAATTGTATGTACAGGGGCGCACCCAGGGGGGGGGGGGGGCTTTGGGGGCTTAAGCCCCCCCCCAAAACCTGGGAACACTTTAAAAACATTTATGATATCTTTCAAGAAAATTGATTGCATAACGGGTTCCAGAATGTTTAGTGTTGGAACATTTTGCGATTTTCTACTGTTTAAAATAGAATTATGTTAGGCCTATATTTAAGCACACTTGAGTGATAATCATATATAGGCCTATATTATTTCAGTAGGCCTAGAATATATCCCTCCTGCAGCGCTCACAAGCGACCGATTGTGAAAATGAGCATTCAAATGAAAGAGAATAGACATTAGCAATGACGAATTGCACTCTAATTCCATAAATATCACTAATTTCTTTAAAAAATGTACGAAGTGTGCGATTTGCAGCTACTGTTGATGTATGAAAATACGCTCCATAATTGCTGTTTACATCACATTTTGGTCGCTGTGACACCCGTTTCATGTCATTTTAACATTGAGGTCTTTGCTTTATAATTTTGCATGGATTTCAGAAACAGTTGCCTAAATCAAAGGAATGAGTACACACATAGTATGGTTTCATAAATATCGAATAACCAATGAGTGTTACAGCACACTCAATCAGTGACAAATTGCATTCTAAATTTCTTAAATATCAATTTTTGTAAGAAGTGTTCGATTTGCAAAACCTATTGGGAAAAGTGTGGTTTATGAACATGCGAGATTTCTCGCACGGGTCCGCTAGTAATATATATTGTAAACACAACACGATCGGATATTTCCGTCCGTTGTCGTAACTATGCTCGGAGCAAGATGCGCGTGGGACAGCGGTGAAAATTTCTCTCCCCAAGGTATTGTGCTGTGCTCTGTGTCAGGCGTCAAGTCAGTAGTGGTGTTTGTAAAAGTTGATTCGATGATTGTTATTGTGTTTGTATTTTCTATTGGCTATTGGTGTTCGTAGTGTGTCCAATTGGACTAGTCGTAATGGGAGACAAAAGAAAGTCAAACATCCAAAACTATTTTAAACCGTTAAAAATCAATAAATATGATGCGGTTAGTGTTAGTGAATGTGGCGATCCTTCAACGAGTAAGGAACTGTTAACGAGGACTGCAAGCATAGAAAAACAGCCAAGTTGTTCGTCAGAGGAGAGCTCGGAGGCAAATGTGAGCAGGCCTAAGGCCGTTGTAAGTAAACATAACATGGATTTGGACATTGGTTTATTTAAAAACAAAGTGTTGACGGACAATGAAAAGTTCAAAGTTTTGAATGACAGATGGGTTCCTCAGAGCAACTTTAACTTTCCTTTTAGATCGCATGGGAACCAACAACGAAAATTTTCGTTTCCATGGCTAAAGAAATATACCTGGCTTTCGTATTCTGGAATTGAAGACTCTGCATACTGTGTCCATTGTATGCCTTTAAAAAAAAAAGAAGTAGGTAGGAGTAACGCTCAACATACTGGACAACTTGTTGAAGAAGGTTTTTGTAACTGGAAAAAAGCACTAGAAAAGTTTGAAAAACATGCAAACTCGCAGTATCATAAAGACTCATGTGTAAGCGCAGCTGACTTTAAAAGAGTTATGGACTGCCGAATGAAACCGATTGACAAATCTCTTGATAAAGGAAAAGACGTCCAAGCCAAAAATAATGTGAAAAGAATAATTCCAATAATAGAAACTGTTATTTTGTGTGGCAGGCAAAATATCGCCCTTAGGGGCCATAGAGATTATGGTCAGTTTCAAATCGACAGCAAACCATTTGAAAATGAGGGGAACTTAAGAGCTTTGCTCAGAGCTAGAATTGAAGCAGGTGACAACAATTTGAAAGATCACTTTGGGTCATGTGGCAAAAATGCGACCTATATAAGTTGGAATTTTCAAACTCAAGTCATCGATGCTTGTAACCAAATAATAACTGAAAAAATAGCAAGTAAAGTAAAAGAAGCTAAGTTTTTTAGTGTTCTCGCAGATGAAACATCTGATATTTCAACTGTTGAACAGTTTTCTTTATGTTTACGTTATGTAACCCCAAATACTTTAAATGGTTATGAAATATGTGAGCAATTTTTGAAGTTCATGCCTCTAACCTCTACTACGGGTAGCGTATTGGCAAAAACATTGATTAAAGGTCTTGAAGACAGTAATATAGACATACATAACCTACGTGGCCAGGGGTACGATGGGGCGGCTGCCATGAGTGCAAAGTTTAAAGGGGCTCAAGCGTGCATCCAAGAAGCTCACCCCACAGCAATATACGTGCATTGCGCTTCTCATAGCCTTAACCTGGCATTGTCGACCGCGTCTGAGGTTGTATCAATCAGGAACTGCTTTGGAATAGTGGAGAAGTTGTGGGATTTTTTTAACACTCCTAAAAGACAAGCAGTTTTAAAACAGTGCATTGAATCTGAGGTAAATCTTGAAACCAACAAGAAAAAACTCCTGCAGCTTTGTCCAACGAGATGGGTACAAAGGCACGATGCTATTTTTGTTATGAAAGAACTGCTGCAACCTCTTGAAGTAGCGTTAGAGGAGATTAAAAACTGGAATGATAGGGAATCTTCTTCAGGAGCTCTAATACTACTAAACTCCTTAAGTCAGGGTGAATTTATAATTTCTCTCATGGCATCAGAAAAACTGCTTGGTTACACAGTAAACCTAAGCAAAAAGCTTCAGGGAACTGATTTAGATTTATCATCTGCAATTACACACGCTGAAACTGTGATTGAAAGCTTAAAATCTCTAAGAAAAAATGCAGATCAAGAATTTCACTCGTTGTTTGAAGAAGCTATCAAAATTGCTAATAACTGCGGTTCAACAATTTCGATGCTTCGAACAGTTGGAAGACAACTGAACAGAAGCAACATACCGGCAGAAACTCCAGAATTATACTATAAAAGATCTGTTTTAATCCCTTGGATTGACTCTTTCATTATTTCATTGGAATCTCGATTCATCAAGCATAAAGACTTATTAAAGAGTTTTGAGTGCTTACTGCCATCAGCCAATGCATCACATACACATAAAGAAACCTTCCAAGAAAAAATGCAACCTGATTTCCTACAGATGTGTAATTTTTATAAGAATGACATAATTGATAGTGGAGGAAACAACAAAGGCCTGCTTATGGCTGAGTTTGAACTGTGGCACAAGAGCTTCAAGACCTACGCTAATATCCCTAAAAACGCAATCGATGTGTTGAATCTATGTGACAAGGACTTGTTTCCTAATATCCACACATTGTTGAGAATTTTGTGTACCATCCCTGTGACTACAAGCACTGTTGAGAGGTCATTTTCTACACTACGTCGGCTGAAAACATATCTTAGGAATACCATGGGTGCAGACAGGCTGACTGGACTAGCAGCACTGAATATTCACCGAGAAATTGAAGTCACCAGTACAGAGGTAGTTTCCGTTTTGAAAAAATCTGCTAGGCGGCTGGATTTTGTTCTGTGAAATTTGAGTTTCCACTTTATTCAAACAACGTTAATGTTAATTCATTAATACATGATTTGTATTCAACTATCTGTTTAAACTTGCATTCAGTCTGTGTAATTAAATTTAACTTGAAATTCTAGAAATGTTCAAGTTTTTTATTATAATGTTAGTTATTAAGGAAAATTTAAATAACTTATATATTTTCACGTTCAATACATAAAATATTTGTTACAATCCATAACACTATGGTATACAAATACATCTCGTAACTTTTAAAATGTAATTTTTAGTTCCAATTAAATTTACGTATTCAAAATCAAAATGTTATTAATAATTTCCTAAAACCTATACCGTACTAGTTCTTGGTATAAACAACTCAAAACTTAGTAAATGATTGCAGATAATTGATGTTACACATCAATCTGACGATCCTGGTAGCTGGATATATAGTTATAATAGTGAGCAGAGCAATCCAGTCGTTATCACTCTGATCGTGATCAAAAGTTAATTCTTGATAAAAATCATGCTGTTCCTTTTTATTACTTGCATAACCTTAGCTCAATGGTTCTGTAACTAAAATTTGTATAAAACCAATGCACATTTTGTTTAAATAATCTCCAGTCTAATAGCACCTTTTGTATTGGTTTTAACAGAGCATTCTACAGTATGTTTGATCTTATAGAATATCTTTTTATGTATATGGTCTCATATATACATATTTACATACAAGACTAATAATGGACACATTCACTTTCCATAGCTGAAATCATGTTATTGAGGAAAGCCCCCTCCAAACCAAACGCCTGGGTGCGCCCCTGTGTATGTACGTTTATATTTAAATTGCAGCGTGACACTGTTCATCAAAATTTGTGAAAATAAAAGTACGAATCAACACTCTTGCTGATCAACTGAAAGTTTCTACTACTTTGGATGTAAATCAATTGGCTGTCGTTTCCACCAGTTTTATTCATCATTTCGAAGTACATTCAGTACAATAACATTTTGTGCACTATAAAACTACATTATTGACCATTGCGTATTGATGTTGCTGTCTGAATATATGGCATGTAATTTGTAGGTTATGCCTAAGGCATATAATTTAAGGTCCTTGCTGTATTTATGTACAAATATTATGGTTTAACTAATGAAGCAAGGGGATATTGGTTCGCACTGCCGATGGCTGCAACCAATATTTTACAAGTCCGTAGAACAGTCCAATGCGCAGGCGCGAGCCCACCGCGCGCATGCGCCCGGTGGGCTCGCGCCTGCAAACAAATGAAGTACCGGAAGTAAAGGAATTACGCTCAATAGCAACACAATCTACGCACTCTCTTGGCTCACTGAAACAGCAGTCATCTGTTATTTCTATGAAGGCAAAGAAAATCGCAAGAAAGAAGAACACATCATACAACGCAAATTCCAAGCGAGACGCGCCATGATGTGTATGGGCACACAGCTGTTCATGAAGCGGCTAGCAGGTGAAACATGTGTTATTTCCCTGTAGAAATACATCGAACTCTCGTCCCCAGGGGCATTACTTGTGACTTTTGGCACAGCCAACTTAGGAACGTCTTCATACTATTCTTATGAACACCATACAGTAACATTCTGGGTTACACACCGCAAATTCAAATTTATGACTTAGTGCCTGGCTCGGGAATCAAACCCTCATCCCCAAGGGCGTTAGGCGTGACTTTTCACACTGCCAACGTAAGGAAGGTCGCCATACTATTTTATAAACACCATACCGTAACTTTCCGGGTTACACACCGCAAATTCGAATTTATGACTTAGTGCCTGGACAGAGAATCGAACCCTCGTCCCCAAGGGCGTTAAGTGTAACTTTTCACACTGCCAACGTAAGGAAGGTCGCCATACTATTTTATGAACACAATACCGTAACTTTCCGGGTTACACGTCGCAAATTCGAATTTATGACTTAGTGCCTGGAAAGAGAATCGAACCCTCGTCCCCAAGGGCGTTAGGTATGACTTTTCGCACAGCCAACGTAAGGAACGTCTCCATACTATTTTTAAGAACTCCATACCGTAACATTCTGGGTTACACGCCGCAATTTCGAATTTATGACTTAGTGCCTGGCTGGGGATTCGAACATTCGTCCCCAAGGGCGTTAGGTGTGACTTTTTGCACAGCCAATGTAATGAACGTCTCCATACTATTTTTAAGAAAACCATACCGTAACATTCTAGGTTACACACCGCAAATTCGAATTGACGACTTAGTGCCTGGCCGGGAATCGAACTCTCGACGCCAATTGCGTTAGGTATGACATTCTGCACAGCCAATGTAATGAACGTCTGCATACTATTTTTAAGAACACCATACCGTAACATTCTGGGTTACACGCCGCAATTTCGAATTTATGACTTAGTGCCTGCCCGGGAATCGAACTCTCGTCCCCAAGGGCGTTAGGTATGACTTATCGCACAGCCAACGCAATGAATATCTGAATACTATTTTTATGAACACAATACCGCAACATTCTAGGTTACACACCGCAAATTCGAATTTATGACTTAGTGCCTGTCTCGGGAATGGAACCCTCGTCCCCAAGGGCGTTAGGTGTGACTTTTCACACTGCCAACGTAAGGAAGGTCGCCATACTATTTTATGAACACAATACCGTAACTTTCCGGGTTACACGTCGCAAATTCGAATTTATGACTTAGTGCCTGGAAAGAGAATCGAACCCTCGTCCCCAAGGGCGTTAGGTATGACTTTTCGCACAGCCAACGTAAAGAACGTCTCCATACTATTTTTATGAACACCATACCGTAACATTCTGGGTTAAACGCCGCAATTTCGAATTTATGACTTAGTGCCTGGCTGGGGATTCGAACACTCGTCCCCAAGGGCGTTAGGTGTGACATTTGACACTGTTAACGTAAGGAACGTCTCCATACTATTTTTATGAACACCATACCGTAACATTCTGGGTTACACGCCGCAATTTCGAATTTATGCCTTAGTGCCTGGCTGGGGATTCGAACACTCGTCCCCAAGGGCGTTAGGTGTGACTTATCGCACAGCCAACGTAATGAACATCTGAATACTATTTTTATGATCACCATACCGTAACATTTCGGGTTACACACCGCAAATTCGAATATATGACTTAGTGCCTACCCGGGAATTGAACTCTCGATCCCAAGGGCGTTAGGTGTGACTTATCGCACAGCCAACGTAATGAATATCTGAATACTATTTTTATGAACACAATACCGCAACATTCTAGGTTACACACCGCAAATTCGAATTTATGACTTAGTGGCTGGCCCGGGAATGGAACCCTCGTCCCCAAGGGCGTTAGGTGTGACATTTCACACTGTCAACGTAAGGAAGGTCTCCATACTATTTTTATGAACACCATACCGTAACATTCTGGGTTACACACCGCAAATTCGAATTTATGATTTTGTGCCTGGCCGTGAATCGAACTCTCGACCCCAAGGGCGTTAGGAATGACTTTCTGCACAGCCAATTTAATGAACGTCTCCATACTATTTTTGTGAGCACCATGCCGTAACATTCTGGGTTACACACCACAAATTCGAATTTATGACTTTGTGCCTGGCTCGGGAATCGAACCCTCGTTCCCAAGGGCGTAAGGTGTCCCTTTTTGCACAGCCAATGTAATGAAAGTCGCCATACTATTTTATGAACACCATACCGTAACTTTCCGGGTTACACACCGCAAATTCGAATTTATGACTTAGTGCCTGGACAGAGAATCGAACCCTCGTCCCCAAGGGCGTTAAGAGTAACTTTTCACACTGCCAACGTAAGGAAGGTCGCCATACTATTTTATGAACACAATACCGGAACTTTCCGGGTTACACGTCGCAAATTCGAATTTATGACTTAGTGCCTGGAAAGAGAATCGAACCCTCGTCCCCAAGGGCGTTAGGTATGACTTTTCGCACAGCCAACGTAAGGAACGTCTCCATACTATTTTTAAGAACACCATACCGTAACATTCTGGGTTACACGCCGCAATTTCGAATTTATGACTTAGTGCCTGGCTGGGGATTCGAACATTCGTCCCCAAGGGCGTTAGGTGTGACTTTTTGCACAGCCAATGTAATGAACGTCTCCATACCATTTTTATGAAAACCATACCGTAACATTCTAGGTTACACACCGCAAATTCGAATTGACGACTTAGTGCCTGGCCGGGAATCGAACTCTCGACGCCAATTGCGTTAGGTATGACATTCTGCACAGCCAATGTAATGAACGTCTGCATACTATTTTTAAGAACACCATACCGTAACATTCTGGGTTACACGCCGCAATTTCGAATTTATGACTTAGTGCCTGCCCGGGAATCGAACTCTCGTCCCCAAGGGCGTTAGGTGTGACTTATCGCACAGCCAACGCAATGAATATCTGAATACTATTTTTATGAACACAATACCGCAACATTCTAGGTTACACACCGCAAATTCGAATTTATGACTTAGTGCCTGTCTCGGGAATGGAACTCTCGTCCCCAAGGGCGTTAGGTGTGACTTTTCACACTGCCAACGTAAGGAAGGTCGCCATACTATTTTATGAACACAATACCGTAACTTTCCGGGTTACACGTCGCAAATTCGAATTTATGACTTAGTGCCTGGAAAGAGAATCGAACCCTCGTCCCCAAGGGCGTTAGGTATGACTTTTCGCACAGCCAACGTAAGTAACGTCTCCATACTATTTTTATGAACACCATACCGTAACATTCTGGGTTACACGCCGCAATTTCGAATTTATGACTTAGTGCCTGGCTGGGGATTCGAACACTCGTCCCCAAGGGCGTTAGGTGTGACTTATCGCACAGCCAACGTAATGAACATCTGAATACTATTTTTATGATCACCATACCGTAACATTTCGGGTTACACACCGCAAATTCGAATATATGACTTAGTGCCTACCCGGGAATTGAACTCTCGATCCCAAGGGCGTTAGGTGTGACTTATCGCACAGCCAACGTAATGAATATCTGAATACTATTTTTATGAACACAATACCGCAACATTCTAGGTTACACACCGCAAATTCGAATTTATGACTTAGTGGCTGGCCCGGGAATGGAACCCTCGTCCCCAAGGGCGTTAGGTGTGACATTTCACACTGTCAACGTAAGGAAGGTCTCCATACTATTTTTATGAACACCATACCGTAACATTCTGGGTTACACACCGCAAATTCGAATTTATGATTTTGTGCCTGGCCGTGAATCGAACTCTCGACCCCAAGGGCGTTAGGAATGACTTTCTGCACAGCCAATTTAATGAACGTCTCCATACTATTTTTTATGAGCACCATGCCGTAACATTCTGGGTTACACACCACAAATTCGAATTTATGACTTTGTGCCTGGCTCGGGAATCGAACCCTCGTTCCCAAGGGCGTAAGGTGTCCCTTTTTGCACAGCCAATGTAATGAAAGTCGCCATACTATTTTATGAACACCATACCGTAACTTTCCGGGTTACACACCGCAAATTCGAATTTATGACTTAGTGCCTGGACAGAGAATCGAACCCTCGTCCCCAAGGGCGTTAAGAGTAACTTTTCACACTGCCAACGTAAGGAAGGTCGCCATACTATTTTATGAACACAATACCGTAACTTTCCGGGTTACACGTCGCAAATTCGAATTTATGACTTAGTGCCTGGAAAGAGAATCGAACCCTCGTCCCCAAGGGCGTTAGGTATGACTTTTCGCACAGCCAACGTAAGGAACGTCTCCATACTATTTTTAAGAACACCATACCGTAACATTCTGGGTTACACGCCGCAATTTCGAATTTATGACTTAGTGCCTGGCTGGGGATTCGAACATTCGTCCCCAAGGCCGTTAGGTGTGACTTTTTGCACAGCCAATGTAATGAACGTCTCCATACCATTTTTATGAAAACCATACCGTAACATTCTAGGTTACACACCGCAAATTCGAATTGACGACTTAGTGCCTGGCCGGGAATCGAACTCTCGACGCCAATTGCGTTAGGTATGACATTCTGCACAGCCAATGTAATGAACGTCTGCATACTATTTTTAAGAACACCATACCGTAACATTCTGGGTTACACGCCGCAATTTCGAATTTATGACTTAGTGCCTGCCCGGGAATCGAACTCTCGTCCCCAAGGGCGTTAGGTGTGACTTATCGCACAGCCAACGCAATGAATATCTGAATACTATTTTTATGAACACAATACCGCAACATTCTAGGTTACACACCGCAAATTCGAATTTATGACTTAGTGCCTGTCTCGGGAATGGAACCCTCGTCCCCAAGGGCGTTAGGTGTGACTTTTCACACTGCCAACGTAAGGAAGGTCGCCATACTATTTTATGAACACAATACCGTAACTTTCCGGGTTACACGTCGCAAATTCGAATTTATGACTTAGTGCCTGGAAAGAGAATCGAACCCTCGTCCCCAAGGGTGTTAGGTATGACTTTTCGCACAGCCAACGTAAGTAACGTCTCCATACTATTTTTATGAACACCATACCGTAACATTCTGGGTACACGCCGCAATTTCGAATTTATGACTTAGTGCCTGGCTGGGGATTCGAACACTCGTCCCCAAGGGCGTTAGGTGTGACTTATCGCACAGCCAATGTAATGAACATCTCAATACTATTTTTATGATCACCATACCGTAACATTTCGGGTTACACACCGCAAATTCGAATATATGACTTAGTGCCTACCCGGGAATCGAACTCTCGATCCCAAGGGCGTTAGGTGTGACTTATCGCACAGCCAACGTAATGAATATCTGAATACTATTTTTATGAACACAATACCGCAACATTCTAGGTTACACACCGCAAATTCGAATTTATGACTTAGTGGCTGGCCCGGGAATGGAACCCTCGTCCCCAAGGGCGTTAGGTGTGACTTTTCACACTGTCAACGTAAGGAAGGTCTCCATACTATTTTTATGAACTCCATACCGTAACATTCTGGGTTACACACCGCAAAATCGAATTTATGATTTTGTGCCTGGCCGTGAATCGAACTCTCGACCCCAAGGGCGTTAGGAATGACTTTCTGCACAGCCAATTTAATGAACGTCTCCATACTATTTTTATGAGCACCATGCCGTAACATTCTGGGTTACACACCGCAAATTCGAATTTATGACTTTGTGCCTGGCTCGGGAATCGAACCCTCGTTCCCAAGGGCGTAAGGTGTCCCTTTTTGCACAGCCAATGTAATGAAAGTCGCCATACTATTTTATGAACACCATACCGTAACTTTCCGGGTTACACACCGCAAATTCGAATTTATGACTTAGTGCCTGGACAGAGAATCGAACCCTCGTCCCCAAGGGCGTTAAGAGTAACTTTTCACACTGCCAACGTAAGGAAGGTCGCCATACTATTTTATGAACACAATACCGTAACTTTCCGGGTTACACGTCGCAAATTCGAATTTATGACTTAGTGCCTGGAATGAGAATCGAACCCTCGTCCCCAAGGGCGTTAGGTATGACTTTTCGCACAGCCAACGTAAGGAACGTCTCCATACTATTTTTAAGAACACCATACCGTAACATTCTGGGTTACACGCCGCAATTTCGAATTTATGACTTAGTGCCTGGCTGGGGATTCGAACATTCGTCCCCAAGGGCGTTAGGTGTGACTTTTTGCACAGCCAATGTAATGAACGTCTCCATACCATTTTTATGAAAACCATACCGTAACATTCTAGGTTACACACCGCAAATTCGAATTGATGACTTAGTGCCTGGCCGGGAATCGAACTCTCGACGCCAATTGCGTTAGGTATGACATTCTGCACAGCCAATGTAATGAACGTCTCCATACTATTTTTATGAGCACCAAACCGTAACATTCTGGGTTACACACCGCAAATTCGAATTTATGACTTTGTGCCTGGCTCGGGAATCGAACCTTCGTCCCCAAGGGCGTAAGGTGTGCCTTTCTGCACAGCCAATGTAATGAAAGTCTCCATACTATTTTTATGAACACCATACCGTAACATTCTAGGTTACACACCGCAAATTCGAATTTATGATTCGTGCCTGGCACGGGAATCGAACCCTCGTCCCCAAGGGCGTTAGGTGTGAC
The DNA here is from genome assembly GCA_946902985.2 of Meconema thalassinum. Classification (NCBI taxonomy): domain Eukaryota; kingdom Metazoa; phylum Arthropoda; class Insecta; order Orthoptera; family Tettigoniidae; genus Meconema; species Meconema thalassinum. The sequence continues at coordinate 1,216,694,553 of OX336388.2, forward strand.
ATTTGACACTGTTAACGTAAGGAAGGTCTCCATACTATTTTTATGAACACCATACCGTAACATTCTGGGTTACACGCCGCAATTTCGAATTTATGACTTAGTGCCCGGCTGGGGATTAAAACACTCGTCCCCAAGTGCGTTAGGTGTGACTTTTTGCACAGCCTATGTAATGAACGTCTCCATACCATTTTTATGAAAACCATACCGTAACATTCTAGGTTATACACCGCAAATTCGAATTGATGACTTAGTGCCTGGCCGGGAATCGAACTCTCGACCCCAAGGGCGTTAGGTGTGACTTATCGCACAGCCAACGTATTGAACATCTGAATACTATTTTTATGAACACCATACCGTAACATTCTAGGTTACACACCGCAAATTCGAATATATGACTTAATGCTTGGCTCTGGAATCGAACCCTCGTCCCCAAGAGCGTTAGGTATGACTTCTCGCACAGCCAACGTAAGGAACGTCTGCATACTATTTTTATGAACACCATACCGTTACATTCTGGGTTACACACCGCAAATTCGAATTTATGACTAAGTGCCTGGGAGAGAATCGAACCCTCGTCCCCAGGGGCGTTAGGTGTGACTTTTCGCACAGCCAACGTAGGAACGTCTTCATACTATTTTTATGATCACCATACCGTAACATTTCGGGTTACACACCGCAAATTCGAATATATGACTTAGTGCCTGCCCGGGAATCGAACTCTCGTCCCCAAGGGCGTTAGGTGTGACTTATCGCACAGCCAACGAAATGAATATCTGAATACTATTTTTATGAACACAATACCGCAATATTCTAGGTTACACACCGCAAATTCGAATTTATGACTTAGTGCCTGGCTCGGGAATGGAACCCTCGTCCCCAAGGGCGTTAGGTGTGACTTTTCACACTGCCAACGTAAGGAAGGTCGCCATACTATTTTATGAACACAATACCGTAACTTTCCGGGTTACACGTCGCAAATTCGAATTTATGACTTAGTGCCTGGAAAGAGAATCGAACCCTCGTCCCCAAGGGCGTTAGGTATGACTTTTCGCAAAGCCAACGTAAAGAAGGTCTCCATACTATTTTTATGAACACCATACCGTAACATTCTGGGTTACACGCCGCAATTTCGAAATTATGACTTAGTGCCTGGCTGGGGATTCGAACACTCGTCCCCAAGGGCGTTAGGTGTGACTTATCGCACAGCCAACGTAATGAACATCTGAATACTATTTTTATGATCACCATACCGTAACATTTCGGGTTACACACCGCAAATTCGAATATATGACTTAGTGCCTGCCCGGGAATCGAACTCTCGATCCCAAGGGCGTTAGGTGTGACTTATCGCACAGCCAACGTAATGAATATCTGAATACTATTTTAATGAACACAATACCGCAACATTCTAGGTTACACACCGCAAATTCGAATTTATGACTTAGTGGCTGGCTCGGGAATGGAACCTTCGTCCCCAAGGGCGTTAGGTGTGACTTTTCACACTGTCAACGTAAGGAAGGTCTCCATACTATTTTTATGAACACCATACCGTAACATTCTGGGTTACACACCGCAAATTCGAATTTATGATTTTGTGCCTGGCCGTGAATCGAACTCTCGACCCCAAGGGCGTTAGGAATGACTTTCTGCACAGACAATTTAATGAACGTCTCCATACTATTTTTATGAGCACCATACCGTAACATTCTGGGTTACACACCACAAATTCGAATTTATGAGTTTGTGCCTGGCTCGGGAATCGAACCCTCGTTCCCAAGGGCGTAAGGTGTCCCTTTTTGCACAGCCAATGTAATGAAAGTCTCCATACTATTTTTATGAACACCATACCGTAACATTCCTTGTTACACACCGCAAATTCGAATTTATTGTTAGTGCCTGGCACGGGAATTCGAACCCTCGTCCCCAAGTGCGTTATGATGATGATGATAATTGTTGTTTTAAGGGGCCTAACATCTAGGCTATCGGCCCCTGATGGTTTGGGTGATCGTGAAGATGAAAATGAAATGCAAACTTAAAAATAAAACTAACTACCAACTTACATACTAGAAGAAGAAATGGAAAACGAAAGGAGAATAAGGCAAATAAAGGACAGGAGGAAAAGAAATGCCCTCAACCCTCGAAGAATGCGGATTGAGGGACTTGGAAGGAAGGAGAGCCATGGAAGGCAGATAGGAAAGTGAAAGAGGAGAGGGTCCGCCCCGAAGGTAGGGGAGAAAAGGGGAAAACGGACTCAGCTCAGGAATCCCTCGGGGTCGCCAACTCCCGAACTCACCAGCCGTGAGCCCCTGAGGGTGTAGCATTATCTAGGGAGCACCAAAAGTGGTGGGGCTACATACACCCGGCCTCCTTGAGGGCCTTGAGCAGAAGGCAGGAGATAACAGGAAAAGAAAAAGAAGGCTGACCCCTCGCAGAAGGAGGGAATCAGAAAAGATGAGACAAGGGCCAATTAAGGCGGGAAAGGAAGAGACTCCCTAGGCCTCGGATACCCTAATACCGTCGGGGTCGGAAGAGAACAAGAGTTGACCAAGTGAGGTCGACAGGAAAGAAGACAGAGAGGAGCCCGGCACAAGTAAGTGGAAACAATGCCGGACTCAGCTGGGGCCCCGTCCAAGTGCGTTAGATGTGACTTTTCGCACAGCCATTGTTAGGAACGTCTCCATACTATTTTTTATGAACAACATACCGTAACTTTCTGGGTTACACACCGCAATTTCGAATTTATGACTAAGTGCCTGGGAGGGAATCGAACCTTCGTCCTCAAGGGCGTTAGGTGTGACTTTTCGCACAGCCATTGTTAGGAACGTCTCCATACTATTTTTTATGAACAACATACCGTAACTTTCTGGGTTACACACCTCAAATTCTAATTTATGATTAATGCCTGGCACGAGAATCGAACCCTCGTCCCCAAGGGCGTTAGGTGTGACTTTTCGCACAGCCATTGTTAGGAACGTCTCCATACTATTTTTATGAACAACATACCGTAACATTCTGGGTTACACACCGCAATTTCGAATTTATGACTAAGTGCCTGGGAGGGAATCGAACCTTCGTCCTCAAGGGCGTTAGGTGTGACTTTTCGCACAGCCAACGTAGGAACGTCTTCATATTATTTTTATGAACACCATACCGTAAAATTCCGGGTCACACACCGCAAATTCGAATTTATGACTTAGTGCCTGGAACGGGAATCGAACCCTCGTCCCCTAGGGCGTTAGGTATGACTTTTCGTACAGCCAACGTAAGGAACGTCTCCATACTATTTTTATGAACACCATACCGTAAAATTCAGGGTTACACACCGCAAATTCGAATTTATGACTTAGTGCCTGGCCGGAAATCGAACTCTCCACCCCAGGGGCGTTATGTGTGACTTTTCGTACAGCCAACGTAAGGAACGTCTCCATACTATTTTTATGAACACCATACCGTAACATTCTGGGTTACACACCGCAAATTCGAATTTATGACTTAGTGCCTGGGAGGGAATCGAACCCTCGTCCCCAAGGGCGTTAGGTATGACTTTTCGCACAGCCAACGTAAGGAACGTCTCCATACTATTTTTATGAACACCATACCGTAACATTCTGGGTTATACACCGCAAATTCGAATTTATGACTAAGTGCCTGGGAGGGAATCGAACCCTCGTCCCCAAGGGCGTTAGGTGGGACTTTTCGTATAGCCAAAGCAAGAAACATCTTAATACTAATCAAATCAACGCAACACCGTACGAATCCAGGTCATACATCGCAAATTCGATTATTCCACTTAGTACAAGGGAGAAGAATCGAATCTGATTTTGGTTTGCTTGATCAAGTCCAACATTATCAGCTTGGGATATTGAGAATTGAATTTTAAAAGTATACTAGTTTGAAATGTAAATGTGGCTTAATGTGGCTATCGGCTTGCCGACGAATATATTTGGATCAGATAGTAGTACGGACGGGGAATCCCAGCATCTCTACTCTCGAGTACACAGACCTTGAATGGGGGTTTGTAGTCGTGTAGGAGAATGTCTCTGAATTATTTTTTTAAAAACTGATTTATTTGTAAAGTTAGTTATCTTACAATAAGCCCATTGTGTCGTAATAATATTTTTATTAGTAACTTTTAAAGCAATCGAAGGTTTTCACAATCGACTAATTCGATTATCTTCAGTCGACTGGTGCCCAACTGATATACGCTTAGTCATTAGCAGATCGGTTCTTGTTTACTGCACCACGAGACTTATAATCTTTAGACTTATAGCCTAATCTGTTAGTATCGTTTCTTTACAAATTCAAGAATGGATCCACACACCAGTTTCATGGACCTTGCGCTAATGCTTGTAGACGAAGAGAAGTGTATTCAGTTTTTATACGACGAAGGACTGCTGAGAACCAGAATGCTGTGCTCCGAATGCGACGCCCCTCTTCATCCATTACCTGTGCGTGGGAGACTATTTGAAGAGTTCAGATGCAGCAGAGGTCACGAAAAGGTTTCGCAGTCCGATAAGAAAGGGACTTGGCTGGAAAAATCGAAATTGCCTCCGTCACAAATCATTCTGGTGACCTACTGTTTCGCCCGTGGATTTGATTACAAGGAAACTCGAACGCAGTGTTCCGCAGGTGGTCGTGTTATGAGCAATCGGACAGTTGCGGACTGGTTTAGTTACTGCCGCGAAATATGTGTGCGCTCAATGGAACACAAATATAACACCAGAGGAAGAATTGGTGGCCCAGGCCACATCGTCCAGATAGATGAATGTAAAATTGGTCGGCATAAACATCATCGTGGGCGGCCTGTCGAAGGATCATGGATCCTTGGCATGATTGACACTACAACGAATGAAGTTCGGATGGCTGTGTGTCCTAATAATCGGAGAGACGCCGGCACACTCTACCAACTCGTAACACAGCATGTAGAGTTGAACACCACAATTCATACAGATTGTTGGAGAGGTTATAACGGATTGCTGCCTGGAGGATTCGCCCAGCATCTGACTGTGAATCATTCTGTAACCTTTGTGGATCCAATTACGCGTACCCATACCAACAATATAGAGTCACGTTGGCGAACACTGCGTCGACGTCTTTCGAGGGGGGGAATTCGACGTAATGCAATCGATGTGCATCTGATAGAATATCTGTGGCGTCAGGACTGTGCAAATAGGAACGCAGACCCTTTCCAGGAAATCATCGAAGACATTCGAGAGGTGTAGCCTACCCCGTTGTATAAACATTCGTCAGGTAAGTTATAGCCTTACTTGTGTTTTAATGTATTTATGTACAACTGTTCTGTTTGGCTGAACTATCAGAGAACCGAGGGCAATATTAATTTAAGTCCGTAGCTTTGACAAGATGTGCACGAAATGCCATAATGTTGCATTGTAAGCAACATACCGTAGTGATATTGTTGTTTTCGAAAGTTCTGTGAGTCACATGGTGAGTGATCTATAAACTCGCATCATGATGTGGATTGCTGTCTCACAGCGAGAGCATGCTTTTATGGCGGAGTTTCCGCTAATATATTTATAACCTATTAGCCGTTAGGCATTGTGTGGGACAGGGACTTGCCACGCATAGGAACATTTGCCTGGAGTGTTAGCTCCATATCCTATTAATTCAGGTTTTTTGTCATAGGATTCTGCTAAAGTTGAGCCACATCTGCCCTTGCTAAGCGCTGGTTTAATGAAACGATGGTATCCCATTACGTAGATTGGAAGCGAACTGTTAATCTCAGTGTGTGTTTCTTCTTTTCTCATTTCTCAGGGCAGGAGACACTCCGCAGGTTATACTGGTGTACAGTTGTCCAGTAGAGGGACCAGAGAGCCTACAGGCTGGATCAGTTGTCCGATGAGTGAAATAACTACGGTATCCTATTTTGGCAAAGGTAAGTTATTGATGAAAGTTTGATACCGTAATTAATGATGTGTATAGGTGAAGCCAATATACCAGTCTTCGGGATGATATTTAGCGTGCTATGTAGGTTTTGAAGAATGGTAGATAGGGGGTCTGGGGCGTAAGCCCCAGGTTAGGTTTGTTTTTGTATGTAAAACATTAATAAGATAGAATTTATGTCCGCTACTAGGTTAGGTACTGCCTGGTCGAAACTTAATGCTAGTACCATAAGCAAGGGGGTCTGGGGCGTAAGCCCCAGGTTAGGTTTGTTCTTATATGTAAAACATTATAAATACATAAATAAACACTGTAATTGAGTTCACTTTCCACTGAGTATAATGATTTCATAAATCATGTGCGAAATAGTACCAAACGCGTGGGGCTGGCATTACTGACTCAGTGAGAAAGATGGAGGGCAGAACTCCGGTTTCAACTATATAAGTCGTGTTGCTATTTGGGCAGGATGGTGGGTCTATGGCAGCGGAGCAGTGAACATCTAATGCTCAATCCTCTCCTGATATCCTCCCGACTACTAAATCAGGTAATTTCAGTTTTTAAAAATTTGTATACAAAGGATGGGGTCTGGGGGCGTAAGCCCCAGGTTAGGTTTGTTTTTATATGTAAAACATTATTAATACATTAATACATAAATAAACACTGTAATTGCGTTCACTTTCCACTGAGTATAGTGATTTCATAAATCACGTGCGAAATAGTACTATGTAGGTTTCGAAGAACGGTATTTAGTTTCATCACCCTCCTTTGAAGAATACACATACAGTACTGGGGCATACCGTTAGCAAATAGCCTGTAAAAATAATAGCGGAAACTCTTCGCCAAAACTAGCAACAGCGCTCCCCAGCACCTCCTAGTGATCCAAGGATCAGCTGATTTAAAACCAAACACTGTAAGACTTATAGACATGTAGATGATTTAATTATCCAATTGTAATGGTTGGTAAGGGGAGTATTTGAGCCATATAAGGCTGTAATTTATTATAAACAACAAAGTGAACTGAAATCTTTATTCAAATTCCCAGGCAATAAGGAAATTTAAGTAGGAATTCATTGTAATCAAGAAGCCTACCATTTTACCGATATTTAATTTCTTTTAAAATGGAATGCCAAGCATACCATAACTAATGTTAACTTTTTTAGTGCAGGGAGTGTCCGAGAACATGATCGGCTCGCCCAAGTTTTGTATCTGCCTCTATGTGGAGCTACACGTACCGTCGCGTATGGAGTCTTATCTGGGGAGGAAAGTGTGAATGGAAGGTAGCGGCTGTGGCCTATAGTTAGGGACCAACCCTGGCATATGACTGGGAGGAAGATGGGAAACCAGAGAAGACCATCTTCAAGGTTGCCGGCGGGGGGATTCGAACCTCCTCGCCTCCCGGATGTGAGCGACTGCCAGCAGTAATGCCCTAACGACCACGGCTAACTCACCCAGTATTATGGCAATATTGCTGTGGGATAGCCAACAGAAGCAAGTGACCAGGTGACCTTATTAGTTAGTGATAGTTGCAGTTGTTGCTTCATAGTAGACTTCAGCCCTGTACACTCCATGATTGTGTGTCAGCTGTGTGATAAATTGTGTAATTATGATGACATTGCCTGAAGGTGCAGTGGTCCTTGCCTCTCGCCAAGGCTTGATTCAATTCTGGTTAACGCAGGATATAGGATTACCGAAGTGAAAAGTCACGTCCTGAGGCTTGGATTCCACATTAAAAAAGAGGACCCAGGGTCATGATAGTGAGATAAACTGTCCCTAAACTGACAAAAAAGAAGAAGAAGGTTGATGACTGGGATTGTGGATCTTGTGGTTGCAGTTATTCTGAGGATGTAAAGAATAAATCCGGGGCTCAGTGGATTCAGTGCAGTTTCTGTTTGATCTGGTATCATTCGAAATGCCAGCACACATTTGAAGAGAATGACGATGTCTTCATGTGTGATGGATGTCAGATCAGTTCTGATGAAGACTGAATAAACAGTATTTAGTCTAGAACTATGTTGTTTTTATCATTACTGTTTTTTTTTAATATATTTAAATATTGGAGTTATGATCTATTTCAATAAATGTGTATTATAAGTTTTCGTTGCATTCCTTAATATATTTATTTAACTATCACGAAATTATCAAGGTGTTGTCACGATATTGCCAATGATATCACGAAATAACCAACATATTCCTTTCAAGGCTCAACTGATTTTAAATCGAAGTCATGTGTATTTAATTTCAACTTTATCCTTGATGCTTTGCGCACCAACATTGTAGCTTCATGAAAAGTAACTCATAAAATTTTGAAATTATTTTCTTACCCCTTTAAATGAAATATTCCTAAAATTATCATGAAATTACCCAGGTTTACCCTATTATGATAATGATATTGTCATATGGGCCCTGACTAGGTTACATGTCCCTACCTCCATTGATAGCACTTAAAGAACAATACTAATCCTGAAGTGATACAACTATACAATAAAATCCATTATTCCAGAATATTCTTCATAAAAGATGTCAATTGTATTTTTTACAGGAACTACAACATTGATTCACCCCATTCACAGGATTTTCTTCCACGAATGGGGAGCTGGGAGCAATTTGGAGTTACCCTCTCCTACCCACTCTTTGTCAACACCCACCCAACAGCAGCTGAGCAGGCAGTGGCAACTAGTCATCCATAAGACAAGCATGGTCCATGTGATAAAAGGGTAAGTTTGCTATGACACAACATCACATTACACTGAATTAAATTAATATCCCACATCACATCACATAAAAAAGGAACTTTCTTTCTTTCTTTCTTTCTTTCTTTCTTTCATTCTTCCTTTCCTTCCTCTCCCGTTGTCAGTAAGTCAGTCCAAACATGGTCACTGACTTCTAGAACAACACTTAATAGGACATGATACCAAGCTGTCCATTTACATCCTTGGGCTAAACATTCCCAGAAGGGATGTCAGGATTTAGACTAAGTCAGTAGGTTTGATAAATGCGCATACGTTACATAGTTACTCTCTAGCAGATGGGATGAGAAAATACCAACTTAAAACAATTTTCTGTAGAGACCCGAGATATTTGTGTTGTGAGAGCGGAATATACTAGAGGGAATATGCAAAATCCAGAATATTTTCTATAGTACTGGCATGGCGAATAGAATACAATAGGTTTGTTCCAACACGAAGTTCTGAACTGATACCACCTTTGTTTAATGCACAGGTGCCAATTAAGAACGAGTACGGAACTAGTTCGTGATTTTGTTTGATGGACCACATGGAAGTGGACGTAACCTGAAACAACATGTATGTGGCAGAGCCTTTTTCTGTTATCCCTTAAAAACTAACAGGCTGACCACCTCGCTGTGTAGCGACTAGCGATCTTGGCTGCGCGCCGGAGCTCCGGAATTGATTCACGGCTCTGCCAAGAAATATCAATTCTGGTGTGAAGTTTGGAACGGGGTTCACTCAGCCTCATGAGGCTAAACTAAGAAGAGGAGCGTTTGATTCCCACCTCAGTTATCCAGAAAGTGCTGGGATATTTCCTAATTCATTGCCACGGCTGCCTCCTTCCCAATCATATCCCCAATTTACAAATACACAATAACATCACACAAATTTCACACACACACACAAATACGCGATGACCACGATGTCACAGCCCCTAATATACGGTAAGCAACAACAACGACAACAAACCATCAGGCAGAGAAAAATTGGTGTAGTGGCGGGCATCTACAAAGTGAGAGAAAACTTCTGGATTTGAAAATACTTGTTTTATTCAGTATTTACTAGGCATTCTGATATTCTTCAAAAATATCTATCCGGATCGTAATAAAATACTCTAAAAATGGAACCTCTCTGCACTCTCTCTTTCTTTCTCGATCATCTCTAATACGGGATTTCACATTTCTAAAAAAAATCTTGGTGCCCACTTTGAGTCCTACAACCTTCTCAGGAGATACATTAAATTCTAAGTTGTCATCCTCTTCATCTGCGCTTAAATCATTAAAGATGGCCCCTGTCAATTCCAGCACCCTGGCGTCTCTAAAAGCCAGAGTAGTTAAAAGGGACGTAAAAAACAATAACATTATTATTAGACATCGCAGTGACACAGGTTATCAAGCAAATGCTATACACACCCAAGTACATGGGGATACATTACCACGATGTCACAAAGCCCCTAAATAATCAACAACTATTATTATTTTAGTCCTATTATTATTAAGTCAGATTATATAATTCTTCATTTTAGGCAAGGATAGCACGAAGTACTGTAGAACATGGAACCATGGAAGGCTACTCAGACATGGCCCCACAATATTCCGACTAAACAACCTGGTGTTGTAAGAATACTACAGGGTGCCAGGAAATGTTCTCTGCAGAGGCTACGTACAGCTGCGAGAGGTTGCGTCATCTGTTTAGTTGGCAGCACAGTGTCCCTGATAGGGCGAAGGCCACATGTGTGGGCTGTCGAAATCGTCAGTGCGCATGGTTAGATTATTGTAAGAGTGCAACAGTATGTTATGAATGGCTGTGGTGAGTATAAAGTTTACTGTTTGTTTGTTATGATTAAGGCTCGGATTTTTAGGTGCTAAAAATCGGGAAAATATTTATTTTTTATGTATTAAAAATACCTGAAATATGCGCCAAAAAAGTTAAAATATTTCGTTATAATTTAGTTTATTACTGTGAATATAAACAATATGCAGTACTCACGAATGCAATTTATGCTATGCCACACTGACTACTGAAGAATTACAATACACAACGAGATACATCTTCAGGTTGTCCATCACAAATGACGACGATAATCACAAAACACTTATTCTGAAGGCGCGAAACTGCACCAATATGTTTCTTTCCCTTGAAGCGCTGTGTAACTTGAGACCGCTGTTCAGCCTTGATTGCTTGCCCGCATGGTTGGCAGAACAGAACGCCGCCATCAGAAGTAAAATTATCTTTAAATTCTGCAACAGACGATAACTTGTAGTTGCTTTTAGCTTAGGCATAGTAGAACTGCCTTACACTTCACAGTGCCAGAAATGAACTGCATGTGAGTGGAAGGTCTAGCACGTGGTGCTATATGGCTATGGACAAGGAAATCCCCGGCTTCCACAGTGAGTGACACGGGGCGACAAGTTCAGTATAACACAGTTGCAAGCTGACATACACTCTGCATGAAGATTACATAGCTCACAGGTTCTTCGCCGTTGAAGTAACACAAAACAAAAATGCAATAAACTGATTTCTAAAATAATGTAAATATTATGTCTTTTTATGTGCTAATGAGTGAAAAGTAGGAATTTATGTGTTTATATAAAAAATGCTTAAAATATGTATTTACAAAAAAAAAAAATTTATTTACCTAAAAATCCGAGCCCTAGTTATGATACAAGCAACAGCCGTGCTGCTAACGTACTATAGTGGTGAACATGAAATAAGACTTTGCATACAAACTCAAACCTAACCTGGGGCTTATGGCCCGGAACCCCTTCCTTGTAATGCAAGCAGTAATTTATTGTCCAGACAGTCTCCTCTAACCTACTACCGGCCAATGGTTTCGTCCAGACAGTCTTGTAACCAAGTAGCGAGCAATGCAATCGTCCAGACCGTCGTCTAACCAACTAGCGACCAATGACTTTGACTCACCCAACTTAAGTACATTACTAAGCTTTGGTACATCAGTAACTTTCGTCCAGTCAGTCGAGAGCTAAGAGTGAGCTGTGAGATATTGTTGGTAATCTGCAAAATTTTGCATCTGGGTTGCATGCGCAGTGCATATCCTGTGCAGATGAGTATTTTACAGAGTTGTAATATAGTTTGGTCGTACATGTCTTCTGGGAAAGAACTGCCGATCTTGGAATCTGACACCCTCAAATTACAAGGAGTTTCAAAAATAAAATATTCTTCTTCTACGACATCCTAGTCTTCTCAAAATAATAATAATAAACTTTCCAATTTCAAATTCAAATCCCATTCCTTATTGCAATAAAATATTTTAATCTATACAACTGACTCAACTACTTCTATAGTTCTGTAACAACTTCTATATTTCTAATCTTTCTATCCTAAATTCTATCACGTACGGTATTTACAGGCTTCATCCATTCCTTCTTGTGTTAATTCTGGACAGTGTTTCTACCATGAACATTTCTATCTCATCTATCGTTGCTATCACATAGTCGTACTTGTTCATACTCGTCACATCAGGTTAACTTTCAGCCAAGTGATTACGCTAAGCAAACTTTAAATCCAAATCCTTGCTAAATTTTGTTAATAATAATGTAACAGTTAAGGGATATTCAATTCTTCTTCTACTTCTTTACTTAATCATAGTGGATAATGTTAATTATAGACTTCCATTAAAGCATCCTAGTATTATCTCATAACGCATCCCAAATGCGAAGAGGGGCTTTGCTCCATTCAGCGACTCCCTTCAGTGTACTGTAAATATAGTGTAAGGCACTGATAAATAAATATGAAATGAAATGAAAAATTTGCTTATTCCAGTATAGCACGAATGTTACCTTCACTTTGTAACTGTTCTTTTAATCGGGGTTATGGTTGTTGTAGCACAATGAGGGAAACGTTTCTCTTACAAACCACAACTCTCTCTGGCTTGGACACACCTCCTTCAGACCTGATACACTCATGCAATTTATATCTTTCACCTTACTCTACTTGCCTCCAATGCAATTCTTACTAGCACCATTCCAAGCACTTCATCAAAACACTTTCCTCAAAGCCTTTCTCCATTTATTGTCATAAAAAGAAACCATATCATATCCTCCAGACAACACCAGACCATCATTAAACTTAACCCAACCTTCCAAAAAAACATCCCTTCTCCCCTCTTATTTTCTACGATCCTCATAGAAAATCTCAACAGATACTAAGACTTCCCTTCATCTTTACAAAACATAGCCTATAATTATAATTTTACACAACCCAAAAATGAAAACAATAAGAATCAGAAACAATTGACAATCATAAAAAGAAATATCTTAGCAGATAAGGAACTCAAATGAGCATGGCCCCTCCCACCTCACTGCCCTTGTTAAGCACAACTGGTCTAGAATTATAAGGGAGGCAGTTGAAATTCGTAAAAATCCCAATAATTTTAACAGAGACACTCGATATCAGTAAAGTGACACTTGGCTACCAGTTATTAAGGATCTAGGGAGATATTTCCTCTCAGTCTCTCTGTTCTTCACATATTTAAAATTGTACTTTTTCCCTGTAGGGTTCAGAGCCTGGATTTGATCTCCTTTGTTCGTCACTGGGGGAGTTTCCATCTGTTTTTTCGTCGTTGACTGTATGACGTTTTGGTATCGTTCAAATACACTTCCCCTTTGTTTATGTTTCCTTATATCCATCTAACCCTCCCACCTCTCCCCCCCCCCCCCCCCCCCCCCCCCCGCGCCTCATTCTTCGAGGAGTTTCTATATTTTCACACCGCCCCTTTTACCTTCTCGTTACTTACTACTCTGTCCGCCGTTCCACCATGGTCCATACAGTAATTTCTGGCAGCTGCTCTCTGGTGACGAACAGAGGAATTTATATATAATTTTTTGTAATCTCATTGATTTACTTTCTTTGGCCACATTGTTTATTTCCATTGAAAAAGGAGGCAAGGTTTCTCCGAAACGTATGGTTCAAATTAAAAATACACACGGCATTAGCCCAAAAGCATGAATTATTTATATAATAATCCGGGCCGTGAAAGCCTTAATATGCAAAAAAAAACAAAAACCATAGCTCCATGCACTAGATTCCCTGCCCTGACCCAGCAGCAAGATGTGGCCTTGCTACTAACCTTAAAGTAACCTAAAAATGAACAGTGACAACATATTGAAGTACTTTTATACATGTCATTGATTGTGTCAATACTCTATATAGCTCGTCATAAATTCGTTACGTATATAATGGTCAACAACATCTACATTGTTGAAGATATATCTTTTCAATCCCAATACTATTCCTTTCACAACAATAGCAGATCCTTACTTCTATTACCATAACACATACCGGTACTTGTTTTTCTGCTGTAATATACCTTACATGCTTAAATGTTCATGCTTCCCCTACACTTTATTTATATTCCTTTATTTCGTAAAATGCTGTTTAAATTTACATCATCATTTATTATTTACTAGCTATACCCCGGCATGCGTTGCAATGCCAATCAAAGACAGATAAAAAGAAAGGTAGATAATAATAATGTTATTGGTTTTACATCCCTTTTAACAACTGCGGCTTTTTGAGACGCCAGGGTGACAGAATTTTGGCCCGAAGGGGATCTTTAACGTGCATAAAGAAAGAATAAAAATAAGTGTTTGAATTGTAATTTTGTTACATCTAGGTCATTTGCCCTTAAATGCAAGGGGGCCATGTCAGTAGATTTACTGCAAGTTAAAGGTCCCCTTCGGGCCAAAATTCCAGCACCCCGGCAGTTGTTAAAAGGGACGTAAAAGAAATAACATTATTATCCTCCTTTCTTTCTATTTGTCTTTGATTGGCATTGCAAAGCTTGCCGGCTATAGCTAGTATTTAATAATAATCTCTACTTAGTACAAAACAAAGTCCCCAATTCTTAGATGTTCCGGGTAATCTCGAGATCCTCTGGATGGATTTTGATGCGTTTTTCACCACTGAAAAGGATTTCTCGAGGAAGGTTCCTGTAGAAAATAATTTATTTTAGACCATAGGAAGCCGAGCAGTAACGATGTCAGTGAATCGAGTCGGTAAAAACCTACTGTCTGTGCGCCTTTTAACCTTACGCTGGGTTGTATTGATTAGGCAAAGCAAAGCCCACTCCGCACAGGCCATGGAGGCCCTGGGAGTAGTGGAAGGTAGAGTCTTCCACTATTTATGACATTGGCACTGGATGGGATGGAGTTGTCAGCTCCATGCCCGGCCGTTTTTGCTCCCAGGAATTACCCTGGTACTCATTTCTGGTGTAGGCTGAGTGAACCCCAGGGCTATATGCATTTCCGAAATTGGTAGTTTTGTTTCTAAAATCCACTACTGGGTGGAGATCGAACCCACTCCCTTTCAGTTAGAAGCCCAGTGCCACTACCGACTGCGCCACGCAGCCCTAGGGTTGACAAGTTTAGCCTACTGACTGAGTTATGAATGACCATATTAACATTCTACTGTAAGCAAATGCGGTGGCGCAGACGGTAGCATGCTGAGCTTCTATGCCCAAGATCGCGGGTTCAAACCAGACCGAAGTCGTCGGATTTTTTAAAAGCGTTAAAATCCCTCATTATGCCTTCCTTCGGAGGGGAAGTAAAGTCAGCGGGCCCATGTCATTGATTTATGGCATGATAAAAGAACCTTCCACTAACTTCAATTGTGTGTAGCTATATTTGTAGGTTAGATTTGATTAACACTACAAGTTCCAACGTTCGTCGCCAGGTGCTGCTTGCAGTGGCATCTAGTAGCCTAGTTCACAGCTAAGTGTTGTGGTCTGTAGCATTTGGTAGCAAGAGTAGGAACTGCTTGAAAATCATCGTCTGCAGTCCTTACCTGAATTACAGATAACACACTTTAATACAGCCATCACAATTGACACCGGTTATAAGAAAAATTCTACACACAACCAAGGTACACGGGGCTACATGATCGCACTGTCATAGCCCCTAAACTGAGGAACCGTTCAATCCTACTGTAATAACCATTCTCAATAAATTATACCAGTGTTCCAAATGACGCTCTCTCCTCTCCTACCAATATTCCTATTTGAAATTATGGTAAATATCGCTGATCATATCTGTCTAATAGACTCTTAAATAATCCATAAAATTCCATAGAATGTTCCTCAATATTATCCATAAACCTTATTTGTGTAGTTCAGAAATTTTCATTAACCTAAATTCACAAGTTCATTTGTCTAAAATTCCAACTATTGTCTCATAAAACTTGCATAAAATTTTCCACTCGATAAAGTAATGTAAATTACCTTCATTAAATAACAGTCACTAAACTTGCGTTGTATGAAAACATCGTTAAACTATCTATAATCTCTTCACAATAAATCAATTTAATCATTCTAAAATAGTAGTGGCCTAAAGTCATTGATACTCAAGCAAAATACGGGTTCGGGGTGTAGTGACGCAGCAGTCTAGCTGTTGACCACTCGCCAAGGTGGACCGGGTTCAATGCATGTGCGATTTTCGATGTGAAATGCCATGTCCTGTCGTTCGGATTCCGCACAATAAGGAGGTCCGTGGCTCATAATCGCACGTTTGATGGTCACGTAATACTAAAAGCTCCCTTCCTTCAAAATATGGGTTCAGGGCATAGGTATTTGTTCACTCCGTCAACGTCAATTTCTTCAACAATGTTGAACAGTAGCAGGCTCGGGGGGCCGCCCTATAGCATTCCGTTCGTTTTTTCAATTGATTCGGATTGGACTATGCTATCAACTATGTGCATGTTGTTCTTGTGGAGGATATACTTTGTTGGTCTAGTGTGATAGTGTTCTTTTCCTATCATGCTTCCTGATCGGAGTGTTTCTATGGAATAGATCGAACACCTTGGTGTAGTCGACTAACACTACCCACAGCTTTCACCTATCATGTCTCGGAATGCTTTCTACATTGTTCTATGACTATCTGCTTCGTTTCTTGATCCACCAGCGGGGTCCCATTCACTCCATAATTCTCAGGTTATGATCAGTATTGAATTTGCTGTTTAGAAATTATTTCTTCAGGAGACCCTTTAACAGTGTGACACGATCTGGTTGACTTTTGAATTGCAGCACATCGGGCACCTTATTTCCAGGATATGCCATGATGGTACCTAACAACATACCTCTCCGAATTCTAATGCTGATAAGAAGTAATGTACATGTTCCTGTCCAGACACAACTATTAATCAACTGCCTCCTACTCCATCTTTAATTTATTTGTTAATTTTGTTACAAGTCTCAGAGGTCAACTTACAAGAGCTTAGATGTCTGGGCTTTGCTGTGCTCAATAAACACCACGACGGGATACACCTGACAAATGTCTTTGATGATTTCTTGGAAAGAGTCTGCTTTCCTATTGGCACGCGTAATTGAATAGACAAAGGTTACAGAATGATTCACTGTCAGATGCCTAGCGAATCCTCCAGCAAGCAAACTATTATAACCTCTCCAACACTCGGTATGAATTGTGCTGGTCTACTCTACATGCTGTGCTTCGAGTTGGTAGAGTATGACGGCGTCTCTGTTATTATTAGGACACACAGCCATCCAAACTTCATTGGTTGTAGTGTCTAATATACCAAGAATCCATTTTCCTTCGACGGCCCGTCCACAATGATATTTCCACCAACCAATTTTACATTCATCTATCTGGACGATGTGCCATGGGCCACCAATTCTTCCTCTGTTGTTATACACATATTTTGCGACAGTAACTAAAGCAGTCCGCTACTTTTCGATTGCTCATAACACGTACAGCTGTGGAACACGGCGTTCGCTTTTCCTTGTAATCAAATCCACGGCCAAAACAGTAGGTCACCAGAAGGATTTGTGACGGAGGCAGCTTCTATTTTTCCGGCCAAGTCCCTTTCTTAACGGACTGCGTAACCTTCTCGTGGCCTCTGCTGCATCTGAACTGTTCAAATAGTCTCCCTCGCACAGGTAATGGATGAAGGAGGGAGTCACACTCAGAGCAGAGTTTTTTGTATCTCAGCAGTCCTTCGTCGTGTAAAAACTTAATACACTTCTCTTCGTTGACAAGCATTGGCGCAAGGTCTGTGAACCGTGGACAGTACTCTCTGGTATGGGGGTTGAAGTTGCTCACGTCCGTAGGTTTTACCTTCAAGAACCCTACACGTGACCCCTGGGTGGTGCTAATCGAGCAACAGTGATCTGGCAGCAGGACTGATCTTCTTGGAATCAAAGTTACATCAGGGCCACAAGACAAGGAATATTGGACCTAGCCTCAGGGTTTGCC
This sequence comes from Meconema thalassinum, assembly GCA_946902985.2. NCBI lineage: Eukaryota > Metazoa > Arthropoda > Insecta > Orthoptera > Tettigoniidae > Meconema > Meconema thalassinum. Next base: position 1,216,712,401 of record OX336388.2, read on the forward strand.
AGCTCAACAGGAAGGTTGGAGCAAATCAAATGTGAAATATTATCCAAGTCAACTTGGGTGATCAGAAAGACTTTCACGATGTTACAACATAGGACCTTGAGTGGATAGCTGGTCTGAATGTTAAGACTATAATTCTGTGTTTTGATCATTTTATTATTTAAGCATGATGTTCTATTTATAAACTGTTTATATTTGTTCCTGTAACCTTTTCTTCCATGTATACTGCATACGTTAGTCTGGCAACCGATGGAACTACATTCGGAGAATAAACTCTGTGCAGTGTACCAGCCCAGTGGACAGTACTGTCAGGCCTGGTTAACTTTAGTAATAATAACTATTATTCATGGTCTTCGTTGTTCGCAGTGTATTTCAGTTTGTTTGTAGTTTTCAATAAAGTGTGTGTATTCAAGGTGAAGCTACACTGCCATCTGCAACCAAAGGTGGAAAGCATATACCGTATTACAGCGGGCGGCGGTCTCCGCAGTGCACGTGCTTGTCAGTTCCGTTGTCCTGAGTGAATGTAAAGCATTGTTATGCAGAAGAAGGTGCTTTTATTGAAGATAGGAGATTAGGACAGATTGGAATAAAGTTGAAATCTAAGTTTTATAATGATTTTAGTCACTGAGTAAATATATTTCAGGTAGAAAGTAAATAATTGTGCTGTTTACGGTGTTCACCATAGATTCGAAATTATTTTCATTACAATTTCTGTGTTATAGTAAGTGATATTTTGAAATTACTGAATTATATTTCAAGCTTACTAACTCCCAACATTCCAAAAATCCTTTCATTTATCTAGTGCAGTTTTTGGCAAAGTTGTCGTGTTGTTTGGGCGTTAGACTTAACAGGCGAGCCGGCGAGCGAAAATCCCCGTCACATATAAAACAAAGTCCCTGTATGTACTATAAAAAATTCATTTTAAATAAACCTCATTAGTGATAAGCGCAGTATCAACATTACCTGTAGGAGGACAATTTTTACTCCATTGCCCACATAGGAAAACCACACCCATTGAACAGTTCCGTATTTATACCCCTCTACCACTCTGTAACAGGAATGATCAAATAAATTATATGTATACCCCAGGTCTTTTGCACTATAAAGGTTATAGAGGGTCAGATGACCTTGCTGTTTCGCCCCTTCAAACATCAACAAACAATGTATCTAAAAAGTAAATAAAAATTAAATAGATTATTTATTAAGATTCTTATGTTCCCCTATTCCTACTAACCTTGCTATATCGACAACTTAACTTTCTGAAAATCACGACTATACAGCTAACAACAGGGGTACCCTAACTGGTTTGGAATCTGGAATGAAAGGTACAGTACGGATCTCGCTTGAGAGCTAGGCAGAGAAATGTAGCCCCTGGGGTCGAGTGCCAAATGCATTTTGCCCTTACTTCCGAGCGCTGTGTCTACTTGTTCAACTAATTGCACAACAGTGCACTACCGTGTCTGTACTTATTCTGCACCTCACCCTCAATCACAAACAAGGGAGCTCCACATCCTACAGGAAGAATACCCCAGGTTTGAACACTTGTGGTGAATTAGATGTTCATTATAATTTGACGTCTGGAGTAAAATAATTTTATTACTTCAAAGCATGCCTATAATATTTCTGCTCAGAAACTTATTTTTATGGAACTTAGAGCATCCAGAGTTTAGAAAAGACGGTGGAGCCTTATGGCGACAGTGTTGCTACCTCTAGGCAGAGGTAGCACTGACGTCGGACGTTATGTTCACCCGCTTCGAGTACTGTCCTTTCATAAGTTAGCGACACAACACAACCCCAGCAGCTGCCTAAAGTAGAACAAGCACAGGAAGGAAAAGTTTTGCAGGTGTTAACGGATTGAACCAGTATTAAGGATACCCATACCTGCCAACTTTCAAAAATAGAAATCCAGAAGATCCCAAAGCGCAAAAATTTAACGCGTACATGCGTCGCAAGGTCTTAAAAATAGCTATAAAAGACTACATGGAAAGAGATTACAAACTCTTGGTGATATGAGACTATCTAATTCATTGCGCCAGTTTCCAAAAATTCTGAAAACTGATGATATTGTTTCTTACTTGAATTCATCACGAAAACACTAAATCACACAAAAATTTGTCACACAGTTGAACGAATACCAGAACTACCAGACTTTCAGCGTAATGTCAAACTCAAGGAATTAATGACAAAAGCGCAGCGATAATCTGCGAGACGGGATTATCGATAAACTTTACAGGGTGTCTACTGTAAGGATGAAGTAAAAATTAGTTATTTAGCTACCTTTTATTTAATTTTAGTTACATTTTAATTCAAGATACGTCTGCCGTCGGCAACCATAGAAGCTCATCGCGCGTGAAGGAAAACAACAATGAACTGTGTTTAAAGCAGTGAATAAGATTCACTTATGGTGTCATAAAAATTTAGATAAAAATAAATAATGGATATTTAATATCAAATGAGATGATTCAGCAAATATGCCGTCTTGTGTACAAGTAGTTATGATTACCAAGAAGTTGCTCTGATCTTGGCCGTTTGGGGAGATTTCCTTTGTCCCTGCGGTAGACCACGAAGAAATATATGCGACGTAACGTGATCGTCACCGAATTATGTCTTCGCAGTCAGTTACGGAGAAATATCGAGACGTTACACGATCGACGCTGGTCTCAACCGTTTGACGCGATTCGTAGTTTTTTAGATAGAACACGGAGAAAATCGCGATTACATAATCGGTGTCACTTTTAGTCGTTCGACGAGATTTCTATTGTCCTTGAGGTCGGGCACGGAAACATATGGTAAGATATTATTACGCAATCGGTACCGCTTGCTGTCCATTTGACAAGAATCCAGTTGCACTCGTCATCGAATGCGGAGAAATATCGCGAAGTATCACAATCGCTGCCGCTCTCGGTCGTTTTACGAGATTCACGTTGTCCTCACGGTTGCACAATGAGAACGCGATATTATGCAATCGGCACCGCATCCGGCCGTTCAACGATTATCTGCCTGTCTATCTGTCTTGGCAGAATGGCGGAGGTGAGCTCGAGGTTGGGCATGGTTAAAATTCACGAGCAGTTATGGACATGTTGTATGATCGGCACCTTGATTTCCGCAGTCCTTGAGGACATAAGTTCGCGGCCGGGCACTGGTTTTATAATTTTACGCAACTGGCGTCGATCGTGGTCCGTTTGACGAGATTCCCGCAGGCAAGTCGTGCGGACAGGATGAACGTTCGAAGTAGATATCGGTTATTATGAATTATTCAGAGAGGATTGCACGAATAATCCGACAAGAGGGCACATTTTCTTTCGAATTCAAATTGTACAAGTTTTCGAGATAACTGGTTAGATTATATATCCAATGGAACCATAGTTCTAAGGAAAAATGGACATATAACGGAGTTTCGAATTAACCACACTTGAAGTCGCAAATTCACTAGACGGATAGTTTTTTAAAATATAGTCTGTATTTCGAAGCATATTTGCGATAATTTTTTGAAACGGTATCATTTCGCAAGATTGCGACAATACATTATATCGCGTTATTTCTAGAATTCAATTTGATATACACAAATTTAGAGGCCAATAACAGAAGTGAGTGGTTTCTGTTGAGTTTCGGAAGTTATTGCGAATAAACGTCTCGCGAAAAGTCAGGTTTCCGATTAATACAGAAAAATATTTCACACAAAACTAAACTCTTCTTGATGCCGAAAATAAACGTTGAACCGATGTATACAGCACCACTGAAGGAATCCTCAGTATGCATTTCCTTGAGGTCGTGCACGGGGAAATATTGGCAACTCAAACTAACACTTGGGGCGCTGCGGTCGGTCTGGATAAGTAGGGTTTAAAATACTCAATAACACGCGTTTGATATGGAACACTTTTTATTTTTCGGTTATAATCAGTAAATGTGGTCTCTAAAGAAATGACAGTTTTATTTTTAATTGTATATATGTATACCTGTGCGATACACGTGATCTAATGTGTGTGTTCCACTGGATTTGTTTGTGTCAATTGCATATTATCAAGCATCAGTTTTTATGGTTGATGTAGATCAGCTGATTCAAATATACACAGGGCTACACTTCGGACATTATTTCGGTACTATTATGCGCAATATAATGGAAATGTCGATCCTGAGTCAACGCCGAGGACATTCAAATAGAGAAATACGGCACATAAATAAATAACATACCGAAGCTATGCTACTTTTATCATTCCGAGACTAGCATCCATGCAAACCAGACGCCACTGCTCCAAGCAGGCCCGACGAGAGGGGGGGGGGGGGGGGGGTCAGGCGGGGCTGCAGCCCCGGGGCCCGGCTCTGGGAGGGGGGCCCGGCCGGGCAAAGTATTCCTTTCATGACCAAAATATATCACAGGAAATTACTTGATGAAACAATCAACGTCTGTGCAAAATGGCGCAAGAACAATAACATAGGCTAGGTCAAATACTTTAGTCAGAGCACCCTGGAAACAGCTGAACCAGAGCTCCCGAACGTAGTCATACAATACCGTAGTTCTCAGAATATGTACCTAAGGTGAGGGGCGCATACCTCGGTTCTAAATTTAACTTACTTGTCAGCCTTCTTTCGTTTGTATACCAAACTTGAAACATATTTCCTCATCATTACCTGTCGCAATTCTGAATAGTCTCCTCTGTGACTGTGTTTGGAGCGTCACGTTGCTTTGTTTCGAATGATCTTTGTGTGCCGTGCGCTCACTCCATTTACATTGTCTAGGTAAGAAAATAGTTTATTTAATCTTCGTCCACACTGGAATTCATTTTCGCTCTGTGTAAATGCCGGATAAATATGATGCGTGATGTAAGGGTATTTCCATTGCCGAACGTACATAAAATAGATGTGGACTAAGGAAAATGTTCATCTATAAAGAACTAAGAAAACATTATTATTATTATTGTTAGGAGGCTTGTATTTCTTACGACTGTAGCCTATAGGCAGTGAATCGATTTGAAAAAGTTTCGATCCGAAGATCCCCGGTTCGAATTCACGTCGCATCAAGACATTTTAACTGTCTGATTATCACTTTATGGCTTACGTCTTGTATCTAACATTACCTAATAACTGCGAAATCTCATTTGCTGCTATTATTCTGATTATTAGTAGTAGAATTATGATTATTATTAATATTATAATTAGATGTATTATTATTATTATTATTATTATTATCGCCATATACTGTATGCTAAACAATTTTAGTGGTAACAAGCTGAGCTTTCGTAAGCCAACTGGCAGCATTAGTAGCATTGCAAAAATAGATCATCATTCATTTCCGTGTCCGGTCAACATTTCCAAAAAATTGCAACTGCGATGGCCTTGTTACTTCCTCTAAGAACATCTTCCATTGTGCATTGGTTGTCCAGGAGGGGGCAGATAAGTAGGTGGCTTGGGTCTAGTTCAGCTCCACATTCACAAGAGGTGTCTGCGTCTGCTGGAAGGATCCCCCATTTTTGCAGGTTGGTCTTGCATCGAGGGACACCCACTCTTAAGCGGTTGAGGGACCGCCACACAGGATAAGGTAGGTCGGCGCCAGGAGCCAGTTCTTCCTTTGATGTCATGTCTGTGGGCAGTGAGCTCCTCCATCTGTTAAGACGAGTTGCCTCTGGTGTTCTCTCCAGCGGTGTAGATAAACGCTGCGAATATGACGTATTCTAATGTGGACGCAGCACGCAGTTGTTAATGACTCCGGCTTGCAAAAGAGTAATTGACTTGGCCGAAAGAACAGCCATTGCCTTAACATGAGAACGAAGATATTCTCAAATTCAAAGTCATTACGATTTTCAGAGTGTGAATTGCTATTTAAGATCATCGTTAGTTTGATGATGGTTGTTGTTGTTGATGTTTTAAGGGGGCGGAACAACGAGGCCATCTGCCCATAATCGTTAGCTTACGTGTCCTTTCAGTTATAAATATCGAATGCGGGCTACAAGGGAAAGAAGACAATAATTGAAGGAAGTGAACCATGATAGGTTTGAAGTCTTTGATTTGGAAATGCAGGTATAATAAATTACGCTGACGGATCTGACCAACAGTTGCCTAATATTCGGAAGGAGAAAAACATAAAGAAATGTTTGGATATTAAACTCTGGCTCTTGTTTTTATCTTGGACTAGTTCTTCGTACCCGTCGTTGTCGGGCTTGCGATTTAAGGGAAACATAGACTGGTGACAGGAGTTAGTGAAGTTATGGCTAAACTATCGAACCCTGTTTGGGCAACACCCATGTAATTTTGCAATTTGTATCCAGTCCACTGTTCTGCTTAGAATTAGGTAGTTTTAAGGGAGGACACTTGGGGTCACAAAAATGAACATTAAACAGCTCATAAGAAAAATAAGCTATCAACCTGCACGCAAATTCCTAAGAAGGATGTTTTTGAGAAATATTTGTTGGCTTTTGGCCTTCGTTTTTTAGCCATATGGCCAGCTTCAATGTAATTTATATTTACTTGTACTGTATTATGAGTCTTGTATAACGTAATAATGTTATTGTTTTCGCGTTCCTTTAAACTACCGAGGCTTTTACAGACGCCAGGGGATCTTCAACGTGCCAGTAAATCTACTCACGCGGCTTCCTCACATTTGCGCATCCTCAAATGTCAACTGACAGCGCCAGGATTCGATCCTTTAACCGTCGGCACAGCAGGCTAGAACGTTTCCGCTGCGCTACGCTGGTATGATGAGGAAAGATGATTGTAATGTATATCTTATATCATAGAAATTGAATGGGCTTACAATTAATGAGAAGATAAACACATCCATGCCCGTGGCCGGATTCAAACCAGCAGTTGAGATCGAGTTTCATTATGACCCATGCCAGCATAACATTTCGTCACTCCACTATGCTTTGAGGGTACTGTACACCCTGACATGTCAAGACATGTCACCGTGTGATATTCTCAGACCAGCAAGTCCTCACACCTGGGTTTGCGATGTCAAGAGAAAGATACAGATTGCGCAATTGGCTTGCTGCAGGGAATTGAGGCTTCCTATAACTCCCCTCATCCCTCTGTAAAAAAATTCAATTTGTAGCCTAGTTTTTATTATTGCTGCATTCTACTTACATACGAATGTTCATGCCATTCGCTCTAGTAGTATTGAGTCCAAACCAAAACAAACCAACATTCAAACTGAAGATGTATTTGGTCATTAAACAGCTCATCCGGGATAAATAAAAAGTTTCTGCCACATATTCCAAATGCTCAGAGATGATATCACATACTGACAAGCAATAGTAAATAAGAATATGATGGGCATGAAATTAGAGAGTATATTATTATTATTATTGAAAATGTTATTATTATTACTATTATTATTGCCGACGTGCCTGACTCACACTCGCCCCGGGTTCCATTTCCGGCTCCGTCAGGGATTTAAGAGGCGGACTTGAGGGCTGGAACGAGGTTCACTCAGCCTCGTGAGAACAATTGAGTAGCTGCCTGACAGTGAGGTAGTACCCTGGTCATGGAGATCAAGATTGACGGCCAGAGAATTACGGTACTGGACATTACTGTTTCCATGATATTTTTGTTACACGTTTCTGTTTTCTATGCATCTATCAAAGAATGGATAGAAAATTGACACTGAATATTAATGCAAATATTGGTGGATTAAATTAAAACTGTAGCCAAGATTTAAGCATTCGCTATTTCAATACATATAAAATACAGAACTGGAGAAGTATTTAATTAAACCGTAATCTTACCACCCTTAAGCATTTCATATAATGCATGTTACATAGGGACAAGACAGCACGGCTGTCCAGCTGCTTGCTTCTCACCCTGGTGGACCAAGTTTGATTCCTGGGTAATACACATTTCAAATTGTAGTTGAAATTCAAAACGTCAATAGTTGCCACTGTTTATTTAGTCTCATTTCTCCAGGAATTTAGGAAGCATATTGGCTGCAGTCCTATCAACGCCACCTCTGGATCTGCCCCCTGTTAAAGTCAAATCAACAGCTACTTCCATGGTCGTCGCACTCACAAATACGGTATCCTAAAACATACGTGAATGTGGAATACGGTATTATTATTCCGGTGGTTAACATACTAGGCTTAGGCCGAAGATTCCTGGGTTCGATTCCCGGCCAGGCTCGGAAGATTTTAATCTTCAGTAGAATTAGCTGACGTCTTAAACATTAAATTCATTCCCGACGCGCAGATCGAGCATCCCGTAAGAGCAAAATGACGAGCTCGTGATTTGTAAAGTGTTATTATAAGGATTTTGTTATTTTACGCAAAATAGGCGTCTGGTAATATTAAATTACTTTATGCAATTTTATAACAATACCAATAATAATATTAACAATAATCATTATTTTCAGCATTATTATTACTATTGTTAGTACAGTATAACCCAGGATAATACACACATCAAAAAAAGTTTTGCATCACCTCGGTTCCCAGATCTCCGGCATATAGACGTTGACTGTGTATATTGTATCCAAGATACAGTCCCTTTGACTGTTCATAGATGTCACTAAAACTGCTCAAAGATGTAAACAACCATGCATGAGCAGGGCCTATTAGACGGAGGGGGTACGACAGCCGATCAGTTCCAGTCATTCCACCAGGACGAAGGTACGCTGCTCATGTTGTCTGTAGTTCTACCATGCCTAGAAGGTCAATACCGCAGTTCGATCGCGTCCGCATTGTTACTTTGTGTCAAGAAGGGCTCTCAACAAGGGAAGTTTCCAGGCGTCTCAGAGTGAACCAAAGCGATGTTGTTCGGACATGGAGGAGGTACAGAGATACAGGAACTGTCGATGACAGGCCTCGCTCAGGCCGCCCAAGGGCTACTACTGTAGTGGATGACCGCTACTTACGGATTGCCGCTCGGAGGAACCCTGACAGCAATGCCACCATGTTGAATAATGCGTTTCGTTCAGCCACAGGACGTCGTGTTTCAACTCAAACTGTGCGCAATAGGCTGCATGATGCGCAACTTCACTCCCGACGTCCATGGCGAGGTCCAGCTTTGCAACCCCGACACCATGCAGCGCGGTACAGATGGGCCCAACAACATGCTGAATGGACCCCACGGAATTGGCATCACGTTCTCTTCACCGATGAGTGTCGCATATGCCTTCAACCAGACAATCGTCGGAGACGTGTTTGGAGGCACCCTGGTCAGGCTGAACGTCTTAGACACACTGTCCAGCGAGTGCAGCAAGGTGGTGGTTCCCTGATGTTTTGGGGTGGCATTATGTGGGGCCGACGTACGCCACTGGTGGTCATGGAAGGCTCCGAAACGGCTTTACGATACCTGAATGACATCCTCCGACCAATAGTGCAACCATATCGGCAGAATATTGGAGAGGCATTTGTCTTCATGGACGACAATTCTCGACCTCATCGTGCACATCTTGTGAATGCGTTCCTTCAAGATAGCGACATCGCTCGACTACAGTGGCCAGCATGTTCGCCAGACATGAACCCTATCGAACATGCCTGGGATATTGTAACGTGTTTTTCGAGGGGTTTTATGCAACTGGCATAAGTCAGTAGGAAGCCATTCTATATTTATTTACGCGGCAAATTGTTCAGCCAAGAGAATTTTTCATGGTAATTTATTATTATTATTAATTTATTATAATTATTATTAAGGTATTTTCGGAGCATTTTATAAAAATTATTAGCATTCAGATAGGTTTTCTATGTCTTAGAAAACGCTATCAAGCAAATTATTACGAACGACGATATCATAGAAAATTATCTGATTACGGAATTTTACGGAGTTTTTGTCAGTTAGGGTATTTGAGAGAGATGACTCACTGGGATTTCAAGTACACGCGGAATCTTGTCGAGGAGCATGACGCAATCTTGGGTCGCAAGGTCTAGAAAAGGCGAATTGTTGAAACGGAAATCGACTTCTCCCTCCCGCGGAGTGTAATGAGGAAGGAGTGGGGATCTAGCGCGTAGGGTGCAGCCAATCACGGGAGACGACGTAAGCTAGATGTCGGTACCATGGTGGGGGAGCCAACGTGTGGATATATCGTTCGACGCGCCGTGGAACGAGGACTATCTGTGAAACACTTGCGGAGTATGGTTATACTCGGGGGACGCTCCGATGTTCAGTGGAAGGGAGAATCTGTGTAGAACTTGCAGTGTACGGTCGCAAGTGCGTGACGCTCCGATGTTCAGTGGAGTTAGCGACGAACTTTTGTAAAACGTAACCAGTGCGGTTTTACGAGAGTTTGGGTCCGATGTACGGACCATAGAATTATCTAATCTACCAGAATATCATCAAATTTCGACGGAGATGACGACGTCCAGGAGACTGTGGGAAGCACACAGCATCATCAAGAACGAGGGAAATGCTTTGACAATTTCCAGGGGTAAGCGCTAATGACGCAGAAATACGCAATCTCTCATTTTTCTTTGTTTTACATTTTATATTTCAGTAACTTCATAGCTTGGAAATAAGAGTAAAATCAATTTATCAGACTCCGTTTTCACGTAATTTTCTATCGGTAATATTCAAATCACAACGCTCCAATTTAAATTTTGTACTTATTATTATTATTAATTTTGCTATACTTGTTTTATATAATAAATTCATTTCTTTTACAATGCAATCTTTGCTTTCAGTAGGTAGCATTAGATATAGACCAATTCCTTCTCCTGATACAATTGTTTGTTGGGTTAATGATCAAATCATACCACGATCTGAGTGAATAGAGTCTTGAATGTGTTCTGCCAGAGCTAGACGTTGTTAAATACAAATTTAGATTTCAACATTGCATTGAGGTCTTGGCGCCCATTAAAACAACATAGCTTAGGCAAAGGTAAACAGTTACATTTATCACCCAACAGTTAGGAGCTAGCAAAACGTTTCATTTGTACGCTCAACGTGGAGCAAAGTAAATACCGTTTCACTTGTCATCCCAGCCTAATTACCGTTTCATTTGGCGCCCAACGTGGGGCTGAAAACCTAATAACATTTGTGGAAGGAGAAGGGTATATATTTCTGTGCCTGTATTTTGGGGGTTATTTGTCTTTATCAGTGTATATCATTATGGGGGATGAGAAAGAAAGACAGATGAGGTTACGTAGTGGTCATCAACGGGAAAGTGATGATACGAGCAGTATGTCGAGTGATGGTAGTACCGGGGTAGCGGAGGTAAATCCCGATACTGAAACAGGGAGTGTAGGCGGCCAACCAGAATTAAAAACTTTACTTCTCGAGTTCATGTATCAGAACAAAGTTAGTAGTGATGCCTTAAACGCAAAATTAGAACAAAACAGTAGGGAAAATAAAGAAAGTACAGAAGCTTTAAATGCAAAGTTAGAACAGAATAACGCTAAATTAGAACAAAACAGTAGGGAAAATAAAGAAAGTACAGAAGCTTTAAATGCAAAGTTAGAACAGAATAACGCTAAATTAGAACAAAACAGTAGGGAAAATAAAGAAAGTACAGAAGCTTTAAATGCAAAGTTAGAACAGAATAACGCTAAATTAGAACAAAACAGTAGGGAAAATAAAGAAAGTACAGAAGCTTTAAATGCAAAGTTAGAACAGAATAACGCTAAACTAGAACAAAACAGTAGGGAAAATAAAGAGAGTAATAGGGAATTGAGCGATAGTTTAAACGCCAAATTAGAACAAAACAGTAGGGAAATGAGTGACAAATTCGAACTGATTAGAGGTGAGATCAGGGGGGTGATGGAAGAAAAGGCTAAAGAGATTATTGCAGATGTAGACAGAAAATTAGGAAAAGTACAGGAGGAGTTGGAAATTAGAATCAGTACACAGGCTGAAAATTTAAAAGAACTAGTGCAACTGGAAACACAGCAGGTCAAAAAGCAATTGGGGGGAGAAATTGACAAAATTCAGGTAGCTACTAAAGAGGTTAAAGAACAGCTGGGGGGTAGAATTGAGAAAGTCCACTCACAAATAGTTGCAGAAGTAAATGATTTAAGAGAGAGTAATAGAGAGAGCATTAGCAAGATTGAGGAGAAACAAGCAAAGCTATATGATAAAGTAGAAGAATCAGAAGGAAACATTAAATTAACAGTAAACAGTATTGAGAGGAAGGCTGAGGAGAAAATCGCAGAATTAGAGTTAAAATTAAAAGCTAGGATCAGGCAAGAAAATAGTCAGAATAGGCCAGTTTTTGTGAATAGCACACACAGGGAGGTAGAACTGGGTAAGTTCAGCAATCGACAGGGGTGCCCAATGGAGTTCATGAACACTATAGAAAATAAATTCGGGGAAAGGTTGGAAAATGGTAGTATTGAGTGGTGCCAGGTAGTTGAAATTTTAGAACAAGTGTTTGTGGGGGAAACGAGGAATTGGTTTGCTGTCTACAGAGACAAGTTTACTGATATCAATGATTTTAAAATGAAATTCTGTGAAAAGTTCTGGAATGAGGTTATTCAGTCGCAGCATCGTGAGGGAGTAGTGTGTGGTAAATATAACCCTAAAGGAAGCTCCACCATGACCGAATACTTTTTAGGGCAGGTATTAGTGTGTAAATATCTTGATGGCTTGAAGGAGGAAAGTGATGTGGTAAGGTTGCTACTTAGGCACTTTCCCTATAGGATCAAGGAGGCTGCTTGTATCCAGAATGTAAAGACTATATCACAAGTAGAAAATTTGTTAAGCACATTTGATGCACTAGGGAGAGGGGGTTATGAGGACAATTTCAATCGGAACCAGGGTAATAATAATAATAGACCTAATGAAGCCAGGCATCAGGAAGTTCAAGGGAACGGTGGCGAAGGGGCCAACGCTCAAAATAGAAATAATAATAATCAGCTATATCAGAACAGAGGAAATGGCTATGGTAATCAGTATCAAGGGAGGAACAATGATTTCAGGGGAAATCAAGGGAGGAACAATGATTACAGGGGAAATCAAGGGAGAAACAATGATTTCAGGGGAAATCAAGGGAGAAATTATAATGACAATAATTACAACCAGAATAGGGGTCAAGGAAGAGGACAGCCTAGTGGTAGTAATATACAGCCAAACAATGACAACACAGCCCAGAACAACCAGACCAGTTTAGTAGTTAGTAGTACTACGGCCAGCTGTAGCGGTTCTTTAAACGCGAACCAGGCTGCGAAGTAAGGTCAGAATCTCAGTCTGTAGCATGCCCTGTCCATACAATTATACAGGAACCCTATGACCTAAATGTAAGAAATGAATTATTACATGAACTAAATGATGAAGGTACTATTCAGGAAGTGGTTAGTAAGAGCCCCATAGTTAAATTTATCGTGTCCGAGGCGTACACAGATGTTTTAATTGATAGTGGTTGTATGAAGAGTTGCATAAGTAGTGCATTTTATGATAAAATGAAAGGAACTGGAGTAAATTTTGAGGAGATGCCAATTAAAAGCACTTTTGTTATCACAGCTGTTGGGAAGAGGTCTAAAGTAATTTCTAAGCAAGTTTTAGTAGACATTAAAATTAATAATCATGTAGAGAAGCAGATTTGTCTTGTAATTCCAAATTTAGTATTCAGTGTTATCTTGGGTTCAGAGTGGCTAAGTAGAGTGTCTGGTAACTTATGTTATGATGTAGGGAGTTTGAAATTTAAATGGGGAGATTCTGAAGTAGAAGTAGCGTTCATTGACCAAATTCAGAGAAGTAGTATTGTAGGTGTGATTTGTACTTTAAATGAGATATCGCCAGCCGTAGAGCGGGGTTCTCCATGTTTTGTGGGCAGTGTGATTACGAACGGAAGTCTAGAGGACTCGTTACGTGAGGCTGCATTTCAGGGAAATATAGAGGATGAACAGTGTGTTCGGCTCTATGATGTGTTATGGTGTAATAGGAGAGTTTTTGAGGATCGCATTGGTATGGCCAATTGCTATACACATTCATTGAACGTTATTGATAGGTCAGTATTCACAGGACATAGATATCCTGTACCTTTCGCTTATCAGAGTGCAGTTGAGGCACAAATTAACCAGATGCTTGAAGATGGGATTATTGAGCACTCGAACAGTCCATATGTTAATTCTTTGATAACGGTACCCAAGACCGACGGCACTGTTCGTATTTGTTTAGACGCTCGTTTGGTTAACAGTAGAATTAGTTCAGATCAGCTGAAATCTATGTCAATAGAGGAATTAATGCAAACATTTGAGGGGAAGAAGTATTTCACTTGTGTAGATTTGAGTTCCAGTTTTTGGCAAGTGCCACTTATGTACGAAGATAGACCATTTACAGCTTTTAGTCATAAATATAACCTTTATCAATTTTGTAGAACACCTTATGGGTTAAAGAGTAGTTCAGCAGCTTTAATTAGGGCTTTAAACATTGCATTAGGGGATGACACAGGAGAGTTTGTAACCATTTACATTGATGATATGGTAATTAGTTCACGCAGTTTTGAGGAGCATCTATGTCATTTAAATATAGTTTTTCAGAAGTTAGATCAGGCAGGGTTCACTTTGAAGCTGTCTAAGTCGTCATTCTGTCAGTCAGAAGTGACATTTTTAGGTCATAGAGTGTCGAGTAGAGGTGTAACACCAGAGGAAAGTAGGGTTAATAAGATACTTAACGCAGAGGTGCCACAGAATGTTAAACAGTTAAAAACTTACCTGGGAATTTGCAACTTTTTCAGGAGGTTCGTTCTTAAATACTCTGGGTTGGTAGAACCATTCAGGGAATTGCTTAAAAGTGGGACTCGGTGGAGATGGGAGTCCAAGCATGATCAGGCTTTTAGAGCGCTGAAGGAAGGTTTTGAGAAAGCTGTAGTGCTGAAATATCCGTTAAAAGATAAGGAATATGTGGTTATGACAGATGCTTCACATATAGGCATTGCTGGAGTATTATGTCAGAAAGATGATGAGGGTAATCTGTGCATTGTATCTTTAGCCTCGCGAGGACTGACAGCAGCGGAGAAAAGATACACGATTACTGAGTTAGAGCTTTTAGGTATTGTTTTCAGTTTAGGAAAATTTAGAATGTATTTAGTAGGGGGAAAATTTGAGATCCACACAGATCACCATGCATTACTGTATATGAGGACTTGTAAACTCAGTTCTAACAGAGTTAGTAGGTGGATTCTTGCTCTGCAGGAATACGAATTCACAGTAAAATATATTAAAGGTAAAGATAACATTCTTGCAGACATGCTATCGAGGGACACTAATTTATGTAGGGATTATCCTGTGGTTAAAGCAGAGGACGGTATTTTAATATGTGCATGTGTGGACAGTAGCAACAGGGCATCGTTACAGACACTGAGGAATATGCTAGTAGAGCAACGTGATGACGTTAAGTTAAAGGAGCCACTGGCTAGGTTGGAAATAGGTGAAGAAGAGTATGTGAAAGTAGGACGGTTCACGTACAAGATGCAGGATGGGCTTCTTGCAAGGAAATGTAGGAATAATCGGTGGGCAATATGTGTTCCTGCCACTTTGCGGGAGGAGCTAATTTGGTTCATTCATAGGGAATTAGGACACTTTGGTGCTGCCAAGGTCTTCTATGAAATTGGTCGTGACTTTATTTGGAGTAAAATGGGAAGGGACGTTAGGAGGATTTTAGCTAAGTGTGACACCTGTCAAAGGAGTAAATATCCAGTTAAATATTTAGTGGGGGAGAGATCTGCAGTTCTCACCAGTAGTCCCGGTGAACTACTGTGTGTGGATTTATTTGGCCCGATCGTTAAAGGACAGTACGGCTACGAGTACATTTTTATAGTTATTGACGCTTTTAGTAAGTATGTCAAGCTATATCCGCTAAGGAAAGCCACGGGACTAGCGTGTAGCCGTCTGATCATTAATAAGTATGTACCTGAGTTTGGCATTCCTCTCAGGATACTATCTGACAGTGGACCACAGTTTACTGCAAAGAAATGGAGAACCAGTATGCAGGAAGCTGGTATAACACACGTTCATTCCTCTGTAAGGTACCCTCAGGGTAATTCTGCAGAGCGTCCATTAAGGGAAGTGGCTTGTCTTTTTCGGACTCTAGTGCATGACAAGAATGCGGCCTGGGTTGGACATCTTCCCAAGGTCGAGACTTGGCTGAATTCTGTCCAGCATGAGAGCACGAAATTGACGCCATACGAAGTTCACTTCGGAAAAAGACCACAAAATGAACTAGCGAGGGTGTTGGGATTAAATGAGGGTAAGCAACCGGGGATGGATTACATTGTCCAGTTGGCAAAACAGAATTTATCTAAGTCAGCACAAAAGAGAATTCGCCAACAAAAAGAAACTAAATTTGACCTATTCGAGCCGGGAGACAGAGTCTTACTTAGAGTGCCGAAACAGTCAAATAAGCTAGAGAAAGTCATGTCCAAGTTCTTTTATCTCTACGAGGGCCCATTTATAGTTTCCAAACGTATTGGCAAAACAGCATATGTGCTGGAGAATAGTGAGGGAAACAGATTATACGGGACGTATAATATACATAGTCTCCGAAAGTATGTGTCATAAAGTAAGGATGTTTAGCTGGCGAGCCAGCCTATCAAATGAGTAAGTGTGGTATTTGGTGCGTGGGAGGAGATGGTCTTCCAGGCAGGCGTATCAGAAGTCACACAGGAGGGTAGTATGTAAGTAAATGAGAGTTTTTAAGGTACAGGGAAATATGACGGGATTGTCGGATGCTGTTGAGCACTAAATTGTCTCGATGCACCAAGGCCATTTTGGCAGCGCTGATGGGTTCCCATTTATCTCCAAGAGATGGGGGAGCGCTTGAATAGGGCTTGTTAGCTTAAGGCGTCCACGAGATAAAAGATGGGCCATCAGAATGCGAGACAGTCCTTCATGAAACTCATACATATCAGCACACGTGATTTCTGTTTACGGCCTCGCCATGTAAGATTTGTAAGTGTGTAATTTAAGATAATTTGTACAATGGTATTATTTGTGTGAGGAGAAATGGTCTGTGTTGAGAACTAGTATTAAGTAGAATATGGTTAACGGGAACTTAACAAGACAGGGCGATTACGGCACAGAAATATTTGGTGTTATATGTAATGCGCATTTACTGTTTTTTTTCAGAAGTCAATATTAATTTAATCTACTTTAAAGAGAGATTGAGTATTATGGTCACGAGGCGCTGCCACAGTAGTGTGATCGTGTGCTCAGTGATAAGTGAGATTAAATTTCACCATAAGGAGGGGACCTCCAGTGAAATTAGGGAGTTCTATGGTGATATAAATATATCAGAACACCTTCAATGCGTGTGATATGACATCATAAATACATAGTGCTCACACATTTATTATGTCTATTTCTCCAACATAGAGGAATTTGAGGGGCGGAAATATCCGTGGAACACTATTTTATATGAGAAACATTGGACTGGTTGCAAAGTGCAATCCATAGTGACAACAAACTTTGACGCAAAGTGCGTGAAGAAAAAATATGAGTGTATATATCTGTAATTTAGGGTGATTTCATTTATGTAATATGTATTTTGGATGGGGATTATTAACGTGTCTGGGATAATCGGGTAATGGACCGTCGTCACGGTAAATCATCCGATGATCCGAGGCGAATATGTAACGTGTTTTTCGAGGGGTTTTATGCAACTGGCATAAGTCAGTAGGAAGCCATTCTATATTTATTTACGCGGCAAATTGTTCAGCCAAGAGAATTTTTCATGGTAATTTATTATTATTATTAATTTATTATAATTATTATTAAGGTATTTTCGGAGCATTTTATAAAAATTATTAGCATTCAGATAGGTTTTCTATGTCTTAGAAAACGCTATCAAGCAAATTATTACGAACGACGATATCATAGAAAATTATCTGATTACGGAATTTTACGGAGTTTTTGTCAGTTAGGGTATTTGAGAGAGATGACTCACTGGGATTTCAAGTACACGCTGAATCTTGTCGAGGTGCATGACGCAATCTTGGGTCGCAAGGTCTAGAAAAGGCGAATTGTTGAAACGGAAATCGACTTCTCCCTCCCGCGGAGTGTAATGAGGAAGGAGTGGGGATCTAGCGCGTAGGGTGCAGCCAATCACGGGAGACGACGTAAGCTAGATGTCGGTACCATGGTGGGGGAGCCAACGTGTGGATATATCGTTCGACGCGCCGTGGAACGAGGACTATCTGTGAAACACTTGCGGAGTATGGTTATACTCGGGGGACGCTCCGATGTTCAGTGGAAGGGAGAATCTGTGTAGAACTTGCAGTGTACGGTCGCAAGTGCGTGACGCTCCGATGTTCAGTGGAGTTAGCGACGAACTTTTGTAAAACGTAACCAGTGCGGTTTTACGAGAGTTTGGGTCCGATGTACGGACCATAGAATTATCTAATCTACCAGAATATCATCAAATTTCGACGGAGATGACGACGTCCAGGAGACTGTGGGAAGCACACAGCATCATCAAGAACGAGGGAAATGCTTTGACAATTTCCAGGGGTAAGCGCTAATGACGCAGAAATACGCAATCTCTCATTTTTCTTTGTTTTACATTTTATATTTCAGTAACTTCATAGCTTGGAAATAAGAGTAAAATCAATTTATCAGACTCCGTTTTCACGTAATTTTCTATCGGTAATATTCAAATCACAACGCTCCAATTTAAATTTTGTACTTATTATTATTATTAATTTTGCTATACTTGTTTTATATAATAAATTCATTTCTTTTACAATGCAATCTTTGCTTTCAGTAGGTAGCATTAGATATAGACCAATTCCTTCTCCTGATACAATTGTTTGTTGGGTTAATGATCAAATCATACCACGATCTGAGTGAATAGAGTCTTGAATGTGTTCTGCCAGAGCTAGACGTTGTTAAATACAAATTTAGATTTCAACATTGCATTGAGGTCTTGGCGCCCATTAAAACAACATAGCTTAGGCAAAGGTAAACAGTTACATTTATCACCCAACAGTTAGGAGCTAGCAAAACGTTTCATTTGTACGCTCAACGTGGAGCAAAGTAAATACCGTTTCACTTGTCATCCCAGCCTAATTACCGTTTCAATATGTTGAAAAGGGCTGTTTATGGACGTCTTGACCCACCAACCACTCTGAGAGATTTACGCCGAATTGTCGTTGAGGAGTGGGACAATTTGGACCAACAGTGTCTTGATGAACTTGTGGATAGTATGCCACGGCGAATACAGGCATGCATCAATGCAAGAGGACGTGCTACTGGGTATTAGAGGTAGTGGTGTGTACTGCAATCTGGACCACAAATGCTGAAAGTCTAGCTGTATGATGGTACAACATGCAATGTGTGGGTCTCATGAGCAATAAAACGAGCTGAAATGTTGTTTGTGTTGATCTCTATTCCCTTTGTATTTAACGGTTCCGGAACTCTTGGAACCGAGGTGATGCAAAACTTTTTTTGATGTGTGTAGAATATGACTTATCAATGAGGTACAGAGAGAGAGAGAGAGGCAGGGGAGGGGGCGGGGGGGGGGGCCCGGCCTGACTCCAGCCCCAGGGCCCGTGGCGGCTCTCCACGGCCCTGGCTCCAAGCTCCGACTTATATCGTGAATTGATGTCAAACTGATGATCCGCTAGCCTTTCCGCCAAGCCTACACCTCGTAATCGCCAAGTTCTTCGATATTTGAGCTATTCCACTACGAGTCATATAGGCCTAATTTGCCTCCCCATGGTAACACTGTAGAATGAGTGATTCCGCTACCATTCAAATATTCAACACCAAACCCACCTTTTAACTATCCAAATCAAGCAATTCCTGTCGCCCCCCGAGTTTTAATACAAGTTAAATTCATCCCTTTTCTCTACCAAGCAGCCAATAATTACTGATTTAATTAATTATTCAAGTAACTTCAATCTTACCAGCGCGCCCATCATAACAGCTGTTTTTAAACTGGATAACCTTCGCTGGCTTTACGTCGCAGGTCTTCTGTCTGTCTACCTCGACAAGTGTTAGAACTTTCCCGGGGTGGAAAGGTATTATTATTAGGTATTATTAGGTATCATCACATTTCGGCTATTGCTATTTGCATCTTTTGGAAAGTGATGAAAACGTATATCCGCAGCCCTCTTATACATCGACTTACAGCCGTAAACTGAGCAATACACTTTGCTTTTACTCATTTTTTTACTCTATCAACGAGTAAAACTTATTACTTATGTATAAAGACACGAACAACTTACCACGATCTGTTTACCAATACAAGAAACCATATACAAACAGTCACCACGTGACAAATGTACCCTACTTGGTAAGTTTCCAATTTTTACCGCTAGATGTCATATCAGATAGCTGGAGTTGCCAATAGCTCACGCAATCGGCGCCGCTTGCGTGAAACTCGCTTCATCGCATCTGCGAGCCTAGCGGCGCGGGTTTAAATGATTTTAACAGACCTCGGCGAATTTTCGTTACCTCCAACTATCCAGACATAAGAATTAGCTACTTTTCGTTACCTTCATAAAATTAGCTACTTTTTCGTTACTTTTCGTTACCGGTAGACACCCTGAGTCTTATCAGTCGATTTTCAGTCGAATTTAAACACTCGAATCTCGGAATAGGAGCTATTATCAAAAATCAAAACTGAAATGCGATTTGGAAGCAGAGAACGGGAGAAAGCTAGGGAGTTGAAAATCCGAAAAAAAAAAACTATGTTAATCCGGAGAACCGGATAACACCCCCAAAATCCGGAAACCTTCCGGGAAAACCGGAAAACTTGGCAGGTATGGATACCGTACGCGTACGTGAAGAGAACCAATAACGACATTCATTTCGTTGTGATATGACGCATTACTGATTGACAGATGTCGAGAGCACAACCCTTCCTTCCTTCTCGGATGTACTGTATGCTAACGATGTTAACTATTTTTACGTCAACAATACTGTTGATCATAACTTTTTTTGGTATTAGTTAGGCTATATTTTAGTTTCTTTCAATTCTATTCTTGTTGTTTTGTTTAGATTAATATTCGTAATATTGTAGTGAGTTAGCCATGTGGTTAGGGGCGCACAGCTGTGAACTTGCATTCGGGAGATAGTGGGTTCGAACCCAACTGTCGGCAGCCCTGATTCGATCGAACAGAAAATAAAACAGACATACAGTACAACAATAACACCAATGACGGATAGTGCTTCAGAACTTATGTTGCCGGAGGAACTGAGCACGTGCTCCACTCCGGGCGAGCATGCAGCACGGGACGAGGATGTTCTTTCCAGCGTGCTAACCTCGAAAATGTTCAAATCACTAAGACGTAATATAAACGATACTTGTATGCAATAACAAAGGTAATCAGTTGGCAGATATTTGTAGGAAGCTATTATGACGAAAAATATATATGTTCTGAGTTCTTTCATGTTAAAAGGTGAGATAACAAAACCAGTGGTGGGGTTTCCCTTAAAAGTAAAAGCCCTTAAGACCCACAGTCTTTTCTAAACACTGGATGCTCTATAGTTCCCCTCCGAGCGTCAGACAAAAAAAAAAAAAAAAAAAAAAATGCATTTGAACAAATTTGCACCGATATATTTGAGATGTATGACCTGGATCTGTGTAGTATTCTGTTCATAAAAACACAGTAGTTTAAAAAAAATCATACATCGAATATGCGAAACGTAACCTGTGACGTCTTTATGTTCAAGGGTTCGATCCACTTTCCTGAAGTCTATAGTAAATTCGAATTTGCGATTCATGAACCAGGCACGGTTATGTGATCATAAAATTAGCATTAAGACGTTTCTTGCATAGGATATGCGTAAAGTCACACGTAGCACCCTCCTCGAAGTTAGGGATTCGATTCCCCTCCCTTGTACTAAGAAGAATAATTGAATTTGCGATGTATGACCCGGATGCGTACGGTGTTATGTTGATTTAATTAGTATTAATACGTTTCTTGGTTTGGATATGAAAAAAGTCACCCGTAGCACCCTTGAAGTTCGGGATTCGATTATCCTCCCATGTACTAAGTGGTATAATCGAATTTGCGTTGTATGACCCGGATTCGTACGGTGTTGTATCTGTATTAAGACGTTTCTTGCATTGGATTTGCGAAAAGTCACCCGTAACTATCTAGAATTTCGGGATTCGGTTCCCTCCCAAGTACTAAGTCATAAATTCGATTTTCCGGTGTGTAACCCAGAATGTTAAGGTATGGTGTTCATAAAAATAGTATAAAGACGTTCCTACGTTGGCTGTGCGAAAAGTCACACCTAACGCCCTTGGGGACGAGGGTTCGATTCCCTCCCAGGCACTACGTCATAAATTCGAATTTGCGGTGTGTGACCCGGAATTTTACGGTATGGTGCTCATAAAAATAGTATGGAGACGTTCATTACATCGGCTGTGCAGAAAGTCATACCTAACGCCCATGGGGACAAGGGTTCGATTCCCGTTCCAGGCACTATGTCATAAATTCGAATTTGCGGTGTGTGACCCGGAATTTAACGGTATGGTGTTCATAAAAATAGTATGGAGACGTTCATTACATTGGCTGTACAGAAAGTCATACCTACCGTCCTTGGGGACGAGGGTTCGATTCCCGGCCTGGCAATAAGTCATAAATTCGAATTTGCGGTGCATAACCCAGAATTTTACGGTACGGTGTTCATAAAAATAGTATGAAGACGTTCCTTACGTTGGCTGTGCGAAAGACCACCATAACGCCCTTGGGGTCGACAGTTCTATTCCCGGCCAGGCACAAAGTCATAAATTCGAATTTGCGGTGTATAACCCAGAATTTTACGGTACGGTGTTCATAAAAAAAAGTATGAAGACGTTCCTTACGATCACTGTGCGAAAAACCACACATAACGCCCTTGGGGTCGAGAGTTCGATTCCCGGCCAGGCACTAAGTCATAAATTCGAATTTGGGGTGTGCAACCTAGAATGTTACGGTATGGTGCTCATAAAATTAGTATGGAGACGTTCATTACATTGGCTGTGCAGAAAGTCATACCTAACGCCCATGGGGACGAGGGTTCGATTCCCGTTCCAGGCACTATGTCATAAATTCGAATTTGCGGTGTGTAACCCGGAATGTTACGGTATTGTGTTCATAAAAATAGTATGGAGACCTTCCTTACGTCGGCAGTGTGAAGAGTCACACATAACGCCCTTGGCGTCGAGAGTTCGATTCCCGGCCAGGCACTAAATCATAAATTCGAATTTGCGGTGTGCAACCCAGAATGTTACGATATTGTGTTCATAAAAATAGTATTCAGATGTTCATTACGTTGGCTGTGCGATAAGTCACACCTAACGCCCTTGGGGTCGAGTGTTCGATTCTCGGCCAGGCACTAAGTCATAAATTCGAATTTGCGGTGTGTAACCCAGAATGTTACGATATGGTGTTCATAAAAATAGTATGGAGACCTTCCTTACGTTGACAGTGTCAAAAGTCACACCTAACGCCCTTGGGGACGAGGGTTTCATTCCCGAGCCAGGCACCAAGTCATAAATTCGAATTTGCGGAGTGTAACCTAGAATGTTACGGTATTGTGTTCATAAAAATAGTATTCAGATGTTCATTACGTTGGCTGTGCGATAAGTCACACCTAACGCCCTTGGGGTCGAGTGTTCGATTCTCGGCCAGGCACTAAGTCATAAATTCGAATTTGCGGTGTGTAACCCAAATTGTTACGGTATGGTGCTCATAAAATTAGTATGGAGACGTTCATTACATGGCTGCGCAGAAAGTCATACCTAACGTCCTTGTGGTCGAGAGTTCGATTCCCGGCCAGGCACTAAGTCATAAATTCGAATTTGCGGTGTGTAACCCAGAATGTTACGGTATGGTGGTCATAAAAATAGTATGGAGACGTTCCTAGCAATGGCTGTGCGAAAAGTCGAACCTAACGCACTTGGGGACGAGGGTTCGATTCCCGAGCCAGGCATTAATTCATATATTCGAATTTGCGGTGTCTTACCTAGAATGTTACGGTATGGTCTTCATAAAAATAGTATTCAGATGTTCATTACGTTGGCTGTGCGATAAGTCACACCTAACGCCCTTGGGGTCGAGAGTTCGATTCCCGGCCAGGCACTAAGTCATCAATTCGAATTTGCGGTGTGTAACCCTGATTGTTACAGTATGGTGCTCATAAAATTAGTATGGAGACGTTCATTACATTGGCTGTGCAGAAAGTCATACCTAACGCCCTTGGGGTCGAGAGTTCGATTCCCGGGCAGGCACTAAGTCATAAATTCGAATTTGCGGTGTGTAACCCAGAATGTTACGGTATGTTGGTCATAAAAATAGTATGGAGACGTTCCTAGCAAAGGCTGTGCGTAAAGTCACACCTAACGCACTTGGGGACGAGGGATCGATTCCCGAGCCAGGCATTAATTCATATATTCGAATTTGCGGTGTGTAACCTAGAATGTTACGGTATGGTGTTCATAAAGATAGTATTCAGATGTTCATTACGTTGACTGTTCGATGTCACACCTAACGCCCTTGGGATCGAGAGTTCGATTCCCGGCCAGGCACTGTCATCAATTCGAATTTGCGGTGTGTAACCCGGAAAGTTACGGTATTGTGTTCATAAAATAGTATGGAGACCATTCTTACGTTGGCAGTGTGAAAAGTCACACCTAACGCCCTTGGGGACGAGGGTTCGATTCCCTCCCAGGCACTTTGTCATAAATTCGAATTTGCGGTGTGTAACCCAGAATGTTACGGTATGGTGTTCATAAAAATAGTATGAAGATGTTCCTTACGTTGGCTGTGCAGAAAGTCATACCTAACGCCCTTAAGGACGAGGGTTCGATTCTCTTTCCAGGCACTAAATCATAAATTCGAATTTGCGACGTGTAACCCGGAAAGTTACGGTATTGTGTTCATAAAATAGTATGGAGACCATTCTTACGTTGGCAGTGTGAAAAGTCACACCTAACGCCCTTGGGGAAGAGGGTTCGATTCCCTCCCAGGCACTTTGTCATAAATTCGAATTTGCGGTGTGTAACCCAGAATGTTACGGTATGGTGTTCATAAAAATAGTATGAAGATGTTCCTACGTTGGAAGTGTGGAAAGCCACACCTAACGCCCTTGGGGACGAGGGTTTGATTCCCGAGCCAGGCACTAAGTCATAAATTTGAATTTGCGGTGTGTAACCCAGAATGTTACGGTATGGTGTTCATAAAATTAGTATGGAGACGTTCATTACATTGGCTGTGCGAAAAGTCATACCTAACGCCCTTGGGGACGAGGGTTCGATTCTCTCTCCAGGCACTAAGTCATAAATTCGAATTTGCGACGTGTAACCCGGAAAGTTACGGTATTGTGTTCATAAAATAGTATGGCGACCTTCCTTACGTTGGCAGTGTGAAAAGTCACACCTAACGCCCTTGGGGACGAGGGTTTGATTCCCGAGCCAGGCAGTAAGTCATAAATTTGAATTTGCGGTGTGTAACCCAGAATGTTACGGTATGGTGTTCATAAGAATAGTATGAAGACGTTCCTTACGATCACTGTGCGAAAAACCACACATAACGCCCTTGGGGTCGAGAGTTCGATTCCCGGCCAGGCACTAAGTCAGAAATTCGAATTTGCGGTGTGCAACCTAGAATGTTACGGTATGGTGCTCATAAAAATAGTATGGAGACGTTCATTACATTGGCTGTGCAGAAAGTCATACCTAACGCCCATGGGGACGAGGGTTCGTTTCCCGTTCCAGGCACTATGTCATAAATTCGAATTTGCGGTGTGTGACCCGGAATTTTTCGGTATGGTGTTCATAAAAATAGTATGAAGACGTTCCTACGTTGGCTGTGCGAAAAGTCACACCTAACGCCCTTGGGGACGAGGGTTCGATTCCCTCCCAGGCACTTAGTCTAAAATTCGAATTTGCGGTGTGACCCAGAATGTTACGGTATGGTGTTCATAAAAATAGTATGAAGACGTTCCTACGTTGGCTGTGAGAAAAGTCACACCTAACGTCTCTGGGGTCGAGAGTTCGATTTCCGGCCAGGCACTAAGTCATAAATTCGAATTTGCGGTGTGTAACCCGGAATGTTACGGTATTGTGTTCATAAAAATAGTATGGAGACCTTCCTTACGTCGGCAGTGTGAAGAGTCACACATAACGCCCTTGGCGTCGAGAGTTCGATTCCCGGCCAGGCACTAAATCATAAATTCGAATTTGCGGTGTGTAACCCAGAATGTTACGATATTGTGTTCATAAAAATAGTATGGAGACCTTCCTTACGTTGACAGTGTCAAAAGTCACACCTAACGCCCTTGGGGACGAGGGTTTCATTCCCGAGCCAGGCACCAAGTCATAAATTCGAATTTGCGGTGTGTAACCTAGAATGTTACGGTATTGTGTTCATAAAAATAGTATTCAGATGTTCATTACGTTGGCTGTGCGATAAGTCACACCTAACGCCCTTGGGGTCGAGTGTTCGATTCCCGGCCAGGCACTAAGTCATAAATTCGAATTTGCGGTGTGTAACCCAGATTGTTACGGTATGGTGCTCATAAAATTAGTATGGAGACGTTCATTACATTGGCTGTGCAGAAAGTCATACCTAACGTCCTTGGGGTCGAGAGTTCGATTCCCGGCCAGGCACTAAGTCATAAATTCGAATTTGCGGTGTGTAACCCAGAATGTTACGGTATGGTGTTCATAAAAATAGTATGAAGATGTTCCTCACGTTGGCTGTGCAGAAAGTCATACCTAACGCCCTTAAGGACGAGGGTTCGATTCTCTTTCCAGGCACTAAATCATAAATTCGAATTTGCGACGTGTAACCCGGAAAGTTACGGTATTGTGTTCATAAAATAGTATGGAGACCGTTCTTACGTTGGCAGTGTGAAATGTCACACCTAACGCCCTTGGGGAAGAGGGTTCGATTCCCTCCCAGGCACTTTGTCATAAATTCGAATTTGCGGTGTGTAACCCAGAATGTTACGGTATGGTGTTCATAAAAATAGTATGAAGATGTTCCTACGTTGGAAGTGTGGAAAGCCACACCTAACGCCCTTGGGGACGAGGGTTTGATTCCCGAGCCAGGCACTAAGTCATAAATTTGAATTTGCGGTGTGTAACCCAGAATGTTACGGTATGGTGTTCATAAAATTAGTATGGAGACGTTCATTACATTGGCTGTGCGAAAAGTCATACCTAACGCCCTTGGGGACGAGGGTTCGATTCTCTTTCCAGGCACTAAGTCATAAATTCGAATTTGCGACGTGTAACCCGGAAAGTTACGGTATTGTGTTCATAAAATAGTATGGCGACCTTCCTTACGTTGGCAGTGTGAAAAGTCACACCTAACGCCCTTGGGGACGAGGGTTTGATTCCCGAGCCAGGCAGTAAGTCATAAATTTGAATTTGCGGTGTGTAACCCAGAATATTACGGTATGGTGTTCATAAGAATAGTATGAAGACGTTCCTTACGATCACTGTGCGAAAAACCACACATAACGCCCTTGGGGTCGAGAGTTCGATTCCCGGCCAGGCACTAAGTCATAAATTCGAATTTGCGGTGTGCAACCTAGAATGTTACGGTATGGTGATCATAAAAATAGTATGGAGACGTTCATTACATTGGCTGTGCAGAAAGTCATACCTAACGCCCATGGGGACGAGGGTTCGTTTCCCGTTCCAGGCACTATGTCATAAATTCGAATTTGCGGTGTGTGACCCGGAATTTTTCGGTATGGTGTTCATAAAAATAGTATGAAGACGTTCCTACGTTGGCTGTGCGAAAAGTCACACCTAACGCCCTTGGGGACGAGGGTTCGATTCCATCCCAGGCACTTAGTCTAAAATTCGAATTGGCGGTGTGACCCAGAATGTTACGGTATGGTGTTCATAAAAATAGTATGAAGACGTTCCTACGTTGGCTGTGAGAAAAGTCACACCTAACGTCTCTGGGGTCGAGAGTTCGATTTCCGGCCAGGCACTAAGTCATAAATTCGAATTTGCGGTGTGTAACCCGGAATGTTACGGTATTGTGTTCATAAAAATAGTATGGAGACCTTCCTTACGTCGGCAGTGTGAAGAGTCACACATAACGCCCTTGGCGTCGAGAGTTCGATTCCCGGCCAGGCACTAAATCATAAATTCGAATTTGCGGTGTGTAACCCAGAATGTTACGATATGGTGTTCATAAAAATAGTATGGAGACCTTCCTTACGTTGACAGTGTCAAAAGTCACACCTAACGCCCTTGGGGACGAGGGTTTCATTCCCGAGCCAGGAACCAAGTCATAAATTCGAATTTGCGGTGTGTAACCTAGAATGTTACGGTATTGTGTTCATAAAAATAGTATTCAGATGTTCATTACGTTGGCTGTGCGATAAGTCACACCTAACGCCCTTGGGGTCGAGTGTTCGATTCCCGGCCAGGCACTAAGTCATAAATTCGAATTTGCGGTGTGTAACCCAGATTGTTACGGTATGGTGCTCATAAAATTAGTATCGAGACGTTCATTACATTGGCTGTGCAGAAAGTCATACCTAACGTCCTTGGGGTCGAGAGTTCGATTCCCGGCCAGGCACTAAGTCATAAATTCGAATTTGCGGTGTGTAACCCAGAATGTTACGGTATGGTGGTCATAAAAATAGTATGGAGACGTTCCTAGCAATGGCTGTGCGAATAGTCGAACCTAACGCACTTGGGGACGAGGGTTCGATTCCCGAGCCAGGCATTAATTCATATATTCGAATTTGCGGTGTGTTACCTAGAATGTTACGGTATGGTCTTCATAAAAATAGTATTCAGATGTTCATTACGTTGGCTGTGCGATAAGTCACACCTAACGCCCTTGGGGTCGAGAGTTCGATTCCCGGCCAGGCACTAAGTCATCAATTCGAATTTGCGGTGTGTAACCCAGATTGTTACAGTATGGTGCTCATAAAATCCCAGAATGTTACGGTATGGTGTTCATAAAAATAGTATGAAGATGTTCCTACGTTGGAAGTGTGGAAAGCCACTCCTAACGCCCTTGGGGACGAGGGTTTGATTCCCGAGCCAGGCACTAAGTCATACATTTGAATTTGCGGTGTTTAACCCAGAATGTTACGGTATGGTGTTCATAAAATTAGTATGGAGACGTTCATTACATTGGCTGTGCGAAAAGTCATACCTAACGCCCTTGGGGACGAGGGTTCGATTCTCTTTCCAGGCACTAAGTCATAAATTCGAATTTGCGACGTGTAACCCGGAAAGTTACGGTATTGTGTTCATAAAATAGTATGGCGACCTTCCTTACGTTGGCAGTGTGAAAAGTCACACCTAACGCCCTTGGGGACGAGGGTTTGATTCCCGATCCAGGCACTAAGTCA
Organism: Meconema thalassinum; assembly: GCA_946902985.2. Lineage (NCBI taxonomy): Eukaryota > Metazoa > Arthropoda > Insecta > Orthoptera > Tettigoniidae > Meconema > Meconema thalassinum. Next base: position 1,216,741,578 of record OX336388.2, read on the forward strand.
TAAATTTGAATTTGCGGTGTGTAACCCAGAATGTTACGGTATGGTGTTCATAAGAATAGTATGAAACGTTGGCTGTGCCAAAAGTCACAAGTAATACCCCTGGGGACGAGAGTTCGATTCCCGTGCCAGGCACTACTGTTGACCAAAGTATTTAGTGCACTCGAGTTTGAAGGTTGTTTGTGATGTAACCAATAGACCTACATAAAATTCTTTAACATAATCATTTTCGTCGTTCTATTTTACGTTAGGTCATGTAGGTCTGGAATTTTTAATATATATTTTAATATTTTTATTGCAGTTGGAACACAATAAGTGCACGTTTTTAAGAGTGTTTCAACCATGCGTCACATTTAAGAATTAATATCTCAAAAACCCGTCATCAGATCGAATCCAATTCATCGAAACGTTATGCTGTATGACTGTGAAATACGTAAATTAATTCACTTATTTTGTATTTCTACAGGGAAATAACACATGTTTCACCAGCTTGCCGCTTCATGAACAGCTGTGCGCCCATACACATCATGGCGCGTCTAGCTTGGAATTTGCGTTGTATGATGTGTTCTTCTTTCTTGCGATTTTCTTTGCCTTCATAGAAATAACAGATGACCGCTGTTTCAGTGAGCCAAGAGAGTGCGTAGATTGTGTTGCTATTGAGTGTAATTCCATTACTTCCGGTACTTCATTTGTTCGCGGGGCTCGCGCCTGCGCATTGGATTGTTCTACGGACTTGTAAAATATTGGTTGCAGCCATCGGCACTGCGAACCAGGATTAAAAGTGCAATTTGCATCGCCACCTTTTTTTTATATATATATATTGATAGGCCTATGTAGTTTCTCAGTCTGGTAACTTCTTGGATTTGCTTGAGATAGATTTATAGTAATCTTCTTCTTCTTTCCCTTTACATCATTCCTACTCCTATGTGAGGCCGATGTTTCTGACAGCTCTCCTCCATTTAGCCCAGTCATGCACATCCTCTTCTGACAACTGTTTTTCTCTGAGGTCCTCCTGTGCACAATCCTTCCATCTTCGTTTAGGTCTGCCTCGCATTCTCACTCCCTGTATTTGCATGTCTAGCATCTTCCTCCCCACGTAGGATTCCTCCCTTCTTCTCACATGCCCGTACCATTGAAGTCGCTTTTCTTGTATCTTCTTAGATATTTCCACAACCTTCAATGTTTCTCTTATTTTTACATTTTCCACTCTATCATGCTTAGTCACTCCACTCATCCACCTGAGCATTTTCATTTCCGTGACGTCAAGCCTGTGTGTGTGCGTTTTGCGTGCAGGCCATGTTTCAGAGCCATACAGCAATGCAGGTCTTACGACAGTTTTATATATTTTCCCCTTAACCTTAGGCTTGATCCTGCGGTCACAGAGCACTCCTGACTTTTTCCTCCAGTTCATCCATCCTACCTGAATCCTGTGTGACACTTTCAGATCCAGATTTCCATCTCCAGTCACCACCGAACCCAGGTATTTGAACTCATCCACTCTATTTAACGTTTCCCCTTGCATTCTGATCTCACAGTCTTGGTCTGTATTGAACCTGTCTTCTTCCTGCTAATCCTGAGTCCTCTGTCTTCCAAGGCTGCCCTCCACTGTTCCAGTTTTTCTTCTATGACATCTTTGGTGGTACTACACAACACAATATCGTCCGCAAACATCATGCACCAGGGGGCTTGGTCTCGTAATCCACAAGACATTTCGTCCAGAATAAGGTCAAACAGATATGGACTTAAAGCTGAACCTTGGTGTAAACCTACTCGAACCGGAATCCAATCTGTAAGTCCAACGCTGCTTCTAACCTGTGTTCTTGCGTCTTTGTACATTTCCTGAACCAACTGCACGTACTTCTCTGGGACTCCCTTCGCTCGCAAACATCTCCAGACTTCTCCTCGGGGCACCCGTTCATATGCTTTCTCTAGGTCCATGAATGCGAAGTGTAATCCCTTCTGTCTTTCACGATACTTTTCCATTACTTGTCTCAGGGCAAACACTGCGTCTGTGGTCCCTTTTCCTGGCATGAAGCCGAATTGTTGCTCGCCAATGCTAGTAATATACTACCTTATTAACCTGCAGGCTGAGTTTTATTTAAAACATGCCCAGGTGCATACAGTAGCATAAGACCTACTGCAGGCTATGTCGATCCTAAATGTAAGCCTATTATAGTGCTCATGTCAAAGGTCGTCCTATAGCTTGAACTATTGAGGCTTTATTTGCATCAAAGATAATTGCAGCGGAGTCTGGCAAGGCTTCGTAAACTTGGGCGCGACTTCACATTTTCATTTTTCCTATACAGCTTTTGATACCAACCACTTAAATCACAGTGTTTCAAGATTTGCTCTCATTAAACATCAACAATTTTTTTTCTTTCCCCCTGGTGGTAGGCTGTGTTGGAGTCTACAGAAAATAAAGTTGAGAAATAAAAATACATCTTAGGTTTCTATGACACAGTTGCATTTTATCCTATTATATCTCCACTCAATATACCAATCCTATCAATGTTTCCTAATTCCTCATGCTGCATAAATAAACATGACAGATTACAGCATTAGCAATGATGACAGTAACTTATGATATGCTAAAATGTTTTTAAAAGATGCATAGAAAGTGGCTTGATAAACCCTGTATCATCAATCCATTTAAACATTCCCACAGAGCTCTAATCAGAAGCTCTTTTTATGTGCAATAGGTATGTAGAATAAACCTCCCTCCCAATAACTTGAAGGCGTAACGTGAACATAATCCATGTTAAGAGCTGTTTCTTGGTTCACAAAAAAACCTACCATTTAAAATCTTGCACATAGGCTACTAATCATATTATGGTGCAATTACCTATGGTAATTTTAAAAATCCTGGCTATCAGCTACTGATTTAAATATTCCAGACATCTTTCTTAACTCCACTTTCACTGACAGCATGTAAGTCCTTACTACTGTCTTTCAAGCCATTGACCAGTTATTTTTTTCATGAGGAACTATTTTAGTCATTCTTCTCTATGTGAAATACACTTGATGACAACTGCCTGGAAGACTCTGGTGTTTTTTCTTGTATCGCTTCTCTGGTTGCCTACGACACTTCCTAATTATTAACAGAATGTTTCATTGAATTGTTGTATCCAATTGACCAACTGGTGATATATTATGGCTTGCTTTAATATTCCTATGATACACTTTTAGATCCCATCATCATCATCATCATCTTGAGCAGTTTCCAACCGCTGGTCGGGTCTGCTTGGAACATAAGCCTCTCCATCGATTCCTGTCCATCCACCATCTCTCGTCATTTACTGTGTCCCAGCACACTCCTCTTTCCTCCACACTCTTCTTAACTCCTTTTGTCCATCTGTCCCTTGGTCTTCCCCTTGGCCTCCTTCCCGTCATTTCCATTCCAAACATCTTCTTCGGTATCCTCTCCTCTTGCATCCTCCTCACATGTCCATACCATTGTAGCCTAGATCGCTCTATTCTATTTTGCAATGGTTCCTCTCTTACCATCTCCCTGACTCTCTCATTCCTTACTCTGTCCATTCTTGTCACTCCTACCCTACTTCTCTGGAACTTCATCTCCACTGCTCGTATTTTATTCTTGTCCCTTTCCTTCATCACCCATGTTTCTGAACCATATGTCAAAATTGGCACAAAGTAGGTCTTGTAGATGATTCCTTTACATTTTTGTGGTACATCTTTATTCCATATCATCCCCCTAACACTCTTGAAAAATCCATCTGCGCACCTTCCCCGCTCATTTATTTCCATCCTATTGCCTCCCTTTTCTTCAATTATGCTTCCCAAGTACTTGAAGCATTCTACTTTCTGCAACTGCTGTCCTCCAAGTGTTATGCCCATATCCAGTCTGTTCTTCTTCCTCGTTGTGATGACCACTTCACTCTTTTGTGCTGAGAACTTCATCCCATATGATAACACTACCTTCTCCCACTCATCTAATTGCTCTTGTACTTCTTCCTCATCCTCTCCCCATACCAGAAGGTCATCAGCAAACAACATTGCCTTCATTTTCCTTTCCCCAATGCTATTTACCACTTTTCGTATGATTTCATCCATCACCACTATAAATAACAGGGGTGAGAGGGCACTTCCCTGTTTCAGACCACTCTCCAGTTGAAACCATTCCGTTCTCTCTCTTCCCACCTTTACACAGCTTTTGCTTCCCTCGTACATTGCTTTCACTCTTGCCACTGTCTCCTTGTTCACTGCTTTTGCTCTCATTGCTTCCCATACCTTGTTTCTATTAATACTATCATATGCTTTCTCAATATCCAAGAAGGTCATCACCAGATCTTTCCCATATTCATAATGGTGTTCTTGTAGCTGTCTTACTGCAAAGATGAGGTCAACTGTTGACCTTCCTGGCCTGAATCCATACTGTTCTTCCCTCAGCCCATCTTCAACTTCTGTCCGAATTCTTCTCTCCAGTACCTTCTCAAATATTTTGGCGCAGTGGCACATGAGTGTAATTCCCCTGTAGTTCTTGCATTCCTTCCTACTTCCCTTTTTAAATATGGGTATTATTATCCCTCTTTTCCAGTCCTCTGGTATTTTCTTCTCCCTCCATATCCCTTTCATTACTCGAGAGAGCCACTGTGTTCCTATCACCCCTGCTGCTCTCACCATCTCCACACTCACTTCGTCTATTCCCGGTGCCTTTCCCCCTTTCATCTTCTTTAATGCTTCCTCCACTTCTTTCCATGTCAATTCCTTCTCTGAAATGTCTTGGTCACTGTCTGTTTCTTCCTCCACAATGTCCACTACGCTGGTTTTAGTTGGATTTAGGAGTTCCTTGAAGTATTTTCTCCAGATAACCTTTACTTCTTCCATATTTTCGACCTCCTTTCCATTCCTGTCCACCATTCTGACATTTTCCCCTGTATCTCTTCTCTTTGCCTTTATCATTCCATACAACACTTTCTTACTGCCATCACAGTCCTCCTCCATCATTTCTGTCCATTTCTCCAGCCATTTCTTTTTCTCTTCCTTCACTACTTCTCCTGCTTCTTTCTTCCGCTCTTGGTATTCTTCTCTTGTTCTGTCTGTCCTCTGTTGGAACCATTTCCTGAATGCTTCATTTTTCTTTTTCACTGCTTCCTTAGTTCTGGGGTTCCACCATGGTGTTTCCTTCCACCTTTTCTTTCCACTAGTTCTGTCACACACGACTTCCGCTGCTTCTACCAACACGTCCTTGAACCTATTCCATTCTTCTTCACCTGTTTTCGGATCATCCTTCGGTAATTTGTTTCTCACTAATATCTGGAACTTCTCCTTATTTCCATCCTCCTTCAGCTTCCATGTCCTTATTCTTCTTTCTTGGTTTTCAGTTCTCCTCTTTTCCTTCAGTCCTCTCACCTTGGCAACCAGCAGACGGTGGTCACTGTCCAGGGCTTCTGAAGGTATTACCCTTATATCCATGATACTCTTTTTTGTCTCCTTCCCGCATAGAATATAGTCCACCACTGATTTCCTAGTCAAATCCCTGCTGTACCAAGTAATTTTATGGCTCTCTCTCTTCTTGTACCATGTGTTTCCAACCATTAGCCCATTTATCTTGCACAGTTCCAACAATCTCTCTCCTTCCTTATTCCTGTTTCCCCATCCTTCACCACCAATCACTTCCTCAAAACCTCTTCTATCAGTTCCGACATGGGCATTTAGGTCTCCCATGACTATCAGGTCTCTCCCCACTAACTGCTTCTGCAACTCCACTTCAAACTCGCCCTTCTCGCCTTCTGTGCATCCCACCTGTGGTGCATAGACTTGCAGAATGTCCAGTTTTCTACCTTTCACAGTGATTCTGGCTCTAATTATTCTATCACTTACCCTCTTTACTTCCTCCCTCAGCCCTTCTCTCACCACCATTCCCACTCCATTTCTCTTCCCCTCCTCATTTCCTATCCAGTATAGCTGCAAGTCATTTCTCAGTTCTTTTCTTCCTTCCCCTCTCCATCTGGTCTCTGCTAGTCCGATCCCATACATTAATGAAATATACAATAACATAGGCTGACATGTTGAACCAATCTCCCATTCCCTAACACTCCCAACTAATGGGACATAAGCTACCTAGTGGTTGGTCTCACATTGCTTCCATCTACATGTACCGTACTAGGTCTAGTAGTACCATAGGTATTGTGACTTTCTCCAACTCCGTCGAGGAAACTAATTCTGTACTAAGATCTGGAATGGGGTACACTGTCCCACTAGGACAATCAAGGACAACTTGAACCATTCAAGTGATTTTTCTATTTCATTTTACCAACTAACCAGGTGCCTGGAAATGCTAGTGAAGTAGGCAGCGAAGTAGGCTAGCCTACTGGTATTCACCTTTCAGAGAACATTCTCAGTGACTTGTCTATGCATAGGCCTATGACACAATTTTAAGAAATTGATACAGTAGTCATAGAACACTAATGGTGCCCAGTACTCACAGCTTAGCATAGGACGGAGTGGATTCCAGCCACAGATTAACTCGTGATCTGTCAACGGGTTTTCAAACAGATTGAGCACACACCCAAGTACAGGGGTCTTGACCATGATGTTCCAAGCCTCTAAATGAAACACTCCTCTTTAAGACTTTCTGGTTTTGCATCCATGGTCGATCAACATTCTCCAGTGTTCTCAAGTTTCTGTTGGTTATGGACATGCTTTATCCTGACAACTTCATATTTAAGGGGTTGGGGGTACATGCCCTATTCTTAATTAGTTCAGCATAAGATCATTGAATCCCCTTAAGAAAAATAGGGAACATCCATGTGTTATTTGCCCATAGGAAAGGGAGAATTTAAAAAAACTGAACATCTAGGGACATTGATGCAGATGACTCCGATTAAGTAGGCTAGATCAAAATGAACATTTTTCAGTGTTGCCTTAATAAAGGTTGATAACTTTTTACCGTTCAACATGAATAGGCCTATATTGGATGGGAAATATTTTTATTATTTGCAGAGATTACAAGGATGACTTGTTGATGTATCATTATTTTGTTAAGCGAACATAAGTTCCAAGTCCATATTGTGTTGGAACCCATATTTCAGTGTTGCTTTAGTAAACAAAATATTTAATGTCTTTCAGTCGGTCAACACGTTTGCACTTAATGGCAATTAGCATTATTCCCAAAACCAGAAAAAAACTATACATGCAGGCCTAACATGTCAAATCAATCATACCTACAAGACAACAAAAATGCTCTATGAAAAACTATTAAAACCCCATAATGGTAGTAAAAAATAATCTCAATCCAACGCCACTATTTCGCGAAGGTGCAGAAAAATCTTAATAAAGTACAGCTATTCGTGATAAACCGCTAAATGAGTGATAGGCCCCCGAAATAGAACTATTTATCTTAATGACTACAAGATAACGAGATTGCCAAAAAAAAAAAAAAAAACACAATGCCACCCACAAATCTATAGAAGGCAACACTAAAAATGGCTTATCTAATCCACAAGTCATCCACCCTTCACTAACATTAATATTTGTAATTTAAGTAACTTAGGTTATGTTAAATTGAGGTTAATGGCGAAATTGATGCGGCTGTGTGGCGGGAAGGACCCAATAAGTGCTCAGCCAATCAGGGACGTTTTGAAAAATGCTTGGAAAAATTTTAGATAGTTTTGATTCACTCGTGTTCGTTAAGCCCCCACCCTAGGCCGTGTCGGCGACCAAAATGGCGGCTTAACGAACACGACGGGGTGCCATTATTAAAATTTTGGGAGATAGAAACACAGCCTAAGTAGCGAAGAAGTAAGAACACGCGCATGCGCACTCAAGCAAGACCTTCCGCTCGCTAGACGCTTCTGTTGAAGATGGGATTATTGAGCACTCTAACAGTCCATATGTTAATTTTTTGATCACGGTACCCAAGGCCGACGGCACAGTTTGTATTTGTTTAGACGCTCGTTTGGTTAACAGTAGAATTAGTTCAGATCAGCTGAAATCTATGTCAATAGAGGAATTAATGCAAACATTTGAGGGGAAGAAGTATTTCACTTGTGTAGATTTGAATTCCAGTTTTTGGCAGGTGCCACTTTTGTACGAAGATAGACCATTTACAGCTTTTAGTCATAAATATAACCTTTATCAATTTTGTAGAACACCTTATGGGTTAAAGAGTAGTTCAGCAGCTTTAATTAGGGCTTTAAACATCGCATTAGGGGATGAATGAATGAATGAATGATATTTATTCAATTAATTCCAAAGAGCCATAGGCTCGTACAGAGGAATTGTACAGTAATATGTGTGTTTACACACCAGGAAGAAAATTCTGAAGGTAACACAAATTGATGAATAAGGGCATAGGCCTATTAGTAAAGTTGATACTATATCTAAGATTGTTTAGACCAAGGTCTCTTAAAATGATAAGCACAGGATTTTTGAGCTTATTTGATGTATTACGATGCATCGAATTTTTCCCACAATACTTTCGTAGTTTTCCTCTTAAATACTGACAAAGTTGGTGCACTTTTTACTTCATCGGGAAGTTTATTATATAACTGTGATGCAGAGAACTTGAAACTATTTCTACCGTATTTAGAAGAGTGAATGATATATAAGGCTACGTCCTTCGCATGCCTAGTGACACAGGAGAGTTTGTAACCATTTACATTGATGATATGGTAATTAGTTCACGCAGTTTTGAGGAGCATCTACGTCATTTAGATATAGTTTTTCAGAAGTTAGATAAGGCAGGGTTCACTTTGAAGCTGTCTAAGTCGTCATTCTGTCAGTCAGAAGTGACATTTTTAGGTCATAGAGTGTCGAGTAGAGGTGTGACACCAGAGGAAAGTAGGGTTAATAAGATACTTAACGCAGAGGTGCCACAGAATGTTAAACAGTTAAAAACATACCTGGGAATTTGCAACTTTTTCAGGAGGTTCGTTCTTAAATACTCAGGGTTGGTAGAACCATTCAGGGAATTGCTTACAAGTGGGACTCTGTGGAGATGGGAGTCCAAGCATGATCAGGCTTTTAGAGCGCTGAAGGAAGGTTTTGAGAAAGCTGTAGTGCTGAAATATCCTTTGAAAGATAAGGAATATGTGGTTATGACAGATGCTTCACATATAGGCATTGCTGGAGTATTATGTCAGAAAGATGATGAGGGTAATCTGTGCATTGTATCTTTAGCCTCGCGAGGACTAACAGCAGCAGAGAAAAGATACACGATTACTGAGTTAGAGCTTTTAGGTATTGTTTTCAGTTTAGGGAAATTTAGAATGTATTTAGTAGGGGGAAAATTTGAGATCCATACAGATCACCATGCATTACTGTATATGAGGACTTGTAAACTCAGTTCTAACAGAGTTAGTAGGTGGATTCTTGCTCTGCAGGAATACGAATTCACAGTAAAATATATTAAAGGTAAAGATAACATTCTTGCGGACATGCTATCAAGGGACACTAATTTATGTAGGGATTATACTGTGGTTAAAGCCGAGGACAGTATTTTAATATGTGCATGTGTGGACAGTAGCAACAGGGCATCGTTACAGACACTGAGAAATATGCTAGTGGAGCAACGTGATGACGTTAAGTTAAGGGAGCCACTGGCTAGGTTGGAAATAGGTGAAGAAGAGTATGTGAAAGTAGGACGGTTCACGTACAAGATGCAGGATGGGCTTCTTGCAAGGAAATGTAGGAATAATCGGTGGGCAATATGTGTTCCTGCCACTTTGCGGGAGGAGCTAATTTGGTTCATTCATAGGGAATTAGGACACTTTGGTGGTGCCAAGGTCTTCTATGAAATTGGTCGTGACTTCATTTGGAGTAAAATGGGAAGGGATGTTAGGAGGATTTTAGCTAAGTGTGACACCTGTCAAAGGAGTAAATATCCAGTTAAATATTTAGTGGGGGAGAGATCTGCAGTTCTCACCAGTAGTCCCGGCGAACTACTGTGTGTGGATTTATTTGGCCCGATCGTCAAAGGACAGTACGGTTACGAGTACATTTTTATAGTTATTGACGCTTTTAGTAAGTATGTCAAGCTATATCCGCTAAGGAAAGCCACGGGACTAGCGTGTAGCCGTCTGATCATTAATAAGTATGTACCTGAGTATGGCCTTCCTCTCAGGATACTATCTGACAGTGGACCACAGTTTACTGCAAAGAAATGGAGAACCAGTATGCAGGAAGCTGGTATTTCACACGTTCATTCCTCTGTAAGGTACCCTCAGGGTAATTCTGCAGAGCGTCCATTAAGGGAAGTGGCTCGTCTTTTTCGGACTAGTGCATGACAAGCATACGGCCTGGGTTGGACATCTTCCCAAAGTCGAGACTTGGCTGAATTCTGTCCAGCATGAGAGCACGAAATTGACGCCATACGAAGTTCACTTCGGAAAAAGACCACAAAATGAACTAGCGAGGGTGTTGGGTTTAAATGAGGGTAAGCAACCGGGGATGGATTACATTGTCCAGTTGGCGAAACAGAATTTATCTAAGTCAGCACAAAAGAGAATTCGCCAACAAAAAGAAACTAAATTTGACCTATTCGAGCCGGGAGACAGAGTCTTACTTAGAGTGCCGAAACAGTCAAATAAGCTAGAGAAAGTCATGTCCAAGTTCTTTTATCTCTACGAGGGCCCATTTATAGTTTCCAAACGTATTGGCAAAACAGCATATGTGCTGGAGGATAGTAAGGGAAACAGATTATACGGGGCGTATAATATACATAGTCTACGAAAGTATGTGTCATAAAGTAAGTGTGTTTAGCTGGCAAGCCAGCCTATCAAATGAGTAAGTATGGTGTTTGGTGCGAGGAAGATCTGGTCTTCCAGGCAGGCGTATCAGAAGTCACACAGGGGGGTAGTATGTAAGTAATTGAGAGTTTTTAAGGTACAGGGAAATATGACGGGATTGTCGGATGCTCTTGAGCACTAAAATGTCTCGATACACCAAGGCCAGAATTTGGTAGCGCTGGTGAATTCCCATTTGTCTCCAAGAGATGGGTGAGCGTTTGAACAGGGTATTTTTGCTTATGGCGTCCACGAGACAAAAGATGGGCCACCAGAAGGCGAGACAGTCCTTCATGAAACTCATACATAACAGCACACGTGATTTCTGTTTACGGCCTCGCCATGTAAGATTTGTAAGTGTGTAATTTAAGGTAATTAGTACAAAGGTATTATTTGTGTGAAGAGAACTGGTCTGAGTTGAGAACTAGTATTAAGTAGAATATGGTCTACGGGAACTTAAGAAGACAGGGCGATTACGGCAGAGAAATATTTGGTGTTATATGTAATGCACACTTACTGTTTTTTTTTTCAGAAGTCAATATTAATTTCGTCTTATATAGAGAGAGATTAAGTATTATGGTCACGATGCGCTGCCACGATAGTGTGATCGTGTGCTCAGTGAGATCAGTGATATTAAATTTCACCATAAGGAAGGGACCTCCAGTGAAATTAGGAAGTTCTGTGGTGATAAATATATCAGAACACCTTTGATGCGTTTGATGTAACATCTTATATACATAGTGCTCACTCATTATTTATGTCTATTTTTCCAACATAGAGAAATTTGAGAGGCGGAAATATCCGTGGAACATTATTCTATATGAAAAACATTGGACCGGTTGCAAAGTGCAATCCATAGTGACAACAAACTTTGACGCAAAGTGCGTAAAGAAAAGTTATGAGTATATATATATGTAATTTAGGGTGATTTCATTTATGTAATAAGTATTTTGGATGGGGATTATTAACATGTCTGGGATAATCGGATAATGGACCGTCGTCACGGTAAATCATCCGATGATCCGAGGCGAATATGTAACGTGTTTTCCGAGGGGATTTTATGCCACTGACATAAGTCAGTAGGAAGCCATTCTATATTTATTTACGTGGCAAATTGTTCAGCAAAGAGAAGTTTTCATGTTAATTTATTATTATTAAGGTAGTTTTTTGGTGCATTTTTATAAAATTATAAGCATACAGATAGGTTTTCTATGTCATAGAAAACACTATCAAGCAAATTATTACGAACAACATTATCATAGAAAATTATATGATTACGGAATTTTACGGAGTTTTGTCAGGGTATTATGAGAGAGATGAGTCACGGGGAATTCGGCTACAGGCTTCTTCTTGTCAAGAAGCATGACGCAAGACTGGGTTGCTGCTTCAAGAAAAGGCGAAATAGTCTGGAACGGTAATCGACATCATCCTCGCGCCGAGTGTAATGACCCTGAGGAGGGGGGTAGCGCGTGGTGGCCCAGCCAATCAGAGGAGAACGGGCGAGAAGAAGACGGGGTCCAGAGAGGGGAGGTGAAGAGTGCATATAGGGTTTGCGCGCCGTGGAGACTAGGCGACTCTCTTTGTAAAACTTAACCAGTGTGGTTGGTTCCGATATTCGGACCATAAGTTATCATATCTACAAGTATCTCATCAACTAACGAAGATGACGACGACCAGGAGGCTGTGGGAAGCTCTCTACAACATCCAGTACGAGGGAAATGCTACGGCAATTTCCAGTGGTAAGCGCGAATGACTCAGAACTACGTAATCTCTCGTCTTTTTTTTTTTTTTCATTTTCAGTATTTCAGTAACTTCATAGCTTGGGAATAAGAGTAAAATCAGTAATTTATCCGACTCCGTTTTCACGTACTTTTCTAGCGGTAATATTCAAATCGCAACGCTCCAATTTAAATTCAGAATATATTATTATTACTATTAATTTTACCATACTTGTTTTATATAATAAATTCATTTCTTTTAACCATGCAATCTTTGCTTTCAGTAGGTAGCATTAGATATAGACCAATTCCTTCTCCTGATACAATTGTTTGTTGGGTTAATGATCAAATCATACCACGATCTGAGTGAATAGATTCTTGAAGGTGTTCTACCTGAGCTAGGTGTTGTTAAATATAAATTTAGATTTCAACATAGCGTTGAGGTCTTGGCGCCCATTAAAACAACGTATCTTAGGCAGAGTAAATATTTCTAAGTGCAAGGCAGGGCCAGTAGAAGCATTACATTTGTCACGCAAAAGTGAGGGCTAAAGAAACCGTTTCACTTGTACGCTCAACGTGGAGCAAAGTAAAACCGTTTCACTTGTCACCCAACGTAGGAAAACCGTTTCAATATGTAGGATAATTTTATCAAAAACAATACCAGAAATTTCTATCAGACTTCCAAAAATAATTTAAAGGGTTATCAAGCTCCAAGTATTCGCTTCAAAGATGAAAATGGCAGACTACTGTAGGTCTAACTGATATCGAGAATTGTGAAATACTAGCAAAGTACTTTGATCGACTTCTGAACTGTGGGGAACCAAACAAAGCTAGAATTTCCAGAATTACATGAAAATTTAGAAACAGATCAACCGCCTACTATTGAGGAAATTGAAAAGCAATTAAAACCCTGAAAAGCAACAAAGCTAGTGGAGAGGACTCCATTACGGCTGAACTCATAAAGTGGTCTCAACCAAAAATCATAGGTGACCTTGAAATCATTTTTCAAGGAATCTGGAAAACTGAAAAGATCCCGTAAGAATGGAAAGTGGCTCTTATACATCCTTTGCACAAGAAAGGTAATAAGCAAGATGTCAACAACTATAGAGGTACTGTATATCCCTTTTGCCAGTGGCCTACAAGATATTCTCAACAATACTACTAAACAGGGTAGAAGCAACACTTGACAGTCATTTAGGTGAATATCAAAGTGGATTTGAAAAGGCAGATCTTGCTCAGAACAGATATTCAACCTAAAGTCCATAATTCGACACAAACAATTAACATATCTTCTAAAACCATAATACTGACATTTATAAATTTTAAAAAGGCTTTTGATTCTGTCGACAGGGAAACTCTAGATAAAGTAATCAGAGAATTTGGAGTTACATCTAAACTGGCAAACCTAATCCGTTAAACCCTCACAGACACTATTTCAAAGGTAAAATTTCGGGAAGAAATTTCAAAACCATTCAAAATAAATACAGGCAAGGCGATGGTTTATCTCCACTCCTATTCAATTGTATCCTGGAAAAAATGCCACGAATTTGGAATAAGAAATTGAAGGAGCAGAATATATCACCTATAACACTAGGAAGAAAAAACAGTGGTGTTAAAATAAATTGTCTGGCATTTGCTGATGATTTTGCCATACTTTCTGAAAACGTAGATCATGCAACAGTACAAATCAATCTATTAGAAGAGATAGCCAATAAAACACGTTTAAAGATGTATGTAGGAAAAACAAAATTTATGACAAATATTAAAAATGTTCCAGAAACCCTAATAATAAAAATTGGTCAAATTAAGATGGTAGAAAAGTGCAAATATTTGGGGGAAATAAATCAGAAGAATGGCTTAGAAAAATCTGCTGTAGAAGAAAGAGTGCACAAGATTCAAAGAGAAGTTGTATAACCAGGAATATTTATAACAAAAAAAAGGTTTATCTAAGAAATTGAAAATACAGCACTATAGAACAGTAATTAAACCAGAATGCTTATATACCAGTGAATGTCTAATACTAAATTATAAATTGGATAAATTAGAAGTATCAGAAGTCTCCCATAAGTCCAACCCCTCGTCCACGTCGTGGGAGACGGGCAACGGCACAAAGTAGGGGATCGCCTGTAGGGGCGAAGTACAGTGGGGACTTCGTGTGCCCCGGGACCGTTACGGTAGCTGTGAAGGTCCTACAGGAACCCTGAAAAGTGACGGCTAACGGGGCTCTGGTGAAGCTACGATAGGCCCAGCAAGCCAGTAGTGGATGATACCAAATGCTTTCAAAAATGGAACGAGCCTCGGACAGGATGGATTTAATAGACGACGACACGGCTTTACACACGGACTAAGATTTGGAACTTTAAACCTAAGAACGCTGACGGGGAAGGTGGAGGAGATAGTGGATATGATGGAAAGAAGGAAGTTGGATTTATTGGGATTGGCAGAAACAAAGTGGAAAGGGGAAGGAAGGAGAGAACTGAGAAAAGGCTATAGACTGTACTGGAGTGGGAATGAAGAGGGAAAGAGGAATGGAGTGGGAGTAGTAGTACGAGATGGTTTAAAAGAAGAAGTGAGAAGAATAAGTGATAGAATGATGAAAGTGAAAGTAGCACTGAGGGGAGAGACCATAGAAATAGTGCAAGTGTATGCTCCACAAGTAGGCTGCACCTCAGAAGAGAAGGAGGAGTTTGAAGAGGAATTGCAGAAGCAGCTGGTCGGAAGAAATATGATTGTTATGGGGGATCTCAATGCCCATGTAGGAAGTGAAAGACAAGGTTATGAGAGTGTTCTAGGACCAGAGGGTTGGGGCGGAAGAAATGAGGAAGGAAAGAGACTGTTGGACTTCTGCCAGAGGAACAGCCTGCTAGTTGGGAACTCCTGGTTTAAGAAAAGAGAGAGCCACACAAT
Source organism: Meconema thalassinum (assembly GCA_946902985.2). Taxonomy (NCBI): domain Eukaryota; kingdom Metazoa; phylum Arthropoda; class Insecta; order Orthoptera; family Tettigoniidae; genus Meconema; species Meconema thalassinum. Next base: position 1,216,756,945 of record OX336388.2, read on the forward strand.
CACATGGTACAGTGATGACTTGACCAGGAAGTCGGTGGTCGACTATATACTGTATGAGAAAGAACTAAATAAGAACATCACGGACATCAAGGTTATACCATCGGAGAACCTGGATAGCGACCATCGATTGCTGGTAATGAACCTGAGAGGGAGTAAGGAGAAGAAAGGGACTGAGAACCAGGAAAGACGTATAAGGATATGGAAACTGAAAGAAGGGGATAGAAGGGTCGAGTACCTCAAAATGGTAAAGGAAGGGATTCCAACAGATGAAGAAAGAGGGGTGGAAGAGGAATGGGCTAGATTTAAGAAGACACTAGTAGGTGCAGCAGAAGAAGTATGTGGGAGGACAAGTAGTAAGAAGAGGTGGAAGGAAACACCATGGTGGAATGAGAAGACAAAAGATATAGTAAGGGAAAAGAATAGAGCCTTTAGGAGGTGGTACCAAAATAGGACGGTAGAGACAAGGGAAGAGTACCAGGAAAGAAAGAAGGAGGCGAAGAGAGTAGTGGCTGAGGAGAGAAGAAAGTGGATGGAAGAGTGGACAAAGATGATGGAGGAGGATAGTGAAGGTACAAAAAAGGTCCTGTATGGGATGGTAAAAACTAAGAGGCGGAAGGATCCTACGGATTATGTTAGAATGGTGAACAAAAGGGGACAAGAGATAGAAAATAGGGAAGAACTGAAGAAAATGTGGAAAGAATATTTTGAAGAACTTCTGAACCCAAATGGAAAAGATGGTGAGGAGGAAGAAATCGGGGAAGAGGAAGATGAACTGCAAACAGAAAAGGACTTAACATGGAAAGAAGTGGAAGATGCAGTGAACAAGATGAAAGGAGGGAAGGCACCGGGTGTGGATGAGTTGAGTGTGGAGATGGTGAGAGCAGCAGGAGAGGTGGGGATACAGTGGTTGTACCGAGTGATGAGGACAGCATGGAAGGAAAGGAAGACCCCTGAGGACTGGAAAAAAGGAATAATTGTCCCGATCTTCAAGAAAGGTAGTAGAACAGATTGCAGAAACTATCGGGGAATAACACTGATGAGTCATTGTGCAAAGATCTTCGAGAAAGTTTTGGAAAAGAGAATTAGGACAAGGATAGAAGGAGGGATGAGGGAAGAACAACATGGCTTCAGAGCAGGAAGGTCCACAGTGGATTTGATTTTTGCTGTAAGGCAGCTACAAGAACAGCACTATGAGTATGGAACAGATCTACTGATGGCCTTCCTGGATATTGAGAAAGCATATGACAGTGTATGCAGAAACAAAGTGTGGAAGTCCCTGGAGGATAGAGGAGTAGAGAAATGGACTATCAAGAGGATCAAGGAGATGTACAAGGGAAGCGTGAGCTGCGTGAAAGTGGGAGGAGAGAGATCAGACTGGTTGGAGCAGAGAAACGGCCTGAAACAAGGAAGTGCCTTGTCACCGTTACTTTTCATTGTGGTGATGGATGACATAATGACCCGAGTGGCACAAGTAATTGGGGAAGGAAAGATGAAAGCAATGGTGTTTGCAGATGATTTGATGATTTGGGGAAACAAGGAGGAGGAGGTACAGGAACAGTTGAACGTGTGGGAAGGAATAATACAAGGATATGGGATGAAATTTAGCATAAATAAGAGTGAGATGGTGATCACAACAAGGAAGAAGGAAAGAACCACAACGGGAATAACAATTGGTGGGGAACAGCTGAAGAAAGTGGAGAGTTTCAAGTATCTGGGAAGCCTGATACAAGAGAATGGAAGAAACGATAGAGAAATAAATGAGCGGGGGAGGCAGGCAGAAGCATTTCGGAGGAGTGTGAGAAGCATGTTATGGAGCAAGGATGTCCCTCAGAACAGCAAAAAGATCATATATCGGACGTACTATGTCCCTATCCTGACGTATGCCTCGGAGACATGGGTTATGAAAGGAAGGGAGAAGAGCAAAATACAGGCCAGTGAGATGAGGTTCTTGAGAAGCAGTATTAGAGCAACAAAGATGGACAGAATAAGAAATGAGAGGACCAGAGAATTAATGAAGGAGGAACCATTACAGGATGGTATAGATAAGTCTAGACTTAGATGGTATGGACATGTAAAACGAATGGAGGAGAAGAGGATACCCAGGAGGATACACGAGACGAAGTGGGAAGGAAAGAGACCGAGAGGAAGACCGAGAGACAGGTGGCTGAAGGGGGTGGAAGAAAGCGTGAAGAAGAGAGGAGAAGACTGGACAAGGGTGGTGGCTGAGAGATGGTGGGAAGACAGAAGACGTTGGAGAGGCTTGTGTTCCAAACAGACCCGGCCAGTGGCTGGAAACTGTGCAAGATGATGATGATGAGAAGTATCAGAAAGAAAAATTATATGCAAAATTCTCGGTCCATTAAGAACTACAAAGTTTTGGAAATTAAGAAGTAACGAAGAAATATATCGGAACATTGAAACCATAACGGAGACAATAAAGAAGAGGCGATTGTTATTTTTCGGACATTTATGTAGAATGAATGATAGCAGGTTACCCAAACAGATTTTTAGATATGTTTGGAAAAGGAAATCGACAACAGCCTGGTTTCAAGAAGTAAAGAAAGATTTAGAAAGAAACAATGTAAGAGAAGAAGATGCACTAGAGAGAGAAATTTTCAAAAAAAAAAGGTATTGGAAATGGAAGCCAAGGATGGCAATATAAGAAAACAGGCTCAAAATGTTCGGAAGAGAGAAAGAAGACACACAGCAAAAAGATGAAGGAGCACTGGAGGAAGAAGAAAGAACAACATTGAAATTGGTTCGTGGTCCTCAGAAGACCCTAACGGAGAAAAAAGAAAGAGCAACAGATCGTAGGAAAAAAAAATCATGGCTCAACAAAAAAACTAACATCTATCCATTAGACTCTTTCCTAAAGCACCAGAATGTGTATAATTATCGTAGCCTCTTCATCCCACAGCACTCCAATGACCCAGAATGTGTGCGAAATATACACTGACGTGCTCATGAAAAAATCATGAATCATTATTGGAATTCATACAGAAATGTAAGTTGGTGTTCCATTTACCTTTCGTCTTCAGAACATACCCTGCTCATTCTTCGTCGGCTTCTTCCAATTCCCGCGATGGCCCTATGGTCTCCCATGGTTTTGTGTTGGAAAATTGTAATTATTTCCGAAGATCGGCGTTCCATTCTCCAGGCAGAATGTTTCCCCGGATCGAAGTTCCATCGCTCCATCATGTCTCCTTTGGTGTTTAGTGTCCCATGTCGTGAATAATGGTGTTGAAAATCTGTTGTCCCTCCTTCCTTGTGAAAATAGTTTCCAAATTATATGACTCCACTGCTACATCAAGATCTCGAAAGTGTGTGTAAGTTTAATAGTTCGCTGTGCAGTTTGGCAATAAATGTTTGCAGTTTTCAGTAAATGGTTCTGTAGACTGTTTAGTCACACTGTATTTACGTATTTTAAATGTCAATGCCTGCAGGATAGTGTAATATCTCCAGTGTTAATTGCTTTCATTAAGTTCAGTTTCACGCATAGTTGAAACATGCCATCTGTTCCGTGTTAAAAGTGGCATCAGCCCTGTGTGAAATGTTCAATCTTCAAAAGGAATTAACGTCCACCGTAATGTGTAAAGTTTCAGATTGTGACACAATGTGATTGTAATTTATGTCTACTCACTTTCCTCATAAAAGCAGAGTGTTTCACTTCCTTGTTGCACCAAAAATACGTATGTGTTCACGCACTCCCGTACGGTGATAAAACAATACTTTCGACACTGTACTGTATCATGCCTTGGGAAAATCAGGCATATCGAACTTGATCACAACGATCCCGCATGACACATAACTGTGCTGCAGTAAAAATGAATAACAGCACGTATCTGACAACGTGTAGCATACGGACGAAAATTAGCATGCAAGAATAACGAAATCGATTGATTCAGTTGGAATCACTAAACTCGAGTGTCTCGCTCCTCTCTCGTGCATCAGCATGGTGTGCTTGTCGTTGGAGGGGGGTTCGAGTGACCACGGGATTTCCTCCCACTTCCGGCTATGCAAAGATTACGGCATAATCTGTCTTGCAACTAACTTCTCATAGTAGTAATGTGGCCTCTTAAAATCCAACTCCTTTACCCTCCAACAGATAATCAGGGTTGACACGACCTACTTAGTTTAACCATCATTTGATCATCAGCCATGCTAGCCAAACCAGCGACATACTCTCCCCTTCGTTGTGACGTAATCATTGTCACCAGCTGTGCGTTGCAGCTCAAAGTTACTCAAGGACTTGGTGAGGTAATCCATGCGGTTTTAACTAGGTCATGGCCATTGTAGCTTAGAGGCCCTACTCCAATCGAGTACAGTAATAAATGGAATTGCATTGCATCTTATAGAAATAGATGGTCCTCTGAGATTCTGTTGCCATGGTTACTGGCATGCATTCTTTCATTAGTTTATTAAATGAAATTAGTTTCCCGGGAATATCTCAAAAACTGTTGGATTTTGGGCCTTAAAAAGTGGTTTTCGGGGGCCCTCCCCGAGTTTTGTTTCTTACATTGAGGGGCTGAAATTGAGCTTTACCTCCCCCTTCTACACCTATTTCAGCATGTATTTTAAGGGGGGGTAGGCCCCCTTTTATGAGATAATGTTAATAATGTTATTGGTTTTACGTACCTTTTAACTACACTGGCTTTTAGAGACGCCGGGGGTGCCGGAATTTTGCCCCAAAGGGGATCTTTAACATGCCAGTAAATCTACTGACACGGCTCCCTCGCATTTGCGCACCCTCAAATGCCAGCTGACTGCGCCAGGTTTCGAACCTGCAACCTTGGGCTCAGCAAGCGAGAACGTTACCCCTGAGCCACGCAGCCAGACATCCTTTTTGAGAGGTATGGAGAAGAGTTACATCAATGATTGGTGTCGTGCCGCTGATGGATATGTGTCCCAAATTTTACGTTGATCCACCCAGCCGTTCTTGAATTATAAGGGAACAAAGTTGTCCACAGACAGACAAAAAAATTATTTTCACATGCATCCGTTATAAAACAGTCTGAAACACGTTCATAACGCAAATTTCCATAGAAATTCAGAAAAAACAGGTAAACTTTCATTTATACAGGGTGTCATTTATGTACTCGAGTACCATTAAGGGGCGTGTAGGGGATGGATATAGGATCAATTTGAGATAGGGAACCTGGGGTCATAACGGCCTCCTAACCCCAGAAAACAGGTTTGTTTCAGACCCTCCGCCCCTGTCAAGTAGGGAAGCGCGCCATGTGTTACTCTGAGGTCAGGCACTCTTTCGCTGCCAACGGTCTTGGCGTGACCATCGCTCAAAGCTGCGTTCCTCTAGCCAATTGATAGTTCCGTCGTCTTTAACTACTACAGAAACACACGTAACTCGTTGTTACTAATGATCGACAGGCAATTCATTTACAGAATCAACGATAGTTTAAAAAAATCAGCACAGAATAAACACGCACCCCTCTAAAAAAATAAAGAAAAAAATGAAGGCATGGCACCCCAGGAGAAATGAACCCGGGACCGCCGTGGTAGTGCGCCTCAACGCTATCCTCTCGGCTAACGCAGAGTTGAGCAGTGGTCGGGCCAAGACCGTTGACAGCGAAAGAGTGCCTGACCTCAGAGTAACACATGGCACGCTTCCCTACTTTACAGGGGAGGAGGGCCTGAAACAAACCTGTTTTCTGGGGTTAGGAGGCCATTCCGACCCCAGGTACCCATCCCATACACGCCCCTTAAGGGTACTCAAGTACATAAATGACACCCTGTATATATATATATATATATAGGGATGGCAAATTTTTCAGTAGAAGAACAGCGAGTAATAATTTGCTTTCTCCATATGCAAGTGACACCCATTGAAATTCATCACCAATTGAGTGAGACATGTGGTGATGGTGTCATGAATGTGAATGTGCGTTCATGAGTGCACCAGTTCAAAGAAAGGCGAACATCTTGTGATAAACCAAAAAAAACCTTGCCGTTGCACAAACCGATCTGACAACACGGCCAAGCGAGTGGAGACAGTTCTGTAGGGAGATTGCCGATTGAGTGTGAAATATATCACCTGCAAAGTTGGCATTTCCGTGGGATCTGCGCACACAATCCTGCATTATGAACAAGAATGTGACGCAGAAGTTTCTTAGTGGAAACAACTTTGAAGTAGTTTCTCATGCTCCCTACTCATCTGACCTGTCTCCTAGTGATTTTTGTATTTTTGTGGTGTTTGAAGCCATATTTTCAGTGTTGCCTTAGTAAACAAGAGTTTAGTGCTTTTCAGTCGGTCAACACGAATGTACCCAAAAGAGATGGGTTATGCCCTAATCCTGAAATAAATTACATGAGATTAATAAAACACTAGGATGACCAGTTTCGATCGTCAAGCGATCATCATCAGATCCATTACACTTAGGCTACAGAATCTATGTTTGAAATACAGGTGAAAATATTTACAATATGTACAATTATTTAGTTGCAGTATTGGTACTGCAACTGTCAGTGTATGCTAAATGCAGTATATATGTTAGGTGAAATGCTAAATGGTGATAGCTATCCGTAGATTGTACTTTAGAGAGATTATATGGTTGTAAACTATGGTTAAACTATAAAATTTTAGGCTAACTACTTATCTGATTGTCTTCCGTACAACAGCTACTCGCAGTTTTCGTGCTCACTGGAACTCACTGTGCGGTAGACTGCGGTGGTTATCTTAACGACTGGTTTTTCCCTGCTTTCTCCCCCCTGCTCCTACGTGCTGTGGGGAGTGATAGCGATGTGTTTATGTGAGGTGTTGCCAACCTAGATAAGATGTATGTTATTGAATGAGGTGGGTCTACAATTATTAAAGACCGTGGATTAGCCCTCGCCACGCGTGGAGCATAACCCATTCGAACTAAGCGTTGACGGTCTTATGAGGACGTCCCGGCACCTTTAATACTGCCGCGAATATGGGCCTTGGTTTATTGCAGAAGAAAAGTACATCGTACACCTGATCCAGATAACATTTACCTATTAATAACCCCCTAATTTCCCCCCTTTTTTATCTAGCTTGGCTGTGTCGCTAAATTGTGTTTTGTTTCCGACAGGGTGTGTTTTTTAGTAGCGTGAAGAGGGGTGAGCTCTCCATGAACGTGTGTTCATTTAGATTGTTGGCATTGTTTCGTTTGGCTAGGTGTATCTCGATTGCTTCCTTTATGTCAAGAGCTCTGCCTTTCGATTCGTGATGGATTATTTTAAGGTCCGACTCTATGTTGGTAAAGCTGTGCCCTGCGTCACACATATGTTCGCACACGGCTGAATGTGTTCCGTATCTTATCGCATTCCTATGTTCATTATAACGTGTGTCTACTCGTCTTCCACTCTGCCCGATGTAATTAGCTTGACAATCGGTGTCTTGGCACGTTATAGAATATACCCCTGACCTTGAATACGGGTCACGTTTATTTAGATTACTATTTAGGAGGTGCCTAGCGGTTGTGTTTTTCGTCGTGAAAGCTATCTTTATGCCTTGCTTTTTGAATAGGTTAGTGATTTTATATGTATTCGCATTCACATAGTTGAAACGCGCAAATTTTTTCTCATTACTATCCGGTTTGGGAATCGTTTTATCTTTATTTTTATGTTTGGCTATAATTTGATTTATTTTGCTTGGCGAGAAGTTGTTTTCCTTTGCTATTTGCATAATAGTTCTTATTTCCTTATTATAGTTGTCTTTTGACATGGGTATGTTTAAAGCTCTGTGTACCATTGAATTGAAACCCGCTAGTTTGTATGTACTGGGGTGATTAGACTGATTGTCGATTGCATGCGAGGTTTGTGTTGCTTTCCGGAATATGGATTATGAAAGGTCGTTGTCTTTACGTTCAATAGTTATATCGAGATAATTTATTTTCCGGTCTATTTCGGATTCCTTAGTGAATTTGATAGAGTGGTGAAGGCTATTAATGGATTGGAGAATTGTTTCTTCGCTTGTTAGTTCAGTATCGTAGATGCAAATTACATCATCTAGTGTTTTATTAATCTCATGTAATTTATTTCAGGATTAGGGCATAACCCATCTCTTTTGGGTACATTCGTGTTGACCGACTGAAAAGCACTGAACTCTTGTTTACTAAGGCAACACTGAAAATATGGCTTCAAACACCACAATGTTCACGGCTAGTCAGGCATATCGTGAAGCCAAGAAATTCAAATCACTCAGGCTTAAACTCATGAATTTAGACAAGTCAATTTGGTTCAACAAAAAATGTATAGAACTAAACCTCACCCCTAAATACGTACCAATTAAAACCGTACCGAACACACCAGCCTTGATCATTTCAACCAAACAAGCCAAAGCGCTTTGGATAAAAAACGAATTAAGATTTGCATACATAAGAAAGCAAAAAATTAACCAACAATTGTACGACATTCAATTGCAACTAAGTAATTTCTGGCACGCAGCCCAATGGGACAGCTTCACCGAGCACCTACATGACACCATCAAAATCAGAGCAACGAGGAAGCATGAAACGCTAGAAAATAAATTAAGAAAACTAGGAGAAACACAGAACCATCAATCTAACGAACAACACACGAATAACAATGAATTCAATTTCCACAGCAGAGTAAACAACAGAACGAACGTAACCTTTTCTCAAGGTGAAATGAATATGTTAGACAAAGGTTTGAAATACAACTGCACAGACGCACACACGAACCACAATATAAAACAGTTAATCACAGATATTGAGATAGCCAGTCACAAGCTCCCAGCAGAAGACAGGGAATTAACCAAAAATCTCGCCACCAACGAAGCCAAAAAAATCCTCAAACGAGAGGGCGATAGCAATAACATTCAAAACAACAAACAACTCAAAGAAATAAAGTCGTTGAAACAAAAAATAAAAGAACATGACTTAATCATCACAAAAGCAGATAAGGGAAACACTACAGTAATTTTGAACAAAACAGAATACATTGAAAAAACAGTCGAATTCCTAAACAACAACGAAATCAAGAAATTAACAAAAGACCCCACCAACAAATTCCAAAAACAAATAAAAAGTGCGCTAAAAGAAACAGAATACATACTGACCAAAGCCGAAAAATCAAAACTAATAAACATGAACCCGAAAATACAGTCATTGAGGGGACAACCAAAAATACACAAAAAGGAATGCCCAATGAGACCAATAGTCAATTGTAGGAATGCCCCTAATTACAAAATCAGCAAAGAGTTACTAAAAATCTTAAAATGCCGTCTTTCCAACGACAAAAACAACTCTGTAAAGAACACAACAGAACTAGTAACAGCATTGAACACCCTACAAATGAAACCTAGCTTCAGGCTAGTATCCTTCGACGTAACTAACATGTACACCAATATTCCGATTATTGAAGCAATCAACACTATCGAAAACAACTTAAAATCCAACAATTCGGTAAAAGAAATTGAAGAGATTGTGAGATTACTGAGGGTCGTTCTCACCCAAAAGGTGTTTCAATTCGACAATAAAATATACACACAGAGAGAAGGCCTAGCAATGGGATCGCCACTAAGTGGGTTAATCGCTGACATCTTCATCAATGCACTAGAAAATGCGTTCTTAGAAAAGACTTCAACAAAGGGAATAGTAATATGGAAAAGATACGTAGATGATGTAATTTGCATCTACGATACTGAACTAACAAGCGAAGAAACAATTCTCCAATCCATTAATAGCCTTCACCACTCTATCAAATTCACTAAGGAATCCGAAATAGACCGGAAAATAAATTATCTCGATATAACTATTGAACGTAAAGACAACGACCTTTCATATTCCATATAGCAACACAAACCTCGCATGCAATCGACAATCAGTCTAATCACCCCAGTACGCACAAACTAGCGGGTTTCAATTCAATGGTACACAGAGCTTTAAACATACCCATGTCAAAAGACAACTATAATAAGGAAATAAGAACTATTATGCAAATAGCAAAGGAAAACAACTTCTCGCCAAGCAAAATAAATCAAATTATAGCCAAACATAAAAATAAAGATAAAACGATTCCCAAACCGGACAGTAATGAGAAAAAATTTGCGCGTTTCAACTATGTGAATGCGAATACATATAAAATCACTAACCTATTCAAAAAGCAAGGCATAAAGATAGCTTTCACGACGAAAAACACAACTGCTAGGCACCTCCTAAATAGTAATCTAAATAAACGTGACCCGTATTCAAGGTCAGGGGTATATTCTATAACGTGCCAAGACACCGATTGTCAAGCTAATTACATCGGGCAGAGTGGAAGGCGAGTAGACACACGTTATAATGAACATAGGAATGCGATAAGATACGGAACACATTCAGCCGTGTGCGAACATATGTGTGACGCAGGGCACAGCTTTACCAACATAGAGTCGGACCTTAAAATAATCCATCACGAATCGAAAGGCAGAGCTCTTGACATAAAGGAAGCAATCGAGATACACCTAGCCAAACGAAACAATGCCAACAATCTAAATGAACACACGTTCATGGAGAGCTCACCCCTCTTCACGCTACTAAAAAACACACCCTGTCGGAAACAAAACACAATTTAGCGACACAGCCAAGCTAGATAAAAAAGGGGGGAAATTAGGGGGTTATTAATAGGTAAATGTTATCTGGATCAGGTGTACGATGTACTTTTCTTCTGCAATAAACCAAGGCCCATATTCGCGGCAGTATTAAAGGTGCCGGGACGTCCTCATAAGACCGTCAACGCTTAGTTCGAATGGGTTATGCTCCACGCGTGGCGAGGGCTAATCCACGGTCTTTAATAATTGTAGACCCACCTCATTCAATAACATACATCTTATCTAGGTTGGCAACACCTCACATAAACACATCGCTATCACTCCCCACAGCACGTAGGAGCAGGGGGGAGAAAGCAGGGGAAAACCAGTCGTTAAGATAACCACCGCAGTCTACCGCACAGTGAGTTCCAGTGAGCACGAAAACTGCGAGTAGCTGTTGTACGGAAGACAATCAGATAAGTAGTTAGCCTAAAATTTTATAGTTTAACCATAGTTTACAACCATATAATCTCTCTAAAGTACAATCTACGGATAGCTATCACCATTTAGCATTTCACCTAACATATATACTGCATTTAGCATACACTGACAGTTGCAGTACCAATACTGCAACTAAATAATTGTACATATTGTAAATATTTTCACCTGTATTTCAAACATAGATTTTGTAGCCTAAGTGTAATGGATCTGATGATGATCGCTTGACGATCGAAACTGGTCATCCTAGTGTTTTAATAATCTCATGTAATTTATTTCAGGATTAGGGCATAACCCATCTCTTTTGGGTACATTCGTGTTGACCGACTGAAAAGCACTAAACTCTTGTTTTGTATTTTTCCAACAATGAAAGTCACTCTCCGTGGTTGCACATTCTCCAGTCGTGCCACTATTGCATCAGCAATTTTCCAGTGGCCAAAAGAGACTCCTAAAGAAGTCGTAGCGGCCATGGAATCATAGCACCAACATTGTAATAAGTGTGTATGGCTGCAGGGAGATTACGTTGTGAAACAATTGCTTGTTAACAGAAGGATACAACTGTTTCACAGGAAAGAAGATTGAAAATTGATGCCGACTGTGCTCAGCACTGGCTTTAAGAATTTAAACTTGATGCCAGCTGGATGCATGAAGCCATTTGAAGTAATCGTACATGTTTTGAGAGAGGTACCTAAATGAGACCTGAGGCATTTTGAACCTAACCAACCCATGTTTCAGCTCTTTCACTTCGTTCTGACTTCTTACTCCTAATTGCTGTAGTGTAAATACAATTCAGTTTTATCTACCTCTTATGAACTGACAACTTAAATTTTTGTACATTCTTGTATTGTTCATCATTCTTTGAGGGCATGGAACTAAATTTCCAATCTTTTTAATACATTCACTCTGCTTTGTTAATAACACATCATCAGTAGGGGTGCAAAATCTTGTAAGCCACAGTGTTATGCCTTTCTATTAGGGATGGGTCGAAACCACTTTTTTTCAATACTATTTTTGGAAGTAAACATAATACTCATTACCTCAGAGAATTGTGTTTGAGAATTTAGTTATGAATGCAGTTTTTATTTACTTAAGAATATGATACTTTTCATAAGTAAATAGCAAAATCACATCTGTGTGAATCATTAGATAGCATATAAGATTAAAAAGAATTTATGGATATATATATCTTATATAAAAACAAGTGTCCTGACTGACTGACTGATCATCGGCCAGCCAAAACTATTAAAGTTAGAAACATGAAATTTTGGGAATATGTTCGTTGTAAGTCGAAAACGCCCACTAAGGAAGGGTTTTTGGATATTCAGTTTCTAAAGGGGTGTTAAGGGGGTACACCTGCATTTCATTGAATAGCAATATCTCCAGATTGCTTTCATTGGGGGATTTGATACTCGGCATATAAACTCATCATTAAAAATAAGAAGATACGTGTCTGAGGGTTTTTCGATGTGGTGTATATTTAGAGGTGAAAGGGGTGAAACGTGGGGGTTGAAGGTTTCCTAACCGAGCGTGTATCTCTTAAACGACATAGGCGAAGAGTTTGGACCTCAGCGGAAAAAAATCAGCATAAAAAATAACAAAATAGGTGTTTGACCGTTTTTTCATAAATCCAATATAAGGGGCCCATGGGGAGGGGTGAAAATATGGGGAGGGGGGAGGAAACGTAATATGTCTGAGTGTAAAGTTATACATGGCCTATGTTGTAGACAATAACACATTACATCTTTTTTGTCTCTTGCTATTTCATCATACGACGAATACTTAGGGAGTTATTAATGATTTTGTACTTTTTGGCCGGAATTTTCTAAGTCCCAGGAATGACATAAAAATTGATTCGAATGAAATTTCGAAAAATAGTTTTTTTTAATACTTTTATTATATTTTTCACGTCTTTTAGGGTCCGAAACCAACATGATATTTTGATGTTTTTTTCGTCCCATGCATTTTTGGTTTCAGGTGATTGAATTATTTTCCACTAGGACCGTTGCTTATCTCTTATATAAAAACAAGTGTCCTGACTGACTCATCATCGGCCAGCCAAAACTATTAAAGTTAGAAACATGAAATTTTGGGAATATGTTCGTTGTAAGTCGAAAACGCCCACTAAGGAAGGGTTTTTGGATATTCAGTTTCTAAAGGGGTGTTAAGGGGGTACACCTGCATTTCATTGAATAACAATATCTCCAGATTGCTTTCATTGGGGGATTTGATACTCGGCATATAAACTCATCATTAAAAATAAGAAGATACGTGTCTGAGGGTTTTTCGATGTGGTGTAAATTTTGAGGTGAAAGGGGTGAAAAGTGAGGGTTGAAGGTTTCCTAACCGAGCGTGTATCTCTTAAACGACATAGGCGAGGAGTTTGGAACTCAGCGGAAAAAAATCAGCATAAAAAATAACAAAATAGGTGTTTGACCGTTTTTTCATAAATCCAATATAAGGGGCCCATGGGGAGGGGTGAAAATATGGGGGGGGGGGGGGAACGTAATATGTCTGAGTGTAAAATTTTGCATGGCCTATGTTGTAGACAATAACACATTACATCTTTTTTGTCTCTTGCTATTTCATCATACGACGAATACTTAGGGAGTTATTAATGATTTTGTACTTTTTTCCGGTTTTATCTAAGTCCCAGGAATGGCATAAAAATTGATTCGAATGAAATTTCGAAAAATAGTTTTTTTAATACTTTTATTATATTTTTCACGTCTTTTAGGGTCCGGAACCAATATGATATTTTGATGTTTTTTTTTCGTCCCATGCATTTTTGGTTTCAGGTGATAGAATTATTTTCCACTAGGACCGATGCTTATCTATTATATAAAACTAAGTGTCCTGACTGACTGACTGACTGACTCATCATCGCCCAGCCAAAACTATTAAAGCTAGAAACATGAAATTTTGGGAATATGTTCGTTGTAAGTCGAAAACGTCCACTAAGGAAGGGTTTTTGGATATTCAGTTTCTAAAGGGGTGTTAAGGGGGTACACCTGCATTTCATTGAATAACAATATGACACGACTATGACGCGAGCGAAGCCGCGGGTACCTGCTAGTATATATATATTTACATGGATTTCCTAAAAAGGATAGTAGGTTTGATTTGTGGGATATCACCATTATAAATGCTTTTTACTTTCATAAAATGCACCAAAATATCTTGAAACAGATGTTATCAATAAAACTCAACATTTCTTAGTTTTAAGCACATTTAACTTGGAATATCATATCTTCTAAAAGGTTTACACTTATGTTTGATTACCAGGTAGGAGTGACCAAGTGGAAGCAGGTGGATCATTTCAAATACTTGGGCTGTGTATTCTCCCAGGTTGCCAGCATACTGAAAGGTGTAGAAAAGTCAATGCAGTGAGTTCTCAGTTGTGATACCGTATTCTGCACGATAGACGTTAGTGCTGGGATAAAACTCTCCCTGCATTGATCAGTATTCAGACCAAATTTGCTGAAAGGGAGTCAAAGGCAGGAGAATTCAAATATTTCTTAAATGAGCCAGAGGCACCACCCTCACGTTTTAGCCTTGCCACAGTATTATATTTAGTTTTTAGGTTAGAAGCATGGCTACCTCTTGCTGGGCACTGCAAGGAGTCTAGCACTTGAGCTATGGGATTCTTTGTGGTGACCCAGCAATAGGTCTTTGATGAAGTTTCATTATTCTATATTCCTTTTAAGATAGTGTTTTTTTTTTGTAGTCTGCTTGTTGATAGGTGTTATATCTTATTCTATGGATCGAAATGTAGTATCTGCTCGTTTTATTCAGTGTTACTATGAATAAAAAATAATGAAGGAGGTTATCTGTTTGTTAAGATGGTGTAACCTAACATTTGTGGGTTACAGAGGCTCCTCCTTGTTTCTTTTCAATTAGTGTATTTGGTTGTTTTGTTTTTGTCAGGTTGCCAGCCGTGGCCACAATGGTGGACCACAGCCGAGTGTCTTATGTGTTTTGGGTCATAGAGATTCTCGGTGGTGGTCTGGCTATTGCTGGTAGGTGGCTTTGAGATGACCAGGTGGCCTTGGCAGATGAGGTCAAAGGTTCCTTGATCTAGGTGTGAGGTCATGATGGTTGCCATGGGAATGGGCTGTTTTGGTAGTGGATTTGAGGCAAGATGGAGGCCAGTTGGTGATAAAATAATTTAGTATGAAACATAGTTTTTTTTTTGTAAATGAAGGATTGAATTAGTGTGGAGTGTTGATTTTTGTGGGATGCCAGGCAAGGTAAAGGAAGCTTGCCCTTCTTAATAAATAGTGGATTGTGTGAATGCAGTGTCCTGTTCTTTGTATGATTCATTTTAAGCAAGTATATTGCCTCACTACCTGAGGAGACAAGTTATTATATTTATTACAATGGAAATAAATGTAGTAGGTTTGTGGAGAATTATGGATTAGTCTGCTCGTTTGAAAAATGGAAGGCTTATATGGAATAGAAGATTAATAAATATAAATGATTGTGATGAAGAAAGATGGAATGGCTAGTTTTATTGGGAGTGGGTTATATTAGGTATGGAAAATAATGAATGTATAGAAAGGTTAGGATGAAAAAAGGAATAAGATGAAGTGTTTTGGATGTATGGTTATCTAATGTCTTGATGTATGCTGATGTAGAAACAGATGTTTTAAGAAAATGCAAGAAGATAAGAATAGAGCAGTAGAATATTAAGCATTGTGAGGGGCCTCTTCCTCATGAAGGTAGTTGTGGGTACTGTGCGAGAGATGCAGGTAAAGGAAGCTTGCTTACATGTTGATAAACTATTGATAGTTTTGATTGCCAGAGAACTTATAGTAAGAAGAAGGACAGAAAGAGACTTTTAAGAAAACGCAAGGAGACAAGAAAGGAGCAGAGGTATGTTTTGGAGTGGAATTGATTCTTATTTCTTTATGTGCTTAACGTCATCTCGACCCCGAAGATTATTATTATAAGAAAGAATTTAGTTACATTGATCGCCCAACGGTGGGGTATGATGTTGTTGGTTGACTTCGACCAACATAAGAAAAGTTATAGTTACCTTGATTGCCAAACGGTGCGGCATGTTATTGTTGGTTGACTTCGACGAACATAAGAAAAGTTTTGTTAACAGTGATCGCACAACGGTGGGGCATGTTGTTGTTGGTTGACCCCGACCAATATAAGAATAGATTTGTTTCATGATTGCCCAACGTGGGGCTTGTTGTTGGTTGACCCCGGCCATTACTACTATTTAAATACATTTCAAGGTAGTGTGAATAACTCCTATTTTTTGCAATGAAGACATAAAGGTTAAATTAGGAATGAATATGTACGAAGAGGCTGGTCATAAGAGCTACGGTAATTAGATAGTAGGGCCATGTGATACGAGTGGAGAGGAATTGCCTAAATAGCTAATGAACTCAGCGTTAGGAGATGATTGTGAGACTTGGTGTTGAACAATTTCCAGGCAAAGCCACAGTACTAACTAATACAGGGTATCATTGAGGTGGACAATGAAAGGTGTAACTGTCTATAATGAAAATTGATGACTGCCCCCTATTGTCATGCACAACGCCACCCGCTCCATAACTGAGCTCTGACGATGATTGCTAGAGTGCACTCCCAGCCTGTAAATTCGAAGTTGTAGGAGGTCAACTTGAATTCAGTCAGTAGAAAGAATGAGACACTCTTTGAGTCAGTAATGATTCTCATTATTTGACATAAGAGCTCATTTATGCGAATGTGAGCCTGCTCGGAGAATCGATTCTTGTTGACCGGTGCGAGATCACTGCCCTAGAACGAGATTCTTATCAATTGGCATGAGAGTGGTGACAATCGCACACCATTCCCGATAATTGAGTCCATATGGAGAATATATTCTTATCTATCAGCGTGAAAGTGGCATCAACAATAACTTTGTTCTCCATAGGGAGATTCAGAAATGAAAATCCACAGCCTGCTTCCAGTCTCCGACCGGGTCAGGAATGGAATGAATGAAGCCCCCATCTAGTGGCGAGGATATGGACTGTGCCGGCTGCCGAGGCCTGACACACTCCTCTGGGGCAATGATTAAATGGATGACAGATGAAATGAATGATAGTGGAGAGTGTTGCTGGAATGACATTTTGACAGGGAAAACCGGAGTACCCGGAGAAAAACCTGCCTGCCTCCGTTTTGTCCAGCACAGAGCTCACATGGAGTGACCGGGATTTGAACCAGGGAGATTCAGATTTTTGTCAATTAGCACGAGCAGCACAACCCATTCCTGCAAGTTCTTGTCAGTAGAGAGAGAGATACTATCATCATTTGCTATGAGAGTGGCACCAATTATACATCGATACCATAAATGATATGATGATGATAATTGTTGTTTTAAGGGGCCTAACATCGCGGTTAACGGCCCCTAATGATCTGGGTGATAGCGAAAATGATGATGAAATGGAAACCAGAGACGGAAAATACATACAAAAAGGAACTCAGATGGAAACAACTCACAATATGGTCTTACAAAAGGGAATTTAGAACGAAAAGTTGCACAAAAAGAATAGATTGCAAAAGACCCACAAAACGGAGGCTAGATTCAAAATACGTACAAAATGCAATGTAGCGTCGAAATACAAAATGCAACTGAAATTCAAAATACTTACAAAATGCAAATGAGATCGAAAATACGTACAAAATGCAATTGAGGTTCAAAATACTTACAAAATGCAATTGAAATTGAAAATACACAATGCAATTCAGATTGAAATAGGCCCTATCCCAGTTCCAATCAAAATTATTCACAAAGTGCAATTGAAATTCAAAATACTTACAAAATGCAATTGAAATTGAAAATGCTTACAAAATGTACAGTAGATTCAAAGGACTCATGTGGATTTACAATACTTACAAAAAAAAATTTAGATTGAAAATACTTGACAAAATGTAATTTAGATTCAAAATACCCACAAAATGCAATTGAGAATCAAAATATGTGCAAAATGCCCGCCAAACAAAATGCAATTTAGATTCAAAATTCGTGCGAAATGCGGTTTTGGTTGAAAATACTTACAAAATGCAATTGAAATTCAAAATACTCACAAAGGCCCCTCCGCCATATTGAAAGACTTACTAAAAAGCAATTTAGATTGTCAATCTTTACAAAATGCAATTGAGGTTGAAAACAATCGCGAGATGTAATTTAGATCGAAAAAACATACAAAAAGCAACGTAGATTAAAAATGCCTTAAAAAATCGCTAGAAGGGAATTTGGATATACGGTGAACCAAGGAACAAAAATAGTGCGGGAATCTTAAAGAGAAAAGTAAATATAATGAAAGGAGGAGAGGGGAGAGAGGAGAGGGTCCGCCCCAAAGGTAAGGGACAAAAGGGGAAAACGGACCTAGCTCAGGAATCCCTCGGGGTCGCCAACTCCCGAACTCACCAGCCGTGAGCCCCTGAGGGTGTAGCATTATCTACGGTGCACCAGAAGTGGTGGGGCTACATATACCCTCCTTAAGGGCCTTGAGCACAAGGCAGGTGGTAAAAGGAAAAGAAAAAGAAGGCTGACCCCTAACACAAGGAAGGTATTAGGAAAGAAGAGACTAGGGCCAATTAAGGCGGGAAAGTGAAAGACTCCCTAGGCCTCGGATAACCTAATACCGTCGGGGTCGGAAGAGAACAAGAGTTGACCAAGGGAGGTCGACATGAAAGAAGATGGGGAGGAGCCCGGCACAAGTAAGTGGAAGCAATGCCGGACTCAGCTGGGGTCCCGTGGTCGCCAACCCACGCCCCACTAGATGTGAGCCCCTGGGGGGCGATACCATAAATAAAGAGTCCGTAAGGCAAACTACAGTGAGTCCGGGAATGTTCTCCGCAGCACCTACATGCATCTGCGAGAGCTAGCTACAGCAGTTACGTTGGTAGCACAGCTGCCGCTTGCATCATAACAAACAAACAGTAAACTTTGTACTCACCACAGCCATTCATAACAGATGCTGGACCATTCACAGTACATCACTCTTTTTCCGTAATCAGTTTGTTTTAATTCATGAACCACGGTAACTTTATAAGGGAACAACTGAAGCTTGTCTCTTACAGCATTATGTGCTGTCGACTTCGAGATTCCTCTTTGTTGAGCTAATTTTCGTGTTGATTTACTAGGACTACGCAGCATTATATCGGAGATTTCATCAAGTTTTTCGTCTGATAAAAGCGCAAACCTGTCTGTTCCCGGTACATCGTGAACTGAGCCAGTCACACGAAATTTACTTACCAAATCCCGAATGGTGTCACGGTTTGGACACTTTGAATTAGGAAACCCCACCTGAAATCTTAATTTTACATTTTCTATAAGCGGATCGCCTTCGCGAAAAACTTATTCCACCAAAAAAACTCTCTCTTCAGTAGTAAACATTACTGCCTGTATACTGTTGCACTCTTCCAATAATCTATCTGAACACTCGCTTATGCAACACACACTGAAGACATATAGGCTCGCTTGCTTATCGCAATACACACTGACAGCCCACATGCGGTAGTCCCCCTTTCAAGGACACAGTGCAGCCAACTAAACTTATGACTCAACCACTCGCAGCTGCACGTACCCAGTGCGGAGAACATTCTCGGGCGCCCTGTAGTTTCTTTCAAGCAGTACAAGAGTTAATTGAATGCATATTGTTCCCGTGAATGCTATTTTATAGAGAGAAAGTGACTTAAGTCAATCAATGTCGACTACATATTGTTCCCGCAAATGTGAATGTTCAAAAGCAGAATTTATTCCCATGAATTGGCGTGAGAGCAGCATTGACAGAACATTGCTCCCGCAAATGTGAGTCCGGAGGGATAAGGAGAGTCTTGTTAATCGGTGCAAAAATTGTCTTTTCCAGTGAATGAGAATTCAGGATATTGATATCTTCAATTGGAAAGAGAGTGATGCTGACGAACATTGTTTTCTCAAGTTCGAGTCCATATGAGATTCTCATCAAACTAGTTTATTGTGCAAATTTAAAAAGTAAGCTCAATATCATTCGAATTATATTGCGACCAAGTAATTTTACACCAGCCAGTGCCAAGGTATTGGCATCCCATTCTTAATATCTATTCATTACTTCATGACTGGTCACTCACCTTCTACCATATATGTGGATACACATTCATGTCAAACATTATACTCAATTTGGTGCATCTGAGAAAGGAGCTGAATGAACAGTATGGCTAAGTGTTTGAGATCAGCTAATAGGAAGAGAGTGAAAAAGAACAGCTTCATGGCTGACAAGGTCGCATTCCCCCTACACACATATGCATGCACAAAATATTTTATCCATTCAGAGACAATGAAGGAATAAACTAAAAATTCAATTTTTCACGAATAAATAACACAACTTGCAGACGAGGGAAACATGACAAAAGCAAACTGCTACTCATCTTATGAAAAAGTACACTGTTGATGAAGAATGATGTTCTGAAGTCTATGTACTACTGAATTAAGCATGAAGAAAAGAGAGAGATAAATTTGAGTCAATGCCAATAACTTCATTATTGATTTAATTAATTAAAATTTCTTCTCGATATATCTGTCTGTTAGGTAGTCAGCCCGAAGGCTGGTTGGATCCTCAAAAGCACCGCCGTTACGTTATGTGAAAAAGTCAGCGGGGCCTGATGGGTTACCGCCATACCTCTTTAAATGGTGTAAGGAATATATTCCTAAATCACTGACTATAATATACAATCTCATACAGAAGACCAGCACATATCCAGATAAATGGAAATATTCAAAAGTAACACCAATTCTAAAATCCGGAAACTCGGTTTAGATTAAGAATTACAGACCTGCAGCTGTATTGTCATCTCTGGCTAAGATATTTGAAAGTATTTTTTATCGTCATATTTTTCAGCATGTTAGAGTGATCATTTCCCCAAATCAGCATGTATTTATGCCAAACAGGCCAACTGCGACTAACCTTATTAATTTTACGCAATTTGTATCCACGGAGCTAGATCACAAAGGCCAAGTATAAGATGCGTTCAAAAAGTAACGAGCCGGAGGCTGGAATGCGCAAACCAGTGATGACATCGGCTAATCGTGGCGTGTGTAACGAGGTGTGGTTCCGACCAGAGCGTGTAAGGTCATGGCCCGTCGCTAGAGGGCACGTGTGCATGTCACGTGACGATACAAAGTGAGCAACAGCATGCATCAATCGTCCAATGCTGCCAGTCGCATTGCAAACAGTGACATGGAGGCGTCAAACGAAGAGCAAAGAGGTGTTGTTCGGTTTCTGACAGCGGAAGGAGTAGGGAGAACGGATATTCATCGCCGAATGTCACAAGTGTACGGCGAACACGGCATGTCCCTTGCAAGGGTCAAGGCGTGGCACAAGCGCTTCAGGGAAGGACGGGTGTCGTTAGCCGATGATGTCCGGTCTGGGGCACCCCCCTGCATTACCGATGACAACGTCCAGCTGGTTGATGCACTCGTTACCCAGGACCGCCGAGTGACAGTGAACGCCATAGCCGCCGTGGCAGGATTGAGCGTCGGAAGTGTGCACACCATCATGAAGGAACGACTGCACTTGCGCAAAGTGTGTGACCAATGGGTGCCCTACAGTCTTCAATCACACCAGGAAGCATGTCGAATGGCCCACTGTCTTGGTCATCTGCAGCGCTATGTGAGAGAAGGGAATGGGTTTCTGGCACGAGTGGTGGCTGGAGATGAGTCATGGTGTCATCACTTCGAACCAGAATCCAAACGACAAAGCCTCCAGTGGAAGCATCCAGGGTCACCACCACCCAAAAAAGGCAAGGCCATCCACACGAGTGCAGGAAAGGTAATGCTGACGTTCTTCTTTGACCAAGATGGACCCTTCTGATACACTTCATGCCGCACGGGACAACAGCGAATGCCCAGCGTTACTCGCAAACCTTGATCACCCTTTGTCAAGCTATCAAAACAAAACGACCAGGCAATCTCACCCGTGGGGTCATTCTGCTCCACGACAATGCACCTCATACGGCCAACACAGTCGTGGCACTCTTGCAGAAATTCAAATGGGAGGTTCTCGGCCACCCTCCATACAGTCCAGACCTCTCTCCCTGTGATTACGCCCTGAAAAGGGCTCTGCGGGGCCAACGATTCACCTCGGACACCGACGTCCAGCTGTACGTGCAGAACTGGTTCACATCGCAGCCCAAGGAATTTTATGAGACAGCCATTCACCGCCTCGTGTCACAGTGGAACAAGTGCCTCAAAAGCCAGGGCCAATACTTCTAAACGTACAGGTACTGTAATTATGCCTCCGGCTCGTTACTTTTTGAACACACCTTATAGATGTAAAATATACAGATTTTCAAAAGGCATTTGACAAAGTGGATCATGACTACTCATCACTGAACTATCAACGTATAATTTTTCTGTACCACAGTTTCGTCTGCTGATTTCATACCTGAGGAACAGAACACAAGTTGTGAAATATAAAACGCAACTATCCAAAACATTTCCCACCAACTCAGGAGTTCCTCAGGGATCTAACTTAGGACCATTACTATTCTTATTATTTTTAAACGACATCTCTGATAAAGTTCAACACTCAGAAATTTTATTATTCGCAGACGATATAAAATTATATAAATCAATACGTGATCCTTCCGATTGTATCAAACTTCAAAATGATTTAAATGAACTAAACATATGGACGTAAGAAAATGAACTGCCATTTAACATCAGTAAATGTAAGCAAATTAATTTTACTAGGCGAAAAAATTACATAAATTTTCAGTATGACATTGATGGAGAGTGCTTACTCAAAACTCGTGAAGTTCAGGATCTGGGAATTCTATTTACTAATGATCTGAATTGTCAAAGACATACAGAGAAAATTGTCTCTAAAACACATAAATGTATGGGATTTGTAATAAGAAATTCATTTAATTTCTCTTATGGGATTTTAATATTGCGGGAGTTTCCGCCAGCACAAAGTTCCTCAGTTCTCTACTAGAAAGCGCTATTGTGTTCAAGGAGATTAGATATCTAACATCTAACCTCCTTGACTTTCATAGTCAAGGAACTACGAAATTCGACATGCAAGCTACCCTCTGGGTGTCAAATAGCAAAGCTTGCACCAGGCACCCGAGGCCATACGATATTAAAAATATATATATATATATATTGCTCTTTAATGCCTTCATCAGATCACAACTAGAATATGCTCTAGTTATATGTAATCCATACACATTGAAACATAATAAACTTATAGAGAACATCCAAAACAAATTCTTAAAATATGTATAGTACAAAAGATTTGGCTATTATCCCTCTTATGAATCGTACACATTTATATTACTGTAAACTGGGGTGAATAGAGACGCAAGGGTGAATAGGGACAAAAGTTCAAGAAATAGTCCCATTTGATATTAATACTAAGATTACTGAGCTATGCTAGTGGCATCAGCTGTTTTAAACTCCTCGTTAGTTGCTTTTAATCAACTGCTTGGGTTCTATACGCTTTGGAATTATTTCAGCAGTTGGTCCACATGCAAATGTTTATCAGCTGTTTTTAAGAGATTGAGTTTGCACTAAAACTTCTTTTGTGCGTCCGAGATACATTCCCGTTATCATTGAAAAAGTTTTCAAGTAATTGCTATTATTATTTCTGAGATATATTAGCATACATTCATAGTAAAATAGTGATTTCGAAACACATGATCAGTTATTGTATTGTATGATGCAATTTATTTTGTCATTCAGGGGTGAATAGGGACAACATGGTTAGTAAGTACAAGAGTGACCCCAGAGCTCATCGACACATTTTTTAAGAGCGTTAAAAATCCCTCAGTATGCCTTCCTTCGGAGGGGAAGTAAAGCCGGCGGTCCCATGTCATAGATTTATGGCATGTTAAAGATCTTTCCACTAATTACACCTGTGTGAAACTAAATTGGATAGGTTAAGAATGTAAACAACGCTCTTAGGTTGCTACGTTCGTTGCCAAGAGCCGACTGCGGTGGCGTCTAGTAGCTAGTTCTGAACTAGGCCTAGTAGTCGTTGACGGTGGCGTTTGGCGGCAAAAGTAGGAACTATTTGAAAATTCAAAGTTGCAGTCCCTACTTGAATTTAAAAAAACAGATACACACACTAATACAGTCATCACAATTAACACCGGTTATCAGACAGATTCTACACACACCCAAAGTACACGGGGCTACATGACCGCGTTGTCGCAGCCCCTAAACTAAGGAACCAACCAACCAACTACTGTAAAGGAGGACCTAGAGAAGGCTCTAGAGGCTATGCGAGAATTGACTATGAGGAATTGACAAGAAGTATTTTCCTCGACTGTTGAAAGAAACCCTTCACCTGTTATCTCCAGTCATGGAAACAGACATATGTGAAGGTTTCAAGAAAACTGGAATTCATCCTTTAAATATGGACAGAGTTCTCGATATTGTACCGTGATTTTTACATTACAATGCCTCGATTTCCTACAACATGCCCAAGTTCATGAACTTAACCTATAAATCCAACCAGCATAAATAAGATTCATCTCTCGATATATTTCACAAACCTTTCTAAATATGATCAGCTGTAGCCAATGAGATCGCGATCCTGCCGAAAGTGATTGGCTATTACCGTCCAACCAATCACTAGCCATTGGCAAGTGTCGACAACCTTAAAATAATAAAATTTGTCTGAGGTTGTGTTGGTAGTTCTGAAACAACTCAGAATTGAGTTCAACAATATGAACAATGAAACATCGACAGTCCAACTTGGAAGATTTCGCTAGTTTTTTTATCGGGGCGAGTTTTGGCTCGTGTCGGAACCCGAAAATGTAAAATTATGTTCGGCGATACTAAATCAAAATTGGTAACATTGTTTCTTTATATTTTTGCGGCTGCGTAAGGTAACATCCAATATGATTCTAAACCCTTTGGTGAGGTGATCCTTGGCTTGGCGGAAATGTCCGAGAATCATGTTTCTTAACTATGATCTGCATTCTGTTTTGGTATCATATTACTCTTCATGATTTGGTAATGGATTCGGAACCTTGCGTTTTTCTTATGTCGTCCCTATTTTTCTTTGTGTTGTTCGAGTATTAACCTTGTTTTATTTTGAGAGTCTGATCTTTCATTCTTTCGTGGAAGTTTGGGTTGAATTTTAATTTGTTTTCTTTTACCTAATCCTAGAGCCCTTGCGCCTTTCTTGTGTTTTGGGTGGTGGTCGGACAATTTCTGCCAAGGCCTTGGGGGCTTTGCTGTGGTCGAGTTCCTGGTGCCAAGTTTCATAACCTTAAATTGTGTGATCCACAGCTCTCATAAAAATAATTAATTTAATTGATATTCCATTTAATCTTGGCCTACTGATGGCCCATACGTTTCTTTGGAAAGGGTTTTGTTTTATCGGTTGTTGTCGTTTCCTGGCGATGGTCGCCATATTTAAAAATGAAAACATTTTATATTATCAGTATTGAGATTGATGTTGCCTGAGGTAGACGTGCTTGATCCGTGTCATTGCATGAAGGATCTAATTTGTAAAGCAAATAAGTTAATGCTTTTACGGATTCTCTTCGTATCGAGGTTTCCGTTCCTAAAACGTGTATCATTCTTTCTTTCTGCCTCAACATTGCTCCTTTCCAGTGTAATTATTCAGAATTTTTCGTTTAAAGGTTGTTTAACTCTACCTCTTGTACGAGATTTTCATTTGCAGTTTTATTTGACGTCTTTTGGGCGTTTGTATTTCTTTTGCGTAATTGATTTAATTTGGTGATTTGGGTATGCCACCTTTCCCCTTGTTCTTTCTTTCCCTTTGTCTTTTTCAGATTTAATTTAATTGTGTTTTTCCAAGTATTACTGTCCTTTATGTTTGCAATAATGCTTGTTATTGTTTAATATATTTGTTAAAAAGATTTAGCTTTCATTTCTTGGATAAGTATATGATTGGTTTAGAAATTAACTCGGTTCTGGGATTAGGGCCCACTTTCATACTACAGTCTTTTTAGTACCGGTATAGATATGTTGCCGAATGAACAAGATGAAGAAGATAACTCTTTCAATGACAGCCTAACTGAATTCCTGAAAACCCAAAGGTACCCCACCTTGCATGACAGCATTCACAAACCTGGCAGAAAAAGAAAGCTTTATGTACCACCTGGCAGAAGTGTCCATGCACATGACTTAGGGTCACAGAAATAAGTGGAAGAACAACACAGCAATGTTGACAGTGATAGTGACTACGATGCAGAGTGCAGAGAAGCAAGCACATCAGGGACCCTGACCCCTATTCTGAATTACAGTCTGAAGAAGTTAGAGCCCAATCTGTTCATCAGGCATTACAGGTTGGTCAGTGGGTGAAAGTGAAATTTGAGAACCTTCAGGGAGATAGAAAATGTTTCATTGGGAAAAATCTTGAATGTTGTGAGTGTTGGAGTGACTTATGAGGCATCATTTTTGCGAGACTTCCAAGGACAAAAATCTTTATGTTTTTCCAAATGTGGAAGATGTGTCTGAATTCGACCAGGAGCAAATAGTTCAAATAATGAAAGAACCCACAGTTAGGAGAGGCAGACATAGTTTTAAGTGAAGTTTGTGTTCATACTATAACCTTACCATTTGTCCCCATCACTAAAAACATGGTGATTATAGCCTATATAGTCCATGGTGTATGTTTTCCCTATTTTGTATATTCACTTTTTATTTTTGGCATTCTGATTTTGTAACATAGTTCTGTGTCCCTAATAACCCCAGTGGTCACTGGGATAGGGTTTTGTATTTTTATTTATGACTGTCCCTATTGACCCCATCCCCAGGGTGAAAAGGGACACCTTTTATTAATAAATAACTCAATATTCTCGAAAGCTACAGTACATTGCTGATATTTGGTTTAAAAGAGAGGGTGAAATACAACTTTTCACTTCAAAGAGCTAAAGTGTGTAACATTTCTTGTCCTTGGATTTATTTCTAAAATAGTACAAAAATATGTCCCTATTCACCCCAGTTTACCCGGTACTGTCCTTCAAATTATTTAATCAGTTTGAAGCTTTCCGCCGAATCAATACAAATTATGTTTGCGCTATTAGTGCGTTAAGTAAGGTACATGTTTCGAATCATACAAAGATCGGTCCTTCATCAGCCTCTCACATGAATGGCAAACACATCAAAAAACACTGAACAATATAAAAAAAAATGCATGCACACTAAGACATTCATAAAACACATATTAAAACGTTCCATTAAAACTGTACAAACACATTAAAAAAAAACACACATTAAAAGTTCTGAAAGTCCATTTGACTTGTTCAATCGCCAACATTTGAACATGTGCCGTTATGATTGGAGATCTTGTCCTGTTCCATTATCTGCTTCTTGGTTTCTTGCCTGTATGTGAAATAATGTCTTTCAATTAGTGAAGGGGGTCCTATTGTCATGTATAGTGAACGGAAATGGAGTAGTAGTCCCATTTGAGTAGTTCCAATATGAAAAAACTTTTAGGTTGCTTCCAGACACGCACCAAATGGTCCTCTGTTGAATGAAAAAATTAAATTTATTTAGTGAATGGACTTAAGCGATGATACTCCAAAATAGATCAAACAGAAACGACTGCTAGAAAATCCTTACCTCCCAGTGCATGCAGTGAACATGCACGCTTGAAACAGCTGTAGCAACTGAAGTGCTGAATCTAGGCGAGACGAGGTGAGGTCACGTGAGACATGTAGGGGTGGAGAATACCATTGGTGGAAGCAATGAGCGGAGGGGCGGGGAGGTACTTGGAGAGGGAGGGGCAAAGGAGGTTGGGTGGTACTACGAACCTAGATCTGTTTATTTATGGAGGTTTTTTATGTTTGTTGTTGGTGACAAAGTTTGTCAATGTTTCATATAAAACATTGCTATCAAAATTGATTTCATTCAGATTGTGTAATGGGTTGTTTCTCAAGGCCTGGTCTATCTCAAGCTGTTCCAAAATATTAAGCATAATGCCTTTGCTGCAATAATGTAAAATTTCTAAGTCTTCCTCAATTTTCGAAAAGTTGTGGTTGTATTCCTGCATGTGATTATTAATGGCTGAGAATTTTTTGTGCCTCGCAGCGTTGAAATGCTCATATCTTATTTTAAAACTACGCCCCGTTTGACCTATGTAATCTGCATCACAGTCCTTGCACTTTATTCTGTAAATACCGGATTTCTGGAATTTGTCTTTGTTGATCGATTTGGAGTTAAATAAGTGTTTCATAGTGGTGTTGTCTGTTCTGTATGCTATTCTAACCTCTTGTTTCTTGAAAACGTTCGTGATGTTGTGCGTTAGCTGATTTGCGTATGTGAAAACTGCAAAAGACTTCTTCTTTTCTATTGGTTGCAAACTTGTGACTGGTTTATTTTTAATTTTGCTTAAAAGGGAATCAACGTACATTTTGCTAAAACCATTAGCTATGGCGATCTGGTATATGGCGGAAAGCTCTTTATTCCAATCTTGTTCTGAGAGGGGTACGTTAATAGCTCTGTTGATATATGCCCTGTAAGCAGCTTTTTTATGGCTGGCCGGGTGATTTGAATCTTTCCTAATGGTTGTGTGCGTTTGGATTTGTTTTCCTGTATATTTTAAATCGTAGGCCCATGGTGTCCCTAAGGATAGTTAGATCCAGGTAGTTTATAGACTGTTTTATTTCGGATGTTGTGGTAAATTTGATGCTATTATCAATTTGGTTTAGCTCTGTTGTGATGTGATTGATGCTGCTGATTTCATTATCTACTATCAGAAAAACGTCGTCGACATATCTTGTCCAATAGCTGATGCCTTTTATTTTACTGATATGATGATGATGATAATTGTTGTTTTAAGGGGCCTAACATCTAGGCTATCGGCCCCTGATGGTTTGGGTGATCGTGAAGATGAAAATGAAAATGCAAACTTAAAACAAAAACTAACTACTAACTTATATACTAGAAGAAGAAATGGAAAACTAAAGGAGAATAAGGCAAATAAAGGACAGGAGGAAAAGAAATGCCCTCAACCCTCGAAGAATGCGGATTGAGGGACTTGGAATGAAGGAGAGCCATGAAAGGCAGATAGGAAAGTGAAAGAGGAGAGGGTCCGCCCCGAAGGTAAGGGACAAAAGGGGAAAACGGACCCAGCTCAGGAATCTCTCGGGGTCGCCAACTCCCGAACTCACCAGCCGTGAGCCCCTGAGGGTGTAGCATTATCTAGGATGCACCAAAAGTGGTGGGGCTACATACACCCTGCCTCCTTAAGGGCCTTGAGCACAAGGCAGGAGGTAAAAGGAAAAGAAAAAGAAGGCTGACCCCTCACAGAAGGAGGGTGTCAGGAAAGATGAGACAAGGGCCAATCAAGGCGGGAAAGGAAGAGACTCCCTAGGCCTCGGATACCCTAATACCGTCGGGGTCGGAAGAGAACAAGAGTTGACCAAGGGAGGTCGACAGGAAAGAAGAAAGAGAGGAGCCCGGCACAAGTAAGTGGAAGCAATGCCGGACTCAGCTGGGGCCCCGTGGTCGCCAACCCACGCCCACTAGATGTGAGCCCCTGGGGGAATTTTACTGATACTAATGTTCTCCAAATGGTCAATGTAAATATTGGCCATTATCCCTGATAAAGGGGGAACCCATGGCCAATCCTTCTGTCTTCCTGTAGATTTTTTGGTTGAACGTGAAATAATTGTTTAGTACGGTAAATTTTAACAGGTTAATGAACTCCTTGATTTCACCATGTGACATCCTACAGTGCATTTTTAAATTTTCCTCTATTATGTCTACAGTGGGACCTACTGGGATGTTCGTGTACATATCGCTGATGTCAGCAGTGTGCAAAGTTTCCGAGCCTTTTAGATTTAAAACTTTAGTGCGTTCACAGAAATCAATGGAATTTCTAATTGCATTATTAGTCGAAAATTTATAGTGTTTTTTCAAAAATTTTTGGAGGAATTGTGACAGCTTGTAAACAGGACTACCTATGAAGTTTACAATAGGTCTGATCGGTACGTTATCCTTATGAGTTTTAGGTAATGCCCTGAGGGTTGGTATGCCTGGGTTCATATTGATCAGTTTACTGATTTGATATTCATCTAAAATCAGTCCGTCAATGTCAGAAAACTCTCTCTCACAAACGAAATTGTCAGGGCCTGCTTTTCCTCTATAAAATAGTAAACAATAAAATTGACGACGTTAAAATTCGAGAGAGAATTACATTATATGTCCCAGCCGTTAAACCTAGTAGATTCCGAAACATTTTCTTTATTCCGAGAGTTCACACAGACAGCCATAAAAACACACAGATTAACAGAATATTATCCCACTATAATAAAGTTCATCATCTTGACTTAGATATTTTCAGTAGGCCTATGTCAGAAAACCAGTTTGCAGCGTCCTGTGATAAACTGCAAACTGCAAGATGTTTTGTAATATATTGTAGCCTACTGTATTCAGCCCATTTCCTTCTCATACCTAACCCTTCTTTTCTTCTTCTTATTTATCACGTGTATCTCTATCTTCCTTTTATGTATCATTTGTATTTCTATTATTTTATACAGGGTTATTCAAAATGATTGCCAGGGTTACGTGAATTTTTTGTAGAAACAGTGGACAACATACCATTGTTATTGTTGCAGTAACGGTTACACGAACTCTCAAAGTTTTGTTCTACATCGATTTAGTACCATGTATAACCACCGGATGGCAGTAACAGCAGTATTTGACAAAATGGTGGTCAGCGGTAAGGAGAAGGCGTTTTGTACTCTCGAATTTCATCAACACTGGTCCGCTACCATAGTCCAGTGCCATTTTCTACAGCCCCTTCTTCTTCCGTGAAAAGACAGTGACAGGGCTGATTTATCTGGACATGCTCACTGAATGGCTGTTACCTCAGTTGAGTGACGACAAGGACGATTACTTGCTGCAACAGGATGGTGCACCGCCTCATTTCCACGGGGAAGTTAGAGCATTTTTAAATCAAGAACTTCCAAGACGGTGGATCGGACGTGGAACGAAACATGATCAGATGCTCTTACCCTGGCCACCAAGCTCACGAGACTTAACACCGTGCGACTTCTTCCTGTGGGGGTATGTCAAAGATCAGGTATTTGTTCCTCCTCTACGGGCGAATGTTCTGCAACTGAAGCAGTGTATCCGAGCCGCCTTCAACACCATCACCACTGACATGTTGGGGCGTGTGTGGGAAGAGATGGACTTTTGAGTTGATGTGTGTAGAGTGACCAGAGGCGCACATATCGAGCATTTGTAATGCATGTAAAAAAACTTTTGAGTTACAGTACACAATAAAACACGATTCATCTTCCTACGTCAATTGCACTGTGTGTTATGAATTTTTGGAACCCCGACAATCATTTTGAATAACCCTGTATATTGTTGTATATTATCTAATACTAGTAGTGAGCAATGCAATTGGGGCTTCCTGTAATGTTCACAACAGAAATGAATACAGTAAATAAATAAATCCCAAATAAGAAATACAATTAGTTATAAAATATATTGCATATGAACATTATGGGCACAGCGTAATTTGTAGACACTTCTTCCGACCCAACGAGAAAAGGACAGCCAGTTTATTTCAAGAATTATTTACACTCTTTTACCCGTCACATCCAGATTTAAACGACTAAGTACAGGCTAAACGGTAACTCATTTCATAAAAGTATGTACATGTTGATATATGTTACACAAGCTGATACTACAGTATACTTCTAAATATAAACTTTACACCATATTTACAACCTCACACCAAAGAACAAATAGGCTGTGAAAAGTCGAAGTGAAAAGGTTGTTCAATGCTATGCATTGCAGTATTGAGCTCATACAAGTCCACATTGAACAACATTTTAACATTCCCAAATGATTTTAAAATATTCATACTGTACACCTTATGATAGAATGGCGTAACTTTTCATGACTCTCTTCAGCACCAAAACCATCACAAACTTACTGTCTAGAAAAAAAGTTCCACATTATTAGTCATATACCTGAAGTTTCAAGTTGTTAGTTGCTCTTCAGAGCCAAATGACAATCATGTTATTGACTCGTCTGTACCTTGCAGAAGATTTTTCATGGATACAATCAAGTAATCACTTGCATTCAACATAAACTTCATTAACCACCACAGTATATAGAGAAGAAGCTCTGGCATCAATAAGTTTTCAAAGAGAATTCACAAACACAACACTAAACCCTGCAATTCTTCTCCACGTTGTTTTTGTAATCGTAGGAAAGACCAACTTTTGAGCGCAAAGATATTGACCTTTTCCATGGAGTTTTAAAGCTATATCCCTTAAAAATGATTAAAACTATCACAGATACCTCCTGAATACAATATCTTCCTGGTTAACCTGATGAGAACATTTAATCCTCGATTAGTAAACAAAATTCATCACAAAAAGTTAAACCTGCATTTGAAATCATATATCAACAAATCATGGGGACAAACATGTACATTACCATATAACAAAATCACACATAAAATCATACTTTGAGCGACAACAGCTAAAGACACTACGAAAGAATGAAATATCTCTACAAAATTAAACTGATTGTACGTTACTAAATTTCATAACTAGAATGATAGTTCTCATCCCCAACACAAAAAATAGTAGTGGGAGATAATGGAGATCTTTCTTTGGATTTTAGGAACAGCAGTCCTTTTGAACGATCTGCACTTCTGAGGAGGAATATCCTGTACTACGATGGGCAACGTCCAAACTCCAATACTGATTCCAATTCGTTCTCCGAGAGGGATAGTGATCCTCCAGCTCGCCTACGCAGTAAAGAAGACTTTGAATCCTGTAAAAAGGAATTAAAGAGCAAAATGTACCTATCAATATATATTATAATGAAAATGTTCATTAAAGAGGGAGGGGTAGAAGCTATGAAAATAGGATTGCCAGACGTTCCGTTTACCCGGAACAATTCTGTTTTTTGTTTTGTTCCGCGTTCCGTTTTCATCTTCAACGGAACACCAAATATTCCATTTTTTTGGTTAATTTGATAATATATTCAATTTCGCGCCAATTTTCAAATGTCCCGCTTCAGAAGTGATTGTAATATCTAGTTTGTTTTCTGGTGATACAGGTGCAAGTTTGAAAGAGATAATGATATCTATGTCTGTGTCAGATAGATGGGTACATGTTATAAATTTATCAGGGGCAACAAAATTAAGGAATACCAGCACTTTCCCCTCCAATGCTTTTATGGAGAGAGTTTTTTCTGTCATGAATATCAAATGGAGATATGATGGAAACAGAAGCTCCATTACTTTGATAAAACAAGAATTGTTCACATATTACAATTATGACAAACATTGTAGTGAATTTTATCAGAAGGTACTTACAAATAAAAAATCCTTGCAAAGGGTCGTTCAAATGAAAAGTATTTGTAAGTTGCTGGTGTCATAGGCCTATGCGATGTGTCAGCAATATCTAGTTTTAATTTTTTTGTATTTGATTATGTAATGCTAAATTTAATACACATGCGTATTATTTATTACAACATTTAACGACCTTGATAAGAAAAACAATGCTTTGGGACATGTGTTCAGTTTTTTCATTCTTGAAATCTGGCAACCCTATATGAAAAGGACAAAGAAATTTCATTTCACATTTTAACACTTGAATAATTTTGTATATTGCAAGTTATCAATAAACAGTTATTCAAGGTATTACAATTTGATGTTTCATTAAGAACAACATAACCAACAAATCTATACTGACTGACCAAAACATTGGAACACTTAATTTTTTTTAAGAGCTTATATTAATAGCTTAAGACCGGCCGCGGTGGCCGAGAGCGCTAACGCACTACCTCGTGCCTAGCTAGCATCGGGAGAGCGTGGGTTCGAATCCCACCTCGGCCATCCTGAAAATGGTTTTCGTGGTTTCCCATGTTCGCCACCAGGCAAATGCCGGGACGGTTCCTTTCAAGAGGTCCAAGGCCGATTTCCTTCCAATATCCCTTCCCTGACCCGGCCTGAAAATAAAAGTACATGGCCATTGGCTGCATTAATAAAATTATTATTAATGGCTAATGCTTAATTTATTAAAATGCATAAGCATTGACCATTATGGCAATGGTAATAATTAATAAATAAGGTTTTGAATATTCCCGAAGGGAATATGATGTAGTTTCCATTTGAGCGGATGAATTATCAATAAATGATAAAAATGGTCCGGTTAGCTCAAACAATGCCAGCATTTCGCCCCAGTGTGCCGTTGGGCTCGTCAGTTGGTACAGACACACCTACCAATACGCGTGGCTAGCACATACTGAGAAGACCATGCAAGACACAAAATACAAGCAGTATTGACGTCACGAGCATGCCAATGTGCTACGGGAGTAAAACTCCCTTTCATAAAAACAAAAGCCTTACCTTGGCAATCCAAATATGGTTTTGAATATTCCCGAAGGGAATATGATGTAGATTCCATTTGAGCGGATGAATTATCAATAAATGATAAAAATGGTCCGGTTAGCTCAAACAATGCCAGCGTTTCGCCCCTGTGTGCCGTTGGGCTCGTCAGTTGGTACAGACACACCTACCAATACGCGTGGCTAGCACATACTGAGAAGGCCATGCAAGACACAAAATACAAGCAGTATTGACGTCACGAGCATGCCAATGTGCTACGGGAGTAAAACTCCCTTTCATAAAAACAAAAGCCTTACCGTGGCAATCCAAATAAGGTTTTGAATATTCCCGAAGGGAATATGATGTAGTTTCCATTTGAGCGGATGAATTCATCCCATAGCACATTGGCATGCTCGTGACGTCAATACTGCTTGTATTTTGTGTCTTGCATGGCCTTCTCAGTATGTGCTAGCCACGCGTATTGGTAGGTGTGTCTGTACCAACTGACGAGCCCAACGGCACACTGGGGCAAAACGCTGGCATTGTTTGAGCTAACCGGACCATTTTTATCATTTATTGATAATTCATCCGCTCAAATGGAAACTACATCATATTCCCTTCGGGAATATTCAAAACCTTATTTGGATTGCCAAGGTAAGGCTTTTGTTTTTATGAAAGGGAGTTTTACTCCCATAGCACATTGGCATGCTCGTGACGTCAATACTGCTTGTATTTTGTGTCTTGCATGGCCTTCTCAGTATGTGCTAGCCACGCGTATTGGTAGGTGTGTCTGTACCAACTGACGAGCCCAACGGCACACTGGGGCGAAACGCTGGCATTGTTTGAGCTAACCGGACCATTTTTATCATTTATTGATAATAATTAATAACCGTGTTGACTGATAGAATTATCTTATTAAAACCGCCTAGTCAAACACTAAAGAAACGTAATGTAATGTAATTAAACGTTTCTTTAGTGTTTGACTAGGCGGTTTTAATAAGATAATACTTTATTTATTATACATTTCCACAAAGGTTTGTTATAAAACGAAGCAACTATGACTGTTTCCTCTGCTTATTGATAAAACCTCCTTTAAGTAACAATAATCTCTCTAAATTGCTAGCTTATTGTTGACGATTCCATTTTTATAAAGTGATCCACTTTCTTTTGCCTGTCAGTGTATAAGTTCGTTTACTTCTTATGTTCCTAGTAAATTATTTTGTTGTTAATTCGTTTTAGGGGCTAGGAACATCACTGGAAGATGGGCGTCTGTGTGTTTGGATTTGTCTGATAACATGTGTTTCTGTAGTGACTAATTATTAGAGTTGATAATTGGGGTAGGTGCCCTGAGTATTAGAATATTTTACCATTCCTGGATCGGGTGTGGAAAAACACACGCAGGATAGTCACTGTCAGTATCGAGATTTAAACTACTAATCTCCTTACTTGCAACTCCCCATCACAGTCATGGTACGGGATATAACATGCATGGCTACGCCACAGGATAAGAACCAAAAATTTACATCTTATACAGCAAGTCCGGCCGGGATGTATCATCATCATCATCATCTTTTACAGTTTCCAGTCCCTGGTTTGCGTGGAAAACAAGCCTCTCCATTGTTTTCTACCCTCCCTATACCTCTTCACTCTGTCCCACTCCTCACCTCTTTTCTGCACTCCTTCCTTCACACCCACAATCCACCTGTCTCTTGGTCTCTCGCCCTCCATTTCCATCTCATGCATCCTCCTTGGTATCCTGCAATCCTGCATTCTCCTAACATGTCCGTACCAACTCATTCTTGACTTCTCTATGATCTCTTGTAAGGGTTTCTCTTCCACAATCTCTCTCTCTCACTCTCTCATTTCTTACTCTATCCTTTCTTTTTATTCCTAATATGCTTTTTGAAATTTCATTTGGCAAGCCTGGATCCTGCTCACTTGTTTGTCTCTTCTTCATAACCCATGTTCCTGATGCGTAGGTGAGTATTGGGACATAATACGTTCGATACAATACCGGTTTGCTCTTCTGGGGTACGTCCCTGCTCCATACCAGACCTCTCACGCTCTGCAGGATTCATGGGCTTGCCTTCCTCTCTCATTGATCTCCTTGTCATTTCTACCACTTACTTCTATTACACTCCCTAGATACAGAGAGTCCAGTTTGTATGTAACGGAGACCCTCGCTAGCCCGCTCGCCCGCGGTGCGAGCCTGTCTCCCGCCACGCACTTTGCCGTTATGCAGCGCCCGCCCGGCACTGAGTCATTGAGTATAGGAATTTGTACTTACCTAGTTCACAGCTGGTGCTGAAAATGTTCGCCATTCACTGCTACACATCGCTGGCACCTTTTTATGAAACTGGCATTTACTCTCTGAAGTTCCTCAGCACCGATTGACTGTATTTCAGCTGTAATATAGTCTTTAAGCTCATTTATAGTGTGAGGGTTTCTCGCATACACTCTATTTTTAAGCGTCCCCCACAAATAAAAGTCACATGGTGATAAGTCTGGGCTTCGTGGGGGCCACACGTTCCGACTTAAAATCCTAGTACCAAAAATGCGACACAATTCTGTCATGGATGCTTCGTCATTGTGAGCAGTGGCAGAATCTTGTTGAAAATAAGTTGACAATCGCTCTCCGTAAGCCAGTTCGTCAAAAAATTGGTCAAGGATCACATTGAAGTACAAATTCCTATACTCAAAGACTCAATGACGCGCGAGCGACGCAAAACGGCAAAGTGCCTGGCGGGAGACAGGCTCGCGCCGCGGGCGAGCGGGCTAGCAAGGGTCTCCGATACATACAAACTGGACTCTCTGTGCTTGAAACTACCCACCTTCTTTAGTATTTCTCCTCCTATCACTATATCTGTTGTAACTCTTCCCCTATTTCTCGTTGTCACCATCGTTACACACTTCTTTGCATTGAATTTCAAACCATTCTGTTTTACTGTCTCAACCAATACATTCAACCCTTTTTGTATCTCTGCCTCTCCGTTGCCCCATATTATTAGATCGTCTGCCAACACCATTGCTCTCATATGTTTTTTTTTCCTATTTGTGCTGCCACTTCTACCATTACCTCATTCATCAAAGAGATGAAAAGCAGTGGAGATAGTGCACTCCCTTGCTTCAACCCACTCTTCTGCTTTAACCAGTCTGACCTTTCTCTCCCAACTTTCACACAGCTAACACTTCCATGGTACATCTCCTTTATTCTGGCCACAGTATGATTGTTAACCCCCTTTTTCTGTAGGGTTTCCCACACCTTTCCTCTAACCAAGCTATCGTATGCCTTCTCTATGTCCAGAAACACCATCACAAAATCCTTTCCATATTCAAAGTGTTTTTCTTGGAGTTGTTTTACGCTGAAAATCAGGTCCACTGTTGATCTGGCGTAAATCCATACTGTTCTACCCTCAAACCTTCTTTTACTACTCTCCGCACTCTCCTTTCCAGGATTTTCTCAAATATCTTCACAGCATGGCACATCAACGTGATTCCCTATAGTTCTGGAATATTTTTCTGTTGCCTTTCTTAAAAATTGACAGAATTATCCCCTTTTTCCAGTCTTCAGGTGTTCTCCTTTCCTTCCATATAACTCTCATGAGCCGATAGAGCCACTGCACTACTACGACGCCAGCTGCTCTCACCATCTTAACACTTACTTCATCCACTCCAGGTGCTTCTTCTCCTTTCATGGCCCTTATAGCTTCTTTTACTTCCTTCTATGTCAGGTCCTTTTCATCTTCCTCTACATTACATAATTCCTCATTATTATCCTTCATATTCCCATTTGGATTCAGTAACTCCTCAAAATACTCCTACCACATCTCCTTCAGTTCTTATGTCCTCAATTTATTTTCCTTCTTTATTTATCATCCTGCCATTTTCTGTTGTGCCTCTCTTCTTTGCCTTGACCATTGTATACAGAACTTTCCTACTCCCCTCACTGTCTCTTTCCATTAATTTTGTCCACTCTTCCATCCCGGTGTCCCCGCCCGGAGCCCCACAGGAGTAGCGAACTGCGCGCTACCTCCCGTTTTATGAAGCGCACTTGCGCCTCTTTACTGCGAGAACTAAAAGCTCAAGCAGCCATAATCTCCCTATGAAGGCTTCCAAAAAGATAATATATTGGCTTTCACGGCCAGTGAATTAAAACTCAGTAATTTTTCGAGGCTTGTGCCGTGCCTCGTGTGAGGTTTCGCCTGGGACACTAAGCTGGTTCTTCAGCGGGGTTTTGGTGTCCCTGCCCTGACCCCCACAGGAGTAGTGAACTGCGCGCCACCTCCCTTTTTTTTGAAGTGCACCTTCATCTCTTTACTGCGAGAACTAAAAGCTCAAGCAGCCATAACCCCCCCTATGAAAGCTTCCAAAGAGATGGTATATTGGCTTTCACGGCTAGTGAATTAAAACTCAGCAATTTTCTAGGTTTGTGCCATGTCTTGTGAGGGGTTTCGTCTAGGACACCAAGCGGGCTCATTAGCAGGCTTTTGGTGTCCCCGCCCGGACCCTCACTGGAGTAGCAAACCGAGCGCTACCTGCCTTTTTATTGGCGGAAACACCAAGAGCCCACTGATGAGCCAGCTTGGTGTCCTAGGCAAAACCCCACACAAGACACGGCACAAACCTAGAAACATTGCTGAGTCTTAATTCACTGGCCGTGAAGGCCAATATACCATCTTTTTGAAAGCCTTCAAAGGGAGGTTATGGCTATTTGAACTTTTAGTTCTCGCAGTAAAGAGGCGCAGGTGCGCTTCATAGAAAGGGAGGTAGCGCGCAGTTCGCTACTCCTGTGGGAGTCAGGATGGGGACACCGAGAGCCCGCTGATGAGCCAGCTTGGTGTCCTAGGCGAAACCCCACACAAGACACGGCACAAACCTAGAAAAATTGCAGAGTTTTAACATGAGATGCTCATTGGCGCCGTATTTCTGGGAAGGAAAATCCTGCTGATATCATTCCACGAGACCTAACTTCCGTTCAGTTGGCCAATTCTAGTCTGTATTGGCATGGTCCTTCATGCCTAAAGAAATAGCCTCACAGTCGGCCTTGTACCTCACACTTGGTCCCAGTTGATGTGCCTGATAAATGTCTTGTAAAACCTTCCTCGCCATGTCTTTTGACTAATATCTTTTATTTCCATTTTACAACAATTCTCAACCTTTACTAGGATAATCTGAGTTGTAGCGTATCCTCTTTGGTGGATATATCTAGTAATAGATCAGCCTCAGCATCCGCAACCTCATTTAAATAACTCTGAATTGCAGTTGGCTACTGTTAAGGTTTTGAAGCTAACTCAAAAGGGTGACTATTCCTACGAAATTCTAGACTTAACTTAAGGGTGAAATTTGTCTTAATCTAGCCGGTTAGTTGCTCTCTTTCCATTTCTGGATGGAGATAGGCTTCTATGGGTAGGCTGCAGACCGTCTTGCTCCGAGTTCCCGAAAGAAAAGAAAACATCCCACCATTCTTCCTTCTAAACATCATGTTACTTCGTTAATCATCTGGCAAATTCATTATCTAATCTTCCTGTAGGTACAAGATCCCTCTTATGTTTAATTCATGAACATTATGGGGTTATTAATGGTATGCATGAAGTTTCTTTAGTTGTGAATAAGTGCAATCCTTGTTTTATAACCAAGCCCAAACTGGTTTCCCAGTTAATGAGCGACCTTCTGTCTCTTCGGTCTCAGCCTTGTAGGCCTGGAATTGATTACGCAGGTCCTTTTGCGTATCAAAAAATTTCACCTGATATCGAGAAAAAGGTTCAGGGTAAACTCAATGTTTGTCTCTTCATTTGCATGGTCACTGCTGCTATGCATATCAAGCATATCACAAATGCCTCGACTTCTTATTTTTTGGCTGCCTTCTCTCGTTTTGCCACCAGGCGAGGCTTTCCCTTAGAAGTTCTTTCTGATAATGCCACTACTTTTCGTGGGGCATCGTATTGTTGGAAAAGTGTTCTCACGTTTCCTTTAGTTCTTGAGAAAAATTCTAATTTTTCTTGGCATTTTATTCCTCAGTATTCTCACCATCCTGGCGGTAGATGGGAACATTGTTTCAAGCTTGTTAAATGCTACCTAAGTAGGTTATTGGTGTTCATCTTCTGTCTGATGAGGAATTTAATTCCTTGATATTTTTCATCGAGGGTGTGGTTAACTCTAAGCCTTTAACCCCTCTTTCTAAAGATCCGTCTGATCTCCTTCCTTTGACTCTTAAGTGATTTTCTCATTGGGAACTCTTGTGCTTCACCCACTCCTTTCTTTGATCTTCAGCGGGATAGTTCTTTGCCTATTTTGTGGCAAAAAGTTGAATCAATGCGTAATTGTTTTGGGGACACTTGATAATAATATTAATAATAATAATGTTATTGGTTTTACGTCCCTTTTAACAACTGGGGCTTTTAGAGACGCCGGGGTGCCGGAATTTTGCCCCGAAGGGGATCTTTAACGTGCCAGTAAATCTACGGACACGGCTCCCTCGCATTTGCGCACCCTCAAATGCCAGCTGACTGCGCCAGGATACGAACCTGCAACCTCGGGCCCAGCAAGCGAGAACGTTACCCCTGAGCCACGCAGCCAGCCGGGGACACTTGAATACCTTAGCTTGCTTCAAACCAGGGGGAAGTGGCAGCACTGTTTGATGTATAGGTGGGTGATTTGGTTCTTTTGCGAGATCCAATTCCTTCACATGTTTAGATCCCAGGCAGAATAACTTATTGTCATTCTGGCTGGGATAATAAGGTGCAGTGGTAAAAATTCACACTATCAATGGTCAACTTATCCAACCTATTTCCATAATTGCCCCCTTGCCACTTTGAATGCATTCTAGTTTTCTGAGATTTTCCTTCCCTCCTAATTGCCCCCTCCCCCGACAGTATGTTCACTAGTGAATATACTGCGTGTA
Source organism: Meconema thalassinum (assembly GCA_946902985.2). Classification (NCBI taxonomy): domain Eukaryota; kingdom Metazoa; phylum Arthropoda; class Insecta; order Orthoptera; family Tettigoniidae; genus Meconema; species Meconema thalassinum. The sequence continues at coordinate 1,216,798,157 of OX336388.2, forward strand.
GTAAGTTCTCTTTTGTTCCCCGTTCGGGTTTTAAAATGCCTCTTTGTCTTTTGCATGCCACTGACCTGAGAACTTGGTTTATTTTCTTTTTTCTCTCTAACGTTTTTGAGGTTATTTAGTTATTTCTCCCTTCTTTAATTCTTATTGTATTAATTTCTCAAGTCAACTTTTTAGTGTATCACCAGGTATTATTATGGTCAGATCGACTCTTCTCTATTCCTTGCACTACTGCATCTCTTCATCTGTCAACACATCATGGTTGCGTCACCATGCGACTTCATGATCTCCACACCACTCTGGAATGTTTGGGGTCAAGGCTATTTAAGACTTTGTCCTACTGCTTCTATAGAGCATCCAGCGTTGAGAAAAGACTATGGGTCTTACGGGCTTTCACTTTTAACGGAAACCCCCCTTACACTGGTTTTGTTACCTCACCTTTTGTCGTAAAGGAACTCTGAGCATATATATTTTTCGTCATAATAGCTTCCTACAATTATCTGCCAATTGATAACCTTTATTATTGCATATAAGTATCGTTTATATTACGTCTCAGTGATTTAAAAATTTTCGAGGTTAGAACGGTGGAAAGAAGAGCCTCGTCCTGTGCTGCAGGCTCGCCCGGAGTGGAACACGTGCTCCGTTCCACTGGCAACATAAGTTCTCAACCACTATCCGTCATTGGTGATACTGTTGTGTGTCTGTTTTATTTTCTGTTCGATCGAATCAGGGCTGCCGACAGTGGGGTTCGAACCCACTATCTCCCGAATGCAAGCTCACAGCTGCGCGACCTTAACTGCACAACTAACTCACTACAATATTACAATTATTAAATCAAAACGAAACAACAAGAATAACATTGAAACTAAATTATAGCCTAACTAATAATTTAAACAACGTGATGATCAACAGTATTGCTAACGTAAAAATTGTTAACATCGTCAGCATACAACCGAGAAGGAAGGAAGGGTTGTGCTCTCCACATCTGATCAGTAATACGTCATATCACAACGAATTAATATCGTCGTTATTGGTTCTCTTCGCGTACGGTATCCTTAATACTGGTCCAACCCGTTAATAACTGCAAAACTGCTCCCTCCTGGGCGTGTTCTATTTCAGGGGTTGTGTTGTGTCACTAACGTATGAAATGACAGAAATCGAAGCGGGAGAACATAACGTTGACGGCACCGCTACCTCTGCCTAGAGTAAGCAACACTGTCGCCGTAAGATTCCACAGTCTTTTCTCAACACTGGATGCTCTATAGTACCGCTGCACTGGCACTCTCGTCTCTCATCACCACTGCTTGGTCGCTCGGCCATCCTTTGCCAGCACTTCATCATCCGCTGTCAAGTTGGATAGTTCAATGGACTCAGCCACCTAACTTTGTCTGTCACAAACCACGAAAGAAGAATTTGTGCCCGACCCTTTCGCCATCTGTATACAACATGTGAACTTCAAAAAGTGTTTGTTTTATATTCATTAGGCTAGAATGCGTTCTCAACCAGGTGCTCTCTAAATTAAATTTAGTGCTCTCGACATACGAGCCAAAAAGCAAAAAGCCAAAAATCTCCCCTGAGATCAATTTAAATTTGGTTGCATACACCGGAATAATTACAATTTTTGACAGTCATAAATTTAATCATTTTGTAAATTAGTAGCTTTTAAATTGCAGTAAATAGCTGATTGGACTCGAATGTCCACGTAAATGTATCTCAACGGCATGAGCCATGCAAACAGTTGCAGCATGCCTGGTGAGTGGTGAATCACTAGCTATTCAGCACTTCAGGGGGAGAGATTGATTGATTGATTTTATTTTCACGGCTACACTTAGAGCTTAAGAGCTCCTTTACAGTAGCGCCCTACATAAAATAAGATTAGGGCTTATAAAAATAAAACATTTCACTTACATTCACAATATAAATAATAATCGTCTAACAATTATAGTAACAAAAAGACAGTAATAATAATAATAATACTAATGATAATGGAAAAATTATATACAAAAGAGTGCATACAGACTATCAGCCCGAAAAACAAACACCATATACAAGAAAAGCTATTAAAGTAGGCAGCCAGCTATTGTCCTTATGTTATAATTATTCAACTAAAGTAAAAGTATTTTAACATAATGCAGTAATTAGATGTGAGAGGTATACTGCTCCAAGAAGCAGGATGAAAGACGTCTTTCAAGAGCTGCAGTGCTTGAAATGTTGACGAACTTATATAAATCGAAGGTGTTGAAGAGGCGTGAGGCGGTGCAAACGAAAGTTTTATTGAACTTCATGGTTTGGTGTATAGGAATCTGGAGTGTTAATTTTGTGGATCTATTTTCTCGATTATGAACAGAATGCAGTGGTGTAAAGGCATTGTAGTGATATAACTTATATAGATGTATACTTATAGAATATAGATATATAACTTGGTATGTAATATTTTATGCGTCAAAATGGCAACTGATAGCTGCCGGCGCTCGTGGAGTTTCAGCCATTTCAGCTGCACGTGGTAAGATGTGATATGTTCATCTTGCCTTACATCCAGAATGTACTGAACACATGCATTCTGGACTCTCTATAATTTGATGTTCTGTATTTCTGGTAAATCATTGTATACAGCAGAGCCATAATCAATGATTGGAAAAATGAGAGTTTGGACGAAGAGCTTACGTATGTTAGGAGGGGTGTAAGAAACGTTCTTTTCAGCAGATGCATAGTTGATGCAACTCTCCTTTCCACAATAGACGTATGCTCTGTCCACGACAGTGTACTATCAAATATCACTCCGAGATTATTGGCAGTGTTGCTACTGTATCTATATATATAAAGCTCAATGTTTGTCTGTCTGTCTGTCTGTTATGTATACAATTCCACACCGTTTCACCGATCTGAACCAGAATTTGTATACTTACCCTTCGGAACCCTGCGGGTAACCCTGTCCACTTGAAATTTCCGACAGACCACCCCATTCCCTGCATTTAGGCCCTTTGGCCCAAATCTACACCGTTTCACCGATCTCAACCAAAATTTGTGTACTTACCCTATGTAACCCTGTGAATAACACTGTCCACTTAAAATTTCGGACAGACCACCCCATTTCCTGCATTTAGGCCTTTGGCAAACATCTACACCGTTTCACCGATCCGAACCAATATTTGTATACTTACCCTTTGCATCCCTGCGGGTAACCCTGTCCACTTGAAATTTAGGACAGACCACCCCATTCTCTGCATTTAGGCCCTTTGGCCCAAATCTACACCGTTTCACCAATCAGAACCAAAATTTGTATACTTACCCTTTGGTACCCTGCGAGTAACACTGTCTGCTTGAAATTGCGAACAGACCACTCCATTCCCTGCATTTAGGCCCTTTGGCCCAAATCTACACCGTTTCACAGATCTCAACCAAAATTTGTTATTTACCGTCTGGGACCCTGCGAGTAACACTGTCTGCTTCAAATTTCGGACAGACCACTCCAGTCCCTGCATTTAGGCCCTTTGACCCAAATCTACACCGTTTCACAGATCTCAACCAAAATTTGTTATTTACCGTCTGGAACCCTGCGATTAACACGGTCTGCTTCAAATTTCGGACAGACCACTTCATTCCCTGCATTTAGGCCCTTTGGCACAAATCTACACCGTTTCACCAATCAGAACCAAAATTTGTATACTTACCCTTTGGTACCCTGCGAGTAACACTGTTTGCTTGAAATTGCGGACAGACCACTCCATTCCCTGTATTTAGGCCCCTTGGCTCAAATCTACACCGTTTCACCGATCTGAACCAAAATGTGTATACTTACCCTTTGTAACCCTGTGAATATCACTGTCCACCTACATTTTCGGACCGACCACCCCATTTCCTGCATTTAGGCCCTTTGGCAAAAATCTATATCGTTTCACCGATCCAGACCAAAATTTGTATACTTACCCTTTCGAACCCTGCGGGTAACCCTGTCCACTTGAAATTGCGGACAGATCACCCCATTCCCTGCATTTGGGCCCTTTGGCCCAAATCTACACCGTTTCACCGATCAGAACCAATATTTGTATACTTACCCTTTAGTACCCTGCGAGTAACACTGTCTGCTTGAAATTGCGGACAGACAACCCCATTCCCGGAAAGAGGACAGGGTCCGTCCCAAAGGCAATGGAAAAAAGGGGGTAAAACCGGACCCGCTCAGGAAACCCTCAGGGTTGCCAACTCCCGAACTCACCACCCGTGAGCCCTTGAGAATGTAGCACTATCCAGGGTGCACCAGAAGTGGTGGGGCTACACACACCCTGCCTCCTTGAGGGTCTTGAGCAGAAGACATGAGATATTAAGAAAAGAAAAAGAAGGCTGACACCTCGAAGAATGAGGCAATCAGGAATGATTAGACAAGGGCCAATTAAGGCGGGAAAGTGAAAGAGTCGCTAGGCCTCGGATACCCTGATACCATCGGGGTCGGAAGAGAACAAGAGTTTGACCAAGGGAGGCTGACAGGAAAGAGAACTGAAAGGAGCCCGGCACCAGTAAGAAGAAGCAATGCCGGACTCAGCTGGAGTCCCGTGGTCGCAGACCCACGTCCCATAACTTGTGAGACCCTGGTGGGTGGAGGGGGGTGGAGGGGGCAGGTGTGAGAATAGCTTGCTGTTTCATCGCAAGGTGACATGAGAGGAATGTCCAGACCCCGCCATGTTACCTGGTATTGCTGACTATCCTGATGTTCATACAGGGTCTTTGCTCAAACCACTGTAGTGTTACGAAAGAATGAGTGATTGACCGGTCAATGTGAATAGGACCGGGAACCCCCCCCCGAACGTCTGTCATCATATATCGTCATCATCTGCGATATTCTCAGGTTCGTGCAGCTGGGACCCGAGCAGTAGTCGATAAGCTCTTTCACTACACGCATCGAGTATAGGCCTAAGCCAGAAAATAACGTTCAGACTTTGAAAGACATCGAAGTTAGAAATCTGAATTACCTCTATCGGATTAAAAATTACACCATGTTCGTTTAGTAGTCATTTTTCATTACCTTATTATTATCATAAGGGCAAATGACCTAGATGTTATGCCCATTATACCACTAATCACCACCACATAAAGTCTTCTACGACTGAGATGTCATGAATTCTGGGACCGCTAACGAAATATCTCAACTCGGACTGAAGACAAATATCACGAGAATGATCATTATTTTACAGAGCCTTCCCATAGTGACTTAGGTATAAACATTTTCACTGGGTTTGATAATGTAAGAAATGAATACATAAATAAATATAATTTATGACGTTGAGTGTTATAGTGACTGGAATATTATCATCATTCCACCGGGCGAAGCCGGGTACTACTGCTAGTATTTAATATTATTATCTAGTATCTTGGTGTGTGGTAGTGAATTAAAATCTACTGAATTTAGAAATTTTGTATATCCAATGGATATAAGTTGTGTTTTAGATATGTTTAAGTAAGATTAAGATTTAGGGCCCATTCACAAAGCCTGCCAATGTCTTCATTAAACAGATTTATACAATCGCATGCAGTGTTAAGGTGAAAACAGGCTTGGAGGTGATCAGCATATACCTATATATGAACAGAACTATTCCAGAATTCATTAGAAACATCGTTTATATATATAGAGAAACATAGTGGATCTAAGACAGGTCCCTGAGGTACTCTACTTTCTACCGATTTCCAGTCTGAGGAGGAGCCATCCGCGAGGACCACTCTCTGTGTATGCATGGAAAGGTAGGATTTGAACCATGAAAGAGCACTCTGAGAAAAGCCAAAAGATTTCAGCTTTGCAAGAAGTATATTGTGATTCACTAAGTCAAAAGCCTTACTGAAATCGAAAAGACATAAGAATGTAAGCTGATGCTTATCCATAGCTGAGCGTATATCATCGCTGACCTTTAACAATGCAGTAGTGGTACAGACAGGAAAAGGAAAGAGAGGCGCATGCGTATTGCATTATTATTATTTATTATATTCGGTTTAATGGTGCTCGGGTACTTGGTATGGCATAAAGGTGGTGCTCACAGCCTCAAAAAGGTTGAGAACGCCTGGGCTAGATAGTCAAAATTATTTCGATGCAAAATTATATATGCATTTTAATTCACGTTTGTCAACTACCACTACCACTGGACTTCAAGACATTGACACTCTCATTCTATGCTCTACCAGCTCTTCCAATCGTTTGGTGGAAGCAGGAGTAGGGTCAAGGATGTAGTTCTGTTCTCTGTCTTTCAGGTGCAGCAGGTGCTTTCAGGGTAACATTACTCTTTGTTTCTTGGAAGTAGTCCTTATCAACCATGTCAACTATGAACACAAAGGCGTAAGGTCAAGTGGTATCTCTGGACTCCTTTGGCTGTCCTCGAAGTGGTTTTCTGTGGTTACCCATTTTCAACTTCATTCAAATGTTGGGACTGAGCCTTCTAATAGGCCGTGTCACTTCCTTCTAACTTCTTGCCGAGTTTTACTTATCTTCAATCATCTCTCATCAAAATCTCTCATGAGGTTGGCATCAGAAAGGGCATCCAACCATAAAAATACATCTCTTACATAGAAATTCATCAAAACACACGGAAGACCTGCGATTTTCAATGACAGTTTGATGGTCATGAGAATGGCCTCCAGTTTCTATTATCCTCTAATTTCTTTAAGGCATGAAATCCCACATCTATCTCTAAACTCTAAATTTCTTCAAGGCATGAAATCTCATATATCTATCTCTCAACCCTGTAGAAATGGGAGAAATAAGGGGTGGACATACATACATTCTTGGAAGTAGTTTATGTTTAACAGGAGTACTTTGATTAAAGGTGCCTCCAAAAAGGATATGTGATACAAGAGATCAAAAAGGACAAGAAGTAACTAATGCGGGGTTTTCCCTGCAGGGGAGAAATATGCTTTTGAAAAGCTGGCAGTAACTATGGGTAAGCAGAAAGGAACCTTCCATTTCATCAAGCATCTAACATTCCATTCCAATTAACGGCAAGAAAATGAAGGACATGCAGAAACTATGATACATACTGAACAAAATAACAAAAGACAATATGAATCTGAGAAGAGATGGTGAGGGACTCAACATATGTAATTTCAAGTAACATAAGCATGTTTTTTTTTAAATATTTTCTGAAGACAAGAGTGTTGATTTGTTTCAAGATTTTGTGGCTTTTGAGCACATGTCAACTCATTTCCTGATACAACTTGTAACGTGTTTTTCGAGGGGTTTTTATGCAACTGGCATAAGTCAGTAGGCAGCCATTCTATATTTATTTACGCGGCAAATTGTTCAGCCAAGAGAATTTTTCATGTTAATTTATTCTTCTTCTTCTTCCTAGCGTTTTCCCGCTGCTGCAGGGTCCGCTGTTTTGGTCTTGGCTCGCCATTTTGCACGATCTTGGGCATCATGAGGTCTTAGATTGAGAGCCTTCATATCCGCATTTGCTGTATCATGCCAGCGCTGTTTTGGGCGCCCACGTGGACGGTGCCCATTAACTTCAAAGGAGAGAGCGGAATTGGCAACAGTTCCAGGTGCAGCACGCAAGACGTGGCCATACCATCGAAGCCGTTTTTCCCGAGCCTTCTCAGTGATGGGTGCAACTCCTATTTGCTGGCGAACAGAGTCATTCTTTATATGATCTAGGAGTGTGATGCCCATCGACCAACGGAGCATACACATTTCCATGCTATGTAATTGGCGCTCCGTAGCTTTGTCAGCTGGTCGACATTCAGCACTGTACAAAGCAACAGGACGTACTATCATGCGGTATATTTTGGACTTAAGGTATAGTGGCATCCTTCTGTCGCAGAGTACGCCTGTAACTTCCCTCCATCTCATCCATGCAGCCTTTATCCTACTTCGCACTTCATCACCTATCTCACCATCAGCTTGTAGGCGAGATCCTACAAGCTGATGGTGAGATAGGTGATGAAGTGATGTGATTTCATGTTAATTTATTATTATTATTAATTTATTATAATTATTATTAAGATATTTTCGGAGCATTTTATAAAAATTATAAGCATACAGATAGGTTTTCTATGTCTTAGAAAACGCTATCAAGCAAATTATTACGAACGACAATATCATAGAAAGTTATGTGATTACGGAATTTAACGGAGTTTCGTCAGTTAGGGTATATCGAGAGACGTGACTCACTGGGAATTCAAGTACACGCTTAATCTTGTCGGAAAGCATGACGCAATCCTGGGTCGCAGCGTCTAGGAAAGGCGAATGTATGGAACGGAAAACGACTTCTCCCTCTCACGCGCCGTGTGTAATGAGCCAGAGGAGGGGAAGTAGCGGGGTGCTCAGCCAATCAGTGGAGACCACGTAAGCTGGAAGTTGGGACTAGAGTGGGGAGCCGGCGTGTGGATATATCGTTCGACGCGCCGTGGGACGAGGACAATCTGTGTAGAACTTGCCGAGTATGGTTCACGCGGGAGTCGCTCCGATGTTCCGTGGAGTGGGACAATCTGTGTAGAACTTAACGAGTACGGTTGCACGCGGGTGTCGCTCCGTTGTTCCGTGGAGTGGAGGACTAACTTTTGTAAAACTTAACCAGTGTGGTTGTACGAGTGTTTGGGTCCGATGTACGGACCATAGAATTATCTAATCTACCAGAATATCATCAAATATCGACGGAGATGGAGACGTCCAGGAGACTGTGGGAAGCTCACAGCATCATCCAGTACGAGGGAAAGGCTTCTGCCATTTCCAGTGGTAAGCGCGAATGACGCAGAAATACGCAATCTCTCGTTTCTCTTTGTTTTATATTTCATATTTCAGTAACTTCATAGCTTGGGAATAAGAGTAAAATCAATAATTTATCAGACTCCGTTTTCACGTAATTTTCTATCGGTAATATTAAAATCGCAACGCTCCAATTTAAATTTTAAACTTATTATTATTATTAATTTTGCTATTCTTGTTTTATATAATAAATTAATTTCTTTTACAATGCAATCTTTGCTTTCAGTAGGTAGCATTAGATATAGACCAATTCCTTCTCCTGATACAATTGTTTGTTGGGTTAATGATCAAATCATACCACGATCTGAGTGAATAGAGTCTTGAAGGTGTTCTGCCACAGTTAGACGTTGTTAAATACAAATTTAGATTTCAACATTGCGTGGAGGTCTTGGCGCCCATTAAAACAACATAGCTTAGGCAAAGGTAAACAGTTACATTTATCTCCCAACAGTTAGGGGCTGTCAAACCGCTACACTTGTCGCTCAACGTGAGGGTCAAACTGTTACATTTGTCGCTACCAACATGGAGCACAGCAAAACGTTACAATTGTACGCTCAACGTGGAGCAAAGTGAAAACGTTACAATTGTCATCCCTAAGCAAGACGTTACAATTGTCGCCGACAACTTGGGGCTGAAAACCTAATAACATTTGTGGAAGGAGAAGGGTATATATTTCTGTGCCTGTATTTTGGGGGTTATTTGTCTGTATCAGTGTATATCTTTATGGGAGATGAGAAAGAAAGACAGATGAGGTTACGTAGTGGTCATCAACTGGAGAGTGATGATACGAGCAGTATGTCGAGTGATGGTAGTACCGGGGTAGCGGAGGTAAATCCCGATACTGAAACAGGGAGTGTAGGCGGCCAGCCAGAATTAAAAACTTTACTTCTCGAGTTCATGTATCAGAACAAAGTTAGTAGTGATGCCTTAAATGCAAAATTAGAACAAAGCAGTAGGGAAAATAAAGAGAGTAATAGGGAATTGAGCGATAGTTTAAACGCCAAATTAGAACAAAACAGTAGGGAGAATAAAGAAAGTACAGACGCTTTAAATGCAAAACTAGAACAAAACAACGCTAAACTAGAACAAAACAGTAGGGAAAATAGAGAGAGTACTGAAACTTTAAATGCTAAATTAGAACAAAACAGTAAGGAAATTAGTGTGAAAATGGAGCAGATTAGAGGAGAAATCAGAGGAGTAATGGAAGAGAAGGTTAAAGAGATCATTGCAGATGTAGACAAGAAATTAGGAAAAGTACAGGAGGAGTTGGAAAGTAGAATCAGCACACAGGCTGAAAATTTAAAGGAATTAGTTAAATTAGAAACACTGCAGGTTAAAAAGAAATTGGGGGGAGAAATTGACAAAATTCAAGTATCAACTAAAGAGGTTAAGGAACAGCTGGGGGGTAGAATTGAGAAAGTCCACTCGCAAATAGTTGCAGAAGTAAATGATTTAAGAGAGAGTAATAGAGAGAGCATTAGCAAGATTGAGGAGAAAAAAGCAAAGCTATATGATAAAGTAGAAGAATCAGAAGGAAACATTAAATTAACAGTAAACAGTATTGAGAGGAAGGCTGAGGAGAAAATCGCAGAGTTAGAATTAAAATTAAAAGCTAGGATCAGGCAAGAAAATAGTCAGAATAGGCCAGTTTTTGAGAATAGCACACACAGGGAGGTAGAACTGGGTAAGTTCAGCAATCGACAGGGGTGCCCAATGGAGTTCATGAACACTATAGAAAATAAATTTGGGGAGAGGTTGGAAAATGGTAGTATTGAGTGGTGCCAGGTAGTTGAAATTTTAGAACAAGTGTTTGTGGGGGAAACGAGGAATTGGTTTGCTGTCTACAGAGACAAGTTTACTGATATTAATGATTTTAAAATGACATTCTGTGAAAAGTTCTGGAATGAGGTTATTCAGTCGCAGCATCGTGAGGGAGTAGTGTGTGGTAAATATAACCCTAAAGGAAGCTCCATCAAGACCGAATACTTTTTAGGGCAGGTATTAGTGTGTAAATATCTTGATGGCTTGAAGGAGGAAAGTGATGTGGTAAGGTTGCTACTTAGGCACTTTCCCTATAGGATCAAGGAGGCTGCTTGTATCCAGAATGTAAAGACAATATCACAAGTAGAAAATTTGTTAAGCACATTTGATGCACTAGGGAGAGGGGGTTATGAGGACAATTTCAATCGGAACCAGGGTAATAATAATAATAGACCTAATGAAGCCAGGCATCAAGAAGTTCAAGGCAACGGTGGCGAAGGGGCCAACGCTCAAAATAGAAATAATAATAATCAGCTAAATCAGAACAGAGGAAATGGCTATGGTAATCAGTATCAAGGGAGGAACAATGATTTCAGGGGAAATCAAGGGAGGAACAATGATTACAGGGGAAATCAAGGGAGAAACAATGATTTCAGGGGAAATCAAGGGAGAAATTATAATGACAATAATTACAACCAGAATAGGGGTCAAGGAAGAGGACAGCCTAGTGGTAGTAATATACAGCCAAACAATGACAACACAGCCCAGAACAACCAGACCAGTTCAGTAGTTAGTAGTACTACGGCCAGCTGTAGCGGTTCTTTAAACGCGAACCATGCTGCGAAGTAAGGTCAGAATCTCAGTCTGTAGCATGCCCTGTCCATACAATTATACAGGAACCCTATGACCTAAATGTAAGAAATGAATTATTACATGAACTAAATGATGAAGGTATTATTCAGGAAGTGGTTAGTAAGAGCCCCATAGTTAAATTTAACGTGTCCGAGGCGTACACAGATGTTTTAATTGATAGTGGTTGTATGAAGAGTTGCATAAGTAGTGCATTTTATGATAAAATGAAAGGAACTGGAGTAAATTTTGAGGAGATGCCAATTAAAAGCACTTTTGTTATCACAGGCTGTTGGGAAGAGGTCTAAAGTAATTTCTAAGCAAGTTTTAGTAGACATTAAAATTAATAATTATGTAGAGAAGCAGATTTGCCTTGTAATTCCAAATTTAGTATTCAGTGTTATCTTGGGTTCAGAGTGGCTAAGTAGAGTGTCTGGTAACTTATGTTATGATGTAGGGAGTTTGAAATTTAAATGGGGAGATTCTGAAGTAGAAGTAGCGTTCAATGACCATATTCAGAGGAGTAGTATTGTAGGTGTGATTTGTACTTTAAATGAAATATCGCCAGCCGTAGAGCGGGGTTCTCCATGTTTTGTGGGCAGGGTGATTACGAACGAGAGTCTAAAGGACTCGTTACGTGATGCTGCATTTCAGGGAAATATAGAGGATGAACAGTGAGTTCGGCTCTATGATGTGTTATTGTGTAATAGGAGAGTTTTTGAGGATCGCATTGGTATGGCCAATTGCTATACCCATTCATTGAACGTTATTGATAGGTCAGTATTCACAGGACATAGATATCCTGTACCTTTCGCTTATCAGAGTGCAGTTGAGGCATAAAATAACCAGATGCTTGAAGATGGGATTATTGAGCACTCTAACAGTCCGTATGTTAATTCTTTGATCACGGTACCCAAAACCGACGGCACAGTTCGTATTTGTTTAGACGCTCGTTTGGTTAACAGTAGAATTAGTTCAGATCAGCTGAAATCTATGTCAATAGAAGAATTAATGCAAACATTTGAGGGGAAGAAGTATTTCACTTGTGTAGATTTGAGTTCCAGTTTTTGGCAAGTGCCACTTATGTACGAAGATAGACCATTTACAGCTTTTAGTCATAAATATAACCTTTATCAATTTTGTAGAACACCTTATGGGTTAAAGAGTAGTTCAGCAGCTTTAATTAGGGCTTTAAACATCGCATTAGGGGATGACAGAGGAGAGTTTGTAACCATTTACATAGACGATATGGTAATTAGTTCACGCAGTTTTGAGGAGCATCTACGTCATTTAGATACAGTTTTTCAGAAGTTAGATCAGGCAGGGTTCACTTTGAAGCTCTCTAAGTCGTCATTCTGTCAGTCAGAAGTGACATTTTTAGGTCATAGAGTGTCGAGTAGAGGTGTAACACCAGAAGAAAGTAGGGTTAATAAGATACTTAACGCAGAGGTGCCACAGAATGTTAAACAGTTAAAAACTTACCTGGGAATTTGCAACTTTTTCAGGAGGTTCGTTCTTAAATACTCAGGGTTGGTAGAACCATTCAGGGAATTGCTTAAAAGTGGGACTCTGTGGAGATGGGAGTCCAAGCATGATCAGGCTTTTAGAGCGCTGAAGGAAGGTTTTGAGAAAGCTGTAGTGCTGAAATATCCGTTAAAAGATAAGGAATATGTGGTTATGACAGATGCTTCACATATAGGCATTGCTGGAGTATTATGTCAGAAAGATGATGAGGGTAATCTGTGCATTGCATCTTTAGCCTCGCGAGGACTGACAGCAGCAGAGAAAAGATACACGATTACTGAGTTAGAGCTTTTAGGTATTGTTTTCAGTTTAGGGAAATTTAGAATGTATTTAGTAAGGAGGAAATTTGAGATCCACACAGATCACCATGCATTACTGTATATGAGAACTTGTAAACTCAGTTCTAACAGAGTTAGTAGGTGGATTCTTGCTCTGCAGGAATACGAATTCACAGTAAAATATATTAAAGGTAAAGATAACATTCTTGCAGACATGCTATCGAGGGACACTAATTTATGTAGGGATTATCCTGTGGTTAAAGCAGAGGACGGTATTTTAATATGTGCATGTGTGGACAGTAGCAACAGGGCATCGTTACAGACACTGAGAAATATGCTAGTGGAGCAACGTGAGGACTTTCATTTAAGGGAGCCACTTGCAAGGTTGGAAGCAGGTGATGCAGAAACATTTATAGTTTCCAAACGTATTGGGAAAACAGCATATGTGCTGGAGAATTGTGAGGGAAACAGATTATACGGGACGTATAATATACACAGTCTACGAAAATATGTGTCATAAAGTGAGTGTGTTTAGCTGGCGAGCCAGCCTATCAAATGAGTAAGTGTGGTATTTGGTGCGTGGGAGGAGATGGTCTTCCAGGCAGGCGTATCAGAAGAGTTTTTAAGGTACAGGGAAATATGACGGGATTGTCGGATGCTCTTGAGCACTAAAATGTCTCGATACACCAAGGCCAGAATTTGGTAGCGCTGGTGAATTCCCATTTGTCTCCAAGAGATGGGTGAGCGCTTGAACAGGGTATTTTTGCTTAAGGCGTCCACGAGGCAAAAGATGGGCCATCAGAAGGCGAGACAGTCCTTCACGAAACTCATACATATCAGCACACGTGATTTCTGTTTACGGCCTCGCCATGTAAGATTTGTAAGTGTGTAATTTAAGGTAATTTGTACAAAGGTATTATTTGCGTCAGGAGAACTGGTCTGTGTTGAGAACTAGTATTAAGTAGAATATGGTCTACGGGAACTTAACAAGACAGGGCGATTACGGCACAGAAATATTTGGTGTTATATGTAATGCGCATTTACTGTTTTTTTTTTTTCAGAAGTCAATATTAATATAATCTACTTTAAAGAGAGATTAAGTATTATGGTCACGAGGCGCTGCCACAATAGTGTGATCGTGTGCTCAGTGATAAGTGAGATTAAATTTCACTATAAGGAAGGGACCTCCAGTGAAATTAGAAAGTTCTAGGGAGATATACATATATCAGAACACCTTCAATGCGTGTGATATGACATCATAAATACATAGTGCTCACACATTAATTATGTCTATTTTTCCAACATAGAGAAATTTGAGAGGGGGAAATATCCGCGGAACACTATTCTATATGAAAAACATTGGACTGGTTGCAAAGTGCAATCCATAGTGACAACAAACTTTGACGCAAGTGCGTAAAGAAAAATTATGAGTGCATATATCTGTAATTTAGGGTGATTTCATTTATGTAATATGTATTTTGGATGGGGTTTATTAACGTGTCTGGGATAATCGGATAATGGACCGTCGTCACGGTAAATCATCCGATGATCCGAGGCGAATATGTAACGTGTTTTTCGAGGGGTTTTTATGCAACTGGCATAAGTCAGTAGGAAGCCATTCTATATTTATTTACGCGGCAAATTGTTCAGCCAAGAGAATTTTTCATGTTAATTTATTATTATTATTAATTTATTATAATTATTGTTAAGATATTTTCGGAGCATTTTATAAAAATTATAAGCATACAGATAGGTTTTCTATGTCTTAGAAAACGCTATCAAGCAAATTATTACGAACGACAATATCATAGAAAGTTATGTGATTACGGAATTTAACGGAGTTTCGTCAGTTAGGGTATATCGAGAGACGTGACTCACTGGGAATTCAAGTACACGCTTAATCTTGTCGGAAAGCATGACGCAATCCTGGGTCGCAGCGTCTAGGAAAGGCGAATGTATGGAACGGAAAACGACTTCTCCCTCTCGTGCGCCGTGTGTAATGAGCCAGAGGAGGGGAAGTAGCGGGGTGCTCAGCCAATCAGTGGAGACCACGTAAGCTGGAAGTTGGGACTAGAGTGGGGAGCCGGCGTATGGATATATTGTTCGACGCGCCGTGGAACGAGGACAATCTGTGTAGAACTTGCCGAGTATGGTTCACACGGGAGTCGCTCCGATGTTCCGTGGAGTGGGACAATCTGTGTAGAACTTAACGAGTACGGTTGCACGCGGGTGTCGCTCCGATGTTCCGTGGAGTGGAGGACTAACTTTTGTAAAACTTAACCAGTGTGGTTGTACGAGTGTTTGGGTCCGATGTACGGACCATAGAATTATCTAATCTACCAGAATATCATCAAATATCGACGGAGATGGAGACGTCCAGGAGACTGTGGGAAGCTCACAGCATCATCCAGTACGAGGGAAAGGCTTCTGCCATTTCCAGTGGTAAGCGCGAATGACGCAGAAATACGCAATCTCTCGTTTCTCTTTGTTTTATATTTCATATTTCAGTAACTTCATAGCTTGGGAATAAGAGTAAAATCAATAATTTATCAGACTCCGTTTTCACGTAATTTTCTATCGGTAATATTAAAATCGCATCGCTCCAATTTAAATTTTAAACTTATTATTATTATTAATTTTGCTATTCTTGTTTTATATAATAAATTCATTTCTTTTACAATGCAATCTTTGCTTTCAGTAGGTAGCATTAGATATAGACCAATTCCTTCTCCTGATACAATTGTTTGTTGGGTTAATGATCAAATCATACCACGATCTGAGTGAATAGAGTCTTGAAGGTGTTCTGCCAGAGCTAGACGTTGTTAAATACAAATTTAGATTTCAACATTGCGTGGAGGTTTTGACGCCCATTAAAACAACATAGCTTAGGCAAAGGTAAACAGTTACATTTATCTCCCAACAGTTAGGGGCAGTCAAACCGCTACACTTGTCGCTCAACGTGTGGGCTAGCCAAACCGCTACAAACTGAATTAATTTCTTTTCTTTTGGAGCTTCTTTCAAGAAAGAAATATATGTCTACTAATAATGTCACCAGCGGCTTCGGTGGCGGAGTCGGTAGCATGCTGAGCTTCTATGCCCAAGATAGCGGGTTCAAACCCGGCCGAAGCCATCGGATTTTTTAAGAGTGTTAAAAATCCCTTAGTATGCCTTCCTTCAGAGGGGAAGTAAAGCCGGCGGTCACATGTCATAAATTTATGGCATGTTAAAGAACCTTCCACTAATTACACCTGTGTGAAGCTAAATTGGATAGGTTAAGAATGTAAACAACGCTCTTAGGTTTCTACGTTCGTTGCCATGAGCCGACTGCAGTGGCATTTAGTAGCTAAGTTCTGAACTTGGCCTGATAGTCGTCGACAGTGGCGCTTGGCGGCAAAAGTAGGAACTATTTGAAAAATTCTAAGTTGCAGTCTGTACATAAATTAAAAAACAGATAACACACACTAATACAGTCATCACAATTAACACCGGTTATCAGACAGATTCTATACACACCCAAAGTACACGGGGCTACATGACCGCGTTGTCGCAGCCCCTAAACATAAGAACCAACCAAATAATAATGTCACCATGTTTTAGTAACCTTCAGTCAGGCAGGTACGTGACAGATACAGCTTCGTATAACTACTGAAGGATTATGCGTTTATAAAAGACTGATACTCCCTTAAAATTACCCATCGTTGTATTTGGATTGTAGGAATCAAATTATATATACAGTTCTCCCATTTCAGCACCTTGTTTTTAATTTCTCTATCCAACATCTAAAATATTCCATCCTTAGTGTTATCACATTCCACTAAGGCAAGTAGTAGAGTAAAGCTACAAAAAAAAAAAACAAAAAAAAAAAAACTAAAGCATCCTGCATTTTCCATTAATAAGTCCATATTCTTCATGTCCTTTTAGATTTCAATTGGTCTTGGCAATCATCACGTCATTCATATTCAACTGAAAAACCCAAAGATCTTATAACTTACAAAAGATTGCTAACTCCAGGTCTCACCTCAGACAACAAATGAAGCTGTCTTTAGCTTAAAAAAAACTTGCAGAAATGGCCAAGATTTCATATCATACAGTAGATGTGCTCTAGAGGCTAAACTACAGGCTATGAGATTGACTATTGGGAAGAGTAACTTGAAATTTCTGCCAGTTTCAAAGATGGAGTCAGGCATCACTTTCTGATTGGTAGTTAAAAATCTAGTGTAAGTTATAAGTTATATTCTTGCATGCTTTCTATTGTGTATTCGAACCCTTAGAAATGTATGTTTTAAAGAAATCTCATCCTCAACAGTTGGTAACACATACACACCACCAGAGACTCAGTTATCGAATACTCGAGTGGACTAGAGCCGTTATTGTGGCGCACTGATCTGTATTGTTCTGTATATATTGTTTGGCTTCCTCATAATAAATGGTCAATCTTAGAAAACACAAAAGTGGTGTCAGAAGTAGGATTGATAAATAACGTGTACGGTGCCGAAGTTCAACTCCACGCCGTGAAACTTGTGCGAAACGTGCTACCGAACGAAATTCAACTTCACGCAGGTTAGTGTATCAGTGAAGCATCTCCCTTCATCATGGCAGAAGGATTATCCACAGAACTTCTTCAGACTTTTTCTGGGATTATTGCTAGCGCTATCAGGGAATCCACCACGCGAGGCGGCATCGGGAATTAGCCGATGTCACTGGGACGGCCTAGACCACCACAATTCTCAATGTCAGCATACCACCGCAGATGGGACCACCATACGGGACTATTTCACACGGTTCACATGGGCGCTCGGTCTGAGTAAGGTAGCGGAAAACAAACACGCACAGTACGCACGTGTCTACATGGGCGCCGAACTTAACGAAGCTTTGAAGATTCTAGTAAGTCCCGTTGACCCGAAAACTCTCTCATACAGCGAAATCGAGTCAAGATTGTCGAACCATTTCGACGCCAGCCGTAACAAATATGCAGAGAGCATAACATTCCGGAACGTCATGCAGAGAGCAGGGGAGACGATCGCCAGCTTCACTCTCAGATTAAGACAAGCAGCAACACACTGTGAGTATGGAGAATTTTTAGACCGCATGCTAATTGAGCAACTGCTTAAAGGTTTGGAATCGAGGGACATGTGTGACGAAATTATTGCCAAGAAACCGGAGAACTTCACTGCTGCGTACGAGATAGCCTGCGCACTCGAAGCCACCCGGAACACTGCTGACGAGGTTAAGAATTCGAATATAACCTCAAAATCTGATTCAACCAATCGGATAGGGTTCGAAAAGCCACAGTCGCGGAGGGGCTGCAACCAATGGCAACGTGGGATATCGAGCAATTGTCAACAGAAATCCGACCAATCAAGGCCTCAACAAGGATTGCATCCAGCAAATCAGGGAACATCAAGTAACCAATCGTTGTGCGCTGGGTGTGGTGGAGAACATCCACGCAGTCAGTGCAGGTTCCTCAACGCAGAATGACGGACATGTGGCAAGAAAAGTCACATTGCTAAAGTTTGTAGGTCCAAACCAAAGCAGCTGAATACAAATCACGTGACCGAAGGAGAACAACCAGCTGACAGCGTTGATGTCATACATCATTTCAACAAAGTTGAGGTCATCGGAACAATGCAGTCTCCAGGGAAGCAGTTGATAGATATCATAGATGGAACCACCATCATGATGGAACTAGACACCGGCGCCCCCTGTTCAATGATGAGTAAACTGAGGTTAGGTAAGATCAAACCAAATTGTGTTTTACAGAAGGTTGATTGTATTTTTGCGAGCTACTCTGGCCACCTTATTAACTGCATCGGGAAGACACCAGTCACCGCCACCATTGGCACCATCGCCAGGAACCTCGACCTCTTAATCGTCGACGATGAATTCGAGACACTCCTTGGTCGAGAGTGGATCTCTGAGTTTGTGCGAGAGATCAATTTCAAGCAGCTTTTTGGAAAACCAGAACCGTTACACCAACTCTCCGTCAAACAGTCTCTGCTCCTGGACCAGCAAAAAGAACTTGACGCCACCCTCAACCACTACCATGATGTCTTCAGTGATACCCCCGGGAAGCTGTCAGGCCCACCAGTGAAGATGCACCTGAAGGATGGCGCGCCACCCCAATCTTCTCCCGAGCACGTGCCATTCCTGTAGCCCTGCGAGATGCCTATGCCAAAGAAATTGACGCAAAAATCGCATCTGGTTTCTACAAGAGGGTAGACTACTCAGAGTGGGCGTCAACAACTCATGTCATTGTGAAGAAGAACGGCAAGTTGAGAATCACGGGAAACTACAAACCTACTCTCAACCCGCGGATCATCATTGATGAACACCCGATTCCAAAAGTGGAATACTTGTTCAACCAATCTCGTGGTGCCACCCTCTTCTGTCACCTGGACGTCACAGACGCATACACTCATCTCGAGGTCGATGATGAGTTTAGCCAAGCCCTCACGCTCAACACTCCAACCCATGGCCTGATCTGTCCAACTCGTGCTGTCTACGGAGCAGCCAACATCCCCGCTATTTGGCAACGGCGAATGGACACGGTTTTGCAGAAACTACCAAATGTTGTGAGTTTCTTTGACGACACCATTGTTTTTGCCGATAGTTTTGGCAATCTGATGGAGGCCCTCACCGTGGTACTAGAGCGCTTTCGCCAACACGGTCTCAAGCTCAACCGAGCAAAATGCAGCTTTGCAGAACCTGTCCTGGAAGATCTTGGCCACAAGATCGATGCTTCAGGCATTCATAAGTCTGATGCGCACATCCAAGCCGTACGGGACGCACCGAAACCAACGACTCCAGAGGAACTCCAGCTGTTTTTGGGTAAAGCGACATACTACAGTGCCTTCATCCATAACCTGTCAACGAGAGATCGGTCACTCAGAGACATGCTGTTGAAGGATCCTCTCATATGGACACAAGATGGCGACAGGGCCTACCAGGACATCAAGGACGCTCTAACCTCACCGCAGGTCCTTATGCAGTACGATCCAACACTACCACTTTTGCTGGCAACGGACGCCAGCAAAACCGGTCTCGGCGCAGTGCTGTCTCACCGGCTCAGCAACGGACAAGAAAGGCCTATCGCAAATGCTAGTCGGACAATGTCATGTACGGAGCAAAGGTACCCCCAGATCGACAAGGAAGCGCTCGCCATAGTTTGGACAGTACAAAAGTTTTTCAACTATCTGTACGCTCGACACTTCACGCTAATAACGGATCACAAGCCCCTGACGCAGATCCTACATCCAGAGAAGTCGCTACCAGTCCTGTGCACTAGTCGCATGGCCAATTATCAAATATATATATATAATATATATATATATTATGCCGACTACCTCGCACACTTTAACTACACTGTGGTTTTAAAACATCGAAGCAAAACGCCAACGCTGACTACTGCTCTAGAGCACCGTTGCCATCGACCGTCAACAAGATCCAAAACTCAATCTCGCAACAGAGGGAGGAAACGGAGGTTTACGACGACTTTGATTTTTTTACAGTTCACCAGACGCAGCAGTTACCCGTCAAATCAGAAGCCATTGCACGAGAAACGAGGAAGGACCCTGATCTCGGTAGAATTGTCAAACTTCTGGAAGGAGGCCAAGATCTCACCCGCCACGACTTCAAGGCACCCGAGGTAAAATACACGCTCGCCGCCAACTGCTTGATGTTCGAGCACAGAGTAGTGGTTCCACCTGCACTGCGAGATGCTATCCTCAACAACCTCCATGCAGCTCACCTGGGGATCGTCAAAATGAAGGGAATGGCACGTTCTTTTGTGTTCTGGCCAGGCATCGACTCAGACATCGAGAAGCTCGCAAAGTCCTGCACCACATGCGCAACCCATGCGCACGCTCCACCCAAGCATCACTGGGAGTACCCGAAGGCACCGTGGGAACGCATTCACATCGACTAGGCGGGCCCAGTAGCTGACAGCATGCTTCTGATTGTTGTAGACGCCAACAGCAAGTGGCTCAAGGTCAAGACAACAACCACCACGACAGCTGCAGCAACAATGTCCCTGATGGATGACCTGTTCACAGCTCACGGCACCCCAGTCACCGTTGTTTCAGACAATGGCAGGCAGTTCATCTCAGAAGAATTCAAGGACTTCCTGCAGAACAGTGGTGTGAAGTACCACAAGCTTACAGCACCATACCATCCATTAACTAATGGCCAAGCAGAACGGTATGTCCAAACGGTGAAGGATGCCCTCTACGCGATGAAAACAACCAAAGGAACTCTGCAGACAAACCTGAACGAGTTCCTTCGCCAATTTAGAAGAGCGCCGCACTTTACCACCGGACAATCTCCATCTCAACTATTCCTAGGATGAGAACTTCGGACACGTCTCAACCTGGCGAGACCTGAAGACGTTCGCACTAGAGTCTGCGAGAAACAGAAAGCAGAAATGGACTCTACATTCCGCACCTTCGAAGCGGGTCAGTCAGTCTACTTCCTCTCTGGCAACCCGAACCTGGACACGTGTCTCCCCGGTACCATCACAGCCCGCATTGGAGATCTTCACTATGATATCAACTACCGGGAGAAACGAATAAAGCGCCACATCGACCAAATTAGGCCATTTCCAGGAATACGGTCAAACACAGAGAACCAGGAACCGACCAGCGATGAACCTACCAAAATTCCACCTAGGCCACGACGTGTTCGGTTCTTCCCAGCACCAGGTACCGCAGTACCAGCCGAGAGGATGCCACAAGTGATCCGTGGAAACCGAACACCAACACCAGCTACTCCAGTTATACCACGCATGTCTACACGCAAACGCCGCCCACCATTAAGATTTTCACCATAGACATAACAAGTTTAATTTAAAAGAGGAAGGAAATGTTATGTATTCGAACCCTCAGAAATGTATGTTTTAAAGAAATTTCATCCTCAACAGTTGGTAACACATACACACCACCAGAGACTCAGTTATCGAATACTCGAGTGGACTAGAGCCATTATTGTGGCGCACTGATCTGTATTGTTCTGTATATATTGTTTGGCTTCCTCATAATAAATGGTCAATTTTAGAAAACACAAAATTTTCCAAAACATAAGATTCGGTTACAGCATCAATAGTCCAAAGCATGAAAACTCTTCCGTATATTGCTTTTGGTGATGCTGATTTGCTACAATTTTTTTTCATCCATCGTCATTTAGTTCTTCATTACTTTTATGCTTAAACATGTTATTACTTTTAATACAGATATAGGCTTGAACTATTCAACATTAGCATCACTTTGAAATGATTTGTGTTTTGTGACAAAAGTAGGCAACTGGTTACTAAGCCAGAAGTAACAGAATTCTTTTTTAGCACATGAGCAGGAATGTTATGCTCACAGTTGAAGGATGTAGACAAATGTCACCATATCATAAATTTTTCACAAACTAATTAACTGAGTCTCTGACGCAATGCACCAAACAACACTATTTTTTACAAGGTCATCATTCGCTGGCTTAGTACCAGAATGGCGTATCTTAATAGGATTACCATTGTAGATACGCTATTTAGGTCCTAAGCCAGCGCATGGCTATGGGCCAAATCTTGAAAAAGCTTGTAGTTTAACGTGACCGTTAATCTCGTGATCATGAGCCATGGGACCTCCATTTTACGTGGAATCCGAACCACAGGACATGGCATTTCACTTCGAAAATCTCACATGCATTGACCGGGAATAGAACCCAGTCCGCCTTGGTGAGAGGCCAACAGCTTGACCGCTGCGCCATCATGCTCCAAACAAATTTTGAAGAGAGTTGAACATATAATTATATGTTTCTGGCATATACAGACACTTTGTTCCAATAAAATTTGGTCAAAATAGGGTAAACTCTTAACAAATTATTCATGGGCACCTGTAATATTGGTAATACAGATGGCAGCACTCATGCCATCAAAAAGACAGAAGCCAGATATTCAGAAGCAATTATACCCGCACACCACATTTTATGATAATTGGAGCAGCCATTTGAAGTTACAGTAATAGGAGGGAGAGACAGACCGACCGACACACATTTTCTTTAACCTCTGGGCGATCTGCAGTGAACGCTTGGTAGGTCAGGACCCACAATGGTCTGTAGAATCATGTGGAGTGGTCACAGAGAACTACTTTCTTCTCATTTTTAATAAGGAAAGTAAGCTAAATATATTCACTGAAAGAGGGGATGCAAAAAAACATACTTTTTAAAATTTAACCTCTTGTGAAATTACATAATTTCCAATTACCTGTCCTATTCCCTGTAAATATAGTAGGTTCCCTAAATCTACCCTTAAGGAGGCTATTTCTGTTTCTACAGAGTTGGGGATATAGTGAGACAGTTTTTATGTAACAAAGGTTTTTATAGTCAACATCATGAGAGGACTTAATGAGAAAGAAATTGATGAAGATGAATGAAATAGAGCAAGGAGTTGGAAGTATGTGTCTGTGGCCTATGGCATTTGCCTTAGGGTAAAAAACGAAAACCACAGAAAACTATTTAAAAAATTGTACGGTTCGAACTCACTTGTTTTCAGTCTGGCGAGAGCCTAGCCCCAAGGTCTTGCAGGTTAACGTGTGTAGCTACTAGGATCATTTTCACTAGATTGAAACATACATTTTCAACCTGCTGAGCTTAACAACTTAATAATAAATGTTGTAATTAGCCCACATAAAATCATGTTTCTTGTTTGATTAAATTAAATTGTAAATAACTTTGTTGTATTTTAAATTTTGATAACATGTGCATGAGAATAGGGTACACATATTTAATTGTTTCATTTATTTAATTTATAAGAATTAATTCTAGGTGGTGCAAGATGTAATGAGTGTATGTTGCTGAAGAAGGCCACAGTAGCCCAAAACAAGTACAACAGTCAATAAACAATGATCAGATTAATTTTGTTTATTGTCTGGGCACCATTAAAAGAAATTATATTAATCTAATATTTTGTCTAATTTACCCCTATGCAGAGGGGAATGGGTTTAAAACTTGCTGAGATTTATTTGAATCAAAGATTTGTTTACTTAAGCAACACTGAAAAATGGCTTCAAACCTCACAATTATTTGAATCAATTTCTATTTTATCAACAACTGTATTTTCACTACCTTGGAAATTTTCTCTCCCTCAAATTGTGGGAAATGATACTCACATCCAAAATTCCAGCAGAGGGCTCTGAAGCATAACCAACTTCCTGCGCATCCTCTTCATCTGCTTCATACTCTTCATCTGAATCTGGGGACAGGCACACACAACAAGTTTTATTATCCTTCATGTACTACATGAGTATATCATGCAGATTTTTAAACATGCACAAAAATTATAAAAAATATATTTTTAAATGTAACTATGAGAACAACACAGTAGGGATACAATGCTTGCTTTCAATGCAATTAGGGGGGGGAGTAATGCAACGATTGCCACTGTCATATCTTCTTTATGAACTTTGAACAAATTATTTTAGAATGAGCTGTCCTCTCAACAACCAAATCCAATGTAGCAGTTATGGGATATACTGATAACATTGTGATAGTGGAGACAGCATATAACACTGCAGGAAAATTAGTAGAAATAGCTATCACAAGATTCAGAGAAATTTGCCTAGATATCAATATCAATACATCCGAATAGGGACAGTCAACATCTTAACCCTGATGGACAAGACTGAGGAGCTAGTGGACTTCATGATAGAGAAGGATATAGCCATACTCGGTCTCAGTGAAACGAAATGGAAAGGAAAAAGGGAAAGAAAACTAAAGGAAGGATATAACTGTTTTACAGTGGAGGACGGGAGATAAAAAATGGAATAGGAATGATTATAAGAAAGGATGTCCTAGAGTATGTGGAGGAGGTGAAGAAGATAAGTGACAGGATGATCATAGGAAGGATACAGTTCCAGACAGGGACAAAAGATCGGTTCAAGTATATGCTCCACAAACGGGGAATAAAGATGAGAACTTGGAAGAATTCCTAGAAGAGATAGAAAAATATATAGAGGATAAGGAAATAATAGTAATGGGGGATTTGAATGCGCAAGTGGGAAGAGACAGACAAGGAAGAGAGGAAATTTTGGGACCATATGGTTATGGCAGTAAGAATCCAGAAGGGGATTTCTTAATGGACTTCTGTCAGCTGAACCAATTAATTACAGGGAATACGTGGTTCAGAAAGGAAAATAGTCAGAAGATAACGAGGTATGGATGGGGAGATAGAAGAATGAAAACTCTGATAGACTATGTTTTAGTCGAAATACATCGGAAAGAGCTAATGGATGTCACAGCCATGCCAGAGGGAGCCTTTGGAGGAGACCATAGGGCAGTGGTAGCAAAATTAAAAGTAGGAAAAGTTATGAGATCACCAGAAAAAAGGGAAAGAAAGATTAAGGTCTAGAGACTAAAGGAAAAGGCGGTTGCAGAAGAGTTTAAGAAAGAATTGCAAGAACAGATACCAAGGACGGATATTACCCATGTGGAACAAGAATGGGAAAAGTTCAAGAGTGCATTTGTAAACAGTGCAGAGAAAACATGTGGTAGAACATCAGGAAAGGTACGGAAAAAGGCGACAAAATGGTGGAATGATAGAGTGAAAGAAAAGGTAAGGGAGTAGAAGAAAACTTGGAAGGAATTGAAAACGAAAAAGACTGAAGAAAGTAGAGCAAAATATATAGAAGCAAACAGAGATTGCAAGAAAGTAATTGCAGAGAAAAAGAAGAAAAGCTTGGAAGAATTCACTCAGGAAATAAGCGAGGATTCAAATTGTGGAAAGAAATTGCTGTTTGGAATTATAAAAAGTAGAAGAAATGAAAAGGTGAACACTGGGTTCATGAAAAACAAAGAAGGTGAAATATTGACAAAACCAGAAGAGATAACGGACAGATGGAAAGAATATTTCAGCGAGCTGTTGAATGTGAGACGCCAGACATGCAGAGAAGTTACGCAAACAGCCAAAACGGTGGAGGAAAAAATAGAAGAACCAGACATTACTATGGCAGGAGTGGAATGGGCAGTTAGGAAGATGAAGATGGGGAAAGCTGTGGGAATCGACGAAGTGGCAATAGAAATGATCAAGGCGGCAGGACCAGTGGGCCTGCAGTGGACATACAGACTTCTCAGGAGTGTGTGGAGAGAGAAGGAAGTTCCAAAAGACTGGAAAAAGGGAATAATATGGCCAATATTCAAGAAAGTAGACAGGAAGGTGTGTGGTAACTAACGAGGAATCACAATCATCTCGCATGTTGCCAAATTAATGGAAAGAATCCTAGAAAAAAGAATTAGAGTAAAGGTAGAAAACCAAATAGAGGAGGAGCAGTTTGGATTTAGAGGGGGCAGGTCAACAGTAGAACCCATTTTCATTCTGAGACAGAACATTGAAAAGAGTTGGGAATATGGGAAGGATATGGTAATGACTTTTATTGATCTAGAAAAGGCCTATGATAGCATCCCTAGAACAAAAGTTTGTGAAAGCTTAAACAGGAGGATAGGCAAGGAACTGAGAGACATGATAAAAGGAATGTGCATGGATTGCTACAGTAGTGTGAAGACTAGAGTCAGGACATCGGAATGGTTTAAAATTGTCACTGGACTAAAGCAAGGAAGTGTGTTGTCACCATTATTGTCCTTAATAGTGATGGATGACATCATGAAGGCAGCAATGAAAGACTATAGTAGGGCAAAGATGAAGGTAATGCTGTTTGCAGACGATGTTGTGATCTGGGGCGAGGATGAGATGGAGGTACAAGAACAGTTAGACGTAATAAATAAAAAGATTGAGCAATGGGAATTGAAGATAAATTTGGAGAAGAGTAAAACAGTGGTGGTGAGTAGAGATAAGAAAGAAGGAAAGAAGGAATTGGAAGTGGTGAAACATTTCAAATACTTGGGAAATGAACCGACTGAAAATGGAAGACTAGATTTGGAAATTAGCAGAATAATACAACTCGGGAGTGCTTTCTACCGTCAGGTACGGGGACTAATATGGAACAAGGATATACCAATTAAGGCTAAAGAAGTTATGTACAAAGCATATTATGTTCCTATAATGACATATGCAACAGAAACTTGGACAATGACTAAGTGGGATGAGAGCAGAGTACAGGCAGCTGAGATGAGATTCCTGAGAAGTATGGTCCAGAAAACAAGGAGAGACAGAGTGAAAAATGATGATATACGGAAAGAACTGGGAGTACAGAAGAAAAATGACAAACTGGAGCAAAACAGATTGAGATGGTTTGGACATGTCAAACGGATGAATGAAGTAAGGCTACCAAGACGAGCACTGGAACGAGGGATGACAGGGAAGAGTAAACGGAGCCTGGATTGGAACACCGTGTCGAAAGAGGAATGGTGGAACGACAGAACAAAGTGGAGAGGAACCATATTTGCCCCCACCCAGTGTCAGCTGGAAAAGGTGAAATGAAGATGATGATGATCAATATCAACAATTGTGATTGTACGTAAAGAAGAAAATCCTTACTTAAAAGCCTCTCAACTTAGCTTCCAGTTGCAAGATAGCTTCAAAAACACCTCAGACAGAATTCGATACCTCATAGTGAACTGCCATGATTGAGCCATTACTAAATCCTACCTTCTTATAAACTCTGATTTTGGGTTAGTAACTGGTGATATTGTGTAACCTGCTCCACCTGTGAGTCAATGCGAGAACTCATGTTACGTCTGCGACTCGGCCCAGCAGGAAAATTGTGAAACTGTATCTAATGTTTGAGTGCGCTATTAGGCGGCGCCCGCTGTCCTATTGCTATGGACCGTAATATGAAACAATGGAATATTGTATTTCGACAAGTATCGAGTTATCGATTACGGCGTTACCCTTGGAGAGGTTGGACAATAATTACTGCGTCGAAACTGGAGGAAGCAACATGGAACACATGTTGCTAACATATTTCGGGAGATAGGTTAGCCTACAAAGGCTAGCCTATGATTTACATGTCTCCTTGGGAGATGTTATTTGATATGGAA
This sequence comes from Meconema thalassinum, assembly GCA_946902985.2. NCBI lineage: Eukaryota > Metazoa > Arthropoda > Insecta > Orthoptera > Tettigoniidae > Meconema > Meconema thalassinum. The sequence continues at coordinate 1,216,826,273 of OX336388.2, forward strand.
ATATAACTACCATCGAGGGAGCACGTAATACAAATTTTTAGGGTTTAAAAAACATAACTGAAAAGACCAACAGTTTGAGGTATGTAATGGTATTGTAAAAGGTAACTGAACATAATTATGGGATTAACTAGTACTATTGTAGGGTTGAACAAATGTCTTGTATTGTGTTGTGATGTATGTGATTACGTAATTGAAATGTGATTGAGCTTGTTCTTGCTATTTTATAGTTGCTGAATCTTTCAGTTGAACATTTGTCTCACGTGTGTGTTGTGTGGTTGTAAGTTGAGGTTAGTTGTTGATGTGATTAAAACTACATAGTACCAAGTTATGAAAATAATCGTTCTATTACCTTTGTTTTAATTGTATGTGATTTGTTTTGGAGGGTTTTTAAACTAAGTCATACCAAGACAAGCAGTCTTGTGTCACTGACGATCAACTTGAGAGTGTCCAAGTCCTTTTTGATAACCTTAAAACTAACTAATTAATTAATTAATGTCATTTTAAATGATGTAATATTTTCCCTTCGTTTGGACACATAGTATATTCATTGTGAATACTGTTTAATTTACCATCTACGTGATGGATCTTTCATTTTAATGTCATTATGGTTTCCATGTGAACCATCACTATTGTTCGTTCTTTTTATTATTGAAGTAATTATCCTTTTGTTTTTGTCATAAATCAGTCGACATATTGAATTCGGTAAGAACTAGACGTGTTTTGTGATCTGCTCCCGAGTTAATGATGATTCATATTTATTTCTCTTCTTGATTTGTGTCCTAGTTGGACTTGGATGTCTTGACTATTGGGGTACACAACCCTTTTTTTCTTCTTTTTTTTCCCCGTCAATTGACTTAATTCTTTGATTTTGATTACCTTTGTGGAATTATGTTACGTTTTGTGTGGCTCGGTAGTCAGTTCCTTTTCATTTAATTTATTTTATTGGGTTTCACAGTGCCCGTTAGCATTGATTCTTCACTTATGTTCCCCTAAATTTATTTCTTGGTTTTCTCATTTCACAGTAGACACTGTATCTTAAGTCCCTAATTTATACTGGGTTATGGTAGTCAGAAGTCTAGCATGCATTCCTCTCCAATTAATCTCCCTATTTATTATGTGCCGGTTTAGAGAGTACAAGCATCACATGTTTAAGGGAACATCTGTTAGTCAGCTTTGTGGTTTACAAGGGCACCACAATGATAACAACGTATTTATATAAAGAGAAAGCTTGACAACACTATTTCTGCAGCCTCATCAAAAGTCTGATGTTCTGTCTGGGTTTAAAGGTATATTCAGAGCTTAAAGGGGTGTCAAAATAACTCACCTTTATGGTACTCTGGGAAATGAGTTCATATTAAAACCACCTTGCTGTGGTGTGTAACCAAGTACAAGGCTAAAATATGTATGGTACTTCAATAAATCAACTAATTTTTAAATGCCTATTTAAATACATTTAATGCCTATTTCCTGCATTACAAGATACTATTTGCCTGCCTATTTTGACAAAAATGAAAGCCTAAATATCCAGATTCTAATCATCAATATGGTTGAGACTGCAAGCAGTTCCTTATCCTATTGACCACTATGGTGTATAAGATCAGAACCTGTTATACTCGTACTACTTGTGGTTTTCCTTTGGACCAGAGGCAGCTGGTGACTTGAAACGAAGAGGATTGAAAATTTCAATGGCTATCATTTGTACTGTGAACTTTCCATTTCAAAAGAGTCCAAGAAGTAAGTGTACTGTAACAGAATTTATTTAGTTACAGAGCCCTCGGGTTTAATTCACACAGTTAAAGTCTATCTTATACCTATTCTATTATGTTGGGTTAAAATCTGGGGTTGTGTGCATGTGGTAGTATTATTATTGTGCTTGTGTATTGTTGTGTGGATTCATTCCTGAATGATTCGAACCAGTAAATTCAATATTATATTATTAATGGTTTTGGATATTTTATATAATAGTTAATGGAATATTTTGAGTATTATTGAGTTATTGGGAACAGGGATAATTACATTGATAATTAGGAATAAACAAACTTTGGTTTCTTCTTTGGTCCCGTTGCATCTCCCTCCAATCCTGTGCACTACTGCTTTTAGCCTGGTTTGAAATGTTGCATGACTCACCTTCGGTATGACATGAAAAATGAAAATCCACAGCCTGCTTCCAGTCTCTGACCGGGTCAGGAATGGAATGAATGAAGCCCCCATCTAGCGGCGAGGATATGAACTGTGCCGGCTGCCGAGGCCTGACGCACTCCTCTGGGGCAATGATTAAATGAATGACAGATGAAATGAAATGATAGTGGAGAGTGTTGCTGGAATGAAATTGTGACAGGGAAAACCGGAGTACCCGGAGAAAAACCTGTCTGCCTCCGTTTTGTCCAGCACAGATCTCACATGGAGTGACCGGGATTTGAACCACGGACCCAGCGGTGAGAGGCCGGCGTGCTGCCGCCTAAGCCACGGAGGCTCGGTATGACATATTATGACAAAATTTAACAATGTCCCTCGTCACTTATTCACAATCAAAATGAACATTATATGGTACAGTAACTAGAAAATATAGTGATGATGATGATGATAGGCTATTACTCGCTAATGAGTATGATGTCTTCTTTGGGACTACAAGACTTCAATGCCTGTGGGTCCTCTGATGACTGTGTAGACCAATTCTGGAGCCGCAAACTCTTCCACAATGTTCACAAACATATATTTCACTCACAACTCGCTGAGGATTGTTCCCTTGAGCGGCCATTTGTTCTTTCCTTGCCTGTCGCATATCCACTGCATGCCTTCGATGTTCGTGTTCGAAGTGTTGTGGACCTTGGTGAACAAGCCGACGCCATGCCTGTCGGTTAGAAGCTGTGATCTCCCAGTTTTCGGTATTGATCATACATTTCTGCATGTTAGATTTCAGGGCATCTTTGTACCTTTTGCGCTGTCCTCTCTGCGTACGGTGTCCATTCGTAAGTTGAGCATACAAGATTTGTTTAGGGAGACAAGTCAGGCATACGGACAACATGATCAGTCCATCGAAGTTGATGTTTGATTATAGTGGCCTCGATGCTTGTAGCATTGGCTTCTTCGAGGATGCTGACGTTGGTATACCGATCTTGCCATGTTATTCTCAAGATTCTTCTCAAACAACGTTGGTGATATTTCTCCAAGCAGATTATGTGTCTCCTGTAGGTGGTCCAAGTTTCACAGCCGTAAGTAAGGCTTGGTATTACGATAGATTGGTATACGTACAGCTTAGCTCGAGTGCTGATATGATTATCGAACACCCTCTCGTAGACGACCGAAAGCAGTGCTAGCACAAAATGTAGTAAAATACTACTCACACACCACAAAGTCTCAACACACACAATTCTAGTGATTATTTGTTGGTGAGTGCATTCAAACTGATTTTTTTTCTGATTTATTAATTTCCTCATTACTAATAAGGAAATATGTGTCTTAAATTTTTTCTCTGAGCCAACAATATGGAATGTCTTTACTCCCATCCTCTCAGATACAATCCCTGGTTTGTGTGCTTGGAAAGTTTGGCCTGGCAGGTCCTAAGTCCATTGTATGCTTTCTACCGCAGAATACCTAGAATTTACCTAGTTGATGGGGCTAATGATTATTCTCCCCACTGAGGTAAGAAAAGCATTACAAATCCACGCTTGAATTATGTTTAGTATGTCGCTGAAATTTGTGAGTTTTAGTCAAGTGGCATTATTATTATAATTTCTAAATGGAAATATCATGGAAGTTAATGTTCATTGTGGGGGCCATGGTGGCACAGTGGTCAATATTTTTGCCTCTCACCAAGGTAGACCGGGTTCAATACCCGGTCAATACATGTGAGATTTTCGAAGAAAAATGCCATGTCTTTTGGTTCGGATTCCACGTAAAAAGGAGGTTCCGTGGCTCATGATCGCGAGATTAACAGTCGCGCAAAACTACAACCTTCCTTCAATGTTCATTGTGAGACACCATCTCACAGCCAGGTGGTTGAGGAACACTGTTGTAGGGGGGTTGTCAGTATGAGTTTATAGGATATGATGTGCACAAAACTGGTTATTCATACAGATTTTAATTATTAATCACGTAAGATGTTTGGAGACACCAATCACGGATAAACGCTCAGAATCACAATTGAGAAGGTACAGACAGGTGATCCACAGATCCAAAGATTACTGATACATTGTAAGAAGATGCTTTTTAGTCTTAATGGATAAAAAGGAACATGACAAACCTGTTACCACCTTGCTGATGACTGTCTATAGGGGCACAAAGAAGTTAGGTCTCTTCGAAGAAGACACATTGCAAAGGAGTATACATCACCTCAAGATTAAGAAAACTGACCCTGTATGAGGGGAGAAGGCAAGGAGGAAGAGCTTTAACTCACTACTCCCTTCTACAGCCATTCGTGTCTCAGGCAGTTCACATCTGCTCTTCTCCATCAATACAGTGATTTTCCTCTCTCCCAAATACACGCCCCTCAGTCACGCACAAGTGCAAGCACCATACTGCTGGCTCAAGTGCTGGCGCACCTGATAAAAGTCCAGTCTACATGGTGACCTATCAATCAACCGAGAGTCAGATGGTCCCATGAAAACCTGTTCCAAGTGGGGCATAATCCATAACGATAAAGATACATGTGCAGACTATGGATCATTTATCACATCCCATTTAAGTCACCCGGAATAACCTTGAGGCTACAACACCAAGAATTCCAAGTCTCGCAGCATTATCGCATGTTATTCACACAAGGAAGACCCTCGAAGTATGTAGCTTGATTGGTATTTTAACAGATAAAACATAAAATTAAAATCTATTTGTGCAATAAGCAATACTTGTTCTCCTACCTGACTCATCAATGTACTGGTTACGTGACACCTTACACACCATCTGTGCCAGGTCTGTAAAGGTGTACCCAGTCATTTGGGGTTGGTCAGAGCTCCTGGCTGGCACCTTGGGAGGTTTGAATAATGGTAATGCACCTGCTTTTAATAATCCAGCAAAGTACGTCTTGCCATGCTGGTAGCCAACTTCCTGTACACATAAAATTCCAGCAAGCAAATTATAATTATTATTATTATTATGGAGAAAATGAAAAGCTTTCGAGAGAGGGCATGCACATTGATATAAAGAAGGATTGAAGAGAACAAACCTTGATTTCATCAAAACTTGAAAACTGAAGTGTCTTGTATTTGTCAATAGGTGGCCTGATGTACTCACAGTAATCACTGGACTTAACTTCCTAGAAGAGAAACAATATAATTTGTGTCGATCAATTTCAACCAGGATCTTACCAAAACATAGTTACCCCTCACCAAAACATAGAATACAATAAACTTTATAATCAACACTATCAGCTGGCACTTGTAGAAGAAGTGATTCATGATTATTTTGTGAGCTGTTATAACACCAATTCAATAATGCACCAAAATAGTGAAAGACAAATCTGACAAAGTAACCAATATGGCAATATGTGGGACTAATAATTGCCAGGAATAACCATATAGCATTTTTTCTTTAGAAGACTGGAACTGGCTCTTTTCAAAAAGTACTCACCCGATAACATCTTTTTGTATGCTTCATTTCCCCTATAAAATTATACTTACTCGAACATAAAATTTATGTTGTGTTCATCTATCGGTTTTTAAAAATTCAATTATCAGTTCTATTACCTTTGTTTTAATTGTATGTGATTTGTTTTGGAGGGTTTTTAAACTAAGTCATACCAAGACAAGCAGTCTTGTGTCACTGACGATCAACTTGAGAGTGTCCAAGTCCTTTTTGATAACCTTAAAACTAATTAATTAATTAATTAATGTCATTTTAAATGATGTAATATTTTCCCTTCGTTTGGACACATAGTATATTCATTGTGAATACTGTCTAATTTACCATCTACGTGATGGATCTTTCATTATAATGTCATTATGGTTTCCATGTGAACCATCACTATTGTTCGTTCTTTTTATTATTGAAGTAATTATCCTTTTGTTTTTGTCATAAATCAGTCGACATATTGAATTCGGTAAGAACTAGATGTGTTTTGTGATCTGCTCCTGAGTTAATGATGATTCATAATTATTTCTCTTCTTGATTTGTGAGATTTCTTTTTCTTATGAAATTCTCCTATAAATTAATTCATGAACCAATAATATTTAAATAAATCTTTTAAAAATAAAATTCATTTTGGTATATCACACAATACCCAGGTGGTAAGATATAAAAAATGTTCAGCCTTCATCTCTATATATTATAATGTTTGTATTGTAGCGGTTATTAATGCCCCATGTTGGTAGCGACAATTGTAACGGTTTGACTGCCCCTAACTGTTGGGAGATAAATGTAACTGTTTACCTTTGCCTAAGCTATATTGTTTTAATGGGCGCCAAGACCTCAATGCAATGTTGAAATCTAAATTTGTATTTAACAACGTCTAGCTCTGGCAGAACATCTTCAAGACTCTATTCACTCAGATAGTGGTATGATTTGATCATTAACCCAACAAACAATTGTATCAGGAGAAGGAATTGGTCTATATCTAATGCTACCTACTGAAAGCAAAGATTGCATTGTAAAAGAAATGAATTTATTATATAAAACAAGAATAGCAAAATTAATAATAATAATAAGTTTAAAATTTAAATAGGAGCGTTGTGATTTTAATATTACCGATAGAAAATTACGTGAAAACGGAGTCTGATAAATTATTGATTTTACTCTTATTCCCAAGCTATGAGGTTACTGAAATATTGATTAGAAAACAAAGAGAAACGAGAGATTGCGTATTTCTGCGTCATTTGCGCTTACCACTGGAAATTGCCAAAGCATTTCCCTCGTACTGGATGATGCTGTGAGCTTCCCACAGTCTCCTGGACGTCATCATCTCGTCGATGTTTGATGATATACTGCTAGATTTGAAGATTGTCTGGTCCGTACATCGGACCCAAACACTCGTACAATGACACCGGTTAAGTTTTACAAAAGTAAGTCCTCCACTCCACGGAACATCGGAGCGACTCCCGCGTGCAAACGTACTCGTTAAGCTCTACACAGATAGTCCTCCTTCCACGCCGCATCGAACGATATATGCACCTCTCGCATTCCCTCTCTTCATCCGACTTCTAGCTTGCGTGGTCTCTACTGATTGGCTGACCCACCACGCGATCTTCCCCTCCTCTGGGTCATTACACTCGGCGGGAGGGTTCCGTTTCAACAATTCGCCTTTCCTTGACGCTGCGACCCAGGATTGCGTCATGCTTTCCGACAAGATTAAGCATGTACTTGAAATCCCAGTGAGTCACGTCTCTCGATATACACTAACTGACGAAAACTCCGTAAAATTCCGCAATCACATAATTTTCTATGATATTGTCGTTCGTAATAATTTGTTTGATAGCGTTTTCTAAGACATAGAAAACCTATCTGAATGCTAATAATTTTTATAAAATGCTCCGAAAATACCTTAATAATAATTATAATAAATTAATAATATTAATAAATTAACATGAAAAATTCTCTTGGCTGAACAATTTGCCGCGTAAATAAATATAGAATGGCTTCCTACTGACTTATGCCAGTTGCATAAAAACCCCTCGAAAAACACGTTACATATTCGCCTCGGATCATCGGATGATTTACTGTGACGACGGTCCATTATCCGATTATCCCAGACACGTTAATAAACCCCATCCAAAATACATATTACATAAATGAAATCTCCCTAAATTACAGATATATACACTCATAATTTTTCTTCACGCACTTTGCGTCAAAGTTTGTTGTCACTATGGATTGCACTTTGCAACCAGTCCAATGTTTCTCATATAAAATAGTGTTCCACGGATATTTCCGCCTCTCAAATTTCTCTATGTTGGAGAAATAGACATAATTAATGTGTGAGCACTATGTATTTATGATGTCATATCACACGCATTGAAGGTGTTCTGATATATTTATATCACCATAGAACTTCCTAATTTCACTGGAGGTCCCTTCCTTATGGTGAAATTTAATCTCACTTATCACTGAGCACACGATCACACTATTGTGGCAGCGCCTCGTGACCATAATACTTAATCTCTCTTTAAAGTAGATTAAATTAATATTGACTTCTGAAAAAAAAAAAAAAAAAAAAAAAAAAAAAAAAAAAAAAAAACCAGTAAATGCGCATTACATATAACACCAAATATTTCTGTGCCGTAATCGCCCTGTCTTGTTAAGTTCCCGTAGACCATATTCTACTTAATACTAGTTCTCAACACAGACCAGTTCTCCTGACACAAATAATACCTTTGTACAAATTACCTTAAATTACACACTACAAATCTTACATGGCGAGGCCGTAAACAGAAATCACGTGTGCTGAAATGTATGAGTTTCATGAAGGACAGTCTCGCCTTCTGATGGCCCATCTTTTGCCTCGTGGACGCCTTAAGCAAAAATACCCTGTCCAAGCGCTCACCCATCTCTAGGAGGCAAATGGGAATTCACCAGCGCTACCAAATTCTGGCCTTGGTGTATCGAGACATTTTAGTGCTCAAGAGCATCCGACAATCCCGTCATATTTCCCTGTACCTTAAAAACTCTCATTTACTTACATACTACCCCCCTGTGTGACTTCTGATACGCCTGCCTGGAAGACCATCTCCTCCCACGCACCAAATACCACACTTACTCATTTGATAGGCTGGCTCGCCAGCTAAACATCCTCACTTTATGACACATACTTTCGGAGACTATGTATATTATACGTCCCGTATAATCTGTTTCCCTCACTATTCTCCAGCACATATGCTGTTTTGCCAATACGTTTGGAAACTATAAATGGGCCCTCGTAGAGATAAAAGAACTTGGACATGACTTTCTCTAGCTTATTTGACTGATTCGGCACTCTAAGTAAGACTCTGTCTCCCGGCTCGAATAGGTCAAATTTAGTTTCTTTTTGTTGGCGAATTCTCTTTTGTGCTGACTTAGATAAATTCTGTTTCGCCACCTGGACAATGTAATCCATCCCCGGTTGCTTACCCTCATTTAATCCCAACACCCTCGCTAGTTCATTTTGTGGTCTTTTTCCGAAGTGAACTTCGTATGGCGTCAATTTCGTGCTCTCATGCTGGACAGAATTCAGCCAAGTCTCGACCTTGGGAAGATGTCCAACCCAGGCCGCATGCTTGTCATGCACTAGAGTCCGAAAAAGACGAGCCACTTCCCTTAATGGACGCTCTGCAGAATTACCCTGAGGGTACCTTACAGAGGAATGAACGTGTGTTATACCAGCTTCCTGCATACTGGTTCTCCATTTCTTTGCAGTAAACTGTGGTCCACTGTCAGATAGTATCCTGAGAGGAATGCCAAACTCAGGTACATACTTATTAATGATCAGACGGCTACACGCTAGTCCCGTGGCTTTCCTTAGCGGATATAGCTTGACATACTTACTAAAAGCGTCAATAACTATAAAAATGTACTCGTAGCCGTACTGTCCTTTAACGATCGGGCCAAATAAATCCACACACAGTAGTTCGCCGGGACTACTGGTGAGAACTGCAGATCTCTCCCCCACTAAATATTTAACAGGATATTTACTCCTTTGACAGGTGTCACACTTAGCTAAAATTCTCCTAACATCCCTTCCCATTTTACTCCAAATGAAGTCACGACCAATTTCATAGAAGACCTTGGCAGCACCAAAGTGTCCTAATTCCCTATGAATGAACCAAATTAGCTCCTCCCGCAAAGTGGCAGGAACACATATTGCCCACCGATTATTCCTACGTTTCCTTGCAAGAAGCCCATCCTGCATCTTGTACGTGAACCGTCCTACTTTCACATACTCTTCTTCACCTATTTCCAACCTAGCCAGTGGCTCCTTTAACTTAACGTCATCACGTTGCTCCACTAGCATATTTCTCAGTGTCTGTAACGATGCCCTGTTGCTACTGTCCACACATGCACATATTAAAATACCGTCCTCTGCTTTAACCACAAGATAATCCCTACATAAATTAGTGTCCCTCGATAGCATGTCTGCAAGAATGTTATCTTTACCTTTAATATATTTTACTGTGAATTCGTATTCCTGCAGAGCAAGAATCCACCTACTAACTCTGTTAGAACTGAGTTTACAAGTTCTCATATACAGTAATGCATGGTGATCTGTGTGGATCTCAAATTTCCCCCCTACTAAATACATTCTAAATTTCCCTAAACTGAAAACAATACCTAAAAGCTCTAACTCAGTAATCGTGTATCTTTTCTCTGCTGCTGTCAGTCCTCGCGAGGCTAAAGATACAATGCACAGATTACCCTCATCATCTCGCTGACATAATACTCCAGCAATGCCTATATGTGAAGCATCTGTCATAACCACATATTCCTGATCTTTTAACGGATATTTCAGCACTACAGCTTTCTCAAAACCTTCCTTCAGCGCTCTAAAAGCCTGATCATGCTTGGACTCCCATCTCCAAGAGTCCCACTTTTAAGCAATTCCCTGAATGGTTCTACCAACCCAGAGTATTTAAGAACGAACCTCCTGAAAAAGTTGCAAATTCCCAGGTAAGTTTTTAACTGTTTAACATTCTGTGGCACCTCTGCGTTAAGTATCTTATTAAACCTACTTTCTTCTGGTGTTACACCTCTACTCGACACTCTATGACCTAAAAATGTCACTTCTGACTGACAGGATGACGACTTAGACAGCTTCAAAGTGAACCCTGCCTGATCTAACTTCTGAAAAACTATATCTAAATGACGTAGATGCTCCTCAAAACTGCGTGAACTAATTACCATATCATCTATGTAAATGGTTACAAACTCTCCTGTGTCATCCCCTAATGCGATGTTTAAAGCCCTAATTAAAGCTGCTGAACTACTCTTTAACCCATAAGGTGTTCTACAAAATTGATAAAGGTTATATTTATGACTAAAAGCTGTAAATGGTCTAACATCGTACATAAGTGGCACTTGCCAAAAACTGGAACTCAAATCTACACAAGTGAAATACTTCTTCCCCTCAAATGTTTGCATTAATTCATCTATTGACATAGATTTCAGCTGATCTGAACTAATTCTACTGTTAACCAAACGAGCGTCTAAACAAATACGAACTGTGCCGTCGGTCTTGGGTACCGTAATCAAAGAATTAACATATGGACTGTTAGAGTGCTCAATGATCCCATCTTCAAGCATCTGATTAATTTGTGCCTCAACTGCACTCTGATAAGCGAAAGGTACAGGATATCTATGTCCTGTGAATACTGACCTATCAATAACGTTCAATGAATGGGTATAGCAATTGGCCATACCAATGCGATCCTCAAAAACTCTCCTTTTACACAATAACACATCATAGAGCCGAACACATTGTTCCACCTCTATATTACCCTGAAATGCAGCATCACGTAACGAGTCCTCTAGACTTCCGTTCGTAATCACACTGCCCACAAAACATGGAGAACCCCGCTCTACGACTGGCGATATTTCATTTAAAGTACAAATCACACCTACAATACCACTCCTCTGAATATGGTCATTGAACGCTACTTCTACTTCAGAATCTCCCCATTTAAATTTCAAACTCCCTACATCATAACATAAGTTACCAGACACTCTACTAAGCCACTCTGAACCCAAGATAACACTGAATACTAAATTTGGAATTACAAGGCAAATCTGCTTCTCTACATGATTATTAATTTTAATGTCTACTAAAACTTGCTCAGAAATTACTTTAGACCTCTTCCCAACAGCTGTGATAACAAAAGTGCTTTTAATTGGCATCTCCTCAAAATTTACTCCAGTTCCTTTCATTTTATCATAAAATGCACTACTTATGCAACTCTTCATACAACCACTATCAATTAAAACATCTGTGTACGCCTCGGACACGTTAAATTTAACTTTGGGGCTCTTACTAACCACTTCCTGAATAATACCTTCATCATTTAGTTCATGTAATAATTCATTTCTTACATTTAGGTCATAGGGTTCCTGTATAATTGTATGGACAGGGCATGCTACAGACTGAGATTCTGACCTTACTTCGCAGCCTGGTTCGCGTTTAAAGAACCGCTACAGCTGGCCGTAGTACTACTAACTACTAAACTGGTCTGGTTGTTCTGGGCTGTGTTGTCATTGTTTGGCTGTATATTACTACCACTAGGCTGTCCTCTTCCTTGACCCCTATTCTGGTTGTAATTATTGTCATTATAATTTCTCCCTTGATTTCCCCTGAAATCATTGTTTCTCCCTTGATTTCCCCAGAAATCATTGTTCCTCCCTTGATTTCCCCTGAAATCATTGTTCCTCCCTTGATACTGATACCATAGCCATTTCCTCTGTTCTGATTTAGTTGATTATTATTATTTCTATTTTGAGCATTGGCTCCTTCGCCACCGTTCCCTTGAACTTCTTGATGCCTGGCTTCATTAGGTCTATTATTATTATTACCCTGGTTCCGATTGAAATTGTCCTCATAACCCCCTCTCCCTAGTGCATCAAATGTGCTTAACAAATTTTCTACTTGTGATATTGTCTTTACATTCTGGATACAAGCAGCCTCCTTGATCCTATAGGGAAAGTGCCTAAGTAGCAACCTCACCACATCACTTTCCTCCTTCAACCCATCCAGATATTTACACACTAATACCTGCCCTAAAAAGTATTCGGTCATGCTGGAGCTTCCTTTAGGGTTATATTTACCACACACTACTCCCTCACGATGCTGCGACTAAATAACCTCATTCCAGAACTTTTCACAGAATTTCATTTTAAAATCATTAATATCAGTAAACTTGTCTCTGTAGACAGCAAACCAATTCCTTGTTTCCCCCCACAAACACTTGTTGTAAAATTTCAACTACCTGGCACCACTCAATACTACCATTTTCCAACCTCTCCCCGAATTTATTTTCTATAGTGTTCATGAACTCCATTGGGCACCCCTGTCGATTGCTGAACTTACCCAGTTCTACCTCCCTGTTTGTGTTATTCACAAAAACTGGCCTATTCTGACTATTTTCTTGCCTGATCCTAGCTTTTAATTTTAACTCTAATTCTGCGATTTTCTCCTCAGCCTTCCTCTCAATACTGTTTACTGTTAATTTAATGTTTCCTTCTGATTCTTCTACTTTATTATATAGCTTTGCTTGTTTCTCCTCAATCTTGCTAATGCTCTCTCTATTACTCTCTCTTAAATCATTTACTTCTGCAACTATTTGCGAGTGGACTTTCTCAATTCTACCCCCCAGCTGTTCCTTAACCTCTTTAGTTGCTACCTGAATTTTGTCAATTTCTCCCCCCAATTGCTTTTTGACCTGCTGTGTTTCCAGTTGCACTAGTTCTTTTAAATTTTCAGCCTGTGTACTGATTCTAATTTCTAACTCCTCCTGTACTTTTCCTAATTTCTTGTCTACATCTGCAATGATCTCTTTAACCTTCTCTTCCATTACTCCTCTGATTTCTCCTCTAATCTGCTCCATTTTCACACTAATTTCCTTGTTGTTCTTATCTAATTTTGCATTATTCTGTTCTAATTTTTTATTTAAAGTTTCTGTACTTTCTTTATTTTCCCTACTGTTTTGTTCTAATTTTGCATTATTCTGTTCTAATTTTGCATTTAAAGCTTCTGTACTTTCTTTATTTATTTTCCCTACTGTTTTGTTCTAATTTTGCATTATTCTGTTCTAATTTTGCATTTAAAGCTTCTGTACTTTCTTTATTTTCCCTACTGTTTTGTTCTAATTTTGCATTATTCTGTTCTAATTTTGCATTTAAAGCATCACTACTAACTTTGTTCTGATACATGAAGTCGAGAAGTAAAGTTTTAAATTCTGGTTGGCCGCCTACACTCCCTGTTTCAGTATCGGGATTTACCTCCGCTACCCCGGTACTACCATCACTCGACATACTGCTCGTATCATCACTCTCCAGTTGATGACCACTACGTAACCTCATCTGTCTTTCTTTCTCATCCCCCATAATGATATACACTGATAAAGACAAATAACCCCCAAAATACAGGCACAGAAATATATACCCTTCTCCTTCCACAAATGTTATTAGGTTTTCAGCCCCAAGTTGTCGGCGACAAGTGTAGCAGGTCTCCTTAGGCTGGGACGACAAGTGAAACGGTATTTACTTTGCTCCACGTTGAGCGTACAAATGTAGCAGTTTGACCCTCATGTTGAGCGACAAGTGTAGCGGTTATTAATGCCCCATGTTGGTAGCGACAATTGTAACGGTTTGACTGCCCCTAACTGTTGGGAGATAAATGTAACTGTTTACCTTTGCCTAAGCTATATTGTTTTAATGGGCGCCAAGACCTCAATGCAATGTTGAAATCTAAATTTGTATTTAACAACTTCTAGCTCTGGCAGAACATCTTCAAGACTCTATTCACTCAGATCGTGGTATGATTTGATCATTAACCCAACAAACAATTGTATCAGGAGAAGGAATTGGTCTATATCTAATGCTACCTACTGAAAGCAAAGATTGCATTGTAAAAGAAATGAATTTATTATATAAAACAAGAATAGCAAAATTAATAATAATAATAAGTTTAAAATTTAAATAGGAGCGTTGTGATTTTAATATTACCGATAGAAAATTACGTGAAAACGGAGTCTGATAAATTATTGATTTTACTCTTATTCCCAAGCTATGAGATTACTGAAATATTGATTAGAAAACAAAGAGAAACGAGAGATTGCGTATTTCTGCGTCATTTGCGCTTGCCACTGGAAATTGCCAAAGCATTTCCCTCGTACTGGATGATGCTGTGAGCTTCCCACAGTCTCCTGGACGTCGTCATCTCGTCGATGTTTGATGATATACTGCTAGATTTGAAGATTCTCTGGTCCGTACATCGGACCCAAACACTCGTACAATGACACTGGTTAAGTTTTACAAAAGTAAGTCCTCCACTCCACGGAACATCGGAGCGACTCCCGCGTGCAAACGTACTCGTTAAGCTCTACACAGATAGTCCTCCTTCCACGCCGCGTCGAACGATATATGCACCTCTCGCATTCCCTCTCTTCATCCGACTTCTAGCTTGCGTGGTCTCTACTGATTGGCTGACCCACCACGCGATCTTCCCCTCCTCTGGGTCATTACACTCGGCGGGAGGGTTCCGTTTCAACAATTCGCCTTTCCTTGACGCTGCGACCCAGGATTGCGTCATGCTTTCCGACAAGATTAAGCGTGTACTTGAAATCCCAGTGAGTCACGTCTCTCGATATACACTAACTGACGAAAACTCCGTAAAATTCCGCAATCACATAATTTTCTATGATATTGTCGTTCGTAATAATTTGCTTGATAGCGTTTTCTAAGACATAGAAAACCTATCTGAATGCTAATAATTTTTATAAAATGCTCCGAAAATACCTTAATAATAATTATAATAAATTAATAATAATAATAAATTAACATGAAAAATTCTCTTGGCTGAACAATTTGCCACGTAAATAAATATAGAATGGCTTCCTACTGACTTATGCCAGTTGCATAAAAACCCCTCGAAAAACACGTTACAGTATGTCCAAACTCCTCGTTAAAATGGATATGTCAATCTTAATGAAAATTTGAAAGGGTATAGTTGCCCTTGTACACACACTAGGCTATAATACAATACAATACAAAACTCTTTATTTCCAGAACCTGCATCATACAGAATTGGATACGTCACACAACATACTCACAGTTAAATTTATATATTTACAACTTTTTTTACATAATTAAACAGTTACAAGTTTCTTTAAAATTCACTTAAAGAATACAACACTTTCTGGGCTAGGTATATCTTGAGAGACTTTCTGAACCCAGTTCCAGTCAAAGATCTCCGTTTTTGAAAGGATCCTTTTCTGCATATTGTTTATTTACTCTCTTTTGAAAATAGTCATTCTGCCCTCTGGTTTCATGATTGTGGACATTGTTGATTGTGACAACTTTATGTTGATTTTCCCTTAAAAGCAAGATAACTTTGAAAATGTAGTTAAAATATTATGCTTCTTAAATGCAACTCTGCATGATTCTCTCGATTTCAACCCAAACAAGTATCGTATCACTCGTTTCTGCAGTTTAAATATTCTCTCCATATTTCTATTTGCTGCCCCACCCCATATCTCAATACCGTATGATATCTGTGAATGTATTAATCCATAGTAGACTGTTAATTGGTATTCGCTGCTTAAGTGTATTGAAATTCTCTTTAAAAAGAAGGAGTTTTGTTAATTTTTTTACAGATTTCATTTATATGCTCTTCCCATGATAATTTATGATCTATTGTAATACCCAAAAATTTTGCTGAGGCTACCTGTTGAATATCATCAGATCCACAGTAAATGTCCTAATATAAAGGGAGGCAAGGGTCACAGGAGGCTTTTAATATGGAACTAGGAGATCCGTTCTACTCCGCAGCATTCATTTCAACAGTCTTGCACTACTTTTTTTTTTTCATATGACACTTTTTCTGATCGAATTTCTTCATGCTACGGACCTGAACAGACATTTACAGTACCGTTTCTTTAGGGTAAATGATGAAGTAGACTTATGAGATAAAATGTGTGGATGTCTGCCTGTCCCACCTTGGTAACGGTTTACCCAGCGTAAGGTTAAAAGGTCCCAGATGCAATTCTGAATAGCCAAGGTGAACAGCGAAACTCCACACATATCCGCTATACTATTTTCTGAAGTATTAACTCGACACGACTTGACTCAACAGTTTGATGCTGGTTGAATCTGTGGTGATAGGTCTATCGCAAGCTTGCAAACTCACTCCAAAGCTAGCAAATTTAAATTTCCACTGAATGTAGATTTCTGGAAGAAACAAAAACGTAAAAACACTTCTAGTGGGTGATGTAGGAGCTGCCGCGGACTTCTTTGCTGAATATATTTCATTTCAAAAAAATGAAGGAAATCGACCGGATAGAATGGCGGTTAAGTTTTCATAAATATTTCTAATATTCGCTTCGTCACTCATAACATTCCTCAGAATCAACCAATTTTACTATTAATACCTCAAAAGAAAGAACTTGATCCATCGAGTGCTCTTAGACCAAAACGAACTGCGTAGTTCAATTATAACCAAAGATACGATTGCTACAATGAGAAAAAATGAGAAGTAATATTGAATGTCCACTCATACCTTTCCTCAGAATCAGCTGATTCGAACAGTTAAGAGCTCAAATGAAAGAGCTTGATTCACCGAGTGCTCTTAGACCAGAACGACATGCGTACCTCTATTGGAACCAAGGATATGATTGCTTCAATGGGAAACAAAGTTGGAAACAGTTGGAAAAAGTTGAAAATATGGAATAATTTGAGGAAGGCGGAGTGAAGTGACTTGTAATACTTGATAACAAATATTTGCGTGAATACCTTTCAATTAAAAAGGAATAACGGAAATCGACCAGATAGAATAGCCGGACAGACTCGGTTAAGTTTTCATAAATATTTCTATTGTTCGCATCGGCACTCATAACATTCCTCAGATACAACCATTTTTAATACCTCAAAAGACAGACCTTACTCCACTGAGTGCTATTAGACCAAAACGAACTGTTTAACTCAATTAGAACCAAAGATATCATTGCTACAATGAGACAAAATGTAGAAAAAATGAGATGTAATATCGAATGTCCACTCATAACTTTCCTCAGAATCCACCGATTTGAATATTTAAGAGGTCATATGAAAGCACTTGATTCACTGAGTGTTCTTAGATCAAAACAACCTGTGTAACTCAATTAGAACCAAAGATATGATTGCTTCAATAAGATAAAAAGTCGGAAAAAATTGAAAACATCAAAAAATTTGAGAAAGGCGGACGTTAAGTGATTTGTAATACTTCATTACAAATCTGTGCATGAATATCTTTCATTTAAAGAAATAATGAAGGAAATCGAACGGATAGAATGGCTGACCGGACTGGCTTAAGTTTTCATAAATATTTCTAATATATAGAGCTGCAATAAGAAATATGTTGAAAAAATGAGATTAAATATCGAATGTTCACTCATAACTTTCCTCAGAATCATCCGATTTGAACAGTTAACAGCTCAAATGAAAGCGCTTAAGTCAAGCGCTTAGACCAAAACGACCTGCGTACCTCAATTAGACCCAAAGATATGATTGCTTCAAAGTTGGAATAAGTTGGAAAAAGTTGAAAAAAATCAAATGATTTGAGGACGGCGGAAGTTAAGAGATTTGTAATAATTGATAAAAATCTGTGCATGAATAACTTTCATTTAAAAAAAAGAATGAAGAAAATCGAACGGATAGAATGGCCGGACGGACTCGGATAAGTTTTCATAAATATTTTTAATATATAGATGATGAAAATTAATAAATGTAAAACAAAAATACTGGAATGCAGCCAAAATAAATCAGAAACCTCTACGGAGATCAAATTGGCAGGTGAAAAGCTGAAGGAAGTAGGAGACTTCTGTTACTTAGGAAGCAGAATAACCAGTGATGGACGAAGCAAAGAGGATATAAAAAGTAGGTTGGCTCAGGCAAAGAAAGCATTTCTACAAAAAAGGAATCTGCTGACATCGAATATAGATTTAGGTATTAGGAAGTCATTTTTGAAAGCCTTTGTCTGGAGCATGGCGCTCTATGGAAGTGAAACTTGGACTATTGGTGCAGCAGAAAAGAGGAGAATTGAAGCATTTGAAATGTGGTGTTACAGGAGAATGATGAAGATCAGATGGGTAGATAGGGTTACAAACAAAGAGGTATTAAGACGAGTGGGAAAGGAGAGATGTTTCTGGTGACTGCTAATGAAGAGAAGAGATAGGTTGGCAGGACACATACTAAGACACCCAGGAATAGCAAGCTTAGTTATGGAAGGAATGGTCGAGGACAAGAACTGTAGGGGTAGACCAAGGTTAGAATATGTTAAACAGATTGCCTCGGATGTAGGGTGTCGGAGCTATGTAGAGATGAAACGATTAGCTCAGGACAGGGAGGCATGGAGAGCTGCAACAAACCAGTCAAAAGACTGAAGACTCAAACAACAACAACATAGATGATGATGCTTCAATGAGAAAAAAAAGTCGGAAAAAGTTCAAGAAATCAAATAATTCGGGGAAGGCGGAAGTTAAGTGATTTGTAATACTTGATAACAAATCCGTGCATGAATACCTTTCAATTAAAAAAGGAATGAAGGAAATCGACCGGATAGAATGGCCGGATGGACTCGGTAAGTTTTCATAAATATTTCTAATATTCGCTTCGACACTCATCACATTCCTCAGAATCAACCAATTTAAATATTTAATACCTCAAAAGATAGCCCTTGATCCACTGAGTGCTCTTAGATCAAAACGAACTGTGTAACTCAATTAGAACCAAAGATATGATTGCAACAATGAGAAGAAATGTTGAAAAAATGAGATGTAATATCGAATGTTCACTCATAACATTCCTCAGAATCATCCGATTTGAATAGTTAAGAGCTCAAATGAAAGTGCATGAGTCACTGAGTGTTCTTAGACCAACACGACCTGCGTACCTCAATTAGAACCACAGATATGATTGCTTCAAAGTTGGAAAAAGTTGAAAAATCAAATAATTTGAGGAACGGCGGAAGTTAAGTGATTTGTAATACTTGCAGTAGCGGCTATTCAGGTGAAGAGAGTGAAGAGCCTCTTCACATGCCATCTCTTAAATAAAATAAACATTATTTTTTCTTATTTAAATAAAAATGTTGGCATTGTCTTGGGCTACTTTTTCACTTAGTGTACTGTTATTTCTACACTCCGTCGCTAGATGGTGCGCAAGCAAGGCTGCATGACGTCCTTGTAGCAGTTGTACTCCCTGTCGCTAGATTGTACTGCCGTAACTTGGAAGGAAGCAGGAGACGAAGTGTCTTGTTTATGTCAGCTACATCGTCTCGTTGCCATGGTAACCTGACGTCAGTTGTGACGTCATTACCTGCCGTTAGACAGACGAGTGAAGATGTTCCTGTGTCGGCAAGGCAATATCGTCTAGTTCAGTTGATGAAAGTTTACATTGCAACAGGCTTCTTTTTCTTTTATATTGAGGCTTTTATTTACTTTCCCAATGAATAGTATGTATTTATAACGTTATCTACCCTGTTGTTGATGAAGGTTGATGGCTTTTAGTGTATAATGTTTGCAGTGAAAGACACGTTACTAATTTTATTAGAAATTCCCTTCAGTAGGTGGAAAGATGAAGACAAAAAGGGATTTATTAATTAATTTATTAATTTGTGGGCGGCCAAAGAAATTAATAGAACTGTGCACTAAAGAAATAAAACCGGAAAGTCCTATAGCCTTCATCGCAAGGGATCTTGGTTCGAACAGTTCACATAGTTGTACAGTAGTTATAGAACTGTTCTGTTGGCCTTGCTTACTATACAGTAACAGTAACAAATTTCCAAAACATTACGCGCGGGTTGGACAAACACAAAGACAGTGAGCAACATTTAAAGAACCAGTTACCACTTAGAACACGCACACAAGCACGATATCTGGCACTTTACGGGAAAATGCAAGACTAAGTGCACTTAAATGTAATGTGAATGTGACTTTAAATAGGCAGATCCTGGGACTTGTGATTAGAGTTGTTCTATACTTAAAGTTTACAGGAACTCTCTTCTAGAGAGGAGGGCCGATAACCTAGATGTTAGGCCTCTTAAAGCAACAATTATCATCATCATCATCGTCTTCTAGAGGACATGACAAGACCTCTTTAAACCGTGTGCGCTTTAAGGAATTATTGAAGATACTGACATCTAAAAAGTCCTTAGAACCTCAAAATTATTAAAATAAAATTCAAAGTGTGTTCTCTGGAAATAACTGATGCAACATCAGAGTACATCAGGGATCATATTAAGGACCGACTTAATAATGTTGGAGCCTCCGTGGCTTAGGCGGCAGCACGCCGGCCTCTCACCGCTGGGTCCGTGGTTCAAATCCCGGTCACTCCATGTGAGATCTGTGCTGGACAAAACGGAGGCAGACAGGTTTTTCTCCGGGTACTCCGGTTTTCCCTGTCAAAAATTTAATTCCAGCAACACTCTCCACTATCATTTCATTTCATCTGTCATTCATTTCATCATTGCCCCAGAGGAGTGCGTCAGGCCTCGGCAGCCGGCACAGTTCATATCCTCGCTGCTAGATGGGGGGTGGCTTCATTCATTCCATTCCTGACCCAATCGGAGACTAGAAGCAGGCTGTGAATTTTCATTTTTTTCTTAATAATGTTCCGCTTTTTTCTATGCTAACGCATGGCTGTGATAAATTACAATTCTTAAATAAGTCTTATAGATTCCGACAAATTTGAGCTGTATAACAAACATAATCAACAATAGGCCTACCCCACATTTAAGAAATGAACTGTCACTCTTTTATGCTCATGAATCCTACAACGTAAAAATAGTCGGGAGAAATACATCAAGAACTCCGTGAATAGAAGAGACTTACAAACTTTTGCTTAAGGACACGACGTACTCTTGCATGATGAAAATATCGATTTTTTGATTTTGGCGCCATAAAATTCTTCATTCTTTTCTGAATCCAAATATATATAGTTTGTGTTTTTTTTATGTCTACAACTACCTTAAATTCGTTTCTTTTAAATTAGCGTCCCATGCTCTGAATAATTCACTTTTAACTTTGCCAGCTGTTTTCCGTTAATACTCATTTTCCATGTTTAGGTACCAATAACAAGGAAACCATTTAAGATAGAGGGCTAATTTTTTTACATTAACTTGCCTAATGGAGTACTTGAATATTAACCTATTTGCACTTCCAAAACATAGTAGGCATGGATTGGGAAGAGAAAAATTAATACATATTTTTGAATAAATTTAAAAAGAAAGAGTTCGGATTCTTTTTTCTTGCATTCTGTCCCAATAATAATGAAACAAAGTGGTTACCGGTACTCATCTGCCATAATCCATTCCAAGTGTGTGAACAGAATTTGAGAATATTTTATTGAAAAACAACTGAGAAATGTGTACCTGAAGCAAATTATACAACATTTTTTTGAAAATGTATCTGTCCAAATTTGTATTCATTTCACACATCCTATAAAAGCAAAGTAGCACTACATGGTCATAAACAGCTCAGAATATACCGCTTCTTATATGTGACAAGAATCATAGCTGTACCTTTAGCATAAATCCAGAAAATACTTAGTAAAGTGATGCCACAAAAATAGACTTTTTCATCGTGTAAGAGTACGTGGCGACCTTAATTGGGTACTGGCAATACCTTCTACAAGTGCATCAGTACAACGCAGTTTCTCTTGTTTGAAAAGATTCAATACTTTTGCATGTAACACAATATCTGACTCCAGAATTACATCATTGGCTATCTCCATAAATCGTGAATTGTAGTTGAAATTGATTGAAGACCTTCTATGAGGACATCATAGATAAGATTGCCAACCTTAGAGAACGGAGGATTCATTTAAGCTATACAAATAAGCGAGTTTGACTTTTTAGTGCGATAACTTATGTTTGGTTTGGTTTTAAGTACTAGGTTTTTAGTAGATATTTTAGCATTAAAATAGGAAAAGGATGTCAATATTCACAAACGCAAACATCATGCACTGATGAAATTAGGAGTTTGGCTCTTCACCTGATATTTGATCTACGAGCCGCCACTGAATACTTGATAACAAATCTGTGCTTGAATACCTTTCATTTAAAAAAAGAATGAAGAAAATCGAACGGATAGAATGGCCAGACGGACTCGGATACGTTTTCATAAATATTTGTAATATATAGATGAGGATGCTTCAATGAGAAAAAAAAGTTGGAAAAAGTTCAAGAAATCAAATAATTCGGGGAAGGCGGAGGTTAAGTGATTTGTAATACTTGATTACAAATCCTTTCAATTAAAACAGGAATGAAGGAAATCGACCGGATAGAATGGCCAGATGGACTTGGTTAAGTTTTCATAAATATTTCTAATATTCGCTTCGACACTCATCACATTCCTCAGAATCAACCAATTTAAATATTTAATACCTCAAAAGATAGACCTTGATCCACTGAGTGCTCTTAGATCAAAACGAACTGTGTAACTCAATTAGAACCAAAGATATGATTGCAACAATGAGAAGAAATGTTGAAAAAATGAGATGTAATATCGAATGTTCACTCATAACATTCCTCAGAATCATCCGATTTGAATAGTTAAGAGCTCAAATGAAAGTGCATGAGTCACTGAATGTTCTTAGACCAACACGACCTGCGTACCTCAATTAGAACCACAGAAATGATTGCTTCAAAGTTGGAAAAAGTTGAAAAATCAAATAATTTGAGGAACGGCGGAAGTTAAGTGATTTGTAATACTTGATAACAAATCTGTGCTTGAATACCTTTCATTTAAAAAAAGAATGAAGAAAATCGAACGGATAGAATGGCCGGACGGACTCGGATAAGTTTTCATAAATATTTGTAATATATAGATGAGGATGCTTCAATGAGAAAAAAAAGTTGGAAAAAGTTCAAGAAATCAAATAATTCGGGGAAGGCGGAAGTTAAGTGATTTGTAATACTTGATTACAAATCCTTTCAATTAAAACAGGAATGAAGGAAATCGACCGGATAGAATGGCCGGACTTGGTTAAGTTTTCATAAATATTTCCAATATTCGCTTCGGCACACATAACATTCCTCAGAATCAACCAATTTAAATATGTTGTTGTTCTTGTTTCCTATGGCTAGCCCGGAATCCAATCCATCAGCTTTCTTGCATTCCAATAGAGTTGTGTGAGGTTTCCAGAAGTTCTAGCAGTCACATCAAGTTTGTTGCAATGTAGCAGGTGCCCCTTATCCATTTTACTTCCAGGTTCGTGACAAAGTGTGCATTCTTCAGGTCTCAGGATGTTGATTCGTTTCAGATGAGCTGCAAGGCAGTCATGGCCAGTGTTAAGTCTGAAGAAGGCTACAGCTTCTCTTCTTGGTGTTAATTATATTGATCCCATTTAGCATCAATGTCCTTCCATAATTTGGTTTCTGCTGTTTTCTTTGCCATTTCTTCATACCTGTTTTCGATAGTATTTTTCAAGATCCTTTTTGCTGACATAAAATCAGTCTGACAGGTTGTAGTAGTGTGGTACCTTTTTTTTGCTAATTTAATACCTCAAAAGATAGACCTTGATCCACTGAGTGCTCTTAGACCAAAACGAACTGTGTAACTCAATTAGAACCAAAGATATGATTGTAACAATGAGAAAAAATGTTGAAAAAATGAGATGTAATATCGAATGTTCACTCATAACTTTCCTCAGAATAATCCGATTTGAATTGTTAAGAGCTCAAATGAAAGCGCTTGAGTCACCAAGTGTTCTTAGACCAAAACGACCCGCGTACCTCAATTAGAACCAAAGATATGATAGCTTCAAAGTTGGAAAAAGTTGAAAAAATCAAATAATTTCAGGAAGGCAGAAGTTAAGTGATTTGTAATACTTGATGACAAATCTGTGCATGAATACCTTTCATTTAAAAAAAGAATGAAGAAAATCGAACGGATAGAATGGCCGGACGGACTTGGATAAGTTTTCATCAATATTTTTAATATACTGTATATGTCAGACTATAGCACCTGACATAACTGTGTGAGTTCTAGCCTGCCAAACATTCTAGTTGAGCGGTCTGACTGACACACCTCAGGCTTGATTAATGGGAAATCTTTATACATACCGGTAACTCATATGTTATCAGGGTATGAACTAACTTCTTTGTCCAATACTTCAGACTCCCCAACCAATTTAATTGGACATTGACTACCTGAAAAGCATTTTTCTTCAAATATTACTAGGCAATACTAAAAAATAGCTTCTAAATTTTCTAGGTCTAAACCAGCCATCTCAAGTGGGACAGCAGATTTTGAGTATGGTGAACAATGTGTTGCCATGGCAAGCATCGGCCTGGCCCTGCTTAACATCTCTACTTCGATTTTAGTATTTGAATGGCACATTCTGGTTCCGTATTGATGAAACAATTAGTATAAAACGAAGTCCCCGATTCTTGGATGTTACGGGTAAACTCGAGAACCACTGGATGGATTTTGATGCGGTTTTCACCATTCTGTAAAGGATATCTTGAGGATGATTTCTGTAGAAAATAATTTATTTATGATCAAAGGAAGCCAAGCAGTGAAGATTTCAGTGGAAAAGTAAAAAAAAAAAAAAAAAACCTGGCATCCAAGCGCTTTGTACGCTTACGCTGGGCAAACCGTTAAAAATATCTAAATACCATGAGTATAAGAATTGTTCAGCATGAAAAGTTCTACAAAAAAGCCCGGGAGAGTATATCTCTATCTTCAATACATCGCCTACTATAAGTGTTTTTACGATTTCATGTCTTCCAACAATCTCCATTCAGTTACTGAGGTGACAGTTTACGAGCTAGCAAGGAGCGAGTCGATCACCCCAGTTACAGCTTAGCTAGCGGTCGAGCTTATTGCCCCAGATACAGCCAGCAGCAAACTGTCGAGTCGTGTTGAGTTAAAAACTTTAGAGAAGAGTGGTTGTATTTGGAGTTTCCCTGGAAGTGCAACTCGGCTTTTCTTCATTTCGCCTGTGAACTTTTCGTTCCGCAAAATTCACAGTCAAGTTAAGATTGGACGGAAGGGGGATTTGTGCTTCATGCACCTCGCCATTCTTAAATTATATCTGACAAGAATTTGTTGCACATGTATCTCCATGATAATATAATTAATAGTCCAGTCAGTGATTTTTACCCATCATGCCGAGACGGAAAACGGATATTGGTCGTTGTTCATTGACATTGGAAAAAAAAAAACCACTTATCAAGTAAAGCATTCATAACTGTTCCCGGACGAAGCTGGGTCGGGTTGCTAGTAGTGCATGAAGAGATGATAGTATTGTATGCAGGGTGGTACAGGCAATGACCTGGTGAATGTCTTGCATTACCAGCTATCCACTTGATTAATACCAGTACCTCTGTAACGACGTAAAATGTTTACTAAAAATAATAAATACTAGTTGAAACTCGTCAAAACATGATGGTCATTGGGAAAATATTGACCGAAAGATATTCTTATATGCATTCTTTGTACGATTACAAAGAAAGATAGGCTTTGCAACATATAACTGGCCATGACTGAAAACTTGATGAGGCAAATAGAGGCCTACACGTTACAGAGTTTCCCATTGAACTTTATTGAGTGTCATAAAGTACGGTATGCCAACCGAATTGGAAATTGGTGCCTCTTAAAAGAAAATGGAAGTGTTTTGTCGGATGGTGTTTAAATCAAGTCGAAGGATTAGAGCTCTCTGCCCAATATTATCAGCACTTATTATTTCCAAATCCAAGCAATTTTCATACATATTTCTTACAATTAATCTTGCTCCATTTAGGAGCCCTTGAGAGACCTCAGATTTCTAAGGAGCATATATATGGCTCGAATTTTAGAGCACGAGTATGTGGAGGCAAATTACTTAAATCCAAGGAATTAAAGAATTCTGTACGAAATTGAAGTAGCTGGCTTTGATCTTCATTATTTAATCTGTTAACGCTGATCTATATTTTTGAACTCCTGGTTATAAGTTCAATGACTTCATTAATTTCATTACAGTGTTCATTTTTTGGTGTAAGAATGAAAACTTTCGATACATTTATTATGTATGTAAGCGGCGCATTTTAGCGAAGGGCCAAAGAGAAGAGTATTTACTACAACTGTGAATAACTGTTTGGCGAGAAGCGTGCGGCACAACAGGCGAAACCTACCTGAAGTCTCCTCCAAGAGCAATAAGTTTCCCACAAAAAGGAATCTTTTAGAAGTCGATTCACACATTAATAATGTGAACATTTACCATTGGGGCTTCATCCCATATTATGAGCCATGCTAATCGAATATTGTCAGCTGGAACAATGAACACTCATTTAATTTGAGAAGTACGGTATTTTGAATGTTGAATATAGGGCTTATGCTCTTGCAAAATATAGTTTAAATTGGGAAGTGTGCTCTCCCAGATGCGAGAATTCACCCGATTTACAAACCTCACTTGATTAGCTTCTGAGGAGTCTAATATATACAACGGCCGTAAGAACCGTCGCTTATATTTTTGGAATATAAGGAATAAAAAATGCGATGATGTGATATTCGAGAAATTTTAGAACAATATGGACCGTATTCATGTGGCATGGTAACATTGGTACCAAAGGAAACAAAGGACATAGCATTGTTGTACAGCCGAATATTATTTCTGAAATTCCTTGAGATATCATCTCCAGTGAAAAATTCAGGTATTTTATATTCCGGCATATCAATTTTACCATCACGACAGCAAAGGCCAAAGTAACCAAGCGTTGACTTCTCACAATAGAAATACAAGGCAGAACAATGCTTACATTTGTTCGTCAAGGACCCTACACTGTACGGCATAATATCTGGAATTGTTCCTGAAATGGCATATTTATATTGGATTTTAAAAGTGGCTTCGTATTTTGTCCACTATTTTGCATCTATTTGTAGTTTACATACAACCGGCCAATGTTCCTTTTCATCGAACGGGGTTTTTATAGTAGCATTTCTCCCAAAATTAACGTCGTATTCGATAACACTATACTGCCCTGCATCAATGGTGCCGCTAAATATTAAATGACAAAGAATACTTCCAATGCAAAAACAACAGCGTGGTTAGACTCATTGTTATGTATTCTAATCAAATAATCAATAAACAATTGGCTTATACAATGAAGTTCAACATGACCAGTGAATTCACTGACCAGAGACTTTCATATTCAAGTTGGTTGCTGAGGAGAATGCAATGAGATTGATCACCAATAATAAAATCGTTATAATTATCCTTGCCAGCAACAATTCTTTCAATAGTTTGCAAATGCAGCTCAGGGTGATGTTCTTCATTTTGATATAAACAATACGAAACTGCTCTACACAAGCAATTTCCATCACCTGTTATAGGCACAATCCTTTGGTTTCTATGACAGCAAATTATGCAGGTGAGCATAGAATCACTTCGCCATCTACTGGATGAGTATAGACTCACTTTTCCAGCCACTGTAATGGAGGCAGTTTTAGAATTATATGTCCCGTGCATGTCAAAAAACGTATTAACACAGGGAATGCATATTCGTAAGACTACATTCTTGGCTATTGCCCTGGTGATTCGGATTCGATTCCCTGCTCTGCCAAGAAATTTAATTCTGGCCTGAGGGCTGGAACGGGGAGCACTCAGCCTCGAGAGGTAAAACTGAGGGGAGATAGGATCGATTCCAACCTCAACCATCTTGGATGTGTTTTTCTTTGGTTTCCTACTTCTACTTCAGACAAATACCGGGATGGTTCCTTACGTAAAGCCTCGGCTTTTTCCTTCCCAATCCCCACTTTAGTTACAGTTACACACATTAATACAGCCATCACAATAACTCAGGTTATAAGAGAGAATATTACACACACACCAAAGTACACGGGGCTGAGTGATCACGATGTCAAAGCCCCTGAAATAAATTATATTCACCATTGTCTCTCACGGCGAAAGCGATTGTGCACACGTGTGACTGGCATACTACATTTTTCTTTAATAATTTAAAAGTATATGGCAATGTAAATCGTGGAGAATTCGTTACTTTACGGGAATGATAAAAGTAAAACATGTTTTGACAATGGAATAACAATAGCAAGAAAAAAAACAACAAAAAAAAACATATCTGAGGTAGGATTCGAACACCTTCGACAATTCATGATAGAATCTTTAGTCTGGAGCGTTAGCACCTGAGCCACATAGACAATGGAAAGAAAGCGCTATAATAAGCTACCTAAACAGCATACACACTCAACTGCCAGTTTAAGTTATTCAATATTTCCAAAATGTTATAATTATATTCCAGTTTATATCGTGGAAACATTATAAACAATATTCCCCTCCTTTATAATTCTCAGAAATAATTATCACATTAATAGGTGGTGGACTTCTCACCACCATCTGTCATGAGCCAAGGCGATTGTGCTCATGCGCGAGTGGCAAGAATTATGCATTTTTCTTTATAAATTTAATAGTCTGTGTACAAACTTAACAGAAATTATAGTTACCCTTCTGAAGAATAAAATGCCATATTGCAATGGGATGCTGATAATCTGAACTAATTGGGACTCGAGTATTTAGGATTATCAAGCAAAACAGTAAATTAAAACTTGAAAAACAGAAAAAGTTTAATAATTAAAAATTCCCTCGGCATGCCAGAAGGTGAAGGTAGATTTCACCAGGCAAAGAAAAATAATTTGAACTCACTAAATTTGCCAACTGTTGCATACCTACAAACGTTCTACAGGTTTAGCATACAAGAATTATATCTTCTTATAATTATACTAGCTGAACCTGGCATTTACTGCAACGCCAATCAAAGAAAGTGTTGGCGTTGTAATTTTGTTTCTTGAAGTGCTCTTGGATACACAATATTTTTCTTCAATTTCCACTATCTGCCTCCAAACTATCGTAAAATGGATTAATTAATTTAGAAACATTCGTGGGTACATCCACAACACCTCACCAAAGTTTCATTGCAATCGGATGAATGGCATAAAAACGCATACGGAATTTCGTTTATACGATTCGTGCGCTGTCACTCATTTGTCGAATCAACTCGTTCGCTACCTACTGTGAAATGGATTTACTAAGTTAGTGAAACCTTCACGTAAGTGTACACAACAACTCATTAAAATTTCATCACAATCGATGAATGGTAAATGAACGCAAACAGGATTTTGTTGAACCCCTTCACGCATCGTCACTCATGTGTTGCATCTACTCGTGCGCTAAATATTGTAAAATGGATTTACTTAGTCGATAACCTTCCCTGGCGTGTACACAATAACTCATCAAAGCTTCATCGCAATCGGATGAATGGCATATGAACGCATACAGGATTTTGTTTAAACGATTCGCACGCCGTCACTCATTTGTTGAATGCTACCTATTGTAAAACGGATTTACTAAGCCTGAAACCTTGCCTGGAGTGTACTCAAGGATCCATCAAAGTTACATCGCAGTCGGATGAATGGTATATGAACGCATACGGGACTTTGTTGAAACGATTCGCGTGCCGTCGGTTGAATCTACTCGTGCGCTACCTATTGTAAAATTCAAGTACTAAGCCAGAAACCCTTTCTGGAGTGTACAAAACAATTCACCAAAGTTTCATCGCAATCGGATGAATGGTATATGGACACATACGGGACTTTGTTGAAACGCTTCGTGCATCGTCACTCATTTGTTGAATCTACTCGTGCGCTACCTATTGTAAAATGGATTTACTAAGCCAGAAACTTCCCTGGGGTGTACATAATATCTCATCCAAGTTTCATCGCTATCGGACGAATGGTATTTGAACGCATATGGGACTTTGTTGAAACGATTCACGCGTCGTCGTTCATTTGTTGTATCTACTCGTGCCCTACCTATCGTAAAGTGGATTTACTAAGCCAGAAACTTTCTATGAAGTGTACACAACATCTCACCCAAGTTTCATCGCTATCGTACGAATGGTATACGAACACATACGGGTCTTTATTGAAACGCTTCGCACGTCTTTGCTCATTTGTTGAATCTACTCGTGCGCTACCTATTGTAAAATGGATTTACTGAGCTAGAAACCTTCCCTGGAGTGTACACAACATCTCATCCAAGTTTCATCGCAATGGGATGAATGATAGATGAACGCATGTGGGACTATGTTGAAACGAATCGTATGCCATTTTGTTGAAGCTACTCGCGGGCCATCTATTGTAAATTGAATTTAATATGCCTATAAATTTTTCGGGAGTGTGCACAACAACTCACCAAAATTTGATCGCAATCGGATGAACTGTATATGAACGCATCGCCATCACTCATTTGTTTAAACTACTCGCGCGCTATCTATTGTAAATTGGTTTAACTATGCCAATAACCATCCCGGAAGTGTGCATAACAACTCACCAAAATTTGATCGCAATCGGATGAATTGTTTATGATCGCATAAAAGACGAACAGACATTCTTTTTTATATACATACAAGCTGTTCCCGGCATGCGTTGCAATGCCAATCAAAGAAAGTGTTAGTGTTGTAACTTTGTTTCTTGAAGTGCTTTTGGATAAACAATTTTTTTTTCAATTTCCTTTAACTACCTCTAAACTTACGTAAATGGATTAACTAATTTTGAAACATTTGTGGGAGCGTGCAAAACAACTCACCATAGTTTCATCGCAATCGGATGAATGGCATATGAACGCATACATAATTTTGTTTAAACTATAGATATGCCAACGGCCTGGCCATGTTGAAACACCGGATCCCATGAGAACTCCGCAGTTAAGCAGTATTGGGCATAGTTGGATCTTGGATGGAATGCCGGTTTAGTGGGACCACACACTGTTGGCGGGAAAAGGAGGAGCGGAAAGGCACAGGCCACCCTACCGCACGTAAACTCCGGCTGATGATAGCCTCTTCGGAGGCACGGACCTGCCTTCGGGCAGAATACCAATAATAATGGATATGTAAATTATACATAAACGTTTGAACTGACGGTAGTTTTGCAGTCTGGGGGATATGAAACACAAAGATATGTCGAAATTTTCCAGAAGTCGAAACATGGTACCCATTGCAATGAAATCTACCTAAAAGGAGTAGGGCCTACAATATTGTTACCTACCTTAACAAAACAATGACATTTATTCTCCACCATTTTCAAATGTTGTGTCTTCAATCTTCTCATCAAAATGAAATTTTATAAACTATTTTGGATTGGAAAAGTAGGGTGCAATGATTATACCATGGCAACGAATATTCCAGGAAATGTGGAAAATCCAGTAAAAGCACAGATTCTTTTTAAAAGAGAACCTCATTTTGGAAAGCATGTTCTACTGTACTGTATTACTCTGTTGTATTGTGGTTCTTTTTGACTTGAGTACTTTCATGAAAAGAGGGCATTCTATGAAAATTATGCCACGATGTCGTGTGTACTTCAGAAGGCAGTGAAGTTAGAAACATGGTGTGCAGATATTTAATAAGTTATAGATAGTGAGAACTGTCCCAACTATCCAGAATCACTCGAATTCTTATTAAGAGGGAATTAGCCAGCATTTGTCACATTTAAAAATCATTAATATGCATATTATTTTACATCTTCAATTTTGGCCTACTGTGGATCAGGGAAGCAATTGGCTTGCTGGTTAGCCCTTCCTTCTACTCTCAGAAGTACTTCGTACTTTCACTGTGGTTCTTCCTCCTTTCCTCTGACCAGGAGGCGTTCTTGCTTTTTTCCTTTTTTATCGGAACCCTTTAAAAGGAATCAATCTTAGTTCGAAACGTATCTCAATTCCAAATCTCTTTTGGATTGATCATTTTTCTTCCATGTCCTGTCTAGTTTCCCCTGCCCATTTTGCAATCACCTACTTCTCGGTTATGTAGTTGAAGATTTTCTTTGTTAGTGACTCTCAGCCATTCTCGTGAGGTGTCAATAAAACTTCAGTCTCCTCTTGCGTGTAGAGCCTGTAATCTTCTTTGCCTGTCTGTACACAGTTCGCTCCACCGTTTTCAACCGGTGAGCTCCGTATGTGCAGTTGTACAGAGGACAGTCTGCAAGCCTCAGGCACGTGCAATTCATACGTAAGTTGTCAATAGCGCGGAGAGCTAGGCTGTGTCATAATCGTGCTGTGTGCTCTGTTGATGACGAATTAATGAAAGAGTAGACTGATATTTGTCGTCGTTTTCTTCTAGTTCATTGGGTGCGTGTTGTGTTACTTATAGTGGAGATTGTGCGTTAATGTGCTGAGCAAAATGCCACCTATTCAATCAAAAGTTCACAGCCAAACTTGTGCAGTTATTTGTTTATGAAAAGTAAAGAAGCGTTGAGTCAAGTCTTAATTCCTCTTAAAAAAGTGCAGGATAGAGTGGTAGCTGCAATAAAAGTGCCAGAGAGGACCATTAAAGGATTATTAAGGAAGCAAGTGTGAGGAACAGAACACCTCATTTGGAGCACCAGGTATGGACACCATTCAATGTACTGTACATTACACCATATGGGGTTCAAGTGGGGAAAAAAAAAACACCAAGGAATAACAGAGCCGTTTTAATAGGAAGGATATTCGATCTGGCGCTTATCATATTTATGCACAATAGATAAGTGTAGGGAGGAGGGCAGGCCTATTTATGAAGTTTTTTTTTTTTTTTTTTTTTTTTTTTTTAGCGTATGGCTTTTTTTTAGTGCCGGGAGTGTCCGAGGACATGTTCGGCTCGCCAGTTTTGTAGCTGCTTCGAGACGGACACCCAATGGGTGAGCTACAAGTACCGTTGGGGAGGGAAGGAGGGAAGTTGGAATGTAAGGACGAGGAGTTGGAAGGTAGCGGCTGTGGCCTATAGTTAGGGACCAACCCCGGCATTTGCCTGGAAGGAAGATGGGAAACCACAGAAGACCATCTTCAAGGTTGCCGGCGGGGGAATTCGAACCTCCCCGCCTCCCGGATGTGAGCGACTGCCATCAGTCATGCCGTAACGACCACGGCTAACTCACCCGGTATTTATGAAGATGAATCATATATTCACAGCAGTTACAGGCGAACAATAAGCTGGTGTGATGACAGTACCTCAGGATTGTTGTTCCCTACATCTAACTCACGCTGGGGGTTGAGCAAGATTTGTTCCCGGTGAATTTTTAATGTTTAAGTCCAACATAAAACCGGGAGACTATCATCTAAAAACTACAACAAGTAGTTCCGTGAAGAACTAAATAGCCTATTTTCATATATCCTACTTATGTTAATTGCCTCCATCAATATACAAAATTTCAGTTTGATTGCTGTGATAGATTCGTAGATATTGGAAATAATCTAAATATTTTAGATGGTCGTCATGTTGGATTTATATATATGTAGGCCACAGAGATATGTACTGTCATCGCGGCAGGAGATGGCAGTTGAACACGCTGTGACGGGGTGCGGGGGGTCTTACAGTACGCATGCGCGGTCCACCTATTCCTAACTTAAATATATCGGCTACCCGCATGCCAATGGTTATTATTGCAACAGACGACATGCAGCTAGTGAAAGAAGGAATGTGCTGAGTGAGTGAAGCAAGTAGTGAGAAACTGAATGTTTTTGGAATGCGCGATATGCAGTGAGCGGGAAGACCTCTGCAGTTCAAACCCAACTGCCAACTCCTGGCGCGATATCAGTACTATTACATGAAGATTATTGCATAGGTGTACTATTCAACTTCAATCGCATGATTAGGACACAAGAAATAAAACCTTAAATTTAAAATTTTGCATGGCCACCATCTTGAGGTCATGTAAACAATTGAACTAGATTAGATATCAGTGCATTACAATGTGTATAAACATTTGCTGTACCATGTTTCACTGTGCTCGGATGGTCAAATCGCGAGAAAAGTATACTTAAATGTTTCAACTTCTCTTGGCCACCATGTTCGTTTTGTACTTAACAGGTTTTTGAAAGTCACACAGGCGAACTTCTAGTAGTGCCCTTTATCACCGTACAAAATTTCAGGGTGATATCAGAAATAGTTTCGGAGATATAGAATGTCGGTGAAATATTTCGCACAGCCGCCATGTTGGATTGCTGAGTCATAATAAAATTTAGAGGACACGGTCGGGGTCGGACAAAATAGTAATATGACGTTACAGAGTTTCATTGAAATCGCTCCAGCTGTTTAGATTGTATTAGGAGGGGACACACACGGACGGACAAAAGGTGATCTCATAAGCCTATTTCTTCATAAATGAAAATGGGCTGGAAAGTAGTTAATAAGGAGAAATTAATCCCTAATTTACCACCATGATCAGTTTTAGCTATTGACAATGCTCCATACCGTAACATTCACTCATCAGTCAAATAAAACTAACAGCTAATGGCCAAAGCAGGTGCTGAGGACTGGAGTTATTGTATTTCAACAATCTTAAAAAGCCACTGATTAGAGTTAAGCTTCAACCTACCATTTCTTGGTGTTAAAGATGTCTGCAATATGTCTCATATCACATGCAATATCATCATTCTGCTAAGAAACATTTGATGATGCATTGAGCTGAACGAGAGGCATGACACATCAGCTGTTCGCTTATCTCAAAGGCTGTCAAACTCCAGTCTAACTTGTGAAATAAGAGGACCTGGCTGACAAAACATCGGTTAGCGGCTTCGGTGGCGTAGTTGGTAGCATGCTGAACTGCTGTGCCCAAGATCGTGGGTTCAAACCCGGCCGAAGTCGTCGGATTTTTTAAGAGCATTAAAATCCTTCAGTTTGCGTTCCTACGGAGGGGAAGTAAAGCCGGCGGTCCTATGTAATAGATTTCTTCATCTTCTTCTGCCTTATCCGATGTGGACGTTGGTTACCACCATGGCTAACACCTTCTTATCGTGTGCAATCCTGAAGCGTTCCATGGAAGACAACCCAAACCACGTTCATCGCATTTCCTGTATATGCGATTATGGATAACTTTGAGAAATATCTTGAGCACATGGCTCATAAGACTGATTGTCCTGAAGTCATTACATGACTTAGCCATCGGTTTCTTCGGAAGTGCAATAAATGTAGACAAGAGCCAGTCTTCTGTTAATATGGCCGTGTTATATATCTTGTTATACAATGTAGTGAGTGTCACAATGCTATCATCATCCAAGATCTTCAATAATTCCACTGGAATGTCATCTTGACCAGGAGCCTTACCATTTTCGCTATCCTAATCACATATTTCACTTCATCCACACCAAGGAATAACAGAGCCGTTTTAATAGGAAGGATATTCGATCTGGCGCTTATCATATTTATGCACAATAGATAAGTGTAGGGAGGAGGGCAGGCCTATTTATGAAGATGAATCATATATTCACAGCAGTTACAGGCGAACAATAAGCTGGTGTGATGACAGTACCTCAGGATTGTTGTTCCCTACATCTAAAGGACAGAGAGTTATCTGGAGTGTTGTTGTTGCATGACAATGCCAGACCCCATACTGCGAATGACACGCAAACTCTAATCAAGAAATTTGGATGGGAACAGATGGACCACCCACCGTACAGTCCTGACTTGGCGCCATCGGCAGATTACTGAAGTGTACGGTCCTAACATAATGAGTGACAGTAAAGTGCGCAAGTGGGTGCGAGCCTTTAATGAAGGACAGGAAAATGTGCACGATGAACCCGCTCTGGCAGACCATCAGTGATTTCAGACGAGTTGGTTCATGCGGTTGACGACAAAATTTGTGAAGATCGACGATTCACTATTTCAGGGACAACGATCAATAAAACCTACTACGCTACCCTGACTAAACTTCGACGTGCAATCCAGAATAAGCAACGTGGTCTTTTGTCGTCTGGAGTGTTGTTGTTGCATGACAATGCCAGACCCCATACTGCGAATGACACGCAAACTCTAATCAAGAAATTTGGATGGGAACAGATGGACCACCCACCGTACAGTCCTGACTTGGCGCCTAGTGATTTCTACCTGATCCGCTACCTAAAGGAGTTTCTTGATGGCAAGTGCTTCGACACAGATGATGAAGTGAAAGAAGCTGTTAAAGACTGGTTAGCTTCGCAGGCGGCCGAGTTCAAGTGCCAAATGTGTAAATAAGTATGGAAATTTTGTAGAAAAATAGAGAAAGACGTAAGGAATGTCAAGAAAACAATTGTTTTGGAAACAATTTTGATTTTGGATGTTTCTTTTTTTTTTACCGGACCTTAGTTTTGGAATAGCCCTCGTAGTTCTCGCAAACCTGTAATTTTTCTTCTACTTCAAATACCACGTTACCTAGACTATCAACTAAATTGACTGTGTTTCTTTTCCTGTGTCTACCTGAGACTTCTTTGATTTTCTTATGGACCTGGAAAACATCATACGGTATTTACTATTAAGTTCTTCAATTTCTTTGCACCTATCTGACATCCAAGCTTCCTTGGCTTGTCTGAACTTATTTTTTATTTTTTATGAATCTATGAATCAACCAATATTCTTCATTATTCCTTCTTTTGACTTCTCTTCGTCTACTCATTCGATTCAATATTTCATCCGTCATTCATGCCTTCCTTTTTTATGTTGTTTCTTATTCGTAAGAAAATGCTTTCCAACTCTCTTCATTGAGGTTTTAAAGTTGTCCCAAAGTTCCAAGGGCTGCATGTCATTTGAAGTCAATGTCTTAAGATCAGTGGCAAAAGCAGCAGCCACCTGTGACCTTGTATTTATTTCCCAAAGGGCATCAGTATCATATTTCTTTTGTGTTGTTTTTATAGGAATCTTGTTAAGCCGGACACAGATTTGGCTAATGAGAGGATTGTGGTCAGAAGGAACATCTGCTCCTGGATAGGTTTTTGCAAAAACCACGCTGTTTCTAAATCTGTTTTTAATTAGAATGAAATCAATTTGATTTCTTATTATGTTGTCTGGACTATCAGCAGGTGCTTTCCATGTATCAAGTCTCCTAGCAGGAAGCTTAAACCAAGTATTAGCAATGACAAAGTTCTCCTCTCTACAAAACTGCACTAAACGATCCCCTCTATTGTTTCTTTGTCCGATACCCCACTGGCCCACAATGTGTTCTTCAGAACCTTTCCCAACCTTTGCAATAAAATCTCCCATAACAAGGGTTACATCATGTTCTTTGGTGTCTTTGAGGACGGTCTGAAATTGGGCATAGAATTCCTCAACATCTTCATCGCTTTTGTCACTAGTAGGGGTATACACTTGAATGAGATTAATGTGGGAAGATTTCCCATGTAACTTTAACATCATTATTCTACTGGAGAATGGTATACAACTGATAACAGCAGACTGCAAACTTTTGTCAACTATAAAACCCACTCCATGCAGATGCCTGGCATCATTATTACCACTGTAATATACCATGCAATCCTCTACATAACAATCTCCTGTCTCCGGACATCTCATCTCACTAATACCCATTTTGGACACATTCATCCTCTTCATCTCATGAATACCGGGTGGGTTAGCCGTGGTCGTTACGGCATGACTGCTGGCAGTCGCTCACATCCGGGAGGCAAGGAGGTTCGAATCCCCCCCGCCGGCAACCTTGAAGATGGTCTTCAATGGTTTCCCATCTTCCTTCCAGGCAAATGCCGGGGTTGGTCCCTAACTATAGGCCACAGCCGCTACCTTCCAACTCCTCATCCTTACAATTAAACTTTCCTCCACAGGCAACACTCCACACGCGACGGTACGTGTAGCTCACCCAATGGGTTTTACTCAAATAGCTGAACTCTCGGTGCCCCTTCCACCAACAACCCTGTTCCAAAAATCCATTTTCTCCACTGTAGTTACCGTTGAGGACTTCACTCATAACCCTGAGCTTGGGCCCTCCGAATTTATGACCCCTGGAGAAAGGGTGTCCCAGCATTTTAAAGACCCCACGAGTTGGGCTGCCTGTTGATCCGCGGGTCATTTCCGAGGTGTCTGAACCAGCCCACACCTCAGTGGGCCCCTATTCGCAACCTGGGGACGCGCCCTCTAGGGATTAACAGGCTCCCCCGAGGGGTCGTAGATTTATGGCATGTAAAAGATCCTTCCACTAACTAAAATTGTGTGAAGCTAACTTTCTAGGTTAGATTTCACTGAAATGCTCTATCAAAGTTCCAACGTTCACCACTAGGTGTCAGTGACATCTGGTAGCGAAAGTTGGAACTACTTGAAATTGAACGGAACTTGTAGCTTACCCCATGGGTGTCTGCCTAAGTAGCTACAGCCTCCAGTGAGCCGAACATGTCCTCGGACACTCCCGACACTATAAGTCATACGCTAAATAAATAAATAAATAATCTCAGGCTGAATTCTTCCTTTTTCTTCCAGGTTTTATAGAGCAATTCAGAGTTTCTCGAAACTGTTTCACAGTCTCTAGCACTGTGGAGTATGGAGCACCAATGGTTGCAGCGGTGGCTGTGTACATCATCAATCCGAGTGATGATGACTCTGCAATTCTTAGGGGGTTCAGGTACCTTATTTTGACACAGCTTTCGTAATGAAATAAAGACTAATCTCTGTTATTCATTTCCAAAAGGTTGTTAATCTTCCCTTAATAGAAGGTAGGCAATAACACTGAAAAACAATTATATCAATGTTTATGCAGGCCTAGCCCAGGTGTTCAGACCATCCCAATAAATCAATTTGTTACGAGATAAAAGTGAAGATACGAAGTAATCAAGATTTCAGTCTCCACCTAATGCATTCGATAGAGCAATTAGCCATACTTACCATCAATAAAAATCCATGAAAATGACATTCAAACTCAAAATTACCAGAAAATTCAAAATGACCTTTTTCTTTGGTGAGTAATTGGTCACAACAATTTGTTTTTTAAAATATGCTTACTGACAGTGTAACGTGTTTTTCGTGGGGTTTTTATGCAACTGGCATAAGTCAGTAGGAAGCCATTCTATATTTATTTACGCGGCAAATTGTTCAGCCAAGAGAATTTTTCATGTTAATTTATTATTATTATTAATTTATTATAATTATTATTAAGGTATTTTCGGAGCATTTTATAAAAATTATAAGCATACAGATAGGTTTTCTATGTCTTAGAAAAAGCTATCAAGCAAATTATTACGAACGACGATATCATAGAAAATTATCTGATTACGGAATTTTACGGAGTTTTGTCAGTTAGGGTATTTGAGAGAGATGAGTCACGGGGAATTCAAATACAAGCTTAATCTTGTCAGGAAGTATGACGCAAGGCTGGGTCGCATCATGAAGAAAAGGCGAATAGTTGGAACGGAAATCGACTTCATCATCGCCGCGCCGAGTGTAATGAACTAGAGGAGGGGAAGTAGCGGGGTGGCAGAGCCAATCAGTGAGGACCACGCAAGCTACAAGTCGGCTGAAGAGTGGGGGAGCCGACAGGTGCATATATCGTTCGACGCGCCGTGGAACCGGGACAATCTGTGAAATACTTGACAAGTATGGGTGTGCGTAGGTGTGGCTCCGATGTTCGGTGGAGTTAGCAAGAATCTATATAGAATTTAACGAGTACGGTTGTACGCGGGAATCGCTCCGATGTTCCGGGGATTGGAGGACTAACTTTTGTAAAACTTAACCAGTGCGGTTGTACGAGTGTTTGGGTCCGAGGTACGGACCATAGAATTATCTAATCTACCAGAATCTCATCAAACATCGACGAAGATGACATCCAGGAGACTGTGGGAAGCTCACAGCATCATCCAGTACGAGGGAAAGGCTTCGGGCATTTCCAGTGGTAAGCGCTAATGACGCAGAAATACGCAATCTCTCATTTCTCTTGGTTTTATATTTCATATTTCAGTAACTTCATAGCTTGGGAATAAGAGTAAAATCAATAATTTATCAGACTCCGTTTTCACGTAATTTTCTATCGGTAATATTAAAATCCCAACGCTCCAATTTAAATTTTAAACTTATTATTATTATTAATTTTGCTATACTTGTTTTATATAATAAATTCATTTCTTTTACAATGCAATCTTTGCTTTCAGTAGGTAGCATTAGATATAGACCAATTCCTTCTCCTGATACAATTGTTTGTTGGGTTAATGATCAAATCATACCACGATCTGAGTGAATAGAGTCTTGAATGTGTTCTGCCAGAGCTAGACGTTGTTAAATACAAATTTAGATTTCAACATTGCGTTGAGGTCTTGGCGCCCATTAAAACAACATAGCTTAGGCAAAGGTAAACAGTTACATTTCTCACCCAACAGTTAGGGGCTAGCAAAACGTTTCATTTGTCGCCGACAACTTGGGGCTGAAAACCTAATAACATTTGTGGAAGGAGAAGGGTATATATTTCTGTGCCTGTATTTTGGGGGTTATTTGTCTGTATTAGTGTATATCATTATGGGGGATGAGAAAGAAAGACAGATGAGGTTACGTAGTGGTCATCAACGGGAGAGTGATGATACGAGCAGTATGTCGAGTGATGGTAGTACCGGGGTAGCGGAGGTAAATCCCGATACTGAAACAGGGAGTGTAGGCGGCCAACCAGAATTAAAAACTTTACTTCTCGAGTTCATGTATCAGAACAAAGTTAGTAGTGATGCCTTAAATGCAAAATTAGAACAAAACATCGCTAAATTAGAACAAAACAGTAGGGAAAATAAAGAAAGTACAGATGCCTTAAATGCTAAATTAGAACAAAACAACGCAAAATTAGAACAAAACAGTAAGGAAAATAGAGAGAGTACTGAAACTTTAAATGCTAAATTAGAACAAAACAGTAGGGAAATGAGTGACAAATTCGAACTGATTAGAGGTGAGATCAGGGGGGGTGATGGAAGAAAAGGCTAAAGAGATTATTGCAGATGTAGACAGAAAATTAGGAAAAGTACAGGAGGAGTTGGAAATTAGAATCAGTACACAGGCTGAAAATTTAAAAGAACTAGTGCAACTGGAAACACAGCAGGTCAAAAAGCAATTGGGGGGAGAAATTGACAAAATTCAGGTAGCTACTAAAGAGGTTAAGGAACAGCTGGGGGGTAGAATTGAGAAAGTCCACTCACAAATAGTTGCAGAAGTAAATGATTTAAGAGAGAGTAATAAAGAGAGCATTAGCAAGATTGAGGAGAAACAAGCAAAGCTATATGATAAAGTAGAAGAATCAGAAGGAAACATTAAATTAACAGTAAACAGTATTGAGAGGAAGGCTGAGGAGAAAATCGCAGAA
Source organism: Meconema thalassinum (assembly GCA_946902985.2). Classification (NCBI taxonomy): domain Eukaryota; kingdom Metazoa; phylum Arthropoda; class Insecta; order Orthoptera; family Tettigoniidae; genus Meconema; species Meconema thalassinum. The sequence goes on from OX336388.2 coordinate 1,216,867,957, forward strand.
TTAGAGTTAAAATTAAAAGCTAGGATCAGGCAAGAAAATAGTCAGAATAGGCCAGGTTTTGTGAATAGCACACACAGGGAGGTAGAACTGGGTAAGTTCAGCAATCGACAGGGGTGCCCAATGGAGTTCATGAACACTGTAGAAAATAAATTCGGGGAGAGGTTGGAAAATGGTAGTATTGAGTGGTGCCAGGTAGTTGAAATTTTAGTTGGTTTGCTGTCTACAGAGACAAGTTTACTGATATGAATGATTTTAAAATGAAATTCTGTGAAAAGTTCTGGAATGAGGTTATTCAGTCGCAGCATCGTGAGGGAGTAGTGTGTGGTAAATATAACCCTAAAGGAAGCTCCACCATGACCGAATACTTTTTAGGGCAGGTATTAGTGTGTAAATATCTGGATGGGTTGAAGGAGGAAAGTGATGTGGTAAGGTTGCTACTTAGGCACTTTCCCTATAGGATCAAGGAGGCTGCTTGTATCCAGAATGTAAAGACAATATCACAAGTAGAAAATTTGTTAAGCACATTTGATGCACTAGGGAGAGGGGGTTATGAGGACAATTTCAATAGGAACCAGGGTAATAATAATAATAGACCTAATGAAGCCAGGCATCAGGAAGTTCAAGGGAACGGTGGCGAAGGGGCCAACGCTCAAAATAGAAATAATAATAATCAGCTAAATCAGAACAGAGGAAATGGCTATGGTAATCAGTATCAAGGGAGGAACAATGATTTCAGGGGAAATCAAGGGAGGAACAATGATTACAGGGGAAATCAAGGGAGAAACAATGATTTCAGGGGAAATCAAGGAAGAAATTATAATGACTGTAATTACAACCAGAATAGGGGTCAAGGAAGAGGACAGCCTAGTGGTAGTAATATACAGCCAAACAATGACAACACAGTCCAGAACAACCAGACCAGTTTAGTAGTTAGTAGTACTACGGCCAGCTGTAGCGGTTCTTTAAACGCGAACCATGCTGCGAAGTAAGGTCAGAATCTCAGTCTGTAGCATGCCCTGTCCATACAATTATACAGGAACCCTATGAACTAAATGTGAGAAATGAATTATTACATGAACTAAATGATGAAGGTATTATTCAGGAAGTGGTTAGTAAGAGCCCCATAGTTAAATTTAACGTGTCCGAGGCGTACACAGATGTTTTAATTGATAGTGGTTGTATGAAGAGTTGCATAAGTAGTGCATTTTATGATAAAATGAAAGAAACTGGAGTAAATTTTGAGGAGATGCCAATTAAAAGCACTTTTGTTATCACAGCTGTTGGGAAGAGGTCTAAAGTAATTTCTAAGCAAGTTTTAGTAGACATTAAAATTAATAATCATGTAGAGAAGCAGATTTGCCTTGTAATTCCAAATTTAGTATTCAGTGTTATCTTGGGTTCAGAGTGGCTAAGTAGAGTGTCTGGTAACTTATGTTATGTTGTAGGGAGTTTGAAATTTAAATGGGGAGATTCTGAAGTAGAAGTAGCGTTCAATGACCATATTCAGAGGAGTAGTATTGTAGGTGTGATTTGTACTTCAAATGAGATATCGCCAGCCGTAGAGCGGGGTTCTCCATGTTTTGTGGGCAGTGTGATTACGAACGGAAGTCTAGAGGACTCGTTACGTGATGCTGCATTTCAGGGTAATGTAGAGGTGGAACAATGTGTTCGGCTCTATGATGTGTTATGATGTAATAGGAGAGTTTTTGAGGATCGCATTGGTATGGCCAATTGCTATACCCATTCATTGAACGTTATTGATAGATCAGTATTCACAGGCCATAGATATCCTGTACCTTTCGCTTATCAGAATGCAGTTGAGGCACAAATTAATCAGATGCTTGAAGATGGGATTATTGAGCACTCTAACAGTCCATATGTTAATTCTTTGATCACGGTACCCAAGACCGACGGCAGTTCGTATTTGTTTAGACGCTCGTTTGGTTAACAGTAGAATTAGTTCAGATCAGCTGAAATCTATGTCAATAGAGGAATTAATGCAAACATTTGAGGGGAAGAAGTATTTCACTTGTGTAGATTTGAGTTCCAGTTTTTGGCAAGTGCCACTTATGTACGAAGATAGACCATTTACAGCTTTTAGTCATAAATATAACCTTTATCAATTTTGTAGAACACCTTATGGGTTAAAGAGTAGTTCAGCAGCTTTAATTAGGGCTTTAAACATCGCATTAGGGGATGACAGAGGAGAGTTTGTAACCATTTACATAGACGATATGGTAATTAGTTCACGCAGTTTTGAGGAGCATCTACGTCATTTAGATATAGTTTTTCAGAAGTTAGATCAGGCAGGGTTCATTTTGAAGCTGTCTAAGTCGTCATTCTGTCAGTCAGAAGTGACATTTTTAGGTCATAGAGTGTCAAGTAGAGGTGTTACACCAGAAGAAAGTAGGGTTAGCATGTGTGGACAGTAGCAACAGGGCATTGTTACAGACACTGAGAAATATGCTAGGTAGAGCAACGTGATGACGTTCATTTAAGGGAGCCACTGGCAAGGTTGGAAGCAGGTGATGTGGGCCCATTTATAGTTTCCAAACGTATTGGGAAAACAGCATAGGTGCTGGAGAATAGTGAGGGAAACAGATTATACGGGACGTATAATATTCATAGTCTACGAAAATATGTGTCATAAAGTGAGTGTGTTTAGCTGGCGAGCCAGCCTATCAAATGAGTAAGTGGGGTGTCTGGTGCGTGGAAGATCTGGTCCTCAAGGCAGGCGTATCAGAAGTCGCACAGGGGGGTAGTATGTAAGTAAATGAGAGTTTTTAAGGTACAGGGAAATATGACGGGATTGTCGGATGCTCTTGAGCACTAAAATGTCTCGATACACCAAGGCCAGAATTTGGTAGCGCTGGTGAATTCCCATTTGCCTCCAAGAGATGGGTGAGCACTTGAACAGGGTATTTTTGCTTAAGGCGTCCACGAGGCAAAAGATGGGCCATCAGAATGCGAGACAGTCCTTCATGAAACTCATACATATCAGCACACGTGATTTCTGTTTAGGCCTCGCCATGTAAGATTTGTAAGTGTGTAATCTAAGATAATTTGTACAAAGGTATTATTTGTGTGAGAAGAATTGATCTGTGTTGAGAACTAGTATTAAGTAGAATATGGTCTACGGGAACTTAACAAGACAGGGCGATTACGGCAGAGAAATATTTGGTGTTATATGTAATGCACACTTACTGTTTTTTTTTCAGAAGTCAATATTAATTTAATCATCTTTTATAAAGAGAGATTAAGTATTATGGTCACGAGGCGCTGCCACAATAGTGTGATCGTGTGCTCAGTGATAAGTGAGATTAAATTTCACCATAAGGAAGGGACCTCCAGTGAAATTAGGAAGTTCTATGGTGATATAAATATATCAGAACACCTTCAATGCGTGTGATATGACATCATAAATACATAGTGCTCACACATTAATTATGTCTATTTCTCCAACATAGAGGAATTTGAGAGGCGGAAATATCCGTGGAACACTATCTTATATGAGAAACATTGGACTGGTTGCAAAGTGCAATCCATAGTGACAACAAACTTTGACGCAAAGTGCGTGAAGAAAAATTATGAGTGTATATATCTGTAATTTAGGGAGATTTCATTTATGTAATATGTATTTTGGATGGGGTTTATTAACGTGTCTGGGATAATCGGATAATGGACCGTCGTCACGGTAAATCATCCGATGATCCGAGGCGAATATGTAACGTGTTTTTCGTGGGGTTTTTATGCAACTGGCATAAGTCAGTAGGAAGCCATTCTATATTTATTTACGCGGCAAATTGTTCAGCCAAGAGAATTTTTCATGTTAATTTATTATAATTATTAATTTATTATAATTATTATTAAGGTATTTTCGGAGCATTTTATAAAAATTATAAGCATACAGATAGGTTTTCTATGTCTTAGAAAACGCTATCAAGCAAATTATTACGAACGACGATATCATAGAAAATTATCTAATTACGGAATTTTACGGAGTTTTGTCAGTTAGGGTATTTGAGAGAGATGAGTCACGGGGAATTCAAATACAAGCTTAATCTTGTCAGGAAGTATGACGCAAGGCTGGGTCGCATCATCAAGAAAAGGCGAATAGTTGGAACGGAAATCGACTTCATCATCGCCGAGCCGAGTGTAATGAACTAGAGGAGGGGAAGTAGCGGGGTGGCAGAGCCAATCAGTGAGGACCACGCAAGCTACAAGTCGGCTGAAGAGTGGGGGAGCCGACAGGTGCATATATCGTTCGACGCGCCGTGGAACCGGGACAATCTGTGAAATACTTGAAGAGTATGGGTGCGCGTGCGTGTGGCTCCGATGTTCGGTGGAGTTAGCAAGAATCTATATAGAATTTAACGAGTACGGTTGTACGCGGGAATCGCTCCGATGTTCCGGGGATTGGAGGACTAACTTTTGTAAAACTTAACCAGTGCGGTTGTACGAGTGTTTGGGTCCGAGGTACGGACCATAGAATTATGTAATCTACCAGAATCTCATCAAACATCGACGAAGATGACGACATCCAGGAGACTGTGGGAAGCTCACAGCATCACCCAGTACGAGGGAAAGGCTTCGGGCATTTCCAGTGGTAAGCGCTAATGACGCAGAAATACGCAATCTCTCATTTCTCTTGGTTTTATATTTCATATTTCAGTAACTTCATAGCTTGGGAATAAGAGTAAAATCAATAATTTATCAGACTCCGTTTTCACGTAATTTTCTATCGGTAATATTAAAATCGCAACGCTCCAATTTAAATTTTAAACTTATTATTATTATTAATTTTGCTATACTTGTTTTATATAATAAATTCATTTCTTTTACAATGCAATCTTTGCTTTCAGTAGGTAGCATTAGATATAGACCAATTCCTTCTCCTGATACAATTGTTTGTTGGGTTAATGATCAAATCATACCACGATCTGAGTGAATAGAGTCTTGAATGTGTTCTGCCAGAGCTAGACGTTGTTAAATACAAATTTAGATTTCAACATTGCGTTGAGGTCTTGGCGCCCATTAAAACAACATAGCTTAGGCAAAGGTAAACAGTTACATTTCTCACCCAACAGTTAGGGGCTAGCAAAACGTTTCATTATGCATTCGATAGAGCAATTAGCCATACTTACCATCAATAAAAATCCATGAAAATGACATTCAAACTCAAAATTACCAGAAAATTCAAAATGACCTTTTTCTTTGGTGAGTAATTGGTCACAACAATTTGTTTTTTAAAATATGCTTACTGACAGAACAATCACATTGCAGCCTACCTGAAAGAGAGTAAACTACTTTGCTGAACTCACTTCTAGTTGGCGAACACAGGATACATAAGCCAGACGTGACTGAATATCTGGAAGGTTCGGAACTTTGACAGGTGTGGCGAAAGGGTTCCAGCGCTTCCACAGTAGCCACCAACCAGAGAGGCTGTCACCATAGTTTGTAAGATCTGTATCATCCTGAGAGCCAACATCAATAGCCAGGATATGCTTAGCACCCAGACTATGCATCACATCAGCTGAAATAAGACAATTACTAGAAAGATAGCCATTTATAATGTTCTAAATTACAGTATATACCACACTACACTGTAAATAACGCACATAATATTTTATAATGTCTAAGCAATAGAATGGAATACTCCCTAATTCCCCCCAGTGAAAAATTAAAATAAGCCCTCACATGTTCAGTATACTGAAAAGTACTAACACACATTTTTACTGGCTGTTATGTTTTTCCACCATTTAGTCTGCAAACCTCTTAGTCCGGCATATTAAGGGAAGTATTGTGCAAATCGAGGTAAAAGGAACGTTTTCAGCCAAGGAGGCATTCTGTACACCCCCTGGTTAATTTTTTACAGCCCCCCAAACATGTGATGGGGCGCATACCCTTATGGGTTAAAAAATCGTTATTATTTTTTATGAACAAAATTAATAAAATTAGTATTATTTCCGATGTTTTTGAGGGCAAGGAATTCTTTTTGGGGTCAGTTTTCTTGTCGGGGGCAGTGCTACAGCGGGGGGGGAGGTGTCATAAGCCGTAAAACTTGGTTAATGCATATAATTTTCAGGTATATTGGGGTGTAGAATTCATTTCTGGGTTAGTTTTTGTTCTAGGGGGGTAAGATGGAGGTAGTGAATCGTGGGAGGCGGAACTACTGGGGAGGTGCACACAATGATAGCAAACTGGTGCTTATAACGATTCATTTCCAAGGTTTTCGGGGGTTTAGAATTCATTTCTGGGGTAGTTTTTGTTTTAGGGGGTAGGGTCGGGGGCTGTCAATATTGGGGGCGGTGCTACAGGGGGCGGGGGTCAAAAACTGTAAAACTTGATTGATGCATATCATTTTCAAGGTATTTTGTTGCGCAGAATTAATTTCTGGGTTTGGTTTTGATATAGGAAGTATGGGGTGGGGCCAGTGAATCCTCCAGGGCGGAACTAGGGGTACGGTGCAGACAATGACAGCAAACATCTGCTTATAACGACTCATTTTCCAAGTTTTAGGGGTGTAGAATTCATTTAAGAGGTCATTTTTTATTTAGGTGATCGAGAGCGGTGGTATAAAGGATGCTGTTGCAAAATATTATGCTTGACAGTAGTGTTGTTAAGTATTATTTATTCTTTGGATAATTTGTTTAATCATATTACCATACAGTAAAATAAAAATTTCTGACGATAATTTTTCTTCGAAAATACTATTTAGGCCTACACAAATCGAAGTTACTGGTGCCCTGCAAAGAAAAGAAGTACATGAAAATTTCGTATTTATTGAAAGAACAAGAGAAGGTTTCAGTAATAATTAAGTACCTTACCGATACGTCACGTCTCGCAACCACCACATTTGCAAAGGGAAGTGCAAGGAAGACCTCCTTTTGCACAACCGCACCGAGTTGTACTGCAGGATTCCCGCAAAGACTTCATCTTCGAAGGAACGACAGCTTGTCTCGGTTAAAGAAGATCGTAGCCTATTTTCAAGCCTGTAGATAGCATGTCAGACTCGTCAGGGCAACCTAGAAGTCTCTTTCAGCCCCGAAAATCACACTTACCCTTCAGCACTCTCTGACAATGGTGAACTTCGATTTGGAAAGAAAGTAGACCTCTTGCCATGCTTGGTACCTGACAAAGAAAATCCAGCGAAGCAGTGCCTCGACTTCGACATGATGGTGCCGCCGCAGTCAATTACATCCTTCCAAATCCTGGAAGCACCTTTGCCGATTATGGGAGGATGTTCGTTTCTTACATGAACAGTCCTGGGTATTTGAAAGCGCGAAGGATTGATGTAGTGTTCGACGAATACGTCAGTACATCATTAAAGTCTGCTTTACGAATGAAAAGAGGACAGGTTTGTCGAAAATGGAGCCAAGAAAACAAGTTCCGAAAAAAATGGTCAGACTTTTGAGATGCAATGCGAATAAACAAGAGTTGTTCGCGTATCTTGCTAATTACATCAGCACGGCAGCATTTTACCGAAAAGTTGTCGTCACGCTTCAAGAAAGAGTTCTTTGCAATGTCCAAAGTGATTTATCAGGATTGATGCCTTGAAATCACGAAGAAGCTGACGGCAGAATGCTTTTACATGCCGCAGACGGCACAAGACAAGGATGCAGTAGTATCTTGATCAGGACAGTAGAGACCGACGTCGTCGTGTTGGCTACTACCTTGCTGGATAATCTCCATGGATTTGAACAGCTGTGCGTTGGATTAGGCACGGAGAATCATATCGATTGCTGGACATCCGTGCTATTGCACATCACATAGTACTGGAGAAGTGTGCTGGGCTGCTGGCGTTTCACGCCTTCATAGGTTGCGATACGACGTCGTCCTTTAGGAGCAAGGGAAAGCGATCTTCCTGGGCAGCCTGGAAAGCTTTTCCAGAGGCCGACAAAGTTTTCAAATCCATGTCTCAACCCCTCACTCCAGCAGAAGTACAGAAAATTGTACCTGCACAGGAGAACTACGTCGTAATCCTTACGACCGATGCAGCGACGAAGACAGCGTCAACGCGGTGAGGAAGACTTTGTTCTGTTTAAAAGGATGGGAGATTGGGAACATCCCCCCAACCCACGACGCTCTCATCCAACATGCTCTGCGAGCATCTCTGCAAGCATGGCACGTATGGAACAGGAGCCTGGACAAAACATCGTCGCTTCCGGATCCCCAAGAGTACGGATGGATGCGAACAAGCGAAACTCCAGTAACTTGGAAGGTAGGCAAGCATTCGTATAAAGGGCTTTCGTTTTACTTTATAAGAATACCAAGTAACCGCAAAAAAAACTCTTGATTTTTAGGTAAAATGGACCCTAATTCCGGCTGTGGCAAAAGTATGCCAGGAAAGTGAGACCTATTCGTGCAGAGCGACGTGTAGTATAACTCGGTGCGGTTGTGCAAAAGCAGGTCTTCCTTGCACTTCCCTTTGCAAATGTGGTGGTTGCGAGACGTGACGTATCGGTAAGGTTCTTAATTATTACTGAAACCTTCTCTTGTTCTTTCAAGAAATACGACATTTTTATGAACTTCTTTTCTCTTCAGGGCACCAGTAACTTCGATTTGTGTAGGCCTACATAGTATTTTCGAAGAAGAAGTTATCGTCAGAAATTTTGATTTTACTGTATGGTATTTTGATTAAACAAATTATCCAAAGAATAAATAATACTTAACAACACTACTGTCAAGCATAATCTTTTTGCAAAAGCATCCTTTAAACCACCGCTCTCGATCACCTAAATACAAAATTACATCGGAAATGAATTCTACACCCCTAAAAATTTGGAAATGAGTCTTTGGAGATGTTTGCTGTCATTGTCTGCACCGCCCCCGTGGTTTCGCTTCGGGGGATGCACTGGCCCCTCCCCATACCTCCTATATCAAAACCAAACCCAGAAATGAATTCTGCGCCCCAAAAATGCCTTGAAAATGATATGCATCAACTTAGTTATACGATTTTTGACCCCCGCCCCCAACCCTACCCCCTAGAACAAAAACTATCCCAGAAATGAATTCTACATCCCCGAAAACCTTGGAAATGAATCGTATAAGCACCAGTTTGCTATCATTGTGTGCACCGCTCCCGTAGTTCCGCCCCCACGATTCACTGCCCCCACGATTCACTGCCCCCACCCCTTACCACCTAGAACACAAACTAACCCAGAAATGATTTCTACGCCCCAAATTACCTTGAAAATGATATGCATCAACCAAGTTTTACTTTTTTTGACCTCCCGCCCCCCTCCGCCCGACAAGAAAAATGACCCCAAAAATGAATTCCTTGCCCTCAAAAACATCGGAAATGATACTAATTTTATTAATTTTGCCCATAAAAAAATAATTACGAATTTTAACCCATAACATAAGGGTACACGTCTCATCACATGTTTGGGGGGCTGTAAAAAATTAACCAGGGGGTGTACAGAATGCCTCCATGGCTGAAAACGTTCCTTATGGACCCCTTAACGTAACTAAAAAATAAAATCGCTTTTACCTCGATTTGCACAATTGGTTGAATATATGGCGTTAAGCCACCGGACTATCTTGAAATGAACCACAATCCTCTATGATTTGCAAATAGCATTTCGACCTGTTCACTATCATTTCAAAATCATAGTCACCTAGTTTTATCTCTGCTTTTCTTATTTAGGACCGAGTTCCATATACTGCCCCATAAAATATCTATCACCACTACCATCTTCCTTTATTCTCTCTACAGCTCTAGGAAAAAGAAAGAGCAATGACCTATTTGTCAATGTAGTACTTAAATGGTCCCCTTGATACACAAGCAGCTCTTCATTTCAAACTGATGTTGCTCACCAGCTTATGTGATCCCGTAACCACATACGAGGTATTAATAGATTGAGTGTATGTTGATGAAATGCATAACTTCTTTTTCCCATAGCCTACAATTTGCTTTTGAAGAAATCAAACCTTTCTTTCCCCATTTTTCATCCTGGATCTATAACCAATAGAGTATGCGATTTGATACATCACACATTTTAACTGCAAGAAGGTTAAAGTAGATAATACGTCGAGACACAGGATTTTTGAGCCCACTCCATGAAAATCCAACATTTAAGCAGTGAGCATCTTGCACATCACTGCAACACTTTTCTTCATTTTGGTGGCTTGGGCCACCTTCCTCTATCAATTCCATAATCTATTCTATTTATTATGTTTCTTGAAGTCCTTAACTTATTTGTAAAAATGTATTCACAGTAATAACAATGACAAACCCTAACTTACACATAATGCATCTTACTCATATGCTCTCCTTCTTCTGCAGAATAAAAAATACAGACACTTTGATAGACCATCCTTAAATTTCACATAAACTGTTGAGCATAGGCTGAACTTTAGAAAAGTACAGTGTGTTTAATATAAGTTCATACCTGTCAACTTTACGTTCTTTCTGTATGATTTATGGAACTGCAGTGTGTTTGACGGTTTTATTAATGAATTACATTATTACTGGTTTTCATACATCTTCGTTGGCTTCTGCAGGCTGTCACTGTCACAGTCACCAACTCCTCCGTTTTGTTCCAATATTTTAATTTTTACGACCTATATACAGAGTCCGCCAGAAAAATGTATACACTCTTTGCCACATGATGTCGGGATATGGACATTGTCAACTGTTATCATTGTTTTAAAATGTTGTAGTATGGTCTTTCGCTCAACAGATATCGGTACTTACATCACGATAGTGGGAAAACGAAATGGCTGGAGCACGCTTGACGTTCGAGCAGCGAAAGTACATTCTGAAGTGGCTTATCGGTTTGGTAATGCCGTTGAAGTGCAACATCAGTGGAGGACGGAGTTTGAAGCAGAACCCCCAACATGCCTAGCAATGAAACGCATTACTGAGAAGTTTGAGACGCATGGAACGATTTGTGATATTCACAAAGGAAGGTCGGGAAGATCGCGTACAGCTACTAGGCCTGCTTTGTCGGCTCACGTGTTGGAAAGGTTTGCTAATTCTTCACCGAAGTCTGCTACGCAATGTGCACAGGAAGTGGGGATTAGCAGTACAAGTGTACGACGGATTTTGAAAACAGCTAAGTGGAAAGTTTACATCCCACGATTAATGCATGCACCCGATCGTCGAATGTAATTTTGCGAACGGTATCAGCAAATGGCCACCCAAGATGAACAATTTCTGACGAAGTTAGTGTGGTCTGATGAAGCCCAGTTTAAACTTAATGGAACAGTGAATCGACATAACTGTGTCTACTGGGCTCCGGAAAATCCTCATGTTCATGTGGACAAGGGGTTAATGTCTGGTGTGGACTGTCGTCGAGGGGCTTACTAGGACCCTTTTTCTTTGATGCTACTGTTACTGGAGAAGTGTACTTGGGAATGTTACACACATTAATTTAACCAGCTGTACGTGCACTTTTTGGAGCCAATGATGAAGTCTTCTATCAACAGGACAGGGCGCCACCACACTACCATGTAGCAGTAAGAGCTTTCCTAGATGACAATCTGCCGGGACATCGGATTGGACGAAGAGGGCCCATTGAGTTCCCCCCACGGTCGCCAGATCTTACCCCTATGGACTTTTACTTGTGGGGAACTGTGAAAAATCAAGTCTATCGCCGTAAGCCGCACACGCTGGAGGCCCTTCGCCAGGATTACAGCGGCATGTGCAGGGGTCCCCATTTAAACATTGACGGACGTTGTTGCAGCGACCGCTCGTCGTACTGCTATGTGTCTGGCAGCCAACGGTGAACATTTTGAACATCTCATGTAACCATATGTTTAACTGAAGGCAGTACTACATGTGTGATCAAAATTTAAATGTAAAAGAAACACAAAATAAATTGTTTTTGTTCCATGAAGAGTGTATACATTTTTCTGGCGGACTCTGTATTTGGTGCACCATATAAGGGTAAATAACCTTTCGTATTTTTAGTGCTACGCTTTATTATGTTTTGAATATGTTAATGCTTTACAATTGGCTGATGAAGGGGATAAAAAAATTGATTAATCCCCGAAACATGTACCTAGAACAACTTTAATAATTTCTTTATAGTATTGATTCAGGCGGATATATAATTCTTTTTAATAATTATTTTATGAATGAAGTATAATATTTTACAATTTTACCTAACGAGACCTTCTCTTTCAAATTTGCGCCAGACAAGCTTCCGCAGGCTGCTGATATATGGTGTGTGAGACCAGCAAATCTTCGATATATCGATATGATTTGTATTTTGCTGAATGGTCTTCGATCATGAATATGGAGTTCTTTGACACCTCACCTCTTAAATGGAGTACAAGCACTGCCACAAAAAAGAAACCTCTCTGTACCCTGCAGTTAGGACGGTGGGTCCTGCACCTTACATGGTTCTTCATGTACCAGAGACCTAAATGTAGTCAGTTGTAGTAAGGCACAAGCAAGAGGTTACTGTCAATTAATACAATATAGATAAATATTGCCTCACAGAAGCAACAGCTTACTTCATTTCCTTGGTTTCATAGACAGTTCATTACACCTCTAACATCAAATTCACATTGAGATAGATATCTAGCTTAGGAGAGGCTATACTGTAAAGTAACTTCTCATCATCATCATCTTGCACAGTTTCCAGCCACTGGCCGGGTCTGTTTGGAACACAAGCCTCTCCAACGTCTTCTGTCTTCCCACCATCTCTCAGCCTCCACCCTTGTCCAGTCTTCTCCTCTCTTCCACCCCCTTCAGCCACCTGTCTCTTGGTCTCCCTCTCGGTCTCTTTCCTTCCCACTTCGTCTCGTGTATCCTCCTGGGTATCCTCTTCTCCTCCATGCGTTTTACATGTCCATACCATTTAAGTCTAGATTTCTCTATACCATCCTGTAATGGTTCCTCCTTCATTAATTCTCTGGTCCTCTCATTTCTTATTCTGTCCATCTTTGTAGCTCCAATACTGCTTCTCAAGAACCTCATCTCACTGGCCTGTATTTTGCTCTTCTCCCTTCCTTTCATAACCCAGGTCTCCAAGGCATACGTCAGGATAGGGACATAGTACGTCCGATATATGATCTTTTTGCTGTTCTGAGGGACATCCTTGCTCCATAACATGCTTCTCACACTCCTCCGAAATGCTTCTGCCTGCCTCCCCCGCTCATTTATTTCTCTATCGTTTCTACCATTATCTTGTATCAGGCTTCCCAGATACTTGAAACTCTCCACTTTCTTCAGCTGTTCCCCACCAATTGTTATTCCCGTTGTGGTTCTTTTCTTCTTCCTTGTTGTGATCACCATCTCACTCTTATTTAAGGTAAATTTCATCCCGTATCCTTGTATTATTCCTTCCCACACGTCCAACTGTTCCTGTACCTCCTCCTCCTTGTTTCCTCCTTGTAACTTCTAAGAATCTAAAATGAATGTTAATGGCAAATTTCCATTTCTGGACATTTTAGTATGAAAAAAAAAAAAAAAAAAACAGATGGACATCCGACACATGCTGAAAACAGTCAGCGTACTCATACTCAAACACAATAGACCACTTCCTTGAACCATCGTCCATGAAAGAAGACTTCAGAGGGTCAATGTCAATATACAGGGTCTTTAATATAAAGTAAGAACGGCGAGCAGCGGTTTAGTTATCCGCTGCTGCAGGCCTTGGCCGAGCTTGTGGCACGCCACGGCCCCCTGCTGTAGTATTGAAAGTGCGCACAGTATATATTTGACCTTTCAATAAGCGTGCAGGTGTTCAGTCGCCAGTCTGAACCTCAGATGCTAACAGGGTGAGACAGTTATCATTACATCGTACTTTTTTATGTAAACCTTATTTTAAGTACGTGTCGGCTCGGCGGGTACGTGATGCATTTGTTCAGCAATTTCCTGATGAATTGCCACCTTCACTAGCACAGATTCACGTAATTGAAAATAAGTTTTTGACACTACTGGCTCAGTGCTCAATAAAACACATACAATAAAAGATCAGACACATTACAGTGGCAGAACTCACTCGTGTCAGCCAGAATGTGGTTACCAGATACAATGCCTGTATAACCCAGGAAGGACGACACTTCCAGCATCTTTTATAAAGTAATATTTCATATAGGATTGTACACACACTTAAAGCAGGGGGCCACGGCGCACCACAAGGCCACCGCAGCTTGGCGTTCTTACTTTATATGAAAGACCCTGTAGAAACATGAAACAATATGACTTTTGTAACTTATCCTCATAAAAGTATTCAATTAAGCTGGGCAGAAATTCATATTTTATCAGTTTGAACCAATTTCATAGAAGAAGTTTTTATCAAGGCAGTTACTAAACCTTAATTTCTAGATCGTTTGTGATGATGGATGATAAAAAGTATCAATCTTTCCACTTCCAGTTCGGCAATTTCTTACCAAGATCTACTCTAATATTCTAGTAATCAGCCAGATACTCTTCTACCCCTTTCATTAATGGAACACAGAACTTCTAGTTAAAACTGTAAATTTAGAAATCACAAAATAATGTATTGCAGGTGCACACAACTGGGAGACAGAGAAAGAGAGAGCAGAAAAAGAACAACATAAGTGCCCTAAAACTTGTGAATGTACAAAGCAATAAAACCACAAAATACACCATGACACACACAAGAAGGAAATGGATCTTGACATTCCAACAAACACTGGGTCATCTGGGCCACCAAAATCCTTTAATTTCACTCCTTACAAGCCACTTACACATATTTATGAACAGTTCCATTATTTTATGCAAGTGAACCCCAGCCTCCAAGCATAAAAAGCAATAACATGGAAACAAAGTGTCAAAACTCACTGTAAAATTAGGTGCAAGAAAGCACGACACAGAGCAATGTTAGTTTTATGTCTAAAATACCAAGAACACTGAAAGTAGACAAATATGTCTAGATCAGGGGTTGTCAAACTTTCTCACCCTAAGCCTCCATTTCATCATAGAGAACCTTTCACAAAGTCCATAAATTTGTTTTTATATCTTACTTTCTTTTGGTTGGTTCTTAAGTTTAGGGGCAGCGACAACGCGGTCATGTAGCCCCGTGTACTTTGGGTGTGTGTAGAATCTGTCTGATAACCGGTGTTAATTGTGATGACTGTATTAGTGTGTGTTATCTATTTTTTAATTCAAGTAAGGACTGCAGACTTTTGAATTTTTCAAATAGTTTCTACTTTTGCCGCCAAACGCCCCCATCAACAACTACTAGTTCAGAACTTAGCTACCAGATGCCACCGCAGTCGGCTCTTGTCAACGAACGTAGGAACCTAAGAGCGTTGTTTACATTCTTAACCTATACAATTTAGCTTCACACAGGTGCAATTAGTGGAAGGTTCTTTAACATGCCATAAATCTATGACATGGGACCGCCGGCTTTATTTCCCCTCCGAAGGAAGGCATACTGAGGGATTTTTAACGCTCTTAAAAAATCCGACGACTTCGGCTGGATTTGAACCCGCAATCTTTGGCATAGAAGCTCAGCATGCTACCAACTACGCCACCGAAGCTGCTCTTACTTTCTTTTATATAATAGATACAGTACACATAAATGGAAATATAACATTGTCCCGACTTTACAGTTTGAGTTTATACAGTAAAAGAACAAAAACTATCAATAAATTACTGCCAATTTCATAGCACCGGTACATGAATGAAAATAATAACAACCAAGCATCATACCTACAAAAATAACGAGTTCATTGATTCACCATTAAAGTTATTGCTTGCTCCAATTGGCATAATCTTTGAAAACTTGGCGACATATTTAAAATAGTTACTTGCATATATTTCTTCACATTCAGCCTTGAAGGCATTTACTTCTGTTTAAAGATTACAAACATATTTGTGGCAATAAAGTTCATGGACACTAGCATATTCAGTACACCCCATTGTATTATTTCCTTACTGATGGTACTTAAACTTTATCACCTGATGAAGCTGCCACACCACAGTGAAACCAGATGTGATCCTTACACAATTGACAAGGAAATATGGAGTAGCAAATATACTAGTGTGTTTGTACAATATTTAGCTTTGATTGCAGCAAAAAAAGAACAACCTGTTAAAAAAAAAAAAATTAAAAAAGGTCAACGCGTGGAGAGTGTTATTTAGTAGGCACTAATAGGCAACACAATAAATAATATTTCCAAGAGAGATATGCCTTTAATGCTTCCCATATCTCTAAAAGCCGTAATGGACGTAAAACCAATAACATTAATGATTAATTAATGCCTCACCTCACCTGCTGTAACCTTTTCTCTAAGGTAGGTGGTAAATTTATATGAATCTTCCCACTAATGGGCGACAATTGTAACTTTTTTAAAAGTTGAATTACTGCTATTTTTTTTTTTAGGGTTGGGCACCAAGGCATCAAAAATATGTTGATGATCTAATTATCTTAGATAACTAGCTCCAGTAGAAAACCTCTGATATTCTAGACACTGAGCTCGTGGTATGACTCCGTCCTTAACCCAGATACCATTTGCTTGTGGAGAAAGATATGTCTTACATCTATTGCTAACTACAAACGACACGAAAGATTTCATACATGTTAAGAATGAATCTAATAGTCTGATTAGAACCATAGAATATGATTGAACAAAATATACCAGATAGAGCTTCTTTACAGAGTTTAATTAGTAACACTAAGTTACCAGAATGCGGAGGTCGATTGAAGGGAAATTTAAAATAGAAAGCTTGAATTTACTGTAGTTTTGAAAGAAAAGAGAGTTTGCATGTTATACGTCAGTCAGCTCACCAGTGAAGAATCTGCTTCCAGTTTGAAACTCCCCCATGAGAGATCGATGCAGCCTCTTGTAGTTGATCATCTTCTTTTTTAAGCGGCGTTGCGTATTTATTGTACTTTAAAGTTAATTCTGAGGACAGTTGGTTCCTCAGAGTAACTGGTTTGTGGTGGAACCATTTCCAAAAGCCACACTTATAATGTTTGCCTATTCACAACAAACATTATGATGTACAAGACGTGAGTTTGTCAGTAATACATTTCCAGAGTTGATACAGAGTAGTCGAGTTCCTCGGAATCGAAATAATAGTTGAATCCCTCGGAACAGAAATTATATTCATGTTTAACACCCGTGCCAGGCTATTTATGAACCCGACTCGTCTCCCACTCTCAGCTGCGATAGGGTCAACAGTCCAACTTCCCTTATCAACTATCAGAGCGCGGCCGTACCCCTCCTGCTACCTGTCAATACTTTCTCACGTGATCGGCTACTGTCCGTCTTCTTGTTGAGTTTCCTTTTCATGGGGACGCCACGCTTACAAAATTCTGTTTCTTTGTAGCTCCAGCTTTTCAAACTGTCGAAACACAGATGAGTTCCCTCCTCTTGCAACATAAATTGACTCACATAATTCTATTTTTGGAGTGGTCGTTACTTTTCTTGATGTTGCAAACCTCTCGTTTTAACCTAACCGTATGAAATATATCGGACCTCCTAGTTCTGTCAACTTCATATTGCTTGGTTTCTCGAATAAACCATCTGATAGAGTTTTTTATGCAGTAGAAAACCTATCTCTTTAATTTAAAATATAATGTTGCAATATAAATAAATAGATATCGATAATAATAATGATAATCCTAAACAAAGCATATACCCAAGGCTAATTATTTGCCGATTCAAATTCTAATCGTCAGTGGTGTAAGTCCCCCTTAATAAAACGGTTTACACTGCAAACATCAGTCAGTCTACACCTAACCAACAAGACAAAAGTAATGCACTCTGTAGTTTAAAAACCTCTGGTCTAGATGTCAAAAGGGAGTCATGGCGGTGGATGGTTCCAATTAAGGGAATTACCATACCTTGGCCACTAATTAGCCTTCTTGTATCCTGATTTATAACAAAATACAAATCTCACCATTAACTTACAACATATAAACCCAACACTACAGTAATAAGTACTTAAGTTAACTATCAAAAACAGTGGATTAAAAAATAATATTATGCAGATAAGTGTGCTGATAGACATCTCACGGAATGTCACAAGTATGTTTGAATGGTAAGTTAAAAAACCATACAATTAATATAATAATACTCTTATGGGTTTTATGTCACTTTTAACTACTGCGGCTTTTATAGATGCCAGGATGCTAGAAATTTGCACTGAAGGGGATCATTAATGTGCCAGTAAATTTACTTACATGATTACCTTGTATTTAAGCACTCTCAAATGCCAACTGACTGCACTGGGATTTGATCCTGCAACCTTGGTGTCCAAGTTTAACTTTTAAAATTATTTTCTGTTCGGGCAAGTTCAGGAAGACAATTTTCTTAACTTACTGAGATGAGAGCTAAATATGTTTAAAATACAACATAATTGGAACATAATCCATACTAAGCTATCCGAATACTGTATAAGCAAACAGAACTTGGTTTACTGGAAGATGCTAATATGATGAATAATATAAATGGCTTTGCTGTGGAGATAATCCTTGTCCTTTTTGTGTGTTTTGTTCCTTTATCTCTCCTTCTGCCTGTCATTGCGCTTGTCCTTTTTCTATGTTTCTACCCTCCTTTTTTTTTTTTTGGCGTCCATTGATTGACTGTATGTCCACCTTGTTGTGGTTCCCCATAGAGATTTATATACAGTGAAACCTCTCTTAACGGACACTCCTCTAAGTGGGACACCCCTTCATAAAGGACGATTTTCTAGGTCCACGACCAAACCCCTATTAAGTATAATAGTAATTGATCTCTCTTATGTGGACACTTGCTATTACGGACACGGACACCCCGGCCGCATTAAAAATAAAACACAACCAACCTCTCTTCGCGGATACTTGTTTTGAAAAGAAATCGCATCTCAGTAGTCTATTAGTCTTGTATGAACACTCTGTTGTGTTAATGTACTTTCGACACATCCTGTGCTTCCTGGAAGTCAGTTAACGCTAACCTTCCCATCCCCTATCTTCTGCACTGCTCCAAAAATAAATCTAGGCCTAACAATATCGCTTTCATTGTTCTCTTGAACTTGAAATGGTCGGAATAAGGGAATTCATACTTTCACTATCTGGTCAGATTTACCGTGAAACTTCTTAAATCTATTGTAGGACCTGTGCGTTGCAGTAGCAAATGAGTGCATCTGAAATGGCTCCTCGTAAAAGTTTAACTTTAAAAGAGAAAGCAGACATCGTAGATTATCACAAACGTGAGAAATGTGTTGTACAGAAACCATGTGAAGTGTTTAAGATGGGAAAGACACAGGCAGCAGAAATTGTGAAAAAACAAGAAGAGATAATTAAGGTATGGCATCTTAATGGTAATGAGCTGCAAATTAGACAGTTTCAAAGTGGTAATGGTGCTGTTATTGAAAAGTCAGTGATAGGGTGGTACAGCAAAATAAGAAGTCAGAATGTCCCTGTGTCCGGACCAATGATACAAGCCAAAGCATTGAATTTCGCGGCAGAATTAAGTATCGGATATTTTAAAGCCTTGAATGGCTGGCTTGAGAATTTCAGAAAGCGCCACGATATAAAATTTAGATAATGGATAATGTTTCAAGCTGGGAAGAAAAATTGCCTTCCATCACTGACGGCTATTCACCGGAAAATATTTTAAATGCGGACGAAACTGGACTGTTTTACCGCGCGTAACCCTAAGTTTTCATGTAAGTACACATAGGCCTACTGAACAAGTACATGTGCCAAATTGCAATCATTTTCACTAACCCTCTATATAGTGGACACCCCTCCTTAGCGGACAGTATTTACGGTCCCAAAGGTGTCTGTTATAGAGAGATTTCACCATAATCTTAACATAGTTTGTCCTGTGCGTTCCTACTTTACATGTCCTGTTGTTATCTTTTACTTTCCCAGTCTCTTTTCCTGTGTTTATCTGTTTTCACTCCATCCTACACCATCCGCTTCAAGACAGAAGATTCCCCACTACGCAGTGTTCTGAGGTCAAAACAAGCTTGACTGGAGCTATAGCAATGAAAAGCTATTGATTGTACTGATGAGGTGAATGCTACGTTTGAAAACGGAGGTGTGTCTGGTTGTGGAAATTATCCCAGTCCTTATGTGTTTTCCCCTTTTATATAATCTTCTGTCTGCACCTGTCATTGTGTTTGTCCTTAAACCATGTTTCTATCCTCCGTCCTTTGATTTTATATCAACCTTGTTGAGTTTTAAAAAGATTTACTATGTTGTTCAAAAATAAATTGTACCTACCGGAACATCACCTTCACTTTTGAAAAAGTCATTTTCAGACCACCCTCACTACACATCAGCAAGTTATGCCAGTAGTATAAGTCAAACAGCTTACCTGATGACCACTGAGCTGAATCCTGCCCTGTTAATTTATGTCTTCCAGTAATCGATCCACATACAAAATGAGCAATAAGTATGAAATATTAAACCTTCAATGAACTCCTTTTAAGTACTTCGAACCTCCCTGCAACTTGGTTTTCAAGATGAAATGTCTTGAATTGCCTATAACAGCCTTCCCTAAGAACCACAATTCTTCAGAAAGCTCAGCATAATTCCCCTGGTACTCCAATAATATGCCATATCAAGATCTACAAAATGTACATATAACTGTTTATTTGTTGGGTAGGTTTCCAATTACTTGGTACATACTGAAAATCTTGGACCCTTCTATTTACTGCCAATGACTAAACTCGGCTTGCGACGGTGGGTGTGTGGTTACTGTCGGACTACCAACCCCAAGATTGTAGGTTTGCTCCTGGCCATGGTAAGTGATTTTTGAAAGGCAACAAAAATCACGATGCTCATGTCATACGTTGTTGGCATGTTAAAGAAACCATTTGAATTCAGTAGGCCGAGTTCATAATGGCAAAATTAATCTCGGGATTTTCCGCCAACACAAAGTTCCTCAATTCTTTACTAGAAAAAGGTACAGCGCCAAGGAGCATTAAATTCGACACGCAAGCTGCCCTCTGGGTGTCAATTAACAAAGCTTGCACCCGGCACCAAGGCCACACAATATTATTATTATACTAAACTCTGGTTTCACCCGCACCTGAGAATACTTTACCTGGAATACTAATCAAAGAAATACCGGTACCTATTTTGTTGCTACACTGTTGTCTCTTACCCTGATTGGTTAATGCTTTGTCTTATCGAAGGATATTCATGTTAGTTCTATTATCTTGTGTGACCATTCATCCCTCCCTAAACATACCATCTTCTTTGGCCTAATTTCATCTACTGTTCTGCTAGACATGGCACATCTTGCAGCTCCCCAACCAGATTGAAAAAATAATAGCACTGACACACAAGTATATTTTTTCTTCAACTTATCTTATGTACCTACAGTTATTTTTAAATCATATATACACATTGATAAGCCTTTTTTCTTTATTAATATTGTCCACCCAATATAATTGGGTTCACATTACGGCGTAGGCTAACACAAAAGCAAACAAAACATACTGTTACACTCAAAATGATGGCTTCAAAACTTGCAATAAATCTGTACTACTGACTGTAGTATATGGTTTGCGTTTACATAAATTAATCACCCGGTATTAACCCCTCAAGCCGGTTGGCCATACACTGTACGTCCGCTGGATTCTACTCGTCCAGCCGGTTCGACGTACCACAAACGGCCGGTGCAGACGGAAGTTACAATGCCTATTACACATGAACCACTGCTGCTTCGCGGGATCTTTTTGCACGTTATGAACCGAGACGTTGTGTAATTTCATGCCATCTCTGTTTCATAATTAGAACTAATACGAAGTTGATCGATATCCGTTGCTTTTGACGACTCATATCGATCAGCGAAAGAACTTGAAACGCGCCCTATTGAGTTTCAAATTAGTTGCTTTAGAAGGTATCACGGTCTCTCCTGCCATCTCGAGAATATTTTGTGAACTATGTCCAACTTGACAATTTTTGCCACTTATGAAGGGGAAGCACCGAAAGCAAATACTACGTAGATAATTTTTTGCTTCGTAGGCTTGAGGCTACTCAGTCGCAGATAAATAATTGCCGGGCTGTCTCATTATCTTACGGGTGCAGAGGTTATTCGTTTGATAGATGACAGTAGTGGAAGTGATGGATAGGGAAGCGATATTTTCGGTAGTGATACGGACTATGCACACACAGCATGATGTTAATGGGGAAGTGGCAGACAGCGCTGATGAAGAAGAAATAGCTTCAGCTGTAATAACAACGACCGCTGTTCAGTGTTTGTGGCGAGAGGTTCACGGGTATGCCGGGAACAGGAAAGCATTTCACGTCTGTTTTAGATTCTATTTTGCTGTTTTTCGACGACAAAGTGATTGAAATAATTGTTTGAGAAACAAATATCTACGCGGCAGAATGTATAGTTGGCGCGTCGTTGAAAGCAAGGTCGCGAGCCAAGAAGTGGGAGATAGTGACAGGGGGCAACATTTATGTGTTCTTGGGGCTTGTAATGTTGATGGGGAAAATGCAGAAACCTACCCTAAAGAGGTATTTAACCAGGGATGAATTTTTAGAAACCCCTAGCCTATATTCACTCAAACAATGCCAAGCGACAGGTTTGAACTAATATTGCGATATTTACATTTTGTTGACAATTATACATCGGATACATACACGGGGCCTAAAAACTATTCAAAATTCAGCTTTTCCTGGAAATTATACCCTAAAGTTATGTAGATTGAGCATTATCATGTACAGATCTTGTTTTCAATGTAAATATACCTGAAACAAATACCAAAAGTGGAACTTATCAAATTATTATATTTTTGTAAATACAGTATTGCGTGATCATGGACAACCCTGAAAAGCAGTCGTTACATATATTACTGAGAAACATTGGACATGTTATCGGTAAGCATTCCTAAAATTTTCATTACGTTATATTTCGTAGATTTTGCATTATTAACTTTTTACCTTGTTGGTATCTACACCTCTGCTGAGCTTCAATTTAAATACCGCCGGAGAAGGGAACACCTCCAGATTAAATAGCCGGCCTGAAGGGTTAATAATTTACAACAGATTTACGAACTTCATAATGCTAATTAACTTCACACAGCCTAAATAGGAATAATTATAATAGTGATTGTGATTATTATCATTATTATTTCACAAACATGTTATCTTAACATAACAGGAAACTACAGGACATAGAAGGTTGTCTATGCAATGGTATTATGTCATAATTTGTGCCATTGTTTTACATTCTTCTTTGGCAATTCTGTAGGTCATTCCAGTGGTTACATAAAGGAGAAAGTATGAAACCACAGTCAGATTCATACTAGTTTCCATTATTGCTTAGGAAACAGATTCAAATTCAATTGTTGTAACAAAAGACAATATTTTACTATGCTCATAAAGACACAGTTTAAACACACATGGCAAATTGTGAGAAACAAAGCCTATGCTGAATCATGAAACATGCAGCTGTTCAAAGAGACTTCTGTCGGCACAGAGATCAAGTGATTGTGATTAGCTCTACTTCAAAATGTGATTTTGAATGCTATATGTTGACGAACTATAGGCTAGTTCTAAAACAGTTGCCAATAATATTTTATTTCCATATCCACAGAATAATTCAATCATCTCCTAGAGAGTAGCCCAGTATACTGTAGGCAATTTTTTTTTTTTTTTTTTTTTTTAGCGTATGGATTTTAGTGCCGGGAGTGTCCGAGGACATGTTCGGCTCGCCAGTTTTGTAGCTGCTTCGAGACGGACACCCAATTGGTGAGCTACAAGTACCGTTGGGGAGGAAAGTTGGAAGGGAAGGGCGAGGAGTTGGAAGGTAGCGGCTGTGGCCTATAGTGAGGGACCAACCCCGGCATTTGCCTGGAAGGAAGATGGGAAACCACAGAAGACCATCTTCAAGGTTGCCGGCGGGGGGATTCGAACCCCCTCGCCTCCCGGATGTGAGCGACTGCCATTAGTCATGCCGTAACCACCACGGCTAACTCACGGCAATTTGATAATTCCATTGAAATGACTGCTTACTGTAGCATGAAAGAGCAGTGCACAAGAGAAAGAATAGTCGGCCAAATTTAAAACACATTCTGCTAGTCAAAGATGATGATGATAATAAAGTTATTGGTTTCACGTCCCTTTTAACTACTGAGGCATTTAGCGATGCCAGGGTACCAGAATTTTATATTATATTATATGGTATTTAAAAAAAAACTCTTTTTGTTTTCTTGCAACATATGTGAGTTGAAAGATGAAGTAATTTGCCCTGCAATGATTAAAAAGAACAACATTTAAAATTTACAAAAGTTTTAAAAGGGTTCATTTCTTTAAATACACTTCAAATGAAAAATGAAAATCCACAGCCTGCTTCCAGTCTCCGACCGGGTCAGGAATGGAATGAATGAAGCCCCCATCTAGCGGCGAGGATATGACCTGTGCCGGCTGCCGAGGCCTGACGCACTCCTCTGGGGCAATGATTAAATGAATGACAGATGAAATGAAATGAGAGTGGCGAGTGTTGCTGGAATGAAATTTTGTCAGGGAAAACCGGAGTACCCGGAGAAAAACCTGTCTGCCTCCGTTTTGTCCAGCACAGATCTCACATGGAGTGACCGGGATTTGAACCACGGACCCAGCGGTGAGAGGCCGGCGTGCTGCCGCCTAAGCCATGGAGGCTTTACACTTCAAATATCTGTTGGAATTTCATTCCATGTCTAAAAGAAGTGCCATTGTTTCCTAATGTCATATGAATAAAATTGTTGTATACACCTCAAATTGAAGGTCAAACAGGCCAAAACATGTACTACTAATAATGTATAAGCATAGCGTATAGAAGAGAAAGTGACATGACTTGTGGGGTTTGTATGGTCCAGCCGCTAGGCGGCTCTAGCGTCGACTAGCGCTGAGTGCGGACGGTATCAATAGCCTACCAACAGTAGAATATGGTTGAATGTTACGTTTCAGTTATCAGCTTCCACTACGATGTATTAGACGAGATGACCCAAATATAAAATTCTCCACACTGAGTACATAAAACGCTGACGTCCGTTGAGTTAATTATGAAACATTATTTTACATCATACAGTAGGTTCATATAATAAGGAAATAAAACATCCTGGCGGGGATCAAAATGTAACTGAATGTGTAAAAATCATAAGCACAGACCATTCACAACTGAAAAGATACAGTACATATAATATAATAAAATATAAACCCACCCATGCAACTTACAGCTGTCAGTTGTTCGAAACTTTGCAAAGCCTACGGGACGATTTTGCAGACTTAGCAAATGACTGTTCTTTCCTAATTTTGTACGAAAGATAAAGCAGCACTTTATGAAATGAAAAACGAGTTTTCCAATAAGGACCAGTTTATGTTCCATAATATTTCCCAAATCACAGGGCCGTAAAACAATCTCATCAATGCTGTTCCAACACTCATAAAATATATCACCCCACAAATTTGAGATGATAGAGTAATAGATTTTAATTACTATGGACAGGTTTATGCCATGTACACGTCCCCCGAGTTCGCAGTTCTTTTCAACGACTACTTCGACCTGTAAAAGAATGTTGAAGACACTGTTGGATGGGTGGGTTAGATAAGTGAGGGTATTTATTGAGCCAAAGTCCTTTATGTCCTTTAGCTGTTGTGTCTGACGGCCTTTCACTTTGAAGGGTTGTTGCACACTTCACACAGCTGATTCCTTTTTTTTAGTTGTTTGACAATGCACCCTGCTAGATAGTAAACCAAGCGTTGTTTCGGAATGTTGTCTTCATAAGGAAGGGGAAGGTCATTCTCCCAGGCTGTTATCACCACTTTGTCTCTAATTTTGTCGTCCGCAGACAACTTAACAGATTTGTGTTGTTCATCAGTTTGCTTCACACATAATCACATTTGATTAACGAATGATGTGAGAGATGGTTCAAACTTAGGTTCGCAGTACCCGGACAGAAATATAGCCACATTAATTGGAACATACACACACTGTAACATATGCAAATGCAGAAAATCTACAATTGATGGGTGATCATCACAATTTATGGACTTT
Organism: Meconema thalassinum; assembly: GCA_946902985.2. Lineage (NCBI taxonomy): Eukaryota > Metazoa > Arthropoda > Insecta > Orthoptera > Tettigoniidae > Meconema > Meconema thalassinum. The sequence goes on from OX336388.2 coordinate 1,216,893,871, forward strand.
AAAATTCCGAATAGACGTTCCAAGGGGTCTTGATTGAATTTCCCCGTCAACACGTACCTAAAGCATTTGTACCATAAATATTGAGCGACTTCTAAGGTACTCTTTATTGTGACTCTAAGAGATTCCATTGTCTTATTTGAGGCAAAATTTCTGAGCTAATGGTTTCATAAAAGTCTATTAAATTAATGCCTTGTGCGAAGGGACATCTTTGTAGAGTGCGTTTGTTGGTATTCTGGAGATTAACAAATTCACAGTATGTACTAGCCACGCATCTTGGTGAGGTGTACCATAACCAACTGAAGAGCCCATTGGTACACTGGGGCGAAACGCTGGCAACTGTTTTGTGCTAGCCGGACCATTGTATCAAATTTCTTTGTGAATTTGTTAATGTACATAGCTCAATCGGACAATTTTACATCCTGTTTCCTCCGGGAACAGATATTTCCAATTCTGGAGATTGGTCATGTTTCTCGTGAATAATTCTGTATTCTAACTGCCGCTAAAAATGCCGAGGCAAGTTTGCAGGAAGAACTTAATGGCATACGCGGTCGCATTGCTGAATAATTGGAAAGAGAATCTCACGTTCGTTCTTTGGAAAGACGTAAGGTTTATCTGTGTGGAAGTCAATTTTTGACAAGGTTTAAGGCCTGTGAATTCGGGTAACGTGTCCATGGCATAAACCTAACCGTAGTAATTAAAATCTATTACTTGATTTTTGTACAGCAACTTACTTTTATCGTGGAAATCGCTTCTTGATAGAATACACTTGTCAGCACCAAGAAATACGTACTAAATACGGCAGCATTTCTGTGTTTCAAACTCGCGAGCGTTTATTAGATAGTGACTCCAACCAGCAAAAGTCAACCGCTGCGCAGTCTGTCGGTGGGTGCAGCAACTACCCATACTAAAGATAGGGCAGATTCGGGAGTCGGCACACTTTCTCTTCTATACGCTATGGTATAAGTATAAAAACATTGCATTGAAAAGTGGTAAAGATTGAAGATAATCAATACAGTAAATAGTCTGGGTTTAACTATTAATAATAATGTTATTGGTTTTACGTCCCTTTTAACTACACTGGCTTTTAGAGACGCCGGGGTGCCGGAATTTTGCCCCGAAGGGGATCTTTAACGTGCCAGTAAATGTACTGACACGGCTCCCTCGCGTTTGCGCACCCTCAAATGCCAGCTGACTGCGCCAGGTTTCGAACCTGCAACCTTGGGCTCAGCAAGCGAGAACGTTACCCCTGAGCCACGCAGCCAGACGGGTTTAACTATTAAGTCCTTTTTTTTTTTTTTTGTCGTGTGGCCTCCTGAGAGGCCAAGTGCAGGTCTTTCTATTCGACGCCCGTGGGCGACCTGCGTGTCGGGATGAGAGATGGAATGGATGAAGATGAATGCCACTGGGCAAGGATGTGGAAGGAAGCGGCCGTGGCCTGTTTGAAGGTACTGTCCCAGCATTTGCCTGGTGTTGAAAATGGGAAACCACGGAAAACCATTTCAAGGACAGCCGACGGTGGGGCTCGAACCCACGCGTCTACCGAGTCAGCAGAGAGCTTGGCCCCATGGCCTAACGCAGCGCTTTAGCCAGCGTAGCCACTACTGTCGGTATTAAGTCCTTTAAATAATAGGATATAGCTGGCCCCATGATGTACAGGTAGTGCCTCTCCCAGTTGTCAGGGATTTCAGAAACACTGATGTGAGGGCTGGAATAGGGTGTACTCAGCCTCGTGAAGACAATTGAGTAGGTGTCTGATCAGAGAGGCAGCGCCCCAGTCAAGAAAGCCAAGATAAACAGTTGAGGGACCTGTCGCACTGACCAAGCATCACCCTGCAATCTGTAGGTCGAAAGGCTGAGCAGTGGTTGCTTGGTAGACCAGGAAGAGTTGGGATATGTTTTGCTTGTCAAGCGAGCATCATCAGATCCAAATATACCAGACAAAATAGCTCTACAAAACACTACCAAACCTCGAATGCCACCCACAAATGGTCACTGCCCTCCAATGCTTTAGTATTTATCAGTAATAGTTGCCACACTTTCTGAGTATTTGCCATGCTTTTTGTTTTTGTTAAGGCAGCAACCATTTGCGGGTGGCATTGTAGGTTTGGTTGTGTTTTGTACAGCCATTTTGTCTTGTATATTTTGATCTGATGATGCTCGCCTGACAAGCAAAACATGTCATCCCTTCTGTAATCCATATAACAAATATATACCAGGTGAGTCAGCCGCCCCTTATAATAATGCTTTTATGCAGCCCAACTAACATGTATTATCATGTATTATCTGCTTGCACCCAGCATGGTACCAATGCACTGTAAGCCTATCCTGCAAACGATCATCATCATCATCTTGCACAGTTTCTAGCCACTGGCCGGGTCTGTTTGGAACACAAGCCTCTCAAACGTCTTCTGTCTTCCCACCATTTCTCAGCCACCACCTTTGTCCAGTCTTCTCCTCTCTTCTTCACGCTTTCTTCCACTCCCTTCAGCCACCCGTCTCTTGGTCTCCCTCTCAGTCTCTTTCCTTCCCACTTCGTCTCGTGTATCCTCCTGGGTATCCTCTTCTCCTCCATTCGTTTTACATGTCCATACCATCTAAGTCTAGATTTCTCTATACCATCCTGTGGTGGTTCCTCCTTCATTAATTCTCTGATCCTCTCATTTCTTATTCTGTCCATCTTTGTACCTCCAATACTGCTTCTCAAGAACCTCATCTCACTGGCCTGTGATTTGCTCTTCTCCCTTCCTATCATAACCCAGGTCTCCGAGGCATACGTCAGGATAGGGACATAGTACGTCCGATATATGATCTTTTTGCTGTTCTGAGGGACATCCTTGCTCCAAAACATGCTTCTCACACTCCTCCGGAATGCTTCTGCCTGTCTCCCCCGCTCGTTTATTTCTCTATCGTTTCTTCCATTATCTTGTATCAGGCTTCCCAGATACTTGAAACTCTCCACTTTCTTCAGCTGTTCCCCACCAATTGTTATTCCCATTGTGGTTCTTTCCTTCTTCCTTGTTGTGATCACCATCTCACTCTTATTTATGTTAAATTTCATCCCATATCCTTGTATTATTCCTTCCCACACATCCAACTGTTCCTGTACCTCCTCCTCCTTGTTTCCCCAAATCATCAAATCATCTGCAAACACCATTGCTTTCATCTTTCCTTCCCCAATTACTTGTGCCACTCGGGCCATTATGTCATCCATCACCACAATGAAAAGTAACGGAACAGTGCACTTCCTTGTTTCAGGCCGTTTCTCTGTTCCAACCAGTCCGATCTCTCTCCTCCCACTTTCACACAGCTCACGCTTCCCTTGTACATCTCCTTTATCCTCTTTATAGTCCATTTTTCTACTCCTCTATCCTCCAGGGACTTCCATACTTTGTTTCTGCATACACTGTCATATGCTTTCTCAATATCCAGGAAGGCCATCAGTAGATCTATTCCATACTCATAGTGCTGTTCTTGTAACTGCCTTACAGCAAAAATCAAATCCACTGTGGACCTTCCTGCTCTGAAGCAAATGATACTGGACCCTATTATTCCCCCACCCGATGTGACTACAGACCGTTCGAATAATATGATGTACCTGCAGTCAATTATTGTATTGCAACATATAATCTGCGTTAAGATGTCATGCCAAGAGGCTGGGTATTGCAAAACATGGAATTAATGCTTAAAACTATGATCAAGTGACGTGGAGAGCGTTTGAAACAGCGAACTGGAGGAGCAATGTGCTCTGGGACACTCTTAACACATATAAAATTCAAAGCTGAGGCGTTGCTGAAATAGACAACCACTGGCTTTCCAATTGATGGACAGGAATATCAAAGGTTCGAATCCATCATCGGGAAAATAATCTTGCAACGTTTCGCATCCTTATGAGGCTTCAATGCTACATTCACATGTCATTGTGTGCCACAATGAAAATCCACAGCCTGTTTCCAATCAACCGACCGGGTCAGGAATAGAATGAATACAGCCCCATCTAGCGGCGAGGATATGAACTGTGCCGGCTGCGGAAGCCTGTCGCAATCCCCTGGTGTGTGCCACAATATGCAGTATAATGCCGTTATTACAGTGTTTGTGCGCTACCCACTCTTCTCAGCTATACAGAGGGGTTGAAGTCACTTCATTCGTCATGTACTCCACGGACGAATACGTTGACATGCTTCTTGTTTATGGGGAGACAAGAGGGAATTCCTTGCAGGTACTCCATCTGTATCGGGAAAGATACCCAGACAGGCGACATCCAACTGGAAATACTGTACGCAATATTGAAAGATGTTTACGAAGAGGGGTACTTGGGGCGATAACACGTGTCATAAAGAGGACCATAACGTCTGGTGAGATTGAGGAGGCAGTTATGGATGCAGCTCGCAATAACCCTCACACTAGTACAAAAGCAATTGCACAACAGGTGAACATCAGCCATTCGTCCATAAACCGTATATTGCATGCTCATAAATATCACCCCTACCATCTACAACTAAACCAGGAGCTCCATGGGAGAGATTTCGAAGCTCGGATGAATTTCTGTCAGTGGCTGTCAGGAAATGTGGAAGATGATGTAGCATTCATATCAAAAATCCTATTTTCGGACGTATGAAGATTCCAGAATAATGGTACCGTCAACCGCCATAACATGCACTACTGCAGTGCTGACAATCCCCTCTGGGATTGACTGGCCGCCTATCAAGTTCAATGGGAAGTGAATTACTGGTGTGGAATTTTGGGCGATCACCTTATTGGACCTAATTTTTTTAAAGACCATTTGACAGGCGCACGCTATCTACACTTCTACGCCATGAGCTCCAACTTCTGCTGGAGAATGTGCCACTTGGGGAACATTTAATGATGTGGTTTCAACATGACGGAGCTCCTCCAAATGTGACGTTAGCTGTCCGCAACCATCTCAATAACACACATCCAGGTCACCTGACTTAACGCCATTAGAATTCTTCCTCTGGGGGTATTTGAAGCAAGCAGTCTACACCCAGCAGCCAGAAAATCCAGAGCGCCTTCGACAACAAATCGTTGAAACTTGTAATTCAATAACACCGGCCATGCTACAGCACTCTAGAATGCCCATTCAGCGGCGTGCGCAGATGTGCATAAACCAAGAAGGTTTCCGTAGTCTGACCCTGATGACAAATACAATTTCATTTACTGACAATTTCCATACAAGGGGATATTATGAGATGGTAACAAACTAAATAAAACTTTAATAAGAAATAGAAGAATATCCTCGCCTGTACTCGAACTTCTCAAATGTAGGATTGGCTCTACGTCATGTTCGCCATGTGTTTACCACATGAGCTATACTGCACCATGTAAAGCTGCCTGTAGATTTCAGCTCATTTGAGATTTTCAAAGTGGTTGCAATGTCATTCCATGTTCTACAGAGGTTTCATTAACGTCTTAGATGTTATTGTGTAGGCCGTGAATGCAAAGATATCCGTTTTACACTGTTGACTGCGTGTACCGGAAGAGCAATTGCTTTCAGCATGAATATAAAACTGCGTGCCTGCGGCACACAGTGACATGTGATTGTAGCATTGAAGCATCATAACATTGCAAAAATATTTTTACAATGGGGGATTCGAACCTTTGATACTCGGGTCCAACAATTTTAATTCCAGTGACCGTCTACTTGAGCTACGCCTCAGCTTTGACCGACAACTCTATTAAGAGCGTCGTAGACTACGTTACTCCTTCAGTTCGCTAATTGTCGCTATATCGTAGTTTCAAGCGTTAATTCCATGTTTTGCGATACCCAACCACTTGGCATGACATTTTAATGCAGGTAATATGATAAATTACAATAATTGACTGCAGGTACATCATATTATTCGAACGGTCTGTAGTCACATCGGGTGGGGGAATAATGGGGTTCAGTATCGTTTGCGGGATATGCTTACATTGCATTAGTACCATACGGGATGCAAGCACAGAAATATCGACCTTCATGATAATACATGTTAGTTGGGCTGCATAAAAGCAATATTATAAGGGGCGGCTGACTCACCTGGTGTATATATATATTTAATCACATGTAATTTTTTTTTCAGTTTTTTTTTTACGTATCCTATTAATTGGCAATTATATTGTGTTGACTGACTGGAAAGTTGCAATATCAATTGTCAATAAGGCAAAACTAAAAAATGGCTTCAAAGCTTTCTATGGTAGATCAAGGCCCTTAATGGGCTATAGTGCAACTGGCACTTTGTAAATATACTGTAATAGGAAATAAAATAGCTGAGCTCAAACTTCATTAGACAGAAGTCTTACGAAATAATATGCTTAAATGAACACTGGCTGTGTAAAGGGGCAGATGACCTCGTAGTTCCACCCCTTAAAACAACAATAACTAACTAACTGTGTAATAATAAAGAAACCTTACATACAGCTAGTGGCTGCTACCTAGCAACAATATACAGTATGCAAGTTCAAATGACAAGAGGGTGTTCATTAATATTTGTCGAAGACCAAACTGAATGTGTATTTAAATTTTATTTATTTATTTGTCATCCTTTTCGTGTAGCCAAGGTTTTTTGAACTTCCAATTCCAACTTCAATTTCACCTACCCGCAGTCTAAACAAAATCTGTGCAAATTTACAGAAAGTTCAGGGAGTTCATGCTTACAAGGTTTACTTGCAAGAGCACTCTGTTCCAGTCTTGGACTAAAATTTTAATTCTTGACAAAGCCAGTAATGAAACCCAGGGCTGTTAGGACAGTCTCAACCAAGAAGTTGAACACTGATGAAACAGCAGAAGATACAGTATATACCTATATGCATGAAAATGAGTGTGCTCTAACAAAACCAATCCAAGCACTCAGTTGATTGATGGGACTTTTAAGTGTCAATACCACAGCTTCACTTCTGAAGGTGCACTGTGACATTCACATTAATTAAACAAACCAAATCAATACGACTTATGCCATATCACAATTGCACAAACATAATACTAAAACCATTGAGGCATGACTATTCATGATATTGATAACTCATCTTGTAGAAACTGCCGAGTACCACACTACATTACCTGGAACATTGTTCGTGTAACAGCCATCTAACAACAGGTGTCCGTCAGCAGGGTCGCACATGGGAGGAAGGATTCCAGCGATGGACATACTTGAGCGCACGTAACGCCACAAGGTACCTGCAGACAGATCTCTTAGCCTAGCCATACATGCTAGTACTGGGATGAACAAGAAGAAACCCACACCACAAGCAGGAGAACACAACACATTGCAAGCTAATGAAATTCAACAAACAGTTCTGTTAACATAGACAGCTGTTCCTCATAATGATTCCACAAAACCTAGTGTTCAAGATACTAACAAAATAACACCCTACATTACATTGTTGTAAAAATAGAGGTCAAATACATATTTTCCTGTAGAAAACCCCCGGCAAATCGTTCTGCAAAAATCATGTAACAGCAGGTTAATTTTGACCACTTCATGTTGGCACACTATGCAACTTTCGGAATTCCTTAAGTAAAAGCATAGAAATATATATTATTGACATCAGGGATCATGCTTATCTTCCCCAAAAACAATACGTAAATGCACAGTCACTCAAACAAGAATGAGGACACTCTCGGCAACTGTTTTGGCAGAGTCACAACGGCAGAATGTCACGTGAACCTCTACATTGGTGTCAGGGATTGTATATTACTAGGTTACTTTACTCATTCCTTTGAGTTTTGGCGATAGGCTTGAAACTAAACAAGAAAATGTAATGGATTAAAAGGAGTTTCTGTAAACTTCCATACAATTGATACTGCAAATTTTCAGTAGATCAACACAATATAATCCCAATTACAAATAACAAATATATAAAAATATATAGATAACTATGTAATCACAAGTAATATTTTTCAGTATTTTTTGCAGGTTGGTATTATATTGTGTTGACCGACATGAAAAGTTGCAATATCAATTGTCGATAAGGCAACACTGATAAATAAAGAAAGCTTTCCAGTTGGTCAACACAAATTTTGTGCCCAATTGCTGTACATTAGGCGGGAAAACAAGTATTTCTATGCCCAAACATGAAAAACATTACATAAGATATCTATCACAAAATAACATGCTCTTATGTACGAAAATGGGGTACTTTTGTACATAAAGGAGTGTTATTTTGTGACAAATAACTTATTGTAATGTTTTCCATGTTAGGGCATAGAAATACTTGTTTTCCCGGCTAATGTAATTGGGCAAAAAATCTGTGTTGACTGACTGGAAAGCTTTCTTTATTAGAACTAGGCAACACAGAAAAAATGGCTTCTATCACTTCAACACTGATAAATGGCTTCAAAGCCCTCTAACTTCCATACAGTCAAACTGTTTTCAGGAGAGTGTAAACCACACTCGATGTGTGCGAGAAATTTAGAACTACCATAATCTCATTCTCCTTTTGAGTGATTAGGTCTAATATGCAGAGCTGTGTGTTTCATCTGATAACATTATTAAATCAACATTAAAGCTATGGGTACATAAAAATGAGTTTTATTTGAAAGATTTCCTTCTTTGTTATATTGTTATTTTAAGGGGTGGAACTACGAGGTCATCTGCCGATTTCCATCTTTGTTAAGCAGTGTTTCAATGATGAGATGTTCAAGGATAGACTCTATGAGTAGGAAATTTAACGTCATATCACATGCAAAAATTTGCACAGGTAACCTAGCAAGGTAATGAGTATGTTCTCATACAACAAACACTGAGAGCATGCATTGCTTCTTTTAACAGTCAAGTACAAGATGCTTGTAAGACAGCTGTAGAATGATAATCGTGTGGTGTTTGTCTGTCTGTTACCCTTTCACGCAATAACTACTCAACATATTAAGCTGAAATTTTGCATGAACAGTTTAGACACCCAGAAAGAACATACAGCTATTGTCACTTTGCAATATAATATACTAGCATTACCCATCACGGCTTCGCCCGTGAATATTGAGGTTGTAAAGAGTACACTTAGCAACGTCTCAATCATGAATGCTATGACTGATTTTTCGTATAATTTTGAATAATAATGATAATAATTTGGTAAATACCGTAAACAATCACACAATAAAGACACTATAGCATGTCAATGGCACATATATATAAAAATCTCCCCAACATCATGTCGCATCGCAGGTAGAAAATTAGACTCAAAATAACAACACGGTTTCCGACCACAAACGTAAATAGGAAATAAATGAGATACAGTTTATTAAACTCGGTATGCCCTATGGGACACCGAAAACCACATTTTTTAAGGCCCTAAAACCAACAGTTTCAAAGATATTCGCAGAAAACTATCTTCGCTCTGATAAACTGAAGAAATAATGGCAAGTCCGTTTCCATGGCAACAGTAGACTACCTCAAGGTATGACATCCGATTTTCTATATATCCCCGTGGGATGCAATGTCAATCCATTTATCTTTTTCAAGATATATATAAACACAATGAGAACAGGGTAGCGCGCCTGCCTCTCATCCGGAGGCCCCGGGTTCGATTCCCGGCTCTGTCAAAGATTTTAGACACTGACGTGAGGGCTGCAACGGGGTGCACTCAGCTTCGTGAGGACAATTGAGTAGCTATCTGATAGTGAGGCAGCGCCCCGGTTATGAAGAACAAGTTTAACGGCCGAGGGGACACGATGCTCTGACCATGCGTCACCACAATATTTGCAGGCCAAATGGCTGGGAAGCGGTCGCATGATAGGCCTAGGCCCTTCATGGACTGTAGTGCCAGGGGTAAAAAAAAATAGGGAAAGCGCTTTCAAATACCACCTTTAATTTTTAAACACTACAGTAGTGGCTACTAAATAAAGGTAGCGATATAGCTACGTTCAATTTCATAAACACTGGGCTAACAAATCCTGTATAGTTAAGTACAAATATCAGTCTGGTCGTTACTTCAGTACCAACGAAGCTCTGTGGCGGCTATTGCAGTTTCCGTAACACTTAAGGCATCCCGCCATATACCTCAATGTGCACTTACAAAATTGTGAACCAGTGTATTTTACTGAAAAGAATTTCTACGAGCGAGTATCCCCCCCACAAAAACCACACTCACTACCTTTACTAAAATTTACACAAGACATGATTTTTAAAGCACTCTTCTGTATGTTGAGGTACAGAGATATACCACATGGAAAGATGCAATAAAATGTTGGCAAATCTGAGTTCAAGGAACTGCTGTTCAGAATAGGCCTTGTGTTAAATCTGCAGAAGCTTTCGGTACAGGTTATGCGGCCCATGTTCGTAATAACATGGAATGTTTTCCTTTGTCTCTAAAAACACAATATCAGGAAATTGGAGAAAAATTTAATGTGGGAGCGAAGATTCAAGGAGAAATAATTTCATCTTTGAGATTTGCAGATGACATCGTCATCTTGGCCGATACGCCAGAGGATTTGAACGAGTTTTTGAATGGTATGGACTCCGCCTTGAAGAAAGAATTCATGATGAAAATCAATAAATGTTAAAACAAAATTATTGGAATGCAGCCGAAATAAATCAGAAACCTCTATGGACATCAAATTGGCAGGTGAAACGCTATGGGATGTAGGAGACTTCTGTTACTTAGGAAGCAAAATATCCAGTGATGACGAAACAAAGAGGATATAAAAAGCAGGTTGGCTCAGGCAAGGAAAGCATTTCTACAGAAAAGGAATCTGTTGACATCGAATATACATTTAGGTATTAGGAAGTCATTTTTGAAAACTTTTGTCTGGAGCGTGACACTATAAGGAAGTGAAACTTGGACTAATGGTGCAGCAGAAAAGAGGAGAATTGAAGCATTTGAAATGTGGTGTTACAGGAGAATGATGAAGATCAGATGGGTAGATAGGGTAACAAATGAAGAGGTATTAAGACGAGTGGGAGAGGAGAGATGTTTCTGGTGACTACTAATGAAGAGAAGAGATAGGTTGGTAGGACACACATTAAGACACCCAGGAATAGCAAGCTTAGTTATGGATGGGAGGGTCGAGGACAAGAACTGTAGGGGTAGACCAGGGTTAAACAGATTGCCTTGGATGTAGTGTGTGGCAGCAATGTAGAGAAGAAAAGATTAGCTCAGGAGAGGGAGGCATGGAGGGCTGCATCAAACCAGTCAAAAAACTGAAGACTCAAACATCAACAATCAGGAATTTTAATTACTTACAGAGCCATGTGAGGCATAAGGGTTGTTGGAGAATTTCAATCCCTGGGATGTAACAGTGGAAGAGACGGCATAATGTACATCAGCGGCCTAGGTGAGAGATATTTTATCTTAGTTCTATTAATAGCAACATGTTGACGTTCAAATCATCAATAAGTGTGGCAAAATTACACCCAGAATAGCTTAAGGAAAAATACTTTTAATTCCCCATATTCCGATAGATCTACCATTCCAGTGTTCATGAGTGAGTTCCCTCTTCAAACAATATTCGCAATTTCTATTAACAAAGCGCAATGACACACACTTAACAGCAGGTGTACATTTAAACAAAAGCATTTTTCCCCATGGGCAACTGTATGTGTCGTGCTCGCGAGTATCTGGACAACAAAAATGTTATGTCTCAGCAGAAGATGGCAAAACAAAAAACGTAATTTTAAAATGTGTTCACATAATGTAACACCATACCGTGCAGACTTTCACAACTCTATAAAATTCCCACTTTGCTGCTCATATCAATATACTGATGTATCAGAATTTTCAGAATTAGAATGGACCCACCTGTAGCCACGATTGCTGTAATAGAATAGACCAATTATCAGCAATAATGCATCGTCCCCATTGTCTTGATCGCGAGCGAAGCCGTGGGTACCTGCTAGTGATGTTAAATGTTTTACATCCCTTTTAACTACTGCGACTTTTAGAGATGCCGGGGATGCTGGAATTTTGCCCCATAGGGGATCTTTAACGTACTAGTAAATCTACTTACACAGCTCCCTCGCATTTGTGCACCCTCAAATGCCAGCTAGCTGCGCCAGGATTCGATCCTTCAACCTTCGGCACAGCAAGCGAGAATGTTACCGCTAAGCCACGCAGGCAGCCTATTGTGTTTAAAAGTTAATATACCGTACTTAAAGAAAACAATTTAATGAGATGTCAGAATGTCCTTCTTATAAGTAGGAACACCATTCCCTCCCAAACATTTCTTTTGTTCTTGTTTCATTCACAGACTTGGATGTCTGGTGTTGGTTGCACTATTTATGTGGTTGTGGTTTGCTTTTAATCTGAAGTGTTATGTGAGAGCAACTAACAACAGATCTGTTGTTTATCTTGGTGTTCTTTGTTCATTTGAACCATCTGTTTATAACAGATTTTTACTATCATTGACTATTATTTATAAGAATTTACAAGAATATGTGCTACACAAATAACATAAAATTTTTCTAAAGCCATATCTTAAGATGAGGGGCAAAATTGACACACAGAATACAAAACTATTATTTAAATATATCTGTACATAATTTTGAATTATTTGTAAATAATTATCATCTTGATTAGTTGAAAACACACTTCATGATGAAAGCAGGATAATCTCAAAGGGTGCAGAAGGGTCATATCTACAGTTTTTTGAAGCATACAAATTGAATCATAAGGATGGAGTCTATAAAGTTTTCACCACTAGCAGATCATTAATGCAAGTGACATGACGACTACATGTTGCTACGAGACAACTGGACCCATTCCGTTTTATGTGAGGTACATACAGAGGACAAAAATCAACAAGTTAAGTTTAAAAAGTGATTTGTTTTTGTCATTAAACTAAGGTTGAGAACTGTATCATAATCATGATTTAATGCCTATTCAACACATGAAACATAAAGACACATAAATGTTATGTTTTGGGCTTATTAGGTTCCAGAATGACCAAATATCTCCAAAACATTAACAAAATTCTCAAGGTCATGCAAGTGTGTGTTATACAGTACAAGGCACAACATGAACAGTCCATTACAGTGTTTTAAGTTCAGCATACGGTACCGGTTCGTGAAGTAATAATTTGTGGAAATGATTTGTGAATCAAGATTGAATAGATATATACTTCCATGATTATGAGAATGTTTTCACATTTTATTGATAAAAATAACAACCTTTTCAAATTCTATAATCCAGAAACTCTTCAGTTAGGAATGTAGGTTTGTTGCATTATATTGTTGTAAGAAACACACTCCACACATTCTGAACACTCACTGTGTATACGGTATTATATATGGTACATCTACAGTTTTTGAAGCATACAAATTGAATCATAAGGAGGGAGTCTATAAAGAAAAAAGAAACGTAATTAGAAAAATGAATTGCTGACAAATATTTAGTTATACTGTATCTCTCTTCTCCACATAAAAATTTCATAAAAGAACTTACAACTTTGTGTCTAAATTTCCAGTCAACACATCAGTATGCATAACAATTATGTTCACAGCAAGAAGCAATATAAACAAATTCAAACATCAACTAACCTGTCATGATTAAGCATGAATCAATGGCATTGTTGTGGTTCTCTCGAGATATATTATAAGTAATTGAGTTAACCTACGGCTTTGTATTTAACAAAAGAATCTGATTATCATGTTGCAAGCCATTTTTCAGTGTTGCCTTAGTTATCAAAATTTAATGCTTTGCAGTTAATAAATTCATGTAATTTTACTTTTAAGGATTTGAAGGATTAGGGAAACACTCATTATAATCGGGTACAATCGTGTTGGCCGACTGAAAAGCACTTAATTTCGAAAAGAATCTAAGCAAAAAGGGCTTGGTTTGAAATATTAATATGCATGTTTTATGAGATGTGGTGTTTTAAAATATGCTTGAAATTCATTGAAGAATGCTAAATGCCTTTAGTTCATAGTCGATGCACTACTGCCATAGTTCTCTCAGGATATCTTCGCTCATAATTCCCAAATCAAAGGAATATTTTCAAAAACTTGTTTTTGTAATCCTAATGTGCACACTGGTGTTATTGTATTTATAATTATAGAGTAATAGAACTGAACACAACCATTGCCCTGCAACCATGCTTAGTAGAAATTCCGAAGAAAGCATTCTTGGCTCAGGTGTTTTGTAGGATACATCTTGTCTTTACAAGATGTATTTACATGGTATTTGTGTGTGTGTGTATATATATGTATATAAATATTTATATATTGGAAACAATGTGAACTGTGTATATGACCATTAGAGGATTGGTCATACACATAAATAATTTCAAAAAAATAAGTCGATATCTGGTGCAGGTGTAATTTTATTGGCTGCTGAAGTTTGCCAATCAGATCGCTTCGTGGAGGAATTCAAATGGGCTTTACGAGGCAATGTTGCCAACTCTGCATATGGCTCAAGACTGGCCTGGGAGTGCCAATCAGAGAAAAAAAAAGTCCTCTCGGCAAGCCGGAAGGCGGAGGTAGATTTCACCGGACAAACTTGGGGATAGGCGAAAATAGGCAGAATATGCAGGTTTTCGTAGAAGGATCAGACCTCATTTATTGCGAGAAAGTATTTTATAATTGGAGATTAATTAACTTTCTTTTTCGTCATTTTATGCATATTTTAAACATTTTATTGTCTTATGATGACGGTAACCTTCTTGTCATTTGGAGTCCATTTTTATACTTGTGGTCACACTGTCCTTATGCAAGGTTTCGACACTGATGTGTAACTATGTATCGGTCTGTTACTTCTTCACGCAAAATTATATCTCCCGCAGAGATTTTGGTTGGTTCCTCAGTTTAGGGGCTGCGACAACGCGGTCATGTAACCCCATGTACTTTGGGTGAGTGTAGAATCTGTCTGATAAACGGTGTGAATTGTGATGGCTGTATTAGTCTGTAATTCAGGTAAGGACTGCAGACGGTCAATTTCAAGCAGTAGTTCCTAATGTTGCTACCAGATACTACCATCAACGACACCTAGCTGTGAACTTGGCTACTAGATGCCACCGCAACCAGCAACTCGCAACAAACGTTGGAACTTCCCCTCCAAAGGAAAGCATACTGAGGGATTTTTAGCGCTCTTAGAAAATCCGACGACTTTGCCCGGCTTTGAACCCGCGACCTTGGGCATAGAAGTTCAGCATGCTACCAGTTACGTCACCGAAGCCGCTTCACACTTAGATGAAAATCTGAATCTGATCTCGAGCAAGTGCGTTGTCATGGCAACGTCTGATGGCTCATCCCTCATCAATTTAGTAGTGTTGCCATGGCAACCACTGATAGCTCTTGGCATTTTCTTATAATTCAGAAATCATTTTTCTTATCCCTTGGCGTAATGGTGGGTCATATCAAAAATTCTTTCAGACAAAAGTTTTAGGTAATTATTAGGGGAATATTGTCCATTTTATACGGTTTTGATATTGTGCCTATTAAGAGAGATATGATTAATGTTTCCCGAAAAACCCACTTTTTCCCACCCCTTTGGTCAATGGTTGGTGCTATAAAAAAACTCTTCAAACATAAATTTTTGGGCGTTATCTGACACATAGTATGAACTTAGAACGGATTCGATATTTCACATATTAAGAGAGTTATAGCAATATTTCACTTTTTCGAAAAAAGCCCCCCATTTTCACCCCCTTCGACCGATTTAGCCCAGTAACGAACTCGACCGAGATTTTATAGGTATACATATTCGGTAAAAAATTCAAAGTGATTGGTGCAAAATTACGGCAGTTATCGTGTCCACAAGAAACTGATATGCATATATATATACATACATAAATTATATATAAACTTTTGAACTGGTTTTAGGGTCTGGGGGATGTGAAACGCGAAGATATGTCGAAATTTTCCGGAAGTCGAAACATGGTACCCATTGCAATAGTTAGCTTTCTAATGAAATCTACCTAAAACCTTTGTCTGGGGATGGAATTGAACACGGGCTTTGAGGCTGGCAGGATGATGCCAAAGTAATTACGCTACGCTACTCTGCCCAAATGAACCGATGATCAATCCTCTAACGCTCAAATACCCGGTTCATGTAGTTTCCGACCACCTTGTATGTTATACAGGGTAGTTAAAAAAAAAACCCACACAAGACACGGCACAAACCTAGAAGAATTGCTGAGTTTTAAAGTACTCACTGTTTGAAATTAAATAATTTCGAAACAAAAGGATGTAAACTTGGTTTGATTGGTCCCTTCTTATTATTTTCCTTTGAGGGTACCGTAACGCATACCTTGATATGCTTCAGACAAGGATTTTGCCTGCCATCCAAACCCTGTATGGCAATGAAATCTTTTACTTCCAACAAGATGGAGCCCCACCTCACTACCATTGAGATGTCAGGTTGTACTTGGACGACATTCTACCAGAACATTGGGTAGGCGCAGAGGTGCTACTCCTGAGTATCCACCTCGGTCACCAGATTTGACACCAATGGACTTCTACTTGTGGGGGACCGTCTAGAATGAAGTAAGTGTATCGACAGAAACCAGCTACAATCAACAAGTTATGTGACACAATCATGGTGTCATGTGCTGCCAGATACACTGACATCTGTAGTTCGGTCTGCACTTGGGTAACATCGGCGTTGTATAGAAGTGGTAATTGAGTTAGCTTACGGCTTTGTATTTAACAAAAGAATCTGATTATCATGTTGGAAGCCATTTTTCAGTGTTGCCTTAGTTATCGAAATTTCGAGCATAGTAGGACATAACTCTTTCATTGCCAAAAGGTGTACCTGTACGTTAAATGTGTCATAATATAAAGACTATCCAACAGTGAGTACATTTTTTTGAACTGCCCTGAATATATTATAAGTGAAAAGAAATGGTATGATCCCATTAGAATCATGGTATGTTTTAAGCTTGTGTTGCAATATGGGTCAAGTCCATTGCATGCATGCCATATGGATGCTTATAAACATTTCCGCAAACGACTGATTGCCTAGCTACTACTGCTGCTGAGAAATCAGCATCAAAACAAACACACCATGGGTTACAGCCAGTGTCACTGTAACATAGTTGTTATGGCGTGATACTGTCAGCCCAGAAATCCCTGTTCAAATCCATCACCTGGCAAAGTTTTCTCTTCAATTAGCGCTCTCAAGCCGATCTTGAGCCAAGTGCAGAGTTGACAACATCGTCCTGCAAATCCCATTTGGATTCATTAGCGAAGCATTCTTTTTTTCATATTATTTATCAGTATGATCAATCCTCTAACGCTTAAATACCTGGTTCATGTTGTTTCCGACCACCTTATACATTATATATAATATATATTAGTGAAAAGAAAAGGTGTGATCCCATCAGAATCAAGAAAGCATCTTATTTGTTTAATTATGAAATTATGCATGATGTTTTGGGAGGATAGGGAACTGTTTCAGGTAATGATAGTACGGGTCATTGTAAAGAGAGTTGTAAAAAGATGGTTGCTATTCTCAGCCATGTCTGAAATACCAATAGTGAAAGGTTGCACAAGCTCATTGAATTTGACTCTTGTGTATACTATGATTTACAACAGGAATGCATCAAACAAAGCAGTATTCACAAAATGAATTGCTTGCTCACATTACAGATAGGCCTACTGCTACTTATATAAGGGAACAATGACTGGACCCAGAAAAATAACACACCATCTTAGGACATTAGTTGTAAAGTGTGCTGATATTCATGGTACAATTTTTGAGAACTAATTGTGAATGTAATTCATGAATGATGCATTACTGCTGTCTGCTTTCTTGTAACATATGATTGGCTATGTGGTGCAGCGGTAAAATTCCCACATGTTGTGCCCAAAGTTGCAGTAATGAATCCTGGCACAGTCAGTTGGCATTACAGGGTGTGCAAATGCTAGGAAGCCATGTCAGTAGATTTACTGGCATGTTAAAGATCCCCTTTGGGCCAAATTTTGGCACCCTGGCAAAGGGGTTAAAAGAGATTTATAACTAATATTATTATTAATGTAACATATACACCACAGTCTATCACACAACTGAGAATAACAGCCATATGCAAGCAACGTTTTCTTTCTTTCTTTCTTTCTTTCTTTCTTTCTTTCTTTGCATTTCCCAAAACTATTGTTTTTCAAAATATGACTCAACTTTTGTTTACTAAAGGAGAAATAGGAGCATAATTATGCCATGTTATAACTAACAGTCGTGAACACATTTCTAAATGCACAAAATAATACAACCACATCACACTGAAAAACAACCAACCGTTAATTTAATAGTAGCATGCCACACAAGACACCAACATGTAACCTCTGGGTAAGAACAAGATTATTTACTTCACATTCCAAGTTAGTCATGCTGTCACCAGGCAGAAAGGATAAACACAAACATAACATTAATACCAATATATTTCAAGTTAGAAAACAAACAAACACTCAAGTACCACAACAGCTACAGGTCCAATTCAACAAGTAAAGGCAAGAGGGGAAAAAAAATTAAAAAAAAAAAAAAATATGCAAGGAACCGAATAAAAGTTTCAAGCAGAGCAAATTAAAATAATAAAATTCATAATTATCATTTTACGATGCAATAAACATATTCCACTGACAATGACATCTCTTTCTTATATAATGGCTTGTGATTGGATTACCTGGCAAGTTGTTGACATAGCCTCCATCCAATAAGAGGTGTCCATCAGCAGGGTCACAAAGGGGTGGCATGTAGCCTGACAATGACATTGATGCCCGAATGTAACGCCACAAACTTCCTGCAATAGATTTTCAAATATTACAGCACAAGGCATGCAAGGCAAGCAGAAGCCGTCCTGCTTTGATGCTATGTTTGGCACCAGGTTGTATCCTAGACACAACATTATGTATGCCTACTACCTGCATTACAGAAATCAGTCAAGTAGCTTCTCAGCAGCAGGTAGCATATGTGTCTAAATATCATGTGACAAAGGAACTTCATGCTGAGCAGTACACAGTTAATTCTAAAATATATGAATTTTCCCAAAATGTCAATAATATGGTTATTTATAAGGCGGAATAGATGGAAGAATGCTTTTCATGACAGTTCAATCAAACAGGTTGAGCTGAAATTATGAACTGCTATAATAATCCATTACACTTCAGCAAGGGTAAACCCTCCAATATGCCTGAATAGCACAGCTTACTAAGCAACTTTATAATAGACAAATACAAATGAAAGATTCCTACATATAATATGAACTTCGCTTATTTGATCTCGATGGCAGCCATCACACCAAGGACCAGTTTTACAACTACACAATACAATAACTGTTAGAATCTTTTATATCATCAGCAACAAGTGAAATCCATTTGTATGAAGGGCACATATCTCTCACAGGTTCAGGGTAAAGGAAGTAACTAAGCAATGTCAAACATGCTAGAAAGGAGGAAACCAATGGCAATATCAATAGAGTTGGCCCACCAAAACATTTATGACTCCCAAGCTCCAGTGTGAATGTGACTATGCTGAAGTCCTTCATAAGTCAATACTGCATAGATCAATATACTGTATTCATTTTCAGTGTTTCTAAACAAATCTAGGGGTCAATTCCAAGAGACACATTTCTTTAAGACTATCATTTAACTAAATTTGAAGGAAAACAAGATAAAGTATAGTGTTGCAAAACCAAAACATAGAATTATGAATGCGTTTCTATGTTGGCCAGAAATGTTCGGCAACGTGCTCCTGAGACTCTCCAGCAACTTCGGGTGATGCTGCATGAGGAGTGGGAACGCATCCCACAGGAAAGCATTTCACAAATCATCGCAAGTATGGCAAAGAGGTTATGTGAGGTGAATTGTGCTAGGGGTGGAAATACCTGTTTTTAAGTGTTCAGTTCTTGTGTCAGTACCCAAAGGAATGGATTAATTCTGTAATGTTAAATTTTGGAACTCGGATTAACATTTTAAAACGACTATGTAATTTACTCAAAATTTAAGACATTTTCACTTTTTTTTCTTATTCTAGAAAATTAGACAGATTTTTTATTTGAAGCATTTTTTGTAGTCGAAGTGGTTTTTAAATGTTTAAAAAACAATTAATTATGCATAATTTTTACATAAGAATAATTGCAGTGCAATAAATTATGAGAACAATTAAAAAATACAAGTGTTGCATTTTTTTTGCCGGTGAGTGTATAAGACTGCAGTTAGTTAGTTATTGTTGTTTTAAGGGGCGGAACTACGAGGTCATCTGCCCCTCTTAACACAGATTAAAGAATACAAATTTTGAAATGAATTTAAAATTTTGAAGTCGACATCTAAATTTAAAAAGACCAAAAATTAATAAAACAAAACAAAAAATTAAAATAAAAAAAAATTATAAAAATAAACAAAATTTACGGAAAAACAAAACATTATCATTCAAAAACGAACAAGTCGTTGAGTCAATGTTCACTGGAAATTTAGATTGCTGGCCCTAACCCACATTACGCTCTCTTGTTCACCGTCTACAGAAGTGGATTGATGCAAACGGTGGTCACATTGAACATCTGCTGAAGTGACACTGTTTCATCAGTTATGATGTTACTGCTTACTTGTGAATGCCTTTTCCGTGCTGGATGTAATTTAAAATCATGACGTTTCTTTAAGCTATCGGCCACAAGTTTGTTTAGGAAATCGGTAATTGTACCTTTTGTACTATGTGTACAGTTCTACACTTGTGTTAAACGTGACAAACAGTGTCTCCATTGCCATCCTCTACAACGTTAGTTATTTCAGAAGGTACGAGGTTTAGGGAAGTGAAACCAATTCTGTTATCAATAATTGTATGTTTACTTTTGATTTTGCTAGAAAATACATGTATGTTCCATTAAAAAAAAGGTAACATTGCGTTGAAAGTGATATTGTTATAATTTCCTGGATAGTGCATATCCTCCCATTTTGTGGCCCCCTGATGTGGCTACATTCCTGCGCAAGTAGATTTTTCACATCTTGTTTCATTTCGATAATATTTGAGGTCGCAGAGTTAGGTGGGACACCCTGTATATACACACATCCAAGTACACGGGACTGAATGATTGCAATGTCCGAGCCCCTCAAATGAAGCAACAACAGCTTTAAATAACGATATACTAACAAACAAAAAGAAAACTTGTGGCTAAATAATAATTGGAGCAGATAAATAAAACCTTTAATTAATATGAACTTATAATGTATACCATGATCGGAAGAAATGAGAACGCTTGTTTACTACGCCTGGCAAACTGGAGATTGAAAATGATGATGATGATAGTAGTGGCCCACTAATCCAAATCTCACAAAGATCAGATCATTTCATGACGAGTTAGAGGAATTCATCCCTGAATAAATAAAATTTGTAAAATGGAACCAATTGATATGTTGTTTCATTTGAGGGGCTTGGACATCAAGTCCATTTAGCCCCATGCATTTGCAAAGATTTAAGGGGTAGGAACATCCACTATAAGTAACATTAAGGCCAAAAAAGCTCAAAACTGGACTCAGAAGAAGGGACTCTAAAAAGAAAAACTACGCATCCAGCAAACAACAAAGCATTGGAGGATGCAATGTACATGTGATTCACCTAAAGAGAAGCCTAGGAAAGCCCGCTGATCTGTGAAAAAGCCCTACAATTGAATGAGCAGCTTAATGGAACGTTTTACTGATCCCAGTGTTTCCACAGATATTTCCGCACACGCCACAGTAATACGCTGTTGCATATTCTCTATTGTAGTTGGGACTTCCTGATAAACTCTATCTTTCAATGCGCCCCAGAGAAAGTAGTCTAATTAACGTTTTACTGCGCACAAATTGTGCAAAATTACAAATAATGAAGTTGTGCAGAATTATAGAGTTTGTTTGTGGTTCACTTTGTACAGATCTCTATTATTGGCTTTCCACGTCTTTCACAATAAAGGACATGGTATCGGCTACAGTCTTGGTCACATCTGTCGCACACGCAGTTGGCGTTGGGTTCATGGTAGTGTTTTGTTTTGCACACTTTATGATGATATCCATGCACTGCCAATGAGTTGACAAAGTGCCGGAGGTCTTGATTTGTTTCAGTCCAGGATCTATTTGTCATAGCCTCGGTAGCGTAGAAATCCATTGGAATCTCTCCTCTCTTATTTTCCCTTTCTTGTAGGCATTTTTCCCAGCTCTCCATGGATGGAAGTTGGAGCTTAGTCCTCAGATCTTGCATTAGGAAAGTTTCCTTTGCCAGCTCATACACCAGTCTGGACCTTGTATATCTGGCCATCTTACAGGACCACCACGTCCTATCCACCGATTTGGAAACTTCACATCCATTACATCTCTGGCAACACGTGCGAAATGTGAGGGGTACCCATCATGCTGGAAGCACATTGATGCACGAGTTTCCAATCCCACGTCCTCCATGAGAAGAGGTAACGTGTCTTGAAGAAATTATGCATATCACTGTCCGTTTAGTGTTCCCTGATAAAAAAAAATAGGGACCCACAATACGGTTGCCAATGATACCACACCAAATAGTGTCTCCTTTACCATCCTCTACAACTTTAGTTATTTCAGAAGGTACGAGGTTTAGAGAAGTGAAACCAATTCTGTCATCAATAATTGTATGTTTACTTTTGATTTTGCTAGAAAAGAAATGTATGTTCCATTTAAAAAAAGGTAACTTTGCGTTGAAAGTGATATTGTTATAATTCCCTGGATTGTGCATATCCTCCCATTGTGAGACCCCCTGACGTGGCTACATTCCTGCGCAAATAGATTTTTCACATCTTGTTTCATTTCAATAATATTTGAGGTCGCAGAGTTAGGTGGGACACTTTGTATATGGCCAAGGTGGGAATCAAACTTTCCTCTTCTCAGTTTCGCCTCATGCAGCTGAGTGTACCCCGTTCTAGCCCTCAGAACAGAATTACATTTCTTGGCTCTTTATTTAAATCTAAATGTACTGGTGTCTGATATAATTCAATTGTTTAAAAGAAATCAATATGGCAAATATAGATGTGAAATTTGAAAAACTTGCTTATTATTTCCTGTATCCCATTCAAGTGACTGAAGTATAACATTGTATAATGAACCACTACTGTAATCTATTACAGGTTCAAAGTTTAAATTATACGCCGATCAATGCTTACACAAATATATCTATTATATATTATACATGTTTCTACATGGCATCGAGGTCTTCTTCAGCTCAATTAAGAATAAAATCAATTAAGAATAAAAATGAAATACTAAAGATGTACTTCAGTCTAATGTTTGTTTGATATGAAAAATGCTAATGAGATGAATTTTAATTAAAAGAATGAAATTAAATAATACAAATGGATATCCTTACAATGTAATATTAATTGTACATAAATAAAATATAATATTAGGCTTCACAGTATTTTTTCAAAACAAAGAAAAATAAGATATTTTATTTTATTTTTATTCTTAATTAAGCTGAAGAAGACCTCAATGCCAGGTCGAAACATGTACAATATATAATAGATATATTTGTGTAAGTATTGATTGGCATATAATTTAAACTTTGAATTCATCTATCAATACGGATATCTACAAACATTTGTGCTATTATAGGTGACGTGCCGGTCAATTCTTCAGGAATAAAATCCTCTAACTCATCACAGAATGATCCGCTATCTTATCACAGAATGATCCGAGCTTGGTAAAACTTTGTATAGTGAACCATTACTATAGCCCAAACCTACAAGTACATAAATCTTTTTTAGCCTATTTTCAATTTTGAAAAAATAGGCTTATGAGATCACCTTTTGTCCGTGTGTGTGTGCGTGTGTGTGTGTGTGTGTGTGAGGTGTGTGTGTGTGTCCCCCTAATAAAATCTAAACGACTGGAGCGATTTCAATGAAACTCGGTAAGTTCATGGCGCTATTCCCGGCGACCTCGACCGTGCCCTTCAAATTTTGTTACGTCTCAACAATCCAACATGGCGGCTGTGCGAAATATTTCACTAGCATTCAATACCTCCGAACCTATTACCGATATCGCCCTGAAATTGTGTACGGTGATAAAAGGCACTACTAGAAATTCACCTATGAGACTTTCAAAAACCTGGTGACTACAAAACCAACATGGCGGCCAAGCGAATTTGAGACTTTTAAATAGACTTTTCTCGCGATTTAACTATCCAAACGTAATGAAACTGGGTACAGCAATTGTTTATACACATTGTAAAGCACTGGAGTATAATTTAGTTCAATTGTTTACATAACCTCAAAATGGCGGCTGTGCGAAATATTTCACTGACATTCTATATCTCCGAAACTATTACTGATATCACCCTGACATTTTGTACGGTGATAAAGGGTACTGATACAAGTTTACCTATGTATATTTCATAAACCTGTAAAGTACAAAACGAACATGGCGACCAAGCGGATTTGAAATATTTTATAGACTTTTCTCGTGATTTAACTCTCTGAGCGCAGTGAAATGTGGTACAGTAAATGATTTTGCAGATTGTAATGCACTGCCATCTAATTTAATTCAATTGTTTACATAACCTCAAGATGGCGGCTGTGCGAATTTTTAAAATTATGTTTTTATTTCTTGTGTCGTAATCATGCGATCGAAGTGAAAGTTTGAATAATGAACCAAGGCGATAATTGTCCTTGAATGGTACATAACTCTATGGCCTATACATATAACAATCCTAAATGGCGAGCTTCCGAAATATTTAGACGGTTCTCAATATCTATGAATCTTTTACAGCAACCAAACAGATTTTTTATGTTCATAGAGACAATGAACATATGTTCACCTATAGGACTTTGAGTAACCTGGTGAGCACAAATCCAACATGGCGGCGACGCGAAGTATAAATATTTAAATGGACGTTTCTCGCGAATTAACTATGCGAGTGCCGTGAAACGTTGCACGTTAAATGCTTATACAAATGTTGATCCACTGGCATCTATGAAAATGAAAATCCACAGCCTGCTTCCAGTCTCCGACCGGGTCAGGAATGGAATGAATGAAGCCCCCATCTAGCGGCGAGGATATGAACTGTGCCGGCTGCCGAGGCTCTGGGGCAATGATTAAATGAATGAGAAATGAAATGATAGTGGAGAGTGTTGCTGGAATGAAATGTTGACAGGGAAAACCGGAGTACCCGGAGAAAAACCTGTCTGCCTCCGTTTTGTCCAGCACAGATCTCACATGGAGTGACCGGGATTTGAACCACGGACCCTGTGGTGAGAGGCCGGCGTGCTGCCGCCTAAGCCACGGAGGCTTCTCACTGGCATCTAATTTATTTTAATTGTTTGCATAATCACAAGATGGCTGTTGTGCGTAATTTTAAAATCTCGATTTTACTTCTTGTGTTCTAATCATGCGATTGAAGTTTGAATACCACACGTACACAATAATCTTAATGTAATAGTAAAATAAAAATCCAACCTGGCGACCATCTGAAATATTTAGACGGTTCTCAATATCTACGAATCTGTTACAGCAATTAAACTGAAATTTTGTATGTTGATAGAGGCAATTAACATGAGCAGGATATATGAAAATAGGCTGTATAGTTCTTCACGGAACTACTTGTTTTTTCTTTTCATAAATTATGAATGGTACACATGCCAATTCCTCATACATGAATTCACATAACTTAACACCCAATGATCCCATAACTGAGAAATCTCGCATAGTGAACAACTCCTATAATCTAGACCAGCAGGTTCATAAATCTATTGCTTCCATTTCACAAATTACAGATGGGACACATGTAAATATTTTAGGGATAAATTCCTTCCACTCACCACAGAACGATTCTATCTCTGAGAAACTTGGTTTGAAGATCCAATACCACAATCTAGACCCGCAGGTGCAGTTGCTAAAACAGAAAATGAGCCATCTGGAATGTATGGCTGCCCACAACACATACAGGTGTAAGGATAGGACATGTAATTTGGCATTGCCAAGTTACATTCTGTTTTGTTGTCCTTATATGGCTTAAGTGCATGGTTTGTTTTGTCTCTCAACCTGGGACATAGGCTAATATATCCATCCAGTGGTTACAGTCATAATGTATCCACTATATTTTGCCTGGTGGTTCTCTTCTAGTTTTGTGAAGTGTCACTGAATGTGCAGGCTCTGCCGACCAAAGTGGTAGCTGCGTGTGTTCTGCTGCTCGCCTTTGATGTAAGGGATTCGAGTCTTGGTGGGGTGAAATATTTTTATTCCTTGAATGACATATATGATGAGTCACATAACTTCCTTTGTTTTATCATGCCATTATTGACAGTGAGTGGGTTTATTTGTGGTCCTGAGAAGGTCTGTTGGAGGTCGTACCATCGTTGTGCACAACTCCTTCCAAATGCGTGGCCATGGAATCAATTGTCGCCACCTGCCACTTCGTCCCCGGCTGCACAGCATTTTCCGTATTTAGCATGAGATCGGACCAGGTCTCTGCCATTACTCTCTACTCTTGATAGGAAGCCTCTAGCACAGTTTTTATCTAACTTCTCTGGGTGTTTAGCACATCCAATTAAGTTTCCAGACATGAATGAAATTTCTTCTTTAAACGTATAATAGGCCTCTATCGTAAAGTTGCAAAATTGCCCACTTATCTTCATACATTATATGGCTTTTCTCAAGAAATGAATGTTTTTGTTTTTGGTAGGTTTCTAGAAAGGGAAAAATAGTTCACAAAGGTAGTTTCAATACTACAAACCTGACAATATATATCCTGGTACACAGGACCTTTGCAGGATTATATATCAATTCAAAACACACATTGTGACATGGGTATATATTACTCTTCACACTGAGCAATATATTGTGAAATGTCCCTCTCGAAACACATAAACAAGGCCAAAACATAGCATGCGGTGAGGCTAACCATATGCTTTCCTGTTTGGGGCAGGACCTGTGTAGTTAGAGGTCTACCACATGAGCTCTCACCTGTTAAGTAAGATTGCCATGCACCATATGAATTGAACACTTATGACTTGACCAGCCTTCTTCATAGGATTTACCAGATTGCAACTCCCAAGCCTCCAAAGAAACATCTAGACAATTCCAACTGGGATGAAGATTTTTACTTTACAAATTACATTACACAGCAATACCATGAAGCACACACACTGTTATATCCAGCCACTGCTAGATAAACACAAGCCCAGTTCCTCAGCATTACTTGAAAATTAGGTGCAGCAAATATTTATATTCCAATATTATGAGATGGCATGAAGTTTTACTACAGTAGATATGATGATCATGTCTTCCCAAATTCAGCCAATCCTGATGTAAAACCAAGTGTATGAGAGGGTTATATAATTTTCCTCAAGGGATGAAAGTCGATGTGGAATGCAGTCACATATCCATTATATTCCACACTGGAGGTCAATTAAGGAGGACTCTTTACTTACACATTTTCTATTGGTCGTTAAGCCTATTTAGGTGGCATTTATTTCCTCTCCTAGATCTAGAGTGCCTGGAAGTCCAGAGTAAAAGACTTATTATTAATTTGCTATGTGTATCTTATTAACATTCATATGAAGATAGCATAATAAAGGAAGGTGCACAGGAAAAATTTGGAAAGTTGGAATTTAAACATCTCCAGTGAGGGAAGTGGTAGGATGCCCACTGGTATATGATGTAGCTTATTATAAGAAGTGTTTGTTAAAATTAAAAATAACATCTTGGCTTCTCAGTTGAATAACTGGTCCTTGGATTAAGTCTAGTCTGATTCTGGAGTTTTATCAATCAAGGAGCTGATTTTCATGTTTCACTGCAGCCAATGCCGTTTCAAGCAAAATTCAAAAGCAAATAAAACATCATGCACATGATGTGTGTATTGCCACAGAAATGATAAGACCTTTCAGAACACAAAATGCCATATGTTTCGTCTCCAAGATCACATGCAAATAAACTCAATAAAAGCTTTTTATACAAGCCAAGTGCACTGTCTGGAGAAAAAAGTACATCTTGTTATCTTAATAAACTTATTATGCTACCAGTGAGACAGATAAGAGAGTTAGCTCCTGACACAGGAATGAATAAGAAGAAATTGAGAAAGCATTCATGAAAATACTAACTTGTGATTATATTAACAGAAGACCATCTTAGTTGGAAACAGATTATAGGAGTGCAAATATGATAATCTATGACAATGTACAAGCCCAACAAAGGAACTTAACATCCTTCATAAAAATGGCAGGTTTTCTGATTCCATTGCAGACTGCTTCCAGTAACATCTATACCTAAACAGTTGCTAGTCTACACTACTGTTTGTAGAAAGTGAAACACCCAGAAGAAATGGTTAGAGACACTCCCAGAACAGGGGTTGTGTAGGCCTGCATACTAAGTGATTGAAATCACAGAGAGATGGCGTGCACATTGGCTCACCAGTGCCCTCTGTCGTGGGACCGGACAGGTCAGTGTTCCGCACAGCTGTCGGCGTGGGGCCGTCATACCAAGTAGAAACGTGTAAGCAAGTGCAATAATACCTCGCCGACATCACAGGGTGGACTATCAGCATGCGAGTGCAGTTGAACGTGGCAGAATGCTTGGGCTCCGGGAGGCGGGTCTGTAGTTCCGGGACATTGCGGCTCGTACAGGGCACGCTGCGTCAACAGTAAGGCATATGTGGATCCAGTGGAGAGAGGAGGGCCGTACACAGCGACAACAAGGTACAGGACGACGCAATGTGACCACAGCGCGAGACGACTGCAATCTTCTCCGCATGGCCGTATCGGACAGAACAGCGTCGTCCTCGGTGTTGGCTAGGCGTGGGAGCATTGCAACGGGGGTGGACATGTCTGCATCAACGGTGCGGCGCCGTCTTCCGAGGGCTGGACTGGTAGCACGCATGCCACTATGTCGACTTCCATTGCCTGGGAACCTTCGACTACAATGGGCACGTGCATGCCGACACTGGCAGGTTGAGTGGCGAAATGAGGTGTTTTCGGACGAGTCCCACTTCAACCTGTCCTACAGTGATGGCCGCATACGCGTTTGATGCCGCCGTGGAGAACACAATCAGGCAGACTGTATTGTTGAGCGGCATAGCGGACAAACACCGAGTTTAATGGTTTGGGGCGCAATTGCCTATAACAGGCGATCACGCCTCATATGTCTTGCGGGCAATCTGAACAGTGATCGCTACATCAGGGAAGTTTAACAGCCCGCAGCACTGCCCCTCTTGCAGGCAGTTCCACAGGCCATATTTCAGAGGACAATGCCCGCCCACATGTGGTGAGGAATGTGCAAGCCTTCTTTGCAGAACGACAGATACCTCTGCTTCCCTGGCCTGCCCGTTCGCCTGACATGCCGCCCGGCAACTTGTTCGTTCAGGTCCACCTGCCGCCACTGTTGATGCTTTGTGGATGCGCCTACAAACCCTTACGAATACCACGGACTGCAAAAGTCACCAATAAAGC
Source organism: Meconema thalassinum (assembly GCA_946902985.2). NCBI lineage: Eukaryota > Metazoa > Arthropoda > Insecta > Orthoptera > Tettigoniidae > Meconema > Meconema thalassinum. The sequence continues at coordinate 1,216,923,149 of OX336388.2, forward strand.
AGTATTAGAGGCATCAAGACCCGTATGTTATTGGTAGGCAAGATTATGAAGTTGTGGTTAGCATACTTTGGCCACGTTATGCGATCAGATGCATAGGAAAAAGCAATCATGCTAGGAATGATCAGCGGTACAAGAAGACCAGGTCGCGAGAGGACACGTTGGTTAGACACTGTTAAAACAGACTCCAACCTCACCCTGGAACAACTAAAGGATGCAGTGTGGTAAAGGGCAACTTGGATGGTCGGATTCCACTGAACAGATGACATCATCATCATCATCATGAGTCAATTAAAAAAAACAAAAAAAAACTGATCCTTGCAGAAGAACATTGCTTAGTTTTCTGTGTTCATTGAAGCTCTACCATGAATTAGGACTACCTTTTCAATTGCTCTGCAATCAACATTCATCATCATGAATATATAGTGCAACCTCAAGTCAGAAGAAAGAAAGTGAAAGTATAATACCCAAGCGCTTGGGGGCATTAGTTATTATTATTAATATTGCCACCATGCATGCTTATTTTTACTTGTCTGTGGAAGCCGGTGATCAAGACTTGACTGAGTTTTGTTTATCCTAGCAATTGTAGGCTAGCTGGGACAATGTGGTGATAACTTGTCACTTGAATGCAAGCACTTGTCTCCCCCATATTGTTCTGCAGGCAGCTGTAAGGTCTACAAAAACGGATGATGTATTACTAACTATACAGTTGAAAACCAGCCTTAATGCCAGCACTTGATCAACACAGCCCAGAAACCAGCCTGCTCCACCGAGATCACTTCACTAATCACTGGCCTGATTCTACTGGTCTCTTGAGGCGTTTATAACACATAATCAGCAGGGAAATTGATTATGGTACTGACAGTTTATTGGCTTTGATCTTATAATAATCTTATTTTCTTCAAATGCAGTAGGTGATATTCCAGGTGATAAGATTCCAGAGTAGTATTTAAACTATAATTAACCAATGCCTTGTGTAAGACCAATGCTTATCACACATTCAAATACATTCCTGCAGCCAGCTCTTTTATCCGGTTTCAATTCCTAATGGCGCAACCAAATCCAGATTCCTTAATGGCTCCAAGTGAGATAAATTCACCTAAGGGATGAGTTTCTGTAGTTTGATCAGTTTCTTTATTTGGATGGATGGTGTTATCAGAAGATGCTTGTGGGACATCTTAATATGAGTTGTAACATAACTTGATGTCATGCGACTCTTACTGGCAAATCTTGTATTCATTTATTAAGCTTTGAAGATCCCAGGTGTTCCTACTGGACTGTTTTAAGTCCATGTTTTCAACTTTGAAATTCCACTCTTGCCAGGCCTTGTGGAAGATAGCCAACAACTTGAGGATCACCACTGAATAAATACTGTTCATATACTGCCTCATGATATAATTTACAGCCAAAGCGTACTCCTTGTGCAATCCCCTTGGAATGAGTGCTGGACAACCGAGATCTCCAAACCGACAAAGTATTAGTTGATGGAGGGAAATAGTCGAGACTTAAATGTCAGTTCACCACAAACATAGCAGAACATATCTGCATGATTTAAACACTTTCTTGGCACAATAACAAACCAAAACACCACAATACCATACCCAAAACAATAAGAACAATATAAAACTTCAAACTAAAACACAAGAAAATATTTCACTAGTGATATTCATGCTACAAGGCTCACATCCAGTTCAATACTGACAAGGCCAGATTAACTGGTCTGAGCATGTCGAAACATTAACATTCTTGCACAGTGTTGCCTTTCCAAGCTACTGCATAACACAGCATATCATTTCTTTAAATAAACCTTGAATAAAACCACTAAATATAAGTTAAATGTTCCTATGATTTGCCAAAGAGAATGCTAAAATCCGAATTTGAAAAGTAGTTGCCACAGGGAAACGGTGCCGGAAAATTCTGATTAAGTATTTGAATTCAGAATGATGAAAAAAATGCACTAGATTAACTATTTAGATATCTTGTAAAAATAAATAAAAAACTCATGTTGAGCAGTTATAAATTTTTCTTAAAGATCAACCTGGGAAATAAGTCTTGGTTTAAATTTATCATGTCATGAAATCTTCAGTTACAAACAGAAACAAGGAATTATTGAACATTATATCCTATACTTGGGACATCATTACTTCCACCTTGATGCTTACATGCTACGTTAGAGCTACTAGCGGTCATAAGTGAAATCACTCTAACCAGCCAATCACAGGTAGTCATTCACATCGATATAGCACGGCAAATCGAGTTTCGTTTGCAATGTTGCTATACATGGTATCGGGTAGAACGCATTCTGGTGGTGATTTCCTCGAAACATTTCATGAGCGGCCATTTTCCAGCTCATCTAGTTAGTTATTGTTGTTTTAAGGGGCGCAACTACGAGGTCATCTGCCCCTACCCAGCTCATCTGTCAGCCTCTGTAACTTATTAAGAACTTACATATTAGGTGATGAAACTCAGCAATTCTTCCAGGTTTGTGCTCTATCTTGTGTGGGGTGATCTATTAGGTGATAAGATTTTGTAATGTACGCTAATTTACGATGCCATAAGGTAATTGGCTGATGGTACATAGACTGTCAAGAAGTTATTCTACACGTGCTTTGTATGAACCATTGTTTCGTCAACCATAATGCCATTCTGAATGTGAATCGCAAGGACTTCGTAGAATGCGATGTTGAATACCTACGTACTGTTCGGTACGGTACTGAAATCTATTCTCTTGTAAAATTATGAGTTATTAAGTCCTGGAGGCCCACGCTTTTGCAACCTCCAATTGTGTGATGTTTTTAAAATGCTTCCACATGAGCTAATAATTGTGCCTTGAAAGACAGCTGTTGAATATAACCATAAATGTTAGGTTAATACCTGAGATATAACTCAGAAGTCTTCTTGAATTGAAAAATCAGCTATTCAGTCAGTCAAACTGTTAGTGGTGAATATCAATATCAAATATTTTACCTAAATTGCCAGGCCTGCTGGAACTAAATTGTATTACTTGCCAGGAACGAAGTGTTTGTTGAAATCTTTTATTTCTTTATTGTTGCTGCCCTTTGAGATCTGTGAGGTTAAAGCATGGGAACCGTATTGTGCCCAACATAGCTTCCTAGAGTAAGCACAAATTGGCAACCCTGTGGGATTCCGAGCGCGACGCACCATATGTCAACGCTGTGAGCCGACAAGGTGGCGTGATGTCACATGAGTCATGATCGCGATCTGATGGCTGGTTCTAAGCTCTTAAAATGCTTGTGATTCTTACATTGTTCTTTTGGATTATTGAGTTGATGAAGAGGCATGGAGAGAATTAAAAGTACTGATAATAACCACATTTATATGTGAGATGGTAACATATCACCATGGATCGAGTATTTATGGGAATTTTAGAACGGTGAAGAGTGTAATGCCTTGGTTCGACAAGAGAGTGCGTGCTTGGTCATGTCCCCGACGATTTGCCACTCGTGGAGAGGCAGACAGATGAATTTTGGTGCTTGACCGAGAAAGTGTTCCAAAGTATTTGAATTGAGTGATTGTATATTCGATCGTGATCGTGGATGACTGTGTGTGCTGTGTCACCACAGATCTAAGCGTCGCAGTATACTGGGTGTGATTTTTATCGGAGTCCCGAGAGACCATATAATTACGAGTCGCCGATATTATACCGGGCGTGATTACTATATCAGACGACCGGGTCTAACATGTATAATAGTGCAAATGCATATTGGCTTGATAACGAAAGGACTAGCCCATCACAACATAGCCTTAGATGTGAGCCACGACACGGCATATTTTGTGCAGAGAACATTCGAGAACAGGCGAGGCATTTATCATTGGAGGAGGACTTGCTGATGCAATTTATAATTCGACAAAACACACGCAATTTATGAACAGCTGTGAATGCTATTAAATTACTGCTTCCATAACGCCGGTGACAATTTACTGAGAGGAAGAATTGTGTCCACATTGTTCGTGGAGCAGGAACTTATGATTTCCAGAATGGAACGAGGACATTTTCTAACCCGTGCTGTTGAAGTGTTGGTGAAGAATTTTGAAATGGAACTATCCAATGAAAATATGAGGCGCTAAAACTCATACATGAGGGGACTGGACGGAGTGACATCTACATCAAGATGAGACCATGATGTTGCCATGACATAACCACACCGTGGGAGTCGGAGGACGCAGCCACCATGAAATGGGAAGGTCCCGGTTTCGATTCCTGGAGGAGGCGAGGAAGAAGAAGGAAGAGGATGGATTCCAGGAGCTCTGGGATGGGAAGAAGATGGTCCTGGATGAAGGATACTTCATTGGTTCCAGAGGTTCTACATTCCATGATCATGCTAGGCTTGTACCATACTTTCTTATTTCTGCCAGTTGGTGAGCTAAAACATTTCTTCAATTAGTAGTTGTGAGTGGTTTGACTACTCAGAAATATTAGAAATCATGGAGTTGAACTAATTATTTATTATTTGTTAAATAATTATTTTATTATGATTATTATTAATAGCCACATTTATTTTTCGTCTACGAGGAAATTATGTGACTAAGTGATTCACATTGATGGGTTATCATAATCCACGATGCTTTGTACCACGAACCAGTTCATATTTCCTTTTTGGAATTTTTATAAATCCATCACTACTTCAAATGATAAAATTTTCCACGATTATTAGATTGGCACTTAAGAGGAGCATGCCTATTTTTGTTTGAAATATGGCATGGAGACTCGACTGAATTTATGATGGAATAAATGAGAGTGGTACACTATCTGTTGAGAGCTAGGGTGTGATTCATGTTATGATATTTTTCCGATTTTGACTTCAGTGTTAGTGAATCTTACATGGTGAACACTGATAGATTATAACTTTAATATTCCCATTTTTCTTTTCTCACATTCATTACTTTGGAGACTTTGATTATTTCAAGCATGCTAGTCATTATGCTTTGATACTTATCCATTTGACATTGCTACAAGTCAGGGCTGTATTAGATAATACTTTACGCACACTAGTTATGTGATTAAAAGAAAAGTCATGATAATTAAAAGGTAATAATGAGTTTATATATATATATATAAAAAAAAGATAGATTGGTGTAGTTGTTTATAAAAAAAAAAGGATTGAATTGAAAGTTAGGATGGTAGTTCACATATTCTGTGAACGATTTATGGCAATATACTGAGAATTAATCATGATGTTTAAAAAAGATAATGAAACACTTTGTGAATATATATTTTAAAAAAATATTTATAATAATAATTAGTGGTATAACTTAATATCATTTTAAATAAGCATGACTATGCAAAGTGCAGTCAGATGATGGTGAATTAAGTATTCACAGAAGTAAGCACTACCGGTATGTAATTGATGGAGTGAAGTACACAGCAAGCATACCATCGAATTGGGAAAGATGGAACACTTAGTTATTATATCATGATCAACCATGAATTTGACTTTTGTATAAGTGGAAAGTCTCCCATAAGTCCAACCCCTCGTCCACGTCGTGGGAGACGGGCAACGGCACAAAGTAGGGGATCGCTTGTAGGGGCGAAGTACAGTGGGGACTTCGTGTGCCCCGGGACCGTTACGGTAGCTGTGAAGGTCCTACAGGAACCCTGAAAAGTGACGGATAACGGGGCTCTGGTGAAGCTACGATAGGCCCAGCAAGCCAGTAGTGGATGAAACCAAATGCTTTCAAAAACGGAACGAGCCTCGGACATGATGGATTTAATAGACGACACGGCTGTACACACGGACTAAGATTTGGAACTTTAAACCTAAGAACGCTGACGGGGAAGGTGGAGGAGATAGTGGATATGATCGGAAAGAAGGAAGTTGGATTTATTGGGATTAGCAGAAACAAAGTTGAAAGGGGAAGGAAGGAGAGAACTGAGAAAAGGCTATAGACTGTACTGGAGTGGGAACGAAGAGGGAAAGAGGAATGGAGTGGGAGTAGTAGTACGAGATGGTTTAAAAGAAGAAGTGAGGAGAATAAGTGAATCGGTCGGTGGAGAAAGGAACTAAGTCACTTTTTGTCCATTTTTATTTTTTTAGGTAAATGCGTTAAACAGACCAAGACGCACCGTACTGTCATGAAAGGAACTATGTTTGGATACTCCCTGTGGGAGAAACACGAGGTCGATAGTTTACATACTGAGGAGAAAGGAATCAAGTCACTGACTTAGTTCCTTTCTCCACCGCACGTCACGTCCCGCCAACAGACTGCCAACAGCTTACAGCGCGCGGCAAGCATAACACACCTGTTCCTTAACTTGGCGCCAACTTCGTGATGTGTCATTGTTATTGTTGATGGTTGCTGTAAGTTAATGAATGCAATATTTCACAATGTCTCCCAAACGAAAGCGAAATGACAGTGAGCACAAGAGGAAGAGAATTAAGGAGGCAAGAGTTCACGGGTTACCATATAATGACTATAGTGGGAAACCAGTTCCCGGAAAATCTATTGGTGCTGACAGCAGGTATGTTAACAGTACTGTCCTTTACCCATTTAACAAGTTGATTATGATATAAAATCCACAGCTGTGTTATATGCTTATGCTTTGCGATTACTTCATTTCAGATGCCGAATGGAATGTTTCGAACGTATCAGTGAGGATGTTCGCATCGAAATACTTTCAAACTTTTTAAACATTGGCAACAAAAACAGCCAGGATGTTTATCTACAAGGTTTAATTCTGGCAGGTGACATTCAGAAAAGGAGGCCAAGAAAAGTTGTCGGTGAAATCGATAGTATCAAGAAACAACATTCCTTTGCTTACTATGTTATCTCAAGTGGTAGACGGGTTAGTCTCTGCAAACGTGCTTTTCTCAGTCTTCATGCCATATCACAGAAACGTGTTTTTCGTATTTGCCAATTGCTAGTTAAAGGTGAAATTCCAAAGGACATGCATGGAACATATCCATCCACTAGCAAAATCTCTGAAACTGTAAATAATTTGATAGATAAACACATCAGATCTTACCCACTCAAATAAACTCACTATTCTGGGAAGGAAATGAAATACTTAGATGCTCGTTTGGATCTGAAAACTATGCACGAAATGTTCCTCATGAAGTATCCAGAATTAAATGTGAAATACGACTTCTATAGGAAATATTTTCGTGAAAATTATAATTTTTCTTTCGGTCGCCCCCAAATTGACGTATGTGGCAAATGTGAGGAACTTGAGGCTAAGTTAAAAAGTTCTCATTTAAGGGACAGTAGTAAATGAGGTGCACAACTTGAGCTGGATATTCACAAGCGGCACAGCAGGAAGTTTTATAAGTTCATTAAAATAACTGAGCAAGAATGTATGGTCAGGGAAGACATTGTTGGGCTAGCTTTTGACTATATGCAAAATCTGCCTCTGCCAAATATTCCTGTGCAGGAAACATTCTATTTACGTCAGCTGTGGGTTAACTGTTTCTGCATTTACGATATAAAGTCCAGACGTTCCACGGTGTACCTATATCATGAAGGTGAAGCCAAAAAGGGAGCGAATGAAGTCTGATCGTTCCTGTTTCACTATATTGAAAACTACATATCGAAGAATGTTAAAGAAGTACATCCGTTTTCAGACGGAGCACCCGGTCAAAATAAAAATAATACCGTAATAAGGATGTGCCTTGCATTGACAGACACCAATAAATTTAAAAATATTATTCACAGATTTCCCGAAAGAGGTCACTCGTTTCTCCCTAGTGACCGCATGTTTGGAACATTGAAGAGGAAAATACGGAAAAGTGACCGAATTTACACCCCAAAAGAGTATGTCGAAATCATAGCAAACAGTATTTCAGACGTTACAGTCATCATGGTGCAAAGTGAAGACATAATGGATTTTGACACATGGTGGCCTTGTCATTACAAAAAGAACGTACTGTCTAGGGAAACGGCACATCAAAAACTGCCTCGGCAAGAAAAGCAAAGTTTTTCTGTGTCAACGTTCAAAGAATTTCATTATGAATCAACGAAACCTGGAGTAGTGACTGCCTATCCTTTTATAAACAGCTGTGTCAGTCATTCCTTTAATCTGGCAAAAACTAAGCTTGCTTCTTTTCATATTAGTTTGGAAAGGATGTACAGTGGAAGAAAAGTAAGAATCAATAAAAAGAAAATCGATGATATTCAGAAACTGGTGATGTACATCCACGGGGAAGACGCTGAACTCTTTTATGAGGAGATGTTGAAATGGCCAACCACAAGTGATGATTCATTGTGATATGAACTATTTACAACATTGAATTCTGTGAAATAGTTTAGTTTATGGTAGTTTTTATTAGTTAATTAATAAATTTTACATTTATTTCAAATGTGTGAAATTTTAAATGGGTTACTCACATGAAATGCGCTAAATTCCCCCGTCGACTGGAGAAAGGAGCTATGTTACAAATTTTGGTAATTCTCTTTCTAAGAAACTTCTTAGAATATAAGAGAATTATTCCATATCCAGTGTGTATAATTTAATTCTCAACAAATTTGGAAAATTTCAGTACATTCCGTTGAATAGTTTAATAATAAGACAGTTTTTTGTCTCTCCTGAAAACTAAGAAAAAGTGACTTAGTTCCTTTCTCCACGCTCCACAAGTAGGCTGCGCCTCTGAAGAGAAGGAGGAGTTTGAAGAGGAATTGCAGAAGCAGCTGGTAGGAAGAAATATGATTGTTATGGGGGACCTGAATGCCCATGTAGGAAGAGAAAGACAAGGTTATGAGAGTGTTCTAGGACCAGAGGGTTGGGGCGGAAGAAATGAGGAAGGAAAGAGACTGTTGGACTTCTGCCAGAGGAACAGCCTGCTAGTTGGGAACTCCTGGTTTAAGAAAAGACAGAGCCACACAATCACATGGTACAGTGATGACTTGACCAGGAAGTCGGAGGTCGACTATATACTGTATGAGAAAGAACTAAATAAGAACATCACGGACATCAAGGTTATACGATCGGAGAACCTGGATAGCCACCATCGATTGCTGGTAATGAACCTGAGAGGGAGTAAGGAGAAGAAAGGGACTGAGAACCAGGAAAGACGTATAAGGATATGGGAACTGAAAGAAGGGGATAGAAGGGTCGAGTACCTCAAAATGGTAAAGGAAGGAATTCCAAAAGATGAAGAAAGAGGGGTGGAAGAGGAATGGGCTAGATTTAAGAAGACACTAGTAGGTGCAGCAGAAGCAGTATGTGGGAGGACAAGTAGTAAGAAGAGGTGGAGGGAAACACCATGGTGGAATGAGAAGACAAAAGATATAGTAAGGGAAAAGAATAGAGACTTTAGGAGGTGGTATCAAAATAGGACGGTAGAGACAAGGGAAGAGTACCAGGAAAGAAAGAAGGGGGCGAAGAGAGTAGTGGCTGAGGAGAGAAGAAAGTGGATGGAAGAGTGGACAAAGATGATGAAGGAGGATAGTGAAGGTACAAAAAAGGTCCTGTATGGGATGGTAAAAAATAAGAGGCAGAAGGATCCTAAGGATTATGTTAGAATGGTGAACAAAAGGGGACAAGAGATAGAAAATAGGGAAGAACTGAAGAAAATGTGGAAAGAATATTTTAAAGAACTTCTGAACCCAAATGGAAAAGATGGTGAGGAGGAAGAAATCGGGGAAGAGGAAGATGAACTGCAAACAGAAAAGGACTTAACATGGAAAGAAGTGGAAGATGCAGTGAACAAGATGAAAGGAGGGAAGGCACCGGGTGTGGATGAGTTGAGTGTGGAGATGGTGAGAGCAGCAGGAGAGGTGGGGATACAGTGGTTGTACCGAGTGATGAGGACAGCATGGAAGGAAAGGAAGACCCCCGAGGACTGGAAAAAAGGAATAATTGTCCCGATCTTCAAGAAAGGTAGTAGAACAGATTGCAGAAACTATCGGGGAATAACACTGATGAGTCATTGTGCAAAGATGTTTGAGAAAGTTTTGGAAAGGAGAATTAGGACAAGGATAGAAGGAGGGATGAGGGAAGAACAACATGGCTTCAGAGCAGGAAGGTCCACAGTGGATTTGATTTTTGCTGTAAGGCAGTTACAAGAACAGCACTATGAGTATGGAACAGATATACTGATGGCCTTCCTGGACATTGAGAAAGCATATGACAGTGTATGCAGAAACAAAGTATGGAAGTCCCTGGAGGATAGAGGAGTAGAGAAATGGACTATAAAGAGGATAAAGGAGATGTACAAGGGAAGTGTGAGCTGTGTGAAAGTGGGAGGAGAGAGATCAGACTGGTTGGAACAGAGAAACGGCCTGAAACAAGGAAGTGCACTGTCACCGTTACTTTTCATTGTAGTGACGGATGACATAATGACCCGAGTGGCACAAGTAATTGGGGAAGGAAAGATGAAAGCAATGGTGTTTGCAGATGATTTGATGATTTGGGGAAACAAGGAGGAGGAGGTAAAGGAACAGTTGGACATGTGGGAAGGAATAATACAAGGATCATCATCATCATCTTGAGCAGTTTCCAACCGCTGGTCGGGTCTGCTTGGAACATAAGCCTCTCCATCGTTTCCTGTCCATCCACCATCTCTCGTCATTTACTGTGTCCCAGCACACTCCTCTTTCCTCCACACTCTTCTTAACTCCTTTTGTCCATCTGTCCCTTGGTCTTCCTCTTGGCCTCCTTCCCGTCATTTCCATTCCAAACATCTTCTTCGGTATCCTCTCCTCTTGCATCCTCCTCACATGTCCATACCATTGTAGCCTAGATCGCTCTATTCTATTTTGCAATGGTTCCTCTCTTACCATCTCCCTGACTCTCTCATTCCTTACTCTGTCCATTCTTGTCACTCCTACCCTACTCCTCTGAAACTTCATCTCCACTGCTCGTATTTTATTCTTGTCCCTTTCCTTCATCACCCATGTTTCTGAACCATATGTCAAAATTGGCACAAAGTAGGTCTTGTAGATGATTCCTTTACATTTTTGTGGTACATCTTTATTCCATATCATCCCCCTAACACTCTTGAAAAATCCATCTGCGCACCTTCCCCTCTCATTTATTTCCATCCTATTGCCTCCCTTTTCTTCAATTATGCTTCCCAAGTACTTGAAGCATTCTACTTTCTGCAACTGCTGTCCTCCAAGTGTTATGCCCATATCCAGTCTGTTCTTCTTCCTCGTTGTGATGACCACTTCACTCTTTTGTGCTGAGAACTTCATCCCATATGATAACACTACCTTCTCCCACTCATCTAATTGCTCTTGTACTTCTTCCTCATCCTCTCCCCATACCAGAAGGTCATCAGCAAACAACATTGCCTTCATTTTCCTTTCCCCAATGCTATTTACCACTTTTCGTATGATTTCATCCATCAGCACTATAAATAACAGGGGTGAGAGGGCACTTCCCTGTTTCAGACCACTCTCCAGTTGAAACCATTCCGTTCTCTCTCTTCCCACCTTTATACAGCTTTTGCTTCCCTCGTACATTGCTTTCACTCTTGCCACTGTCTCCTTGTTCACTGCTTTTGCTCCCATTGCTTCCCATACCTTGTTTCTATTAATACTATCATATGCTTTCTCAATATCCAAGAAGGTCATCACCAGATCTTTCCCATATTCATAATGGTGTTCTTGTAGCTGTCTTACTGCAAAGATGAGGTCAACTGTTGACCTTCCTGGCCTGAATCCATACTGTTCTTCCCTCAGCCCATCTTCAACTTCTGTCCGAATTCTTCTCTCCAGTACCTTCTCAAATATTTTGGCGCAGTGGCACATGAGTGTAATTCCCCTGTAGTTCTTGCATTCCTTCCTACTTCCCTTTTTAAATATGGGTATTATTATCCCTCTTTTCCAGTCCTCTGGTATTTTCTTCTCCCTCCATATCACTTTCATTACTCGAAAGAGCCACTGTGTTCCTATCACCCCTGCTGCTCTCACCATCTCCACACTCACTTCGTCTATTCCCGGTGCCTTTCCCCCTTTCATCTTCTTTAATGCTTCCTCCACTTCTTTCCATGTCAATTCCTTCTCTGAAATGTCTTGGTCACTGTCTGTTTCTTCCTCCACAATGTCCACTACGCTGGTTTTAGTTGGATTTAGGAGTTCCTTGAAGTATTCTCTCCAGATAACCTTTACTTCTTCCATATTTTCGAACTCCTTTCCATTCCTGTCCACCATTCTGACATTTTCCCCTGTATCTCTTCTTTTTGCCTTTATCATTCCATACAACACTTTCTTACTGCCATCACAGTCCTCCTCCATCATTTCTGTCCATTTCTCCAGCCATTTCTTTTTCTCTTCCTTCACTACTTCTCCTGCTTCTTTCTTCCGCTTTTGGTATTCTTCTCTTGTTCTGTCTGTCCTCTGTTGGAAACATTTCCTGAATGCTTCATTTTTCTTTTTCACTGCTTCCTTAGTTCTGGGGTTCCACCATGGTGTTTCCTTCCACTAGTTCTGCCACACACGACTTCCGCTGCTTCTACCAACACGTCCTTGAACCTATTCCATTCTTCTTCACCTGTTTTCGGATCATCCTTCGGTAATTTGTTCCTCACTAATATCTGGAACTTCTCCTTATTTCCATCCTCCTTCAGCTTCCATGTCCTTATTCTTCTTTCTTGGTTCTCAGTTCTCCTCTTTTCCTTCAGTCCTCTCACCTTGGCGACCAGCAGACGGTGGTCACTGTCCAGGGCTTCTGAAGGTATTACCCTTATATCCGTGATACTCTTCTTTGTCTCCTTCCCGCATAGAATATAGTCCACCACTGATTTCCTAGTCAAATCCCTGCTGTACCAAGTAATTTTATGGCTCTCTCTCTTCTTGTACCACGTGTTTCCAACCATTAGCCCATTTATCTTGCACAGTTCCAACAATCTCTCTCCTTCCTTATTCCTGTTTCCCCATCCTTCACCACCAATCACTTCCTCAAAACCTCTTCTATCAGTTCCGACATGGGCATTTAGGTCTCCCATGACTATCAGGTCTCTCCCCACTAACTGCTCCTGCAACTCCTCTTCAAACTCGTCCTTCTCGCCTTCTGTGCATCCCACCTGAGGTGCATAGACTTGCAGAATGTCCAGGTTTCTACCTTTCACAGTGATTCTGGCTCTAATTATTCTATCACTTACCCTCTTTACTTCCTCCCTCAGCCCTTCTCTCACCACCATTCCCACTCCATTTCTCTTCCCCTCCTCATTTCCTATCCAGTATAGCTGCAAGCCATTTCTCAGTTCTTTTCTTCCTTCCCCTCTCCATCTGGTCTCTGCCAGTCTGAGTACATCCAGTTTTCTCCTCTCCATCATATCCACAACCTCCTCCACTCTTCCCGTCAATGTAGTTATATTCACAGTTCCGATTCGTATTCCATTTCCATAGCCAGGTCTGCTTCCTTTAGATCTGTCCTTTTCGAGGCCCGTTCCCGTTTTAAAAGCAGTTTCATATCCACTACTGGCTTGCTAGGCCTAACGTAGCTTCACCATAACCCTGGCAAGGGGCCTGTTTTTGGTCCGCGAGAGGTATTTTATTTCCCTCAAACCCTCCGGACAAGTCCGGCGAGCCCCCCTATCCGCCACCTGGGACGCGCCCGATAGAGGAACAGGCAAACCCCCACAAGGATATGGGATGAAATTTAGCATAAATTAGAGTGAGATGGTGATCACAACAAGGAAGAAGGAAAGAACCACAACAGGAATAACAATTGGTGGGGAACAGCTGAAGAAAGTGGAGAGTTTCAAGTATCTGGGAAGCCTGATACAAGATAATGGAAGAAACGATAGAGAAATAAATGAGCGGGGGAGGCAGGCAGAAGCATTTCGGAGGAGTGTGAGAAGCATGTTAAGGAGCAAGGATGTCCCTCAGAACAGCAAAAAGATCATATATCGGACGTACTATGTCCCTATCCTGACGTATGCCTCGGAGACCTGGGTTATGAAAGGAAGGGAGAAGAGCAAAATACAGGCCAGTGAGATGAGGTTCTTGAGAAGCAGTATTGGAGCTACAAAGATGGACAGAATAAGAAATGAGAGGACCAGAGAATTAATGAAGGAGGAACCATTACAGGATGGTATAGAGAAATCTAGACTTAGATGGTATGGGCATGTAAAACGAATGGAGGAGAAGAGGATACCCAGGAGAGTACACGAGACGAAGTGGGAAGGAAAGAGACCGAGAGGAAGACCGAGAGACAGTGGCTGAAGGGGGTGGAAGAAAGCGTGAAGAAGAGAGGAGAAGACTGGACAAGGGTGGAGGCTGAGAGATGGTGGGAAGACAGAAGGTGTTGGAGAGGCTTGTGTTCCAAACAGACCCGGCCAGTGGCTGGAAACTGTGCAAGATGATGATGATATAAGTGGAAATATTTAAAAGATTTTGAGTAATGAGACTCTGAAATAGTCTGTAGACTAATTTGAAATTACAGTAACTAAAACACAGACTCTGGATGACTGATTGGTAGGTTGGAAAACATAGACATTCAAGTGATGAAAATCATTCCAATATTCAAAAGAACATTTTAGTTGTACGATGAACATAAATGTAAATATTGAATTCAACATTGATTTGGTGGTCAAGTAGGACCTATATTGCTACAGCAATAATTGTGATTAATAATTGGTGGATAAAATATCTGAATTAATTTTCTTTTTCATTAGTTAGAATGGAGATCTATATTTTAAGGGCAAGCTATTTATTCAATTTTTCTTTCATTATGAACTTAAGTACTAGCCTCCGTGGCTTAGGCGGCAGCACGCCGGCCTCTCACCGCTGCATCCGTGGTTCAAATCCCGGTCACTCCATGTGAGATCTGTGCTGGACAGAACGGAGGCAGACAGGTTTTTCTCCGGGTACTCCGGTTTTCCCTGTCAAATTTCATTCCAGCAACACTCTCCACTATCATTTCATTTCATCTGTCATTCATTTAATCATTGCCCCAGAGGAGTGCGTCAGGCCTCGGCAGCCGGCAGAATTCATATCCTCGCCGCTAGATGGGGGCTTTATTAATTCCATTCCTGACCCGGTCGGAGACTGGAAGCAGGCTGTGGATTTTCATTTTCATGAACTTAAGTGAGTGAATCTATTACTGATCTTGAACACCACCTGACGGACATTCAGGGTGTTTAGTTGATTTTGATAGTCAAATGTGACTAAATCTAATTTGTTTAAATTTAACTTAATTTTTTTTCTTCTTCGAGTATCTCCTAATTTTGTTTGTGTCTAAGGATAGGACTGAGAAAATTCGTTGACCCTTTAAATTTCAATATTAGTTGAGTCTAATTTTTTTTTTTTTGCATCTATCCACTTCAAGCATTTTCTTAGATTGAATCTCCGAGGCAAGACAGGCTGTTGAACTTATTCTTATTATGTGTTGGTTTATGAGCGGCCCAATAAATGGATTCTTGTTTTATTTGATTAAGTTGTGCTTTTCCTTCTGATTTCTGCTGTTCTATTGTGTTGATTTAGGCCTGGGAGAGGGTTGATTTATGCTGGTGCACCTCTATCCTTTTAACCACTCCTGAGACTACTTGAGATCTCGTACCCTCCGGCATATATTTTCTTGATATTCGAAACCAGATCTCAATAATTTTCTTCTTCTTCTTTTTATGTCTTGCGTTGTCGGCATGAATTGCGATGTTTTTGTTGGGTCATCCTATTCACTGCCGGTTAATGGGGACAGTATGTACAGGTTTTGAGGAGATCTTTCGTGAGAAAACACTATTCATACCATAAAATCCAACAGGACCTCAACTAGATCCTAAAAAACAACTAAATATTGCTATTATAGTCCTTTAATGATAACAGCTGTTTTAAATAATATAACACAAAGTATGA
The DNA here is from genome assembly GCA_946902985.2 of Meconema thalassinum. Taxonomy (NCBI): domain Eukaryota; kingdom Metazoa; phylum Arthropoda; class Insecta; order Orthoptera; family Tettigoniidae; genus Meconema; species Meconema thalassinum. The sequence goes on from OX336388.2 coordinate 1,216,938,902, forward strand.
TAAACAAATACAGCTAAGGAATCCAAGTGTTCTACGAAATAGCCTCCGCTTGTTCTCAAACTAGTATCTATACTATCGTGACGTCACGCTGGTATGGCCTATATCAATATGAATGACTGCCTGTGATTGTCTGGTTAGAGTGATTTCACTTCTGACCACTAGGTAGTTCTTGCATAGCACTTAAACGCCAAGTATAGTTTTACCACAAATACAGTTACAAACTATAAAATGAAAAACTGAACAATGAATAAAGATATATTAATATGCTATGCTTCACTAATCAGTATCGGATACGACAAACTTCTGCACTTATGCATGATGTCCACAGGAAAACCTGCCACTGCTGCAAACAAGGAACAGTTCAAACTTTCAATATTGTGAGGTGCCTTTTTTTAAAACACCACACTCAAGCATTGGCCACAGTCTATGGTTAAGGTCTGGGCTACTGGTAGGCCAGTCTGGAGGTGAAATGAAATCAGGCACATGGCGTTCATGCCAGCTTTGCATGGATCTCACCTTGTGGGCTGGACTAGAATCTAGGTGGAAACTCCAATGGAATAATATCTTGCTTAAATCCTTCACAATAAGCTCTAGTATCATATTTTCATACACTCTTGCACTGATTTTAATCCCATTTCCACAAAAATACAGCTGAAAGGCATAAAATAATTCATCCCCCCAATAAACCATTACTGATGATGGACAAAGGCCCCTCCTTAACTTTGCAGGTCTTTTCTACCTGAGAGCTAGATGCACAAACAGTATTATTTTGGCAGTTGAAACTTTCTTCACTGGTGAAGATTTTCTTGTTAAGAGAATCTTCTGATGTCCAATTTGGGAGTAATGCTACAGGAGGCATCAACACTTCACCACCATCTGCTTCTCCAGCCATGAAACAAGGTAATGTGGAGTACTTTGGTGATTACCTTCTAGTCCAACATTCTCACTAAGTAGCCTGGACATCCACCTTATCGAAAGGTTTAGTTCATGAACCATGATCGACTGCTTCCAGACCGGAATTAGGTGAATACCAGCCATAATTTAAGGAGAACCTACCTTCGGATGATCCTTATGAGAATCACTGGATGGTGCATAAATATTTGACTACATTTCATGAGCAAATTTTCTAATATTGTCTAAAGTTATCACATATGCTCCCATTCCATGTTCCATGTGTGTTTCCTCTTTCACAAACAAACTCAAGATAAGTCAGGGTGGAAGGCAGCATATGAGTGTCTTGTTATCCTTAAAACTGGTTGAAAATCATGTCAAAAGTTTGCAACAGTATGCTAAGATCACAATATCACAGTTTCACAGAGTTCCTATAAGATAGAGTGCAGAAAAAGTGGGCCACATTCCCCCCAAAGGACAGAAATATACATTTTCTTTTCTTTATATTGTTCACTTCAACTTAATTTTCTCTTGCAATACAAACCTTATGTTTGTATCTCGACTAGAATTTAATCTTTGGCAGGCCTTCCATATTTATGAAGCACAGCTATAAAGTGTATGAGACGAGACTAAGTGATACAAGTGGAAAATAACCCTTGTGGTACTTCAAGTTCTAGGATGTTTTACCTAAGCATCATGTTAATCTCCTGCATTACTTGGCTTTTATTTTCTTAACTGGTAAATGGAATTCAGGACACCTTCAGAAAGTGTGAACATAATTTTAATATCAGTATATCAAATATCAAATTACACATAAATTCACATCTAGCAAAGCTCAATCATTTCTTGTTATTTTCACCTTGTGTTGTAGTTTAATTCTCCTCAATTACATCTTAAGTAAAAAGTGATAAATTTCATACTATTCTGAATCTAACAAAGTTTTAATACTAGTGAATTACTAAGAATATGAGGAGATAACTGAAGAGTCACATTGGAAATTAGAAGAACCTTCCCAATTGTGTACGATCTTAATTTATCCAACACCCTTAGGTTATCCCACATTCAACATAGTTGAAAGTATTTGACTCCCCAGAGATCAAAACCTGAGTGCTTCTATCTGCAGTGTCTCCCAACAACTCAATTCTATCAAGAGTACAGTAGTCGAATCTCCAATTAATTTCAATACCCTTTGTTTGAGTTATATATGGCAAAACACTACCTAGACTCTTTTCAGCAACCACAGTTAACCAACAGTGTGTACCTGGAAACATGGATCAACTTACCCACCAACATCTGAAGTGAACTAATAGGCAAATTACATAATTTCTAACAATTGGGGAGAAGACCTACCCCAGTCACAGCTATTGGAATCAGTGGCTGTTGTTTACACTGCCAAGAAACTGAAAGATCACAAAGTACTGTAGTTAGCAAGGTTTTCATACCTAAATGAAATGTGTTGGACTAGTGGTACTGTCATCAGTTGAATCTCTCAAGTCTGAAAATCAGATGGCAGGATTTGGCATCTATGTACAAACTCAAATTCCAACCTAAAAGTTCTTGTAGCTGGAAATCCTCTGAATCATGATTCCAAGAGGGAAAACCAACAGGTATGAGGCATTATGTTGAGTAAACCCTCTTGAAGTGAACCTCAAAGCAAGAGACATGTAAAGCTGCCCTTAATATGAAAAATCTCCACCTACTCCAACATATATACTTCTGAAAGGACCAGAACCAGTTCAGGCTATTGCAAGAGGTCAGGGCAAAGAAGAGCAGACATCTCGTATGGGGAAATCCAGCGCAACAGATGTCTCTCATGCACTGCTTGCTAAGAAGCTACTTGTAGAACACTTGAGCAACAATGCTCAGGAGAATAGACAAGAACAGCCCAGTGAATCACTAGACATTACGGGGATTGTGGGGTAAGGTAGCACAGGTCATTTAGTATCAACTCCACATTAGTACATAAAAAGGGTCTACAGCTACAAGGTTATCATTCTAACACACCTAGTGATAAGGTTTAATATTATAAGTGTGAGTGAGAAAATAAAAACCAAATTACAACTCTACAGTAACTGTGACACACACAATGAAGATATTAATCACAGTTCTAATGTCTATCACACACAAAGCACTCAAACTAACATTTAGTTAGTTACTTACAAAAGAAAGTTTTAATGAAAGCCTCCTTAGAAAGAAACAATTATTAAATAATCATAATAATAATAATTTATTGAATAGATTAAATTTTATTTTCTACCTGTACAGGTATCCAATCACAAGCATTATATTTTTGAACAGAGAAACTTTTGTTTTGAATTTTTAGAAATTAGCAACTCTAAGAAACTAAGCAGTATAGAGGAGCTACAAGGCAGTAGAGATACAGACTCTCTACACATGAATACAGGTTACCATATATTGGGACATAACTCAATGGAATACAATTGAATAACATCCAGCAGAGAGCAAGTACTAACAGTCTCACTGTATGCTTTGTAACATACAGGAAAATACCTCATACACAAAATTAAAATAACTGGATATTCCAAGGAGAAGTAGATCGACACTTATGAAGTCCACAATACTCGGACGTTACATCTTTATGTTTAAAGTGAGCTTTGTGTCTATAAATTTTGAATTTCTTGTTAAAACTTTGTATTTATCCCACACAAGGTATAAACTGACTAATATATACTCAGTTTCATTCTTGTCTATTAGTTGTTTGTTATGGGCTGGCATAAAAACTACAAATGGGATGAATGGCATGACAATTTGTATGTATGTATTCACAATAAAACTAGGCTACAAATGACTATGAGGGATGAGGATGAGGGTTTAAAAGAAAGCTCTTATTCACTTTTCCTACTTTCTCTAAAATGAATGGTTTAATTTAGTAAATGTACACTAAGAGGCCAAAAGTCTTCAAGTAACTAATAGCATGCAGGACATATTTTTGTTACTATTATAGTGTTCAATCTCTACGGAAGGCTTTCCATTAAGTTCCGATACACTGACGGCAGAATTTGTTTTCATTCTTCCTAAAGCATGGTTAATGGTTGTTGCTGGGCGAATCGATCCAACACACATTTGACCCTTTACTTCATTCCAAAAATGCTCAATGGGGTTCAAGTTGGACCTCTGAGCAGGCCGAGGTAGATAAATCCCTGTGGTTGGCTTTTAATGCAGGGAGAGTTTTGATACTCCATTGGAGCTGTACTAGTCCATCTTTGCAGCCATTCCTGTTGTAAGTTGAAGTAATCAACCAAGTTTCTGCCAGTCCTAGCAGTTGCTAACTGGATCGAAATCTGTTGTTCTAAGTACCTTGAATGTCCCCATGTATTGGCAGAGGAACATTGTTAGAGATCTTCTAAAACTCACGCAATAGAGCATTCTTTCTGCGTAGATGTGGTGGAGGACTGTAGCTCAGAACTGGCAACGAAGCAGTAGGGGTGGATTTTATAGTTCCTGATATAATGCGCATAGTATAGAACATTTCAAGTATATGTGTTAACCTGTCTGTTAGGTAGTCAGCCCAGAGGCTGGTTGGATCCTCAAAAAGTACTGCCATAGGCAGCACTATAATGAGGTGTACTAGGCAAGATGAAGAGTGAGGTAGTTTGCCATTGCTTTCCCGAGTCAGAACAATAGCACTGAACCTATGAGTAGAACCTTACACAGTACACACAGTTACTCGCTGTGCTCTGAACACCATTATTCAGCACCCCGCTCGACAAGAGGGGGTGGGGGCAGGCAGGGCTGGTGCCCCAGGGCCTGACCCTCCCAGGGGGGGCAGCGTCCTTGGAAGATGGGTCCAATCGGGCATTGATTTATTATTCTGTGTATGTGACTTGAATTTGCTACTGGCAATCATTTAGTGAATGCAATGAACTGTCTGTGAACAACATTACAAGAATTGAAAAACTTATTCTGGCAAGTGGACAATATTTTCCTTTACAAAGCGCTTGTAGGAAGAATAACTGTCTCAAAGGGATCATCTTAGGCAATGGGGCTTCGCTATGTATTGTTCTCAGAATATACCTGAAGACAGAGAGAGCATTCCATTATTCTAAATTTAGCTTATTCGGCTTATACACCAATCCTTCAAATAACTTTCTCATCCCTTCACTTATTTCGCCAAGGCCACGAGAGCCTAAGCTGCCCTGGTGTGTTTGGTCAGCTAGCTCAAGAGTTTCAAATTTGGTGCGTTACATCGAGCTTAGATATTTAGAGGTGTTAGTCTCTGAAATGAATATATTGTCTAGCTAGACGTATCATATGCCATGCAGGCAAGCAAGTAAAATAAATTTTAAAGTAGCATCCACACAATAATTCACTTTATAGTTATTGTTGATTTAAGGGGCAGAACAGCGAGGTCATCTTCCCCTAGTAATTCACTTTTGCACTATGTGAAACATGATCATTGCTGGTTAAATATCTTGTGAAAGGGTGGGATGATTCTGTTGTCAAATATAGATAGAAGAAATGCATGTGAAATTGTTCATCTTCTCGTATACTGAATTGAGAAAACAATGCTAACATTTGAATAATCTGCATGTTTAGGTACAGTATAATTATTATTATAACTGGTTCATTCGATACGATCAACAATCCTAGGCACTTGGGTTCGTGTGCAAATAATTTCTGATTAAGGGATTTATTGGAAACCTATATTACTATTGGTACTAGAGTTGGAAAATGTATCCAAAGACTGAATGAAACTAAGGTAACATTCCAGTATTTTTCTGGACTGGGTGTTTAATTAACCAGGAGAAAAATTACAATTAAGCTAGGGCACTGAACCACTGCCAATTCCTCTCATGGAACGTCAGTGGTAAGGGCAGATGACCTACCGTAGCTGTTCCGCCCCTTAAAACAATAAGTAACATCAGTGGTAGGAGCAGATGGGGCCTAGCTGTTCCGCCCCTTAAAACAACAATAAGTAGCGTCAGTGGTGTGCATGGCGATGGAGAAATTAATATATTGCATGTAGGCAACCGCGCAGATTTTCTTTAAGACCAAATATTTGAACTCTGCTTAATTTAGAAGAAAATTAAGATGATGTATTGTCAAATATTAATATAAATACAACTTGGTTTTGAGCTGCTGCGGTGGCTGTTATTATTATTGGACATTTCTACGCAGTTTATTCCAAAGTACTTATTTTTCAAGACGCGAAGAGATACTTTCCCTTGCAAATCAAGCCAATTTATTATACGCTTCAGTCTCAGTACCGTTAAACATAAAATGAGTTGCTCTCTATATCTACGACTTGGAAATGACTCCGGATCCTGACTAAGCCGCAGTAGGAATGCAGTATTCGGCTTCCCGACTGCGGTGTCATTCATAGTCTTACTCAACAGTTAATAATAGAACTATTTGTCGTTATAGTTGTAAATTCAGTTAGGGCAGTGTTTCTGAACCCGTAGAAGTCTGCGGACCACTCAGCGTGAAATTGAATCGTGTACGGACCACCTTTCCCCCTCCCCACTCCCCCCAATACACCTTATCAGTTGTAACCCTTCCTTAATAACACTTATTTTAAAGATATTTCAATTCAAAACCTAATAGTCATCACCGCGAATACATTCGGACGATTCTTGTTCAACACACATCGTTTTCGAAATCCCCATTTATTGGTCACTTTTTTATACGTGTTGGTGGACCCTTTTCTCCCACGGACCACGGGTGGTCCGCGTCACGGGACCACCGGTTAAGAACCACTGATTTAGGGGCTTGAAACATTTAACCCGTGTACTTGGTAGCTAGTAGGCCAGTATCACTGGCAGGCAATGGACCATTGGCACTCAGTTGGGAATTGTTTGCATCACCTACTACTGGAGATATAATTCAGTATTTGCTGACGCGTTAAATTTTCGGTTTGTTTCTGAAGGCCTCCACATTATTGAATGAAGTTGACTGTAAAGCAGTAGTTTTCACAAAAATATGAATGAAGTAAATTATAAGATTCTCAAACAGCGAACAAAATAGAAAACCAAGAAACGTGCGAATTATGTAGACTGAAGGGGGGGCTAGTGGTTGTTGTATAATAAGAGAGGTTTATTGGCAACATTGTTGTAACTATTTGTCTTGGAGAGTAGAAACTTAGACCCACTAAAAACCACCAGCAGGGTATACACTGTGCTATGGCCTCTGTGACATGATAAATCGCATGCCGTATTCTTAGTTGCCGACTGGGAAAAGTGGGAATGCGTTGCCCGTCGCGACTATTACTGTAATTATTAGGGTTAAGAGTAGGGTAGGTGTCCCTGGACTTGAAATAAGGTACTACCCCGGCATTTGTCTGGAGGTAGTGTGCAAAACCACACTCAGGATAGCCGCTGTCAGCACCGGGATTCGAACCTCTGATCTGCAGACTTGCTGTAGACCCCCATCATGGTCATTGGTGTTCTACACCGCAGAGTCTTACTTGAAGGTGCGAGAGCTTTTACTTCAATTTACAAAATGTATTAAAATACTTTATTGTCCGTCAAATCAATGTTTCGAATTCTATTACAATCCTTCATCAGCCAAAATATACTAAGAAATTGGACAACACAGGGCTTCCAGCGAGGTACGGCAGCAAAAAAAGTACAAAAAGTAAATATTCCGTTTTTTATAGTGAATAAAAGTAAATATTTTTTCAAAGAAAAAGTAAAGAAAAGTAAACAAGCAAAACTTTAAATACGAGCTTCCCTCGAGGTAACGACGCAGTTCAAAGACCTTTAGTAGAGAAACGCATTGTCCTGTTACCCGTCAGAAGGCCATAAGTACTGTCGCGATTATAAGTAATGGGATACCCTCGCTACTTCAAACGCTTGTATATGTTAAGAGGCACAAAAATGTTCTCTGAATCCAAGTAACACATCTTAGCAAGATCTCCAACTTTAGTTCTTAACATTATTTTGTACGTCTTACTGTTTGAGAGTTACACGCGTTTGAAGTAGCGAGGGTGTCGCATTACTTACGATCGCGATAGTACCATACTGGACAAATTATAAATTACAAATTTGACCCATTACAGCTTACCGCGGTCATATTAATAATTGTTTCAAAGATTTAAAATACCGGTAGCTGCATATTTTTTCCGTAGCTAGTTGAAACATTTCTTAATTACTGTATATACACTGTACATACATAAACAAATATTTGAACGGCAAAATACACTCTTTCTATTCAAAACAAAAACAAAAAATATACCTATATTTATGCACAATTCTTGGATAAACAATAAGGCGCCTTGTTAAAAGGTATGGAAAAACGGAGGGGAAAAAACACAGATTCAAACGTTATTAATATTTTATTATATAAAATAAAATGGAATTAAATAAAATAACTCAAACTACAATCTTACACCATGAGAGTGGTCTCATACTGACAGAATTAGTAACACTGGTTTTGGACTAGAATTAGTAATCAGTTAGACATTAGCCTGTCTTCTGTTTCTTCGAAAAAAAAAAAAAGATGATATGAGTGATGCCTTTCTCTTGTCCAATTTTTTCTGAAGAGCTTCTGTCTTCGTCTCCTTGTCTTTCCCTTCCTTCTTCAGAGCTTGCGCTCCTTCCAAGTCATTCTTCTTGATAGCTTCTTTTAATCTGTTCGTCGCTTCATCAAGAAGAGTGTCGGCCGCTTTTACCTGTTTTGCGTCCTTAGTCTTCGCTTGTTTTACCTTTTCTTCCATCTTTTTTATTCCAATCTTCCTTCCTCCATCTTTTTGTTTGCTTCGATTACAAGTCTCTTTTCTTCTTCTTTAAGTTTCTTCTGATACTCTGATTCCTCTTTAGCTTTCCTCTCTTTCTCAAGTTTTTCCTGGCACTTCGAATGAGCAAATTTGGCTGCGGTGATCAAATCGGGAGTTATGGGATCGTTCTGTGGCTTGTTCTCAAACTGTTTCAATCCGTGGCAAATGTTAAGTTTGGCGTTGAGTGATGCGCATGACATTGCTGAACGGTCAGGAGACAAAACTCTGCCGGACAGAGAGAAACCTCTTTCCACTTCACTACTGCCATGAGCTTAAGTCAATGAGGCTTTGACAAGGCGCTGAATCGTTGGATACTTCGCTTCGTTGGATGCGTTTTTAAGGGAAAATACCTTTTTCCAATATTCCTCCACAGGTAATTGTTCATCGGAATTATCAATTTGCTGTTCTACCTGCAGCAACGTCCATTCATCGTCAAGGCGACTTTCGGCCACCTCAAATGGCCCGCAGCGGGCAACTTTAGCCATGCTACGAGAAATGGATTTGGTTCTCTCGGAAGGTTTTAGAAATGTGAAATGTTTCGCGGCATCGTAAGCTAGTACAGATTTCTGTCGTAAATATTCACCGGCAGCAATGAAGTGCTCCTGAACATCCTTCTTGAATTGCAGGGCATCGACGCCTGGGACGTTTTTCAGAGCTTCTTGTGTTTCCTTGTCCAACACAATGTCTCCTAATGAAAGGAGATTTTCTGAAGAAATGGTCAGGCTTTTGAGGTCTTTTAAGACATCGCCCATCACCACTTTTCCGAACAGAACAGTGTTAAGAGACAGCATCTCTTTGTGCAGAACGTGGATTAACGGTTCTTCTCTCTGGAAAAGTAATGAAAATCTTTCGAAGATTTCTGCACTTTCAATAATAAAGCCTTCGTACGAGGTCTTTTCAAGACATTTAAAATACTTCTATAGCGGGTGCTCATTAGAAGCTGCTTGCTGCCGTTTTTGGGCAAAAACTCGATGAAATAAACCTTGAAGGCAGCCCACTGTTCTATCAACCTTTTTGCTGCCGGTGCCAAAGTGAGCCATCACGATCCCACGTTCTTGATGAATCTGTGATTTGGCAACTGAAGCTTGGTTTGGATCATCACAAAGTCTTCCCAGCGATTAGGAAAGTCATTAAAAAACAAATACACTTTCACTGCAAAATCACTTAAGTCCATGCCGATTTTTTTCAAGTCCTTTCAAAAATGCATTGTGTACGACGTGCAGATTGCAAGTTCCAATATCGACAAGTTTTTTTTCCCCCCCATTTTTTTTTACAAGCTCGTTCATTAGTCTTACAACAGCCTTATTAACAAAAGGTCCATCACTGCTCAACATTAACAGACTAGAAATGGCTAGATCTGCATTTTCTAAAGCCTTTACCAAGTGTTCAACAATAATTTCTACAGTTGCATGGCCAATAAAAAAGGCTCTAAATGACGTCCTACGATCCTATCTTCCATTTTCAACCAGAAACAAATCAAAGTCTGCCGTTCTTTCAGTTCTTCATTATTCGTTGTTTCGTCAAAACACAGGGAGTAGTCAGATTGCATGGCATCCTCTAACATCATTTTTCTAAAGTGTGGACCCAGTGCTTCTGTCATCAAATACCCTACTTTAGTTCGACCTAAACAGAAATTCTCGCCTACTCCCGAACCTAACATATGTTTTAATAAGTCCAAAATATGATCACAAGAAGATGCGGAATAATTGGACACCACACATTTCATAACCCACTGGAGCTCTTGCCTGTACATCTTGTCCTTAAGGGAAACCACACCCACTTGATAATATTTTTCAGTCGAGATACCCGTTGAAGCCGGAATTCCAGAGCTTGAAGATGTGGCTTAGCGCTTCATAAATCGTTGCTGGGTTGTATCCCATCTTGCCTCTGCATTTTTTTTGTGTTTTCCGGTCAGCACATGTTGGTTGACAGCGTTTACTCCTTTCTTGGCACAGTCAATTGAGCACTCGCAAATTTCGCAGAAAGCCGTAGGTTTCCCTTTGATCGATAACCACAGAGACATCTTGTATCCCAGCGAATTAACCAACTCCAACCAGGAGCTCTTTGTGTGGCACGTTATGGCCCTAAAATAACAAGAAATAGCTATGAGATTACCAAAGCTCATAAAGGGGTCAAACAAAAATAACAATGGCTTTGGAGAACCACATTCAAATTTGTAACATGTCATTCGCAACTCTAGAAAAATCAGTTTAAAAAGTCGCAGTTCGACACGAAGCCCCCCCTTTTTTTTCCGTAATGTACGCCTATAATGTCACTTTTTGACTCCCCATCCCTTTCCATCCTAGACAACTAGTAAATAAATCGGTAGCCATTGAAGCAAGTAGCCTATTGCGGGATTAGCTGACAATGATTACCCCCTCCCCCTCTGGACGAACAATTTAACATAAGGAAGTTTTTCAAGGAAGAAGTTCTAAAACAATTTTAGATTTCCCTAATACGAAAAAGCTTTGACGAAACAAAATGAGACTATGCTACACTATCACGTTTATCTTTAAACCAAATCCCCCCCCTCCCACTCATCTACACCACAAGTCCAGCGTGGTTGGGGAAATAAAGTTAAAGCACGACGAAGGGAAGTGATCGTTACTAGAATATAATTTAGGATAGAAGCGTACTTACCTCGTATTAAAATTAAACTACACGAATCATCGCTAGGTATGCCACACCATAATTTCTCTCACCGGAAACGAACCAACGACCCCACCTTTAACGTTACAATGCTTAAAAGACAGCTTTTAAAATTCGACCTAAGGTTCTTAACGAGAATATAATAAAATTTAAATAGTACTACCCTAGACATATTCAAACTACACAAGGCATCTGCACCAAAACGAACCAACGATCCGTCCCCTCCCCCACCACCAAAGTTACAATGCTCAGAAAACAGGTTAAGATCCGGCCTGATGTTCCTTACCAGAATACTAACATTTTAGGGAACACTTTCTTTAAGAAATTACACAAAGCATGGATAGTTTGTACCGCATTATTGTCACACTATTTTTTCTCTCACAGATAGCGAAACAACGACCCCTCCCCACCTCCAACAATACTTAGAAAACAGGTAAGAATTCAATCGTTAGTGTTCGTTACGAGAATGGAATATACTGTAACTTTAGATAGTATAATACTTCTCCTAAGAAATTACAACTTCACAAAGCATCGCTAATACTTATTGCCACACCATTATTTTTCCAACAAAACCAATGACCCCTCCTCTCCTAAACGCGACAACGCTAAGAAAACAGGTTAAAACCCGACCAAGTGTCCCTTACAAGAATAGAATATAATTTTAGATAGAATTTCCCCACATTAATTTAATCAAACCATATTTAGTACATATTACACCGACAGGATTTCTCTCTCAGAAAACGAACCAGTGACTCCTCCCGCTCCCGCCCCCGCCCCCTTCCCCAACTCCAACGCTACAATGCTTAGAAAATAGTATAAAACCCGACCAAGTGTCCCTTCGAGAATACTGTAATTTCAGGTACCGAGTAGTGTTATGCTAAGAAATTCGAAGTGCACAAAGCATCAATACGTATTGCCACAACAATGTTGCTCTTACAGAAAGCGAAATAACGACCCCTCTTCTCCCCCACCTCTACAGCTACAATACTTAGAAAACAGAACGAACATATACTCGGAAAGCCCTTTGAATCACTGTAAACCACAAAGATGTGTTATAAAATAAATGGTATCTAATGCCACATTTAAACAACTAAAGCGAATTCCCATGCAATGTCGGCCTAATCTTGACCCAGGCTTAGATTGTACACCGACAGGAAGCATATCTTCCTAAACATAAGTCTTTGGTCCCTAACATCAGTCACTAATAGGTATCACATAAATTACACTTAAGTACTTACCGAGTTGATAATGCACTTGCCACCCACACTTTCCACCTCACAAAACCACGCTATTCCGTGTGCAACAACAAACACAGCGCTCGGTTTTATTTATTTAATCATATGGTGAATTACATTAAAACAAATCACAAATCCAAGTTCAAGTTTTGGAGCCATTCCACAGTACATTCTCGAAGATGAAACAGATCACTAGGGCTCCCGGAGTAGGAGTGTAGAGGGCAGCGCTGGATGATATGGTCCATGGTCTGTTCCTCCTCATTGCATTGACACAATGGGGAATCTATCCAACCCCACTTATGGCATAGGTAATTGCAACGGCCGTGCCTGGTTCTCAGTCTATTGAGGCGACACCATAATTTTCTAGGAAGGTCAAATCCTTGTATTTTCACCGTTGGGTTGATCTCCTGGGCACTAGTTCCAGACGTTGAGTTTGACCATTCGTCCTGCCAGCATTGGTTTAGGTTGAATCGATTTGCCAGAAGTTGGTCGGCCAATAAACTGGTTGGTCTCCTCGAATGAAGTCGCTTCGGTGGTGGGTGGCAGAATTCCTGGTGTATTGGTAATGAGGGAGAAGCATAGATCTTCTTTGCTTCTCTGATCAGAGCTTCCTTCCTCCTCAGGTGAGGTGGTGGAATGTGGCTGAGTACTGGTAGCCAGTGGCGAGGGGTTGATTTTATGGTGCCGGTTATGCAACGCATAGTGTCATTCAGCTTGGTATCCACTTTATGCACATGTGCACTTTCCAACCATACTGGAGCACAGTATTCCGCTGCAGAATAGACTAGACTGATACCCGTTAATCTTAAGCAGTCCGCCGTGGCTCCCCATGAACTACCGCAAAGCTTGTGCAGGATGTTATTTCTGGTGGAAATTTTGTGAGAGAGCTTGGTGAGGTGTTCTTTGTAGCTCAGAGTTCGGTCCAGCGTGACACCTAGGTATTTCGTGAATGGGTTGTATTTCAGTTTTTCACCACGAAATACAACATTTGGCTTCTAGTTTGCTAGTCGGTTGGCAAGATGGAAGCATGAAACCTCTGTATTAGACATACTTGGGATCAGTCGCCAGGACTTGAAGAACGTTGACATTTTCTCCAGATCGGTTGTAAGAGTGCCTTCTGCATCTTCAAAAGTTCTGCTTTGAGCTACCAGTGCAATGTCATCTGCGTAAATAAACTTAGTAGCTGTTGTTGGTGGCAAGTCATGAATGTACAGATTGAATAGAACTGGGGCCAAAACTGATCCTTGGGGTAGACCATTATTTAGTTTCCTTTTGCGACTTTTAGCATCATCTAGAAATACTACGAACTCTCTTTCACAAAGCATGTTAGAGATAAGATTTGCAATTTCCAAACAGGGGATAGCTTCCAGCACTTTGAGGATCAGTCCATGTCGCCAGACAGTATCATATGCGCTAGTCAGGTCGATAAAGACAGCTGTTGATTTTAGCTTCTTTTGAAACCCTGCTTCAATGTGAGTGGTGAGGGCCAAGACTTGATCAGTACAGCTTCGGTTTTTCCTGAATCCAGCATGTTCTGGTGGGGTTACAGCTTCAATGAGTGGTGCTATCCTGGCAAGAAGGACTCGTTCTAAAAGTTTATAAATGCAGCTAAGAAGTGCTATTGGACGGTAGTTTTCAGGTCTCTGCTCCGACTTGCCAGGTTTAAGAAGGGCGATCACCTTTGACCGTTTAAACTGCTTTGGTAGGTTGTTAGTCTGAAGGATGAAAGTAAAAAGTGAAGTAAGCCAGCTGATGCTATGTGGACCCATGTTTCGCAGGAATTCATTATAGATGCCATCTGGACCAGCAGCTTTACCAGTTTTCAACATCTTGATAGCGGTTTCAACTTCCTGAACAGAAAATGGCCTAGACAGTTTCTCATTCTTCTGAGTTCTACGTTTGAGTTCGGTGAGCTTTTGTTTCACTGTTTTCGTGTGACATTTATCTCTTTTGGATCGTGTAATGTCCACCATTCTATTTGCAATGGCATCTGGGCTCAAGTTAGTATACTGCTTTTTGGAGACATGTTTTCCAGTAAGACGATTTAAGACTCTCCAAGCCTTTCTGCTCGATTTCGCGAAGTCCATGTTTTTCACTGTTTCTTCCCACTTTTGTTTCCTATTCTTCTCTAGTGATTGTAGCAGCTTCGAACCAACTTCATGATTGCCTGTTGTTAGATATTCTTCGTATAGCGCCTCGCTTTCAGGGTTCCAGCCTGGCACATAGTCTTTTCTGAAACCTCTAGGGATGTTTAATTTAGCAGCTGAAATTACTAGGTTAACGAAGTCATCATAGTTATTGGCAATTGGCTCTAGTTTTGAATCAAATAACTTCCGATCAAGATCTTCAGAGAATTTGTCCCAATTTGCACGGTTGAAATTCCACCTGGATAGAGGTACTGAGTTCACCAGGGGTAAACACAACACGACTCGTCACAGCAAGGTAAACGCAACGCCGTCTGAACGATGATTGCGAGCTCTATTCTACAGCCGGCCGGTAGATGGCGCGGCATGGTCCGAAAACCTTAGTCCGGCTGGAGAATCTCTTTCTTGATTTATAACTAGAGCGAGCTGCACACGCGGCAGAGAAGACGCTGTGGCTGGGGCGACACAAGGTATAAATAATAATTGCACAGCAGCGATAGGCAAAAAAGAAAAAAAGTAAATGAATTCTGAAAAAAGTAAATGAATTTCAAAAAAAGTAAATAAAAGTAAGTCTTTTAAACAAAAGTAAATAAAAGTAAATCGCTGGAAGCCCTGATAACATAATGCACACAATAACATTGAATATAAGGTCTCAGGTATCGTGCAATAGGGCGAACAAGAACAACGAAAATTAGCCCTTTCTGTCTCAAAATGCACGGTTGCATGCAGCTCATATACATTAATTAAAAACAATGTAAAAAAACCTGTTAAAGACACAGTATAAATATCTCATTTAATGTTCGTGTATTCATTGTCTCAGGTGATGACTGTTACAAATGATTCCTGCTGCTTCTTTTCATATCAAATGGTTCGATTAATGGACTCATTTAATGCTTCATGCATTCATTGTCAATGGTGATGTCTGTTGGAATTTCACTTTGAACTGCATACAAATGACTCCTGTTGCTTCTTTTACAAATCAAGTGGCTCAATAATGGAAATAGTATCCCCGGTTGTGCAGCCTATAGAATAAAAAGAAAATGACTAGTATGTTAACGAGTTAAAAATTTATCTTGCTGAAAAAATTAAGAAAATGACAACTTACTGAAAGTTGGATAAAACATTGCTCTTGTTCTCCAGAACTGCTTCGAAAACTAATTTCTTGCATGTTCTTGCAAGTTTTCCGAGGTATCTTATGAATTCTGGGAATATGCCGTTTAAGCCTGATGCCTTCCTCAATTTTAGCATTTTAATAGCTAACTCGATTTCTTTGTCACTGAATGAATTAGAGAGAGAAGGGTCATTTTGGAGGTTGGTGTTCGCTTGGCGAATGTTTTTTGTTGGCTATGTTTCCCTTACGGTGTGAAACACACGTTCAATTTTTCTGCCCCATTATTTTTAATTTCGTGAATTGCAGTCTGAACGCGGTGTTCTGATTTGTTTAATATTGGTGTTTCAATTTAATTGCTTTTCTGTAATATTCATGTCAACTCACCTTTTTTCTGTAGTGTCTTTCTAGACGTACCATACCGTCACATTTTCTCACGAGTACTGAGCTCTCTCCAGCGGTAACGCTCGCAATGTGCATGGGGCTGTGCTGTGATTGGCTGCTCTCTCGCCACACCTTCATGCTAGAAGGTTCGGCGCGCTGACGTCACTACCGCTATATAGCCTTAGGTCTCCCGGCCTACAGTGTCTACTCTCGTCCACTCTTCTCAACTGATCACACCTGCTCACGTCATACCTGCTGGGGTTACTGCCCTCTCGGGGTACCTCTTGCTGCCGGAGTCTCTTCTCCGCCGGCATAATCTCTCTGCTGGACCTGGCTGCCTGGCCGGGCAGTCTAAATTCATCAGCCTGCACTTCAACCAAAATCTTCAACACGGATCTACTCTGCAAATCTTGATTCTAAGGACATCACTTCACCAGCCGCGGGAGGTATTACCAAGAGCCTCTCTATGCTGGTCGCTTTTTTAAGGAGAATCTACCATCATCTACTCTAGTTCCGAACCCGGAACCCTGGAGTATGCCAGACTGACCTCGCACAAGCCCGAGCGGGCGCACTAAATTACCGCCAGCTACTGATGACCTCCGGCAGCCGGCCTACCTTCGGAAGATGGTTAAGGAGTTCTGATACTTCCTGTATCGTACATTAGAAGAGGTGGTAACCCTTTCACTTCTTACACTCTGCCCGGATTCTTTCCGTCAGAAGAGTATTTTATTTTAATCCACTCTGGGATGAATTTAAATTATTATGCTTCTTTTTCAGTAATTTTATATTTAATCCTTTAAAGTTAGTTACTGCTCTATTTACGTTTCCTGGAGAAACAAGTACTTTTTAATTGTTACTATTTTTTATTGTCAATTTTTAAAGTAATTTCCTTGAAGCTATTCATTCCTTGCGATATATTCGCTTTATATTAAATAAATATCATTTAAATCTAAATCTTAACATTTTGGTCTTTTCCCGCACTGTCCTTCATTATCACCTCTTGTGCCCGAAACCTCATTCTGTCTAAATCCCTTAGGATGTACCACATCCAGTAGGTACACCCTTTTCCAGTTGGTGTTTATATTATTAAGCTCTCTTTCTGTTTGATTCTTCATGGCCATGTCTAATGGAATTTTATCATCACAGTGTTACCCCAACGGGACAAATTTAGATCTGTCAAACTCCAAAACTAAACAGTATAGTGAATTTAATGAAAATTATTACCTAGTTTTCTATGGCTGTACTCGTGATACTTATTTTTGTTAATTGAAAATAATGCATTGGTACGCGCTTGTCAGGTGTAAACATTGAATTTGCAAATAATTTTGCATGCATTCCTTCAGTTTCACTGTTGTAAATTTTACCTACCAGCCTTATTTATATTGATAGTAATTCACGCTCTGCTTATGATAATAAAATATAGCCTGGATTTAGTGGAATGTATAATTGAAATACAGAGAGTTTAGTTTGTATGTAACGGAGACCCTCGCTTGCCCGCGTTGCGCGCCTGTCTCCCGCCAGGCACTTTGCCGTTATGCGGCGCTTGCCTGGCACTGAGTATAGGAATTTGTACTTAAATTTGTACTTCAATGTGATCCTTGACCAATTTTTTGACGAACTGGCTTACGGAGAGCGATTGTCAAATTACTTTCAACAAGATTCTGCCACTGCTCACACTGCCGAAGCATCCATGACAGAATTGCGTCGCATTTTCGGTACGAGGATTATAAGTCGGAACGTGTGGCCCCCGCGAAGCCCAGACTTATCACCATGTGACTTTTATTTGTGGGGGACGCTTTAAAATAGAGTGTATGCGAGAAACCCTCACACTATAAATGAGCTTAAAGACTATATTACAGCTGAAATACAGTCAATCGGTGCTGAGGAACTTCAGAGAGTAAATGCCAGTTTCATAAAAAGGTGCCAGTGATGTGTAGCAGTGAATGACGAACATTTTCAGCACCAGCTGTGAACTAGGTAAGTACAAATGCCTATACTCAATGACTCAGTGCTGTGCAGGTGCCGCATAACGGCAAAGTGCGTGGCGGGAGACAGGCTCACGCCACGGGCGAGCGGGCAAGCGAGGGTCTCCGTTACATACAAACTAAACTCTCTGTATTATTAATTCAGTATATAATACAGTATTTATTGCAGCCAATGGCCATATCAGGACATTTCAATTGAATGCCCATAGGCTCCTCAACAAGTTCAATTTCAAGTAGTTCCAACTTTGGCTACCAGACGCCACTGTCACTGACACTCAGTGGCGAACGTTGGAACTTGATAGATCGTTTCTAACCAAATAACCTACAAATTTTGGCTACACACTACCAATTGTAGTGGTAGGTTCTCTTACATGCCATAAATCTAAGACATGGGCCCGCCGGCTTTACTTCCCCTCTGAATAAAAGCATACTGAAGGATTTTAACGCTCTTAAATATCAGAGACTTCGGCCGGACTTAAACCCACAATCTTGGGAATAGCAGTTCAGCATGCTACAATTATTATTATTATTGCTTGCTGGTTTTTTACGTACTTGTAATTGATTTCGTGGTGAACATTTTGTGCAAAAAAAAAAAAATTATGCAAAATCAGTTCGTGCAAATTTACGAGGATTATAAATTAATTTTACAGAGTTTGGTTATAGAGAGGGGCCCAGGAGATTCCAGCCCCAGGGCCCGTCACCGCTCTCCACGGCCCTGCTCAGCACCACTCATACCTCAGTAGCTTCCATATAATCACATCCATGAATGAGACTGAGAAATCTGTGAAAAGTCACATTTTACATGTGTTAACCACAGAATGAGAAATATCAGTAAGATGAATCATTCTGCTAAGAGAGGGAAATGTCATGCCATCTGATTGAAAACAGGAACTGTTGGTAAAATGGTAAAAGGTGTAAAACCAGTGGCATATTCTTGCTGTAAAGCTTATACAGTTTACACCTTATGGGAATTTTATTATCATCATTGATTTTCTCATAGGTATTTCATATTTTAGGCCGGCCCCGTGGTATTGTGGTAGTGAGCATGTCTCTCACCCAGAGGCTTCGGGTTTGATTCCTTGCTCAGTCGGGGATTTTAGAAACTGACGTGAGGGCTGGAACGGGGCGCACTCAGCCTCCTGAGGACAATTGAGTAGCTATCTAACAGTGAGGCAGCGCCCCGGTCATGAAAACCAAAATTAATGACTGAGGGGTTCCGACGCACTGACCACTCCACAATCTGCAGGCCAAATGGCTGGGCAGCAGTCGCTTGATAGGCCTAGTCCTTCATAGGTTGTGAAGCCATGTTTCTATTTTAATTCCATATTTTAAGTCTATAAGTCATGTAGTATAAGAACAATATTTGTCTGTTGAATTTACTTCAGCTGAACATCACATTTGATAGGTCTACAGCACCCTCAAGTCAAATGTTTCACAATATGCTTCGTCGCAGACCTGTGCTAGCAACGAGTGAGCTGAGCTGGTGGCTTAGGGCCCAGGGGGAAAGGGGAACCACTGCACATTAATAAATGGTGAACGTTTTGCTATTCAAAAAGCTAGCAGTAACATTTATGATTGAGAGATGGCGACTCCTGCTGTGTTATATGTAAGTTTGCAACCATCAAACTTCCAGTATGATCAACACAATATTCTTTCACATATTTTACGGAAGCATTTCATATGACTTTATATATTTGTAAATCAAATTGCAGGTTTGTTAATTCAAGCAAGATGTTTCTATTGGGTGAATGCTGCACTCTTAAAAATTAGTGTCATAAGTAGGCATGAGCTAGCTCAAGTGTTAAAACCCTGGGTAAAACATAATTAATGGAAGAACTTTTAATGAGAAGTTAAATATACTTGTGATGTTTAAAAGCTCAGGAATCAGCTTTGAAAATTGATAATTAAATATAAATCAAGAGAGGCAGTAGGCAACTGGCATTGCCTTAACCTCAAGTGCAGCAAACGATCTTACAATTAATCAAACTAACATGGGATGTCCTAGGCCTAGGGGTATATAGCTCAAGTCCCATGAGAGTTGGCCACTTCAGCATGTTTAATAATTTGATACCATATATAATATATGTATATAAATCCATATGGACTTTTCACTAGGTGTGTGATCTATAATAGTCCATAACACACTTTTGAGCTAATCTGCAGTAACCTCCAGTTAACTGGAGTAAAATGAGTGTGTTTATTTTGCTGACTTCCTATGTCTGACACTCAGATTCCAAGGATACAGATATGGGAAAAGTTTACCAGTCAAGTAAGAGAACTTGAATGAATGTTTGATAGGTGTATCTAATTAAACCAGTAAAAGAAGTGGTTTACCCCATTATAACAGAGCATTCTAAAAATGATGGACTTACAAAATAATAGGCGCTTTGGTGGCGTAGATGGTAGCAGGCTGAGCTTCTATGCCCAAGGTCGTGGTCCAAACTTGGCAGAAGTCATTGGATTTTTTAAGAGCGTTAAAAATCCCTCAGTAAGCCGGTGGACCCATGTCATAGATTTATGGCATGCAAAAGAACCTTCCACTAACTAAACTTGTGTGAAGCAAAATTTGTAGGTTAGGTTTGATTAATGCTCTTAAGTTCCAACGTTCGTCACCAGGCGCTGGCATCTAGTAGTAGCCAAGTTCACAGCTAGGTGTCGTGGATGGTAGCAAAAGTAGGAACTACTTGAAATTATCGTCTGCAGTCCTTACTTGAATTAAATACAGATAACACACAATAATACAGTCATAACAATTAACACCGGTTATCAGACAGATTCTACAGGCACCCAAAGTACTCGGGGCTACATGACCACGTTGTTGCAGCCCCTAAACTAAGAAGTCATTTTGAGAAATTTTGAAGCCTAAAAACTGGGATCCTGTATTCATGTTTAGAGAAAGTCTGCAAGAAATTGGATGTGAGAGGAAGATAATGTGCCTGCAAGAGAGTATTTTTAGTACAGTGACACACATTTTAAATGGTGAAAATCATTAATTGATGTTTACCAGGGTTTCATCCACAGTAAATCAGAACTTTCCTAGTAGTAAATTTAAAAAAAGATATTAACTACAACATTCACACCAGAGACAGTAGTTTCATTGGCAAGTTACATCTCATTTTTCTGTAGCAATACACAGCACTTAACTGTAAACAAACGACTGAAGAAATGTGACATCATTAATTGTAAAGGATTACACACGGCATATCAGAAACACTCAAGGGCAGGGATCCCCATACACTCTGGTGGGTTGCAAAACTGTTTAATTCAATCTTTAAAAAGCTTTCTTCTTTTTCTCTTTTTAATGTTAAGGATCTTAAAATCGTAGGCTTTTGCGGTCACCGACACACAACACAGGCCCATCCTGAATGTCTAGATAACAAATTTAGGACATTAATGTTATTCACAGGGATTTGAGCAAACTGTACCAACTAATAGTCAGGGGCGTGGTGGCTCAGCGGTCTAGCTGTATGCCTCTCACCAAGGCGGTCCGGGTTCGATTCCCGGTCTATGCATGTGAGATTTTCGAAGTGAAATGCCATGTCCTGTGGTTCGGATTCCACGTAAAAAGGAGGTCCCGTGGCTCATGATCTCGAGATTAACGGTCACTTTAAACTACAAGCTTCCTTCCTTTTCCAACTAATATTCAAACAAAATTACCGGTAGATCTAAGCAAACACAAGTAACAACATAGTGTTGATTGATAGTTATGGGCTTTCACAGTCGTTATGGTTATTGAAATTTATTTTTGGGAATTCTTGCCATGTATATACTGTATTAATTGGTTACTCTACTGTGGTATATCACAAGTTGATGTTAAATAGCCTGGAATACAAAAACTGATGCGAGTTTGATCAGCTTCTGCGTGCCAAGCTATTTAACATAAATGAATAATAATAATAATGTTATTGGTTTTACGTCCCTTTTAATATTTGACATAAACTTGTGATAAACCTAAACGAATGCGCTCCATAGTAAAGGGTGTAACATCTGTTATTCATTTGATATATTCACAGCAAGAATTCCCAGAAATAGACTTCAATAGTGTTTCCCCATAAAATAATGTTTAACAGTTATGTTTCAACATAAAAAAGAAAGTGCTTAGGCTTATTCCTATTACTCACTAGGATTGCCAAAGCCAACTTGGCTTGTCTTTTGTTTCGGCTAGGGATTTAAGTAGGTTATGAACATTCCTGAATGGGAATATGATGTTATTTCCGTTTGATCAGATAAATTATCAATTAATATGATAAAATTGGTCCAACGCTGGCATTTTATGTTTGATCTAGCCGGACCAATTTTATCATATTAATTGATAGGGATTTAAGGCCGGTTGCTCTTCCAGATGCCACTTGATTTTTCAGGTCAAAATTTCACCCTGTTGTCAATGGGATCTGAACCCTAGCATCCTGGCGAAAGGCAAGTGGCTATGCCACTGCACTTTTATGCTTCTCTTTCAACATACACTAAATGAGTATAATTTTCGTTTTTCATATGTAGTTCTGGAAAATGCAGTGTGCAGCATTTTCTTTAGAAAATACAATACTGTATAGTGAAATGCAAACACAGAAATAGAATGTTGTGTTTTCAATATACTTAATATGTTAGCATTCATCTGAAAGACGGATGACTGACAAACTGGACGATCATTACGACAGTGATATTGATAAACTTGCACCTTCCAAAGAAATTTCAGACTATAAAGGTTAATTTTAAGTAAGTTTTCTTCATTTTAGGACATTTCTGAAAAATATTTAGAACACAATATATTGTTTTTGATCATTCACAGGACCATAAAGTACAATTTCACAAGAATTGAGTGTTAATCTAATTTCGTCAATACTGTGTTACCATTATTCCAAAACATAATTGCAGTCTCATAGGAATTCTGGCAAGAGTGTCACCATTATTAATGGTCGGGAATCCCTGCTCCAAGGTCTTGGAAACACCCAACATTCAATGGTACGGACAGAAAAACATACATACAATGGAAAATTCACTAATTCCTTATAGCAACAGAATTATGGCAAATAAAAATCATGTGTCACATTAAATGTTGGAGATACATTATCCTTGACCTCAACACCATGCTGTCTGATATTCTGGAGCACTGTACACCTATGTAATTTAAAAACAGCAATATACATATAAACAATACTGACTTTCATAGCATGCAAATATTAAAACAATAATGTTTGGTTGCTGTGTGACTAAGTATAGCACAGCACTGGGCACATGTATACAGTAAACTCATTATACAGCTTTACAAAAAAATATAAGCATTTACTGTTATAGGAGCAAACTGTTGTGGAACAAGTATTTGACACTTAAATGGCTCTGGGGACCTTGAGTAGTTTTTGGGACATTTGAAACAAGCCAAGATATCTCCACTCACACCATGAATGACGGTCTAAGGACTATGTGTTATTATTATTATTATTATTAATGGCTCGGAATCACTTATTGTCCCAATTCATAAAGGAGGGGATAAGGAAGAAATTCAAAATTACCATGGTATATCTCTGGTAAACACGGCCTACAAAGTTATGTCCTTTATTCTTTTGCAGCATTTAAAACAATTTGCTGAAAATGTTATTGGGGACTATCAGAACGGTTTTCGTAGTAACAGATCCACTACCGACAACATATTTGCAATTAGGACTATTAATGATAAGGTGTGGGAACACAAGGAGTCGGTTCATTATCTCTTTATAGATTTCTTCAAGGCATATGATTCAATTCATAGAGAAGGGCTGTGGAACATCATGATGGAGTTTGGCTTTCCCATAAAATTAATTAACATGTGCAAACTATGTATGGATGGTAATGTTAGCTCTGTTTTGCTCAAAGGTAGAAAATCAAGTCCCTTCCAGAATAAAACTGGATTGAGTGTGACAGTTTATTGACTGCCACTTATTTCGTCCCCACCCCCTCTCCCCCGGTTCTGTCATTCCCGGGGAGAGAGCTCAAAACTTTGGAACATTTCTGAACTTTGAAATTCCCGCTTCCCCCTCCCCTTGCCAAACTCTTCTTTCGGCTAGAAGATGGCTGCTGTGGCCGAGTGTACGCTGTGACACATCCTGTTGGCTTCCTATTGGCTCTGCCTGTGTTCACTCTGTTACACAGTTGGATGCTAGTGAAGCATTCTTGGCGTGAGACATCAGTTCAGTTTGGAGCCATGTAGTTTGAAGGTGTATGTGGTCGGCACTCGGTAGCCGACCACCAGGAATTTATTGGCAAATGGGCCAATTACAAGGTACTGTGGACTGTTCCTTTTAGTGCATATTGCGCCATCCATTTTGAGCTATTTCACTCCCGATGGAGATTTTACTTTTATTAAATATTTTCGTTTCAGTGCGGGTGGAAACCAAGTGTCCATAGATTTGGAACTTTCTAATGTGGTACCACAAGCCCAATCTATTTGATTCTGCATTTCTCATCTTACTAGTTTAATATTCAACATATGATGAAAAGACTTACTCCGTCTTATTCCCGAAACTCAGAACTGTTTCGTTAGCTAGCAAAATGCTACTCATTTGCTACATGGTTGCCACAATCCGTAAGACGTAAATGGGACGCCAACCTAACTGTTTGCGTTAAAATTTAAATTTGGTTCAACTTCAAAAGGACATTTTGGAACACAATTAAACATGTAATTTTGGTGGGGGATTTAGTTTATTTTACGGCGGCATTCCCTTCAATTGTCGCCCGATTTGATCTTTCCATTGTTGGAGTTTTTTTTTTTCACGCCTAAGTTTGATCTCTTCATTGCCTTGCTTGCAAAGTTTTATTTCGAGCCTTTGGCTTAGCATACCTTCCTAGCTGATTTTATTTTATATTTATTCCTTTGGTTGCATCACTTGTGGTGATAGCTATTTTACTCTCGGGCCTCGTGTTGCCCTGGAAAGACCAATTCATTTAATGGGGACCTCCAACCTTTTCTTAGGACCAGTGCTATATTTGTGTGTGCCCCCGCCCACTGATGTATCCCTTTATTTTAAATATACCTCTGTTTTATTTGTTTTCTAATTTGATTTCATGACTACTTATTTTGGCCAGTAACTGAAAACCACCCTCTAGGTTAACCAACCCAGCCCTCCGCTCAATGATCATTCTGATCAAGCCCCCTCTATCCCTTGGTCTTCCAGGTAGCCTAAACATTTAGACCTTGGGTCACTAGATGGGGCTGTCCTGTCTTCCTTTCAGGGGAGTTACGGGGCATTGAGACAAGGGGATGCACTATCCCCTCTTCTATTCAACATTGCACTGGAGAAGATTATCAGAAAATTACCTCTTGTACCTGCTGGCATAATTTTGGGGAGTCAACATAAAGTCTTTGCATATGCGGATGATATTGTTCTTAATGGCCGCAATGAATTAGAAATTAGGCAGTTATTTGTGGAACTAGAGGAAATGGCAGTAAGAATTGGCTCACGGGTGAATGATAAAAAGACACAGTACATGGTTGTACATAGACCAAATCATGAGGAGGTTGACAGATTGCCTTTGAGGACTGGGAATTATATATTTAAAAGCATAGAAGAGTTTAAATTCCATGGTGTTTCAATCGATGATCAAAACCGCAGGCAACAGGAACACCAAGCTAGAATTAAGAATGCAAATAAGGTATTTTACTCTATGAGACCTATATTAGGCTCCAGTTTTTAACAAGGAATGCACAATTGATTATCTACAATACAATCATTCAACCAGTACTTCTGTATGGTTCTGAGACATGGAGTATAAACCAAGAAAGAATGGCAGCAGTTACAAATCTTTGAGAATAAAGTTTATAGGAAAATATTTGGCCCATGGTTTGATCCTCTCTCCCAAAGCTGGCAGAAGAGATCTCATTATGAGATTTACACCCACTCTCAACAACACATTATACCTATGGGTGTGATAGAATCCAACAGACTGCACTGGGCTGGACATGTACTGAGGATGCACGGAGAGAGTGAGTATTATTATTAAAACATAGTCCATAGACCTTCATGGTTTATTATTATTATCATTATTATAGTTATAACTAGAAGTTTTGCAACACCATAATATACTTGGTGAAAATCAATAGTCCTACTGAACATCAACAAGTTTCAGATAATGGGTACAGTAATACATAACTAGAAATAAACAGCATCATTAATCTGCTACTTTTCTACTAGCTGTGGCGAACTGGTGAAACTGCAGTGCTTTGCACCATATGTTTTAGCAGCAGCCTGTAAGTTACCCATCTGCAGTTTTAAAGTGGTCTTCTTAGTGATAGAATTTGTTTCTATGATTTCTGAACTTGTCTGTAATCGTTGCTGTCTCATATTAACTAGTGACAAGGTATTGGTCTCATTAAAATATGCAAGAGAATGTAATCCCATTTTGAGTTGCAGGTCAGGATGGAGTGAGAAATTGGGAAATTTGAAGATTATTGGTTTATAATCCACCAACATAATGAAGAGCCATTCTGCAAAAGGACAGACTGTTATCGACAAAGAGTAAAATTTGCAAAGTGCATTTTTCTAACTCTGTCATAGTGAATAATCAGAGTAGAAATATCTTGCACAAGATGAAAATGAAAACTAGTCGTAACATTCTTCAAAACTGGCTAAAGCATTTGCCACCTCAATGAAATCTTTCACAATGAGAGAATCATTAAGACATTGCCAGGAAAAGAAGAAACCAAAATAATATTGTGTATGCCACTGATGAGAGCTTGTAATGATGTCATCTACAGTACAGTTGATGGAAGACAAGCTCAATGTCAGGCTAGTATTCTAACTTGAGCAAAACAAAAAAAACAAAAACTATTTTGTTCCTCGAAAGCCACTAAAATGATTCTTTATCTTATGTGAGTTAGATGTAATCTGTATTACATTTGCAAACTATAGAAAACAGCTGACAATGATGGGATAATGCTGTGCTTACAACAGTAAATCCTGGTTACAGTAGTTTAAAACAATAACTTAAAACGTAGCAATATTTCAAAAGTTACTTTGAAATTGAGGCGTCATTTCAAAATGTGTTATAATTTGTCATGTAAACTTTGGTTCAGGACGCCTGGTTAGTGATCCACTGACACAGCCAGGGACTCAATTTGGGTCACCTAGATACCTTAATGGCATTCTTTGATTTTTGC
Organism: Meconema thalassinum; assembly: GCA_946902985.2. Taxonomy (NCBI): domain Eukaryota; kingdom Metazoa; phylum Arthropoda; class Insecta; order Orthoptera; family Tettigoniidae; genus Meconema; species Meconema thalassinum. Next base: position 1,216,966,160 of record OX336388.2, read on the forward strand.
TGTACTTCTGGCATCTACACGCCAAAATGGCATCTTAAAAATGGCTGACAGTTTGCTCGGATGTGCCTGCGACTTGTTACCGCAATCTTACCCAAATAGCCGAGAGCAGTGCGCTGCTCGCGAAACCAACTTGTGAACTATCTGTGTCTGACCGCAAACTTGTGACCGCCACTCTGCTTAAATCTGCTAGGATAGCAGGATGTTGTCAAATGGGCCGAGAGTGGTGTGGATCGCAATATTTTTTCCGTTCCCAGTCGCGAACTCTGAACCATAAGGACAGCTGGTCTTTCACCAAATGGGTCAGAGAAAGCTGCAAAAATTAGATGCTACTCTGCCCCAAAACGGACGTGCATTGATACTACCCACAGCACATGGTTTCGTGGGCAGGACAGACAATTCTCGCCCTCGAATTGGTCGCTTGAACATATTGCTCGTAGTACAATTCTTCTTGTGGGTGAACATTTTGCTATAATGTCAGTAAGTGTTCACAGTGAGTAATGGGTCTCATTCCACACATTCTATACATACTGTAGCTATCCATGGGATTAAACATTTAAATCCACAAATCTGCAAATGGATTCCATCAATCTGTTTCAACATTCCAAAATCCATTAAAACAGATAGAATCTATTGAAATGGCAGCCCTGCACATAATACAACAGTATTTTATACAATTCTACAATTAACTAATGGGTGTGGATTTGAGTTGATATTACAGTGGGGTTTCAATGCAAACAAAACAAACCCCTTGGCACTTAGCCCCTGAAGGGCCATCGCCTACCAAACGACTGCTGTCCAGCCCTGTTGGCCTACAGATTATAGGGTGACGTTTGGTCAACATATCGGGTCCTCTCAGTCGTTAATCTTAGTTTTCTTGACCTGGTTGCTGCCTCAATGATCAAATACAAGGCTAAGTGCATGCTGTTCCAGCCCTCAAGACAGTTTCAAAAATCCCTGACAGAGCCGGAAATCAAATCCGGGGCCTCAGGGTTAGGGGCAGGCGCGAACCCCAACACTATGGAGTCAGCATGGAGTTTCAATACAAAACGAAAAATATAATGAACTAATGCATTACTACAATTAGTTTAATTTACATAACTGTACAGAGTTATGAATTCTGCATTACTACTGCACAAAGTTGAATCCAGATGGAAAGGAAGAGTGGCGAGAGTAAATACATGATAGTTTCACACATCACAACGCAGCACATTGTAAGAAGTGTTAATGGAAGAAATAAACACAAAGTTATACCTAGGATTGCGCTCAGCCTCAGATGTCGGCTGAGGAAACAAGAAAGGGTCGCATCAGAGGTGTGATGATCTTTTAAGCTCTCAGGAACTTCAAGATTTGACATCAGTTTATTCTAAATTCTAGAACTGATGCTGGGGTCAACATAAGATATAATAACTTTCACCTACCACACCTCTCAGGTAAACCATTTTCCTTTCTTCTCATCACTGCCAGGTACAGCTACTCTTCATCTTTTTTTCTTCCACTGGCGTACACTTAGGTCAAAATGTCTGCCTTTTTGTGACATCCTATTCAATGATGTGTGTACCTGGTACGTACTAGGCCTGGTAAGCCGCTCTTCCTTTCTATTTCTCCTTTTCCAGCTTGCTATTGTTGCCTGAATTTGGCCTTATGAGGCTAAGACTTAGTCACACAGCAAAATTCAGAAAAATTGCATAAACTTATAGGCCCTACTAGAAATTATATTACTTTGTTGAGCAATAGGTATCGATTTTTAGAAGATTTATGAAAATAGCTTGTACTAGCCTGGGAGCACCTTGATTTATGACACTAATGGTCAAACAGAAACCTTCAACATAGTAAGATTGGTAAGTTATGGATAGTTAAAAACTTGAATTCTTAAGTAAATTATCATGACTAGATATGATAGCTCATGTCAACAAAATGTGCACTGATAAATACTTGGTGTGATATCGTTCTTTGTCATTTGGCAAACTCTGATGACAGGAAGTTGAAAAATAATCCATCCCTCCTGTTACCAAAATCAATGTAAAGGAAAGGATAAAAAAAACTTCCTGGATTGGAAACAAACAACAAATGAAGTGGCTTGATGTCTTCTTTAGTACTTTGAAAAGAAAGAGGTTTTGAAACTGCTATCACATATTTGCATCCACCCAATGCAATTTTGACTCAGGTCATTCCCCTCCAAAAGCAAACCCTAGGTATACCACCGAGCATCAAGAGGACAGGAAACTGTGAAGTTCAATTGCAGTTGTGCCGTCAGGAGGTGGCATTTGTATTTGAATACACACAGGGCATTATTCCTAAATTAGTCTACCACCATTTGAAGCGCTGGTTCTTCTCCAGAACGAGAGATGTTGTTGTTGACGATTGATTTAGGGGGCTTTGAGACATTGTGGTCATGTAGCCCCCCATGTACTTGGGTGTGTAGAATTTATCTGATAACATGTGTTATTATGATGGTTGTATTAGCAGAACAAAAGAAATCCCCAGAGATCTTCAAGCTTGGAAATCTGCTAAGTCTGATCGTAAACTATCGCAACAGCAAGACTCTAACAGCTAGAGTAGACTCGCTTAATAGAATAAAAAGAAACTCCTGCAAGTGCTATCCGAAGAGCCATCAGCATGGTGCTGCAGTAATTCATGCATAGGAGGTGATATTCCATATTAAACCTCATTGCCAATTAGTAGCTTTTCCATCAACATTTTTATTTTCAACTATTATTTTTGTATTTATACATTTTCTACACAAAGAAAATGTCATTATGATCACTGTTTGTCATTAGATCTCCTTTAGAAAAGATCCATATTAGGATTAATCTATATTAATAAAATTATAGTTTTGCCTGTATTTTGATTACAATAATGAAATTTTAAGTTCTCTATGTGTTTCATGCTGAAAGAATATGGAGGGTTGCATTGGTTCAATTCCTGTATGTATGCATGTATGAACATACATCACATGCAAGTGGCTTCATATAATTGCGTGAAGTTTTATAAATAAATTGCATATGACAAATATTGTTAGAAATAAAATTCTAAACATTTTATGTCCTATCGGCTTTTCTAGTAGAACGAAGCATTACACAGAATACTGGCCAGTATAGTATGGCATGGTTCGTGAATATTACTCACTTGGATGGGTCTTGCTGTATGGATGTTGTGCCAGGAAATAGGCTTTGTTCGAAAAGAGACTAATTCCTGTAGAAAGTACCATTAATAGTCATTAGCTAACAGACTGAAGAACGAGAACTCTGATCGACTATGTATTACCCGAAAAAGGACCTCGGGAAGAACTAATGGATGTCACAGCCATACCAGAAGAAGCCTTTGGAGGAGACCATAGGGCAGTAGTAGCAAAACTAAAAGTAGGAAAGGTCATGAGATTACCAGAAAAAAGGGAAAGAAAGATTAAGGTCTGGAGATTAAAGGAATAGGAGGTTGCAGAAGAGTTTAAGAAATAATGGCAAGAACAGATACCAAGGACGGATATTACCCATGTGGAGCAAAAATGGGAAAATTTTAAAAGGGCATTTGTAAACAGTGAAGAGAAAACATGTGGTAGTACATCAGGAAAGGTACGGGAAAAGGCGACAAAATGGTGGTATGATAGAGAGAAAAGGTAAAACAGAAGAAGAAAACTTGGAAGGAATGGAAAACAAAAAAGACTGAAGAAAGTAAAGCAAAATATATAGAAGCAAACAGAGATTGCAAGAAAGTAATTGCAGAGGAAGAGAAGAAAAGCTGGGAAGAATTCATCCAGGAAATAAGGGAGGATTTAAATGGTGGGGAAAAATTGCTATTTGGAATTATAAAAAATTCCTCTCGGCACGCCGGAAGGCAGAGGTAGATTTCACCGGGCAAACTAGGGTTTTCGTAGAAGGATCAGACCTCATTTATTGCGAGAAAGTATTTTACAATTGGAGCTTAATTAACTTAGTTTTACGTCTTTTTATGCATATTTTTAACATTTTATTGTCTTATGGGGACGGTAACCTTCTTGTCATTTGGGGTCCATTTTCATACTTGTGGTCACACTGTCCTTATGCAAGGTTAGGAACTGATGTGTAACTATCTAACGGTCTGTTACTTCTTCACGAAAATTTTTATCTCCCGCAGAGATGTTGGTTGGTTCCTCAGTTTAGGGGCTGCGACAACGCGGTCATGTAGCCCCGTGTACTTTGGGTGTGTGTAAAATCTGTCTGATAAACGGTGTTAATTGTGATGGCTGTATTAGTCTGTAATTCTGGTAAGGATTGCGGACTGTCAATTTCAAGTAGTAGTTCCTAATTTTGCTACCAAATACTACCTTCAACGACACCTAGCTGTGAACTTGGCTACTAGATGCCGCCACAACCAGCAACTTGCAACTAACGTTGGAACTTCCCCTCCGAAGGAAAGCATACTGAGGGATTTTTAGAAAATCTGACGACTTCGACCAACTTTGAACCCACGACCCACAACTTTGAACATTAGAAAAGGCTTGGTGCACAGTCTTGGTTTAGTATGTTCTGTTTCCGATGATAGCCCCAGAAATCCCAGCAAGAGGTAACCATTCATAACTGGAAAGGAAAATCCCTATGTGAATATGAAAGGCATTAAAACCGAAGGTGTGGAAGGCAAATAAAGAATACATAAAAAGATGTGTTGGACTTACGATGTGATTTCGGCAGGGAGTGATATTTTTAGAGAACTTTTATTATAACAGTGTTTTTACAAACTTTTAAAGTGTTATTTTAATGATCTGCAAGTTGTATTTTTAAAGTGAACTTTTTATGGACAAATAGTGAGTGTCTTTGAGTGCTACCATAACTTAGGCTGATGAAGGTGTCAATATTGTTAGACACCGAAACATGTACCTACACATAGAAAGACAAGTGATTATGTCACGATAGAAAATTTTAATAAAATAGGTATTTACTAGGTGGAACTGTATAAACTTTGTTTCATATTGAATTACAGATAACACACACTAATACAGTCAACACAATTAACACCAATTATCAGAAAGATTCTACACACAACCAAAGTACATGGGGCTACATGACCGCGTTGTCGCAGCCCCTAAACTGAGGAACCAACTAATCATAGATTTAGGTATTAGAAGTCATTTATGAAAGCCTTTGTCTGGAGCATGGCACTCTATGGAAGTGAAACTTGGACCGTTGGCACAGCAGAAAAGAGGAGAATAGAAGCATTGAAATGTGGTGTTACAGGAGAATGATGAAGATCAGATGAGTAACAAATGAAGAGGTATTAAGACGAGTGGGAGGGGAGAGATGTTTCTGGGGACTACTAATTAAGAGAAGAGATAGGTTGGTAGGATACTACTATGACACCCAGTAATAGCAAACTTAGTTATGGAAGGAAGGGTCGAGGACAAGAACTGAAGGGGTACACCAAGGTTAGAATATGTTAAACAGATTGTCTCGGATGTAGGGTGTCATAGCTATGTAGAGATGAAACGATTGGCTCAGAACAGGGAAGAATGGGGGCTGCAACAAACCAGTCAAAAGACTGATGACTCAAACACAAACAAACATGTAAATATTGCAAACAGACTACTCGTCGTTGACGGCTGTAACTCGATTCCGAGTATACATAACTTCTTCTTTCATTCAAGGAGCGTTCAACCCAGCTTGTGAATGTGTTTCCAATGGCTGAACAGACTACTACTTCAGGACCAAACAACTAATGAATAAGGGAATTTATGACTTTGAAGTTTTCTCACCCCCATTTCTAAATACTTCCCTTGCCACTTCTGGTTGCATACAGCTCATTTTCAAACTTCAATCCTTACACTTTGCCATATTGTTTATCTCTTTAAATAACATATATAATTTTCTCAAAAGAAAAATATGTATTGTCCGTTGAACCATTATATGTTGTTTCTTATGGCTAGCCCGGATTCCAATCCATCAGCTTTTTGAACCATTATATATTTGAACACAAAATACGATAAATGTTCCGGCATAACTCAACAAATTGCAGCGTTTCGCCCCGGTGTACCACAATATGATTGTTTGTGGTTTGGTTGGTTCTTAAGTTTAGGGGCTGCGACAACGCAGTCATGTAGCCCCGTGTACTTTGGGTGTGTGTAGAATCTGTCTGATAACCGGTGTTAATTGTGATGGCTGTATTAGTGTGTGTTATCTGTTTTTTAATTTAAGTACTGCAACTTAGAATTTTTCAAATAGTTCCCACTTTTGCCGCCAAGCACCACCGTCAACGACTACTAGGCCAAGTTCAGAACTTAGCTATTAGACGCCACCGCAGTCGGCTCTTGGCAACGAACGTAGAAACCTAAGAGCGTTGCTTACATTCTTAACCTATCCAATTTAGCTTCACACAGGTGCAATTAGTGGAAGGTTCTTTAACATGCCATAAATCTATGACATGGGACCGCCGGCTTTACTTCCCCTCCGAAGGAAGGCATACTGAGGGATTTTTAACGCTCTTAAAAAATCCGACGGCTTCGGCCGGGTTTGAACCCGCCAACTTGGGCATAGAAGCTCAGCATGCTACCGACTACACCACCGAAGCCGCCTCTGTTTGTGGTTTGGCATTTATCCATCGAATTGCATGTTAATTAGATTGTTTTTTACAACTGTTAACCACAAAGTAATTGCAAATTTAAAATTAACCCATGTGAGAGTAAGAGCAATTAAAGTGTCTCAAAACCAAATATGTGAAGTAATCAACAACTCTTAAAATCCTGCTACTGTACGAGCAACTTAGTACTTGATTAAGACAGTGAAAATGTAACAAAAATCTTTTGATTTCTTAAACCAGAAAGTCCTAAATAGTGAAAGCAACACAGGAAAGAATATGACCACAAGTAGACTGATTCTACTTTCTTACTTGATGTCTCGCAAAAGTCACAACTCAGACGCACAATCTGTTACAATTAAAAGACAAGATTTATTCACAATAATCATTTTCAGGTATAAAACAATATTATACTCTTATTCCAGGTCAGGTAAATATGTAAAGATGAAATATGTATACTGAATGTATTGTGGTAATCTGAGTGACTTCATTATACTGATAAAGGAAGGTGCTCCCTAATAATTAAAGCCAAGATCATATGATTATCAGACATACCATGCGTGTGGACTCTCATAGAGCTGGCAGAGATGTCTGTGGTTACAGTAAAGTATGGCAACCAAAGATCCTCAATGTATGTATCTCCCATTGTACTGTGGATTGTGTGGTTAAAGTCACGACCAGAAAACATTGATGTCATCGGGTAAGTCAAATCGAGTATCTGTCGCCACCACTGCGTCATTTTCTGGAAAATCAGATTGTAGATACAAAAGTTACCGTAACTAACTGAGAACGGTGACATGAAATCAACACAAGTGTTTAATTTTGTTAATTTTGCTCTAATGATGATGATGCAAAATCTTCATAACAAGAGGTCAAAGGTGCTTTTGTATTGAAATAATAATTAATATGAGGGTTTTACTATCTCAATACCATAAAAGGCAAGTCTCAAACGAAGGATTATAACTAGGACAGTACAATTATCAAAATGTATTTAGTTAAAAAACAGAAAATTATTGAATATATTCTCAACTGAATTAAATGTTAATATGCATTCATGAATACTTTGTTCATTGTTGTAAAAGCATAAAGCAAAATTTTGCATTAAATTCAAGGAAAACAAAGTTTTTGTTGTGTCAGCATATGATTTGTAGGAATAGCATGACAAAAGTTTAAGGTTGGTCAAAGATGGTTTGTTATGCCGTTCTTCAAAACATTATCGTGTTGGAAGCCATTTTCAGTGTTGTCTTAGTAATTCAAATTTAATGGTTTCAGTCGATCATCCCAATTGTAATGGGTGCTTCTCTAATCCTGGAAAGAAAAAAAAAATGTGAGATTAATAAATACATTAATAAATCTTGACTAGTTGCGCAAGTTTAATAACTTCTTCTTAATTTCCCGTTTCCAGTTTCCTAGATCGGGTTGCGTATCAAGGACCTCCACAGTTGTCTATCCCTCCACCATTCATTTCCTTCTTTCAATAATTCTTTTTCTTTTACTCCTCTTTTCTCTATGCTTTCCTTCACCATATCTATCCACCTTTTTCTGGCCCTTCCTTGTGGTCTTCTTCCTGGCATTTTCTCTCTAAATATACTGTTTGGTACTCTATATTCTTCCATTCTCATCATATGTCCGTACCACTTCAGCTTACTGGTCTCTATCTTGTCTTGCAGTTTAGGGAACCCAGTTCTCACCCTAATGTCCACATTTCTGGTTTTATCTCTCCATGTCTTCCCAATTATTCCTCTAAGGAACTTCATCTTGGCAGCTTAGATTCGGCTTTCATCGCGTTTTGTTGTGGTCAAACTGCTGCATATGTCAAAATTGGTGTGTAATACATTGAGAATAGTACTTTCTTACATTTCTCTGGGACTTCCTGGTTCCATACTAAACCTCTCACACACTGGTAAAACTCATTAGCTTGTTGGATTCTCTTTCCAATTTCTTCATTTATTGTACCATCTTCTGTGAGTATGCTCCCCAAATACCGTATTTACTCGAATACAACCCGCACCCTGATTTTGAAGAACAAAATTAAAAAAAAAAAAAATGTTTACTCAAAATTATTTACAATCTTAACTAAATAAACAGAATAGCATTTATCCAAAATAGTTTCCAACAGTTTTGAAGTCGTCCTAAAATAACACACATCAAACGATTAAAAATACAAGTATATCAGAAGTACCAACTTCGGAACTTTTATCACCATCACTTTCCCACTAAATGTCGTCATCACTGCCTTCCATAGCATTCGAAATACTACATTTCTTGAAGCTCTTCCGTATGAGATCTCCAGAGATACGATTCCATGCTGTCAAAATCCACGAACACAGCAGCTGAACTTCCGGGCGCTGAATACGACCAGTTGGAGTCAGTGTGTGCTTATCGGCCGCCATCCGCTCCGTATACAGCTGTTTCAAGGCTGCTTTGAACGGGCGGTTCACACAGATATCCAGTGGTTGTAGCATAGACGTCATCCTGCTCAATCACGAATACATGACTCGTCAATATCATATTTCCTACAGGGCACGATTTCCAATAAATTCAGCTTCCCTCACAACTTTCAATTTCTCACTCACAGTAAATGACTGCAAACGTTTCGTAGCATTCATGTTTCCACTCGGAGAACGTGCGCATGACTGTTTAACGCCGCGTGCATACGGTAAAACAAAGTTATAGCCGGAAGAAGGCTAGCACCATCTAGCGGATACTCGCAACACCCGATATCGCGCGTGGCGGGCAACTTAGATCTTTCAAATTTGGATAACTCAAATAAGACCCGCACCCCAATTTTTCACGTCCAAATTTGTTTAAAAATGTGCAGGTGGTATTCGAGTATATACGGTACTTAGAGCTTTTTACCATTTCCAATAGATTTCCATTGACTTCAATATTCTGTCTTCCTTCTCTCTTATTTCTTGTCATCACTACAGTCTTACTCTTCTCCACACTTATTTTCATTCCATATTTCTCTATCTCTTGATTCCATACAGTAATTTGTTCTTGCACTTCTATTTCATTTTCTTCCCATATTACTTGTCGTCTGCAAAGAGTAGGCCTTAGTCTCCTTGCTTCCCATTCTTTGTTTCACACTCTTGTGGATTCCATCCATGACAGTTATAAACAGTATAGGGGATAACACACTTCTTTGTCGAAGTCCTGTTTCAACACTGAACCAGTTTGTTTGTCCTAGGTTGGTCTTCACACTACTTACACACTTTTCATACATGGCTTTGATCATTTGTATTTCTGCTCTGTCTACCCTGATTTTTATCAATGCGTCCCAGACCAATCTTCATGGTACACGGCGTATGCCTTCTCAATATCTAGAAATGTCATCACCAAATCCTTTTTGAACTCTCATCTTTTCTCCATCATGTTTCTTAGAGCAAAGATTAGATCGAAGGTCGATCTATCTCTTCGGAATCCATGTGGTTCTTCCTCCATTTCTGCCACAACTTTCATTCTCACTCCACTCTTTTCTCTAATATCCTCTCAAAGATCTTTGCAACATGGGAAATAAGTGTGATTCCTTGACAATTGTTACATTCTTTCTTATCACCCTTCTTGAATACCGGAATTATCAGACCCTTACTCCAATCTTCAGGTACTTGTTTCTCCTTCCATATCACATGAAATAGTCTATACATCCAATGTAACCCTACTGGTCCAGCTGCCCTATCATCTCTGTAGTCACTTCATCCACTCCTGGTGCTTTACCATTCTTCATCTTCCTTAGGGCTTCTTCTATTTCCAACATTGCTATGTCTTCATTTTGGTTTTCTTCCACCTCTTCTTCTTTTCTTCATGTTCTTCCTCTTCAGCCAGTTCCTTGAATTTGACGTTAAGGAATTTAGCTAAATACTCTTCCCATCGCTGAAGTATATCCTCTCTTTGTGTCAAAATGTGTCCACTGTCCATCTTCACAAATTTTGTTTCTTCTTTATTTCTCACTTTGTTTCTAACCAATCCATACAGAAGTTTCCTACTTCATTTAACATCCTCCTGTAGGGTTTCTGTGAAGCTTTCCCAGCACTTCCGTTTTTCTTCCTGTATGATTTTCTGGCATGATTTCTTTGCTTCATGATATTTTTCCTTACTTTCTGAGTTTCTGCCTCTGATCCAGCTCCTCCAAGCCTTTTGTTTTTCCTTCACTGCATCCTTTACTGTGTCATTCCACCATGGTGTTTCCTTTTCCTTATTTTCCCCTGAAACTCTTACCACATGCATCCTCTGCACATTTTACCAATCCTTGTTTGAACTTAGTCCATTCTTCTTCTACACTGCCAACCTCTCCTTTGGGAATTCGTTTTTTCACCTCATCCTGCACCTCCTTTTCCTTTAATTTCCATACCTTTAATTTTCTTTTTCTTGTCTCTTTTAACCAAACTATTTTACCAAGTCTTAATTTAGCCACTACAATTTTATGGTCTCCTTCAAAATCTGCTCTTGGCATAACTGTGACATCTTCCAACTGTCTGCGTTTCTCTCTCTCAACCAAAATCAGATCAATCATTGATTTTGTTTTCTTTTGCCCCCATCCATATCTTGTTATTTTCTGACTGTTCTTCTTACGGAACTATGTATTGCCTACAATTAGTCCATTCCTCTCACAAAAATCTAGAAGTAACTCTCCTTTAGTATTTTTATTGCCATAACTGAAAGGACCGATTATCTCTTCTTTACCTTGTCTTTATGTTCCTATGTGTGCTTTCATGTCTCCCATTACAATTACTTCTTTATCTTCAATGCACTTCTCCAGTTCTTCCAGAAATTCCTCAAGGCTCTCTTCGAGATTACCTGTCTGGGGGGCATAGACCTGAATAAAATCTTTCTGTCCACTCTCTGGGCCAAATCTAATTTTAATTATTCTATCATTTACCTGGTACACCTCTTCTATATATTCTACCAGATCCTCCCTCACAATAAAACCTACTCCATTTTTGCAGTGCACCCCTCCACTCCAAAACAACTGAAACCCTTTGCTCAAATTCTTCTGTCCCTTTCTTTTCCACTTGGTTTCACTCATTCCCAAAACTGCAATGTATTTTCTCTCCATATATTCTATAAGTTCCTCTATCTTGCCCTTGAGGGTCAAGACATTGATGGTAGCAATCTTCGTCACTTAGTTGCCCACTTTTCACAGCTCCCCCAGGACCAGAACTCCAGGAGATGCGCGTCGCCTGTGGTGGACGCCCTAACTGTTTCCGAGGTCTCGAATCACTACTGCAACTAAATAAGTGTATATATTGTAAATACCATCACTAATACTTATAGACATAGATTTATTAGCCTGTGTAAAGGCCCAACAGTTGAACAAGCATGGTCCAAAGAAGAAGCAGAAGAAGAAGAAGAAGAAGAGAAAGAAGAGGAAGAAGAATAAGAAATACACTTGGATGACCAGTTTTGATCATCAAGCGATCATCATCTTCCTGAAGCCTCCCTGGTATTCTCACAGTTAGCTATCCAGTTGATCCTCCGCCCTCATCAGTAGCGCCTTAGAAAAGATCTTATATGTCACTGGAACAAGAGAAATCCCACCATAATTGTTTACATTGGTTATATCTCCTTTCTTGTGAAGGGGATGAATCAAAGCTGAGGTCCAATCAGTTGGTAATTTTCTGTTTCCCAAATGTTCTGAATAATCTCCATAAGTTTCTCTATGACCTTATTTCCAGCAAATTTCCCAAGCTCACTCACAATGAAATCCTCTCCAGCTGCCTTATTGTTCTTAAGTTGATTAATAATTTGGCGAACTTCTTTCAAGGAGGGAGGCAACGAGTCTGGGTTCGATGTAGTTCATGTATAGCCAAAGGCTTCGCTGGGCGGGTCACAGTTAAGTAATTTCATGAAGCACTGAGCAAGAATGTGGCAGTTATCCTCGTTATTGAAAGCCAGTTTTCCCTGTGAATCTCTAAAGTGAAGAATAGATGGAGTGTATTTTCTGAGCGACTCCTTGAAGGTTCTGTAGAAGTTTCTGGAGTTATTTTTTGTTAAGCTCTCTTCAATTTGGATTAGTGTGAAGTACTGTTTGGTTCCTCTGATTATCTTAGCTGTAATTTTCCTTTGTTCCAAAGATTGCCCCAGTTTTCCTGGGTCTTCTTAGAGTTCCATTTCACCAAAGTGATTGTCTTTGGACTGTTTTTGACTGTTTTGTCACAGTCCTCATTCCACCATGTATGTTTCCTCCTTCTGGCGAAGGGAGCTAGTTCACTAGCTGTTTTGACAAGAGTCTCCTTCAATCGATTCCAGTGGTTAAGTTCTGCATTATTCAGCCTTTGTCTTATTTCAGGACTGTTCTTAAGATGCTCCAAGTTGAATTTGACTATCTGCAGGGTTTTGTGCAATATACTGTTTCTAGGCCAGAGTCTCAGTTTGATTTTTGAGAGGTAGTGATCTGAGTCCAGATTTGCACTTCTTAATACTTTCACATTTTGTATTTCCTCTGACCAACTTTTCCTTTGAGGATCTATAACCTTGGGACTCGAAGACATGATCGTCCGTGAATCTGTACTGCTGTCACTACAATGTATTGTTGCGTTAGTACGTCGGTCAGATGTTTCAATTTACCCGCTTTGAGTAGTGAATTTGCATTAAATGTTGCAAAAAAAGTTTGGCGTCTTGGTCTTGGTTCACATCCGGTAGTTTCAGGATGCTCAGACTCATCCTTGAAGCATGTCGTATCGGGCTCTCCTGAATCTGAAGTGTCACCAAGGGCAACGATGGATTGCTTACCACCTGGAGTAGTGCATATAGAGAAATTTTCCTCCATGCTCAGTTGAAGTTACTTCTTCATGATGACTCACTGTCCTGGTACTACCCAAGTTGTTAGCTTGAGTGATTCATTATTCAGGGCTGTCTCCCTGTATCCAAGTGCATTTATTGATTTACTGAGGGTATTTATTGATCTCGTGACTGACCGGAAACATTAAATTTGATTCTTCAAAACACATAACATTAAAAAAAAAAAAAACTTTTATTGAGTACTGACATCCAAACTGCCATAAAGCACCAATGAAATGAGAATGAGAGAGAGGTTATTATTATTCAAAATAAAGTTGGACCTTGATTTAACCCACCAGTAATTATTAGGACATGTTATGTGAGTGGTTGCTGGTTGAGCAAAATGCTCACATTATGATGAGTTGTTAATATACAAGTAATATATACCAACTAATCATGCATAAATATATTTAGATTAAATGAATATACATTTGAAATACCATACTTAGTCAAATGTAAGACGCACTTCCTTTGGGTAAATTACATCTCGAAAATTAGGGTCATTAGATTTGAATTTATTGGATTTGAGCTGTTGTACTGAGCGGACAAACTTTCACAGTGGAATCTGGTCATAGTTACAAGATCTTAGAACTGTATTTAAGCTTGGTAAACAGCTAAGGATTATGAAATGTACCACTTGCCAAAAGTGAGTATATATCATGTGCATGATATGACCAAAACTCTTCCGTCAAACTATTTTTATGGCAAGAACAAGCCAAGTCAATGTAAACATGCCAAATTAACAATGAAAACAAGTCATCACCGCAAGCAGAATTTGATTTAAATTCACAACGTAATTTAAACATGCGAACTCACTGAAACAGTGCTGAAAATTAATTCTTAGCCTGTCATCTAGTGAGTACATTTCATTTGAAATACCAATCGAAGTATCTATTAGTACAGTAATAATGAGATTACCAATGAATTATGATTTATTATAATACAAATGACATCGTAATATGAGTTAACTGATGTACCAGATGAATATTTTTGTGAATATGCATTACGTTCACCAATTATTAGTATGATTATTGTATGTATGTATGTAGGTATGTATGTATGTATACCCCTTATTATTCCCGTTTTTCCAACGGGGTCGGGGATGAGATGCGATGGAAGTCTTAGTGGCGATGGTTTTTATGGCCGGATGCCCTTCCTGACGCCAACCTCATGAGAGGAGTTAATGAGAGATGAAATGAATGATGGTGAATGAAACTGGGCAAGGATGTGGAAGGAAGCGGCCGTGGCCTGTCAGAAGGTACCGTCCCAGCATTTGCCTGGTGTTGAAAATGGGAAACCACGGAAAAACATTTCAAGGACGGCCGACGGTGGGGCTCGAACCCACGCGTCTACCGAGTCAGCAGAGAGCTTGGCCCCATGACCTAACACTGCGCTTTAGCCAGCGTAGCCACTACTGCCGAGTATGATTATTATTTGCTTTTAATTTAAAGGTTTTGAAATTTGTGGTAATATTAGATTTGAGCAAATATAGTAGCATAAGCACCTCACAACGAGCTATTATAAGGTGCTAGATGTCCTCGTTTTGTTACACATGTACTCAAAATCACCTCATTGTCATTGTTGCCTGCAAGCTATCTGAGAGTCGGTACCACTGTTTATGCCCTTGAGCTGGTTACTTCTAATATCATCAAACCAAGCTGAAAGGTTGCAACTTGAAGACATTGTCATATAGTATCAACACATTGATATAATAAGTTTCAAAGAACATGGTTAGTTCTATGAATCCACACAACAAAATTATAACATGCAGAAATTCTACAGTAGAGAAAAAATAGTGTTAAAGCAGGAGTCCGCAACACATTGATCGCCAGCATAGATTTATTACATTGCTAATGCTATTTACTTAAACAGTTTTATTCCTAAATTCTAATTAAATCTAAATGTGCCAAATTCTGACAATTGGGAAGGTTATTTTACATTTCTAACTTCTATTCACCAAATATCAAAGCAACTATTCCTGAAAAATTGATACTTTAATTATTAATAAATGTCTATTAGACCTATTTGTAATATATTTTCTCTATAAATTTTAATTTCATTACCGTTACCTCAAAGGTTTATTGCTGTTATGTTAAAGAGGGGCTTGGCAGTCATGATTACTTTAAGGGTAGAACAGTAGATCATTTCAAAATGTGATAACCTTTCGGTATACCACCAAAGCTTTCAGGTTGCCTGTCCCTGTGTTAAAAGAGGGTTGAATTACATACATTACTATAACTACCTGAGACCACTCTCGAGCTTTCTGTGTCATTGTAGTGATGTTCCTCTCGACACACCACAGTGCCCCCATGAAGGCTCCTATGCTGACTCCCCCAACCATGTCAACAGGAATACCAGCTTCCTGAAGAGAAGAGGCGACTATAAGCATCAGGACTACAAAACAACAGAAAAGTATGGGCCAAATAAAAGTGACACTAACCTGTATAGCTTTCATCATCCCCACATGGGCAGCACCACGCGCACCTCCTCCGCCCAACACTACTCCCACGGAGGTGCCTGTCAGCCATCGAGCCAAGCGAGAGAAGTCCGAATGGATGTTAGGTTCTGACATCAGCACTTTACTATACAGCTCATTCTGGAACAAAGATAAATATGAGCTGAAAATCGTAATCAGGATTATCACCCAACTGGACATCTTGGCAAGGCATTAAAAGAAGAGCAACTGCATAGAAAAGAGTGGTTTTCTAATTGATCACTTCCATATTCGCTACATCGCAGGTTACAATGACAGCAAACGTCATGGCACCACAGCCCATAAAGAGCCTTGGCCCACCAAGTGACCGCTGCACAGCCATTTGGCCTAGAGATTGCAGGGTGACGTGTAGTCAGCGTGTTGGGTCTCCTCGGCCGTTAACATGGGTTTTCCTGACTGGGGCAATGCCTCACTGTCAGACAGCTACTCAATTGTCCTCACGAGGCAGAGGGCACCCTGTTCCAGCCCTCACATCGAGTGAATAAAATCCCTGATGGAGCAGGGAATCGAACCCTCAGAAAGTAATACACTGCTGCTTTTCGTTGGCCCTAACATGGGGATAAAATGGCGTCCATCTTAGGGCACCTTTCTTAGTTTCTTTGTTGCCTTCTCTTAGCAACCATTTAGTCGTATTTCCATTTATTCCTGATGAAGAAAGACATGGTTTCTTTCGAAACGTGTCGAGTTTGAATTAATAAAACACGGCGTAAGCACAAAATTCCACATTATGGATAAAAAGGAAGGAAGCCTGTAGTTTAACGTGACTGTTAATCTCTAGATCATGAGCCACGGGACCTCCTTTTTTTACGTGGAATCCGAACCATAGGGCATGGCATTTCACTTCGAAAGTCTCACATGCATTGACCGGGAATCAAACCCGGTCCGCCTTGTTGAGAGGGAAACAGCTCGACTGCTGCGCCACCACGCCCCACTCGCATGAGTAAATAATAGGAGTCTGCAGACTACCGTGATGTTTTGGCAAGTGCGAGTAAATGGTTGGAGTCTGTAGGCTACCGTGATGTTTTGGTGAAAATGAGTAAATAGCGGGAGGCTCTAGGCTAACGTGATGTTTTAGCGGGAGTCTGTTTTGGGCGAGTGTGAGTAAATAGCAGGATAAAATGCCATAAAACTTAACCATACTGGTTCTGTATATGAATAGGATCCATATTGACTTACATTAGTACAATTCCTTCCTTATGGAGATTGTTTGGTCAGTCTAATCAGAATAGTTTTTCATATAATATTTAATGTAAGTTACATGTTTCAGAATTAAGTTAGTCCTTCCTCAGTAGAGTTATAAATTACTAACAATCATCTCTTAAAATCACATCTTTAAAAAGCTTTAGTAGCAACTAATACAATTATTATATTTAAAAAAACACATGATGTATTGTTGAAAAAATTGAAACAGAATTGTAAGCTTACCCAAAGTGCTTTTGATTCTCATAAATTGACTAGTTTACATAGATAATTTGCACCATAATATAACAACTTTGATGATTGAATTGATTTGGTAAATTAGCATGATTAAAGATGGTATATTGGCTTTCATGGCCAGTGAATTAAAACTCAGCAATTTTTCGATAAGGCATCCAACGTTTAGAATGAAGCACTGGTTAAATAGGGATATTCTTCTCTCTTTCTGTTGCAAGTGAAACTTGTATGGCGCTATCATTTTCTAGCAACAAACTGTTGCCATATCAGTCGAAAATTTTTCTTAGTCCAAAAAACACCATATTCGGGTAGAAATATGTTTTGCCGATATTTTTGACCTATATTCGTCGTCGTCGGCTGCAGCTCGTTTCCGAGTATACAATTTTCTGACAATACACTTCCAAAATCAGGGCATTTTATGAATGAATTTCTGGTGACTAAACAGGCCGATTCTTGCATGGAACATGCGGCCACATACTAAGCATCTTACAGTTGGAGGAGAGCGTGGACGGGTTTGACGAAGCTTGCGTTGGAGTCGCTTCATTTCTGCCAGTCTGCAACGTTCCTGTTCAAAATGATTTACCGAAGCATATATAGTTTGCCTCCAAAGTACACGATCTTCAGCCAGTGCCTCCCAAGTTTGAGGGCTAATTTCTGTCAACTTGAAGGTTTATTTCAGCTGGTCTTTGAAGCGCCTTAAAGGTGCACACTGTGGCATTTTACCAGCGCAAAGTTCACTGTAGAGGAATTGGCGTGGCAACCTGGGTCATTCATGCGGCGGACATGTCCTGTCCATCTTAGTCGATGACCAAAGATGATAGCTTCTACACTCTTGGACATGCTTTCTCAAGGACAGCAAGATTAGATAAATAGTCATCCCACTTAATATTCATGATCGAACGGAGCTTTAGCTGGTGAAAACGCTCCAGTTTTCTGATGTCGCGACGATATAAGGTCCACGTTTCACATCCGTAAAGTAAAGTTGAGATGACCACTGCCTGATATACCACGAGTTTCGTGCGAATTGTAAGATCTTTGTTTCTAAAGACACGGTGTGATAATCGACCAAATGCCACATGAGCAGCTCGAAGCCTGTTTTCCATATCTTGTTCAGAAGTACAGTTCTTAGATAAGATGCTCTCTAGGTATGTAAAATGGTCTACTTGTTACAAATTTGTGTTGGCGATGGAGATGATGAATTCTGCAATGCTAGACCCAGGAGCAGGCTGAGCAAGTACCTTTGTTTTACCTGGATTGATGCTGAGGCCAAAACGATCACATGTATTCTTGTAGCTATTAACTGATTGCTGCAAGTCCTCAGGTGTAAGGGCAGGTGATGCAGTGTCATCCGCGTACTGCAGTTCAGTTATCTAAGTGACATTTGTAAGACGTGATCGAAGCCTGGCCAAGTTGAAGAGGCCTCCATCATCTAATATCTACTCCTGGTTTGCTCGCTGTCTCATACAGCTTGGCAGCTAAGTACAGGGCAAAGAGACTTGGAGCTAGGAAACACCCTGTTTCAAACCATGGGTGATTGGGAATGCTTCTGAGATGTTACTTTGATGGAGAACCTGTCCAGTCATACCATCATGAAGTGCTCGCACCAGTCCACACACTGATCGGGACAACCAAAGCGTCTCAGTACCTCTCACATCGCAGGTCTTAGGAAGGAATCAAATGCCTTTTCCAGGTCGTAGAACACAAGAAAAAGGTCCTTGTGTTGTTCTTTAAATTTTTCTTGGAGTTGCCGTGCACAAAATATCATGTCAACAGTGCCTCTGGAGGTTCGGAAACCACATTGAGACTCTGGAAGAGTCCTCTCAGAGATGACTTGAAGGCAGTTCAGTAGTATTCTAGCGAGTATTTTTCCCACTATAGATAGCAAGGAAATGCCCCAGTAGTTGCCACATATGCCACGGTCCCCTTTTTTGAATAAAGTGACGATGTTAGCGTTTTTGAGGTCGCTGGGTACTCTATGGGTTTCCCAAATCAACAGTATAAGGGAGAAGAGCCTTGTCTTTAGAGGTAAGCCTCCAGCTTGAATTAGTTCCAATGGGATGTTGTCTGGTCCAGGAGCTTTTCTGGGTTTCAGCCTACCAAGGGCCTCACAGAATTCTTGATATGCTGGAGGCATCGCCATCCAAGGTTGAGAAGGTAGGTGTGGCACATCTCGTAGGAAATCTTCTGCAGCCGTGGAGCTTCGGGGTAAGAGAGCAGAGAATTGTTCCATCCAGCGCTCCAGGATGTCTTTGGAGTGGTAAGTGTAGTACTTCCATCAGCTGCCTTTAGAGTACCAATAGAGGAACGAATCGGACCATAGATCTCTTTAATCCCCTAATAGAAGTTCCGAAGATTTCGGGCATGAGCATAATGTTGAAGCTCCTCAGCTTTCTGTTGCCACCAGTTGTTCTTCATTTCCCTGATTCCAGTCTGACACTTCCGTTTCAGATCATTAAACTGAGCTTTCTTTGCGTAGGACGATGGGTCTTGAAGAAGGGATAGATAAGCTTTCCGCTTAGCACTGATGAGTTCCAGTATTTCTTTGTTGTTCTCCTCAAACCAGTCTTCTCTCTTCCTACCCTCACAGTCAATGGTTTCTTCAGCTGACTCGATGATGATCTTGACTGTTGACCACTCCTGTTCAACATCTTTTGTGCAGACAGGGTTGCTTCTGAAGCGGGTCAAGATTGCATTTTGAAAGTTAGATGCAATAGCTGCACTTGAAAGTTTGGAAGTTGCAAACCTGTGATGGGGTATGCTTGAACGTTAAGCGATAGAATTATGTCTAAAGGAGATTTTGAGTCGACAGGTCAGGAGTTTGTGGTCAGTCCAACAGTCGTCCACGTTCCTTGCTGTCTTTGTGACCAGAACATCCTTCTTGTCACACTGCCTGCTAATGACATAGTCAAGGATGTGCCAATGGTATTAGTGATGAATAATTCATGTTCAGCACATAATCCAAGAAGCAGCAGTCCATTGGTATTGCAGTTGCCCAGCCCTTGTTTGCCTAATACATTCTTCCACAGCTGATAATCCCTGCCCACTCGAACATTAAAGTCACCAAGCAGCAACAGTTTGTCTGTGGGTGCTGTGTTAGTGATGATGGAGTTAAGTTGGTGGTAGAAATGGTTCTTAGTTTCTTCATCGGCAATAAGAGTGGGAGCATATGCAGAGATTATGGTGATGAATTCACCTTCAGAGATTGGTATTCTGAGACTCATAAGCCTTTCGCTGATTGCGATGGGAGTGAGTTGGTGGTCATTTACCAGTTTCGTTTTCACAGCAAGTCCAATCCCATGAATGCGGCGCTCTCCATCCTCCCTCCCTTTCCAAAATATTGTATAACCTGATCCGGGTTCAACAATTTCCCTTCACCTGACAGCCTAGTTTCGCTCAGAGCAGCAACGTCAATGTTCAGTCTAGCGAGCTAAAGGGTGATGAGAGCTGTTCTTCTCTCAGGTCTGTCACTGCTGTCCCAATCAAGTAGTGTTCTTACATTCCAGGATCCTATAAACATTCTTTGTTGATATCCATTATTTTGACCGCAATGGTGGGGTGAACTGCTGAGTGTGGTTGCATAGCCAGGCGTAAAGATGTGACTGCCGATGTTTAGCCCACATTTTCTAGGGCCTTCCCCATTTGGGGTGGGCAGCGGTGATCCTAAATAGGCCTGCCCAGACACAGATGCAGGACCGAATTCCTGAGTAGTCACTGGGTCTCAGAAAAAAATGACCATCACACATTTGCCGCCAACGTGCAGGTCCAGACTAAAGGCTCCCAGTTTCACCCAAAACCTGCCTCCACCGTCTTTATCCCATCGCCGTTGAACTTGAAGTGGGAAGAGTAGCCAGAAAGTGCCACTGGCATGGATTTTTTTAAGGTGGATCCCAACTTGCCAGGAAGTGACCCACACACTATGGTCTCGGAGCCAGACCCTGCAGCACATGTGATATGAGACATGCAGGATTGAACACCAAGATTGCAATGAACTGCCACAAACTCGAACTATAACTGAGTGGTGCCTTTCTAGCCAGTTCATCTGGCATGTCCTCATCCGCCTGTCCAGACGTTGGGAACCAGAACGGAAGTAGTAGTTCCTCTTCCGCCTGTAAGCCGTTGGGTAGCAGGATTGATATACGGCAACCGTATAGCTTTGCCCTATTAAACCTGAGCACTAGGCTGCCCCTTCCGCCATCCACACTGTCCTATACTAGAACTATGTAAATTTGATAGAAATGTTAGAAAAATCAGATATCCATAAGTTTTGACAAATCGATAAACTGTGCCCCCTTTTTACTCAAATTGATCTTATATTATGTTGCATTGACTTTGCGGGCCCTATTTTACACACAAGTGTAGCTAAATGTGTCGTCTTGATGATGGATTCTTGAAATATTTAAAATTTTCATGTAAGTAAAACTTCTTAATATTCTCTCATAACTGCGTAGCAGCATTGAAAAAGTTCGTATGCTGCCAACTTTTTTATTTTTAAAGATAACCATGTCATGTCAGTTTGAGAGTTGCAGAGGAAAGTTGGAAGAAGTTTTCTACCTGCATAATTGTTTACACAGGCCGAGCTGTTCATTGACCGCGCATTATAAATGAATGAAGTTTTGAAGAACAACGTGGTGTGCACCTTGCTACTCCAGCTTTATTAATGTGCCCTCCAAGCTTGTATTTAAGAAGTTCAGTTGTCTATAGTCTATCTTGAGTGTGTGTGCAGCAGTTCTTTTATATTTAACGGGTTTTATTTTACGTATTTCACTTACAACAATGTATGGTTTTGAGGAAAGAAAGCGTGGTCAAGTGCTCAAAGGAGGGAAAGACAGGTTGTAATTAATGTGTTTTGTTATTTTAGGAATGTTAAACCTAACGAAAGTATAAATAATTTAGCCAATGGAACTGCTCTGGCTACAGGAATATCAAAGACTGCCATTTTTAAAATACGTAATGAGAGTAGACAGGGTCCAACGTCCAATGCTGTCGCCACGCAAAAAAAGGCTAAGTAATTCACTTCGTAAGAATAGCAGGAATGTTAAATACAATGACTTTGCGAGGAGCAGCATCCGACGCAAAATCAGCGAATTTTACTTTCGAAACCAACTACCAACTTTACATTCAATCCTGGCTGCAGTAAACTCCGATTTTAAAAATCTACGTTCCATTCGCTTTATATATTCTATTTTGATTGCTTTCTTTTATGTTACATTCAGTATACGTTATAGTTGATTAAATTTTATTTCTTTGTATGTGTTATGTTATTATTAGTATTATTATACAGCACTTAATTCAAGTCTTCGTCACTGTACGATCGCTGAATGTGTGGAAAGCAAACGCAAAACGCTCTGTACTGCCTCCTCTCACGGAGTGGCAACCCTGCCGTAACGCGCCATAAGACCAATGCTTCATTCTAAACGTTGGATGCCTTATAGGTTTGCACCGTGTCTTGTGTGGTTGTTTGAGCTTTTAGTTCTCTCAGAAAAGAGGCGAAGAGACACTTCATAAAAAGGGAGGTAGCGCGCAGTTCGCTACTCCTGTGGGGGTCTGGGCGGGGACACCAAGAGCCCGCTGATGAGCCAGCTTGGTGTCCTAGGCAAAAACCCACACAAGATACGGCACAAACCTAGAAAAATTGCCGAGTTTTAGCATGATAAAGTTAATTTTTTGTTAAGTGGCTTATTATAATTGTTTATTTCTTGCATGACAAAAGGTTTTTATTTTCTCTCTAATTTGTACACCTCTGCAAGAAATTATTGGAAAAACTATGTGTATCAAATGTTATAAACCATTATGATTACAGGAAATCTCTGAAAATATATTATAACTTATGAAACACTTCCTCTCTGTGGGGGATTGTGAGGTTGCATCATTAGACTCAGTAGACAAGGCCTATTTCACCTGCTATCACACAAACTGATGTTTTATAACTTATGATCAAGGCTGTTTTAGTTTCATTACTGTCATGGTGCTATTCATATAAAAATTATTTTTGGAGCCCGAATGCATTGCTACAGACACAAAAGGTATATGGGTTTAAGATCTGCAATTCATTTGGTTGTATGACTACTTACAATACGGTACTGAGATCGTCGGGTAAACATCCGCTTAGGACACTGAATGTGGTGGTGAGAAGATACCCAGCTTCGGTTATTGAGCCACAATACGGTATTATTAGGCCGTTCACCACCCTCACGATGTAGAAGAACCAATTCCTTGTGCGTTCGAATCGCCAAGCGCTCCACCTCTTTCTCAATCTATTGAAACAATGCACATAAAAAATTATAAATATAAAATTTGTTTTCTTTTGAAGAGAGAAGCAAAGTTGTATGATATGCAACATTAACCAAATATGTTCAAAGGACGTTTTTAGTTTTACGTGACCGTTAATCATGTGATCATGAGCCACAGGATTTCCTTTTTACGTGGAATCCGAACCACAGGACATGGCATTTCACTTCCAAAATCTCATATGCATTGACCGGGAATCGAACCCGGTCCGCCTTGGTGAGAGGACAACAGCTTAACCGCTGCACCACCATGCCCCTGCCAAATATGTTGAACACCCAGTTGTTACACAATTAATATTTAAAGGGAAATTAAGAAAACTAGACATGGACAAGCCTGTGGACAGCCAGTAACAACCACACCATATTGCTCAGGTTTAGGGGCAGATGACCTTGATATTCTGCCCCTTTAAGCAATAACTAACTAACTAACATATTGCACAAGATTCCCCACATTTGAGGGTTCAAAAATGCTATTTCATATAGACAGCTCAATGCTTACGTTGAGTTTCTAAGTTCATTGTATTAATGTGTAGGACATGGCATTTCACTTCCAAAATCTCATATGCACAATGAAGAAGAAAAGAATTTCATATTTTTTTCTCATATTTTTTCACATCTTACGGCTTCCAGAAAACAGAATTGTACGCCAACTGGTGATGAGAAATCTAGGAAAGAAAACTGGAGGAAAATGGATCCAAGAAATCCAACAAGATCTCAAAGCAGTTGGACTTAAGATAACAGATGCCGAGGAGAAAAATAAAATTAACACCATTCTTAAAACTCACAAATTTTCGGCAGAAATGACACATAGAAAGCCTATGGAGATTTCAGATGAGTTGAGAAAATCCCGATCTGAAAGAATGAAAAAGTACTGGAAAGAGCGCAAGAACCAAGCAGTACTACCTTCAAAGAAGAAGTGATTGTGGAACGACTCAAGTGGTCCAATGTGACCAATCAAGATAATAATAATAATGTGTAGGTGTGGGTGCAGAAATAGGATTGGTTACCTAGGGGTTGATTTCCATTTAGAGTTCCACATATTTTGACTATAAAATAAAGAACAATATTTACTTGGCTGCTTCTTATATGCACAGAGGCATAATCCTCTGAGCAGTCTGTACTATTCCTTTGAGCATGATAAATCAATTCAAAGCTGAAGTGAGACGAACTGAAGTGAAGAAGTGAGAGCAAGTTTTGTTATAGAAAAATATGTGGAGAAATCAATACCAGAATCGTATAACATACATGCCTACTTTTAATTTAAAGAGTTTCGAGCAACACAGCTTTATAAACTAATGGGAAAACTAAATTGTGGATGTTTGCCAACTACAGTATATTATCAGAAAAGTAATGAAATGCGATTGCAATACCTTCCCTATGTTAGGACCTCGTTCAGCCAATCCCACAATGAGAATGCAATCAGCTTGGCGCACACATCGCTGTGTCCACTGTGTGAGGCTCATGTCGCATTGGTAGAGGGCTATTTTGTGTTGATCCTCTTGTTGTGCAAGCCACGATGTTAAACGATATTCATTTGCAGGGTCCAAAATTGTTGACCCTAGTGATTTACGGATCACTTCCGAAGTTAGCCGTAATGTGCTGCCTGAGGAAAATTAATTTCAATTGTTAAAACATTATTCCATTCAATTTCAACATGCCAAATAAATGTTTGCTTAGTAAGGATTAAAATTAAAAAACCCTTCTGATAATAGTAGTTTCTTACCAACAGCACAGAGAGAATGATATAGTTCATAAGTGAAAGCTGTTAACGGAACTTCATCTGAGATTGGAACTACAGCCACAGTTGAAAAATTCACTTGAGAAGGTCGGGTATCTACAGTAGGGCTGAAGTTGGGTTTCTGCCAGGAACCTACAAAATTAAGACCCATTATAGCCTTGCATCATTACAAATTACAGAATGCATTGAATTCAGTATACAGTTCAGCATTTGAATAGCACAATGAGGAGCATTCAGAATATCCTCTATAATTGGGAACATGCTAAAGGCAAGATAATTTTTCAGCTAAAAGTGACCTTATTTAAAAAATATTGTCATGAAATTTAAAGTGCATCAAATTTCAAAGAAAATTGAAAAATTAATCCACCCACCACAATATGTTCACCAGCATTTTACCCCAGTAGACCATTGGACAAATACATTGGTCTGTTACACCTCACATACTGAGAAGGTTCCTGCAAAGCCCTTATGAACCACAAGCAGAGACAATGTACGATAAAAGCTGTGCTCATTCATTGCAGAAGTTATCTGCCTGGCAGATCAAATCAAAATAACTATTTCCTGACATATCTCAGATTTTTTTACTATTGAGCATGATGACATTGCATCAAATTTCAAACAAAATTGAAAAACTGATGTAGTCATCTCTAGTCATTTGCCAGTATTTTGTCCTGGTGTACCATTGTGAAATTTACAACATACAGTATACAGATAATCCACGAACTTTGTAGAATATTGCACGAAAGTACATAACCCCAAAAGCAACAACTGCCATTACAGCAAGATTTTATTCGTTCAAATTTGTTATTTTTCATTAATATTCCTGTACAAGCACACATATTTTCTGAAGTGTAATTTAACCCACACTAACTAGAACAAGTCTGAACACTTGACAATTTTATCCTCCATGGGTTCTTTAACTGTGCTAACTGCTATTAGGGTTTCATGGAGGCAACGTGCTCGGGCGAACACAGGCTTCCAGACGCTGAAAGGCAAAATGAAAATGTATGCATGGGTTCTTCAATACGGCAGTAAATGTTAACACCCTAATATTGACTGACCATGCCTGAAATTGATTTTGTCGCAGCCAGTCAGAAGGGACAGATGCCATCAATGCTTTTTCCCTTAATATAACCATATTTATTGCAAATGTATTTAGCGAAAGAATGTATAATATAACCATGAAACCACTTGCTTGTCTCCATGATGACATCACTGCGCAGAGCAGCAAAACAATTTTCCTCTGCACATCAGATACGAAACATGTAAAATTTGCATCTCCTCAATTTTTGCAGGGATCAGGGGACATCATCATCTTTTGCATATTCCAGAGAAAATCACAAATTTAACCTATACATCTACTTTTCCAATCTACCGTCAGTTGAGACAGTTTTAACATAATTTTCCAATTTGGCAGTACATTATTGAGTTGCATCTTATTTTTGTGAAGTTTTAAAGCCATTTTTTCAGTTGCTTATACAAATGTGGGCAAAAAGCGCATTGACCGACTGAAAAGTATAAATTAACATAATATTTTTGGCAGTTCTTGTCAAGGAATACTTGCCTGTACTTGGTAAAGCTCATCGCAAACTAGATGGCTCTTATTACCCTGCTGCCCATTTTTCATATGGAGAATTGGGAAATGAGACAGTGGGTTCTCGTCTCACGAATACTTCGCCTGCCCCCACCCCCTTCGCCCGTCGGCGCCCCTGTTGCTGCTCGGCGGCCATGTTCGAGAATATTCGGCTGTCTTCGGTAATGGCCGATTTCGTCATCTGATCCACCTCAGAACCCCTGGTCATAATTGTGACTAACCCAAATTTACAAAGAAGAAACAAATTAAAAAAACTTAAAATTCAACATTCTCATATGTTGATCTAAATATTCCCTTCTGTGTGTGTCAACTATTGCTGATTAAGGAAACCCATTTGCTGATCTGTATGTTTCATATATGTTGAACTGTACCGCAACATCGTATGTTAATATGAAGTGAAATGTACTGCAATTTCAGCGCGTTTTAAATTAAAACAAACTTGGGACTGAATTACCAATGAGATTTGGCCACATGCATTGATAATTTTGTCGCCAATTTAACTCAAATTGAGAAGCTGATTCGGCTACTTATAATTATCAAAAAGTTCGTTCTACGGTTGGCAATTAGTGCGAGCGCTACGCGTCGTTCAATTGTTTATCTTTTGCCTTCCCGTCATTGGATGCGAGGAGTAACATTCTGTGCGTCCTGTGCATGCGCGAAATGAACTTTAATTGTCAAGCGAGATTAACAAAAAGACTTCATGATGGGAACTTGTGGAGGAAGGACGTGGTTGGTGGTAGCCTCGGACCACTACCTAAATCTTTGTCCGAGAATAAGGTAAAACGGTTGGATAATTAACTGTAAAAACTCGTGGACCATCAGGCAAAATATTTAGGACATTTTATGAAAATGTGACTTTAAGTTTGTGAATTTTAAGAGGTCAAGTGTCGTTTGGCCGGATGCATTGAAATAACTTTCTGTTCCGAAAAGGGACGCTATTCTTGTTTGTGTCAAGGCGTTTTTCTTAGATGTGCTAATTTAATCACTTTATATTTTATGGGCCTATTATAATTTAGCCTAAGATTATTTTATATTCATAACACGCCTTCTCTTATTTTAAGCAGCGACAATGAACTTGGCTTTTATTCTCATCTTTCGAGATGTGTTTGGTTTTATTTCTAATCTTCCCATGCTGCCAACGTGAAAATTTAATGAATTCAAGAATGTAATTGGCAGGATTTTGGTGTGGGTAAACTTTTAGTAGTTTAAATATCGCACAAACGGTCCTTTGCTTTCGTTTGTCAAAAGTGGCATTTTTACGGTCTAGCATGACCGCGTAAGTACAGCTTCAATGCTGTTTTAAAACACAAATTTGGAACACCCTTAGAAAAGAATTTCAAGATGATAATTGGTTAAAAGAATTTAATGATGATAATTGGTCGGTAAATCACGTCAATGTGATGAAATTAGGTAATGCTGCGTTGCCACATCTAATTGGGTAATCGTTGTCCGCCATTTAATGTTTAGCTAGGAGTGCATTTCCGTGTTCCTCCCTCAGCCATTAGGCAACGTAATTCTTAATCCCTTTTCGGAATATGCTAATTTTATTTCATTGCTGTTCTGAACCCATTCTTTTATTTGTGTTTACTTTTTCTTCTTCTTCTTTTTCTTCGTATCCCTTGTGCCTTCAAGCGTCGGGGTAGCCTCGTTCTGTCCATCTCTGCCACTCCGATCTATTTTCACACAATCTCTTCATTTCCAGCATTGTTTTCCCTCGCTTCTGTCCGATTTTCTCAATTCTGTCATCCCAAGTGGTACTGGGTCTTCCTCTTCCTACTCTCCCTTCCACTCGCATTTCAAAAACCTGCTTCGCTTTTCTCTCTTGTTCCATCCTCCTGACAATGTCCATACCACTTCAACTGACGTTCCTCAATCACCATACTTATCGCCTTCTTTTGTCCTGCTTCTTCTCTGATTCTCTCATTCCGGATCCTATCCCTTCTAGTCCTCCCCACTGCTCGCCTTGTATACTTCCATTTCAGTGGCAGTGATCTTACTGAGATGCTTGTCTTGCAGTGCTAAACTCTCTGTGCCATATAGGGTGATCGGGGCCATAACCGTGTTGTAAATCTGCATTTTGGTCTTGATGCTTATCTCATTCTTCCCTACTATTGTATTATTCATCTGATAGTAGGCTGAGATGGCTTTTTTAGTTCGATTGAGTACCTCTTGCTCTATTTTCCCATCACTACTTAATATGGTACCAAGATATTCAATAGTTTCTACTTTTTCGAGAGGTCTTCCTCCACAAATTATGTCAAGTTGTTGTTCCTGTCTGTCCAGTTTTGAGACCCACATTACTTTGCTTTTATCTGTATTCACTACCATTCCTTTTCTTTCCAATTCTTCATACCATTCCACCACAGCCTGCTGAAGTCTTTCTGGTATATCAGCAATCACTATTATATCATCTGCATAGAGGAGTGCTTGCAAGTATACAGGTCTTAGTCTCCACATACCAAGCTTGGTCCTATGGGTTCGCCGCTTACATATTTTTGTTATTTCATCCAGGACGATATTAAACAGTGTCTCCCATAAGTCCAACCCCTCGTCCACGTCGTGGGAGACGGGCAACGGCACAAAGTAGGGGATCGCCTGTAGGGGCGAAGTACAGTGGGGACTTCGTGTGCCCCGGGACCGTTACGGTAGCTGTGAAGGTCCTACAGGAACCCTGAAAAGTGACGGCTAACGGGGCTCTGGTGAAGCTACGATAGGCCCAGCAAGCCAGTAGTGGATGATACCAAATGCTTTCAAAAATGGAACGAGCCTCGGACAGGATGGATTTAATAGACAACGACACGGCTTTACACACGGACTAAGATTTGGAACTTTAAACCTAAGAACGCTGACAGGGAAGGTAGAGGAGATAGTGGATATGATGGAAAGAAGGAAGTTGGATTTATTGGGATTGGCAGAAACAAAGTGGAAAGGGGAAGGAAGGAGAGAACTGAGAAAAGGCTATAGACTGTACTGGAGTGGGAACGAAGAGGGAAAGAGGAATGGAGTGGGAGTAGTAGTACGAGATGGTTTAAAAGAAGAAGTGAGGAGAATAAGTGATAGAATGATGAAAGTGAAAGTAGCACTGAGGGGAGAGACCGTAGAAATAGTGCAAGTGTATGCTCCACAAGTAGGCTGCGCCTCTGAAGAGAAGGAGGAGTTTGAAGAGGAATTGCAGAAGCAGCTGGTCGGAAGAAATATGATTGTTATGGGGGATCTCAATGCCCATGTAGGAAGTGAAAGACAAGGTTATGAGAGTGTTCTAGGACCAGAGGGTTGGGGCGGAAGAAATGAGGAAGGAAAGAGACTGTTGGACTTCTGCCAGAGGAACAGCCTGCTAGTTGGGAACTCCTGGTTTAAGAAAAGAGAGAGCCACACAATCACATGGTACAGTGATGACTTGACCAGGAAGTCGGTGGTCGACTATATACTGTATGAGAAAGAACTAAATAAGAACATCACGGACATCAAGGTTATACCATCGGAGAACCTGGATAGCGACCATCGATTGCTGGTAATGAACCTGAGAGGGAGTAAGGAGAAGAAAGGGACTGAGAACCAGGAAAGACGTATAAGGATATGGAAACTGAAAGAAGGGGATAGAAGGGTCGAGTATCTCAAAATGGTAAAGGAAGGGATTCCAACAGATGAAGAAAGAGGGGTGGAAGAGGAATGGGCTAGATTTAAGAAGACACTAGTAGGTGCAGCAGAAGCAGTATGTGGGAGGACAAGTAGTAAGAAGAGGTGGAAGGAAACACCATGCTGGAATGAGAAGACAAAAGATATAGTAAGGGAAAAGAATAGAGCCTTTAGGAGGTGGTATCAAAATAGGACGGTTGAGACAAGGGAAGAGTACCAGGAAAGAAAGAAGGAGGCGAAGAGAGTAGTGGCTGAGGAGAGAAGAAAGTGGATGGAAGAGTGGACAAAGATGATGAAGGAGGATAGTGAAGGTACAAAAAAGGTCCTGTATGGGATGGTAAAAACTAAGAGGCGGAAGGATCCTACGGATTATGTTAGAATGGTGAACAAAAGGGGACAAGAGATAGAAAATAGGGAAGAACTGAAGAAAATGTGGAAAGAATATTTTGAAGAACTTCTGAACCCAAATGGAAAAGATGGTGAGGAGGAAGAAATCGGGGAAGAGGAAGATGAACTGCAAACAGAAAAGGACTTAACATGGAAAGAAGTGGAAGATGCAGTGAACAAGATGAAAGGAGGGAAGGCACCGGGTGTGGATGAGTTGAGTGTGGAGATGGTGAGAGCAGCAGGAGAGGTGGGGATACAGTGGTTGTACCGAGTGATGAGGACAGCATGGAAGGAAAGGAAGACCCCAGAGGACTGGAAAAAAGGAATAATTGTCCCGATCTTCAAGAAAGGTAGTAGAACAGATTGCAGAAACTATCGGGGAATAACACTGATGAGTCATTGTGCAAAGATCTTCGAAAAAGTTTTGGAAAAGAGAATTAGGACAAGGATAGAAGGAGGGATGAGGGAAGAACAACATGGCTTCAGAGCAGGAAGGTCCACAGTGGATTTGATTTTTGCTGTAAGGCAGTTACAAGAACAGCACTATGAGTATGGAACAGATCTACTGATGGCCTTCCTGGATATTGAGAAAGCATATGACAGTGTATGCAGAAACAAAGTGTGGAAGTCCCTGGAGGATAGAGGAGTAGAGAAATGGACTATAAAGAGGATAAAGGAGATGTACAAGGGAAGCGTGAGCTGTGTGAAAGTGGGAGGAGAGAGATCAGACTGGTTGGAACAGAGAAACGGCCTGAAACAAGGAAGTGCCATGTCACCGTTACTTTTCATTGTGGTGATGGATGACATAATGACCCGAGTGGCACAAGTAATTGGGGAAGGAAAGATGAAAGCAATGGTGTTTGCAGATGATTTGATGATTTGGGGAAACAAGGAGGAGGAGGTACAGGAACAGTTGGACGTGTGGGAAGGAATAATACAAGGATATGGGATGAAATTTAGCATAAATAAGAGTGAGATGGTGATCACAACAAGGAAGAAGGAAAGAACCACAACGGGAATAACAATTGGTGGGGAACAGCTGAAGAAAGTGGAGAGTTTCAAGTATCTAGGAAGCCTGATACAAGAGAATGGAAGAAACGATAGAGAAATAAATGAGCGGGGGAGGCAGGCAGAAGCATTTCGGAGGAGTGTGAGAAGCATGTTATGGAGCAAGGATGTCCCTCAGAACAGCAAAAAGATCATATATCGGACGTACTATGTCCCTATCCTGACGTATGCCTCGGAGACCTGGGTTATGAAAGGAAGGGAGAAGAGCAAAATACAGGCCAGTGAGATGAGGTTCTTGAGAAGCAGTATTGGAGCTACAAAGATGGACAGAATAAGAAATGAGAGGACCAGAGAATTAATGAAGGAGGAACCATTACAGGATGGTATAGAGAAGTCTAGACTTAGATGGTATGGACATGTAAAACGAATGGAGGAGAAGAGGATACCCAGGAGGATACACGAGACGAAGTGGGAAGGAAAGAGACCGAGAGACAGGTGGCTGAAGGGGGTGGAAGAAAGCATGAAGAAGAGAGGAGAAGACTGGACAAGGGTGGAGGCTGAGAGATGGTGGGAAGACAGGAGACGTTGGAGAGGCTTGTGTTCCAAACAGACCCGGCCAGTGGCTGGAAACTGTGCAAGATGATGATGATGATGATGACGATATTAAACAGTAGAGGGTTGAGGCTATCACCTTGATTTACTCCTCTCTCCATTTGGAATTCTCCCGACATTTCACCATCTATACGAACTATTCCCACAGGTTGCTGGTATACACTCTTCACAGCATTTAACAGTCTCATTGGTACCTTCTTCGCTGCCAGTGCCTCCCATATGCTCTGCCTCGGTACAGAGTCAAAAGCTGCCTTCAGGTCTAGAAACGCAAGGTACAGGTCACGGTTTTTGGCAATGCTCTTCTCTATTACTGTTCTAATTGTGTGGATGTGATCTTGTGTCTGACGTCCTGGCCTAAAAGCTGCCTGCTCCTCTTCAATGTCATTTTCCACCACCTTCCTAGGTCTCCTTTCCAGCACCCGAGTGTAGATCTTGTACGCTACAGATGATAGACAGATAGCCCTGTAATTATTACAGTCGTAGCTGTTCCCTTTCTTGTGCAACGGGATGATTAGATTTTTCTTCCATTCCTCTGGTATTCTGTTCACTTCCCACATTCTCCTAAACAGCTTAGTAAGTTGCTTCACTATCTCAACACCTCCATATTTGATTAACTCTGGAGAAATTCCATCAGGACCTGCTGCTTTCCCAGTCTTAATTTGTTTAATTGCCATTATGACCTCCATTTCTTCTATTTTCCCTTCTATTTCTGGATTTTGCACATCTTTATGTGGACCATAAACAATCACATCCTCTTGCTCTGCCGCATTTCTCTGGAACTTCTCCTCATAGTGTCTTCTCCACACTTGAAGCACTTCTGCCTTCTCTGATACTAGGTTATTCCCATTCTTGATTGTCCTGGTCTGCTTTCCATACTTTCCTCTTATAGACTTTATGGTTTTCCAAAAGCTTCTTGTATTCTTCTCTCAAGCTTTCTTTTCAACCATATTCCCAAACTCTTCCCAAGATTTTCTCTTAGCTTCCTTCACTACTCTTTTCGTTTCATCCCTTCTTTTGATGTATTCTTGCCTGTTTTCTTCCGTAGGACATCCTATGTATCTTTTCCATGCTTCTTTCTTGCTCTTTACCTTCTCCTTCACTTCTTCATTCCACCAACTTGTTCTTTTCTTTCTGGTATCTACCACTGCCTTTCCACACACTTCTTCTGCTGACTTTAGCAACACTGATTTTATGTCATTCCACATGTCATTGATTTCTTCACTTCCATTAGTTCTTATTTGCATCTTCTCCTTCACTAATTCTGCATACTGGGACCTTTTTCTCTTCTTTTAGAAGTTCCTTCAATCGGATCACCTCAAACCTTTTGGTTCTTGGTTGGATTGGCCTCTTGAATCTGGTGTCCATTACCAGTAATCTGTGATCTGTAGCTAGTTCTGCTCCTCATATGACCTTCACATCCATGATGTTATTCCGTATGCCTTGAGGGTACATAAAGTAGTCTATAACACTCCTAGCATTTCTACCTTCAGCCTCAAAAGTTATCTTATGTACTTCTTTATGGGGGAAAAATGAGTTCCCCAATAACAATTGATTTTCAATGCAGAATTCTATAAGTCGCCTGCCATTTTCATTCAGCGTCCTCTCTCCACCATGATTGCCCATGCTTCCATGTGCTATTCTTTTGTCCTGGCCTGTTCTTGCATTTAGGTCCCCTCCTATCAATACATGGCGTCCATTTGCAACCTCTTTGTCCTCGGTCCTTTGGAGTTGAACATAAAACTCCTCTTTATCGAGTAAGTTGGTGTCTTCTGTTGGGGCGTATACTTGTATGAAGGACACTTTCATCTCTATGTCAAGGTTAATAACCATTATTCTCGAGTTTATTGGTTGCCATCCACTCACTTTGGTTTCAGTCTGCTCGCTGGTGACTATGCCCACACCTTCCTTTGCCCTACTGTCCATCCCAACCCCAGAATATCTCAAAACATACCCTTTTTGTAATCTCTTCATTCCACTTCCTTTCTTCTTCACCCCACTAAGTCCCAATACTTCCAGTTTATGACTTTTCAATTCCTGTATTAACTCTACATCTTTTCCAGCGATTGTCTTGATATTCCATGCACCAAATCTCATATTCCGTTTCCATTGCGTTCGTTGTCGTCATGTAGATCCGTCCAATCCGAGGCTACTGTTGTTGCTTTGAATCATTTCTACCCCCACATGGGTGATTAGCCCAATGTGAAGTGGTTTGTTGGGTTGCCTTCCCAGCCTCCTTATTTATGTCCCCAGGAGACAGGGTGGCCCAGTTATACCCCCAGGCACCGGGTACCCATTTTCGTCGCCTCTTACGACACACATGGGCTACGGTGGGACAATTCTAAACCCCGGTCACCACACGGGGATTATTTGTGTTTACTTGTAGAATAATACCTTAAGTTTAGTCGGTGACAGACCACTTTGGGCCTCGGGTACCAAACCCCCCCCCCCTTCCCCCCAACGGATTAGTCCGCTTTGTGCGCAATAACGGCGACAGGAAAGATGAAACATCATTTTGAGGACGTAGAGTATAATATTTTTTTTCTAGTGCTATAGAGTCCCAATTAACTTGGATAATAAAAATAGTTCCAAGATTATAAAACAATAAAAGTAATTAGCTAACAACAGGACAAACCTAGAATTCGATGACCAAGCAGGTTGATGAGCCTTGTAACTACAATGGGAAACCTTAGTTTGATAGCATTGAACAATCCCTCTGGTAGCTTTGCAAGTTCAGAATCCCGCACAGCCATGACTGTTGTACTTCGAGGGGTCTGTGTAACCATCTCTACCTAAAAAGAGATAAAGTTACATCAGTTAGATGAAGCTCCATCAGTCAGAATGGTCATTTCTGAACAACACTAAATTCTATTTTATATGGGTGTTTCTTTAACTTAGACAAAATATTCTTAATTTTGGAAAATGCTGTTTTGTTTGGGTTAATATGGCATAGAACAAAATCCTTTTTTCGTGCCTTACTGACAGTTGAGATTGGCATTTCTTTCATTGTTTCCTGTCATTTTAGTACAGTGCAATTACATTTCTGCATCACTTGTTGACTCCGCCTCTTCCTTTTCTGGTAGTATTTCCTTCTACAACAATTCATATTTTTTAACAGTTTTCTTCCTGTATATTTCAAAATACTTTGATAATGTTAAAGAAAATAGATTTTTGATGCCGATGATACTGTATGTACGCTATCTCAATACAAGTTACCGAAATCTAAAGCATAATGTTCCATAGAATAAAGGACAGTACTTAATAATCTATACTCCGTTCCATCTTTTCAATACTTGTTGTATTTACAGATGTTATCACTGGTACATGTTTCGGGCACTGATGTGTCCTTCTTCAGCCAGAATACATATTAAAAAATAGGTAAAAACATACATTCAAACACATGCAATACATTGAATAGCCATTTGATATAGACCAAGGTGCCACATTGTCCATGCACCTGGAAAAATTGTCCCATTCTATAACTATCTATAAGGCATCCAACGTTTAGAATGAAGCACTGGTTAGATAGGGATATTCTTCTCTCTTTCTGTTGCACGTGAGACATGTATGACGCTGTCATTTTCTAGCAATCCACTGTTGCCATATCAGTAGAATTTTTTTTTAACAGTTGCCATATTCGGGTAGAACTATGTTTTGCCGATCTTTTTTGTCCTATATTAGAACTACGTAAACTTGATGGAAATGCTAGAAAAATTAGATATCCATATTTTTTTTTAAAACGATAAACTGTGTCCCCTTTTTAGTAAAATCGATCTTATATCATGTTGCATTGACTTTGTGATGCCTATTTTTCACACACGTGTAGCTCAATGTGCCGTCTTGATGATGGATTATTGAAATATTTTATACTGGCAATATTACAATTTTCATGTAGGTAAAACTTCTGAATATTCTCTCATAACCGCATAGCAGCATTGAAAAAGTTCGTATGCTGCCAACTTTTCTATTTTTAAAGATAACCATGTCATGTCAGTTTGAGAGTTGTAGAGGAATGTTGGAAGAACTTTTCTACCTGCTTACCCAGAGTGTAGGTTTAATTGTTTACACAGGCCGGGCTGTTAATTGACCGCGGATTATATGAGTGAAGTTTCAAAGGACAGCGGGGTGCAGCTTGCTACTTCCAGCTTTATTACTGTGCCCTTGAAGCTAGTATTTCAGTTGTTCAGCAGTCTCTATCTTGAGTGTGTGTGCAGCAGTTCTGTTAGATTTAACGTGTTGTATTTTACGTATTTCACGTACAGCAATGGATAGTTTTGTGAAAAGAAAGTGTGGTCAAGTGCTCATAAGGAGGGAAAAAATAGGCTGTAATTAATGTGCTCAGTTATTTTAAGAATCTTAAACCTAACGAAAGTATAAATAATTTAGTCAATGAAACTGCTCTGGCCACAGGAATATCAAAGACTACAGTTTTTAAAATACGAAGTGAGAGTGGACAGGGTCCAGTACTGTCGCCATGCAAAAAGAGACTAAGTAATACACTTCGCAAGAAAGCAGGAATGTTAAATATAATGATGTTATAGTTAATTTAATTTCGTTGTATGTGTTATGTTAGCCTACTATTAGTATTATTATACAGCACTTAATTCAAGTCTTCGTCACTGCACAATCGCTGAATGTGCGGAAAGTGTACTAGAAGCGCTTTGTACTGCCTCCTCTCATGGAGTGGCAACCCTGTCGTAACGCGCCATAAGACCAATGCTTCATTCTAAACGTTGGATGCCTTATAATCATAGTAACTTTGATGGTTAACTATAGTCATTTCATCAATGTTGGCAAATTCTTGTGCCATGTTTATTACGATTAAAACTGTTCAACTTGATCAAAACTTGTGGAGGTCCTATAGTACTAAAACATTAAAATCATAAAATTGACGTGTAGTTGCACTGGTT
Organism: Meconema thalassinum; assembly: GCA_946902985.2. Taxonomy (NCBI): domain Eukaryota; kingdom Metazoa; phylum Arthropoda; class Insecta; order Orthoptera; family Tettigoniidae; genus Meconema; species Meconema thalassinum. The sequence continues at coordinate 1,217,003,577 of OX336388.2, forward strand.
ACATTTGGTCACCGATTCTTAGTTGCATTTTACACAAACCGTGTTAAAGTAGTTCAACTGTAGGGATTCATATGTGATAATATTGATAAAGACGGAAAAGTGACTTATATTGAGCGGAATCCATTGGAGGTCAAATGCTTCCATCTGAATGGCCAATGTTGCAAATCCCTGATGTTATGTGCCTCTAAAACGAAAGGAAAACTTTATTAAGAAAGAATAAAATTTTGTACTGCATGGACCAGTATAGTAAAAATTATGGAAAATCATCGCCAGAGCCGACGGCACCACGGAAGGATTCAGGCTAAGTCCGTAGCTATGACAATGCGCATGCGCCAGTATGTATCAGACGGGAAGAGAAGATAACAACACAAATGAAATATTTGATGAGAGTCGAGATATTTACGTTGCGATAGCGTAATATACGGTATCGATTACATCCATTGAAGCAAAGAATATTGCGAGAAAGACAAGACACTCACTCACAGATGAGAAGAAAATATACAAACACAAAAATAGACCAAACATGTGGTATTCGCCAATTAAGCCTAGGTTAAAAATACGGGTTAGTTATTGTTGTATGAAAGGACGGAAATGCGAAGTCATCTGCCCTAATGATATAGGCCTACGCTATATTTACGAGTAGCCTACCGTCACAGGCAAAGCATCCAACAGCATCAATGTAAATAGAACTTATATTTTATTCTCTCCAAATTCAGATAACCTGTATTATTGAGGTGACTGTCATAGTCTGTTTACTTGCATTTCAAGTTAGGATTGGGAAGGAGGCGACCGTGACCCTACGAAGGACACCATTCAGGCACCAAGACGCTACGGGCACGGCAACACAAAACAGTACTGATCCGGGATTTAGGCCTACATCGCAAATCGAATTTACCACAGACTTCGGGAAAGCGAATCGAACACTGAAATATAAACTGCGCTACAGGTAACTTTTCGTATATCCAATGTAAGATATGTATTAATACTAAAGTTATCAACCCAATACCGTAAAGATCCGGATCACAAATCGCAGATTCGAATTTATAATCTTCTACGGGATTTGGATTCGAACCCTCGACCCTCCAGGGCGCAACAGGTGGCTTTTTGAAAATCCGATGTAAGAAACGACTGAATACTAATTTAATCAACACAATACCGAATCGATCCGGGTCGCAAATAGCAGATTCGAATTTACAAACCTCTTCCAGATTTGGATTCGAACCCGCGACCCTCCAGGGCACTATAGGTGACTTTTCGAAAATCCGATGTAAGAAATGCCTGAAAACTAATTTATTCAACACAATACCGTACCGATATGGATCACATATCGCAGATTCGAATTTACAAACATCTACTGGATTTGGATTCGAACCCACGACCCTCCACGGCGCTACAGGTGGCTTTTTGAAAATCCGATGCAAGAAACGACTAAATACTAATTTAATCAACACAATACCGAATCGATCCGGGTCGCATATCGCAGATTCGAATTTACAAACCTATTCCAGATTTGGATTCGAACCCACGACCCTCCTGGGCGCTACATGTGACTTTTCGAAAATCCGATGTAAGAAACGTCTGATTACTAATTTAATCAACACAATACCGAATCGATCCGAGTCGCAAAGCGCAGATTCGAATTTTCAAACCTCTTCCAGATTTGCATTCGAACCCACGACCCTCCAGGGCGTTACAGGTGACTTTTCGAAAATCCGATGTAAGAAACATCTGAATACTAATTTAATCAACACAATACCGAATCGATCCGGGTCGCATATAGCAGATTCGAATTTACAAACCTATTCCAGATTTGGATTCGAACCCACGACCCTCCAGGGCGCTACAGGTGACTTTTCAGAAATCCGATGTGAGAAACATCTGAATACTAATTTAATCAGCACAATACCAAATCGATCCGGGTCGCATATCGCAGATTCGAATTTACAAACATCTACCGGATTTGGATTCGAAGCTCCTGGGCACTACAGGTGACTTTTGGAAAATCCGATGTAAGATACGACTAAATACTAATTTAATCAACCCAATACCGAATCGATCCGAGACGCAAAATGCAGATTCGAATTTACAAACTCTTCCAGATTTGGATGCGAACCCACGACCCTCCTGGGCGCTACACTTACCTTCTCGAAAATCCAATGTAAAAAACATCTGAAAACTAATTTAATCAACACAATACCGAATTGATCTGGGTCGCAAAGCGCAGATTCGAATTTACCAACCTCTTCCAGATTTGGATTCGAACCTACGACCCTCCCGGGCGCTACATGTGACTTTTCGAAAATCCGATGTACAAAATGTTCGAATACTAATTTGATCAACAAAATACCGAATCGATCCGGGTCGCATATTGCAGATTCGAATTTACAAACCTCTTCCATAATTGGATTCGAACCCACGACCCTCCTGGGCGCTACAATTGACTTTTCGAAAATCCGATGAAAGAAATGCTTGAAAACTAATTTATTCAACACAATACCGTACCGATATGGATCACATATCGCAGATTCGAATTTACAAACATCTACTGGATTAGGATTCGAACCCACGACCCTCCACGACGCTACAGGTGACTTTTCAAAAATCCGATGTAAGAAATGCCTGAAAACTAATTTATTCAACACAATACCGTACCGATATGGATCACATATTGCAGATTCGAATTTACAAACCTATTCCACATTTGGATTCGAACCCACGACCCTCCAGGGCACTACAGGTGACTTTTCGAAAATCCGATGTAAGAAACATCTGAATACTAATTTAATCAACACAATACCGAATCGATCCGAGTCGCATACCGCAGATTCGAATTTACAAACCTCTTCCATATTTGGATTCGAACCCACGACCCTCCACGACACTACAGGTGACTTTTTCGAAAATCCGATGTAAGAAACGTCTGATTACTAATTTAATCAACACAATACCGAATCGATCCGAGTCGCAAAGCGCAGATAACCTCTTTATACACCAGTGGCTAGAGATTGACTTGCGCTGGATTGTTTGATTAGACAGAGCTAATTATACAGATATATTGCCATAATAATCCCTGTAGATTATATGGTATGCTCAGCTAATACTAACTCAACTCCTACAAGTAGCGTAAAGAAACGGTGATAGCATCGTCTCATTGGAATGTGTTACTAGTATCTGTTGTTAATATTTATATGTTTCCATTCAATTTTCACATGCCTACAGATTTCGCATTAGGGAGATAGTATCGCTATGTAAAGGTAGATGGCGAGCTATCTAATAACAAGGCAGAGTAGGCAAGCATTCATGGGAATATTCCCACTTTGATTTGATTGGCACTGTTCGCATCTCCCAGGTTCTTTTTCTGATCTGCGTGGCACCCAGTTTAATTATGTATTAATTAAGCTCTTGATAGAGACTGCAGTGAGACAGAAACTCTACCCACCTTTTTGGCTGTCACCACATAGAGCTCCAAACAAACAACAGGCACCATCGTATAAGGAAGCTGTTTGCAAAAGGTTTAAAGAATATTAAATTTTAAGTTCAGGAGGAAGTCCACTGAATTGGTGAAGAAGGAGGCACCCGTCGTGTACAATAGATAGCATCGCGTTGGGCAGGACATGAGGAAGGGGGACTATAATCGATCTCACGGTACGACTGCCTTCAGCAATCGATTCTGAAAAGAGGCAAATATGCGAACCATTCGTATCCAATTTCCAATAAGCTATTGTTGTTGTTATTTCATTTGAGGGAATTGGACATCGTAGTTATGTTGTCCTGTGTATTTGTGTGTGAAAAAGATTTTGTCTGATAACCTGTATTATTGTACTGTCTGTAGTGGTGGTGGTGGTAGTAGTAGTAGTAGTAGTAGTAGTAGAAGTAATAGTTGTGTATATTTGTAATTTAGGTGAGGATTGGGAAGGAGGCGGCCGTGGCCTTAAGATAGTAACCATTTTCCTGGAGTAGAAGTGCAAAACTGGAAACTTCCAGGATGTCTGAGATGGGAATCGAACCGACCTATTCTCAGATTTAACTCAGTAGGCTGAGTATACCCCGTTTAAAGATTTACTGTCACGTTAAAGATATCCATCAGGGCAAAATCCTGGCACCTCGAGGTCTCTAAAATCCGAGTATGTTGTCAGAGCCGGGAATCGAACCCGGATCTCTGAAGCTACAGCCAAGAATGCTATCCACTGCAGCACGAGGTGGTCTCTGATGTGTACTACAGCATGGAAGCAACTCAAAAGAAACTGTAGTAGGCTGGATACCAGCAAAATGGGCGACCAGGCAACGCCGCTTGAGTATTTTAATGCCACCAGTCGGGCGACGCTACTGGGGCTGCAAAGACAGGTAGACCGAACTGACTCGAGTATCCATGACCCAGAAAGCTGGCCCCCTCGCTACTGAAAATGAAAATCCACAGCCTGCCTCCAGTCGACCAACCGGGTCAGGGAATGGAATGATAAGCCTTTATCTAGCGGCGAGGAAATGAACTGTGCCGGCTGCCGAAGCCTGTCGCACTCCGCTGGGGCAATGATTAAATGAATGACATATGAAATGAAATGATAGTGGAGAGTGTTGCTGGAATGAAATTTGTGACAGGAAAAACTGGAGTACCCGGAGAAACACCTGTCTGCCTCCAATTTGTCCAGCACAAATCACACAAGGAGTGGCCGGGATTTGAACCACGCACCCAGTAATGAGAGGCCGGCATGCTGCCGCCTAAGCCACGGAGGCTCTCCCCTCGCTACTCCAGTCTCCAATTTCTTATTTGGTGCTTGTCAAATTCAATGGAAGAACAAGTTTTTATCCCGAAATTTGTTAGCTAATTTGAAAAACAATATTCAACATGAAGGAGTATTCAAGACGAAAATTGGAGTCCGTTTCTTGCATTTTTTTTTCAGGGATGAAAATCTACAGTTGATATTTCTTTCAATATATGGATGAATCCAGAATTCTCTTCTACGTCTCCTTCTGGAGGGGTTATTTTAATTTCATTAAAAAAAAAAAAAAAAAATCGAATTTACCCTCCAAGTTGGTGGCTCCCAAGGATTCAGCGAGGGAACTCACCTCTACCGTCCCTATGGGAAGTGTCCTGGAGCTGGGAACATCTGATCGGAGTGGATACAACTGGGGAGGTGTGACCAGCACCGCGCCCAGGGGCCTCACGAGGGGAGGGAGGGGAAGATTAGGAGGGATAGGCCAGGAAGAGGGAAGGAGGCGGCCGTGGCCTTACAGGAGGTACCATCCTGGCATTTGCCCGAAGACGAAGTGGGAAACCACGGAAAACCACTTTGAGGATGGCTGAGGTGGGAATCGAAACCCCGTCTACTCATTTGGACCACCCGAGGCTGAGTAGACCCCGTTCCAGTCCTTATACCACTTTTCAAATTTTGTGGCAGAGCCGGGAATCGAACCCAGGACCTCCGGGGCAGCAGCTAACCACGCTGACCGCTACGCTACGGAGGCGACTTGTAGGGGTTATAATAATAATAACTGACGGTAATATATTCTTCACTACTAGAATGAGACATTGATACGACCATTATCACGTGGCCACTACTCGAAGCTTCATATACCATGTGTAGAGAACGAGCAGCTTGAGTAACTTATAGCCGCCCAGTTGCCTGGCATCCACTATCATGCTACTACAGTTTCTTTGAGTTGCCCCATGTGTAAAGGGTCTAAGAACACATTTTTTTCTTTTTTATCGTTTTACCCTCTTGGGTTGGCTATACCCACGGACTAAGCGAAGGAACCCACCTCCACCGCCACTAAGGGCAGTGTCCCGGAACTTGAGACTCTGAGACGGGGGATACAATTGGGGAGTGTGACAAGCACTTCACCCAGGCGGCCTCACCTGCAAAGGGAACAGGGGCCTTATGAGAGGAGGGGAAGATTGGGAGGGATAGACAAGGAAGAGGGAAGGAGGCGGCCGTGGCTTTCCGTTAGGTACCATCCCGGCATTTGCCCGAAGACGAAGTGGGAAACCACGGAAAACCACTGAGGATGGCTGAGGTGGGGATCGAAACCCCTCTACTCATTTGGACCAACGGCGCTGAGTAGACCCCTTTCCAGTCCTCATACCACTTTTCAAATTCCGTGGCAGAGCTGGGAATCGAACCTCGAACCTCCGAGGTGGCAGCTAAGATCGCAGATCACTACATCACGGCACACACATTTGTATGGCATTATTTCAATATACATTGAAGTCATGAGTGCTGCGCGCCAGGTATGAATAAAGGTTGGAAAGCCATGCACCATTGCCGATGTGAGTAAAACATTATCTTCCCAGAGGGACAAATTATTGTTCTATGACCAGTGTAGTTACCTGGGTACTTAAATATGTCCCAGACCATTCAGATGAAAGGGCAGAAGATTATTACTTATTAGCCGGGACAGCATTCGTTAAATAGTGTGCCACTTGCCCCCACACAAAGTGCGCAAAGGTTAAAGGCACTAAAACTACATTCTGTACAGTTTAATGTCTTCTCTTTGTAGTCATTTTCCCAGGTCCCACAATAATAATCTGCATTCAAATTAATGGTATCTTTGATCCAAGAGAATATCCACATATCTGTCCATTCAGAACAGGGTCAGGCTGCTCCAAGCTCGGCATTCTCGGCTGTCGCCGGGTTCGATTCCCTGCTCTGTCAAGAAATTTATTTCTGGTTTGAGGACTGAAACGGGGTACACTCAGCCTCTTGAGGCAAAACTGAGAAGAGGAGGATTCGATTCCCATCTCAGCCATCCTGGGAGTGGTTTTCCGTGGTTTCCCACTTCTACTCCAGGCAACTGCCGGGATGGTTCCTAAATTAAGGCCACAGCCACCTCCTTACCAATCCTTACCTGATTTAAAAAAGCATACACTAATACAGCCGTCACAATAATACAGGTTATCACACAAATTCCACACACACACACACACACACACACCAAACCCCATAGAGGAGAATAACTACAACAAACACTCCACACTCGGGACACGAGTATGTTTCTAATCCCACCACTGGCCATCATTGGAATGGCTTCCTGTCGTTTCCCATTTTCAACTCCAGGCAATTGCTGGGACGGTAATTTCCAACCGGCCACAGCCGCCCCCTTCCAAATCCTCGTAACATTTTCATTCATTGATTCAATCATTAGAGCTCGCGACGCAGCCGTGTGCGCTAATTCGCTCACCACGACATCGATGTGGAACAGCAGTAAGTCCAGACATTGAAGGTTCGAAAACCGGGGCTGACAGTGTTCTAATGAGTGAGGTTTCCCTCGCATTCTTTCACACTCTCTCCAGAGAAATTCTGGTATAGTATCTTATTTCAAGTCCCGGGGCACATATCCCTTTCTCAACCCTAATAATTACAGTTACAGACACTTCTACAGTCACCACAAAATCACACGTTATCAGATAAATTGAACAGACACCTTAGTAGTTGAGTGCAGACAGTGATGGATCGCGTATGACTCAACCAGCTAAGTAGTCTAGACAATAAAATCTGAACAGACCATTTAACAACAATCACATACTCACACTAAGCAAGCACATTTGGAGGTCAATCACCACTTTCAGTAATTTAACAAAATATCACATAGACTATAACTAATGGGGCTGATGACCTCGTAGTTCCACCCCTTAAAACATCAATAACTAACAATAACTACCAAATATTGACTAGTTGCATTGCATTGCAACTAGCTTAATAAGTGTGCATATTGTAAAAACTGATTCCTGAGAAGTATGGTCCAGAAAACGAGGAGAGACAGAGTGAGAAATGAAGATATACGGAAAGAACTGGGAGTACAGATACCAAATGACAAAATGGAGCAACACAGATTGAGATGGTTTGGACATGTCAAACGGATGAATGATGTAAGGCTACCAAGACGAGCACTGGAACGACGGATGACAGGGAAGAGAGGACGAGGAAGACCAAGAATGCATTGGATGGACTTGGTGAAGAATAGCATTAGAAAACGGAACCTGGATTGGAACACCGTGTTGGAATAGGAATGGTGGAACGACAGAACAAAGTGGAGAGGAACCATATTTGCCCCCACCCAGTGTCAACTGGAAAAGGGGAAATGAAGATGATGATTGTAAATATTATCACCCATACTTTTAGACATAGATTTAATAGCCTAAGTGTAATTGATCTGATGATGATCGCTTGACGATCGAAACTGGTCAGCCACGTTTATTTATTAATCTGATGTAAATATTTTTCACGATTAGGGAATAACCCATCACAATTGGGTACAATAGTGTTGACCGACTGAAAAACATCAAATTTCAATTAGTGGACGGAGCTGATGACCACATTCCTCTACGCCCTAACCCGAATTCACAACAACAACAAAAAACTGTAATCTGTGAAAATAAATATTGATTAGCTGTAAATGTTTTCGGGTAGGGTCTTAAATCCCTCAGTATGCCTTCCTTTGGAGGGGAAGTAAAGCCGGCAGGCCCATGTCATAGATTTACGGCATGTTAAAGAACCTTCCACTAATTACATCTGTGTGAAGCTAAATTAATTATAGGTTAAACAACGCTCTAATTAGGTTCCTACGTGCGTCGCCAGGAGCCGACTGCGGTGGCTCTAGTAGCCAAGTTCTGAACTAGTAGTCGTTGATGGTAAAAGTAGGAACTACTTGAAATTCAATGTCTTCAGTCCTTACCTGAATTAAAAACAGATAACACACACTAATACAGTCATCACAATTAACACCGGTTATCAGACAGATTCTACACTCACCCAAAGTACACGGGGCTACATGACCGCGTTGTCGCAACCCTTAAACTGAGGAACCAACCAACCAACCAAGAGTCTTAAATATCCCGCCTACTATAATGAAGCATAAATACGTGGTTGGTTGGTTCCTCAGTTTAGGGGCTGTGACAACACAGTCATGTAGCCCCGTGTACTTTGGGTGTGTGTAGAATCTGTCTGATAACTGGTGTTAATTGTGATGGCTGTATTAGTGTGTGATATCTGTTTTTAATTCAAGCAAGGACTGCAGACATTCGATTTTCAAGTAGTTCCAACTTTTGCTACCAAACTCCACCGTCAACGACCAACTAGTTCTGAACTTAGTTACTATATGCCACCGCAGTCGGCTCCTGGCGGCGAACGTTGGAACCTAAGAGCGTCAGTCAAATCTAACCCATAATTTAGCAGCATCACACAAGTGTAATTAGTGGAAGGTTCTTTATCATGCCATACATATATGGCATGGGTCAGCCGGCTTTACTTCCCCTCCGAAGGAAGGCATGCTGAGGGATTTTTACGCTCATAAAAATCCGACGACTTCGGTGGGGATTGAACCCGCAACCTTCGGCATACAAGCTCAGCATGCTAACAACTACGCTACAGAAGCTGCCTATAAAAACAGGTTTACTGATTGAAAATTTAATTAGTCCGAACTGAAAAAGGCTTCAACATTTTCTTTGCAGTTATCTACACTGTAGAGGCCTGCGCGGATAAACAAAACATTATCCGCTTCCGTCCCGCATCCGCACGAGTTTTATCCGCATCAGCTTGTTTGTTATCTGAATCTGCTGACACTACAATGATATTTCTAATTTATTACATAAAGTACCGTATTAAACAACACAATTAGACATTTGATTAAAAATTGGTTCCGCTAGGCTATGTGTGAATCGCAAGACAATGTTGACTGAGTTGTGTCCCTCTGAGTAACGGCAAGTGAAACCGGATGGCTAATATATAGCACTTAGTCGTCGGATATACACACGCGAGCAAGCGCAGGTATAAATGACGTTTTTTTTTTTTCATAAGTCAACACTAATTGAGGGTGTTTTCAGGACTGGCTTCTCTCACTTCTCTATCATTCTCATGCAATCCAAGCGATAGCAAATAGGGAAATAACAAGAAACGTGATATATGCAGATCTTAGCAAAAACGTTTTTCAAAATCCAATTCAACCTTGTAATCTAAAAACTATCTGCAAATTTAATCGAAACATTATCCGCAGCTTATCCCATTTCCGCTCAGCCATGCAAACTATATCCGCAAGGTGAAAATCCGCGCAGGGCTTTACTGATGAGTTCATATGTTCGTGTATGGATCCTTATAGATGTTACTGTTACATATATGTACCGTGAAGCCAACAGGTCTCTGGTGACGGATAAGAGGCGTGTATCTCATCCATTGATAAGACTGTCATTATGCCTGAGGCATGTAGTGTGTTTACTGCAGGGCTTGTTGCCTTCTATAAAGCTGTGCAGTTTGCACTGCAGGATGCACGAATCCTCTTTTTTGTGTGTACTGACTCTTTGAGTCCGTTGCAGTCAATTGCTACATGTTTCCCGCAACACCCCTTAGTGCAACGAATCCATGACCTACTAGCCGGGTTGTGCCGCACTGACACTGAAATCACCTTTCTATGGCTTCCAAGCCACATGGGAATTGCGGGAAATGAGTTAGCAGATCAAGCTGCAAAAGAGGCGGTTTCACAAACACCTCGACCAATGCAGGTTCCCGCTAGAGATATTCGCTCTCAGTTACGCCTACAAGTACTGGCATTTTGGGAGAGTCAGTGGCTAGCTGGCCCACTGCCCAGTAAACTGAGAGCGATCAAGGGAACTACTCGCGTGTGGCGGAGCTCCTTCCGGTCACGGAGGGAGTCCGTCATTTTGTGTAGGCTGAGGATAGGTCATACAAGATCCACCCACTTGTACCTAATGAGAAGGGAAGACCCCCACTTTGTACCTGTGGAGCCGATTTCACCGTGGCCCACATTTTAACCAAGTGTGTGGATCATGCTGATCTACGAAGAAACCTTGGTTTGCAGATGACACTCAAACTTATATTAGCCGATGACGTGGCGGCTGCTGATTTCGTCATCCGCTTTATGAGCAATCTAAATTATCCAGTGTACATTAACTCAAAGACTTGTTCCTTTTTGAATTCTTATTTGTAATTTCCATAATTTTGGTTTATTATTTTCATTAGTTTTATTTTTTGTTTTATTACTTTTAGGTCATTTTCATATTTAGGAGTCCACCTCTCAATTTTAATATGTTCAAAATTTGTATAATTTAATCTGTGTTAAGAGGCGCATATGACCTCGCTGTTCTGCTCCTTAAAACTTCATTAACTAACTAAATCCCCAGAGAAACGATTATCAAGGCCACCACTTTCAAACCAATTGAGTAACATAGGTTTCCTTGTCCACTCATGGTAGGGACAACTTTTACCATAATGGGCGTATGCTCTCTCAAAAATGTGCTGTGCCCCACCCTTTTTAAAAAGCATGAACTGTCGGTGTGGATATAAATACTTAAGGCTCATCATCTAGAGATTGCGTTCTCTGACATAGTGTTTTGGTAATACAAACTACGAGAATGTTCCGCCTAGTCAATACCTTTCCGTTTGTAGGTAGCGTTTCACATCCCCTAGATCCCAAAACCACCGTCAGTTCAAAAGTTTATATATAATTTATGTATGTATATATGTATAGATATCAGTTTCTTGTGGACACGATAACTGCCGTAATTTTGCACCAATCACTTTGAATCTTTTACATAATATGTATCCCCTTAAAATCCCGGTCGAGTTCGTTAATGGAAAAAATCGGTCAAAGGGGGTGAAAATGGGCGGGGGGGGGAGGCTTTTTCGAAAAGGAGAAATATGGCTATAACTCTCTTAATATCTGAAATATTTAATCCATTCAAAGTTCCTACTATGTGTCAGATAAAGCCCTAAAATTTATGTTTGAAAAGTTTTTTGATAGCACCAACCATTGCCCAAAGGGGTGGGAAAAAGTTTTTTTTTTTTGGGAAACATTAATCATATCTCTGTTAATAGACACAATATCAAAACCGTACAAAATGGACAATATTCCTCCAATAATTACCTAAAACTTTTGTCTGAAAGAATTTTTGATATGACCCACCATTACGCCACGGGCAGAGCAAAATGATTTAAATTATAAGAAAATGCCATGAAAACTTGACTAAATTGATAAGGGATGAGCCATCAGCAGTTGCTATGACAACGCCACTGCACGAGATCACATTCAGTTTCCCATCTGTCTGTGGAAAGCGACTTCGGTGTCGGAACTGGTAGCATGCTGAACTTCTATGCCCAAGGTTGCGGGTTCAAACCCGGCTGAAGTCGTCGGATTTTCTAAGAGCGCTAAAACTCCCTGAGTATGCTTTCCTTCGGAGGGGAAGTTCCAACGTTCGTTGCGAGTTGCTGTTTCCGGTGGAATCTAGTAGCCAAGTTCACAGCTAGGTGTCGTTGATGGTAGTATTTGGTAGCAAAATTAGGAACTACTAGTCTACTTGAAATTGACCGTCTGCAGTCCTTACCTGAATTACAGACTAATACAGCCATCACAATTAACACCGTTTATCAGACAGATTCTACACACACCCGAAGTACACGGGGCTAGATGACCGCGTTGTCGCAGCCCCAAAACTGAGGAACCAACCAACATCTCTGCGGGTGAAAAAATTTTGCGTGAAGAAGTAACAGACCGTTAGATACTTACACATCACTACATCAGTGTCGAAACCTTTCATAAGGACAGTGTGACCACAAGTATATAAATGGACCCCAAATGACAAAAAGGTTACCGTCCCCATAAGACAATAAAATGTTAAAAATATGCATAGAAAGACAAAAAAGGAATTTAATTAAGCTCCAAATTGTAAAATACTTTCTCGCAATAAATGAGGTCTGATCCTTCTACAAAAACCTGCCTATTTTGCCTATAACCTATCCCCTAGTTTGCCTTAGTTGGTAGCATGCTGAATTTCTATATCCAAGATCGTGGGTTCAAACCCGGCCGAAGTCGTCGGATTTTTTATGAGCGTTAAAAATCCCTCAGTATGCCTTCCTTCGGAGGGGAAGTAAAGCGGCGGGCCCATGTCATAGATATATGGCATGCAAAAGATCATTCCACTGACTACAACTGTGCGAAGCAAAATTTGTAGCTTAGATTTGATTAATGCTCTAAGTTCCAACGTTCGTTGCCAGTTGCTGGTAGGAGTGGCATCTGGTAGCCAAGTTCAGAGCTCAGTGTAGCTAATGGTAGCATTTGGTAGCAAAAGTAGGATTTACTACTTGAAATTGACCATCTGCAGTTGTTACCTCAATTACATACTAATACAGCCATCACAATTAACACCTGTTATCAGACAGATTCTACACACACAAGGTACACGGGACTACACGACCACGTTGTTGCAGCCCCTAAACAGAGGATCGAACCAACATCTGTGCGGGAGATAACGTTTTGCGTGAAGAAATAACAGACCGTTAGATAGTTACACATCAGTGTCGAAACCTTGCATAAGGACAGTGTGACCACAAGTATAAAAATAGACTCCAAATGACGAGAAGGTTAGCGTCCCCATAAGACAATAAAATTTAAAAAAATATGCATAAACAGACGAAAAACAAACTTTATTAAGCTCCAATTGTAAAATACTTTCTCGTAATGAAGTGTATAAAATGAGGTCTGATTCTTCTACGAAAACCTGCATATTTTGCTTATTTCACCTTGCCCGAGTGCCAAAAAATAACGGAAATAAGAAGAATACGTTATATTTCGAAACGGACATAGTCCTATGTTTAATCTGGGTATCAAAATTATGTTCATGCAAAATTAGAGCTTAATCGGTTGGGTAGTTTTTGCGTGAAAGAGCACCAGAAAGACACCACTACATTTAGGTAGATTTCACTAGAAAGCTAACTATTGCAATGGGTACCATGTTTCAACCTCCGGAAAATTTCGACATATCTTCGCGTTTCACATGCCCCAGACCCCCAAAACACTGTCAGTTCAAAAGTTTATATATAATTTATGTGTATATATATGTGTATATATCAGTTTCTTGTGGACACGATAACTACCGTAATTTTGTACCAATCACTTCGAATCGTTTACATAATATGTATCCCTTCAGTATCTCGGTCGAGTTCGTTAATGGGCAAAATCGGTCGAAAGGGGTGAAAATGGGAGGCTTTTTTTTTTTCAAAAAGAGAATTATCGCCATAACCCTCTTAATACATGAAATATAGAGTCTATTCAAAGTTCATACTATGTATCGGATAAGTGCCAAAAATGTACATGTTTAAAACATTTTTTGATAGCACCAAAGGGGTGGGAAAAAGTGGGGTTTTCGGGAAACATTAACCATATCTCTCTTAATAGGCACAATATCAAAACCGTACAGAATGGACAATATTCCCCTAATTATTACCTAAAACTTTTGTTTGAAAGAATTTTTGATATGACCCACCATTAGCCAAAGGATGAGAAAAAAGATTTCGGAATTATAAGAAAATGCCAAGAGCCATCAGAGGTTACCATGACAACGTTTCTAGATTGATAAGGGATGAGCTATCAGAAGTTGCCATGACAACGACATTGCACGAGATCACAATCAGTTTCCATCTGACTCTGTGGGAAGCGGCTTCGGTGACGTAACTGGTACCATGCTGAACTTCTATGCCCAAGGTCGCGGGTTCAAAGCCGGCCGAAGTCATCGGATTATCTAAGAGTGTTAAAATCCATCAGTATGCTTTCCTTCGGAGGGTACCTTCCAACGTTGCTGGTTGCGGTGGCATCTAGTAGCCAAGTTCACAGCTAGGTGTCGTTGACGGTAGTATTTGGTAGCAATATTGCGAACTACTACTTGAAATTGACCGTCTGCGGTCCTTACCTGAATTACAGGCTAATACAGCCATCACAATTAACACCGTTTATCAGACAGATCCAACACACACCCAAAGTACACAAAGTTACATGACGGCGTTGTCGCAGCCCCTAAACTGAGGAACCAACCAACATCTCTGCGGGAGATAAAATTTTGCGTGATGAAGTAACAGACTGTTAGATAGTTACACATCAGTGTCGAAACCTTGCATAGGGTCGTTTAAGAGATACACGCTCCGTTAGGAATCCTTCAACCCCCCACTTTTCACCCCTTTCACCTCATAATATACACAACATCGAAAAACCCTCAGACACATGTCTTCTTATTTTTAATGATGTGTTTATATGCAGAATATCACATCCCCCAATGAAACCAATCGGGAGTTATTGTTATTCAATGAAATGCAGGTTTAACCCCCTTAAGACCCCCTGAGTATCCGAAAATCCTCCCTTGATGGACGGTTTTGACATACAATGATCATATTCCCCAAAATGTCATGTGTCTAACTTCAATAATTTTGGCTGGGCAATGGTGAGTGAGTCAGGACTTTTTCTCTCAATTTCCTTTTTTCAGAATTTCACCCCTCCCCATGAACCCCTTAAATTGGGTTTATGAAAAAAACTGTCGAACACCTATTTACTTATTTTTAAGCAGATTTTTTTCCCCCTGAGTTTGATGAGTGAGTATGTCAGATAATCAGTTAGGACACTTTCTTTCCTGTTTTTTTCCCCCAGAATTTCACCCCTCCCTATGGGTCCCTTAAATTTGATTTATGAAAAAAGGTCAAACACCTATTTACTTATTTTTTAAGCTGATTTTTTCCGCTGAGTTTCAAACTACTCGCCTATGTCGTTTAAGAGATACACACTCCGTTAGGAATCTTTCAACCCCCACTTTTCACCCCTTTCACCTCATAATATACACCACATCGAAAAACCCTCAGACACGTGTCTTCTTATTTTTAATGATGAGTGTATATGCCGAGTATCACATCTCCCAATGAAACCAATCGGGAGATATTGTTATTCAATGAAATGCAGGTCTACCCCCTTAACACCCCTTTAGAACCTGAATATCCAAAAATCCTTCCTTAGTGCGCGTTTTCGACTTACCACGAACATATCCCCAAAATTTCATGTTTCTAACTTTAATAGTTTTGGCTGGGCGATGATGAGTCAGTGAGTCATTGAATCAGTCAGTCAGGACACTTGTTTTTATATAAGAGATTTCTTCAAAGAGCTGGTTATGTTATATGTTAAGCTATTGGTGTAGGTAAATAGAGCATGTGTCCTTTTAGTTGTCTCGTGTTAATTTTGATTTAGGTTTGTTGTTAATCTTGTGGATTATGCTATCTATGTAATTTCTGTTGTATCCATTGGTTATTGCAATTTGTTTTATTGTATTAATTTCTTTTTTGTATACTTCTTCAGTTAGAGGTAAGGTGATTGCTCTGTTGATAAGGCTGATGAAGGCTGCTCTTTTGTGGCTTTCTGGGTGATTAGAATCTTTTTTAATGACTATATTAGTTAGAGTTGGTTTCCTATATATTTCGTAGTCCAACTTATTATTATTATTCTTAATGGTGAGGTCCAGATAATTTAGTGAATTACTGTTTGCTGATTCAGCTGTAAAAGTGGTACTGTTGTCTATTTCATTTAATTTGTTCAAAAGTGAATTATCATCTAATATTTCTCTGTTAATAATGACGGAAATGTCATCGACATATCTCCCCCAGAATTGGATGCCCTTTATTTTATCGATGATTTCGCTATGTTCCAAGTGATCCATGTATATGTTAGCTATTATACCTGATACTGGTGCCCATTGCAAAGCCTTCATTCTGTTTGTAAATTTTGTTGTTAAAAGTAAAGTAGTTGTTCTCTAGAGTGACGGTTAATAATTTGATGAATTCTTCTATTTCGACTTTAGATAGCCTACTATTGCTTTGTAGATTTTCTTTAATGATGTTTATGGTTTTCATTATTGGAATGTTGGTGTACATGTCTTTAACATCTATTGTTAGCATGCCATGTTTTTCATCTATGTTAAGATTTTTAGTGCTTTCATAAAAATGAAGCATGTTTCTGAAAAAATTATTGGCTTTATATTGGTAATGATTATTGAGAAAACATTGTATAAATTGTGCTAATTTATATACTGGACTGTTTCTGTAATTGGCAATTGGTCTTTGGGGGTTCCATTTTTATGGATTTTGGGTACAGCTCTTAAAGTGGGTATGCTTGGGTTCATGTTGGTTAATTTGTTAGATTGTTTTTCATCCATTATAAATATGGTATTCTTGAGAAATTGTTTTAATTTCCTTTGTGATGCTGTTGTTGGGTCTTTATTTAGAATAGTGAAATTGGAATTGTCAAAGAATTCTTCGGTCTTATTGATGTAATCATTTTTATGCATAATGACAGTTGTATTGCCCTGGTCCGCTTTTGTGATGATTAAATTGTTCACCTCTATTTTGTTCTTAAGATCTTTTAATTCTTGGTTGTTGACGATGTTCACTGGTTTGTGGTTGGTCTGTTTGAACACTTTTCTAACATCAGGGATTTGCAACATTGGCCATTCAGATGGAAGCATTTGACCTCCAAAGGATTCCGCTCAATATGAGTCACTTTTCCGTCTTTATCAATATTATCACATATGAGTCCCTACAGTTGAACTACTTTCATACGGTTTGTGTAAAATGCAACTAAGAACCAGTGACCAAAAGTAACCAGTGCAACTACATGTCAATTTTATGTTTTTAATGTTTTAGTACTATAGGACCTCCACAAGTTTTTATCAAGTTAAACAGTTTGAATCGTAATAAACATGGCACAAGGATTTGCCAACATTGATGAAATGACTATAGTTAACCATCAAAGTTACTATGATTAGATAGTTATAGAATGGGACAATTTTTCCAGGTGCATGGACAATGTGGCAATTGGTCTAGATCAAATGACTATTCAATGTATTGCATGTGTTTGAATGTATGTTTTTACCTTTAAGTGTTTTTAATATGTATTCTGGCTGAGGAAGGACACATCAGTGTCCGAAACATGTACCAGTGATCATCATCATCATCTTGCACAGTTTCCAGCCACTGGTCGGGTCTGTTTGGAACACAAGCCTCTCCAACGTCTTCTGTCTTCCCACCATCTCTCAGCCTCCACCCTTGTCCAGTCCTCTCCTCTCTTCGTCACGCTTTCTTCCACCCTCTTCAGCCACCTGTCTCTCGGTCTTCCTCTCGGCTTCTTTCCTTCCCACTTCGTCTCGTGTACTCTCCTGGGTATCCTCTTCTCCATTTGTTTTACATGTCCATACCATCTAAGTCTAGATTTCTCTATACCATCCTGTAATGGTTCCTCCTTCATTAATTCTCTGGTCCTCTCATTTCTTATTCTGTCCATCTTTGTAGCTCCAATACTGCTTCTCAAGAACCTCATCTCACTGGCCTGTATTTTGCTCTTCTCCCTTCCTTTCATAACCCAGGTCTCCGAGGCATACGTCAGGATAGGGACATAGTGCGTCCGTTATATGATCTTTTTGCTGTTCTGAGGGACATCCTTGCTCCATAACATGCTTCTCACACTCCTCCGAAATGCTTCTGCTTGCCTCCCCCGCTCATTTATTTCTCTATCGTTTCTTCATTATCTTGTATCAGGCTTCCCAGATACTTGAAACTCTCCACTTTCTTCAGCTGTTCCCCACCAATTGTTATTCCCGTTGTGGTTCTTTCCTTCTTCCTTGTTGTGATCACCATCTCACTCTTATTTATGCTAAATTTCATCCCATATCCTTGTATTATTCCTTCCCACACGTCCAACTGTTCCTGTACCTCCTCCTCCTTGTTTCTCCAAATCATCAAATCATCTGCAAACACCATTGCTTTCATCTTTCCTTCCCCAATTACTTGTGCCACTCGGGTCATTATGTCATCCATCACCACAATGAAAAGTAACGGTGACAGTGCACTTCCTTGTTTCAGGCCATTTCTCTGTTCCAACCAGTCCGATCTCTCTCCTCCCACTTTCACACAGCTCACGCTTCCCTTCTACATCTCCTTTATCCTCTTTATAGTCCATTTTTCTACTCCTCTATCCTCCAGGGACTTCCATACTTTGTTTCTGCATACACTGTCATATGCTTTCTCAATGTCCAGGAAGGCCATCAGTAGATCTGTTCCATACTCATAGTGCTGTTCTTGTAACTGCCTTACAGCAAAAATCAAATCCACTGTGGACCTTCCTGCTCTGAAGCCATGTTGTTCTTCCCTCATCCCTCCTTCTATCCTTGTCCTAATTCTCTTTTCCAAAACTTTCTCGAAGATCTTTGCACAATGACTCATCAGTGTTATTCCCCGATAGTTTCTGCAATCTGTTCTACTACCTTTCTTGAAGATCGGGACAATTATTCCTTTTTTTCCAGTCCTCTGGGGTCTTCCTTTCCTTCCATGCTGTCCTCATCACTCGGTACAACCACTGTATCCCCACCTCTCCTGCTGCTCTCACCATCTCCACACTCAACTCATCCACACCCGGTGCCTTCCCTCCTTTCATCTTGTTCACTGCATCTTCCACTTCTTTCCATGTTAAGTCCTTTTCTGTTTGCAGTTCATCTTCCTCTTCCCCGATTTCTTCCTCCTCACCATCTTTTCCATTTGGGTTCAGAAGTTCTTTAAAATATTCTTTCCACATTTTCTTCAGATCTTCCCTATTTTCTATCTCTTGTCCCCTTTTGTTCACCATTCTAACATAATCCGTAGGAACCTTCCGCCTCTTATTTTTTACCATCCCATACAGGACCTTTTTTGTACCTTCACTATCCTGATTCATCATCTTTGTCCACTCTTCCATCCACTTTCTTCTCTCCTCAGCCACTACTCTCTTCGCCTCCTTCTTTCTTTCCTGGTACTCTTCCCTTGTCTCTACCGTCCTATTTTGATACCACCTCCTAAAGGCTCTATTCTTTTCCCTTACTATATCTTTTGTCTTCTCATTCCACCATGGTGTTTCCTTCCACCTCTTCTTACTACTTGTCCTTCCACATACTGCTTCTGCTGCACCTACTAGTGTCTTCTTAAATCTAGTCCATCCTCTTCCACCCCTCTTTCTTCATCTGTTGGAATTCCTTCCTTTACCATTTTGAGGTGATAACATCTGTAAATACAACAAGTATTGAAAAGACGGAACGGAGTATAGATTATTAAGTGGAATTAAATTCAATACGGACCAACATGAATAATAACAATGAAGGACAGTATACGGTATGTTCTCTACTTTTTTTCCCGAACTCTATTGATAATAGCCAGTTGCAACTGCATCACATCTCAGATGTCTTGTATTAAGAAATATTGAAGACTAATACACTGTATAACAACAACAAAAAACGACACACCAGGAAGGAATTGTCCGATAGCGATAAAAATCGATGGAAGTGAGGAACAGACATAGAACAACCAACAAACAAAAGTGCAGAACAATCGAATGATTTTTTGCAGAGTTAGAACGTTACAAAGTGAGGATGTCAATAAAGTGTTGGTCCACCCCTGGCCTGGATGCAAGCTGTCACTCGACGTGGCATGCACTGATAAAGTTCCCGGATGGTGTCCTGCGGAATTTCGTGCCAAATGGTCTCCTGTTGGGCTAAATCGGCGACATTCCGGGATGTTCGCAATCACCTTCCCATGACGTCCCAAATGAGCTCTATGGGAGAGAGAGATCGGGCGACCGAGCTGGCCAAGGAAGGATAGGGCAAGCTTGAAGACAGTCCATAGCAACACGTGTCGTTTGCGGCCGGGCATTATCCTGTTGGGAAGTAAGGCCTGGATGTCGCTGAAGGAACGGTAACACAACCGGCTGTCATCAACCGAATGTCATCAACATACCACTGTGCTGTCAGTGTGCCAGGAATAACTACCAGATGGGTCCGGCTATCAAAGGAGATGGCACCCCAGACCATCACCCCTGTTGTGGGGCTGTGTGGCATGCGATAGTCAAGGCAGGATCCCCACGCTGGTCTGGACGTCTCCAAACACATCTGCGGTTGTCGTCAGGGCACCGTTGGAAACGGGACTTGTCACTAAAGACTATACGTCCCCAGTCAGCGCAGTTCCACGTTGCTCGAGCGTGGCACCACAGTAATCTGACTTGACGGTGAACCGGCATGAGTGGTAAGCAGCATAACGGGTGGCGCGAGCGCAAATTACTGTCTGTTGATGGTCATGATGGACACGTGTGTGGGTCACATGCTGGATCGTTGATAACGACGACTCCGGTGCTGTGACAGCTGTTCTGATAATCGCTCTGTCTTCCCGTGCTGTTGTGACCCTAGATAACCACTGCCGTCCTGACGCTGATGCCTACCGTTGCTGAACCACGCTTCCCAGCATCGTCCGATCGCCGCATCTCTTCGACCCAAATGTCCAGCGACAGCTCGATTTGACCAACCAGCTTCTTTCAATCTGATCGGATGACCTCTTTCAAACTCTGACATCTGCTCGTAATGAGCACGAATCCTTCGGGTAGCATTCTTACAGCCGATGTTCAGATATTGTAGTCAAATGCAACAGATACTTTTGAGCATATGCTTCAGAATCGCGCCTTATATACACCTGATGCATACGCGGTTCGGATGCGCGGGAGCTCCCGCTATTCGTTCATTGGACACGAAGCTTTAATCAGTTGCATGTTCGGTCCAAATGTCTTTGCATACGTAATTTCCTTACAATCGGACAACGCCTACCCGGTGCGTCGTTTTTTTTTATTATACCGTGTATGTTGGTAATAGTACAGCAAAAGAAGAGATGTCAAAATTTTTGTCAGCAGTTAAAGAGATCACAAAGTTGTTGTTTCATTTGAGGGACTTGGACATCGTGGTCATTTAGCCCCGTGTACTTGGGTGTGTGTAGAATGTGTCTGATAACCTGTGCTTTGGTGGTAGTGTATGTATGTATATTTCACGTGAGGATTGAGAAGGAGGTGGCTGAGTTAGGAACCATCCTGGATTTTGGCAGGCGTAGAAATGGGAAACCATGGAAAAACACTTCCAAGATGGCTGAGGTGAGAATCAAACCCACCTCTTCTCAGTTTTGTCTCACAAGGCACAGTGTAACCCCTTCAAGCCCATAGATCAGAATTAAATACCTTGGCAGAGCCAGGAATTGAACCCAGACCTCTAAGGTGTCAGCCAAGAATACTAGCCTCTACACCTGAAGGTAGATGAGATCACAAAGAAACGATGACAGAACTAAAACAACTGAGAAGGTTTGTGGATGATTTTATTGAAGAAATTTATCGAGTACTGAGTGTGTCATTAATAAATAAATTGTATTGAAAAGTGGACAATTATCAATTTTTCAATACTGTATGACTGTTAATCCTGTGAACATAATACATGGTACTTCCTCTTGACGTGGAATTCCGACTATCAACCATGACATTTCACCTTGAATATCCTACAAAACATGCATTAACTGGGAATCTAACTCGGTCTCCCTTGGTGGGAGGTAAGCAGCTTGACCGCTGGGTAGTCACCTTGTTTTGGAGTTATGAGATGCCTATCATTATTTTCCATTGGAACTGAATTCTGTGTCCCAATGCATAAAAGCAACACAGGTAGGTTCTTAGTTGTCCTTTGAATCATGTAACCACATGCATACAGCATGTGGAGCAAGTTATACAACTAAGCTGCAGTGAGACATAAAGGCTTTTGATTTGAGAAGTTTTACATTTTTTTAGCTGAGTATGCAGTGCCATTCTACCATGTATGACAAGGATACAAGAAATGAAAACAAAGAGTTCCTGGAAGTCACAATGCTAAATGGTATGCAGTCTTATCTGCAATATTGCTACCAAGTCAAGTGCAAGCACAGAAGGTGTAGCAAAAGCAGGTTGTTCGCATTTGCGAAAGGCTACAAAGCCCGTAAATATTAATTTAAGTTTTTCTAATGTTTCGAGAGAGAAAACCAGAATTCAAGACGTCATTTGTTTTTTCATAACCTAAAAAGTGTTCCACGTGTTTACATAATTTTGTTTTACTTTATATATGCCTTCTTTCTAAAGTATTTAGTATACTTATTACTTGTTATGTATCCACATATGCATGATTGTGCTGTTACAGTGACATGTTGCTTACTAGTCATCACTCATCACGCAAGATTTAACTCAGATGGCAGCCATTACCTTCTCCTTCATTCTCATTGGTCGACTTTCCTGCTGACCAATCACAGCATTTCTTCCCATAGAAAGTGCTGGAACCTTTCTCGGCCACTATATAACAGCTGGCTTCTCCATCAACTTTAAGAATACATCGAATATCTTCAAACTATGAAGAACACAAGAGTTTAGTGCTTTTCAGTCGGTCAACACGAATGTACCCAAAAGAGATGGGTTATGCCCTAATCCTGAAATAAATTACATGAGATTAATAAAACACACTAGGATGACCAGTGTTTTATTAATCTCATGTAATTTATTTCAGGATTAGGGCATAACCCATCTCTTTTGGGTACATTCGTGTTGACCGACTGAAAAGCACTAAACTCTTGTTTACTAAGGCAACACTGAAAATATGGCTTCAAACACCACAATCTATGAAGAACAGTTTCGTCAATGGCTCGTCGCTGCACCTTTGGCATATCACGTTGCAAGGACTTAGAATGACAACTAGTCATTTTACTTCGCTACCTCTACGACACACCTTGTCGTAACGAATCTCCCGAAAACGTCGGAATTCATCATTGCACTTCGAACACTTAGTCAACTGACTTCGTCCTGGCATGTCGCCTCTTCAACGACATTTTCATTGCTGACAAAACTTGCATCATGCTTGTTATCCAATCATTCATCTTTAATGTTCAGCTCTGGTAGCTGCAAAACTTCGTTCTACAGTAACTGCAATGCTTTGAATTTATTTAAAGTGTTTAGGTCTGGTACCTACTTAAATCACTACAAGTCTCTGGCTATGGAACATTGAAGTTTTTAATTCTTAAATCATCTTTTACTCAGTGCAACATACATTTTTACAAATGTTTAGAAAAATGAAAGTGCTTCGAAGTGGCAACAGTTCTTACTTATTGCATTATTTTCTAACCTCCTGGTGAGGTATACAGTGCAACGTCTCCATTACTAAAGTTCCAGCTATGGTTAACTCAACCAAAAATAGTGCTGCTCCGGATCTGGATAAGTAATATGTATCACTTAACCTGTTCTTATTTTCAAATGTAAAACTAATTTATCATTTTTTCTACTGGGCTCAGTAAAAAGGCCGTCCACCTTTGTTTGAGCTTATCAGCTCCGTCCTTCTGTATAAATTGCTCTTGCCTATATTGAAACACTCTCACCTCCCCGCTGGAGTTGATTTGCAATTAAATACCCCCATTACCACAAACCTACAGAATTTACTGCCTTTAAATACAGGCCACAAGTGATTTTAACATAACTTCCCGACTTTGAATGGGCGCCAAGGTTGACCATATGGGTCTTCCTGAATAAAATAGAATAAAATACGGTACATAACTGTTGCCCCGACTATGAAACTTCTTATCCCAGGCGTAGGGCATTTGGCATGCGTTCGCTGATGTTACCAGGTTCATGCAAGACAGGAATATAAACACACATGAATTTTAAAGAGATAATCTATTGGCTGTACTATACACATATATACATAACATACAACACAAAATACCCTTCATACACTCGTGATGAATTTTATACAATACCTTGCCACTGAATTTGGGCTCTAAGAGCAGCAAACACTTACGGCCATATCAGACCTAGGCCTACCAGCCTCCTATACATATTTCACTTATACACAAATCTACACTCGTCAGACTTTCACGCATATCATTTGCCTATTCTTCACTTTGCACAGTTTGAGCACGAATCTACACTCGCCGGACTTGTTGACTTCAACGCCATGACATCCTCCTATGACTTCCACAACAGATGATGAAGTGAGGTTATGAACGTCTTTTTAGGGTGTGATATGATCAGTTACCCATGGTCTACGAACTTAACCATGTCGAAAATATGTAGTCATTCAATAGCACAACGCTCAGTGAATGTCTAGTTACTGTCTCTGTTGTTCGATTACCGGACCATGCCAGATAAATCGACCCTGGGCGCAAGAAGACATGGACTCTAGCCTAAAAGCAAGAAGATCCGATCTCTAACTGTTCGTTACGGAAACCATGTCACGTAAAACGACCCTGGGCGCAGGTAGGTCTGGACTCTGCCAATAAAGCAATAAGACGACCTCTGGACACCAGACACGCCATTATATGCACTGGCGAAGGGATACATAACCCCAATGTTTCTGCCGGAACTAACTCGTGCGTGGCCCTCTCCTAGCGGAACATCCGTGTCAACACATGAACATCAGACAGTCGAAATTCACACTGACGTCACACAGTAGTTTTCCACTTGAAGTTCATACGAGTTCACGCTATTAATAGCCTAGGTATTCCCTGAACTTCGAATTACTGCCTGTCTTTTCCGGGTTTGTAACATTACCAGCACTCCAAAATACCAATTCATTGTACCTTTATAGTACAGCCACGAATCTAACATTTAACATTACTTGGTCAAAATAAAGCCATTAACCCCAAACCAAAATGAAATAATGCTTCTACTTAAAATAATACAGTCTTATATATCCTTATTCCCAAAACGTAATAAATCGCAAAACCCCGTATTTTATAATATCAAATATCCAAAAACCGATAATTAATAAACAGTGATCCTAGTTAGTCCGGAGCATCCAAAGATGAATCCGTCCACAAAAACACACACAGGCACAATAAAAATCACCTTCTGCAACCCCACGTTAACCCAATATAATAAGATACGAATAAAATACCCCAAACTAACTGCACAAGGCAAAAAACCCGAGGGTGAGCTACTGTAACTGAATAAATTCGGTTACAATATTTTCTATAGGTTGTAAACTTGCCTATCTCAAAGGCCATTGTAAACTTGCCTTTCTTAAAGTCTATCTTAAGTTATAATTAAGTGTTCTATGTCACTTCCAACTCATTTACTTGGTTTCCACTTACTTCATTTTCTTACTTTATGAATGTCCGATTGGAGTTGACGTAACGACTTGCTTTTGGCATTTTCTGTCAAAGATTTATGATTACCCGTCTGGCTTCTTTCTGGATACTGCTGCTTCAGGATAGGGCCCCTGAGCGCAATTACCTCTTCAGGTTACACTGTCTTTCAGTGCGTGAATCAAACTCATGTGTTCAGTTTTCATGCACCCTTCTGTTTTTTCCTTTTGTATCAAGGTGGTTTACCCTGTCTTAAGGTTTCAATCTTTCTAAGTTTCTTTCAAGCATCTTGGGCTAGGCCCCCAAGTGTTTGAAAGTAGTTCACTTCCCTTTCTAGCTCTTGTGCTAGAACTGTCATTCCTTTTCTTCAAGTGTCTTGGGCTAGGCCACCAAGCACTTGAAGTCATGTTTTGCTTTTCTTTAGTATTTTGGGCTGAGCCCCCAAGTACTACCCCAATCCATGACAGAGCCAGTTAAGGCTTGGTGTTATGTGAAATCCAATTAAGTCATTCACTACCTTCTATAGAACGTTATAATTACTTCAATCATTACTACATATGAAATTACTCTATTATTCAATATATACAGTTTACCTTGTAGGTATTACAAAATATATAACCTAATGTTAACTGTTCGAAAATGTATTTATAATCTTGTTATAGCTATGCATGTTAATTGGCAATAAAATGTCAACCTGTTTAAAAAACTTTCTCTTTCTCTCTTGTTCTATTTACTTTCAATGTCGAAACTTATTTGTTGTAAAGGTCAACTCAGTTTTAACTCTAACCATCAGTTGGGGTTCTCTCCGATACGGGAGGTCTTACACTGACCGATCCTATACTACAGGTCTCCACTTAAATGACGATAGATGGCAAAGTTTCAAGTCAATTATACTTTGAACCTTCCCAATGTTGCAAACAACACTCTTATCCTCATTCATATCACCGAAAATTAGGATCATGCTCTCACACCAATACTAATACAGGGTGTGGCAGAAATAATTGATGAATTTCAAACATAAATAACACCGCAATGCGATATTCACCAATTTATTGCGCAGTTTAAAAGAGCAGTGATTGCCATTGTTGTCACATAGATTGCAGCGGCAGATCTAACACCTGTATTCGGAATTGTAGGCCCTTACTTTCTTGAAGAAGAGGATAAAACTGTGACAGTAACATGTGCTCGTTACGTACAGCTGTTACGCAACTTCCTTCAGCCAACACTCAACGACTTAGGGAATCCTTCTGTGTGGTTCCAACAAGATGGTGCCACTGCACACACAGCCAGGGCATCGATGAGCATCCTCAGAGAGATGTTTCCAGAACGTTAATCTCCTTACGGGGTGACGTTCCATGGCCAGCCCGTTCCCCTGATCTCGCCCCTTGCGATTTTTTCTCTGGGAATACCTGAAGGCTCGAGTCTTCCAACGCAAGCCACGAACACTACATGCCCTAAAAGCCGCTTCTGTGAGGAAATCGAGGCAATACCACTAGACATGACTATGAGGGATATGCAGAACTTCAGGGAGAGGCTTCAGAAGTGCATCGAAAAGGGCGGTCGGCATTTGGATGACATTATTTTCAAAACCTAGTGTGTATGCGTATACGATGCAAATGGCGAACACTGCTCTTTTAAACTGCGCAATAAATTTGTGAATATCGTGTTGTGTTGCTGTGTTATTTACGTTTGAAATTCGTCAGTTATTTCTGCCGCACCCTGTATAAACTATTATAAATCTCCCCTCGACACTGCTGCACTGAACTTCACGATTTCAGATTCAGATTGACATATTCCCACAAGACACACCCAGAGAAGGCAGCACCACAATTTTGAAACACTCAGTACATTCTCAAACCATCTTACAATTTCACAATAGAAACATACTTACAATGCCCACCAAATCACCTTTGCCATATTCACCGACCAGTTCTTTTTTTCCATTGCTGTGAGTAATTACAGATCTAAGACGACCACTAAGAACTATGAAGGTGCTGTCCGATTCATCTCCTTGCCTACAATAAAACAATGAGCAATGCTGTTAACACAAAGTCATCACATTCATTGAGGTGCTATTAAAAATTTAGAAGGTGATTTAAGACAATGTTCTGCTACAACATCTTAACTCTGACTGCTGCAGTACCAAGACTTATGTGCAAAACAAATGATCAGAAATTTCTTCATAGATAAAGAAAAATGTGCAAAAATATGTCAAACATTAAACAACAGGACATATTTCAGACACAAAGACATCCCTATTAAAATTAAGTTGTTCAAGAACCATTTTGAAACCCCATCAAGGCAATGTACTTTGTACTACAATTTATAGACTACACCTCTTTCAGACCAATGGTGAGCAGCAATTCCTTTTTTTTTGTTTTTTGTAATGTGATGCAACACTCTGCAATACTTTTTCACATTACTTTTCTACATCTTCATACAAGTAAGCACGTTCGATACAGGTTATATTTCATAACTTGTATATTTCTTTACTCAAGTGTTGCAATATTTCCAACACTTCTTATGCTTGGTTCTCATTCGCTGATGCCAGAAGTTGCCATGGTTTAACATTCTGCAACTCATATAATTTTCCTAACTCCATATATGGAGACTTCTGTATCTGTGTTATTATTGGCTTCGCCAATATTTAGGAGGCTTCTGCCAGCTCCCCACGTCTTAACTCAGCTCTTTCTTGGCCCACAGCTGTGTGCGAGCCTAACGTGTCTTAAAGGCAACTGGCTCGCATTGAAAACCAACTATGGTATTGCAAGCATAACTCACAGCTTATGAAATGTAACTATTATATAATTATTATGCTCCCGTGTTTTAGGTTTCGATATTTCATACACGTGTGTGCTTTCATGTGTTTTGGACATATGTTCATAAGTCCATATCTATTCCATTTCATTTCATGTTATTGGTGAGTTTTGCAATATGTTTATTGGTGTTATTCATTATGTAACTATGTAATTCTGAATCTCTAAGGGTTGAAAGTGGCACTGTCCCTTTCTGGCTTATGTTCTTTGTGTCTTTGGGACATCGCTCAGGTTGATCCACAAGCGGAGTTTAAGTCTGTTATGAAAGACTATCTACACAGTGCTGATTGGTCACAGATGAGCATTTTTGTGTTGTGTGAATATCTGCTTAGGATTACAGAGCAAGTTGTCTCATTTCCTGTCTGTGTTTTTGTTCCATATCTTACATGTAAATGTGATAAGTTACTGATTTATTTGACAGTTCCTTGATCTTACATTACTCAGTATCTTTTGTGTGTGTCGAGTAGACAACTTCATTTTTGTTGAGCCTATTATTACAGTATACTTTCAAATTTTATAGTATTCATGTTTGATTTTATTTTAAAAGTAATTATGCACATTTCATTTCGATTGAGTTTCTTTTTATTTTGCCTGATGTTGCCTATTTTGTTTTACCCCCTGCCCACTTTTTCCTCGTTGTATCTCATCCCCCCTCCATAAACCTCTCCCTTGTATGTTTCAACACTTACATAAGCACGCAATTTTATCTTCAGTTAACTTCTTGTCTGGTGTGCTTTGAAGATTAATGTGTTTTAGATTGCTGTAAATTTTATTTTAATTTCATTGTCGAGTTTTACGTATAGTTAGATGATTGTTTTTTGCTATATTTATGATTTAATTTTTATTGTTTGAGTTTAGTTTCTTAAAATATTTTGTATCTATTTTGTAATATTGCGCAACAGTTGTGTTTAAGTTAAAACATGTCTATTGAGTTATTTCGTCTCATTGTTATTTCTCATTTTAATTTTAAGAATCTTTCATCTACTTTTTCCAGTTGTACAGTAAATAATTATTACATTTCGTCAATCTTAGCTTTGAAATTGCTACTAAGTAATGACCTACATTCCACTGGGCTTGGGATTTTTCTCTACCAATTTGCCTTATGCAATTTAACCTTCCTCTTGTTTGACTTTCAAACAAAGGCCCAGCGATAAGACAAATGAGACTTTGATCCATTTGTGTTTCTCCTATTAAAGAACAGAGCCCCCAGTCGACCTTTCACTGCGCCTTTTGATTTAACTACAGTAGAACCCCTCTCGTCCGCCCTCGGTTGGTCCGCCGCTCCGGTTGATCCAACCGAGCTCGAGCCGAACTTGCCCCATCTCGTAGTGACGACTCACTACCCGCTGCGCCATTGTTGTTTACAGGTACTTGTTGTTATCGTTTGTCCGTTTTAGTACTTCGTCATTTCTCGTATCGTTTCTGTCCTCCGCGTTTTGTACAGTACATGCTGCACTGTGAAGTTTTTAGTACTTCCTGTTCGTTGGTTTTACGACATTGTTCTTCTGTGTTCATTACAGTACTGTACAGTAAAATGTTTACTGTACATTGTGTGTACTGCACAGTTGTGTGTGTTTTTTCAACATGTCAGGAGTGAAACGTAAACAAGTTACTCTAACACTAAATGAAAAATTAGCAGTGCTAAGAAAATTGGACAAAAGGAAATATCTCCAAATTTCAATGTAGGCGTTATGACAATAAAAGATTGGAGAAGAAATCGGAATGTCATTGCGTCATATAGAGTCATGATAGATAGTGAGAACGCTCTTAAGCATTGCAAAACATTGAAAAAGCCTAAACTTGAACTGCTTGACAACGCATTGTGAATGTGACTTTACCGAGAAGGAAGGAAAGTGAGCCGATTGAAAATCGACTCACGATTTCCCACTCAACCTTCGGACCTCTTCGCGCCCCGCCGGGAGTCTTCGTGTCTCGTCAGAACAATTTATCAATCGAGACTCAGCTCTGATCCCCCGTGGTGGCTCAGCGGTCTAGCTGCATGCCTCTCACCAAGGCGGTCCGGGTTCGATTCCCGGTCAATGCATGTGAGATTTTCGAAGTGAAATGCCTTGAACACTTCAAGATCTTAATTTACTATCCCAGTTAGGAACAAGAAGAAATAGAAGAAATAATTAGCTTTCCCCCAAGAAGAAAACAGAAAGGCATGCCAGTTAATTTCCCTGGATGCCAATAATGAATATTTAATCAGAGCAAAATTGGATATGTTGTATTTTATTTGTGAACTGATCTGTATTTCAATGTTGCATGTTAATTATTTACCAAACAGTACCAATCTCTGTGGATCTTGGTAATTGTCGCAATATTCTGTTTAGCCAATGGGAGTGAGTTTTGAAATAATGTAATTCAGAACCAACTTAAACTCAAGTAATTCGCAGTTAAGCTCATAAGAAAATAACATTACGTATCTTTGAGAGGTTGGCAGCGTGTTTGAACGCGCCTTGTTTATCATTTGTTCTTGTCATGATTTCTGCTCACTGCGCAAGAGCGGCTAGCTTTCAGTGTTGGAGAGAAACAAAAGGTAAGTCATCGATGATTCTATAATGGGATCTTGAACTGGATGGAAGTATGCGGGGCCAGGCCTCGGAGACCCTTAAGTCATCGCAGGATATATAAGGTAAAAAGGAATATGAAATTAAACTCATCTAAAAGTTTATAAAAAATCTGCTCGGACGTTTAATGTGTTTCAAATGGAAGTAAAATGAATTCTATTTAGAATTGATGAGCCCAGGTGTCGTCTGGTGACTCGATATTAAAGGCTTAATTACGAAGCTGATATAGCTTGCCTTCTTATATTTCATGATGTGATCTTTAATTTATCATATTTAAATGTGGGCCCATAATTAATACTTGGCCTGAGATTTTTATTTTACGCAAGCCTTAGAAATGATCACGTATGCGTCAGCACAAGTTTAGGCTTTTATTTCTTTCATCACTTATGTGATGTTTTATTCCTCTGGATTGTTTTGGAAATGAAGTAACTGATGTAAAGGTTATAAATGTTACTGACAGCATTTTGATGGGAAGATTTCCCAAAGAAACGGTGGCCGACCGTCCCTTGTTTTGATTGGTCAGGATTAAAATAGTCATGGGCAAGTAAAATAATTGACCTGACGTCTATTCTGGAGGCAAGCTTAAGAAATATAATTATGAATGAATTGTTTTAAAGAAATGTTTCTATCCTGTGATTTCCTGAAAGTTCTGAATTCACATTTGAGCATATGGAGCAAGGTTGCCAGATGGCTTTTCATTAATGTCCGCCATTGGAGAATTTTATTTTGACAGGAGTGTTTTAATTTGTTTGTTCCCTCCCTCTAGCCTGTTTGGCATCGTACTTGTGAACCCTTCTAAGAATATACATTGATCAATTTTGTTTTTATGGAAACATCATTTATTTATTTACGCAGTACTGCATTTAATTAAAGAGATAGGCAGACCCCAGTGAATCCTTAGTATAGGAACAGGACGAGGCTAGGTTAGGTAGCAGTCCACTTTGGACTACTGGATTCCAAACCCACCATTCCACACAACGGTAATTTGCCGCAACCCCCCATTTTCGGGGCAGAAAGTAGTATCAGAGCAGTGGTTACTATTTTCTGTAGCCAGCAGACCTTGTGCTCTTTATCAACATTGGTTCCGTAACCTAATTTGCGTGGAGTTCAGTGTGGCAAGACTAGTAAAGTTTGTACTTTCAGCTTAAGATAGGTAGGGGCCTA
This sequence comes from Meconema thalassinum, assembly GCA_946902985.2. NCBI lineage: Eukaryota > Metazoa > Arthropoda > Insecta > Orthoptera > Tettigoniidae > Meconema > Meconema thalassinum. Next base: position 1,217,035,857 of record OX336388.2, read on the forward strand.
ATTAAGATTCTTTCTAATGGATGTATTCTGGTTTTATTCCATGAACCTGTTCATGGTCAGAGCGTTGCTGGTAATGTCCAGTACGTGTCCGTGCGGACACGAGTCAAGTTCAGCTGGATAGCAGGCACTCAAAAACATGTTACTTCTCAAGTGATGTGATTGGCTGGGCTGTTTGACCTATTTTCTTGTTACCGCTGTGGTGTTGGTGTGCTGCAGGTAGGGACCTGAAAAAATCACATTTGCGATAAATGCGAATTTTTAAATTTCGTACAGAATCCAAGCCTACGTTAATTTTAATGAGAAAAAAATCCATTTTTACACGTAAATCAAAGTGCGACAAAATGCGAATTGTGACTCAAAATGCGAAAATACCAAATAAGTGCGATTTTATAGCGAAATTACTTTAAATCTGCTAATTTATTTGCGAATTTGTTTATTAAACAACAGAAAATGTTCAGTAGTTGGCCTAATCGCTCGCTAGCGATACCTCATCTCGGACTCGCAGTGTCTACGCATATTGGTCGATATAACAATCGATTTCTGTATCGATACGAACTTTCGACTATCTATAACTTATTCAGACAGCTGACGAATGAAACTCGTTTGTGTACTTGGCGCATCACGGCGACTGGTGGTTTGTCGAACACGTGGACTTCGCTAAACGGAACATTTTACGGCTTGCCGCTTGAATAGTATCCTTATTCTTTTTGTAACCTTCAAGCACTTCAAGGTTCAAAGTTTTTTCTAGAAATGGGACGTACTGCTGTAACTGCTCATGAAAGAACACAGCAGTACGCTAATCATGGCTTTTATTGTTCCGATTCTGCAACAGTATTTTGCAAATATTGTAACTGCCGTGTTGGGTGGGAGAAGAAGGACAATATTCAGAAACATATTACATCTGTAAAACATGTTGCGAAGCGATGAGAATGCGCAACATTTTCCGAACCCAAACAAACCTCTGTTATTGAAAGATTACAGGGTGCCAAACGACGGAAGCATGACTAGGACTACTTTGCAAAATGAACTGTTGAAGTATTTGCTAAAGCAAATATTCCCTTGGAAAAGCTTGAAAATGAAACTGTAGGCTAAGAGCGTGGATTGCTGAATTTTCAAGTCAAGGGGAGCTTCCTAACGCGAGAACTCTCCACGAAAAATATTTGCCTGGTAAGTACGGTTTGAATAAATACATTTGCATTTTGATTCTCTCATGCTCATATAACCTATACAAAGCAAAGCTAATGCAACTTCTGTAGAGGCTAAGCTTACAGCCAGTGCTTCCATAACCTTAACCTATAAAATTGTGAAGGTAATCCAACTTCATAATATTTTATTTTCAGAAGTTGCAGCTGATCACAAGAAATCTACAACTGAAGCTCTAGTTGGGAATAAAATTAACATTTTATGTGATGAAACCACAAACAGAATGGGTCTCTGTGTTTTTGTTATACTGTTCCAAGTGCCAACAGCAATTGAGAATAATTATTTGTTGCTGGAGTGAAATACTGTGAATCCGGAAATGCTACAAACTGTTCCCGTGCTGTGTTAGATTCATTGCGTGATCACAGTGTGCAATATGATGACGTGAAAGTATTTGTAAGTAACAAGTGCTCCATATATGACTCGTCGTTATGAAACACTGAAGATCATCATTGGGGATCATTTGCTCCATGTGCAGTGTTGGGCACACAAACTTTGCCTTGTTAGTAATTGTTGGACAGTAGCTATGTCCGATTTAAATCAGGTTGTAACAATGGTCAAGTCGGCCTTTCTAAACACAAGGAAGCGCAAATATAACTACTTGCACTTTCTAAAGTCAAAAAATGGGGACTTAAAGGCAGCAAAACTTTTTCCATCGCCGGTACTTACTCGATGGACAAGCTGGTTTGAAGCTGTTTTCTACTTAGCGAGTTATTTTCATGATGTTGTGTGTTTCTTTTAAGCTACCTGACATGAAAGTTGTTAGTAACAGTGGTGTTACATTTCTGCAAGGCTTGACAGAGATGTAGATAGGATTTATTCTGAATTAATTTTTGTGAAAGAGCATGCCAATGAACTTGTTGAACTACTCACTCTGCTTGAGGGGTCCCAGTATCCAACCTCACATTTGCTTTATCCCAAACATGAAAACTTACATGCTAATTTTGGTGCAATAATTCAAGGCCATTATTCTGAAGCGACAGATTATGCCTTAGCTAAACTCACAGCCTTTGAATGTGCTACAAGGAAAGATTTGTTTGTAAAAGTAGCTCAGTCTGCTAGAAGCAAGCTTGCTAGACTAAAGGCAAGTGATCCCAATCGCAAAAACTTTGAAGCCATAGCACAGATATTTTATCCTTGGCACGTGGTATTGAACAATGACAAAGAAACCGATATTCAAAAACTTCCGGGCTTTACAAACATTTTATGTCATGAAATAAGGTAGGGCTATGATTCTTTCAAGAATATTATTGAATCGCAGTTAAAACAAAATGAGGAGTGTGAAGTAGTACGTGCCTTGACTGCTGTTCAATATGAACATGAACATTTTGCCAAGAGTTCTTTAGATCTTTTGTGGACACCAACAAACAATGTGGACAGTGAGCATGTTTTGTCATACTACAATACAATTGTTACAGATAGAAGGTGTAACTTGAAAGAGTGCAACGCAGAGTTATTTACAATGCTTTCATTTGAACATTAAATTGCATCTCAAGTCTCGCCAATAAAGTCATATAGTCAATGAAAATCCGGAAAAAATAGATGCTAATTTTCTAAAAATAGATGCTAAATAGGGAAAAAATAAATGCTAATTTAAAGGAAAATAGATGCTAAAATTTCAGGTCCCCAGCTGCAGGAGACCTCCTGGTAAGCTCAAATAGTGCAGTGTTCTAACCTGTAGTTAGTAATGTTATCTCTGCACGGATGGCAAACAAAGTGCTAAAAGCTTTCTATTCTGTTGTTTAATGTTCACGTCATTGTGATTGGAAAAGTTTTGCTACAATTGTACCGTGCTGAATAATTTCTAGCAGAGTTGCCAAGTGAAGTCGTAAATAAATAGTTCAGCTGATTGGCAAGTGATAAATATAAAGTCATCTGGAGAAGTTTGATGAATTTATTTTGTTCGTTTAATTCTTGTGTAAGAAAACTTCTGTGCTCAGGTAGACAGTAGTGAGTTGTCATCTGATAATAGTAGTGCAACGGTCTTATGACTCGTGAATGTGAACCTTTCAGTGAATGTGATATGGAGAGTGAACCGGTTTTCCTGAATTGTATCGAGATTTGCGATACCATTACCAGTAGTTAGGAGGTTAAGTGTTGCGTCAGCTGTGGAGTTAGTTGTTTACCATTCGACTGATCAGCTGTTTAGTGCGATGTGATGTCGAGGTTATGGTGTCAGCAACGTGCTAGTGTTGAGAAGAGATGATCGTGGTGATCTATTGTTTAATGGTGGAGAAATTTTGATCTTCAGTTGGTGAATAGTAAAATTGAAAATTTTATTTTAGGTTTAACTTTGAAATTTGGTTTGAAGGATGAAAAAGAACGTGCCAGGACATGTGTGAATGTGGTTGACGTTAGTTGACAGTAGTTAGTTACTGTGATTGGTTAGGGCATAGTCGTGTGTCTAGGGGCAGTTGCTGCTCTTTGAGGTTTTGAAGTTCTTGTGTTGATGTCAGGCATTCTGGGCTGTTTCTGACCCTCAATGTTGTTTGCGCAGGAGTGTTCCGTTCATCAAATTTTATTTTTATTTTTCTGGGTAATCTTTGTTGTGTATGTTAGTGCCTAGCGGTGTGTTGGGTACTCCGTGCTCCTTGGGGAATATTCGGTGTTCTACGGTTTATTGTTTTTCTTGTTCTCTTGTACTAACGTCGGTTGGTACTCGTTAGTATTATTAGGGTTGAGTAGTGGTTTCTTTTCAGTTATTTAGTGTTTAAGTCTTTCTTTTGGGGGTGTTAAGTTGTTTAACCTAGCGGGATTTATCGGTATTTGTTTATGTGGAATATCGGTGCTTTTGGTGATGGTTAGTTTCTTTTAATTCGAGATCTATTGTGAGTATTTGTGTGTCGTTAGGTTATTATTGTGATTTGTACTTCATGGTGCTACTGTGGTTGGTACTTGTTTGGTGTTGTGATGTGATTACTTGTTGGTTGGTACTACTTGTGGTACTTGCGAGTGGTTGCTCTAGTGTATTATTATTGTGGTTTGTACTTCATGATGCTACTGTGGTTGGTACTGGTTTGGTGTTGTTAAGTGATTACTTGTTGGTTGGTACTTCTTGTGGTACTTGTGAGTGGTCGTTTTGTGTATTGTTATTGAGAGTATGGGCACTCTTGTGTGGGTATATGTGTGCGGTTGAGGACGATTGAGTTCGTCGGAGTGGAATTTCAGGATGGTTAATTCCCTGAGGTTCAAATTATTCCAGGATGTTCATTCCCTGAAGATTTGATTGGTAATATGGTACCTAATGAATTGGTTTCAAGTCGTAAAGTATATGCAGGTGGATACTTTAACGTCATAGAGTATATGCAGGTGATGTTTTCCTTTCGCTGAGGCACGTGGCAGGTGTTTCAGGTTAGTTTCTGAAGACGGCTGGATACTGAACTTCTTTCGGAATTTGTATGGTCGATATGTCTATGCGACTTAGTAAGCTTTCTGTGGTGAAAGGTCAAATATTCAGGATGTCCGGAGTTAAAAAGGAAGTTAGGAGTTCTGCGGAAAGTCAAAGAGGGATACCCTGGTCCTCCAGGTTGGGGGTTGATCACGGGGCTAACAACCCCATATCGAAAAAAATAGCCTGTTATGAAACTCCAATACAATAATAGCCGGACTGATGATAATGATAAACGACCTATGCAAGGAAAAGGAAAATGTAAACGGAAAAATGATATGTACATAGTAACCTGGAATGTGAGAACATTAAACAAACCTGGAGCGTTGAAGGGCCTTAAGGAAGAGATGGAGAAATATAGTATAGGATTGGCAGCGATCCAAGAGATCAAATGGAGAGGTGGTATATTGAGAAGTGATAACCATACAATAATGTATAGTGGAGGCGACAGTGGAAGAATAGGAGGCACAGGTTTCCTCGTGGATAATAGATATAAAACAGCAGTACTGAATTTTAAGCCTGTAAATGAAAGGATATGTACTTTGATGATGATGATGATGATGCTTGTTGCTTTAAGGGGCCTAACATTGAGGTTATCGGCCCCTAATGAAATGAAATGGCGTGAAATGAAAGGATGTAGATAAAAACAGCTCACTGTCATGGATGAAACGAAAATGGTGTTTATAAAACAGACAGTGAGCCCCAAAAAGTATGCCTTATTTGAATAAAAAGAATAAAAGGCGGATGGTAAAAAAGAATAAAACAAATAAGACATAGTGAAGAATAAAATAGATGAACACAATAAAAAACATAAAACAGACTTAACCTGAATTAAAAGTCGTAACTACACATTAAAACTTAAAAAAGTAACCACTCTCCCTCATGAACCGGATGACGAGGTCAACTGACGGCCCGTCATCACGTCCTGCTCGTCAGTTCGTGTAACGCTGGAACCGGGGTGACCTTAGTGTGGCTTCCTAGCCACATGGGTATTGCGGGAAATGAGCTTGCTGATCAGGCGGCGAGAGAGGCAGTCGCACTGCCCTCGCTACCGTATAAGGTGCCTGCTAGTGATGTGTGCTCTCAGTTGCGGCATTCGATCCTGTCGCAAGGGAGGAAGCGTGGCGTGCCACGCCTCCACCCAACAAACTGAGAGGCATCAAGGAGACAACGAAGGTGTGGAAATCTTCCTTCCGATCTCTCCGGAAGGAAGCTGTGGTACTCTGTCGACTCCGGATCGGCCATGGGATTGCTACGCACTCCCACTTGCTAAAGAGAGAAGATCCCCCTGTGTGTACTTGAGGTGCCCATCTCACTGTGGCACACATTCTCTTGGAGTGTGTGGATCTGGCCGATCTGTGAAGGACTCTTAAACTGCTGGACCAACGGGTGCTTCGGGAAACACACATCGAGTGCTTGCAGCGCACTCAGAGAGTCAGTACACACAAGAAAGTGCTGGTGATCGTCTGATATCGTGTACCGCAGAGCCTCTAAGATGGCATAGAGCTCCGCTGTGCACACGCAACAAGCCTCGGGAAGTGAAAAGAGAAACAGACGATTCTCAACCACAAATGCACAGCCTACTTTCTCGTTTACCCTCGAACCATCCGTGAATAGAAGCCCTGAACCTGGATACCGGCTCATCACGGACTGGAACAGCCTCCGATGGACGGAGGAGTCCGTGTCCGACTTGGGGCCGTGTGCAAATCCAGGATGATATCAGGGCGAGAGACCATCCACGGAGGGGCCTTGCTAGGTACTCGGACGATACAGGAGACAGAAGGAAATCGGAACTGACGGTATAAGTCATCCAAACGAATCCCACCGGCCGAGTGGCTCTGGCGAGCGCATCATACAGCCGGCGATTCAGATTGGTAAACAAACATGGATAGCTTGGATGAAGTGGCATCTGTCGAATAGTTGCAGCATAGGTCAGCAGTACTTGTTGGCGCCTCAGGTGTAAAGGAGGTACGTCAGCCTCGGCGAGCAATCTGACGACTGGGCTCGTCCAAAAGGCTCCCGTCGCCAGCCTCACACCTCCCTGATGGACACTGTCCTGTTTAACAAGCACTGACTTACGGGCCGAACCATATGCTACACTGCCATAATCTAATCTAGATAAAATAAGTGCCTTATAGAAACGTAGGAGCACCGTGCGGTCCCCCCCACGATGTGCCGCTAAGAAACCGCAACATGTTGAGTTTCTTAGCACAGGCAGTTTTCAAACACCGCACGTGTGGCTCCCACGTCAATTTCTGATCGAAAAGGAGCCCAAGGAACCGGTACACAGCAACAACAGGCAAAGCTACATCACCCAGATAAAGCTCAGGATCAGGATGGAGAGTGCGCTTTCGGCAGAAATGGACAACCGAGGTCTTAGCGGTTGAGAACCGAAAGCCATGCTCTAGTGTCCAGCGTTCCACTCTCCGAATAGCTTGTTGCAGCTGTCGTTCGGCGACCGCCATATTTTGCGCACTATAATGTAGAGCGAAGTCGTCTACATATAGAGACGGTACCACTGCTGGACCAGCAGCAGCGACTATACCGTTTATGGCAATCGCAAATAATGTTACGCTAAGCACCGATCCCTGTGGGACTCCGTTTTCCTGTATATGATATTGCGAATATGTCCCCCCCCTATTCGGACACGGAATAGGCGAAGGGAAAGAAAATTCACAATAAAAACCCGGCAAGTTACCTCGGAATTTCCATTGATGCAGGGTAGAGAGGATGCCGTAACGCCAAGTGGTGTCATAGGCCTTCTCGAGGTCAAAGAAAACAGCGACTAGGTGCTGTCTCTGGAGAAAAGCGTCCTGTATGGCGGTCTCCAGGCGTACCAGATGGTCGTTGGTACACCGAGACGCCCTGAATCCACACTGGTATTCAGACGGGAGTCCTCGCTTCTCCAGGACCCACACAAGGCGCCGATTGACCATCCTCTCAAATCTACACAAGTGAAATACTTCTTCCCCTCAAATGTTTGCATTAATTCCTCTATTGACATAGATTTCAGCTGATCTGAACTAATTCTACTGTTAACCAAACGAGCGTCTAAACAGATACGAACAGTGCCGTCGGTCTTGGGTACCGTGATCAAAGAATTAACATATGGACTGTTAGAGTGCTCAATAATCCCATCTTCAAGCACCTGGTTAATTTGTGCCTCAACTGCACTCTGATAAGCGAAAGGTACAGGATATCTATGTCCTGTGAATACTGACCTATCAATAACGTTCAATGAATGTGTATAGCAATTGGCCATACCAATGCGATCCTCAAAAACTCTCCTATTACACCATAACACATCATAGAGCCGAACACATTGTTCCACCTCTATATTTCCCAGAAATGCAGCATCACGTAACGAGTCCTCTAGACTTCCGTTCGTAATCACACTGCCCACAAAACATGGAGAACCCCGCTCTACGGCTGGCGATATCTCGTTTAAAGTACAAATCACACCTACAATACTACTCCTCTGAATATGGTCATTGAACGCTACTTCTACTTCAGAATCTCCCCATTTAAATTTCAAACTCCCTACATCATAACATAAGTTACCAGATACTCTACTTAGCCACTCTGAACCCAAGATAACACTGAATACTAAATTTGGAATTACAAGGCAAATCTGCTTCTCTACATGATTATTAATTTTAATGTCTACTAAAACTTGCTTAGAAATTACTTTAGACCTCTTCCCAACAGCTGTGATAACAAAAGTGCTTTTAATTGGCATCTCCTCAAAATTTACTCCAGTTCCTTTCATTTTATCATAAAATGCACTACTTATGCAACTCTTCATACAACCACTATCAATTAAAACATCTGTGTACGCCTCGGACACGTTAAATTTAACTATGGGGCTCTTACTAACCACTTCCTGAATAATACCTTCATCATTTAGTTCATGTAATAATTCATTTCTTACATTTAGGTCATAGGGTTCCTGTATAATTGTATGGACAGGGCATGCTACAGACTGAGATTCTGACCTTACTTCGCAGCCTGGTTCGCGTTTAAAGAACCGCTACAGCTGGCCGTAGTACTACTAACTACTAAACTGGTCTGGTTGTTCTGGGCTGTGTTGTCATTGTTTGGCTGTATATTACTACCACTAGGCTGTCCTCTTCCTTGACCCCTATTCTGGTTGTAATTATTGTCATTATAATTTCTCCCTTCTCCCTTGATTTCCCCTGTAATCATTGTTCCTCCCTTGATTTCCCCTGAAATCATTGTTCCTCCCTTGATACTGATTACCATAGCCATTTCCTCTGTTCTGATTTAGCTGATTATTATTATTTCTATTTTGAGCATTGGCCCCTTCGCCACCGTTCCCTTGAACTTCTTGATGCCTGGCTTCATCAGGCCTATTATTATTATTACCCTGGTTCCGATTGAAATTGTCCTCATAACCCCCTCTCCCTAGTGCATCAAATGTGCTTAACAAATTTTCTACTTGTGATATTGTCTTTACATTCTGGATACAAGCAGCCTCCTTGATCCTATAGGGAAAGTGCCTAAGTAGCAACCTCACCACATCACTTTCCTCCTTCAAGCCATCCAGATATTTACACACTAATACCTGCCCTAAAAAGTATTCGGTCATGGTGGAGCTTCCTTTAGGGTTATATTTACCACACACTACTCCCTCACGATGCTGCGACTGAATAACCTCATTCCAGAACTTTTCACAGAATTTCATTTTGAAATCATTGATATCAGTAAACTTGTCTCTGTAGACAGCAAACCAATTCCTCGTTTCCCCCACAAACACTTGTTCTAAAATTTCAACTACCTGGCACCACTCAATACTAACATTTTCCAACCTCTCCCCGAATTTATTTTCTATAGTGTTCATGAACTCCATTGGGCACCCCTGTCGATTGCTGAACTTACCCAGTTCTACCTCCCTGTGTGTGCTATTCACAAAAACTGGCCTATTCTGACTATTTTCTTGCCTGATCCTAGCTTTTAATTTCAATTCTAACTCTGCGATTTTCTCCTCAGCCTTCCTCTCAATACTGTTTACTGTTAATTTAATGTTTCCTTCTGATTCTTCTACTTTATCATATAGCTTTGCTTGTTTCTCCTCAATCTTGCTAATGCTCTCTCTATTACTCTCTCTTAAATCATTTACTTCTGCAACTATTTGTGAGTGGACTTTCTCAATTCTACCCCCCAGCTGTTCCTTAACCTCTTTAGTAGCTACCTGAATTTTGTCAATTTCTCCCCCAATTGCTTTTTGACCTGCTGTGTTTCCAGTTGCACTAGTTCTTTTAAATTTTCAGCCTGTGTACTGATTCTAATTTCCAACTCCTCCTGTACTTTTCCTAATTTTCTGTCTACATCTGCAATAATCTCTTTAGCCTTTTCTTCCATCACCCCCCTGATCTCACCTCTAATCAGTTCGAATTTGTCACTCATTTCCCTACTGTTTTGTTCTAATTTAGCATTTAAAGTTTCAGTACTCTCTCTATTTTCCTTACTGTTTTGTTCTAATCTGGCGTTGTTTTGTTCCAGTTTTGCATTTAAAGTTTCAGTACTCTCTCTATTTTCCTTACTGTTTTGTTCTAGTTTAGCGTTGTTTTGTTCCAGTTTTGCATTTAAAGCGTCTGTACTCTCTTTATTTTCCCTACTGTTTTGTTCTAATCTTGCATTATTCTGTTCTAACTTTGCATTTAAGGCATCACTACTAACTTTGTTCTGATACATAAACTTGAGAAGTAAAGTTTTTAATTCTGGTTGGCCGCCTACACTCCCTGTTTCAGTATCGGGATTTACCTCCGCTACCCGGGTACTACCATCACTCGACATACTGCTCGTATCATCACTCTCCCGTTGATGACCACTACGTAACCTCATCTGTCTTTCTTTCTCATCCCCCATAATGATATACACTGATACAGACAAATAACCCCCAAAATACAGGCACAGAAATATATACCCTTCTCCTTCCACAAATGTTATTAGGTTTTCAGCCCCAAGTTGTCGGCGACAAATGTAATGGTTTCCTTTGCCTAAGCTATGTTGTTTTAATGGGCGCCAAGACCTCAATGCAATGCTGAAATCTAAATTTGTATTTAACAACGTCTAGCTCTGGCAGAACACCTTCAAGACTCTATTCACTCAGATCGTGGTATGATTTGATCATTAACCCAACAAACAATTGTATCAGGAGAAGGAATTGGTCTATATCTAATGCTACCTACTGAAAGCAAAGATTGCATTGTAAAAGAAATGAATTTATTATATAAAACAAGTATAGCAAAATTAATAATAATAAGTATAAAATTTAAATTGGAGCGTTGCGATTTTAATATTACCGATAGAAAATTACGTGAAAACGGAGTTTGATAAATTGATTTTACTCTTATTTCCAAGCTATGAAGTTACTGAAATATGAAATGTAAAACAACGAGAAATGAGAGATTGCGTATTTCTGCGTCATTTGCGCTTACCACTGGAAATTGCCAAAGCATTTCCCTCGTACTTGATGATGCTGTGTGCTTCCCAAGGTCTCCTGGACGTCGTCATCTCCGTCGAAATTTGATGATATTCTGGTAGATTAGATAATTCTATGGTCCGTAAATCGGACCCAAACACTCGTATAACCACACTGGTCAAGTTTTACCAAAGTTAGTCTTCCACTCCACGGAACATCGGAGCGACACGCACTTGCAACCGTACTCGGCAAGTTCTACACAGATAGTTCCCGTTTCACGGCGCGCTGAACGATATATGCACACGTCGGCTCCCCCACTCTTCAGCCGGCTTCAGCTTGCGTGGTCCTCTACTGATTGGCTGACCCCCACGCGCTATACTCCCCTTCTCTGGGTCATTACACTCGGCGGGAGGGTTCCGTTCCAACAATTCGCCTTTCCTGGACGATGCGAGCCCACTTGCGTAATACTTCCCGACAGGATTAAGCTTGTATTTGAATTCCCAGTGAGTCACGTCTCTCAAATACCCTAACTGACAAAACTCCGTAAAATTCCGTAATCAGATAATTTTCTATGATATCATAGTTCGTAATAATTTGCTTGATAGCGTTTTCTAAGACATAGAAAACCTATCTGTATGCTTATAATTTTTATAAAATGCTCCGAAAATATCTTAATAATAATTATAATAAATTAATAATAATAATAAATTAACAAGAAAAATTCTCTTGGCTGAACAATTTGCCGCGTAAATAAATATAGAATGGCTTCCTACTGACTTATGCCAGTTGCATAAAAACCCCTCGAAAAACACGTTACAACCCCAAATCGGAGAAGATGATGAACCTTTCCTCGGTTTCAATGTGACGCCAGTGGATGATCATGATAGAACGACTGTCGAAACATCCCATACTACGCCTCAATTGATACAAGGACCTGGTCGACCCAAGATTCTGCGAACTGGAAAAAGGGGAAGACCGAAGAAACTTTTTCAAACAAATCTCCAAGATGTGGAAGAGCAAGATGAAGACGAGGAGATTTTTCTAGCAGAGATTCCATTCAAGGAGGCAATAACAGGACCAAACTCTAACAAGTGGCATGGTGCCATGGTCATGGAAATGGAATCTATCCTGAGAAACAATACATGGGTGCTGGTGGATCCTCCCCGTGATGCCAAAGTCATCGGATGCCGGATGGTGCTGCGCGATAAACTAAAACCTGATGGAACACTTGAGAAGAGGAAGGCCAGGCTGGTGGCTCAAGGTTTCAACCAGGAGTATGGAATCAACTACTTTGACACGTTCGCACCGGTGGCACGAATGGAATCAATTCGATTGATGGTTTGTCTCGCTGCCAAGCTCGGTGTAAAAATCAGACAGTACGATATCACAACGGCTTATCAGTATGGTGACCTAGACGAGGAAATATTCATGAAACAACCGAAGAACTTCAGGGAGATGTTAGAGAGCATTGCGATGTCTGGAACTGACGACGAAACCAAGGAGAAGGCCAAGAACATGCTTCGCCAGTTGCAGGGAGGCGACAAGGTCTGCTTACTACAAAAATCACTGTACGGATTGAAACAGGCCGGTAGAAACTGGTATGCCAAGCTGCGTGAGGTCTTGAGGAAGTGCGGTGCCAAACCAACCACATCGGATCCGTGTCTATTCCAAATTTGTTCCGGAAATAACATAACTCTGATTGCCGTTTACGTTGACGACATGATGGTGCTGTCAAAATGCAAAAAGACGATCGCCGAGATTTCCAGAGTCCCGAGTGAAAATTTCAAGGTCAAGGACTTAGGATTGGCCAAACACTTCCTAGGCATCGAACTAATCCAGGAGACCGGATGTATAGCCATGCTACAGCAGGGTTACATTGAAGAGCTTCTCCAACGCTACGAGATGGCCGACTGCAACCCTGTAGTCACACCACTCGACCCTGGAACGAAATTGAGCAAAAATGGGAATCCCAGTACTGACGAGTTGAAGTTGCCTTACCGCGAATTGGTAGGCGCGCTGACATATCTGTCGACAACTACACGCCCGGACATTTCGTTCGCTGTCAGCTACCTGAGACAGTTCAACAATTGCTTCGGAGTCGAACATTGGAAAGCTGCCAAGAGAGTGCTGCGGTACTTGAAGGGGACTTCGAACATCGGGCTGATTTACGAAGCAGACACCGAACCAATCCAAGGATTCGTCGACGCCGACTGGGGAAGCTGCCAAGAAGATAGGAGGTCCTACATAGGGTATGTGTTCCTGCTCGGCGGATGCCCTATATCGTTGGACTCAAGAAAACAAAGAACCGTGGCCCTTAGCACCACGGAGGCCGAGTACATGGCCTTGTCAGAGTGCACCAAGGAAGCTGTGTACTTACGTCGATTTCTGCTCGAGTTAGGCTTCAAAGACTTAGCCACTATGTTCATCTTTTGTGATAATCAAAGTGCAATTAATTTGGCAAAGAACGCGATGTATCACAGTAGAAGCAAACATACTGATATCAAACATCACTTTGTTCAAGAGTTTAGTGCTTTTCAGTCGGTCAACACGAATGTACCCAAAATAATAATAATAATAATAATAATGTTATTGGTTTTACGTCCCTTTTAACTACACTGGCTTTTAGAGACGCCGGGGTGCCGGAATTCCGCCCCGAAGGGGATCTTTAACGTGCCAGTAAATCTACTGACACGGCTCCCTCGCATTTGCGCACCCTCAAATGCCAGCTGACTGCGCCAGGAATGTACCCAAAAGAGATGGGTTATGCCCTAATCCTGAAATAAATTACATGAGATTAATAAAACACTAGGATGACCAGTTTCGATCGTCAAGCGATCATCATCAGATCCATTACACTTAGGCTACAACATGTATGTTTGAAATACAGGTGAAAATATTTACAATATGTACAATTATTTAGTTGCAGTATTGGTACTGCAACTGTCAGTGTATGCTAAATGCAGTATATATGTTAGGTGAAATGCTAAATGGTGATAGCTATCCGTAGATTGTACTTTAGAGAGATTATATGGTTGTAAACTATGGTTAAACTATAAAATTTTAGGCTAACTACTTATCTGATTGTCTTCTGTACAACAGCTACTCGCAGTTTTCGTGCTCACTGGAACTCACTGTGCGGTAGACTGCGGTGGTTATCTTAACGACTGGTTTTTCCCTGCTTTCTCCTCCCTGCTCCTACGTGCTGTGGGGAGTGATAGCGATGTGTTTATGTGAGATGTTGCCAACCTAGATAAGATGTATGTTATTGAATGAGGTGGGTCTACAATTATTAAAGACCGTGGATTAGCCCTCGCCACGCATGGAGCATAACCCATTCGAACTAAGCGTTGACGGTCTTATGAGGACGTCCCGGCACCTTTAATACTGCCGCGAATATGGGCCTTGGTTTATTGCAGAAGAAAAGTACATCGTACACCTGATCCAGATAACATTTACCTATTAATAACCCCCTAATTTCCCCCCTTTTTTTTATCTAGCTTGGCTGTGTCGCTAAATTGTGTTTTGTTTCCGACAGGGTGTGTTTTTTAGTAGCGTGAAGAGGGGTGAGCTCTCCATGAACGTGTGTTCATTTAGATTGTTGGGATTGTTTCGTTTGGCTAGGTGTATCTCGATTGCTTCCTTTATGTCAAGAGCTCTGCCTTTCGATTCGTGATGGATTATTTTAAGGTCCGACTCTATGTTGGTAAAGCTGTGCCCTGCGTCACACATATGTTCGCACACGGCTGAATGTGTTCCGTATCTTATCGCATTCCTATGTTCATTATAACGTGTGTCTACTCGCCTTCCACTCTGCCCGATGTAATTAGCTTGACAATCGGTGTCTTGGCACGTTATAGAATATACCCCTGACCTTGAATACGGGTCACGTTTATTTAGATTACTATAATTGTACATATTGTAAATATTTTCACCTGTATTTCAAACATACATTTTGTAGCCTAAGTGTAATGGATCTGATGATGATCGCTTGACGATCGAAACTGGTCATCCTAGTGTTTTATTAATCACATGTAATTTATTTCAGGATTAGGGCATAACCCATCTCTTTTGGGTACATTCGTGTTGACCGACTGAAAAGCACTAAACTCTTGTTTACTAAGGCAACACTGAAAATATGGCTTCAAACACCACAATCACTTTGTTCGTGAAGTCTTCGAGTGAAAATTTTTTGTTTTGAAGTATATCTCTACGAACGATCAAGTTGGTGACTTTCTCACAAGAGTTTAAGTCGAATGAAACATGAACGTTGCTTGTAGTTTTCTGGTTTGGAGAGTGTAAAGATTGTATGAACCTCTACTTGAGGGGAAGTGTTGTAACTTTGGTGGTTTTAATCTTATTTATCAAGTATGCGGTTCTATACATGTAAGGTGCTGCCACCTGCCCTTTATGGTTCAGTTTGTCTAAAGCCCGCGCCATGTTCGCACATGTTTAGTTTGAGCGGTTCCGCTATTGCCAATCCATGTACATCAGTTCGTTATTATTATTAAACTCACATCAGTTCGCTTTTCTTATATATATCTGGTTTCCTTATATCCTCTTACACACACCATAGGGAGTTATTAAGCTGCTCAAACCATATTTTTCGAAAGTGGCATCTTAAGTTCCCGAAATATAGGGCGTTACATATATGTAACGCTAGGCGCTTGTGTTGTCAAAACCCTTACTGCATATTCTGAATGGTGATTTATAAATACAAAATGTACCAGTTTCATATTTGTTGCTAAATACTTATCTTGATAATATTACACTTTAAGAAGCACTGCGCAAGTATTTTGACACCTTTGAACCTTCGATCATATAGTGGAGTGACTAGTTACTTGGAGTGGAACGGCATGAAGCATGATTTTACAGTCCCACATCACATTTACAACATGCAGTGCGGACACTGCTTACACACAATTCACCGGCACACCGCCTCCACTTATGTCCTGAGACGTTGATGACCAGATGATCACGTCCATCATATGTCGCGGCCCTATCCTGCACGTGCTGTTGACAGCCGCCTGGCGCCACGTGGTTCTACGCCGTACGATTTCACGCAGATTTGTGCCACTTCCCTCTTGAACTTCAGTTGAGTTGCCCTTGACCGTGATATCATAATGAGGTACCATACGTTTTGGAGACTCTCGTCAAGAAGCCAAGAAAATATGGCCAACCGTCACTTTTTGTTTCTTATTGATACATGATATCAGTTCACATTTTTATCCATAAGGTTCGTTCCGCCCATGAATTTGTTATAGGTGCCGATCTGGAGAGGACGTGGGATTGTAACTATTTTTCTTTACAGCCACATAGAACCTTCTGACCTGGTCGAGGGGGGAAAAACAGGGAGAGTCTTGGAGGCAAGAGTTACTGTGCTGCTTTCATGCCAGCGAGCTATTATTATGTCGTCATTACTCCTTTTCCACTTCCTCCAATATTTCTGCCAAGGTCAGACTTCTAAATAATAATTATGTTATTGGATTTACATCCCTTTTAACTGCTCTGGCTTTTAGAGAATTTTGGCCCGAAGGGGATCTTCAACGTGCCAGAAAATCTACTCCCTACTCGCTCCCTCGTATTTGCGCACTCTCAAATGCCAGTTGACTGCACCAGGATTCGATCCTGCAAGGTTAGGCACAGCAAGCGAGAACTTTGCCGCTAAGCCACGCAGCCAGTCTAGACCTCTGAAATATCTAAATAATTCTCGTATTGTATTTTCTGAAACACTGCCTACAGCCAGATATCTTGGCCAAGGTATGGTCTTGAATACGGTACTGGCATAAAAAATATGCAACGGTGACATAAAACATATTATATGAAAGCATGCACTGTTAAAAAGAGCTGTATATGGAAAAACGTTTTGTGTATAAATGCATGAAATGTATTCTAACTAATTTCAGATGAATGTGCTACAGAAAATATCTTGCCTTACCACTGACCCGGGCATGAGCAGGTATAAAGACACACGTAAGATATGTTACTGAATAATAAATATATATGTTTACTACCATAATCCTGAAGACAAAGTAAACTATCTCCATTTTACACAATAATTTAGCATGCCGTACCTTTTGCGGCATGCCATCACGACGTGAGAAACAAACCACGAAATGCATCCAATTGTTGGGACATCACCCAAGACATTCCCTAATGACTAGTGTGCGGGAAATGAATGAATAGAGATTCCTTGAACATATACATGTGAAGTTTGAATACCCTTAACTGGCAAAGGTCCTGTAGAGCATTAAATGCAATGACCGGTACTGCGTTACCATATGGTAACGCTAGGCGTTTATGGGTTAAGAACCATTTACCTGTAGAAGAAGTGGGAATTCATGGAAAACCACTTCCAGGATGCCTGAGATGGGAATCGAACCCTCCTGTTCGCAATTTTGCTTCACGAGGCTGAGTGTATCCCATTCCAACCCTCACACCAAAATTAAAAGTTCTTGGCAGAGCCGGGAATCGAACTCAGACCTCTGGAGCAACATCCAAGCTACACCACAAGGTGGTAGTTTTAACAGTTTACAGAAACTACCACCTAGTTGCCTTTTCTGTAGGTAAATTTATAATTTTCACCCACTTTTTCAGGCATGTATCTCCACTAATATATTTGGGAGGAATGATAGATTCTTTCACATTAGTCACATTAGTCACAGCAGAGACATGCATACTGTCAAACACAATGCATAGAAGTTTGGTTGCATTCATATTGGAAGACCTGAAAGCTGTTTTAAGGATAAAATTTGCTCAGATTATCAGAAAGTCTCATTAAAGATAAAATGGAAAACAAGCATTAATTCAGAGACTGATTTAGGCGAGTAAATACGGCAATATGGAAATAGGACTAATACAATGAAAGGTATGTGTGGGCGGAGATGGTGGAGGTGGTGGTGGTGTTGATCTTGTCAATAACAACAACAATAAATAATAATAATAATATTAACAAAATTGTAAAATACCTGTATATAGCTCTCCCACTTTCCATAAATACCCAATCCAAGGCAAAATCGACTTGTCGGACAAATGGTGATAACGTGCCGACCACTATATGAGCGATATGCAGCACAACCTGAGGACACTCTCTCATGATACTGCAATAACAAGACACATGAGGTGATCACTGTTCATAGTAACAATCATAATACAGGAACTTACAGGTAAATATATCATATGCTAACACTCACTTACTTGTAGATAGTGCTTTTGGAAAGTAAAGCTATTCTTGAAAAGTGCTTAGCACGAATGTTGAAGAAACTTGGTTCTCCTGTTAGAACTGCCAGCCCACCAAGTATCTCACCAGGGTATGCAATGAACACATTGACTTCCTCTTGAGAGTCGGACATCTTTTGTGACACCATCAAGGACCCATACAACAAGTAGATTAATGCACAATCCTATTAGGAAGGAGGAGGGGAAAAAGAAAGCTATTAACATCAAGCAAACACCACAGTCAAACTTCTAAAATGTGCACTCAAAAATATACACTTTTGCTATTGTTACTTTGATTACAGATTTGGAACTTTGTTCATCAGCCCTGTGTACTTTGTGACTGTGTGCTTTTTGTCTGATAACGTGTGTTATAGTTCCCTCACTTTCCTGGTTAATGAGCGGCGACTCAAAGGTAAGGCAGTAGCACGTGCCGGCAATAACCATTGTTAGCTACTGACCAATAGCTGACAGTTGTTCACCAACAGAACGCTTTCTCTATCCCTCCTCGTGGACTCCAAAGTCCCGACCTGGCAGATAGCTCGTGTCTCATGCAGGTATCAGGTGCCCAGTGTTGCACATCTACACGTAGTTCTGTACAGTCGCTCCTTGTTCTCAGTGGCTACGGTAGAAAGTTGACAACACTGTGCCCTGGCTCCAGGCAGCCATGTATTGTCAACAAATATGCCCAGCTAGATTTCAAAGGCGAGCCGCACGTTAACGAGGAAAGTGCACGAACTTTATGTGATAATGTGTGTAGTTGTAATTATTAGAGTCTTCAAATATACAGTACCATCCCGGCATTTGCCTGGAGTAAGTATGGAAATACCACATTCAGGATGGCCACTGTCAGAATTTAGATTTGAACCTTGGATCTCACAACTACAGCTCCCCATTTAAGTCATGATGCTATGCCTCTGGGTACCAAGAAAATAAGCATAAAAGAAGGGACCTTATCATAGTTTTCAGACACTGATATCACTCCACCTAGGGTCTAGAAAGCATCAAAAAGATGGCAGTTTCCATTTAAATTGGACAACTATTTGTGATACCACCACATAGTATGGTATAAAAAGACAGATCTAAGAAAGAGCAAAAAATTAGGTACTGTTACTTTTTATTTTATATAGATACTATACTCTGCTGATTAATCTTCTACAAAGGACGCCTTCTTGCAAAGTTTCCAGGACATGTATCGCCGATCTCAGCATTGCATAGTAACGGGCGGGGACTATTTCAAAGGACAATAGGGTCACTGTCGTGCATTATTCATCTATGTTGATAGTATAGGACTATTCACCGAACTTTATTATGTTGTATCAGTAGCGGCTGGCGGATAATTGTTCTGGGTGTTGCACTATTTTCATTAAGGTGGTTCAAGGGCACCAGCAGGATTTTTTCTAGGGGTGGGGGTGGGGGGGATGTATTATTTTTTTATTTTGTTGCCTACATGTCACTAGGTGATATTGAGACTTACACCCCCCCCCCCCCCCCCGCAATTTTCGTTTAATTTCTTACTTGCTTAGTGACATTCATTATTTGGCTGCTCTTAAATCGTTCAGTGCATAGTCTTTATGGCATAAATGGGAGGATTTTTTTAAAGTTCAGAGTTGTTGTCCATAGGAGTTCGCTTTTATTTGTGAATCATCGTCATAATGTTCATTTTTTAAAACAGGCAAAAGGTAGTTGTATCACCATGTAGGCCTATCGACAAAAATAACAAGAAGTTCCGTGAAGAACTATACAGCCTACTTTTCATGCCAATGATTATTCTACAGTATATGAACCTATATAGAATAATGACGAAATTAAGTTGGTAATATCGAAATATCTAATTAGTTCAAAATATACCTGGTATAATGTAGCCTAATAGAGCACTACAGTTGGCAGCCCTGGTGACAGAATATATTCTTAGTTCCACCTCTTAAGGTACAGAATACAAAATTTGGTTGAAGTCCAATGGACGTTACATGCAGTTAGACACAGGATCTATCAGCACGCGTAAAAGTATGTTGCCAACAATACCATGCGTGTGCTGGTCAGAAATAATCTGAATTATTATGATATCTTGTTGTGCCAATTTTGGATGAAATCCATTTGTTAGTATAGAAGTTACATGTATTTTAAAATTGGACATATCAGCAGGCATAGAATCATGTTGGCAGCACTGCCTTGTATTAATTACTCCAAATTAATCTAGAATGTCAGGTGCTATACGTGTGCAAAGTATAGAGATGTTGGCTTGCATACTTTCTGATATATTGATATTAGGGTAAAAAGAATATAGACAGCATTTATTAACAGTTGGCAGCCCTGATTGCTCTTAACAATACTTATAGTCATGTCTGTTATGGTACACATATCACATACGAAATTTGGTTGAAATCCAACTGATAGTATAGAAGTTACATGTATTTAAAAATTGGTACTATCAGCAGGCTTATAATCATTTTGGTAGAACTGACGTAAATATGTTACTCCAAATTAATCTAAAGTGTCAGAATATACGTGTGCATAGTTTAAAGCTGTTGGCTTGCATACTTTCTGATATATTGGTATTTGGATAAAAAAAAATAGACAGAGCAATTATTAGCAGTTGCCAGCCCTGGTGGCTCTTAAGAATACGCTCAGTCATATCTGTTTATGTACAGATATTACATACAAAATTTGGTTGAAATCCAATTGATAGTGTAGAAGTTATATGCATTTAAACATTGGACCTATCAGAAGGCTTAAAATTATTTTGGCAACACTGTCATGGTTGGCCTCCTGCAAATTAAAATGAAATAGTATTATCTACAATTGTGCCAATTTTGGAATAGCTCCCATGCATATCTTGCAAGATATCCAACATGGAGCTCAAATTTCTAGTGCATTTTTTCAGCAGTTGGTAGCACTGACATCATTTTCAAATATGGACGTGAGCTATTCCGGTGCACATCTTTACTCATACTAAATTTGGTTTTGATTGCTGCAGCCGTTTAGGAGTTGATAGGGGGGGACACATACACAGCCAGACAGACAGACAGAAGGACAGACGGACAGACAGACAGACAGACAGACAGACAGACACACATTTTCCCGGATCGATCTCATAAGACTACTTTTTCCTCATTTTTGCAAAATGTGAAAAGTAGGCTAAAAATCAAGCAGTTCATTAAAATAGTATTGTTAATCCAGTTTGGCGATGTTTTAAATAACTGAAGATATTGTCAAATAATCCCAAATTAGTAAGTTAAATAAAACTGTGGAATTATCCCTACATCTAAATCAGTTAGCCATCAGTAACTTCACTTTATGAAATAAACTGGTGTGACAATGAACAATCGAAATATTCTCGGGATTTCAGGGGGTGGGGACATGGCCCCTCCTTGCCCCACCCCACCCCCTCCCCGTACCTCCTGCGGGCACCCATGATGTGATAGGGTAAAAGACTGCTTGATATCGGAGAAAACTGTATTCAATTGCGCGGTAAAACGGATTTACCTCATTCATAACGAATGCCGCAGTTCAGAAACATCACAATTTCATCGGATTGAAATTGGATTATAAGTTAGTCTAAATGAAAACCTTCACGAGAACAAAACAACGTAAGTTATATAGGAGGGCGAGAGCTGCGAGTGTCACAAGTTCACGCGCAACATTGACGAAGCATCTCGGATGTCTCCGGCCGCGCCTGCGCCTCAGCTCCTGGTTGCAGTCAGCGGGCAACGACCAGCCGTGTTAACTGTTGGGATAGGGCTTACTCGGTCTAGCATCTCTGCTATACCCTTCACTATTGAGATCTGGTCGGTGCTTGGGGCTGGCAACGACCAAACGGACGAGCGCTCCTGGACGGCTGGCGCGCCTCGCTTTCTCTGTCAGTTCACAGTAACTTACTATAAGATTTCCTGAATTATTAAAGAACAGAATTATGAATTACTATACATATAGAAGGAAACATTCAACTTTTATACTAGAAATATTATTACGGAATTAGTTGTTTTTCATGAATTAATCTGGTCGTTGTGCAACACTGCAACCTTATTACCGGCCGCCACTGTGTTGTATATGAAAATCAGCAGAGGTGGCGAGCACTTGAACACCACACTTTGGAAACTGGAGTAGGAGAATGAGAATGATGATCATAGCAAGTGCATTCAAAAATTGAAGTACCGTACAATAAGCCAATGAAAACATTTAGATCATTCAAAAAGAAAGGAAAGAAGGGAAAAATAATGCTGGAAAGTACACAACTGGAAACAGTAGACCAGTACAAACATCTTGGGTGCATCATTTCAAGTGAAAACAAAATACAACATGAGATTAATAGCCGAACTCAAAAATCAGCTCTGTCCTATCTTCAAGTTGGGAATCTTCTCTGGAATGAACAAGTTCCCTTACGATCAAAACAGATCCTCTTTCAATCATACTTCACCCACATAAAAAAAAAAAAAAAATGGTTTAGAAACCTGCGCAACAACTAAACAAGTGGTTAACAAACTCCAAGCCGCAGAAATGAAGTCCCTGCAAACTATGGTCCAGAAAACAAAGAACGACAGGGTAAGGAATGAAAGAATAAGGGAAGAAGCAGGTGTGTACCCAGTCTTGAATGAAAGAGTGACACGGGCTCGTTTGAAATGGTTTGGCCATATCAAATGAATGGAAGATGGTAGGATAGCAAATCATTGGCTTTAGACAGTGAATGTTGGAAAAAGACCAGTAGGAAGACCTACGAAGAGATGGCTGGACCAAGTGAAAGAGGATATAGGAACAAGAGGAGTAAACAGGGATACAGTTCTGAGAGAAGAGTGGTACATGGACATGCAAAAGTGGAGAGCACTTGTATACCACACCTGGGCAACTGGAGTGGATAACCGATGATGATGTTGATGATGAATGCAAATGCTTTAAACTGCACTTGAAACATTTTTCTTAATCTTGCTCAACTGACTTACTTTGTACACATTTTAATTTTTTCTGAACAGTTGTGAAACTGTGCTTCAGATGTTTCAGGTAAGATCAGAGGCCAAATTTTCAAAATATTGAAGAAAAAAAATTGTTTGCATTATACAGGGTGTCATTTATGTACTTGAGTACCTTTAAGGGGCGTGTAGGGGTTGGGTATAGGATCAATTTGAGATAGGGAACCTGGAGTCGTAACGGCCTCCTAACCCCAGAAAACGGGTTTGCTTCAGGCCCTCCGCCCCTGTAAAGTAGGCAAGCGCGCCATGTGTTACTCCAAGGTCAGGCACTCTTTCGCTGTCAACGGTCTTGGCGCAACCACCGCTCAACGCTGTGTTAGCCGAGAGGATAGCGGCGAGGCGCGGTGCCCCGGTGGTCCCGGGTTTGTTTCTCCTGGGGTGCCATGCCTTCATCTTTATCTTTTTATTTATTCTTTAGAGGGGTAGGAGGGGGCTTAGTCACATGATTAGGTCACATGGCACAGAGACTAAAAAAAAACCATGTTTCGAGACAACTGCCTGTCCCTTTTTCAAGGTTTGTCAAGGAAGAAAGAAGGAATGAGTAAACAATGGGATAAGGTAAGAGCACCTAAGCCTAACAGTGACCCTATAGCTGACATTTGCCGCTTCAAAACAACATAATAAGGTTACAAATAGCAACATTAGGATTTCTGAACGTTTACCAGCTTCTCATGTATATTGGCAACACTGCACTCTGGTCTTGTGATTTAGCAATGCATTTGTTCAAGATGGATGCCATGATGGAAGCATGTGGTGTATGAGGTGGCTGATATTTGGCGGGCTTTCTTATGAAAATGGTAAGCTTACAAGTTAATTTCTAAAGATTATAAACTAAGCTACTGAATATAATTTTATATGAATACTGGGCCTAATTGATTCAGAAAGTTTCAAATCATTGTGTAAGCATGTTTTTATCACTTATTTGAGGTTAAGAAACCTCACAGTTGGGTGTTAGGTATTGGTGCATAGATTATATTCACTGTTCCCATGCCTGGCACTAAGTGTCGGGCTTTGGTACATTCTAAAATAGGGTATCCTGGCCTTATAGTCGCTATTTATTGTTTCAGATGTTCATTTTTAGGAACTAATACAAATCTGGGTGATGCTGTTGATGCTGGACCAATAGCTAACATGGGGTGCCAGGCATTGGATCAACCATAAACTGCCAATAATTTCTGTTCCTAAAGCTGACAGGTATGAATATTCAAATCATTAATCAAGCTGAAATTGTTGTAATTTAACATCATTCACTGACAATGTGTGATCTAGTATTATTCTGTTTTTCATTCAGATTCTGCCCAGAAATAACATTACAATGGCTCCTAAGGAGAAGAAAATTTTGAAGTACTCCCCTCAACAAATGAATGATGCTATCGATGCTGTAAGAAGAGGGACTCCAGCTGCTAAAGCTTTCGGGGTACCTAGAATTACACTCTGGTGTAAGATAAAAGGTAAATATCCAGAAAACAAGGGGATGGGTCCACCAACAGTGTTAACAATAGAGGAAGAGGAATTGCTCGTTAAATGGGTGTTTCAGATAGCCAAAGCTGGATTTCCGTGTACAAAAGTTCAATTACTTGACAGCGTAGAATTGATAATGAAGAAGTTAAATAGGCCTAACTCATTCACAGACAACAGACCGGGAAGGAAATGGTATGAAAGCTTTTTAAAGAGGCATCCAGATATATCAGAACGAGTTTCACAAAATCTTTGCAAATCCAGGCAGACTGTCACAGAAAATAACATTAGGTCATGGTTTGGAGAAATTAAGCAGTATTTGGAATGTGAAAACAACATTGATATTCTGGAAGACCCAGATCGAATCTTCAATTCAGATGAGACTGCTTTTTTCTTGTGTCCTAAAGGCGGTAGAGTACTTGTTCAGAAAGGTGAAAAGGCTGTGTATAATTTCACCAAAAATGATGAGAGAGAATGTCTTACGGCTTTAGAAACAGCCAATGCGTCTGGTACTTTAACACCACCTATGGTGATATATTCTTACAAACGTATCCCAGCTTCCATAGCTAATTCAATGCCGAATAACTGGGGAATAGGCAGATCTGAATCTGGGTGGATGACCGGAGAAACATTTTATGAGTACGTTTCAAATGTGTTCCATCCATGGCTAGTGAAGACTAACATAAAATTGCCAGTTCTACTTTTTGTTGATGGGCATGTTTCACATCTTACAGAAATGCTCAGTATTTTCTGTTCCGAAAATGGTATTATTCTGGTGGCATTATATCCCCAATCTACGCATATTTTACAGCCCCTGGATGTGTCCGTCTTTCATCCCCTTAAGAGTGCTTGGAGAAATGGAGTGCAACACTGGAGAATAGAGCATAATGGCCAAAGATTAAAGAAGGAAGATTTTGCTCCTCTTCTAGATAAAGTGATTAAAGAATCTGTGACACTGTTGACTGTGAAGAATGGGTTTAAGGCATGTGGACTATACCCATTTAACCCTGATGCTATAGAATATGAGAAATTCATGAAGAAATCCGGAAGGTTGGTAGAGCAAACTCATGATAGATCTACAAATGATCCAAATATGAATGGTTATTTGGCATTCCTGGAACAGAAGATTGGTCCAGAGAAAACAGAGATATTTTCTCAGTCTGGTAATACATGGACAGGTACAATTGAGGATACAAATCTATTCTACTTGTGGAAGTCGATCAAAGAAGAAACTGCTCAGAAGAATGCTAGCAGTAATCAGAAAGAAACGCCGAGAAATGATACTCAGACTGTTGATAATAGGGATAACATGACACCTATCCCTAGCACATCAAATGCTACTCCAAGCAAAGTTCCACAGCAACATACAGGCAGTAATTCTCAATAAGATTTCAACATTAATTCATGTGGCCAAATAATTCCTTCCCCATTCAAGAAGGCCTTATTTTGGCCCAACCAATCAAGCACACCTAAGAGTAGACTTAAGGAGAAGATTCCATCAGTGGTAACATCGGATGAGTGGAAGAAGTATCATGCTAAAAAGAGGGGAATGAAGGAACGTACTCAAAAAGAAAAGGAGGAAAGAAAAAAGAGAAGAGAATAAGAAGCAAAAGGAAGCAAGAAAGGTTCAAATAATTCACAGTAAAAGAAAGAGAGACCACTCAGATGATTCATCTGATTCTTCAGTCGATATGGTGTTGGAATCAGAAGGTGAAGGAGATGACTGGTGGAAAAATTCATCTGCATCTACCAGTTCTAATGAGGTAACCCATGCAAAAGAAAATGATTATGTAATTGTGCAGTATGAGGGGGAATTCTACCCTGGAAAAGTATTGCGTGTTAGATCAACAGCAGCTTACATTAAAGTAATGTTGATGAGTTCCTGCGGTTGGAAGTGGCCACAAGTAGAGGACAAACTTTGGTATGATTTTAAGGACATTTTAGGAACAATTGACAATCCAATTTACGACTCTAAGAAACAAGTGTATCATGTAAAGGAGATTACTAAATACCAAAATTAACAATGTCACATTCAATGAAGAGAGTACACGCCTTGTTCTGTTAATTTAGTAAAGTCTGTAATAACCTGATGTTACTTATGGTGATGTATTGTTCATATCTATCTATTGTTTTAAACAGTATTATTGAAGGCAAACAATATTGTTGTTGAATTGTACAATAATGTACCGTATTGTTGTATTTTCAAAATGATATGCAACATTTGGACACTTAAAAATATTTTAGAAAACATGTTAGCTTAAGGTACATCAATATGTCAGCCATTGGAACACTCAATTTTTTGGCATGTCAGCTATTGGTGCAAGTGACTAGTAAATTTTATAAATAATAAAAAAAATAGGAATACATGAGTTAACTAAATTTTGATTCATTCTCCTTCAAATGCAGAGCTTAGCCTTCTCCTCAATCACTAAATCATCTTCCACCATCCATTTTCCTGCTTGTAAATGACGATAATCTAATATTTACTTTTTAAAGTGTTAGGCATAGGTGCACTTACCTTAGCCTCCATAGATAATTGGTATAAGATAGGAAGCCATGTCGGCTAACGCAGCGTTGAGCGGTGGTCGCGCCAAGACCGTTGACAGCGAAAGAGTGCCTGACCACATGGTAACACATGGCACCCTTGCCTACTTTACAGGGGCGGAGGGCTTGAAACAAACCTGTTTTCTGGGGTTAGGAGGCCGTTACAACCCCAGGTTCCCTATCACAAATTGGTCCTATACCCATCCCCTACCCGCACCTTAAGGGTACTCAAGTACATAAAATGACACCCTGTATAATTTTTTGGACTTTTCTGAATATTTTGGTATACTATTTATCATAAAAATCTAATTATAAATATTCTATACTGAGTTTTTAAAATTATGTGTCATGACTGCAAATATGGCCTCAGGGCATCACACTGGAAAACTGTTCATCTACAAAATATTATGCGATCTAGAAGGCTGTGTTGTGGTTTGGATTATTTCTTTGTGGATTGTTCTGCTATTCATTCCTTGGAGTTCTAGTGATTGTCCTTTGTTTATCTTCAGTCTGATTTAGAGATGGGACTGTCGACTACTTTTAACCATCGACTGACTAGTCATTCATTGGAAGAAACTACCGACTAGATAGTCGACTACTTTCAGCCGGAAGGTTACCTGAATTCGCATTGCTCCTAAGCGTGTTGTTTCTTGTATTCGACTGAAAGTAGTCGCTTCTAGGTAGCGTACAAAGCACTGCAAGCCGTTACCCACCGAGTTGAGTCGTACCAACAGATGAAAATCAAACTTCTCCTTAGCCCACCTATTTTTGCAGACGTTAGTTTGGACTACGCGACACTCGGCAACATGCAATTGGTCAATAATTTATTTATTTTTACTGTGCTTCTAAATGGTGGTTTACGTCATGTAGAGTGCAGCCATTATTAGCAATGTTGCACATTTCATTTAATGCAAATTGTCTGAGTAAATGTTCCCCGATATTGGTACAGAGCACATTACCTATATGTACTGTGGATAAGTGAAGTAATAGAGCAATACTTAATTAACCTAAGAGTAAATTAAATCACTATAACTGAGGGGGAGTTCTTAAGTACCGGGAACAATATCATAGCCAACATTGAAATAATCACACTTCATATTTTAATGCCACAAAATAAATGTAAAATATGTCCATAGAGTCATAAATAAGTTATGTGTTCACTAATTCAATCCTCTCTGAAGTACTAAGAACGAGTTGAAATACGACTTGAACAAGAAAACTACGGCCTACAGTAAATACACACGAAAATAGAGCACTTTAGAACAGCAACGAGAGCGAACTTTCAGTGGAGATGTTGGCAACAATGCAAATACAAAGTTTCTTTAATGCGCGTGCTTTCCTTGCGCTTCATCCACGAGTTGAGACAATAATTGACGATCAGAACGTAAAACTATCCGAGCGCTTTCTACATGTTAAAAGTTAAAACACAATTGGGTAAGTCGTTTGCAAACGACTTGTTTATGTTACAGTGAGTAGTCGTTGGATTCATTCAACTGTTTTTTAAAAGCAGTCAAACAAGGCGATGGATTTAACTTTTTTCAGTCGACTGCTGCGATGCTGCCCATCTCTACTAAACCAATTGATGACCAGAATCAATTTGAGCGTACACGCCCTCCGACTTGCTATACGCATGCTATTTATTTTGGATCCCAATATAAAATATTTTCTGATTTAATTTTCCTGGAAAAACTATTCTATGTTTGCATCGATCATTACCATCACGCTATGGGGAGAATTTCATAATATTTTTCTTGTAATTCATTTATCCCGTGGCAGAATAAATGAATGAAGTTCAATCATAAAATATATAGAACTCTAATTCATAATTGGTAAGCCCATGTTCAAGCCATGTATAATTCAGGAATGTACTCAATTCTCATAATGGTTTATATACTGTGTTAAGGAGTTCAAACAGAACCCAAATATTGAATGCTTAACCTTTCCAATAACATACATATATATTTGGACAACTGGATGAAGGCTATTTCTTTGAAATAATCCACGAACTGTATAAAACTATAGGCACCTACAGGTATACTTAACTTATTAATTAAAGCTCTACAATAAATATACCACACAATTGTAGCATGAAGTTATCCTGAAGAAGCCGTTTGATTCGAACGACTACTTGAATTCGAATGATTCCATTCGCTTGGAATTAGTCATTTGCAAACGACTTGTTTAATTTGAATGATTCCAGCGATTGCTTTGGGATCAGTCGTTCGCAAACGACTTGTTTATGATACGGCGCAGATACGGCGAGTAGTCATTGAATTCATTCGACTGTTTTCAGTTGACTGCTGCCCATCTCTAGTCTGATTACAACCTATAATTACTGTATGTAAACAAACGATTCATAGTATTTCCAACCTAGTATATTCAGAATGACTAGACCCAAAGGTATTTTTAAGAAATGGAAAAACAAAGGCAACAAATATTATAGGAATGTGTCTGAAGTTGTAAATAGTGAAAATGTTAGTAGTGAAACCCAGGATTGTAATGGTGTGAATAGTGAAAATGTTAGTAGTGAAACTCAGGATTGTGATGGTGTAACCAAATTTATTCAGTTACAGTAGCTCACCCTCGGGTTTTTGCCTT
Source organism: Meconema thalassinum (assembly GCA_946902985.2). Lineage (NCBI taxonomy): Eukaryota > Metazoa > Arthropoda > Insecta > Orthoptera > Tettigoniidae > Meconema > Meconema thalassinum. Next base: position 1,217,065,666 of record OX336388.2, read on the forward strand.
GTGCAGTTAGTTGGGGTATTTTATTCATATCTTATTATATTGGGTTAACGTGGGGTTGCAGAGGTGATTTTTATTGTGCCTGTGTGTTTTGTGGACGGATTCATCTTTGGATGGTCCAGACCAACTAGGATCAGTGTTTATTAATTATCGGTTTTTGGATATTTGATATTATAAAATACGGGGTTTTGCGATTCATTACGTTTTGGGAATAAGGATATATAAGACTATTATTTTAAGTAGAAGCATTATTTCATTTTGGTTTGGGGTTAATGGCTTTATTTTGACCTAGTAATGTTAAATGTCAGATTCGTGGGTGTACTATAAAGGTACAATGAATTGGTATTTTCGAGTGCTGGTAATGTTACAAACCCGGAAATGACAGGCAGTAATTCGAAGTTCAGGGAATACCTAGGCTATTAATAGCGTGAACTCGTATGAACTTCAAGTGGAAAACTACTGTGTGAGGTCAGTGTGAATTTCGACTGTCTGATGTTCATGTGTTGACACGGATGTTCCGCTAGGAGAGGGCCACGCACGAGTTAGTTCCGGCAGAAACATTGGGGTTATGTATCCCTTCGCCAGTGCATATAATGGCGTGTCTGGTGTTCAGAGGTCGTCTTATTGCTTTATAGGCAGAGTCCAGATCTACTAGCGCCCAGGGGCGTTTTACGTGACATGGTTTCCGTAACGAACAGTTAGAGATCGGATCTTCTTGCTTTTAGGCTAGAGTCCATGTCTTCTTGCGCCCAGGGTCGATTTATCTGGCATGGTCCGGTAATCGAACAGCAGAGACAGTAACTAGACATTCACTGAGCGTTGTGCTATTGAATGACTACATATTTTCGACATGGTTAAGTTCGTAGACCACGGGTAGCTGATCATATCACACCCTAAAAAGACGTTCATAACCTCACTTCATCATCTGTTGTGGAAGTCATAGGAGGATGTCATGGCGTTGAAGTCAACAAGTCTGGCGAGTGTAGATTCGTGCTCAAACTGTGCAAAGTGAAAAGAATAGGAAAATGATATGCGTGAAAGTCTGACGAGTGTAGATTTGTGTATAAGTGAAATAGGTATAGGAGGCTGGTAGGCCTAGGTCGAATATGGCCGTTAAGTGTTTGCTGCTCTCAGAGCCTAAATTCAGTGGCAAGGTACTGTATAAAATTCATCATGAGTGTATGAAGGGTATTTTGTGTTGTATATTATGTATATATGTGTATAGTACAGGCAATAGATTATCTCTTTAAAATTCATGTGTGTTTATATTCCTGTCTTGCATGAACCTGGTAACATCAGCGAACGCATGCCAAATGCCCTACACCTGGGATAAGGTGTTTCATAGTCGAGGCAACAGTTATGTACCGTATTTTATTCTATTTTATTCAGGAAGACCCATATGGTCAACCTTGGCGCCCATTCAAAGTCGGGAAGTTATGTTGAAATCACTTGTGGCCTGTATTTAAAGGCAGTAAATTCTGTAGGTTTGTGGTAATGGGGGTATTTAATTGTAAATCAACACCAGCGAGGAGGTGAGTGTGTTTCAGTGGCAGCCCAACATGAGGCCTTAAGACATGCTGATGTGTACCAGGACACAGGAATTAAACTGTAGGCATATTTTCACAATTTCACATATTTCAATTAGGGATGGCTACGTTAGAGCCAGGATGCAATTCTGCTTTGTTGGGGGACGGTGCTGGTGAGCGGCAGAATCAGACAGGGGCTGATAGGCAATTTGCTATAGGGATGGGGGAAAACAGTAGAGTCAGGGGAGATATGCCAGGGAAGGGGGGAAATGAATTAAGTATGATGGCCATGTTGGAGAAGCTCCTGCTTCGTAGCAACAAGTCTGTAGGGATGGAGGAGAGGATAACTAGCCGGATGGATGGTATGGCAAGCCAGATGAATAGTATGGAGGAGAAGATGAATAGGATGGAGGAGAAGATGCATAGGATGGAGGAGAAAATAACTAGTCATCTGAATAGTGTGGAGGAGCATTTGTCGGAGAAGCTTGATGTGATTAGCCTAGACAGCCATGTTACTAGCCAGGTTAGTGAAGTCAGTGTAGAAGCCACTAATCTGGAAACTGAGCTAGGTAATCAGATTGCTGTTCAGGAAGAGAGCGTAGACTCTGAAGTAGATAAGTTGGATGCTCAACAAGTGAAGTTGGCAGGGGAGATTTCTAGCCAGACACTGGAGACTAGCCAGAAATTTCCCAGGGTAGATAGGAAGTTGGGAGAGCAGGAAGTGGAAATTGTAGGCATCGTGGAAGAGAACGTTGAGGTTATTGAGAAAGAGAGTGGTAGGCCTATGAGAGTGGAGATGGATGAGTGTGCTGAGGTTAGTGAGGAGAGTGCTATGAGAGTGGAGATGGATGAGTATGATGAAGTTAGTGAGGAGAGCCGTGAGAGAGTGGAGATGGATGAGCGAGTCGAGATTAGTTTGCTAGGGAATGGTATGAAGAAAGTAGATGAAAATACTAGCCAACTTAGCGAGACAGTGACGAGTATGGAGGAAGATACTGTAGGTAGAATTCTACGTGGTCAAAATCTGGAACTAGGAGGGAGTGAAAATCTTGTTACAAAGTTAGTATGTAATTTCTCTGATGACATTAGGACTGCAGTGTGCGTGCAGGAGATAGTCGCTATTACAGGCATAGAGTGGTCACTTGGAAGGTTAGGTACCTTGAGAAAGCCAGGTAGGCATCGTCAGAGAAATGGGGGTAATCGAAGGGAAGGAAATTATAATCAGGGGAGAGAGAGGAACTGGGATCCAGGTAGAGGGGATAGGTACATTTGGTATGAAGATCATGGGAGAGGAAGAAATAACAATGAGTGTCAGGGGTACGGGGAAAACAATCAACCGGGGAACAGACCACGTGAGGTAGAGCAGGCAAATAGGGGGCGTGGCAATCAAAAGCAAGTTGGGAGAAGCAATAGGCCAGGAAGTTTAAGCTTCACCAGGACTCACTACATGGAGCAGGGGGAGAGTCCTTGCATAGTATTCCTGCTCATGCTCTGGAAGAAAAACATAATGTAGAGTATAATGTCAATGTAGGATCTGATAAGTTAGGAGACCAGAGCTGTAAATTAGATTACAGTAAGGCGCTAGTGAAGTTTGGGTGGAGTGAGCAACAGGATTGGGTTAGGTTAGGTTATCAGGCTGATGGTAGAGATTTTGTTAGTGTCGTTGGATGCATTCAGGTGATAAAAGAGGTTTCTGAGGAGAAAGAATTAGGTGTCAGCATGGTATCAAGTTGTATTGTGGTCATGAGAGATGATCCTGTGTTGAGTGATGTTGATCACTGTTGTTTTTGGGTCGCGAGAGATGATCGTGAGTGGAGTGATGTTGATCACTGTGTGGAGGCAGTTGTTAAAGATACCATGTTGGACGAGGGTCAGAAGTCAGGGGTGCTTGACGTTCTGAGGGAACACAGGGTGGTGTTCTCGGAGAAACCTGGATGTACTCACGGCTACGGGCATAGTTTTGACATCGCAGATAGGTCTAGCTTTAGCGGTCCTAGGTACCCTATAGCTCACTCTTACATGGAGGGTGTTGTTGAGGTGATTGGTCAGATGCTTTATGAGGTTATATTTGAGATTAGTAACAGTCAGTCTGTTAGTCTTCTGGTGGTGGTGAACATGAGGGATGGTACCAGAAGGTTATGTTTGGACGGCGTGGCAGTTAGTAAGTTGCAGGAAGGATTTCTTTTTGTGTGTCTCGCAGGATTTTGGGATTTTCAACAGGGAAAGCTGTACCCCAAGAGATTAAATAAATTGAGGATTATTGTAATTGTAGGTAACATACTTTTGAAACAGCAGGCAAGGGAGGGGGTAAAAATTAAGATAGGTGATCTGGTGTTGTTGCGAGCTGAGCATCTGCTGTCGGTAGAGCAGAGTTGCTGCATTCTTGAGGTTTTTCATTTCGGTCCATTTGCTAGAGACCGCAGGGTAGGTGCATGTGCCTACAGGTTGATTACCAACGATGAAAGGTCCTAGGTAAACATAACATTGCTTACCTCAAGCTATATGTCACCTCGAGATCTTGCTCACGTGATGACAAGACAGGAGTTCTAGTGTATTTGTGTGAGGAACAAGGAGTAAATCTATAACCTTGTAGTTTAGAGATTGATCCTTGTGGGGGCGTCTGTAACCGAATTTATTCAGTTACAGTAGCTCACCCTCGGGTTTTTGCCTTGTGCAGTTAGTTTGGGATATTTTATTCATATCTTATTATATTGGGTTAACGTGGGGTTGCAGAGGTGATTTTTATTGTGCCTGTGTGTTTTGTGGACGGATTCATCTTAGGATGGTCCGGACCAACTAGGATCACTGTTTATTAATTATCGGTTTTTGGATATTTCATATTATAAAATATGGGGTTTTGCGATTTATTACGTTTTGGGAATAAGGATATATAAGACTATTATTTTAAGTAGAAGCATTATTTCATTTTGGTTTGGGGTTAATGGCTTTAATTTGACCTAGTAATGTTAAATGTTAGATTCGTGGCTGTACTATAAAGGTACAATGAATTGGTATTTTCGAGTGCTGGTAATGTTACAAACCCGGAAATGACAGCAGTAATTCGAAGTTCGGGGAATACCTAGGCTATTAATAGCGTGAACTCGTATGAACTTCAAGTGGAAAACTACTGTGCGAGGTCAGTGTGAATTTCGACTGTCTGATGTCCATGTGTTGACACGAATGTTCCGCTAGGAGAGGGCCACGCACGAGTTAGTTCCGGCAGAAACATTGGGGTTATGTATCCCTTCGCCAGTGCATATAATGGCATGTCTGGTGTTCAGAGGTCGTCTTATTGCTTTATTGGCAGAGTCCAGATCTACTAGCGCCCAGGGTCGTTTTTCGTGACATGGTTTCCGTAACGAACAGTTAGAGATCGGATCTTCTTGCTTTTAGGCTAGAGTCCATGTCTTCTTGCGCCCAGGGTCGATTTATCTGGCATGGTCCGGTAATCGAACAGCAGAGACAGTAACTAGACATTCACTGAGCGTTGTGCTATTGAATGACTACATATTTTCGACATGGTTAAGTTCGTAGACCACGGGTCTACACCCTAAAAAGACGTTCATAACCTCACTTCATCATCTGTTGTGGAAGTCATAGGAGGATATCATGGCGTTGAAGTCAACAAGTCTGGCGAGTGTAGATTCGTGCTCAAACTGTGCAAAGTGAAAAGAATAGGAAAATGATATGCGTGAAAGTCTGACGAGTGAAGATTTGTGTATAAGTGAAATAGGTATAGGAGGCTGGTAGGCCTAGGTCGAATATGGCCGTAAGTGTTTGCTGCTCTCAGAGCCTAAATTCAGTGCAAGGTACTGTATAAAATTCATCACGAGTGTATGAAGGGTATTTTGTGTTGTATATTATGTATATATGTGTATAGTACAGCCAATAGATTATCTCTTTAAAATTCATGTGTGTTTATATTCCTGTCTTGCATGAACCTGGTAACATCAGCGAACGCATGCCAAATGCCCTACGCTTGGGATAAGGAGTTTCATAGTCGGGGCAACAGTTATGTACCGTATTTTATTCTATTTTATTCAGAAAGATCCATAAGGTCAACCTTGGCGCCCATTCAAAGTCGGGAAGTTATGTTGAAATCACTTGTGGCCTGTATTTAAAGGCAGTAAATTCTGTAGGTTTGTGGTAATGGGGGTATTTAATTGTAAATCAATTCCAGTGAGGAGGTGAGTGTGTTTCAATGGTGTGAAAACTGTTGATACTCCTCCTAGTGCATCTAAAAGGAAACTTAAATTGCTATCTGAGAAAGATTAATATAGTGCTAATGAAGACAGTGTTAATGTAGCCTAATTATAGATTTGAGTATTTTGAATTCAGTGTTGAAGGAAGCAGTAACTTGCAGGTTATGTGGTGTGATATTACAATATGTGAAGATGAGAATGCACGGAATGGACTAGTAAGTAAACTGTTAATTATATGCACCAATTGTGACAGTAAAATATCTTTCCTTACATCCAACAAATGCTCAGAAAGTGACTTATATGAGACAAACGTTAGGCTCTTTTATGGACTCCGGTGTTTTGGGAAGGGTAGCAGTGGAGGCAGGGTCCTGTGTGCTCTTATGAACTTGCCTAATCCACCTACCCAGTATAGGAAGTACACAGAAATTATTGGAGAAACTGTAAGCTCTGTTGCAACAGATTCTATAAAGATTGCTACTGATGAAGCTATTGCAGAAAATGAAGGTAGCACAGACCTAAGCATAGCTTTTGACGGATCGTGGCAAAAAAGGGGCCATGTATCAAAAAATAGGTGTGCAACTGGCACAAGTGTTGATACAGGTAAGGTGCTAGATTGTGAAATCCTGACCAAATATTGCCAAGGTTGCACACTAGCTGGTGACGAAGTTAAGAAAATGAAGCTTAAACCTGTATGTACGAAGAACTACGAGGGGTCCAGTGGTGGTATGGAAGTAGCAGCTGCACTGGCTATTTTTCACAGGTCTGAGAGGGAGCGAGGAGTCCGGTACCTGAAATTCCTTGGAGATGGAGATTGCAAATCATTCACAACTGTCTTGAACAGTAACCCTTAAGATGAACCTATCACCAAGTTGGAGTGTGTAGGCCACGTAAAGAAGAGACTGGGAGCACGACTTCGTCAACTGAAAAGCAAACTGCGCGACACGAAATTATCTGATGGCAAAAGCCTACAAAATGCTGGTAGGCTTACCGATAAGGTTATAGATGAATTCCAGGAGTACTATGGAAAAGCTATCAGAGAAAATACCCATAATTTGGAATCAATGAGAAGGGCTGTGTGGGCAAGCTACTGCCATAGGTTGTATACAGATAAGAACCCAGTTCACCACCTGTGCCCACCTGCACCAAACACATGGTGTAAGTACATAAAAGCACAGGCAGCTGGCACATTGAATGAGTTCCAGCATAAACACTCCATTCCTGAGGCAGTAATGGAGGCAGTGAAACCAGTTTTCAGAGACTTAGCACACCCTAACTTACTAAAAAAGTGTCTTCATGGGCGGACACAGAATGCCAACGAGGCATTGAACAATATTATCTGGAATACCAAAAAATTACTTTGTTGGCAAAAAAACATTGATGCTGGGTGTATCAGATGCTGTAATCACCTTCATTGATGGCAATAAGGGTAGGATCAAGGTCCTCCATAAGCTGGGAGTGAAGATAGGACGTAACACAGAAAGAGCCCTGCTGCACCTTGACGAATTACGTGAGCGCAAAGTTGAAAATGCGGCTGAACAAATGACTAAGGTGGCAAGAAAGAAGAGAAGAAAGAAGAAATTAGGTATCGGGGATGAAGAAGAAGGCTCAGACTATGAAGCAGGATGCTTTTAGCAGTAGGTCATCGACAAACAATAGGAATGTTGACATCATGAAACTTTAACTCAGTTTTTCTCAGTTTACTTTTTTTCCACACATTTGTCCCCTTTTCTCAGAAATGAGACACAACAGAAATATAATTTTTACACATATTATTCAATATAAGGTCCTGCATATGTGGACCTACACTCAGCTGTATTTCACCGGTAGAACTCATTTTATGACGAGAAATATGTAAATATTTTCTTAAAAAATAATAACTATATTTTAAAAAATACAGTTTTTTTCCCCTAATTATCTGATCTGCTTGAATCTAGATCAGTAAACTGTCACAGGTTCTATTTAAAACTGATGAAAATTACGGCTTTTTATCTTGAATAGTTCCTGAGATAATGGGTCACCAATGTAGAATATTTAACTCTAGCAGTAGTACCCGGCTTCGCCCGGTGGAATGATGATAATATTTCAGTCTCCTTAACACTCAACGTCATAAATTATATTTATTTATGTATTTATTTCTTACATTATCAAACCCAGTGACAATGTGTATACTTAAGTCACTATGGGAAGGCTCTGTACAATAATGATCATTCTCGTGATATTTGTCTTCAGTCCGAGTCGAGATATGTCGTTAGCGGTCCCAGAATTCGTGACATCTCAGTCGTAGAAGACTAATGTGGTGGTGATTAGAAATATAATGGACTTAAAATCTATGTCATTTGCCCCCAATGACGTTGAGGGTGTAACATCTAGGTAATTTGCCCTACTGATCAGGATGATATTGAAAATTACTACATAACTGACATATGAAACTTAGAAAATAATAGAAAAAGTTATCTTTAGGACTCACATTTCGTGCAAGACTTGATTAATTTTTGCCAAAGAGCTCCCACTTAGATCGCTATCTGGTTAAAAGTTTCGTCTTGTTAAGGTTTAAACTGTACGATAAATCTCTGAAGCAATTCCTCCAAGAGAAGCTTCCAGATTTCTCAGTCGATATATCGCTAACGTTCCTGAGCATCCAGTTGTCTTTTCTTCTGACACAAAACATCTTCTACATAGTGATGATGAACATAGAAGCGACTACTGGCACATATTACTTATCACGATATACCATAACACTCGCTGTGAATTTTCTACGTGACCGGCTTACATGTTTCGGTACAGATTCTCAAGAAGTGGAACCAGATCATTGGCATAAATGAATACAGTAACAGTAGATTAAATAGTATCCTAGACAGATGACACGCAAAGTAACACGGCCTAATATACGATGTAATGGTTGAACTTCAGAGAAATGTTTCATCTCACTTCGCAGTTGTTATTTAATAAATACTAACATGTTTGTAGCTAACATTGAAATTAATGAAGTGCGTTAGGATAAACGATATTCCTTGTTTTTCTCTCTGGTGTATAAATAAATAAATGTTTAGGTGTGCCCACTCTTGAGCAAGCTACGTATAACTGATCATGAGAGAAGCATGGACTTTCCATATTAAGGCCTGCTAGCTTGAGCGACTGTCCTTGGGCCTTGTTTATGGTCATTGCAAATGCAAGACGTGCAGGGAATTGCAGTCGCTTGAAATCAAAAGGCATATCAGTAGGGATCATAAGAAATTCGGGGAATGAAGATATCTTCTCCTTTGGCATGGCCTGTCAATACGACTACTACTGAACGGGTATATCAAACTTACAAACTAATGGAAATACACATTTTAAAAATCGCAGGCGATGAAGACTGTGGTGTTGCTTAGTAGTATAATGGACGTAACATCTCGGTCATTTGCCCTTTTGATGAGGATGGTAATGAAAACTACTGTTGAATTGACACGACAAACTTGCAAACTACCGTGGTAGAAAGAAATATTTCAAAATTCACAGGCGAAGAAGAGTTATTGTGTGTGGTGATTAGTGGTACAATGGGCGTAACATCTAGGTCATTTGCCCTTATGATAATAATAAGGTAATGAAAAATGACTACTAAACGAACATGGTGTAATTTTAAATCTGATATAGGTAATTCAGATTTCTACCTTCGATGTCTTCCAATGTCTGAACGTTATTTTCTGGCTTAGGCCTATACTCGATGCGTGTAGTGAAAGAGCTTATCGAGTACTGCTCGGGTCCAAGCTGCACGAACCTGAGAATATCGCAGATGATGACGATATATTATGATGACAGACGTTCGGGTGGGGGGGGGTTCCCGGTCCTATTCACATTGACCGGTGAATCACTCATTCTTTCGTAACACTACAGTGGTTTGAGCAAAGACGCAATATGAACATCAGCATAGTCAGCAATACCAGGTAACACGGCGGGGTCTGGACATTTCTCTCATGTCACCTCGCGATGAATCAGCAAGCTATTCTCACACCTGCCCCCCCCCTCCTCCCTCCACCCACCAATGTCTCATAACTTGTGGGACGTGGGTTTGCGACCACGGGACCCCAGCTGAGTCCGGCATTGCTTCTACTTACTGGTGCCGGGCTCCTTTCAGTTCTCTTTCCTGTCAGCCTCCCTTGGTCAAACTCTTGTTCTCTTCCGACCCCGATGGTATCAGGGTATCCGAGGCCTAGCGACTCTTTCACTTTCCCGCCTTAATTGGCCCTTGTCTAATCATTCCTGATAGCCTCATTCTTCGAGGTGTCAGCCTTTCTTTTTCTTTTCTTAATATCTCATGTCTTCTGCTCAAGACCCTCAAGGAGGCAGGGTGTGTGTAGCCCCACCACTTCTGGTGCACCCTGGATAGTGCTACATCCTCAAGGGCTCATGGCTGGTGAGATCGGGAGCTGGCAACCCGGAGGGTTTCCTGAGCGGGTCCGGTTTTATCCCTTTTTTCCATTGCCTTTGGGACGGACCCTGTCCCCTTTCCGGGAATGGAGTGGTCTGTCCGCAATTTCAAGCAGACAGTGTTACTCGCAGGGTACCAAAGGGTAAGTATACACATTTTGGTTCTGATCGGTGAAACGGTGTAGATTTGTGCCAAAGGGCCTAAATGCAGGGAATGGGGTGATCTGTCCGCAATTTCAAATGGACAGGGTTACCCGCAGGGTTCGAAAGGGTAAGTATAAAAATTTTGGTACGGATCGGTGAAACGATATAGATTTTTGGCAAAGGGCCTAAATGCAGGAAATGGGGTGGTCTGTACGAAATTTTAGTGGACAGTGATATTCACAGGGTTACAAAGGGTAAGTATACACATTTTGGTTCTGATCGGTGAAACGGTGTAGATTTGTGCCAAAGGGCCTAAATGCAGGGAATGGAGTGGTCTGTCCGAAATTTCAAGCAGACAGTGTTACTCGCAGGGTTCCAGACGGTAAATAACAACTCTTGGTTGAGATCTGTGAAACGGTGTAGATTTGGGCCAAAGGGCCTAAATGCAGGGAATGGAGTGGTCTGTCCGCAATTTCAAGCAGACAGTGTTACTCGCAGGGTACAAAAGGGTAAGTATACAAATGTTGGTTCTGATCGGTGAAACGGTGTAGATTTGGGCCAAAGGGCCTAAATCCAGAGAATGGGGTGGTCTGTCCGAAATTTCAAGTGGACAGGATTACCCGCAGGGTTGCAAAGGGTAGGTATACAAATTTTGGTTCGGATCGGTGAAACGGTGTAGAAGTTTGCCAAAGGGCCTAAATGCAGGAAATGGAGTGGTCTGTCCGAAATTTTAAGTGGACAGTGTTATTCACAGGGTTACATAGGGTAAGTATACAAATGTTGGTTGAGATCGGTGAAACGGTGTAGATTTGGGACAAAGGGCCTAAATGCAGGGAATGGGGTGGTCTGTCGGAAATTTCAAGTGGACAGGGTTACCCGCAGGGTTCCGAAGGGTATGTATACAAATTTTGGTTCAGATCGGTGAAACGGTGTGGATTTGTATACATAACAGACAGACAGACAGACAAACATTGAGCTTTATATATATAGAAGATAGATTGTCGGTATAGGGCCTTTAACCTTACCTTCATGCAACAGTCATAGACATTTTTGCTGGTATTTAAATGGTAAGTATCATGTCTACACTTATTAGGTGAAACACTACTGGGTGTAGACATAGGCTCACAATCGTCATTATAAGTGTCGTTTTCCCTGTCATGGGCTACAATTTCAATCTCTTCTTGCTTAAGAATATCATCTGTGTCTATGTTTGTACGTCTATCATCTTCAGGATTAGGTACAAGTTGTTCGGACTTGTAGGCCGTGGTCCAGACAGAATATCTCCCAACCTTTCACTGGAAACTGTGTCTGGCATTATCAAGGGTTCCACTTCTTTCCTTGGTCAGCAGTGGAATGAGAACCAGCTCCACTGCTCGCAGTATTTATACTGTGTGTGCCGAGCGTTCTCTGCGTAGTCTGGCTAGATCGTCTGGTCTTGCGTACATGAAGCAGGGTGCGGCAACTGATCTTGTGAGGGTCAGGTGTTCCCTGGGCGAATGTCGGGCTGTAGTGGGAAGGTTCTTCAGGTTTATGTGTGCGTGATATCTTGTCCTTGGTGCTCCTAAGGGCCGGGATCCATATATTAGGCACACGTTCAATTTCTTCCTTTCAATTGAAGTTGTCGGGGTGTTTGAATATTTCTATAGCTTCCCGCTGCAGTCTGGCACGGTAGTGTGGTCATGGAGAGTATCTCCGTGTTCCCGTACTTTACATCGTGGCCGGGCAAGAGAGAATGCTCAGCGACTGATGATTTCTCAGTTTAACCCAGGCGGCTGTGTCTGTTGTGATCCTCGAGTCTGATGGTCACGCTCCTTTTCGTAGTACCTACCGTATTTCCTCGCATAATCGTCGCACTTTTTTAGCCTAAAATTCATGGAAAAAAGCAAGGTGCGACGATTCTTCTAACAAGGTCACGACAGGTTAACGCTCGCGGAATGTGCTGATTTGCGTCGCGGTTAATAGCCTGCAGGCATAAAGACAAGATTACATTCTCCTGACAAGATCACGCCAGATTAGGCCTATAAGCTCGCGGAATGTGCGCTGGCCGTTGGCGTCGCGGTTGATAGCCGGCAGGCATAGTGGAATGTGCGCTGGCCGGTCGCGTTACAGTTCATAGCCCGCAGGCACAGAGACGGGATTACTTTTTGCTGATAAGATTACGCCAGATTAGGTCTACAAACTCGCGGAATGTGCGCTGGCCGTTCGCGTCATAGTTCATAGCCCGCAGGCATAAAGACGAGATTTCTTTCTGCTGACAAGATCACGCCAGATTAAGCCTATAAGCTCGCGGAATGTGCGCTGGCCGTTGGCGTCGCGGTTGATAGCCAGCAGGCATAGCGGAATGTGCGCTGGCCGGTCGCGTTACAGTTCATAGCCCGCAGGCACAGAGACGGGATTATTTTTTGCTGATAAGATTACGCCAGATTAGGTCTATAAGCTCGCGGAATGTGCGCTGGCCGTTCACGTCATAGTTCATAGCCCGCAGGCATAAAGATGAGATTTCTTTCTGCCGACAAGATCACGCCAGATTAGGCCTAAAAGCTCGAGGAATGTGCGCTGGCCGTTCGCGTCACGGTTCATAGCCGGCAGGCATAAAGACGAGATTACTTTCTCCTGACAAAATCACGCCAGATTAGGCCTATAAGCTCGTGGAATGTGCTAAGTGATGAGGCTGGCCGCTCACGTCACAGTTCATAGTCCACAGGCATAAAGACGAGATTACTTTCTGCTGACAACATCACGCCAGATTAGGCCTATAAGCTCGCGGAATGTGCGCTGGCCGCCGTGTCACAGTTCATAGCCCGCAGGAATAAAGACGAGATATTTTTCTTCTGACAAAGTCGTGCCAGGTTATAAAGTCGCGGCAGCATGTGCAACTGACTGGCGCACAAATACGAATATGCTATGCGACGATTATGCGATAATATTTTATAAACCTATTTTAGTGTTGAAAAGAGGGGTGCGACGATTATGCGAGGAAATACGGTATGTACACCTGCCCACAGGAACACGGGATTCTGTAGACACCTGCAGTGGAGTGTGGGAGGTGCTTGTCCTTAGCGGATCGCAGCAAGTCCCGGATTTTGGCGGTGTGTTTATACACCGTCTTCACCCCATAGGTCTTGAGTAGTCGGGAAATATCCTGTCTGGGCCACGGCCTACAAGCCCGAACAACTTGTACCTAATATGAACGCCGGCCTTGAAAGCCTAAGCTGTTATATCATATTCGGGGTCCAGCAAAGTTTCTGAGATTGTGGTGAAACTGTGCTCTTTGAAGCATCTTCATTAATGCAAGCAATGATTTTATTAAACATTTCTCAAGTCAAGTGGCGGTTCGTTTAATGCCACAACAACAAATTTCATTATGCTGCAATTCAGCAACAATAATCAGTAATTCCAATGCAAAGTGGCATCCTGAAGCAAATGAAACCAATGGTACACACAAAACTAGAGCTCACTTGTAGTCTTCTATGTCATCCATAACAGTGACAGTGTTGGTATTCTAATGGCAAACAAAGGACTCGTGATGCTTTCTGTACAACCTGGAAAATATTAGTGGAGACTGTCTCACTAATAAACTTTCAAGCCTTGTAACTTGTAACTCGTTACTTCCCTCCCTGGTTGGATTATACCAATTTTGGTACATTGTTGAGCATACACATACAACACTGCTTTTGTTCTTTAAAAAAATTAAGTGGTACTCTCAGTTGTTGTCAACAAAACATCACGACCTTACAATTTTCAGCAATTTGAAGAGTCTGGATATCACTTTTCGGGCTGGCATGTTAAATGAGAGGTTGCATTGGGTTAATTTATTTGTGGTCAACATGTGAAGGTGGTAACAGCACTCAGTATTTGAAATCATTTTACCACCAGCCATTCGTAGTCTACTTGCTGCAAAATTCCTGCTTTTTCTCCAAATCCCAGCATTCGGGAATGTCTTCCGTCCCACTGTTATACGCGGTTGAAAGCTCTTTCTTATTATCTTCCTTTGCATCACCACACAACACTGTTGGCGTTTCTCCATCATTGTTTATGTTCGAATAATTAACTTTCAGCTTTTTCGATGCCTGGGTGGATGTTAAATAGTTCGCTATTTTTTTCATCCTTCAAAACTAACCAAACGCACAAAATAACAACCTATTCCGCCTCCAAACACTAGCCTGCATGCTTATAAGAACGGAGTGCGGTGCCGAATTGCCGACCAAAAGAAACCGATTCGATAGATCGATTTAAATCGAGGATTACTCGAAATCTCCTCCAGCTGTTGTGAACAGAGCGTTGATGCCAGCTGATCAATGAACTTTCAAGTTGAAAGTTATATTTGCCGGACTAGATACAAAATGTACCAATATTTTTTCTTAAACAATTCTCAAATGTTTAAGGGGTACGCATACCCCCGTGTCCCTGTGAAAAAAAAGCACTGCCTACCAAACAAATGAATTACTGTACCTCTCTCTGATCAATGTCCAAAAAGAATTCTTCACTTTTAAATGAAAAGATCTTCCTAAAAATGTATATATGTGAATAAATGTCCAACTAGAGAGACCACCCTTACCTTGTGAGATTCTTCCTTCATCAGGAATGTTCCTGTCGGAACTTCCCGAATTTCCACCTTTCCTTGGAGCACGGTGTCATCCTGTAGTCCCAATTCTTTCACAAATGCTTCAGTAGAAATTTGAATAAGGGTTTCTTCATCTACTGCATCTGTTATACTAGGAACTGCACCTTTCTTCTTTCCAGATGTTAACCCAGCTTGCAAATCAGGAGCCTAAAGAAATGTAACACATAGGTACTAGTTTCTGTTCCTTAACTACATATGGAGTATACATTGTTACTTGGGTCAAGTAACTGAGCAGCAGAGAATGACACTCAAGAAATGTAAGTACTCAAGGACATAGGAATTTTTATTGAATACCATAACACGATATTCAAGAAAAAATATGCTATCTGCACAACAGAAAAATGTAAGAAACAAATAACAAATGACAATTAACACGAACACTGAAGTTACAATAAAACTGCTAATTGTAGTAGTATGAATCATGCTGACTGAAATATGAATACGAGTCGGTCACACTCGAGAATGAATGATACTGTAGCTTCCAGCCGGTCAACACAGAGAAAGCCTGTCAGAAATCTTAGTAAGTGTGGGGATTATTGCTGACAAATATTTAAGGCATTAAGCACCGAAAAAATAACTATTTATTTTAAAGTTGCAAAACTAAGAAATGACCATCGCATCAACAAATACAGTCTTCCTCCTCCAAACTAATCTATGAAGGTGTAGCTACAATTGCTGTGATACACTTAAGCAGTAAGCCATAAAACTACCATGCGGGAAGGATCTACAAGTAATATGTTGTGATGAATAAAAGCTGTAACTACAACATAAAATATTGTTTGTCTACTACTAATAATGTGTTCGAAGATCTACTGTTGCTACTTATCTGAAGTTGTGGAATGTCTAAGGCTGCTCAGATAACCAGTTTTGGTGTAGGCTTTAGTAAAATGTTTAAATAATCTGAGTTCTTTGAATTTAAGCAGCTTTCATAAAATCATGTATATCATGAAAAGTCTTCAGATTATAAGAATTCTACTAGGATAAGTCAACACTGAAAAATGGCTTCAAAGCTAATCTATTCAGATGGTGAGGTCACGTGATGAAAATGGGGGAATATTACCTAAGAGGTTAATTAACTCAGCTATACTGTAGTGGGTAAGATAAGCAGAGTAGATCCAGGAGGCAATGGACAGCTTCAGTGCTGAACGATTTCAATGTACGAGTTGTAGAAATAGAGACCACAGAGCAAACTGTTAATAGGGGATCATGGTGGTGACTCATTCGTAAAGAAAAGGCTTGCAGACTGGATCCTGAAACGTAAAACAGTCTCAAATGGAAATGAAAATGAATTAGCAATTTTTCATGAAGTGAATCGTTACAAAAATAAGTTTGAAAAATCAAAATTAGTCGCACACTAAACCCCTCTTTAGAAAGTAGAGTGACATGCAAGGTAGTAATCAAGTGCCCACAAGCAATGGAGGTTCATAGGCATCATACCTGAGAAGAAGGCTGCTGTTGGTTGTCGAAATCTGGCACCATGTCTGGTTGTGGTGCAAATTTTATCTCTAAGCCTATCTTAGAACGCCGATTAGCATAATTAGAAGTAGAAGAGAATTGTCCTTGAAGAAGAGGGTTTTTATGTAAAGAGTTATCCACTTGATCACTAGGAGAAATATCCAAGTTATCTGGAATTTGAAGAAGAATCATCTATAACATCACGAATTAACGGTAGGTATCAAAAATATTTTAAAGAAAGACAGAATACATTGTAACATTGTCAAGCTGGAAAAGGAAGGAAAACTAGATACGAAGAGTGACTTACTGGGGAAGTACACAACATACACACAAACATTGTAGATTAGGATGTTGCCAAAAAAATCAGTGTAAGAGCCAGTCCTACATGTACTTGTACTCTGCTCATTGCCTTAAAAAATGTTTCACCCTGGTATTAGTTTATATTTCTGCCAAGCACTTATGAGTTTCTAGATGGAATAAGAGCTATGCCAACTAATAGTGAACCAGTGGTGCATTACAGTAAGTCTGACAGGAGTTCTATTTCTTAGCTATGACCCCCAGAGGCTACAATGCAATGGTCTCCTTGTAGTCATACACTGCAAGGAGGGGGAAGGGGGTAATAAATCACATTGCAATGGTATCAAATAGCAGATCTGTTATTATTAGGGATGTTGTTGGTGAGATTCGACACCCGCCGGTATCGACCTCCATCCTGATCGATAGGCGCAACTAGCGCCCTCAACTAACTTTAAAACAGTTCGCTTTATGATCTGTTCATGGCACAACGCATTTAAACAGTTCATGTATTTTGTGTTAAATAAATCAGTTGAGTTACATTTAAACGAGCGTTACATTTCATTGCCGCTTTAAAACCTCTAATAGGTTATGGACCCAGAACGATTGGCTCAGATTTAAATTAACTGAAAACTGAAAACAGCGAGATCAAGCGGAGACACAAAGAGAAGAAACCGTCGAATCAGCAGACATCTTGCTCACTCGAGAAACTTCTGGACGTCGACAAAGCGAGAAGGAACAAACGCCGTCTTCTCGAATATTGTGTGCTTCATCGTGAGTGAACAGTGAAAAAGCCAATAGCGAGTGTCTGAACAATAACACGCGACGCGAATTTTGGCTTATTGCGAGTGTTTTGGACTATAACACGTGACGCAAGAAAACGTGCTTAACGTGCGAGTTGTGTACAAACGTGCGCGACACGAAATTCCATAGGCCTACTTGCGAGTGTTCCGGACAATAGCACGCGACGCAATGTGTATGGCCGGTTGTGAGTGTTTCAAACAATAACACGCGGCACAGCAAATTTATTGTGAACAATCGTGAGTGTTCCGGACATTAACACGCGGCACGATTGAAGTGAGACAATGAATTCAAATGGTGTAGTGCGCATCGAGGCCTTAGGGCGCGATAATTACGACACCTGGAAAATGCAAATGCGCGCCATTCTGATAAAGAATGACGCATGGGGTTATGTCAACCGCCAAATCGTCAAACCCGAGCCGGGTGAGGACAATGCAGCCCAAGTGACCGAGTGGACGACTAGGGATGAAAAGGCCATGTCAGACCTAATCCTATCCATCGGACCAAGTCAGCTCAAGTTGGTGAAGAACTGCAGGTCATCAAGCGAGATATGGCAGAAACTTGAGGATACGTTTCAGTCGAAGGGGCCGGCTCGCAAGGCCACGTTGTTGAAGAGTCTAACCTTGCAAAAGATGACTGAAGGTGGCGACATCTGTGAGCACCTCAACAACTACTTTGACTGTGTCGACAAGTTGGCTGACATGGACGTAGTTATTAACCCAGACCAACTTACCATCATGATGCTGTACAGTTTGCCGGCAAGTTTTGAAAATTTCATAATTGCCATCGAGAGCCGGGACGATCTACCGAAGCCTGAGAATCTACGTACGAAGATAATCGAAGAACACGATGCCAGAGTTGCCTCGTCAACACAGATGGAAAATCAAGGCGCCATGTACGTGAAGAAGAAAGGTCCTTCAAGGAAACCACAGTCGAAGCCTCAAAACAAAAACCACGGCTACTCCGGTGGTAAGAGTGACAAGGAGAAATCGTTTCCGTTCAAATGCTCGAAGTGCGGAATCAAGGGACATAAGGCAGTGGACTGCAATGTTAAGGTCAACAAAAATCAGCTGTCCGACGCGTCACTCTTATCAGTTGAGGAAAATGATACGTGCCAGATCGCGACGAGCAGTGTCGAAAACCTGTGGTGTCTCGACAGTGGGTGCACGTCTCATCTGTGCGGTGATGCGACTGTGTTTACAGAGATGGACAAGGGCGAGACTGGCAAGCTGAAGTTAGCGAGCAGCGCAACCGCAGAGATAAAGGCCCGAGGGACTGCAAAAATTGCAACAAGTGTAGACGGTAAAACTTGCAACGTTACTCTCAATGAGATTTTGCACGTTCCTGAGATCCGCACTAATCTCTTATCAGTCTCGAAGTTGACAGACCGTGGTTTCTCGGTTGTTTTTGGCAAAGAGAAGGCGGAAGTTCTTGACCAGAATGGACTGACGAGGTTAGTTGCACAGCGCAAGGACAATCTGTACTATGTACAGGGCACCCCACTGGAAAAATGTAGAAACGCAGTGTCAGAAGACAAGCGCGACGAGAATGTGGCGCAGCTGTGGCATCGAAGGATGGGTCAAGTCAACTTTCGTGATCTAGATACGGCAGTGAAGAGCGGATCCATTCGAGGTGTGCAACTAAAAGGGAGATATGGAGATCTAACATGTGACATTTGCACGAAATGCAAAATGACTCGAATACCTTTCCCGAAAGAGTCAAATCGTGTGACCGGTAAGCAAGATATTATTCACACAGACGTTTGTGGCCCTGTGGGTGTTGTGTCGAATGGTGGATCCAAGTACATGATCACATTTACGGACGACTATTCGAGATGGACAGAGGTACGGTTTATGAAGACGAAGTGCGAGGCGTTGCAAATGTTCCGAGTGTACAAGGCTTTCGTCGAGAAGCAGCACGGTCTGAAAATAAAGTGCGTACAGTCCGACAATGGACGTGAATATGTCAACAGGGAATTTGACGAGTTCTTGAAATCTGAGGGGATCGAGCGCCGTCTCACAACACCATATACGCCTGAACAAAATGGTGTGGCCGAGAGGAAAAATCGGACCCTTTAAGAGGCAGCACGATGTTTACTCCTGCAATCTGGCCTACCGATGACATTATGGGCGGAGGCGATCAACACCGCAAATTATCTGAGGAACCGATGTCCAACCAAAAAGCTAAACGGGAAGACTCCATTTGAGCGCTGGTTCGACAGAACTCCGACTGCACAATATTTCTAAGACTTTGGGAGCAAGGTGTTCTGCCTGGACAAGACTCCAAACAAGGGGAAGTTTGGCCCTCGCTCAAAAGAGGGAATTTTTGTTGGATATTCGGAGCAGTCGAAGGCTTACCGTATCTGGATTCCTGAAACGAAAAAAAAAATCACGAGAGAAGTTGTTTTTCGTGAGGAGATGACGGTGCCTAAGAAATCAGTCGATGATCTGTTCCCGCGTGACTCTCCGGACAAAGTACGCATTGAACCAGAGCATCCGATCCATGAACTGGAGTTCGAGCTGGTGTCGAGAGACGAAGTTCTGGCGGAAAACCAACCTGACGTTGCTGAATGGGAATTCCCCGACGGCTTCATAGGCTTTCCTGCCGACGATTACTTTGTTGAACCGGAGATCCAATCCGATGAGCAACAAGCGGCATCATCTAGGAGAAGAGGCGGACGGCCTCGTTTGATTAGAACTGGAAAATCTGGGCGACCCCACAAGAACTACGGTGATCGACCAGGGGAAACGGCTAACGTCGCTGAAATCCCAGTGACCCAGGCAATCTCCGGAGAGGACTCACCTGTGTGGATCGAAGCAATGTCAGAAGAAGCAGTTTCACCGATTCGGAACAATACGTGGAAGCTGGTCGACCGTCCCAAGGGGCAACGTGTGATAGGAAGCAGATTCGTTCTCCGGAATAAGTTTAACCCTGACGGCACTATCGGCAAGCGGAAGGCCCGCGTGGTAGCGAGGGGTTTCACGCAGAGACCAGGAATAGAGTTTCACGACACGTTCACTCCAGTCGCAAGGCTGAGCACAATAAGGATTGCGGTGGCGTTAGCTGAACAAGATAATCTAAAGATCCGACAGCTAGACGTCAAGACGGCGTACTTGAATGGAGAAGTCGAGGAGCAAATCTTCATGGAAGCCCCGGACCACTTCGAGGACGTTCTTGCCCATACCGTTCAAGACGAGTCGGTTGACGAGACTGTGCGAAAGACCGCAGATGAGATGCTGGAGAAGTTGACCAATCGTGACATGGTGTGCTCACTAAACGGACTGCGACAGGCAGGACGCGCTTGGTATCACCGTCTCGAGGAAGAGATGAAAAATCTCAAGGCGACTCGCTCGGATGCAGATCCATGCATGTACCACATCAGACCGGTCGAAGATAGGATTTATATAATCATCTATGTCGACGACATGATGATCATGGCTCGAGACGACAAGAAGATCGACGTGGTGAGAGACTTTCTGAATACCAAGTTCGAAATCAAGGACTTGGGGGACGTGCGGTATTGTCTGGGGCTGGAGTTCGAGAGGAGTGCCAACCAGATGAAACTCAGCCAGAAAGGATACATAGACGAGGTCCTGGAGAGATTCGGAATGGCAGAGTGCAGGCCTGTCAGCACTCCCATTGATCCAAGTACGAAGCTGCAGAAGGAAGACGTGAACCCTGGCGTACAAGCGGAGAGCGTCCCCTACCGACAGTTGATAGGAGCTCTAATGTACCTGTCAGTGGGAACGAGGCCGGACATATCCCATGCAGTCAGTTCTCTCTCTCAATTCAACGACTGTCATGGACAGCAGCACTGGAAGGCTGCAAAACGTGTCTTGCGATACCTCGCTAACACACGTGATCTCGGCCTCATGTACTCCAAATCCAGCGGTCCAGCGGTGATGTACGTGGACGCTGACTGGGGAAACTGCCTGGTTGATCGAAAATCGTACACCGGATACGCATTCACACTAGGCGGCGCTGCAGTGAGTTGGGAGTCCAGGAAGCAGCCTACTGTGGCCCTGTCGTCGACGGAGGCCGAATACATGTCCTTGACAGAAGCAACCAAGGAAGCTCTACACATGCGGAAACTCCTGAGAGACTTCGGAAAACCGATAGATGTTGTCCCAGTGAAGAACGACAATGTAGGTGCGCAGAAGCTGACGTCGAATCCTATGTTTCATTCACGGACGAAGCACATCGACATCAGGCACCATTTCGTCCGAGATGCCGTGGCCAAAAAGGTGATTTCGGTGGAGTACACTCCAACGGATGAGATGCCTGCCGACATATTGACAAAAGGATTGTCAAGGCCCAAGCACGAGAAATGTGCTCAAAGCCTTGGCTTGAGACCACATGCACCAGGATGACTCCGGCTGTTGGTCGAGGGGAAGTGTTGGTGAGATTCGACACCCGCCGGTATCGACCTCCATCCTGATCGATAGGCGCAACTAGCGCCCTCAACTAACTTTTAAACAGTTCGCTTTATGATCTGTTCATGGCACAACGCATTTAAACAGTTCATGTATTTTGTGTTAAATAAATCAGTTGAGTTACATTTAAACGAGCGTTACATTTCATTGCCGCTTTAAAACCTCTACTAGATGTGATATTTTGGTATCCACGAGGGACAAGAAATGTTTGAAAAATTCATTTTATTCTCAGAAATCATGAAATACATGAAGAAAGTCGGGAACTAATGTGCTTTTCATTCACAAATAATTGTGGTTCTCAACAGCCGTGGAAGCTGATGAGGTATGCCAGATGGACTGGCTGTGAAGGCTGTGAACTCAATGGTATTTAGAGTCTGCGGAAGTCCGTTGCAGTCACGGTGCTAGAACCTGCACGTCTCATTTAATTTGTGCCGCAGGGTATAGTTCCGATATCATAGTGTGTGGGTCACTTCCATGCAAGCTGTGATCCACCTTAAACAAAGTTTCGCTTGTGACACCTTTTCCTGCTGTCACACCTTTCAACTCAAGTCCAACGGCGATGGGATAAGGAAGGTGGAGGCAGGATTTCGGATTGAAACTGGAAGCCTCTAGTTCGGACCTGCACGTTGGCAGCAGATGTGTGATGGTCGTCTTTCTGAGACCTAGTGACTACAGTTCGGTCCTGCATCTGTGTTTGGGCAGGCCTATTTACGATCACCTCTGCCCACCCTGAATGGGCAAGATCCTAGAAAATGTGGGCTTAACATCGGTAGCTACACCTTTAATCGGCTGGGAGGCCGCACCCAGCAGGTCACCCCTTAAGTGGTCGAAAAACGAAGATTACCCAAACTTTAATTATAGGATCTTGGAATGTTCGAACGTTACTTGATTTGAAGGACAATAACAGGCCTGAGAGAAGAATAGCGCTTGTCACCCTTGAGCTTGGTCGAATGAACATAGATATTGCTGCCAGTGAAACCAGATTGTCCAGCGAAGGTAAAATTACTGAATTCAGTTCAGGTTACACCATATTCTGGAAGTGAAAAGATGTGGGAGAGCGCTGCATTCATCGTGTTGGATTTGCTGTAAAGACCACACTGGTGAATGATCACCAGTTAACTCCAACTGCTGTCAGTGGAATAATTATTATGACTCTTCGAATCCCAATTTTCCGGGGCCACTTTATGACTCTTATATCTGCATATGCTCCCACCTTGGATGCTGATGTAGAAGTTAACTCTCAGGGTAACGATATATCGTTACCTCTTCGGCACCCGCTGAAAACTTGAATAAGTTCTACATTTCCTCGTTAGATCGCCCAAGCGTGCTAAACGAAGGTAGACGGATTCCGATCTTCATTTATTCTTAGAGTTTGCGCAGCATTTCTTGTTTATTTGGCGCGGAAATAGGGTTTGTTTATGTTCCCGAACACGAGGTTAGCTTGAGATTGAGTCATGATAATAGAGGTCATTTTTGGTGCTGTCTTTATTGGTTAATTGTTAGAATATAGTCAGTTGGTCATTAGTATATGTGTAGAAGTATAATTTGAAGCATTTTCTGTTAGGTTTGGTTCAAATTAGCTGTGACCTAGCGTATTGTGGGCACAATAGCCTAGCCTGTGATTATGGCTGCGTCATCTTCTCGGTTAAATGACGGCGATATTATCGAATATTGAGACACTTATGACAGTGAGGATGATGATTTTCTTCCCGAATCTAGTAGTGATGATGATGATAATGATGTGAGAAAGGGTTAAATGCAGAGTGCTTGTCTAAACACAGATGCTGAGTTTGGTGAGTGAATATTTTTTATAAGTGAAATGTAACATATTTTTCACATAAATCAGAAATTATTGCAGAAACAGTTATTTAAATTAGTCAAATATGTGAATAATCAAGTTGTCTTTGGAATAAAGCTATAAGTTTAGAGCAAAGTAGGACAGAACTGAGTAGGCCTAATAATAGCATTATAAAAAAATACTTCTGAAAGAGAAGACAAACCACACATTTCTATAATTTTTGGTACACCCTGTAGATTATAGAAATTATTGAAATATTTTTTCTCAGAAGGTCTTGTATCTATAGAATGTCCACAGTTAGTGTCATTGTGATTCCTGTCAATGCAAAAAACAATTTGCATTTTCTTAACAATATAGTGTACTTTCATCAGAAAATGGCCCCCAACTTCCTTGCATACCATTCAAAAAGTTATTTTTTATAAATATGAAACCAGGGCACAGGAAGGTATCAGATGAAGAACATGTGTGAACAACTATGTTGTCTTTATAATATCATTGCCAATGTGACCCAAAGTAGGACAAATTTAATTATAATGAGTTCTAAAATCACCTGTTTCTGCATAAAAAATATTTTAAATTTTTTAAATAATTTTTGTTCTACCTCATAGGTAAGATACGACCTTGAACTATTTTTCTCCCATATGCTTGGCATTTCAGCTATATCTGTGTTTTTTTTTTCCGTTGTGATACCTGCGAATGTGTAGGTGTTATAACGTTTCAGAAAACATTGGGTAATTTCATCAGAAAACAGCTGACGGACTTCAAGCATACCACCCGAAATGGCCCGAGAACAAGAGGGTTAAAGACCAATTCAACAACCTGCTGAGCGCAATCATCACCGAAGTACCACCTAGAGACAAGCTCTTAATGTTTGGCGATTTCAATGCAATCTTCGCTGCCAGGATGCTCATTGAAAAGCACCGTCAAAAACAACAGCCACTGCATTCGCCTTCCTTGACCTTGAAAAGGCTTTTGACCATGTTCCACATCATCTGATCTGGTATGCACTTCGTGACCATGGTGTATCAGCTGGATCAAGATGCTATACACAAACACCACCAGTTGTGTACCTTGCGCCGTCGGCACCTCGGAGAGCTTCCCAGTGAAAGTTGGTGTACACCAGGGATCCTCATTGTCCCGATTGCTCTTTATCCTAGTCATGGACACAATCACTCGCGACCTGCAAAGGAGTGTTCCTTGGACTCTCTTATACGTAGATGATGTTGCACTTGCTGATACCACCAGAGGAGGACTGCAGCATCAAGTTGAAGTTTGGAACAGCCGTCTTTCACAATACGGTCTTAGACTGAATAAGTAGAAGACCGAATACCTTGAAACCATCACAAGCTACGGCTCCATTCAAGTTGACGGAGAGACATTAGCTAAGACCGTAAGCTTCAGGTATCTAGGATCTCGCTTACAATCTGATGGTGAGATAGGTGATGAAGTGCGAAGCAGGATAAATGCAGCTTGGATGAGATGGAGGGAAGTTACAGGTGTACTCTGCGACAGAAGGATGCCACTACATCTGAAATCCAAAATATATCGCATGATAGTACGTCCTGTTGCTTTGTATGGCGCTGAATGTCGACCAACTGACAGAGCTACAGAGCGCCAACTACACGGCATGGAAATGCGTATGCTCCGTTGGTCAATGGGCATCACACTCCTGGACCATGCAAGAAACATCATTTGCCAGCAAATGGGCATTTCACCCATCACTGAGAAGGCTCAGCAAAAACGTCTCCAATGGTACGGTCACATCCTACTTGCTGCACCAGGAAATGAAATGAAATGAAAATCCAAAGCCTGCTTCCAGTCTCCGACCGGGTCAGGAATGGAATGAATGAAGCCCCCATCTAGCGGCTAGGATATGGACTGTGCCGGCTGCCGAGGCCTGACGCACTCCTCTGGGGCAATGATTAAATGAATGACTGATGAAATGAAATGATAGTGGAGAGTGTTGCTGGAATGAAATTTTGACAGGGAAAACCGGAGTACCCGGAGAAAAACCTGTCTGCCTCCATTTTGTCCAGCACAGATCTCACATGGAGTGACCGGGATTTGAACCACGGATCCAGCGGTGAGAGGCCGGCATGCTGCCGCCTAAGCCACGGAGGGTTACGTGCTGCACCAGGAACAGTAGTCAATTCTACCCAGGGCTTGGAAATCAATGGGCAACGACCACATGGGAGACCAAAACAGCGCTGGCATGATACGATAAATGCCGATATGAAGGTGCTCAGCCTAACACCTTATGATGCTCGCGATCGTAACAAGTGGCGAGCCAAGATCCGGATAGCGGACCCTGCACCTGCGGGAAAACGCTAAGTAGAAGAAGAGAGTTGGTAAAGGTCAATTATGGAACAATGTGATGAAGAAACAAGGACTTGGCAACTGCAATGCCAATGGTCTATTACTCATTGGTGTATGTGCTGAACATGAACTCCTTATTACTAACACTCAGTCAGCCTGCCGAATTGCTACAAAACCACTTGGATGCATCCTTGCTCGAAGCACTGGCATATCCTTGACGATAACATCACCAAGCAATATGATAAAAAGGATATTCTTGTCACCAGGACCGCAAGAAATGTCGATGACTGTTGGACAGATCATCAGCTACTTTTTTGCTGGTCGAGGATCTCAATCTGCCGCAAATCAAAATAATTCATACACAGCCTGTCCAGATAAAAATTTGACACTTCTAAACTCCGAATTAAATCCATTGCTACAGATTACAGAAATGAAATCTCAAATAAGCTGACTAGTCATCCAGTATATATATATTTTCGTTTCCAAGACAGTACAATACAGTTATTTAAAAATTTAAAACATATTTACAATATACACACAGATTGTGTACATATCAAATTGATTTTGAGGCCCAGAATTTGGCAGTCTTGATTGCAGGAGCATTTGCTGAAACAGGTCATCCAGCGTGCAGGCTTCAGGCAATTTCGGGCAGACCCCTCCCCTATGTTCAACATCTTGAATTTCTCCAGATTCGCAGGTTGCATCTTCAGTAATGTAGCCCCACCGCATCAAATTTTGTTTGCACCGCGTCACCCCAGTACGCAGTCTGTTCTAAGTCTTCCACGTCTGGTAAGGTAGTTGAAAACCAGCAGCCAGCTCTTCCTTTCGGTTTTGGCCATTACTTCCAGGTGTCCTATTTCGCCATAGTTCTATACGGCGAGCGGAAGATATTGTTGCAATTGCTTCAGTTGTTCGAAGAAAGCTCTTTCTTGACTTCAGCCTGGGACGTGATGCTTCACTTCCAAACATGGTATGCTTAGGATCATTTCTCTGTTTTTTCTTCTCAACCCCTGCCTCTGTTCTTCGTCTAATATCCGGAGGTGCCATGCCTACAAGATGGTAGATTTTGTCAACTGGAGTTGGTCGTAGGCAACCTGTTATAATGCGGCCTGTCTCGTTGAGAGCGGTGTCAACATTCCTGGCGTGTGCGGAGTTCTGCCAGACTGGTGCTGCATATTCTGCAGTGGAGAAACATAGAGCTAGAGCAGACATACGTAGTACACTTGGTTGAGCCCCCATGTGCTATTAGTGAGCTTGCGTATGATATTATTTCGGCTGCAGACTTTGAGCTTCGTATTCTCGCAATGGTCTTTGAACGTGAGTGAGCGATCAAGCTTTACTCCGAGCTTTACTCACAGTGTAGTAGTCTTTTTCCCCTCCAAGTTACTTCCAGTTTCTTCCTAGCTTGTCTATTTCTCAAGTGAAACACACAGACCTGTGTTTTAGTTGGGATAGGTCAGGCTGTTCCAAATCCACGAGTTTGAGTATGAGTACACGCGAGTACTCAGCAGTAATGCTGGGAGCACGGTTGGAGAAGGACTGGGGGTCACTGCGTCACTGGACAAAGGTCATAGTACTTCCAGCCAGTCTTGATGTATCCACCGCGAAGTGATGGCAGCCCCCCACAGCAGAGCTGTTGCAGGTTTACTCACGTAAGGCGGCGAGTACTCCGCTGCTCACGAGCGAGTTGCTCGGCTGGAACAGCCTGGGTTAGGTTTTAGGTAGTTATTGTCATAGTACTCTGCCAGGACTTCGAGGGCTGCAGTCAGCTTCGTTTCCACCTCATCAAACTTACTTCCTTGGGCTGCAACTGCTGTGTCGTCGGCATAAATGAAAGATCTTGTGTTCGTTCCGACAGGTTGGTCATTGGTGTAGATATTGTACAGCAAGGGTGCCAGCACACTGCCTTGAGGAAGGCCGTTCTTCTGGACTCTCCACCAGCTTTTCTTGCTATTCAAGGTGACAAAGAACCATCTATTTTGTAGTAGACATTGGATGAACTGCATTAATCGGTAGTTCTTGGTGATGGTATAAATATTGTTATGATTTACTGTGTCATACGCAGCTGTTAGATCCACAAATGATACACCTGTAATCTGCCCTCTCTCATACCCATTCTCTATATGCTGAGTTAGGTAGAGGATCTGGCCACAACATGATTTTCCAGGGCAAAATCCCGCCTGTTGTTTAATGAGGTTCTGGTCAACATATCGAGATATGTGGTTCAAGATCATTCTTTCCAACAGTTTGTAGATATGACAGAGAAGCGAGACTGGTCGAAAATTCTTGGGGTCTGTCGGATCTTTTCCAGGTTTCAATAAGGCTACCACTTAAGCTTTACACCAGATTTTGGGTATCTGTGGGTATCTGTAACAAGGAGATGCAGTGGTTAATTAGATTTAAAATCCACTCTTTAGTAACTGGTCCGAATCTCTTTACTTGTTCTACTCGTAGGTCGTCTAGTCCTGGAGCTTTATTATTCTTCATGCAACGCATGACATTTCATTAAACAAAAACCTTTTCCTTTTATTTTGCCAGCCAGCCTCCCACCCCATTCATCTATGACATCATAGCCAGTCTTAAAGCAAGTCTAAACTTGGAGAACATGTCACGTGACAAGGTTAGGATAGGTAAAGTTGGGTTATGTTAAGTGAGCTGAGGTTAAGTCAAGTCTTTAAATATTCGCTCTCTTACGTGTTCAAAGCAGTTACCCCTTAAACAGTCTGTCAAAACTTTAAATATGTATTTATCATTACATAAAGTATGGAAGTAACTTAATTAATTATGAATGGAGTTTTTGGTTACTGCTCGATGTAGACAGAATCTCAACACAAAATGTTATGTTTGTTGACTTGTGTTATTGATACGTTAGTTTAAAGAGACTAACGTTAGGGACAGTGCACACTTTTCCTGTCTTTAATTTATATAGGCTAGAAGGATGGCGTTGCAAACTTTTGATGTGGATTTCCAAATGTCTTGCATAGCCTATTTCATAGTATTTTCCTGTTACCTTTAAGGTTCATGCTGATTTCGTCTTTGTGTTCGACATTGTAACTACAATGGTTGATTTGATATCCTTTGTCAACTTTCAAATCATGTAATTGATGTCAGACTTGTTGGATTTTTTGTTCATTTGTTTGAAACTATCAAGTACCGATACCTAATTGGTTACACAACTGTTTCATAATGAAATCTTGAGCTCTGATTCGTTGGAGAACTGTTTACGCTTGTCTGAACCAAGACTAACTGACTACTCACTACTAAGGTTTAGAAATTACATTTACTCAAATCACATTCAAGTAAAAATCATGACTACTATAAACTGCTACCACTCTTGTACCACCTTGCTACCACTGTTCTACCATTTTTCTACCATTTTGCTACCACTTTTGCACTTACTTTAAACTGCACATATACAAACTACAGTATCATTTTTATTACCGAGTTAACTTTACTAGAGATTAGTTTATGCTCAACAGCTGACATGGAAGTATCAATGACTAGCTATGGTAGGTCATGTGCTTACTATAAAGGATATACATATGTTGTAAAAAGAACTAATAAAAATGGAAATGTTATTTGGTGCTGTTCGAAACAACGTTCAAAACAGTGTCGAGGAATGCTTAAGGCAAAAGGCTCCAACATACTTATTTCAAACGATCATCATTGTAAATCTCAAAATAATACTCATTTAAATGGACAAAACACTCTAACCAAGGTTAAAAAAAAGCAGGCCCATGAAAAAAATACTGTGGCTCAAGATAGCGCATTGTTTGTTAAAGAGCATTTATTATCTCCTGAAAAAGACATGTTAGGACAGTCGTTAACGTCTAAGAAACCCCTAACACTATCAAAGGCATCACAAACTATGCAAAAGGTTGTTGCATTGCAAGAGGAACAAAAAGGATTAGATAGTAATAGTGATGATGATGATAAAGATGATGATAATATTGATGATGATGATGATGATGATGATAATTATGATGAAGATGATAATGGTAATGCTCTGTTTACCCGTAAAAAATCATTTGTTAAATTTGTTTACTGGAACAATCCCGGTAAGCTAATCCAGCGGCTTCAGCACTTGCATGCCCGTAAACAGGCTGGTCATATTGAATATGAGGAAGAAATAGAAAATGAGCTTCCTCGTGCCAAAATTATTGTGTAATGGATCTACGTAACCATTTAAACTATTTCTTAACAATACATGTAATATTTTCTACCAATTTGCTACCACTTGTCTACCACTTTGCTCTCACTTTTGCTGTCACTTTAAACTGTACATATTAAATATAAAAGCCAATGCTAAATCACTCTATTACCAGAACAGTTATAAGATTTGTAGTGTACAAATCATACTAACAGGTTAGTTGCTACTATGGAACTTACTACAACTAACCTGGTGAACAACGTGTACTCTATAAAGGCTACTCTTATAACTACAGACGACAAAATGTAAAAGGAATAATATTCTGGCGATGCTCAAAACAAAAGTCAAATAAATAAGGCGATATGAAAAGTAAAAATGGTGAGGTTTTAAGTGTGAGTAATCATCAATGTAGTGTTCCAAACAAAACACTGTTAGTGTTGACAAAAAATCATCACAATGCTAAATAAGCTAGTACAAGAAAAAGATGTTGCTACTCAAGATAGTACATTGTTTATTGAGCAACGTTTAACCCCTCTTCTAAAAGTTATGTTTAATCCATCTTCCACGTCTCAAAAGCCATCAAACATCACAGACTATGCAAGAGGTAGTGTTGTTATTGTTTTAAGGGGCTGAACTACAAGGTCATCTGCCTCTAATATGCAAGAGGTAGTATTGCAAGAGGATCAAAAAGGACTAGATAGTAATAGTAATGAAAATGAGGTTTTTACACCTATAAAACCATTAAAGCTCTGTCTGTTTTAACATCATTGGTCATTGCTAGCCGTTAAAAAAAACCTATACCGCTAGCTTTGTGTTTAAAAATCTAAAGCAAGCAATGTTAAAAAGGGAAAAGAAAGTTGTATTTTGTATGTAAATCTTGTACAAGTACTTACATTAAATAAATAAAAATATTGTATGGGCATTATCTGTTTTTCTTAATTGCTATCCCCACGTCCTACTATTAATGCAATTGTTAACCATCAACAGTCTCTAGCTATGTTCAGAAAGAGAGTGGTCTTAAACATCGAGTATCATAATAATACAGTATCGCCAAGCCATGTTCAGGCAATAGTTATGTCAGGTAAGGGTTTCGAACCCTTGCTTCCTTGTACTGGAAACTTGAACTTAAGTCAAACGCCTTAACCGCTCGACCAACCTGTCAGTTAATAATTTAATTCGTTCTGTGCACTTGAGTGTTCACAAAACTTTCCAGTGTACATTGACTCAACCACTTGCTCGTTTTTGAATGTAGAATTTTTGTATTTCCATAACATTGCAGTTATCAGTGTTGTGAACTGGGTGTTTAATATAGGGTTAAAGGCATCTTAAAATAATTTTAGGAAAGCTCTCAGGTATCGTGTCATGGGTTTTAGTAATGCATCATTGTTCGTTGACTAGCATTTACAGTTACACAACATTATTTTGGTAAGCTCTACATCTTGTAGTTTGAGTCTTCAGTCTTTTGACTGGTTTGATGCAAGCGCTCCATGCCTCCCTGTCCTGAGCTAATCGTTTCATCATTTCCACACCCTACATCCAAGGCTATCTGTTTAACATATTCTAACCTTGGCCTATCACTACAGTTCTTGTCCTCGACCCTTCCTTCCATAACTAAGTTTGCTATTCCTGGGTGTCTTAGTATGTGTCCTGCCAACCTATTTCTTCTCTTCATTAGCAGTTGCCAGAAACATCTCTCCTCTCCCACTAGTCTTAATGCCTCTTTGTTTGTAACCCCATCTACCCATCTGATCTTCATCATTCTCCAGTAACACCAAATTTCAAACGCTTCAATTCTCCTCTTTTCTGCTGCACCAATAGTCGGAGTTTCACTTCCATAGAGTGCCACCCTCCAGACAAAGGCCTTCAAAAATGACTTCCTAATACCTAAATCTATATTTGATGTCAACAGATTCCTTTTCTGTAGAAATGCTTTCCTTGCCTGAGCTACATAAGTATCCTAATCGTCTCTGGCATAATGTATTGTTTAGCAAACATGGTTGCTCGGTTTCTATATAGGTCTAAGCATCTGTTGTATATAACCCAAAATAGCAAACAGCTTTCTAGAACCCAACTCACTGGTCAATAACAAGCATAGTCACCAAAGTGTTTCCCTGGTAGCTAACTCACGTCTGGTTAGTCAATTCTTACTGCAAGGCCAGTCAAGACCTAAAAATTAGTCTTAACGTATAGTGTAATAATCTGTCTACCTATATCACTGTGTGTAATAAATAGTCAATATTAGTTTGGTCTTTACCTGAAATCTAAAATCAAATATCTAAATTCTAAAAATGTATAGTACAGAAAACATAATTCCAAGTAATACAAATCCTTATATGCCTTTCTTTAATAATTAGTTAGTAAAAATTTCCATTCAATGACATTATGGTTTGGTCTTTTCACAAAATCTAAAATCAAAAATGTAAATTCTAAAATCTTAAGTCTAAAATCAAAATATCAAAAATCTTACACGCATTAACTATTTATCAAACCCAGTCCACCTTTGTATTTGTAATCCAAGTAGTAATTTGAAAAAGAGACAAGTGTAATCGGTTTTAAACATTATCCCTGCTTTTTTACATGTTTATGACGTGCGAAGTAACCGAAAATCGAACCTTGGTCTACCTTAGTAAAAGGCTAACAGCTTAACTACTGAGCTGCGCTACCATGACCTTTCTTAGTTTGGTTCGTTCTCGTCCTCAGGGCTGGAAATCGAGTTAAGACCCCCAGTGCAAGAGCCGAGAGTGCTTGCCACTGCAGCACGAAATGGTTAGCTGGTAACATTAGACGACCGGAAATGATTGTATTTCTGTTAGCGATGCATTTCTGTCATCTGCCTACTGTCTGAGCACTGCCAGCAAGCCAGTTTAGTTTAGTTTGTTGCGAGTGCATGTATAAATTATTAGCCTTGTGTACTTAAAGTTTGTTGTGCGTAGCGATCATCTTGCCCAGTAGGCCTAACCACTGAGCAAGTTTTAACGGTCAACCCATAAAAACAGTATGGGATAGTTGTGTGTGCTCCATGTACTTGGGTGTGTGCATTAGCACCATGCACTAGCTTAACCTTACCCTCTATAGGTTGAGCGTTATCCCTTTCCTTTTGACATCGCCAATGACAGCATCCACTCACAAGTTTTACACTTGGGTCCTTGGCTTGTTCTCGATTAGGTTTGGTTCGGTTTAGTTTAGGTTTGGATCGGTTTAGTTCGGTTATAGTTCGGTTGAGTTCGGTTTTGCTTTGGTTTAGTTTGGTATAGTCAGCATTTTGTTTTTTCAGCTACCCTCTTTTACCGATCAATTAAAGATCGTCTGCTCTTAATTCTTGGATCGATACATCAGATTTTGTGTACACCGTTTGTAATTTACTAACCCATGCCTGCAACCTATACTCTCTCTGTACTGCAGTCTGGTCTGAAAACAAGTTCCAATGGTCAAAGACGTGTCAGTCACCATACGTGTAGCGTACAATAATTCTTTCTCTACCTAGCTATGTTTCATTACTCACCGTAAACAACTAACATTATGGGTTTGCAATATATTACGGGAAACAAAGGTCCATGACCTTGTCATTTAGAGTCTTTCGGCTAAATGAGTGCGCCATGAAAAAGGGGACATCATGTAGAGTTCTGGGGCACCTTGTGTGTCCAAATCCGATTATTAGACCTGGGATTTTAGGCTCTAAAAAAAATAGTTTTAGGCGCCTAAAATAGGCTTTTAAAACAAGTAAATAGGCTTTTAAACAAGTAAATAGGCTTTTAAAAGAGAAATTAGGCACTTAAAATATGTTTTCAAAATGTGTGGATAGGCAGGAAATAGACTTTAAAATATTACAATATACACTTAAACTGTATCGTGATACTTTATTTCTTTAACAAACGTGGTATCCCTATTCTTAACCGAAATAACTGCAAAATTAAGACAGAATAAAAAATACATTTATGAAAAACAATATAAAAAGTAATGTGTCAAAAAATGTTTTGGATTATATGATATATCATTATCAGTACTGATCTAAAACCTTAATACTAAAATCACTGTACACAATTACAGCACTGTAGGCATCCAATAACGGTGGAAACGCGAATGGAGTATGTGTTTATTTATTTGTGAGGAACATTCCTACAGTACTTTCATTCGTAGTTTGCTTTACAGTACGTAACAATAATCTTCTCCAAATTTTCCACAGTCAGGCTGTGTCTTTTGTCTGTTAAAATAATTTTGAAAGCAGAAAAAGAGCGCTCCACACTCACAGATGTTAGAGGGGCATAGGAAAATTTACCTACATTTTTCAATTCAATTTCACTTGGTAAGTCTACCCTTTTCAGCATTGAATAATCTGGGTTCTTCAGCAGTACATTAGACCACTTGTCTCTTATTTTATCTCCTACCTTGCCCCTAGCACTTTGTATGTTATTCTCAGCTTCTTCAATTACAGAAAATTGCTGTTTGAGACTGTTTCCTTTTTCCTCCATTTTTGTAATGGTGACTGGAAGAAATGAAAAATTTGCCTGAATATACGCAATGCCTCTCTGAACACTGGAACAATCATTTAACAGTTCTTTGACAGACGACACACATGCAGAGTTGTCCGTTAAAGGCACATTGTCTATCACAGTCATGATTTCCTCAAGATGTTCTGCATAATACAGGGCAGCTTCCATCCAGGAACCCCAACGGGTGATGATTGGCTGTGGTGGAAGGGGAATAGAGGGGAGTTTCTCTCTAAAGATGGCTATTCTTGATGGAGCCTTACAGAACACTTTCTTCATTGTTGAAATGAGAGTATTTACTGCAGGAAACTCGGCCCTAACTGTTTCTGCGAGTCTATGCAAGGCATGGGCCATGCAAGTAACATGAATTAAAGAAGGATAGAAAGTTTTGAGGAGAGGTGCAGTGGCAATCATGTAGGAAGCAGCATCGGAGGCAAGGAGAAGGACTTTAGAATCATCAACACCCCCAGGATACAACAATTGCAACCCCTTGTTGATGAAGTATGCAATGCTTCGACTATTGACTATCTCAAGCTGTTTAGAGCAAAGGAGGTGAGCGGTAGATGCCTGATTGGGTTCCAGTTTTCCTACTATAAGGTTAGCAATGTACCTGCCCACCGAGTCGGTGGTTTCGTCCACACACAACCATATGCAAGACTCCCCAATATCCTCCCTGATTGACAAAATGACCTCATTGTAACAAATATCTAAGTAGTTTTTCTTTAATGCAGATGCTGATGGGATGTGCTGCTTGGTGTATTTCTGTAAAAAATCTCTGAAAACCGGATTATGCACAGCATTCCAGGGGATATTTGCTGCAACTAGGGCTCTACACATATCAGCATAGAAACCATTATGAGTTGTAGGAGATATAGTTTGTGTGAGCAGAGTCTGTCTAATGTTACTTTTCATGGCTGCTTTCGCTTTGTGACTGGCACTATCTGCATGCTGCTGAAGGTGGCATTTTTTCTCATGTGAAATCTAAAACACAATAAAGTGATGTCAATTAGAGACTAAGATGAGGAATAGAAAAGGTGAGCTATTGAATAAAATTCGTAATTTTGAACTATTTAAATTAAGCCATTATTACTCTAAAGTTAATTAAGAACAAGAACACTACAGTCCCCGAAGGGCCTTGGCTTTCAATAACGGTTGCTGCCCAGCTCATGGCCTGCAGATATTGGGTGGCGTGTGGTCAGCACGATACATCCCTCAGCCGTATTGCCTTGCCTCCGTGACCCCTGCCCACCGTAGTTTCTCAATTGTCCTCACGATGCTGGGTCAACACCCTTCCAGACCTCATAGATTTCTAAATTACTGCCGGTACTGGAAATCGAACCCAGGTCGCCTGGACTACTGTCGGCGCAGAAAGTATCTGCAGTCGAGTTTAAACGCTAATAAAATTTGAACCAGTCCACCAATCTAAAATGCAATCACTCCATCGTAAAGCTTGTTTTATTCTGCATTCTTTGCTGGTACATGCATATTTTTATTATGTTTCCTGTGAAAGTTATGTTAGGTGGAATGCAAAAAGTACCTATTTTCTTGCCCGTTTTTTGTAAACAACAACTTTGTAGTACCGTTCCATGAAAACGTACTGTTCGACTTTCATGAAATTTAGGTGGATTATGGAATGCACTATTATAAATATATTTATGAAGTTTAATTACTCTACACACGTTGGAAAAAAGTTATTGTTTTTGTAAAAGACTGTCCGTTTGATACTGGGTGGTCTTCCGAAATCGAGACTGAGTTCATCAAAGGTCTGAAGGTTTTTGTTTCAAATAGTTGTATACCGAAAACTTACAATGATTTCTGTATTTTATACAGATTTTTATTTGAAATCGAGCGACAGGCTCTCCGTTTTCATGTAATTAAACTACAAAGTTGTTGTTTACAAAAAACGGACAAGAAAATAGGTATTTTTTTGCATTCCGCCTAATATATCTTTCACCAGAAAACAATAGAAATATGCATGTAACAGGAGATAACGCAAAATAAAACACGCTTTACGATGGTGTATTTATATTTTAGATTGGTGGACTGGTTCAAATTGTATTAGCGTTTAAACTCGACTGCACATACTTTCTGCGCCAACAGTAGGTCTCTACAATTAATTAGAGAAGCAAATATCAAAACCTTAATTTTAGATTAATATGAAATTTAAGATATAGGCACATATCTGTTTATTGCAATACTGGCAGAAAATAATCTTGCCATCAAAAGTCATCCCTGGAAATTGTACAAGCCATTGTTGTATAAGCGCACTCTTAGATGATTTCGTTTTAGGCATGATGAACTATATTCACTTAAACAGATGTTCATTCACTGGCGACTTGACACAGTATGTCGCTTCTTACTACCTGCTCCTTGTTCTTCCTAGATAATACTCCCCCTCACCCCGTCACTCGACACAGTACGTCCTTGACTACCTGTTCGTTGTTCTTCTGAGCTAATCCTCCACATCCACCCTTCACTCAGCATTCCTTTGGTGACAGTTGTCTGGGAAGAGCACATTTCTGTGAAAAACCCACCCTCTGCTGTTCTGCTCGTTCCAGGGATGTCCATTGTGTGATTGTAAAAATTACAGAAGTTGAATTTTATTTTAAATGTAGAAAATAGGCATTTTTAGGCACTAAAATAGTAAAATAGGCTCTAAAGGTCCAAATAGACATTTTAGGGCACTATAAAACTCTATTAATGTAAGGGATTTATCATGAAACGTCAAGATATTTAAAAAAAATCATGTTATTTCGTAAGGAACGAAATAGGCATTTGCCTTAAAAACCCAGGTCTACCGATTATCAATACTAATATAATAAAGCTGAAGAGTTTGTGTGTTTGTGTGTTTATGTGTTTAAACGCGCTAATCTCTGGAACTACCAGTTGGATTCGAAAAATTCTTTTTGTATATGATAGCCTGATTTAATAGGAATAGTTTAGGCTATGTAGCATTAGGCTACACCTCTCAGGTAACCTTAAAGATTGATTTTTGTTCAGTAAGTCGGAAGAACAAGCGCTCCAGAACGGCTTCAATAATACCGAAGTCTATTGTTGCCATGTAATGCGGGCTGCATCACGTCACCCCTACTAATGTCCTGGTGCAGAATTGCGAGCTGCTTATAAATTGCAGTCACGGGGAGTAATTAGTGCAAAAAGATTTCTTAGGCCCCTTAAAACAGTTATCATGACAATAGTATGCCTCTGTATAAGGATGATGGTGTTGGTGCAGTATACTGAGGTTATCAGCTGCAATAAGCGTTGGTGCTTTCAAATTTACTTTCATTAAATTCCGATCCTTATCCTTGAGAGCTCCAGTTCTGTAAAACAAATAAATCTACCGGGCGAAGCCGGGCACTACTGCTAGTTAGTTTATAAAATCTCAGGTCGATAACCTTGCCGTTTTGGGATATTTGAGTCAATGAGTGCATCCTAGGAAAAATCAGAAAGAAATACCCTTAAAACAAACCATCGTATGCCGTCCTGTCAAGATATCCATTGATCCATTGGGGGCACGGCCACCGTGGTCAGCAACATGCTCATTTAAACACACCACCGGTACAGTCTCTCTCTCTATATATCCTACCACTCTTAACTAATATTTAAAAAAAGGTTTTAAAAATCAAATTTTTTTTTCAGCATGTCTTGTAAGGCCTCTGTCAAAATTTCAATAAATCATAAATTTATAATATAATATAATCGTATAATATCTCATATCATGGGTTCAGGAAATATCAACGAAAGTGTAGTTAGGCCCTTTGTCAAAATTTCAAAAATAAATTCAAAAAAGGGGCTTTACCCCAAGTCCAACGATACCTCATAGGTCAAAATCCCATCATGGATTTAAAAAAAAAAAAACAACAAAAGTGTAGTTAGGCCCTTTGTCAAAATTTCAAAAATAAATTCAAAAAGGGGGTGTCACCCCAAGTCCTATGACATGTTGCATTGCAATATTCGACCATGGGTTCAGGAAATATTAACAAAAGTGTAGTTAGGCCCTTTTGACAAAAAATAAAAATAAAAATAAATGGTAAATAAAAAATTATATAAATAATACATTAAATATTAAATAAAATTTAAAAAGTCAATAAATCAAAATTTTCAAAATTTGTAGTTAGTCCCTTTGCCATGTCCTCGATTAGGTTTGTTTAAAAAGACTAGTTTAGGTTAGCTTAAACTTCATCGGCTAACGTCAATTTTTTAAAACTTCGGCTAACGTTGCGGCTGTTAGGCGCAATTACATTGTTCTCATTGTCAGTGTTATTATTGATTTTAAAAGTATAATAGACTTCAGGTTTCTTAAATAAATAGGGCGTGGTGGTGCAGCGGTCAATCTGTATGCCTCTCACCAAGACAGACCGGGTTCGATTCCCAATCAATCCATGTGAGATTTTCAATGTGAAATGCCATGTCCTGTGGTTCGGATTTCACGTAAAAAGGAGGTCCCGTGGCTCATGATCGCGAGATTAACGGTCACGTTAAACAACAAGCTTCCTTCTTAAATAAATATTAATTAGTACTCTTATTTATTTATTTACACTGTTTACGCCCACATTGGAGCACCAAAAATCAAACCTTATATACAGAGTTTTCAAATACTACAGCGGCTTCGGTGG
Source organism: Meconema thalassinum (assembly GCA_946902985.2). Lineage (NCBI taxonomy): Eukaryota > Metazoa > Arthropoda > Insecta > Orthoptera > Tettigoniidae > Meconema > Meconema thalassinum. Next base: position 1,217,104,916 of record OX336388.2, read on the forward strand.
CGTAGTTGGTAGCATGCTGAGCTTCTATGCCCAAGATAGCGGGTTCAAACCCGGCCGAAGCCGTCGGATTTTTTAAGAGCGTTAAAAATCCCTCAGTATGCCTTCCTTCGGAGGGGAAGTAAAGCCGGCGGTCCCATGTCATAGATTTATGGCATGTTAAAGATCTTTCCACTAATTACACCTGTGTGAAACTAAATTGGATAGGTTAAGAATGTAAACAACGCTCTTAGGTTGCTACGTTCGTTGCCAAGAGCCGACTGCGGTGGCGTCTAGTAGCTAGTTCTGAACTAGGCCTAGTAGTCGTTGACGGTGGCGTTTGGCGGCAAAAGTAGGAACTATTTGAAAATTCAAAGTTGCAGTCCCTACTTGAATTAAAAAACAGATACACACACTAATACAGTCATCACAATTAACACCGGTTATCAGACAAATTCTACACACACCCAAAGTACACGGGGCTACATGACCGCGTTGTCGCAGCCCCTAAACTAAGGAACCAACCAACCAACCTTCAAATACTACAGTAAGTTCAGTTCTTAATTCTTGATAATTTTTTTCTTTCCCAATACTTCTTCATTCTGGAAGATCTTGCAGCCCGTTCTTCGGCAGATATAACATATTGCTTACGCTGTGAAATTTTGAATGTTAGTCGAGTGTATTTGTTATTCAGAAGCCGTTTCTCCTCTCTATGTTCAATTTGATGCTTAGTAATTTTCAATTCGTCTAAATCCATTTGTATTTCTTTAAACCACGTGTTTTTTGTTTTACTATTCCAAAAGAAGTCAAAAAGTTGTTTCAAGAGTCTAGTATTTGGCAAGCGGGATATGTGTCCAAGAAACGCAATCCTTCGTTTTCGCATTGTGTCAATGATAGATTCATTTTCCTTGTAAAGTATTGAATTGGGCAAAAGTCTCCACTGGCCCTCCCCGAAATTAAAGTCGTTATTTTTCAAAATGATTTTCTCACTACAACATATTTTGAAAGCTTATATTATCACATTTCTTATTGATCTAAGACATCAATTTTCAGTTGGTTTTAATTCCTGTCAATAAACTGTCTTTACTTTGTATGCACAACATCAAAAAATCATATAAATGTAATGAAAGCGAAGAAGAAAACATGAACATTCAAAATATCTATTAGCTAAAATGTACCTGTCTGAACAAAACATACCTCACAAATTACAGACAACAGAATCAGTCACACTCTTGAGGGGAATAGACACCTTATCTTCACGCAGAATCCCAGGAATGTAATACTACTCTTCCGAAGATGCTCAACATGTGGATAGCTACTAAAGTAGTTGTTGGTGGTCAGGCTTTTAAGTAACTGTTGGTGGTCAGGTTTCGAAAGTTATTCATCAGACACAAAGTCGTCCTCATTTTCACAACTTTCATAACAATTATGACAGAACAACTTTGCATGTGTTTGGTAAACATTTTTTTGGCATGTGTTGCAGGAGAGGCGTGTTCGATGAGTCTTGTGTGTCCCACAAATATAGCAAATTCCTGGTTGTACCGGCGTTTCTCTTGCTGTGCAGCTTTCTTCCTTGTAGTCCTTCAAAAATAGAGCTAACTCTTTAGGAAGCCTTGGTATTAGTTTGGCCCGATTTTGAAGGTTTTCTTGCATCAGTTTAAGGGCCAACTGGTAGAGGTACTCTCTTCTCAATGATTTGTCCGTAGGACTGTTTATCTGGAAAATACGCATTGAGTTTATTCCAGCTAGATCTAGAATGCGAAAGAAGTAATTCATTGTTCATCTGAGTTTTCCTTGACGTAGTAATACGTGAACACATCAAAATCAACAGTGTCTACGCCTCCTTATGCGGCATTGTAATCCATGAAGTGTACAGGTTTACCAGTTTCGTCATCTATATCATTGCGGTCATGCATGGTGGAGAGTAATATCACAACTTTCTTCTTTCGGGTGGCAAAGGAAATCAACGATTTATCCTCCTGACACCCAAACAAGTGACTGTCTGGTAGAAGATTCTTGTTTTCAGTCACAAATTCTGGGGGGTAATACATAAATCACCCTTTAAAATTAAAATATTTAAAGGTCGCAAGAAATGTAATGCCATTCTTCAGGAGATGCTCAGCAAGTGGATAGCTACTGAAGTAGTTGTCAGTTGTTGGGTTTCTATTACTCCGTTCTATTGGAGCCCATAATCTTCTGACAATGTCGAAAGGTTTGTTGGATGGTTCGAAGGGACCAGGTTTTTGTTTCCCACAGTACAGTTCGAGATTGTAAGTATAAAATGTTTGGGAGTCACAAAGGGCATAAATCTTCAGGCCATACTTTGCTGGTTTCTTCGCCATATATTGAATAAACCCACAATGTCCCCGAAATGCGACCAGCATCTCGTCGACGGTTACAAATTCCCGAATGTTGTAAGCTTGTTGGCTATTGGCTATGAATTTATTTTGTAGATCTCTCACTGGAGTCAACTTGTCTGTTTCCTTCCTCTGTTTCCTAGTTGTTGTCATCAAGCCTAATCCACCTTAGGAGACATTTGAACCGCTCTTTGCTGAAATTCGCATGCAAAATTGTCAATCCAGTACCGTTTGTCGCAAAATATTCTGAAATATCAACAAGATTTTCCCTTTTCACCCCAATTAAAAACAGAGCACCGATGACGGCCATAATTTCGGCATTCGTCGTTGACCTGAATCGGCTCTCTCGAACTCTATCGTCTGCTTCATTTCTTTCTTTCTCATGTTTCTTGGTTGAAATATAAATGTTGGTGAATCTAACTATATCAGAAATCATGTCGGAACTCATAATTTTCAGGAAACATTCAAGTGGTGTTTGGCATTGTCGAGCTTGTGCCCTAGGCCCAGGAATAAACTTCACAATGTTCTTTGACTTCACCTTTGTCTGAGACCGCAATAATTTACTTGACCAAAGAGTCTCCCAATGAACCGAATTTCCTCCTCGTCATCCACTTCCATTGCGAAGTCACCATTATCCATTTCAGTCACCGAATCAGAATTATGATGATTGTCGTGAATTTGTTGAGGTTCAAAGTAAGGATCTTGGTCGTCATCTAAATCCCACTCTTGTTCTTCTCCAGCAGCCTCTTCAGCTTCTAGTTCCCATAGAATTCTTTGGATGTCCTCGGGAGTGCTATATCTGGCCCTAGAAACCAGAAACCAATATTACGCTGTACAGAAGCATTGGTTCTATATCTTTCATTAAAAATATATATTATATATTACTTTAACGCTCAGCTAGGTAGAGAAAGAAAATACCGTGACATCATCGGAAAATGGCCAGCACACAATAGAACAAATAAAAATGGAGAGCGACTAGTTGACCTGTGTCGAAACCATAACTTAATCTCAAAATCTACATGTTTTAAACGAAAACCTCAAAAACTTAAAACATGGAAACACCCTGATTACACTAAGGGAGAATGGCAACTGGACCACGTGTGCATGGATAAACACCACCATAAAGAGATCTATAACGTCAAAGTCCTCCGCGGAATTGACACAGGTTCTGATCACTACATAGTCAAAATTAAAATTAAACTCACGCCCCAGAAGAGACAACAAAGGAAAACCCCCAAAACTAAACGAACAATAGATCCTATCCAGTTAATCAACAGTGAATAGTACCAAAAAGCAACTGGAAACATTAAAATAACTGATAAACTCGAAAACTTGGTTCACAACCTACCACGAATAGCAGAAGACCTGGCTCCAATTAAACCGCGGAAAAAACATCAATGGTGGAATAATGAATGTGATGAGATGATTGAAAAACGACACCGAGCGTGGTTATTACACCAATCCGAAAAATCTGAAACATCTTTTCAAAATTTAGTTACACAACGAAAAGAAACAACTAAAACTTTAAGAAGAATAAAACGGCAATATCATACTGACACCCTACAAACAATAGGGATGTATAGAACTAGCACCGATAGAGCGCACTGCTGTTGTACTGGGTAAGCGCAACGCGCTCTTCATTTGTCTGTTGTGTTCTCATGCCGCTAATATGTACGAATTTAAGTAGTTTAAATTGTTATTTTCGTGACTATGCCGAGCTATTGCAGTGTTCCTCTTTGCAAAAATCAGGAAAGCCCGTTTTCGTTTCACCAATTTCCACAAAATAAAGAAATGAGGAAGAAATGGTCACATGCTATTAGAAGGAAAAATTTAGTTGAGAAAAATCGGACCGAATATATTAAAGTGTGTTTCCATCATTTATAACCCGCGATGACTTCACGAAAACTGTGTTGGATAAGTGTGACTTACAAAGGGAAATAATTCCTATTTTGTACCTATAAACTGATTAGACATTTCGATAACAACCACTGAATTTATGCGTTTGCATTTGAAGGTGAGAGAGCAAGATTAAAACCGGGCGCTGTTCCATCGCTTTTTCCGTTGACCAGGAACACAACAAAAATAATTATTTAGGAAGAGGCCATACACAAGAAAATTGCCGGATTATCACGATAAGACTACAATATCAGAATCTGCAGAAATCATCTCCATTGAAGTACGGGAAGAAATCGTCAATATACACGAAGAAATGAAAGTAACATTCTGACTCCCATTTTCAAAGACATCAATACTCGGTCAAATACTTCAAGAATAAATGTCGCAACATTAACAGTCACAAACGTATTATGGTTGATTTCTTGAAATCAGAATTAATCGTCAACTTCCATCTGCCTGACGGAGAATGTGGTAGCGACTGACTTCTACATTCTTGAGACATAGTCAGATGAATGGAAATAGTTCGTGGCCCTAAAGCAGTTCTCAAACTTTTAAAAAATTGAACCCCCAAGTCCTTTCCCAGGGGTAAGGGAACGGTTATTATTGAGAAATTGACAAAATTACATAAAAACCAAATGTTGCGATGCATTTTCGAGGTACATATTACCGGTATCAACTTTCTTTGATTATGTTTACCTTTAAACATGACAGTTTCATGTAAGCTATCAACCTAAAAAATACATGAATCGAAGTCTGTAAGCAGGGGGAGCAAGTGAATATTTAAATCTATATTTATGATTTAAGTCTTATGGAGATATATTTATCAATATAGGCCTACAATACTCTAGTAATTGTAATCTTTAGGTGAAAGCATGCTGACTCATAGGCCTATTCATTATTTGAATAATAAAGCGGGTTAGAATTTTGTTATTACCGCTGTAGGCTATTAATTCTTCCTTCCACCCGCTTGTTTTAGTGCCTCTAGTCCGTAGCTCATTTTGCAGCTGTTTAACGCTTAAACGCTGAAAATCGTCCATAATATATTAGGAGATATACCTACAGAATTAATTAATATAATCTTGAAGTAAATTTAGAGAAGATATAATTTACTTTAGCTTAGAAAATTCGGTCACAGTTTATACATTCCTCGCAGCTGACTGGGAGAAACATAAGACGATTGCCTTGCGCTTACCCAGTACTACACGAGCGCTATCTGGCGCGAACTTTCTCCCGCTACATCCCTATTGAAGAGGAATTCAAAATTTCACAATCGCGGAATTATTACAAAATCTTTAAACAACATCTGAAAAAAATATGAAGCACCTACCTTATTGTTAAAACATGAAAATGGTAGATTGGCCCACAACAACCAGGATAATGCACAAATTATGGCTAAATATTTTAAGACACTCCTAAACTGTGAAGAACCCATAGAATTTCTCCAATCGGATGTTGACACTCCAATAACAACACCACGGGAGAACATTAACCTGCCCACATTAGAAGACGTTTACATAGCACTGAATGAGATGAAGAATTTCAAAGCCCCTGGTGAAGACCAGACTTTTGCAGAGATTTGGAAGTATGCTGGAAATTCGGCAAAAATCGCTCTTCACCAACAACTAGTCAACATCTGGATTACAGGAAAATTCCCTGAACATTGGAGATCAGCTATCATCCATCCACTACATAAAAAAGGGGATAAGACAGACTCTAACAATTACCGAGGGATTTCACTCCTGGATGTTACCTATAAAAAATTTTCTCGAATTCTTCTCAATAGAATTAAAGTACAACTTGAAAATGAATTAGGAGAATATCAAGGAGGTTTCAGGCCCTGGAGAAGTTGCCCAGATCAAATTATGAGCCTAAAATTGATAATGGATTATAATAGAAAAAGGAATAGAGATATGGTGATAACATTTATCGACTTTAAAAAAAGCATATGATTGTATTCATAGAGAATCTTTATTAAAAATTCTAAGACACATGGGATTACACCCCAAATTGACAAATCTCATAAAACTAACTCTTACAGGCACCAAATCAAAAGTTAAATTCAGAGGTGAATTCTCTGACCCATTTGAGGTCACAACCGGTTTACGACAGGGTGATGGCTTATCACCATTACTATTTAATTGTGCATTGGAAATGGTAATGCGAGAATGGTCTAAGAAATGCCCTCCAAATATAAAAATAGGGAGAAAAATTCAAACAAACTGTCTTGGTTTTGCAGACGACATGGCATTATTGGCGAAAGATTTAGAGGAAGCCAAAACACAGATATCAGAGCTTCAGACAATTGCAAATAAAATTGGCCTTAAGATATCATTCGAAAAAACAGAAATCATGCCACAAAAACCAACACCATTAAAGGAAATACAAATTAATGATACAAAAATTAAAATTGTAACACGATTCAAATATCTAGGAGAGCTAATAACAAACAATGTAAATGAGAAAGCGTCAATTCAAATAAGAACCAACAAGTTATCTAGGGCACAAAAATTAACATGGGAAACTTACAAAAAGAAATGCTTATCAATTAATGTAAAAATTAAACATTACAATACAGTCATAAAACCGGAAGCCACATATGCAGCAGAAACATTATTCCATCTAAATGAACATTCTAAAACCGACAGATTACAGAAGATCGAAAGGTGAATTGGAAGAACTTGTATCAATAAAGGATATAAAAAAGATGGGCAATGGCGAATAATACCTAACAATATGGTCTATAACAACCTAGAACCCATTACTGATACCATGCGAAAGAAAAGCCTAGGATTCTTTGGGCACATCATGAGAATGCCAGATTCACGTCTTCTAAAACAACTAGTGCAGTACAATCTTGCTTCAAAAAACACAACAACTGGATGCCGATGGTTAAAAGAAATCAGAGAGGACTTAAAAGAAATTGGCCTAACAACAGAAGATGCTGCAAATAAGAAAAGTTTAACTACAGCACTTAAAAATATGACGATTCATTTTCCACTCACAAAGAAGAAAATTCCTACAAGAATATTTTCCGCCGAAGAACGGGCAAGACGATCAATACGCATGAAGAAGTACTGGGAGGACCGCAAGGCTCGTACAGTTCCTACAAGTCGACGAACTAATGGTTGGGTAAAGTGATCCTTTGTGGTCTCAAAAGAAGAAGAAGAAGGATATTATTTCAGAGCGATATAGTAATTATTTTATTTATTTAGCATATGATGCTTACAAGACAGTACTGTAATTAATAAATATAAATTTTCAAATGAACAATTTACAGCACTAGGACCCTTCATATATGTGCTGCCAGGTTTTGAGTCCATTCAAGAGCTTGTGGAGTGGCTGCATGGAGCTCTTCTAAGGTCCCAGAGTACATATATAGAGGGCATTCCTGCACGACATGCTTGATGGTTTGCACTTCATATCCACAATCACACTGATGTAAGGCTGCTCTAGTTCGAGCAGTGCCACATCGAATTCTGTTCAGACGGGACTAGACAGCTCGAGGGAGATGGTATCCAGGTAGTTTGATGGTAGGATCAAGTACTTCAATTAGGCCACGAGGTGGAGAGGTAGACCATTCAACTTTCCATGAATTTCGGGGTTTGAATGGAGCTGAAGTAAGTTCCATAGCCTTCTTGTAGGCTGGTTTCCGTGATTTCAACCTGGCTGTGGAAGGTTGATTGACGTCTTGGTGGATTGGGAGAACTTCATTATTCATATTTCTGCGCCACAGGCGGGAAAGAACTTGCTGACTCCTGATGTGAGGAGGAACAATATTACACAGTACAGGTAGCCACTGTGAGGGAGTGCAATGTAAAGTGCCAGAGATAATCCGCATTGTCTGCCGGAGTTGAATATCAACCAGTTGGCAATGGGAGCTGTTCAACCATACACCTGCACAGTATTCAGCTGGAGAGTAAACGACAGCCAAAGCAGTAGTCCTGACTGTGTTGGCATCAGCGCCCCATGATGTACCAGCTAACCTACTTAGTAAGTTATTACGGCTTTTTAATTTTGCTGCTGTTTTTGCAATAATTATGCTGTCTGAAAGTTAATGCCCTGTCCAATATCACTCCTAAATACTTAGGGGAGCTGTTGTACTTCAGATATTGGTTCCCGAACTTCACTCTAGGTTGGTAGTTTGCCTGTAGGTTGTTAAGGTGAAATGTGGTTACCTCAGATTTAGAAGGACTTGGTTGAAGCCACCACTTTTTGAAATAAACATTCATCTTCTTAAGGTCTTCACTCAGTAAATCCTCTGCTTCATCAAAAGTGGTGCACTGGACTGTAAGATTATATCATCCGCATAGATGAATTTACGGGATACCGTTTCTGGCAGATCATGAATGTATAAGTTAAATAGCATAGGGGATAAAACTGAACCCTGAGGTAGACCATTATTGAGTGTATGGAACCTGCTTCTGGCACTTTCATTGTGAACTTGGAATAGTCTAATACTTAATATGTTGCTGATGAGAGTCACTGTTTTAAGACAAGGGACTGACTTTATGAGTTTGAGGAGAAGTCCTTTTCTCCAGACAGTATCGTATGCCGCTGAGAGGACCAGAAAGGCAGAAACACTTTTAAGTTTCTTCTCAAAGCGAATTTCTAGATATGTAGTTAAGGCAAGGACTTGATCAGAGCAGTCTCGTTTTGGGCGGAATCCAGCTTGTTCAACAGGAATCTCTTGTTCAATTGCAGGAGCAATTCTATTCAGTAACAGTCTTTCAAGTAAGCCTCCGTGGCTTAGGCGGCAGCACGCTGGCCTCTCACCGCTGGGTCCGTGGTTCAAATCCCGGTCACTCCATGTGAGATCTGTGTTGGACAAAACGGAGGCAGACAGGTTTTTCTCCGGGTACTCCGGTTTTCCCTGTCAAAATTTCATTCCAGCAACACTCTCCACTATCATTTCATTTCATCTGTCATTCATTTAATCATTGCCCCAGAGGAGTGCGTCAGGCCTCGGCAGCCGGCACAGTTCATATCCTCGCCGCTAGATGGGGGCTTCATTCATTCCATTCCTGACCCGGTCGGAGACTGGAAGCAGGCTGTGGATTTTCATTTTCAACAGTCTTTCAAGTGATTTGTAGGTGACACTGAGTAAGGCAATTGGCCTGTAACTTTGGGGTAGCTTTGGATCTTTTCCTGGCTTCAGTATTGCAATTATTTTGGTGTTCTTGAAAGATGGTGGAAGACGTCCTGATTGTAGAATGGAACTGAAAAAGTTTGCAAGCTATCGTTTGGTAGCTGGACCACATTTCTTGAGAAACTCCGGATACACACCACCAAATCCCACTGCTTTTCCAGTCTGGAGGGCATCCAAACCATGTTGTATCTCTTCTAATGAGAATGGTCGTGAATAAAACAAGTTAGGTTGGATTTCACGTTTTAACTTGTTGAATTGCAATCGGACCTGTCTGCTAAACCTCTTGTCTCTCTCTGTCCTGGATGTAGAAATACTGTAAGGTGGTCAGCTATGGATTCTACGTTGATAATGGAATGCTTTCTTGTGGGTAAGGATGTTGAATCCAGTTTTCGTATTAGTGACCATGCTTTCCTGCTATAGTAATATAAGATATTGATAAGATTGATAAGATTAGGTAAGAGTAATAGGCTTAAATTGTGCAAAGGGTCGCCGTCAGAAAGGTCCGACTTCCAACGAAAGTTCATAACTCTATTAAGTAAGGATGCATATATTTTATATTATGACACACGTTTTATACATGTACTTATTTGTATTAGACATCAATGATATTGTAGTTGATGTAGTTGAAAACACATATTTACAAAGCAATCCACAGAACAAAGTCATAATAACATACACTTACATTGTGACAAACAGATGTGACACCTATGAACTAAGAAGGCACACTGGGCGCCATCTTGACGTGGGAACTTCTGGAAACCGTGCCGCCTAGCGGGGAAAGGTGTAACCTAGGAATACTAGCTCCTCCCATTACATTGCGACACGCCCAGGCGGAACACCTAGCTCTTTTCAAATATTGTGGCTGTTAGCCGCATACGTTAGCCGATGAAGGTTAACTAGGATAGACTAAGATAAGCCATGCTCACCATCTTTATTTGAAAAGCGCGCCATCCATGTGTGGAGGAATGTGGAGGTGGAGGGGCCAGAACAGACCAAAAACAACTACTCAGGTTATTTCACATTTCCCAATAATTGGGATGGTAATCGTGTTTCCTGGCTGAAAAGTTTTATTCTTGATATATCTCTCAACTAGAGCCAATTGGACTCATTTTGGTTTGGGCCGGCAATTTAAGGCTAGATGCACTTCTTGACATATTCCATCTCGCTGTCATCATGACTCGAATCCAAGCTGACCATGTGAAAGAAAAGCAGTTAAGACACTGCTCCTCATATTTCCTTCAATTAAACTCAAAATCAAACTGTAATGAGGTCAACATAAAATATTGTATCATTCCACTATTCTTCCCTAAAATGAGTTTTGATGAGTTGTAAGGAAACCCTTCTCGCTTCTTGCTTTGAACATTTGATCCACTCCTCTTCTGGGAAGAATGAATTATTTACTCGTCAGTAAATATTCATAAATATGCAAGATGAACGAGAAGAAGTATTCTTTTCAAAACTTAGAATTCACGAAACTACCAATTGGTTCATATCTAATAGTTATCTTCAGCTGATAAAATGCTGCAAAGCTACAGACAGAATCAGCATGCAGGAAAACACCTCAGCATTTTGTGCCAGTTACGATCATTGAGTGAATATCGCAGAGCAATTATTTCTGTAGACGCTTCTAGTAAAACTTGATGTACCCGATTATGATATAGGTAGATCAACTATGCAAGTATATTATTCAAAAAAGGAAGATTGTAGTTTTACGTGACCGTGAATCTTGAGATTATGAGCCACGGGACCTCCTTTTTACGTGGAATCCGAACCACAGGACATGGCATTTCACTTCGAAAATCTCACATGCATTGACCGGGAATCGAACCCGGACCGCCGTATATTATTTACTTATTACGTCAGACGAACGGGGGGGTTGATACCATGAGATAGCTGATCTGCTTACCCTTGACCGTTACAGGTGAGAGTGAATGAGTAGTCATGTCATAGATGCTATGGTCGTGGAAGTCTGTGATGACAGTGCCCTCCATGCTGAGGAGAAAGCCAATTAGAGACCTGAATTGGTGATCTTATAATACTGCATGTAAGGAGATTATGAGAAGAGAATGCCTTATTTCTTCTTCTTCTTTCGAATAATCCATTTGGAGGGTACGATGAATCAACGTTGGCTATTGTCCATTGTATTCAATTTCCGTTGTTTCCAAATTTCTTTCATCCTTCTAGAGTGACGATCTTTCTCCTCCTGAGTCCACTTTCTGACAGTTGTTTGTTTCTTCCTTTCTTGAAATTTTGCCTTTTGAATAGCTTCTCTGAAGAGTGTTCTGTTGCTATTGTGTCTGTCTTAATTCTGGCGTTTGTCAAATCTTTGTCAATTTCAATGAACCATGTGGGTTTGGATTTGTAACTAGTCAGTAAGTTGAAGATCTGTTTAGTTAGTCTACTATGTTCCATTCTATAGATGTGCCCAAAAAACTGTAATCTTCTCTTTCTCATTACATCAGTTAATTTTTCACATTTCAAATATAACTCTCTATTTGGTAGTAACCTAAATTCTGCGTTATTATTTCGTTTAGCTCCCAGTATTTTTCTCAGAATTCGTCTTTCAGTCTTCTCTAATTTGTCTAAATCACCAAATCTTGTTAATTTAAGTGTTTCTGCCGCATACAGAGTTTCAGGTCTGACCACTGTTTGAAAATGCCTTAATTTAATGTTCCAGGATAAGTTCTTTTTATTATATATATCTTTTGTCATATGAAAACACCTTTGTAATTTATGCATTTGCATTTCTATTGCTGTCTTTTCCTGTGAGTCATTCATTACCCACTCTCCTAGGTATTTAAAGGAATTTGTTTTTCATACTGAACTGTCATTAATTGTGATACTTTTCGGGGCATCGGTGATGTTTGTCATGAACTTAGTTTTTTCAAATGATATTTGTAGACCGACTTTGGCTGCCTGTTTTTGCAACTCTCTAATTTGTTCTTGGGCAGTATCTAATGAGTCAGTAAGTAATGCAATGTCATCCGCAAAAGCTAAACAATCTACAGTGATTTTATTTGGATGTCTTCCTAGTTGAACGCCTTTAATATTGATGGCTTTCCTCCACTCTCGAATTACCTTTTCCAATGCACAATTGAAAAGCAGAGGAGACAGACCATCTCCTTGTCTCACACCTGACTTTATTTTGAAAGATTTTTGAAAATTCCCCTCTAAATTTAACTTTGGAAGTTGTGTTCGTTAGTGTTGCTTGAATTATTTCAGTTGTCTTGTTATCAAGTCCAAATTCCTTCAGAATGTTAATAAGTGCCTTTCTGTCAATGGAGTCATAAGCTTTTTTAAAATCCACAAAAGTAACTACATATTTCAAGTTCCTGATTTTCCTCATGTCTAATATGTTCTTATTTAATATAATTGTGGACAATATATGAATAAGAAACTGCCTCGCTTTTTGTATATTAAATGTGACATGATGGGAACTCGACAATACCCCATAAGCCCACGAAATGCCATGAGAAGAAAAGGGAGAAACGGCCACACCCCTAGTACTACCTCCTGTACTCAGGCGAGCTGAGGTGGTGAGGTGAATTAGCTTGAAGAGGCAATTCAATTTCACACGTGCGACCAAGAGAGTCGAGAGATAGTTCTTAATATAAGTGTTCAAGACAGTTTGTACCAGTTTACCAGGTGATATAGAGGTTGGAGGCTGGATTTAGACAGCTCCTTAACCCGGTCCATGAGTCAATCCTAATTGGCTACATGGATAATTCTTGCCAGGCGCGTCCACGTCGCGGGGGTGGGCAACGGTGCTGTAATATACCATGGAACTACAGTACCGGCTAAGTTCTGGTGAGGACCCAGTCCTATGGGGTATAACATAGGCCCCGTGCACAGGGTTACGTGCGAAGACCTCAACGGAATCTGCAGCGGAGAAGATGGACTTCAGAACGGTGGAGATTGCGGAAGAGGCAACCCAGTACTCAGGGAATAGTATGAGTACAGCATCAATCGGCAGCGTCTGTTTCCCATGTTAGGGGCGGCTGCAAGGGCGTCTGTTCTCCATGTTAGGGGCGGCCTGAATAATAGCTGGCAGTAGCTTCATAAAATGCCTTTGGGAGTGGCGACCTCATCGTAATAATAGCCTAAAATGGAAATGGCACTTCCAACGATTCGGAAAAGATTAGGGCGTACCCTGCAGGCGACGCGCAGTTCCTTTGGTACTGGGGGAACTGTGAGAAATGGGCGACCAGTAACCGAAATGAAAGTGGGAATCATGAATGTCATGACCCTGACAGGCAAGGTGGAGGAGGTGGTAGACTTCATGGAGAGGGAGAAGGTTGGAATGATGGGGCTGAGTGAAGTGAAATGGAAAGGTAAAGGAAGGAAGAAATTGAGGAAAGGATATACATTATACTGGAGTGGTGGCCAAGAGGCAAAAAATGGCGTGGGACTGATAACCTCGAAACAACTGGAGGAGTATGTTGAAGTGGTAGAGTGTGTGAGTGACAGAATAATGAAAATTAGAATGAAGATGAAGAATGACGTGATGGACTTCATACAAGTGTATGCACCACAGACTGGAAACAGAGAAGAAGATATTGAAGTATTCCTGGAGGATGTAGAAAGAGTAATCTCAGATGGAGAAGTGGTGATCATGGGAGACATGAATGCACAAGTCGGAATTGAGAGACAAGGAAAGGAAGAAGTCGTTGGACCATATGGATATGGGAAAAAGAACCGGGAAGGAGAGGAACTTGTAAACTTTTGTGAAAGGAATGGACTGATAGTGGGTAATTCATGGTTTCGGAAGAAAAACAGCAGGAAAATTACGAGATATGGGTGGGGTGATAGAAGAACAAAATCAGTAATTGACTACTTCCTGGTGGAAAGGACAAATCGCAGAAAGCTGATGGATGTGACAGCTTTACCAGGAGAAGCATTTGATGGGGACCATACAGCTGTGGTGGCAAAATTTAGATGGGGAAAATTGGAAAACCTAAAGGAGATCAGAGAAAGTAAAATAAAAGTATGGAAATTGAAAGACAAAGCTGTACAGGAAGATTTTCAGGAGAGATTGAAGCAACAAATCCCAGTTACTGAAGTGGAAAATGTAGAAGAGGAATGGTCCCACTTTAAAAAGGCATTTGCTGGTGCAGCAGAGAGTGCTTGTGGTAGGACGTCAACAAGAGTGAAAGAGAAGGAGACACCATGGTGGAATGAGGAAGTGAGGAAAGCAGTGAAAGAAAAGAAGTCTGCATGGAAAGAATGGAACCGAGAACAAACAGAAGAAAGCAAAAGGAAGTATCACGACAGCAAACGGAGGTGTAAGAAAGTGGTAGGAGAAGAAAAGAAGAAAAGTTGGGAAGAATTTACACGAAGAATGGAAACAGATGTAAGTGGCAGTAAAAGGATGCTGTATGGGCTTCTAAGAAGTAAGAGGAAAGAAAGAGTTACTACAAAGCTGGTGAAAAGGGAAGATGGAGAGTTGTTAACACACCCAGAAGAGATAAAGGGACGATGGAAGGAGTATTTCGATAAGCTATTGAATGTGAGCAATTGTACTGGTGAGATCGAAGTGACACAGCCTGACGACTCTATAACAGAAGATGATATAACAATGCTAGAGGTGGAATTAGCAGTACAGAAAATGAGGATGGGAAAAGCAACAGGGGTGGATGAAATCAGTGTAGAAATGATAAAGGCTGCTGGACCTGTTGGTATGCAATGGCTGTATCGACTGCTAAAGTGTGTGTGGAAACGGAAATGTGTACCAGAAGACTGGGAGAAAGGGCTAATAATACCAGTATTCAAGAAAGGGGACAAGAAAGTGTGTGATAACTATAGAGGGATCACCCTCATATCACAGATAGTAAAAATACTGGAAAGGATATTAGAAAGAAGAATGAGAAGAAAGGTGGAAGGAGAGTTGCAAGAGGAACAGTATGGCTTCAGGAGTGGAAGATCCACAGTGACCCAATCTTTAGCTTGAGGCAGGTGATGGAAAAGAACTGGGAATATGGAGAG
Source organism: Meconema thalassinum (assembly GCA_946902985.2). NCBI lineage: Eukaryota > Metazoa > Arthropoda > Insecta > Orthoptera > Tettigoniidae > Meconema > Meconema thalassinum. The sequence continues at coordinate 1,217,120,273 of OX336388.2, forward strand.
GATTTGATCATGACTTTCATAGATCTAGAAAAGGCATATGATAGTGTCCCCAGAGAGAAGGTATGGGAAACCATGGTTAAGAAGAGACTGGGAAGAGAAATGTTGGAAATGGTGCAAGCAATGTACAACAACTGTGTTAGCAGGGTACTGACCCCAGTTGGAAAGACAGATTGGTTTAGGAACAAGACTGGACTAAGACAGGGGAGTGTGCTGTCACCTCTTTTATTCATAATGGTAATGGATGAAATTGTAAAGGAAACAAAGGAAGCATATGGACATAAAGAAATGAAGTTACTGTTATTTGCAGACGATATTGTGGTCTGGGGAAGGAACACCGAAGAAGTGCAAAAACAACTAGATGCACTGAACGAAAATATTCAGAAGTATGGCCTGAAAATCAGTATAGAGAAAAGCAAGACCATGGTGATGACAAGAGGGGAAAGACAAGGGCACTGTGAAACTTGGAAGTCAGAGTTTGGAAATTGTGGACACGTTCAAATACCTAGGAAGTGAATTGATGCAAACTGGTAGGTTGGACATGGAGATTGGCAGGAGGGTACAGCAGAGCAATGCATTCTATCAAAGTGTAAGAAAACTTGTTTGGGATAAGGAAGTACCAAGGAAAAGCAAGGAGGTAATGTATAAAATGTACTATGTACCCATATTAACTTATGCAGCTGAGACTTGGACTCTGACGAGCAGGCAAGAGAGTAGAATCCAAGCCAGTGAAATGAAATTCCTAAGAAGTATGATAGGTAAGACAAGGAAAGACAGAGTGAGGAATGAAGATGATAGGAAGGAAGTTGGGATGGGAAAACTGAATGAGAGAATTGAGAAGAATAAACTAAGGTGGTTTGGACATGTAAAGAGGATGGAGGAAAATAGAATACCAAGACAGATGCTGGAGGCCAAGTGCAAGGGTAAGAGAGCAAGGGGAAGACCTAGAACAAGGTGGATCGATTCAGTGAAGAACAGCGTGAGAAAAAGGAATCTGGACTGGGACAAGATCGTGGAAGAAGAATTGTGGAGGGAAAGAGTAAAGTGGAGAAGTGCCATAAATACCCCGACCCGGCAGGAGCTGGATAAGGGGAAATGATGATGATGATAGAGGTTGTATACCGGACCAGTATAAATTTCGACACATGTTCAAGTCCGTGCACAAGTCAAGTGTTTCAATGCCAGGAAAATGATAAGAGTGGCTTGACCGCAATGTAATAGCGTAATAGCATGTCTACGACACACAAGAGTTGAATTAGCCGTGTGTGACTTAAGCTGTTTTTGTAAATTATTTATATATAAATGTATCGCTGATCATTGCTACAGACAAGTACAAGAATTCCAAATAACGTGCTATCTCATGTAGAATGGAATTAAATATGCAGTACAGTGTTAAACGAGCTCTAAGCATTCTGAGATTACATAACATTTCTCGAAATAGTGAGTAAAAAACTCAATTCCGAGTACACATACTTCTTCCTGCATAGAGCTCCCTCCAGTTAATCTTCATAACATTTCTCGCTTTCATAACACCCAGCCAGCCAGCTAGTCAGAAATAATTGACAATCGCTCACTCAACTGCACTGGGGCGTGAAGCCTTGAGCAGCCACAGATGATTACAAGGTAACCTTTCTCGCATGAGGAAGAAAGTGGTCGCTTTAAGACGGGTACGAATTCATGTATTCTAGTCATTCTTTAGAAGAGGAAACTTTATATCAATGGACTTACAACCTTATAGAATTCTGGACATTGCATGATACATGTAAACATGCTGAACATTAAGGATAAAGCAGATTCCAATATTGTAAATTCCACAGCAGCAGCAGCAGTGGCTAATTCAAATTTAGGGGCACGGAGAAATCCATAAAAATGGTTGCAAGCCCTTATCATTACAGAGAGCATTTTGTGAGAGAACATTTATTTATTAACAAAATGGAGTGTCAAGTTCTAAAATGGGGGACTACCGTGGAGAGATTACCAACTGGATCAAATGGAAATAGCGACACCACAGGCGTCCTGCTGGAGATGTGTGGGTGAATCCGAGGGGCTTATTGGATGCACTGGAGGTGATGATCTGGGAAGATGTCAATACTCTTTCAGATTGCATTTTTGAACTTCCTGATATTGTTAGAAATGAACGGAAGTATTTGGTAAATAACTTTATAGACATTATTGTTGCATATTGAACACTTATTGAAGGTTACTGTAAGTTGAAGTCATAAATTTTAAACATAACTGAGATATTAGTGACAGCTAGAAAGCTAGTGACAGTCGTCGGCTGTAACTCAATTCCGAGTACACATACTTCTTCCTGCATAGAGCTTTACAAACTAGCTTGTGGATGTGTATCTGATGACTAAACAGGCCAATCCTGGCATGAAACTTGCGCTCACGTAAGTTGCACTGAATGGTCGGGGGAGGGCGGGGTTGTAATTAATGAAGCTTCCCTGCTTGTCGTTTGGCCTCTCCATATCTGCGACGTTCTTCTTCAAATAAGTTGACAGCGTTCGATGTAGTGTTCCGCCACAGTAAACGGTTCGCAGCAGATGTTTCCCATGAGTGGATAGGTATACCAGTCGTCTTCATGATGTGTTTTAGCTGGTCTTTAAAACGCTTCGGAGAGGCCCCATGAGGTCTAGTGCAGGAGCAAAGTTCACCATAAAGGAATTGATGTGGAAGCCTGGTATCACTCATACGGTGAACATGGCCTAACCATCTCAGTTGATGAGCGATGATGGTTGCCTCAATGCTATTGAGATACGCTTTCTCGAGAACTGCAGTGTTGGTAACGAGTCCTCCCACTTAATGTTCAAGATGTATCTCATCTTTTGTTGGTGGAAGTGCTCAAGTTTCTTGATATCACGGCGATAGAGTGTCCAAGTTTCACAGCCATACAGTAGCGTTGAGATGACGACAGCTTTGTACACCATGAGTTTGGTATGCATCTTTAGGTCTTTATTCGTGAAGACTCTGTGCATTAAGCGGCCAAATGCTGCATGGGCAGCCCCAATTCTTTTGTCAACATCCTGTTCGCATGTGCACCGTTTAGACAAGATGTTACCAAGATATGAAAAGTGATCAACCTGCTCCAGTGTTGAGTCTAAGATGGATATATTGAACTCAGGAAGAGGTAATCCTGGGGCAGATTGTGCAAGTACCTTGCATTGATGGTAAGGCCAAAGTGATCACACACAGTTCTAAATTGATTGACCGATTTTGAAGCTCTGCAGGTGTCGGAGCAGGAGATGCGGTGTCATCGGCATACTGCAGGTCTGTCACCCGGGTAACTTGGGTGTGTCTCTGTGAACGAAGTCTTGCCAGATTGAAAAGGCCTCCATCGAAGCGAAACTTAATCTCTATGCCTGGGTTGTTGGAAGGTGATTCATACATCACAGCAGCCATATACAATGCAAAGAGTGTTGGAGCAAGCACACAGCCCTGTTTCAAACCGTGAGTGATTGGAAACGGATTGGATACAGAGTTACCGAGAAGAACCTTCCCAGACATTCCATCATAGAAAACTAAATACAGAGGTTCCTGTTGCTCTGCACATTTCCTGGAGATGTCTGGCACAGAATATCATGTCTGTTGTGGCCCTGGAGGTTCGGAAACCACATTGAGACTTGGGAAAAATTCTCTCCGAGATACTTTGGAGCCGGCTTAGTAGAATTCTTGCGAGAACTTTACCTGCAATGGATAATAGCGATATACCACGATAGTTCCCACACACACTACGATCGCCTTTCTTGAAAATAGTGATGATGGCAGCATTCTTCAAGTCGCTGGGTACTTCTCGAGTTTCCCAAATGAAGAGGATAAGTGTAAAAAGTCGAGTCTTCAAAACCATACCTCCACTTTGTAACAACTCCAGAGGAATGTTATCAGGACCAGGAGCCTTTCTCGGCTTAAGTTGATTGAGCGCTTTGGTGAAATCTTGGAATGTCGGCGGAACTGCCATCCATGGTTGTTGCGGCTACTGAGGGACGTTGCGAAGAAAGTCCTCGGCAACATTGTGTGCAGAGAAATGTTCCTTCCAAAGCTCCAAAATTTGTCCTTGATCAGTTAAAATGGCGGAATTGTCGGCAGTTTTCAATGTACCTGATGAAGATCGGATTGGGCCATATACCTCCTTTATGCCTGCATAGAAGTTTTGCAGGTCACGGACATCAGATAGTTTTTGCAGTTCTTCAGCTTTTCGCAGCCACCAGTTGTTCTTTATTTCCCTGATTTGTGCCTGACATTTCCCCTTAAGTTGCACGAAATGTGTTTTCTTCACAGCGGAAGATAGATCTTGAAGAAAGGATAGATGGGCTTCCCGTTTGGCATTGATCAGACTCATAATTTCATCATTATTTTCATCAAACCAGTTTTGTCTTTTATTCTTCACAAAACCAATTGTTTCCTCAGCTGACTCAGTGATGACCTTCTGAAGCGTGGCCCATTCCTGTACTACACTATTTGTGCTAACTGGATGACTAGCCAGCTTATTTGTGATTTCATTTCTGTAATCTGTATCAATTGATTTAACTTGGAGTTTAGAAGTGTCAAATTTCCGTATGGACAGGTTGTGGATGGATCGTTTCGGTTTGCGGCAGATTGAGATCCTCAACCAGCAAAAAAGGAGCTTGTGATCTGTCCAACAGTCATCGACATTTCTTGCGGTCCTGGTGACAAGGATGTCCTTTTTATCGCATTGCCTGGTGATAGATGATATAGTCAAGGATGTGCCAGTGCTTCGAGCGAGGATGCATCCAAGTGGTTTTGTAGCGATTCGGCAGGCGGAACTGAGTGTTGGTAATAAAGAGTTCATGTTCAGCACATAGACCAAGAAGTAATAGACCATTGGCATTGTAATTGCCAAGTCCTTGTTTTCCCATTACATTGTTCCATAATTGATGATCTTTACCAACTCTGGCGTTGAAATCGCCAAGCATTAAGAGCTTGTCTCTAGGTGGTACTTTGGTGATGATTGCGCTCAGCAGGTTGTAGAATTGGTCTTTAACTTCTATATCCGCATCCAAGGTAGGAGCATATGCAGAGATAAGAGTCATAAAGTTACACCCGGAGAGTCATAATTCTTTCGCTGACAGCGGTTGGAGTTAGCTGGTGATCATTCACCAGTGTGGTCTTTATAGCGAAACCAACACCATGAATACGGCACTCTCCCTCATCTTTTCCCTTCCAGAATATGATGTAACCTGAACTGAACTCTGTAATTTTACCTTCGCTGGACAATCTGGTTTCACTTAAGGCAGCAATATCTATGTTCATTCGACCAAGCTCATGGGTGACGAGCGCTGTTGTTCCCTCAGGCCTGTTATTGTCCTTCAAATCAAGTAATGTTCGAACATTCCAGGATCCTATAATTAAATTTTGGATAATCTTCGTTTTTCGACCGCAAAAGGGGTGACCCGCTGGGTGAAGCCTCCCAGCCGGCTGAAGGTGTGACTACCGATGTTTAGCCCACATTTTCTAGGGCCTTCCCCATTCAGGGTGGGAAGCAGTGATCCTAAATAGGCCTGCCCAAACACAGATGCAGGACCGAACTCCTGAGTATTCACGAGTTCTCAGCAAGATGACCATCACACATCTGCTGCCAACATGCAGGTCCGAACTAGAGGCTTCCAGTTTCAACCCGAGAACCTGCCTCCACATCCTTATCCCATCGCCGCTGGACTTGAGTTAAAAGATGTGACAGCAGGAAAAAGGTGCCACAAGCGAGATTTTGTTTAAGGTGGATCACAGCTTGCAAGGAAGTGACCCACACACTATAATCTCGGAACTATACCCTGCAGCACAAATGAAATGAGACGTGCAGGTTCTAGCACCATGACTGCAATGGACTGCAGCAGACTCTAAATACCATTGAGTTGCGCCTTCACAGCCAGTCCATCTGGCATGACCTCATCCGCCTCCACGACCGTTGAGAACCACAAGGAAAGTTCTTCCTCCGCCCGTTTTGCCGTTGGGTCAAAATATACGTAATGGGTTTCAGTGTAATTTTCTACACTGAGGGGACCATCACCCCACCTAAAGGGGCTCATCCGCCAGAAGCTGTTGGCCCCTTCAAGGGGTTGAGTTATTTACCGCCGCCCAACACTCTGCGTTAGCAGTTTTTACAGCTGGTTGCCAAACCAGCTAACCCTCCTCCTTTCGTATTCCGGACTTGGAACCAGACAAAGGCGGAGTATACTTACATAAAGCATTAATACTTGAAGTATTTGAAAGGCATTAAGGTATAATTAGAAGGCAAATGTGGTTTAATAATGTTGTAGCACTTGGATGATTAAATGGAACAATAAACTCTGATAGGGGGCTACATGACCGCGTTGTCGCAGCCCCTAAACAAAGGGAACCAACCAACCAAACTCAGATAGGATATTGAACAGCTCACATATTAAATACAGTAGACTCTCGCTATCTGTCTTGTGACTATCCGGCCTACTTTATACTGTACCAATATTTTTCCAAAGCTTTAACACGCGGGCTCCTGCTAGAACCCTATGTAGTATATCAAAATATTTTAGGCATATCTTGTACTTCTGGCACATGTGGAGCCACAATTATAAGATACAGTACAGTATTGTTAACCCCTCAAGCCGGTTGGCCGTACACTGTACGTCCGCTGGACTCTACTCGTTGAGCCAGTTCGACGTACCACAAACGTCCGGTGCAGGCGGAAGTTAGAATGCCTATTACGCATGAAACCCTGCTGCTTCACCGGATCTTCTTTCACGTTATAAACCGAGAAGTTATGTACTTTCATGCCATCTCTGTTTCATAATTAGAACTAATACGAAGTTGATCGATATCCGTTGCTTTAGACGACTCATATCGATCAGCGAAGGAACATGAAACGCCCTCTATTGAGTTTCAGGTTAGTTGCTTTAGAAGGTACCACATCCTTTCCTGCCATCTCGAGATTGTTTTGTGAACTATATCTAACTTGACAGTTTTAGTCACTTATGAAGGGGAAGCACCGATAGCAATTACATAGTAGATAACTTTTGCTTCGTAGGCTAGAGGCTACTCAGTTGCAGATGAATAATTGCCGGACTGTCTCATTCTCTTACGGGTGCAGATATTATTGGTTTGATAGATGACAGTAGTGGAAGTGATGTATAGAGAGCGATATTTTCGGTAGTGATACGGACTATGCACAGCATGATGTTATTGGAGAAGTGGGAGACAGCCCAGACGAAGAAGAAATAGCTTCAGTTGTAATAACAACGACCGCTGTTCAGTGTTTGTGGCGAGAGGTAGACTTCGTCACAAGCACACAGAAGATCCCCTTCACGGGTATGCCGGGTACAAGAAGGCATTTCACATCTGTTTTTTGCTGCTTTCGACAATGTGATTGAACTAGTTTGAGAAACAAATATGTAGGCCTACGCGGCAGAATGTATGGTGGCGCGCCCTTGAAACCAAGGTCGCGCGCCAGGAAGTGAGAGTCAGTGACAGGGGACAACATTTGTGTGTTCTTGTGGCTTGTATTGTTGATGGGGATAATGCAGAAACCTACCGTAAAGAGCTATTTCACCCCTATATTCCCTCAAACAATGCCAAGGAACAGGTTTGAAATAATATTGCGATATTTACATTTTGTTGACAATTCGATACGGGATGCATACACGGGGCCTAAATAGCTTTTTAAAATTCAGCTTTTCCTGGAAATTATACCCGAAAAAATATGTATATATATAGATTGAACATTATCATGTAAATATCTTGCTTTCATTGTAAATATACCTGAAACAAATACCAAAAGTGGACCTTATCAAATTATTATACTTTTGTCAATATTGAGTGTTATTATGGACAACCCTGAAGAGCAGTCATCACATATATTACTGAGAAACACTGGACATGATTTCGGTAAGTAATCCTAAAAATTTCAGTACGTTATACTTCGTAGATTTAACATTATTAATTTTTTACCTTGTTGGTGTCCAAACCTCTGCTGAGCTTCAATTTAAATACCGCCGGAGAAGTGAAAACCTCCGGATTAAATAGCCGGCCTGAGGGGTTAATACGTATGAATTGAATACGTCATCGCAAAAACTCTTTAACAAACGGGACACAGAAGCCCTCTTTCAGGGCTCACAAACAACAACGAACACACGTAGAGAACAGCTCTGTTGGCAACACTGTGTTCTTTGTTCCGTCAGTTGTTTATCGGAAGTTCAAAGTGGGTACGTTCGTCAATTGTTTGTGCGCTCCGTTGTACAGACAGTATCATAATGAAAGATTGCGGAATGGGTGATAAATGAAAAAAGGTTGTAGTGACTATAGATGAGAAATTACTTGCTACGAAGCGACTAGATTCTGGTGTAACGGACAAAACTATTGCTTTGGAGTTAGGGGTAGGAGACTGGAAGAAAATTCCAGCAGAAATTAAAAAGTGCTGTGCTGCCCAAAGTAGTGGAAGTGGAATTAAAGTAAGTAAAACGATGTTGAAAGGTAAGCATAATGGTACGGCTTGGATCGGAAGAGAGAATATAGAACTCCGGCCTATCCGGCTTGACCTTCTGCCACATTAGGCCGGATAGCCGAGAGTCTACTGTAGTTCTAAATAGTGTACTGTGACTGTATGGGTCACATTAAGGACTGAACCCTCATTTTGTGGACTTGGTCTTAAGTCACCTATCTTGTTGTGTCACATATCATTTGATTCATCAGATCATCATCATCATTAGGTTATAGGTTTTAAGTAAGTTGTTTCCAGTGTAGTGTAAATAGCAGGAATCACGTCTGGATGTAATTTATCTCATTGGGTATATGTGTGCGTGCATATGAAAAGGGACCACATGTCGGGTATTGAGATAAAGGTACTGTCGTGTTCCTTAATATGTAACTAATATCATGTAATTGAATCGAATGCCTCCAAAGAAATTAAGGCCTTAAATTAGCACGTAATGTTACAACATAAGATTTCATAACTTTTCAGTAGAGTTGTTTTAAAATTTGGTTACTTTATGACACAAATAACTACTGAACTATTTGGAAGTTACACTGGTGTTTACATCTTCATGTTCACCGGTATTCTGATGTAGATGTAAATTTTCTTGCCAAATTCATTTATGAAAAAATAGGCTTATGAGATCACCTTTGTCCATGTGTGTATATGGGTTTGGTTGGTTCTTAAGTTTAGGGGCTGCGACAATGCGGTCATGTAGCCCCATGTACTTTGGGTGTGTGTAGAATCTGTCTGATAACCGGTGTTAATTGTGATGACTGTATTAGTGTGTGTTAACTGTTTTTTAATTCAAGTAAGGACTGCAGACTTTTGAATTTTTCAAGTAGTTCCTACTTTTGCTGCCAAACGCCACCATCAACGACTACTAGTTCAAAACTTAGCTACCAGACGCCACCACAGTCGGCTCTTGGCAATGAACGTAGGAACCTAAGAGCGTTGTTTACATTCTTAACCTATACAATTTAGCTTCACACAGGTGTAATTAGTGGAAGGTTCTTTAACATGCCATAAATCTATGACATGGGACCGCCGGCTTTACTTCCCCTCCGAAGGAAGGCATACTGAGGGATTTTTAAAGCACTTAAAAAATCCGACGACTTCGGCCGGATTTGAACCCGCGATCTTGGGCATAGAAGCTCAGCATGCTACCAACTACGCCACCGAAGCCGCCAGTATATATGTGTTTGTATGTGTATGTGAGTGTCCCCTTTTAAAATCTAAACGACTGGAGGGATTTCAATGAAACTCAGTAAGGTCATATTACTATTTCGGCGACCCCAACCATGCACTTCAAATTTTATTATGTCTCACCAATCCAACATGGTGGCTGTGCGAAATATTTTACCGGCATTCTATATCTCCGAAACTATTACTTACATCACCCTGAAATTTTGAACGGTGTTACTACTAAAAGTTCACCTGTGTGACTTTAAAAATCCTGTTAAGTACAATACGAACATGGCGGCCAAGCGAAGTTGAAACAGTTAAATAGACTTTTCTCGTGATTTAACCATCCGAGTGCTGTGAAACATGGTACAGCAAATGTTTATACACATTGTAATGCATTGACATCTACTTTAGTTCAATTGTTTACATAACCTCAAGATGGTGGCTGTGCAAAATTTTAAAATTAAAAATTAATTTCTTGTGTCCTAATCATGCCATCAAAGTCAATGTTTGAATATTGAACCTACACAATAATCATCTAATAGTACATAACTCTATGGGCTACTTATATAAAAATCCAGCATGGTGACCATCCAAAATATTTAGATGGTTCTCAATATCTACTATGACAGTAATCGAACTGAAATTTTCTATTTTGATAAAATCTATTAACATAAGTATACCTATGGGACTTTTAATAACCTGGCGAGTACAAATCGCACATGGCGGTGCAGCGAAATTTAAATTTTAAATTAAAATCGTCATATCTCTGTTAACTCTTAGAGTGCCGGGGAGCGCTATAGCGCTCCTCTATATGCTAGCTAAAAGTGCCAGGAGCGCGATCGCGCTCCGTGTTGCAACTGTCCAAATAAGTTGCAATAGTTAGTAAATAATATGACAGATGGCAGCTCCAGTCGGTACCGCACTGTGGAAGAAACTACGTAGATTCTAAATCTATCATTAGAATCTCTGTGTGGCGTGTTGTGTTTATGTTACGAATTTTTCAATTTCAGTTGTTTGGCGCCTACCTGCAGTCCATGTGTTTGTAATAATGGCAACTAGTTCTCGTGTTGTGTTTGAAAATGATGATGATTTGGTAGAGTATGTTAATTCACTGAGTGATGATTCTGATTATGTCGAATCAGGCGATGATTCAGATTATGCTGAGAGCGATAATGATGCCGGTAATAATTCAAATAATGATGACAGTGATGATGTAAACAAACCTACTCGTGCGACAGTGGTTCATGAAATTTCTGATTTAGACAGTAATGATAGTGACTGGAATAATGCCAGAGTTGACGGTGAAATGTTGTGTATTATGAGTGTGTAAAAAAATAGAAATATTTGTGTGTTGACGAATGTCATGAATAGTAAAAACGGTAACACAACCAATACCCATAGCATGAGACACTATTTGCGGGGTACGGAGTGGTCTGATGGTTCACTGACGTGCAATAAATGGAACAGACTGGGCCTTCAGTGTATAAGCGTATACATATAATAGAGTAGACCTGATCATTTATAATACCTACGTATTTGCAATGCCCCGACTGTACATTATGTAATGTCACAAACGTTCAACACCATACGATGATTTCAGAATCCCTTTTCCCGCTTACAGAACACGTTATTACAATTGACTGCAAAATGAACATTATTCACGACACCTACAGTTGTACGAATTGCCTAGGTTTACAAAAAAAAAAAAGATACTCACCGGTGGGATTCGAACCAATGATCCCTCGCTTACGAAGCAGGGCTCTTACCGCTGAACCATGCACTCCTTGGCAATAAGTTAACGTACAGCGCATATGAACGCGCTACAGCAATTACGAATAATTAATAATTAATTTCTCTTAATCGGCTGAGAAGCGCACCTTACTACTTGCACCTGGTATACACCTAGCAATGCCCTACACGTGTACTAAAGATGGTTCGAATCGGTGACCCATACATCGTATCCTCCCCTTGTCAGTTGTATTTGATGGCTACCCAGAAGAGGGCTGTTAAGGGCACAAAAACAGCAGAACGGCTACGATGTTATGCAGCCTCAGCGTGCAGCGATATCCTTTTTGAAGAATCGACGCTGATCGAAGTGCCCCAAGAAAAGTTTTTGTCCAACACATAAAAAAAAAACAAGCAGCGCCTGATCAACTTTATCTGCACTGGACTGGATATAGAAGGGATCGAAACAAAGCAAGCTCCAGAGGACGCCAACTGCCTCATTGTGAGGACAGCATTGGAGAAGAGCGAGGAGTAGAAGCACGTCATAATCGCTGGAAAAGATGTCGACCTCTTGGTGCTCCTAAATGGATTGGGCGCCAACAAACAATATGTTTTCTTCCGGAAAAAGTGCCAGGGGTGGAACAGATTACAAGCAGTTCTTGTCAACATCATTCACAGGGTGTCGAGCGATGACCTATTTTCAAATTCCCGTATAATTCCCGTACGAAAATCCACCAAATTCCCGTATATTTTAGAATCCTCTAAGACTAGAGTTCGCATACCGAATGGCTGAAAAATGAATCTTAAATTGCGAATCAAGATTTCCTGGCGTACCGGTAAGTGTAACTGCATTTTCGGAGACACTTCCGCTGCCCGCGGGTGATGGCGAAATCTAGGCATAATCCGTAGCGTGAGCAAAGCGCGCGCGCGCGCGCGCGAGTGAACTCTCTCGCAGGTGGGATGAGATGCTACGAACACAAATAAAATACCGTTCACCTGGGGAGACCTGATATAAATGACTGTTTTACTGAGGAGGGTTAAGAAAGTAGAGAATAGGAGTGTCCATAATAAATGTTTACGGGAAGTGACCGAATTGTATGTTACCGTAACCGTATAGAGCTTCCACGAGTTAAAATGGCACCGAAGCTTATGCATAGCGAACTTCTGGTCCGCCAATCTCCATTTGATTTTCATTGGCAGTGAATCGATCGTTCGTGATGATCTTCTTTATCATTTCGGATTGTGGTTTTGTTTTTAGGCGTTGAACTTACGAAATAAGAACTAGAGGGTTGGCCCTTCATGAATATTCCAAAGACAAGTGCCTCCTAAAAGAGTAATTAGTAAAACTTTGCATCAGAGACGACCATAACAAACGGCTTGCCTAAAAAGTGTGCGATTTGCACATTTCAAACGGCAGTGGTCTAACATATCTTAGACTACAATAATTAAGTTGGTACAAATTAAATATGATATATGTGAGAATATTATTATAATTTGCTATCCAGTTGTTATATTATTATAGTATGCATTGACGTGGCCCGTTTAAATGCTAAATTGTGACGGATGATACGAGTTATAGGCTATTCGCCGTACCGGTAGGCCTAATATTTACCAACAACGCATCGTTTCTTCTTTAATATTTATTTAATCGTTATAACTATAATAGCCTATCTATTAACACTTATTTAACCAATAATCATTTTATAATTCTATACATATTCCAGGTATTGCAAGAAAGCGATATTTGGTAGCACATGCGGTTCCACCTTAAAATCCAACCGTGCCCAGTTTTTAGTACATATGAAAAATATTACCGTAAGTTAATAAACCAAACAACTGGCGACATTTTTTTTTTTGAAATGCTCATTTACATCTTCACCATAGTCTACGTAAAGTACCATACGGTAATCACTGAAAGGGTAGGGGGGATATGACCTCAATTTCATAAACGAACGAACCTCATTTTGCATGAATTATGGAACCCGAATCCTAATGGAGGTAGAGATTGTCTGCATTTAGAAATATGTTAGTCAATAATTTAAAACAAGATGCCAGATAAAGAAATAAAAAAAACCGCGTGCCTACTACGGTGTAAAGTTGCTCCGTGAAAAGAAATATATATACGAGGGCAATTCAGAAACTAACCTCCGGTTGATTGAAAAAAATACACCAAGTTAAGTAAAAATATTTTAATATATACATCTTACAACTACATCTTTGCACTATTTTTCGACATAGTCTCCATAACGATTGAGGCACTTATCGTATCTCTTCACAAGCTTTGAAATTCCTTCTGCATAAAAATCACCCGCTTGTGCCTTGAGCCAGCCTGTGACCGCATCTTTGAGCTCTTCGTCGTCATCAAACCGCTGGGACCCGAGCCATTTCTTCATATGCATGAAGAGGTGATAATCGCTTGGCGCCAGATCTGGGCTGTAAGGTGGATGGTTGAAAACGTCCCACTTGAAGGACTCAAGAAGGGCAGTTGTTCTGCGAGCAGAGTGCGGACGGGCGCTATCGTGCAAAAAAACGATACCGGAAGTCAGCATACCACGGCGTTTGTTCTGTATAGCCCGTCGTAATGTTTTTAGTGTTTCACAGTACACGTCTTGATTAATGGTCGTCCCACGTTCCATGAATTCAACCAACAACACCCCTTTGGCATCCCAAAACACCGTTGCCATCAGTTTTCTGGCAGAAAAATCTTGCCGGGCTTTTTTTGGTTTGGTAGGCGAATCTGAATGTGCCCACATCTTTGATTGTTCTTTTGTCTCAGGGTTCACGTCCTTAATCCAGGTTTCGTCACCGGTCACGATTCTGTTTAACAATGGTTCTCCTTCGTCCGCATAACGTGACAGAAAGTCTAATGCAGAGGCCATTCTTTGAGTTTTGTGGTGGTCGGTAAGAATTTTGGGCACCCATCGTGCACAGAACTTACGGTAACCCAATCTTGCTGTCACTATCTCGTACAAAAGAGTCTTAGAAATCTGTGGAAAATTAGTAGACAACTCCGCCATTGTGAAACGTCGATATTCACGAACTTTTGCATCAACTGTCTGAACGAATTCGTCAGTCACCAAGGATGGCCTACCACTCCTCTCTTCATCATGAACGTACCCATTCACGGACAACTCCTTCACTCATAACTTTTGGTCCGTACACGGCACAAAGCTCACGATGAATAGCTGCTGCAGAGTATCCTTTGGCTGTAAAAAACCGTATAACAGCACGCACTTCACATTTGGCGGGATTTTCTATTGCAGCACACATTTCAAACTGCCACAAAAACTAAACTAGCGCAGGTACGATGTTCACTCGACTACGGCTTGCTGCCGACTGACCTGCTGAGCGCGTGAATGCACAGATGGCGCGCTACTCCCCCCACTACCCGCCCTGTGACCAATCGGAGGTTAGTTTCTGAATTGCCCTCGTATATATATACACCTCGCCAAGATTATACGATGTGCATACAGTTAAATACAATCATCCAATTGGAGGAACACTTTCTTTGTCACGATCGTATAAGCAATTCAAACATAAACTGATGTAATTTACGGGAAATTGTGCAACATTTAGAGACTACGAATGTTGTATGAGGCACAACGTTAGCTGACATTTCGCATCATTAATACATAAGGAATGAACACATGCAGAGCTTTCTCACTGCACACAGCTGAAGATCATATCATTCTTGGTGCATTTTACGTTCTCTTAACAACAATAATTTGCTTAGTTACATGCAAGGAAAATTGTAGTACACAGTTCCCATTGCTTCCATTACCCGACTACTAAACCAGAAGCTGGTAATGCATAACCATACACCGGTGGCGCGTCATATGGCAAATGAAAGATCGAAAGAAAATGGAAGCTCTATAGAAGCCCGGAACAAGGCGATACAATTATCTACACTACTGAAAATAGTCAAAATACCCTTTGTAATAATGAATAATAATTTGGGGGGTCATGTAGTAATAGATGTTACCCCCCCCCCCCATCCCTTTTTAGATCACGACTTTTATAGTAAAATTGGAGGTGTGTCCGCTATTACACGCGCAAATTATGGGACAAATACAGTATTGCTAACCCCGCGCATTCGGTACCGACAGCCTTCCTGTCACTTCGCCCCGCTTTTCCTCTCCGCAATCCACGGTCGCCACATAACAAGACCCTACGTCCAACCGCCACACGGCAAGAATTCTGAGCATGCTTCTCACCTACACCCTGTATTTCGAAGGAGCTTGGAACAGCTGAGCTGTGTTGCTAAGTTTTTAGTGTTGTTGTAAATCAACTGATTCGAATAACACACAGCGCTACACATCAGACATTATTTCTGTACAATATACGTAATATATATTTTTTTAAAGATCCTGAGTCAACGCCGAGGACATTCAAACAGAGAAATACGATATTTTAGATGAATAAATAAATTACACACCGAAGCTATGACACCCTTATCATCGGTATTCAATTCAATAAATACGACAAAGAGGGCAAACACTCTACAGCTAATGAATATAAAAACACTCACTATGCAATTATTATCCTTTAACATGAAACAAGAGTCTGAGTGGAGGTCGTTCACAGCTTACTACAATAGTTGACAGATAATACCATGCACACTCACTGAATCGCGACTCTCTACGGTTAATATTAGCTTTCGTGATAATACAAAAGTAAAGTTAAGGTAAAGACATATTTAGCACTGAACACTCAAACAAGCCCTTCTGTGGCGATATTATTGCCGTGGTTTTATATTTAGGCCAGGCGACAGGTCGGAAAAAAGCCTCAATAAGGAATTAATTAGTGGAAAGCTGGAAATTGCTTTATTCGCTTTATTTGGACCCAGATATTACTCTCCCAAGTTTTCCCCTCGAGCGAAGTCGGCGTTGGCCCTTTTGGCCCTAAGAAGGTACCATTTTTCGTTTTATTGCAAATATCTCCCATACCATCAACTTAATCAGCAAAATACCCATTGTAAAAATAATCTAGAGTAAATTTACTACAAAAATGTTCCCTACCTTTTGTCTCTAATGTGAACAGTTACGATGCTACGACCATTCAAAGTGGAGCCCTTTTTGATTCTTGCGGAAAATCGATGGAAATGATATGCCATATCAAAGTTTCTTCATGTTATAAATATTTGTCAGCATTCCAGGTGCACAAGCTGTTAACCTGTTACAAGTATCAATAAACAAATGGTCAGTAAGTACATTCAGTTCTGATTCAGTACATTTTTCATGTAGACTTCATTACTTTCTCACCGAGGGCGTTGGCAACAATGTGTACAGATGCAGCTGGCTTACCGCGCTCGGCCTCCCATACAGTTGGCAACCACAGTCTCGTGATGCCTCTCCGCGCAGTAAATTCGAAAATAAAAATCCGCAACACGGATATTCCTGTTGATCCTCTTGTGCTTTTCCAACGCACTTGCCTTGCAAAGAAATCCGATGCACAATTGAAACAATATTTCCAGTTTGAACTAGCTCCGTATCTGGTTGCGATCTTTGATGAAGCGGGAATGCGTAAGACGCAAAAGTCTGTGTTCTATAAATTATTCCATCCTGTTACCGATGAGCCCACATTTGAGGACCTACATCATGTTCTCGACGGAGGATATCTTCTGCACCGTGTAATTTGGCACCAAACCGATACTTTTGTCGACATTAGTGCCAAATATGTGAATTACGTTAAAAGATACTTCAAAAACAGTGTCATTATTTTCTATGGGTACCATGACGACCCAGCAGCTCGCAGTACCAAGTCCGCTGAATGTCTTCGACGATCGCACAAGCATGATGCTGCTAATGTGTTTTTTTGATGAGTCCATGTCAGCACCTATGCCACAAGCAAAATTTTTGTCTAATGACACAAACAAACGAAGATTGATCGACTTGTTGCTCGTCAAATTCAAAAGCGAAGGAATTGAAACCAGACAAGCTCCAGAAGATGCCAATATGCTCATCGTTACCACCGCACTCGAGTTATCTCTGCTAGACAATTCGGTCATTATAGTGCCTGAAGATATAGATATCCTGGTCACCTTGGCGGCTCGTGTGCCACCCTCCACGAAAATGTATTTTATGAAACCCGGCAAAGGTTCAACCAAACAACAACTATTTTGCACAACAAGTTTCAATCTCCCGCCGTGTGTGCAAGAAAACTTCCTCTTTTTGCATGCGTTTAGTGGGTGTGATACAACATCTTCGTTTCGCAGGCAGGGCAAAATAAATTCGTAACACTGATGAAGAGTAATGAGGAACTGCAAACAGCTGTTAGGGTTTTCCGAGACGTGAACGCAAACCCCGATGAAATTGACAAAGCGGGCCAGTTGGTTTTGGCCAGGCTTTATGACAACAAAACCACGAGAAATACCCTGAACGAGTTGCGGTTCAAAATGTTTGCAAAATCTCGAAGCAAACATCGATTTAATCTCCCACCGAATCAGCGGCACGTGAGCACTCTTTAAGAACATACCATCAAATCCAAACTTGGTATGGAAATTATACAAATCCACTGGATTGGGGCTGGAAAAATTCTCAATGTGGTTTGGCTCCCATACATAAGACGAGGGATCCGGCGCCACAAGCGCTTCTAAACATAGTGTCCTGCAAATGTTCGAAAGGATGTAACGCAGCGTGTAGTTGCAGGAAAACGGGCCTCCGATGCTCCAGAATCTGCATGAATTGTAAGGAACAGTCATGTACAAATGCTGCCGAGGAAGATGATATGGATGATTGTGACGGAGACATCGATGTTAATTTTGAGCGCCCTGTGACGTCGGACAAATGTACCGATACAGACGATGAAAGCGATGACGGAGAAATTGAGGCAGACGATCAAGACTGCCAGCCTTCATCAAAACGGTTTAAAATCGACTAACGTTGACATTTGAACTGTGGATTAGGCCTCCTGGGGACACCGCTTTAAAAGAAACGCGCCATTTACTCTACCGCCAGGTGGTGCGGAAAAGAGCGATTTTATGCCAATACTATGCAATAATAATACTAATGGTAGGTACTTTGCCATAGCTGTTTACATAGAAAAGCTGTTATACTTGTAACAAGTTAACAGCTTGTGCACCTGGAATGCTGACAAATATTTATAACATGAAGAAACTTTGATATGGCATATCATTTCCACAGATTTTCCGCAAGAATCAAAAAGGGCTCCACTTTGAAAGGTCGTAGCATCGTAACGGTTCACATTAGAGACAAAAGGTACGGAACATTTTTGTAGTTAATTTACTCTAGATTATTTATTATAATAGGTATTTTGTTGATAAATGGGAGATATTTGTAAAAAAAAACGAAAAATGGTACCTTCTTAGGGACAGAAGGGCCAACGCCGACTTCGCTCGAGGGGAAAACTTGGGAGAGTAATATCTGGGCCCAAATAAAGCGATTAAAGCAATTTCCAGCTTTCCACTAATTAATTCCTTATTGAACTACCTGTCGCCTGGCCTAATTGTCGAGTTGTAGGCTATTGAATGGCTCACAGTATTTTGAACACTATGACGGGAAACAATAGCCTGTGCTCTATTATCGATTAACGCAAGCGAACTGACACCAATAAATAAATTATCCTCAGTCACTTGGCAAGGGTTTCTTTGACACTCTCCATCCCTTCACTGTCCATATCATCATCACCACCATCATTGTCAATTGCCAAGGTTAATAACCATTTCATCCCCCGCGATATCCAGACCGCCTTCCGTATTTCTTTCTGTACATGCTGTACGGGACGTGTCTAGTCCTCAGGTCGAACTTCGGCGAAGTAAAAGTAACGAAACAATTACAATGAAAGGAAATCGGACACAGACAGTGGTTAACAAGCGACTGAAACAATGCCTGCCCATACGAGAAGAATTCTGTCACTTATGTGGTGTATTTTATAGCCACATGTTGGTGACTGGTGTTGGATAATAAAATGTCGAGAGCTGTGAGATATTGTTTGTAGTTTTTGAAATGTATGCATGTGTAACGCATTTGCATTGAGTGTTTCCCGGACTTGAAAACAATTTGGTACGTGCATCTCCCCTGCGAAGGAAGACCATGGAAAGGCTAAAAACAGTAAAATTGCACACGCGACACGCCGCGAATACTTTTTAATTCAGATTTATTTTATCAAAGTAGATAATAGAAAATAAAATAATGCAAAACGAAATTAAATAAGTCACTTTGACAAATACAAGATTGTTACTAGTAACTTCAGTTATACACAGCACAAAATTAAGTTCTTTTGGCCATACTATTTTTTCCAATTCCTGGAGATCATTCGTGGGTTTTCTTTCGACTGCCACCTTAGCCGTCGCTTCGCACCTGTTTCGCTTCCTTGAACACGGCGTGAGAGTTTCGTGCAGTATGGACTCTTGCTCACGGTTATCTTCTCTACTCCATCAGCTGCCATCACAGCGTCCTGAACAGTATGCACGCCAATCAGACTTGCTTTTTTGTAATTGACGATCATGCACTCCTTGTTCAGGGAAAAAAACTTCTCTCTAGAGCTGCATTGCTGTGATACAAAATCAGTATCACTTTAACGAAGCTTGTGAGATCGTGTTTGGCAGGAACTGTGGAAGGTGCTGAAGCCACTAATTCAGACCACAGCCCGTCGAGCCGTAGCACTTTCCCGTCGAACTGCTTCAAACGCGCAGTGACGGAGGGCAGTCTCAGAAGTGCGGAGTAGCTGTTCTTGATGCGGTCAGCCATTGCGCCAGAAAGCAAATTCTTCTGATTACAAAGAATATCCAGGGCAATGACGATCCTAACTTCTTCCAACTTCCCCTATAGGGTCTAGGCAGGAAATAGCACGGGTCATCTTGAGAGCAAGAGGTGACCTCTCTTTGATTTTTTCAGCCATAGGATACGAATGTACAATTCTCGGCAGTTGGTGCGAAATTGCAGCACATCCGCGTCTGGAATTTTCTGAGATCTTGAGCTGTTAGCTTCTTTAAGGGCTGCTCTTGTCGAGAAACCCAGGTCTCCTCTGTGAATAACAATGCGGACTGATTCCTGTATGTGATTGACAGCAACGAGCGCGGAGAGGGTACGGCCGGCGGTCGGCCAGGCAAAGCATGCATTCGACGTTGGCTGGGTTCTCATCCCGCTTAGCGCTCTGTCGGTGGCGCAAATTGCGGGTGGCAGCGCGGTCTGCAGGCGATATGGAAGACTGAGCAGAAGGACTCTACCGAGCGTTCGGGGGCTAAGAAGTCAGGCATTGTGAGACTTTTCAAGATTTCCCGTATCAAGTGCGAATTTCCCGTATAATTCCCGTATTTTTCCCGGGTCACTAAAATTCCCGTATAATTCCCGTATTTCCCGTATCGCTCGACACCCTGCATTCATTCGAAGAGATCTCTCACTCCCCCCCGGAATAGAGTTGTTCCTCCAGGCCTTCAGTGGTTGCGGCACCACCTCTGCCCTTTTCGGGCAAGAGAAATCGAAGATGTTGGGTGTCATTTCAAAACAGCCAGACCTTATTGACGTGGCTACCACTTTTCTCAACAATAAAGCCACCCATGAAGAGATAGCCTCTGCTGGCAGCAAATGTCTCGGGGCATTGTATGGCGGTGGAAAAGACGATTCTCTCCACGCCTTGCGTTACGGGATATTTATCCGATCTGCTGCCAGCGCAAAAGTCAACCTCGCTCGTCTGTCCCCAACCGAAGAGGCTGCTGCCCAACATTCCTGCAGAACCTACCACCAGGTGCAGCAGTGGTTGGGGGTTGAGAAAGAGCCCACCAAGTGGGGATTGACAAGGAGTCAGCAGGGACTGACATCAGCGACCTCAAACAGGGAACCAGTGCTGCAAACTCTGCTCCAACTCCTGTCATGCAAGTAAGGTAATCCATTCGTATTAGGTTGGTCCTAGTCAATGTCCACTGCTGGATATAGGAATTTTTTTATGATTGAAATTAAAACATTTGAATCTATTGTAACCTGTATTTATTATAACTGCTGAACTTCTTGTCATACAGGTGCATGAAAGAGTGTGGAGCAGGGCGATGCTCCTGCCGGAGAGCTCTCTGTGAATTTTGTCGGGGGAAGACCTGCCTTAATTCTCCTACCCTAGACATGACTGAGTCAGATGAAGACAACGACTTCGACGACCTCCTTTTACATCCAGATCCAACAACACAGGAGTCTCCAGAGCCCCAAGAAGAGCCGTAAGATGAACCTGGGCTTTCCAAAAGAATACTACTGCCTCGCTAAGTGCAGATAAGCCTAACATTACATACCTACCCTTTTAATTTATTAATGAATAGTAGGTAACTGACGTGTTGTGTGTTTCTGTCGCAGGTGTTAGTTGAGGTCCCTCCATCACTTCGCCACTGTGATTTCAATATTGATAAGAAATTACACATTATTATTAATTGCATTCAATTTCATTTTGCACGATGTACTATTTTCCACTGATTGATGTCTTTCTTACCCTTTAAAAATGTCCTACAATTTGACAGGATACATTTTTTGAAAAATCCTATTTCCTAATTTTTTTTACCTGATAACGTCTTACAACGTTTTACTTATGCTTAAATTAAAGCTAAATAACTCCCCTACAACTTGACACTTCTTATGACTTTCCTCGTAGAATGAGTATTATAGACGGTATTTTGTTTAAAAGACTAGCTTACTACAAATTTCTAACTTTTTGTAAAAAAATGGCCCATTTTCAAATTATTGTATCTCCTGTTATATAAGACATACAGAGATGAGGTTGCCATCAAATTGTCTCTAATTTTGTCTTCTTTATAAGTGTCATGGACGACTTTTCCGTAGAATGCATGGTTTAGAAGTTAGAAGCCAAACACTGAAAAAAGTCTGATAATTTCGAGGATATTCGAGCACCACAAAGTTAGCACAGGTCTTTCGAAGTTGCAAACTTGGTTTTACACTATTGGTATCTATCCTAACAACATTCCCAAAAATCAGAACCTTGCAATTTTTTGCAACCTAGAATGTTTTAGATGACTGGCCTATATATAAAAGTGCAGTAAAATCTAGATCAGATCTATCGAGCCGGGTCTCCTAAATTTGTAGGGCCATCTTCAAGAATTCCAACAAACTGTGAGTACATCCGATCGACCATCTTAATTATCTTCAGAGTGTTATATGTCATGTCATGCCTATGGAGAGATAGGGAATGTTATTTTGTGCGACAAGAATCCTTGCCAATTATCAAAAGTTTGTCAGATTTTCATTCAATAGGATTACACATGCAGTTAGATACCTGATAATGTCTGCTATGTCAACTCTATGTGTGCTCACTACCCCACTATCCAACTTAATCAAATCTTGTATGTATACCCCTTATTATTCCCGTTATCCAAAGGGGTTGGGGATGGGATGCAATGAAAGTCGTTGTGGCGGATGGTTTTTACGATCGGATGCCCTTCCTGATGCCAACCTCATGAGAGGGGTTAATGAGATAAGAAATGAATGATGGTGAATGAAACTGGGTAAGAATGTGGAAGGGAGCGGCCGTGGCCTCTCAGAAGAAACCGTCCCAGCATTTGACTGGATTTGAAAATGGGGAATCCACGGAAAACCATTTCATGGACGGCCGACGGTGGGGCTCCAACCCAAGTCTACTGAGTCCACAGAGAGCTTGGCCCCATGACCTAGTGCTGCGCATTAGCAAGCGTAGCTACCATTGTCATTTATCAAATCTTTTTATTTTTAAATGTTCTGAGAGAGGAACAGTTGCTCAGGGTTACTCAAAATGGAGTAGAGCAATTACAATATATATTAGTGCGAGAAATTCTTTAATAAATTTGTTATAGATGTGGCAGTTTTTTGACTAACACTCATTTCGCCCCCCACCCCCTCTCCCTCGGATCTGCCGCCCCCGGGGAGAAAGCTCAAATAATATTGAACATTTCTGAACTTTGAAATTCCTGCTTCCCTTCCCCCGCTCTGCTAATATCCGTGATGGCGCCAAAAGAAGTTCGAGATCATTCGGCAATCTGCATGGAACTGTGGTGAAATTATCGAGCTACCATCCCAAAGTCATTTATTTCGGCTGAAACAAGCTTGGCTATGCATCGCGTGTTTGTATGTGACAGTTGGTGTCGCGATCGTCTCTTGTTGCCATTCGGCCGTGCTCGGGTTATCTCGAGTGCTAAGGACGCGATTCTTGGCATGAGACGCCGAGAGTTCAGCTTGGGACAATGTAGCATGAAGATGTGTCTGGTCTGCTCTCGGAGGTCGGCCAACAGAGAAATTTTGGTAAAATTATGCCAAACCTAAGGTACTGTGATGTTCTCTGTACTCGTATCTTGAGCTTGTTTTCTTTTTAATTTTCACTCCCGTTGGAGTTTGTTTTCAATAAGTAAAACCTGAATTTCCCGCCGAATTAATACTTTACTTAAGAGAAAACTCTATGGGTACATGTTTCGGAGACCCTTTGTCTCCTTCCTCAGCCCTCTTTTGGTACTACGAACATCATAAAACACACTCGAAATCCCCAATAAAACAACATAAAACACACATCATCAATTACAAAACCACAACATATTAAAAACTACGAGCTTGAAAAATACACTAATTAAAATTCAACAACAACCATAAATAAAGCATGTAATGCTCCTCGCATTTTCAGTCATTCAGTCCTTGTTTAACTTGTGTCTTTGGACACATTAAAATATTGTTTATGCACAATCACTTAATTGTTCAAAGTGTCTTCAAACTCTAAAATACACGTAACCATTCTATGGAGGTTTTACTTATTGTAAACACGGTCAATACGGAACCTGAAATGAGTGCTGTACCTCATAGGAGTTTGTTTTAACTTACATTCTGCTTCAGTGCGGGATTGGAAGCCATGCGTCCTGGACTCGTAACTTTTTAATGTGGAACCACTAAAATGATCAAATACGTCGCATTCTAAATTATTCATCTGCTACACACGAGAAGTTATTATGGTCAATATTCTGAAATTCATTGCTTCTCGCTCAATATTCCCTAGTGCATGAGTACCCACATGTCTAAACTGATCACCAAAGGACGCCAACCTAACTTTTTGCGCTAGATTGAATTTTAATCTTATTTAACTTCAAAGGACATGATATATTACTTGGAATATAACCAAACATGTAATTTTGGTGGGGATAGCTAGTTATTTCTAAACGACATACTCCTTCCGTTGTCGTTTGTTTTATTGGTCTATTGTTGGCGTGTTGCTTCACGCGGCCATTGCTGGCCTTGGATTTCCACCCCTCATTGCGTTTGCTGCAATGCTTATTTTCATATGAGCCTCTGGTGCTCATCAACTTAATTGGATTTGTTTTATTTCATTTCCCTTGCCGCATCACGTTTGGTGATAGCTTTCCATCCCCGTGGCGTCACATGCCAAGTTTCCACCCGCTTGCTAGCCTCTCAGGCTATGATGTTCATTCCTTGTTTGGATCCGCTCTCCCGAGCAATTTTAATGTGATTTTGAGTAATTCTACTTCCCGGGACTGTGATCCCTAGACCAGGTAATTTCAGTGGGGACCTCCAACCTTTTGAACTTAGGACCAGAGTATTTCATGTGTGTGCCCCGCCTCCTGATGTAAATCCCCTTTTATTGAATATACTATTATTTTATTTGTTTTCTAATTTGCTTACATGACTACTTCCTTTAGAACAGCAGTTGGAAACCACCCTCTTGGTTAACCACCTAGCCCTCCGCTCAATGAACATTCTGATCAAGTCCCTCCTTTCCCTGGGTCTTCCAGGTAGCTACAAAAAATCTAGACCCTGGGGCACTAAAGGGGGGGCTGCCCTCGCTTCCTTTCGGGGGAGTGTTGGGGCAATAGATATATGTTCTTTTTACAGGAGATAAATATGTATAACTGCTAACGTTAAGTAAATTATTGTTTCTTTTTACGAGGCAGGATAGGTTGTGAGAGCAGTGTACGCGTAGGAGGTGGAGGATCAACATGGTTTACAACACAAAGAGATGTTCAACAAGGTAGTTCACTTTCCCTGTTACTCTTCCTTGTACTCATGGATACAATCATTAAGAAAATCAAGGAAGAAAAAAATGAAGATCTCAATGCCTTAGTTTTTGCTGATGACATCTTCATTTGGGGAGAGACAGAAATGGAGGTGTAGAGGAGATTGGATTACTGGAATACCAAATTTAAGGAATTCTAGTTGACTGTGAGTAAGAGCAAGTCAGTGGCGATGAAGATGAGCAGGACACCCACATCTTGTATCATCATACTGGAGGGAGAGAAGCTCCAATGTGTACAGTTTCAATTATCTGGGTAGTATCATATCATGCAATGTAAGTGCCAAACTATAAGTTTTAAATAGATTTGCAAAAGGATCCAGCTTTTCCCAGTACGAAACCTCATCTGGGACAAGGGAGTACCTTTAACAGCTAAGCAGACCATGTATAAAACCTACCTCCTGCCTATCATGACATATAGACTGGAGACCTGTGTCATAAATAATGAGGGAAGAAAGTCAATTACAAGCATGTGAAATGAATTTCCTTAGATCAGCCCTACAAAAAATCAGAAGAGACAGGGTCAGGAATGAATAAGTAAGGAGAGACATGCAGGTGAACTTGACCACATGGGAAAGGATGAGTATGACGAGATTAAAGTGGTTAGGTCATGTGAAGCGGATGCATCAGACCCGAACTTCAAGCCAGTACTTGGAGATGAGGTGCCAGGAAGAAGACCTATTGGACGTTCTAGGAAGAGATGGACAGACTAGGTTAAGGAAGATCTCATAACGAGAGGAGTAACACGGGATGCTGTGGAGAGGGGAAAGATATACCGGGACAGGACTAAACAATAGATCAGCGAACAAACACGCTCTTCTGTTTCAAAACAATAGATCAGCGAACAAACACGCTCTTCTGTTTCAAACTTGAGAATTTATGCAACCTACCATGCACACCTGTTCGACAGGTGGCAGTGAGAAGGGTGAATTTATGCAACCTGCCATGCACACATGTTCGACGGGCGGCAGTGAGAACAGTGAATGTTCCGTGGAATGGAATGGTCCTGATAGCCATCGTCAAGGGCGACGAGACCTGGTGCCTAAGGTACGACCCCGAAGTGAAGCGTCAAATATGGAGTGGCGGGGTCCAGGGTCGCAGAAAAGGAAGAAGGTGAGCACAGAGATACCCCGCATCAAGACAATGCTGGTGGTGTTCTTCGACTCTGAGGGTCCCATCCTGAGGGCACCACGATAAATGCCGCTACATACGCGGAAATATTGAAACGTCGGCTGCGACGGACCAAGCAGGTACACCCCAGTACGCCAACCAAGAAGTCGCGACCCTGCTCCATGACAATGCCCGACCACACACTGCGTTTCTGGTGTGACAGTTCATGGTCAACAGGGGAGTAGTGTCACTCAATCATCCACCCTACTCCCCAGACTTGTCTCCCCCAGACTTTTTGTTCCCTAAATCGGACATTTCGGACATCCAACGTAATGTAACGAAATGGATAATCTTCCGATTAATCTTGACCCAATTGAAGGCTGTCCCTAAAGAAGGCTATGCCAGGAGTTTCCAGGACTTGTACACGAGGAAGGACAGTAACTGCTGTTTCAGATAGGCCAACAATCAGTTCGTAATACAGATCCATTCACCAAACTATTCGGGCAGAGGTTGTATTTACAAAATATCAATAACTTTTATAGATATTTGATTAAAAATTTTTATTTTTGTATTAGGTCAGAAATCCTTCCTTGATATAGCTTAGTCTTTGCCAACAATCCTAGGCTGGGAATTTCCAAAAGGTAAAATAAATAGCAGAGATTTTAACAAAATACTTTGGATTCATATTTGTTGAGTTTGCCTTAGATGTTTTGTGCGCTTGTGGAGTTTTAGCTTGAGGAAACCCACCTTCCTTTCCAATTAAAAACCATGAGATTTTCTTATTTCACAAACCTACCAAGCTACCTGTTTTTTGATATTTCCAAGCTAAGATTCATGCATAAAAATTATTCTTTGATTTTATTATCATGTCTCCTTCCATGGTGAATGACAATGTCAAGCCGAGCCATCGTTATATATGATATGATATTCCAAATTTATTTCAGCACTTTAGATAGATAAAATTTAATACAATAATTTTGAAATCCAGTCTCTTAAGAATGTGTAATACTAATAAAATGGCTAATAAGTGATCAGGGAGAGGGGTTGTTCTTCAGATAGATTTCACAGAGAGATTTCACTGTACTAAGTTTCATTAAGGTTGGTCCAGCTGTTTAGAATTTAAGAGCTAGCGGGTACAGATACACACATAGATACTGTAAATCATGCAATAACATTATTAGTTACAAAGACAGAGGGTACCATAGTTACCTGCTCCTAAATACATTGTAGAAAACTCATCCCTACTGACCGAGCCAAATTCCCGTGTTTTCGATCGGACAGGTGAACCAGCATATGGATTGTATTTCTTTCGCTGTGAGCCCTGTACATAAAACCAAAACATGCCAATCACAAAACAATGGGTACAGAATTGAGTATATATATGGACAAGTTTGAAATTTTGCTGAATTAATCAAATCTCTTTCCCTATTGATTACAATAATTGCTGCAAGTAATCTTTCCTTACACTTCGCTGACTGTGTGACATTGACAGTAGGAACAGTAATGCAATATTATCAGTGACAATAATGATATCATATTGAAACTTGTTGGTGAGATTCGGCACCCGCCGGTATCGACCTCCATCCTGATCGATAGGCGCAACTAGCGCCCTCAACTAACTTTTAAACAGTTCGTTTTATGATCTGTTCATGGCACAACGCATTTAAACAGTTCATGTATTTTGTGTTAAATAAATCAGTTGAGTTACATTTAAACGAGCGTTACATTTCATTGCCGCTTTAAAACCTCTAATAGGTTATGGACCCAGAACAATTGGCTCAGATTTAAATTAACTGAAAACTGGAAACAGCGGGATCAAGCAAACACACAAAGAGAAGAACGCGTCGAATCGGCAGATATCTTGCTCCTTCGAGAAACTTCTGGACATCGACAAAGCGAGAAGGAACAAACGCCGTCTTCTCGAATATTGTGTGCTTGATCGTGAGTGAACAGTGAAAAAGCCAATCGCGAGTGTTTGGACAATAACAGGCGACGCGAATTTTGGCTTATTGCGAGTGTTTTGGACTATAACACGTGACTTTTTGACTTTTAAAGTCGGACATTTTTCCGTATTGACAGAATGTAATAATAAACAAAGTTTTTATGGTTCCGCCTAGTCAATACATTGTTTTATTAGAGATTTTATCGTGACATAATCACTTGTCTTTACGTATGTTGGGACATGTTTCGGTGTCTAGTGACATTGACACCATCATCAGCCTACGGTTATTGGCAACACTCAATGACATTAAAATAATTATTAAAACAACACACACATGACAAAAATAACACTTTAAAAAGTTTTTAAAACACTGTCATAATGAAAGTTCAATAAAAAGTCTTAGAAAAAGGCTTGGTGCACTGTTTTGGTTTTCAATGTCCTGCTTCCGATAATAACCTCCGAAATCCAGCAAGAGGTGACCATACATAACTGGAAAAGAAAATCCCTGTGTGAACTATGATAAGTATTAAAACCGAAAAAGTGGAAAGCTAAACAAAGAAAAAGTGGAAAAATATATAAAAAAGGGAGTGTGGCGAACTTACGGTGTAGTTGTGGCAGCGAGAAATCGGGCCGTGCTGAGGCATACGGAGACTGTGCAGTACTGATATGGAATAGCTTGGGGGAAGCGGGCGAGGCTTCAGTCGAGAGGGGCGGGGGGAGGGTAAGAATACTGGCAATTTACGAGGACAGGTGCGGGATGGGGGTATGGGGTTGAGGGGCGGGATGGGGGTATGGGGTTGAGGGGTGGAATGAGCGGATTTGTAGATCCTCGATTAAATGATGAAATTAAGGTGGTTTGTATTTAACTCTGTAATTAATTAAGGTCTCAAAGAGTACATTATTATTTTCAAAGTAGATCTCATTGATATTGGTTAGGGGGTCTGTTCTTTGGGCAAAACCTATTTCGATTTCTTCCAATATGTTCATTGTGGTACCTTTCTTAGCAAGATGCAGGATGCTCATGTCTTTGTTGATGTCAGTGAATTCATGTTGACTGTCCTTCATGTGGTTGGCCATAGCAGAAAATTTATTGTATTTTAGAGCGTTAAAATGTTCACCATATCTTGTAGCAAATGACCTACCGGTTTGTCCATAATAATTAGCTTCGCATTTGGTGCATTTCAATTTGTATATGCCTGATTTACTAAACTTGTTCGTGTGGTTCAATTTGTTGGTATTAAATAAAATATCTTTATTTGTATTAGTTGTTTTGTAGGCTATTTTTAGACCGCGTTTCTTAAAGATATTGGAAATGCTGTAAGATTTGTTGTTAAAGTACGTGAAGACTGCGTACTTGGGTGGCTCTTTTTGTTCTGGCGTTAGGTGGGTGACCGGTTTGTTTTTAATTTTATTAATGATGTTGTTAACTATCTGTGGTGCGAATCCGTTTATTTTAGCAACTTGCTTAATGATTTTTAGCTCTTCGTTTAGGCTTGCTTGGTCTAGAGGAAGGGAGAAGGCTCTGTTGATCATGCTCAGAAATGCGGCTTTCTTTTGATTACCTGGGTGATTAGAGTCCTGCCTTATGGTTGTATGTGTTTGGGTTGGCTTTCTGAAAATTTTGTATGTTAATCTATTATTAATCCGACTGACTGTGATGTCAAGAAAGTTTATTTTATTGTTTACCGCTGATTCTGCCGTGAATTGTATATTTTTATCCAGACTATTTAATTTGTGTACCAATCCTTCTATGTTCAGGGTCGTCTCATCTAATATTACAAATACATCGTTCACGTATCTTGCCCAAAAAAATATCCCATCAATTTTGTTTATGATTTCCTTATGCTCTAGGTGATCTAAGTATATATTGGCTACTATGCCAGAGAGCGGGGAGCCCATTGACAGTCCCTCTTTTTGCTTGAAGATTTTATTATTAAAGGTGAAAAAATTATTTATAAGTGTGAACTCAAGTAGTGTCATAAATTCACTGATTTCTACTTTCGATAACGAGCTACTGCTAGACAGGTTTTGTTCAATGACCTTGAGCGAAGGTTTGATAGGAATGTTTGTATACATGTCCTTCACATCTACACTGTGTAAGGAGTGTTTGCTCATTAATTTAAGTTTCATTGTTTCATCGCAGAAATGGAGTGTGTTCTTCAGGGATTTGTTGGCTTTGTAGGTGAAATGTTTTTCAAGAAATTGTTGGCAAAATTTAGCGGTTCTGTAGAGAGGGCTGTTTCTAAAATTGATTACGGGTCTTATGGGTGTACCTTCTTTATGGATCTTGGGGAGGGCTCTCAAGGTGGGTAATCCCGGGTTCATGTTGATTAGATTATTTGTTTGTTTATCGCTGAAGATAAACATAGAGTTTTTCAGAATGCTTTTCAATTTTCTTTGTATGGACTGGGTGGGGTCTTTTTTGACTTCATCAAATTTAGAGTTTTTAAGGAAGTCATGGGTGTTATTAACATATACCTCCCTATCCATCAGCACGACCGTGTTCCCTTTGTCCGCTTTTGTGACAATTATATCGTTACTATTGATTTTTCTTTTTAATTTTTTAAGATGATTTAGGTTCGGTTTCTGGTTAGTATTGGTGCTGATTATTTTTTGGATTTCCTTATTTGCCGTGATTCTAACCTCCTTCTGCTTGTCAATTGGGAGTCTTCGTATAGCGGTTTCTGTTTCCGCTACTAAATTTGTAAGTGTCTTATCGTTAATTTCAACTTCCCAGTTATGTTTTGGTCCCCTGCCTAGTATTTCGAGTTCTTGACGATCGAAATTGACGCTTGATAGATTTTTGACGGGTGGAGAAAATTGTCCTTTGGTATGCTGTTGGTTGTTAAACTGTTCCTTAGATTCCCTGATTTTTCTGGTTTAATTCTGTGCGAATTGTAAATTCCTAAATTTGTTATCCAATGACAACACTTTTTTGTTGATTTTCTTGAAAAGAATTTGATTAACTGTGAGAGAATATTCATCCCAGTCTTTTTTGCTGGATAGGTTTGCGGCTTCTAGATGCGTACGGTATAACTTATTATTAAGGTTGTTTTTCTTGATGTATAGGAATTTAATTTCTCATTGGAAGACCCTGCTGTTGATTATTCTTTGCGTTCTAACTTCGTACTTGTTTAATGCGCCCTTTTTCTGGTAAGCCTTGAAGTGTGAAGGGGTTATGTTGTGTTCTCGGCATTTCTTTAGAAAACTAATGTCCTTGATGGTGCTGGCCAATTTGACTTTGAGGTCTTTATATTTGTAACGCGCTCTTTTGGCGCAGTTAGCTTGGCTTGCTTCGTACACTTTTTGACTTTTAAAGTCTGACATTTTTCCCTATTGACAGAATGTAATAATAAACAAAGTTTTTATGGTTCCGCCTAGTCAATACATTGTTTTATTAGAGATTTTATCGTGACATAATCACTTGTCTTTACGTATGTTGGGACATGTTTCGGTGTCTAGTGACATTGACACCATCATCAGCCTACGGTTATTGGCAACACTCAATGACATTAAAATAATTATTAAAACAACACACACATGACTAAAATAACACTTTAAAAAGTTTTTAAAACACTGTCATAATGAAAGCTCAATAAAGTCTTAGAAAAAGGCTTGGTGCACTGTTTTGGTTTCCAATGTCCTGCTTCCGATAATAACCTCCGAAATCCAGCAAGAGGTGACCATACATAACACAGGGATTTTCTTTTCTGATAAAGAATGACGCGTGGGGTTATGTCAACCGCAAGATCGTCAAACCCGAGCCGGGTGAGGACAATGCAGCCCAAGTGACCGAGTGGACGACTAGGGATGAAAAGGCCATGTCAGACCTAATCCTATCCATCGGACCAAGCCAGCTCAAGTTGGTGAAGAACTGCAGGTCATCAAGCGAGATATGGCAGAAACTTGAGGATACGTTTCAGTCGAAGGGGCCGGCTCGCAAGGCCACGTTGTTGAAGAGTCTAACCTTGCAAAAGATGACTGAAGGTGGCGACATCCGTGAGCACCTCAACAACTACTTTGACTGTGTCAACAAGTTGGCTGACATGGACGTAGTTATTAACCCAGACCAACTTACCATCATGATGCTGTACAGTTTGCCAGCAAGTTTTGGAAATTTCAGAATTGCCATCGAGAGCCGGGACGATCTACCGAAGCCTGAGAATCTACGTACGAAGATAATCGAAGAACACGATGCCAGAGTTGCCTCGTCAACACCGATGGAAAATCAAGGCGCCATGTACGTGAAGAAGAAAGGTCCTTCAAGGAAACCACAGTCGAAGCCTCAAAACAAAAACCACAGCTACTCCGGTGGTAAGAGTGACAAGGAGAAATCGTTTCCGTTCAAATGCTCGAAGTGCGGAATCAAGGGACATAAGGCAGTGCACTGCAATGTTAAGGTCAACAAAAATCAACTGTCGGACGCGTCACTCTTATCAGTTGAGGAACCTGATACGTGCCAGATCCCGACGAGCAGCGTCGAAAACCTGTCGTGTCTCGACAGTGGGTGCACGTCTCATCTGTGCGGTGATGCGACTGTGTTTATAGAGATGGACAAGGGCGAGACTGGCAAGCTGGAGTTAGCAAGCAGCGCAACCGCAGAGATAAAGGCCCGAGGAACTGCAAAAATTGCAACAAGTGTAGACGGTAAAACTTGCAACGTTACTCTCAATGAGATTTTGCACATTCCTGAGATCCGCACTAATCTCTTATCAGTCTCGAAGATGACAGACCGTGGTTTCTCGGTTGTTTTTGGCAAAGAGAAGGCGGAAGTTTTTGACCAGAATGGACTGACGAGGTTAGTTGCACAGCGCAAGGACAATCTGTACTATGTACAGAGCACCCCACTGGAAAAATGTCGAAACGCAGTGTCAGAAGACAAGCGCGACGAGAATGCGGCGCAGCTGTGGCATCGAAGGATAGGTCACGTCAACTTTCGTGATCTAGATACGGCAGTGAAGAGCGGATCCATTCGAGGTGTGCAACTAAATGGGAGATGTGGAGATCTAACGTGTGAAATTTGCACGAAATGCAAAATGACTCGAATACCTTTCCCGAAAGAGTCAAATCGTGTGACCGGTAAGCAAGATATTATTCACACAGACGTTTGTGGCTCTGTGGGTGTTGTGTCGAACGGTGGATCCAAGTATATGATCACATTTACGGACGACTATTCGAGATGGACAGAGGTACGGTTTATGAAGACGAAGTGCGAGGCGTTGCAAATGTTCCGAATGTACAAGGCTTTCGTCGAGAAGCAGCACGGTCTGAAAATAAAGTGCGTACAGTCCGACAATGGACGTGAATATGTCAACAGGGAATTTGACGAGTTCTTGAAATCTGAGGGGATCGAGCGCCGTCTCACAACACCATATACGCCTGAACAAAATGGTGTGGCCGAGAGGAAAAATCGGACCCTTTAAGAGGCAGCACGATGTTTACTCCTGCAATCTGGCCTACCGATGACATTATGGGCGGAGGCGATCAACACCGCAAATTATCTGAGGAACCGATGTCCAACCAAAAAACTAAACGGGAAGACTCCATTTGAGCGCTGGTTCGACAGAACTCCGACTGCACAATATTTCTAAGACTTTGGGAGCAAGGTGTTCTGCCTGGACAAGACTCCAAACAAGGGGAAGTTTGGCCCTCGCTCAAAAGAGGGAATTTTTGTTGGATATTCGGAGCAGTCGAAGGCTTACCGTATCTGGATTCCTGAAACGAAAAAAAAAAATCACGAGAGAAGTTGTTTTTCGTGAGGAGATGACCGTGCCTAAGAAATCAGTCGATGATCTGTTCCCTCGTGACTCTCCGGACAAAGTATGCATTGAACCAGAGGATCCGATCCATGAACTGGAGTTCGAGCTGGTGTCGAGAGACGAAGTTCTGGCAGAAAACCAACCTGATGTTGCTGAATGGGAATTCCCCGATGGCTTCATAGGCTTTCCTGCCGACGATTACTTTGTTGAACCGGAGATCCAATCCGATGAGCAACAAGCGGCATCATCTAGGAGAAGAGGCGGACGGCCTCGTTTGATTAGAACTGGAAAATCTGGGCGACCCCACAAGAACTACGGTGATCGACCAGGGGAAACGGCTAACGTCGCTGAAATCCCAGTGACCCAGGCAATCTCCGGAGAGGACTCACCTGTGTGGATCGAAGCAATGTCAGAAGAAGCAGTTTCACCGATTCGGAACAATACGTGGAAGCTGGTCGACCGTCCCAAGGGGCAACGTGTGATAGGAAGCAGATTCGTTCTCCGGAATAAGTTTAACCCTGACGGCACTATCAGCAAGCGGAAGGCGCGCGTGGTAGTGAGGGGTTTCACGCAGAGAACAGGAATAGAGTTTCACGACACGTTCGCTCCAGTCGCAAGGCTGAGCACAATAAGGACTGCGGTGGCGTTAGCTGTACAAGATAATCTAAAGATCCGACAGCTAGACGTCAAGACGGCGTACTTGAATGGAGAGGTCGAGGAGCAAATCTTCATGGAGGCCCCGGACCACTTCGAGGAGATTCTTGCCCATACCGTTGAAGACGAGTCGGTTGACGAGACTGTGCGAAAGACCGCTGATGAGATGCTGGAGAAGTTGACCAATCGTGACATGGTGTGCTCACTAAACAAAGCGTTGTACGGACTGCGACAAGCAGGACGCGCTTGGTATCACCGTCTCGAGGAAGAGATGAAAAATCTCAAGGCGACTCGCTCGGATGCAGATCCATGCATGTACCACATCGGACCGGTCGAAGATAGGATTTATATAATCATCCATGTCGACGACATGATGATCATGGCTCGAGACGACAAGAAGATCGACGTGGTGAGAGACTATCTGAATACCAAGTTCGAGATCAAGGACTTGGGGGACGTGCGGTATTGTCTGGGGCTGGAGTTCGAGAGGAGCGCCAACCAGATGAAACTCAGCCAGAAAGGATACATAGACGAGGTCCTGGAGAGATTCGGAATGGCAGAGTGCAGGCCTGTCGGCACTCCCATTGATCCAAGTACTAAGCTGCAGAAGGAAGACGTGAACCCTGGCGTACAAGCGGAGAGCGTCCCCAACCACCAGTTGATAGGAGCTCTAATGTACCTGTCAGTGGGAACGAGGCCGGACATATCCCATGCAGTCAGTTCTCTCTCTCAGTTCAACGACTGTCATGGACAGCAGCACTGGAAGGCTGCAAAACGTGTCTTGCGATACCTCGCTAACACACGTGATCTCGGCCTCATGTACTCCAAATCCAGCGGTCCAGCGGTGATGTATGTGGACGCTGACTGGGGAAACTGCCTGGTTGATCGAAAATCGTACACCGGATACGCGTTCACACTAGGCGGCGCTGCAGTGAGTTGGGAGTCCAGGAAGCAGCCTACTGTGGCCCTGTCGTCGACGGAGGCCGAATACATGGCCTTGACAGAAGCAACCAAGGAAGCTCTACACATGCGGAAACTCCTGAGAGACTTCGGAAAACCGATAGATGTTGTCCCAGTGAAGAACGACAATGTAGGTGCGCAGAAGCTGACGTCGAATCCTATGTTTCATTCACGGACTAAGCACATCGACATCAGGCACCATTTCGTCCAAGATGCCGTGGCCAAAAAGGTAGTTTCGGTGGAGTACACTCCAATGGATGAGATGCGTGCCGACATATTGACAAAAGGATTGTCAAGGCCCAAGCACGAGAAATGTGCTTAAAGCCTTGGCTTGAGACCACATGCACCAGGATGACTCCGGCTGTTGGTCGAGGGGAAGTGTTGGTGAGATTCGGCACCCACCGGTATCGACCTCCATCCTGATCGATAGGCTCAACTAGCGCCCTCAACTAACTTTTAAACAGTTCGTTTTATGATCTGTTCACGGCACAACGCATTTAAACAGTTCATGTATTTTGTGTTAAATAAATCAGTTGAGTTACATTTAAACGAGCGTTACATTTCATTGCCGCTTTAAAACCTCTAATAAAACTTAGTAGTTACAATGGAAGATTTACAGAGAATGGAACAGAAACAGGCAATAAAATAAAGTCAAATGTGACAAGATGTTTATCAAATTGCTGAAATATATCTTTCCTTTACATTTCACAATACACATCAGGTTCACAATAAAAATATGATGTACACTGTGTGATCAGGGGTATCCAGATATTTATATGAAAATGAAGGTGAACTTAGGGCCAGCCTCCACTGATAGCCGTGGCCGTCAATAAGGTGTTAGCCCACCCTACACCTTCATGGCAGCCTACACTTTAGCAGGCATACTTTCCATCAAGAGGTGGCAGGTTTCCTGGGGATTAGCAGCCTATCCTTCAAAAAATGCCAAATGGAGGAGAGATAGTGATGTGGGTCATTGTGGCCAGGCATGAAGTTGGTTCAAAAATATACCAAAGACGTTATATGAGATACAAATCAAGGGTCTGAGCAGCCCAATCCATTAATGGGATGATGTTGGCAAACCACTCTCCCACAATCTATGCAGCATAGACAGGAGCTGAATTACACAATGGTCCTCCCCAAACTGTTCTTCAATGGTAGAGAGCAAGAAAAAGTGTACAATGTCTATGTAACATTGTGCCCTAACATTACCATGTAAAACAACTAGAGGTTCAAGCCCCTTCTAGAAAAAACATGACCATATTGTAACACCTCCACTCCTGAATTTCACCGAGGGCACTATACAGTTTGGTAGATAGTATTCAACAGACATTTACTACACTCACATCCCGCCATCAGATTGCCACATTGTATACTGTGATTCATCACTCCACACAACAGCTTTCCACTGTTTATGGTCAGAGGTGTACAAATGTTGGTTTTGATCTGACCCATTCTTACCTGCTCAGCAGCAGGCAGGCTGATGGAGAGCAAGGGAAGTCCAAGAAGGTTATTTAAACTCCCGAAGGGCAGGCTTGAGTCAACTTGCTGCAGACCTTTTCACATAAAAACGCACAGTGTGATGAACAGGGAAATATATAAAATATTACTTAATCGTTATTCTTTGAATTAAATGCTTTATTACTTCATTCACTCCAGTTTCCCGGGTGTGGTTTACGAGCGCTCTCCATTTTAGTCGATTAATGTACCACTGCTCCTTCAAAACTTCATCCCAGTTGATTCCCTTGGATGTGATATCTTCCTTCACTTGGTCCAACCATCTCTTCCTAGGTCTTCCAACAGGTCTGTTTCCAGTAATCTCAGTATGTAACCATTGTTTTGCAATTCTTCCTTCTGTCATACGTTTGACGTGATCAAACCATCGCAAACGTGCCCTAGTTATGGTTTCCTTCAGGGACTGATTTATTCCAACTTGTTCTCTTATCTTCTCATTTCTTACTTAGTCTTTCCAAGTTTTTTGAAGCATGCTTCTTAGAAACTTCATTTCTGAAGCCTGAAGTCATCTTTTTTAGCAGTTGTGCATGTTTCCAAACCATAAGTCAATATAGGGACAACGTATGTTCAAAATAGAGTTTGTTTTGATCTTAGTGGCACTTACTTATTCCAGAGTAGATATCGAAATTGCTGATAGAATTGACTTGATTTCTGAATACGGTTATTTAATTCAAGCTGTATTCTGTTGTCACTTGATATTAAGCATCCAAGGTACTGATACTGGTTTGCTGTTTCTAATTGTACACCCTCCAGCATTATATTATCTTTACTTCTCTGTCTGTTAACAGACATTGCAGCAGTTTTTGTAGCACTTATTTTCAGTCCATATTTTTTCAAATGATCATTCCAGACGTTCAGCCTTTCCTGGACTTCCAGCTCACTATTTCCCCAGATAACCGTATCATCTGCAAAAGCAAATGCTTTAAGATCCATATTGGTGTTCTGCTTCACTTCCTTTATGATTTCATCCATGATGGTGATGAATAGTAATGGTGAAAGGGCACTGCCTTGTTGCTCTCCTCTAGATATCTGGAGCCATGTTGCATATTATTCCTTCGTGACATGACCCATGCTGATCAAACCCTTGCCAGGCACTGTGTATAAGGTAACTCTCTTGACAACCCTTTGATGCATCACTCGTGGTCAACATATATACATTACGTTGTAGTAAGCCATAAACACTTACCGGTTTAATCAGCTCAGCGGACAGTCCCAGGTATTGATGTAAGGCAGTGAAGGTCACGCGCTGTAGGCGCACCATGATCACCTGCATAACTCGGATAAAAATTTCTGGATACTCCTCGAAAACTTCCTCAAATGCAGTCACAGGCAGACGCACTATTGTGGAATCTTCAATAGCTCGAGCTGATACTGTCTTGTACGGATTTGGATGACCCTACAGCAGACAGTAGAAATTAAACAGGCAATTGATATATAAATATACTCCTTTTATATCTACAAAAAAGTTGTAAAAGGGTTTAAAGAGGATCTGCTAAGCCCTGTAAATTAGAATGCTAATATTTCACTACATTTTTCAATAGACTTTCTCACTGAAGGCTGAGTGACACTGGAGAGAAGTAGTTATAGTGCAATAAAGGGTTGCATTGCCTAAAACAGGGACAGCTAGTCTTTGCACTCTTGGCAGGCTGGCTTCTGCCTCTCTTGGCTGGGCTGCCTGCCCTGACTGCTGGCGCGTCGGACCGAGTCAAGTTGAGATCGCCTTCGCACCGGACGTATTGTAAACAAACTGTTTGTCCAATGCGTTGGTTGTCCGACACATGTATATTGTGTATCGCGCGTTTCTCTGCGTACCGGTACTTGACATTACGTGCTTACCATTAAAACAGTCAGAAATATTGATTAGATATTATGGGAGACATTTAAGACATTGCAATTTCGGTCACATTTTTATTTTTGTCTTTTCAATTTCTTTCAATTTGTTTTCATATATACAATATTATGCTCAATGCTCGGATGATTGTTTGAAAAACGCCAAGGCATCAGACCGCGATGCCATTATTTCGTAAGTTTCAACGCAGAGAAAAAAAAGTTTTGCAGACATACGTTGGTTCAAACATTGATAACACTGTGCAATTTTGGATATTCTTGCTGCGATAATTTTGAATAGATGTTGTAGTTGAATCATTTAGGGACATTATGACACCGTGGTCATGTAGTCCCGTGTACTTGGGTATGTGTGTGTGAAATTTGTATGATAACCTGTGTTATTATGATAGCTGTAATAGTGTGTTTATTTGTAATTCAAATGAGGATTAGGAAGGAGGTGGCCTTGGACTTAAGTTAGGAACCACCCCACTTGGAGTAGAGATGGGGAAACCACAGAAAACCATTTCCAATATGGCCGAGGTGGTAATCGAACCTGCCTCATTTCACTTTTCCCTCAAGAGGCTGAGTATACCCCGTTCCAGCCCTTAGACCAGATTTAAATTTCTTGGCAGAGCCGGGAATCAAACCCGGGCATCCACGGTGACAGCCAAGAGTGCTAGGCACTACACAATGATGTGGACATTTTGAATAGAGATCGGGCAGATTTTTCACAGAGTTAAAAATAACCTTAAGTCGAGTGCTACATTGCAAATGGCTTGACGAACAAATAAAAAGCAGATCGAAGTTTGGTAAATTCATGAAATCTGCTAAAAAAAAAGAACCAAACGTTATGCTACATATCCCCACGATCAAATAATGTCAAGTGACACTACAGCCAGTAAAATAAGGAACACCGGTGCGCAACAGTTTGCCGTTCGACTCAGTGAAGGGCTGAGGCAGTACGGGTGGGAGTGCGACGGGAAAACGAGAGAGAGAGACAGACATATAGTCTTTCTCCACCATCACTGCAAGGCCGTACACGCCAGAAGCATGCTGGCGTGAAGCTAGCACATCAGCGCGACCAGCGTGCTGGTTGGCCACCTTTCGCCTAACATTTTTTTTAGCGTATGGCTTTTAGTGCCGGGAGTGTCCGAGGACATGTTCGGCTCGCCAGTTTTGTAGCTGCTTCGAGACGGACACCCAATGGGTGAGCTACAAGTACCGTTGGGGAGGAAAGTTGGAAGGGAGGGTCGAGGAGTTGGAAGGTAGCGGCTGTGGCCTATAGTTAGGGACCGACCCCGGCATTTGCCTGGAAGGAAGATGGGAAACCACAGAAGACCATCTTCAAGGTTGCCGGCGGGGGGATTTGAACCTCCTCGCCTCCCGGATGTGAGCGACTGCCATCAGGCATGCCGTAACCACCACGGCTAACTCACCCGGTCCCCTAACACTACAAACATGTGACTAATGGCGTGGTGTCTGATAAAGAAATCCATCACTACGCTGCAATTTAGCCATGAGAAAGGTACCGTAGCTAAAGGCTGACAGCACATTAGAAACAGGTGGGTCTTCATACGAAATGACAGCCATTCAGACAAAAAGGATAGGAAAAACAGACCACTCATCGTGCAACCATGAGCTTCAATTACCAACTTGTCAAAGACTGTTACACACTGATTACCAAACCAAGTTAATAATAATCAACTGGTCAATATTAAGTACAGCAATTAATACATTACTAAAATCTAATACGGTAATGTTTGCTGAGCAAAATGTCACCATAACATGTCTCATGATTAACAATTACTTGCATTCCTCTCTTTACTTCATTTAAGTGTTTGGGAAAACATGGCTAGCAACACTGAGTACTTCCTGTATTTGCAAATTCTTAAATTAAAATTTTACCTAATGAATAGGTAAATAAATGATAATCCGCCTTGAACTATTTGAAACTAATTATAATGTAATACCAGTTTCGGTTAACTTGTAACCTTCTTCAGTTATAATAAATATAAAAATATAAAACTAAGAACATCAATCTAACATTAACATTCTATGAAAAAAGAGGAAGACTAGAAATAAAATATTCACTATAAAATTGAGTCGTCTAGTATCAAAACCGGCCAAGTCACAAAATTTACGAAAATGAGTTAAGGTTATCAATTTGAAGTAGAAGTATAGCACTATCAGGCGAAACAAGAATATGCTTCAAAATCGTCCATGTCTTCATGTTACAGAGCACTGAATTCTTGGTCGTGCAACAAAATGGGCCAAGTCATGCAGGCAGTTCTTTCATAACCGGCCATGTCAAAGAACGAGTGGCAATCTTCATGTCGACGCAGCATTATTGTTTGGAATCTTGCGTTGTTAGATTATGCAAGAATGTGATAATATCAGTAGGCAATATTGTTCCTTATATTGTATACTCTTCGAAGTCATAATAATTTGTATTTTGTTCGTTTGCAACACTGACTTCCGTATTAGCTGGCTTCTTACTGCATTGGCGCGAAAGCAATCGTATATCCTGTGTGCTCGTATTTTGTCATTATTGTGTAGTGTACCGTGTATATTGTTCCTATTTTAATAAGTGACTTATTTTCTTTTACTGTGTTCAAGATCTAAGTGAATTACTAACTTTTAATGATATAATACCTATTGTGTATTCTCCTCAGCTTTCTGATGTTCATCTTCATATATTACTATCCAATTTAAGCAGAATGCTTTCGTTTTTATTGCAATAAAGACAGATGTAAATTTATTTTAAATTAATGGCCTTTTTTCACTGGAGTTTTGAATTTAAAAAGGAAAGTTTTACAAAAAAAAAAAAAAAAATTATACCAAATTGCAACAAAAACGGCCAAGTCAAAATTAATATTAGCAAAATAGATGGATTCATTACGAATCAGATTTCTCAAAATAGCAGAACTTAAATATTAAACCATTACGGATATAACTATGCAATAAAATCTTTTGTGACCACCATTGCTTTGTCTCTAGAGGTTTTTCATCCATACTGAAAAATATGCCTTCAGTGACTTGGCCGGTTTTGATACTAGACGACTCAATTGTTAATTGTTTTTTCTCAGTAATCGTAAACTAATCTTCAAATATTAAAATTTCTGTTAAAAATATTGTTAATAAAAATCAAAAATACCGTCTAATTAGAATAATTCGTTAAAATATAGAAAGATATAATGTAAATTTTCTTTAAATATCAGATCTGTTGAATTATTGAAATACTAAAAAAAAAAACTGAAAACTATATATATTGCTTATAAAAACTTTTTGGGGTTCTAAATTAGAGAAATATGCTTCTATGGAGTAGGAAACTGTATTGAAAAGATGTTCCTAATTTTCAAAATGTTATTATCGTCAAATAAATTGGTCGTTAATTTCGATGATTTGTATCTTCTTTGGAAAAAGGTCAAATTGATGTGGCTGTGGATGAAGAATCTTATTGAAATGTCCCCTTCAATAAAATGGTTGTTTTGATATTGAAGATTTGTACCTTCTTTTGAGAATCAAAATGCTATTTTTGAAACTTCTTCTGTGTTTCCAAAGATTTTCCTGCTTGTATTTTACTTATATTTATCTGAATGTTTTCTATGAACATGAAACATGATGAATTTCATTTCAATACATATTTGCAAATTCTGGTAACTTGTGCTATTGTAGTAGCACCGGTGTGCATTATTTGTAATTGGGGCTAAAATTATTAAGTGGCAGTGGACTTGAGAAAGGCATTAACCGAACATTTTCTTCACGTTGAAATAATAAACAACAGTAAACTATTGAAGAATGGTCAACAGTGGCCTCAGTCCAGAATACACTTCCCTCCCCACTAGCATAAAACATAACACTTCATCATCAAAGTTATCTTTCCCACTCCCTAACCTTCCAGCTCTAATAACTACCAACCACCTCATGGTGTAGTGGCTAGTATTCTTAGCTGTCGCCCCAGAGGTCTGGGATCGATTCCCGGCTCTGCCACAAATTCTTAATTCTTGTCTGAGGGCTGGATTGGAGTACACTCACACTCGGGAGGCAAATCTAAGTAGAGGAGGGTTCGATTTCCATCTCACCCATCTTGGAAATGGTTCTTCGTTGTTCTCCACCTCTACTCCTTTACTTGTCTTATAAACTATAAAGATATTGATAATATTAGCAAACTAACGGCTACACTGCAATCTGCTGCACGGTTGACAGCAACGGGAAACTACAGCCGTAATGCTATTCCCGAGGATATGCACCTCTCTATGCATAATTACATGTGATTGTTGTACTGCTGGTACAACCAAGCCTGGCAAATTGAGGCTATTTCTAAATTAAATCCCCTGGAAACATCTAAAATAAATATACAAAACTTCCCATTTCCCCAAATACGACTTTCATGTGAATGTGGGTGGAGTTCGCCAATTCCATCATATGGTGCAATAATGACAAATCTTTTGTGCCACCCTACCTGCCATGTGTAACTTCGATATGGAAAATTTCCAAAATACACCTGTGATCGGCAATATTCCAGCGCTAGTGTACCAGGAGCTTTTGTTTA
Source organism: Meconema thalassinum (assembly GCA_946902985.2). Taxonomy (NCBI): domain Eukaryota; kingdom Metazoa; phylum Arthropoda; class Insecta; order Orthoptera; family Tettigoniidae; genus Meconema; species Meconema thalassinum. The sequence continues at coordinate 1,217,163,952 of OX336388.2, forward strand.
AGTGTAAAATGTACCAACGTAAGAGGACTTAAAACTTGCAACGGCTTATGGCCATTTGTTATCTCTGTGATAAATTGTGGTGGTAGACCTGGATTAACCAAAATGAAGGATGCTGGCTCAGTGCGTAGGACATAAGGACTGTCTTTCATCTCCAGCAACCAAGGTAGGTTGAATTGAAAAAATCAGTGGGAGATGCCGTCTAAGGCGGGCCTCGGATTCTCCCAAACCCCGGCGATGCGAACGATAACTTTGTATTGCGCCCAAATGAATTTTGGCACAAGACTTGAACCCTTGACTATTCAGGAAAATGAGAAAACAGGACGTTTTTACGATATATTGAAGTATCAAAAGGGTTAATATCAAATAGGCACATACATGACGCACAGAGCTGATAAAAAGTGTAGGCAAAGGGCCAGCTGCATAAATGACATCACCGCGCAGTCAGCAATAAAACAGTTACTCAGAATTAAAAATAGACGAAGGGGATTAACCGACAGTAGAGAGAGATGCAAGATCCAAGGAGAAAATGCAAATTCAGCTATAAATTGACAACAGCGCGCGAGGGCGGAGCTGAGAAATTGGCGGAAATTAATAATATTAGCCAAGATAACCAAAATCTTTAAGAAAACTTTTCGTAAAAGCTATTCATTTAGGAAATGAGAAATTTTAGAACAGTAAAAGTCACTAAATAACGTGCGGAATAGAAAAGCAAAGTCAGCGCTTTACGAAGGGGACTTCACCCAAGCTAAAAGAAGGAGTGGGGTATAAAAAAACAGCCTCCCACACACATAGAGGAACGAATTTTATTTAAATAAATACATCCCCACGATCGGATTCGGAAAAACTTTATAAAAACGAGACGTTCAGTGCGCAAGCTATAAAATGAATATTTTTCCAAAAGTATACCACAATTGGTTCAGGAGATAATTTTTTCAACGTAGACAAAATAGTTTATTTTTCATAGAAGCAAATAAATAGGGAGTGATCCAAGAGGACAGTATGCAGTTTTACAAGGACTCCTTGAGGGGAGACGCTGTATCACAAGATAATGCAGTTTCAGTCAGACCGTGAAGGGGTCGTGCTGCATCAGTTCATCTTTAATACAGTTAGTCGGTCCAGACGGACGCGACGTTGTATCACATCGTATCAACCTGTTAGTAAGCAGGCGGGAAGGGCTAACTAAGACCGTAAAAGTGCGGGTTAGTCAAGTAACACACGCAAAGTCGAAACACAGGCAAAAATTACGGAACGCGAAATTCTAAAAGAGACGATTCGTAAAATACGGAATAATAAGTAACATTGTGTCAACAAAGACCGTGTCAGCGACAAATCCCTAAAAGGATAAAATCAGCAAGTAATTAATCATAAAGGAAGGAGTAGGGACCTAGAGAGACTGTGGGTTCGAGACTCCAGATCTAAAGCGTTACATAGATAAGCGAAGGTTCTCCAAGTAGAGACCGAGCTAGGAATTAGATCTCTCAAATAACGAAATATCACGGAACGAGTAAGGACAAATACAAGGAACTTGATCCAGAATCCAGTAGGAACGTGTGAACGGGGACGTGGGGTTCAGAGACTTACACGGAGCCAGGGATTTCAAGAGTAGGAAGGAGCCAATTATCACGTTCAATGCAGAAACGTTAGGAGTCGTCAAGAACCAACCACTACGAACCATCACTGCCAAAGCTCTGAAATAGGGTCGTGTGTTGAAAAATGCTATTGTGCCGAGTGTTATATTATGTTTCCACGTCTCAAGTGTAAAATGAATAAGTGTCAGGTAAAAGTGTCAGGAAAGAGTGTTATGATGGATGAGTAGATATAAAGACGGTGGGTGAAGCTGCCTGAGAATGGAATCGGTGCCTGGGTGAGTTGATGAAACTTTATTAATGTTTTGTTGTTGTGCTGTGTGCTAGATATCAATCGAACCATTCATCGACTGGGGATTTCTGATGGATGATTCATTGATGAATGTGTATGTGCAAGTAATTGAAATGCTAAATAAAATAATTATTGTTAGCCACGAGGACCGCCTCGGTGGAAATAAAACGTTATTGGGATTAGTTAAAAGAAAGAAATAAGAAGCTCGATTAAAGAGATATGTAATAAATAAATAAATTTGGAAGAAGGAATGAAAATAATGAATTAAATGGCGTAAATTGTTGCCAAATTATGAATTAAATATGCACCATAATAAAATTGTAAAATCCAAGGGAATAAAGTAAAATAATAACGGTTAAATTGTAGACCAAAGAAGAGTATCGAAAGAATAAAGAATCGCAATGAATTAAAGTAAATATATAAATGATAAGAATGAAAATAAAATAAGTAAGTAAAAATATAAAAAAATCGTATCTAAAGATCCGTGTCTAGGAACTCAAAAATGAAAAGTAGAGCGAGAAATAAAGTATCAATAAATAAAAATAAATAGTAAAGATCCAAGTATAAAGGTGGAATAAAAACCCCCAAATGAATATATTATGTTATAGGCTATTATGCCAAAAATTATGAAATAAATTGTGTAAATGCCGAAGTCAGGCAAATGTTGTGATAATATCCAAGCACGTTGTGTTGCCGTAAGTGCCAGTATTAAAGAAATAATAAATAATAATAAATAATAATAATAATAAATAAGTGAATATATAAAAAATGCGTTAAGCCCGGATAGATTTATTCGTGAGATGAAAAATGTAGTGAAATTGTCGAAATGCGTGGATGTAATTTCCCACCAAATATATTGTTGTAAAGGTATTGTTGAATCGTGGAAGAAAATTTCCCACTAAATAAGCGTCGAATATTGTTGTAAAGGTATTGTTGAATCGTGGATGAGAAATTCCCACTAAATAAGCGTCGAATATTGTTTTAAAGGTATTGTTGAATCGTGGATGAGAAATTCCCACTAAATAAGCGTCGAATATTGTTGTAAAGGTATTGTTGAATCGTGGATGAGAAAATTCCCACTAAATAAGCGTCGAATATTGTTGTAAGGATAAAGAAAGCGTCGAATATATGTAACTCCCGCTGTAGGATGGACGTCCCAGCTAGGATTTGTTGCAGTATAATATTGTAACGTTTTTGGGGTTCGTAAAAATAGGTCAGGCTATAATGCACTAAATCTTTATTTACACTAATGTTATTTACACTAATTCAAATTAAGCCTACTTACTTCCACACACACATACACAGAATCTCCCTTTATACAGCTACAAGTCACTATTTATGTACACTGATCTCTACAAGTCGGTTTCTCTTGCAGTCACTATTTATCTTCCACAGTCACTATTTACATTATTTATTTCCACATTTATCTTCACACCCCGTCTTCACTATTTACAGTCCTCCATTATTTATTTCCACTCATCGCGCTAGGCACGGCAAACTGCTTCAACTAACACTGACTCCGATCTCACACTCGCTCGCTCCCACGCAGAACTGACTACGTTATTAATATTCACAGCAGTGTCTTCAATATTACAGTACTTCACATTTATTTCCACTGGTCGCTCGGCACGGTACACACCGACAGCGCAGACTCACTCAGGACTGACTTGCCTGCCGCAGTTTGCCGGTATATAACCAATCCAGCTCCTGGTCTCGAATGTTCTCGGCCGTTGCTCCTTCCAGTAGCGTCGAGTATGTCCTCGTGGTTGGCTTCCAGAATTATCCAGCCCCTCCCACCAAGGTTCGGGACCTTCTTGTCACTCCCAGTAGTATCCAGAAACAGAAGAGTCTGGAAGCCTTGCGTCAATAGTCGACCTGATTCGTAGCGCTATTGTATTGGTGGTGGCCTTGGGGAGGGGCTACCCTAATTATCCCGGCCGGACTGGCTATTCTGCATTCCCCATACACCCCGCCCACTTACCGCTGCGAGACACATGGCGAATTCTGGGCAATTGCACGAATCTTGCAGACCCGGTGCACGCTACAATATTGTTGTAAAAGGAGGCATTGTTGAAATAATAGGCATTGTTGGAGGTATTATAAGCGTCGTAAGAAATAGGAACCGTAAACTATCATACATCATCTCCGAATTAAATATCACTATCCTTGGAACAAAGGATCAATAATAATAATAATAATAATAATAATAATAAAAGAGCGAAGTAAATCTCTGTGGTAAAATGAATTTGTAAGTCTTGGAAACATAGGTTTAAAGCTGCCCCAGTATAAAGGCTTTGAGGGTAGCTAGACATCATAAATCTCGCCTGAAAGAACCACAAGGGGAAAGAACGACCTTGTCCGTGGCCTTGCCCTTGTGAGAGAGAGAGAGAGAGAGAGAGGATATATCTTAATGGCGCGACCGTCCAGTAATGTCTGGCCGGCACGGAAATATTTAAAAATCTTAACAAAAGAGGTGCCAGCAAAATAAATTATAGAATCATTTTTGAGGGAGTGAAAAAAACCATCCCGAGTAAAAGTTTGAATGTTGTATTAAGATTTGACGGACTTGTCAAATAATATATTGTTGATAAAGAAAATTCCTTCTTCGAGAGATAAACAAATGACGAGCTAAGAAATAATGTAATTTGTTATAAATAAATATCCCACAGTAATAAATAATGAAGCATACGGCACGGCGCAAATAGCAAATCACCTAGATGCATGAGGGGCAACTGGAGAGTTACGGATTCGATCCCTAGACATGACATGTTTTCTGTACAGTACTATATTATTTTCCACATCTTAGGCTTTGTGAAGAATTATTGTGAAGGTGAAGGGCTAAATACTTGGCAAATAAATGAATATGCAAATAACATAAATAATAGAGAGACCCTGAAGGGTAAATGAAAGAATGTAAGAATCCAAAACCTTGGAGAAAGTATTAAATGTAAATGATAGGCGCGCTCGACGCCTAAATAAAATAAATATAAATAAATATTAAGGGTTTAATTTTAAGCAAGACAAAAATAGTTCTGAAACGTCACAGAAAAATGAAATGACATTACAGTGAATTTTAGTGATTTCTGATTAATGAATTTATTTTTGGTTTATGAGTGAAACTTGAAGAGACAATTCCAAGTGATTTGAGTTGATAAATTTTGAGTTGATTATTTTTGTGAGTGACACTTGAAGGGACAATATCAAGTGATTTTGGTTTTTATAATTTTTTGAGTGAATTAATATTTCCTTTTATTGAATAAAAATTTGTGTTTTTAAATTGTCATGTTGAATTTTTCTTGAATCTTGTCAAGCTGATTGTGTCTACGTATCGGATGTTCAGTCTGCTGGGGAAGGGACGTAACACACCCCGTACCGCAGTAGCCAAGCCGTGGACTGACTGAGCATCCATCCGCTGAGCGGGTACAGGGGACTCATATGTTGAGGTACTTGATATGTGCACAAGGTGACAAGACGGTCCAAGTAATGTTAAAGTAAAAGGTAAAAGTAAATAATAGCGACCGCAACCGCCCGCCGAACGTAAATAATATTAAGGAGATATGCCCCCTACATAAACTCTTCTTTGGCTTGGTTCCAACGTGGGGCAATAGGCGGTAAAAACCACCCGTAGTGGTTATCCAAAAACTTGTTTTGTTGCCGTTGTCTTACGGAAGGTGACCAAAAGGTACAGCCCCAGTACCATCGGGGGGGGGGGGGGGTAAAACTCTTCTTTGGCGCCCAAGGCGTGAGGCGGGTTTTCCAAGGAAAACCAGGAAAACTCGAGTTTTCCGGACTGTTTTTTTGGAAAATTTCGAGATTTTCAAAATTTTGAATTTAAAAAATGTCTTGCTTAAATTGGTTTATGGTTATGAAGGAAGAACGTGTGGACGGGTTCGTTATATACACACCCGTTGGTCATTTCACCTCAAAAAGGAAAAAATATGGTACAGGCATGTCGGATCGAACTCGTGATTACCTAATATGAATGATTCATTCTTGGGTAGTAACCGATCTAAATCTCAAATATTGTAAGAGAATGGAGTGTGAGGAGAAAAAAAAAACTCCTGATGTTTGGAGAAAGGGAGGAATACTAGTGATATTTAGTGAATGGGACCGGAAGTTGAAACGACAAGAAGAAAGGAGTAAACAGTTGAAGGAAAGGGGATGCTGGGATAAAACAGATGAAGAATCACTCGAGGAAGTGAAAAAAGACATTGTAAAGGAAAGGATTTGTTGACTGAATGGTGGTCTCAAGAATATCCAAATGACAAATTAGAGTGTGATGGAATAGTAAGGTATGACCCGACAATAAAGGTCAAGAATGTCAAAGATAATGAAATAATTATACCTGTTCAGGCACAGGAAATGGAAGAGAAAATGGAAGTTGCAGAAACAGCGACAAATAACGAAAGTGAAATTGTTCAGCCAGAAACCCTGAAAACTTCAGAGCTAAAAGAAAATAATGAGAATGTACAACCAGTCATAGATGAGAAGGCAAAGAAACTCATAAAGAAATATGAGGAAAAGATAAAAAGGGGACGCCGAGGATATATTGAAGCGTTAGAGAAACTTTGATATTTACATCTCGAATTAGAATTCGAAAAATTTGAGGAAATTGACAAGCAAATATGGAACATCCTGAAAGAAATCGTAAATACCACTAACATCCTGAGTGAGTTAAGAGGAAAATTGGGTAAGGTATCTAGAGAAGAATTAAGCGATTTATACTTGAAAATTCATATGGCTATGGATAAGTCAAGAAGAAGATTAGCTGAACGTCTGGCCAAAGAGGGATTGATAAAATTAAGTTCTTGGGAACGAAGGAGAGAACTTATAGAGGAAATGAAAAAATAAGGGACGGAATGGAGAAAATAAGAGGTAACTGGTATAAGATCCAGAGAGAAATTAATGACCGAGAAAAGGATAGGAAGAAGTACGTTCACGAACAAAGGGAACAAATATGGAATGGTTATGGAAAAATGACTAACTCCATAAAGGAAATACTTGATAAATCCGACACAATGACGGTTCAGGAATTAGCTGAGATGAGGAAAATCAAAATCCCTGAATTTAAGAAAATGTTAGAAACCGCCAAAGGTGTATATAATAAATATATATAAGGACAGGAGGAAGTAGAAGCAGAAACTCGAACAGAGTTTATGCATGAAAATGAAAGGGTCGAAATTAATGTAGAACAGAAAAATGTTCAGGTAGGCTTAGAGACTCAGATGGAGTCCATGCATGAAAATAACAATGTTGAGATTGGCAAAGAAACAACGGAAGTTGCAAATGTAATCGCAACTGTTGAGATTATAGAAACAAATGACAAGAGGGTAGAATCAAAAGACATTGTAGAAATTGTAAACATTAATAGTGATGACAATATCGAGTCAATGGAAAGTAATGATAGTCAAATACCAAGTGAAAATCTTGATACTAAAATGCTAGGTAGAAACAATAATATCCTAGAGCCAATTAAATTAATAGATGAAAAAATAATTGAAATTGTTGTACCAGTAGAAAATAAGGAAATTAATGTAGTAGATATAAACGTAGGAAATAAGAGCGTATTAGCAAATGAAAATGGAAAGTGTGCTGAGAATTGTCAAACTGAAAATGTTTATGTATCTAGTATCAAGGAAAGTGAAAATATTGTTGGAAATGAAATGCATGTTGAAAATGTGGTTCAAAATGAAAATGTCTATGTGTTAAATTTTAAGGAAGTGGAAAATGATGAAGAAGGTAAAATGTATAATGAATACTGCCTAAATGAAAATATTATTGTGTCTAGCTGTAAAGAAAATAAAAATTCAAATGATATTAACGAATGTGAAATACATGTTACAGAGGGTTCATATGAAAATCTATGTTTATTAAATAATATGGAAGATGAATATGTAAACAGTACTGATGAAAACATAGGGCATGTAGGAAATGAAAATGTGTCTAATGGTGAAGAAACGAGTCTAGAGATAAAGAAACTAATTGTGTAGTGATAGGAAATCAAAACGCGAACCATATTTCAGGGACGTTTTGCAATGATAACCCGAATTTGAGAAATGACATGGTAGTATAGGAACCCGGATACAGTGAAGAAACGAGAGCTATAATCAGCTTCTTGAACGGAGAAGCACAGTCGGAATTCAATCCTATTATTATGAACGGAATTTTAGGGTTAAGTGATATTTTTGCGTCAAATGCGACAGAAGTCAACTTAGAGATAGAAATGACCGAAGTTAGAGATTGGATAGCAGAAATTAAAGAGGAAGAACGGGAGCAGGAAAAAGTAGCACAAAGGCACCAACGTAGGTATCCAGAATTAGGAGGAAAGGAACGATCGGGTAAGCTTTATCTGAAATCAGTAAAGAAGAAAGGGATCAAAAGAAGGGATAGAAAGAGAATAAGAGTAGTCAAAAGAAAGACCAGAATTTGGAAGAGAGTGAAAAAGAAAATCATTTTTAGATTAACGCGGAGTGAGTTAAAAGAATGGGGAAGAAAGATACCCAGAGGACGAATTAAGAGACCAAAGTGAGAAAGGAAAGCACAAGTAGAAATAAACTATGATAGCTCAGGGGTAGAGAATCCAATTATTTACTTCCAGAGAGAGTTAGAGAGATGTAGACATGAAGAAGGCACGATGTTGTACTGCCTAAATCTTTTAAGTCATATGCCGATGAATCTGGAGTATTTAGAAGCAACCAAGGTAGGAAGGACAGTTAACGAATTAAGATACTATGGGGGAGAAGTAGGAAAAAGGGCCCGAGAACTAGTGACGAGATGGAAAGAAATCGCAAGTCAAGAAATTGACGCCCAAGAAAGAAATAAAAGAAGGGATGAAGAGTACCCCGTAAAACAAGTAGAAGAAAACATGGAGGAGGAAATGGGAGGAGAAGATGAAGAAGAAGAGGGAAAAGACGAAAATTACTTTGAGGAAGGAAACCAAGAAGACGAAGAAGAAGAACAAGAAGAAGAGGGAGAACTACTTTGAGGAAGGAGACATGGAAGATTGGGAAGAAGAAGAAATGTTTAAGGCCCTAAGATTAAGAAGAAGATGTGGATAAATCATCTTAGAAAGAGGAAAGGAAAAGGCATTAAGTGTGAAGCATTTAAAAATGTATATATTATCTAGGATTAGATGGTGGTTAAAAGAAAAACAGAAATAAGTTAGTGGATAACCTAGAGAAGAAAGACACAAAGGCACTGTGAAAGAAAGACGATGAATGGAAACACAAGGGATCTGAAAAGACAAAAAGGAATGGATTATAGACCCTTGAGGAATGAACAGAAACCACAAGAAAAACAAGAAAGCAGAAAGGCCTTAGCCATTATTGTCTGAATAACACGACCCAGAGTTGTAAATAGATCCTTGAGGAAGGGACAGGCGAATGAGGTCTCGAGACACACTTAAGAAGTCATAAAATATGATAGCCACAAGGGGGAACCGTGCGAGTAAAGCCAGTGAGCTAGACTACAAGGAACCGCAGTAAAAGGAAAACGTCCACAGACGGAATGAATAATTAAAGAATAAACCTTATAAAGGTTGTCCCATATTTATTTTTGAAAAGTTCTTTTTGATAGTCGAAACGGGTTGAGCTGTATGCGTCCCCGTATGACAAGATAAATTAAGAAGAAATATGAAGTACAGGGTGTGCCAGAAATTTAGAAAGACAATTTTTTTTTCTTGAAAATAATTTTTTTCAAAAATTTTCAAAAATTTATTTCCTTTGAAGGAGGAAATTGTGCCCAAATGAATTTTGGCACAAGACTTGAACCCTTGACTATTCAGGAAAATGAGAAAACCGGACCTTTTTACGATATATTGAAGTATCAAAAGGGTTAATATCAAATAGGCACATACGTGACGCACAGAGCTGATAAAAAGTGTGGTGCAACGGGCCAGCTGCATAAATGACATCACCGCACAGTCAGCAATAAAACAGTTACTCAGAATTAAAAATAGACGAAGGGGATTAACCGACAGTAGAGAGAGATGCAAGATCCAAGGAGAAAATGCAAATTCAGCTATAAATTGACAACAGCGCGCGAGGGCGGAGCTGAGAAATTGGCGGAAATTAATAATATTAGCCAAGATAACCAAAATCTTTAAGAAAACTTTTCGTGAAAGCTTTTCATTTAGGAAATGAGAAATTTTAGAACAGTAAAAGTCACTAAATAACGTGCGGAATAGAAAAGCAAAGTCAGCGCTTTACGAAGGGGACTTCACCCAAGCTAAAAGAAGGAGTGGGGTATAACAAAACAGCCTCCCACACACATAGAGGAACAAATTTTATTTAAATAAATACATCCGGAAAAACTTTATAAAAACGAGGCGTTTAGTGAGCAAGCTATAAAATGAATATTTTTCCAAAAGTATACCACAATTGGTTCAGGAGATAATTTTTTCAACGTAGACAAAATAGTTTATTTTTCATAGAAGCAAATAAATAGGGAGTGATCCAAGAGGACAGTATGCAGTTTTACAAGGACTCCTTGAGGGGAGACGCTGTATCACAAGATAATGCAGTTTCAGTCAGACCGTGAAGGGGTCGTGCTGCATCAGTTCATCTTTAATACAGTTAGTCGGTCCAGAGGGACGCGACGTTATATCACATCGTATCAACCAGTTAGTAAGCGGGCGGGAACGCCGTGCTGAAATTCATCAAGTAATAACCGAACATTCCGGTCATCGTTTCGTATTCTGAGTGATCACTATAGCGTTATGCGCTGGATCAATAAAAATCGCGACAATATCAGTCATGTCGTGTCAAATCAAAGAACACTAAGACAGTAAAAGTGCGGGTCAGTAAAGTAACACACGCAAAGTCGAAACACAGGCAAAAATTGCGGAACGCGAAATTCTAAAAGAGACGATTCGTAAAATACGGAATAATAAGTAACATTGTGTCAACAAAGACAGTGTCAGCGACAAATCCCTAAAAGGATAAAATCAGCAAGTAATTAATCATAAAGGAAGGAGTAGGGACCTAGAGAGACTGTGGGTTTGAGACTCCAGATCTAAAGCGTTACATAGATAAGCGAAGGTTCTCCAAGTAGAGACCGAGCTAGGAATTAGATCTCTCAAATAACGAAATATCACGGAACGAGTAAGGACAAATACAAGGAACTTGATCCAGAATCCAGTAGGAACGTGTGAACGGAGACGTGGGGTTCAGAGACTTACACAGAGCCAGGGATTTCAAGAGTAGGAAGGAGCCAATTATCACGTTCAATGCAGAAACGTTAGGAGTCGTCAAGAACCAACCACTACGAACCATCACTGCCAAAGCTCTGAGATAGGGTCGTGTGTTGAAAAATGCTATTGTGCCGAGTGTTATATTATGTTTCCACGCCTCAAGTGTAAAATGAATAAGTGTCAGGTAAAAGTGTCAGGAAAGAGTGTTATGATGGATGAGTAGATATCAAGACGGTGGGTGAAGCTGCCTGAGAAAGGAATCGGAGCCTGGGTGAGTTGATGAAACTTTATTAATGTTTTGTTGTTGTGCTGTGTGCTAGATATCAATCGAACCATTCATCGACTGGGGAGTTCTGATGGACGAATTGACGAATGTGTATGTGCAAGTAATTGAAATGCTAAATAAAATGATTATTGTTAGCCACGAGGACCGCCTCGGTGGAAATAAAACGTTATTGGGATTAGTTAAAAGAAAGAAATAAGAAGCTCGATTAAAGAGATATGTAATAAATAAATAAATTTGGAAGAAGGAATAAAAATAATGAATTAAATGGCGTAAATTGTTGCCAAATTATGAATTAAATATGCACCATAATAAAATTGTAAAATCCAAGGGAATAAAGTAAAATAATAACGGTTAAATTGTAGACCAAAGAAGAGTATCGAAAGAATAAAGAATCTCAATGAATTAAAGTAAATATATAAATGATAAGAATGAAAATAAAATGATAAGTAAAAATATAAAAAAATCGTATTTAAAGATCCGTGTCTAGGAACTCAAAAATGAAAAGTAGAGCGAGAAATAAAGTATCAATAAATAAAAATAAATAGTAAAGATCCAAGTATAAAGGTGGAATAAAAACCCCCAAATATATATATTATGTTATAGGCTATTATGCCAAAAATTATGAAATAAATTGTGTAAATGCCGAAATCAGGCAAATGTTATGATAATATCCAAGCACGTTGTGTTGCCGTAAGTGCCAGTATTAAAGAAATAATAAAATATAGTTTCAAGTGAATGTATAAAAAATGCGTTAAGCCCGGATAGATTTATTCGTGAGATGAAAAATGTAGTGAAATTGTCGAAATGCGTGGATGTAATTTCCCACCAAATATATTGTTGTAAAGGTATTGTTGAATCGTGGATGAAAAATTCCCACTAAATAAGCGTAGAATATTGTTGTAAAGGTATTGTTGAAAAGTGGATGAGAAATTCCCACTAAATAAGCATCGAATATTGTTGTAAAGGTATTGTTGAATCGTGGATGAGAAATTCCCACTAAATAAGCGTCAAATATTGTTGTAAAAGTATTGTTGAATCGTGGATGAGAAAATTCCCACTAAATAAGCGTCGAATATTGTTGTAAGGATAAAGAAAGCGTTGAATATATGTAACTCCCGCTGTAGGATGGACGTCCCAGCTAGGATTTGTTGCAGTATAATATTGTTGTAAAAGGAGGCATTGTTGAAATAATAGGCATTGTTGGAGGTATTATAAGCATCATAAGAAATAGGAACCGTAAACTATCATAAATCATCTCCGAATTAAATATCACTATCCTGGGAACAAAGGATCAATAATAACAATAACAATAATAATAATAATAATAATAAAAGAGCGAAGTAAATCTCTGTGGTAAAATGAATTTGTAAGTCTTGGAAACATAGGTTTAAAGCTGCCCCAGTATAAAGGCTTTGAGGGTAGCTAGACATCATAAATCTCGTCTGAAAGAACCACAAGGGGAAGGAACGACCTTGTCCGTGGCCTTGCCCTTGTGAGAGAGAGAGAGAGAGGATATATCTTAATGGGCGCGACCGTCCAGTAATGTCTGGCCGGCACGGAAATATTTAAAAATCTAAACAAAAGAGGTGCCAGCAAAATAAATTATAGAATCATTTTTGCGGGAGTGAAAAAAATCGTCCCGAGTAAAAGTTTGAATGTTGTATTAAGATTTGACGGACTTGTCAAATAACATATTGTTGATAAAGAAAATTCCTTCTTCCAGAGATAAACAAATGACGAGCTAAGAAATAATGTAATTTGTTATAAATAAATATCCGACAGTAATAAATAATAAAGCATACAGCACGGCGTGAATAGCAAATCACCTAGATGCATGAGGGGTGACTGGAGAGTTACGGATTCGATCCCTAGACATGACATGTTTTCTGTACAGTACTATATTATTTTCCACATCTTAGGCTTTGTGAAGAATTATTGTGAAGGTCCAAAGGGCTAAATACTTGGCAAATAAATGAATATTCAAATAACATAAATAATAGAGAGACCCTGAAGGGTAAATGAAAGAATGTAAAAATCCAAAGCCTTGGAGGAAGTTGTAAATGTAAATGATAGGCGATCAAGACGCCTAAATAAAATAAATATAAATAAATATTAAGGGTTTAATTTTAAGCAAGACAAAAATAGTTCTGAAACGTCACAGAAAAATGAAATGACATTACAGTGAATTTTAGTGATTTCTGATTAATGAATTTATTTTTGGTTTATGAGTGAAACTTGAAGAGACAATTCCAAGTGATTTGAGTTGATTATTTTTGTGAGTGACACTTGAATGGACAATATCAAGTGATTTTGGTTTTTATAATTTTTTTTTTTTGGAGTGAATTAATATTTCCTTTTATTGAATAAAAATTAGTGTTTTTAAATTGTCATGTTGAGTTTTTCCTGAATCTTGTCAACCTGATTGTGTCTACGTATCGGATGTTCAGTCTGCTGGGGAAGGGACGTAACACACCCCGTACCGCAGTAGCCAAGCCGTGGACTGACTGAGCATCCATCCGCTGAGCGGGTACAGTATTAAGTGGATTGACCACAAGACTAAAAATCATTTGATGAATTTCATTGTAAAACTTGTTTTGGGTAAATATTTAAATTCATCTTGTGCGCGCGGTCATAATGTTTTGTTGGTTTAGTTAAATTGTGTAGCAACACGGGTTTTATTTTTGAAGTGTTAAAACTATGTATCATTTTTATACTTTGCATTCTGTTAGTAATGTTTCTCGCCCGCCGTTGCATTTTGAGTTCATGTTGGTTTTATTAACGTAAACATCTGAATATCTTGTTTTGCCTCGTACAGCCAACAGTTGTTTTAGAAGCAATGTTATTCCTATGTTATTTTGGCAACTCTTCGATCTGACCACATGCATAGTTAATTAGAGACACCAGTAGCCTAGGCCTACGATTTTATTTTAATCATGCAATCGGTATTGTAATAAGTTTGAGGTACTGTATGTATTTTGTCGGGTTTTTAAGAAAAATGAGGGGTGGGGGTTAATTTGGCTGTGATCTGTCTTTGTCGAACGTCATGCTTGGCATCGTCAGACTTTAAGTTGGTTCGGAGGTGGACGGGTGGTTTTTTGTTCAGCTCGTGTGCTTTGATACTTAACTTCAATTATTTAACATTTAATTTAACCACCGCCCAGCTTTAATTATTTGTATTCATCATTTTCTTGCATTGCCTTGGTTTGTGAACAATTTAATTTGATATAATTCACGATTTAGTCAATCGATTTTGAGGTTACGTCAACCTCGTGTTCTTGATTTAACTTGGTACCTTGTGTGGACCATTCCTTTCTTGTTAATGTATAATCCAAATAATGCTGTTTAAAATGGTGAACGAGGAAGGTCTTAAGTGAAGACCTAATTTCATTTGAGTGATGGATATTATGATCATTTTCTTACTAACGCATTTAGGTTAGGTTATGTTTGTTTTAGTTTTGTACTGCCGGCAGGGTTATTTATTTGATCTTTTCATTTCTTGTGTTAATAATTGTTCAAAACCAAATGGTTATCCACTAGGCTTGCGCATAATAGTTCGCGGCTGGGAGCGATCAGTTTAGTTCGCAGCTCCTTAGCGAACTAGTTCTCTCTTTTAGTTCGTTAGGTCCCATCTCGAATTCTCTGTAAGACAGATCGTTCGCTCGCCGTGCTGCTGACACTGCACGCGCTCTTTGTTTGTTATAGCAGTCTGTCACCACTGATGACTCGTCACCAGTGATTGCTCATTCACATTGCTCTCGTTTCAAGCAATACTGTAGGCTACTGTAACAGTTACTGTGCAATTCGTGTATTAGATAGCGACATGTTGCGTGTGTAGTAATGTGTTTTACATTTTGATATTCGAAGATAAAAAAATACAAAAATATGAGTATTGAAACATTAGTGAAATTCCTTATTCCTTCCTTATTTCCTTTTATTCCTTTTAGGAACATAGGGTAGCTACAAACTTCTTCCATCTCACTCTATTGTTGGCCATCCTTTTAATTAGGGTCCATGTCTTTCCTTCTGAGAAAACTTCTCTTTCTATTGTTTATAAAGCTAAAAGTCGTCATTTGTTTATCATCAGGGGCGGATCTAGGGGAGGGCGACCGCCCAGGGCCCCGCGGTCCGGGAGGCCCCGCGCCATGGATTGTTTTAAATTTAATTGATTCATTTTTTGTACTTTTCAAACTTTCGAACTAATTTATAATTCATATTATTTTATCAGTGCAGCTATGACCTCCCGTGCCCGTGTAGCAAGTTTAGATTTCAGTGAAATGATAGAAGACTTCAGCCGGGGAAAAAAGTCGCAAAGTAATATTTTAATATTTCATAGTTTACATAATCTTCTTCAATGGGACTTAAAGGTTTCTTTCATATTATTAAAAAATTGTACTGTAGTGTATTCAAAATATTGTAACTATTCTTTATTTTCTTCTTCTTCTTTCTTCGATTCGGCCAACTAGGGACCACGTCAGTTCAACTGTCCCTTCTTCCGAGCTTTAACTACCGCCCAGTGTTTCCGCATTCGTCTCCGGTGTTGTTCTTTTCTCTCTTGGGACCCCACCTTCCCTGTCTCCATTTGATTTGATTTTTTTTATTTCCTATTGTTGTGGGCCCACCTTATCATATCGCCCAGGGCTCCGCAAGGTCTGGATCCACCACTGTTAATCATTAGTGAAATACCGGTACCGTACCTAAAAGAATAACAGTATGGACGATGTGTTCGTAGAAGCATACACTTATTATTCTCTTTATTTTTTTCTCTAGCGTGGGGCCGATAACCTAGACGTTAGGCCGCTTAAAACAACAATTACCATCATCATTTTTCGCGTGTATCGGTGCGTCACCATCCGATTCCATTTCCTACTTGTCACTAGGTGATGATAAGACATACCCCCGCCTGCCTGAATTTTCATTTCTTACTTGCTTCGTAATATTCATTATTTGGCTGCTCTGAAACCGTTGGGTACATTATCTTTATGGCATGAATGGGAGGAATAGGGTTTTTTAGTTCAGAGTTTTTGTCCATAGAAGTTCGCTTTTCTTTGTGAAGCATCGTCATAATGTTCATTTCTTAAAAACAGGTAAAAGTAGTTGTATCACCATGTATCGAGAAAAATAAATATCAACTAGTTCATTCAAATGGTAATGTTAATCCAGTTCGCCGATTTTCTAAATAATTGGACATATTTTCAAATAATCCAAAATGACTAAGTTAAATAAAACTGTGGAATTATCCCCACATCTATATCAGTTAAATATCAGAAACTTATATTTATGAACCGCCACTGTATTTCATTACAAATATAAGGTAGTTACTACTATTAGCGTGTTAGTTCGCTAAGGAGCTGCGAACTAAACTGATCGCTCCCAGCCGCGAACTATTATGCGCAAGCCTACTAGTAGTGTGTTATACTGTTATTATAATAAACCAACATTGAACAATCGCCGCGCCAAAACTTGACAATCTTGCCACTATCAATAGATACACTCAATCAACTGAGCTGACAGCAAAACAAAGCGCATGCGATTGTGCAAGGAGTGGTGATGTGACGAGCTGACGAGCTACGGCGGACCCGCGCTCTTGCAAGTCGGTCAGCGGGAAAAGAGCGAACGAACTAACAAGCGAGCGATCTGGAAACTAGTTCGGTAGTTCGTCTGAGGGACCCGCTCTTCCGAACTAGTTCGTTCGCGAACTACACAAGACTATTATCCACATGTATTCCATTCAAGTTAGGCCACGTGTCCCTTTGCATCGATTATTGTGTAATTTTCATTTCTTTTCTTGCATTTAACGGCAACTATTGAACATTGTTAGTTTTATTGTTTTTAAGGGCACGTAGTTTATAACTTCAGGTTTGTAATGTTGTTCTTTCCAAAATAATATTATTATAACTTGGTATAATCTTTCCGTGTTGAGGATACCCTAAAATTTATTTTTCCGGACCATGGGATTAGGCCCAACTTCCACCAACGAGCTAGTCTCAATATTCCTCATTCCGTCCTCAGATAGTAGAGTAAATTGCAGGACATCCAGGTATGGGGGGTACAGTGATGATGGCCTCCTCTCTTGTAAAATTCCAATCCGGAGGTAAACTAGGCCCGGTTCGGATCTCCGGGTGGGGACTACTCGAGAGGGCGCTAACCTCACAGAAGTGACAAAGAGGAAATCTGACATTCTCCGGATCGGAGCGTGGAATGTTAGAAGTCTGCTAGGCAGTGGAAGGTTAAAAAACTTAGAAAGGGAAATGGATAGGTTAGTTTGGATTCGGTTGGGATTAGTGAAATGCGCTGGCAGGAAGAACAGGACTTTTGGTCAGGAGAATATAGGATAATTAGCACTAAATCAAACAACGGCCATACAGGGGTAGGTCTCATATTACCGTATATACCCGAATGTAAGACTAGGTTTTTTCCCACTTTTTGTGTTATAAAAATTTGGGGTCGTCTTATATTCAGGGTATTAAAAAAAATATATATATATATATATTATTATTTGCAAGTAGTATGTGGTGATGGCATCTTGTAACTTGCAACAAATCAATGCATTAATGAAGATTAAAATATGGTTTGTTATGTTTAATTACCATGCATATACGAATAGCATACATTTTGAGGTTAGGATTTACGCATACACGTCATTTTAAGCAGATAAATTATATGTTCGAAAGCATACGGAAATATGTTTTAAAACAATCTTTACAAGAACAACCAGTCAGTTTTACGAGCAGTAATTGAGTGATCAAGGTATCTTAATTTAATAACGTCTCCCATTTTTGAACAAAGAAATTATAGAGTATGTCTTGGAAAAGCGAGCAGAGGGATTTCCGATAACACAAGACGTTATAAAAATGAAAGCACAACCTTAAGGGTATATATTGTGCAAGTTACGAGTTAGCGAGTATTCTTTTGAAAAAATCTGTAAGAGGCAGTTGATAACTAGGCCTCGTCTTATATTCGGGGTCGTCTTACATTCGGGTATATACGGTAAGTAGGAAACTTGGACAGCGGGTGGAATAATATGAGCAATATAATGAACGGATTATTATAGCTAAAATCAATACAAAACCTACATGCACCACAGTGGTACAAGTTTATATGCCTACCAGTCAAGCTGGTGAAGAAGATGTAGAAAAGGTCTACGAAGAAATAATATGAAATTCTGAGGTATGTCAAGGGCGATGAAATGTTGTAGTAATGAGAGATGGGATGCTGTGGTAGGAAAAGGAAGAGAAGGGAAGACAGTAGGAGATTTTGGATCAGGTGAAAGGTATGATCGAGGAAGAAGGCTGATGGAATTCTGCACCGAGCATGAGTTGGTCGTAGCCAACACCTTATTCAATAACCAAAATAGAAAAATATACACATGTATGAGACCAGGAGATATAGGGCGTTACTAAATCGACTTCATTATGGTCAAGCAGAGATTTCGAAACCAGATTTTGGATTGTAAAACATATCCCGGTGCTGACATAAACTCTGACCACAATCTGGTTGTTATGAAATGCAGATTTAAGTTGAAGAAACTGAAGAAAAGTCAAAAGCCAAAAAGGTGGGCAGACTGAAAGAGAAGGATCTAAACGAAAGATTGAAGAAGAGTATAAAGGAAGGACTAATGAAAAACCCTAAACAAACTTCAATTGCAAATGAATGGGCACTTTTGAAGAATGAAATAACAAAATCCGCAGAAGAAAACATTGGTAGGAAAGAAAGTATAGGTAGAAAACCGTGGATCACTCAGGATACACTATACTCTGCCGGTTATATCTTTCTACTTGACAGTTCGCCGATCAGCTCGGCAGTGTTGCCAGCGTGCTGGAAAGCGCGGTCAGCTGATTCGAACGCGATACAAAACTCGAAAGTAACACAACTACACATATACTGTATTGAGCCCGATATCACATCTGAGATGACCTCGATGGCTCATGAGGAATCAGACCTCTATGGATGAACCGAGGACTCCGAAGAAGTAATGTTTTCTCTTTGGGAGTAACCCTCAATTGCCGCACCACGGGTTGCAGCGCCACAGATATTTAATTTTCATTATTTTATTTGGAGACTGCATTTAATAATGGATATTTGTACATAATTGAAGGCACTGAAGAATTCCATGATTTTTGTTGATGACTGTAAATAATGGTATAACCCCGCAGAGTAAGCGGTGAACATTTAATAGTTGCACCCTTGACTGAGTAGTGCAGTCGACGCTTCCGGCATGTCGCCGAGGACACTCTTCTTTCAGGCAAGGTCTTGACCGGGCGTGAATTTTCGTCGCTGTTGAAATCTACAAATATTGGAAACAAAAACCATCATCCCAGCGTGTGGAACGCATAATTCAACACAGTTAAGCTGCTAACATCGTTTGGAGCATGTATTTGGCTCAAAAGTGTAATATTTCTAAATTGGGAACTCTCGAACCCAGGACTTTGTGCGAAGCATATGACCGCACGTGAACAGTGGAATTTCGTGGATTAATAATCGTCCTTTGTGAAAAATTGTATAATAAGTGTTTCTTGAATGTTATAAAAGTGAACTGTACACCGAAGTATTTTTGTATGAACGGATTATTCAGATATCGACTGATAACGTGTGTAAGAAATATCACAGTTTTTAGTGTGCCCATTATCACACAAGTGATAATTATAGAGTCTGTGAGCGGAGGAATACATGGTCATTTTTGCTATAAACCGCTACCAGTGTAGACTCAGTGTATCTGGAAAGCAAAGCACGATTAATTTAAATTCAATGAGAACGCCAAATTTACGATTGAAATGGAGCTTACACCAATAACCCAACACCACGTGGACGCAATGGTTCTTATTCTGATGGAAGCTGTTATGGAGTAAAACCCAGTATGGAGGGGTATAGCGATGGTTGATACTCATTAAAGGAAGGAAGAAGGAATGGCTACACCAACCATGCCATCGCATTTGCCAATAGCAACTGGCAAAGCGAGTACACTGGAAACACTCGAAATGGTTATGTGAGTCCGGCCGTAAAGTTGCAATATTTTTATGTACGGTCATGACTCAGGAGGACTAATCATAAGAGGCCTTACTGTGACGGTCGTTCCGGCCCTCACAATAATTCGCCCCCACCCCTCCCTCTTCCCCGGGCCCCTTGCCCCGGGAAAAGGCCCCCTGAACTTATGAACTCTTCTAATATTTTCAAAATTCCCGCTTCCCTCTCCCCCTACCACTTCTTTACTTCCCGCACCAAAGCATGGCCGAGATACTTCCATAGTATTCGAGAACATTTTCAAATATTCCAACCCGCAAGATCTGTGGACTATTAAATATATTACCACTCTAACCTTGGTTACCTCACTTCGGACTTAATGAGGAAATACATGGCGCCGTCTGTGCGCAAAGGTTGGCGGCATTGCTCGCCATGTGTACTTGGTTAAATAGTGTGTGCGGCTCTTGGCGGAGTCTAATGTTGAAACGAAATCATTCGGCTTGGAGCGATGTAGTTGTACGGCTGTGTGGAGGCTAGCCGTTGAGGCTGATCTGGCCACGAGGCCAATTATAATGTACTGTATTTACGAACTGACTTTCTGAAAATGCTTGAGTTATTTTCACATTTATTTCTCCCGACAGAGTTTTGTTCCTTTTTAATATTTGTTTCTTCAGTGCGGTGAAAACGAAGCCATGCGTCCTTAGACTTTTTGAACTGTAAATGTGGTGCCACGAGGTAGTCCAAATTATATATGCTACGTTATTTAAATTGAGCATTCTTTGCTAGCCAAATTGGTTATATATCGGGAAGAGATTAATTACAATAGTGTTCTGAGCTCTGCTCATTCTCATGCTGACATTATTATTTCGCTCACGAACATGTGGTTGACCATGTTGTCTAAGTTTCCACGAATGGATGCCAACGTAATCTTTTGCGCACTAACTTAATTTTCTAATTATTTCTGAAGGACATTAATGATATTAAATTTAATGTATCTGTTTCTGTAACATTTTGGATGGGACTGTTCATTTAACCCATGACGACATATCCCTTGTCATTGTCGTTAATGGTCATGCATTATTAGCGTGCCTGCTTCACGCCGGCCGTTTTTAGGCCTAAATCTTCTGCTTTGTCATTGCTGTTTGTGCAATGCCTTTTGAATTATCGAGCCATTTGGAGCTCTTGGTATTATATTATTTTGTGTTCGGATAAATTCTGGCCCTAGTTCTCATCACGTGTTCGTGATTATTCATGTAACTGTTGGTGGCGTCACGTGCCGCTTCCCGCCCGCTTTTGCCCATCAGGCATAGTATTATTATTCCTTCTTGGGTCCGCTCTCCTGAGCAATTTAACTCTAACTTCCCTTGCTTGTTTA
This sequence comes from Meconema thalassinum, assembly GCA_946902985.2. Taxonomy (NCBI): domain Eukaryota; kingdom Metazoa; phylum Arthropoda; class Insecta; order Orthoptera; family Tettigoniidae; genus Meconema; species Meconema thalassinum. The sequence goes on from OX336388.2 coordinate 1,217,185,639, forward strand.
TTTTATTTTTCTCCCGGGCCTGCTGTGCCCGAGGTTGTGCAGACCGTAAGACAGGGGTCCCTCCAACATTTTGTTAGGCCCAGTATTTTTGCTTTCTGTATGCCCTGCCCCATTGTAGCCCCCTTATTTAAGAATATATTTGTTGGTTTTGTTTTTTCTTTGGAGTTCATGGCTATCCTTTTAGGCATCTCCCAAACACCCTGTGGGTACGCTCCAGCTCTCCACTCCCTGATCATTCAGATCAAAGTCCTCCCTCTCCCTTCTGTCCAAGGTAGCTAAAATAATTACAGTAGGGAGAATTAAGGGAGGTGATGAGGATGATGATAATTGTTGTTTTAAGGGGCCTAACAGCTAGGTTATTGGCCGCTAATGTTCGGGGTGATAGCGACAATGTCAATAAAGTGGAAACCAGAACGAAAATTAAGAGAGAAGGAAACTACTTACAAAAAGGAACTCAGATTGAAACTACTCACAAACTGGAGAGCAGTAATAATTACAAAAAGGAATTTAGAACGAAAATACTCACAAAAGAAATCGATTGCAAAATACGCACAAAATGTAGGTTAAGTTCAAAATACGTACAAAATGCAACAGTCGAAATACTTACAAAATGCAAATGAGATTGAAAATACATACAAAATGTAATTTAGATTCAAAATACCCACAAAATGCAATTGAGAACTAACTACTTGCAAAAGCAGTTTAGGCTGAACATACAAAATGCAATTGAAATTGCTTACAATATGTATGGTAGATTCAAACTTCTCATTTGGATGGACAATACTTACAAAATGCAATTTAGATTGAAAATACTTACAAAATGTAATTTAGATTCAAAATACCCACAAAAATGCAACTGAGAATTAACTAATTGCAAAAAAGCGGGGTAGGTTCATCATCATCTTGCACTTCCAGCCACTGGCCGGGTCTGTTTGGAACACAAGCCTCTCCAACGTCTTCTGTCTTCCCACCATCTCTCAGCCTCCATCCACCCTTGTCCAGTCTTCTCCTCTCTTCTTCACGCTTTCTTCCACCCCCTTCAGCCACCTGTCTCTCGGTCTTCCTCTCGGTCTCGTTGCTTCCCACTTCGTCTCGTGTACTCTCCTGGGTTTCCTCTTCTCCTCCATTCGTTTTACATGTCCATACCATCTAAGTCTAGATTTCTCTATACCATCCTGTAATGGTTCCTCCTTCATTAATTCTCTGGTCCTCTCATTTCTTATTCTGTCCATCTTTGTAGCTCCAATACTGCTTCTCAAGAACCTCATCTCACTGGCCTGCATTTTGCTCTTCTCCCTTCCTTTCATAACCCAGGTCTCCGAGGCATACGTCAGGATAGGGACATAGTACGTCCGATATATGATCTTTTTGCTGTTCTGAGGGACATCTTTGCTCCATAACATGCTTCTCACACTCCTCCGAAATGCTTCTGCCTGCTTTCCCCGCTCATTTATTTCTCTATCGTTTCTTCCATTATCTTGTATCAGGCTTCCCAGATACTTGAAACTCTCCACTTTCTTCAGCTGTTCCCCACCAATTGTTATTCCCGTTGTGGTTCTTTCCTTCTTCCTTGTTGTGATCACCATCTCACTCTTATTTATGCTAAATTTCATCCCATATCCTTGTATTATTCCTTCCCACTCGTCCAATTTGTTCCTTTACCTTCTCCTCCTTGTTTCCCCAAATCATCAAATCATCTGCAAACTCCATTGCTTTCATCTTTCCTTCCCCAATTACTTGTGCCACTCGGGTCATTATGTCATCTATCACCACAATGAAAAGTAACGGTGACAGTGCACTTCCTTGTCTCAGGCCGTTTCTCTGTTCCAGCCAGTCTGATCTCTCTCCTCCCACTTTCACACAGCTCATGCCTCCCTTGTAAATCTCCTTTATCCTCCTTATAGTCCATTTTTCTACTCCTCTGTCCCCCAGGGAATTCCATACTTTGTTTCTGCATAGACTGTCATATGCTTTCTCAATGTCCGGGAAGGCCATCAGTAGATCTGTTCCATACTCATAGTGCTGTTCTTGTAACTGCCTTACAGCAAAAATCAAATCCACTGTGGACCTTCCTGCTCTGAAGCAATGTTGTTCTTCCCTCATCCCTCCTTCTATCCTTGTCCTAATTCTCTTTTCCAAAACTTTCTCGAAGATCTTTGCACAATGACTCATCAGTGTTATTCCCCGATAGTTTCTGCATTCTGTTCTACTACCTTTCTTGAAGATCGGGACAATTATTCCTTTTTTCCAGTCCTCTGGGGTCTTCCTTTCCTTCCTTGCTGTCCTCATCACTCGGTACAACCACTGTATCCCCACCTCTCCTGCTGCTCTCACCATCTCCACACTCAACTCATCCACACCCGGTGCCTTCCCTCCTTTCATCTTGTTCACTGCATCTTCCACTTCTTTCCATGTTAAGTCCTTTTCTGTTTGCAGTTCATCTTCCTCTTCCCCGATTTCTTCCTCCTCACCATCTTTTCCATTTGGGTTTAGAAGTTCCTCAAAATATTCTTTCCACATTTTCTTCAGTTCTTCCCTATTTTCTATCTCTTGTCCCCTTTTGTTCACCATTCTAACATAATCTGTAGGATAGGCCCAGCAAGCCAGTAGTGGACGAAACCAAATGCTTTCAAAAATGGAACGAGCCTCGGGGTAGGTTGAAAATACAAAATGCAATTGAAATTCAAAATACTCACAAAAGGACACCCCCGCCCCCCCCCCCCCCCCATATTGAAAGAATTACTAAAAAGCAATTTGGATTGTCAATCCTTACAAAATGCAATCGAGGTTAAAATACACCTACAAAATGCAACGTAGATCGAAAAGACTCACAAAATGCAACAGAGATTGAACAGACTAGAAGAAGAAATGGAAAACTAAAGGAGAGTAAGGCATATAAAGGACAGGATGAAAAGAAATGCCCTCAACCCTCGAAGAATTGAGGGACTTGGAAGGCAGGAGAGCCATGAAAGGCAGATAGGAAAGTGAAAGAGGAGAGGATCCGCCCCAAAGGTAAGGGACAAAAGGGGAAAAAGGGACCCAGCTCAGGAATCCCTCGAGGTCGCCAACTCCCGAACTCACCAGCCGTGAGCCCCTGAGGGTGTAGCATTATCTAGGGTGCACCAAAAGTGGTGGGGCTACATACACCCGGCCTCCTAGAGGGCCTTGAGCAGAAGGCAGGAGATAACATGAAAAGAAAAAGATGGCTGACCCCTCGCAGAAGGAGGGAATCAGAAAAGATGAGACAAGGACCAATTAAGGCGGGAAATGAAGAGACTCCCTAGGCCTCAGATACCCTAATACCGTTTGGGTCGGAAAAGAACAAGAGTTGACCAAGTGAGGTCGAAAGGAAAGAAGACAGAGAGGAGCCGGCACAAGTAAGTGGAAGCAATGCCGGACTCAGCTGGAGTCCCGTGGTCGCCTACCCATGTCCCACTAGATGTGAGCCCCTGGGGGGAATTAAGGGAGGCAGTACTTCTTTCATCTAGGGGGGGGGGGTACACTTACTACAGCACATTTTTTAGGTAGGGTACATGTCTTTAGTTTCTACAGTTCATCGTGGTTATACTAGCCCGTATCATTTGCGAGAGCCTGACGGATAAGCTCTTGCCAATATTTTGTAAATACGTTTTTCATGGTTAAAGACCAATGCAGTGAATCTAGTCCAGTTACGGAGTACGATTATGTGTAACACTGTCAGAACTGCATTCCACTGGATACTGTTAGCCAGTGAGCATATGTCTTCAAGGCCGAAGCCCGGCATGTTATTATTTAATCCAGTTATTGTGAGCGGGAAGCGCTGTGTGTGTAAATAGATTTCGAAGGCAGTGAAAAATCGCGTAGCCAACTGGCACTACAAAACTTGTTTCTGGCGCTGTCTGGACACATGGGAGTGTTCTTTTGTTTCATTATTATATAAGTTGACATTCAGACGACTGTGTAGGAAAGCCATGTAGGTTAAGATGAATCTAGCAGGCAGTCGTAGGTTCGATGTAAAGGGGTCATTTCATAATGATTAGGGAGTCCCAGAAGTTATTGTAACACATGTTTTGACTGCACAAATTCACTGATTATGTAATAATCGCAGTCCAACCACACTTTGAGTACATCTGAGAGTACATTTGAAATCCACAGCTAATTGCACAGCACAAGAGTCATTGTCCACAGGCTGGAAAATGTATAAGTGTAGTGAATACCATTGTAATATTTTTTGAGGGTTTACCACAATGGGTGGGTGTTATCCCAGTTGTTAGGTACGGTTGCGTACTACCTAAGCTAGTGACAGGCACGTTTTTGTGTTGTCTGCTGAGTTACTGACCGACAGTGAATCACGGGTCATGTGTTATTTATTGAGAGCACTAAAGGAGTGCTGATGAATATTTGGAAAGAGTGTTTTTCTTCCAATCAATGGAGGTGATGTTGGATGTCTATTTACACCAAATCTTCACACTTTACGAATTTAAGATGGTCACTAAACAAATACAGGAAAACCGGTAGGACTAAAATGATATAAATATAACCTTACTCTAATAATCAAGTGTCAGGGTTCTCTCTAAACACAAACCTAAATGAATTAATAAGCAATATTTTCTTAAACATGATTAAACCCCTAAACGTAATGAAACCTTGTTGACCAATGGCTAGTTATTGCTCTGCTTCGACTTCTTAAATACAATTCTAGGTATTCCCATTTGCGAGACGACGGTCGGTTAACTACATGTTTAAACATGGTAGTTAACTCGACAACGCAACGTTAGTCATGATCTACTTCATGCTGTTGTCAACATAATTTTCACTCTCCCATACACCCATGGCCATACTTCACAAACAGTGGAGGTGTGTGTAGGCAGGTCAGTGGCGCCAATTGCGCAATTTTGAAGGGTCATTTTGTTACACATTTGTGTTGTAAACTAGATTAGTTTTTCGCTTTAATGATAGGAACAGAATGTGCTTAGCTCTTGTTTTGGAATACATTTTGGAATAAACGCCTCTCGTTTATATCGTTGCTAAACTTAACGTTAACTAGGAATTAGCTTAAATCACTGTAACGTTAAATGTTAGAGATGGCACCATCATAGCATAGTCTTTAAACTTATTGTGCTGTAAAAGTAACGACATCTTTGCATTGTAAGCAAGTAAATATCTTTCTTTGCTGTAAATTCGTGCCCGTATTATTACTATTATTGCAATCTCCGAAGTAATTGTGTAGGGATGAATTACGTGTCATTCTCTTAGCCTTGCTTCTTGACTTTATGATCTGTTAGTAGGACTTCAAGAGGTTTAATTTTTAGGATATTTTGTACGGAGATGAGTAAATTCTTATTCGGATTAATTAGCACGGACTAGCCGTTTTCACCTCTCCGAAGTAGGTTAGGGGACTGCCACTTTTTGAATAAAATGAATGTGATTTAAATGTAAGTCAACCCCTGGCACTATACAGCCCATGACGGGCTAAGGCCGACCAAGCGACCGCTGTCCAGCCATTTGGCCTGCAGATATTGGGGTCACGCGTGATCAGCGCGTCGGGTCCCCTCGGCCGTTAATCTTGGTATTCGTGATCGGGGCGCTGTCTCACTGTCAGACAGCTACTCAATTGTCCTCACGAGGCTGAGTGCACCCCGTTCCAACCCTCACGTCAGTTTTAAAATCCCTGACAGAGCCAGGGATCGAACCCGGGGCCTCCGAATGAGAGGCAGGCGCACTACCCCAACACCACGGGGCCGGCCTTTAAATGTAAGCTTGGCCTCTGTATTGTATTTATGAGTTTGTATTTCTCTGAACTGGTGGTTTTGATCTCTCATCATACCCGACACCCCCGAGTTAAGTTTCCTTGCGCACCCCAGTCCATGAATGCATTCCGCCCCGTCCTGTATGTCTTCTCGTTGGAGGACGATTTCGGGAGGGTCATTTAAGGCCAATGGCTCCCCGAAATCCTCGTCAAACGGGCACAGTATATACGTTCAAAACAATCATAAAGAAACAAAAAAAAATCACGAGCCTCACTACTCAGTGGAGTGCCTTGGTTAATCCCTTTCTTTCCCGTGGCATTCACTTGCCTTGGGGTAGAACTGCCCGCTGACATTGTGAAATTCACTTCAAGAATCACACACAGTAAGTTCACGAACACTTCCACAGACTTAAAATTAACCTACGACTATACTAAACTTTTGAGCATATAATATATTGTTTTACGAAATGGTCTTCTATACTATACTATATTATTAAAGAGGAATTAATCAACTAACTACGAGATATTCTAAAGAACGAAGCAAATGACTGACAAAATAGCACATCAGAACCGAACACTTTGCGCGATGAGCGGGTTAGCTTCACCACGTGGGAAATATTAACAAAGACTGGCAGCAACAACACCTCGCCAGATCGCCTTATCAATGTAAGCTGCTGCCTAGGATTGGCTGGTTTAAAGTAATTCTTCTCCTCGCCACTTGACGGTGCCAAAACGTCAAGTTAGAAGTAAGAACCGGCGGACTATAGAATTAATGGATGAAAGGCGGAAACACAAGAATGTAAGAGATGAAAAGGGGAAAGCAGAATACAGACGCCCGAGAAATGAGGTTAACAAGAAGTGCAAGGAAGCGAAAGAAGAATGGTTGAAAGAGAAATATGCAGGTATAGAAAATTGTCTGAAATTATGAAAAGTAGACACAGAAGGAAGTTGGATTTATTGGTATTGGCAGAAACTAAGTGGAAAGGGGAAGGAAGGAGAGATCTGAGAATAGACTATAGACTGTACTGGAGTGGGAATAAAGAGGGAAAGAGGAATGGATGGTTGGTTGGTTCCTTAGTTTAGGGGCTGCGACAACGCGGTCATGTAGCCCCGTGTACTTTGGGTGTGTGTAGAATCTGTCTGATAACCGGTGTTAATTGTGATGACTGTATTAGTGTGTGTATCTGTTTTTTAATTCAAGTAGAGACTGCAACTTTGGGAGTAGTAGTAGTAGTACGAGATGGTTTAAAAGAAGAAGTGAAGAGAATAAGTGATAGGATGATGAAAGTGAAAGTAGCACTGAGGGGAGAGACCATAGAAATAGTGCAAGTGTATGCTCCACAATAGGCTGCGTCTCTGAAGAGAAGGAGGAGTTAGAAGAGGAATTGCAGAAGCAGCTCGGAGGAAGAAATATGATTGTTCATTCATTCATTCGTTTATTTGCAATTGGGGGTGTGTCCCCTGGTGGCAAATAATTGTACATAACAATTCACTAACAATTAAACTGGAGTATTTACACAAATAGTCAGTCTTTTCTTAAACACACCTATATGTTTGGGAAAAGGCTCTAAGACTGCGGCAGGTAGAGAGTTCCAATTATCAATGGCACGGTTTACGAAAGAATATTTACCATAATTTGTTCGCTGTGGTCGGCCCTTAACTTTGAAAGGATGATCGCTCCTACCCATGTAAGTAGGCTTCTCCATATGTTTGCTAAGCTCACCCCATGCTGGTTGATTTGTATACGTGTTGTACATAGCGCAGAGTCTAGCCTCAAGTGATTCCCACCCAAGTTTCTTTAACATACGGCTCACACTGCTCCTGGGATTAAAGTCACTGAGCACGAATCTAGCGGCCTTTCTTTGTACCATTTCCAACTCATTTATGAGCCCTACTTGATATGGATCCCAAACTGCCGAGGCGTATTCCAGAATAGGTCTTACAAGTGACAAATATCCTAATTCTTTAGCAGAGGCACTACTTCCTTTTAATACCCTCATTACAAAGTGCAGGGATTTGTAAGCTTTAGAAACTACACATCCTATATGACTACTCCATTTCATATCATTTCTTACATGAAAGCCCAAATATTTGCAAGAATCTTCTTCTACAAGTATTTCAGAGCCAATGTTATATTGAAAATCTTGCCTTCGCACTATTAGACCAAATTTTCTTGTGTTTATTTTCATTTTATTTTCAATCGCCCACTTATAGACCAGGTTCAGGTCATCTTGAAGTACTGCATTGTCTTGTGAGTCATGTATCTTTCGATATATTACACTATTATCCTCAAACAATCGACAGTCACTGCGAATCCCATTTGGTAAGTCATTTATAAAAGCCAAAAATAACAAAGTTCCGATTACGCTGCCCTGAGGGATACCCGACGTTACGACTTTCACTTTCTGCGAACAACCCGTCAAAAATTCTTGGATCCATAAAATTACTCTTCTATCAATCTTCGTCGAAGCTAATTAATGGAGTAGCATGTCATGCGGCACGACATCAAATGCCTTCACAAAATCTATAACTACGGCGTCGACTGAAACTCCATCGTCTAACGATTCGCTAATATCTTGAAAAAGTGATAGCATCTGACTCTCGCATGAGTAAGCTTTCCGAAATCCATGATGCCTATCATTAAACCATGATAATGTTTCCCACTGTTCCCACAAGTAGTCGCAAATGAGATGCCCCATCTGTTTACAAACGATGGACGTAAGACTAACCGGCCTGTAGTTGCCCAATTCAAGTCTGCTCCCTCCCTTAAATATTGGGACTACCGTAGCTCTTTTCCAGTCAGCCGGGATTTGTGCATTGTTTATGGACACATTAAACATCACCTCTAAGTATATTGCCATGGCCCTACCTCCTAGTTTAAGTACTTCACTAACAATATTATCAGGACCCTTCAATTTGTATTAGCTTTACAATTGCTGACTGGTTTATTTGGAGAAGTGGAGCCCCTGATTCACCGTTAAGGTCCAACACACAGCTATTGGATTTATTGAACACACTACCATGAAAGACATTTAATTCATTAGCAATGGCCTGCTTCTCAGTAATTAATTTACCGTCACCGGACATTATCATCGACAAATTATTTGAATTTCCCTTTCTTCTCCTAACATTACTGTAATTTTTTTTCCACCCATCGCCTCCCGAACCAAGTAAACCTTGCATATGATTGTCATGAGCAGCCCTCTTTTTTAAGATGAGCTCTCTTGATAAGGACTTAAATTTCAACATATACTTGTCACTATCATGTCTTTTATTGCATAATTTCCTAATTTTCCGTTTAAGACTCCTCATTTTCCGTGTGTAATACTCAGGATCTGGGTTTAGTTTCAGTAATTTAAATGGAACAAATTTATCAATAGCGCTATTTAAAATTTTCAAAAAGTTAGTCCACAGGATATTAATGTGATTTCCTTCCGATGCCCATCCTACAAATAGCTCATTCAAATACCCCTGAAATTTGCCCTGATCCGCCCAGCGATACTGTAATATGATCTTATTTGCTACATCAGAGTCTAATTTTGTAATGTCACCGTATCTAATATTTAATTCAACCCAAGAATGGTCACTAATTCCTGGTACTTTCAGACAGTTAATATACAGCTCTACAGGCCTTACGAGAAAAACATCTAAGGTATTATTGCCTCTAGTTGGGAAGTCAACTACTTGGGGAAATCCCCGCTCCCTTAAGAATTTGTTTGCAGCGCTCTGAGCTTGACCACAGCTAGTTGACTCACCAGACCAGTCTACTTTGGGGAGGTTTAAATCTCCAGCAATTATTATGCTCTTTTTCATAGCATTACCCGTACAAGTTTTGATGATGATGATGATGATGATGATGATGATAATTGTTGTTTTAAGGGGCCTAACATCGAGGTTATCGGCCCCTGACGAAATGAAATGACATGAAATGGAAGGATGAAGATAAAAAACAGCTCACTGCTATGGATAAAACGAAAATGGTTTAGATAAAACATAGACAGTGAGCCCCAACAATTATGACTTATGTAGCAGGAAAAATACTTACAAAAAGGAACTCAGATTGAAACTACTCACCAAATGGAGAGCGGTAATATGTACATAAGGGAATTTCGAACGAAAATACTCACAAAAGGAAGAGATTGAAAAAGACGCACAAAATGTAGGTTAAGTCCAAAATACGTACAAAATGCAACGTACAGTCGAAATACTTACAAAATGCAAGTGAAATCAAAATACTTACAAAATGCAAATGAGATTGAAAATACGCACAAAATGTAATGTAGATTCAAAATACCCACAAAATGCAATTGAGAATTAACTACTTGAAAAAAGCGGGGTAGGTTGAAAATACAAAAGGCAATCGAAATTGCTTACAAAAGGTACGGTAAATTCAAACTTCTCATTTGGATGGACAATACTTACAAAATGCAATTTAGATTGAAAATAATTACAAAATGTAATTTAGATTCAAAATACCCACAAAATTGCAATTGAGACTAAACTACTTCAACAAAGCGGGGTAGATTGAAAATACAAAATGCAATTGAAATTCAAAATACTCACAAGAAGACCCCCCTATATTGAAAGACTTATTAAAAAGCAATTTTGATTGGCAATCCTTACAAAATGCAAGTGAGGTTGAAAAACTCTCACAAAATGCAATTTAGATCGAAAAAGTTACAAAATGCAATGTAGATTAAGAATACCTACAAAAAGGTGCGGGAATCAGTACAAGTTTTATCATACAGTGTGTCGAGAAGCGAAAAGTTATCTTTCGGTGCTCTATACGTTATGGGATGGGGGATCTGAATGCCCATGTAGGAAGAGAAAGACAAGGGTATGAGAGTGTACTTGGACCAGAGGGTTGGGGCAGAAGAAATGAGGAAGGAAAGAGACTGTTGGACTTCTGTCAAAGGAACAGCCTGCTAGTTGGAAACTCCTGGTTCAAGACAAGAGAGAGCCACACAATCACATGGTACAGTGATGACTTGACCAGGAAGTCGGTGGTCGACTATATACTGTATGAGAAAGAATTAAATAAGGACATCACGGACATCAAGGTTATACCATCGGAGAACTTGGAGAGCGACCATCGATTGCTGGTAATGAACCTGAGAGGGACTAAGGAGAAGAAAGGGACTGAGAACCAGGAAAGATGTATAAGGATATGGAAACTGAAAGAAGGAGATAGAAGGGTAGAGTACCTCAAAATGGTAAAGGAAGGAATTCCAACAGATGAAGAAAGAGGGGTGGAAGAGGAATGGCCTGGATTTAAGAAGACACTATTAGGTGCAGCAGAAGCAGTATGTGGGAAGACAAGTAGTAAGAAGAGGTGGAAGGAAACACCATGGTGGAATGAGAAGACAGAAGATATAGTAAGGGAAAAGAATAGAGCCTTTAGGGTGTGGTACCAAAACAGGACGGTAGAGACAAGGGAAGAGTACCAGGAAAGGAAGGAAGGAAGCTTGTAGTTTAACGTGACCGTTAATCTCGCGATCATAAGCCACAGGACCTCCGTTTTACGTGGAATCCGAACCACAGGACATGGCATTTCACATCGAAAATCTCACATGCATTGACCGGGAATCGAACCCGGTCCGCCTTGGTGAGAGGCATACAGCTAGACGCTGAGCCACCACGCCCCCTACCAGGAAAGAAAGAAGGAGGCAAAGAGAGTAGTAGCTGAGGAGAGAAGAAAGTGGATGGAAGAGTGGACAAAGATGATGGAGGAGGATAGTAAAGGTACAAAAAAAGGTCCGGTATGGGATGGTAAAAAATAAGAGGTGGAAGGATCCTACGGATTATGTTAGAATGGTGAACAAAAGGGGACAAGAGATAGAAAATAGGGAAGAACTGAAGAAAATGTGGAAAGAATATTTTGAAGAACTTCTGAACCCAAATGGAAACCACAGCGAGGAAGAAGAAATTGGGGAAGAGGAAGATGGACTGCAAACAGAAAAGGACTGAACATGGAAATAAGTGGAAGATGCAGTGAGGAAGATGAAAGGAGGGAAAGCACCGGGTGTGGATGAGTTGAGTGTGGAGATGGTGAGAGCAGCAGGAGAGGTGGGGATACAATGGTTGTACCGAGTGATGAAGACAGCATGGAAGGAAAGGAAGACCCCAGAGGACTGGAAAAAGGGAATAATTGTCCCGATCTTCAAGAAAGGTAGTAGAACAGAATGCAGAAACTATCGGGGAATAACACTGATGAGTCATTGTGCAAAGATGTTTGAGAAAGTTTTTGAAAGGAGAATTAGGACAAGGATAGAAGGAGGGATGAGGGAAGAACAACAGGCCTTCAGAGCAGGAAGGTCCACAGTGGATTTGATTTTTGCTGTAAGGCAGTTACAAGAACAGCACTATGAGTATGGAACAGATCTACTGATGGCCTTCCTGAACATTGAGAAAGCATATGACAGTGTATGCAGAAACAAAGTATGGAATTCCCTGGAGGACAGAGGAGTAGAAAAATGGACTATAAGGAGGATAAAGGAGATTTACAAGGGAGGCATCAGCTGTGTGAAAGTGGGAGGAGAGAGATCAGACTGGCTGGAACAGAGAAACGGCCTGAGACAAGGAAGTGCACTGTCACCGTTACTTTTCATTGTGGTGATAGATGACATAATGACCCGAGTGGCACAAGTAATTGGGGAAGGATGAAAGCAATGGAGTTTGCAGATGATTTGATGATTTGGGGAAACAAGGAGGAGAAGGTAAAGGAACAAATTGGACGAGTGGGAAGGAATAATACAAGGATATGGGATGAAATTTAGCATAAATAAGAGTGAGATGGTGATCACAACAAGGAAGAAGGAAAGAACCACAACAGGAATAACAATTGGTGGGGAACAGCTGAAGAAAGTGGAGAGTTTCAAGTATCTGGGAAGCCTGATACAAGATAATGGAAGAAACGATAGAGAAATAAATGAGCGGGGGAGACAGGCAGAAGCATTCCGGATGAGTGTGAGAAGCATGTTATGGAGCAAAGATGTCCCTCAGAACAGCAAAAAGATCATATATCGGACATACTATGTCCCTATCCTGACGTATGCCTCGGAGACCTGGGTTATGAAAGGAAGGGAGAAGAGCAAAATGCAGGCCAGTGAGATGAGGTTCTTGAGAAGCAGTATTGGAGCTACAAAGATAGACAGAATAAGAAATGAGAGGACCAGAGAATTAATGAAGGAGGAACCATTACAGGATGGTATAGAGAAATCTAGACTTAGATGTTATGGACATGTAAAACGAATGGAGGAGAAGAGGATACCCAGGAGGATACACGAGACAAAGTGGGAAGGAAAGAGATCGAGAGGAAGACGGAGAGACAGGTGCCTGAAGGGGGTGGAAGAAAGCATGAAGAAGAGAGGAGAAGACTGGACAAGGGTGGAGGCTGAGAGATGGTGGGAAGACAGAAGACGTTGAAGAGGCCTGTGTTCCAAACAGACCCGGCCAGTGGCTAGAAACTGTGCAAGATGATGATGATGAGACACAGCTTATTGAAGGATTAAGGATACTCTTGGGGAAAGAGCTGAAATATTAAGGACACAGATGGAAAGCCTTTAACAGATAGGGAGGAAAAGGTTGAGAGATGGAAAGCTTACATAGAGTGTTTGTAAAAGGGAAAGGAGATTGAGAATCATGTAATGGAAATGGAAGAGGAAATTGATGAGGATGAGAAAGGAGATTTAATATTGAGATCAGAATTTTACAGAGCATTGGAAGACTTAAGCAGGAACAAAGCACCAGGCATAGATGATATATCGATTGAGTTGCTACGGTACATAGGTGATGATGGTCTGATCAGGTTATTTCACTTGGTGTGTAGGAATTATGAGACAGGTGAGGTACCCTCTGATTTCAAGAAGAATGTTATCATCCCTACACCGAAGAAAGTAGGAGCTGACAGATGTGATCACCGTACAATCAGCTTGATTACTCATGCTTCAAATATCCTGTCTAGAATAATTTACAAGAGGAGGGAAAGCCAGATAGAAACGGAGTTGGGTGAAGACCAGTTTGGTTTCAAGAGAAATTTAGGAACAAGGGAAGCTGTACTAAGTCTTAGGCTGATTTTGGAAGGTAGAATAACGAAAGATAATAGAACATTCATGGCATTTGTAGACTTAGAAAAGGCTTTTGATAATGTTGATTGGACTAAATTGTTTGAAATTTTGAAAACGATTGGAATAAAGTACAGCAATAGGAGGGTGATCTAAGATAACAGTCTTTCAAGCTGAAGGACAAGAGAGTGAAGCTGGTATGCAGAAAGGAGTAAGACAAGCTGCAACTTATCACCCATACTTTACAATTTCAGGGTTGATATGCTTTCAGGATTTCAAATTTCCCTGATTTTCCCCGGTTTTCCCGACCAAAATTTAAGAAATTCCCTGACCGCAGAATCGTTTATTTCCCTGACTTTTCCCGATTTTCCAGACTAAAGTATAGAAAATTCATTAACCACAGGGACGACATTTACCTCGCTGTTCCTTAGGTTTTCCAAACATAGCAAAAGTTCATGTACCTTTAGGAAACCTTCTTCTGTATGATCGATTAAGATTAAGTTCGAAAAACTGATTTTAGACTAATTATTTGTGCAAGGCTATTCTTAGACGCAAGGAGAAATGTTGTAGTAGATGAAAATAATAGTGATAAAAAAATATCCGAGCAATGTTTCATTATATAAACCGGACTTATATGTTGCTCTCTGTATACATTAACGCGTTTCTTTAAAAGTATAAAAACAAATAACAAAAAATAAATTTTAAAAAACAGTTCTTTTTATTTGTTTACATATGTTACGCCCTCATTGGAGCACTTAACCAAAACAAGTATATACATATATGAAAAACAATATTAAAGATTCAGCTTCTTATTTTTCTTCTTTTCCCAAAACATTTTCATTCTAGTCGACCTTGCCGCTCTCTCTGCATCGCTTATGGTGTAAGTTTTGCGGGTAAAGGTTTTTAAGGGAAGTCGGATGTTCTTGTTTTTCAAGATATTCTTCTCATCTTTGTTAGCAATTTGGGACATTGTCAAGCCGAGTTCATCCAGATCATTTTGAATTTCCATAAACCAAGAGTTCTTTGTTTTACTTTTGAAAAAATAATTAAATAATACTTTTAATTGTCTGGTATCCGGCAGGCGTGAGATATGACAAAATAAAAGCAATTCGCCTTTTTCACATAGTATCGACTATAGACTCAGTTTCTTTATAAACCACTTCATTTGGTAATAGACGCCATTGACCATCCACCTGATGTTTTTTATTAATTATAGTTCAGAGAATTCTTCTATCAATCTTCTGTAATGTGTCAGTAACTGATCGAGTGTTTAACTTGAAAAGTGTTTCACAAGCATATATTGCTTCCGTTTAATAACTGATTCGTAATGTCGTAATTTGGCATTTATGGAGTGTGATTTTTTTTTGTAACTAGACCAAGTAATATATTGTGCTTGTCTTAACTTTGTAGTTCTATTTTCGATTGACGCTTTCTCATTCAAATTCCATGTTATAATCTCCCCTAAATATTTAAATTTATGTACAACTTTAATTTCTTTATTGTTGATCAATGTAATAGCTTGTGTTTCCACATCAAAGGATGCCATTATTTCAGTCTTTTCAAATGAAATTTGAAGTCCTACTTTTGCTGCAATAGACCCAAGTTCTTCAATTTGGTGTTTAGCCTCATCTATACTGGTTGCAAGCAGTGCAAGGTCATCCGCAAAGGCCAAGCAATTCAGTTTTATATTAGTACCGATCTTTACATTTGGAGGACAAGTTTTGTTCCACTCACGCATGATCTTTTCAAGAACACTATTAAATAATAACGGTGATAGACCATCTCCCTGTCGAAGTCCAGTCCGGATATCAAATGGTTCAGACAAGTCGCCTCGAAATTTAACCTTTGATTTAGTATCTTTCAAAGTAACGCCGATGAGGTTGATAAGCTTTTGATGTAACCCAAATTCCCTAAGGATGTTAAGTAATGACCCTCGATGGATACTGTCATAAGCTTTCTTAAAATCCACAAAAGTAATGACGAAATCCTTTTGTCTCATTCTATGATATTTCATTATCCATTTCAGACTGATGATCTGATCCGGACAGCTGCGACCTGGTCGGAACCCTCCATGATATTCTCCTAGTTCTTGATCGAGTTGTTGTTGAATTCTTGTCAAAACAGTTCTTTACTGTAATAAATAACGTTTATTACGATAAGAACAGGAACACATTTTTACAATAAATGTTAATTTACTAACATCAATTAAAAAAAAATAACTGTGAAGACAGGAATCAATCACCAATTCTTACTTTCTAGTCAATCACAATAAAAGTATCTAGAAACTGTCAACTGATACATTTTATTCCAACATTAGATATTTAATATCAAATGAGTTGTTTCAGTTAATATGCCGTCTTGTGTACAAGAAGTTATGATTACAAAGAAGTTGCTCTGATCTTGACCGTTTGGGGAGATTTCCTTTGTCCCAGCGGAAAATCACGAAATATAAGCGACGTTACGTGATTGTCACCGAATCATGTCCTCGCAGTCAAGTACGGAGAAATATCGAGACGTTACAAGATCGGCGCTGGTCTCAGCCGTTTGACGTGATTTGTAGATTTCACGATCGAACACGGAGAAAAATCGCGATTTACATAATCGGTGTCACTTTTAGTCGTTCGACGAGATTTCTCTTGTCCTTGAGGTCGGGCACGGAAAAATATAGTACTATTACGCAATCGGCACCGCTTGCTGTCCGTTTGACAAGAATCCAGTTGTACTCGTCATCGAAAGCGGAGAAATATCGCGATGTATCGCAATCGCTACCGCTCTCGGTCGTTTAACGAGATTCCCATCTCCTTGCGGCTGGACACTGAGAACGAGATAGTATGCAATCGGCCGTTCAACAATTGTCTGCCTGTGTATCTGTCCTGGTAGAATGGCGGAGGCAAGCTCGAGGTTGGGCATGGTTAAAATTCACGAGCAGTTATGGACATGGTCGGCGTCGCGATTCCCGCTGTCCCTATGCTGTGGTTGGAAGTTCACGGTGGATCACGAGAAGAAATGGGTATCCCGATGCTACGCAGTCTGTGGGTTGATGCACTTCTTGCTCCCCGTACACTTTTAAGTATACGGTAATGGGAAAAGTGGCTAGTAGGGTTCGGTATGTTTCGTGATGGGTGCCCAACCAACTTTGACAGGATTCCCGCAGTCCTCGTAGACACAAGTTCGCAACCGGGCACGGGTTTTATGACTTACGCAACTGGCGTCGATCTCGGTCCATTTTTTTAAAATTTAAACACAAATTGTGCTAAATGTTCCGGCATAACTCAACAAAATTTTCAAAAGAAAAATATGTATTGTCCGTTGAGCCATTATATATTTTAGCACAAATTGTGCTAAATGTTCCGGCATAACTCAACAAAATGACAGTGTTTCGCCCCGGTGGGCTCTTCAGTTGGTTAAAGCACACCTCACCAAGACACTGTCTAGTACACAATGGGAAGGCCATTGCAAGACGTATTTGATACATGTGTATCCACGTCACGTTCGTTTGACAAGATTCCCGCAGGCAAGTCGTGCGGTCAGCCGGCCGTTTTGAGGATGTGATTTCGGAGGATGAACGTTCGAAGTAGGCATCGGATATTACGAATCATTCAGAGAGGATAGCACGAATAATACGGAAAGAGGCACATTTTCATTCGAATTCAAATTATACAAGTTTTCGAGATAACCGGTTAGATTATATATCCAATGGAACCAAAGTTCGAAGGAAAAATAGACATATAACGGAGTTTCGAATTAACCGAACTGGATGTCGCAAATTTACGAGACGGATAGATTTTTCAAATATACTGGCGCCTATGTATTTCAGAGCATTTTTGCGATTTTCTTTCGAAACTGTATCATTTCGCAAGATCGCGACAATAAATTGTATCGCATTATTTCTGGAGTTCAATTTGAAATATTCAAATTTATAGGTCAGTATCAGAAATGAGAGATTACTGTTGAGTTTCGGATGTTATCACGAATAAACGTCTCGCAAAAAGTCAGGTTTTCAAATAATGCAGAAAAACATTTCACACAAAATTAAACTCTCTTCTTGATGCCGAAAATATACGTTGAACCGATGTAGACAGTACCACTGAAGGTACCCTCAGTATCCATTTCCTTGAGGTCGTGCCCGGGGAAGCCTACGCAATCGGCACCGCTTGCGTGAAACTCGCTTCATCACAATCTGTGAGCCTAGCGGCGCGGGTTTAAATGATTTAAACCGACCTCAGCGAATTCTCGTTACCTCCAACTATCCAGACATAAAAATTAGCTACTTTTCGTTACTTTCGTTACCCGTTTGTAAAATTAGCTACTTTTTCGTTACTTTTCATTACCGGTAGACACCCTGGTATAACAACCAAAAATTACTGTCAAACCTTAATAGTTTTTTCTTCTTCTTCTTCTTCTTTCTCTCTTTTTGTTTTACAAAATTCCCTGACTTTTCCCGGTTTTCCCTGACCGCAACAAAAATTCCTGACTTTTCCCGGTATTCTCGGTTTTCCCGGTCGCGTATCAACCCTGAATTTTACATTGAACAAGCAATGAAGGAAATTGGAGAAGAATTTCAAGTGGGAGTGAAGATTCAAGGAGAAATAATTTCAACAACTGAGATTTGCTGATGACATCGTCATCTTGGCCGACACGCCAGAGGATTTGAATGAGATTTTGAATGGTATGGATTCCGTCCTGAGGAAGGAATTCATGGTATGGACTCCATCCTGTGGAAAGAATTCATGATGATAATTAATAAATGTAAAACAAAAATATTGGAATGCAGCCGAAATAAATCAGATACCACTATGTACAGGTTGGCAGGTGAAAAGCTTACTTAGGAAGCAAAATAACCAGTGATGGTTGAAAGAAAGAGGATATAAAAAGTAGGTTGGCTCAGGCAAGGAAAGCATTTCTATAAAAAAAAGAATCTGTTGACATCGAATATAGATTTAGGTATTAGGAGGTAATTTTTGAAAGCCTTTGTCTGGAGCATGGCACTCTATGGAAGTAAAACTTGGACTATTGGTGCAGCAGAAAAGAGGATAATTGAACCGTTTGAAATGTGGTGTTATTGGAAAATGATGAAGATGAGATGGGTAGATAGGGTTACAAACGAAGAGGTATTAAGATGAGTGGGAGAGGAGAGATGTTTCTGGCGACTGCTAATGAAGAGAAGAGATAGGTTGGTTTACACATACTAAGACACCCAGGAATAGCAAGCTTAGTTATGGAAGGAAGAGTCGAGGACAAGAACTGTAGGGGTAGACCAACGTTAGAATATGTTAAACAGATTGCCTCGGATGTAGGGTGTGGTAGCTATGTAGAGATGAAAAGCTTAGCTCAGGACAGGGAGGCATGGAGCGCTGCATCAAGCCAGTCAAAAGACTGAAGACTCAAACAACAACACTAATACAGTCATCACAACTGGCAAATCCCACACACACCAAAGTACATGGGGCTACATGACCACAATGTTGCAAAGCCCCTAAATCAATCAACGACAAGAGCTCTAATAACTACCACACTTACCATAAGGACATCAGTAAAGCTGAGAAGTGAAGTGACTGACTCTCCAGTTTTCACACATTTCAGGGTGATCACAGCTCCATCACTTCCAGTGATAAAAACATTTAGTTTCCCACTCTGAACAACGTACACATTCTCATCCGCATCACCTGAAAAATAATGTTACGTAATGTTACAATAGCCACGATGCCCATATGTAGCTGAATTGTACCATTCCTTACATGATTGGTATGAGAGATGCCCATCATCTAGCAGAGCATTCTCATTTTCAATGTAGAGGGCGTGGTGGCGCAGCACATAGGAATGGATCTCCCTGGAAATTTCACTCGAAACTTTTATCTTGTTCTAGCGCACGATTTCCTGCATTTTATGTGTGTATTGTGCAGATATACATGATCACGTAAGGAATATTTCACATAAGGCATTACAGCACTATACATAATCACAATAAAACAACTGGATAAGAGATTCAAATGTACAGGTTCAGTAAACAATAAAAATAAACGTAAAGGTCGTTATTTCCTTACTGAAGCTACCAGCGCAAGAACAACTTGATAGTGTATGGAATACCCACTGAAAGAGAGGAGGATGTATTTCACAAAATCTCGGACATTGGCAAGACGTTAGGAGTTGAAATCACCAGGGCAAACATAGACGCAGCTCACCGCCTCCCGTCAACAAAGCCTGGGCCTCAACCGATAATTGTGAAATTAAATAATAGGTGGAAGAAGGAAGAGATTCTCAGTACCAGAAGACAAAAGAAGACCCTGAAGACGAGTGAAATTGGTTACAGTGATGGTGGTAATATATATATCAATGAACACCTGACCCCAAGAAATGAAACCATCGCCAAAAAGTGCCGTGAATTGAGAAAACAGGGAAAAATCTTTGCAACTTGGGTCAGAGGCTGCAAAATATACATTCGGAAAAATCAAAATGGACCCTCAAAGCTTATATCAAGTGCTGAAATACTGGATGAACTCGCCCTCTCAAACTAAAATCTATGTAATAGTAAGATATCTACTAAGTATTATCCCATATGGAACTAGAATTACAGAAATTAAATTTTTTAGGTAATGCAAATAATAATACACTAGAATTAACCGAGTGTAACTGTAATACACTTAGCGATTATTATAAAATTAAGGACAGTAAACAGATAATAACCGAAACCAGTACACTAAAATGCGTACACATAAATGCACATAGCATAAAAAACAAGTTCGATGATATCCAAATAATGTTAGACAGAATCAAAGGTGTAGATGTCCTAGCAATCTCAGAAAATTGGTTAACAGAACAAACAAAAATGTTTTTCAATATTAAGAAATATGTTGCATATCACATAGTTAGAAAGCAAACTGGAGGGGGAGTATCTTTGTATATTTCAAACAAATGTAGCAGTACCCTTGTAAAGGAAATAAATTCCACCCACAGCATACTGCACATTACTGTGAGAAAAGGCCATCAAGAATACAATATAATCACTGCTTATAACCCTCATAAAAGCAACATTCCACACTTTCTAACTGATCTCGAAGTAATTATTAGTTCTTACTCAACGAATCCTGTTATAATACTAGGTGATATGAATATCGATCTATTATTTGGGGACAGATATACTAGTAGTTATATTAACCTAGCCAAATCATACGGTCTAGTCTTATGTAATACAAAATATCCAACTCGTGTAACACAAACTAGCTCTACTCTAATTGATCATGTATTGGTGAACGACTGTGACAAAATATGTAATGCCTATAATATTGATAATGATTTGAGTGATCACCATTTACTCATCTGTGAAATGAGAAACAAAAAGATAAACAGGAACTCAATATGTGATGATAGGCCAACAGAAAAGGATAAAATAAACTACAAAAAACTTAATAAATATTTAATAACTCAAGAATTTGTATGCAATGAAACTAACATCAATGACTACTACAATAAATTCTGTGATTTTATTAATAAAGGAATAGAAGCCTGTACTATGAAATATACGAATAAGGAGCCAAGTGCCCCACCAATAAAACCCTGGATCACAGAAGATCTTTTAGCACTAATACACAGGAAAGATAAGATATATACAAAAACCAAAGTTAAAAATCCATCTGCAGAAATTTTATAAGAATATAAAATTATTAGCAACCAAGTTACAAAACTTAAGAGAAACCTACAAAGAAACTACTTTGACCAAAAAATTCAAAATGCAAATAATCAGAGGGAAGTGTGGAGTGTTGTTAATGAGATGTTAAATAGGCCAAAGAAGGGGAAAAATGAAATTGTCAAACTTATAGTCGACGGCACAAATGTCGAAAAAAAGGAAAATATATGTGTTGAAATTAATAAATATTATGTCAATATTGCTAACAGTATATGGGAAAATCAAGGAAACGGTTCTACCTCGGACATTACAAGCTATAAAAATACTACTAGCACTAAGACAATCTTTGTTACCTACTGATGCTAATGAAATACAATCAATTATAAACTCCCTAAAACACAAAAACAATATTAAGTGAGGACAACACTACTAATGTCATGCTACAATTGTGTCTTGAGGGCCTTACACCATATCTTGTCAAAATAATAAATCTTTCACTGATGACTGGTAAATTCCCCGATGCCTGTAAAGTCTCTAGGGTGGTCCCGATCTACAAAAAAAGGAGACAAAACCCACCCATCAAATTACAGACCCATTAATATTATATCTGCCATCAGCAAGGTTCTAGAAAGCGTTGTTAAACGAAGACTTATGAATTTCTTCATGAATAATGATTACTTTGCAAACTGCCAATATGGGTTTATTCCAAATAGAGGAGCTGATAGTGCTATATTTGAAGTAGTAACTGATGTAGAAAAGGCATTAGATGAAAACAAACTAGCTGCTGGTGTCCTAATTGACCTTCAAAAAGCCTTCGATCTGGTTAACCATAAGATTCTCCTTAATAAACTAGAATTTGCAGGCATCAGAGGAGTGGCACATGATTGGTTCAAGAACTACCTCACTAACAGAAAACAATATGTTGCAATCGATAATGTAAAAGGATCTCAAATGAGAATTGACACAGGAGTACCTCAAGGTTCTGTCTTAGGACCAATTCTTTTCTTGGCCTATATTAATGATATAGTATTATTAGAATTGAAAGGCAAGCTTCAACTATTTGCAGATGATATTTTTATACTCTATCTGGGAACATCTGAACAGGAAATTATGCTAAATATTGATTATGATCTCAATAAGCTGGTGGATTGGTTGAGAGCACACAAAATGGTTATCAATATCACTAAAACAAAATATTTATTCTTCCATAAACCATCATACAAGATTGAGACCACAAACATAGTCAACATAGCCAACAAAGAAATAGAAAGGGTTAAATCGGCGACATACTTAGGTATCACACTAGATAGTACACTAACCTGGGAAAATCATGTAGAAAATGTAAAACATAAAATCAGCCCTTTAATTGGTATTATTTTCAGAGTAAGATATAGCTGTCTTACTAGCCAACAATTGAAAAATATATACTTTGCTCTGATACATTCACATCTAATGTACATGAATTTCATATGGGGATATTGTAAGAAGGAGCTGATAAAAGAACTTGAGATACTCCAGAAACGTGCTATAAAATCTATCTTTGGATTTCCTTGGCTCACACCCTCAAATGAATTATACTCAAGAACTAAAATTATGCCACTGCAAAAACAAATAGCTATGTCAGCAACAGTATTTGTATACAAATTAGAAAACAAGTTGATACACACATCCATTTTACCCATGCAAATGACATTCATCATTATGCAACAAGAGGAGTAAATCAAATATTCACCAGCCATTCCCAATCCATTAAATTTGGAACTAAAGGAATTATGTCCTCTATAATAAAAGAATACAACTCGCTACCATTAGGCATAAGGGAAAGTTTCTCTATAAAAACATTTAAGAGGAAAACAAAAGACTTCCTATTAAGGAATGAATAGCCCATGTACAATAGCCTTAAGCAATGCAATGTATCATACCGAATTATCTCTGTAAAGTTAGTCACTAGCAATCTAATATAAGTTAGGCTACTATTAAACTAAACAATAATGTTACCAAAATTATATATATGCCATGCTGTAACTATGTTACTTGATTGTCCCTAACACGAGCTCAGGCTCATTGGGACCTATGTAAATAAATAAATAAATAAATAAATAAAAATTAACCGGAGTAACTTCATAAGGAGATGCTGATTATGTTTGGCAGTGGATGGGGAACATTTTCAGCATCTACTGTAAACATGGTGAGTAAAAATGCTTGATACTGATTTTAAGCACTGTATTCTGCTGTTCATATGCGCGCGCAACAGCCGGCAACTGAGCTGTTTTACTGGCGGAGCACATGAGCGAGAATGTCCACGCTAAGCAAATATGAAGACCCTGTAATTCCATTGTTAACATTACATCTGAATCCGAAATGTCATGTTCATTAATTGTTCCCTTTTGGATAATCTTTCAATAACTTTGTATCTGTTTTAACATATTTGAATGGCTTGGAGTGAAATCAAAATGAAAATAATGCAGTTCTCTTAATCAATTAGCTTAGTTACTGCTTTAATTACAACTACATCCGGGCAACTGGAGTAGAAGACAGATGATGATGATGATGACTGCTTTAATTACCTTTTGTAGAGTTTCACAGCAACTTGTTTGCAAAACACAATCCCACTTTAATAATGTAAATGTAAAAAGTTTTTTGGAAATTTTGAGATAGACTGATATAATCTCCAAAATCTACAAATGTTTTAAAACAGCAAGCATGTTTTTGTCTAGAATAGATATTCATTGATTTCCCCATATTATGTTATTATGAAATGAGATGATTTGTGCAATATGTGCAACATATTTCCAGCTCATGAAATATAAATCAACATACTCTGCCTCAACGATGCCAGCAAATTCATTATTATACAATTTGAGTGGATACTAATAACACTTGGATATACAATGTCAACTAATCCAATGCATAGGCAAAAATAAGATCTACCAAATTTTGTTTCTTGTTTAGATTTGACTATACAGTATAATGACATGAATTTTACCATGTTTAATGTTTGTTATTATAAACTTTCTCAAGAGAGTTCCACTTTGTCAATACTACTTAGTGGTATAAAGTTCCACCTTGCCAATACTAAATACTTAGTGCTATAAAGTTCCAAATGAATACAAAATAATGATTTTAAAAAGGAAATTAGAGAGGTGGAAAGAATTTTGTTCACTTCCTACAAAAACTAACCCATGGGGACTTGTTTACAAATTATCAAGGAGGTCAGATAATCTGAATAACAATCTTACTTCAATTGAGACTGAACATGGATTCACCACTTCGTTTCAAGATACCGCCGAAGTTTTAATTAACGGATTCTTTCCTGATGAAAGTAATGACACAGAATCACAAAGAGCGATTAGGATATATTCTCAACTCCCACCTGACACTGCAGATGACGTACCCTTCACAGATCAAGAGGTAGAACGTATCATCTTTTTACAAGATGACAAGAAAGCTCCCGGATGGGATGGCATATCTGCTAACATAATTAAGAACATACACCTATGTTTTCCTCGCTTTTTTGTTGCACTTTTTAACAAATGCCTTGACCTGCATTTCTTTCCTACCTCCTGAAAACTAGCCATAGTTAAAGTAATTCCAAAGGACAGTTCCTTAACTATATGTACTGTTAAATCAGTCAGACCTATTTGCCTCCTGCCAATACTAGGGAAAATTCTCGAGAAACTAATAATTGATCGCGTTATGTATCACATGTATCGTCACGGTCACTTAAGTGAAAAGCAGTATGGTTTCACGCCCCAAAAATCAACCGAAGATGCTGTACTTTATGTGGTTGACTGGATTCGCAACATATTCTTAATGAAAAGGGTGGCCGTATTGGTATCTTTGGATATTTCAGGCGCTTACGATAATGCTTGGTGGCCTAAAATTTTATCACAGTTAAAAGGAAAACATTGCCCAAAGAATTTGTACAGTTTAATACAAGCCTACTTTAGCCATCGAAAAGTGAAACTTTGGATTGGAACTGCGATTTCTACAAGATGTATTAATAAGGGATGCCCTCAAGGATCAGCATGCAGCCCTGGTTTTTGGAACATTTTGTATGATGAACTCCTACAATTACCTCTTCCGACAGGATGTAATGTTATTGCTTATGCTGATGATGCTCTTCTCATAACTGAATCAGATAATGTGCAGAATTTGAATTATATAACAAACTCTGCATTACACACCTTGTCTCTATGGGGTTCTGTAAACAAACTTCAATTCAATCCTTCTAAGACTAGAGCCATGTTCGTCACAAGGAGAAGAAAAGTGGAAAACCCCCAAATCATTATGAATGGCCACAAAATAACATTAGATGATCAACTTCTTTATTTGGGCGTTGTGCTTGACAAACACCTGACATTCAGAGCACATTTAAATAGATTAAAATTGAAATCAAGCAAGCTTTTACAAGGTCTTGCGATTGCTTGTAGACCTTCTTGGGGTCTGAACTCGGATGTTTTACGAATAATATATTATACAGCTTTTGTGCCTTTGATTCTCTACTGCGTGTCCACTTTCCGTACCACCCTAGAAAAGAAATGGGCTCGGGTTAAGTTATTACAAATCCAAAGAGGTTTCGCTCTAAGAATTTCTCGAGCATACCGCACTACATCTACAGATGCAGCACTTGTAATTGCTGGAATAGAACCACTATTTTTAACAGGAATAGGGAAAGCTGAGCTGACATTACTGAAGAAGAACAGAACATCTCCTATGCCGATTTTCGATATCATCGTGGAGCAAAAGTGCCATTTCTTGGAATCATCTCATCCTAGTCAATTCTATAAACTTCTGCATAAAAATTGTTTCAGCGCCCATGACTGTTTCATCTATACTGATGGCTCCTGTATACCAAGCTTTGATGGAAATGACAGTGTTGGCTGTGTCTTTGTCGTTTATGAGAATGATACTGAAATATTTTCAGCTCAGTATAAGCTCTCTCCCAGTTGTTCAATTTTCCAGGCAGAACTTTGGGCCTTAAAGTGCGCAATAGAATGGGTTA
Organism: Meconema thalassinum; assembly: GCA_946902985.2. Classification (NCBI taxonomy): domain Eukaryota; kingdom Metazoa; phylum Arthropoda; class Insecta; order Orthoptera; family Tettigoniidae; genus Meconema; species Meconema thalassinum. Next base: position 1,217,212,059 of record OX336388.2, read on the forward strand.
AAGCTAACAATAAATGAGTGAGGATTTTCAGTGATTCACAATCCACATTGAATTCTATAAATGACAAATATAATTCTAACCCTATAGCTGTCTTCATCAGGGCAACAGCTCAGGAGTGCTCACATATATGCACATCGTGGATAAGGGGACACACTGGATTGGCTGGTAATGAAAGAGCAGACCCATTAGCAAAATCAGAGGCTACGGCACATCTTGAAATAACATTTAGTAAGTCTCCAATATGTTACGTTAAAAGCCAGATAAGGAAATACATATTACGCGAATGGAATATCACATGGACATGTAGCCCAAAAGGGTCTGTAACAAGAGAAATATTCTTCCCGGAAGTAATAAATCGACTGTTATCAAAATTATTCGTGCCAAACTTTGTCCTCACTCAATTTTTAACTGGTCATGGAAAATTCAAGTCTTATTTTGAACGGTTTAAAATAGCAACAGATGACTATTCATGTTTTTGTGAATTGCCTCAATCGGTGTATCACCTTATATTTGAGTGTCCTGTTTTTGAAAAGGAAAGATACAATTTACAATGCCACCTTAATAGCTGTAACCTGGAACTTTCAAAACCGCTGTACCATATTTTCAGGAGGCAGTGCTGTTTAGGACAATTTCTCACTTTCATCAACAAAATTTTTTGTAAACTATGTTAGTAATATTTGTATTTGCTTGGTTTTTAATCTACAACCCTAATGTACCTCTGGTAAAATAGGGTTCCTGTATTGTTTTCTGGATATTCAATAATAATAATAAAGTTCCACCTTGTCAATACTAAATACTTAGTGCTATAAAGTTCCACCTTGTCAATACTAAATACTTAGTGGTATAAAGTTCCACCTTGTCAATATTAAATACTTAGTGCTATAAAGTTCCACCTTGTCAATACTAAATACTTAGTGGTATAAAGTTCCACCTTGTCAATACTAAATACTTAGTGCTATGAAGTTCCCCCTTGTCAATACTAAATACTTAGTGTTATGAAGTTCCACCTTGTCAATAGTAAATACTTAGTGCTATAAAGTTCCACCTTGTCAATACTAAATACTTAGTGCTATAAAGTTCCACCTTGTCAATACTAAATACTTAGTGCTATAAAGTTCCACCTTGTCAATACTGTTACGTGCCACCCCCTAGTGGCACTTTTGTTAACTGGATTACGGAGGGTAGAAAACACAACACCAATTACTGCTTTAAAGAGAAATTAGCTTTATTGCTTGCAGGAAGAGGTACACTACTCATCAGCAAATACAAGCAATTGGAACCTTACTCCAGTTTCCTCAAGTCTCTTCCTTGAGCTCTCTTGGCCCTTTCACTTGTCAACAAACCACAGAAGTTAAACCGTCTCAATTAGTACGGTGGCCTTGACAGAAACTACCGGCTCCTCTCCCTTATGTACACCAACTCCAGTTACTTACGATAGCTTGCTGCACGCTGTTCACAAGCTGGGAAACAATGTCACTGGGTTTCGTAACTCGCACGGCACTTCGTCACTACACTTCTGTCGCTCAGGAAAACACGCACTAGCTCAGAAACACACACCCACAGAAAACTCAGTTCCCTCACTTTGAGGCCGCTTATATAGCAGGCTGGTGACTCAATGAATTCTAGAATCGTCCAGGACACACGGCTTCTAGAGATTTCCTTCACTGGCTGGGTCACGAATATTCTGGACCATCCCTTTCACTTTGTTCACTTTTCAGTGAAATTTACAAAGTTCACTTATTTTTATTATAACATAACCTCTCACCTGTCATGTCATTCCATTTTTCTTCAATCTGTTCTTGCTAGCACGTGTTCCATGACACTGTAATGATTTCCGGAACTAATGTTGGTCACGAGGTTCATTTTCAGTTGGCCCCTTGCTCTGATTGGCCTCAGCAGTTTTCGAGAATTTTCCATGCTCTCGGATTGGCCGACGCCACCTGTCCGCATCACGCATTCCGTGTGATCTCTGGTATATAGCCTGCCCTGGCCTACATCAACAGTCTGTCTCCAGCAAGTCACAATGCCAGTCACTCATCTTCAGCCGTCTTCACGCTGTTTGCACAACGCTTGAATGTGTCTCAACGCTGTGTGCTAATACATCGCAAAATGCTTCTAGTCAAACCAGCAGTGCATTCTAAAATCTATATAAGTTAACATCGATACTTGGCCTACGTCAGTTTGTCGTGAGCAAAAACGATAAACAAATTTTCTTCTGTGCTGGGCACGAAGTCTTCAACATTTCCAAGACGGAAAAAAGTGATCAAAACCGAGTTCTACGAAGTCTATATAAGTTTACATCGATGATTGGCCTACGTCAGTTTTGTGCTGGGCACGAAGTCTTCAACATTTCCAAGACGGAAAAAAGTGATCAACACGTTCTTCCTCCATTTCTATTATGTGGAAATTCCTCTACACCAACGCCAACAAGCTAAGTGTTTATTATAACCTAAAACATTTCTAAACTTAAAAATGTATCTTTCCTTTTTTTTAGGGTTATGTCACATGGCTTAAGTAACTTGTCAAACCATGACAAACTAAACTTATTTCCTTCTATTAAGTGGTTTAAGCATGTATTATGCCTTTAAATTGTGGGCTATGAGAAAACAACTGTTCTCTCTTTCACATGTTAACTATCCTTCAAAACAAATCATCCTTTTCTCTATTTTTGTATAAACTATTGGGCTTAACACCAGTTCACCTCTCTGACGAAGTGAATGGCTTGTTCTCTACTTAATCTATCAAGGTGTTAGTGGGAATGCTCCCATTTCAATTGTAAACAACCTCGCCTTGTAACTATCAGGCGACTAGTGGGATGTTATCCCTACTGGCATGTAAATATTGATTTTTCTGTAAATAAACTAGCCTACTCTCGGTGTGCAGTCCTAGGCTAGATTTTAAGCTATTATTGAGTACTATAGTTACTCGCTAATTTATTGTTCTACTTTAGACTAATGGCCACAAAGTGGTTACTTATTCTCAGGGTTGTTGGCATTTCAAACTTATGAAATCTTGTTCGCTTGTTGTCGGCCTGTCAAAGGTCACATTTCCGTTACATATTTATATATTTATTGTTAATCTTTTGAAAGCTTATGAAATCTTGTTCGCTTGTTGTTGGCCTGTCAAAGGTCACATTTCCATTACATGTTTATATATTTATTTATTGTTAATCTTTTGAAAGTTGTTTTTTTAATAAAATACCACTGTTATTGGCAAACGGTTTCCATTGCTATTTACTCATCAATGTTCAATCTGTTCCTACTTAGTAAAGTTCATTTGCTTATTAGACTAGAAGCTTCACTTCTAGTCCTTCCCGAAAAAGGAGGTCTCGCATTGACGGATCCTATCCACACTTCGCAGCCCGTTGCATAACGCGCACGTAATATACTGAGGCAGAGCACACACAGCCTGGGGGCAGCTGTGTCTCAACGCGGCGAGACGACAAAACAAACTCACAGCCGTAACACCACCCCCTTCCTAAAAGGCTGATCGTCCCGATCAATCATTGGTCCGTCTGTGTCCCTCCGTAGGCTGCCAGGCGATCTCGATGCACGATCTTCATCTTCGCCCTCGGGCTCCGCTGGATCCTGTAGACGACATCGTTGATCCGTTTCACGACTCGGTACGGGCCCTCCCAGGACTTCTGCAGTTTGGGTGACAGGCCTTTCTTCCGTAATGGGTTGAAGAGCCAGACCAGGTCATCCTCGTGGAAACCGCCGGCATCCGTCTGTTGGTCGTATCGGGTCTTCATTCGGTTGGTCTCGATCCGCAGTTTCCTCCTCGCGAACGCGTGCACGTCCTCCAGTTGGTCGACCAGTTCTTGATAAAACTGGCTTACCGGGACCGGATCATTCCCAGGTCGGCCGAAGGCAAGATCGACAGGTAGACGGAGCTCCCTCCCAAACATGGCCCCCCGTGGCTTATGATCGCGAGATTAACGGTCACGTTAAACTACAAGCTTCCTTCCTTCCTTCAAACATGGCCCGGGCTGGTGTGCACCGGGTGGCTTCATGCACGGCGGCGCGGTAGGCCAGGAGAAATAGTGGAAGATGTTTGTCCCGATCCCTCTGGTGCTCGCTGACGACTATTCGGAGATGGTTCTCGATGGTGCGATTAATCGCTCTACCATCCCGTCGGACTGAGGGTGTAGCGGCGTTGTCCTTATCTTCCGGATTCCCAGCAGCTGGCATAGGTTCTGGAGCACCTGCGACTCGAAGTTCCTCCCTTGGTCGGAGTGCAGCTCCAGGGGTACTCCGTACCGGCTGACGAATTCCTGCACCAGAGTCTCTGCAATCGTCGCGGCTTCTTGGTTAGGGAGCGCATACGCCTCCGGCCATTTGGTAAAGCAGTCGCTGACGACCAATATGTAGCGGTTCCCCGCCTCGCTTAACGGGAATGGCCCAGCAACATCGATGGCCACTCTCTCCATGGGGCCGCCCACGTTGTAGGTCTTCAGTGGACCCCGTCGTCTTCGTCCTGGGCCCTTGCTGGCTGCGCAATCGTGGCACCTCGCACAGTGGTTCTCCACATCAGTTCGGCATCCGATCCAGTAGAACCGCTCTCTCAGCTTCTCCAGGGTCTTCTTTATTCCTAGGTGTCCGCCAGATGATCCTCCATGGACTTCACTCAGGACTTCCTCCGTCATAGCCTTTGGAACGACGACTTGTTCCCGAGATGTCTTCCCGTCGGTGCTCTCCCAGGCGCGGCAGATGAGGCCATCCCTTACAATCAGCGAGTCCCACTGCGCCCAGTAGGACTTAAACTTTGGGCTGCAGTCACTCACAATGTTCCACCCGGGTCTGGGGACACAGGCCCTCTTCCATTCGGGTATCAGTCCCAGGTCATCATCTTCTGCTTGTGCCCGCATGAAAGATTCGCGGCTCCAGCTCCCTTGAAGTTCCACGGTAGTCCTTCGGCACTGTATCCCGGTGTTCTCCTCCCTTCGGGCACAGAAGGTGCAGTCTTCGGGGCACGGTCTTCGTGACAGGGCGTCGGCGTTAGAATGCAGTTGGCCTTTCCTGTGCTGAATCTCAAAGTTGTACTGTTGAAGCCTCTCTAACCATCGCGCGAGTTGACCCTCGGGCTGCTTGAAGTTCAGGAGCCACCGCAGGGATGCATGGTCGGTCCTGATGAGAAATTCTTGCCCGTACAGGTACTTGTGGAAGTGTTCAATGGTCTTCACGATGGCGAGCAGCTCCTTCCTGGTGACGCAGTAGTTCCTTTCTGGCTTTGACAGGGCCTTGCTGAAGTAGGCCACTACTCTCTCCTCGCCGTCCACTACTTGCGACAGGATCCCCCCTATGCCAAAGTCGCTGGCATCGGTATCGACGATGAACCTTGTTCCAGGTCTGGGGTAGGCCAGAATAGGCGCGGTGCACAGAGCCTGCTTGAGTTGTTCGAAGGCACTGTGGCATTCTGCTGTCCACGTGAAGAGTTGGTCCTTCTCAGTCAGTCGATGTAAAGGTTTGGCGATGTCGGCCAATCCTCTCACGAAGCGACGGTAATAAGTGCAGAGTCCCAGGAAGCTTCGTAGTTGGGACTTGTCCGTCGGAACTGTCCACTCCCTCACAGCTGCGGTCTTTTCTGGGTCGGTGCGCACCCCCTCCTCGGAGACGATATGCCCAAGGTACTGGACCTGCTTCTGGAAGAGCTGACACTTCTTGGGGCTCAACTTCAGCTGGGCAGCCCGTAGCTTCATCAAGATCTCCTTCAGGTTGCTGTAGTGCTCCTCGAAGCTTCTCCCCAGAACGATGACGTCGTCTAGGTAGACCAGGCAGGTCTTCCAGTGTAGTCCCCTCAGAATGGACTCCATTAGCCTTTCGAAGGTCGCAGGGGCGTTGCACAGACCGAATGGCATGACGGTGAACTGCCAGAGCCCGCTGCCCACAGAGAACGCAGTTTTCTCGCGGTCCTTAGGGTGGACCTCCACCTGCCAGTAGCCACTCTTCAAATCCAAGGTGGAGAACCATCTCGACCCTGATATGGTGTCCAGAGTGTCGTCGATCCGGGGTAGAGGGTAGCTGTCCTTCTTCGTGATGTCATTCACCCGCCTGTAATCCACGCAGAACCTGGTGGAACCGTCCTTCTTCTTCACTAGCACGACCGGAGAACTCCAAGGACTATGTGATGGCTCGATCACCCCTTGCTCCTTCATCTCTTCTACCATCCGGTCGACTTCGGCTTGCTTGGCGAGCGGGACACGTCGGAATGGGGCACTAATCGGTGCGCTGTCCCCAACATCGATTCTGTGCTGGACCAAGCTTGTCCTGCCGAAGTCTTTGCTCCCCACGGAGAAGACGTCCTGGAATTCGCGTAGCAGGTCCTGAAGTTGGCGTGATTGTACCTCGTCTAAATGGTCCTGGGATCCTTGGTACAGCTTCTGTAGTTCTTCTGGCAGTGTGTGTCTTCTTTGGTTGTCCGTCTGCAGGTGTCCGTCCTTCGTATCTGTGATGCGGGCAATCCAGGTAACGGGCTCGCAGACTCCTAGGTTGGTGTCCCTGTGAACCGTAATGTTGTAGTCGTTCAGGTTGGACAGGCGGACGTACGGCCGAGACGTCGTGTTGATGAGGGTCTTGGCAATTAGCAATCCTTTTGTCTGGATGTCCTCATATTTTGGCTCGATGACAGCCGCCACTCCCTCAGCAGTTCCGTCGACAATTACGGCAGCGCTGACCTCTGTCCTGGCGGGAACGATGACGTCTTCTCTCAGCCTTACTCGACGTGTGGTGATGGACTCGTGCGCAGGTTGCAAAGCAAGTTCCTCACCTCCGAAGTGCAGAGTGTTGGTACTCAGATCCAAGATGATGTTGTTGTGGTCCAGGAAGTCCAGTCCGATTATCACTTCATTTGATACGTCAGCCACAAGCACTGGATGCTTTATCGCCCGTCGACCAATGACGAACTCCAGTGATGCTTCGCCATGTACCGGTGCGGTCTCTCCGGTCGCGGTTATTAGCTGGAGGTTCCTTTGTGTAGGTCGCGCTCTCCACTTCGGGATCACGGTGGGACTGACGATGGTCCTCGATGCTCCCGTGTCGATTAGCATGGGCCAGCTCTCTCCGTTGACCATCAGGCTGCTATTGTCCCTCCGTAACTTCGTCACATTAACTTGGACTGCCGGGGCTAGACGACTGTCACAAGCCAACCTTTGCCTCCCAAGGCTGACTGATACATGCTTTCCTGGGCCGCGCGGTTTCCCTACGACTGACTGTCCCGACGGAAGCCCTTGGCGGCGGCGATCACCGCAGTCCTTGCTCAGGTGGCCTCTCTTACGGCAGGTCCAGCAGGTCGGTAGTCCTCTTCCGGGCCGCCTCTCCGGATGTCCTTCGGCCACGTTTTTGTTGGTGGTACTGCGACTCTTGAAGAACCGGCCTAGCGCCTCCATCAGTTCATCGGCCAGGGGCTTGGTCTTGTCGGCTTTGGCTGGTTCGTCGACGTCCACCGGACGCACCCGCGCGCGCATTCTAGATACCTGCTTTGCCGTCCCGAACTCAAGTGCGTGGCTCAGCGCATCTGCCAGGGTCTTATTGCGCGCGAGTCGCAGCATCTGTTGAGTGTCCGAGTCCCGTAGCCCGTCGGTGAAAGTCTGCGTCGCTATCTGCTCCAGAAAGTCGGCCGGCGCTGTTGGGTAGGCGAGCCTTACGAGACGTGCGATGTCCATCTCGAACTCCTGCAGGGTTTCCGCGATCTTTTGCACCCGGGTCCGGAGCTGCATCTGGTAAGCCTGCTGAAGATGGCTATCTCCATATCGGGACTCCATATGGGCGATCAGTGAAGCGTAGTCCTGGGATCCAGTCGGGATGGCCTGAAGGATGTTAAGGGCGTCACCTCTCAGCGCTACAATGAGAGCTATAGCCTTTTCTGTGTTGTTCCAGTTATTTATGGAACAGGCCGCCTCGAACTGACGTAAGTAGGTGCTCCACGGGACCTTTCCGTCGAAGGTTGGGGGCGTAACTCTGCTCTGTCCCGTTCCTGATGTCCCCGGTGTACCTGTGGGCGGGCGTCGGCGCAGCTCGGCAACTACCTCTTGAAGAGCGTTGAATTTCTCTTCCACCCCCGTGAGTGGGCGTTGGCGCAGTTCGGCAACTTCCTCTTGTAAGGCTTTGACTCCCTCATCCACCCCGGTCGGAGGGCCTCGGCGCAGCTCGGCGACTTCCTCTTGTAGGGCTTTGAATCTATCTTCCATCCCTGTCGGCGGGTGTCGGCGCAGCTCAGCAAATTCCTTTTGTAGAGCGTTGAATCTCTCTTCCACCCCCGTCAGCGGGCGTCGGCATAGCTCGGCAACTTCTTCTTTTAAAGCGTCGATCTTCTTTTCCACTGCCGTGACTTCCTCACGCAGACCCAGTTCTAATTTCTTCAGGTCCTGTGCTAACTTATTCTGCCCATCTTCCATCTTCTTCTGGCCGTCCTCTATCTTCTTGGTTAAATTCTTCTGGCCATCTTCTAATTTAGCAGTTAGGTCCTTGGTTAAATTCTTCTGGCCGTCCTCCATCTTCTTCAGGTCCTCCGCTAACTTATTTTGACCGTCTTCCATCTTCTTCTGGCCGTCTTCTAATTTGGCAGTTAGGTCCTTGGTTAAATTCTTCTGGCCGTCTTCCATCTTGGTTTCCATGCCACTTAACTTTTCTAGCAATGCTGCGAATTGCTCTTCCATTTTAGATGTTTGTCTTGTAAGGGGCATGCGCTCACAGGAAAATTTAAAAAAAAATGACCTGCTCGGGTTTTGAAACCAGGACCGTCAGATGTTGTGCTTGTGCTTGAGTTCGTAATCCCGCTTCTGACACCAGTTGTTACGTACCACCCCCTAGTGGCACTTTTGTTAACTGGATTACGGAGGGTAGAAAACACAACACCAATTACTGCTTTAAAGAGAAGTTAGCTTTATTGCTTGCAGGAAGAGGTACACTACTCATCAGCAAATACAAGCAATTGGAACCTTACTCCAGTTTCCTCAAGTCTCTTCCTTGAGCTCTCTTGGCCCTTTCACTTGTCAACAAACCACAGAAGTTAAACCGTCTTAATGAGTACGGTGGCCTTGACAGAAACTACCGGCTCCTCTCCCTTATGTACACCAACTCCAGTTACTTACGATATCTTGCTGCACGCTGTTCACAAGCTGGGAAACAATGTCACTGGGTTTCGTAACTCGCACGGCACTTCGTCACTACACTTCTGTCGCTCAGGAAAACACGCACTAGCTCAGAAACACACACCCACAGAAAACTCAGTCCCCTCACTTTGAGGCCGCTTATATAGCAGGCTGGTGACTCAATGAATTTAGAATCATCCAGGACACACGGCTTCTAGAGATTTCCTTCACTGGCTGGGTCACGAATATTCTGGACCATCCCTTTCACTTCGCAGCCCGTTGCGTAACGCGCACGTAATATACTGAGGCAGAGCACACACAGCCTGGGAGCAGCTGTGACTCAACGCGGCGAGGCGACAAAACAAACTCACAGCCGTAACAATACTAAATATTTAGTGCTATAAAGTTCCACCTTGTCAATACTAAATACTTATTGGTATAAAGTTTCACCATGTCAATACTAAATACTTAGTGGTACAAATGAAGAGAGAGAGGTGCGATGTTTCTGGCGACTGTTAATGAAGAGAAGAGATAGGTTGGTAGGAGACATACTAAGGCACCCAGGAATAGCAAAGTTAGTTATGGAAGGAAGGGTTGAGGATACGAACTGTAGGAATAGACGGTTAGAATATGTTAAACAGATTGCCTCGAATGTAGGGTGTGGTAGCTAAGTAGAGATGAAACTATTAGCTCAGGACAGGGAAGCATGGAGATCTGCATCAAACCAGTCAAAAGATTAAAGACTCAAACACACACACATAAAGTTCCACCTTGTCAACACTGAATACTTAGTGGTATAAAGTTTCACCTTGTCAATACTAAATACTCAGTGATATAAAGTTCCACCTTGTCAATACTAAATAGTGGTATAAAGATCCACCTTGTCAATACTAAATAATTAGTGGTATTAAGTTCCACCTTGTCTTCCACATACAGATATAAAGTTCTACCTTGTCAATACTAAGTACTTAGTAGTTTATTTAATAGGCCTATTGACAAGGTGGAACTTTCTTGAGAAAATTTCTTATTAAAGCTAGAATTTGACTGACAAAATTTATGATCAGACTGTGCATACTATTGCAACTTTGAGTACTCACCAATCTTAAAGAGATAGGATCCCGCAGGGACATTGATTATCTCCGTGTGTTTGCACAGCTTTAGGAAGATGGGTTTTTCAAAATGGCCAAATATTCTGTAAACAAAGCTGAATATGGTAACATCAGTCACTGAGGTTGCAATAGTAGGTAAGGTATACTGCAAGGTAAGCACAATGGAAAAATAGTTAGATTTAACATAATGGGCGGAGGCATAACATCAACACACACACTAAGAATATAAAGGTTCTGATTTTCTCAGAATTCAGTAATATCTAGGCTAGACATAAAACATGAATACACGACAAACAAGAAGCTATTTTCTCAAGATTAATGTACCATGATGACAAAATGATTTGGTTTTTAGCTTTTGTGGGTTTGAGTCCCACATGTAGCAGACATTTTAATTCTCTACCTTCCATATAAATGGCTTGGGCTACTACTCATCCTAATCGTTGAAAGATTCCATTTATCATCACCGTGACCATAAAAAAAAAAACCACCTCTAGTGGATACTGCCATACCTACTAGAGCCAGTCCCGACCACTGATAAAGGAGGGGGGTTAATGGTTGGTAGGGGGCACACTGATGTCGAGAGGAATTACAATAAATTACTATGAAATGCTTCAGCTGGCACATTGTCAGTGATATCAGCAAATCCTACCTCTAATGGGGAGGGTGAACGTAAGTGCCTACTGTCGGGGGGAAAAGTATAGATACTCTAGTTTAGACGTCAATAAAAACTTTACCCGTAGTTTTACATAAAAACAAGGAACACCAAACTTTTCCTTATTTTATTCTGCGTTTAACTATGTAGAGTAAACATTTGTATTGTAACCCGTTACAATTTTATAGCTGAGTGAACAAAAAGAATATGTCGTTTTCTTTACGAAGTCTAACAGAAAGCTCAATTAGAAAGATCATTACATAAAAAGTATTAATCAGATCGTAATGAAACTTTAATACATCTTGAAGGAACTTATTGTTAATGTGTATACGGAGTTTTAATGGGATGTGACGGTTCTGAAAATAGTTGTTAATTTAGTAAACCAACTTTTTCTCGGGCCGGGCTGGTCGTAGCAGTATGAAATACTCGTATGGTTTTATATGGATTGATATTTAATCAGATAATTGTGTGCGGCAAGGGTACCATAGCAAGCGGGCAATGTTGTCAGTTGACAAACTCAAACTCGCGGCACAAACATAACTCTGACCCGCTTTTATTCATTATTAGCAGTAAGCAGCAACTATCTTCACTGTCTACGTTACCCCTTGTTTGCCATCGTTTAAAATGCCAGCCAAACCCGGAGTTCTCGGAGAGAGAAATTGTCATGATTATTAGTGCAATATGTTTGTTTCTTTTTAGAAGCGAGAGAGAAAGGGATAATGATAAGAGGTATTGAGTTCACCAGAAAGTGTCCATGTGTATTGGAAGGTCGAGAGACGTTAGAGAGATGTGCCACTTCAATGAAAGAAAATTAACAGAATGCAGGATGTGGATTGAGCAAGAAGAGGTGTATGAAGATAAAGCTTGACGACTTAGGAGTATACAAGACTTCTATCTTAAAAAGATATTCCCTACAATAAAAAATCTCCATTAGAAACTTATTGAGGCCGTGACTGATTTTCCAGGAATGTCAAGAAGAACTCTTTCAAAAATCGTCAACAAGTCAGTAATACCCGAGCTATGGAACAAACTGCATCGGACATACCAATAAAATAGAGAAAGATTACTGGGAAAAGGATGGGCTAACTGATGACGGCTTTATTGTTGAACCACTTGTTAGAAACTTAAATGTCAGTTCATCTTATTTATCGGACAGTGACTTTTCAGACGGTTGATGAACCAGCAGTCTTATAATCTCTCTAAGTGTAAATTACTTCAAACATATCATCTTGACTGTACTGTCTTATAATAACAGCTTTTCAGCTGGCACAAATTTTTAAACCTGCCTCGGTGGTCCAAAGCTCCCATAAAAAATTAATAATTTTCATGTAATGATCTTTCTAAGTGTGTGCTCCGTTAGACTTGGTAAAAAAGACAACAGATAATTGTCAGATCACATTAAAACTCCGTATACACATTAACATAAGTTCCTTCAAGACGTATTAAAGTTTCATTACGATCTGATTTTTGTTCAAACAGCAATAAAATTTTAACGAGTTACAATACAAATGTTTACTCTACATAGTTAAATGCAGAATAAAATAAAGAAGAGTTTGGTGTAGCTTGTTCTTATGTAAGACTAAGAGAACATGGGAAATGTTTCACTTCTTACGAGAATAAAAGAAAAAGTGTTTCTCTAATACAAATTACTTAACAACAATAATTCACAGACCATACGGAATGTATGCACTCATTTTGTTTTACTGGGCAACGTCGCACGACTTTCCTTGCCCGAGAGCATTGTTCCCGTCGATAGTTACGATACTTTCTTCCCACATAACTACCCGATTAAATATCAATCCATAAAAAATCAGCAATCACGGGTAAATAAAACATAGTTTTTCCTTTAGCCTTGCATTGCTTTGAGCCACATAACAAGCCAAATTTCATACCGCTACGACCAGCCAGGCCTGAGAAAAAGTTAGTTCACATAATTAACAACAACTATTTTCAAAACCGTCAGATCACATTAGAGTTCTGTATACACATTAAAATATAAGTTCCTTCAAGATGTAGTAAAGTTTCATTATGATCTGATTCATACTTTTCATGTAATGATCTTTCTAAGTGTGTGCTCCGTTAGACTTGGTAAAAAAAGACAACAGATAATTGTGTGCGGCGAGGGTACCATAGCGAGCAGGCAATGTTGCCAGTTGACTAACTGAACATCTCCTGACATACAATACAAATGTTTACTCTACATAGTTAAATGCAGAATAAAATAAAGAAAAGTTTGGTGTAGCTTGTTCTTATGTAAGACTAAGAGAACAGTTACATATACCTTACAATTGCCTTGAATAAAATCAGATGACTTTCAGACGACTCTTAGAATAATGGTTAACGAGAAGGAAAACTGATATTGTATTAACTACTTGGAATATGAGGACATTGAAGAGGCCTGGCAAGTTGAAGCAAATAAGAAATGAAATGGATAAGTCATCATCACCATGCACAGTTTCCAGCCACTGGCCGAGTCTGTTTGGAACACAAGCCTCTCCAACATCTTCTGTCTTTCCACCATCTCTCAGCCTCCACCCTTGTCCAGTCTTCTCCCCTGTTCTTCACACTTTTTTCCACCCCCTTCAGCCACCTGTCTCTCCGTCTTCCTCTCGGTCTCTTTCATTTCCACTTCATCTCGTGTATCCTCCTGGGTATCCTCTTCTCCTCCATTCGTTTTACATGTCCATACCATCTAAGTCTAGATTTCTCTATACCATCCTGTAATGGTTCCTCCTTCATTAATTCTCTGGTCCCCTCATTTCTTATTCTGTCCATCTTTGTAGCTCCAATACCGCTTCTCAAGAACCTCATCTCACTGGCCTGTATTTTGCTCTTCTCCCTTCCTTTCATAACCCAGGTCTCCAAGGCATACGTCAGGATAGAGACATAGTACGTCCGATATATATAACCCTTTTGCTGTTCTGAGGGACATTCTTGCTCCATATCATGCTTCTCACACTCCTCCAGAATGCTTCTGCTTATCTCCCCCGCTCATTTATTTCTCTATTGTTTCTTCCATTTTCTTGTATCAGGCTTCCCCAGATACTTGAAACTCTCCACTTTCTTCAGCTGTTCCCCACCAATTGTTATTCCCGTTGTGTTTCTTTCCTTATTCAATGTTATGATCACCATCTCACTCTTATATATGCAAAATTTCATCCCATATCCTTGTATTATTCCTTCCCACACGTCTAACTGCTCCTGTACTTCCTTCTCCTTGTTTCCCCAAATCATCTGCAAACACCATTGCTTTCATCTTTCCTTCCCCAATTACTTGTGCCACTCGGATCATTATGTCATCTATCACCACAATGAAAAGTAACGGTGACAGTGCACTTCCTTGTTTCAGGCTGTTTCTCTGTTCCAACCAGTCCGATCTCTCTCCTTCGACTTTCACACAGCTCACGCTTCCCTTGTACATCTCCTTTATCCTCCGTATAGTCAATTTTTCTACTCCTCTGTCCTCCAGGGACTTCCATACTTCTGCATACTCTGTCATATGCTCTCTCAATTCCAAGAAGGCCATCAGTAGATCTGTTCCATACTCATAGTGCTGTTCTTGTAACTGCCTTACAGCAAAAATCATATCCACTGTGGACCTTCCTGCTCTGAAGCCATGTTGTTCTTCCCTCATCCCTCCTTCTATCCTTGTCCTAATTCTCATTACCAAAACTTTCTCAAACATCTTTGCACAATGACTCATCAGTGTTATTCCCCGATAGTTTCTGCATTCTGTTCTACTACCTTTCTTGAAGATCGAGACAATTATTCGCTTTTTCCAGTCCTCTGAGATCTTCCTTTCCTTCCATGCTGTCTTCATCACTCGGTACAACCACTGTATCCTCACCTCTCCTGCTGCTCTCACCATCTCCACACTCAACTCATCCACACCCGATGCCTTCCCTCCTTTCATCTTCCTCACTGCATCTTCCACTTCATTCTATGTTAAATCCTTTTCTGTTTGCAGTCCATCTTCCTCTTCCCCGATTTCTTCCTACTCGCCATTTGGGTTCAGAAGTTCTTCAAAATATTCTTTCCACATTTTCTTCAGTTCTTCCCTATTTTCTATCTCTTGTCCACTTTTGTTCACCATTCTAACATAATCCGCCTCGTATTTTTTACCATCCCATACAGGACCTTTTTTGTACCTTCACTATCCTCCATCATCTTTGTCCACTCTTCCATCCACTTTCTTCTCTTCTCAGCCACTACTCTCTTTGCCTCCTTCTTTCTTTCCTGGTATGCTTCCCTTGTTTCTAACATCCTATTTTGATACCACCTCCTAAAGGCTCTATTCTTTTCCCTTACTATATCTTTTGTCTTCTCAATGGATAAGTATAGAGAGAATATAGCAGCACTCCAAAAGTATGATGGAAGGAACAAGTAGTAAGTGTCTGGAAACCATTATACTGATGTACAGTAGAGGAGATGTTTACAGTAATGGCACTAGATTCCTTCTACAAATGTCTATGAAGCAAAACATTGATAAACTTTACAGCAATCAATGACAGGACATGTTCTCTGAGACTGTGGGCAAAGTTTATCTATAAAACTCAGCAATTTTTATAGGTTTGTGCTGTGTCTTGTTACAGTGTTACAGAGGAGGAAGAAGAGAAAAAAAAGTATTTTACTCTTGTAAGAGGATATAAGGAAACCAGAGATTTACAAGCAAAGCGAACTGATGTGAGTTTAATAATAACAAACTGATGTACATGGATGGCAATAGCAGAACCGCGCAAACTAAACATTGCGAACATGGCGCGAGTTTTAGACAAACTGAAAGCATAAAGGGCAGGTGGCAGCACCGCATACTTGATAAATAAGAATAAAACTACCAAACATTGTGGTGTTTGAAGCCATATTTTCAGTGTTGCCTTAGTAAACAAGAGTTTAGTGCTTTTCAGTCGGTCAACACGAATGTACCCAAAAGAGATGGGTTATGCCCTAATCCTGAAATAAATTACATGAGATTAATAAAATTTCAGGATTAGGGCATAACCCATCTATTTTGGGTACATTCGTGTTGAAAACTACCAAAGTTACGACACATCCCCTCAAGTAGAGGTTCATACAATCTTTACACTCTCCAAACCAGCAAACTTCAAGCAACGTTCATGTTTCATTATACTTAAACTCTTCGTGAGAAAGTCAGCAACTTGATCGTTCGTAGAGATATACTTCAAAACAAAAAATTTACACTCAAAGACTTCGCGAACAAAGTGATGTTTGATATCAATATGTTTGCTTCTACTGTGATACATCGCGTTCTTTGCCAAATTAATTGCACTTTGATTATCACAAAAGATGAACATAGTGGCTAAGTCTTTGAAGCCTAACTCGAGCAGAAATCGACGTAAGTACACAGCTTCCTTGGCGCACTCTGACAACGCCAAGTACTCGGCCTCCGTGGTGCTAAGGGCCGCGGTTCTTTGTTTTCTTGAGGCCCATGATATAGGGCATCCGCCGAGCAGGAACACGTACCCCGTGTAGGACCTCCTATCTTCTTGGCAGCTTCCCCAGTCGGCGTCGACGAATCCTTGGATCGGTTCGGTGTCTGCTTCGTAGATCAGCCCGATGTTCGAAGTCCCCTTCAAGTACCGCAGCACTCTCTTGGCAGCTTTCCAATGTTCGACTCCGAAGCAATTGTTGAACTGTCCCAGATAGCTGACAGCGAACGAAATGTCCGGGCGTGTAGTTGTCGACAGATATGTCAGCGCGCCTACCAATTCGCGGTAAGGCAACTTCAACTCGTCAGTACTGGGACTCTCATTTTTGCTCAACTTCGTTCCAGGGTCGAGTGGTGTGACTACAGGGTTGCAGTCGGCCATCTCGTAGCGTTGGAGAAGCTCTTCAATGTAACCTTCCTGTAGCATGGCTATGCATCCGGTCTGCTGGATTAGTTCGATGCCTAGGAAGTGTTTGGCCAATCCTAAGTCCTTGACCTTGAAATTTTTACTCAGGACTCTGGAAATCTCGGCGATCGTCTTTTTGAATTTTGATAGCACCATCATGTCGTCAACGTAAACGGCAATCAAAGTTATGTTATTTCCGGAACCAATTTGGAATAGACACGCATCCGATGTGGTTGGTTTGGCACCGCACTTGCTCAAGACCTCACGCAGCTTGGCATACCAGTTTCTACCAGCCTGTTTCAATCCGTACAGTGATTTTTGTAGCAAGCAGACCTTGTCGCCTCCCTGCAACTGGCGAAGCATGTTCTTGGCCTTCTCCTTGGTTTCGTCGTCAGTTCCAGACATCGCAATGCTCTCTAACATCTCCCTGAAGTTCTTCGGTTGTTTCATGAATATTTTCTCGTCTAAGTCACCATACAGATAAGCCGTTGTGATATCGTACTGTCTGAGTTTTACACCGAGCTTGGCAGCGAGACAAACCATCAATCGAATTGATTCCATTCGCGCCACCGGTGCGAACGTGTCAAAGTAGTTGATTCCATACTCCTGGTTGAAACCTTGAGCCACCAGCCAGGCCTTCCTCTTCTCAAGTGCTCCATCAGGTTTTAGTTTGTCGCGCAGCACCATCCGGCATCCAATGACTTTGGCATCACGGGGAGGATCCACCAGCACCCATGTATTGTTTCTCAGGATAGATTCCATTTCCATGACCATGGCACCATGCCACTCGTTAAGACTTTGGTCCTGTTATTGCCTCCTTGAATGGATTCTTTGCTAGAAAAATCTCCTCGTCTTCTTCTTGCTCCTCCACATCTTGGAGATTTGTTTGAAAAAGTTTCTTCGGTCTTCCCCTTTTTCGATTTCGCAGAATCTTGGGTCGACCAGGTCCTTGCATCAATTGAGGCGTAGTATCGGATGTTTCGACAGTCGTTCTATCATGATCATCCACTGGGGTCACATCGAAACCGAGGAAAGGTTCATCATCTTCTCCGATTTCGGGTTGAGAGACTGGTTCCTCCACGACAGTTGGTTGATCTTTTTCTCTTGGTTATTGCGGCGGTGGTTCGGCAAAGAACAGCTCCCAACAAATATCTTGCTTCGAGGATTCCGGGCGCTCCATCCTAGTCTCTTCCAGTGGCTTTTCATTCTCGAAGAATTTTACATTTCAGCTGATCAAAACTTTGTCTTTGTCAGGGGAGTATATGCGAAAGCCCTTGGTTTCTTTGGAGTAACCCATGAACACGCCTTCTCTGCCTCGTTGCTCCAGTTTCCCTCTTCCGGGATCCCTGTCCAGGAAGTAAACCTTGCTTCCAAACGTTCTGAATTGCGAGATGTCAGGAATCTCTCCTGTCCACAATTCGTACGGTGTTTTGCCTCCGATACTTTTTGATGGCAGGCGATTATGGATGTAATTTGCAGTATTCACTGCTTCCGCCCAGAAGCGGTGAGGTAATCCGGCATCGAACAACATGCACCTGGCAGTTCCATCAAAGTCCTATTCATCCTCTCCGACTTCCCGTTTTGTTCGGGGTTGTGAGGGACTGTGAGGCGTCTTGTGATTCCGCGCTTCTTCAGGTAGTTGTCGAACTCTCTATTCAGGTATTCCCTGCCGTTGTCAGACTGGATCACCTTTACTAGTTTTCCTTTCTGATTCTCCATCCTGGTAACGTACTCGACGGTAGCTTCGTAGACCTCTGATTTTGCCTTCAGAAATCTCACTACACACCAATGAGAGTGATCGTCGATGAATTTCAAGAGGTACCTTGAACCTCCCATAGATGGAGTCGGCATTGGTCCACACACGTCCGTGTGGATCAAATCGAGTAGCTCCGTCCGTCGATCGGATTTCTTGGGAAACTACGCCCTGGACATCTTCCCCTCGAGGCAGACTTTGCAGTCCAGAGTCGTCGATGGATTCCTCAGCTCAACACCAGAAACCCTCCCTTTTCTCACAGCTACAAACATGTCGCCCACGTTGACATGTCCGAGCCGACGGTGTAGCAATTCTAGATCAATTATTTTGGGTGATGCAGCCATATTTGCTCGTTCTTGACTCTCACTGACGTAATATAGGTTATTCTTCCTCTCAGCTCGCATCAAGACTTCTCCTTTTACGTTCACGACAACTGCGCCTTTCTTGTCAAAAATCACCTCGTGGCCGCGGTCGGTGATCTTTCCCACCGACAGCAAGTTTGTCCTGAGGTCTGTAACGTGAGAAACATCTGAGAGAGGGACATCTATCTCTTCGTTCGCAATGCGGGTAGATAAGCGAACACTGCCTTTTCCCACGATCTCTGCTGTTGAATCATCAGCCAATTTCACCACACCCCTTCGTGACTCGTCGATCTTCGAAAAAATCTCAGGGTCGCCACAGATATGTGAAGTGGCGCCACTGTCGAGACACCATATTCTGCGTACGCCACTGCTCTGAGTTGTCGTCGCCTGTAAGCATAGTTCTAGAGTGAAATTTGCCGATTGAGTATTAGAACTGTCTTTACCTTTGTTCTTCGATGGATCTCTTTGTTTAAATCTGCACTGGCTGGCTCGATGACCTTGCTTTTTGCACACGTAGCACCGGAACTCAGATCCGCCTCCTTCTGATTCACTATTGTTGTTTAGTTTGGGTGTTTGTTTCTTATAGTTCTTGTTACCTGGACCAGTCTTGTCCTTGACGAACATAGCTCCCGCTATTTCACCTTGTGTGCTCGATTTTCGTGCGTCATCCTCTTCGATGATTTTGGTCCGAAGAGCCTCGGGAGCCGGTAGGTTGTCACGTGACTCTATTGCACACCTAAAGTTCTCGAACCGTGCCGGCAGACTGTATAAACACATAACTGTCAACAATTCCGGATTGATCGTGATGTTCATATCTCCCAATTTTCCACGGTGTCGAAGAAATCGTTCAGATGGTCACGCACGTCGCCATCGTCCGCCAATTTTTGTAAGTTTAGCCTTTTCAGTAAGGTCGCCTTCCGAGCCGGTCCCTTGGATTGGTAGATCAGTTTCAGTCGTTACCATGTATCACGTGCCGTGACACAATTCTTGATTTGCTTTATTTCACTTGGCGACTTCGACAAAATGATCAGCGACCGAGCCTTTTGATCCTTCTTGTCCCACTCTTGAATTGCCGCCGCGTTTGCATTTCCAGCCGCTGGTTCTGGTTTCGTGGAATTTCCGCCGATGAATTCCCACAAATCGCCAGTAATGAGGATAGCCTGCACCTGCACAGCCCACGTGTCGAAATTGTCCTTACCGAGGGGTTCAATTCTCCCAATACTTCCGGCGTTCATTTTTGAGGTTAACTTCTGGCACGTTTTTAAACTTTACAGCAATCAATGACAGGACATGTTCTCTGAAACTGTGGGTAAAGTTCATCTATAAAACTCAGCAATTTTTATAGGTTTGTGCTGTGTCTTGTTACAGTGTTACAGAAGGTAGAAGAGAAAAAAGAAGTATTTTACTCTAAATTAAGAGAATAAATTAACAAGTTTAAAGGCATGATGTAAAAATGATCTTTGGAAACTTAAATGCAAAAATTGGAAGAGAAGTGATATATGACTACATGATAGGAAAAGAAAACTTTCAGGAAGTCAGCAATGAGAATGGGTTGAGAACAATAGCCTTTGCTAGTGGGAAGGAAATGATAGTCGTATTTGGCAACCACTGAAAGACATAAAGAATGAGACCTAGATATCACCATATGGTGTTACAAGAACCAAATGGACCATGTTGTTATAGACAGGTGGCATACATCGGACATCATGGATGTTACGAGCTGCAGAGGTGCTGATGGTGACTAATCTAGCTAGAATCCAGTAAAGACAAAAAATAGATTTGGCAACAACTGAAAAGGAAATAACAAAACACAAAGTAAAAGACCTTCAAAAATGAGAAATTGAAAGAGAAATACAAGAAACAGTTGACGGAGACCCTCTAAACTAAAAAGGATTTGTGGCAGAGAGAAGTGAATTCTAAACGGCAGATACTGAGAACAACCGTCGGTGTGAAATTGTAGATGAAACTTAAGGATGAGAAATGCTTAGCACTAATCTGTAGCATTACAACACCTAACATACATGGTTTTCCTCCCCCCAAATTACATTGTTCTGTTCACTACTGTTTTGTCCATCTGGACTTTAATCTTCCAAACCTCACCTCAAAACTCATTTTATCAAAACACTGTTAGATGTCGCGAGTGTGGGCGGCTAGGGCTAATTAATATCATGTCTTGAACTTGATCGACCAGATTGTGCCGCATGCTCTGGTCGCAAAACTTGATCTAAATGCACTTAAACAGCTTGAAGAGAGCTGGGCACTGCTAATGCTACGTAGCCAAGCCAAGTGAGACTGATGCCAACAACCAAACAAATTGAAAACCAAGGAGTGCTCCATGGAGCCCATGGGGGCAGGTTAATTTTGTTCAGTGATTGCAAGGGCGAGTACTTAAAACACCAAGACCAATTACAAGATTACCATGAAAAAACAAATTGCAATTGATTCGTCACTGGAACAAAAGTGTTGTGTATTGTGGTCTCCAAACATTTCAGTAATGTTGCTTCTATGTTTTGTTGGAATGACAAGAGTGGAGAGAACAGAGGCATTGTTACATCAAAAACCACCTTCCCCCTTTTTTTTTAATGCAACTGCCTGTTGGCATGGATGCGGGGAAGTACCCATATTGGATAGTTAACATAGTTTGTTATGCAATTATCCAAATTTGGGCTTACCTCACTCCCGCAAATCTCAGGAGACTGGAGGCAGTTAAAGAAACCTAGCTACGCAGAGCCCTCCCAAAGGAAGATGATAATGATGATAATTCTTAATTTAAAGGGCCTAACATCTAGGTTATCGGCTCCTAATGAAATGAAATGTTATGCAATGAAGATAAAAACAGTCCACTGCCAGAGATGAAAATGAAAATGGTTTGTATAAAACAGACAGTGAGCCACAACAACTGTGCTTTATTTGGATAAAAGGAGAAAAAATAAGACGATAAAAAAAACATCAAGCAAATAAGGCACATTAAAGAATTAAAATGGATATGATCACAATCTTCTTCTTCTTCTTAGCGTCATCCCGTAGGAACGGGGTCCGCTTTTTGGATCAATGCACGCCATTTCTTGCGATCTAATGCTTCGCGTGATTTTAAGTTTCTTGATCTTAAATCGTCGTTAATGGTGTCGAGCCACCGCAATTTTGGTCACCCACGCTGTCTCTGGCCGTCGACCGTTAGATGGTAGGCCGAGCCGATGACTGAACTTTGTGGTGCACGGGCAACGTGCCCATACTAACGGAGTCTCCATTCCTGCATTTTCTCATTGATTGGAGCCACGCCAGCTGTATGTCGAATCGTTGTGTTGGGGATATGGTCGAGCAGAGAAATGTCTAATGATCTTCGCAGCATCCGCATTTCCATGACATGAAGTGAGTGCTCAGCACTTCTAGGTGCTGGCCAACACTCGGTACCATATAATGCAACTGGTCTCACCATTGTGCGGTATATCTTTGATTTTAAACGGATAGGCATCTTCTTATCACAAAGAACACCGGTGACATCTCTGAATCGCATCCAAGTCGCATTGATTCGTGCTCGCACATCTTCATTCACAGAGCTGTTGCCATTCAATCGTGAGCCTAGGTATCGGAATGTATTTACCTTGGTAAGAGGAGCTCCATTAATACCTATAGTTCCAGGGGATCGAATCATTTCGAGGTATTCAGTCTTGTGGATGTTCAAACGAAGACCAAATCCTTGCAGACGATCATGCCATGTCTGCACTTGGGTTTCAAGATCCTTCCTGGAGTCTGCCGCAAGCATCACATCATCAGCGTATAGCAATGTCCATGGGACACACTTCTGCAGGTCTCGCGTTATGGAATTCATGACGATAACAAAGAGCAGGGGAGACAGAGCTAAGCCTTGATGAACCCCAACTGTCACAGGGAAGCTGTCAGTCAGTCCTGCAGGGCATCGCACGTGGCTTTTGGTGTTGTTGTACAGCATTTTTATCCAGTTTATATACATTTCTGGAACTTGATGATCTCGGAGAGCGTACCAAATCATCTGGTGTGGTACTCGATCAAATGCCTTCTCGAGGTCAAGGAAAGCAAGATGTAGTGGCCTCCTCTTCTCTCGGAATTTCTCCATCAGCTGGCGCACAGCAAAGATTGCGTCTATTGTGCCACATCCCTTGACAAACCCACATTGATTTGCTGAGAGCTGTACGATGTTCCTCAGCCTATTGTCTAGGATACGTTCGAATATTTTCATAGTGTGGGAGAGAAGTCTAATTGGACGGTAATTGGTACATTCAGCTGGGTCACCCTTACCCTTAAAGATAGGTACTGTGATACTAGTTGACCAATCTGTAGGTATTTGACCACAGAAAAATGAAAATCCACAGCCTGCTTCCAGTCTCCGACCGGGTCAGGAATGGAATGAATGAAGCCCCCATCTAGCGGCGAGGATATGAAGTGTGCCGGCTGCCGAAGCCTGTCGCACTCCTCTGGGGCAATGATTAAGTGAATGACAGATGAAATGAAATGATAGTGGAGAGTGTTGCTGGAATGAAATTGTGACAGGGAAAACCGGAGTACCCGGAGAAAAACCTGTCTGCCTCCGTTTTGTCCAGCACAGATCTCACATGGAGTGACCGGGATTTGAACCACGGACCCAGCGGTGAGAGGCCGGCGTGCTGCCGCCTAAGCCACGGAGGCTCTCAGGTATTTGACCACAGAGAATAATTGAATTGAAGAACTCTGTCAGCCAGGTGGTCGCGTTGTTAGTAAGTTCCTCAATTTTCCAGATGTCTGCAGGAAGGTCATCTAGCCCTGGGGCCTTTCCATTTTTCATGCTACGAATGGCAACTTTGACTTCATCTTCAGTGATACAAGGTACTGGTCCAGCTGTAACATTGTTGTCTGGTATTTGTGGGTGAGGGAATTCAGTGTTGAATACTTCACTAAAATACTCTCGCCAACGGTGCAGAATCATCTTGCTATCGTGAAGTCGTCGACCATTCTTATCCTTCACACACATATAGTGTTCTATATCCTAACCTGCCCTACACCGTGCTCGGGCTAGTCGGTAGATAATTTTGTCTCCGTCTTTAGTTGTCAATTGATCATATAAATGTTTGTAGTGATCTACTTTAGCCTCAGCAACTGCTCTTTTTGCCTCCTTGGTGGCTTTGTATTTCAGAAGATTCTCCTCAGTCGATGATGTTCGCAACTGTTTAAAAGCTGCTTTTTTTTCATGCACCATTTCCTGTACCTTGTCTGTCCACAACCACGTCTGTTTATCAATTCTACGTGTGCCGGGCTGTGTTACACCAAGCTCAGATTGAGCTATACTAGTTACGCAGTTGTTGAATAATGCCCAAGTATAATCCGTATTTGCAGAATCAACTGGAGGGAACACAATCTTCTCACTGAATGCCACTTTATGGTCTTGTAGCTTCCACCATTTGATTTTGGCATGACCTTTCACATAGGGTTTTCTTATGTAACCTTTCATTCTAAGATCGGTAACTAGCAGTTTATGTTGAGGGGCTAAACATTCAGATGGTATGACCTTAGTGTCTATGACAATTGGGAAATCTCTCCTACGAAGTAGTACATAGTCAATCTGAGTATTGTGCCCTCCGCTAGTGTAGGTGATCAAGTGTGATTTGCGTTTCTTAAAGAAGGTGTTAGTGATAATTAGATCATTTGCTTCAGCAAATTCAAGGATCCTGTTCCCATCTTCATTTCTGAGATCATAGCCAAAATTTCCATGGCATTCATACCCCTCGCTGGTACTGCCAACATGTCCATTAAGATCTCCACAAAGTAGAAATAGGTCTTCTTCATTGCACGTTGTAACGGCATCTTGAAGTTCGTTCCAGAATGTGTCTTTAGCTGTCTCATCACAGCCTGTCTGTGGGGCATACGCTGAAAATATATGTATACGGCGAGTTGGGGTGTCGATAACTGCTGACATAAGACGATCGGAGTAGCGATGCACAGCTGATACTTGGTTGCGAAGTTTTTCATTCACTACAATAGCGACTCCCTGGCACAATAAAAACATAAAATAGACTAAAACTAAACTAAAAGTCTTAAACTATATTAAATCAAAAAAAGTAGACACTCTCCCTCTTGAACTGGATGACGAGATCTGCTGATAGCCCGTTATCACGTAGAATAAGGGAGAGGGCAGTTTGTAAGTCCTTTGCACATCGGCCAGGTCCACACACTCCAAGAGAATGTGCGCCACAGTAAGGTGGGTGCCGCAAATACACACAGGAGGGGGGATCTTCTTCTCTCTTGAGCAAGTGGGAGTGCATAGCAATCCGATGGCCTATCCGGAGTCGACCGAGAACCACAGCTTCCATCCGGAGAGTTCGGAAGGAAGATTTCCACACCTTCGTTGTCTCCTTGAAGCCTCTCAGTTTATTGGGCAGAGGCATGGCACACTACGCTTCCACCCAATGCGACAGGATAGAATGTCTCAACTGAGAGCATACATCACTAGCAGGCACCTTATACGGTAGCGAGGGCAGTGTGACCGCTTAATCAGCAAGCTCGTTTCTTGCAATATGCAAGAATACCCCGGTTCCACCATTACACGAACTGACCAGAAGGGTGTCTACACGCTGGATCAGCGGGTGCTTCGGGAAACACGCATCGATCGCTTGCAGAGCACTCGGAGAATCAGTACACACAAGAAAGTGCTGGTGATGGTCAGATACCGTGTACTGCAGAGCTTCCAGTATGGCATAGAGCTCCGCTGTGTACATGCACAGGCCTCGGAAAGTGGGAAGAGAAACGACCTCCAATAGATGGAGGAGCCCGTGCCCGACGTAGGGCTGGTGTGCACAACCAGGATGATATCAGGGTGAGAGACATCCACGGAGCGACCTTGCTAGGAACTCAGACGATACAGGAGACAGAAGGAATGCGGAACTGCCGATATGGGTCATCCAAGCGAATCCCTACAGGGCGAGCGCACCCTACAGCCGGCGAATCGGGTTGTGAAACAAACATGGATAGCTTGGATGAAGTGGTATCTGTTGGATAGTTGCAGCATAGGTCAGCAGTATTTGTTGGCGCCTCAGGTGTAAAGGAGGTACACCCGTGAGGCGAGCAAGCTGATGACCAGGCTCGTCCAAAAGGCTCCAATCGCCAGCCTCACACCCCTGTGATGGACGCTGTCCAGATTAACAAGTACTGACTTGCTTACCGAACCATATGCTACACTGACATAACCTAACAGATAAAATTAATGCCCTATAAAGACGTAGGTGCACCGTGCAGTCTGCCCCTCACGATGTGCCGCTAAGAAACCTCAACATGTTGAGTCTCTTAGCACAGGAGGTTTTCAAACACCGCATGTGTGGCTCCCACGTTAACTTCTGATACAAAAGGAACCCAAAAAACCGGTACGTAGCAACAACAGGCAGAGCTACCTTTCCCAGATAAAGCTTAGGATAGGGATGAAAAGTGCTCTTTCGGCAGAAATGTACAACCGAGGTCTTATCGGTTGAGAAACAAAAGCCAAACCGAAAGTGTCCACCGTTCCACTCTCCCAATAGCTTGTTGTAGCTGTCGTTCAGCGACTGCCATATTTTGTGCACTATAATGTAGAGTGAAATCGTCCACATATAGTGACGGCACAACTGCTAGACCAGCAGCAGCCACTATACCGTTTAGGGCAATAGCAAATAATGTAACACTAAGTACCGTTTAATGTGGGACTCCGTTTTCCTGCACATGGTACTGCAAATATGTCCTCCCTATTCGGACACAGAATAGACGGAGGGACAAAAAAAATTCGCAATAAATACCGGCAAGTTACCTTGGAATTTCCATTGATGCAGGGTAGAGACGATGCCGTAACGCCAAGCGGTGTCATAGGCCTTCTCTAGGTCAAAGAAAACAGTGACTAGGCGCTGCTTCCGGAGAAAAGCATCCTGTATGGCAATCTCCAGTCGTACCATATGGTCGTTGGTACACCGAGACGCCCTGAAACCACACTAGTATTCAGACAGCAGTCCTCGTTTCTCCAGAACCCACAACAGTCGCCGATTGACCTTGCACCTTGCACAGAACATTTGCATGATAAATTGGTCTGTAACTCCCTGTCAAATGGGGATCCTTATCTGGTTTCAGGATAGGTATAATTACACCTTCCTGCCATTACGTTGGAAACACACATTCTAACCAGACTGAGCAAATAAAGAATGCTCTCATCCTTGAGGTGCTTAAGCATCTAGTTGTGAATATTATCCGGGCTGGGAGACGTGTCATTGCAGAGCGCCAGCGATCCGCGTAGGTCCCACTCCATGAAGGGCATGTCGTACTCCTCTGAAGCGCGGGAAGCAAAACAGAGCTGGGAGCGTTCTGCCTCGCGCTTCAAAGCCACGAAATCTTGATCATACCTAGTTATCGGAACCGGATATATCCGCAAAATACGATGAGAGATGGTTTGCAACGCGATAAGGATCTCTAACCAATTCATTATCAAATGGAAATTCCTGGTACAGTACTTGATATCTGAATTTCTGAAATGCGTCTAGTTTAGTCCACACGGCACATACCGTTCCCATGATTGTTTCTTACTGTGGCGGATAAGAATCCGTGCCCTGGCACAAAATTTCTTAAACACCACCAAATTGGCCATGGTTGGGCACCAACGATAGCACTTATGATCGCGATGACGGTCTCTTATAGCCGCTGCAATAGCTTCCAGAGGAGTAGTTAACGGAAACTCTTCATTATAGCAGTCAGAGCATACCAAAGTGCAGACGCCCCTGGAAGCCCAGTTGGCGTCAGGTTGCTCTTTTGAGTATAGCCTGAAACCTCTCATGACTGTGATGGTCAGGCCTGAGATTAGTTTCCAGTAGACAAACTATACTCGCTGCATATTGGGCTATGAGCTGACGTAGCTCAGTCAAATGCCTGTCATAACTGTTGCAATTCCACTGTAATAGTGCCATGATGTGAACTTATAACCTAGGGAAAAAGTTGGAGTAGCAAGCTACAACTTTTCCTCTGGCAGATCATCAGCCACTACGTCGACCACAATCTCCATGTCCTCATTCAAGGCCGTGGAGTGGGTCGACCCAGCGGAAGAAGTGCGATATAACCTAATTGAGTTTATCGCACGGGTGTGGGTCGTTTGGGAGTTGGCGGTCAAACCCTCAAAAAGGGGACCTAAGCGAGAAACCCTTTAGTCGCCTTTTACGACTGGCAGGGATTACCTTGGGTGTATTCGCTCCCTTCCAACCACGGGGGTTCAACTCATAAACCAACATGGAAACCTTAAAAGTATAGCCTTTTAGTTGCCTCTTACGACAGGCAGTGGATACCGTGGGTGTATACTAAGCCCCCCACCCACAGGGGAGTCCGAGGGAAGAAATGACCTCTCGGATGAAAGTATCAGCGACAACATTGGATGGCCACCACCCACCATACAACAGTTATATAAGACGCTTTATCATTCACAACATCTTGTAACTCTGCATGACACTGATGGGCAGTTCCGCCACTGAGAACTGCAATTTCCATGTATGACTCTTATTCTACTTACATCTATGTATCTTGAAGCACAGCAGGTCACACACTAACAGTTCCTAGTGCTGGTGCCTAGCCACCCTTACCCATAAACAAGATCTACAGGTGGCATTCAGTAGTGTGTGCCACGAGATTCCTAATATACATCATACTTTTCCCATGCTACAGCATTATGGGACAATATAACACAGTTACCAGACTTATGAAATGACTCTTGTATTAAAATTCTTTAAGTCAGCAATCCAAACTTTTTCTCCAACAGTACAGTATATATATTTTCTCTTTTATGTAAACAAGGGATAGCAAACATGAGCTTTCTGATTGTGCTGAAACTTAGCAGATGTGGGAAAACAAGGAAAACATCTGTTAATTATTTGTGTGAGTTTAATGTCCTAAACACTGTAGCTTTTCATACGTCAATCCTCATTTTGTATTATAATTATGGATAGTCAGGGTGTCAAATGTAAGGATGAAGTAAAAATTAGTTACTTTTTAGCTACCTTTTAGTTAATTTTAGTTACCTTTGAAGTCAAGATACGTCTGCGATCTGCAAGCAAAGGGGCTCATCACGCGGTGAAGAAAAACAACAATGAACTGTGTTTAAAGCGGTAAATAAAATTCACTTAGGGTGTTATAAAAAGTAATAAAAATACTAGATATTTATTATCAAATGAGTTTTTTCAGCTAATATCTATCGGATATATTATAATCTAATCGGTTATTTCAAAAACGTGTATAACTTGTATAATTCGTGAAAACAAAGCGATTTTATAATTGCCAAGAGGTTGCTCTGCTCTTGACCGTTTGGCGAGATTTCCTTTGTCCCCGCGGTAGATCACGAAGAAATTTATGGGTCGTTACGCGACTATAACCGAATTCTGTCTTCACAGTCAAGTACGGAGAAATATCGAGATGTTACATGATCGGCGCTGGTCTCACCCGTTTGTCGAGATTCCCGTAGTTTTCACAATAGAACACGGATAAATATCGCGATTTAGATAATCGGTATCACTTTTAGTCATTCCACGAGATTTCCACTTTGAGGTCGGCCACGAGAAAATATAGCATTATTACGTAATCGGCGCCACTTGCTGTCCGTTTGACAAGAATCCAGTTGTCCTCGTCATTGAATGCTGAGAAATATCGCGATGTATCGCAATCGCTGCCGCTCTCGGCCGTTTTACGAGATTCACGTTGTCCTCGCGATATTATGCAATCTGCGCCGCACCCGGCCGTTCAACGATTGCCTGCCTGTCTATCTGTCCTGACAGAATGGTGGAGGCAAGCTCAAGGTTGGGCATGGTTAAAATTCACGAGTAGTTATGGACATGTTGTATGGCCGGCGCTGTGATTCCCGCCGGCCCTATGCTGGAGTTCATCAGTTCAGGGTGGATCATGAGGAGAAATTAGTAACGCTGTCATTTCTAAGTGGGTTGATGCACTTCTCGCTCCCCGTACGCTTTTAAGTATATGGTCATGGGAAAAGTAGCGAGTAGGTTTCGGAATGTTTCGTGATTGGTGCCCATCGACGGGATTCCCGCAGTCCTTGGTCACAAGTTCACGATAGGGGACGGGTTTTATGATTTCACGCAACTGACGTCGATCTCGGTCCATTTGACGAGATTCCCACAGGCAAGTCGGGCGGTCAGCTGGCCGTCTTGAGGATGAATGTTCTAAGTAGGTATCAAATATTAAGAATTATTCTGAGAGGATTGCACGAATAATACGACAAGAGGACATGTTTTCTTTCGAATGCGGATCACGAATTATACAAGTTATACAAGTTTTTGAAATAACCGATTAGATTATAATATATCCGATAGAACCAAAGTTCGAAGGAAAAATCGACATATAACGGAATTTCGAATTAACTATACTGGATGTCACAACTTTACGAGACAGATTTTCAAAATAAGTTATAGCCTACGTATTTCGAAGCTTTTTCATAATTCTTTTTCGAAACTGTAACATTCCGCAATATTGCGACATTAAATTATTTTGCGTTATTTCTGGACTTCAATTTGACATAGCCTCCAAATAAATGCGAGAAATGTGAGGTTTCTGATTAGTTTCAGAAGTTTTCGCGAATAAACATCTCGCGAAAAGTCAGGTTTCCTAATAACACAGAAAAATATTTCACACAAAACTAAAAAGTCTTCTTGATGCCAAAAATATACGCTGAGCGATGTATACCACTCAGAGTATCCTCAGTATGCATTTCCTCGAGGTCGGGCACGGGGAAATATAGCTTATGCAATCGGCGCCCCTTGCGTGAAACTCGCTCCATCGCAATCTCTGAGCCTAGAGGTGCGAGTTTAAACGATTCAATCCGCCTTCAGAAAATTTTCGTTACCTGTATGTAAAAATCGTTACTTTCGTTACCCATTTGTAAAATTTGTTACTTTTTCGTTACTTTCGTTACCGGTAGACACCCTGATAGTTTGACCAAAATAAAAACAGATCAGAAATGACAATAAAGCAAACACTCACACAAACCTAAGCTATCTGATGCTTACCTTATACTTTGGAGCATGTAAAGTGCATCCGGAGGCACTCTCTTGTCATCCTTGGTGGTCACATCTTCCTCGAGATACTCGGCAGGAGGCTCTAACACCTGAAATCAAATAATGAATTACAGATTTATAAATACAAATCATCATAAACAGGCAAATTTATGGAGAGGACTTCATTTTCATCTATTTATTATTATTATTTTCTTTATTCTTACTGAGGACTCTGGTGATGCTACTTTCACCAGTTGCTGCAACAATTCACTTGCATCTATTGGCTTGACAAATGGTGAGTGAGTGAAGGAAGGATATAGGGGAAGCACTCAAGACTTTGCATGCTCCCTCTTCACCAGACACGAAAAAGAATTATTTTAATAAAAAATATTACTATAATGTATTTATTCAGTTACCAACAGCTGTAGCTACACTTGCTAACGCACATCCTCCACAGTCGGCCATCCTTGAAATGGTTTTCCTTGGTTTCCCATTTTCAACTCCTTCCACATCCTTGCCCAGTTCCATTCACCTTCATTCATTTAATCTCTCTTTAACTCCTCTCATGAGGTTGGCATCAGGAAGGGCATCCGGCCGTAAAAAACATCCGCCCCATAGACTTTCATCGCATTTCATCCCTGAGCCCATTGAGAACAGGAAAAAAAAAAGGGGGTAGACATGCAAACACCGTGTTTATTCATTTAGCCATTTATCTCTTAATAATTATTGTATTTCTGAAATAATACAGTACTGTACCTCATTCTTCAAAACCATTAATACTGTTTCATTCCCACTCTTCAACTACGATTGATTAATATTACAAACATGTCTCACTTTGCATAGTTTAACATATATTCGGTTCTCCTCCTTCTGATTTCTACAAAGGATTGTTATTCACACATCCGAATTATGTCTTATCTGATGGATATATCAATGTTTGGTTTGTTGATCCTTATTTGGAAGTAATGGCTAGTGAAACAACAAACTTCACTTTTACCTGGGATTATTAGTAAAAGAGGTATCAATATCATCTTTGTTTACATTCATTCTCATTTTAGACGGTTTTGCCTTTCAGCCACCAATCCAGTCTGCAAACCCGTGGTGTAGGGGTAGCCTGCTTCTGATGCTGGACTGGGAGTGTTGAGGTTAAGACGGACATTGGCATGTCACCGGATCCTCACTGGGCTTGCCGGATTCACAGTCAGTCTGTGTCTCATTTTGCCCATGGAGTAGTCAACCAAATGGGATGCACTCTCTAGCAGTGTGACCAGTGCTCAAGGGTCTGTTACTGAGTATGGTCACCTTGGACGATCTGGTAGACCGTGCTGCACTTCAAAAGACCTGACCAATACCATTTGGACGAGTCTCAATTGTGACCATTCCAAATAGCCAGGCTGGAGAAATAAGCTCAAATGACAGCTCTAGTGTAGAATTTGTCTAATAACCTGCATTATTGTAACAACAACATTTTTAATAATAATAATAATAATAATAATAATAATAATAATAATCATACATAAAAAACACTAAGGCATATGTTTCACAAAACTCAAGCTCTTAAACCAGAGGGAGTTAGAAGGTATGGTTTGTGCCAAAATCAACCAAATTATCTCAATAGTACAGGAAAAATCTTGCATTTTGTTTATAAAGTGCATTTAAACAAATAAACAAGACGATAGCCCGTCAGAACTGTGTCATGTCTACCCCGCACAAGAGTAAAACCGAGCGAGAGGGGCACTAACAAGTAACCTATAAGAATGCTATTAACTATTGAGGCTTTTAGAGATGCCAGGGTGCCGGAATTTCGCCCCGAATGTGCCAGTAAATCTACTGATACTGCTTCCTTCCATTTCCGCACCTTCAAATGCCAACTGACTGTGCCAGGATTCGATCCTGCAGGAAAGAATGTTAACTCTGCACCATGCAGTCAGTCTCATAAGTAACCAACCATAACAAATGAGCCTTCAAAAAAAAGAGAATTGCCCGCAGTAGTAACGAATTGCACTCTGATTTCATAAATATTGACAATTTGTTTAAAAACTGCGATTAAACTGTGCCGCTTCGAACCCGCATACAAATAAAGCCGGGGAGGTGGTTTATACACTTGCGAGCGTTCTTGCTAGTAATAATGATAATGTTAAAAGGTTTAGGTTCTTTTTAACTACTGTGGCTGTTAGAGATGCTGGAGTGCTGTAATTATGCCCTGGAGGGGATCCTTAATGTGCCAGTAAATCTACTGACATGGTGTATTTGTAAATACCGTAAGATTAGGACTGAGGAGGAGGCAGCCAAGGTCTTAAGTTAGGACCCATCCCAGCATTTGCCTGGAGTAGAAGTGGGAATCGAACACACCTCTTCTCAGTTTTGTCTCACAAGGCTGCAGGTACACTGTTCCAGCCCCCTGACCAGAATTTCATTTCTTTATAACCAACACTTTTCATCATTTCCAAAACATAAAATTTCCATTCCTGTCTTTCGTTCATTTTTTATGCAATAACGTATCAGCAAAATAACCAAACACTCTAATGCACACACCGTGACTGCAATTGGATGCTGCAAGGTAAAGGTATGATTTGGAACATCGCCACCTAGGCAGCGCGCTGCCGGTGCAGAGACGGCGGAGGTTCACTACCGCTCCTCGTGTATTTACACGGGACGCATTTCGATCTCCGCCACCGCTGCCTACGCAGCGCTTCCTGTGCGGCGTGGCCGCCCAGCCGCGCAAGGAGCGGTCTACGTCAACAAAATTATATAAGGACGGGAAATGGAGTATAAAACTGCTATCCAAAATAGCTTTTCATGGAAGTCCGCTAGATTTCTCGACTTCTCGCTAATTTGTCCATACCAAATATTCGAAAATAATTGTATATGTTGCCTTTAATTAGGACGAAAAGTAAAATATTCAAATAATACGGCCTCTAAAGAACATTTAAATGACATTTAACTTAGTTTTAGACCAATTTTATGTAACGGAAATATGTCCGAGTAATGAAGAACCACCAACACGGAGTACCGTACTAATATTTTTATTAGTACCGTATTTCCTCCTAAATAATTCCGTGCAGATATGCCAAAAGAAAGAGAAACAATGACTGATCAACATAGTAAACTTATCAAGCTATTAGCTTACTAATGGGATGCCTTGAGCATCGACTTTATTTAATTTTAAGTTCTTGAAATAACTAATTTTATAGAAATCACAAAATTGTTAGACTTTCTTTTCTTCACTAATTAAGGAATGTCGTAAAGAATGTAAATTGAAATGTAGCTACAGAGATAATTACAGACCACTTTCTGATGTAGCGGCTAGCGTTCTTGGCTGTCACCCCTGAAGTCCGTGTTCGATTCCAGGTACTGCCAAGAAATCTTAATTCTGGTCTGAGGGCTGGAACGGGGTACATTCAGCCTCGTGAGGCAAAACTGAGAAGAGGAGGGATCGATTCTCACCTCAGCCATCCTGGAAGTGGTTTACCGTGGTTTCCCCACTTATACTCCAGGAAAATGCTGGAATGGTTCCTGAATCAAGGCCACAGCCACTTCATTCCATTCCTATCTCCAAACTGTGGCAGTACAGCCATCACAATAACACAGGTTATCACACTAATTTCATACACACCTAAATATATGGGGCTATATGACCACGATGTCGCAACAACAAAAATCAATGCAATAAAATGTGAACCAACAAAATGACATAACTATTATCACTTATCGCAACGTTAGGAAAAGCTTCTGCTGGGCGCTGATGCATTTCCGCGGTGTAGATGCCATCAAATCCTCGGCAACCAACCTCAAAACCATCTCAAATTGGTCATAGTTGAGTCTGCAGTATTGTCTCTTTTTAGAAGTCTTTCAATCAATATTTTAAAGCACCCTTCGCTCTCTCGGTTTTTGTAGATATCTTTCGTCGCATTCCTGTTTCTTTTTCGCAGCAGTAGAGCTAAAATCAAGTTGTCATCGTCTTATTCTTCCAATAATCTTCTTATTTTTGCTTTGGTAGCGGCACTACTCATGATGGTCGTACCTTTAAATTACCTCAATGTAAACAGCCTACTGAACCTCTGCCGCATTACCCAGGCAGCAGGGAACGAAAGCATCACAACTGCCCATGCAACGCCGCCAGTGACGGCGAGGTTCCAAATCGTACCTAAAGATCCAAGAATTGAATCCCAGCACATACATCGGGCATCCTTAACATGATCATTCCCGATTTATTCCACACTCCCTCCGAAAATTGCTAGGTATAACCATATCTTTAATCCTAATAATTTTAAATACATAAACTGCCAAAGTCAAAAGACAGGTTATCGAACCAAATACACACCAGAGTTCATGGGACTAATGGCTCATGTTTCAAGCCCTTTTGTGGAGCAACAATAGCGACAAAAAAAACAACAATTGAAATTAAATATTTTCTGCATATTCTTTTATGAATATTTTGTCTTCGGTCATCGTTATCAGTTCCCTTACCCCACTACATTTTTCTGGTGATACCTCAACTAAAGTCACCATAGACCACTGTTCCTTATGTCAATCTTATTATGGATCCTCTTTAGCCCAGGCATATTAAGTTTTAACATAAAAAAAAATAATGTAAAGCTGAAATTTGGCATAGATGTTCTCTAGTACCCTAGTAACAAATCCTGAAAAGTCCCCATCTCTGCGGCGTCCGCGTCATAGTTTTTGGAGAGTTCAAAAGGGCTTAAATGGGGCCTAAGTGCCTAAAACAGCATTTTTGCTTCCTGCGTTCAAAATATTGATCCAAAATCAGTTCTAATGAGCTCTGATAGTAATAAGAGAAGGACTGCGTTAAATAACGCTCTTATTGGTCGTAATTATTGCCATACATTTAAACAGATGAGTAATCAAATATTTTTAGCTCTACTTTTCTCACGAAAATTTAGCTAATTTGTCATTAGCCGGGACTTATTGTGTAAACATCTGCTGATTGCGATTAAAGACCCGAAGTAAAAGTTGTAAATCACACGTGCAGCTTTAAAACGATACATTGCCCATGTTCATCCGACAAGCAGCAGCAGAGATACAGTTACAAATATAATAGTGGAAGTGTGGCAGTCGCTTTCTGAACGAACGCCCATTTACGCAGGTGGGCTCCATCTCTTCACCTTTGCTGACACCATTTTGTATCTTTAATCAAGAACTTTTAGGATGGTATTCTGCTGAATGCGATTAATGACCCGAAGTAAAAGTTGTAAATCACACGTGTAGCTTTAAAACGATACATTGCCCATGTTCATCTGACAAGCAGCAGCAGAGATACAGTTACAAATATAATAGTGGAAGTGTGGCAGTCGCTTTCTGAACGAACGCCCATTTACGCAGGTGGGCTCCATCTCTTCACCTTTGCTGACACCATTTTGTATCTTTAATCAAGAACTTTTAGGATGGTATTCTGCTGATTGCGATTAAAGACCCGAAGTAAAAGTTGTAAATCACACGTGTAGCTTTAAAACGATACATTGCCCATGTTCATCCGACAAGCAGCAGCAGAGATACAGTTACAAATATAATAGTGGAAGTGTGGCAGTCGCTTTCTGAACGAACGCCCATTTACGCTGGTGGGCTCCATCTATTCACCTTTGCTGACACCATTTTGTATCTTTAATCAAGAACTTTTAGGATGGTATTCCTTTGTATCCAGGTAAACTAGCAGAAACAGTTTGCATAGAACAAAACGAGTTTAATGCATTTAGGAGTTAAACGTACATTCATAATATGCATAATGCAAATAATAACAAAACAAAGCTTAAAAAGCTTTCTTTAGACAAAGAAAACTTGCAAAACAAGGCTTACATCGGACTCAATCATCCTCCTCATCGTCTGAGCCATCAAATGTGACTTTGCCACACGCTTTTCCACTGCAGTGCCCACACATTAAAGAGCATTCTAAACCGGAATGTACACACTCACACCGGCTGCCACAAGAGCTCTTGCAGTTGCAGGACACCAAATTGAGGAGATGATCTGGAGCAGCTGAACGAGGAGTTGTCACTGGTACTAAAGCTGAGTGTTGAATTTTCCATCCCCATTGGGTCGGGCCCAAAGAAAATCCTAACCATTCTTGAACTTGCAAATATACCCGCAGTGAATGTTGTTTGCATGCCGCCGAAGTCGGCGAAAGTGAAGCCAGCTGAAATGACGCTGTGACCGTTAGTTTGGCAATTTTTGGGCTGTATTTCACTACCCGACGTTCGTCGAGGCTTTTGCACTCGTAGAGTCAAATGGCGAACTTCTCTCCAGCTGATATTATGGCCTTTTCATCTGGAGCCGTAGGGACGAATACCTTCATTTCCTCGCGTAAAGATGCGGAATCCTTCAATATTTTCAAGGCTTGTTGTTTGATGTACTCTACCCACAGCTTTCCTGTGCGAGATTTCTGAATCATTGAAGAAAATGTGTCATGAAGCGTCTCTTTGAGACGTTGAAGGCAAGGTTATGATAGCAAGTCGTTGGCGGTGCCTTCTTAGAATGCGGTAAAAAAGCGCCTGTATTTCGTCCTCGTCATCCTTCAGCCCGTCGTTCATGTTGAGTAGCATTATCCCGACAGCCTGTTTTGTCTGAAAATGCGCTATGAGGGCCCTAGAACATGCACAGATTCGCGTTATTTTATAAAATTGAAGGCATAACGTAATCATTTTTAAGAGCGAGCTAATTGCAAGCCTACCTAGAATATGCGTGTCCAGACACCATGTGAGTCACTGACGATTTAGCGTATATTTCCGCCCAGAGCTCCTCCAAACTGCTTCCATTCATCTCGTAGCCGATTGCCCCAAGAAACGACATAAGAAGGTGAAATCCGCCTAGACGAACAACCACGTTTTTTAGTTCCTCTGAAGTGTCCGATGCGACTATCTCTGCAGCTTTCGCGTATAGGGGCTGGTCAAAGGTTACGAAACAAGTGCTTTGTTTCAGATCCGCGTACTCTCTTGCGGCAAACTTCAACGCGGAATATATAGTTGATGGATTGCTCGGTTCCAAGTTAATGAATGGCAGTGCATCAACTGACGTCGTCTGGGGAGCTGGTTGAGCATGAGCAGACAGTGACGTCTCCATAAAGCCGTTCCACGAAGCGGGTAAATTAATACCTGACCACCGTCCAGATAACCACAAGGAGTCCATCATCGACGCAATAGCCACAGAGTATGGGGCTTCCACAGTTAACTCCTGAATCTTGACGTCCTATGAACCAGGAGAAGAGGGCTCCAGATACTACGAAATGTTGAACTTTCCCATCGCCGCAATCACACCAGCATTAGGAACTTTTCGTGTACGTGGGAGATATTTCACTGTCAGGCGCTGGACCTGCGCACTTGATGCCTCCCATGCAGTTAAATGTGTTTCGCCCGTCCAATGTCCTTATGTTAAAGTCAGCGTTGTGAAAGCAAAACTGCGTG
Organism: Meconema thalassinum; assembly: GCA_946902985.2. NCBI lineage: Eukaryota > Metazoa > Arthropoda > Insecta > Orthoptera > Tettigoniidae > Meconema > Meconema thalassinum. The sequence goes on from OX336388.2 coordinate 1,217,250,295, forward strand.
AACGCTCCAGCATTCGGGATTGGACGTCTTCACGAATCGCTGAAACTTCGTACCTGTGGACGTCCGCCACATTTACTGAAAATCCAAGACTGTTTAGAAGCTGAATTAATCGGGGCTACATGACCGCGTTGTCGCAGCCCCTAAACTTAAGAACCAACCAACCTGAATTAATTGTTTGGAGTATTGTTGGCCTGCTCCGACAGGCCGAGCGCTGTCACCTAGAAACGCGATCGGGTGCCTTTTCAACAGCGGTTATGCTTTGGGACCGTAACTCGGTAACCGTTTCCCGCATAGACATGGGTAATGTAGCAATGTAAAGCTAAAAGTATGCTTTATAACTTTCATACTGAGTCTTTAGTCAATATCAGCAGTTGTTTAAAAAATAATGACCTGTTAATGACAAATTAACAAAATTTTTGTGTAAAAATGTTAAATAGTCGTTTTTTTCCGTCATCAATAGCAATAATTAGGCCTGATAAGTCCGTTATCCTACTAGTTCATTTTTATTCATTGCTAAAGCTCGCGAGAACTAAATTTGGATCAATATTTTAAACGCAGGAAGCAAAAATGCAGTTTTTCGCACATAGGCTCCATTTAAGCCCTTTTGAACCCTCCAAAAACAATGACGCGGACACCGCAGAGATGGGGACTTTTCAGGATTTGTTTCTAGGGTACTAGGGAACATCTGTGCCAAATTTCAGCTTTACATTTTTTTTTTTTGAGGATGGCCGTGTTTTTTGCATATAATGCCTGGGCTACTCCTCCTCTAGATTTTCAGTCTGTAAGATGTTCATTCATAAAGGAGGTGCCAACCTCTCCCACTAGATCTACTATCAAAAGGGCCTCGATCCCAAACATCTTGCCCCAGAAATTTCTGAACAGTAAAATCTGTAAGTATCTAATCTGCATTTATAGCAAAATTGGCAGTTATGACATGATATTGGGTTCCCTGACTGTAATTAAAAGCAATAAAAATATTTTTAAACTTTCTTAAAATTCTCGCTATTTAAGGGGTTCCTCCTTTAAATGACTTGGAACTCATTTTCTAGTTCACTAAATCCCTTCAAAGACTCGCATAAAGTACAGTGATGTTTTTGGCCTGGTAAAAAATCATACAAATTTGTATTCAGTATTTAAGAAAAGACTTTGAGGCTCAAGTTTATATTTCACTAGCTGTACCCGGCATGCGTTGCAATGCCAATCAAAGAAAGTGTTGGCGTTATAACTTTGTTTGTTGAAGTGCTATTGGATACACAGTATTTTTTTTTTCTTTTCCGGTTAACTGACTCTAAACTTATGTAAAATGTATTTACTAATTCAGAAACATTCTCGGGAGCATGCATAACAACTCACCAAAGTTTCATCGCAATTGGATGAATGGTAAACAAACGCATACGGGACTTTGTTGAAACGATTTGCGCGCCGTCACTCATTTGTTAATCTACTCGTGCGCTATTTATTGTAATATGGTTTTACTAAATCAGAAACCTTTGCAGGAGTGTACACAACAACTCACCAAAGTTTCATCGCAATCTGACCCATACGGGACTTTATTGAAACGATTCACGCGCCATCACTCATTTGTTGAATCAACTCGTGCGTTACCTATTATAATATGGATTTACTAAATCAGAAACCTTCACAGGGGTGTACACAACAACTTACCAAAGCTTCATCGCATTCAGATGAATGGTATATTAACGCATAGAGGACTTGATTGATACGATTTGCATGCCGTCACTCATTTGTTGAATCTAAACGTGCGTCACCTATTATAATATGGATTTACTAAATCAGAAACCTTCACAGGGGTGTACACAACAACTTACCAAAGCTTCATCGCATTCAGATGAATGGTATATGAACGCATAGAGGACTTGATTGATACGATTCGCATGCCGTCACTCATTTGTTGAATCTACACGTGCGCTAACTATTGTAATATGGATTTACAAAGTCAGAAACCTTTGCAGGAGTGTACACAACAACTTACCAAAGTTGCATCGCATTCACATGAATGGTATATGAATGCATACGGGACTTTATTGAAACGATTCGTGTGCCATCACTCATTTGTTGAATCTAATTGTGCGCTACCTATTGTAAAATGGATTTACTAAGTTAGAAACCTTAGCGGGAGTGGGAACAACAATTCAGCAAAATTTCATCGCAATGGGGTAAATGGTATATGAATGCATGTGGGACTTTAATGAAACGAATCGCGCGCCGTCACTCATTTGCTGAGACTACTCGCGCGCTATGTATTGTAAATTAGGTTAACTATGCCTATAACCATCCCGGGAATGTAAACAACAACTCACCAAAGTTTCATCACAATCGGATGAATGGTATATGAACACATAAAAGACGAACAAACAAACATTCATTTTTATATATACAGTATACTGATATCGCGTCAGGAGTTGGCAGTCGGGTTTGAACTGCAGGGGTCTTCCCGCTCACTGCGTATCGTGCATTCCAAAAACATTCAGATGGTCACTACTTGCTTCACTCACTCAGCACATTCCTTCTTTTAGTGGCTGAGTGTCGGCTGCTGCAATGACAACCATTGGCATGCGGCAAGCCGATATATTTAACTTAGTAATATGCGGGCCGCGCATGCGTACTGCAAGACCCCCCGCACCCCGTCGCAGCGTGTTCAACAGCCATCTCCTACCGCGATGACAGTATATACAATAGATATACAAAATTAAAAAACTGAGAGATTAAAAAAAAAAAAATCAGGCTAAAATAGACAAACGTAATACATTAAAAAGGGTATTTACAGATGAGGAACGCCTGAGAAGATCAGAGCGAATGAAGAGCTACTGGGCGACTCGGAAAGGAAACTTACTGAAGAAGAGGACCAAGAAATGACTGACTGAAGTGGTCCAATGAGGCCGTAAAAGAAGAAGAAGAAGAATAGATATACACAATTTAAAATAAAGATTGCATATCAAAAACAATATTTATACTGCCCATTTACTTTCTACTTCTGCATATATGCTCAGCAGGAGGGAGATTGTAAAATAGGAAAGCTTTATGTAGACCTATGTTTCCTTATAAAAAGTTTAACACTAACAGCAAATGGAAGACCACCAGTTGCAGGTTTTCAAAAATAAAGTGTATAGGAAACTTTTTGGACCATTTTTGATTCTGCATCTCAAAGCTGGAGCAAGCACCAATACCCAATATCATTAACTCCAGAAGACTTCGATGCACTTACTATAGATGGGAGATGATAGGATGGTCTTACAAATCTTTCAAGGAGAACCAAGAGGAAAAGGGCCAGTAGGAAGGCCACGAAGTTCCTGGAAAAATTCTCCAAACTTTATAGGCATCTGAATGTGGACAACTGGCAAGAACTCGCCCAAAACAGAGTTCATTGGAGGCATTTTGTGAGAGCGGTGTTGGATCTACGTGTCCCATAGAAGCCTTCCGAGTGAGTGAGTCTAACAGCAATTGGTCTGACCTATCCCTATCAACAATACTATTACCATGAATACCACTACTATGAATATTTTGTTCATGTGAAACAATGAACTTGCTTACTGTTTGATAATTGGCTGAACACTCTACCACAGACATGTGGTCTCTTTGACTGAAAAAAAATTGCATTGCCGATTTTGACCAATTACCGCAACATTATAAGAATGAGCACATGGCCTCTTGAGGAGAGCAAGTTACGCCATGCATTTGATCGTGTCCAGTTGTCTTGCGCAGTAAAGGAAATATTAGAAATATTAGAATTCAGCAAAACCTAGGGATAGCTCAATTCCTATGGAGATAAAATAAAAATATATGATCCACTGTAATGGTAAGCCCAAGAACTAGAAGCAGCTCTTAAGCAGTCTCAAATGTATATGCATTTTTCAGTTTAAAAAATATGAGCAAGAGAACAAGTTTATTTTTTTTAAATATTATTGATGGACTCTTTCACTTCCATTTCGAACAGATAGATCACAAGAATTGAGAATACACACCACTTCTCAAAATCATAAATTTCTGAGTTGTTTTCCCATTGAATTGAGATATCGATATAGTCTCCCAACTATGATGGCATTGTCACACCTCATACCTTGCTGGTTAACAATCTACTACAATAGAGACATTAACTGGCTATCTTCAGATCATATACCATATTAATCTTGATCTGTTAACTTCCCTTGTCACAGATCCATACAATAACAGTACTGTACCTTCAATTGCATAGGTGTAGTGTCTTTCTTCAGCTGCAGCAGTTTTCGTGCAAAGCGCATCACTAATCGCCGTTTCTTGCCTTGTCCTCCATGCACTTGACCAGAGATAGATTTCACCTGCAAATATGCACACAACCAGCATTATTTACTGTTCCACTTGAATTCAATGCATTTAGCTATAACTGTAGATCAAAAACATGATTACACAATGCATAATTCCAGCCCCTGCTCTAAACAAGGAAAGGAACCAGAGAAAAATATTTAGCAGATATATTCACTGGAAATTAGTATTTGTATTTGTATTTTTTATTCATCCATTCAATCATATAATGTACATTGTACAATGATATAGGACACGTCAATTCACAAATTATACTAATACTAATTTACAATCACAATAATAATATAGGCCTACACAAGGATAACCTTACATCATTTAGTCCTATGAATACATAAACATAACTATTGATATTCTAAAAACTCTTTAACTGAGTAGAAGCAGTGCTCCAGCAAGAACTCTTTAGTTTTTATTTTGAACTTTATGTAATTTGCTGTACTTTTAATATTATTTGGCAAATGATTATACAGCGTTATAGCTGCATGGAATACACCGTTTTTACATAGTGTTGTATTTGCAGCATGTACATGAAGATTGTTCTTTTGTCTGGTCTGGTAGTTATGTATATTTGAATTCATCTCAAAGATATCCTCGTTTCCTAAGCTTTGTTTGACAAATAATAGAAGTTCAAAGATGTAAATACATGGCAAAGGTAAAATTTTCAGTTGTTTAAACAGAGGCTTACATGTATGCAATCTAGTAGTTCCTTTCATTGTTCTAATTATTCTTTTCTGGATAATAAAGATTTGGTGAGCAGCAGGTGAATTTCCCCAAAATATGATTCCATATTTCATAAGTGAATAGCAATAAGCAAAATAAGTACTAAGAACAGTTAAAGATTTAAACATGTTCAATATGTTTTAAAAAAATGTCAATCTGGAAGTTTTGGTATTGTGACAAATACACGGAAGTCCTGTACATATAATGATAATAATAATAATAATAACAATAATACAAGAGAGAAAGAGGAAGCATAGTGTATATATGAGAGGTTTTTGGGAAAAAAGAAGAAAGGGCCAGAATAAAACATGAAAATTGATTGTGTTGTAATGCTCTCGTTATGAGGAATTAACGAATAAATAAATAAATAAATAAATAAATAAATAAATAAATAAATAAATAAATAAATAAATAATGATAATAATAATATTGGAAGTTTTAAAAAAACACTCAGGAGCAACACAGTCAGTGTCCAATTGAAGATTTGCATTACTAATCTATGTTGTATCCTGCAGTAATAAAACTGAATTGTTGGTCATTCTTCTGGAATGTTCTTAATTATGTACAGGGTGGCACACGATAAGTCACCCGATTGAATTTTGATCCTACAAAAGTATACTATTGGGGCAATAGCTTTCAAATTGTGTGCTCAACTAGTGCAGTTCATGGAAATTACTCCAGATGCACTTCCGTTTTGAGTCCGCCATTTCCGTTTGCCGTGATGGCGGACAAAAGACGGTTGACTGTTGCACAAAAGACGAAGATTGTGTTACTGTTTGCGGCGACGAACAGTGTTACATTGACACAGAGAATGTTTCGTGCTCATTTCCGCACACGGTGGGCTACCAGCCCACAGACAATACGCAGATTACATCACAAATTTGCAGGTACTGGATCTGCTTTGGAGTGTAAGCGGCCAAATGCACATACCGTACGTTTGCCGCTAAACATTGAAGCAGTTCGAGTGACTTTGACTCGTAGTCCAAGTAAATCAACAAGAAGAGCCAGTGCCGAGTTGGGAATTTCACGCCGATCTGTACAAAGAATTATTCAATCCGAGCTTCGCTTGTATCCATACAAGATGACTGTGGCGCATAAGCTTACTGTGAGAGATAAGGAGCAGAGACTACACTTTACAAGGTGGGCAATCGAGCAAGACTGAGAGGCAGTGCTACACAACACATGGTTTTCTGACGAAGCTTATTTTTACGTGGTGTTGTGAACAAACAGAACGTTCAATTCTGGACATGTGAACCTCCGCGAATAATACACATGAAAGACACCTACGAGGAGAAAATGTGCGTGTGGGTCGCGATGTCAAGCCATGGAATCATCGGTCCGTTCTTCTTCGATGCTACAGTAACCGGTGAACGCTATTTAGACATGCTGCAAAACCAGTTCTTTCCTCAACTCATGGCCACACGTCTTCTATTGCAGACACAATGGTTCATGGAGGATGGAGCACGCCCCCATACTGCCAACGTTGTGCTTGATTTCCGACACGAAAGACTTGGCCTTAGGGTATTGTCAAACAGATTTCCAGAACGTTATGAAGGAGGAATGTGGCCGCTCCACAGCCCGGACCCAACCCATGTGACTTTTTCCTTAAGGGGTTCCTTAGAGAGAAGATGTACCACAGAAAACCTGAAAATGCAGTGAAACTTAGGGCCATCGTGGTGGAGTTATGCCTCGCCATTCCAGAAGATTTGTGTCGGAGAGTCGTCACAAATGCATGTGTGCGACTTTAAGAAGTTGTAAAACAAAATGGCAGTCATATTGAACATGTGATTCATTAGGTTGTATTTCCAAGCTGTATTCTTTACTTCTACATCAATAACAACAAATGTGATATTCATGAATCAAATCAGGTGACTTATCGTGCGCCACCTTGTATCTTTTCCTTTTACACACACTATCCTTCTCATTACTTGACCCAGAGTATATGGCCTCAATGTTGCCTGGCTGTGAGCACAATAAATCCCTCGCTTCTGCTTTGCAATACTCTTGAATGTTGACGAGCAGGTATTTCTTCCTTTCTGCAGTCATGCCATTTACTTCCAACTTCTTAGGTAAATTATCTATCTCGCAAATCTTCACAATTACAGTTGGACCATCCAACTTTTGTTGACACATAATGACCCCAAGCATATTCTTTTTCAAAGTAAATTCTGTGATCTGAGGAATTTATTTCCAACCATGAGCAGTGAACATATTGTGCCCATTTGCCCAGGATGCAGAGTTGTAATCCATTCCCATATGCTCTATGAACAACCATACAACCTCTCATGCGCCTGAACTGGGCCGAAAGAATGAGATTCCTATCTCGAGGCATATCGGGCGAAAGATGCGGAAAGTGGGTGAGCCCCAGTTCAGAATGCATGCTACTCCTAACAAATATAAATAAGAAAACCAGTTTATGATAAAATAACAATTCCATCAGGATTTATTTCCTATAAGCAAATTTCAAAATAAAATGTTCATTTAATTAGCTATGAAATAAAGGTTTGGTCCCATAGTCTATAAAAAAAAAAAAAGTGTCCCTATTCTACTCTCTTATTGGGCATCAAAAATTAAATCATACAAAATTCTAACTTATATCATCCTTTTGAAAGAAAAACACCTGCTTTTGAGACCTAGAAAAACCCTCAGAGAAGTCCTAACAAACAAAGCTAGCTAGTGGCAAAAGAAATAAATCCCTGTCAAACCACAATCAAAAATAAAGTAACAACGATAAATAATAGTGAAATCGTTCCTACGTTTGCCATAGCCTTATTCCAAATTTGTTGGCATCTATGTCATAACAGAATCCAATAAAATCTAACAATACTGAAGCAAAGTAAATGTAACACTATAATAAATAATGCTATATTTCACAACAGTCCTGGCCTGATTCGTAACTGCTGTCATCCGTGGCACAACGGAATTCAATAAAGCATAATAATAAATACTCCCAACAAATTTATCAACTTAAATTGAACTCAAACCTATCCCAAATTAACCTATCACTATAATACCCATAATAATTTTAGATACTCCTTATTTACTATGTCAAATAAGACCACGGTCTATTTACAGAACCATCGTTTTATCTTTTACGGCTCTATCATCTAGTCATAAAATTCACTTACTCATTGAGAGCATATGCCATCATAGAAATCGAAATTTGATTCCTTTTAGTCGGTCAACACGATTGTACCCAATTGTGATGAGATATTCCCTAATCCTCATGACCCAATGTCTGAAGTTTTCCTTCCTTGCTGCTAAACTCACTGCTATCATTGATGCGCTCAGAAAAATTATTTAAGACTATTCTTACAAACTTTGATAATAAGTTCTTCACTTTTTGTACACAGATGCACTCATCATAGTCACAATAGGCCTGGGGCAGATGACCTCGTAGTTCCACCCCTTAAAACAACAATAACTATCTAACTAACAATAGGCCTCCAAGCTTAATGTTGATAGTCTAACATCAGGATTTTACGCTCTTCTCGATTTCCTCCTTTGTCGTATAAATTTTGTTATGCTACTTAACAGATGACATGACCAGGAAGTCGGTGGTCGACTATATACTGTATGAGAAAGAACTAAATAAGAACATCACGGACATCAAGGTTATACCATCGGAGAACATGGATAGCGACCATCGATTGCTGGTAGTGAACCTGAGAGGGAGTAAGGAGAAGAAAGGGACTGAGAACTGGAAAGACGTATAAGGATATGGAAACTGAAAGAAGGGGATAGAAGGGTCGAGTACCTCAAAATGGTAAAGGAAGGAATTCCAACAGATGAAGAAAGAGGGGTGGAAGAGGAATGGGCTAGATTAAAGAAGACACTAGTAGGTGCAGCAGAAGCAATATGTGGGAGGACAAGTAGTAAGAGGAGGTGGAAGGAAACACCATGGTGGAACGAGAAGACAAAAGATATAGTAAGGGAAAAGAATAGAGCCTTTAGGAGGTGGTATCAAAATAGGACGGTAGAGACAAGGGAAGAGTACCAGGAAAGAAAGAAGGAGGCGAAGAGAGTAGTGTCTGAGGAGAGAAGAAAGTGGATGGAAGAGTGGACAAAGATGATGGAGGATAGTGAAGGTACAAAAAAGGTCCTGTATGGGATGGTAAAAAATAAGAGATGGAAGGATCCTACGGATTATGTTAGAATGGTGAACAAAAGGGGACAAGAGATAGAAAATAGGGAAGAACTGAAGAAAATGTGGAAAGAATATTTTGAAGAACTTCTGAACCCAAATGGAAACCACGGTGAGGAGGAAGAAATCAGGGAAGAGGAAGATGAACTGCAAACAGAAAAGGACTTAACATGGAAAGAAGTGGAAGATGCAGTGAGGAAAATGAAAGGAGGGAAGGCACCGGGTGTGGATGAGTTGAGTGTGGAGATGGTGAGAGCAGCAGGAGAGGTGGGGATACAATGGTTGTACCGAGTGATGAGGACAGCATGGAAGGAAAGCAAGACCCCAGAGGACTGGAAGAAAGGAATAATTGTCCCAATCTTCAAGAAAGGTAGTAGAACAGAATGCAGAAACTATCGAGGAATAACACTGATGAGTCATTGTGCTAAGATCTTAGAGAAAGTTTTGGAAAGGAGAATTAGGACAAGGATAGAAAGAGGGATGAGAGAAGAACAACATGGCTTCAGAGCAGGAAGGTCCACAGTGGATTTGATTTTTGCTGTAAGGCAGTTACAAGAACAGCACTATGAGTATGGAACAGATCTACTGATGGCCTTCCTGGACATTGAGAAAGCATATCACAGTGTATGCTGAAACAAAGTATGGAAGTCCCTGGAGGATAGAGGAGTAGAAAAATGGACTATAAAGAGGATAAAGGAGATGTACAAGGGAAGCGTGAGCTGTGTGAAAGTGGGAGGAGAGAGATCGGATTGGTTGGAACAGAGAAACGGCCTGAAACAAGGAAGTGCACTGTCACCGTTACTTTTCATTGTGGTGATGGATGACATAATGACCCGAGTGGCACAAGTAATTGGGGAAGGAAAGATGAAAGCAATGGTCTTTGCAAGTGATTTGATGATTTGGGGAAACAAGGAGGAGCAGGTATAGGAACAGTTGGATGTGTGGGAAGGAATAATACAAGGATATGGGATGAAATTTAGCATAAAGAGTGAGATGGTGATCACAACAAGGAAGAAGGAAAGAACCACAATGGGAATAACAATTGGTGGGGAACAGCTGAAGAAAGTGGAGAGTTTCAAGTATCTGGGAAGTCTGATACAAGATAATGGAAGAAACGATAGAGAAATAAATGAGCGGGGGAGGCAGGCAGAAGCATTCCGGAGGAGTGTGAGAAGCATGTTATGGAGCAAGGATGTCCCTCAGAACAGCAAAAAGATCATATATCGGACGTACTATGTCCCTATCCTGACGTATGCCTCGGAGACCTGGGTTATGAAAGGAAGGGAGAAGAGCAAAATACAGGCCAGTGAGATGAGGTTCTTGAGAAGCAGTATTGGAGCTACAAAGATGGACAGAATAAGAAATGAGAGGACCAGAGAATTAATGAAGGAGGAACCATTACAGGATGGTATAGAGAAATCTAGACTTAGATGTTATGGACATGTAAAACGAATGGAGGAGAAGTGGATACCCAGGAGAGTACACGAGACGAAGTGGGAAGAAAAGAGACCGAGAGGAAGACCGAGAGACAGGTGGCTGAAGAGGGTGGAAGAAAGCGTGAAGAGAGGAGAAGACTGGACAAGGGTGGAGGCTGAGAGATGGTGGGAAGACAGAAGACGTTGGGGAGGCTTGTGTTCCAAACAGACCCGGCCAGTGGTTGGAAACTGTGCAAGATGATGATGATCACATATGCAGATATCTGATTAATGTGTTGTGTGTTTCAAGGGGGTGTAATTACCATTGTACCAAGTGAAGAGGTAATTTCATTAATGACCATAAGTGGATCCTCTTTTGATTGTATTATTAGCTCTCTAGGAATCAACTGCTGATACAGAGTATGTATGTCTACCCCTTATTATTCCCGTTTTCAACGGGGTCGGGGATGAGATGCAATGAAAGTCTATGTGGTGGATGGTTTATACGACCGGATTCCCTTCCTGATGCCAACCTCATGAGAGGCATTAATGAGAAATGAAATGAATGAAACTGGGTAAGGATGTGGAAGGAAGCGGCCATGGCCTGTCAGAAGGTACCGTTCCAGCATTTGCCTTGAGTTGAAAAGGGAAAACCATTTCAAGGATGGCCGACGATGGGGCTCAAACCCACACTTCTAGTGAGTCAGCAGAGAGCTTGGTCCCATGACCCAACACTGCACTTTAGCGAGTCGGTAACTGCTGATACAGAGTACCAGTAGTATTTTTTTTATTTTATTTTTTTATTTCTTTTTTCTATAACTGACTAGTACTGCATATTGACCTCATTAACTCCTGCATATGTAGCATATAAAACATAGTACATTTAAGCAATATCAACATCTCATAATTAAAATCGATTAGCTTTCAGCTCTCTGCATTCAACCCACTGTATACCCAATTTATTGAGTCGATATTTTACTGAGATCATCCAACAGTCCACATTTTAGAATTTAAACAGAATACTATTTCTCCATTCTAATTGAAAGTTCTCAAGCAAAATACATGCAGAACTGAAATTTTCAAAATATATAACTATGTTCGAGTTGTCTGGACCATGGCCTACAAGCCCGGACAACTTGAACATAGTTATGAACACCGGCCGTGAAAGCTTAAGCTGCTAAAATATATAACAATATGAAAGCATACCTTACGAAGCATCTTTCGCCCATAAAAGAGTACTTTGTCTCTCTTGCGGAAGCGAGGTCGTGCGGACCCTACACCCACAAACTCCTTTACTTCTGGCAAGAATTCTGCAACAATGGCCATAGCACTGCTCCCTGAGTTTGGAGAGACACAGAGCCAGCAGATGAGTTTACTTCACATTTATTCTGATGGAACGTCATCATATCACATAATATTGTGTGAGTTTGAAGATATCCAAAACCAAAAGATGTTCTTAGAAGAAAAAGTTGAAACTGAATTAATTCCATTGTAAATACAACCAAATTAACAGGCTAATTTGGCTGTATTGAGACGGAATTTTTACAGTTTGAAAGTGAAGTAAGACCCAGGAGCTGAAGTAAGTTTAGAAGAAAAGAAATGTTAGATTCATAGAAATATAGCTTCTCTTACACCTTAAAAGGACATATTGTTCATAAAGATCAAGTAACAATTTTCATACCAAGTCTCCCACAAGTCCAACCCCTCCTCCACGTGGTGGGAGACGGGCAACGGCATGAAGTAGGGGATTGCCTGTAGGGGTGAAGTACAGTGGGGACTTTGTGTGCCCCGGGACCGCTACGGTAGCTGTGAAGGCTCTATGGGAACCCTGAAAAGTGACGGCTGACGGGGCTCTGGTGAAGCTACGATAGGCCTAGCAAGCCAGTAGTGGATATCATATTTGCTTTCAAACCAGGAACAGGCCTCGGAAAGGACGGATGCAAACGACGACGACCCGGATATGCTAATGGACTACGAGTTGGGACATTAAACATACAGACACTGACAGGAAAAGTGGAGGAGATTGTAGATGTGATGGAGAGAAGAAAACTGGATGTACTGGGCTTGGCAGAAACAAGATGGAAAGGAGAAGGTCGCAGAGAACTGAGGAAAGGGTACCGGTTGTACTGGAGTGGGAACAGTGAAGGAAGGAGCAGCGGAGTAGGAGTAGTTGTGAGAGATGGAATGAAGGAAGAGGTAAAGGGAATAAGTGACAGGATCATGAAGATCAGAGTAACTGTAAAGGGAAGAAGCCTGGAGATAGCCCAGGTATATGCCCCTCAAGTTGGATGTACAGCTCAAGAGAAGGAAGACTTTGAGGAGGAGCTACAACAGCAGTTGAATGGTCAGAGCATCATTGTCATGGGAGATTTGAATGCACATGTAGGAAGTGAAAGGCAAGGATATGAAAATGTATTGAGAGCAGAAGGATAGGGTAGCAGGAATGAAGAAGGGAGAAAGTTGCTGGATTTTTGCAAGAGAAACGGTTTAGTGGTAGGCAACTCCTGGTTCCGGAAGAAAGAAAGCCACAAGGAAACGTGGTACAGCAGTGATTTAACAAAGAAATCTTTGGTAGATTACATGCTGTACGACTGGGAAATGAAGAGAAGTGTCAGAGATATAAAGGTAATACCATCAGAGGCCTTAGATAGCGACCACAGAATACTTGTAAAGAACCTGGGCGTTGTTAAGGATAGCAAGAGGACAGAGTACCAGGAAAGGAGAATCAAAGTATGGAAACTCAAGGAAAAGGAAGTCAAGGAAGAATTCCAGAAGATAATAAGGGAAAGGATGCCAACAGACAATCCTAAAACAGGGGAAGAGGAATGGAAGCAATTCAAAAACACAATGGTAGAAGCTGCAGTGGCAGTATGTGGAAGAACAAGCAACAGAAAGCGGTGTAAAGAGACACCATGGTGGAATGAGAGAGTAAAAGAAGCTGTGGGTAGGAAGAACAAGGCTTTCAGAGTGTGGTTCCAGGAAAGAACTGATCTGGCAAGGGAAGATTATAAGATAAAGAAGAAAGAAGCAAACAAGATTGTCACAGAGGAGAGGAAGAAGTGGATGGTAAAGTGGACAGAGATGATGGAGGAAGACAGCAGAGGAAATAAGAAAGTTCTTTATGGGATGGTCAAAAGTAAGAGAAGAGGTCTGCGAGAGGATGTGGTAATGATGGACAAAAACGGAAATGAGGTACACAACAAAGAGACACTCAAGACAATGTGGAAAGAGTACTTTGAGGATTTGCTGAATCCAAATGGTCATAGGGAGGAAGACAATGTATTGGAAGATGGAGAAGACAACACAGGTATGGAAAAGGACCTGACTTGGAGAGAACTGGAAATGGCTATAGACAAGATGAAAGGAGGAAGGGCACCAGGTGTGGATGAAGTGAGTGTTGAAATGGTGAAGGCAGCAGGAGAGGTTGGGAAACAGTGGCTGTACCGTGTGATGAGGGTGATATAAAAGGAGAAAAAGACCCCAGAAGATTGGAAGAAAGGATTAATTGTCCCAATATTTAAGAAAGGAAGCAGAAAGGAGTGCAGAAATTACAGAGGTGTCACACTCATACCTCACTGTGCCAAGATATATGAAATGATATTAGAAAGTAGAATACGAGCCAAATTTGAGAGAAAATTGAGAGAGGAACAGTATGGATTCAGACCTGGGAGATCAACAGTGGATTTCATATTTTCAGTGAGACAGCTCCAGGAACACCACTACGAATTTGGAGAGGATCTGTTGATGGCCTTCCTGGACATCGAAAAGGCCTATGATAGTGTGTGTAGGGAGAAGGTTTGGAAAGCAATGGAAAATATGGGAGTGGAAAAAGACACTGTAGGCAGAGTGAAGGAGATGTATTGTGGAAGTGTGAGTTGTGTGAAAGTTGGAGGTGAAAGAACAGACTGGTTCAGACAAACGAGTGGCCTGAAACAGGGTAGTGCGCTGTCACCCCTTCTCTTTATTGTGGTTATGGACGAGGTAATGACACGGATAGCAGGAAAGATAGGAGAAGATAAGATGAAAGCAATGGTGTTTGCAGATGATCTCATGGTCTGGGGAAACAAGGAGGAGGAAATTCAGGAGCAACTGAAGGCTTGGGAAGAAACAGTGGGAGAGTACGGATGGAAGTTCAACATCAGTAAATGTGAGATCCTGTTAACGACCAGGAAAAAGGACAGACCAATGAGTGGAATAACACTTGGAGGTGGACAGTTGAAGAAGGTGGAAAGTCTCAAGTACTTGGGAAGTATAGTGGAGGAAAATGGGAGAAATGACAAAGAGATTACGGAACGTGGCAGACAGGCAGAAGCGTTTCTGAGAAGCATTAGGAGCTTAGTGTGGAATAAAGATGTCCCACAAAAAAGCAAGGAAGTGTTATACAAAAGCTACTATATCCCGATACTGACCTATGCTTCAGAAACGTGGACAATGAAGAAAAGAGATATAAGCAGAATACAGGCAGGTGAAATGAAGTTCCTGCGAAGTAGGATCGGAATAACAAGAAGAGACAGGGTGAGGAATGAAAAGGTCAGGGAAATGGTGAAAGAGGAGCCCTTGCAAGGTAGGATTGAGACATCAAGACTGAGGTGGTATGGACACTTAAAGAGAATGGATGAGAATAAGATTCCCAAGAGGATACATGAGATGCAGATGCAGAAGAAACGACCAAGGGGAAGACCAAGAGATAGATGGCTGAAAGGAGTGGAGGAATGTGTCAAGAAGAGAGGCGAGGACTGGACCAGAGTGACAGCGGAGAGGTGGTGGGAAGAAAGAACTAAGTGGCGAGGCTTATGTTCCAAACAGACCCAGCCCGGGGCTGGAAACTGTACAAGATGATGATGATGATGATGATGTGGTAGAATTAGTGACGAACCATTTCGTCAATAGCACTCCAAAGGTTAAGCCAGATAATAAAATTACAAGCACTTGTTTGAGTATGGCATTTTTCTGATAAAATGTGTTATTATAGGCCCAGGTGTGTGTAGTCTACAGTATCTGGGTCTACGTCTGGGGTAGGTGCCCCGAAACAACTTTTGAAATAGGGCACCAGGACTGTGAAAAACTCCGGGGAAGAGAACCTCACTCAGGATAACTGCAGTCAGCGTCAGGACTCAAACTTTGGAACTCTGTACACTCGTCTGTTCAGTGCACTATGAAGCATGCCAAGACCACTCAACTACTAATATTCATAACAAAATTTTCTACTGAGCGTGGCACTCTGGCTGTTGGCATAGCAGAAAAGAGGAGAATAGAAGCATTTAAAAATAATGTGGTGCTACAGGTGAATGACGAAGATCAAATGGGTAGCTGGAGTAACAAATGAAGAGGTATTAAGACGAGTATGAGAGCAGAGATGTTTCTGGTGACTAATAATGAACAGAAGAGATAGGTTGGTAGGACATACATTAAAGACACCCAGAAAAAGCAAACTTCGTTACAAAAGGAAAGAAAGTTTGCAGTTATACGTGACCGTTAATCTCACGATCATGAGCCACGGGACCTCCTTTTAAAGTGGAATCCGAACTGCAGGACATGGCATTTCACTTTGAAAATCTCACATGCATTGACCGGGAATCGAACCCGGTATGCCGTAGTGAGAGGCTAACAGCTTGACCACTGCGCCACCACACAAGGTCGAGGACAAGAATTAAAGGAGTAGATCAAGGTTAGAATATGTTAAACAGATTGCCTTGGTTGTACGGTCTGGTACCGTAGCTTAGAGATGAAACTATTAGCTCAGGACAGGGAGCCATGAAGAGGTGTACCAAACTAATCAAAAGACTGAAAACTCAAACAACAACAACAACCACCACCATCATCATCATCGAAGAGTGAAACAAAATCAGGGTTTAATGATGTTAACACTGTTTTCAAAGACCTAATTATTCCAGGAATTTGAGGAGCATTTCAAAAGCTGCAGCCCCATCAGTTCTCTTCCCTGGATACGCCCCTGCTAGGTGTGAAAACTATACAGAGTCTTTCATATAAAGTAAGAACGGCAAGCGGTAGTTTTGTCATTCGGTGCTGCGTTGGCCTTGGCCGAGCTTGTGGTGCGCCACGGCCCCCTGCTTTAAGCGTGTGTACAATCCTGTATGAAATATTACCTTATAAAAGATGTTGGAAGTGTCGTATTTCCTGGGTTATACAGGCATTGTATCTGGTAACCACATTCTGGCTGACGTGAGTGAGTTCTGCCACTGTAATATTTCTGATTTTTAATTTTATGCTAATTTACAATTACGTGAATCTGTGCTAGTGAAGGTGGCACTTCATCAGGAAACTGCTGAACAACTGAATCACGTACTTAAAATAAGTTTTACATACAAAAATACGATGTTGTAATGATAACTGTTTAGGGGCAGACGACCTCGTAGTTCCGCCCCTTAAATAACAATAACTAATGATAACTGTCTAATGTTAACATCTGAGGTTCCGACTGGCGACTGAACACCTGCACGTTTATTGCAAGTATTATGCGCGCGCTTTCAATACTACAGCAGGGGGCCGTGGCACTAGAGCAGCGGTTAACAAAGCCGCCGCTCACCATTGTTACTTTATATGAAAGAACCTGTATAATCAAAAGACAAAAGACCACCTGTCCTTGTGGCGTAACGGCTAGCATTTTGGCTTTCGCCCCAGAGGTCTGGGTTTGAATCCCGACTGAGCCAAGATTTGAGGGCTGAAACAGGGTACACTCAGCTTTGTGAGGTAAACTGAGAACAGGCAGGTTCAATCTGCACCTCATCTATCCTAGAAGTGGTTTTCTGTGCTTTCCCACTTCCACTCTGGGGAAATGCCTAAAAACGAAGAGTTATTGATGCCAAAATTTTGTTGCAAGTGACCCGTTTCATCATTCAAAACACTTGGATGAATTCAGAATTGCCACTTATCTGTATATATGTATAAATGTATACTGTATATTGGCATCACTCACAATCTTATATGAATTATACTGATGTTTCCATCTATACAACACGATTGATTCAAACGACGCACTATCTATACAACACGGTTGATTCAAACGACGCACTAACTGGTTGGCACCTGATACAAAATTCACACTCCATATTTTGGAAGAAGATTTGTTTTACACATTTAAAGCAGACTGCGTTTAAAATGTTTGTTGATATTCGGCACTTGTGTTGTAAATTATTTAATTGTATATATTTTTGAATTTTCAATATAAAGCCCAATATTTTATTTACACATACTATTACAAAATGTCTTTTCTAACCGTATTTTGAAAATTTAGTGTAAAGCCCAATATTGTATTTTATTTATTTACAATTAATATTACAGTGTAAGGATATCCATTTAATTATTCAAATTCATTCTTTAATTACAATTTATAACAAACATTTCACATCAAACATTAGACTTAAGTACAACTATAGTATTTTAATTTTTGTTCGTAATTAATTTCATTTTAATTGAGCTGAAGAAGACCTCAATGCCAGCTCGAAACATGTACAGTATATAATAGATATATTTGTGTGAGTATTGATTGGTGTATAATTTAAACGTTTAATTGGGCATTGTGGTTGTTTAGCCCTGTGTACTTGGGTGTGTGTATGTGTGTGTATATATATAATATGCATGTATGTATGTATATGCATTTATATATCATTTGTCTGATAACATGCATTGTTGTGGTGTCGGCAGTTGAATCAAGAAAAGAAAATATGTCGAAACAGAAACAGCACTCTTTACTGAATCGTCCTATGAATTGCAGAAAGAAGTAAACCAGTTAAACAAGAAAAATAAACGTTTATAGAATGGAATAGGCTCAGAGTTAAGACCAGGTTGTTACAAACTGCTTTAATGAGGGAAAACTAAACTAGTCCAGAATCTAGAAGCAAAGATGCATGCCAATATACAAGGAAACATCAGCTGAGTTTTAACGTCTTCAAGGAAGCTTAAATAAACTGACTGTTGAATGCTGACAACAACAAAAAAGACCTCAATGGACTCAAGAGAACTTCAGCAAAGTCCTTGATCCTCGTCGAAGAAATCTCATAGGTATTATGCAAGTGTCAGGGCTCTCAACATTAAAAGGTGGGTTTCAAACTTGTTTCAGTGTCATCCAGGGATTTTAACCGACATAATAGAATTAATGAGAACTCAGACAAAGAGATATTCTACTAAGGTGCTATTATGTCTATAAAGCATTGATAAGAGATACCTGTTACATTCAAGAAGAAGACAATTTTCGGACCCCATAGCCATTTACAGGTTGTGATGGTTCATTGACCGTAGTAGTAGTTCTTTACATTAACATAGCTTTCATATACTAAGTGCCGGACATCAAATGTGATCTAAGTTTTCCTCTAAACATATCACATTTAAAGATTGTATAAAAAGAGCTTTATTTAATATATATTAACGCAAATAGGAAATTTCTAAAGCTAACTGATAATAGGGGATCATGGAAGTGACTTATTTTTGCAAACAGACAAGATGCTGAAAGGCCAAACAGTCTCAAAAGAAAAAAATGTATGTATACAAATAGTTAATATTACTCTTGCATGTGTGCAATCGAATACTGCTGCCAAGCACTGTACTCCATTGTGACGTTATGCACAAAAGCAGTTTCTCACAATCAGCAGATTGCTCTTCTATTTACCTTGGGAAGTACAATGTTCTTCTTGTCCCTTTTACACCCATGAAAGGTCAATTTTTCTCTTCCTTTTGAAACGTTTAATTTGATGAGTTGATAGACTAACAAATAAGCCCTTGAGAGCCCAAGTGGTGCAACTCCTCTCGGAATGTGTTAAATTTGTGTGATAACCTGTATTTTAGTGGGGACTGTAGTAGTGTGTGTAGCTGTAATTATTAGGGTTGGGGATGGGGTAGGTGCCCCAGGACATGAAACACGGTACTATCTTGGCATTTTCCTGGAAGGAGTGTGGCAAAACCCAGGCGGAACACCATACTCAGGATACCTGCTGTCAGCAGTGGAATTCAGACCTCTGATCTCCAGACTTGCTGTAACTCCCGGTCGTGTTCATGGTGAGTGATTTAACGTGCACATTGCAGGGTAGTCACATATTATATACAGGCCGACAGATTTGAGCCCAGATGTATCGGGAAAATGCTTATGTCTATCTAAGACATGGAGGTCAAGAAAAAATAATTTCCTTCCAAGGAAATAATCCAATGAGTTTTCTCACTGTTGTAGTTTGTAACCTACCTTGATTTTTCCATTTACGTATGACTGCAAGGATAACTCCCACGCAAAGTAGTACCACAACAATTCCAACTATCAGAAATAAAACCTGAAAATAAAAAGTATGAAATTACAAAAAGTCAATTAGTACATCCAAAATGTTTGGGCATGTAGCCAAATTTTAAAATTAACATAGGCTTTGGCAGATTGTGGCAGACAATGTGGTGTCTTTTTCAAACAGTGCATAATAATTATGATTTCTGTATACCTCTTTGCATCATAAGACTTGGAATTGATAGTTTTCATTCAAATTAAAAGAGATGAATGAGCAGACATTCACTTAGTTCCATAAAATGCAATGAAAATATACATCTTTGATTAAAATAGCATGTTAAATTCTGTGGGTTTAGACTTTAAATACAAACACAAACTTAACCTGGGTCTTATGCCCCAGACCCACTTGCTTGTAGTTAGTTATGATTGATTTAAGGGGTGGAACAGTGAGGTCATCTTGTAACGTGTTTTTCGTGGGGTTTTATGCAACTGGCATAAGTCAGTAGGAAGCCATTCTATATTTATTTACGCGGCAAATTGTTCAGCCAAGACAATTTTTCATGGTAATTTATTATTATTATTAATTTATTATAATTATTATTAAGGTATTTTCGGAGCATTTTATAAAAATTATTAGCATTCAGATAGGTTTTCTATGTCTTAGAAAACGCTATCAAGCAAATTATTACGAACGACGATATCATAGAAAATTATCTGATTACGGAATTTTACGGAGTTTTTGTCAGTTAGGGTATTTGAGAGAGATGACTCACTGGGATTTCAAGTACACGCTGAATCTTGTCGAGAAGCATGACGCAATCTTGGGTCGCAAGGTCTAGAAAAGGCGAATTGTTGAAACGGAAATCGACTTCTCCCTCCCGCGGAGTGTAATGAGGAAGGAGTGGGGATCTAGCGCGTAGGGTGCAGCCAATCAGTAAGGACGACGTAAGCTAGATGTCGGTACCATGGTGGGGGAGCCAACGTGTGGATATATCGTTCGACGCGCCGTGAAACGTGGACTATCTGTGAAATACTTGAGGAGTATGGATGCGCGTGCGAGTCGCTCCGATGTTCAGTGGAGTTAGCGACGAACTTTTGTAAGACTTGGTTGTACGAGTGTTTGGGTCCGAGGTACGGACCATAGAATTATCTAATCTACCAGAATATCATCCAATTCCGACGGAGATGACGACGTCCAGGAGACTGTGGGAAGCTCACAACATCATCAAGAACGAGGGAAATGCCTTGGCAATTTCCAATGGTAAGCGCAAATGACGCAGAAATACGCAATCTCTCATTTTTCTTTGTTTTACATTTCATATTTCAGTAACTTCATAGCTTGGAAATAAGAGTAAAATCAATTTATCAGACTCCGTTTTCACGTAATTTTCTATCGGTAATATTCAAATCACAACGCTCCAATTTAAATTTTATACTTATTATTTTTATTAATTTTGCTATACTTGTTTTATATAATAAATTAATTTCTTTTACAATGCAATCTTTGCTTTCAGTAGGTAGCATTAGATATAGACCAATTCCTTCTCCTGACTGTTTGTTGGGTTAATGATCAAATCATACCACGATCTGAGTGAATAGAGTCTTGAATGTGTTCTGCCAGAGCTAGACGTTGTTAAATACAAATTTAGATTTCAACATTGCATTGAGGTCTTGGCGCCCATTAAAACAACATAGCTTAGGCAAAGGTAAACAGTTACATTTCTCACCCAACAGTTAGGAGCTAGCAAAACGTTTCATTTGTCGCCGACAACTTGGGGCTGAAAACCTAATAACATTTGTGGAAGGAGAAGGGTATATATTTCTGTGCCTGTATTTTGGGGGTTATTTGTCTTTATCAGTGTATATCATTATGGGGGATGAGAAAGAAAGACAGATGAGGCTACGTAGTGGTCATCAACGGGAAAGTGATGATACGAGCAGTATGTCGAGTGATGGTAGTACCGGGGTAGCGGAGGTAAATCCCGATACTGAAACAGGGAGTGTAGGCGGCCAACCAGAATTAAAAACTTTACTTCTCGAGTTCATGTATCAGAACAAAGTTAGTAGTGATGCCTTAAACGCAAAATTAGAACAAAACAGTAGGGAAAATAAAGAAAGTACAGAAGCTTTAAATGCAAAGTTAGAACAGAATAACGCTAAATTAGAACAAAACAGTAGGGAAAATAAAGAAAGTACAGAAGCTTTAAATGCAAAGTTAGAACAGAATAACGCTAAACTAGAACAAAACAGCAGGGAAAATAAAGAGAGTAATAGGGAATTGAGCGATAGTTTAAACGCCAAATTAGAACAAAACAGTAGGGAAATGAGTGACAAATTCGAACTGATTAGAGGTGAGATCAGGGGGGTGATGGAAGAAAAGGCTAAAGAGATTATTGCAGATGTAGACAGAAAATTAGGAAAAGTACAGGAGGAGTTGGAAATTAGAATCAGTACACAGGCTGAAAATTTAAAAGAACTAGTGCAACTGGAAACACAGCAGGTCAAAAAGCAATTGGGGGGAGAAATTGACAAAATTCAGGTAGCAACTAAAGAGGTTAAGGAACAGCTGGGGGGTAGAATTGAGAAAGTCCACTCACAAATAGTTGCAGAAGTAAATGATTTAAGAGAGAGTAATAAAGAGAGCATTAGCAAGATTGAGGAGAAACAAGCAAAGCTATATGATAAAGTAGAAGAATCAGAAGGAAACATTAAATTAACAGTAAACAGTATTGAGAGGAAGGCTGAGGAGAAAATCGCAGAATTAGAATTAAAATTAAAAGCTAGGATCAGGCAAGAAAATAGTCAGAATAGGCCAGTTTTTGTGAATAGCACACACAGGGAGGTAGAACTGGGTAAGTTCAGCAATCGACAGGGGTGCCCAATGGAGTTCATGAACACTATAGAAAATAAATTCGGGGAGAGGTTGGAAAATGGTAGTATTGAGTGGTGCCAGGTAGTTGAAATTTTAGAACAAGTGTTTGTGGGGGAAACGAGGAATTGGTTTGCTGTCTACAGAGACAAGTTTACTGATATGAATGATTTTAAAATGAAATTCTGTGAAAAGTTCTGGAATGAGGTTATTCAGTCGCAGCATCGTGAGGGAGTAGTGTGTGGTAAATATAACCCTAAAGGAAGCTCCACCATGACCGAATACTTTTTAGGGCAGGTATTAGTGTGTAAATATCTGGATGGGTTGAAGGAGGAAAGTGATGTGGTAAGGTTGCTACTTAGGCACTTTCCCTATAGGATCAAGGAGGCTGCTTGTATCCAGAATGTAAAGACTATATCACAAGTAGAAAATTTGTTAAGCACATTTGATGCACTAGGGAGAGGGGGTTATGAGGACAATTTCAATCGGAACCAGGGTAATAATAATAATAGACCTAATGAAGCCAGGCATCAGGAAGTTCAAGGGAACGGTGGCGAAGGGGCCAACGCTCAAAATAGGAATAATAATAATCAGCTAAATCAGAACAGAGGAAATGGCTATGGGAATCAGTATCAAGGGAGGAACAATGATTTCAGGGGAAATCAAGGGAGGAACAATGATTACAGGGGAAATCAAGGGAGAAACAATGATTTCAGGGGAAATCAAGGGAGAAATTATAATGACAATAATTACAACCAGAATAGGGGTCAAGGAAGAGGACAGCCTAGTGGTAGTAATATACAGCAAAACAATGACAACACAGCCCAGAACATCCAGACCAGTTCAGTAGTTAGTAGTACTACGGCCAGCTGTAGCGGTTCTTTAAACGCGAACCAGGCTGCGAAGTAAGGTCAGAATCTCAGTCTGTAGCATGCCCTGTCCATACAATTATACAGGAACCCTATGACCTAAATGTAAGAAATGAATTATTACATGAACTAAATGATGAAGGTATTATTCAGGAAGTGGTTAGTAAGAGCCCCATAGTTAAATTTAACGTGTCCGAGGCGTACACAGATGTTTTAATTGATAGTGGTTGTATGAAGAGTTGCATAAGTAGTGCATTTTATGATAAAATGAAAGGAACTGGAGTAAATTTTGAGGAGATGCCAATTAAAAGCACTTTTGTTATCACAGCTGTTGGGAAGAGGTCTAAAGTAATTTCTAAGCAAGTTTTAGTAGACATTAAAATTAATAATCATGTAGAGAAGCAGATTTGTCTTGTAATTCCAAATTTAGTATTCAGTGTTATCTTGGGTTCAGAGTGGCTAAGTAGAGTGTCTGGTAACTTATGTTATGATGTAGGGAGTTTGAAATTTAAATGGGGAGATTCTGAAGTAGAAGTAGCGTTCAATGACCATATTCAGAGAAGTAGTATTGTAGGTGTGATTTGTACTTTAAATGAGATATCGCCAGCCGTAGAGCGGGGTTCTCCATGTTTTGTGGGCAGTGTGATTACGAACGGAAGTCTAGAGGACTCGTTACGTGAGGCTGCATTTCAGGGAAATATAGAGGATGAACAGTGTGTTCGGCTCTATGATGTGTTATGGTGTAATAGGAGAGTTTTTGAGGATCGCATTGGTATGGCCAATTGCTACACACATTCATTGAACGTTATTGATAGGTCAGTATTCACAGGACATAGATATCCTGTACCTTTCGCTTATCAGAGTGCAGTTGAGGCACAAATTAACCAGATGCTTGAAGATGGGATTATTGAGCACTCGAACAGTCCATATGTTAATTCTTTGATAACGGTACCCAAGACCGACGGCACTGTTCGTATTTGTTTAGACGCTCGTTTGGTTAACAGTAGAATTAGTTCAGATCAGCTGAAATCTATGTCAATAGAAGAATTAATGCAAACATTTGAGGGGAAGAAGTATTTCACTTGTGTAGATTTGAGTTCCAGTTTTTGGCAAGTGCCACTTATGTACGAAGATAGACCATTTACAGCTTTTAGTCATAAATATAAACTTTATCAATTTTGTAGAACACCTTATGGGTTAAAGAGTAGTTCAGCAGCTTTAATTAGGGCTTTAAACATCGCATTAGGGGATGACACAGGAGAGTTTGTAACCATTTACATAGATGATATGGTAATTAGTTCACGCAGTTTTGAGGAGCATCTACGTCATTTAGATATAGTTTTTCAGAAGTTAGATCAGGCAGGGTTCACTTTGAAGCTGTCTAAGTCGTCATTCTGTCAGTCAGAAGTGACATTTTTAGGTCATAGAGTGTCGAGTAGAGGTGTAACACCAGAGGAAAGTAGGGTTAGCAGGTGTGGACAGTAGCAACAGGGCATCGTTACAGACACTGAGAAATAGGCTAGGTAGAGCAACGTGAGGACGTTCATTTAAAGGGAGCCACTTGCAAGGTTGGAAGCAGGTGACGCAGAAACATTTATAGTTTCCAAACGTATTGGCAAAACAGCATATGTGCTGGAGAATAGTGAGGGAAACAGATTATACGGGACGTATAATATACATAGTCTACGAAAATATGTGTCATAAAGTGAGTGTGTTTAGCTGGCGAGCCAGCCTATCAAATGAGTAAGTGTGGTATTTGGTGCGTGGGAGGATCTGGTCTTAAGGCAGGCGTATCAGAAGTCACACAGGGGGGTAGTATGTAAGTAAATGAGAGTTTTTAAGGTACAGGGAAATATGACGGGATTGTCGGATGCTGTTGAGCACTAAATTGTCTCGATGCACCAAGGCCATTTTGGCAGCGCTGATGGGTTCCCATTTATCTCCAAGAGATAGGGGAGCGCTTGTATAGGGCTTGTTAGCTTAAGGCGTCCACGAGATAAAAGATGGGCCATCAGAATGCGAGACAGTCCTTCATGAAACTCATACATATCAGCACACGTGATTTCTGTTTACGGCCTCGCCATGTAAGATTTGTAAGTGTGTAATTTAAGATAATTTGTACAATGGTATTATTTGTGTGAGGAGAAATGGTCTGTGTTGAGAACTAGTATTAAGTAGAATATGGTTAAAGGGTACTTAACAAGGGCGATTACGGCACAGAAATATTTGGTGTTATATGTAATGCGCATTTACTGTTTTTTTTTCAGAAGTCAATATTAATTTAATCTACTTTAAGGAGAGATTAAGTATTATGGTCACGAGGCGCTGCCACAATAGTGTGATCGTGTGCTCAGTGATAAGTGAGATTAAATTTCACCATAAGGAGGGGACCTCCAGTGAAATTAGGGAGTTCTATGGCGATATAAATATATCAGAACACCTTCAATGCGTGTGATATGACATCATAAATACATAGTGCTCACACATTTATTATGTCTATTTCTCCAACATAGAGGAATTTGAGAGGCGGAAATATCCGTGGAACACTATTTTATATGAGAAACATTGGACTGGTTGCAAAGTGCAATCCATAGTGACAACAAACTTTGACGCAAAGTGCGTGAAGAAAAATTATGAGTGTATATATCTGTAATTTAGGGTGATTTCATTTATGTAATATGTATTTTGGATGGGGTTTATTAACGTGTCTGGGATAATCGGATAATGGACCGTCGTCACGGTAAATCATCCGATGATCCGAGGCGAATATGTAACGTGTTTTTCGTGGGGTTTTATGCAACTGGCATAAGTCAGTAGGAAGCCATTCTATATTTATTTACGCGGCAAATTGTTCAGCCAAGACAATTTTTCATGGTAATTTATTATTATTATTAATTTATTATAATTATTATTAAGGTATTTTCGGAGCATTTTATAAAAATTATTAGCATTCAGATAGGTTTTCTATGTCTTAGAAAACGCTATCAAGCAAATTATTACGAACGACGATATCATAGAAAATTATCTGATTACGGAATTTTACGGAGTTTTTGTCAGTTAGGGTATTTGAGAGAGATGACTCACTGGGATTTCAAGTACACGCTGAATCTTGTCGAGAAGCATGACGCAATCTTGGGTCGCAAGGTCTAGAAAAGGCGAATTGTTGAAACGGAAATCGACTTCTCCCTCCCGCGGAGTGTAATGAGGAAGGAGTGGGGATCTAGCGCGTAGGGTGCAGCCAATCAGTAAGGACGACGTAAGCTAGATGTCGGTACCATGGTGGGGGAGCCAACGTGTGGATATATCGTTCGACGCGCCGTGAAACGTGGACTATCTGTGAAATACTTGAGGAGTATGGATGCGCGTGCGAGTCGCTCCGATGTTCAGTGGAGTTAGCGACGAACTTTTGTAAGACTTGGTTGTACGAGTGTTTGGGTCCGAGGTACGGACCATAGAATTATCTAATCTACCAGAATATCATCCAATTCCGACGGAGATGACGACGTCCAGGAGACTGTGGGAAGCTCACAACATCATCAAGAACGAGGGAAATGCCTTGGCAATTTCCAATGGTAAGCGCAAATGACGCAGAAATACGCAATCTCTCATTTTTCTTTGTTTTACATTTCATATTTCAGTAACTTCATAGCTTCGAAATAAGAGTAAAATCAATTTATCAGACTCCGTTTTCACGTAATTTTCTATCGGTAATATTCAAATCACAACGCTCCAATTTAAATTTTATACTTATTATTTTTATTAATTTTGCTATACTTGTTTTATATAATAAATTCATTTCTTTTACAAAGCAATCTTTGCTTTCAGTAGGTAGCATTAGATATAGACCAATTCCTTCTCCTGATACAATTGTTTGTTGGGTTAATGATCAAATCATACCACGATCTGAGTGAATAGAGTCTTGAATGTGTTCTGCCAGAGCTAGACGTTGTTAAATACAAATTTAGATTTCAACATTGCATTGAGGTCTTGGCGCCCATTAAAACAACATAGCTTAGGCAAAGGTAAACAATTACATTTTCTCCCAACAGTGTGGGCTAGCGAAACCATTACATTTGTCGCTACCAACATGGGGCACTAATTAACGTTTCAATCTGGCCCTAAAACCACTAGCTTCTAGTACAAGCAGTAATTTTCGTACAGACAGTCGTCTAACCTAGTAGCAACCAATTGTTTCATCCATGTTACTGTCGTCTAACCAAGTAGCGACCAATGGCATTGTCTCAACATGGTTTTAGAAGAGTGCGGTGCAACTTTTCAATTAAAATGAACAACTAAAAGTAACTGATGAACAGTCCTAACTCACCACCAAACCTCGAACTTGAAATGTGAGCTGGACATATTCACAACAAAGAGGACTTTTTGAAGCAAGTGAACATTTAACTTACCGATACATATTGTAAATACCATCACCCACATACTTGTAGACATAGATTTAATAGCCGAAGTGTTAAGGATCTGATGATGATCGCTTGATGACAGAAACTGGTCATCCAAGTGAATTTATTTATTAATCTCATGCACATTTGTTTCAGGTTTCTAAGGGGAAAAAAACCATTACAATTGGGTACAATCATGTTGATCGACTGAAAAGCATTAATTTTGATTACTAAGACAACTCTGAAAATTGGCTTTCGACACAACAAAGATACAGTAACTACACATAGTTGCTACATAGCTACACATGCAAAGACGCAAATCCATGGGATCTGGCTATCTCCGAACTCAATAGACGAATACACTCGAAACCTACCATCAGTCATACTTGAAATAGTTTTCTGTACTGTAGCAATTCAAAAATACAATGGTGGAGGCTGCAGTGGCAGTATGTGGAAGAACAAGCAACAGAAAGTGGTGTAAGGAGCCACCATAGTGGAATGAGAGAGTAAAAGAAGCTGTGGGAAGGAAGAACAAGGCTTTCAGAGTGTGGTTCCAGGAAAGAACTGATCTAGCAAGGGAAGATTATAGGATAAAGAAGAAAGAAGCAAACAAGATTGTCGCAGAGGAGAGGAAGAAGTAGATGGTAAAGTGGACAGAGATGATGGAGGAAGACAGCAGAGGAAATAAGAAAGTACTTCATGGGATGGTCAAAAGTAAGAAAAGAGGTCTGCGAGAGGATGTGGTAATGGTGGACAAAAACGGAAATGGGGTACACAACAAAGGGACACTCAAGACAGTGTGGAAAGAGTACTTTGAGGATTTGCTGAATCCAAATGGCCATAGGGAGGAAGACAACGTATTGGAAGATGGAGAAGACAACACAGGAACAGAAAAGGACCTGACTTGGAGAGAACTGGAAATGGCGATAGGCAAGATGAAAGGAGGAAGGGCACCAGGTATGGACGAAGTGAGTGTTGAAATGGTGAAGGCAGCAGGGGAGGTTGAGAAACAGTGGCTGGACTGTGTGATGAGGGTGGTATGGAAGGAGAAAAAGACCCCAGAAGATTGGAAGAAAGGATTAACTGTCCCAGAATTCAAGAAAGGAAGCAGAAAGGAGTACAGAAATTACAGGGGAGTCACACTCATACCACACTGTGCCAAGATATATGAAAAGATATTAGAAAGTAGAATGCGAGCCAAAGTGGAGAGAGAATTGAGAGAGGAGCAGTATGGATTCAGTCCTGGGAGATCAACAGTGGATCTCATATTTTCAGTGAAACTGCTCCAGGAACACCACCACAAATTTGGAGAGATCTGTTGATGGCCTTCCTGGACATCGAAAAGGCCTATGATAGTGTGTGTAGGGAGAAGGTTTGGGAAGCAATGGAAAACATGGGAGTCGAAAAAGGGACTGTAGGCAGCGTGAAGAAGATGTATTGTGGAAGTGTGAGTTGTGTGAAAGTTGGAGGGGAAAGAACAGACTGGTTCAGACAAATGAGTGGCCTGAAACAGGGTAGTGCACTGTCACCCCTTCTCTTTATTGTGATCATGGACGAGGTAATGACACGGTTAGCAGGAAAGATAAGATGAAAGCAATGGTGTTTGCAGATGATCTCATGGTCTGGGGAAACAAGGAGGAGGAAATTCAGGAGCAACTGAAGGCTTGGGAAGAAACAGTGGGAGAGTACGGATGGAAGTTCAACATCAGTAAATGTGAGATCCTGTTAACGACCAGGAAAAAGGACAACCAATGAGTGGGATAACACTTGGAGGTGGACAGCTGAGGAAGGTGGAAAGTCTCAAGTACTTGGGAAGTATAGTGGAGGAAAATGGGAGAAATGACAAAGAGATTACAGAACATGGCAGACAGACAGAAGCATATCTGAGAAGCATTAGTAGCTTAGTGTGGAATAAAGATGTCCCACAAAAAAGCAAAGAAGTGTTATACAGAAGCTACTATATCCCGATACAGACCTATGCATCAGAAACGTGGATAATGAAGAAAAGAGACATAAGCAGAATACAGGCAAGTGAAATGAAGTTCCTGCGAAGTAGGATCGGAGTAACAAGAAGAGACAGGGTGAGGAATGAAAAGGTCAGGGAAATAGTGAAAGAGGAGCCCTTACAGGGTAGGATTGAGACATCAAGACTGAGGTGGTATGGACACTTAACGAGAATGGAAGAGAAGAATATTCCCAAGGGGATACATGAGATGCAGATGCAGAAGAAACGGCCGAGGGGAATACCAAGAGATAGATGGCTGAAAGGAGTGGAGGAATGTGTCAAGAAGAGAAGAGAGGACTGGACCAGAGTCACAACGGAGGGGTGGTGAGAAGAAAGGACTAAGTGGCGAGGCTTATGTTCCAAACAGACCCAGCCTGGGGATGGAAACTGTACAAGATGATGATGATGATGACGACTGTAGTTTCCCAATTTCAACCCCAAGAAATGCTGGGATGGTACTTTCTCTTAAGGCATATGTTAACATGGTTTTGAACAACAAATGTGTGACTGTGAGTGAAATGTTACACCAATTGGGACTTGGGGAGCCACGGGTGTGCAGAATATTGAATCAGCTGGGGTTGAAGAAGATTTGCGCCAAGTGGATTCTGAGAATGTTGACAGTAGCCCATAAAGTGACCAGAAACCCTGTGTGCAGCAAAATCTTGGTGCTGTACAATAATGGAAATAACTCCCTTTCAAGAATTGTGACGAGATATGAAACATGGCTGCACAATTTTGAACCAGAGACAAAGAGGCAATCAATGGAGTGGCATCATGCTACTTCTGCATGATAACGCCAGTCAGAAAACCAAGGACGCAATCCAAATGCTGGGATGGACAACACTGCAATAACCGCCTTATACGGTAGCCCTGATTGGCATCATGTGATTACTATCGCTTTGGTAAACTTAAGGACCCACATCGCAGATAGAGGTTTGAAGACGATGATTCTCTCGTGAAGGCTGCTACACTGTGGCTTAGACACGTCGGGCCAGACTTTTACCATGCAGGTAAACATGTAATCATTCTGAGGTGGTGTAAGGTAGTTGAAACAGATGGAAATGATGTGGAGAAATTACATTTTGTGCCGAAAGGGTGTATCTATACACTGTAAAACTTTCATAGGTGTAGAATATAATTTGAGCTCTGGTGTTGGAGAAGGATACTGTGTATTCCTTGGACAGCCAAGAAGACAAATGTATGGATAATTCAAAACATCAAACCAGACTGTCTCTTGAAGCATTGATAACAAGATTACAGCTGTCATATTTAAGACACATTATGAGACGTTCTAATTCGTTGGAAAAGACAATTATGCTTGAAAAGGTGGAAGGGTCTCGGAGACAAGGGCGGCCAACATTGAGATGGATCGACTCCAGCAAATCCAACATGAATATGTCAGTAAAGGATCTGAAGTATATTGCTGAGGACCGATCATATGGAGAGAGTCCACCCATGCAGTCGCTAGGAGTCGACACCGACTTCATGGCACCTGATCATCAGAATATAATTTTAATTCTTTTAAAAATGTGGTATATTGAATTTGGAGTGACCTTCTTACATAGTATGTATTCAATCATAATAATTACCTATCAATCATTTAATAGATATTATGAATACCATTTACCCAACGTGACTAGTGACTACTATTAATGAAACGTGACATTTATTGATATTGAAGAAGCTTACGACAGTGTCCCTAGAAGGGTGGTTTGAGATGTATTAAGAAAAAAACAAGTTAACGGAGCAGAAGTGAGAATGTTAAAAGCTATGTACAAATATTGTGTTAGTAGTGTAAAGACCAGTATAGGAGAAACAAAATGGTTTAAAGTGGAAACA
The DNA here is from genome assembly GCA_946902985.2 of Meconema thalassinum. Classification (NCBI taxonomy): domain Eukaryota; kingdom Metazoa; phylum Arthropoda; class Insecta; order Orthoptera; family Tettigoniidae; genus Meconema; species Meconema thalassinum. The sequence goes on from OX336388.2 coordinate 1,217,282,093, forward strand.
GGTCTTCGACAGGGAAGTGTATTGTCCCCCCTACTGTTTATCATAGTAATAGATGTAACCACAATGAAAATTAATTTTGCTACATGGAATGTCCGTACTTTGATGGACAATGACACACATAATCGACCACAAAGGCGAACGGCAATTGTTGCCCGTGAGCTGAAAAGATTCAACATTCATATTGCCGCACTCAGCGAAACAAGGTTAGCCAATGAAGGACAACTGAAGGAACATGGAGGTGGCTACACTTTCTTCTGGAAAGGGAAAGACACTGAAGATCAACGTATTCATGGAGTTGGCTTTGCCATTAAGAACGAGCTTGTCAACCTTCTCGATGAACTTCTACATGGTATAAATGAAAGGCTTATGACACTACGACTAAAGTTAAAAAACAGCCGACGAGCGACTGTAATTAGTGCATATGCTCCAACTCTCACCTCTGATGATGAACAGAAGGAAGTATTTTACTCTCAACTTGATGTGATCTTGAAGGATATACCGCAATCTGATAAAATCATCCTCCTAGGAGACTTCAATGCTCGCGTTGGAAGAGACGCAGCATTATGGGCTGATGTTATTGGAAAAGATGGTGTTGGGAAATGCAATTCTAATGGGACACTCCTTCTATCCAAGTGTTCTGAACATAGCCTCGTAATCACAAACACACTATTCCGACAGAAGGACAAATTTAAGACTTCATGGCAGCATCCTAGATCAAAACACTGGCACCTACTTGATTACGTGATTGTGCGAGCAAGAGACAAGCGTGACGTACTACTCACAAGGGCTCTGACAAGTGCTGATGACTGCTGGACGGATCATCGATTAATAAGATCTGTAATGACTCTACAAATTCTCCAAAAGCACAGAAAACAGAGAAAGCACATCAGGCGCAGGGTGAACACCGAACGTTTACAAAACGTTACTGCTAAAAGGAAGTTTCATGAACTTCTGAATGAAAAGTTACCAGATAATTACCCTGAAAAGGTTGAGGAACATTGGCAAACAGTCAAGTCTGCTATACTCTCAGCGTGTGAAGAATCGATTGGTTTAGTCAAGATGAGGCATGCTGACTGGTTTGATGAGAATGATGCAGAATTCCAGAATCTTATTGATAAGAAGAGGAAAGCATTCCATGCATGGCAAGCCAATCCAACTTCTATCTCCAAACAGCAACTGTATAAAGATGCAAAGGCTGAAGTGCAAAGGAAAACTCGGGTCTTGAAAAATCAATGGTGGATCTCCAAATCCCGTGAAATGCAGCATCTAGCCGAAACGAATAATACTCATGCTTTCTTCAAAGCAACAAGAACTATATATGGGCCACATTATCATGGTTTGAATCCTCTGCAGTCTAAAGATAGCACGGAACTTCTTAGAGACACAAACTCCATTAATTCCCGTTGGAAAGAACATTTTGAAGAGCTACTCAACAGGGACACACAGGTTGATAATAACATTTTCACCCGACTTCATCAGAGACCTCCTAAAGACCACCTTGATGATCCTCCGCCTCTATCAGAAATTGAATCTGCCATCAATCAGCTCAAAAACAATAAAGCATCAGGCATGGATGGGATTCCTGCTGAGCTCTTTAAAGTAGGGAATACTACTCTAGTTCATCACATACACCAACTCATACTTAAAATATGGACTACCATTACCATACCTAAAGACCTAAGGGATGCCTTGATAATAACCATCTTTAAGAAAGGTGATAGGGCACAATGTGGTAATTATCGAGGTATATCGTTGCTTTCTGTTGCTGGTAAAATCCTGGCCAACGTTTTATCCAACCGTTTGAAGCCGTTGGCCGAAGAAATACTGCCTGAAACTCAGTGTGGCTTTCGACCTAATCGAAGCACAACTGATATGATCTTCTGTGCTAGGCAGATGCAGGAGAAATCCAGAGAGCAAGGACGCCCTCTATATATGGCTTTCATAGATATTGTTAAAGCATTTGATTCAGTCAATCGAGAAATGCTATGGAGGATTCTTGCCACACTTGGCTGCCCCCCAAAATTCATTCAAATTCTTCGATTACTACATGATGATATGCATGGCACGGTCCTTAACAGCAATGGCCCTGGAGAGCCATTCAAGATTACAACGGGTGTCAAACAGGGATGTGTGATTGCCCCCACACTCTTTTCAATATATGTTAGTGTTGTACTAAATTTGGTCCAAGAAAAGATTCCAAAGGGTGTAGAAATTATATCCAGGACAGATGGAGGTTTATTCAATCTCAACAGATTACGTGCAAAAACTAAAGTGTCAGCTACATCCGTTCTTGATCTCCAATATGCTGATGACAATGTCATCTTAGCAAATTCAGATGAAGATCTTCAAACCACCCTGAATGTGTTCAATGAGGCATACAGAAGCATTGGTCTGGACATAAACACCATTTTTTTTTTTTTTTTTTTTGTCGTGTAGCCTCCTGAGAGGCCGAGTGCAGGTCTTTCTAGTCGACGCCCGTGGGCGACCTGCGCGTCGGGATGAGAGATGGAATGGATGAAGATGAATGAAACTGGGCAAGGATGTGGAAGGAAGCGGCCGTGGCCTGTCAGAAGGTACTGTCCCAGCATTTGCCTGGAGTTGAAAATGGGAAACCACGGAAAACCATTTCAAGGACAGCCGACGGTGGGGCTCGAACCCACGCGTCTACCGAGTCAGCAGAGAGCTTGGCCCCTTGACCTAACGCGGAGCTTTAGCCCGCGTAGCCACTACTGTCGGTATAAACACCAATAAAACACAGGTTCTTCATCAGCCTACATCACATGACAGGACTACTGCTCCTGCTATCATGATTGATGGACATTAACTAAAGAATATAGATCATTTTCCCTATTTGGGTAGTCACCTATCAACAAATGCGAACATTGACGCTGAGATTCAACACCGCCTCCAATGTGCCAGTGCAGCCTTTGGTCGTTTGCTCGTTCGCGTGTTTGACAACCACGACATTAGCATTCTAACAAAATTATACGTTTATCAAGCTGCTGTAGTTCCCACTCTGCTTTATGGCTGCGAAACCTGGGTTACTTACAGAAGGCACCTCGTATCTTTAGAAAAATACCATCAACGATGCCTTAGGAGAATTCTTGGTATTAAATGGCAAGACCGGCGCACTAACACAAGTGTTTTAGAGGAAGCTAGCACTATTAGTATAGAGGCTCTCATTATAAAACACCAACTTCGATGGACAGGACATGTAGTTCGCATGCCTGAGTCCCGCCTCCCAAAACAAATCTTATATTGCCAGCTGAATGTCGGTCAGAGAAAGCAGGGTGGGCAACAAAAACGCTACAAAGATGTTCTGAAGACCAACTTGAAGAAATGTCAAATTGATACAGGTAACTGGGAAGCTGTCGCATCCGACCGATCAGAGTGGCGCCGCAACGTCCATCAAGGCCACTTGTACTTCGAACAAGAGAGAAGAAGGCTTCTGGCTGAAAAAAGAAATGCCAGGAAAGAGCGCATGATTCGCAGAATGATCAACCCCCAAGATCCATTGGCTGCTCAAGACCTTGTGTGCCAATATTGTGGAAGAGTCTGTGGTTCTCGGATCGGACTGTACAGTCACCAAAGAACTCACGCAATATGATTAGGCCTAATGTTGGATTACAGCGAAGATTTACATAAATGTAACTTGGAAGACAATCATACTCGTATCACGAGTGATAGCCTAAATAATAATAAAGATGTAAATCACAAGAATGTGAATCAGAGATTGGGACGAGAGGTAACACAGGCCACGTTGTTTGCCGATGATATAGTGATATGGGGTGAGGACGAAAAGGAAGTGCAAAAGCAAGTAGAGGTTTGGAATCAAGATATAGAGAAATTTGGGATGCAAGTAAGCACAGAGAAGAGCAAGACAATGGTAAAAGGAAGAGGAACGAAAAAACTAAATGGGGAAAGTCTAGAAGTGGTTAAGAGTTTCAAGTATCTGGAAAGTGTGATCGCAGAGGATGGAAGAATAAAGGAGGACATTAGAAGGAGGATACAAAATGCAAGCAATTTTCATCCGAGTGTAAGGGATATTCTTTGGAACCTATTACGAGCCTATACTAACATATGCAGCTAGAACATGGACTACTACAAAAAGACAGGAGAGTAGATACAAGCAGTGGAGATGAAATTTCTGAGGCATAGAGGGCAAGACCAGAAGAGAGAGAGTTAGAAGTGGAGAGATAAGAAAAAGGACAGGAATCTTGAAGCCGCAGGACAGGATAGAAACAACAAAGTTAAAGTGGAATGGTAACCTGATGAGGATGGAAGAGGAGGGAGTACCAAAGAAAGATTTTTCCGAAAAGATGACAGGGAAGAGACTACGAGGAAGACCCCGAAAGAGTTGGACAGATACAGTCTGGGAGTGCATAGAGAAAATGGGAAGAAAACCTGAAGATGTACTTAAAAGAGAGGAGTGGTGGAGAGACAGGCAACGATGGAGGTCTTTAATTCACAACCCGACTCAGGAAGCTGGAAACGGGAAATGAAGATGATGATGACTAGTTTTCTGGGAGAGAAATCCAACATATTTCGTGAATCACCCTAAATAATTATGATTGATCTGGCAATGTTCTAAGCCTCAATGCTAAAAGGACCAATGTCAGTAACTAATGTATTTTCATGGCTTGAAAATGTGCACACAATATCCCCAAAACAATACAATAATTATTTGAATTAAAATATTCTCTTCTTTATTATGAAGTTACCCACTAAATCGAGCACAATTTTCTTGGGAATTTTCTGGACACTATCTTCATCGATTTAAGACCTACATAATAAAAAGGGTGGGGATTATCTTTTAAAACCATAACAACTACAGTTTTCCTTATTGGTGACAGTTAAAATGGTTTCATTACAGACCATATAAATAGATACTGTTAATGAAATGTGACATGTCCATTTTTGCACCAAGCCACAAATAGATACTCTTAATGAAATGTGACATGTCCATTTTTGCACCAAGCCACAGAATAGTACTCAAGAAATAATGTTGAAAACTGCACAATTGTCTACTGACAGCAGTAGCTCTGCTCCCTAGCATGCAGTGCCAAGGGGCAAAGCATCTGCAGGCTGGACAGACGTGGGTTAGAATCTCACCATCATTAGGTACAGCACTCATTTCAGGTTCCGTATTGACCGTGTTTACAATAAGTAAAACCTGAATTGATTCGGCGGGAAATTCAGGTTTTACTTATTGTATCTCACCATCAGCCGCCCTTGAAATGGCTTTCCTTGATTTCCTTTTTTCAACTCCAGGGAAATGCCAAGATGGTACCTTCATAAGCCACAGCCACTTCCTTGTCCAGTTTCATTCACTTTCATTGATTTCATGTCTCATTCTCTTATGAAGTTGGCATCAAGAAGGGGATCCGGCTATAAAAACCCAACCCTAATCCAAGTGGGAATAATAAGTGGTACACATGCATACAAGAAAGGACTTTATCTGAAGATCAAGAACATCAGCTGTGTAAGTTACCATTCCCCTATCGGATGCCTCTACAAGCAGAGCATCATAAAAGCTCTGACTTTTCACAGGTATAATCTCTGTGGTTAATTAAATCTATTGAGGCTCAATTTTTTTTTATTTTTAATTATGTTACAAAACATTGCTTTCTTCCCTTTGATTTTATAAACAAATCATGATCATCAAGTAACAGCTCCAGTTTCCCTGGTGCTGGTGATGAGCCTCTTCCACCTTCCCCTATCCTTACACAGCTCCTCCTCTTGGATTCTATCCCATTGAAGACCACTCACAGAGATGTCCTTCTTAACCACATTGATCCATCTCCTCGTTGGTCTTTTCCCAATCACAACCATCTCAGTGTGCTTTTTAGCAATTCTTGTTCCGTCCATCCGCTGTACATGACCATACCAACTTAGCCTACTAAGCTGTAATTTTTCCAACACACTAAATTTCAAACCTACTTCCATTCTATTTGCTTTATTCCTTATCTTGTCCTGTTTTGTTCGTCTTAGCATGGATCGAACAAACTTCATTTCAGCAGCTTGAATCTGATTGTTTTCTTTATAAACAAATACTTTTCATAATCAAGAATGTATATCCAAAATATCTATAGTATATAAAGCTATGAACGTTGGTTGCCCGACCTTCTGATATTTATACAAATCTACAACATTTCATCCAACTGAACCAAATTTTACATAAATGTCGTTTGGAACCCTGCGGTTAACACTGTTAATGTGTAGTTTCGAACGGCTCTCTCCATTCCCTAGATTTAGGTCCTTTGGTATAAATCTACACCGGTTCACGGAACTGAACCAAATTTTACATACTTGGCGTTTGGAACCCTGTGGGTAACACTATCTACGTGTAGTTTCGAACAGCCCTCTCCATTCCCTAGATTTAGGCCCTTTGGCACATATCTACACCGGTTCACTGAACTGAATCAAATTTTACGTACTTAAGTTTCAGAAACCTGCGAGTAACACTGTATGCTTGAAATTTGGACAGCCCTCTCCATTCCCTAGATTTAGGCCCCTTGGCCGAATCTGGGGATTCGAGTTATCGAAATATTCAAGTAATAGAACTTCGAATTATAGAAAAATATGACAAATAGTGTATTACCACATCGGGAAATAAAAATTACTTTGAGATATAGAAGTTACACTGCATATAAATTAACTAATAAATATAAATAAATGTATATAACTCATCAATTTGAGTGTTATCTGACCATGGAGCTTAAGGAGACTTTGAGACTTCATGATTATTCCACCTGGTGAAGCCGGGTACTACTGCTAGTACTTCATAATTTAAAGAAAAAATAATTAAATCACCAAAAACTGATCTTAATTCCATGAATTTAGAATAATTTGGTACTTATAGGCAAGTAGCCCAGTTCAAAATATCCTTGCATCAAGTGTTGTTCTGACGGTGACTTAGAGAACTACCTAGTATCACACCTTTCTCTGCATCCAAATCTTGTCCTTGAGTGTGTGATTACTGATTATATATACATAATAGAACCCCACTAATCCAAACTAACTGGGACCGGGGCCTGTTCGAATCACCGAAATTCGGATTAATGGGGTTAATTTACAATTCAAATAATTATTCTAATTAGGCTTATAAAATGATACTTGTAAGATCCTTAATCGAAGATGAAGACGCTTCGAAAACCATTGTCAATGTAAAATAAATTACTATCAAAGATGTGATTTATTGGGCAGCTGAAGCATGGGAAAATGTCACATAGCAATTACTTAGAAAGTCATGCTAAGCCATGGCAAGCCCAGACCAAGCAGGAGAGACCAGAACTAAAGTTTTACATCTCATGAAGCAAATCCCAAGCTGTGGAGCAGAGCAAACAGATGTGAACAACTGGTTATCGGCTGCCACAGAAGATGAAGTTACGACTGATCAAGGAATAGTTTCCATAGTAAGTCAGTCTGATGAAGATAAACCAGATGCAGCCACATTTCCTCAAATTACTCATTTGGATGCAGTAAAATCATTGAAGACATCCCTGCAGTACGTACAGCAACACCCCAACCAGGACCTTCTATAATACCGGACCTGACACTGGCGGCGGGTAAGATGCAAGATGGCTGACGTAGTCGGTTGTTGTTTATAATGATGTGTGGTTTTGTTTACGATGTGATAGTGTTGTGATAGCCTAGTGGTGTGAATAATCCCTATATCGCTTAGCAATCGTCTCACTTGATTTGCTGTTCTTAGTGGTTATTGCTTTCATGTAAATAAATGCCTGCATTATCATAGTGCTTCATAAACTCGAGATACCGGTACCTTCTGATTCCATCAATTCTACTAGTGGGTAAGTTGGTCTATTTATTATTCTGTTTAGGGTTTATAAATTATTAGTAATGGTAATCCATTATGAGCAAGCATAATAATAATTAACGTATTCCATTTTTAGGTCTGAGAAGATCTGAAAATTGATTACGAAGACAGGGGCCGATAACCTAGATGTTAGGCCCCTTAAAACAACAATTATCATCATCATCATCATCATGATTACGAAGAAACATAACCTGCTTTTTAAATTGGATGCAGTGTCCACTAATCCAGTTTTAAGCCTGCTAGTTCAAGGATCTTATCACGTACTTGGTGTGGATTCCTGTTTTTTATAAACTATCAGTAGGCTTACCCGTGGAGATATGCCTCGGAACTGTTGTGTGCCTGGATGCAAATCCAATTATCATAAAGATAATCCATTAGTGCCTACTTTCCAATTTCCCAAAGAAAAAGAACTTAGGGATAAATGGACAAGAAGCATTCATCGTGATGCTTTTTCTCCGACAGCTAATTCAGCTGTTTGTGTCAAACATTTTGTCCCTGAATTAGTTATTACAGAAGACAAATTCCCTTGTGCAGATGGCTCAGTTGTAACTGTACCTAGAAAAAGAACAAAACTACAAGAAGGTGCATATCCTACCATCTTTGAAAACCAGCCATCATATTTAACAAAACAGTTGCCTCCAAAAAGAAAGGATCCAAAGGAACGCATGAAGCAAGTTCTTGCCCGTGATGAGCAGCAGTATAGTGAGTGGACTGAAAGAGATACAATATTAGGGTTTGAAGAATTTAAAAATGAAGTAGGCACTAGATATGTGGGGCCTTTCACATTATTTACCAAAGATAGGCATGTTTTGCTGTGAAAAATTGATGACAGCCCCAATGAAGCACCTAAAATTAATACCTCCATCAGAATTTCACCATCCTTTTCTGTGGAAGTTTTCCACAACAATTTGCATCTCCCCAGCAGTCAGTTTCAGTGGTGTCTTGGCGATAACTTGCTTTGTGATAAATGGACCAAGTTTGATTGTCTACTGAGTCACCTAGCACGTTTCCAGCTAGAAGATTTAGATGGTAAACAGAAACTTAATCTCTTACTTGGTTGGTTCCTACGTGTTAATATTGACAACTTCGACATTACCACTAAAAAGAAATTGAAATTCCTACAGGAACAGTTTCAACTTTCCCTGTCCACTCAGCCAAGATATTCTGCAGATACTCTCCTGTGGGCTTCAACATTATTTTATTCTTTTCCTGGGGCTTATCATTTTGTTCACTCCAGCCAAGTGTTAGCAGTACCTCATCCATCTTATTTAAGAAGACTGTTGTGTAAAATGGGAACAAACTGTGCAGGGATCAGCGTTTCACAGGAATCATACTTACGGGAGAAATGCAAACTTCTGAGTGACCATGAAAAAGTTGTGTGTATCTTGTTAGATGAGATTTATGTTGCCCCTAAACTAAGTTACAAGGGTGGAAAAATTGAAGGAGTTGCTTTGAACAGACCAAATGAAATTCATTGTGCGACTACAATACAGGCATTCATGATAACGTCACCTTTGTGTAGATTTTCAGATGTTGTTGCTCTATTTCCTGTGAAGAACTTAAACAGTGACATGCTGTATAAAATGACTTTAGAAGTACTCACTGTATAGGAAAAGAGTGGGTATGTTTCCCTTTGTCTTATATCGGACAATAATAAAGTACACAAAGGCATGTTTCAGCACATAAGTGGAGGTTCTTTGAAAACCAGTATAAAGAATCCAGCCAACAAAGACAGGAACTTATTTTTGCTGTTTGACTCTGTCCACCTACTCAAATGCATTCGCAATAATTGGCTGAATTCCCAAGACCAGGTTCTTAACATTCCAGACATTGGTGATCAGCAGTCAGCAGTTCAAGCTCAATTGCAAAGTCAGCCAGGTGATGAATGTTCAGCAACATGTGTGTATTACACCCAAGAAGCAAGATTTCAGGACCTGATAAACTTGTATGAATCAGAGAAGAAATCTCTTCTTAAAGAAGCTCCTGCAATCACAAGAAAAGCCCTGTTCCCCACTTCCTTTGAAAAGCAGAGTGTGCCTTTAGCCCTAAAAGTTTTCGATGAAAGGAATGTTGTAGCGCTAGAAAGAAAGAAAATGGAGGTGGTTGCTCAGAAGGTACGATAATGATTCTCAAACTTATAATTCGATGGTGGAAGATCATTAATGTAAAGAATCCACTAAAAGGAAAGCATCTCAGGGATGAAGATTGTGTTCCTGTTACTGGACCTGAAGATAAGAAGTTAAAATTTTTAGAAGAATTTTCAATTTTTTTGAAGGTCTGGCTGGCATGCTTCAGCAATTAATGGAAAGTTGACAAATGAGACACACACAGCTTTGACTCACACCATTGATTGTATTGTACAAATGTGTAGGCCTACATATATTTTCCATACCCTGAAATGGAAATATATATTATTGGGAAAGTTTCAAACTGACAAGCTTGAAGGTCGATTCGGTCAGTACCGCCAGATGAGTGGTGGTAACTACAATGTCTCAGTAGAACAGATCTTAGAATCTGAAAGAAAATTAAAGATATGTAGTGTATCGCAAATGAAATCAGCCTCTCTTGGCGAATTTTCCATAACATCTTTTGTTGAATCTTGTTCAGACTACAGTACTTGTGCTTCTGATGATGAAATTGTACCTGACATTAGCATGGACAAATTTGATACAGTACTGCAATGCATTGAGTCAGTCAGGGTTGATGAAAGCAGTGATAGAGTGATGATTTGTATCGGTGGATATGTCGCACATAGTGTTCTAAATGTGCTGTGGATGAACAACAAAAAAGTGTGAAACCTGTGTATCAGTGCTCATGACAGACAGGGACTTGTTAATAGAATGCCAAGACAAGTTCTCTTACTTTGATGCTCTCAATCGTGGTGGTCTGAAGTGTCCCTCAGAGATTGTGGTGACTTTGTGTACAATTCTCTATAAGATCTTTTGTATTTTAGTCAGTGAACCTTATGAGAAATACTTCCTACTGTTGGTTAAACGCCAAAGGGAACTTGTCATGCAGTTAGCAGTGGTTCACTTTGAACTGTACTTTGCAGACTTCGATGTTGTCTGTGAATGTGGAATGTCTATGAGAAAATTGGCAGTTAAATGCAGTAAGGTGTTGAGTAACATTTTTCTCAATAATTACTGCAAAGTGCAAGCTGAAAGATTTAATTTGAAGGGAAAGTTTATTCGCAAGGCTTCCACATTAAATAAGTAGGTTTTATGTCTAAAACCAACAAATTAATGAATTATTTCATGTGCATATATTTCTCTACTGTAGGTTTATGGTAATTTTTTGTTCTTCAAATGTAACTTGCATCAATTAACTTACTATCCAGTGTATTTTGTATAAAAATTTTAGTTGGTACAATGCCATTTGACCTCATAAATAGGACTAGCCTTCATGTTTATGGATTTACATGGAAATTACGTATTTCTTGTATGTAGGCTACTACAATTTCCTTTTCTCAGATGAGCGTCATAGACCTTTGTTGTCTACTGGTATATGATATACAGTATTTTAATTTAATTTTATGAATAGAACTAGCATACATGTTTATGAATTCACATAGAAGTTATTTCTATCATGTACAGTAGGCTTAATTATTATTTTTGTGTTAGATGTGCATACAATATGCCTTTTTGTCTACTGGTACCAGTATATTTTGTATCGATTCATTCGGCAGTGTGATATTTAATTATTTGAATATGACTACCGTAGCTTACATGTTTAAGTATTTGTGTGGAGGAAAATTTTTGTATGTAGTGTTAATTTATATTCTCAGATGTTTATCAAATAGGCATTCATTGTCTACTGGTAGCCTATATTTTGTATTTTACAGAGTGCCATAGGAATGAATAGGACTAGCCTGTTTGTTTATGGATATACAGGAGACAGTCGTGACCTTATGATAGGAATTAACTAGACATTTACCTTCAGTATGTGTGGAAACCCTTGGTAAACCACTTGCTGGGTGGCTAAGGGGAGAATCGAACCCAACATTTCACAGTTTACCTCACTAGCCCTCTTACCCTCAAACTAGAATTAGATTTCTTGACAGTCAAGAATCAAACACGGATCTCAGACGTGACAACCAAGAACTACACCACCTGGTTGGTCACATTTATTTTTAAGAATATGTACTAAAAGGAAATTGAAATTCCTACAAGAACAGTAACAACTTTCCCTGTCCACTCATGTTTATGAATTCACATAGAAGTTATTTCTTGTATCATGTACAGTAGGCTTAATTATTATTTTTGTGTTAGATGTGCATACAATATGCCTTTTTGTCCACTGGTACCAATATATTTTGTATCGATTCATTCGGCAGTGTGATATTTAATTATTTGAATATGACTACCGTAGCTTACATGTTTAAGTATTTGTGTGGAGGAAAATTTTTGTATGTAGTGTTAATTTATATTCTCAGATGTTTATCAAATAGGCCTTCATTGTCTACTGGTAGCCTATATTTTGTATTTTACAGAGTGCCATAGGTAGCCTCCGTGGCTTAGGCGGCAGCACGCCGGCCTCTCACCGCTGGGTCCGTGGTTCAAATCCCGGTCACTCCATGTGAGATCTGTGCTGGACAGGTTTTTCTCCGGGTACTCCGGTTTTCCCTGTCAAAATTTCATTCCAGCAACACTCTCCACTATCATTTCATTTCATCTGTCATTCATTTAATCATTGCCCCAGAGGAGTGCGTCAGGCCTCGGCAGCCGGCACAGTTCATATCCTCGCCACTAGATGGGGGCTTCATTCATTCCATTCCTGACCCGGTCGGAGACTGGAAGCAGGCTGTGGATTTTCTTTTTCATAGGAATGAATAGGACTAGCCTATTTGTTTATGGATATACAGGAGGCAGTCGTGACCTTATGATAGGAATTAACTAGACATTTACCTTCAGTATGTGTGGAAACCCATGGTAAACCACTTGCTGGGTGGCTAAGGGGAGAATCGAACACAACATTTCCCGGTTTACCTCACTAGCCCTCTTACCCTCAAACTAGAATTCGATTTCTTGACAGCCAGGAATCAAATATGGATCTCAGAAGTGACAACCAAGAACTACACCACCTGGTTGGTCACATTTATTTTTAAGAATATGTACTAAAAAGAAATTGAAATTCCTACAAGAACAGTTACAACTTTCCCTGTCCACTCATGTTTATGAATTCACATAGAAATTATTTCTTGTATCATGTACAGTAGGCTTAATTATTATTTTTGTGTTAGATGTGCATACAATATGCCTTTTTGTCTACTGGTACCAGTATATTTTGTATCGATTCATTCGGCAGTGTGATATTTAATTATTTGAATATGACTACCGTAGCTTACATGTTTAAGTATTTGTGTGGAGGAAAATTTTTGTAGGTAGTGTTAATTTATATTCTCAGATGTTTATCAAATAGGCCTTCATTTTCTACTAGTAGCCTATATTTTGTATTTTACAGAGTGCCATAGGTAGCCTCCGTGGCTTAGGCGGCAGCACGCCGGCCTCTCACCGCTGGGTCCGTGGTTCAAATCCCGGTCACTCCATGTGAGATCTGTGCTGGACAGGTTTTTCTCCGGGTACTCCGGTTTTCCCTGTCAAAATTTCATTCCAGCAACACTCTCCACTATCATTTCATTTCATCTGTCATTCATTTAATCATTGCCCCAGAGGAGTGCGTCAGGCCTCGGCAGCCGGCACAGTTCATATCCTCGCCACTAGATGGGGGCTTCATTCATTCCATTCCTGACCCGGTCGGAGACTGGAAGCAGGCTGTGGATTTTCTTTTTCATAGGAATGAATAGGACTAGCCTATTTGTTTATGGATATACAGGAGGCAGTCGTGACCTTATGATAGGAATTAACTAGACATTTACCTTCAGTATGTGTGGAAACCCATGGTAAACCACTTGCTGGGTGGCTAAGGGGAGAATCGAACCCAACATTTCCCAGTTTACCTCACTAGCCCTCTTACCCTCAGACTAGAATTAGATTTTGTGACAGTCAGGAATCAAACATGAATCCCAGAAGTGACAACCAAGAACTACACCACCTGGTTGGTCACATTTATTTTTAAGAATAATATGTACTAAAAAGAAATTGAAATTCCTACAGGAACAGTTACAACTTTCCATGTCCACTCAGCCAAGATATTCTGCAGATCTCTCCTGTGGGCTTCAACATTATTTTATTTGATTATTTTTCTGATGGAACTCCGGTATTTCAACTCCTGGGGTACCTCCCCATGCCTGTCCCTTATACTGCTACACACACTACTACATTCATCACGTAATCGGAGGAATTCAACCCACACCCAACTGCACGGGGCTGATGACCAAGATGTCCCAAGCCCATAAAACGAATTAACAGCAGACAAAATCACGTCATGATGTTATTTTATGTTGTGTTGGATTCTGACACACGTCATGCGTTTGATGACCGATCACAAACTACGGCGGCCATCTTGGATTGCAGTGTCAGGTCCGGTAGTATAGAAGGTCCTACCCCAACACTACAGTAGCAGACATGATGTTTATGAAGCGATGGTGGAGTATTGCATCATCCTCACGATTTTTGGCCTTGCGTCATCAGAGAGTGAATGAAGTTTTGTGTAATAAAGAGTGTTCGTTTTATTGTCCACATCAGGCCTCGGAGAATGCACTGACAGCGGCCAAGTTTGGCCCAATGTAATATAATGTTTGTAACTATGTAGCCTATACATGTATGTTTCTGTCACAAGAATAATACTCATACTGTTAAATGTATTGTCTGTCAAATCTACTGATCTGTAATATAAGTAACAACGTACCGGTATTGTATTTTTACAGTAGCCAATATTTGATGTTCTAAAGTGTGAAATCTTTGATAATTCGTAATTTTCCTAACAATTTCATGGGTTCAGATTATCCAGATTTTTGTACAAGTGGTGTTCGGATTAGCGGGGCTCTAGCAGCCTACTATCTCATAGGCAACACACCGTTTGAGCTCATTGTAGGCTTAATTCAAGGAATTGTATTTTTGTTTCATAATCACTAGGATTCAAACCCTGCCACCTGCTGAAACGCATGCAGCTATGCCACTTTATAGTCATGCCCTGGTAAGGAAACTACAACACACCACCATAATATAAGCAAACAAATGCTCCGTTATAGAGGGCTATCTGTGTGTTTTTAAAGGAGCAAGTGAATAAATGTGGAGATTTTTTGGTCTGAAATTACAGTAAGTTAAAATATCGGTAAAACTTCACAAGAGGGTTTCACAATGGTTTTGCCTAGACCAATATTTTTGTCCAGACCAATGGTGGACTGATAGCGCGGCCCTGCCCCTGGGTTTTGTCACGCACAGTGGGGGAAATCACGCATCAATAATATTTATCCAGGCCAATAGTTTTGCCTTTTATTTCATGTCGTGTGGTGAAAGGAAACCCTCTCGTAAAGAATTAATAAAATATCACCCATGACATCACTACCTACTCGGCACATCACTCACACATATAATAGCCTATTCCTAACTTATACCAATCTTAAACTTGGGAGTGGCAAAACGAGTTTTACTGAACTCTCAGAACAGAACACAACACAACAGTAACTTGCAGAACACAATATGATCCAGGCTTTCAAGGTAAAATTAAAACTGGAATAAGAATTACAAAGCTTCACTTCTATCTCACATCCCACTCCATTCCTGCATCAAATCACGCACTGCCATACGGCAAATCATCTAATAAAAACAGGGCTATGTGGTCCGTAATAAAGAAAGAAACTGGAAAATCTGCTAAAATACAAAGGAACATTACACTGACCAGAAATAATAAAGTGATTAATAATCCAGAGGAAATAGCAAACACTTTTAATGACTATTTTCTGGAAATTCCGCAAAAATTATTAAATAAATCACAGGTAAATACACTAAATTCTAATAATAAAATAAATATATGCAGTGATTCTTTATTTATAAATCATGTCACAAGTGAAGAGGTAAGAATAGTTATAAAAGAGCTAAAAAATAAATTCTGTGCTGGCATTGATGGCATCCCTGATGCAATTTTAAAGAAATGTGCAGAAAATATAATAAATCCACTTACGCACTTAATAAACAGTTCAATTCTCTCAGGAACTTACCCGGATATTTTGAAGTTATCAAAAGTAATTCCAGTGCACAAAAACGGTTCAAAAGATGAATTAGATAACTATCGTCCTATTACCTTACCAACTGGTATTGCAAAAATTGTGGAAAAAATTATGTATAAGAGACTGATAAGTTTCATAGAAAAAAATAAAATATTATCAAACTCACAACATGGATTTAGAACGGAAAAATCTACACAGACAGCAATTTACGAATGTAGTAATAGTATACTGAAATTAATTGACAATAAGGAACATGTAACTGGCCTATTCTTGGATTTATCGAAAGCATTTGATGTAGTTGACCATAAAATCCTCCTTACCAAACTAAATCAATATGGTGTTAGAGGTCTAGCTAATAAATGGATAGAGTCTTACTTAACAGGGCGTAAACAAATAGTAAGCTTGAGACACAAGGATGATGGAACCAAATTACTTAATGAAACATTGTCCAATGAGGGAATTATTGAATTTGGAGTACCCCAGGGATCGGTTTTGGGCCCACTACTCTTTCTTCTATATATCAATGATATAACACAGAACGTTCATTCACATAAGGAAATTTTGTTTGCGGACGATACAACACTCGTAATAAAAGGTGAAACTAAACAGGTCATACAGCAGTCTGCTGACTCCGTTACAGGAGAGATAACCAAATGGTCACAAGATAATCGCCTCATAATAAACTATAAAAAGTCAGTATGTCTAAATTTCCACACTATACAGAATAGGAATCCTGCGATGCCCAATATAACATTAAATGGTCATCAAATAGAAAATAAATCAGAAACAAAGTTTTTAGGACTATGGATACAACAAGACTTGAAATGGAATAAACATATACAATATCTGAATACTAAACTGAACTCGATGTGCTTTGCGTTACGTATTTTGAAAACCTGCACTAGCATGCACACATTAAGAAATACTTATTTTGCTTATTTCCATTCATACTTAAGATATGGGATCATATTTTGGGGTATGTCGCCAGATGTACTAAGCACGTTTAGGATACAAAAGAGAGCGATTAGAATTATGGCAAATGTAAACTCTAGAGAATCATGTAGACCTCTGTTTAAAGATTTAAACATTCTCCCACTGCCCTGCATATATATCTTTGAAAGTATTATGTTTTTTAAAAAGAATTTAATGAATAAAGATGTTTTTCTTAAAACAAACAATGATGTTCATAGGCATAACACAAGACAAAATCAAAACATTCATATTTCACACACACACACAAGCATATATCAAAAAGGAACTTTTCACACTGGAGTTAAATTATACAATAAACTACCCCAGTATATAAAACTGGCCCCAAAAATAAAAACCTTTGATAGAATGTTGAAAGCTTATCTGCAGTGCCATTGTTTTTACTCAGTAGTTGAATATTTTAGCGTATAGGAGTGATGGAATCTATAACTATATTTTACTTTTTTAATTTAATTTTAATACCTAGCTGTATGTTGTTGTATTTATAGAATTAAGTTTTCATATTATGATAATAGAGTGAGGTGTAAATAGTTGTGCAATAAGATTGTATCTATTAAGATTTGCTATTATAATAAGTTATAAATAGTTATAATCTTAGTAATATATACCTGTTAGTTCTTTTATTTTATGCATGTAAATTCTGACGTGTCCTATATCAAAAATGTATTGAATGCATGTATTTGATCAAATGGAATTAATAAAAATCTATCTATCTATCTATCTAGCAACTACTGTTGAGGATTTAAGGGGCAGAACAGCAAGGTCATCTGCCCCTAATGCAGAATCATGCTATTAATGAACAATGCATACAGTACCATAATTTATTGCCACCGGTAATTTCGTGTGTGTGGGTATAGCCTATATTTTAACTCATCAGTCCACCTCACCTACCCTCAAAAAAATGAACAATCTTAAGTTAATATACAATGTATGTACCGTACCAAATACACAATCGGTAGTCATATATATACTACTAAGCCTACTCTTCCAATAACAGATATACATTAACTAATTTACCAACACTACTCCTTATAGTTAACACATACCAGTAAACAATTTACCTGGTTTTCTTCAGCACGAACCGTGACATTAGACACCCAATCCGAAGATATTATCGCTACTAATTTATTATTTATCTCCTTTAACATGTTGACAACGTCCATTCTTCAAATTGCATCCCATACCATTACGCTTTATATTCTCCTCAATTCTCTTTTGGCGTTCGGCAATGACATAAGGTCCACTGACTGACAGAACTGTTTAGATACATCAAGTAAGAATTATTTTTACATATGAAGGTCTGGGTGAATTAATTCATGGGAGACTAATGTGTATCTGCCTACTACATTAAATACCACAATATGAATTACGAGTAATTAAAGCAGTCATAAATATCCCTAGGTCATCAGTCAGATAGAGCGATTATTTCGGGATGATCCTTGGCCTCTCTTTCACACTTGAAGTTTTGTTTCTTTTTGTTTCTTCGTTTTGTTTTTTTTACTTTGCTTATACATTACGTTCAGTACGTGAAAGTGCATGAGAAAGGGTCAATTTCAGGCTGGCCAACACTACTAGAGTATCACGGATTTTGACATTCATATTTTCGAACGTACTACAACCTACGCCAGACCTTCACCCGATACGACGTCCACGGGTTCCATGGAAAGACGTGCTCCACGCCGGCCTCTCACCGCTGGGTCCGTGGTTCAAATCCCGGTCACTCCATGTGAGATCTGTGCTGGACAAAACGGTGGCAGACAGGTTTTTCTCCGGGTACTCCGGTTTTCCCTGTCAACATTTCATTCCAGCAACACTCTCCACTATCATTTCATTTCATATGTCATTCATTTAATCATTGCCCCAGAGGAGTGCATCAGGCCTCGGCAGCCGGCGCAGTTCATATCCTCGCCGCTAGATGGGGGCTCCATTCATTCCATTCCTGACCCGGTCGGAGACTGGAAGCAGGCTGTGGATTTTCATTTCAATAAAATTAGCCTATAGACATCCTGTAGGGGCAAAGACCTCCTGTTTGCACAGGGATGTGCTCGTGATTAGGCTCCGAAGGTGAGCATCCTTGGGAGCTTTTGTCCTGTTACACTCACTGTCATTGTCTTTCTGTTTGGTGCATGTTGATTCCTGTTTGGCTCCAGCTGTCTCCATGCTGCCCTGTCTCTTGCCACTCTCGACCATTGGTTTCCCACTTTAGCTCTAAAGTAGTCTGCCCATCTGGATGTTTGGCGTCCCACGTTTCTTCGTCCTTCTCTCGCGTCCCACATTGTGGTGAGATGCGTCCATTTCTAGTGATCCATGCGTGATACGTGTCCCCCCCATTTCCATTTTAGGTTTTCTGCCCTTTCTACCACGTCGCGTATGTTTGTCCTTCTTCTTAGTTCTTCGTTCCTGATTCTGTCTCTTAGAGAAACGTTTAGGATCTTACGCTCCATTCTTCTTTGACATACCTGTAGCTGCCTTTTTAGTTTTTCTGTCAAGGACCATGCTTGACAACCATAAAATAGTTTTGGCATAACAAATTTGTGTAGGATTTCTGCTTTTGTGCTTACTTTTAGTCACATGTCTGGGAGTAAGAATTTAAGCGACCAAAATTTGTTCCACGCCAGTGCTATACGGCGTTTGATTTCACTCTGTGTCTTTGTTCAGGGAGATGCTTTGTCCTAGGTGCACATACTGTTGCACATACTCTAGTGGTGATTGATGGACTTGAATTGGATCTTGTATTCCATTTGTCTTTTTTTTTTTTTTTTTTTGTGGGGTTCATTTGTCCAGCTCAGAGTAAACGCAGACAGAGACGCGATGGCACCACAGAGCGATGGATTCGATTCCTGACGAGGAGGAGGTCCACCAGCTGATTCACTTGGGATTTGAAGGCAATCGTCATTGCGTGGATGGAATGATATTCACGCCGATCTTTCGAGAAATTCATTACATAAGGAAAATCGACGATCTTTGAAATTTAATAACAGCTGTTCTTCTACTGTTTTTGCTGACCTTGCTATTAACGGTATGTCGTCCGCAAATCTTTGATGTGTCAGTTTCTGGTCGTCTATATTTATTCCGTGATTGTGCTTCCATTTCATTTTTCTGAAGTATGTTCCAGCACACTTGTGAATAATTTTGGTGATAGCGAGTCCCCTTGTTTCACTCCTCTTCTGATTTGGAATCATTCTCCGTCTCTTTCTGTTCTTACTTTTGCTGAGCTGTTTTGGTATATTTTACCTAAAAACCTTATGTATTTGATGGGGATACCTTGTTGTTTTAAGGCCTGCAGCACATCTTCGTGCTAAGTTAATGGAACAGATAAATAAATTAAAAGGAAACAGAGAAGAAAGCAGGGAAACTTGGTCAACAGTGGTTGCTGGTAGTGTAAGATCGCATAAGCCTAGGCCTACAAATGAAGTAAATGTAATTCCCGTCTCAAATTCATTTGGAGCGCTCGTCGAAGAGAATGATGACTTTCTTCAAGAAGAAAAGAAGAAAGTGATAAAGAGAAAATCCAGGAAGATGCGGATATTTGCCGATAGTCACGGACGAGATATATCAGCAGACGTTCTGGAGAGGTGTAAACATGGAGGTCACTTCGACAGTGAAGCCAGAAGCTCCCATTGCAGCGGTCACGGACGGGATGGTAGGAGAATGTGCGTCCCTAACTTCAAAGGATTTTGCTGTTATCATCGCTGGAGCAAACGACGTGTACAGAAACGAGGGTAAAAAGGTAATCAAAGATTTAAAGGGTACATTGCCATCCATGCATAATACAAATTCCATTATTGTAAACATTCCGCAGAGATATGACTTAATTCCCAAATCATGTGTAAATGTAGAAATAAGGCTACAAATGGAAAAAATCATAAAATTTGTAAGAGTTTTCCAAATGTCCAAATTATAGATGTAAGTAAATTAGACAGGAAGTTCCACACTCGGCATGGCCTACATTTAAATAGGTTAGGAGAGTATCTTAGTGATGAAATATGCAAAATAGTAAATTCAAATGGTAAGAATAGATCAACAGTAGTATCTTTAGAGTGGAAGCAGGGAAACTGGTAAAAGAAGCCAAACGTGAGGTTTGGCATTCAGATCTTTTAATGTCAAATATAACTGAGTCCAACAATGGTATTTCGGATTTGTCTAGCAACAATAATAATAACAATTATGATAATACTAATATAAATAAATCACCAACACAAGCTTGCAAAAGTAACAAATTTAAAATTTACCACCAGAATGTTCAGTCTCTCTTCTTCTTCTTTTACGGCCTCATTGGACCACTTCAGTCAATCATTTCTTGGTCCTCTTCTTCAGTAAGTTTCCTTTCCGAGTCGCCCAGTAGCTCTTCATTCGCTCTGATCTTCTCAGGCGTTCCTCATCTGTAAATACCCTTTTTACTGTATTACGTTTGTCTATTTTAGCCTGAAATCTTATTTTGATATCTCTCAGTTTTTTAATTTTGTTGTTTTGTTTTGCAAGTCATCCAAGGTTATTTCCAATTCTTTCATATCTTCTCTAATTTCCTTAATCCATCCTACTTGTTGTTTCGTATTCCAAAGTTTCACTACTATTTTTCTAGATAACCGGGTTCCTGGTGTCCTCATGATGTGGCCAAAGAAAGAAATCCGTTTCTTCCGAATAGTATCAGTGATGGGCTCCAGTTCTCTGTATACCACTTCATTTGGTACTATCCGCCACTGTCCATCTTTCTTATATTTTTTATGCATGTTCTAGCTATTCTTCTTTCTACTTTTAACATTTTGTCGATTCTGTTTTTCTGAGTAACTTTAATAAGAGTTTCACTTCCATAGGTCACCTCTGGTTGAACCACAGT
Source organism: Meconema thalassinum (assembly GCA_946902985.2). Taxonomy (NCBI): domain Eukaryota; kingdom Metazoa; phylum Arthropoda; class Insecta; order Orthoptera; family Tettigoniidae; genus Meconema; species Meconema thalassinum. The sequence continues at coordinate 1,217,303,885 of OX336388.2, forward strand.
CTTGTAATGTTTTAATTTTGTTGCGATTGATAGACATTTTCTTTTATATGTAGACCATGTTAATTTTTGGGCTTTTATCATTTTATTAGCTCTTTCTTGCCATGCAGGTTTCTCATCCAAGTTGTAAGTTATAATTTCTCCTAAGTATTTAAATTGCTTCACTATTTTAACTTTCTTGTTATTTACTGATATGTGATTGATTACAAGTGGATTTGCTACCATTATCTCTGTCTTTTCAAATGATATTTGAAGTCCAATTTTTTGTGCTATATTTTGTAGGCTTATTATTTGAGTTCAGTCTCTCTATAATAAAATCTATATATATAAAAATCAATGTAACGTGATAGTTTGTCTGTGGGTGTGTATGTATGTCTCCTATGCGTTCATATACCATTCGTCCGATTGCGATAAAACTTGGGTGAGATGTTGAGTACACTCCAAGGAAGGTTTCTGACTTAGTAAATCCATTTTACAATAGGTAGCGCACGCGTAGATTCAACAAATGAGCGACGATGCGCGAAGCATTTCAACAAAGTCCCGTATGTGTTCATATATCATTCGTCCGATAGCGATGAAACTTGGGTGAGATGTTGTGTACACTTACGTGAAGGTTTCAAAATTAGTGAATACATTTCACAGTAGATAGCGCACGAGTAGATTCAACAAATGAGCGACGACACGCAAAGCGTTTCAACAAAGTCCCGTATGCATTCATATACCATTCGTCCGATAGCTATGAAACTTGCGTAAAATGTTGTGTACACTGCAGGGAAATTTTCTGGCTTAGTACATCCACTTTACAATAGGCAGCGCACGAGTAGATTCAACAAATGAGCTACGACGCGCGAAGCATTTCAAAAAAGTTTCGTTTGCGTTCATATACCATTTGTCCGATAGCGATGAAACTAGGCTGAGATTTTTTGTGCACTCCAGGGAAGGTTTCTAGCTTAGTAAATCCCTTTAAAAATAGGTAGAGCACGAGTAGAATCAACAAATGAGCGACGACGCGCGAAGCGTTTCAACAAAGTTCCATATAATTTCATATACCATTCATCCGATAGCGATGAAACTTGGGTGAGATGTTGTGTACACTCCAGGGAAGGTTTCTGGCTTAGTACATACATTTTACAATAGGTAGCGCACCAGTAGATTCAACAAATGAGCGATGACACGCGAAGCGTTTCAACAAAGTCCCGTATAAAGTCATATACCATTCGTCTGATAGTGATAAATGTTTGGTGAATTGTTGTGTACATTCCAGGAAAGGTTTCTGGCTAAGTAAATCCATTTTACAATACGAAGCGCACGTTTATGTTCAACAAATGAGTGACTACGCGCGAAGCGTTTCGACAACGTCCCGTATACGTTCACATACCATTCATCCGATTGCGATGAAACTTGGGTGAGATGTTGTGTACACTCCAGGGAAGGTTTCTGGCTGAGTGCATCCATATTACAATATGTAGCGCAAGAGTAGAATCAACAAATGAGCGACGACACGCGAAGCGTTTCAACCAAGTACCGTATGCATACATGTACCATTCGTCCGTAGCTATGAAACTTGGGTGAGATGTTGTGTACACGTCATGGAAAATTTCTGGCTTAGTAAATCCCCTATTCAATATGCAGCGCACAAGTTGATTCAACAAATGAGGGACGACGCGCGAAGCGTTTCAACAAAGTCGCGTATAAGGTCATATACCATTCTGCCGTTAGCGGTGAAACTTGGGTGAAATATGGTGGACACTCCAAGGAAGGTTTCTGGCTTAGTAAATACATTTCACAGTAGGTAGCACACGAGTAGATTCGACAAATGAACGACGACACGCGGAGCGTTTCAATACAGTCCCCTATGTCTTCATATGCCATTAGTCCGATAGCGATGAAACTTGGGTGAGATGTTGTGGACACTTACTTGACGGTTTCTAACTTAGTAAATACATTTTACAGTAGGTAGCGCACGAGGAGATTCAACAAATGAGTGACGGAGCGCGAATCGTTTAAACAAAATTAGGTATGCGTTCATATACTATTCATCCGATTGCGATGAAACATTGATCAGTTATTGTGTACCCGCCAGGGAAGGGGACTAAGTAAATCCATTTCACAATAAGTAGCGCAAGAGTGGATGCAACAAATGGGTGACGACGCGCGAAGCGTCTCAACAAAATCCCCTATTGCGTTCATATAACATTCTTCGAGTGCAATGAAACCTTGATGAGTTATTGTGTACACGCCAGGGAAGGGCTTTGACTTAGTAATACATTTCTCAATAGGTAGCGCACGAGTAGATTCAACAAATGAGTGACAGCGCACGAATCATTTAAACAAAACCCCTTATACGTGCATATACCATTCATCCGATTGCGATGAATCATTGATGAGTTATTGTGTACACGCCAGGGAAGGGTTTCGACTTAGTAAATCCATTTCACAACAGGTAGCGTACGAGTAGATTCAACAAATGAGTGACAGCGATGAAACTTTTGAAAGTTGTTGTGCACGCTTCCACGAATGGTTCTAAATTAGAAAATCCATTTTACGATAGCTTAGAGGCAGTTAACATGTTGTGTATCCAAAAACACTTCAAGAAACAGAATTTCAACGCTAACACTTTCTTTGATTGGCATTGCAACGCATGCCGGGTACAGCTTGTTGATTACATAAATCTAAAGCTTAAAAATGAACTTAAATACAGCTCAGCACTATGCATTTCAGAACATTGGCTGAAATAGGAACAACTCGAATTAATTCAATTCCCAGGGTTTATACTAGCTAGTAAATACTCTAGATCTAATATTAGCCATGGTGGTACTTGTATCTTCTTAAGAAATAATTTAGATCATGGACAGTTAACAGCCTATGATTATCTAATTATGGAACAGGATTTTGAATTCCATGCCATAAAAATACAGCAGTTTAAGTTAATAATAGTATGCGTATACCGATCTCCGTCAGGAAATTTTTGTTTATTTATATAAAAATTAGAATTGTTACTCAATAACATGAACAAAGTAAATTTCGATATAATAATTTGTGGGGATGTAAATGTGGATTTCTTAAAATGTGATAGAAATTGTGAATTATTAACACAGTTACTAATTTCCTATGGACTGAATCCTACAGTAAATCTAATAAATCTAGTAAATCTAGATCTAATAGTAGCTATGGTGGTACTAGTATTTTCTTAAGAAATAATTTAGATCATGGACAGTTAACAGTTAATCCAGAGGAAATAGCAAACACTTTTAATTACTATTTTCTGGAAATTCCACAAAAAATATTAAATTAATCACAGGTAAATACACTAAATTCTATTATATAAACAATAACACACAACACCTGAATTCAATTTTTACTACAAAAAATACACTAGCATATTAAATAAGGTAATAAGACTAGCAAAGAAAATGCATAATGATAATGCATAAGAATAACAAAATTTAGTAAAACCTCTCCTGATCAAATTTTTATAAATACAGATAAATATCACCATTCAATAGAAGTCTATTGTCCGGGGTTTAGTGACCACCATGGACAAATACTGAGTTTTGAAGTACCCGAAACAATCAATAATAATGATAACGGAATAAAATAAAAGTGCAGGTCATTCACTGAAACAAATGTTGCATATTTCAATGACTTATTAAATAAGGAAACATGGTCAGAAATGTATAAACTAGAAAATGTAAATGATAAATTTAATGCACTTAACAGTACCCTAAAACACTATTTTGAAACAGCATTCCCCTTTAAACAAAGAACTTTTCAAAATAACAAAACTAGCAATTGGAAAACAACAGGGATTAGAAATTCATGTCAAATAAAGAAATGTCTACACAAATTATATAAACAATAACACACAACACCTGAATTCAATTTATACTGCAAAAAATACACTAGCATATTAAATAAGGTAATAAGACGAACAAAGAAAATGCATAATGATAATTTTATTTCCCAATGATCTAATAAAAACAGGGCTATGTGGTCCGTGATAAAGAAAGAAACTGGAAAATCTGCTAATATACAAAGGAACATTACACTGACCAGCAATGGTAAAGTGATTAATAATCCAGAGGAAATAGAAAACACATTTAATGACTATTTTCTGGAAATTCCACAAAAATGATAAAATAAATCACAGGTAAATACACTAAATTCTAATAATAAAATAAATATATGTAGTGATTCTTTATTTATAAATCATGTCACAAGTGAAGAGGTAAGAATAGTTATAAAAGAGCTAAAAAATAAATTCTGCGCTGGTATTGATGGCATCCCTGATGCAATTTTAAAAAATGTGCAGAAAATATAATAAATTCACTTACGCACTTAATAAACAGTTCAATTCTCTCAGGAACTTACCCGGATATTTTGAAGTTATCAAAAGTAATTCCAGTGCACAAAAACGGTTCGAAAGATGAATTAGATAACTATCGTCCTATTACCTTACCAACTGGTATTGCAAAAAGTGTGGAAAATCATGTATAAGATACTGATAAGTTTTATAGAAAACAATAAAATATTATCAAACTCACAACATGGATTCAGAACGGAAATATCTACTCAGACAGCAATTTATGAATGTATTAATAGTATAATGAAATTAAATGACAATATGGAACATGCAACTGGCCTATTCTTGGATTTATCGAAAGCATTTGATGTTGTTGACCATACAATCCTCCTTACAAAACTAAATCAATATGGTATGAGAGGTCTAGCTAATAAATGGATATAGTCTCTTACTTAACAAGGCGTAAACAAATAGTAAGCTTGAAACACAAGGATGATGGAACCAAATTACGTAATGAAACATTGTCCAATGAGGGAATTATTAAATTTGGAGTACCCTAGGGATTGGTTTTGGGCCCACTACTCTTTCTTCTATATATCAATGATATAACACAGAACGTTCGTTCTCATAAGGAAATTTTGTTTGCGGACGATACAACACTTGTAATAAAAGGTGAAACTAAGCAGGTCTTACAGCAGTCTGCTGACTCTGTTACAGAAGAGTTAACCAAATGGTCACAAGATAATCGTCTCATAATAAACTATACAAAAAACAGTATCTCTAAATGTCCACACTATACATAATAGGAATCCTGCGAAGCCCAAAATAACATTAAATGGTCATCAAGGTTAAAATAAATCAGAAACAAAGTTTTTAGGACTATGGATACAACATGACTTGAAATGGAATAAACATATACAATACCTGAATACTAAACTGAACTCGATGTGTTTTGCGTTACGTATTTTGAAAACATGCACAAGCATGCACACATTAAGAAATACTTATTTTGCTTATTTCCATTCATACTTAAGATATGGGGTCATATTTTGGGGTATGTCACCAGATGTACTAAGCACGTTTAGGATACAAAAGAGGGCGATTAGAATTATGGCAAATGTAAACACTGGAGAATCATGCAGACTTCTGTTTAAAGAGTTAAACATTCTCCCACTGCCCTGCATTCATATATTTGAAAGTATTATTTTTTTTAAAAGAATTTAATGAATAAAGACGTTTTTCTTAAAACAAACAATGAGGTTCATAGGCATAACACAAGACAAAATCTAAACATTCATATTTCACACACACAAGCATATATCAAACAGGAACTTTTCACACAGGATTTAAATTATACAATATACTACCACATTATATAAAATTTGCCCCAAAAATAAAAACCTTTGAAAGAATGTTGAAAGCTTATCTGCAGTGCCATTGTTTTTACTCTGTAGTTGAATAAACGATGAAATCTATAATTATATTTTACTTTTCTATTTTAATTGTAATACCTAGCTGTAAGTTGTTGTATTTATAGAATTAAATTTTCATATTGTAATAATAGAGTAAGGTGTTGTTAATGTTTGAAAGAAAAATAGCACAGTAGCGCCATCTGGTGAAATAGACATGTACAATAAAGAAGAAAACAAAAGACGAGTCAGTGCAAAGTCTGTGCGTGTTCGCGTGACATGTGACAAGCGTCTCAAAAGATGATTTGTATTTTGTATTTTATTTCTCACTTGATAAATAAAGATTTACATTAAAACTAACAGGTTATGGACCCAGGCCACGTGAAAATGGTATTATCTCGTGAGTGGATTCGAAGCTGAGCGCCTGTGGAACACGTGCTGTATTTTTTGTGAGTTAAGGATAACCTCAAAATGGCAACCGGCAGTGACTACAAAGTTCAAGTGCATAAGCTTGAAGGACCTGAAGACTGGGCAAAGTGGAAGAGGCATGTGTTGATGGTTTTGCGGTCGTATGAACTAGAAAATATTGTTGATGGTTCGAAAACGTGTCCTGTGTTGCCGGCAGATGCAACTGCGCAACAAAAAAAAAAGTGGCATATAAGCAGTGGTTGAAAGAAGACGCGAATGCGGCCGGTTTGCTAGCAGGTGTGCTAGGAAAATCTGTTGCCGAGCTCGTGTTGACGTGCACCAATGCCAGTGAAATTTGGACAAAATTGAGCGCACGGTTTTAACGAAGCAGTACGCAGCGACTGAACATGTTGATCGAGTCATTCTTCCGAGTGGCACGTGACGACAAGGAGGACATCAGCACCCATGTTGCGAAGTTACAGAAGCTTTATCAGGATCTGAACGACGAACTCCAAAAGCACTACGAAAACACGCTATCTGAAAGGATTTTGAACGGTCGAATTTTATACACGCTGGGAAAAGAATATGATAATTTCAAGGATGTGTGGGACACGATTCCGACGGAAAATCAAACTGTGAATTTATTGATTGAAAAATTGTGCACGATTGAACTGCGTGACCAAGGAAACATGGAATCGACTGCGTTTGTGGTACGTAGTGCTCCCAAGAAGCATTCCCAGTTGTTATAATTTGTCTTCTTAAAATAAATTCAGCTTCAATCTCCAAACGAAAGTTTATTGATTGATAAATCTACAAAATAATATAATAGCTCTTGTGACATGACCTTTGTTTCTCGCTAATACCGCAAGGTAAGTGCCTGTTGCCAAAAGAACAAAAGCCTGATACCTTTTTAAGAAAGGCACAGCCTTGAAGAAGTTGACCTAACTTTCTAGTGACTGTACTACAATCTCCCCCCGGAAAATTTGAACATTGGCAATGGGTGGAGATGTAAACTTGTCACAATTTTAATACTTATGATGATATATAGATTGACATTCGTATTCCCTTAGGAAGGAAGGTCTAATCACACTTCGTCCAGACCGTGTAGTGATATTGGGTGCACGCACCGGCGTGCCTGAACTCTGGACGGCTGAAGCCCTAGGTACAGGTGGGGTCATCTTGTCATATGGAGCAGTAATCTGGGACTGGGTAGTTGACGGACTGGATGTGACTTCCGGAGTGTTTGGAGTAGGGAGAAACTCATGGGCAGCATCAACCTGCTGAGTTGCTGTTGGGCATTGAGTCAATATAGGAGGTGGAGAAGGAACACCAGATATTGAAAGTTGAGGAGGTTGCACAGGAAGTTGGGGTAGTTCTGAATCCAGGCTGACATCAATACCAGAGTGTCTTGGGCGCAGATGTGATGTGGTGATGTGTTTGATTTTGTCCCCCATCATGACCTCATAGGAGACAGATGAGACTCTTCTTGCGATGACGCCAGGGATCCATTTGAATATCTTATGAATGATAGACCGGACCCACACGGTGTCACCCTGTTGATAGGCTGTCACCTTGCCCTTGTTGGTTTCTATCATATTCTCTTGGACCTTCTTCATTTGACTGGACAGTATTGTCGCAGGATGGAGGAGTGATAGGTGATTCCTAAGACGCCGACCCAAGAACACTTCAGCTGGTTGGGACTTTGTAGAAGTATGGGGTGTTGTTCTGTAATGCATTGAGAAATCATCAATTTTTCTTTGCGGGGGTTTGGTCTTGGTATCTTGATCTAATAGTTGTTTGAGCAGAGCTGTTTTTGTTGACTTGACCAAGTTCTCAGCCTGACCATTGGCCTTAGGGTGATATACCGGTGAATGTAGGAGTCTTATGCCTCGTTCCGTTAAGAACTTCTGAAACTCTTGAGAGGCAAAGGGGGGACCATTGTCGGTCACTATTTCTTCCGGCCACCCCCATCGCGCAAAAATAGTAGATCATTTATTACACACTTGTTGCACTGAGGTGCCATCATGCATAGTTTCAATTTCAGGCCATTTAGAATGTGCATCAATGACAATTAGGAGGTGTGTACCTTTGAACTCAGCAAAATCTAGGTGAATTCTTTGCCATTTTCTTGTTGGCCATGGCCAAGGCCTGACTTGTTCTGGTGGTATGGCCATATGTAGTGATTGGCATACTGTGCATGTTTGAACGAGTTGATCTATATCGTCGTCCATGCGGGGCCACCACACGTATCCTCGGGCTAGAGTTTTCATACGTGACGTGCCGGGGGTGCATTTCGTGCAACATTTGAAGTGCTACAGGTTGTAGCGCAGGCGGAATGAGAACTCTACATCCCCAGAGTATACAATCTTGTTGGGCGCCATAACGAATAGAATAAAAAGTGTGATCTCTTCTTCCTCAATAGCATGTAATGAATACGGATCGGGTTGGCACTCGCCGCTACGCAGCGCTACAGTCGACTTGAGATTGTTGATTTCCACATATGTTTATGTGTTTATGTGCGATATATTAAGTATTTAATAGGTCGGAATGTTTTGGTGGTGTTCTGTGCAAACGTTTATTGATATACAAATGCTTACACTATCACTTCATAGTATTAATACCTGAAATGCAATTGTAGGAAGCATTAACTGAAATAGAATTTAATTTCTTGTCGTGTTTTGACATTATCTTCGTGTGTTAATTTTATTGTTATTTAATGTAAGTAAACAGCAGTTTAGCCCTTACATTTTCATGAGTGCTTAATGTGAGTAGGGAAGATGCCTTGCTGATTTGTACCAGGATGCAGATCTGGCTTTGGGGACTGTAAAGAGGTCAGACGGTTTTTCAAACCTCCTAAAGATAAGGAACGTTTTATCAAGTGCAAAGGGGCCATATCAGGGAAGGATAGGGAACTTACTGAAAAGTTCTACATCTGTGATGCTCACTTTTCAGAAGATTTAATTGTTAAATTTGACAAATTTGTGATAGGAAGTAGTACTTCTCCCAAGAACCAACTGGCGATTGAAAGACTATTCTGTTCCACATATATTTCCTAATTTGCCTAACTATTTGTCCAGTATGGTGTAAATAAGAATGATCTTGATGCCATTAAAGACTACCTGTATTTCTGTGAAGAAAGGGATGAGAATAAAACGACAATGAGTTTAAAAACATATATCTACCGTAATGCTGAGGGAGGCGTGATCAGTTTTTAGACCTCGTGCGCGCCTACTGTGCTGCGCTCTGGTGACAAATCTATAGCTGGTGGGGATGACGCAGCTCTCTACTGTAAAGTATCGCTTGATGGAAAGGAATGTTCAGTTTGTCTCGATGGAAGCGAGTGTTACAAAGAGTCGAAGAAACTGTTGTGTGGTTGGTTGCAATTACACGTACAGAAACAGTCTTCCCGGTACTAGATTTGTTCGTTTTCCTAATGATAAACAGCATATAATCGGAAGGAAAGCTCTGATACAGCAGTGAGACGAGAGACTGTTGACAGGAAACCATGGGCTCCCAGCAAAAATGCACGTATTTGTAGTCGTCATTTTGTGGAGTTTGAAGCCATTTTTCAGTGTTGCCTTAGTAAACAAAAGCACCAAACTTTAGTCGTCATTTTGTTAACGGAACCTGTCCCTGGGTGCAATATACAAGGTACTCCTTTAATTTTACTTCCCCATTGTTATTAATGTCCAAATATGGGTTGTTGCACAGTTTCCTTTCAATAGCAGGGTTTTCCCGGCACGAATACGGACACTTGATCTCGAGAAGAGATGGAAACCCTTCATGATGTTCCCCTAGAGCAATCCCGTCTTGACTGCAGCAGAGCCATGGTTGTTCATGTTTTACAAGCAAGCCTACCTGCCTTACTGAACATTGGAACAATGCACATAATTCCATTATCGCATTCGTTTCATTATCTCTTCCATACCCTACCTAACTGCAGGAGTATTTATGTCTTTGGAGTTATGAATTACAGACGCTAGGTTTTGGTCATCCCCACTTTGTAATGTTATGATCCTGTGCACATTCTGACTGGCGGAAATTCGAATCAATCTCTGCTGAAATCGCAAGTTTCATCGAGACTGTGCCATTGTCTCAAATGCAATTTCATATTTTTGCAAAATATTGATTTTTACTTAGTCACAATAAAATCTCAACACTTCACTGGACAACATATCTTCATGTTCTTTTTTCATTAGCACCATCTCAGCACCGCCCTTGTGAGTGATTTCATAGCACTGATATGGTACTTGAGATTGGTTGTCAAATCCATGAAGGCACTGAGTCACAAACGCTTTCTCAGCCAGTCCTACAGCATTATCCACGAAGTGGTCTATAATTGAAGTACTTATGGAAGAAGACTCTCCCTCGCATTCCACCTCTAAAACTCCCGTTAATGCGCGATGGATGTTCTTAAGATGGGTAGGCAATATAGACTACAGTAGTTCTTCTTTGCTGAAATATTCGTCATTTCCCCTTTCTGGCATACAGTAAGCTGGTCGCGTTGTTGTTTTCTTCTATATCAATTGCCTTATGCTTTCACCTTTAATATATAATACGGGAACATTCCTAGGTTTCTCCCACCGCTGCAGAGAGGAAGTACTAGGATTGTCTCTTTCTGTGTTAATATAACACAACGCAGCAATACGCTTACAGAATTGGGAGAGGCAGGCTTTGCACCAGGGGCGTATATACATTGGGGGGGGGGGGGGGGGGGGTGACTATCCTGGAAAATTGTGAGTATTCTCAGGGGACTGTCACCGCAAAATACCCAGTAATATCAACCAATATCTTAGAGCATATAGCTTTGATAACTTTGTGTAATTATTTTAGATAAGATTCAAAGTTTATATAGCCTACAATTATATGCAATACAAAAAAGTTGTAGTTAGTTAGTTAGTTATTGTTGCTTTAAGGGGCGGAACTACGAGGTCATCTGCCCCTCTTAACACAGATTAAAGAATACAAATTTTGAATTGAATTTAAAATTTTGAGGTGGACATCTAAATTTAAAAAGACCAAAAATTAATAAAACAAAAACAAACAATTAAATAAAAAATAAAAGTTATAAAAATAAACAAAAATTACGGAAAAAAACAAAACATTATCATTCAAAAACGGACAAGTCGTTGAGTCAATGTTCACTGGAAAATTTAGATTGCTGGCCCTAACCCACTCTCACTTATAAAGCGGATAACGCGATCAGCAGCCACCGCGTCATCGGCTAATATAAGTTTGAGTGTCGTCTGCAAACAAAGGTTTCTTCGTAAGTCAGCAAGATCCACACACTCGGTGAAAATGTGGGCCACGGTGAATACGGCTCCACAGGTACAAAGTGGGGGGGGGGGGGGGTCTTCCCTTCTCATTAGGTACGAGTGGGTGGATCTTGTATAACCTATCCTTAGCCTACACAAAATGACGGACTCTCTCCGGGCCCGGAAGGAGCTCCGCCACACGCGAGTAGTTCCCTTGATCGCTCTCAGTTTACTGGGCAGTGGGTCAGCTAGCCACTGACTCTCCCAAAAAGCCAGAACTTGTAGGCGTAACTGAGAGCGAATATCTCTAGCGGGTACCTCCATTGGTCGAGGTGGTAGTGATACCGCCTCTTTTGCAGCTTGATCTGCTAACTCATTTCCCGCAATTCCCATGTGGCTTGGAAGCCACAAAAAGGTGTTTCGAGTGTCAGCGTGGCACAGCCTGGCTAGTAGGTCGTGGATTCGCTGCACTAGGGGGTGTTGCGGGAAACATGTAGCAATCGACTGCAACGAACTCAAAGAGTCGGTACACACGAGGAAGTGGATTTGTGCATCCTGTAGAGCAAACTGCAGAGCTTCATAGATGGCAACGAGCTCCGCAGTAAACACAATTAGATATCCATACTACAGGCCTCAGGCAAAGAGATCTTGGTATTTGCACCATCAATAACGTAAGCACAACCCACTTTCTCGTCCACCTTCGAACCATCCGTGTATAGTATGCCAGCGTCCGGAAATTGGTGAACTATGCTGTGGAACTGCCTCCGGTAAACGGACGCATCCGTGTTCACTTTAGGACCTTGATGAAGATCTAACCGAATTTTCGGACGCGGGACTTGCCACGGAGGCACCTCGCCAGATGTCCGGATCATACAGGACCTACAGCCACTCCTATTTCAGTACACGAGCTATCAAGTCTAATACCAACCGGCCGAGTGGCACGAGGCCGGTTGGCGTACCCCTGGTGGTTTTGGGTACCGAAGAGAGCTTGATAGGTCGGGTGTTGTGGCATTTGACGCACATTGGCAGCATATGCTAAAAGCATATGTTGGCGTCTATAATTTAAAGGTGGAACACCCGATTCGGCGAGTAGGCTGGGTATCGGGCTGGTCCGGAAGGCACCGGTAGCCAGCCTAACGCCACTATGGTGGATACTGTCCAGCATTTTCTAGGTTGCCGGCCTTGCTGAACCGTAAGCCGCAGAACCATAGTCTATAAGGCATCCAACGTTTAGAATGAAGCACTGGTTAGATAGGGATATTCTTTTCTCTTTCTGTTAAACTTGAGACATGTATGACGCTGTCATTTTCTAGCAATCCACTGTTGCCATATTAGTCGAAATTTTTTCTTTGTCGAAACAACAGCATATTCGGGTAGAACTATGTTTTGCCGATCTTTTTTTGTCCTATATTAGAACTACATAAACTTGATAGAAAAGCTAGAAAAATTAGATATCCATATTTAAAAAAAACGATAAACTGTGTCCCCTTTTTAGTAAAATCGATCTTATATCATGTTGCATTCACTTTGTGATGCCTATTTTTCACACACGTTTAGCTAAATGTGCCGTCTTGATGATGGATTATTGAAATATTTTATACTGGCAATATTACAATTTTCATGTATGAATATTCTCTCATAACCGCATAGCAGCATTGAAAAAGTTCGTATGCTGCCAACTTTTCTATTGTTAAAGATAACCATGTCATGTCAGTTTGAGAGTTGTAGAGGAATATTGGAACAAGTTTTCTACCTGCTTACCCAGAGTGTAGGTTTAATTGTTTACACAGGCCAGGCTGTTCATTGACCGCGGATTATATGAATGACGTTTCGAAGGAAGCGGGGTGCAGCATGCTACTCACAGCTTTATTACTGCGCCCTTCGAGTTTGTATTTCAGTTGTTCAGCAGTCTCTAACTTGAGTGTGTGTGCAGCAGTTCTGTTAGATTTAACATGTTGTACAATATTGTTGAAATGGCAAAAGAAATGGGTCATTTAGTTCTACGCCTTCCACCTTATCATTGCGAACTAAATCCAATTGAATTAGTGTGGAGTCAGGTCAAACATCATGTTAAAAATGAACAAATTGCACTTCAAAGTAAAAAATATGGAGCAGTTGATACAGGAAGGATTTAATAATGTGTCAACCGAAAAGTGGAAAGACTGTGTCGAGCATGTAAAAAATAGAGTCTGAAATGTGGAAAGCCGATGAAATTCAGGATAACATTGAACCTCTACTCATAAATCTGGGTGACAGCTCTTCATCATATACAGAATCAACTGACTGTGATGACGAACGGGATGCCTGCCTGCTGTCATCATGGAAGGTAAGCCAATGAGGAGTATTTTCTTTAATAATAACGTACTTCAACTTTAACTGCAGTAGAGACTTCACACATTTCCTTGTGCTTGTACTTTACTTATTTTATTTTGATTGTTTTCTTTATGTTACATTCAGCATACGTTATAGTTAATTTAATTTAATTTCGTTGTATGTGTTATGTTAGCCTACTATTAGTATTATTATACAGTACTTCATTCAAGTCTTCGTCACTGCACAATCGCTGAATGTGTGGAAAGTGTACGCGAAGCGCTTTCTACTGCCTCCTCTCATGGAGTGGCAACCCTGTCGTAACGCGCCATAAGACCAATGCTTCATTCTAAACGTTGGATGCCCTATAGCCGGGACAGGACGAGGGCTTGGTAGAACCTTAGCAGCACCGCACGGTCAGCCCCCCACGTAGTGCCACTAAGAAACCTGAGCATGTTCAGTTGTAAAATACAACACAGCACACAAATGAAATGTTATACTTAATGAATTTTCTATTATGGCCTATGGAGTATGAATGGCAAATATCTAAATATTTGTCAATTTACTAAGCAGAAAGCTAAACAGGCTTTTTTTTAACAAGTTCATAATTTATTTGTCAAAAGTACCGTACTGTGGAATTCACAGTTTTGCCTCACAAGGCTGAGTGTACCCCGTTCCAACCTTCAGACCAGAATTAAAATTTCTTGGCAGAGCCGGGAATCAAATTCGGACCTCTGGGGCGGCAGCCAAGAATGCTAGCCACTACACACGAGTTAGTCTAATTTCAATCTCAATATTGTTTATAACTTAGCCAAAAAGTTAAGATTAGGATACAACCAAATTTACCATTACTTTATGCTCTTACCAAAGCATCACTTTCTTAATTTTTATTGGCTTTTTTCAGGGGGGGAGGGGGCTGGAGCCCCTTCAGCACCACCCTTATATACGCCCCTGCTTTGCATTGGCATTCAGCGGATTGAAGATTTCATTCATGATCGATCTGAAGAGAAACACGAATTATAAAGTCATTCGACGGGCATGATAGCTTAGTGGCTTAGGCTACCCATAATAATAATAATAATAATATCGTATGGCCTCGGGTGCCGTGTGCAAGCTTTGTTAATTGACACCCAGAGGGCAGCTTGCATGTCGAATTTCGTCGTTCCTTTGAACGCTATGAAAGTCAAGGAGATTAGATATCTAAGCTCCTTGACACTACAGTGCTTTCTAGTAGAGAATGTAGGAACTTTGTGTTGGCGGAAAATCCCGAGATTAATTTTGCCATTGAACACGGCGTACTGAATTCAAATGGGTTCTTTAAGATGCCAACAACGTATGACATCCATGCCGTGATTTTTGTCACCTTTCACTTACCACAGCCAGAGGCGAACCTGCAATCTTGGGGTTGGTAATCCGACACGTTAACCACTCACCCACCGAGATAATTTAAGACATAAACGAATGCTGATTGGGCCTACTGATTAGAAGTTTGCATAAGTATCAAAAGAAATATATGATATTTTAATTCTTACTTGAAGTTTGACGGCATATGGTGGTTGAAGTATATTTGTTTCTCTCAAACATACGCCGACAATTTCCCCTCCCGACGTTTCTCTCAATTTGAGTACATGGCAACTCTCATTAAGCTTTGCATCTTTCTTCAGGGTGGAAGGTCTGAAATAAGTCTGAGCCCACTGTATCCTTTCAAAACCAACAGAAACCTCAACAGAGCACGATATTGGAGCGGTAAATATCATTGCTTGCTTGCTTGCTTGCTTGCATAGACTCAAAGGCAATTGCGTCAGTCAGTCATCCTACGTGTTGCACAAGCATCCGCTAGGGGCACCAGCGGTCAAAATCCAGCGAGGCGCTCGAGGTCTTAAGTGCTTCTGAAATGATGGTAGTTTATTGAGTTTGGTGTTTATGGGTTGAAATTTGTGGGTATAATTGATTTTTGTAATATTCTAAGGTAAAGTTGAAGGAGCCGTGATCGGGTTTAGGCAATAGCCTGCTCTATGAAGGGGTCATGACTATTCCTTCTATGTCTGTTTAATGTTAAGTTCTTCTGAAATGATGGTAGTTTACTGATTTTGGTGTTTGTGAAGTGAAATTTATGGTTATTATTGAATTTTATAGTAATCTACGGTCAAGTTGAAAGTTGCGTTCGTACGTTGTTGTTTTTTTTTTTTTGCTGTGTTGCAAGTCTGTTAAGGGAATGTAAAATGTGTAACAATGTGAAGAAATCCTTTCTGATGAATATCCACAGCCTGCTTCCAGTCTCCGACCGGGTCAGGAATGGAATGAATGAAGCCCCCATCTAGCGGCGAGGATATGAACTGTGCCGGCTGCCGAGGCCTGACGCACTCCTCTGGGGCAATGATTAAATGAATGACAGATGAAATGAAATGATAGTGGAGAGTGTTGCTGGAATGACATTTTGACAGGGAAAACCGGAGTACCCGGAGAAAAACCTGTCTGCCTCCGTTCTGTCCAGCACAGATCTCACATGGAGTGACCGGGATTTGAACCACGGACTCAGCGGTGAGAGGCCGGCGTGCTGCCGCCTGAGCCACGGAGGCTCAAATCCTTTCTGATAGCGAGGTTAATTTTTCCGTTCTTTTTTTTTAAATTTACCGATAGCTGGCAAAACTAATTGCATTTTGAACTTGCTCTCTGTCTTAGCTTATTGTCGAAACTGGACTATTAGACTACAGGAGACGACTTATTAAATTATAATTGGGCACAGTAAAGTAAGTGGAGATGTCGAACTTATTAGCGCCTGTGAGGATATCTTGCGGTGTTTTAACATGTAAAACAGGTCGCAAGGTTTTAAAAGTCTCGTAAGCGCCAATGCTAATTTACATCACAGATCGGAGCCAGCGCTGCGCTGCGGCGGACCAGGCATACTATGCAAGTGATATCACTTCTTATTCTATTCGTTATGTGGGCGCTAAGCTCTAGGCGGCGGCGGTGAAATGGTTGCAATTCAGCTGACTCTATATTGTCAGGCCAACCTGAGATGATGTAGTGCAGAACTTGTTTTAGGAGAGGGTCTGCTCGAGTCTCTTGAGTAATCTGGATTGCTGACAGAGGTCCAATACTGCTTACATCTACTCGATTTATTGCCGACACCACTTCTGTTTGGTCTGGGAGTGGGTTGCGGCTGAGAAAATCTGCATGGGGTATTTCGTTGGATTTCTTGAGTAAGATCTTGTACCTGTAAGCTGACAGTAGAACGGACCATCTCTGTAAGCGTAAAGCGGTGAACTGTCTCAGGTGTGATTTTGGTTCAAATATTGTGATAAGCGCCGAGTTGTCTGTATGGAGTTCAAATTCTCGGCCATATAAATACTTATGGAATTTCTTGAGACCCATCACAATGGCAGCAGCTTCACGCTCATGTTGCGGATATTTATGTTCAGCAGACGAAAATGTCTTTGATGTGAATGCTATGGGACGCTCCTCTCCATTGGTGTAATGCGATATTACAGCCCCAGCACCATGCTGAGAAGCATCACATGTTAGGTGCAGAGGAAGTTCGAGGCTGTATGGGATCAGAACACAATCACTGGTAAGTGTATGGATGCATTTGTCATAGGCTTCACTCTGTTCTTCTCCCCATTTCCACTCGGCGTCCTTCTTGACTAATTGGTATAGGGGAGCAAGGACTGTGGATATATTTGGAATGAACTTATGATAAAACGAGACTAGACCAATGAATTGTTGAAGTTCTGTTGGGTTGGATGGAGCTTTGGCTCTGTAAATGGCATCAATCTTCTTGGTATCTGGACGGAGACCTCTATCATCCAAACAGGCCCCGGGCTAAGGTGATAGACGCCCTGGACAAATGGTCTACTGGCGCCCTTTTTCGCATTTATGTGTTATAAAAATAGCATAATGTTTTTTTACAAACAACTACGTTACTAATATAGTATCACAGGAAATAAGTAAAATAAGTCGTTCATACAATTTTGTAGCCATTTATTGATACATTAATCACACTAAAAACCAAGATTACAAATTCAAACCATTAGAGGTAGATCCTAAACGTTCACTGTCACCTTGTAAAGGTAACCCTCTAACTGAGGGAAATTTCACAACAGACACAATTCTGAGTGATACACTTCACCAATATGTGACCTCCTGCTCATATTGGGTTGAAAGAAGAGTAGTCTATTTATTTCCTCTTTGTGCTTTCGTCTATTAATGTAAGTTAGCTTGTTGGAACGATGGTCTGCTGATTGTTCATGTTGTTTAATCAACTCATTTCCATGTTTCCAATCATTGAACCCGTATGAAAATTCATTTTTCTTGACCAACGGCTGAAACAAGCAGCAAGGAACACAAAAGACTTTTCCAGACGATTGTGAGTAGATCAGCCAATCTTTAACATAAGATTCACCATTTGAAAGTGTACATTTAAACAGTTTTATAGTAAGTGTACGCTTAGTTCCGTCATTGTAAATAGAAAATAGAAAAATCCGCTTGAAAGTTTGAGGGTTGATCAGATCACGCAGCGCATGTGCCAGTTGTAAATCCATGAGTATTGCCAACAGCGTCAACCGTGCATCACAGCCTACATTGTTGCCAAAACTAGTATTCATTTTAGATAATACTGTTTATATTATTCTACTGTATTATAATAATTATAATCATGATTAAACATAAATACTACGAATGTATGTGATATTTAATATTACTTTTATTTTATATTCACGTAAATTATAGTTTTTTACCCTACTTTTTATAGATTTCCATGTCATACTTATTTTCAATGTTGGGATTGTTGGGTCAACCTTTTTCTGCGTTCAGCGTCGCCTAAATTTCAGCGCCCCCTAAAATTTGGCGCCCTGGTCAAATGCCCAGTATGCCCGTTTATAGCCCGGGGCCTGATCCAAGATGTGTCCGAGGTATTCTAATCTATTGACTAGCAGTTCACACTTATCCCAGTTGACGGTTACGTTGTATTCCGGGAATCTTTGAAGCACCTCTTCCAGAAGCTTCATACATCCTTCATAGGTTTTGTGAGCTCCCATTACATCATCCTGATAAATAAACACATTCAAGGAGGCAAGTATTTGTGTCATTATATTTTGGAATATAGCAGATGCTGAGGCCAGACCATATGGTAATCGCAGACATTTATAAGATCCATAGGGTGTTGTGAGTACCAAAATGTCTTGGGATGAATCGGCCACTCGGAGTTGCTGATATGCCTGGGAAGGATCAAGCTTAAAAAAATAATTTCCAGCTACAATAGATAAGTCATCTATATGAGGAAGTGGGTAGTATTCCATATCCAGCTGGGGGTTCACCGTGACACTGAAGTCCCCACATATGCGAACTGTGTGGTCTGGTTTTGGGACTACAACTATTGGAGTTCCCCATGATTTGGACATGGTTTGCTTGATTTGACCATTCGCCTCCATGGCATCCAGAAATTTCTTGGTAGGGAGACGGAATGGTATGGGAATGACCCTTGGTCCATAGAATACAGGAGTAGCACCTTTTTAAGAACTACATTTACCTCAAAGTGTTTGATTTCACCTGGTTGTTTTTTGAATACAGAGGAGAATTTATTTTTTTAAACCTCTGTATCTTGATTTACCTGGAGTACGGTAAGGGGAGGAAATATTTCCTGCCAATCCAGTGTGAATTGCCAGAGCCAGGATAGGCCCATCAGTGAGGGAAATTTTCCTTTGGCAACAATTAATGGAAGGGTTGCTTTCTGGCATTTATACTTGACCTGGACCTCCAGTTGTCCAAGTAATTCCAGATGGTGTCCACTACATCCACGGAGAGATTTGGTGGGTTTGAGTGTGAGATGTTGAAAGTGTTGCAGGTATAATGGCTCACCAATTAAGCTAACACTTGCTGCTGTGTCCACTTCCATCTGTATGGGTACTCCTTCCACCTGGACACATATCGATGTCCTGGAACTGGTGTTACGACTAGATATACTGTATAAGTCTGAGGTAATTAGATAGGTCATGTCGCCTGGTGATGGTGTTATCTGTTGGTCGTCCTCGACTGACTTTACCTTACCACTGGAATTATGTTTATTTCTCTCAGATTTCTTTCTACATGCAGCAGAGATGTGTCCTTTGATCCCACATGAGTGACATTCAGCCTCTAGGAACGGACATGACTTCCTGGCATGATTATCAAGGCAACCGGAACATTGATTGGATTTGTTCTTGTTGCTGGATGTTGACTGCCGGTTGTTGGATGCAGTGTGTTTGGAATTCTTGAATACTCCTGATTTGCTGGATTTGTGGTATTGAATAGCGTTGACACTGGAGACAGTTAGCACACTTTCATATCTTTGAGCAATGGTAAGCATGGCATTAAAATTACCTTCCACATCCTTTATTCGGTCCCGTGTGGTTTCACTAGTGATGCCTGAGTAGAATTGGGTCTTCAGAGCTGAATCCAGGTATGTACCAAACTCACAAGTTGCTGCTAGGTGTCTCAGGGCTATGGCATAGTCTGCATAAGATTCCCCTTGAGCAGGACGGCGATTGTGGAATTTGATTCGTTCCTCAAATACGGAACGCGATGGTGCGTAGTGATTTTCCAACTTGTCTCGAAGTTGTTGGAAAGTACAATTTCCCGGACTATGAGGCGAACAGAGGTCTACTAATATTTGGAATGTTCTAGGACCCACATTGCGTAGTAAGAAAGCTTTGCATATTTGCAGATCTTCAATTTCCTCCGTCACAAAAAAATATGTGAGGCACTGAAAGTAAGATTTGATATCTTAAACCCGTGGGTCGAATGGACGAAAGTCTTTCGGCATTTTGCCAAAATATATATAGACAGTACTTAGTGGCCGCAAGTTGTCTTGGAGATTACAATCTAGGCCGCAGGGAACTCACTATTGTCCGCGAGTTATTTCGTGTAAGTTCGTTTCTAAACTTCTCGTCGCCATTTGTTATAATTTGTCTTCTTAAAATAAATTCAGCTTCAATCTCGAAACCAAAGTTTATTGATTGATAAAACTACAAACTTAGAAGGCAGTGAATTCGAAACGGAGACGTCTTGTTGATGTGTGCTGTTTTTTGTCAAATTGGTCCCTCTTCAAGACGTATTTGAACAAAAATACTAGTCTGGATGTGAGTATTGTGACCCAATGTAAACTTTGAGCACTGGTCTCTGTATAGTGTCACTTATTAGGAGTGAAATCCATTATTTTCTGTTTTGCGTGTGGAAGACATACAACAAACGGTTGAACATCGTAATTCAGCGAGGCTCCAAAGCCTTTCACACTCAAAGTAATGGCTTCTTACCAAGGAAGTCAGACCGTACCTAACCTTACCGACAGTTCTACCCACAATGTACCCAAGATATCCCAGAAAAGTTATGCTTCTGCAATACAGTTAACACCGAATAAAGAACAGGCTATTATTACTGACGCACACGACGGAATTCCAATAAAAGATTACGTCCTTGCTGTGGGGAAATTAACAGATCCTGCTAACATACGATAAATATCCTGCATTTCGAACTTAAGAATATGCATATTCCTATCAAACAAAAACACTGTTCAGGAACTGTCACTTAATCACCCTGTAATCCGAATCAATAATATTGATCTCACCCTCAGACCGTTAATCGTTGCAAATAAGAGAGTGATATTATCCAACGTATGTCCTATATTACCCAACATAGTTATTGAAGAACACTTACAGCAACTGGGCATTAAACCAATGTCGTCTATATCCAGCCTAAAGGCAGGAATTAATATTCCGGGATTCACACATATTCTCAGCTTCCGCCGGCAACTATATATTAAACCTGATGATTTCAATAAGATGCCAAATGCATTACAGATATGCTATGAAGGAACTAATTATTGGATATACACTTCATCAGATGTTCCCACCTGTTTTACTTGTAAAGAAGAAGGTCACCTGACTCAAGTTTGTCCCCTACTACCCAAGACTCTAGAAGAAAACAATCAGACACCTAATCATCTTCCAATTTCCTCCAAGGAGGACATCTCCATTCCAATAAATGCAACAAGGACTCTCATCAAACTATGGTCCCTCAGCAAACTATGGTCCCTCAGCAAACTACTGACCCACAACAACTTCTTGAAGATTCTAATGACACACCTTCTCCCTCTAAAAATCCGCATCAACAGAATGTGTCCTGGAACTCGAACGATTCAATCCCAAACTATGAAGCAAATAATCACTCCCAATTAAACCTCACGGGATTAAACGACCCATACCTTCAAGCGACTCCTCAAATTACACTTCCAAGGCTGATAATTCCTTCTTAGACAATTCTTCTATCTCGGGAGATGATAAAACGGATGATGCATTTCCTGCTATAGGACAACAAAAAACCCAAGATATTAAACAGCCTAAGAAGAAACAAATGATATCGAATCCTCTCGACCTTGAAGAACAACTTCTTCCTGTCAAGAAAGTAATAGAAGCTAATCCCTCAAACTTTAGTCTTAACTTCATTCAACTCAAAAGTTTGTTTGAGAATACTAAAGGAACATCTGCAACAAATATCTTACATATTGCATTATCCTACACTTCCCGTGTTGAAGACCTCATCGAGACCCTCCGTAAACTATACCCCTATTATCAAGATAAAAACATTAAAAACCAGAGCACCAGGCTTGTAACGAAACTACTCACTGTCATTAATGAAGAAAGTAACACCCCAGATCAGACACTCCCAGTAACCGATATGGATCACGACTACGGTAGTAAACACATCTCTTAAAAACCATCATGGATTCGTGGATACTGCAGTGGAATATTAATGGATATTACCCTCAATACGAATATCTACAACAACTCATAAATGAACACCAACCTGAAATAACTTGTTTACAAGAAACTAACTTTCGAGATAACTATGTGGCTATATGAGACATTTCACAGCATACCACAAAAATCGCAATAATCCTATTCATGCAAGTGGAGGGGTTGCTACTTACATTCACGAAAATATTCCTCAAAGAGGAATACCACTGGAAACAAATTTGGAAGCAGTAGCTGTGAGAGTCTTTCTAACATTTTCCCTATTTATCTGTAATGTTTATTTGCCCAGTAGCCAGAACATGGACCTAAATGAATTAGTGGATCTGACAAATCAACTTCATAAACCATTCCTCCTCTTAGGGGCTTTTAACTCCCATAACACCCTTTGGAATTGTCTTTCTACTAACAAAAGAGGAAGAATAATTGAATCACTACTAGATTCTGAAAATTTGATCCTAATAGACTCGAATGGCCCTACACATTATGATATTCAGCATGGAACTTTTAGCACCATAGATCTGTGTCTGAGCACTCCAGATGAAGCAACAATATATACGTAGCTAGCGAGTAAACCCCTCTTTGGAAGTGATCATTTTCCAGTCATAATAAGCGGAAACAACAAGCCCCACCCACAAGTCTATTCAAATAAATGGAATACCAAACTTGCCAATTGGCAGGAATACAAAGAAAATATCAAGGCAGAGTTATACAGATTACCTCCACCTACCCTCTTCAAAAATTACAACATTAACTATATCGTAAGAGAATTTACTAACACCATAATTAAAGCCGCAGACAATACTGTTCCAAGGACTAACGGTGTGACTTACAGAAAATCAGTTCCCTGGTGGAATGACTCCTGTAAGGATGCAATTAGGAAAAAAAACAAAGCTTTCTACAAATATAAACGCCACCCCACTCTACAGAACAAGTTAATGTTCCAAGAAAATCGCGCCACTGCTCGAAAAGTCATAAAAGAGAGTAAACGAGCTTCATGGTTAACATATGTATCATCTCTTTCTCACCAGACCCCACAAAACACAATTTGGGAACACCTGCGTAAAATAAGAGGGCTTAAAAAAAACCTCACGTATCATAGCTCTCAACAAATCACCTGGATCAGTTTCAACTACACATCATGACATTGCAAATACATTAGCAGAAAACTTTGCAAAAATTTCAAGTGATTCCAATTATGAACAAGAATTTCAATCCTCTCGTGATGATTGTCTTGATCTAGAATCGGACATCTATTTAAATACTGACCAATGCTACAACGATAAACTCAATATTACTGAAGTACTACTTGAAATCAAAAGCTGCCGAAGTACAAGCCCAGGTCCAGATGATATTATATATGACTTCTTGAAAGAACTTCCTCCTGAAGGCATAGTATACCTCACTGAAATATTTAATTTCATTTGGTCTCAGAAAGTCTTTCCAGCTGCTTGGAGAAAAGCTATAGTAATTCCAATACCCAAACCCGGATGTGATCACATGTTACCAGACAACTATCGACCAATAGCTCTAACTTGCACAATGTGCAAGATAATGGAAAAAGTAATAAATAAAAGACTAAAATGGGTTCTAGAACAGCAGAAGTTCTTCACCGCAGAACAGTGTGGCTTCCGACAGTTCCACTCAACAGCTGACACGTTAGTAGTTTTAGAGTCTGAAATCCTGGATGCCTTTCACAACGGTCAACACCTCCTTGCAGTCTGCCTAGATATTCATAAAGCGTATGATATGGTGTGGAAAACTCACGTTATCAAAACTCTACTGCAACATAATATTAAGGGAAATATGATCAGTTTTATCTATAACTTCCTTCAAGACCGACACATTCAAGTTCGAGCCAACGGTGTCCTATCCCAAGAAGTCAATTTAGAAAATGGTGTCCCACAGGGCTCAGTTCTGAGTGTAACACTATTCTTAGTAGCTATAAATGGCATCACTTCAGGTATTAACCCTCCAGTAAAGACCTGTCTCTTTGCTGATGACATGACTATTTTCTGCAGAGGTCGCAACCTGTCAACCACCCAAGAAATCATGCAAAGCTTTCTTGAAGATGTTGCCAAATGGGGAAATCACACAGGCTTCTCATTTTCTTCAACCAAGACCAAATGCATTTTATTTTCCAAACAAAAGAAAGTAAATAACTGTCCAGAACTGTATCTCAAGGGGAATAAAATTAAAGTAGTAACTGAAATAAGAATACTAGGAATAACATTTGACAGAAAATTAACATGGAACTCCCATCTAAAAGGAGTGAAAAAAGATTGCCTACATCGTGTTAATGTGCTCAAAGCATTGGCGGCTAATAACTGGGGAGCAGATCTTCATGTATTAATGTGCACCTACAAATCTATAATTCGCACCAAGTTGGATTATGGTTCTATCATATATAACTCAGCCACAGCATCCTCACTGAAAATCCTTGACCCGATCCAAAACACATCTCTCAGGATTGTCTTGGGAGCATTCAAAACTAGCCCGATTTCCAGTTTATTAATGGAAGCTAATGAACCCCCGATCAGGACTCGCAGAAAACAACTGACTATCAACTACGCAGTAAAGATAGCAGCTTCTCCGCACTCCAGAGCACATGCTTATATTTTTCCACGCAATTCGCCTCAACGCTATCTCCTGCAACAAAAGAGACATATACCCTTCCACATTAGGCTCTCACAATACTTACATGAAATTAATTCTACAGTTCCTCGGATTGCACCAAGAACTAAAAGAGACACTACATTCCCTCCATGGAAAGAAGAACCACCACCTATAATATTAGATTTAAGTGAATTCAATAAAGAAACAACCGACAGTACCGTATTTAAAAGAATGCTATCTGAGAAGTGCGAAAGTTTGCCCCGACACACTCCTATATATACTGATGGCCCAAAGACTGAATACGGTAGTGGCTGAGCTGTTGTCTATCCTGATCACACGATAATGTATGCTCTACCAGCTACATGCTCCATATTCACATGTGAACTGTATGCCATCTTAAAAGCTATGGAATACATAAAGAGTTCCCCCGAAAATGATTTTTCTTTAATCCTCTGTGACTCTTTATCAACAGTAAAACTTATTCAAAATACATCATCCCCAAACACATTAGTTCAAGACATACTGCAGACCTACAATACTGTGAAAAATAATGGACAGCAAGTTACCATAATATGGATTCCCTCACATAAAGGAATAAAGGGCAATGAACAAGCTGACATAGCAGCTAAAGAAGCAACTCGTCTACCTCTACACGATCCAAACGTTCTAACTCCCCACTCAGATGTTGCCTCTTTTTTACTACAAAGTTCCGTAAAGAATGGTTAACCGAATGGACACGCACACAACCCACAAGGTTTCATGATGTCAGACGAGGATCTACAGATAAATTTGATGTTTCATTCCTTCAGCGTCGAGAACAAGTGCTCATTACTAGAATACGTATAGACCACAGCAAACTGACTCATGTGCATCTCTTCTCTAAGAAACCTCCACCAGTATGTGATACCTGTCAAAAAAAGAAAAACTGTTGACCACATTATACTCGAATGTCACCTATACGATCAACAAAGACTTTTGTGCAAAATCAATCAAAACAATAGTGTAAGTGACATCTTGAATGAGAATACTCAGTGTAAAAACATTATCGAATTTTTTAGGCAAACGAATCTATTCAGCAAAATCTAATCTTTATCTGATCAAGATATAATGTTATTTTATAGTTTTTTCATAAATGTATCTCTATGTAATTAATATAGAAAGTGTAGTATGTAAAATTCTGAATGTCGCGATATGACTTACTGAGTTAAAGCGACAATAAATAAATTTATATTAAAAAACTACAAAAGAATATAATAGTTCTTGTGACATGACCTTTGTTTCTCGCTAATACCGCAAGGTAAGCACAGAACACCTATATAATAGAAGTGAATGGCCCATGGCAAAGCATGTAAACAAGAAACTTCTGCAGCACGCCTAGTAGTGTGGCAGTCAACTACCAGTGAGGAAATATTAGCTCCCAAATATGTTTTTATTTTATTTAACTGGGTCACTCCAATCCGTATTTTATTTGAGGACACATTTCCATTTTGAAAAATCACACCAACTTGAGACCTTGGACTGGGTGGTTTTATTCAGAACTATTCACGCCGATGTCGTATGACTCATATTCTTTGGCGTGAGCAACATCAACATTTGCCAAATACGGTTTACGAATGAAAATTATGGATCACGCATAAGCTTAAGAAATACGACAGTATCGTGTTACCCAGGAACAATATTTGCTATTGCGAGTAGTTTTAACGTATAAGTGACTTAATTATCTCTCAAAATCAGGATAATGAACAGTTACCGTAACGTGTTTCAAGCATGTGGAGCTGCCATGTTATCAACAACACAGAACACCAAATATAACAAGGCTGAAAGCTCTTGTGGAAGCCCTTTGCTCCTTGGAGGGAAAGGACATAAGTCAAGTAAGTCAAAATCAACCAGTCACGAGGCGAACTTTTCCCTAACAGCGCTCGTAGTGGGGTGGCTCTGAAGTACCCTGTGTTGTCAGTTACTCGTATCATAGCTGATACGTTGATTGGACTAAATAGTTTGACATTTTGAAATCTATTGGAATAAAGTACAGGGATAGGAGGGTGATATACAATCTATACAGAAACCAGACAGCAGTCATTCGAGCTGAAGGATATGAGAGAGAAGCTGGTATTATGAAAGGTGTAAGGCAAGGCTGCAACTTATCACCCATACTTTTCAATCTTTACATTGAACAAGCAATGAAGGAAATTGGAGAAAAATTTAAAGTGGGAGTGAAGATTCAAGGAGAAATAATTTCAACTCTGAGATTTGCTGATGACATCGTCATCTTGGCCGACAAGCCTGAGGATTTGAATGAGTTTTTGAATGGTATGGATTCCGTCTTACGGAAGGACTTCATGATGAAAATTAATAAATGTAAAACAAAAATACTGGAATGCAGCCGAAATAAATCAGAAACCTCTATGGAGATCAAATTGGCAGGTGAAAAGCTGAAGGAAGTAGGAGACTTCTGTTACTTAGGAAGCAGAATAACCAGTGATGGACGAAGCAAAGAGGATATAAAAAGTAGGTTGGCTCAGGCAAGGAAAGCCTTTCTACAAAAAAGGAATCTGTTGACATCGAATATAGATTTAGGTATTAGGAAGTCATTCTTGAAAGCCTTTGTCTGGAGCGTGGCGCTCTATGGAAGTGAAACTTGGACTTTTGGTGCAGCAGAAAAGAGGAGAATTGAGGCATTTGAAATGTGGTGTTACAGGAGAATTATGAAGATCAAATGGGTAGATAGGGTTACAAACTAAGAGGTATTAAGGCGAGTGGGAGAGGAGAGATGTTTCTGGCGACTGCTAATGAAGAGAAGAGATAGGTTGGTAGGACACATATTAAGACACCCAGGAATAGCAAGCTTAGTTATGGAAGGAAGGGTCGAGGACAAGAACTGTAGGGGTAGACCAAGGTTAGAATATGTTAAACAGATTGCCTGGGATGTAGGGTGTGGTAGCTATGTAGAGATGAAACGATTAGCTCAGGACAGGGAGGCATGGAGAGTTGCATCAAACCAGTCAAAAGACTGAAGACTCAAACAACAGCTTCACCTCCGTGAAGGTAAGTGCCTGCTGCCTGTTGCCAAAAGAACAAAAGCCTGATACCTTTTTAAGAAAGGCACAGCCTTGAAAAAGTTGACCTAACTTTCTACTGACTGTACTACACCAGTATGGCAGTGGCAAAGGCAGCGCTGATGACAAGTCGAAGAAAAATGTTCAACGAGTAAAGCAGAAGTTTCCATGTTTCAAATGTAAGGAATTGGGCCATCGGGCAAGTGAATGTCCAGTGAAGAAGAAAGAGGGTGACACTAGAAACAAAAATAAGGAGAACAATGCTTCGTTTCTGACACATGCTATGAGTGCGTTAGACGGCGACTTTGTTCAAGCCGACGAGTGGTACTGAGACAGTGGCGCCACAAATCACATCACCGCGAACGAACAGTATTTTACAACATACGTCAAGTTTGCTGCTCCAGAGAAGATTTTGCTAGGAAAACGAGGTGTGAGCATGCTAGCTCACGGCAAAGGAACTGTAAACATTCAAGTGCCGCTGAACAACGCTTGGTTGAGTGCTGAGATGACTGAAGTTTTGTATGTTCCCGATGCAATGACTCATCTGTTTTCTGTGAAAGCTGCTGCAAGGAAAGGTTTCTGTGCAAGACTTGACGACCAAACTGTTAGAATTGAAGACAAGGTTACTGGAAAGGCGATGATGGCTGGACGTGTGAGTCATGGTCTGTTTGTACTTGACATGCGCGTCGTGAATCCGGCGCAACCCATTCAAGTGAATTTAGCTACATCGTTGGACAAACTGCAGGTCTACCATGAACGATTTGGTCATCAACACAAAGCGCATGTCAAGAATGTACTGAAGAAGATGAACATCAATGTAGACATGTGTAAAGAGGATTTCTGCGATGGATGTGCACTGGGAAAAATGCATCGACTGTCATTCAAGACACGAATGAATCGACCAACAGCCACCGGTGAACGAATCCACGCCGATGTGAATGGACCAATGTCGACTGAATCTCTTGGAAAGGCACGCTACTACGTATGTTTCAAGGATGATTTCAGCAAGTTTCGACGAGTTTTCTTTTTAAAGCACAAAAGTGAAGTGTACACCGTTCTGGAACAGTTCCTGAATGAAGCCAAAACAAATGGACAGGTCGTGAAGCTGTTCAGGTGTGATGGAGGAAAAGGATTTGATAACAAGAAGGTTCCTGAACTACTCGCAAGCAGAGGCATAGAATACAGCATTACTACGCCGTACACACCACAACAAAACGGAGTTGCGGAACGTGAAAATCGGACGATTGTGGAGTGCACAAAATCTATGCTGAATCCCAGCAAGTTAACGAAACAACTTTGGGCTGAATCCTGCAACACTGCGGTGTACCTCCTGAATCGCACTGGGAAGTCATCCATTGAAAACAATTCTCCCTATGAATTGTGGCATGGACGACCAGTGGGAAGTATCAGTCATCTGAAGATCTTCGGAACAGAAGGCTACGTGCATATCGACAAGAATTTTCGTTCAAAGTTCGTCGACAAAGCTGTTTTTGGACATCTGGTTGGGTACGTGAACGACAGGGATGGATTTAGAGTCTGGATTCCAACTCAGGGAAAGGTTGTTCTAAGCCATGATGTGAAATTCAAACCTGAAGTTGTCTGCAATCAGCGCGCCAACGCCGGAAATGTGGAAGTCACGCTTGAAGATCGCGTGGAGAGGAATCAGTCTAATTCATCGTCTGATGTAGGCCTACAGAGGAGGTCAGAGTCAGATGAGAACTTAAGCGAAATTGAAGATTTTTCTTAGGCGTCCAGTTCCGGAGGAAGCGAAGATGAGGAAGAAGGAGTGACTGAAGAAAGAAGGAAAAGCAAACGTGAAAGTAAGAAGCCATCGTGGATGATCAGTGGAAATTACACGTACATGGCTGGACCATTTATAGTTGAAAAGAATCCTGACTCATACTCTGAAGCGCTGCAGTCTAGTGATAACAATCAGTGGCTGAAAGCAATCAATGAAGAATTGGAGTCCTTAAAGGAAAATGATACCTGGAAATTGGTTAAGCGTCCAAATAGTGCACGGGTCCTGAAAAATCGGTGGGTTCTACGACAGAAGACAACGGACAGTGGAGAAGTTCGCTTCAAGGCACGATTGGTAGCCAAAGGCTATGTGCAACAGCGAGGAATCGATTATGAAGAAACATTCAGCCCTGTTGCACGGTATGATACCATTCGAGCTCTGTTGGCAGTAGCTGTTGAAAAGGAGATGAAAGTTGGTCAATTTGATGTCAAGACGGCCTTGAGCTGGAAGAAGATGTGTTCATGGAACAGCCAGAAGGTCATCAGGACGGTACTGGCCGAGTGTGTCATCTAAAAAGAAGCTTATATGGTTTAAAACAGGCTCCACGCTGCTGGAACAAGCGTTTCAAGAAATTCATGGAGAAAGCTGGATTCAAAAACAGCAAAGCTGATCCTTGTCTCTTTTACAACAACAAAAATGGAAAGTGGTTGGCTGTTGTAATCTTTGTGGATGATGGTCTGGTAATTGGCAACGAAGAAGACATCGAGCAGTTCTTGGAAAAACTTCAGCAGGAATTTCACACGACCAGAGGATCTCTCAACAATTTCCTGGGCATGAAGATACAACAAAACCATGATGGATCAATTGCAATCAGTCAAGAGGATTATACGAGGAAAATCCTAGAAAAAATTGGGATGGCCGAGTCAAATGGAGTGTCTACCCCAGTTGGACGCGAAGAAAGTGAAGACGGAGAAAAGGTTTCGGCCAGGGTTCCTTATCGTGAGGCGGTGGGATCCTTGATGTACCTGACTACAGCTACACGTCCAGATATTGCATTCGCGGTCAACAAAGCTGCTCGAGCCATGGAGAATCCTACAGTTCAAGACTGGAGTCAAGTGAAACGGATATTTCGATATTTAAAGAGCACAGTGAACCATGGAATCGTCTATAGGAAAGAGGACGATTTGAAGGTCTACAGTGATGCTGACTACGCCGGTGACAAGAGGACGAGACGTTCAACGACGGGTGTCATTTCGACCTACAATCATGGAGATGTATCGTGGAGAAGTCAGTTACAGAACTCTGTGTCAACATTGACAACTGAAGCTGAAATTGTGTCTGCAAGTGAAGGAGTTGATTTGGCTGAAAATACTGTTTTCTGAATTACTGGGAACTGCTGACAAACCTCCTACGCTTTACATCGGCAATGCTGGTGCAGTTAAATTGGCTAAAAATCCGGATTACCATCGAAAATCCAAGCATATTGAGGTACGTCATTTCTATGTGAGGGAAAGATTTTTGGACGGAGACCTTGAGCTGGAGCACATCGACGGGACCAATCAATTAGTTGATCTTCTAACTAAACCTCTGGAGAGGGTCTGATTCGAGATGCTGCGTGAGAGGATTGGCGTGCAGAAGATGACATCTTAGAGGCTGAAGAGTGTTCAATAGTCCATCTTGTTCTTTTTTTCATTTGTATTTGATTTTACTTTGGAGGAAGTGTTAATATTTGAAAGAAAAATAGCACAGTAGCGCCACCTGGCGAAATAGAGATGTACAATAAAGAAGAAAACAAAAGACGAGTCAGTGCAAAGTCGGTGCGTGTTCGCGTGACATGTGACAAGCGTCTCAAAAGATGATTTGTATTTTATTTCTCACTTGATAAATAAAGATTTACATTAAAACTAACAGGTGTAAATAGTTGTCCTATAAGATTGTATCTCTTAAGATCTGTTAGTATAATAAGTTATAAATAGCTATTGTATTAGTAATATATACCTGTAAGTTATTTTATAGATTTAATTACTGACGTGTCCTATATCAAAAATGTATTGTATACATGTAATTAATCAAATGCATTAATAAAAATCCAATCTATCTAATCTCTGCTGAGTCAAAGGCTTTATTATAATCGATGAAGGCGATGTAGATTTGCTGGTTGTATTCCTGTACCTTTTCTGTTAGTTGGCACATGGTTTGGAGGTGGTCGATGGTTCTATAGACCTCGTGCGCCTCGCTGAATTTGGACCGCTGGCTCCCCTAGCGGATGCTTGTGCAACACGTAGGATGACTGACTGATGTAATTGCCTTTGAATCTATGCAAGCAAGCAATTATATTTACCGCTCCAATGTCGTGCTCTGTTGAGGTTTGTGTTGGTTTTGAAAGGATACAGTGGACTCAGACTAATTTCAGACCTTCCACCCTGAAGAAAGGTGCAAAGCTCAATGAGAGTTCCCATGTACTCAAAGTGAGAGAAACGTCGGGAAGGGAAATTGTCGGCGTATGTTTGAGAGAAACGAACATAAATCAACCACCGTATGCCGTCAAACTTCAAGTAAGAATTAAAATATTATATATTTCTTATGATACTTATGCAAACATTTTATCAATAGGCCAAATCAGCATTCGTTAAGTCTTAAATTATCATGGGTAAGCCACTAGGCTATCATGCCCGTCGAATCACTAAATGATTCGTGTTTCTTTTCAGATCTATCGCGAAAGAATTCTTCAATGCTCTGAATGCCAGTGCAAAGCAGGGGAGTATATAAGGGGGGTGCTGAGAAGGCTCCAGCCCCCCCCCCCCCCAAAGCCAATAAAAATTAAGAAAGTGATGATTTGGTAAGAGCATAAAGTAATTGTAAATGTGGTTGTACCCTGATCTTAACTTATTGGCTAAGTTATAAACAATATTAAGATTGAAATTAGACCAACTCGTGTGTCCTAGTGGCTAGCATTCTTGGCTGCCGCCCCGGAGGTCCGAATTTGATTCCCGGCTCTGCCAAGAAATTTTAATTCTAGTTTGAGCGCTGGAACGGGGTACACTCAGCCTTGTGAGGCAAAACTGTGAATTCCACAGTACGGTACTTTTGAAAAATAAATT
This sequence comes from Meconema thalassinum, assembly GCA_946902985.2. Lineage (NCBI taxonomy): Eukaryota > Metazoa > Arthropoda > Insecta > Orthoptera > Tettigoniidae > Meconema > Meconema thalassinum. The sequence continues at coordinate 1,217,336,861 of OX336388.2, forward strand.
ATCAACTTGTAAAGAAAAAAAAACTGTTTACCCTACTGCTTAGTAAATTGACAAATATTTAGATATTTGCCATTCATACTCCATAGGCATTAATAAAAATTCATTAAGTATAAAATTTTATTTGTGTGTTGTGTTGTATTTTACAATTTTTTGTATTACATATAGCCTAATAATTGTAGGCTATATAAACTTTGAATCTTATCTAAAATAATTACACAAAGTTTTATGCTCCAAGGTATTGGTTGATATTTCTGGGTATTTTGCGGTGACAACCCCCTGAGAATACTCACAATTTTCCAGGGTAGTCAGCCCCCCGCCCCAAGAAATGTATATACGCCCCTGGTGAGAAGCCAGCCTCTCCCAATGCTGTAAGCGTATTGCTGCGTTGTGTTATTATGTTAACACAGAAAGAGACAATTCTAGTACTTCCTCTCTGCAGCGGTGGGAGAAACCTAGGAATGTCCCCGTAGGATATACTAAAGGTGAAAGCATAAGGCAAATTATAGGGAAGAAATTAACTAAGTGACCAGTTTACTGCATGCCAGAAAGGGGAAATGATGAATATTTCAGTAAAGAAGAACTACTGTAGGCTATATACCCGTTTTAAGAACATCGATCGCGCATTAACGGGAGTTTTAGAAGTGGAATGCGAAGGTGAGTCGTCTTCCATAAGTACTTCAATTATAGACCACGTCGTAGATAATGCTGTAGGACTGGCTGAGAAAGCGTCTGTGACTCAGTGCCTCCATGGATTTGACAACCAATCTCAAGTACCATATCAGTGCTATGAAATCACTGACAAGGGCGGTGCTGAGAGTGCTAGTGAAAAAAGAATATGAAGATACGTTGTCTAGTGAAGTGTTGAGATTTTATTGTGACTAAGTAAAATCAATATTTTGCAAAAATATGAAATTGCATTTGAGACAATGGCACAGTCTCGATACCACTTGTGGTTTCAGAAGAGATTGATTCGAATTTTCGCCAGTCAGAATGTGCACGGGATCATAACAATACAAAGTGGGGATTACCAAAAACTAGCGTCTGTAATTCGTAACTCCAAAGACATAAATACTCCTGCAGTGAGGTATGGAAGGGATAATGAAACGAATGCGACAATGGAATTCTGTGCATTGTTCCAATGCTCGGTAAGGCAGGTAGGCTTGCTTGTAAAACATGAACAACTATGGCTCTGCTGCAGTCCAGACGGGATTGCTCTACGGGAACATCATGAAGGGTTTCCATCTCTTCTCGAGATCAAGTGTCCGTATTCGTGCCGGGAAAAACCTGTTATTGAAAGGAAACTGTGCAACAACCCATATTTGTACATTAATAACAGTGGGGAAGTAAAATTAAAGGAGAACCTTGTATATTACACCCAGGTACAGATTCCGTTAACAAAATGACGACTAAAGTTTGGTGCTTTTGTTTACTAAGGCAACACTGAAAAATGGCTTCAAACCCCTCAAAATGACGACTACAAATGCGTGCATTTTTACTGGGAGCCCATGGTTTCCTGTCAACGGTCTCTCGCCTCACTAATGTAATCAATGCTTTCCTTCTATTATATGCTGTTTATCATTAGGAAAACTAAAAAATCTAGTACCGGGAGGACTGTTTCTGTAAATGTAATTGCAACCAACCACACAACAGTTTCATCGACTCGTTGTAACATTGCTTCTATCGCGACAAACTGAACATTCCTTTCCATCAAGCGATACCTTACAGTAGAGAGCTGCGTCATCCCCACCAGCTATAGATTTGTCACCAGAGCGCAGCACAGTAGGCGCGCACGAGGTCTATAATTGGACCTGAATCCTGCTTGTTCTGTTGGTTAGTTGGTTGTCGTCAAGTGTGTTTTCTCAAGCCTTTTACTTATTATCTTCATGAATAGTTTGTATAGGTTTGCGGACAGGCTAATTGGTCGGTAGTTGTTTATATTGTCCCGGGTTCCTTTTTTGTGTAACAATATAATCAGACATTTTCCCAATCTCCTGGTATTTCTTCCTTTGCGATGATCTGATTGAATAGTTCCGTGATCGTTGGTATTAATTCTTCCTCTCCGAAGATAAGGTATTCATTGTATATATTATATTCGCCTGGACATTTATCCTTTTTCAAGCTTTGTATAGCCGTCCTTACTTCACTTGGGAGGATGTTTGAGATGTTCTCTGAGGGTCTTGTGAGTTGGTTCATGAGGGGTAGTGTGTTCTGTGACGTACTGGAGTATAACTGGCTATGGAATTTGGTAGCTTCCTTTGAGATCTCTTCTCTTGAGGTAAGTGTGTGACCTGTGCTGCCTTTGACTCCCAACATCCAGTGAGTGCCTTTCCTGGTCCGTTTTATTATTTTCTTTATTGATTTCGAGTTTTCCATCACTTCTTTGATTTGGTGGTAGTTATATTCTCGCTAGTCTCTCCGTATTTCTCTCTTAGTGTTCCTGTTCAATTCTTCGCATTCCCCTTTTGTTGTTGGGGTTTGTGTCTTTAACTGCCTTCAGTTTTTCCCTTTGTTCTATCATGTTGATTGTTGATATTTCCAGCTTGTTCCTTCCTTTTCCCTGTGGTCTTGCTTCTTGTGATTTCTTGACTGCTTCGTTGATGCATGATAATAGGCGTGTTTTGGCGCTCCCTCTGGTTTTAACCTGGGTTAGGTTTGGTTACAGTTTGCGGTTACACTCGCCAAAACGAAATTGGTTAAGGAAAGTTACCTTACAATATGGCGGCGAAAGATGTATTGGAATTGATATAGTGAATAAATATTGGTATTGGAATTGATATGGTGAATAAATAATGATGATGATGTCGACCCAGATGTGTTTCCTGCAATATATAGAGGGCAAAACTAATTTTAAAATAAAAATATCCCAATGGCTCTGAATGCGTGAGTGAAGATTTTCACTGTAGGCCTATAGCCTAGCGAATATTGGATATCGTTGTACAGTGAAAATGATTTTCATATTAATTTTAGGGTGACTCACAAGACTTTCCATAGTCACAGTAGTGTGCTCATAAGGGGGATAAATGGTAGTGAAGAAAAAAATGGAATTTAATATGGTAGTATTTAGCAAAAGAAGGCTCAGTGACCATAGCCGATCGCTTCACCTGCGGAGGTAGGCCTACGGGTTAAATTCCTGGCTCAGTCAAGAAATTTGAATTGTGGAGTGGGGACTGGAACGGGGTACATTCAGCCTCGTGAGGCTAAACTGAGGAGAAGAGGGTTCAATTCTTACCTTAGCCATCCTGGAGGTAGGTTTTTCTGTGGTTTCCCACTTCTACTCAAGGCAAATGCTGGGATAGCCAATGCCAAATCCTTCCCAATCCTATCCCCAATTTAAAAATTAAAACACACTCTAGTACAGCCATCACAATAACATATGGTATGAGCCAAATTCCACACACACCCAAAAATACAAGGGGCTATATGACCGCGATGTTTCAGTTTCTTAAAATAAACAACAACAACTGATGAGATTCGTAGCGCTCTACATACGGTATTAAAAGAGCCACCATAATCCTTAAAAGAACGTAGGCCGTATATCAACTGACCAAGTAACGTCACAACAGCTCGATTTCGAAATCGTCAAATATAACAGTGCAAAAACCACTAAGAATTTGATATTATATGATTTCATTTGCTGCTTGCTGAGTGATTCAAGTTCAAATATGATTTCATATTTCGCACTTTCAATAGTAGTTTCATATTATGTTTGAATTGGCGCTTCTAAAGTGATTAAAATGTCAGTAACCGCGGTAATAGCTTGGTTACTGATTTCAAGAGCCTAGTTAAAACCAAACTATACCCGAGTTAAAACCAAAGCGCGCCAAAAAGGTCTGGTTAGCTTTTGTATTAACCAAAGTATACCAAACGGAACGCCAAAACGCGCCTTAAGTTTCTGAGTATCGTCCTCCTTTGGTTTTAGCTCTTTGCACTTGTAGCTCTTCAGTTCCGATCTTTATCGTTCCTTGTCTAGTAACGGTGGAGTAGTCCCCATTTGTTTGATGACATGGCGTCTTTTCTTCTGGAAGTTCATCTTTTTTCAACATCCGGTGATCTGTGTCGAATTGTAGGCCGTTTACTGCTTGTATATTAACTATTCCTTCCATTTGGTCCACCAGAATAAAGTCTATTTAATTTTTTGTCTTTCCATTGGGAGCTATCCATGTCCACCAGCTAGATTGACTTTTCTTAAAGAAACTGTTGACTATTTTCAATCTATGTCCGTGGGCGAATTGTATTAGTTTTTCTCCTCTTACATTTCTGCGTCCGGAGCCATATGGTCCCTTAGGTACCTCCGACTACAATATCAGACCGTAATACGACAATCGATTGGGTAAAAATGGTGAATATCTTAGGGGAAGGTTTCGAGTCTTCTTTGCGAGTAACGGCTGTTTGTTTACGTTTGTTGTGAGTGCGTCTACTGCCAAGAATTCGTATAAATTCGTATTCTCGAGTGATCTCTTACTGTTTATTATGTTAATGGTGTACAGTGGGTAGTGTAGAACATAGCGAATAATAATAAATACCGGTACCGGTATCATATAAGCGAAGTTTCGAAGTTTAAGCGCCAATAGTCGTGTGAGTTTTGACAGTTTGAACATACAGTACATTTACGGTCAGGGAAGGCCCCAACTGAAAATGGTGAACCAGTGCCTAAGTTGTTGGAGGTAAATGCATTCTATAAGTATATCTATGTGAGGAGAAATGTAAATGGATACTGCAAGCTGGACAATTTGGTGAGTCATCTTTCAAATTACAATAACCTATATCAAGACCCACATCAGCAGTCCTTGAAGTGGTTTTCCGTGTTTTCTAACCTCTACTCCAGGAAAATGCTGAGAGGGGCAGATGACCTTGCTGTTTTGTCCCTTAAAACAATAACTAACTAACAAATGTCGACATGGTTCGTAGCTTAAAACTACGGCCACCTTCTTCAAAATCCTAGCTTCAATTACAAATATATACACTACTACAGCCATTACAATAACACAGGTTATCAGACAGAGTCCACACACACACACCTAAGCACAAGGGACAACATGACCACGGTGTCGCAAAGGCCTTAAATGAATCAATATCCATGCAATAGTCTATGACGTATGACAGTCATCAATGGAACTCCTTATGGTCTCCAGAAATGGAAGATTTGTGTAATTTAAGCCGTAGATTGGACTGACATACACATTGCGAAGAAATGTAATTCTAGGGTGAGGGTTGGAACGGGGTGCACTCAGTCTCATGAGGTAACTGAGTATAGGAGGGTTCAATGCCCACCTCAGCCATCCTGGAAGGGGTTTTCTGTGGTTTCCCACCTCTACTGCAGGCAAATGCTGGGATGATACTGTACGCGTACTTGTGGTTGGAAATATTCTATCTTCTAAAAGTTTTGTAAGTTAACCAATGCTAAATAAAACGGAGTCTGGAAGCAAACCAGAAACAGGTTACTACATCTCTCACAGTTAACTAGTTAGCCTAGCGCGGCCAATCAAGTAATTCCATGCTCGCACGTGCAAAGCAAACCAGCTCGGGAGGAGCTAGGCTTTGTCTGACAGCACGAAATAAGCCGAGGACTTCCGATCTCGCGCTTGACTTAACTTATATCGGGGACACATTCGAAGGAATTCGGAGAGCAAGCAAGTAGGAGGGGACACGAACCAGACGCATGACGATGACAGCCAATAGGAGGAGCCGTTACTAAGAAGAAAGCAATTAGCTCTATTGGCATATCTATTTACCAGCAAGATATTAACATTTCTAAACGTCAGAGAAGTTGGTAATAAATAAATAAGACGTATTTATTAATATTTACAGCTGATTGAATGCTTAATTATGGAATATTATTATATTCGCTATTAACGCGCCATTTAAGCAAGTTTTTTTTTATAAGGAGACGCTACTTTATTGTCAGAGTGGGGGACAAGCTACTTGGATCATGGCTCTTATTATTCACGACTTCGTCGAGACAGGACGTGCTTACTCATTAATTACAAGTGAAGTTAACATTATAGAGATTGATATCAGCAAAGAAGAAATCATTACTACAAGCAGTATTAACGACGAGAATAACTTACATATCTACGATTATTCTACAATTACAACGAAGAAGTAGGCTACGGAAAACAGTAAAGCAACGAGCAAGGTGATTGAATTATTCTACGTATTTATCACCATGTCGAATCTACTGAAGTTGAGAGGGGAAGACATTACTGAATCTGCAGTGATGGAGATACGTTACTAAAATGCTACTGGGAACATAGCTATGATGATGGCGAGAATATTCGAAATGGCATAATATTAATACCGTGGGGGAGATAAACATCTAGTCTCTCCTGCGTGAATTAATTCTACAAGCTACAAAAAGTCATGACATCGACCACAATGATGGATACATATCTATCTGAACTGCGACGAAGAAGAAAGAAGACTTTCCTGAACGAGTGCGGCTAGGGTGATCCCAGTGCAATCAAGAGAGAAAGGGCTTTCCCATCTCATTAATAAGATAGCCAAGCTGAAAGGACGACTACACGATGATGTTAGAATTTGAATCCCGTTCCTGGCAGTTTGGAGACTTTCGAAGGAGATCGAGCAGGGTCTCACACGACATCTTGAGGGGGCGATTTCTCAGAAACAATCCGTTTCTGATGAACAACGAGGGAAATCCACTTCTAGACAGATCCACGCAGCACCAGGTAGTCAATAGACCAACGAAGTATCCCATTTTGTAGAATTGTAGAAACTTTTGAGGATATCCGACAACTTAATATTTGAATGCCATTTTTCTAAATCTTCGATTTGTTATTTTCATATTTTTCGATTTGATATTTGCATCGTTATGTTAGATAGAAGTTTCATTTTCGATTTTCATCGATTTTTGGATTTGTAAACGTTTTTGTGACGATTTAGAATTTCTATTGGAATTTAGAATTTTATGCGATTTCGAATTTACTTGATGGAGAATTTATCGCTTAGCTCGCATTTCATCGTTTATCTCGCATTTTATTATTTAGAGTGTATTGTATTTTAAAATGGATTTGATCATTTTTGTAATGATGGAAGTTTAATGGAAAATATGTTCCAAGGATAGTATTTTGATGTATAAATTAAGTAATGCGATCGTTGATGATCTATTTTGAGGATCTGAACGAAGTTATAGTTTAATAACGTATTCGACAGATCTGGTTGTAAATATTTATTTACATTATTTACAAAAAATGTTAAAACATGGAACTGCATAAGAATTGGAATAGAAAAAGAATGGAAAATAATATTGTAATATGAGTAGAATAAAATACAAGCTACGACAGAATAGTAAACAGTCAAAGATTTAAGGAATACTTGAGAAAAGTACAGTAGCTGAGTGCAGCTAACATTGGAAATGCTATTTAGGAAATGAATGTAATTGTTATCGAAGGAATAGTACCGTAATTTATTATATTACCTGTTAAGATAAAAAAAACTTTCTTCGGCTTTTCCCAATTAATTGGGGTCGCCGGAGCCAACCAGGCTCATTTTGGTTTTGGCCGGGCATTTAAGGCCGGATGCCCTGATGCCACGTGATTTTTCAGGTGAAAATTCCACCCCGCTGTCACCGGGATTCGAACCCCGGATATTACCTGTTAAGGTAAGTTATCGAAAGAACCAATATTTTTATTAAATGAGTTGGAACTGCAATAAGAAGTTAGTCACGTGAAAGAATGTATTTGAAGAATACTATAAAATGTGAAGAACGAACTGCGAAGTATATCTAGGAAAGATATGTTATTATATTCCCGTATTGACGGAGGAACATGTTGTATTTATGACAATGAGCACAGTTATGTCATTGTTTCATTTATTAAAAGGAAATCTGTTGAGACAGATGTGTGTAAGATTCTCATTATAGGAAGGAAGGATTGTTAAAAAAAAGACAGTCTCGTTGTATGAAATATTGGATGTTATTGAGATAGACTCTATAGTTGAAGCGGAGTTCTATTTAAATGGTTCTGAGTAGACATTAAATTAAATGTCATTATTCGACGTAAAAGAAAACTATTTTATTAAGTATTTTTATTTTACGACAGACCAGTATGTGGAGGTAATAAAACTAAGTCTATACTTAGCTGTACGGATTATAGAATCCAAGATTGCAACAATGTTACCGATAAAGACATAGTTATGTGAAAGATTATCTGAATTCTAAAAGAATTAAATTGAGAGAAGTAGAAAGACAGATAAGGTCTGTATTTCAAGTTAGAAATAGGCATTTTGCCAACTGTAAATAATTTGTTTAAAATGATAGTTGGCGAATGTCATAGTAAATATATGTCATGTATATAAACCGTGTATAGTAGATATAGGGATTTTTGAAGAGTAATATTTTATGCATATTTTAATTTAATTTTATGATAGGAATTTTTCATCGCTTCTACGGAAGGATTTTATGAAGATAGGAGAAGGGAGTTAGATTGTACAGACGCAGTGGTACTGAACCTGTAGAAGTCTGCGGACCACTCAGCGTGAAATTGGATCATCTACGGACCAACTCTAATCCCCCCCCCCCCAATACACCTTATCAGTTGTAATCCTTCCTCAATAACACTTATTTTAAAGATATTTCAATTAAAAACCTGATTGTCATCGCCGCGTATACATTCGGACGATTCTCGTTCAACGCACATCGTTTTCGAAATCCCCATTTATTGGTCTCTTTTTAATACGTGCTGGTGGAGCCTTTTCTCCCGCGGACCACTTCCGAGTCACTCGCGGACCACCGGTTAAGAACCACTGCATAGAGTAACAAATAGTATTTGTAATGGCGGAGATCTACGTCATGGGTAAATTCATTTTATTTTGCGGGGATTTTAAAACTTTAATAACATTAATTTATTTTTGTTGTTGTTAAACTCCCGATACTTAGGGAACAGCAGTTGTTTGCCACAGTTTTATTATTTATGATTTATTCGAGCTTATGAAAGCATTGTTAGAGTTTATGAATGGTTTCATGAGGAAACAGACGTGAAAATTTTGGAATTAACACCATTTACGTAGTTTTTAAGATATTTTTATTCAAACGTAGGTTTTGTTTTTGAATTCGGTGTTTGAATTTTATGCGTGTATTCCTATGGTTTTAATAAATTACAGACACGTAACTTACGTTTTACTGATCTTTTCATAGAAATTTGGCATTGTCTTTTGTAGATTTAATGGTAGAGGAATGTGCTATAGGGTAGAGGTATTCCAAGGGACCTGATCCGCATCCTTACGCCCAAGATTTTCTGTGATTCTCGTACTCCCGAGTAGTTTAGAGAACCTGTTGTTCTGTAGTTAGTTGCTATAGCACATTCCTTTGTAAATCCCTGTTCCGTATCATGAGTGTATTCGCCATGTAGCACTGTGCAGTTTTTTACCTGGGAACTTCAAGATGCTACAATCCATTTTCCAGCTGCGGATATTGGTGGATCATTCCAGGTATAAGGGTGCAGTACCTAATGTGAGAATACGGCTGCTTCCTATTCAAATCCTGGAAGTGGTTCTCCGTGGTTTCCCTAATTCTACTCCAGGCAAATGCCAGGATGGTTCCTAACTCCTTCTCCTTCCCAATCCAATCCCCAATTTTCAAGCACACTAGTTCAGCCATAACAATACCACAGGTTATCACACAAATTCCACACAAAACTACATGGGCTATAAGAACACGCTGTCGTAACTCCTAATATAAGCAACAACAACGTCTATTTGCATTCTTGTAGCTCCATTTAGAATTATTTGCATTTTTTTAGATATTTGTCTTATCTTTGCTTTCTTTGTGTCTGTCCCCCCAGGGGCTCACATCTAGTGGGACGTGGGTTGGCAATCACGGGACCCCAGCTGAGTCAGGCATTGCTTCCACTTACTTGTGCTGGGCTCCTCTCCGTCTTCTCTCCTGTCGACCTCTCATCGTCAACTCTTGTTCCCTTCCAACCCCGACGGTATTGGGTTATACGAGGCCTAGGGAGTCTTTCACTTTCCCGCCTTAGTTGGCCCTTGTCTCATCTTTCCTGATACCCTCATTCTTCGAGGGGTTAGCCTTCTTTTTCTTTTCATGTTATCTCCTGCCTTCTGCACAAGGCCCTCAAGGAGGCAGGATGTATGTAGCCCCACCACTTCTGGTTCACCCTGGATAGTGCTACTCCCTCAAGGGCACACGGCTGATGAGTTTGGGAGTTAACTACCCCGTGGGATTCCTGAGCTGGGTCCGTTTTGTCCCCTCTCCCCTTTCCCTTTCCTATCTGTCTTTCATGGCTCTCCTTCCTTCCAAGCCTCTCAATCCTCATTCTTAAAGGGTTGAGGGCATTTCTTTTAGTCCTGTCCTTTAATTGCCTTATCCTTAATTTGTTTACCATTTCTTCTTCTAGTAGGTAAGTTTGTAGTTAGTATTAGTTATAGCATAACGAATAGAATAAGAAGTGATATCACTGGCCTAGTACGCCTGGTCCTCCGCAGCGCAGCGCTGGCTCCGATCTGTGATGTAAGTTAGCATTGGCGCTTACGAGACTTTTAAAACCTTGCGACCTGTTTTACATGTTAAAACACCGCAAGATATCCTCTTAGGCGCTAATAAGTTCGACATCTCCACTTACTTTACTGTGCCCAATTATAATTTAATAAGTCGTCTCCTGTAATAGTCCAGATTCGACAATAAGCGAAGACAGAGAGCAAGTTCAAAATGCAATTAGTTTTGCCAGCTATCGGTAAATTTTAAAAAAGAACGGAACAATTAACCTCGCTATCAGAAAGGATTTCTTCACATTGTTACACATTTTACATTTTTTTAGATATTTTATTCAATTAATTCCAAAGAGCCACAGGCTCGTACAGAGGAATTGTACAGTAATATGTGTGTTTACACACCAAGGAAGACAATTCTGAAGGTAACACAAATTGATGAATAAGGACATAGGCCTATTATAAGGTTGATACCATATCTAAGATTGTTTAGACCAAGGTCCCTTAAAATGATAAGCACTTAGGATTTTTAATCTTATACATAACTTAACTTATTTGATGTATTAAGATGCATCGAATTTTTCCCACAATACTTCCATAGTTTTCCTCTTAAAAACCGACAAAGTTGGTGCACTTTTTACTTCATCAGGAAGTTTATTAAATGACTGTGATGCAGAGAACTTGAAACTATTTCTACCATATTTAGAAGAGTGAATGATATATAAGGCTACGTCCTTCGCATGCCTAGTTCCATAAGAATGATTGTCTGAGTTCAAGATGTAGGGAGAGCTATAGAGTATTGTGTTGTGTTTAATCTTGTATATTAGCATAGCTGCTCGGAGTTCTGCACTTATGCTGAGGGGTAGAATTTTACTTCTGATGTACAGATCTTTTACTGGAGTGCAGTAAGGAAGGTTAAATATGTTTCTAATAGCCCTATTCTGAATAGTCATTAAATCATTCAGTGTGGATTTCCTGCAGTGAGCCCAAATAACATTTAAATATTGGAGCTTGCTATGTACAAGTGAATAGTAGATTTGTTTTACAAGGTTTAGGGGAATAAGATACCGAAGTTTCCTTAGGATCCCTACTACAGGTGAGAGTTTCTTAGCAATTCGTTCAAAGTGTTCAATCCAGGTCAGGTGTTTGTCGATGATTAAACCTAAATTCTTTGCCTGATTAACCTCTTTTATTTCAATATTATTTATATATATTTTGTCATGTGTGATTTCTTTCATGCTTTGTTTTGAAATTACCATGTAATTGGTCTTCTGTAGGTTCATTGTTAATTTATTGGCCTGGAACCATTGTGAGAGAGTATTTATATCTTGTTGCACGTTTTGTATGATTTCAATTATGTCTTTCCCAGTGTAGAAGATATTTGTATCATCTGCATACCATTTGATATGCCCTCTCAAATTACATTCCACAATATCATTTATATACATTAAGAATAATGTAGGTCCAAGTATAGATCCTTGTGGAACGCCATGAGTTATATATTTTCCTGAACTTATGCATTTATTCAAAGCTACATGCTGCTTTCTTCCAATAAGGTAGCTTTGGAACCATTTTAGAGCTATACCTTGGACACCAGCATTTTCTAATTTTGACAACAGTATTTTATGATCTACTGTAGCAAAGGCTTTTGTTTGATCAATAAATAACCCAACTGCCATATTATTTTTGTCAATAGTTTCTTGTAGCATTGTTATTAGGTCAATAGTTGCTGCCTCAGTACTAGATTTTTCCCTGAATCCATATTGCATATTATGAAAGAATGTATTCTTGTTCAGAAATGAAAGCAATCTTGTTTTTACCACTTCTTCCAGAATTTTTGAAACTACCGATAAAATAGAAACAGGTCTATAATTATTTGGATTTCTTTTGTCGCCCCCCTTAAATATAGGAACTACTTTGGCCACTTTTAAGTCATCTGTTATCATGCCAGTAACTAAGGACTCATTAATCATTTCAACCAAGATTTTAATAAATGATTGCATATTGTTTTTAATCAAATTTGTCTTGATCCTATCTAAGCCACAGCTCTTTTTATTCTTTAAATGTGTGATGATGGACTTGACCTCTGCTTCATCTGTTGGATATAAGTAGAGGGAATTTGACTGCTTGTGGTCCTTACTGAGGATTTCCTTCTGTTCAGGAATAGCTTTTGCTAGACTTCCAGCAATGTTTGTGAAGAACAAGTTAAATGATTCACATAGCTCTTGATTGTCTGTGATAATTTTGTTGTCTATTTCAAGTGAAGTGCATGTCTCAACTGTTGTTTTTTGTTGTGTATGATTTCTTTGATAGTCTCCCAAGTTTTATTGGAATTGTTTCCATATGTTCTGAATTTTTCTGTGTAGTAATTTGACTTTAGTCTTCTTTTTAAGTTTGTTACACTATTCCTGCATCTACAGTATTCTTGGTTCATATCATTATTATTTTTGTGAAGGGGATTTTTGAGCTTTGCATGCAGAGTGTCTCGTTGTTTTATAAGTGTAAGGAGTTCAGCTGTGACCCATGGTAAGTTAGTAGTCTGTCTTTTATTGTTAGTTTTGTTTGTTATTTTTCTTTGACTATACCTGTTTCTTAGATTCAATTGTTTGATGAAAGAGTTATATAACAGTACTGTTTGCATCATTATGGGAATCAGCGTTTATAGATATATTAGTTTCAGGAGTGTGTTGCCTATCCCAAGAGTCCTCGTGTGTTGTTGATTTTGTCGAGTTATGTGACTGAGTGTACGTGCTATAATTGGTCTTGGAAATATCAAGAATTAATATAGCCTACTGTGATCACTAATATCATTGCTGACATTTGATATTTTATAACTTAATTCTGAATTGTTTAGTGACACGTGATCTATTAAGGTAGCTGCAGTGTCACAAAGTCGTGTAGCATATTTAGTGTTGCACTGTTTAAACCCATAGCATGCTATTAGATTTAGATATTTCCTTCTTAATTGATCATCAGCTAGGATATCAATGTTGGTATCTCCGAGGAAGATGCATAATTTCTTGTTTATCTGGCTAAGAAAACTTTCAAATGAATTTAAGAAGGGTGTGGCATTGCTTCTATTGGGGTTATATGCTGCAATAATATCAATGCTTTTATACACACATCAAAAAAAGTTTTGCATCACCTCGGTTCCAAGAGTTCCGGAACCGTTAAATACAAAGGGAATAGAGATCAACACAAACAACATTTCAGCTCGTTTTATTGCTCATGAGACCCACACATTGCATGTTGTACCATCATACAGCTAGACTTTCAGCATTTGTGGTCCAGATTGCAGTACACACCACAACCTCTAATACCCAGTAGCACGTCCTCTTGCATTGATGCATGCCTGTATTCGCCGTGGCATACTATCCACAAGTTCATCAAGACACTGTTGGTCCAAATTGTCCCACTCCTCAACGACAATTCGGCGTAAATCTCTCAGAGTGGTTGGTGGGTCAAGACGTCCATAAACAGCCCTTTTCAACATATCCCAGGCATGTTCGATAGGGTTCATGTCTGGCGAACATGCTGGCCACTGTAGTCGAGCGATGTCGTTATCTTGAAGGAACGCATTCACAAGATGTGCACGATGAGGTCGAGAATTGTCGTCCATGAAGACAAATGCCTCTCCAATATTCTGCCGATATGGTTGCACTATGGGTCGGAGGATGTCATTCAGGTATCGTAAAGCCGTTTCGGAGCCTTCCATGACCACCAGTGGCGTACGTCGGCCCCACATAATGCCACCCCAAAACATCAGGGAACCACCACCTTGCTGCACTCGCTGGACAGTGTGTCTAAGACGTTCAGCCTGACCAGGGTGCCTCCAAACACGTCTCCGACGATTGTCTGGTTGAAGGCATATGCGACACTCATCGGTGAAGAGAACGTGATGCCAATTCCGTGGGGTCCATTCAGCATGTTGTTGGGCCCATCTGTACCGCGCTGCATGGTGTCGGGGTTGCAAAGCTGGACCTCGCCATGGACGTCGGGAGTGAAGTTGCGCATCATGCAGCCTATTGCGCACAGTTTGAGTTGAAACACGACGTCCTGTGGCTGAACGAAACGCATTATTCAACATGGTGGCATTGCTGTCAGGGTTCCTCCGAGCGGCAATCCGTAAGTAGCGGTCATCCACTACAGTAGTAGCCCTTGGGCGGCCTGAGCGAGGCCTGTCATCGACAGTTCCTGTATCTCTGTACCTCCTCCATGTCCGAACAACATCGCTTTGGTTCACTCTGAGACGCCTGGAAACTTCCCTTGTTGAGAGCCCTTCTTGACACAAAGTAACAATGCGGACGCGATCGAACTGCGGTATTGACCTTCTAGGCATGGTAGAACTACAGACAACATGAGCAGCGTACCTTCGTCCTGGTGGAATGACTGGAACTGATCGGCTGTCGTACCCCCTCCGTCTAATAGGCCCTGCTCATGCATGGTTGTTTACATCTTTGAGCAGTTTTAGTGACATCTATGAACAGTCAAAGGGACTGTATCTTGGATACAATATACACAGTCAACGTCTATATGCCGGAGATCTGGGAACCGAGGTGATGCAAAACTTTTTTTGATGTGTGTATGTTGGCCTATTACTTTTAACATCATCTCTGAATACCTCAATCCACATCAAACTATGATTCATTTCACACTTTCTTTTAACATTCACTTTCCATTTGTGTGATACATAAATACCCAGACCCCCACCAACTTTGTCATCTCTATGAGCAAACACACTTGTGAAATTGTTGAAGTTATAAAAATCTGCCTCATTACTTTTCACCCAGGTTTCTGTAACTACCAATACATCTATCTGGCCTATCATTTGCAAGAGAATTTCAATGTCATCAAGCTTATTCCGAATACTTCTGCTATTAATGTACAAACACCTAACCTCTCCACCTAATTCTAATGAGTTTATGCATGCACTTATATTACAGTCCTGTTGCATGAACTCATCCAAACAGTTGTACTTATGTTCACTGCACTGTACTTCACCTATGTGTCCACTTGTAGTCAGCGCTAGCTTCTCTCTAAACAATAAGATATCATCACTCGTTCTAGCAATTAGTTTTCCGAGAGTAAAAACTTGGCAACTCTGTTTAAAAGTTTTCCAAATTTCATTGTTCATCTTCTATTGAGGTGGAGACCATCATAAGCAAGGTCCCTGTCTTGTAACCAAGAGTTCCCTTCTAAAAAAATAATGTTTTTTCACTACACAACCAATCCAGTGTTGAATTCACGGCATTAATGTATCGTGGGTCTATGTCACGTCTTTGTAATACACCACTAACACACACTTTTGAACTCGGAAAGGCACTTTTCACTTCGTCCACGAGCTTGTCCATGTCATTCATAATGTGAGTTGGTGTTGGAGAACTGTTCAAGCAATTGGTCCCTACATGAAACATTACCACCTCAGGGTCTTCTCGAACCTCGTTTGCCCATACCTTTCTAGTTAATTGCTCAGTTCTTATTCCTGGATAGCAATAGACTGCGGCATCATCAACTACTGGGCCTACATTTCGCAGAATTGAGTCACCCATGAAAAGAACACGGGGACGTCTCCTTTTCTTAGGGTTATGGGTAGGTTTGTCGCATTTGGATGTCTCGTTTTCAATACCGGTATCTTGTCTTTCTTCTACTTGGGAATCGGAACGGCTGAGGATTTCAAACGGATTCTTGGAGATAAAGTCGTTAGGAATATTCCCAGATTTCACCAAGTTAGGGCTACTTCTTGGAAAGCGTGCATTGGTTTTAGACCTAACCTCAAAATAGTCTGCCTGAGTAGGCCTATCTTCTTCTGCTTGTAGTCGTTCTTTAAGGAGACATATTTGTGACTGTGCATTTTTTAAATCAACCACAAGCATTTTGATTATTTCCTCTTTGGAGGCCAATTCTAATTTGAGGAGTTCATCTTCATTCGCCGCTCGCGGCAACTCGTACTTGTTTCCCTGTTGATTTCGTTCACATCTCAAAATTTTTCGCCTCTACATGATTTGTCTTCACAATTAAGACACACCTCTTCAAGAAATAAAGAATTGTTATCACATTGAACACTTACATCACCCGATTGGGAACAATTTTCAAGAGATAACCGTTTGTGACTTTCATTTAACATCGCCATCTTGACATTCCCCTAACAGACTTGCAACACAGCTGTTATGTCGTGGGAGATACAAGATAAATAACATACCCTTGTTAATATAACACAACGGTTTATTAAACACCAGTTGATTCACAACGATACACAATGTGAACTAACTTGAGCGGAACTGACGTCTACAGTCCGCGGGTGCATATATACATAGTAGCTGGAAAGTTCCAGAATCGAATATTCCAGATTGGAATGTTCTGGGCATAGTGACTAGAATGTTCGTGTTAGCTCAAGTAGCCTAAATACACAACACTGACTAGAATGTTCATGTTAACATAGCACTTTCTATAATGTTCATGTAAATACACAACATTTCCTCCCTCTTTTAAATGGATGATTTAGGAATCAGGAGAGAATCTCAACGGTGGTCGGCAATGGCGAGTACTCCTGCGGGGAATAAAAGGGGTTTGCGAAATAGGCGGTGCCCTGTCTACAGGTGTAGCTGGTGTGGCTGGTGGTGTTTGGGCTGTTGCTGGTGTCTGGGTGAAGCGAACTCGTCTCAGGCTCGGTGGCTTGGTCGGTTGTGCGGTGGCTTCGTCGGTTGTGCGGTGACCTTGTCGGTTGCACGGTGACTTGGTCGGTTGCACGGTGACCTTGTCGGATGCGCTGTGGCTTGGTCGGTTGCGCTGTGGCTTGGTCGGTTGCGCTGTGGCTTGGTCGGTTGCGCGGTGACTTGGTCGGTTGTGCGGTGACCTCGTTGGTTGCGCGGTGGCCTAGACAAGTTGAGTCTCTTGCGGAGATGAGGGTACCTTTGCTCCGTTGCTGTTATCGTTCGACTGGCGTAAGCGATTGGACGTTCTTGCCCGTTGCTGAGCCGGTGTGACAATACTGCGCCCAGGCCGGTCTTGCTGGCGTCCGTGGCCAACAGGAGTGGTAACGCTGGGTCATACTGCATGAGTACCTGGGGCGAGGTTAGGGCGTTCTTGATGTCTTTGTATGCCCTGTCGCCTTCTGGTGTCCAGATGAGAAGGTCCTTGAGCAGCATGTCTCTGAGTGGTCTGTCTCTGGTGGACAAATCGGGGATGAACGAACTGTAGTAGGTTGCTTTATCAAGAAACAGTTGGAGTTCTTCTGGTGTAGTTGGTTTCGGTTCATCACGTACAGCTCGGATGTGTGCATCCGACTTGTGGATGCCTGACGCATCGATTTTGTGGCCAAGGGCTTCCAGAGAAGTTTGAGCGAAAACGCATTTGGCTCAGTTGAGCTTGAGGTTGTGTTGCCGAAACCGTTCCAGAGTGGTGCTGAGGGCCTGCATCAGATTTTCAAAGCTATCAGCAAAAACTATACTGTCATCGAAAAAAACTTACGACGTTTGGGAGACCATGCAGGACTGTGTCCATTCGCCGCTGCCAGATAGCGGGGATGTTAGCTGCTCCATATACTGCTCGCGTTGGGCGGATCAGACCGTGAGTTGGCGTGTTAAGCATGAGAGCATGGCTGAACTCATCGTCGACCTCGAGATGAGTGTACGCGTCGGAGATATCCAGATGGCAGAAGAGAGTGGCGCCGCGAATTCGGTTGAACAGATGTTCCACATTGGGAATCGGATGTTCATCGATGATGATCCGCGGGTTGAGAGTAGGCTTGTAGTTGCCTGTGATCCTCAGTTTGCCGTTCTTCTTGGCGACGACGTGTGTTGTCGATGCCCACTCAGAGTAGTCCACTCTTTTGTAGAAGCCAGATGCAATTTTCAGGTCGATTTCCTTGGCATAGGCATCGCGGAGGGCAACTGGTACGTCTCGAGCTCTGGCGAAAACAGGTGTGGCTCCAGCCTTCAGGTGCATCTTCGCAGGGGGACCTGAGATTTTCCCGGGGGTGTTGCTGAACACATCCTGGTAGCGAGATAGAATGTTGTCGAGCTGCTTCTGTTGTTCCAAGGTCAGAGCCTGCTTGTCTGAGAGCTTGTAGATTGGGTCGGGTTTTGCGAAGAAGTGACCAAAGTCGATCTCCCGTACAAACTCTGAAATCCACTCTCGGCCAAAGAGCGATTCGACTTCATCGTCAACCACGTAGAGATTCAGGTTCCTGGTTGTGGTTCCGATGGTGGTGCACACTGACGTTTTGCCAATGCATTTAATCGGATGGCCAGTGTAACTGACGAAGTTACGATCGTTTCTCTGCAACACAAAACCTGGTTTGATCATACTTAGCTTTGATTTGCTCATGGTTGAGCAGGGGGCGCCGGTGTCGAGTTCCATTTTGACGGTGGTTCCCTCTATGTTGACATCAACCAGTGGCTTAGGTGCTGCGTTGACCGATCCGATGACCTCGATTTTGCTGAGGTAGTCCACAACGTCGAGGTTTTCTGCTGGAAGCTCTTCTTCGGTCACATGGTTTGTTGTTCGATGTTTCCTCGCTTTCGATCGGCAAACTTTTCTGATGTGACCTTTCTTGCCACACTTCAGGCACTCTGCGTTCAGGAACCTACACTGACTACGAGGGTGAGCTTCACCGCACCCTGCACATGTTAATTGGTTGTCTTGGGATGCACTCTGGTTTGCCTGGTGTGGCCATTGGTGCTGTCTGGTTAGGTTGTAAGACCCTTGATTTCGATGAGCTGACTTGCTGCGTGGCGGCTGCTGGTTGATGTTCTTCCTGGACAGAGGCTTCTCGTATCCAATCCGATTGGTTGATTCAGACTTAGCGGCAGATGTTTTGACCTCGTCGGTGGTAATGCGAGTAGCTTCGAGTGCGTGCGCGATTTCATATGCTGCGGTGAAGTTCTCTGGTTGTTTTGCAATAATCTCGTCGCACATTTCTCGTGATTCCAAACCTGCGAGCATTTGTTCAATTAACATGCGATCAAGAAATGTGCCATACTCACAAAACGTTGCAGCCTGCCGCAGTCTTAAGGTGAAGCTAGTGATGGTTTCTCCTTGCTTCTGCATTACACTGCGAAATTTGATGCTCTCAGCAAACTTGTTGCGTGTGGCGTCAAAGTGGCCTTTCAGCTTTGATTGATACTCGTTGTATGACAGAGTTTCCGGATCATTAGGACTCACCAGGATCTTCAGGGCATCATTGAGTTCAGATCCCATGTAAACCCGTGCAAAGTTTGCATGCTGTTCCGCGGGTAGCTTGCTGAGGTTGAGCGCCCAGGTAAAGCGAGTGAAATAGTCGGCTACAGTCGTTCCGTCGGTAGTGCGATACGGTTGCATTGTGAATTTTTGCGATCGAGGTTCTGATGACGTTGTTGACCCTATTGTCTGTCGGATAGCGTCGGCGATCATTGCCGAGAATTGTTGGAGTTGCTCAGAGGTTAAGTCCGGCATGGTGAAGATGAGTGGAGAACAGTATTTCTAACACGCACTTGCGATGAACTTAGTTCGGTGCAAACACTTGCGTTGAGGTTAGAAAGTTCACTCGGTTTAGTTTCCAACACGCACTGCGATGAACGTTGTTCGGTGCAACACTTGCGTTGAGGTTAGAAAGTCACTCGGTTTCACAGCATTATTTATCTTATCCCACTTCTGACACCATTGTTATGTCGTGGGAGTTACAAGATAAATAACATACCCTTGTTAATATAACACAACGGTTTATTAAACACTAGTCGATACACAACGATACACAATGTGAACTAACTTGAACGGAACTGACGTCTACAGTCCGCGGGTGCATATATACATAGTAGCTGGAAAGTTCCAGAATCGAATGTTCCAGATTGGAATGTTCTGGGCATAGTGACTAGAATGTTCGTGTTAACTCAAGTAGCCTAAATACACAACAACTGCCAAAAAAAAAAAAAAACGTACGCACGAAACTTTTAACTTTACCGTACATTACTATAAAATTCAATAATAACCTTAAATTTCACTCCACAAACACCAAAATCAGCAAACTACCATCATTTCAGAAGAACTTAACATTAAACAGTCATAGAAGGCATAAGCATGACCCCTTCACAGAGTAGGCTATTGCCTAAACCCGATCACGGCTCCTTCAAGTTTGCCTTAGAATATTACAGAGATCAATTATACCCATAAATTTCACTCCACAAACACCAAACTCAATAAACTACCATCATTTCAGAAGCACTTAACATTTAACAGACATAGAAGGCACAGTCATGTCCCCTGCTTAGAGTAGGCTATTGCCTAAAACTGATCACGTCTCCTTCAGCATTACGGCAAATATATGTTTTTAAACTCATTGTTGTTTTATTCTCATCCCTTTCTTCACAGAAGTAGTCTTTAATGGCATCAAGAGCATTTTATTTACACCATACTGGGTAAATAGTTAGGCAAATTAGAAAATATATGTGGAACAGAATAGTCTTTCAATCGCCAGTTGGTTCTTGGGAGAAGTACTACTTCCTATTGTAACGTGTTTTTCGAGGGGTTTTATGCAACTGGCATAAGTCAGTAGGAAGCCATTCTATATTTATTTACGCGGCAAATTGTTCAGCCAAGAGAATTTTTCATGGTAATTTATTATTATTATTAATTTATTATAATTATTATTAAGGTATTTTCGGAGCATTTTATAAAAATTATTAGCATTCAGATAGGTTTTCTACGTCTTAGAAAACGCTATCAAGCAAATTATTACGAACGACAATATTATAGAAAATTATGTGATTACGGAATTTTACGGAGTTTTGTCAGTTAGGGTATTTGAGAGACATGACTCACTGGGATTTCGAATACAAGCTGATTCCTGTCGAGAAGTATTACGCAAGGCTGGGTCGCAAGGTCTAGAAAAGGCGAATTGTTGGGACGGAAGTCGACTTCTCCCTCTCGCGCGCCGAGTGTAATGAGGCAGAGGAGGGGAACTGGCGGCGTGCTCAGCCAATCAGGGAAGACAACGTAAGCTAGAAGACGGTACCGTGGTGGGGGAGCCAACAGGTGCATATATCGTTCGACGCGCCGTGAAACGTGGACTATCTGTGAAATACTTGAGGAGTATGGATGCGCGTGCGAGTCGCTCCGATGTTCAGTGGAGTTAGTGACTATCTGTGAAATACTTGCGGAGTATGGTTATACGCGGGGGACGCTCTGATGTTCCGTGGAACGGACTATCTGTGTAGAACTTGCGGAGTACGGTTGGAAGTGCGTGTCTCTCCGATGTTCAGTGGAGTTGAAGACTAACTTTTGCAAAACTTAACCAGTGCGGTTGTACGAGTGTTTGGGTCCGAGGTACGGACCATAGAATTATCTAATCTACCAGAATATCATCAAATTCCGACGGAGATGACGACGTCCAGGAGACTGTGGGAAGCTCACAGCATCAGCAAGTACGAGGGAAATGCCTTGGCAATTTCCAATGGTAAGCGCAAATGACGCAGAAATACGCAATCTCTCATTTTTCTTTGTTTTACATTTCATATTTCAGTAACTTCATAGCTTGGAAATAAGAGTAAAATCAATTTATCAGACTCCGTTTTCACGTAATTTTCTATCGGTAATATTCAAATCACAACGCTCCAATTTAAATTTTGTACTTATTATTATTATTATTAATTTTGCTATACTTGTTTTATATAATAAATTCATTTCTTTTACAATGCAATCTTTGCTTTCAGTAGGTAGCATTAGATATAGACCAATTCCTTCTCCTGATACAATTGTTTGTTGGGTTAATGATCAAATCATACCACGATCTGAGTGAATAGTGTCTTGAAGGTGTTCTGCCAGAGCTAGACGTTGTTAAATACAAATTTAGATTTCAACATTGCATTGAGGTCTTGGCGCCCATTAAAACAACATAGCTTAGGCAAAGGTAAACAGTTACATTTATCTCCCAACAGTGTGGGTTAACCAAACTGCCACATTGTACGCTCAACGTTAGGGGCTAGCAAAACGTTGCACTTGTCGCTCAACGTGAGGGCGAAGGAAACCATTACATTTGTCGCTACCAACATGGGGCACTAATAAATGACCATTACAATTGTCGCCGACAACTTGGGGCTGAAAACCTAATAACATTTGTGGAAGGAGAAGGGTATATATTTCTGTGCCTGTATTTTGGGGGTTATTTGTCTTTATCAGTGTATATCATTATGGGGGATGAGAAAGAAAGACAGATGAGGTTACGTAGTGGTCATCAACTGGAGAGTGATGATACGAGCAGTATGTCAAGTGATGGTAGTACCGGGGTAGCGGAGGTAAATCCCGATACTGAAACAGGGAGTGTAGGCGGCCAACCAGAATTAAAAACTTTACTTCTCGAGTTCATGTATCAGAACAAAGTTAGTAGTGATGCCTTAAATGCAAAATTAGAACAGAATAATGCAAAATTAGAACAAAACAGTAGGGAAAATAAAGAAAGTACAGAAGCCTTAAATGCAAAATTGGAACAGAATAATGCAAAATTAGAACAGAATAATGCAAAATTAGAACAAAACAGTAGGGAAAATAAAGAAAGTACAGAAGCTTTAAATGCAAAATTAGAACAAAACAGTAGGGAAAATAAAGAAAGTACAGAAGCTTTAAATAAAAAATTAGAACAGAATAATGCAAAATTAGATAAGAACAACAAGGAAATTAGTGTGAAAATGGAGCAGATTAGAGCAGAAATCAGAGGAGTAATGGAAGAGAAGGTTAAAGAGATCATTGCAGATGTAGACAAGAAATTAGGAAAAGTACAGGAGGAGTTAGAAATTAGAATCAGTACACAGGCTGAAAATTTAAAAGAACTAGTGCAACTGGAAACACAGCAGGTCAAAAAGCAATTGGGGGGAGAAATTGACAAAATTCAGGTAGCAACTAAAGAGGTTAAGGAACAGCTGGGGGGTAGAATTGAGAAAGTCCACTCGCAAATAGTTGCAGAAGTAAATGATTTAAGAGAGAGTAATAGAGAGAGCATTAGCAAGATTGAGGAGAAACAAGCAAAGCTATATGATAAAGTAGAAGAATCAGAAGGAAACATTAAATTAACAGTAAACAGTATTGAGAGGAAGGCTGAGGAGAAAATCGCAGAATTAGAATTAAAATTAAAAGCTAGGATCAGGCAAGAAAATAGTCAGAATAGGCCAGTTTTTGTGAATAGCACACACAGGGAGGTAGAACTGGGTAAGTTCAGCAATCGACAGGGGTGCCCAATGGAGTTCATGAACACTATAGAAAATAAATTCGGGGAGAGGTTGGAAAATGGTAGTATTGAGTGGTGCCAGGTAGTTGAAATTTTAGAACAAGTGTTTGTGGGGGAAACGAGGAATTGGTTTGCTCTCTACAGAGACAAGTTTACTGATATTAATGATTTTAAAATGAAATTCTGTGAAAAGTTCTGGAATGAGGTTATTCAGTCGCAGCATCGTGAGGGAGTAGTGTGTGGTAAATATAACCCTAAAGGAAGCTCCACCATGACCGAATACTTTTTAGGGCAGGTATTAGTGTGTAAATATCTTGATGGCTTGAAGGAGGAAAGTGATGTGGTGAGGTTGCTACTTAGGCACTATCCCTATAGGATCAAGGAGGCTGCTTGTATCCAGAATGTAAAGACTATATCACAAGTAGAAAATTTGTTAAGCACATTTGATGCACTAGGGAGAGGGGGTTATGAGGACAATTTCAATCGGAACCAGGGTAATAATAATAATAGACCTAATGAAGCCAGGCATCAAGAAGTTCAAGGGAACGGTGGCGAAGGGGCCAACGCTCAAAATAGAAATAATAATAATAATCAGCTAAATCAGAACAGAGGAAATGACTATGGTAATCAGTATCAAGGGAGGAATAA
Source organism: Meconema thalassinum (assembly GCA_946902985.2). Taxonomy (NCBI): domain Eukaryota; kingdom Metazoa; phylum Arthropoda; class Insecta; order Orthoptera; family Tettigoniidae; genus Meconema; species Meconema thalassinum. The sequence goes on from OX336388.2 coordinate 1,217,361,162, forward strand.
TGATTTCAGGGGAAATCAAGGGAGGAACAATGATTACAGGGGAAATCAAGGGAGAAACAATGATTTCAGGGGAAATCAAGGGAGAAATTATAATGACAATAATTACAACCAGAATAGGGGTCAAGGAAGAGGACAGCCTAGTGGTAGTAATATACAGCCAAACAATGACAACACAGCCCAGAACAACCAGACCAGTTCAGTAGTTAGTAGTACTACGGCCAGCTGTAGCGGTTCTTTAAACGCGAACCAGGCTGCGAAGTAAGGTCAGAATCTCAGTCTGTAGCATGCCCTGTCCATACAATTATACAGGAACCCTATGACCTAAATGTAAGAAATGAATTATTACATGAACTAAATGATGAAGGTATTATTCAGGAAGTGGTTAGTAAGAGCCCCATAGTTAAATTTAATGTGTCCGAGGCGTACACAGATGTTTTAATTGATAGTGGTTGTATGAAGAGTTGCATAAGTAGTGCATTTTATGATAAAATGAAAGGAACTGGAGTAAATTTTGAGGAGCTGCCAATTAAAAGCACTTTTGTTATCACAGCTGTTGGGAAGAGGTCTAAAGTAATTTCTAAGCAAGTTTTAGTAGACATTAAAATTAATAATCATGTAGAGAAGCAGATTTGCCTTGTAATTCCAAATTTAGTATTCAGTGTTATCTTGGGTTCAGAGTGGCTAAGTAGAGTGTCTGGTAACTTATGTTATGATGTAGGGAGTTTGAAATTTAAATGGGGAGATTCTGAAGTAGAAGTAGCGTTCAATGACCAAATTCAGAGAAGTAGTGTTGTAGGTGTGATTTGTACTTTAAATGAGATATCGCCAGCCGTAGAGCGGGGTTCTCCATGTTTTGTGGGCAGTGTGATTACGAACGGTAGTCTAAAGGACTCGTTACGTGATGCTGCATTTCAGGGAGATATAGAGGTGGAACAATGTGTTCGGCTCTATGATGTGTTATGGTGTAATAGGAGAGTGTTTGAGGATCGCATTGGTATGGCCAATTGCTATACCCATTCATTGAACGTTATTGATAGGTCAGTATTCACAGGACATAGATATCCTGTACCTTTCGCTTATCAGAGTGCAGTTGAGGCACAAATTAATCAGATGCTTGAAGATGGGATTATTGAGCACTCTAACAGTCCGTATGTTAATTCTTTGATAACGGTACCCAAGACCGACGGCACTGTTCGTATTTGTTTAGACGCTCGTTTGGTTAACAGTAGAATTAGTTCAGATCAGCTGAAATCTATGTCAATAGAAGAATTAATGCAAACATTTGAGGGGAAGAAGTATTTCACTTGTGTAGATTTGAGTTCCAGTTTTTGGCAAGTGCCACTTATGTACGAAGATAGACCACATACAGCTTTTAGTCATAAATATAACCTTTATCAATTTTGTAGAACACCTTATGGGTTAAAGAGTAGTTCAGCAGCTTTAATTAGGGCTTTAAACATCGCATTAGGGGATGACACAGGAGAGTTTGTAACCATTTACATTGATGATATGGTAATTAGTTCACGCAGTTTTGAGGAGCATCTACGTCATTTAAATATAGTTTTTCAGAAGCTAGATCAGGCAGGGTTCACTTTGAAGCTGTCTAAGTCGTCATTCTGTCAGTCAGAAGTGACATTTTTAGGTCATAGAGTGTCGAGTAGAGGTGTAACACCAGAAGAAAGTAGGGTTAATAAGATACTTAACGCAGAGGTGCCACAGAATGTTAAACAGTTAAAAACTTACCTGGGAATTTGCAACTTTTTCAGGAGGTTCGTTCTTAAATACTCAGGGTTGGTAGAACCATTCAGGGAATTGCTTAAAAGTGGGACTCGGTGGAGATGGGAGTCCAAGCATGATCAGGCTTTTAGAGCGCTGAAGGAAGGTTTTGAGAAAGCTGTAGTGCTGAAATATCCGTTAAAAGATAAGGAATATGTGGTTATGACAGATGCTTCACATATAGGCATTGCTGGAGTATTATGTCAGAAAGATGATGAGGGTAATCTGTGCATTGTATCTTTAGCCTCGCGAGGACTGACAGCAGCGGAGAAAAGATACACGATTACTGAGTTAGAGCTTTTAGGTATCGTTTTCAGTTTAGGAAAATTTAGAATGTATTTAGTAGGGGGGAAGTTTGAGATCCACACAGATCACCATGCATTACTGTATATGAGGACTTGTAAACTCAGTTCTAACAGAGTTAGTAGGTGGATTCTTGCTCTGCAGGAATACGAATTCACAGTAAAATACATTAAAGGTAAAGATAACATTCTTGCAGACATGCTATCGAGGGACACTAATTTATGTAGGGATTATCCTGTGGTTAAAGCAGAGGACGGTATTTTAATATGTGCATGTGTGGACAGTAGCAACAGGGCATCGTTACAGACACTGAGAAATATGCTAGTGGAGCAACGTGATGACGTTAAGTTAAAGGAGCCACTGGCTAGGTTGGAAATAGGTGAAGAAGAGTATGTAAAAGTAGGACGGTTCACGTACAAGATGCAGGATGGGCTTCTTGCAAGGAAATGTAGGAATAATCGGTGGGCAATATGTGTTCCTGCCACTTTGCGGGAGGAGCTAATTTGGTTCATTCATAGGGAATTAGGACACTTTGGTGATGCCAAGGTCTTCTATGAAATTGGTCGTGACTTCATTTGGAGTAAAATGGGAAGGGACGTTAGGAGGATTTTAGCTAAGTGTGACACCTGTCAAAGGAGTAAATATCCAGTTAAATATTTAGTGGGGGAGAGATCTGCAGTTCTCACCAGTAGTCCCGGCGAACTACTGTGTGTGGATTTATTTGGCCCGATCGTTAAAGGACAGTACGGCTACGAGTACATTTTTATAGTTATTGACGCTTTTAGTAAGTATGTCAAGCTATATCCGCTAAGGAAAGCCACGGGACTAGCGTGTAGCCGTCTGATCATTAATAAGTATGTACCTGAGTTTGGCATTCCACTCAGGATACTATCTGACAGTGGACCACAGTTTACTGCAAAGAAATGGAGAACCAGTATGCAGGAAGCTGGTATAACACACGTTCATTCCTCTGTAAGGTACCCTCAGGGTAATTCTGCAGAGCGTCCATTAAGGGAAGTGGCTCGTCTTTTTCGGACTCTAGTGCATGACAAGCATGCGGCCTGGGTTGGACATCTTCCCAAGGTCGAGACTTGGCTGAATTCTGTCCAGCATGAGAGCACGAAATTGACGCCATACGAAGTTCACTTCGGAAAAAGACCACAAAATGAACTAGCGAGGGTGTTGGGATTAAATGAGGGTAAGCAACCGGGGATGGATTACATTGTCCAGTTGGCGAAACAGAATTTATCTAAGTCAGCACAAAAGAGAATTCGCCAACAAAAAGAAACTAAATTTGACCTATTCGAGCCGGGAGACAGAGTCTTACTTAGAGTGCCGAAACAGTCAAATAAGCTAGAGAAAGTCATGTCCAAGTTCTTTTATCTCTACGAGGGCCCATTTATAGTTTCCAAACGTATTGGGAAAACAGCATATGTGCTGGAGAATAGTGAGGGAAACAGATTATACGGAACGTATAATATACATAGTCTACGAAAATATGTGTCATAAAGTGAGTGTGTTTAGCTGGCGAGCCAGCCTATCAAATGAGTAAGTGTGGGGTCTGGTGCGTGGAAGATCTGGTCTTCCAGGCAGGCGTATCAGAAGTCACACAGGGGGGTAGTATGTAAGTAAATGAGAGTTTTTAAGGTACAGGGAAATATGACGGGATTGTCGGATGCTGTTGAGCACTAAATTGTCTCGATGCACCAAGGCCATTTTGGCAGCGCTGATGGGTTCCCATTTATCTCCAAGAGATGGGGGAGCGCTTGTATAGGGCTTGTTAGCTTAAGGCGTCCACGAGATAAAAGATGGGCCATCAGAATGCGAGACAGTCCTTCATGAAACTCATACATATCAGCACACGTGATTTCTGTTTACGGCCTCGCCATGTAAGATTTGTAAGTGTGTAATTTAAGATAATTTGTACAATGGTATTATTTGTGTGAGGAGAAATGGTCTGTGTTGAGAACTAGTATTAAGTAGAATATGGTTAACGGGAACTTAACAAGACAGGGCGATTACGGCACAGAAATATTTGGTGTTATATGTAATGCGCATTTACTGTTTTTTTTTCAGAAGTCAATATTAATTTAATCTACTTTAAAGAGAGATTAAGTATGATGGTCACGAGGCGCTGCCACAATAGTGTGATCGTGTGCTCAGTGATAAGTGGAATTAAATGTCACCATAAGGAGGGGACCTCCAGTGAAATTAGGAAGTTCTATGGTGATATAAATATATCAGAACACCTTCAATGCGTGTGATATGACATCATAAATACATAGTGCTCACACATTAATTATGTCTATTTCTCCAACATAGAGAAATTTGAGAGGCGGAAATATCCGTGGAACATTATTCCATATGTAAAACATTGGACTGGTTGCAAAGCGCAATCCATAGTGACAACAAACTTTGACGCAAAGTGCGTGAAGAAAAAATATGAGTGTATATATCTGTAATTTAGGGTGATTTCATTTATGTAATATGTATTTTGGATGGGGTTTATTAACGTGTCTGGGATAATCGGATAATGGACCGTCGTCACGGTAAATCATCCGATGATCCGAGGCGAATATGTAACGTGTTTTTCGAGGGGTTTTATGCAACTGGCATAAGTCAGTAGGAAGCCATTCTATATTTATTTACGCGGCAAATTGTTCAGCCAAGAGAATTTTTCATGGTAATTTATTATTATTATTAATTTATTATAATTATTATTAAGGTATTTTCGGAGCATTTTATAAAAATTATTAGCATTCAGATAGGTTTTCTATGTCTTAGAAAACGCTATCAAGCAAATTATTACGAACGACAATATTATAGAAAATTATGTGATTACGGAATTTTACGGAGTTTTGTCAGTTAGGGTATTTGAGAGACATGACTCACTGGGATTTCGAATACAAGCTGATTCCTGTCGAGAAGTATTACGCAAGGCTGGGTCGCAAGGTCTAGAAAAGGCGAATTGTTGGGACGGAAGTCGACTTCTCCCTCTCGCGCGCCGAGTGTAATGAGGCAGAGGAGGGGAACTGGCGGCGTGCTCAGCCAATCAGGGAAGGCAACGTAAGCTAGAAGACGGTACCGTGGTGGGGGAGCCAACAGGTGCATATATATCGTTCGACGCGCCGTGAAACGTGGACTATCTGTGAAATACTTGAGGAGTATGGATGCGCGTGCGAGTCGCTCCGATGTTCAGTGGAGTTAGTGACTATCTGTGAAATACTTGCGGAGTATGGTTATACGCGGGGGACGCTCTGATGTTCCGTGGAACGGACTATCTGTGTAGAACTTGCGGAGTACGGTTGGAAGTGCGTGTCGCTCCGATGTTCAGTGGAGTTGAAGACTAACTTTTGCAAAACTTAACCAGTGCGGTTGTACGAGTGTTTGGGTCCGAGGTACGGACCATAGAATTATCTAATCTACCAGAATATCATCAAATTCCGACGGAGATGACGACGTCCAGGAGACTGTGGGAAGCTCACAGCATCAGCAAGTACGAGGGAAATGCCTTGGCAATTTCCAATGGTAAGCGCAAATGACGCAGAAATACGCAATCTCTCATTTTTCTTTGTTTTACATTTCATATTTCAGTAACTTCATAGCTTGGAAATAAGAGTAAAATCAATTTATCAGACTCCGTTTTCACGTAATTTTCTATCGGTAATATTCAAATCACAACGCTCCAATTTAAATTTTGTACTTATTATTATTATTATTATTAATTTTGCTATACTTGTTTTATATAATAAATTCATTTCTTTTACAATGCAATCTTTGCTTTCAGTAGGTAGCATTAGATATAGACCAATTCCTTCTCCTGATACAATTGTTTGTTGGGTTAATGATCAAATCATACCACGATCTGAGTGAATAGTGTCTTGAAGGTGTTCTGCCAGAGCTAGACGTTGTTAAATACAAATTTAGATTTCAACATTGCATTGAGGTCTTGGCGCCCATTAAAACAACATAGCTTAGGCAAAGGTAAACAGTTACATTTATCTCCCAACAGTGTGGGCTAGCCAAACTGCCACATTGTACGCTCAACGTTAGGGGCTAGCAAAACGTTGCACTTGTCGCTCAACGTGAGGGCGAAGGAAACCATTACATTTGTCGCTACCAACATGGGGCACTAACTAATTACCATTACACTATCACAAATTTGTCAAATTTAACAATTAAATCTTCAGAAAAGTGAGCATCACAGATGTAGGACTTTTCAGTAGAATAAGTTCCCTATCCTTCCCGGGTATGGCCCCTTTGCACTTGGGCTGTGGAGATAGAAACACACCCTTTATAAAACGTTCCTTATCTTTAGGAGGTTTGAAAAACCGTCTGACCTCTTTACAGTCCCCATAGCCAGATCTGCATCCTGGTACAAAACAGCAAGGCATCTTCACTACTCGCATTAATCACTCATGAAAATGTAAGGGCTAAACTGCTGTTTACTTACATTAAATAACAATACAATTAACACACGAAGATAGCGTCAACCCACGACAAGAAATTAAATTCCATTTCAGTTAATGCTTCGTACAATAGCATTTCAGGTATTAATACTTTGAAGTAATAGTGTAAGCACTTGTATATCAATAAACGTTTGCACAGAACACCACCAAAACATTCCGACCGATTAAATACTTAATATATCGCACATAAACACATAAACGTGGAAATAGACAAACTCAAGTCGACTGTAGCGCTACGTAGCGGCGAGTGCCTACCCGATCCGTATTCATTACATGCTATTGAGGGAGAAGAGATCACACTTTTTATTCTATTCGTTATGGTTATAGTTTTTATTATCATCTGATTTTCACTATCACCCAAATCATTAGGGGCCGATAACCTAGATGTTAGGCTCCTTAAAACAACAATTATTACCATCATCATTATTTATGTCTGTATTTTTAGCTACTGTCTGTTCGCGTTGTTTGTTGCGAAGTACGTCAGGGTTGCATATTGAATTTGTGCTTTATTACATAATATCCTGTAATTTCTGTTCGAACTTAATCAAATATGCGAATGTTTTTCTTCGAATTTGTCGCTATTTCGATGACGCCAATTCCGCCAGTGTCAACAACTGTTCCCCTACAATTGCCACCATTTTGTTTTGATGTTACGGTCTGAGATATTGTAGTTGGTCTTGCCTTATTAGTCTTCACTACAAAACCAAGACCGATTACGGGTGTGTTTCTAACTCCCAAAATTTTAAAAATGGACCCCCGTGGCGTTAACGAACAGCTGATTCGTAACCACAAGTAAAAACTCGTTAGAGTGAAACGCGAATTATCATCCGCTGGTCACCTCTGGCTTGTTTACAATAGGGATGTATAGAACTAGCACCGATAGAGCGCACTGCTGTTGTACTGGGTAAGCGCAAGGCGCTCTTAATTTGTCTCCTGTGTTCTCATGCCGCTAATATGTACGAATTTAAGTTGTTTAAATTGCTATTTTCGTGACTATGCCGAGCTAATGCAGTGTTCCTCTTTGCAAAAATCAGGGAAGCCCGTTTTCGTTTCACCAATTTCCACAAAATAAAGAAATGGTCACATGTTATTAGAAGGAAAAATTTCGGTGAGAAAAATCTGACCGAATGTATTAAAGTGTGTTTCCATCATTTACAACCCGATGACTTCACGAAAACTGTGTTGAATAAGTGTGACTTACAAAGGGAAATAATTCCTATTTTGTACCTATAAACTGATTAGACATTTCGATAACAACCACTGAATTTATGCGTTTGTATTTCAAGGTGAGAGAGCAAGATAAAAACCGGGCGCTGTTCCACCGCTTTTTCACTGGACCACGAACACAACGAAAATAATTATTTAGGAAGAGGCCATACACAAGAAAATTGTCGGAATATCACGATAAGCCTACAATATCGGAATCTGCAGAAATCATCTCCATTGAAGTACGGGAAGAAATCTTCAATATGCACGACTCCCATTTTCAAAGGCATCAATAGGCTACTTTGTCAAATACTTCAAGAATAAATGTCGCAACATTAACAGTCACTAACGTAACTTATTATGGTTGGTTTCTTGAAATCAGAATTAATCGTCAACTTCCATCTGCCTGGCCGAGAATGTGGTAGTGACTGACTTGTAGTTGTACATTCTTGAGACATAGCCAGATGAATGGAAACAGTTCGTGGCCCTAAAGCAGGGATTCTCCAAACTTTAAGAAAATTGTATCCCCAAGTCCTTTCCCAGGGGTAAGGGAACGATTCTTATTGAGAAATTGACAAAATTACATAAGAACCAAACGTTGCGATGTACTTTCGAGGTACACATTACCGGTATCAACTTTCTTTGATTATGTTTACCTTAAAACACGACAGTTTCATGTAAGCTATCAACCTAAAAAAATACATGAATCGAAGTCTGTAAGCAGGGGGAGCAAGTGAATATTTAAATCTCTATTTATGATTTAAGTCTTATGGAGATATATTTATCAATATATGCCTACAATACTCTAGTAATTGTATTCTTTAGGAGAAAGCATGCTGACTCATTTATTTTATTTAGCGTATGGCTTATAAGACAATATCGGTAATATATATGTACATATTTACAGACGAGAAACAAAGTCATTTGTGCTTCACAATTGAATGTCTAAATTTTCAATCCAGCGTACAGCATCTGGAGTTGCCAGCAGGAAGTCCACTTCACCACCGTGATAGGCTCGAATCTTACATTCTTTGACAATGTGGTGAATAGACTGGTGTGGAGCTCCGCAGTCGCAGTCTGGATTAGGTACCTTTTTCCACTTGTGGAGGGCGTCTCTGCACCGGCCATGGCCTGTTCTGATTCTGTTCAGGGCGGTCCCGGTCTTGCGTGGTAGATGGAATCCACTTGGAAGTCTGGGACCTGAGAAGATAGTATGCAGGCGCACATCTGTTGCTGCTTCCCACCGACCTTTCCACTGTTCAAGAGAATTAAAAACTTTAGCATCCATGTCAGCAGCATCACGCAGAGTTGGATGGCGTGATTTTAGTCTTTTAAGATTCAAAAGTGGCAGGTCACTATGCACGGGTAGACTAGGATTCCTGGAGATCTTGTGAAATTCCCTCATAAGGGCATTAGTTCGACGTAAATCAGATGGCATTATACCGGTTAGCAGTGGAAGCCAATGAACTGGAGTAGATATGATTGCGCCAGATATGATGCGCATTGTGGTATTAAGCTGGGTATCGACAAGCCTTGTATGATGACTGTTCAACCAAACAGGTGCACAATACTCAGCACTTGAGTACACCAAACCCAAGGCTGAAGATCGCAAGGTGATTGCTGAAGATCCCCAGGTAGTTCCACACAGCTTATGGAGGATGTTGTTTCGAGTCCTCAGCTTTTTTGCCAAGTTCAGTAGGTGTTGCTTGAAGGATAGTGTACGATTCAAGATGACTCCAAGGTATTTTGGGTTCCAATTATGACGAAGAATTCCGCCTCTGAAACTTACATTCAATTTCACGTTCGCCAAACGATTATTTAAATGGAAGCAAGACACTTCTGTTTTACTCACACTGGGTTGAAGTCTCCAGATTTTGAAGTAATTTTCCAGTATAGACAAATCTTTGGTCAGAATCTCTTCAGTCGTCTCCATTACCTGTTGTTGTACGGCTAGAGCCAAGTCGTCAGCATAGCAGAATTTTCTGGATGAAGTGTCGGGAAGGTCAGAGTTGAACAATATTGGTGAGAGAACTGATCCTTGGGGCAATCCGTTTTTTAGCTTCCTCTCCTTGCTTATCTTGCTTCCAGTGATTACTTGGAACTTCCGATCACTTAACATATTGTTAACCAGTTGAGCCATTGTTCTGCAGGGTATGATTCGAAGAAATTTGTAGATAAGGCCTTCCCTCCACACAGTCTCAAAGGCAGCAGTAAGATCAACAAATGCTACAGATGTTTTCAGCTTCATTTGGTATCCTGCCTCTATGAAGGATGTAAGAGACAATACTTGATCGCAGCAGCTACGCCCTGGTCTGAATCCTGCCTGTTCAATTGGAATATGCTCTAGGATTGCACTACTTATTCTATTATATATCAACCTTTCAAAAAGCTTGTAGCAGCAGCTAAGAAGGGCGATGGGCCGATAGCTTTCTACCTTGTTGCTGGGTTTGCCAGGTTTTAGAATAGAAATTATCTTCGCCTTCTTGAACTCCAATGGAAGTTGGCCAGTCAACAGGATGTCAGTGAAGACTTCGGCCAGCCATTTCTGAGCGTATCCTCCCATGTGAGTCAGGAATTCTGGATGGATGCCATCGAAACCAGGTGACTTGAAAGGTTTGAGGTCCTTCAGTCCCAATTCAATGTCTAAAACCGTGAAGGGACGTGCATATTCAGATGAGGGAGATGTCGTCTTTTTCAGGTCATGAAGTTGCCGTCTAATATGTTTGGTATGTTTCTTGTCGGGAGGCACTCTTGATGTGGTAATGATGTGGGAAGCAATTTGGTCAGGTGTTACTTCTGAAGGTTTTCTGCATACTGGTCCACTTCCTCCCAATCTTCTCAGAAGGCTCCATGCTTCCCTACTTGAGTGGGTAAAGTCCATACTTTCGACTGTTTCTGTCCATTTCTTCCCTCGAGATAGGTCCAAGCTGGACAAAAGTTCTGTGGCTATCTATGGGTCACCACTTTGCTGGAAATGTTGATACAGTGTTTCGCTTTCAACATTCCAACCTGGGATATATTCTTTTCGGTATCCTCTTGGTATACACGTTTTAGCCGTTGCTGTTACTGCACTGATGAAGCGTTGGTAGTTCTTATGAGATGGGGGAATCCAGCGAATGCTTTTATCCAGTTCCGTTGAAAACTTCGCCCAGTCAGCTTTCTGGAAGTTCCATCGAGCGTGTGGAGTTGATCGTATGACAGGGACCGTGCAACCTATTTGTATTATTACAGGTCTATGTTGGCTGTGAGGGAAGGCATCTATCACTTTTCTTGTGGCATTGATGGGGAAGCCACTTTCATTGCAGCTAACAAAACATAGGTCAGTATTTGAATCCTTGCCCCAAGCAGCTGACCTGAAAGTACCTTGATCTTTGGCATCGAACACTAGATGGAGATTGTTCTCTTTAGCCCATTCTGCAAGCATGCTTCGATTTTCATCATTGTTAGAGTACTTCCAAGATTCATGGTGACTGTTGAAGTCCCCTACATAAATTGCAGGATGTACTGCAGTTTGTAAGACAAAATCGGGCCAGGGTGCCTTGGGTGGCTTGTAAACATTTGTGATAGTGATATCATGCACTTGTATGACGGCCGTATATATATCTTCCTTCACATTAACAGAAATTAGTGCAGCCTCGTTTAAGTTGCTCCGGACATACGTAGCAATTCCATATACCTCATGATAAGTTGCACCAAGTGCAGTATATCCAGGAATTCGACCTCTGCTTCGGAATGATTCTTCGCTGGAAACATGAGTTTCCTGAATGTCGGCAATATCGATGTTGTTGTCCAGCAAGAGTTTCGACAGATATGCACACTTTGCTTTGCTAATGCTTTCGACATTCAGTTGTAGGAGTCTGATAGATGGTCCAATGTTTCTCGTTAATGAGTTCTGAGAAGAACTGTTTATATTATTTTGTCGATATGTCATTGCCAGGAGATCCTGTGGATAGTCTGGCTGCCTGTATTCGCTGTTGCTCATTTAGCACCACCCAGGAGGCACGTGTAGGGCAATTGAAGGTTAAACCTACGGACGTGAGCAACTCTACCTCCAAAGTAGACTAAAGCGTGTTAGAATTTTGTCATTACCGCTGTAGGCTATTAATTCTTCCTTCCTCCCGCTAGTTTTAGTGACTTTAGTCCGTAGCTCATTTTGCAGCTGTTTAACGCTTAAACGCTGAAAATCGTCCATAATATATTAGGAGATACACCTATGGAATTAAATAATATAGACTTGGAGTAAAATTAGAGAAGATATAATTTACTTTAGCTTCGAAAACTCGGTCACAATTTATACATTCCGCGCAGCTGACTGGGAGAAACATAAGACGATCGCCTTGCGCTTACCCAGTACTACACGAGCGCTATCTGGCGCGAACTTTCTCCGGCTACAACCCTATTATCTCCAACATGGCGGCGAGAGGAAGATGTTCTTGCTAGCAATTTAATTTATGTAGAAATCTATTCCAGTTAATGACAGTATGAAGTGCAATTCATTTATCGATGAGGAATTGTGTGTGCGTTCATATTTAAATTGCAACGTGACACTGTTCATCAAAACTATGTGAAAATAAGAACTACAAATCAACACTCTTGCTGTTCAACTCCAAGTTTCTACTACTTTGGATGCAAATCAAATGGCTGTCATTTCTGCCAGTTTTATTCATCAGTTCGAAATACATTATGTACAATAATCCTTTATGCACTATAAAACTACATTATTGAACATTGCGTATTGATGTTTCTGTCTGAATATATTTACCAATTTCATGACATGTAATTTGTAGGTTAGGCCTAAGGCATATAATTTAAGTGGCCGGTTGTAATACGAAGTTCTTACTGTATTTATGTACAAATATTATGGTTTAACTAATGAAGAAAGGTACCTACATGTATTTCCTAGATTAATCGAGTATTCAGTCCATAGACCGGTCTGTTGTCACAAAATAATACCAAGCAGTTTAGTCTACCTATATGATAGATAGATAGATTTTTATTAATTCCATTTGATCAAATACATGCATTCAATACATTTTTGATATAGGACACGTCAGAATTTACATGCACAAAATAAAAGAACTAACAGGTATATATTACAATCTTATTGCACAACTATTTACACCTCACTCTATTATCTTAATATGAAAACTTAATTCTATAAATACAACAACATACAGCTAGGTATTAAAATTAAATTAATAAAGTAAAATATAGTTATAGATTCCATCACTCCTATACGCTAAAATATTCAACTACTGAGTAAAAACAATGGCACTGCAGATAAGCTTTCAACATTCTATCAAAGGTTTTTATTTTTGGGGCCAGTTTTATATACTGGGGTAGTTTATTGTATAATTTAACTCCAGTGTGAAAAGTTCCTTTTTGATATATGCTTGTGTGTGTGTGTGAAATATGAATGTTTTGATTTTGTCTTGTGTTATGCCTATGAACATCATTGTTTGTTTTAAGAAAAACATCTTTATTCATTAAATTATTTTTAAAAAACATAATACTTTCAAAGATATATATGCAGGGCAGTGGGAGAATGTTTAAATCTTCAAACAGAGGTCTACATGATTCTCTAGAGTTTACATTTGCCATAATTCTAATAGCCCTCTTTTGTATCCTAAACGTGCTTAGTACATCTGGCGACATACCCCAAAATATGATCCCATATCTTAAGTATGAATGGAAATAAGCAAAATAAGTATTTCTTAATGTGTGCATGCTAGTGCAGGTTTTCAAAATACGTAACGCAAAGCACATCGAGTTCAGTTTAGTATTCAGATATTGTATATGTTTATTCCATTTCAAGTCTTGTTGTATCCATAGTCCTAAAAACTTTGTTTCTGATTTATTTTCTATTTGATGACCATTTAATGTTATATTGGGCATCGCAGGATTCCTATTCTGTATAGTGTGGAAATTTAGACATACTGTCTTTTTATAGTTTATTATGAGGCGATTATCTTGTGACCATTTGGTTAACTCTCCTGTAACGGAGTCAGCAGACTGCTGTATGACCTGTTTAGTTTCACCTTTTATTACGAGTGTTGTATCGTCCGCAAACAAAATTTCCTTATGTGAATGAACGTTCTGTGTTATATCATTGATATATAGAAGAAAGAGTAGTGGGCCCAAAACCGATCCCTGGGGTACTCCAAATTCAATAATTCCCTCATTGGACAATGTTTCATTAAGTAATTTGGTTCCATCATCCTTGTGTCTCAAGCTTACTATTTGTTTACGCCTCGTTAAGTAAGACTCGATCCATTTATTAGCTAGACCTCTAACACCATATTGATTTAGTTTGGTAAAGAGGATTTTATGGTCAACAACATCAAATGTTTTCGATAAATCCAAGAATAGGCCAGTTACATGTTCCTTATTGTCAATTAATTTCAGTATACTATTACTACATTCGTAAATTGCTGTCTGTGTAGATTTTTCCGTTCTAAATCCATGTTGTGAGTTTGATAATATTTTATTTTTTTCTATGAAACTTATCAGTCTCTTATACATAATTTTTTCCACAATTTTTGCAATACCAGTTGGTAAGGTAATAGGACGATAGTTATCTAACTCATCTTTTGAACCGTTTTTGTGCACTGGAATTACTTTTGATAACTTCAAAATATCCGGGTAAGTTCCTGAGAGAATTGAACTGTTTATTAAGTGCGTAAGTGGATTTATTATATTTTCTGCACATTTCTTTAAAATTGCATCAGGGATGCCATCAATGCCAGCATAGAATTTATTTTTAGCTCTTTTATAACTATTCTTACCTCTTCACTTGTGACATGATTTATAAATAAAGAATCACTGCATATATTTATTTTATGATTAGAATTTAGTGTATTTACCTGTGATTTATTTATTAATTTTTGTGGAATTTACAGAAAATAGTCATTAAAAGTGTTTGCTATTTCCTCTGGATTATTAATCACTTTATTCTTTCTGGTCAGTGTAATGTTCCTTTGTATTTTAGCAGATTTTCCAGTTTCTTTCTTTATCACGGACCACATAGCCCTGTTTTATTAGATGATTGGGAAATAAAATTATCATTATGCATTTTCTTTGCTAGTCTTGTTACCTTATTTAATATGCTAGTGTATTTTTTGTAGTATAAATTGAATTCAGGTGTTGTGTGGTATTGTTTATATAATTTGTGTAGAAATTTCTTTCTTTGACATGAATTTATAATCCCTGTTGTTATCCAATTGCTAGTTTTGTTATTTTGAACAGTTCTTCGTTTAAAGGGGAATGCTATTTCAAAATAGTGTTTTAGGGTACTGTTAAATGCATTAAATTTATCATTTACATTTTCTAGTTCATAAATTTCTGACCATGTTTCCTTATTTAATAAGTCATTGAAATATGTAACATTTGATTCAGTGAATGACCTGCACTTTGATTTTACTCCATTATCATTATTATTGATTACTTCGGATACTTCAAAACTCAGTGGTCACTAAAACCCGGACAATAGACTTCTATTGAATGGTGATATTTATCTGTATTTATAAAAATTTGATCAGGAGTGGTTTTACTAAATGTTGTTATTCTTGTTGGTGTATTTACTGTAGGTTTCAGCCCATAGGAAATTAGTAACTGTGTTAATAATTCACAATTTCTATCAAGTTTTAAGTAATCCACATTTACATCCCCACAAATTATTATATCGAAATTTACTTTGCTCATGTTATTGAGTAACAATTCTAATTTATCTATAAATAGAGGAAACTTTCCTGACGGAGAACGGTATACGCATACAATTATTAACTTAAACTGCTGAATTTTTACGGCAGAGAATTCAAAATCCTATTCCATAATTAGATAATCATAAGCTGTTATCTGTTCATGATCTAAATTATTTCTTAAGAAGATGCAAGTACCACCATGGCTAATATTAGATCTAGAGTATTTACTAGCTTGTATAAACCCTGGGAATTGAATTAATTCAAGTTGTTCCCCTTTCAGCCAATGTTCTGAAATACATAGTGCTGAGATGTCTTTAAGTTCATTTTCAAGCATTAGATTTATGTAATCAATTTTATTATAAAGAGACTGGACATTCTGGTGGTAAATTTTAAATGTGTTACTTTTGCAAGCTTGTGTTGGTGATTTATTTACATTATTATTATCATAATTGTTATTATTATTGTTGCTAGACGAATCCGAAATACCATTGTTGCACTCCGTTAAATTTGACTTCAAAAGATGTGAATGCCAAACCTCACGTTTGGCTTCTTCTACCAGTTTTCCTGCTTCCACTCTAATGATATTACTGTTGAATTATTCTTACCATTTGAATTTACAATTTTGCAGATTTCATCACTAAGATACTCTTTTCCTAATCTATTTAAGTGTAGGCCATGCCGAGTGTGGAACTTCCTGTCTAATTTACTTACATCTACAATTTGGACATTTGGAAAACTCTTACAAATTTTATGAATTTTTCCATTTGTAGCCTCTATTTCTACATTTACACATGATTTGGGAATTAAATCGTATCTCTGCGGAATGTTTACAATAATGACATTTGTTTTTTGCATGGATGGCAATGTACCCTTTAAATCTTTGATTACCTTTTTACTCTCATTTCTATAGACGTCGTTTGCTCCAGCGATGATCACTGCGTAGTCCTTTGCAGTAAAGGACGCACACTCTCCTATCGTCCCGTTCGTGACTTCTGCAATTTGAGCTCCTGGCTTCACTGTCGAAGTGACCTCCATTTCTCGGCTTCTCTCCAATACGCTTGCTGCTACATCTCGCCCGTGGCTATCCGCAAATATCCGCATCTTCCTGGATTTTCTCTTTATCACTTTCTTATTTTCCTCTTGAGGAAAGTCATCATTTTCTTCGACAAGCACTCCAAATGAATTTGAGATGGGAATTTCAGTTACATGTACTCCATTTATAGGCCTAGGCTTATTCAATCTTACCTTACCAGCAATCACTGTCGACCAAGTTTCCTTGCTTTCCTCTCTGTTTCCTTTTAATTTATTCAACTCTTCCATTAACTTAGCAATATCTTCCTTTAGCAGCTTTATAATTTCGTCTTTTGAGGACAGTTCGTTCGTTTCTCAGGTTATGACATTCGCATGACGGTAGCGACAATCGGTTTCACTTTTCTCCTCATTCAATTTTACCTGAGATCTTGTGATGATTTTATTTGCATTTTTTACTTTTATTTTGCACGACGAGCATAAATCCGTTACGGTTACACAACCTGACGAGACACTAACACTGTTTACTGTCGTCATACTAGAGATCTAAGTTAGCCTAGATGTTTACACCAAATTACACTAAATTTAATTTAATTATTACTACCTAATAGAATTAATCTAATTACCTATCAATAAAGAAGAATGTGAAACACGTATATCTTCAAATCGGGTGAAGTCTCGTAAAAGCACCACTGCTCTACTTGGTTCAAACAGTGATTGAAGAAGTCACCGAATCTTTGGATACACGTTCCCACAACTTAGTTTAAGTTTATTAAATTATCAACAAGAATTTCTAAATACTATCAATATTCCGTATTACACTTGATCTAAGGAAAGTAACTTTATAGATTTTAAGACTCTGTTATAATATTTTACCACTTTTATCAAATATATTTACACTAGCTGCTATTTCACTACACCTTCACTGTGACGCCATCTGGTTGGTTGCTGCTCTTTTTTTAAATATTGATACGTAGTTTCTCAGTCCCGTAACTTCTTGGATTCGCTTGAGGTAGATTGATAGTAATATACCACCTTAATAACCTACATACTGAGTTTTTTTAAACATGCCCAGGTTCAGGTACATAGCATAAGACCTACTGCAGCTATGTCAATCCTAAATGTAGGCCTATTATAGTGCTCATGTCAAAGGTCGTCCTAAAGTTTTAACTATTGAGACTTGATTTGCATCCAAGATACTTTCAGCTGAGTCTGACAATGCTTCGTAAACTTGGGTTCGACTTCACATTTTCATGTTTCCTATATAACTTAACTTGATACCAACCACTTAAATCACAGTGTTTCAAGATTTTGCTCTCATTAAACATCACCAACAAGTTTTTTCCCCTAGTGGTAAGGCTGTGTTTGAGTCTACAGAAAATAAAGTTGAGAAATAAAAATACATCTTAGGTTTCCATTGCACAGTTGCATTTTATCTTACTGTATCTCCACTCAATATACCAATCCTACCAATGTTTCCTAATTCCTCATGCATAAATAAACATGACCGATTACAGCATTAGCAATGATGACAGTAACTTATGAATTGCTAAAAAAATTTTAAAACATGCAAAGAAAGTGGCTTGATAAACCCTGTACCATCAATCCATTTAAACATTCCCACAGAGCTCTTATCATAAGCTCATTTTATGTGCAACAAGTAAGTAGAATAAACCTCCCTCCCAATAATTTGTAGGTCTAACCTGAACATGATCCATGTTAATAGCTGTTTTTTGGTTCACAGAAAAACCTACCATTTAAAAACTTGCACATAGGCTACGGTACTAATCATGTTTTGGTGCAAGAGGTTTCTCAGTCACTCTCTGATTGCTAATCCTTAACCGACAGTAATTTAAAAAATTCTGGCTATCAACTACTGATTTAAATATTCCAGACATCTATCTTAACTCCACTTTTACTGACAGCATGTACGGTATGTCCCTACTACTGTCTTTCAAACCATTGACCAGCATTTTTTTCATGAGGAACTATTTTAGTCACTGTATGTGAAATACAGTTCATGACAACTGTCTGTCATCTGCATGGTATGTGGCTGTTTGTGTCGCTTCTCTGGTTGCCTACGACACTTCCTAATTATTTACAGAATGTTTCATCGGATTGTTGTATCCAAGTGACCAACTGGTAATATATTATGGCTTGCTTTAATATTCCTATGATACGCTTTTAGATTCCATACATTAATGAAATATACAACGTAGGCTGACATCTTGAACCAATCTCTCATTCCCTAACTCTCCCAACTAAAGGGACATAAGCTACCTAGTGGTTAGTTTCACATTGCTTCCATCTACATGTACTAGGTCTAATAGTACCATAGGTATTGTGACTGTTTCTCCAACTCCGTCAAGGAAACTAATTCTGAACTAATAACTGGAGTGGGGTACAATGTCCCACGAGGACAATCAAGGACAACTTTAACCATTCAAGTGATTTTTCTATTTCCTTTTACCAACTAACCAGGTGCCTGGAAATGCTAGTGTTGGAGACAGCTAAGTAGGCTAGCCTACTGATATTCACCATTCAGAGAACATTCTCAGCGACTTGTCTATGCATAGGCCTATGACACAACTTTCAGAAATTGATACAGAATACTAATGGTGGCCAGCACTCACAGCTTTGCATAGTACAGAGTGGATTCCAGCCTCAAATTAACTCATGATCTGTCAACAGGTTTTCAAACAGATTGAGCACACATCCAAGTACAGGGGTCTTGATCATGATGTTCCATGCCTCTAAAAGAAACACTCCTCCTTAAGACTTTCTGGTCTTGCATCCATGGTCGGGCAACATTCTCCTGAGCTCAGTGTTGTCAAGTTTCTGATGGCTATGGACATGTTTTATCTGACAACTTCATATATTAAGGAGTTGGGGTACATGCCCTATTCTTAATTAGTTCAGCATAAGATCATTAAATCCCCTTAAGAAAAATAGGGAACATCCATGAGTTATTTGACCATAGGAAAGGGAGAATTTAAAAAAACCGAACCTCTAGGGACATTGATGCAGATGACTCCGAGTAACTTAAGTAGGCTAGATTAAAAGAACATTTTTCAGTGTTGCCTTAATAACGGTTGATAACTTTCTACCGTTCAACATGAGTAGGCCTATATTGGATGGGAAATATTTTTATTATTTGCTGAGATTACAAGGATGACTTGTTGATGTGTCATTTGTTAAGCGAACATAAGATCCAAGTCCGTATCGTGTTGGAAGCCATATTTCAGTGTTGCCTTAGTAAACGAAATATTAAATGTCTTTCAGTCGGTCAACACGATTGCACTTATTGTAATGAGTATTATTCCCAAAACCAGAAAAAATACTGTACATGATGGCCTAACCTGTCAAATCAATCATACCTACAAGACAACAAAAATGCTCTATGAAAAACTATTTAAACCCTTTTATGGTCATCATCATGTTTTTCAGTCAAGCGACTGGTCTGCCCCTACAATGAGTCTTCTCCACGTTGTTCGGTCTTGTGCTGTCCTTTTGACCATTTCATAATTTCGTAGGCCAGAGCTATGTAGGAAAGATCTCATGAAAGTGTTCCGTGGCCTCCCGCGAGGGCGTTTTCCAGGTATTTTGCCTTCTAGTATGTCGATCATCAGGCCACCATGTCGTAACCTGTGGCCAAGCCAGGTGGATCTCCTTCTATATATCTGGCGGATCATTTGCCGTTTTTCCTTTATTCAATCCAGCACCGTTATGTTGGTCATTTTCTCTACCCAGCTGATCTTTTCCATTCGGCGCCAACACCACATCTCAAACGCTTCTAGTCGTTTAATGTCACCTCTATTCATTGACCAGGTCTCACTGCAGTACATTGCAACTGGCCATATGTAGGTCTTAACCAGTTGTTTTCTAAGGCTGAGGGACATCGAGTGTTGACAAATTAGAGAATGCTTTTCACGGAATGCCTGCTTGGCCTTTTATGGTACCGGTAGTCAAAAATAATCTCAGATCACAGGCACTAATTCGCGAAGGTATAGAAAATTCATAATAAAGTACAGATATTCATAATAGTAGGCTACCGTTGTGATATACCGCTACTGAGTGATAGGCCCCCGAAATAGAACTATTTATCTTAATGTCTACAAGATAACGAGATTGCCAAAATAAAACACAATGCCATCTACAAATCCATAGACGGCAACACTAAAAATGGCTAATACAATTTCTAATCCACAAGTCACCCACCCTTCACCAACATTGATATTTGTAATTCAAGTAGTTTATGTTAAATTGAGGTTAATGGCGGAATTGATTGCGGCTATGAGACGGGAAGGACCCAATAAGTGCTCAGCCAATCAGGGATGTTTTGATTT
Organism: Meconema thalassinum; assembly: GCA_946902985.2. Classification (NCBI taxonomy): domain Eukaryota; kingdom Metazoa; phylum Arthropoda; class Insecta; order Orthoptera; family Tettigoniidae; genus Meconema; species Meconema thalassinum. The sequence continues at coordinate 1,217,381,991 of OX336388.2, forward strand.
GGACACCATGCTTGGAAAATTTTAGAAAGTTTTGATTCACTGCTCTTCGTTAAGCTCCCACCCTAGGCCGTGATCGTGTCCAAAATGGCAGCTTAACGAAGACGACGACGGGCCATTATTAAAATTTTGGGAGATAGAAACACACCCTACAATATCTCAGACCGTAACATAAAAACAAAGATGGTGGCAGTCGTAGGGGCACAGTTGTTGAGACTGGCGGGCATGGCGCCATCGAAATAGCGGCAAATTCGAAGACAAGCATTCGCATAATTGATTAATTCCACCAGAAATTACAGGATTTGATGTAATAAGGCACAAATTCAATATGAAACCCTGACATACTTCCTTACATGCAACGCGAACCGACAGTAGCTAAAAATACAGACACAAATGAAGCAAAGATAAGACAAATACAGTATTTAATAAAAATGTAAATACTGGTAAATGGAGCAACAAGAATGCAAATAGAATTTTTTGTTGTTATTGCTTATATTAGGGCCTACGACATCGTGGTCTTATAACTTAACCCCATGTATTTGTGTGATAACCTGTGTACTAGTGTGCTTGAACAGTGGGGATTGGATTGGGAAGGAGAAAGCCATGGCCTTAAGTTAGGAACCATCCTAGCATTTGCCTGGAGTAGAAGTGGGGAAACCACGGGAAAACACTTCCAGGATTTTAATAGGAAGCAGCCGTATTCTCACATTAGGTACTGCACCCGAAATTTGAATGATACATGATGAAAATGATATTTTTCTAGCCCCATGATAAAATTTAACATTGCAATATAAATCTTGGAAGTTGGCTCAAGAGAGCTTTGTTAGCGAACGCAGACAGTGGGAGAAACCAGTCACGTGATCATAGACGCCCCAGAATATTCTCGATCATTGGAAAGTGCCTAGCAACAAGGCATTACCGCGCAATATTATCAGTTAATTGTTATAAAATATGTCATTGGATATATGCCCACAGCCAATGAGAGAAGGGTTTATGGAAGCAGATATGGATTTTTACCAAGTTCATGTGATTAACTATTCTATTTAAGCCCTATGTAACAATTTTATTCCATTGAAATTATCAAGAAAATTACAAGAAGATATTAGTACCACTTTAAATGTCGCAAAACGGAAGAAATTCACTGTAATAAGCATTATTACAAGTGCGCACCAATAACTACGCGCGACCAACAATGGCGCCGAATTCCAGGCAAGGAAGAGAGGGGACGGCTTGTAGAAGCGTTCTTCCATAACGAATAGAATAAGAAGTGATATCACTGGCCTAGTACGCCTGGTCCGCCGCAGCGCAGCGCTGGCTCCGATCTGTGATGTAAGTTAGCATTGGCGCTTACGAGACTTTTAAAACCTTGCGACCTGTTGTACATGTTCAAACACCGCAAGATATCCTCATAGGCGCTAATAAGTTCGACATCTCCACTTTTTTACTGTGCCCAATTATAATTTAATAAGTCGTCTCCTGTAATAGTCCAGTTTCGACAATAAGCGAAGACAGAGAGCAAGTTCAAAATGCAATTAGTATTGCCAGCTATCTGTAAAAAAAAAAAGGAAAAAAAAAAGAACGGAAAAATGAACCTCGCTATCAGAAAGGATTTCTTCACATTGTTACACATTTTACATTCCCTTAACAGACTTGCAACACAGAAAAAAAAAGCCGTACGAACGCAACTTTCAACTTTACCGTAGATTATTATAAAATTCAATAATAACCATAAATTTCACTCCACAAACACCAAAATCGGTAAACTACCATCATTTCAAAAGAACTTAACAGTAAACAGACATAGAAGGCATAGTCATGACCCCTTCATAGAGTAGGCTATTGTCTAAAACTGATCACGCCTCCTTCAACTTTACGGTACATACATGTTTTTTAACTCATTGTCTTTTTATTCTCGTCCCTTTCTTCACAGAAGTAGTCTTTAATGACATCAAGAGCATTTTTATTTACACCATACTGGACAAATACTTAGGCAAATTAGGAAATATATGTGGAACAGAATAGTCTTTCAACCGCCAGTTGGTTCTTGGGAGAAGTAATACTTCCATCCCTTCAATCACAAATTTGTCAAATTTAACTATTAAATCTTCTGAAAAGTGAGCATCACAGATGTAGGACTTTTCAGTAAGTTCCCTATCCTTCCCTGGTATGGCCCCTTTGCACTTGATAAAACGTTCCTTGTCTTTAGGAGGTTTGAAAAACCGTCTGAGCTCTTTATAGTCCCCATAGCTAGATCTGCATCCTGGTACAAAAGAGCAAGGCATCTTCACTACGCACATTAAGCACTCATGAAAATGTAAGGGCTAAACTGCTGTTTACTTACATTAAATAACAATAAAATTAACACACGGGTTCAAACCCGGCCGAAGCCGTCGGATTTTTTAAGAGCGTTAAAAATCCCTCAGTATGCCTTCCTTCGGAGGGGAAGTAAAGCCGGTGGTCCCATATCATAGATTTATGGCATGTTAAAGATCTTTCCACTAATTACACCTGTGTGAAACTAAATTGGATAGGTTAAGAATGTAAACAACGCTCTTTGGTTGCTACGTTCGTTGCCAAGAGCCGACTGCGGTGGCGTCTAGTAGCTAGTTCTGAACTAGGCCTAGTAGTCGTTGACGGTGGCGTTTGGCGGCAAAAGTAGGAACTAATTGAAAATTCAAAGTTGCAGTCCCTACTTGAATTAAAAAAACAGATACACACACTAATACAGTCATCACAATTAACACCGGTTATCAGACAGATTCTACACTCACCCAAAGTACACGGGGCTACATGGCCGCGTTGTCGCAGCCCCTAAACTAAGGAACCAACCAACTAAAATTAACACACGAAGATAACGTCAACACACGACAAGAAATTAAATTCCATTTCAGTTAATGCTTCCTACAATAGCATTTCAGGTATTAATACTATGAAGTAATAGTGTAAGCACTAGTATATCAATAAACGTTTGCACAGAACACCACCAAAACACTCCGACCGATTAAATACTTAATATATCGCACATAAACACATAAACATATGTGGAAATCCACAATCTCAAGTCGACTGTAGCGCTGCGTAGCGGCGAGTGCCAACCCGATCCGTATTCATTACATGCTGTTGAGGGAGAAGAGATCACACTTTATATTCTATTCGTTATGGTTCTTCTCTCGACAGACTTTGAAGATACAAGACGTGTTACCCGAGGTAGTTCATTCCCGTAGACACGATACCGAGTGCTACTCGAGGGACGGTGCCGAGAGCGGCCGATAGTTAGTCAGAGCCCCACTGAAACTAGGTGAAGTTTAGCAAGGATTACAAGTCAATAGCGAACAAGTGTTCGACTTCTCTAAAAGCAAATTATATACAGTATATTCATTCAGTTTTAAGTCTTCAATATAAGAAGATTTTAAGAAAATTCATTGAGAAATTCGACAGTTATAGGACAATTTGTATTGTAAAAGAAAGTTGCTTATCTCAACGCAGGGAGAAACATTTTAGTGCAGCGAGACTTCAACATAGTCGAGTCCACGCTGCAGAAATGAGTGAGTAAAGTGATATTGTATGAACATTGAGACTTTGTTTCATTGGAACACTATGATGTCTACAAACATTTATAAAGTGGAATTGGTTTATAATACTTTGAGTATAAGTGAGATGATGTATTAAAACTATTACGCGATTGGGATATGTCGATTCAGAGTTGTGATTAGCAACATGGAACAACGTTAATGAACAACGAGAATATGTATAACATCTAGAATTATACAATGCTGAGACAACAAAATATATTATGTGCACTTTCATCCAGTACATTTAATGTACATTCATGAACATTAACATCTACGATAGTGATTCGATGTACAACTTACAAATTTATTTGCAACGATGGAACTATTACGAATATATTGCTCGATAATGATGGAGGACTTTCGAGTGATGTCGGCGATTGAAGAATCATCAGCGGGAAGACGGAAGATAGAAGATACTAGGCCCGATGATTGTTCGAGATAGAATCCATGTTCGAGGAACGAGGTTCGACGTCCGGAGGAGACGAATATGCCGGGAAGGAAATCTTTCTATTCCCGAGGTCGCAGTTCTTGTCCACTGGCGTTGAGCGGATTTGGTTTCAACAATTCATACCTGGGAGATGATCCAGCCAGGTTAACTGTAACCTTGTTTTTAATATAAACACCGTGCAATCATATACGAGGTACAAGTTCCATACTTTATTTTTCCACCGTCACCAAGACAACATAAAACAATTCCCTGTACAGAATACCAATACCCAGAAATTAACTACTTTTCCCTGACATTCTCCCACCTTGCAATTATCAGCCCTCAATAAAATTGCATCATTCAAAGTACAGCATTTATCTCATTGCAGGAATCGCATCGGACACCTCACTGCTCTCCCACTCCGAGTATGATATCTCTGCAACATCATGTTCTCTTGTTCCATGGCCTCTTTTTCGGTATCAGTCAATCGTTCCTCCTCTTCAGACACTGACATAGAGCACTCTAATGGGATCAAACGTTGTACAGGACTCATAACAACTCCCCTTTTCGTTCGAAGTCTCCTACGATCATTAGGCAGAGGTGGGGTAGAAACTTCCAGTCGCTCTTTCTTGTACCGTACCTTCTGCAAACAACACATTTTATACAGATGATCTCAAGGCTCGTCTTCCATTCAAGATCCAGTACTTCTCTCTAATAATACCCAACAGAGTCTGTGGGCCTACATGACACTGCCGAATGAGCGTGTCATGATTAAGTCGCTGCACAACAGGGTGATCTCGCGGCAATATAGCAGGCTGGCGAAACTCATTGTTGTCCTCCCTCTCCGTTATTCTGGTGTTTACTCGCAAAATGCCATGGTTGTCTAAGAATGGCACTATTGATGCCAGTTTCTGATCCTCAGGCCCTTGAAAACTTTCATTCTGGAAAAGTTTAATTACTATTCTTTCACTGTCTTCTAATTCTGAACAATTCAGTTCTCAATTCTGCCTGCTATTATATTTACAATTGAACATAAACCGACTTATCCACCCGATCAGCCTCACTATTTTGTCAAATCGAGAGAAATACTTGTAATACCAGTTGGAACTTGAAGGCTCTTCTGCGACCAATAGAGTCGTGGCAGTCTTTTTTCTTTCAAGCATGATTTCATCTTCATTTCTGTTGCTGTTATCTGAAGGCCATTCTTCTTTGGGAAGATACATCCATGACAGTCCCTCCCACCATCTCAATGCTATAAGATCTCTTGTTGTACTACTTCCCCAAATAGACGTCAACGCCGGTTCAAAAAGAAAAATAGTCGGGACGTGCCGGGGACGGACTCCCAGTCATCGGACCGGGAGAAGGTCCCTCGTCACCGCTCTCGCTCTTCACCAAGGACGAGACCCGGAAAGTCCGGCGATAACCGTTCGCCAACCAAGAGAGCATTCGCTCCGTTTTCTTCGTCCTCCGAAGGAGATGTGGAGATTGAGGAATGCTCTCCTACCCTATCACCTACTCCTAAGGATGGGGATGGTTGGCAAACGGTTAAGCATAAGTAGACGACTATCTTCTACGTAAGTCCACACTATGGCACTATTACAATGGAACTGTAATAGCTATTTTCGACATCTCGCTGAAGTACGCCAATTGATTTCTCAGTTTACGGCAAACATTGTCTGTCTTCAGGAATCCAGGTTTCGTCCTGGACATGAGACAACAATGCGACACTTCAAACTCTTCTCTAAAGACCGGGTGGACGGAGCTGTGGCCGCCGGTGGCGTCTGCACTCTCGTCCACTCTAGTCTCTTTAGTGAAGAGGTGCCGTTGCGTACTCAGCTAGAAGCAGTTGCAGTTCGTACTTCGTTGCCAGTAATGGCAACAGTATGTAACGTGTACATCCCGCCTGATTCTCAACCGGATTACGACCAGCTGGTGGATCTAGTCTCTCAGCTCCCCCCTCCTTTCCTCCTTCTGGGAGATGTCAATGCCCACAACACCATCTGGGGCTCCGCTACCACTAGCGGTAAAGGGAGAGATTTTGAGAGGCTGATCAGGCGGCTGGACCTGTGTTTGTTGAACACAGGGGAACCTACGCACTTCTCTATTGCACACGGCACTTATTCAAGTGTCGATATTACCTTGTGCAGTCGTGCGCTGGCTCCCCTGCTACAGTGGGGTGTACACGACAACCTTTGTAATAGTGACCATTTTCCAATTATCGTTACTCTTCCAAACCAGAGAGCCATCGAGTTACCAAGTCGATGGCTTCTCCGTCGGGCTGATTGACCAACTTTCATGGCACGGGCGGTGTTTGCCGAAGATACCTTTGAGAGTGTCGACGATCATACCATTCACATAACGAATGGTATTTTGGCTGCTGCTGAGGAAACAATACCTTCCTCATCCGGAAACTCACGTCGGAAACTTGTCCCTTGGTGGACAGCCGAGATTGCAGCAGCCATTAAAGATCGTCGACGTGCTTTCAAATGCTATCGGAGGCAAAACACTATGGCCAACCTTGTCACCTTTAGAAGGATGCGTGCCAGAGCCCGATATCTGATTCTGGAGAGTAAGAAAACGACGTGGGAAAAGTATGTGACGTCTATGACGGCGCATACTCCTTCATCTCAAGTGTGGACTAAGCTTCGCCGGATCTCCGGACTCCCGACATCACTGTCGATACCCGGAGTATCCATCAATGGAGACATCATCACGGACCATCTCGCCATTGCCAACAGCATTGGCTCGCACTTCTCCGATGTATCCTGCTCCGGGAGTTACGATCCTACATTTCTGACTCTGAAGCGGGAGGCAGAGACTCACCCCTTGTCCTTTGCCACTGCTGCATCGGAGTCCTATAATGTACCATTCTCTGAATGGGAACTGCGCAGTGCGCTTGCACTGTGCAGGGATACGGCTCCAGGACCGGATAACATACATAATCAAATGTTAAAACATCTGTGCGAAGCCAGTATAAAACAACTGTTGATCCTCTTCAATCGTATATGGATTGAAGGGGAGTTTCCATCTCAATGGCGAGAGGGGATCGTGATACCGATTCCTAAGGCTGGAAAGGATCCCAAGTTTGTAAGCAGCTATAGGCCCTTTTTGTTTGACAAATGGCCTATGTAAGCTGCTCGAAAAGATGGTGAACCGTCGATTGGTGTGGTTCTTGGAGGTTAAAGGTCTCCTGTCTGAGTACCAATGTGGATTTCGCTCTCATAGGTCCACCACTGACCATCTGGTGCGACTTGAGAGCGCCATTCAGGAGGCTTTTTTCTGAAAGCAGCACCTAGTCACGGTTTTCTTTGACCTCGAGAAAGCCTACGACACCACATGGCGCTACGGGATCCTTTCCACCCTTCACAAGTGGGGACTCCGTGGTAACTTACCGACTTTCATTGCGAATTTCATGTCCGTCCGACTCTTCCGTGTAAGGCTCGGTAGGACATTATCGCAATACTATACCCAAGAAAATGGAGTTCCTCAGGGTTCAGTGCTGAGTGTCACCTTGTTCGCGATTGCCATTAATGGCATTGTTGCCGCCGCCGGGCCCGCGGTAGTTCCATCGCTGTATGTAGACGATTTAGCTCTGCATTACAGCTCTGGAAGTATGGCAGTCGTGGAACGGCAATTGCAGCTAGCCATCAACCGGGTCGACAGGTGGGCTCACGACCGGGGTTTTCGTTTTTCAGCAGCGAAAACCTCCGTCGTCCATTTTTGTCGGCTACGGAGGCTACATTTACACCCTGAACTACATCTCAGGGATGCTGCGTTGCCGTTGGTAGACGCTTATCGCTTCCTGGGGCTCCATTTTGACAGCAAGTTAACGTGGCAGCACCATAACGGCAATTGAAAATGACATGTCTCAGGAAACTGAACATGCTCAGGTTTCTTAGTGGCACTACGTGGGGGGCTGACCGTGCGGTGCTGCTATGGTTCTACCAAGCCCTCGTCCTGTCCCGGCTAGACTATGGTTCTGCGGCATACGGTTCAGCAAGGCCGGCAACCTTGAAAATGCTGGACAGTATCCACCATAGTGGCGTTAGGCTGGCTACCGGTGCTTTCCGGACCAGCCCGATACCCAGCCTACTCGCCGAATCGGGTGTTCCACCTTTAAATTATAGACGCCAACATATGCTTTTAGCATATGCTGCCAATGTGCGTCAAATGCCGCAACACCCGACCTATCAAGCTCTCTTCGGTACCCAAAACCACCAGGGGTACGCCAACCGGCCTCGTGCCACTCGGCCAGTTGGTATTAGACTTGATAGCTCGTGTACTGAAATAGGAGTGGCTGTAGGTCCCTGTATGATCCGGACATCTAGCGAGGTGCCTCCGTGGAGGGTCCCGCGTCCAAAAATTCGGTTAGATCTCACCAAGGTCCTAAGGTGAACACGGATGCGTCCGTTTACCGGAGGCAGTTCCACCGCATAGTTCACCAATTTCCGGACGCTGGCATTCTATACACGGATGGTTCGAAGGTGGGTTGTGCTTACGTTATTGATGGTGCAAATACCAAGATCTCTTTGCCTGAGGCCTGTAGTGTGTTTACTGTGGAGCTCGTTGCCATCTATGAAGCTCTGCAGTTTGGACTACAGGATGCACGAATACACTTTCTCGTGTGTACCGACTCTTTGAGTTCGTTGCAGTCAATTGCTACATGTTTCCCGCAACACCCCCTAGTGCAGCGAATCCACGACCTACTAGCCGGGCTGTGCCACGCTGACACTCGAATCACCTTTCTGTGGCTTCCAAGCCACATGGGAATTGCGGGAAATGAGTTAGCAGATCAAGCTGCAAAAGAGGCGGTATCACTATCACCTCGACCAATGGAGGTACCCGCTAGAGATATTCGCTCTCAGTTACGCCTACAAGTTCTGGCTTTTTGGGAGAGTCAGTGGCTAGCTGACCCGCTGCCCAGTAAACTGAGAGCGATCAAGGGAACTACTCGCGTGTGGCGGAGCTCCTTCCGGGCCCGGAGAGAGTCCGTCATTTTGTGTAGGCTAAGGATAGGTCATACAAGATCCACCCACTCGTACCTAATGAGAAGGGAAGACCCCCACTTTGTACCTGTGGAGCCGTATTCACCGTGGCCCACATTTTCACCGAGTGTGTGGATCTTGCTGACTTACGAAGAAACCTTGGTTTGCAGACGACACTCAAACTTATATTAGCCGATGAAGCGGTGGCTGCTGATCGTGTTATCCGCTTTATAAGTGAGAGTGGGTTAGGGCCAGCAATCTAAATTTTCCAGTGAACATTGACTCAACGACTTGTTCGTTTTTGAATGTTAATGTTTTTGTTTTTTCCGTAATTTTTGTTTATTTTTATGATTTTGATTTTGATTTAATTTCTTTTTGTTTTTGTTTTATTAATTTTTGGTCTTTTTAAATTTAGATGTCCACCTCAAAATTTTAAATTCAATTCAAAATTTGTATTCTTTAATCTGTGTTAAGAGGGGCAGATGACCTCGTAGTTCCGTCCCTTAAAACAACAATAACTAACTAACTAACTCTCTTGTTGTACAGCCCCGGGTAGGCAGATCAGCAGGATTGAGTGCCCCAGGTATATGCCTCCACGATTCTTTTGAAGTCAGTTGCCTAATTTCTCTAACCCTGTTCTCAACAAAAACAGACCAGAGAACTTCTCGCTGTATCCATGTCAACACTGTCGTCGATTCAGTCCACAAATAAAATGATTCAGTGTCACACTCTCTTCTTATAGATGTCAGCAATCGGGCACTAATTGCGGCTCCCATAATTTCGAGTCGAGGAATGGTCGGTCGATGTGATGGAGCCACTCTTGATTTTGCTTGGAGAAGCTCAACATGAACTCCTGTCACTATCTGCGTGCGTAAAAATACAAGTGAAGCATAGGCATCTTGACTCACATCGCAAAAGGCATGGAGACTACGTTCCTCATATACCTCAGGGAGTCTTCTTGGGATCGTCAGCTGGCCTAATTCTTCTATTTCACGAAGCCATTTTTCAAACTTGATTTGGATTTCCTGCGGTACCTCCATGTCCCAAGAAACCTTGTTTATTTTATGCAGTAACAGCTTCAGTGATAACATAACCGGTGCAGACAATCCAATTGGGTCATAAATCCTATGGACAGCAGATAGTATCAACCTCTTGGTTGCTTTTATGGGTGATAGCTTCTTCAGGGGTTCACAGTTCAAGCTAAGCGTGTCTTCCTTGCGATTCCACATTCTTCCTAGGACGGGTGACATTTTTTCATCATCTTGAAGCACTGGATCACTACTCTCCCAACCTCTAAGCTCAAACTTGTGTTGGGCAAAAACATCTTGCGCAGTTTTAATAAACAATTCCAGCTCCTGTGTATTTGAGACACTTGTCACAGAATTATCATCATAAAAACTGTCTTTCAGTTGCTTAATGATATTGACAGTCATACTGTTCCACCTTTCCTGATCATTTTGTAAGGCTTGCTCTAAAAGGTTTTCAATCACAGCTGCCAGTAGGAAGGGGCTTGATGTCACTCCAAAAGCAACTCGTTTGTGTCTATATGTTTCATTTTCTCTTTTCCCCACAGGAATCTCAAAAAATCTCGATCTTCTGGTGCTACTGAACCGTGCAGGAAAGCCTTGCGAATATCAGCAATAACTCCAATTGACTTCTTTCGGAACTTGTGTAGGAGAGATGGAATAAGTTGAATCAGATTTGGACCCTTTTCCAAACAATCGTTGAGTGATGGGTTGTTACCTCTTCTAGCGGAAGCATCGAACACTGGTTGAACAGGTCTTGTTCCATAATCCTTGTTCACAGGTCGATGAGGCAGATAATGGCCACATATTTCAGTCTGATCACCATCACTCTCTTTTATTATCCCTTCAGCTAGCCAGTCTTGAAGGACTTTATCATATTTTTCCAAGTATCCGTTATTATCTAGCTTTCTCCTCGTTATATCAAGGTGCTTCACTGCCATCTCGTACGAAGGATCCAAGGGAAGATGATCCTTCAACTATGGCAGTCGAAATTCGTATCTACCATCTTCTTTTATTTCTACGGTTGCAATGAAATTTAATCTAGCTTCCTCTTCAAGTTCGCATCTCTTCTTTTCAGTGATAGGATCTTCTATTCCCAATACGTCAAGTTCCCAGAGGTAGCTAACCTTCTCTAAATTCAGCATAATAGGTGTAGTTTTACTCATACCACACCCCGAGCGTTGGTCTCTACCAAATACTGTCCACCCCAATGTAGTGCGCAATGCTGTTAACTCTCCCACCGTTTTACGATCATTGGAGAGAGTTAATCCTAGAAAATCAGCACCAATAAGGATCTCAATATCCTTATCCTTTCCTACATCTAGATGAGACAGTCGAAGTTTCACGACTTGCTCTGCTGTAAGGCGAGGGACCTGACTGCAAATAACAGGCTGACAAAGAGCAGTCAGTCTCAGCTGACAGGAATTATCGAGATTATGAAGAACAAGTTCAAATACCCCATGTTCTACCGGACATCCAGTTCTGCCACCAAACAGAGCATGGCTTAACGTAACCTTCCTGACTTCCTTGAGGCTCAATCTCTCTGCCAGCTTTTCTTTAATGTAAGAATGCTGTGAGGCAGAGTCTAGAAGAACGCGTACAAGCTCTATATTATACCCGTGAACAATCTCCACCAAAACTGTTTGTAGGTATACACAGGAGGAATTTATGCAGAAGTTCGTCACTGACCTGGCCTGAGATGAGGCCTGGGTCTCCATTTCAAGTTTCCTTTCTGAAAAATCACACATAACTGGATAATGCTGCCACTTACATAACTTGCAAGAGAGGCGAGTATGGCATCTTCTTCCAACATGACCAATCCTGAGACATTTGAAGCATGCGCTATTTTTGACAACCTGACCTTCCTTTCTTCGAGAGTCATGTTCTTTGCTTCCGTACATTCCGATGAATCATGTTTCTCTTCACTGCAAAAAGCACATGTACCTCCCACTCCTCCAGTTGATACCAAACCCTGAGCAGTTGTAACATCACACCGTTTCAAGGGTTTTGAAATTTGTTTCTTTTCCGCAGTAACGTTACCTATCTTTCTAGTAAGTTGTAAGTATTCTTCATTTTCTACTTCAGATTTCAAAAATGTCAAAAGTTTTTAAGCTTATCTTGTGACCCATTTTCTTGTATACAATCTCCTCTTCTCTGCCGCACACGAATTAATTCATCCGTCAAACAAGACTCTACCAGGGGAAATAATAATGCAGCATAATTGTCGGTAGTCAGGCCCATTGACTCTAGGGACCTGACATTAACCTCAATCCGGTCATACAATACTGAAAGGGAAGGTTTCTCTGTCACTAGATTTATTATGTCCCTCACCATAGCGGGATTCTAACAACTGTACAGACTTGTTATAATTCTCGGCAATAGGAGAAAAACCACTCACAAGATCATACGCCCTTGTTCCAGGAGTCATAGATTCTCTTAGATAAAGAATCTTTTCTGCAGCATCCAGCTCAACACTCTCATGTATTCGCTTGAACTGGGCGCAAAATGATAAACAATGTCGAATATCTCCTGAGAACTGCACAAGCGACAACTTAGGTAATTTACTAATCAACTTACCAGTTTGAGAAACACTAGTTCTTATGGAATGAGTGTCACACGGTATTTCACATTCGTATTTTTCGTACTTACACTTCACTGTTGCCCATTTATCTCGATATGTTTCGACTTCTTCATATTCCTTGTCTTCATCTTCGCTGTTACATTCACGTCTATGCCAAGCTTCGCGGATTCTCTCGTCAAGTGAAAACAGCCGATCGGCTTTATCTTCGAGTAGTTTAAAACTAGTAAATATATCTTCCTGCTTCACATTTTCCTCCATAATCTTGTTCTGGAACGTATCAAAGGCTCTTGTGAACAAACGTCGTAACTGTGCTCTTTCTCTTTGTAAAGCAGTCACTTCAGCCATGATGATAGATTATGCTAGTCGAAATCAAAGAGTTGATGTGTACCTTAAGTTCTTATTTTACCTTCACTGCACGGCAATCAGTCCTGTCACGGTCGCCAAATGTTAACTCTAAACTTGTTTTTTAATATAAACACCGTGAAGTCATATACGAGGTACAGGTTCCATACTTTATTTTTCCACCGTCACCAAGACAACATAAAACAACATAAAACAATCCCTGTACAGAATACCAATACCCAGAAATTAATTACTTTTCCCTGACACAGGTATTTTCGAATACCTGATGATGAACTTCAGTTGTCTACAATACTAAGGTAGAAATGTTTTTCATTATTTATTAGTTTGAGTATTTTTGACGGCATTTGTGAACAACAATTCTCCATATTTAATTCATGTATTTTCACTTCAATGTTTATTGAGTTTTATTCTACAAGATCGTATAAGATGATGGTCATTAGTCATCTATACTTGGAAATATTAATGATTCAGTTTCTGAACTGAAGTCAGTTGTTTAAGAAATTTATTTTCCATTGGGGAAATCTTTAAAGAAGATTTTATTCGTCGATTTTCGATTTTTATTCAAGATTCCAGACATTTTGCCTTTGATATTTTTGGTAAATTCATTTTGTTTAAAATGAATTGGGCAATCGTTTTGTAAGAAGAATTCATAGTTAGGAGAAGAGATCTACGCGTGATATATTGTGAATTATCACCAATTTCTATAAACATTTCGTCGATCTGGCAAGTTATTTTCGTTATGATTACGACGTGAAGTTAAACATTTATGAACAGTCTGTGTATAGAATGAAGTGACATTCTGTCGATGACAAACCGAATTTGAGTTGAAGGAAAGCTTTGCCCTTCATTAAATGTAAATTATATGAGACATATCTTTTGAAAGATAATTCATCCGACTATAGGAAAGTTAGATAAAATCTCATCCGGTCGTGATTGATCCTTGTTGAACGATGAAATAACACGAGTTGTTATAAATACACAAATGTAACACTACGTTATTGGTCAATGTAGTATTGCAGCCGTATATATTTATAGAAATGACCAGTATGAAGAAACAAGTAATTATTTTTATTAAATGTATAAAGACATGGTATTTTATACCGTAGTAACTTCGATTAGTAAACCTCAGAGATCTAATAACAATATAATCGATTGAGAACGAGAAGTTGTATTAGTAGAACAGATATTGCTGTTCATTTGTGAGCAATGGATTGTAACAACAATAATATCAATGTTAGGAGGCCACAAACATTTCCATTTAGAAGACGATATAATTTCAAGAAAGCAAACTGGAATAAGTTTTCTGAGACACTGGACAGCCTTGTGTTGAAAATAAATCCTAGTCCTGAAGCGTATGATGATTTTGTAACAGCAGTTCGGGAGTCATCATGCAAATCCATTCCACGAGGATGCCGTACTGTTTACATTCCTGGTCTAAGTAAAGAAGACACACACCTGCTATAAGAATATATGAAACTCTTTGAGGAAGACCCCCCTTTAGTGATAAAACATTAGATGCTGCTTTAAAACTTAGTCTGTGTCAGAAGGTAAAAGAACTCGGTGGATGGAGATGATAGAAGGACTAGACATGTCCAAAAGCAGTCGGACGGCATGGAGTCTTCTACGACGCCTGAGTAACGATCCAACACAAAAGAAAACCCATGCAAACATTTCGCCAAATCAAATTGCTCAACAGCTTCAGAAAAATGGTAAAACAGACAGAAGAGGGAAAGGGCCTAAGTTCAGAGGCAAGAACATCTTGAAACTAACGAGCTCTCAAATCTGTTTTGTGAAGACGAGCTACAGAAAGCTATACAACAATGCAAGATTAACAAGGCAGCGGGCATGGACGACATGCGGATAGAACAGATAAAGAATTTTAGACCTACAGCACTGAAATGGCTTCTGGAACTCTCTAAAAACTGCCTCAGACAGAACAAGATTCCGAAGATATGGAGGAAAACCAGGATAATTGCTATCTTGAAACCTGGGAAAGAGCCTTCTGACCCTCAGATCTATCGACCTATCTCATTATTATGTCACCGACAGAATTGGCTCAGCTGGCTAAAGCGCAGCATTAGGTCATGGGGCCAAGCTCTCTGCTGACTCGGTAGACGCGTGGGTTCGAGCCCCACCGTCGGCCGTCCTTGAAATGGTTTTCCGTGGTTTCCCATTTTCGACACCAGGCAAATGCTGGGACGGTACCTTCTGATAGGCCACGGCCGATTTCTTCCCCATCCTTGCCCTGCTTCATTCATCCTCATCTATTCCATCTCTCATCCCGACGCGCAGGTCGCCCAGGGCGTCGAATAGAAAGACCTGCACTCGGCCTCTCAGGAGACCACACGACAAAAAAAAATTATTATGTCATCTTTAGAAGATATTTGAAAGGTTGCTATTGAACTGGTTATCACCAATGATTGATAGTCTACTCATGCCTGAACAGGCAGGTTTTAGACCACAAAGGAATTGTACAGCGCAAGTAACTCACTTAACTCAGCACATAGAGGATGGGTTTGAAAGGGGGAAGATCACAGTGGTGGCATTTATCGACCTTTCATCAGCTTATGATACAGTCCAACACCGCATAATGGTGCACAAGATCTATGGATTGAACAAGGACTCTGGTTTCACCAGAATAATTGCCACCTTACTACACAATCGAAGATTCTATGTTGAATTCCAAGGAAGACACAGTCGATGGAGAAACCAAAGAAATGGTTTACCCCAAGGGAGCGTATTGTCACCGATACTCTTCAACATCTACACAAACGATCAGCCAAGACCTCTTCACTGCAAAAGTTTCATATATGCAGATGACCTTGCCTTGAGTGTATAGACAGATGATTTTGAAGATGCAGAACGGTTGCTTACAACAGCTCTAGGAACTTTTTCTCATTACTACAACAAGAACCACCTGAAGCCGAACCCACAGAAAACTCAGGTCTGCGCTTTTCACCTTTGAAATCGGCAGGCAGGAAGGAAACTGAAAGACATTTGGGAGGGCTCTGAACTAGAGCATTGTTTTACCCCCAAATACCTTGGAGTTGCCCTAGATAGTTCGTTAACCTATCGGCGGCACTACCTTAACACTAAACAGAAGGTGGCAGTCCGAAATATATCAGCTGGTCCGTACTTCTGCAATGGCAATCTGTTTCTCCGCCAGTGAATATGCCTGCCCTGTATGGCAGAAATCAGCCCATGCAAAACCAGTTGACGTAGCTCTTAATGAAACTGCAAGGCTTATTACAGGATGCCTGAAACCGACTCCCGTCGAAAAGTTGTACTACATGGCAGGCATTGCTCCCCTGAAATACGTCGGGATGTAGCCGCAAATGCCGAAAGAAAGAAAGAAAGAAAGAAAGAAAGAAAGAAAGAAAGAAAGAAAGAAAGTGGAAGAAAGTGAGCTACACCCGTTGCACGGATATACTCCTCCAAGACATAGATTGAAATCTAGGAGGAGCTTTTTACAGTCAACATCTCCACTTGCCACATCCTCCAACAAAGCCAGAGAAGAACTGTGGGCAGCCAAAATCAATCATCTTGCAACAGGGGTAACACCAGCAGAATGCTTACCAGCCGGGCACAACTTGGACTGGACCACTTGGAAAGCATTAAACAGATTACGAGCAGGTGTAGGCAAAACTAAGGATAACCTAATGAAATGGGGATACCTACAAAAATCAATACTTTGTGAATATGGAGAGGTACAGACAACAAAGCATCTGAGTCAGTGCTTATGCTGCCCTGATTCTTGCAGTGAGGAGGAATTGTTTAAGGCACAAGAAAATGCTATAGCAGTTGCTCGTTTCTGGGCAAAGACAGTTTGATTACAAATATACGAGGCACGTCCAGAAAGTAAGTTCCGTTTGGTAATAACATTAAATTGTGTACAGATACAGAAAAATTATTTACTGCACAAAATTTTACAACCCTTAAACTACTTTTCCACATAACTGCCGAAATGTTGCAGGCATTTGTCGTAGCGTGGCACAAGTTTTTGGATACCTTCTTCATAGAAGTTTGCCGCCTGTGTCTTCAACCAGTTGGAAACATCTTCTTTCAGCTCGTCGCCATTGTTGAAGTGTTGACCGCCAAGGACAGACGTGAGATGTGTGAACAGATGAAAGTCGCTAGGAGCGAGGTCAGGGCTGTACGGAGTGTGGTCAAACACGTCCTAGCCAAATCTCTGTAGGAGGTTTCTCGTCACATTTGCAGTGTGTGGTCGTGCGTTGTCGTGAAGAAAAACAACACCTTTTGACAGCAACCCTCGGCGCTTATTCTCTATTGCGCGGCGCAATTTCCTAAGTGTCTCGCAGTAAGCATCTGCGTTGATTGTTTGACCACGCGGTAAGAAATCAATGAGTAAGATGCCTTTCCAGTCCCAGAACACTGTGCACATCATTTTCCGAGGTGACAAGATTTGTTTCGGCTTAACCTTTGCTGGGGATGAAGTGTGCCTCCATTCCATTGATTGCCGCTTCTTTCAGGGGTGTCGTAAGAAACCCAAGTTTCATCTCCTGTGACTATCTGTGTCAGAAATTCTTCGCTGCCTTCATTGTAACGGGTCAAAAACTGAAGTGCACTACCCATCCATTTTGTTTTGTGTTGCTCCGTAAGAATCTTTGGTACCCAACGTCGGCAAAGTTTACGAAAGTTCAGTTTTTCGGTAACAATTTCATGAATTATTGATCGTGAGATTTGGGGAAATTCCATAGCGAGAGCACTAAATGTAAACCTGCGGTTTTCCCGGTTCTTGTCATCAATCGCGTGAACCAGTTCTTCTGTAAGCAAAGATGGACGCCCACTTCGTTCTTCATCGTGCACTTCACTACGTCCTTCATTGAACTGTCGGACCCATCTTCGCACCATTGAATCACTCGTCGCATTTTGTCCATACACTTCGCAAATTAGCCGATAAATTTCAATTGGTTTCACTTTCCTAGCATTCAGAAAACGAATCACAGTTCTAATTTCACAAGCGGCGGGATTTTCAATCAACACCGACATTGTACGAGTAAACATGCACAACAACGCGTACGTGGCTGACAGCGCTCTCCAAATGGCGCACGTTTCTTCTCCTAGATACAGAGCTTCTACCGCGCATATGCGGAACTGCGCTGCAGCGGAACGTACAACTAGGTGAAGACACAGGCGGCATACGTCTATGAAGAAGGTATACAAAAACTCGTCCCACGCTACGACAAACGCCTGCAACATTTCAGCGCAATTCGATTTGCACACCAGTCAATTTCCGAGTATTTTTATTACCCCAATAGACAAATTGCAAAACTTTGTTAAACATCACACAGCAACTATTTTTGTAGGTTATCCGATAGTTTGGTCCACATGGACGCGATCGGCACCGAGTATAGGGGCGCTTCTTTTAAGTAAAGTTTGTTGGATTTTAATACACTAACACAATCTTCGAGTGGGTCAAATACACCATCCATTTTGTAGTTGTAAATTGTTGCCTCTAGTCTTATAATACCATGTTCTTTAGCTAAAGAAGACGTAAACGTTTTCCTTAGACGGGTGTCTGGACATCGGATAAAGTCTATAATATGGTTTCCAATGGCTTAGTTTACACCAGGACTTTTAATTTGACGTATACATTTGTTATATATCTTTATTCTAGAATTAGAGTTCATCCATGTTAAACAGTCTATATCAACCGTTTTATCATTGTTCACAATCACATTACACTTTTCTCGATACTCTCCTTGCACACAAAAGTTGTGATTTGATGTTAGATAATCACACATCTCTGCCTTGTTAAAAAAAAAAAACACCAGCCAAATCTTGGGTTATGTCCAAATCCATAAGATAAAACTCCTCAGCACGAAGCTGTTGCAATATCTCTGGAAGTTCGGCTAACAGAACATCCAATTTAACATCAGCTAGTCCCACTTTGTATGGTATATCCACAGGATTTTTATACTTTTCCATAATGTTAACCATTCCTTTCTGCCCAAGTTGTGCCCTGAGTCCCCGTGCCATTGCACACTCGTTGTTGAGTAGAGGAAATGGCAGCTTTGCCTTGACGCCGTGTTTAACAGAGATGAACTTGGAGAATTTACCACGTAAATAGAGGTTGAAAGCACCACACACCTCTTTCTTTAGCAGCACAGACTTACTATTTTCCAATTGCTCTTGGCAGTCCACTTGGTCACATATCCTAACCACCATAATGTTATCACAAAACGGCTCCGTAATCGGTGTAAGTAGATCAACATTTTTATCACTTAGGAGCGTCTCGTTTTCTGTGTAGTTTATATTACCAATGTCTGTAACCAGATTGTCCAGGTTTTCCAAAAACAACCACAACCCAAACCGCTCGTTGGTAGGCTTTATTCTGTTCCCCATAAGTTGGGGGATACTAAACACTTTAGAGAGAGACATCTTGACAATTTCAACTACCACGAAGCACTGATCGAATGCATCTGTTGCGTCTCTTATATATACCATAAATCGATTCAATTGTTAGAATATGACGTAACTGACAACGCTTGTCGGCAGAAAGCAGTACACACATAAATACAAAATCTCTCGAACATTGCCGGAGACTGCCGAAGGTTAACGATTGGAACTCTAACAAGATTTAACTTGTCGCATGACGTAACAAAATGTTAAATGACTTAATTGTATGGGAATGTTGCTTTACCTAAAATGTAATACTATGCAAGAGGTTAACATTTTACAATCAGCTTGTGTATTGGCTTTTATGTTGGCTTTTGGATAGCTTTAGTTGGCTTTTGGTTGGCTTTTGTTGGCTTTTTGATGGCTTTTGTGGGCTTTTTGTGTTGGCTTTTTATGTTGGCTTTTTTAGTATTGGCTTTTGTATTGGCCCCATATGTTGGCTTTTGTATTAGCTCTCTCATATTTGCTCTTAATTGTTGGCTTATTTGGTCTTGGAAAGTATGTGAGCCCTTTTTATGACAGCATTATGCTTACCACCATGTTTGTAAGTTGTCCGCCCTGCAGATACTATGTTTGCCGCTAGAGGCGCTTCATAACCCCCCCCCCCCCCTACATGATCAGTTCAGTTGTCGGAATTTATACATATTGTGTAAGCACGAATTAAGTTATGTTACTGAAATAAGGCCATTGTATTACGTTGGTATACTGTTGCGTGCCGTTTTGTAAACAAGGCTCTAGAAATAATGTTCCTGGAACTAGTTTTCATGAATTTTCTAGTCCAGAGCCAACTAGGAAATTATTGATTAAAACAATAAGACAAGGTATGTGGCCTACGCTGACCATGCGATTGAAAATTGGGTGATCATGCATTATTGCTCCAGTTCTGATGATGATGATACCTGACCTCCTCGTCGTGTAGTGGCTAGCATTCTTGGTTGTCGCCCCCAGATATCCATGTTAGAATCCAGGCTCTTCCAAAAATTTAATTTTGTTCTGAAGGCTAGAACGGGGTACACTCAGCTTTATGAGCTAAAACTGAGAAGAGGTTGGTTAGATTCCCATCTCATCCTTCCAGGACAGGTTTTCCGGAGTTTCCCACTGCTACTCCAGGCAAATGCCGGGATGGTTCCTAATTTAAGGTCACCTTCCAAATCATCACCGGAATTACACATGCACACGCCGCAATGACGGAGGGTAGCAGACACGGGGCTAAATTACCAAATTTCTATAACGAGAGCTGCAATGGCCTATATTGGAGGGTATTTGTACGAGCTGTCGAGTCCGTCTCGTTGCGTAGTGGCTAGTATTCTTGGCTGTCACTGCGGAGGCCCGAGTTCGATTCCTGGTTCTGAGGGCTGGAACGAGGCAAACCTAAGGAGAGGCGGCTTCGATTCCTTCCTCAGCTATTCTGGAAGTGTTTCCCACTTCTACGCCAGGCAAATGCCGGGATGGTACCGGTACCTAATTTAAGGCCATGGCCACTTCCTACCCAAATTTTATCTCAATTACAAATGCATTACAGACATTACAGTGACACAGGTTATCAGACAAATTCTACACACACTCAAGAACACGGGGCTAAATGACCACGATGTTGCAACGTCTCTAAAGAAACAACAACAATAACAACGAGCTGAAGACCTGAAGGCCTACCTATATCATGTCAAGAGTGCTTGATAAAATTAGTAGTATCCCGAGTTAGTTATTGTTTTAAGTGACGGAACAGCGAGGTCAACTGCCCCTCGGTATCAAGAGTCCATCTCCAGTAATGTCACTAATTTAAAATTCTAAGACAGAGGGAGAGGTGGTCTCCGGTATCGTAAGCCAGGTTTTGTTTCGCTGGAAGAAGTAACGGACGAAATGATATCGGTTAAGCTGAGCAGTCCAGGAATAGCATGAACATTAACTAGAATACTGTTGCCACATGTTGCTAAAAATCATATTCTACAGTGTGGAGTAAGTGCTCATCCTGAGGAACTGAGCAGGATAAAACTGCAAATGTTTCTGCGCCCATCTTTCACTAACTACACCAATGACACGAGACTACGCCTTGAGAAGAAAAACTAATTATGAAAAGAAAAGAAAGAAAGAAAGAAAGAAAGAAAGAAAGAAAGAAAGAAAGAAAGAAAGAAAGAAAGAATCAAAAAATTGAGAAAAGTCGTTCCCTTTCACTGATACTCTATGGTACACTAGTGAAATTATTCAGTGCAACCATCTGACAGAACCGTGCCTTACTCTTGTAGGCCTAAATACCAGACAGTTGTGCGTGCTATCTAATAAGAGAAATCCGCAGTTGAACTGAATTCCTAGTAGTAAAAGATGAACATCCCTTATATTTTACTTCAATCTACTCAACAATGTGTATTCATGTACTGAAAAATAAACCAGTAGTGCATAGGTATATTTTGTTGGTTTTAGCTTGCGATAGCAATGCTATTACATGTAAATGTTAGGTGGGTACTCAGCGCTGCAGTGGTCAATACCCGCACTGCTAGGAGGACAGTGTTGATACAGAGAACGCCGCGATTTAGTAGGCTTTATATTATTGGAGGCACTACGCCGGACAAGTGTAAACGCCTAAGAGAGATTCAATATAACGATATGAATCATCACTGACACTGATGCAATTTCACGGAACTGACGCGTCACGGAACTGACACGTCACGGATATGTGTGAATGGACCTTTAGGTGCCATCTCGATAGCCTTCAAAGATTTCAAAGAAACATCCTCTTTGACTCAATTTTAGAACCCATCTAAAATTATATTCCGAAATCTGTCGAAATGTTCAAGTTATTGATGTGTAACATCTTTCTACTAGGTTGCTGGATATTTTTGTGGGAGTGATTTTGAAAAATGGGACGGAAGTGTGTAAGACGCACTGCCAGCTGGATCGCATCCGAGCTGGCAGTGGTACCATGTGGAATGTGTATAACATACGGATTACTTCAAGGTTTGGAGGTGCCATTACAGATATTTCTGCAATAAATAATCTTCAAGTTGTCGTTATTTGGTGTAAAATATTCATTATATTATATTTGCTGAAAACAATTAAGATTTATTAAGAGACTGTTTTTCAATCTCTGGATAAAAGTGATGGGCATCCACTCCCCGAGTAACTTTGCTCAACACTTTCATACTGAACGGTAAACGCTCATGCGAACTCTGGTGTCAACTGATTGAAACCCAAACCACATGTTAAAAGTCTTCGTATCAGTATTTAAATGATGATATGCTTTAATTTGAAGCATTGTAACTAGTCGGCAAATCCGGTATTATGTTTCTGCACAATGGCTATTCAGGTATTAACCCACATTGCGGTAACGCAGTGATCAAGGTATATCGATGTGTTTATACGGTAACTGAGCTAGCCTTTCATAGACCACTATAGGAATTCCCTTTACTGTCAAGTAACTAATTTAAAACTCAATTCCACGCAGGAACATTATCGAAAAAAGCAAAATATTATTGGAGCATTAAAAAATACTTCCATATTATTACCGGCATGCAGGGGCGTATATAGAAAAAAAAATCGGGGGGGGGGGGGGGTGGCTGACTATCCTGGAAAATTGTGAGTATTCTCAGGGGATTGTCACCGCAAAATACCCAGATATATCAACCAATACCTTAGAGCATATAACTTTGTGTAATTATTTTACATAAGATTCAAAGATAATCTAGCCTACAATTATTACTGGCATTACAAAAAAGTTGTAAAATATAACACAACACACAAATAAAATGTTATACTTAATGAACTTTCTATTATGATCTATGGAGTATGAATGGTATATATCTAAATATTTGTCAATTTACTAAGCAGAAAGGTAAACAGTTTTTACATGTATTTCTCAAAAAACATACTGTGGAATTCACAGCTTTACCTCACAAGGATGCGGGCACCCCGTTCCAGCTCTCAGACTAGAATTAAAATTTCTTGGCAGAGCCGGGAATCGAATTCGGATCTCCGGGGCGGCAACGAAGAATGCTACCCACTACACCACGAGCTAGTATAATTTCAATTTTAATATTGTTTATAACTTAGCCGATAAGTTAAGATTAGGGTACAACCAAATTTACAATTATTTTATGCTCTTACCAAAGCAGCACTTTCTTAATTTTTATTGTTTTTTTTTCTGTGGGGGGGCTGGAGGGTGGACCATGTTAACTTGGGTGAGTTTGTAGATATTATGCTAATGTTGTGCTCATTTTGGAATTTTGTCAAGCTATGTGCTTGGTTTGGAATTTGTACATTCCTGTTGCTAGTAATGCGGTACAGCTTGTGTACTAGGTTGGTTGTTGTTGAATTCAGTTTCTGCTTGGGTTTCGTGCCTTGTGGTAGCAGTTTGAACTGGTTGTCGTTTGGAAAGATTTGTTTTTGAGGTTGTAAATTTAGGGTATTGTTGTTGGCTATGTGATGTCATTTCTTGTTTGGGTGTGGTCACCTAGGTGTCCTGAGTTCGATTGCCACCCTCTGGTAACTGTTGTGAAGTCGATGTTGTAATTTTGGTAGAGTTTTAGTGGAATTAGCATTGGTCGTAGGTGAGTGCTGTATCTAAATGTGGTCCCCATGGTTTCTTGTCCTCGTGGATGTTGGTTGCTGTCTCCGGTGTTCCTCGTGTGGCCACCGTGGACGGTTAAGGGCAGTAACTTGCGACATGAGACAGGGGCTTTCTTTCTTATGTAATTCTAGTGTGTTTCATATACTGGGACGATCCAAGGTTGAATGGTTTGTATGTTGTGTAACTATTTTAATTTTGACTTGCTTTCTCTGGTGGTTCTGAGTTCACATATTGCGTGAGGCCCATCTAGTAGATTTTGTAAATTTTCAATTGTTTAACTGTTGTGGATGGGAAACTAGCTACTCCCTTTTGGTAGGTTCCCTGTAAACTTTGGGTTCCCATGGCTTTGTAAAGTCATTTCTGTAAAATAACTTAAATATTATGTAATTGTCATTGTTTTGGAAGTTTTTTTAATTAACTTCTGTGCCGTCTGGCCTTTCTCAAGATGTAGTTCGCAGTGGAAGTGTGTACCGATTAGCCTGGCGCTGGGCCCATTAAACCTGACTAAGGTTATGAAGGTATCAGAGGCGATGGATTGAACGCACATTCACTGCCATGTGAATGCAAGTTCTATTCGAATGCGCTATACATTATGGGCCTAGCTTAGCTTAGCCTAAAGAAATAAAGACTAAATAAGGTACACATACTCAACACATAGGCAAAGAAGAGGTAATGTATTGACCAAAGAGATAACATCAAGGAATGACGAGGAAGCATTGCATGCCATGAATGAGGTTAAGTGGACGACAAACATGTGATACTAGGTAAAATAACGGTCGAAAGGACCGAAACGTAAATGTCAAGATCGATACGGAGTAACGATAAAGGGGGAACACATTCGGGAAAGTAAACTCGTAAAGAGTAACATTACATTGTGAAACATAAAGATTAAAAGGGCTAGACAAAGAGTCGGGGAAAGTGAGTCTACCGTCAAAGGAGCGAACGGTAGCTCAAATAGCCCTGAAGGAGATAAGGGAGTGCGAGGGGCACGGAGTATTAATAAAAGCGCGCGTAGATATGACGTAAATGAATAAACACAAAACGGGGCAAGTAACCGATATTAAAAATAATTACGAGAAAGGTATTGCAACACAAAATAAAAGATACCCATCAAAATAAGTTACGTCAGGAAGGAATTAAGCCAAACTCAAGTACTTGCATATGAAAACGCAATCCTAAGATAAGAGGCAAACAAAAAGATAAGAGATATGGCATAGGCCTTACTGTTGAACACACGTTACTCAGTAAACCGGGCCAAATACATACAGAAAAAGATACGACGAAAAAGGGACAAAGAATAACGGGAACGAAACAGATACTCCATGGACATACTAGAATAGGCGAAACGCCCTAGTATTCCATACAATGAGCGAAGACAAAAATACGTAACCTACCTTGATGGTATCAGCATTAATCCGGCATCACGGAATTGCATTAAATGAACTAGATTCGCACCTCTACGCGCACCTTTATAAAAAACACAAACGAACGGGAAAAAACGGATAGAAAAACAAGGCATCTCGAAAATGAGAGCGGATGCATAAACAAAAAGGTCCTACCAGGATAGAAAAAACAGAAGACTGCCTTGAGAGTAACAAACGGTTGTCACAGGAGACAAAAAGGAAGATAAAAAGGAAAGAGGTGTCACTGATCACGATTCGGCATAGTAAGAAATCACTATAACGAACCTTGATCAGCAATTATAGAAATGTCCACTGATCTGCTCGGCTACCCTGGCCAGTAATAACCAAGAAGAAAATAGAACAATTCCGATAATTGATACGCCGAAGAAAAGAGAAAAAAGGGCAAGACTACAGGTGGAAAAGAAAAACGGCTCAGAGTCCCACGCACACCCCCAAAATTTTTGTTGCGACCACCAAAATAGACGAACAAAAATTTTAATTAAACATAAGGAAGGGAGAAGGGATTAAAAAGGAGACATCACGAAAATGTGATGGGAGGGAGCCTAGAAGTAGGGGAAGACGCGGAGGACTCAAAAGAGTGTACTTCAATGAAGATAAATATAAAAATCAAGGTACGAAAATTTCACAATAAGAACTTAAGTTAAACCGAAAAAACAAAATAGTTAAAATAAAATAAATACCCTAGCTTCCTCGCCAAAATATTTTACAAAAGTTACAAAGTTAGAGATTTACAAAATGTAATAAATATAAGTATATCAAAAGCTGTCTTCCATAATCTCTCAAGGTAGGATGTCAGTGAGCTGATATGATAATTAACTAAAACAAGAAAGAACGATTAATAGAGAGCGATATTATCTTATTCTAATAATGGGATAAAGTTGAGTGGTGACTACCACGATACTCCGACAAAGATTAATTATGGACGAGGGAAAATGACTAGACGTCATCTATTTAAATATTATTCGAAGGAATAACCTGAAAAGAAGTAGATAATTAAAATTGATAGCAATGCCATCTTGCGCCAAAGCACGTAAACTTGAAGAAATAAGCTGAAAAACATGTCACAAGAGAAATGCACATTCAAGAGAAGAAGATCGTACTTGCTGCATGCAGTCATTACTTACAACTTCCATGGTACGCCTCTGCATTGCTCTCAGAGTGGAGCTTCACCAAGACCTAGTCAATTACCTGAAAAGTAATGGCATACCTTCCTGCATTGAACCTATCTTACTGATGGAAGGAAAATCAGTTGTCACCGAAGCGTAGTCTGCTGAAACAAATCTTCTTAGCCTCACGATAGGATTCGTCATCGCAAAGCTTCACTAGTTTTCCAAGGGATTAGTTGCATTGCAACGAGGGCAGATTGGTTTGATTACTCCTTGTAAACCACACCCAAAACAAAACTTCCCTTTTAGCGGTACTAAACAATCACGGTAGGTATGTGACTCTTTCAAGCAAATCCAGCATCGAACCGGGGACGTGGAGGCATTCACATGAGGAGGGGCATTTACATCAAGGTTATGGGAACGAGGGATACTACGTTGGACATGATTCACAGCATTAACGCGAATATTAGTTCTATGTGAATTAACAGAGGCGAAGGTATTGCCTCTATTGTTGCAGTGTCGTGTCGACCAAGCAGCAGGAGTAGTATTATTGCCACGTTGCCCACATGCAGGCATATCGATCTTATTACTACATTCATTCATTTTGAACGCTAATTCGGGAAACATACATTCAGAAGGCTTTGGAGGGGGGATATATCGATTACACAGTCGGGCAGTTGCTTCAAATTCACGCCCTTGAATAAAAATATCTTCAGTATCTAATACTGAAGACCGGCGAATAAACTGTCTATAGGAGGGATGCAAATTACAATAAACAGTATTAATAGTTTCACTAGAAGGCAGTGGAACTGGAAGACGAGATATTAGGATACGTATCGCTGTGACATAATCATCAATATTCTCCCCGAGAGCTTGGGTACGGGAGAAAATCTCTTGCTTTAAGGCATGCTCAAAGTCAGATGGCGTGAATCTCCTTTTCAAAGTATTCACGAAACTAACCCATGAACTGAAGGGATACTGGACTAGACGGTACCATTTTAAAGCGTTCCCACATAATAGCATAGGGAGGCATTGAACAACACTATCAGGAACCAAACCATAGCATGCACACAATTCTTCAATACGTGTAGTAAATTCAAATCCCGAGGAAGTGCCTTCCTCCCCCAATTATCGGACATTCCATTTGTTCACGATGTCACCAACATTTCCACTATGGAAGTTTGAGTTATGTGCTGCCGGAATAGGCAATGTAGAAACTAGGGGGTCGAATTCCAACCAATCAAGTTTCGTCGAAACATTGGTGTTGGCTAAAAGCAACGCATCACTATTAGAAGGCGACTCGATTTCACACTTGATGTCGTTATTCATATTTGTCATTACACTCGCAGAAAAGGCACGAAAATATAATTGATACAGGCCTTACCTTTAACAACGAAGCCCAAAAGAGTATGCTACGGCAAGAAATTATCACCAGGATGATAATTTTTACGAACTCCTTACCAAATCCACAACAGCTTTTTTAAATTCACAACAAACTCCAGCCATCTTTTTGTCTTGACACATGAAAAACAAAAAACAAACGGTAAGTACCATATTGCCAACTTACACGTACAGTTGGACGTATTTGTGGGCTAAGCGGTCCTCTTATGTCATTTTGGGGAATGAAACTAGGTGTAGTTACATGTAGAGCGATACATTCGAATAGCAACCACGCTCTGCTACCATTTGTGCCGTCTGGCCTTTCTCAAGATGTAGTTCGCAGTGGATGTGTGTACCGATTAGCCTGGCATTGGGCCCATTAGACCTGACTAAGGCTATGAAGGTATCAGAGGCGATGGATTGAACGTACATTCACTGCCATGTGAATGCAAGTTCTATTCGAATGCGCTATACATTATGGGCCTAGCTTAGCTTAGCCTAAAGAAATAAAGACTAAATAAGGTACACATACTCAACACATAGGCAAAGAAAAGGTAATGTATTGACCAAAGAGATAACATCAAGGAATGACGAGGAAGCATTACATGCTATGAATGAGGTTAAGTGGACGACAAACATGTGCTACTAGGTAAAATAACGGTCGAAAGGACCGAAACGTAAATGTCAAGATCGATAGGGAGTAACGATAAAGGGGGAACACATTTGGGAAAGTATACTCGTAAAGAGTAACATTACATTGTGAAACATAAAGATTAAAAGGGCTAGACAAAGAGTCGGGGAAAGTGAGTCTACCGTCAAAGGAGCGAACGGTAGCTCAAATAGCCCTGAAGGAGATAAGGGAGTGCGAGGGGCACGGAGTATTAATAAAAGCGCGCGTAGATATGACGTAAATGAATAAACACAAAACGGGGCAAGTAACCGATATTAAAAATAATTACGAGAAAGGTATTGCAACACAAAATAAAAGATACCCATCAAAATAAGTTACGTCAGGAAGGAATTAAGCCAAACTCAAGTACTTGCATATGAAAACGCAATCCTAAGATAAGAGGCAAACAAAAAGATAAGAGATATGGCATAGGCCTTACTGTTGAACACACGTTACTCAGTAAACCGGGCCAAATACCTACAGAAAAAGATACGACGAAAAAGGGACAAAGAATAACGGGAACGAAACAGATACTCCATGGACATACTAGAATAGGCGAAACGCCCTAGTATTCCATACAATGAGCGAAGACAAAAATACGTAACCTACCTTGATGGTATCAGCATTAATCCGGCATCACGGAATTGCATTAAATGAACTAGATTCGCACCTCTACGCGCACCTTTATAAAAAACACAAACGAACGGGAAAAAACGGATAGAAAAACAAAGCATCTCGAAAATGAGAGCGGGTGCATAAACAAAAAGGTCCTACCAGGATAGAAAAAACAGAAGACTGCCTTGACAGTAACAAACGGTTGTCACAGGAGACAAAAAGGAAGATAAAAAGGAAAGAGGTGTCACTGATCACGATTCGGCATAGTAAGAAATCACTATAACGAACCTTGATCAGCAATTATAGAAATGTTCACTGATCTGCTCGGCTACCCTGGCCAGTAATAACCAAGAAGAAAATAGAACAATTCCGATAATTGACACGCCGAAGAAAAGAGAAAAAAAGGCAAGACTACGTGTGGAAAAGAAAAACGTTTCACTTCTGTGCTTCGGTAAGGTGGTTGCCCTTTCCAGTGAATTCTTTCAGTGGACCTTTTATTAAGCCCTGAACTAAACTGACTTCCTGTGAAATATCCCTATTTCGACATAAATTCTTCAGTGAGCTTCGTGCACTACAGAACTATATCCTCGTGTGATTTTTTTCACCCCTATAATAGGGTGGTATACCTTTGCTCAATGCTAGCTTGCTAGCCCGGAGCATCCGTTCCCAACAAGGGAAACTTAATGTGAACTAAGGTGGTGTGGTAAGAGGCAACGTACTGGTCCCTGTCCCGGGATGTCAACCTGGACTTTTTGCTGCTGTACTCATGTATGTTTCAGCCGGACTTCCTCTATTTGGCTGGAGTACTCCCAACCTACTCCCAACCTAGGCCTAGGGTTGGAGGTACCATACCAGGAATGTTGGCGTTTTCTATCTCAGGGTCCTACTCCAGGGTCTGCTGGCGGCTCTCGGATGGGCTCTTCAACTGCCAAGGTGCCTAGCTGTTCACCATGTTTTCAGCGCATCTCCCATGGGGAAGTTTCGGGGGTGGAGGATGTGCCAATTGCATTGTCACAAGAAACAAATTGACATTCAAACCCGGGGGGATATATTCTTCCAGCCTTGGACCTGAACCTTGCAAAACCCTGGACTTGTGTTTGTGCATCTCTGCAGATTGTGTAACCCTAAGGGAATTAAGAAAACCTTTGTTCCGCCCACCATTTATTTCCAAATTTGGAATTGGACCATCAACTGAACTTTGTGTACCCCTACTAACAGTGGACAGCCCTGTGGGAAATGTGAAAAGCTTCAATTCTCACGCTAAAACTTGCAGAGTCGTCAACCAACCGGCAACATCGCATTGGGCCAATGCGCAGTAACCACTACGCTTGGCAACGCTCAGTTGGTCAGTGACCAATGATGCCAACTTGGAACAAATTGCACTCCATTGTGTGCTCGGCAGCCCGAGTGGTTTCGTCCCCCTGTTAGGTTGGCTGAACTGTGTGCGAGTAACGCGTTTGGCGCGCAAGTGCTGGACTGAAGCAGAAAGGAGCTCGATCGGCGTGATTACAGCAAGGACTGTTACACAGTCGAGTTATGTTGTGTTGGGCTCCGGGAAGACGCCTCGTGTTCTTCCCGGAGTCCCAAGAAAGTAAGGTAAAGCTTTGAAGATAACATTTTTGAAAGGGCACAAATCATGGAAGAACAGCGTGTGCGATTCTCGCGTTTCCTCAAGAAAACTTCCGAGAAAAAAATAATTTTCAAACATAGCGTCACTTACTGCGTGTGATATTTTCTTAAGCTACGAGACTAACTTATATTTTGTGTGCGGACAATATTACAGCTTTCTATTCTATTTAGTATATATGTTGTTATGCAATTTTTCGATGTTTTTTGGGCTGGGAAAACAGTTAGATTTTTGGTTCTTGAAGTAGGGATGGGAAGGGGGGGGGTTACCTCGTGGTCTTAACCATTGTTAGGCAAGTCAGCGTTCCCTTAGATTAGATTCTAGGCTGGCGAGCCGGACAGTTCAGTCGCACTTAGATGCTCTTAACCTCTAACATGTAACACCTCGGCTTTTGGATTTGTTACAACATCTTCTAATTATTATCTTGCTTGTTCCCGGGGAACATTTCTTGTGTATTTAATGAACTTTATTTGTGTTTTACTTAACATTTCTTGTGAATTCTGATTTTCTTAACGCATTCCTGATCGCGTGTAGTCATGGGGTTTCAGGTCCATGCTTGTACTTCTGAAACGGATTTCGTTCCACAAGTTGTTTTCACCCCTCGTATTTGCATTGGGTTTTCACATACCTTGCCTTGGGGTTTTTCATTATACATATTTCTTTTATTTCGAGTCAGGCTAGGATTGGTTTATTTTAGTATGCCTGTATGTGAAATTATTTAATATGCCCTTGTTTCTTGTGTACCCATTGTGTATGGATCTTAGTTTAATTACATTTTGTCAATGTTACCCTTCATTCTTTTATTTCCATGCATGCAGTCAACTCCTAACCAGACCTCTGGTTATGCACCAGCCGTCCACTCCACAGGTTTAAGCCTGAAGTCCCATTAGGGCACCGCTCAACTCTGAACCTCTTGGCGAATGTCCAAGGTTAGGGAAATAGTGGCTCAGCGGTAGCAGAGCGTGGTTATGTGTTTGCCATGGCCTGACTGCATGTCATGCGATAACTTAATAGTAAAATATGGGCCCTCTGGGTAGGTTTTTGCTATGAATTAACCTTACCCCCAAGGGAAGATGAAGAGAAAAGGAAAGGGAAGTGGGTTCGGAATGAAGAACAAGTGTGGGTAAATAGGACGAGAGTCCAACACTAAGCAAACAAAATAAATTTAAATGAGTTAGTGACGAGTGTCACTGCAAAGCCCGTGAAACACCTACAGTGGGTATGGACCTGGCCGTAGGTAACGGGAAATGCGGCTGAAGCTTGCTCTATTTGCAAGCAAGCGGCGTTTGTGCTTTCCCTTCCCAGCTTAAAATTGGGTAATATGGGGAATGGTGGTAGTCTGGCAAGACAAGGAATGACAGATTTATTTTATATCCTTTCAAAGGAGTTAGGTTTAATCCACGGTTTTGAAAGGCGCAAATAATTTTATTGGCTGTGATAACTTTAATTTTGGGTACTGTTGGATCTCCGTTAGACCAACCAAATACTCCTAGAAAGGGAAGCGATGAAGCAATATGAATGCTTTTAGTAAGGATTTTATTTCTTCTTGATGAGTTGGAAGAATGCCAATTGTTGCACGTAAGATAAATTGCTCTTGTAACCAGCGGAGTGCCGATTAAAAGTTCAAACCAGAGGAAAACTATGAATTTGGAAAACAAACCATGAGTTATAGAGACAATCTCGACGAGCAGGAAGCTTGCCGAGCTAGCTATGCTCGCCTCGATGGCTTATTAGAATTAGTTATGAAAACTAAAAAGAGCTTTAAACAAGATTTTTGAAGTTTCCAGTTAAATGCAACAAGTAGCGAAACTTTAATTACATTTTAAGTAATTTTCTTAAAAGGACCATAAGCCAAGGAAGAGTTAGGGAAGACAAGGACCTGCCTGACCGTTATTCTCTAGGAATTTATAAAACGAAAAAATGGAATTTAATTTATTTAACAATACTTAGAGTTGACGTAACAAACCATATAAAGCTGATTAAGATTACAAATAATAACGATGAACAATTTTAACATACCAAAGTCTGAGACTTAATACTAACAAATTATAAATTTTTTTACGATGTTAAAGGGGATGCAAGTCTAAAACTTGCTTCGAACACAAATTTGAATAAGATTTTAAAGGTTGTGCAAAAATAGCAAACTTTAAAGTTTATAACGAGAATTATACAGTAGATAATTAAAGCTATGACAGAGAATCAGGTACAATACATGCACTTTGAGAATTCCTATGTGGAAATCTTAAAGTATGAACAAATATTAAATTTGAAACTATAACACGAAAGGAGAGTTAAGAAGAAGTTTCTATAGCTTCTTGTATTGAAGCAGGGATCACGAGAAAAATGGGGCTAGTTACCCTTTAGTGAAACCTGGAAAAGGAGAGTTGGAAAACTCACTTGTGAGTAGAAATAATTGAATTCCTTAACAAAAGAGGAAAAACAATACGATTGAAGGTGTGTACTAGACACAGATTATACAGAAATTAATTCATTAAATGCGAAGCAAAGTTGGGAGGGCGCTTGATAACAAGCGAGGCCTCTTAGAAATTGACATAAGTTGCAGTTTAAACAGCTAGGTACATCAATACTTAAATTTAAAACTTAATTAGATAAAGTTAGTAAGGTGTTTAGGAAAAGGAAATAGGAACTTTAGGAGAAAGTTTATGGCCGTATTTAATGCTCTCGTTCGAACGCGACACGGATGGTTGTTGAATGGGCACTGTTATGCACTGTAGTCCGTTGAAAAGTTCACTATTGCAACAAGGAACGTTTATCAGACGAAAAGTTATTGCAATTGTGGAGATCAGTAGTTGAGTGTTAGTTGGAGAAAGTTTATTTCTTTAGAAATCCGTAGATTGTAGCTGAATGCAACGGAAATCCCACGAAGGAAGACAAATTATGTTGATCAACGGTTATACAACATGAATTTCTCAATGAGGAAAATGTGTTCCCATATTTAAAGAAATACCAGGCTATTTCACTTGCAGAGAGATAACTTGATGTAGAAAGTTCTAGAGCAATGATATCGGTTGAATTGGACAAAACAAGTCCCCCGGTGGAAATCTGAATTTTATAGACAGTGGGTACTTTAAATTATCCCTCGGTGTGAGATAGTATCTCAGATAATCAGTACAAGAAGTACTTTTTTCATTTTGAAAAGTTAGCTGAAGTAGCCACAACTAGATCAGGAAGATCTTTTGAAGGCAGATATGGCATCACATTTATCAATTTCACACTGTCTATAAAATCAAATGAAAAGCTATAAACAATTTAAAACATTTAAAACTTGGTGAAAACCATTGGAGTAGTACTTACCTCATTTTGAAGAACGATGATGATCTGGATGACGGTTGACGTTAAAATTAAGACATGGCGTCTTGATTTAAAAGTGTCTCAAGTAGACAGGAGACAAGCCTGAAGTAGGCTCCAACTGTATGGATTGACGACTGGCCCAGAAGTGAGAGCTGCTCGACGAAGCACGAAGGTACTCTCCCCGAATTCGTATAAAGAGAGACCAGGGAGCAGATATGAAAGGCAGCCTTAGAAAAAGGAGCATTTAATTACTATTGGAATAATGAATTTTGGAACAGGTCTATTACACAAGCTTTATAGTTATGAAGTATTGCCCAAAGAGAAGCTTGTTAGCTGAATGTAATTTCCTCCTAGAAAGGGCGGATTTGATTGGATCATCCTACGAGATAGACCACAACCGGTACTTGAAAAAAGAGAATGGGATTGGAAGATCCGGTGAGCAAAGTCAGAAATGGAATGTTTTTTCTTGACTAGTAGGCTATTTAATGCATTTGTAAGCATTGACCATGGGAAATAAATTGAGGAAATTAATTAAGTTATAATCAGGAAATATCTTCTTTGGATATTAACGCCCGAAGCCTGTATAAGGATATTCATGTCCGAGTGTGGGTTGGCAGCATTGAGGAAGGGAGCAGATGGTTCGAGAAGGTGAGAGAAGGATGACGTGAGTGTGTGAGGTGACGCGAGGAGAGTCATTTGAGACAGAGAAGCTAGCAGAGCGCTGCGTAAAACGCGTGACGGGAGTGGTTGTTCGTGTGTGATGATTAAGGAAGTGATATGAACGTGTGAAACATCGTGTCTAAATGTGCTAATGTACTGCGAAGCACGAAAGTCTATGCGTGATTTTGAGTGGGTTCTGGAATATTCCACGGTAAGACCGGTGGCATTGGGAGACGATGAATTGTCAGTCAGCATTGTGTAACGTATTCGTGGAGAAAAGGGAATTGTGAATATACTTCGTGAAAAGTACTGTAAGTGTATGTTTGTAAGGAAAATCCTTGAGACACGTTACTTCGGAACGATATGTTCGAGGAGGAAGTGGTGAGCAATAAAATGGAGAAAATTATGGACACGTGGCCGGAAGGAAAATGTGATTTGTCAGAGGAAGTCATGGTGTATTGTTAAATTATGCTGAGGGAAATGTGGCCTGCATCATGAAAGCGAGAATTCCTACGAGTGGAGTCACTTAGAACGATATGCGGAAAAGCAAAGTTCACGAAGCCACTTAAAATGCACAATCTACTAGAGAACATTATGAATTGCGACCAACACATGTATGGAAGGAGACTACAAGATTTTCCGGAGGGACGAGAAGAAGAAAACGCCGGGATGAAGACCAGGGATCGAACGAGGGGTCTGTCAGGGGGGCGAACCGAACGCCGAGGTAATCAAGACCCTCTCAAGAACTCGGATGGCCGACAGCAGGGAACGAGCAGTTGCGAGGCTACCCAAATGTCAGCCGAGTGATATGGAAACCAGCACCTGTTCTGAACGTGTATGGCTCTTCACGTTGTTCGTCTCCGATTCAGCTGAAAGTAAGACCAGTTCTTCTATATTTGTAGCCCCAGTTTTTAGTTCTGTGTTCTTGTAGATGCTTAGCGTGATCATTTTATTTCAGTATAAATTTTGTGATGTAGATGGATTAGACCTGGTGGTCAGTGATTTTATTCATCGAAGCAAGTCACGGCGTGCTTGTAGTAGGCTGGTAAGCCTCAGTTCCAGCATGTTTGGTGATCTTTGCGGGCGAGTTAACTTCTTGTTGACCGTGCCTGGGTTTTGTGGAGTCCTCGCTTCGATGATTACCGCTGGCATTTAACCATTGTAAGACGTTTCTCAGATTTGAATTTTCGACTTCTTGGGTTTTCGCAATTAATTATTTTTGGAATTAAGATTGTTTCGAGATGAACAGTTTCTTGCGCAATTTCTTCTTTGCATTTTTTTCTTATTTCGCGCTGTTGCCACTTCGCAGTCTCAGAGGAGTTAGTTTTTGAAAATTTGCTTTCACAGATCAGATTTTCTTAGATTTTGAATTTTGAAATTTTGGATTTAGCTATTTTTGGATCTCCGACTTTACCATTTGAATCGTTTTCTGAATTTTGAATCATTTTCTGAATTTTGATTTTTTCTTTTGGATTTTGAAATTTTCATTTTGAAAATTTATTCCATTTTGATATTGGAATTTGAATTAAATCCTTCCTCGGATTTTCTGAATTCTGATTAATTTTGGATTTTGAGAAATTTGGGACTTCAATCCTGACATGAGATTTTCCAAATTTTTTTTTTCTTCCTTTGGAAGTATTATTAATTTACTGTTTTGACTTTTAGAAAATTTCTCGTTGATTTGAAGTTAGTTCTGATCGTTCAGACGAAGAGTTCTTTCGAAAACAATTTTGAATTATAAAATGTAATGATGATTCAAGCGATGTTCTCGACTGTTGTTATAGAGTGACACAGTGTATATACATAATTATTTATTTAAATGTTTAATGAAGATAGTGCACACATCAGTAGCAAATGTTTTTGAGTTGACACTCACAATCAATGTAACTTGAATCGGATTATAGTTAGAAATATTTCGTGCTTGGTTAACACGCACTAGGAAATTGTCAGTCGACTTGTAACTGATAACGCTTGTACAGCGTATTTAAAATTAGTATCAACGTCATTGAATTACTTATAACTTG
This sequence comes from Meconema thalassinum, assembly GCA_946902985.2. Classification (NCBI taxonomy): domain Eukaryota; kingdom Metazoa; phylum Arthropoda; class Insecta; order Orthoptera; family Tettigoniidae; genus Meconema; species Meconema thalassinum. The sequence goes on from OX336388.2 coordinate 1,217,418,740, forward strand.
AGGGAGAGATGGTCATTTTTGATAGTGATGGATGGTGGTGTTTACATTGAAGAGGTGTGCGATAATACCAATTGTTTTTTTTTGTTTTTTTGTATTTCGAAGGTCGACCCATGTAAGGGATGTTATGTCCTGGGAACCTTTCCTCTGTCAATAGTTGTTGTTTATTTGGGCTGCGTTTAGTGTGTGTGTTTAGGATTGCAGTCTTGTTAGTCAGCTTTAAGCTGGGGTTGTCATTCGTTGGAACGTTGATGTATTAGGGTTTGTGGAGTTTATTTCGACTGCTGTTAGATTATTTTACTGTGTTGGATGACATTATTTCTTTCCATTCTGGTAGGCTGTCGCGTTCTTGCAGATCATCTGTGTTGTTGATACCGGGTGCTCCAAAAGTTTAGTATTCAGGACGTTGATATTAATTCAGTTTATTATGATTGTTATTGTTTTTGAAGATTGGATAAAACTGGGGTTCAGTGGATAGCACTCTCATCTTCATTGATCGGAATGCTAAACCTTATTTTGCCCGATAACCTCGATGTTGATCACTGTCAGTGAGTGTTGTTGAATCAAAGGTCCCTATATAGATTAGTGGAGGAACATTGGTGTAGATAGTGTTCTAGAATGACACGTATATGATAATATTAGGTATTTCTTAAATTTTTTATTTTGAATTAAAAGGTATTTCGATAAAGAATAAAGCTCAGGATCTATGTATAGAGAAAAAATATTGATGCTGTAAATAGTGAGAGGCCGTCACTATTTAATTCTATTAAGGTAGTTGTTTCTTTTTTTTCTTTTTCTTCATAAATTTATTTCTATTGATCCTGATAGAAAAGGCATAGCGATATGTTGCCATTTTATTTATTGATGATTTTTAAGTCGTTATTTATGTAATTTAACTGACGTTATGTTAGAGTTTGTGCCATAAGACACGAATTGTAATGATTTTGGTTATGGATCTTCGAATTGCTTATATCCATCGTTGCGGTGTCTACCTTTTTGAATAAAATTTGGGCACGCATTTGCGTATACTTATACCATTTTCAATATACTCTTGCGTTATGATTTTTAGATAGTGGGAGGGTAGGATCATGCAATGGTTATTGTAGTGGCTTGAACCATTTTTATCCGTTCCTTTGTCCCCGTTACGCCCGGGTGAATGAGGGTCTTGCGCTCAGGTGTGTGTGTTGTCGCTGATTCTGTGGAGGGTTTTCCATCGCGTGTTGATAATATCGCCTGATATGTGTCCACGATTTGCAGAGTGTGTTATGCCGGATATTACGGTAAGTATTATTAGCCGGGGTACTGCCGTTAGTATATGATCCGCTGTTATCTTGGATTGTGGCATTCACAACACTGCTGAAATCGGGTACATATAGGAAGGATATTTTTGGCTAGCCCATACTAGTGGGGCCCGAGTATATTACATATACCCAATGGAGGAAATGTGTATTCAAGCCATGTTTATGTAGGAGTATGACTTCGACCATAGTTGAGGCCTGACGAATATGGTAGTGTCGTTTTGTTTTGATTTGATGAGGTTCTAGTCAGAGGTGTTGACACAAAGATACAATTGTATTATGTGGGTGCAGGAAGGCTAAGAATTATGTAAGATTAGCCGACCGACACGTATAAAGGAAATGAATTAGGAAAATTATGAAAAGGATTCATTTGACTGTGAGACGTCTGACTAGGAAAGTTTGCCAGTACAGGTGTAGCCATGTATGGTTGATACTGGACTAACAAGGTTTAGAAGCCGGTTGAACGACTTTGGGAGAGCGTTCATTAATATAGGGGTGTTGTTTACTAATGTTTCGGAGGTGTTGCGTTCTGATAGACCCACTATCATAAAAGAGTAACGGTTCATGTAGGGATAACTGGATTTTAAGACCAGATTTAAAAATGGATAAGCATTCGTAAACTAGTATAGGTTGTGAATAAAGCAAAAGAAAACTGTTAATCGGAAATCACTCTGAAATAAAATGATCACAATAGGTATTCTTATAGACATATGTAGTGCTGCATTTCCCCACATTTATCAAGAAAAGAAGAAGATGTCTGCTGACTTGGAATCAATACAAGAAATGTTTAAGGTGTTGAGGGAGACACAGAGTAAAATGGACAGGATATTGAGGCCTTGCACCAAGGAACTCATCAAAATCAGAAAACATTGGAAATACATATGAAAAAAATGCCAATGAATTAAGGAAAGAAATAGCCCAAGTTAGGGAAGATTGTAAGAATAGTAATGATAACACAAATAAGTTTTTGAGTGTGTTACAAAATAATTCAATATGTACTCAGAACACTTTATGTGAAATACGAACGAGTTCAGCTGCTATGAAGGAGACGTTGCAGACAACACAAAACACTTTAAAGGTAACACAGGATACTCTTGCTACATTGCAGGCTTCCATAGGTGAACTTCAAACCAGTGCAGATACATCACGTGATAACTATGTTCTTACTCAGCACACTTTAGGAGAACTTCAAGAGAGTGCAGCTACCACACGTAACACGTTAACCGAACTTCAAACAAGCTCAGCTACCACACGTAACACGTTAGCCGAACTTCAAACAAGCTCAGCTGCCACAAAGGAGGAGTTTGTTAAGTTAAGACAGGAAATGTTGCAACAATTAAACATAATCCAATCAAACAACGATGAAAGATTGGAACAGTTAAAGGCTACTGTAAAATAACTGCAGGTAGAGGTAAGAAATAAAGCTGAGTTGGTGAGAGGAGAGATTGATATAGACATTGGTAAGGTTGTTAAGGAAAACATAGAAATTTTAAAGGTAGAATTAATTAGTGAGGGTCAAAAGCATTGTCAAATAAGCTAGTGTTAGCGGAATATCGTCTCAATAAAGACATTAACAATGTTAAAGAGGATTATGATCAACAATTTAAAAGTATGCAAGCATATCATGATAAGGTTGTTGAGGAAATTAGGGAGAAAACGGAATCCGAATTGTCAGATGTCGCAACTAAACTTAGGGAAGCCGATTTAAAGACGGAAAATATTAAATCGGATTTGCAGTCGCAAATGAGTAGTGTAAACTCGGACTTACAAACGCAGGTTAACAACTTAAATTCAGATCTTCAAGTGAAGATAGCCGAATCTAGTTCTGGTTTAGAACGGAAAATGAATCAAATGGTAAACGATAAAGGTAAAATAGAATTAGAGATAGACCTTATTAAAACTAAATTGCGAGAGGTTACTATAACTGGGAACACAAACACTACGAGGGACGAAACCGGTATCTTTACCGCAGAGAGGAGCGAATGTCGATCCACGCTGGAACGATTGGAAGCAGGGGATAACTTGAGAGAAACTCAATCTATTGGAGGGATAGAAACAGAAGAGGATACCAAGAACGAACCAATTCGAACTATACCTCAGGATAGCACTAGTCGTGTGAGATATGACGCTCCGGAATTCTTTCCAAGTAGTGGAAGACCACTTATAAGAGAAGAAGGAAACAATAGGCAGAACGTTACTATCATCCGTAATATTGACCAAAAGCCTAGGCACTTTTCGGGAAATAACCAATTCACGCCCATAGAATTTATCAACGACGTATCCGAATATTTTCTGGATAACCACATAGGGGAGGAAAGGCAACTACGAGTAGTTGAGAGGTTCCTAGACCATAACTGTTTACAATGGTTTAGAGCATTCAGGTGGACGTTCAGAACATTTGAAGAATTTGCTGAAGCATTGATAAGGCGATACTGGTCAATCGAGGATCAACAAAGTCTTAGGGCAGAGGCGTACTCGAAGAAATATGCAAGTACTCATCCAACGAGGTACTCGACATACTTCACGTCACAGCTCGCAAAATTTCTGTATCTTCAACCTCCTCTATCAGAGGCAGAATTAGCGCAAACGATAGCAAGACAACTTCCGGCCGATATACATAGATATTAGGCATCGTCAGGAGTTAGTAATTTGAAGGATATGGATGAACTTCTTAGAAAACTAGACCATACGAGTAACAGTATCAATCCGACAGGAAGAAACACTCGCGGAGAACACAGGGAGGTTAATGCCGTCATGATTGATCAAGTCCAACAGACAGAAAATTCATCGAGAAGAGAAGGGAATGTAGGACCTATTCGCGACGGATATTATCAACGTCGAAACTCAACAGAAACGATAATGGATATGGAGATTATAGACCCTATCGGCGATACCAAGGGAATAATGAATCGTATCAGAGGAGACGTTACAACAGAAACGATCAGTATCCACGGAATAACAATGGAAACTTCCAGAGAGATAATAGAGAAAATAGGGGATATAATCGTTACAAGAATTGGAACGATAGGAGTTATAATAGACCAGATTATGAGGAGAGGCATCGAGAATCCAAGGAGTACATACAGGGTTTGCGGGGGAAGGACGAAATAAGAGAAGTAAATGAAGATAGACCCAGGAATGATGATTCGCAACCTGGTACTAGTCAACAGGGGGGCAAAGGAGAAGGCCACCCTGAAGGGGAAAAAAACGCCAATGAACCGACGGAAGTAGGAGACAAGGATTCTGCACCAACTGACCTCTACATAATCAATGAAATCTACCAAACTACGGACGACGACTTATTGTTTTTAGGAAGAGAATTGTAAAAAGAGAATTGCTATATTATTACCCATAGTAGAGATTGCTATTGAGGAGAAGAAATTTAAAGCTTTATTGGACACGGGAGCGTCTGCTTCGGTCATGTCGACACAGACGTATGATCAGATAAAAGATAGTGAGGAAGTTACTTCGATGCCTGTATCAGCTCTGAAAGTCAGGGAAATTTTCCAAGATAAATCAGTCAGATGCAAAATACAAGCTCTTATTGAATTTAATATTGGAGATCGTAGATATGAGCACATTTTCGTTATTATGGATAGGATAAATTTCGACGCAATCCTCGGGATGGACTTTATAGTCAAAGTGAGAGCCATCAACGATATGAAGAACAGGATGATTAAGTTCAATGGGAATACTGATACTGAAGAGCCCGGAACGAAGGAAGAGGAAAACACTCCAGATGAGGAAAGCCGAGAGATGATATTGGAATATATTATTAATGAAGTCGAAGCGGAAACGAGTCTGTATGCTAGGAAGATAGCAAGCTTTACTGAGATCGAGGGAGAATTTCAAGATATAATAAGGGAATTTAAGGATGTGTTTGATGACAAGCTCCGTATCAGAGAAAACCGTATCCGATTCCCGAGAAATACCACTCATAAGTTGGAGAGATCATTAAGGAAATGGAGAAAGATGGCATTGTGAGGAAACAGGCAACGTCGTTCATCAATCCGATTACAGTGGTCAGAAAGGCAAATGGCCAGTTAAGGCTTTGTCTAGACGCCCGCAGGATCAATAGCTCGATATTACCGGAAAATGATAGACCACCTAAGATTAGAGAGCTGTTGAGACAGTTTAGGGGGAAATCAAGCTTTTCAAGTATAGATCTCACTGCTTCATTTTAACACATAGCGTTAACAGAGGTTTTAGTATGGCGTATACTGGATTTCTGTTTGACCAAACCAGTTACGTTTTCTGTAGACTCCCGTTTTGGGTTATAAATAGTGGCCCTGCTTTGATTTGAGCCTTGGATGGTAAATTGAGAGAAGAAGTAAAGAGGAACGTCATTTGCTATGTCGACGACCTCATCATATCTTCGACTACAGCAGAAGAACACATGGGTCATTTGAGAATGTTGCTAGAGAATCTGCGAGAGGAGAACATTAAGGTTAATATCGATAAGTGCCACTTCCTTCATGAAAGAATAAATTTTCTGGGACATTCGATCGACAAGGATGGATACCATCCGAACCAAGAGAAATTGGACTACGTTCTCTGCTGAGCTGGATAAATCTGTTCGCTGGATCCAGCCAAAGCACCAAAACTACAAACGATTTTTAGGTGCAGTAATGTCAGCAGCTAAGAAAAGCATGCCGAGAGGGTACAGGAAGGAATACATCCCTGGTTGGAGCGCAGAGAGTGAGGCACTTTACAATGATTTCCAACAAAGTGGAGACTTACATGTTGCTGACCAACTCCCGTCAAGTTTGGATGCTAACCGAAGTCAAAGATGGGCTGAAACTGTAGGAAATATGGACTTCACTCACTCCAGTCGAAAGGCATTGAGCCTCCTTAGAAAACTCGGAGAAAGCGCACCAGTTGTTGAAAACCAGCCTGCGGTGACACCTGATGAAATAGCGTCTCACATCGTTGCAACATCTCGAGTTCCAGCAGATAAGAAACACACCAGGTACATCAGACGGCAGCTTCGAGCTCTGAAATTAACAACACCTAGCAAATCAAACTACTCTTGTGCCTTCACATCTAACGAAATAGATGCCTCACTCAAGGATCTGAAGTCCGGTAAAGCTCCTGGTTTCGATGGAGTTCACCCAGAATTCCTCATACACATGGGTAATAATGCAAAGAGAAGGCTGGCAGAGTTCTTTACGGACATTTTAAACACTGGGGAAATCCCATCAGAATTCAAGAAGGCAAAGATAATATCTGTCCTGAAACCAGGAAAACTCTCTAATAGACCTGAAAGTTATAGACCGATAGCTCTTCTTAGCTGCTGCTACAAACTGTTTGAGAGGCTTATCTTTAACAGAATTAACCCCACAATCTTGGCACACATTCCTGCAGATCAGGCAGGTTTTAGACCAAGTCGCAGCTGTTGTGATCAAGTACTATCACTCACATCATATATTGAGGCAGGATTCCAAAAGAAGCTTAAAACATCTGCTGCGTTTATAGACCTCACTGCTGCCTTCGATACTGTCTGGAGAGAAGGTATGATCTACAAGCTCCTCAAAGTCATACCCTGCAGAACCATCGTTCAGGTTATCAACAACATGCTAAGTGACAGGAGATTCCAGGTGTACTCAGGCAACAGTAAGAGCACAGAGAGAAAACTCAAGAATGGTTTACCCCAAGGATCAGTTCTGTCCCCTCTACTGTTCAATCTATACATCTCTGATCTTCCTGAGACAAATTGCAGGAAATTCTGTTATGCTGATGATCTTGCACTAGCCACACAGCACCAAGATCTCAAGAAAACTGAGGAAATCCTCACAAGGGACCTCTCCACTCTAGAGGTCTATTTCAAGAAATGGAGACTCAGTCCTAGTGCAAGTAAAACAGAAGTGTCATGCTTCCACTTAAATAACCGACTGGCTAACAGCAAATTGAACATAAGCTTCTGTAACCGAGTTCTTCGTCATAACTGGTTTCCTAAATATCTTGGTATAACCTTAGATCGCACTTTATCATTCAAACAACATCTATTGAACTTATCAAAGAAACTGAAAACTCGGAACAACATTCTTCAGAAACTGTGTGGGACCACTTGGGGATCTACTGCAAGCACTCTACGACATTCTGCCCTTGGTCTGGTTTACTCCAGTGCAGAGTACTGCTCTCCAGTATGGTTAAATTGCCCGTATACCCGATAAGTTGACACGCAGCTAAACAACAGCATGCGCCTTATTTCGGGCACAATCAGATCCACGCCAATCCATTGGCTCCCGCTGCTCACGGGAATAATTCCACCTGATCTGCGCAGATCGAAGGCCCTATTAAGAGAGTACCAAAAAATCTGCAGAAATCCTGAACTACCCATACAAGAAGACATCCCTGCACTCAATCTTCAAAGATTGAAGTCACGCCATCCACCTTTGCGTGATGCTACCGACATGGCTCACAACAACTTCGACGCTGTGAAAGTTTGGAAAGACCGTTGGGAAACTTCCACAGACTTGTCCCTACACAACATCTTTTCTGGTGCGCAAATTGCTAGTGGATTCCATCTACCACGCAGGCAGTGGGCCACTCTTAACAGAGTTCGGACAGGCCATGGAAGATGCAGGGACTCACTCTACAAGTGGAACTGTTTAACGTCACCAGAATGCGACTGTGGTGCTCCACGGCAAACCATCGCTCATATCGTCGGCAGCTGCAAGCTGAGAGCCTACTCGGGTAGCTGGGCTGATTTCTTGATCCCATCAGAGGCAGCACTAAAGTGGATCGAAGGACTGGACATTTCTATTTGAAATTGTTTCTTGTTATTGTATCATATTTAATTGTATATATGTTACTTATGCCATACGCTAATAATAATAATTTTACTGTGTTGGATGACATTATTTCTTTCCATTCTGGTAGGCTGTCGCGTTCTTGCAGATCATCTGTGTTGTTGATACTGGGTGCTCCAAAAGTTTAGTATTCAGGACGTTGATATTAATTTGTTTATTATGATTGTTATTGTTTTTGAAGATTGGATAAAACAGGGGTTCAGTGGATAGCACTCTCATCTTCATTGGTCGGAATGCTAAACCATATTTTGCCCGATAACCTCGATGTTGATCACTGTCAGTGAGTGTTGTTGAATCAAAGGTCCCTATATAGATTAGTGGAGGAACATTGGTGTAGATAGTGTTCTAGAATGACACGTATATGATAATATTAGGTATTTCTTAAATTTTTTATTTTGAATTAAAAGGTATTTCGATAATCCAATAAAGAATACTGTAAAGCTCAGGATCTATGTATAGAGTAAAAATATTGATACTGTAAATAGTGAGAGGCCGTCACTATTTAATTCTATTAAGGTAGTTGTTTCTTTTTTTTTCTTCATAAATTTATTTCTATTGATCCTGATAGAAAAGGCATAGCGATATGTTGCCATTTTATTTATTGTTGATTTTAAGTCGTTATTTATGTAATTTAACTGACGTTATGTTAGAGTTTGTGCCATAAGACACGAATTGTAATGATTTGGTTATGGATCTTCGATTTGCTTATATCCATCGTTGCGGTGTCTACCTTTTTGAATAAAATTTGGGCACGCATTTGCGTATGCTTATACCATTTTCAATATACGCTTGCGTTATGATTTTTAGATAGTGGGAGGGTAGGATCATGCAATGGTTATTGTAGCGGCTTGAGCCATTTTATCCGTTCCTTTGTCCCTGTTACGCCCTTGTGAATGAGAGTCTTGCGCTCAGGTGTGTGTGTTGTCGCTGATTCTGTGGAGGATTTTCCATTGCGTGTTGATAATATCGCCTGATATGTGTCCACGATTTGCAGAGTGTGTGATGCCGGATATAACGGTAAGTATTATTAGCCGGGGTAATGCCGTTAGTATTTGATCTGCTGTTATCTTGGATTGTTGCATTCACAACACTGCTGAAATCGGGTACAGTACCAAGGAGGGAGGAGTGTGAGGGAAACAGGCAAAGGAACATACAAAAAAATACCAACCTAACAATGATACATTGCTTTCTTAGATATTAATTTTCTTGATGGAGTGATCTTCAAGGAGAAGCTAGCAGGCGATGATGACGACGTCTGGAGGATTGGAATGATGAAGAAGTCCTCTTGAGAATGGAGATGTTAGCTGGAGATAGCGACGACATCTTGTGGCTGGATTGGTAAGGAAGCCCTCTTGAGCATAGAGATGTTGAGGAACTTCAGCAGTTAGCTGCTAGATGCCGCTAGGTTGATCATGGAAGTTATATCTACAACAAACTTACAAAGAAAGTAAGCAAGGTGCTCAAATAAAAGAACAAGTAAGAAATCACTCTTGGTGTTTGAGAAAAAAGGGAAGAAAGAAGTTAAGCAAAGAGCAGCGAAGGCTAACTCTGTCTTACCGTGTATTCCAAAGAATACACCAAGCTGGGAGGGGAAACACCAACAGAGAACAAGAAACACAATGTTAAAGATTCAAAGGTAGGGGGCAATTAAAGAAAGCGGTCTTGTAATATGCGCATTTGTGGTCAAGATCTTGGCTACCCTATCTCGCCCATCCCTTCCCGGGTAACACTCGGTAACTCTACCGGAGATCCAGACCAAGGGAGGGGAAGCTTCTTTAACAAGGACCAAGTCCCCCACTTTAATGTCAGGATTTGAAAGAAACAACTTTTGTCTCTGTGCAAGGAAATAAGTATTCCAATTTCCACCTCTTCCAGAAAGAATTGCGAAGAGCTTCAAGTTTACGCCAAACAATAGGCAGGTTAGAGTCTCTATATGAGTTGGGAAGGGGAGGAGGGGAGGAAGGAGAAGTGCCTAGAAGAAAGTGACCAGGTGTCAATGGAAGCGGATCATCAGGGTCAGTAGAAAGCGCTGTCAGAGGGCGAGAATTAACAACACCTTCAATCAGAATAGAGAGAGAGAGTTAAATTCCTCATAAGTTAGGATGCGATTACCTGACACCTTTTTTAGATGACGTTTGGTCAGCTTGACACAGGATTCCCACCTACCACCGTGATGAGGGGCGTAGTGAGATATAAACCGCCATTTGAAACCCTTTGAGTAGGGAAAATTAGAAATCTGTTCCATGGCAGGAGAAGATGCAAGAGCTTTCTTCCACAAGGAAGCTGCGCCTTGAAAAGTGGAGGCGTTATCGGAGAACATCTCAGACGGAACGCCACGCCTAGCAGTGAAGCGAGAGACGGCTGACAAAAAGTAAGAAGTAGAGGCATTTGTTACTAGTTCCAGATGAATCGCGCCAGTAACCATGCAAACGAAAGAGAAACATAGAGTTTTCCAAACAATTTGCGTTTAGCTTCAGGGGAATTGCATTGATATTGAAACGGACCCATATAGTCCACACCAGTTAAAGCAAAAGGACGTATAGGAGAAGAGCGGAAAAAGAGTAGATCGCTCATTAATTGAGTATTGACTTTAGGTTTCGCTTTAAAGCAAGGAATGCATTTGTGAATCACAGAGGAAACTTCATGAACTCCATTTATGATCCAGTACTTTTCCCCTAATAAGCAAAGCAGTGTGCGTGTACCAACGTGCAGGTTACGATAATGAAAGTCACCTATGATTAAGAAAGTTACGTGATGTTCAGAGGGCAAAATAACATGATGCTTTTTGTCTTCAGAATGTGAAGAATGCGAAAGCCTACCACCTAACTCATTGCCATCAAGGAAGGGGGCTAAAGCGCGAAGACGACTAGATTTAGGAAGATCTTTGTTAGCAGAGAGCAAAGACAATTCAGAAGAAAAGACCTCTTGCTGAGTTAGCTGCAAAACTTTAATAGTAGCGAGATTTAATTCGTGATTGGTCAGACGAGGTTTAGGAAGAACAGGTTGATCAACAACAAGATATTTCCATCTGAGTAGATAGGCAAAAATTCGAAACAGTTTATGAAAAGAAGAATAGCGTGCCAAAAAGGGAAACGAAGCGTTGGAAACAAGACACGAAGCAGATACTTTAGCGTCAGGCAAGTTGGAGTTTGTGACTGGAGGTTTAGAAGGCCAACAAGAAGAGTCTTCAATTAACCATGGGGGCCCATACCAGTACAACTGAGATGCTGCCAACTGAAAGGGTAAACAACCGCGTGAGATGATGTCAGTGGGGTTATCAGCGCTGGGCACATGTTTCCATTGACATCCAGAGGAAAGGGTTTGAATTCTAGGAACTCTGTTAGCAACACAGGTTTACCAGTGGGTGTCTTTTTTGTGATCCAAGAAATAGTAATCATGGAATCGCTCCACAAATATGTTTGCGAAAATACGACTTTTAAGACTTTCTGCAGTTTTTTGGCAAGTTCAGCGGCCATGAGTGCAGCACACAGTTCAAGCCTAGGCAAAGTAATAGTTTTAAGAGGAGCAACTTTAGATTTAGAGCAAACAAGGTTTGAAAATGATGATTCATTTAGTGAATTGCGATAAACCAAATATGCACAGCAACCGTAAGCTTTCTCGGAGCTGTCGGCAAACACATGAAGGAAGAAAGATGTGTTAGGATGAGCGTTAATTAAAATTCTTGGAATTTCAATGAGCGAAAGATCAAGCAAACTTTTACGAAAAGAAAGCCATCTATTCTGAAAAGAAAGGGGAACAGTTTAGTACTATTCACATAAGAGCGACCATAGCTCTTGCATGAAAAGGTTGGCTATAACAATAACCGGAGCAAGGAATTGAAATGGATCAAACATTTTTGCAATTTCCGAGAGAATTTGCCTTTTAGTGTTAGGGAGCTCTTCAGAAAGTGAGACTTTGTAGATGAGAGTATCAGTGAGAGTGCACAAGTGAACTCCAAGAGTTTTTATGGATTTAGGATCTCCACAGACATTGACGGAAGAGGGGTCTATATCTTCTATGGGAAACTGGGCAAGAAACTCATGGGAGTTGGAATTCCACTTATGAAGTGGGAATCCTCCATTCTTCAACAATGCCTGAAGTTCTAGTGACACGAAAGGAGCTTCCTCAAGTGTCGGGAAGGACTGGAGATAATCGTCTACATAAAAAGATGTAGTTAGTGCTTCAGAAGCTATAGAATCAAATAAATGACCATCTTGAGAGGCTAACATATGTAGGGATCGGATAGCAAGGAAAGCGGAAGGTTTTAAGCCATAAGTGGCCGTTTTTAAGCGAAATATTTTAATGGGCTTGCTGATTTCGTCGCGCCACAAGACTCTTTGGAGATTTTGTTGTTCGGGCTGAATTAAAACCTGACGGTACATCTGTTTGATGTCCGCTATAACAGCTATGGGAAATAATCGAAAATTTAAGAGTATAGCAGATAAATCTGACTGAATAGTGGGTCCAGAGTAAAGAGTATCGTTAAGACTGTTGCCATTAACGTCAGGTGTTGACCCATTAAAAACGACTCGGATTTTATCCTTTACAAGAGGGTTTTTCCACACGGGATGATGATTTAAAAAAACCGTTTCAATTGGGGGGGTGCAATTCGTCATCAGATTTGCTGACAACTTCCATATGATCTGAGCTTTCATACTCATCCATGAACTCTGTGTACTGTTGTATAACGAGGGGTTCTTTCTTGAATTTGCTCTCGATAGCAAAGAGAGCTTTTCGAGCTTTAGGTTGAGAATTAATAAGTTTGGGGGGATTGAGTAATCTTCGCATCTGAACAATGAACCGGCCTTCAGGAGAACGAGTGGTAGTGTTCAAGAAAAGTTGCTCACAGAATTCGTTTTCTGAAGAGGTTAAGTTAGGAGAATCAACGCTTTCAAGTCTCCAGAACTGTTCCAAATCAGTATTGGCGAAATAACATTGCGATGCGGGTTGGGGAGAATAATGAGGAAGTTGACCAGTAACGATCCATCCAAAATTATTGTCTCTGGCAACCACGTTTGAAGATAACTTACGAATTTGTTTACGAAGGCAATTCCAGAAAACATTGGCACTAAAGAGTATGTCAATAGGGCCTTGTACATTGAACATAGGATCGGCTAACCTTAAATGAGAAGGAATATTCAGACCAGAGATATCGATGGAGTGATTAGGAGTATCCTCTCCGATACTGTTGAGGATGAGGCAATTAAGTTTTAGAAAGTTATTTCTGTGACAAGTGTCTCTTATGGTTAGTTTAGAAAACTGTAAAGCTTGTGATTTTACGCTGCTTATACCTGATACATTAATGGAAGTAGGGTTTACAGGTAGGCCTAGTTTTTTGATTAATGAATTAGAAACGAAATCATGGGTTGTCGCCGAATCAAGAAGACCGCGTGCAACGACCCAGTTGCCAAAATTATCCTGGACTTCGATTTGGAAAGTGGACAATAGTACTTGGGCACTACGTGTGGACTTGGCATTTTCAATGTAAGATGAAGCATTAGAACTGCTAGCATTGTCACTTTTCTGAGAAGTAGATGCGGCTGATGACCTTTTTTGATCATGACGATGCAGTAAAGTGTGATGAGTTTTTTCACAATGAAAACAAAATCTGGTGGACTTGCAATTAGAAGCAGAATGCTTAGGTGAAAGGCAGTTGAAGCAATGTTTATTCCGGGAAACTAATTTTCTTCTGTCGTCGACTGACAGTTCTTTAAAGGATTTACATAGATATAAGGCGTGGGAATCTTTGCAAAGTAAGCACTTTAATGGTAAGAGTTTACTCTTACGGGGTTCGCTTTGAGTGTTTAAAGCGAGAGAACTAGCAATGCGGCGTTCACTAGACCTAGTTGGGTAACCAGTGGCGTTTGACTTGAGTTTAGACGAGCTGGACCCGGGTTTTGGGGTACTAGAAGCTGAGCGTTCGCTTTTAGATTTAAGAGACAATGATTCAAATTTAGAACTAGGGGATGAGTGTTCACTTTGGTCAGCTAAAGCAGTTGAGAGTTGGCATCTAGCATTTATGAAGGTGACTAAATTCTAGTAAGAGTATTCATCGTCTTTGGAAAGTTCAATTTCCTAAGCTTTGAGGGTAGCAACATCGACTTTAGAAACAACTAAATGTATTAGGAAAGTGTCCCAGTGGTTAGTGGGTTGATCTAATTGGGACAAAGCTTTCACGTGAAGTTGTGTCGTATCAATAAGTGTACGCAAACTAGTAACGTCATTGTGCTGTGACGCAGGTAAATTGAATAGAGCCTTCATGTGGCGTTGAATACGTAACCGTAAATTACCGTATCTTTCTTTCGACAGGTTAAAGGCAATGGGGTAGTTTTCAGCACTTAATGGGAGTGCTTCAACCAACTGCAGGGCTTCACCGCGGAGAACAGATCGCAAATAATGAAACTTGTAAATGATTTGAATGTCTTCATTGTCTTGAACAAGGGAACAAAAAGTTCATAGTAAGAATCCCAAGTAGATTCGTCTCCAGAGAAGTGGAGTACATTAATCTTAGGTAGAATTGGTTTGGGCTTGTGAGTACTCTCACGGAAAGAGGTTTGCTGTTCGTGAAGGGAGCCAAGAACAGAACCGTCCTTTTTCTGTTCTTCTTCGAGTTTGCGTATTATTTTAAAGGCAGAACCTATACCTTTGTAATATTGGTTTTCTACTTCTACTCGATCATCAGTTTGATTGAGCATACAAGTTTCGATTTCAGTTTGGATGTTGCAATATACTTCATAAGAACCTTCAAAATCCTTTACGCGATGTTTTAACAAATCTAGTTGAGATTGTGAAGGATCTAGCTCTTTGATGTATTTTCTGAATCTGGTGATTTGCCCTTTATAAGAAGCTCGTTTGGAAGTAAGTTTTTCATCCTTACCATCCTTGTCTTTTTCTGTAGGGGCCATGGCGAAATAGGTAAATTAAAGTATAACTTACGAAACTGTGGAAACTTGGAAATGCTGTCAGACTGGCAGCAGCAACCTAGTTGAAAGAAAGGAACACACCAAAGGAGACAGGTGCGGCCTCTTTCCCCCTCACAAGCCTTGCACGGTGAAGATATAGCTGAAAAATTCGAAGTAGATATTAACGATTTGCAAAATATTGACAAATGGACTCTCCCGGGTTTCTGGGACCAAAGTTTGGGTAGGTTTTTGCTGGGAATTAACCTTACCCCCAAGGGAAGATGAAGAGAAAAGGAAAGCGAAGTGGGTTTAGGAATGAAGAACAAGCGTGGGTAAATAAGACGAGAGTCCAACACTAAGCAAACAAAATAAATTTAAATGAGTTAGTGACGAGTATCACTGCAAAGCCCGTGAATACTTAAAGTGGGTATGGACCTGGCCGTAGCTAAAGGGAAATGCGGCTGGAGCTTGAGCTATTTGCAAGCAAGCGGCGTTTGTGCTTTCCCTTCCCAGCTTAAAATTGGGTAATATGGGGAGGGAGGTAGTGTGTCAAGACAAAGAATGACAGATTTATTGTATATCCTTTCAAAGGAGTTAGGTTTAATCGACGGTTTTGAAAGGCGCAAATAATTTGAATTGGCCGTGATAAATTTAATTTTGGGTACTGTTGGATCTCCGTTAGCCCAACCAAATACTCCCAGAAAGGGAAGCGATGAAGCAATATGGATGGTTTTTATTAAGGATTTTAATTCTTCTTGATGAGTTGGAAGAATGCCAATTGTTGCACGTAAGATAAGTTAAGCTTGTAACCAGCGGAGTGCCGATTAAGAGTTCAAACCAGAGGAAAACTATGAATTTGGAAAACAAACCATGAGTTATAGAGAAAATCTCGATGAGCAGGAAGCTTGCCGAGCTAGCTATGCTCGCCTCGATGGCTTATTAGAATTAGTTATGAAAACTAAAAAGAGCTTTAAACAAGATTTTTGAAGTTTCCAGTTAAATGCCACAAGTAGCGAAACTTTAATTACATTTTAAGTAATTTTCTTAAAAGGACCATAAGCCAAGTAAGAGTTAGGGAAGACAAGGACCTGCCTGACCGTTATTCTCTAGGAATTTATATAACGAAAAAATGGAACTTAATTTATTTAACAATACTTAGAGTTGACGTAACAAACCATATAAAGCTGATTAAGATTACAAATAATAACGATGAACAATTTTAACATACCAAAGTCTGAGAATTAATACTAACAAATTGTAAATTTTTTAACGATGTTAAAGGGGATGCTAGTCTAAAACTTGCTTCGAGCACAAATTTGAATAAGATTTTATAGGTTGTGCAAAAAATAGCAAACTTTAAAGTTTATAACGAGAATTATACAGTAGATAATTAAAGCTATGACAGAGAATCAGGTACAATATATGCACTTTGAGAATTCCTATGTGGAAATCTTAAAGTGTGAACAAATATTAAATTTGAAATTATAACAAGAAAAGAGAGTTAAGAAGTTTCTACAACTTCTTGTATTGAAGCAGGGATCACGAGAAAAAATGGGGCCAATTACCCTTTTGTGAAACCTGGAAAAGGAGAGTTGGAAAACTCACTTGTGAGTAGAAATAATTGAATTCCTTAACAAAAGAGGAAAAACAATACGATTGAAGGTGTGTACTAGACACAGATTATACAGAAATTAATTCATTAAATGCGAAGCAAAGTTGGGAGGGCGCTTGATAACAAGCGAGGCCTCTTAGAAATTGACATAAGTTGCAGTTTAAACAGCTAGGTACATCAATACTTAAATTTAAAACTTAATTAGATAAAGTTAGTAAGGTGTTTAGGAAAAGGAAATAGGAACTTTAGGAGAAAGTTTATGGCCGTATTTAATGCTCTCGTTCGAACGCGACACGGATGGTTGTTGAATGGGCACTGTTATGCACTGTAGTCCGTTGAAAAGTTCACTATTGCAACAAGGAAAGTTTATCAGACGAAAAGTTATTGCAATTGTGGAGACCACTAGTTGAGTTTCAGTTGGAGAAAGTTTATTTCTTTAGAAATCCGTAGATTGTAGCTGAATGCAACGGAAAATCCCACGAAGGAAGACAAATTATGTTGATTAAAGGTTATACAACATTTCTCAATGAGGAAAATGTGTTCCCATATTTAAAGAAATACCAGGCTATTTCACTTGTAGAATGATAACTTGATGTAGAAAGTTCTAGAGCAATGATATCGGTTGAATTGGGCAAAACAACAAGTCCCCAGGAGGAAATCTGAATTCTATAGACAGTGGGTACTTTAAATTATCCCTCGGTGTGAGATAGTATCTCAGATAATCAGTACAAGAAGTACTTTTTCATTTTGAAAAGTTAGCTGAAGTAGCCACAACTAGATCAGGAAGATCTTTTGAAGGCAGATATTGCATCACATTTATCAATTTCATACTGTCTATAAAATCAAATGAAATGCTATAAGCAATTTAAAACATTTAAAACTTGTTGAAGAACATTGAAGTAGTACTTAGCTCATTTTGAAGAACGATGATGATCTGGATGACGGTTGACGTTAAAATTAAGACATGACATCTTGATTTAAAAGTGTCTCAAGTAGACAGGAGAAAAGCCTGAAGTAGGCTCCAACTGTATGGTTTGACGACTGGCTCAGAAGTGAGAGCTGCTCGACGAAGCACGAAGGTACCAAGGAGGGAGGAGGGTGGGGGAAACAGGAACATACCAATAAAATTACCAACCTAACAATGATACATTGCTTTCTTAGATATTAATTTTCTTGATGGAGTGATCTTCAAGGAGAAGCTAGCAGGCGATGATGACGACGTCTGGAGGATTGGAATGATGAAGAAGTCCTCTTGAGCATGGAGATGTTAGCTGGAGATAGCGACGTCATCTTGTGGCTGGATTGGGAAGGAAGTCCTCTTGAGCATAGAGATGTTGAGGAACTTCAGCAGTTAGCTGCTAGATGCCGCTAGGTTGATCATGGAAGATATATCTACAACAAACTTACAAAGAAAGTAAGCAAGGTGCTCAAATAAAAGAACAAGTAAGAAATCACTCTTGGTGTTTGAGAAAAAAAAAAGGGAAGAAAGACGTTAAGCAGCGAAGGGTAACTCTGTCTTACCGTGTATTCCAAAGAATACACTACCCTCCTTTCATTTTCACCCTATAGGTAGGCTATAATTGTGGGTCAGTGTGTAATATTTGTTTTGTTTGTTTTGTTTCATGAAAATAATTCTGTACGATGGCTAACCGCAAGATCACTCTCAAATATTTGACAGATGAAGAGGTGATTTATGAGTTACTGCTGCGTAACCTTCAAGTGCCCGAGGACACAGAGCAGACCAGAGAAAGCTTAGAATGTGCCACCGATTTTCATATTGCTGTACCCAAGCTGTCTGATGCCCAGTTCAAATTTGGTGAGTCCCAAGTATGTAATTCTGTGAAGGATATTGTTAATGTAGTGAATTTTTGTTTTTCTGAGGTTCAATGTAGCCCTGCTCATTTTGTGAAGTTAAATGCCCGTATTGAATATCTGAATATCCGTGTTGAAGAACATATTAGCTGCCCAAATTAGATTGGTAGAATGTGCCCAGAGGCTAGATAGCGTTAATTCTGTCAGTCAATGTGAGGATTTAATGAGTTCGGTCTCTGTCGGTGATCGTGACTTGAATATTTCTGCCGCTGTGGAGTCAGTGCCTGTGTCAGATAATGAAATGTATGTCTTGAGTAACGTTGGAAGTCAGAATGCAGAATCCTGGTCTTGTAATCATTAAGTTGGCCCCCCTGTTATGCAGACTGCTGGCGATCCAGCACATTTAACAGCTGGCAATATTGATTCTGGACAGAGCTCAGGTATTCCTGGTGATTTTCGAGCTGCTGAACGTAAAATTGTTGATTTTCTAAGCATTAATCCTTCTGTTAATGTTTCAAATGTCGAGAGACCTAAATCGCATGCTGGTGATGCATTTTCTTCACCTTCTACGATGCCCAATTCCTTGTTAAATTATGGTGTGCCAAACCCGAACGAAATTCAGGCTGAATCGAGGTCACGAGTTGGACAAGTGGTCCCTGAAAGTATTGGTACCTTGGGTTCGATGCCAGGTAATGCTGTTAGGTTTAATCTTCCTGTTGGTCCTGTGCCATTGACTAGTAGTAATTGTTCAAATTGTAATTCTGTGTCTAGTAATACTCGCGTAGGCGGTCCGCCTGCTTTTCCTGTTCCGTCATTTCAGTCATTGGTTAGTGTGGGTTATCAGCACCCCACATTGAAACAAAATTCCAGTTCTGAGAGTGCCGTAAATATTAATTCTGGTTTTCAAGGATGTCGTGGTGTCAATTCTAGTATGGGGCAAAACCCCGGTTCTTCTGTAAAGCCTAGAAACTACGATTCTGTTCTAGGGAATGCAACGTTTGGGATGCCAGGTCAAGATGGGTATAGTGACCACAATTCCAATTCTGTTTACTCTAAGGCTAGTTTTGGTCCCGTAAATCATCCTATTATGAATTTTATTTGTAAATTGTATGGTCGGAGAATGGACACTGTTGAAGAGGTTGTGGAGTTTCTCATGATACTGGTCGAAATTCATGAATGTGCAGTACAGTTCGGTGTAAGTGATAAAATGGTCTTTCAGCTGATATCTCCTCACACTTCTGATTTTGTTCGGACATATATAACTAGTGCAATATTGAATATTTCATGACCGAAGTGTTGAGAGTCTTCGTACCCGTGAGGTCTTTGGATTCCGTGAAAGGGCATTATCTGTATCGTGCTCAGTGTATGAGCGAACCTCTAAATCATTACTGCTACCTGACTTGACGGGAAGGGCTAGACCAAATGCTATCATAACCTAGGTTAATTAGCTTTAAGAGACTACACATGCTAAATCTAGTGTCAAGAAAACACACAAGAAAATTTTCATGACAATATATTAAGAAATGAAAATATTACAGAAAAATATGACAACATTAAATAATTTAAATAAATAATAGATTAAATAGTTAAATACAAATATGTAAATATGAGCGAGGAACCGTGGACATGATGACATTCACGAATGTCTAGTGAAATAACTAGGGTTACCTAAGTGAAGGAAAATAACAAGACCCCTTAAAGAAATTCAAATAAATTACCTTATATGTCCATAAGGACCTAGCTGAACGACATAGGTTCAATAAAATATTAATTATCCATTCGAGTCTTTAATCTTCCAAAATTAGTCAGAGCAGAAGGCTTTCACGTCAAGCTTAATTCCAATCCAAAACATGTCTACCCTTTTTTTTATAACAAATTCACTCGATAATTGTTAACCAGAAAAAAACGAACAACAACAAATAGAGCCGTGACCTATCAAACCAGACTTTACATGAAATAAAATACGTATCATAATAAGTGATACTTGACACGGAGTTCATAAGGAACTATACTAAGAGCCAAAGATATGGAGAAAAAGTACAGAAATTAGGTTAAGAATAAAATATCATTGCTCGGAGAAAAATATGACGTTCTGGACCATACAGACAAGGCAGGCCAGATACAAACGTTAAAATAAAATCCCTAGGAGTCTTAAACTAGAAAACACCATTTCGGTTACTGGAAAATAATTTAAATAGTTGATCATACATACCAAGCAGGCTACAGATACTATTTGAGGTTAGCACTTCACAGAAATAAACTGCAAAATATCATACAATATTAAGAAGTACACCAAGGAAACAAACACATCTTCGTATCAATATATCAATGAACAACTAGAAGAATAATCCAGTATCCGATGATGTATATATGTTACAAACCTTTCGAGTATTTCTTCCGTTAGCCTACCTTAAGGCGAGTTGCCAAGATACATTTCTACAAATTTAGAACCAAGTAAGAATGATCTGAAGTTCTTTTTACACGTAGGTACATAATTGAAGGTGTTTTAGACTGGGGAAAAATACCTCTAGACAGGCCGAAGCCAGTCTAGGGCCCCGTAAATATTAGATCGCGTGGAATCACATCGTGACCTTCCTAGTTCCAAGCAGAAAAACAATAATAATACACAACAGACGTCGCTATTGGTTACATTTTTTTGAAGTGTCGAATGGGTCGATAACCGGCCTGCGAGCACAAGGACACGCGCGCTATCTCTTGTCTCACTAACCAAACCAGTAAGTACGTCCACCACTACCAAGATGGCGCGACGTATTAGATTGAGTCAACACTGGTACAACATATATTCAACAGATGTCGGAAGAGAGTTTTTTTTACTGCAAGTCGGAGACATTTATATTTCCAAAGAGTAATCCAGAGTTCGAGCAATGTAGAAACGTATCAACCCTCCCTCCCTACGATAGTGGACAATGGTTCACTAATGTTCACAAGTTGTTGAGGGATAGGAAGAATAGATCGTCAAATTCTTTGCTGAAATGAATACTAAGTAACAGTTCATTCATTCAACATGATCAATAGTACACCACACTGGTCGTTCGCAGAGATAAGAGTCCATCAAATTCCCAGAAACCTGAAATTCCCAACATGCTTATAAGTTCAACATCTTACTTTGGGTAAATTCACAATCTGGACTTGTTTTTACATAATTTGAGAATACATATGTAATATCATCATCAGGTAGAGGGTGTCAAGTTCAATTCCAAACGAAGAAGATTTCCATCACGACGTCCTGGGCCCCGGACATACACGATAGTCTTCATTCTCCAATTTATATGCTCGAATCACCAACATTCTTGAACTGTAACCCAAATTCACTTGCGACAGCAATAGTACTAGAATTCTACTTAATGACTAACAATAAAAATCATACTTGGACACAAATTGGCAACAATTTTCAAAATAACATAAAATGGCGAACGGAACATACTCTTAGGTTTAAACAAGAACATCAGGGATAATAACATTTAAGAGATTCCTCGCTTTTACAAATTTCTAATACAATTTTATGACAAATTCCTTTTTGAACATGCGATAAATGAACCCTAAATATCCTCTTTTTCTGAGGGTCGCTGACTAATAATGTGACTGGAGTTAGAAAACTTACAACCCTGCATGGACCACGGAACCTAGTGATCAGCTTACCACTCTCCCTTGATCCAGGCTCCTTAAGAGCGAAGTTCTTAACATACGCAATGTTGTCAACCTGAATTGACGTTGGTTTACGTCCATCATTATACCTTCTCTGTAACTTTTCGTGGGCTACCTTCATGTTTCTCTTAGCCTTATTCCAAACACTGCGAACATTTTCAGGAATACTCTAATCGGGTAGAAGTTGATTAATAGACCAAAGGTTGTTAATAGGGGAATTGGGTACATAGGAGAACATTAGACTGAAGGGCGTGGTGCGATGCGATTCATGAACAGAAGTGTTGAAGGAATGTGTCAACCAAGGTAAACAATTATCCCACAACTGGTGATCATTATGGTGATACGCTATTAACGCCGCACGAAGGTTCCTGTTTACCCTTTCAGCATATGAACCTTTAGGATAATATGCCGTAGAAGTAACGTGGCATATAGACAGCTCGAAAAGATAATTACGAAAAACATGGGATTTAAAACATTTTGCGTTATCAGTAATCACAAATTGACTAGGGCCAAATGAAGCGAAAATTTCATTTAAACATTTTATTACTACTTGCGTTGTCGCTGATCTAGTTGGAACAATCCAGTTGAACCTACTAAAGCCATCAGTGCAGACTAATGCAAACCGGTTTCCCATTTTAGATAACGGCATCGGGCCGATAAAATCCACGAATAATCTTTCCATAGGTCTTTGAGAAATTTCGGAAGATAGCAAACCTACCTTAGTGTTTACCGAAGGTTTGGCTAGATTACAAGCCATGCAATTGTTTACCATCTTACGGATATCTTTGTCCATCCCTTTCCAAATAAAATTTTGCCTTATTTTCATCCTAGTTTTAAAAACTCCTAAATGACCTCCAATCGGAGATTCATGAAAATATTTAAACAATTCAGGAGCTAATACAGCAGGTAACACAATTTTTGGAATCCTATCATGACGAGCTAAGCAACATAGTACACCATTTCTTACAGAGTAAGGTTTAATAACCTCTCCCTGTTCGATTTTCCTAAGAACTTCTCCAATAAATGGGTCTTCCTTTTGATAATCTTTCACATCTCCGAACAACTTCGGACAGTTAGACAGAATTACAGTGTTTACGTTACAATCTAAAATTGCGTTATTGCACCTTCCTACATTTTCTTCAATTTCGGAATCCTCAGAATACATTCTACTGAGACAATCAGCTATCACATTTTCACCTCCACGAATGTGGCGTACCGAAAACTTGAACGAGGAAATGCGAGTAGCCCAGCGAGCTATTCTACTCATCTTCCTCGGTCTACCGAGAACCCAACTTAAGGCTTGATTATCTGTCTCCAACTCGAAAGGAACATGTTCAATATAAAGTCTAAATTTTTCTAAGGCATCCATTACGCCTAAAGCTTCAAGTTCATAGACGGAATAATTCTTCTCAGCATCTCATAAGGTACGAGAAGAGTACGCTATCGGCAACCTACCTTGTCCATGGTCTTGGAACAACACCGCCCCAACAGCTCGATTGGAAGCATCAGTTTGGACAATGAAGGTTTTGGAGAAATCAGGTATAGATAGAATCGGAGCATTAATTAGTGCTAATTTCAAATCTTCAAAGGCTGCTTCTTGCGAAGGTCCCCAAACAAAATCGACTCCTTTCTTTCTTAACATATTTATTGGAGCCGCACGATGAGCAAAATTACCAATGAATTTACTAAAATAGCCCAGCATCCCGATAAACCTGGCTACTTCTCTTACATTCTTGGGTGCTTTGAAATCCCGAATAGCTTGCGTTCTGAAATGATCAATAGAAACTCCTGATGAGGATACAATATGACCTAAGAATGAAATCTGAGGTTTAGCGAACGAAACCTTGGAAAGTTTTACCGTAAGTCCAGCTTTCTTAAAGCGAGACATTACTTCAGTTACATGTTTCAGATGATCATCGAAGTTTTCACTGTAAATTACAACGTCATCTAAGTAATGATAGACGAACTTAAATTTGATACCATCAAATACCATATCCAGAAAATGGTTTAGTATGGCGGCACCCGTAGAGATACCAAAGGGCAAACGGTTAAAATGGAAGAGGTTCCAGTCAGTAGAGAAGGCTGTTAAATGTTTAGATTCTTCCGCTAACGGAATTTGATTGTACGCACGATTCAAATCTAAAATTGTGTAATAGTTGGCACCCCTGAACCAAGTAAAACAAGATCTTAGGTCCGGAAGAGGTATGGACTGTTGGATGACCTTTTTATTGAGAGCACGGTAATCAACTACTGGTCGAAACTTGCCATCAGATTTTGGCACTAAAAATATAGGTGACGAATATGAAGAAGTAGATTTACTTATTATCCCCACTTCTAACATCTCATCAATCATGTCTTTCAAGATTTTCATTTTGGGAGGAGCTAACCTGTAAGGAGAAGAACGTACAGGGATGTTATCCGAAACATCAATCTTGTACTCTAAGAGATTGGTCATTCCTAACTTATCAGTCAAAACTTCTGGGAAGGAGGCACACACTTCACGAAGCTGAGCAGCTTTTTCAGGATTCAAATTTTCAAATTTAAGGTCTTCGATAGTGTCCGAACTAGATTTATCTCCGGAACAATTCACCCCAGAAAAACTAACACACGGTTTGAAATTAATCTTTAAATTAGGCTTGAATCGGAACCAACATGACCTAGTTCTAAGGTCTAACAACAATCCCACATGTGACATGAAATTAGCACCCATAACAACATGGCAAGACAAATTATTAGCAACCCAAAATTCATACTTCCACGTGAAATCAAAAATTCTTATTTTCAACTTAACCAACCCTAAAACTTCAAGGTTAGAGCAGTTTGCCGACACAAAATTATTTGATTGTTTAATAATTTTCCCAAATTTGCATACCGAACTCATATTTTCAAACCAACTTTTGTCTAAGAACGACTTTACACTACCAGAGTCAACAAGAGCAGTCACAGGTTCGTTGTTGACTAATATATCGATGAACGGAGAACAATGTTTGGATACCTCGGTTATCCTAGTACATAACCTCTCTCTTAGTTTGAGACCTTTGTCATCATCAAAATAATTATTTCCCTCCCTTAATTTCGTCACAATAGTATCAGAAGCATGACAATCCGATGAGGTCTCTTTATTAGATAGTCATTGATTTGGTCCTGGTCTCCTCGTACACCACCTAGCAATGTGATTATACGAAACACATATGTCACATCTTCTATCAGAGTTAGTTCTACGACGATCAGAACCCAAAGAATTTCTACCTCGAGCATAATTGCCTTGAAAGGAATTAGGCCTACTTTCAATTCGATATTTCGGAGTATTACCACCTTGGGATCTTAAATAATTAGGAGTAGGCGGAGGAATATCAGCAACTCTTAAAGAATCTGAATGTTTTACCTCTTCAGCAGCCAAAATAACCTTGTTTAGTTCAACATAATTCCTGGGCCTACCACACATAGTCAGGTACGATCTATACTCTGGACTAATGCCCTTTAAAATAGATGATACAATCTCGAGTTCAGTTAGTTGCACTAAAAATACTCTCGCATAACATTTAATATCCAAGAAATATTCATTTAATGATTCATCAAATCTCTGTACTCGATAGAAATACTTATGCATCAGTACACTCAACGCACGACTGGGGAAAAAGGAAGATAAAATATCTTGTTGAAAGTGATTAACCGAATAACGACGTCTCATAGCAATGACTAATCTTTCTCGCAACGGTCCGGTAGTGTAGGGGAAAACCAAATTAAATATTTGACTATCTGAACACCCAAAAACTTCAGCGTTATCACATAAATCAATGAATTGTTTTAAAAATTTCACCAATTGGTCAATATCGTTACCATTACACATCTGTAGACACTGAATACATGAGGTTAAGGGATGGGGTACGCTCCCAAACTTGATTCCCATATTTAAATTTACACCAGAAGGTATACCATGGTTGTGCGATGCATTAGAGTTAACATTAAAATTAGATTGGCATGCTAGATTTCCACCATTAGGCCTAACATCAGATAAATTACCACCCACATTATTATTTGCAGAACCAGAAATAGAAATGTTACTAAAGGAAGCATGCAAATCATCAAAATTTTCATTGGCAGTGTTCGGTGGAACTGATTCTGTTCGCATATGGTAGTTGGCAGGCCTGGCTTCCCTGTTTCTGCCTGACATTAGGTTATTTTGATCATCATCGTTAAACATGGTGGTGGGCTCGACAGGTAATGACAATTGCTCTGAATTATTAACTAAATTGCTTTCAACACTGATGGTATCAATTATTTCACAACGTTCACTTACAGAAGGAACCCCATCAATAGAATACACAATCGGACTTACTCTATCACGATCGACATTATTAGGAAACAACTTAAAAATGCACTCGACAAGCTTTGCACGAAGGGAAATTAATTCTATGTGAAAATCAGGATCTTTTTCCTGCCGAATTTTAATCAAATCATGGAGACGATAATACCAGTGTAACGCACGCACCTTGAATCTATTTAATTGAGAAGAAGAGGAAGCACTATTATTATAAAGGCAATCATACACATGCAATAAGCCTTCCAGAGATGGTATAATTATAGACTTACCCAACGCCCAGTCTAAATCGTCCCAGGAAGGGATATGTATAGGAACATCCGGCAATGATTTCAACAAAAGCAGATCAATTTCCCTATGCCCAGATGGAGTACGGCCTCTCACAATCAGCTCGTTTCCAATTTCCTCCTTATTTAGACAGGAAGCTGATCTCAAGGTTCTTGGTTCCATTTGTTGCCGGTTGACATGAAATAGAAAATATCACAATTATTAGTACAGAATAGATTAAACTCATAAGCCTGAAAAACCTCCTATGCCTTCCCCAACTCCAAACTCAACATGACAGTCTCTCAAACAAATTAAATGTGGTATACCGGAACCACGCTCTGCTACCACTATGCTACCTGACTTGACGGGAAGGGCTAGACCAAATGCTATCATAACCTATGTTAATTAGCTTTAAGAGACTACACATGCTAAATCTAGTGTCAAGAAAACACACAAGAAAATTTTCATGACAATATATTAAGAAATGAAAATATTACAGATAAATATGACAACATTAAATAATTTAAATAAATAATAGATTAAATAGTTAAATACAAATATGTAAATATGAGCGAGGAACCGTGGACATAATGACATTCACGAATGTCTAGTGAAATAACTAGGGTTACCTAAGTGAAGGAAAATAACAAGACCCCTTAAGGAAATTCAAATAAATTACCTTATATGTCCATAAGGACCTAGCTGAACGACATAGGTTCAATAAAATATTAATTATCCATTCGAGTCTTTAATCTTCCAAAATTAGTCAGAGCAGAAGGCTTTCACGTCAAGCTTAATTCCAATCCAAAACATGTCTACCCTTTTTTATAACAAATTCACTCGATACTTGTTAACCAGAAAAAAAACGAACAACAACAAATAGAGCCGTGACCTATCAAACCAGACTTTACATGAAATAAAATACGTATCATAATAAGTGATACTTGACACGGAGTTCATAAGGAACTATACTAAGAGCCAAAGATATGGAGAAAAAGTACAGAAATTAGGTTAAGAATAAAATATCATTGCTCGGAGAAAAATATGACGTTCTGGACCATACAGACAAGGCAGGCCAGATACAAACGTTAAAATAAAATCCCTAGGAGTCTTAAACTAGAAAACACCATTTCGGTTACTGGAAAATAATTTAAATAGTTGAACATACATACCAAGCAGGCTACAGATACTATTTGAGGTTAGCACTTCACAGAAATAAACTGCAAAATATCATATAATATTAAGAAGTACACCAAGGAAACAAACACATCTTCGTATCAATATATCAATGAACAACTAGAAGAATAATCCAGTATCCGATGATGTATATATGTTACAAACCTTTCGAGTATTTCTTCCGTTAGCCTACCTTAAGGCGAGTTGCCAAGATACATTTCTACAAATTTAGAACCAAGTAAGAATGATCTGAAGTTCTTATTACACGTAGGTACATAATTGAAGGTGTTTTAGACTGGGGAAAAATACCTCTAGACAGGCCGAAGCCAGTCTAGGGCCCCGTAAATATTAGATCGCGTGGAATCACATCGTGACCTTCCTAGTTCCAAGCAGAAAAACAATAATAATACACAACAGACGTCGCTATTGGTTACAGTTTTTTGAAGTGTCGAATGGGTCGATAACCGGCCTGCGAGCACAAGGACACGCGCGCTATCTCTTGTCTTACTAACCAAACCAGTAAGTACGTCCACCACTACCAAGATGGCGCGACGTATTAGATTGAGTCAACACTGGTACAACATATAGTCAAGAGATGTCGGAAGAGAGTTTTTTCTTTCACTGCAAGTGGGAGACATGTATATTTCCAAAGAGTAATCCAGAGTTCGAGCAATGTAGAAACGTATCAATTACATCATGGACACATCTAAATTTGTGAAATTGTTTGGATTGGATATGCCAGAATCAGAAGTTTTGTAACTGATTTAGACTGGTGCAACTCCGGAATTTCGAAATTGTCTGAGTGTTGGCACTCCTACTGCTCCAGTCTATGCTGCGTGTACATGAGAGGAATGTGCATCGCAGACTATAAGTAGTGGTAGTGACGAGTGATGTGGTTTCTCGGTCCTTGCGTAGTAACAGAATCAAATACATAAGTCGGTGAATCAGTCACTCATTCCCAACGCCACACTGGTTTCAGAAAAGACCCATGTTAGCAGTATTGGAATAGACGAGAATGTCAGGTAACACGGCGGGCTGTCGACAGGCTTCTCAATTCTCGCCTGCTCCTACCCTGCCTCTGCTCTTCCTCCCGCAAGTTCACAGAGCTTGGAAACGAGCAGTACAAGTACCGTTGGTGAGCTTTGCGAGGCTGCTATTTTGGTTGAGTCCGTGCGCTCTGTGGATTTCTTGAGGTATGCTGCTTGGGCTGCACCTCCTGGTGTTAATCCTGTTCGACCCCCGTCTGGTTCAAGTAATTTCAACCAAAATCCTAACCGAAACAATGTCAGCAATAATTCTAACCGTCCTGTGAAATGCTACGGGTGTGGTCGCTCCGGTCATATTCAACGTAACTGTCAGGTGAAGAAAAGTAATTGACGGGTTGGGAACGGACATCGTGGTATTCATCCTGCCAAGAACTTATCGGGTCCTTTGAAGAACGAAATGGCGCAGGACGATGCCAAGCCTTTCGGAGATAATGGTGTCTGTTCGAGGATTTCTAAAATGTTATTTTGCCTTCCCCCATGGTTGAAGTTTCGATCAATGGTGCCTTTGTAATCGCCTTGATAGACTTAGGAAGAGCTGCATCTTTGGTCAGTGAGAATTGGTACTTGTCCATGAAACAAATCTGTAAATTGGGGAATTTGTCTAAAGTCAATGTTGGGTTAGTGTCAGCCAACGGTTCCAAATTGGACGTCCTTGGTTCTGAAAAATTTAAGGTGCGTATTCACAATTTCACTTGGAAATTTTCATTTTGGGTAGTAAAAGATTGATCTTGTCCTCTCATTCTTGGAGCTAATTTTCTTGGTCACACCGGTCTGTTGTTAGACATGCAACATAAGTCGTTTTGGTTTAGGTTTTGTACTGAGGTAAAATTAAGGTTCTATTCTTCTGATGTTTCTGCTATTGGTGCTCACGATGTCAATGTTGACACGGAGCCCACCTTGTCTGCCGGAGTTGAATCTTTGGATCTAAGCAATTTGTCTGACGCTCAGGCTAAGGTAATTCGTGATTTGTGTGGGTGTTATCCTGAAGTGTTTACCGACGAATTGGGAATGACTAGTATTTTGGAATATAAAATAGAAGTTACCGATACTCTCCCTGTAAGACATCCTCCTTACCGTCTAAGCCCACCTAAGATGATGGAACTGAAGAAGATAATTGATCAAATGTTAGCCGATGGAGTGATCCGACCCTCCACGTCAGCTTATTCGTCACCCATGTTTCTTGTCCCGAAGCCCAATGGTGGTTTTCGACAAGTCCTGGACTACCGCTGGTTAAAAAAAAGGTCGTCTTAGAATCCATCCCTCTTCCTGACCTGCACAGCTGTTTTTCTTGGTTTAAAAACGCTAAATACTATAGTCTCATCTATTTAAATCAGGCGTACTATCAAATTCCTTTGTCTGAGGAGTCTAAACACCTCACTGCGTTCGCCACGGACTGGAACCTTTTTGAATACTGTAGGTTACATTTTGGTATGTCTACAGGGGGCGCTGTGCTCAGTCGGCTTCTTGATCATGTGTTTTCTGGCATTAAATTTGACTATCTGTATCATTACCTGGACGACGTCGTCATATATAGTGAAACGTTTGAAGATCATGTGCACCATCTGCATGAAGTTTTTGAGAGATTAAAATCTGCTGGTCTAACTGTAAAATTGTCTAAGGTGTCATTCGCTAAACCTAAGATTGCTTTTCTTGGGCATGTCATTTCCGCTGATGGTGTTTCGGTCGATGACTCCCGAACCCAAGGAATCAGAGATTTCAAACCTCCTAAGAATGTAAAAGCTGTGGCCCGTTTCGTGGGAATGATTGGGGTTTACCGTAAATTTATTCCAAATTTTGCACAACGTGCATTGCCACTTAACTGTCCACGTAGGTCTGGTGTGAAGTTTGAATGGGGTCCGTCGCAGGAGGCAGCTTTTGAGAATTTGAAGGAGGTGCTCCTGTTCTTGCTGTCCCGGATTTCAGTAAGAGGTTCATCATTCAGACTGATGCTTCTCTAGGTACTGTAGCCGCCGTTCTGCTACAACACAGTGAGCTAGGTAGACGTCCTATTTGTTTTGCTTCTCGAACTCTTTCCCCAGCAGAAGCCAATTATTCTGTATGAACTGGAAGGCCTTGCAGTCATGTTCGGAATGGAGAAATTCTGTATGTTCGTTGAGCATGTTCCGTTTGATCTGGAAACTGATAACCAGGCCCTGAGCTGGGTGCTAGCTAAAACCAGGACCACTCTTCGCATTGCTAGGTGGGCAACCAGAATTTCATCCTTTCAGTTTACTGTCCGTCACATTAAGGGTTGTGAAAATGTCGGTGCTGACTCCCTTAGCCGCATGTATGAGGACGTTCCTGGTAGGTGTGAAACTCCGTCTGAAGAGTCAGTTGTAATCGGAGCAAATTCTTCTCAGCACATGCTTGTGAATTCACCATTGTTGTTCAGAGAAATTGTTGTGCACCAAAAAGAAGATCCTGTTTTGAGTAAGTTAATTGTCAAATTGAGTTCTGGTGAAGAGATTAAGCCTTACACCTTAAAATCTGGGGTGTTATGCTGTGTAGCTAAGCGCGATAAGAAGCCTAAGGTTGTATTGCCTGCTCAGCTTGTAAATGGCATGCTGAAGTATTTTCACGAGTCACCTGCTGGAGGTCATCAGGGGATTTTTAAAACAAGACAGAAGATCAGACAGTCTTTCGTTTGGAAGGGCCTCGATAAAGATGTGAGGAGGTTTGTACTGGGATGTCATAGTTGCAATGTTACCTGCTGTTAGTGGTAAAATTGGTAAGTTGGCTTCCGAAACTGTATCCAGACCCATGGAAAAGCTGTATATCGACTTCGTGGGCCCGTTTCCAAGGTCCAGGGTGGGAAACCGCTTTGCTTTTGTCTGTGTGGATGGTTTTTCCCGGTTTTCATAGATTTTTCCCACAATAATGTGTAATTCATTTACTGTCATCAAGTGTTTGAAGGTGATTTTTGCTTCTTGTGGCCCTTGTCAATATATAGTTTCCGATAATGCTAAAGCTTTCCTTTCTCATCAATTTAGAATTTTTTTATTTGACTACTCTATCTCCCATATAACTACCAAGCCGTATTACCCTAACCCTAGTCTGGCTGAAAGGGTTAACCGCAATTTGAGAGCCGCGTTTATCGCCTAGCATCGAGATAACCATGCCAAGTGGGAGTCATCATTTCACTGGCTAGCTTATGCCTTTAACACCACTGAGCATGAATCGCACGGTAAGACTCCTTTCTCTCTTATGTATGCGTTTATGCCAAATTCCCTTTTAACTAACTTATGGTCGCTTCATGATCTTCTGCCTGACCAGCCCTGTCCTGAACTTGTTAGGGAAATCTGGAAAGAAGCCAAGGCAGCTTTCAAGATTTCGCACGATAAGCATGCCAAGAGACACAACTTGGGTCGTAAGGAAAGTGGATATTCTGTCGGAGACCTCGTGTATGCGAAGAACTTCTGGCCGAAGGCCCCTGGTCATCAGGTATCAGGAAAGCTTCAACCGAAATTTATGGGACCCAATAAAATCTTGTCCTTCCCGAGGTGACCGTGTTGTTGGAAGATCGAGTAAGGAAGCGCGTTTTCAGGACTCATTTATCATATTGTAAGCCTGCTGGCGAACGAGAAACTGAGAGGTTAAAAACTGTGAATTTGGAATGTTTCATTTCCTGTGGATGCGATGTTGTCGACACCTGTTGGACGGGGGATGACCCAGCTGTTCCGCTGAAGTCAATCTGTTATGCTATCTTTTGTAGTTCTCATGAGTAACTGTTGTCTGCTCCTGTTGGTGGTGTCTTGTCTCATCGTGTTTTCGGGTTGTGTGATTTTGGAAATTTTTCTTAGAAGTAACATTGATGCAAATTTTGTTAATTTGGTATATGATTTTGGAAATGTTGTGGGAGGTCTCAGGGTGATTCTGAGTCTGATGTGCTGTTCCGTTGTTCTGGCGTGTTGGTTTTGAAATTATATTATTCTGAACTACCTTGGAGCTGCAATTTATGGTGTGTTGAGGGTGTATTTAGGTGGGTTGGTCAGTGGGTTCTTTGAATTGTGCAGAAATGTTCTGTTAGACTGCTGACTTACTAATATTGTCTCAATTTTCGAGAGTTGTAGGTTGGAAATACATTTTGTGCGAACCTCGTTACTTTGGGTGTGATTTCAGTTTGGGGGAGCTTCAGCTGTTGCGCTGAATGCTCTACCAAGATGTCGGTCAGCTGTTCTGTGCATTTGAGTTGGATCAGACTGAAGTATTGGATGTATATATATTTTTTTTTGGGGGGGGGGGGGGAGATATTTCAAGTTTGTGATCTTATTCTCGTTCCGTGTTAGGTGTGTATTCTTTGGAGATATTAACTGCCCCGTGCCTTTTGTAATGTATCATTTACCACTCCTGTGGATTGTAATTCTGTGAAACGTTTCGAGACGCAGAGGCTGTGGGAAATTGTTAGGTTGGAAAATATGTGAATTTGGGGACATTAACTGCCCCGTGCCTTTTGACGTGTATCATATGACGCACGTCGGTGTTCATTGTAGTGCTGTAGAATTCTGTTAGTCGTTTCGGGAGTGTTTGAGTGCGGATTTTTTGGTGTTTGTGTTTTTTTTGTGGTGGACCATGTTAACTTGGGTGAGTTTGTAGATATGGTATTATGCTAATGTTGTGCTCATTTTGGAATTTTTTCAAGCTATGTGCTTTGGTTTGGAATTTGTACATTCCTGTTGGTAGTAATGAGGTACAGCCTGTGTACTAGGTTGGTTGTTGTTGAATTCAGTGTCTGCTTGGGTTTCGTGCCTTGTGGTAGCAGTTTGAACTGGTTGTCATTTGAGAAGATTTGTTTTTGAGGTTGTAAATTTAGGGTGTTGTTTTTGGCTATGGGACGTAATTCCTTGTTTGGATGTAGTCACTTAGGTGTCCTGAGTTCGATTGCCACCCTCTGGTAACTGTTGTGAAGTCGATGTTGTAATTTTGGTAAAGTTTTAGTGGAATTAGCATTGGTCGTAGGTGAGTGCTGAATCTAAATGTGGTCCCCATGGTTTCTTGTCCTGTTGCTGTCTCCGGCGTTCCTCGTTTGGCCACCGAGGGCGGTTAGGGGCAGTAACTTGCGATATGAGACAGGGGCTTTCGTTCTTATGTAATTGTATTGTGTTTTACTGGGACGATCCAAGGTTGAATGGTTTGTATGTTGTGTAACTATTTTAATTTTGTCTTGCTTTCTCTGGTGGTTCTGAGTTAACATATTGCGTGAGGCCCATCTAGTAGATTTAGTAAATTTTCAATTGTTTAACTGTTTTGGATGGGAAACTAGCTACTCCCTTTTGGTAGGTTCCCTGTAAACTTTGGGTTTCCGTGGCTTTGTTAAGTCATTTCTGTAAAATAACTTAAATATTATGTAATTGTCATTGTTTTTGGAAGTTTTTTATTAACTTCTGTGCTTCGGTAAAGTGGTTGCCCTTTCCAGTGAATTCTTTCCGTGGTCCTTTTATTAATCCCTGAACTAAACTGACTTCCTGTGAAGTATCCCTATTTCGACATAAACACTTCAGTGAACTTCGTGCACTACAGAACCAAATCCTCGCGTGAATTTATTTTTCACCCAATAATAGGGTGGTATAACTTTGCTCAATGCTAGCTTGCTAGCCCGGAGCACCCGTTCCCTATAAGGGAATCTCAATGTGAACTAAGGTTGTGTGGTAAGAGGCAACGTGCTGGTCCCTGTCCCGGGACGTCAACCTGGACTTGTTGCTGCTGTACTCATGTATGTTTCAGCCGGGCTTCCCCTATTTGGCTGGAGTACTCCCAACCTAGGCCTAGGGTTGGAGGTACCATACAAGGAATGTTGGCGTTTTCTATCTCAGGGTCCTACTCCAGGATCTGCTGGCGGCTCTTGGAGGGGCCCTTCCACTGCCAAGGTGCCTAGCTGTTCACCATGTTTTCAGCGCATCTCCCATGGGGAAGTTTCGGGGGTGGAGGATGTGCCAATTGCATTGTCACAAGGAACTAATTGACATTCAAACCCGGGAGGCTTTATTTCTTCCAACCTTGGACCTGAACCTTGCAAAACCCTGGACTTGTATTTGTGCATCCCTGCAGATTGTGTAACCTTAAGGGAATTAAGAAAACCCTTGTTCCCCCTACTATTTATTTCCCAAATCCGGAATTGGACCATCAACTGAACTTTGTGTACCCCTACTAACAGTGGACAGCCCTGTGGGAAAAGTGAAAAGCTTCAATTCTCACGCTAAACTTGCAGAGTCGTCAACCAACCGGCAACATTGCATTGGGCCAATGCGCAGTAAACCACTACGCTTGGCAACGCTCAGTTGGTCAGTAACCAATGATGCCAGCTTGGAACAAATTGCACTCCATTGTGTGCTCGGCAGCCCGAATCGTTTCGTCCCCCTGTTAGATTGGCTGAACTGTGTGCGAGTAACGCGTTTGGCGCGTAAGTGCCGAACTGAAGCAGAAAGGAGCTCGATCGGCGTGATTACAGCAAGGACTGTTACACAGTCGAGTCATGTTGTGTTGGGCTCCGGGAAGGCGCCTCGTGTTCTTCCCGGAGTCCCAAGAAAATAAGGTAAAGCTTTGAAGATAACATTTTGGAAAGGGCACAATTTATGAAAGAACAGCGTGTGCGATTATTGCGTTTCCTCAAGAAAACTTCCGAGAAAAAACTAATTTTCAAACATAGCGTCACTTACTGCGTGTGATATTTTCTTAAGCTACGAGACTAACTTATATTTTGTCTGCGGACAATATTACAGCTTTCTACTCTATTTTGTGTGTATGTTGTTATGCAATTTTTCGATGTATTTTTGGGCTGGGAAAACAGTTAGTTTTTTGGTTCTTGAAGTAGGGATGGAAGGGGGGGGGGGGTGCCTCGTGGTCTTAACCTTTGTTAGGCAAGTCAGCGTTCCCTTAGATAATTCGATTCTAGGCTGGCGAGCCGGACAGTTCAGTCGCACTAAGTGGCTCTTAACCTCTAACATGTAACACCTCGGCTTTTAGATTTGTTACAGCATCTTCTAATTATTATCTTGCTTGTTCCCGGGGAACATTTCTTGTATATTTACTGAACTTTATTTGTGTTTTTACTTAACATTTCTTGTGAATTTTGAATTTCTTTACGCATTCCTGATCGCGTGTAGTCATGGGGATTCAAGTCCATGCTTGTACTTCAGAAACGGATTTTGTTCCGCAAGTTGTTTTCACCTCTCGTATTTGCGTTGGGTTCTGACACATCTTGCCTTTGGGGTTTTTCATTATATATTTCTTTTATTTCGAGTCAGGCTAGGATTGGTTTATTTTAGTATGCCTGTATGTGAAATTATTTAATATGCCCTTGTTTCTTGTGTACCCATTGTGTATGGATCTAGTTTAATTACATTTTGTCAATGTTACCCTTCATTCTTTTATTTCCATGCATGCAGTCAACTCCTAACCGGACCTCTGGTTATGCACCAGCCGTCCACTCCACAGGTTTAAGCCTGAAGTCCCATTAGGGCACCGCTCAACTCTGAACCTCTTGGCGAATGTCCAAGGTCCAAGGTGAGGGAAAGAGTGGCTCACTTACCAAAGCAGCACTTCCTTAATTTTTATTGGCTTTTTCAGTGGGTGGGGGGCCTGGAGCCCCCTCAGCACCCCCCCTTATATACGCCCCTGCCGGCACGTGAAAATGAGTATCTTTCTTGTACTATACATTTCTGTGGTTGTAATGGCTGCGTGGATAGTATCTCGGTCTGCGAATCATGAGGTCTCAGATTCGAACCCCAGTCCCGGCAATTATTTTTGCTACCGGATCATCGATTTAAACGATATATATCATAACAGTATGAGTCATTTTAACAGAATCTACATGAAATTACGATTTATCTAATTTTAATTACAATAGTTTGCACCAAGCAGGAGTTGGGAAATTTGATTGTATTGAACATTATTGCTAGTAGTCTATATATAGGATAGAGACTATGGTTTCATTTCTCCTCTTAATTTACAATATAATATGTGATGTTTGTTCAAACAAGTGTGACAGTGGCATATCTCCAATTCAAGTTATACATTCATCATAGTACCAGTATGAAAACGGAGCGTAAATTAACATTTTAAGAATGTCCTAGCTGTGTAGTATACGAGTAGGATAACATGTCAGATGACTTCACATACATTTCATCTCAGATGTCAGATGTATGCGACTACTGTAAGGCTGATATCTTTTTTCCCGTAGAATATTATAATGCTTAGTTTTCCAATAACTCGCGTAGCTTTAAAATTTTGGATTATACTTGAATAGAATTTACGTAGACTCTCATATACTTAACTTCAATACCGTTCACTTTATATTTCACTTCGTCTTAATACATGTAATAGTTCGTTTGTAGCTTCAGAAATATTCTAAGTTAATTTCCCTAGTCGTATGACTTCACCGTGGCTTTAATACTGCTTGGCCGACGCTGGTCGCGGACTCTCCGTCAACTCAACTCTCACTTCCCCGCACTCAGATTTCCGCTAGACCGACACGTATGCACTGTTCCAGCTTTCGTGATAGAAGACCCTGATCGAAGGCAGTAAGGCGCTTCTCCCCTCCTTATCAAACTTTGATAGCGTCCTTCTCATAAATTGGTGGCTAAATTGTAGGTTTACTTCACATGCAAAATGTCTGCGTTACATTTGATTTCAATTCAACATCCCTTTCATCTTGGCATGTCTATTTTTAAATCCCATTTATTTTATGTCCTCTAATTACTTTTAAAAGAATTCCAGAGTAATTACTACCTGGATTTGTAAGATTCTGATTTTCTGCGAGCCTGTCACATGATTTCTTTGTCTTTATTTCGACTTCGCTGTCGCGTGTCAGCCACGTGCCTACTTGCATCTCCCCTGCTTTATTCGCGTGACCCGTTTGGAACTGGTTCTCGCTTGAAATCGTGCACTTTCCAGTTGTACAAAATCGACATTATTACGATTGTATAACTTTCATTTATACAAAATCTTACTTTTCTTCTCTAAAAAATGAGCCGATATAATTCTTTCCTCGCGTCTGCTTGACTTCCTAGCTCTACTGAATGCTTGTCTGAGAAGCGGGATGTCGATCTACACCCTTTAAATGAAAACATAATAATATTATATTATAATTGTCACGCGAGTACAGTTCTATCCTCGCCTCGTGACTTACTCTGAGTTCTTTAAATAAAGGTTCAGTACCGTTCTTGATTCTCTAAATAGAATAACGTTTCCATCAGTCATCCGGTTACACTGTGCAACATTCCAGGTTCTACCAACCAGCCACCTGGTTTCTATGCATATGGTTCAAGGTTCTCAGATAAATATATGTTCCAACGGAATGTGGAACGGTACAGAGCTGGGACAGTACAGCAGCATTTCCCAAAATGTATTGAGCCCGTGTTTTCTGTGTGATCGAATCTGTAAAGTCACCTCTATCATCTAGCAACGAAGCCAGTGCTATTTTGAGCCTGAGTTACTAAAAATGTTTTCTTTTCACGCCGCGCGTACTATGTGGGAATATTGGAACGCGAGTTTGGACAGCCCCTGAAATATTATCAGCCGGAACATTAGGGAAATGGCCGATCCAAGATGACAAGTTGTACCGTGAGCGCTTAGCCAAGGCCGCGCAATAAGGAAAGAGATACGCCACGTGACTACGAAGGGATGAAAGATTTCGAACGGAGAGCGGAGTTTCTTTTTATTTCTATGGCTTATTAAAATATTCAGGTTGAACGCATATATGTATCCCTAACGACTGAAATTTGCAAGCGAAAGGTTTTACCAGCCTTTCCGAGGATTTTCCACGTATCATTACTATAAATCTGAGGACGTCACGAAAAATTTTTGCTTGGCGAATAAGGAGACATCACATGGCAAATATGGGGACAGCGGAGCGGAAGCAAGCATACGCACGCGAGAGGGCTTGTGAAGTGGACGGCCGAGATTTGGAGAGTGGTTCTTGTGACGTGAAAATTCACAACTTGTTCGGACTGCGATCGTGCGCGGCTTATCGTAACGTGACTTGTACAAGTGTTACGGGGTACAAACTGATTGAAGCCTGTGCTTTATGCGGCCGGAGTTAGTGCATTTCTTTTGCTCTGATGATACAGGAGTACGTTCAAATGCCAATGGACAAACATTTCATAAAATTAACTATCTATTGCAATCACGGCATTGTGCGGTATACATGAAACTTCGTAGCGAAGCAAATAGTATAGTCATATTGGACCATTTTTACCTACGAGGGTTACTCAAAAGAACACAGATGGAATTTCTACTAGTTTTGAAATTATTATTCAACATAGCAGCGAGGGCAAGAAATATGACTGGTTCACATAATGGTCTCGTCATGAAAGTGTAATTTGATTAAGGGGGTACCGCGATGAAAGATCATGGAGAATTGGAGCATCTTGATGACATAAAAATGGTAGCCCACAAGAGAACTTCCGAGATTACCTAGAACTGCCATAGAATAACCTTGCGAGTGGAAACATCGAGGTCATCTACCATCATCTTAGCTAGACAGAAGAAGATGAGGGGCTTTCTTAGCCTACGTATCCAGTGGAACCGAATTCGTTTTACGAGGAGAAGTGTGGGGTCCTGATAGCCAGCTGTGGACGAGGAGAGCTGTAGCCCTGAGGGATGGCTATTCCAGGAATGCCAAATACGGTATCATTCCCGTATTTCCTTTCAACGATAACCGAATTTGACTGAAGGTAAAAGACGTCTCACATTACTTAGTTTGGCATGATTAGAATGGGAATCATTGGGGCCCATTTTCTTGGAATTTGTTATGTTTTGTTGTTGAAAATTTTTGCATATGAGTCGATTTCAGGTCTGGATTCGCTTGATGTCATAGTGTTTTGAAAATTTTCTCACCATAGTAAATTCGTTTTATTTTGTCGTCGTAACTTATTAACGTTAAAAATCTTGGAATTAAATTAATAATTATTAGTGTTTAATCAACTCCGATTAAATTTTTCCATTTAATCGTTGCTGATTTTGGTCATGAGTTGACTTTTCGGATTTTGATATCCGTTGATTTCAAATGTTTGCCACTTTTTTCTTTGTTTTTGTAATCGCTATTTGTAATTTGGCAGTATTCACGATCTGCGGTGGCGCGGCAGAAATTTGTTTAAAGTGACGGATAATTATTTGCAATGATCAACCATGAGAATGTCAAAAATATAACTTAGTAATAATTTCTTATGAAGCACGATGAATAATTGCAATTAATTAAATTATTAAGTTAATCATTTATAGTAATACTAGTTGTTACCCGCGGCTTCTCCCGCAATAACATTTGGAATCCCGTTATAACATTAGTTATATAGATTTTTCCTGTAGTGGAAGATAATGACGGCAACACGGAGCGTTGAAATTGAAAATCGGGTGCAATATCCGACGGTGAGGTTTGATTTAAGGCAGGTCCCCTAGCCTACTGCCATGTCTATCGAGAGTGTTTTTAACGCCTAAGCACTTCTCGGTAAACTACATTTCTGGTCTTTCTCTCAGGCTGTAGAATGACTAAGCCACCAGGAGAACTGACTCTAGAGCATGCCACGTCCAATTGACCATGTGCGAAACAGTCACTTCTCAGATCCACACCAGCTACTTTTAAACTCTGCCCCTGAGCCTTGTTAATTGTCATGCCGTAGCAGACTTTCAAAGGAAACTGCAGACGTTTGAATTGAAAATGATAGTCTGATGGGATTAGAGGAATGCGGGGTATGAAGACAGTTTCGCCTTGGCCAACACCTGTAAATATGGTGGCTTCAATCTCAAATTTATGCAGAGCTTTAACCTGCAGCCTGGTCACATATTTACTGCATGCTTTACTCATTGCATCCTTCAGATGCACATATTCCTCAATTCTCAACTTTTTCTAATTGATGCGAATCCAAAGTAGTCTCTCTGTCTCCTCTGCATCTCTATTTACTTCTGGGTGGCTCTTTGTATATTTGGCCACTGCATCCCTATTTACTTCTGGGTGGCTCTTTGTATATTTGGCCACTGCATCCCTATTTACTTCTGGGTGGCTCTTTGTATATTTGGCCACTGCATCCCTATTGACTT
This sequence comes from Meconema thalassinum, assembly GCA_946902985.2. Classification (NCBI taxonomy): domain Eukaryota; kingdom Metazoa; phylum Arthropoda; class Insecta; order Orthoptera; family Tettigoniidae; genus Meconema; species Meconema thalassinum. Next base: position 1,217,459,679 of record OX336388.2, read on the forward strand.
TCTTATTGCTTTCAACATACTTCTTAAATGCCCTAAGGTTTACTTCAGGATGTTCTTTCGCGTATTTGTTTACAGCTTTATTTAATTGTTTTTACGGATGTTGTTAGTAAATCATTTTGTACGTTTTGAACCTCTATTTGATTTAGTTTGAGGCACTGACTCGAGGAGGATTTTCGCGGTAGAAGGAGAAGATGATAATGAAGAAGGCTGAATGAGAAGCGGGTATTCACATTGTAAAATTGTAGGCGAGAATGGCTCGTAAACATCAAAATGTCCCTGCGTGAACTCTCCCGTAAGCCTAAACCTTTTAATTGAAGCTGCAGAACCATACGTATTTCCAGTTCGGAGTACACAATTACAGTAGACCTGGAATTGGAAAGGATAAATCTCTGCCGCTACTTGCAATTCGAATGATGTGCCGTATGTGTAAGGCATAGACATAACAGATACATATTCGGCCTTGTTTATGTAAGGCTGGCAATCTCGTGTCATAGAATACACCTGTAGTCTTTCCCAGTTGTTATTGGCGTCTCTGACAATGTCAGCACGCACTGTACGTGCATGTGATATGTTGCCATACATTGCGTAAGATAGAGCAGAGAAGAGACAGGCACCATCTCCGGGAAATTTATAGACTTGGTGGGGAACTTGTGTGCCATCTACCTCTAACATTTCTACTGCAGCCATCGTGACAACAATCAATGAGAAGCAAATACAAAAAATAAGAAGAAGATGAAGAATCTCCCTTGAGTAATAAAAAAATGGAATACATCAAACGTAAAAACAGATCTCTACTTTAAAAACCTGATAAATGGAATAGACTTAGCCTAACTTAACAAAATTAACGTTGGTAAAGGTAATTTTCTTTTACCAAAATCCACTTTTCATTATAACTAACTATGTACTACCAAGAAATGATGAAAAACGCCGAACCTAATCCAACAAACAAAGGAACTCGACAGTTACTTCAACTAAAGGCTAATATAAAATGCAATATGATGATTATGAAGTGATGGTGAAAGTACGAAGTACAAACAGAAATGAACTCGACAGTTACTTCAACTATAAGCTAAAATGACTATGAAGTGATGGTGAAAGTACAAAGTACAAACAGAAATTACAGAGAAGTTCTGTTTGAACAGAGAGAATGGGTAAAGGTCGGGAGCGCAGACAACAATGACGTGCACGTTATGACGGTAAAGAACACACTGAGCATTGCCACACAGCTCCCTGCCAGCAAATCACCAGAACTCTGGTAGGGGCGACGTGATGCAGCCCGCATTTCATGGCAACAATACAGTAGACTTAGGCATTATTGAAGCTGTTCATATAATCGCGGTTTTCGCAGTTTTCGTGGTTTGACCATGACCCCGAGTGAAATTTTTGAAAAACTTTCTTAGCGAGCACCTACGGTCCTTGAGGAAGCTGCAAACCAAATTTCATTCCAATCCGTTCGGTGGTGTCTGAGATTTCGTGATGAATGAGTGAGTGGTATTTGACAAATATATAGTAGAAATCGCGGTTTTCCAGGTTTGACCACGATCCCGAGTGAATTTTTTGAAAGCCTTTCTTAGCGAGCACTTACGGCCCTTGAGGAAGCTGCATACAAAATTTCATTCAAATCCGTTCGGTGGTTTCTGAGATTTCGTGATGAATGTGTGGGTGGTATTTGACAAATATATAGTAGAAATCGCGGTTTTCGCGGTTTGACCATGATTCCGAGTGAATTTTTTTGAAAACCTATCTTAGCGAGCACCTACGGCCCTAGAGGAAGCTGCATACCAAATTTCATTCAGATCCGTTCGGTGGTTTCTGAGATTTCGTGATGAATGAGTGAGTGAGTGAGTGAGTGAGTGACTGAGTGGTATTTGACAAATATATAGTAGATAGATATATAATACGTTAAGCTAGGGGTGACGTGATGCAGCCCGCATTACCTGGCAACAATACAGTAGACTTAGGCATTATTGACGCTGTTCATATAATCAAGGTTTTACCATGACCCCGAGTGAAAATTTTGAAAACCTTTCTTAGCGAGCTCCTACGGTCCTTGAGGAAGCTGCATACCAAATTTCAATCTAATCCGTTCGGTGGTTTCTGAGATTTCGTGATGCATGAATGAGTGGTATTTGACAAATATATAGTAGAAATCGCCGTTTTCGCGGTTTGACCATGATCCCGAGTGAATTTTTTGAAAACCTTTCTTAGCGAGCACCTACGGCCCTTGAGGAAGCTGCGTACCAAATTTCTTCAAATCCGTTCGGTGGTTTCTGAGATTTCGTGATGAATGAGTGGTATTTGACAAATATATATTAGACATCGAGGTTTTCGCGGATTGACCATGATCCCGAGTGAATCGTTTGAAAATCTTTCTTAGCGAGCACCTACGGCCCCTGAGGAAGCTGCATACCAAATTTCATTCAAATCCGTTCGGTGGTTTCTGAGATTTCGTGATGAATGAGTGAGTGAGTGGTATTTGACAAATATATAGTAGATTATAATCGAAGGAAGTGTATGGAACACTGTAATAATATTATTAACGGATGGAAGTTAACATTTGCCGGAGGACTTTGCAACTTTGCCAGACACGAGGTGTCTCATGAATAATTTGAAAGCTCATTTATTATTTATAATATATTGAGAAATACTTGATCTGCAATTATCCTGAATTGTATTGTCGTGTATGCAGACACGTTTGTATGTCAATCAAAGTGACATTGAGAATTATTGTAATGGAGAAATTACTATTGTTGTTTGTGAATACGATGTTGCGTAAAGTGTAACTATGTCATGGTAATCAAAACTGGATCTTCAAAATGACCAGATAAATGTTGGATGCCAATTGTATAATTGTGAAATGTATTAATAGGCGTCGTGTATTCAAAGAAATTGCGCAAGTGCATAAATATGGTATTACTATTTTGGCAAAGAAGCAGTTGGTATTGAAAGGCGTTCCTAGTGGCAAATGTTAATTTGGGACTAAACATTTCTTTTATCCGATTTTGAAATGAAACATGTGCTAGGGTTAAGTGAACTGCCATGTAAGCTAGGAATTTACATGAAAGTATAACGTGAAGGAAGGTTGCCTCTTCCATAAAATATAATAAAATAAATATTAAGGAGTCTAGATGGAAGTGAAACTTCCATAAATTTAATTGTGCATAATTCTTCCAACGATTAAACATTAACTTTGTATAGCACCATGATCGTCACATATGATTATTTTCTACAATTTTGAGTTGAATTGGAATAAGTTGAAATAGGAGGGGATTACGGAGACTCCCATCTTGTATAAAGTAGAATATATTTTTGTAATTCGCACAGACTAACCCGGATGGGTAGAACTTGAATACAACTATCACAGTTGAGAACGATTTTTTGGGGGACTCCGAGTTCAGGCCTATCTGACTGAGTTAATGGATGCATTAGAGAACTCATATTTTTTAAATCGTATTTTTGTGGAGAACCGGAGGTTGGTGTTCAATTAATTCATGTGAACAGTGATATCCATGTTCAAGCACCTGTAAATTTTATGAGTGAATTAAATTACGAACACGAGGATTTTCGTAGGTTCGATTCTATTTTACATCGGATTTCGAGTTATATTAATTAACAAAGTTGTACTACGTTCACGATTCTTTGAGCCTTCAAATACAACCCATACCCGAGTGTTGTTTGATTCTCATTCATTTCAATTAGATTTTTTATGAAGAATTTTGAACCTAGTACAGCTGTAGCTAGTTGTTTTACCCTATTTGCCAAGCATTTCTTCCAGTGGTTTCTTTTAGCTGGGTGACCAGAAAAATTCGCAATCCAGCTCATCTTCGGATTTTGGCAAATATTTGTGGTAAAGGGCACAGTATGTACTGACTATTACACAGTTACGTTATGTATACCATACCGCGGCTATACCATACTGGTTATTACAACCATTATGGCTATTGCACCGAACTTTTACTTTTACTATTACAGCTATAACACAGTCTATTTAGTTACCACGGCAATTGCACCACAGCGTTTATTACGCTGTTACGCTGGTTATTACAAACCACCACATAATAGCCTAATTGCACATTAACTACATCAAATTACACACCTGTTATCTTATCTAAGGGCATTTATTTCAGTATATCGTAATATATCTAGCCTAAGTGTATTTCTTTTTCAGTATCTACTGTCCTACATAGAACCTTGATAAAAAGATAGTTTTTTCTGTGTCAACAACTATCCCAGTTTCAACAATGCTGGGCCTTATGTAATTCCAGGCAAATTATTTATTCAAACATAGGATAATTACTTCTTGAAATATGAATAATAATGAACATAGCGATTTCAGTCCGAGTGCGTGTCCCATCAGACAGGGCAAGGCAACTTGCTCGTTTCGATCGCGGTCACACAGTCATGCTTATACTGTAGCCTACGTTAGAAATATATCTCCTAAGTACAATACGATGGATCCCAAGTGATTCGAAATATTTATTGTTGCTTCATATATGGGGCTTGGAACATAGCCTATTGTTCATCAGTCCCATGTAGTTGGGGTGTGTATGGAATTTGTCTGATACATTTTGTTATTGTGATGTCTGTAGTAGCGGGTGTGTTTGTAATTAAGGAATGGCTTGGGAAGGAGTTGGCCGTGGCCTTGATTTATGAACTATCCACGCATTTTCCTGGAGTAGAAGTGGGAAAGCACGGAAAACCAGTCTAGGAAGGCTAAGATGGGAATCAAACTCACTTTCTCGCAGTATTGCCATATGAGGCACAGTGTAACCCACACACCAGCCTTTCGCTCCTTTGTGACCAATAATAGTATTTCTTTCCTAAATGAAACATCCCGTTCTTGCTTTTCTTTTACTTGTTAGCGTATTTTCATTTATGAAAAGATAGGCTTATGAGATCACATTTTGTCCGTGTGTGTGTGTGTGTGTGTGTGTGGGTATGTGTGTGTCTGTGTGTCCCCCACCTTAATAAAATCAAAATGGCTGGAACTATTTCAATGAAACTCGGTAAGGTCATAGTACTATTTTGTCCGACCTCGAACGTGCTCTTTAAATTTTATTCCATCTCACCAATCCAACATGGCGACTGTGCGAAATATTTAACCAGCATTCTATATCTCCGAAATCTTTTAGATAACATCCTAAAATTTTGCATGGTGATAAAGGGCACTACTAGATGTGTACTTATGGGACTCTCAAAAACCTGTTAAGTACACAACGAAATGGTGGCCAAGCAAAGTTGAAACATTTAAATAGACTTTTCTCGCGATTTAACCATCCGAGCGCAGTGACACATGGTACAGCAAATCTTTACATACCTTCCAATGCACTGACATCTAATTTAGTTCAATTCTTAACTTCAAGATTGCGGCTGTGCGAAATTATAAAATTAAGTTTCAATTTCTTGTGTTCTAATAATGCGATCGAAGTCAACGTTTGAATAATAAACCTCCGCAATAATCGTCATCTAATAGTACATAGCTCTATGGCCTACAAAGTATATAAAAAAGCAACAAGGCGACCATCCGAAATATTTAGATGGTTCTCAATATCTATAAATCTATTACATCAATCAAACTGAAATTGTATATGTTGATAGAGACAATTAACATAAGTAGGATATATGAAAATAGGCTATTCAGTTCTTCATGGAAGTACTTGTTTGACAATCATATCGATTTCCAATTGTGTCTTAATGATCACTCCATAATTTAAATTAGGTGCTGTAAGGTCAAAGATTACAGTTTCGGTTACCGGCACTGACAGGGGCCATTCTGAGCACATTCCTCGGGATTTTGCACACTCCGTCTTACAATAAATTAATAGAATTAACTCAAGGTCAGAGCCACCTACTCAGTTTTTGACCGTACTAGTGACCTATTATAGTTACACAATGATACTGTCGCCTCAGAAGAACAAGTATGAGACAAATTCAAGAGACACCTAACTATATGGGACTTATGACCAATAGGCTATGTTCCAAAAACCCTATATGAAGCAACAACCAACATTTGTAATCATTGCAATCCATTATATTGTATTTACGAGACATATTTTTAACGTACTGTATGTACATGTGTGACAGCGATTGAAACAAGCACGTTACCTTCTGCTGTGTGATGGGGAACGAGCTCAGACTAAAATCACTATGTTGATTATTATTGATATTTCAAGATGTAATTATCCTATGTTTGAATAAATTATTTGCCTGTAATTGCAATGATTGGAACCATGCTGCTAACGGCAGAAAATAGTAGAATTTTATTTCAAAAAATTCTTCTCGGCACGCCGGAAAGCAGAGGTAGATTTCACCGGGCAACGAAAAATATATCGAAATCACTACATTTGTCATATGTTGCATAACTACAATGTTGTAGATGTTTAGCATGAGAAGCCCCATATTCTAATAATTCCGAAAACGTTTTGCTCTTGGCATAAGGGTATGCTTTCATACAAAGGTGTTAGGTACTTTTTAGAGGATTATTAACATTTTAAACTGTTTTAATATTGTGCCTAATAAGGAAGGTATGATGTTTTTCTCTTAAAACTCCATTTTCCCACCTCATTGGTCTACGGTTGGTGCTATCGATGAACTTTTCGGAGATAAGTATTTGGCCCTTAGTCTATCGGAAGAATAGCACGAACTTTGAATGGATTCGATTTTTCACAAAACTACTAAGAAAGTCATAGCGATATATCACTTTTTCAAAAAAGGCTCCCCATTTTCATCCCACTGGATGCGATTTTCTTCTTTAACGAACTCAACCGATATTTCTAGTGTTTATATTTTATGAATAAATTGTAACGTGAATTGTGCAAAATGGCGGTAGTTATCGTGTCCATAAGAAAGTTATACATATATAATTCTATAAATTATGTATAAACTTTTGAACTGACGATGGTTTTGGGGTCTGGGGGATGTGATCGCGAAGATATGTCGAATTTTTCCGGAAGTCGCATCATGATTCCCATTGCAATAGGTAGCTTTCTAATGAAATCGATCTAAAAACCAATGTTAGTATCTATATCTCCGTAACTAAAAAATCCTGGTAAAAGCAAAGCTCGTTGTTTTTGAAGCCCCTTAACAGACTTGTCATCCTCTTAGCTGTGACAGATTTTTCCATCAGATAAATAGTGGATAACTAAGGAAATAAAAGAGTTTCAGCAAACATACACTATTCATTTTTGTAACATACAAATCAACACAGCACTCTTCATTAATCACAGTCCAGAAAGACAAATTAAAAATGCTAGTAATAGATAGGTTAAATAAAGCATATTATTAAAGGTATTAAGTACTTTGCTAGGATCATTAATTTAAAATTGAATGATGAATTGATTGTTGCTACCATACTAGAAGGCATCAACCCGGAGTATAGGTTATGTCTGACAATGGAGAGCAAAACTATGAGTTTTCTCGACCTGAATAACATTATTAAATCTGCAGAAGCCGTGAAAAACATCGAGACCTTGAAAATGATTCACTCTCCTCCTCCCATGGTTAATACTTACGTTCACCATAATAATGATCTACAGCAAGGTTCTTACCAGATATTTGACCAGAGTGGAGCAGATGATCTCGTAGTTCCGCCCCTTAAAACAACACTAACTAACTAACTGTTCTTACCAGAGAAGAAGGTTCAATTATCCTGAGCATAGTCGGCCAGGCAAAGGTTGTGATAGGTGCGGATCATATGACCACATAGCCAAGTGGTGTGATCGGAGATATAGTCGAAAGCAATGACTATCGAGTAAAAGAATCTTGTCGGATTATCATATATCTAATGATGTAACATGTGAACGTAATCTCAAAATTGTACGTATTTTAGGGGTAGATAGTGATCTTGAAACCAATTATAGGGTGTGTAACCGTAATTCAGATATAGATAGAGATCTTAAAACTAATTATAGGGTATGTAACCATATCAGAATGTATCAAAAATAATTGCCCATTCATCGAAATTTGCATAAATAGTGAACCTGTCTCCACCCTTATCGATTCGGGTTGCGTTAATTCCATCATTGATAGTAAATGGTTCAGGACCATGTCATCTGTTTGTAAATTTGACAATTTGGTAAAGGAAACGCATAATTTTATTGCGGCTAATTGTTCTTCGCTCAGTGTTTTGGGTTATATAAGAGTAAAGGTCAGGATATTTGACTTTACATAGAAGTTCAGATTCAGGGTGGTAGATAATTTGTTCTATGAAGTGATCATAGGATCTGATTTTCTAACTCATGTTGGATTACTGTTGTATTAAGCTTCTAAATCTTTTTCGGTTCAATTTCAAACCTAATCTCAAATGGAAACTTAATCAATCTTCGTGTATTCGTGGGTAAACTCGGCTTAGGAGGAGAAGAAAGTTACAAATATTGACGATTTAGAATTTGATAAGCTAAACAGATTAAGGACCTATGCTATGAATTTCCTGATGTTCTAATTGACAAATTAGGTGTTACCAATTTAATTGAATATGAAAACGAGCTGTTAGATGATTTCCCTTTTCGTGCGCCGCCTTATAGATTAGCTCCCCCAAATATGAAAATTTTAAAATAAAGTGTTGTTGAAATGCGTGAGGAAGAGATTATCCTTAAATATACGTCTGCCTATTCTTCTCCAATTTTTCTAGTCCCAAAACCTAATGGGCAATTCAGATCCGTGATCGATTACAGAGCATTAAACAAGAAGGTCATCCTACAATTGATCCCCTTTCCAGAACTTCAATCTTGTTTCGCTTGGTTCCAAGGAGCATTTAATTGTACAATTTTAGACCTGAAGAGGGCCTATTTCCAGGTTCCATTGGCAGAGATGTCAAAGAGTGTGACTGCTTTTGCCACTGACTGGAATTTGTTTGAATTTCAACGTTTACCTTTCGGGCTATCAACTAGAGCTGCTCTCTTAAGCATATTACTTGACAATGTATTTAATGGAATAAAGTTTAGATTCGTTTATCATTATTTAGATGACGAAGTAATTTTCAGCAAAAATTTTGAGGATCTTGTCCAACATGTTCGAGAAGTGTTGTCCCGATTAAGGAATAGTGGATTAACGGTTAAGTTATGTAAAGTCTCTTTCGCTAATGACCAAATATCATTCTTAGGACATGTAATATCTTTATCTGGTGTCTGAGTAGACCAAAATAAGACCCAATCTTTAGGAAATTCAAACCACCCAGAACTCCTAAAGAGATAGCGCGCTTTATAGGGATGATTAATTACTTTCGAAGATTCATTCCAAATTTCGCACATCGTGCTGCTCCACTTAACATGCCACGGAAGAAAGGTGCTGTATTTTCGTGGGGTCCTTCACAAGAAGCTGCTTTCCTTTATCTTAAGTTAGCTTCAACCAATTCCCCCATATTAGCTATTCCCGATTTTGGTAAAGGGTTTATCATTAAAACTGATGCTTCTAACAAGGCAGTTGGTGCTGTATTATTACAAGAGCACAAATGAGGAAGATTACCTGTAGCATATGATTCGAGAACATTAAGCGATGCTGAGATGAAGTATTCAGTATATGAACTGGAAGGTCTCGCAGTAATGTTTGCATTGGAAAAATTTAAATTGTATGTCGAGCATGTTTCCTTTGACTTTGAAACAGATAACCAAGCCTTGAGTAGGGTGCTGGGGAAACCCAGGAAGACCGGCAGAATAGCCCGTTGGGCCACCCGTATTTTATCATTTCAATTCAATGTTCGTCATATTAAGGGTACCGACAACGTTATTGCAGTTTGAATTAGCAGAAAGTACGGCAATGAGGAAATCGAAAATAATGTTGAAGAAAAATTTGATGTTAAGTTAGAGGTTAACAAGGTGGATACTATCCTGTCTGATTATCCTAAATTATTTAGAGAGGTATCAGAATATCAAAGAGAAGACTCTGGTTTGAATGAAATCATTGAGAAATTGGAGAAGGGAGAAGTTGATAAGCCTTATTCTATGAAGAACAGTACATTGTGTTTTTCCGTTAGGCATGATAAGTTGCCAAGTTTGTATTGTACCCATATTGATGAACTGCACATGTTGTTTTTATGAGCCACAAGTTTTGAAGAGCGCGCGGATCTGAGCTTGGGTTACTTCACACAGCTGGCACCAGAGAGATAGCATTGCCATGACGAAAGAAGAAAGGAATAGAGATGGTTATACATATGAAGATGTCGAACCACCGAAATATCGTGGGAATACGCAGAATGTATTGTACCCGAATCACGGACGCTTCAGTGATATAGTGACGTAGAGATATATAAACGGAGAGACGTTGGGCAATGTTTACAACGAAGCGGCAGATTTTGAATCGCGCTCTGAAAGACTTCAAGCAGCGAATGAGATGCGACGTGGAGCCTGTGACGTGCACACTGGCCTATGTGACTGCATAATTTTGGAATTTCCTCAAGATGACGGATTTCAATTTTTGAAAGTAGTACAGTTTACTGGCAATTGAATTTGGAGAAGATAGAGCTATCTAGCAAGGAGATACGTTCACTTGAAGCCGAGATTCGGCAATAGAATTGATCGCTGTACCGTGACGTATCGCCGGAACCTGTATAAAAGAGGCGAGGAAAACCACTGAGATATGTACTTCGTCCGAGCGACTGCTGGGGGTAAGCATCATGCCGCGCTGTGAATCTAGTAAGATACTGTTACTATAGTCAACGAGAGAACATAGTCGCTGGACTAGTGTTCTGGACATAGTTTATTGTTAGAGAACTAAGCACTTGCACTATTCACGATTGTGCCTGTCTGGGTGGAACATAGCCGACGTCTGGTCCCTTCTGTTTTACAGATTGCGGTGGAGCATATCAGAAGGGCCAGTTATGGGATATTAGAAAATAGCTTAGCCTACGATGCGGGACAAGTGTTGCCTAGCGCACTTGTTGCAGATAATATCTGATTACTCGCTGAGGGACTAACTTATGTTAGGCATTCTTCGACATCCACAGATACCAGATTGTTAGTGCAAAACTCGTTGAATTTCATGCTGCTAAAAGTTGTTCCTGTCATAACTAGTCAAATACAGATCAGTGAAATCACAGTCTACAAATGAACTTTATTAAAGTGAACAAGTTGTGTTCAGAATTGAAACATTTCATACTGTTGGACATTAGAAAGTATAGCGGGATAGTTTATGTACGCGCATTTATAACCGCCAGTATATGCCGTTAAAACCGTGCGAGGATAGGTTTGCAATGGAGGGCAACGAAGATGAGGCAATGGAGTCGCTGATGACCAAGGGAGATCGCTATGTTTGTGGCGAACACCAAGGACACGCATTACCATCACATCAAGAATGAAGTAAGTTGATATTCTACATTTATTTCTTACTAGGCTAAAAGTAGTTTAGAATTTCTTTTACCATTCATAATAGAAAGTCAACACCATCTTCGTGTCGAACTTCATGTGTATTTGTCCAGTACTACAAATGGAGCACTGTGGTGTCTGACAATTTAATATACAATTTTTCTATACTGTCAGAACAACAGTTACATTGATGTCTTCCCAATATACGACATTCTAAATTTATTTAAAGGAATAGGAATATTTTATAGCTCTTAGATGCTTGAGCGAAACTTGGATTATTTAAACTAATTCTTAATTATTTAATAATAATAAAAAATTACAGTGAAGTAAAAGGGAAATAAATATTATAATAATTATTTATATAAGGATACACCGTTAAATTATAAATTTAATTTAACTATTTGAGAGGTGATAGCACCATTATGGTAATTTAATTTACACTATTAATAATTAGTGATGTTATTAGAGGAAAGTCGTCAAATATGGGGAGGTTTATTATAGGGCTTACATTAGTCATAAGAAGGAACGGAATAATTTTGGGGTTATCACCAATGTAAACCTCAGGGGATATACTATGTATATTACAAATATGGGCACTTTTGATGTTGTAATACCCTCTGATATTATAGTTAACTTTAAAAGTGCACTTTCCCCATATTAGGCAACCGGGGTTCGTAATATGGGGAGGTAAGAAACCTCAGGTTCTTATTTATAATACATACACCGAATAATATACCCTTCTAATTAAAGCATTAATTCTGATAATGTAATATAATGATGAACATAAATAGTACAAAAATACATCAAAGTACATTGTAAGTTATTAACAGTCGTAGTTTCCCGTTGCCGAACTTCCAAATAAAACAACCTGTCTCTGATTCTACACACAATTCGTAAGCCCAGCACTCTGTTTTGGATTAATGTGAGTGCGCTGCCAACTGTTTACATCTGTCTGTCACCTCTTCAGGGCGAGTGTGGAGCACGAGGGAAGGCATGAAAACTCGGGGAGAACTATTTGCTTATTAACTCTGCTGCTCCAGCACCCAACTCATTTCCCCCTGTTAGCAGCCAATTTGGGATTGGAAGGACGTCAACAGCTCGAACTAGTGGACTGCCCCCCACCCCCCATCAGATGTTGAGGCCTCTGGTGAAATGTCACCACTTTTCTTTGGGGAGAAGATCTAGATTTCCATGTTGTATCTCTACTGAGAGGTTCGGAAAATCATGGTCCTGGAAGATGTTCTTATTGCACGGATAAAGGCCAGATTTACGGAACCCTCCTACATTTTCAACAGTGGCTGCCTTCATATACGCACGACCAAACAGCTCACCAACCCATTTCTTCCCTCCCGGCATCTAAAAATAAGTGATATGCCACATAGTAAGAGCTGAACTATTCCATTACATTCAATAGAACGTAATATGGGGTTCCCCATATTAGGGGACAACGAACTCCCCATATTAGGCTATCTCAGTGTCCATGATTTAACATTTTACTTCCAAGAAATTTATAGGCTAAGACAAAATACTACAATAGTACGTTGAACCCAAACCCCTGACTGTATATTCAAACACATTTAGAAAATTAATTCACTTACCTTTTCTTATCAATTGATACGAATTCAGAAAACTGAGAAATATTTCACAACGATGTAGAAAAACAAACTTCAATAACAAAATGACTATGATGCGCAGCTAACGGCAACTTCGTGCGTTACCCACACAGCACAACAATTTAACGTATTCACCGCAAGGTTACAGCATCTACTAAATGACGAAATACTACCTCCCCATATAAGGAAACCTCCCCATATATAGCGACTTTCCTCTAAATTAAAAATCATAATATGAGAAAGTTGTAAATAATTCGTTATACTTGTTAAATCAAGGTGAGGGTTTAAACATTTTGTTTAATTGTTTATATTTGAATATTTGATAACTAGGGTCATAATAATAATTGTAAATGTTGTAAAAATCATAACAATGATTAAATAAGAAATTGCCAAGAATAATAATAATTATTTCATGTGGTTAAAAGGAATAATAACAATAAACATAGAAGTGGTTTAAATAGTTATAGAACAGTGATAAATCCAATAACTTTTATTTATTTCAATATTTGTGAAGCAGAAGTTAATATTTATGAACAGAGTTTAAAAATAACAAGGGTTATTTATATTTAGGAACATGGTTAGACAAATGAGTTTGTGTAAATAATATCAAATGGCAATAGTTTTGAAGTTAAGAAGACGTTTCTAAAAAGCACCAAGTAAAAATGAGGAAGGCGGTAAAACAACGGCAGGCATTAAAAATGTATCAACTAGGTTAATTTTTGTAAAATAGAGGCAGGGAGATGTTGACCAGGAATATTACATCTTTTTATTGGAAAACTTTATGAATTTAAGAGACGGCCCCGTGGTGTAGGGGTAGCGCACCTGCCTCTCACCCGGAGGCCCCGGGTTCGATTCCTGGCTCCGTCGGGGATTTTAGAAGATGACGTGAAGGCCGGAACGGGGTGCACTCAGCCTCGCGAGGACAATTGTGTAGCTGTCTGACAGTAAGGCAGCGTCCCGGTCACGAAAACCAAGATTAACGGCCGAGGGAACCCGACGCACTGACCACGTGTCATCCCAATATCTGCAGGCCATATGGCTGGGCAGCGGTCGCTTGGTAGGCCTAGGCCCTTCATGGGCTGTAGTGACACGGGGTTAGTTAGTTAGTTTATGAATTTAAGAATACACAGTAATTTGTATGACGGAATATTACAACGCCTATAAAATTAAAAATTAAATATTGTGGGGGAAAATTAGAATCATATGTGATGATTGTCGTTGAAAATACAGTATTATGCGACTAGGATGTCGACATTTATATTTCAGTGGAGACTGAGGGTCATCCATGAGGAAATTATTTCCTGAGTTATTGAAGAGGTTATTGAGAGCATGTGTTGCTCATAGTTGTTAAAGAAGGGTGAGGCGAGAGGGCCACCCCATATTCTCGTCCAATTCAAATCCTGAAGGATTGAGTATTTATTTCTAACCTGGGTCGACTATCTAGATTCCCGATTTTGTGCCTAAATAAATAAAATATGAATGTTAGATTTGATGAACCTGACCGAAACCTTATTCAGAAAATAAATGTATACTAATGCAATAAAAAAGATAAATAAATATCTGAGAATGATTATCACAAATACTTGGGAATGCTTGGAATAATAATAATAATAATTTTTGAAACAGTCAACTAACTTAATACCAATCTTCATGAACTAATTTTGAGAGAAGGGAGACCTGTTATAAATAATTTTGAAGGAAATTTACGTAAATAATAATAATAATACATTCTGTTATGAATATTTTGATATTTAAATATTGTGAAGATTAACTGAGAGTGAGAATGATAATTATTTGAAGGGAAATTGAATCAATTAAATGATAGAAAATTATCACAATTTTATTTGTTAATAATAATTTGTGTTTATTCAATATAACATCATTTGAGATGATTATAAAATAATTCATTGGCGATGTGAGACCAATTGTGAATAAGAAAATACAAAATATGAATTTTCATATTACTCTAAGAAGATGAAAATTATAAACAAATTGTTCAATGAAACAAAGTTTAAAAATGCAAACAATATTAACATTCGACCACAATGTTAGCCGAATATTAATATTATGTAATTCAAAATGCTACAAAGGAATTTGGTGAAATAATTTCCATAAATATTAATTTTGGAAAACATAATCTATAGTGAAAGTGATACAATTTTCGAAATATTTATCTAATACTTGAACAACAAAAATCAATCTTCAGAAATAGAAAACTGCGAGTGTACAGATAGGGATCATTAGAACTCTTCACCGAATCATGATCGCCTAGAATTGTGTAAATAGAGAATTTTAATGATACCAGAATGGACTGATAATTTTCTGGATATCATTCATCGAAGAGTAGGGGTGTTATTAAATTTTGTGGTGTGTTGATTTTTTATGTGTGAGTGTTTTGTTTATTTTTGATAAATTATGCCAAAGATTTAAATTTTTAATTACAAATAAATTGAGATATTTTTATAAATTGTGCTATTTTCAATTATTTCTCTTCCTACCTTACTTGCATATTGCCGATATCAGTGACGCCAGATTTTACCTAGTTTTCGCCCAGACAGACCCTGAGATAGCTTTTGTCTCGTGCTGAACTGATTTCGGTAATTTGCATAATGGGGTCGTTGGACCTCTTCTAAATGGGCTCAGTATTTACAGGAATTATGCCGTAGGAATCTAGAGAATCCATTAACCGATTCAGAAGATATTAAAATATATGTAAACTGCTGGCGCAAGAACTATTCTTGTTATGAACAGAAACGTCACTTCGTACTTATTTGGGAAAATGAAAGATATTTATTTACAAAAAATACACACACATTACAAATAACACTCGAAAGACTCCATCTTGGATGCACTGTTCCTTGTACTTCTTTTCTCACAAAAAAAAACAAGTAGTTCCGTGAAGAACTATACAGCCTATTTTCATATATCCTACTTATGTTAATTGCCACTATCAACATACACAATTTCTGTTTGATTGCTGTAATAGATTCGTAGATATTAAGAACCGACTAAATATTTCGGATGGTCGCCATGTTGGATTTTATATATGTAGGTCCTAGAGTTATGTACTGTTACATGCAGATTATTGTGAACGTGTAGTATTCAAACTTCAATCGCATAATTAGGACACAAGAAAAAACAAGGAGATTTTAAAATTTTTCACAGCTGCCATCTTGAGTTTATGGAAACAACTGAAATAAATTAGATGCCAGTGGATTAACATTCGTATAAGGATTTACTGTACCAAGTTTCACTGCACTCGGATGGTTAAATTGCAAGAAACGTCCATGTGAATATTTATAATTCGCAGCACCGCCATGTTGGATTTGTGATCACCAGGTCATTTAAAGTCCTATAGGTGAACTTAAGTTTATAGCCCCTATGAACATTAAAAAATGCAGTTTGATTGCTAAAATAGATTCGTAGATATTCAGTATCGTCTAAATATTTCGGATGGTCGCCATGTTGGATTGTTAAATGTATAGGTCATAGAGTCATGTAGCATTAAAGGAAAATTATTGCGTAGGTTCATTATTCAAACTTTCACTTCGATCGCATGACTACATCACAAGAAATAAAAACTTAATTTTAAAACTCCCCAAGCCGCCATCTTGAGGTTATGTAAACAATTGAACTAAATTAGATACCAGTGGATTACAATGTGTATAAATATTTCCTGTACCAGGTTTCAGTGCGCTTGGAATATTAAATCGCGAGAAAGGTCTATTTAAAATTTTCAAATTCGCTTGGCCGCCATGTTCCTTTTGTAGTTAACCGGTTTTTGAAAGTCTTATAGATGGACTTCCAGTAGTGCCCTTTATCTCCGTACAAAATTTTAGGGAGATACCGCTAATAGTTTCAGAGATATAGAATACCGGTGAAATATTTCGCACATCCGCCATCTTGTGATTATGTAAACAATTGAACGAAGTTAGATATCGGTGCATTACAATGTATATAAACATATACTGTACCAAGTTTCATTGCGTTTGGTTGGTCAAATCACGAGAAACGTCTATTTAAAAGTCGCAAATTCTCTAGGCCTCCATGTTGGTTTTGTAGTTACCAGGTTTTCAAAAATCACATAAGTGAACTTATAGTAGTTCCCTCTATCACCATAGAAAATGTCAGGGTAATATCGGTAATAGTTTCGGAGATATTGAATGCTGGTGAAATATTTCGCACAGCCGCCATGTTGGATTGGTGAGACGTAACAAAATTTGAAGTGCACGGTCGAGGTCGCCGGGAATAGTGCTATGAACTTTCCGAGTTTCATTGAAATCGCTCCTGTCGTTTATATTTTATTAGGGGGGGGGGGGGGGGAGGACACACACACGAACACACACACGGACAAAAGGTGATCTCATAAGCCTATTTTTTCAAAATTGAAAATAGGCTAAAAACAAAATTAACTGTTGCCAACTGTCTGTCACATCCTCCCACCGTTGAGGAAAGACATCCTCAACTACTCCACATATCTTGCAGGAACATTGACAGTTCTACCCGAACGTGTGGTCTTTGGGGGTTGAACACCAGTTCCTGTCGGCTCTCCTAAAGCAGTGTCTGTTTTCTTATTCAAGCCAGTCTTCAAAGGTGTGCTGTCTTCATCAGGTACTTTTAGTGGGTAGAGTCGCTGTATCGGTCTCAAGAGTTCTCCTTTAGATGTAACAAACCTTGCAAGTCTTGTATTACCATCAGTTCCAGGGAACAAGTCCACAATTTTTCTAAGGGGCCAATCTATCCTCTTTGTGCCATCTGATCCAACTAGGACAATGTCACCTCTCTTGACCAAAAGAGTTGGTTTACAACTCGGTTTACCGAGTGCCAAAATTCCCAGATATTCCTGCTGGAATCTTTTCTTCAATGCCATGCTTAGGTTCAGAAGATGACGATTTCTTTGATTCAGGGTTATAGCATCCAATGCATCACATTCTGGAACTCCAGTTGTCTTAATTTCTTGTAGAAAGCAGGCAGGGGTGAGTGGACTTATATCTTCACATCCATCGGTCAGATATGTTAGCGGTCTTGCATTTATGGTGGCTTCTATACTGCAGAGAAGGGTAAGCATTTCTTGGTAAGTTAGACAGGCTTTACCCAAAACTCGTTTCAGAAGCTGTTTAATTAGACGTATTAACCTTTCCCAGAAGCCTCCCCACCAAGGAGCACTAGGGGGATTAAATCTCCAAGTAATGTTTGGAAATATTCTCCCAGTCAACACTTTGAAACGCGTTATCTGTACCCGTGAAATTTGTACCATTTTCAGAGTAAATCACAGAGGGGCGTCCTCTTCTTGCTACAAACCGCCGGAACGCTTGCACAAACGCCTCTGTGAAGAGAAAAGTAACCATTTCGAGATGCACAGCGCGATACACTGCACATGTGAAAACCACAATCCAAGCTTTACTTTCATCCCTCAGGAACACCGGACCTGCCAAGTCCACTCCTATCACTTCAAATACACAGGCAGAGGGGCCTGAGCAATTTGGGTATGTTGTCCATCATGCCTCCGGCACTTGACACATTTTCTTATAATTTTTCTAACTGTCCTCCTTCCACCGATGATCCAGAAGCGTTGTCTCAGATGATTAAGAAGAAGTTGTACTCCAATGTGATTTTCTTTCACGTGCTCATCCATAATCAAGCGAGAGGTGATGCCATGGTTCGCCGGGAGAATCATTGGGAACCTGAATTGCTTCAAATCTTCTCGCAGTAGTAGTCTTGTTTTAACCCTGAGAACACCATCTTCCAGGAATGGATGTAGTGAAGATAGACGTCTATCAACTAATCCGTGGAAGCTTTCTCGTTGAATTATAGCAATGAGTCTATCAGCCCTTTCTAACTCTTCAACTTGCAGATTTTCTTGCGAGATCCTCTCACGTCTAAGACAATTCTTACAGAAACGAAGAATCCATGCGATTAGATGAACTATTCTGTGATAGCTGGAAAAATACCTGGCATACCAGAGGGAACCTTCATTGGTTACAGTCATAGAATTCACAGTGTTTTTCTTCATTTCCTTTGCGATACTCTCTTCGTCATACACCACTTTTGTTTGAGGCCAACAATCTGGAGATTCGTACAACCAGGCAGGTCCCTCCCACCATCGAGAGGCTACTAATTGCGAAGCAGAACAGCCACGTGACGGTAAATCAGCTGGATTCAATGAACCTGGAACATGTCGCCAGCAGTTTAAATTGGTCAAGTTCCTGATCTCATTCACACGATTGTGGACAAACACCGACCAGTTCTCAGTCCTGCAGATCCATGCTAGAACTGTGGACGAGTCAGACCAGAGAAAAAACTCATGAACTTCCAGTGAAATAGATTCCAACACACATTTAAGCAACCATGCACCAAATGTAGCAGCCAGCAATTCCAATCTGGGGATTGTCACTTCCTTGAGGGGGACCACACGAGATCTTGCATCACATAACTGTACACTCCCTTGATTGTTGGAATCGCATCTTATTAAGACTACTGCTGCGTATGCAAGTTGGCTGGCATCACAGAAGACATGAATTTGCACATGGTCACTTCTTCCAAACCATCGAGGAATCTTGATTTCTACCAGGTGAGGTAGATCCTTTACCCAGGCCAGAAACTCGTCTCTGGACTTCTCATCAACTGCACTATCCCATCTTATATGAGTCTTCCAGGTCCTTTGAATCAACAGTTTGACACCAAGGGTGACAATACATGTCACACCAACTGGATCAAAAATTCGATGTGAGAGTGACAGAATTGTCCTTTTCGTCACTTCTCCCACCTGAATACTATTCAACCAATGCAAATTTAAAGTAAGTGTATCCTCCTGTCGATCCCATAACAGTTCCAAAACAGATGAAAGGGTAGCAGATGGGTCATCATCCTGAGAGAACTGCCATCCCCTCAAATTAAAACTGCCTTCTGATAATACCCTACTAGCTTGATTGATAAACTCGCCCACCTCCGATTCCCTGTCAAGGCTAGTGACAACGTTGTCCACGTAGAAGCTCTGTAGAAGACTCTTGATGAATTGGGGATTAAATTGCGGGTTTTCCAAGTACTTCTTCAGGTGATACCCCAAGACAGCCACCAGGAGAAACGGACTACAAGTTAAGCCGAAAACCAGCCTGGCATGCTTGAAGATCTTGTAATTATTCCCAACGTCCTGCCACATCAGGAAGCAGATATAGTTTCGATCTTCTTTCCGTATGCTTATCTGCAGGAAGGCCTTCTCAATGTCTGCAATAATTCCCACTTTCCTCTCTCGGAATCTAAGAAGAATAGCAGGGATTAGCTCAATCAGGTTGGGGCCATCATACAAACAATCATTCAAAGCAGGGGTTCCCACTTCTTTCGCTGAGGAGTCAAATACAGGACGAACAGGTGTCGTTGAACTACTTTCCTTCACAACAGCCCGATGCGGTAGATAGTGTCTGAAGTGTTCATCCTCCTGAACCGGTTCAATAACACCACTCCTTTCCCACTCGGTGAAAATATTTTCATACGTCTCACCTAGTCCCAGATTTTCCACTTTCTTTCTTGTATTGAGTAACCTCTTCTCAGCCATGACCCTGTTAGATACAAGAAATGATTTGTTTCCTTTCCAGGGTAAATGTACTTCATACCTAAATTCTCCATTAATAGACACGGTTTTCTGAAAGTGCTCCATTGTTGCAAAGTTTTCTTCAGTTTTAGTTTTCCTTACGGCAGGATCGCTGATACCTAGCACGTCCAGTTCCCACAGATTTTCAACTGAAGCATCTCTGATAAAGAGAGAAGTGACAAGGTTGGTCATGCTTGATTGATCTCCAGAAACTACTTTACCCATCACAGTCCACCCCAGCAGTGTCTCAATACATACAAGACCATTGCTTAGTGTACATGTTTGTCCAGTCATTCACTTTCCAGCTACATCAGCGCCTATTAATAGTTCAATGGGACCTTCAGTATCATAAATATGTATCCCTTTTGCTCTTAGTTCTTGCAACCATGGGCCCTTTAACACAGTATTGTACCCTGTAATTACTTGTTGCCCTAAGACTTCAAAATTGCAGGCATAAGGCTTTCCTAAACTCTCTATGTAGATCATATAGCACATATGCTGGCTCTCTTCTGTGACTACCCCACCAAATAGTGAATGGCGTAGCATTTCTGTGCGATGACTAGTGTAACCTAACTTCTGCGCAACTGATTCAAGCATATAAGATCTCTGACTGCCAGTATCCAGTAGAGCCCTTACCTCCATTGCAGAGGATTCTCCAATGACCTTCACCTTTAATGTTTGCAAAATAACACCTTGCATACCACTACGTTCTTCATTTGAAATCGAAGAATGAGACTGAAGTTTCTCATTGGTAGCTTCAGGGGAATGTGTTGGGCCTAGACATATTAGGCTGTTATGTTTTTTGCTACAGGAATCACATTTTAACTGACTTCTGCACATCTTTAAAACATGTCCTTTATTCAGACAGAGAAAGCATGCTCTCTTATTCTTCACAATTGAGTCTCTCCTTTAAAGCCCTCTGCTTTGCCACGGAGCAGTTTGAACTAGCATGGGACCTATCACAAAATATACAGTTTTGTTTAAGATTACAATCCACAAGTGCAGCTGCGGTAGGTGGCGATTCCAAGTAAATGTCAATTTTCTTCGTACCTTTCGACTTGTCAGGATTCACATTGATGTTACCTTTACTTGGGATGGCCAGTTTGATCCTTTCCTCTCTCTCTCTACTGTGCCCTTTTAGCAAGAAATATGCAAATCACAGTATGCCAGCATTGCTCAATTCGGGATTTTTCGGGGCTGCGGTAAGTTCTCCCACTCTGTGACTTACATATTTTGGATTAAATAGAGGATACACTTTCAAAAATAACAACAAAATCAACTCCTATTTTAACACATTTAATTAATCAAAATTATGGCGCTACAACAATAAAACAAATAAACTACTGACCAGTATCATTCTACTTGTCCAAAGTGAACAAGGAATAGCATAAGAATAAAACAAATATTCTCTTTAAACACATGGTTTTCTTTAAAAACCAACAATTCACGATTATTTTCACTTCCATAAAGTACCTATCTTAAAGTTCTATATAACTATGAGCTCCTTTGGCTCGATCCATTTCCATAATAATGGTGTCTTACTTTTGTACACCTCAAGAACTATTTTTATCTTTTCTTATCATCAAAACAAATATATAATTACATTTAAAATTATATGGTAATTATTCACTTCAATATTTGGGCATTTCACATATTCTCAGTATTTACTATCTCTCTCAAGTTTTCAAATTCACTACGGTGATCGGGAAACTATTTGTGTACTCCAGAGTTATAAAGATTACTTGACAAAGTCAAAAACTATGATTACTCCCGAAATCTAGTTATCTTCACAAAACTCGTGGATTCCTATTTTCCATACAATATTACAATAGGGATTTTTATTTAATTCATTTGTCTTATAAGACCATTATCACATAAGAAAACTACGATCTGAACTGGCAAGCGATAATATCAATCTACAAGGACCACGGTTCAACGCCCGGGTCATTAACAACTTTAAACACTCACGGTGTATTTAACACTTCTTACAAGACGGTCTTTACCCACCCTCGTACTATGAGGGTTAGGCCATTATACTTGAGCGTGATTTATGACAGGGAGAGCGGCTCCCTGCCTAGCCTACGGTTGGAGCTCTCTTCAATGCTTTTAAAACAAACCTTCACATTATTTTCAGTTCTATGGAGAGACCTGGCATTTTAACTTCTATTTCCTCTTTCAACAATATTCTTTGGCTCATAAACCATTCTCGTAATCTTGGCATTTATTAATTATGAAGGGTCCTCGTTGATTGGGAAGAGTAATACACATTCTACGACGAATAATAAGGGGCTTTAACAACAAGAGGATTCTAGGTTCGAATCTCTTAACATGCCTCGGGAACCAATTCCACATTGGAGGACTTATACAAGACGCGATTTAGGGTCTAGCCATAGCTTACAGGACCTATGCTCAATAATACCATACATTTGCTCCCTTTTATATAATAACACACACATGGCCTCGTGATCTACGTCACAATTAGAGGACTTACAACATATCTCAATTCAATACAATCAACTACCCCTCATAAGTAATTAACCAAGTACATTTTAATTCTACGCATTCCTAGCGTGACTTTTTATTTAATTGCGTTCCATTGCGCTACACATTACTTTACGGCCTAATGTCTTCCAAAGAACTGATAAATTTCATAGTAACAATTGATACATATCTCAATTCTTATATTAATCTTTTCCGTTGACAATAAATCGCTCCATTTTAAGAACATGCATTCACATCATGTCTTATACATTTGTTAAGGCTCCAACGCTCTATATTTTTATATCATTCAATTTAATCTTTATTTAGATTTCTTTACCTTGTTATTCACATCATGTCTTAATCCCTTACAAAAGCTCAAAAGCTATTTCTTTCATATAATTCAAATTTACCTTTATGTAAATATCTTTGTTATAATTATTATTATTACGCTTGCTTTTATAACATTCATTAAATACACTGACATTTTATTCCATGCATTTCCTCTACAGGATTTATTCTTTCACATAATTATTTATTATTTCTCAAAACCTTATTTTTGTTCAGATCGCGTTCTTATTTAGTTATTATTTATTTAAAAGCATCCCTTTTATTCAAAACTCCGGTGGAATTGTACACAAAAATTTTCCCCCGACACCCAAAACATAATGAAAATCTTTACTCACATGTCTAAGGTCGTTTACGGACCTTTATTCTCGTTCGATGTGACATTTTGGCCCACCTTCTTGACTTACTCCATATTGTACAAACTCATCTCATGTACAGACATTTCTTGACACATATTCAATACATTTAACACTGACAACATTTTAATACACTGGTGTATCCGTTTTGAATACACAATAAAACACTAAAAAATATATTACTTTTAACACACACTCTTGATATATTTACACTTCACAACGTTTGATCACTAGGCCGTCTTTTTATCCTATCACACGTGACCTCTTAATCTCCCGTCTCCAAGGGTGAAATTTATTCAATGTCGGCTTCCTATCCTGTAGAATACGAAAGTCTCGAATCATCTACTTATTCCCTGGAATAACAATTCTTCGAATCCTGTTCCTGATGATCGGCTATTTCTCTAGCTTGAACGGCTCCCCTTTTAGATCTGATTTATCGATCCTAGCGAAAGTCTGTTCTGATCGAGGTCCCCTCGATAACCTATCGGTGACCTATGGATTTTTTAGCAACTAATACTTCTCGAGTCTTAGTGCTTTAGAATAGTTCGTCTGCTTTCTTCAAAACAATGTCGATAGTTTCCGTTCTTCTTTGTTTATTTGGTTCTCGCACTTCTGATTTTCTGGAATACGTTGCGAACCTTACTCTGTTTTTCCCTGTTCGGGTTCTTTAAAATTGATAAACTGTTTATCTCGCTGTTCCGGTACTTCCGTACGTTATGATACTTTTGGTCGTTTACTGAAAGACCTATCGCCTTAATCCTAAGTTCGCAGCCTGCTTTGACTGTATTTTTGGAACTTTTACGGTAAACTTTGCCCTGTCGGACCTAAATCCTGTAACTAGGATTTTCCTAATTTTTCAACACGGCGATACTTTAATACTTCTTCTTTGTAACTCCTTATGGAGGCACGCAAGTTACTGATACTTCGACGCCCGTGGCTGTCGAATATTAGTTCTGCGGTGTAATACAGCGTTTCTCCCCTCAAGGAGTACTGGTAAACTGCCTTCGATGTCTGATACAGCGTAACGCCTCCCTGGGCTATCGTAGACTGCATGTACTGATACAGCGTGACGTTCCCCTCACGGGCTCTTGAATACTGCATGAACTGATACAGCGTAACGCCTCCCTGGGCTATCGTAGACTGCATATACGATGTGGTGCAGCACCTCCGCTCACGGAATGCTCGTAGACTGCATGAACTGATACAGCGTAACGCCTCCCTGGGCTATCGAAAACTGCATGATTGGCTTGGTGAGGCCAGGAGTTTTATACCTTTTAGTCAAAAAAAGATAAAATCCTAGTCCTTTTCGTGACCAACTTTTGACCTAATTGTCGCACAATTATAAAAATTATATCTCCTGAAAGCTCGTCTTCCAAACGTAAAATAATCTTCCTGTGCATGGAAATCGATCGTGCATTTCCGAGATATTAATTAATTCTTCGTCCTCAACTGTGTGTGTGGTGCTGTTCATTTTTAATTCTCCCACTCCTTGGGTCCCGGTGAATTCCCAATGACGTATACTTGCGTTGGCAGTTTTTTCCTGTGCAATTATTACAAGGTTTTTCTTTACACAAAAATCTCTAATCCAAAATGATTCACCGTACTGTATCTGTTTACTTATTTTTATACTCGTAAACGGGTTAAATTTAATTATTCTTCTTCTGACTCAGCAGCGAGGTTGCCGTTTTCCTGCAACGTAAGAGCAATTTCCGAGTCAAGCTTCTTCGTCTTACAGTCCAAACTTTCCACTCGTTGTAATAATATCCATCACTGGCTCCTTATAAATGTCAAGAGGCATGAGCTCATCTTAGGAACACCTGGCCCCAACGCTTGCACAATGTTAGGCTAGAATCCTGGCTTGAAATCTCTCTCCGTTCCCTTAGAGACTGTATGATTCTTTCATTCCTTTCTCAAAATACATGGATTCGACTCCCTTTGAAGCCTATGGTACATGGGTTCATCTCTCCCCTCCTTAGGTAAATAAATTTTCGAAAACTTTTGAGGAAATTTATTTTAATTATAAAAAAAATATCTTATTTTTCCTTTTTAAATGTCGAAGCCATCATAACGTTATCCGTACCTTCTGATTTTTCTTCCTTAAAAATCCCACGATAATTTGATTTCTTTCATCTTTTTAAGTCATATCCGGTAATTGTGTCGGTTGGGTAGGCTCTGTCCCTACCCTTTCTTTCCCCTTTTTATTTATCTGGACTTCAGGTTTCCAGAACCTCATTCTTCTTTACGGGTGTGGTCTATCCCTACCCGTTCCTTTATTTCATCATTCTCCTTCCTTAAATTGAAATTTTCTTCTTCAATAAAATCAATTATTTCTTTTATTTCCCAATATAATTTCTCCAATTCGCATTCGCACTCGAATGTTTGAGCTCTGTTTCCTCTTCCTATCTCATTCTCGTTTCTATCAAAAGTGGATTCTTCATCTCTAAATTGTTCCATAACCAGGGCTTGTTCATTGGCTTCATCGAAGTCTTCGGGAGGGTAATACACTTTTAAATTTGCTGAATTCATGGTCACTTCATGATTCGTTTCACAGTGCCGAATTCTATAGGCATTATTTCTCAAATCCCTTATTATTTGATACGGTCCGTGGTATATTTTCTGGAACTTTTTGTACACGCGGTTCTCTGGATCTGAAATGGCGGGTCTTTTTACTAACACCATTTCCCCTGCTAATAGTGGCTGATGATACCTCTTGTGCCTATATCTTCTTTGTCTCCTGTCGGCTTGAGCTTTTAGATGCTCAAAGGCTCTTCTTATACGTACATCTCTTCCAGGCTGAGCGTCTGCTGGCCTAGGAATTACCAGACTCCAAGGTCTCTCTGGTTGTTCATTCCGATGTAACGTTATTGGTATCTCTCCCGTGGATTCATGGGTTGTGTTGTTTATACAAAATTCGATAATATCCAAGATATCTATCCACTTCCAATTTTCTTCGGCACAGAATTTTCTACAATACTTGGCCGTCTCCCTCATCACTCTTTCTACAGGATTTGCCTCAGGATGGCGAATACTTGACAAAATCTGACGTATTCCAAGTCTTTCTAATTCTTGTCTGAACTCTACACTGGTGAAACAACTACCGTGATCCGACAACAAATTCTCAGGTTTTCCCAGAATCGGTATCACTTTTTCTTTGAGTCGTTTTAACACCTGTTTGGTACTAGTCTTCTGTATGGGAGCAAGGACAACCATTTTAGTGAAGACATCCATAGCCACCATTATGTGTCGATTTCCTCTTCTTGCCTTTGGCAAAGGTCCGAAGTTATCAATAGATATGATTTGACCTGGCCTTTCGGGCAACAATGGTATAGGCTTTTGTCTCATCAGAAATGCATTTGGTTTGATCCTTTGACATAGATCACATGTCTTTAGCGTGTCTCTTACAGTTTCTCTCAGTCTCGGCCATACAAATGCTTCTTTCAGCATCGAGACTGTTTTGTCGACTCCCATATGTCCGAACGATCTATGGGCTAACCATACTATTTTCCTCTGCAAAATTGCAGGTACAACAATCCTTAATCGTGTATGGTCAGAGTCCACAAACTTATATAATAATCCATTATAAAATGTGTAATCTTGAGCTATCTTGTTAGCTTCCGTGTACGCCGGTGTTCCCCTTATCAAACTTCCCTCAAGGAAGGATATGAGCATGTTCATCCATGGATCCTCAGGTTGCCGTTGACTAATGCTCCTTAACTCATTTAGAGTACGCTGATCTCTGTCTTCCAAATCCATAGCCATTACTTCCTCTTCTGTGGACTCTGGCTGTCTACTTAAATAGTCTGGAACTATATTTTCTTTTCCTGGGCAGTATTCTATCTTTACATCAAACTGTTGAATATATAAAGCCCAACGCATCAACCTTTGACTGGATAGATCAGTCTTCATCAAAAAGGTTAAGGCTTTATGATCCGTTCTTAGAATGACCTGAAACCCATATACGATCTTTCGCCAATATTGCAGCGCGTGCAATATCGCTAACAGCTCGATTTCGCTGATCGTATAATTTTTCTCGTGTGGTTTCAGTCTCCGACTTGTGAAAGCTAGATAATTTTTCTTATCAGGGTTATCCGGGTTTTCCTGATATAGCATTGCCCCTATTCCAATCTGGGATGCATCTGTTTGAATTATAAATTTCTGATTAAAATCAGGATATCCTAGCTTCACATAGTGTAAGAGCATTTCCTTGGCCTCCACGAATGCTTTTTCTGTTTCCTCCGTCCATTTCCACTTGCCCCCCTTCTTCAGAAGGTCCTGTAGTGGTGCAACAGTTTTTGTGTATGATGGACAATGTCCTGAGAAGAAACCAATCAATCCCAAAAACTGGCGAACGTTCTTCACCTTCAAAGGCTTTGGAAAATCCCTTATCGATTCCAATTTGCATGGATTTGGTTTAACACCATCCTTATCAATCACATGCCCTAGAAATGTTACTTGCCTTTGACAAAAAATTGACTTCTTTAAATTGATTTTAAAATTTGCCCTTCTTAAGTCTTCCAATAATTTCTTCAATTTTTCTAAATGTTCCTCAATGGTCTCCGAGGTAAGCAAAATATCATCCACATAACGGATAGTACAATCTTTCACTTCCTCTGACAGGTTTCGATCAAGCGCTCTTATTAAGGCAGATCCCGCGGTCTTCAATCCAAACGGACATCTCCTAAAACAATAGGTTTGTTGGTCGAACTAAAATCCAGTCAACAAGCTTGTTTTCTCTTCCAGTTCGAGATGATGATACGAAGAAGTCATGTCAATATTTGTGAAAATCTTCTTGCCTTTGAACTTCCTTAGTATTTCTTTTATGGGTGGTGCCGAATCATTTTCTGGTATGATTTTTGCATTTAAATTTCTGGCATCTAGACACACCCTTACTGAGCCATCCGGTTTACTCACACTCACTAATGGACTAACATATGGTGTCGCCATCTTTTCTATAACACCTGCATTCATCATCTCCTGCAGTGTTTTCTTAGTTTGTGGGTAATGTTTTTCCGCAACCGGGTATGGTTTTTGTCTGAACGGTGCCCAATCATTGACTTGGAACGCGTATTTAAAATTTTCAATCTTCCCTGGCTTGGAATCAAATACGTCCCTAAAATTTAATAATAATTCCTTTAATTGTTCCTTGTTTTCGAGGTTAACTTTAGCTTCCTCTACTTTTCCTGACAGGTTGGTCTCGAACTCAGTTTCCAAATTATCTTCGAGTTCTATGTTGAAGACTTCAAATATCCTTTCTATGTCCTTACAACCTTCTTCCGTTACTTCTTCCACGTGCCATACCAGTTCTACTATTTTCGCCTCCTGTTCCTGTAGGTTAATGTTTTGCTCATCCACATCCTCTCTTTGGATTCTAATGCAATTTTGCGCTAGATCTATGATGACCTTGTTCTCACGGATAAAATCAATACCTAATATGACATTATACGGTAATTGATTTACCAGCAAAAAGAATTGCGAAATTTCAGTGTTACCCATGATCAGATCAATGTATACCTGAAATTTGCATGTTAAAGATTTTTCCGGGATAATTCCCTTAATCTTTACACTTGATGTGGGGATTTTTAATACGCGGCCTCTTGTTTCCAATTCATTCAGAAGGGTTTGCGTAATTAAACTTATTGTTGATCCGGTATCAATCAATGCCCTGACCAGTAATCCTTCTATCCTTAGCATAATTATGGGTAATTCTCTTTTGATAGGTGGGATTCCTTCCACATCCTCATTAATTAGCTCATCTGGTCTTGCTATCCAATTCACAATTTCTACCTCCTCCCAGCTCCTGGTATGTTTCCACTTTTGACGATTTAACTTTGGAGTTTTTTTTATCCTGAGGGCTTCCTTTCCCCTCATTCTTTAACTGAGCTTGTAGTTCCAAGCTTTGAGCCCAATCTAGTCGGTCGGGTGATTTCCGGTTCTTGATTGCCTCACTCCAACGGACTTTTTGCCTTTCTGGTTCGTCTGGTCGTTCGTTCATATAACGAAGACTTTCCTGATATCTTTCCTCTATTTCGGCCCGATAATCATCATCCCTATCCTCTGGCCTTACATTCCTTCTGGGATAATTCTCCCATTTCTTTCTGTTTTCTTGCCTTTGATGGTTATTGTTATAGGGTCGGCTCTCATGTTGCCTATAACCCGTATTCCTAGGATTTCTTCCTCGATATCCTCCTCTGTAGTATGGCTGTATTCCTCTAGGCTCTTGGTGCCCATACTCTCGACCTAGTCCTTGAGTATCAGTGCTGGTGGACTGATTCCTGGTCGATGGTTTTTCTCTGGTTTCCTGACTGCTGGCCATGTGTACCTGTTCAGTCTGTCTTTGGTGCCTAGGAGTTACGTGTGACGTCGTCATGTCTAATTGACGTAATACACTCTCCACTTCCACAGCACTTCTGGCTTTGGATGAGATTAACAGCCTCTGAATCTCATATGGATGTTGTCTTGCAATGGCGGCACACAGGTCGTTCTCAGCGGGAGCAATGTCAAGTTCGCGGAATTTACACA
This sequence comes from Meconema thalassinum, assembly GCA_946902985.2. NCBI lineage: Eukaryota > Metazoa > Arthropoda > Insecta > Orthoptera > Tettigoniidae > Meconema > Meconema thalassinum. Next base: position 1,217,489,878 of record OX336388.2, read on the forward strand.
GCTGAGCGGTAAAAAATTCCGAGTACTTAGTTGGTGCATTTGTACTGTACTTCCTAGAGTACAGATCTAGCCTCAAATTCTCCTGGACGTCTGCTGCCCAATATCGTTTTAAAAAGGCTTCTCTAAAGCCTTCCACCGTATCAAAGGTGTACCTAAAGCTTCTGAACCAGGTGAGACAATCACCTGCCAACAGCTTCTCAATAGCTCTCAGTCTCCGATCCTGAGGAACCTTCATTTCGTTTAAGTACTCTGCGACTTCCTTTAGCCAGTATTTTGGAGTAATTGACATGTTATTACCCGTAAACTTTACCGGTCTGTCCTCATTCGACTTAATAATGTTTATTATCTGACCATTTGTCTGGTTCATGTATGGGGTTGACATCGCCATCGGATATCCTGGGTTCTTATAAGGGCCCTCCCCTCCTAAGTCCCTATCTGTATCGGTGCCTTGTTCACGGGAATCTACCCATCCTGTCTTTGGAAACTCCTCCTGATTCTCAAATTCTAACTTCCTTTCTCTTCGGGCACTTTCTTCATTAGCCATGAGTTGGATTTCCATTTGACTGTTCTTATGTTCAGTCCTCTCCAACCGGGACCCTAATTCATTTTGAATTCTTTCCTGATTTTTCTTACTGGTTTCCAGTTCTCGTTTGAGTTGGTTTTTGTCGTCCCTGAAGCTATTCCTGATTTCATTTAAGTGTTCTTCTACCTCTTTCTTGATGACCATGACCTGTTCTGTTATAATTTCTGGTTTAACGTCACCTCTGGTATCTAGGTCTTCTCGTATTTCCTTTATCTTTTTCTCCATTTCTCTTTGTCCTTTGACCATATCTATTTTAATTCCGTCAAGCCTTTCTTCAGTTTTCCCTTGGCTCTTAAATAATCTCATCATTTCATCTTGGACCTGATTTACTTCAGTATGAGTTTTTCCTACTTGGACCTTTAATGTTCCGATGGTTTCCTGAACATCATTAATACCCTGACTTATTTCATCTATCTTATGGGTACTTTCCTTATTTTCGTCCTCTCGTTGTTTTCTTTCACTCTGGAGATGCCCCTCGTATATACCTAATCTTCGATTTATTTCACCCTCATACTTCTTTAAGTTCTCATCTACCTGCCCGGTAAAATGATCAAATTGCTCTTTCCTACTCTTCGCATCTTCCTGAATTCTCATATCACTTACATCGGTCTGAACTCCCACTACTTTTTCCTCAAGTTTTCCTACTTGGTTCTCCACCCCTGTAAATCTGTCTTCTAGCCTATCAAGACTCTCTTTTATCTCTTTCCGGGATTTTTCACAAATACTCTGGTTCGATTCTATCTGATCTTCTAACTTTTTCTGCACACCTTGAATCTGGGTTACAAGTTTCTTTTCACACTCATCACCCTTTTTTTCCATATTACTTAATTTAGTTTCCATGGAACTCAAACATTTATTTAAATTTCCAAAATTTTCTTGACATTTAGTTTGGGACTCTCCCATACTTTCGTTCAAGGCCTGTATTTGGGCTTGCAATCCTGAATGAAATTCTTTATTTCCCCTCTTTAATCTCACTTGCGATTTCCCCTTTTAACTCAGTTAACTTGTCCCCAAACTTAGTGTCAAACCCTTGAAATTTGTTATCCATTGTCCCTTCTATTTCAGCCTTCAGTACTCTATTGTTTTCTTTACTGTCGGCCTTCATAGTCTCTAACGTCTCATTTTTTATCACTTCCAACTGTTCTTTAATGGTTTTCCCATTTTCTGTTTTAATCTTTTCTATCTCAGCCTTCAGGTCCTTATTCATTTTTATACCGTCGGCCTCGATAGCTTCTAATTTAGTTCCCATGTTATCACTTTTAGCTTCGATATCTACTAATTTAGTCCCCATATTAGCACTATCAGTTTTTAGTGACTCTAAACTTTGATTCATGGATCCTAACTTTTGGTTATTTTCCTCCTGTTGGCTGTCCAACTTATTCAAACTTTCATTTATGGATTCGAACTCTTTTTTATTTTCATCCTTTTGGAGGCCCAATGTATTGTCTATCGTTCCCAATTTATTGTTTATGGCCTCCAACTTTTCTTTGCTATCGGCTTTTATAGCCTCCAAAAGCCGTTGCATCTCTTCACTCAATGCCATCTTATTAGAATATAGTGGGCTACTAATGCCACATCGCTAGAACATGCTTGAGAGATAGTAATCTGAACCATTGTGTCCCAATTTCTTTAAAAAAAATACTTTGGTACGGGTTTTTACTACACCGTACCCTTTTGATGTTTTCATTCAAACTCAAAGACCTTTATGGAAGTATTTAAAATTCAAAATTTCGAAAAACCATTTTTTTTTTCAAAAAATGAAAATTTTGATTTTTCGAGAAAAACTCGGGTTTTCCCTAGGAAAACTCATCCCTGCGTACTGGGCGCCATGAAATGTCTGGTAGGGGGTTGTTTAATCCAGGGCTGCTCGGTGTGAGTTTCTAGGGACCCATGCGGTCAGTTAACATTATACGTTGTAGCTACTCCTATCATTACTTTACTTTTACATGAATCGACCGTCTTTAGTGTTCCTCTAATTATTAATCCAAGCACAGTACTTCTATTCACCCCCCTGTGCCCTTTTAACAAGAAATATGCAAATCACAGTATGCCAGCATTGCTCAATTCGGGATTTTTCGGGGCTGCGGTAAGTTCTCCCACTCTGTGACTTACATATTTTGGATTAAATAGAGGATACACTTGCAAAAATAACAACAAAATCAACTCCTATTTTAACACATTTAATTAATCAAAATTATGGCGCTACAACAATAAAACAAATAAACTACTGACCAGTATCATTCTACTTGTCCAAAGTGAACAAGGAATAGCATAAGAATAAAACAAATATTCTCTTTAAACACATGGTTTTCTTTAAAAACCAACAATTCACGATTATTTTCACTTCCATAAAGTACCTATCTTAAAGTTCCATATAACTATGAGCTCCTTTGGCTCGATCCATTTCCATAATAATGGTGTCTTACTTTTGTACACCTCAAGAACTATTTTTATCTTTTCTTATCATCAAAACAAATATATAATTACATTTAAAATTATATGGTAATTATTCACTTCAATATTTGGGCATTTCACATATTCTCAGTATTTACTATCTCTCTCAAGTTTTCAAATTCACTACGGTGATCGGGAAACTATTTGTGTACTCCAGAGTTATAAAGATTACTTGACAAAGTCAAAAACTATGATTACTCCCGAAATCTAGTTATCTTCACACAACTCGTGGATTCCTATTTTCCATACAATATTACTATAGGGATTTTTATTTAATTCATTTGTCTTATAAGACCATTATCACATAAGAAAACTACGATCTGAACTGGCAAGCGATAATATCAATCTACAAGGACCTCGGTTCAACGCCCGGGTCATTAACAACTTTAAACACTCACGGTGTATTTAACACTTCTTACAAGACGGTCTTTACCCACCCTCGTATTATGAGGGTCAGGCCATTATACTCGAGCGTGATTTATGACAGGCAGAGCGGCTCCCTGCCTAGCCTATGGTTGGAGCTCTCTTCAATGCTTTTAAAACAAACCTTCACATTATTTTCAGTTCTATGGAGAGACCTGGCATTTTAACTTCTATTTCCTCTTTCAACAATATTCTTTGGCTCATAAACCATTCTCGTAATCTTGGCATTTATTAATTATGAAGGGTCCTCGTTGATTGGGAAGAGTAATACACATTCTACGACGAATAATAAGGGGCTTTAACAACAAGAGGATTCTAGGTTCGAATCTCTTAACATGCCTCGGGAACCAATTCCACATTGGAGGACTTATACAAGACGCGATTTAGAGTCTAGCCGTAGCTTACAGGACCTATGCTCAATAATACCATACATTTGCTCCCTTTTATATAATAACACACACATGGCCTCGTGATCTACGTCACAATTAGAGGACTTACAACATATCTCAATTCAATACAATCAACTACCCCTCATAAGTAATTTACCAAGTACATTTTAATTCTACGCATTCCTAGCGTGACTTTTTATTTAATTGCGTTCCATTGCGCTACACATTACTTTACGGCCTAATGTCTTCCAAAGAACTGATAAATTTCATAGTAACAATTGATACATATCTCAATTCTTATATTAATCTTTTCCGTTGACAATAAATCGCTCCATTTTAAGAACATGCATTCACATCATGTCTTATACATTTGTTAAGGCTCCAACGCTCTATATTTTTATATCATTCAATTTAATCTTTATTTAGATTTCTTTACCTTGTTATTCACATCATGTCTTAATCCCTTACAAAAGCTCAAAAGCTATTTCTTTCATATAATTCAAATTTACCTTTATGTAAATATCTTTGTTATAATTATTATTATTATTACGCTTGCTTTTATAACATTCATTAAATACACTGACATTTTATTCCATGCATTTCCTCTACAGGATTTATTCTTTCACATAATTATTTATTATTTCTCAAACCCTTATTTTTGTTCAGATCGCGTTCTTATTTAGTTATTATTTATTTAAAAGCATCCCTTTTATTCAAAACTCCGGTGGAATTGTACACAAAAATTTTCCCCCGACACCCAAAACATAATGCAAATCTTTACTCACATGTCTAAGGTCGTTTCCGGACCTTTATTCTCGTTCGATGTGACATTTTGGCCCACCTTCTTGACTTACTCCATATTGTACAAACTCATCTCATGTACAGACATTTCTTGACACATATTCAATACATTTAACACTGACAACATTTTAATACACTGGTGTATCCGTTTTGAATACACAATAAAACACTAAAAAATATATTACTTTTAACACACACTCTTGATATATTTACACTTCACAACTTTTGATCACTAGGCCGTCTTTCTATCCTATCACACGTGACCTCTTAATCTCCCGTCTCCAAGGGTGAAATTTATTCAATATCGGCTTCCTATCCTGTAGAATACGAAAGTCTCGAATCATCTACTTATTCCCTGGAATAACAATTCTTCGAATCCTGTTCCTGATGATCGGCTATTTCTCTAGCTTGAACTGCTCCCCTTTTAGATCTGATTTATCGATCCTAGCGAAAGTCTGTTCTGATCGAGGTCCCCTCGATAACCTATCGGTGACCTATGGATTTTTAGCAACTAATACTTCTCGAGTCTTAGTGCTTTAGAATAGTTCGTCTGCTTTCTTCAAAACAATGTCGATAGTTTCCGTTCTTCTTTGTTTATTTGGTTCTCGCACTTCTGATTTTCTGGAATACGTTGCGAACCTTACTCTGTTTTTCCCTGTTCGGGTTCTTTAAAATTGATAAACTGTTTATCTCGCTGTTCCGGTACTTCCGTACGTTATGATACTTTTGGTCGTTTACTGAAAGACCTATCGCCTTAATCCTAAGTTCGCAGCCTGCTTTGACTGTATTTTTGGAACTTTTACTGTAAACTTTGCCCTGTCGGACCTAAATCCTGTAACTAGGATTTTCCTAATTTTTCAACACGGCGATACTTTAATACTTCTTCTTTGCAACTCCTTATGGAGGCACGCAAGTTACTGATACTTCGACGCCCGTGGCTGTCGAATATTAGTTCTGCGGTGTAATACAGCGTTTCTCCCCTCAAGGAGTACTGGTAAACTGCCTTCGATGTCGGATACAGCGTAACGCCTCCCTGGGCTATCGTAGACTGCATGTACTGATACAGCGTGACGTTCCCCTCACGGGCTCTTGAATACTGCATGAACTGATACAGCGTAACGCCTCCCTGGGCTATCGTAGACTGCATATACGATGTGGTGCAGCACCTCCGCTCACGGAATGCTCGTAGACTGCATGAACTGATACAGCGTAACGCCTCCCTGGGCTATCGAAAACTGCATGATTGGCTTGGTGAGGCCGGGAGTTTTATACCTTTTAGTCAAAAAAAGGTAAAATCCTAGTCCTTTTCGTGACCAACTTTTGAACTAATTGTCGCACAATTATAAAAATTATATCTCCAGAAAGCTCGTCTTCCAAACGTAAAATAATCTTCCTGTGCATGGAAATCGATCGTGCATTTCCGAGATATTAATTAATTCTTCGTCCTCAACTGTGTGGGTGGTGCTGTTCATTTTTAATTCTCCCACTCCTTGGGTCCCGGTGAATTCCCAATGACGTATACTTGCGTTGGCAGTTTTTTCCTGTGCAATTATTACAAGGTTTTTCTTTACACAAAAATCTCTAATCCAAAATGATTCACCGTACTGTATCTGTTTACTTATTTTTATACTCGTAAACGGGTTAAATTTAATTATTCTTGTTCTGACTCAGCAGCGAGGTTGCCGTTTTCCTGCAACGTAAGAGCAATTTCCGAGTCAAGCTTCTTCGTCTTACAGTCCAAACTTTCCACTCGTTCTAATAATATCCATGACTGGCTCCTTATAAATGTCAAGAGGCATGAGCTCATCTTAGGAACACCTGGCCCCAACGCTTGCACAATGTTAGGCTAGAATCATGGCTTGAAATCTCTCTCCGTTCCCTTAGAGACAGTATGATTCTTTCATTCCTTTCTCAAAATACATGGATTCGACTCCCTTTGAAGCCTATGGTACATGGGTTCACTACTTCATTCTCCAGGAATTTCATCAAACCTTTAAGACGTTCACTAGGTTCACATTCCTTCCCACCGCCACTCCTCTGCCAGGCACGTAACACATCTATAGACAAGCATGATTCAATCATAGGAAATAACAGTTCTGCATATTTCTCGGAAGTTACGCCTAGGCCCTCCAAAGCACCAAGTTGAGTTTCGAGTCTGTCATATAATGATGAGATGTCAAGACTACTACAAGAATTCATCATTGTCAATAGTTCTCTAGTGTAGACTTCCACCAACAAAAAGTCTTTGCCAAAACGTGATTTAAGTTTCTGTATTGCTTGCACCGCCCTCCTAAAATAAACATATTCTTGGCGTGCCTCCTAGCTGCATCACTGGAACCAACTAGAAAAGAAACGAGTACGCAGTGGAAATGGATGTTAATTTCTGACCTGTGCTGGGCCCGTACTTGTAGGCCAGATGTGCCGAGCGACTCCAGACTCCGTGAAGGTGGTCCCACGACGAGTGGTAGGAATACCCTCCTGGTGCTAGAAAGCTAGAATAAGTTAGGCCTAGGTTTGAAGAGAGAGAGAGAGTGAGAGAGAGCGAGCAGCCCGATCGCCCAACACTACTAAATGAGACACATGGGTAAAGAAATGGAAATTTAATGAATTGAAACCGAACACACAAAGAAACCCGGCCAGAATAACACACACAAAAAAGAATACCCTTCACCTAGGGGTCAAATAAAGTCACTTTCAAACGGGAAGATAAATATAAATAACAATAAATAACTTACGATAGTAAATAACGTTAACAAATTAAATTCATACCTGTGCTCACTTCGGTGAAAACGATGTAAAAAGGGAGGAAGTAAAAGATCAAGAGGCAATCGAGCCGGTCGCTGGTCAACAACAATCACTTCCCAGCCTAGAGAAGGATGGTTGTCATGACGACCACAAATAACAAGCATAGAAAAGATAAAACAAGAGGCTGTGTGCGTGTCGCAAAGGCTGTGGCGAGCAATGGGGATGCGATCGAGCTGGCAGTCTCCAGAGAAAAGAAATGCAAAAACCAAAGATACTACAAGGAGAAACAAATGACGTCAAGTGTCCGTGAAATATATCATGATACATGCACGCAATCAAACACACAAAATGCCAGCCGTCGATGCAGTAAAAAACACAAAGCAACTCGTGCTTGTAGGTAGTCTAGCAAAATATGCTAAACCTATATAGTCCCCAACTTACGTTCCGAGTTCGAGCTGAATACGGTAAGGACTACTTAAAGTTACCGCCGTGATCCAGTTGCCCGAAGCATGGAATGAAGGGAAAACATAAGGGCTAAAATATATGGTGTCATGCCTCGTGTTGGGAGAATGGTCGAAACGCCAACGTCCACAAACCACGGGAGACCCATTCGAAGATATGCCCAATCAAAACAGCATCAATGCACCTGGCAGCAAGAAAAACATACTCTCACAAAATCACTCGCAGATATATTTCACGGCACAAATAAAAGGTTAAACGAAGACTCAAACAAAATAAAACAGGAGACCGCCATTACGATTGGTTCCACAGCAAATCCAAGCACACGACGAAGATCAAAAAGAAAGGTTAAATTTAGGAAATGAGCATAGTGGACACAAGGTTAGATGTATTACTTACATGAGTAAATGGAAGGCTTCGGCATAATAACAATGTTAAATAAAAAGGAAAAACATTACATTTTAAATAATAAGGCGGAGAGCCTCAAGGCACGTCCGGACAGAAAGTATCTCACATGGCGACTGAGTCTACCGGGACGGCCGCCAAAGAAAATAAAGAAATGAGAGATGTTAAACATGGCTCAGGATCCACACCACCCCCCAAAAGAAAAATTATTTATAATAATAAAAGATTTTTCTTTTTACATCACTAAGTACCACCGCTTTGAAATCAATCATGTCCCAAGTGTTCCAAAATACACAACATCCTTATCACACAGGTGGTTTGTCAACAACTATAACAGTACACAAAATATGAGGGGGGAGGATGATCGATATAACAATCACTTAAGCAATTGAGCCATATCAGAAAGAATACAGTTATAAAATGAAGTAATATATAAAAATAATCAGATCGCTTCGGCGATCGCAATATCAGGACAGAACTCCTTCGGGGTCCCCAAAGGCGCGCGTTCCTTTGACGATCCCTGGGCTTGTCATAATGGTATTACGGTTCGCCTGAGCGTTACAATGACAAGAAAAGTAGATAGAGACACGGACGAAAATCATAAACAAAAGACTTTCGCCCTTTGACGCCGAAGTCTGCCATTCTCCTTATACCCATCATGAAAGTGGCGTATTAAAATAACAAAGAAGCGATATAATGTGTCCATTATTTATAGAATATAAATTCTCTACTGGCCGAATTCGCAAAAATACATATTTTTACAATAAATATTAAGTTACACAGAGTATGTAGGCCTATTTCTTCTTGTATTATTTTCTTTCTTGAGCTCGTAAATTTGTACTTGACTCTGCCTCGGTCAAAATTGGTTCAATAATAGGCAGGTCAAGGAGACGCCATATGAATACTAGCTTCCTTGGATAACATAAGCAAATTATGATTGGCTAACCTACGCAGAAAAAGGACAACATTAATCACAGCAAATAAGAAGGTTACACAATAAATGGTTTCAATTGAGATATGTGAGCTCTGGATACGTCGGTGGGATTCTCCTTGGAGATCAATTCAACAGTGACAGGTGTTAAAAATCTAGTGATAGTTTTGGGCGTGCTCCAGCGAAGCATTAGCTTAGCTGACTCCTTATTCTTGGCCGAACTCTGTGGGTGCAGGCGCACTAGCACGTCGTCATTCACCTGAAAACAAACAGGTTGCCTACCCTTGTTATAGCGAGACGCCACGCGATCTCGTGCCCTTTTCAGATGCCGTACAGCAACTTCCCATTTTTCTTTGACTGAGGTACGGCGGGATGGCGCAGCCAGATAATCTATTTTCCACTGAAGCTGAAGTGGATCAACAATACGCCTTCCTAAAAACAATTCCGAAGGGGTAGAATTCGTCGATTCATGAAGAGCAGTGTTAAATCCTAAGGAGAAAAACTGAAGATTTGCGTCCCAACGTGACTGATCTGCGTTGTGGAACGCACTCAAGCAAGCCTTCAAGTTACGATGAAACCTTTCAACGTGATTTGGCTGAGGGTGGTAGGGTGCCAAAAAGACATGATCAATTCCCCAAGAAAAACACATTGATCTAAAAGACTTGGACCGGAAAGCGCTCGCGTTATCGGACACTAAAAACTTTGGAGGACCAAAAACACCAAAAATATGATTGGTCAAAAGCCTAACACTGGTACGTGTCGTGATTTCCCTGACAGGAAATAACCATACAAATTTTGAAAATCCATCAACGACAGTAAGTATAGCTTGATGACCAGAAGATGACCTAACTAGGGGACCAAAATAATCTATAAACAGGCGCTCATTAGGATATGACATCGTGTCAGCGTGGTGAAGTCCAATGCGAGAATTCTTTGCTGGCTTAGAACGTTGACACGTAACACATTTTCGGACGAAAGCAAAAGCATCCGCTTTCAAATGAGGCCAGAAGAATTCCTGAGAGATTTTATGGAAAGTCTTCGTCATACCTAAATGTAATCCAAAACAGGATTCATGGAAATACGCCAAGAGCATACTTCGTATATTCTCTGGCACGAAAATCCTACATTTCGAAGATCGAGGAGCGGTATGCACTATAACATCATTGCGCAATGAAAACTCAGATACACCAGGATCTTTCCCGAGAATTTTTTCACGCAATGTGACACAAAATGGGTCATCTGCTTGGTACGTACGGATGTCAGTAAAAGACCATGGAATGTGTTGGAGAAGATTCACTGGCTCGGGGATCTCAACAATGGGAGGAGGTTCCTCAAACATGCGTGACAAACAATCCGCTACAACATTTTCACTGCCTCTGACGTGAATGATGTCAAAGCTGAAAGAGGATAGACGAAGAATCCAACGATTTATACGTCCCAATTTTTTGACATGCGAGCGCATCCAGGACAGAGCTTCATTGTCGGTATACACTATGAAATGCCGATGTTCTAGAAAAGATCTGAAACGTTCACAGCCGAATACGACAGCCAGACTTTCTTTCTCGAAAGTGGAATACCGGCGTTCGCAATCATTAAGCATCCGACTGGCAAAAGCGATGGGTGCCAAATTACCATGCACCTGCTGACTAAGCACACAAGAAACTGCGACATCACTCGCATCACAATGTAACATAAAATCTTTCCCAAAATCCGGAGTTCGAAGGACGGGAGCAGAAGAAAGACATTCTTTCAATTTCTCAAAGGCGAGACACTGGTCGGGGCCCCACACGAATCGTACATTCTTCTTCTTCAAATAATTCAGGGGCGCTGAAATGTCCGAAAAGCCCTTAATGAACCTACTGTAAAAGCCTGCCATTCCCAAAAAACGTCGGACTGCTTTCACATTCGTGGGAGTAGGGAACTCTTGGATACATTGCACACGCTCAGGGTTCACTTCTATGCCCACATCCGAAAGAATGTGACCTAAAAATTTGATTTGCTTCGAAGCCAAAGAGATTTTGTCCGGGTTAACAGTGAGTCCGGCTCTGCGAAGACGACATAGGACTTCACGTAAATGGATCAGGTGATCCTCAAAAGACTGACTGTAAATCACGAGGTCATCTAGATAGTTAAACACAGATGAATACTTTAAATCTCCAAATAACTCGTCCAAAACCCTACTCAATACTTGTCCGCCGATAGAAATGCCCATGGGTAACTTATTGAACTCAAAAAGGCCGAACGGAGTGGAGAACGCAGTTACCTTACGGCTCTCGGGATCGAGAGGAATTTGATAATATGCACAATTCAAATCTAGGACGGAATAGTACTTCGCCCCGTGAAAATGCTGAAAAGCGCTCTCCAGAGTTGGAAGGGGAAAGTTGTCGAACACCACCTTAGAATTGAGTCGACGATAATCAACTACTAAACGAAAAGTACCCTCTTTCTTAGGCACCAGGAATGCTGGACTACCATAAGAAGACTTAGAAGGGCTCACAACACCGCGTGCCTTAAGATCATGAATATATTCTCTCATGGCAATGAGTTTGGGTGGAGAGCAAGAAAATGGCGCCGACCTAACTGGAACCTCATCAGTCAAATCAATATGACACTCGTAGCCGATAGCGGAACCCAGTTCCGACGTGAGAACATCTGGAAATTCATTCACCAAATCAGATAAAGCGTCACGTTGACTCGTGAATAAAGTAGGAGGGATTAGAACAGCAGAGATACCAGAAAAATTACAAGGAACACTCGCTTCACAAGTATTAAAATGAAACCGCTCCTTGGATTTAAACAAAAAACTGAAGGAATGATCCGAAAAATCAAGCCTCAACCCTGCTTTGTGCATAAAATCAGAACCTAAGATCATAGGCGTAGATAAGTCATCCACCACATGGAAGTTCCAATCCCAAGAATAACCACATATCTTAATATGACATGTTACAACGCTAGAAACAGAAATAGATGACTTCACCGCAGAATAAAATTTTAAACCCCCATCTTGTGGACAAATCTGAGTAACAGGAAGCTGTTCCGCGATGGAGCGCTGAATAAATGAACGTGAAGCACCAGAATCCAGTAAAGCGGGTATCGACAATTTCTTAACACTTACAGGGACCCAAGGACAGAAGTTTCCAGTCGTGGAAATGTTCATTTCCCGGCGAACTTCATTGCATGGCCACTCCGGCGGGTCTAAACCGGGGACCCATGCTCGTTTCCCTGACGCGAAGCACATCTAGGACAGGCTATGTGCGTCACGTCACGAAGACCACATGTGTGACAAAACACACGAGAGGGCGCACGGCAGGAATTAAAATGATGCCCCAAACGATCACAATTCCAACATTTTATACGGTTATACATGTTCGGGTTTCGAGGTAACTGTTGATCCTGAGGAGCGGGATTCGCAGAAGAAGTAGCATTGGGAATACTCCCGACAATATGCGAGTGGGGACGGTTAACTGCCCGGTCCTCCTGACGAGATATTGAAGATGGGTGCGCAGTCCTCTGAATCTGGGATTCCGCGCATGCAGTCTCTGGAAACAAACTGTCAGAGGGGAGGGGTGGGGGTACATATGACTTGCGCAGGCGCCGATTGAACTCGCATTCACGTCCTTGATCAACAATGTCAGCCACACTATACACACTGGACCGGCGTATGAAAGACTTGTACTCAGGTGCTAGATTTCTATACACAATATCAACAGTTTCAATAAGGGGAAGGGGCTGCGACAACCTACTTATTAAAGTCATTAGCCCAGTAACAAAATCGTCTACAGGCTCTTCCAAACCCTGGGTACGGCGATGAATTTCAGCCTTCAAGTCATGTTCAAAATCATAAGTCGTAAACCGCTCCTTTATTGACTAACAGAAATCAACCCACGAGATGAAAGATCTGTTGGTAAGTCGATACCATTTTAAAGCTAAGCCACTCAACAATAACGGTAGGCAGACAACAATGTCGTCTGGTTCGAGGTCATAACAATGGCAGAGTTCACTGACCCTGTCTAAGAACTCAAATACAGACGAAACTCTCAGTTCACCAGAAAATTAAATTCCCCACTTGGACACTATATTGGCTACGCCTCCCTTGCGATGGCCTTTCACCTCAGTCAATGGATTAGTGTCTTTCCCACAGACACTTTCAAACGATAGCAGATCATCGTCAGACTGGATGAGCTCCTTCTTCACGTTACAACCTGGGAGAGAATACATGGCTAAACTACAGAAGTACTGCTAGCTACAATTCAAAACAATAACTACAAATGTCTTGCCTCCGTCCTGCGCCTGAAATGAGTACGAAACAAGAAGTAGGGTTGGTTAGTACATTACCAATGCTGGGGTTCGTTGATAGGGTCCAACTCATTGCACTCTCCTTACAGTTTGTTATTTTTATGGTCCATACTCCTTGGAAGTTCACATTGACTCTCAATATTTGTTTGCATAGTATGCAATAGGGAACATGAAACAGAATAAAAACAACATTGAAAAATATGCAGCGAAATATTAAAATCCAATGGATATGGCTAAGCGACCAGGAGACTTAACCTCGCAACTGATACCATCTGCACCGCCCTATTGAAATAAACATATTCTTGGCGTGCCTCCTAGCTGCATCACTGGAATCAACTAGAAAAGAAAGGAGTACGCAGTGGAAATGGATGTTAATTTCTGACCTGTGCTGGGCCCGTACTTGCAGGCCAGATGTGCCGAGCGACTCCAGACTCCGTGAAGGTGGTCCCACGACGAGTGGTAGGAATACCCTCCTGGTGCTAGAAAGCTAGAATAAGTTAGGCCTAGGTTTGAAGAGAGAGAGTGAGAGAGAGCGAGCAGCCCGATCGCCCAACACTACTAAATGAGACAGATGGGTAAAGAAATGGAAATTTAATGAATTGAAACCGAACACACAAAGAAACCCGGCCAGAATAACACACACAAAAAAGAATACCCTTCACCTAGGGGTCAAATAAAGTCACTTTCAAACGGGAAGATAAATATAAATAACAATAAATAACTTACGATAGTAAATAACGTTAACAAATTAAATTCATACCTGTGCTCACTTCGGTGAAAACGATGTAAAAAGGGAGGAAGTAAAAGATCAAGAGGTAATCGAGCCGGTCGCTGGTCAACAACAATCACTTCCCAGCCTAGAGAAGGATGGTTGTCATGACGACCACAAATAACAAGCATAGCAAAGATAAAACAAGAGGCTGTGTGCGTGTCGCAAAGGCTGTGGCGAGCAATGGGGATGCGATCGAGCTGGCAGTCTCCAGAGAAAAGAAATGCAAAAACCAAAGATACTACAAGGAGAAACAAATGACGTCAAGTGTCCGTGAAATATATCATGATACATGCACGCAATCAAACACACAAAATGCCAGCCGTCGATGCAGTAAAAAACACAAAGCAACTCGTGCTTGTAGGTAGTCTAGCAAAATATGCTAAACCTATATAGTCCCCAACTTACGTTCCGAGTTCGAGCTGAATACGGTAAGGCCTACTTAAAGTTACCGCCGTGATCCAGTTGCCCGAAGCATGGAATGAAGGGAAAACATAAGGGCTAAAATATATGGTGTCATGCCTCGTGTTGGGAGAATGGTCGAAACGCCAACGTCCACAAACCACGGGAGACTCATTCGAAGATATGCCCAATCAAAACAGCATCAATGCACCTGGCAGCAAGAAAAACATACTCTTACAAAATCACTCGCAGATATATTTCACGGCACAAATAAAAGGTTAAACGAAGACTCAAACAAAATAAAACAGGAGACCGCCATTACGATTGGTTCCACAGCAAATCCAAGCACACGACGAAGATCAAAAAGAAAGGTTAAATTTAGGAAATGAGCATAGTGGACACAAGGTTAGATGTATTACTTACATGAGTAAATGGAAGGCTTCGGCATAATAACAATGTTAAATAAAAAGGAAAAACATTACATTTTAAATAATAAGGCGGAGAGCCTCAAGGCACGTCCGGACAGAAAGTATCTCACATGGCGACTGAGTCTACCGGGACGGCCGCCAAAGAAAATAAAGAAATGAGAGATGTTAAACATGGCTCATGCTTTAGGGTAATTTCCACTTGTGGCTGGAAAACTGTCAACGATTTCGTGAGCTTTGGAGTTTGGCAATGTTGCTTGGATAAGATATTCGTATTTATCGGTATTATCTAACTCTTCATCTTCATCAATCTTTTGAAATTGATTCCAGAAACCTAACCAATCTCGTAGATTTCCACCAAATTTTCGTAATTCGATCTTTGGAAGGCGATATTTACTTTTTAGGTTATGAGTGTTGCTGGTGCTTACTGTTGACTGGACTTCGTCTTCACTTTTTCTCTCCATTGCAAGAGCATCGGAAACAGCCTCTGCTAACATATGAAACTTGCGTTTATAGTCATCTACTCCGTCTACTTCTGTGATCAGGTCTTCTTCTGACACCGCATCTTCCATGAGGTGTTGGAAGATCTCCTGGTCCAGATTACTTATGAGGTTAGCCTTCTCTTCCACTAAGGCATAATCTCCTTGGATAGCGACTATGTCCTTTATTTCTTTCTCCAACAAAACTTGAAGTGAATCTACAATTTTTGTGAACGATGCACGGTATACACCACGTTTTCTTATCTAACTTCGAATATCGCTCATTTTCCTTTCTATATCCTGTCACGGTCGCCAGATGTTACGAACAGAAACGTCACTTCGTACTTATTTGGGAAAATGAAAGAAATTTATTTACAAGAAAATACACACACATTACAAATAACACTCAAAAGCTCCATCTTGGATGCACTGTTCCTTGTCCTTCTTTTCTCACAGAAAACATAAATAACTGTTGCCAACTGTCTGTCACAATTCTCACCACGTGGACGGTGAGGCGGCGAGTAGTGAGCAACAGGTGTGTGCGGGAAACTGACAGAATGACTCTGGATCTGAGACGCGTACGATCTGGTCAAGCCGGACGACTCAAATCTGAGGATACCTTTCTAAGAGCAGGGAACTTAGCCGACGATTATGGTTTGGACTTAAAACCATGCTAGGCTTCGTAGGCGAGCCAAGATTTTGTGTGTGCAAATCTGTGGGGAGTAATACTCTGAACTCGCAGAAAGGAAAAGCTTTAGCCATCGTTAGTGAGCCCAAATTTTGTGTGTGCAAATCTGTGGGGAGTAATACTCTGTACTCACATAGGCATCGTGGAAATGGATAGCATAGAGGATAGCAGTGGTACTGAAGCACTTTTGAAACCGCTCTTAAGATTGCAAGTGTATCGCTCCAGATATTGAGAGACTATAGCAAGTACGAGATAATTTGAGCCAATGGTCGAGGCAGCCAAATTGTATTTGAATCACGGAGTGAATATTCTATATTCTGGACAGTGCATAGTCGAGATAGGTGATTTTAAAATGGCAGAAGCTACAATTGTTAAAGTTGTAATACGTAAGTTATCATTTTGGTGCCAGATATGCATTAGTTTTGTAACAACAATATGAACCGATTCGTCGCCATGTGTTATTAAATGAAACGGAGGTGAGATGTCGGGAGATATCTGGAAACGCTGTCTACGATGATGGAGGCCAGTCAGGGATCACAGTTGGAACATATGATTGCGGGGATGTGTGCTTGCAAACACGTGGTCGCTGAAATGCAACGTAAGAAGGAGCCTTTCTACGAGATCGTCGGAATGTAAGCAACATCTTTACTATAGTAGCTAGTGCATTTTATTCGCAATTTCAAGTATACTGTCTACCACTTAGGATTCTACTCATTTATTATGTTTTGGGAAGCTACAGCGACACTCATGGATTTTCATTGCCAATTTTATTTTCTGGAGCCTTCTAATGGAAAATCTTCATCTTTGGAATTTAGCCGGATGATCACAGCCATGGCATTAGATAACGATGTAGATGGTATTTGAACCATTCTATGCCTAATACTTCTCTTTGACGAAGGAGTGCTTTAAATATTAATGGAGTTTGTTTATTTTTTTTGTTAATATAAATTATTATTATTTTTTCCGACATGTTTATTAGGAGTTTTTCTTGTTGAATTAGCTTTGCCAAGGATGAAAGCGGACATCCATTTTATGTCTGAATATATTATTACAGAGGAATAATTTGAGAACAGGAACGCAATTTCTGTGAATTTATAATAATTTTGTTAATTTATATAATCGGATCTGAAACAAATAACGTGATATAATATTCCCTATAATATGTGATACCCGAATGCACTACGCCTGATAGTCGAACATTGTAAGTAATTGGAAAATATAACATGTTTGGAACCTGTTCCGATAATAATAATGGTGATAATTAATGGATAATAATAATTGTTTAATAATGGATTCTCTTTAAGAACTTCAGAGCTTTTGATTATAATGATATGCCGGAAGCATGATTGTTTGGAGAAATACATTTTGGGGAAGGAAGGTTGTTTATGGAAAGGATGTTTGTGTAATGTAGGGAAATTATGTATATGAGGTAATACTGCTTGAGACCGGATGTAATAGAGAAGGCATTGATTTTTAATTACAACTATGTGATGGGCCAGGCAGTAATAATAATGGTGATTTTGATGGGGTTACATGCGTGTGACATGGTCCCATATGTTAGTTATATTGAGCCATTGAGTCCAGCCTGTGTACTGTAGCTGAGGGGTCGTTGTTGCAAAATAATTGACTAATGTTGTGAATAAATGTATTGGAAAAGTGTATCAATTCGAGTTTTGAGGGTCAAATTATTGCCCCATACTCATGTATTTGACGGATGAGGACGTTATAGTCGCTCACATATAAAGCCAGTGACGCCTGTTATTAGAAAAATCTTACATTCTGAAACTGCAATATAATTGTCAACATTGGTGTAGCCACTTAATAAAGGAGTTGGTATTTCATGCAAAAAAGGTTTAGGTTTGCTGAACGCCTAGCCGGATCCCGTTCAAACTGATTGAATTTTGAGAGGCATTTATCCAGATGTTGGAGAAACCTAAAAGAATCATACCGGTGATTGATTAAATATTTCTGATCCATTAAAATTGTAAAACCCCAGTTGGGTAATGATAAAATAATTCTTTCACCAGGAATAAAATAAAATAAGATATAGGAAAAGGAACATGAGTTACATGATCTGATATCGATTATAAAATCTTGATAATTTGTAAATAATTCTGATTAATGTTCAACTCTGAGAGTACTTATTTTGAATGAGCAGTGAATTAAATTGTGTAATATTTGAAAGAATGTCTTGGTCATTTTCTGAGTTTTGAAATAATAATGGATGGTTGATTAGGGAGTTTAAAATGTTGAATTTTACACCGTTTTGAGAACAGGAGATTTCACGTTTTTGATATGTGAAAATGTATATAAATAACAGTTGTGGAAATATGAAATATGAAATAGAGTGATACTTTTGTAAAATGGCAAATCCTGATGTCAGAATGGACTATCAATTTTCTATGGCTATTTATTTATTTATTTATTGGATTTATATGGCTAATATAGTTAGATGAGGGTCCCAGGGGGAGAGTAGGATGTCTTTGTTTTCAGGTCTGGAATTTTAGATTTCTCCGTGGGGAAACATTTTGTATTTTCTGTATAGGGTGTGTGGACAATTAAATTAAACTGAGATATTTTTAAGAAACTGGTGTCTTTCACGAATTATTAGCATTTCCTTCCATCCTTGAAGGAGTGTGAATTTCGATATCCGACAGGCTAGCTTTGTTTTGCCCAGACAGACCCCGAGACGTTATGAGTCTTATGATCGGCGGATGTTGAAATTCATGCTCATGTGGTCGAGGGACTTCGGACAAACGGGCACATTAAGGAGAAGGAAAGTTTATCACCAGGAACGTGGGGCCATCGATATTTTGTAGGTTAGTAGTTATTCGATTTCGATTTTGGTTTGGATTTTCGAATTTGGATCAGAATTGGAGAAGAAAGTTGATGGTAGGAGGCAAAAGTTGGTGAATGCACAGTTTCATAGCTTTGTCTTTGAATTTGAAATCTTTTAGATTTTGTTTGTTATTGTTGTTTCTTTAATATAAATGTAATGTAACTGTAACTTAGAATTTTAATATCATGATTAGGGTACATCTCAGTTTAAGGTTGAAATTGCAGAATCAGTACACTAGTTATCTAGATATAAGTTTCTGGACGTCGGTTGGTATCTTACCGCATTTGAATTATTTGTGTTTGTGATGGATGAGGTCAAGTAATTGATTGATGATCTTGGGAAGACAATGCTTGAAAAAATGGCAAAAAATCTGTTTCTCTTAAAACTGAAATTTTAAATCAAATTAAAGAGAATTATGTTTTTCCTGATAATAAAATCCAAGAAAATTCGGTTTCTCTTGAAAATAAAATCACAGAAAATTCCAATTCGTTTAAATCTGATATGTTTAATACGATAGGGTCATTAGAAGAAAGAATGGCGAAAAATATCGAAGCATTAGAGTCTAGAATGTCAATATCGATAGATGCTAATATGGAAGATAGAGTCGTTGGTCTTGAATGGAAGATTAAAGAAAATGCTAGGACAACACAAGATAATTTTCGGAGTTTAGAAACACGGATATTTGATAATGGAAAGAACTTGAAGGATAATCTTTTTACGAACTATGGGGATATGAGAGAAAGTCTCCAGGATAGTCGGAAATTAATGAAGGATCTCGCTAATCATAAAATGACAAGCAGAAGGTAGTGCGATCACTCGAGAATAAGCTAGAGGATAATGCTAGATAGACTGCAGATTATCTTGCGACACTAGAAATAAACGTGTTAAAGGAATGCACTTTGAATGCTACGCAAGTCATAGAAAGAGTAAAGAAGGACTTTCATGACCTCCTCGTGAGAGAACTAAAAGAAGGGGTGATTAACGATTTACAGGATAGCGTGAATGAAACTGTAGTAACTGAGATTAAGGAACAGTTAATACAGGACATTCAGAAGGAATTTCAGGATTTGAGGACTGCTTTTTCGTCTGAAATAAAAGTAATGACAGGGGATATTAAATCAGTACAAGAAAATATTGAAAAATTACAGAATCAATTAAGCACTTCTACGAAAAATCAGGAAACAATGATAGAAAATTTAAGGGAAAGTGGTAAGGAAGAGATTGATTGTGCTAGTAAGAACGAAGTAGAGAACGTGAAGAAGATCGTTGAAGAGTTAGGATACGAATTTGAGAAATATAAATCACAACCGGAGAAGAGGTCAGTTGTGGTAACGTAAGATACCCTTAGAATTCATGAAAAATCGCCGGAGATAGGAAACACAGGGGAACGTCAGAATATTAACAGTTCTACGCCTATCACAGTCCTAAAGAATATTGAAGACAAGCCGAAGAAGTTCACAGGAACGGGAGTTGTTTCGCTGGTAGAATTTCTGCGTGAAGTTAAGGATTATTTGAAAGACGCTAAGATATCGACGGAACGTGAGATCAGGGTGATTAGCAAGCTTTAGACGGTCCTGCCCTTGGTTGGTTCAGAGTCTTTCGCTGTAACTTGAGAACGTACGAGGAATTTGCACAGGCTCTGTTAAAAAATTGGTCGCCGGAAACACAGCAACACATTAGATCGGAGGTGTACGTAAAGCGATATTCCACTTCTCTACCGACTAAGAACTCAAACTTCTTTGCAGGACAGTTGGCAAAACGGCAATTCTTGGATCCGCCTATGCCCGACTACGACCTGATAACTGCCTTAATTCGTTAATTTCTGATAGAGGTGCAACGGACTCTTATAGCTGTGGTAGTAGGAAATATGGAGGAGTTCGACGAAGTTCTCCAACGTCTCGATCACTCCAACGCACAGATAGACAATGCCAGACAACACCAGAGCATAGCAGGGAAGAACAGCCACCGAGGGATAGAAGAAATTGGAATAGACAACCATACGCCGGAAGAGGAAGATATAAAAACAGATGGAATCCGTGGAGAAGAAATATAAATTGGAACAGACCATTGCAAGAGAGACGAGAGGGAAGACAAGAAAATGAAGAATTTGCGAAGCAACAAAGACAGGACATCGAGCAGAGGCATGGAGAGAGTAAGAGATATTTACTAGAGCTCAATGAAACCAAAAACCAGCCTAGTACTTCGGGGATAAACCAGTCATTAGATCAATCAGAAGAAAACGCCGATTGTAGATCATAACAATCACAAAATTTAAGTATCTCTGGACATATTTCCAAAATAGTAGAATGGCAAGCGAAGACGAAGTTTTGATTCGAGAGGATAATGAAAGAGTAGAGAGATTATCAAGAACTAGGTTACCAATAATAGTTTGTGAGGTGTATGGAAAATCGTTTCACATGTTAATTGATAATGAAGCCATGTTATGTTTGGTAAGCGAAAAAATGTTTGCAACATGGAACCTGACAGAAAATTTAGAGGAGATCCCAGTTTCAGGAATAAAAATCCAGGGGATAATCCCGAATGCAAAACTCAATTGTATCTGGAGGTGAAAATTGGAGAATGTTTATTTGAGCACGTATTTGTCGTCATGCGAGATTTAGCTCATGATATGATTTGGGGAACTGATTTCATAAAAAGGTATAAACCTGTGATTGAAATGGAGTCAGACACTATAAAGTTTCATCATGCTGGAAATGTTTCTTTTGAGGAAGAAGAGAAATGCCCCGAGGGAGAAATAGGCGGACAAACGATTTCGAGAGTTTAGAGATATCCAGGGATATTAAGAAAGAGATCATTCATCCTCCCGAAATGACTAGCCTTCTACTGGAGTTTGATGATATTTTCGATACAAAGCCAGGGGAGGTCCGGGATTTCAAGTATGATATTCAGGTGTGTGATGATACTCCTTATCAAGCTAAACTGTATCCTATTGCTGAAAAATATCGGAGCAAGGTTAAAGAAATTATTCAGGATCTTGAACATAATGACATTATCGAAAAATATGCAACGTCATATGTGAATCCATTGGCAGTAGTACCGAAGCCTGACCGGAATGTGAGGATAAACCTCGATGCAAGGTCTTTAAATGCAAAATTGTTGCCAGAATGCGACAGGCCACCCGTTATAAGGGAATTGCTAAGGAAGTTTAAGGGGAAGAAGTGGTTTTCCACAGTCGATCTAACTACTTCGTATCACTACATAAAGCTAAGAAAGAGTTCGCAGAAATATACTGGATTTATGTTCGAGAGGCAAACTGATGTTTTCAAAAGACTTCCATTTGGTATGAAGACGTCGGGATCTGTACTAATTCGAGCCCTAGATAAAAATATGAGCCAGGAAATTAAGGATTTAGTCATCTGTTATATTGACGACATCTTGGTAGCATCTGAGAGGGAAGAGCAACAAATGATGCATTTAAGAAAACTGTTCCTAGATATGAAAAAATCTAACTTCAGTGTTAACCTTAAGGAGTGTCAATTTTTTTCGTACGGAGATTAAGTTATTAGGACACGAATTGGATGGTCAAGGTTACAAACCCAACGAGCAAAAGATTGAAACTATTGCTAATTTTCCTAGGCACTCTAGAGGGAAGCAAGTTCGTCAATTTCTATGTACATGTTACTTCTTTGCTGGACACTGTCACAGATACACTGACATTGTGGCACCGTTACAAGAATTATTACAGAAGGCAAATAGGTGGAAATGAGACGACTCTTGTGAGCGATCTTTTAAAGAAGCGAAGGCATTGTTGATGAATAGCATTAAGCTTGAGTACCCCGATTTTCAAAAGAACTTCATCATTGAATCGGATGCGTCGACGGTTGGTCTAGGTCCCATATTGCTACAAGAGGATGATGATAATACCCGACACTATATCGCTTTTATTAGTAGAAAACTTAAACAATCGGAGCGGAATTATTATACTACAGAGCTAGAGGCCTTAGTAATAATTCATGCGCTGGAGACGTGGATAGGACATTCAGTGATAATCAGAACCGATCACCATGCTTTAGAGATCTTACTCAAGACCAATTTCGCTAGTGAAAGGATAACAAGATGGGCTTTGTTTATACAACAGTTCAATCTGACGATAGAGCATCGATCTGGAAAGTCGAATGTAGGAACTGATTTGTTGAGTCGAGCAGTAGAACCAACATTCCAAGTTATGCTAGTAAGGTTCATAGAAGAGGACCTTAAGACGGATGGTAAATTTATCACAATCACAGAGACGTTATGGACCTTTAAGAAAAGTTTATCGAATTTTATATAGGGATATGGACCCTGCTGATGCGAATTATCCACTTATGGAGAAGGTAACGAGCCACTATGTATTAATAAATGGTATTCTATATAAATTCCTAGATCATGAACATGCCAAATTAGGGATTGCCATTCCACTAAGGTTGCAAAAAGCTATAATCTGGTTAGCTCACAGAATTGCAGGTCACGCAGGATTCGATAAAACCCTGCTTTTGATCCAAGAAAGGTTTACATGAGAACATCTAAGGAAGACAGTTGGATTTACTTTAAGGACTTGTGACTTGTGCCAGAGGAACAAGCATAACTCACACTTGTTAAGAGAAGCACCAAGACCCATAATTCCGTCAAAACCCTGCGAGATGTTTGCCTTTGGCCTTTTTGGGCCTTTACCCAAATCTAAACGGGGAAACCGATACTTTCTTGTTACGGTGGATATTTTTAGCAAATATACAACGCTTCAACCCATTCAGAAGGCCAACTCTAAGTATATTTTGAAGAGAATTCGAGAAGGTGTCATACCAGAGGCTGGGAAACCGGAGTTTATTCTTTTTGATCACGGTACACAATTTACTTCAGTAGAGCTTAGGAAAGCCATGGAAGCATTGGGTATTCAACAGGTGTTATGTTCCGCGAGACACCCAGAAAGTATTCCCGCTGAGAGGATTATGGCAGCGATATCAAAATTTTGTCGTCTATATTGTTCAGCCAAGCATTGGAGATGGATGGATGTGATTCCAATCACAGCACAATCTATAAATTCCACAGTACACGAGAGCACCGGGAAGATACACGTATTGTTGCATTTTGGAAGGAAGCCAGAACGCCCATGGGGCAAAGTAGTTTCGATAGCAACGGAGATAGAGCCAAGTAGAAGAGGACGAGAGAATGAAGCCTTAGAAAAGTTGCAGAGACAAGATGAGAAAAGGAATAGAAGAGTACGAGGGAAGAAGTTCAGGGAGCCCTTGAGAGAAGGAACTCCAGTCATAATTCGAAAGCTGATTCCATCAGATGTGGGTAGTAGAATGTACTCCAAGTTTGCGAGCCTGTACCGCGGTCCTTTAGGATATTAGAGCCTAGATAACGGAAGCTATAGAATCACTGACGTTAGACCTGGAAACGCCGTGGGAACATTTAATGCTGTTAGCTTCAAAAAATACTATTCAAGAGCCAGAGTATGAGAAAGTCAGAAAAACAACGACTTGGAGAAAATAAAAAAGTGTCCATTTTATTGTTTATCTGCGTGAGGGTTGGATGTACCCATTTTGATGAACTGCACAGGTTATTTTTATGAGCCACAAGTTTTAAAAAGCGCGCGGATCTGAGCTTGGGTAATTTCATACAGCTGACACCAGAGAGAGATAGCATCGCCTTGACGAAAGTAGGAAGAAATAGAGTTGGTTATAAATATGAAGAGGTCGAACCACCGAAACATCGTGGAAATACGCAAAATGTATTTACAGGAATTTGCCGAAGGAATCAAGAGAATCCATTAACCGAGTCAGAAGATATAAAAATCTATGTAAATGGCTGGTGCAAGAACTATTCTCACCACGTGGACGGTGAGGCGACGAGTAGCGAGCAACAGGTGTGTGCGGGGATCTGACAGAATGATTTTAGATCTGAGACGTGTACGATCTGGTCAAGTTGGATGACTCAAATCTGAGGATACCTTTCTAAGAGCAGGGAACTTAGCCGACGATTATGGTTTGGACTTAAAACCATGCTAGGCTTCCTAGGCGAGCCCAGATTTTGTGTGTGCAAATCGGTGGGGAGTAATACTCTGAACTCGTAGAAAGGATAGCTTTGTACTCACATAGGCATCGTGGAAATGGATAGCATAGTGGATAGCAGTGGTACTGAGGTACTTTGGAAACCGCTCTTGAGATTGTAAGTGTATCCTCCAGATATTGAGAGTCTATAGCAAGTACGAGAGAATTTGAGTCAACAGTCGAGGCAGTCAAATTGTATTTGAATTACAGAGTGAATATTCTGGAACCCGGACAGTGCATAGTCGAGATAGGTCATTTTGAAGTGGCAAAAGCTACAAGTGTTAAAGTTGAAACACGAAAGTTAACATTATGGTGCCAGATATGCATTATTTTTGTAACAACAATATGAACCGAACCGTCGTCATGTGCCATTAAACGAAACAGAGGTAAGATGTCGGGAGATATCTGGAAACGCAAAGAAAATGGCGGACAATGCGGAAAATGTTGAATCATCTACAATGATGGAACATTTCGAAATCTTTGGAAAGAAAATGGCGGCATCTCCAGAAATTTTGGAAAAGAAAACTGAGGACAATTCTGGAAAGAGATTGGAGCATTGTGAGCATGAAACTAGTCATGACGAGCTGAAATCAGACCTGAAGTCAAAACCGGAGTGCAACGAGCTTGGAGGCGGTATGGACAGGGACGCTACAGAGTGTGCTGATGACCAAGCCGAACGCATCGTGGAGTCCGGAGTTCGGAATGCTGAGCGAGATGAGGACGAGCCACTGGGAAGCATCACAGGCCTGGAAACCGGACTGAGGCTTAGCAGCTCTGACGACGGGAACAGTGTCAAGAGTGGGAGGATCCCGCACATCGATGAGGCTACATCACGGCAGACCTTCGGGACCAGCTTCGACACTGTGGCGGACCACGCCGGGTGCACGCTTGAGGACGGAGCCTTTCAGCTCATCACGGAACTTCAGGAACGCATGGCGGAGGGGCTACACGACGTCCAGATGGGGACAGGGTACAACAGGATCGTCGCAACGCTGCAGGAGCATCATGGGGGCCACCAGCTACCGACCATGTACCAGCTACGGCTAGAAGGGGAAGACAGGTGCGCGAGTAAGTCACTTCAAGAGCTCGCGCTGGCTGGCATGCCTCCCGAGCGCGTACACCAAGAGGCGGCATACATCTTCGCGGACGGGCATCGCGACGCCACGAAACGTCAGTATTCGATGCTCAGTGGAAGGAGCTACCCGCGGCTGGCAAATACCATCATGTTGGGAATGCAGGCGGTGAAGAGGACAGTTTGGGTGACGCCACCAAAGAGGAGTGACGCCGCCAAAAAAGAAGAGGCGGTGGAGGTTGGCTACCCTCCACCAAAGCGACGTAAACCACCACCGGGACGCCGTCGCAGTAGAAAGGTCACCTGTTTGCTACGGGCTGGACGGGGCCATCTGTCGCGAAAATGCCAGCAAGGAGCTCCCACCTAGCGAAACGAGAGAGCGTCAGCCAAACAGGGGCTTCTCAGCGCCGTCAATGCCACACTCTCGGACCTTGGATAATCTCACTATAAACAATTCGAGGCGAGTTGTTTTGAGGAGGGGGGCAGTGTAACGTGCACCAGATTCGTGCAATTTCCCGGCGGCCGCCCTCTTGCACTCGAGGTGTCAGGTGGGCAGGGTGTCTGGAGAGTGCCGGGCAGTCAATCCGGTCAGGGCTAATTAGGGTAGGCTCCTCCCAAGGCCGCCAGAATAACAATAGCCATACGAGACAGTTATACTATTGGCGCAAAGGCTACCAGACTGTTCTGTTTCTTGAACCTACTGGAAGAGGAAAGGCGATCCGGAACATCTCTCGGAGGGGCTAGAGAGTTCTGGAAACCACCACTAGAACCTTATCGCTGTTGCTAGAAGTGGCCTGATCGGGAACATTCCAGACCAGGGAGGTGATTGGATAAATGCCTGCGAGTGCGGTGGGCGAGAGTGAGTTCGGAGTCAGTCCTGAGTGATTCTGTACTGAAGGTGTGTGCCGTGCCGAACGACCTGTGAAAATAAATGTGAAGTACTGTAATGTTGAAGACAGTGCTGTGAAAATAAATAACGTAGACAGAAAGTGTGGAAGATAAATAGTGACTGTGGAAGATAAACAGTGACTGTGGAAAATATTTCCTTGCAGTGAACATTGTAAATAAATAGTGACTTGTAGCTGTATAAAGTGAGATTCTGTGTGTGTATGCAAGTGAGTAGGCATAATTTGTTTTAGTGTTAATTTGTGTAAATAATATAAGTGTAAATAAAGATTTAGTGCATTATAGCCTGACCAGTTATTTTACGAACCCCAAAAACGTCACATAACGACAGTATATTGACTTTGTGGTATTATTGGTCATGAAATACTCCTTCTCAAAAGAATAGGATTAATAAATAAAAGTGGAAATCGTATTTCATTGCTACACATATACTGGTATGTTTTCATGTCTTCCCCATAAAATAGTAAGTGGCATACTCATGGATTGATGTTGTGTTGCAGTATATATAATCTTACTTTCATCACTCTGGTGTCCTGGTTAGTGTTACACAACACATCATGCCCTGAGATACTAGAGCACTCGTGTTCTTTATATACATAAAATGCGTTCATTCGCTCGTAAATATCTTATATGAGCTGACACCCACCCAGATACTTTTATTATTCCTATAGTAATTACATTTATATATACAACTGTGCAGTTGGTGATTGTGGTCATACTCTTATTAAAAGAGAACATATTACTTTTGTCACCTCAACGTTGGGCGAGAGAACCAGGATGCACCAGTGTAGGGGTAAGAAAATGTGAATTGTGCAAATGCTATTTCGGGGATACGTTATTGTGTATGGATGATGAACGAATGAGGTGGGAATGGAGTAAGTTGTAGTAGAATGGAGATGAATGTGGAAAATGTGGTAGTGTGTATGTTGGGGAATGAGGAGGATAATATTGTAAGTAGTGTGGTGGAAAAAGAAAAGACTGGCGTACTAGCACAGGATGTTTTAATGCCAATACATGATATTTTAAATGTGCTAAGACAAATAAACGAAACATTTGATGAAAATAGTCATGAGATGAATAAAAAATTTGATAAAAATAGTCATGAGATGAATGAAAAATTTTATAAATATAGTCATGAGATGAATGAAAGGTTTGAGGAAAATAAAATAAATAATCAGGAGTTGAGTAAAAAATTAGATAAAGTAATGAATGTTAATGAGGAGTTAGATAGGAAGTATGGATTATTTCAGCATAGTAATGAGGGGGTGAAACAAGAGATTAGAGGTGAGATAAGATGTATGTAGGAAGAAAATGTGAAAGCAATTATAATAGAAGAAGAGCAGATTGAAGATGAAAGCAGAATAGACAAGACTGTAGATAAAAGTAGCATAATGTTAAAGGAAATTGTAGGTGAGAATAGAGTAGATGAGAGGAAGTATCTGTTAGAGGAGACATTAGGTGAAAGTGATTTTGTCAAGAATGATTTGAGGGAAATGGTAGAAGATTTTAGCCAGAAGAATTTAGAAAGTATTCAGGAGATTCAGGAGAAGCATGGAGTGTTGAGAGATAGATTAGAGGAGAGAGAAGGGAATATTAAGGAATTAGTGGAAAGTATAGGGAGAAAGGCAGAGAGGAAGATAGTTGAGCTTGAAGTTTATTTACTCGTGTCAGGATCAAAAATATTACATAACAAACTATGTACGAAATGGGCAAAGCAATGGCAACACTTGAACATTTAAGGTTCTAAATAATGCATGACCAATATTTTGCCATGTCACGTCCATTTGGTGTAGCCTTCACCAGATCCTCCATGGTGCACAGTATAGGACACAGACTGCACTGAAGCAGATGACCCATAGTCTGTTCTTCACCGCATTCACAAAGGACCGGGTCGCAGCAAAATCCCCATTTATGAAGGTTGGACTTGGATCTGCCAACACCAGATCGCAATCTGTTGAGAGACTTCCAAGTTGTCCAAGCCTCTGTATGTCCTGCTGGGAGCCTTTCAGATGGAACCATCCACTGGGTAATGTGGGGGCTTCTGGTCAACCAAGATGTAATCCTCAAAACCTGAGGTTTGTCAGTTAGGCACTCAGTTGTGTGAAGAAAGCTTCTTCTGGACTTCAGTCGAGAGTGGGCTGGTTGAAGGCTAAACAATGGATGTGCTTGAGACACATCAACCCTAGATCTCTCACATTTAGCTGCAATTTCTCTTCTGATATCTGGGTGTGCAATGCCTGCTAAACAATACAGTTTATCACATAGCGTGGGTCTCAGGCAGCCAGTGATAAGTCTACGCGTTTCATTTAATGCAGTGTCAACCTGCTTGGTATGACACGACCTATACCACACAGGACATGCATATTCTGCTGCAGAGTAACAGAGTGCTAAAGCAGTGGTTCTTATTGTTTGAGCTTGAGTCCCCCAGCTGGTACCAGATAATTTGCAAAGGAGGCAGTTTCTTGCGGATACCTTATTTTTGGTGTTTAGACAATGTCTTTCATACGTGAGTGCACGATCCAATGTAATCCCTAAGTATTTGGGATTCGCACAGTGATCCAACTGCATGCCTTCCCACGTTACATGCAGTTTCCTCTTTGCCTGTCTGTTCTTGAGATGGAAAGCGCAGACTTGTGTTTTCAAAGGGTTTGGTTTCAATTGGTTTCCTCTATAATAATCACTTAGTTCCTCCAGAGCTTCAGATAGACGTCTTTCCACAACTTCAAACTGATCCGCCTGGACGGTAATGGCACGACCAACCGCATAAATAAAGCTTCGAGTACCTACTGGTATTGGCTGGTCATTTGTATATATGTTAAATAGGATAGGGGCCAGAACACTACCTTGAGGCAGTCCATTTCGTTGATTCCTCTAACGGCTGTGCTGCCCTTGAAAGTCTGCAAAGAGTCTACGATTTTGAAGAAGACACCTGACTATTTCAGTTAATTTATAGTCCTTTGTCATCAAGTAGAGTTTATTCAGCAGTAAGTGATGATTGACTGTGTCATAAGCAGCTGTTAAGTCAATGAATACTGCCCCTGTGATCTTCCGGTTCTGGAATCCATCTTCAATATGCTGAGTAAGATGTAGGATTTGTGAAGTGCAGCTTTTACCTGTTCTGAAGCCAGCCTGTTCAGGGATTAGGAAAGGTTCAATTACCTTTGTGAGCCTACTTAGAATCATTCGCTCCAGTATCTTGAAAAGGTGGGAGAGCAATGAAATAGGCCTATAATTCTTAGGATCATGTGCATCTTTCCCGGGTTTGAGAATCGCTATTACTCTGCTCTTCCTCCATATTTTGGATATTTTACAGGTAGTAATGCAGTTATTAAACAATTCTAGCAGCCATTCTTTAGCCCCAGGTCCAAAATGTTTGATTTGATCCACACAAATTCCGTCCAGACCAGCCGCCTTTCCATTCTTACAGTAATTAATAGCTATATTCAGTTCTGAAAGTACAAAGGGTTTAAGGAACATGTTGTCTTCCTGTTCATGTTCCCTTACCAACTTCAATTTAGGTTTCTGGATTGTCTTTCCAGAATTCCCATTTCGAATAAGTTGATTAACAATTTGGTTGGCAGAGACATTAGAATGTGAAGAAGTTCTATTGTGATCATTGTTATGGCGTCTAAGAAACCTTCAAGCTTTCTGGCTGCTCCTTCCCATATCCAAATCTTCCGTAAGCTTTAACCACTGTTGTCGTTTTGAGTCTGAAATAGAAGAGAGAACACGTTGTCCGCTAGCAATAGTTTCCTCACTGAAAGGATCTTCGTCAAATGATTTGCAGAAATTTGACAAAAGAGTCGTTGTCTGAGGAGTAAGACCTTGTATGTAATTTGTTCGACATCCTCTCGGGATGGCTGCATTGGAACATACTTTAATCACATCAATGAATTGCTCATAGGATTCTGGAATGGGACTCACTGTGGTGATCTTCTCATCAAGTAATGAGGTAAACAGTGTCCAGTTAGCCTTCTTGAAGTTGTATCTTCTTCGAAAATGGACAGTCTGTGGTCTGACAGCTGGAAATAGCTGGCACATTATGGGACGATGTTGAGTATTTGGGATGGGCGGACAAACCGATTTCACACATTGGCTGGTGACACTATCACTTACAAATATGAGATCTGGGTTGTAGCCACGCTTCCATCTTCCACTGTTAAATGATGAAGGGAGTTTACTGTCATGTATGAGGGACAGCTGAAGTAATTCTGCCCATTTTAAAACAGCTTCCCCATTTTCATCATCGTGGGAATATCCCCACACACTACTGTGGCCATTAAAATCACCAATGATAACAGACACTTTTTGCGAACTTAAATTGTCAGGAACTTTGAATGAAAACTGTGACTTAGGTGGTTTTTATATTGAGAAAATGATCAAATTGCTCAGTTCTACGGCAATGATTTTATATCGTTTTCTTCTGAAATGGATGTCGCCTGGATCATGATGTCTGGTTTCGTGAAGATAGCACTACCATATTGGCCATGAGGACGTTCCACTACCAGCTTCATACCTGGAATTTTAGGTCGGCGTTGGTTAATGTCTCTGTGCGTTTCTTGTATGCACAATACGTCACAATTGTGTTTGTGGCATATGTCATGTAAGAGTTCTTCCTTATTTATAGAAATTCCCTCAATGTTCACAGAAATTATAGTCATTTTTGGCTCTGATAAGAGCCTTTTCCATTTATCATAGACCATTCTGGTATGTAAATATACTATGTTCCTGGAATGCTGACGTTCAGTTCAGTACTGGAAATGTGAGTCCAAGTACCTATGCAGGGGCACCACTGGCAGGAATCAGCTTCAGGTTAGATTACGATATAAGATAGACGATGTTGTAAAGGCATATATTTGAGAGGACATAATAGACGACGAAGAGGAATCAGATGTGGAGGTAGACGCCTCGGTTGTAGAGGTCGAAATCACCTAGGTTATAGAGGCAGACGAGGGATAGGCAGTAACAGACGAAGAAGAAAGAAATGTTGTGGAGGTAGACGTAGAGGTCGCCGCCGACATAGCAGAGGAGGACGCTTTAATGGAAATGGAGGGGATGGATATTGTAGGCGTGATAATTATGAAAATGGTACTGGGGATACTTCTCGTTTAAGAAGAAATGATAGAGCTACGTCTAGAAGAGTAGTAGGAGCTTGCCATGTTAGAGCACGGACAAGACATACAGCCTATTGCTATAATGAATCTAATGATACAGATGTAGATGATAATGAGCCTAAAACTATTGACATTTCTGATAACGTTGATGTCAAGAAAAGAGTTAAGCTGGAAGCTAAAGCTGAAGAGAAGGTAGAATCAGTAAACATTAATTGGAATTCTATTGTGGAATTAAATATGTTGGGGGCGTGTGACGCTAATTTATTGTTTTTATTTTGAATTAGGTATTTGAGGCATTTTATGTCTATATTCTTATTTATTTTGTGATACATTTGCACAAGGTATATTTGTTGTTATGCTGAAATGTACATATCTTTCATTGTGTGTGTTACTTAATATTTTTCTTATCTTTGAGTCAATCTATTAATTTTTTGACCTTTTGACCATAAATATTGTTGAAGAGAATGAATATTTTTCGTACTTTCTAATCTCGCTCGCATGTAAATATCGTTTGTCTTTTGTCAAATGTATATTCTTTGACTTTATGTTCTTTTCCTTTTGTCTGTATTCTGTATCCTGTGTCTTGTTTAATACAATCTAAGTCAACATGTGCTCATGTATTTTAATCCGTTCTTCCCGTGTTTAACTGATACAATAGAAACCCATGCATAGCACAAGTAGTTTCAATAGGTTATGGGCCCAGACATAACGGTGTCCTGTGATCATTTTCTTCAGTGAACTTTAAAGTGAGAAGGCAAAATGAGTGAACATGCTTCTAGTTCTTGTGCCTATGGTTTTCCGAAATTGAGTGGTCGGGAGGATTATTTGAACTGGTCTTTTGGGATGTCAAATTATCTCAAAAAGCATGGATTGTGGGTCAGTGTCTGAGGCACAGATGTGTCGGAGGTAATGATCGGCGTGACGAGAGAGCGCTGGCGGATATTTGTCTCATGATGGCTGTTCACAATTATCCTCATGTTCGAGACTGTGCAAAAGCTAAGGATGCCTGGCATGCCCTTAAAAAGGCTTTTGAAGATAAAGGAAAGTGGAGGTATACCACGCTGATGCGAAATCTGTGCTCGCTCCAGTTATCAGATTTCGATTCTATGGACAGGTATATTGGTGAGGTTATATCAGTTACACAGAAGATAGCAGCTGTTGATGAGCCTATCGCTGATAAGTTTGTTGCTGCTATGATACTTCGAGGGCTTCCTGATGAATACGATAACTTAGTTATGACCGTAACCTCAACATCGGAGGAACTACAGTTGGACCGCATCAAGTCTACCTTGTTGGACGAAAGCTTTCGCCGAAGTCATGGTGAGAAGTCAGCTAATTGGGCAGCCCTGTACAGCAACACCAAGAAGGAAGTCAGGTATGTCAAGAAACCAAAGAGCTCTAGTGAGAAAGCAGTTGACGCGAGTCAATGGAAGTGTTGGATTTGTGGTGAAAAGGGTCACGGCAGAGATACTTGTCCACAGAAGAAATAAGTTCAAAGTGCACCGAAGTGTCCAAAATCCAATGAAAGTCTGTTTTGTGCTTTAACTGCTAGCTTACCAAAGAATTGTTTCGTCATTGATTCTGGTTGTAGTGCTCACATGTCTCCTATGTTAAACTTATGTCAAATTATAAATGCAATGATGATCCTGATATAAACATGGTAATTGGTAATAATGATAAGTTGTATGTACAAGGAGTTGGCGACATTGGACTGAATGTAAGCGACAGTATTATAGTCTGTCAGACGTGATGCATGTTCCAGGACTGAGTGTTAACTTGCTGTCGGTAAGTCAGATGATTACAAGGGGTGCTGTTGTTGCGTTTAACAAAAATGGATGTGAAATCTTGGATTCAGAGAATTGCTCAGTGAATGGTAGCGTGATAGCTACTGGTTCAGTTTTGAATTGTCTGTATTATCTGAAAGTTTACCAAGATATGTCTGCCCTTGTTGGTGTTGTTTCTGATTACAATTTGTGGCATCAGCGGTTGGGCCACGTTGGACAACAGAAGTTACAGTCAAATGTCTGATGTTGTTAAATTTAAGGAAACACCAAAGGAATTGTGTGAACCATTTGTTCTCGGGAAGCAGCAAAGGCAGTCATTTCCACAGGTAAGTCAGTCGAGGAGTGAAAGTTTTTTGGACTTGGTGAACTCTGATCTGTGTGGGCCGCTCCCTGAGACCTGGAATGGTGTTAAATGTTGGAATATGTGACCATGGTTTGTGTTGGTCACACTATTAATCAGTAAACCTGCTCCAAAAAGATATGTTCCTCTTTTGTTTTTGTTTTGGTGTGTATAAAAGAATGTTGTATCACCTTGTTCGTTCAGTTCTCTTCAGGTAAATGTCAAGTACATTAAACGTGTGTTCCATTTCAATTGCCTGTGTGCGTCGTAATCCTACAGGTTATGAGCCCAGTCACGAATCCACTGTGCGAATATAACGTGCGTTATATGCTCGTTATATGAACTGTGAATTTCGCTACGTATCGAAATCAACATGTCTGCAACCAGCACCTCGTTACTGGCTATAGATAAGCTGCTAGGTAGTCTAAATTATGTGGATTGGCGATTCGGGATGGAAAACGTCCTGAGACTCGAACATCTGTGGAGCTGTATAGTTGGCTACGCGGATGGAGATACTACAGCATCTGGGAAGAAAGCGAAAGACGAAAGTCGGGCTAGGGCCAGACTTGACCTCATGGTGGATAAATCAATTTTTCCAATCGTCATGCCTTGTAACACCGCGAAGGAAGTCTGGGAAGCTCTTGAATAGGCCTACTCAGTTAAAGGAGTGAATCGGCGGATCGTCATCTTGAAGAAATTGTGCAAAGTTAAATTAAAGCACTACAAGACGACGGAAGAGTATGTTAGTGAGGTTATGAGACTTGCTCAGCAACTTGCGCTAATGAATAAGGCACAGGACGACGAGTTTGTGGTAGCTCTTATGCTGAAAGGTCTACCAGATAAGTTTCAGTCTATGATTATGGCTCTGGAAAGTTCCGGAATAGACCTTACTGCAGACACAGTCCGAACCAAGTTGCTGAAAGATACTACTTGGAGTGGGAAAAGTACTCCCAAGCCATCCAAAGATTCTGTTCTGTTTTCACGAGAAGACAAGACGAAGAAGAAGCCCTTCTGCTTGAAATGCAAGAAGCCAGGACACTGGAAGAGGGATTGCAGGAAAGAGGAGATGCAGAGCTCAACAGAAGTCGAAGAAAGACAAGATGATTCTGGCAACCGATGGACAGGCATTAAGTGCAAGGGCCTCTACAGGGGCCTGGTTCGTTGACTCTGGTGCTACTAAGCATATGAGTTCAGACAAGACTGCGATGGTGAACTTCACTGCTGGTCCAAATCTGGAGATCAGTACAGCAAACAATCAAAAATTGTATGGCTAAGGATCTGGTAATGTAACTGTTCAATTAGAAAATGGTACGGTATATCACAAACCTTGTCCAATGTAGAATATGTTCCTGGTCTCACTGCTAATCTTTTATCTGTTTTACTTTTACGCTCACCGGCGTATCGCAGATTCTTTCTTCTTTTATAAGGAAAATATACCAATTCAAAACAACCATTTATTGACACTTCTGGATGCCATGACATTTAATTTTACAACAGTGGAAAAATAGATAATAAAGAAAAAAAAGACAATCTTAATGTAGAATCTTTGGCCAAAAGATATGACATACTCCCACCTTGAGTTGGTGGAAGAACAACTCAACCATACATAAATAATTATAATTACCTCAAAATACTGTAATTATAAATCTAATCTGTTTGGTATATTTACAGCTCTACCACTTTTAATGGTTACTCTTGGCATCCCTTCTCATCCCTAAACACATTTAGGGTACTGAGACTTTTGTCATTTTTTGAAGAGAAAGACTCTTCCTGTACCAATCTTACGACTATTTGTTCTGCTTACATTATCTCCTCACATGATAATTCTCCACGAGCTCTTGTAAGGTTTGGTCTTCGCGTAATTTGGATAAACCTCTTTATCCAAGCAACCAACTGAATTATTTTTCCATAGCTTGAAAAATATAAGTAATACCAATTGAAATCGTGGTACCTGCACTGATCATTATTTACATGTTTTGGGGTGCTACATAACTCACATGAAGTATCTACAAAGTAACTCATTGTTTGAGTTGATTTTCTCTTTTCTTGCAAACTCAGCTCTGCCTCTGCAGTTGGAACTTCACCAGGCCACTCTGGCCGGTCCTTTCGTAAAAACTCTGGCCCCTCCCACCATCGAAGTGCTAACAATTTTTCTGCCGGACAACCTCTTGAAGGAAGATCTGCAGGATTCAAGTGGCCAGGAACATATCTCGACATTTTAGGTAAAGTCAACCGATGGATGTCTTTAACACGGTTGTTGACAAACACTGTCCATGTTTCTTCCTTTCGAATCCATGCTAAAACCGTTGTCGAATCAGTCCAGAAATACAACTTGACATCTTGGTAGTTCAGTCCTTCTAGCACTGAATTGCCTAATCTAGCTCCCACTGTTGCAGCAATTAGTTCCAGTCGGGGAATGGTGACTGTCTTTAATGGGGCTACTCTTGCTCAGGCTGAAAGAAGGTGTACCTTACTCTAACCGTCAATTTGTAGTCGTATGAAGACTACTGCAGCGTAGGCCTGTGCACTAGCATCACAAAAAATATGTAGACTGACATCCCAGTGGTTCTGGGAATAATGAAACCAGCGTGGAATTCTCATCTCTTTCAGGAGAAAAAGGCTTGAATACCAAGTTACAAATTGGTCCTTAATATCAGTAGTAACCTCTTCATCCCAAGATATACCACTCAGCCAAATCTTTTTCAATAACAATTTAGGAACTAGAAGTACTGGACTAACTATGCCAATCGGATCAAATACCTTTTGTGCAACTGACAGAATGGATCTTTTCGTGATCACTCCCAATTCATGGTTCTGTAACCATTCCAAGTTTAACAATAAAGTGTCAGATTCCAAATCCCATCGTAAACCTAGCACCGCTGCCTGTCCTACAAGAATGAAAGCATCATTGTTGGCCTGCCAACCTTTGAGGTTGAACTTTCCTTCCTGCATTACATCACGTGCTTCATTAATTAATTCTTTCAGTTCTGATTCAGTATCAACACTGGTTACAACATTGTCCACATAAAGGCTCTGTTTAAGTCTTGATATCTGTTCTTTACTATATTGACAATCTTCCATTGCCTTGTCTAAATGGTAATCAAGAACTGCTCCTAAAAGGAAAGGGCTACATTTTAATCCAAATACCACCCTCCGATGCCGAAATATCTTTATATTCTTCCAGTGATTTGGATCACACCAGACGAATCTAAGAAAATCTCTATCTTCTTGACGAACACTTATTTGTAGAAAAGCCTTTTCTACATCAGCTGTCACCCCAAATCTCCCTTCCCGAAATTTTAGTAACAGGGAAGGAATCTGTTCAATCAGATTGGGTCCACACTCTAAACAATGATTGAGAGCAGGAGCATTTCTATCTCTTGCTGACGCGTCAAATACAGGGCGAACTCTGGTAGTGCTATTTTCCTTAATAACAGCTCGATGTGGTTGAGTGGTTGATAGTGTCCATAATTCCCTACTTCTTTTACTGGTACTTCTTCAATAATTCCCAATTAGTAGGGGAGCAGTGAGAGTTCTGACCCCCCCCCCCCCCCCCAATACTCCCAATGCGAGCCGATAACTCCCGAACCCGTGGTCGGAGATTCACGAATGAGGTGTCGTTGGACTCGAGCTGACGGGGGCTTTGCTATGGACCACTCGTTATATTTTTGACAAAATTTTTGAAAATTTTTGTTTTCGAAACTAGGTGATGGTTTGAAAACCAAACATGATAGAATGTTGTGCCATAGCTTAAACGAGCGGTCTTTATGTCCTTTATTTTTTATAATAAAACGTTTTTATTTTTTACATTTTTTGAAAAAAGTTCAATTTTGAAATTTTTATATTTTGGAAACTAAAGAGTTTACAAAAAAATTGTTTGACATAAATGAATGGCCCTGACCCCCTGTACCCCCAAAATAAATTTCAATTCTCTAGGACTAAAACTGTGCAGTAGTGGGAGGTTGTAGGTTCTACTTAACCCCCTACTTTCATATAAACTTTGGGCGATATTTCCCAAACGCGTGGTCGGATTTTAACGAACGAGGTATTGTTGGTGTTGGGATGACGTTCTCTTGGCTAAGCATGTGTGTTGGTATTTAAAAAAAATGGAAAATATTTGTTTTATGGATTGGCACTATTTTGGAAACGGTGAATTGGAAAAAAAGTTTGACGTTAATGAAAGGTAGGTATGTCCTCTAGGTGGACAGCAAGTTTCAAGGGTTTAGGAGGAAAAAAATGATAGCCTACTTTCTCGCGAACGTTGGTGATCATTGGTGAACGGATGGTCGGATTTTAACAAATGAGGTGTCGTTGGACTCGAGCTGACGTCCTCTTTCCTATAGACCACTCGTTTTTTTTGAAAATTTTTGTTTTCAAAAGTAGGCGATAGTTTGAAAACCAAACATGATAGAACGTTGTTCAATAGTTCAAACCTATGGTCTCTAAGATCTTTATTTTTATAATAAAACTTTTTTATTTTTTGAGACTTAAATTTGTATTTTTTATTTTGGAACTACTACGTTGACAAATAAGTTTGTTTGACATAAATGAAAGGTCCCTACCCCCTCTACCATGAAAATAAATGTCAACTCTCTAGGACAAAAAAGCTAGGCATTTTAAATTTTTATTTATTTTTTAATAAGAGTGTTTGTAGACAGAGAGCCGGTAGCGCTTGATGTATGTTGCAACGAGGCTATGATTGGCCATGGTGGATACTGAAAATGACTATATATATATGGCAAAACGAAGGGTCGCTTTTCGCTATTTTTTTCCTATGACAGATGAATGAAGGCGAATATTTTCGAAAATCCCTCATGACGATCATTAAAATAGGTTGGTAAACACTGACCAGTAACCAGACAAAATTCATAATGGTATGAGGGGAAGTTGTTAACAACAGAACTTGTTTTTCTATGTATGTCTAACTGGCAGCCAGAATGGGAAAACAGAATATCTGCTCGAGAGGCCAGCTTGGAGCCTGGCTAGTTGACTAAGAGAATGGAATGTGGGTGAGAGCTGACAACATTGGTGTAAAATGATAACAGGTTGGTACCATGTGGCAACTCTGTAAAAAGGTGATAACGGCTAGCCAGGCGAGCAGCAGCAGCAGCAGGTAGGGGCCCCGCAGAGAGGAAAGGGGAAAGAGG
Organism: Meconema thalassinum; assembly: GCA_946902985.2. Lineage (NCBI taxonomy): Eukaryota > Metazoa > Arthropoda > Insecta > Orthoptera > Tettigoniidae > Meconema > Meconema thalassinum. Next base: position 1,217,529,379 of record OX336388.2, read on the forward strand.
GAAGGGTGAACACAAAGAGAGAACAGGAAATCACGTGACCACTGTAGAGTGGTGAGGGGCGGGGCCAGAGAGCCGGAGGAGAGGTGAGGCGAGGAGTGGGAGAACCCATGACAGCCAATAGCTGAACGAGTTGTATGTCATCATGGAGTGAAGGAGTGAGACGCGGGTGTAGAGTGAGAAAGAGAAACATGTATGGACATGCATGAAGCGTACACAGAGCTCTCGTACAACACGATTCAATAAAAAAAAGTGTACAGGTTCATACAACTTGTAATTTATTGATCCAAGAATTAAACGTTGAGTTAATTCCTAACCATTTGACATATAGTTTGTTTCAACACTTTTTCCACGAGGTAATGTTTCGAAAATACTGTTTTTTGAAGTTCTTGGAAATAAAATCTTTCTTTTATGGGTTGATGGTTGAGGTCTTGGAGTAAATAGGTGACTGGATTGTCCAAGTTGACTTGACGAATTCGAAATAGTTCAGTCCCCCACTGTGGCGTGTAGCCCTTATTGAAGGCATCTTAAATTTGCTCACAAGAACAAAATCCCCAATTTTCAGCCGGTGACGTTTAGGATCGGCTGTTTTTATGGTGTTAAACAGTTTATCCAATCGCTGAATATTTTTGGTCACGAGACGTGGCTTGGTCCCAATGGTTCTGTGTTTGGTGTCATAGTAACGTGACACTAACTCAGGTAACATGTCCAACCAGCGATAACTGCCCTGAACGGTAAATGCTTTCCACATATGGGTTTTCAATGTTCGGTTAAACCACTCGACCACGCTGGCTTTGAAATTGCTGTAAGTGGTGTAATGGTGAATATCCTTAGATTTGAGAAAACTGGAGAAATCCTTGTTGAAAAGTTCTTTCCCCTGGTCAGTTTGTAGCAACTGAGGTTGACGTTTGGAGTGTTGAATAATATGTTGAAAGGCCTTGGTAACCAGTGGACCAGACTTGCGACGCACAGGTTCAACAAAGGCCATTTTGGAATAGACATCAATGACGGTCAACATATAGCGTACACCGTCGTTAACGCCAGCATAGGGTATCATTTCAACCAAGTCAGCATGCCAAAGTTCATCCACACCCCGTGAAATCACCTTGAGTCGCGGATAGTGAGGCCTAGCTGGGCGATGCAACTCGTGAGCAATACCCATTTTAATGGGTGAGGGCTTAAACAATAATTTTGGCATTTCGAAGTTCTTGTTCAATTTCTTGAATTTCCCAATCGTGACCGGTATGGCCGGCTTGATGTGAAGCATGCAACAACTGTAGCCGCTGGACGAGCTTATTGGGATTGTGCCAGTAGGTAACATCCACAAGGGGTTTTAATGGTTTAAATGTCACTCCCGAAGCGGACACTTTACGACGAGTACTTTGACTGGTGGGAAACATTTTTGCAATGATGGTTTATGTATTTTTTAGATATATTGGCATTCACTTGTTGAGCTGGATCATACTGTCTTTGTGGGCATGGGTTTCCAATAAAATGGATTTATATTTGCCAAGGTCCTCTGGCGTATAATCATGGAATGAGGGTGTTCGAGAAAAGAGCAGCTTTATCAGTCCTGGCGTCAATTTATAGTTGATGTTGTTAATGACATCTTTAGTACGAGCAAATTTAATGGATGAATCCCCAATTTTAAAACTATCATCCTCATAGCGAACACCATACGTCGTATCTGTGTTTCCAATAAATAGATCAGTGAGATAGGGTTCTAGTGTTGATCCATAATATTTTATTAAAACGTTTTTCAGTTGAGCTTTATTTTGAGGAGTGGCCAAGACTTGTGAAAACGGAGACGATCTGGAAGGGCAAGGTGTTTCGACCATGGCCAAGGATTTATTTTTTCTCAAAAACTCTGCAAGGGGTGCGGTCTTTTTTTTTTTGAGGCGTAAACACTTGTTCCTCGTCATCCTCAACATCGCTAACAGTGGTCAAATCTTCCTGTTCATGTTCCCCTTCCTCTTCCTCAGGGTCCTCGTGCAGCGTCTGAGTGGCTTGTGAAACGGTGGGTAGCGTTTCAGATGGCTTGAAAGAGGGTTTCAACATGGCTTTTAGAGGAGGTGCTAAATGATGTTGAATAAACAAAGCATGATCTCCACGTGATCGTTTCAATTGACGAAACTTTTGGCGAATAGTATTTTTTGCTCTAATAATATGCTTTTTCAATTGACTCTCTGCTAACGCCATGGTGTCTTGACAAATGACCTGACAGGGAATGAGTCAGTGCCTTAAACATTTGAAATGTCATATCCGGATTCACATGTTCATTATAAATGTGACGACTGTTCCTCTCGTCCTGGCGAAATAAAACAATGACATTGGCATTGTCACGAATCAACTGTTTGGACATTTTAGAATACGTTTGCCCAAGATAAAAGCAATCGATATGTTTGTGTCGACCCATGCTGAAATAGCTTTGAATGATGCCTTGACGTTCAGTGGATACATCATCGAAAATCATGAGTGAATCGGGCTTTACCTCATCCGGTGAAATAACATTTTCTTGCATGGAAAATGTAAAATAACCCATATTCTCTTTTTGTAATCCAGACATGACTTGATCCAGAAACACGTAGAGGGGTTAGAGAGATTTTGCAAAAATATAAATATTTTGAAAACGCAGATCATTGGGCGCTGTGATGAGCGTTGGTCTTTCCACAGCCGGAAGGTCCCACAACGATGCAGCGAATGGAAGATGGAAACAGTGAACCATGCCGTTGTTCACGTGATGTGGGACAGAGATGGGAAACCATGTCCCCCACGGGGAATGACCCTTGCTGCTTAATAATCTTCATATCAACTAAGGCTTAGACAGGCTAGCAGGCTGTCTATATACAGGACACCGAGCCTTGTCATAGAAACAGTAGACTCATACTACAGGTTGGCGATGGTTGTCTTTGGACGTGCGTTGATGGCCAAAGCTAGGTCTGTCCCCATACATGATCCTAAACAAGAAACAGATCCTGCTAATAAACACTATGTGGATAGGTCAGTAGTGCCACGCACTAAACAGGGAGATTATGACTTTATGGGAAAGCGGTTAACCCATGTAAAACATCCTCAAGTGCCTACAGACGTTACTACAAAAAAGTATGTGGATAACAAAGTGTATGAGTTTTATGACAAAGTGCCTCAGCTTACGGTGAATGGCTATAGCGCTAATCACCATCGGATTATTCACGTGGAAGACCCACAAGACGAAGACGATGTTTGTACCAAGCGTTACATGACCTATGAAATGAAAAGGCTTTACAAATTTATCCCATCCGTATTTTTAGTGTATCCGACAAATGAAAAACCTGTGAATGACAGAAACCATTTACCGCTAGTCCATGATCAGCACTTGACCTATGTGCTTGCTTCGGGTTTAAGCCACTATCGATTACACTATGATGGAACCATTCACATCAAATACGCCATACCTGATGAGAACCATTTACAAATACAGATAAACGATCATAGGATGTTGGTCCATAACCATGAAATGGTCAATGCAGGTGACGAATTATCCTTTCATCTCATGTTGACATGGGATGAAAATGAAGCGGGAAAAACCATAAACGATTTCCCACTATATGTGGAATTGGAATATACAGCCATGAAATAACAATCTGACGTTAGTTGTGATTTATACTTTCTTGTGAAAGGTTGTTGGTCATTATCATCAGGGTGAAACAAAGGTATATGGTGAGAAAGACTAAAACAGGAATTTGTCCTTGGCAAAGCCTGGGCTTACGACATTCGTGGACAAGCCGTTGCGAAAGAAAAAAAATAACGTATTGAACATAAGGAAAGCCCTTCGAGCAGCACAGAGACATGTTATTCCAAAACGTCGGTGACAGGGTTCAAAACAAGGACGAGTGATTCCCGTCCCCAAACGAGCGGGATTTTTACCTGCTTTATTTGCCGGTCTGGCTGCTCTGGGTTCACTTTTGGGCGGTGCCAGTGCAGTGGCGAAAACCATTAAAGCCGCGCAGCAGGGCAAGCAACAACTCAAAGAAAGTCAGCGACACAATGAAACGATCGAAGCGATTGCAATGGAGACTAGAAATGCCAATTTAAAGCCAGCCTTTTATCAACAAGGATTTGGGATTTCACCATTTCAAAATATAAAAAAAATATAAAAAATTAACCTCAGCCATAGCAAGACATGCCCTGACGCATGAACAAGTGGAAATCTATGCTAAACAACTAAAGCTTTCTCATTTTCGAGGTCTGTTTATGCGAAACCAATTACCCCCACGACCCTGGAAACAGGAATGTTCTGATGTCAATTTGAATGATCACCGAGGACCAGGAACGCATTATGTAGCTTATGTCAAAGAGGGATCCACCGTATGGTACTTTGACAGTTTTGGGAATTTGCCCCCGCCCATGGAACTAGTGATCTATTTTGGAAACAGGATCAAGATATATTATAATGTGAAACGTGAGCAAACGTTTAACAGCCAACAGTGTGGACGTTTGTGTTAATTTTTTTATATAAGACGCAGCATAGGCAAAAACGTCAACAGTATGTCGGCAGAAAGTAAAACGTTTACACTGCATGGACGTGGACCTGAAGTCAGCCTAGACTTTTACCCGCCTATCGAATTGAGTGAAAAACCATATGGTTTGGGACTTGTTTCTCTTGAAACGTACAATCGAATATACAACATACGTGAAAATGTGAACAACAAGTTTTACTATGATGATTCTGTGCTCACCCTGAACTCTGGTGGATACACGATCGATGACATTTATGAACACATTTATGTGGTGTTGATCAATGAATATGGTTTGGTTGGTTGGTTGGTTCCTTAGTTTAGGGGCTGCGACAACGCGGTCATGTAGCCCCGTGTACTTTGGGTGTGTGTAGAATCTGTCTGATAACCGGTGTTATCCTACTTTTGCCGCCAAACGCCACCGTCAACGACTACTAGGCCTAGTTCAGAACTAGCTACTAGACGCCACCGCAGTCGGCTCTTGGCAACGAACGTAGCAACCTAAGAGCGTTGTTTACATCCTTAACCTATCCAATTTAGTTTCACACAGGTGTAATTAGTGGAAAGATCTTTAACATGCCATAAATCTATGACATGGGACCGCCGGCTTTACTTCCCCTCCGAAGGAAGGCATACTGAGGGATTTTTAACGCTCTTAAAAATCCGACGGCTTCGGCCGGGTTTGAACCCGCTATCTTGGGCATAGAAGCTCAGCATGCTACCAACTACGCCACCGAAGCCGCCAGAATATGGTTTAAAGTCATTTATCGATGGAACGCGCAAGTTTTAACTTGTAGGAAATACCAACACTCATCGCTGCAGTATTTTCTCCACATTCAAAATTGACGTTAAAACACGCCCCGAATATGGTTTAAAGTCATTTATCGATGGAACGCGCAAGTTTTAACTTGTAGGAAATACAAACACTCATCGCTGCAGTATTTTCTCCACATTCAAAATTGACTTTAAAACACGCCCCGATTCCATTGGTCCATTACTAGGATTTAAACCACGCGTGTTGGAGCCCAACAAGAAACATGAATCGGACCATGAAGTGAAATTCATTGAGGACCATCATGTGTCGGTAACGTGTAATATTATTAGCCAAGTGTACACCAATCAAGAACCATCGCATTCGCTTTATGACTTTATTGTGACATCGCCCAATGGCTATATTATTCGTGAAAACCCTCCAGTGGTGCTTTTTCATTCTGTGGCTGTCGATGGTATTAGTAATATAACATTAAGACTAATCAATAGAGAGCAACAACTCATTGATCTAGATTCCACCACACCAGTGACTTACAAGTTGGTGCTAAAGCCACTATGAAGTTTGTATATAACGCAACAACACCGTCTAGGAATGGTGTTAGTTGTTTGCCACGTGAATACACGTTAACATCTCAGGACAAGCAGATTTTACAACATTTGGGTTACCACGTCAACCCCCATGATCAATTCTATCCTAGAGGTAGCGAACCACATCGAGGAGCAACCAGGAGTGGTAAGAATTGATCTCCATTCCTATCAAGCTCAAACACCTGGACTCAATAACAATGATGAAATTCAATTTATTATCAACAACCAAGATATTTACACCCTACCGCATGAAAGTGTCATTCAGATCGAAGGTCGGCTCACCAAAGCCGATGGCTCCACACCCACCACATCCAAGTTGGCCAACCATGGTTTGGCCTTTCTATTTTCTGAAGTACGCTATGTCATTAACGATATCATTGTGGATAGCACTCGAAATGTGGGTATTTCCAGTGTCATGAAACTATATCCCTCTTACAGTGAGGAAGAAGGTAAAACACTTTGCATGGCAGGTTGGTGCCCTGACTCGACCAATGACTGGATGGTACACACCGATGGAACCGTTACTGGATATTTACCTCTTAAACTGATTTTAGGCTTTGCTGAAGACCACCAGCGCATTGTGGTCAACGCAAGGCAAGTGCTTTATCTGGTGAGAGACAGGAGTGATAATAATGCACTCAAGGGAGCTGACAATGCCAGCATAGATTTAAAAATTCAACTACAACGCTTGCTATGGAAAGTGCCCCATGTGACTCTTGACGATAGCAAAAACTGGACATACTCAAAATGGTAAAGAGAGATATGCCTCTACCCATGGAATTTAGAAGCTGGGCACTCCATGAGTACCCGCTATTGCCCACCACCAACACACACAGTTGGTCTGTAAAAACAGCTCGCTATACAAAGAGACCTCTCTACATGATCGTGGGTTTTCAAACGAATCGCAAGTATCAACAAACCAAAGATGCCACGCAATTTGATCATCTGCAATTGAGAAATGCACGTCTTTTCCTCAACGGAGCTGTGTTTCCCTATAAAGGACTGGATTTGGATTTTTCAAAAATAAGTTTGGCCCCCTGTACGACTTGTTTTCTAAATTTCGATGGTCGTATTATCAAAAAGAGAACGGCCCCATGCTGCTACACCAAGCGTTTAAGGCAAGGGCGCCACTGATTGTTTTTGACTGTTCTTACCTGGAAGAGTCTGTCAAGCCATCCAATATTGACATTCGACTAGATTTTGAAACGCATGACAATGTACCAGCCAATACGACAGCCTGCTGTTTGATTATTCATCACAAACAAGTCAACTATTATCCACTGTCCAACCAAGAGACGAGTGTATAAATAACAGGTCAACCCACGTCAAGACGCTCAGTCATGTCTTGCTTTAAAGCATCAAGAGAAGTCACATCCATGAATTTAAACTCTGAGGAACAACGTTTCAAGACTTTTGCAACATGGCCAGTGCCTTTCATAAACCCTCAAGCCTTGGCGGCCGCTGGATTCTACTATTTAAAGACAAGTGATGAAGTGAAATGTGCCTTTTGTCCCATCATCATAGACCAATGGCAGGAGGGCGATGAACCCATGCAGGAACATCAGCGCTGGTCACCTGCCTGCCCCTACCTATGTAGAATGGAGGTGGGAAATATACCCTGTCTTTCAAGTTATCCCTCACTCGTGTCCCTGAGTGATGAAAAAACAAGTTACGATACGTGTGGACCGTATGGTGTCCATGGTGCTTCAGTAAGCAGCTCACCGTCGAAAACCCCTAGTTTAGAGACATTGGGACATCATCGGTGTTATGGACGTTACAAACACAAGGGACTATATTGTTGTATCAGTTGGTATCGCCCTTATCCCAAAATGACAAAAGCCTGTAAGACGTGTTATGATAATAAAATGATGTAATTCTTAATTTTTTTTCATGTCCCCCTGTCCTACCCTAACCTCAATTTCTTTTTTCAAACTAGCATGGCAGGTAAGTCCATGTCATGACCACACCTTAGTGGCCAATTGTTAGTCAGTCGTCAGTTGAACTTGGTCCAGGCAAGCGGCAACATGTTGCGCACACTCATTGTGGATTGCCAAGGGTTTAAAATTGGTGACAACAAATTTTTATTTAAACAAGTAGCCATTATCGATTGTACCACGTTTTGGATATCGCAAGCTACGCATTTGCTATTTAAACCGCCCCATGCTTTTGATTTGTTGTGTGATAAAGACCGCAAACAAACCCAGTGGATTGAAAATCATAGGCAACTAGTCTGGAATCAAGGAACCATTTCCTATAAATATTTGGACGTGGTCATGAAAGCACACTTGTCCTCGGCCAATGTAGTATTTGTGAAAGGTAATGAAAAACGTGAATGGTTGCAACCATTTTTGGCGTCTTACTGTCAATGTATTGACCTCATGGATTTGGTCTGCCCCTCCCTGCAAACGCTAATGGATACGTGTTCCTGTGGCAACATTACTCATACAGCCCTAGCGCATGCGTGGCATCTCTTTCATTGGTTAACCACCCATGCCTGCTGGGAGTTGTTGAACAAAATTATAACTCAAGATTTACCTGTGAATGACGCAAGTGAGATTTCTACAAGCGACGTGTAAACATCTACAACACGTGATACCATGGAGGCAATGCTACCGACAAAGCCATCGGGAAGTTCTTTGTGTGCAAAAAGAAACTAGACAGTTTTGCCAAAGAGGAACTCTTAGCGCTGCCCAAGTCGTTCATTTATTATGTGGCCGCCAACGCGGTGAAAGAAATCCGGCAACATGTACCAAAATCATGGACTCAGGACCCTATGTTGAGTGAATTGCAACCCTGTACGGATTACGATCACCATAAGCAAGTGGCCATGGCAAAAATACCCTCTATGCGTCAGTGCGCGACTTGTCAGCTAGTGAAACTGTATCACGGTTATAAAAGTCCGTGTAAAGACTTTGTTGAATCATTCCACGGGTGTCATGGCGAGAAAAGCCAACAACAACAAACACAAACATCGTCCACCGAGGAAGAGGAAGACCAAACCTTTTCACCATCAATGGAAAAGGATATGCCAGACCTGTACTGGCAGTGGCGTCATTGACAAAGTGATTCAATACTTACCTTTCGAAATCCATCTTCCAGGTTATCGTTTTTGTGGCCCTGGAACTCATCTTGAAAAACGTTTGCAGCGTGGTGATGTACCCATTAATCTTTTGGATCAAGCATGCAAAGAACATGACCTTTCTTATCGCCATAGTCATCCTGGTTTAAGACATGTGGCAGATAAATTGTTATTGAAAAAAGCTAAACAACGTTTCATATCCCGTGATGCCTCAGTGGGTGAGAGGATGGCAGCCCTGATTGTGATGAGTGCTATGAAAGGAAAGTTGATGATGCATGGACATGAACATTAAGGAATTGAGGAGTGAGGGATTGGGATGTGTTTGTATTCTATTTTTTCTTTTGTCAATCCCTATGGTTATGAAATAAAAAAACAAAGGTTTACCAGAACACAATGTTTCATTTTAATTTTTTTTAAATCATGATGTTGATGGGCTGATTTTTCATTTTCACACATTGTCGTTTGCCAATTTGGAATTTACAGTTTTTAAAAAATGTCTGTTTCAAGTTTTGCGTTTTTGATGATATGGATTTTTCCATTTTGTTGATGACACTTTTTAAAAATGTCCATTTTATGTTTTTGAATTTTTATATTTCACACATGGCCATTTCCAGTTTTTAAAATGACTGTTTTACGTTTTTTGAATTTTGGTGTTATTGAAACATGGATTTCCCATTTTGCCGTTTTCACATTTTTTCCATTTGGTGTATGTTGAAAGTTAAGATTTGTCAATGATGTTGATGCGAGTGCTTGACCATGATAATGCTGCAATGTGTTTATGTGTGTTTTGAGAAACATTGAGGTCAACGACCACTGCAAGTGAGACTGTTTTTACAAAAAAAATGTCTATTCATCGCTACATTTCAAAGAAGAAAACTATCGACAAAACAAAATGAGTATATAAGTGATAATTTCCCCCTCCCCACCCACCCTACCTCACCGTGTTTGCTCTGGTCATACATACACACCAGCCCTCTCTCTACTCACACAACCCTACCTGTATTTTTGGGAACAAACACAACCACTTTATTTATTCCCAAAAGCACATTCTCCACATGCACACTCATCCCATAATAACTTTTTTTAGTTTTCCATTTACCATTTACATGACAAAAAACAACATAAATACTAGTCATTAAAGTTACTAAAAAAATACTATTACTCATTTCATATTTACAATCACTACAACTTTGTACAGCTTTAAAAGAATCACACTATATACCATTTTCCAATTCCCAACTCGGTTAAATTTAAAATAAAATAAAAAATAAGGTTAAATAGAACGTTTTTTAAAGAGCAAAAGGTTCAAGTGGGTTGCCACTATTTACAAAATCTACTATTTACAATGGCAAAAAACAATATTTACAAAATACAAAATACTAAATCAACGAGTTACAAAAAGCCATGCCGCTAAACGAACAAACAGAAAAATCACACCTCCTCCTCCTTGTGGTCATAACCTCAGGGCAGGCTCGTGAGCAAGTTATTAGCCCACACACGTTTGTTATCCGTGGAGGCGAGGGTGCGTTTACTCTGTTCTACAAGATACAAATGATGGTTGCTGGATTGTATCCTGCACTGTGTATGGGACATAGCTTTGCCAGTGCGTAAAACCGCTAAGTAATCGTCTACACGTAGCGATTTTACCACTGCCCTACCTACACCCTTTGCTCTTTTGGCTTCCTTACAGTCTAGTGTGCGATAAGCATACATTTTCGAAGCCAAACCTACGAATTCCGTCATAATGGAATCACCGCATTCATCTTTTCAAACACCCATTTCCTTCTTGTTTTTTATGGGCAGCTGAAACATGTTGTCAGAACTATACGAAGAGGTGTCGAACCAGTCACTATGCTGCCTCATGACGTCATAGGGGTCGCAGTGGCGAATGTGGTAAATGAATGAGTCCGTATCCATATACAAAAGAGAGACGTCCTCAAAATGGCGTTTGGCAAACTCATAGTGGAATCGATACATGACCGATTTAGAAAAGTCTAAAATGACTTGGCCCAAGTAAATGGGCTTATCCATGGTCACGCAGGTCCTACTCAATTCAATAGTGGCCAAATCCTCATCGATAATGTTGATCGATTTGAAATTTGGCTTGGCAATAAACCGCCGGGCACCGTAACGTCCTTCCCAGACATTCACCAATTTAATGTCACGGTATTTGCGGACATTCTCCATGGACTTGCCATAGATGCAGTTCATTCATTTAAACAAATTAATTTCAAACTGCTGTGTTGCCATTTGTCGGTGCTCTGTGTTGAGTTGCATGTATGGCTTGAGCCATGATTTTTGAGCAAAAGAAATACCCCTATGGATTTTCTTCAATACCAAGCCTTGGACGAGGCATTGCACCAACATTTGGATATGTAACACATACCGATTTTTATCTAAAGTGTGCCCATGAGTTTTTCAATTTTCACTTTACTGTCAGGGGGAACCATTTGCTCTAGGCAGAATGGGAAATCAGCATGTTGATCATACAAGGATGAGGGATATTCAATATCCACTTCTAAGACATATCCACGGCCTGTTTCTTGGCTAGCCGTGTTTACATCAAATTCAGACACTTGTTTCTCTGTCAGCCAAGCAAACTTCCCATAGGGCAAAGTCTGACTCATGGCGTAACCGTACAAATTATTCACGTCATAGTACATTAAGTACGATTCTGGTTTGTCTGGTGAATAATCAGGCATGTAGACATTGTTCGCTTCGGCATGGCGCTGGTTAAGCGACACAAAGCCACCGCGAATGCCCTTTTCAAAGAATAGAACCATGTCTACATGAGTGAGTAAATCCAACTCCACTTGAGTGTATTTCAAAGCGGCATCAAACGAGAGCCCAGGACTCGTATAATAATGAGCCGAGTCAAGACCATAAATGTGCTGACACAACTCACGAAATTTTTCAAACACATCGGTGAACAGCAATACATCCAGTTTTAGGTAATGCAAAGCATATTCACCTAGCGTCTTCATGTCAAACACTCGCCAAACTTGACATGCATGTGCATAGTCTTCATCGGAAATGGTACTGTGTGTTAGTTTTGAGTAAAATTCTCTTGTGGTGGGAGTTTTGTTTGCTTTAACACGTCCCAGCTGTTGAAGAAATCATACGGGAATATACCTTTCCGAATGCACAATTGAAATTGCTTAGGATCATTAAAATGCATTCTGGTATTTTTTAATTCCTCCTCATTCAAGCCATTCACAAGACTGTCTAGCGAGGATGCCATAAACTTAAAGGAATCCAAAAATCGAATGCTGAAGTCGCTCAACCTCCATGTCAGGGCTGTAAAACGCTCATGGTTTTGGGGAATAATGGTAAACGAGCCCTTGTTGACATGAGCCAATTCACGAATCAAAAACTGAATGTCATAATTTGTCAGATTGTGGAAAAAGACACTGATGAAACGAGGAGCTGAAAGGTTCAAATTACATTTACTATGCGCAGCTCCACGAAACTCTCCCGTAAAGTGCGAGTGATCACGAACGGTGTGTTCAGCACTGATCAGTGGCTTTTCACAAATATGACATGTCGTGACATGCTCATACTGCTGCTGCTGTTCTGGAGATAGGTTCATGGGTAGTGGGTGGTCCAGTAATCCCTGTACATGTTCGGCCAACTTTACAAGTTCATCCAAAAACCATCTGGCACAATCTGGCCCCTCACGGTATTTGTAAACGGATTGTGTGGGGTCATAGGCACACTCCACATTAAATCTTATGGCAAAAGGTTCATGTTTTTGAATGGGTGTGGTTGAGCTCATGGTGGGATCTGGTTCACATCCCACCACGGGTGTGGTGAGTGCTTCAAAATCTGCATACACCACATAGGGAACAGTGTCACGCTTATGAATGTCCTTAAACTTTAACACAGCCTTGTCCCCTTGTGGCAATATCAGTCTCACCGCTACCTGAGAAACACAATCTACCCTATGGCGTTCCAAAAGTGTAGGGGTTGTAAAATATTGCAGACAACGGTCGCAAATGTACTTCTTACAATTATGCTTGGACGCTTGACTGCTTAACAATCTACTCAGACTTTTAATGAGGCAATAGTGATTCACTTCTCCGTAAGACAGACATAAAAGATGAATGTGGTGTCGTTTCGGTTCTTTTGTGGCATAAAGAAGACCCACAATCTCATCACGATCAAGGCCATACACCATGAACGAAAAGTCCTGGTTGTCTTGTTCAAACCTATGGATTTCCGTTAAGTCCATAGGGAACGATATTCTAGTTAAATTAAATGTTTGTTTTAATTCATCAAACTTGGCCTTGTACTTTGCTGGTCTGTTAACATGACGATCTTGGGCTGGCTGCAAATACGCAGCCACAGCCCACAGAAAACATTCATCATCAAAATTTTCAATATTCACCACAGCCTTTTTCGAAGCTATTGCTGGTGGTGTTTTAATATAGCTAGACCCAGCATTCAACGGGTTGAAATGACAAATGTTGATTTGTAGATAATTGATTTTGTCTAACGCTAAACCACTTGGTCCTTGTTGTAGTTTATCAAATTTTGATAGCAAGGCATAGACCACATTTTACTGCCAATATAAAATGGTTTTTTATGCTGACCGTCCTTGTTTTTATAAATGAAATCGCACACGAGTTGTGTATTAACCTTTAAAGCCGTATGCAACCTTTGCGCTGTACAAATTTGTTCTTTAAAAATGTCAAAACATGATTCGACAAAGTCTTTTGGGATTAAACTCTCACTAACATTCACTACGTGGCCAGAGCAAACACGCTTTTTAAAACAGGATTCAAGGGGTTCCCAAGTTAAGCTATCGGTAGCAGTGGCAAAAGACATGATTTTTATAAAAGAAATAATCTCACCACAGTTTTCAGCCGTAGACTGCTCGGTAAACACTGGTCCCCAGCACACAGCAGTGGTTGTAGTGGTCAAGCGTTTTCCAACACACTAAAAAAGAAATAAAATAAACCACCATGAGTATATCCATTCCAAATAGCATTTATCATTAAAAAATAAATTAAAAATAAACAGGACATATATATAATTTCAAAAAATCTTACCTGGCTTCTGTAAAAAAAACTTGCTTTTTCTGCCTTGTCTTGTAGGCTTCTGTGAAATGGTTTGCCTCTCTCTGTCTCTCTCTCTTTGTCCACAACAACAGGTATATAGGTTGTCTAAAACAAACAAAATAAAAAACAATTCATCAATCAAATGGTAAACCAATAATCATTTAATCATTGATTAGCATAAAATAAAATAAACAGTGTTATTCCAACACTTACCTCTAATATATAATGTATCCAATATAGTAACTAACTGGGGTTGAGCACACGAATGCAATTACTTTTATACACATAAGACACAACCTATGTTAACACAGCAACGTGTAAAACAGTAATGACTGACTGTGTGTCATAACATGATCAACACTCTAATACCCCCCCCCCCTGCCCTCCTCTCCTAGCCCAGCCCCTCGCCCTGTGTCCCTCTTACCACAGCTGTTAACATCGCTCTTTCCCTGCAATTGGCTATGGCAATGGTAGGGGGAGGAGTTATACTCGCTTACTGCATTATTTCTCTGACGTCGTTGCGATATTGTTCGACCTCTATGTCACTGTAACTTTCCATTGGCCTGTTGTCCCGTTCGCTCACATTACTGAATCGCGATAACATGTCACATCCTGTCACCCAGCCAGCCAAGCTTCAAGCAGGCCTCTCGAGCAGATATTCTGGGTTTTTTTCATTATGGCTGTCAGCTAGACATACATAGAAAAACAAGTTCTGTTGTTAACAACTTCCCCTCATACCATTATGAATTTTTTCTGGTTACTGGTCAGTGTTTACCAACCTATTTTAACGATCGTCATGAGGGATTTTCGAAAATATTCGCCTTCATTCATCTGTCATTGAAAAAAATAGCGAAAAGCGACCCCTCGTTTTGCCATATATATAGTCATTTTCAGTATCCACCATGGACAATCATAGCCTCGTTGTAACATACGTCAAGCGGTACCGAATCTCTGTCTACAAACACTCTTTTATTAAAAAAAACACAACATCTAACTTCTGCTGCGATGTTTGAAATGATACGATGTAGATTTACCCACCAATCCTACTGTGTATGGGTTCGTTCCTCTGAAACTTCACGTAGTAAATCGTACTCACGAAAAATGTCAAATAAAGAGTACAAAAATGTTTCAGCTACTTTCGGCTGATAAATGATACGGTAATAATGTTCTTTCAACTCAAAATGAGGGACCTAACTATAGGGTGTTCCCTATACTACCAGAAGTCTACACCTTCTGTTCTTATGATGTCTTTTACATGTCATAAAATTCAAAGCTTCCTTGCTGGCTTATAAATACACTGAAAAATACATGGAAATGCTCACCTGCCGTATAGGACATGGACTGTGGTGACTAACTGAAAGATTGTCCCAGTGCCAAGAAGAAAAATATATACAATCCTACATAAGTGGTCAAATTATCGGGTCGTTTCGGCTAAAAATACTTTCAAGTTCTACATCCACCTGGACAAACCTTGTACAGAGAAAATACAGGACTCACGATTACTTCAAAGGGTAGTTCACCTTCCACAATTCCCATTGGAAGGGGTAATATGCTTTCAGGGTTCCTAGCATATTCCTGGTTAAGGCTATGGTCTTCGGCCTTTCCTCTCGGTCCTTGGTCCTTTCTCGTACATGGCTTGTAGCTCGTGGTGCTTGTTGGACAATTCCATGGTGGCGGTTTGTTTCATCGGTGTTTCCCTCACATCAGGAATTACTCCATCACGACGCTCTCAAGATGATGTCGAAAAATCACCATTACGGGGTGCATTAGCGTAGGCAACGTGGTAATTAAATTCACAGATTCTATGTGGAAATATCTTATACAAGGGCTCACGGGCTCTAATAAATGCAGGTGATCAAATGCTCTGCTTTTTCCTGCCACTGGCTCTAATAATACCGTACACGTGGTATCGCACACATATTTTATATGTCTTCGAATCAATAAAAAAATCTTATTAATCACAATGGCCATGATTAGATTTTAATGTGGCACACGTTGGGCAATTAATTGTATTGTAGATTTGATATGACGCCTGTCTTCAGACGTGACCTCGTGGTCAGTGAAAAATGTCGATTTCACTAAAATCACAAATTACTTTTCACAATATCGTAGCACTGGCCTTGCATGGCCTAAATAATACCTTTTGCAGACTATATTCACTATGATCAGCACGATGGCTGTCGATTCGTAGTCCTCCCAAATTATGGGGTTTCACTTGCCTAATGCAGCCTTCGTCTAAATTGACGGACTGATGATACAACACGTCCTGCCTAAGCAGACTTTCAAAACGGTGTGGTTGTGCCTATCACGGCTTCCTGGTATGAAGGAAGTGGTTGAGTCGTTTATCAACTATTTCCATTGTCCTCCGCGTGTCTGCGGTGAAAATACCTTTACTATAAAAGTGATTTACCATTTCCAAAAGCCATAGAAGATGGTAAATTATACATAATTAATTATTATATGATCCTGAGATTTGTGGGATTAAAATAGTGAATAATATATCTCTTGGAAGAAGATAAGCTGTCCTCTCCGAAGTCAAAATATCGGATTGTTCACGAGCAAGCTTCAAGGTGCGTTCTGTCGAACTCAGCATGTGGAGTGAGTATGTTCTCAAAGAAATATTTGACACATGAGCCTAGGCGGGCTCAATATCGAATGTAGGGACGTTTTTGATAACTCATAAACATGCGTTATGCTGTAGAGTCTAAAGGCGCCTTTTGATGATAATTGCTGTTTGATTTGATAAATAAAATATTACATATTGAAAACGACTTGATCATTCATCCCTGCTCGAAGCCTAAGAATTACAACAACACACCATGCCCTGAGCTGCTAGAGCACTCGTGTTCTTTATATAAACAAAATGTGTTCATTCGCTGGTAAATATCTTATATGTGCTGGCGCCCACCCGGATACTTTTATTATTCCAATAGTAATTACATTTGTATATACTACTGTTTTAATTAATTTATATATTGATTTAATTGGTGCTAGTCATCGTTCTGCCTCTCAATTGTCTAGATTTAAAACGTGAGCATGATATTGGTTTTATAGGCTTGATGATCCCATTTGTATTTGGGAAGTGAAAGATCCTTATTTTTGTTCGGAATTAATTTCCTTGCGGTATAGACTTGTTGACAGTTTATCTAAATTATTTCCTTCTGTTGACTATAGTGATTGTGGTGATATTGATAGTTGTGTCAATGGTTTTAGTTATAATCCGTGTGAATTTGGTGAACCTAATGCGAGTAACACACGTGTTGTAGTAGAATCTGAAAGTGTCACTGACAATTTACATAATAATCTTTGAAGTATTTTCCCCCGCCGGTACTGCCACCTTGAAGAAGGCAATTTGTTATTGCCGGGTGTTTTGGGGGCTTGCGAGCTCAAATTATCTTCAGAGCTATGCCAGAGGGAGCTTAAGCTACTGGTAGGGTCACTCAAGCTGGACAGGTCTAAAGTGATGAGCCAGACTAAGAACGGTACCCTGGTCCTCCAGGTTGAGGGTTGGGCGTGGGGCTAACAAACCCACACTGTAAAACCTCAAAAGTTACGAAACTCTCAACGAAGCCTTGGAATGTGGACGGAATTAACGATGATGAACCTGGAAAATGTTTAAGGGCAAGGAAAAAGGATATGACTTTGACAATGGCAACATGGAACGTACGAACGATGTTGCAGATAGGAAAAATGGCAGAAGTAGCTGAGGAAGTTTTGAAGTATGGAATGGATATAGTAGCGCTACAGGAAGTGAGATGGAGGGGAAACGGTAGGATTGACAAGGAGGACTATACAATGTTATACAGTGGTCCTGAAGTAAGAACTGGTCAGTGTGGAACAGGCTTTATCATTGGTTCAAAGATAAAAAGAAGTCTTCTTGGATTTGAGCCTCTAGGAGATAGAATGTGTAAAATGAGACTAAAGGGACGATTCAGGAATCTGACACTTATATCAGCGTATGCACCTACAGAAGACGATAGTGAAGAGAAGAAAAATGCATTCTATGACCAGTTGGAAAAGGAATGTAGTATGATACCAAAATATGATGTGATAATACTTCTTGGGGACTTCAATGCCAAAATAGGTAGAGAGGACTTCTTGCAGTATGTAGCAGGGAAACATTCTTTACATACTAATACTAGTGAAAATGGGAAGCTTCTATGCCAATTTGCAGAAAGTAATAGAATGGTAATCAAAAGTACTTGTTTTAAACATAAGGACATACACAAAGGAACCTGGAAAATGCCAGACACCGGAGTGGTAAACCAAATTGACCATGTCTTGATTTCAATGATTGACGTCAGATCTGCAAGGGGCCCCAACTGTGATTCGGATCATTTTTTGGTGAAAGCTCTGTTTAGAGAACGAATTGCGAATGTAGAATGTGACAGAGGAATTAAGAGGATACAGTGGGACGTGGAAAAATTTCAGCAAACACAAATTGTTAAGTAATATGAGGACACACTGAACAAGAAGTTGGAAGAGAGATTAAAGAGTATGAATGAGGATGACACTGTAGAGAGGAGATGGACTGGAATAAAGAAAGCATTGGAAGAGACTGTGAAAGAAACTATTGGGGAGAAGAAGAGGAACAGGAATGAAGAATGGTTTGATGATGAATGTAGGAAATATATAGAGCAGAAGAATGCAGACAGATTGATTATGATTCAAAGAGAGACAAGATGGAATTGTGAAAGATATAAAGAAAGTAGAAGAACAGCAAATAGAGTTCTGAAAAGGAAGAAGAGTATGTATCTAAGAATACAAATAGAAAGAATTGAAGAATTGAACAGCCAGAATGAAAGTAAGAAATTGTACCAAGCAACGAAACGAATGACAAAGGAATTTCAACCACGGGAGAACTCGTGTAAAGATAAAGATGGAAAAGTGATTGGAGAGGAAGAGAGAGTTCTTGAAAGATGGGCGGAGCACGTTAAAGATACGTTAAATATAGAACGTAAGGACGAGATGAATGAGAGACAGGTCTACATAAATGTAGAGCCACAGGTCAATAAACCATCCATAGATGAAGTTATGGAGGCAGTGAAGCGTCAACGAAATGGAAGAGCACCAGGAGAGGATCAGATCATAGCGGAGGTAATAAAGAATGGAGGACAAAGATTGTAAGGAACCTATATGAACTGATTGGGGAGATATGGGAAAGAGAGATAATGCCTCAGGATTGGAAGGTTAGCCTTATCTGTCCCATCTTCAAGAAAGGTGATAAGTTACAATGTGGAAATTATAGAGGGATAACATTACTAAGTGTAGTATATAAGATATTCTCAAGTATATTGCAAAGGAGACTGAGCGACTACGCCGAAGAAATACTGGATGAGAACCAGTGTGGATTCCAGCCAGGAAGGGGAACTACTGACCAAATATTTGTTATGAGACAATCTATGGAGAAATGCTATGAATATGGTGTTGATCTGCATTTGCTATTCATTGATTTCCAAGAGGCGTTTGATAGCATTGATAGAACGAAGATGTTGAACGCCCTAGAAGCATTTGGTGTGCCAATGAAGTTGATCAGACTAGTAGCAATGACAATGGAAGGATCGCAGTCCAGGGTTTATGTAGGAGGCAAAACTAGCAGGAATTTTGAGGTGAATACCGGAGTGAGGCATGGAGATTCATTGTCTGCAGTGTTATTCAACTTGACAGTGAATGAAGTTATGAAAGAACTGGGATTGGGAGGGACGATAATAAGCAAGTCCAAGCAGGCGTATGCATATGCGGATGACATTGTGTTGATGGCACGGAACTGGGGATCTCTTAAAGAAATGTTCAAGATTCTGGAGGAGAAGAGAGGAAAGATGGGAATGAGAATTAATGAAAGGAAAACGAAATATATGAAAATGTCATCGGGAAAAGATAGAAGAGCAAGAGAAAATGTAGAAATTGGTCAGTATAAGTTTGAGAATGTAAAATGCTTCAGTTACCTTGGTACTATACTAAATTGTGAGAATTCAGTATCAGAGGAGATTCATAAACGGATCATGAAAGGAAGCAGGGCTTACTATGCTAACACTAAGCTCTTAAAATCAAAACTGTTAAGTAGGAACTTGAAAGTTAAACTCTACAAGACCCTTATTAGACCAGTGGTGACCAATGGATCTGAGACGTGGACAATGTCAACAAATGATGAGAATGATCTCAAATTTTTTGAAAGGAAAGTTTTAAAAAGGAGATATGGCCCGGTAAAGGAGGATGAAGGGTGGCGAATCATGACAAACAAAGTAATTGAAGAGATAATCAAAGGTGAAGATATTGTGAAATTTATTAAGTCCCGACGTCTGGATTGGCTTGGTCATGTAGAGAGGATGAATGAAGAAAGAACACCAAGGAAGATATTACATGGAACTATGGAAGGGA
The DNA here is from genome assembly GCA_946902985.2 of Meconema thalassinum. Classification (NCBI taxonomy): domain Eukaryota; kingdom Metazoa; phylum Arthropoda; class Insecta; order Orthoptera; family Tettigoniidae; genus Meconema; species Meconema thalassinum. The sequence continues at coordinate 1,217,549,748 of OX336388.2, forward strand.
AGAGGAGACGTGGATGACCGCGCAAAAGATGGCTACGAGACTTAGGAGAAGACCTGAGAACTATGAGGGTTGAAAGATGGTGGGAGAAAACTCATAGAAGGGACGAATTGCGAGGAATTGTGAGAGAGGCCAAAGCCTACCCCAGGCTGTAGCGCCGAGGAAGTATGTAATCTTGGAAGTTATCTTTGATTTAGCAGTAGTGCCCGGTGGATTTATTTGTTTTATGGATAATGATGAATACTACTACAGAACTGGAGCACTCAAGGATAAGGATCGGAATGCACCAACGTTTATTACAGCTGATAACCTCAGTATACTGCACCAACACCATCGCCCTTATACAGAGGCATACTATTGTCATGATGAAAACTGTTTTAAGGGGCCTAAGAGATCGTTTTGCACTAATTACTCCCCATAACTGCAATTTATAAGCAGCTAGCAATGGTGCACCAGAACACTGGTAGGAGCGACGTGATGCAGCCCGCAATGCCATACAACAATAGACTTAGGTGTTATTGAAGATGTTCGGGAGAGCTTGTTCTTCCGACTTACTGAACAAAAATCAATCCTTAGGGTTACCTGAGAGGTGTAGCCTAACGGTACATAGCCTAAACTATTCCTATTGAATCTGGCTATCATATACAAAAAAAATTGAATCCGTCTGATAGTTCCATACATTATCGCGATTAAACACACAAACAACCAAACAAACTCGTCAGCTTTATTATATTAGTATAAATAATCGTACTATAAACACGGAGAGTAGAATAACTTTGAGTAATAACGAGCAAGTCGGGTCATCAGAGGGTCCTCAAGCGGTAATATCGGGCGCAGATAATATTGTTGTATCCGTAGTGGATACATCCCCTACCCCTATAATTTACACTATCGCCCCAACGTTACTACACACTTTTCAGTACCCTATTTCCATACACAGTTACACATCGACGATCATTTGAACTTACATGACACCTATAACACCGAGTAGCCCTTCATGAACTCGCATGAACCCCAGAGTTGAGCACAAGGTAACAGAAATGTGCTACCTTGCAGCAAGAGTCCATAAAATAAACGCACAGACCATTGATCATTCAGTCTTAGCGAGTTACGGTGCCCAGTCGAGTTGCTGCCGACTACCATATAGGTAAGTATACTGCGAGACTTAACCTTCACACATACATCCACACTTTCAACCCTTACTAAACTTGTACTTGTATTGTAAGACAGTAGAATCTATAGCACTGAAGCTGCTCTGAATATTTGTAGTACTTCACTAAGAAAGTACTCATTAAACTAACTAGTCTCCACTTCACTGGTCTTTTGCATTATTTCATTAATTGATAAGCCCCTACGTCCTAAACATTATCCCATTATGGCACACTGGTATCAATTGTTTGAAGGTACTAGCTAAGCTGTTTACTTGACGTCTCGCCGCGGAGCGCACGTCAGCACGTTTGCTCCAGACCTCGCTAGCCTGCACGACCTATTCGTAAGCTGAGTAACAGTGTGCTGCATCAGATTGTTAATCGTTAAGCAACCCTTTACAGATCCCGCACCCCCCGACCTACCCAATCATTTAGAATACCTCGGAGCTCTTCCCCGAGCTACGTCAACGCCCCCAGACGGCTCATCTGCACCCCGCACACTGAACACTTACTCCTACATCCTTCCACATCATTACACTCGACACATCACCTAACACAACCCCGTAAAGGACACACAAAAAGCCCAAACAATTGGTGGACGCGCCGAGTAACCACGTTGTTATGGGACTACAAACAACGTAGTTCTGTGGTTTGATCTCGGAGTACAATTTAGCCAAACAAACGCCAACCCCCAGATTGAGAATTTTTTTGAGAGTACATTATCGCAGGCAAACGAATTTATTAATTAATTACCCTCCCGCCCCACCCCCAATTACATACAAAGGGTCTTAACAGGTACTATTTAGTACGACACCCTCACATTTCACTATTGAAATTGCCTAAAACCAGTAGCGCAGCTACTAAAACTTAAACAGCTCCACACACATTTGCCTCTTCATAGATCAAAGTATAATAGGGTAAACCTAGCACTTACACTAACCCTACAGAGATATACGCCCCACTACTACACAGATACACGCTATGGCACCTCACGACAAATCCACAGGGATGGTATACTTCGCTCAGAGCGATAGAACTTCACCCTTGTTGTTCACACTATTACAGAGCCGCCAACGCGGAATACAGAGGATGCAATCACACATACAGACCCTGCATATGCAAGTAGGCGTGGCGCAAATTAGATGTATGCGCACCCCTTCAGATACTCGCATAACATTACTCAAACGGGCACACAAACACTTACACAATATTCATAGGGAGCTGCACACAAAACATATTTAAACTAGTCGCATTCACGACCGAATAAATGTCGTCTACGGTCTATTCACGACCAATGCGATCCTCCATACTATAAGAGCGCAATATGCGGTACTCCAAAACAATTATAGACAGCTCATTGCCGAACACGTACGACTTACCGCCAAAATGATCAAATTATGCATGGTCCAAAGCTCCGTTAGACCTAACTAGATACGAGCGCTAGGGTATAAACCCAGTTCCGCCCAACCATACGATAGTTATTAATGCATAGGGCACAGGATGGCCAACATATTTCAAAATATATTTAGAATGTGCGCAAGCCATGCACACATAAGCTGAACATTCATACAATTCGCTTACACGTGTCCCACAGCCCAGCTTAGACCTCTATAGGGATAACTACTAGAGCATCGCACTCGCGACATCCCAGGATAATGAGGCACACATTGTACTTACACAGGAAGGCCAAAGTTACTTAATATTAATATCCCCCCCCCCCACGCAATACACTATACGTTTCCACAATTACACGCCTCCGGTACACTACCATTTACACTTAGACCGCTTTATTGAACCTACGTCCTTTAGGTACAAAAGACACATGTTCCTCACCCCGTTCACCTGCCCACACCTCTTATTCATTAAGAGTATTATATTGAGTTGTATATTTGCATGCCAGATGTTTGTCTAAGTAATTTCAGGAACTGTATATTTTATGAGTGCAACGAACACATGTTTCTAACAAGCTCAGGCATCATTGACCTCAAGCTACCACATTGCCACCAGCCGACAAGTGTAACACGAGTCGCACGGCTGACTCAGCTCCTACACTATCCTTCCGGCAGACAGAATGTTCGCTGCCAGCCACGCTTTATCATTACACGCGCTGAGCGTACGCAATAGATAATATTTTCCTGGGGGAAACTTTTAGAACCACGATAGGATACACGCACTTGCTTCAATATAGACGAATTAGGATCATATAATACAAATTTCACCCATATATTTCAACACTAGGTGCATACAAACAGTCACACACATACCAGGCATCACATAATCAAATGGATGACCGACTGAAAACCATTTCACACCAGAACAGAGGTCACTGGACCTGCAAGTCCGAAAACTGCATTAATCAGCAACATTTTAGGCATTGATAACACACACGTAGCAGTCAAACCGGCATTAAGTAGCGAGCGACTGAAGATCAGTTTACGCAAAAACAGGGAATTACCGTTCCGCACGACGTAAAAAAGCAAGCTTAAATAAACTACTCGCCATCTACAATCTACGCACACGATCAATGTAAATACACATACATAAAAGCAAACAGAGAACATTTTAGCCCCGAGGCAACTTGATAAAACACTATTCTATGGATCCACACTTAATACCGGAAACGTCCAGACACAGGTACAGATACAAAGACACTTACATCACACTGATTAGGGTAAGTTCAATTTAGACATTACAATAACACGGGTTACCATACACATATGAGATAGATAAGAACAGGTCCGTAAATCAAGATACTTAAGTAGAGTACATGAAATGGAGAGAGAATACGTACATTTGGAGGAAATCTTCGTGAATAATGAATATATTTTACACTATACAGATACATGATTTTCACCGGCCGATGCATACAGGCACTCACATTGATCACTAGCAGTGAGACGAGATGCACACAGTATACAGGAAGTCAGGGAAGCTCATGCTGCAAAATCTTCACAGCTTGACAAGCACGCGATCAGCAGGGCTGCCAAACCACATAGGCCGCGCGTAAACATTCGCTCGGAATAATACATCTACACTCACACTTCTAGAAATCTATATTTCCCCTCCCATGGAATCTTTTTATTTTATTTTGTTATTCAGTCAAATTGACAAACCTATAGCGACATAGGGCTACACTATACAGCCAGTTCCTAACTGAGGCGTTATCATTTAGCCGACGATAAGGGAACCTCATTGAAATTTGACAACCATCATACATCTTTTATTCTTCGAGGCGAGGCCTTGTACCATTGAGTGCTCGGATTGTGTAAATCGCATGACCCGCCGCAAGGGGAATTCATTTTCATCTAACGCCAATTTACGAAATGACAATAACAGAGAGCCATATGGCGAATCAATAAAATGTAATACAATAACACCGAATCTCAATGAAGGCCACAAGGCTACCTTAGGACAGATCCAATACTAAATACACAATAGCATTACACTTGCCTAAATAACCATGTTTTGGCATATATACAGGGTGTATCTGAATTATACCGACAAAGAAATCAGGGACGCTCTGCGGGTTATGTAAAAGAAGATGCCGTAATCGGATTGGTGGAGAAAAATTTTCCCTACGAGAAAATGAGGTTACTTTGTTACTTCCGGGCACGCGATTCAAATCTACGAACTCGCCGTATTTATTATGAGGTGATTATCTTGTGATCATTTGGTTAACTCTTCTGTAACGGAGTCAGGAGACTGCTGTAAGACATGTTTAGTTTCACCTTTCATTACGAGTGTTGTATCGTCCGCAAACAAAATTTCCTTATGTGAATGAACGTTCTGTGTTATATCATTGATATATAGAAGAAAGAGTAGAGGGCCCAAAACCGATCCCTGGTGTACTCCAAATTTAATAATTCACTCATTGGACAATGTTTCATTAAGTAATTTGGTTCCATCATCCTTGTGTCTCAAGCTTACTATTTGTTTACGCCTTGTTAAGTAAGACTCTATCCATTTATTAGCAAGACCTCTAACACCATATTGATTTAGTTTTGTAAGGATTGTATGGTCAACAACATCAAATGCTTTCGATAAATCCAAGAATAGGCCAGTTACATGTTCCTTATTGTCAATTAATTTCAGTATACTATTACCACATTCATAAATTGCTGTCTGGGTAGATTTTTCCGTTCGGAATCCGTGTTGTGAGTTTGATAGAGTTTTATTTTTTTCTATAAAACTTATCAGTCTCTTATACATGATTTTTTCCACAATTTTTGCAATACCAGTTGGTAAGGTAATAGGACGATAGTTATCTAATTCATATTTTGATCAGTTTTTGTGCACTGGAATTACTTTTGATAACTTCAAAATATCCGGATAAGTTCCTGAGGGAATTGAACTATTTTTTAATTCCGTAAGTAGATTTATTATATTTTCTGCACATTTCTTTAAAATTGCATCAGGGATGCCATCAATACCAGCACAGAATTTATTTTAGCTCTTTTATAACTATTCTTACCTCTTCACTTGTGACATGATTTATAAATAAAGAATCACTGCATTTATTTATTTATTTATTTATTTATTTTGTTATTAGAATTTAGTGTATTTACCTGTGATTTATTTAATAATTTTTGTGGAATTTCCAGCAGAAAATAGTCATTAAAAGTGTTTGCTAGATTATTAATCACTTTATTATTTCTTGTCAGTGTAATGTTCCTTTGTATTTTAGCAGATTTTCCAGTTTCTTTCTTTATCACGGACCACATAGCCCTGTTTTTATTAGATGATTGGGAAATAAAATTATCATTATGCATTTTCTTTGCTAGTCTTATTACCTTATTTAATATGCTAGTATATTTTTGTAGTATAAATTGAATTCAGGTGTTGTGTGGTATTGTTTATATAATTTGTGTAGAAATTTCTTTCTTTGACATGAATTTAAATCCCTGTTGTTATCCAATTGCTAGTTTTGTTATTTTGAATAGTGTTTTGTTTAAAGGGAAATGCTGTTTCAAAATAGTATTTAAGGGTACTGTTAAATGCATTAAATTTATCACTTACACTTTCTAGTTTATAAATTTCTGACCATGTTTCCTTATTTAATAAGTCGTTGAAATATGTAACATTTGTTTCAGTGAATGAGCTGCACTTTGATTGTATTACATTATCTGCTTTTCCGATGTTCTTTCCTCCTTGCGTTCACAATAGCTTATTTAATCCATGGTTTTGATTTATTTTATTGATTAATGATGAATTATGTTCTTGATTTTTATGCTATTATTGTTAATTATGTTTTATGCCCATCACAACTGAAGTATCCGCATTTTCATGGATTGTTATCCAACATGGTATATAACTAAATACGTAAAGAAATATTGTTCTACACCCTCCCCTACCACAAAAGCTCGCAGTACACGAAACCGTAGTATCACAGCATCTGCTACTCCGGGAATATATCCCACATATGATCTACACACATCTACACTTTTATTTCCCTTGCACACCCCATCCATACACTCCCATGCTACGACTCGCCTACCTAGAGGCTACACATACCCTGCTACACACCCCCGTCGACGCCACCATCCCCCAAGAAGATGAAGATCAAGAAAAGAAGAGAAGAAAAGAAGAGGGAAGATTCTAGAAAGAAGAAGAGGGATGTCTAGAAACTACCCCTATCTCTAACTCCAGTCATCGAGGACGATGACTAACCCGAACAAGGGAGTTGTTGTATCCGTAGGGGATAGACCCGCTACCCCTATAATTTACACTATCGCCCCAACGCTACTACACACTTTTCAGTCCCCAATTTCCATACACAGTTACACATCGACGATCATTTGAACTTACATGACTCCTATAACCCCAAGTAACCCTTCATGAACTCGCATGAACCCCAGAGTTGAACACAAGGTAACAGGAATGTGCTAATTGCAGCAAGAGTCTATAAAATAAGCGCACAGGTCATTACCACAGACCATTGATCATTCAGACTTAGTGAGTTACGGTGCCCTGTCGAGTTGCTGCCGACTACCATCTAGGTAAGTGTACTGCGAGACTTAACCTTCACACATACATCCACACTTTCAACCCTTACTAAACTTGTACTTGTATTGTAATACATTAGAAACTATAGCACTGAAGCTGCTCTGAATAATAGTAGTACTTCACTAAGAAAGTACTCATTAAACTAACTAGTCCCTACGTCACTGGTCTTTTTAATTATTTAATTAATTGATAAGCCCCTACATCCTAAACATTAACCCATTAGGGCACACTGGTATCAATTGTTTGAAGGTACTAGCTAAGCTGTTTACTTGACGTCTCGCTGCGGAGCGCACGTCAGCACGTTTGCTCCAGACCTCGCTAGCCTGCACGCCCTATTCGTAAGCTGCGTAACAGCGTGCTGCATCAGATTGTTGATCGTTAAGCAACCCTTTACAGATCCCGCACCCCCGAGCTACCCAATCATTTAGAATACCTGGGAGCTCTTTCCCGAGGTACGTCAACGCCCCCAGACGGCTCATCGGCATCCCGCACACTGAACACTTACTCCTACATACTTCCACATCATTACACTCGACACATCCCTTAACACAACCCCGTAAAGGACACACAAAAGCCCAACAATATAAGTGTTACTAATAGTCGTGAAATTGGTAATAAATTACCTTCTTCCTTGCCAAATATTTAATCGGCTGGGGCTTCAAATAATTTTCTTAGTAATAATACTAACGTAGTCACCGATATGCCATCAAAATTGTTGCTTCCTACTCGTATTAGTGAAAATATGCCCCCTATGTACAACTGTGGTAACAGTTTGAGATTTACAAGCATTCCTCACCCAATAACTGCTTTTATACAGAACTTACAGATGTGTTCGTGTAGTGATACTGTGGAATTATTAAAAATTTTAAAACAATTAATCGAGTTAATGGATAATTCTATTGTTTTTGGCCAATATGGTAACATGATATTTCAGTTAATATCCCTTACACCTCTGGTTTGTTGCGTGATAAGTTAATTAGTGCCATGACATCACGCACTTAATTGAATTTCATGTAGAAGTATTTGATAATTTTATTGGCAACTCAAACTATCACTTGGGGCGCTGCGGTCGGTACAACGTGGCCGGGATACGTAGGATAAAACACTCAATAACACAGGATTGCTATGGAACACTTACGTATTATTCTGTTATAATCAGTAAATGTGATTCCTAAAATACTAACAGTCTTATATTATGAATAATATTGCGATTTGTGTTTTCAACTGGATTTTATATGTGAATTAGGTATTATCAAGCATTGATTGTTTGCTCGGATTTATTTTTGTGCATTTCGAACCATGACGCTGTTACGTTTCAAAGCGATATCGAGTTTACTAACTGCACCATAGAATCCAGAAACTTTACAGAAGGGGTAGTTATTTCCAAACATGTCTTATGAAAGAGAACACAATGATGGAACTTTTTGATCAATTTACGCTCTTGAGTTCCAGACGTCGCTGCTCCGTCCAACACCACTGAGAGAGTTGGCCATGCAATACAGATTTGACATGCGAGTGACGTCACGGCCCAACGGCTCTGTGGCTATGGAGACCGAGGATAAACATTCGTGTTGTTATGGTGTGGTTTACGCGTTTTGTATTCCGTCTTTACGGCCCCGGTACTGATTTTCTCGGAATTCCTATCCGGATATAATTCATGGTTATCAGTGCAGTGTAAAGTTATGCCTAATAAGTGATTTGTGCCAAATTTTAAAGGCAATTATGCCAATGGACTGGATGTGAATGTTTTCTCTTTCCTAATGATGGAGGGGAATGAATACCGTAAGAGCTATTCACCGCAAGGATTTTATTCCAACGAAACATTCCAAGGTACTGTACCATTACCCTCAAGCGTTAGTTGCAGTACCTTGATCTGCAGGATTTGTTTTGTAACACAACGCAGCATGCGGCTGACGAGTTTGCGGCGCGACAGCTGACGGGGATCCCATTAGGCTGGCCCGAGCCGAGCCGAGATTCTCCAAACTAGCAGACGCGAGCTGGACATTCAGAATTTGTGCTCCGTGCAGATACAAGTTATTGATTGAATATTGAAAGATTACTTCATCTATAATAACGAGGAAGAGAAGTTTATTTATGATTTTCAGCATTTTACCCAAGATGTATTGACATTGTACAGGCTTTTGAAGAGCTGATTTATTTGGCAAGACTTCATGATATATGACAGCTATTTTGACTATACGCCAACGTTTTGATTTATCGATCTACGCACCGCGAGAGTGGGAAAAGTTCACCCTCGTGAATCTGCGGGCAGTTCGAGCAAGACAGATTCTTATATATCTCTGCCTAGAGCAGAACGAAAAACTAGTGCGATTATTTAACACGTATCGCGAAGTTCGTGGCCTATTTGAAACGTGTGCGAGGCCATCGTTAGGAAGTTAGAGTTGTGTGCAATGAGTGATATTTTCACGCTAAATATGTGCCATGTAACGTGCAAGCTTAATCATGTCATACATATATTAAGTCAAGTTCTATGCAACGAGCAACATTAACTTTGGCAAGTGTACTGTGATACCTGCAGATGCAGTAGAACTTTTATTTCGGAATAGTGCTACTTCAATGGACACAAGTATTGTTATACTTGAGCACTACATGGACTATTTTACTCATTCCTCTCATTTTTCCGACATGGTTATCAACGAGATGTCGGGAGGAAGAGTTACCATGCACGAGTACCTTATAGCTATGGCTGGCTAAGCATTTATACATGAATACTGCGGTGTAAGCGACGCACTTATGCATTCTACGGAATGGACACTGACTTTTTTAAAGCGTTATCGTTAGTGCTCAATTTCTTCTGCCGTGTCAGTCCATCATGACATGATGATATTAAAATGCAATTATCGCTTCGGGCGAATACTACTACTTTGTGACGAGATTCTTATTCGGAACGATATGGACAGTACGTGGATTGCTGTATCAACCGGTGTTGTTCGTGTGACTGTCAGGAACCCGTGCGTTAGTTGACTGGCGATCCTGGGTTCGATTCCATCGACATTCCAGGATGATCCAGGGCATTTCCACGTATAAGGAAGACTTGATATGGGAGGCATATCATTGCTTTCGATTCCATCATCGTCTGGCGAGAAGGTACAGCAAATTAACACTCATCAGTTGTAGTAATGCATGAATATTAGAATGTTTTAGTAACTGTCATATTTTATTTTTATTTTTCTTAGTATAGTTGATGGGTAGGACTTAGACTTGACGTCTTACTCAAGGCTGGTCCTATTCTCGACTGGATTTTGATTCTTTTTAAAAAGAATGCATCCATTTTGTAGTGTGTTTTTACACAATTTATGGTAACTTATGGTAATTTATATGGGAACATTTTTGTCCTAGTGAAGAGAATCGATATAGGGGAAGATTTAATTTTATATCTTCACTATTTAAGATAGTGGTTTTGAATTTTCATTGTGGTATATATTTTCTTTTTGCCACGCTTATTCGCATTCACATTTATCGACGGATTTATTTTATAGAGATCGTTCTGTTGTTGATTGGAGAGTTGTTAAGGTTCTTTTGAACATTTTTCTACGTCGTGTTAGATAGTTACGACTTTATTGAGCTCACACTTGGCCTGATAGGATTCTTTTTAGTTTTTGCTAAGAGATATTTCCAGTTTTGGTGCACTGTGGAGACAGTAGGGTTTTCTAATCGACGATGTAGGTGCTTATCGTTACGATCACCCTCGTCGATGGTGTAGGAACCCTATATTATTTTCCATTGTCCACTCGAGCAGGAGTGTTTTTTTAATGCTTGAGACATCTTGATCCTATTGAATTTATTGTTTTGTCACACGAATGTCGAGTTAATTTTGAGCTGATAGAAATCCATTTCTTATGGTATTTTTCAGACTTTTCAATGCGAATTATAGTGTATTAAAGACATTCTGAACAGCATTTACAATCTTTTCTTCAACGAGAATCTCAGATAATCGAGTGTGGAGGCATGTCTTTAACAGATGTGTGATTGTAATAAACTATTGTAAAAGCATTAACAATAATTCCAATAATTATTTGGAGACATAAGAGATAACATTTTTAGATACTCTATATGAAGTATAACGATCCTATATAATTCTAGAAACGCAAATATAAAGCAAACTGTAACTATTAAAGTATATTATTGATAACGTCATTCGTATCACCATAGAGGGTGACTTATGATTATAAGTGTATAAACGGCAATTTTGAAACAACTAATACTCAGTGGAGTGGCACCGTTGAATTATAATAATTAATTAATGTTTAAAATAATTATGATGAAATCCATTGCTGAATGGAAGGTGAATAAATAGTCAGGTGTCACTTAAAGCGATCATAGATTTACAGATATCGAACTAGATTGCGATAATGTAATATCAGGAAACGTGCACCTCTAGACACGAGCACGTGTAATTAAAGTAACGATCTTTATTATCCGATTTCTGGAATTAATTGCAATGCTAATAGCTACATAATCATCCCTTTGATGAATTCCGAGATTGATGTTGAATAAATTTGATTTTTTCTTGTTCTCACAAGACATTATTGGGTCCAAGGGACACCAAACATTTATGATATTACTACCACGAAACCACAATTGAATTTTAAAAAAATTACACTCATGGAGGGTGTACAATCTTCGTCTTTTGCCATAACACTCTGAGAGGTGCTGAAACCAATTGTATATAAGTGTATAAATTCTTTTTCAGGGTCATTATTAACATGTGTATCAGGAGAAATTACCTACTGAAACAATACAGTTCTGATATTCGAGCTAATAGAAGTTTGTTTGGATCTATAATTTCTTTTTATGGGATTCCACAGCCCATTCTTTTATGGTGGATTTAATTCTTGTTTTGTGTGATCTATTCTTGACCATGTCAAGCTTATTAATGTGCATTAGAATTTTATTCTGGAGACATAGCACTTCGCTATGCCGCTTTTGTGAATAAATAATTTTCAATTCCTTTTAATTCGACAATTGTGGTGATTTATAGAAGTGAGTGGATGTCACGTTAAGAAAGCCATCGCTGGGTATTTCTAGGTGTTTCTACGCCTGAGATTACACTCTTGTGTAGATCTCATGTTCTTTGAGCTGTTGCTTTTTAGCGTTTAGCCATGGTTTTTTTATTAACGTTGCCTGGTTAGGTTTCCCTGTGCCCTATTATCCCCATCTCTTGTTGGTAGTATCTGGGGGCTTTCAGCCGGGATTTTCCAGGTTCTACGATCCAGTGATCTTCGTGATATTTCAACAAGCTGATGGTAGTAAATTTCGGGTACAGTGAATTGGCGCCCTTAAACGTTTGGGCTCAACTAGAGATATCGTGTCCTTTTTTGGGTTACGCCGATATATTGGATAGGCGTTCAAACTATTGGAGCTCATAAAACTGGAATACCAGACAGAGAAACAGTTATTTGTCGATCCATGACTATGGAGATTTAGACAGAGATGTCGTACTCCATGTCGATCCAATGGACTGGTCGAATGACGCCATTTTATCGTAGCTTCGGACTTTGCTGTCGATCACGTGGATGGTGTCATGAGCTAGTCAATTCCGACGCCATTACAGGGATCATGGAGAATTCTCTGAATGTCTGTTGAAAAAATAATGGTGTACTGATACTTTTTAGCACAAGAGATCAGAATTCACTCGTGAATAAAGCGATTATGAAGTTGGTCAATCTACATGGTATTCGTGTAGAATAGCAATCATTGTTGGACATTGTTTCTTTTTTAAAGTGGTGCTACACGTATTTGCAATTAGTTTACGACATGAACATGGTTAGGGAAAGATACTCTCCGAAATCTTTGCTAACACGTTCAGTCGAATAGGGTGGTTGATGCACCTCATGTTTGATTTACATTCAAGTTGCCTGGCTTTGGTATATCCGGCTGATGAGGATTAATGAACTCATCATTAATTCTAGAGTACTTTGTTTCTCTTAATTTTTATTAAATTAGGATAGTGAATATACCACCGATATAAATCACCACACAATCAGTATAAGAACGTTTCGGATTCATAGTTGGTATTATCCTGTATTAGTTGTAAGTTAGCAGTAAGATTAATGCTATACGATAAAAATGTTCCCATTATGGCAGTGAAATTCCATTAGAATGTTTGTGTCTTGCTTTGCATTAGCAGTATTCATGTTGTTTGTGGTATTGATATTATCCATAGTATAATATGGCTAGTAAGGATGGCGGTGATATCGCTGATCTCAAGACTTTGTATGCAATGCTGCAGACTAAAATAGACAGAATACATGAAAATTGGACCACACGTAGTCAGTTATTCAGGATGTGGTAGCTGACAGTCTCAAAACGGAGATAGGGTTAATCCAAGCTTTTAAAGCGACCTCAATTCTAGCTCTAAAAGGGTTGAATTAAAAGTTAATAAATTATAAACCACAGTAGATGTGGTCCAATCAGATGGCAAACAAACCCAAGAAAATATTAGTTCATTCCAATCAGATTTTGGATCAGTCCAAATAGATATTGGTTTAATGCAAAAAGATATGGGTTCTGTTAAAACCGGCCAATTAAGGTTAGATTCTTGTGGTAGGAAGATTCAATCAACAATTGATGAAGTTCAACTCAACATCGTGAAAATAGAAACCAGTCAGGATAAAATGAGGAGCCTATTTCCAAAAGTCGATATCTGACATTTTTTTTACAAAAAGTAGATTTTTTTTGTTTTCATATTCCTCTTGGAGAAACGCTTCAAATGGATGGTGGAAGATGTTCCAAAACACGATATTTGTGGTTAAAAAATCAATATTAAAGTTTGACTTTATTTCCAAATCTCGACATCTGCTTTGTTAAGTTATTTCCATAATCCGACATCTGCACTTCGTTCCTAAATCCGACATTTTGCATAAGAAAGTCGATGCAACTTCCAAAGTGTGTTCCAATACTCGACATTCCTGTTGCTTTACTTTGAGTCAGTGTTTTCCTCGAACTTTTGATTGTAGTACTTAGCAATGTCCGTGCAAATTAACTTCTAAGTGTTCCCGCCAAGTTTGTTCTAACGTGACAATGCACAGTTTCAACGCAGTATTTGTTGCCTATAGATAAACGAGGAGGAGATACTCGTAGCAAGTACAGTGAAAATAAAAGACTAGCTATGAGCATTTTCAAAGAGAAATTAAATGTAGTTAGTGAATTACACTATTGTAGAGGACAAGTAAAGGTCGCCGGTATTTATCAAGTGAGCTGAACATTAGTAAATTGTGGAGAAGTTACAACCAGTCAGTATCAACTGAGCTAAGAGTTAAGGCAGCTTACTTTAGGCATTATTTCTGTCGGACATATAGGCCTAATATTAGATTTGGCACTCCAGTGACTGATGCTTGCTCAAAATGTTTGTTGCTGAAAGCTAATTTGAAGCACTGCAAGATTCCTCAAGAAAAGAATAATATATTATTAAAGATAAATCGCACAAATTGTGCATATTGATAATATAATAACCGAGTTAAGAGCAGGGAGAGGGGGGCACATTTGAACGGGGGTAGATTTAAACAGTCATGGAATCTTATAGTTTAAGATATTCTGAAAGTTAATTTTAGTTTTATTATGTTGGTTATCATGTATTCCAAGACAGTAGTTTGTTTCCCGCCAGTATTGCTTGTGTTTTGTTGAGTTGTGTTGATTAACAGTTTTTGAGGCTAAAATCTAAACTTTTGCCAATCCATCTGTACAAGACAGACCAAGGGAGGCACTTTCTTTCTAAATATACCTGAAGTAAGTACTATCCTTTGCATGTATTTTGACATATTTATTTTCATTGTAGATCATAACCTATAATTTTGATGATAATTAAAACAACGTTTTGTCCTAAGGGGCAGGTTTGAACACTGAATCTGGGGCACATTTGAACACTGTTCAAAAGTACCCCTCTATAACTTACATAAATCATTATAACAAAACCATGTCCTAAATATTAACTCTTGCTTTTTAGGCCTGTGTAAAATGGTGAGGAACTAGAAGAGGGAAAGAGATGGACCAGATATAAATGAAACTACCGCAGAGAACGCCCTTAATGAGGTTCCAAAATCCTTCATTTTCGTTTTGTTCATGAAAGAACATTTTAAAGTAAAACATTAATTGACAGCTTGTTTGGAAGTGTTTAACACATGAACCCATACCCAAAAAAAAGGTTCCTGACACCGACAGAAGGAAAAAACTGTCATACGCACAGGTGTCCCAGAATCCTTTGTTTTGCCCGAAGGGACTGTTGGACACATTGGTACACTGATAACACTTCACCACACACAGCTCACAACACGTGCTTGAAATGTCCTCCTCTGCGTCAAGACATCATGGACTATTGGACCCGTTGAAAGACTCCACTAAAATGTGTCACAGGCGTCCAGGATACGTCGATGAAGAGTTTCGACATCCGGGAGGGCTAGGGCATACACCAATTGTTTCAGGTGCCCCCACAGGTTAAGTTCTAACGGATTGAGGTCTGGCGACCATGCAGGCCATCGAACGGGTCCTCCTCTACCCAACCATCTGTCCTGGAAGATCTCCCTCAGTGCAGCGCGAACAAGGTGACTAAAGTGTGCAGGAGCCCAATCATGCATCCACCACATACATTATCGTATTTGCAGGGGCACATCGTTGTGCAGTAAGTCTGACAGGATGTTCTGGATAAAGTCTATGTAGACAGCAATTTAAAATGGGATGAATAGAGACATTGAGTAAAATATAAGGGTATTCTGTGGAAAATAAAGTATGTGTTCAAATGTACCCCAGCCAATTTCAATAGTACTCCACGTCTGTTTAAACCTACCCCTTTCTGGGGCACCTTAGAACGGTCATTGTACACAATGAACAGACTGCATAATTATCAATTTTGTATTATATGTTATCGTAATTATTGCAAAGGAAAACATTAGAATTAATTGCCAAATTGTAAAGGTGTAATTTGGCCGTACAGAAGAAAAAAATGTGGAAGCCCAAAGTACAGTTCTACGTAATCAGGAAGATAATGAACTGATATTAAGTTTCGATTGCCAAGCAATGTACCCCTTCCAAAATTTCCAGATCAAGCCACGTATTACGCCAGACATTGTATATGTACAATTTTACAATCTGTGTAGGAACATCGTGTGAGCGTCAAACTACACGAAACATCTTTATATACCAGTGGCTGGAATCTTCTCGTCCAAAAGGATCTAACGAAATAGCTTCCTGTGTTTATGACGGACATAATCATCTTGATCTTACAGGTATCACAAAAGTTAATTTGGTTTATGACGGCTGTGGGGGTCAAAATAAAAAGTATCATGATTGAAATGGTTTCCTATTGGCTATATAATGATACCCACGCACAAGTTAAAGAAGTGGAGATGGTATCCTTCATACCCCCAGACCGAGTCTTCGGGAGAATTGAAAAGGAGATTCAAGTGCGAGACACTATTGTAAAACCAGAAACCTACACTCAAATTTTCATGCAGTTTGGAACAGTGAACACGTTAGGTGTTGATTGTCCGGTGTATGACTGGAAACGTAGCGTCCAATCTTCCTTTAAAGCACCAGGGTCATGGCGTTTCAGAATTCAATCCTGCAAGAGATTCGTGTTTAGGAAAGTAAAATCCTCTACTCTTCTTCGTGGAGAGCAAAATTATAGGAGTGACTTAACTGATTTTAAAGGGATAATGAAAAAGGAAAAAACCGAAACTTTCGAGAAAGTTCAGTTGCCTCTTGGAGTATCCGTCAAAGAAGAGAAGATGAATGATGTGAACAAACTACTAACACTTCACTACGGGGTACAGTGGAAAAATAATAAAGAACTTCAATATTATAAGAAAGTCATGGATCCAGAAAACGTGACAGTTGATGTGGAAGACGATATTGTTTGTGAACTCCAGGAGGAGGCTGACGACTTGAGAAACTAATCTTTGTGACTTATTGCTCCTTGTGTATTATTTTGTTACTGAATACTATTTTTTATCTAATTTTCTGGAAACTTGTGTTCACTGTAAATTTTGTGTTTATTAAATTAGGAGTGCATAACAACATTATGTGACTTAAAATGCTTGTTAAGCAAAATCCATACTTTTGTTCCAAAACTCGTCATATGCTAGAAGTTCGTTCTAAAAGACGATTTTCCATTAACGTACTTCCAAAATCCGACATCTGCGAATCTTAACGCTAAATATCTCCTAAACGCATCGCTGAATCTGCCTCTGGACCTATTTTGTATGTTTATGTTGTGTTTATATTAGAGTTTGTACCAAGAATAACATAACATTTCCTTAATTTTACCGTTTAAGCGGATTTTTTTCGTTATTTTCAATAACTTAAAAAATGCACTATTGGAAATAGGCTCCTCAAATGGAGACTAGTCAGGATGAAATGGAGACAAAAATTGTGGCTTTACAATCAACCCAGAGTCATATGTATGCTACTCAAAATCAAATGCAGACTACTCAATCTAATATTCAGACCAAAATTGACATTGTTGACGCTAACCAAAGCTGATGCAAGTTCAATTAAACGAGTCTGAGCAATCTAATAAAGATTTTCAGCTTGAAATCTGGTTAGAATTATCTAACAATAAAAAAGAAGCCAAAAGTAACTTAGTTTCCAATTGCAAGTATCTCGTGACTACAGTCTGACACAAGACACTTTGCAACAGTTAAGGGCTGAAGTAAGTCTTCTTCAATCTCAATTGAAGGATCACTATAAAATGATCAAAGACGAATTCCATGTAGACATTAAGAGTATCATTAATGATAGCATTGTCATGCTTAGACAAGAAATGCTTAAAGACAATGAGGACTATTTTAAAGATTTTAAAACAGAAATCAACAACAAAATTGTAGAAGCAGAGGATAGATCGAGTAAGGAAATAACCGATGTAAGAGAGGACGTGATTAAAAGATTAAATGTAATTCAGAATGCTCAATCGAAAAATCATGGCGATCTTGAGACTAGGATTAATTCCATAGAGAACAAGGTGGATCAAGCTAAGTTAGAGTTAATAGAACTTATGGAGAAATAGACTTCTGAAATCGGTGTAGTCAGAAAAAAAACTCGACAGTTTAACATTGGGAGGTCCGATAAATGTAGATGCGTTGCGAGATCAACTTAGGCCAATTTGGAACGCGGATTTCATTGCTACTCTTGATGGTGTTGATGGTACAGGTCAGGATGGGAAAGATGGGAATCGTCAACAAAACCCCATAAGCCATGAAACACCCAGGTTCGATCCAACGCAATATGGAAACATAGTGCAGCAACGGTCTCCAATATATCATCCTCCGACAGCTATCATGAGTATAGGTCCTTACGCGACACGAACGTCAGATGGGGCAGGTCATATTACCATTATTCGTAACTTCGAAGATAAACCTCGACGTTTTAACAACCTCGATGGGACCACCCCAATCGAATTTATTAGAAGTGTACGTGATAACTTCACGGAATCCCACGTACCACGTGAAAGAGAGTTGAGAGTGGCGGAACACTTCCTTCACCTTCAGTGGTATCGAGCCTTCCGCTACACTTTCATTGATTTCGAAGAGTTCGCGGAAGCCTTCGTCAGTAGATTATGGAGTGTGGCAATTCAGAATAATCTGTGGTCAGAAATGTACCCCAGGAAGTATGCGAGTACAGGGCCAACGAGTTATCCCGAATACTTTGCTTCCCAGTTAGCGAATCTCCGCATCCTTTAACCCCTGTTGACACAGGCCCAACTGATCGACTCCGTTTCTCGGCAGCTTCCTGTGGAAGTGCGTAAGCAAGTTATTTCATCAGGTGTAAGCGATCTTACGACCATGGATGATCTATTACGATGTTTGTATCACGTAAGTGCGCTCACAGCTCCCATGATCGTGAAGAACTAACGAAATGAATCGAGAGGTGTGGATACGATCGTAATGGATCGCCCGCAGCAAACGGGCAACCTCAACCAGATAATAGATACAACAACAGGTACAATACACGTAATGGTAACAACCAAAGATATAATCGCCAAGATAATCGTTACGTCGATTATACGGAACAAACTTGGCAGCGCAAGTACGAGGAAAGGAACTTTTACCGGCGTGATTATGGCAACAATAGGAATCGTTATCGTGAAACGCCATACCAGTCAAACAACAGACCAAATCAAGGTAAAAGTCGCTATATGAATTATAGGACAGAGGAGTTCCAGCGTAACCAACAGCGAGATAGGCGCAGAGGCTAGAATAAGCTAGGCGAAGAAATTCAAAAGAGAGAAAAGAGGAGCAAGAAATTGCGGAAGCTACTCCCAGTACTGGCCGTAGGAGAGATAAAACAGATAGAAACCCTGACGACAGTAAGAGAAGTTCATCTAAACACAGAAGAACGTAGAAGGACTGATGATTTTACACCTCCATGGATATTTTTTTGATCACAGATGAAGAGAGATAGCAAAAGAAGGAAGAAAGATAAAGGAAGATGCTATAGAAAGAATAGCAATGCTCAGAACATCCGGAGATACTATATGAAGATTATACAGTAACTCTTTGATGATAAGCTACATAGCATAAGAATGCATTATGACGTGTACATAAAAGTAGGTTCTTCTTTTATGTAAGATGTCACGAGGAAAATGTACCATTATCCTCAAGCGTTAGTTGCAGTACTGTGATCTGAAGGATTTGTTTTGTAACACAACGCAGCATGTGGTTGGCGAGTTTGCGGCGCGATCGCTGACGGCGATCCCGTTAGGCTCGCCCAAGCCGAGCCGATGTTCTCCGAACTAGCAGACGCGAGATGGACCTTCAGAACTTGTGCTCCGAGCATATCCAAGTTATTGATTGAATATTGAAAGATTACTTCATCTATAATAACGAGGAAGAGAAGTATGCTTATGATTTTCAGCATTTTACGCAAGATGTATTGACATTGTACAGGCTTTTGAAGGGCTGATTTCTCTGGCAAGACTTCATGATATATGACAGCTATTTTGACTATACGCCAACGTTTTGATTTATCGATCTACGCACCGCGAGAGTGGGGGAAGTTCACCCTCGTGAATCTGCGGGCAGTTCGAGCAAGACAGATTCTTATATATCTCTGCCTAGAGCAGAACGAAAAACTAGCGCGATTATTTAACACGAATCGCGAAGTTCGAGGCCTACTTGAAACGTGTGCGAGGCCATCGTTAGGAAGTTAGAGTTGTGTGTAATGAGTGATATTTTCACGCTGAATATGTGCCATGTAACGTGCAAGCTAAATCATGTCATACATATATTAAGGCTAGTTCTATGCAACGAGCAACATTAACTTTGGCAAGTGTACTGTGATACCTGCAGTAGAACTTTTACTTCAGAATAGTGCTACTTCAATGGACACAAGTATTGTTATACTTGAGCACTACATGGACTATTTTACTCATTCCTCTCATTTTTCCGACATGATTATCAACGAGATGTCGGGAGGAAGAGTTACCATGCACGAGTACCTTATAGCTATGGCTGGCTAAATATTTATACATGAATACTGCGGTGTAAGCTACGCACTATGCATTCTACGGAATGGACACTGACTTTTTTAAAGCGTTATCGTTAGTGCTAAATTTCTTCTACCATGTCAGTCCATCATGACATGATGATATTAAAATGCAATTATCGCTTTGGGCGAATACTACTACTTTGTGACGAGATTCTTTTTCGGAACGATATGGACAGTACGTGGATTGCTGTAACAACCGGTGTTGTCCGTTTGGCTGTCTGGAACCCGTGCGTTGGTGACTGGCGATCCGGGGTTCGATTCCATCGACATTCCAGGATGACCCAGGGCATTTCTACGTGTAAGGAAGACTTGATATGGGAGGCATATCATTGCTCTCGATTCCATCATCGTCTGGCGAGTAGGTACAACAAATTAACACTCATCAGTAGTAGTAATGCATGAATATTAGAATGATTCAGTAACTGTCATATTTTCTTTTTCTCTTTCTTAGTATAGTCGATGGGTAGGACTTAGACTTGACGTCTTACTCATGGCTGGTCCTATTCTCGACTGGATTTTGATTCTTTTAAAAGAATGCATCCATTTTGTTCTGTGTTTTTACACAATTTATGGTAACTTATGGTAATATATATGGGAACATTTTTGTCGTAGTGAAGAGAATCGACATAGGGGAAGATTTAATTTTATATCTTCACTATTTAAGATAGTGGTTTTGAATTTTCATTGTGGTATATATTTTCTTTTTGCCACGCTTATTCGCATTCGCATTTATCGACGGATCTATTTTATAGAGATCGTTCTGATTGTTGATTGGAGTGTTGTTGAGGTTCTTTTGAACATTTTTCTACGTCGTGTTAGATAGTTACGACTTTATTGAGCTCACACTTGGCCTGATAGGATTCTTTTTAGTTTTTGCTAAGAGATACTTCCAGTTTTGGTGCACTGTGGAGACAGTAAGGTTTTCTAATCGACGATATAGGTGCTTATCGTTACGATCACCCTCGTCGATGGTGTAGGAACCCTATATTATTTTCCATTGTCCACTCGAGCAGGAATGTTTTTTATGCTTGAGACATCTTGATCCTATTGAATTTATTGTTTTGCCACATGAATGTCAAGTTAATTTCAAGCTGATAGAAATCCATTTCTTATGGTATTTTTCAGACTTTTCGATGCGAATTATAGTGTATTAAAGACATTCTGAACAGCATTTACAATCTTTTCTTTAACGAGAATCTCAGATAATCGAATGTGGAGGCATGTCTTTAACAGATGTGTGATTGTAATAAACTATTGTAAAAGCATTAACAATAATTCCAATAATTATTTGGAGACATAAGAGATAACATTTTTAGATACTCGATATGAAGTATAACGATCCTACATAATTCTAGAAACGCAAATATAAAGCAAACTGTAACTATTAAAGTATATTATTGATAACATCATTCGTATCATCATAGAGGGTGACTTATGATTATAAGTGTATGAAAGGCAATTTTGAAACAATACTCAGTGGAGTAGATTTATCATGTGGGTAAGACCATGTTCTGGCACCGTTGAATTATAATAATTAATTAATGTTTAAAATAATTATGATGAAATCCATTGCTGAATGGAAGGTGAATACATAGTCAGGTGTCACTTAAAGCGATCATAGATTTACAGATATCGAACTAGATTGCGATAATGTAATATCAGGAAACGTGCACTTCTAGACACGAGCACGTGTAATTAAAGTAACGATCTTTATTATCCGATTTCTGGAATTAATTGCAATGCTAATAGCTACATAATCATCCCTTTGATGAATTCTGAGATTGATGTTGATAAAAATTGATTTTTGCTTGTTCTCACAAGACATTATTGGGTCCAAGGGACACCAAACATTTATGATATTACTACCACGAAACCACAATTGAATTAAAGAAATTACACTCATGGAGGGTGTACAATCTTCGTCTTTTGCCATAACACTCTGAGAGGTGCTGAAACCAATTGTATATAAGTGTATAAATTCTTTTTCAGGGTCATTATTAACATGTGTATCAGGGGAAATTACCTACTGAAACAATACAGTTCTGATATTCGAGCTAATAAAAGTTTGTTTGGATCTATAATTTCTTTTTATGGGATTTCACAGCCCATTCTTGTATGGTGGATTTAATTCTTGTTTTCTGTGATTTATTCTTGACCATGTCAAGCTTATTAATGTTCATCAGATTTTTATTCTGGGGACATAGCTCTTCACTATGCCTTTTTTGTGAATAAATCATTTTCAATTCCTTTTAATTCGACAATTGTGGTGATTTATAGAAGTGAGTGGATGTCACGTTAAGAAAGCCATCGCTGGGTATTTCTAGGTGTTTCTACGCCTGAGATTACACTCTTGTGTAGATCTCGTGTTCTTTGAGCTGTTGCTGTTTAGCTTTTAGCCATGGTTTTTTCTTAACGTTGCTTGGTTAGGTTTCCCTGTGCCCTATTATCCCCATCTCTTGTTGGTAGTATCTGGGGGTTTTCAGCCTGTATTTTCCAGGTTCTACGATCCAGTGATCTTCGTGGGATTTCAACAAGCCGATGGTAGGTAATTTTGGGTACAGTACGTGTTACATAAATGCTTAAGATCCAATTCTCACTAGTTTAGTGTAATGGGAAGGATAAACCTTGTAACCAAGTCTCTTGTTTGCGGACTCCATTTCAAACAACATTGGAAGGAATGGACGACTAGTATGATTAAAAGAATGGAAAACTAGATACTGCACCGTTGTGTAAACCGAGACTGATTAAAGGTTAGTAGACGGATAGTCCTACCCTTGAATTATAGCATAGGCTAGCCCCTCTGATCATGAAAATAAAATTAGATGTACAATTCAGATTTTTTTAACCTAAATTATGTGCTGCAGGTTATGTAGGTTAGGTTTATTTGTTTTATAGGGCTATGCGATTTCAAGAGGGTGTTAATGTGGGTAGTATTCACATTTCTATTGGGATTTAAATTTTAAGAACTGCATTAGGTTAGAGGCCGATAACCTGTAGCAGGTCCTGATTAATCTTTTATTTTTCTATTCCACTACTCTCATTCTTTACATTTCTTGCTGGGGTGGGGGAAGGGTAGTGTGTGAATCAGGTTTGATATTGAATATATTTAGAATAAATACAAGGTGATATAATTATCAGCTGCTATCCCCATGCAACTGTGCTGCATTTACTTTCATCGTTATGAATGAGCCACTCGACAACTAGGCTACAAGACAGAATGTTTGCATCACTGCAACCAGCAGATTGTTTTGGTGAATGTAACATGAAGATGTCTGCCCACTGTACTGTTTATGGGGTACAAATGTTCCAAGCATGCCAGGGCAATTGAAAAGACTGTTCCGCTACTGGATACTGCCAGTAATATAAGAATTTGTACACGATGTTAATGATAGCTTTTCACCCAAACCTTTGGTTCAGCATAAGAGGAGGAAACTTGTGGAGTAACTGTTTATGGGCATGCAGTGGAAATTTGGAATTTTAGAATATTATTTCATTGTATGTAGTTCAAATAATATTGTGCTACTTAATCCGCTGTTGTACATGGCTAATTACTGATCTGTAACTATAGGATGAACAATCAATTGGCATTTACAAATTTGCAATAGGTGACCACTTCTTGAAATTATTGATGAATGTAGTGTTAGAACACCAAACGTTGGAACTGATTGCAAGAAGTTGTCCTAAAGTGGAGATGTCAGTTATAACGCAACTAATAACTGCTGTGTACATTTGCATTAAACGTCTAGTCAAGGAAGTGGTAAATTGATCTTCTTTGTATTTGTATCACTGCAACCAGCACAGTGTTTTGGTGAATGTTGGTTTCAACGAATTTCAGAGATGATATTTCCAAGAGAGATCACATCATGTAAGAGCCTTAAAGCTATTCCAAACCCTTTTTAAAATAAAATTTTAATGAAAATTAGGTCTTAAATGGTAGCCTACTGTGCTAGCGCATTTATGGACTATTAGCACTTAATGAGTCTTTTATATGACACCCAGTTGTAACCTATTCAATTATTATGGGTAAGTTTTCAAACTAACCCAACTATTTTTTATCCTTGTAATATTTATTTTACATAACACTATGCCAATGTGTCAATGATTTGTTGTAGGCTAACTAGGCTAATTAGTGAAGGACAGATATGGTCATCTTTTAGTTTGCCTATTATTGTTTTTACAGAACAGCACAGTTTATGTGACATAGAAAATATGAGGTCAACATATTTTTGCTGACGACTAACTGTAATCTGTTCAATACAAAGTGCTAAAATCACTGGGAAAAAGCATATTTTATGTATTGTCGGGTTTGCCAAGCTGATATTGTAAATATTGCAATATGAAAACTACTGTAGGGTTACTGTATATCGAGTGTTAGTTTCTAAATTATTACCACATCATCATGGCCCTATGTGAATCAAAAACAACAAGTTTCCTCTTTGGTAAATGTTCTCATGTCTCTTTTAGACTGCTGCTCTGTTCCATTTCAGTAGGTAACCTTTTCTGTCATAGGCACTACTAACCTGTTTTCTTATCACTGATGAAAACTCTCTGTGGCTAATTGTTGTTCTTTCGTGAGTGGGTTAGGACATCACTGTCATCAGCCATGTGTACGGGTAGAATTTGTATGTGCGGTACGTATTTTCTGTGGTAGTGTGTGTGGGGTTTGCAGATGATTTAGTTCTCTTAGCCCTTGACATGGAAGAAGTTAGTGCTCAGATCATCAGTCTCCAGAAAATTGCAGTGAAAATAGGATTGCAAATATCTTCTGAGAAAACTGAGATCATGCCAATGAAACCTCTTGACATAAAGGAAGTCATCATAAATGATCAAAAAATTAACATAGTTCTACAATGTAAATACCTTGGAGAAATCATTATGCATAGCTTAAGCGAAAAAACAACATGGATAAATTGAACCAACAAAATGAAAATAGCATAATTTCTAACCTGGTCAACTTATAACAAAAAATGCTAGTCAGTAGGCACTAAGATCGAACACTACAAAACTGTAACTTTGCCCGAAGCCACTTATGCTTGCGAAACCTTGTTCCAAATTAAAAATGAAAGGAGAACTGATCAGCTCTTCAAAACTGAAAGAAGAATTATCAGAACCTGCATAAATAAAAAGTACCAGGTTGAAGGAGTCTGGAGAATCCTCTCCAATGAAACAGTCTATCGAGAGATCGACCCAGTTACCAGCACGATGAAGAAGAAAAGAATCTCTTATTTCTTTCACATCCTACGATTACCAGAAAACAGGGTTTTACGACAACTAGTGATAGAAATCTGGGAAAGAAGACTGGAGGGTGGGTAGATTATTAGCTTGGGAATAACCTAACCCCCAAGGGAAGATGATGAAGAAAAAGGAAGTGGGTTTCGGACCGGAGAAAAAGGATGGAGAAATAGGAAGAGAGTTTGACATAAGTTATAACTAAGAGTTCTTGCTCAAATACAACAAGTGGGAAAACCCTATCAATAGATTTATTTTTATTAACGAGGACATGAACCTAGGAAGAGATAGGGAAGACAGGATCTTGCCTAACCGTTATGTTTGAGAAATGATAAAGCGAAAAACAAATATTTAATTTATTTAACAATGCAAATGGAAGAAGTTTTTGTAACAAATATATAATTTTGATTTTTATAAACAATTGGGGTCGCAGACCTCCGAAAACATCTAAAGCTTGCGCCAGGCAATTGATAATTCTTTTGGTTTGAAACCTTTTATATGCTTTAAAATCTTCGTAAGATTTTGAAATGACGAAGATAAATAAATGAAAAATTTAAAGATAACTGACTTAATTAAAGTTAGACAATTAATCAAGTACAAGGTGTGTTGTACTTTAAGGATTTCTAAATAAGTATCTTAGAAATAATAACACCTTCGAAAGTAACAACAACAACAAAAAGCAGGAAGAATAAAATAGAAGTTTCTATAACTTCTTGTATTGATACTGAATTACTTTTAATGATTGTACATAGAAGATTATGCAAATAGGACAGGTCACTTATTGTGAAACCTGAAGAGAACAATCGAAAGAAAGTTTCTAGAACTCCTATGTTTAAGTAGGGATCACAAGATAAATGGGGCAAGCTTCCCTTTTGTGAAACCTAGAGATAACTCACTTATGAGTTGAAAGAATTGTATTCCCTCATTAGAAGGGAGAAACAATATAATTTGAGGCGTGTACTAGACACGAAGTTTTGCAGACATTAATTCGTTGTACGTGGAACAAGTGAGAGAGGGCACTTATTGAGAGTGGAACCTCATTGAAAAAAGACCTAAAGTAACAATTTTATTATTTGGGTTTGTTAGTAAAGGGTTTGGGAAAGATCAAATGGGATTGTGGAAAAGTGTTCATGGCCGTATGTATTGCACACGGACGAGCGTGACGCGGATGAAAGGTTGAACAAGCACTGTTTTCACTATAGTCTGTTGATATAGTTGAAAAGTTCACTGTAGTAGCACAAAAAGTTGATGGCAAAGAAAGTTATTGCAATGGTGGAAAATAACTAGTTACACTAGATATGCGAGAGTTTATTGCTTGAGAAACTTGTAGGTTATAGTTGAATCCACAGAAAAAAATCCCAACGGAGGAAGAAAAATTAGATATTGATTAGCAGTTAATAAGGAAGATGCCTTAGTATGAAAAAGTATTCCCATATGTGAGTGGAAAGTACTAGAAGGTTTAACTCGTAGATAAATTGTTCGGCATGGAAAATTCCAGAACAATCATGACTGCAGAATAGGGCAAAAGTTAGTCCAGCGGTGGAACGAGCTAAGTATTTTATAGACAGTGGGTAATTTAATGGTGCCCACGTTGTGAGAAAATCTGTCATTTAATAAGCTTAAGAAATGCTGCTTCATGTTAAGATTGGCTTAGATAGAAAAAATCCCAACATAGAAAATCCCGCGAAGGATGATTATTGCCCCAAATATACATAGAAATCTCACACTGGCTATAAAATGATCATTAAAAAGCATGTAGCTATTTAAAATCAATTAAAATAAGTTGAAGAACGTAGAAGTAGTACTTAGCTTTGCTTCATGACGAAGGCGACGTTCCTGTTGACGGTTGATACTAAAATTCTAACATGGCGTAGAATTTAAAAGTTTGCCTCTAGAGATGAGGAGGCGAGCTTTAGTTAAGCTCTAACTGACTGGGTCGACTTCCGACGTGCGAGTGAGGGCTGCTAGACGCAGCGAAAGCACACTAGCCTAGACGGCATGTCCAACAGGAAGTTGAGTGCACTGAGAGGTTGAGCGGTTGCTCACAACACGGAGACAAGTCGAGACGAAGTGTAGAAGTGAAGTGAAGTGACCGAGCGAGCGGGCTGCGCGCGCGGAGAAGAGAGCAGTAGGAGGAGGGGAGAAGAGGGGGAAGCGGGCGAGTAGGGGAGGAAACAAAGAGGTTGTACATAAACATGAAAAACTTTACAAAAACAAAATTCTTCTTGGAGCGGTGTCTTCACAGAGTAGTTTGTTGGTGAAGAACACGACGCCCTGCGGATTAATATAGAAGTCTTCATGGTTTGAAGCAATGGAAGTTCGGAAGGCTGCGATGGGACGCTGTCAGGCTGGTTCGACGGAATATGCGTTTCTGTAAAAAACTGACAGAAAAAATGAACAAATGCACGGGGCAAACAGGAGGTAACAGTTCGATGTTGGTGCGTGCGAGAAAGAAATTTAAATAAATGGACTGATATATAGTGATGAACAGCAAAAGCTAATTTTTTCTTTCCGTGTATTTCCGAAAATACACCTTGTTTGGGGACAACAGCAAACACCAGCAAAGAACAAGAACACAATATGAAAGAGGTCTTATGATATAACCATTGGTAGTAAAGATGATTCTTTCTCTGGCTCTTCCCTTCCCTCCTGGGTAACAATCGGTCATTACGCCAAAGATCTATGCTAGAGGAAGAAGGGAAAAAGGGAAAGGCACCTATGAGGAACTGACCAGGTGTAAGTGGAAGCAAGTTATCAGGGTTATTAGAATGCGGGAGCGACAGGTGCGAATTAACAACGCCGTCAATCACAAAGTAGCTAGAAGCTGCGAGAAATAAAGCTCTAGTGAAGATCGCGACAAGATGCGAAAGGAGAGTTAACAAATTTAAACAAAGCGTATAGAAACAAGTACATAGATTAAGGATGAGAATATACCAAATAGACAAAGGAACTATGCGAGTAGAAGGCAAGAACGCCATAGGTAACAACAATCTAGTAGCCATAAACAATGACCTTAAGTTATAATAAGCATCAAAAGGGTTAATCAGAAAAGTACTTAAGTCATCAAGAAACGTGATGTAACACGCATAGATGCAAAAACACATCGAGTGTAACGACGAGAGAAAACAGGTTTGTTCAACAATGAACAATAAAAGTGCAAAATATGTAAGCAGGGTGCAATAAATGAGCGCATAAAAAATATGCAACGATGTTATGAAACAAGGATCGAAACAGCTATAGGATACGAGTGTGAACAAGTTGGAGAGATAGGTAAGAACGACCTTGACCCACATAGTACAGCGAGATAACGAATATAAATAGCTGAAAGAGTCCTTGACCAGAACAAGTTTACTTTGGTAAGGAGGTGAACAGCTTCTGAAATTACGGAAGCAACTCGCAAGACAATGGTTGGCAGTCAGTCAAAGTTGAGATAAGGAAAACTTGCTCTGACCTTTGTCAAGCATAGAGGAAATAAGCGGCAGCTTGGCCTTACCCGAGCTCGTATACAATCAAGATTGACAAACAAGCAGTACAAAATAGACAAACAAAGCGAGTGCAATCAGCCGAGACTTAAAGCGGAACTTCAAGTAACACGCCATGCAGTCATCCGTAGCTTGAGCGTGAAAAAACAATTTAAAGACATATGAAATAAAGCAATTAATCAATTTCGCATAATTTTGAGGATCACGGAATCCGACAATTTTCAAAAGAAAAAAGCTTAATTCTTCTGAACAAAGAAGAGAAGCTGGGACATTGAGAAGGAGTTTATGCGTAAGAATAGTTATTCTAGATGCTAGAGAACTCAGATTTTAAAGCGGTTTCAAAAGCGGCTTCCCAGTGTGAGGAAGAGGGAAAGAGGCGGCCACGGCCTTCCTATTAAATAGTGAGAAAGTGAAACATAGCTTGCAGCGAAATGATGGTGAATGATAGCCATGGTTTTACACAAGGAGAAGATAGTTTTCGACAGAAAGTTTAAACAATTACCTAATACAAAAAATGACATGAGAAAGTAAACCAAGTGACCCACAGCGAGGTGAACTTGAATTGCCATTTTGTGCAGAAATAAGGCAAAACCATTTAAACAACTTACAAAGGTGACGTAGTTGTTTACAATGAGACATCGTTTCGGCAAGTGTTTTTCAAATGTATTGAGATCGGAAACATAATTTTTCTCTTTTTCAGAAAAGGGATTTTAATCGGCAGTAACAAAATGACATTGCGATTTGGTTTGAAGACTGGGATGTTGGATTTGACCAGTAATAACCCAACCAAAATCGGTGTCTCTGGTGACCACGTTTGAAGATAGCCTACGGGTTTGTTTACGAAGGCAATTCCAGAAAATATTGGCACTGAAAAGTATATCAATGGGGCCTTGAGCATTAAACTGAGGATCAGCTAACCTTAAATGCGAAGGAATCGTTATACCGGAAGTATTAATAGAGCTGCTAGGAGTGTCCTTGTCAATACTGGTAAGAATGAGACAGTTTAAGTTAAGATTGGTGTTTCTTTGACAGATGTCTCTGATTTTCAATTTTGAAGACTGCAAGGCTTGAGTTTTCAAATTGTCAATGCCGGATGAATTGATGGAAGTAGGTGATGAAGAAAGACCCAGTTTTTTAATTAACGATTGCGAAACAAAGTTGTGAGTTGAAGCGGAGTCAAGAAGACCGCGGGTTCGAAACCAATTTCCAAATTTATCTTGAATTTCGAATTGTACAATGGACAAAAGGACTTGCGCACTGTGAGAAGTATCGGCGTTAGAAATGCAGGAAGAAGCATTAGTTTGTTCGGAGCTGCTCTGCATGGAATTTGAAGAAGAAGGTACTAGTGACCTCGATTGATCATGAAAGTGCAATAAAGAATGATGCGGTCGTTTGCAATGAAAACAGAGGTTGGAAGACGTACAATTAGATGAAGAATGCTTAGGTGACAAGCAGTTATGGCAATATTTATTATTGAAGACAAACCTCCTTCAGTCTTCAACAGACAATTCTTTAAAGGATTTGCACGAGTACAAAGCGTGAGAAACCTTGCAGAATGTACATTTTAAAGAGTTGTTGAGCGGCCTAATATGTTCTCTTGGACTGTTGAAAGAAGCAGAACGAGTTTGCTTTTTCTTGACCGAAGGGTGCTGATGACCATTTGAAGAGACAAGTTTTTTTATCCACGAAGTCACACAGAGGGCTAGTTTCGACTCTTTCGCACTGAAATGAGAGTGCTGTAAGGACTTGGCACCGGCTGTTCAGAAACGAGATGAGGTGTTCGAACGAATGCTCATCCTTGCGAGTGAGTTCGATTTCCGAAGTCTTTAACGTTGAAAAAACGAATCTGGATGTAGCTAGATGAGTAAGGACGGTGTCCCAAGTTTGAACTGGTTGCTTAAGTTGGTATAACTCTCTAACATGTAATTGTATGGAGTCTAACAGGTCTCTTAAAGAGGTGACGTCATTAGGTTTTACGACTGGCAAGTTGAACAGGCAGCGAATGTGGCGAGCAACACATAAACGTATATTACCATATCTCTCTTTAAGAAGATTAAAGGCGATGTTGTAGTTATCTGCGCTTAAAGGCAGTGACCCAACCAAGGCCAAGGCCTGGCCTTCCAAGGACGAACGCAAGAAATAGAACTTATGGATATCGAAAATGTCTGTGTTTTCATGAATAAGGGAGCAGTCAAGTTCGTTAAAGGAATACCATTCACCTTCCTGGCCTGAGAAGTGAGGTAGGCTTAACTTAGGATGTAACAGTTTCGGTTTGTCCTTATGAACTGAAACGGGAGCGAACTGGGCCGGATTGATGACCCTAGTGTTCGGTTCTGAGATACTGCGGATCAGTTGGTGGGCCTTGGCAATCCCTTCAAAATACAAGGGTTCAACCTCGTCCCGATCCGATTGAAGTTCTGGGCAAGCGGATTCAATGTCGGTTTGAATTTGATCATAGTAATCGTAGGACCGTTCGTACAACTTAAGGCGTTGTGTCAAGACGTCTAGATCACAATCGGCGGGATTTATTTTGTTTAGAAAATTTCTAAATCTGGTGAGTTGCCCTTTGTAGGAAGAACGTCTGGCAATGAGTGTTTCATCCTTTTCAGTTGGCATGTTGAAAATAGGTAAATTGAAGTGTAACTTACGAAACTGTAGCGAGATTTTGAAAATGCTGTCAGGTTGGCAGCAGAAGACAGGTTGCAAGTAAGACAGGCTGAAGAAGACAGGAAAGACCTCTATCACCTTCACCAGCTTTGCACTGCGAAGTTATAGCTGAAAAATTCAAAGAAGATATTAATGATTTGCAAAATATTGTCAAATGGACTTTGAGAAATAAATAACGAATATATTCTCATAAATAGACTCTGAGAAATGGACTCTCCCGCGTTTCGGCACCACATTTTGGGTAGATTATTAGCTTGGGAATAACCTAACCCCCAAGGGAAGATGATGAAGAAAAAGGAAGTGGGTTTCGGACCGGAGAAAAAGGATGGAGAAATAGGAAGAGAGATTGACATAAGTTATAACTAAGAGTTCTTGCTCAAATTCAACAAGTGGTGAAAACCCTATCAATAGATTTATTTTTATTAACGAGGGCATGAACCTAGGAAGAGATAGGGAAAACAGGATCTTGCCTAACCGTTATGTTTGAGAAATGATAAAGCGAAAAACAAATATTTAATTTATTTAACAATGCAAAAGGAAGAAGTTTTTGTAACAAATATATAATTATGATTTTTATAAACAATTGGGGTCGCAGACCTCCGAAAACATCTAAAGCTTGCGCCAGGCAATTGATAATTCTTTTGGTTTGAAACCTTTTATATGCTTTAAAATCTTCGTAAGATTTTGAAATGACGAAGATAAATAAATGAAAAATTTAAAGATAACTGACTTAATTAAAGTTAGACAATAAATCAAGTACAAGGTGTGTACTTTAAGGATTTCTAAATAAGTATCTTAGAAATAATAACAACTTCGAAAGTAACAACAACAACAACAAAAAGCAGGAAGAATAAAATAGAAGTTTCTATAACTTCTTGTATTGATACTGAATTACTTTTAATGATTGTACATAGAAGATTATGCAAATAGGGCAGGTCACTTATTGTGAAACCTGAAGAGAACAATCGAAAGGAAGTTTCTAGAACTCCTATGTTTAAGTAGGGATCACAAGATAAATGGGGCAAGTTTCCCTTTCGTGAAACGTTGAGATAACTCACTTATGAGTTGAAAGAATTGTATTCCCTCATTAGAAGGGAGAAACAATATAATTTGAGGCGTGTACTGGACACGAAGTTTCGCAGACATTAATTCGTTGTACGTGGAACAAGTGAGGGAGGGCACATATTGAGAGTGGCACCTCATTGAAAAAAGACCTAAAGTAACAATTTTATTATTTTGGTTTGTTAGCAAAGGGTTTGGGAAAGATCAAATGGGATTGTGGAAAAGTGTTCATGGCCGTATGTATTGTACACGGACGAGCGTGACGCGGATGAAAGGTTGAACAAGCACTGTTTTCACTATAGTCTGTTGATATAGTTGAAAAGTTCACTGTAGTAGCACAAAACGTTGATGGCAAAGAAAGTTATTGCAATGGTGGAAAATAACTAGTTACACTACTGTCGACCAAAGTATTATGTGCACTCGAGTTTGAAGGTTGTTTGTGAAGCAACCAATAGACCTACATAAAATCCAATAACATCATCATTTTTGTCGTTCTATTTGCGTTAGTTCATGTAGGTTTGGATTTTTTAATTCATATTTTAATATTTTTTATCGCAGTTGTAACATAAAAAAGTGCACGTTTTTAAGCGTGTTTCAACCATGCGTCATATTTAAGAATTATTATCTCAATAACCCGTCATCAGATCGAATCCAAATTTTAACACAATATACATTGGAATGTTGTATAACTGGTTTATTAATTTCAAAATTGTGTGTGCCCAAGAAACAAAGTTGTTGTCATTTTTGTAAGGTAACTTTGTCTCGGCTCGGGGTGGTTGGAAAATGTAGTTCTTGGTTGCGATGTAATCGTTTTACATCAAAACGTTATGCTGTATGACTGTGAAATACGTAAATTAATTCACTTATTTTATATCGGTTTGTAATTGTACGAGGAAATAACACATGGTTCACCAGCAAGCCGCGCCGGGAACAGCTGTACAGCGTTGCCGAAAAGGTGCCCACACGCACCATGGCGCGTCTCGCTCGGCGGTGATGGACTCCATCTCAGCAACGCTGTACAGCTTTTGCTGGAGTGGCTAGCTGTTGAACCATGTGTTATTTCCTCGTACAAATACAAACCGAAACAAAAAAGTGAATTAATTTACGTATTTCACAGTCATACAGCTTAACCTTTTGATGTATAACGATTACATCGCAACCAAGAACTACATTTTCCAATCACCCCGAGCCGAGAGTTACCTTACAAAAATGATAACAACTTTGTTTCTTGGACACACACAATTTTGAAATTAATAAACCAGTTATACAACATTCCAATGTATATTGTGTTAAAATTTGGATTCGATCTGATAACGGGTTATTGAGATAATAATTCTTAAATATGACGCATGGTTGAAACACGCTTAAAAACGTGCCCTTTTTGTGTTCCAACTGCGATAAAAAATATTAAAATATAAATTAAAAAATCCAAACCTACATGGACTAACGTAAAATAGAACGACGAAAATGTTGATGGTATTGGATTTTATGTAGGTCTATTGGTTACTTCACAAACAACCTTCAAACTCGAGTACACATAATACTTTGGTCGACAGTAGATATGCGAGAGTCTATTGCTTGAGAAACTTGTAGGTTATAGTCGAATGCACAGAAAAAAATCCCAACGGAGGAAGAAAAATTAGATATTGATTAGCAGTTAATAAGGAAGATTCCTTAGTATGAAAAAGTATTCCCATATGTGAGTGGAAAGTACTAGAAGGTTTAACTCGTAGATAAATTGTTCGGCATGGAAAATTCCAGAACAATCATGACTGCAGAATAGGGCAAAAGTTAGTCCAGCGGTGGAACGAGCTAAGTATTTTATAGACAGTGGGTAATTTAATGGTGTCCCACGTTGTGAGAAAATCTGTCATTTAATAAGCTTAAGAAATGCTGCTTCATGTTAAGATTGGCTTAGATAGAAAAAGACCAACATAGAAAATCCCGCGAAGGATGATTATTGCCCCAAATATACATAGAAATCTCACACTGCCTATAAAATGATCATTAAAAAGCATGTAGCTATTTAAAATCAATTAAAATAAGTTGAAGAACGTAGAAGTAGTACTTAGCTTTGCTTCATGACGAAGGCGACGTTCCTGTTGACGGTTGATACTAAAATTCTAACATGGCGTAGAATTTAAAAGTTTGCCTCTAGAGATGAGAAGGCGAGCTTTAGTTAAGCTCTAACTGACTGGGTCGACTTCCGACGTGCAAATGAGGGCTGCTAGACGCAGCGAAAGCACACTAGCCTAGACGTCATGTCCAACAAGGAGTTGAGAGCACTGAGAGGGTGAGCGGTTGCTCACAACACGGAGACAAGTCGAGACGAAGTGTAGAAGTGAAGTGAAATGACCGAGCGAGCGGGCTGCGCGCGCGGAGAAGAGAGCAGTAGGAGGAGGGGAGAAGAGGGGGAAGCGGGCGAGTAGGGGAGGAAACAAAGAGGTTGTACATAAACATGAAAAAACTTTACAAAAACAAAATTCTTCTTGGAGCGGTGTCTTCACAGAGTAGTGGGTTGGTGAAGAACACGACGCCCTGCGGATTAATATAGAAGTCTTCATGGTTTGAAGGAATGGAAGTTCGGAAGGCAGCGATGGGACGCTGTCAGGCTGGTTCGACGGAATATGCGTTTCTGTAAAAAAAAAACTGACAGAAAAAATGAACAAATGCACGGGGCAAACAGGAGGTAACAGTTCGATGTTGGTGCGTGCGGGAAAGAAATTTAAATAAATGGACTGATATAAAGTGATGAACAGCAAAAGCTAATTCTTTCTTTCCGTGTATTTCCGAAAATACACCAGAGGGCATTGCATCAAATATATTCAAGAGGATCTCAAATGAGTTGGACTCGAAATTACAGATCCAGAGAACAAGAATCAAATACCACCCTTCTTGAGAATCACACATTTTCAGCAGAAATGATGCACAGACGGCCTGTAGAGATTTCAGACGAATTAAGAACACTGCGATCGGAACGAGTGAGGAAGTATTGGGCAGATAAGAAGATTCCAACACTACAACCTTCAAAGAAAAAGTGTACATGGAAGACTCAATTGATCCAATGTGGGCAATAAAGTTAATAATAATAATAATAATATAATAATACTGCTACTACTACTAATAATAATAATAATGCTAGAATTGGGAAGGAGGTGACCATGGTCTTTTCTCGTTGGCTGTGTCGTATCGGACGGCCTTCTCTCTAAGCGGCGTTGCTCCGTCCCACATGGTTACCGTACAAGAGAAATTGAAAGGAGAAAGCTAACAATTAAGCAGTTTCAATGTTCAATGTTTCAATTTTGCAAATTTGTTTTATCACTACTTCTTTTCTGTCAATTAGAGCCTATTAGTCCATTAGTATAAGACTATTATTATTATTACCTTACCCCCAATGACCACACCAACTGTATTCCAACTCGTTCCTGTTTATTCTTTATCGCCACATTTCGACCATTGCTATTTGCATCTTTGGGAATATAATGATAATTTATATCCATAGCCCTCTTATGCATCAGCTTGCAGCCGAAAACTGAGCAATATACTTTGATTTTACTCATTTTGTATTCTAACAATGAGTAAAAATCATAAATTGTGTATGAAAATACAAATAATTTAAATAAATTTACCCATACAAGAAAAGTACATACTGTCACCACGTGGTAGATATATCCTACTTAGTGAGATTCTTATTTACACCGCTTGATGGCATATCAGATGGTTGGAGTTGCCAATTCCTGCACGTGCGTTAACTCCATTGTCTCTTCTCCAGCATAATTGTTTTTATCGTGGTCAAATAGCAAATGAATCACTGAATGACTATAAATTTATTGTAGTATCCAACCCTGCGAACGGTTTTTCAGTTTCTACATGAAAGATGTCCAATCCACCACATGGAGTTACAATAAACCCATCATTTTTGACCAACTCTAAATTAGCATGTTTCTTTACAAATATATATTCTAAATATCCTCTTAAGTAGCACACACGTTTACATTTTTCAGTTTCTACAAGCACCCCAAAGCGTGGATAAGTTATGTTGTTATTAACAGTAAATGTAAAGAGTTCGTATTTAGCACTCATGTCTAGATTTTGCCAGGTACTTTGTTTAAATTAAACTGTAAACCTGTTTCTTGCTTCCACAATTGCCTGTTCTTTTTGCAACACTGCTTTGTACTCTTTCTTTAAGGCAGTAGTCTCTGCAACATACTCTACTTTCCTTTTCTTGATTTCAATTTCCTCTAACTCTAATTTTCGTTTCTTTACACATTGTTGCTACACGAATTATCGTTAACAATTTCTACAAAGTTTATGGGTAAGTAATTAAAACTATAGGCAGAGAGAGCATAGTTTATAATCTTTTCCCGATATTGTTCATCGCGCAGTTCGATTTGAACACCTGTCAATTTCTGAGTATTTTTGTTGCCCCAATAGACAAACTGCAACACATTGTTAAATACCACACAGCAACTATTTTGTAGGTTATCTGCTAGTTTGGTCCACATGGTAGCGATTGGCACCGAATGCAAAGGAGCCTCTTTTAAATAATGTTTGTTGGCTTGTAATACACCAATACAATCTTAGAGCGTGTCAAACACACTATCCATTTTGTAGTTGTAAATTTTTGCCTCTGGTCATGTAATACCATGTTCTTAGGTAAGGAAGACATGCACGTTTCCCTTAGACGGGTGTCCAGGCATCGAATACAGTCTATAATATGGTTTCCAATGACTTAGTTTACCCCAGGACTTGTAATTTGACATATACATTTGTTATATATCTTTATTCTAGAATTAGAATTTATCCATGTAAAAAAGTCTTTGCAAGCAGTTTTATCGTTGTTCACAATCACATTACACTTTTCTCGATATTCTCCTTGCATACAAAAGTTATGATTCAATGTTAGGTAATTACACATCTCCGTCTTGTTAAAAAAAACACCTGCTAAAACTTATGTTGTGTCCAAATCCATAAGATAGAACTACTCTGCACGAAGCTGTTGCAATATCTCTGGAAGTTTGGCTAAAAGAACATATAATTTGACATCGGCTAGCTCCACTTTATATGATATAGCCACAGGGTTTTTATCCTTTTCCATTATGTTAGCCATTCCTTTCTCCCCAAGTTGTACCCTCAGTCCTCGTGCCATTGGATACGCATTGTTAAGTAAAGGAAATGGTATCTTTGCATTGACACCGTGTTTAGCAGAGATGAACTTGAAGAATTTACCACGTAAATAGTGGTTGAAAGCACCACACACCTCTTTCTTTAGCAGGACAGACCTACTCTTTTCCAATTGTTCTTGGCAACCCATTTGGTCACATATCCTAACCACCATAATGTTATCGCAGAAAGGCTCTGTAATCGATGTAAGTGGATTTGCATTTATATCACTTAGGAGTGTCTCATTTTCTGTATAGTTGATATTGCCAATGTCTGTAACTAGATTGTCCAGGTTTTCCAACAACAACCACAAACCAAACCACTCGTTGGTAGGCTTCGTTCTGTCCTCCATAAGTCGGGGGACACTAAACACTTTAGAGAGAGACATCTTTACACTTTCAACTACGGTACCACGAAGTACTGATCAACATAATCTGTAGCGTCTCTTATATACCAATACTCAAATCTATTTTTAGACTATGACGTAATTGACAACGCTTATGGGTAAAAAGCAAAACACACACATAATTACTTAATTTCCCGAACATTTCCGAAGATTACCGAAGGTTAACGATAGGAACTCGAACAAGATTTATCTTGTCACAAAACGTAGCAAAAAGTTAAATGGTGCAATTGTATGGAAATGTTTCATCAGCCCAAATTTAATAAAACAGGTGTTTAACATTCTACGATTGCATTAGCGAACAGGTTGTATGTAACTTGTAAAATTGTATAATAATTACAATTGTGGGTAACTGTTTAAGCATGCTATTTAAGCCCAGGTAATAAAATATGAATGTAAATTAACAATATCCTTACTTCTATAACTTACCAAACCCAAACCTAACCGAACCAAACCAAACCAAAACCCCTTACCCGACATAACTATTGCCTCAACATTGGTTGTTGTTGTTTGAGTCGTCAGTCTTTTGACTGGTTTTATGCAGCTCTCCATGCTTCCCTGTCCTGAGCTAATCGTTTCATCTCTACATAGCTACCACACCCTACATCCGAGGCAATCTGTTTAACATATTCTAACCTTGGTCTACCCCTACAGTTCTTGTCCTCGACCCTTCCTTCCATAACTAAGCTTGCTATTCCTGGGTGTCTTAGTATGTGTCCTACTAACCTATCTCTTCTCTTCATTAGCAGTCGCCAGAAACACCTCTCCTCTCCCACTTGTCTTAATACCTCTTCGTTTGTAACCCTATCTACCCATCTGATCTTCATCATTCTCCTGTAACACCACAACTCAAATGCTTCAATTCTCCTCTTTTCTGCTGCACCAATAGTCCAAGTTTCACTTCCATAGAGCGCCACGCTCCAGACAAAGGCTTTCAAAAATTACTTCTTAATACCTAAATATATATTCGATGTCAGCAGATTCCTTTTTTGTAGAAATGCTTTCCTTGCCTGAGCCAATCTACATTTTATATCCTCTTTGGATGGCTATATCCAACATTGGTTGGCTACACTGTATTATTACCATACTCGGTACACAAAACCGTAAATAGAATGCATTATTTAAGGCAACTCTATCAGAACATAGGCGACGACTGGTTAACGATTGCATTAGGAGTGGGGGGGGGGGTAGGTAACAATTAGGAGAAAAACAGACAATACCCTTAAAATATCTTTATTAATTTAATTTTCATAATAGATACACACTAAATTCAGCTCCCTATCTCTTTAACACTGCTCTTTTAAATACAACGCTTGTTGTAGATCTTTTTTCCACGGCTAACAATAGGTATAATAACGTCATTCTCTTGTTTTTCATCATTATCACTATCACCATCATGATGATCATCATCTTTATCACTAACATTATAATCATCATCGTAATGATCATCACGATTACTATATAGTCCTTTTTGTTCCTTATGCAATGCTGCCTCATTCATAGTGTGAGTTGACTTGGATAGTGTTGAGGGTGTCTTAGACGTTGACAACTGTCCTAACATGACTTCTTTGAGGACATGATAAATGCTTTTTTTTTTTTTTTACAAATAATGCACTATTTTGAGCAGCAATATCGTTTTCTCGACCTCGCTTTTTAGCATTTTGATGATTGTTTGTTAACAGCAACTTAGATTTGTTTTGAGCACTACATTGATGATCACCCCCACTTAAAACATCACCATTATTACCTTTCAGATTGCCTCGACATTTTTGACCTCTCTTTTGAGCATCGGCAGAATATTATTCCATCCACATTCTGTCGATTATAGTTGTAAGAATAGTCTTTATAGACTGCACGTTGGCCACCTTTGTTGGTTGTAGTAAGTTCTATAGTAGTAACTGACCTGTCAGCATGATTTGCACCACTACAAAAGTTACAACCGTTCTGGTGATGGAGTGACTTACAATAAGCTTATGTGTTGGCATTTGTGTTGGCTTATGTATTGACTTATTTGACAGCTAAAACTAAGTGTAATTTTCTTCTATAATTTAGCAAGGATATTGCAAAATCTCAATTGTTGTCAGCTGAGAGCCTGTTGTAAGTACAGCACATATTCAATATCGGTGAATTTTTATGGAAATTTGTATAAGATTTTATAATCATTAGGAGTTCTCGTTTTCTGAGACATTTCTTTCTCACGTTGAAATGTATTTGCCCTAAAGTTTCACTCGTGTCTGAGATACCATTGATAATTTTATACAAATATATCGGCTGAGCAATAATCCTGCGTGTTGAAAGTTTAGTCATTTGGAATTCTGACAACAAGTTGGAGGAAGGAATTCTACATCGGATGGCTGATACTGTGTACTTATTGTAATATAGGAAGCGTAACAATTTCTGTTGCAGTCTTTCTATGTGATTTATATGTGACTCGTACATTGGAGGCCAGACTACCGCATTAAAATCCAGTTTACTTCTCACATTTGCATTGAAGAGCGAAATGATTGTCTTTGCATTCGTCAACTCCTTGGAATTTCTAAAAATAAAGCCCAGAATTCTAAGTGCATCACCTTATCACTATGATATTTGATATTCAAATCATGATTTATATACAACCCTAGATCCTTGCCCGTATCCAGTCTAGTTAAAAGATTTCCATCCATCCTGTATCTCGATTCCAAGCATTGTCTTTTCTGAGTGAAGATGATGAAATAAAATTTTTATATTAAACAATAAGTGATTGTCTAGACTCCATTTGTGAATGTTATCTATATCATTTTGCAATTTCTGGACATCCTGCTCATTTTAATAACTCTGTACACTTTTAGATCATCAGCATATAGGATACATTTTGATTCTTTGATAGAAATGGGAAGATCATTTATAAAAATCACAAAAAATAACGGTCCCAAATTTGAGCCTTGCGGCTCGCCAGACTTAGCAATGTAGGTGTAGGAATTAGCTTCACTATAGGACACATACTGTTTTCTGTTTGATAAGTACGATGCCACTAAATTTGATTCGAGAATCCTAAGGCTGATAATTTCCGTAGTAATTTACCATATTAATGTTGTCAAAGGCTTTTGAAAATTCAGTGTAGATGGCATTCACATGATATCGAGAATCTAATGCATTCAAGACAAACTGTAAAACGTTACACAGGTTTGTAGTTGTAGATCAGTTTGGAATGAAGCCACGTTGAAAATTACTTATATATGGCTCTACATGATTGAGAATTCTATAATATATAATTTGTTCGAAAACCTTGGCAGGCACAGAGATGATCATTATTTGTATGTAATTCTCCATTTGAGAGGAGTCACCGGATTTGAAGCTGGGTCTTGCTCTGGATAATTTCCATATTGCTGGAAATGTGCTATGTCTCCGAATGAGATTGAACAAGAGAAACAGTGGATATTTTATGACATCAACACAGGCCTTTATAATATATTGAGGTATATTATCCGGACCACTGCACTTTTTATGCTTCAATTTTTGATGGTAGTTTCAACTTCTTTTATGGTTATGGCTTTTATGAATAATGAATGAGAGGTGATAGTTGGGATCATTGTTATATGTTCATCGAGTGCATAAGATGTTGCTTTACCTTCATACACTGCTTTTGAAAAATCTGCAAATTCATCTGAAATTTCCTTATTCGTTTTTAACAAGTTTTGGCCAAGTTTCATCTGTTGATAATTCGCCCTAGTTTTTATC
Organism: Meconema thalassinum; assembly: GCA_946902985.2. Lineage (NCBI taxonomy): Eukaryota > Metazoa > Arthropoda > Insecta > Orthoptera > Tettigoniidae > Meconema > Meconema thalassinum. The sequence continues at coordinate 1,217,592,119 of OX336388.2, forward strand.
TTTCTATTTTTAATATAATTCTAGAATTGTTTGGGATCTTCCAGCATTAAATTTTCAGAGTTATTTATATATTTCGTATATTCAGTGTCAATCAAAGCCTTGGTTATATTTCTTAACATGAATACATATTCCTTGTGGAATGAAGATGATTTCGTTTTCTTTCTATGATATTCCTTCAATTCCAAATTTTTGTTAATATCTAAATTAAACCAACTAGGGTATGGACGTTTTCTATGCGTTTTTACGAAAGGAACAGTGTCATTAAATATTGGATAAATTTTGTCATAGAAATACTCAACTGCCCTATCAATGACATGAAATGTATCAAGATATTCCCAGTTAGTTCCATACAATAACCTATACATTTTATTGAAGTCTGCTCGTTTAAAATTATAAATCATACTAGAACCAATGCGTACATTAGTTAGACTCAGCTCAATAGACAATGTGGGATGGTGGTTATCCTTTCCTACTAAGGGGGTGCATCCCTTACTGACCGACACGATCTTGGTCAAGTTAGTGAGTACCAAGTCTAGAGTTCTGGAATTTATGTTCTGGATATCATTTAGAGAATGTAGGTTAAGTGGGTGAGTGGATAGCGTGTCGGTCTACTAACCCCAAGATTGCAGGAACGCTCCTGGCCATGGTAAGTGATTTTTGAAAGGCGGCAAAAATACGACACGCATGTCATACGATGTTGGCATGTCAAAGAACCCATTAGAATTCAGTAGGCCGTGTTCATAATGGCAAAATTAATCTCGAGAGATTCCGCCAACACTAAGTTCCTCATTTATCTACTAGAAAGCGCTATGGTGTTCAAGGAGGTTAGCTAGTGATTCAAGGAACAACGAAATTCGACATGCAAGCTACCCTCTGGGTGTCTAATTACAAATCTTGCACCCGGCATCCGAGGCCATACGATGTTAGTATTATTATTATTATTATTATTATTATTATTATTATTATTATTATTATTATTAGTGACATAAAATCGAATAAGGCTCTTTCTTGGGAATCACCATTCAGAAGATCTTGATTAGCACCTCTCACTGTGGGAATATTAAAGTCACCTGCGATTATAATATTGCTTTCAATAACATTGTAATTATCTCCTAGATTAATATAAAATTTATTATAGGTATCAAGACACGAATTTGGTAGAAAATAAACATAAAAATATAATAAGCCTTATTATTCATTAGAACTCTAATACCTAACGCTTCATAATTTCCATGCTCAGAGTAAATTTCATTATAATTTATGTCATGTCTCACTGCAATTAAAACTCCACCGCCTCTTTTCCCAACTCTGTCTTGCCTAATGACATTGTGGTAGATGTCAACCATCTCCGCGTTGTACACAGATTCTGAAAGCCAAGTCTCTGTCACGAGCACGACATCGTGCTTATTGCCCAATATGCTCATATAGAAATTATGTGTTTTTGTGTTCAAACCCCTAACATTGTGGTAGTAAATTGAAAGAAACTGATAAGTATTATTCATATTTAGATTAAGTTGTTTACGTCTTCAATGGATTTCAATTCATGTACAAATCTACCTCCTTCTCTTTTCCTCATATTAATGGCATCAGAGTTATCTATCCACAGGAACGCATAGCATCTTTCACATTTGACTTTCCTAGCTAGGCTAACCACCTGCCTTCTGAGTGGTGTCAAGCTCTGGTTAACATAAATGGGGTTGTTGACAGTATAACCTAGATGTGTTGCATTTAGGTTGCGTCTTACTTTCCGTTTCTTGATGAATGTTACCTTATCTGCTCGCCTGACGAATTTCACAACTACACCGCCGGGGTGTTTTGTTGATTTTGTGGGGATTTCTTCAAGCGGTGGCAGATATCAATCTTGTCAGCATCTATTGCGACATCCAGGGGTTGTCGAACTCTCCTAACTAGTTCGTAGGTATCCTCGTTAGGTGCCTCTGGGAGTCCAAAAATCTCGACCGTATTTCTTCTTCCGTACGGATTGAGATCTTCGACTTCCTGCTGCGTGTCTTTCAGTTGCCTTCTCAGTGCTGACGTTTCTTCCTTAAAAGCGTCCATTTGGTTCATACCATTGAACTCTAGGTAATACCTACAGTTCAATGGTTCATACACACTGGTGTATTCCTTGGCAAACACGCTTATTTCGAGTTAGCAGTCACTGCTCTTTGCTTTCTTTCTTTTTCATTAGTTCCTTTATTTCCCTTTTCGCAGACATCAACAGCGACCTTTCTGTATTCCCGTTTCTTTGAATATGTGCTTATTTTGTGTTACAGTCTGTTTCAGTTGTGTACTCCCTGCAACTTATGAACGGCACTCCACGCGGTAACCTGTCGAAGCTTTTGAATTCAGCCACTTCAAGAATGGTTGCAACCCACGCAAGCAGATGTCGTCGTTGTCGTTATCTGCAATCTCCATGAATACTCTATTTTATGAACCAAAAATTGTATTATATATAGTGTTTTCATTTTATCATGTTACCCACTCTGTGTTTGTTCCTTTGTCTCTCCTCTCTGGCTGTTGGAGTGTCTAAAACCCTCGCTCACTACTCGTCTGGACACTTAAGTGAAAAGTTCAGTTCCCTGCAGGAGGCACACCTCCTTTTCCCATGAGGTGATTCAAAGTGACGCCATGTCTTAAGGTTGGATCTAACGGCTGCAGGAAACATCATATCTACAATTAAAAGATAAGTAACTACTTTCAAGTGATTTTAACCACATTTTAAAGGGTTTTAATCTAATCAAGAAAGCTTTAATGAATTTTATAGGCAGTGTTTGAACTTCGCAATATTGTGCAATCTTTGTAACTGCCCTCCGTGGGATTTTCTCTGTCATGCTTAAGCTAACTAAGCTTGCTACTAAAGTCATGAAATCTAGCATTTCTTGTACGAAATAAAGGGGATACCTTCCCTGCATCGAGGGATTCAAGCCAAATTCATAGCTGTCTAAAACACAACTTTTCTGCCTACGAGGGATCTCAGCTTGCCATAATAAACTGCAACTACAGTTATGGAATTCTCAATTCGCAAAAAACTCTAAACTGTGAAGAACTATATTAAACAACGTCAAAATTACTGCCAACTCTAAGTTAAATTTAGCTACAAAACTGCAATAGTGATATTTTTCTCATGTTCTACAAACTTTCAGTGCTTTAAAAGTGAATGTGTGGCTTACTTTAGCTATTTCTAGATAATCATTAAAGGCAAGTATAGGTCGCTCTGCCAGCTTCCTACTTGAAGCGATTTAGCTTTATCCTGTGATTTTCTATTCAGAAATTTTGGTTTTGTTCAAGTTAGGTTGGGTTTCTAACCCGTTCTAAACTAATAGTCGGCACTTCGCTGGGTAAGAGTTCAGCAATAATAATAATCTTACTGACAGCTCTGAAAGCGCTTTATCTCTGTCCACTCATGGAGCACTTGGTCTCTCACTCAGGGATCCGACCGTGGCGGGGAATAAAATTGTTCCTTTCGCATCAATATCTTCAAAATATCAGTATTTGCTCAAAAACATTTCCTTTCAGAAAGGAAAGGGTACAATTTAAAATTCCCTTTTTCTTCTTCTTCATAAGCAAGCAGTGTACCTTCATCCTATTTTACGCTCGGAAGGGACGGGGCACTCAGCGACCACCTGCCGGTAACCTCAGCTTACGCTGCTCTCTCCATTTTTCTCGCTTAGGTAGTTGCTTTCTCACCTTTCTTACACAACCTTTAATCAACATAACTCTTTTTTTCTCACTATCTAATTATTTATTTTGTCTTGATTACTTTTCCTTTCTGCCTAAGATCGTTTCCACTCCTAAACCTTTTTCCTTTTGTTTTCAAATCATCTTCCCTCAGGTAGTGTCTGAGCTCAGGCTAAACCTACCGCACACCCTGATTTGCTCACTCGGATCCTTTATCAGTCTACTATTTTCATCCAATTTTTCGTGGGTCAGATCTAAAGATTTACCCAGGTCCTTTTCGGTCTGGGAATTTCTTTCCTTTATGTTGGCGATATCTACCTTCATTTTCACAATGTCTGATTTGATGCTCATTATCATTTCATACAGTTCCCACATAGATGGCAGTGCTCTTGTACCTGTTAGTTGCCGCTCTACACCGTCAGGTGTCAGCACCACAGTCACCACATCGCCAGTCACGCCCATTGACTATCAAATGTTAAACCTCACTTTCATTTAATTCACAGTCTTCACATGAAACCAAAACTGACATTCACTACATAGGATTTTTGATGCATCATGCTTCGTAACTGGTTTATTGCATGCCTTGCAAACACCCGTTATTGCGAATATCAAGAGATGAAGGTCAGAGAGTATGATGCACTTGTTCAAGTTCTTAAGTTGGCAGAACGACAATAAGCTCAAACAGTTCTTCACTTTCTTAATCCGATCTCATATAAAAACGTTCTAGTTTCTTTTGCCAGTTCAATTTAACAAGAATACAATAATGCACTTGCTGCTATTACTTACTGCACACGTCGATCGTGTCTGTATTCATTCAACGTATTATTTCACTTTAATGGCACAATTTTCACGGAGCACACCCACACACGACCTCACTGACCCGGGATGAATTCATTAAATGGTCGTTCGTTTGCTAAAATCGAGAATTTTAAGTTTTACAAAAGCACCCAAACAGATTATGGAGAAGAGTCAACAACTTATACACAAGGGGATGTGGATCTTCTTAATAAGTTTACTATGCAGGAAATCAAAGGCCAAATAAAAATCCGAGAGTGCTCTCGGTTAGAAAGTCTGGAAAAAGGAACAGAACTAATTACTAAGGGAATAAAGCCAATAGTTTATAGACAACAAGTTAGATATGTTTTAGAAATTGAGAATATCAACTCATTGTACATATCCAATTACTGGCTGGAAAAGGAACTACAAGATTCGGACACAGATTTAAATTATAATCTAAAAATTAAGCTGGATGTTATTAAAACTACACTAAGAAAAAATAAGGAAAGAGTTGTATTCTGTGTGTAAATATGCATCACAATTCAAAAATATAGGCTCACCTGTTTCCATTAAATTAATGGTTATTAAATGGACCTAAAATATTTAAACAAAAATTTAAATTAAAATCTGAAATTAAATATGGTTGTTATTTAAACTATGAAAATAAAAATAAAGAAATGAGTGTATTGTATGTAAAAATTGTGCATATACTTAAATCAATAAAAATATTTTATGTCTATTGTCTGTTTTTCTTAATTTTTAACCCGCCACCCACCCCTAATGCAATCGGTAACCATCGATAGTTGTCGACTATGTTTGTAAAGAGTGATCTTAAATAATGCACTTTATTTATAGTTTTGTGTATCGAGTATCATAATAATACAGTGTCGCCAAGCAATGTTGAGGCAATAGTTAAGCCAGGTAACGGGTTCAAACCCTTGCTTCTTTATACAGGAAATTTGAACTTAAGTCAAACGCCTTTACCACTCGGCCAACCCAACAGTTACGTATTTAATTAATCCTGTGGACTTCAGTGTTTACAAAACTTTCCAGTGTCCATTGTCTCAACAACTTTTTGAATGTAGAATTTTTGTTTTTTCACAAATTTGGGATTATCAGTCTTGTCAACTGGTGTAATAGTTATAGGGTCTTGAGTTACCATGAAGTATTTATCTATGGATTGTTTTGTGTTCTTTGGTGGTGATGGAGCGCTAGAGTGGTGAGAACATGAACTTTTATATGAAGTGACAACTCTAGGAATAGCAAAGATGGTATAGACAAGAATGACAACAGAGAGTATGAAAGTGGGACAAAGGAATTCTTAGAGGTTATAGATGATACATGAAGTATCGAAACAAATTTAATGAACACATATGATATACTGAATGTATAATATTTGTTAAATAAAGTATCAGTAAATTTATTCTATATTCTTCGCAGCATCTTTATGGTTATATGGCTGATATTTCAAATAAAGCTCTTCCGATTCTTTTAACGAATAATGGTGAATGGTGCTACGTGATTTGGAAGTTATATTTTATGATGACTGGATTAATGTCACAATCTTTATAGATTCCTATTCATCATAAAAGTAAGTAGCAACCGTATGAAATATATGTATGTTACGGTAAATCTTTATTGCCCTTATTTACTGAAGTGTCTTGGTTGGTGTCGGAGACATACCACACCTTGAGATGAATGAGTTCTTGTGTCTGTATTAAGATTATATTCATTCGTAGTATTCTATCTATGAATTGGCGCCCTCCCGAAAACTTATATATATATTACACGATAACAAACAATTACACTGGGTGTTTAATATAGGGTTAAAGGCATCTTAAAATAATTTTAGAAAACCTCTTAGGTATCGTGTAATAGGTTTTAGTAATGAGTCACAGTCCGTTGGCTAGCTTTTACCGTTACACAACTTCGTTTTGGTAATGCCTACATGAGTACCCTAATCATCTCTGGTATAATGTATCGTTTTTGTAAAAAAAAAACATAGTCGCTCGGTTTCTACATTAAGAATTTGCTATACATAAATCACCCTCACGATGTTATCATCATCTTGACGTGATGTGGGGGCTTGAGAGTTCAAATGATCCTGCGAGCTATGCCGACGGGAGCGTAAGCTCCTGCTAGGGCCACCCATGCCGGACAGGTCAAGGGACACCCTGGTCCTCCAGGTTGGGAGTTGGGCGTATGGTTAACAACCCAACTGTTCGATCTCGTGTTTGATTTGAATATCCCGCACGAAGCCGAGACTCTTACCACAGTCTATATAAATGTATTTCATTTAGTGCAAAGGGCAAGGCCAAATAGTTGTGCACACATTTATTAGAACTAATTACACTGTACAACATAAATATATAAATTGGACGCTGTGGTCCACGCTGCCACGATCTCAAGTTCAACTCATCCTCCTAAGCTAGTGCTATCGCGTGACTGACTCCACGCCAGTGAGCGTTACCTCGCATCCCCCACCAGGGTGCGCATAAAACAAGCTTGATGGGTGCTGCCCTCTCGAGGACAAACATATAGCTAGCGTTCAAACATACCGCCCACCTAATTTATACATAAATTACAACAAAAGAAAGTAAACGGTCCCAGGAATCAACCTGATAGGAGACCTTGTGTCTCTGGGCAAATGGGAGTGAAATGCGTCGTTGCTACTCATCTGCAACATTAATATATTGGATTCAGCAAGAGAATCCAACTAGCCTCTTTCACTCCAACTCCAGCACATAACCTACAAGAGGTGCCCCTGTTAAACCGAGCAACCCAGTGGAAGGTTGGGTGACCAATCCTAGCGGGAAACTGGGTCGGTGAGCCGATCAGTGCTGGGGGCTCCAAGGCTCACAACCTTGGCAGTATCCTTGTCAGTGTGAAACATCACTGGCCTAAGTCAACAGTCTTTCAACTGTTAAAAGCATGGAGGAAAGTTCAGCAAATGCTACTACCCCAGGTGGTAACCAATCGACCGTCGCTTCGAGTGACGCATGCAAGCCTTCGGAATCTGGGGAGCTTGCACCGAAATGCTTGGAGGTATCGGAGACTCCACGAAAGATCAAGCATAGAGCCAAGAATTTCTTTGCTACCTTTAACACAAATTCTCTCCGGAAGGTTGGAAAATTAAAACAACTCACGGATGCTCTAACTGAACATCAGATCCAAATTGCGGCAGTTCAGGAAACACGATTTACTGATGAGCATGCCTTTGAATCAGAAGGCTACAGAATCTTCAAAGGTAAGCCAGGTAAACGTGTTATAGAAACGGTTCCCCAACTCGGTACTGGATTTGTAGTCAACAAGAAGATCCTCGACTCCATCACAAATTTCACTTCTGTAAGCAGTCGAGTCTCGACCCTTTCCTTTCGAAGTACAAATAAAATGTATACTATTGTGAACGTTCATGCACCGATCAACGTAGCGAACAAGAAAGACCCGGAAGGAACTGATCGATTCTGGGAAGAACTTGAAGACATTTTATCGAAGATTCCAGGCAAACATAATATAATTTTACTTGGGAATTTCAATGCCCAGGTAGGCAAAGAAAGAAAATTTCGAAACATTTTTGGAAATTACTCCGCTCATCACAGAACGAATCGTAATGGAGAACGGCTAATAGAGCTATGTAGGTCCTTCAACCTCGTAATGAACTCCACTGCTTTCAAACATCTGCCCAAGAAACCAAAGACCTGGAAATCCCCAAATCCCAGTCTTGGCGAATTCCAGATTGATCACGTCGCAATTGCACGGAAAGCTCAAAGAGAAATTCAGAATGTAAAAGTTCTACGAAATGCAAAACTGGACTCGGATCATTATCTATCTAAAATTAAAATCAAACTCCTCCCGAGAAACACACGGAGATTCCGAGCCAAAAAGACTGAAAGATATGATGTTGAAAAACTGGCGTCCGGTAATGAGTTTACGCTAAAACTACAAACTGTGGATGCAGAGAACTGGGAACAACTGCGAGAGGCGCTGGTTGAGACAGCAAAAGAGACCGTCCTACTAACTAAAACGAGGAAGCATGCTTGGTGGAACAGTGAATGTGACGCAGTAATAAGGAAGAGACAGCATGCCTGGCAGAAATGGAATTCGCAACAAAATCAAGTCAACTGGACAGACTTCTTGAATGAGAGAACGAGTGCAGCAAAAACCATCCGCAATGCTAAACGTGCCTTTCATAAAAACCAGATGGAACAAATCGAACAGGATTTCCAGAAGAATAATATGCGCAACTTCTATAGAACATTTAAAAGCAACTTGAAGAAATATAGCCCTCCATGTTTTCAGTTCAGGGATTGCAATGGAAAACTAGTTTATAGCGACAAAGATAATTGTCAGGTGCTTGCAAAATATTTTGAGTCCCTTCTTAACTGTGAGACTCCAAGTTCCATATTCACATTTAATGACCATGCGCAAGTCCACCCAGATTCCTCTTCACCCACGAAAGAGGAAGTCAAACAGATTATCCGATCTCTAAAGAACCATAAAGCTCCAGGTGAAGACTCGATAATCGCTGAACTGTGGAAGTTTGCTAGTGACAATACAGTGGATAAATTAACGGACATCATACATGAAATTTGGGATACCGAAAGACTTCCAAGTGATTGGACTTCTGCTTTAATCCACCCCCTTCATAAGAAAGGCGATAAAGCAGATGTTAACAACTATCGAGGCATCTCCCTCCTACTGATAACTTACAAAATCATCTCAAAAGCTCTTCAAACTAGGGCTGAAGAACAGCTAGATACAGAACTGGGCGATTATCAAGGAGGTTTTAGGAAGGTAAGGTCATGTGTGGAGCAAATCATGAATCTCAAATCTATCCTTTCATATCTGAAACTAAGGAGCAAGAAATTTGTAGTAACTTTCATTGATTTTAAAAAAGCTTTTGACTCCATTGATCGGACTACCCTGCTTAAAATTCTAAAGGAGTTCGGCCTAGACAACAAAACCAGAGCGATCATCCAACAGACTCTCACCAACACCACATCAAAGGTTAAGTTTAGAGGCGAGATTTCCAATGCCTTCGAGATAAGGACAGGAGTTCGACAGGGAGATGGTCTCTCGCCTCTACTATTCAACTGCGTTCTTGAGAAAGTTATCCGTGAGTGGCGCAAAACAATGAGTGATGAAGGAGTCGAAAATGGAATCAGACTTGGTCACAAGAATAAGAATTTATCAATTGACTGTCTAGCCTTTGCGGATGACCTTGCGGTTTTTGCAGATTCGTTGGATACGGCCAGGAAACAGATCAACCAGCTTCAAACACAAGCTGCAAAGGCGGGCCTCCTGATCTCTTTCGAGAAAACAGAATTTATTACTAACATCAAAACGGCTCCAAAACATATTGAAGTGAGTCATGGGAAAATCAAGCGGGTTGTGAAATTTAAGTATCTTGGGGAATGGATAGACCCTACAATGTCCGAAAACGAGGCTTTTGCGTCACGCTGGAATAAAATTGAAATGGCGTACCATCTAACTAAGAATGTGTACAACAAAAGATCTATATCCCTGAATGCAAAACTGAAGCACTACTGCACGGTCATCCGGCCAGAAGCTTTGTATGCAGCGGAATGTCTCTCCATGAATAGAAAAGGCATAATGGAAAAACTGGAGACCAAGGAAAGGAAGATATTGAGGAAAATCCTGGGTCCAGTCAAAGAACACGGCGAGTTCCGAAGACGCCACAACCACGAGTTGTACACTCACGTAGAGAAATTAACGGACGTGATGAGAAAAAGGAGGATTTCTTTTTATGGACAAATAACCACGAAAAGTGCCCCATTATTTAGAATCACGTAGGACGATATGCCTTAATTGTAGACTTCTCTAACCTGTTAGTGAGCACATAGGTTAGGCTTTGATAATTTGATTCGTTTTCAGACAAACGCGGCGTTGTGGTAAACACAAAAATAGTATTGAAATTCAGCCTTTTTTTCTTCTATAGCTGTTGATGAGTTTTGGCCTAAACTCTCATCCAAATATTTTAAACTGTTCCCTTATGCATTGATAGACCTTAAGTTCATTTTATTCGTCACTTACTGGTAGGGCCTAGGGTACTTTATTTTCCGTAGTATTGGTCATTCATACGGGACGTGATTCACTATATCCAGAAATGTTATATTTTCATGTTTTCACTTAATTTAAGGTAAATATCGTAGGCCACATCTCTACCCCTTATGTTCTAAGATTTAATGTGCATCTCGTACGCAATATTTTACAACTTTACTGGACAACTATGTTAAATTACTGTGGAAAATATACTTTTCTATGCTTTCTTGCCTCTGGACAGCCATGCATGTACAGTTTTATACGATACAAATAGGAAATAATGACGGCTCAAAGACTGAAGCAAGCTACAAGGGGGCCATGTTGTATTGCTCCAGTTGCTTAGCAACGGAGCGGAAGTGACGTTGACTTCGGCAGCGTAATACGCAGTTGTATGGGCTGTGGAGAGAACGTTGGATTGCTGAACTGCTACATTCAACTCAAACTTACAACATCTATGGCCATACCCTGCCCCTTACCACCCCTTCTTCCGATGCGGTTTGAAATGATTTGCAAGACGGCCACTAGATGGCAAACAGGGCACCACCCTGGTGTCATTACAGTAGTTCCAAGGTTACGTAAAACGTAAAACGAGAACTATTGGAAGAATATATCTCCCCATTCTCAAATCTCAATTACTTAATGTTTGGTTACAACAATGGCAGGATTATACACACACGAAAGCCAGGTTATATTATAGAATTCCACCCACCATCCCTAGACACCCATGGTTTTATAATGGATCTTACACTCGACATCATATTATTACGATTATCCGTTTACGTTTTCATCATGCATTAACTCCGGTATATATGGCCCGCTGTAAGCTTCGTCCTTCGGATCTCTGCGACTGTTCTATGGCAATCGGTACGATAGCTGATGATCTCGCTGTTCCACCCCTCTTAACAACAAACTTCATCAATATAATCATCAAAAATAAAATTTCAGTCAGGCAGATAACCGGGTCAGAAAATCTTGTACGGTGGGCCGGATGTTTTGTGTTACGACGTTATTTTTGCAGTTCTCGCTAATTGTTCTCAATTGTTCACATGAACACAAGATGGCGGATGTGCGAAATATTTCACCGGCATTCTATATCTCTGAAACTATTAGCGGTATTACCCTGAAATTTTGTACGGAGATAAAGGGCACTAATGGAATGTCATCTATAACACCTTCAAAAACCGGTTAACTACAAAACGAACATGGCGGCCAAGCGAATTTGATAATTTTAAATAGACCTTTCTCGCGATTTAATGTTCCAAACTCAATGAAATCAGGTACAGGAAATGTTTATACACATCGTAATGCACTGATATCTAATTTAGTTCAATTGTTTACATAACCTCAAGATGGCGGCAAGGTATGCGTTTCCGGGAAGATGTCGTTGACCGAGTCAGGCCACAATCTCTCGCGGCCAAGCACGCACACAGCCTTCAAGCGCTGCAACTTTCACTCGTCCTCCCTGGCTAGCACACTAATGTATCCTCGTTTTCAACTACGACTTAAAAATTCATTCGGAGATGTGTCCGGATATGGGAGGGTTCGGATATCACAGGTCCGGATGTGACAGGTTGTACTGTACACTGGTTTTTCACATAACCATCCTTAAACGTTCTGTAGTTTTAATATACTGCAAACACCTCGTCTAATATAGGTCGCATTACATTATCGGTATAGTACAGTCGACTGATTAAGGTGAACTGTACTTAATTACATAAATTCGGGTTTAATAAAAATTTAATAATAATAATAATATTATTATTATTATTATTATTATTATTACTGTAAATATTGCCAATTCAAATAACAGTACAGTACGTATGTAGTTAGTTTTAGTTGTAAGCAGGTAGTTAGTTTGTCAATTAGATATATGTCATTGTTCATTAGACTGTGGTGTGTGAGTGTGTCTGGTAGCAGTTGCATTGTTTATTAGTTCTAGTTCATTGTTTCAGTAGACTGTGATGTGTGAGGGTGCATGTGAGTGTGCCTGTTGACAGACTGTTTTAGTGGTAGTATTTGTTGTTGGTGGAACTTAAGTTTTTTGTTAGTAGAGTTTTGGTATTTAATTGTTAGTACGGTAGAAGGTTAGTATTTTTGTTTAGTAGAATTGCTCTTTACTTATTCTGAAAGGGAGTAGCAGCCTTTCAGAATAAATCAATTCTTTACTAGTCTTATAGACGGTTAAGATATTGATAATATAAGCCAAATAATGGCTACACTGCGTCCTGCTGCACGGCTGAAAGCAACGGGAAACTACAGCCGTATGCTATTCCCGAGGATATGCACCTCTCTATGCATAATTACATGTGATGATGGCCTCCTCGCTTGTAAAATTTCAATCTGGAGGTAAACTAGTCCCCCGTTCGGATCTCCGGGTGGGGACTACTCGAGAGGGGGTTAACATCACAGAAGTGACAAAGAGGAAGTCTGACATTCTACGGATCGGAGCGTGGAATGTTAGAAGTCTGCTAGGAAGTGGAAGGTTAGAAAACTTAGAAAGGGAAATGGATAGGTTGAGGTTGGATTTGGTTGGGATTAGTGAAATGCGCTGGCAGGAAGAACAGGACTTTTGGTCAGGAGACTATAGGGTCATTAGCACTAAATCAAACAATGGCCAAGCAGGGGTTGGCCTCATATTGAGTAGGAAACTTGGACAGCGGGTGGAATATTATGAACAATATAGTGATCGGATTATTGTAGCAAAAATCAATACTAAACCTACCTGCACCACAGTGGTACAAGTCTATATGCCTACCAGTCAAGCTGATGATGAGGATGTTGAAAAGGTCTACGAAGAAATAGGCGAAATTCTGAGGTATATCAAGGGTGATGAAAATGTTATAGTAATGGGAGATTGGAATGCTGTGGTAGGAAAAGGGAGAGAAGGGAAGATAGTAGGAGATTTCGGATTAGGTGAAAGGAATGATCGAGGAAGCAGGCTGGTAGAATTCTGCACCGAGCATGAGTTGGTCATAGCTAACACCTTATTCAATAACCACAATAGAAGAATATACACATGGATGAGACCAGGAGATACAGGGCGTTACCAAATCGACTTCATTATGGTCAAGCAGAGGTTTCGAAACTAGATTTTGGAGTGTAAAGCATATCCTGGTGCTGACATAAACTCTGACCACAATCTGGTCGTAATGAAATGCAGTTTAAAGTTGAAGAAACTGAAGAAAAGTCAAAAGCCAAAAAAGTGGGCAATAGACAGACTGAAAGAGAAGGATGTAAACGAAAGATTCAAGAAGAGTATAAAGGAAGGACTAATGAAAAACCCTAAACAAACTTCAATTGCAGACGAATGGGCACTTTTGAAGAATGAAATAACAAAATCGGCAGAAGAAAACATTGGTAGGAAAGAAAGAATAGGTAGAAAACCGTGGATCACTCAGGATATACTAGAATTGATGGATGAAAGGCGGAAACACAAGAATGTAAGAGATGAGAAGGGGAAAGCAGAATACAGACGTCTGAGAAATGAGGTTAACAAGAAGTGCAAGGAAGCGAAAGAAGAATGGTTGAAAGAGAAATGTGCAGGTATAGAAAATTGTCTGAAATTAGGTAAAGTAGACACAGCTTATCGAAGGATTAAGAATACTTTTGGGGAAAAGAAGACTAAGTGCTGTAATGTTAAGGACACAAATGGAAAGCCTCTAACAGATAGGGAAGAAAAGGTTGAGAGATGGAAAGCTTACATAGAGGGTTTGTATAAGGGAAAGGAGATTGAGAATCATGTAATGGAAAGGGAGGAGGAAATTGATGAGGATGCGAAAGGAGATTTAATATTGAAATCAGAATTTGATAGCTCTTTGGAAGACTTAAGCAGGAACAAAGCACCAGGCATAGATGATATACCGATTGAGTTGCTACGCTGCATAGGAGATGAAGGTCTGATCAGGTTATTTCACTTGGTGTGTAGGATTTATGAGACAGGTGAGGTACCCCCTGATTTCAAGAAGAATGTAATCATCCCAATACCAAAGAAAGTGGGAGCTGTCAGATGTGAAGATTACCGTACAATCAGCTTGATTACTCACGCTTCAAAGATCCTGTCTAGGATAATTTACAAGAGGATTGAAAGCCAGATAGAAACGGAGTTGGGTGAAGACCAGTTTGGTTTCAGGAGAAATGTAGGAACAAGGGAAGCTGTACTAAGTCTTAGGCTGATTTTGGAAGGTAGAATAAGGAAAGATAAGAGAACGTTCATGGCTTTTGTAGACTTAGAAAAGGCTTTTGATAACGTTGATTGGACTAAATTGTTTGACATTTTGAAATCGATTGGAATAAAGTACAGAGATAGGAGGGTGATATACAATCTATACAGAAACCAGACAGCAGTCATTCGAGTTGAAGGACATGAGAGAGAAGCTGGTATTCAGAAAGGTGTAAGGCAAGGCTGCAACTTATCACCCATACTTTTCAATCTTTACATTGAACAAGCAATGAAGGAAATTAGAGAAAAATTTAAAGTGGGAGTGAAGATTCAAGGAGAAATAATTTCAACTCTGAGATTTGCTGATGACATCGTCATCTTGGCCGACAAGCCTGAGGATTTGAATGAGTTTTTGAATGGTATGGACTCCGTCTTACAGAAAGAATTCATGATGAAAATTAATAAATGTAAAACAAAAATACTGGAATGCAGCCGAAATAAATCAGAAACCTCTATGGAGATCAAATTGACAGGTGAAAAGCTGAAGGAAGTAGAAGACTTCTATTACTTAGGAAGTAGAATAACCAGTGATGGACGAAGCAAAGAGGATATAAAAAGTAGGTTGGCTCAGGCAAAGAAAGCTTTTCTACAAAAAAGGAATCTGCTGACATCGAATATAGATTTAGGTATTAGGAAGTCATTTTTGAAAGCCTTTGTCTGGAGCGTGGCGCTCTATGGAAGTGAAACTTGGACTATTGGTGCAGCAGAAAAGAGGAGAATAGAAGCATTTGAAATGTGGTGTTACAGGAGAATGATGAAGATCAGATGGGTAGATAGGGTTACAAACATAGAGGTATTAAGACGAGTGGGAGAGGAGAGATGTTTCTGGCGACTGCTAATGAAGAGAAGAGATAGGTTGGTAGGACACATACTAAGAGACCCAGGAATAGCAAGCTTAGTTATGGAAGGAAGGGTCGAGGACAAGAACTGTAGGGGTAGACCAAGGTTAGAATATGTTAAACAGATTGCCTCAGATGTAGGGTGTGGTAGTTATGTAGAGATGAAACGATTAGCTCAGGACAGGGAGGCATGGAGCGCTGCATCAAACCAGTCAAAAGACTGAAGACTCAAACAACATAACCCGAATGAAATCAACACGGCTATCCAACAGAATTTTTGCTTTTCTCCGTGAGAAAATGACAAAGGGGGCCTGGTTCATTGAAGTAGAGAAAGATCTGTTGGAGACTGGGATTACACGTGAAGATATCCAGGAGCGTGGCCCACTTAGGGATAAACTTCAGAAACATCGGAGTTTTCAACTTAAGCCGAAGCTAAAAACCGGGAAGGCGTGGATGACAGAGAGAAAGGTGCAACATCGATTGCGAATGAAGGAGTACTGGGCTAACATTAAAATGCAGAAAAAACAGTTGACATGACGTGGTCCTTAGTTGGCCGTAACGAAGGAAGAAGAAGAAGAAGAAGAAAAGAAAGTAAACAATTACAATGTCAACACAGTTAAGCAAAGAAAAAAAATCAAATATAAGAGGAAGTTAGCACATAAAATGTCACACATTTTCACTATTTACAGTTTCAACATCTTCAGGAAAGACACACATTTTTGTCGCTGGGCGCTCGAAGGTCCCTTTGGAAGTGCGAATGGTAGCGACTCGCACCAAGCCATCAGTTCCAGCTTGGGTATCCACTACAATCCCTGTCTGCCACACGAGAGGTGGCAAGATGTCTTCCTTCAGGAGAACCAGAGTTCCAGGTTGAAGGTTGACCCTTCCCGATGACCACTTGGTCCGCTGTTGGAGTTGAGACAGGTAGTCCCTTGACCACAGCTTCCAGATGCACTGCCTGCAACGCTGAAGTAACTGCAACCTGGACAGACGAGAACCGGAAACTGCAAGTAAGTCTGGCTCCGGGATGGTTGTGAGAGGTTCTCCAATCAAGAAGTGACCGGAAGTCAGGAAGGAAAAATCATCGGGATTATCAGAGAATTTACTTATAGGTCTTGAATTCAAGCATGCCTCAATCTGGACCAATAATGTGGCGAGTTCTTCGAAGGTCAGCACAAGATTACCTGCAACTTTCTTTAAATGAGTCTTTAGAGATTTTATGCCTGCCTCCCACAGCCCGCCAAAATGAGGCGCGTGGGGTGCAATGAAGTGCCACTGTATTCCGCACTGATATGCGAAGCCTTCAACTTTCCTTCGATGTATCTGCGATCTGAGGAGGGTGTAAGCTCTCGTAGCTCATTCCTTGCTCCCACGGAGGTGGTTCCGTTGTCACTGTATATGTTCCGGCATATACCCCCGTCGTGATGTAAATCTACGTAGAGCAACTAGGAACGCGTCAGTAGACAAATCAGAGAAAAGTTCAATGTGGATCGCCTTGGTCGCCATACAGACAAATAGAGGATGTAACATTTCACATTAAGTCTGCTCTTACGTGTCCCTTGTTTAAGGGAGGAGGTAGGGGAAATTTCATGTTGTTGTTGTTTGAGTCTTCAGTCTTTTGACTGGTTTGATGCAGCTTTCCATTCCTCTCTGTCCTGAGTTAAACGTTTCATCTCTACATAGCTACCACACCCTACATCCGAGGCAATCTGTTTAAACATATTCTAACCTTGGTCTACCCCTACAGTTCTTGTCCTCGACCCTTCCTTCCATAACTAAGCATGCTATTCCTGGGTGTCTTAATATATGTCCTACTAACCTATCTCTTCTCTTCATTAGCAGTCGCCAGAAACATCTCTCCTCTCCCACTCGTCTTAACACAATGCGGACGGGACCCGAGTTGACTCGTGTTTCGCTAGCCGAACGTTGGGGGCGGGACCCGAGTGAACTCGTGTTCACAGAATACGTACATTCTATCAGTGGCGATTCCTCCATGTAGGACGTGAGGATCATCCTACAGTCAGCTCTCAGCTGTAACTGTTTAAAAAAAAAGTTTTGTAAAATAGCCTTTGGGGCCACCTTGTGCGCCCTCTCGATATGCTCTGTCTCACTGTTACTATCAGTACTTGTAACTAGTTCTACATTTCACCCCTAGATGGGTGAAGTGTGACCATCACCACCCGGAGTAGAAAGCTGTGAGGAAGTAAGCCTTGCGTCCTCAAAGCACGTGTTTATAGCCTTAGAAATGTGTGGGTAGCCCCTGAGGGGGAAGGGGAAGGTTTGGTCTGTTTAATGGCATTCTGAGGACGTCGACTGAGATCCTCAAGTCTCGCTATTGGTTGAATTTTAAACCAACACCATAACGAATAGAATAAGAAGTGATTTCACTGGCCTAGTACGCCTGGTCCGCCGCAGCGCAGCGCTGGCTCCGATCTGTGATGTAAGTTAGCATTGGCGCTTACGAGACTTAAAACCTTGCGACCTGTTTTACATGTTAAAACACCGCAAGATATCCTCATAAGCGTTAATAAGTTTGACATCTCCTCTTACTTTACTGTGCCCAATAATAATTTAGTAAGTCGTCTCTTGTAATAGTCCAGTTTCGACAATAAGCGAAGACAAAGAGCAAGTTTAAAATGCAATTAGTTTTGCCAGCTATCGGTAAATTTTAAAAAAGAACGGAACAATTAACCTCGCTATCAGAAAGGATTTCTTCACATTGTTACACGTTTTACATTCCCTTAACAGACTTGCAACACAGACAAAAAAAAAGCCGTACGAACGCAACTTTCAACTTTACCGTAGATTACTATAAAATTCAATAATAACCATTAATTTCACTCCACAAACACCAAAATCAGTAAACTACCATCATTTCAGAAGAACTTAACATTAAACAGACATAGAAGGCATAGTCATGACCCCTTCATAGAGTAGGCTATTGTCTAAAACTGATCACGCCTCCTTCAGCATTACGGTACATATATGTTTTTTAACTCATTGTCTTTTTATTCTCATCCCTTTCTTCACAGAAGTAGTCTTTAATGGCATCAAGAGCATTTTATTTACACCATACTGGACAGATACTTAGGAAAATTAGGATTATATGTGGAACAGAATAGTCTTTCAATCGCCAGTTGGTTCTTGGGAGAAGTAATACTTCCTTCCCTTCTATCACAAATTTGTCAAATTTAACAATTAAATCTTCTGAAAAGTGAACATCACAGATGTAGGACTTTTCAGTAAGTTCCCTATCCTTCCCTGATATGGCCCCTTTGCACTTGATAAAACGTTCCTAATCTTTAGGAGGTTTGAAAAACCGTCTGACCTCTTTACAGTCCCTATAGCTAGATCTGCATCCTGGTACAAAAGAGCAAGGCATCTTCACTAATCACATTAAGCACTCATGAAAATGTAAGGGCTAAACTGCTGTTTACTTACATTAAATAACAATAAAATTAACACACGAAGATAACGTCAACACACGACAAGAAATTCAATTCCCTTTCAGTCAATGCTTCCTACATTAGCATTTCAGGTATTAATACTATGAAGTAATAGTGTAAGCACTTGTATATCAATAAACGTTTGCACAGAACACCACCAAAACACTCCGACCAATTAAATACTTAATAAATCGCACATAAACACACAAACATTAGTGGAAATCAACAATCTCAAATCGACTGTAGCGCTGCGTAGCGGCGAGTGCCAACCCGATCCGTATTCATTACATGCTATTGAGGGAGAAGAGATCACACTTTATATTCTATTCGTTATGCCAACACTACGGGCTTATTGGTTATGATTTTGCGCGGTCAGAATGGATAGTCTGTTTTCAGCGTGTGCACATCTTTGGAGTGGTATTCGATTTATTGTATTGTGTAATGTGTTCGTAATAGTGCTGTGCGACAGAATAACTGAGTCTAATATCTCAATTTGGCCCAGCTATAATAATTATCTTAGGTTAATAAGTAGCCTATCTTATTACGTCCTACACATTGTGAAAATTAGGAGTCGCCACTGCATTCTATGACATCTAACGGAACGTTCTGGAATTAATTATTGGTCAAGGTTGTTTGAACTTGCGTGCTGGATGGTTTGGGTATTCTTTACTGCTATTTCCCGATATTTTTCGGTTCATTTGTTTCGTTTCCCAACCTCTTGTTTACATGGTATAATAAGCCATGTGGTGGATAACATGGCGCTTTCCAGACTGGCCGTGAGTTTAGATGCAGACGAGATTTTTAACGAATTGTATACGGATAAGTATTCAGATTGCCCAGGTGACGTTGAAGATCGCGAGTTCGATTTTGAAAGCTCTTCAGACGAAAGTGTCTCGGGTGACAATGATGATATACGCCCTCCAAAACAACGTGAAGAAGCGGCGGCCGAGAGCGAGGCTGAAAGTGATATAGTGAGTGTAAATGGAAGTGATATTTCTATTTCTACAAATGAATGGGTTGAAAATAGTAGTGCGCCGACTTTAGAAGATTTCCCTGGAGTTCCTGGTATAACGCTAAGATCCGATAATCCTCAAAACATTGACGAAGTAGTAGGCCTTTTTTTAGCGTATGGCTTTTAGTGCCGGGAGTGTCTGAGGACATGTTCGGCTCGCCAGTTTTGTAGCTGCTTCGAGACGGACACCCAATGGGTGAGCTACAAGTACCGTTGGGGAGGAAAGTTGGAAGGGAAGGGCGAGGAGTTGGAAGGTAGCGGCTGTGGCCTATAGTTAGGGACCAACCCCGGCATTTGCCTGGAAGGAAGATGGGAAACCACAGAAGACCATCTTCAAGGTTGCCGGCGGGGGGATTCGAACCTCCTCGCCTCCCGGATGTGAGCGACTGCCATTAGTCATGCCGTAACGACCACGGCTAACTCACCCGGTTGTAGTAGGCCTAATTTTCGGAGATGATTTTTTTGAACTTGTTGCCGAGCAGACGAACTTGTATCACCGGTAAACAGCTTCATCACACAAATTGTCCCCTAAAAGCTTGAAGTGGACTGATGTAACCAGTAGTGAAATACGCAAATTTTTTGCTTTGTTTATATTGATGGCACAGGTACGAAAGTCATGTTGGAAAGACTACTGGCCAACTGATCCCCTAATTGAAACTCCCATATACTCCAAAACAATGAGCAGAAATAGATTCGAGCAGATCCTCACATTCCTTCATTTCAGTGACAACAGTCAGGCCACACCTGATACAAATTATTTATTGGCTGAGGAATAACCCACCCACCAAGGGAAGATGATTAAGAGAAGGAAGTAGATTTGGGATTGGAAAAGAAGGATAGAAAAATAGGAGGAGAGTCCCACAAAAGTTATGAAGTTTAGCTTTAAACACACTTAAAGGTGGTTGCCACCGAAAATCCGCTTTCGGATACCTAAAATGAGTAAGGACTTGGTCTAAGCTGACGAGAAACACAGATAGAACTTGGGCGGTTTGCAACAGAGTGGCTTTCGTATAATCCCTCTCAAGCATATATAAAACTACTATGGGGAAGAGTGATGGTCTGGCAAGACTGAGAGGAACAAACTTACTGTATGTCTTCTCAAAGAAATTGGGTTTTTCAAAGTAATTCGAAGAATGCCAATGATTTAACTCAGGTTTGGTATTTTCAATTTCCAAAATTATGGAGTTCCTGTAAGGGCGACCAAGTGTCTCTAAGAAGAAAAATGATAAATGATTATGCCTTATGGAGTAATCTTGGTAAATGAACCAATGGTTGCATTGGAAAATGGCTAAGCTTTTACTCAGCGAGGAGCCGGCTAAAAGTTTAGACAAAAAGAAACACTTATCTTTTAGAAAACTGACCATAAGTTTTCGGAGAGGATCTCCACAAGCAGGTAGCTGGCTTAGCGAGCTTTACTTGCCTTACTGGCCAATTAGAATTAGCTATTAAAGCTAAAAAGAACTTTAGTGAGGTGAAAATTAAGAGTTCTTGCTCAAATGCAACAAAGGGGAAAAGCCCTATTAATGATTTTAATGTCATTAAGTGAGGAGAGTCAAGGTAGATAGGATTTTGCCTAAACTTTGTATTCGTAAATGAAAAAGCGAAAGGATACGCTTCATTTATTTTACAATTACAAGAAGTTTGAAAAAATTAACAATTATGTAATATAATTTAGACAAACAGTTCATTTGAACTTTTTAACAAATGGGGTCGCAGACCTCTCAACATTAAATGTTTGCTCCAGGCAATTGACGATTTACAAGGTTTCAAACCTTACATGTTTCTAAAATCTTTATAAGATTTAAACAAATAAACAATGAAGTAATTAAAGTTGGAAAGTGAATTGTAGTACAAAGAGTGTACCTTAAGAAATTCTTGAGAGAATGTTCTAGAGAAAATGACAACTTCGAATATAACAATAATAAAAACATGAAAAATAAGATAGAAGTTCCTACAACTTCTTATATTTATACAGAATTATTATATGAGAATTATACAAAAGAAGGCAGGTCACTTACTGTGAAACCTGAAGAAAGTGAAAAGGAAAGTTCTAGACTTCCCAAGTTTGAGCAGGAATCACTAGCCAAATGGGACAGTTTCCATTTCGTGAAACCTGAACATGACTCGCTCAAGAGTTTAAAGAAATGTTTTCCCTGAATATAGGAAAGGAACAATGTGATTTGAAACTTGTATCACACAAGCAATTATGCAGAATTTAATTAATGTTAAACTAGCAAAGTTGGAAGGGCACTTCGTGAGTGACACCTTATAGAAAGTTACAATTTTATTAATAATGGTGGTTAGTAGAAGGTTGAGGAAAGATCATTGGGATATAGGATCAATGTTCATGGCCGTATTTAATGTAAACGGACGAGCGCGACGCGGTAGAAACGTGGAGCAAGCACTGGTTATCACTGTAGTCTATAAAGATGGATGCAAAGTTCACTATAGAAACACTGAAGTTTATGAGAAAGAAAGTTATTGCAATTATGGAAATAACTGATTGCACTATATAGGTGAGAGTCTATTTCTTGAAGAAGTTGTGATTTACAATTAAATGCGCCATAGAATGTTCCAACGGGGGAAGAAAGTTCGCTATTGCAGTAATTTAAGGAAGATTCCTCATTTTAACTAGTATTTTCACAAGTGCGTGAAAAATACTTGACGGCAAGACTCGCAGATAGAGTACAAGATCTCAAAGGTTCCAGAACGACCTTAGCAGAAAAATGGGGTTGAGAAAATCCAACGGAGGAACTAGCTTTATTATTATAGACAGCGGGTATTAGATAATATCCCACGTAGCGAGAGGATTTCTCATTTGAATAGCTTAAGAAAAGCTCTTTTTAGTAAGGTTGGCTTATACAAGCAAAAGCTCAACATGGCAAATCCCACGAAGAATGATTTTTGCCCCAAAGTATATAATTTCACACTGTCTATAAAATATCATTAAAGCACTTGGAAGTTAAAACCATGAAGATGAGGTTAAAACTTTTAAAATGGTACTTATCTTGATTTCATGTTGAAGTCGAAGTTTCCGTTGATGACTACCTAGCCAACATGGCGTAGAAGAGTGTGTGCCTCTTGGTTTGAGGAAGCTAGCTCGAGAGGAGCTTTGACTGATCGAGTCAACTGCCGACTGAGAAGTGAGACCTGCTCAACGGAGCACGGAGGGATCAAGGAAGGGGAAAAGAGTGGGGGGTAGGAGACAAAAGGAGAACATATAAGCATTGCCAACTTTAAAACAAAAAATTGATCTCTTGCTGAGCCGGTCTTCAAAGAGTTGATAACAGATGATACTAGCGCAGCATGGTGAGTAAAGAAGTAGACGTAGTCCTCTTGCTCATGGAGATAATAGCTGGCGATGGCAGTAAAATCTGGTAGCCAGATGGAGAAGGAATTCCTCTTGCGCGAGGAAGAGTTGAAGAGCTTCAGAGATTCGCTGTTATATGACGCTAGGTGGGTCATAGAATATATATCTGGAACAGACTCATACAAAATATAAGCGACCTGAACCCCTAAGAGAGAACAAAAAATCACTGTTGGTGTTTGACAAAGAGGAAGGAAAGAACATGCAAAAGCATTGAAAATTATAATCTCTGGTACCGTGTATTCCAAGAATGCACCAAGCCTATCTTATTACGTCCTACACATTGTGAAAATTAGGAGTCGCCACTGCATTCTATGACATCTAACGGAACGTTCTGGAATTAATTATTGGTCAAGGTTGTTTGAACTTGCGTGCTGGATGGTTTGGGTATTCTTTACTGCTATTTCCCGATATTTTTCGGTTCATTTGTTTCGTTTCCCAACCTCTTGTTTACATGGTATAATAAGCCATGTGGTGGATAACATGGCGCTTTCCAGACTGGCCGTGAATTTAGATGCAGACGAGATTTTTAACGAATTGTATACGGATAAGTATTCAGATTGCCCAGGTGACGTTGAAGATCGCGAGTTCGATTTTGAAAGCTCTTCAGACGAAAGTGTCTCGGGTGACAATGATGATATACGCCCTCCAAAACAACGTGAAGAAGCGGCGGCCGAGAGCGAGGCTGAAAGTGATATAGTGAGTGTAAATGGAAGTGATATTTCTATTTCTACAAATGAATGGGTTGAAAATAGTAGTGCGCCGACTTTAGAAGATTTCCCTGGAGTTCCTGGTATAACGCTAAGATCCGATAATCCTCAAAACATTGACGAAGTAGTAGGCCTTTTTTTAGCGTATGGCTTTTAGTGCCAGTTTTGTAGCTGCTTCGAGACGGACACCCAATGGGTGAGCTACAAGTACCGTTGGGGAGGAAAGTTGGAAGGGAAGGGCGAGGAGTTGGAAGGTAGCGGCTGTGGCCTATAGTTAGGGACCAACCCCGGCATTTGCCTGGAAGGAAGATGGGAAACCACAGAAGACCATCTTCAAGGTTGCCGGCGGGGGGATTCGAACCTCCTCGCCTCCCGGATGTGAGCGACTGCCATTAGTCATGCCGTAACGGCCACGGCTAACTCACCCGGTTGTAGTAGGCCTAATTTTCGGAGATGATTTTTTTGAACTTGTTGCCGAGCAGACGAACTTGTATCACCGGTAAACAGCTTCATCACACAAATTGTCCCCTAAAAGCTTGAAGTGGACTGATGTAACCAGTAGTGAAATACGCAAATTTTTTGCTTTGTTTATATTGATGGCACAGGTACGAGAGTCATGTTGGAAAGACTACTGGCCAACTGATCCCCTAATTGAAACTCCCATATACTCCAAAACAATGAGCAGAAATAGATTCGAGCAGATCCTCACATTCCTTCATTTCAGTGACAACAGTCAGGCCACACCTGATACAAATAGGCTTCACAAAGTTAAGTTCAGCCCCTTTTAGATTATTTCCTGCCAACATTTCACACACTATACAAACCCAAACAACAACTGTCATTGGATGAAGGAATGATCCCATGGAGAGGGTGCCTCAAATTTGGGACATATAACCCAGGAAAGTTGACCAAGTATGGTATTTTGGTGAGAATGGTTTGTGAGAGTGACACAGGTTATATCTGCAATATGGAGATATATACAGGAGAGGGAAAGAAACTGGAAGAGACAATTTTATCAGTCATGAGGCCTTTCCTTGGTATGTGGCATCACACATACCAAGATAATTATTATAATAGTGTGTCCACATCTCAAACCCTTCTTCAACATAAAACTCGAGTTTGTGGCACAATTAGGGAGAATCGTGGTTTGCCAGGAGAAGTGAAATTTAGATCTAAGGAACTGAAAAAAGGGGAGATGACTTTTGTACGGAAAGGGGAGGTCCTGCTCGTAGTTTGGAAGGACAAAAGAATTGTTAGAATGGTATCTACTATCCATGATGCCACTATGGAATGTACTGGTAAACGGGACAGAAAGACTGGGCAGGTTGTTATGAAACCGAAGTGTATAATTGAGTACAATATGTACATGAAGGGGGTTGATCGAGCAGACCAGTTCTTGGCTTATTTTACTCTCCTGCGTAAGACGATCAAGTGGAGCAAGAAAGTAGGGTTTTATTTAGTGAACTGTGCATTATTTAATGCATTTAGGCTGTATTGTGCCTCGAACAGTCAGAAAAAGTTGAGGTATAAGCAATTTCTGATGGAAGTGGCCAGAGCCTGGATGACTGAAAATCGAGGTATTTCTGTTCCTCAACCATCCACTTTGTCGAACCTGTCCAAGAGGGCACCAAGTAAGGACCCTCCTGGTAGGCTTTCAGGGCAGATAAAGGACCACATTCTATTTGAAATTCCAGCTACAGGACTGAAAAGAAATCCAATAAGAGTGTGCAGAGTGTGTTCCAGTAATGGCAAACGAAGTGAAACAAGGTACACTTGCAAAAGTTGTTGTGTGCCCCTTCACAGAGGTAATTGCTACACAGCCTACCACACAAGGAAACATTATTAGGACTATTGCAGCAGACTTCCAGCAAATTTCACCAAAATCAGTACAAGGCTAGTAGAGCTAGGCCCATTTGTTTATGTGCATGCGCTGTAGCACTAAGTTACTCAGAAAATGGCCAGCCACAGGGGTTGAGCAGTGTGATGACCACCCGGTCAGCAATCTTAATACCTCTTCGTTTGTAACCCTATCTACCCATCTGGTCTTCTTCATTCTCCTGTTACACCACATTTCAAATGCTTCAATTCTCCTCTTTTCTGCTGCACCAATAGTCCAAGTTTCACTTCTGTAAAAATTGTATGCAGTTTCAATATTATAATCCCAAAGTTTCATTGCTGTACCTCAATTCTAAGGGCGTCAAAAAATCGAAATGTTATGGCACCACGCCCCCTATTTTGCTGTCACCAGTACAGCTGGACAGGAATCCGTATATATCTTGCCACTCTGGCCGTCATTGCGAGGAAATGTTTGATGTTATTGTTCAGAAGTCTGTGGACAAGATGTCGGCTGTTCCGGATCTTTGTTGTTGAGTAACCATGGATACCACGACGTTAATAAACGTGTGTTACCTGTGATAAGCGTCTCGGTCGAATATTTATTTCCAGTTTTTGATTAAGTTTTATAGGCTACTAGTTTTTAACGTAAATATGGGGTGAATAAGTGGTAGAGTGTTTAAAAGAGTGGACAGGAATAGGATTCAACGTGCAGGTACCGGTACAGTGAAGGAATTGTCCCGCAAATTTTGAATAGCAGTGCATCTACCCAAAAATAACAGTGAGGGTATTTTACCTGACATTAGCTCCGAAGAAACTTCTAATACACACATCAAAAAAAGTTTTGCATCACCTCGGTTCCAAGAGTTCCGGAACCGTTAAATACAAAGGGAATAGAGATCAACACAAACAACATTTCAGCTCGTTTTATTGCTCATGAGACCCACACATTGCATGTTGTACCATCATACAGCTAGACTTTCAGCATTTGTGGTCCAGATTGCAGTACACACCACAACCTCTAATACCCAGTAGCACGTCCTCTTGCATTGATGCATGCCTGTATTCGCCGTGGCATACTATCCACAAGTTCATCAAGACACTGTTGGTCCAAATTGTCCCACTCCTCAACGACAATTCGGCGTAAATCTCTCAGAGTGGTTGGTGGGTCAAGACGTCCATAAACAGCCCTTTTCAACATATCCCAGGCATGTTCGATAGGGTTCATGTCTGGCGAACATGCTGGCCACTGTAGTCGAGCGATGTCGTTATCTTGAAGGAACGCATTCACAAGATGTGCACGATGAGGTCGAGAATTGTCGTCCATGAAGACAAATGCCTCTCCAATATTCTGCCGATATGGTTGCACTATGGGTCGGAGGATGTCATTCAGGTATCGTAAAGCCGTTTCGGAGCCTTCCATGACCACCAGTGGCGTACGTCGGCCCCACATAATGCCACCCCAAAACATCAGGGAACCACCACCTTGCTGCACTCGCTGGACAGTGTGTCTAAGACGTTCAGCCTGACCAGGGTGCCTCCAAACACGTCTCCGACGATTGTCTGGTTGAAGGCATATGCGACACTCATCGGTGAAGAGAACGTGATGCCAATTCCGTGGGGTCCATTCAGCATGTTGTTGGGCCCATCTGTACCGCGCTGCATGGTGTCGGGGTTGCAAAGCTGGACCTCGCCATGGACGTCGGGAGTGAAGTTGCGCATCATGCAGCCTATTGCGCACAGTTTGAGTTGAAACACGACGTCCTGTGGCTGAACGAAACGCATTATTCAGCATGGTGGCATTGCTGTCAGGGTTCCTCCGAGCGGCAATCCGTAAGTAGCGGTCATCCACTACAGTAGTAGCCCTTGGGCGGCCTGAGCGAGGCCTGTCATCGACAGTTCCTGTATCTCTGTACCTCCTCCATGTCCGAACAACATCGCTTTGGTTCACTCTGAGACGCCTGGAAACTTCCCTTGTTGAGAGCCCTTCTTGACACAAAGTAACAATGCGGACGCGATCGAACTGCGGTATTGACCTTCTAGGCATGGTAGAACTACAGACAACATGAGCAGCGTACCTTCGTCCTGGTGGAATGACTGGAACTGATCGGCTGTCGTACCCCCTCCGTCTAATAGGCCCTGCTCATGCATGGTTGTTTACATCTTTGAGCAGTTTTAGTGACATCTATGAACAGTCAAAGGGACTGTATCTTGGATACAATATACACAGTCAACGTCTATATGCCGGAGATCTGGGAACCGAGGTGATGCAAAACTTTTTTTGATGTGTGTAGTTGTTTCAGATTGATAGACATCGAACTACTTAGTTATTGTGGTTTTATGGGGCGGAACTACGAGGTCATTCGTGTAGCAATTCATAGCAGCTGTACATGTGCCAATTGTGGTTCAAAGTATATGAAATTGTATGACGATGGTACAGAAAGGATTGACATCGTTAGTATACTACATGTTGTTTATGAGGAGTGCAAAGCAGACAGTAGGTTTAAAGCATCCCTTATAAACAAATAGGTTTATGATGCTTACATTAGATTTTGGTACGGGATGAGGTGCCTAGGTGTGGGAAGGGGAGCTAATTTATTTTGTGGCTTGATGAATATGCTACCACCTGTCAATAGGTTTACAAATCTCAACACAAGATTGCTAATTTCCTTGGAAGAAGTTGTCAAAACAAACTTACTAGCTGCAAAGGAACTAGTAGAAGCAGAAGATGATGAGTATGAATATGGCCTGCACTGAACACTCCAGCTCTAGGTATTGCATTGTAATATGAAGATAAAACTTCAAATTAAGTTTCCCGTAAATGACATTTTTTCACTTATGAGGTGCATTTTCTCAGACATTACCGAATATAAAGCAACGAAACTTGGTAGTCTCCTTCTAAATAGGACTGTCCACAATACAATGCACCAGAATTTTAATTTGTGGCCTATTATAGAAGTTATGAAATGGATAAGAACATTTTCATGCAGTTTTTTGTAATAATATTTTTTTTATTTTTTTTATTTGAGTAATTTAAATGGTATCAAAATTCTGTTGCACAGGATTCTAAGTAGAGCCTTTTTAAATCTGTGATAAAAATATCAGAAAAAATACCCAGTAGTTCTGCAGAAAATGCACCTTAAAAATTCAGGAAGAGTAAAATAAATATTTTTTGTATTAAGATTCTATGATCATATTGAGTTACAAATACAATGCAATATCAAGCAGCATGTTGACAACAACCATACACAATATGAACTAAATATCTCTATAAATGTAGAAGTTATGGACATTTATCTACGGCCATGTTTTTTACCTACATCCTCCCTTAATGTACAGTGGCTTCGATGGCGTAGTCGGTAGCATGCTGAGCTTCTATGCCCAAGATAGCGGGTTCAAACCCGGCCGAAGCCGTCGGATTTTTTAACCTCCTCTGTCCCAGCATCCCCTACAGGGGACATAAAACTTAGTAAGATTTAAAAAAATCTGCTGGCAAGTTGTCTGCGTTGGTAACAGCCGCATGTTGTTCAGCGCTTACAAGATAGATGGCAGCATCGGCTGGAGCTATAATCAGTCTCTCAAGCTTTCTCCTTGTGCACCATATGACAGTTACAAAATGGCTTCCTCGGGGAGAAGGCGTTTGGCTGCATCTGATGCAAGTAAGTATTTTATTGTTCTTTTATGTGTACAATTTTAAAGGTTTATTTTATCAGACCCTGTTCTTAAATCATCTAAGTTTAGGATTAAAGTAAAATAATAAAGAAAATTAATATTTTTCCGTCTGCACCATGCTGTCAAACTTGGATGTCCCCTATAGGGGACACTGGTTCTTAACACTATAAATATTTTAATATTTACCTTTATTTAGAATAGTAATAGCTGAGTGATTTGGGCATTGAAATACTTTTGTTTACCGCCAGAATTCAGTACATTGTCACCTCTTAACCACCACGAACGCTTTTGGGCGTACGGTAGGACAGTAGGCCTAGTTCGTTTCATTGTCGTCCTACCTTTTGTATTGTTATAGCCTATATTTTTTCAAACATTTAAAATGTTTTGAGTACTAATTTACTTTTTAGTTTCAGATGCTTTTATCGAGTTCGTAAATAATGAATTGGATGGAGATGTTTCCGATCTTGAACTCAGTGATGATGATGAAGATGATGATCCTACATATCAAGGAAATGGAGGTGAAGAGGATTCGTGCAACAACGAATCTTCTGACGAAAGTGAATGTAATAGACCTACTGATAATATAGCGGGTGGTCCTGATACCCCCAGGAGACTATTTTGGAAGAAGACTATGTCATTCTTTTCGCTCCCTCCAGCTCCTGAACCTACTGAGATGCCAGTGAATGGTGTCAATTTTCCACCTGAGGAATATGTTAGTGAATACATTCCGAATGACATTCTCGAGACCTTATGTACCTGTACAAATCAGAGATACTTGTCAGATACTGGAAAAACTCTCAACTACACTGTAAAAAAAATCAAGATTTTCATAGGTGTGACAATTGCCATGTCATATTTAAAATTTCCAATAATAGCTATGTATTGGGCACAAAATACCAGAATCACAACAGTTGCAGATAACATGACAAAAAATAGATATCTTCTTCTTAGAAATAACCTAAAACTCTGTGATGATGCTCAAGTGTCAGATGAGGAGAAGAAGAATAATAAATTCTGGAAAATTCAACCTTTGATCCAGACAGTGTTGAACGGGTGCCGGCTCAATCCAAGACCTACACAAGTTTCTATTGATGAATAAATGATTCCGTTCTGGGAGCATGTTTCTGCTCGTCAATTTGTAAAGGGTAAACCCAAACCCTGTGGCCTAAAGAACTTTGTTGTAACTGCTCCAGATGGTCTTCCTTTAGACTTTTTCCTTTATCAAGGAAAGGGAGACACAGTGCTCAATGATGATAGCTGCAAGGATCTAGACATTGGGGGAAAGGCAGTGATGAAGTTAGCAACAACGCTTCCGCCTGGAGTTACAATTTATATGGATCGATACTTTACTTAAGTGAATCTTCTTGATGCTCTTCATATACATGCTGAGGCTCAAGGAACAGGTACGATACAAAAATCCAGGATATCCTCAAACTGTGAGTTGAAGTCTGACCTAATCATGAAAAGAAGGACGAGGATCCATAGATCAGGCAGTCAGGAGTGATGGACAGATTGCCATAGTGAAATGGTTTGATAATCGTCCAGTCACGCTAATATCCAGCAAAGAGGGAGCAATTCCAATAGATCAGTGCCGTCGTTGGTCCAAAAAAGACAAAGAATATATCAATGTAAATCGGCCATTACCTGTCAAATCCTACAACAACAACATGGGTGGTGTGGATTTCCTGGATCGTGTTATAAGTTTTTACAGGATTTGTGCACGAACCAGGAAATGGACGATTCGTATGGTCATGCATCTCATTGACTTTGCCCTTGCTGCAGGATGGAAAGAGTATAGGCGAGACCAGGTAGCTTTACAGACTGCCAAAAAAGACACACTGGACTACTTGCAGTTCAGAGAGAAAATTGAAGATCATTTCATTTATTCGACTACACCAGTTGTGACCTCAAATGATGAAGACTCTGATTATGAGCCTGCACCAAAACGTTACAAAGCAAGAGTTTCTCACCCCCCAGACCAATTAAGAACAAAAAATGTTTGTCACATACCAGAGTTTCCATCCCCTGTGACGAAGAACAGATGTCGGCTTCCCGGGTGTTCAGCCAACAAGGCCCGTGTTCGCTGTTCAACATGCAAATTCTTCCTATGCCTCCAGGATACCAGATACTGCTTTCAACTCTATCATGAGTGATAGTCACACACACTCTTGACAAATATATCACGAGTGTTAACGTGTATATGAAATTTTAAGCATCAGGAACTAATATAAAAAATGCGACCGCCAGAAAACTACATCAAATAATTTTCAAAAACTGAAACATGATTGATTTTCTTATAAAATATGCTGTTCATGTTTATAAGCATACAATACAAAGGGATTGTTGATTAAATAATGAAAAAAGTATCAATAAAGTAAAATATGTACTAGTAATATTTTTTACACCTTGGAACCCAATGTCCCCTGCAGGACACATGGCATACTGAGATAAGATAAGCTTCAAAAAAAATTCAATGTTTTAATTGTTTTTCAAGCTTCTATAGGATGAGAATATATGAAAATTATGAAAATTGGTGACATTTATTTTTCCTGGGACTGAGGAGGTTAAGAGCGTTAAAAATCCCTCAGTATGCCTTCCTTCGGAGGGGAAGTAAAGCCGGCGGTCCCATGTCATAGATTTATGGCATGTTAAAGATTCTTCCACTAATTGCACCTGTGTGAAGCTAAATTGGATAGGTTAAGAATGTAAACAACGCTCTTAGGTTTCTATGTTCGTTGCCAAGAGCCGACTGCGGCGGCGTCTAGTAGCTCAGTTCTGAACTTGGCCTAGTAGTCGTTGACGGTGGCGCTTGGCGGCAAAAGTAGGAACTATTTGAAAAATTCTTAGTTGCAGTACTTAAATTAACAAACAGATAACACACATTAATACAGTCATCACAATTAACACCGGTTATCAGACAGATTCTACACACAACCAAAGTACACGGGGCTACATGACCGCGTTGTCGCAGCCCCTAAACTTAAGAACCAACCAACCAACCAATGTACAGTGGACCCCCGTAGTCATTCCACAGTTAGGAAACGGTCTGTTGGGTTCTACCCTGTGGATTGGGAGTTGGCCCATGAGTTGGGTTGATGAGCTTGCCTTCCACCGGTAGCAGGGGCGACAATTGTGCGTGATGAGCCGAATGACGGACTTGCCATTTGGTATTGTGCCCGTCAGAGGAGCTGCCAGGACAGCCAACAACCGAAATGACTTCCCTAACATCTCATCCGCCGGACCTAATTGCCGAGAGGATCAGGTGAACTTCCAAACAGGCCAAAGCGGCACGAGAATCCATCATCCACGGGGATCGTGGTACATGGTGACAAAGGTCATAGACTGCCTAAGGAAAGGTTCACCTTAAGAGCTAGACTGAGAAAAGAAACATCCAGACTTATATAAAACATCGTGAAGATTTATTTTAAAATCATCAAACCCCTATCCTAGTTCGGAGGGTTTCCATCGGCTAATCCGCAAGCTAATAAATAATCAAAAATAAAGAGCTGATCCCTACCTGAGAAGTTACAGTAAACCCTCGCGAAAGATCTATCTCACAATAATTAAAGCAACAACAGCAACACTAGGAAAAATGGTACGGCAAAAAAAACCTAGGTCAAGTTACAAGATCAAGCTAATATCGGAATTTACATTTAACAGGGCAGCAAGACAAATCTGAATTAGGATGATACCATTTCCACATTTACATTTAATATTAATTCATCTAGCTAAGTCCTACCAATTAATTACAAAATTTACGGCGGTGACGTCCGTAATATCAAACAATTACAATCAAAGCTATGTGACAAGCCATAGAAAAATTATCTAAGACACTCTTACAAACTGGGTGCTAATCAGTACACAAAAGGTGACATAGAGGATTTGTACACTTTTACATCAATAAATCAATAAATACAAGACCACAGTTTTATTCAAAGCCTACCTACACCTTGGTTTACTGTTTGTAAGCCATAGTCATTTAACGTGTGTAATTAAGGTGACGACTGCGTAGTGAAGACTACGTCTAACATCGTATGGCCTGCGCTCCACCAGCTACGAACTAAAGGTTCGAGCAAGCCTCTGTTGCTACAAAAAGTGTCAGCTGTCCTAAAGTCATTTCCTCCAGGAAATACTTTCATTGGCACGGCTATGTCAGCAGGTTCCAAATGCAAATGAGCAAGGCTAAATAGAAAGGATTCGTTAGTTATATTTTGTTTATCAAAATTATGCGTTTTATTATTAAGATGTCGGTTTAAATTATCGTTGGTTTATGGCGAATAACAGCTGACTAGCCTGGCACAGAGCGTCTCTGAGAGATCATCTCTGCCATAGAGCCTCGACTCAAAAGTCGGAATACAATCAACGAGCAATAACAACTCGGACACACAATAACACAAGTTACCAGCGGCGCACAGCTCGCGTTCAATAACTCTGGGACGGGCCTGGACACATCAGTTACCCTCCTTAAATATCTGGTCGACGGGAACAGTCCCGGACATGGTACACAAAATACCTTCACACATGAAAAAACCCTCATCACGGGGCTAGCCTCCAACATAAAATAAGAATCCTGACATAACTGTATTCGTCGAAACAACGGTACACGCAAAAGGCGTTTAACTAACAAATGACAATCTAAAAAACATGTGAGAAGATACAGAAATGGACTCTGGGTTCCATGAGCTATCAATGCAATGAAAAATAAATGAATGCTACAAGTATTCTGTCCTGTGTTAACATAAGTCTGTCTCACTTGAAAGCAAGCGCTCTCACTCGTGCGCTGGGAAATATTCACAAACCTGTCTGAGTCACAGCAAGTTGCAGGCTCCCTGCACTATTAGACACAACACGTTGACTGGGCCGGCAATTCAGGCAAGAAAATAACTATGAAACTGGCCTCATAATAATACCTTTACCATAGGTTATAAACATCAAAGAATGTGTGCATTAAGAGCACGCTATAAAGCTGAATACAAACATATAACTCTGTCTTTCATAGCAAAGACGTTTAAAAGATAGCAATGTCACTCATTGCTGGAGCTCTTTGCTCTCAAAGATAAAATACTTCATTAGTCTCTTGTATCAAACATTCAAATAATCACGTGTCATCACACTTGACACAAACAAAATAATATTTTGGCGCAAACTCCACTCTGCTGGATTTGCTTAATGATACGTTGGGAACTGGGTTCGATGCTAGGCTACAACGAAACATCCCTTTTACTTGCAAGGTCTAAACTTGACCTGGATGGCTTCTGAGCACATCCTGAATGAAATATAAATGCAGTTACAAAACTGGTAATTACAGTCGATTACCTAAATGATACGACTTCTCTAATGAAGTCAGGGGCGTAACATTGACTGGCTGCTATGAGTGCAGTTAAAGAATTATGATCATGGCATCAGTTTGCCGTAACAGGAGTCTGCTAAGACTCGAAAATCATCCCAGATAGGGTTAAACAAAGTAGCCTTGGAATGACTACGGTCACGTTTAGCAATAGACAGGAATTGGCGTCCTATGACGTCCATCAGGTTGCACCAGGGTTGAACAAAATGTCAAACCCATGGGTGGCTCACAATCACTGTGGATAAATAACATCTAGTTATACTAATTACATTCCCTACCTATGAAATGGCTGTCACTAAGTTCGGCTGATTTACAATCTACACTAATCTAAATATACCACCAATGACTAGAACAAAGAAGGGTTGTACAAACTCACGATATGAAGGAGCCCACACTTAGCTCTCTGTCCAACGGCAAGGGTTGAACAAAAGCACCTCTGGCTTTCAGGATTGGCATCGTCCGTATCAGAACTTCCATCTTGGCTCTCCTAAAGACCACGGTTCGGTCTGTCCCTGTAGTTGACATCGTGAATGGGTTGGACATGCCTAGGAAAGGCATCCTCGATTCCTTCCTTCTCGTTCGACGTTCTTGAAGTTCCAAATCATGCTCGTTCCATCCGAGACATCTCCCTCATACCATAACGGTACTTAGCCCATTGTCTCCGACTCGAACATGGTGTTATAAATGTCGAACACGTGGTCGGTAATATTAGACATCATGTATTTCATTAGTACTTGAAATTGCGGTGTGCTTTGTAGCTATCACAGGCGTTACACATATATCTAGCAACACAGCCTCTACACTTTGCAGATATCATTAATAAATGGTCATGCACTGATCTGCTGGTTCACACATGCACAGACTCTACTTTTGCAATCACGTGGCATCCGTGAAATTGGCGTCGAATTCATGCGGATAAATCCACTGCAGTAATTTATATACGATGCGTATTCAGTGTAACACTCGTTTAATGCAACGTTACCACGATTACATGTATATTTAACACTAGGCTTCAGCCCTCCACAAATCACGTGGGTACAAAAAAATGTGGTGCTACAGAATCGTAGAAAATTCACAATATGTTTCAAATAAGTTCACAATGCTATTTGTGATGATCACTACACTTTACAAATCGTGATGCACAGTACGATGGTGCTCGATGACACTTGATAAAAATTCCTCGCTATAAAGCGGACTTTTCCCACGTCTTACACAACGGGTATTTCAACACGCCTCCACCGGGTGGATTCTCAAGACGTAGTGCACGGAACTGCGTTCCTCGTGGAATCAAGTCGTCAAACTAAGTCGTTGAGCGACTATTTACATCCCTTCTTGCGTATCTGCAATGGTATTACCGTACCTTAAAGTGAAAAAACATTCTCCAAAATGTTTCAAAAATACTGAATGACGAAATGGAATATTCTGAGTCTCGTAGAAAGGTAAAGTTGATTAATAAGACCTCAGATAAATAATTAGCCGACTTCATCAAAGTCAAAAGAGCGATCCTTCGCTACTCCAAAGAGAATAGTATAAGCTCTCAGCTTCTGGTTGCTTTCTGGGTGTGTTCAAAGGTAATACATCCCATCATAAATTTGTTGTCATGAAAAATATCACATGAACATTAGCTCAGCGGGTTCAGTATCCAATATCGTTGTCGGATATTTGCAAGCAGGAGTTGGGGTCCAGCATGCAAAAGTCGCATGTGCTCACACATGACAAACAATCTAGTCACATGATGATTAGGGGGTAGAATGACGGGATGTTTCTGGTTGTACGAAACTTGAGAGTGATCCAATCTGCCGCCCACCCTTAGCATCTGGTTTGAGTCTATAAAGGGATGAAGAGACTTCAACTTGCTGCCCCTTGAGATTGGTTGGCTAAGTCGAAGATCTTCAAGCTCCTTTCCATATTCCCGTCCCTGTGCAGAACGGATGATCATCTGTGATGCCTCTTGGAGTTCGATGACAGTCAGACCTCCTAACTGTCTCTTTGAGGGAGGAAGCCTGAGGTTGTTCATATACCTCAGTATGAAGGTCATGACTCTCACCAGCCGTGACCATGAAGAAAAGTGGTGGACTAAGTCTTCGAGGAAATGACTGACAACGAGTAAGCAAACAGCTGGTTTACGTTTCTCTGGTACATCAGTGAGTTCAGGGGTGTTCTTCACTTTGCCGACAGGCCAGGCCAACTGAGGCTGGTAGAGCCAGGATGGTCCCGCCCACCATAACTGGTTGTCTTGAAGAAGATGTGGTTCAATCCCCTTCGAAATGATATCAGCTGGACTGTCCTGTGACATCACATGGTTCCATTGTTCCACCGATGTCAGCTGTTGGATCTCGGACACACGGTTACCAACAAATGTTTTCCATGATCCAGGCTCACCTGTAAGCCAAGCTAGTACTATTGTAGGATCAGTCCAATAGTAGTTTTGTTCAATATTTAGGTTAAGTGCAGTTCTAACCTTATCCATAAGTTTTACAAGGAGTAAAGCCCCACAGAGTTCAAGTCTAGGGAGAGAGATCTGCTTCAGAGGTGCTACTCTGGACTTGGAGCTTAACAACATTACTGTGACTTTATCCTTGACATCTATACTCCGTAGGTAGAAAGTTGCTCCAAAGGCTCTTTCTGAAGCGTCAGAAAAGCCGTTTAATTCATATCGTTTAATTTCACCGTCTCCTGTCACTCTTCGAGAGATGTGAATGTTATTGAGTGATGGCAAATATGCCTGAAGCTGTTCCCAAGTAGTTAGTAGCTCAGGAGGCAAACTCTGATCCCAGTCCACTTTCACTTGCCACAAATGCTGCAAGAAGATTTTACACTTTATGATTACTGGACCTAAGAGCCCTCAAGGATCGAAAATGGATGCAATGCAGGATAATACGCTACGTTTTGTCCAAGATGAGTTCTTCTGGGAGTGACTGGTAGCTACAAACTGGAAGTTATCCCTTTGCGGATGCCACAATAGACCCATGGCCTTGATGGTACCCTCTTCCTTGTCATCCAGACTCCAGGGCAGTTGCGATTCTTGGTACTTGAGAGGTATGTGCTCCAAGAGAGTGGGATGGTTAGCACACCATTTGCGAAGTGGAAAGCCTGCGCTGCTGAGTAGTTCGATCAGCTCTTGTTGTAAACTGAGTGCTTCTCCAATGGTATCTGTTCCACTCAGTACATCATCAACATAGAAGTATCTTCGTAAAGTCTCCGACGCTCGTAGATATTTCACTGCACCATCGTTCGCAAGTTGTACCAAGCATCTCGTGGCAAAAAGGTGCTGCTGAGGTACCATAAGTAACAGTGGAAGGTCTATAAATCTGGATCTGTTCATTCGGAGAAGAACGCCATACAATACGCTGTAGATCCTGGTCATCAGTATGAACTAGAATTTGCCTATACATTTTTTTCTGCAGTGAAGGCATACTTGTGTGTTCTAAATCGTAAGATGATAGAATACAAGTCCTCTTGCACCGTAGCTCCAACCATCAGATATAATTTAGTGAGTAGTTACTGGTAGTCCTAGCAGAAGCGTTGAGGACTACTCTAACCTTAGTAGTAATGCTGGATACCTGGAGACAGGTAATATGTTGGCTTGTTGGTTTCCCTTGTCACGAGTTCCAGCAGCATATTCTGTCATGAACTTGACATAGTCCTTCTTTAAGTCTGGTTGGCGATGTAAC
This sequence comes from Meconema thalassinum, assembly GCA_946902985.2. Classification (NCBI taxonomy): domain Eukaryota; kingdom Metazoa; phylum Arthropoda; class Insecta; order Orthoptera; family Tettigoniidae; genus Meconema; species Meconema thalassinum. Next base: position 1,217,630,756 of record OX336388.2, read on the forward strand.
CTCTATTCAATTTGACTGAGACAACGAGTAGCATGTTTAACTGAATCCCTGAGTTCCTCATGATGTGGTTTAATAGGCAAGCTTACAACATATCTGGCGGTGTCGTCCCTAGTAGTGTTGTTCACAAAGTGTTCTTCGCACTGACTTTCTTCCTTAGACCGCGGAGGAGACATCTTTACTTCCTCTTGTTTCCAGAACCGTTCTACTTGAGTCTGTAGTTCGTTGCTGCAAACAAGGTAAGACATTACTTTCTTGCTGGTAGACCTTACAGAGTGTAGTGGTATCTTGCCTGATACGATCCAACCAAACGCATTTTCCAGTATTATAGGGTGATTTTCATTCTTGAGTTGACCACGACGCAGTATGTCAAAAAATACAGAAGCCTCTAGTCGTAGATAAACTTAACCTGGTGTGCTAAACTGAGGACCTGCCAAGTCAATGTCCTGTGGGAGCTGCCAGTCAGACGTGTCAAGCTGTGCTGTATGGAGCTGACCAGTTATGCGAGGGAGCACAGCACAAACAATAGAAGTACTATATTCTGTGACCCTAGATGTAACTTGGATTTGACATATATGCGATGATTCAGTTGCCTTAACGTCACTAATTCCCTTTATAGGTATCGAGTGCCGACTCAATTTAATCCCCATGCGATCTACCAAATGACTGGACATGAAATGTATTTGAGACGCACTATCAAGTAGAGCTCGACACTGATGCATATTCCCACTTTTGTCTGTAACCACTACGAGAGCTGTTGACAATGGAACTTCTACATGCTTAAAGTTGCTCTTCACAACACAGTAGGTTTGCTGCTGGGTCTGGTTAGGTTCTGTTGTAGATGAAGTATTGTAAGTACTCTGCTCTTTGTGCAACGAAGAATGATGTCTATTGTTGCTGATACGAACATTTCCTGAAGTGCACTCCTTCAAAGTGTGATTAGCACCCAGACAGTTAAAGCAAAGTTTACACTTCTTGGCGAAATCTATTCTATTTCCAACGCTGGTATCCCGAAACTTAGTACATTTTGTTATGGCATGAGAAGCTTTACAAAATTCACAATGAGGTGCTGTCGTGACAAAGGACTTCTTACCACCCTTATCACCACCATGTTTGGGTGCCGCCAGTTGTTTTTCGCTTTGGTGTCTTTCAGGTTTGATTCACTCCAGAGTTTGGCAACTATTCTCCAAGAATGCTACCTAATCTTTCAAGCAGGGGAACTTCTTATCGTGGTTTTAGCTTCCCACTGTTTTCTCAGGCTGATTCGATCCAGCACTAAGCGAGATAATAAAACCTCGTGCTGAGGCACGTCTATCTCCATTACTTCGATAGCGCACAGGTTACTACGCAGTTGATTTAACAATGCTCTTAAATCCTTAGCTGATTCTGTTTTCACCGATGGAAGATCAAGCTGTTGCTTAACGTGTTGGTCTACAATCAGTTTGGGATTATAGTATCTCTGAAAGATCAATTCCCAGGCTACCTTGAAATTACTTTCAGTGACAGGCAAGCTTTCAATTAGTTTGTGAGGTTCTCCCGCTAAGCATGACAATAAGTAATAGTACCTCTGTATGTCTGTTAAGGCATGATTATTAATTAACAGGCTCTGGAAGGTGTCCAGAAAGTGAACAAATTCAGAAATAATTCCCGTAAATTTAGGCAGTGAAATTGTAGGGAATCTAATTTCAACACGACTCTCAGTCAGACTGTGGTGCCATATAGGACACTTTTATGGAGTAGCCATCTCATCCAAAGATACTGTATTTACGGAGCAACGTAACGTGTGCGCTTTCTGACGGTGTGCTGCAGTAGTATATAAAAACAAATGGTCCTCCCATATTCTTTGAAAAATATGCCTATATGAAAATCAGCTGACGTAACTCTTGACTATGTTGTTAATAATAAATTGTGTTAAATGACTGTGGAATACTGGAAAACGTGTGTCCGACAGATTATTGCTATACCACAAGACGTTCAAATATGCGGATGTACGTATTAATAAAAATTGTTCGGTGAAATCCTCTCGAACAAGAGCACTGGATCTTTGTAAGTCAGGTGGCATTATACCAGACAACAGTGGAAGCCAGTGGAATGGAGTTGGTCTGATGGTGCCAGTTATAAGACGCATGCTGGTATTCAATTGAGGGTCAATATACTTCGTATACGGGCTATTAAGCCACACTGGAGCACAATAGTCGGCAGTAGAGAAAACCAGTGCTAAGGCTGAAGAGCGCAGGATATTCGCAGCAGATCCCCAAGTAGTACCAGTTAGCTTCTGAATAATATTGTTTCGGGTTTTCAGTTTCTTCGACAAGTTCAAAAGGACTGAGCTTGAAGGATAAAGCCCGATCCAAGGTAACACCAAGATATTTCGGAAACCTTGGCTGTACTGGGTCTGAGTCTCCAGTTTCTGAAATATTTTGTCAGGGTGGATACGTCCTTAATCAAAATGTCTTCAGTTTTCTCAATGATCTTGTGTTGTGTGGCCAGGGTCAAGTCATCAGCAAAGCAGAACTTTCTGGATATTGTTTCTGGAAGATCAGAGACGTATAGATTAAACAGTAGTGGCGACAAAACTGATCCCTGGGGCAAACCATTATGAAGTTTTCTCACTGAGCTTTTCTTTTCACCTAAAGAGACCTGAAATTTCCTGTCACTGAGCATGTTGTTGATAAGCTGTGCAATTGTTCTGCAGGGTATAGCTCTGAGTAATTTATAAATCAATCCTTCCTTCCATACGGTTTCAAAGGCAGCAGTGAGATCCACAAAGACAGCAGATGTTTTAAGCTTTTGCTGGAATCCGGCCTCAATGTAAGATGTTATTGAAGGTACTTGATCACAGCAGATTCGGTTAGGTCTGAAGCCTGCCTGATCCACAGGAATGAGTTCTAAAATGGTTGACCCAATACTGTTGTAGATAAGCCTTTCAAAGAGTTCGTAGCAACAATGAATGAAATTGATATAGTGCAACATCCTGTCATTGATGGGAATTTCCTAACCTTCAATTATCTGTCAGATTGCAATCTAACCAAGCATTGATGCTATCTGGAAACATTAAGAATAGTCTGATTGCCCACAATTGTGCTATCTTACTGTAATACCATATACACTTATATACTGGGTCATATTTATCTAATTATAGAATCATTTCTCATAGAGGAGCTGCGACTAACGTCGTTTCTATCTTCTACACCAAGCACATGCAACATATTTTGGAAAAGGGCCCCTTTCGATAACGTGACTTGGTTTGCGGGCCACATGATTCGATTTTTTCTACCGTATTAAATAGGATCTAAATTTTAAGGAAATCCAATTAACTTAAAAACTAGCTACAAATACCTAAACCTCGCTCACGATGGCTAAAAATTCAAATCCAAATGGCGTCGGAGCAAAGACATTGGGTGATATGAATAAAACGGAGTATATGCTCATGCTCAACAATTTTGGAGTATATACTCAGAATGGTATGAATAAAATGTTGAAGCTTAAACTCACTGAGAAGTTCATACTCAAGGGTGGGAGTAAGTACTCACTTAGTGAGTATATACTCCAATGTGGTATGAATAATAGAAGTAAATGCTACAAATCTGAAGTATATACTCACAATTTCTGAAGTCTGGCCATTACCATGCTCAGCTGTGTAATCTCAAGATGGCCGAGTTTATGTTTGTAGATTTAAATAACTTGCGGTCTAGGAAAGTGTATAAATTACGAAGAACGGATTCAGAGAGGGACTGTAGAACATTATACCGGTTTATGATAGATAATATTCTATGGCTTTCTGATTACTTTTTGGGTGAATACACGGAAACAAGAGGAAAGGCTGTAAAAAACAACGAAAAGCTCAAAAATATTCTGCGTTACATTGGTGACCCCGGTTTCCAGTCTGGTGTTCGTGAGGATATAGGTGTCGATCAGTCAACTGTGTCCAAGACTGTTGCGTATGTGAATACAAAAATCGTAGAGAAGGCAAATGTATGGATCCGATTTCCAAGCACTGAACAAGAAATGGAAGATACCAAAAGTGAGTGGCAGGATAAATTCAGATTCCCTTGTGCAATAGGAGCTTTAGACTGTACACATATTCCCATCCTAAAACCTTCGGTTCACGGAGATGAATATGTTAATAGAAAAGGCACTACAAGTCTGAATGTTCAGGCCACATGTAACAGCAAGGAGATATTTACAAGCATGGAATGTTCTTGGCCAGGATCAGTACATGATGCCAGAATTTGGGCGAACTCGGCTACATTTCAAACCATCAAAGAAAATCCTTCCAGGGCACTGCTCCTAGCAGATCAAGGGTACGGTATAGCACCATGGCTTATGACTCCATTCAGGAATCCTACCACCCCTGAGCAGCATTCCTACAACACATTACATACCAAAGAGAGAACAATAATTGAAAGGTGCTTTGGTCAATTAAAGGAAAGGTTTCCGATCCTTCATCATAAAATCAGAATATCCACTGAAAAAATCCCGTCGATTGTACTGAGTTGCTTTGTTTTGCATAACATAGCAAAATACTTACAAGATGATGACTTTGATGCTGCCTATGCTGATACTGAAAACAATGAAGTTCAGGAAGACAATGATGTTCGTGGACGTGGAGTTGCTAGAAGATTGGAAATTGCTCGAATAGTCCACGGGTTATTGTAAAACATGGCATGCTCTTTCAGACTTGTTAGTAATAATAATAAATATTATATCGCTAGTGGAAACTAAGGCTATAGCGAATGAAAAACTACTCATAATTCCATATCTTATACAGTTTCTATTGAAATAAATGTGCCATTAACATATTCTTTATGTATTTATTTAATAATAAACTAAGGTGAAAAGTATGAAACATAACATGTCCTGTCTATGAGCCTCCACTATAGCATACAGCCAAGCATGTACCATCATCACCAACAATGACAGTAGCATTTGCCTCAATATCGGTATTATCCTCATGCATAAGGTTTTGCTTTTTGAGACGCAGCACAGCCAGTTGTTCCAAGAGCACTAGTCGCTGCAGTTGTACGTTAGACAGCTCCCTAGTTTCCTCTGACTCGAAAGGAAATGAAGACTCCTTTCGTTGCTTTGATGGCTCTATGACGACTTGTGAGTATTGCCGTTCATAAACTGGTAGTGACCTTGAACCTGACGAAGAGTTTTCGCTGGGGTTAGACATCAAGATTCCAGCTGATACAGCACCTACAAAAAATGTATTCCGGCACCATTAACGATTTTAACCATCTCTAAATCAATTAATTCTGCTCATTTTTACAAATTGCAAATTACACTTCAGTATCAGAGCCGGTGTAGGCAACGTGTTCTCACTGGAAATGCAATTAGGCCTACTGGGTACTATGTAGAACGTTCGGAGGCCAGATGCATTTTAGGTTATGTTTGTCACGTACATTTCTTAACTTACGCAACCTTGAATGAGTCATCGTACAACCTACACGGCCCCGAAAGCAATTAAAATGATAGGCTATACACAGATTATGTACATTTGTATCTCACCTGGCATTTTCTGTATCGTCGGATTAGAATCTCCTTGAATGGCCTCGAAAAGAAGTTGTTCCCAATCCTTGAGGACAATTTTCGTATTGCCCGTCCTTTTCAAATCGACCTTCTTTTTGAGTCGGGATTTCATGTTGTTTATTTTCTTCATTATTTGACTTTCTGTGACACATGCTCCAAATGTTCCAGCGTAGCGAATCTTTATAGCTGTTAAACTTTCGCTTTTTGCCTTACGTTTGTTAGGTGTTTGAGACTTGTCAAATATTGAAGGATAGTCACAGACAATCCTTACAAATGCCAAATCGGAAACTTTTGGTATATCATCATATTCATCCCCACTAACAGACATTTCAATTAACCATGAAATTTCAATCAAAACGACAAGTCTACTGCAGACGACTGGTTTGCGTATCATATGGCGCGTAAAACAGTTGACTGACTAAGCATGCGTCAACGAAACGAGAGTAACTTCGTGGCACAAGTGAAGTATATACTCCAAAAGGAGAGGAAATTGTAGTATATACTCAAGATCTTTTATTCATAACAAACGGAGTATATACTCAAAACTGATGTTCATGCTCGGAGTATATACTTCGAAGTTTATGCTCAGTTTTATTCATATCACCCTATATCTGAGGCGGAAGCGATACGGTACTCTCTCTCTCTCTGACATATATTTTCCTTGCGGAGCTGCCGCATTCATATGAGCGCGAGCCGGCGAGACGCTTGTCTTATTTCATGCATGCTACCGCTATATGAAGAACTAGCCGCTGAGGGGGAAGTTTACTCAAATTTGGTTGCAGTAGAGTTTCCAACTTAGATTCTATATCTAGGATAAGTTCTTCAACGGATTCCCTGTCTGCTCATGAACTTCTTCGGTATCGTTAATCTCTAACTGGATTTGAACATCGTTATATCCATCCTTACTAGTACACAACAGTCTTTGTCTAACTCTAATATCAATCATATTAGACCCTTCATTAAAGGCACTGACAAAACTAGCTATGCGCTTTATTCGAGACTTAATGACTGCTCTCCTTTTTATCAGACCTTTTCGCTGACTAGATAGATAGATAGTTTTATTAATTCAATTTGATCAAATACATGTATACAATACATTTTTGATATAGGACACGTCAGAATTTACATCTATAAAATAAAAGTACTGATAGGTATATACAGAAATACTAATGCTATAACTATTTATAACTTATTATAATAACAGATCTTAAGAGATACAATCTTATTGGACAACTATTTACACCTTATTCTATTATCATAATATGAAAACTTAATTCTTTTAATACAACAACTTACAGCTAGGTATTACAATAAAAATAGAAAAGTAAAATATAATTATAGATTTCATCGTTTCTATACACTAAGCTATTCAACTACAGAGTAAAAACAATGGCACTGCAGATAAGCTTTCAACATTCTATCAAAGGTTTTTATTTTTGGGGCAAGTTTTATATACTGGGGTAGTTTATTGAATAATTTAACTCTTGTGTGATAAGTTCCTTTTTGATATATGCTTAAGTGTGTGCTTCGAGCATAAATACAATAGAGTGCGCATTGCCACACTGCGCCTGTACTGTGACCTGAAACCAACATCTGGATCAGCTGACTAAAGGGAAAACAGAGGAACTCGTAATGGAAGGTGATAGGAGTTGGTGGGGAAATGATTTTTAATGAGGGTTTAAACACACATTTTCGTAATTTATACGACATTGGGAAAAGCATCGCATGTTTCTTTACGTACCGGAAGGTAGCAAAGGTTTAAGAATGTAACATATTTGGTGTTAAAAGTGGCTGTCGTGTTCCGTAATACTCATACATCCAGAATCCCCTCTTGTAAATAATTAATAACAAATCGAATTCTGAATTAGGCCTACTGATTTTTGAACAGAATTGTGTTTGTGTAAAAATTGGCTGCCGTGTTCTATAATATTCATACATCCAGGATCCCCTCTTGTAAATCATTAATAACAAATCCAACTTTGAATTAGGCCTACTGATTTTTGAAGAGAATTGTGTTTGTGTAAAAAGTGGCTGTCGTGTTCCGTAATACTCATACATCCAGGATCCCCTCTTATAAATACTTAGCCTAATAACAAATCCAACTCTGAATTAGGCCTACTGATTTTTGAACAGAATTGTGTTTGTGTAAAAAGCGGCTGCCGTGTTCCGTAATACTCATACATCCAGGATCCCCTCTTGTAAATAATTAATAACAAATCCAATTCTGAATTAGGCCTACTGATTTTTGAAGAGATTGTGTTTGTGTAGCTGGTCATTTTTAATTGTACGCCCGAGAGCTCCAAACAAGTTCAATCTATTACTACATCATTTCCTAATTTATTTGTCATCATTAGAAAATGTATTTTGGCTAATTTCAGTACCGGTGCATTAGTTTACAAAATGTTATCGTACGATTAGCTCTTATTCAGCGTTACTTTCCACTTCAGTATTTTATGAAGGTGAACAAAACATAGGCAAATGGAAATAAGGAAGTCTATTGATTTAGTAAGCGTTGCTTTTTAACAACTATGCATTACATTTGCTACAACGGAAATCATTACAAGCAATGAACTGTTTCCTTTTAAATTCCATTTTCCACGAATCATAGAAACCTTCGCAGTAATCATCCAGAACTTTGAAATCCTACGAATTGACTAATTTAGGGCTGCAATGTATCCTAGAGGTCGCCTCCGTAGCGTAGCGGTCAGCATGGTTAGCTGCCGCCCCGGAGGTCCTGGGTTCGATTCCCGGCTCTGCCACGAAATTTGAAAAGTGGTACGAGGACTGGAAGGTGGTCTACTCAGCCTCGGGTGGTCCAAATGAGTAGAGGGGGTTCGATTCCCACCTCAGCCATCCTCGAAGTGGTTTTCCGTGGTTTCCCACTTCGTCTTCGGGCAAATGCCGGGATGGTACCTTCTTCAAGGCCACGGCCGCCTCCTTCCCTCTTCCTTGCCTATCCATCCTGACCATCCATTACCTTCCCTCGTGAGGCCCCTGTTCGCTTTGCAGGTGAGGCCACCTAGGCGAGGTGCCAATCACACCTCACCAGTTGTATCCACTCCGATTAGATGTAGAGGCGGTAGTGGTGAGTTCCCTCGCTGAGTCCGTGGGTTCCACCAACCTGGAGGGTAAACGACTAAGAAAGAAAAGAAGAAGAGAAAATGTATCCTAGAAGGATCTGAAAATTTCCTCAACCAAACGCACTGTCCATACATTTAAAAAGATGACAAATATTACCTCAGCGTATTTATTATCGAAGTCTACATCGTCTACCCGCAATTTGACACTGAACATGATGTTGTGATGGTCCTAATTTTGCTTCATAGGCCTGTTCAGTGGAGTAAGGGATAGAGTAAATTTTAATAATTTGTAATAAATTTACAGATTAAATTATTTTTCTTTCATGTCGCGGAGTTAAGAGGAAACGTAAAGAAATGCAAGTAGTGAAGTCAAGAATTTTAGGGTTATTTTACAATGAATTAATTTAGGACTACCTATGGAAAGAAATGCCCGATCTTTTCCTAAACGTCTCCTTACATCCATACGCTGCACAGTAATACACCATTCTGGCTTAGTACGGTAATGAATAGATCAGAATAGCCCAATTCTATCGTCACGTGTAGTATTTCAGTGCTCCAAACTATCCGCAGTTCCCGGCAGTTCCCTTTAGTCAGCTGATTGAGATGTTGGTTTCACAAATGTGACGTCATCAGCCATCTATTGTATTTATGATCTAAGAGTGTGTGTGAGAAATATGAATGTTTTGATTTTGTCTTGTGTTATGCCTATGAACATCATTGTTTGTGTGACAATTATATTTATTTCTACGTTTCAAAGTATCGCTGGAAGTACACTACTTCAAGTGTAAGATACTCGTCGCCCCATCTATGTGTCAAGTTTGGAAACTTACGGAGTCTATGTAATTTCTTGGACTCGCGCTCTACCTGGCGGATTTCTTGTGAAGCTGTTCCGTTGGTTGGACTTGTATTACGCTAGATGGTGCAAGCTGAATTGTGATCCAGCCACAGATCAGCGTCTGGGTTTGAGATTATTTATGGAATGTGTCACCCTGTAAACCTAACAAGTCTTTGTTAGAAAATGGATTATTATTTATCTAATCGTCGAAGAACGAGGATGTAGTTTTCGTCGCGGTAACCTATTCTGAAGCCAGACTTCGGGCTTCGGCAGAGATATGCCTATTTTTCCACTACCATCGGATGGAAACAGTTATACTGACGTCTTGGAAGAGTCACGTTTTATTTTTAAGCATGTTACATTTTAAAATATGATTTTGTGTTCGTGGCCGACAGGATAAGGTACGTCTTCGCATGTAATGGTTCACAAGTCGTTATTGAATAAGATCAGTATGTATGAAATATCATGTGAATGGATCTGTGTTTATATGTTGGTATGAGTTTGGTAATATAAGGGTCTTAATTCTTGCTATTTTTAGTTTTTGATTTTGGTCAAATGAGTCCAGAACCCTAATATTGCATGTGATGTGCCTGTGGGTTGGCATGAATGTGAGATGCGTTTGGATAACCTAACATTTAATCTTTTGGAGGTTCATACCTTTGCATACTATGTTTGGGTTCTGAGCACATGGGCTAGTTTGTGGTGATGCGTAAAAGTTGGATTTTTCATGTGAGTGTTATGATATACTGATCTTTTCAAATAACTACTTCGTCTTCCAAACTCTTTGTGTTATATTTTGAATGTGTTTATTTTCTAAGCTGATCCAGATTCTCATCTGTCGTATAACAGCAAACCTCTTGTTTTGATTCGAAGCAGTTTCATTAATTTTATCTTAACGTTTTGGTTTTATTTGTTTTCCCCCTGCTTCCTTTCAGTTAGAATACTCCTTAAGAGTCTGTGTGAAACATCTCAATGATGTATTTCCTTTCTTAGGCCACCGTTGGCTAGGTAACCTCAATCTCATTGTTTTGGGTTATGAATTATTCACCTTGTATTTTGACAAAAACATCTGATATTTGGGACTCCATCTTGGGATTTCGATGACGACAGTCGCATTGATTTCTAGCTCCCTTGAGATTGGGAATGATTTATAATATTTTCTTGAGGTTTAAGTGATAGCTCTTGATGACCGTCATGCTTAGTCATTGTACTACTTCTCTTACGTATTCATGAATAAATGTCGAATATTTAATATCAACTGAGATGATATATAATTAATCATCGAAGTAGGTAATGTTTTTATTTTATGATTTTGAGGTTCCTCTTTTCTAAGTTTATTAATTATTTTTGCTTAAGACCTTCTCATGTTATTTGTATCTTTTAAAGAAAGGTGAATATATAATAAGGTAAATCTGACTTGGTGTTTTCTATCATTTAGATTTAATGTCTTGTAGTTTCTCTCTAAGACAAACCCTCTGGGGACCCAAATGGGTTCCACATATTCCACGATAGGCCTTACCTTTTTGGTGGCCATACTCACTCCTCGACTGGTAGTACACCGTTTGGTTAATTTTAACCTTTCCCCATTTTGTTTGTTTTAAGAGATTCCCAGACAGAGAGTCAAGTGATAGGGGACATGAAGATTTTATGTTGGGTTTAATATTTAAAATTTCTAATTATGTGATATTTTTTTCAGTTACATATCTGAGTGATATATGGAATTGCTATGGAAGGAAGAGAAAAGGTGGCAGTTTATTACCTGAATATATCTGAAGTAGCGTATGAAGTCCTTGTCCGAGGAAAATCTCCTGCTTACCACCGAGAGATTGACCTTACTACTTTGAAAGAATTGAGATTGTCACCTATTATCGTTCCCAACTTGAGTGAATACCCGTGGATAAGCGGTAAGTCTTCAGTTGTATCTGATCTCAAAAATCTGATTGGTTTAAGTGAGTTGATTTTTGGTGCCAGTGATAATTCTAGGTCTCAATTGTGTAGACTCAAGGCTCGCATTTTGCATTGGTATTATCGTGTAGGTCAAATAGTTGAGGTCTGTTCTGGGCACGATTCTGATTACTGTGAAAACTTGATAGACCTACGTTCACGTTTGGTTCAGTGTTACCATAAAAAAAACTCAAGTGAAATCTATTGATTCTGACAACTTGGTTGGTTGCGATAACAGTGTCAGGTTAGAAATGTGTGATCTTGGTGAATCTATTCATCTAAATACTGTGAGTAATAATAATCTTGAATCTTGTCCGTTAGTTGATGATAGTGCAACCATGATTAACTTAAATTACTCGACCAATTCTGATAACGTTGTGAGGTTAGGGTCTTCAACCGGTGAAAAAGAAGCTAGTGTGGTTCCTTCGAACGCTAACCGTACTGATGGTGTTAGCATGATTTCTAACGAGACTGACATGCCTGGTATTTCAAACGATAGGCCAATTGAGATGTCAAGTAACAGTAGGTCTGTGAATTTAATAAATGGTCCCTCGTCTAACGAAGTTTTCCCTTCTCTTGCCAATTTTCAGCAAGGAATTAATTATGCGAATGTTATTCATCCTTTATCAACGTCTTTAAATGGTTTTCCTACATGTAATGGTAGTGATTCTGAAACCTTGGTCTTATTTTTGAAAAAAATTTCTGAATTAATTGACAATGCAGTTGTTTTTAATCTTTCTGAAGTTCAACTAATTTTCCTTTATACTAATGGTTTGTTAAGAGAACAGTTATTAAAGGCTATGAGTACTCGTGCCTCCTTAAATAATTTCCATCTAGAGATTTTAAGATCGTTATTTCCATCCAATACCTTGAGTATGCTACATCACAAATACTTTTATACAGTACAACGTTTCGATGAGAGCCTAAATGATTATGTATCGGACATTAAGGGTTATGCTAAAGTTTTCTGCATCGATATGTGTGAAGAAATGATAGTTTCTAAGATTCTTGATGGGATTAATCCTGAATGTCGTTCATACTTGTCCATGAGAGGAACGCCTACTGATTTCCCTGGTCTTAACAGAATCATCATGATCGCTGAAACTATAAGGAACGGTGACTCACTTCGTATTGCCAGTATACCTACTCCTAGGATTAGTACTATTCTTCCAATTTCAGAAATGCTCCGGTGGTGAAACCAGAAAGAAGAAGATGTTTCAATTGTGGTGTAGTAGGTCATCTTGCTAAATCATGTAATAACCAACTTAATTCCAGGAAATGACATCAGGCCAAGGAGAACTTCTAGGTACATCTTCCCGTTATTTCCAAGAAATGGTTTCTCTATTTATGATGGTTGTAAGTTTATTTTCTAAATTTTGTTTGAAAAACAGCGTATGTCAACTGAATGTGTGTGTTGTGCGACAGTAATAGGTTAGATTTGTTGAAAGTTTTAAGGGATGGGCTTATTTGTGTTTTGGGTTTAAAACTAAGGTTAGGGTTATTTAATTAATTAATTTTAGTTGTTTTAAGTCAATTACTGAGTATTTAGTTTTATATCGTTGGAGCACCTACCATCCTAAGTTCACTGAGTAATTATATAGGTGATTATTCTGTTGAATAAGGGTTGGATTTCATCTTTTGAGTCTTTGGTATTAGGTATGGGACTAATATTTTAGACGACGACGAAGGTGATCATTGTATTAATGGTGAGTATCCTACGGAAAGATTCCAAATTAATCTCCAGGTTGGTGTACTTAGGGCACTTTATTTATCTGCTTGATTCGGGATGTAAGACTTACGGTGAGTGTGTGATATGAAGGATATTTGTTGCGGACCAATACCTTCTGGGTATGCACGGATGCTATTAGGGCTCATGATGGATCTCAGAATGCGGGCTGTGTGATCAATGTATTCTGTTTGGTTCGAGTCGGCATAAAGGTAAGACTGTGTTAGGGTGTTTTGACGAATATTATTTACATACTGGTGGATATTTTGGGTAGTTTCTTCGTGGGTTGTAATGTAGTGATTATTTTTGGGATTTATAGTTGTGTTCGAGTGAGTGAAAGGTGGATGTTTTGTGTTTTTCTGCACGTGTGATGGGATTCATATGGTTATGGTCTTCTAAAATATAATTTCTTGTTTTTTTTAGTTGGTCATTTCCGTTTTGGCGTTTCATTCCTCGTTGATTTTGTTGTTGCCTTCCTTTTTCTTTCGGTTTTTCTTTAGCATGAGATTCGCTCATGACAGTTTAAGAGACAGATATAACGGAGGACTCCGTACCACATCATTTCAAGCTGGCGATGGTGGTATTTTTGTCTAATAAACTGCTCACGAAGAATATTTTGTGCCCACATTTCTCAAATTAAAAGAGGAGGTGATAGTTCGGAAAAGACTTGTTAAAAAGAAAAAAATACTTTTGTAATAATGATGTTGTAAAGAAAAGAGGAAACTAAGGTGGTTATTCTTATTTTAATTTTGTGTTATGTTGTACTTTCTGTCGGTCATGGTAATTTTTTTAGTCTGATGTATTGTAATTGATTGACTCGTGACTGATAACGTCAGTTGTGGTGTGTGAAAGGAACCAGGAACAAAAAACTGTTCGCAGTTCGATTTGATTTCAGAAATATATTACTGGATGAAGAAACCTTGCAGTCGTGTGGATTGTACTTGTCGTCCATGGGCGCCTAGATGTCATAGTCTGTCCTACGCTACTTGATGTATGATTATCTCCCGAAGAATGAAGAAGATGTCTAATCCTGTATCTATTGCCGGATGTTATGAAGATGTATTATGTAAAACAAACACATTTCTAATCATGGGAAACTGTACTGTATGGATTTTCTGATGCTATCTCCTTGAAGTGACTTTGTATGCTTGAAAAAACTATTTATTTAGCGTTCATGTTATGAAGACTTCAAACTTGTTCTGTATTTCTCCTCTGCATTCTACTTGGTGATCATTTGTTGCCCCAATGATCACATTTGCAGACGGGGAGAGTTGTGACAATTATATTTATATCTACGTTTCAAAGTACCGCTGGAAGTACACTACTTCAAGTGTAAGATACTCGTCGCCCAATCTATGTGTCAAGTTTGGGAACTTACGGAGTCTATGTAATTTCTTGGACTCGCGCTCTACATGGCGGATTTCTTGTGAAGCTGTTCCGTTGGTTGGACTTGTATTACGCTAGATGGTGCAAGCTGGATTGTGATCCTGCCACAGATCAGCGTCTGGGTTTGAGATTATTCATGTGTCACCCTGAAAACCTAACAAGTCTTTGTTAGAAAATGGATTATTACCTATCTTATCGTCGATGAACGAGGATGTAGTTTTCAGCGCGGGAACCTATTCTGAATCCAGCCTTCGGGCTTGGGCAGAGATATGCCTATTTTTCCACTACCGTCGGATGGAAACAGTTTTACTGACGTCGTGGAAGAGTCACGTTTTATTTTTAAGCTTGTTACATTTTGAAATATGATTTAGTGATCGTGGCCGACAGGATAAGGTACGTCTTTGCATGTAATGGTTGACAAGTCGTTATTGAATAAGATCAGTATGTATTAAATGTCGTGTGAATAGATGTGTGTTATATATTGGTATGAGTTTGGTAATATAAGGGTCTTAATTCTTGCTATTTTTAGTTTATTTTGATTTTGGTCAAATGAGTCAAGAACCCTTATATTGCATGTGATGTGCCTGTGGGTTGGCATGAATGTGAGATGCGTTTGGATAACCTAACATTTAATCTCTTGGAGGTTCGTAACTTGTCGTACTATGTTTTGGTTCTGAGCACATGGGCTAGTTTGTGGTGATGCGCAAAAGTTGGATTTTTCATGTGAGTGTTTTGATATACTGATCTTTGCAAATAACTACTTCGTCTTCCAAACTCTTTGTGTTATATTTTGAATGTGTTTATTTTCTTAGCTGATCCAGATTCTCATCTGTTGTATAACAGCGAACCTCTTGTTTTGATTCGAAGCAGTTTTATTAATTTCATCTTAAAGTTTTGGTTTTATTTGTTTTCCCCCTGCTTAGTTTCAGTTAGAATACTCCTTAAGAGTCTGTGTGAAACATCTCTATGATGTATTTTCTTTCTTAGGCCACCGTTGGCTAGGTAACCTTAATCTCATTGTTTTGGGTTATGAATTATTCACCTTGTATTTTGACAAAAACATCTGATATTTGGGACTCCATCTTGGGATTTCGATGACGACAGTCGCATTGACTTCTAGCTCCCTTGAGATTGGGAATGATTTAAAATATTTTCTTGAGGTTTAAGTGATAGCTCTTGATGACCATCATGCTTAGTCATTGTACTATTCTCTTACGTATTCATGAATAAATGTCGAATATTTAATATCAACTGAGATGATATATAATTAATCTTCGAAGTAGGTAATGTTTTTATTTTATGATTTTGAGGTTCCTCTTTTCTAAGTTTATTAATTATTTTTGCTTAAGACCTCGTGTTATTTGTATCTTTTAAAGACAGGTAAATATATTATTAGGTAAATCTGACTTGGTGTTTTCTATCATTTAGATTTAATGTCTGGTAGTTTCTCTCTAAGACAAACCCTCTGGGGACCCAAATGGGTAGCACATATTCCACGATAGGCCTTTCCTTTTTGGTGGCCGTACTCACTCCTCAGTTTGTTTTAAGAAAAACATCCTTATTCATTAAATTCTTTTTACAAAACATAATACTTTCAAAGATATATACAGGGCAGTGGGAGCACGTTTAAATCTTTAAACATAGGTCTACATGATTCTCTAGTGTTTACATTTGCCATAATTCTAATCGCCCTCTTTTGTATCCTTATCGTGCTTAGTACATCTGGCGACATACCCCAAAATATGACCCCGTATCTTAAGTATGAATGGAAATAAGCAAAATAAGTATTTCTTAATGTGTGCATGCTAGTGAAGGTTTTCAAAGTACGTAACGCAAAGCACATAGAGTTCAGTTTGGTATTCAGATATTGTATATGTTTATTCCATTTCAAGTCATGTTGTATCCATAGTCCTAAAAACTTTGTTTCTGATTTATTTTCTGTTTGATGACCATTTAATGTTATATTGGGCTTCGCAGGATTCCTATTCTGTATAGTGTGGAAATTTAGACATACTGTTGTTATAGTTGATTATGAGGTGATTATCTTGTGACCATTTGGTTGACTATCCTGTAACGGAGTCAGCAGACTGCTGTATGACCTGTTTAGTTTCACCTTTTATTACGAGTTTTGTATCATCTGCAAACAAAATTTCCTTACGTGAATGAACGTTCTGTGTTATATCATTGATATATAGAAGGAAGAGTAGTGGGCCCAAAACCGATCCCAGGGGTACTCCAAATTTAATAATTCCCTCATTGGACAATGTTTCATTAAGTAATTTGGTTCCATCATCCTTGTGTCTCAAGCTTACTATTTGTTTACGCCTTGTTAAGTAAGACTCTATCCATTTATTAGCTAGACCTCTAATACCATATTGATTTTATTTTGTAATGAGGAGTTTATGGTCAACAACATCAAATGCTTTCGATAAATCCAAAAATAGGCCAGTTACATGTTCCTTATTGTCAATTAATTTCAGTATACTATTAATACATTCATAAATTGCTGTCTGTGTAGATTTTTCCGTTCTGAATCCATGTTGTGAGTTTGATAATATTTTATTTTTTTCTATAAAACTTATCAGTCTCCTATACATGATTTTTCCACAATTTTTGCGATACCAGTTGGTAAGGTAATAGGACGATAGTTACCTAATTCATCTTTTGAACCGTTTTTGTGCACTGGAATTACTTTTGATAACTTCAAAATGTCCGGGTAAGTTCCTGAGAGAATTGAACTGTTTATTAAGTGTGTAAGTGGATTTATTATATTTTCTGCACATTTCTTTAAAATTGCATCTGGGATGCCATCAATGCCAGCACAAAATTTATTTTTTAGCTCTTTTATAACTATTCTTACCTCTTCACTTGTGGCATGATTTATAAATAAAGAATCACTACATATATTTATTTTATTAATAGAATTTAGTGTATTTACCTGTGATTTATTTAATAATTTTAGTGGAATTTCCAGAAAATAGTCATTGAAAGTGTTTGCTATTTCCTCTGGATTATTTATCACTTTATTATTTCTGGTCAGTGTAATGTTCCTTTGTATTTTAGCAGATTTTCGAGTTTCTTTCTTTATCACGGACCACATAGCCCTGTTTTTATTAGTTGATTGGGAGATAAAATTATCATTATGCATTATCTTTGCTAGTCTTATTACCTTATTTAATATGCTAGTGTATTTTTTGTAGTATAAATTGAATTCAGGTGTTGTGTGGTATTGTTTATATAATTTGTGTAGAAATGTCTTTATTGACATGAATTTATAATCCCTGTTGTTATCCAATTGTTAGTTTTTATTTTATTTTGAACAGTTCTTTGTCTAAAGGGGAATCATCATCATCATCTTGTACAGTTTCCAGCCCCAGGCTGGGTCTGTTTGGAACATAAGCCTCGCCACTTAGTCCTTTCTTCCCACCACCTCTCCGCTGTCACTCTGGTCCAGTCCTCGCCTCTCTTCTTGACACATTCCTCCACTCCTTTCAGCCATCTATCTCTTGGTCTTCCCCTTGGTCGTTTCTTCTGCATCTGCATCTCATGTATCATCTTGGGAATCCTCTTCTCATCCATTCTCTTTAAGTGTCCATACCACCTCAGTCTTGACGTCTCAATCCTACCTTGCAAGGGCTCCTCTTTCACCATTTCCCTGACCTTTTCATTCCTCAACCTGTCTCTTCTTGTTACTCCGATCCTACTTCGCAGGAACTTCATTTCACCTGTCTGTATTCTGCTTATGTCTCTTTTCTTCATTGTCCACGTTTCTGAAGCATAGGTCAGTATCGGGATATAGTAGCTTCTGTATAACACTTCCTTGCTTTTTTGTGGGACATCTTTATTCCACACTAAGCTCCTAATGCTTCTCAGAAATGCTTCTGCCTGTCTGCCACGTTCCGTAATCTCTTTGTCATTTCTCCCATTTTCCTCCACTAGACTTCCCAAGTACTTGAGACTTTCCACCTTCTTCAGCTGTCCACCTCCAAGTGGTATCCCACTCATTGGTCTGTCCTTTTTCCTGGTCGTTAACAGGATCTCACATTTACTGATGTTGAACTTCCATCCGTACTCTCCCACTGTTTCTTCCCAAGCCTTCAGTTGCTCCTGAATTTCCTCCTCGTTTCTAAAGGGGAATGCTGTTTCAAAATAGTGTTTTAGGGTACTGTTAAATGCATTAAATTTATCATTTACATTTTCTAGTTTATAAATTTCTGACCATGTTTCCTTATTTAATAAGTCACTGAAATATGTAACATTTGTTTCAGTGAATGACCTGCACTTTGATTTACTCCATTATCATTATTATTGATTGTTTCGGGTACTTCAAAACTCAGTATTTGTCCATGGTGGTCACTAAAACCCGGACAATAGACTTCTATTGAATGGTGATATTTATCTGCATTTTAAAAAAAAATGATCAGGAGTGGTTTCACTAAATTTTGTTATTCTTGTTGGGGTATTTACTGTAGGTTTCAGTCCATAGGAAATTAGTAACTGTGTTAATAATTCACAATTTCTATCAAATTTTAAGAAATCCACATTTACATCCCCACAAATTATTATATCGAAATTTACTTTGCTCATGTTATTGAGTAACAATTCTAATTTATCTATAAATAAAGGAAACTTTCCTGACGGAGAACGGTATACGCATAAAATTATTAACTTAAACTGCTATGTTTTTACGGCAGAGAATTCAAAATACTCTTCCATAATTAGATAATCATAAGCTGTTAACTGTTCATGTTCTAAATTATTTCTTAAGAAGATACAAGTACCACCATGGCTAATATTAGATCTAGAGTGTTTACTAACTTGTATATACCCTGGGAATTGATTTAATTCGAGTTGTTCCTCTTTCAGCCAATGTTCTGAAATACATAGTGCTGACTACATTTTTAAGCTTTAGATTCATGTAATCAATTTTATTATAGAGAGACTGAACATTCTGGTGGTAAAGTTTAAATTTGTTACTTTTGCAAGCTTGTGTTGGTGATTTATTTACATTATTATTATTATCATAATTGTTATTATTATTGAGCCGGTACAATTTTAAGATCCGTTCGACGTTATTTCCATCTAGCGGTCTCTAGTAATACATCTAAGAGATCGTAATTTCCGCACGTCTGAGAAAGGAATGCGCCCGCGTTGGAGAACCCATCCCTGTCTAAGAAACACGCCTTCGGCAATTGTTATCGCGAGGAGAAATTGATGATCGTCTGCCGTTATAACTACTACTACCAATTATTCTATTCTAATGTTCGTGATGTCCTCTATAGTATGCTTTGAGAAGATATAAATGTTGGGGAGACACTACGCCATTCAGGCTTTGTCTCATAGTGAAGAATTCCGTAAATATGGAGTTGTCTTAAAATAAAATTATCATCAGTGAACTTCCAGAATGTCTCGGAGTATCAGCTAAGTGGAAATGGTCCTTGTTGCTATTCTGTTTTAAAGAATCATGTTTTGAAGAAAACTGATCACGATATATATATACTCCCCAAGTCTCAGTGTTAAAAGTTCCGTAATTTAATCTGCTAAGGTAGAGTTAACCTGGAGACCGTTCATGTTTTTCTATGAAGTTATTTGGTGTTTATTTTGTCCCCAGTTTGTTTATATACGCACGTAGTGGAGAATCAAATTGCTTGTTTATGGGTTTATTAATTTAAATGGGTGCTTGTCGTTGTTGTTGTTTCATTTCCGTATCTGGTCGTATTTTAGTGCGTATTACTTGCGTTTGTTTTATGTTGTGAAACGCGATTGTATTTATGAGAGATGTTTCTTACCAGTTCCTAACCCCTTGCAAGAGTATGGGATCTTTCAGGGACCTTAGGGACTGGTATTCTTTAGGTTAGTTCGCGATATTAATTGTGCCTAGACGTGGGAGGGTGTGTTGTTCATTGCTTTGGATGTAATATCTTTTTGTTGGAACACACTCCAGTTTATTTTATGTTTCAAGGGGTTGTTTTTATCATGCTTGTCATTTGTGCATTCCAAGGATGGCCGATTAGGTTTTCTTTTTATCCTTGGAGACTGGGCAAGCAATATCTATGTATGTTTCAGAAATATGTTTCATTTACAATCAAGGTTCTAGACTTGATATTAAGGTTGGGTTTATGTCGTTTGTTTAAGTAGGAATTTGACTGAAGGTCGAGGGTCATGTTTAGTGTTGTTCTGTTTTGTTGTGGCCTTCAGTCAGCAAGCAACGCGTGATCCCATTACGTTATTAAATCAGGTATATTGGTTACTCTTCCGAGATGATTAAATGTGTGTTCGTTGTACGTGCCCGGGACTGCAATTGACGCTTATTTGGCATCCCGCAAGGTAACTGAACCTTGTGCTTTCGTTCGAAAGAAGTTTTATTCTACCAGCTCATGAAATCGTTTTGTTTTATCTTCATTTGGGATTTGCTTGTTTTTACTGAACTGATCTATGTTTATTTGCTGAGTTTGTATGTGACGGCACGTCATGTGAAGTGTAGTGCCTTGTGAAGTTGTGTAATTATTCTGTGTTTATTGCCGTGTCATTGAAGGGTCGTTGCTGTTGTTGGTTGTTTCTTTGGGTAGCTTGGCGTGACATACAGTTTAATGTAAGGGTGGTCGGATAGACAGTTCGTGGGAGACACGATTTCATGTACTTCTAAGAATGATGCTTCAGACTACCTTCTTGTAGTCAGCCTGTGGTGGAACGAAACGCACTATTAACACTATTGTTAATTTCTGCCCCTCCACTGAACGATCTCCAGCGACTTAGGCATTCTCCTCGTCATCGGCATTCTCCTTTTATAGATCTTTATTGTGTGTTTTACGTCTTATTGTATTACTGTTTTATAATACCATGTACATATTTTATTACACGGCCATCATATCTCATACTACCATTTCATGCACCCCTCACGTCCCCTTTTGCTATGTCTTGCTTTTTTGATATATTAAATTTTATTTTACAACCTCGACTCGAAAAGTGTAGTCATTGGATGGTCGGTCGGTGCTCCATCTAGTTCACCATGTGTTAATAGGTCTCGACTTAAGTCTCAGGTCCGCGTCCTCAACATCTGCACGCCTCTCAATTATTGTTGCTAGACAAATCCGAAATACCATTGTTCCACTCAGTTAAATTTGACATCGAATGATCTGAATGCCAAACCTCACGTTTGGCTTCTTTTACAAGTTTTCTTGCTCCCACTCTAAAGATATTACTGTTGAACTATTCTTACCATTTGAATTTACAATTTTGCAGATTTCATCACTAAGATACTCTTTTCCTAGGATACATGGTGAAGAATAACGAATAATAATTGATGTAAAATAAGGACTAGGAATGTCATACTACTCACAGATCAGGAGGATGTATCCTTCCACAGCAGGGCTGAAGACCAAAGAGATCTGAGCGTCTGGGCTGCACTCTGGTGGGCATTTCTGGAACTACTGCTACGGTTCCGGCTGCTTCCATGGAACCTCCACTAGTTTTGTTGGCAAGACTGCATACATCAAGCGCTGAAGATGGCGGCAACACGCTTCAACCTCGTGTTATAGAATTGATGCGAGCTGTGTCACATCTCATCATTTACATCACAAAGAAATCACAGCGTTTAAAGAGGAGAAAATGTTGTCAACCACAGTTACGGCAAGTTAGCTTAACTTACTCGCTTGCACCTCGCTACGCTGCAGTCACACGTGGGTGGTTGCTGGCTTGGCGGCAACACGCACACACTTGTACATTTTACAAATCTAACACATATGAATGAAGTGGAAGTGCAATCACTAATAATGCGCAGTTTGTATGATACACAATATCGCCACCGAATCATATCCGGCCCGGAGGACCAAATGTTCGATCTCGTGTTTGATTTGAATATCCCGCACGAAGCCGAGACTCTTACCACAGTCTACATAAATGTATTTAATTTAGTGCAGAGGGAAGGCCACATAGTACTGTACACATTACACACATTTATTATAACTAATTACACTGTACAACATAAATATATAAATTGGACGCTGTGGTCCATGGTTTGGCACGCTGCCACGATATCAAGTTCAACACATCCTCCTAGGCTGGTAC
This sequence comes from Meconema thalassinum, assembly GCA_946902985.2. NCBI lineage: Eukaryota > Metazoa > Arthropoda > Insecta > Orthoptera > Tettigoniidae > Meconema > Meconema thalassinum. Next base: position 1,217,653,323 of record OX336388.2, read on the forward strand.
TATCGCTTGACTGACTCCACGCCAGTGAGCCTCACCTCGCATGCCCCACCAGGGTACGCATAGAAACAAGCTTGATGGGTGCTGCCCTCTCGAGCACAAACATATAGCTAGCGCTCAAACACCTACCTTGTAAAAAATCAATGTTACGGATACCATACAAGTGCCTCGGAATGCTGATCACCGGATGACGAACCAGCGAAGGAAACGGTTAATGAGAAGGAAAGCGGATATTATGTTAGCGACATGGAATGTGAAAACCCTAAGGAGACTTGGGAAATTTAGAGAGATTAGAGAAGAAATGGGAAAATACCGAGTGGAAATAGCTGCACTACAAGAAATACGATGGAAAGGCCAAGGAATGATAGCGTCAGGGAAACATACTGTATACTGATGTACAGTGGAGGAAACACAGGGTATGGTGGAACAGGCTTTCTTATACAAAAGTCTGTTAAATCAAGTGTAATACACTTTATTGCTATAAATGAAAGGATGTGCTCAGTGCGACTAGGTGCAAAGTTTTTTAACATCACCGTGTTCTGGTATATGCCCCCACAGAAGAGGCAGAAGAAGGAGAGAAGGATGACTTCTACACTACGTTGGAGGAGGAGGTCAACAAAGTACAAAGACATGATGTGAAAATAATCCTTGGGGACCTAAATGACAAAGTCGGGAAGGAAGAGGTGTTCAGAGATATAATAGGGAAGGAAAGTTTACACGAAGGGAGTAATGACAATGGATTGCGGTTGATAGACTTTGCCATTGGGAAAGAAATGGTGGTGAAAAGTACTTGGCACCAAAGGAAAGATATCAATAAAGAGGCCTGGGTGTCTCCGGACGGAGTTACAAAGAATCAAATAGATCATGTGATTATTGACAAACGACATGCATCAGATGTTATGGAAGTAAGTAGTTGTAGAGGAGCAGTTGGGTACACAGATCATTACTTGGTAAGAATCAAGTATAGACAAAAAATAGATTCAGCAAGGAAACAATAGGCGAAAGGGGGATGAAGCATAATATCGAAAGGCTTCAGAGCAACAAGGAAACACAAGATGAGTATAGATTGAAAGTGGGAGAAAACATTGGAAAACAATAAGAACTTCTGGGAAGAAGGTAAAGTAGAAACTAAATGGGAGTTACTGAGAAACACCATCAGTGAAGTTGCAGAGGAAACGCTGGGGAGAGCCGAATTCATGAGAAATATACAATGGTTCGATGAAGAATGCTTGGAGGCAATCCATGAAAGAAACTAAGCAAGACAAAGAATGATGCAACGGAGAACCAGACAGACAGTGGAGGAATATAGAGAGAAAAGGAAAAGGGCAAGCAAGTATGAAAGAGAAAGAATAGAACAATTGGATAAAATGAGGGAGAGTGGAGAGATTCGGAGATTTTATGAAAGATCAAGAGAATTGAGGAAAGGATTCCAACCAAGAGCAGTCTTCTATAAGGACAAAGAAGAACATTTTATAGGAGATAAGAACAAGATGCTACAGAGATGGCAGGAATATATGGACGGGGTGAAGTGGAAACCGCGAATGGGGAAGAAGAGGAACATATAGGAATTTATGAGCAAGAAGAAGTTGAAACACCGTATTTAGAGGAAGTTAGAGATACAATCAAGGAATTAAAGAACAATAGAGAAGACGGATTAGAAGCGAAGTTGCTAAAATTCGGTGGAGAGGTAGTGGTAAAAGCAATACATGAACTAATAAAGGAAGTAAGGACGAAAGAAGAAATGCCCTGGGATTGGACTGTAGGAATAATATGTCCTTTGTATAAGAAAGGGGATAAATCAGTTTGCGGCAATTATCGTGGGAATACTCTCTTGGACGTAACATATAAGGTGTTCAGTAAGATTTTAGGCTCTCGACTGGAGCGTTGTTTAGAGAAATACTCGGGCGACTATCAAGCTAGATTTAGGAGGAATCGCTCTACAATGGATCAGATATTTGTAGTGAGGCAGATACTGGAGAAGTTCTATGAACTTGATAAGCAGCTGGATCAACTGTATATAGATTTTAGGCAGGCATATGACAGTTAAGATAAAAAGGCGATTTTTAAAATTATGAAAGAGTTTAAGATCCCGATAAAATTGGTCAAGCTGACAGAAATGACTATGGAAACCACAATATTTAAGGTTAGATTAGAACAAGAGATGTCCGAAGAATTCATTGTAGAAAAGGGGTTTGCGACAAGGAGATGTAATTTCTACATTTCTCTTTAATATAGTTCTAGAAATAATAATTCAACAACAACCAATCAATCCAGGAGGGGCCATATTTAACAGACAAGTGCAGGTGATATCATCATATGCGGATGATGTAGCATTAATTGCAAGGAACAGTGAAACATTAGAAGAGAGCTATATTCTGTTGGAAGAAAGGGCACGAAAGTTAGGATTAGTAGTGAATACAAGTAAAACTAAGTATATGAAGATGGGAGACTCCAGAAGGGTAAGAAGAGAGCCATATTTTAAATTAAATGGGAAAGAATATCAAAGGGTAGAAGAATTCAAATATTTGGGCTCAATAATAACTGAGGATAACTGAACATCAGTGGAAACACAGAAAGAATTAAGAGTGGAAATAGATGCTATTACGCTCTGCAAAGCATGTTTAAATCCAGAAATGTTAGTCGGAATACTAAAATAAAAATTTACATTACAATACTAAGACATGTAGTTATGTATGGATCGGAAGGTTGGGTTCTCAATAGAAGAGAAGGAGACTGGCTGCGAAGATGGGAAATGAAGATCTTGAGGAAAATATATGGGCCAGTGAGAGAGGAGGAAGGTTGGAGAATAAGGACAAATGTGGAACTACAGGAACTCTTCGGTCAGGCAGATATTGTGGTGAAAATTAAGCAGGGATGGATAAGATGGGCAGGGCACGTACAGAGAATGCCAGAATAGCGTAGAGTCCAAAAAGTGTTTACACAAAGATCGGATGGAAGAAGGAGAAGAGGAAGACCACGGAGACGGTGGATAGATGACGTGGAAGATGACCTTAGGAGTCTGGGAATCAGGAACTGGACAAAGGAAAGCGGAAGATAGAGATCAATGGAGGTAGGTGATAAATGAGGCCAAGGTTCTTCAGCGACTGTAGCACCGACCAGTAAGTATACATAAATCAAAATAACCGACATCAAAATCTAGCTTTAGAGACGGTCTGCATGACACCTAACGCATAGGCGGTCAAGTTAGCAAAGTCGATATCGTGCTAAAGTCGACTCAGGGCGCTGTCTACATATACTGTACCCGATATGTACTTGACGCAATCAGCTACGCTGGTCGAGATTGGAAATTTATTATTTGGAATAAAATAATGCCCTAGTATCACGGCGGGGCTGCATGGGGAGTGACCTATTGAAGATAAGAAGAGAAAGGATTACCCCTACAACGAAATGAATGACGTGAAGAATGCACGAGATTTATTTGAGTAATTTAGAAATTACGACCTATGTTATGTCAGAGAAGAAGGAATGATGCTGGATATATATTTTGTTAATTTTTGGGATGGTTGATAACCCCTTAAAGGAAGATTATAGCATTATATCAAGCGGATATTAGCCATGGCTGGGCCATGTGACGTCAGAGTACCGACGAGCAGACTATCCTACCCTGAGTGAGGGGAAGCAAGGAGGTCACAAGACTTGCCAGGCGAACAGCAGCGGGGCTGCGTGTAGAGAGAAATCTTATTACTGTACGTTTCGTCTTCAGAACACAATCAACTCTAGAACAGTCGCTAATGTGACAAAATTGACAGTACGGTGAACGCGAGTCGGAAACGGAAGACGAGGTCCCGATGGCAGTGTACTTGTCGAGCGCGACCGGTTACGGGAAACACGCTATTTTATCTTGGAGAATATAGAGCTTGCTTTCAACCAGTATTTCAATCATGAACTGGGACTTGCGAGTTAAGGCAAGGTAACATTTTACGTCGTGGAAGTAACCAATATAACAGTGAACTTTGTGATACATCTTCACGCACATCCACTGTTTAACGAAGCCATTTATAACGTTGTGTTACCGGCATGTTGAAAGTCAGGAACATAGCTAATACAGCGGACATCTTGTGACAAGTTGGAGGTCGTGTTATAGGTACTGTAAACCGACATTAACGTTGTTGCGTATTGGACATAGGCATTATAGTAGTCCGAATACTTGTTACATTTTCAAGTTTCACAATTCCAACGTGCGTGTCTACCAACAGATGAACTTTAATACATTCTCAACATTATGTTCAAAGGCACAGCTGATGTAATTTGTACAGTGAAGCTTAAGCGACCACGAGGTTTCTTAATTAATACTGGAACATTCGACTAGAACAGTGAAAGTGACTTCACATATTTTCTACAGTAGTTAAGTGAATGACAATTATCATGATTTACGAACATTTGCGAATATGCATATCGCATAATATCCATCTACAGAGTGTGTCATACATTTGAACACGCAATATAACATACTTCGTTACATCCACGTAATTCGACATTTATTAGTGAGGAATTTACTTGTGGATGCCAGTCGATATATTTTGTGGAACTGTGGCGTGCTGTAGCCATGGACATAATGGGGTGCCCATTTAAATTGCGATATCCTGTGGATTGTTGGACAGTATCCGAGATGGACATTTCACACAGTGACATGGCGTGCTAGACGTAAGAAGAGGCAGGATGGCAGAACGGAGTGACGGGTTCGAGTCCTACCCAGACGAGTGACCATGCCGAGATCTGCTTTGGGACGAGAGGAATGCTGATCCAAGGTACTGGATGAAGAAATCGTCAATCTTGCGAGAAATTATTCATGAATATCTGGATTACCGTCGATCTTTGAATGAATATTCTTACCGCCTGGAGTATCTTGAAGGTAACGTGAGCGCTTATATGAATACACTGATATGAATTAGCATGACGATGGGCACACTGGTATATTTTTAGGAATATTTTTGAAGCATCATCTTTGTATATTTTGAATATCATCCTGATGAATTCGCTAATACAGGGTGGATTCCATGTGAGATGACAGGGGCATTTCACTGATCTTTGCTATTCACCGACGTTATTGAGCAGGGTATTTGATCATCTTTCATAGTGAGTACAGTTTTTTTGATCGAGCATTTAAGATACTCGAAGCCTGCAGCCGGGTTTTTGATAGTTTTTCTTCCATTCTAATGATTGTGTGGAGTTAGTGACCAGGGATTTTTCTTCTTGTTTGATTGGATCATTTAAGCTATTGAATTTAATTCGCTTTAGCGAAACAGTGTCACTACTATCTGACAGTATGATTATTGTTGATTCTAGTCATATGCATTCACTCATCTGAGCCGTCGAAACAGGGCCTTTTGCCTTGAGCAATTGTGTAGTATCTAACCGCTTGACCTGTTACTAGGGAATTATCATCTGAGGCGTCAAAGCAGGGCCTTTCGCCTAGAGCAATTGTGTAGTGTCTAACAGCTTGACCTGTTACTAGGAAATCATTCTATCATCTGAAAGCAATGTGGATTGTGAGCGAATCAAACAATAACTTACAAGTCATGTATTAGTTGATCTGTATCTAGTAAAGTAAAAATAAATGTAAGCAGCGTCACACTTTGTGATTCTTGTGTGGTAGATCCAATAGTTTTTGTAGCGACATTCTACTTCAGAATACATTAAGTTTAATATACATTAATTTTCTGACGAATAAATTTACACCTTGAACAGGGATTTTAAGTGATTGATTCCTTTAAGATGAGTACGTTCGTTTCATAAATCAATCACAGGCAGAAAGGAAACAGCTATGATGAATATAGTATTGATCTAACACAGATAGTGTTCTTTTTGAAAACATATTTCAATGATTTTACAGAGCTATGACACTTTGAGATTAATTAAATCTTGGATTGGATAATAATTATTTCAGTGATTTACATGTCGTTTAAGAGGTTGTCAAACAAAGTTATAGTGAGCACAGTTCTGATGGGTCAACTTTATTAATGCCTGAAGGCAGTATTACAGTAAATGTGGATTATTAAAATATGTTGCCTTTAGCTATTTTTTGCCAAGTGTTTGTATAAAGATTGCCAATATTTGTGAGGTTACCACTTTAATATATTAATGGTGTAGACTGAAGTTTAGTGAAACCAGTCATATTTTTGATTCATGCTGTGCGCTGAATAGTTGTGATGAATTTATGAATAATTGATAGTGTTCAATTGTGATGTTTAATGAAGTGGTTCGTGAAGAATGAATTCAAGTGGTTTGTTAGGAATCCAGTTGATGGCACCCTTTACTTTGTATTATTATTAAATTATACCAGTAAACGACCCAGGGACACTTTGTCTCGTGTTACCCACTGATATTTGTTTTAAATTTCAACTGGATCTCTGACACATTCCTTGTTTTTTTATTGTTTCGATTCCCTCTGTCCCGGAGCACCTGATATGCGATGCTATGGCAGTTGGGTCATCGCATACAAGGGCGGAACGGGTACAATAATACAAAAGTGTCTTAGAATATGCACGTCATCATCATCATCATGTTTTTGAGTCAAGCGACTGGTCTGCCCCCACAATGAATCTTTTCCACGTTGTTCGGTCTTGTGCTGTCCTTTTGACCACTTCATAACTTCGTATGCCAGAGCTATTTAGGAAGGATCTTATGAAAGTGTTCCGTGGCCTCCCGCGAGGGCGTTTTCCAGGTATTTTGCCTTCTAATATGTCGATCACCAGGCCACCATGTCGTAACCTGTGGCCAAGCCAGGTGGATCTCCTTCTATTGATCTGGCGGATCATTTGCCGTTTTTCCTTATGTTGGTCATTTTCTCTAACCAGCTGATCTTTTCCATTCGGCGCCAACACCACATCTCAAACGCTTCTAGTCGTTTAATGTCACCTATATTCATTGTCCAGGTCTCACTGCAGTACATTGCAACTGGCCATATATAGGACTTAACCAGTTGTTTTCTAAGGCTGAGGGACATCGACTGTTGACAAATTAGATTTCAACTTCACATCGTAGGTCTTCTGTGAAGATCTGACCAAGGTATTTAAATCGACTGACCTGTTGAACTGGTTCTTTATTTATGGTTATATTCAGTTGGTGTTGATGCTTACTTATCTCTAGAATCTTGGTCTTCTTAAAATTGATTTTCATTCCGTATTCTGTAGCTGTATCATTTAAACATTGCAGCATGTTTGTTAATGTATGCGGATTTACTGCCAGTAATGCCAGATCATCAGCAAATTTAATATTCTGGATAAGTCTTCCACCAACTTTCACTCCTATATTACAACCTTTAAAAGACCACTTTGTTATAACTTCAGCGAAGGCAGTCCAGGGGACAGCAAACAACCTTGTCGCACAACATTACTGATCTTAGCGGATTCTGATACGTCATTTCCAAGCCGAACAACAGCAGTTTGATTTATATACAGATCAAATATTAATCTGATTAATTGATGGGGACATCCTATTTGATTCAAAAGAGGAAACAGCTGACCTTATCAAATGCTTTTTCGTAGTCCACAAAGCACACGTAAAGGTTTCTGTTTACGCTTAGCATATTTTCTCCAAGACAACGCAAGGACCCGATAGCATCACGTGTAGGCATATTCTTTCGAAAACCAAATTGAGAGTTATCTAGATACTGTTCGATGTATATTTCTACCCTTTTCTTCAAAATCTGCAGAAGTATCTTTGATGCATGAGGGATGAGACTAATGGTCCGATAGTCACTACATTCAACTGGTAGTGATCTTTGGAATTGGAATGATGACGCTGGTATAAAACTCCTGAGGCCATTTACCTTCTTCGAAGATTCTTACTACCAATTTGAATATCCATTCAAGTGTACTATCCCCATTATTCTTGATTAGTTCAGCAGGGACATTGTCAATGCCTGGCGTTTTACCCGTGGATATTGATTTTAGAGCTTTATAGAACTCTGATCTAATAATTCTATCTTCTGCAATTGACCTGTCTTCCTCGCCAAGTGTTGGCAAAACGAATGGAATTGGTTCTGCGTATAGATCTTCAACATACATCCTCCAGTGTTCCTTCTTGTAATTCAGGCCTGATATAGGCTTCCAATGTGTATCACGGAGCTGTCTAGTAAGGAATCCTTTTTGTTTCTTACTTATAGATAGATAGATTTTATTAATTCCATTTGATCAAATACATGTATACAGTACATTTTTGATATCGGACACGTCAGAATTTACATCTATAAAATAAAAGTACTAATAGGTATATAATACTATAACTATTTATAACTTATTATAATAACAGATCTTAAGAGATACAATCTTAATGGACAACTATTTACACCTTGCTCTATTATCATAATATGGAAACTTAATTCTATAAATACAACAACTTACAGCTAGGTATTACAATTAAAATATAATTATAGATTTCATTGCTCCTATACACTAAGATATTCCACTACAGCGTTGGTAGGCTAAATATGTTCTTCCTTGTTTTTGCAGAAATTCGATTTCTTCGCATTTTGACTGCCACCACTCCATTTTCTTCTCCCGACAGAGTCGATCTATCTGGTTCTTTGCATTCGGTAGTTATTTCTGCCTACTTCTGAAGAGTCATTTTTACATTTTCTTCTTTCATCCATCTTTAAGAGAATGTCCTGTGTGATCCATGGTTTGCGATTCACTCTTTCCACAAATCCCACATACTCTTCAGCAGCCTTTTCGATGGAGAATTTGGCTATTGGCCATAAATGATCAACAATTTGTGAGTTGCTTGAATATGATGATATGTGGTCATCAGTGGCTTCCTGATATTGCTTTTTAGTCCGCTCGCTTTTAAATGCTTCAAGATACCACTTCTTTGTTGGTTTTCCCTGAATCCTGCGTTTAAAATTTCAGTGCCGTACTCATTACCAGTACAGAATGATCACAACAGATATCAGTGCCCGGATATGCCATGGATTTCTTCACATCATTTCTGTATCTTTCCATGACAAGAATATAGTCAATCTGGTAACGTTGATCATCACTTGTTTTTCCAAGTATATCTCCGCCTCTTTGGTGAGGTAAACCAAGTGTTACTTATAACGAACCTCTCTTGTTCACAGAATTCGAAAAGACGTTGCCCACGTGAAATTCTTCTACCAAGACCATACCCTCCTACTGCGAATCCTTCTCTTCCCTCACCAATCACTGCATTCCAGTCTCCCATTATAATAATGCTCATGCAAGTTAAATAATCTCAGTGTTTTTAATATAGTTAATATTCCATTTTCTCATGTGGTATAGCGCACCTCTAGTGCCCTAAGTCCTAGGACACCTCATACAAGTCTTTAGCTTTATTGGTTAGCGAGATATTAAAAAGCCGATGACCTACTCGTTTCGGGTCCTTTAGATAAATAAATAAATACTCCGTACAAAATCACTTAAAAAGCCCACCATCTTACAAAAGCCGTGTGTGTACATGCATACAAAAAATGTTGATTCTTAATAGTGTAATGCCTTATTCCTGTGATACATACAGAACAAAGTTTACTAAAAAAGATTACCCCCGGGTAAGGGCAGTTTTTATTTTGGGGTGGAAATATGCCGTTTATAGGAAAAGGGTTGTCACACCAAGACCTATGATACCTCATATGTCCAAATCCGCCCATTGGTTATCAAGATATTAAAAGGCTGATGACCAATTAGTTTTGGGTTCTTTGGTTAAATTTTAAAAAAGACCTCATCCATAAATAATCATTTAAAAAGTCCACCATCTTACAAAAGCCGCGAGTGCACATGCGTACAAAACAAAACAAAATGTTGATTCATACTAGTGTAAAGCCTTATTCCTGTAATACATGCAAAGCAAAGTTTACTAGAAAGATTACCCCCAGGTAGGGGCAGTTTTCATTTTGAGGTGGAAATAAGTTCTTTATAGGAAAGGGGGGGGGGGGCGCCAACCCAAGTAATTTGACACCACGTACAAGTCTCTAGCATTATTTGTTCGCAAGATATATCAAATCTTACATGGCTGAGGATGTACAGTTGGTGACAAATAAAATGGGTGTAATAGAACCATCACTGTCTCTCTACATAGGTATGTGTCAATGAATAGACTTCATCCCTTCCGTGAAAGGAAGGAGTCGATTGCGTGTCGACAGGTTTTGGTTGCGACCCGCACTCGCGGGAACTTGTAGTCAATTGTTTTTAAATTGTTAAAACTTACGAGAGAAAGTAAGGACACAAAATAAAGGTTTTAGCAATCGGTAAACGCAACAGCGTTTTATTCACGTTAAAAATACATACAATAACATTGGCGCCCAACGGCACGGCCTTCAAAAACCGGATATACAGAAATAACATCGGCAACGAGCCGATATCGCGGCAAGACAGCAATACGCTTCACGGAGACGAACGTCACAAGACGGCAAATAGGTTAGAGGGTCGCCCAGACATAAAAATAAAATTAAAAAAAAAACGTTCCTAGAAAACCTTTGATAACCTAAACATAATATAATCCTTCAGAAGCGACTCATAGCCTCAATTTCGATATGTCGCAACTTGCGGAATTAAAGCAATCGCGTGACCGAGTAAAAGGCATGTTAACAAGAATAAACAATTCTATTACAGCTGAAACATCAAAATCGGAGGCTAAGGTTAAAATTTAAAAATGTGATGAAGTATGGAGTGCCTTTGAAGAAGTACAGATCAAAATAGAAGAAACAGAGATCACTGATGAATTGGCAGCACAAGAGTTTCAAGAGGAATGTGAAGGAGAGCGGCAGCTGTTCGAATCCATTTATTTCAATGCAGTTACACGTTTGCAAACAATTATAGATGAAGCGGAAGAGGTTCAAAGTACTTTACTAGCTCAATTGAATCCAGCTATAAACAGCACCATTCACCAACAAGAAGTAGGCCTACCAACAATTCACCCTAAAAGAGTACAGAAATTACCAGAAATCAAATTACCGCAAGCCTGGGGACATAGACATGTTGATTGGTGCGGGACTCTATTGGAAGCTTGTTATTGGTCGACCCAGAAACGAAGTACAAGGACAACCAGCTCTACAGAACACCCGATTAGGTTGTTGTTGGCGGTGAAGTTTGCGAGAATCAACAAGGATTATCAATCACGTGCAAGAAGATCAGCAGCCAAATTAGCAGATCATTTAGAAAGATTTTGGAAGCAAAAAGCAGTTCCGGAAATTCAGCATTACACAAAAGAAGAAAAATTGTCTGAAAGGCAGTTCACAGGGACTGCTTCGAGAGATTAAACGGGTAGATTCATCATAAGGCTGCAATTAAGACCAGATGTCGTACCTGGAGAGTCTAAAGGTCATGCACAAAAGAGACTAGAATCATTAATCAAGAGATTAAGCAGACAACCAGAACTCAAGACTGCGTACACAGATTTTCTAAATGCATATCTAAGGCTAGGGCATATGACTTTGATAGAAGAGCAGAAAAATCAGGAAATGACAAACTCATATTTCATTCCCCATCATGCAGTGGTGAGACCAGACAGCGACACTACTAAAGTTAGAGTGGTATTTGACGCCTCAGCAAAAACATCACACGGTACATCACTAAACGACAAGCTCATGATTGGGCCTAATTTACCGAGATACCTTTTTCATATTTGTGCTTAGATTTCGCAATCCCTATATCCCTATTCCCTATATATATATATATTATAATTGTGAAAGTCTGTGTGTTAGTTTGTTACCTCTTGACACTAAAACGGCTGGACGGATTTGGATGAAATTTGAAATGGAGACAGCTTATACCCTTGGATAACATATAGGCTGCCTTTCGTCTGGAAATAAATCAGTGATCCCGTGGAACGGGCAACATAACTGAAAAGTCACCAAAAATACTCAACTGGGACAAAATATCGAAGTTGCCGCATAAAGACCGGACAAAGCTCATTTTACGCCCTACGATGCAAGAAACAATACTCGGTCTACATTTTAAGACCCTAACACCAACAGTTACAAAGATATTCCCAGAAAACTATCTTCCCTCTGAATTATGAACTAATCCCAAGTCCGTTTCCATGGCAACACTACCTCAAGGTATGACAACCGATTTTCTATATATCTCTGTAGGAGGCAATGCCAATCCGTTGGACACGTGTCTGGTTATTCTTTTAAACATTATTTAATATGCTGAGTATCACATCCCCAAATGAAAACACTCGTGAGATATTGGTATTCAATGAAATGCTGGTTTAACCCCTTAACACCCCTTTAGAACCTGAATATCCAAAAATCCTTCCTTAGTAGACGTTTTCGACAGAACTTTGTGGTGCATGGACAACTATTAGTCAGAAGACAAGTGCCTCATAAAATACTTCCATATAATTTAGAGACTCCTATATTATTTTAAAAATTAGAAGAGTAATAGTTTGCTAATTCTGCAAAGGATTGACAATCGTGTTTAAATAATAATCCCTTTATATATATATTACAATACCTTTTTCATATTTTGCTTAGATTTCGCAATCTATAAATCCCTATTCCCTATATATATATTATAATTGTGAAAGTCTGTGTGTTAGTTTGTTACCTCTTGACACTAAAACGGCTGGACAGATTTGGATGAAATTTGAAATGGAGACAGCTTATACCCTGGGATAACATATAGGCTGCCTTTCATCCGGAAATAAATCATTGGGCAACATAACTGAAAAGTCACCAAAAATACTCAACCTGGACGAAATATCGAAGTTGTCGCATAAAGACCGGACAAAGCTCATTTTACGCCCCTCGATACAAGAAACAATTCTCGGTATGCCCTATGGGACACCGAAAACCACATTTTAAGGCCCTAAAACCAACAGTTTCAAAGATATTCGCAGAAAACTATCTTCGCTCTGATAAACTGAAGAAATAATGGCAAGTCCGTTTCCATGGCAACAGTAGACTGCCTCAAGGTATGACATCCGATTTTCTGTATGTCCCCGTGGGATGCAATGTCAATCCATTTATTATCTTTTTCAAGATATATATATATAAACACAATAAGAACAGGGTTGCGCGCCTGCCTCTCATCCGGAGGCCCCGGGTTCGATTCCCGGTTCCGTCAGAGATGTTTGACACTGACGTGAGGGCTGCAACGGGGTGCACTCAGATTCGTGAGGACAATTGTGTAGTTGTCTGATAGTGAGGCAGCACCCCGGTCACGAAGAACAAGATTAACGGCCGAGGGGACACGATGCACTGACCACGCGCCACCACAATATCTGCAGGCCAAATGGCTGGGAAGTGGTCGCTGATAGGCCTAGGCCCTTCATGGGCTGTAGTGCCAGGGGTAAACAAAATAGGGAAAGCCCCTTCTAATACCACCTTTAATTTTTAAACACTATAGTACCGGCTACTAAATAAAGGTACTGTAGCGATATAGCTACGTTCAATATCATAAACACTGGGCTCACTAATCCCGTATAGTCAAGTACAAATATCAGTCTGGTCGTTATTTCAGTAGCAACGAAGCTCTGTGGCGGCTATTGCCGTTTCCGTAACATTTAAGGCATCTCACCGTCATATACTTCAATGTGCACTTACAAAATTGTGAACCAGTCTATTTTACTGGAAAGAATTTCTACGAGCGAGTATCCCATCCGTCAAAAACCACACTCACTACCTTTTCCAAAATTTACACAAGACATGATTTTTAAAGCACTCTTCTGTATGTTGAGGTACAGAGATATTCCTCATGGAATGATACAATAAAATGTTGGCAAATCTGATTTCAAGGAACTGCCGTTCAGAATAGGCCTTGTGTTAAATCTGCAGAATCTTTTGTTACAGGTTATGCGGCCTATCTTCGTAACATGGACTTTTTTTCCTTTGACAATGCATCTACACCATGTGCGAGGGCAACGCATTTCCAAGATCTTTAAAGCACAATAATCAGGAAATTGGAGAAAAATTTAAAGTGGGAGTGAATATTCAAGAGGAAATAATTTCAACTCGGAGATTTGCTGATGACATCGTCATCTTGGCCAAAACGCCAGAGGATTTGAACGAGTTTTTGAATGGTATGGACTCCGTCTTGAGGAACGAATTCATGATGAAAATCAATAAATGCAAAACAACATTATTGGAATGCTGCCGAAATAAATCAGAAACCTCTACGGACATCGAATTGGAAGGTGAAACTCCACGGGATGTAGGAGACTTCTGTTACTTAGGAAGCAAAATATCAAGTGATGGACGAAGTAAAGAGGATATAAGAAGTAGGTTGGCTCAGGCAAGGAAAGCATTTCTACAGGAAAGGAATCTGTTGGCATCGAATATACATTTAGGTATTAGGAAGTCATTTTTTGAAAGCTTTTGTCTGTAGCGTGACAGTATAAGGAAGTGAAACTTGGTCTAATGGTGCAGTAGAAAAGAGAAGAATTGAAGCGTTTCAAATGTGGTGATACAGGAGAATGATGAAGATCTGATGGGTAGATAGGCTAACAAATGAAGAGGTATTAAGACGAGTGGAAGAGGAGAGATGTTTCTGGCAACTGCTAATGAAGAGAAGAGATAGGTTGGTAGGACACATACTAAGACACCCAGGAATAGCAAGCTTAGTTATGGAAGGAAGGGTCGAGGACAAGGACAAGACCAGGGTTAAGCAGATTGCCTCGGATGTAGGGTGTGGTAGCTATGTAGAGATGAAACTATTAGCTCAGGAGAGGGAGACATGGAGGTCTGCATCAAACCAGTTCAAAAACTGAAGACTCAAACAACAACAATCAGGAATTTTAATTACTTAGAGAGTCATGTGAGGCAAAGGGGTTGTTGGAGAATTTATATCCCTGGGATGTATCAGTTGAAGAGACTGCATAATGTACATCAACGGCCAAGGTGAGAGATATGTTGCTATAGGTCTATTAATAGCGATATATTGACGTTCAAATCATCAATAAGTATGGCAAAATTACACCCAGAATAGCTTAAGGAAAATACTTTTAATTCTCCATATTCCGATAAATTTGCCATTCCAGTGCGCAAGAGTGCAGTTCCCTCTTCAAACAATATTCGCAATGTCTATTAACAAAGCGCAATGACACACACTTAACAGTAGCACGTGTACATTTAGACAAAACCATTTTTTCCCATGGGCAACTGTATGTGGCGTGCTCGCGAATATCCGGACAACAAAATCGTTATGTCTCAGCAGAAGATGGTAAAACCAAAATCAAAATTTTCAAATGTGTTCACATAATGTAACATCGTACCCTGCAGACTTTCACAACTTTATAAAATTCCTACTTTGCTGCTCATATCAATATACTGTATGTATCAGAATTTTCAGAATTAGAACGGACCCACCTGTAGCCGCGATTGCTGTAATAGAATAGACCAATTATCAGCAATAATGCATCGTCCCCATTGTCTTGATCGCAAGCGAAGCCGCGGGTACCTGCCAGTTTGTCATAACAGCGGATGTGGAAAAGATGTTCGTCCACCCTGATGATCGAGCATTACAGCAAATTTTGTGGATGGAGGATCCTTTAGCCCCTGTGAGGATTTAGCAACTAAACACAGTGACATACGGAACAGGGTCTGCACCATACCATGCCATGATATGTTTAAATGAATTTGCTAATTTTCATGAGAGTGAACTTCCAATAGCAGCCAAGGCTATTCGTGATGATTTTTACATGGATGACTGCTTGAGTGGAGGAAATATTCTAGAATATTCAGCTACGGCAACAAATACAAAGTATCCTTTTGAGTGGTGGAATGCATTTGAGGAAGTGGAGGTCCAATGACAGACGTATTTTGCAGGAGTTGGAGAGCAAAAGTAACGAGGGGACTTTATTGATTGTAGATAAAGGTGAAGCCAGTAAGACTCTTGGACTTCTCTGGGACTCGGCACGATATTGTCTTCAGTTTCGAGCTATGCTAGCAAGGCAAACACCAAATTCCAAAAGAGAATTGGCTTCCAAGATCGCACAGATTTTTGATCCTCTGGGGATTGCGAGTCCGGTACTGATCAAAGGAAAATTGTTGATGCAAGACTTATGGGCAGATGGATTAGATTGGGATCAGCCATTGTGTCCCAAGCACCTTCAGAGTTGGAACGACTATTATTCATCATTGCAGAGACTGAACGACATCATAATAATCAGAAATGTAAATCCTGGAAATTGTTCTGGCACTTTTGATTTGTTCGTGTCTAATTTACTTTGTGCCAAGACAAAGGTGGCTCCATTAAAGACCATTCCGTTGCCCAGGCTCGAATTGGAGGCAGGACTTCTTCTTCCACAACTTGTCAAAACGACGGCAAGTGCTTTGACAGAAGGAGTTGGTCGTATCAGATTGTGGAGCGATAGTACAAATGTTTTAGGATGGATCACCACCGAGCCACGGTTGTTGAAGACGTTTGTTGCAAATAGGATCGCAAAGATTCAAGAAGCCACCGATCTCGCCATGTGGAATCATGTTCCATCGGCATAAAATCCAGCTGAACTTCTCTCAAGGGGAATTACTTCTATAGAACTTGAAGGCAAAACACTTTGGTGGAAAGGGCCTCCGTGGCTCTGCACACAAATTCAACAGCCAAGGCAATCCAAGGAATTTGAAACAGAACTGCCAGAACTGAAGATTACAACAGTGACATTAAAGGCAACTGCAACCAACGATTTGCTTATCAAATTTTCGTCGTTCTCGAAATTATGCCGTACAGTATCATACTGTCAGAGATTCATCTACAACTGCAAACATGATATACCAGAAAGGAAAACAAGCTCACAAGAGACAGAGGAAATTTGTCAAGCAGAGAGACATGTGGTCAGGTGGACTCAGTTGGAAGCATTCTCTGAAATACAAAATTGTTTAACAAATAATCAAGACCTCCCAAGAAAGAGTTCATTAAATTCACTCAGTCCTTTCCTAGACAACGATGGGTTGATTAAGGTTGGATGAAGGCTTCGGTTTTCAGAGTTAGTATCGGAACAGATACATCCCATACTTCTCCCAGCAAATCACCATATCACCAGGATAATCATGGAAGGGGGTACATCGTTATCTTAAGCACTGTCCTCCAGAGCAGTTGTTACATGCAACACGACAGCGATATTGGCCCATCAGTGGCAGAAGAGAGGCAAAGAAGGTCATTAGAAGATGTGTGAAGTGCTATTGTTTTAATCCTACAGTTCCTGAGGTACGCATGGCAGATTTACCAAAGGAAAGAGTCACGCTGGTTTTTCGGCCCTTTGTCACCACGGGAGTGGACTACGCAGGTCCCATATCTGTGAGAGAGAGCCGCAGAAGAGGCCGGTTCCATCTTTACAAGAGTTATATAGCTGTATTTACGTGCTTCAGCATCAAGGCAGTGCATCTGGAACTAGTGTCAGAGCTAACAACTGAGGCTTTCTTAGACGCACTGCAACGTTTTACAGCTAGACGAGGTTTATGTAACCAGCACTTTCCTGATAATGGAAAGAATTTTATTGGAGCATCCAATACGCTACAAGATATTCAGTCCTTTTTAGAGAAAGAATCAACAGCCATTGCCTCCTCACTTGCTCAGCAACGAATCAATTGGAAGTTCATCCCTCCCCGATCGCCGCATTTTGGGGGATTGTGGGAGGCAGTTGTCAAAATTATGAAGAGACATTTACTAATTGAAACGCAGGGACGTATATTAACCTTTGAAGAGACCTACACTATTCTTTGCGATATTGAAGCAGTATTAAACTCACACCCTCTCACTCCGTTAGAAAATGATCCCAATGATTTGCAAGTCTAACTCCTGCACATTTCATCTTGAGTGACTCGCTTATGCAAACTGTAGAGATGGAAGTGTCGAGGGAACCTGATAACCGCTTGTCCCATTGGAAAAACTTGCAGAAAGGCCGACAGTGGCTCTGGCAGAGATGGCAGCAAGAATACTTGCAGGAGTTGCAAAAACGTGTCAAGTGGCACAGTACTGATCGGGGTATTAAAATTGACTCTTTAGTACAGTTGATCGAAGACAATATCCCGCCTCTACAATGGCCAAGAGGTAGGATAATTCAAGTTTTTCCCGAACGAGATGGCGAGGTGAGAGTTGTCACCATTCAGACACCTGGTGGAACCTTCACTCGGAGTATCAAGAAAATATGCCCTCTTCCCTTAGGGGATGAAGAAAAGGATCATTAATAATTACCATGAAGTAGATTCATTCTGTATAATTGTATTAATTAATAAATTGAAAGAATTCCTTTCAATGTGGGGTGCAAAGTCAATGAATATACTTCATCTCTTCCTTGAAAGGAAAGAGTCGATTGCGTGTCGACTGGTTTTTGGTGCGACCCCCACTCGCAGGAACTTGTAGTCAATTGTTTTAAATTGTTAAAACTTACGAGAGAAAGTAAGGACACACAAAAAGGTTTTAGCAATCGGTAAACGCAACTGCGTTTTATTCACGTCAAAAATGCATACAATAACAGCATGTATTCTGATACCAGACATAAATATATATACACTAGACAGGATCCTCGTCGATACAGACTACCCTAACACTCCCTATCACATCTACACAGGCACACTTATGACATACATTGATAACCATAGGAAAAAGATGATGATTGGTACTTACAGATACTGGTCTCAGATGTGAAGACTAACTCTACTGATTCTGGGGTTAATGCTCCCAGAGAATCAGTCCCAGCTACATATCGCAGTTACTAGTTCTTTCACACGTATGGTTTTCTATTACAAATGTTAATTACTGTAGATTACTGATCTTCAGAATCCAACGATTTATACTGCTTCGTGGATCAGACTGAATAATAGTGCTCTGAATCCGTTTGGTGGATTATCGCAACTAATTCGCACATGACTTGAACAATACTTAGCATATTTTACTAGTATTCGTAGATTAACAAATTGATCGTGATGTCCATCGAATTTCAGTAAACAGACTTAAGTTCTCAATACGTCATGCTTTTCGAGACAGGAAGTCTTGGCAACTTATCTGAAACTAGACGAATTATTCCTGTGAGAATAATTCAACCTGGAACTCCGTAGGCTATAAACTTCTGAACACAATATCGTGAGCGTCAGAATTACTGTACTTCCTTTCTCAAGTTAGCCAAGTATTGCTGAACTTGATCTTTTCAATTATCAATCCAAACACCTAACTACTGACTTCATGTCAATGCCTGATCGAACAAACAACCACTCCGCACCACGGAGCCACAAAATAAATCAACTACTCCACCCGGGAGCCAGAAAATACAATCTACTCCTCACACGGAGTCAAGAAATCGAATAATCTTCACTCCGCCAGCAAGTATAAGTAACACTCTCATCCCCTCCTCAATCCACTAGTCTAGACATCATATATCACGGGTACAGCCAATCCGAATAATACCTCCAAATAAGGACATGTATAATAACTTTCAAATTTAACCGAGACACGCCTCTCGTACATAGATGCCAATCCTACTCCTGCCGAATTACAGCATGACTCACCTATGCACCCAGGCCACTCGGATAAGCCCGGCGCTAGTACGACATACTTCCTTGTCCCTGGGCACAAGTCCACCATCAAATAAATATTCCTACAACGTTAAAATATTCTCTTCTAAACTGACCTCGAATCCCACTATAAACAACATCTTAAACCTAAACAAATTATATGAGAACCATTCACATGCCATAATACACTCCAATACATAATTGTTCATCATAAAAAAGCATCAAATAAAAATATATGCATGATTATGGAAATTATGAGTCTCAAAAGTGAGGGTTCGATCCCTTGTAACTATGGGATGGTGACAAATCCCCTCCGAGGAATTCGATACGAAGACCTGTCTGCATATGTGATTCATCTACATCTCCCATCTTAAAACATGTTATAAAACCCTAAAATACACAATAATACACTTCTAGGAAACATACACAGATTACCCTTCACATTTCAAATACATTACCCTTCCATACAATTTCATTTTCTTGATGTCAGATTCTACAAATTCGTTGTTGCAAATTTCTTTTTGTTTACTTATAACTAACTCACACATACATTACTCAAGTGTTCTTAATCGCTAACTTACACGAATCTTCCTCACGTGTCCTTTGTATTCGCTACTTGTTAAAATTGACAATTTTGGCATTTAGCCACGTCGCACCCACATAATGCATTCTACTATGCATTCGAAATTATGCTCTGCTTTTTGTCACTTGCTAATTGTAGCCTCTTCGTCATTTCTTGAAGTGTGCCAGCGCAATATATCACTTTGTAGACTAGGTCTGTCTCAGAAGACCTGCCATAACCTTACAAACTAATATAATTCTTAAGGTTAGACACATTATAAGACCCTAAAATGGCTCCTTGATGGTCTGTTAGGCTGTACGCACACTCACCAAAACGCTTGATCATTCTAAAAGGTCCCCCGTACAGCTGTAAATACTTGGAAATTTCTTTGTCAACAGCGGAAGAAAGATATGGCACTCGGAATAATCCCTGATAACCTCTTAAAAAATCAAACTAAAGATCTGAGCCGCGCTCTCGTCTTTCTCCCACCCTGTGATCATCATTACAAACATTGAAAATACATGAAAATCATACCTCCCCGAGCCATCATACTCACCTATACCTACCAGAGGGTTTAAATAATTACCTTCATATCCCTAGAAATACTTGCCGTTACCTTTATTTGGCTCTATGACCCCTATCTCTAACATATTGTTACCTTCATCCTCTACGGCGGTAGCATCTCTGAAAGAAATGGGTACAGAAAATGGCGATCTATCAACCAGCTCAAATTGATGAGTGTATACGTGCGTTAATCCAGGCTCATCACTAAAATCTGCAAAATTGTGAATTCAAATGGTAAGAATAGTTCAACAGTAATACCTTTAGAGTGGAAGGAGGGAAACTTGTAAAAGAAGCCAAACGTGAGGTTTGGCATTCAGATCTTTCGATGTCAAATTTAACTGAGTGGAACAATGGTATTTCGGATTTGTCTAGCAACAATAATATTAACAATTATGATACTAATAATTATAATGTAAATAAATCACCAACACAAGTTTGCAAAAGTAACAAATTTAAACTTTACCACCAGAATGTTCAGTCTCTCTATAATAAAATTGATTCCATAAATCTAATGCTTAAAACTGAACTTAAAGACATCTCAGCACTATGTATTTCAGAACATTGGCTGAAAGAGGAACAACTCGAATTAATTCAATTCCCAGGGTTTATACAAGCTAGTAAATACTCTACAACTAATATTAGCCATGGTGGTACTTGTATCTACCTAAGAAATAATTTAGATCATGAACAGTTAACAGCTTATTATTATCTAATTACGGAACAGGATTTTGAATTCTCTGCCGTAAAAATACAGCAGTTTAAGTTAATAATTGTATGCGTATACCGTCCTCCGTCAAGAAAGTTTCCTTTATTTATAGACAAATTAGAATTATTACTCAATAACATGAGCAAAGTAAATTTCGATATAATAATTTGTGGGGATGTAAATGTGGATTTCTTAAAATTTGATAGAAATTGTGAATTATTAACACAGTTACTAATTTCCTATGGACTGAAACCTACAGTAAATACCCCAACAAGAATAACAAAATTTAGTAAAACCACTCCTGATCAATTTTTTAAATACAGATAAATATCACCATTCAATAGAAGTCTATTGTCCGGCTTTTAGTGACCACCATGGAAAAATACTGAGTTTTGAAGTACCCGAAACAATCAATAACAATGATAATGGAGTAAAATCAAAGTGCAGGTCATTCACTGAAACAAATGTTACATATTTCAGTGACTTATTAAATAAGGAAACATGGTCAGAAATGTATAAACTAGAAAATGTAAATGATAAATTTAATGCATTTAACAGTACCCTAAAACACTATTTTGAAACAGCATTCCCCTTTAGACAAAGAACTGTTCAAAATAACAAAACTAACAATTGGATAACAACAGGGATTATAAATTCATGTCAATAAAGACATTTCTACACAAATTATATAAACAATACCACACAACACATGAATTCAATTTATACTACAAAAAAAACCACTAGCATATTAAATAAGGTAATAAGACTAGCAAAGAAAATGCATGATGATAATTTTATTTCCCAATCTAATAAAAACAGGGCTATGTGGTCCGTGATAAAGAAAGAAACTCGAAAATCTGCTAAAATACAAAGGAACATTACACTGACCAGAAATAATAAAGTGATAAATAATCCAGAGGAAATAGCAAACACCTTCAATGACTATTTTCCGGAAATACCACAAAAAGTATTAAATAAATCACAGGTAAATACAATAAATTCTAATAATAAAATAAATATATGTAGTGATTCTTCATTTATAAATCATGTCACAAGTGAAGAGGTAAGAATAGTTATAAAAGAGTTAAAATATAAATTTTGTGCTGGCATTGTTGGCATCCCAGATGCAATTTTAAAGAAATGTGCAGAAAATATAATAAATCCACTTACACACTTAATAAACAGTTCAATTCTCTCAGGAACTTATCCGGATATTTTGAAGTTATCAAAAGTCATTCCAGTGCACAAAAACGGTTCAAAAGATGAATTAGGTAACTATCGTCCTATTACCCTACCAACTGGTATCGCAAAAATTGTGGAAAAATCATGTATAGGAGACTGATAAGTTTTATAGAAAAAAATAGAATATTATCAAACTCACAACATGGATTCAGAACGGAAAAATCTACACAGACAGCAATTTATGAATGTATTAATAGTATACTGAAATTAATTGACAATAAGGAACATATAACTGGCCTATTCTTGGTTTTATCGAAAGCATTTGATGATGTTGACCATAAAATCCTCCTTAAAAAACTAAATCAATATGGTATTAGAGGTCTAGCTAATAAATGGATAGAGTCTTACTTAACAAGGCGTAAACAAATAGTAAGCTTGAGACACAAGGATGATGGAACCAAATTACTTAATGAAACATTGTCCAATGAGGGAATTATTAAATTTGGAGTACCCCAGGGATCGGTTTTGGGCCCACTACTCTTCCTTCTGTATATCAATGATATAACACAGAATGTTCATTCACATAAGGAAATTTTGTTTGCGGACGATACAACACTCGTAATAAAAGGTGAAACTAAACAGGTCATACAGCAGTCTGCTGACTCCATTACAGGAGGGTTAACCAAATGGTCACAAGATAATCGCCTCATAATCAACTATAAAAAAACGGTATGTCTAAATTTCCACACTATACAGAAAAGGAATCCTGCGAAGCCCTATATAACATTAAATGGTCATCAAATAGAAAATAAATCAGAAACAAAGTTGTTAGGACTATGGATACAACATGACTTGAAATTGAATAAACATATACAATATCTGAATACTAAAATGAACTCGATGTGTTTTGCGTTACGTATTTCGAAAACCTGCACTAGCATGCACACATTAAGAAATACTTATTTTGCTTATTTCCATTCATACTTAAGATATGGGGTCATATTTTGGGGTATGTCACCAGATGTACTAAGCACGTTTAGGATACAAAAGAGGGCGATTAGAATTATGGCAAATGTAAACACTAGAGAATCATGTAGACCTCTGTTTAAAGATTTAAACATTCCCCCTCTGCCCTGTATATACTGTATATCTTTGAAAGTATTATGTTTTGTAAAAATAATTTAATGAATAAGGATGATTTTCTTAAAACAAACAATGATGTTCATAGGCATAACACAAGACAAAATCAAAACATTCATATTTCACACACACACACACACACAAGCATATATCAAAAAGGAACTTATCACACGGGAGTTTAATTATACAATAAACTACCCCAGTATATAAAACTTGCCCCAAAAATAAAAACCTTTGATAGAATGTTGAAAGCTTATCTGCAGTGCCATTGTTTTTACTCTGTAGTTGAATACCTTAGTGTATAGAAACGATGAAATCTATAATTATATTTTACTTTACTATTTTAATTGTAATACCTAGCTGTAAGTTGTTGTATTTATAGAATTAAGTTTTCATATTATGATAATAAAATAAGGTGTAAATAGTTGTCCAATAAGATTGTATCTCTTAAGATCTGTTATTATAATAAGTTATAAATAGTTAGAGTATTACTGTATATATCTATTACTACTTTTATTTTATAGATGTAAATTCTGACGTGTCCTATATCAAAAATGTATTGTATACAAGTATTTGATCAAATGGAATTAATAAAACTATCTATAGTAAAGCCATCATAACTTCCGACTTGACGTTTCAGTGTTACCCTAGAGTTATCTAGCGGTCAGAAGGAAAATCACTTTAACCAGACAATCACAGACAGTCATTCAAATCGATATATCACGACAAATTGAGTTTCGTTCGCGATAACGTGATTTAGCGAACGAAACTCTAGCCTTGCTGTGAAACGTCAAGTCGGAAGTTATGATGGGTTTACTATAAATACTTCCTTATTACGAAATAATACTTCAAATAACTCCTCCTTACTCACACCACACAACTTACTTTTGTCCACGGCTTCCCAAAGAGGATTACCTCGATGTTCGTCAACCGAAATATGACATACAGCCTCCAGCTTCACTTCCTCTTCAGATACCCCTGCTGACCTCCCCTCCAACCCCTTAGTAATACAAGCACCATTCATCTCATCAACTAGTTAACATCTCATCCTAATCTCCTGACTCTTAATGCCTCTCTCCGGACATAAAATTCCCTTGTCAAAATCCATAACAACCTTATGGTTATTTAGCCTGTCATTGCCAAGTACTACTTCGTAAATCAAATTTAACTTCATAGACAATAATATCTGTCTACTCACTTTCTTCCTACTTTTATAATTCCTTATTTCCAATTTCTGTTCATCCTGTCTAATAGAAACTCCCTGCTGATTTACACCTAATCTCGCCTTCACCCGCTGCCTCTTCTCATCTCCTCTACCTTCATCTAACGTCACTTTCACCTGCTGCCTCTTATAATCTAAGCTACTTTCACCTAACGTCACTTTCATCTGCTGCCTCTTCTCATCTATGCTACTATCACCTAACGTCACCTTCACCTGCTGTTCACTCTCATCTAAGCTACTATCACCTAAAGTCACATTCACCTGCTGCTTCTTCTCCTCTACTTTACTATCACCTAACGTCACTTTCACCTCCTGCCTCTCCACTTTGCTATCATCTAACGTCTCCTCTAACTGCTGCTTCTCCCTTCCACTATCATCTAACGTCTCCTTTGACTGCTGTTTCTTCTCCTCTACCATAGACTCTATGTTATGGCTAACTGACTCTCTCTGTTTCTTCTCCTCTACTTTAGTATCATCTAACGTCTCCTCTAACTGCACATCAATCTTACTCAAAGACTCCTTCCATGCTCCTACTTCCTTACTCAAAGACGCCTTCCATTCTCCTACTTCCATACTTAAAGACTCTTATCTTCTGGCTTAATGACTCTCTGTTTTTTAATCTCTCCTATCGATTCCTTCAGACCTCCTATTTCCTTACTAATGCACTTCTTCATAGACTCTCCTCATTCTCCTAACCCCTTCATTATCATTTGGAACTGCCTATGGCTTACATCAACCCATTACCTTTACACTCACTACCACCAAGTTTGGTTGTCTGGCATTCCTCGGAATTGATAGAGTTCTCTGACGGTTCCTCTATCAAGCCTTCACCTACCCCGCTCCTATCCACCTCCATCTTCAAGTTCTTTCAAACATCTTACTATTAATTTTCCTCATGGCTCGACATCTTAAACTCCAGACTTTATGTGACAACATTTAACCTGCATGAAAATTTGACTGAATTTACCCCCCCCCTTTTATCGTGTTTATTGGCGTATGCGTACACGTGAATGCTATTTTTGTTGCTATACCGTACTTCGAGTTCCATAGTTGGGCGTCAATTGTCATGTATCAGTCCCAGTTGGGCGACCAATTGTTATATTTCCCCTTCTCAATAACTATATATCGGGGTGCGTGGGGGTTAAACACCGGTACGATATAGACAGATGCAATAAACATTCACACCCAACTACACCGGTAAACGCAAAAAATAAAACACTGGATATCTTGTAAAAAAAATAGGCATGTATTCTGATACTAGACATACATATATACACTTGGCAGGATCCTCGTCAATACAGACTACCCTAACACTCCCAATCATATCTACACAGGCACACTTATGACATACATTGATGGCCCTTGGAAGAAGATGATGATTGGTACTTAAAAATGCTGCTCTCAGATGTGAAGACTAACTCTACTGATTCTGGGGTTAATGCTCCCTGAGAATCAGTCCTAGTTACTTGTATAGAAGTTACTAATTATTTCACACTTATGGTTTTCTATTACAATTGTTAATTACTGTAGATTACTGATCTTCAGAATCCAACGATTTATACTGCTTCGTGGATCTGACTGAATAATAATGCTCTGAATCCGTTTGGTGGATTATCGCAACTAATTCGCACATGACTTGAACTACTCCACTCGGTAGCCACAAAATAGAATCTACTCCTCACACGGAGTCACGAAATCGAATAATATTCACTCCGCCGACAAGTATAAGTAACACCCTCATCCCCTCCTCAATCCACTGGTCTAAACATTTTAAATCACGGGTAAAGCCAATCCGAACAATATCTCCAAATAATGTCATGTATAATAACTTTCAAATTTAACTGAGACACACCTCTCGTACATAGTTGCCAAACCTACTCCTGCCGACTTACAGAATGACTCACCTTTGCACCCGGGCCACTCGGATAAACCCAGCGCTAGTACGACATACTTCCTGGTTCCTGGGTACAAGTCCACCCTCAAATAAATATTTCTACAATGTTAAAATATTCTCTTCTAAACTGACTTCGGATCCCGCTATAAACAATAACTTAAATCTAAACAAATTATATGAGAACCATTCACATGCCATAATACACTCCAATAAATAATTGTTCAACATATAAAAGCATCAAATAAAATATTTACATGTTTATGGAAATCATGAGTCTCAAAAGTGAGAGTTCGATCCCTTGTAACTATGGGGCGGTTTCAATTGGTGATGGCTTTTCAGAGTGATTCGAGACTAAGCAGGGTGTACATCATTCATTAATGTAATGGATGAAATAATGATGAGAGTTAAGAGACTCAATAAGACCTCTGAGTTTAATTCTTTAGCCTTTGCAGATGATGTTGTAATATGGGGTGAAAATGAGGTTGAAATACAACAGTAGCTGAATGTTTGAAATGCTATGTTCAAGCGATTTGGTCTGAATATAAGTAAGTCCAAAACGGTAGTGATGCCCGTTAGTTGACAAAACATCTGTACTATCATCAGAGACGGCCGGTGATATTGGACTCAAGGACCCCGCCCTCCAACCCTCCTCCCTCCTCATCAGCCATGATGTTCTCTCTCCTCGCAACTAATGTTTTGCCATCATGACAAAATGTGTGTAGTTCCTCTCCTTGTCGGTAGAGCAGCGCACTGGATGCTCGTGAGGGCTCATCAAAATTCGCCCGCTTTGTTATTTATGTTGCCATGGCAACGCATACCTTCAGCTATCCCCTCTCCATCCTCTCACGCGCTACGTCACGAAGCGTGTGGACTCAGTCGGCTTGAGTCTGATGCAGCCACTGCCTGCCCTTTCAACGATTACGGCATTGGTTTATGCGTACAACCTCGTTTCCAAATATAGGCGATAGGAAGCAGCACCAAGTCACTGTGGCAGATATAAGTTTAGTATTGTAGGCGGCTTCGGTGGCGTAGTTGGTAGCATGCTGAGCTTCTATGCCCAAGATAGCGGGTTCAAACACGGCCGAAGCCGTCGGATTTTTTAAGAGCGTTAAAAATCCCTCAGTATGCCTTCCTTCGGAGGGGAAGTAAAGCCGGCGGTCCCATGTCATAGATTTATGGCATGTTAAAGAACTTTCCATTAATTACACCTGTGTGAAACTAAATTGTATAGGTTAAGAATGTAAACAACGCTCCTAGATTGCTACGTTCGTTGCCAAGAGCCGACTGCGGTGGCGTCTAGTAGCTAAGTTCTGAATTAGTCCTAGTAGTCGTTGATGGTGGCGTTTGGCGGCAAAAGTAGGAACTACATGAAAAAATTCAATGTCTGCAGTCCTCACTTGAATTGAAAACAGATAACACACACTAATACAGTCATCACAATTAACACCGGTTATCAGACAGATTCTACACACACCCAAAGTACACGGGGCTACATGACCGCGTTGTCGCAGCCCCTAAACTAAGGAACCAACCAACCAAGTTTTGTATTGATGTTAATGGCGAAGTTGGAATGTATTCTGAATGATTTTATGATATAGTACTGCTGCGTGCCCTTTTGTAAATCAGAACTGGGCAAGTTAGAATACCGGGAAATTTCATGAGATACAATCGGACAATTCATTGCGTGAGAAGTGGTTACGTGGAATTTCCAGAGAAGGTGACACGAGAGGAAGCAAATGGTTACCTTCTGATCGCTCTGTTGCTTGTAGTCTTCATTTTCTTCCTGAGAGCTTCAGATCACATAAATTATTATCAAATTGGTTGCAACTAGTGGGATGTGGGTTGGCGACTATGGGACCCCAACTGAGTTTCCTTGAGCTTAGCTCCTCTCTTATATATTTCATGTCAACTCTTACCCCAACATTATTAGGGTATCGGAGGCCTGGGACGTCTTTCATTTCCCTGCCTTAATTGGCTCTTGTCTTTTTCTTTCCTGCTGCCCTAATTTTTGTAGGATCAGACCTCATTTTGTCCTTTTTCTGCCTTCTCTAAGAAGCCCTAAAGGAGGTAGGGTGTGTGTTGTCCCACCAGGAACGGTGCACCTTAGATATCGATACACCCTCAATGATGGAGATAATTGTTGTTTAAAGGGGTGAAATATCTAGGTCATCTACCCTTAGTGGTTTAGGTGATGGTGAGAAATTATTATGAAATGAAATATACAGCTAGGCTTAACTAATTACTGACTTACAACTAACTTATGTACTAGAAGAAGAAAACGACAATAATAAAAGAAAGAAACGAATAAGGGAAAAAATGACGGAAAAGAAATGCCCTCTATCTTCGAAGGGCAGATTACCTTCCTGTTTATCCACTTAAAACAAGAATCAATCTTTGAAGAATGAGTATTGAGGTACTTAGAAACTACTAGAGCCATTAAAGGCAGGTAGAAAAGGGAAAGGGGGAGAGGGTCCACCCCCAAGTCAATGCAAAAAGGGGAAAATGGACCTCGCCCTGGAACACATCACTGTCGCCAACTCCCGAGCTCAAGAGCTGAGCTTTTGAAGGTGTAGCCCTATCCAGGGTGCATTACGTGTGGTGAAGCTTCACACACCCTGCCTCCTTTGAGGCCTTGTGTAGAAGGCATTAGATGTTATGAAACTAAAAGAAGAGAGCTGACCCCTCGAAGAATGAGGGTATCAGGATAGATGATATACGGGTCAGTTACGGCAGAAAAATGAATGACTCCCTAGACTTTGGATGCTCTAATTTATTTAGCGTATGGATTATAAGACAATATCGGTAATATATATGTACATATTTACAGACGAGAAACAAAGTCATTTGTGCTTCACAATTGAATTACTAAGTTTTCAATCCAGCGTACAGCATCTGGAGTTGCCAGCAGGAAGTCCACTTCACCACCGTGATAGGCTCGAATCTTACATTCTTTGACAATGTGGTGAATAGACTGGTGTGGAGCTCTGCAGTCGCAGTGTGGATCAGGTACCTTTTTCCACTTGTGGAGGGCGTCTCTGCACCGGCCATGGCCTGTTCTGATTCTGTTCAGGGCGGTCCAGGTCTTGCGTGGTAGATGGAATCCACTTGGAATTCTGGGACCTGAGAAGATAGTATGCAGGCGCACATCTGTTGCTGCTTCCCACCGACCTTTCCACTGTTCAAGAGAATTAAAAACTTTAGCATCCATGTCAGCAGCATCACGCAGAGTTGGATGACGTGATTTTAGTCTTTTAAGATTCAAAAGTGGCAGGTCACTATGCACGGGTAGACTAGGATTCCTGGAGATCTTGTGAAATTCCCTCATAAGGGCATTAGATCGACGTAAATCAGATGGCATTATACCGGTTAGCAGTGGAAGCCAATGAACTGGAGTAGATATGATTGCGCCAGATATGATGCGCATTGTGGTATTAAGCTGGGTATCGACAAGCCTTGTATGATGACTGTTCAACCAAACAGGTGCACAATACTCAGCACTTGAGTACACCAAACCCAAGGCTGAAGATCGCAAGGTGATTGCTGAAGATCCCCAGGTAGTTCCACACAGCTTATGGAGGATGTTGTTTCGAGTCCTCAGCTTTTTTGCCAAGTTCAGTAGGTGTTGCTTGAAGGATAGTGTACGATCCAAGATGACTCCAAGGTATTTTGGGTTCCAATTATGACGAAGAATTCCGCCTCTGAAACTTACATTCAATTTCACGTTCGCCAAACGATTATTTAAATGGAAGCATGACACTTCTGTTTACCTCACACTGGGTTGAAGTCTCCAGATTTTGAAGTAATTTTCCAGTATAGACAAGTCTTTGGTCAGAATCTCTTCAGTCGTCTCCATTACCTGATGTTGTACGGCTAGAGCCAAGTCGTCGGCATAGCAGAATTTTCTGGATGAAGTGTCGGGAAGGTCAGAGAGATATAAGTTGAACAATAATGGTGAGAGAACTGATCCTTGGGGCAATCCGTTGTTTAGCTTCCTCTCCTTGCTTATCTTGCTTCCAGTGATTACTTGGAACTTCCGATCACTTAACATATTGTTAACCAGTTGAGCCATTGTTCTGCAGGGTATGATTCGAAGAAATTTGTAGATAAGGCCTTCCCTCCACACAGTGTCAAAGGCAGCAGTAAGATCAACAAATGCTACAGATGTTTTCAGCTTCATTTGGTATCCTGCCTCCATGAAGGATGTAAGAGACAATACTTGATCGCAGCAGCTACGCCCTGGTCTGAATCCTGCCTGTTCAATTGGAATATGCTCTAGGATTGCACTACTTATTCTATTATATATCAACCTTTCAAAAAGCTTGTAGCAGCAGCTAAGAAGGGCGATGGGCCGATAGCTTTCTACCTTGTTGCTGGGTTTGCCAGGTTTTAGAATAGAAATTATCTTCGCCTTCTTGAACTCCAATGGAAGTTGGCCAGTCAACAGGATGTCAGTGAAGAATTTGGCCAGCCATTTCTGAGCGTATCCTCCCATATGAATCAGGAATTCTGGATGGATGCCATCGAAACCAGGTGACTTGAAAGGTTTGAGGTCCTTCAGTCCCAATTCAATGTCTAAAACTGTGAAGGGACGTGCATATTCAGATGAGGGAGATGTCGTCTTTTTCAGGTCATGAAGTAGCCGTCTAATATGTTTGGTATGTTTCTTGTCGGGAGGCACTCTTGATGTGGTAATGATGTGGGAAGCAATTTGGTCAGGTGTTACTTCTGAAGGTTTTCTGCATACTGGTCCACTTCCTCCCAATCTTCTCAGAAGGCTCCATGCTTCCCTACTTGAGTGGGTAAAGTCCATACTTTCGACTGTTTCTGTCCATTTCTTCCTTCGAGATAGGTCCAAGCTGGACAAAAGTTCTGTGGCTATCTCTGGGTCACCACTTTGCTGGAAATGTTGATACAGTGTTTCACTTTCATCATTCCAACCTGGGATATATTCTTTTCGGTATCCTCTTGGTATACACTTTTTAGCCTTTGCTGTTACTGCACCGATGAAGCGTTGGTAGTTCTTATGAGATGGGGGAATCCAGCGAATGCTTTTATCCAGTTCCGTTGAAAACTTCGCCCAGTCAGCTTTCTGGAAGTTCCATCGAGCGTGTGGAGTTGATCGTATGACAGGGACCGTGCAACCAATTTGTATTATTACAGGTCTATGTTGGCTGTGGGGGAAGGCATCTATCACTTTTCTTGTGGCATTGATGGGGAAGCCACTTTCATTGAAGCTAACAAAACATAGGTCAGGATTTGAATCCTTGCCCCAAGCAGCTGACCTGAAAGTACCTTGATCTTTGGCATCGAACACTAGATGGAGATTGTTCTCTTCAGCCCATTCTGCAAGCATGCTTCCATTTTCATCATTGTTAGAGTACTTCCAAGATTCATGGTGACTGTTGAAGTCCCCTACATAAATTGCAGGATGTTCTGCAGTTTGTAAGACAAAATCGGGCCAGGGTGCCTTGGGTGGCTTGTAAACATTTGTGATAGTGATATCATGCACTTGTATGACGACCGTATGTATATCTTCCTTCACATTAACAGAAATTAGTGCAGCCTCGTTTAAGTTGCTCCGGACATACGTAGCAATTCCATATACCTCATGATAAGTTGCACCAAGTGCAGTATATCCACGAAATTGACCTCTGCTTCGGAATGATTCTTCGCTGGAAACATGAGTTTCCTGAATGGCGGCAATATCGATGGTGTTGTCCAGCAAGAATTTCGACAGATATTCACACTTTGCTTTGCTAATGCTTTCGACATTCATTTGTAGGAGTCTGATAGATGGTCCAATGTTTCTCGTTAATGAGTTCTGAGAAGAACTGTTTATATTATTTTATCGATATGTCATTGCCAGGAGATCCTGTGGATAGTCTGGCTGCCTGTATTCGCTGTTGCTCATTTAGCACCACCCAGGAGGCACGTGTAGGGCAATTGAAGGTTAAACCTACGGACGTGAGCAACTCTACCTCCGGGTTGGAAGAGAACAAGAGTCGACTAATGGAGGTCAACAGGTAGATGACATAGAAGAGCCCAGCACAAGTGGAAATAATAACCGCCTCTGCTGGGGTCCAATGGTCTCCAACCCAAGTCCCTCTAGACCTAGTTGTTCGCCCTTGTGGTGGGGATACACCCAAAAGGGCTCATGGCTAGTGAAGTTGGGAATTGGTGACCCTGTTGGATTCCTGAGTTGGGTCCGGTTTTCTTCTTTTTCCAGTGACTGGGATCAAATATTGTTAATACCTTTGTTATTTCTTTAAAAACAATAGTGCCTAGTCCAAACGAAGTAAGGAAATCAAGCTTCAAAAATATGTGAGAAGAAAAAACACAATTCATGTATGACGTCATCTCTGACAATTACTGGAAAAGCATCACAAAAAGCAGTTTACATCTTAAACGGTTGAGTCCCCCTCGGTAAAATACACGAGCCGCCACTGACTATCATCACTCTGAATGCTACAAAGTTAGAACAAGTATATCAGTTCCGTTACCTTGGCAGTGTAGTGTTCACAGATATCCAATCATTTGAAGAAATCACTAGTAGAGTTCAAAATGGAGCACAATTTCATCACCTCGTGAGAGGGCTTCTTTGGGATAAGCAAGTTCCTTTATGATCAAAACTAATACTCTACAAGCGCTTCTTTGTAACTGTTACTACTTATTGTTAAGGGCCGAGCCCTTAGGGCTCAGGACCCTACGACCCTAAAAGGGAGAGGGGACAACGCCACTGACCTAACACGCTGGACATCGATATCTAAACCTACGACCACCAGACTTCTCCAAAAACACCTAAACACCTTCTTCAACCCAAAATCCGCCCCCAGGCTGGGAATATAATAAGCCTATACATTTTCTTCACACTGTAAGGAGACGGCCACTTGACACAAGGTGGTTAGTCAACATCTTACATCACACATAAACAAAGACACTATCGCTGGTATTGGGAGCATCAACAATGACGACACGCCGACTCAGCAACTCGAGAACCCTTAAAAAGGAAGGCCCGTGAAGGCTAGACTTCTGTTGTCGCCCTAGGCCCTGCAGGACGACGTCCCGATCATCCAGTCATCACCTGAGGTGAGAGTGTGCTCAGCCATCCTCATATTTTATTGTAATCCATTCCCTTCACACCTATACTAAAATTGTACTTGTAAAACAATCTTATTCACATTGTCCCACCTTGAAAGGGACCGCACATAACACTCATACTGATCAAATAAACCTTTGATCAGTAAGCCACATTTTGTCCATCATTGCATTTACCTTCACGTCCTTACTCCCTCTCTGACAGTCTTAATTGCCCGTGACCGTCAAACCAGTGAAGTGCAAGGTAAGACCTTCCATTGTGTTCGTACTAGCGTACTCGAGTAAACAGGCAGGCGCTAGGTCAGCAGTTAGGCTCCACACACACTGCAGCTATTTGCTCATAGCCGCAAGCACTCTCATTCTGATCGCACATCCCTTGGTAAGTAATTGCAGCCCCATAGAATTGCGCCCCCATTTCATTACATCCTTTCACAAACACATACACTTGCAGTTTCCCCCAATTACGTGGAAACCTGCACCCTTTCGGAAACCACCCCTAAATTGGACATCAACACACACTTGTTCGCCCCATCCCCTAACACCGGGACTGAACAAATTGGTGGAGGCTGGGTACCACGCAATTTAAGGGTAGGGACTGATACAACGAGCCCTCGTGGTAGATCGGTAGAAGTACCTAGAGACAGCCAAGCGAAATCATGAATTTTCTTTAGAATACGCCCCACATTTTATCTTTATTTCAAGGGGATTTGCATTATTGAACCCACTCACCCTCCCTCAAAAGCAGTTAGAAGATACACCGCTCGAAAAAGAGGCCAGAGGCTATCAGTACTTCGCGAAAGGCATTGGGTACAAGCATTGTGCAGAGGCAAGAATATTTTTTTTCTCCACTAACCGGCCATATCAAAAATATATTAGCCCTACCAGCTCACATTCACTTGTTATTAATAACACTAAGTGTCCCACAAACCCCACGGGACATATTTATACATCTTATATACGGACACCTAGTAACACTAGACACTAACACACAAATATGGCTCCATCATACAGAGTAAACGTTTTAGAGAAAATTGGGGAATATCAAGACCTTATTAAATGGCACAAGGTCTTTGAGACAAGGCAGAACTACCTCAGGAGGTATCAGCAGCTCCTGCACGCTCGGTATATGATAATAATGCCACTTGTCCGGCCACGGAGCAGCCCCAAGAATCAAAAGATTAGGGCAAAATTCCCCACCCTCCGTACACAACTTAACAAATCACACTGGAGATTACACATGTTGCATGACGTTATGTTCCAGCAGTATGACAGCCTTCGGGAACAACATTTATACATAGGGACAAGCGGAACAAAATTAGCTGAACAGGCCATACGCCTTAACAGGGAATATGCTCAAATTTGGGAGGCATATCGCGAACTCCAAGCCAGCAACTTGATATTTGAATTCGCGGCAGGAGGTCCCACAGAACAGGAAGAGGACAATGACACATACACATTCACCAGGGCATTCACACAGCTATACAATTTTCAGAGCCAGCTCAAAAGACCATTAGGTCAGAGCGTAGGCGAAAGCTAGAACCAACCCCTCCAGTACAGACACAGAGCAGGGTGGGGCTACCCACCCCGACGTTACGTCAAGGGGCACGTCATTATAATATGAGCACCAATACCCCCAGCAACACGGGAGCAACCTATGTACACTCCCAGGGGGGAACACAACGCGACAGAGTACACATTTTACCACACACACCCAAGGGGGATGCACTTGAAGACAGGATCATGTAGACCGGAGGCCATCAACCAAACAAGGCGCCACAAATCAGCACACACCCCTATACACACAATGCCCGCACCCCGGCGGTTGCCGCCAGGGGCATCCAAACAAACACTCAGGATGGACAGGGAAAGATACACTAGGGAAGAGCAGGAGGTGGCCTATAGGCGGTCATACTACCCGGACCACAGAGGCCCAACTAGAACGACACCAGGGGTGCACGCCACGACGAGGGCTGAGACACGAAATCGACGGCGAAACGACCTGAAGGGCGGGGGCAAAACCCGCATAACATCGAGACATCCACTGTACGATACGACAACAGATCATACATGTCCACAAGACGAACGGGCCTAACTACGCGCAGAATGGCAAATTCGAAGCTAGGACCATGGATGCAAAGGCAGACGCTAACACATACAGAAGTTCACATCCGTCACACATACATAACCACACATAACTGGTAGGACATCAGCATATCCACACGAAGGGGCGCAGCCCAAGCTCACTTTACTAAAAACGCCCAGAGAAAACAGTGAAGAAGCACCCCAATGGGAACCAGAGGCCTATGCCTTAATAACAGGGCGCAATTATTCACCCCGTAGAGCGAGAGCGCTCGGGCGTTAAATAAAAACTCTACACGCCGCATACGAGTATGCGCAAATATTCAATACAAATTATCGAACACTCAATAATTAAATCAGAAAGGGTAAGAAAGCCATAATCTAGGACTCGGACCGCGAGAACCGCATCCAAATACGAATGACATAATAACAAAACTGTCACCCACACCTAGTTGCCAGAGATGCGACTAGAGACCCTGAGGTACAAGTACACAGACGTATGAGCTCCACAGACAGGGATATCATAATCAAGGGGCAGACACTTATCGAACACAGTAGAACACAAAAATTGACAACGCGGTATTTGTAAACAGGCGCAGGATCTTTTACAAGGCACTCGGGAGATTGGTTGGAACAAAGCACACTACTCTCACCGTACACGGGGCGTCATTACGCAGACACAACAATGGATGGGACATAAACAAAGTACACGGGGCAAAAACTTATTACAATTAGTGTTAAACGACGGTAGTGCCACTCAGGCAAAATCACAACATGAGTACTTTACATTTGAAGTGTCAACAGATGGCCTGGAAGTAGTCTGCCGTCCAGCATGTGTTATCGCACAGGTAACACGACACTGGTGCAAAGTCAGCGCGAACGCGCGTTGTACAAGGCGGCTAGGACCAAGACAGAAGCACGATTATAGTAACATTACGGTCGCTAGAAACTCATTCATGACAGATTCAAAACCGCACTGCGCCCACATTTCAAAAGCGGAGACCACAACAATTTGCGCATACACCACAAACAGGGGGTATTTTTTACATACGGATGCCTGTTTCACGATACTAGTTACGATAACGTAATTAGAGCGTTAGCGACCCCGGGATACCAATAGGGGACGTATCAGGCATACCAGGCTTTACTAAGGCCACACAACACTCCTGCCAGTCACGTATAGCCCGCATTGGCGGTAAAACAGGAACACTACAGGCAGGGAATCTTAAACACGTGCCAGACGGCAACAGGGAGTAAGACACACTACAGGGGACACAGACAAATTCACACAAGAGACACAGGCCTCAAAGGCAACAGGAATGATTATCCTGTACGAAGGCGGTCTCAAACCCGCGACCTTCTGAACACCAGAAGCGTAAGACCAAGCAGCCATCCACATGGAAGACACACAGTGACAACGGGCAGTCACGTCAGCAAGGTTTGACATGCCACAAAAATCAAAGTTAACACCGGCACCTAGCTGCCAGACACGCGACTAGAAGCCCGGAGGTACATGTACACAGATGAATGGGCTACACAAACAGAGACATTACAGACAGGGATATATTTGCGCCAGGAGAACATTAACACAAAGTTGGGGACACTGTTAAAGCAAAAATACGAGAGGTGATCAGCACCCCGCCTGTTATTGCGAACAGGGTAATACAGTAAACACATTAAAAACACGAGACAGCTGTGCCAAAAATCACGCTAACCAATGGCATTTTGGCACAACAGACACGACGAGAAGCCACACTTGAGGATAGAAAAAAACTATCGGCTAGACATCGCAGACATATAACACGGAGCGTTGAACGTAGGTCAGGGGTCCGAATTCTAACTAAGAACGGACGGCCTGAGAGGTAAAACTGAAAAGGCTTGACTGACTGAAGATTATGCACCCCGAACATACAGGTCATCAGACACGGGAAGGCACTACATTCAAACAGAGACCAACAAACACAGAGGTACACTAACACAAAATTGCCCCGAAAATAGGCCTAAAATGCCTATCAGGGAGTAGAAGTAGATACAGAGATATATTTTACACATGTGGCCACATTTTAAACCTAAACATATCGAAACACAGTCAGCACAGCGGTAAAACATATTATTTTACTTTAAAACAAGGATTGAGACAGAGTCAACAATTGCAGCAAACAAAACACAAGCTAGCGAAGGACGTACAGTATATACCGTGTTCCTTTGAAATGCCGATACACATACCGGAAGGAATTGCATCCACGGGCGGTAAACAAAAACATAACGTGACATTGCGGAATAACCAAGCAACAAGCTCACGACAGACCAGCTTTGGTAACACGCTAACATAATCACAGGGCTCGACACTATTTTTAAGGAAATACTTCCGCCAACACATTCTACACTTGGTACACGAGCATGCAAAGCCAAAATACACTACAAGTTACAGCACTAATATAAACCGAACACATGACCACTGTAGGAGGCCGGCGTGTGGCTAGCTGCCGTCACAACTGATAACAAGGATCACCTAACACCGCTAGGCGCATGGAGATAACGAGAGCAGAGATATGTTCACGCACTCGCGAAGCGAGACAGACTCCTCACACACAGAGGCCAGGGCCGTCTCCCGCCCAGGCAAGAACTGAGCACAGAGACATTCACATTGCACACTAGAAGGTATAAAACATATTATTACAGTAGGAATATTCTAAAAGGGCGCAAGCGCGCACCTTCTACACAATTGGTACACTAGGTATGTTTTTAAAAGGGCGTTAACCAGACGATTAGGCATATTAATAGAGATGAGAGATGATGTGCCCACAAATACGACAAGCACATATTCTAATAGCGCTCAGGAGCGAAGAAAACAGAATATGGCCCAGAGAGAATGGACACATGGTACAAAGCGTGAAAAAGCACCGCACTTCTTTTTCCCCATAGAATAACAGACGGGCAGAGATCCCACTACCATTCCTTGACACATCCCAATACCCAATACCCATTTACACACAAACACATATACAAAATACACTAATTGAACACGGGGACTGTAGACTTTCTGCTTTTCACAGTACGGGTCTACTGCACCCTGTGGCATACTGCCTTCTCCCGAATACTAGGGGAGTTCGGACGCCAATATTAAACGCTGTATGTACATCTATACACATAGATGAATGGCCATAACTAGAGGTGTTAGAAAGTGTTGTTATTTTTTTGAAGATTTGTTGATTTAAAATTCAAAAGGTGGTGTTTTGTGTTTTTGTTATTTTTTCGGGGGATGACATGTTAAAATTTGGAAAGCGATAAGGTTTGTACAATAAGTGCATTTAAAAATATAAACAATTAATGAAACAAAGTAAAAAACAAAACAGCAGGGTAAAACGTTAAACATGGCTATGGAAGAATGAGATAATACTTATATGGAAGTCACATTTTTATTTTACATTCACCATCTCGAAACACATTTCAGTGAATACCTTTTTCAGTTTTATCCAAATACTGCGGTGAAATCACTGGAAGTAGATCATGGTTATAGTCTCAGCATTTGCAGCTGTAAATTTTCGCCTCCTATCACTTACTATGAGACTGTATTTCGAAAATGACCTTTCAGAATCCACATTTGAACCAGGATACCACACACACTTTAATGCAGCTGTTGCATAGTCTCGGTGAGCAGACCTTAATCCCATGAGGATCTCTGGAACATTCTCATTATCTTCATGACGCAGTTGGTTCTTGATTGCAGTCAGGTAAATGCTGTGAGCCTCTAAAAACTGTTGAGACTCCATCTTCGTAAGAAATGGGGCATTCTTCTTAAATTGGAGCAGTTCTGTGGGAGATACGTTCTTAGGTGCATGCCGAGGATCAAACAATGACCCGATGGCTTCTACAGTCTTCCTGGCTGGATCCGTGGTCCTTTAAGTCCTGACTTTCACTAGAGCTGACTGGGCAACACACGTAAGCTTGGACTTAACCTTTATCTGCATCTTTTGAGGAAGCTGTTCCAAGTTCTGGAGGATCGTATGATTGAACATTCCACCATCGCCTAATAGCTTGAGCTTTACCTCAAGGTCATCTAGCTTCCCAGCCAGTAAGTGAATTGTTGGGTACTTAGATCCCTCCAAGAAATTAAGCAAGTCCATAAGAGAGGCACCAACAACAGAAACATACAATGCTTGTAATTGTATAAATTGTATTGTTGAAGTCGATGCTTGTTGGAAAAATTTGACCCCAGAATTTGAATCTTCCAATGTTTAGAAAAATTCCACCAGATCTTCCACATGCGTGGCCATATACATTGCAGCCTTAAACCATGAATTCCATCTTGTACATACAGGCATTGGGAAAGCTAGAATTTCATTCTCTTTTTCTGTGTTTTCATATTTCTCCCTTAGAAATGCAACGTAATTGCTTTTTCTTTTTCGCGTATTTAAAAAGGCATTCTTTGTCTTTACTATAGACATGTTCAATTCGTCCAGCTCGTTTTCAAATACGCAGCCGATAAGATTGACTTTATGAGCCCAGCACTGGACATGACTTAATTCTTCAATCAATCCTTGAAGAGTAGTTACACATTTTGTCATGTAGCGTGCTGAGTCCGTAACTACTGCCACTACACGCTCCCGTTCAATTTCATAGGAATTCAAGGTGTCTAATATCGCATTGGAGCAATTTACGCTATTGGCAGAATCTAGAACAACAGAGGCAGCCAGATGGGTGTTCATTTCAGTTGATGGTACTGATGGACGAAAAAGAATGTTGAAAACACACCTACCATTCTTGTCAGTTGTTTCGTCACATAGCAGAAACACGTCTTTGTTTTTGGTATCTTCCCTAATTTCTTCCCTCCTTCTTTCGCCAATCATGGGGATGTATTTCTGACGAATCTGATTTGCTGATGGTAAATCTCCACTTCCGCGAACGTACTTATTAAACCAAGTACGGATAGCAGGATTGTCTAGTTTCTCTACTGGTATATTAGCTTTCACAAACGCAGTAGTAGTGTCCAAAATAAACTCTTCTTTCATATACTTCACACGACTAGCATTTGATAATGTTTCTTTCAAGGTGGCCACTCTAGGAACACTAACTTCAAGACGCGAATTTTCTGGGCGTTTTGAATGCTTCTCCGATTTGCAATGTTTGTCTAATGCATCTTTCCTGCGATAATCTAACAGACAATCACAATATTTGCACACAAGAATGCCACAAGAAATTATAAATCCTTCATTCTTATATTCTTTAAGTCTGTCTGTGGCAGAAACAGCTACCTTCGGCATTTTTAAACTCAACTGAGCGATGCCCAGTAACAAACACTGTTATCACAGGTTGACTGTAGTCACACGCCAGTATAAATTCGTAACCACACGCAAAAATTATTTCTGAATTCGTGTCATAATATTTAAATTACGTCGCGTCTCATCTTCCTGTACTGCTAAGTTCGGAACTAATACGACGAACACGTGGTCGCCAACTGATTCACGCAAATAACACACTAGCTTC
This sequence comes from Meconema thalassinum, assembly GCA_946902985.2. Classification (NCBI taxonomy): domain Eukaryota; kingdom Metazoa; phylum Arthropoda; class Insecta; order Orthoptera; family Tettigoniidae; genus Meconema; species Meconema thalassinum. Next base: position 1,217,694,677 of record OX336388.2, read on the forward strand.
GATGATAACGCACAATATGCGCACTTGTTATTAAATTATATTGAATTCTCTACTATAATTTACACTCGCTACCGATGTAACAGGAGGCAAACGTAGTTTACATTATGAACAACTATCACATAACCTTTTGGAGGTAGTCTGCCAAACTATTCACGCCGCGATATTACAGCTGTTTACCACAGCGCTAAAATCCAACGAGTAACGAGAATATCGACAGTATATCGTAATATGACGTATATCGTAGTATTACCCCTCGCGAAACTGTACAATCGATCATTCTCTCGAATTGAACACCAACCAAATTCGATTATCGACTTGTGGACAAGAATGTTTGGATTGGTGTGGGGAAAAAATATGAAAATTTGTTTTTATTTCGCAGATTGCGGTATTTGTGGTGTTATTCACAAAATTCGCGTTATTTCGCGATTTAATTTCACTCCTGGGCGGCACGAAACATGTAAATACGTGAAAATAAAACATCCTAACCTCTAAATATGACTTTTCGTTTTACCGCGAATTAACAAAAACTAACACCTCTAGCCATAACATGTACTAAGAGACATTTTACTTAATGCTCCAGCATGCAAGTTATAAACTTATTATCCCCAAACACACCCCTTTTCCTTACTTGAGTGGCAGACATGCGCTCACATCCATCTACATGCATGGGACATCCCGCCCAAACACCAAGGGTTGCATTTTTATCATACCCGAATGATATATTCGAAATTTGGACACCTGGGGAAAACCCACCCCATCCACTCACAGTAAAATTCATTCCTACAGCGTTACCGACTCTCGGCCACCATAACGCAGAGTCCAACGATGCTACTACCTTCCCAACCTCGATATAACCCCCATATTAAAAAATAACGCCCGACAGACCTTAATAACAAAGGACCTTGGGTAGTTTATTGGCTGAGGAATAACCCACCCACCAAGGGAAGATGATTAAGAGAAGGAAGTAGATTTTGGATTGGTGAAAAAGGATAGAAAAATAGGAGGAGAGTCCCACAAAAGTTATGAATTTGACTTTCAATACATTTAGAAGCGGTTGCCACCGAAAATCCGTGCTCGGATACCTAAAGTGGGTACGAGCTTGGTCGAAGCTGACGGGAACCGCAGCTAAGACTTGGGCAGTTTGCCAGAGAAAGGCTTTAGTGTATTTCCTTCCAAGCACGAATAAAAGTACTATAGGGAAGGGTGATGGTCTGGCCAGACAGATAGTAAAAGCTTTATTGAGTATGAACGAGGGCATAAACCTAGGAAGAGCTAGGAAAGCCAGGATCCTGCCTAACTGTAGTATCAGAGAAATGATGAATCCAAAAACAAATATTTAATTTATTTAACAATTCAGGAGAAATTAATATTTTTGACAATTAAATATTTTGCAATCTTGTTAACAATTTGGGGTCGCAGACCTCCAACAACATTCAGAAATTGCTCCAGGCAAATAACAATTCTTAAGGTTTTAAACCTAGTACTAAAACCTTGATAAGATTTTAAAAAGGGCAATGAAATGATTAAAGTTTAAACATTAAATTGAGTACAAGGAGTGTACTATAAGAAATTTCTGAAAGAACATTCTAGAGAGAATAACAAATTCGAAAATAACAACAAGGAAAACATAAAGCATAAAATAGAAGTTACTACAACTTCTTATATTTAAACAGAATTACTTTATGAGAATTATACAAAAGAGGGCAGGTCACTTACTGTGAAACCTGAAGAGGTAATCAAAAAGAAGGTTCTAGACTTCCTATGTTTAATTAGAAATCACGAGCCAAATGGGGCAGTTTACATTTCGTGAGACCTAAAAATAACTCACTCAAGAGTTGAAAGAATTGTTTTCCCTAATTTGAAGGGAGAAACAATGTAAGTTTGAAACGTGTGCTGGACACGTAATTATACAGAGATTAATTAATTACACATTAGAAAAAATGGGAGGGCACATCTATAGATTGACACCTCGTTGAAACAGACCTAAAGTTAAAAATGTATTACGGATTGTTAGTAAGAGGTTTAGGAAAGAGAGATGGGGATTGAGGAAAAATGTTCATGGCCTTGTTTGAATATAAACGGACGATCGCGACGCGGTAGAAAAGTTGAGCAAGCACTGGTTTTCACTATAGTTCGTTGAAATATATGAGAAGTTCACTGTATAAACACGAGAGATTATGACAAAAAAGTTATTGCAATGATGAAAATATCTGGTTTCACTAGGTAGGCGAGAGTCTATTTCTTGAGAAGGTTGTAAATTACAATTAAATGTGCCATAGAAAATTCCAGCGGTGGACGAAAATTCACTATTGTAGTAATTTAGAAGTGAGATTCTTCAATTTTAAATAGCATTCTCACAAGTAAGTGAGAAATACATGACGGCAGGACTTGCAGATAAAGTACAAGATCTGGAAGGTTCCAGAACGATCTTAGCAGAAAAATGGGGCTAATGAAAATCCAACGGAGGAACTAGCTTGGTGAATTATAGACAGCGGGTATTTAGATAATATCCCACGTGGTGAGAAGATTTCTCATTTAGTTAGCGTAGGAAAAGCTACTTTCTATTGAGTTTGGCTTAGACAGACAAAAGCTCAACATAGCAAATCCCTCGAAGAATGATTTTGCCCCAAATAATTAATCTCACGCTGTCTATAAAATATCGTTAAAAGCATGTAATCTTTAAAATCATGAAGATGAGGTTAAAACTTGAAGCTGTACTTATCTTGGTTAAATGTTGATAGGGAAGATCCCCTTGACGGATGCCTAGAGTTCCAACATGGCGTGGAGTGAAGAAAGTGTCTCTTGGTTTGAGGAGACTGGCTTGAGTTGAGCCCTGACTGATCGAATCAACTGCCGACTTAGTAGTGAGAGCTGCTCAACGGAGCACGGAGGGACCGAGGAAGGGGAAAAGAGTGGGGGGTAGGAGACAAAAGGAGAACATATAAATATTGCCAATATTGTAACAAAAAATGATCTCTTGCTGAGCTGGTCTTCAAAGAGTTGATAACAGTTGATACTAGCGCAGCATGGTGAGTAAAGAAGTGGACGTAGTCCTCTTGCTCAAGGAGAAAATAGCTGGCGATGATAACAGGATCTGGTGACCAAATGGATAAGTAAGTCCTCCAGCACCAGGAAGAATTGAGGAGCTTCAGAGATTCGCTGCGAGATGACGCTAGGTGGGTCACAGAAGTTATATCTGGAACAGACTCATACAAAATATAAGCGACCTGAACCCCTAAGAGAGAACAGAAGATCACTGTTGGTGTCTGACAAAGAGGAAGGAAAGAACATGCAAAAACATTGAAAATTATAATCTCAGGTACCGTGTATTCCAAGAATGCACCATACTGGGAGGGGCAGACACCAACAGCGAACAAGAAAAACAAGTACAGTAATAAGCAATTGCGGAGAAGTAGTCTTGTGATCTGACCATTAGTGGTCAAGACTCTGAATACCCTGACTCTCCTATCTCTTCCAGGGTAACACTCGGTCACTCTTCCAAAAGGCCAGACTAGGGGGGGTGAAACATCCCTAACTAAGACCAAGTCTCCCACTTGAATGTCGGGACTGGAAAGAAACCACTTCTGCCTCCCTTGCAAGGAAGTTAAATATTCCAAGTTCCACCTCTTCCAAAAGGAATTGCGGAGGGCTTCAAGTTTACGCCAAACAATAGGTAAATCAAAATCCCTGAAAGAATTAGGAAGGGGAGGAGGGGCAGAGAGAGAAGTGCGTGTAAGGAAGCGACCAGGTGTAAGTGGAAGGAGGTCATCAGGGTCATTGGAAAGCGGAGTTAAGGGGTGAGAGTTAACAACACCTTCAATCACAAAATAACTAGAAGCTGAGGGAAATAAAGCACTAGTAAAGATTGCGATACAACGCAAAAGGAGAATTAACAAGTTTAAACAAAGCGTATAGAGACAAGTACATCTATTCAGGATAAGAATATACCAAGTATACAAAGAAACTATGCGAGTAGAAAGCAAGAACGCCATAGGTAACAAACGAGTAGCCATAAACAATGACCTCAAGTTATAATGAGTATCAAAGGAGTTACTCAGAAAAATACTTAAGTCAGCGAGAAACGTGACATGACAAGTATGAATACAAAAACACATCGAATGTGACGACGAGAAAAAACCAGTTTGTTCATCAATGAACATTAAGATCGCAAAATATGTAAGCAAAGTGAAATACATGAGCGCGTGAGAAATACGCAACGAAGTTTTGAAACAAGGATCGAAGCAGTTATAGAATACGAGCATGAGTAAGTGGAATACAAAAGCAAGTGCGGCCTTGACCCACATAGTACAACGAGATAAGACATATAAATAGCTGAAAGAGTCCTTAACTGGAACAAGTTTATTTTGGGAAGTAGGTGAACGGCTTCTGTACTTGCAGGAGCGGCTCACTAGACAATGCTTGGCAATCAGCCAAAGTTGAGATAAGAGAAACTTGCTTTGAACTGTGTCAAGCGTACAGGAAATAAACAGTGACTTGACCTTCCTCAGGCTTGTATACAAACAAGTCTGACAAACAAGCAGTTCAAAGTACACAAACAACATTTGTTGAATCAGCTGTAACTTAAAGCAGATATTCAGGTTGACCGGCATGCAGTCAATCGTAACTTGGACGTGAAAAAGCAATTTAAAGCTATATGAAATAAAGTAAGAAATCAATTTCGCATAATTTTGAGGATCACGAAATCGGACAATTTTCAACAAAAAGAAGCTTAATTCTTCCGAGCAAAGAAGACAAGCTGGGACATTGAGAAGAAGGTTATGCATAAGAATAGTTATTCTAGATGTTAGGGAATTCAGATTTTCAAGCGGTTTCAAATTGTGAGGAAGGAGGGAGGAGCCGACCGTGGCCATCCTTCTAAATAAGGAAAGAAGTGAAACATGGCTTACAGCGAAATGATGGTGACTGATAGCTATGGTTTTACACAAGGGGAAGATAGTTTTCGAGAAAGAGTTTAAGCAATTACCTGCTATAAAAAATGACATGAGAAGGTAAACGAAATAACACAAAGCAAGGCGAACTTGAATGGCCATCTTGTGCGGGAAGAAGGAAAAACCATTTAAACAACTTACAGAGGTAGCGTAGTTGTTCACGATGAGACATCGTTTCGGCAAGTGTTTTTCAAAATTATTGAGATCTGAAATATGAGCGTTCTCTTTTTCAGAAATGAGATTTATGTCAGCTGTGACGAAATGACATTGCGCTTTGGTTTGAAGACTGGGTTGTTGGATTTCACCAGTAATAACCCAACCAAAATCGGTGTCTCTAGCGACCACGGTTGAAGATAACTTGCGTGTTTGTTTGCGAATGCAATTCCAAAAAACATTGGCACTGAAAAGTACATCAATGGGACCTTGAGCATTAAACTGAAAATCAGCTAACCTTAAGTGCGAGGGAATGTTTAAACCGGAAGTATTAATAGAGTGACTTGGAGTGTCCTTGCCAATACTGGTAAGAATGAGACAGTTTAAATTAAGATTGGTGTTTCTTTGGCAAACGTCTCTGATTTTCAATTTTGAAGACTGCAAAACTTGAGTTTTCAAATTGTCAATGCCGGTCACATTGATAGAAGTAGGCGATGACGAAAGACCTAGTTTTTAATCAACGATTGCGAAACAAAGTTATGAGTTGAAGCGGAATCGAGAAGACCACGGGTTCTAAACCAATTTCCAAATTTATCTTGGATTTAGAATTGTACAGTGGTCAAAAGGGTTTGCGCACTATGAAAAGTTTCGGCGTTAGAAATGCAGGAAGAAGCATTAGTTTGTTCGGAGCTGCTCTGCATGGAGCTTGAAGAGGCGGGTGCTGATGACCTCGATTTATCGTGAACGTGCAATAAAGAATGATGCGGTTTTTTACAATGGAAACAGAGATTTGATGACGTACAGTTCGAAGAAGAATGCTTAGGTGACAAGCAATTGAAACAATGTTTGCTATTTAAGACAAACTTCCTTCGATCTTCGACAGACAATTCTTTAAAGGATTTGCACAAATACAATGTGTGAAGCTTTTTACAGAGCGTGCATTTTAACGATTTGTTAAGCGGCCTGATATCTTCTCTTGCATGATTGAAAGAAGAACGGGTTTGCTTGTTCTCGACAGATGGGGGCTGATGTCCCTTTGAAGAAGCAAGTTTTTTTTTTTCAAAAATTTGACACTGAGGATTCGTTTCGACCTTTTCGCACTGAAATGCGAGTGCTGTTAGGACTTGGCATCGGCTGTTAAGAAACGAGATTAAGTGTTCGAAGGAAAATTCTTCCTTGCGAGCGAGTTCGATCTCCCAGGCCTTTAAAGTTGAAAAATCGAATCTTGATGTAGCCAGATGAATGAGTATGGTGTCCCATGTTTGGACAGGCTGCTTAAGTTGGTATAATGCTCTGACATTCAACTGTATAGAGTCCAACAGGTTTCTTAAAGAGGTGACGTCATTAGGTTTGACGGCTGGTAGGTTGAAGAGACAACGTATGTGGCGAGCTACACTCAAGCATAAATTGCCATATCTCTCTTTAAGGAGATTAAAGGCGATGTGGTAGTTGTCTGCGCTTAAAGGCAGTGACTCCACTAAGGCTAAGGCCTCACATTCCAAAGAAGTACGGAGGAAGTAAAATTTATGTATGTCTGGGATCTCGATATTTTCATGAATTAGGGAGCAGTAAAGTTCGTAAAAAGAATACCATTCACCTTCCTTGCCTGAGAAGTGCGGTAGGCTTATCTTGGGAAGTAACGGTTTCGGTTTGTTCTTGTGAACTGAAGCGGGTGCGAACTGGGCCGGATTGATGACCTTAGTGTCCGGTTCTGAGATATTGCGAATCAATTGGTGGGCCTTGGCAATCCCTTCAAAGTACAAGGGTTCGACCTCGTCCCGATCCGATTGAAGTTCTGGGCAAGCGGATTCAATCTCGGTTTGAATTTGATCATAATAATCATAAGACCGTTCGTACAACTTAAGGCGATGTGTTAAGATATCTAAATCACACTCGGCGGGATTTAACTTGTTGATAAAATTTCTGAATCTAGTGAGTTGCCCTTTATAGGAAGAACGTCTAGCAATGAGAGTTTCATCTTTTTCAGTAGGAGCCATGATAAAGAGAATAAATTGAAATACAACTCACGAAACTGTAGAACCTTGGAGATGCTGTCAAGTTTGCAGCAGCAAATGGGTATAAAGAACAGGACACCCCAAAGGAGACAGGAGCGGCCTCTTTCCCGTTCACAGGCTTTGCATGATGTAGTTATAACTGAAAAATCCAAAGCAGATATTAATAATTTGCAAAGTATTGTCAAATGACACTTGACAAACAATAGAAATAAAAAATGGACTCTCCCTGGTTTCGGCACCAATTTTTGGGTAGTTTATTGGCTGAGGAATAACCCACCCACCAAGGGAAGATGATTAAGAGAAGGAAGTAGATTTTGGATTGGAGAAAAAGGATAGAAAAATAGGAGGAGAGTCCCACAAAAGTTATGAATTTGACTTTCAATACATTTAGAAGCGGTTGCCACCGCAAATCCGTGCTCGGATACCTAAAGTGGGTACGAGCTTGGTCGAAGCTGACGGGAACCGCAGCTAAGACTTGGGCAGTTTGCCAGAGAAAGGCTTTAGTGTATTTCCTTCCAAGCACGAATAAAAGTACTATAGGGAAGGGTGATGGTCTGGCCAGACAGATAGTAAAAGCTTTATTGAGTATGAACGAGGGCATAAACCTAGGAAGAGCTAGGAAAGCCAGGATCCTGCCTAACTGTAGTATCAGAGAAATGATGAATCCAAAAACAAATATTTAATTTATTTAACAATTCAGGAGAAATTAATATTTTTGACAATTAAATATTTTGCAATCTTGTTAACAATTTGGGGTCGCAGACCTCCAACAACATTCAGAAATTGCTCCAGGCAAATAACAATTCTTAAGGTTTTAAACCTAGTACTAAAACCTTGATAAGATTTTAAAAAGGGCAATGAAATGATTAAAGTTTAAACATTAAATTGAGTACAAGGAGTGTACTATAAGAAATTTCTGAAAGAACATTCTAGAGAGAATAACAAATTCGAAAATAACAACAAGGAAAACATAAAGCATAAAATAGAAGTTACTACAACTTCTTATATTTAAACAGAATTACTTTATGAGAATTATACAAAAGAGGGCAGGTCACTTACTGTGAAACCTGAAGAGGTAATCAAAAAGAAGGTTCTAGACTTCCTATGTTTAATTAGAAATCACGAGCCAAATGGGGCAGTTTACATTTCGTGAGACCTAAAAATAACTCACTCAAGAGTTGAAAGAATTGTTTTCCCTAATTTGAAGGGAGAAACAATGTAAGTTTGAAACGTGTGCTGGACACGTAATTATACAGAGATTAATTAATTACACATTAGAAAAAATGGGAGGGCACATCTATAGATTGACACCTCGTTGAAACAGACCTAAAGTTAAAAATGTATTACGGATTGTTAGTAAGAGGTTTAGGAAAGAGAGATGGGGATTGAGGAAAAATGTTCATGGCCTTGTTTGAATATAAACGGACGATCGCGACGCGGTAGAAAAGTTGAGCAAGCACTGGTTTTCACTATAGTTCGTTGAAATATATGAGAAGTTCACTGTATAAACACGAGAGTTTATGACAAAAAAAGTTATTGCAATGATGAAAATATCTGGTTTCACTAGGTAGGCGAGAGTCTATTTCTTGAGAAGGTTGTAAATTACAATTAAATGTGCCATAGAAAATTCCAGCGGTGGACGAAAATTCACTATTGTAGTAATTTAGAAGTGAGATTCTTCAATTTTAAATAGCATTCTCACAAGTAAGTGAGAAATACATGACGGCAGGACTTGCAGATAAAGTACAAGATCTGGAAGGTTCCAGAACGGTCTTAGCAGAAAAATGGGGCTAATGAAAATCCAACGGAGGAACTAGCTTGGTGAATTATAGACAGCGGGTATTTAGATAATATCCCACGTGGTGAGAAGATTTCTCATTTAGTTAGCGTAGGAAAATCTACTTTCTATTGAGTTTGGCTTAGACAGACAAAAGCTCAACATAGCAAATCCCTCGAAGAATGATTTTGCCCCAAATAATTAATCTCACGCTGTCTATAAAATATCGTTAAAAGCATGTAATCTTTAAAATCATGAAGATGAGGTTAAAACTTGAAGCTGTACTTATCTTGGTTAAATGTTGATAGGGAAGATCCCCTTGACGGATGCCTAGAGTTCCAACATGGCGTGGAGTGAAGAAAGTGTCTCTTGGTTTGAGGAGACTGGCTTGAGTTGAGCCCTGACTGATCGAATCAACTGCCGACTTAGTAGTGAGAGCTGCTCAACGGAGCACGGAGGGACCGAGGAAGGGGAAAAGAGTGGGGGGTAGGAGACAAAAGGAGAACATATAAGTATTGCCAATATTGTAACAAAAAAATGATCTCTTGCTGAGCTGGTCTTCAAAGAGTTGATAACAGTTGATACTAGCGCAGCATGGTGAGTAAAGAAGTGGACGTAGTCCTCTTGCTCAAGGAGAAAATAGCTGGCGATGATAACAGGATCTGGTGACCAAATGGATAAGTAAGTCCTCCAGCACCAGGAAGAATTGAGGAGCTTCAGAGATTCGCTGCGAGATGACGCTAGGTGGGTCACAGAAGTTATATCTGGAACAGACTCATACAAAATATAAGCGACCTGAACCCCTAAGAGAGAACAGAAGATCACTGTTGGTGTCTGACAAAGAGGAAGGAAAGAACATGCAAAAACATTGAAAATTATAATCTCAGGTACCGTGTATTCCAAGAATGCACCAGACCTTACATTCCACAAACCCACTAACATGCCCAGAGAGATACTGAAGCATCAGCACTGGAGATCCGACAAAAAGGCAAGAAGGACTAAAGCAGGCAAAGCGATTCGAATGTTCTACAGCCCATTATTACACTAAAATTTTACATTGTACACAAATATATTACATACATTTTACACAAAAATATACATTACATTGATACACAAAATTACTCCCCCAAACAGATAAAGGAGCTGAGGTCACACCAGGTGGTGACAGGTATTACGTCAGGACGACGTAAAGGGACGCTGAAAGGCAGAGCCAGGGAAAACGGTGACAGATCCTGACACAGACTCAAGACAGAACGACATAAGGTCAAAACAACGGGACTGCAGTGCGGGGAGGCACTGAGAGCTCGACAGAAGGGTATCTTCCCTGTCGTCTCGGATTTGGTCATACCCACTATGCGTTACAGTTCCGGAGTCAGACCCGCAGGTGGCAACTTGATTGGCTGAGGGGAGAAATAGCCCACTCACCCTCGGACAGGATAGAAACTCCACCTAGAGACGACCACATTTAAGACTTGACATTTTAGCTAAATTGTATGGCTAAGTAAACCCTCGGAGGCGTAAAGGGTAGTCTTCCGTTCGCAGGGAGTGAAAAAACAGAGCCCTCACCCGGACGTGTGGTGAAGAGAACACACACACACTCAATAAGGAACAACAAATGAACGAATACAACTATGTTCCAGCACAAGTAAATGGAGGGCAGCGGGCCCCTAGAGCTTAAATGGGAAGTGCAGCGAGCCCCCAAAGGTGTACTTGGGAGGGGAGCGACCCCCACAGGGGCCTGGGCAACCCATTAATAAATATGAATGATAAATAAGGCGGCTATAAGCCATATATAGATATATATAAATGAATTATTACAGTGCCTGCAGACGAAAATGGATATCCGCGCGAAGTGTTTGCTATTTTTAGCAACACAATTACACAGGCCTTCATACACAAACACATTAGCATTAAGGGGAAGTCGACAATTAGATTTAGGAGGGGTGAAGGGCCCCTACCAGGATGCCGGTCCTGGTAGACGGCATGCGACGGCGTTTGGAAGGTTCGCCGACCAAACAGATCCTCACATTATTATATAAGGAAGCGAGGGATGCAAGGACTCAGTATGGCATATTCCGATGGGTTCGGCCCCCGGCAGTGTATGCACATGCCCAAAGACTCTCTGTCAAAATTCTAGTACGTAAGACAGTTGCATTTGGAAGGCAACTTAGATTTAAGCAAATTTAGTAAGCACTGTTGCGAGACAGTAGCTTACAACACATATTTCGGCATTAGAATAAGGAAACTTTTGGGGAATATTTTTTTAGACATAGATTAATATTAGTTAGATATAAGATACACTTTTACACTATATATATACATATATATATATAATAATTCGGCACCATATAGGGTAAGACCGAACAACATTCAACAGCATATGTAATGCGAACGCGACACAGAGCGTTCGGCACCTGGCGGCTAGACTGCCAGGATAAGTCTGATAAATCGATAAATTATCGATAAAAACATAACAGGGCGGAGGCACTGAAGCCGGCCGACCCACCAGCAAGGTGAACGGTACAGCCACGATGATTTCACTGCCATACAGCAGCAACATGTTTTTTTTTTGCCAAGATATTATTATGCACCACCTTTACTCACTAATTTGTACACATTCTAACATAATGCAACACACTCACCACCTTATTTCACAGCAACACTCCAGAACACGGAATTCTGCACAGCTAGGATTGATACCTGTGGGGTATCAGGCCTATTGGCAGATAAAGAAAATAGCGTCAAAGATGTGACGTAACATACGACACTGAGGGCGCAACCGATTTGTGGCGGCGACTCTCACTGTCAAGTTGTAACGTGTTTTTCGAGGGGTTTTATGCAACTGGCATAAGTCAGTAGGAAGCCATTCTATATTTATTTACGCGGCAAATTGTTCAGCCAAGAGAATTTTTCATGTTAATTTATTATTATTATTATTAATTTATTATAATTATTATTTAGGTATTTTCGGAGCATTTTATAAAAATTATTAGCATTCAGATAGGTTTTCTATGTCATAGAAAACGCTATCCAGCAAATTATTACGAACGACGATATCATAGAAAATTATCTGATTACGGAATTTTACGGAGTTTTCGTCAGTTAGGGTATATCGAGAGACGTGACTCACTGGGATTTCAAGTACACGCTTAATCTTGTCGAGAAGCATGACGCAATCTTGGGTCGCAAGGTCTAGAAAAGGCGAATTGTTGGAACGGAAAACGACTTCTCCCTCTCGCGCGCCGAGTGTAAAGAAACCAGAGGAGGAGAACTAGCGGTGGGTCAACCAATCAGTGAGGACCACGCAAGCTGAAGCCGGCTGAAGAGTGGGGGAGCCAACGTGGGCATATATCGTTCGACGCGCCGTGAAACGAGGACTATCTGTGAAATACTTGCGGAGTATGGTTATACGCGGGGGACGCTCCGATGTTCCGTGGAAAGGACTATCTGTGTAGAACTTGCGGAGTACGGTTGCAAGTGCGTGTCGCTCCGATGTTCAGTGGAGTTGAAGACTAACTTTTGCAAAACTTAACCAGTGCGGTTGTACGAGTGTTTGGGTCCGAGGTACGGACCACAGAATTATCTAATCTACCAGAATATCATCAAATTCCGACGGAGATGACGACGTCCAGGAGACTGTGGGAAGCTCACAGCATCAGCAAGTACGAGGGAAATGCCTTGGCAATTTCCAATGGTAAGCGCAAATGACGAAGAAATACGCAATCTCTCATTTTTCTTTGTTTTACATTTCATATTTCAGTAACTTCATAGCTTGGAAATAAGAGTAAAATCAATGTATCAGACTCCGTTTTCACGTAATTTTCTATCGGTAATATTCAAATCACAACGCTCCAATTTAAATTTTGTACTTATTATTATTATTAATTTTGCTATACTTGTTTTATATAATAAATTCATTTCTTTTACAAAGCAATCTTTGCTTTCAGTAGGTAGCATTAGATATAGACCAATTCCTTCTCCTGATACAATTGTTTGTTGGGTTAATGATCAAATCATACCACGATCTGAGTGAATAGGGTCTTGAAGGTGTTCTGCCAGAGCTAGACGTTGTTAAATACAAATTTAGATTTCAACATTGCATTGAGGTCTTGGCGCCCATTAAAACAACATAGCTTAGGCAAAGGTAAACAGTTACATTTATCTCCCAACAGTGTGGGCTAGCCAAACTGCCACATTGTACGCTCAACGTTAGGGGCTAGCAAAACGTGCCACTTGTCGCTCAACGAGAGGGCGAAAGAATCCATTACATTTGTCGCTACCAACATGGGGCTTTAATAACCATTACACTTGTCGCCGACAACTTGGGGCTGAAAACCTAATAACATTTGTGGAAGGACTGTGCCTGTATTTTGGGGGTTATTTGTCTTTATCAGTGTATATCATTATGGGGGATGAGAAAGAAAGACAGATGAGGTTACGTAGTGGTCATTAACGGGAGAGTGATGATACGAGCAGTATGTCGAGTGATGGTAGTACCGGGGTAGCGGAGGTAAATCCCGATACTGAAACAGGGAGTGTAGGCGGCCAACCAGAATTAAAAACTTTACTTCTCGGGTTCATGTATCAGAACAAAGTTAGTAGTGATGCCTTAAATGCAAAATTAGAACAGAATAATGCAAAATTAGAACAGAATAATGCAAAATTAGAACAAAACAGTAGGGAAAATAAAGAAAGTACAGAAGCTTTAAATAAAAAATTAGAACAGAATAATGCAAAATTAGAACAGAATAATGCAAAATTAGAACAAAACAGTAGGGAAAATAAAGAAAGTACAGAAGCTTTAAATAAAAAATTAGAACAGAATAATGCAAAATTAGAACAGAATAATGCAAAATTAGAACAAAACAGTAGGGAAAATAAAGAAAGTACAGAAGCTTTAAATAAAAAATTAGAACATAATAATGCAAAATTAGATAAGAACAACAAGGAAAATAGTGTGAAAATGGAGCAGATTAGAGGAGAAATCAGAGGAGTAATGGAAGAGAAGGTTAAAGAGATCATTGCAGATGTAGACAAGAAATTAGGAAAAGTACAGGAGGAGTTAGAAATTAGAATCAGTACACAGGCTGAAAATTTAAAAGAACTAGTGCAACTGGAAACACAGCAGGTCAAAAAGCAATTGGGGGGAGAAATTGACAAAATTCAGGTAGCATCTAAAGAGGTTAAGGAACAGCTGGGGGGTAGAATTGAGAAAGTCCACTCACAAATAGTTGCAGAAGTAAATGATTTAAGAGAGAGTAATAGAGAGAGCATTAGCAAGATTGAGAAGAAACAAGCAAAGCTATATGATAAAGTAGAAGAATCAGAAGGAAACATTAAATTAACAGTAAACAGTATTGAGAGGAAGGCTGAGGAGAAAATCGCAGAATTAGAATTAAAATTAAAAGCTAGGATCAGGCAAGAAAATAGTCAGAATAGGCCAGTTTTTGTGAATAGCACACACAGGGAGGTAGAACTGGGGAAGTTCAGCAATCGACAGGGGTGCCCAATGGAGTTCATGAACACTATAGAAAATAAATTCGGGGAAAGGTTGGAAAATGGTAGTATTGAGTGGTGCCAGGTAGTTGAAATTTTAGAACAAGTGTTTGTGGGGGAAACGAGGAATTGGTTTGCTGTCTACAGAGACAAGTTTACTGATATCAATGATTTTAAAATGAAATTCTGTGAAAAGTTCTGGAATGAGGTTATTCAGTCGCAGCATCGTGAGGGAGTAGTGTGAGGTAAATATAACCCTAAAGGAAGCTCCACCATGACCGAATACTTTTTAGGGCAGGTATTAGTGTGTAAATATCTTGATGGCTTGAAGGAGGAAAGTGATGTGGTAAGGTTGCTACTTAGGCACTTTCCCTATAGGATCAAGGAGGCTGCTTGTATCCAGAATGTAAAGACTATATCACAAGTAGAAAATTTGTTAAGCACATTTGATGCACTAGGGAGAGGGGGTTATGAGGACAATTTCAATCGGAACCAGGGTAATAATAATAATAGACCTAATGAAGCCAGGCATCAAGAAGTTCAAGGGAACGGTGGCGAAGGGGCCAACGCTCAAAATAGAAATAATAATAATCAGCTAAATCAGAACAGAGG
The DNA here is from genome assembly GCA_946902985.2 of Meconema thalassinum. NCBI lineage: Eukaryota > Metazoa > Arthropoda > Insecta > Orthoptera > Tettigoniidae > Meconema > Meconema thalassinum. The sequence continues at coordinate 1,217,709,679 of OX336388.2, forward strand.
AAATGGCTATGATAATCAGTATCAAGGAAGGAACAATGATTTCAGGGGAAATCAAGGGAGGAACAATGATTACAGGGGAAATCAAGGGAGAAACAATGATTTCAGGGGAAATCAAGGGAGAAATTATAATGACAATAATTACAACCAGAATAGGGGTCAAGGAAGAGGACAGCCTAGTGGTAGTAATATACAGCCAAACAATGACAACGCTGCCCAGAACAACCAGACCACTTCAGTAGTTAGTAGTACTACGGCCAGCTGTAGCGGTTCTTTAAACGCGAACCAGGCTGCGAAGTAAGGTCAGAATCTCAGTCTGTAGCATGCCCTGTCCATACAATTATACAGGAACCCTATGACCTAAATGTAAGAAATGAATTATTACATGAACTAAATGATGAAGGTATTATTCAGGAAGTGGTTAGTAAGAGCCCCATAGTTAAATTTAACGTGTCCGAGGCGTACACAGATGTTTTAATTGATAGTGGTTGTATGAAGAGTTGCATAAGTAGTGCATTTTATGATAAAATGAAAGGAACTGGAATAAATTTTGAGGAGATGCCAATTAAAAGCACTTTTGTTATCACAGCTGTTGGGAAGAGGTCTAAAGTAATTTCTAAGCAAGTTTTAGTAGACATTAAAATTAATAATCATGTAGAGAAGCAGATTTGCCTTGTAATTCCAAATTTAGTATTCAGTGTTATCTTGGGTTCAGAGTGGCTAAGTAGAGTGTCTGTTAACTTATGTTATGATGTAGGGAGTTTGAAATTTAAATGGGGAGATTCTGAAGTAGAAGTAGCGTTCAATGACCATATTCAGAGGAGTAGTATTGTAGGTGTGATTTGTACTTTAAATGAGATATCGCCAGCCGTAGAGCGGGGTTCTCCATGTTTTGTGGGCAGTGTGATTACGAACGGAAGTCTAGAGGACTCGTTACGTGAGGCTGCATTTCAGGGAAATATAGAGGATGAACAGTGTGTTCAGCTCTATGATGTGTTATTGTGTAATAGGAGAGTTTTTGAGGATCGCATTGGTATGGCCAATTGCTATACACATTCATTGAACGTTATTGATAGGTCAGTATTCACAGGACATAGATATCCTGTACCTTTCGCTTATCAGAGTGCAGTTGAGGCACAAATTAACCAGATGCTTGAAGATGGGATTATTGAGCACTCGAACAGTCCATATGTTAATTCTTTGATAACGGTACCCAAGACCGACGGCACTGTTCGTATTTGTTTAGACGCTCGTTTGGTTAACAGTAGAATTAGTTCAGATCAGCTGAAATCTATGTCAATAGAGGAATTAATGCAAACATTTGAGGGGAAGAAGTATTTCACTTGTGTAGATTTGAGTTCCAGTTTTTGGCAAGTGCCACTTATATACGAAGATAGACCATTTACAGCTTTTAGTCATAAATATAACCTTTATCAATTTTGTAGAACACCTTATGGGTTAAAGAGTAGTTCAGCATCTTTAATTAGGGCTTTAAACATCGCATTAGGGGATGACACAGGAGAGTTTGTAACCATTTACATAGATGATATGGTAATTAGTTCACGCAGTTTTGAGGAGTATCTACGTCATTTAGATATAGTTTTTCAGAAGTTAGATCAGGCAGGGTTCACTTTGAAGCTGTCTAAGTCGTCATTCTGTCAGTCAGAAGTGACATTTTTAGGTCATAGAGTGTCGAGTAGAGGTGTGACACCAGAGGAAAGTAGGGTTAGCATGTGTGGACAGTAGCAACAGGGCATCGTTACAGACACTGAGAAATATGCTAGGTACAGCAACGTGATGACGTTCATTTAAGGGAGCCACTTGCAAGGTTGGAAGCAGGTGACACAGAAACATTTATAGTTTCCAAACGTATTGGAAAAACAGCATATGTGCTGGAGAATAGTGAGGGAAACAGATTATACGGGACGTATAATATACATAGTCTACGAAAATATGTGTCATAAAGTGAGTGTGTTTAGCTGGCGAGCCAGCCTATCAAATGAGTAAGTGTGGTATTTGGTGCGTGGGAGGATCTGGTCTTAAGGCAGGTGTATCAGAAGTCACACAGGGGGGTAGTATGTAAGTAAATGAGAGTTTTTAAGGTACAGGGAAATATGACGGGATTGTCGGATGCTGTTGAGCACTAAATTGTCTCGATGCACCAAGGCCATTTTGGCAGCGCTGATGGGTTCCCATTTATCTCCAAGAGATGGGGGAGCGCTTGTATAGGGCTTGTTAGCTTAAGGCGTCCACGAGATAAAAGATGGGCCATCAGAATGCGAGACAGTCCTTCATGAAACTCATACATATCAGCACACGTGATTTCTGTTTACGGCCTCGCCATGTAAGATTTGTAAGTGTGTAATTTAAGATAATTTGTACAATGGTATTATTTGTGTGAGGAGAAATGGTCTGTGTTGAGAACTAGTATTAAGTAGAATATGGTTAACGGGAACTTAACAAGACAGGGCGATTACGGCACAGAAATATTTGGTGTTATATGTAATGCGCATTTACTGTTTTTTTTTTTCAGAAGTCAATATTAATTTAATCTACTTTAAAGAGAGATTAAGTATTATGGTCACGAGGCGCTGCCACAATAGTGTGATCGTGTGCTCAGTGATAAGTGGAATTAAATGTCACCATAAGGAGGGGACCTCCAGTGAAATTAGGAAGTTCTATGGTGATATAAATATATCAGAACACCTTCAATGCGTGTGATATGACATCATAAATACATAGTGCTCACACATTAATTTTGTCTATTTCTCCAACATAGAGAAATTTGAGAGGCGGAAATATCCGTGGAACACTATTCCATATGTAAAACATTGGACTGGTTGCAAAGTGCAATCCATAGTGACAACAAACTTTGACGCAAAGTGCGTGAAGAAAAATTATGAGTGTATATATCTGTAATTTAGGGTGATTTCATTTATGTAATATGTATTTTGGATGGGGATTATTAACGTGTCTGGGATAATCGGATAATGGACCGTCGTCACGGTAAATCATCCGATGATCCGAGGCGAATATGTAACGTGTTTTTCGAGGGGTTTTATGCAACTGGCATAAGTCAGTAGGAAGCCATTCTATATTTATTTACGCGGCAAATTGTTCAGCCAAGAGAATTTTTCATGTTAATTTATTATTATTATTATTAATTTATTATAATTATTATTTAGGTATTTTCGGAGCATTTTATAAAAATTATTAGCATTCAGATAGGTTTTCTATGTCTTAGAAAACGCTATCCAGCAAATTATTACGAACGACGATATCATAGAAAATTATCTGATTACGGAATTTTACGGAGTTTTCGTCAGTTAGGGTATATCGAGAGACGTGACTCACTGGGATTTCAAGTACACGCTTAATCTTGTCGAGAAGCATGACGCAATCTTGGGTCGCAAGGTCTAGAAAAGGCGAATTGTTGGAACGGAAAACGACTTCTCCCTCTCGCGCGCCGAGTGTAAAGAAACCAGAGGAGGAGAACTAGCGGTGGGTCAACCAATCAGTGAGGACCACGCAAGCTGAAGCCGGCTGAAGAGTGGGGGAGCCAACGTGGGCATATATCGTTCGACGCGCCGTGAAACGAGGACTATCTGTGAAATACTTGCGGAGTATGGTTATACGCGGGGGACGCTCCGATGTTCCGTGGAAAGGACTATCTGTGTAGAACTTGCGGAGTACGGTTGCAAGTGCGTGTCGCTCCGATGTTCAGTGGAGTTGAAGACTAACTTTTGCAAAACTTAACCAGTGCGGTTGTACGAGTGTTTGGGTCCGAGGTACGGACCATAGAATTATCTAATCTACCAGAATATCATCAAATTCCGACGGAGATGACGACGTCCAGGAGACTGTGGGAAGCTCACAGCATCAGCAAGTACGAGGGAAATGCCTTGGCAATTTCCAATGGTAAGCGCAAATGACGCAGAAATACGCAATCTCTCATTTTTCTTTGTTTTACATTTCATATTTCAGTAACTTCATAGCTTGGAAATAAGAGTAAAATCAATGTATCAGACTCCGTTTTCACGTAATTTTCTATCGGTAATATTCAAATCACAACGCTCCAATTTAAATTTTGTACTTATTATTATTATTAATTTTGCTATACTTGTTTTATATAATAAATTCATTTCTTTTACAATGCAATCTTTGCTTTCAGTAGGTAGCATTAGATATAGACCAATTCCTTCTCCTGATACAATTGTTTGTTGGGTTAATGATCAAATCATACCACGATCTGAGTGAATAGGGTCTTGAAGGTGTTCTGCCAGAGCTAGACGTTGTTAAATACAAATTTAGATTTCAACATTGCATTGAGGTCTTGGCGCCCATTAAAACAACATAGCTTAGGCAAAGGTAAACAGTTACATTTATCTCCCAACAGTGTGGGCTAGCCAAACTGCCACATTGTACGCTCAACGTTAGGGGCTAGCAAAACGTGCCACTTGTCGCTCAACGAGAGGGCGAAAGAATCCATTACATTTGTCGCTACCAACATGGGGCTTTAATAACCATTACAAAGTGTGGAGGCATTCGCCCACAGAGAATGATCCACAGGATAGGGGTATATCAGCGGCAAGACCACTAAACTGCACCGGAAACGGCAGGACAGGATATAGCCATGAGAGGGCACATGAATACAAAGAGTAGCGTGCACGCAAGGTACAGTAGATACGGCCGTCTAGGTATAAAATAATTAAGGTACATATAAGTGAATAATGTAAAAGAAAATAATGTAATACTGATAAGAGGCACCTTACACAAAATTTGTTACCAATGATGCCACACATAGTAAACACACATATTTTTTTATTTATCACACACATGTACACACGGACTTTCCTTTCTACCCTTCTAACTTAAATTTTGTAAAAATGTCTTACCTCACCTCGAGCAATAAAAACATATTATATTAAACCATTAATCACACCTTAAGACATTTTTTCTTTCTCTCTACACTATCTATATTTTCATTGTTACATTTTACACCTCACGCAGAAGTCAATTTTTTCATCCAGCTGCAAAGCAGCATCATAGCCAACACCGATGTTTTTTTTCCTTCTGCAAAACCATGAATTAATAATTTCCCACACCATATATTGTATGTATTTTTAATTCCAATGTCAAATTTTATAATGAATAATTTTATGTGAATAACAAACTATGTTCCACACCCAATACCCATCCCCTGTGAGCACACTCTAACCATACATCGCCAAGCAGACAGAACGACACGACCACACGACATCCACATCCACACAGGATCAGAGAAGAAGAAGAAGAGGAAGAAGAAGAAGGACTACGACACCGCAACACCTACACTATTTCCCGTTCGTGAGGCCACGAACTAAAGGCCGAAGAGGTCTTGTTAAGGGCTGAGCCCTTAGGGCTCAGGACCCTACGACCCTAAAAGGGAGAAGGGACCTATGCCACTGACCTCACACGCTGGACATCGATATCTAAACCTTCGACCACCAGACTTCTCCAAAAACACCTAAACACCTTCTTCTACCCAAAATCCGCCCCAGGCTGGGAATATAATAAGCCTATAAATTTTCTTCACACTGTAAGGAGACGGCCACTTGACACAAGGTGGTTAGTCAACATCATACATCACACATAAACAAAGACACTATCGCTGGTATTGGGAGCATCAACAATGACGACACGCCGACTCAGCAACTCGAGAACCCTTAAAAAGGAAGGCCCGAGAAGGCTAGACTTCTGTTGTCGCCCTAGGCCCTGCAGTACGACGTCCCGATCATCCAGTCATCACCTGAGGTAAGAGTGTGCTCAGCCATCCTCATATTTTATTGTAATCTATTCCCTTCACACCTATACTAAAATTGTACTTGTAAAACAAACTGATTCACATTGTCCCACCTTGAAAGGGACCGCACATAACACTCATACTGATCAAATAAACCTTTGATCAGTAAGCTAAACTTTGTCCATCATTACATTTGCCTTCACGTCCTTACTCCCTATCTGACAGTCTTAATTGCCCGTGACCGTCAAACCAGCGAAGTGCAAGGTAAGACCTTCCATTGTGTTCGTACTAGCGTACTCGAGTAAACAGGCAGGCGCTAGGTCAGCAGTTAGGCTCCACACACACTGCAGCTGTTTGCTCATAGCCGCAAGCACTCTCATTCTGATCGCACATCCCTTGGTAAGTAATTGCACCCCCATATAATTGCGCTTAGAAACCTGTACCCAAACCAATAGAACCAGCAAACTACAAGCAGTGGAGATGAATTTTTTAAGAACTATGATTCAGAAGACGAGGGACAAAATATAAATGATAAGTAGAACAATCTCTTAATGAGATCTGTGTTGAAGCCAGGCTGAAATGGTTTGGTCATCTCAAAAGAATGGATACACAAAGAACAGCTAGAGTGTGTTTTGATAGAGAACAGAAAGGCAAAAGACCAAGAGTTCGACCGAGGAAGAGATGGATCAACCAGGTTAGAAATGATCTTACAGGGAGAGGTCTGGATTTATAGCAAATTATGGAAGAGGAAACATTCTTGGAGAGAACGATGGGTCGACCAGGCAGCATCAAATGGTGGGATCATGAGTGCAGAATTTTGGTGCGTCAACGAAAAGCTTGTTTGAAAAAATTTCGAACAAATTGCACCCTAGCAAATTACTTGAATTACAAGCGCTTAACAGCCACCATCCAGCGTGTTTTAATGAAAACAGATGGGATGCATGGACAAATTATATTAGCCAACTCAATAGCACAACATCCCTCACTACCCTCTGGTCTATTATAAATCAGCTTTCTAATAATACGTCCATTCGGTCCACTCCTTCCCTTACACAGCACGGTTATCAAGTTTTTACCAGAGTCTGACACCAGCTATCGTTCCCAGGATAACATCTTCATCTTCACAGGTATATATCGAGTCGGAAAGATTCCACACATTACTGCAACCTATAGGCTAACTCGCATAGAACTCCAACAAGCGTATAAAATCTACTCGGCCTGGAGTTGATTATGTCACTTATGATATGCTAGCCTACCTCCGAGACCGTGCGCAAGGAATGTTAATTGTTTTCTATAATTCAATAATACAAACTGGTTCCTTTCCTGATGAATGTAATGTATTCGAAATACTACTCGTCTTAAAACCTTTGAAGGATGCTCGAGTTCCGAGTAGCTATCGAGTTATAAACCTGGGATGGTGTTTTCGTGAAATCTTTCAAAAAATCATTTTACAGAGTTTGCAGTGATGATTAGAATATTACTATTTGATCTCATAATATCAATTTGCCTTCCGTAAGAAACGCAGTTCCGTTGACCCCTTAAAACTGATGTATTATTAGCAAAAGGCCGGAAACAACACACGATAGCTATTTCTTTGACATAAAGGGAGTCTATGATGTGGTGGACACTTTTATCTTACAACATACGTTAAGGGAGAAGCTTTTTCCGCTGATATTCATCTGCTTAATTCATAATATTTTATGCAATCGACGATTGATTCTACGTACCCCAGATGGCGTATAGGATCAACGCTATACGCCTCATAGTTTACAACAAGGATATATTATCAGTGGGAATGTGTATTTATTATATACTAGTTATACTTCCACATGCTAGAATCCTTCAATTTGCCGATGATATTTTGATATATTGTTCTCGACAGGATTTACAACTATGTCGCATTGATCTCCGGCATGCTTTATCAAATGCACATGATTTTTTTTCAGCATGGCTCTGAAATTTCCCCCAGCAAAAACGTGGCCATAATGTTTACAACCAAACGGACCTATGGTTTTCTCCCCATCCAGTATAGACAAGGTGAGATCCCGGTGGTTCACAGTATCAAATACCAGGGTATTTATATCGATACCGTAACAAACTTCTGTGGGAGAGACATATTCAATATCTCACACTTCATTTAAAAAAAAATGTCCTCAACGCTCTGATACGACGTTTTTGGTGAGCTGACCCGTCTTTGTTGTTAACGGTATATAAAGATATAAAACGCTCAATTTTAGATTATAGCAGTCTATTTTTTGATACGATGTCAAATAGCCGTTTATTGCGATTGGGTCGCGTACAGTTTGGTTAGTTGGTTTTTAAGTTTAGGGGCTGCGACAACGCGGTCATGTAGCCCCGTGTTCTTTGGGTGTGTGTAGAATCGGTCTGATAACCGGTGTCAATCCTGATGACTGTATTAGTGTGTGTTATCTGTTTCTTTAATTCAAGTAAGGACTGCCGACTTTTTGAATTTTTTAAATAGTTCCTACTTTTGCCGCCAAATGCCACCGACAACGACTACTAGTTCAGAACTTAGCTATCAGACGCCACCGCAGTCGGCTCTTGGCAGCATGCCATAAATCTATGACATGGGACCGCCGGCTTTACTTCCCCTCCGAATGAAAGCATACTGAGGAATTTTAACGCTCTTAAAAAATCCGATGACTTAGGCCGGAATTGAACCCGCGATCTTGGGTATAGAAGCTCAGCATGCTACCGACTACGCCACCGAAGCCGCCCGCGTACAGTTTAAAGCACTACGTATTATTCTGGGGGAATTCTCCTCTAATCCAACGGGAGCCTTATTACTGGTGGAGGCGGGAGAACTGCCTGTGGATTACACCAATAAATAAACCGTGACATAATAATCAGCCAATATATATATCATGGCTGATTATGTCACGGTTTATTTATTGGTGCAATCCACATATTGGTGCCGAAATCCAACCGATTTGTTCCAGGTACGCTAAATACAATTACAATTTACCAAGATCTTAAAACATCTCAGAAGAAAAATTACGTAAGTAGTGTTTCACGACGTACTGGACAATGCTACTAGTTCACACGTAACCAAACGGCTTTAGGATAGTTCACGACTCACGATAAATACTCCAGTTTTTCATTCTGTGATATGACTAACTAATTCAGTAGCATCCTATAAGCGAATATATATTACTATTGATATGTTGAGGTTATTTATTTTGCTGCATAACTAAACCCACGAACGATTGTCTCTACAGACCATTCACGTAACTCTCTGCTAAACTTTGCATTGCAAAGGTATTAATCCCGTTCCCCAATAAGATAGTTCACTCATCCCTTCAGAATGACTAAAAGGGAACAACTCAACGTTCTAAAAAGAAAACGCATGACTCAGCGCTCCAATGTCACAAGCTCTGTTAATTTTATATAACAAAATGATAGTGCAACAGATCATGATGAAATAGAACACATCCTAAAAATACTCCAGACAATTTTAGAATAATTGCTGTACTGACGATCTGATACATAGCCTGCTAGATGACACAGAATACGCCGTAGATGTCCGGTCTTGTGAAGAATACACTGACAGTGCAACACGTGCCATCGACAAGGCACAAAAAATACTCGCAATGAAACGAGAAGAAACCAATATACCTACGGTCACTGTTAGCCCAAACCAACATATTCAGCTCACACGTATCCCAGACGTCAAACTACCGACAATACGTATAGAACCATTCTCAGGAGGCATAGAATCCTGGTCTCGATTCTGGGAACAATTTCAAGCATCAGTTCATAATAATGCCACCATTCCAGACATTAGCAAGCACGTACTCTTACGAGGGTTTTTACAAGGGGAACCAAAGCAACTTATTGACGGCATAGCAATTACCGCAGATACGTACGCCCAGACAAAGGCATTACTTACAGAACGCTACGGCGACAAGGATAAAATAATCCAGGCCCAACTTAACTACCTGGAGAATTTACAGCCCGCCTCCTCAGAGAGCCCTGACGATTTAAACACAACGTAATTGGAGTGGCATTGAAGCGTACAAGCACTCAAGACACTCGGGGAAGATATAAATGTATACGGACGCGTGATAGCCCCAAAAGTTCTGCGAGCATTTCCAGCAGACATATGCACACGTTGGCTGATCCACGCAAAACGTAACAAAATCTCCGAAGGCAATATGATGTCTTCGATAGAATTCCTCCGTGAAGAGGTGGAAGGAGCACTTAACACTCAGAAAATCAAGGGAGATGCCAGTATCGCTATTACGTCCCATTCTACGCCAACAGCAGCTTCTTTCCAAGTTAGTACTAAGCCACGAGGGATTAATAGAGGGAATAAGACAGCGATCACGCCATTCTGTATCTTCTGTGAAAACAAAGGTCATTGGGCACAAGAGTGCACAAAAGTAGTCGCACTTCAGGCCAGGGTAGAGAAGTTAAAACACTCAAGATGCTTCCTTTGCCTAAACAAAGGTCACACTATTAAGAACTGCTATAAGAAGGACAAAGTATCCTGCGCTACATGTAAGGGACCACATCATATTTCTATCTGTAAAGAACAAGTAGGAGTAACTGTAGGGAAAATACATGTTAGTATGCCGAAGATCGACGTAGGAACCAGAGGGTTCACCCATCTTCAAACTGCCCGCGCTACCATTATCGGTCCCACTGGTGAGAGTCAACTGACGCCTTGCATACTAGATGCCGGTAGCCAATCTAGCTTTCTTAGCGCAGATCTCGTGAAACAACTTAAGCTGAAGGTTATCGGACAAAGAGATTTAGTTGTTTCAGGATTTGAATCGCCTCACTCCAGGGCCAGAACTCGTAGACTAATTCAGTTCAAAGTTAGTAATGGAACAATCACTATTAGTACAGTCATATTAGGTCAAAATTTGGCCGGATACGGAAAAAATTAAATGACAACGAATTTCTTCAAAAACATGTTCTATAAGACATGTATACATCCCCAGAAAAATCGCCAAAAATCGGGCTTGGGGAACACCCCTAAATTTTCAAAAAAAAAGCCCACCATCTTGGATTTTTCAAAGAACTGCTATAATTTATGAACGAAAAGTAGAAATAAGGTGCGGTTTTCACCCAAAGTTGTGTTTCGACTTCTGGGTGTTGTACCTACTATGAACACCACTTTGAATCTACCTCACACCGCTTGGAGTGGCTTCATTGAGACCGCAGCTGGGCAACAAACTTACGAGAAGTCCGTAGTCATATCTCCGCCTTTTGTCAACCTGGATCCCACCAACCCTGCAACAATCTACACTTGCCTCCGTTTTGCGGCCGAGGAGAGCAAGAAGCACAATCAAAAATGCATCGTAACTTTCGACCAGCCCCTGTTTATCAAAACGATTGACATAGTATATCTCAAGCAGAAGAACCAGATCTCCTGTCTTCAGTCATCGTGCGTTTAGGAGGGTTCCGCCTTCTGATGATCTTTTTGGGAGCCACGGCCAAAATCATGGCTGGCAGCGGCCTGGAAGACTTTTGGGAGCAGGTATACGCTAAAAACACAGTTGTCCAAATGATGGGCGGACACACATATGCAAGAACTTTGCGTACTCATTCCCTCTCTCGAGCTGCTATCGGCCATTTGATTTTGTAATCATGCCAGGAACAGAAACGTCTGTCTGCCTCCGACGTCGACACTCTTTATCTAGCTTACGAAAAGGTTTTTAAGACAGGATCTTCAGAAGAATCCTTTCGCCAGGTGGAAGAACTACTTCAGGCTGCTTCGTCGTGGATGGCTGAAATAGAAGAAAAAGTCGAACTTCGAAACAATGGCTGCAATATTTTCGCGAGACAGCGATCATTCAAGACTTTGTTCGAGAGGAAAGATCCGGAGATTGGAGCTTTCACCTACCGCTGTTCAATGAATGCTAAATTGCCTGCATGCCGCAGGACAAATTCACTACCCCAGGGCGGCTCATATCTATCTTCAGACCATGGCTCAACTTGAATCAACTTTGACAGGCAAGGAATTTGAGTTGTTCGTCAAGAAAAGTTTATTCACTGTCCGCCGATCGGATACATTTTGGTGTGGGGTATGGAACGGCATGACCATCGAGCATGTTTTGATGAGATCAATGAAAGTCAGCGGTGGGTTGACTCAAGGTCAAGGTATCTCTGATGCAATCGTAGCCCGTTGGATTCGCAATTTGCCGGTGAGTCTACAAGTGATAGAAGCAGTGGAAGCCTTTGCAGAAATTAGAAGTGAAACCTCTCAACAACACGCCTCTTTGCTGGCATCCAGGCAGTCTCTAGACTCCAAAGACTTGAAGAAATTCGTTGAGTCGCTAAGACAACATTCTCGCTTTAAGAAATCTAAAGATCTCGTCTCCCTGACAACTGGAATAATTGCAAACAAAAGCGTCAATTGTGATTTGGCCGAAGAATTGGGCGAAAAGGTGGTGAGAAGTGTTGTGGGGAAGTTATTGGACACCGTCACTCTAAAACGGAAGGATCAAGTGACAACTTTCGATGCCATGAAGAAGACACTCGTGATCAACAAGGAACCGGTCGTAGTAAATCCCAACCAATTGTTCCACCGCATCGCCTGTGTCGTCAGAAACGAGGAGAAGTTGGAAGATTGCTTACGGCACGAGTTGGCGCCATATCCCCAAGCTTTGTTCGACAACGTTGGGCTCCGTGCTGGTGTTAAGTCGAAGATATATCAGGTTATAGACCAAGTCTGCAAGGTGAGCAGTCAGATGCCTGATAAACCCAAGTTCGTTCTAGACGGTGGCGATCTTAAACACCGCGTGCATTGGCCTCGCCCAGCAACCTACGACGATGTGTTCAATGCCTACAAGGACTACGTACGAAGGCATTACCGGGAAAGTGTCATTATAGTGTTCGACGGCTACGAAGCGAGCACGAAAAACGCTGCACATGGTCGCCGTTGCATAGGAAAGTCGTCAGCTAGGGTAGAAGTGACATCTTCCAACATTTTGACTGCACCAAAAGAACAGTTTTTATCCAACGTTGACAACAAAACGAATTTCGTAAACCTTCTAGGAGCAGAATTTCAGGCCGCAAACATCCCAGTCCTCCACGCACCTAGTGACGCGGATGTTATGATTGTAGAAACTGCAAAAAAAAAAAAAGAGGCCGAATCTGGAGAAAGAGCAGTCGTAGTCGGCGCCGATTCAGATCTTCTTGATTTAATAGCAGCCTCGACGCAGCCGGACCATTCCATCTTTTTGTTAGTTCCGGGTAACTCAACCAACTCCCAAAATATTTACAGTAGTAAGGAGCTGCATCAAGGTCTCGGAGAAATGGCAGCTCACTTACTGTTTGTCCACGCAATGATGGGATGTGATACCACCTCCGCCTTTTATTACTAGAGTCCGTTGGTAGGCTTCAATAAACTGCACAACGACCAACAACTCCGTAAAACAGGCGCTGTTTTCCTGGACGAAACCGCAACACAAGATAAAATTGCAGCTGCAGGTAAATTAGTTCTTTTCTTTCGTACTTGTCCTTATAGGCCTAATACCGGTATATTCTTTTAATTCTCTGTCTACTAGAAGTCGGTATACTGTAAATTACCTATGTTTTGTTTGATTCAGGACAGGAATTTATCATCAAGCTCTACAGAGGCAAACCAGGAGAGGACCTTGACAAAGCACGATTTAAGAAGTACATCCAAACCGTGGGAAAGAAACCACAAAACTTCGTCATGAATCTTTCTAGCCTTCCTCCTTCTTCCGCTGCGGCACGTCAACACTGTCTGCGCGTCTTCCACCAGGTTCAAGCTTGGAACGGCAACCGTCTTCCACCGCAAGATTGGGGATGGAAACTCGAATGTGGAAGGCACATTCCTATTCAGTCTACGTTGCTGCCCGCGCCTGAACGACTCCTCCACATGGTAAGGTGTGGATGCAAGGGAGACTGCACAAGAAACTGCGAATGCAGGAGAGGAGGCCTCCCATGTACCACCATGTGCACCGTATGTGCAGGAGATGCATGTCTGAACCAACGCACTTTCTTTGATGACGAGGAAGAAGATGACCCGGAGCAAATCGAAAATTAAACCAAAGATGCCGCCGCCGTCTCTGTACAAAAGAGGTCTAGCATCGCCCCCAAAGAAACCTCAAAGAGAAGACGAGTTGTAAACCAATAAATGTTGTCTTAATATGTGTCAATGTTTAATAAATGTTATCTTCAATGTAAAATGTCTGCAATTTGTGTATTGTTGTTTATAGTACTAATATTTTGTAATACCAGTTTTAGCTAAAATATTTTTTTGTTACCTTTGAACATCGTAAATCCATTGAACATGTTCTTGCCCAAAAACTGTAAATACTCTGCTATGAGCATTAGATTTTGTATATGCAATATAAGAGTTTATTATGACGTGTTTTCCTAATTTAGGGACGTTCTCCCTCGTATATATCCAGTTTGTTGATGTACACAAGTTGTGAAAGTTAATCTAAACTTGTAGACAGAATAGCATCCTTTTTACTTTTCGTTCAACAGTTACATCGACTTTTTTTTTACAAAAATCTAATATATCAAGCGTCTTTTTTAATTTAAAGACGGCTCCCGACTTGACTGTTAATATTAAGCACAACATCAAGAGTTAATAGTAAGTACAACATCTAAAAGTAGAAACACTACTTTTTGGGAAAACCGCATGTAGTTTTTACTTTTTGTTCGTATGCTATAGCATTTATTTTTTTAATCCAAAAATTTAAGGACGGTCCCCGACTTGATTGTGAGATTTCATAGTAAGTACAACATCTAAAAGTCGAAACACAACTTTTGGTGAAAACCGCACCTTATTTCTACTTTTCGTTCATAAGTTATGGCAGTTTTTTGAATAATCCAAGATGGCGGATGTTTTTTTTTGAAAATTTAAGCGTTTTCCCCAAGCCCGATTATTGGCGATTTTTCTGGGGATGTTCAGGGGGTCCTATAGAACATGTTTTTGAAGAAATTCGTTGTCATTTAATTTTTCCATCTCGAAGCCTAATTTGACTGTACTATATACCAATATAAGCCTTAGAAAGTACCAACAAGTACTTGCCACATCCCACACCAACATCCGACGTTCAATCGTTGTTGCGATTGCGAAAACTCCGATAGAGATATTGATAGGTGGTGGTCAATATTGGAAAATAGTTGAAGATGGTCCACTGATTCGACTCTCAGACACGCAGGGGCTTATCCCTTCAAAGTTGGGTTGGATACTCACTGGGAACAAATCTTGCATATCAGTCAATCATGTTTCTGAAAATCAGGTCCACAAAATGAATTGTCGCCTTTGAACGATGAAATGCGACGATTTTGGGACTTAGAGACGCTTGGGATTCGAGATAATCAGGAGCGGACTTTAACTGTCAAGGAACTGCAATAATGAAGGAATTTCACGACTCATTCCGAATGCAAAATGGTCGAAGAGTGGTGTGTCTACCCAGAAGAGAGGGTGTTGTCATACTCTCAAATCGTATCAACGCAGAAAACCGCTTCAGTTCCTTACAGAAGAAATTTGAGAGAAATCATGATTTTCGCGGTATGTACCAATCCGAAATGATGTATTATATTAAGAATGGACACGTCGAAACAATACCTTTTGAGAAATCAACTAATATCGTATTTTATCTGCCTCATCATGCAGTCAAGAAAGAAAGAAAGAAAGAAAGACAGAATGTACTAAAATGGAGAATCGTCTTCGATGCTTCGTCCCATGAGAAGAACTCACCATCCCTTAATGACGCCTTACAACCAGGACCTAACCTATTACCTGAAGTATGATCCATGTCACATCGCTTTCGGATGAACCAGCAGGCGTTAATCGCAGATGGGACTCAAGCGTTCCTGCAACTCTATTTAAATGAGAAAGATAGGGACCTAACAAGATTTGTCTGGTTCCGATTAGAGGAGGATGACGATGGACGCTTACAGACCACAAAGGACATCTTCACCTACAGATTCACGCGTTTGCCGTTTGGCCTTACCTGCAGCCCTTTTCTCCTATCAGCTACCCTCCAGGAACTGACTAGAAGTTTCAGTGACAGGTATTTATCAGCTGCAAGAATCTTAAACAAGAGTGTGTTCATGGACGACTTCGCTTACAGCTGTGAAGAGGAAAGTAAGGCCATAACGACATATTACGAACTGACGAGCTTGCTGAAACAGATACGTCTACCACAGGCAAAGTGGGCAACTAACTGTGAATCACTGAAGAATATATGGAAAGCTGAAGGTCGTGAGATCAAACAGATCACTAGTATCCTCGGTGTCATCTGGAATACAGAAGTAGATTAATTTCAGTTCGATCATCGCGACATCGTGGATGTCACGAACCCCACCACCAAACGACGGGTACTCCGAACAGTTGCAAAATTCTACGACCCTCTTGGCATGCTGTCACCCGTGTCAATCGTAGGAAAAATTATTTTCCAAGACATCTGGTGCAGAGGCATCCAGTGGGATGAGATTTTACCACAATATATCGCCCTCAAATGGCAAAATTGGATTTCAAACCTCAAGCAATTATACACGATAAGTATTCCTAGATGGATAGGATTCGTAAGCTGGACTCCAGAGACTTCGCAAGTCCACGTTTTCTGCGACGCGTCAGAAAGTGCTTATGGAGCTAACCTGTATGTTAGAACCGTGGTTGAATCCAAAGCCTCAGTTCAACTTGTTTTTCAGCAAAGGTAGGCTTGCACCTATCAAAAGGGTAATTCTCCCACGACTTGAATTGTTGGCCGCCCTAGCTGGTACGCACCTTCTCAAGTATTTCTGCCACTCTACGGGACATGACATTGTGAGAACAACCCTATGGAGTGACTCAATGGTAGCTCTAGGTTGGATACGCAGTGATCCTAATCGCTGGAGAACTTTCATTTCTAACCGAGTGACAGAAATTCATGAGAGCTCTACTCCGGCTCAATGGAGACATTTCCCTGGTACGGAAAATCCATCAGACCTCATATCGCGTGGACGGCTCACTACAGAACTTCAGTCTTCTGCAGTGTGGTGGCACGGACCTACTTGGATACGTGATCATCCGGATACTTGGCCTGACAACACCGCCTCCAATGGCTCACTTGCAAAAGCTCGAAAGGCACCCCAGCAAGTCTTGACTGTCAACACGTGGGAACCTCCTATAGATGCAGCGGAATTCAGCTCATATTGGAAGATTCTGCACATAATGGCATGGATTCTACGCTTCATAAATAATCTGAGATACAATGAAAAATTCAAAGGGGATCTGACAGTCCATGAACTGGCAGCAGCACGTCTTCGTTGGATCAGCTTGGCTCAGGGGGATAGTTTTCCTACAGAATACGACGCACTCAAGAAGAAAACTGACTTTTACACGAAATCAAAGATAGCACGTTACAATCCCTTCCTAAAAGACGACCTAATATGGATAGGGGGACGCCTCCAATTTGCCGAGCTGACCTTGGAACAGAAGCACCCACTCCTTCTTGATGGTAATCACCCTTTTACGAAGTTACTTCTACGACAGACGCACATCCGGTTACATCACCTGAACTGCGTGCAGAATATTGGATTTTGAATGCTCGGCAAGCTATCAAGAAAGTCCTCAACACGTGTCTGCCAAGCAAGATAGCAAGGAATCATATTGGAGGTGAAGTAGAGGCTCCTTTGCCGTCAGATCGTGTGCAAATCACTAAGCCATTTGCTGTCATCGGTGTGGACTTCGCAGGCCCGCTTTACGTGAAGGTGGGGGGTCAGATTCAGAAGTCATACATAGTGTTATTCACTTGCGCAACCACAAGAGCACTACACCTTGAAGTTGTGACAGACATGAGCA
Organism: Meconema thalassinum; assembly: GCA_946902985.2. Lineage (NCBI taxonomy): Eukaryota > Metazoa > Arthropoda > Insecta > Orthoptera > Tettigoniidae > Meconema > Meconema thalassinum. The sequence continues at coordinate 1,217,727,261 of OX336388.2, forward strand.
CAGAGAAATGTCTCATGGCTTTTAGGCGCTTCTCCGGCAGACGAGGATTTCCTCACACAGTGTATTCCGATAACGCAAGGACTTTCATGGCAGCAAATAAGGAGCTATCGGAGCTGAGTCAAATCTTGTGTCACCCATTGACAAACCACCACCTTCTACATCATTCCATCACCTGGAAGTTTATTCTACCACGCGTCGCTTGGTGGGGAGTGTGGTGGGAGAGAATGGTTGGAACAACGAAGAGATGTCTCAGGAAGGTTCTGGGCAAGTCCCTGATTGACCATGAGATTCTGACAATGCTATTGGTAGAAGTGGAGGCAACGATTAATTTAAGACCCATCACCCAAGATGGTTCAGACGTACTGACTCCAAGTCATTTCTTCAATGGTGAACGCTTGACAACTTTGCCTACCGGACCAGAACCTAGCATTGAGATAAACATGAGAAAAGAAGTCCGACATAGGCAAAAGATGCAAGACGATTTCCTAGGGAGATGGAAGAAAGAATATCTTCTAGAATTACGAAGCTACCACGAGGTCCAGCGTCCTATGAAACGACCAACAGAGTGCCGAGTGGGAAACATAGTTTTATTGCAAGAAGACGTACGGCCGAGGCACGTGTGGCAGAGGGCGTTGATCACAGAGACTAAACCTGGCAGAGATGGGAAGGTGCGAACACTCATCCTCCGGAAGACAGACGGGACTAGTGTCAGCCGACCTGTTCCACTGGTCGTTCCGTTGGAAGTCGATTCGCTTTTGTATAAGCTACAAAAATATTATATATAATGGCTGATTATGTCACGGTTTATTTATTGGTGTAATCCACAGCGCTGAGTCGTGCGTTTTCTTTTTAGAACGTTGAGTTGTTCCCTTTCAGTCATTCTGAAGGGATGAGAGAACTATCTTATTGGGGAACGGGATTAATGTCTTTGCAATGCAAAGTTTAGCAGAGAGTTACGTGAATGGTCTGTAGATGGCATGGGCGCCCGCAGGGAGGGGCAAGGTACCGTAGGGCCGTGCCCCCCCCCCCCTAGATTTCCGAGAATGTTGATATTCGATTGGTCATTGGCAACAGTTTATTTCATAAATTGAAGTTTCTGATAATCAACTGACAATGTTACAATAGAAAACTTCTTTAATGTTGCTGACGTAATATGTAATTATATTCAAAAACTAGCTGTACCTGGCATGCGTTGCAATGCCAATCAAAGAATGTGTTGGCGTTCTAACTTTGTTTGTTGAAGTTCTTTTGGATTCCCAATATGTTTTTTCTTTTTCCTTTATCCACCTCTAAACTATTGTAAAATTGATTTACTATCTCAAAACATCCTGGGAGCGTGCTCAACAACTCATCAAAGTTTCATCGCAATGAAGTGAATGGCATATGAACGCATACGGGACTTTGTTGAAACGATTCGAGCGTCGTCACCCATTTGTTGAATATACTCGTACGCTACCTATTGTAAAATGGAATTACTAATTCGAAAACCTTCCCTGGCGTGTACACAACAACTCATCAAAGTTACATCACAATCGAATGAATGGCATATGAACGCATACGGGATTTTGTATAAACGATTCGCGCGCCGTTACTCATTTGTTGAATCTACTTGTGCGCCACCCAATGAAAAACTGATTTACTAATTCATACACCTTCGCAGGACTGGACTCAATTCACCAAAGTTTTATCATAATCGGATGAATGGTATATGAACGCATTCGGGACTTGGTTGAAACGATTCACGCACTGTCGCTCATTAGTTGAATCTACTCGTGCGCTACCATATTGTAAAATGGATTTACAAAATCAGAAATATTCGGGGGAAACAACATTTCACCAAATTTCATAGCAATCGCATGAATGGTATATGAACGCATACGGAACATTTTTTAAAAGATACGTGCGCCGTTACTCATTTGTTGAATCTACTCGTGCACTACCTTTCCAGAAGGGTGCACAACAATTCAACAAAGTTTCATAGCAATCGGATGAATGGTAAATGAACGCATACGGGACTTTGTATAAACGATTCGCGTGCCGTCGCTCATTTGTTGAATATACTTGTGCGATACCTATTGTAAAGTGGATTTACTAAGCCAGAATCCTTCCTTGAAGTGTACACAACAACTCGCCTATGTTTAGTCGCTAACGGACGAATGGTATATGAACGCATACGGGACTATGTTGAAACACTTGGCGCGTCGTCGCTAATTTGTTTAATCTACTTGTACGATACCTATTGTAAAGTGGATTTACTAACCCAGATACCTTCCCTGAAGTGTACACAAATCTCACCCAAGTTTCATCGCTATCAGACGAATAGAATATGAACACATACTGGACTTTGTTGGAACGCTTCGAGCGTTGTCGCTCATTTGTTGAATCTACTCGTGCGCTACCTATTATAACATGGATTTACTAAGCCAGAAACCTTGCCTGTAGTGTACACAACCTCTCATCCAAGTTTCATCGCTATCGGACGAATGGTATGTGAACGCATACAAATGTAAATTCTTTGTATTAGCCTAAGTTTTTTTCTATTTGTAATTTTAGTAAACACATAGGGGAAGGTGCTGTACCTAGAGACAATTATTTAAAATATATTTTTTAACAATATAGTTTTGTATTTTCTGGGGAAATCAAATACTGTAAGTTGTTACTGTAAGTGTTTGGCTTGTTATTCATCAACATAATTATTGTTATTTACGATAACAAACTTTTAAATAATATTTTCTTCCACCCCTGTCATGCGTCCCCAGGTACGTATGGCTGATGTACCTTGGGACAGTGGGTGATGTACCTAGGGACAAAGGTTTTCTATGGGGAATTTATGTATGATAATGTTACTGTTATTTAAGATACATGTAGAAATAACCACTACATTATTTACAATTAATTTATTGATTAATTTCTGAAGAAAATCTTAAAGGCATAAGCACATTGACTGCAGTGATTTGCCTTCGAATATGAAAGCACAACCTTTCGTAAGGTATAACCATTAAGAGATACAGGGAACGGATATTTCATAACATTTCTGGAGGATGAACCAACAAAATATTTTGGAGGGGGAAGTTTTACAATATTATCTTCAAAAAGAAGACTGTAAACCTCCGAACTGTATGTGAATGTGAAGTAGGAGCTACCAATAGATTTTGCTTTGTTCAGATACTGCACACTATAGGCTATTCTCCTCCTTAATATTTGCCATAGATGTTACCAACGTACGATTTGCTAGTTTTCTATTTTTAAACAAATTGATCAGTACAAAATCCATTACACAGACATCCTGATTTTCTAAATCTTGCTCCATTTCCACAGCAAGAACTTCATTGTACAAATCTGCCAGTCCTGAAGAATCATCACTGTTCAAGTCCACTGAAATATCCTCCAACTCAGATTCACTATCCTTGGTTGTAAATAGTTTTCTCTTTTCCTTTTCATCAGTCTCTCCTTGGTTGTTTCACGGATTTTCGTGTAGGATTTGGCTGTTTTCCTGATTTTTATTCGGCTTTCTCTGGAGTGTTATTGAGCACTCGAGCTCTCCCTTTGCGGTGACATCCTCTTTTGCTGGTAGTAGTGCCTATTTCTTTCGGAAGTGGTCGAATTACAGAAGGTGATAGTTTGTACGCAATTGCATCATCCGTATTGCAGGTGGCAGGTGTTCCACAGGTGCCAGAGATCGTAGGAATTGAATCATTTGACGGAATAGAACATTGTATTTTGTTGCTGCAGCACGTATAGATAACTTTTCTTCGACTACCGGTACATCCCAAACTGCTCTAGACAGCTTCCCTGCCAGGCCTGGGCGCTTTGCACCAACTTACATCGAGGCATTTTAGTCAGTCTGAAAAATCAGAAAATACTGTTTACAATGATGTACCTAGGGACATGTCCCCAGGTACACTGTCCCCTGGTACATCATCCCTACTTTTGTTATTCAATGCGACAATACTAGTTATAGGTTAAAGTTGGACGGCCAGAAAAATCATGATGAATGCAAAATAAACTACCAATATGAACACAGCAATAACATATGTAAGTAAAATCCATGTAGCTGCATTCAAAAAAAAAAAAAAATACTTGTGGTAAAATCTCCAACCTTAAGACGCTGAAAACAATGTTTATCGCCTGATCGCCCAATACGTCAGCCATTACCCACTCAAACACTTAAGCTAGTCAGAAGTTATTAAAGTCAGAGTGACCAACCACATTTCTCTTAATTTCTCTCAAATTGTATATTTAATAACTGCAGTGTCCCTAGGTACAGATGTCCCCAGGTACAGCATCCTCCCCTAATTATAGTATTTGCCACTCATATTGAAAACACGCTCAGTGAAAAAACAGCCCCATATGTTAAGGAAACTTGGATAAATCTACATATCTTAAGTGGGGGGGGGGCGGGGGGTTAGCAAAGGTTTTTTTTGCCCAGGAGCTTCAGCCCTAAATACGGGCCTGACTGTGTTGTACACTCGTCTAATTTTGCGCCGTTCTGCCTTACTGCGATCGTTATTCGTACCGCGAAACTTAGCCTCCAATAATTAAAAAAAGCCTGCCCAATGGCCTCTGGGAGCTGTCCCCCTGCAGATGCTATGTTTGCCGCTAGAGGCGCTGCATACCCTCCACATGATCCGTTCACTTGGCGGTATTTACACACATTGTACCAGCTGAAATAAGGCCACTTTATTAAGATGGTATACTGTTGCGTTCCGTTTTGTAAACAAGGCTCTAGAAATAATGTTCCTGGAACGAGTTTTCATGAATTTCCTAGTCGAGAGCCGACAAAGAAATTATGGATTAAAGCAATAAGCAGACAAGGTATGTAGCATAAGTTGACCATGTGACTGAAAATTACGTTACTTTCTATTATTGCTCCACTTCTGATGATGATGATGATAATCTCCTGACCACCTTGTCGTGTAGAGGCTAGCATTCTTGTCTGTCGGCCCAGAGGTCCGGGTTGGATTCCCGGCTCTGCCAAGAAATTTAACTCAGGTCTGAGGGCTGGAACGGGGAACACTCAACTTCATGACGTAAAACCGAGATGAGGTGGGTTCAATTCCCATCTCATCCATCCTGGAAGTGGTTTTCCGTGGTTTCCCACCTCTACTCCAGTCAAATACCCAGATTGTTCCTAATTTAAGGCCGCGGCCACCTACTTCCCAATCATCACCTGAATTACAAATACACCCCACTACTACAGACACCTCAATTGCACAGGTTATGACACAGATTCTACAATACCCAAGTACACGGAGCTAAATGACCAATATGTCCTAGCCCCACTAATGATAGAACAACAAACAATATAATAATCTTCTGTTTCTATTGTGTAGGTGATACCAAGCATAAGTTATGGAACCCTAATGACCGCCCCGTCGTGTGTAGTAATCACTTCGTCGAATGTGACTACAGACCAGAATTAAAGGTAAAGCGGTTGAAACCTGATGCGGTGCCCAGCGTTTTCAGTGACTACCCACCAAGTAAGAAACTTAAACTGTGAGTGCCAAGAAGAAATATTGTCAAATCAACTGTATCATTAAAATGTACAAAATCCCCCAAGTCAGGCTTTGTTGCGGTTGAATCTTGTGCTTTGGATGGTGTTCCCCCACCTGCCATCTCAAATGTTAATGATTTAGTCAAGAAAGATGCGTCTACACAAACAAAAGTAAATATGAGACAATTGAACTCACGGAATAGGATACTACGAACACTGCGTAGGTCACTAAGGTGTGCAAGACAAAAAAAATATCTGCACTTAAAGGTCACCAAGAGCAACTCAAGCAACGAATCAGCAGGCTAGAGAAAAATATGGTTGACTATAATTTGGACGCAATTGAGGTTACGAGTGCTGAAGGAAATTTAAAAGCAAAATTTCTACAAGAACAGTTTAAAGTATTTCTACAGAAGAAGCCTAGATGGAGTGACTCAACTATCAGGTATTGCATTATCTGGCACAGTAAGTTCCCGGCAGGTTACCGATTTATACGAAGTAGCGAACTGTTAAGCTTGCCTTCTAAATCTACCATCAAACGTTATGTTGGAAGCACTACTGGTGTAATGGTGTCAAGTAATAGTGAAGAGACTCCACGAAGATGCAAAATTTACTGAGGGAATAAATACATTTGGCTCAGTTATTGTAGATGAGATGGCTATCCAACCATGCGCGCTTTACTGTAAAGCAGCTGATGAAGTACAGGGACTTGTGTCAATGGATGGACTGGTAAAAGATTTAGGCCTAGAAAAAGAAATCACAACAAAACTGCTGTGCTTTGTGTTCGTTGGACTTGCTTCGCATTTTAAAATTCCTGTGGCATACTTTTTTTACTCGGGACCTAAACGCTGAAGTACTTCATCAACTTACTATTGAAGTTATTGATAAAGTGGAAAAGGCATCATTTATTGTTGTACGTGTGGTGACAGATAATCATTCTACAAATGTGAAATTATTCCGCTTACTTTCTGGGGGTAGCACACCTCTACCTGTCGTGGCACATCCCTTGGACAGTTCACGCAATTTACTTCTGTCTTATGACCAATGCCATATATTGAAAAATTTAAGGAATGCATTACTGGTCGTGAAGAAGCAGTTATTTAAGGTTTTTTTTTTCGTGTGGCCTCCTGAGAGGCCGAGTGCAGGTCTTTCTAGTCGACGCCCGTGGGCGACCTGCGCGTCGGGATGAGAGATGGAATGGATGAAGATGAATGAAACTGGGCAAGAATGTGGAAGGTAGCGGCCGTGGCCTGTCAGAAGGTACTGTCGCAGCATTTGCCTGGTGTTGAAAATGGGAAACCACGGAAAACCATTTCAAGGACAGCCGACGGTGGGGCTCGAACCCACGCGTCTACCGAGTGGGAAACCCATATCTGGTTGGTTCATCAGAAAGTTGTACGACCTGCAAAAGGATTTGAAAGTGAAACTAGTTAGAAGACTGACACACAAACATATCTACCCGACAACCTTTGAGAAAATGCATGTGGGCAGAGCTGTCGATATTTTCTCTTAGGATGTTATTTCAGCCCTTGAGTTCTTGAGGCAATATGGGTCTCAGTTCGGAATAAAAGAATTTCAGGATGCTGAAGGCACTATCGAGTTCTTGAAGCTAGTTAACAAATGGTTCACCATCCTCAATGTTAAGACATGACAGATGAGTTTCGCCGAGACTACTTCTTGAGAAGAAGAACAAATTATGAGAAAAGAGAATCAAGAAAAATTGTTAAAGTCGTTCCTTTTCACTGAACCCCTAGGTCTATGGGACGCCAGTAAAAGTATTCAGTGCAACCGTACCGTACTCTTGTGCAAATCAGACATTAGTTTCGTTAGTTGTGCGTGCTATATAAGGGAAATCCGAAGATGAAACGAACTCCTACTAGTAAAAGATGAACATCACTTATATTTTACTCCATTCTACTCAACAACTTATGTTCATGTACTGCAAACATAGTCTATATATTAATTTATGCTGGTATTACCTTGCGATAGCAATGCCATTACATGCTAATGTTGGGTGGGGAATCAGCGCTGCAGTGGTCAATACGCGCACTGCTAGAAGGACACTGTTGTTGCAGAGAACGCCGCGATTGAGTAGGCTTTCTATTATTGGAGGCTAAGCGCGAAATGCCGTATATTTGTATTCAAGGAGTGCCATGTGGTCCATTTCTTGAGAAGAGAGCAATTATTGCAACTAATTACCATTGTTGTAGATTGTTAACCTGTAGTGTTAAATCTTCTACGATCGAAGCAATTTATAGACTAATAGCATGACGAATAGAAGGACCTAGTGTGAGGACTCCGCCATTATAGCACGGTAGTTTGTGGTCCCGCCGCTACAAGCACTGCAAGCGATAATGTCCAACAACGTGTCCTGTTGTTGGGTCGAGCCGGGTCTTAGAAAAGTGCGCGAGAAGTTACTGTGTGAGATATTTGTGTGAATTAAATTGAATTTTCTTTGCATTCAGCTCTTAAATTCGGTTCATTGTGTCTTGTGTACATCAGCGTTTTGTGTTGTGAACTTCAAACATATTTCTTATGCGGCTTTGTTAATTTAATAGTTCAACATGCCGTACTGTTTTTTGCCTGGCTGTAAGCCAGGGTATGAAAGAGTAGTTGACGATATACGATTTTTTCACCAGCGAAGAATAAAAATCAATTTGTGGGCCAGAGCTATTCCACGAAAGGATACGGAGTTAACGCGAAGTACCGGTATTAGAATTTGTCAAATTCATTTCTCTGACGATTTGATAGTAAAATCAGGTAATTTTATAGTGAATGGTGAAGAAGTGGAAATCTCTCGTGTGTGGTGGAAGTTACGTCCTGAGCAGTGCCTCATTTCCCCCCTAATTTACCGAAGTAGTGAGAATAAGTCCTGTAAAGCTCCCAACAGGAAAAAGAATCTCGACGCCACCAGAAAAAGAAGATTGAAGATGGGAGTGGAGCAACGAATGAGGCATTAAAAGGTCAGTCCAATGTTGATAAGAATTTGGGTCATTCTAGTGTACTTACTGATGCTGAAAAGACTATAATATTGCTCAAAAAGCGCCTAAAGAATGCTAACCGTAATTTAATTCGCGTTAGATCCTGCCTCAACTCGGCAAAATCGAGAATTAATTTGCTGGAGAAGCAGGTTCGAAATTCACAGGCATTTAATTACAAAGATAACGAACACCTTAGCAAGAAGGAAAAGATAATAGACACTATGCTCAATAAATGCCAGGAAAAATCTCCCAATGGAATGAGGTACAGCAATGAATTCATTTTAGAGTGTTTATTGTTGAGAATAAAATCACCGAAAGGATTCAGTCATTGTCGGCGACATTATCTCTTGCCTCTGCCTTCAGAAAGTCGCTTGAGGAAACTTTGTAAAGGACTTAAGTGCCCTTATGGAGTTAATACGCATAGTATAAATGCTATTTCAGACAATTTTAAGGAAGAAAAGAATGATAATTCACGTTACGGTGTTCTAATTTTTGAAGAAGAGAAGCTAAGAGAAGAAATCGAGTTAAATAGCTTTTCTGATAAAGTAGATGGATTAGTTGATTTAGGTGAACACACACCTGACCTCCAGAAGAACGTACTTGCAAATCACGCTCTAGTGTTTATGTTCGTACCATTCATGCATAATTGGGTGCAGCCAGTTGCTGTTTATGCAAGCAGAAATGCTACTCCAGGGGACATTCTCGCAAAAATTCGAATATAGGTGATTTTGCAGTTAGAAGAGGCTGGGGCGAGGGTGGCTGGCTTTACTTGTGATGGTAGTCAATCAAATAAAAAGGCCAGGAATTCGTTAGGAGTCAGTGGCAAGACAAGCTCTCTACAACCTCACATCCTTAATCCTGCAGATGTTACGAGAAAGATCTGGGCTTTCTCCGACTGTATACTCCAGGAATCTGTGCGTTCCGTAACATGTAATGAAGACCGTAGTTCTTATTTCCGTGAATTATATTTTCCATTGTGCCCTGCCATGCTATTTTAATTGTAACCGCTAATTATTTTTTAAAAGAGTATTAGTTACAAAGTAATTCGTTTCCCTTAGCACAATCCCTAAGACCAGCTGACCCCGGCAGTGTGGAACTTGACCACTCGAGCGCTGCCTGGCGGGGCGCGCTTGAACTTCAGGAGTCTTCTCACTTTCTCCTTCCATTCGTCATGCTAATAGTTAAATTGTTTTGCGGTGTTATTATGCCGTTATCAAAGCGACTGAGATTCGCACTCTCAATCGAATGTAGACTGTAGATCAGTTGAGACAAAGTGGTGAATTCAATAGTCTACTGATAGACTTCGTAATGTTGTAGGCTATATGATTCCAATGGAATCTTCTTTCAAGGCAATTTTCGATGCGTAACATGTAGCCTACTTATATAAGCGGAGAAGTTAATAATTTAATCCTAATTTAAAAGGGCTTATAGTCGCATTGACCGACTGAAAGTTACAATTCAATATAGATCAATTAGGTGATAAAGCCATAGTTAGAGAGGGGATTGATAATGATGTGCTTCTGAAAGAAGAAAATAACAGAACAGTCATTGGCAGGCTCTTAACTCAAGGAACATTTATGCCACATTCTTAAGTAAGAATGTATAATAGTAATGATCCTGCGATATTTGTCGCTTTCAAAGCGACTAAGGAGTAGGCGTACATGATTTAGTGAGTTTTATATACATTATTTTATTTAACGGCCAGCAATAATCAAATTAAATATTTATTTCTAAAACGAAAATTTGCTAAGACCTTTGGCGTCACGTACAATACGTACAATACGAATTTATGACTTCGCACAAAATTCATTATGCTAAGAAGAGCAATGCGAAGAATTCCTGATAGCTTGTAAATAAGAGTAAAAACTTGATGGATCCACTGTAACGGCCAGTACAGAATTTGGAAACAGTGCTGTTTGAATTATTAGGCAGATTCATATGTAGAGATATTTACACAGTTTAATTTAACTCAGAATTTTGGAAATACCTGAAATTATGTCTTCCAGTTACCGTAATTAGAAAATAGGCGAACTGGATTTACATTGAACTGCTTGATTTTTGTATTATTATCGATACATGATGATACCACTATTCTTTATCTGTTTTAAGAACTGAACATTATGGCAATGAATCACAAAAGAAGAAACGCGAACTTCATGGACAAAAACTGTGAACTAAAATCAAAACTTTTCTCCCAATCTTGCCATAAAGTAGCCAACGGTTTCAGAGCAGTCAAATAATGAATTTCACGAAGCAAGTAAGAAATCGAAAATGGAGGCGGGGGGGGGGGGGGGATGGAATGAAAATTATTACTTGGCCCCCCTCTGGAAAAAATCCTGCGGGCGCCCATGGTAGATGGCACCAGTTGTGAGACAATCGTTCGTGGGTTTATTTATGCAGCAGAATAAATAACCTCAACAAATCAATAATAATATATATTCGCTTATAGGATGCTACTGAATTAGTTAGTCATATCACAGAGTGAAAAACTGTAGTTTTTATCGTGAGTCGTGAACTATCCTAAAGCCGTTTGGTTATGTGTGAATTAGTGGCATTGTCCAGTACGTCGTGAAACACTACTTACTTGAGCTTTTAGTTCTCGCAGTCGAGTGGTGCAACTGCAAAGGGAGGTGGCGCGCAGTTCGTCACTCCTGTGGGGGTCCGGGCGGGGACACCAAGAGCCCGCCGATGAGCCAGCTTGGTGTCCCAGGCGAAACCCCACACATGACACGGCACAAACCTAGAAGAATTGCTGAGTTTTAATTCACCGGCCGTGAAAGCCAATATACCATCTTTTTTGGAAGCCTTCATAGGGAGGTTAAGGCTGCTTGAGCTTTCAGTTCTCGCAGTCGAGTGGTGCAGTTGCACCTACTATAAAGGGAGGTGGCGCGCAGTTCGTCACTCCTGTGGGGGTCCGGGCGGGGACACCAAGAGCCCGCCGATGAGCCAGCTTGGTGTCCTAGCCGAAACCCCACACATGACACGGCACAAACCTAGAAGAATTGCTGAGTTTTAATTCACCGGCCGTGAAAGCCAATATACCATCTTTTTGGAAGCCTTCATAGGGAGGTTAAGGCTGCTTGAGCTTTTAGTTCTCGCAGTCGAGTGGTGCAGTTGCACCTAATATAAAGGGAGGTGGCGCGCAGTTCGTCACTCCTGTGGGGGTCGGGGCGGGGATACCAAGAGCCCACCGATGAGCCAGCTTGGTGACCTAGGCGAAACCCCACACATGACACTGCACAAACCTAGAAGAATCGCTGACTTTTAATTCACCGGCCGTGAAAGCCAATATACTACTTACGTAATTTTTCTTCTGAGATGTTTTAAGATCTTGGTAAATTGTAATTGTATTTAGCGTACCTGGAACAAATCGGTTGGATTTCGGCACCAATATGTGGATTACACCAATAAATAAACCGTGACATAATCAGCCATGATATATATTTGTAACTTATACAAAAGCGAATCGAACTCCGCCACTGCCGGTCGCAAGCCCGGGGCCTCATTTCGCATGTGATGAAGAAGGAGCGGGAGGAGTATCAACCTCGTAAAAGAAACCAGGGTCCATCTGACTCCGGATGGTAACACCTGTCATAGGGCCCCTACCTAGGGTTACTAGGCGAAACCTGGTCAACGGTCTCAAAGTCGGAAGACGAATTTCATTTCCCAACGGCTGAGAGGGCGGAAGAACCTAGTGGAGTCAATCACGAAAAATAAATGAATTCAGACTGTCAGTCTGAATTTAAAATCCAAGAGCGACTGTTCCCATATTGGGCGGCCTTTGGTCAGCGTCTGTCCCCATGTTAGGGGCGGCTGTAAATAATCCTCCGGAGTTAACAACCTCGGTTGTAAAAATGGTGGCTCTAAAAATCACCTTCAAAACTAAAAGAATTATCAATCATGGAGCGGTGTGATGTGAAACTATTTACCTCAGGTGGTCAATCCACAAGCAGACATTCGGATTCTGGGGAGTCTGCAATGTCACACAAAGACGAGTCGGAGCGTCTTGGAACTTCGAACACAATAAAATACAGGAAAATAAACTACCTAGCCACTTTCAATGCAAATTCACTTTTGAAAGTGGGGAAACTTAAGACTCTAACAGACACACTAAATGAACATAGAATTATCATAACGGCTGTGCAAGAGACCAGATTTCATAGATGAGAACAGCATTGAATCGGGAGGATTCAGGATACTCAAGGGGAAACCAGGGGCCAGAGTAATGAAGAATGTTCCTCATCTTGGGACAGGATTCATAGTTGACAAGAAAATACTAGACTCCATCATAAGCTTCGAGTCCACCTCTGAAAGGCTATCCACACTCACGTTCAAGTCGACCAACAAAGTTTATACAATTGTGAATATTCATGCCCCTATAAACATCGACAACAAAAAGGATAAGGTAAGAGTAGAACTTTTCTGGGATAAACTAGACGATACGATCCAGAAGATCCCAGACAAAAATAACGTCATATTTTTAGGGGATTTTAACGCCCAAGTGGGGAGAGAAAAGAAGTTCAGGCATATAGTGGGATGCTACCCGGCACATAACAGAACGAACCAAAATGGTATCAGGCTCATTGAATTATGTCAGGCACATAACTTGGTCTTAAAATCGACTGGCTTTAAGAAACTGCCGAGAAAACAGAAGACATGGATATCACCTAATCCCCTCCTCGGAGAATTCCAGTTGGACCATGTTGCAATAAAGCGGAAGTTTCATAAGGAAATTCAAAATGTTAAGGTTCTCCGAGGAGCTAACCTTGACTCAGACCACTACTTGTCAAAAGTTAAACTGAATATTATTCCTAGGAGTAACTTTCTAAGGAACAACCGTATACGAAGAAGATATGATCCAAACAAAATTAAGGAGAACATGGAAGAATGGGACACATTAACCAGAGACCTAGAAGGCCAGGACTGGAGACAGATGGAGAAGAGTCTTCTAACCAAGGCAGAATAACTTGCTCCTGTTACAAAGACGAAGAAGCATAGATGGTGGATCAACGAGTGTGATAGACTACTTGATCTGAGGAAGAAGGCGTGGCACGTTTGGCAAACCAAAAAGGACGAGAGTACCTGGCAACACTTTGTGGAAACCAGGAAGATGGTGTCCAAGGGGATCAAGAAAGTAAAGAAGGAGCACGGCGACCAACTAATCAGGAAGATAAATGATGATTTTGCGAAGAACAATACGAGAAACCATTATCGGGGTTTCAAGGAAAACCTAAGCAGATATGACCCCCCAACTCTCCAACTTCAGGACGAAAACGGGAACGTGGCTTATAGTAACAGGGGTAACTGTAAAATTCTAGCCGGCTACTTTAAAGAACTCCTAAATTGCGATGAACCACTCCAAAAGATGTCTTTCGATTGTGGACCAAAATCGTCTCCCAACCATGATTCTAAACCCCCGTCTGTAAGAGAGATTCAGAAGATATCGACTCGTATGGAAAATTTCAAGGCATCTGGAGAAAATCAGATAACAGCTGAATTATGGAAGTATGCCAGTGAAGATGCGATTGGCTCACTCCAAAAGCTTTTTGAGGAGATATGGAAGACAGAGATCATTCCAGTGGAATGGAAAATGGCCCCGATACACCCTCTTCACAAAAAAGGTTCGAAATCGGATCCTAGCAATTACCGAGGGATCTCACTGCTGGACGTGACATACAAGATATTTTCAAGAGCGTTATTAGAAAGAGCAGAATCACAGTTGGAATGCCAACTTGTGGAGTATCAAGCAGGGTTTAGAAAGGGGAGATATTGCGCTGAACAAATTTTAAATCTCAGAAACATTATAGCGTACCAGAAGCAGAGGGCGAAACCGTATATAGTGAACTTTGTAGACTTCCAAAAAGCTTACGATTCCATCGACAGAGAGTCGTTGCTCAATATTTTGGAAGAGTTTGGCCTGGACAGCTCCACCAATGGTATCCTTACCTTGACGAGGTGGTGGAGCTTGCGTGGTCAAATGATCCTGAGAGCTATGCCGGTGGTAGCTTAGCTACTGGTAGGGTCTCCCAAGCCGGACAGATCGAAGGTGATGATCCAGACTAAACGGGATACTCTGGCCCTCCAGGTTGGGGGTTGGACGTGGGGATAACAACCCCACACCATAAAAAAGAACCTGTTACGAACCAAGGACAATTGCCTCGGAAGGACGGATTTAACAGAAGACAACCTCGGCCTGGGTTACGGAAAAGAGATTTGAATATTGCGACGTGGAATGTAAGAACGATGTTGAGACCAGGAAAGATTAATGAAATAGGAGAAGAGATAACTAAATTTAATTTAGACATTGTAACGTTACAAGAGGTAAGATGGCAAGGACAAGGAAGGATAGATAAAAGGGAATATTCACTATTGTATAGTGGTCCAAATAGCAGAACAGGACAACATGGTACAGGATTTATGGTATCCAAGTCAGTAAGGAATAGTATTATGGAATATGAAGCCATAAATGAAAGATTTTGTAAATTGCGCATCAAAGGAAGATTCAGGAACATATCCATATTGTCAGTGTATGCACCAACTGAAGAGAAAGATGAGGATGAGAAGGAAGAGTTCTATGAACAATTGGAACAGATATGCGGTGAGATACAGAGATACGATACATTGATAATAATGGGTGACTTTAACGCAAAGATTGGGAAGGATCTATTGATGAGATGTGCAGGGGAACATACACTACATGATGTTAGTAACCAGAATGGCACACTACTTGGGCATTTTGCCATCAGGAACAATATGGTGATCAAAAGCACATGTTTCCCACATAAACGAATACATCTAGGTACTTGGAAGGCTCCTGATTCTACAACCGTGAATCAAATAGACCATGTGTTAATCAATGCAAGATACTCTTCGTCAATTATAGATGTGCGGAGTTGTAGAGGACCAAATTGTGATTCAGATCACTATCTAGTCAAAGCAGGACTTAGAGAAAAGCTGGCTAAAACGAAAACAGAATCTGAAACCTGGAAGAACAGTATAAACGTTGAAAGACTAGGAGATGAAAGAATTAAGGAGGAATATCAGAGAGAAATACAAAAGAAATTAGAAGAAGAAAAAGAGAGAGATGATCCCAATGAAGAGTGTAAGAAAATAGAGGAAGTAGTTAAACAGGCTGCAGAAGAAATAATCAGAAAGAGGCAGCAAACCCGGAATGAATGGTTTGATCAAGAGTGTAAGGAAGCAATAGAAGAGAAGAATAGAGCAAGAGAAAAGATGATCTTGAGAGAAACAAGAAGCAACTGTGAACATTATAGGCAACTGAGGTTGAATGCCAACAAAGTATGTAGAAGAAAGAAAAAGGAACACATAAAGAAACAATTTATAGAAATAGAAGAAATAAACCAGGGAAGTGAAGTAAGAAAATTCTATGCGGCAATTGGTAAAATGGGGAAATGTTTCCAACCTAGGGAAATAAGATGCAAGGATAGACAAGGGATGATATTGAATGATGAGAACAAAGTGTTAGATAGATGGTCTGAACACTTTAAGGAACTTCTAAGTGAAAGTGTAGAGCCAGAAATTGAACAACATATGCAACAAAACGAGAGACAAGAAGTAATTAGATCAGAATCAGAGAATGAGAATGCAAGTATTACGAGTCCTACAGAATCAGAGAATGAGAATGCAAGTATTATGAGTCCTACAAGATTTGAAGTGGCAAATGTAATGAAGAAAATGAAAAACAACAAATCACCAGGGGAAGACAGTATAGTAGCAGAAATTATAAAATATGGAGGGGCGGCATTGGAAGATAGAATACATAAACTATTGGAAAGAATATGGGAAGAAGAGAACATGCCAGATGGATGGAGGGGAGGAATAATATGTCCTATATTTAAGAAAGGAGATAAACTAGCATGTGAGAATTACAGAGGAATTACTCTATTGAATGTTATTTACAAGATCCTATCAGGTATCCTGAAAGAAAGGATGAAGATATTTTCAGAAGAAATTCTGAGTGAATATCAGTGTGGTTTTAGACCCAACCGTAGTACAACGTATCAAATCTTTGTAATTAGGCAGATGATGGAAAAGTTTTATGAACATGACATTGACCTCCACATGCTCTTTATAGATTTTAAACAAGCTTTCGATAGTGTATGTAGAGAAAGTCTATATGAATTACTAGGAGAAATGAGGATACCTGGAAAGATAATCCGGCTGATAAGGATGACACTAGATAACACATGGGCACGAGTGAAAAATGGAAATAAGCTGAGTAAACCCTTTACCATCAATATGGGTGTAAAACAAGGAGATGGATTGTCTGCAGTACTCTTTAACCTTGCACTACATAAAGCAATCAGTAAAGTGGACCAGGGAGACACTATTTTTAACAAATCAAGTCAGATCTGTGCTTATGCAGATGATGTAGTGATCATAGCAAGAGAGAAGCGTACACTGAAAAGAGTATATTTAGAATTAGAGAAAGAGGCTACAAATATTGGGTTATTAGTGAATGAGAGTAAAATTAAGAGCATGGTAATGTCCACATCTAACACAAGAAGAGCCCCGCATGATATTAAAATAGGCGATAAGACATTTGAGAGTGTGACACAATTTAAGTATCTATGAGTACTTATTAACAACCAGTGTGATATGACAAACTGTATTAAAGATCGATTACAGGCTGGAAACAGAGCATACTATGCAAACATCAAGAGGCTCATGAATCAACTTATATCGCGAACAACCAAAATGAAGATATATAAGACAATGATAAGACCAGTAGTGACCTATGGCTCTGAAGCTTGGACATTAACTATGGATGATGAGAATACTGTGAAGTGTTTTGAAAGGAAAATACTGCGAAGAATATATGGCCCTGTTAGAGAGAAAGATGGATGGAGAATACGATATAACCATGAACTAAACGAATTGATTGGAAAACAAGATATCGTAAAGTTTATAAAGGCACAGAGAATCCAATGGTTGGGACATATAGAGAGGATGCCCGAGAGCCAGATGCCCAAGATAATGTTGAAAGGGAGGCTATTCTCCAGGAGGAGGAAAGGACGTCCTAAGAAGAGATGGTTGGATGGTGTGACTGCAGACCTCGTCGCAATGGGAGTGAGAGGATGGAGGAGCAAGGCGATGGATAGACCAACATGGAGAGCAGTTGTCCAAGAGGCCAAAACTCACCCCGGGTTGTAGCGCCATGGAGTGAGTGAGTGTTGGCCTGGACACGAAAACCCTAGCCCTTATAAAGGAGACGCTCACGATTACGTCCTCTAAAGTTAGATTCATGGGCGAACTGTCTGAACCATTTGAGATAAGAACAGGGGTCCGGCAGGGGGATGGTCTCTCCCCCCTGAAGTTCAACTGTGCACTTGAAAAAGTTATGAGAGAATGGAATGCGAAAACACGAGGGGGAATACGTCTAGGAACAAAAAAACCAAAGGAATCACGATTAAGTGTTTGGCCTTTGCTGACGACTTGGCGCTGCTCGCAAGAAACGTGGGAGGAAACCAAAGAACAAATCACAGAATTACAAGAGATGGCGGGGAAAATAGGACTTAAAATTTCCTTTGAAGAAACGAAAATTATGTCAAATAATTTGGATGTGCCCAAGAGAGTTACAGTAGGAGCTAATAAAATCGAGGTGGTTAATAGTTTCAAATACTTAGGAGAATGGATCGACTGGAATAACCTTGAAGGAAAAACAATGGAGGCGAGAAGAATCAAAATGGAACTAGCCTTCCAGAAAACCAAAAATACATACAATAAGAAAACCCTCTCCTGGAACACTAAAATCAGGCATTATAACACCGTAATTGAGCCAGAGACACTCTTTGCAGCAGAAACACTAGTCTTGAGGAGCCAAGGGCAAATGGAAAAATTGGAAATCAAAGAGAGAAAAATTTTGAGGAAGATCATAGGTCCTAAATTCCAAAATAACAAACAAGTTTTCTATAGGAACGACACCCTGTATGTGAAGTCGGAGAGAATTTCAGATACCAAACGGAAAAGGAGGATTGATTTCTATGGACACATCTACCGGATGAATCCTGCCCGATTAACCAAGAAAATCTTTGACTTCTTTTCCAAAAAGAAGATCAAACCTAATATGTTTACGGAAGTGGAAAAGGACCTGCGAGAGCTTCAGATTACTGAAATCATGTTGATGAATGGTACAGCCAAAACCGTGACCAAAGACAACACCAAGAATTTCCAAGCCAGAGCCGTCTCCAGAAAACCGATGCAGATATCACAAGAGGAAAGAAAGAGAAGATCAGAGAGAATGAAGAAGTATTGGGAGAAAAGGAGAGCACAAGCATCTAAGAAGTGATTGATCGGACGTACCCCCAAAGTGGGTGATTCGAGAAGAAGAAGAAGAAGAAGAAGAAGAAAAGCGAATCGAAAGAGAATAAACCAGGAGCAAAGAGGGGCATATACAAAGAACTTGCTACATCAATTCTTCAGTTCTCCACACTGCATTTAAGACTTATATTAGAAGAAAATATCTGGCTTGTTATATCTTTTGCAAGAAATGTCCCTTTCTGCATCCCCCATAGTCATCAAATTACAACTCTTAGCGGAATATTATGATCACAAATTATTAGATGCGTCCCAGAAGCCTGCACTGATCACACCATATGAAACATTAAGAACGTAGCGTAGTGATGGCTTACAAACAATGAAACCTTCTACTTATACAATACAGTACCCAATGCATACTTTTCGACCTGATATTAAACAGGGGCAGATGACCTCGTGGTTCCGCACCTTAAAATCTCAATAACTAATTAACTATTATTAAATTACCAAATACCTCAACTGTGTCAGACCTTCAAAAACCACCCCTTTTCCATTCAGCGTACCCTTAAGGACATCACTAGCAATTACATGAAACATATCACATTTTATACTGATGGATCGAAAATGGACAATCCGACACGGGTAGGGGCCGCTTCCCCCCCTCCAGACCTCCAGGTTGCATGTAAATAATATGTTACCATCATTTTAGGCAATTTTCGCGCCGGAATTTTTTGCGATTAGAGAGGCATGTATATACGAGGCACGTCCAGAAAAAGTTCCGTTTGGTAATAAAATTAAATTGTGTACAGATACAGAAAAATTATTTATTGCACAGCATTCTACACCTCTTAAACTACTTTTCCACATAACTGCCGAACTTTTGCAGGCATTTGTCATAGCATGGCACCAGTTTTTGGATACCTTCTTCATAGAAGTTTGTCGCCTGTGTCTCCAACCAGTTGGAAACATCTTATTTCAGCTCGTCGTAATTGGTGTTGACCGCCAAGGAAAGACTTGAGATGTGTGAGCAGATGAAAGTCCTAGGAGCGTGGTCAGGGCTGTAAGGAGGGTGGTCAAACATGTCCCAGCCAAATCTCTGTAGGAGGTTTTTCGTCACATTTGCAGTGTGTGGTCGTGCGTTGTCGTGAAGAAAAACAACACCTTTTGCCAGAAACCCTCGGCGCTTATTCTGTATTGCACGGCGCAATTTCCTAAGTGTCTCGCAGTAAGCATCTGCTTTGATTGTTTCACCACGCAGTAAGAAATCAATGAGTAAGATGCCTTTCCAGTCCCAGAACACTGTGCACATCATTTTCCGAGGTGACAAGATTTGTTTCGGCTTAACCATTGCTGGGGATGAAGTGTGCCTCCATTCCATTGATTGCCGCTTACTTTCAAGGGTGTCGTAAGAAACCCAAGTTTCATCTCCTGTGATTATCTGTGTCAGAAATTCTTCGCCGCCTTCATTGTAACGGGTCAAAAACTGAAGTGCACTACCCATCCGTTTTGTTTTGTGTTGCTCCGTAAGAATCTTTGGTACCCAACGTCGGCAAAGTTTACGAAAGTTCAGTTTTTCGGTAGCGATTTCATGAATTAGTGATCGTGAGATTTGCGGAAATTCCATAGTGATAGCACTAATTGTAAACCTGCGGTTTTCCCGGATCTTGTTATTGACACAGGTTGTATGGGGTGGATGGGCCTACTTACCTTATTTCAGGAGGTCAGCATCGCTAACAGCAACTCACCATCAGTTGACATGCCCCAACAGAAGAACACCGAAAGGCGAAGGAAGGTGGAGAAAATGAAAACGCACAGGCTCGTCTACAGATACACTCCGATAACCCACAGAACTGCCACCGACGAAATAATGCCAAAACATTTGCTTAATATAAAAAAAAACATTTAATAACGAAAAAGGGGCAAGAAAATATAATTTAATAAGATCCTCCAGCAAACACAACATAAAAAACTCCTATTGCCACAAAAAAAACTCTCTGGTGATGCACATTGGCTTAAGGCCAAAACAAGTCAATTACCTATGGAAACAAGAGAAAGCTTTACATTGAATAATAAAGCCTAAAAGAAGGAACGCCAGCAGACAGGGATCACCAAATAAGAAAGGGCTTGATAAACCACTGAGGCACGCAAAACTAACTCGACATGCAGGCAGCTAATCCACGAGGAAACGAAAAGTAAAAAAAAAGACCAATTTACAAATCCAAAACTTCCATGACGGTGGTATACTCAGGAACACTCACAAAAAACACAAAGGAAAATCAACAAGATTAACAAAAAAACATTCTAATCTCCCACCACAACACGTTTGAGTGTCCCGCTCGACGCCAAGAGAATTACACACACCAGACCACAATGCACTCTGGCAAAAAAAAAAACATGGCCACGAAAAAGATGACTGCATGTCTAGCCGAAATACGGCAAACAATTACCTTTTAAAATTAAACGTCACCAGAGAGAAAAGAAAAAGAGGAAATAATTACACCTTAACACGATTAAAACGAGGCAGTTTAGGAAGCTACGGATCGTAAAACAAATAAACAATAGGCCAATCCCAAAGAATACGAAAAGAAAAGAACCAACTAATCACAATGAGAATTCCCATAAAGAAAATAAACTAAATAAATAATAAATTACAATGTACGATAAACTTGAAACGTGTCTCCGGAAGGCGCAGAAAAAACAAAAATTTACATATCAGGTAACATTTAAAACAAGAAAATTAGGCCTAGAACACGAAATCAAATACAGTATTAAAACATCAATATAAGGCCAATATCGGAGCTCCCATAACAATATATATATTATAA
Source organism: Meconema thalassinum (assembly GCA_946902985.2). Classification (NCBI taxonomy): domain Eukaryota; kingdom Metazoa; phylum Arthropoda; class Insecta; order Orthoptera; family Tettigoniidae; genus Meconema; species Meconema thalassinum. The sequence goes on from OX336388.2 coordinate 1,217,748,836, forward strand.
AACGTACCTTAAATCCTTCTTTAGTGGAGACACAATAATAACAAAATCATTAACACACATTAAATAATTTTAAAAGGCACCAGATTTGCCTCAAAATGGCTACCCCAGCACACGCGCCGTTTTGGTTACACTTGAAACTTCTCCTTGCAGCAAGTTACGATAATTATCCCACATTTCCTCTTCAAGATGAAATCTCGAATTTATATCCTTCAGTGCACAGATTATTTCCTTGAGATAGAATAAATCCACATTTCATGGAGGCCAGGGGACAAGCCCCCGGCCCTAACGGAGACACCTTTTCACGACCAACTAGCTTCTCGCTTTCCTCAAAAGTCAACTCCCAACATGGTGGAGACCAAAAGTTATAGGCCGCAGTGCATTAATGTTAATCGAAATTGTCCAATCACAGAGTGACATACAATTTAACAATGTGCGTATTATATAGTTATTTTGGCGGCATGATGCATATATAGTCTTTTGTTTAATGACGTAGAATAACATATTTTTTAAATATGTCTCGATGAGACTGGACCAGAAGACACCAATGTCTCACTCTAGCGGCAGAAGACACAACCCCCGGCTTGAGGTGCCGACAGATGCTGCCATCTCTAGTTCATTAGCCAAACCAAGGCATCTAGGTGGGCGCTTCATCGGTAGGGGATACATATACGTAGAAGAGATGCATATTAATTATGTTTGAAACGGGCTTTTGCACGTAACAGTCTCCCTCCCTTAAGCGTGAACACCGTTCACGAATCTGCCTAGGCATAGGCAGTACTCCATAACTAGTCGATTCACCAAGCATTGTTTCCAGAAGATAATGTGCACCAGTTAACTCCAATTGATGGATAACACCGCATCGTTTTGGTTAGGAAGGGTGCAGGGTCAGATTATCAGAGAGGGGATAATTGATCACCTCACAAACCACTTAGTTAACAGCTTCACTGTGTCCATAATTCCTCAGAAACGCATTACACCAGCACCAGCAGTGCTTTCAGAGTCCGAGACGCGTTAGATAAATGTTCCATAAGTCCAATGTTGTTAGCTTTAGAAGAAGTAGGCGGATGCAATGTGCAAGATACCATGCGACGAGTGGGCAGTCATTTACAAAACAGTCATTAATCTTATTTCAAAAATAAAAGTTTACAGAAATTACTAATTCTTAATACATTTTACATATGAGAAAAAAGTTTGAATTTATATGAAGAAAATCCTGACCATGCCCTAGATCCGTGCTCACAATAGTTCATTAAATAAGGTTACGTATTTTCAGACTAGTTAGACTTTTCTAGAGTACACGAGTTGAACGATCATACATTCAGAAGGAACTACAGTAGAGGAATGACCACTCAAATTCCCAAGGAAACAGGTATACAAGATCACCATGAGTTAGGTCTCCCACCGAGTCCTACTTACATGCAAGCATCTTCTACGTGAACATCAAAATTAGTTACAATTTTATAATTTTACCATTATATGGGAATTACCCAACAGTTACAAGTTGTATCCCACTAGAGTTTGCAAATCCAATTCAAAATTCCAGAAGGAACAGATGCCTGAAGGCTTCAATGAAGGTTAGGGATACTCTACATTATACAAATTATCAGTTTACAAATTTATGGTACCATTTCTTCATTACAAATCTCTCCACCTCGTTTTATGTGCGACAGATGCACTCTGTATATTTAATTGGCCTTAGGGCTTAGAAAAAGAAAATTAATTAAGCTGACATATATGCATCTACATTTGTTGGTTCGTGATCGCACACATTGCTTGGCATGGGGACAATGAGAAATAAAACACCGCTACAGAAACGACAAAAAACGAAGGGGAAATGGCAGCGCAAAAAATAAAACACCAGTACGCTAACACAAGGAACGAAATTGAGGTTCGACACCCGATGACTATACAGCCGAAATCCGCCTGGGTGAGAAAAATCCAACATAAAAAGAACTAAGTTCAACAGTACACGAGGTACAAAAGAGGTTTCCTCGTTCAGGTTAAAAGCACGAACACGTAGAAACAAATGATGCCTAACATGGCCCGAAAATACGGTTAGATGAGAAAACAAGACGCTCTTGTCGAAAGACGAGGCTAACAGAGAACACTAACGCACCATTCCTAACGATTTAAGCAGAAAAAATTTAGAATTACCAGTCAAAAGCAGAAAATGTTACTCAAATTACAGTGGCTGATGACCGAGATTGCCATAGCATGAACTAAAACAGAAGGCCTATGTAATTTACCGTTAACATGAGGCAACTGATGACCCTGATTTCCAGCAACAACAGATTACTGGCATTAAACGCAAAACAAGCTGACTTACAGAAGCTGATGACCACAATGTCCAACAGAAATTTAACCCCAGTAAATTTAGAAGACCCTATATTAATTAATTAACTGTAAAGCACATTACATTATGGCTGTTCACGAACTGAGACCTCATATTCACAACAACATATTCATCGCACAACATACTCAAATAGCAGCGATACATAAGCTTTAACCAACCACAAAAATAATTCCCATTAATACTCAAATATGCAAGTTATGTAGTCGTAGATATATCATGACACAAACAAATACAATTAAAACCACAATACCCTGACAATTCTATTACATGACACATACTCGCATGTCATCGAACAGACCAGTCCCATACCTGAGCGATTCGGATCGTGCAAGTCCTATATACAACCTGCCCAGGGATCAAACTAAGAAAGAATCCCATACTTCTAACCTAGCTAACCCCAGACAGTAGATATCTCCACGTAAAACACACCTACATATTAGGTTTAGTTCAAAATTACAAGGAAAGCAACTAATAAAAATACGATCCTAGACTTACTTTTGCAAACAAAACAAACCCTAAATTACCCCACCCTACAAATCTAAATCAAAATATAACGTTAACACATACATCCAGACACGATTTGCACAAAATACACACTCATCCCAGAACGATTGCAGCATAAAGTAAGTGTATGAACAAAAATTTACAAATCGCACACTGCGATAAAAACATATCAAAACAAACACTTACCTTGAATGAGTTTGGGAAGAATTCCTAGCAATTAATAGTGACATGCACGTTAAATGTGCCTTTTGGCACAACAGTAAGGAGATAGGGAGGGCTGATTTCCATAGGTTAGCCCTTTTAATCGGACTACACTTCTCAATAACACCAATAGGCGTGACAGTTCCATAATAAATATATCACGAGGACAGCATATCACAACAGAATTTCATGCAAAAGAAACATTCAGGAACACAACAGTATCCTTAAACGCCAACACTGCCTCGACAACTGAAATTTCGACAAATAAATCATGCACAATGCTTCTCAGGACAGCAGATGTCATCTCTTGCTTGGCTCCAGACCAGGAAGCTAAAATACAATAAATTCTACAAATCACAGGGCGAACAGCTTCAGACAGGGCTCCTCGATGCCTTCACTCGCAGCATGTAGGCTATCAGAATATCAAAAAAAAAACCACATTTCCCATGCCAAGAATACAAGCCAATCACTTACCAACCCTCTTCTTCATAGGGAAAGTTGCATCATTAATAGGATATAATTCATCACTGAAACATTGCTTGGAACAGGTCACTTCAAATATCACCACATGGATTTTTAGAGGCATACATGAAACCAAACAAACGACAAGGATTAACATAAAATAACATAAATCACACTGACATGACACATCTCACCAGTAACCGTCCTATTAGCACCAGAAGGGTCCATAAACGAGCCTGCGGGTACCGGGGAGGGGATAGCTGCAGAAGCGATACACGAGCTCGGTCTGCTACCAAAATGCCACAGGTTGTATGGGGTGGATGGGCCTACTTACCTTATTTCAGGAGGTCCGCATCGCTAACAGCAACTCACCATCAGTTGACATGCCCCAACAGAAGAACAGCGAAAGGCGAAGGAAGGTGGAGAAGAGGCAAACGCACAGGCTCGTCTATAGATACACTCCGATCACCCACAGAACTGCCACTGACGAAATAATGCCACAACATTTGCTTAATATTAAAAAAAACATTTAATCACGAAAAAGGGGCAAGAAAATATAATTTAATAAGATCCTCCAGCAAACACAACATAAAAAAAACTCCTATTGCCACAAAAAAAACTCTCTGGTGATGCACATTGGCTTAAGGCCAAAACAAGTCAATTACCTATGGAAACAAGAGAAGGCTTTACATGCTAGCTTGCTGAGCAAAACGGCAACATTTAATTTTAAAAAATATATAATAAGGCCTAAAAGAAGGAACGCCAGCAGACAGGGATCACCAAATAAGAAAGGGCTTGATAAACCACAGAGACACTCAAAACTGACTCGACATGCAGGCAGCTAATCCACAAGGAAACGAAAAGTAAAAAAAAAAGTAGGACCAATTTACAAATCCAAAACTTTCATGACGGCGGTATACTCAGGAACACTAACAAAAATAAACACAAAGGAAAATCAACAAGATTATAAAAAAAACATTCTAATCTCCCACCACAACACGTTTGAGTGTCCCGCTCGACGCCAAGAGAATTACACACACCAGACCACAATGCACTCTGGCAAAAAAAAACATGGCCACGAAACAGATGACTGCATGTCTAGCCGAATTACGGCAAACAATTACCTTTTAAAATTATACGTCACCAGAGAGAAAAGAAAAAGAGGAAATAATTACACGTTAACACGATTAAAACGAGGCAGTTTAGGATGCTACGGATCGTAAAACAAATAAACAATAGGCCAATCCCTAAGATTACGAAAAGAAAAGAACCAACTAATCACAATGGGATTTCCCATAAAGAAAATAAACTAAATAAATAATAAATTACAATGTACGATAAACTTGAAACGTGTCTCCGGAAGGCGCAGAAAAAACAAAAATTTACATATCAGGTAACATTTAAAACAAGAAAATTAGGCCTAGAACACGAAATCAAGTACAGTATTAAAACATCAATTTAAGGCCAATATCCGAGCTCCCATAACAATATATATATATATAGATCTCCTGGCTATCACATGATGACAAGAACACCTAATGGAAACGGCTCTTTTCAGAGCTCCTTAACAAGAAACATTGGACCTTCCATCCGTATTTTACAACTCAACATCGAAAATATCAGCAAAGCCAAGTGTGACTTTCTGTCGAAAGTTCTGCTGGATAATAACATAGATATTGCTGTCATACAGGAAACACATACTGCCAATGAAGAACAGTTCCAGAAGAGGGGTCGTATTGCGGGTTATACAGCTCTTGGAGTGACTTACCATGATGTCTACGGTGTTGCTACGTACGCTCGGAATAACATCCAAGGAGCTTCACTTCTGTCCCAAAGTGTAGATGGAGACATCCACAGTGTAACGATACGGCTGAATAATGTCACCATTGTCAACATTTATAAACCACCCAGCACATCTTGGCCCGACGCTGTCCTACCAACTGCTGAACATCCTGCAGTCTATGTGGGTGACTTTAACAGCCACCATGAATCATGGAAGTACTCAAAAAATAATGAATGTGGTATTAAACTCTCAGAATGGGCTGAAGTCAACAATCTTCATCTAGTTTTTGATGCCAAAGATCATGGCACCTTCCGATCAGCTGCATGGGGTAGAGATACTAATCCTGACTTGTGTTTTGCCTGCTGCAATGAAAATGGATATCCTCTGCACATCATACGAAAAGTGATTGGAAACTTCCCTCACAGTCAGCATCGACCTGTAATATTAGAAATTGGCACCTCAATCCCAATTCCCCGGTGGAATTTTCGGAAAGCTAATTGGACTACGTTCTCTGCTGAGCTGGATAAATCTGTTCGCTGGATCCAGCCAAAGCACCAAAACTACAAACGATTTTTAGGTGCAGTAATGTCAGCAGCTAAGAAAAGCATGCCGAGAGGGTACAGGAAGGAATACATCCCTGGTTGGAGCGCAGAGAGTGAGGCACTTTACAATGACTTCCAACAAAGTGGAGACTTGCATGTTGCTGACCAACTCCTGTCAAGTTTGGATGCTAACCGAAGTCAAAGATGGGCTGAAACTGTAGGAAATATGGACTTCACTCACTCCAGTCGAAAGGCATGGAGCCTCCTTAGAAAACTCGGAGAAAGCGCACCAGTTGTTAAAAACCAGCCTGCGGTGACACCTGATGAAATAGCGTCTCACACCGTTGCAACATCTCGAGTTCCAGCAGATAAGAAACACACCAGGTACATCAGACGGCAGCTTCGAGCTCTGAAATTAACAACACCTCGCAAATCAAACTAATCTTGTGCCTTCACATCTAACGAAATAGATGCCTCACTCAAGGATCTGAAGTCCGGTCAAGCTCCTGGTTTCGATGGAGTTCACCCAGAATTCCTCATACACATGGGTAATAATGCAAAGAGATGGCTGGCAGAGTTCTTTACGGACATTTTAAACACTGGGGAAATCCCATCAGAATTCAAGAAGGCAAAGATAATATCTGTCCTGAAACCAGGAAAACTCTCTAATAGACCTGAAAGTTATAGACCGATAGCTCTTCTTAGCTGCTGCTACAAACTGTTTGAGAGGCTTATCTTTAACAGAATTAACTCCACAATCTTGGCACACATTCCTGCAGATCAGGCAGGTTTTAGACCAAGTCGCAGCTGTTGTGATCAAGTACTATCACTCTCATCATATATTGAGGCAGGATTCCAAAAGAAGCTTAAAATATCTGCTGCGTTTATAGACCTCACTGCTGCCTTCGATACTGTCTGGAGAGAAGGTATGATCTACAAGCTCCTCAAAGTCATACCCTGCAGAACCATCGTTCAGGTTATCAACAACATGCTAAGTGACAGGAGATTCCAGGTGTACTCAGGCAACAGTAAGAGCACAGAGAGAAAACTCAAGAATGGTTTACCCCAAGGATCAGTTCTGTCCCCTCTACTGTTCAATCTATACATCTCTGATCTTCCTGAGACAAATTGCAGGAAATTCTGTTACGCTGATGATCTTGCACTAGCCACACAGCACCAAGATCTCAAGAAAACTGAGGAAATCCTCACAAGGGACCTCTCCACTCTAGAGGTCTATTTCAAGAAATGGAGACTCGGTCCTAGTGCAAGTAAAACAGAAGTGTCATGCTTCCACTTAAATAACCGACTGGCTAACAGCAAATTGAACATAAGCTTCTGTAACCGAGTTCTTCGTCATAACTGGTTTCCTAAATATCTTGGTATAACCTTAGATCGCACTTTATCATTCAAGCAACATCTATTGAACTTATCAAAGAAACTGAAAACTCGGAACAACATTCTTCAGAAACTGTGTGGGACCACTTGGGGATCTACTGCAAGCACTCTACGACATTCTGCCCTTGGTCTGGTTTACTCCAGTGCAGAGTACTGCTCTCCAGTATGGTTAAATTGCCCGTATACCCGATATGTTGACACGCAGCATGCGCCTTATTTCGGGCACAATCAGATCCACGCCAATCCATTGGCTCCCGCTGCTCACGGGAATAATTCCACCTGATCTGCGCAGATCGAATGCCCTATTAAGAGAGTACCAAAAAATCTGCAGAAATCCTGAACTACCCAAACAAGAAGACATCCCTGCACTCAATCTTCAAAGATTTAAGTCACGCCATCCACCTTTGCGTGATGCTACCGACATGGCTCACAACAACTTCGACGCTGTGTAAGTTTGGAAAGACCGTTGGGAAACTTCCACAGACTTGTCCCTACACAACATCTTTTCTGGTGCGCAAATCGCTAGTGGATTCCATCTACCACGCAGGCAGTGGGCCACTCTTAACAGAGTTCGGACAGGCCATGGAAGATGCAGGGACTCACTCTACAAGTGGAACTGTTTAACGTCACCAGAATGCGACTGCGGTGCTCCACGGCAAACCATCGCTCATATCGTCGGCAGTTGCAAGCTGAGAGCCTACTCGGGTAGCTGGGCTGATTTCTTGATCCCATCAGAGGCAGCACTAAAGTGGATCGAAGGACTGGACATTTCTATTTGAAATTGTTTCTTGTTATTGTATCATATTTAATTGCATATATGTTACTTATGCCATACGCTAATAATAATATATATATTATAAAACGTACCTTAAATCCTTCTTTAGTGGAGACACAATAATAACAAAATCATTAACACACATTAAATAATTTTAAAAGGCACCAGATTTGCCTCAAAATGGCTACCCCAGCACACGCGCCGTTTTGGTTACACTTGAAACTTCTCCTTGCAGCAAGTTACGATAATTATCCCACATTTCCTCTTCAAGATGAAATCTCGAATTTATATCCTTCAGTGCACAGATTATTTCCTTGAGATAGAATAAATCCACATTTCATGGAGGCCAGGGGACAAGCCCCCGGCCCTAACGGAGACACCTTTTCACGACCAACTAGCTTCTCGCTTTCCTCAGAAGTCAACTCCCAACATGGCGGAGACCAAAATTTATAGGCCGCAGTGCATTAATGTTAATCGAAATTGTCCAATCACAGAGTGACACACAATTTAACAATGTGCGTATTATATAGTTATTTTGGCGGCACGATGCATATATAGTCTTTTGTTTAATGACGTAGAATAACATATTTTTTAAATATGTCTCGATGAGACTGGACCAGAAGACACCAATGTCTCACTCTAGCGGCAGAAGACACAACCCCCGGCTTGAGGTGCCGACAGATGCTGCCATCTCGAGTTCATTAGCCAAACCAAGGCATCTAGGTGGGCGCTTCATAGGTAGGGGATACATATACGTAGAAGAGATGCATATTAATTATGTTTGAAACGGGCTTTTGCACGTAACAGTCTCCCTCCCTTAAGCGTGAACACCGTTCACGAATCTGCCTAGGCATAGGCAGTACTCCATAACTAGTCGATTCACCAAGCATTGTTGCCAGAAGATAATGTTCACCAGTTAACTCCAATTGATGGATAACACCGCATCGTTTTGGTTAGGAAGGGTGCAGGGTCAGATTATCAGAGAGGGGATAAAGATCACCTCACAAACCACTTAGTTAACAGCTTCACTGTGTCCATAAGTCCTCAGAAACGCATTACACCAGCACCAGCAGTGCTTTCAGAGTCCGAGACGCGTTAGGTAAATGTTCCATAAGTCCAATGTTGTTAGCTTTAGAAGAAGTAGGCGGATGCAATGTGCAAGATACCATGCGACGAGTGGGCAGCCATTTACAAAACAGTCATTAATCTTATTTCAAAAATAAAAGTTTACAGAAATTACTAATTCTTAATACATTTTACATATGAGAAACAAGTTTGAATTTATATGAAGAAAATCCTGACCATGCCCTAGATCCGTGCTCACAATAGTTCATTAAATAAGGTTACGTATTTTCAGACTAGTTAGACTTTTCTAGAGTACACGAGTTGAACGATCATACATTCAGAAGGAACTACAGTAGAGGAATGACCACTCAAATTCCCAAGGAAACAGGTATACAAGATCACCATGAGTTAGGTCTCCCACCGAGTCCTACTTACATGCAAGCATCTTCTACGTGAACATCAAAATTAGTTACAATTTTATAATTTTACCATTAAATGGGAATTACCCAACAGTTACAAGTTGTATCCCACTAGAGTTTGCAAATCCAATTCAAAATTCCAGAAGGAACAGATGCCTGAAGGCTTCAATGAAGGTTAGGGATACTCTACATTATACAAATTATCAGTTTACAAATTTATGGTACCATTTCTTCATTACAAATCTCTCCACCTCGTTTTATGTGCGACAGATGCACTCTGTATATTTAATTGGCCTTAGGGCTTAGAAAAAGAAAATTAATTAAGCTGACATATATGCATCTACATTTGTTGGTTCGTGATCGCACACATTGCTTGGCATGGGGACAATGAGAAATAAAACACCGTTACAGAAACGACAAAAAACGAAGGGGAAATGGCAGCGCAGAAAACAAAACACCAGTACACTAACACAAGGAACGAAATTGAGGTTCGACACCCGATGACTATATAGCCGAAATCCGCCTGGGTGAGAAAAATCCAACATAAAAAGAACTAAATTCAACAGTACACGAGGTACAAAAGAGGTTTCCTCGTTCAGGTTAAAGGCACGAACACGTAGAAACAAAGGATGCCTAACATGGCCCGAAAATACGGTTAGATGAGAAAACAAGACGCTCTTGTCGAAAGACGAGGCTAACAGAGAACACTAACGCACCATTCCTAACGATTTAAGCAGAAAAAATTTAGAATTACCAGTCAAAAGCAGAAAATTTTACTCAAATTACAGTGGCTGATGACCGAGATTGCCATAGCATGAACTAAAACAGAAGGCCTATGTAATTTACCGTTAACATGAGGCAACTGATGACCCTGATTTCCAGCAACAACAGATAACTGGCATTAAACGCAAAACAAGCTGACTTACAGAAGCTGATGACCACAATGTCCAACAGAAATTTAACCCCAGTAAATTTAGAAGACCCTATATTAATTAATTAACTGTAAAGCACAATACATTATGGCTGTTCACGAACTGAGACCTCATATTCACAACAACATATTCATCGCACAGCATACTCAAATAGCAGCGATACATAAGCTTTAACCACCCACAAAAATAATTCCCATTAATACTCAAATATGCAAGTTATGTAGTCGTAGAGATATCATGACACAAACAAATACAATTAAAACCACAATACCCTGACAATTACATTACATGACACATACTCGCATGTCATCGAACAGACCAGTCCCTTACCTGAGCGATTCGGATCGTGCAAGTCCTATATACAACCTGCCCAGGGATCAAACTAAGAAAGAATCCCATACTTCTAACCTAGCTAACCCCAGACAGTAGATATCTCCACGTAAAACACACCTACATATTAGGTTTAGTTCAACATTACAAGGAAAGCAACTAATAAAAATACGATCCTAGACTTACTTTTGCAAACAAAACAAACCCTAAATTACCCCACCCTACAAATCTAAATCAAAATATAACGTTAACACATACATCCAGACACGATTTGCACAAAATACACACTCATCCCAGAACGATTGCAGCATAAAGTAAGTGTATGAACAAAAATTTACAAATCGCACACTGCGATAAAAACATATCAAAACAAACACTTACCTTGAATGAGTTTGGGAAGAATTCCTAGCAATTAATAGTGACATGCACGTTAAATGTGCCTTTTGGCACAACAGTAAGGAGATAGGGAGGGCTGATTTCCATAGGTTAGCCCTTTTAATCGGACTACACTTCTCAATAACACCAATAGGCGTGACAGTTCCATAATAAATATATCACGAGGACAGCATATCACAACAGAATTTCATGCAAAAGAAACATTCAGGAACACAACAGTATCCTTAAACGCCAACACTGCCTCGACAACTGAAATTTCGACAAATAAATCATGCACAATGCTTCTCAGGACAGCAGATGTCATCTCTTGCTTGGCTCCAGACCAGGAAGCTAAAATACAATAAATTCTACAAATCACAGGGCGAACAGCTTCAGACAGGGCTCCTCGATGCCTTCACTCGCAGCATGTAGGCTATCAGAATATCAAAAAAAAAACCACATTTCCCATGCCAAGAATACAAGCCAATCACTTACCAACCCTCTTCTTCATAGGGAAAGTTGCATCATTAATAGGATATAATTCATCACAGAAACATTGCTTGGAACAGGTCACTTCAAATATCACCACATGGATTTTTAGAGGCATACATGAAACCAAACAAACGACAAGGATTAACATAAAATAACATAAATCACACTCTCATGACACATCTCACCAGTAACAGTCCTATTAGCACCAGAAGGGTCCATAAACGAGCCTGCGGGTACCGGGGAGGGAATAGCTGCAGAAGCGATACACGAGCTCGGTCTGCTACCAAAATGCCACAGGTTGTATGGGGTGGATGGGCCTACTTACCTTATTTCAGGAGGTCCGCATCGCTAACAGCAACTCACCATCAGTTGACATGCCCCAACAGAAGAACACCGAAAGGCGAAGGAAGGTGGAGAAGAGGAAAACGCACAGGCTCGTCTACAGATACACTCCGATAACCCACGGAACTGCCACCGACGAAATAATGCCACAACATTTGCTTAATATTAAAAAAAAACATTTAATCACGAAAAAGGGACAAGAAAATATAATTTAATAAGATCCTCCAGCAAACACAACATAAAAATCTCCTATTGCCACAAAACTCTCTGGTGATGCACATTGGCTTAAGGCCAAAACAAGTCAATTACCTATGGAAACAAGAGAAAGCTTTACATTGAATAATAAAGCCTAAAAGAAGGAACGCCAGCAGACAGGGATCACCAAATAAGAAAGGGCTTGATAAACCACTGAGGCACGCAAAACTGACTCGACATGCAGGCAGCTAATCCACGAGGAAACGAAAAGTAAAAAAAAAAAAAGACCAATTTACAAATCCAAAACTTCCATGACGGCGGTATACTCAGGAACACTCACAAAAAAACACAAAGGAAAATCAACAAGATTAACAAAAAAACATTCTAATCTCCCACCACAACACGTTTGAGTGTCCCGCTCGACGCCAAGAGAATTACACACACCAGACCACAATGCACTCTGGCAAAAAAAAAAACATGGCCACGAAACAGATGACTGCATGTCTAGCCGAATTACGGCAAACAATTACCTTTTACAATTAAACGTCACCAGAGAGAAAAGAAAAAGAGGAAATAATTACACCTTAACACGATTAAAACGAGGCAGTTTAGAATGCTACGGATCGTAAAACAAATAAACAATAGGCCAATACCAAAGAATACGAAAAGAAAAGAACCAACTAATCACAATGAGAATTCCCATAAAGAAAATAAACTAAATAAATAATAAATTACAATGTACGATAAACTTGAAACGTGTCTCCGGAAGGCGCAGAAAAAACAAAAATTTACATATCAGGTAACATTTAAAACAAGAAAATTAAGCCTAGAACACGAAATCAAATACAGTATTAAAACATCAATATAAGGCCAATATCGGAGCTCCCATAACAATTAATTAATTAATTGGTATTCTGCCCGAAGGCAGGTCCGAGCCTCCGAAGAGGCTACCCCCAGCCGGAGTTTACTTGCGGTAGGGTGGCCAGGGCCTTTCCGCTCCTCCTTATGTTGGCCAACAGCGCGCTGTGCCTAGAACCGGCATACCATCCAAGTTCTGACTGCGCCCAATGTTGCTTAACTGCGGAGTTCTCATGGGATCCGGTGTTTCAACACGGCTAGGCCGTTGGCCCCCATAACAATATATATATATATTATAAAAAGTACCTTAAATCCTTCTTTAATGGAGACACAATAATAACAAAATCATTAACACACATTAAATAATTTTAAAAGGCACCAGATTTGCCTCAAAATGGCTACCCCAGCACACGCGCCGTTTTGGTTACACTTGAAACTTCTCCTTGCAGCAAGTTACGATAATTATCCCACATTTCCTCTTCAAGATGAAATCTCGAATTTATATCCTTCAGTGCACAGATTATTTCCTTGAGATAGAATAAATCCACATTTCATGGAGGCCAGGGGACAAGCCCCCGGCCCTAACGGAGACACCTTTTCATGACCAGCTAGCTTCTCGCTTTCCTCAGAAGTCAACTCCCAACATGGCGGAGACCAAAAGTTATAGGCCGCAGTGCATTAATGTTAATCGAAATTGTCCAATCACAGAGTGATACACAATTTAACAATGTGCGTATTATATAGTTATTTTGGCGGCACGATGCATATATAGTCTTTTGTTTAATGACGTAGAATAATATATTTTTAAAATATGACTCGATGAGACTGGACCAGAAGACACCAATGTCTCACTCTAGCGGCAGAAGACACAACCCCCGGCTTAAGGTGCCGACAGATGCTGCCATCTCGAGTTCATTAGCCAAACCAAGGCATCTAGGCGGGCGCTTCAAACGGTAGGGGATACATATACGTAGAAGAGATGCATATTAATAATGTTTGAGACGGGCCTTTGCACGTAACAGTTATCAATCGCGTGAACCAGTTCTTCTGTAACCAAAGATGGACGCCCACATCGTTCTTCATCGTGCACTTCACTACGTCCTTCATTGAACTGTCGGACCCATCTTCTCACCATTGAATCACTCGTCGCATTTTGTCCATGCACTTCGCAAATTTGCCGATAAATTTCAATTGGTTTCACTTTCCTAGCATTCAGAAAACGAATCACAGATCTGATTTCACACGCGGCGGGATTTTCAATCAACACCGACATTGTACGAGTAAACATGCACAAGAACGCGTACGTGGCTGACAGCGCTCTCCAAATGACGCACATTTCTTCTCCTTGATACAGAGCGTCTACCGCGCATATGCGGAACTGCGCTGCAGCGGAACGTACAACTAGTTGAAATCACAGGCGGCACACGTCTATGAAGAAGGTATACAAAAACGACAAATGCCTGCAACATTTCGACAGTTATGTGGAAAAGTAGTTTAAGGGTTGTAGAATTTTGTGCAATAAATAATTTTTCTGTATCTGTACACAATTTAATGTTATTACCAAACGGAAATTACTTTCTGGACGTACTTCGTATATAGAACAGCATAATATATCTAACGCTATTATATGCACGGACTCTAGGAGTGTACTCCAAGCATTAAATAACATCGTGGATGCTGACAACTGGTTCGTATTCAACTTGCCCAACAATTGTTTGAGTTTAAAACACGCGGCGCAAATGCCATCCTTAAATGGATTCATGGACATTCAAATATAGCGGGCAATGACACAGCTCTAGCGCAGCTGATCCGATTGCTAAAGAAGCATTTTTGACAGGGAGATTCATATAATGTCGCTATTCCTTATCGAGACCTGTTATCTCTGATAAGCAATACTGTATTACAAGAATGACAGGATGAGTGGAACCAAACGGCGCCGTTCAAGGCAAAACATTTTCTTTTGCATACAACCCCTTATTATTACAAAACCATGGTTTAGTGCGGGAAATATATACTCGCCGACATTACCATCACCATTCGCATGCGTTTCAAGCATGCTCTAACGCCCGTTAATATGGCACGTATACACATTCGAGATGATAGTCTTGTTTTTTGTCGTAAGATGGTTGGTACGTTAAACCATCTCCCATGGTGGAAAAAAAGGAAGGAGATGCCTTCGCTGCGCTGCCTAGCGCAAGCTGTTGAAGCCAAACGGCGCGCCCACTTTGGTTAGCGAGAAAATGGCTGTCCCTATGCTTAAAGCCGTAAACCACTCCAAATAGTAATGGATTTTAGTGACATAAAACTACAATGACAAGTCAAGATTTTATCTTGGATAGGCAGAATACACTCTGTACATCACGGTACTTGGCACAAATAAGCTGCGTTACAGTTTTAAAAGCTAATTTAAATAGAAATATGAGAGCATTTTTCAAGGCTAGTAATGTAAGAAAGACGCGGCAAACACTGTGAAACACTCATTAAATTGAATACAGGTGTCAGAAGTTGCGAGTTATACCAAAGAAGGAACAACTTGGGAACTAATGTTGCCGAACTAATTACGGTATTTACACCAAATTGAGTTTTAAGTTCTAATTGGTGTTGAGGCATTTATCAGTTTTTAGGCCTAATTTCGAGCACAACCACTTTCACTCAATCGTACACATTTTGATAGTCAAGTATACGCACCTTAAAATTAATAAACAGAACACTTGGACGCATATTTGCACGAAAATGCGGCATAGCCTCTACTTTTCGGTGTCATGCGGTATTTTGTTTGTGGGGGTAGAAACTCGGCGATTGGCCTCGAATTGATTCATTACGTAAGCCTACCGTTATTATTGACCGACAGCTGTGTGATAATTTGGGATTTGCAGAGAAATGGCTTTTTTTTAAATATTTACACGAAATTTACTCATGCTGAGATTAGAACTGAAGAGTTTTTTCTTTCTTTTTAATAACTTACCACTACCTGCTCCAGCATGAGTTAAGGTGAGAAAAGGCTGGAAATATATCCTGCAAGGATAACTCAGATTACACCATGCAAAAAGCCTCATGCAAGTCACGGGCCACCGAATTCAAGTTAAGCTTACGCCCACTTTGGACGCAGCGCTTGGCTTCACTCAAACGAGCTCAGGGCATCTCCTTTTATTCTTTCCTCCATGCCATCTCCTTCTCCAATGTGAACAATTTAATCTTCCGCGTACTGCAATGTTGAAGGACTTATATGTCATTATGGCTTCACTTTACCTTTTAATATAGCTATATTACTCCATACTCCTTCCGTACCATTGGTCAGTATCCTTATGTCTTACTTAGATATAATTAAAATAACTCTTTTAATAAATGTGTTCCCCCTGAATGTTTTTGTTGATCTGGTCAAGTTCGTCTCATTTAGATTTTAAGTCAAGTAGGGGGCTACTAGGAGTTCTGCTTCACTTGACGCCGATGTGCCCAAAAAACCAACATGGCCGCCGCGCGAAGTTGAAACATGTAAATAGACTTTTCCCTCGAACCCATGGTCGGAGTTTCACGAATGAGGTGTCGTAGGACTTGAAGTGACGCCCCCTTTGCTATGGACCACTCGTTATATATATTTTTTTTCTTTAATTCAAAATTTCTGTTTTCCAAAGTAGGCGATAGCTTGAAAACCAAACAGGATAGAACGTTGTGCTATAGTTCAAACGAACGGTCTCTATGCCCTTTATTTTCTGCAATAAAACTTTTTTATTTTTGTGTTTTTTTGAAAACACTCGAATTTTTAAATTCCTATATTTTCGAAACTAGAAATTTTACAAAAATGTTTATTTGACGTAAATCAATGGTCCCTACGCTCTCTACCCCTAAAATAAATTTCAAGTCTCTAGGATAAAAACCTGACAGTAGTGTGGTAAGGGGAAGCTGCTGCATTTAGGAAGTTGTGAGCCCCTGCGACCTTGGAATGGAAGGAGTCATGCTAGGAGGGCGTACTTGGATTAGTTTTTTCGTCTCGTTGTGCTCTTTATGGGAATGTAGGTGTGGAAAAGGTGAAATGCTGGAAACATGTTTTTTTTGGGGGGGGGGGGGGGGGGTAAAACCGTGATTTTAGACTTTTTGCTATATCTCGCGAACCAATTATGCCAGGGGCGTGTACGAGGGTCCAAGGACTTGCAGTGACGTCCTCTTTGTTATGGACCACTCGTTATTTAAAAAAAAAAATTGGAAACCCGATTTTGGGGTAAACAAGTGCTTGAGCTATTGACAAAAAACCAGGAACGCAATGCTTGCAAGATATAAGCAAAATAAAAATGGACATGGACACTTTTGCATCTCTTTTTGCCGATGGACACTTTTGCATGCAACTGTAATGGACATGGACAGTTTTGAAACAGACTAGAGACTATGTGAGGAGAAGACATGTGATGATCATAAATCTAAATTTTTGTATTCAATTTTTAATTTATGGAATGAAGATAAATCTAAATTTGTGCATTTTTTTAAAACGTACATGGTGTAATATCTGACAATCTGCCACGCACTTAGTACATCATACCTGGAACAATGTCTTGATCCTCTCCTGCTAGCCTAATAAGTTCTTGTACTATAACAGAGAGTTAATCTCCCTCCAGGACTCACCAGAGTGTTTCTCGAGGAGATTTGAAACATTTCCCAGTTATTTTTCATAAATGGTCACGGCAGAGTATGTTAAGCAGTCCGGGTTTACCTGTTTATAGTGTATTCCCCGTTTGCATACACTCATTGGATCATTGATGTCAGACCTATAATTAGGCTCCCCTTGGATGTGAATTACATTCTGTGAATTACGGATGATGATCACTCTTTCTACTTTTGTTATCTGGAAGGGGAACGATGCTGCGGATTGGATGACGTTTTGAATGGCCCTTTCCAGTCATCTATCTCCCAGTCTCTCCCTAGTTTGTGGAGGGTCCCATACTCTTCCAAGATGCTATGGTTGAAACTATCGTTTCTCGTTTCTGCAGTTGCCTTTTGATGAGCCCAATCATTCTATCGGAAGGCATGAATAAATATCCAGTAATGGGATAATTCACTTCTATTTTGTTGACGCTAGTTGAGTGTTTGTACATCCAGTGACACAGCATCTAGGCAACTATTGTGTTTTTATTTTGCCCAGGGCACCCATCGGCAATTAAGCCCAAAGTTTGTATGTTGTTCATGTCTGTATGGCATAAACAGTGGTAGAGAGCTGAGCATATTTAATTTGACCCTTTCTTACCTTCGCTCTCAAGCCATGTGTACATGAAGACATTATTAGTGGTAAACCTTGATTTGAAGAGGAACATACTATAATGGCAAGATTATATAGGTATAATTGCCTACTGTAATAGACACTCTGATCAGATATTTTAATTCCTTTGGCAGTCGAAATACATGGGCAGAAATTGTCTCGCATTTCCTTCAGCGATAAATAGAAACAACTTGCTTCACTGATCTTCACGGCGTACTCGCTTCCTAGAACGGTCAGGTGTTGTTTCCGCAATGCCTAGATCAACATTACTGACATGTTTCATATTTATTGTGACGAAAACAGTGCGTATAACTTTCAGCATAAACTTTAAAACACACACAAGGGCTCAATGTTTACATACATAAGACGGCCATCTTGTATTAGTCATCTGATTTCAATCTTCATTGCGATTGGTGGAAAGGGACAAGGCAAGTTTTGAGCCTCACTTACGTTTGGACATGGACAGTTTTGAATCCAACCACACTTTTCGAGAGCTGGTATTCATAGGAGATGGACAGTTTTGAGCATAAATAGCATTTCAGGCATGTGTAATAAGTCTAGCTATACACTCCAGTGTTGCCAACTCATTTTTTTTGAAAAGTGGACATGGACAGTTTTGCATCTAGGCAACTCATGTATAGATCTTGTTTCCGTTATTCCTCATATTTGGCATGTGCGATAACTATATAAATGTAGACATCAGTGCTAAAGATCAGCTCCGATAGTGAAGAGGAAAATGTGGACATCAGTTACAATGTGACAAACGAAGTCCAAGAGATTAGTGGTTTTTGAACATATGGACCCATTTTCTGCGGCATTTTACTGCGATGGCTACTGTAGTCTATTCCCAGCCGGATATTATTGGGCGAAGAGGCTTCTGTGTCCAGCAACGCAACACAAACATCAACAACAATATGCAAATCAAGGCCCAAGCGCCCGATTACAGTGTATATAAATGTATTATTTCTTTCCTTTGTGTATGGCTATTTAGCTGCAATAAATATATTACCTGAAGAGAGCTCTATGTCTCCCGATGAACACACAATCAAGATTGGTATACGTACTTACAAAGGAAACATATCACATCGAGGACATAAAACATAGACATTTATTACCATCCACACGACAAAGCACGGAGATTCTGAAGGAAAGAAGAAAGAAGTGCGAAGAAATATGGCCGGAATTCTACAGGGCCGTGGAGAGCGGCGACGGGCCCTGGGGCTGGAATCTCCCGGGCCCCCCTTTATAACCAAACTCTGTAAAATTAATTTATAATCCTCGTAAATTTGCACAAACAGAGTTTGCGCATTTTTTTGCACAAAATGGTAATTGCGAAATCAATTACAAGAACATAAAAAAACAGCAAGCAATAATAATAATAATAATAATAATAATTGTAGCATGCTGAACTGCTATTCCCAAGATTTAAGTCCGGCCGAAATCGTCGGATTTTTAAAATGAGTGTTTTGGTTGAACGGCGATCACACATCACTGTACATTAAACAAAGCAAAATATATTTTCATATTAACCACAGGTATACTCATACGTAAGTCAAGTTATTTATTATGTGCTATGAATAGATTGCAGCTGATCAGTGATTGTTTTCACAAAGATTATGGGGGAGTAGACACACCGGGGATCTGGGGGTATGAAATATCACCAAGCTCCAAGTGGGGTCCGGGGATCCTTCTCCGGAAAATATTGCAAAAATTAGATCCAAATTAATGAGTTATAGGCCATTTGGGTGATTATATTTTTGATATTTTGGAGTAAGAATTTGGTGACCATTGACATTTAGTGGCTATAGAAAACACTATCCGATATTGAAGTAAAAGCTCTCGCACCTTCAAGTAAGACCCCCACGGTGTAGCTCACCAAGTCTGCAGATCAGAGGTTTGAATCCCAGTGCTGACAGAAGCTACCCTGAGTGTGGTTTTCCACACTCCCTCCAGACGAATGCTGGGATAGTACCTTATTTCAAGTCCAGAGACACCTACCCTACTCTTAACCCTAATAATTACAGTAATAGTCGCGACGGCCAACGCATTCCCACTTTTCCCTGTCGGCAACTAAGAATACGGCATGCGATTGATCATGTCACAGAGGCCATAGCACAGCACAGTGTATACCCTGCTTTCGTCCAGCAGATGGTTTTAAGAGGGTCTAAGTTTCTACTCTCCAACACAAATAGTTACAACAATGTTGCCAATACACCTCTCTAATTATACAACTACCACTAACCTCCCCTTCAGTCTACACAATTCGCACGTTTCTTGGTTTTCTATTTTGTTCGCTGTTTGAGAATCTTATAATATTTACTTCATTAATATTTGTGAAAACTACTGCTTTACAGTCAACTTCAATCATGTGGAGGCCTTCAGAAACAACCCGAAGAATTAACGCGTCAGCAAATACTGAATTATATCTACGGTACAGAACTAGTTAGGGGCGTGGTGGCTCAGCGGTCTAGCTGTGTGCCTCTCACCAAGGCGGACCGGGTTCGATTCCCGGTCAATGCATGTGAGATTTTCGATGTGAAATGCCATGTCCTGTGGTTCGGATTCCACGTAAAACGGAGGTCCCGTGGCTTATGATCGCGAGATTAACGGTCACGTTAAACTACAAGCTTCCTTCCTTTTTACAGTACTAGTTAATGCAAACGATTCCCAACCGAGCGCCAATGGTTCATTGCCCACCAGTGGTACGAGACCTACTTGCTACCAAGTACACGGGTTAAATGTCACAAGCCCTAAATGAATTAACAACAGTAACGACAAATAGGCCTATTATCATCTGTTGAGCAAGACTACGAATGACACCGCAGTCGGGAAGCCGAATTCTGCATTCCTGCCGCGGCTTCGTCAGGACCCGTTATATATAGAGTTATAGATAAAGAGAGCAACTCATTTTATTTGAAACGGTACTGGGACGTTAAAGCGTACCGTGAAAGGGCTTGATTCGCAAAGGAAAATATATCTTCGCGTCCTGAAAAATAAGTGCTTTGCAGATCGATGCCGCTCTTTGGAATAAACGGCGTAGAAATGTCCAATAATAATAACAGCCACTGCACCAGCTCAAATCAAAATTGTATTTATATTAATATTCGACAATACTTCGTCTTAATTTTCTTCTAAATTAAGCAGAGTTCAAATATTTGGTCTTAGAAAAATCTGCGCGGTTGCCTACATGTATTATATTAATTTCTCCATCGCCATGCATACCACAGACGTTACTTATCGCTGTTTTAAGGGGCGGAACAGCTAGGCCATCCACCTCTACCACTGACGTTACTTATTGTTGTTTTAAGGGGTGGAACAGCTCCGGTAGGTCATCTGCCCTTACCACTGACGTTCCATGAGAGGAATTGGAAAACAAAGTTGAGTGGTTCTGTGCCCTAGCTTAATTGTCATTTTTCTCCTGGTTAATTAAACACTCAGTCCAGAAAAATACTGGAATGTTACCTTAGTATAAGTCTTTGGATACATTCTCCAACTCTAGTGCCAATAGTAATATAGATTTTCAATAAGTCCCTTAATCAGAAGTGATTTGGCGCACGAACCCAAGTTCCTAGGAATGTTGATCGTATTGAATAGACCAGTTATAATAATAATTATACTGCTCCTAAACATATAGATTATTCAAATCTTAGCATTGTTTTCTCAATTCAGTATACGAGAAGTTGAACAATTTGGCATGCATTTCTTTTATCTACATTTGACCAACAGAATCATCCCACCCTTTCGCAAGATATTTAGCCAGCAATGATAAGTTTTCACATAGTGCGAACGTGACTTACTAAGGGTAGATGACCTTGCTGTTCCGCCCCTTAAATCAAAAATAACTATAAAGTGAATTACTGTGTGGACGCTACTTTAAAATGTATTTTACATACCCGCCTGCACGGCATACGATACGTCTAGTTAGACAGTATATTCATTTCAGACACTATCACCTCTAAATATCTAAGCTCGACGTGAGATAGCTGACCAAACACACCAGGGCAGTCCAGGCTCTCGTGGCCTTGGCGAAATAAGTGAAGGGATGAGAAAGTTATTTGAAGGTTTGGTGCATAAGCAGAATAAGCTCAATTTAGAATAATGGAATGCTCTCTCTATCATCATCATCAAGTATCTACTCCAGTTTCCAGCGTGTGGTTTACGAACGCTCTCCAGTTTAGTCGATTCATGTACCACTGCTTCTTCAAGACTTCATCCCAGTCGATTCCCTTGGATGTGATATCTTCCTTCACTTGGTCCAGCCATCTCCTCCTAGGTCTTCCAACAGATCTCTTTCCAGTAATCTCAGTATGTAACCATTGTTTATCAAATCTTCCTTCTGTCATACGTTTGACGTGACCAAACCATCGCAAACGTGCCCTAGTTATGGTCTCCTTCAGGGACTGATTTATTCCAGCTTGTTCTCTTATCTTCTCATTTCTTACTTTGTCCTTCCTAGTTTTTTGAAACATGCTTCTTAGAAACTTCATTTCTGAAGTCTGCTGTCATCTACGGTATTTGGTAGTGGTGCATGTTTCCAACCCCTAAGTCAATATAGGGACAAAGTATGTTTGAAACAGAGTTTGTTTTGATATTAGTGTCACTTGCTTATTCCAGAGTAGATATCGAACTTGCTGATAGAATTGACTTGATTTCTGAATACGGTTATGCTCTCTCTTTCTTCAGGTATATTCTGACAACAATATATTGCGAATCCCCATCGCCTAAGTTGACCACTTTGAGACAGTTGTTCTTCCCACAAGCGCTTTGTAATGGAAAATATTGTCCACTTGACAGAATAAGTTTTTCAATCCCTGTAACATTGTTCACAGACAGTTTACTGTACTCACTAAATGATTTCCAGCAGCAATTTCAAGTCACATAAAGGCAATAATAAATCAATGCCTGATCGGGCCCATCGTCCTAGGACTCCGGGCCCCCTGGGAGGGCCGGGCCCCGGGGCACCAGCCCTGCCTGTCCCCCCCCCCCCCTCTCGACGTGCCTGGAATTCTATACAACTGACGCAATGATGGAGAGGAAATGGACGGAACCAAACCAGGAGCTACGACATGTGCTAACAAGAATGGCCGTACATAGGTTCCATCACAAACTCTGTGCGACGGCACGCTACCATGAAGCATAAAGAATAGAATAAAAAGTGTGATCTCTTCTCCCTCAATAGCATGTAATGAATACGGATCGGATTGGCACTCGCCGCTACGCAGCGCTACAGTCGAATTGAGATTGTTGATTTCCACATATGTTTATGTGCGATATATTAAGTATTTAATCGGTCGGAGTGTTTTGGTGGTGTTCCGTGCAAACGTTTATTGATATACAAGTGCTTACACTATTACTTCATAGTATTAATACCTGAAATGCTATTGTAGGAAGCATTAACTGAAATGGAATTTAATTTCTTGTCGTGTGTTGACGTTATCCTCGTGTGTTAATTTTATTGTTATTTAATGTAAGTAAACAGCAGTTTAGCCCTTACATTTTCATGAGTGCTTAATGTGAGTAATGAAGATGCCTTGCTGTTTTGTACCAGGATGCAGATCTGGCTATGGGGACTGTAAAGAGGTCAGACGGTTTTTCAAACCTCCTAAAGATAAAGAACGTTTTATCAAGTGCAAAGGGGCCATACCAGGGAAGGATAGGGAACTTACTGAAAAGTCCTACATCTGTGATGTTCACTTTTCAGAAGATTTAGTTGTTAAATTTGACAAATTTGTGATAGGAAGTAATACTTCTCCCAAGAACCAACTGGCGATTGAAAGACTATTCTGTTCCACATATATTTCCTAATTTGCCTAACTATTTGTCCAGTATGGTGTAAATAAGAATGCTCTTGATGCCATTAAAGATTACCGGTACTTCTGAGAAGAAAGGGATGAGAATAAAACGACAATGAGTTTAAAAACATATATCTACCGTATTGCTGAAGGGGGCGTGATCAGTTTTAGGCAATAGCCTACTCTAAGAAGGGGTCATGACTGTGCCTTCTATGTCTGTTAAATGTTAAGTGCTTCTGAAATGATGGTAGTTTATTGAGTTTGGTGTTTGTGGAGTGAAATTTATGGGTATAATTGTTTTTTGTAATATTCTAAGGTTAAGTTGAAGGAGCCGTGATCGGGTTTAGGCAATAGCCTACTCTATGAAGGAGTCATGACTCATGACTATGCCTTCTATGTCTGTTTAATGTTAAGTTCTTTTGAAATTATGGTAGTTTACTGATTTTGGTGATTGTGGAGTGAAATTTATGGTTATTATTGAGTTTTATAGTAATCTACGGTAAAGTTGAAAGTTGCGTTCGTACGTTTTTTTTTGCTGTGTTGCAAGTCTGTTAAGGGAATGTAAAATGTGTAACAATGTGAAGAAATCCTTTCTGATAGCGAGGTTAATTTTTCCGTTCTTTTTTTTAATTTACCGATAGCTGGCAAAACTAATTGCATTTTGAACTTGCTCTCTGTCTTCGCTTATTGTCGAAACTGGACTATTACAGGAGATGACTTATTAAATTATAATTGGGCACAGTAAAGTAAGTGGTGATGTCGAACTTATTAGCGCCTATGAGGATATCTTGCGGTGTTTTAACATGTAAAACAGGTCGCAAGGTTTTAAAAGCGCCACTGCTAACTTACATCACAGATCGGAGCCAGCGCTGCGCTGCGGCGGACCAGGCATAGCATAACGAGCAGAATAAGAAGCATTGGCGCTTACGAGACTTAAAACCTTGTGACCTGTTTTACATGTTAAAACACCGCAAGATATCCTCATAGGCGCTAATAAGTTCGACATCTACTCTTACTTTACTGTGCCCAATTATAATTTAATAAGTCGTATCCTGTAATAGTCCAGTTTCGACAATAAGCGAAGACAAAGAGCAAGTTCAAAACGCAATTAGTTTTGCGTTTGCCAGCTATCAGTACCGTAAATTAAAAAAAAAAGAACGGAAAAATGAACCTCGCTATCAGAAAGGATTTCTTCACATTGTTACACATTTTACATTCCCAACAGACTTGCAACACAACCAAAAATAAAAATTAAAAAAATAAACAGTACGAACGCAACTCGCGTAGGGCATTGACATTCAAAAGGAATATTACCTGAAATAAACAGGAACAATAAGAGAGAATATAATTCGCAGCGGAAAGTGAAACACATAATTCAAATTTTTAATAATAATAATAATAACACAATAATAACAAAACTGAGGAGTCATAATCTTTCTTTTAATTCTTAACTTCAGTTCGATAACTTAGAAAATTTCCTGGTAGATTTTGACATTTTCCCTGATCTCAGTTCCTTCCGGAGTTCCTTCATCTTGAAGTAGAAACGACACTTCATGTAGTGAAAGATCAGTTTTGGTACAGTCTCAATTGCATGTTGCTCATTACACCCCAAGCCTGAAGGTTGAATTGTAATGTTCTCCATGTTCTCCAAGCAATCATAAAACAAGTCACCCTAGAAACCAGAGGGAGATGAGAGGTGGGCACTTATTGTCTCTTCTGCCTGAAGCAAGACATTAAATAATGCCTCTGAAGGGTGGCATAACTAGTTTTGTCCCACTTGAGAGCCATAGTTCTGTAAGTTTGTAAAGAGGGCAAAAGAATTAGTTGTTACTGCTGATGTCTTGATAACATTAACACAGGAAACACCCTTCAGAATTCTGGGGGCCTGATGTACAATATAACCGGCTAAATTGTAAACCAAACATCTTTTAACACTACCAAGGGCACTGACGGATGGATTTTCTCCCTGCACTGAAAGACTTTCACAACCACTTTCAAAAACAATCTTTTCCTCTAAACTGCCCAACACTGATGCTTTTATGTCCCTATTTTCCTTCTCAGTCTTCTTTGCTAGAATTCTGATCTGGTTGACATATGATGTTAAGGAGCATTCTGTCTTTAGTTCACAATTCCCTCCTTTTGATAAAACATTTTTTACTGGAACATAAATAGATTGCAACATGTGTAAGTGCAAGAAATCAACTGTTGAAGGATGGTCATCACATGTCAATGATCGCATGATGCCAAAATGTCTCTCTAGTGTATCCTGATTAAATTTGCATGTCAATACATAGTTTAAACCTTGACTCCAAAAATAAACAGCAATTTCCAGTGTGCTCTGAATAGTAACTCTCAATGATTCTAATGTTCTGTTGGAAGCAAAAGTACTATCTGAATTATCTAGAATTACAGACATGTCTAGTAAAATTTTATGATGTTTAGAATCTTTTCTCAATGCAAATGATGGTGTGGTGGAATTTAAAGCATCGGCCATATCATTCAACACCTGCGTGAATCTTTCAGTCGCTTCACTCTCTTCAAAACCTGGAATGCCAGTTTCTCTAAAAAACAATGTAAGGCCTTTGCCATGCTAGTGCTAAATAACTGAAAGGCAAGTCGGGCGGATGAGTTCTGATGAATTTTCAGTATTATACACAAGTTCATAAAAGCGATAGTCCACTGTGTCTGTATCAAACACGACAGCACGCTTGTCATGGAAGTGGTTGCGTATACCTTTTAAAATATGTACTGCGTCTGAAAAAGCCCATACTTTCCTACCTCCATCAACAGGGTTAAACAACACTTAACATATCCTTTCTTTCCTGATATTTGTGAATGCCTCCAGGCCTGTTTGTTTGATTGTCTGACATCACATGTGAACCCTACCACTTTACACCCTGCCTGTTCAAGTTGGTTTATAATTTGTACTAATATTTTAGCGAAAAGCTCTCCAGGAGTAGCATTTTTACTAGCAAAGACAGCAACTGGTTGCACCCAACTGTGTAAGAGAGGTACAAACATAAAAACAAGGGCATGGTCAGCCAACACATTACACTGGTCTTCAGGTGTTACATTACCGAAGTCCACAAATTCATCTATGAACAAAGAGGACCAATTAAATTGTACATCTTCTCTTAGCTTCACCTCATCAAAAATGACAATCCCTGTCTTTTTATTCTCATCCCTTTCTTCACTGAAGTAGTCTTTAATGGCATCAAGAGCATTTTTATTTGCACCATATGAGCATTTTAAACCCTATAACAACCTCCTTAAATGCACCTCAGATGGAAGGGGCAGCAAACCATGTTTCTGGCAATTTCTATAACCCTTGGGTGATTTTATGTGTAGCAAAAAACTATCTAAAAGAAACTCACTGTCATACCTCATACCTTTGGGGTTCTTTTTCTGACACTTTTGCAACATAGTGTCCACAATAACTTTTTGTTTCCTAGATAGCCCTTCTTTACACTGACAGACACCTTGTCCTGAAAGTCTGTGTTTCATCCTACCAAGTTCACTTTGCAGAACAGAAACTTTAGCCTTTTCTAACTTAATCGTTTTGTGTGCCCTAGCCAACTTCCGTTTTATGTTCCTTAATTGTTGTTTTAATTCTAACACTTCAGATTGAGAATCGTCGGATATAGGCATGTTGGAAAACTGGATATTGCTGTTGTCACAAGCGGATTCAGAATCAAATTTCGAACATTTGGGGGGTGTCTTTGCCAGAAGATTATCTGACGATTTTCTTTTTTGGGGAGATTTCCTTCGAGTTACAGCACTGGACAAATACTTAGGCAAATAAGGAAATATATGTGGAACAGAATAGTCTTTCAATCGCCAGTTGGTTCTTGGGAGAAGTACTTCTTTCCCTTCTATCACAAATTTGTCAAATTTAACAATTAAATCTTCTGAAAAGTGAGCATCACAGATGTAGGACTTTTCAGTAAGTTCCCTATCCTTCCTTGGTATGGCCCTTTTCCACTTGATAAAACGTTCCTTATCTTTAGGGGGTTTGAAAACCCGTCTTACCACTTTACATTCCCCATAGCCAGATCTGCATCCTGGTACAAAATAACAAGGCATCTTCACTACTCACATTAAGCACTCATGAAAATGTAAGGGCTAAACTGCTGTTTACTTGCATTAAATAACAATAAAATTAACACACGAAGATAACCTCAACACACGACAAGAAATTAAATTCCCTTTCAGTTAATGCTTCTTACAATAGCATTTCAGGTAATTATACTATGAGATAATTGTGTAAGCACTTGTATATCAATAAAAGTTTGTACAGAACTCCACCAAAACACTCCGACCGATTAAATACTTAATATATCGCACATAAACATATAAACATACGTGGAAATCAACGATCACAAATCGACTGAAGCGCTGCGTAGCGGCGAGTGCCTACCCGATCCGTATTCATTACGTGCTATTGAGGGAGAAGAGATCACACTTCTTATTCTACTCGTTATGCATGAAGTAAAAGCTGAAGACTGCAAGTGTACACTATGGGCGTGTTTCTATCTCCCAAAATTTTAATAATGGCACCCCGTGGCGTTAACGAACAGCTGATCCGAAATCTCAAGTTAAAACGCAATGAGAGTGAAACGCGAATTATGATCCGCGTCATCCTGGCTTGTTATTGGCTGGCAATTATTACCAGCCATTGGCTGCCCGCGGGTTTGTTTACAATTATCACCAACATGGAGCGAGAGGAATAGATTTCTACATCAATTAAATTGCTAGAAATCTATTCCAGTTCATGACAGTATGAAGTGCAAATCACTTATTGATGAGGAATTGTATGTGCGTTTATATTTAAATTGAAGCGTGACACTGTTCATCAAAATTTGTGAAAATAAAAAGTACAAATCAACACTCTTGCCAATCAACTTAAAATTTCTACTACTTTGGATGTAATAGATGTAAATCAATTGGCTGTCGTTTCCACCAGTTTTATTCATCAGTTCGAAATACATTCAGCACAACCTTTTGTGCACTATAAAACTACATTATAGACCATTACATATTGATGTTGCTGTCTGCTTATATTTACCAATTTCATGACATGTAATTTGTAGGTTATGCCTAATAAGGCATATAATTTAAGTGGCCGTTTGTAATGTGAAGTCCTTACTGTATTTATGTACAAATATTATGGTTTAACTAATGAAGCAAGGATTAAAAGGGCAGTTTGCACTGCCACCCTTTTTTTGTTTAAATATTGATATGTAGTTTCTCAGTCTGGTAACTTCTTGGATTTGCTTGAGATAGATTTATAGTAATATACTACCTTATTAACCTGCAGGCTGAGTTTTTTTTAAACATGCCCAGGTGCATACAGTAGCACAAGACCTACTGCAGGCTATGTCGATCCTAAATGTAGGCCTATTATAGTGCTCATGTCAAAGGTCGTCCTAAAGTTTTAACTATTGAGACTTGATTTGCATCGAAGATAATTTCAGCCGAGTCTGGCAAGGCTTCATAAACTTGGGCGTGACTTCACATTTTCATTTTTCCTATACAGCTTTTGATACCAACCACTTAAATCACAGTATTTCAAGATTTGCTCTCATTAAACATCACCAACACTTTTTTTTCCCCCTGGTGGTGGGCTGTATTGGAGTCTACAGAAAATAAAGTTGAGAAATAAAAATACATCTTAGGTTTCCATGACGCAGTTGCATTTTATCCTACTATATCTCCACTCAATATACCAATCCTACCAATGTTTCCTAATTCCTCATGCTGCATAAATAAACATGACAGATTACAGCATTAGCAATGATGACAGTAATTTATGAATTGTTAAAATGTTTTTAAAAGATGCATAGAGGCTTGATAAATCCTGTATCATCAAACCATTTAAACATTCCCACAGAGCTCTAATCAGAAGCTCATTTTATGTGCAACAGGTATGTAAAATAAACCTCCCTCCCAATAACTTGTAGGCCTAACCTGATAGATAGATAGATAGATTTTTATTAATTCCATTTGATCAAAAACATGCATTCAATATATTTTTGAACATAATCCATGTTAAGAGCTGTTTTTTGGTTGACAGGAAAACCTATCATTTAAAATCTTGCATATACCGGTAGGCTACTAATCATATTAAGGTGCAATTAACTAGGGCAATTTTAAAAATCATGGCTATCAACTACTGATTTAAATATTCCAGACATCTTTCTTAACTCCACTTTTACTGACAGCATGTAAGTCCTTACTACTGTCTTTCAAGCCATTGACCAGTTGTTTTTTTTCATGAGGAACCATTTTAGTCATTCTTCTCTATGTGAAATACAGTTGATGACAACTGCCTGGAAGACTCAGGTGTTTTTTCTTGTGTCGCTTCTCTGGTTGCCTATGACACTACCTAATTATTAACAGAATGTTTCATTGAATTGTTGTATCCAATTGACCAACTGGTAATATATTATGGTTTGCTTTAATATTCCTATGATACACTTTTAGATCTCATATATTAATTAAATATACAACAACATAGGCTGAAATGTTGAACCAATCTCCCATTCCCTAACACTCCCAACTAATGGGACATAAGCTACCTAGTGGTTGGTCTCACAGTGCTTCCATCTACATGTACCGTACTAGGTCTAGTAGTACCATAGGTATTGTGACTGTTTCTCCAACTCCGTCAAGGAAACTAATTCTGAACTAAGATCTGGAATGGGGTACACTGTCCCTCGAGGGCAATCAAGGACAACTTGAATCATTCAAGTGATTTTTCTATTTCATTTTACCAACTAACCAGGTGCCTGGAAATGCTAGTGAAGGAGGCAGCTAAGTAGGCTAGCCTACTGGTATTCACCATTCAGAGAACATTCTCAGCGACTTGTCTATGCATAGGCCTATGACACAATTTTCAGAAATTGATACAGTAGTCACTGAACACTAATGGTGCCCAGTACGCACAGCTTAGCATAGGACGGAGTGGATTCCAGCCACAGATTAACTTATGATCTGTCAACGGGTTTTCAAACAAATTGAGCACACACCCAAGTACAGGGGTCTTGACCATGATGTTCCAAGCCTCTAAATGAAACACTCCTCTTTAAGACTCTGGTCTTGCATCCATGGTCGATCAAAATTCTCCTGATCTGTGTTCTCAAGTTTCTGATGGTTATGGACATTATTTTTATCCTGATACATGCCCTATTCTTAATTAGTTCAGCATAAGATCATTGAATCCCTTAAGAAAAATAGGGAACATCCATGTGTTATTTGACCATAGGAAAGGGAGAATATAAAAAACTGAACCTCTAGGGACATTGATGCAGATGACTCCGAGTAAGTAGGCTAGATCAAAATGAACATGTTTCAGTGTTGCCTTAATAAAGGTTGATAACTTTCTACCGTTCAACATGAATAGGCCTATATTGGATGGGAAATATTTTTATTATTTGCAGAGATTACAAGGATGACTTGTTGATGTATCGTTATTTTGTTAAGCGAACATAAGTTCCAAGTCCATATCGTGTTGGAACCCATATTTCAGTGCTGCCTTAGTAAACGAAATATTCAATGTCTTTCAGTCGGTCAACACGGTTGCACGTAATGGTAATGATAATGAGCATTATTCCAAAAACCAGGAAAAAAAACTGTAGGCTACATGCAGACCCAACTTGTCAAATCAATCATGCCTACAAGACAACAAAAATGCTCTATGAAAAACTATTAAAACCCCATAATAGTAGTCAAAAATAATCTCAAACCACCGCCACTATTTCGCGAAGGTGCAGAAAAATCTTACTATAGTACAGCTATTCGTAATAGTTGCTACTGTTGTGATTAAACCGGTACTGAGTGATAGGCCCCCGAAATATAACTATTTATCTTAATGTCTACAAAATAACGAGATTGCCAAAAAACCACAAATCTATAGAAGGCAACACTAAAAATGGCTTATCTAATCCACCCACCCTTCACCAACATTATTAATATTTGTAATTTAAGTAACTTAGGTTATATTAAATTGAGGTTAATGGCGGATTTGATTGCGGCTGTGTGGCGGGAAGGACCCAATAAGTGCTCAGCCAATCAGGGACGTTTTGATTGGAGACCATGCTCGGAAAAAATTTAGATCGTTTTGATTCTCAGGGCTTCGTTAAGCCCCCACCCTAGGCCGTCATCGTGTCCAAAATGGCGGCTTAACGAACACGTCGGGGTGCCATTATTAAAATTTTGGGAGATAGAAACACAGCCTATGTGGTGAGAGCTGTGAACGTTATCACATAGAAAAGTGCATTAAGAGAACTAAAACAGTGACTGAATACAGCAAAGAAACTTCATGACAATTTCTTGACGATAAAATTATTTTGGTATTATTGCATAATTATGAATGTAATGTATATTTAGGAATGCAACAATGGCTATTTGGCTGCAATAAATTTAATTCAATGTATTATCATAACGAATAGAATAAGAAGTGATATCACTGGCCTAGTACGCCTGGTCCGCCGCAGCGCAGCGCTGGCTCCAATCTGTGATGTAAGTTAGCATTGGCGCTTACGAGACTTAAAACCTTGTGACCTGTATTACATGTTAAAACACCGCAAGATATCCTCATAGGCACTAAAAAGTTCGACATATCCACTTACTTTACTGTGCCCAATTATAATTTAATAAGTCGTCTCCTGTAATAGTCCAGTTTCAACAATAAGCGAAGACAGAGAGCAAGTTCAAAATGCAACTAGTTTTGCCAGCTATCGGTAAATTAAAAAAAGAACGGAAAAATTAACCTCGCCATCAGAAAGGATTTCTTCACATTGTTACACATTTTACATTCCTTTAACAGACTTGCAACACAGAAAAAAGCCGTACGAACGCAACTTTCAACTTTACCGTAGATTATTATAAAATTCAATAATAACCATAAATGTCACTCCACAAACACCAAAATCAGTAAACTACCATCATTTCAGAAGAACTTAACATTAAACAGACATAAAAGACATAGTCATGACCCCTTCATAGAGTAGGCTATTGTCTAAAACTGATCACGCCTCCTGCAGCATTACGGTATATATATGTTTTTTAACTCATTGTCTTTTTATCCTCATCCCTTTCTTCACAGAAGTAGTCTTTAATGGCATCAAGAGCATATTTATTTACACCATACTGGACAAATACTTAGGCAAATTAGGAAATATATGTGGGACAGAATAGTCTTTCAATCACCAGTTGGTTCTTGGGAGAAGTAATACTTCCTTCCCTTCTATCACAAATTTGTCAAATTTAACAATTAAATCTTCTGAAAAGTGAGCATCACAGATGTAGGACTTTTCAGTAAGTTCCCTATCCTTCCCTGGTATGACCCCTTTGCACTTGATAAAACGTTCCTTATCTTTAGGGGGTTTGAAAAATCGTCTGACCTCTTTACAGTCCCCATAGCTAGATCTACATCCTGGTACAACAGAGCAAGGCATGTTCACTACTCAAATTAAGCACTCGTGAAAATGTAAGGGCTAAACTACTGTTTACTTACATTAAATAACAATAAAATTAACACACGAAGATAACCTCAACACACGACAAGAAATTACATTCCATTTCAGTTAATGCTTCCTACAATAGCATTTCAGGTATTAATACTATGAAGTAATAGTGTAAGCACTTGTATATCAATAAACGTTTGCACAGAACACCACCAAAACACTCCGACCGATTAAATACTTACTATTTCGCACATAAACACATAAACATATGTGGAAATCAGCAATCTCAAGTCGACTGTAGCGCTGCGTAGCGGCGAGAGCCAACCCGATCCGTATTCATTACATGCTATCGAGGGAGAAGAGATCACACTTTATATTCTATTCGTTATGGTATTATAATAAAATGCTGGTTGGTTGGTTCCTTAGTTTAGGGGCTGCGACAACGCGGTCATGTAGCCCCGTGTACTTTGGGTGTGTGTAGAATCTGTCTGATAACCGGTGTTAATTGTGATGACTGTATTAGTGTGTGTATCTGTTTTTTAATTCAAGTAGGGACTGCAACTTTGAATTTTCAAATAGTTCCTACTTTTGCCGCCAAACGCCACCGTCAACGACTACTAGTTCAGAACTAGCTACTAGACGCCACCGCAGTCGGCTCTTGGCAACGAACGTAGCAACCTAAGAGCGTTGTTTACATTCTTAACCTATCCAATTTAGTTTCACACAGGTGTAATTAGTGGAAAGATCTTTAACATGCCATAAATCTATGACATGGGACCGCCGGCTTTACTTCCCCTCCGAAGGAAGGCATACTGAGGGATTTTTAACGCTCTTAAAAAATCCGACGGCTTCGGCCGGGTTTGAACCCGCTATCTTGGGCATAGAAGCTCAGCATGCTACCAACTACGCCACCGAAGCCGCTAATAAAATGCTATAGAAGCTATTGGGTGAAGTGTTGCTGCTGTGCCTAGTAACATAAATCGAAGAGGAAGAAGAAGAAGAAGGCTGGAATGAGATGGAATTGTCCGGATGAAATTTGTTATGTTTTTAATGATAAAAACACAGGGAAATAATTTTAATTTGAAGACCTGTGTGGGTGTTTAATTGAAAAGAGTGTGCCGGTATTGTGTAAGCGGGAAAGAATGTCACGCAAACCAATTATGGCTGAACATCCTGCATCTGTGATACGTAAATTTAGCGAACCGGTAGCTCGGTTCAATGGAAAAATCAATGGTGTTGAGGGAAAAACACCATTTCTCATTGGAGTTGCAGGAGGTACTGCGAGTGGGAAAGTAAGTTATAAGTGTGTATTATTCAATTTGCAATAGCTATGCAGCAAATCGATGTTGCCCTGGCATAAATCGGGAAAGAATGTAGTGGAGGATATCTTTCATTCTCCAGACTATGACAGCATTAAATGAAACTCTTATAAAAATTTTCAAACTCGACCATCCCGTACTTATTTGCCCAGCTAGACTTTAACATTTGAGTGTAACTGGCCTTCTAGTACCGCCTTTCTTGCGCAGTTGGCCAGTTTGGTTTTCGTTTTAACCTTTCATATCACTTTTATAATAAAGACTGCCTGCAGAGTTTTAGAATTCTTGCACTGTGGCTTGCTGCTTAACCCTTAGCTACACGCATCTCTTTCACTAACATTCGTACACGCTAGCGGCATTTCATGCCGCAATATATTTTTTCATTCTTTTTCGTAATTTAGTGTCTTGCTAAAGGGCTAAAATTGATTTGTATGGAGAATTATGCAGAACCTTTGAGAATACATTGCAAAAATCTTATCATTATGTATTAAATTCTCATTAATAAAATATATTGTTGGGAGGGATGGGATAAGGACATATTTACTATTCATACTTAATGTAATTAAAAATTCTTATAAACATTTATTGGACAACGAAGAAAAAATAATAATGTTAGCACACAAAAGAGATATTGAGAATTAGGTTGTAGTATATATCCCGAGTCCCGGGGTTTAGTGAGCTTTTGGTGATCTCAATGACGTCACCTATGACGTGGTAAATGTACTTACCTGATTGGTGAGTTGAAATTCATTATCTCGATTTTGATTGGCTTGGAAAAGGACACTTTCTGTTAATTTACAGTACGAAATAACATACAGTGCCTAAATACACAAAATAACTCTGCACGTGGACTTAAAAATCGATTAGATCGTCCTCAACCAGTGACCCTTCTTGCTCATCAAGTACTTGGAGCAACCTTTCAGCTCCTGTTGTTGACAGCCATGTCGAAACCTTTAAACAGAAGTCAAGCGTGCTGACTAGACTATGTGCTGACATCGATAATAATGATAGAAGCATAGAAAGAAACAACAAAGGTAAAATAAGTTAAATACTTACATTATTTCACAACGCTGATTCCAGCCAGTTGTTACACGCTAGCGGTACGGAATGCCGCATTCGCGCACCTCGCACTTTGATAACCTGTCTCAGTCTAACTGGGAACCAGACAGGCTCCGAACCTATCCCCTACCCTGCAGCACATGTCGAACAAAGGATATAGCGGGCGATCTCACAGAACTCGTAAGTGTTTACCACGTCAAACAAAATTTTGCAAAAAAGCGGCACTGAGTGCCGCTTAGCGTGTATCTAAGGGCTAATCATTACTAAAAGGTCTTAAGTATTGCATACTACTGGTAAATACAGTCTATCTCATAGTCTCTTGCATATTAGATACCGTACCGGTACTGGTAAATACAGTCTATTTCATAGGTTATGGTGTTGTTTGAGGGTATTGTTATTTCTAGTTGATGGGCAGATTGTAAAATTTGTTTAATAAGAATCTTAGCCTTTTTCATGTTGAGGTACTGATTAATTCTGAATGAGACCAGAACGTGGCTTACGGTATACACTTGCATCAGACGTCACCGTGACTTTTATATACCTTGTTTCTTTGTTTCATCTTCTGGGGTACATTACCAAGTTTCCTTTGAACTCTATTTAAAAAACATAACAGATTTAAATTCAGATGATTTGTGTTTGGATTTTATTACTTGAATTGCAACTATTACAGAAGGAAGCACAATCCAATGTAAAGTGAATTATATAACAAACTGTTTAGTGCCATTGTTTATCAGTGTTCAATAATAGTTATTCTTAGCCTAACAGTTAATTCCTATTCACTTTCAGAAATGTTTTCCCAGAACTATCTTCTGTTCCCAGATATTAGCGGAGTGAGGTTCCTATAATGCCTTCCTTCTTTTCCTTGAAATTCCGCATGGTTTTGTGTGTTGAACTGGTTCAGGGAGGGGGCCTTTCTTTACAACAGCAGATTGCAAAAAATTGACCTCAAGATACTTATTTGCTTCATAGTTTGTTTTATAATGAAGGTTATGATCACCTCTTCTTGCACAAATATGGACAATTTTGTAAAGAAGAATTTTCTCAGCATTGCAACGTTTGGAATTCTGCTTAGAAAATGAAGACAAATCTTGAAAATTTTAGAAGTCAGAAATATTCATAACTTTTGTAATAACTTTGCCATTATTAGCAGACTGCACAGCACTAACAAAATCGTTGAAGTCGTAGGTCTTTCCTTGACGTTTCAATGATAATTCAACGGTAAAACTTCACAAGAGGGTTTCACAATGGTTTTGCCTAGACCTATATTTTCGTCCAGACCAATGGTGGATTGATAGCATGCAGGCCGCGTTAGCTAATAGATAACACCCCTGGATTTTGTCCCGCACAGTGGGGGTAGTCACGCATCAATAATCTTTATCCAGGCCAATAGTTTTGCCTTTTATTTCATGTCGTGTGGTGAAAGGAAATCCTCTCGTAAAGAATTAATAATTCAACTTGGTGGTGAAAACTGTCACGACATGAATGTATGTCCAGGTTCGAAATAGTTCACTTCGACTTATTTCACATTGACTCTCGAACAATTTACCATGCAAACTAGGAAAGAAAGAAATGCCCAGATTTATTTTGGGTAGCACAATGTCTAACCAAAATATGAAATGCTCTGATTCCCAGTGAAACAAGATGAACTGCATGAAAGTACTTATTATTTCCTCTTTTCCCTTCCCTCTGATCCCTTCATGCCACAAGGCAGCAAATGGAAATAGTTTGGTCTGATTTGATCCCACCGGTGCGTAAGTTTCATAATAGGCAATAACCCTACTAGTGAAGATGGCTTTTTTAAATGTGTCAATACGATGTAACATTGTAACCTTTTCCATGTCAGCAGAAACACATACTATTCCAGATTCAAAGCTCCTGTTTGCATGGCTCCTGTAAAGTGAACGAGCACTGGAAGCTCGTTGAATGTCTTAAACCCAATGAATACAGGTTTCACATTTTGGATCCAGATCGTCTTTATTGTGACCAGCATTGTGTAAATTGAAAGTCTCACATAATTCGCATTGTTCATGTCCCAATTTTGTAAAATGTATGTAGCAAAAATGAACAGACACTGCTTTCTTACGTAGCCAGTGTTTACTGCATTTGTCATTGTTGAGTATAGTAGTGTGGGAAGAATGTACAACCTTAAAGAATGTTCGAAAAATTGCAAAGGCAGTAACTGATTTTTCCTTATATTTTGAACAAAATATCATATTACTGCTGTTTAAGGTTGTATTAT
This sequence comes from Meconema thalassinum, assembly GCA_946902985.2. Taxonomy (NCBI): domain Eukaryota; kingdom Metazoa; phylum Arthropoda; class Insecta; order Orthoptera; family Tettigoniidae; genus Meconema; species Meconema thalassinum. The sequence goes on from OX336388.2 coordinate 1,217,786,977, forward strand.
GATGCAGACCATCGAGTCGATTCCAACGATACCAATACTCCATTATTTTGTATTTCTGCAGTTAGGCCTACTGCCTTTTTCCTTAGCACGGCAGAATTATAATGTAGCTGCTTCGCTAAAACTTCTTAAAGATTACGGTTCTACACAAAGCGGCACATATCTAACCACGAAGGCTCGGGTTCGATTCCCGGCTCTGCCAAGAAATTTAATTCTGATCTGAGAGTTGGAACGGGGTACGCTCAGCTTTGTGAGGCAAAACTAAGAAGATACGGGTTCGATTCCCAACTCAGCCTGGATCCTGAAAGTGGTATTCCGTGGTTTCCCACTTCTCCTCCAGGGAAATGCCAGGTTGGTTCCTAAATAAGGCCTCGGCTGCCCCCTTCCCATTTCTCATCTGAATTACAACTACACACTAATACAGCCATCATAGTAACTCAGGTTGTATGTATGTCTACCCCTTATTATTTCCGGGGAATGAGATGCAATGTCCCCGTGTGGGTGCGGGATAGAATACACCCACGGTATGTCCTGCCTGTCGTAGGAGGCGACTAATAGGGCCGATAACGATTCTAATGGGTTGAGGGGGGTCTCCGCCCAATCAATACAATTTAATATTGGCAATTATTAATTTATTGCCTTTGGGGACATGTTTCGGGCCTCATGGGCCCTTCTTCAGCCGCAAAAATATGTACACATTCACATCCATCATATCACTTATACACAAATCATGCATATTTTAAGAAAAAACATTAAAATTAAACTCTAAAATTAATTCTAAAATAACTTATCATCTATCATGCTTCAAGAAACAAATTAAAAGTAACATTCAAGAACTAATTCTAAAAATCATCTTATCCATATTATAATAGGGCCGACACGGCCGAATAACTTTATTGATTTGATCAGACCCCCTGTAGATGGGGAGGGCAGAATTCATCCACGGTATCCCCTGCCTGTCGTAAAAGACGACTTAGAGGGGGCCTTATAAAGGTCGATTTCGGATTTCTGGTCCCAGTTCTGGTTTGACCTATAGAAATAAACCCGCATGCTGTTAGGGGAAGGGCCACCAGTTTGGCCATATGGCCAGAAAGCCTAGACGGTATGCCCCATCCCATCAGGTGGGTGCGCCATGTACCCTACAGTAGTATCCGCCTTACAACGAAGGTCCCTGCATGGCCGAATACTGGAGCTGCATAAATCCTGTGCATGCCGAGGGGGAAGTGCCTGTTCGAGGCACTGGGACCCCGGGCAATATCTGCTATGCCATTTAGGTATTGCCTTGGCTGGGTGGCGCCCACAGTGATAGCCCCCGTTCGGAGTGGGCAGTATTCGGGGAGATTTTCGTCCGGGATTCCAAGTAAGCGATCACGGACACCTGTACAGGGTGGCACCCTCAAAAAGCCGTCACTGGAGTGTAGACCGAATCCCAAGGTGTATACGCCTTGGGATGGGGATGAGGCATTTAATAAGAAGTTCCCTGTTGGCAGGTCTCCTCGCTACCTGGTAGCTACCAGGACAGACGGGGGAGATTTTAAACAGGTAAAATCGATCCTATTTTCAGAGGAAATCGAGTGGAAATATCGCGACCTTAACAGGATTTCCAAGCTCCGGAACGGGCAGCTCCTGCTGCATACCGTTGACTGGCAGCAAACTGAAGCGTTGCTGGAATGCACGCATTTCGGCGAAATTCCCGTTAAGGTTGATAAGCACGATAGGCTAAATGAGGTCCGTGGAATAATATTCCATCGCGACCACATTTTAAACAGCGACACGGAATTGATGCGGGATCTGGGGAAGCGAGGCGTCACCAGGATTAGGCGCATCACCCGGAAAATTGGAAATGATAGCGTCGATACTGGCGCTTTCATTCTCCATTTTGAGGGTGATGTAGTGCCTAGGCAGGTGAAGGTCACGTCATACCATTGCGACATTAGACCGTACATCCCTCCACCTATGCGCTGCTACAATTGCCAGAAATTCGGCCATGTTTCTGCCAGGTGCACTGCCAAGTCGGTGTGTAGAGAGTGTGGTAAGGGGACACATGACGGTGTGGGGTGTACGCCTCCCCCAACGTGTCCTAACTGCCAAGGAAGACACTCTCCGCGGTCGAAGCAGTGCCCTGAGTTCTGCAAGGAAGCAAAGATCCAAGAAATCAGAACATTGGATCTGCTTTCATATCACGATGCTCGAAAGAGATACCGTGATATGACTGCACCCGAGTTTCCGGTTTCTTTCGCGGCTAAGGTGACGCCACCTATCACCCCTGCCACTTTTGTTCCCCGTGCTGTACCCTCGACGACGAACTACTCTGAGATCGTAAAGTCTCCCTTCGCTGTCCAAGCGAGACCTGTCAGCCCGAAGAAGGTCGCAAAACCTTCTTCGGCCATTGTGAAAAAGGCGCCGATTATACCATCTAAACCGGCGCAATCGGAGAAGAAGTCTTCCCCTGCCAACGAGGCAAAGAAGACTTCTGCGACCGGGGCTGGATCGTCATCCAGCCCACCTGATAAGACAAAGATGGTGGAGAAGAGGGAGACGGTTCGTCGCCGTCTCTCTCGCCCTCCTGCTGACGGGGTGGTTACTGTCTCTGCTGGCCTTTCCGCTCCCACGACCACCAAGGGAGCGAAGCCTGCTGAAGCCAAGCCCGTCCGTATGGAGGAACTCCCCTATAGAAAAGAAAATAGATCGGCGGAGGAAAGGGAAACGGTTCAGCGCCGTTTCTCTTCCTCTCCTAAAGGCAGGGCTGCTCACGTATCTGCTGGCCATCCCGCTCCCACCACTACCAGCGGAGCGGTGCCAGCAGGAGCGACCTTGTTTTATAAGGACCCGGCGTCTGTGGGGAAGGGACCATCTACTTCCCCAAACACACGTCGACGCCGATCAAAAAAGAAATCTCTTCGGGTCGTGTCGGGGACAGACACCCAGTCTTCGGACAGGGAGAAAGTCCCTCGACACCGTTCTCGCTCTTCCCCAAGAGCGAGACTCGTGAGGTCCGACGACGACCGCGCGCAACCCAAGGGAGTGCCCGCTCCATTTTCTTCGTCTTCGGACGGAGATGTGGAGATTGAGGTGTGCTCTCTTGCCCCATCATCTCCAACTAGAGATGGGGAAGAGTGGCAAGCGGTCAAGCATAAGTAGAAGACCCACTTCTACTTAAGTCCACACCATGGCACTATTACAATGGAACTGTAATAGCTATTATGTTCATCTCGCTGAGTTACGTCAATTAATATCTTCGTTTTCGGCAAACATTGTCTGTCTTCAGGAATCCAGGTTTCGTCCTGGACATGAGACAACAATGCGTCACTTCAAACTCTTCTCTAAAGACCGGGTGGACGGAGCTGTGGCCGCTGGTGGTGTCTGCACTCTCGTCCACTCTAGCCTCTTTAGTGAAGGGGTGCCGTTGCGTACTCAGCTAGAAGCAGTTGCAGTTCGTACTTCGTTGCCAGTAATGGCAACAGTATGTAACGTGTACATCCCACCTGATTCTCATCCGAATTACAACCAGCTGGTGGATCTAGTCTCTCAGCTCCCCCCTCCTTTTCTCCTTCTGGGAGATGTTAATGCCCACAACACCATCTGGGGCTCCGCTACAACTAGCGGTAAAGGGAGAGATTTTGAGAGGCTGATTCGGCGGCTGGACCTGTGTTTGTTGAACACGGGGAACCTACGCACTTCTCTATTGCACACGGTACTTATTCAAGTATCGATATTACCTTATGCAGTCGTGTGCTGGTTCCCCTGCTACAGTGGGGTGTACATGATGACCTTTGTAATAGTAACCATTTTCCAATTATCGTTACTCTTCCGAACCAGAGAGCCATCGAGTTACGAAGTCGATGGCTTCTCCGTAGGGCTGATTGGCCAACTTTCACGGCACGTGCGGTGTTTGCCGAAGATACCTTTGAGAGTGTCGACGATCATACCATTCACATAACGAATGGTATTTTGGCTGCTGCTGAGGAAACAATACCTTCCTCATCTGGCAACTCACGCTGGAAGCTTGTCCCTTGGTGGACAGCCGAGATTGCAGCAGCCATTAAAGATCGTCGATGTGCTTTCAAATGCTATCGGAGGCAAAACACTATGGCCAACCTTATCACCTTCAGAAGGATGCGTGCTAGAGCCCGATATCTGATTCGGGAGAGTAAGAAAACGACGTGGGAAAAGTATGTGTCGTCTATGACGGCGCATACTCCTTCATCTCAAGTGTGGACTAAGCTTCGTCGGATCTCCGGACTCCCGACATCACTGTCGATACCCGGAGTGTCCATCAATGGAGACATCATCACGGACCATCTCGCCATTGCCAACAGTATTGGCTCGCACTTCTCCGATGTATCCTGCTCCGGGAGTTACGATCCTACATTTCTGACTCTGAAGCGGGAGGCAGAGACTCACCCCTTGTCCTTTGCCACTGCTACTTCGGAGTCCTACAATGTACCATTCTCTGAATGGGAACTGCGCAGTGCGCTTGCACTGTGCAGGGATATGCCTCCTGGACCGGATAACATACATAATCAAATGTTAAAAGATCTGTGCAAAGCCAGTATAAAACAACTGTTGATCCTCTTCAATCGTATATGGATTGAAGGGGAGTTTCCATCTCAATGGCTAGAGGGGATCGTGATACCGATTCCCAAGGCTGGAAAGGATCCCAAGTTTGTAAGCATCTATAGGCCCATTTGTCTGACAAATGGACTATGTAAGCTGCTCGAAAAGATGGTGAACCGCCGACTGGTGTGGTTCTTGGAGGAGAAAGGTCTCCTGTCTGAGTACCAGTGTGAATTTCGCTCTCATAGGTCCACCACTGACCATCTGGTGCGACTTGAGAGCGCCATACAGGAGGCTTTTTTCCGAAAGCAGCACCTAGTCACGGTTTTCTTTGACCTTGAGAAAGCCTACGACACCACATGGCGCTACGGGATCCTTTCCACCCTTCACAAGTGGAGACTCCGTGGTAATCTACCGACTTTCATTGCGAATTTCATGTCCATTCGACTCTTCCGTGTAAGGGTCGGTAGGACATTATCGCAATACTATACTCAGGAAAATGGAGTTCCTCAGGGTTCTGTGCTGAGTGTCACCTTGTTCGCGATTGCCATAAATGGCATTGTTGCTGGCGCTGGGTCCGCGGTAGTTCCATCGCTGTATGTAGACGATTTAGCTCTGCATTACAGCTCTGGAAGTATGGCAGCCGTGAAACGGCAATTGCAGCTAGCTATCAACCGGGTCGACAGGTGGGCTCACGACCGGGGTTTTCGTTTTTCAGCAGCGAAAACCTCCGTTGTCCATTTTCGTCGACTCCGGAGGCTACATTTACACCCTGAACTACATCTCAGGGATGCTGCGTTGCGTTGGTTGACACTTCTCGCTTCCTGGGGCTCCATTCTGACAGCAAATTAACGTGGCGGCACCATATACGGCAATTGAAAATGACGTGTCTCAGGAAACTGAACATGCTCAAGTTTCTTAGTGGCTCTACTTGGGGGGGCTGACCGTGCGGTGCTGCTACGGTTTTACCAAGCCCTCGTCTTGTCCCGGCTAGACTATGGTTCTGAGGCATACGGTTCAGCGAGGCCGGCAACTTGGAAAATGCTGGACAGTATCCACCACAGTGGCGTTAGGCTGGCTACCGGTGCATTCCGGACCAGCCCGATACCCAGCCTACTCGCCGAATCGGGTGTTCCACCTTTAAATTATAGACGCCAACATATGCTTTTAACATATGCTGCCAATGTGCGTCAAATGCCGCAACACCCTACCTATCAAGCTCTCTTCGGTACCCAAAACCACCAGGGGTACGCCAACCGGCCTAGTGTCACTCGGCCAGTTGGTATTAGACTTGATAGCTCGTGTACTGAAATAGGAGTGGCTATAGGTCCCTCTATGATCCGGACACCTAGCAAGGTGCCTCCGTGGCAAGTCCCGCGTCCGGAAATTCGGTTAGATCTGCACCGAGGTCCTAAGGTGAACACGGAAACGGAGGCAGTTCCACAGTATAGTTCACCAATTTTCGGATGCTGGCATTCTCTACACGGATGGTTCGAAGGTGGATTGTGCTTACGTTATTGATGGTGCAAATACCAAGATCTCTTTGCCTGAGGCCTGTAGTGTGTTTACTGCGGAGCTCGTTGCCATCTATGAAGCTCTGCAGTTTGCACTACAGGATGAACGAATCCACTTTCTTGTGTGTACCGACTCTTTGAGTTCGTTGCAGTCAATTGCTACATGTTTCCCGCAACACCCCCTAGTGCAGCGAATCCACGACCTACTAGCCGGGCTGTGCCACGCTGACACTCGAATCACCTTTCTGTGGCTTCCAAGCCACATGGGAATTGTGGGAAATGAGTTAGCTGATCAAGCTGCAAAAGAGGCGGTATCACTACCACCTCGACCAATGGAGGTACCCGCTCGAGATATTCGCTCTCAGTTACGACTACAAGTTCTGGCTTTTTGGGAGAGTCAGTGGCTAGCTGACCCACTGCCCAGTAAACTGAGAGCGATCAAGGGAACTACTCGCGTGTGGCGGAGCTCCTTCCGGGCCCGGTGAGAGTCCGTCATTTTGTGTAGGCTAAGGATAGGTCATACAAGATCCACCCACTCGTACCTAATGAGAAGGGAAGACCCCCCCCCCCCCCACTTTGTACCTGTGGAGCCGTTTTCACCGTGGCCCACATTTTCACTGAGTGTGTGGATCTTGCTGACTTACGAAGAAACCTTGGCTTGCAGATGACACTCAAACTTATATTAGCCGATGACGCGGTGGCTGCTGATCGCGTTATCCGCTTTATAAGTGAGAGTGGGTTAGGGCCAGCAATCTAAATTTTCCAGTGAACATTGACTCTACGACTTGTTCGTTTTTGAATGATAATGTTTTGTTTTTCCGTAATTTTTGTTTATTTTTATAATTTTTTTTGTTTTGTTTTATTAATTTTTGGTCTTTTTAAATTTAGATGTCCACTTAAAAAATTTAAAATTCGATTCAAAATTTGTATTCTTTAATCTGTGTTAAGAGGGGCAGATGACCTTGTAGTTCCGCCCCTTAAAACAATAACTAACTGAGATGCGATGGATTTCTATGTGGAGGATGGTTTTTATGGCTGGATGCCCTTCCTGATGCCAACCTCATGAGAGGAGTTAATGAGAGATGAAATTAATGAAGATTATTGAAACTGGGCAAGGATGTGGAAGGAAGCGGCCGTGGCCTGTCAGAAGGTATCGTCCCAGCATTAGCCTGGAGTTGAAAACCATTTCAAGGACGGCGGGGCTCGAACCCATGTCTACCGAGTCAGCAGGGAGCTTGGTTCCATGGCCTAGCGCTGTGCTTTAGAGAGCGTAACTACTGCTGTTGGCCACAATAACACTGGTTATCAGACAAATTCCATACACACTCAAGTATGCGGGGCTACATGACCACTATGTCGCAAAGCCCCTAAATGATTAACAACAACATAATATTATCATCTTACGTATGGAATGCATCAGAAAGTGTTTGTAACGTGTTGTTTCGAGTGGGAAAAGTTGTACAGGAAAAATTATCGTGTGCCAATAGTTTATGGGGGGGATGCATTTTTAGCCTACTTTTCACATTTTGCAAAAATGAGGAAAAAGTAGTCTTATGAGATCGATCCGGGAAAATGTGTGTCTGTCTGTCTGGCTGTGTGCAGCAATCAAAACCAAATTTAGTATGGGTAAAGATGTGCACCAGAATAACTCACGTCCTTATTTAAAAATGATGTCAGTGCTACCAACTGCTGAAAAAATGCACTAGAATTTTGAGCTCCATGTTGGATATCTTGCAAGGTATCCATGGGAGCTATTCCAAAATTGGCACACATGTAGATAAGACTATTTCAGTTTAATTTCCAGGAGGCCAACCATGACAGTGTTGCCAAAATAATTTTAAGCCTTCTGATAGGTCCAATGTTTAAATGCATATAACTTCTACACTATCAATTGGATTTCAACCAAATTTTGTATGTAATATCTGTACATAAACAGATATGACTGAGCGTATTCTTAAGAGCCACCAGGAATGCCAACTGTTAATAATTGCTCTCTCTATTTTTTTTATCCAAATACCAATATATCAGAAAATATGCAAGCCAATAGCTTTTAACTATGCACACATATATTCTGACATTTTAGATTAATTTGGAGTAACTTATATACGTCAGTTCTACCAACATGATTATAAGCCTGCTGATAGTACCAATTTTTAAATACATGTAACTTCTATACTATCAGTTGGATTTCAACCAAATTTCATATGTGCTATGTGTACCATAATAGATATGACTATAAGTATTGTTAAGAGCAATCAGGGCTGCCAACTGTTAATAAATGCTGTCTATATTTTTTTTTTACCCTAATATCAATATATCAGAAAGTATGCAAGCCAACAGCTCTATACTTTGCACACGTATAGCACCTGACATTCTAGATTAATTTGGAGTAATTAATACAAGGTACTGCTGCCAACATGATACTATGCCTGCTGATATGTCCAATTTTAAAATACATGTAACTTCTAAACTAACAAATGGATTTCATCCAAAATTGGCACAACAAGATATCATAATATTTCAGATTATTTCTTACCAGCACACGCATGAGATTGTTGGCAACATGCTTTTACGCGTGCTGATAGATCCAGTGTCTAACTGCATGTAACGTCCATTGGACTTCAACCAAATTTTGTATTCTGTACCTTAAGAGATGGAATTAAGAATATATTCAGTCACCAGGGCTGCCAACTGTAGTGCTCTATTAGGCTACATTATACCAGGTAAGTTATATTTTGAACTAATTAGATATTTCGATATTACCAACTTAATTTCGTCATTATTCTAGATAGGTTCATATTCTGTAGAATAATCATTGGCATGAAAAGTAGGCTGTATAGTTCTTAACGGAACTTCTTGTTTGAGTGTTTGGATACCGTAGTTTAGAAACTATTAAAGTGAAGTCGTGGGATCATTGTGTTGTTTATGTTACCTTTAGCTAACTTGTATTGTATTCCACTACTTGAAATGTTGATTCTACTTCCGCACAAAGGAGATACATCCAAGTCAGCAAAATCATCTAGACAATACTCCCAAGTGTCCAGTTGATGAAATCATTTTTGAACGTGAGTTGTACGCTTCGGTTACTTACGTAGTCAGAACCAGCCTCTGTTGACCACGGTACTCGGCTAAACGAGCTTGCGGCACAGGCGTTACCAGTGCCATCTGTGCGGCCGTTCACGATAACTCGTGAAGAGACTACACTTTCTCTTCTATATGCTATGGTGAAAGTATACTGTGTGGAGAGCTGCCTGAAATGAGGAAGTAGGGGGGGGGGGGGTGTTAAAAGTTTTTTTAATGATATTCAGGTTAATGTTTTCATTTGATCACTTGGCAAAAAACTCAAAACAACATATGTATCATTCAAAACATTCTACCAATGTACCCACATGTGGTCACTGTTTGTCAAATGACATAACGCTTCCACAGTCAAGGACAGCGTATATAATACAACAACAAAATACTTTTTAAGCAATTATTGAATTTAATAAGCATATATTAGTCTATAGTATTCGGTTGTTTTAATGTGTTGTTATATTGGAAAAATCAATGTTTTTATAATGTCAATACTAAAGTGTGTGTGCAGTCTGATGAAGGGAGACGAAGGAACTCCCGTAACGTGTCCATATTAATTTGTATGTGAATGTGTACTGAAAAGGCGGACAATATGAATTTCAATTAAATTAAACACAATAGCATACCGGCTGACAAAACAGAAGCCCAAGAATGGAGCCGATTTGAAACTGACAGTCCACCCTCTATTGTCAACAAGTGTTGGACAATGAGTGTAAAAAACTGATACATTCCATGTCTGATAGGATCAAGGCATGCTGCAAGTCTAGAGGGGGCTCAACTAAGTTACTGAACATTGCCATATAACTTGTATTTTAATGTATCTCTGTTCTAAGTGGAGAATTAATTAAGTAATAAGTAAAATAAGTATTTTATTGGGTGGTCTTAGACTTTTTTCTCTGACACTATACTGTACTTGCAAGCACCTTAATTTAACCAAACGAAGAGCGGGTACATTAGCTAGGATTCTGATAGATTCAACATTAATTAATGTTAAGTTCATGTACTGTTGGACAAAGGATATTTTTTAAGTAAGGTCCATTTACCAATATCTTTTTAAATCACCCACATTCATGGTAATTCTCATGTTCATGGAGTTTTGAAGTCCCTTGTTTACAAGCAGACCCCATTTGTAGCCACATTGTCAGTGTGAGAGCTTCATACTGTGTGTCTACAATATTTAAGATGATCATGTGGCCTACCAGCTGTGGGATTCAGTCAGTTATTCAGCTGGATCACATCACCACAGTGAATGAGATATGCATGTTCCACTTGGTTCCCCGAAGCCCCTGCATTTGATCTCCAACTGAAGTGAAATTCAAACACACTCTCTGTGTGTAAAATTATGGCAACCATTTTTTCTTGGCACAGTTCAGATCTTGCACCTAGTGAGTACCACCTTCCTTTCACCTTGGGAGTTCCGCAACATCAAGCATTTTGGCACTATCGATGACTTGAAAATGGTAGATTGGAAATGACTCTCTTTGTAGAAGGGAGACTTCTGTAAGGAGAGTATACAAAAGCTCATCAAACTCCATGGCAAATACTTAATAAACTTTGGATTTATAATAAACTCTGAAAAAGACCATGATTAGGTCTTTTGATAAAATTGTTCCTTATTGACATACAGTATTTCCATTCAATATGCAGGACGGGGCAAATAAAAGTGGCCCGGGGAACAGAGTTCCAGGTTACAAAGAAACACACCAAAGGAATGGAGAGAGTTCACTAACCTGCTCATAGCAGATGTTTAAAATGACCACCACTCATCACTTGGTACCTTTGAGCCCTGGTAGGCAAGTTGCGGAAGGCAGATCGCAGCTGGACCACTGGAATTGCTGCAATCTCATCAGAAATGTTCTGCTGAAGTTCTTTAAGACTATTAGGGTTTGTTGTGATACACCTTAGCCTTAGGGTTCCCCACAAAAAGTAATCGCACACCGACAGATCAGGTGACCCGGGTGGCCAGCTAGGGCCGAGATCAGACTGACTTCGACTAACCTTCCTGTTAGTTGTGAAGGTTGTGTGAATGTGATCCATGGTTTGGTGGGATGTATGGGCAGTTGCACCATCCTGTTGGAAGTAACAGTAGTTTTAGGAACTGAAATAGGACTATCCGTCTTATTCTTTCTCACTTAAGTACTTGTACAAAACATAATTTATTCTTTCTCACTTTTAATACACCATGCTTGCTCTAGCCATTTTTTAAAACCTCATGTCCACAGGGATTTGGCAAAATGCCCTGTCTATTTACACAGAATAAATACTTATGATATTTGAAGAGTCACTTCACTGTTCTGTTGACATCTTGAGTCCAAGTCCAACATACTCTCACCTTTTGATTAACAGTATTAGATCAAAACCAATAAATATTAAACAATTTCACAATAAAGAGTGATAAGAAAAAGGAAAGACACTATACAGAATTAAATTACTGAAGGAAGCGTGATGGAATGTTCACGCTTCTACTGGACCTTGTAACATACACTTTCTCTTCTCTCAAGGTAACAGCAGGCTCAGGCTCATCCATCAGTACACTAGTTGACTTGGAGCAAATCTCCAAAGGATAGATGCGTTGAACTGGTCGGATCAACATACCAGTAGTAGTTTTCACCTTTATCACTCGTATTTTGTTGTCCTTCCCTGGGTATATAGCTGCAACTCTCCCCATTGGCCAGTCCAGCTTCTTCCTGTTGTCACCACCAATTAACAAGACCTCAGCTACTTGAAGGTCTCATGTCATCTTCTTCAGCTCGTTTCTTCTTTGGATGAGCCGACCAAGATACTCCACTCTGAACCTCTTTCTCAGCTCTTCCTATAGTCGTTGTTGGTACCTGTACCACTTTGACAGATGAACACTATCGATTAGATCAAGATCAGGTACTCCCACGCTTGGAATGTCTTGTATAAACATTGCAAGCGTCAAAGGAACCAAGTCCTTCTGATCTGTAGACAGATAAGTTAGTGGTTGTGAATTAACAACAGCTTCACAGTCAATCAAAATGGTCAACATTTCATCATAGTCCACACATGCGCACCAAAGGACACGTCGCACAAACTTCTTAAGCGTTTGAATCAATCGCTCGCACCACCCACCCCACCAAGCTGCAGTGGGTGGATTGAATCTCCATTCAATCCTTGAAATGGCAGTTTCCTTTACTATATTATCCCAGTCAAGTGTTTTGAGTAAGTTCTCCATTCCATGAAAATTTGTCCCGTTGTCACTATAGACAACTTGTGGTCTACCCCGTCTGGAGATAAATCTTCTCAGTGCCAAAATGAAGTTGGATACTGAAAGAGAAGTAACCAGTTAAAAATGAACCTCTCTGAAGACTGCACAGGTGAAGATCACTATCCACGACTTGGTACTATTCAAGTGCAATGGAGCTAGATCGATTCCTACTACTTCAAATGCACTGGCTTCTCTCACCCGATTTTCAGGTCGTTCCACTGGTACCGATTCAATACATTTTGCTTCAAACCATTTACATCTCACACAATTGGAATGAATGCTGCGCAGAGTCTTCCTCCCTTTGACAATCCAGAATCGTTCTCTTATGATAGCAGAATTTGCACTCGTGCATGAGAGGCTTTATATGCTCTTCCATAACCAACTTTATGATCTGATGGCAACAGAATAGGGAATCTAAAATCTGCTTCATCTTTCCTTCTCACAATCTTTGTCTTGATTCTCAGCAGCCCGTCCTCATCTTCTAGAGTACACATGGATTTGAAATCCAACTTCTCTTTCTTCATAAACATGTCATTTTGTACAAACTTCAAAAGGCGTCTTTCTGCATTCTTTACTTCATGGGTGGACAATTCAGAACCGAGATGCTTATCCTTTTTAACCCGAACATTATGAATATACAGTGGAATCTCGTTAGTACGTTTTTCAAGGGACTGAAAAATTTGGACGTCATATGCGGGAAAACGTACTACTGAAAAACGCCATACTGCATTTACAACGTATAAGAAAGAACGCGGCGTATATATGGACGTTCAATCGCCGACCTTAGTAAGTGATTGTATGCACTACTACAGTCACGACATAAATATAGGTTATCAGTAACTTACACGCAATAAATAACATAAAAATTAATTACTGTACCTCTACACTACAGTATAATACAGGGTCTTTATTTTTGCTTACAAAGCAAGGACAGTCTCGCTCTCGCGCTCCGCCAGTGACGGCTCTGTTGGCGGCGACCGCGCACGCAGATGTAGGCCTACGGCTGAATACGGTGCTTAAAATCAGTAGCCTACCATGCAGTTTTACTGGCCATGATTTACAGTAGATGCTGAAAATGTTCCCCATCCGCTTCCAAACACATATAATACAGGGTCTTTCTTTATACTTGATCAGCAAGGACATTCTCGCACTCGCGCTCCGCCAGTGACGGCTCTATCGCCGGCGACCGCGCACGCATATGTTTGAAGCACGGGCTTGCTTGAACCACTTCAATAAAGCGCTTTCTAGTTCAGGAAACTGTCCCTCTCGCACACGTTTCCTTTTGCCACTCACCCCTTCTTCAAATGCACGTTCAATTTCCTTCCTTTTGCCGAGAATCGTGTTCAGTGTAGACGGAGGAATGTTCCACTTTCGCGCTATATCCACACGCTTCGAATGTATTTAATCTTCTCGTCATTAGTTATCTGCCGTACTTTCTTCTTATCCATTATGAAACACGCAATAAAATAGGTCATAACTGGACGTGAACACTAAGAACTGGAAGACAATAGTGCGGAACAGGAAGACAATGATGTGCCTACGTGAGAAATAAACAAAGGGAAGGGGTTGAAGGGCAGCGGGAGAGAGACACGTCACCTGTGTTGCGTCATAGCTATAGCCACTTCTACGCCGTCAAACACAATAAAATCATCTACACTGTCAATAACTATCAGAGAATATGAGACAATATCGCGTCGTATTTTCCAGAAGCCGAATTTTAAAATGAAATAAGAATAAAATACGGTTCACTAACAAATAGTTCAACGGAGATTTGATCGTTGTAAGCGGGAATAGAGAACGTATTAAGGGAATATATCAACATGAATTTAGTAGGATAGGGACTTGAGAAAGGGCTGCGGGAGAGACACGTCACCTGTGTTGCGTCATTGCTATAGCCACTTCTACGCCGTCAAACACAATGAAATCATCTACACTGTCAATAACTATCAGAGAATATGAGGCAATATCGCGTCGTGTTTTCCAGAAGCCGAATTTTAAAATGAAATAAGAATAAAATACGGTTCACTAACAAATAGTACAACGGAAATTTGATCGTCGTAAGCGGGAATAGAGAACGTATTAAGGGGATATATCAACATGTATTTTGTAGAATTGGGACTGGGACTTGAGAAAATCATCGCGCTAAGCGGGAAAACGTCGTAACCGAGAACGTGCTAACGAGATTCCACTGCCGTAGCATCCGGGCCATCATTCGTACAATCTTCGTATAAGATGAGAAATACTTCAAGTACCATGCCTCCTCTTGTGTAACAACAGTTAACGATATCGCATCTTTCTTCCTTTCCTGATCTATGTCGTCCTCCTTTGCCATTGATTCAGACTTTGGCCAGTTCTCTTCGGAAAGCTTAAGCTGGATCGGTCCATCCCACCATTGGGATCCTAACAATTTTTTTCACACTACAGCCTCTCGATGGTAGATCAGCAGGGTTTTCATGGCCTGGATGTGTCTCCAGTCTTCAGCATTGGAACTACTACCTATTTCCTGCACCCTGTTTCTAACAAATGTTCCCCACTGCCCATCTTTGGTAATCCAGTGTAATGCAGTGGCAGAGTCAGTCCAGTAATATTCCTTTAAGTCCTTCATGTCAAGACCTTTCCTTACTAAGTCAATATTGAGGAAGAAACTCCGTCAATCAACACATATATTATACAATTTATCAATCAGGGTACATGTTTCAAGCTATTATTAGCCCTTCTTCAGCCCTATTATGTCAAATACAATTAGTCAGTGAGGTCTGTCCCAACACCATCTAGACAAGGTAAGCACAGCACGTCATTCGGACAGCACGCGACAGTTAGCTAATTTATCTTTTTCGTTTCTTTCATAGTGTTTTGTTTCTTATTCACAGATTGTTACGTATTTCGGGCTTGGACATGATTATTAGGCCCCGTTTTCTCGGCTCTCGTGCGTCGGATGTAAGCTCATTCATTTTCAAGTTTACACTGTTTATGGATTTTTATGTACTTCTATTATTCTATTAGTTTTCTGTTTTCTTTCTTTTTTTGGACAGACACGGGCGTGAGGCGAGTTAATTTATAAATCCAGCAGGATTTTCATGTTAATTGAGAAGAGACCTCCGTCATTGCACAACTAGCCCCATTCAAGAATGATAAGCTCAACTTTTGAAGCGCAATTATATGGTCAAGCTCACTATGACATGGAACGCTAAGTCATCAAACATGACGTCACTGGATCTTATAGGATGTTTCATAGAGATGTTTAACGCGTTTTTTTTTTTGCATGGGTTTTGTTTTAATTTTAGCATGTGTTTTATAGATGATGAAATTATGTTGATATGCTGATTGGTTGGCATAATTGTATTTGACATGATAGGGCTGAAGAAGGGCAAATAATAGCTTGAAACATGTACCCTGATTGATAAATTGTATAATATATGTATTGACTAGCATTACCCGTGGAAATTGTAGTTGTAAAGAGTACACTTAGTAACGTCTCAATCGTGAATGCTATGTTTGATTTATCGTTTAATTTTGAATAATAATGATAATAATTTGGTGAAGACCGTAAACAATCGGTCAATAAAGACAATATAGCACAACAATGGCACATAAATATCAAAATCTCCCCAACGTCATGTCGCATCGCATGTATAAAATTCGACTTGAAATCACAACACGGTTTCCGACCCCAAACCAAATTATGGAAATTATGGAATTATGCGCAGATGCACAGATTCAGTCAAGTGATAATATATCTGTAGAAACGCCACCAACTTGGAGTGAAGTAGAGTCAGCCCTTAAAAGTATGCGCAATGAACAAGCTACTGGCTCTGATGAACTAAGTGCAGACATGATTAAAGCTGCTGGCCCACAAGGAATTCAATGGCTATACTGGGCGAGAAGGGCAATATGGAAGGATAAAATAATACCAGATGACTGGGGGAGTTATAGTTCCCCTGTTTAAGAAAGGAAGTTGAAAAAAGTGCAACAACTATGGAGGGATTACTTTACTGTCCCATGGTTTAAAAATATTTGAGAAGATTCTTGAGAAAAGATTAAGGAAAATTATTGAACCCCAAATGCAAGAAGAACAATATGGATTTAGGAAAGATAGATCAACTATAGACCTCATATTCACACTGAAAATTATATTAGAAAAGCACTGGGAGAAAGATCGTAACTTGACATTTGTGTTTCTAGACATCGAAAAAGCATTCAATAGTGTCCCTAGAACAACTATTTGGGAGTGTCTTAAAAATAAGAATGTGTCTATGGAACTCATTCAGAGAGTAAAAATGCTTTATGTTGACTGCTACAGCTGTGTTCAAGTAGGAAATGGATATTCAGATTGGTTCCAGACATCTAGAGGAGTGCAACAAGGCAGTGCCCTTTCACCATTACTATTCATCACCATCATGGATGAAATCATAAAGGAAGTTATCTGGGGAAATAGTGAGATGGAAGTCCAGGAGAGACCGAACGTCTGGAATGATCATTTGAAAAAATATGGACTGAAAGTAAGTGCTACAAAAACTGCTGCAATGTCTGTTAACAGACAGAGAAGTAAAGTTAATATAATGCTGGAGGGCATACAATTGGAAACAGTAAACCTGTATCAGTACCTTGGATGCTTAATATCAAGTGACAACAGAATACAGCTTGAATTAAATAACCGTATTCAGAAATCAAGTCAATTGTATCAGCAAGTTTGATATCTACTCTGGAATAAGCAAGTGCCACTAAGATCAAAACAAACTCTGTTTCTAACATACTTTGTCCCTATATTGACTTATGGGTTGTAAACATGCACAACTACCAAAAAACAAGGAAAGACAAAGTAAGAAATGAGAAGATAAGAGAACAAGCTGGAATAAATCAGTCCCTGAAGGAGCCCATAACTAGGGCACATTTGCGATGGATTGGTCACGTCAAACGTATGACAGAAGGAAGATTTGCAAAACAATGGTTACATACTGAGATTACTGGAAAGAGACCTGTTGGAAGACCTAGGAGGAGATGGCTGGACCAACTGAAGAAAGATATCACATCCAAGGGAATCAACTGGGATGAAGTCTTGAGGGACCAGTGGTACATGAATCGACTAAAAAGGAGAGCGCTCGTAAACCACACCCAGGAAACTGGAGTGGAAACATGATGATGATGACAATTTCTTCTTTAGGATTTTCTTTATCATTTAATATTTGCAACAGGTCGAGATAATTCTTAGTGAACCTCGTTCTCACAGGTTTTTGCCTCTTTACAAGCACATCCATTGTTAAAATGTATGAATATAACCGGATCGAGACTTACCAATATCTGCGTTATTTATCACGTCAGGATCACCCCTAATTTAGGAACTGAAATAGGACTACCCATCGTATTCTTTCCACTTTCCACTTAAGTACTTGTACAAAACATAATTTATTCTTTCTCACTTTTAATACACCATGCTTGCTCTAGCCATTCAAGTTACACGGAATAAATACTTATAATATTTGAAGAGTCACTTTACTGTTCTGTTGAAATCTTGAGTCCATGTTCAAAAAGTAGGTCTTTTCCCCCTCAGTTAATGCTGCCACAAATGGATTGAAAATGTGGAAATGCAAAGCTCCAAATTCACCATCTGATGAAAGAAAATAGGACCAATAATGCGGCGTGCAGACACTGCACACCAAACACCAACCCTCTGATCATGCAATGGTGTATGGTGGAAGTGATGCGGAATGTCCGTTGCCCAGTACCTGTCATTCTGTGAGTTGACATAACAACTCGGGTGAAACCAGTCTTCATCAGAAATAATAATAATATCGTATGGCCTTGGGTGCCTGGTGCAAGCTTTGTTAATTGACACCCAGAGGGTAGCTTGCATGTCGAATTTCGTCGTTCCTTTGAACGCTATGAAAGTCAAGGAGGTTAGATATTATCAGAAATAAAGAAGAGATCTATGTCCAAGCCATGCATTGTTATCTCAGTGAACAGCCAATCACAAAACTGGAGGCACTGAGGAGTATCTGTTGGTTTTAATGCATGAACAATAGAGACTTTGTAGGGATGCATTTTCAGGTACAGGTGGAGTATTTGTCCGCATGTTCGACGTGATATGCCGGTCTGTTGCGACAGACATCAGGTTGATTTCTTAGGGTTCCGAAGTATACTCTGGTTAACTGTAACCACATTTTCTGGTGTGCGGACAGGTTTCAGAATGTATTTTGTCTTGTTCAAAACAGATCCTGTCTGACGCCATTTTGTGATTAATCGTTGCATGGCACTCTTTGCTGGCACCATTAAACTCGTGAGTAGGGCTCGGATCGATATTCTCGATAAACTCTCCAGATATGCACGAAAACCATGTTTTTTATGCTGGATAGATATGCTTGAAAAACGCATTATATGCTCAAAAATAGAAACCATTATATGGGGTTGTATATGCAGAATATGCTCGAAAAACACTGTTTAAAACTATAGAAAGGAAAGTGAAACAGAAAAAAACAATAACGTATCTTTATATACAAGCTTTATTTTCTAATTGTATCTATGATACACTGGGATATACTCACATTCACGTTTCAAATATATACTGTATATGAGAAGTTTTCTTATAAAAGTTACAATTTAAAGTTCATTTACAAAATGTTCAGAATTAGGCGAGTCAATGAAGTAGATCTGCGTTGGTCTGTACAACAAGAATTTTTTCTATGTTTTCTGTTTTGAATTATTTTCTTAAATCAGTCAATAAAAGTTTCAATGACGAGAACAATCTTTCGACGTCAACTGACACGAGAGGTAAATACTTGAATGATGTTGCTTCTTGTGCATAGTAGTTCGAAAAATCCTCTGACGATGCAGACTCGCCACGCAGCATCCTCTCCAAGTCCAAAGCTGCACTCCAACTTTTGTTTCACGGTTTTCCCAGTCTCTCCAGGCCACGAATCGGCTTCTTGGACGACACCTTGTATTGTAGAGACCACTTCAACCAACTCCATCCTTCGCGATTCCAACTTAAGTATGGCCTCAGAAATGACGCTCATGTAAAGTCAAGGATAGCATCAAACCCTTTATTTTAAAAGCAGCCTTAGCTTTCATGATGTACTTGCTGTCCGCCTCTTCAAACGTATTGATCACCTGGAAAAAATATAATTGAAAAATATTAGCCAAGGAGAATAACTGGGAAAGTTACAAAACTAGGTGCCATATGATGGAGTAAACATAAAAGCTATGAAAAGAATGATAGAGAAAACCTCGAAAATGAGAAGATTTTAAACATTTCAAATAGTCTTACCTCTTCAATTGCCCCATGATTTTCAGCGTAATACAAGGCAGCCAAGATCCAAGATCCCCTTCGCGTCAATATGGGCTCGGAGGTAAAGGGAGCTCTGGATGCATCGTCTTGAAGGCACGGACACGAGATGGAGCCTTGACGAAAAATTTTCTTCACTGAAGAAATGACTCTGTTGATGCTGGACGATTTTTCACACAGCTCCTCAGCAACTCTTTCAAGGTCAAGACAAGTAACCTGTAACATCTTCGGGTAGAGAAGCTTGAGGCTCTTCCCAGCCTTAATCATGTAGGGAGCAGCGTCGGTCACCAATGTGAGTACTTTGTTTACCTCCTCGTCTGAAAAGGTTGGCCACAGCAAGCCTGAAACTGGAATGCATTAAATGAAGGGTGAACCGTTGAGTTAATGGGATTCTGACATGTCGTATGACTGTAAGAGATATTTAACTATCAGAACTATCAGAGTCTTCACTGTGCATATGTAGAATGCATTGAAATCATAGCCAGAGTGTACTTATTCTTCTTTGGCAAAACGCTCGAAAAATAAATTAACAATATACTTACGCAGAGCTGCTACCACTGTTCGCACAATGGTTTGTCACATCTAGCTCTCTGCACAGAATTAGGTGGCCCTTCCCCGGTTCACTGGGACTGAGTTTTCCAACAATAACGTTGGCCATGTATCTTCCACAAGTGTCTGTGGTCTCGTCGATAGATAACCAAATTGGGTGGCTCCCGATGTCGTCCCTGATTGCGTGTAGAACCTGGTGAAAAAAGTACCTGAATGAATATTCTTCATGGAATGAAGGTATTATCGAGAGATTACCTTCATTACGACAGAGCCAGATCCATGTTAGAATTACTTCTAAATTGTTTGAACGAGAATGCGGAATACGGCAATCGTGCATGAATTCATACCTTTTCATACTCTGAAGAAACGTAATTTTTACGTAGGGTCGACTCATGAAGCAACTCTCTTCCTACAAAGTCCTTGAAGAGAGCTCTAATCTCATCATGTTCGACCTTGTAGAGGGGTATGTTGGCGCTTAAGAACGCCCTACAAACTCTGGAAGAGAACTTGTCCGAGTGCTGTTGCTGATTGAACAAAGGTTGTATCAGCGCTTGTTTCTTCGTTTTTTTTTTTTTAAATTCTTCGACTTTGCTCAGTGCCCACTTGTGGCTTTATGTTGGGAAAATTGAAAATCCTTTGAAATCTTGATCTGAAAATAAATAGGCAGGTACGCATAAGTGAGAAAAAGCACATTGAATGAACAAAGATAAGGCATTGTGGCTTATGAAATTATTTTCAAATATTGCAGTAGAAATACGAGCACCCCCTCAACGATCCCATGAAAAACCAGCATATCCAAATGTCAATTTCCGCCTTGGAAATGTAAAATCTGAGGATCTAACAGGTTTACACTCCGAATTCTTAGACTTCTCTCTACTTACCCAGTAGATAGGTACCTTATGCTGCACAAACGGCTTACTTGAAGTTTCAACTGTTTGACCAGTAACACATTTAAGAACGTAGATGTGAAAATGTCAATAAGAACTTACCTCTTTTTCGCACATTTTGCCGTCAGTAGAAAACGAGTCAGGGTCTTCCTTTGCACATCGGTGGAGTAAAACACTCAGAGATTCCTTAACTTTAGGCATCGCATACTTAGAAATCACAAGAACTCTATAGGTATGTACGGATACGATTACGAACTGAGAGTTGAATGCAGAAACTTCACTTGACCGAGTCGGTTCTTCCACCACTTCATGGAAAAAGCCACCTAAACAATACTGGTTCCCAAAATAGGCACGCCCCCTTTCAAAGTGAAAGGATGCTTGGGGCTTCGAGAGCTTATCTGATGAGTGTACTCTAATTCGGCAGAGGTCAATTAGGGTGTATGAATAACCTCACTAAAGGTTAAAAACCTGCGGTTCTATTATTCACACCAGATAGGCTTTTCAATAATTATTTCTGTTTTCGAACCTTAAGGATGGTCAGGGCCAGAATTTGGGGGGAATTCGAAGAAAAACAAACTATTTAGATGACGACCACAATAATATGCATTTATATGCTTCTATTATGAAACCGCGATTTTATGCATTTATATGCTCGATAAATTTCAATTCTGTTGGTTCAGAGAGGTGAAAAATACCACTAAAAGGCTTCTTTCAATGTGTACTACTCGGGGAAAAAAATATGCAAATATGCTCGAATCCGAGCCCTACTCATGAGCAAACAACTGACCACACTCTTTCCACAATGAACACCCTCTGCTGCACCTGTGCACTGATCAACTAACACTGACACAGCCCGCACTACTATCACATTTGAACCGGTTTTGATCACATGCTGTGCACGGGTACGTGGTGTAGCCCTTTGTCCGGACCACTTTTATTTGCAACATTTGCTATAGTATAAGCAGGTTAGCAAACTACAGTTATCTCCTTTACTGTGATGTGTTTCTTTGTAAACTGGAACTCGGTTCCCTGGGCCACTTTTATTTGCCCCACCCTGTATATGCATGTATACCACCTAGTCAATACTTGTACGACAAGTCATAAAAATGTATAAAACTGTGATCAATTGTATCGGGTTCATATGAAACCTTTCTTTATAACAATACAAAAAGATAAGTAAAACATAAAATAGTGCTGGCAGGGCAAGATCATTTTAGAATTAGTTGAATAAACAATAAATGGAATGTCAACTGTTGTGGATGATATGGATGAAATGAACTGTTTGTAGATTAGCATTCCCTCCTTTTAGCGGCTTCGGTGGCGTAGTTGGTAGCATGCTGAGCTTCTATGTCCAAGATCGCGGGTTCAAACCCGGCCGAAGTCGTTGGATTTTTTAAGAGCGTTAAAATCCCTCAGTATGCCTTCCTTCGGAGGGGAAGTAAAGCCGGCGGTCCCATGTCATTAGATTTATGGCATGAAAAAGAACCTTCCACTGACTTCTGGAAGATAAAATTTTGTAGGTTAGTTTGATAACGCTCTATTATTTCCAACGTTCGCCACCGGGTGCTGACTGCGATGGCATTTAGTAGCCATGTCTGCAGCTAGGTGTCGCGGATGGTAGCATTTGGTGGCAAAAGTAGGAACTACTTGAACAAATTAATCATCTGCAGTCCTTCTACCTGAATCACAGATAACACACACTAATACAGTCATCACAATTGACACCGGTTATCAGACAAATTCTACACACAACCAAAGTACATGGGGCTACATGATGGCGTTTTCGCAACCCCTAAACTAAGGAAACAACCTTTTCCTTCCAGTGGGGAAACTTTTTTGTCCTTAAAAGTAAACTTCTTTGTTAAATCATTAAAATCTCTTAGAACAACCATGATTATAAAATGTAGGCAAACTTCTTCTGAATTATAAAATCACTGTCAATACGGAACCGAAGTGAATAGTTGAATGGGGCGTCCTAAAGCCTTGTCATGAAGAGAATGTGAAGTACTAGGAGTTGAATAGAAAGCTCTTAGATTGTAGAAACTTGTTATTATATTGAGGACTTACCAACAGTTCATTTAGGGCTATTTTCCTCTTCAGAAGAACCTTGGACAAATTGTGAGTTAGTCCACTACCATTAATGGCTCAATTATAAATTAATCATTTGCCATTTCAGTTTGTATTACAAATGGACCTTCCTTGAAAAGTACCCTTCGTACATACAAATTGTGTATAGTATGCTTGTTACTAATGGCCCTTGTTCTTAGTCCACAGTGTGTAAACGCATCATGGAGAAGCTTGGACAAGTCGATATGGACCACACAGAAAGACAGGTGGTGTGCGTAAGTCAGGATAGCTTCTATCGCGAGCTCACATCTGCTGAGAAAGCTAGGGCTGAGAAGGGACTCTTCAATTTTGATCACCCAGGTATGGAGTAATATTGTTAGTACCTCTGTAGTATGTCGCATTAAAATATGCAAAATTATTGTTATTTCTTGTTTTTTTTTTCTTCTAAGGAATGCTCATTTTTAGCCTATTTTCATCGATGAAATATAGGCTCAGGAGATCACTTTTTGTCCATGTACCGGTATGTGTGTGTGTGCATAGCCCCTCTCCCCCTAAATAGTCACAGCAATTTCAGTGAAACTCACAGCTTGCTATTACCGTGCCTTTTAAAGTTTATAAGTATCAAACTATTACTGCTATCGACCTGAAATTTTGTATTATGATAGCAGATATTAAGACATGCTTACCTATAACACTTTCAAAAACCTAATATGTAGGCTACCCTTCAAAATAAACATGGTGCCCAATTGAAGTTTAAATATTTAAATGCACTTTTTCTCTTTATTTATTAATCCGAGCACAGTGAAACTTGGCATGGTAAATCCTTATGCAAGGATTGATATACTGACATATAATTAAATTCAATTGTATTGATAAACTCAAGATGGTGGATGTGCAAAATTTTTAAATTATGTTTTTATTTCTTGATTTTAATCTAGTGATCGAAGTGAAAGTTTGTATAATGAACCAACACAATAACCTTCATCTATGGCCTATATTAGAAAGGAAGGAAGCTTGGGGTTTTAAGTGCCCGTTAATCTCGTGATCATGAGCCACGAGCTACATAAAGACAATCCAACATGGTGGCCATGCAAAATATTTCACTGGTCCTCAATATCTATGAATCTCTTTCAGCAATCAATCTGAATTTTTTAATGCTGATAGAGGCCAGTATGATAAATTCCCTTATGTGGCTTCAATAACCTAATATGCACAAAACCAACGTGGCAAACTCATGAAGCTTATAGTAAAGCCATCATAACTTCCGACTTGACGTTTCACTGTTAGCCTAGTGTTATCTAGCGGTCAGAAGGAAAATAACTTTAACTAGACAATCACAGGCATCCATTCAAATCGATAGATCACGATATATTGAGTTTTGTTCGTGATGTCGCGGTTTAGCGAACGAAACTCGAGCCTAACACTGAAACGTCAAGTCGGAAGTTATGGTGGCCTTACTATAAATATTTAAATGGGTTTTCTCACGACATAATCATCCAATCCAAGTGAAACTACGGGCAGTAAATCTTTGTGCAACGTTTATATACTGGTGTCAAATTAAAATACATTTTTATGAGAAATTAGATGGCTTTATGCATTAAGTGGCTAAGCACCATTTTTTGAAATTGAATCATTAGCACTACCTAGTGTGTAAGGTCTGGAATGACATTTTTTAACATCTTCATGACCTTTTTTTAAATGTGAATTGTTAATTTTATAGAAATATCCCCATTCCCCATTATCTTAGGTTAAGAGTTCTGCATCAATTGGCTATGAGGCAAAACTATGAAGCAAATCTTACAAACGCTACATTGAGTTCTACATGAAACGGCCAAGCAAAATTTCATTGTTTCTCACACTTTGAGTGCATTGTTAGTGTTTCGAATTTTACAATTTGAGTGTGGGATATGTTAATTTCAATTACAACATTAAAAATATGTGGCCACAAGGAAATCTTGGATGTCAAAGGATTGAATTTCAACACCATGGAAATATTATACCAATTTAATCTGTAGGGTAGGTAGAGGCCAAATCTCCTGGTTAATGTGTGCAGGAGGGATGCAGAGTGTACTTCAGGCCCAAAAGCAGGATGACAAGCACAAAATTAAGATACAGGCTAAAATCTGTAGAGTACTGGCAAATTGTTCCACTTAGATAATGAATTGAGCAATTGTTATAAATTTTCTATCATGTAAAAATTAACCTTTGAAGCAGAAGTAAATATTGGAGTTACCATGATTTTTCTTTTGCTGTATAAGATATGTTTTAATGTGTAGTCGGCATTAAATCGATGATTTATAGCCATTATAAGTGCTTTATTATTTTATTAATTGAATATCAGTTCAAATCTTGGCTAGATTAGATAGAAGATGTGTGTGACAAATATGATTGAAGTTCTATGCAGGAAGTTTTGTGGCATTGATGGTTGAGTAGGAAGCTATTATATAAATATTTAAAAATAAGAATGACACCAGACAAAACACTATGATTTATGTGACACACTTAGATAAATTGAAATCATATTAGTGTGTTATGCCAGTGCTAAATAATTGTTAGGAATGCAGAATTATGGAGGATTGTAATAAATCTTCTATCATGTAAAAAATTAACCTTCGAAGCAGAAGTAAATTTTGGAGCTACCACGATTTTTCTTTTGTTGTATAAAATATTAAAATGGTGATTTATAGCCATTATAAGTGCTTGATTATTTTGTTTGGAAATTTATAAACGGTGACATGAAAGCTGATATTGTAATATTAATTGTACACCGTTATTTAGGAAGATGTTATATGCCATGATGAGAGAGCAAACAGCTGATTGTAACAATGTTGGAAGCTAGTCATGTCCTTTATTATTATAAGGAGGTAGCTAATTATTTTATGCGCATAATTATATCGTGAGGAGTTAATGCCACGATAATTAAAGGTGTTGATAATTGTTGTTGTTTGAGTCTTCAGTCTTTTGATTGGTTTGATGCAGCCTTCCATGCCTCCCTGTCCTGAGCTAATCGTTTCACCTCTACATAGCTACCACACCCTACATCCGAGGCAATCTATTTATCATATTCTAACCTTGGTCTACCCCTACAGTTCTTGTCCTCGACCCTTCCTTAACTAAGCTTGCTGTTCCTGGGTGTCTTAGTACGTGTCCTACCAACCTATCTCTCCTCTTCATTAGCAGTCGCCAGAAACATCTCTCCCCCCCCACTCGTCTCAATACCTCTTTGTTTGTAACCCTATCTACCCATCTAGGCAATCTATTTAACATATTCTAACCTTGGTCTACCCCTACAGTTCTTGTCCTCGACCCTTCCTTAACTAAGCTTGCTGTTCCTGGGTGTCTTAGTACGTGTCCTACCAACCTATCTCTCCTCTTCATTAGCAGTCGCCAGAAACATCTCCCCCCCACTCGTCTCAATACCTCTTTGTTTGTAACCCTATCTACCCATCTGATCATTATTCTCCTGTAACACCACATTCCAAATGCTTCAATTTTCCTCTTTTCTGCTGCACCAATAGTCCAAGTTTCACTTCCATAGAGTGCCACACTCCAGACAAAGGCTTTCAAAAATGACTTCCTGATACCTAAATCTATATTGGATGTCAACAGATGTCAACCTATTTTTTATATCCTCTTTGCTTCATCCATCACTGGTTATTTTGCTTCCTAAGTAACAGAAGTCTCCTACTTCCTTTAGCTTTTCACCTGCCAATTTGATGTCCATAGAGGGTTCTGATTTATTTTGGCTACATTCCAATATTTTTGTTTTACATTTATTAATTTTCATCTACCAAGACAGATGCTTGAGGCAAAGTGCAAGGGGAAGACCTAGAACAAGGTGGATTGATTCAGTGAAGAACAGTGTAAGAAAAAGAAACCTGGACTGGGACAAGATCGTGGAAGAAGAATTTTGGAAGGAAAGAGGAAAGTGGAGAAGTGCCATAAATACCCCGACCCGGCAGGAGCTGGATAAGGGGAAATGATGATGATTTATTAATTTTCATCATGAATTCTTTCCTCAAGATGGAGTCCATACCATTCAAAAACTCGTTCAAATCCTCTGTCGGGTCGGCCCAGATGATGATGTCATCAGCAAATCTCAGAGTAGAAGTTATTTCTCCTTGAATCTTCACTCCCACTCTAAATTTTTCTCCAATTTTCTTCATTTCTTGTTCAATGTAAAGATTGAAAAGTATGGTTGATAAGTTGCAGCCTTGCCTTACTCCTTTCTGAATACCGGCTTCTCTCTCATGTCCTTCAGCTCGAATGACTGCTGTCTGGTTTCTGTATAGACTGTAGATCACCCTCCTATCCCTGTACTTTATTCCAATCGTTTCAGCCTAAGACTTACCACAGCTTCCCTTGTTCCTACATTTCTCCTGAAACCAAACTGGTCTTCACCCAATTCAGTTTCTATCTGGCTTTCCATCCTCTTGTAAATTATTCTAGACAGGATCTTTGAAGCATGAGTAATCAAGCTGATTGTATGGTAATCTTCACATCTGTCAGCTCCTACTCTCTTCGGTATAGGGATGATAACATTCTTCTTGAAATCAGAGGGTACCTCACTGATCTCATAAATCTTACACACCAAGTGAAATAACCTGATCAGACCTTCATCACCTATGCAGCTTAGTAACTCAATCGGTGTATCATATATGCCTAGTGCTTTGTTCCTGCTTATGTCTTCCAATGCTCTGTCAAATTCTGATCTCATTATTAAACCTCCTTTCGTATCCTCAACAATCTTCTCTTCCCTTTCCATTACATGATTCTCAATCTCCTTTCCCTTTTACAAACACACTACGTAAGCTTTCCATCTCTCAACCTTTTCTTCCCTATCTGTTAAAGGCTTTCCATTTGTGTCCTTAATATTACAGCACTTAGTCTTCTTTTCCCCAAAAGTATTCTTAATCCTTAGATAAGCTGTGTCAACTTTTCCTAATTTCAGACAATTTTCTATACCTGCACATTTCTCTTTCAACCATTCTTCTTTCGCTTCCTTGCACTTCTTGTTAACCTCATTTCTCAGATATATGTATTTTGCTTTCCCCTTTTCATCTCTTACATCCTTGCGTTTCCGCCTTTCATCCATTAATGTTTGTATATCCTGAGTGATCCATGGTTTTCTACCTATTCTTTCTTTCCTACCAATGTTTTCTTCTGCGGATTTTGTTATTTCATTCTTCAAAAGTACCCATCCAATTGCAATTGAAGTTTGTTTATGGTTTTTCACTAGTCCTACCTTTATACTCTTCTTGGATCTTTCGTTTACATCCTTCTCTTTCAGTCTGTCTATTGCCCACCTTTTTGGCTTTTGACTTTTCTTCAGTTTCTTCAACTTAAATCTGCATTTCATAACAACCAGATTGTGGTCGGAGTTTATGTCAGCACCGGGATATGTTTTACAATCCTAAATCTTGTTTTGAAATCTGTGCTTGATCATAATGAATTCGATTTGGTAACGCCCTGTATCTCCTGTTAGTTATTGTTGTTTTAAGGGGTGGAACTACGAGGTCATCTGTCCCTAAACTTGTATCTCCTGGTCTCATCCATGTGTATATTCTTCTATTGTGGTTATTGAATAAGGTGTTACCTATGACCAGCTCATGCTCGATGCATGCTTCCTTGATCATTCCTTTCATCTGATCCGAAATCTCCTACTATCTTCCCTTCTCTTCCTTTTCCTACCACAGCATTCCATCTCCCATTACTATAACATTTTCATCACCCTTGACATACCTCGGAATTCCATCTATGTCTTCGTACACCTCTTCAATATCCTCATCATCAGCTTGACTGGTAGGCATATAGACTTGTACCACTGTGGTACACATAGGTTTTCTATTGATTTTAGCTACAATAATCTTGTCACTGTATTGCTCATAATATTCCACCCACTGTCCAAGTTTCCTACTTAATATGAGACCTACCCCTGCATAGCCGTTGTTTGATTTAGTGTTAATGACCCTATAGTCTCCTGACCAAAAGTCCTGTTTTTCCTGCCAGCACATTTCACTAATTCCAACCAAATCCAACCTCAACCTATCCATTTTCCTTTCTAAGTTTTCTAACCTTCCACTGCCTAGCAGACTTCTAACATTCCACTCTTTGTCACTTCTGTGATCTATCACCCTCTCGATAGTCCCCACCCAGAGATCCGAACGGAGGCTAGTTTACCTCCGGAATGATAATTAATAATAGTAATTTGAATAATGGAATTAATGAAAGGAAGGAAGCTTGTAGTTTAACGTGACCGTTAATCTTGAGATCATGAGCCACGGGGGAATTAATGATGAAGCTACAATGAAATATAGGAAATGTGATCTGATTATAATAAGCGTTATGTAAGGTTAATACAATAGCTGGTATAGGGACACAGTGTGTTTATGAAGTTGATTATGGTGCACATATATGCTGGATGTTTGTTATATATGTATCTAATTCAGGAACTGAGGGATAATCAAGACATAAAGCAAATAGTAAACATAAGATGAATAATTAGGATTTACTATTAGTAATACATGAATAAATATTGTAAAAGAAGATAATTAAATGGTGGGCATTAATATCAACTCATTTTAAGTCTAAATGATTTAATAATAGTTGAAATAAAGTTAATATGGAATATCTATTGATAATAATGAATTTAATATTTATTTACGAATTTTTGGCATATGATCTCAATGAATACGTGAATTTTATGACTAGATGACAGAGGTCATGATTTGTAGGGTGAAACGATTAAACATTGGTTGTATAATAGACCGTGGTATTATTTGATGTTGTAAATAAGGAGTATTTGAAATTATTATGGATATTATAGTGATAGAGTAGGAGAATTTAGGATAGGTTTTAGTTCGATTTAAAAATAAATATGGTAGTGTCAGAGTTGATAAATTAAGAGTATTTGTTATTAAGCTTCATTGGAGTCTGTCGTGCCTCAGTTACCAATAATTATGAATCAGACCATGGCTGATGTGGGATATAACATAGCTATTTATTATCGTGTTATTGTCCTATTAAAGATAGGATTATTTTGCTATTAGATTTTATTGGATTCTGTTGTCTCTTAGATACCAACAAATAAAGATCATGGGAAAAGCATTTTACGAGAGTGTTGCAAGCAAATGACACAAGACCAGTTTACAATGGCGAATACCAGAGTAGTAGTGTAATTGTTCCCTTTACAAGTGGTGAGGTCGAATTAGCTGTGCAACAGTTGAAGAACCAAAAAGCATGTGGTCCTGATAGGATATTTAATGAACACATTAAAGGTAGTTTTGAAGAAATGAAAGAAGACTGGTTGGTCCTTCTCAATCAGTGCCAAATACAAGCGAATATACCGGACAAGTGGAGGCACTCCACAATTAAAGTTTTATATAAGGGAAAGGGAGATGCAGGTAGTCCAGATGCATACCGAGGCATAGCTCTGGAATGCTCAGGATTTAAATTGTTAACGAAACTACTAACATTGAGACTGACAGATCTAACGGAACACCAAATTCCAGATGAACAATTCGGATTTAGGAGAGGCAGGTCAACTACACATGCAATTAAATGTCTTCAAGGTAACATTGAGGAAGCCTTACAACACGGAAGAGGCAAGTTGAATGTGGTATTTATCAACTATTCGAAAGCGTTTGATTCAGTACACAGGAAGAAGATGTTGGAGAAGCTAGATTCACTGATAGGACACCAGCACTATATAACGAGACTGATAAGAAATATCCTAACCAGTAACCAAGTACGAATTGATGACAACAGAATGGAATCGCATTGCATTGAACAGACAATCGGTGTGCTACAGGGGGACCCACTAAGTCCTCTCCTGTTCAATATTGCAACCATGGATGTGACCCAGATTATAGAGGATCAAGATGTCTCCATATACATGTATGCGGATGACATGGTGCTAACATCCACATCACTTGAAAGGTTACAGGAGACTTTCAACAGACTAGTAAACTGGGCGCACGAAAATGAACTTAAATTGAACGAAAACAAGACAATGTTCATGGCCTTTAGTAAAGGAGGTAGACTCTCAGTCAATCATCATTTGGAATATAAAGGCAAAAGATTACAATTAGTGAACAATTTTAAGTACTTAGGAGTAACATTCCAAACACATTTACGAAGCACATACAAGACAAAGTTGACACAGCAATTGTAGCAATGAATGCCATAAGACAACTCTGAAAATTGTCCCTTGATACAGGCATGGCGTTATTTAAGCTCAAAATTACTCCCATAGTTGCATATGCATTGGAAAATATATGGCAACACCTGACAAAGAATGACCTGAAGAAAATGGAAAGAGTGAAGGCAGTATACTTTAAAAAGTTCCTCAATCTTTCAAAATACACATCCTCTCGCCTTGTATATGTATTGGCCAAAGAGCAATTTTATATCGAAGATTTAAGAAATCAATGGATGCTGCCCGCCACTGGAGCATATGATGCTTTACTGAGTGAACTTCGTGAGAGGAGACATATTTGGAGTGACTTCTACTGTACAGATGCCATGACGACTTGTGAGTGGATGAACTCGAATTATGAACTCCGTCATATGATGACACGAATGGCAGTGCACGGTTTTCACCATAAAGTTTGCACTGAAAAGAAGTATCACCAGCCAAACTTAAACTGCGGGTGTATTTTATGTAAGAGGCAATGTGAGAGATATCATGTATTAACATGCGGTGAACGTCAGATGTCTATTACAAAATTTTGCACCGAATGAAATTGTATGGTATTCCTACTATTATGGCCATTGGCTGAAATAAAATTTATTATTAAATAAAGATCAGGCTAGGACTGACGTAAGATTGATGTCACTATTATTTATTGTTCTATTAATGTATGTTAGATGTTATTTAGACAGGAATTTATTTCTTTTGCCACTAGCCTAGCTTTGCATATTGTTTGTTAGGACTTCTCTGAGGGTTTTTCTAGTGCTATCCGGCTCATGACTATCCGGCCTACTTAATACTGTACCAATACTTTTCCAAAGCTTTAACAAGCGGGCTCATGCTAGAACCCTATGTGGTATTTCAAAATATTTTATTCATATCTTGTACTTCTGGTACATGTGGAGCCACAATTATAAGATACAGTACACTATTCTTAATACGTATGTATTGAATACGTTATCGGAAGAAACTCTTTAACAAACGGGACACAGAAGCCCTCTTTCAGCGCTCACAAACAACAATTTGATACAATGGTCTGGCTAGCTCAAAACAGTTGCCAGCGTTTCGCCCCAGTGTACCAATGGGCTCTTCAGTTGGTTATGGTACACCTCACCAAGACGCGTGGCTAGTACATACTGTGAAGGCCGCTGCAAGGCACAAATGTTGCCACGAGCAGCGCCAATGTACTACGGAAGTCAAAACTTCCTTTCAAAAGTAATGTTAGCATACCTTGCTAATCCATATTGGAAATATCTGTTCCCGGAGGAAACAGGGTGTAAAATTGTCCGATTGAGCTATGTACATTAACAAATTCACAAAGAAATTTGATACAATGGGCCGGCTAGCTCAAAACAGTTGCCAGTGTTTCGCCCCAGTGTACCAATGGGCTCTTCAGTTGGTTATGGTACACCTCACCAAGACGCGTGGCTAGTACATACTGTGAAGGCCGCTGCAAGGCACAAATGTTGCCACGAGCAGCGTCAATGTACTACGGAAGTCAAAACTTCCTTTCAAAAGTAATGTTAGCATACCTTGCTAATCCATATTGGAAATATCTGTTCCCGGAGGAAACAGGGTGTAAAATTGTCCGATTGAGCTATGTACATTAACAAATTCACAAAGAAATTTCATACAATGGTCCGGCTAGCTCAAAACAGTTGCCTGCGTTTCGCCCCAGTGTAAAAATGAGCTCTTCAGTTGGTTGTGGTACACCTCACCAAGACGCGTGCCTAGTACATACTGTGAGGGCCGCTGCAAGGCACAAATGTTGCCACGAGCAGCGCCAATGTACTACGGAAGTCAAAACTTCCTTTCAAAAGTAATGTTAGCATACCTTGCTAATCCATATTGGAAATATCTGTTCCCGGAGGAAACAGGGTGTAAAATTGTCCGATTGAGCTATGTACATTAACAAATTCACAAAGAAATTTGATACAATGGTCCGGCTAGCTCAAAACAGTTGCCAGCGTTTCGCCCCAGTGTACCAATGGGCTCTTCAGTTGGTTATGGTACACCTCACAAAGACGCGTGGCTAGTACATACTGTGAAGGCCGCTGCAAGGCACAAATGTTGCCACGAGCAGCGCCAATGTACTACGGAAGTCAAACCTTCCTTTCAAAAGTAATGTTAGCATACCTTGCTAATCCATATTGGAAATATCTGTTCCCGGAGGAGACAGGGTATAAACTTGTCCGATTGAGCTATGTACATTAACAAATTCACAAAGAAATTTGATACAATGGTCCGGCTAGCTCAAAACAGTTGCCAGCGTTTCGCCCCAGTGTACCAATGGGCTCTTCAGTTGGTTATGGTACACCTCACCAAGACGCGTGGCTAGTACATACTGTGAAGGCCGCTGCAAGGCACAAATGTTGCCACGAGCAGCGCCAATGTACTACGGAAGTCAAAACTTCCTTTCAAAAGTAATGTTAGCATACCTTGCTAATCCATATTGGAAATATCTGTTCCCGGAGGAAACAGGGTGTAAAATTGTCCGATTGAGCTATGTACATTAACAAATTCACAAAGAAATTTGATACAATGGGCCGGCTAGCTCAAAACAGTTGCCAGTGTTTCGCCCCAGTGTACCAATGGGCTCTTCAGTTGGTTATGGTACACCTCACCAAGACGCGTGGCTAGTACATACTGTGAAGGCCGCTGCAAGGCACAAATGTTGCCACGAGCAGCGTCAATGTACTACGGAAGTCAAAACTTCCTTTCAAAAGTAATGTTAGCATACCTTGCTAATCCATATTGGAAATATCTGTTCCCGGAGGAAACAGGGTGTAAAATTGTCCGATTGAGCTATGTACATTAACAAATTCACAAAGAAATTTGATACAATGGTCCGGCTAGCTCAAAACAGTTGCCTGCGTTTCGCCCCAGTGTACCAATGAGCTCTTCAGTTGGTTGTGGTACACCTCACCAAGACGCGTGGCTAGTACATACTGTGAGGGCCGCTGCAAGGCACAAATGTTGCCACGAGCAGCGCCAATGTACTACGGAAGTCAAAACTTCCTTTCAAAAGTAATGTTAGCATACCTTGCTAATCCATATTGCAAATATCTGTTCCCGGAGGAAACAGGGTGTAAAATTGTCCGATTGAGCTATGTACATTAACAAATTCACAAAGAAATTTGATACAATGATCCGGCTAGCTCAAAACAGTAGCCAGCGTTTCGCCCCAGTGTACCAATGGGCTCTTCAGTTGGTTATGGTACACCTCACCAAGACGCGTGGCTAGTACATACTGTGAAGGCCGCTGCAAGGCACAAATGTTGCCACGAGCAGCGTCAATGTACTATGGAAGACAAAACTTCCTTTCAAAAGTAATGTTAGCATACCTTGCTAATCCATATTGGAAATATCTGTTCCCGGAGGAAACAGGGTGTAAAATTGTCCGATTGAGCTATGTACATTAACAAATTCACAAAGAAATTTGATACAATGGTCCGGCTAGCTCAAAACAGTTGCCAGCGTTTCGCCCCAGTGTACCAATGGGCTCTTCAGTTGGTTATGGTACACCTCACAAAGACGCGTGGCTAGTACATACTGTGAAGGCCGCTGCAAGGCACAAATGTTGCCACGAGCAGCGCCAATGTACTACGGAAGTCAAACCTTCCTTTCAAAAGTAATGTTAGCATACCTTGCTAATCCATATTGGAAATATCTGTTCCCGGAGGAGACAGGGTATAAACTTGTCCGATTGAGCTATGTACATTAACAAATTCACAAAGAAATTTGATACAATGGTCCGGCTAGCTCAAAACAGTTGCCAGCGTTTCGCCCCAGTGTACCAATGGGCTCTTCAGTTGGTTATGGTACACCTCACCAAGACGCGTGGCTAGTACATACTGTGAAGGCCGCTGCAAGGCACAAATGTTGCCACGAGCAGCGCCAATGTACTACGGAAGTCAAAACTTCCTTTCAAAAGTAATGTTAGCATACCTTGCTAATCCATATTGGAAATATCTGTTCCCGGAGGAAACAGGGTGTAAAATTGTCCGATTGAGCTATGTACATTAACAAATTCACAAAGAAATTTGATACAATGGGCCGGCTAGCTCAAAACAGTTGCCAGTGTTTCGCCCCAGTGTACCAATGGGCTCTTCAGTTGGTTATGGTACACCTCACCAAGACGCGTGGCTAGTACATACTGTGAAGGCCGCTGCAAGGCACAAATGTTGCCACGAGCAGCGTCAATGTACTACGGAAGTCGAAACTTCCTTTCAAAAGTAATGTTAGCATACCTTGCTAATCTATATTGGAAATATCTGTTCCCAGAGGAAACAGGGTGTAAAATTGTCCGATTGAGCTATGTACATTAACAAATTCACAAAGAAATTTGATACAATGGTCCGGCTAGCTCAAAACAGTTGCCTGCGTTTCGCCCCAGTGTACCAATGAGCTCTTCAGTTGGTTATGGTACACCTCACCAAGACGCGTGGCTAGTACATACTGTGAGGGCCGCTGCAAGGCACAAATGTTGCCACGAGCAGCGCCAATGTACTACGGAAGTCAAAACTTCCTTTCAAAAGTAATGTTAGCATACCTTGCTAATCCATATTGCAAATATCTGTTCCCTGAGGAAACAGGGTTTAAAATTGTACGATTGAGCTATGTACATTAACAAATTCACAAAGAAATTTGATACAATGGTCCGGCTAGCTCAAAACAGTTGCCAGCGTTTCGCCCCAGTGTACCAATGGGCTCTTCAGTTGGTTATGGTACACCTCACCATGACGCGTGGCTAGTACATACTGTGAAGGCCGCTGCAAGGCTCAAATGTTGCCACGAGCAGCGTCAATGTACTATGGAAGACAAAACTTCCTTTCAAAAGTAATGTTAGCATACCTTGCTAATCCATATTGGAAATATCTGTTCCCGGAGGAAACAGGGTGTAAAATTGTCCGATTGAGCTATGTACATTAACAAATTCACAAAGAAATTTGATACAATGGTCCGGCTAGCTCAAAACAGTTGCCAGCGTTTCGCCCCAGTGTACCAATGGGCTCTTCAGTTGGTTATGGTACACCTCACCAAGACGCATGGCTAGTACATACTGTGAAGGCCGCTGCAAGGCACAAATGTTGCCGCGAGCAGCGCCAATGTACTACGGAAGTCAAAACTTCCTTTCAAAAGTAATGTTAGCATACCTTGCTAATCCATATTGGAAATATCTGTTCCCGGAGGAAACAGGGTGTAAAATTGTCCAATTGAGCTATGTACATTAACAAATTCACAAAGAAATTTGATACAATGGTCCGCCTAGCTCCAAACAGTTGCCAGCGTTTCGCCCCAGTGTACCAATGGGCTCTTCAGTTGGTTATGGTACACTTCACCAAGACGCGTGGCTAGTACATACTGTGAAGGCCGCTGCAAGGCACAAATGTTGCCACGAGCAGCGCCAATGTACTACGGAAGTCAAACCTTCCTTTCAAAAGTAATGTTAGCATACCTTGCTAATCCATATTGGAAATATCTGTTCCCGGAGGAAACAGGGTATAAACTTGTCCGATTGAGCTATGTACATTAACAAATTCACAAAGAAATTTGATACAATGGTCTGGCTAGCTCAAAACAGTTGCCAGCGTTTCGCCCCAGTGTACCAATGGGCTCTTCAGTTGGTTATGGTACACCTCACCAAGACGCGTGGCTAGTACATACTGTGAAGACCGCTGCAAGGCACAAATGTTGCCACGAGCAGCGCCAATGTACTACGGAAGTCAAAACTTCCTTTCAAAAGTAATGTTAGCATACCTTGCTAATCCATATTGGAAATATCTGTTCCCGGAGGAAACAGGGTGTAAAATTGTCCGATTGAGCTATGTACATTAACAAATTCACAAAGAAATTTGATACAATGGGCCGGCTAGCTCAAAACAGTTGCCAGTGTTTCGCCCCAGTGTACCAATGGGCTCTTCAGTTGGTTATGGTACACCTCACCAAGACGCGTGGCTAGTACATACTGTGAAGGCCGCTACAAGGCACAAGTGTTGCCACGAGCAGCGCCAATGTACTACGGAAGTCAAACCTTCCTTTCAAAAGTAATGTTAGCATACCTTGCTAATCCATATTGGAAATATCTGTTCCCGGAGGAAACAGGGTATAAACTTGTCCGATTGAGCTATGTACATTAACAAATTCACAAAGAAATTTGATACAATGGTCTGGCTAGCTCAAAACAGTTGCCAGCGTTTCGCCCCAGTGTACCAATGGGCTCTTCAGTTGGTTATGGTACACCTCACCAAGACGCGTGGCTAGTACATACTGTGAAGGCCGCTGCAAGGCACAAATGTTGCCACGAGCAGCGCCAATGTACTACGGAAGTCAAAACTTCCTTTCAAAAGTAATGTTAGCATACCTTGCTAATCCATATTGGAAATATCTGTTCCCGGAGGAAACAGGGTGTAAAATTGTCCGATTGAGCTATGTACATTAACAAATTCACAAAGAAATTTGATACAATGGGCCGGCTAGCTCAAAACAGTTGCCAGTGTTTCGCCCCAGTGTACCAATGGGCTCTTCAGTTGGTTATGGTACACCTCACCAAGACGCGTGGCTAGTACATACTGTGAAGGCCGCTGCAAGGCACAAATGTTGCCACGAGCAGCGTCAATGTACTACGGAAGTCAAAACTTCCTTTCAAAAGTAATGTTAGCATACCTTGCTAATCCATATTGGAAATATCTGTTCCCGGAGGAAACAGGGTGTAAAATTGTCCGATTGAGCTATGTACATTAACAAATTCACAAAGAAATTTGATACAATGGTCCGGCTAGCTCAAAACAGTTGCCTGCGTTTCGCCCCAGTGTACCAATGAGCTCTTCAGTTGGTTATGGTACACCTCACCAAGACGCGTGGCTAGTACATACTGTGAGGGCCGCTGCAAGGCACAAATGTTGCCACGAGCAGCGCCAATGTACTACGGAAGTCAAAACTTCCTTTCAAAAGTAATGTTAGCATACCTTGCTAATCCATATTGCAAATATCTGTTCCCAGAGGAAACAGGGTGTAAAATTGTACGATTGAGCTATGTACATTAACAAATTCACAAAGAAATTTGATACAATGGTCCGGCTAGCTCAAAACAGTTGCCAGCGTTTCGCCCCAGTGTACCAATGGGCTCTTCAGTTGGTTATGGTACACCTCACCATGACGCGTGGCTAGTACATACTGTGAAGGCCGCTGCAA
The DNA here is from genome assembly GCA_946902985.2 of Meconema thalassinum. Classification (NCBI taxonomy): domain Eukaryota; kingdom Metazoa; phylum Arthropoda; class Insecta; order Orthoptera; family Tettigoniidae; genus Meconema; species Meconema thalassinum. The sequence continues at coordinate 1,217,825,516 of OX336388.2, forward strand.
GGCACAAATGTTGCCACGAGCAGCGTCAATGTACTATGGAAGACAAAACTTCCTTTCAAAAGTAATGTTAGCATACCTTGCTGATCCATATTGGAAATATCTGTTCCCGGAGGAAACAGGGTGTAAAATTGTCCGATTGAGCTATGTACATTAACAAATTCACAAAGAAATTTGATACAATGGTCCGGCTAGCTCAAAACAGTTGCCAGCGTTTCGCCCCAGTGTACCAATGGGCTCTTCAGTTGGTTATGGTACACCTCAGCAAGACGCATGGCTAGTACATACTGTGAGGGCCTCTGCAAGGCACAAATGTTGCCACGAGCAGCGCCAATGTACTACGGAAGTCAAAACTTCCTTTCAAAAGTAATGTTAGCATACCTTGCTAATCCATATTGGAAATATCTGTTCCCGGAGGAAACAGGGTGTAAAATTGTCCGATTGAGCTATGTACATTAACAAATTCACAAAGAAATTTGATACAATGGTCCGCCTAGCTCAAAACAGTTGCCAGCGTTTCGCCCCAGTGTACCGATGGGCTCTTCAGTTGGTTATGGTACACCTCACCAAGACGCGTGGCTAGTACATATTGTGAAGGCCGCTGCAAGGCACAAATGTTGCCACGAGCAGCGCCAATGTACTTCGGAAGTCAAAACTTCCTTTCAAAAGTAATGTTAGCATACCTTGCTAATCCATATTGGAAATATCTGTTCCCGGAGGAAACAGGGTGTAAAATTGTCCGATTGAGCTATGTACATTAACAAATTCACAATGAAATTTGATACAATGGTCCGGCTATCTTGGTGAGGTGTACCATAACCAACTGAAGAGCCCATTGGTACACTGGGGCGAAACGCTGGCAACTGTTTTGAGCTAGCCGGACCATTGTATCAAATTTCTTTGTGAATTTGTTAATGTACATAGCTCAATCGGACAATTTTACACCCTGTTTCCTCCGGGAACAGATATTTCAATATGGATTAGCAAGGTATGCTAACATTACTTTTGAAAGGAAGTTTTGACTTCCGTAGTATTGGCGCTGCTCGTGGCAACATTTGTGCCTTGCAGCGGCCTTCACAGTATGTACTAGCCACGCGTCTTGGTGAGGTGTACCATAACCAACTGAAGAGCCCATTGGTACACTGGGGCGAAACACTGGCAACTGTTTTGAGCTAGTCGGACCATTGTATCAAATTTCTTTGTGAATTTGTTAATGTACATAGCTCAATCGGACAATTTTACACCCTGTTTCCTCCGGGAACAGATATTTCCGATATGGATTAGCAAGGTATGCTAACATTACTTTTGAAAGGAAGTTTTGACTTCCGTAGTACATTGGCGCTGCTCATGGCAACATTTGTGCCTTGCAGCGGCCTCACAGTATGTACTAGCCACGCGTCTTAGTGAGGTGTACCATAACCAACTGAAGAGCCTATTGGTACACTGGGTGAAACGCTGGCAACTGTTTTGAGCTGGCCGGACCATTGTATCAAATTTCTTTGTGAATTTGTTAATGTACATAGCTCAATCGGTCAATTTTACACCCTGTTTCCTCCGGGGACAGATATTTCAATATGGATTAGGAAGGTATGCTAACATTACTTTTGAAAGGAAGTTTTGACTTCCGTAGTACATTGGCGCTGCTCGTGGCAACATTTGTGCCTTGCAGCGGCCTTCACAGTATGTACTAGCCACGCGTCTTGGTGAGGTGTACCATAACCAACTGAAGAGCCCATTGGTACACTGGGGCGAAACGCTGGCAACTGTTTTGAGCTAGCCGTACCATTGTATCAAATTTCTTTGTGAATTTGTTAATGTACGTAGCTCAATCAGACAATTTTACACCCTGTTTCCTCCGGGAACAAATATTTCCAAGGTGCACAGTGTTCTGCAACTGAATAAACCAACGCAAGAGCTGAGGTAATAGATACTGATGGAATTGTTATCTTAAGCTGGTTTTCTTATTATTGTTAGTTTGTTAGAAATAACATGCATTCTGAACTGGGGCTCACCCGTTCTCCCCATCCTTTCACCTGATATGTCCCGAGACATGAATCTTATCCTTTTGGTCCAGATCAGATGCATGAGAGGTTATGTGTACGGTTGTTCATATGGGAATGGATTACCACTCTCCTGTCCTGGGCAAATGGACTCAATAGATAATTATAGAGATGTTATTACTATCACATGAGCTCAGTGATATAGGTGGGATAGATCTCAGGATCTAGCACTAGGTATAAATATCCATGACTGTACATACACAGTTTTTGATACTCATGGGGTCAGACATATTAAATCTCTACCTTCCATCTCAATTATGTGTACTCTCTGTATAACACATGAGCTAATAGATTCCACTGTCATTCTGGAGAAAACATTATATATTATATATATTCAAGTAGGAGAGTTATTACAAAACATAAGGAATGATGGATCGAAGCAGTGACTTACCTGGTAAGAACACTGTTGTGAAATACAAAACAAGGGTGTCACGTTCTCAATTTTTATAGCCACCCTTTGTGAGTGGAGAAGAGGATGGAAGGGGCACTGAAGAAAGCACAAGTGGAATAGAAAGGGGAGGATAATTGGGACAGGAAGATTATCTGGTCTCAAGCCAAGAGCTTCCCAGAACTTGAATGCCATATAATGACTCCCCCCCTATACCCCCAAAATTGCTGATGGCAAGGGGTTGGGGTGAAACACCCTTCATATGTGATATGGTGGGGTTGGGAGTAAGTGAACACGAGGTTGGGTATAAGGTCATCTTTGGAGGCTTGGACCTGCCTTCGGGCAGAATTCCCGTTACTTACTTTACTGTTTACACTGGAGTTAGTATACATTGTTACTACAAGATATGCATCATAGTGTCCGTGTATGAACAACCTCCTGTTGGTGGTATCGTTAATGAAGATGGTGCTGCTTGTGTGAAAGAGACACATCTTGTAGTGTTTTGTGTTCACATGGTAATGCACAAGGGTAGGGGATGGGTTTATGGGGTTCAGTGCAGGTAGGAATATTTCTGAGGTCTGAATATGACTGTGGGGTTCTTACGAAGAAGGCTGCAGATTAGAGGTGAGGCTTGTCTTTAATTGTTGATCTTCGAGACTCAGTTAGTATTTGGTGATGAATGGTACTCAAAGAGTGTGTAGTGGTTTTCATTGAAGTCCATGATCTGGGCTATTTGACATTTGACTACTTTGGTGGGTTAGCTTCGTGCAGTAAAGGCTCTGCTAAGATTATTTTTAGAAAGTTTAATTTCCATCTCAGATCTTAAGGAAGTTCATGAAATGATTGTGAGCTCTTTTTAGAATTTAAAGTAATTACTTCAAAAGTTAAGGTATGTAATTAAAAAAAATGAATCAACTCAGCAGAAAAGTATTGGTTGGTGCTCCCACTCCAAATATGTTTTAATTGACATTTATATATATTTAAAAAAAAACTAATGCAACAGACAACAGCTGGATTTCATGCTTTTTCAACAGTTGTGCACATTTATTCCACACTGCATTGGATTGATCAAGTCAGTTATCAAATATCCTATAATGTTTTCTTTCCTTGCAGATGCATTTAACAATGAATTGATCTTGCAGACACTCAAAGATATTCTTGCTGGCAAGAAATGTGAAGTACCCGTTTATGATTATAGGACCAACTCTAGGTAAGGATGAATGGTTTTAATCCTGTAGACATATTGTATTAGTTGTAAACATGCTAGTTTACCTGAATGATAAACATTGATACGTAATTATTATACAATATGTTCTCCAACTTTTCAGTCACAACACTTAAACTTACAAGGGAAGTCTCTGAACCGGGGAATCGCGGATCATGCTTGAACTTTGCAGATATGTTGCGTTAGCCCAACTAGGCAGAACGTGAAGAAAAATCTTTCGGAAATTAACTTCTCCTTGTACTAGATGAAACATAAGATTTACACGATTAAATTGGCGCGCCAGCGGCACGGCGTGAGCTTCATTGGCTGCGTCAGAGGTTGCTTCCCAACCGTTCTGTGGTTCACGGCCTACTGCGTACAATCACCGACAGACGGTGAGTGTCCCATGCATTGCATGATGAATGCTAACATTGGAAAAGTTACATGTTGACAGGAGGAAAAGTATGGAAAATAAATGGAAAGGTCTCTCAGCATTCAAGAACAGGACCTGTTGGACAGTTTGGATGGTATGTTGATGGTTTTGTGCCTATCTGGCTTTCTGGCATTCGTCTCTTGTAGCAAATGTGTTTATTTGTTGTGCTATTGATATTTACAGGTATCATAACTGGTTGTATTGAAAGCAGTACTATGAACGTGGACACGTATATATTGTAAAGATGCAGCATTAATGTCCCATGCCGCAGCGCAGCTTGTGAGTGCGAGTACGGGAGGGCAGTCGTTTGGAACGTGATCTTTTGAGCCACCAATCAGGCATGAGGCACACTCCCTCTTAACCAGCGCACACAGTTCAAAATTGTTGTATTTACTGCCATTTACAGTGGGTAGGAGATAATTTCCGAAATATTTTTCTTAACGGTTCTGCCTAGTTGGGCTCACGCAATGTATCTGCTAAGTTCCAGCAGGATCCGTGATTCCCCAGTTCAGAGACTTCCCTTGTTAGTGGAGGAGTAAAGAGCAGGTTGTTTTACAGTAGACTACCAGTAGTGCTTGATTGTTGCTGCAAGGGAAACCATAATTTTATTTACAAGAAAATCTAGAAGTCATTTTTTCAGTATTGCCTTGTTATATTTTATTTAAAGTATTGTATCTTCAATCGTTTACCCAGTGTGAGCTTAAAAGGTGTAATTTTTTTTTCGATTTCAAAGAACTACGGTCTATATCCGTTTTCCGTCTCGGCATGATGGGTTAAAATCACTGACTGGACTATGAATTATATTAGCATGGAGATAGCATGTGCAACAAATTCTTGTCATACGTAGTTTAAGAATGGCGATGTGCATGAAACGCAAATCCCCCCTTCCGTCCAATCTAAACTTGACTGTGTATTCTGCGGAATGAAGGCTGAAACTGTGGTGATAGGCTCGCTAGCTAGCTCGTAAATTGTAATTGGAGATTGTTGGAAGAATTTAAAACGTAAAAACACTTATAGTGGGCGATATATTGAAGATAGAGATATGCTGTTGGGGACGTTTTTGTAGAACTTTTCATGCTGAACTGTTTGAACAACCCATACATGACAGTGCCAACATACAGCAATTCTAGGTGTGCTTGAAGTTCAATATTTAAATATATGTGACTTCCATCGTAAGAAATGGATTTCAACCAAATTTTGTATGTGCAGTGAGACATAACTATACTTATTTTCAAATTCTTCAGGGCTACCAACTGCCTAGTAACATTCTGTGAACATTTGAGCCCTTGACTTAATATCATAGAATCTGTTCATATTGTGCCCGTCAGACGGGAAGATCGGGACACTGCTGACCGCAACAGCCTCCTCGACACCCCCATCCGTCGAATCCATACCCCTGAGAGGATTAGATGTGCTCTCAGACCAGCCCTCACGGGGCTTTAGCGGTGTTAGTAGAGAGCTGGGAATGTTAGGAATTAGACCAAGAGGCACATCAAAAACAGCAAAGCTAAGAAATAAGAAGTCCAGTCTTAAAATATCTTTCGTGAAGAGAACTGCTGATGACCGTAAGAAATGGCTGCAATGACCAGGCTTTTAGCCGTTAGAAGCTGATGATGATGATGATCCTACTCCCATGCGTAAATATAGACTACGGTAATCAACAAAGCTAAAAATAAAGAAAGTATTATTCATCCCTAATCAGAAGTTATATTACTCCCTTGCGAAATCCTGTTCCAAAAATATCAAAAGCAAGCTAAGAAATGTGACACGTAAGCAATCCCTAAGCAATTACAAAAAATCCAGTTAAAAATACGAATAGTCACATACCTGAATCTACTGCAAAACAAATTATATTAATTGAGGAATGATGTTTAAATGAAGTAGAAGAACTGTAGCTACCAATAACCCAGAAAGTAAGCTTGACTAATATAGAATCTTCAATTGAAAGAAGAAACACAGAGGTAAATTTAGGAAATAATATAATTTTTTCAAATAGTTTAACAATAATTACATCATCATTTATTGTATTAACAGGCCATTAAGATGCAGGACAGACAATAAGAGCATAAAACAAAAACTAATATATAAAATAACATAGGCATTACAACAGAAGGGACTGAGACTTTTCACAAGTATCGGTCGCAGATGATCTTCCACCTTTCTCTGTCCCTTGCATCCTCCACTGTTGCTGTTGGTGCCACCTTTACCAGTGACATTATCGCTCGATCCTTCCATCTTCTAGGGCGGCCTCTCGGGGGTCATCCAGTTGGTGTCGAGCTGAAAACACGATTAGATATGGAATCTTCAGCTCGAATGACATGTCCCAACCATTGCAATCTCCTCCTCTCCAGAATCCGGTTGATGCTTGTCTTTTCAAAGCATTGATATTTACTATTGGAATAACATATGACGGGTGGGAGTGTAAAGTGCGTGAAGTCAAGAAATGTAGTGAACTGAGCTAATACTATAGAGCATCCAGCATTTAGAAAAGACTGTGGAGCCTTATGGCGACAGTGTTGCTAACTCTAGGGAGAGGTAGCGCTGACGTCGGACGTTTTGTTCGCCCGCTTCGAGTACTGTCCTTTCATAAGTTAGCGAGATATCACAACCCCAGCAGCTACCTAAAGTAGAACACGCACAGGAAGGAGAAGTTTTGCAGGTGTTATCGGATTGAACCAGTATTAAGGATGCCGTATACGTACGTGAAGAGAACCAATAACGACATTCATTTCGTTGTGATATGACGCATTACTGATTGACAGATGTCGAGAGCACAACCCTTCCTTCCTTCTCGGATGTACTGTATGCTAATGATGATAACAATTTTTACGTCGGCAATACTGTTGATCATCACTTTTTTGTTATTAGTTAGGCTATAATTTAGTTTCTTTCAATTCTATTCTTGTTGTTTTGTTTAGATTAATATTCGTAATATTGTAGTGAGTTAGCCATGTTTAGATTAATTTTTGTAATATTGTAGTGAGTTAGCCATGCGGTTAGGGTCGCCCAGCTGTGAACTTGCATTTGGGAGAGAGTGGGTTAGAACCCAACTGTCGGCAGCCCTGATTCGATCGAACAGAAAATAAAACAGACATACAACAATAACACCAATGACGGATAGTGCTTCAAAACTTATGTTGCCGGCGGAATTGAGCACGTGCTCCATTCCGGGCGAGCATGCAGCACTGGACGAGGATCTTCTTTCCAACGTGCTAACCTCGAAAATGGTCAAACCACTAAGACGTAATATAAACGATACTTGTATGCAATAAAAAAGGTAATCAATAGGCAGATAACTGTAGGAAGCTATTACGATGAAAAATATATATGTTCAGAGTTCCTTCATATTAAAAGGTAAGATAACAAAACCAGTGTAGGGGGGTTCCGCTAAAAGTAAAAGCCCATAAGACCCACAGTATTTTCTAAACGCTGGATGCTCTATAGCATAGAAAAGAGGAGGGCGGTCTGTTTACGTGTGTATAGTGCGTTATGTCACATTGTGGACGGTTACGAAGTTATTGAGTTGTGTATTACGTGTTATATTGACTTCAGCCAGACTTCGGGTGTGCAAAGTGCGTTATGTCCTTCCCCTCATGACTTACCTCACTGAGCACTATTCAACACTTCATTCTGTGCGTGCAAAGAACATTACTCATTCGCGCTCCTCGTGAAGTTGCCCAACAATATAATTAATGAATTCTTACACCAAGCTTCACTCATTATCACTGTGTGATTATCAACTAAATTCCCGCCAACTGGAAGGTCACGTAGACCATTGTCAATCGTCATTTCCCAGCTGTTATGCTTGTTGGCTAGTGACATGCCTTGTTGCGGTACCTATTGCTTTGCTGACAGGAGCTATTCACAGTGTATGTTATGAGCTTAGTTAAAAAGCATTATGTCTTCCAGAGCGGAAAAGATTTTTTATTAGCTTTAATAAGCATTGATCATAAGTTCCTAGTCCTTGGCCATGCCAGTCAACAAGAGACTTATTTAAATATTCTTTCAGTTATACTACTTCCGACACGAATGGTTCTATGGCTTCAAAACGTGGTTTTCAGGTCCATTTGTCTGTTATTTATACAAATCAGCACCATTTCGCCAAACTAACCTAATCTAAAGTTTATGACCGGAGTTTTGTTTCTTGCTTCAGCCAGTTGGCATTTGGGGGTGCGCAAATGCGCGGGAGCCATGCCAGTACATTTACTGGCACGTTACCACAGTAGATAAAAGGGACGTAAAACCATTTACATTATTATTATTATTGTTTCTTGCTTTGCGAGGCTTTAAATGAGCCTAGATGGGTCCTTCTACTACAAATTCGATCCTTCGTCTATGTGTCAAACGGCCTAAATCTAGGAAATGAATAGGGATGTCCGGATATCAGTTACATAGTGTTATCTGCTAGGTTTCGAAAGGTCAGTACGTAAAATTTGGTTCAGTTCGGTGATTCGGTGTAGATTTGTGTCAAAGTGCCTAAATGCAGGGATTGGAGAGGTCTGTTTGAAATTTCAAGTGGACAGTGTTACCCGCAGGATTCCAAAGGATAACTGGGTAAAATTTGGTTCAGTTTGGTGAAACGGTGTAGATTTGTGCCAAAGGGCCTAAATGCAGGGAATGGAAAGGTCTGTTTGAAATTTCAAGTGGACAGTGTTACCGGCAGGATTCCAAAGGGTAACTAGGTAAAATCTGGTTCAGATCAGTGAAACGGTGTAGATTTGAAAAAAATAACTGACAGACAAACCAATATTGAGCTTTGTCTATTAGCCTATATAGGCTAGATGTGGGTGTGCAAAGTGTGTTAAGTCATAATTTATGCGACACCTCGTGTTGTTTGGCTCCGTAACTACGTGAATTTACATGGAATTTATTTGACGAGTTACCCTATTATTGTGAACAGTATGAGGCTCCTGAAGACGTAATTCAAATTACTTACATTCCACAACTCTGTTTTGAGTTTCGAATTGAACATTAAAACTTGATTTTCTCTAGACTAGTGAATTGTGACATAACACACTTTACACACCCACCTGTCATATGTCAGGCTTAGGTCATGAGAACATAAAGATAAAAAGAAATTAAGTAAGGAATCCCAAAATAATCCAATTAAAACAACACGAGGGAGGTAAATAAAACAGATGAATTACAAATTACATCCTAAGCCACAAGAAGATCAAGGTACAACCAACCGTTAAATAAATAAACAACCTAACCTTACTTGAATAAGATGATGACAAATCAAAAATTTACCTCACCCACAAATACTATTTTCAACACAAATTTACCACATATATACTGAACCCTTTATCCTCTGATGGATAAATGATTCGATGTTTTATTTCTACAATTAATTAATATTTCCACCCACAAATACTATTTTCAACACAAATTTACCACATATATACTGAACCCTTTACCCTCTGATGGATAAATGATTCGATGTTTTATTTCTACAATTAATTAATATTTCCACCAGCGTCATGAAATAGCCAGACGAAGATGAGGAAACTTCAAGCATTTGTTGGAAACAGTGGGGACATATCTGCAGCAGTTTGACAAAAGGCTAAATACTTAAGGATTGTGAAAAGAAAGAGCCTAGCAATGTTTCAGAAGGACAGGTGGTGGCTACCTCAAAATAGAAGGGACGCGTGGTGAGACACGCTTATGGCATGTTCATTGTACTATTCGCGCCTAGAGAAAATATAATGCAGTAACGTGAGTGGCTGATGGTACTACTGGACACTCCTACGAGGCCGAGGTCTGATAAAACTGCGAAGTTAACGAAAAAGTGGAACCAATGGGAGATGAATGCTTACGAACGCGCCAAGTCTAGCTTGGGCACGCGATACCTAGCATTAACGCGGGAGATCGGCTAGACAACATCTCTACGATCGATTCTCGAATTAATGGGCATATTCTTGACCTGCGCAATTTTACGAGTTCAGTGATATTTGTTTCATTCCTGTACCACTATTATTTTGAGAAATTTTTATATAATTTCCCCCCTCTATCGATACCTAGGGCCATTTCATTTATAAGTGGCGTGAAGAGCCAAGACATTATTACATTTTGTGCGTCTGAGGACGTAGGTTATTATTACATTGTGTGTGTCGGGAGACACAGGTTACCATTACATTGTGTGTGTCGGGAGACACAGGTTATTATTACATTTTTGCGCGTCTGAGGACGTAGGCACTTGTACTTTGCGTGTCATGAGGACACAGATTTTTATTAATATAAATGTGTTATAAATTCAGTGTGATAGATAGTCACAGTACTATTTTGTAGGGACAGTATCATCGACAATTCGCCAACAGACTGTTCTGGGGAAATAAGTACCTAAAACGGTGAATTTAGTAGGCAGATATCGAGTGTGTAATAATCTATAACTTTTTGCATCAGCACGAGAGATGACATCGCTTATCCTGGAAGAAGTTGGGAACTGTCAACACTCCGTCGAGATGTTTGAGATGAGCTAAGCAGCATTGAGTAGGGAGATGGCTGCAGATGTTCGCTGACGGTGACTGGCCGAGGATGAGTACTGAATAATATTCTTATTATCTGACAAATTAACTTATGGTATATGGGACATATTTTGTTTGTAAATATCTTGCTTGCGTTGATTAACGTAGTGTATTTAGTTTTGGTCTGACACACCTTTTGCATGGAAACAGCTCGCACAATTTTTCATAGTCGTAAGTTCTTGTTTGTTTTAACTAACGTGGCTATGTGGACAACCGTGTTTGCATATGTTTACGCAATGCGGTTAAGAAACGTCTCTCAGAGATATATTGTGTTTCAGAAGTAGGACTGAATTAATATAATCATACAGTAGATTGGAGGGTAAATTAATCTTGGTAATGTTTATTATTGATCAGATTCAGTGAGTTTATTGCCGTTGGAGCAATGTGAGTTGTGGCGAAGAGCAGTCAGCTCTCTCGTAGGTTATAATATTCTTAAATAGATTGTGAGCATCTGATTCAACCGACCTGTGTGAAAAGTGTTATGTCATTCCCAGCAGTGTGTGTGTGTGTATTTTATTGGTCATTACAAGCGGGAATTTCAGCGTAGACTGATTTCTGTCAGCTTGGTGCCAAGTCCATATCGTTACCTTGCGAGGACATATGTGGCTATATCGATTAATGTCTTACCATATGTTTTATGTGGTTGAGATTTGTTGCTGTTGATTCTACGAGATAACGGGACAGTTGGTCAAGTTATTTTTACACACTGGAGCTGGACGATGACAAGAATTGAGGAAGGGGGGAAGCTGTTTTCACAAGGCGGGCTGAAAAGATTGCATCGAGGTCATTAGTGGAGTATTTGATGGCTCCGTAATAATATTTGAAATACAGAATAAGAACTGATCAATGATAAAAATTGTTTAAATAAATGGGAGTTGCCTACGAATCACTATAATCTCTGAAGCGTTAGCTTAACGTGCATTTTTGTTCATATAAGGTAATCTCAGCCGGTGAGGCTTTTGTTGTTGTTGGTTTCATTCCATGTTTATGTTCCGTATTAGTGACCCGTGCAGTCACGTGCGATGCTGTCTTTTCTTTGTTTGTGTATTGAGCAATTGGCCTTGTTGGCAGCTCATTTGTCAGATGCGTCATCGCACTGAAGGAGGGTCTCGAGGGAGATTCCTGTAAATGTTAGATTTTAGATTGTGTGTCAGCATTAATTTTAAGGGTTTTTATTAGTGTTGTGTCCCATATCCGTAAACGTTGATTTACGAGATGATTGTTCGTAAGCATCGTGGCTGTTACCCGCTGTAAACGAACAGTCATCCAAGTACTCATTCCTCGTAGTTAGTCATTACGCGTACATAAAATCCAAATGCAAGTTAGTGGAACTTGGATCCACATTTTTATGAGGGGGAGATCCGTCTGACTCCTCAACGTTGATAGATATTTCTTTCATGGGAAGATTCAGGGAGGAATATTATTATTGTTGTTGTCTATATTCATATTTTTGCACTAATAGTCATTAAATTATGTTATTATTTTACGTCTTGTCACTTCCTTTCTTAATTATAGTTTTAATCCTATGACCCTTCCCTCAGTAGAGCATGTTGTTTGGCGAACGTAAACATCACACTATGAACTGAGCGCGACCCCTTGATCAAGATTCTTGCATATAAACACTGCGATACTGAAGGGTTCAATACAGACAACACATATTCACCATACACATACGTATCCTATATAAAGAAAATTTACATAACATTTCTCAATGAAAATGACAGACTACGATGAGCTCACAAGTTGCGGATTTTGAGAAGGGTCACTGCCCTTTTTGACATGTGATAAATGCACTCTGAATATTTTCTTTTTTGTAGAATCACTCACTAGCATCGTAACTGGAGTGAGAAAACTGAGAATTTTGAATGGACCACGGAATCTTTCTCTCAACTTCCTTTAAGGTGAAGTTCTTAATATAGACGTAGTCTCCAACCTTGAGAGATGTAGGTTTCCGACCTATGTTATATCTCTTTTCTAACTTCTCATGGGCAACTTTCATATTGTTCTTTGCCTTTCTCCAAATCGATCTAACATCCTGGAAGGTGTATTGGTCAGGAAGCAATTGATTTAATGACCACAAATTTGCAATAGGGGAGTTAGTTGTGAAGGAGAACATAAGAGCGAAAGGAGTCGTATGGTGAGATTCGTGAACCGCCGTATTAAAGGAATAGGTCAACCATGGAATACAACTGTCCCACAGACTATGATCGTTGTGATGATATGCGATCAAAGCCGCACGAAGATTGCGGTTAACCCTCTCGGCGTATGACCCCTTTGGATAATATGGAGAAGTAATATGCACAATAGATAACTCGAACAGGAAGTTTCTAAAAAAATTGGATTTGAAACATCTGGCATTATCTGATACCAGGAATTGACAAGGACCAAAATAAGCAAAAATTTGTTCTAAACCCCTTATTACCGTTTGGGTAGTTGCAGTTCGAGTTGGGAAGATCCAATTAAAACGTGTGAATCCGTCCGTATATACTAAGGCGAATCGGTTTCCCAACTTCGAGACAGGCATCGGCCCGACGAAATCGACGAAGATTTTCTGCATAGGTCTTTGCGCAATGTCAGAAGACAATAATCCTGCTCTAGTGTTATTCGACGGTTTAGCTAAGTTGCAAGCTTTACAATGGTTTACCAACTTCCTAACGTCTTTATCCATACCTTTCCATATGAAATTTTCCCTAATTCTTTGTCTAGTCTTGAATACTCTCAGGTGAGCACCAACAGGCGATTCGTGGAAATACTTGAATATTTCCGGAATCAATGCAGAAGGAAGAACTATTTTATTAAGTTTATCATGTCTAGCGGAACAACATAAGATATGATTCTTTAAGGAATAAGGCTTCACAACTTCACCCTTTTCAAGCTTACCAATGACGACCATGAGGATAGGATCTTCTCTTGGATATTCAGAGACATCTCTGAATAACCTCGGGCAATCAGAAAGAATAACATTGGCCGTTTTATTTGGAGTGTTAAAGATTTCATTACTCTCAATGTTATCATAAGTCTCAGAATTATTCCCGTATATGCGACTTAAACAGTCAGCAATGACATTATCACTCCCTCTTATGTGTTTAACGTTAAACTTAAAGGATAGTATGCGGGTAGCCCATCTCGCAATTCTACCAGTTTTCCTGGGTTTACCAAGTACCCAACTTAGGGCCTGATTGTCGGTTTCTAAATTAAATTCTACATGTTCAATGTAGAGTTTAAATCTCTCCAGAGCAAACATTACGCCAAGACCTTCTAACTCGTACACAGAGTATTTCCTTTCTGCATCATTCAAAGTTCTTGACGCATATGCAATAGGTAAACGCCCTATCTCATGCTCCTGTAATAATACTGCACCAACCGCACTGTTGGAAGCATCAGTTTGAACAATAAACTTCTTAGAAAAGTCCGGGATTGCAAGGATAGGAGCTTTGGTCAAAACAAACTTCAAGTCCTCAAACGCGGCATCTTGCTCGTGACCCCAAACAAATTCAATACCCTTTTTTCTTAACTTATTAATAGGGGCTGCACGATGTGCGAAATTGGGTATGAACTTCCTAAAATAATTTATCATGCCAATAAAACGGGCAATTTCTTTACTTGACTTCGGAGGTTTATATTCTCTAATAGACTGGGTTCTAGAATGATCAATTGATACCCCAGAAGATGAAACTATATGCCCAAGAAAGGAGATTTGTGGTTTAGCGAAGGAAACCTTGGATAATTTTACAGTTAACCCTGCTTGTTTAAAGTCTGGACATGGTTTCTCTCAAATGCACTACATGATCTTCGAAACTTTGGCTGAATTTCACTATATCGTCGAGGTAGTGATAGACGAATTTGAACTTTATTCCATCGAAAATGTTGTCCAATAATCTACTGAGCACAGCAGCTCCAGTAGACAATCCAAAATGTAGCCTTTGAAACTCAAATAAATTCCAATCTGTTGCGAAAGCAGTAATGTGTTTGGACTTTTCAGCAAGAGGAACATGAAAATACGCTTGATTCAGGTCGAGGATACTATAATGAGTAGCCCCCCTGAACCAAGCGAAACAGGACTGAAGGTCAGGCAAAGGTATGGACTCGAGAATTACCTTTTTATTGAGAGCTCTGTAGTCAATTACAGGCCTGAATTGTCCGTTAGGTTTAGGCACAAGAAATATTGGAGAAGAGTAAGCTGATATGGATTTCCTAATAATCCCTTCTTCGAGCATATTGTCAATTATTTCTTTAAGGATCTTCATTTTAGGTGGTGCAAGACGATATGGAGAAGCTCGTACAGGGATGGAATCAGAAAGCTCGATATTATACTAGATTAAATTAGTCACTCCCAAATTGTCGGTTAAAACGTCCGGAAAATCCTTACTAAGTTTACGTATCTCATTTGCTTGATCATTTGACAAATAATCGAGCTCAAGATCATCACTACCCAACGACTTACCCTCATCTTGAGTTGCATTCACACTTAAGTTAGACAACTACCGTTTGAAATTCATTTTGAGGTTAGGTCTAAAGTTGAACCAAAACGTTTTGTTCATCAAATCCATTAACAATCCTACATGAGAAATAAAATCAGCACCGAGAATGACATTACGAGATAAGTTGTTCACAATCCAAAGTTTAAATTTCCACGAAAAGTAATTTATACTGATTCTTACCACCACGCAACCATATATACCTCCAGATTGAAACAATTTGCGGACACAAACTTACTTGGTTCCATGGTAATCTTACCAAACTTGCAAATCATAGTCATATTTTCAAACCATCTTTTACTTAGGAACGAACTAGCACTTCCAGAATCAATTAGAGCAGTTACAGGTTCTTTGTTAATATTAATGTCAATTTGTTTATTCAAATTAGCAGGTTCCGCCTATCAATACCTTAATGCATTTACTTAAACCTAGGTGCAGTACATGTTTCGGGCCATTATCGTTCCTTCATCAGCTGACTTAATGTCTTGTCACAGCAAAATACATAAAAGACATTGAGCATTGTCACAAAGATATGCATACATGTTAAAATATTACAATCATTCTTTAAAAATTCATTAAAATATTCAAGCTTTAAAAGGATTTAAAAAAGATTTAAAAAACACTGCAAGTTCAATATTTCTGTTAAATGATGCTGATTTCTTGTTTAGCATCTTGTCAGTCACTTTAGTACTCCCGTTCTCTTCACATGTGAGCGGCGAAGTCGTACAAACTTGTTGGGCTAATATTGCCTTGTATAGGGAGCAAACAAATGGATGAAAAACTGTCCCAATTGTGCGGCTCAAAGCAAGTGAAAATACTAATTAGATTGATCCAGGCAGCAAAGTAATCCTCTGTTAAACAAGAAAAGAAAAGGTATTTAGGCTTGCATTTAAGGAGAAACACGAGAGAAAACTCAGCAAATGTGATAGTCTACGAGAAGCCGCTATTGAAAGTGAAAGTGACAACTCTTACCTCGTATGCGAGCAGTGTACACACCGGCTGAGCTGACAGCAGCAACTGAAGTGCTATTCTGAGCGAGATCAGGTCTGTGAAAGGGGAAGGGGGAGGGGAGCGGGTGTGGCTAGCGGGATGGGGAATGAAAGACTGGGGAGTAGGAGAGGGGATGAGAGGGAGTAATACAGGAGGGGGAGGGCCAGTGAATCAGGTATATTCTCTATGGGGGCTTTGTACGTCTCCTATTAGTGACGTAGTTCGTCAGTGTTTCATACAGAATGTTGGTGTCATAATTAATATCATTAAGATTGTGCGAGGGATTAATCCTTAGGGCCTGTTCTATTTCTATTTGTTCCAAAATGTTGAGCCTACACCCTTTGTTACAGTAGTGTAGAATTTCCAGATCATCTTCGATTTTCGAAAAATTATGATTTATCTCCTTTGCCGAGAATTTTCTGTGTCTTATCGCGTTAACATGTTCATTATATCTAATTTTGAAACTGCGTCCGGTTTGCACTATATAGTCCGCATCACAATTTTGGCACCTTATCCTGTAGATTCCTGATTTTTGAAATTTATCTTGTATATTAACAGACTTAGAATTGAATAAATGTTTCTTAGTGGTATTGGTTGTTTTGTAAGCTATTTTTACCTCTTGTTTTTTAAAAACATTTGTAATATTGTGGGTGAGTTGGTTTGAGTATGTGAAGATTGCGAAGGGCTTATCCTTTTCTATTGGTTGTAATTTAGTTACCGGTCTATTCTTAATTTTACTTAAAAGGGAGTCAACGTAGGGCTTGCTGAAACCATTGGCTCTAGCGATTTGATGTATGATAGAAAGCTCGTTGTTCCAGTCTTCCTCTGATAGGGGTATGCTAACGGCCCTATTAATGAATGCTCTAAATGCAGCTTTTTTGTGGCTGGGTGGGTGGTTTGAGTCTTTCCTGATAATGGTGTGCGTTTGGGACGGTTTCCTGTAAATTTTGAATCGTAGGCCTGTAGCGTCTCTGATAACCGTTAAATCTAGGTAATTTATGGATTGTTCAATTTCGGATGTTGTAGTAAATTTAATGTTGTTGTCAATTAAGTTCAGTTCTGCTGTGATGCGATTGATGTTGCTAATTTCATTGTCTATTATTAGAAAAACGTCGTCGACATATCTGACCCAGTAACTTATGCCTTTTAATTTCTGGATATTATTCTTTTCTAAATGGTCGATATAAATGTTGGCCATTATACCTGATAATGGGGAACCCATGGCCAATCCCTCTATTTGCCTAAAGATTTTTTGGTTGAAAGAAAAGTGATTGTTCTGCACGGTGAATTTTAAAAGGTTAATAAACTCGTTAATTTCATCACGGGATAGCCTACTATGCGTTTTTAGATTATTCTCTATTATATCGACGGTTGGACCTACTGGAATATTTGTGTACATGTCGCTGATGTCCGCGGTGTGCAACGACTCGGAATTTTTCAATTTTAAGTCTTTGATTTGCTCACAAAATTGAATGGAATTTCTAATAGCATTGTTAGTCGAAAATTTGTAATATTTTATCAAAAATTTCTGTAAAAACTGTGACAGTTTGTAAACCGGACTGCCCCTGAAGTTTACGATTGGTCTGATCGGTATATTGTTCTTATGCGTTTTAGGTAGCGCCCTGAGGGTTGGAATGCCTGGGTTCATATTGATGAGCTTATTGCTCTGATGTTCGTCTAGAATAATAATGGTGTTCTTTAGTAATTGTTTCAGTTTCCTTTGCGTGGCCCCCGTCGGATCTTTGCTAATGATTTCAAAGTTTTTGTTATTCAAGAACAGTTCCGTTTTATCGATATAATCTGCTTTATTAATAATGACGATGCTGTTACCCTTATCCGCCTTTGTTATTATTAAATTCTCCTGACTTACTTTCTTTTTCAAATTAATCATGTCTTTACTGTGGGGTTGTTTTTTATCTTGTTTTATTATTTTGTTAATTTTCTTATTAAGAACATGTCTGATTTCGTTTCTTTTCTCTATTGGAAGTTTTTGAATTGCTGCCTCAGATTCCGCTATTAGTACCGTTAAATTGTTGTTGTTATTGTATGAGGATTGCCAATTATGTTTAAAACCTTTTTCTAATAATTCAATTTCTGCTTTGTTGAAGTTGACATTTGAAAGGTTTTCTACCGGTTTGTAGAAATCATGGATTGGGACTTCTGGTTCCTCATTGCTTACAGTGCTCGCCTTCTAAAAAGATGCAGATCACACAATTTAGTTCCCCAACACATAAGAGCTTTTCAGAAAAAAAGATTCAATAACAACTTTGAAAGGAGAACGCAGCAAATGGTTAACCAAAAGATTTTACAACGCGAATTGAAATTTCTATATATGAAGAAAAATCAAATAAACAATTCTCTGTACGAAATTCATTTGGAGGCCGCCAGTTTTACAGATAAGAAGGAATGGGACTCCTTCTTATTCCATGTAGAAGAAGTAGTCTCATTTCACATCAGCAAAAAGATCGATACTTTAAACAAAAAATTTGACCAACTCTTGCAGAAGGCGAGCACTGTAAGCAATGAGGAACCAGAAGTCCCAATCCATGATTTCTACAAACCGGTAGAAAACCTTTCAAATGTCAACTTCTACAAAGCAGAAATTGAATTATTAGAAAAAGGTTTTAAACATAATTGGCAATCCTCATACAATAACAAAAACAATTTAACGGTACTAATAGCGGAATCTGAGGCAGCAATTCAAAAACTTCCAATAGAGAAAAGAAACGAAATCAGACACGTTCTTAATAAGAAAATTAACAAAATAATAAAACAAGATAAAAAACAACCCCACAGTAAAGACATGATTAATTTGAAAAAGAAAGTAAGTCAGGAGAATTTAATAATAACAAAGGCGGATAAGGGTAACAGCATCGTCATTATTAATAAAGCAGATTATATCGATAAAACGGAACTGTTCTTGAATAACAAAAACTTTGAAATCATTAGCAAAGATCCGAAGGGGGCCACGCAAAGGAAACTGAAACAATTACTAAAGAACACCATTATTATTCTAGACGAACATCAGAGCAATAAGCTCATCAATATGAACCCAGGCATTCCAACCCTCAGGGCGCTACCTAAAACGCATAAGAACAATATACCGATCAGACCAATCGTAAACTTCAGGGGCAGTCCGGTTTACAAACTGTCACAGTTTTTACAGAAATTTTTGATAAAATATTACAAATTTTCGACTAACAATGCTATTAGAAATTCCATTCAATTTTGTGAGCAAATCAAAGACTTAAAATTGAAAAGTTCCGAGTCGTTGCACACCGCGGACATCAGCGACATGTACACAAATATTCCAGTAGGTCCAACCGTCGATATAATAGAGAATAATCTAAAAACGCATAGTAGGCTATCCCGTGATGAAATTAACGAGTTTATTAACCTTTTAAAATTCACCGTGCAGAACAATCACTTTTCTTTCAACCAAAAAATCTTTAGGCAAATAGAGGGATTGACCATGGGTTCCCCATTATCAGGTATAATGGCCAACATTTATATCGACCATTTAGAAAAGAATAATATCCAGAAATTAAAAGGCATAAGTTACTGGGTCAGATATGTCGACGACGTTTTTCTAATAATAGACAATGAAATTAGCAACATCAATCGCATCACAGCAGAACTGAACTTAATTGACAACAACATTAAATTTACTACAACATCCGAAATTGAACAATCCATAAATTACCTAGATTTAACGGTTATCGGAGACGCTACAGGCCTACGATTCAAAATTTACAGGAAACCGTCCCAAACGCACACCATTATCAGGAAAGACTCAAACCACCCACCCAGCCACAAAAAAGCTGCATTTAGAGCGTTCATTAATAGGGCCGTTAGCATACCCCTATCAGAGGAAGACTGGAACAACGAGCTTTCTATCATACATCAAATCGCTAGAGCCAATGGTTTCAGCAAGCCCTACGTTGACTCCCTTTTAAGTAAAATTAAGAATAGACCGGTAACTAAATTACAACCAATAGAAAAGGATAAGCCCTTCGCAATCTTCACATACTCAAACCAACTCACCCACAATATTACAAATGTTTTTAAAAAACAAGAGGTAAAAATAGCTTACAAAACAACCAATACCACTAAGAAACATTTATTCAATTCTAAGTCTGTTAATATACAAGATAAATTTCAAAAATCAGGAATCTACAGGATAAGGTGCCAAAATTGTGATGCGGACTATATAGGGCAAACCGGACGCAGTTTCAAAATTAGATATAATGAACATGTTAACGCGATAAGACACAGAAAATTCTCGGCCATTGGTAATCATATGAAGGAGTTAAATCATAATTTTTCGAAAATCGAAGATGATCTGGAAATTCTACACTACTGTAACAAAGGGTGTAGGCTTAACATTTTGGAACAAATAGAAATAGAACAGGCCCTAAGGAATAATCCCTCGCACAATCTTAATGATATTAATTATGACACCAACATTCTGTATGAAACACTGACGAACTACGTCACTAATAGGAGACGTACAAAGCCCCCATAGAGAATATACCTGATTCACTGCCCCCCCCTCCTGTATTCCTCCCTCTCATCCCCTCTCCTACTCCCCAGTCTTTCATTCCCCATCCCGCTAGCCACACCCGCTCCCCTCCCCCTTCCCCTTTCACAGACCTGACCTCGCTCAGAATAGCACTTCAGTTGCTGCTGTCAGCTCAGCCGGTGTGTACACTGCTCGCATACGAGGTAAGAGTTGTCACTTTCACTTTCAATAGCGGCTTCTCGTAGACTATCACATTTGCTGAGTTTTCTCTCTTGTTTCTCCTTAAATGCAAGCCTAAATACCTTTTCTTTTCTTTTCTTTTCTTTTCTTTTCTTTTCTTTTCTTTTCTTGTTTAACAGAGGATTACTTTGCTGCCTGGATCAATCTAATTTGTATTTTCACTTGCTTTGAGCCGCACAATTGGGACAGTTTTTCATCCATTTGTTTGCTCCCTATACAAGGCAATATTAGCCCAACAAGTTTGTACGACTTCGCCGCTCACATGTGAAGAGAACGGGAGTACTGAAGTGACTGACAAGATGCTAAACAAGAAATCAGCATCATTTAACAGAAATATTGAACTTGCTGTGTTTTTTAAATCTTTTTTAAATCCTTTTAAAGCTTGAATATTTTAATGAATTTTTAAAGAATGATTGTAATATTTTAACGTGTATGCATATCTTTGTGACAATGCTCAATGTTTTTTATGTATTTTGCTGTGACAAGACATTAAGTCAGCTGATGAAGGACCGATAATGGCCCGAAACATGTACTGCACCTAGGTTTAAGTAAATGCATTAAGGTATTGATAGGCGGAACCTGCTAATTTGAATAAACAAATTACAATTGTCAATACGGACCAAAAAGGAAAATTTTCCCAATTAATGTCAATAAAGGGAAAAGTACCATTAGTTACATTCGAGATACGATGGCACACTCTTTTACTCACCTGGAGACCTCGATCATAATTACAGCTAATTTTACGTTTAACATTCTTTTTATGAGAAGGAGTGTTTGTAATATGACCATCTGAGGAAGTCTCTTTTATTGAATCTCAGAAATTACGATGATTTCTTCGGTTACAGAAACGTCCGATGTGATCAAAGGGCCCACAGAGATTACATCTCTTACCTTGGTTGGACCTATATCCTGATCCATCTGGATGAAATGCCCTTTTCTCATGAAAACCAGGAAGTTGAACACCAGGATAGTATGTCTGATTATATTGGCA
Source organism: Meconema thalassinum (assembly GCA_946902985.2). Taxonomy (NCBI): domain Eukaryota; kingdom Metazoa; phylum Arthropoda; class Insecta; order Orthoptera; family Tettigoniidae; genus Meconema; species Meconema thalassinum. The sequence goes on from OX336388.2 coordinate 1,217,847,343, forward strand.
AACCTGACGTAAAGAATCATTCCAGTGACATCGTAAACAGGGGGTGGAATATTATAAACACGTAGTGAATTAGCTTGTCTTACTTCCTCAGCTTTCATTACAATCTCATTCAATTGAACATAAGTCGTTGGATTAGAATGCATTGTCAAACACAAACGATATTCCGGATTTATGCCTACAACAATAGAAGAAACAATTTGTTCTTCAGATAACTGCAGGTTAAGTACCCTACCGTAGGTCCTAATGTCTGAGAAATAATCGTTCAAAGTCTCATCAATTCTTTGTACACGAAAAAAAAAGTGAATTGCAATACTCTTAAGGCTCGAACCGGGATAAAACAATTCAATACATCTAAATGGAAGGAAGTAAAAGGCACATTAGAGCTCATTGCAGTTATTAACTTTTCTCTTAGCAAACCAGCAGTATACGGGAAAATCAATTGGTACAATTGTACCTCAGTTAACCTGAACAGAACCGCGTTATCTTTCAAATTCATCAAATTTCTTAAAAATTTTATCAACAATTCAATATCATTACCGTTGCACATCTGAAATTCACCGAGACATGTGGTCAAAGGGTGAGGAAGACTAGCTAGCTTAATATTATTAGAACCATTAGACGACGGAGGCAAAATATCATTAGTCAAGACGTTATTAGTGAGGTTAGACATGTTTCGATTCCCTTGATTAACTCTTGGATACTCTACCATATCTTTACTGCTAGATAACGTGCCAGCATTAGAGTTATTGGGCAACGTAGTAGCATTCCTAACATTACTTAGGTTAGTTTCTACTGTCTGGACAACGTTCGAAGACTCTGTTAGTATATTCTCAGAGAAAATAGGTCGACTTTCAAGGTTATTTGTGCCTGCATCAAAGTTATTCAGCGACAAAGTTTCAAAATTTTCATTTAAACAATTATCAACACCCTCAGATTGAATAATTTCAGAAGGATCACACGCGTTAGCTGAACACTCGAACTATCGACATCCCCATCAGGATTATCTAGCTGAACGCTAGGAAACAAGTTTTTAAAACGCACTACTAGTTTGGATTGCAAACCTTTTAAGACAGTATGGGATTCTGCATCATGATCAGACCAGATCTTAATTAAATCACCAAGTCTCTGGTACCAATGAATGGCACGAACCTTAAAACGATAGAGTTGCGAAACAGTAGGATTATTACTTATATCCGAAAGAAAATCATATAAATTTAATAAGGTATTAAGAATAGGTACAATGTCTGCTTTACCTTTTGTCCAATCATAGGAGTCCCAGTTTGGAATTTCAATAGGCACCGACATTAATGTTCTCAGTAACGCAATATCGGTTTCCCGCAGTCCGGTAGGATGTTTCCTCCTAATTAGAATTTCGTAGGAAATCTCCTCCTTAGTGAGATTAGTAATTGAGTACGGTCTTCTCTGATCCATTGCTCGTAGAAAGTGCATGCAACAAAAAAATACAAATGATTAGAGAAGAATATTAAAACACATACCCTACAATAAATGTTCACAATGAGAATTCGGTTCAATTACATAACCTAAGTTAGTTAATTAACCCCTTCCGATATAATAAACTTGATAATGATTCGATCGCGATCTGCTACCAGAATTGTAACACCCACTACCTTAGTCGGAAGAAAAGGTGTTTAATTATAATAACAAAATGTGTGAAGCGTACCCAATCTACCCAGGGGATTAAGTTTTATAATCTAAGGGGAAAATAATAACATAACCTATTTTTAAAAATTAATAGAAGAAATCAAATCAATTTCAATCACATTACAATATATTATTATATCTTTCACATTACATCAACAGGAGGTGAAGGTTGTATTCACAGAACAAAAAATTAACTACGACAATAATTAATTACTCCTCCCCAAAAAAATAATCAAGGAATCGGAGAAAGCAAAACAAGAAGAGATGAAATTAATAAATAAATAATAAATTAGATATCGAACCTGACATTGACTAAACCCCGAACGAAATTAAAAGACAAGGTAACATACTTAAAGGTCCGTTTTCACCAACTCTTTTCTAACGCTTAGTTAGCTAATTTGTATTTAACTTAAATACGAGAGTTAATGCGTGATTATCTTTGATGCATTTCATGAGGACATTCGGGTTCGCAATTACTTAAATAAGATTTACGGCTCTCACGCATGCGTAGACTGGGTTTCATCTTGGAGAACATGGCGGATAGAACAAGAAGCGTGCAGCACTGATTGTTGTTTGCTATGCTTCCTTGAGACTTTCTGGAACATAATTATAAAGGAAGGGAAATACAGAAGACCTTATTCTTGGCAAAAGCCTAAAATGATATGAACAAAGTATTTAGGAGAACTGGCAGTTGTGTTAATTGATAGCGCAATAGGACGCGTTTACTCAGTTTTTTTTCGTAGCGTAAGCGGTAGAGGTGCAGGCTTTCAATTTATCACGTAGTGCTGGAAGCAGTTCCTATCCTCATTCGAATATTTTTTAAATTTTTTAATTTACATATTCGTCTTTCTTGGTATTAAAACGTAGTAATGTGTGTCATCTTCTATAATTTCATTGTCATAAACTTATTTTATATTCATATGGATGAAAGTAGCCTACGTGTGAAACTCGGAAACAAACCGCCATTGTGGAATGTGCAAGGCACAGTTCAGCTGTTTCCCGCCACTTTAAAGATGCTTTAGAGAGTTGAGTGGCCAGATTTGGCCATTTAACGTAATTCCTTGTTAGTGGTAAATTAACGAGCGTTTCTGTTTGGTGAAATGCTCGTGCTAAGGGCTGTTTTCACCGGGATGGTCGAACTCCGCTGATTAGGTTAAACCCAAACAGTCCTGTCAGCTCACGCTAATGGGTTTGGGAAGAGACAGGGGGGTAGGCAACCTCTCTGGAAATGTTTGTAAGTCATGAGTTGACTGACGGCTACATACACCTGGACCCCCTGGGGTTTCTGTAGATATAATCAGTGCAGCGAACATGTTATCCATGTACAGTCAAAGAGTTGGAGAATTAAGAATTATAGGAAACTATAAATTTCATAAGTGTGAGTTGTCAAAATGGGGCCAACAGTGGAGGTGTGAAGCAATGTTCTGCCCATTTATTTACAAATGGTGGTAACTTTCTGTTATGTGGGTCTCACAATCACGAACCATGTACGGCGATTAACCAAGAATTTATTTCGAACAGTGTAAAAAGAAATGTACGTGACAATATATGTGAACGGCCATCGAAGTTGATGAGAAAGGATATACTTGCTGCCCCTAATCACTTGTCTGATAATTTACTATAAAATGGCATAGAGAGGATTTAAAATAATATTGCGACTGAGAAACTTACCACCTCTGCCTCAAAATAAGCAAGAAGTTCATGATACTCGAGCCATTATGGACATTCAATCAAACTTAGAAGAAAAATAATAACTCCTGGCACTACAGCCCGTGAAGGGCCTAGGCTTACCAAGAGACCGCTGCCCTGCCATTTGGCCTGCAGATATTGGGGTGACGCGTGATCAGCGCATCAGGTCCCCTCGGCCGTTAATATTGGCTGAGTGAACCCCGTTCCAGCCCTAACGTCAGTTTCTAAAATCCCTGACGGAGCCGGGAATCGAACCCGGGGCCTCCAGGTGAGAGGCAGACGCGCTATCCCAACACCACGGGGCCGACTAAAAGAAAATATGCTTCTGGTAAAAGACAGAGAGAATAACATTATTATGTTTTCTACTGCATCAAATTTGAAATACTTGTGTAAAAGAGCAACTATTTTTATAGACGGAACTTTTAAGTATTGTTGTATGTACCGTATTTCCTCGCATAATCGTCGCACTTTTTTTTTGCCAAAAAATCGTGGAAAAAAGCAGGGTGCGACGATTATGCGAAGAATATTTAAGTTCAAAGAATATACTGTATCATTATTTGCTGCACGGGCCGGTCATTCGCGTAGCATGAGTCATAGCCTGCAGTCAGAGACAGGCTTCTTTCTTCTAACAAGGTCACGACAGGTTAACGCTCGCGGAATGTGCTGACGAAGCTGGCCATTCGCGTCGTGGTTCATAGCCCGCAGGCATAAAGACGAGATTACTTTCTCTTGACATGATCACGCCAGATTAGGCCTATAAACTCGTGGAATGTGCGCTGGCCGTTCGCGTCACAGTTTATGGCCCGCAGACATGAAGACGAATTACTTTCTCCTGACAGGATCACGCCAGATTAGGCCTATACGCTCGCGGAATGTGCGCTGGCCGTTCGCGTCACAGTTTATGGCCCGCAGACATGAAGACGAATTACTTTCTGCTGTCAACATCACGCCAGATTAGGCCTATACGCTCGCGGAATGTGCGCTGGCCGTTCGCGTCGTGGTTCATAGCTGGCAGGCATAATACGATACGGTATTACTTTCTCCTGACAGGATCACGCCAGATTAGGCCTATAAGCTCGCGGAATGTGCGCTGACCATTCGCGTCGCGCTTCATAGCCTGCAGGCATAAATACGATATTACTTTCTCCTGACAAGATCATGCCAGATTAGGCCTATACGCTCGCGCAATGTGCGCTGGCCGCTCGCGTCACAGTTCATAGGCCGCAGGCATAAAGACGAAATTACTTTCTGCCGACAAGATCACGCCAGATTAGGCCTATAAGCTCGCGGAATGTGCGTTGGCCGTTCGTGTCGCGGTTCATAGCCGGCTGGCATAACGATGAGGTTACTTTCTCCTGATAAGACCATGCCAGATTAGGCCTATACGCTCGCGGAATGTGGGCTGGCCGCTCGCGTACAGTACATAGCCGGCTGGCACAAAGACGAGATTACTTTTTGCTGACAAGATCACGCCAGATTAGGTCTATAAGTTCGCACAATGTGCGCTGGCCGTTCGCGTCATAGTTCATAGCCCACAGGCATAAAGACGAAATTACTTTCTGCCGACAAGATCACGCCAGATTAGGCCTATAAGCTCGCGGAATGTGCGCTGGCCGTTCGCGTCGCGGTTCATAGCCGGCAGGCATAAAGACAAGATTACTTTCTCCTGACAAGGTCACGCCAGATTATACGCTCGCGGAATGTGCTAAGTGATGAAGCTTGCCGCTCGCGTCACAGTTCACTGCCCGCAAGCATAAAGACGAGATATTTTTCGTCTGACAAAGTCGCGCCAGGTTATAAAGTTGCGGCAGCATGTGCAACTGACTGGCGCACAAATACGAACATGCTATGCGACGATTATGCGATGAAATTTTATAAACCTATTTTAGTGTTTGAAAAGTGGGGTGCGACGATTATGCGAGGAAATACGGTAAATGAAGAGAAACAGGATAAGTTAGAAATAAACACGCCAGATGTTCGTATGAGCAGACTCAGATGGTGGGGTCATGTGAAGAGAAAGGAGGAGGAGAGATTACCTAAGAGTTCGGCTGTAGAGCGTAAGAGAAGTAGAGGTAGACCTAGGAGGCGATGGTTAGATTCAGTGTTGATCGATTTCAATGTAGAGGTGTAGAAGCAGAGGAGGCAGCAGTGCTAACTGCTAATAGGAGATCATGGATGTGACCTGTTCACAAACAGAGGCTTGCAGACTAGACTGGAGGATTGGGAAGGAGGTGGCCGTGACCTTAAGTTAGGAACCTTCCAGCATTTGCCTGGAGTAGAAGTGGGGAAACCACAGAGGTGAGGTGGGAATTGAACCCATCTCTTCTCAGTGTTTCCTCGCGAGGCTGAGTGTACCCCGTTCCAACCCATAGACCAGAATTAAATTTCTTGGCAGAGCCGGGAATAAAACATGGACCTCCGTCTAAACATAACGGAGAGCTCTCAGTATTAACGTTGTAACCGGTTTTATTAGCTTTAAAATGATATAGACTATACATTTTGGTTTTCATTCTATTAATCTCAAATTATAATAGGCGCCTTGTCAAACACTTAAAAGACGTTTAATATTTAAATTAATGCGTACATGTTTCGGTATACAATGGTAATCGTCAGCGTAGATTGAAATAATAAAATAATCTTAAAAACTATGTTAACAAATGCCAAAGTAAAAATGGATATTTTTACAAAGTACACATTAAAATTTAAATAAAATGAAAGGTCACAAAAAAACAAGAAAAATACATAAACGAAACAAGACTAAAGTTAATATAAATCTACCTTAATAGATTGTCTACATTATACTTCTTCATTATGGTTCAATATAATGAATAGGATCTCCTGTTGATTGCAAAAAGATGTTGTTTCCATGTATAAAGAATTGGTGAAATACGTAACAATTTTTGACTGATAAATCCCCCCAGGGGCTCACATCTAGTGGGATGTGGGTTGGCGACCACAGGGCCCCAGCTGAGTCCGGCATTGTTTCCACTTACTTGTGCCGGACTCCTCTCTTTCTTATTTCCTGTCGACCTCCCTTGGTCAGCTCTTGTTCTCTTCCGACCCCGACGGTATTAGGTTATTCGAGGCCTAGGGAGTCTTTCACTTTCTCGCCTTAATTGGCCCTTGTCTCATCTTTCCTGATACCCTCCTTCTGTGAGGAGTCAGCCTTCTTTTTCTTTTCTTTTTACCTCCTGCCTTGTGCTCAAGGCCCTTAAGGAGGCGGGGTGTATGTAGCCCCACCACTTCTGGTGCACCGTCGCTAATGCTACACCCTCAGGGGCTCACGGCTGGTGAGTTCGGGAGTTGGTGACCCCAAGGGATTCCTGAGCTGGGTCCGTTTTCCCCTTTTGTCTCTTCCCTTTGGTGCGGACCTTCTCCTCTCTCCCCTTTCCTCTCCTCTCCACTCCTCTTTTCATTATATTTACTTTTCTCTTTAAGATTCCCGCACTGTTTTTGTTACTTGGTTCACCGTGTATCTAAATTCCCTTCTAGCGATTTTTTTAAGGCATTTTTAATGTACGTTGCTTTGTGTACTGGAAAGGATATTAGAAAGAAGAATGAGAAGAAAGGTGGAAGGAGAGTTGCAAGAGGAACAGTATGGCTTCAGGAGTGGAAGATCCACAGTGGACCCAATCTTTAGCTTGAGGCAGGTGATGGAAAAGAACTGGGAATATGGAGAGGATTTGTTCATGACTTTCATAGATCTAGAAAAGGCATATGATAGTGTCCCCAGAGCGAAGGTATGGGAAACCATGGTTAAGAAGAGACTGGGAAGAGAAATGTTGGAAATGGTGCAAGCAATGTACAACAACTGTGTTAGCAGGGTACTGACCCCAGTTGGAAAGACAGATTGGTTTAGGAACAAGACTGGACTAAGACAGGGGAGTGTGCTGTCACCTCTCTTGTTCATAATGGTGATGGATGAAATTGTAAAGGAAACAAAGGAAGCATATGGACATAAAGAAATGAAGTTACTGTTATTTGCAGATGATATTGTGGTCTGGGGAAGGAACACCGAAGAAGTGCAAAAACAACTAGATGCACTGAATGAAAATATTCAGAAGTACGGCCTGAAAATCAGTATAGAGAAAAGCAAGACCATGGTGATGACAAGAGGGGAAAGACAAGGAAAGGGCACTGTGAAAATTGGAAGTCAGGGTTTGGAAATAGTGGACACGTTCAAATACCTAGGAAGTGAATTGATGCAAACTGGTAGGTTGGACATGGAGATTGGCGGGAGGGTACAGCAGAGCAATGCATTCTATCAAAGTGTAAGAAAACATGTTTGGGATAAGGAAGTACCAAGGAAAAGCAAGGAGGTAATATATAAAGTGTACTATGTTCCCATATTAACTTATGCAGCTGAGACTTGGACCCTGACAAGCAGGCAAGAGAGTAGAATCCAAGCCAAGGAAATGAAATTCCTAAGAAGTATGATAGGAAAGACAAGGAAAGACAGAGTGAGGAATGAAGATGTTAGGAAGGAAGTTGGGATGGGAAAACTAAATGAGAGAATTGAGAAGAATAAACTAAGGTGGTTTGGACATGTAAAGAGGATGGAGGAAAATAGAATACCCAGACAGATGCTGGAGGCAAAGTGCAAGGGTAAGAGAGTAAGAGGAAGACCTAGATCAAGGTGGATTGATTCAGTGAAGAACAGCGTAAGAAAAAGAAATCTGGACTGGGACAAGATCATGGAAGAAGAATGGTAGAAGGAAAGTGGAGAAGTGCCATAAATACCCCGACCCGGCAGGAGCTGGATAAGGGAAAATGATGATGATGCTTTTTGTATGTTTTTTCGATCTAAATTACATCCCGTGATTGTTTTCAACCTCAATTGCATTTTGTAAAGATTGACAATCTAAATTGCTTTTTAGTAAGTCTTGCAATGCAGGTAGACGGGCCTTTTAGTGAGTATTTTGAATTTCAATTGCATTTTGTAAGTATTTTCAACCAAAACCGCATTTCGCACGAATTTTGAATCTAAATTGCATTTTGTTTGGTGGGCATTTTGCACATATTTTGATTCTCAATTGCATTTTGTGGGTATTTTGAATCTAAATTACATTTTGTCAAGTATTTTCAATCTAAATTGCATTTTGTAAGTATTGTCAAGATGGTCGCCGCCCTGATGGGATGACCATAATTCCGTGGTCGAATGGCAAATGCCTAGTCTGGGATGCAACGTGCTCAGATACGTTGGCTCCTTCCTATATTTCATCATCGTCAAAGGAAGCAGATCTGTAGCTGAGATCGCCGTCACTCGGAAGAAAAACAAATATAGGAAGATCATGGAGGACTATATTTTCGTGGCCTTTGCCGTGGAGACAATGGGTCCTTGGAGTGAGGACGCAATAAATCTAGTACACAAGCTAGGAAGAGAAATAGGTGGAGTCTCTGGTGATCCTCGTTCCAAGACCTATTTAATGCAGAGAATCGGCATAGCGATTCAAAAGGGAAACGCAGCCTGTTTAATGGGAACTATTCCACATAACACTAGTATGGACGAAATATTTTATCTGTTATAGGGTAGTTAATTTAATACAGATGTTTTATTTCAAGATTGTATTGGACTGGCAGATTTATGTAAAATGTGCCTATTTGTGTAGCTGTAGAAATAAAATTTTGCATAAGGAGTTAAAAAAAAAGAAAAAAGCAACCAACCAACCAGATGAGTCGTTTGAATCTACCGTACATTTTGTAAGCATTTTCAATTTCAATTGCATTTTGTAAGTATTTTGAACCTCAATTGCATTTTGTACGTATTTTCGATCTCATTTGCATTTTGTAAGTATTTCGACGCTACATTGCATTTTGTACGTATTTTGAATCTAGCCTACGTTTTGTGGGTCTTTTTCAATCTATTCTTTTTGTGAATCTTTTCGTTCTAAATTCCCTTTTGTAAGACCATATTGTGAGTTGTTTTCCATCTGAGTTTCTCTTTGTACGTATTTTCCGTCTCACATAATTTTCGTTCTGGTTTCCATTTCATTCTCATTTTCGCTATCATCCAGATCATTAGGGGCCGATAACCTAGATGTTAGGCCCCTTAAAACAACAATTATCATCATCATCATCATCATTGACTGATTAAGTCCTCTAAACTTGAAAAAACGTTCTAGTTGAACCCAAACTTTCTATATTAGGCCTATATTAGACTAGATTTTCTTCAATACGGCTCAATAATAATATATTGCTTGCCACGGTGGGTGAGTGGTTATAGTGTCGGATTGCTAACCCCCAACCGGGTGAGTTAGCCGTGGTCATTACGGCATGACTGCTGGCAGTCGCTCACATCCGGGAGGCGAGGAGGTTCGAATCCCCCCGCCGGCAACCTTGAAGATGGTCTTCTGTGGTATCCCATCTTCCTTCCAGGCAAATGCCGGGGTTGGTCCCTAACTATAGGCCACAGCCGCTACCTTCCAACTCCTCGACCTTCCCTTCCAACTTTCGTCCCCAACGGTTGGCTACTTGGGGAACCCCAAGCTTGCAGGTTCGCTCCTGGCCGGGGTAAATGATTTTTGAAAAGCGGCAAAAATTACATGTCATACGATGTTGGCATGTCAAAGAACCCATTTGAATTCAGTAGGTCGTGTTCATAATGACAAAATTAATCTCGGGATTTTCCGCCAACACAAAGTTCCTCATTTCTCTACTAGAAAGCACTATAGTTAGATATCTAACCTCCTTGACTTTCATAGTGCTTCAAGGAACAACAAAATTCGACATGCAAGCTACCCTCTGGGTGTCAAATAACAAAGCTTGCACCCGGCACCCGAGGCCATATGATGATATTATTATTATTATATATTGAAACGGATGTCGCTGATGGATGCTATGGGATGTTGTTTCCAGCCAGGCATACTGATATGGAACAATGCGCAAGATTTTTGAAGTCATCTAACCTTATAAAGAGTCCTGTTGAAATATATTTGTTCTTACAATATGTTGTTTCCAGATGGTCGAACACCGTAAATATGTTTTATAAATGATAAAACCATCTAACTAACCAACCTCGAATAAAACCAGAGGATCCTACTTCTAGGTTAGCTCTGTAGAACTAGCTGCCCAAATGGGTGATTTATTTCATATCATAATTCAATTTGCCAAGTATATTTATAGGTTGAATGAAATACTTGGACATTGATGGGCCAAAATATATGGATAAGTCGAGAATAAACTCAACTAAGTATCTTCAAGAAACAGTGTGCGCCAACAAGGAATATGCAAATGAAATGTAATGCAATGTGACAATAACAAGGTTTCATTTAGGCTTATTGCCACTAAATGTAGTCTAGTGACAAATTTCACACCCCACCAAAAAAAAATAGCGGTTGTTGTATGAAATATTAGTAGAATGAGTAATTTGGTTAGTTATTGGACTAATACAGGAGGTACATTTAAACACAATTCCCCCCCCCACCATGATCGTTTCACTTTGATCCCCAATTTACACATTTTAGACTTTAAGAAATCACCTTGTGGTAAAGGTTATTTTTATTCTCGTAAGACTTAAACGATGTGTCATAAAATTTCTACATTCAATTTTGTTCTTATACCAGTACTTTGTCTTGATTGAATGAAAATACTAAGAAGATGAATTATTTTCATACCGTCAAAGTTTTAACGTTAACTCCACGAACTGTCAGTGGAAGTAAAGCTTTTGTCTGCAGTTTTGCACCTTGTAGCAGAATATCGTTGTAATGCTCATACTGCTGGTTATAACTTTCATATGATAACATTTTTACAAAGCTACAACATACAAATTAAAATGTGCATATTGATTTGTATAGTACGCCTAGAATTTCTAATGAGTGGTATGGACTACGTGTTTGAGATAACAAGAGTAGAGAGTGAAGATCATCCCAGGTTGACACATTCCGTTAATATTACTACCTTCACATCCAGTTTGGAGTGGGGGGCAGTAAAACACGCCTCGGGCAACTTCCCCTGTTAGGATTTTCCTAATTGACCCCCGTGGAGAGAACTCATTAGCGGAGCTCGGTATCACCCGATTTCACCAACTCTTCACTAACGATTATTTAGTTAATTCCCATTTAACTTAAATATTAGATTTAATGCGTGATTATCTTCAATGCATTTCACGAGGCCATTCGGGTTCGCAATTGCTTAAATATGATTTACGGCTTTCGCGCATGCGTAGACTCAGTTTCATCTTGGACAGCATGGCGGACAGAACAAGAAGCATAATAATAATAATGCATTTTATTAATCCCTTAACGAGTCAAGGACTCATGTACAAAGGAATCGTACAGTTTTATCATGTTGGCGACAAATTACAATTCAATGTTTAGTTTACAAAGTTTTCAGTATGAAAATATATACAACATTTTGTAGCTTTCATAAGTTTTTGTACACAATGTAGTCTTCTTTTGTCTTCTCAGATTTTGGAATTTCTTCAAACTGATATTTTATAATTATTCCACATAAACTGTTTTAGCCTCCTTTTAAAGATTGGTAGGCTAGGTGCAATTTTTATATTTTCTGGTAGTCTATTGAACTTTACAAAAGCACTATACTTAATGCTATTACTGCCATATTGTTTGGAATTGATATGGAAAAGTGATATGTCATCTACATGTCTAGTTTTGTAAGCTTGTAAATCAGATTGTTTAGTGAAGTTTATATTTGTGTGGATACCTTTGTGTAGGATTTGGTACATCAGGACATTTGATTTGATTTCTGCATTTAGGGCTACCGGTTGAATTTTACTTGTAATATAAAGGTGTTTGGTTGGTGTTAAAAAAGGGTAGTTATAAATATTTCTTATGGCTCTATTCTGAATTACCTCAATTTCCTTTTTTAGGTAATTTGAACATTTTATCCACATTGTATTCAAATATTGTAAGTGGCTATGGATTAAGAAAAATACACTTTCCTGAGTAGATATTTTGGGATATAGTAGCTCAATTTTTTTATCATCCCAGCAGCAGGTGATATTTTTTTAACTAATGCATCAATGTGCTTTTGCCAGGAGAGATTTTCATCTATTATTAGGCCTAGGTATTTGACAGATGAGACCCTTTTAACTGCCTTTCCATTCAGCATTATATTCTGAGTGATGTCTAACTTTGTTCTACGCTTAGATATTATTAAATAATTTGTTTTATCTTCATTTATTGTTAATTTATTTGACTGGGTCCAGCCAAGTATTGTATTCATGTCCTCCTGCATTTGTGTAATCAGCGTATTGGTGGTGTACACATTGTAAAAGATGCGTAAGTCATCTGCAAACAATGTTATATTACCATGAAAACTGAGTGTTGCTATGTCATTAATATATACTAAGAAGAGGGAAGGACCCAGTATTGATCCTTGGGGCACACCGTGGGTAATATTTACTTCCTCACTTCTGTAGCCATTTATTTCAACATACTGCTTATGATTAGATAGGTAGTTTTTAAACCATGTCCAAGCTACTCCTCGGATACCTGCTTTATCAAGTTTCCCTAAAAGAATTTCATGGTCAACAGTATCAAACGCCTTTCTCAGGTCTATGAAAAGGCCACTCGCTGTCATCTTATTGTCTATGACATCCTGCAAGTTAGAGATGATATCAATTGTGGCTATTTCTGTACTTGAGTTTTCACGGAATCCATACTGCCCTTTGTAGAAGTAATCATTTTTATTTAAAAAATTAACAATTCTGTCTTTTACTACTGTTTCGAGTACCTTGGATATGGGTGGGAGGATGGAAATGGGTCTGTAATTGTCTGGATTGCTTTTGTCACCTCCTTTATAGACTGGTATGACTCGTGCTATTTTTAGATCATCAGGCACCAAACCAGTCTCTAACGATAAATTTATTAAAGTAGTTAGTGGGCTACTTAGCATGTTAATGGAGTTTTTTAACAATTTTACTGACATTCCATCTTTGTCTTGGCTACTTTTCATTTTAAGGCTTAATATAATATTGCGAATTTCCATCTTATTAGTCGGGGTCATAAATATGGACTCTGTGTTGACGTTAATTTCATTAACTTTCTTCCCTGGGAGGATGTTTTTGGCTAACTTGTGTGCAATGTTTATAAAGTGAGTGTTTAGAGCATTGCAAATATTTTCTTTTCCTGTGAAAGATTTACCGTCAATTATTATCTCACTGGGACCATCTTTGTTTTCAGATGTGCGGTTCTAGATCATTTCATTGATTACTTTCCAAGTATTTTTTATGCTATTGGCGTTCAATGTTAATTTATGTTCATAGTATGAGGATTTCAGTTTCCGTTTTAAAGCTGTCACTTTGTTCCTACATATTATGTGCTCTTCCTTTAAGAGGTTGTTGTTTCTGTGAATGTTAGTTTTAAGTTTAGCATGTAGTAGGTCCCTTTGTTTTATTAGCTGAATTAATTCTGTTGTTATCCATGGGTTATTGTGGTTCTGGTGTATTTCCTTCAAAGGTGAGTCAGTGTTTTCTTTGTTGGGTGTCCGTGTCAAGATTTTGTGTTTCATGGCGATCTAAGTTTCATTTACATCATCTGAACGGTCTATTTGATTGAGATCATTGGAGAATATGTTTTTGTTCACATATCGGTAATTTTTAAGTTTTTTGATCTAGACCTTTGCTTGTTGGTGGGGTGTTTAAATGTCATGTTCGAGATTGGGCTTTTGCCTGGATAGTAATTCGACCAGAAAATCTCAGTTACAAGAATATTATGATCACTAATATCACTATTTATATTGCTTATCCTATGGGTATATTTACAGTTATTATCTAGCACTGATCATTGTTTGTGATGCTTCCTTGAGACTTTCTGGAACATAATTATAAAGGAAGGGAAATACAGAAGACCTTATTCGTGGCAAAAGCTTAAAATGATATGAACGAAGTATTTTGGAGAACTGGCAGTTGTGGGAATAGATACCTTATTAGGACGCGCTACCGTGTTGTCCTTGGAGCGTAAGCGGTAGAGGTACAGATTCCCAATTTATTATGCAGCGCTGGGAGAAGTTCGAAACCCCCTTCGGATATATATATATATTAATTTCCGTGTTCGTCTTTCTTGGTATTAAATTAGGGCCGTTTTCTCCAACTCTTCACTAACGATTATTTAGTTAATTCCCATTTAACTTAAATACGAGATTTAATACGTGATTATCTTTAATGCATTTCTCGAGGCCATTCGGGTTCGCAATTACTTAAATATGATTTACGGCTTTCGCGCATGCGTAGACTCGGTTTCATGGCGGACAGAACAAGAAGCATCTAGCACTCGGTGGTGTACCAACGGGGGGGGGGGGGGGTAGGATTTAAACCCCCCCAGAGACATTAGTTTACATGACTCCTTATATTGTCCCATCTATCACCTGGAAAATGTTTTGAATTGCTGCCAGTGAGGCTTCTTTAGGCTACTCCTTTGTAATATATTTTTAATGTGAACACGTTCTTCATGTGGTAAATGACCTCCACTCAACTCGCAACAAGATTTCTCCAGCTTTGGCGCTAGCTACTGGTAATGGCCTGGGGTAAACACCCTTAAACTGCATGTTAAACGGAGCAAGAGGGGCAGATGACCTCGCTGTTCTTCCACTTAAAGCAATAATAACTAACTACACTAGGCGAAATATCAAAATTGTCGTTTTACTGTTAAAGTGTGCGATTGGTAACTATCGTAACGCAGCTTCGTGCTGCTGTAAACGTGCATATCTGTGAACTGCCAGATCGTGAGTCGCACTTTTTTTCCGAGTTTATTTGTAATGGGTAATGGATCGATTTATTATTAAAAAACCAAGAATAGATGTTACATGCAACACTGCCATTGCAAGTAGTTCATCTTTAAGAATTGAAAATGAACTTTAAGAATTATCGGCTACTACCAAGCCGGCTACCGACCAAATACATCGAACAGACTTAGGAGGTTATGCTGGCCAACAGGTGTGTTTACAATATGATTCATGATAATCGCTATTTCTGTAACTGATTTGCATTTCGATGCTTTACCTGTTATGTTATACCGGTATTTGTATGGCCTTGGCCTACGTATGTGTCGGTACATGTTAATTATTTCAATGTTGTGATTTACTTTTTTCTTTAGATTGATGATTATCTGAAAAATGAACTGTTGGAAAATGCCTGGACACCTGGAAGCAATTTTAATTTCCTTTTATCGGGTCCAAGGAATCTGAAATTTCAGTTGAACTGGTTATCAGAGTGGAAATTGCTAGTTTATTCTCCTTCAAAGAACGGAGCCTTTTGTAAATATTGTTCGTTGTTTTGTACCGTTGTTGGGAAACAATCTTCATCGCCAGGTAAACTAGTAAAATTTCCTTACATGAACTGGAAAAATGCGAATGAGGATTTCAAAAAACACCAAGAAACCAAGTATCATATGGCATGTACGGAAAAGGCTGCGAACTTTCTCGCCATATACAAAGGTACAAAACCTGCTGTTGTCGTAAGCTTGGATAGGGGTGTTCAATCCAACATATTATGCAACAGGGAGAAACTCATACCAATAATTAAATCTGTGATTTTCCTTGCTTGAATGGGCATTGCTTTCCGTGGTTACAGGGATTCGGGACCTGTAAATTTAGATGAGCCTCTCAAGAAAGGGGAGGGAAATTTCAGGTCTCTTCTCAAGTTTCGAGCAGAAGCTGGTGATACAATACTAAAGGAACATTTGATGACAGCATCCTTAAATGCAACATTCGTAAGCCCACGGATTCAGAATGAAATTATTTCATCTTTGAATGACATTATATTGAAAAGGTTAGTCGATCAGGTGAAAAAAGCTAAATACTTTTGTGTTCTTGCTGACGGGACCACAGATATCAGCGGTGTGCAGCAAATGTCACTATGTGTCCGTTTCGTCATCTGTCATTCATTTAATCATTGCCCCAGAGGAGTGCGTCAGGCCTCGGCAGCCGGCACAGTTCATATCCTCGCCGCTAGATGGGGGCTTCATTCATTCCATTCCTGACCCGGTCGGAGACTGGAAGCAGGCTGTGGATTTTCATTTTCAACAGTCTTTCAAGTAATTTGTAGGTGACACTGAGTAAGGCAATTGGCCTGTAACTTTGGGGTAGCTTTGGATCTTTTCCTGGCTTCAGTATTGCAATTATTTTGGTGTTCTTGAAAGATGGTGGAAGACGTCCTGATTGTAGAATGGAACTGAAAAAGTTAGATATGGCTAATAAGTGATAATCATTATTGAGAACTCAAATGGTATCCCTTAAAGTATAATAACTAAAATATTTCCGCCAGATAGCACCATGAGGGGGCAAGGGGTAGCAGAACCATTGATAGCAATAAATTGCAGAAACTCCTCATGTACGGAATTATCTTGAACCATCTACCGAGACTTAAGGGAAGTATTTTGTTTAAAATATGCCACCGCCCATGCTGCGTATTTGTAAACAAGTGTTGGCGCGTTAAAATCGTTGGTGTAACTTAATTAGTTCATTAATTATGTTGTTTGTCAGTGGCAAGTCTTAATTTGCATGTTATGGGCTACGGTTAGGGTTGCCATTGCAGTTTTTTAATCAAGGTCGTCAAACGTTGTAATAAATAATACACATATGTATTAAATAAGCAAGCCTCCGTGGCCTAGACGGCAGCACGCCGGCCTCTCACCGCTGGGTCCGTGGTTCAAATCCCGGTCACTCAATGTGAGATCTGTGCTGGGAAAAACGGAGGCAGACAGGTTTTTCTCCAGGTACTCCGGTTTTCCCTGTCAAAATTTAATTCCAGCAACACTCTCCCCTATCATTTCATTTCATCTGTCATTCATTTCATCATTGCCTCCGAGGAGTGTGTCAGGCCTCGTCAGCCGGCACAGTCCATATCCTCGCCGCTAGATGGGGGCTTCATTCATTCCATTCCTGACCCGGTTGGAGACTGGAAGCAGGCGGTGGATTTTCATTTTCATGTATTAAATAAGCATTGCATAATCAAATACACAAAATTCAACTATATATTGCTGACATATCATATAGGCCTATGGCACCAGCAACTTACAAATGCTTTTCATTTGAACGAACCTTTGCAAACATCTTTTATTTATAAGTACCTTCTGATAAAATTCACTACAATTTTCGTCATGATTGTAATATGTGAACAATTCTTGTTTTATCAAACTAATGGAGTTTCTGTTTGTATAATCTCTCCATTTGATATTCATGACAGAAAAAACTCTCTCCGTAAATGCATTGGAGGGGAAAATGCTGAGTTAACTTCACAAGGGCTATGATACTCCTTAATTTTGTTGCCCCTAATAAATCTATAACATATCCATCTATCTAACACAGACATAGAAATCTTTTTCTCTTTCAAACTTGCACCTGTTTCACCAGAAAACAAGCTATAATATTACGATCAATTCTGAAGCGGGACATTTGAAAATTGGTGCAAAATTGAATATTATCAAATTAACCAAAAAACGGAATATTTGGTGTTCCGTTAAAGATTAAAACAGAACGCGGAACAAAACAAGAAACAATGGAATTGTTCAGGGTAAACCGGAACGTCTGGCAACCCTAGCTACAGTAGTGGTAAGTGTATGTCTACAAGACAATGAATTCAGTTAGTAGCGTATCGGGCAAAAATCTCAACCATGAAACTAGGCTGATTGTGAAGGGTCATAGGAGAGGCAGAGCGGTGTTTCTCTATCCTAAAACGAGTGAAAACATTTTTACGAAACACAATGAAGGAAGGCCGACTGTGCACTTGCAATGTGTTCCACAGAAATGGAATTGTTGGAGTCACCGAACTTCAATGAGCTTGTTATGGACCTCTTTGCAGCGCTAAAGGAGAGGAGGGCAGACTTCACTTACAAACCTATGAATTAAGGTACCGGTAGGTCATGTGTTTATATAAAGTAATAGCAAGTAGCTTCACTGCTCTTAATATCTACAATTGTGTTTATTTATTTGTTTCCATTTATCCCTCAAGATCGGGTTTACTTTCGGACTATGTTTCAGATCAATTCCCTTACAGTTCTAGCTGGTAGGCACAGTGTTTTCTAAGTAAATTGTGATTGTTTGGTAGTGTACAACCGTGAAACAGACTCCTCTGATCGGGACAAATTAGAATGGGGAGTAGGTTAAATTAGAAACGGAATGCATTGCCTCTTCCTGAATGTTGAAACTAGGTAAGTACATTCATTTTAATTAGGAAAAAAAAAAGCTTCATAAAATAACATAATGGTGCCAATCCGTTTGTCAACAAGAAGTCTGTTCCGATCTCCCCCACCTTTCACCGAGAAATTAAAAATCCTGCAGCCGTGTATGTGGGTGTCGTATAATGCGTTATACCAGCATTTTGCCACTATGTGCTGAGCCTTTCCCAGCTCCAACACCACGAGCCGTGGCTGCTATGAATGAACCCCCCCAGAAGGAAATCCTGCATACGCCACTGCTAGCACTGATCATTGTTTGTGATGCTTCCTTGAGACTTTCTGGAACATAATTATAAAGGAAGGGAAATATAGAAGACCTTATTCGTGGCAAAAGCTTAAAATGATATGAACAAAGTATTTAGGAAAACTGGCAGTTGTGGGAATAGATACCTTATTAGGACGCGATACCATGTTGTCCTTGTATCGTAAGCGGAAGAGGTACAGATTCCCAATTTATTATGCAGCGCTGGGAGCAGTTCGAAACCCCCTTCGGATATATATATATAGGCCTATTTTTTTTTTTTAATTTCCGGGTTCGTCTTTCTTGGTATTAAAACTTAGTAGTGTGTGTGATCTTTTATAATTTCATTGTCATAAACATATTTTATATTCATATGGATGAAAGTACGTGTGAAACTCGGGAAACAAACCGCCATTGTAGAATGCGCAAGGCACAGTTGAACTGTTTCCCGCCACTTTAAAGATGCTTTAGAGAGTTGGCCGCTGGCTTAAATGATTAGAAGTGGCCAGATTTGACCATTTAACGTAATTCCTCGTTAGTGGTAAGTTAACGAGCGTTTCTGTTTGGTGAAATGCTCGTGCAAATTTAAATAACCTTTAATGAAGAATTAAGAGATAATTGACGTTGGTGAAAATGGCCCTACGTTAAATCACTTTTATTGATGAATTAAGAGATAATTGACGTTGGTAAAAACGGCCCTAATTATGGGATTAGTTAGATACGATTCCAAAAACAGAAGTTCCAGATCAACCTGTGCGTGTGTTTAATCTACCTCCCGAAGTCAACAACGAAAGGCTCTCCCGCGTGTTTTCTACGTATGGAGTTGTCAAGGACATACGGAACGAGTGCTGGAATGAAGTATACGAATTTTCTGCTGTTAGTAATGGCATACGTATTATAGCAATTGAATTCAAAATACAGTAATTATCTTCTTAGTTAAATATCTTTCATGTTTAGAAGGTATTCATAATCTCATGGATTATTTCCAATTAATACTTTAAATCATATCATTTATTGGAGCGCATACTAGCATACGTCCATCCAGATCAAAATCGCAAAACAATCTCTTCGCAGAAAAAAGACTGAAGAAACATATCTCGGATTGTTAGAATAAAAGATTCATGGAAAACAATCCACCACATTTACATGGCAATGAAAAGGATAAAATAAAGTCCAAGGACATAATACAGGCTTATATGAAGCCAACTACAGTGTGGTCAAGGGAAATGAATTACGAAAGAAAAAAATGTATAGGTTAAGAAACTTGAACCACACAAACAAAATGAAGTAACCATGAGACGAAAATCTCAGGACAACCAAAAACTAAACTTGAAAAGAACCCAAATAACTTCAGAAAAACATGCTACAATTCCGAAGGTACCCTAGAAACCCAACTTACGAAACCGAAGAAGTCACATCTTAAACTCACAAAAACTTCGGTTCACATGCCGAAAAACAAGTAACTTTTTTCTGTTGGCAAATTGGTAAATTTAATATACAGTAATATCTTTAAAATCTTATCTCCCGCGACGGTAGAATTCAAGAGGGCTATTCTACCCCTTAGAACTTTTCCGGAGATTTTGCTACATCTTCACGGCTCGTCTTCCCAACACATAATAACAATTCCTTCCAAAGACGTAACAATCAATCCAATATAAATTGAAGATCAACCAGCGTACGCCATGTTTTCGTGAACATCTGGTCAAAACAGAAGAAAGATGCAGAGCGTTACCGACAGTTCACGCTTGCGCCGCTAGGTTGAGCGGGAGGTAATACAGCACAGAAAGTCCGGGAAATTCAAATAAATATTGAGTCGTAAGCAAATTACGGCTCAGACTCTTTCACAAAACGTGTGCGTGTGTTTAATCTACCTCCCGAAGTCAACAACGAAAGGCTCTCCCGCGTGTTTTCTACGTATGGAGTTGTCAAGGACATACGGAACGAGTGCTGGAATGAAGTATACGAATTTTCTGCTGTAAGTAATGGCATACGTATTATAGCAATTGAACTCCAACACCCCATACCATCATATTTGACGGTCAATGATTATCTAGTTCTGTTAACATATGAAGGACAAACTAAGTACTGCTTTTATTGTAAAGAAACCTCCCACTCACAAATAGACAGTCCGAACAGAAGGAATCGCCCGGTACTTCATGTGAGACATCAAACCTACATCACGGTGCTGGGTGAGTCTGATGGGAGTAGTACGCTAAGCAACACTACGGACATGGAAACTTCAGTACTTTCCTCTGAATATCCAACCTTATCAGAGGCCCTTCATAACAGGTCCCATTCTACAAACACAGATATCATTGCAGAAGTATCTCAACCATCAGATAAGGTAGCTGAAACATCCCTGACTACTTTACATAGCAATGAAGAGGGAACTGTGACGTCAAGATCGGACAGCACGGGGAAGGGACACACCAGCCAGCCAACACAGCAGTCTGTGCAGCAGCCAGATACGATGGGAGATCAAATATAAATGGGATTTATTTTTTACATTTATTGCATCAATCAAAAAATATACACATATAGAGATCACTTTTCTACATAGTGTCCTGCCTTCGACACACATTTTCTCCATCGGATTGGTAAGTTTTTAATGCCATCCTGGTAGAAAGAAGATGGTCGTGTAAGGAGCCACTTGCGCACAAACTTTTCTCCACTTGCATCATCATCGAACCGCTGTCCTCCTAGGTCTTGCTTATGTGGTCCAAACATATGGTAGTTGCAAGGCGATAAATCCGGACTGTAGGGAGGGTGTTCCAAAGGTGTCCTATGAATTTCCTCCGGTTTTCCCCGCGTTAAAGCGGCAGTATGCGGCCTTGCATTGTCGTGGAGAAGAATGACAATTTTCTGAAATCGAGCTCATCTCGGATGATGGTTTGAACACTTCCGTAACTTATTCCTACGGCTAACACAATTTGCGAAATTTTTATTCGCCGATCTTCTTCAATAATGTCACGAATGGCAACAATGTTGTCTGCAATGATGCTTGTCCACGGTCTCCTTTCACGAGGTTCATTTTCCACTGTTTCTCTTCCTACCACAAATTTTTTAACCAACTCATACACTCGAGTCTGCGAAAGTGTTTCTTCCCCAAACTGTGCGCGGAACCGTCTCAAAATTTCGGAAGGTTTGGTGCCCTCTTTTACGAGAAATCTGATAATGATGCATTGCGCACAGACACGTGCACCTCTTGCTCACTCATAGCGTACAGAAGCAGCCCAGCTCCCTGCCGTGCGTGTACACTCAAACCCCTTCTTCAGGCACTCCCACCAACATTTTGGCAAAGCCCCGCCTTAGATTTATTGCTAACGGCGGCGGTACATTCAAATTCCCATTTATATTTGATCCGCCCTCGTACTATTAACGAACCTATCACTACTGACGTACCCAAAACCCAATTTAAGTCGTCGGAAGACATGGAATTTCAGGATGCCATACAAGAAGAACGAAAACACTCACAAGTAATAGACTTCCCGACAGTCTCAGTACATTCGAAGTACCCTCCAGCTAACGATACCATTCACTCCCAATTCCTTCACGCGCAAAGCACAGACATAGTTCAGGAAACCCTATCTACTACATCGGGGGCAGAGTTTACATCCACCTCTGATGCTGCAATCAGTGTAAGTAAAAAAAGTCACTGTCGTCAGTGGGAGTGCCCTACCTGCACAAACAGGAGCTAAACCCAAGGTCACAGATAAAGCCAACATTAAGGACACCCATGCTCTTCCCATAAAAACTGTCCACAAAAACACTGCTAGGGAAGAAGTTAAATCATATAACACACAAACATGAAGCGCATCACGTAGTCTCCTTAAATCACCGGAAGTGCACACCGGTAAAACATCACTCCAATGATCCCCTCAAATAATTTATCATAGTCGTTTAAATGCACTCAAACATACTGATGCATGTCATCTTCATTCTTTTGTTCTTGCATACTAGTGTCTTGCGTTGTTTTGCCACATTAAATATCAATGGCATAATAAGTTTGACGACACGTTTTCTACTTCAAGATTTTCTCAGGACTTATGATATTGACATATTATTGCTTCAAGAAGTAAATGATCCAAAATTTGACTGGTTGAGTGGGTACGAATACAGAGCAAATGTTGGTCCATCTCTCCGAGGCACAGCTGTTATTTACAGATCAGGGTTAATTGTTTCGGAAGTGGAGTTACAGCTGAATGGCAGAATAATTGCTCTGCAATGTGAGGACACATTAATTGTTAATGTCTACGCCCCTTCTGGATCACAAGGTCGTCTGGCAAGAGAACATTTATTTGAAGATGACATCAGATACTTTCTCCAGGGCCCTGTCAATACTATCATATTAGCAGGCGATTTTAACTGTGTTTTAAACCCTCGTGATCAAACCGGCGCTTTCAACAACTGCCGCAGCCTCAAAAGTCTCGTAGACGGCTTTAACCTCCATGATGTGTGGGAATTTAAACGTGGAACCGACGTCCAATTTACTTTCTATCGTGCCGGATCAGCATCTAGAATAAACAGGGCATATGTAGCACGAGGAATGAGAGATAGCCTGCATAGTTCCACAGTAGTGCCTGTATCTTTCAGTGACCATCACACACAGTATTTTCGATATTTAACTATGTCACAACCACCTATATATATGGACACGGGTATTGGAAACTTAAACGCATCCCTCCTTCACGACCAAGGTGTGGGAAACACATTTGAAACCCTTTGGAGGAAGCTGTGCAGAAAAGGTCGCAATATCCATATCATATCACTTAGTGGATCGAGGTTGTAAAACCTGCTATAAACTAGTTTTTCCAGCAAATTTCCAAACAGCGTGCCTGGGAGAGGAGAAGTACATTAAACTTCTATTATGAGGTATTATATGAACTTCAGCAAAAGCAAGCAAATGGCGACGATGTCCTTGGCGAAATGAAAGGAGTATTCCATTTTAAATATTCAGGAAAATTATTTAAACGGTGCATGTATTCGAGCAAAGATTCCCTCAGTCATTGAAGAAGAACGTTCATCACTGTTCCATATCTTAAGGCGACACTCCTGAGATAAACACATCTTTTTACCTAATGCATGGATTTTCACGAAACTTTGTGGGAATGTCACCCAAACAAAAGTAGAGACATCACAAACATTTGTTTCATATACAAATTAATAGCTATTCCCCACGAACCTACTACGCTGTCGTAGCAGGCGGAGAGGTGATACTCCGACGTGGCGCGTCCCAGGTGGCGGATAGGGGGGTCCTCACCGGCATACCGGCGGACTTGAGTGAAATAAAATAGCTCTCGCGGACCAAACACAAACTTCACAATCTCATTAATCACCAATCCATATCTCACCAATCACCCTTTCCAGATCACATCTGGAATTGTAAACCCTGGCCTCGGTCAGAACTGTTTCGATCGTCAAGATCAGACAATCAATCAAACCTGAAGAGTCTTTTAACGAATAAATCCACCGGCTTGGACATGCAACATCGAAGATCCAAGCAAGGCACCATTCGGAATACGGTGGGGTGCCACGTAGAAGATCAAGGCGAGTCGGAGCGCCTGAAAGCCCAACAGAAGAAACTTAAATTCAACAAGAAAGGAAAGTTTTCATACTTTGCGACATTAAATATTAACTCACTACTGAAACTTGGTAAGTTGAAACACTTAACAGATATAATGGATCAACATAAAATCTTAATAACAGCGCTTCAAGAACTTAGAAATACAGATCAGGATCCAATTGAATCTGCAGGATATCGTCTATATAAAGGACCGCCAGGTAAAAGGGTAATGAAGAATGTCCCGCAATTCGGAGTGGGATTTCTGGTTCATAATAGTATAATAGACTCAATAGAGGACTTCTCCTCGAGCACGGCAAGGACAGCAACCTTAACAATTAAAGTTGAAAACAAAACCTACACCTTGATAAATGTACACGCACCAACAAATGATAAAAACAGAAAGGATAGAGAAGAAGTGGACAAATTTTGGGAGGAACTCGACCATATGATATCAAGCATCCCTGATGCACATGTTAAAATCTTGCTTGGGGATTTTAATGCAAAAATAGGACGAGAAAGGCGATACCGCCCAGTAGTAGGAAAATGGCCAGCTCATAAATTAACAAACAGGAATGGTCAAAGGTTAATTGAACTTTGTACAGACCATGGATTTATTTTGGAAACTACCAGATTTAAGAGGCGACCACACAAATTAATGACCTGGAAATGTCCTAACATAAAATTGGGGGAATTCCAAATCGATCATGTTGCCATGGATAAAAATTATCATAAGGAAATTTATAATGTCAAAGTTCTCCGTGGAGTGGACATTGATTCAGATCATTACGTATCCAAAATAAAAATAAAGCTAACACCTAAGAGAAAGCGTAAGCCTGCCCAATCCAATAGGAAGAAAAATTATGACCCCACTTATTTAATGAACAATAAAGTATACTTGGAGAGATCTAAAACACAACTAAGTGATGACTTAGAGGTGATAATTAATAAATTGAAATCAGTAGCTGAAGAACTTGCTCCCATTAAAAGGAGGAAGAAACATGCTTGGTGGAACGAGGAGTGCGATAAGGCAATTCAAATTAGGCACAAAGCATGGTTAAATGATCAACAAAGGAAAACCGACGAATCCAGAACAGAACTAACTAATGCTAGAAGACAAGCAGCTAAAGAAATTCGAAGAATTGAAAGGAATCATCAGAATGAAATGCTCTGAACAATAGATGAATCATTCAAGCAACATAAAACAAGGGATTATTACAAGACGTTTAAACAGTATCAGTCTAAGTATACCCCACCTACACTTATGCTGAGAAATGAAAATGGGAAAATGGCACATAACAACCAAGACAATGCAAATATCTTGGCTGTCTACTTCAAAAAATTACTCAACTGCGAAGACCCAAGAGAAAATCTGGAATTTGACCCCAAACCTAAAAACAAAACACCACTAGAAAAGGTTATTCCACCAACATATGAGGAAGTGATCAAAGCCGTTAACTTGCTCAAGAACTATAAAGCAGCAGGAGAAAATCAGTTGGTTGCAGAATTATGGAAGAATGCAAATGATCAAACTCTACGAAACCTACATAAACGTATTATTGACATATGGAACTCTGAAAAAATGCCAGAGGAATGGAACACTGCAATAATCCACCCCCTACACAAGAAAGGTGATAGGTCAGATCCCAATAATTATAGAGGAATATCCCTTGTTGATGTCACATATAAGATCTTTTCAAAAATTCTTCACTCAAGAATACAGGAACAACTGGACCAAGAACTTGTAGAGTACCAAGGCGGATTTCGGCCAGGCGGAAGTTGTCCAGATCAAATCATCAGTCTTAAGTGGATTATGAAGCATCACAGAGCTCGAAGTAAGAACCTAGTCATCACTTTTGTTGACTTCAAAAAAGCTTATGACAGTATTCATCGGAAGTCATTACTAAATACTCTTCAAGAATTTGGTGTTCACAGGAAATTGATCAACCTTATTGGAATGACTCTCAAGAACACTAAAGCAAAAGTTAAATTTAGAGGAGAATTGTCAAAACCATTTACAATCACAACCGGCCTTCGGCAGGGGGATGGTCTCTCACCTATTTTGTTTAATTGTGTACTGGAGAAGGTCATGAGAGAATGGAGAAAGAAATGCCAACCAAACATCAAGATTGGTAGAAATATTAAACTAAACTGCCAGGCATTTGCAAACGATCTTGCACTACTGGCAAATGATGTGGAAGAGGCTAAAGTCCAAATTGAACAACTGGAAAACATTGCAGCAAAAGTGGGATTACAAATTTCATTTGAAAAGACCGAGATTATGCCAACCCTCGAGGTGGACACCCCCGTCCTTCAACTAAATGATGATAAACAAATTAAGGTTGTAAAAAAGTTCAAGTATCTTGGGGAAACTATAACTTGGAACCTAAATGAGAAAGCCGCAATAGAGTACAGAACAACAAAACTGAGACAAGCACAACGAGTCACATGGTCAACTTATAAGAAGAAATCTCTCTCGATGAATGCCAAATTCAAACATTATGGTTCAGTAGTTAAACCTGAAGCAACTTATGCAAGTGAAACCCTGTTTAAGATGAATACCAAAGCAACAACAGATAAAATCCAAAAAATAGACAGAAGGATCATCAGGACAATTATCAATAAAAACATCAAGTAAATGGACAATGGAGACTGCTGCCTAATGAAATGGTCTATCGGGAAAATGAATCAATTGTGGATACAATGCGAAAAAGGAGACTTGCTTTTTTCAGCCACATAGTAAGACTACCAGACACCAGACTACTGAAACAATTATTCAATTTCTTTTGGAAAAGTAAAACCAAGAACAACTGGTTCGTTGAGGTCCAGAATGATTTAGACGAGCTAAATATTACAATGAAACAAATTGCAGAGAGAAAAGAGAAGAGGATTCTGAGAAGTAGGGATACAAGATTGAAATTAAAAACAGTCAAACGAAAACAGTACACCATTACAAATGAAGAGAGGGCGGCCAGGTCAGAGAGATTAAAGAAGCTCTGGGAGAATAGGAAGTTGAGAAGCCATTACAACTCTAATATTGTAAAGACTGTAGTGTATATGGATTGATTTAAGTGCTCCAATGTGGGCGTAAACTATGTAAATAATAATAGTTATTCCAAAATATTTATTTTATTTTATTTATTTGGAATTTTTAATTCCATTTTTTTCATAAATTTCAAATGACATGTTAATGGAAATTTGGAATTAAGTAGATAATACTTCTTTAAAAAACACTATGTATCGATTTTTCTGTAAATCTACTATATAAAGCTCAAATACCACTCACTCATTCATTCATCACGAAATCTCTGAAACCACCGAACGGATTGGAATGAAATTTGGAATCCAGCTTCCTCAAGGGCCGCAAACGCCCACTAAGAAAGGATTTTTGGATATTCAGGTTCTAAAGGGGTGTTAAGGGGGTAGACCTGCATTTCATTGTATAGCAATATTTCCCGATTGGTTTCATTGGGGGATGTGATACTCGGCATATAAACTCAGCACAAAAAATAAGACACGTGTCTGAGGGTTTTTCGATGTGGTGTATATTGAACCCTTGCAAAGAAGCTTATGAGACTCAGTTTCGGTGGGTGTAACAGTCCATTTCGTAAGTTGTTGTTAAAGCGCTTCATTGACATGCAGGGTAACATATAACAAAATAACATGCAGGAAAAAGTGAAGCCGGGGTTAAAACAAATGAATTTAATGACAGATCAGCTATTTACAAATGAAATCAACAAACAAAAATCCCAAAATGACTCCCACTGAATAAAATTAACTTGCCAAAAACTAGGCCTAATCTCAGGAGAGATTATTAATCGGACCAAATGTCCCAAAAATCTGCAATGACAATATGTGACGTGTGTGCTGTTCTACATGCTTAACGATGAGTACAATTGAATGCATGATTCGCCATCCTCCGGATAAACTTTCAGAAGACGAATCCGCATTGCTTAGAGCTAGACAGACGCGGGGAACAACTATACACAACTTAAAACTAAACCGACACTTCCTATACTAAAATAAACAACAAATAATTTCCGCTTGAGATTGGAATCACGAACTGCCGTAGCAAAACATTACTGCCTAAAATTAGGACTTCTCAAAAATCAACACAAGTAAGTTAACACGTGACCAACAAAAGAAAACACATATGACCGCCGTCATTTTTACAAGTAAAACACAACTACACCACACGGGTGTCACACACTAACAAACATGAACTGAGTCATAGAAATCACTAGGCTCACGGCCAACATTTACATCATTAACACAAATATTTCATCCATACGACATGCAATAATTCGTAACAAACGTGGCGAACTCCCCAATTAATTATGGTCCAAATAACCATCACAAAAGAACAGGTTTGCTAATGATAGCTTAAAAGGGGTCAGTCGGACAACAGGACTGCCTAACAAAATAAGTCACCGAGGCTAGACGGGCGCTAAGTGGAAATCTGCACATCTGTCAACCCACGTGTCAATAACCTTGAGCTCCCAAGGCACGGGATCGAGTCTCGAAGAAGCGTGCCCCAAAGCACAATATATACGTGTGTGTGTGTCAGAACAAAATATATCGCAGCATTTCCCCTAGGAAATCCAAGAATCAGCATTGGACAAGGTACAGTAGCATCCTCGGAGCACCCTGCCTTTCCATCAAAAATACAACAACAGCTAATATGAGGGCGGTAGCACCATCTACCCATCTTCACGAAGAATCAAAACACACACTTGACACAAGAACACACACAGAATCACACGTATGGGTTTGACAGAAACCTGAAATAAAATGACATAAATATTTTTCCACCAGCTCGCGCTTCCGTTCTAGTCTGTGACTAACCAACCTGAAAAGGACTCAAAAAAAATCTAAAAATATTAGAACTAAGGTGTTCTACACTTACATCTTAATTTGTTGCGCTCGACAACCCTAGTATGATTAATAACCTGTTCATCAAACATCTTACAAAATTACCTCCCTTTCCTATCAAAAATATGAACTTTAATAAAGCACCACATATCGAATGTAACGAGTTTCGCATCCGCATGGATAAAATCACGTACACGCGCCGTGTACGCTAAATATGACTCCAAAGAAAAATATACAACAAACAACTTTGGCCACGCGCCAACGTACATTTAAAAACAAGTGTCGGTGCACACAAAAAAAATTCTAAACAAGAAAAAGAATAAATGAACTATTTACAAAGTTCCCCCAAATCAATTTTTGTACATCACCGTATCAGCTTGCAGAACATATAACCTCCGCCCCGGCTCATTTCCCTACGGGAAATTAGCCCTCCATCGATGACGTCGTCGAAGCGATGTTCATCAATCCGTCTCCTGACCAAACGTCGGACATCTTGGCATAGTCTCTTGGACAGAAATGTTCAATGTTAATAAAAATTGCCTGGCTATAATCGCTGTGAGTTACTACTTTCACTCACGATATGTCCTATGCGATTAATGTTCGAAGACTTTCCCTAGCTTAGCATTCGCTTACACACGCACAATTATCACTTGAAAAATATACAATACAAAATTTACACAAATTATACACTTTAAACACATCGTCACTGGCTTGAAAAACATGACTGTCTCGCAGTCGTTATCTCGCTAGATATCTCCACTGCTCCGCGTGAACCTTGCTCGCTATGAGCACAAACAGTTGTCACTGGTATGATAATTAATAGCGGTAAATCGCGACGCAGACTGGCGTGACCTTAGCTCACCAGAGCTCAAAACAGTTGTCTTCGAAACAGCTTCTCCTCGATCAATTTATTGGAAACTGACAGACTGAGGTGGAGTGGGGAGAATTAAGAAAATATTCTAGAGTTTTCATCTCCCAAACTTGGGACTAGTATCAATCTTCATCATTTTATTCAAACGTCTCAGCGCGCTTATGCGGAGTTATTTCGGATCGGCGGTTCTTTAGATATGCGTTCCCGCGCCTTTTTTTTAGAGGGTACGCCACCCATCGCGTGGTTTTGGCGTGGTCTCATCTGATTGGGTGATTCAATCCTAGGTCGGTTGAAACTCACTCGTGATCATCCCCTAATGACTCCAATTTTGGTGCGCGTTGTTACACAATTTCTCCTTGAACTCGGCTTACTCGGTCGTCTACAAGAATAACTACCAAGCCTGCCTCTGTGGTAATCATTGCAACACACTGACTTGGCTTCCCCCTTTGTCAGTTTCCACATGTACTGCCTGGGCCTCAATAATAATAATAATAATAAATCATGAATACTTATTCATCGCAGATTAATAAGGGTTCAATATTATGAGGTGAAAGGGGTGAAAAGTGGGGGTGTATCTCTTAAACGACATAGGCGAGGAGTTTGGAACTCAGCCGAAAAAAATGAGCATAAAAAATAACTAAACAGGTGTTTGACCGTTTTTTCATAAATTCAATTTAAGGGGCCCATGGGGAGGGGTGAAATTATGGGGGTGGGGGTGGAAACGTAATATGTCTGTGTGTAAACTTATACATGGCCTATGTTGTAGACAATAACACATTACATCTTTTTTGTCTCTTGCTATTTCATCATACGACGAATACTTACGGAGTTATTAATGATTTTGTACTTTTTGGCCGGAATTTTCAAAGTCCCAGGAATGACATAAAAATTGATTCGAATGAAATTTCAAAAAATAGTTTTTTAAATACTTTTATTATATTTTTCACGTCTTTTAGGGTCCAAAACCAACATGATATTTTGATGTTTTTTTTCGTCCCATGCATTTTTGGTTTCAGGTGATAGAATTATTCTCCACTAGGACCCATGCTTATCTACTATATAAAGCTCAAATACCACTCACTCACTGACTGATTCATTCATAACGAAATCTCTGAAACCACCGAACGGATTGGAATGAAATTTGGAATCCAGCTTCCTCAAGGGCCGCAAACACCCACTAAGGAAGGATTTTTGGATATTCAGGTTCTAAAGGGGTGTTAAGGGGGTAGACCTGCATTTCATTGAATAGCAATATTTCCCGATTGGTTTCATTGGGGGATGTGATACTCGGCATATAAACTCAGCACAAAAAATAAGAAGACACGTGTCTGAGGGTTTTTCGACGTGGTGTATATTATGAGGTGAAAGGGGTGAAAAGTGGGGGCTGAAGGATTCCTAACGGAGCGTGTATCTCTTAAACGACATAGGCGAGGAGTTTGGAACTCAGCCGGAAAAAATGAGCATAAAAAATAACTAAACAGGTGTTTGACCGTTTTTTCATAAATCCAATTTATGGGGCCCATGGGGAGGGGTGAAATTATGGGGGAGAGGGGGAAACGTAATATGTCTGAGTTTAAAATTATACATGGCCTATGTTGTAGACAATAACACATTACATCTTTTTTGTCTCTTGCTATTTCATTATACGACGAATACTTACGGAGTTATTAATGATTTTGTACTTTTTGGCCGGAATTTTCAAAGTCTCAGGAATGACATAAAAATTGATTCGAATGAAATTTCAAAAAATAGTTTTTTTTAATACTTTTATTATATTTTTCACGTCTTTTAGGGTCCGAAACCAACATGATATTTTGATGGTTTTTTTTTCGTCCCATGCATTTTTGGTTTCAGGTGATAGAATTATTTACCACTAGGACCCATGCTTATCTATCTATTTAACTAATGTTATAACAGGATTCCAAATGTTATTGCGGGCGAAGCCGCTGGTAACAGCTAGTAATTTATATAATGAGATATTATAGTACTAAATTTGTGTTGTTTTTTTGTTCAAAAATTTTGGACTTTTAAATTCCTACTACTGGGAAGAATTATGCAATCAAGAATTCCATACGCAGGTTTCGTAATATAGCTGTGATACATATACCATACACATTTTGTTAAATTTGGTAGAATATTATGGGAGAAAAATGGGATTTATATGTAAAATTTCAATTGGCGGGAAAATTAAAGCAAAGTTCAAGTGACGTTATCTTCCTACCTAATGCATGGATTTTCACGAAACTTTGTGGGAATGTCACCCAAACAAAAGTAGAGATATCACAAACATTTGTTTCATATACAATTAATAGTTTTTCCAATTTTTTTTAATATTTCTTTTTTGCAATTTTTAATTCCAGTTTTTTCATAGATTTCAAATGACATGTTAATGGAAATTTGGAATTAGGTAGATAATACTTGTTTAAAAAACACTACGTATCGATTTTTTTTGTGGAAATAATTTATATAATGAGATATTATAGTACTAAATTTGTGTAATATTTTTTGTTCAAAAAGTTTGGACTTTTAAATCCCTACTACTGGGAAGAATTCTGCAATCAAGAATTCCATTCGCAGGTTTCCTAATATAGCTGTGATACATGTACCATACAAATTTTTTTACATTTGGCAGAATATTATGGGAGAAAAATGGGATTTAAATGTAAAATTTCAATTGGCGGGAAAATTAAAGCAAAGTTCAAGTGACGTTATCTTCCTACCTAATGCATGGATTTTCACGAAACTTTGTGGGAATGTCACCCAAACAAAAGTAGAGATATCACAAACATTTGTTTCATATACAATTAATAGTTTTTCCAAAAAAAAAAAATTTAAAATTTTAATTCCATTTTTTTCCCCATAGATTTCAAATGACATGTTAATGGAAATTTGGAATTAGGTAGACAATACTTCTTTAAAAACACTATGTATCGATTTTTCATCAAATCATTTATATAATGAGATATTATAGTACTAAATTTGTGTAATTTTTTGTTCCAAAATTTTGGACTTTTAAATCCCTACTACTGGGAAGAATTCTGCAATCAAAAATTCCATTTGCTGGTTTCTTAATATAGCTGTGATACATATGCCAGACAAATTTTGTTACTTTTGGCAGAATATTATGGGAGAAAAATGGGATTTAAATGTAAAATTTCAATTGGCGGGAAAATTAAAGCAAAGTTCAAGTGACGTTATCTTTCTGATCCATTACCTATGTCACCAGAATCGTATATTTTTCCTTCCTTTTGTTTCTTAGCAGCTTCTGTACGAATATTGGTAATTCTGGAAGCTTGTCTAGTATCTTCATGCACAAATACAAGAGGTTACTTGCGCACGAACTTCACAAAAGTAAACAGACAGGCTACCGCCACAGAACTCGCAAGAAGGAAGAAACATACACGAATAACAAAACTTATAGTTGTCGGCATATTGTAGTGACATCAGGAATACCAATACAATGTTGCTCAATGACAGTAGAGTCAAGTACTGAAATATTAGTCCTTAGGAGGCTTCATTCAGAATCATGGTAGATCTTACAGCTCGATTCTGTAGAAATATATGCGGGAGGGGGGTGGCAGTTGGCCCAGCCCCGGGATGCGTAATTGCAAAGAACAGGGATATTTTATTGATTTGATTGAATGAAAACATGACAATGACATCATAAATAAACTAACAAGCAGTTCAGCAGATGCCACGCCCATTTCTGCTGTGTGCAGACTGACAAACAAAGCATTATTAAGGTGATAAATTGTTTGAATTTAACGGAATAACTTTGTGACAAGAAAGAAGAAACCCAATCCTTTCAATTTGTCATAAAAAAACACCAAAATGAACAAAATATCGCCTTTTATCTCCGGAGTGTCGCCTTAACAGAAAGACGTAAAGGGCAGCGAAAGACCATTACTTCGGGATGAGCATGGCTGCATTCAGTCGAGCATGGATGATATCCATCAAATTGGTGCAAAGTATTTTTTTCTTCGACGTCCAACAAAATAGTGAGCAATCAGATGGGAGCTTACATCAAAACCTACCCAGACTGACCGCAGAGGATGGCTCTATTCTGGCAAGTGGTATTACCTCGGCGGAGATTTTCACAGCACTACGCCAAACTCAACGTCACTGCTCTCCTGGTCCTGATGGAATACCATATGAATTATATCAATTAATGTGGAAGATACTAGGAGAAGATCTCCTTAAAATTTACCAGGAGATTATGAGAAACCCACAAATCATAACTGAAGAATTTTCTGCTTGAATTATTATTTTAATTCCGAAGATCAGAAGACCACTTGGAATGGAGGATTTCAGACCTAGCACACTTCTCAATACAGATTGCAAAATCTTCACAAAAATCATAGCATCCCGAATCAAACCGCAACAGCTACAAATTATAGGGCAGTGGCAATCCTGTGCGACTCCAGGAAAAAATATCATCTCGAACTTGTTGGTGTTAAGCAATATTATTATTCTACGTGAGAAAACTTCACCTAATCTTCCCCCTACGACACTCGTCAGTCTCGATTTTCAAAAGGCCTCTAGAATAATCATTAATGGACATCTCACATCGAAAATACCCATCCGTAAATCTGTTCATCAAGAATGCCCACTTTCTATGATCCTGTTCATCATAGCACTGGAACCCTTCCTCCGGAGGATAAACCAGAATGTAACAGGTCTGACTATCAATGAGAAGAAAGTGGCAGTACGAGCATATGCCGATGATCAGCAAACAGCTGGATTCCAAGTCAATCCAACAAAGTGTGGAATGATGTTGCTTGGGCAACATCCGTTACCCACACCTACTCTATCATTCCCTATTGTGCAAAAGTTGAAGATTTTGGGAATTATTTTCCAGAACAAATTTCAAGATATGATTAGTGAAAACTGGGCGATGGTAATCAATAAAGTGAGGCATACCTTATTCCAGCAACATACCAGGTCCCTCAATCTCATACAGAAAGTATGGCACATTAAGGCTAAATGTCCCGATTTTTAGTTTGTAATTCTGACACCACGTAGCAGCACCAAAGTGAGACATTTTCTTTTTTAAGTTTTCCCTTGAACGGAAGCTCGTATTTGCGATCTGAAAACCACTATGCATACTGGAGTGCAATAGAATTGATAATAATTCAATGCATTTTCCAATATGTGAAAAACAAGAGAGTTACTAGCAGTTTTTTATATTTCTACTTAAAATATGAAAAGAAAAGAAAAACTGGTAATACGAAAATGGAGATTTATTTCCTGATTCCAATGCATTTTTCAGAAATAAAATCTGGTGAATGGAATAGTCAGCATTTGTTTGGGAATTGTTCTTAAAAGGGTGATAGGAGTAGCGGCGCGGCTTCACAAGATCTCTTGCGCAAGGAAAATGATGAACACGCCGAGTTGTCGAATATTGTAGTTTGGCGAGTTACATGTACAAGTGCCTAGGCATGGTACAATATCTGAGCAATAAAATTATAATAGTGTCATGCTTATGTAACGTTGACACAATGTGTTTGTACAGATACCTTTCCTACTTCCTCAAACATCCTCAAACATTCTCGTTGTTGTTTTTGTTCTTGTTGATAATAATACATTGTAGGGGCTTGGGACATCATGGTCATCAGTCCCATGTAGTTGATTATGTGTGTTACTCTATTGGAGTCAGGGATGGGGCAGGTGCCCTGAGTCTTCAAGTAAGGTACTATCTCGGCATTTACCTGGAGGAAGTGTGGAAAAACCTGGGAAACACAAGACACAACTGAACTTCAGTTGCAACCACAATGGTAGGTTGATTGACAGGTGTTGAACTAGTCGATGAGAGATGTTTGACTGATGACATTTTCCTAGGGAAAAAAATCATAAAATAAGGAATTTCTGAATGGCAATAAACATCTGCTGTAAGAAACAGTGCTTCAGTTCCTTACCTTTTCTTTCGCTCAATACGCCAATTCACAAGCTCTGCTGGGACTTTTCTTCGTTTTCTGTGAGCGTACAAAGGAAGTGAATATTTATGCAGAAAGCTTGCACATAGAGAACATGGAGCTTGACTGTCGTCAGTATTTACGGAGACCAATTTTCCATCTTCAGAATGGCTAAGTCTTACTTTCCCACACAACGCATTGTTTCCATTTGAATTCGAACTTGCTTCTTGAATAAGGTTGTCACTGAATAGTTCGTGATCTTGTACTCTTACACTTATATATTACAAATAAAAAAACGAAACCCGTGGTGCGACAGCCCAAGAAGGGCCTAGGCCTACCAAGCAACTGCTGTTCAGCCATGCAGCCTGCAGATTGTGGGGTGACGTTTAGTCATCCACCTCGCACAGATAAAATATAAGTGAAATCAAAACTGCTCAGTTCGGTACTTTATGGATTCTCTAATGCAAGCGTAAATAAATATGTTGTTGTTGTTTCTTATTGTAACGTGTTTTTCGAGGGGTTTTTATGCAACTGGCATAAGTCAGTAGGAAGCCATTCTATATTTATTTACGCGGCAAATTGTTCAGCCAAGAGAATTTTCATGTTAATTTATTATTATTATTAATTTATTATAATTATTATTAAGATATTTTCGGAGCATTTTATAAAAATTATAAGCATACAGATAGGTTTTCTATGTCTTAGAAAACGCTATCAAGCAAATTATTACGAACGACAATATCATAGAAAATTATGTGATTGCGGAATTTTACGGAGTTTTCGTCAGTTAGGGTATATCGAGAGACGTGACTCACTGGGAATTCAAGTACACGCTTAATCTTGTCGGGAAGGATGACGCAATCCTGGGTCGCAGCGTCAAGGAAAGGCGAATAGTTGAAACGGAACCCTCCCGCCGAGTGTAATGACCCAGAGAAGGGGAGTATAGCGCGTGGGGTGCAGCCAATCAGTGGAGACCACGCAAGCTAGAAGTCGGATGAAGAGTGGGGGAGCCGACGGGTGCATATATCGTTCGACGCGCCGTGGAACGAGGACAATCTGTGTAGTTCTTGCCGAGTGTGGTTATACGCGGGAGTCGCTCCGATGTTCCGTGGAACGAGGACTATCTGTGTAGAACTTAACGAGTACGTTTGCACGCGGGAGTCGTTCCGATGTTCCGTGGAGTGGAGGACTAACTTTTGTAAAACTTAACCAGTGTGATTGTACGAGTGTTTGGGTCCGATGTACGGACCAGAGAATCTTCAAATCTAGCAGTATATCATCAAACATCGACGAGATGACGACGTCCAGGAGACTGTGGGAAGCACACAGCATCATCCAGTACGAGGGAAATGCTTTGGCAATTTCCCGTGGTAAGCGCAAATGACGCAGAAATACGCAATCTCTCGTTTCTCTTTGTTTTATATTCTATAATTCAGTAACTTCATAGCTTGGGAATAAGAGTAAAATCAATAATTTATCAGACTCCGTTTTCACGTAATTTTCTATCGGTAATATTAAAATCACAACACTCCAATTTAAATTTTAAACTTATTATTATTATTAATTTTGCTATACTTGTTTTATATAATAAATTCAATTCTTTCACAATGCAATCTTTGCTTTCAGTAGGTAGCATTAGATATAGACCAATTCCTTCTCCTGATACAATTGTTTGTTGGGTTAATGATCAAATCATACCACGATCTGAGTGAATAGAGTCTTGAAGGTGTTCTGCCAGAGCTAGACGTTGTTAAATACAAATTTAGATTTCAACATTGCATTGAGGTCTTGGCGCCCATTAAAACAACATAGCTTAGGCAAAGGTAAACAGTTACATTTATCTCCCAACAGTTAGGGGCAGTCAAACCGTTACAATTGTCGCTACCAACATGGGCATTAATAACCGTTACACTTGTCGCTCAACGTGAGGGTTAGCGAAAACGTTACATTATGGCTAGCCCGGATTCCAATCCATCTGCTTTCTTGCATTCCAATCGAGTTGTGTGAGGTTTCCTGAAGTTCTAGCAGTCACATCAAGTTTGTTGCAATGTAGCAGGTGCCCCTTATCCATTTTACTTCCAGGTTCGTGACAAAGAGTGCATTTTTCAGATCTCAGGATATTGATTCGTTTCAGATGAGCTGCAAGGCAGTCATGGCCAGTGTTAAGTCTGAAGAAGGCTACAGCTTCTCTTCTTGGTGTTAATTTATATTGATCCCATTTAGCATCTATGTCCTTCCATAATTTGGTTTCTGCTGTTTTCTTTCCCATTTCTTCATACCTGTTTTTGATAGTATTTTTCAAAATCCTTTTTGCTGACATAAAATCAGTCTGACAGGTTGTTGTAATGTGTTACCTTTTTTTTGCTGTCTGCCTCTTCATTACCTGCTATTCCAACATGAGAAGGGATCCACTGAAATGAGATCTGTTTGTGGAGTCTTCGAAGGGTTTTTATCATACAAAATATTTCTTTCAGTTCTTTGAGGCTTATAATTTGACGAGACGGCTTGGATGGCTGCTTTTGAATCTGTATTGATAACACATTTTTGATAATCATTGTTTCTGCATAATAAATGTTGTAGTGCATTAATTTCAAATATAAACTAGGGAAAAAATCTTATGTGTGTGTAGAGTTTTTTTTAGGGCTTGGCTTCCTTTTCTTGGTACAGTACTTGGTCGCAATCTCCCCTGGGATTTAGTGGTATGTCCTTGAATCAGGGCTGGCATGCGAGACGAAATGCATGGCTGTGGGGGCAAAAATATTTTAATTTCGCCGTGAGCGCGATACTCGGGATCTAAATGATAATTGACACGTAGGAAGGTAGGGGGTGGAACTTACCTTGTCTTCAGAGTCCGCACTCACTGCAACACACCTTCAGCAAATATACCCCAACAGAAGAAAACCTAAAGATGAAGGAAGGTAAAGAGGAGGAAACCCACAGACTTGCCTACAGATGCCGCCTCGTAACCTACAGAACTACCACCATCGAAATAATGCCACTAGTTAGTTTATTTATTTATTTAAGCGAAAATTCCCCTACAGGAGAGCGATTAAACTTGGATCACATGATGTCATTTGGAGGTGTGTCTCCTCCGCTCCTCCCAAAATCTCTTCATTCTCGCGGAATGTTCCCTCTTCCGTCCACTTTTTACCAGGCTGTCGTAATGATCTTGGTTCGAACTTAACATTCGCGATTTTCGTCTGGCACTCAGTTCGGTCTTCGAAATTTTGTATACTGATAACTTGTAAGTCTCTCTGTACCTCTTTAAGCCATTCTGTGCCGCATTTGCTCTGTGTTATGATACCGAGTAGTTTCTTGGGCAATCTGGAGGTGTCCATCCTGTGGATGTGCGTGTAAAATATGGCTCTGCGTTTTCTAATTTCGTCTGTTACCGTAATGGTGTTTTGATAGAGTTCAGTACTAGGTCTCTTCATCCAAATGCCGTTTCTGTTGATTGCTCCGTAGATCTTCCAGAGAATTTTTGGTTCCTGCTTTTCCAGTTCTCTAATCTTGGAATGACCATCGATTACTATTGTTTCAGCCGCATATGTTGCTTCTGGAAGAATAACTGTTTTATGTCGTAATTTGGCGTTCATCGAAATGCATTTCTTGTTGTAATGGGCCCAGGTTAGCCTGTAGGCCTTATGGAGCTTAGTAATTCTGTCTTCATTGGCGATTCGATTTAGTCCTGAGGGCTGTATAATTTCGCCAAGGTATTTAAAACTGCAGATTTATGCGAATTTACCATATTTGGTGTTTAAAGGGGATGTATTTTCTGGCCTTCTCTCCATATATTTGGTCTTGTCTTTTGTGCAATCTCATGGAGCTTTTCCACTGCGTAAGTCGCTTCCGATCTGTTGTCTGCGACAATTGCAATATCGTCCGCGAATGCAAGACATTTGACTTTAGTTCTGTTCTCTTTTTTAATACCGATTTTAATTCCCTTTACTAGAGGTTCCCATTCCCTAATTATCCTCTCCAGAACCATATTGAAGAGGATTGGGGATAGTCCATCCCCCTGTCGGACTGCAGTCTTGATTTCGAAGGGCTCTGATATTTCGCCCATGAATTTCACTTTGGATATTGTTCCTGTAAGTGTCTGTTCTATGATTTTGCGTGTCTTACGATCGATCCTAAATTCTTCCATGATTTTAAAGAGTCGTATGCTTTTCTGAAGTTGATAAATGCAATCACGGTATTTCTACATTTCCTCATTTGTAAGATCGTCTTTAGGCACCAGATCTGTTCAGCACACAATCGCACTTTTCTGAATCCAGCCTGGTAGTCACCAATGAGTGGATCCATTTGGGTATCTAACCTGTTCAGAAGAGCTGTGGAAAGGATTTTATAAGCAACCGGGAGCAGGGAAATTCCTCTATAATTGTTGATGTCCGTCTTGTCGCCCTTTTTGTGCAACGGGTGAATCAAAGCGCATTTCCAGTCATCTGGTAATTGCTCCGTTGTCCAAATATCTGAAATTATGGAATGGCGTTTCCGAGTCAGTGGGGGATCATTCAGTTTCCAGAGTTCATCGATGATCCCATCTTCCCCTGGTGCTTTGTTGTTTTTGAGTTGTCGGATTATCTCCGTAATTTCTTCAATGTCGGGGGCTTGCGAGTCCAAGTGTATGAATACCGGAGGAGAGAAGTCAAGTTTTACTAGAGGTGGTTCACAGTTAAGAAGAGAGTTCAAATATTGGGCTAATAGTTTGCAATTATTTTTGGAGTTAGTTTCCAATGAGCCGTCGTGTCTTTTGAAGCACAGACTGGGTGCTTGGTATCCCCTTAGATTTTCTCTAAATGTCTTGTAGAAATTTCTAGTATTATTTTTGGTGAAATCTTGCTGGAGTTCGTGGAGTCTGTTGTTGTCATACCTTCGTTTTTCTTTCCTAATTATTTTTGAGGCCTGTTTTTGAGTGGTAATAATGTTCTCCCAGTTTTCCTTTGTTTGGCTACAGTGAAATTTTTTCCAAGCCATTATGCAATTGTCAACTGCTTGATCACAAATTGTGTTCCACCAGCGATGTCTTTTGGAGCGAGGTGGTTGTCCTAGCTTCATGGCCTCCTGAATTCTCCCCATTAGTATCCTCCATTCTGTTGATTCCTCCTGTTTGATTTGCAAAATGATTTCTTCCTTGTGGAGTTTCCGATATTCCGGATCTGGTCTGAAATTTTTGGGTGGGCGTTTTTGTCTTCTATTTGGTTGGAATTTTGTTTTTATTTGGAGAAGATAATGATCTGATTCAAAGACGCCTTTACGAGCCCTGACGTTCAAAATTTCTTTTATGTTTTTCTCTGAGATTGCGACATGGTCAATTTGGTACTCACCCTGTTTAAGACTGGGTGATCTCCATGTGGTCAATTTATGTGCAGGTTTTTGAAATTGGGTGCTCATGATTTTAAGTCCAAAGTTTCTACAGAAGTCAATGAATCTTTCCCCATTTTTGTTGGTGCGTTTGTGTTTAGTATGAGGGCCTGTGATATCCTTGAATTTCCTTTCTTTTCCTAACTGTGCGTTAAAATTGCCTAGTAAAATTTTCACATGGTGTCTTGGTATATTATTGATTGTTTCTTCCAAACTTTCCCAGAAATTGTCCACGGTGTCAGGATCAGTTTTATTGTGTTGATTTGTGGGGGCGTGCACGTTGATCAGCTGTATTAGCTGATTTTACTGATAGTAAAGAGACTCTTTTGTTTGAAGAAGTAAAGTCGATGATCGAATCAAGCACAGAATTGTGTACTGCGAATCTTGTTCCCAGGAGAGGTAAGTTGTCGTTAATTTTGATGGCAGGTTTTCCCTTGTAGATTCAGAAGTTCCCTGTGTTGAAGCGTGTGTCCTGGAGCGCAGTGATTTTTAATTCAAATTTTTCCAAGGTGTTGAGAAGTTGCTTTAGCTTACCCGTCTTAGTGAGGGTGTTAACGTTAGGCGTGCCAACAAAATGTTTACGTCTGGTCTTGAGAGTATGAAGAGTTCTTGAGAAGCTCCAATTCTTCTCCGCATGATGTCCCTGATCCCCCAGAATCCGATGATCAGGTGGGTCCAGTCCATCTATTGGTGATTCTATGATCGTCTCTTCCATCATGCGCTCAAGTTGAGTTTTGAGTGTTTGTGGTGGTCTCACACAAGTATACGACTCGATTTTTGAGTTCGAGAAGATTTAAGTACAGTCGCCTCAACTAGAGGAACAGGCGAAACCCCACACAAGACACGGCACAAACCTAGAAGAATTGCTGAGTTTTAATTCACCGGCCGTGAAAGTCAATATACCATCTTACTTGGTGGGTTTTATGGTTTGTCAGAGCGATCAAGGAAAGAGTACAATACCCCCAAGTATCTGACAGAAAAGGAACTAAATGATGCCCGACTTTACTGGATACGTCAGGTTCAAGAAGTGTGTTTCGGTCTGGAACTCATAGCCTTGATGAAAAACCTTCCACTTTCCAGTATGTCCAAGATTGCAAGATTCAATCCATATATTCAAGACGACCTGATTCGACGTGGTGGTCGACTTCAAAATGCAGATCTGATGCAGACAGAAAAGCATCCAGTGCTTTTGGATGGGTCCCACACTTTCAAGCGACTTCTAATAAGGCAGACCCACATCAGGCTCCATCACTTAGGTGTACGGATAGTACTGTCAGAGCTACTGTCAGAATATTGGATTCTTCGAGCCCGGCAAACCATAAAGAAAGTTCTGTGCACTTGTCTGCCTTGTAAAAAGCACACAACTCCTTTGGCCAGGCTACTGAAGCACCCTTGTCAGCCGACCATGTGAAGCCCTTGCAACCCTTCGAAGTGACTGGCATTGACTTTGCAGGGCCTTTATATATATCAAGGTGGGGAGAGAATCGAAGAAATGCTACATTGCTCTCTTCACGGTGCATCTACAAGGGCCTTGCACCTGGAATTATGTTCAGATATGACTACTGAAACATTTCTCCTTGCATTACAAAGGTTTGCAGGAAGACGAGGGTTGCCACACATAATCTATACGGATAACGCCAAGACATTCCACGCTACTAACAAAGAATTGTCTTCACTATGGCAACACCTCACCGTATCATCCGTCCATCAGTACCTAGCACAGCATTCCGTCAAATGGCGATTCATTGCTCCACGGGCGGCTTGGTGGGGAGGATGGTGGGAGAGGATGATTAGCACTACAAAACTATGCCTAAGGAAGGTGTTAGGCAAGGCATTGACATCCGAGGAAAGGCTAAATACCATCCTAGTGAATATTGAAGCCGCCATCAACTCATGACCCATCACTCAAAATTAAGACGGAGCAGAAGCTCTGACTCCCGCCCACTTCTTGACCGGACAAAGACTGACTACCCTACCAACTGAACCAGAACCAACGTTAAGAACGAACTTGACAAAGGAGTTTACTGCACGACAAAAGATCACTGACGACTTCTGGAAGCGCTAGACTAAGGAATACCTCATGGAGCTGAGGAGCTTTCATGAAGTCCGTCATCCTCGTGGCAGCACTCCACAACTGCGAGTTGGAGACGTAGTGCTTCTGCAAGAAGACAGCCAACCCCGACACATGTGGAGGAAGGTCCGCATAGCGGAGCTCCGTGGTGGGAGAGATGAAGTGACAAGAACTGCAGTACTCCAAAGGGGACTATAATAACTCGTCCAGTGCAGCTGGTCATCCCCCTGGAGATAGACCAGGGTGGGGAGGATGTCATGGATTATGAAGCACCACGGCCTATCAACCAGTAACATATATCTGGTCTGGTAATATTAATCTATGCCAACCAGAGAGATTGTACTGTAACAATTGAAACACGAAAATAAAGAGGGTCGTGGAAAAAGACATGTTGTTCATCACACGTGCCAAACGTTCACGTGCTTCGGTGCTCCAATAAACAAATAGACCCGTCTAATTGCTACTGAGGTCTAATAGATGTCTAGACGTCTGTCTTTAGAAGTCAATGGAATAGCTCTCAATGACATTGACGGTCGACTTTGAACAGTTTTCATTTGAAATACTGCAGTTATTGCTTACAACAGTCGTACCTGATACATCTAAAATTCGTATAAATATCGTCGAAATATCGTCTATCATAGACGTAATTGTCGCATCTGTAAGATCATGGAAAACACTCTTTAAAAATATGCGTATTTCAAAAAGATGTATGCGTATGTCTTAGGGGTTCGAACAGGTACCTGTACCCGGTACTAGTCCAAAATTTGTCGGAATGTCGTCTTTCCTAGATGTGAATTCGACACGTCCATGAATCCAGATAAAACCACACTGCGTATTTCCAAAAGATTTGTACATGTTTAATTAAAGTGGTTCGAACAGGTATCAATATGCGTCTAAAATTTGTCTATATGTCATCTTCCATAGACGTAAATTCGACGTGTCCATAAAATCAGTTAAAAAAAAGTAGGGCCCTTATCAAAAGTAGAAGAAAACGTAACGACATCTAAAATAACTTCCCACGGCAAATAGACTTCTATAGACGTTTAATAGATGGCCTAACAATATCTAAATGTCCTCTATGAAATCTACCTCTAACAATAGATGTG
The DNA here is from genome assembly GCA_946902985.2 of Meconema thalassinum. NCBI lineage: Eukaryota > Metazoa > Arthropoda > Insecta > Orthoptera > Tettigoniidae > Meconema > Meconema thalassinum. Next base: position 1,217,891,825 of record OX336388.2, read on the forward strand.
AAATAGATAGTGAAACTTGCTGTATCAGAACATCTGTTGGATGTCTAATAGATGTCTTTTAGATGCGATCATGTGCAGTCTATTTCCGTCTATCGATAGACACACAAATTTTTAGCATGTATTACACTGTCAGTAAATAGACGTCTATTAGATGACAAACTATAGAGTCTATTGCTAGACTCAAATTAGACACAAAATTTTAGCAGCTTAATTTTCCAATCAGACAGGTAATCTGATAGACGTCTATTAGATGACGTAATATAGAGATTATTTCTGTGTAGCGATAGACATAAGATAGACACTAAATTTCAGCGTTTATTTAAATCAGATAAGTAGACAATTAATAGACATCTATTTGATGAAGTAATGTATAAATTTAAGACGGACACAAAACTTACCCAAGTAGTCTTGACAGCCGTCTAATAGACTTCTATTAAATGGTGGATGCTTTCTATGGATAGGCTTTAAGGATATTCATCCAATGTGACCGCATAGGAATTTAAAAGTGTTATGGTTGGTGTAGTTTTAGTCATTTCTCATGGCCATAGAACCTATCACGTAAAAATTCCCTGAATAGTTAGCGAAACAAGAGTACCACAGACAGGTTACCTTTAACCCAGCGCCTGTGGTCTAGTGGATAACGTGCCGTCCTTCGAAGTCGGAGGGGGGTCCTAGGTTTAAATCCCGGTGACCACAACATGGAAATTTACCCTGAGGTTTCAAATTGTCTGAAGCCGTGCCGAGGGCTTGTGTGTATGGAAGAGACTCTCGAGGCACGAGAAATGAGGATATAATTTTTATTTAGTTTAAATGTTTAGTTGAAAGGGGCCTTCTACGCGCCGTCTACTAGACAAAAAAAATAGGCGACTATAAGGTATCTATTAGACCTTAGATTACACCAAACTTTTTAGACCAACAATAATTGCTCTGAACGTCTATTTGCCATGTGGGAATTATTATATACATCTAAAATTGACCTATTTAGACGTCTAAATGTGGGACAAAAAGTGGCCATCTAGACATCTAATAGACGTGTAAAGTAGATCTGTAATAAACGTCTAGGCGTCTAGGGATGGACGTCTAATAAACGTCTAGGCGTCTAGGGATGGACGTCTATTAGATGTCTATTAGACGTCTATTTGTTTATTGGAGATCTAGAAAAGGATTTTTATTGAGGGCTTACGAGTACAAATTTCCTTGAGGCCATCTTATAGGCTGACCTACAAAGCTTTATAGGGCGCGTGTTTCACAGGAATGCTCAAAGCAGCCGAACTTATGATCATGCTCTCATGATGCTATCCACCATGATCATAATAACTTGAGTTGGAGTAAAATATTTATTGACTGCAAAGATTTGAAATAAAAAGAAATTCTATTTTCGCTCCTACTTCCTTTCGAAGGATACTCGTTCTCTCGTTATAAAAAAGAATCCTTTGATGGTGGCACTCGGTGTATTCTTGGAATACACGGTATGATTGAGTATATTTTTAATGCTCTTTTCTTGTTCATTCCTTCCTTTTTATCAAACACCAACAGTGATCTTCTAGTTTCTCTTTGATGGTCATGTCTCTTATGTAATTTGTGAGTCTGTTCTAGATATATATCTTCCATGACCCACCTAGCGTCATCTATCAGCGAATCTTTGAAGTTCCTCAATTCTTCCCTGTGCAAGAGGACTTCCTTATCAATCTGGCCACCAGAGCTCGTCGCCATCGCCAGCTATCATCTCCGTGACCAAGAGAACTTCGTCTACTTTTTCACCCACCAGGCTGCGATAGCGTCGCCTACTATCAACTCTTTGAAGACCATTTCCTCAAGAGAATTTAACTTTTGTATGTTGGTGATGCTTATATGTCTTCCTTTTGTCTCCTACCCCCACTCTTTTCCCCTTTCCTGGTCTCTCTACGCTTCGCTGAGTGGGTCTCACTTGTACGTCGACCGTCGACTCAGTCAAGGCTCAACTAGAGCCAGCCTCCTGAACTCGAGGCATTTTCTTCATTCCACGCCATGGTGGAACTCTAATGTAAACCTTCAAAGGGAACTTCACCATCGCTATGCAGCAAAGATAAGTACAGACTTCAGGTTTTAACCTCATTCTCATCGTTTTAATATCTACATGCTTTTAAGGATAATTTTATAGGCAGTGTGAGATTACTATATTTTGGGGCAATAATCATCCTTTGCAGGATTTACCATGTTGGGCTTTTGTCTGTCTAAGCCAACCTTAATAGAAAGTAGCTTTTCTTAAGCTATTAAATGAGAAATCTTCTCACAACGTTGGATACCAATGAATACCCACTGTCTATCAAATATTTTGCTCGTTCCACCGCTGGAATAACTTTGGCCCTATTCTTCAGTCAAAATTGCTCTGGAACCTTCCAGAATCTACCAGTCACGCCGTCATGTATTTTCCACTCACATGTGTGAATACTGGCTCAAACTAAAGGATCTTCCTTATTATTTAATGCTCAATAGCTAACTTTTCTTCCTCCGTTGGGATTTTCTCTGGCGTACTTAATGACAATCTATAACTTTCTCAAGCAATAGACTCTCGCCTACCTAGTGCAACCAGTTTTTTCCCACAATAGCAATAACTTTTTTTTTGCCATAAACTTTTGTGTTACTACAGTGAACTTTTCATCCATTTAACAGACTATAGTGAAAACTAGTGCTTGTTCAACATTTCTACCGCGTCGCGATCGTCCGATTACCATAAATAAGGCCATGAACATTTATCCTCAATCCCAATTGATCTTTCCCAGTGGCGGCCGGTGGAAAGTAAAGCTGGGTGTTGCACCAAAATTTCTAATGTCGCAATTTTATATGGGAAGTTTACACATGTAACAAAAATTAATTAACGTTAGATAAACTACAGTTCTATAAAAACTGAAATACATGGGTTTTCCAAAATAACTGTACGTTCGACAAATAGACAAATTTTAATGGCTCTTTTGGGCTTCTTCCTATAGGAATTCATTTAAAAAAATCAGATTTATGTATTTAAGCCCTATGCCTGAGTTCATGGGAAGAATTTTAAACACAGCAGGTTGTCTAAGGTTGGGTTTCAATCTCCGGGATAATAAACATTCTCAACATAAAAACATGGCAACCGAAAAGTTTGTACGTTAAAGAAAAATGTTATTACTAACAAAGACGGGCACATATTCTGCATAAGGATAGGATTTTTATCATTTTAAATGATCTTGTCGACTTCGTAGTTACGCTGGGGTCTGGCGTTACGTTACGGTGACGGGACGAAATGTACCGAGCATGCACTGAGGTGTGTGACGTCATAATACTGCTTGAGCTTCCTCCTTTCCCCGCGCGCTCCGGTGAGCGTGACGTCATCCAGCCAGCTGCCTCCTTTGACCTGGATTTGCACTTGCTAACGGACTTTGAGTTCACGCAGCATTTGTAGCATTTAAAATGATATAAAGTCTAGTCTTTCAGACTGACTATCAGTCTTTTTTTTTTACTACAGCTTGAACCCCATCAGAGGAACCAGCCATGAAGTGCGCTCTGTCACACGTCGGCGCAATTCATTTTTGCGGAGTTTCGTTCAATTTCTGCTTCTTTAATTCAACCAGTAAATAGAATATAGTAAAGTTATTATTTATTCCGCCCTATTCAATACAATTGTATTGAATAGGGCGGAATAAATAATAACTTTACTATATTCAATTTGCGTCAATACGGGCCAATATGAGCGAAATGACTCATCCAGTAAACACGCTGCTAATGTGTGTGCATCATGTTTTGTTTGCCTCTTACTACGTATCGGTGCACAACAGCCATCTGAAATACACCTATGTTTGAAATATCACTAGTTTCATCTCCTATAATGGCAAAAATTTCCGATTCCTTTATTTGCTTTGATTCTTCTTCTTGGCAAACCTCCATCATAATCTGTAAAAATTAATTTTGAATTGTTTTGGACGTTCCTTTGAAAACAGTTGCCCTTACCAAATGACCTTTAACACAGCATCCAACTCAGCGGTAAAATTAATTAGTTCTCTCAAAACACATGGATTTGTTGATGTTGCACTTTCATCATGATCACGCAAGGCCAGTCCGAAAGAACCACAGAAACGAATACAGTTTATTACAATATTTAACACATATCTATTGTGCCTAACATCTCCGTTATATTCCGCAATTTACCTTCTATAGGCACTGTCCAATTGTGCATCTTCGTTAACAGTTCCAAAAAGTGTCAATTTCAAACAGCTGAAGATTGGTTGGTTGGTTCCTCAGTTTAGGAGCTGCGACAAGGCAGTCATGTAGCCCCCTGTACTTTGGGTGTGTGGAGAAACTGTCTGATAACCGGTGTTAATTGTGATGGCTGTATTAGTGAGTGTTATCTGTTTTTAATTCAAGTGAGGACTACAGACATTGAATTTCAAGCAGTTCCTACTTTTGCCGCCAAAGGCCACCGCAAACGACTACTAGTTCAGAACTTGGTTACTACACGCCACCGCAGTCGGCTCCTGGCTACGAACGTTGGAACCTAAGAGCGTTGTTCAAATTTTTAACCTATAATTTAGCTTCACACAGGTGTAATAAGTGGAAGGTTCTTTAACATGCCATAAATCTATGACATGGGACCGCCGGCTTTACTTCCCCTCCGAAGGAATGCATACTGAGGGATTTTTAACGCTCTTAAAAAATCCGATGACTTCGGCCGGGTTTGAACCCGCGATCTTGGGCATAGAGGCTCAGCATGCTACCAACTACGGCACCGAAGCCGCTCAGCTGAAGATTCATGTTTCTTTATTTTAGGGATTATTTTCCATAACTCCTATTTTGGTCCACGCGAATTATCCACCAACAAACATGTAAAACAGAATAAAGCGTTTTTAATATCGCATTCATATAACCAATTATTATTGCCTTAAATATCTCCTTTAAACGCCCTCGTATACTTATATTTTGGACAATACTTATCCGGTATTGGTATACCGAGTGTTTTTACTGTAAGTTTATCGTCATCAGGGAGCTGGAAAAACTGTCTGACTAGCAAATTACTTACTCTATTCATTTTCACTCACACTCCACAATACAATTAATGTTTCAAACTAAACATTCCGTTAAAATAAAATACTACGGTAACTTACAAGATGCACAGATGATAAATCTGGATGCTACATCGGAAAGTGGCGCGAAAAGCAAACTAACAAAACACTGAATTTTGCTAGCCAAGAAATTTCGTAGTGAATGCATAGGTCTACTCACAATCAACCAAACAATAATAATAATAATAATAATAATAATAATAATGCACAGTTAAGTATCCTCCTGGAAACAAAATACTCAAATCAACTAAATACAGAACTAATCGCAACCCAAATACCGCAAGAACAAGAGTGGTAAAAGCAAACATAAACCGCTAAAGTACACCAACAATACGTCGCAAAATAGTTCAGCCACTTATCTACTGTACTTATAGCACGGTGGCGTTCTTAGGCTCGCTTCACAGAACAATTGACAAAAATATTAAATGAAGTTATGATGAGAAAACATCTAAAAATAATTGGGTGTGAAGCAACTAATGTCTCCCTATGAAATTCCGATATTTGTACCGTTGTGGGTGGTATAGCATTCTCTAGTGGTGTGGGAAAGAAACTACCCTTCAGGAACAGATGACCTCGTAGTTCCGCCCCTTAAAACAACAATTACTAACTAAATAACTAACTAACTAAACTACCCTTCGCGGGGTAAGAGAAATCGAGGGTGTTGTCATTTCCAAAGAGTGGTGCAGTCTAACGGGGCCATTTGGAACTGAGTGTTGCCAGGGGGCTGGCAGCTCGTCTGCAACTCCCTGCTACCCATGCTGGTCGGCATGCTATGCACAAGCTTGGCCTCGTCCAGCCTCGTCCTGTACGCCGCGCTGTCTACTTGGGAGTTGCCACAAGAGAGCTAACCCCCTGGAGTTTGATTTGAAGGCGGCAGCTTTTATAGGTACAGTGTGAAGCATTTGGATAAATAATATCAAAATATAGATGAATTTAACACATTTTTGAGTGCATTAGATCTATAAAACTAAAACATTAAAGGAAAATAAACTACGAATTAGGTGTAAAATTATTGGGAGTTGTGCAACGCTGCAACAATGTCACCAGCCGCCACTGATCTTTCCTAAACCTTTTACTAACAAACCATAATAATAAAGTTGTTACTTTAAGTCCTTTTTCAATGAGGTGTCACTCTATAGAAGTGCCCTCCCCTTTTTCTTATATAACATTAATTATCTTTTGCATAAATACGTGTCGTGTACACGTTTCAAACTGACATTGTTTCTCCCTTCTAATTAGGGAATACAATTCTTTCAACTCATGAGTGAGTTATTTCTTGGTCTCACGAAAGGGAAACTTGCCCCATTTGTCTCGTGATTCCTACTTAAACATAGGAAGTCTAGAACCTTCCTTTTGACTTTCTCTTCAGGTTTCACAGTAAGTGACCTGTCCTATTTTGTATAACTATTATAAATGTAATTCAGCGTAAATATAAGAAGTTATAGGAACTTCTCTTTCATTCTACCTGCTTTCTTTTTTGTTATTTTCGAAGTTGTAACTTTTTCTAAGATAGGTACTTGGAAATTTCTTAAAGTACACACCTTGTACTCGATTTAATGTCTAACTTTAATCACTTCATTTGTCTTTTTTTAAATCTTACGAAGATTTTAGTATATATAAAGGTTTGAAACCTATAGAATTGTTAATTGCCTGGCGCAAACTTTAGCTGGTTTTTCGGAGGTCTGCGACCCCCATTTGTTATAAAATTTGAAATTATATATTTGTTAAAAAGCTATTACCTATTTGTTAAATTCATTATGCTCTTTTGCCTTGTTAAATTAAATATTTGTTTTTGGATTTATCATTTCGCAAACATAACAGTTAGGCAAGATCCTGGCTTTCCTAACTCTTCCTAGGTTCATGCCCTACTTAATGCAAATAAATCTATTTATAGGGTTTTCACCACTTGTTGCATTTGAACAAGAACTCTTAGGCATAACTGATGTCAAACTCTCCTCCTATTTCTCCATCCTTTTTTCTTTGGTCCGAAACCCATCTCCTTTTCTTTATCATCTTCCCTTGGTGGTTAGGTTATTCCTCAGCCAATAATCTACCCAAAATTTGGTCCCAGAAACCCGGGAGAGTCCATTTGTCATTGCTATTTTTTTTTAAGGTTATTTGACAATACCTTACAAATTATTAATACCTGCTTTGAATCTTTCAGCTAGAACTACATCGTGCAAAGCCTGTGAAGGGGAAAGAGGCCGCTCCTGTCTCCTTTGGTGTGTCCCGTTCTTTCAACTTATTTGCTGCTGCCAGCCTGACAGCATTTCCGAGGTTCCGCAGTTTCGTAAGTCATACTTTAATTTACCTACTTTGTCATGGCTCCTACTGAAAAGGATGAAACTCTTATTGCCAGACGTTCTTCCTACAAAGGGCAACTCACCAGATTTAGAAATTTCATCAACAAAATAAATCCCGCCGAGTGTGATCTAGACATCTTGACACAACGCCTTCAGTTGTACGAACAGTCCTATGATTACTACGATCAAATTCAAACCGAGATTGAATCCGCTAGCCCAGAACTTCAATCGGATCGGGACGAGGTTGAACCCTTGTATTTTGAAGGGATTGCCAAGGCCCACCAACTGATCCGCAGTATCTCAGAACCGAACACTAGGGTCATCAATCCGGCCCAGTTTGCACCCGCTTCAGTTCACAAGGATAAACCGAAACCGTTACTTCCAAAGATAAGCCTACCTCACTTCTCAGGCCAGGAAGGTGAATGGTATTACTTTTATGAATTTTACTGCTCCCTCATTCATGAAAATAATGACATTCTCGACATTCATAAATTCTACTTCTTGCGTACGTCCTTGGAAGGACAGGCCTTGGCCTTGGTTGAGTCACTGCCTTTAAGCGCAGATAACTACCACATCGCCTTTAATCTCCTTAAAGAGAGATATGGTAATTTACGTTTGTGTGTCGCTCGCCACATCCGCTGTCTGTTCAACCTGCCAGCCGTCAAACCTAATGATGTCACCTCTTTAAGAGACCTGTTAGACTCCATGCAATTAAATGTTAGAGCGTTATATCAACTTAAGCAGCCAGTCCAAACTTGGGACACCATCCTTATTCATCTAGCTACATCCAGATTCGATTTTTCGACATTAAAGGCTTGGGAGATCGAACTCACTCGCAAGGGGGAATACTCGTTCGAACACCTCATCTCGTTTCTCAACAGCCGGTGCCAAGTCCTTACAGCACTCGCATTTCAGTGCGAAAATGTCGAAACGAGTCATCAGTGTCACATTTTTGAGAAAAAACTTGTCTCTTCAAATGGTCATCAGCCCCCATCTGTCGAGAACAAGCAAACCCGTTCTGCTTCTTTTAACCATCCAAGAGAACATATCAGGCAGCTCAACAAATCTTTAAAATGCACGCTCTCTAAAAAGTTTCACACTTTGTACTCCTGCAAATCTTTTAAAGAATTGTCTGTCGAAGACCGAAGGAAGTTTGTCTTCAATAGTAAACATTGCTTCAACTGCTTGTCACCTAAGCATTCTTCTTCTAACTGTACGTCTTCCAACCTCTGTTTCCATTGCAAAAAAACGCACCATTCTTTATTGCACGTTCATGATCAATCGAGGTCACCAGTACCCGCTTCATTAAACTCCATGCAGAGCAGCTCCAAACAAACTAATGCTTCTTCCTGCATTTCTAACGCCGAAACTTCTCACAGTGCGCAAGCCCTTTTGTCCACTGTACAATTCAAAATCCAAGATAAATTTGGAAATTGGTTTCGAACCCGCGGTCTTCTCGATTCCGCTTCAACTTACAACTTTGTTTCGCAATCGTTAATTAAAAAACTAGGTCTTTCTTCATCACCTATTTCCATCAATGTATCCGGCATTGACAATTTGAAAACTCAAGCCTTGCAGTCTTCAAAATTGAAAATCAGAGACATCTGTCAAAGAAACACCTATCTTAACTTAAACTGTCTCATTCTTACCAGTATTGGCAAGGACACTCCTAGCAGCTCTATTAATACTTCCAGTTTAAAGATTCCTTCGCACTTAAGGTTAGCTGATCCTCAGTTTAATGCTCAAGGTCCCATTGATATACTTTTCAGTGCCAATGTTTTCTGGAATTGCCTTCGTCATCCTCAAACGTGGTCGCCAGAGACACCGATTTTGGTTGGGTTATTACTGGTGAAATCCAACAACCCAGTCTTCAAACCAAATCGCAATGTCATTTTGTTACAGCTGACATAAATCCCATTTCTGAAAAAGAGAACGCTCATGTTTTCGATCTCGATATATTTGAAAAACACTTGCCGAAACGATGTCTCATTGTAAACAACTACGCCACCTTTGTAAGTTGTTTAAATGGTTTTGCCTTATTTCTGCACAAAATGGCAATTCAAGTTCGCCTCGCCTTGGGTTACTTCGTTTACCTTCTCATGTCATTTATTATAGCAGGTAATTGCTTAAACTTTCTATCGAAAACTATCTTACCCTTGTGTAAAACCATGGCTATCAGTCACCATCATTTCGCTGTAAGCTATGTTTCACTTCTTTCGCTATTTAGTAGGATGGCCACGGCCGGCTCCTTCCCCCTTCCTCACAATCGGAAGCCGCTTTTAAAACCGCATGAAAATCTGAATTCTCTAGCATCTAGAATAACTATTCTTACGCATAAACTCCTTCTCAATGTCCCAGCTTCTCTTCTTTGTTCGGATGAATTAAGCTTTTTTCTGTTGAAAATTGTTGGATTCCGTGATCCTCAAAATTATGCGAAATTGGTTTTTCACGTCCAAGCTACGATTGACTGCATGCCGTGTAACCTGAATATCCGCTTTAAGTCTCAGCTGATTTCACTTGTTTTGTGTGTCTATTTCGAACTGCTTGTTTGTCAACCTTGTTTGTATACAAGCTCGGGTAAGGCCAAGCTGCTGTTTATTTCCTTTATGCTTGCCAAAGGTCAGAGCAAGTTTTCCTTATCTCAACTCTGGCTGACTGCCAACCATTGTCTTGCGAGTTGCTTCCGTAAGTTCAGAAGCTGCTCACCTCATTACCAATAAACTTGTTCCGGTCAAGGACTCTTTCAGCTATTTATATTCGTTATCTCACTGTACTATGTGGGTCAATGTCGTTCATGCCTATGTCTCCCACTTACTCCCGCTCATATCCTATAGCTGCTTCGATTCCTGTTTCATAACATCGTTGCATATTTTTTACGCGCTCATGTATTGCACCTTGCTTAAATATTTTGCACCATTATTGTTCATTGATGAACAAACTTGTTTTTTCTCGTCGTTACATTCGATGTGTTTTTGTATTTATGCTTGTCACGTCACGTTTCTCGCTGACTTAAGTATTTTTCTGATTAACCCCTTTGATACTTATTATAACTTGAGGTCATTGTTTATGGCTACTAGGTTGTTGTTACCTATGGCGTTCTTGCCTCCTACTCGCATAGTTCCTTTGTTTATTTGGTATATTCTTATCCTTAATCGATGTACTTGTTTCTATACGCTTCGTTTAAACTTGTTAATTCTCCTTTCGCATCTTATCGCAATCTTTACTAGAGCTTTATTTCCCGCAGCTTCTAGCTACTTTGTGATTGAAGGTTTTGTTAATTCTCGCTCTTTAACTCCGCTTTCCAATGACCCTGATGACCTGCTTCCACTCACACCTGGTCACTTCCTTATAGGCACTTCTCTTTCTGCCCCTCCTCCTCTTCCCAATTCTTACAGGGATTCTAATTTACCTATTGTTTGGCGTAAACTTGAAGCCCTTCGCAATTCTTTCTGGAAGAGGTGGGACTTGGAATATTTAACTTCCTTGCAACGGAGACAGAAGTGGTTTCTTTCCAGTCCCGACATTAAAGTGGGGGACTTGGTTTTGGTTAGGGATGTTTCTCCTCCCCTGGTCTGGATTTCTGGTAGAGTGACCGAGTGTTATCCTGGAAGGGATGGGAGAGTCAGGGTGGCCAAAATCTTGACCTCTAATGGTCAGATCACAAGACCACTGTCTTTAATTGCTCCATTACCTTTAAATGTTTAACTGTTTATTTTGTTCTCTGTTGGTGTTTGACTCTCCCAGCTTGGTGTATTCTTGGAATACACGTATGATAGAGTATATTTTTTAATGCTCTTTTCTTGTTCATTCCTTCCTTTTTATCAAACACCAACAGTGATCTTCTAGTTTCTCTTTGGTGGTCATGTCTCTTATGTCATTTGTGAGTCTGTTCTAGATATATATCTTCCATGACCCACCTAGCGCCATCTAGCAGCGAATCTCTGAAGTTCCTCAATTCTTCCCTGTGCAAGAGGACTTCCTTATCAATCTGGCCACCAGAGCTCGTCGCCATCGCCAGCTATCATCTCCGTGATCAAGAGAACTTCGTCTACTTTTTCACCCACCAGGCTGCGATAGCGTCGCCTACTATCAACTCTTTGAAGACCATTTCCTCAAGAGAATTTAACTTTTGTATGTTGGTGATGCTTATATGTCTTCCTTTTGTCTCCTACCCCCACTCTTTTCCCCTTTCCTGGTCTCTCTGCGCTTCGCTGAGTGGGTCTCACTTGTACGTCGACCGTCGACTCAGTCAAGGCTCAACTAGAGCCAGCCTCCTGAACTCGAGGCATTTTCTTCATTCCACGCCATGGTGGAACTCTAATGTAAACCTTCAAAGGGAACTTCACCATCGCTATGCAGCAAAGATAAGTACAGACTTCAGGTTTTAACCTCATTCTCATCGTTTTAATATCTACATGCTTTTAAGGATAATTTTATAGGCAGTGTGAGATTACTATATTTTGGGGCAATAATCATCCTTCGCAGGATTTACCATGTTGGGCTTTTGTCTGTCTAAGCCAACCTTAATAGAAAGTAGCTTTTCTTAAGCTATTAAATGAGAAATCTTCTCACAACGTTGGATACCAATGAATACCCACTGTCTATCAAATATTTTGCTCGTTCCACCGCTGGAATAACTTTGGCCCTATTCTTCAGTCAAAATTGCTCTGGAACCTTCCAGAATCTACCAGTCACGCCGTCATGTATTTTCCACTCACATGTGTGAATACTTGCTCAAACTAAAGGATCTTCCTTATTATTTAATGCTCAATAGCTAACTTTTCTTCCTCCGTTGGGATTTTCTCTGGCGTACTTAATGACAATCTATAACTTTCTCAAGCAATAGACTCTCGCCTACCTAGTGCAACCAGTTTTTTCCCACAATAGCAATAACTTTTTTTTGCCATAAACTTTTGTGTTACTACAGTGAACTTTTCATCCATTTAACAGACTATAGTGAAAACTAGTGCTTGTTCAACATTTCTACCGCGTCGCGATCGTCCGATTACCATAAATAAGGCCATGAACATTTATCCTCAATCCCAATTGATCTTTCCTAAACCTTTTACTAACAAACCATAATAATAAAGTTGTTACTTTAAGTCCTTTTTCAATGAGGTGTCACTCTATAGAAGTGCCCTCCCCTTTTTCTTATATAACATTAATTAACTTTTGCATAAATACGTGTCGTGTACACGTTTCAAACTGACATTGTTTTTCCCTTCTAATTAGGTAATACAATTCTTTCAACTCATGAGTGAGTTATTTCTTGGTCTCACGAAAGGGAAACTTGCCCCATTTGTCTCGTGATTCCTACTTAAACGTAGGAAGTCTAGAACCTTCCTTTTGACTTTCTCTTCAGGTTTCACAGTAAGTGACCTGTCCTATTTTGTATAACTATTATAAAAGTAATTCAGCGTAAATATAAGAAGTTATAGGAACTTCTCTTTCATTCTACCTGCTTTCTTTTTTGTTATTTTCGAAGTTGTAACTTTTTCTAAGATAGGTACTTGGAAATTTCTTAAAGTACACACCTTGTACTCGATTTAATGTCTAACTTTAATCACTTCATTTGTCTTTTTTTAAATCTTACGAAGATTTTAGTATATATAAAGGTTTGAAACCTATAGAATTGTTAATTGCCTGGCGCAAACTTTAGATGGTTTTTCGGAGGTCTGCGACCCCCATTTGTTATAAAATTTGAAATTATATATTTGTCAAAAAGCTATTACCTATTTGTTAAATTCATTATGCTCTTTTGCCTTGTTAAATTAAATATTTGTTTTTGGATTTATCATTTCGCAAACATAACAGTTAGGCAAGATCCTGGCTTTCCTAACTCTTCCTAGGTTCATGCCCTACTTAATGCAAATAAATCTATTTATAGGGTTTTCACCACTTGTTGCATTTGAACAAGAACTCTTAGGCATAACTGATGTCAAACTCTCCTTCTATTTCTCCATCCTTTTTTCTTTGGTCCGAAACCCATCTCCTTTTCTTTATCATCTTCCCTTGGTGGTTAGGTTATTCCTCAGCCAATAATCTACCCACTCGTGTTTGAATCAAAGGCAAACACGTATCATCCGTTACATAAACCTGAAGTGTATAGGCTAGGCATAGCACCACAGCCCGCCGTGTCTGGTTTGGTTTTCCACTAATAATATCAGAGATTTCCTTGCAAATGCACATGTTCCTAGCCGTCTTTGGCTACCTGCTACTTTTGGCTTTGACGCTTGACCTTGATATTCGAGACTTCTGCAAAGGGCATAGCCGGGTTTGGCCCGAAATATAGGCTATACCCTGAGACCTATGATGGCGTGTAGTACTGTCTGTTACGTCATACTAGTAAGCTCGTAATGGCAACGTTTTAAACTCTTACTGTCATTAGTTTCACCGAAACAGACAATAACTCCATAAAGCCAGCGTGCATATTTCCTGGAAGGTTGCTAGAAAAGTCTGAATAAAATCAGAAAGTTGTTCCTTATAATGTTAAACAACACATTATTTTTTAGTTATTTCAGTGACCGATTAAAATTGTTATTGCCAGTTGAAGTTATTAAAAAGTATCACTTCATCAAAGGAACAAATGTACAACTTCATTTAAAAGAAAATAAGTTAAAAACCCTGTAATCTAAGTTTTTATTTGAAACCAGAAATGTTAACATTGGAGCGGTGGTTGAAGTAAAAAATAACACAATGGTTTCTGCGCAATGCAGTTTTGAGCGGTAGGCTGACCGCTGTGGACTGGCACTCAGTATCGTTGAGAGCACATCTTGAACTGCAATTGCGCGCGGTCCAAAGCGTAACGACCAATGAACATACATATAGGTAGTGGATTCGATCCTTATCCGGGTATCTATTTTATTTTTCTTAGTTAATTGATGAAATTTCAACCTTACTTCAGATTTTCTTTCCATAATTTTACTTAACTTGGAGCAGATGTTTATGATTAAACGTATTCTTAAGCCTTCCGATTGGTTATATTTATATATATATAAAGGGTAGGGTGCCTAAACTTTAATACCCGATCGAAAAATTTGGATCGGGGACGGGATTTGAAGTGGAAAATGTCAGATAACATGTGGTCGAAAACGTGCCATTTTTTTTAGCAATTTGAAATGTGCGCTGAGCCAATGAGCATCGTCTGCAGCGAGTTGCGGCAGCGCGCGATAATTATGAGTAGTCCTATTTGACCAATAAATTTTTTTCCGTCTATTCAATACAATAGAATAGACGGAAAAGTTGTTATTAGTAAAATACGATTATATGTCAATACCGACCAATATGACTTCGAATACTCCTAATTATGAGTAGAGCGGAGGCAGAGCCAAGGATGAACGCATTGCTTGCCACGGGCTTCAACACACAGCCGTCAGTCATTCTTATTTACTATAGGGCCTACAGTATTTAATGTTTCGACCGGTGGCCGAGTGGATTGCGAGCGCGTTTCTCACTATCACGACCAAGGGTCGTGCCCAGTCCTATGTGTTGATTTTTAGGCATCTTTCTTTTTCTCTGTCCTATTTTATGCTTTCAATGCCCTTGCACTCAAAGCTCACAATCAGCTATGTTGAATAAAACAATCTGCTGGTTGCTTGTAAAGTAAGGTAACGATAAAATACAGCATTTTAGAGTTTTTTTTTTTTTAAATCGTACTGGCAGCAGCGTGAACTTAGTAACACAGGTGGCCTTGGTTTAACATGCTATCTGCAAGCGGTGAGGTGAGGAGGTCGGATTTTTGTTAGGTTGTGACCAGCCAAGAGCAATATTAAATGCTGGAAACTGGCCGTCCGAATCCGTTCCGACCCCCTAACCCAACCTAAATAAACCTCTTCTCTGACAAAAATTAACCTATAACCAAAACATAACTGACTTGGTTTGTCAGTTTTCCATTCGGACATTTCCCGCCGCCCCAATGTACTTGTCGTCTACAGTTAGGTAACCAGTTTGTACACTTGTGAGGTATGCAATTTTGCTGCTCGAGATGGGTAGCGAGATGGTTAGGTAGAACGTGTACTATTCTACATTTGATTAGTTTTTGAAATTATAACTTAGTATCTCAGTTTTCAGCTTCTCGCGCCAAAATCGTGTAGGATATGATGAACGTCACTCATATAAAATCAGGCTCAAAACTATCTACTCAATCTATTTTACAGAGTTGAACCATCCCATAGCTCGTTCGTTATTTTTGTTTTTGGTTTTACGGTAAAATTCCTGTTGTACCGGTATATAGCTAGATTTCTCTCCCATGAACACGGTAAGGTTATTGGAGCTGTCCATAAACCACGGTGGACAGCTTGAGGGGGGGGCATCAAATGTCCGCTGTTGTCCACGCACGTGGACTTCGCAAATTAAGAAAATAATATAGCCGAAAAGTGCCGCTCTACGGTGCTTTAAGACCTCACTGTCGATTGTGACGTAAAATAACCAAATGAATAAATACATAAATAACGTAGCTTAAAGTTTTAGTTTTTTCCCCTTGTGAAACTTAAAAGAGTTGTTGCAAGACAGTTTTAATTAGTGGTTTCACAGCTGCAATTACTTCTTGCTGAAATTTGATCATTTATGTACAGCATTAGCTCCAAGTTTCATTAACAAGAAATAAATAAATAAATTTTCCATTGATTTACTGTACGATTTCCATTTTTATCCTAAGCATTGGAACTACAGATTTGAGAAAACTGCATGAGAAACAAAAAGCAAAACTGTCCACGATGGCCATTGGGATGTTCTTCTCAGGCCTAAAAAGAATCCACGTCATTTATGGACAGTCCCATCAATAGCAAAAAGCACATCAAAATCTTGCTATCGATACTCGACACATGTAACGAACAAGCCAAACCTGCTGCTAGCAGATGTGAGAAGCAAACTCTGGACCTCATGGTTCGAAGATCTGCGCACTAGCTTCCAGGCTACGAGGCCAACACGAATCGTGAGGCATGCATTGCCAGTTCACGGTCAAATTCCATGCTTGTCCGGGTAGCGGGCAAATAGACACTTGCATAATGTTATTGCTGAGAATCTTTTCTGAAATAACGGATCAATTTCTCCGCTTAGAATAATGTTATTGATAGAGGATAGCTGGTAAAAATCGCCTGTAGACTAGACTTATAACGTTGTTGGTGGGTTCGCATTTCTAAATAATGGAATTAATTTTTCTGCCCTGAATAACGTTATTGATATCGTATAGCTGGTAAAATTCGCTCGTATACCGTTACTAGGCTTATAACGTTATTAGTAGGTTTGCATTTTGAAATAACCGAATCGATCACTCTGCCTGAATAACATTATTGATGCGCGCAGCGGGTTAAATTCGCTGTCATACCGTTACTAGACTTATAACGTTATTAACGGGAAATAACAGAATCTTTTCCTCTGCTGGTTATGACGTTAATACCACAAACCAGGGAAAATTATAACCCCTTTTTTCGTTACCACACTAAAACGTTATTCGTAGACCATTGTTTTGGGTACGGAAGCAGTAACGTAACAAAAATTAATTCGTTATTTTTGACAATTCTGTTACGTTATGAAGCCTTGAAATGTACCCTGAAAATCCTCTTTCTCTGAGTATCACTGACCAATAAGGTCACTGGCGTTGAGAAACTAACGATCTTACATGGTCCTCGGAATCTTGTTCCTAACTTTCCTGACACTCTTGGATCAACTTCTTTTAGTGAGAAATTATGTGCAAAGACCTCATCTCCAACTTGTAATGACGTTGGTTTACGTCCCTTATTGTGCCTTTACTGTAACCTTTCATGAGCAACCTCCACGTTATCTCTAGCTTTCTTCCAAATAACTTGGACATCTTTTGGAGAAGACTGATGGCAAGAGCTGATTGATCGACCACAGGTTAGATATTGGTGAAGGAGGTACTGTGCCCGTAAACCACCGGTATGCTATGGCAAGCCACTTGGCACCGAAGGGGCACCTTACACATACAGTGGAATCTCGTTAGTACGTTTTTCAAGGGACTGTAAAATTTGGACGTCATATGCGGGAAAACGTACTACCGAAAAACGCCATACTGCATTTACGACGTATAAGAAAGAATGTGGCGTATATATGGATGTTAAATCGCCGACCTTAGTAAGTGATTGTATGCACTACTACAGTCACGACATAAACATGGGTTATCAGTAACTTACACGGAATAAATAACATAAAAATGAATTACTGTACCTCTACACTACGGTATAATACAGGGTCTTTATATTTGCTTAGCAAGGACATTCTCGCGCTCCGCCAGTAACAGCTCAGTTGCCGGCGACCGCGCACGCATATGTAGGCCTACGGCAGAATACGGTGCTTAAAATCAGTAGCCTACCATGCAGTTTTACTGGCCATGATTTACAGTAGATGCTGAATATGTTCCCCATCCGCTTTCGAACACACATAATACAGGGCCTTTCTTTATATTTGATCAGCAAGGACATTCTCGCTCCGCCAGTTGCCGGCGACAGCGCACGCATAGGTTTGAAGCACGGGCTTGCTTGAACCACTTCAATAAAGCACTTTCTAGTTCAGGAAACTGTCCCTCTCGCACACGTTTCCTTTTGCCGCTCACCCCTTCTTCAAATGCACGTTCAATTTCCTTCCTTTTGCCGAGAATCATGTTCAGTGTAGACGGAGGACTGTTCCACTTTCGCGCTATATCCACACACTTCATGTGAGGATTGCAGTCCACGTTTGAAATGTATTTCATCTTCTCATTATTAGTTATCTGCCGTACTTTCTTCTTATCCATTATGAAACTCGCAATAAGATAGGTCTTAACTGGACGTGAACACTAAGAACTAGAAGACAATAGTGCGGAACACAAAGACAATAATGCGCCTACGTGAGAAATAAACAACGGGAAGGGGGTGAAGGGCAGCGGGAGAGAGACACGTCACCTGTGTTGCGTCATAGCTATAGCCACTTCTACGCCGTCAAACACAATGAAATAATCTAAACTGTCAATAACTATCAGAGAATATGAGGCAATATCACGTCGTGTTTTCCAGAAGCTGAATTTTATAATGAAATAAGAATAAAATCCGGTTCGCTTACAAATAGTACAACGGAAATTTGATCGTCGTAAGCGGGAATGGAGAACGTATTAAGGGGATATATCAACATGTATTTTGTAGAATTGGGACTGTAACTTGAGAAAATCATCGCGCTAAATGGGAAAACGTCGTAACCGAGAACGTGCTTACGAGATTCCACTGAATGTGAAATTGGAGGACAATACGAGCATGAGTTGGACCTAGGGGTCGTCCTGGGAATAATGCAACATTGTCCTCAATTTCCACGCGAGGCAAGGAAAGAAGGAAATTAAATATAACACAGAAACTGATTTTGTTAAAACATTGTAGCTAACATTTTATTTTCAAAGAAAAACATCATATAGAAAAAAGAAAACCTCCTACGACTTGTAGGGTAAGAATAAACTAAAAACACACTCCTGTGGAAAGAAACACTCTAGGCCTCTACCCCTGCAGTCGACCTATGTTTCTAAGTTCGGTGACGTATTCAATAAATTTTATTGTGAAGTTAAATGTGTGTGTGCTTTTGAAGTATACCAGTCACGTTGAACGTGGACAAGTCAGGTAACTGGTTATTTCATCCTAATAGACATGGCATTAGCCAACATGTAAGGTGAGACAATCTCACTCAAGTGAAGTCATAATATTGACATACGATGAGCTGTCACTCAAACTAATTGTATTTCAAAACAAAATTACGACAAAGTGCGCTATCCACTGCGCCAAACATTAACTGAAGCTTATAATAAAAATAGATCATCTATCTAGCTACAATAATTATCAATATGAATTGTTGCATTAAAAACAAACACCTTGCGGTGAGGTAATTATAATCGTTATCCCCTCGGCATATCTTATGCTCGTCTCAGATCCTATAAACTTAAATTATATTTACAATATCTATGCTTCCAATGAGCATGTCAACTTCCAAGAAGACATAATATTTTACCATGCCACCCAGTCGAATGGTATCGGTGGAATGCTACTGCTAGCATAGCTATGATTTATTTATACATAAATGATTATAAATTCAAATACATGATCATCTCTGCTGTTAGCACATCATAGTTTTCAGATATTATAATTATCATTTCTCCACTTAAATTCATAATCAAATCATCTATGAAATTGTTAATAACTCACCTCAGAATATTGTTACATTCATGTGTGGTTGGTTAAATTCTCATCATATGTCGAGATAGATAAACTGTGGACGGTATTGTGCTATATTACAAATTCACTGTGGTTATTATTATTATTATGCTTGCTGAATAACCTCGCATACACTGCGAAAACATGTCCTTGGACAACAAATACTACCTCACATTGCAAATTTACCATTGGAATTGGAGACTCTTCCACTCCTATCCGAACCATAACGCTCCTGACGTTATCATAACATCCAAGAATTTCTCATAAATGGGCAAGCAATCTCAGATTCCTATATATATATATATATAAATAATTACTATTATCATCACAGTTCTTAATTTCTGCTTCCTACTTTTAGCACAAATGTAAATACCTCCATTACAGGAATTATAATTTGTTATTAACAAATTTATTTATTTATTATACATAATTTAACCATCATGATAATATCATTCATTTCGCATAAAATGTCGAATAAGTTCTTTGATTTAGTGATGGCAGAAAACATGATCAATAAATGTTCAGTGAAATGCAACAAACAACATTATGGGGTTTGAAGACATTTTTCAGTGATGCCTTAGTAAACAAAAGTTTGATGCTTTTCAGTCGGTCAACACGAATGTACCCAAAAGAGTTGGGTTATACGCTAATCCTGAAAGAAATTACTTGAGATTAAATACATACACTAGTACGACCAGTTTCTACCATCAAGCGATCATCATCAGATCCATTACCCTTAGGCTACAAATCTATGTCTGAAAATACAGGTGAAAATATTTACAATATGTACATTTATTTAGTTGCTGTATTGGTAATGCAACTTGTTGGTATTCGTTAGTTGTAGTCTATATGATGTTTTAGTGAGATGCTGAAAGTTGTGATAGAACTCTGGAATTTGCCTGTTTTTGGAATGACTATGTGGTTGTTGTGAATGGTCAATTCTGAATGTAAAGTATTATTATTGTTACTTATCTGGTTAGGAAACTTGTGCAGTTCGGCAGCGCGCTGTTCACTCGGTGAATAGTAACTCGCAACTGAACTGGTTTGGTATCTCCCGGGGCTGCTTCTCCCCCTCCCCGCATTCCTAAATGTTGTTTGTGTCAAGTTCAAGTATACTTGGTGGTTTGCCATGACTAGACATATGGTGTATGTTACTGTATGCAGGAAGGTCATCAACTATTTAAGACATTCCTCGCCACCCATAGACTAGTAGCTATTCATACTACGTGCACCCGGTTTTTGAGAAAGTCCCGGCACCTTTAATACTGCCGTGATTAACGGCCTAGGTTTATTGATGAAAAAAGTATAAGGTGCGTTCAAAAAGCAATGAGCCGGAGGCATAATTACAGAAACCAGTACCTGTATGTTAGAAGTATTGGCCCTCGCTGTTGAGGCACTTGTCCCACTGTGACACGAGGCGGTGAATGGCTGTCTCATAAAATTCCCTGGGTTGCGATGTGAACCAGTTCCGCACTTACAGCTGGACGTCAGCGTCCGAGGTGAATCGTTGGCCCCGCAGAGCCCTTTTCAGGGGTCCAAACATGGCATAATCACAGGAAGAGAGGTCTGGACTGTATGGAGGGTGGCCGAGAACCTCCCATTTGAATTTCTGCAGGAGTGCCGCAACTGTGTTGGCCGTATGAGGTCGTGCATTGTCATTGAGCGACCACAGCGGCTATGGCGTTCACTGTCACTCGGCGGTCCTGGGTAATGAGTGCATCAACCAGCTGGACATTGTCATCGGTAATGCAGGGGGGTGCCCCAGACCAGGCATCATCGGCTAACGACACCCGTCCTTCCCTGAAGCGCTTGTGCCATGCCTTGACCCTTGCAAGAGACATGCAGTGTTCGCCGTACACTAGCGACATTTGGCGATGAATGTCCGTTCCCCCTACTCCTTCCACTGTCAGAAACCGAACAACACCTCTTTGCTCGTCGGTTGACGCCTCCATGTCACTGTTTGCAATGCGACTGGCAGCATTGGACGATTGATGCATGCTGCTGCTCGCTTTGTATCATCACGTGATGTGCACGCATGCCCTCTAGCGTCGGACTTTGACCTTCCACGCTATGGTAAGAACCACACCTCGTTACACACGCCATGATTATCTGATGTAGTCACCGGTTTGCGCATTCCAGCCTCTGGCTCGTTACTTTTTGAACGCACCTTGTACAATGTACATCCTGATCCAGATAACACTTTCCTATTAAAATCTCCTTATTTTCCCCCATTTTTTATCTAGCTTGGCTGTATCACTATGTTGTGTCTTGTTTCCGACAGGGTGTGTTTTTTAGTAGAGTGAAGAGCTCTGCATGAAAGTGTGTTCGTTCAGATTATTGGGGTTGTTTCTTTTAGCTAGGTGTATATCGATTGCTTCCTTTATGTCAAGAGCTATGCCTTTCTGTTCGTGATGAATTATTTTTAAGTCGGTTCCAATGTTAGTAAAACTCTGTCCCGCGTCACACAATCACATGTTCACATACGGCTGAGTGTGTCATGTATTTTTTCATTTTTCTATGTTCATGGTAGAGTGTATCTACTCTTCTACCACTCTGTCCGATGTAATTAGCTTGACGACCAGTATCTTGGCACGTAATAGAATATACCCCTGACTGAATACGAGTCTTGTTTATTTAGATTACTATTTTGCAGGTGCCTACCGGTTGTGTTGTTCGTTGTGAATGCTATTTTTATGCCTTGATTTTTGAATAGATTAGTGATTTTATATGTGTTCGCATTCACATAGTTGAAGCGCGCACATTTTTTCTCATTAATATCCAGCTTTGGAATCATGTTATCTTTATTGTTATGTTTGGTTACAATTTGGTCTATTTTGCTTGGCGGGAAATTGTTTTCCTTTGCTATTTGTTTAATGGTTCTTATTTCCTTATTATAATTGTCTTTTGACATGGGTATGTTTAAAGCCCTGTGCACCATTGAATTGAACCCCGCTAATTTATGCCTACTGATTGTCGACAGTCAGTCTAATCACCAAAATTAATCAAAATTCAAATTCAAAATTAATCATCACAGGCCTGTGCACAGGTCCCATTGCTTCACTCAATATCTCCGAGTCCATGCAAGAAATCCGTTTCAATCACACTGTAGTGCTCTAATAGGCATCAATATTTGTGGTGAATTTTGAACAAATCTGAATTGTCAGTGTTACAAACTTAACTCCATAGATAAAGTTTTTACTCTAAACCAGTTTAAATAAGTGAATCAATGGTTTGAATGTGGCTTCGGTGGCGTATTCGGTAGCACGCTAACCTGCTATGCCCACGCGGGTTCAAACCTGGCTGAAGTTGTCGGATTTTTTAAGAGCGTTAAAAAGTGAATCCTTCGGTATGCCGTCCTTCGGAGGGGAAGTAAAGCAGGTGTGCCCATGTCATAGATTTATGGCATGAAAAAGAACCTACCACTTCAATTGGTAGTGTGTAGCTAAATTTGTTGGTTATTTGGCTAGAAACGCTCTATCAAATTCCAACATCCCCACTGGGTGTCAGTGACGTCTGGTGGTCAAAGTTGGAACTACTTGAAATTGAACTTGCCCAGTTTCATTGATCTTCATTCATTTCATCTCGTCCACATTCGACTGTATTTGTAGCTCACCCCATGGGTGTCCTCATAGAAGCAGCTGCAAACTCTGGCAGGCCGAACATGTCCTCTGACACTCCCGGAACTAAAAGCCATATGCTTTTATAAATAAATTGGTTTGAATCTTAAATTTCAAGAAAAGTAGGCTCTTTAGTTTGTTACTTGTTTTAAATATATTTATTTTATTCATTTCATTTATTTTATTTGTACGTATTTATATATTCAGTTTGTATTTTTGTACGACTGGCTGGATGGTGCAGCGGAATGGTTCTCGCCTGCTGTCCCGAGGTTGCAAGTTTGAATCCTGAGGCAGTTAATTGGCATTTGGGGGTGTGCAAATGCGAGAGAGCCATGTTAGATTTACTGGCACATTTAAGATCCCCTTCGGGGCAAAATTCCGGCACCCCGAAGTCTCTAAAAGCCACAGTAGTTAAATGGGACGTAAAGCCAATAACATTATTGTACTTTTGTATCTATCTTATTTCCTTGTACCCTTCCATCCTATATTTGAAGCAAAATACCTCATTAAAAATGTTTTCTATTGTTTATGCTGGTGTTTTCTGCATTTTTCAGGTGTGATAATCAAGTGACTGTTATATATCCCGCCGACGTGGTACTGTTTGAGGGTATCTTGGTTTTCTATTTTCCTGAGATTCGGGATCTATTCCACATGAAGCTGTTTGTTGACACAGACTCTGACACAAGACTTGCTCGTAGAGGTAAATACAATGTAGTTAAAAGCTACATTTGGAATTGTATATGAATTACAGTAGAACCTTGGATTGTGAACAACTTGGTTTGCGAGTGTATTACAAGACTAACAAAAATTTAAAAATTCTTACATGATAAATGTGTGATGCTTTGCAATATGAGTAAGACTGGTTTGCCTACTGAGTGTTACGGCTTGCACAATTGAGTCGGTTTTCTCATCCCTCCTCCCTTGCAGTGGAATTTCCTCAAACACTCAGTTTTAGTTGCCGTGCCTCTCTCGTACAGTCAACATGCATACGTCTGCCACGTCTGTGTTTGACGAAGCATTTTCTTAATATCCTAGTGTAATGACTGTTCTTTAGTAATAATAATATCGTATGGCCTCGGGTGCCGGGTGCAAGCTTTGTTAATTGACACCCAGAGGGCAGCTTGCATGTCGAATTTCATCGTTTCTTTGAACGCTATGATAGTCAAAGAGGTTAGATATCCTAGCTCCTTGACACTATAGGGCTTTCTAGTTGAGAATGGAGGAACTTTGTGTTGGCGGAAAATCCCGAGATTAATTTTGCCATTATGAACACAGCCTACTGAATTCAAATGAGTTCTTTAACATGCCAACAACGTATGACATCCATGTCGTGATTTTTGTCGCCCTTCAAAAATCACTTACCACGGCCAGGAACGCACCTGCAAGGTTGGGGTTAGTAGTCCGACATGTTAACCACTCACCCACCGTGACTAGCACTGTTCTTTAGTGAACATACAGTACTGTAGGCCTACTGCAACAATGGGCCTCGTGAAGAAGAAGGCTAAAAATGAAGACTGTAAGAAGAAAGAGAATGTTACGATGGAAGTTATTTTCAATGACAATGCAATGTGACATTTCTCTGAAAACCGGAAAAGGAGGCTACATCAAGTTATTGGATATGCTTTTGGAAGTGGCACGGAAAGATTCTAGTGAGCCAGCAGTTGAGAGTGATTCCATTACTGTTAAACTGTAAACCCTTCTCTTCATCTAATCTCGACTGGCTGCGTGGCTCAGCGGTAACGTTCTCGCCTGCTCTGCCCAAGATTGCAGGATCAAATCCTGGCGCAGTCAGCTGGCATTTGAGGGTGCACAAATGCGAGGAGCTGTGTCTGTGGATCTACTGGCACATTAAAGATCCCCTTCGGAGCAAAATTCCGGCACCCTGACGTCTCTAAAAGCCACAGTAGTTAAATGGGATGTATAACCAATAACATTATCATCTAATCTGTATAGACTCTGTACTGTACAGGTACAGCTATGTATATTTAGACCTACTATCCACAAGGCCTACTGTACTTTGTATGAATCATTTTATATGAATAAATAGTTTTGTGCTGTGAACGGATCATTTGCATCTCAATTATTTCTTATGGGAAAATTCACTTCGATATACGAGTGTTTTTGGATTACAAGCACATTTCTAGAATGGATTAAGCTCGCAATCCAAGATTCAACTGTATAGTTACAGCTCTTTTCATATTCCAATTGGGATGTTAGTAAACTTAATTTAACCCAATTGTCTTGCACTTAATTTTAATAGATAATCTTAATCTACAAAAAATCCACTTTTTAATTCCAGTCCCACCTTTTAAATATGTAGAATACTGCACTTTTAAATGTCAATTTGAATTTTTAGAAAATAATCCTTGTTCTTACAATGGAACTGTAGGTTATTTTAAAGGTTTGGTATTAAAAAATCAGTCATTTCAGTATCTTAGAATAACCTGCAGACTAATTGTTAGACTACAGTCGGAGTATACCTAAAGAGCCTAATATAAGTGTTGTTAATACAGAAATGTTATAAATTAATTCCTCTAAGGCAGGGGTTCCCAACCTGGGGGGGCGTGGAGCTTTATCAAGGGGGCGTGAAGTGATTTCCGAATATTTTTTTAAACTCCAATATCACAATTTTGTATAATAAACATTTTTCGAATCTCTCCAAGTAATTGTCGCACCAAGTCAGTCGATCAAAAACACTGATAATTGCCAACTGTCGGCACAACCTTCTACGGAGCCGCTAGATAAGAGGTGAAATAAGAAATTTGCTGTGTTGTAAGAAGCAAAATCAAGCCTGAGAAATGATTCCAAAACATTAGGTCTGGGTGACTTTTCGGTAAACTGTCTTACAGTGTATCCTGAAATAGCCAAAGTTGCATTACGTGTCATTGTCCCATTTTCAACGACATATTTATGAGAGTTAGGATTTTCAATGCTGAGTGTCATAAAAACAAAGCAGCGCTGTCGACTTTATGTTGCAAGTTATCACCGCCGTGCTCTGTCCAATATCAAACCAAACATACCGAATCTTACCAAGAGAAAACAGTGTCAACCCTCTCACTGTTATTAATTTAAGGATTTATTGTAAAAGTGTTTTCTTTGTATTGCGCTAAAATGAAGTTAGTATGTAATAGATATAAAGCGCGTACTTCATATAATTTTTTGAGAAATAATTATTCCAATATGTAGTGTTATTACGACAGGTCTACATCCTCTGCGTCAGTTTATCGAAGGGGTTATAGAAGCGACGAGTGGTGAGAAGAGGGTGCGGGGAGGGGGGCGCGATGACCATCCGTATCTGAAAAGGGGGGGGGGGGGGGCGTCAGCTGACAAAGGTTGGGAACCACTGCTCTAGGGCAACACAAATAAGCACAGAATGATAACATCCAGAAAAACTGAAGAAATGTGGATTATGAAAAGCATGTTTTTCAAGAGTCTGAAGAAAAATATATATAAGTGTAAAAAACTCATACCTGAAACGGAACAAAATTTTTATTAACCCTCCACTACTAACATCCGGTCTCCGAGACCGATCGCCATGTCATTCTGCTATAGGCACCATGCTGGCAGCTCGAAATCCTACTACTAGCGCTACGTAGGGGCCCGTTCTGAAACAAGAGGTGAGGCGTATTGCGAGAGTCTCAGTACAGCATGTGTGACGTTCGAACAAGTTGCGGGTTTAGAGAGATTCAATTCGGGGATCTAAGTGAATCATCATGGAAGGAAGGAAAAAACCTAGTTGTCAGTGGCCACGTGAACGACATGGAAGAGTTAATTTCGAATGCTTTCGGATATATCACAGGAAAAGTCACCCGGCAAACATCTGTGACTTTGCCGCCTTATATCGTGATACTTGAGGTAGGCATGCTGTGGTTAGGTCACAATTTATAAAGTTTATTTAGGAAGAATTACTTAATGTATCTCAATACGTAGACTTTCACGACCACTAAATGGCATTGTAATATTTTATTTGGGGATATTAGGTCGCCTATAATATATATACAGCTGACGCGTTTGCATGCTTGCTATGTATTAATAACTTGTAACCATTTTTATTTTGTATTTAGGTTGACCAGAATCATAATGTCTCGAGCAGTGAATGTTCCTATCCTGCAGGCGCCAGAGGAACTTGCA
The DNA here is from genome assembly GCA_946902985.2 of Meconema thalassinum. Classification (NCBI taxonomy): domain Eukaryota; kingdom Metazoa; phylum Arthropoda; class Insecta; order Orthoptera; family Tettigoniidae; genus Meconema; species Meconema thalassinum. The sequence continues at coordinate 1,217,919,133 of OX336388.2, forward strand.
AACACGTAGCTGCGGTAGTGTATTTTGTAAATAATGAAAGTGTTGTCTCGAAAACAGACCATCCGCTACAATGGGGAAAACCGAGTCCGAAAACAGTGTCAAAAGAAAAATATAGGAAAGGCAAACGCGTAGAAGCACTGTTCGGCAAAAAGACTTTAGAGACATCTCTTCATCCCTTTGAATTAAGTGAGGATATTTTTAAACACATCCCTTGCAGTCTTCGTGCAATGCTTCGAGCAGAAGCAAGAACTGAAATCGAACAATCGTCCAGGGCCGTAGTCAGCTCGTTGATGGACAGGGTAGTGAATGATGTGGAGAGAGAAGAATGTGAGGAAATTGTAACACAGCTAGTACATTTACAAGTCTCTAACGCCGTGCGCTTACCGGTCAAATACACCTTTCACACTGTGAGAGACGAAATGTTTTTCACCAGCAAAGTTCAGGTTGATACAGATCAGATAATTAAAATCTCCCTGGAAACTGTACCTCAATCACGAAGCCCTCGATGGTTTCAAGAAAGAAAGAAAAATACGAATATCTGCTAGCACGAAAGCACATCGGATCAAAACTAGGAGACTTTGATGCTTTAGCTCTCGCATTTGTAACTGATTCACCAATTGGGGGAGCTGCTTTGAACAATCTTTCTTACGGAAGTGAAATGGAAAGTGAGGCAATAGAATGTTATGCAAGTTCATTCCGTGTTCGTGTTATTCGGTGTGGGTTGGGTAGTTTATTAGCTGAGGAATAACCCACCCACCAAGGGAAGATGATTAAAAAAAAAGGAAGTAGGTTTTGGATTGGAAAAAAAGGATAGAAAAATAGGAGGAGAGTCCCACAAAATTAATAAGTTTAACTTTAAATACCTTTAGAGGCAGTTGCCACTGAAAATTAACTCTTTGATACCTAAAGTAGGTACGAACTTGGTCGAAGCTAACGGGAACTGCAGCCGGGACTTGGGCGATTTGCAAGAGAGAGTCTTTAGTGTATTTCCTCCCAAGCATGTATGAAACTACTATAGGGAAGGGTGATGGTCTGGCGAGACTGATAGTAACAAATTTACCGTATGTCTTCTCAAAGAAATTCGGTTTTACAAAATAATTCGAAGAATGCCAATGATTTAACTCAGGTTTGGTATTTCCAATTTCCAAAATTATGGAGTTCCTGTAAGGGCGACCCAGTGTCTCTAAGAAGGAAAATGATAAAAGATTATGCCTTATGGATTAATCTTGGTAAATGAACCAATGGTTGCATTGGAAAATGGCTAAGCTTTTACTCAGCGAGGAGCCGGCTAAAAGTTTAGACAAAAAGAAACACTTATCTTTTAGAAAACTGACCATAAGTTTTCGGAGAGGGTCTCCACAAGCAGGTAGCTGGCTTAGCGAACTTTACTTGCCTTACTGGCCAATTAGAATTAGCTATTAAAGCTAAAAAGAACTTTAGTGAGGTGAAAATTAAGAGTTCTTGCTCAAATGCAACAAATGGTGAAAGCCCTATTGATGATTTTAATGTCATTGAGTGAGGAGAGTCAAGGAAGACAGGATTTTGCCTAAACTTTGTATTCGTAAATGAAAAAGCGAAAGGAAACGCTTCATTTATTTAACAATTCAAAGAAGTTTGAGGAAATTAACAATTATGTAATATAATTTTGACAAACATAGTTCATTTGAACTTTTTAACAAATGGGGTCGCAGACCTCTCAACATTAAACGTTTGCTCCAGGCAATTGACAATTTACAAGGTTTCAAACCTTACATGTTTCTAAAATCTTTATAAGATTTAAACAAATAAACAATGAAGTAATTAAAGTTTGAATGTGAATTGGAGTACAAAGAGTGCACCTTAAGAAATTCTTGAGAGAATGTTCTAGAGAAAGTGACAACTTCGAAAATAACAATAATAAAAACATGAAAAATAAGATAGAAGTTCCTACAACTTCTTATATTTATACAGAATTACTATATGAGAATTATACAAAAGAGGGCAGGTCACTTACTGTGAAACCTGAAGAATGTTAAAAGGAAGGTTCTAGACTTCCCAAGTTTGAGCAGGAATCACTAGCCAAATGGGACAGTTTCCATTTCGTGAAACCTGAACATGACTCGCTCAAGAGTTTAAAGAATTGTTTTCCCTGATTATAGGAAAGGAACAATGTGAATTTGAAACTTGTATCACACAAGCAATAATGCAGAATTTAATTAATGTTAAACTAGCAAAGTTGGAAGGGCACTTCGTGAGTGACACCTTATAGAAAAGTTACAATTTTATTAATATTGGTTGTTAGTAGAAGGTTGAGGAAAGATCATTGGGATATAGGATCAATGTTCATGGCCGTATTTAATGTAAACGGACGAGCGCGACGCGGTAGAAACGTGGAACAAGCACTGGATATCACTGTAGTCTATAAAGATGGATGCAAAGTTCACTATAGAAACACTAAAGTTTATGAGAAAGAAAGTTATTGCAATTATGGAAATAACTGTTTGCACTATATACACACATCAAAAAAAGTTTTGCATCACCTCGGTTCCAAGAGTTCCGGAACCGTTAAATACAAAGGGAATAGAGATCAACACAAACAACATTTCAGCTCGTTTTATTGCTCATGAGACCCACACATTGCATGTTGTACCATCATACAGCTAGACTTTCAGCATTTGTGGTCCAGATTGCAGTACACACCACTACCTCTAATACCCAGTAGCACGTCCTCTTGCATTGATGCATGCCTGTATTCGCCGTGGCATACTATCCACACGTTCATCAAGACACTGTTGGTCCAAATTGTCCCACTCCTCAACGACAATTCGGCGTAAATCTCTCAGAGTGGTTGGTGGGTCAAGACGTCCATAAACAGCCCTTTTCAACATATCCCAGGCATGTTCGATAGGGTTCATGTCTGGCGAACATGCTGGCCACTGTAGTCGAGCGATGTCGTTATCTTGAAGGAACGCATTCACAAGATGTGCACGATGAGGTCGAGAATTGTCGTCCATGAAGACAAATGCCTCTCCAATATTCTGCCGATATGGTTGCACTATGGGTCGGAGGATGTCATTCAGGTATCGTAAAGCCGTTTCGGAGCCTTCCATGACCACCAGTGGCGTACGTCGGCCCCACATAATGCCACCCCAAAACATCAGGGAACCACCACCTTGCTGCACTCGCTGGACAGTGTGTCTAAGACGTTCAGCCTGACCAGGGTGCCTCCAAACACGTCTCCGACGATTGTCTGGTTGAAGGCATATGCGACACTCATCGGTGAAGAGAACGTGATGCCAATTCCGTGGGGTCCATTCAGCATGTTGTTGGGCCCATCTGTACCGCGCTGCATGGTGTCGGGGTTGCAAAGCTGGACCTCGCCATGGACGTCGGGAGTGAAGTTGCGCATCATGCAGCCTATTGCGCACAGTTTGAGTTGAAACACGACGTCCTGTGGCTGAACGAAACGCATTATTCAACATGGTGGCATTGCTGTCAGGGTTCCTCCGAGCGGCAATCCGTAAGTAGCGGTCATCCACTACAGTAGTAGCCCTTGGGCGGCCTGAGCGAGGCCTATCATCGACAGTTCCTGTATCTCTGTACCTCCTCCATGTCCGAACAACATCGCTTTGGTTCACTCTGAGACGCCTGGAAACTTCCCTTGTTGAGAGCCCTTCTTGACACAAAGTAACAATGCGGACGCGATCGAACTGCGGTATTGACCTTCTAGGCATGGTAGAACTACAGACAACATGAGCAGCGTACCTTCGTCCTGGTGGAATGACTGGAACTGATCGGCTGTCGTACCCCCTCCGCCTAATAGGCCCTGCTCATGCATGGTTGTTTACATCTTTGAGCAGTTTTAGTGACATCTATGAACAGTCAAAGGGACTGTATCTTGGATACAATATACACAGTCAACGTCTATATGCCGGAGATCTGGGAACCGAGGTGATGCAAAACTTTTTTTGATGTGTGTAGGTGAGAGTCTATTTCTTGAAAAAGTTGTGATTTACAATTAAATGTACCATAAAACATTCCAGTGGTTCCAGCGGTGGAAGAAAGTTAGCTATTGCAACAATTTGTACGGAAGATTCCTCATTTTAAATATTATTGTCACAAGTGAGTGAAAAATACCTGACGGCAAGACTCGCAGATAGAGTACAAGATCTCGAAGGTTCCAGAACGACCTTAGTGGAAAAATGGGGTTGAGAAAATCCAACGGAGGAACTAGCTTAATGAATTATAGACAGCGGGTATTAGGTAATATCCCACGTAGTGAGAGGATTTCTCATTTGAATAGCTTAAGAAAGCTCTTTTTTAGTAAAGTTGGCTTATACAAGCAAAAGCTCAACATGGCAAATCCCACGAAGAATGATTTTTGCCCCAAAGTAAATAATTTCACACTGTCTATAAAAATATCATTAAAAGCACGTGGAAGTTAAAACCATGAAGATGAGGTTAAAACTTTTAAAATGGTACTTATCTTGATTTCATGTTGAAGGCGAAGTTTCCCTGGATGACAACTACCTTGCCAACATGGCGGAGAAGAGTGTGTGCCTCTTGGTTTGAGGAGGCTAGCTCGAGAGGAGCTTTAACTGATCGAGTCAACTGCCGACTGAGATGTGAGACCTGCTCAACGGAGCACGGAGGGTCCAAGGAAGGGAAAAAGAGTGGGGGGTAGGAAACAAAAGGAGAACATATAAACATTGCCATTGTTACAACAAAAAATGATCTTCTCTTGGTGAGCTGGTCTTCAAAGAGTTGACAACAGATGATACTAGCGCAGCATGGTGAGTAAAGAAGTAGACGTAGTCCTCTTGCTCAAGGAGAAAATAGCTGGCGATGGTAACAGGATCTGGTGGCCAAATGGATAAGTAAGTCCTCTAGCACCAGGAAGAATTGAGGAGCTTCAGAGATTCGCTGCGAGATGACGCTAGGTGGGTCACAGAAGTTATATATCTAGAACAGACTTATGAAGACATAAGAGATTTGCCTATCAAGGAGAAAACAGAAGATCACTGTTGGTGTTTGACAAAGAGGAAGGAAGAAATGAACATGCAAGGTGCAATAAAAATTATATCTCAGGTACCGGGTATGCAAAGAATACACCATGGGTTAATAATCCATCAAAAACAACTTTGGATTTGTGGCTCTCCAGATGGCATAGTTCTCAAGGGGAATGTAGCTGACAAAGTGTTGGAAGTTAAGTGTCCATCTTTCTGTAAAGATAAACCAATAGTTGATGAGGCAGGGATTGTGAGAGTACGTTATCTTTACGCTGACGGGCAAAAAAACATACATTTAAAGACGAGCCATATGTATTACACACAAATACAAATACTAATGTACATAACTGGCTTAGAAAAATGTGATCTATATGTATATAGCAAAGCACAACAGTTGACAATACATGTTTATAAGAACAATAAGTATGTCGAGGAATGTCTCGCCAAAATTTCAAAGTTCTATTTCAGTAATTACTTGCCAAAAATTAGCGGTATTCCTAATGATAATTAAGTAATCATTTGTGCTTGGTAAACATTGAACAGTTCAATAGAAAATGAAAACAAAGAATAACTTATATAAAACAAACTGATGGTAGAAAATTTCTCGAACTATTCTTTAATTATTATTGGAGTTTGCAAATTTACTAAAACGCAACACATATGCACAATGTCATCTATGTACGGAAACAGTTCTGTTGGCAATTTCTGTAATATATTGTATATTTTGATTCTTTGAATACACCTTTCTACATGAATTCTAACACTCGCAATATTGTAAGTACTATCAACCATCTCCACTGTTAATCTCCCGTCATGTAAGAACGGTGGCGTCACTATTACGACACCGCGGCCAGATAAGTTAGTTCTGATGCCAGGAAATCCTTTATCAGCCAGGTTGAAGTAAAGTTAATAAACCACTGTCAGTTGTTATGAATGAGTCGCTAGCTCTTCCACCATAACATTTCGATTTAAAGGCGATCATACCACTAGGCGTGATAACAATTAAAAGTTTTGCAGTGTAGCAACCCTTGTATTGAGAATAGAAATACACTCTCTGATCTACTTTGGGAGGCTGTTCAACCCTAAATTCCGTGCAGCCAATAATGGCTCGACAATTATTGTAATTTCTCTTAAATGCTGGAGGCATTGTTTCTTGAACACTTGCCTTGCTAGGCCAGAATATGAAATGTTTCGTTCTCTGCGCGAGTTGGATAAGAACGGTCGTAAAAATACGAAAAATTGTATTTCTGTGAACACCGAATAGCACTCTCAAATCAGAATAGGACAGTCCAGGTTTCATTTTCATTAGGAAAATTAATAATCTGGTTTCTTTACATACGTTGGAAACGTTAGAATTTGGTAATAACGCATTGAGTAAGGCAAAGACGTGGAAGTTGACTCCTGTTAAATCACGCATTTGTGTATTGTTCCTTATGGAACTGTAACCTTGGAAACCTGGGCTCGTGACGTCTGCATAATCGTCTTCCGTTCCACACATTTGATCAGGTTTCAAAATGTTCCTTCCCAGACTGAAATGAAGTGGAATACATGCTTGTGTATTTACGTCGTTTACATTTACAGAACAAGTAAACATGAAGTCTGAACAGTGAAAATCAGATTCTTCTGTTCCCACGGATGCACCCTTGGTTATGTTACTTGCGCAAACTGTAGCTGAAACTTTTCCGCCTGATTCTTCCTTTTTTAATCGTTTGAGTTGTCTGTGAAAGCGCTGTAAGCTAGGACCCGGCGAAACATTCCTTTTCTTGTATTCATCAGGAAATATTGTCGGAACATAGGCTGGACTTAGTGGGTGTCCAGATCTTCTGTTTCCGATGAAATGTGCACTGCATATTCTTGAGTAAGTCGTAGGTTGCCAAAGTTAAATGCCAATGCTAAAAATTAACACGAAAATGAAATTAAATCGGGTCGGTTGAACTTATTGCAAATTTGTGCAGTATGTACGTGTACTTACTTCCTTCGGTTAATTGCTTGTATCCATCGCCTCCTTTGGTCCACTTCTATCGCTTGTTTTGGAAAACAATAAAATTGTATTTCACTTCCCGTATTTGCATAGGTATTGGAACAACCGACAACACAACAATTGAGTTTACTTGATCTTCGTTTCTCTGCCATTATCTTTGGAGTTACTTCACGCCCATAACAGAACAGAGACTGCGAGCGTAAGGTAATCTGTACTGTGCGCCTGGAGTCTGCCTCACCTATAGTTCTCCACCCGGCCGCTAGAGCGACACGCACGGTGCCTATAACTTTAGTGCGCATGCTTCGCTCATTGGTACCTCCAAATCGGTCAGTTTACTTATTGCTGCGTGAATGTTAAGTGCCTGGCCTAAGTTCTTAGCAAGAATTCCTTTATTTTGGTCTCTCAGACCGAAGTTAGTAGTAGTGTTACTTTCTGCTGGAAATCAAATTAAATGAATTACGAACGTGAACAAGAGTACATGCTGAAATTACTACTGGAATCTGAAGAGAATGACGTGGCTGCAGAAGATTTTGTGGAAGAAGATCACCTTGAATGCCGCGAAGAAGATTCGGAGTCGGAACAGGACGTGGAGGAGATACATGATGAGCAAGATAGGGCGTATACACAACAAAAATGACAACATATTGTTCCTCACTTCATTGGAAAAGACAGTGTCGCGAAATGAAAAAATGCATATTCCTCCTCAAAATGTGAGAACTCGCTCAGTGTATCTTGTAACTCATTTGCCTGGGGTGAAAAGACCGGCAAGAAATTTGCCTTCTATCGTAGATATATGGAACTGTTTTTTTGATGCTAGAATTCTAAACATTCTGGTCGATTGTACAAATCTTCGTATAACCGGGAAACCTTATGACCATGAATATCGAACTGTAAGACCTACTGACTTAGTGGAAATGAAGGCTTTGTTAGGTCTGTTGTACGTGAGACAAACCATTTGAATGCAATTGACTTAAGGAAAACTAATGGCACATCAATTGAAATCAACGGCTCACTATGTCACTGGAGATATTTAGGTTTCTTCTGAGGCATATCAGATTTGACAACAAAGAAATGAGATTGCACCGACAAGAAGCAGATAAATTGGCTGCAATTCAGGATGTATTTGACGCTTTTGTGGCAAATTGTCAAGGTAACTACACTCCATCTGAATATACGACCGTATACGAAAAACTTGAGGCTTTCAGGAGAAGATGTGGCTTTCGCCAGTATATTCCAAGCGAACCCAGTAAATATGGGATCAAAATCTATGCGTTAGTATGTATTAAAATGTTTTATACGTCAAACCTTGAGGTATATGTTGGTAAACAGCCCGATGGCCCATATTCTGTTGATAACAGCGTGAAAGCAGTAGTTGAAAGATTAGCGAAACATATTGCCAATACAGGTAGGAATGTGACCACGGACAATTGGTTCACCAGAATAGAATTAAGTTATCTGAAAGCTTGTTGAAAAACCATAAATTGACTTTGCTTGGAACTATAAGAAAAAACAAAAGGCAGTTACCTCGTGAATTTCTGGAAGGCAAAAACAGACCCGTCGGCTCCAGCATATTTGGCTTCCAGGAAAATTCCACCCTAGTATCATACATTTCCCAAAAAAGGCAAATGTGTGCTGCTATTATCCACAATGCATCATGACGACAAGGTTGACCCCAACATTGATACACCTGAGATGATCATGTTGTATAATGACATGAAAGGGGGTGTTGATGTGGTTGATAAGCTTAGTGCAAGGTATAATTGTGCCAGGCAAACTTGCCGGTGGCCTATGGTAATCTTTTACAGTTTGATGAACATTGCTGCTATAAATGCTTTTGTGATAATGAACAGTAACAATCCTAATGCAAATATGATGCGAAGAATTTTCTTAGAAACACTATCATTGGACTTATTGGAGATCATCTAAAAAGAAGATTCACAGTCAAGCAAGTTCCAAGACTGACTCGAATGAGAATTCAAGAGATCTGCAACATTCCAGCTGAGAACATGCCGGTGCATGCGCAAGAAGAAAAAGCATATGGTCGGTGTGCATATTGTGACTCAAAGAAAAATCGTAAAACAAAATACAAGTGCTATTGTAGGAAGTTCATGTGTTTGGAGCACATTGTGGTTGTTTGTCAAACTTGTTCTGAAAAGAAGAAATGAACATGGTGATCGACTGTGACTGTGAATTGTTCATTGCATCTTTGGAAGAATTGTCACATCCAAGTTTCCTAGTTAATCATTAGGAGTGTTTATTTCTGTGTTTCTGTCTCCAGACAATGGTGAATGTATTTCTTTTTCCTCTCTATTGTTAACAGTAACAATGCAAGGCTTAGCAATTGTTTTCTGTAATGTGGTTTCTCATTAATAAATAACTTATCTGCTTTAAAACATAAGAAATATGCATGTTTGTAACTTTGGACTCATAGACCGATGTTAGCACTCAAGGAAGGATTTTTCATGTTCTGGAGGGTTAACAAATGACATGGACTGTTGTATTGAAACTTTTATATATTTCTATCACTTAAATGAAAAAAAAAAGTAATTTTATATCTTTTGTTCACTCCTTACAGCATACGTTATACCCTCATTGTGTGATACAGCGTTATCAGACATTTATAAACATTTCACTAAAAGTTACTGTTTTTAGTGCTATAATTGCCTCTTTAAAAGACTTTGTACTGTTGCGTAGCCATGCTCGTTAAATCGTGCAGCCGTGGGGATTCCGGGAATCATAGGTCCGAATCCTGGCACTGACTGACTATCCTGAGTGTGGTTTTTCCACACTTCCTCCAGGATAATGCTGGGATAGTACCTTATTTCAAGTCCAGGGGCACCTACCTCATCCCTGTCCCTAATTTAGCTACACACACTACTACAATCATCACATAAATACAGATTATCAGACAACTTCAACACATACCCAATTGCACTGTTCTGATGACCAAGATGTCCCTATCCCCTAAATTGAATTAAAAACAAAAACATTTAAAAGACTCCTCATTGTTCAATGGCTCATCATCGTTGTCTTTGTCTAAATGCCTGCAGACTCTAAACAGTGAGGTTCTCGTTTTATGGTGCAAGTGCAGCATTGGAAATCGCTGTTAACTTGAAGTGTGAGGTTTTTGTTTAACGTGTGAGGATGCAACGGGATTTATTTATTTTGCGTATGGCATTACACATGAAACACAATAATAATGACAATAATAATAATAATAATAAAAAGTAAATACAAGCACAGATTATTATAACCTTATGTCCAATCTATTTATCCAGTCCAGGCTCGATGGTGTAACACTGAATCTACGTCAATGTGCCTGATGGTCTGGTTTGATGTACCGCAATCACAGAAGGGGTCTGGCCGCTTCCCCCATTTGTGCAGGTTGTATGCACGGACTCCTTGTTCCGTACGGAAGCGGTTAATAGTCTTCCATATATGTAGCGGGTGTTCAAAGCCCTAGGTTTTCTTTACGGGATTGACTGGCTGCGTGGCTCAGCGGCAACGTTCTTGCCTGCTGAGCTCAAGATAGGGGAATCAAATCCCGGCGCAGTCAGTCGGCATTTGAGGGTGCGCGAATGCGAGGGAGCCATGTCAATAGATTTACTGGCACGTTAAAGAACCCTTTTGGGACATAATTCCAGCACCCCGGCATCTCTAAAAGCCTCAGTAGTTGACAGGGACGTAAAACCAATAACATTATTATCTTTACGGGATCAATGAGGTCACGTACTTCGGATGGGGCGTTTCTAGTCCATGTTTCACATCATTTAGCTGCAATGTTTAAATTACTATCAGCAAGCTGTTGAGCCAGTCGCAGGGGAGGATTCCTGGACTGGAGCCGGTTTATTGCCAGAGTGGGAATGTCGTCATGGATTGGAAGTGCAAGGTTGTTCATTATTTTAGAGTATTCCTTCCTCAGTGCATCTTGTCTTCTTAACACCGGAGGGGCTATGTGGCTGAGTGTTGGGAGCCAGTAGAGTGGAGTAGTTCTTATACAACCGGATATGGTTCTCATGGCTATGTTGAGCCGAGTGTCTACCTTCTTTACGTGGGGGCTGTTCATACATACCGGCGCACAATATTCAGCTGTAGAATAATCTAAACTGAGCGCAGATGTTCGAAGCGTATGTGCTGATGCCTCCCAACTAGTGCTGCAAAGATTTTGGATGAGGTTATTTAGTGTGCTTACTTTTTGAGATCATCATCATCATCTTGTACAGTTTCCAGCCCCAGGCTGGGTCTGTTTGGAACATAAGCCTCGCCACTTAGTTCTTTCTTCCCACCACCTCTCCGCTGTCACTCTGGTCCAGTCCTCGCCTCTCTTCTTGACACATTCCTCCACTCCTTTCAGCCATCTATCTCTTGGTCTTCCCCTTGGTCGTTTCTTCTGCATCTGCATCTCATGTATCCTCTTGGGAATCTTCTTCTCATCCATTCTCTTTAAGTGTCCATACCACCTCAGTCTTGATGTCTCAATCCTACCTTGCAAGGGCTCCTCTTTCACCATTTCCCTGACCTTTTCATTCCTCACCCTGTCTCTTCTTGTTATTCCGATCCTACTTCGCAGGAACTTCATTTCACCTGCCTGTATTCTGCTTATATCTCTTTTCTTCATTGTCCACGTTTCTGAAGCATAGGTCAGTATCGGGATATAGTAGCTTCTGTATAACACTTCCTTGCTTTTTTGTGGGACATCTTTATTCCACACTAAGCTCCTAATGCTTCTCAGAAATGATTCTGCCTGTCTGCCACGTTCCGTAATCTCTTTGTCATTTCTCCCATTTTCCTCCACTATACTTCCCAAGTACTTGAGACTTTCCACTTTCTTCAGCTGTCCACCTCCAAGTGTTATCCCACTCATTGGTCTGTCCTTTTTCCTGGTCGTTAACAGGATCTCACATTTACTGATGTTGAACTTCCATCCATACTCTCCTACTGTTTCTTCCCAAGCCTTCAGTTGCTCCTGAATTTCCTCCTCCTTGTTTCCCCAGACCATGAGATCATCTGCAAACACCATTGCTTTCATCTTATCTTCTCCTATCTTTCCTGCTATCCGTGTCATTACCTCGTCCATAACCAGAATAAAGAGAAGGGGTGACAGCGCACTACCCTGTTTCAGGCCACTCATTTGTCTGAACCAGTCTGTTCTTTCCCCTCCAACTTTCACACAACTCACACTTCCACAATACATCTCCTTCACTCTGCCTACAGTCTCTTTTTCCACTCCCATGTTTTCCATTGCTTTCCAAACCTTCTCCCTACACACACTATCATAGGCCTTTTCGATGTCCAGGAAGGCCATCAACAGATCCTCTCCAAATTCGTAGTGGTGTTCCTGGAGCTGTCTCACTGAAAATATGAGATCCACTGTTGATCTCACAGGTCTGAATCCATACTGTTCCTCTCTCAATTTTCTCTCCACTTTGGCTCGTATTCTACTTTCTAATATCTTTTCATATATCTTGGCACAGTGAGGTATGAGTGTGACACCCCTGTAATTTCTGCACTCCTTTCTGCTTCCTTTCTTAAATATTGGGACAATTAATCCTTTCTTCCAATCTTCTGGGGTCTTTTTCTCCTTCCATATCACCCTCATCACACGGTACAGCCACTGTTTCCCAACCTCCCCTGCTGCCTTCACCATTTCAACACTCACTTCATCCACACCTGGTGCCCTTCCACCTTTCATCTTGTCTATAGCCATTTCCAGTTCTCTCCAAGTCAAGTCCTTTTCCAATCCTGTGTTGTCTTCTCCATCTTCCAATACATTGTCTTCCTCCCTATGACCATTTGGATTCAGCAAATCCTCAAAGTACTCTTTCCACACTGTCTTGAGTGTCCCTTTGTTGTGTACCTCATTTCCGTTTTTGTCCATCATTACCACTTCCTCTCGCAGACCTCTTCTCTTACTTTTGACCATCCCATAAAGAACTTTCTTATTTCCTCTGCTGTCTTCCTCCATCATCTCCGTCCACTTTACCATCCACTTCTTCCTCTCCTCTGCGACAATCTTGTTTGCTTCTTTCTTCTTTATCTTATAATCTTCCCTTGCCAGATCAGTTCTTTCCTGGAACCACACTCTGAAAGCCTTGTTCTTCCTTCCCACAGCTTCTTTTACTCTCTCATTCCACATGGTGTCTCTTTACACCGCTTTCTGTTGCTTGTTCTTCCACATACTGCCACTGCAGCTTCTACCATAGTGTTTTTGAATTGCTTCCATTCCTCTTCCCCTGTTTTAGGGTTGTCTGTTGGCATCCTTTCCCTTATTATCTTCTGGAATTCTTCCTTGACTTCCTTTTCCTTGAGTTTCCATACTTTGATTCTCCTTTCCTGGTACTCTGTCCTCTTGCTATCCTTAACAACTCCCAGGTTCATTACAAGTATTCTGTGGTCGCTATCTAAGGCCTCTGATGGTATTACCTTTATATCTCTGACACTTCTCTTCATTTCCCAGTCGTACAGCATGTAATCTACCAAAGATTTCTTTGTTAAATCACTGCTGTACCACGTTACCTTGTGGCTTTCTTTCTTCCGGAACCAGGAGTTGCCTACCACTAAACCGTTTCTCTTGCAAAAATCCAGCAACTTTCTCCCTTCTTAATTCCTGCTACCCCATCCTTCTGCTCCCAATACATTTTCATGTCCTTGCCTTTCACTTTCTACATGTGCATTCAAATCTCCCATGACAATGATGCTCTGACCATTCAACTGCTGTTGTAGCTCCTCCTCAAAGTCTTCCTTCTCTTGAGCTGTACATCCAACTTTAGGGGCATATACCTGGGCTATCTCCAGGCTTCTTCCCTTTACAGTTACTCTGTTCTTCATGATCCTGTCACTTATTCCCTTTACCTCTTCCTTCATTCCATCTCTCACAACTACTCCTACTCCGCTTCTCCTTCCTTCACTGTTCCCACTCCAGTACAACCGGTACCCTTTCCTCAGTTCTCTGATACTTTTTGAGATGAAATTTCCAAATGTTTCTTGAAGGATAAAGTCCTGTGTTGTTCATTCGGACTTCCAGTTTATAGTCCGCTGTTCTGTTGTTTAAGTGGAAACTGCTGACTTCGGTTTTGGAAAAATTTGGTACAAGTCTCCACTTGGTGAAATATTCATGTAGTTCATTGAGATCATCGGTTAGAATGTTTTCAGCAGTTTTGAACTCCTTGTGTTGAACAGCCAGAGCCAAATCGTCAGCATATCCAAACTTCCTTGCACTGGTTTCAGGTACGTCAGAAATATATAGGTTGAAAAGTACGGGAGATAGTACCGACCTCTGGGGTAGTCCATTATTGAGTTTGCGTTGTTTACTTATATGATTACCCTGTGCTACTTGGAAGTGTCTGTCTGAGAGCATGTTATTAAGTAATCTCAGTGTAGTTCGACAGGGAATGACTTTGATCAATTTGTACAGGAGTCCTTCTTTCTACACTGTATTGTAAGCAGCAGTCAATTCGATAAAAGCTACAGAAATCTGAACTTGTTTCTGAAACCCGGCTTCAATGTACGTAGTTAGGCTTAGAACCTGGTCTGTGCAGCTCCTGTTTGGTCTGAAACCCGCTTGTTCCATCGGGATGGTTTCCAAGATTCGTGGGCCTATCTCTCAAGGAGTTTATAGCAGCAGCTGAGAAGTGCTATTGGACGTTAACCTTCTACTTTATCCGCAGGTTTGTTTGGTTTCAGGACAGCTATAATTTTGGTGATTTTGAAGACTTTTGTCAGACACCCTGATTTAAGGATGGATGAGAAAAACTTGGTCAGCCATTTTCTAGTCTCTTTCCCACATCTAATTAGGAACTCAGGATGTATCCCATCAAAACCAGGTGCCTTGCCTGATTTTACGTCCTTGAGAGCTGTTTCAAGTTCCTCCATCGTGAACATCTGAGAGAATTGTGTGTGATCAGGTGTTACTTGTCGAATGTTCCTAGACTCCTTTTTCACTGTTCGTGTGTGCTTTTTGTCTCGTGGGGCTTTAGATAGTGAGACAATTCTGTTGGCTATTTGATCTGGAGATACTGGCTGATCTACCCGAATTGGCGGACTGCTCCCTCCCAACTTCTTCAGTAAGCTCCAGGACTGTCAGCTTGATTTCTTAAAATCCAACTCCACTGCTACTTTTATCCATTTGTCTCTTCTTCCTTCATTCAAATTCTGCAGAAGTTCATGAGCTAAATCAGAATTACCATCCGCCATATAAGATTCATAAAGTTCTTCACACCCTATTGGTCCATCCTGGAATATATTCTTTGTGGTATCCCCTTGGTATACACTTCTTTGCAGTTGAGATTGGCACCAACAAATCGGTCATAATTTTCTGGTGAAGCTGGAATCCATCTGATTACTTTATCAATTTCCTCTGAGAACAATTTCCAGTTTGCCTTCAGGAAGTTCCATCTTGGCCTAGGAATGGATCATATAATCGGGATCTGGCATCCTATTTCATATATGACTGGGTGATGTTGACTTCGGAAAGCCTTCTAGGACTGTTATGGAGATGTTTAGAGGTTGATTTTGTAAATTTTGTGTTGAGAAGCAGATATCTGGGTTCTTTGTTCCATGCCGTAGACTTAATGTACCCTTGCCTTGCATCAAAAACCTGACTTAAGCTGTCCTCTTCTGCCCATTCTACAAGATCAGTACCATTCTGATCTCTGATATATTTCCACATCGTGTGATGGCTGTTGAAATCACCCACGTAGATGGCTGGATGAGGAAGTGGTGGCAGAACTTCAGTTGGCCACTGGACTAGAGGGGGCTTGTACACGTTTGTGACTGTGAACTATTCAACTTTTATGGTGATATTCTGCAACTGGAAATACCTGTGAACTTGAACAGCAAGATTTTTGCTAAGCAGCGCAAGAGCAGTGCCAGAAATATCCGTGAGCTCAGTACAGTGAGATTCTCGCGATACGATGTGAGAGTCTCTGTAAACTCTGACAAGTCAATTACTGCTCGTGTTCACCATATTGTGGAAAATCTGTTCTGATCCTAAATCACTCTTAGAAGAAATAGAACGACTTTGAAGTGGGTAACAGCCACAGTTCAACTTTGGCAGCATTTTGAAATCAGTTGTCACATTTGTCTATCTATTTGTGCTGTCATTGTTCTGTACTTCATGTAAAGTTTCATTGTTGCTGAGCATGAGGGGAGACGAAATTCACTTTGTTCAATGTTGCAGGTGGGTACCGTGGATACTAGATATGGATAGTGACATACAACTTACTCATCTGTATATACACACATCAAAAAAAGTTTTGCATCACCTCGGTTCCCAGATCTCCGGCATATAGACGTTGACTGTGTATATTGTATCCAAGATACAGTCCCTTTGACTGTTCATAGATGTCACTAAAACTGCTCAAAGATGTAAACAACCATGCATGAGCAGGGCCTATTAGACGGAGGGGGTACGACAGCCGATCAGTTCCAGTCATTCCACCAGGACGAAGGTACGCTGCTCATGTTGTCTGTAGTTCTACCATGCCTAGAAGGTCAATACCGCAGTTCGATCGCGTCCGCATTGTTACTTTGTGTCAAGAAGGGCTCTCAACAAGGGAAGTTTCCAGGCGTCTCAGAGTGAACCAAAGCGATGTTGTTCGGACATGGAGGAGGTACAGAGATACAGGAACTGTCGATGACAGGCCTCGCTCAGGCCGCCCAAGGGCTACTACTGTAGTGGATGACCGCTACTTACGGATTGCCGCTCGGAGGAACCCTGACAGCAATGCCACCATGCTGAATAATGCGTTTCGTTCAGCCACAGGACGTCGTGTTTCAACTCAAACTGTGCGCAATAGGCTGCATGATGCGCAACTTCACTCCCGACGTCCATGGCGAGGTCCAGCTTTGCAACCCCGACACCATGCAGCGCGGTACAGATGGGCCCAACAACATGCTGAATGGACCCCACGGAATTGGCATCACGTTCTCTTCACCGATGAGTGTCGCATATGCCTTCAACCAGACAATCGTCGGAGACGTGTTTGGAGGCACCCTGGTCAGGCTGAACGTCTTAGACACACTGTCCAGCGAGTGCAGCAAGGTGGTGGTTCCCTGATGTTTTGGGGTGGCATTATGTGGGGCCGACGTACGCCACTGGTGGTCATGGAAGGCTCCGAAACGGCTTTACGATACCTGAATGACATCCTCCGACCCATAGTGCAACCATATCGGCAGAATATTGGAGAGGCATTTGTCTTCATGGACGACAATTCTCGACCTCATCGTGCACATCTTGTGAATGCGTTCCTTCAAGATAACGACATCGCTCGACTACAGTGGCCAGCATGTTCGCCAGACATGAACCCTATCGAACATGCCTGGGATATGTTGAAAAGGGCTGTTTATGGACGTCTTGACCCACCAACCACTCTGAGAGATTTACGCCGAATTGTCGTTGAGGAGTGGGACAATTTGGACCAACAGTGTCTTGATGAACTTGTGGATAGTATGCCACGGCGAATACAGGCATGCATCAATGCAAGAGGACGTGCTACTGGGTATTAGAGGTAGTGGTGTGTACTGCAATCTGGACCACAAATGCTGAAAGTCTAGCTGTATGATGGTACAACATGCAATGTGTGGGTCTCATGAGCAATAAAACGAGCTGAAATGTTGTTTGTGTTGATCTCTATTCCCTTTGTATTTAACGGTTCCGGAACTCTTGGAACCGAGGTGATGCAAAACTTTTTTTGATGTGTGTATATTCTTATGAAATTGGTACTTCAATTGGCTTTTGAGAAACTCTGGAAATTCATTCAATGTATATATTCTAGACATGACATTTCATTTGTTCTTTATGCATTAGATTAGATCATGTAATGTACAGCTTTTGTTTCAGCATAAATTGAGCTCAAAGGACTGTGTTTTTTTGTTTTTGTTTTTTTACAACTTGGATGAAATAATTATGATTTTTTACTCATGACCCAAGATTTTCCACCATTTTTCTGGGTCTAATTTGTATAAGCTTGTTTATGATGAAATCTCAATGTATCATTCCTAGACTCATTGTTTATCATATGGTGGCTTGTAATGGAATCCATTGTGGGTTTTAATATTTCCAGCAAGAAAGGAAAAAGAAAGTCTGTGCCTGTATTAATCATGTCATTGGTTACAGGATAAATCATTGAGAAATCTTACTCGCAAAATGTTCATCTCCATTGACTTCCTCTTTCCAACCTGTAGGCAGCAGATTACATAAGGATGCTCGATGACCCGGCTAAAACTATCATAAAATTGTTGGGAAAGGAATGCATTCTCTATAAAAATTATTTCTGCACTGGAATTTATGGAACACAATCACTCAGATGGGTTTTGCTTCCTACGTCATGATGAAGAGAGCTGCTGAAGATTGTGGGCTGTGGCTGCAGCGGCAAGGCTTAGCCTTTAGATAATGATGATAAATCATATCTAGCACGATGGATCAAGGTCTTGGAAACACGGGGCATTAATGAGATTGTTCGAGGTGGGTTTTCATCAAACTAAATTCTCCAGTGCATAAATCTAAACAACAAATAACTCCCAAGTTTTATAAAAACAGAAATACTTATCCTCTTTTATTGTGCTTAAACATAGCATAGGAATAAATACTACCCTTCTCATAAATTATTTAATCATCAATCTCGACCGAAGATGAATCAATTTGTTACACGTTAATATATTTACTTTGGTAATGAAAATAAAATATATCCTATTGCTAGCACTCTCACATGCTCTAACTCAAGGATATATGACAAATAGAGATACGGGAAAATCGCAATTGCGATAAATGCGAATTTTACTTTTTCTCCTTTTTTCAACTACCTGGTAACTAATATGACTATGTATACCCAAAATTTGCGAAACTGAATGTGCGACAAAGTGCGATAACTAAGGGTTCTTGCAAATTATTCCTATAAATGCGAAAAGTGCCGAATTTACCGATTAATGTTGAATATTATGTTTTATTACATTTTCGCGCCGCAACTTTTAAATTTGCGAGTTCCCAGCAATGAAAATATTGGCTATATAATCGATATTTACGAGTAATAATCGATATGTACAAAATCGATTATTGTCGTGAAAACAATCGATTACGGTAAAAATTAATTTGAAAATGGTGCTGTTATTATTGCCTCATAATATCCACTGTTTATCGCCAGTAAAACGATGATTTTGGAGAAATTATTTCGTAGTTTCAGTTGGTTGTGCTAATAAAAGGAATATTCCAATCGTTTGTGCCGATTCATTTTAAAAATTAGAGCAATAAAGTTATGCTTATATAGGTTTATATCGCGCCAGCTCTCATTTCTTGTATTGGAAATGAAAATGAAAACTCTCAAGTACGTATCGTGATATGAATAGACAATTTTTGTTAGGCGTTCTCTTTGCTTTGGGAAATGTTGTATAATATGATGAAAGTATTCTCTACCATGTGTAAGTTATAGATTATGTTACATGTCGTCCGGCGATTTCTCTGTGAATTCGGATACTGTTTTACAGATTGTCAGTCAACAGTCGCAGTGTGGTCAGGAAATAATGAGGGAGTAAACATACATTTTATTATTCAGTTAATTATCCATTGTGTGGTATTTACACAAAGTTAAGTAAATGTATGATTCACATTATTACTTCCTTTTCAATGAGGGCCATGGATGAGGGGCATTGAATTTCTATTTGCCGGTGGTTTAATGGTCAAATGGCACTTCTTGAATCCTACCTCATAAGTTATTAAAAGAAATGAATGGAACTTGGCAAGGAGTTAGTAGGAAATCCACACAAAAGGATTTCATAGACACCCTCAGAATTTGAACCAATTCGTCCATCGAGTCCAGGACAGCCTGGTATTGTCGTCATTCCATCTGCCACACAGTAAACTTCGTAAGACAAGCATTGTTGCCTGACCACAGCTCGCTTTATTCTAACAATTGGCACCTTGGTACTGTACCCGAAATACCTACCATCAGCATGTTGGAATCCCACGAAGACAACTGGGTCGTAGAGCCTGGAAACCCCGGCTAGAAAATTTGCCAGATTCTACCCAACATGAGACGAGGAAATGGGGTACAGGAATTCCTAACTGAGACTACGTTAAGAAAAACCATGGTGAACGACATAAGAAAGCTCAAAAGCACAAGAATAACGATGAATGCAATCCCTGGTCTGTGGGAAAACCACCGAAATACCCACCGCTGGCCTTCTTAATGTGTTCTCTTATCGTTTCTATAAAGTACCACACTTCGAAGATTTTAAATTGATCAAAAAAGATTTATTCAGGAAAGGAAAATATATTGTAAGTCACTATATTATAATTGAAGGCAGAGTGCCCAACTTCCATCCGAAGTTTCATGAACATGGGAGAAAAATGCCAGCCCCCACATTCATCAATGTTGTTGACTGCATTTTACCCAAATATGAGAGAACACAAATCATTTACATGGTTCAACAGAAATGTTAACAACAATTGAAACATTTAAATATAAACCCTGGGAATTTTCATATTTACAAGACATACATCAATTTATACCCTGAAAAAAATAATTATTTAAAGCTATAATACAAATGTACAGTCATTTTGTAACACCTTCTTAGTGTTTTGTTGTTGTTGTAGGATTCAGAAGTGACACCTTCCATTTGTCTTATTATAGTTGTGTTTGCTGTGTTTTTCTGATTTTATTTATCTCTTCTGACCGAGCGATAAAGCTAAGTCAAAAATTAACTTCTTTAATTTAATTTTTACATCCCTTTAAATGAACTGTCCTCACCAGACCGGAATTAGTGATTGTTATAACGCCTGTTAAGCATTGCATTGACACACATATTCGAAAATTTTACCAGGTAGGTTTAATTCAACATGCCTATTATGCATGATTTCCACAACAGATTATTTTCTTGAACTGATACTGAAATAAACTGCCCTAATTTCACAATCTATCTGAGTGGATTACTTTTCATACTACAACTTGGAATATTCCATTGAATACCCTTTTAATAATCAAGGACATTAGCCTTTACATGGCTTTGCCATTAAATATCATGCTACACTAAGCATTCATATCGTTTATATTATCAGGCACTACTACTATACTTTTAGCGCTTCAATTAATTATCTTTCTTGGTGAACAAAGAATTCGGCTTATTTAACAGATCACATTCACAATGAAATATTTTTGCTAAAATTATACAAGTTTCTTTACAGTTCAATTAATCACTGCTAAATTATTATTTCATTTGCTCTTATGTTATTATTATTCACGATCAATGTGCATAGCTTTCAATAAGTGTTAAATAACAATTGCAGCTTTGGCGATATATCTGCTTCCACATAAATCTAGTCTGGGATTCGCGTTATTAACATAGGGTGAATGTATACAAATGTCTTCAAACTGTGTTTAAAACATCTGTCTAGTCCATCAATAATGGATCTTGATCGAATCTATCAAAGCAAACGTAATGCAGAATCTCAAAAAAAAATTATGTTAGAAAATACCTGGATCAAGTCAAAATTCGGAATAAATTCCTAGCAAATCAAAACAAATCCGCTTTCTTCACTGAACCTGCTTCATAAAGCTTACTGCAGTATTCGAAAATCAACCTGAATACTGAAATTTCACTTTCGAGTGTATAACAGTCTTCTTAATAGACTCACTTTAGTAGAAACTCCAAATTGAGTCTACCCAAACTCGAGTAATGTTATATGAAGGCATAAAACTAGTGTTCATTTACAATATAAATCAAACACGAAAAATGATGAATCTTGAGTGGCCTAAAGTTCCTCTTCTCTACATTAAATAAATTCCCCATAAACTGAACTTTAATTTACAGTAATCAAAAGAAAATTAAACTATAATACATTTAATTACAATGGGTGCATCCTTTTAGTAGAATCAAAACCCTGTCCAGAATAGAATCAGTCTTGACACTAGGATCAAACCTAAACTCCATTCTTAGACATTCTACGAAAAATTCTATATAAAAAAAAATAACATGTGGCAAGGTGACAACGTTAGAATAAACATGCTTAGCTACGATTGAAGGTAGGTTAATTCTGTATCTTTGATGATTCTTGTAGATCCCGAAAGAACACAGTCATGTCCTTTATGACTGTTCCCTCCATGTAAGCAATAGAGGTCTTCACTGTCCAGGAAAGCGAGAAACAAACCCTGGATCTCCAGACATCTCCCATCCTGACTGAATGTTCCACTCTAATACCAACGACAGTTCCTTTCATCTTCGGATAACGTCCTACCAACCTCAGCACGCAGTTATGTCTATATCGGCTCGAACAACAAAGTTCACTGGCCTCGCGCAACCGGGTCATTTCGAAACACACTGTATTGCAATACAACAGCTGTGTTCACACTCACCAGCATGGGCCGCAAGGCTTATAGCATCAAAATGAAAGTGTCTTCGCTCGTACAGTGACACTCATGTCTGTATCGCCTAACCGCCCATGGTTAAGTCACTGAAGCACATATCAGCCTTTCCTCTCGACATGAAATTGCTCAACATAATTGCGAGATCACAGACATATAAGTTAGGCCCTGAATATAATGAAGTATATTCAATATCCAAGCACTCGTATTGAGAAATGCTTCTCAAATGGAGGTGCTAATTGTTCTAACAACACACACGAGATGAGTGTATCGATACGGCCAGTTCCAATGCGAAGAATGTCAACTGAATGAACATTATGACTATATGCTTGTAAAAGCAAGTATCCACCTTTCACGAACACAATACTGCTGGCCTGTAATGAACAGTTATCTAGCAAGACGAGCTGCATTTTCATTTCGTTCGCAATGGCCTAATCGGTACTGAAACTGGAGTCCTTTCCGACACTAAGGAAACTCCCTGCTGTACAATAGCAGTACACTACTCAAAACGAACTTTCACTCACGGTTCACTTGATATTGCCCGCTGGTCACAGGTGTAACTCGATACATGTGTATTCGTGCGTGGTATAATCCAATCTACCCTCTCCGTTGTTCAAGCCACTTCGCGACTGCGATGTCACCTACCGTCGCGCCACGAGTGCTCAAAACTCGAACTGATAAGATTCAAATATCTTATTTCCGTGTTCCTGAGATTTCAATTATTTGAAAGTAGTTAATAATCCAACACCTGCTATAATTGCAGACATGTTAAAATACGCCAGAACATATAAAAAACTTGTATTCCCATCCAATGGGCATAATTTATCTCTTGTTGCTAGTCGGTAAAATAATCAATACCCCTAACCAATCAGCTGTGACATCAGTACTTGCAACGCATGCGCCCCGCTTCTCTCGGTGACCGCTATCCAAAGTCAACTTGTGGGTCGCGAAACATATGATCCTGAATCGCCCTTCATGTTCACAAGTAATTTCATATTACCTTCCCATAAAGACATTCCAGTCATGAGAATGAGGGTACAGTACCAGTGAACTAATACAACTCTCTGCCGGCCCTCAATATTTGAGTTGCTGCACAACACCTGATATTGTTGATTGCATAATGAGAACATGACTTTTGGATCTTTTGAGCATAGCTTAGGCACCCTCATCTCATGTCATACAACCAACCGACAGCACTTGAACTCAATCTTGCCAATTAGCCAGGCTGATGCCTTTATTTTCAGAGATCACACATTTCTGAAAAATGTATGATGTCAAGTTTCTACATTTCTGTAATATTGATATTAGGATTTTAATACTTCTAACACTCCCTTAGTAAAAATAAAAACCACACACACAACAGGAGACTTATATTAAATGCTTATGCCGTTTATCAGAAATGCCCATATTTCCAATCCTGCACATGTTTGAATTAGTTTCCGTGCATATTATTTTGAACCTGTTTATTGTACCTGGTGACAAACTTTTAAATGCTACAAAATGCTCCAAAATGCTATTTTTCAAAATGAAAGTGCTACAAAATCAATTTCAAAATGCTATTTTCTCGTATCTTTAATGACAAATAATAAAAATAAGAAAGCTGAACTTAATTTCATTCTTGTCACCAAAATTGTTCAAACACTATGGCGAAATAAACACTGATCATTTCACTGTAATACAAACAAACATTATTCTCCTGATCACCTACATCCTTGTATTTACTGGTGTTCCTTGTGATTAGAAGATGCCCATTCATCTAATATCACAGATATACCGCTCAATGGTGAGGCCAGTTGCATTGTATGGTACGGAGTGTTGGCCAGCACCTAAAAGTGCTGAGCACTCGCTACATGTCATGGAAAGGCAGATGCTGAGAAGATCGTTAGGCATTTCTCTGCTCAACCACATCAACAACACAACGATCCGACAACTAGCTGGTGTTGCTCCAATCGATGAGAAAATGCAGGAATGGAGGCTTCGTTGGTATGGCCTTGTCGGACGAGCATCGCATGGTTCAGTCATCGGCTCAGCCTATCATCTCGCTCTTGAAGGCCAGAGACACCGTGGGAGACCTAAGCTAAGATGGCCAGACACTATAAACTCAGATCTAAGTTCAAGAAGCCTAAATCCACAGGAAGCGCTTCATCGAAAGAAATAGTGTGCATTGACCCGAAAAGTGGACCCTGTTCCAACGGGAACACTCTAAGAAGAAGAAGAAGAAGAAGAAGACAGGGCGCCAGGGAATGTTCTACGTAGTGCCTACAAGCTGCTGCGAGAGATTACATCACCAGTTACGTTGGCAGCACGGCTGTCGCTTGTATCATAACAAACAGTAAACTTTATACTCACCATGCAGCCATTCATAACATACTGTTGCACTCTTCCAATATTCTTACTATATGCACTGACGATTTCGACAGCCCACAGCCCACACATGTGGGCTTCACCCTATCAAGGACACTGTGCTGCCAACTAAACTAATGATGCCACCTCTCGCAGCTGCACAGAGCCACTGCGGAGAACATTTCCTGGCACCCTGTATAATGATAATGATTAAATAAATATTAATGAAGAAAGGGTGAGTTATTGGTAAATGTTACCGGTGTAACGTGTTTTTCGAGGGGTTTTTATGCCACTGGCATAAGTCAGTAGGAAGCCATTCTATATTTATTTACGCGGCAAATTGTTTAGCCAAGAGAATTTTTCATGTTAATTTATTATTATTATTAATTTATTATAATTATTATTAAGTTATTTTCGGAGCATTTTATAAAAATTATAAGCATACAGATAGGTTTTCTATGTCTTAGAAAACGCTATTAAGCAAATTATTACGAACGACAATATCATAGAAAATTATGTGATTACAGAATTTTACGGAGTTTCGTCAGTTAGGATATTATGAGAGACATGACTCACTGGAAATTCAGATACGGGCTGATTCTTGTCAAGAAGTATTACGCAAGCGGGGTTGCAGCGTCAAGAAAAGGCGGATCGTTGGAACGGAAATCGACTTCATCATCCGCGCGCCGTGTGTATTGAGCCAGAGAAGGGGAAGTAGAGCGTGGGGAGCAGCCAATCAGTGGAGACCACGTAAGCTGGAAGTCGGTACTGAGGTGGGGAGCCGACAGGGGCATATATCGTCCGATGTTCCGTGGAGTGAGGGACAATCTGTGAAAGACTTGACTAGTTCGGTTGGAAGTGTGTGTCGCTCCGATGTTCCGTGGAGTGGAGAACTATCTGTTTAAAACTTAACCAGTTTGGTTGTACGAGGGTATGGCTCCGTTGTTAGGACCATAAAGTCACAAAATCTACAAGTATATCATCAAATATCGATGGAGATGACGACGTCCAGGAGACTGTGGGAAGCACACAGCATCATCCAGTACGAGGGAAATGCTTTGGCAATTTCCAGTGGTAAGCGCGAATGACGCAGAAATACGCAATCTCTCATTTCTCTTTGTTTTATATTTCATATTTCAGTAACTTCATAGCTTGGGAATAAGAGTAAAATCAATAATTTATCAGACTCCGTTTTCACGTAATTTTCTATCTGTAATATTAAAATCGCAACGCTCCAATTTAAATTTTAAACATATTATTATTATTAATTTTGCTATACTTGTTTTATACAATAAATTCAATTCTTTTACAATGCAATCTTTGCTTTCAGTAGGTAGCATTAGATATAGACCAATTCCTTCTCCTGATACAATTGTTTGTTGGGTTAATGATCAAATCATACCACGATCTGAGTGAATAGATTCTTGAAGGTGTTCTACCAGAGCTAGACGTTGTTAAATACAAATTTAGATTTCAGCATTGCGTTGAGGTCTTGGCGCCCATTAAAACAACATAGCTTAGGCAAAGGTAAACAGTTACATTTATCACCCAACAGTTAGGGGCAGCCAAACCGGTACACTTGTCGCTCAATGTGGGGGCTAGCAAAACTGTTACATTTCGTTACCAACGTGGGGCATTAATTAACGTTACACCGGTGAGGAGTATAGCTTATGACTCGTAGCTTTTGTCACATTTTAGCATTTAAACGGGTCAAGTTAATGCATAATATACCAATATAACAACCAGATAGCAATTGATTTTAATATTCTCACATATAATATATTTAATTGCCACCAACTTAATACCATTATAGTCCAAGATATGTTAGACCACTGCCATTTGAAATGTACAAATCGCACACTTTGTACGGCAAGCTGTTTGTTATGGTCCTTTCTGTTGCGAAGTTTTACTAACTACTCATTCAGGAGTTTGGAATATTCAAGAAAGGCCAACCCTCTAGTTCTTATTTCATAAGTTGAACACCTACAAACAAAACCACAATCCGAAATAATAATGAAGATAATAATATTCATTGCCAATGAAAATCAAATGCAGATTCACGGACCAGAAGTTTGCTATGCATAAGCTTCAGTGCCATTTTGACTCTTGGAAGCTCTATTTAAGGATTGTGATTAAAGACAAACGTTCCTCACGCCTTTGTTCTTGCACATAAATATTGCTTAAAGTTTGCTGAATATTAAAAATTCTCATATTTATCACTTAGATGACCACTATCACTGATCACCATGAATATCCGTAAAATTCACCGAGTTCATTTGCTCGACCACACTTCCAAAATCTCTCTCTTGCGCACATCACAAATTCATGTTGAAATATTTCTGCAATATATCACTTACTGTTATTGCAGTAGTCGAAATGTAGAAATGTTCGCAAAGATATACAGCAGTACTATAACAAGATCTGTACTGATTTGGAAGAAGGTTGGTTGGTTCCTCAGTTTAGGGGCTGCGACAACGCGGTCATGTAGCACCGTGTACTTTGGGTGTGTGTAGAATCTGTCTGATAACCGGTGTTAATTGTGATGGCTGTATTAGTGTGTGTATCTGTTTTTTAATTTAAGTACAGACTGCCACTTAGAATTTTTCAAATAGTTCCTACTTTTGCCGCCAAACACCACCGTCAACGACTACTAGGCTTAGTTCAGAACTTCCTACTTTTGCCGCCAAACACCACCGTCAACGACTACTAGGCTTAGTTCAGAACTTAGCTACTAGACGCCACTGCAGTCGGCTCTTGGCAACGAACGTAGAAGCCTAAGAGCGTTGTTTATATTCTTAACCTAACCAATTTAGCTTCACACAGGTGTAATTAGTGGAAGGTTCTTTAACATGCCATAAATCTATGACATGGGACCGCTGGCTTTACTTCCCCTCCGAAGGAAGGCATTCTGAGGGATTTTTAACGCTCTTAAAAAATCCGACGGCTTCGGCCGGGTTTGAACCCGCTATCTTGGACATAGAAGCTCAGCATGCTACCAACTCCGCCACCGAAGCCGCCTTTGGAAGAAGAAAATAAAAAAGGTAACATGAAAGGTCTTTCAACATATTATTTCCACTTTAAGAAAGAAGTTTCAGGATGTTAATGGTAATACGATTAATGATGGTGAAGGGATTAAACAAATGGAAAGATTATACAGAGGACTTGTATAGTCTTAGAGCAGGGCCATCCAGTCATTACGCTCCGAGAGCGCGTTCGAGGAGCACTGGACAGTCAGACTAGCGTTCCTTCCCTACCACCACTACACCGTGGCAGCGAGGAGACGGACGATTTTCGGACCGCGCTGACTACTAAACGAACGCAAAGTAATGTTAAGTAAAGAATATTGTGACTTATTCTAAACTGAAATATGAACATATTAGAGAGGAAAATTCAACAACGTTTTCCAATATCAACTGATAGTACTGACTTTGAGTGACTCTTGCTCTTTTATAAGCTACAGAAAAATGAAATATCCCATTCTGCTTTAAAGGCTTCTGCTTCACCACTCCATTCTTTTTAGGCTATTTACATTTTATGAAAAAAATAGGCTTATGAGATCACCTATTGCCCGTGTATGTGTGCGCGCACGCATACGTGTGTACCCCGTCCCTAATAACTTCGAAACTGCTGGAGCGATTTCAATGAAACTCGGTAAGGTCGTAGCACCATTTCCGCCGAACCCGAACGTACCCTTCAAATTTTATTTCATCTCGCCAATCCAACATGGCGGCTGTGCGAAATATTTCACCAGCATTCTATATCACCAAAACTATTACTGTTATCACCCTGAAATTTTGGACGGTGATAAACGACACTACTAGATGTTCACCTGTGAGACTCTTAAAAACCTGTAAAATACAAAACGAACATGGTGGCCAAGCGAAGGTGAAACATTTTAATAGACTTTTCTCGCTATTTAACCATCCAAATGCAATTAAGCTTGGTACAGCAAATGTCTGAACACATTTCAATGCACTGGCATCTAATTTACTTCAATTGTCTACATAACCTCAAGTTGGCGGCTTTGCGAAATATTTTACACCGGCATTCTATATCTCCGAAACTATTGCTGATATCACCCTGAAATTTTGTAAGGTGATAATGGGTACTACTAGAAGTTAAGCTATGAGACTTCCAAAAACCTGTAAAACACAAAACGAATATGGCGGCCAAGTGAATGTGAAACATTTTAATAGACTTTTCTCGCTATTTAACGATCTGAGCGCAGTGACATTTGGTACAGTAAATGTTAATACACATTGTAATGCTCTGGCATCTAATTTAGTTCAATTGTTCACATAACCTCAAGATGGCAGCTGTGTGTAATTTTAAAGTTAGGTTTTTATTTCTTGTGTATTAATCATGCGATCGAAGTGAACGTTTAAATAATGAACCTACGCAAAAATCGTCATCTAACAGTACATAACTGTATGGCCTACATATATAAAAATCCAACATGGCGACCAACCAAAATATTTAGGTGGTTCTCAATATCTACGAATCTATGACAGCAATCAAACTGAAATGTTGTATGTTGATAGATGCAATTAAAAAAAGTAGGATATATGGAAATGGGCTGTATTGTTCTTCACTGAACTACTTGTTTGTATGATGTTCAGTCATGGCCACTGTGAAACTGATTTACTTACACGCTGTCAATAAAGGGCATTGGACTAGACTAGCAACTGATGGATCAGCTGCTCACTTCAGCGCGGCGGGCAGCCCATGCACTCAGCCAGCCAAGTTCCCCCCACCACTTCTGAAACTACTTTCCACCAAAATGCTCGGAGCACTGGCCTAGAGCGCGGCCGGAGCGCTCGGGGAACGCTGTTTGGATAGCCTTGGTCTAGAGATAAGAAGTGACGACTCATTACAACAGGCAAATTTTGATCTAGAACCTCCTGTGTTAGAAGATGAAGTCAGAATAGCTTTCAAGTCATTGGCACAAAACAAGGCCTCAGGAACTGATGGAATTCCAGCTGAAATATGGCAAGCAACAGAAGAAACATCTGTTAAAGTTTTAACTGTAATATGTCAACAGATTTGGAAAACATTCACTTGACCCTCAGATTGGAAACGATTCATCTTTATTCCTATACACAAAAAGGGAGACCTGTTGGACTGCTCCAACTATTTGGCATATTATTTGAATAGTTGATTTGCTCCAACTATCGCACAATTGCTCTGATACCACATGCCAGCAAGGTGATGTTGAAAATTATACAACGGAGATTAGAACCATACATGGAGTGTGAAATGTCTGCTACTCAAGCTGGTTTTAGGAAAGGTAGAGGAACCAGAGACATCATTAGTGATGTACGTTGGATGATGGAAACAGCAAAGGAATACCAGAAGGAGCTGTACATGTGCTTTATAGATTACAGGAAGGCCTTTGATAGTGTAAATCATGCGAAGATGTGGAATGTACTTAGACCGTTGAGCATACCTGAACATCTCATTGCCCTGATGCATAACCTATATTTGGTGGCATAGTTGGTAGCATGCTGAACTGCTGTGCCCAAGATAGCGGGTTGAAACCCGGCCGAAGTCGTCGGATTTTTTAAGCAAGCCAGTAGTGGATATCATATTTGCTTTCAAACCAGGAACAGGCCTCTGATAGGACGGATGCAAACGACGACGACCCGGATATGCTAATGGACTACGAGTTGGGACATTAAACATACAGACACTGACAGGAAAAGTGGAGGAGAGTGTAGATGTGTTGGAGAGAAGAAAACTGGATGTACTGGGCTTGGCAGAAACAAGATGGAAAGGAGAAGGTCGCAGAGAACTGAGGAAAGGGTACCGGTTGTACTGGAGTGGGAACAGTGAAGGAAGGAGCAGCGGAGTAGGAGTAGTTGTGAGAGATGGAATGAAGGAAGAGGTAAAGGGAATAAGTGACATGATCATGAAGATCAGAGTAGCTGTAAAGGGAAGAAGCCTGGAGATAGCCCAGGTATATGCCCCTCAAGTTGGATGTACAGCTCAAGAGAAGGAAGACTTTGAGGAGGAGCTACAACAGCAGTTGAATGGGCAGAGCATCATTGTCATGGGAGATTTGAATGTACATGTAGGAAGTGAAAGGCAAGGATAAGAAAATATATTGGGAGCAGAAGGATGGGGTAGCAGGAATGAAGAAGGGAGAAAGTTGCTGGATTTTTGCAAGAGAAACGGTTTAGTGGTAGGCAACTCCTGGTTCCGGAAGAAAGAAAGCCACAAGGTAACGTGGTGCAGCAGTGATTTAATAAAGAAATCTTTGGTAGATTACATGCTGTACGACTGGGAAATGAAGAGAAGTGTCAGAGATATAAAGGTAATACCATCAGAGGCCTTAGATAGCGACCACAGAATACTTGTAATGAACCTGGGAGTTGTTAAAGATAGCAAGAGGACAGAGTACCAGGAAAGGAGAATCAAAGTATGGAAACTCAAGGAAAAGGAAGTCAAGGAAGAATTCCAGAAGATAATAAGGGAAAGGATGCCAACAGACTATCCTAAAACAGGGGAAGAGGAATGGAAGCAATTCAAAAACACAATGGTGGAAGCTGCAGTGGCAGTATGTAGAAGAACAAGCAACAGAAAGCGGTGTAAAGAGACACCATGGTGGAATGAGAGAGTAAAAGAAGCTGTGGGAAGGAAGAACAAGGCTTTCAGAGTGTGGTTCCAGGAAAGAACTGATCTGACAAAGGAAGATTATAAGATAAAGAAGAAAGAAGCAAACAAGATTGTCGCAGAGGAGAGGAAGAAGTGGATGGTAAAGTGGACAGAGATGATGGAGGAAGACAGCGGAGGAAATAAGAAAGTACTTTATGGGATGGTCAAAAGTAAGAGAAGAGGTCTGCGAGAGGAAGTGGTAATGATGGACAAAAACGGAAATGAGGTACACAACAAAGAGGCACTCAAGACAGTGTGGAAAGAGTACTTTGAGGATTTGCTGAATCCAAATGGTCATAGGGAGGAAGACAATGTATTGGAAGATGGAGAAGACAACACAGGAATGGAAAAGGACCTGACTTGGAGAGAACTGGAAATGGCTATAGACAAGATGAAAGGAGGAAGGGCACCAGGTGTGGATGAAGTGAGTGTTGAAATGGTGAAGGCAGCAGGGGAGGTTGGGAAACAGTGGCTGTACCGTGTGATGAGGGTGATATGGAAGGAGAAAAAGACCCCAGAAGATTGGAAGAAAGGATTAATTGTCCCAATATTTAAGAAAGGAAGCAGAAAGGAGTGCAGAAATTACAGGGGAGTCACACTCATACCTCACTGTGCCAAGATATATGAAAAGATATTAGAAAGTAGAATACGAGCCAAAGTGGAGAGAAAATTGAGAGAGGAGCAGTATTGATTCAGACCTGGGAGATCAACAGTGGATCTCATATTTTCAGTGAGACAGCTCCAGGAACACCACTACGAATTTGGAGAGGATCTGCTGATGGCCTTCCTGGACATCGAAAAGGCCTATGATAGTGTGTGTAGGGAGAAGGTTTGGAAAGCAATGGAAAACATGGGAGTGGAAAAAGAGACTGAGGCAGAGTGAAGGAGATGTATTGTGGAAGTGTGAGTTGTGTGAAAGTTGGAGGGGAAAGAACAGACTGGTTCAGACAAATGAGTGGCCTGAAACAGGGTAGTGCGCTGTCACCCCTTCTCTTTATTGTGGTTATGGACGAGGTAATGACACGGATAGCAGGAAAGATAGGAGAAGATAAGATGAAAGCAATGGTGTTTGCAGATGATCTCATGGTCTGGAGAAACAAGGAGGAGGAAATTCAGGAGCAACTGAAGGCTTGGGAAGAAACAGTGGGAGAGTACGGATGGAAGTTCAACATCAGTAAATGTGAAATCCTGTTAACGACCAGGAAAAAGGACAGACCAATGAGTGGGATAACACTTGGAGGTGGACAGCTGAAGAAGGTGGAAAGTCTCAAGTACTTGGGAAGTAGAGTGGAGGAAAATGGGAGAAATGACAAAGAGATTACGGAACGTGGCAGACAGGCAGAATCATTTCTGAGAAGCATTAGGAGCTTAGTGTGGAATAAAGATGTCCCACAAAAAAGCAAGGAAGTGTTATACAGAAGCTACTATATCCCGATACTGACCTATGGTTCAGAAACGTGGACAATGAAGAAAAGAGACATAAGCAGAATACAGGCAGGTGAAATGAAGTTCCTGCGAAGTAGGATCGGAGTAACAAGAAGAGACAGGGTGAGGAATGAAAAGGTCAGGGAAATGGTGAAAGAGGAGCCCTTTCAAGGTAGGATTGAGACATCAAGACTGAGGTGGTATGGACACTTAAAGAGAATGGATGAGAAGAAGATTCCCAAGAGGATACATGAGATGCAGATGCAGAAGAAACGACCAAGGGGAAGACCAAGAGATAGATGGCTGAAAGGAGTGGAGGAATGTGTCAAGAAGAGAGGCGAGGACTGGACCAGAGTGACAGCGGAGAGGTGGTGGGAAGAAAGAACTAAGTGGCGAGGCTTATGTTCCGAACAGACCCAGCCTGGGGCTGGGAACTGTACAAGATGATGATGATGAACAATCCGTCAGTATGCCTTCCTTCGGAGGGGAAGTAAAGCCGGCGCTCTCATGTCATGTATGTTATGGCATGTAAAAGATCCTTCCATAGACTAAACTTGTGTGGAGCTAAATTTCCAGGTTAGATTTCGTTGGAACGCTCTATCAAAGTTCCAACCTTCACCACTAGGTTTCATTGACATCTGGTAGCAAAAGTTGTAACTACTTGAAATTGAACGGAATGTGTAGCTCACCCTCTAGGTGTCCGCTGGAAGCAGCTACAGACTCTGGCGAGCCGAACATGTCCTCGGACACTCCCGGTATTAAAAGCCATACGATAAATAAATAAATAACCTATATTTGGGACAAGAAGCCAATGTTAAAACCAAGGTTGGCAAAATAGCAGTTTTTTCCACAAAAAAAAAACACATTAAAACAGTTTTTTTTTATTTTAAACAGTTTTTTGTTTTGTTTTAAACAGTTTTTTTTTAAAATTCTGAACATGTTTTAAACAGTGTAATAAAATGCTGTACTTTTAATACTGAAATATAAATACTTTTGAGATCATCTTGACCAGAGTTGTATGGTAAGTAATAAACCAATGTTTACAACTGAAACTCAGCCAGCAGGGAAATTTAGTTACCAGCTAGGAATTTTGGCTGCCATGTTCGAAGTTTTGTCACTGACAATGCTGCCAATATGGGGAAAATGAGGGATGAATTGGCAAAAAAAGATATCAAAGAAGTGATAACTTATGGTTGTTCAGCTCACCTGCTTAATCTGTTAGCACATGACTTGGAGGTGGTTGGCATTACAGAACATGTTAAACTAATTATTAAATACTGGTACTTCTGGAAACTCACTTTGCAGCAGCCAAGTACAAACAGGCTGGCGGAACAGCTCTTGCTCTTCCTACGGATGTACGCTGGAATTCTTTAGCTGACCCTATAGAGTCCTATTTGGGTAACTGGCATATTATTGTCAAAGTCTGCACTAAAAATCGAAGTGCCATTGAACCAATTATAAGTGCAAAGGTAAATGATATCAATATGAAACAAAATGTTCAAGACTATCTCAAAAAACTTAAGTCTGCATCAGTCTCATTAGATAAGATGCAGCGTGATGACTGTACCATTGGGAAAGCTGTAGAGGTTTGTCTTGACCTGCTCAATTTTTTCAAAAATGAAAACAGTCCCAGTAACTTAAAGAAATTCATGAAACGATTTAACACAGCTGTAACTGATACCCATCTCCTTGCCAATCTCATGGATCCACACTATCAAGGACAGAGACTGAGTGAAGAACAATATCATTCTGCTATGGAGTATGTTGAAGCTTACCACCCATATGCAATGCCTGACCTAATTAAGTACAAAGCAAAATATTCACTCTTCAAGGAATACCTGTTTGGTCCTGCAATACTAAAAGAAATTAAACCCCTGACATGGTGGGTGGCACTGCAGAATAACGTTCATCACACAACTTCAGGCCTAGCACATCAGCTGCATAGTGCAGTTGCTTCATCACCTGGGATAGAACGTCTTTTCACCACTTTTGGGTTTGTGCATAGCAAAGTCTGAACTCGACAAGAAACCTGTTGAATAAAGACAAAATGGCAGTGACATTTGGATTTATAATATTTTAAATACATCCCTATATTTTCTGATGGATTTTCGCTTGCAAAAATTTTTAACAAGGACATCAAAACCATTACAAAATCACTCTATAAACCTTATATTATTACGTAAAACTTTCAGTAGAAGGCAGAGAAGACCACTGTACTCTATTGTATTGCAAAAAACAAAACAAACAAAATCTTCTAAAGAAACATATTTTAGACGGTTGTTTGAAGCATTGAGTTTAAAACTAATTTTAAACAATGTGCATTGTTTTAAACAGTTTTAAACACGCTGTTTAAAACATGTTGTTTTAAACATGCCAACCCTGGTTAAAACCGGACATGGTGAAACAGAGTGGTTCCCTATTAGTAGAGGTGTGCGACAAGGCTGTATACTTTCGCCTTACTTATTCAATCTGTATGCTGAGTACATCATGAGGAAATCTGGATTGGATGAGTCACGTCATGGTTTTAAGATTGGTGGATTGAATATAAACAACTTGAGGTATGTAGATGACACCACTCTGGTTGCTGAAAGGAAGGAAGAGCTCGAGGATATCATTATGAAAGTTAAAGAACAGAGTGAAACCATGGGCTTGTACTTGAATATCAACCAGACAAAACTAATGCCATCAGGTTTACCATCAAACATTTTGATAGATAATAAGTTAATCACAAGGTGAATAGTTTCCGTTTGTTGGGATCAACCATTAGTAGTAGTGGCACATGTAGTCAAGAGATTCGCCGAAGACTTGCCCTAGGAAGAGCAGCTTTTAAAGGCTTGGATAAGATCTTCAAGTATTCAGATGTATCTTTGCCTACTAAAATTAGAATGGTTAAGGCACTAGTCTTTCCCATAGCTACATAATGGTTGCGAAAGCTGGACCATAAGGAAACGAGATAGGAAGTATATTGATGCTTTTGAGCTTTGGTGTTGGAGAAGGATACTGTGTATTCCTTGGACAGCCAAGAAAACAAATGTATGGGTAATTCAAAAAATCAAACCAGATCTGTCTTTTGAAGCATTGATAACAAGATTACAGCTGTCATATTTTGGACACATTATGAGTCGTTCTGATTCATTGGAAAAGACGATTATGCTAGGAAAGGTGGAAGGGTCTCGGAGACAAGGGTGGCCGGCATTGAGATGGATCGACTCCATCAAATCCAACATGAATAGGTCAGAGAAGGATCTGAAGTATATGGCTGAAGACCAAATCATATGGAGACAGTCCATCCAGGCAGTCGCTAGGAGTCGACGCTGACTTGATGGCACCTGATCATCATCATCAGTCGAATACATTGTAATGTTATAATTATTTTATTTCTATGTCCTTTCATTGCGTTTTCAAATTATTATGAAGTTCAAATGACTGGGACTCAAATATACAGTATTATCAGTGTGGGATATCCACATATTTCATTGGACTTACCCTCAGAATATCTATTATCCTTCCTTCGGAGGGGAAGTAAAGCCGGCGGTCCCATGTCATAGATTTGTGGCATGTTAAAGAACCTTCCACTAATTACACCTGTGTGAAGCTAAATTGTATAGGTCATCATCTTCCTTCCAAGTATTGGGCCAAATGTCCCGTTACGGTCTTGCACTTTCCCTCCATCTCTTCATCGGACGTCCTATCGATCTATTTCCCCGTGGCTGGTAGAGAAGGATCTCCTTTGGTAATCTTCCAGGTTCCATCCTTTGGACATGACGCTTCCAGTTCTCTTGGTAGTCACAAATGTATGTAGTTATTGGTTTCACGTTTAGTTCCTTCAGCACATCCTCGTTTCTCTTATGATCCCATTTAGTATAGCCTGCTGTTCGGCGCATAAAGGTCATTTCACGTGCTGTGAGTCTGGAGATGTCCTGAGATCTTATTGTCCATGCCTCGCTGCCATAGCACAGGATTGGTCTGGCTAATGTGTTATACAAACGCAAGCGTGTATGCCTTTGGACAAGAGATGGCTTCATGACGTGATTGATGATTCCTGTTGTTCTGGTATAATTAGTTATTTTTGCAGTTATGTCTCGTTCTTCTTGAAAAGATAAATTATATCCTAAATACTTGAATACGTTAACTCTTTCTAAAATTTTACCATCCAGACAAATTTTACTGGGGATAGGGTCCTTACCTTTAAAGGCCATTACTTTAGTCTTTTCAGTAGAAATGCACATGCTGAATGTTGATGCCACTTTCTGGAGGTTGAATACTGACCACTGCAGATCATCTTCAGATGCTGCTACCAATGCAACATCATCAGCAAATAGTATAGCATCTAATTTCTTAGATGCCTGCTGATAGGTATTGAACCATGCCTTTCACACCTCCATTCCTTTATTATAGCATCCATGTAGATTATGAATAGCAATGGAGAGAGTCCACAGCCTTGTCTTACCCCTCTGCTGATTGGCTTCCACTTGGACTTATGATTACTTAACCTTACTGCAATAAGAGTACCACTATACATGTTGTGAATGTTATCAATTAACTGTTGGGGGACACAATCCCTGGCCAGTATGTCAATAAGTCTGTTTCTGTCAACAAAATCAAAGGCTTTCTTAAAATCTACAAATGATTATGTGTGTTTCCAAATTGAACTCCCTGCGTTTTTCGATCAAAATTTTTAACGTGAAGTAGGCATCTGCACATGTGCGACCTTTTCTAAACCCATGTTGTTCATTCCCTATCACGTCAGAGTAATGTTTCAGTAATTTTTCTTTAACAATAATTGCAATTTTTTTAAATCCAGAGTTAAGTATACTTATTCCTCTATAATTTTCCAAATCTTTAATATTTCCCTTCTTATGAAGAGGAACTACAGGGTCCGGCAAAAAAACCTCCCCGGTTTGAGCAAGCCACCGCGTGAGTTGTAGTGGGGGTAGAGATGTGGAGGGGGTATTGTTCCGTAGCGGCGTACGTGCCATTTTCAGTGTTCGCCATGGCTTGGCTCAGTGAGCATCGGGCGTTTGTTGTGGAGGAGTTTATTAAAAATGGCGGTTCTGTGATTTCGACTCAACGAGCGTTTCGGATTCGATTCGAACTTGGCCGACGTGATAGTGTTCCTGACGCGAAAACGATTAGACTGTGGGTGTCAAACTTTAGGCAAACAGGGTCAGCACTAAAAAGAAAGCCAACTGGCCGACCTCGTACTGCAATAACACCGGAGAATGTGGCGCGAGTGAGAACCTCCATCCAACAGTCTCCAAAGCGTTCAGCGGTTAAACATGCAGTTGCCCTGTGATTGTCAGAAAGGAGTGTAAGGAGAATTCTGCATAAAGAACTTCATCTGCATCCCTACAAAATAATGGTTGCCCAAAAGTTGTTTGAAGCAGATTATGAAACTCGCAGGGCTGCATGTGATGACATTTTGCAGAACATTCCCCCAGATGCTGTCTTCATTTCTTCTGATGAAGCCCACTTCCACTTGTGTGGAACTGTTAACAAACAGAATTTCCGCTACTGGGCTGCAGAAAATTCTACGGAACTCCACCAACAACCACTACACAGCCCAAAAGTCACAGTTTGGTGTGCCGTTGCGGAATTTGGTGTGTGGGGACCGTACTTTTTTGAAGAGAAGATGGACAAACAGTAACGGTCAATGCCGATCGCTATTGTCACATGATAGAGACATTTCTCCGACCCAAGATCAACCAGTTTGTTTTAGACCATGAGGAAGAAGAAGTTTGGTTCCAACAGGACGGAGCCACAGCTCACACTGCTCGGTGGTCCATGGGAATGTTAAGAGAGTTGTTCCCTGGACGTCTTGTTTCTTCAAGATGAGACATTTCCTGGCCCCCAAGGTCACCCTACTTATCACCTTGTGATTTCTTTCTGTGGGGCTACCTAAAGGCTGAAGTGTACAAACATCGCCCCAGAACTCTGCAAGAACTAAAAGATGCCATTAGGCAGGAAGTGGCAGCCATTCCAAGGGAAGTTACACGAAGAACTATGGACAACTTCAGGGAAAGACTTCGTGAATGTCTTAACAATGGGGGACATCATTTATCGGACATAATTTTCAAAACCAAATAAAGTGTACTAAGTGATGTCAAATGGCATCATATAGGCTATTCACAAATATAAGTAATTGTTCTGTATGTTTCTTATTCTTTTTGCAAATGCCTATTGAAATCAGGGAGGTTTTTTTGCCGGACCCTGTACTATTGCCTTTTGCCAATCTTCTGGAGGCCTGTTACCCGTCCAGATTAAATTCAATAATCTGAGTAATCTTTTCTTGAAGGCATCGCCTGAATATTTCAACATTTCTGCATTTATTGAATCTTCTCCAGGTGTTTTCCCATTTCGAAGTTTCCTCAAGACCTGTTCTAATTCTTCGAGTGTAATATTTTCCGAAGACTTGTTGTTAGATGTTTGTAAAACAAGTTGTTCAATATTTGGACTCAACCAAAGGCTCTGAAAATACTCAAGCCATTCTTTGTGAGATATTGCATTAATTTTTACATCTTCTTTTACTTCCCTATTTAGTTTTTTCAAAATTTTATAGGTTTGTGGTTGTGGTCTCCAGGTACGAGACAAAGTTTTCCCAACTTTCCCTGTGTTTCTTTCGAACTTCTCTTTTTGCTATTGCTCTCTTATGATGGTATTCAATTTTATCTTCTAATTTACCAGTTGACAGAAACTTTTTATATGAATTTCTTTTTTCGGAGATTACTTTTGCAATTTCTTCGTCCCAAATTCTTAAACCCTTTTTCTTTTGCCATCTTCTTTTTTCTCCCAAACTTTCAAATGCTGACTGTTTTAGAGCTGAATTCAAATTGGACCACTCGTCTTCCACATCGTCAGCAAGTTGAATCATTTGAATGTGATTATCAAGCCTGTTTTGGTATAGCCATTTTATACTGGGATCATTTAAAAGGTTAACCTTATATAACGTTTCGTTTTCCTGTGTTCTTTGTTTCTTTTTCTTGAACCACCGTGGTTTTAAACGAATAGGAGCAACTAATAAATAGTGGTCTGTTTCCAATTCAGGTCCTCGATAAACTCTTGTATCCAACAACATTCTTAGGTTTCTACGTTCGTTGCCAAGAGCCGACTGTGGTGGAGTCTAGTAGCCAAGTTCTGAACTTGGCCTAGTAGTCGTTGACGATGGCACTTGAAGGCAAAAGTAGGAACTATTTGAAAAATTCTAAGTTGCAGTCTGTACTTAAATTAAAAAACAGATAACACACACTAATACAGTCATCACAATTAACACCGGTTATCGGACAGATTCTACACACACCCAAAGTACACAGGAATATATATGACCGCATTGTCGCAGCCCCTAAACTTAAGAACCAACCAACTATCTATTATTTATTGTATGTTTCGTAATTGGAAAGAAAAAAAAAGGCTGATAAAATATATACCGTATATATTGTTGTTTAGGGGCGTGGTGGCGCAGCAGTTACGCTGTTGGCCTCTCACCACGGCGGACCGGGTTCGATTCCCGGTCAATACATGTGAGATTTTCAAAGTGAAATGCCATGTCCTGTGGTTCGGATTCCACGTAAAAAGGAGGTCCCGTGGCTTATGATCTCGAGATTTATGGTCACGTTAAACTACAATCTTCCTTATATTGTTGTTTGTTTAGTGTTCAGATTTTTGACTGGTTTGATGCAGCAGTCCACACCTCCCTGTCCTGAGCTAATCGTTTCATCTCCACATACAGTAGCTACCACACCTTAAATCTGAAGCAATCTGTTGAACATATTCTAACCTTGGTCTACTCCTACAGTTCTTGTCCTCGACCCTTCTTTCATAACAAAGTTTGCTATTCCTGGGTGTCTTAGTATGTGAGGCGCGGCAGTGGTGCAGTGGTCAAGCTGTTTGTTTCCCACCAAGGTAGACTGGGTTCGATTCCCTGCCAATTTATGTGAGATTTTCGAAGTGAAATGCCATGTCCTGTGATTTGGATTCCAAGTAAAATGGTGGTCCTATGGTTCATGACAATAACAAAAATACCAAGTTTCTGCCTAATCAACACAATTTGATGCTATATTATCGTCTCATGGGTGCATGTTTCGGAATTTCTAATAATTCCTTCTTCAGCCCTTAGCATTTATGTTAAGAAACACCATTCCACAGACAAAATTGACCTCATCAATGTCAAAACACAACTATACATTGATATTAAAACACTTAAAAACTATTAAAATTACATATTGATTTGTATGACCCCTTCTTTGATACCCATTAAGATGATTCGGAATTAGTCTATGTTTTTTACATTTCTTGAGGAAATCAATATGTAATTTTAATAGTTTTTAGGTATTTTAATATCAATGTATAGTTGTGTTTTGACATTGACGAGGTCAATTTTGTCTGTGGAATGGTGTTTCTTAACATAAATGTAAAGGGCCGAAGAAGGAATTATTCGAAATTCCGAAACATGTACCCATGAGACGATAATATAACATCAAATTGTGTTGATTAGGCGGAAACTTTGTATTTTTGTTATTGTCATTTCTAAACGGCAGCACGGAACCTGCAATGAATTCTTCTTCGAACAAACTCAAGGCAAGCCAAGCCAACAGGTTGAAATTTAAATATAAAGATCTGAAGTTGAAGTTATCAAACATCATAAAAGACATTGATTTCCTCAAGAAATGTAAAACACAAAGACTAATTCCGAATCATCTTAAAGGGTATCAAAGAAGGGGTCATTCAAATCAATATGTAATTTTAATAGTTTTTAAGTGTTTTAATATCAATGTATAGTTGTGTTTTGACATTGACGAGGTCAGTTTTGTCTGTGGAATGGTGTTTCTTAACATAAATGTAAAGGGCTGAAAAGGAATTATTAGAAATACCGAAACATGTACCCATGAGACGATAATATAGCATCATACTGTGTTTATTAGGCGGAAACTTTGTATTTTTGTTATTGTCATTTCTAAACGTCAACACGGAACCTGCAATGAATTCTTCTTCGAACAAACTCAAGGCAAGCCAAGCCAACAGGTTGAAATTTAAATATAAAGATCTGAAGTTCATCATCATCATCATCTTGCACAGTTTCCAGCCACTGGCCGGGTCTGTTTGGAACACACGCCTCTCCAATGTCTTCTGTCTTCCCACCATCTCTCAGCCTCCACCCTTGTCCAGTCTTATCCTCTCTTCTTCACGCTTTCTTCCACCCCTTTCAGCCACCTGTCTCTCGGTCTTCCTCTCGGTCTCTTTCCTTTCCACTTCGTCTCGTGTACTCTCCTGGGTATCCTCTTCTCCTCCATTCGTTTTACATGTCCATACCATCTAAGTCTAGATTTCTCTATACCATCCTGTAATGGTTCCTCCTTCATTAATTCTCTGGTCCTCTCATTTCTTATTCTGTCCATCTTTGTAGCTCCAATACTGCTTCTCAAGAACCTCATCTCCCTGGCCTGTATTTTGCTCTTCTCCCTTCCTTTCATAACCCAGGTCTCCGAGGCATACGCCAGGATAGGGACATAGTATGTCCGATATATGATCTTTTTGCTGTTCTGAGGGACATCCTTGCTCCATAACATGCTTCTCACACTCCTCCGAAATGCTTCTGCCTGCCTCCCCCGCTCATTTATTTCTCTATCGTTTCTTCCATTATCTTGTATCAGGCTTCCCAAATACTTGAAACTCTCCACTTTCTTCAGCTGTTCCCCATCAATTGTTATTCCCGTTGTGGTTCTTTCCTTCTTCCTTGTTGTGATCACCATCTCACTCTTATTTATGCTAAATTTCATCCCATATCCTTTTATTATTCCTTCCCACACGTCCAACTGTTCCTGTACCACCTCCTTGTTTCCCCAAATCATCAAATCATCTGCGAACACCATTGCTTTCATCTTTCCTTCCCCCATTACTTGTGCCACTCGGGTCATTATGTCATCCATCACCACAATGAAAAGTAACGGTGACAGTGCACTTCCTTGTTTCAGGCCGTTTCTCTGTTCCAACCAGTCTGATCTCTCTCCTCCCACTTTCACACAGGTCATGCTTCCCTTGTACATCTCCTTTATCCTCTTTATAGTCCATTACTCGACTCCTCTACCCTCCAGGGACTTCGATACTTTGTTTCTGCATACACTGTCATATGCTTTCTCAATGGGAAGGCCATCAGTAGATCTGTTCCATACTCATAGTGCTTACAGCAAAAATCAAATCCACTGTAGACCTTCCTGCTCTGAAGCCATGTTGTTCTTCCCTCATCCCTCCTTCTATCCTTGTCCTAATTCTCTTTTCCAAAACTTTCACGAATATCTTTGCACAATGACTCATCAGTGTTATTCCCCGATAGTTTCTGCAATCTGTTCTACTACCTTTCTTGAAGATCGGGACAATTATTCCTTTTTTCCAGTTGTCTTTCACTTTCCCGTCTTAATTGGCCCTTGTCTCATCTTTCCTGATACCCTCCTTCTGTGAGGGGTCAGCCTTCTTTTTCTTTTCCTTTTACCTCCTGCCTTGTGCTCAAGGCCCTTAAGGAGGCAGGGTGTATGTAGCCCCACCACTTCTGGTGCACCGTAGATAATGCTACGCCCTCAGGGGCTCACGGCTGGTGAGTTCGGGAGTTAGCGACCCCGAGGGATTCCTGAGCTGGGTCCGTTTTTCCCTTTTGTCCCTTACCTTTGGGGCGGACCTTCTCCTCTCTCCCCTCTCCTCTCCTCTCCTCTTTTCATTATATTTACTTTTCTCTTTAAGATTCCCGCACTGTTTTTGTTACTTGGTTCACCGTGTATCTAAATTCCCTTCTAGCGATTTTTTAAAGGCATTTTTAATCTACGTTGCTTTTTGTATGTTTTTTCGATCTAAATTACATCTCGCGATTGTTTTCAACCTCAATTGCATTTTGTAAAGATTGACAATCTAAATTG
This sequence comes from Meconema thalassinum, assembly GCA_946902985.2. Lineage (NCBI taxonomy): Eukaryota > Metazoa > Arthropoda > Insecta > Orthoptera > Tettigoniidae > Meconema > Meconema thalassinum. Next base: position 1,217,962,778 of record OX336388.2, read on the forward strand.
CTTTTTAGTAAGTCTTTCAATATGGTGGAGCGACCTTTGTGAGTATTTTGAATTTCAATTGCTTTTTGTAAGTATTTTCAACCAAAACCGCATTTCGCACGAATTTTGAATCTAAATTGCATTTTGATTGGCAGGCATTTTGCACATATTTTGATTCTCAATTGCATTTTGTGGATATTTTGAATCTAAATTACATTTTGTCAAGTATTTTCAATCTAAATTGCATTTTGTAAGTATTGTCAATCCACATGAGTCGTTTGAATCTACCATACATTTTGTAAGCATTTTCAATTTGAATTGCATTTTGTAAGTATTTTGAATTCCAATTGCACTTTGTGAGTATTTTGAATCTGAACCGGCTTTTTTTTTTTTTTTTCAATCTAACTTGCATTGTGTATTTTCAATTTCAATTGCATTTTGTAGGTATTTTGAACCTCAATTGCATTTTGTACGTATTTTCGATCTCATTTGCATTTTGTAAGTATTTTGAATTTCAGTTGCATTTTGTAAGTATTTCGACGCTACATTGCATTTTGTACGTATTTTGAATCTCGCCTACGTCTTGTGGGTCTTTTTTCAATCTATTATTTTTGTGCAACTTTTCGTTCTAAATTCCCTTTTGTAAGACCCTATTGTGAGTTGTTTCCATCTGAGTTCCTTTTTGTACGTATTTTCCGTCTCAGATAATTTTGTTCTCGTTTCCATTTCATTCTCATTTTCGCTATCACCCAGATCATTAGGGGCCGATAACCTCGATGTTAGGCCCCTTAAAACAACAATTATCATCATCAACATTTTTTCCAGTCCTCTGGGGTCTTCCTTTCCTTCCATGCTGTCCTCATCACTCGGTACAACCACTGTATTCCCACCTCTCCTGCTGCTCTCACCATCTCCACACTCAACTCATCCATACCCGGTGCCTTCCCTCCTTTCATCTTGTTCACTGCATCTTCCACTTCTTTCCATGTAAAGTCCTTTTCTGTTTGCAGTTCATCTTCCTCTTCCCCGATTTCTTCCTCCTCACCATCTTTTCCATTTGGGTTCAGAAGTTCTTCAAAATATTATTTCCACATTTTCTTCAGTTCTTCCCTATTTTCTATCTCTTGTCCCCTTTTGTTCACCATTCAAACATAATCCGTAGGATCCTTCCGCCTCTTATTTTCTACCATCCCTTACAGGACCTTTTTTGTACCTTCACTATCCTCCTCCATCATCTTTGTCCACTCTTCCATCCACTTTCTTCTCTCCTCAGTCACTACTCTCTTCGCCTCCTTCTTTCTTTCCTGGTACTCTTCCCTTGTCTCTACCGTCCTATTTTGATACCACCTCCTAAAGGCTCTATTCTTTTCCCTTACTATATCTTTTGTCTTCTCATTCCACCATGATGTTTCCTTCCTCCTCTTCTTACTACTTGTCCTCCCACATACTGCTTCTGCTGCACCTACTAGTGTCTTCTTAAATCTAGCCCATTCCTCTTCCACCCCTCTTTCTTCATCTGTTGGAATTCCTTCCTTTACCATTTTGAGGTACTCGACCCTTCTATCCCCTTCTTTCAGTTTCCATAGCCTTATACGTCTTTCCTGGTTCTCAGTCCCTTTCTTCTCCTTACTCCCTCTCAGGTTCATTACCAGCAATCGATGGTCGCTATCCAGGTTCTCCGATGGTATAACCTTGATATCCGTGATGTTCTTATTTAGTTCTTTCTCATACAGTATATAGTCGACCACCGACTTCCTGGTCAAGTCATCACTGTACCATGTGATTGTGTGGCTCTCTCTTTTCTTAAGTGTAAGAGAGGGCCACGAGCCCTAACTTCGCCACTGCAAAAGACATAAATAAATAAATAAATAAATAAACCAGGAGTTCCCAACTAGCAGGCTGTTCCTCTGGCAGAAGTCCAACAGTCTCTTTCCTTCCTCATTTCTTCCGCCCCAACCCTCTGGTCCTAGAACACTCTCATAACCTTGTCTTTCTGAAGTTGAAGTTATCAAACATCATAAAAGACATTGATTTCCTCAAGAAATGTAAAAAACTTAGATTAATTCCGAATCATCTTAAGGGGTATCAAAGAAGGGGTCATTCAAATCAATATGTAATTTTAATAGTTTTTAAGTGTTTTAATATCAATGTATAGTTGTGTTTTGACATTGACGAGGTCAATTTTGTCTGTGGATTGATGTTTCTTAACATAAATGTAAAGGGCTGAAGAAGGAATTATTAGAAATTCCGAAACATGTACCCATGAGACGATAATATAGCATCAAATTGTGTTGATTAGGCGGAAACCTCTGGGTTCGATTCCCGGCCAATGCATGTGAGATTTTCGAAGTGAAATGCCATGTCCTGTGGTTCGGATTCCACGTAAAAAGGAGGTCCCGTGGCTCATAATCACAAGATTCACGGTCACGTAAAACTACAATCTTCCTTCCTTTTCCTTGATTTGTGTCCATCAAGTGCTGTCAAGCCTATGGGCATGCGTACCTTAATTTGACCACTGTTGTACCATAGATGCTTGTTGGTCAACACTTGCAGCTACATTCCATAGAAATAACCTACTCTCATGCAGATCAATTATCTCAGCTCTCTCAAAGGGTGACAGTTGTTCATAGCAAGGTCTTTTCTGTCTTCAGGGCATGTTTGACAGAGAACAGTTCACTGCACAGATAATGCTTCACAATATAATGGGCCTGAGAATCTTATTGTTTACATACCTACATAGCATCATTCCATTAGCTTACCACGGTGGGTGAGTGGATAGCGTGTTGGTCTACTAACCCCAAAATTGCAGGTTCGCTCCTGGCCATGGTAAGTGATTTTTGAAAGGCGGCAAAAATACGATACGCATGTCGTATGATGTTGGCATGTCGAAGAACCCATTTGATTTCAGTAGGCCGTGTTCATAATGGCAAAATTAATCTCGGGAGTTTCCGCCAACACAAAGTTCCTCATTTCTCTACTAGAAAGCGCTATAGTGTTCAAGGAGTTGAGATATCTAACCTTGATTTCATAGTGATTCAAGGAACAATGAAATTCGACATACAAGCTACCCTCTGGGTGTCAAATTGCAAAGCTTGCACCCGGCACCCGAGGCCATACGATATTATTCTTCCATTTCTTGATAATCAACACAAATGACTGATTCCTTCATGGTGTTGCAAGTTCCATTTTTATGAGTGTAAATCTGATCCATATAAGGTGGAAAATTAAGTTAACTAAAAGAAAAGTCCCAGATTAAAGGACTGGATGCATTTACCAGGCTGGACTACAGAACATTTCAAAATGAATCCCTGGGATGTGGTCTACTGCTCTCACCACTGCCTTCTGTTCCTGCAGCTCCCTTTTTAGATCCCTGTAAGGAACTAGAAGTTACAAAAGGCAAACATACCAAACTTCATGTTCCACATCAGGTGCTGAACCAGACGAAATGGGATATTTTATATTCTTTTGTGTATAATTGTTACATTATTACAACAAACTTGAAACCCCCAACCTAACATTTTCAATTCCTTTCTTTTTTAGTTCCAAGGGACATCAAGGAGCGTGGCCGTGACTTAGATCAGGTTCTGAACCAGTACATGAACTTTGTGAAGCCAGCATTTGAAGAATTTTGCTCACCGGTAAGAACTAGGTTCTTTTGTAATTTTGGCTCATTTTAGTTTTTCCCATTGTATCTCTTTAACATCCCATTCTTCTGTTGTATCATTAGATATTGGAATTCTTCATTGAATTATTGTTGCAAAAAAAATATTTTTAGGTGGAAAAAAATCAGTTGTTTGAATTAAACCTCTTTTTGTTTTCCAAATATAAATTTTTTACTCATTATTCAACCAGTATTAATTCCCTCAGTACACACCTAATCCATACTCCAAGACTGCATGGGGAGCTGCATTAAGTTCCTGCATGGTTTTCCCCTAGGTTTTTGTACACTCCCTCAAGGCAAATGCCAGGATAGTACCTTATTTCAGTTACACTATTTTAGTTAACACAATAACACAGGTTTTCAGACAAATAATACTCACACACAAGTATAAGAGGCTAAAGACCAAAGTTGTTCCAAGTCCCTATTATTACGTACACATTAGCCTCCCCAATTGTTGTTAGTGACAAGAGAAATTGTGATCAGGCAACACCACCTACATAGAAGGCCGTTGCACTGATTTGAAAGTAGCCAAAATGGTGGATCTCGAAGGCAGATGTGTGTGAGGGCATGCCATTGTAATTATTCTGCGATTTTTTCAGTTTTTTGCTGTAAAATATGGTTTACAAGTGTTGTGTGCCGAAGTGCGGGGGTAATTATGATAATGAAAATAAAGATCAAGTGTCTAAGTTCCCCGAAGAAGAGGATTTGAAGAAACGTTGGGTATCAGCAATTAAGCGAGAGAGCTTCATACCAACAAAACATTCTGTGATAAGTACCAGTAAACGTTGTTTTTCTTTTATCCAAGCAGTGTTAACCTACTAAATAAATAGCTGATCTATTCTTAATGATATAACGAGCCCTATGAACTAATACATTAGCTTGTAAACAACTCGCAAGTGACCACGTCCTTTTAAGGTTAGAGTAGGCCTGTGCAAAGTATTGCTCCAAATTTCAGATAATAACGGACGGTGTTTCTCATTAAATAATTAATCAATGAATCTCCCTAACTGTGAGTCAGGTTTGTTGTGCATGGGAGAATTAAACCTAGTTATACCAGTACCGTATTCTTTTATAATAGACTATCACATGTACATGTTTACATATGAGCATGCTGCAGTGCTGCAGTACAGAACACCAGACCCGAAGTAAACATTTCTTAACTACTGAAATTAGCCAAAATACCTGTAGTAATGGTAGAGAAAAAAATCTGGAGATGATATAGTAATAGATGTTCACTCCTCCACTCTCTGTAACCACCCAGCCATCCCAAATAGGACCACGACCTATATAGATGAAATTCCAGCTGACTGCGCCATTTTTAGCATCATGTAGTCTACAGTATAGCCAACCCCACGCATTCGGTACTATATCGCATCCAGCAGACCAATGGTTTTCGCCTAGACCACATTAGCTAATATAAACACCCCTGGTTTTTGTGGTAAATATTTGTCTGATATGAGCCTCTTCTATGTGAAATCAAGCTAAGCTGCGGATCTCTCAATGATTTTAAATATTTGCTAACACACTCTCTGTTGTGATCAAATACTGAAAAAGCTTTGATGTGATAATTATAACATTATTTTTAATGCATATTGAGAATTGATGTTCAAGGCAAATGATTAATATAATTAAGTCTGGTGTCATTAGAAAGTCATTAAATATGTACCACAAATTGCTCTGATTCCAGGTCGTTTAAATAGGTACCTGACTTCCCTTTAATCAGGGTTATCTTATGCGAAACTTTTCAGCTAGATGTCATGACTGTTATATTATGTGGGACTCAATGGATTTGCCTTCCGTTGGCATTTTATACGCATGGAAAAGAATGACAAGTTAATAATACGATAATTCTTCGCTCTAAAGCGTTTGTAACAGCCTATTGTGTGTTATTTGTTATTTTAAATACAGAACAAAATGATTCCACATAGTACTTGTGAATTCTCTGTTGGTGCAAGTTCTGGATACCCTATTGCTCACAGCAGGTTGTTATAATAGGAAATTCCCTAATGAAGGTACTATTATTTAAACTAGTTTCCATGATGGTTCCGTATTGACGTACTAAATAGTTTTAACAACAAATTGTATATCCGCCTTAGTCAATACATAAACGAAAATCTATATATATAAAGCACAAAGTTTGTCTGTCTGTCTGTCTGTTATGTATACAAATCTACACCGTTTCACCGATCTGAACCAAAATTTGTATACTTACCCTTTGGAACCCTGCGGGTAACCCTGTCAACATTAAATTTCGGACAGACCACCCCATGCCCTGCATTTAGGCCCTTTTGCACAAATCTACACCGTTTCACCGATCTGAACCAAAAGTTGTATATTTAACCTTTGGAACCCTGCGAGTAACACTGTCTGCTTGAAATTTCGGACAGACCATGCCATTCCCTGCATTTAGGTCCTTTTTGCACAAATCTACACCGTTTCACCGATCTGAACCAAAATGTGTATACTTACCCTTTGGAACCCTGCGAGTAACACTGTCTGCTTGAAATTGCGGACAGACCACTCCATTCCCTGCATTTAGGCCCTTTGGCCCAAATCTACACCGTTCCACCGATCTCAACCAAAATTTGTATATTTACCCTTTGGAACACTGCGACTAACACTGTCTGCTTGAAATTGCGGAGAGGCTACTCCATCCCCTGCATTTAGACCCTTTGGCACAAATCCACGCCGTTTCTCCGATCTGAACCAAACTTTGTATACTTACCCTTTGGAACCCTGCGAGTAACACTGTCCACTTGAAATTTCGGACAGACCACCCCATTCCCTGCATTTAGGCACTTTGGCACAAATCTACACCGTTTCACCGATCTGAACCAATATTCGGAAACTTACCCTTTGGTACCCAGCGAGTAACACTGTCTGCTTGAAATAGCGGACAGACCACTCCATTCCCTGCATTTAGGCCCTTTGTCCCAAATCTACACCGTTTCACCGATCTCAACCAAAATTTGTATATTTACCCTTTGGAACACTGCGACTAACACTGTCTGCTTGAAATTGCGGCGAGGCCACTCCATCCCTTGCATTTAGGCTGTTTGGCACAAATCTACACCGTTTCACCGATCTGACCCCAATTTTATATACTTACCCGTAGAACCCGACAAGTAACACTGTTCACTTTAAATTTCGGACAGACCACACTATTCCCTGCTTTTTGACCCTTTGGCAGAAAACTACACCGTTTCACCGATCTCAGCCAGATTTTACATAATTACCCTTTGGAACTCAACGAGTAACACTGTCCACTCGAAATTTCGGACAGACCACTCTATTCCACGCATTTAGGCCCTTTGGCACAAATCTACATCGTTCACCGATCGGAAATAAAATGTGTACACTTACCCATTACACCACCATTAATCACCACACACAATAAGTCTTCCTCGCCTGTGAATTTTGAAATATGTATTTCTATTACGGTAGTTTGTAAGTTTGACGTGTCAATTCAACAGTAGTTTTTATTATCATCCTTATCAAAAGGGCAAATGACCTAGATATTACTCCCTCATTGTCTTTGGGGGCAAATGACTTAGATTTTAAGTCCATTATATTTCTAAGGAGACCTTAAAACATTATCATCATTCCACCGGGCGAAGCCGGGTACTACTGCTAGTAAATTATAATTACACTTGCTCCTGGTACATGTTTCGGGGATTAATTGCTTTTATCTCCTTCACTGATTCTCTGTGTTTTGATGGCTGAATATCTTCGCTGTTACATATATGTTTTTAGTTTTGCTCAACATTTTCCTGTGACCTACTTATATGGTGCACCATATTAGGTTAAATAGCCATTTTTTTTTTTGAGTGCTACGCTATCTTATATCTTTCTTCGATTATTTGTCTTGGATGATGAAGGGGATAAAAGCAATTAATCCCCGAAACATGTACCAGGAGCAAGTGTAATTATAATTTATTTTGGTTTATGTATTGACTAAGGCGAATATACAATTTGTTGTTAAAACTAATGAAGGTAACCGTTTAAATGCAAGATAAGAAATATAAGTAGATCTGGAGCATAATAGTTTGTTCAAAAGCTAATCTTCTGATACTGGTACTGTACCATACAGTGCTTGAGACAAAAATAGAAGCTAGCCCTATAATTTGGAGACTATCACTGCAGCTGGCTCATTCATAATCTTTTCTACATCCTTGTGTTCAGTAATGCAAGCAGACTGTCCTCAGGTAGTGTAAAGATCACAGCCTATTAATTTATGAAAGAATCTAGCATATTCTGTAGTACCATATGGTATCATTGTTCTAAGTATGAAATACAGCATGGATCTAGAGTTCCAAAATACACCAGAATCACCTCTCTGTATTGTGCCCATCTATAAGACTGCACAAGGTGTGAAGATTTCACATATTCTAATTTTTTTTATATTTTAAGCTTGAGAAGTTAAAGTGGATCTTGGTAGGAACTAGCCAGGGAGCTATGAGTAATCTTGCAGCTGCACGGATGTTATCAGTCATTGAAATAACAGCCAGCTAGAAAGGCACGTCTAAATTTAATTAATGAAATTTATGAAGACATTAAGTACCACGAGTCACTGATAGCGAGACCACAAAACTCTGCTGAGGCGAGAAGTTGCACCACAAGGTATCAAGCCGTATGGATAGGGAGATCCCCGAGAGATTGCTTGATCAACAGAATATTCGCGTGAGTAGTTTAATAGCCCCGGTTTACAATAGGAGTATTGCGAATAACTCGCTAAATAACCATTGGAGTTTGAAGAGAAAAGCAACCAAATAAATGTAAATAAGAATGTGAATTTTTTAAGTTATAAAAATTATTAACAGTAAAAGGATAAAGAAATGCTGACTAGACATGATGTAATGGAGTCATTGGTGCATTGATCCGCGGTGAATATCAAGTTAAGAGGTCTACCCACACAAAATTACGGAGCTAAAAGAATTAATTTGGAGATAATGTACGATCAAATTCGGAATTGAAGGAGTGTTTTCAGACGTTGAGAACCTGCTTTACGAAATGGTAATTTTTACAGTTCGAGAAAACTAGGAAAACAGAAGTTAGATTTCAAAATGGATTGAAGGACTATTTTCAGAGTGGTTTTACATATAAGCATGAAGGAACAATGTAGAAGTCAGTCTAATCGTAACCCCTGAGGGTACGTTACGCTGATTCAACCGTTAGTCCAGAGGGACGTGACGCCACGCTGATTCACTACAGTACGTTGGTTCGAGACCAAGTCAAGTCGTAATCCCTGAGGGGACTTTACAAGATTCAACCACCAGTCCAGAGGGACGTTACACTACGCAAGTTAGATATTAGGTCTGGTGAGGCCGCAATGCGTTGGTTCGAAACCAAGTCATAGTTAAAGTCAAGACAAATTATAATCTCATGGTGTCTGATGGAGAGCCATGGAGATTCCGAATCAGGCATCGAAAGGAAGTAAAAATATACGATATAGTATAATTATATGCAAAGTACAAATTAGGAAGTTACGCCAATAAATTTCCGCGTAGAAGACCTAAGTGAAGTCCTAGATAAAGAATGCGCAGTTACAGTGCGATAGGCATATCAAAGCGCAAGAGGACAGAACATTGAAAAAACAAACGATTCAAACATCGGTGAGGGCAAAAGTAGTTCGGAACTAGAGAAGTTCGCGACCAGGCGTTGGCGAAACTTAGAAGCAGTTACGTTCAGAAACCAGTGTGTTTAAACTGTAGATCGAAATACAGAACATTGAGTCGAGACCGGAGCGGTCCAAATAAGTACCAGTTGCAGTTCATAGGGACTAGGCGAATTAAGCCAGCACGTGTAAGAAGAGAAGATCGTCATCTAGGAACATGTCGGGAGGCCATCGTTCGCGTCCTCAGATACGACAAAGACAATTACACGTGTAGTGTAATCAACTGTGTGTAATATAAAAATCGTATAGGACTAGATCCTGAGTGTTAAGATACACGTGTTAAGTGTTATTTGGTAAATTGTGAAGAATAAATGTATCATTGTGTTTTAATGTCCCAGTGTCATGGGAAATATTAAGGGTATAATTGTTAAGATGTTAAGAAAATATATGAATTCGTGTGAAGTGAAGAAAATTAATATGTCACACCACAGTGCGTGTATAATGTGCTAAATACGGCAGTGCTGGGTGAAATTCTTCATGAAAGATGTTCTGAATTGCCAGATATCGGTGAGTACCAATGATGTGTTATAAATTGTACTATTATGCATCATGATTGGAAACACCATTGTTGATAAATACTATTTGTGAATTTATTGTTATAAATGCCAATGTTAGAAAATGTGTCTTATAAAGAGTGACCAGATTTATGAGGGTCATGTTAATGAATTAGGTGTTTAGAAAGAAATAATAAAACCCGAAATGTATGTAACGTAGTCAAGATTTAAATAAGGAAGGAACCCGTGTGATGAAATAATTGAAAATGAATTTATTAAGAAGTTAAAGATCAGTGATTGTTAGAGTAAAATAAACGTCGAAGATTGAATATAAATAATTATAATCCTTGTAAGCTGATATGCTAGAATAAATTGTGAGTTAGGGAAACCACAGTAAAAATGTTTGTAGGAAAACCAAGGTTGGTTAGTAAACTAAAAAATGTAAAGGCAATAGGACCTTATAAAATAAATGTAAAGGCAATAGGACGTTATAAAGTAAAATGTAATGTGAAAGGACCACTGTAAGTGAATGTAAAGAAAGGCAAAGAATAATCATCATCATCTTGCACAGTTTCCAGCCACTGGCCGGGTCTGTTTGGAACACAAGCCTCTCCAACGTCTTCTGTCTTCCCACCATCTCTCAGCCTCCACCCTTGTCCAGTCGTCTCCTCTCTTCTTCATGCTTTCTTCCACCCCCTTCAGCCACCTATCTCTCGGTCTCTTTCCTTCCCACTTCGTCTCTTGTACTCTCCTGGGTATCCTCTTCTCCTCCATTCGTTTTACATGTCCATACCATCTAAGTCTAGATTTCTCTATACCATCCTGTAATGGTTCCTCCTTCATTAATTCTCTGGTCCTCTCATTTCTTATTCTGTCAATCTTTGTAGCTCCAATACTGCTTCTCAAGAACCTCATCTCACTGGCCTGTATTTTGCTCTTCTCCCTTCCTTTCATAACCCAGGTCTCCGAGGCATACGTCAGGATAGGGACATAGTATGTCCGATATATGATCTTTTTGCTGTTCTGAGGGACATCCTTGCTCCATAACATGCTTCTCACACTCATCCGAGATGCTTCTGCCTGCCTCCCCCGCTCATTTATTTCTCTATCGTTTCTTCCATTATCTTGTATCAGGCTTCCCAGATACTTGAAACTCTCCACTTTCTTCAGCTGTTCCCCACCAATTGTTATTCCCGTTGTGGTTCTTTCCTTCTTCCTTGTGATCACCATCTCACTCTTATTTATGCTAAATTTTATCCCATATCCTTGTATTATTCCTTCCCACACGTCCAACTGTTCCTGTACCTCCTCCTCCTTGTTTCCCCCAATCATCAAATCATCTGCAAACACCATTGCTTTCATCTTTCCTTCCCCAATTACTTGTGCCACTAATAGTTTGGTCAAAATGCTCATGGAGCAGATGATGAAGATGAGTGAGAAGGTAGAGTTAGTGACCGAACACATGAGCAAACGAGAGGCTAGCATGAACAAACTGGAGTCTAGCATTGATAAGTTGAGTATGATAGTAGAATCTGTGAGTGTGGCTGTAGAGGAGGGGGATGAGACAGAAGACAAGGTGAAGAAAAGGGTGGAGGATAAGATAAAAGAGGAGGAACTGAATGAGATAAGTGAGATTAAGGAACAGGAAAATTGTCAGACAGGTGGGGGGGGCGTAAGAAAGCGGGTGATATGGAAGAAACTGAAGGAGAGGAGGCAGGTGAAAGAAAGGAAAAGGTAGAAGAGAAAGGAGAAACGGATAAGGGAGAAGGTGAAACAGAAGAGCGTAAGAAAGCAGGTGATATGGAAGAAACTGAAGGAGAGGAAGGAGGTGAAAGAAAGGAAAAGGTAGAAGAAAAAGGAGAAACGGATAAGGGAGAAGGTGAAATGGAAGAACATAAGAAATTAAGTGATATGGGAGAAACTGAAGAAGAGAAAGGAGAAGCAGATGAGGTTGATCATGAGGAGGACAGTAGCAGTCAAAACAAAGAGGTTAAAGATGAGGGTAAAAGTGCAGGAGTGAATCATGAAGAAGACAACATACCAGAAGAAGATAAGGTGAAGAAGAAACGGTGGAGAACAGGGTGGAAGAAGAGAAAAGAACTGTTGAGCTAGACAAGACAGACTAGGAAGAGGAGGAGAATGTGGAAAGGAAGAAGAGAGAAGTGGTTGATAATGAAGACAAGGAGGGCAAGGAGGATGAATAAAAGGGTGAGATGGAAGGCTGGAGAAGGTGGAGGGAGACTAAGCGAAGAACAGAAGAAAACAAACAAGCTGATAAAGAAAAAGAAGATCAAAGAGAAAGAGGAAAGAAATGAACAGAAGAAAGGAACTGTTGATTAAGATAAGGCAAGTGAAGAAAATATGGAAGAGAAGGAAAGAGAAGCAGGAAGGAAAGGTGAAGAAGAAAAAGAAGGGAAAGGAGGAGGAGAAATGGAAGAAAAGGAAGAGCTAGGAGGAAGGAGATGGAAAACTAAGAGAAGAACAGAAGAAAAGGAAGAATGAAAGGTTGAGGAATGAGGAGGAAGGTAGTGATGTAGAAGATGAAGATAAAGTTCTCAATCTCGATAACTTCATGATTTTGGATCTTGTTAGTGATAGAGAACTAGTTTGCAACCAGTCTCGTGATACATGGGATAACAATTGTGGACATTCTGTTTTGAATTATATAGTTGAAGTGTCACGAGAACCTTCACATGTTCCGAATATAGGTTCTGCAGAAAGTGCAGATTCGACAGATGAGGATTACAATGAGGGGTGGAAAGTGCTTAATCAGGATGTTGATAGAAATGATTATTTATGCATTCGAGATAATAATAACATCGAAAATAGCAGTTCAGATGATGAAAAGTGTGAAAATGGTATGTCCTTATCAAATGAACACATTCTTCCAGCTCTTCGAGACTTAATATTTGAAAGTGGATTTTAGCTGGGTGTTGGTTTGGATTCAGAATATTTAGTTGCTGCTTCAGGGATGCTCACATTAGATAGTCCAGAGAAGAGATGTTATGACTTGTACTCAAACAGGCTAGGAGAAAACAGCGGTATTACATCGTCCTATTGTCAATGTGCTCTGAATGATACTGGAGACTTGAAAGTGACATTTATTCTTTTAATATTGTGTAGTGTTTGTACATTAAGTTACTGTATTCTTTTAATATTGTGTAGTGTTTGTAAATTATGTACCTCATTTGCCACCGAGGTTGACACCTCATTGCAAATAAAGTGATTTTGATTGATTGATATTGAAGTCTTTACTTCAACACCAGATAACACATAGGAATACTCTGTATTGAATAAGTTCTTTATGAACAAACTACATTATAGCCTAGATTTGGTAGCCATTACTAACGGACACTATTTGAACTGCTGTACACCAAAGGCTCACGAGTGAACACAGAACACCAACATTGTAACATGAAATGTTTCAAAAGAAGAAAGTTATTGGATAACAGATGTGAACATCAACACTCTCACTTATTCAATAACTTGCAGACCCCCACTGCCCTGCTAAGGAGAAAGGCAGTAACTACATGAACTTGAAAACCAAGGAAATTGAGTTCAAAGTTTAATCAATTTCTCTTCACTTTCGACTCTATGGATCATTTTGAAATTAACACATTAACTAAAACACGAGGAGGAATTTCATTTTCTGGCATCAAAAATTATATTTTTCAACAAATTATTGAATTATGGCAGATACTGCCTTTTTACATAGTTCATGTGGATTTCCGCTTCGATTTAAAAACCAGTAAGTGGAAGTTACTGCCCTTTATCGTTGTATGTTGTAGTTGCTGCTTTTTTCCTTTGAACTTTAATTAAAAAAACACAATAAATTTAATATCAGATGAATTGAGTTTGGATTTTATTACTTGAATTGCAACTATTAGACTATATAAGGAAGCACAATCCAATGTAAAGTGAATTATATAAGAAACCATGCACTGAAAAAACTGTTTATCGCCATTGTTAATCACAATCTTCAATAAAAGTTATTTTTAGCCAAAAAGTTCATTCCTATTCACATTCAGAAATGTTTTCCCAGAACAATCTTCTGTTCTCAGGCATTAGCGGAGTGAGGTTTCTGATAATGCCTTCCTTTTTTTCCTTGGAAATTCCGCATGGTTTTGTGTGCTGAACTGGTTCAGGGAGGGGGCCTTTCTTTAGAACAGCAGATTTCAAAAAAATGAGTTCAAGATATGTATTTGCTTCATAGTCTGTTCTATAATGAAGGTTATGATCACCTCTTCTTGCACAAATATGCACAATTTTGGAAAGAAGAATTTTCTCAGTATTGCAACGTTTGGAATTCCGCTTAGAAACTGAAGACAAATCTTGAAAATTATAGAAGTCAGAAATATTCATAACTTTTGTAATAACTGTACCATTATTAGCAGACTGCACAGCACTAACAATATCGTTGAAGTCTTAGGTCTTTCCTTGACGTTTCAATGATAATTCAACTTGGTGGTGAAAACTGTCACAGAACATGAATGTATGCCCAGGTTCGAAATAGTTCACATTGACTATTGAACTATTTACTATGTAAACCAGGAAAGAAAGAAAGGCCCAGTTTTTATTTTGGGCAGCACAATTGTCGAACCAAAATATGAAATGCTCAGAATCCCTGTGAAACAACATGAACTGCATGAAAGTACTTATTAATTCCTCTCTACCCCTCCCTCTGATCCCTTCATGCCACAAGGCAGCAAATGGAAATAGTTTGGTCTGATTTGATCCCACTGGTGCGAAAGTTTCATTATAGACAATAACCCTACTAGTGAAGATGACTTTTTTAAATGTGTCAATACGAGGTAACATTATAACCTTTTCCAAGTCAGCAGAAACACATATTGTTCCAGATTCAAAGCTCCTGTTTGCATGTCTCCTGTAAAGTGAACGAGCACTGGAAGCTCGTTGAATGTGTTGATCCCAATGAATACAGGTTTCACATTCTGGATTCAGATTGTCTTTATTGTGACCAGCATTGTGTAAATTGAAAATCGCACATATTTCGCTTTGTTCATGTCCCAATTTTGTAAAATGTATGTTCTCTTCTGCAACAATTTTCCTATATGCCTCGTAGGAACATTTTACTTGGGGATGTTTCACCACAAAATCTTAATGCATCATTGTAATTGTCACATCACTAGGGAGGTATTTAACATTTGGTGCATGCTCACGTCGATAATGACACACCATAGGATGGAAGGTTTCAATGTGTCTGCAGACAACATCTCGATTTATTTTGAATTTTGAAGAATGTCGCCCTCTCATATCTTCATTTGGACTAATGGCTCCTTGTTTTGATTTGTGAAGAATATTGAAAATTACTTTATCATTTTTTTAATTGTAGCCTAATGTTGTCAGATAAAACGTTTTACGAACTTGCACCTGTGCCCCTTCGCGTTGTAAACGATAAACATATGTAGAGTTACGGTTAGAGTTTTCATTCACTGTTCGCCTTTTGACTGGCTCTTTTGAGCAGGTATGGAAAATGAATTTACGTTGATCCATCCACGATAGAGACCAATTATTATTATTATTATTATCTTGATTGGTCACATTGGACCACTTGAGTCGTTCCACAATCACTTCTTCTTTGAAGGTAGTACTGCTTGGTTCTTGCGCTCTTTCCAGTACTTTTTCATTCTTTCAGATCGGGATTTTCTCAACTCATCTGAAATCTCCATAGGCTTTCTATGTATCATTTCTGCAGAAAATTTGTGAGTTTTAAGAATGGTGTTAATTTTATTTTTCTCCTCGGCATCTGTTATCTTAAGTCCAACTGCTTTGAGATCTTGTTGGATTTCTTGGATCCATTTTCCTCCAGTTTTCTTTCCTAGATTTCTCATCACCAGTTGGCGTACAATTCTGTTTTCTGGAAGCCGTAAGATGTGAAAAAAATATGAAATTCTTTTCTTCTTCATTGTGCTGGTGATTGGATCAATCTCACGAATAGACAGTTTCATTTGGGAGAATCCTCCAGACTCCCTCAACCTGATACTTTTTATTTATGCACGTTCTAATGATTCTTCTTTCCGTTTTGAGGAGCTGATCAGTTCTTTGTTCATTTTTAATTTGGAACAGTGTTTCACAAGCATAAGTGGCTTCTGGGAGAGTTACAGTTTTATAATATTGGATCTTAGTAGCTATTGATAGGCATTTTTTTATTATATGTTGACCAGGTTAGAGATTGTGCCTTTTTCATGTAATTTGTTCTATTTATCCAAGTTACTTTTTCGTTTAAGTTATGTGTTATAATTTCTCCAAGATACTTAAATTGAGGAACTAGGTTAATTTTATTATCATTTATATAGACTTCATTTATATCTAAGGGTTTCATAGGCATGATCTCAGTTTTTTCAAAGGATATCTGTAATACTAGAGCCTCCGTGGCTTAGGCGGCAGCACGCCGGCCTCTCACCGCTGGGTCCGTGGTTCAAATCCCGGTCACTCCATGTGAGATCTGTGCTGGACAAAACGGAGGCAGACAGGTTTTTCTCCGGGTACTCCGGTTTTCCCTGTCAAAATTTCATTCCAGCAACACTCTCCACTATCATTTCATTTCATCTGTCATTCATTTCATCATTGCCCCAGAGGAGTGCGTCAGGCCTCGGCAGCCGGCACAGTTCATATCCTCGCCGCTAGATTGGGGCTTCATTCATTCCATTCCTGACCCGGTCGGAGACTGGAAGCAGGCTGTGGATTTTCATTTTTCATCTGTAATACTATCCCTTGAGCAATTTCTTGGAGACTAGTGATCTGAGTACAAACCTCTTCCTTGTCTAGTGCTAAAAGAGCCAAATCATCTGCAAATCCTAAGCAGTTTATTTTATTGATGGTTTTGTTCCAATTTTGATGTTAGGAGGGTTTTCCTTTTGCCAAACCTTCATGATATAATCAAGAGCCACATTGAAAAGCAGAGGGGATAATCCATCATCTTGTCTGAGACCAGTTTTTACTGAGAAAGCTGTTGATATTTCTCCCCTAAATTTAACTTTCGAATTTGTGTTTGTTAATGTTAATTGAATGATTTTTATCAATTTAGGATGGAGACCATATGATCTGAGGATTTTTAGCAGTGTCAGTCTAGGAATACTATCATAGGCATTTTTGAAATCTATAAAAGAGATAAAGAGTTGCTTATTTCTGTTTTTGTAATATTCCATTATTAATTTCAGGCTAAGGATTTGGTCTGGACAACTTCTGTAAGGGCGAAATCCTCCTTGATATTCTCCAAGTTGTGGTTCCAGAATGTTTTTGATCCTGTTGTAAATTATGCGAGAGAAAATTTTATATGTGCAGTCCAGAAGGGTAATTCCTCTGTAGTTATCTGGGTTCGTTTTGTCTCCTTTCTTAAATAATGGATGGATTATTCCTATGGTCCAGTGTGCAGGAATTTCTTCAGTAATCCACATTTTAACTAGATGTTGATGAAGATTTATAATCGCAGGTTTACCAGCATTTTTCCAGATTTCAGCAAAGACTAAGTCTTCGCCACAAGTTTTGTAATTTTTTTGTTCTTTAATTGCGAGTTCTACTTCATTAATGTTTGGAGGATTTATTAAATCAGGTGAAGTTAAAATAGGTGTATCAGTGTTTACTTGCAGGGTTTCCAGTGGATCATCACAATTTAACAGTTTCTCGAATGCTTCTGCAAGGATCTCTGTATTTTCTTGGTTAGAATGTGCTAACTTTCCCGTTTGATTTTTCAACATTAATGTTGGAGCTTCAAATTTTTTAAGATATTTACCAAATGTTTTGTAATAATCTCGAGATTGCTTTTTCTTGAAATCGTCTTCTATCTTTTCCAGTGTATTCTTAAGATGATTACGTTTCGTTTGTCTGATGATTTTATGGGTTATTTTTCTTTGTATAGTTAGTTCTAAATTTGATTCTTCTGACTTTAGAGCTTGATGTTTTATCCATGCTTGGTGTCTTTTCTCTATTGCTTGATCACAATCTACATTCCACCATTCATGTTTTTTCCTTGGATTTATTGGTGCTAACTCCTCTGCTATCGATTTTAATTTAGTGATTAATTCGTCCAATGTTTTAGTGTTGAGAGATTCTTCTCCTGTTCTTTCACAGTACTCTATATTTTTTATTAAGGTAGATGGATCAAATTTCCTCCTATTGTTATTATTAGGTTTCTTCTTGGCCATTGGAGTTAATTTTATTTTTATCTTTACCACATAATGGTCTGATCCTGAGTCAACTCCCCTTAGAACCCCCCCAGGGGCTCACATCTTGTGGGCGTGGGTTGGCGACCACGGGGCCCCAGCTGAGTCCGGCATTGCTTCCACTTACTTGTGCCGGGCTCCTCTCCGTCTTCTTTCCTGTCGACCTCACTTGGTCAACTCTTGTTCTCTTCTGACTCCGACGGTATTAGGGTATCCGAGGCCTAGGGAGTCTCTTCCTTTCCCGCCTTAATTGGCCCTTGTCTCATCTTTTCTGATACCCTCATTCTGCGAGGGGTCAGCCTTCTTTTTCTCTTCCTTTTACCTCCTGCCTTGTGCTCTAGGCCCTTAAGGAGGCAGGGTGTATGTAGCCCCACCACTTCTGGTGCACCCTAGATAATGCTACACCCTCAGGGGCTCACGGCTGGTGAGTTCGGGAGTTGGTGACCTCGAGGGATTCCTGAGCTGGGTCCGTTTTCCCCTTTTGTCCCTTACCTTTGGGGCGGACCCTCTCCTCTTTCACTTTCCTATATGCCTTTCATGGCTCTCCTTCCTTCCAAGTCCCTCAATCCGCCTTCTCCGAGGGTTGAGGGCATTTCTTTTCCTTCTGTCCTTTTATTTGCCTTATTCTCCTTTAGTTTTCCATTTCTTCTTCTAGTATGTAGGTTAGTAGTTAGTTTTAGTTTTAAGTTCGCTTTTCATTTTCATCTTCACGATCACCCAAACCATCAGGGGCCGATAACCTAGATGTTAGGCCCCTTAAAACAACAATTATCATCATCATCATCCCTTAGAACCTTGACATTGTGAATTTCGCGATGGTGAAATTTATCCATGCAGACATGATCCAACTGCCATTCACCCCTTCTGAAGTCAGGATGTTTCCAAGTTTTCAATTTATGGGGCTGTCTTTTAAAACATGTTGATTTAGAGATTAATTTGTGGTTTCTACAAATTTCGACTAATCTTTGACCATTTTTATTGGTTCGTTTATGCGCTGTCCATTTTCCAATGATATCTCTATATCTTCTTTCTTGTCCGAGTTGCGCATTGAAATCACCAAGGAGAATTTTGATGTTTGATGAAGGGATGTTTATTAAAGTTTGATCCAAAAGATCCCAGAATTTTTGTACTTCTTCTCTGTCCTTAATGGTGTTGTTTTTTTGATTAGTAGGAGCATGTGCATTAATAATTGTATATGTTTTATTTGCCGATTTCAAAGTTAGGGTCGTAAGTCTGGAGGATTGAGATTTAAATTCTGTTATCGAGTCAATGATTCTGAGATCTATTAAGAATCCGTTACCAAATTGTGGACAATTTTCCATAACTCGTTTTCCTGGAATTCCTTTATATAGTCTGTATCCTTGTGATTCCAGATGGTCTTGATCACTATTTCTAATTTCCTGAAGGGCCATAATTAGAATTTTATGACTTCTCATGATATCCGTGATGATCTTCAATTTTCCAGTTTGAACCAGAGAGTTAACATTATGTGTAGAAAAGAATGAGACTTGTTTAGGTTTGATTTTCCGTAGTATTTGTTTGTTTGCTACTTGATGAGTTTTCAGACGCTCCGATTCGTCATTATCTTCCGCATGACAGCCCACCGTATCCGAATGCTGTCTTTTCTGTAATCTATCATTACAGACGGCGGAATTATTCTTCAAATGACTTTTCATGGTCGACTATCTAAGGTTACACCTTGAGGGGAGGATAAATCCTCGAATTACAATCCTGAATGTTATTCAGAAAGGTGAAAGAACTGAGAAAAGAATTCTCAGTCCCCCCCCAACACTAGTCTGTTCACTGACCCAGTTTCCCGCTGGGATTGATTACCCAACCTTCCACTGGGTTGCTCAGCTTAGCAGGGGACACCACGTGCAGGTCAGTGTTGGGAGTTGGAGTGGAGAGGTTATGAGGATTCTCTTCTGCTGAATCCTTGTATTACTGATTTGATAGAGACCAATATTGCTCATGAATATCTTTTCTTAGAGAGTTGCTGAACAATTTTGAGCACTTTTTCCTGCAATGCTCATTACAGCCTTCCTGGAGGGGATGCTTATTAATTGATTTTCTTTTCTTCCTTCCAATCTGCACTTCGTTTTTCTTCGTGTCTTTCCACTATCTAAAGATGAAGTCTCTTCTACATTTCCAGAATCCTCCTCCTGCTCAGTATTTTCTATAACGGGCTGTACCAGTTCTTTGAGTCCACCTTCGACCTGTTCTTCACCTTCCTCTTCCACTGTTTCCTTCGAAATAATTTCCTCATAAATGTCTCTTATTACCGGCACCACATTTCCACTAATATCTTCATATAAAGGATCAGAATCATAACCGTCTTGCACACGCACATCACTACTCATAAATTGTAACTGTATATTATTCGACATGTCATCACATTTCACAGAAATATCTTGGTTGGAACCGTGGGGTGAAGAATTATGACTGTCTATATTGTCCAGTGTTTCGTCTTGAGTTAGTCCCAGTCCCAATAATTCCAACATTTTTCTTCCTCTGGACATTCTGCAAAAAGTAAAATATAGGCTAATAAAAAGTAGAAAATGGCTAAGTGTGTCGTTTCACACACTGAGTAAGACCCATAATTTCATGTTAATATTAAGGAATGATTTTACCAATATAATAATAATGTACAAGGAATATTAGATCTTACCTCGAATGTAATGAAGCAGACACTTCCTGCTAATAACTTCTTAAATGCAATTTGTTCTTCTTAGAATGATATAAAAGTTATTACTGCAACATTAATAATGAACGAGTTAGCAAAAATGAACAGACACTGCCTTCTTAAATTGTAGCCAGTATTTACTGCATTTGTTATTGTTGAGTATAGTAGCGCGGTAAGAACGCACAATCTTAGGAATATTTTGAACAAAATATCATATTACAGGTTTTTAAGGTTGTAATATGATGCAGACCATCGAGACGATACCAACGATACCAATATTCCAATATTTTGTATTTCTGCAGTTACTGCCTTTTTCCTTAGCACGGCAGCCCATGCTGTCATACAATTGTTGGAGTCGAGTTGCAAACAATGGTTTTGAAGTCATTTTGAACTCCTTCTTGAGATCGTTGATAATTCCAACATTTTTCTTCCTCTGGACATTCTGCAAAAAGTAAAATATAGGCTAATAAAAAGTAGAAAATGGCTAAGTGTGTCGTTTCTGAACTTTTTATTCCAACAGCGAGGGGCTTGTTTCAGCCCATACAAGCTCTTCTTCAGACGACATACTCTACTGGAACCATCATTGTACCCTTCAGGCTGCTTCATGAATATGGTCTCCTCTAAATTACCATAGACAAATGCTGTTGACACATCTACTTGAGCTAGCATCATATTTTCATTGGCAGCAACAGCGAGTAGTGTTCGAATAGTAGATGTTCTTGCCACAGTACTGAACGTCTGGTCATAATCGACACCTTTCTGTTGTGAAAAACCCTTTATCACCAACCTGGCTTTAAATTTATCCACCGAGCCATCTGCATTTGTTTTTACTTTACAAACCCATTTGCAGGGAATGGATCTTTTTCCAGGCGGTAAATTCTCCATGACCCAAGTCACATTTTCTTGATGTGCTCTCATTTCTTGATCCATGGCTTCTTTCCAGTCATCCCGTTCATCCGATTTCAAAGCTTCAGCATAGCCATCTGGTTCTTTAAAAGTTGTTGAAACAGATGCTACATAGTCTTGAAGAATTTTCGGACGTTTAAGTGTAGACCGATCTCGCAGCTGTCGTCCAGTCATCTCATTGTTTTGGAGATCATCTTCATCTGGAAAAAGGTCGTCGAAACCCAAGAAATCCTCTTCTTCATCACTCTGAGGTTTAACATCAGACTGGTCCTCTGAGTACCTTATTCTAGAAATACTTGGTTAGGTAGCTCGACATTTATTGGGATATCCATTCTTTTCCTCTCGATTAAAGTCTTCTCCTGAAAAATTACATCTCGTGATCTGATTAGCCTGTTTTCTTCTTTGCACCAAATTCAATACCCTTCATCGTGATCATGGCCAATCAAAATCCCTTTCACAGCTTTACTATCCATTTTCTTACGTCGTTGTTTTGGAACATGAACATAGCAAGTGGATCCTATTATTCGCAAATGCTTCGTTCCAGGTTTCTTGCCATACCACATCTCATATGGAGATACCCCAGAAACATTGGAAGGTCCTGTCCGATTCAGGATGTACAAAGCTGAATTTATCATTTCAGCCCAAAGTCTTTGTGGAATATTTCCATGAGCAGGCATAATGGCTCTTGCTGTTTCCACGACTGTTCGATTTTCTCTCTCACTACTTCCATTCTGCTCAGGAGTGTACAGCATTGTGAGACGCTGTGTGATTCCTTCCTTTTGAAGAATTTTCTTGACTTCTTCACTGTCAAACTCTCTTCCATTGTCACTCAGAAGTTCTTTAATAACATGTCCAGCTGTCTTTGCTTCAGCTATAAACTGACTCAACTTTTTCACAACCTCACTTTTTCTTTGATGAAGTAGATTGTCCTAAATTTTGTGCAGTCATCTTTGAAAAGAACAAAATATCGATATCCCGACACTGATTTTTGGAATGGTCCGCAAACATCTGTGTGGATAACCTCTCCTGGTTCCGTTGTCTTCTTTCTGGTGCCAAACGGTAGACGATGAGCCTTGCCATAAATACAGCCTTCACACATTTCACTGCCCATTTCCACTTTGATGTTTAGGTCTTTGCTGAGAATCGACTTCACATGGCGCTTGTTTTGATGTCCATATCTTTCATGATACAGCTGTAGCAGGTTATCTTTGCCTGTGACATTAACTTCATTGTGAGAAATGGGTCTTATATTTCTCACTGCCAATTTAAAAAGTCTTCCAAAACGATCACGTATGCCTACCAGTTTGACATCTTGGTTAACTTTGAAGTTACAAATTTCTGCGGTTGATATGAATTCACTTTTTGGATGCTTATCTTGTGCTGCAAGAACAGAAAATAGATTCTTCTGAATCTTTGGTACATACCATACATCTGCCAGAGTAATTGCATGCCACTTTCCTCCAACTGCTGCCTCATTGTCTACTGAACCTTTTCCGATTGCTTCGATCTTGTCACCACTAGCTGTAGTCACTGAATGTTTTGTTGAACATGGCTGAAAATTCTTTAATGAATTTCTGTCATTCGTAATGTGACTTGTCGCACCATTATCTACGTACCAGTCATTAGGCCTACATTCAGCATTCATTACCGCCGAGGTAACCGCAACAAGTGTCATGTTCGTATCCTTAGTATCTGTGCAACTTGGTTTCGGAGATTTTCCATCGGCTGCCCATTTTCTACACATTTTGGCTGTATGATTGGGTTTCTAACAGTAGTGGCATATTATCTTCTTTTTCATCTTCGGCTTGGTTGAACATACTGGCTGGGATAGCTGCTTTGACGAGTCAGTGAATAGGGTTCCCTGAGCAATAAATTCATCCTCCTTGTTCCTCAAAGCCTTTTCATGTGCACACAATTGATTGGTCAGATTATCAATTGTCCTGTAACTTTTACACATTAACATCCAGCTGGATTTAAACGAAAAATAATCTTCAGGCAATGTACCTAAGATTTTACATATCACAAACAAAAATCTGGCAATTCTGAATTACCTTTATCATCTTTAGTCATTTCCTGCTTTAATTCACTCCACAAATTTTTCAATTTCGAAATATGTGTCACGATATCATCTTCAGGATGCTTTATAAAACTAAAGAACTGTAAGCAGAGGTTATAAACCTTGTCTTCAGAAACTCCGTCAAACAATTTGTGTGGTTCCGACCATATTTCCCGAGACGTATTAAGACGCATTATTTTCTGCAATGTTTCTTCAGTCATGTTTGTCTTTAAAAATAATTAAAGCTTTTAAATGCTTCTAATGCACTTTTATACGCCGCCTTTTCATCAGCAGTCGCACTCGCGGGAGATACATATAGTTTGACTAACCTGCCTTCGATAGCATGAAGTGCTCCGGGAATTCCTCGCAAACAAATACTTATTTTGTATTTCCAAGTGCTCCAGTTTGATTTCTCTTCCAGAAGTCTGATGTTGATAAATCATGTTGAATCCATTTTGCACTGCAACGATATCAGCGTGTAACCTCAAAGTCAGCTTCGTCGACATTTTGAACAGAAATATACAACGCCTACACGTTTTATCACACACTTAATTTCTCAACACGCATCTGGGCACATAAGCTATTGAAGTCTTTACTTAAAAGCCAGACAACACAAAGGAATACTCTGTATTGAATAAGTTCTTTATGAACAAACTACATTATAGCCTAGATTTGGTAGCCATTACTAACGGACACTATTTGAACTGCTGTACACCAAAGGCACACGAGTGAACACAGAACACCAACATTGCAACATGAAATGATTTGTTTCTGTTAGAAGGAAAGGAAGTGTTTATGAGAAAAAGTGGACATATTAGGTTGGATTGGGGATCTGATGGTTGTTTCCTGGATACATAAAAAGACGTTATACTATGTTGGAAGGATTGTCTGTCTTACATGCAATGAAAATAAAATATCCCTTATTGTGTAATAACAGCCACTACCCTGAATGAAGATATGTACGGTTACACAGTGGAGTCGTGAGATACTGGTGCTATAAGGCATCCAACGTTTAGAATGAAGCACTGGTTCTTCTTCTTTTCTTCTTTTTCTTTAGCGTTTGTCCCACCTTGTGGCAGGGTCCGCTATGTGGGATCGTAGTCTCCATTTCCCTCGGTCATGGGCCATGTCTGGATGAAGATTGACAGCCTTTAGATCATTGTGCAGTGTATCGGCCCACCGTTGCCTTGGTCGCCCTCTGGGCCTCTTTCCAGCCACATCCAGTGTGTAAGCTGCTTTTGTCATTGTGTCGCCCTCTGCGCGCAGCACTTGTCCAAACCATCTCGGACGGTTTTCCTGCATTTTTTTCCCCCGATTGGAGCAACACCAAACCGATTTCTGATGGCTTCATTTGAAATATGATGCAGCCTAGTGAAACCTGCTGACCATCTAAGCATCTTCGTCTCCATGACACATAGGCGACGTTCTGCTTCCTTAGTAGATGGCCAGCACTCCGTGCCGTAGAGAGCGACAGGACGAATGACAGTCCGGTAGATCTTAGATTTCAGATGGTCATTCATCCTACGATCACAGGTGACGCCAGTTGTCATTCGCCACTTCGTCCAGGCTGCGTGTATCCTTGTGTTGACCTCGTCAGTAAGTTGCCCATCATCAGAGATAGTGGAACCAAGATACTTAAATTTCGCTACACGTGGTAAATCTTCTCCGTCAACATTAATGGTGCCCACTTCTTGTGTATCGGATGTCATGTATTCTGTCTTCTTCTTGTTGAGGCGTAGACCATATTGCGCACGTCGATTGTACCACTCTTGTGTTTGACGTTGGAGATCAAGGTTCGTCTCAGCAGCCAACATGACGTCATCTGCATAGAGAAGTGTCCATGGAAGCGGCTGGTGCAGGTCTGACGTTACAGTGTCCATCACAAGAATGAACAGCAGTGGTGATAAGGCGGAGCCCTGGTGGACACCTATGGTGATGCGGAAGTCATTAGACGCTCCCGCGGCAGCTAGGATATAGCTCCTTGGTTCTGCGTAAAGCAGCTGCACCCATTTAAGAAGGTGTTCTGGGATGCCGTGTTGATGGAGCGCTAACCAGATTAGGTCATGTGGCACCCGATCAAAAGCCTTCTCAAGGTCGAGGAAAGCAAGATGCAAAGGTTTATTTCTTTCGGAGTATTTCTCAACCAGTTGCCGTACAGCGAAGATTGCATCTGTTGTGCCGCAGTTTTTCACAAAGCCTGCTTGGTTCCTCGTGATTTTGGCAATCGCACGAATTCTTTTGTCAAGGATACGCTCGAAAACTTTCATTGCGTGGCACATAAGTCTGATCGGGCGGTAATTTGAACATTCGGCAGGGCTTCCCTTCTTTTTCAAGATTGGTACTCTGATACTCCATTGCCAATCTGTTGGTATTCGACCTTCTTTGGTAATCCGATTGAAGAATTGTGTTAACCATCCTGCAGCATCCCACTCCTTAGAGCACCATAACTCTGCTGGAAGATCATCGCGGCCGGTGGCTTTCCCAGGCTTCATCTCCTTCAGAGCAGCCTCAACTTCGGCAATGACGATCTCCTTAATTGGTCCTTCAACAGCACAGGTGGTTGGGATTGGTAGACGGGGATATTCTTCAGTCGAAATGTTCTCGAAGTAGCTCCGCCAGCGTTCCCTTGCTTTCTCCCAGTCTACTAGCAGCTCACCCACTTCATTGTTGATGCCATAGAAATGTTGGATCGTTTTTCGATGCCTCGATTTGATGATCCGATAAATGTCACGCTCTCCCTCACGCGTATCAAGTTTCTTGTAGAGGTCTGCATATCGCTCTGCTTTTGTTGAGACAACAACTTTCTTGGCCTCACTACGGGCTACTTTATAGGCATTCCAGCGAGATGGATTTTTATCTGCAAGAAACTCATCGTACAACTGCTTCTTCTTATGTACTGCTTCCTTGACAGTGTCGTTCCAGAGCCACATATCTTTCTCAATCCGCCGCCGTCCTGGTTTTGTTGTTCCGAGAATGGCATGTGCAGCTGCATGAGACGAGTCTTTTAGTTTTGTCCAGCTCTCTTCAACTGTCGTAATGGGTGGTACAGTGATTTTTGCAATGACATTGGACTCTATTTCCTTACAGCGCCACCATTTGATTCTTGAAGGACCCGTTCTGGCCGTGCATACAGCTCTTGGTGGCGTTATACGCAGCTTACAGATGACAGGTCGATGCTGCATCGCAACGGTTTCGTATGGAACAACTTTCGTGTCCAAAACGTCGGTAAGGTTACGATGTCTAACAAGGACATAGTCAATCTGAGTAGCATTTGGACCACTGTAGTACGTGATTAGATGGGTATCACGCTTTTTAAACCAGGTGTTTGTGATGACCATGCCATGAGTTTCTGCGTAATCGAGGATTCGTTGTCCGACATCATTCTTCAGTCCATAGCCGTGTCCACCAAGGGCAGCATGATCTTCTTTCTGCTGGCCGACATGTCCATTTAGCACATGAAGCACTGGTTAGATAGGGATATTCTTCTCTCTTTCTGTTGCACGTGAGACATGTATGACGCTGTCATTTTCTAGCAATCCACTATTGCCATATCAGTCAACAATTTTTCTTTGTCGAAAAAACAGCATATTCAGGTAGAACTATGTTTTGCCGATCTTTTTTGTCCCATATTAGAACCTCGTAAACTTGATAGAAATGCTAGAAAAATTAGATAACCATATTTTTTTTTTAAACGATAAACTGTGTCCCCTTTTAAGTAAAATTGATCTTATATCATGTTGCATTGACTTTGTGATGCCTATTTTTCACACACGTGTAGCTAAATGTGCCATCTTGATGACGGATTATTGAAATATTTTATACTGGCAACATTACAATTTTAATGTAGGTAAAACTTCTGAATATTCTCTCATAACCGCATAGAAGCATTGAAAAAGTTTGTATGCTGCCAACTTTTCTATTTTTAAAGATAACCATGTCATGTCAGTTTGAGAGTTGTAGAGGAATGTTGGAAGAAGTTTTCTACCTGCATACCCCGAGTGTAGGTTTAATTGTTTACACAGGCCAGGCTGTTCATTGACCGCGGATTATATGAATGAAGTTTCGAAGGACAGCGGGGTGCAGCTCGCTACTCACAGCTTTATTACTGTGCCCTTCGAGCTTGTATTTCAGTTGTTCAGCAGTCTCTATATTGAGTGTGTGTGCAGCAGTTCTGTTAGATTTAACGTGTTGTATTTTACGTATTTCACGTACAACAATGGATAGTTTTGTAAAAGAAAGCATGGTCAAGTGCTCAGAAGGAGGGAAAAACAGGTCGTAATTAATGTGTACAGTTATTTTAAGAATCTTAAACCTAACGAAAGTATAAATAATTTAGTCAATGAAACTGCTCTGGCCACAGGAATATCAAATACTAGCGTTTTTAAAATACGTAGTGAGAGTGGACAGGGTCCAGTACTGTCGCCACGCAAGAAGAGGCTAAGTAATACACTTCGCAAGAATAGCAGGAATGTTAAATATAATGACTTTATAATGACGATATAGTTCATTTAATTTAATTTCATTGTATGTGTTATGTTAGCCTACTATTAGTATTATTATACAGTACTTCAAGTCTTCGTCACTGCACAATCGCTGAATGTGCGGAAAGTGTACGCGAAGCGCTTTGTACTGCCTCCTCCCATGGAGTAGCAACCCTGTCGGAACGCGCCATAAGACCAATGCTTCATTCTAAATGTTGGATGCCTTATAGATACCTACACAATTCACCCAGCACACATTCTGCTCACATTTCTAATCGGTAAACATATGGTACAAACAAACAAAAATTAATAACACTATAGGCTACTATGCATGATTCTGATTTTAGATTCATACCGTTAGTTTGAACCAGCCCTCCCCTGTCCATTGGAGCAGCTGCTCTTGTGAAACTTCTCTCATGGGGCTTCTGTAATAGGGTAGAGGGATTATTTTTAACTCAAAAATTAAACATGTAGAATTAAACAAAGCACAATTTTGCAGTGTTTATGTAGGCTACTCTTAAGATAATTTAAATAGGAAGACATTTTCGAAAAATCACGCAGATTAAAAGTAGGCCTGTTCAAATTTAGTTCATTCAACATGGAAAGACTCAATCATATACTGTAACTTCAACAAATGTTACTTAGTATGATTCTTTCGGAAATTGCAGGTTTGTGAGCTGCATTTTAATGCTCAAGACTTCAGACAGAATACTGTATTCCATTGTGAAGATGGTCAAGAGATAACACTCCCATTGAAAGTGCCAAGACCCATACCTGGTGCTGTTCCATCTTCTCTTCCGAATTTACCCAGTGCGGTTGGGCACTGTGGCCAATGACAACATTATATAGTAAACCTGTAGTTTAAATGATTAAATGGGTACCCAGAAAATTTCGTGAAGAACGGCACAGTTGTTTAGATGGCAAGGCCAGATATCTAGTTAAAACCCTGATCTTATGCATACATTAAAGATAATTCTACCAAATACTTATATTTTACTGCTGTTAATTTACTGCTGGTTTTTTTTATCTTGGTCGTTGGCTATTCACATACAGTAAATTGATCCAGGAACAGTAAAATAGTGTATGTTTCATTTCTTCCTACAGTACCTAGTTTCCTGTGAGGTGTCATTTTCGGATGAACGACGAGAAGCAGCTTATTCTGTAGTTTGTTAGGCACGTAAAGGTCATCTTATTAGCCTATAAATGCTGCCAACGACGATGTATCAGTTGGAAGGAACCCGTCATATGGGCCATGGCATGCGGCGTGCTGCAGCAGCTCTGCCTTCTGTGTCCGCCATCTTGTGTGAATGCAAAGACCTTGTATCTAGGTGGTGGTGGATCAGGTCAACCTATTTTCACAACAAGATAATCACGTTGAGAGCAGCCATGAATTGTGTAAAATTTTGATTTTATTGGGGGCAGAAATGAGCCAGTGACTGCATCAGTCACCGTAACTTATATGGCAGATTATTACAGATTCCTGTATTCCCAACAAATGACTTATAATATAATTTGTAAGTAGCCTGCTCGGTTCCTTTATTTACACTCTGAATAAATTTAAATAATACTGCACTACATTCTTGATGTAGAATCACAGGCGACTACTGTCCACTAAAATATTATGTGCACTCGAGTTTGAAGGTTGTTTGTTAAGTAACCAATAGACCTACATAAAATCCAATAACATCATCATTTTTATCGTTCTATTGTACGTTCATGTAGGTTTGAATCTTTAATTTATATTTTAATATTTTTTATCACAGTTGGAACACAAAAAGTGCCCATTTTTTAGCGTGTTTCAACCATGCGTCACATTTAAGAATTATTATCACAAACACCCGTCATCAGATCGAATCCAAATTGTAACACCATATACATTGGAATGTTTTATAACTGGTTTATTCATTTCAAAATTCTGTGTGTCCAAGAAACAAAGTTGTTATCATTTTTGTAAGTTACCTTTTTCTCGGCTCGGGGTGGCTGGAAAATGTAATTCTTGGTCGCGTTGTAATGCTTATACATCAAAAGGTTATGCTGTATGACTGTGAAATTCGTAAATTAATTAACTTAGTTTATTGTTGTTGTTGTTTCTTATGGCTAGCCCGGATTCCATTCCATCAGCTTTCTTGCGTTCCAATAGAGTTGTGTGAGGTTTCCTGAAGTTCTAGCAGTCACATCAAGTTTGTTGCCATGTAGCAGGTGCCCCTTATCCATTTTACTTCCAGGTTCGTGACAAAGTGTGCATTTTTCAGATCTCAGGATGTTGATTTTTTTCAGATGAGCTGCAAGGCAGTCATGGCCAGTGTTAAGTCTGAAGAAGACTACAGCTTCTCTTCTTGGTGTTAATTTATATTGATCCCATTTAGCATCTATGTCCTTCCATAATTTGGTTTCTGCTGTTTTCTTTGCCACATCTTCATACCTGCTTTCGATAGTATTTTTCATAATCCTTTTTGCTGACATAAAATCAGTCTTACTGACAGGTTGTTGTAGTGTGGTATCTTTTTTTTTTTTTGCTAATCTGTCTGCCTCTTCATTACCTGCTATTCCAATATGAGAAGGGATTCACTGAAATGAGATCTGTTTGTGGAGTCTTTGAAGGGTTTTTATCATACAAAAAAATTATTTCAGTTCTTTATTTTGAGGCTTACAATTTGACGAGAAGGCTTGGATGGCTCCTTTTGAATCTGTAATGATAACACATTTTTGATAATCATTGTTTCTGCCTAATAACTGTTGTAGTGCATGTGAAATTGTTTTTATCTCAGCATCAAAGTTTTTTTTGGCTTACTGGGAAGTAGAGTGAGAAGAGAGATGAATGTATTCCTGCTCCAGTTCTATTTTCTTTGTCTTGTGAGCCATCTGTAAATATTTTTAGCCATTGATTAGACGGATATCTTTCTTCTATTGTACAGAGGGCCAGTTGTTTTAGATCCTGCGGTTTGTATTTGTACAGGAAAATAAGACATGGTTCAGCAGGTAGCCGATACGGAGAAAACTGTACAGCTTTGAAAGGATGGAGCCCATCACGCGTCATGGCGTGCCTCACTCGGAAGTGGATGGCGAAATTTAAATATTTAAATGGACGTTTCTCGTGATTTAACCATCCAAGTGTAGTGAAGCTTGGTATGGTATATGCTTATAAAAATTTTAATCCACTGGCATCTAATTTATTTCAATTGTTTTCATAATCACAAGATGGCAACTGTGCGGAATTTTAAAATCTCAGTTTTGTTTTTATTGTGTCCTAATCATGTGATTGAAGTTTGAATAATACACCTACACAATAATCTTCATGTTTTCATGTTTTATTCTCTTCCAGTATTGCTTCATGAAACTCTTTAAGTCCTTAACATAACTCTCAAGGCCTACATATAAAAAAATCCAATATGGCAACCATCCGAAATATTAAGACGGTTCTCAATATATACGAATCTATTACAGCAATCAAACTGAAATTTTGTATGTTGCTTTGGGATATTTTTTTTTTATTCTCACATGTAGCAAAGGTATTTGAACAGATACTCGAGGGTCGACTGAGGATGGTAATGGAAAAGGAAATGGAGGAAGAACAATATGGATTTTGAAGAGACAGATCAACTTTTGATCTTATTTTCACGATGAGGAACGTGATGGAGAAATGGTAGGAATACAGGAAGGATTTGATGATGACCTTTATAGATATTGTGAAGGCATCTGATAGTGTGCCAAGACAACTGGTTTGGGATGTATTGATAAGGGAGAAGTAGGTAGGGCTGAAGTTGAAATGATTAAAGCCATGTATCGTCAGTGTGTCAGTAGCGTGAAGACCAAGATTGGACAAACAAACTGGTTCAATGCAACAGGTCTCCGACAAGGGAGTGTATTGTTCCCCATACCTTTCCTCACTGTCGTGGATGGAATCCCTAAACGAGTGAAACGGAAAATGGGAAGTAAAGGGACGAAGGCCTTACTCTTTGCTGATGACATAGTGATATGGGGGGACGATGAATTGGAAGTCCAAGAACAAATAAATGTTTGCAACCAGGAGATAGAAGAGCATGGAATGAAAATCAGTGTGGAGAAGAGTCAGATGATGGTGATGACAAGAAATGTGCGGGATGGTAGGGGGAATATTGCAGTAGATGGAAAATCATTACAAGTTGTGAATATCTTCAAATACTTAGGGAGTGTCCTAACAGATGATGGGGGATAAGTGAGTAAATTAATAAAAGGATCCAACAAGCAAATGGGTTTTACCAGAGTGTGAGGGATATGGTGTGGAACCAGGAAATGTAAAAAAAATCTTGTATTCAACATATTACACACCTATATTGACGTATGCTGCAGGCACGTAGACAACTCAACGGGAAGAAAATAGAATCCAGGCTGCAGAGATGAAGTTCCTTAGAGGTATAATTGGAAAGACCCGCGGAGACAAAATCAGAAAAAAGGAAATTAGGGAGAAAACAGGATTTGCGAAGTTACAAGACAAGATAGAGATCAGTAACCTAAAATGGTATGGACATATGATGCGAATGGGAGAAGACAGAGTCCCGAAGCGATTATTTACTGAGAAAGTCACGGGAAGGCGCCAAAGCGGAAGGCCGAGGATGAGGTGGATGGATGCAGTGAAGGAGAACTTTGAGAAAGGAGGAGTGAAAGTGGAGGATTTACTGGAAGTGGGACTAGAGTGGTGGAGAGACAGAAAAGTATAGAGGTCCTTGATTCACACCTTCATCCAGAACACTGGAACGGGGGTAATGAAGAAGAAGAAGGATATATGAAAATAGGCTATATAGTTCATCACGGAACTACTTGTTTATCCCTTCCTTTTTCTCCCCCGCCTTATTATGGTCATGCTTTAGTAATTATTCTCTTCCAGTAGGCCTATATTAATAATAATAGGTGATATTTTTCTCCCAATGATATCAGTTGACAGTATGTTGCATTTAATGGAATAATACCTCATTTGGCTATTGTATTGTAAAAAATTAATGAAGTCATCATAACCATATAGGCCAGCTTCAAATGAAGTAACAACATTGAAAATTGCACCTAATAAATCTTAAAAGGAACCAGTACCAATATTACACCATTAGCAACCGAGGGAGAAAAACATGCCATACAGGTTGAGAGAAGTACACTCACAACATACGGTAGGCTATATGTTGCTGGGGGGGTGGGTGACAATTGCTGTTATGACATTATTAATTGAAAGCAGTCACAATAACTCATTAGGCTATTGTACCAAATAGCTTATAAAGATAATAGCGGAAACTCCTCACCAAAACAGGAGACAGCGCTCCCCAGCACCGCCTAGCGGTCCAAGTTGGCAACGTAAGACCAGCTGATTTACAACCGTGAGATCCAACCAAACAATTATAAGAAACCTGTGGATGATCTAATTATCCAATTGTAATGGTACGGGGAGTATTTTTTGCCATATATGGCTGTAATAATTATAGACAACAAAGTGACCCAAGCTATTTGATAGAACTTCATGACGAATAGGTCGCTAAAAATACAACAACAACAACTCTCCGGCACTTCAGATTATACCAGCTTGCTGCCGTATTCAACGTTTGGTTACACAGACGGTCAGGGTGTTTCCCGCAAGGGAGATCATTCCTTAGGAGTGAGCTATAGAATCTGACATAGCTGCTGTGGACACCAAGGCTACCCTATTCGAGTTATAGATCACCAAGTGAAGTCAACTGATATTCCGCCAGCCTAGCCAGCCTTTCTACATAGTCTGGTCCTCGCTATCGCCACGTTTCCGAGCTACTACGCTATGTTACCTATAGGCCTAATAAAGCTGCGCAGGGATAGTGGAACCTCCTTCTTGCTCCAAGAACTTCTAGTCTACTAGGTGTCATGGCTGGTAGGGGGGCTACTTTAGCACCGTGACACTCTAGCTAGGATTAGTATTGGCTTCCCCCTCACTGTCACCCTCAGTGGCCAACATATTGGGACTGTAACTTCACCGTATCTCGGGACTTAGCCAGAGAAGTAACTAACCCGCTCATTGCTTGTTACTGCGTTACCAGTATAAACTACACCTGCTGTGAGTCGGGTTATCACTACTTCCTTGTTGCGCGTTTGTAATTCACCTCCGCCTTTCTGTTTACTCGAAGATTGACTCAAGACTGTATTGAGAATGCATTTTCGATCATAAGAGGGAAAGGAGATAATAATGTAACACCTGATGCCTCTAAGTTTCGCAGTGCCATAAGGACAGTAATGGTCAACAGTTTGCTTTCCCCATCCCAAGGTAGTAACTTTTTGATTGAAAGCACGCATGGGGTCAAAATCAAGATGGTTAATTTACTTACTAGTGAATGTGCCACACAGGAGGTAGTATGCAAGAACTGTATTCTGTTGTTGCCTAGCAGATATTTTGCAGTCTTCATAAAGGCATTTGTGAATAAGACAAATGATTCTTCTGAATCGTATGTAAACATAGGAAGTGTTAAATTACGAAAAGTAACACATCAATAAGTGTAAATGCTTACGATACGGGTATGTATGGGCATATTCCAGACTTCAGTAACCCACACCAATACCATGTCATGAATTATCTGCAGTATTTTTTAGAATTCTATATAAATTGTACAGAACCAAGTATCTTTTAACACTAATCTTTAAATTATTTGCTGCCTACAATTATTTGCTGCCTAATATCAAGCCGAGACCGGGTGAGTTAGCCGAGGTCGTTGCGGCATGACTGTTGGCAGTCGCTCACATCCGGGAGGCGAGGAGGTTCGAATCCCCCCGCCGGCAACCTTGAAGATGGTCTTCTGTGGTTTCCCATCTTCCTTCCAGGCAAATGCCGGGGTTGGTCCCTAACTATAGGCCACAGTCACTACCTTCCAACTCCTCGACCCTCCCATCCAACATTCCTCCCCAACGGTACTTGTAGCTCACCCATTGGGTGTCCGTCTCGAAGCAGCTACAAAACTGGCGAGCCGAACATGTCCTCGGACACTCCCGGCACTAAAAGCCATACGCTAAAAAAAAATCAAGCCGAGACATATGTTAGCTTCACAATGCAATTTTGGTCGGTGCGCACTCAAAAATGCTAGCTGTGGGTGACAAGGAGAGTAATGCTGTCAACTCACACCAAGAGATGGCACTGTGATCGCTGTCTCCAGGCGAACGCATGCTTTTACGGCCGAGTTTCCGCTAATATCTTTATAAGCTATTTGATTGTACTGTCAAAAGTTAATTTGAAATGTCTTATTTTCCTGCCTTTTACTTTAATCTCTTTGATTGTGCTGTACTGAAATGTAGCGTTACCTTCCCATCGGGTACAACATTGGGCAGTCTAGATTTAACAGATAGGTTAAATTTTGCATTTGAATATAATTTTATTATTACTATCATGATTCGAGGACAGTAGCTAACAGAGAAATTTTAGCATATAAGTTCAATGGTTCAACCATTATAAAAATGCTGGTGGACACAATACATGAACTCAAATAATCCAGTGAAATCCTATTTATTGTGTTAATGTTTTCTTGAAGTGTGTTTTCATTTTTATCTGCCTCAATGAAAACTTCATTTGATCAATGTGAACTTTACTTACTAGTTATTGCATTGCTTATAGAACATAAACTAGGTCTGTTGTGAGTGAAACTTTGATCCAGATTTACACACTGCATATGTTGGGAGATGAGTAATAACATTTTCTTTTCCCATTTTAAGAAATGCAGATCCCTGATCAATATTCAGCCTGTTCAGTATATGTTGGCTTACGTCACTGCTTGCCAGCTCCTTGCTAATGTACCGTACTGTTGCATACTTGTTGTGAATGAATGAGATGTTATTTGCCAGAGCAATGCTTTGTTTACACTTTATCAGCTGCATCTCCTCATGCCACGGCTGAAATTCTCCATGGCAGAAATAGGAATTAAATCAGGGCAGTGCGCAGGATGAGCCTCCTATGCTTGTAGATCGCAGAGACGTCGTGAAATAAGAGGTAGCTAAAAAGTAGCTAACGGTAACCTAAGAAGTAACTAATTTCTACTTCATACTTCCATTAGATGCCCTGTAAATGAAACAAGTGAGAGATTTGGGTTTGAATCCCAACTGTGGTCTTATTTCAAGCCTTACTCAACAGTGTTTGCATATGTGAAGTTATGAAGTCATAGTGATAGTATTCACGTAGTCTCTTTAATTTATATCCATAGAAATTTATATAAACTGTATACCTCTCAAAAGAAAATACTTCAGTTATTGAAACAAAACATAATCTTTGTAGAATAGAGTGGAAAAACAAAGATCAAATACTCCAACAATCCTTTTTGGTTTTTGGGCTGTGTCTGTTGTGGGGATTCGCCTAGGTGCACCAAGTGAGGTTCTTCTGCAGGCACTTCTGATAATTACATAATTAAGTCTTAGCTATGACCATTGTTCTACAAAATGAAAGACTCAATACTGTTAAGGCAACCTCATTTAAAAGGTACTTCCGACTTTATTTAAAGTTTTGCATATTATTTATGTTGTATAAATAATTATGCGACTGATTAGTAACAGGGAACACACAATATTCTTCCCCGTGAAATTATACTCACCACCACTATTATGTTATTGGAATAGCTCACTGATTATTCACATTCCATTTGTATATACAGTACATATAGGTAAACCTGTTTGCTAATAGGAAACTTACCGGTATATTCAAAATGCAAATGACATGGTAATAGCCTCGGAGCAGATAAAGGACCTGCAAGAGACCATCGACATACTAAGTGAATGGGCCCAGGAAAATCTTTTGGAATGGTGGCAGGCAAGCAGACTCACACCAAGTGCTATGCAACGACAAGGAACTGAAAGTAGTAAACAACTTCAAATACCTCGGCCTTATGCTTCAGGTCACAGGAAGAAGCTTCAGACTACACCCAAGAGCAAAATCAGCTGCCGCAATGAAAGCCATAAACGACATAGGTCATATTGCTCTAGTATCTCTGGAAACTCTAATGGTGCTTTTCCGAACAAAGGTCATACCCATACTGACATAAGGTCTAGAGTTAACGTGGGAGTTTCTCAACTATAAGCAACTGGAAGAACTAAAAAAAGTGAAATCCAGGTTTCTCAAACGAGCCCTGGGAGTTTCCAGGACAGCCAAATCCCGGCTAGTATACGAGCTCGCGAGAGAAACATTCCTCATAGAGGATCTCCGGACACTTCTAATGCTACCATCTACAGAAAACTGCCCCAAGACCTGCAAAACAAAAGACTAGACATACAGACGGAATTCTACGCGACAGAATCGATGATGGACAGAAGATGGATTCAAACACTATCCGAGACACGTCGTGACGAGGCTAACTGTACCCCCTTAATCAGTAGATACATTTGTTGCACTCCCCACTCAACTAATTTTTATCACTGCTACCTAATGAAGTTAGGAAGGGAAGCAACCGGGACAAATACCCGTGGATGGAAGTGGACCCGTGTCCAGAGATCCTAATTATCAAACTATTACCTGGTAAATAAAAACATATAATATACTAACACAGAAAATATTTAATTTGAGCGAGAGGGAATCGAGAGTTCAACACCCAAACATTTAGATTCAAACAATACACACACGGTTTCTTTTAAGTTACAATACAATTACCATGCACATGCTCGAAACAATTTTACAATTACACATGCCAAAAACATTAAGTTGGTACTCACAGATTATTTTCCATAATTTCGTGTTATATGTAATACTCCCCACGATTATGTGGTAATAAACAACATCCTTTTGACTTATTTTATATACGTGGGAATCGGAAGATGATGAACCGTTATTGGGTTTCCCGCCAGTCTCGGCACTGCCCGGTGGCACCGCGTAGAGGAGTCAAGGGGGAGTCGCGAGAAAGAAAGAGGATCATTTACAGTTTTATGTCGCATCAAGATCTGTCCAATCTCATCCTCAGTAATCTTAAGTTTAAATGCAGTTTTTATACTTAAAATTACCGGTACTTCCAAGACGTTCAGTTTATTCGCTTGCCAAAATCCCTTCCCACATTTGGGGGCTCGTCCGGGAGGATTTCGAGTGCGGAACGGCAATTTTGGCTACAGCGATAAAACAAAGACGGAGGACGACAAGGCGTGAAGTGACGACATTTTTCTGGCAAGATTTACGACGACGACGTGGGTCCGTGGAATATAGAAGACGAGTAGCTGTTCTACTTCCAAAGACGTGGTGGTTCGAGCAGGCTACAAAAGACGAGTTCCAGGATCCTGAAGCCTAAGACGACGGCGAAAAGAAAAGTGTTCAGCGCGAGTGCCGAAAGACAATGGAAAATAACGGACAAAGTGGCGTGTTTACAAGATAATGAAAAAGTGAATAATAACCTTATGACGGCGCCCACGACCGTGATTAAGACGTTACATAACCTCATTTTCGAAAAACTGCCACGTGATCGAAAGAACAGGCAGCGCTTACGAAAATTCCCAGAATTCCAGTTTGAACGTGACTCACCAGAACACCTGGAGAAATTGAAGTTCATTGGGAGTGAATTCACTGAGGTTGACCTAATTGCCATTTGCACAGTGTTAACATTGAATATACGGGAGAGAAAGCCGTGCTTGTGCAACGCGTCTGTGACAACTTAATGGACCTTTCATGGCTGGAGATGCCGAAAGACGAAGCAGAAGAAGAAGTCGAAGAGGAGACTGGTAAAAAGAAAGAGGCGATGAGCAAGATGAAAGAGGCAAACGAAGCACTGGCGGAGGAATTACGTGAGTTAAAGGAGAAAATGGCTGGGATGAAATCCATGAAACATTCAATCTCTAGCACGTCAAGATCATCGGATTCATCTAGCTCTTAATATTTTGCAAAAGTTCCGCCTAATCAATACTTTTATTGTATTATATATAAATGATCACTTAGTAGTCATTGGTACATGTTTCGAGGCCTAATTGTTTTGGCCCCTTCATCAGCCGATATAGATAATGCAAGGAACGAAATGTGGTTGGATAGCTTAACACTAATAAACATTCCCTTCAAAAACCTTATTATGGTGCACCATAATGGAAGGTGAAAGATGTTTAGCCCAAAGACACATAAGGAAATAAAATACATAAATAAATAAATAAAGAAAGAAAAAAAGAAAGAATGAAGGAAAGAAAGGAAGAAAGAAATAGTTGAAATTAGAAAAAAACAAAAATACAATGTGTTAACACTCTAAAATTTCACCCTTTCTTGCTGATCACTGAAATTGTGCACTCTTCATGTAGTCCAAATCTTCTGAAATATGTGGCGACAATTACACATTTTTTATTTATCCTCAAATATGTTATTGTCGCCACATATTTCAGAAGATTTGGACTACATGAAGAGTGCACAATTTCAGTGATCAGCAAGAAAGGGTGAAACTCAAGAGTGTTAACACATTGTATATATTTTTTTTCTTTCTTTCAAATTTCAACTATTTCTTTCTTCCTTTCTTTCCTTCTTTCTTTCTTCCTTTCTTTCCTTCATTCTTTCTTTCTTTCTTTTTGCTTTCTTTCTTTCTTTCTTTATGTATTTTATTTCCTTACGTATCTTTGGGGTAAACATCTTTCACCTTTCATTATGGTGCACCATAATAAGGTTTTTGAAGGGAATGTTTATTAGTGCTATCCAACCACATTTTACCTATATCGGCTGACGAAGGGGCCAAAACAATTAGGCCTCGAAACATGTACCAATGACCATTAAGTGATCATTAATACAATAAAAGTATTGATTAGGCGGAACTTTTGCAAAATATTAATACTAATTGTTTCATCAATACGGAACCAGAATGAACCATTCAAATACTAAAATTCATCTACCTCGTCCGAAGACCAGAAACTCGCCAAAGCCGTAGGAGGTAAACAAAAAATAATTAACAAATACCAAAACAAAGCGAAGACTGGAGTATAAGGCTCAAGTGAAGGGAAAGTCTACCAGGACGTGGTGGACTCGCAGCACCCTGCAAACCAGGGAGTTGCACACAAGTTTGCGTTAACTTTCCGATATGTCGAGGGCTCTGGCAGAACCTATGATGGCAGCGAGAACTATCCGATGCGACGTTGGATTGAGGACTTCGAGTAAGCAACGCATTGATGGGCTGGGACGAGATGCAAAAATATGTTTTTGCAAAAAGTCGCTGGACAAGAGTCAAGGTCCAAAGTGCTTCAATTGCAGCAGCTTCCAAGTGCCCAAACTCTGAGCAGAATGCAGAGAAGAAGACAGTGACAGTGACAGGAAACCAAATCAAATATGAAGATGAAGGAATTGTTGCTCCAGGGCCAGAAGATCAATGCATTGGTGGACACGGGCTGCCCATCGATCTGATCCGTGAAGACATTTACACAGAGATAGGCAATCCGGAGATGAAGACAACCGCCATAGCACTCAAGGGTTTTGGAGATAGTGAGGTGCCACCCCAAGGATATTTTCCAACCGACGTCCAGGTTGACGACAACACTTACATGACTGATTTCTATGTGGTGTCTGAAGATGTACTCAAGTTGCCAGCTATCATGGGTATTGATTCGCTGGACCAAGCCGTAACTACCATCAGCAAAACCTGTGTCAAGATGTCCAAGGAGATATCAGAGGCCTACTTGTACCGAATCGATGTGGTAGCAGCCAAGGTGTTGGACATAGGAGAGGCATCGGAAGAGGCTGTTTAGAGAATCGGAAAGATGGTCAATGAATACGCGCCGTGCAAGGAGAAGAGTACCAGCGTTGAGATGAGCATCATGATGAAACAAGAAGGACACTTGCATCCCTTATTTAAAGAAAGCACACCGTTTCACACTTACTAAGCTGACCCTCTCGGACCCTTAGATTCAAAGAAAAAAGGAGCTTCACAAGGTTTGTGTGGCTGTATTCCACTAAAACGATGACCACGAAAGAAGCTATGGTGAAGCTGGAGGTCCAAAAAGGAGTATTTGGTGATCCTGCGCAAATCGTCACCAACTGTGGAACCGC
Source organism: Meconema thalassinum (assembly GCA_946902985.2). NCBI lineage: Eukaryota > Metazoa > Arthropoda > Insecta > Orthoptera > Tettigoniidae > Meconema > Meconema thalassinum. The sequence goes on from OX336388.2 coordinate 1,218,003,838, forward strand.
CTATATTTCACACAAATTCGAAGAGTACTGCACTGCCAACAACATCACCCACTCGCTAATCACAACCGGACTCCCTCGTGCCAATGGCTAGGTAGAAAGGATGAACTCCACGATCATCTCAGCGATTCTTCTAGAGGAATTGCTGAGTATTAATTCACCGGCCGTGAAAGCCAATATACCATCTTTTTGGAAGCCTTCATAGGGAGGTTAAGGCTGCTTGAGCTTTTAGTTCTCGCAGTCAAGTGGTGCAGTTGCACCTATTATAAAGGGAGGTGGCGCGCAGTTCGTCACTCCTGTGGGGGTCCGGGCGGGGACACCAAGAGCCCGCCGATGAGCCAGCTTGGTGTTCTAGGCGAAACCCCACACAAGACACGGCACAAACCTAGAAGAATTGCTGAGTATTAATTCACCGGCCGTGAAAGCCAATATACCATCCACGATCATCTCCTTGCTGGCTAAGTCGTCCATTGAAAACCCTGGAGATTGGTACAAACACGTCGAAGCCACTCAAAGAGCCATGAATTCCACTTACAACCGCAGTATCGAGCAGACGCCGTTCGAGCTTTTGACAGGAGTCAAAATGCTCTGTGAAAATGACCTGAGAATAGTCGAGTTGATCAATGAAGAGATGGTAGACGAGTTTTGAGACCAGCAGAGATGAACACTGTGAAGAAGCAAGAGCACAAATCCAAAAAGTGCATCAAGAAAACAAAGTGTCGTTTGATCGATGACGACGGCCTGCACACCAGTACCAAGTTGGCGATATCATTGCCATCAAGAGGTCCCAGTTTGGACCTGGCCTCAAATTGAAGAAAAAGTACCTGTCGTGAAGGGAATCACTTAGGCCCCAACCGAACAACTACTTGTGCTGAGTTCCTCAAACCCTGGGTGAAGACGACTCATCATCTGAGGCGGATGATCTGGAGGATGGCCGATTGTGGGAATTGGAAGATGATGAACCGTTATTGCGTTTCCCGCCAGTCTCTGCACCGTCCAGTGGCACCGCGTAGAGGAGTCGGGGGGGGGGAGTCGTGAGAAAGGAGGATGATCAGTTTGTTTTGTGTCTAGTCAAGTCACGTCAAGTTCTGTTCAATCTCATCTTTTGTAATCTTATCTTTAAATACAGTTTTTATACTTAAAATTACTTCAAGACGTGTTCGGTTTATTTGCTTGCCAAAATCGCTTCCCACATATATTATGCTCGGAATGAAGATTGTTCTCCTTCAATTCACTTAATGTTGGGTCCCGATCGGGCCGTCGTAGTGGTCAATTGGGAACTAAATGCAATGTTAAATTATTAAATCTGATTCGGAAATTCTCAATTTGGTACAATCTAAAACCTTAGAATATTCGGGAAACATTTGTACAATCTCTATCTGAAATACAAATGAAGTTAGCTCCAATAACATTCGCGACAACATCAATTATTCTCTTCTCTTCACATCAAATTCGCAACAATCATTGTTGCCTCCATATTTTTAAACAACTCCTCATCATGACAACATTGGCGGTTATAACAGTCGTATTAGGTTACGCAACATAAAAAACCATTAGGTTTCGCTTAACCCTGTCTATCACATAAAACAACTGAATATAAATTAGACACCAATTCCCTAATCTTTTCCCTTTCCCGTTAAGGAATCGTACACAAAGTAACTAATATAACATATAGTTATTAGATGTCGAAATTAAACTGGGCTGCCACATCCGCCATTTATACTTTACCGAAGATTATCCCCTCCACTGTAGCTGCCGTTGTGGACTTCACCGTAACCCTGGCAAGGGACCCTTACAAGGTACTACCAGCTGGGTCAGCTGGTCCCAGGTTTTTTTAAGAGGTGTTACTCTATCACTCGCCCTTTGTCTTGACTTGTGACAGGCAGAGCCTGGCTTCCCAAACATTGGGCCCAGGTTAGTGTGTATATTGTAACGATATTTAATAATAATAATAAAATCTCATATCTCAACAGACGAGTAAATTCTTGCTGTTTTGGTGTTGCAGCACTTAATTTTGATCTCAGTGCGTCACTAGTAAGAATTTATTACGTTGAAAGAAGGAAGTGTTTTATAGGAATTATCAAGAAATATATCTTTAGATTTCCATTGCAAAATCCCGAATTCCTAAGCAGAATTAAACGTTAAACGTGACAAATTTGTACTATCAAAACATCATAAACTTTCCTCAGTCTATTTCACAGAATCATGTTTCTGCAAGGAACTGTCTAATGGTAATAGGTTACTCAAACCTGAAGCAATACCTTGCGTTTTCAACTTCCCAGCCCAATCGTGAAACAAGTTGTTGAATGTTATATTTACTGAACATTATCAGCCACTTTCTGAAAATTTTCACAATAGATGGACTGAAAATAACTGTTCTAACATAGATTCTTTCTTCTATCACAATTTATCACAACTAAAATGTAAATAAGTGGCTGCACTTTTATGAAAAAAGAATCCCACTGTACATTCATAATTATCTCCAATATATTATTTTAGGTTGAACAACTACTTCACGGAATATTGAAGAGAAAAATAGAACCAGACAATCCAGAAAGTGAAGGAAGTAGTATTTGCACTTTATCAATAAATAATGTTGAGGTCACTGCTGATCACAACTATACACATAGTCTAACAAAGAATGTAAATGATTTGAGAAAGAATTGCAAAGGAAGAACAAACAAATTTGCATTTTAAAGGATCAAAATTCATATAAAAGGAAAACTGAAAAACAAGGGGGTTCAATTAGTAGAAAGTAGCAGTTAAAGAATTGCAAGAAAGAAATCTTGCCAGTGAGCATACACTTGCAGTTCCGAAGGGCAACTTTTCAGATGTTATGATTGACATTATCTTTTTGATTCTCTCAGGGGTTTTGCGACATCGTGGTCGTGTAGCCCTGTGTACTTGGGTGTGTAGAATTTGTCTAATAAACCTGCGTCGCTGTGGTGTCTGTACTAGTATGTGTATTTGTAATTGAGGTAGGATTTGGCTTTAAGTTAGAAACCATCCCGGCATTTGCCTAGAGTAGAAGTGGGAAACCACTTGCAGGATGGCTGAAGTAAGAATCAATTCCACCCCTTCTCAGTTTTGCCTAACTAGGCTGTGTATACCCTGTCCCAGTCCTCAAACCAGAATTAAATTTCTTGGTAGAGCCTGGAATCGAACCCGGGCCTCTGCGGGGACAACCAAGAATGCTAGCCATTACGCAGCATTCTTTTAAGAGCCTCTGTGGAGCAGAAGGGTGAATATTCAGATCTGCTGAAAGAGTTGGGCATAACAATGCAGCAGCCTATGCATATCTAAGATGAATACGAATGAATGATACGGATTTGACGAATTTTTATGGGCTTATTTCACAGAGACTGCGAGAGGAAGATGTAAGAAAGATCATTGTTACGAGAGATTACAAGTTCACAAATAATTGCACTTAACCTACCCAGAAGCTTGCCACGGTGGGTGAGTGGATAGCGTGTCGGTCTACTAACCCCAAGATTGCAGGTTCGCCCCTGACCGTGGTAAGTGATTTTTGAAAGGCGGCAAAAATACGATACGCATGTCATACGATGTTGGCATGTCAAAGAACCCATTTGAATTCAGTAGGCCGAGTTCATAATGGCAAAATTAATCTCGGGAGTTTCCGCCAGCACAAAGTTCGTCATTTCTCTACTAGAAAGCGCTATTGTGTTCAAGGAGATTAGATATCTAACATCTAACCTCCTTGACTTTCATAGTCAAGGAACTACGAAATTCGACAAGCAAGCTACCCTCTGGGTGTCAAATAGCAAAGCTTGCACCAGGCACCCGAGGCCATACGATATTATTATTATTATTATTATTACCTACCCAGAAGCAATATTATGAGTTTGCATTTTGTGTAAGAAGAGGACAGAGATTAAAATTTGTAGTTTCTGCAAAAAATTATCTTTTGTTATTGCATCAAAGTTATGGAACTCATTTTACTTTTACACATTATTTGTTTTTAATGGCATTACTCTCAAATCCTGTTTGGTTCTTTCTTACTTCTGATTAATCTTGTAATACATCCCTGCTTCTTTCAATTAAGTACTGTCAGCTGCAGGGCTGTCTTTCATATGTTGTTACGTGGTAATCGTCCTGTCGTTACCCATTCATGGCTACCATCTGTAACTTCTAATCCTGCTGCCTCTTACCTTTTGCTACCTTTCACAATTTGGTATAAATTCTTCATGGCTTTCCATTTCATCACCAGACCAGGCAACTTATTTGTGGCTGTAACAAAGTTGAATAGTTGCCAGAGCCCTCCCAAAAATGCCTGCACAAGGCATACATGACCACAAAAGGATCAGAAAAAGTACAAGAACCACAAAATATCTAAGACACCAAATATTAAATGATAAATCCCCGAAACATACGAGAGAATGCTCTTACCCACACAAAGAACGTCTGAAGCTCACAGGGAAGGAATTAACCTCAGAATGGCAAGGAAGGATTACAAACGAAAAAGCCACAAGGCTTCAATCCATCCAATTACATAGAAAACACTAACAATTACAAATACATAATCCAAACAGTAATCACAGGAAATCATTAACAATGTACTGACAGAGCTTCCAAAAACTAGGAATATATTTACAATATTTTGTTGAAAACACTTCAAGTTAAAGAGCACGTCAACAGCTTGAAACCATGCGGCCGCAGTGTTACCCAGGAATGCCAACTGTGTAACAGTGTGAATACCGGCCAAAAGACAATTTTTAAAATCAAAATTTCACATTGCCCGACCTTCCCTACTTGTTGGAAGTATTTTAATTTTGTGTTCATTAGTTAATGATCTGTCAGAGATCAACAGATTTGAGATTTGTGTTTTGTAGATCTAGAGAAAGTGTACGATGGAGTGCCCTTGGTGAAGATGCTGAGCATCCTGAGGGATTATGGTATCGAGTGCAGGCTACTACAGGCATTCAAACGTATTTATGTTTATACTCAGGCAACAAGACAACTGGGCATATTTGAGAGAAGGGTCTTGAGGTACATTCTTGGGCCTGTGGAAGAAAATGGTGTCTGGAGAAGAAGAACTAATTATGAATTATACAAATTATTATTTATTTATTATTCACTAATCGGCCAACTAGGGACCACAATAAGTTCCACTATACATTCTGGCGTTTATTCATTTACGATTGATCCAGTAGGTTTTCATTAACCTTTTCACTGCTAATATTGTGAGAGACTATCAAACCCCTCCATGCTGAATAAATTTTTAAAAGTATGTTATTCAGATGAAGTTACCGACGAGATATCTCGGGCGCAGCAAGGTCGTGACGTTCTACCGCATCCGAGATATCTCGGGCGTAGCAGTGTAAAGGTTAACTTGCTGTGTCGAGCACGACGTTCATCCGACCACTTTGCACCGGTTGTCCATTTCTCATCTCGGAAAGTACCAAAAGTCACGATGCTTTTTCAGAAAAGGTCTCATTTGTGCGCGTCACCGAGTTGTAGGCCCATTTCTTGGAAGTCTTTCTTGGCGTTAACGTACCAGGGAACTGTTGTTTTTGGTTTTGAGTCGAAATTGTTGAATATACGTTTTGTCCATTTAGAGTCGTCCATCCGTCGCAAGTGACCGTAGAAGCGAGCCCTGCGTTTGCGCATTGTGTCCATGATCTTCTCTATCTTAGAATAGATTTCCTGCTTGGACTTTCTTATGTAGATCCCGTTTTTGTAGTTTGGTCCAAGTATGTTGTGGAGAATCTTTCTCTCTTTTTGTTCTAACTTAGCAAGCACACATTTCTGAGAGAGGATAAGGCATTCTGACGCATAGAGGATACCGGCTTGAGGACAGTGATGAGTTTTGGCATTTATAGAAAAGCACCTTTTGTTATATATGTTCCAGGTGGTTTGAAAAGCTACCTCCAGTTTTTTTGCTCTGGCTGCTAAGGCCTCTGTATCTAGTTCGTTTGATTGGATCCCCTCACCAAGGTATTTAAACTTATGCACACGGTTTATTGTTCCATATTCGGTGTTGTTGGGTCGTGTTGTCTTTGATGTTTTACATTACTTCCGTCTTTTCAAAGGATATCCGCAAGCCTGTTTGTTCTGCTACCTCCTTCAGCACATTGATTTCGTCTGTTGCAGTTTCAAAACTTTCTGTCAGTAAGACTATATCATTCGCAAAAGCTAAGCAGTCGATTTCTACTCCGTTCTTCTTCGTCTCAATCCATAACGGTCGGAACAAGTTTCTGTCTTGTAGTATCTGACGCTACTGCTGTATTACTTTCTCCAGTACGCAGTTGAACAAGAGGGGTGAATGTCCATCTCCCTGTCTAACACCCGTTTTAATTTCAAAGGGTGCAGAGTAGCAACCTTGGAATTTTATTTTGGAGATGGTATTTGTCAGGGTTGCTCGTATTACCGCTAGCAGTTTTTTGTCAACTCCCATTTCTGCAATTACTTGAAGGAACACATCGTGGTCAATGGAGTCGTATGCCTTTCTGAAGTCTACGAAAATACTCACATATGTTCGGCCTCTCAGCGTATGATATTTATTATAGTTTTAAGATTGTGGATCTGCTCTGCTGCTGATTGGCCTTTCCGAAAACCTCCTTGGTATTCTCCAAGAGAACGTTCAACTTATTGTTCTAGTCGTTCTAGGATGGATAACGATAGCATCTTGTACACTACTGGGAGTAATGAAATACCATGATAGTTATTTACATCTTTAATATCTCCTTTCTTATGTAAAGGTTGGACTAAAGCTACCTTCCAGTCCTCCGATAGTTGTTCTTTCTCCCATATTGTGCCCGTTTAGACCGGAGTCCGCACGACCACATATGCATTTTACCAATAATCAGTCAGCACGAGAGTCAAAATATCCCGGAGCGCCAGATGGGTTAAAGCAAATCGCAAAAACGACATCAAATTAAGAAAAATGCTTTGCTGATTTTTGGCTCAATGCAACAATAAGGATAGAAGGAGATTTAATTGGGTATGACACATCTGGTAAAATTATCTCAGTTTATTTTGAAGTTAAAATCTGACTGCAAGGATGCTCAAAGCAGCATCATCCACGTGTGGCGATCCACACTCTTATTTACACACAATATACAGAAATTTTCCAAACACATTTGACAATCTTTTTGGAAACACAAGTCCGATTAATAGTCCTGTAGACTGTGTTCCAAAATTATTAATATTTAATTCCAGTTCAAAGTTAATTGTCTCTACTGGAAATATCGTAGATCACTGTTTGAATATTTACATGATATTAACACTCGTAGAATAAATGTTCATAGAATTTTTTAACTTTCACTTATTTTTCCAGTTTCAAAAATATATCGTCGAAAAATATTATCATCATTGTAGCAACATGAATTATTTACACATATTAATAACATCTGAAAAGTATTTGACCTTGAGCATAGCATCGAAGAACTGTGCGAAGCACAACAACAATAATTGTTCTTCTGACATTTAACATTCGAGAAGTGACTCGATTATGAACTTCAAGTTTCTAACAAAATACATGATTTCTGAATCATCAACTTGATCAATAAATGGTTGAACCATTCAACTATTCAATTTTCCACTTGGAATCATTATTATAAAAAATATTTATATTCATGGCCATTTTTAGCAACTTTCACAACTTGCAATTCTTCGACAGAATGCGGAAATTAGAATTGTAGTTTTATAATGAATTCATTTAGTTCATGGCACTAGGAATGAAAATATCCTTCAAATTATTCGTGGTTAAAGAATTATTTTTAATTGGCAGTGGCCCATTCTATTATTTGTGTAAGAACACAATATTACAACAACAACGGCAAAGGTCTTCCTCTGAAGAAGAATAAACTACTATCATGACAAATCCGGGTTCTAGCAAAATCAAAGTCTAAATGGAATTCGTAAACAAGGTTGAAATAAGAACTGATGGTTTCAAAGAAATAACCTTCGGGTCATTCATACGACGAAATGTGTGGCTCCAATACTCCTACTATAAACCTGAGCCATCGAACCTGCTATTTGATTGATGCTCGAAAAAACCTCTTCATTCCTGCGACTTAAACATGCGCACCTGGGAATGGCATTTCAACTACTCCACACACATAAATTATCTTCCCAAAATTTATACAATAAATCAAGCGTCTGCTTGTTATCAACACTGGAAGATTAATAAACTTACAAGTTTATTTTATTTTACCATTCAGTTCAACCCGTGAATTTACCATACTTATGAAAATCTTTATTTCACTTTCGAGTGTATTTACGTCATGATTTTATATAAATACAAAAATATCCTATTTGATACAAATATCAATTGCTTCCCGTTTCATGCCTCTCCGTGTTATCTGAAAAATGTACTTTACTCATTGCAAATATCAACTGTTCAACCAGAACTGACATGTTGGTTGAATGCGGGCTTGCGCTAACCACTTTCCTTCGGAAAATCTCCTGTTCCAAACTAGAAATGATTAAACTACTTCATAGGCTCTTTCTCAATACATATGATTATTAGAAAATATAATATCCAAGAATTATTTAGAAAAATTATAAAAATTATTATTATTATTATTAGTGGATTATTATTATTATTATTATTTGTATCATTTTAAATATATTTAATTATCATCTCATTATGTGAGAATCCACATGTTCGAACCTTCGAATATGGAAAAAATATCCATTCCTCAACAAAAATAAATTTAACTTTTACAGTTACATCGGCTGATTACCGTGATTTCCCAAAAATATGAAATATTCAAATAAATGCTCGAAATGCTCGGTCATCGATCCTAAACTGTTCTGAGTGCTGAAAATACTCAGAATAACTCTAACAAGTCTTGCGTAAATCATTGCAAGCTTTAAATACGACGAAAAATAAAATGTGTTGGTCATCTGCAGAAAAATAGTTTGTTCCAATTAGCTAGGCATAATATAATTCAAATGTGGCTTACATTTCTTGATGGTCTTGAAGCGTAGTAAACCTGGTCTGTACCAGATTTATCCATAGACATGCTCTATCGGACAAGCACGTATAATCCTTGTATCGGCCGCCATTATATACCCAAAATCCGTCTAGTCAGACATAGTGGTAGTATCTTTTGACGTTTGAATTAACTGTTGTTCCATTTTAATATGGGCTTCTATCAAAGCCATAACAGTTTGTTTAAATAGGGTCAGATCTAAGTGATCTCTTCTTAAATATGTCAGTTGTAACATAACTCACTGTAATCTTATCAGTACAAGAAAAACACTGACAGTCTAAGCAATTAACGGCTGTTCTGAAGATCGTTCCCTGGGCATGGTTTATTATATCACCATCTACCATGCGCTAGGCAACTTGTAGTTTCCCTTGCGTAGACTAATGAACGCCACCGTTATAGACTAGTCTTCAGTGTACTGACAGATCGAAGTGGTTAACTAGTTACAAAATAATGAAAACTGACTGCAATGGATTTAAATATCCAAGTATTATGTTACTACTGGACTGTGACAAAGTGTTGATTCTAGACAAAGTCTAGCATATGTCCATGGGAAATATAAATATTTCCACCAATGTCTGTAGAAAAATCAATCACCTCAGTGATTCTCCTCGCCGTAAACTTACTAAGTTCCAACTCGTAGCGCAGCACTTTTCGTGACTATCACGACTTGAAAAGAACTTCTGCGTAGATCCGGCAACCATGTGCCTTGGCTCAGCGTAGATGCAACTTGCTCGCCAAGTGCTTGTGTTAGAATGAGCTGACCATGCCTCGGCCAGCTGGCTTTTATTCAAAACTGTCAGGGTCACGCGTCATCACCTGATATCTAGAAATCCTCATATCTCTTGAATCCCTGGTCCGATTTACTTGATACTAATTGCATTCTCTTTCTTTTGGCCGTGCCAGTAATCTGATCCCAGTCTCAAGTCTCTACTCCATAGTTAACTATTTAATCAATAAATAGCCTCCACCTCTGCTATTACTCGCTACGTCACTTGACATCCAACTATCGGTAAATTATTTCCAAATGCTTCGAGAAGCAATGTAGCGCGATATTCAAATATCTCAACTTTCAAAAGCGGCTACAGCCTTTCCCTTGATATCTAGGTGTCTGAATCTTGGAATACCCATTCCTAGAGTTGGGCACAATATGTCAATGATGGTCTTATGCAAGACGTCTATTGCTTCATCCGGGGCATATTTCCATAGTTCCGCTATCATGGAGTCTTCACCAGAGGCCTTGTTCTTTTTCTGCCCCCCTATGTGGCGTTTGATCTCATCACGGTCCGGGGGAGAAGATGTCAGGTTTTGGCATTTTGATTTGTTAGTTCTGATGGGATGAACTGGTCTTTCACAATTTAGAAGTTTGTCGAAGTATTCGGCAAGTAGCTATCAGTTTTCTTCGTTTGAGGTTGCTAAAGTTCCATCATTCCTATTTTTATTATTATGTTTTGACCAACAGAAAAGAAATCTTTTTACTAGCATGAAATATCCAATTCTCTCAGCATAAGTGATCTCCTGTGTGTGATTGATCAAACAGATAACCTTTTTGACTCATAAAGTCACCCATTTTTCCGTATTGACTTACTATAATAATCAAAAGATTTCTTTTGATTATCAAACAGATAACTATTAAAATATAATGCCTATCAATACAAAATTAAGAATATCTATTCAATTTTTTAACTATTTTGAATAGATGTTTTTAAATTTTGTATTGATAGGCATTATATTTTTTAAGTTATCTGTTATTAATCAATATGGCAAATATCAAACATTTCCTAACATGGTCAATGTCATTGCTTTTATTGATCAAACATTAATGAATTTTATAATCCAGGTTCCATTCAGTTTATCTACCATTACATGACATAGCCCAAGTAGAGTGCATCATAACTCCTATTAATGCTGTGGTGTCATTTCCTGTTCACAGACCAAGAAGTATGCTGATGTTATAATACCTCGGGGTGCAGACAATCATGGTGAGTTACTTATCACTTTGCTTCTGTATTAAAATGAATTGGTTGGATCAATGAATGAAATGTTGAGGAATAAGCAAAGGAGGAATGGTGTAAAATTTTTTAAAATATATAAATGACATAATTTGAAATTGGGGTGTAAGGGGGAAATGAGCCATGTCCTTGAATTTAATTACACCGTTTTTTTTTTGTTTTTTTTTTCCCCTCCGTGAGTTATCATTCATATAAAGTATATGACGAGTCAGGATTCAAACTCGAATCTCTTGCTGTCGAGACAGATGTGTTTAGCCACATAACACTGTAACCGTACACATAGGGGTCATGGTTGATTATACTCAATGAGGGATACTTTTAACAAAAAAAATCTTTCTCCATTTATTGTTCTTACTCTAATTTCAACTTCTAAAGCACACACACAATAATCTCCATGGATACTCTCAAAGATATACACAACTAATTAAATCTTGCAGTATGGACTCCTAACAAGAAGTCAAAGATATATATAAAAACAAAATAGCATCAAAAATAGGAATATAAAAATACATGGAGATCTTTAAATTGAGCATGGCCTCCCCTACCTCACTACTGAACTATATCAAGGAAGCCATGTTATAACCCCAACCTACAATCCAAGAGATTGTACTGTGACAATTCGCCCCTCTGTGTGATTCTTATGTGAGAAACACATAAGGATCACACACATATAAAAAATACATAAATGAAAATAATACATTTCACATATACTAAGATATCACACACAGTAAGATGACTTATCAATTATCATCATTTACAGAAGGAAGTCGAGGTTGGCATAAATCTTCACTGTTGTTAACTTGTCCACGTCTGGCATATGTTTCCTAAAAGCCACTTCTAAAATGCCTCCTTTCTCCCGAGTCACTTCCCAAATGGTCAAAATTCGCTTCCTCATCCACCTCGGAAAGTAATGATGCGTCAGTCCAAATAACTGCCAGCTCCTTCTGTATTTGTTCCACAGACATCTCCCCTTGACTATCTGGTGTAAGGATCCCTGAAGTAGCAACTAAATATTCTGAATCTAAACCATCACCAATCTGAAATCCACTTTCCAATATTAAATCTCGAAGAGCTGGAAGAATTAGTTCACTTGCCAAAGACACACCATCTCCATACTCTTCATCAGCTAAACTAACATAGTCGATGTCGTTACCATCTCGAATGCATGAATAATCATTTCCATCAACATCCAGATCAATCACCTTCCACCCATCATTGACACCATCATCTGTCACATCTGCACCTTCCACACAGCTCACACTCGGAACACACGAAGGCTCTCGTGAAACTTCAACCATATCATTCACAACATAATACCCATAATTGTTAACTACATTATTATCAAATGTATGGCGATACTGGTTGCAAACTGGTTCTCCATCACTAACAGAATCCAAAATCATGATTTTATCACTACTGAAAACTTGATCTTCATCTTTTTCATCACTACTTTCCTCCTTATTCCTCAACCTTTCATGCTTCCTTTTCTTCAGTTCTTCTCTTAGTCTTCCTTATCCTTCCTCCTTGCTCTTCATTTTCTTCTGTTTCTCCTTCTTCCCCTCTCCCTTCTCTTTCTTTATCAGCTTCTTTGTTTTCCTCAGTTGTTCTCTTAGTCTTCCTCCTCCTTCTCCTGCCTTCCATCTCGTCTTTTTCTTAATCCGCCATGTCATTCCGCATCTTGTACTCCTCATCTTCCATCTCCCCCGTTTCTCTCTCCTTCCCTTCCTCATCTTTCTCCTCTTCTTTCTTGTATGTCTCAGATTATCCAACAACTCCTTTCTTTCACCTTCATCTTTAGCCTCTTTTTCTTGATTGCTACTGTCTTCATTACCAACCTCATCTGATTCTCCTTTCTCTTCAGTTTCTTCCATTTCACCTTCTCCGTTATCCGCTACTCCTTTCTCTTGTACCTTTTCCTTTCTTTCACCTGCCTCCTCTCCTTCAGTTTCTTCCATATCACCTGCTTTCTCACGCCCCCCACATCTCGGATAATTTTCCTGCTCCTTAATCGCACATAGCTCATTCATTTCCTCCTCTTTTATCTTATCCTCCACTTGACGTCCTCCTTCACCTTCTCTCTCTTGTCCATTTTCTTCCATACGCCTCCTACCATCACATACTTCACACATCTCCCCGTTATCTTGATCATCTTTCATTCCTACAACATATTCCTTACTAGACAGGCCCATTACCGCAGTTGCGCATCAGCGAGATCTCGGGGTCATATTCGACAGCCAGCTAAGATTTAAAGAACACATACAACATTCTTTATCCAAAGCCATGAAATTCCTTGGCATACTCTACCGCTTCACAGAAATATCAAATCCCACAGCTCTTCGCCTCTATTACCTCTCAATAATCCAGCCCATTGCAAACTACTGCTCTCCCATTTGGACCACTTCTTGCCCGTCAAACATAGCAAAATTTAACAGAATTCAATCCTTCTTTGCTGCCATTGTAAGGAACAGAATGCCAAGGTTTAGACAATTCACCACTCAGCAGGTACTTTCGGCCATAAACATCCCTCCCCTCAGCACGACACGCCAGGTGAGTGACCTGTCGTTCCTACATTCAATTTTAAATGGCCATTACCGTTCGGACCACCTGCTGTCACTCTTCAAGCTAAGAGCTCCCTCCCGTTCTACCAGGCTCAAAGATATCATGCATATTCCACACACTAAACATTCCTTAATCCAAAGATCCTTCCAAAACCGCATATCATCCCTGTACAATAGAATAGCAAGTAAACGCGAGTTGGACATATCAACAAACAAGAGGACGTTTCTGAAGCAGGTGAAGGAGAACATAAACTGTATTTAGAACTGTCATCTTGGCCATTGACGACACAGCTACGAGCAAGGACATTCTACCGGCCCTTGATATGGACTTGTTTTGTTTGATGATTTGTTAAATTTATTTTATATTTTATCTTAAACTGTTATTTTGTTGTTATTTGTACAAGAGTGAAGGGCTAGCATAGCTGTAGTTTGTGCATTGATTAATAAATAAATAAATAAATAAATAAATAAATTCCTTCTTCCTTTCCATTACCATCTTCTACATGCCCCCCAGCATCACGTACTTCACACATCTCTTCCTCAATATTTTGTCCATCTTTCACTTCTTCTTCCTCTCCATTACCATCTTCTACACGCCCCCCAGCATCACACACTATCTCACTCAACTTCTCTCCTACAATGCATATGATCTCCACTGTGTGCTCTTGCAACTTCCCTTTCTCCTCCTCCTGCTCCTTCTTCTCTTCTCCTTCTCTTCAACCTTCTCCTGCTCCTTCTTCTCTTTCTCCTCCTCCACAGCCACACTCAAAGCCATTTTCCAAGATTCTATTTCCTCTTTCACACCTCCTATTCCCTTACTTAACTCTTTAAGCGACTCTTCCTGCTTCTTCATAGATTCTTTCATATCCGTAAGTATTTGGAGCAAACTCTCTCTCTCTGCTATTATGCATAATAAGGCCGTATACTTCCTTTTTCCTGCACTGTAGTCACTTTGTTAAAGTTGCTTTTCTTTCTTCTTTTCCTTGTGTCCGTATCACTCTTTCGAACCTCACGTAGTGGCGTCATAATTGTAACCGTACATTCCGGGGTCATGGTTGATTATACTCAATGAGGGATACTTTTAACAAAAAAAAACATCTTTCTCCATTTATTGTTCTTACTCTAATTTCAACTTCTAAAGCACACACACAATAATCTTCAAGGATACTCTCAAAGATATACACTACTAATTAAATCTTGCAGTATGGACCTAACAAGAAGTCAAAGATATATATAAAAACAAAATAGCATCAAAAATAGGAATATAAAAATACATGGAGATCTTAAAATATGAGCATGGCCTCCCCTACCTCACTACTGAACTATATCAAGGAAGCCATGTTATAACCCCAACCTACAATCCAAGAGATTGTACTGTGACAACACCAATGCAGTCATGCCTCGACAACAACACATTTTGAAGTCTTAAATGGAGGGGTACTGTTGAGGTGACTTCTGGAATGACGTAGAGATCTTGTGATCTCCCAAACAACTACAGGGTCATTATCTATGTGCGCGCGAGTAAACACGGCAAGCTAAGCCGGCTGTGACTGGCGCAGATCGCAGGCGCCGTACGCATTTCAGCCGGTAGTTGGCGCGCTCCGCTGACTCATATCATTAGTTCACACGTGTTTTGTCATTCTTATGGGCGTGTATCTGCAAAGCTTAGACGTTAGTGTAGCACGTTTATTGATTATTGTGATTACTGTGATGGTTGGTCATGCCTAGACACCAATTCACATTGCACGAACGTGTGTATGTCCATAATTCGTACCGGTATATGAAAAGCAGAAAATCTTGTTCTGAAACGAGTCGAAAATTTCGAATCAAGTTTCCAGGAAGACCTGTGCCTAATGCCAGTACAATTAGGAGGCTCGCTAAACGATTCAAAGAAACAGGCTCCGTAAATAATATATGAGTTGACAGACATTCTTTCATCAGTAGATGACAGGTGTGTGTTACAAGAGAGGGAGGACCGGCTGAACCGGGTACGCGTGCCTGCGATCTGCGCCCCCCACAGCTTGCCGTGTTTACTCGCGCGCACATAGATAATGATCCTGTATTTCATGATTAGATCTTCAAGTTTCTGAAAGGAGGAAGAGGTTTCTTCTGTGCATTGACATTAGGGTTACAACTGAAAATTTTCAAATGCAGGGCTTTAGTCTTGTCTATTGTATGAATATTTTTGCATGGTTTGGTAAAGTAGTTTACTGGTACTTTTCTGCAACAATCTAGGGAACTTCGAAAGTAGCTCCATGATAAATATTAATACTAGTCTCATGAATGGTTTACTGACGAAGGTACCTGTCTGTACTTTGCTGAGAATTTCACATATAAGTTACAAAATGAATTGTTGAAATTTCTTTAACAAAACTGTGTGTACCAAATAAGTTTTTAATCCACATTTCATATGAAAACTTTTAAGGCATGATGAAGATACTGTAAGTATACAGTATTGTTAAATGTGCAATTGGTTGAACTGGGTTTAGTCAATTTAGATCCCAACCCATAATAATAGGGGAGCCGAAGAGGCTAAGTGGGGATTTACTTGAGCGTCGTTGGGACCTTTTGGATTGTGAGGATTTAGATGCTAAAAAGAAAAAATGGTTATATGATGTATGCCCTTTCACTGGTGGGGGGAGCAAGTACAGATTTCCAAAAATGTAGAAAAAAAAAGTCACAAAGAAATACTTGGGCGCTTCAGATATTAATAGTGTATGCGCCTCATGTATTTCTTGATAACGGAGGAATATTAATCTGCCTGTTTGCATGGTGGGGTTGGCTGTACGAAGGGGTTGAAAATGGGGGGGGATTTATTCGAGAGCGTCAGATACTCAGAAGGGATGTTAAGCAAGGTTACGTTGGTTCGGACATGTAAAAAGAATGGGTAAGGAAAGGATAGCAAGAAGGGAAGTCAAGGGAAGGAAGACTGAGAAGAAGGTGGTTGGACCAAATTTTGAAGGACATTGGAGAAGCTGGATTAGATATGGTAGAAGTGATGGAAGAGGAAAAGTGGAAGGACAGAAAGGAGTGGAGGAGGCTTTTAAACCACACCCGGGTGACTGGAGTGGGACTTCGATGATGATGATGATGATGATGATGTTAAGTAAACCCTAAAGGAGCTCCTATTCAAAAGACTGACGATTTGGACGCGACGAAAACTCATGGCCAATCGTGACATTGAAATACTTGAGCGCGTCAGATTAATATACAGACGGTTCAGCTTGATGTCCTTGTAGTGCTGACTCATAATCTGACAATTATGTGGAGGAATTTCTTTGATCTGAAGGTTTGAAATTTCTTTTTAATTTTTTTTTTATCATTTCAAATGATCTTGTCAACTTCGTCGATATGGTTGGGGTCCATCGTTATGCGTTACGGACACGGAGACGGACGTGACGTCATGCAGCCGCGCGGGAAGTGACGTCATGCAGCTGCGCGGGAACGTGACGTCATGCTCACGCGGGGAGCGAGAAGCAGACGCTAATGATTATTGGAGTCTGTTGAAAGAGGCCTGGCGTCGAGCGACCTGGGGCTTTGAGCAAAGCGAACACAAGAATACAGGGTGACTTCTAAAGAGATATACAAGATGCCATAAAAGAATACAGGGTGCCTCCTAAAGAGGTGTGCAGGATGTCAGAGCAAAGCATCGAACCAGTCCCAATATTCCATCCCTACTCTCACACAAGAAAATTGCTCCCCCCTACTGTTCAGCCCGCCACTGCTCGCTCCCAGGTTCTACAACTCATCTCCCAACTCTCTACCGTTACACTAGTCTAGCCAGATCGAACACAGCCCTGCCTGGGGCAAAAACACTCCTTTTCAGAGAAATAAAACAACTCCGCAACAAGCTTCACGAAAACCCAAATTTAAATCTAAAATTCCATTCTACAAACACCAAATTCGGTAAACTTACCTCATTTCAGTTACTCTATACTTTAAACAGACACAGAAGGCATAGTCATGACTCCTTCACGGAGTAGGCTATTGTCTAATCATGTTCACCTCTCCTTCAACTTTACCATAAATTTCATAAACTCTATTTAAAAATCAGAAACTCACTCCACAAATCTGTAAATCAGTATTCTTCCCTTATTTCTGATACACTATTCATTAAACAAACATATAAGGCATAGTCATGACCCCTTCATGGAGTAGGCTATTGTCTAAATCTGGACACTCATACTACATCCTTACACTAATTCAAATTTACGGCCAAATGATCCTTCTGACAGGGAGGCAAAGGTTTCCGCCGGCTTGCCTGGGATGATGGGCCACAAAACCGCTGTCAAAAAGTAAACAATTTACGCTTTATTCAACCGAACACATCTCTAATACAAGTACAACACATTTCTTCCCGTGACCCTTAAAGAGGTGCCCGCGCGGGAAGCCTAAGTTAATGGGTAATGCAGTCTGTTGAAAGAGTCCTGGGACTTCGAGCAAAGCGAGAAGCCCTCTTGAGCCTTTCTAACATGTGTAGCATTCACTGATCTCTATACAGTTACCCCAAAGTAGATCTATTGATTTCCTCAGTGAAAAAAGTTTTTCTCAAAGTCCAAAAATGATTTCATCTTTTGAAAGAAATGTACCCAGAAATTCCATTGCCACCTAAGCCAGTTCTAACTAGGTGGGTTACGTGGCTGCAAGCGGTTGAATACTATGCTGAATATATAGACACCATTAAGAACGTTCTGTTTGCTATGGACTCTGAAGATGCAGCCTCAATTGAAGCTGCGACACAAGTGTGAGGAATAACTTGATTTACATTCAGCATAATTTTTCATGCATCACAAAAAAACACTCAAATGTTTCCAAATCTCGCATCTCTCACTTTCTGAACGTTCCTAAATTGTGAATAGAGCTGTGAAACAGATAAATCATGTACAGGTAAAGTTGCAGATGTAGCAAAAATGAAGATGGACACTGTACTTTCAAAGAACCCTGGATATGAAAGAATGGGAAAGGTTGCTCCAATTATGTGTGGAGATTTAAGTGTCAAGTTAACCTTCGATTTAACCCCAGCAGACGTTGTAAAGTTCAAATATGCCCCCATTACCTCTTCTGATGTTGAACGAAGTTTCAGGCAATATAAATCGGTACTTAGAGACAATAGGAGAAGATTCACTTTCCAGCACTTAAAAGAACATTTTGTGATCCATTGTTCTGGTAACAGAGATTAAAATATTGCGTGTTCTTCAAAGATCATATTAAAATGAGAGAAGTACAGCATTATGGTTCATGTAGTTCTACTTTCTATAGCTTCTTTGAACTTTGATTTCAAATAGAAATGATAGTTTTTGTAATTTTGAGTCCATATATAATTCCATATTTCAATAAAAATAACTAAATATATATGTACATATTTCATGAATTATTAGTACATATAAATCCGTTCCCTGCTTATCACATATGCACGTAAGATATGGAACACACAGGAAACCAGACTGCAGTTAGGTAATCCCGTGGAGATGTTCATACCAAAACCAAAAAGCTCAGCTGTGACCAATCAAGACAGTATAGATAATCATGCATAACAGACATAATCTCCGCTTGTGGCACAAGCTCTGAGCAATGTCCCAAAAAGACCCTTAGAGATTCAGAGATCACGTAGTTATGTAATGAATAGCACAAATAACCAAACTTCAACACTCACCAATGTCATAACATGGAACGGATATGGACTTTAGGATATAAAGTCCAAAACACATGAAAGCACAGACGCAAATATCGAAATATATATATATATATTTTTTTAGTCGTTTCGGCCATCAATGGACCACGATGTTCTTCACTCATATAATCACTGTAAAGCTTGTTTTCTTGTCTGCCAGTAGATCTTCATTCTTGACGAATGTTCAGCTCTCCTTTCTTCCGTCCACTTGCAGTGAGGGCGAGGCATCACAGATGTTAAAGGGTGTAGATTACTGGTTGATTTAACCGCCTTTCTGAACAGGTTCCTATCCCAAACCAGAGCTTGATTGATTCGAGCTTCTGTTAGGTCCTTTTTAACTTGCATCGACCATTTACAATAGGATTTTTTTTTTAGATTGATGAGTGTATTCGATATGAAAGTCGATGATGCTCCATCCGTTCCGAATGTCCAAAGAAAGACATTCTCCTTTTTCTCATCACACTCGCCAAATCTTCTATATGTTCAAATAATTCAATAATATAATATACGCGAACGTAATAATTATATACATTAAGCTGTGAGTTGTACTGTACTTACAAACGTTGGTTTTGAATGCAGGCCAGTCGCCCTGACACACGTCAGGCTCGCATGACAGCTCTGGGCCAAGAAAGTTGATTAAATACGCAGGGATCTAACTGAAGCCAAATCTTAAATGCGTAGCAGGAGAAGAAAAAATAACAAGTTTCATCCCTTCCTAATTATTGGTGAAGCCAGTGGCAAGACAAATACAGAAATGTCGCCAAATACGGAGTTGGAAAATGTAATGAATTGCAGAAAGTTACACTATGGTAACTTCTGGTATCGGCCAATGAGGGCCAAGCATAAGAAATGTTGCAAATATAACCTGCAACAAGCGTGTTTATTTGCATGAAGACGTAAAAATGAAATACGTAAAAGTATTACAGGGTGTTGCATCACTTAAGAATAGATGTTATGCATCACTTTTATAATCTTTAGAGTACCTCAAAATGGTAAAGGAAGAAATTCCAACAGAAGAAAGAGGGGTGGAAGAGGAATGGGCTAGATTTAAGAAGACACTATTCGGTGCAGCAGAAGCAGTATGTGGGAGGACAAGTAGTAAGAAGAGGTGGAAGGAAGCACCATGGTGGAATGAGAAGACAAAAGATATAGTAAGGGAAAAGAATAGCGCCTTTAGGAGGTGGTATCAAAATAGGATGGTAGAGACAAGGGAAGAGTACCAGGAAAGAAAGAAGGAGGCGAAGAGAGTAGTGGCTGAGGAGAGAAGAAAGTGGATGGAAGAGTGGACAAAGATGATGGAGGATAGTGAAGGTACAACAAAGGTCCTGTATGGGATGGTAAAAAATAAGAGGCGGAAGGATCCTACGGATTATGTTAGAATGGTGAACAAAAGGGGACAAGAGATAGAAAATAGGGAAGATCTGAAGAAAATATGGAAATAATATTTTGAAGAACTTCTGAACCCAAATGGAAACGATGGTGAGGAGGAAGAAATCGGGGAAGAGGAAGATGAACTGCAAACAGAAAAGGACTTAACATGGAAAGAAGTGGAAGATGCAGTGAAAAAGATGAAAGGAGGGAAGGCACCGGGTGTGGATGAGTTGAGTGTGGAGATGGTGAGAGCAGCAGGAGAGGTGGGGATACAGTGGTTGTACCGAGTGATGAGGACAGCATGGAAGGAAAGGAAGACCCCAGAGGACTGGAAAAAAGGAATAATTGTCCTGATCTTCAAGAAAGGTAGTAGAACAGATTGCAGAAACTGTCGGGGAATAACACTGATGAGTCATTGTGCAAAGATCTTCGAGAAAGTTTTGGAAAGGAGAATTAGGACAAGGATAGAAGGAGGGATGAGGGAAGAACAACATGGCTTCAGAGAAGGAAGGTCCACAGTGGATTTGATTTTTGCTGTAAGGCAGTTACAAGAACAGCACTATGAGTATGGAACAGATCTACTGATGGCCTTCCTGGACATTGAGAAAGCATATGACAGTGTATGCAGAAACAAAGTATGGAAGTCCCTGGAGGATAGAGGAGTAGAGAAATGGACTATAAAGAGGATAAAGGTGATGTACAAGGGAAGCGTGAGCTGTGTGAAAGTGGGAGGAGAGAGATCGGACTGGTTGGAACAGAGAAACGGCCTGAAACAAG
Organism: Meconema thalassinum; assembly: GCA_946902985.2. Lineage (NCBI taxonomy): Eukaryota > Metazoa > Arthropoda > Insecta > Orthoptera > Tettigoniidae > Meconema > Meconema thalassinum. The sequence continues at coordinate 1,218,025,181 of OX336388.2, forward strand.
GAAGTGCACTGTCACCGTTACTTTTCATTGTGGTGATGGATGACATAATGACCCGAGTGGCACAAGCAATTGGGGAAGGAAAGATGAAAGCAATGGTGTTTGCAGAAGATTTGGTGATTTGGGGAAACGAGGAGGAGGTACAGGAACAGTTGGACGTGTGGGAAGGAATAATACAAGGATATGGGATGAAATTTAGCATTACAGCATCAATCGGCAGCGTCTGTTTCCCAGGTTAGGGGCGGCTGCAAGGGTGTCTGTTTCCCATGTTAGGGGCGGCCTGTATAATAGCTGGCAGTAGCTTCATAAAATGCCTTTGGGAGTGGCGACCCCATCGTAATAATAGCCTAAAATGGATATGGCACTTCCAATTATTCGGAAAAGGTTAGGGCGTACCCTGCAGGCGACGCGCAGTTCCTTTGGTACTGGGGGAACTGTGAGAAATGGGCGACCAGTAACCGAAATGAAAGTGGGAATCATGAATGTCATGACCCTGACAGGCAAGGTGGAGGAGGTGGTAGACTTCATGGAGAGGGAGAAGGTTGGAATGATGGGGCTGAGTGAAGTGAAATGGAAAGGTAAAGGAAGGAAGAAATTGAGGAAAGGATATACATTATACTGGAGTGGTGGCCAAGAGGCAAAAAATGGCGTGGGACTGATAACCTCGAAACAACTGGAGGAGTATGTTGAAGTGGTAGAGTGTGTGAGTGACAGAATAATGAAAATTAGAATGAAGATGAAGAATGACGTGATGGACTTCATACAAGTGTATGCACCACAGACTGGAAACAGAGAAGAAGATATTGAAGTATTCCTGGAGGATGTAGAAAGAGTAATCTCAGATGTAGAAGTGGTGATCATGGGAGACATGAATGCGCAAGTCGGAATTGAGAGACAAGGAAAGGAAGAAGTCGTTGGACCATATGGATATGGGAAAAAGAACCGGGAAGGAGAGGAACTTGTAAACTTTTGTGAAAGGAATGGACTGATAGTGGGTAATTCATGGTTTCGGAAGAAAAACAGCAGGAAAATTACGCGATATGGGTGGGGTGATAGAAGAACAAAATCAGTAATTGACTACTTCCTGGTGGAAAGGACAAATCGCAGAAAGCTGATGGATGTGACAGCTTTACCAGGTGAAGCATTTGATGGGGACCATAGAGCTGTGGTGGCAAAATTTAGATGGGGAAAATTGGAAAACCTAAAGGAGATCAGAGAAAGTAAAATAAAAGTATGGAAATTGAAAGACAAAGCTGTACAGGAAGATTTTCAGGAGAGATTGAAGCAACAAATCCCAGTTACTGAAGTGGAAAATGTAGAAGAGGAATGGTCCCACTTTAAAAAGGCATTTGCTGGTGCAGCAGAGAGTGCTTGTGGTAGGACGTCAACAAGAGTGAAAGAGAAGGAGACACCGTGGTGGAATGAGGAAGTGAGGAAAGCAGTAAAAGAAAAGAAGTCTGCATGGAAAGAATGGAACAGAGATCAAACAGAAGAAAGCAAAAGGAAGTACCACGACAGCAAACGGAGGTGTAAGAAAGTGGTAGGAGAAGAAAAGAAGAAAAGTTGGGAAGAATTTACACGAAGAATGGAAACAGATGTAAGTGGCAGTAAAAGGATGCTGTATGGGCTTCTAAGAAGTAAGAGGAAAGAAAGAGTTACTACAAAGCTGGTGAAAAAGGAAGATGGAGAGTTGTTAACACACCCAGAAGAGATAAAGGGACGATGGAAGGAGTATTTCGATAAGCTATTGAATGTGAGCAATTGTACTGGTGAGATCGAAGTGACACAGCCTGACGACTCTATAACAGAAGATGATATAACAATGCTGGAGGTGGAATTAGCAGTACAGAAAATGAAGATGGGAAAAGCAACAGGGGTGGATGAAATCAGTGTAGAAATGATAAAGGCTGCTGGACCTGTTGGTATGCAATGGCTGTATCGACTGCTAAAGTGTGTGTGGAAACGGAAATGTGTACCAGAAGACTGGGAGAAAGGGCTAATAATACCAGTGTTTAAGAAAGGGGACAAGAAAGTGTGTGATAACTATAGAGGGATCACCCTCATATCACAGATAGTAAAAATACTGGAAAGGATTTTAGAAAGAAGAATGAGAAGAAAGGTGGAAGGAGAGTTGCAAGAGGAACAGTATGGCTTCAGGAGTGGAAGATCCACAGTGGACCCAATCTTTAGCTTGGGGCAGGTGATGGAAAAGAACTGGGAATATGGAGAGGATTTGATCATGACTTTCATAGATCTAGAAAAGGCATATGATAGTGTCCCCAGAGAGAAGGTATGGGAAACCATGGTTAAGAAGAGACTGGGAAGAGAAATGTTGGAAATGGTGCAAGCAATGTACAGCAACTGTGTTAGCAGGGTACTGACCCCAGTTGGAAAGACAGATTGGTTTAGGAACAAGACTGGACTAAGACAGGGGAGTGTGCTGTCACCTCTTTTATTCATAATGGTAATGGATGAAATTGTAAAGGAAACAAAGGAAGCATATGGACATAAAGAAATGAAGTTACTATTATTTGCAGACGATATTGTGGTCTGGGGAAGGAACACCGAAGAAGTGCAAAAACAACTAGATGCACTGAACGAAAATATTCAGAAGTATGGCCTGAAAATCAGTATAGAGAAAAGCAAGACCATGGTGATGACAAGAGGGGAAAGACAAGGAAAGGGCACTGTGAAAATTGGAAGTCAGAGTTTGGAAATTGTGGACACGTTCAAATACCTAGGAAGTGAATTGATGCAGACTGGTAGGTTGGACATGGAGATTGGCAGGAGGGTACAGCAGAGCAATGCATTCTATCAAAGTGTAAGAAAACGTGTTTGGGATAAGGAAGTACCAAGGAAAAGCAAGGAGGTAATGTATAAAATGTACTATGTACCCATATTAACTTATGCAGCTGAGACTTGGACCCTGACAAGCAGGCAAGAGAGTAAAATCCAAGCCAGTGAAATGAAATTCCTAAGAAGTATGATAGGTAAGACAAGGAAAGACAGAGTGAGGAATGAAGATGTTAGGAAGGAAGTTGGGATGGGAAAACTAAATGAGAGAATTGAGAAGAATAAACTAAGGTGGTTTGGACATGTAAAGAGGATGGAGGAAAATAGAATACCAAGACAGGTGCTGGAGGCAAGGTGCAAGGGTAAGAGAGCAAGGGGAAGACCTAGAACAAGGTGGATCGATTCAGTGAAGAAAAGCGTGAGAAAAAGGAATCTGGACTGGGACAAGATCGTGGAAGAAGAATTGTGGAAGGAAAGAGGAAAGTGGAGAAGTGCCATAAATACCCCGACCCGGCAGGAGCTGGATAAGGGGAAATGATGATGATGATGATGATGAAGAGTGAGATGGTGATCACAACAAGGAAGAAGTAAAGAACCACAACGGGAATAACAATTGGTGGGGAACAGCTGAAGAAAGTGGAGAGTTTCAAGTATCTGGGATGCCTGATACAAGATAATGGAAGAAACGATAGAGAAATAAATGAGCGGGGAAGGCAGGCAGATGCATTTCGGAGGAGTGTGAAAAGCATGTTATGGAGCAAGGATGTCCCTCAGAACAGCAAAAAGATCATATATCGGGCGTACTATGTTCCTATCCTGACGTATGCCTCGGAGACCTGGGTTATGAAAGGAAGGGAGAAGAGCAAAATACAGGCCAGTGAGATGAGGTTCTTGAGAAGCAGTATTGGAGCTACAAAGATGGACAGAATAAGAAATGAGAGGACCAGAGAATTAATGAAGGAGGAACCATTACAGGATGGTATAGAGTAATCTGGACTTAGATGGTATGGACATGTAAAACGAATGGAGGAGAAGAGGATACCCAGGAGAGTACACGAGACGAAGTGGGAAGGAAAGAGGCCGAGAGACAGGTGGCTGAAGGGGGTGGAAGAAAGCGTGAAGAAGAGAGGAGACGACTGGACAAGGGTGGAGGTTGAGAGATGGTTGGAAGACAGAAGACGTTGGAGAGGCTTGTGTTCCAAACAGACCCGGCCAGTGGCTGGAAACTGTGCAAGATGATGATGATGATGAGATGGATACCTAAGAAGCCATAACACATCCCATTCTTATTGTCCTTTTAAATTATATTCATTACACTCAAATGAAGCCTGTTCCCCCAGCGATAACAAAGTCTGCTAGCTGTAGTGTCTCGAATTGATTTGCTTGGCAGGAGTTGCTTTCTTTGCTGACGTTGAATCATAGAAACAGTAGGCTTAGTCATGGCAGAATGGGTGCCCCTTGGACTGCTTAGGGAACCTCTTGCTGTTTCTCTGTTTGTGGAAGGTGATTTAATGCTGATTTCCAGACATTGGAGAGATGTAAGCCCTGTCATAGTTGAAATTGTTGGGATGCTTGAATATATCTCTAACAAATTCATCTGGTAAGTAACTTGCTCAGTTGGAGCATTAAACTCAGGCAGAGGGAAGTAGCCTACTTTATTCTACTGGGATGGGCACATCTTAAAATGAGTGAACATTATTTCCTATCTGTCTACAACTTTATATAGTTAGTATGGTCCATTCCATTAATATGCTTCCTAGCAATCAAGACTTTCTTGTAGACCTATGTAAAAACTAGAACTCTGGATATGGTCATCTGATACTGAATCTTGTCATTAGCAAAATTGCTGGTGTTTTTTTTTTTGCTTGTTTTTTGTTTGTTTTTACTTAATAGGTGTGTTAAACACAACTACTTCTGCTAAATCATTGTGTTTATTTATTTACACTGTTTCGCCCACATTGGACCACCAAAAATCAAACCTTTTATACAAAGTCTTCAAATACTAAGTTCAGTTCTTATTCATCATCATCATCATCTTGTACAGTTTCCAGCCCCAGGCTGGGTCTGTTTGGAACATAAGCCTCGCCACTTAGTTCTTTCTTCCCACCACCTCTCCGCTGTCACTCTGGTCCAGTCCTCGCCTCTCTTCTTGACACATTCCTCCACTCCTTTCAGCCATCTATCTCTTGGTCTTCCCCTTGGTCGTTTCTTCTGCATCTGCATCTCATGTATCCTCTTGGGAATCTTCTTCTCATCCATTCTCTTTAAGTGTCCATACCACCTCAGTCTTGATGTCTCAATCCTACCTTGCAAGGGCTCCTCTTTCACCATTTCCCTGACCTTTTCATTTCTCACCCTGTCTTTCCTTATTACTCCGATCCTACTTCTCAGGAACTTCATTTCACTTGCCTGTATTCTGCTTATGTCTCTTTTCTTCATTATCCACGTTTCTGAAGCATAAGTCAGTATCGGGATATAGTAGCTTCTGTATAACACTACCTTGCTTTTTTGTGGGACATCTTTATTCCACACTAAGCTCCTAATGCTTCTCAGAAATGCTTCTGCCTGTCTGCCACGTTCCGTAATCTCTTTGTCATTTCTCCCATTTTCCTCCACTATACTTCCCAAGTACTTGAGACTTTCCACCTTCTTCAGCTGTCCACCTCCAAGTGTTATCCCACTCATTGGTCTGTACTTTTTCCTGGTCGTTAACAGGATCTCACATTTACTGATGTTGAACTTCCATCCGTACTCTCCCACTGTTTCTTTCCAAGCCTTCAGTTGCTCCTGAATTTCCTCCTCCTTGTTTCCCCAGACCATGAGATCATCTGCAAACACCATTGCTTTCATCTTATCTTCTCCTATCTTTCCTGCTATCCGTGTCATTACCTCGTCCATAACCACAATAAAGAGAAGGGGTGACAGCGCACTACCCTGTTTCAGGCCACTCATTTGTCTGAACCAGTCTGTTCTTTCCCCTCCAACTTTCACACAACTCACACTTCCACAATACATCTCCTTCACTCTGCCTACAGTCTCTTTTTCCACTCCCATGTTTTCCATTGCTTTCCAAACCTTCTCCCTACACACACTATCATAGGCCTTTTCGATGTCCAGGAAGGCCATCAACAGATCCTCTCCAAATTCGTAGTGGTGTTCCTGGAGCTGTCTCACTGAAAATATGAGGTCCACTGTTGATCTCCCAGGTCTGAATCCATACTGTTCCTCTCTCAATTTTCTCTCCACTTTGGCTCGTATTCTACTTTCTAATATCTTTTCATATATCTTGGCACAGTGAGGTATGAGTGTGACACCCCTGTAATTTCTGCACTCCTTTCTGCTTCCTTTCTTAAATATTGGGACAATTAATCCTTTCTTCCAATCTTCTGGGGTCTTTTTCTCCTTCCATATCACCCTCATCACACGGTACAGCCACTGTTTCCCAACCTCCCCTGCTGCCTTCACCATTTCAACACTCACTTCATCCACACCTGGTGCCCTTCCTCCTTTCATCTTGTCTATAGCCATTTCCAGTTCTCTCCAAGTCAGGTCCTTTTCCATTGCTGTGTTGTCTTCTCCATCTTCCAATACATTGTCTTCCTCCCTATGACCATTTGGATTCAGCAAATCCTCAAAGTACTCTTTCCACACTGTCTTGAGTGTTTCTTTGTTGTGTACCACATTTCCGTTTTTGTCCAGCATTACCACATCCTCTCGCAGACCTCTTCTCTTACTTTTGACCATCCCATAAAGAACTTTCTTATTTCCTCTGCTGTCTTCCTCCATCATCTCCGTCCACTTTACCATCCACTTCTTCCTCTCTTCTGCGACAATCTTGTTTGCTTCTTTCTTTTTCATCTTATAATCTTCACTTGACAGATCAGTTCTTTCCTGGAACCACACTCTGAAAGCCTTGTTCTTCCTTCCCACAGCTTCTTTTACTCTCTCATTCCACCATGGTGTCCCTTTACACCGCTTTCTGTTGCTTGTTCTACCACATACTGCCACTGCAGCTTCTACCATTGTGTTTTTGAATTGCTTCCATTCCTCTTCCCCTGTTTTAGGATTGTCTGTTGGCATCCTTTCCCTTATTATCTTCTGGAATTCTTCCTTGACTTCCTTTTCCTTGAGTTTCCATACTTTGATTCTCCTTTCCTGGTACTCTGTCCTCTTGCTATCCTTAACAACTCCCAGGTTCATTACAAGTATTCTGTGGTCGCTATCTAAGGCCTCTGATGGTATTACCTTTATATCTCTGACACTTCTCTTCATTTCCCAGTCGTACAGCATGTAATCTACCAAAGATTTCTTTGTTAAATCACTGCTGTACCACGTTACCTTGTGGCTTTCTTTCTTCCGGAACCAGGAGTTGCCTTCCACTAAACTGTTTCTCTTGCAAAAATCCAGCAACTTTCTCCCTTCTTCATTCCTGCTACCCCATCCTTCTGCTCCCAATACATTTTCATTTCCTTGCCTTTCACTTCCTACATGTGCATTCAAATCTCCCATGACAATGATGCTCTGACCATTCAACTGCTGTTGTAGCTCCTCCTCAAAGTCTTCCTTCTCTTGAGCTGTACATCCAACTTGAGGGGCATATACCTGGGCTATCTCCAGGCTTCTTCCCTTTACAGTTACTCTGATCTTCATGATCCTGTCACTTATTCCCTTTACCTCTTCCTTCATTCCATCTCTCACAACTACTCCTACTCCGCTGCTCCTTCCTTCACTGTTCCCACTCCAGTACAACCGGTACCCTCTCCTCAGTTCTCTGCGACCTTCTCCTTTCCATCTTGTTTCTGCCAAGCCCAGTACATCCAGTTTTCTTCTCTCCATCACATCTACAATCTCCTCCACTTTTCCTGTCAGTGTCTGTATGTTTAATGTCCCAACTCGTAGTCCATTAGCATATCCGGGTCGTCGTCGTTTGCATCCGTCCTTTCCGAGGCCTGTTCCTCTTTCCCAATACTTCTAATTCTGGAAGACCTTGCAGCCCGTTCTTCTGCAGATATAATATATTGCTTACGCTGTGAAATATTGAATGTTAGTCGAGTGTATTTGTTATTCAGAAGACGTTTCTCTTCTCTATATGTTCAATTTGATGCGTAGTAATTTTCAATTCGTCTAAAATCCATTTGTATTTCTTTAAACCATGTGATTTTTGTTTTACTGTTCCAAAATAAATCAAAGTTGTTTCAGGAGTCTAGTATTTGGCAAGCGGGATATGTGTCCAAAAAATGCAATCCTTCATTTTTGCATCGTGCCAATGATATTCATTTTCCTTGTAAAGTATTGAATTGGGGAAAAGTCTCCACTGGCCCTCAATCTGGTGTTTTTTTATGATTATTGTCCGAAGAATCTGTCTATCAACCTTCTGTAGTTTGTCAGTTGTTGATCGGGTGTTTAGTTTAAATAAGTTTCACTTGCATATGTTGCTTCTGGCTTAACGACGGAGAAATAATGTCGAAGTTTAGCATTAATCGAAAGAGACTGTTTCTTATATGTTGGCCAGGTAATCTGTTGTCCTCGTCGCAATTTTAGTGTTCTACTATCTATTGATGCTCTTTCATTGGCATTCCAAGTGATGATCTCACCAAGATATTTAAATGTTTTCACAATCTTTATTTTCTGGGCATTATGCAGTACAATATGTGATGTGTCAACTTGAAAAGATGGCATCATTTCTGTTTTCTCAAAAGAAATTTTCAACCCAACCTTTGCTGCTAATCGTTCCAATTCCTCTACCTGAAATTTAGCACCTTCGACACTAGTTGCTAATTATGTTAGGTCATCTGCAAAGGCGAGACAATTCAGTAGAATATTTTTTCCAATCTTCACATTCGGTGGACAAACCTTATTCCATTGACACATAACTTTATCCAGCACACAATTAAACAACGATGGAGATAATTCATCTCCCTGCCGAAGACCATTATGGATTTCAAATGACTCAGAGGATTCACATCTAAACCTAACTCTAGATTTAGTATTCTTAAGAGTGACCACAATAAGGTTAACAAGTTTTCGATGTAAACCAAATTCAGTAAGGACATTTAATAGAGATTCGCGATGGACATGATCATAAGCTTTTTGAAAATCAACGAATGTGATCACTAAATCTTTGCTCCTAATCCTGAGATGTTTTATAATCCATTTGAGACTGATAATTTGATCTGGACAGCTTCGTCCTGGACGGAAACCACCGTGATATTCACCAAGTTCATTTTCAAGTTGTTCGTGAATTCTGGAATATAAGATCTTAGAAAAGATCTTATACGTGACATCCAGCAACGATATTCCTCGATAATTGCTAGGATATGATCTATCGCCCTTTTTGTGTATGGGGTGTATAATTGCAATATTCCACTCTTCAGGCAATTTTTCTGTATTCCAAATATCAATAAGATGTTTATGTAGGTTATGGATAGTCTGTACATTAGCATTCTTCCAAAGTTCTGCTACTACTTTATTCTCTCCTGCCACTTTAAAATTCTTAAGTGAATCAATCGCTGTACGCACTTCATCGTAAACTGGCGGTATGATCTTTTCCAGGGGTGTTTTATTTCTGGGATAGGAATCAAATTCAAAAGAATCTTCAGGTTCATCACTATTAAGTAATTTTATGAAGTAATCAGCCAAAATTATTGCATTGTCATAATCATTATGGGCCACCTACCCTTTCGTATCCTTCATCAAAAGAGTAGGGGGAGTACATTTCGATTGGTATTTTTAAATGTCCTATCTCTATAATGTGTTGTCTGGCTGCGTGGCTCAGGGGTAACGTTCTCGCTTGCTGAGCCCAAGGTTGCAGGTTCGAAACCTGGCGCAGTCAGCTGGCATTTGAGGGTGCGCAAATGCGAGGGAGCCGTGTCAGTAGATTTATTGGCACGTTAAAGATCCCCTTCGGGGCAAAATTCCGGCACCCCGGCGTCTCTAAAAGCCAGTGTAGTTAAAGGGGACGTAAAACCAATAACATTATTATTATTATTATTATTATTATTATCTATAATGGGTTTAAACCAATGAACTCCATCCACAACAGAGAAAATAGATTTACTGATTGTACTCTCCCACAAGTCCAACCCCTCCTCCACATGGTGGGAGAGGGGCAACGGCATGAAGTAGGGGATTGCCTGTAGGGGTGAAGTACAGTGGGGACTTTTTGTGCCCCGGGACCGCTGCGGTAGCTGTGAAGGCTCTATGGGAACCCTGAAAAGTGACGGCTGACGGGGCTCTGGTGAAGCTACAATAGGCCTAGCAAGCCAGTAGTGGATATCATATTTGCTTTCAAAACAGGAACAGGCCTCGGAAAGGACGGATGCAAACAACGACGACCCGGATATGCTAATGGACTACGAGTTGGGACATTAAACATACAGACACTGACAGGAAAGGTGGAGGAGATTGTAGATGTGATGGAGAGAAGAAAACTGGATATACTGGGCTTGGCAGAAACAAGATGGAAAGGAGAAGGTCGAAGAGAACTGAGGAAAGGGTACCGGTTGTACTGGAGTGGGAACAGTGAAGGAAGGAGCAGCGGAGTAGTAGTAGTTGTGAGAGATGGAATGAAGGAAGAGGTAAAGGGAATAAGTGACAGGATCATGAAGATCAGAGTAACTGTAAAGGGAAGAAGCCTGGAGATAGCCCAGGTATATGCCCCTCAAGTTGGATGTACAGCTCAAGAGAAGGAAGACTTTGAGGAGGAGCTACAACAGCAGTTGAATGGTCAGAGCATCATTGTCATGGGAGATTTGAATGCACATGTAGGAAGTGAAAGGCAAGGATATGAAAATGTATTGGGAGCAGAAGGATGGGGTAGCAGGAATGAAGAAGGAAGAAAGTTGCTGGATTTTTACAAGAGAAACGGTTTAGTGGTAGGCAACTCCTGGTTCCGGAAGAAAGAAAGCCACAAGGTAACGTGGTACAGCAGTGATTCATTACACACGGCGCGCGGATGATGAAGTCGATTTCCGTTCCAACTATCCGCCTTTTCTTGACGCTGCGACCCAAGCTTGCGTAATACTTCTTGACAAGAATCAACCTGTATCTGAATTTCCAGTGAGTCATGTCTCTCATAATATCCTAACTGACGAAACTCCGTAATCACATAATTTTCTATGATATTGTTGTTCTTAATAATTTGCTTGATAGTGTTTTCTAAGACATAGAAAACCTATCTGTATGCTTATTATTTTTTATAAAATGCTCCGAAAATACCTTAATAATAATTATAATAAATTAATAATAATAATAAATTAACATGAAAAATTCTCTTGGCTGAACAATTTGCCACGTAAATAAATATAGAATGGCTACCTACTGACTTATGCCAGTGGCATAAAACCCCTCGAAAAACACGTTACATATTCGCCTCGGATCATCGGATGATTTACCGTGACGACGGTCCATTATCCGATTATCCCAGACACGTTAATAATCCCCATCCAAAATACATATTACATAAATGAAATCACCCTAAATTACAGATATATACACTCATAATTTTTCCTTACGCACTTTGCGTCAAAGTTTGTTGTCACTATGGATTGCACTTTGCAACCAGTCCAATGTTTTTCATATAGAAGAGTGTTCCACGGATATTTCCGCCTCTCAAATTTCTCTATGTGGGGAAAATAGACATAATTACTGTGTGAGCACTATGTATATGAGATGTCACATCACACGCATCAAGGTGTTCTGATATATTTATATCTCCCTAGAACTTCCTAATTTCACTGGAGGTTCCTTCCTTATTGTGAAATTTAATCCCACTTATCACTGAGCACACGATCACACTATTGTGGCAGCGCCTCGTGACCATAATACTTAATCTCTCTTTATAACAGACGAAATTAATATTGACTTCTGAAAAAAAAAAAAAAAAAAAAAACAGTAAATGCGCATTACATATAACACCAAATATTTCTGTGCCGTAATCGCCCTGTCTTGTAAAGTTCCCGTAGACCATATTCTACTTAATACTAGTTCTCAACACAGACCAGTTCTCTTCACACAAATAATACCATTGTACAAATTACCTTAAATTACTCACTTACAAATCTTACATGGCGAGGCCGTAAACAGAAATCACTTGTGCTGTTATGTATGAGTTTCATGAAGGACTGTCTCGCATTCTGATGGCCCATCTTTTGTCCCGTGGACGCCTTAAGCAAAAATACCCTGTCCAAGCGCTCACCCATCTCTTGGGGACAAATGGGAATTCACCAGCGCTACCAAATTCTGGCCTCGGTGTATCGAGACATTTTAGTGCTCAAGAGAATCCTACAATCCCGTCATATTTCCCTGTACCTTAAAAACTCTCATTTACCTACATACTACCCCCCTGTGTGACTTCTGATACGCCTGCCTGGAAGACCATCTCCTCCCACGCACCAAATACCATACTTACTCATTTGATAGGCTGGCTCGCCAGCTAAACATCCTCACTTTATGATACGTTCTTTCGGAGACTATGTATATTATACGTCCCGTATAATCTGTTTCCCTCACTATTCTCCAGTACATATGCTGTTTTCCCAATACGTTTGGAAACTATAAATGGGCCCTCGTAGAGATAAAAGAACTTGGACATGACATTCTCTAGGTTATTTGACTGTTTCGGCACTCTAAGTAAGACTCTGTCTCCCGGCTCGAATAGGTCAAATTTAGTTTCTTTTTGTTGGCGAATTCTCTTTTGTGCTGACTTAGATAAATTCTGTTTCGCCAACTGGACAATGTAATCCATCCCCGGTTGCTTACCCTCATTTAATCCCAACACCCTCGCTAGTTCATTTTGTGGTCTTTTTCCGAAGTGAACTTCGTATGGCGTCAATTTCGTGCTCTCATGCTGGACAGAATTCAGCCAAGTCTCGACCTTGGGAAGATGTCCAACCCAGGCCGTATGCTTGTCAATGCACTAGAGTCCGAAAAAGACGAGCCACTTCCCTTAATGGACGCTCTGCAGAATTACCCTGAGGGTACCTTACAGAGGAATGAACGTGTGTTATACCAACTTCCTGCATACTGGTTCTCCATTTCTTTGCAGTAAACTGTGGTCCACTGTCAGATAATATCCTGAGAGGAAGGCCAAACTCAGGTACATACTTATTAATGATCAGACGGCTACACGCTAGTCCCGTGGCTTTCCTTAGCGAATATAGCTTGACATACTTACTAAAAGCGTCAATAACTATAAAAATGTACTCGTAACCGTACTGTCCTTTAACGATCGGGCCAAATAAATCCACACACAGTAGTTCGCCGGGACTACTGGTGAGAGCTGCAGATCTCTCCCCCACTAAATATTTAACTGGATATTTACTCCTTTGACAGGTGTCACACTTAGCTAAAATCCTCCTAACATCCCTTCCCATTTTACTCCAAATGAAGTCACGACCAATTTCATAGAAGACCTTGGCAGCACCAAAGTGTCCTAATTCCCTATGAATGAACCAAATTAGCTCCTCCCGCAAAGTGGCAGGAACACATATTGCTCACCGATTATTCCTACATTTCCTTGCAAGAAGCCCATCCTGCATCTTGTATGTGAACCGTCCTACTTTCACATACTCTTCTTCACCTATTTCCAACCTAGCCAGTGGCTCCTTTAACTTAACGTCATCACGTTGCTCCACTAGCATATTTCTCAGTGTCTGTAACGATGCCCTGTTGCTACTGTCCACACATGCACATATTAAAATACCGTCCTCTGCTTTAACCACAGGATAATCCCTACATAAATTAGTGTCCCTTGATAGCATGTCTGCAAGAATGTTATCTTTACCTTTAATATATTTTACTGTGAATTCGTATTCCTGCAGAGCAAGAATCCACCTACTAACTCTGTTAGAACTGAGTTTACAAGGCCTCATATACAGTAGTGCATGGTGATCTGTATGGATCTCAAATTTCCCCCCTACTAAATACATTCTAAATTTCCCTAAACTGAAAACAATACCTAAAAGCTCTAACTCAGTAATCGTGTATCTTTTCTCTGCTGCTGTCAGCCCTCGCGAGGCTAAAGATACAATACACAGATTACCCTCATCATCTTTCTGACATAATACTCCAGCAATGCCTATATGTGAAGCATCTGTCATAACCACATATTCCTTATCTTTTAACGGATATTTCAGCACTACAGCTTTCTCAAATCCTTCCTTCAGCGCTCTAAAAGCCTGTTCATGCTTGGACTCCCCTCTCCACCGAGTCCCACTTTTAAGCAATTCCCTGAATGGTTCTACCAACCCTGAGTATTTAAGAACGAACCTCCTGAAAAAGTTGCAAATTCCCAGGTAAGTTTTTAACTTTTAACATTCTGTGGCACCTCTGCGTTAAGTATCTTATTAACCCTACTTTCTTCTGGTGTCACACCTCTACTCGACACTCTATGACCTAAAAATGTCACTTCTGACTGACAGAATGACGACTTAGACAGCTTCAAAGTGAACCCTGCCTGATCTAACTTCTGAAAAACTATATCTAAATGACGTAGATGCTCCTCAAAACTGCGTGAACTAATTACCATATCATCTATGTAAATGGTTACAAACTCTCCTGTGTCATCCCCTAATGCGATGTTTAAAGCCCTAATTAAAGCTGCTGAACTACTCTTTAACCCATAAGGTATTCTACAAAATTGATAAAGGTTATATTTATGACTAAAAGCTGTAAATGGTCTATCTTCGTACATAAGTGGCACTTGCCAAAAACTGGAACTCAAATCTACACAAGTGAAATACTTCTTCCCCTCAAATGTTTGCATTAATTCATCTATTGACATAGATTTCAGCTGATCTGAACTAATTCTACTGTTAACCAAACGAGCGTCTAAACAAACACGAACTGTGCCGTCGGTCTTGGGTACCGTGATCAAAGAATTAACATACGGACTGTTAGAGTGCTCAATAATCCCATCTTCAAGCATCTGGTTAATTTGTGCCTCAACTGCACTCTGATAAGCGAAAGGTACAGGATATCTATGTCCTGTGAATACTGACCTATCAATAACGTTCAATGAATGTGTATAGCAATTGGCCATACCAATGCGATCCTCAAAAACTCTCCTATTACACAATAACACATCATAGAGCCGAACACACTGTTCATCCTCTATATTTCCCTGAAATGCAGCATCACGTAACGAGTCATTTAGACTACCGTTCGTAATCACACTGCCCACAAAACATGGAGAACCCCGTTCTACGGCTGGCGATATCTCATTTAAAGTACAAATTACACCTACAATACTACTTCTCTGAAAATGGTCATTGAACGCTACTTCTACTTCAGAATCTCCCCATTTAAATTTCAAACTCCCTACATCATAACATAAGTTACCAGACACTCTACTTAGCCACTCTGAACCCAAGATAGCACTGAATACTAAATTTGGAATTACAAGGCAAATCTGCTTCTCTACATGTTTATTAATTTTAATGTGTACTAAAACTTGCTTAGAAATTACTTTAGTACTCTTCCCAACAGCTGTGATAACAAAAGTGCTTTTAATTGGCATCTCCTCAAAATGTACTCCAGTTCCTTTCATTTTATCATAAAATGCACTACTTATGCAACTCTTCATACAACCACTATCAATTAAAACATCTGTGTACGCCTCGGACACGTTAAATTTCACTATGGGGCTCTTACTAACCACTTCCTGACTAATACCTTCATCATTTAGTTCATGTAATAATTCATTTCTTACATTTAGGTCATAGGGTTCCTGTATAATTGAATGGACAGGGCCTGATACAGACTGAGATTCTGACCTTACTTCGCAGCCTGGTTCGCGTTTAAAGATCCGCTACAGCTGGCCGTAGTACTACTAACTACTGAACTGGTCTGGTTGTTCTGGGCTGTGTTGTCATTGTTTGGCTGTATATTGCTACCACTAGGCTGTCCTCTTCCTTGACCCCTATTCTGGTTGTAATTATTGTCATTATAATTTCTCCCTTGATTTCCCCTGAAATCATTGTTTCTCCCTTGATTTCCCCTGTAATCATTGTTCCTCCCTTGATTTCCCCTGAAATCATTGTTCCTCCCTTGATACTGATTACCATAGCCATTTCCTCTGTTCTGATTTAGCTGATTATTATTATTATTTCTATTTTGAGCGTTGGCTCCTTCGCCACCGTTCCCTTGAACTTCCTGATGCCTGGCTTCATTAGGTCTATTATTATTATTATTACCCTGGTTCCGATTGAAATTGTCCTCATAAACCCCTCTCCCTAGTGCATCAAATGTGCTTAACAAATTTTCTACTTGTGATATTGTCTTTACATTCTGGATACAAGCAGCCTCCTTGATCCTATAGGGAAAGTGCCTAAGTAGCAACCTCACCACATCACTTTCCTCCTTCAAGCCATCCAGATATTTACACACTAATACCTGCCCCAAAAAGTATTCGGTCATGGTGGAGCTTCCTTTAGGGTTATATTTACCACACACTACTCCCTCACGATGCTGCGACTGAATAACCTCATTCCAGAACTTTTCATAGAATTTCATTTTAAAATCATTAATATCAGTAAACTTGTCTCTGTAGACAGCAAACCAATTCCTCGTTTCCCCCACAAACACTTGTTCTAAAATTTCAACTACCTGGCACCACTCAATACTACCATTTTCCAACCTCTCCCTGAACTTATTTTCTATAGTATTCATGAACTCCATTGGGCACCCCTGTCGATTGCTGAACTTGCCCAGTTCTACCTCCCTGTGTGTGCTATTCACAAAAACTGGCCTATTCTGACTATTTTCTTGCCTGATCCTAGCTTTTAATTTTAATTCTAATTCTGCAATTTTCTCCTCAGCCTTCCTCTCAATACTGTTTACTGTTAATTTAATGTATCCTTCTGATTCTTCTACTTTATCATATAGCTTTGCTTGTTTCTCCTCAATCTTGCTAATGCTCTCTCTATTATTCTCTCTTAAATCATTTACTTCTGCAACTATTTGCGAGTAGACTTTCTCAATTCTACCCCCCAGCTGTTCCTTAACCTCTTTAGTAGCTACCTGAATTTTGTCAATTTCTCCCCCCAATTGTTTTTTGACCTGCTGTGTTTCCAGTTGCAATAGTTCTTTTAAATTTTCAGCCTGTGTACTGATTCTAATTTCTAACTCCTCCTGTACTTTTCCTAATTTTATGTCTACATCTGCAATAATCTCTTTAGCTTTCTCTTCCATCACCCCCCTGATCTCACCTCTAATCAGTTCGAATTTGTCACTCATTTCCCTACTGTTTTGTTCTAATTTAGCATTTAAAGTTTCAGTACTCTCTCTATTTTCCTTACTATTTTGTTCTAATCTGGCGTTTAAAGTTTCATTACTCTCTCTATTTTCCCTACTGTTTTGTTCTAGTTTAGCGTTGTTTTGTTCCAGTTTAGCATTTAAAGCGTCTGTACTTTCTTTATTTTCCCTACTGTTTTGTTCTAACTTTGCATTTAAGGCATCACTACTAACTTTGTTCTGATACATGAACTCGAGAAGTAACGTTTTTAATTCTGGTTGGCCGCATACACTCCCTGTTTCAGTATCGGGATTTACCTCCGCTACCCCGGTCCTACCATCACTCGACATACTGCTCGTATCATCACTCTCCAGTTGATGACCACTACGTAACCTCATCTGTCTTTCTTTCTCATCCCCCATAATGATATACACTGATACAGACAAATAACCCCCAAAATACTGGCACAGAAATATATATCCTTCTCCTTCCACAAATGTTATTAGGTTTTCAGCCCCAAGTTGTCGGCGACAAATGTAGCAGTTTTGCTAGCCCACACGTTGAACGACAAGTGTAACGGTTTGACTGCCCCTAACTGTTGGGTGATAAATGTAACTGTTTACCTTTGCCTAAGCTATGTTTTAATGGGCGCCAAGACCTCAATGCAATGTTGAAATCTAAATTTGTATTTAACAACGTCTAGCTCTGGTAGAACACCTTCAAGAATCTATTCACTCAGATCGTGGTATGATTTGATCATTAACCCAACAAACAATTGTATCAGGAGAAGGAATTGGTCTATATCTAATGCTACCTACTGAAAGCAAAGATTGCATTGTAAAAGAAATGAATTTATTATATAAGACAAGTATTGCAAAATTAATAATAATAATAAGTTTAAAATTTAAATTGGAGCGTTGCGATTTTAATATTACCGATAGAAAATTACGTGAAAACGGAGTCTGATAAATTATTGATTTTACTCTTATTCCCAAGCTATGAAGTTACTGAAATACTGAATTTAAATCAAAGAGAAACGAGAGATTATGTACTTCTGTGTCATTCGCGCTTACCACTGGAAATTGCCAAAGCATTTCCCTCGTACTGGATGATGCTGTGAGCTTCCCACAGTCTCCTGGACGTCGTCATCTCCGTCGATATTTGATGATATACTTGTAGATTTGGTGACTTTATGGTCCTAACATCAGAGCCATACCCTCGTACAACCACACTGGTTAAGTTTTAAACAGATAGTTCTCCACTCCACGGAACATCGGAGCGACACACACTTGCAACCGAACTAGTCAAGTCTTTCACAGATTGTCCTCGCTCCCCGGCGCGCCGAACGATATATGCACCCGTCGGCTCCCCACCTCGGTACCGACTTCCAGCTTACGTGGTCTCCACTGATTGGCTGCTCCCCACGCGCTACTTCCCCTTCTCTGGCTCATTACACACGGCGCGCGGATGATGAAGTCGATTTCCGTTCCAACTATCCGCCTTTTCTTGACGCTGCGACCCAAGCTTGCGTAATACTTCTTGACAAGAATCAGCCTGTATCTGAATTTCCAGTGAGTCATGTCTCTCATAATATCCTAACTGACGAAACTCCGTAATCACATAATTTTCTATGATATTGTTGTTCGTAATAATTTGCTTGATAGTGTTTTCTAAGACATAGAAAACCTATCTGTATGCTTATTATTTTTTATAAAATGCTCCGAAAATACCTTAATAATAATTATAATAAATTAACAATAATAATAAATTAACATGAAAAATTCTCTTGGCTGAACAATTTGCCGCGTAAATAAATATAGAATGGCTACCTACTGACTTATGCCAGTGGCATAAAACCCCTCGAAAAACACGTTACAAACCGGTTTACAAGATTCAGTTTGATATATTTCTTTCATTATTCTAACAGCTTTTTACTGCATTCTGAAAGCTAATGCTAGAAGTTGAACTACCCCAAAAATTATTCCATATTTTAAGATTGAATAGAAATAGCCATGATATGCATTTAAGAGTACTGTATGTTCATTTGTAGTCTTCTTAGAACCTTCATACAGGGTTATTGTGTGTGTGTGCACGCCAGTAAACACGGCAAGCTAAGCCGGCTGTGACTAGCGCAGATCGCGGCCATGCGCATCTGGTTCAGCCGGTGCAATAACCCGCTCCGCTGACTCATATCGTTAGTTCACACGTGTTTTGTCATTCATATGGGCGTGTATTTGCAAAGCTTAGACGTTAGTGTTGCACGTTTAGTGAGTATCGTGATTACTCTGATTGTTGGTCATGCTTAACACCAATTCACATTGCGTGAATGTGTGTATATCCATAATTCGTATATGAAAAGCAGAAAATCTTGTTCTGAAATGAGACAAAAATTTTGAATCAAGTTTCCATGAAGACCTGTGCCTAATGCCAGTACAATTAGGAGGCTCGCTAAACGATTCAAGGAAACAGGCTCCGTAAGTAATAAAAGAGTTGACAGACATTCTTTCATCAGAAGATGTCAGGTGTGTGTTACAAGAGAGGGAGGACATTTTCAGCATCGCCTATGAGCACTGTAAGTACACATTATTGAACATGTTTGGTAAAAGTGTGAAAGTGCGCGCCAAACCACCGGCTTAATGGGATATCCGCGGCCGCGATCTGCTCTAGTCATAGCTGGCTTAGCTTGCCCTGTTTACTGGCGCGCGCACACACATAATAACCCTGTATGAGGCATAAACATTAACCATACCGGAAAATGCTTAATATTAACGTATTAACTTCAATAAATAATAAAAATCGTTTGTACATCTGTTAATGTTTACTTATTTATAGTAGAAACATGTTTTTGGCTCATCAATGGGGCCTTTTTCAGCTAAATTAAACTAACTTAAAAATTAGGGGTCTGTAAAACAGAATTACATCATAAATTTTGAAATGGACATCCTTACAATTTTAAATAACCATAATATAATTATTCAAGTATTCAAATCCAAAAAGAAGACAGAAGTGTATTGCTGAATATAAAAATGTTTTATCTCAATTTCTTAGTACGGTACTCTTAAATGAACTGTGTCATGTAGAGTACTAAGAAATTGAGATACAAAATTTTTATATTCAACAATACTTCTATTTTTTCCTTTTTGGATTTGAATACTTGAATATTTATATTAATTTATATTGTAATTCTGTTTCACATACACCTAATGTAGTATTAAGTTGATTTAATTTAGCTGAGGAAGGCCCCATTGATGAGTCGAAAACATGTTTCTACTTTAAAGAAGTAAACATTAGTATTAACAGGTGTACAAACAATTTGTATTATTATTTCTTAGAACCTGTAAAGCCTAGCATTTTACCAATTTAGATCACTCTGAACATGTCATCATCATCATCATCTTGTACAGTTTCCAGCCCCAGGCTGGGTCTGTTTGGAACATAAGCCTCGCCACTTAGTTCTTTCTTCCCACCACCTCTCCGCTGTCACTCTGGGCCAGTCCTCGCCTCTCTTCTTGACACATTCCTCCACTCCTTTCAGCCATCTATCTCTTGGTCTTCCCCTTGGTCGTTTCTTCTGCATCTGCATCTCATGTATCCTCTTGGGAATCTTCTTCTCATCCATTCTCTTTAAGTGTCCATACCACCTCAGTCTTGATGTTTCAATCCTACCTTGCAGGGGCTCCTCTTTCACCATTTCCCTGACCTTTTCATTCCTCACCCTGTCTCTTCTTGTTACTCCGATCCTACTTCGCAGGAACTTCATTTCACCTGCCTGTATTCTGCTTATGTCTCTTTTCTTCATTGTCCACGTTTCTGAAGCATAGGTCAGTATCGGGATATAGTAGCTTCTGTATAACACTTCCTTGCTTTTTTGTGGGACATCTTTATTCCACACTAAGCTCCTAATGCTTCTCAGAAATGCTTCTGCCTGTCTGCCACGTTCCGTAATCTCTTTGTCATTTCTCCCATTTTCCTCCACTATACTTCCCAAGTACTTGAGTCTTTCCACCTTCTTCAGCTGTCCACCTCCAAGTGTTATCCCACTCATTGGTCTGTCCTTTTTCCTGGTCGTTAACAGGATCTCACATTTACTGATGTTGAACTTCCATCCGTACTCTGCCACTGTTTCTTCCCAAGCCTTCAGTTGCTCCTGAATTTCCTCCTCCTCTGAACATGTACACTAAGAAATTTTGTGGTTTTAGTAAATTTAATATTGTCCTGATTTACTGTAATATGTAAATCCCTGGAGTGTCTGTTTTGAGTCATGTGGAAATTCATAAATGCTGTCTTCTTCATCTTAATTAAATTGTTGGACTCGAACTAAGAACACTTACAGCTGTTGCATTGCTGTATTTGCTCAGTCTTGTAATGTAGCTTTATCGAGCCCTTTAATTTAAATACTTGTATTGTCAGCAAAAAGTACAATCTTTTGCAGTGCACTACTGTCATTTAGTTCATATATGTATAAGAGAATGATCCGGACACACAACCTTGCAGCACACCATATTTATAATACAATAAATATCCACTTTACAATATAGTGTTTATCAATCACTATTTTTTACAATTGATACATGTTTCGGCTCTTTAAGCCTTCTTCAGTCAAGTTCAGTCATTTTATTAAACAAACATATCTTGCTTTAACAGGACGATAATTACAAAATACAAGATTAATAACCAAGTAACAACTACGTTCCTGATTTACCCAATTAATCAAAAACTGTTGACACACATGGCACATATACAGGGTATAACAAAAAGGTACGGCACAAATTGTAGGACACATTCCTCACACATAGACGAAGAAATTATGTTATATGAACATGGGTCCGGAAACGCTTTGTTTCCATGTTATACCTCATTGTTTCCAACTCTTTTATCATGGAAAACTTACAAGAACAGAACGTACCAACATACCACATGCAACTCTTTCTCACAGCAAATGTTCAATATGCCGTGCGTGCGCATTGATACATTCATCAACCCACCGCCGTAGTGAATCTCAGATGTGCTGATGTATCCCTGGAGTACTACGTATGGTGTCGTGGCCTTCCATAATACGGGCACGGAGACTCTGAACATCTTGTACTGGGGTTCGATACACAAGAACTTTCAAATGCCCTCAAAAATAAAGTTCAGTGATTTTAGGTCTGGAGAGTGTGGAGGCCAGGTAATTAGTCCACCTCTACCTATCCATTTGTCACCAAATCTGTTATTTAGAAGCCAATGGACATTAGCACTAAAATGAGGAGATGCTCCATCGTGCTTGAAGTACATGTTTTGTCGCACAGCTAAAGGCACATCTGCTAGGTCGCATGGCAATGGGGCCATGTAAAACAAACCACGATAATGACAACGTAACCAGACGTAACGAAGAGTGCATGTTCCCCACGATTCTAACGTTCTGTTCTTGTGTGATTCCCATGCATAATGAGTTGGAGACAATGAGGTGTAACATGGAAACAAAGCGTTTCCGGACCCATGTTCATATAACATAATTTCTTCCTCTACTTGTGAGGAATGTGTCCTGCAATATGTGCCCTACCTTTTTGTTACACCCTGTATATGGGGTAAGTTATAGTCAAATAGAGTTTTTTACAGCTTTCAAGAAAAAGAAAAATTTCTGTTAGTGGGCTTTTCCTGTTACAGATGCACCGCGATGAATAGATGAAATTCAACTCAGCGTCTGTTTTACTTCATAGATAATAATGACAAAGGGATTTTACCCAGGTTTTTAATTGCATTTGATGATTGTGAAAATCTTAAATTTTATTCAGAATGTCATGCTTATTAGTTTTAGATTGAACTGTGAGAATTTATTGTGCCATTTGACTGAAGAAGGCTCTTTGAGCCGAAACATGTATCAATTGTAAAAAATATTGATTGATAAACATTGTACTATATAGTGGATATTTATTGTATTATATCATAATAATATAAGAACTTTATTGCAGCCAATGGCCAAATTAATAAATTAACATTAAAAGACAAAAACGATTGCCTTAGTCTTCACTACAAAACATTGTAAGTGCGACCCGTCTTTGTTTGCACAACATCACGTGATACCTATCACACTGCTCTCCACATAGCAAACAGATGCACTGCTGGTCCGGCTGATGAAATCTCTTCTTGGTGCATACTTTAAAGTGAAAACCATGCACCGAAAATCTCGTGTATATGACGCAAATCGTACAATGCATTTGTCCATTCAGTTGAAAGCATCGCGTCAGTGCCATAAAAGTCGTCCCATATGTCTTCTCTCTTCCTTTTCAATTCTGTCAGTAGGGTCTCATATCCAGGTGTAACGGGCAGCAGTAGGTTCAGTCTCAGGTCTTCAACAAAATATGGCTCTCTAGCTAGCAGGTAAACCAAACGGGATGGCGTGTACTTTGAAAGGCACAAAGCTCTCTTGAGATAGATGGATTTTACTCTTTCCAGATCTGCCAGGTGTTTTCTCTTGAGGTGTATCCATATATTTTCCAATCCATACGATGCAATTGGTGCTATTTTTACATGAAACAATTGGATTGCAGTCTTTAGGGACAATTTATGAATTTGTTTTATGTCACTCATCGCTTTCACTGCAGCGGTCAGCTTGTCTCTCATATGGATTGTAAAAACGTTTCCCAGAGTCTGCAAAGTTATCCCGAGATACTTAAAATGAGTCACCGATGGAATAAGTCTGTCTTTATAGCTTATCTTTCCCCGCTTCCCTCCTTTCCTGAATGTCATCATAACTGTCTTGTCCTCGTTTAAGCGTAATTCATTGACTTCAGCCCAATCCACCAACTTGTTGAAAGCTCTTTGGAGATATTCCATACTTGATGATGATAGGACCATGTCGTCTGCATATATATATAACCTGACTTTGTCCGTCAATGTTGCTTCTACTATGTCCGCAGTGGCGATGTTGAACAACAGGGGACTTAGAGGGTCCCCCTGTAGTACACCATTAGTTTGTTGTATCGGCTTAGACTTGGAGATGTTGTCATTAATCTCCACACAATTCCAGCTAAGAATATTCCGTATTATAGTGGTCAGGTAGTGCTCCTCGCCTATGAATTTCTCCAATTTTTTCAATAAGATAGTTCTGTTTAATGTGTCAAAAGCCTTGCTGTAATCAATGAACACTGCGTAAAGTTTTCCACTTGGTGGTGCTAATGCCTCCTCTATTTCCATCTGAAGACACTGAATAGCATGTAAGGTGGATCTACCTCTCCGGAAACCGAATTGCATATCTGGCATTTTTATATCCACATGCTCTGTCAGACGGGAAAAGATAGAAATATGACTTAAGTCATAGACATAGACAATACGGGAAAAGATAGAAATATGACTAAAGTCATAGATTTACACACCATATTTAACTGGTCTGAGATCCGATTTGTTGGTAATTATGTTTGTATCAGTGTATTCAAATTAATTTCAGTAACTTGATAGCGATTTTCTAGTAATGATCTAAACCCATTTGCAGTGTAACGAATACCATATTTATTAATTGTTTCTATTAAAATAGCATGATCTCTAAGGTCAAGCACTTTTGATGCCTGCTATAGGTTCTCATTGGCCAATAGTTTGAAGGCGTGCTTTGGAGCTCCCTCTGGTTTTAACCTGGTTTAGGCCTGGTTACAGTTTGCGGTTACACTCGCCAAAACGAAATAGGTTAAAAAAAAATCCTCTCGGCAGGCCGGAAGGCGGAGGTAGATTTCACCGGGCAAACTAAGGGATAGGCTATAATAGGCAAAATATGCAGGTTTTCGCAGGGGGATCAGACCTCATTGATTGCAAGAAAGTATTTTACATTTGGAGGTTAATTAACTTTTTTTTTTTCGTTTTTGTATGCATATTTTTATTTTTATCATTTTATTGTCTTATGGTGATGGTAATCTTCTTGTCATTTGGGGTTCATTTTTATACTTGTGATCACACTGTCCTTATGCAAGGTTTGGAACTGATGTGTAACTATCTGACAGTCTGTTACTTCTTCACGCAAAATTTTATCTCCCGCAGAGATTTTTGTTGGTTCCTCAGTTTAGGGGCTGAGACAACGTGGTCATGTAACCCCGTGTACACTGGGTGTGTGTAGAATCTGATGAACAGTGTCAATTGTGATGACTGTATTAGTCTGTAATTCAGGTAAGGTCTGCTGACGGTCAATTTTAAGTAGTAGTTCCTAATTTTGTACCATATACTAATGTCAATGACACCTAGCTGTGAACTTGGCTACTAGATGCCACTGCAATCAGCAACTTGCAACGAACGTTGGAACTTGCCCTCCAAAGGAAAGCATGCTGAGGGATTTTTAGCGCTCTTGGGAAATCCGACGACTTTGGCCGGCTTTGAACCAGCGACCTTGGGCTTATAAGTTCAGCATGCTACCAGTTAGCCGCTTCCCACAGAGTCAGATGGAAAAATGGATGTGATCTCGTGCGATGGCGTTGTCTTGGCAACCTCTGATAGCTCATCCCTCATCAATTAAGAAGCGTTGTCATGGTAACCTCTGATGGCACTTGGCATTTTCTTTAATTCCGAAATCATTTTTCTCATCCCTTGGCGTAATGGTAGGTCAGATCAAAAATTCTTTCAGACAAAGTTTTAGGTAATTATTAGGGGAATATTTTCTATTTTGTACGGTTTTGATATTGTGCCTATTAAGAGAGGTATGATTAATGTTTCCCGAAAAACCCACTTTTTTCCACGCCTTTGGTCAATGTTTGGTGCTATCAAAAACTTTTCAAACAAAAATTTTTGGCACTTATCCGACACATATTATGAACTTTGAATGGATTCGATATTTCACGTATTAAGAGAGTTATAGCGATATTTCACTTTTTCGAAGAAAAAGAAAATATCCCTCCCATTCTCCTCCTCTCCCCCCCCCCCCCCCCCTCTCAACCGATTTTGCCCATTAACGAACTCGACCGAGATTTTAAGGGGATATATATTATGTAAAACATTCAAAGTGATTGGTGCAAAATTACGGCAGTTATCGTAAGAAACTGATATATATGCATATATATATATATAAACTTTTGAACTGACGGTGGTTTGGGGGTCTGGGGGATGTGAAACGCGAAGATATGTCGAAATTTTCCGGAAGTCGAAACATGGCACCCATTGCAATAGTTAGCTTTCTGATGAAATCTACCTAAATTGCAATAGTTAGCTTTCTGATGAAATCTACCTAATATAGGCTACATAATTAAAAATACTACCATCAACGACACCTAGCTGTGAACTTGGCTACTAGATGCCACCGGAGCTATCAACTCGCAACGAACGTTGGAACTTCCCCTCCGAAGGAAAGCAAACTCGGGGTTTTTTAGCGCTCTTAGTAAATCCGACGACTTTAGCCGGGTTTGAACCCGCGACCTTGGGCATTGACGTTCAGCATGCTACCAGTTCCGATACCGAAGTCGCTTCCCACAGACAGATGGAAAACTGAATGTGATCTCGTGCAGTGGCGTTGTCATAGCAACTGCTGATGGCTCATCCCTTATCAATTAAAAGTAAAGTTGTCATGGCAACCTCTCTTGGCATTTGGCATTTTCTTATAATTTAAATCATTTTGCTCACCCCGTGGCGTAATGGTGGATCATATCAAAAATTCTTTCAGACAAAAGTTTTAGGTAATTATTGGAGGAATATTGTCCATTTTGTACGGTTTTGATATTGTGCCTATTAACAGAGATATGATTAATGTTTCCCGAAAAAAAAAAAAACACTTTATCCCACCCCTTTGGTCAAAAGTTGGTGCTATCAAAAAACTTTTCAAACATAAATTTTAGGGCCTTGTCCGACACATAGTATGAACTTTGAATGGATTCAATATTTCAGATATTAAGAGAGTTATAGCGATAATTCACTTTTTTGAAAAAAGCCTCCCATTTTCACCCCCTTTGACCGATTTTGCCCATTAACGAACTCGACCGAGATTTTATGGGGATACATATTATGTAAAAAATTCAAAGTGATTGGTGCAAAATTACGGCAGTTATCGTGTCCACAAGAAACTGATATCTATACATATATACAGTGTGGTCCACCAGCCCCTTATTTTTTTTGGAGGAAGGCAACCCAACTAACGCGTATATTACAGTCATCCTAAAAACATTAGTACCTGCTCCTTTACGTCCATTGTACAACTTTACCGTTGAGTACATCCTCGCGAATATAGTAGAAATCAATAGTGGCAGTGTTCTTTCAATGACCTTGAATATAATGCATGATTGCAACGATCAGAGCTCCGAATAACACCTTCTTACGTTTGGACAGGAAGTGTTTACGAATAGATTCAATACGTGCCAGCAATACTCCATGGTTCTCGGTAGCTATGGTGGCTAAATCAAGAATTGCTAGAGTAGCGTCTACGAAGTCGCATTGTAGTAGGTTCGAACCTTGTACAAGTACTTTTTTTTAGCCTACTTTCGATTTTTGCAAAAAATGAAAGTAGACTTATGAGATCAACACAGGGCGAAAAAAGTGTGTGTGTCTGTGTGTGTGTCTGTGTGTGTGTGAGTCTGTGTGTGTGTGTGTGTGTGTGTGTGTGTGTGTGAGTCTGTGTGTGTGTGTGTGTGTGTGTGTGAGTCTGTGTACTCTGAATGTCTGTCCCCCCCCCCCCCCCCTATCAATTCGAACACGGTGAATGCGAATTGAACGAAATTTGGTACAAAGGTAGCAGTAGCAAAGGACACCTCAGTGTCATGTTTTATATCGCCGCCATCTTGACGGAAACGTAATGGCGGCCACACAAATGTTCAAAGCTTAAATCAAATTACGACTAACCTAATCATACGATCTCTACCAAATTTTGCAACAACATACCTTTATGGAGGGGGCATCCTTTGACCAAACCAATAGGCCATCAGCGTAATAGTTTGCGGATGGCGGCCATCTTTGTGTGAAAATCGATTCCCCTATTAATTCGAACACGGTGCAACCGAATGGAACGAAATTTGGTACAGAGGTAGTACTGACAAAAGGCACCTCAGTGTCATGTTTTATATCGCCGCCATCTTGACGGAAACGTAATGGCGGCCACACAAATGTTCAAAGCTTAAATCAAATTACGACTAACCTAATCATTCGATCTCTACCAAATTTTGCAACAACATACCTTTATGGGGGGAGCATCCTTTGACCAAACTAATAGGTCATCAGCGTAATAGTTTGCGGATGGCGGCCATCTTTGTGTCCAAATCGATTCCCCCTATTAATTCGAACACGGTGCAACTGAATGGAACGAAATTTGGTACAGAGGTAGTACTAACAAAAGGCATCTCAGTGTCGTGTTTTATATCGCCGCCATCTTGAAGGAAACGTAATGGCGGCCACACAAATGTTCAAAGCTTAAATCAAATTACGATTAACCTAATCATCCGATCTCTACCAAATTTTGCAACAACGTACCTTTATAGAGGAAGCATCCTTCGACCAAATGACTAGGTCATTAGCCTAATAATTTGCGGATGGCGGCCATCTTTGTGTGAAAATCAATTCCCCCTATTAATTCAAACACGGTGAAACCTAATTGAACGAAATTTGGTACAGAGGTAGCACTAGCAAAGGGCATCTCAGTGTCATGTTTTATATCGCCGCCATATTGACGGAAACGTAATGGCGGCCACCAAATGTTCAAAGCTTAAGTTAAATTACGACTAACATAACCATCCGATCTCTACCAAACTTTGCAACAACATTCCTTTATGGAGGGAGCATCCTTTGACCAATCTAATAGGTTATTAGCCTAATAGTTTGCGGATGGCGGCCATCTTTATGTCAAAATTGATTCCCCCTATTAATTCGAACACGGTGGAACCGAAGGAACGAAATTTGGTACAGAGGTAGCACTAGCAAAGGGCACCTCAGTGTCATGTTTTATATCGCCGCCATCTTGACAGAAACGAAATGGCGGCCACACAAATGTTCAAAGCTTAAGTTAAATTACGACTAACATAACCATCCGATCTCTACCTAACTTTGCAACAACATTCCTTTATGGAGGAAGCATCCTTTGACCAATCTAATAGGTTATTAGCCTAATAGTTTGCGGGTGGCGGCCATCTTTATGTCAAAATTGATTCCCCCTATTAATTCGAACACGGTGGAACCGGATGGAACGAAATTTGGTACAGGGGTAGCACTAGCAAAGGGCACCTCAGTGTCATGTTTTATATCGCCGCCATCTTGACTGAAACGTTATGGCGGCCACACGAATGTTCAAAGCTTAAATGAAATTACGATTAACCTAATCATCCGATCTCTACCAAATTTTGCAACTACATACCTTTATGGAGGGAGCATCCTTTGACCAACCTAATAGGTCATTTGACTAATAGTTTGCGGATGGCGGCCATATTTGTGTCAAAATCGATTCCCCCTATTAATTCAAACACGGTGAAATCGAATGGAACGAAATTTGGTACAGAGATAGCACTTGCAAAGGGCATCTCAGTGTCATGATTTATATCGCCGCCATATTGACAGAAACGTAATGGCGGCCACACAAATGTTTAAAGCTTAAATCAAATTACGGCTAACATAACCATCCGATCTCCACCAAACTTTGCAACAACATACCTTTATGGAGGGAGCATCCTTTGACCAATCTAATAGGCCATTAGCCTAATAGTTTGCGGATGGCGGCCATCTTTATGTCAAAATTGATTCCCCCTATTAGTTCGAACACGGTGGAACCGAATGAACGAAATTTGGTACAGAGGTAGCACTAGCAAAGGGCAACTCAGTGTCATGTTTTATATCTTGACGGAAACGTAATGGCGGCCACACAAATGTTCAAAGCTTAAATCAAATTACGATTAGCCTAATCATCCGATCTATAGCAAATTTAGCAACAACATACCTTTATGGAGGGAGCATCCTTTGACCAATCTAATAGGTCATCAGCCTAATATTTTGCGGATGGCGGCCATCTTTGTGTGAAAATCGATTCCCCTTATCAATTCGAACACGGTGAAACCGAATGGAACGAAATTTGGTACAGAGGTAGCACTAGCAAAGGGCACCTCAGTGTCATGTTTTATATCACCGCTATCTTGACGGAAACGTAATCGCGGCCACCCAAATGTTAAAAGCTAAAATGTAATTACGACCTACATAATAATCTAGTCTCTACCAAATTTTGCAACACCATATCTTTATGTGGGAAACATATTCAGACCAAACTGCAAGAACATCAGCCCAATAGTTGGCAGATGGTGGCCAAGTATGTGTGCTAATCGATTCCCCCTATCAATTCAAACACGGTGAAACCGAATTGAACGAAATTTGGTACAGAGGTAGCACTAGCAAAGGGCACCTCATATTCATGTTTAATATCCCTATAGCACGTTGTATTTCAACAAGCTACTACAACCAACATTCAATCATACTCCTTGAAAAGGACAAAGAGTTATAACAATACCCATGCATTTAGGAGAAAGTAGGCTATATGTTCTTTACTGAACATCTTGTTTCTTATTGTCGTTTATTGGGGATGTATTATGGACGCATATCTATCTGTTCCAACGAGTGATTTTTTATTTGATCCTCAAAAGGACCGTACGTATCCGATGGTACGCAGCCAGATTGGACGACGACATAATGATCTGTAGAACGAAAGCAAGATATCCTGTATATTCAAGGTAGCAAGTGTTCGAAATTTTGACCACCTTGGTTTAAAAGAAAAACTCCGACTCACTCCGACGACCCACATAACAAATCTATTTGTTATGTGGGTAGGCTCACGAATAAATACGTCACAACGAAACTATAATTTCTTTCAACGGCGTCTGTGCGAAAAGTGCTTGCTATACACTTACAGTAATAGTTACTTAGTGAGGTTTTAAGGGGCGGAACTACGAGGTCATCTGCCCCACTCATACAGTAAATACAGAAAATTATAACATTATTGGTTTTACGTCCTTTTTAACTGCTCTGGCCTTTAGATACGCCGGGGTGCCGGAATTTTGCTCCGAAGGGGATCTGCAACGTGCCAGTAAATATACTGACACGGCTCCCTCGCATTTGCGCACCCTCAAATGCCAGCTGACTGCGCCAGGATACGAACCTGCAACCTTGGGCACAGCAAGCGAGAACGTTACCGCTGAGCCTCGCAGCAAGGCAGTAAATACAGAACGTGTCAAATTATTATAAATATTGAACTATTAAAATTCTAATTTTCATGAATAGAGTCGCCTCCGTTGCGTAGTAGTCAGCGTGATTAGCTGCCATCCCGGACGTCCTGGGTTCGATTCCCGGCTCTGCCACGAAATTTGAAAAGTGGTATGAGGACTGGGACAGGGTGTACTCAGCCTCGGGTGGTCCAAATGAGTAGAGGGGGTTCGATTCCCACCTCAGCCATCCTCAAAGTGGTTTTCCGTGGTTTCCCACTTCGCCTTCGGGCAAATGCCGGGATGTTACCTACCGTACGTCCACGGCCGCCTCCTTCCCTCTTCCTTGCCTATCCCTCCCGACCTTCCCCTCCCTTCCCATCCCTCAAGAGGACCCTGTTCGCATTGCAGGTGAGGCCGCCTGGGCGAGGTGCTTATCCCACCTCCCCAGTTGTATCCTCCAGACGAGATGTTTCAAGCTCCAGGATATTGCCCGTAGAGGCGGTAATGAAATGATCCCTCGCTGAGTCCGTGGGAAAACCTAACCTGGAGGGTAAAATAAACTAAAAATAATAATTTTAACGAATAGTATCCATCCATGGTTTTGAACAGTATTTGGGAAAATAACCATTTCAATGAGACAAGAAAATAACTTTCCCTATCGTCTTCGTAGATAATGTGAACAAAACCAAGTTGAAATCTTGCTGTACGTGGTAGGGAGGGTATAATAAAATAGTTAAAAAGAATTTTAAAAATCTGCCGTTGGCTAGTCTTGAACCCGGGATCTTCG
This sequence comes from Meconema thalassinum, assembly GCA_946902985.2. Taxonomy (NCBI): domain Eukaryota; kingdom Metazoa; phylum Arthropoda; class Insecta; order Orthoptera; family Tettigoniidae; genus Meconema; species Meconema thalassinum. The sequence goes on from OX336388.2 coordinate 1,218,057,102, forward strand.
AAAGGGCGAGCGGGCGCAATAACACTTGCACACATTTCCAACACACTCTGGAGGTTTTTGTTGCGCTTCTTATTAACGCGTATGGTAAAATATTCATTTAATACAGTTAGATCTTAAATATTAATTGGAATGCATTCATTCAGTACTTGGCATGTTTTCTTATTTACTTAAAGCAAGTTTCGCGACCGCTTTGCGTTAATAAGGCGAAAGAACTGCAAATAATGCCCTCAAACGACTGCCCTTCGGTTTTATTTCTCACAACTTAGCGTACAAAATGCTAGCGTGTGATACACTTCGGTCATACAAGCAGGTGTACTGACGAAGAGAGCAGAATCATACAGTATTTTGTACGAGCGATCACAGCAGCTTCCTTGCCAGCGAGTGTCGTGTGATACGGGCCTAAATATATTCTAAGACTTTTTGTTAAAATTTAATAACAAAACAAGATGTTCGGTAAAGAACGTATAGCCTACTTTCTCCTAAATGCATGGGTATTGTTATAACTCTTTGTCCTTTTCAATGAGTATAATAAAATTGAATGTTGATAGTAGTAGCTTCTTGAAATACAACGTGGTATATGGATATTATACATGAATATGTTGTGCCCTTTGTTAGTGCTACCTCTGAAAAAAATATCATTCATTTCGGTTTCACCTTGTTTGAATTGGTAGGGGAATCAATTTGCCCACATACATGGCCGCCATCTGCAACCTAATGGGCTGATGACCTTGTAGTTCAGTAAAACGACGCTCGCCATACAAGTGTATGTTGTTGCTAAATTTGGTAGAGATCGGATGATTAAGTTAGTCGTAATTTGATTTAAGCTTTGAACATTTGGGTGGCCACCATTACGTTTCCGTCATGATGGTGGCGATATAAAACATGACACTGAGGTGTTCTACGCTAGTGCTACCTCTGTACCAAATTTCGTTCAATTCGGTTTCACCGTGTTTGAATTGATAGGGGGAATCGATTTGCTCACATACATGGCCGCCATATACAAACTGTTGGGCTGATGATCTTGTAGTTTGGTCAAAATATGCTTCCAATATAAAGGTTTGTTGTTGCAATATTTGGTAGAGATCAGATTATTAGGTTGGTCGTAATTTATTTAAGTTTTTAATATTTGGGAGGCCGCCATTACGTTTTCGTCAAGATGGCGGCGATATAAAACATGACACTGAGGTGCCCTTTGCTAGTGCTACCTCTGTACCAAATATCGTTCAATTCGGTTTGACCGTGTTTGAATTGATAGGGGGAATAGAGTTGCACACATACATGGCCACCATCTGCATACTATTGGGTTGATTACCTTGTAGTTTAGTCAAAAGACGCTTGCGATATAAGTGTATGTTGCAAAATTTGGTAGTGATCGGATGATTAGGTTATTCGTAATTTGATTTAAGCTTTGAAAATTTGGGTGGCCGCCATTACGTTTCCGTCAAGATGGCGGCAATATAAAACATGACACTGAGGTGCCCTTTGCTAGTTCTACCTCCGTACCAAATTTCGTTCAATTGGGTTTCACCGTGTTCGAATTGATAGGGGGGAGGGGGCAGACATTCAGAGTACACACACACAGTCACACACACACACACAGACACACAATTTTTGGCCCTGTGTAGATGTCATAAGTCTACTTTCATTTTTGGCAAAAATCGAAAGTATGCTAATAATACCATGGGAATTTCTAAGGAATACGTATACTTCGATGCAAGCACTGGCGATCAGAATATCCTTCGATATGTTGTTGTTTTGTTTCATTTGAGGGGCTAGAACATCGCGGTCATTTAGCCCCGTTTACTTGGGTGTGTGTGTTTTACAACCTAAGTTATTGCGGGCTTCTAATGATGTGTATATTTGCAATTAAGGATTGGGAAGGAGGCGGCCGTGGCCTTAAGATAGAATCTGTCCCGGAATTTGGCCGGAGTAGAAGTGGGGAAACCACGGAAAACCTTTTCCAGGGTGGCTGAGGTGGGAATCGAACCCACTTCTTCTCAAATTTGCTTCACGAGGCCACGTGTACCCAATTTCAGCCCTCAGACAAGTATTGCATTTCTTGGCAGAGCTGGGAATCGAACCCGGACCTCCGGAGCAACACTTCAATATGTTATGTTAATATTCATGTCAGTTTTTTAATTTTCTGCCATTACAGGTCACGTGGCATAATGTACCAATTCGATCGTATTCTCTTCATAGATCATCAAACTTCAACGTACTCTTCACCAAAATACGTCTTAAGGCAATAAACGTGGCATGTAGTTACATCCCGACTAGAATGGAATGTGGGCTTTCGTTCAAAAAAAGTATGTCGACTACTGGATTCGAAGCTGAATTCAACCTGCTCGCGCCCACCACGTACGGTCAGGCTTTAAACCTCTCTAGCTGCTAACATATGTTACATACCATACGCTAAACGTGCCGTAGTTATTGTAGCCGTCCCACCTCAAACGTTTAAGTCCATCTCAAAGTCTTCAATCACGGTTTATGGTGTTGATTTTACTTTCTACTATTACAGATCACGTGGTGTAAGCTATTAATTCGCTCGTATTACGTGTATGTGTGTTATTTCAAGGAGCAGTAAGTCATATGTTAGTAGAATGGGCCATAGTATTTGGCGGGGAAACGTTTAAGGTCGGTTTTTCTTTGCTAGACCCATGACCCAATTACATTGCTGTCACACAGTCAGAGCGCAGAGCAATATCGACCATCGGGAGAAATGCGATGTTAGTTGGGTTTCATAAAACTAAATAATAAGGGGCGGGTGGACCACACTGTATATATACATACATAAATTATATATAAACTTTTGAACTGACGGTGGTTTTGGGGTCTGGTGGATGTGAAACGCGAAGATATGTTGAAATTTTCTGGAAGTCGAAACATGGGACCCATTGCAATAGTTAGCTTTCTAATGAAATCTACCTAAATGAATGGGAAAGAAAATAAAGCGATTGCGTTGAAAGCTAGCAATATGGCGACAAAGATATAGGATATTGGAATTGATATGGTTAATAAATGCTGATGATGCCGATCAGATGTGTTTCCTACAATATAAAGAGGGCGACACTAATTTCAGAAATATCGCAATGACTCTGAATAAATCCAGAGAACGACAACTAAGCCCTTCGCTGTACAGCGAATATTGGATATCATTGTACAGTGACTCTCATTTTCATATTCATTTTAGGATGACTCTCAAGACTTTCCATCCTCACAGTAGTGTGCTCATGAGGGGAAGAAATGGCAGTTTAGAAAAAACATTTCCCCGGGGATTATGAGCCTATCCCTGTTGAAAAGAAGCTACATATTGGAATTTGGTACTTTGCAAAAGAAGGCTCAATGGTGACCATAGCCGATCGCTTCAACTCAATTCAACTGATAAGCATCAACTTCGTGGTGTAGTGGCTGGCGTTCTTGGCTGTTGCCCCGGCTCTGCCAAGAAAATTCAATTCTGATTTGAGGGCTGGAATGGGACACATTCAGCCTCGCGAGGCTAAACTGAGGAGAGGAGGGCTCCATTCCCACCTCAGCCATCCTGGAAGTGAGTTTTTCCGTGGTTTCCCCCACATCTCTTCCAGGCAAATGCTGGGATGGTTCCTAACTTAAGGCCACAGCCACCTCCTTGCCAATTCTATCCCCAATTTACAAATATACATGTTAGTACAGCCATCCAATGACACATGTTATAACACAAATTACACACACACCCAAAAATGCAGGGGGCTATATGACCGTGATGTTGCAGTCTCTGAAAGTAAGCAACTGCAACATCTAATGAGCTTCATAGGTGACCAAGTAGTGTCACAACAGCTCGATTTTGAAATCGTCAAGTATAAATTGTAAAAACCGCTAGGAATTTGATTAATTAATTAATATCGTATGGCCTAGGGTGCCATGTGCAAGCTTTGTTAATTGACACCCAGAGGGCAGCTTGCATGTCGAATTTTGTTGTTCCTTGGCTCTCTATGAAAGTCAAGGAGGTTAGATATCTAATTTCCTTGACACTATAGAGCTTTCTAGTAGAGAAAGGAGGAACTTTTGTGTTGGCGGAAAACCCCGAAATTAATTTTGCCATTATGAACACGGCCTACTGAATTCAAATAGGATCTTTAACATGTCAACAACGTATGACATGCGTGTCGTGATTTTAGTCGCCTTTCAAAAATAACTTACTATGGTCAGGGGCGAACCTGCAAGCTTGGGGTTGGTAGACTTGACACGGTAACCACTCACCCACCGTGGCAATTATGATTTGTTGAGTTTTGAGTGGTTCAAGTTCAAATATGATTTGATGTCATGATTTCAGTAGTAGTTTCAGATTATGTTTGAATTAGTGCTTTTTGCTATGGTTAAAACTGCAGTTACAACCAAAGCTCGTCAAAATGGTCTGGTTAGCTTTTTTATTAACCTAAGTATACCAAACAGAGCGCCAAAAAGGTACCTTTAGTCTAAATAACTGACCTCCTCATGGTGTAGCGGCTAGCATGCTTGGCTGTCTGTCTCCCTGGAGGTCCGGGCTCAATTCCTAGCTCTGCCAAGAAATTTAATTCTGGTCTGAGGGCTGGAACGAGGTACACTCAGCCTCGTGAGACTAAACCGAGAAGTGGTGGGTTTGATTTCCACCTTGGCCATCCTGGAAGTGGTTTTCTGTGGTTTCTCACTTTTACTCCAGGCAAATGCCAGGATGGCTCCTGATTTAAGACCACGGGCAGTCTTTGTCTGAAAGAAGTGTGCATTACGTTCAGGAAAATACGGTAAGTCCTAATATCTTTCATGTAGTGTAGAATGGCACAAGGAGAGGTCACACATGGCATAATAACCCAAAAAATGTCATCATCATCTTGAGCAGTTTCCGACCACTGGTCAGGTCTGCTTGGAACATAAGCCTCTCCATCGTTTCCTGTCCATCCACCATCTCTCGTCATTTACTGTGTCCCAGCACACTCCTCTTTCCTCCACACTCATCTTAACTCCTTTTGTCCATCTGTCCCTTGGTCTTCCCCTTGGCCTCCTTCCCGTCATTTCCATTCCAAACATCTTCTTCGGTATCCTCTCCTCTTGCATCCTCCTCACATGTCCATACCATTGTAGCCTAGATCGCTCTATTCTATTTTGCAATGGTTCCTCTCTTACCATCTCTCTGACTCTCTCATTCCTTACTCTGTCCATTCTTGTCACTCCTACCCTACTCCTCTGGAACTTCATCTCCACTGCTCGTATTTTATTCTTGTCCCTTTCCTTCATCACCCATGTTTCTGAACCATATGTCAAAATTGGCACAAAGTAGGTCTTGTAGATGATTCCTTTACATTTTTGTGGTACATCTTTATTCCATATCATCCCCCTAACAATCTTGAAAAATCCATCTGCGCACCTTCCCCTTTCATTTATTTCCATCCTATTGCCCCCCTTTTCTTCAATTATGCTTCCCAAGTACTTGGAAGTATTCTACTTTCTGCAACTGCTGTCCTCCAAGTGTTATGCCCATATCCAGTCTGTTCTTCCTCCTCGTTGTGATGACCACTTCACTCTTTTGTGCTGAGAACTTCATCCCATATGATAACACTACCTTCTCCCACTCATCTAATTGCTCTTGTACTTCTTCCTCATCCTCTCCCCATACCAGAAGGTCATCAGCAAACAACATTGCCTTCATTTTCCTTTCTCCAATGCTATTTACCACTTTTCGTATGATTTCATCCATCACCGCTATAAATAACAGGGGTGAGAGGGCACTTCCCTGTTTCAGACCATTCTCCAGTTGAAACCATTCCGTTCTCTCTCTTCCCACATTTACACAGCTTTTGCTTCCCTCGTAAATTGCTTTCACTCTTGCCACTGTCTCCCTGTTCACTGCTTTTGCTCTCATTGCTTCCCATACCTTGTTTCTATTAATACTATATGCTTTCTCAATATCCAAGAAGGTCATCACCAGATCTTTCCCATATTCATAATGGTGTTCTTGTAGCTGTCTTACAGCAAAGATGAGGTCAACTGATGACCTTCCTGGCCTGAATCCATACTGTTCTTCCCTCAGCCCATCTTCAACTTCTGTCCGAATTCTTCTCTCCAGTACCTTCTCAAATATTTTGGCGCAGTGGCACATGAGTGTAATTCCCGTGTAGTTCTTGCATTCCTTCCTACTTCCCTTTTGAAATATGGGTATTATTATCCCTCTTTTCCAGTCCTCTGGTATTTTCTTCTCCCTCCATATCACTTTCATTACTCGAAAGAGCCACTGTGTTCCTATCACCCCTGCTGCTCTCACCATCTCCACACTCACTTCGTCTATTCCCGGTGCCTTTCCCCCTTTCATCTTCTTTAATGCTTCCTCCACTTCTTTCCATGTCAATTCCTTCTCTGAAATGTCTTGGTCTCTGTCTGTTTCTTCCTCCACACTGTCCACTACGCTGGTTTTAGTTGGATTTAGGAGTTCCTTGAACTATTCTCTCCAGATAACTTTTACTTCTTCCATAATTTCAACCTCCTTTCCATTCCTGTCCACTATTCTGACATTTTCCCCTGTATCTCTTCTCTTTGTCTTTATCATTCCATACAACACTTTCTTACTGCCATCACAGTCCTCCTCCATCATTTCTGTCCATTTCTCCAGCCATTTCTTTTTCTCTTCCTTCACTACTTCTCCTGCTTCTTTCTTCCGCTCTTGGTATTCTTCTCTTGTTCTGTCTGTCCTCTGTTGGAACCATTTCCTGAATGCTTCATTTTTCTTTTTCACTGCTTCCTTAGTTCTGGGATTCCACCATGGTGTTTTCTTCCTCCTTTTCTTTCCACTAGTTCTGCCACACACGACTTCCGCTGCTTCTACCAACACGTCCTTGAACCTATTCCATTCTTCTTCACCTGTTCTCGGATCATCCTTCGGTAATTTGTTCCTCATTAATATCTGGAACTTCTCCTTATTTCCATCCTCCTTCAGCTTCCATGTCCTTATTCTTCTTTCTTGGTTCTCAGTTCTCCTCTTTTCCTTCAGTCCTCTCACCTTGGCGACCATCAGACGGTGGTCACTGTCCAGGGCTTCTGAAGTTATTATCCTTATATCCATGATACTCTTCTTTGTCTCCTTCCCGCATAGAATGTAGTCCACCACTGATTTCCTAGTCAAATCCCTGTTGTACCAAGTAATTTTATGGCTCTCTCTCTTCTTATACCATGTGTTTCCAACCATTAGCCCATTTATCTTGCACAGTTCCAACAATCTCTCTCCTTCCTTATTCCTGTTTCCCCATCCTTCACCACCAATCACTTCCTCAAAACCTCTTCTATCAGTTCCGACATGGGCATTTAGGTCTCCCATGACTATCAGGTTTCTCCCTACTAACTGCTTCTGTAACTCTTCTTCAAACTCGTCCTTCTCGCCTTCTGTGCATCCCACCTGTGGTGCATAGACTTGCAGAATGTCCAGGTTTCTACCTTTCACAGTGATTCTGGCTCTAATTATTCTATCACTTACCCTCTTTACTTCCTCCCTCAGCCCTTCTCTCACCACCATTCCCACCCCATTTCTCTTCCCCTCCTCATTTCCTATCCGGTATAGCTGCAAGCCATTTCTTAGTTCTTTTCTTCCTTCCCCTCTCCATCTGGTCTCTGCTAGTCCGAGTACATCCAGTTTTCTCCTCTCCATCATATGTACAATCTCCTCCACTCTTCCCGTCAATGTAGTTATCAGAGTTCCAATTCGTTGTCCATTTCCATAGCCAGGTCTGTTTCCTTTAGATCTGTCCTTTCCGAGGACCGTTCCCGTTTTAAAAGCAGTTCCATATCCACTACTGGCTTGCTAGGCCTAATGTAGCTTCACCATAACCCTGGCAAGGGGCCTGTTTTTGGTCCGCGAGAGGTATTTTATTTCCCTCAAACCCTCCGGACAAGTCCGGCGAGCCCCCCTATCCGCCACCTGGGACGCGCCCGATAGAGGAACAGGCAAACCCCCACGGGCCAAAATATGTAGTGATGTCAATAGCAGCCATGGAAGTCACATCAGGTGACATTGATTAATGCGCATTTTAGAATGTCATCAAACAGACATTCTGACATGCTTAGTGGATCCCCAAGTCACCATAATGTAGTATTGAAAGTTCTTGGAATCACTTTGCTGTAAGTGATGAACTTATCAGTGTACTCGTTCACTGACTGCACAGACCATTTTCATTAAGGTAGTTAACGCCCATATCCCAACATAACAGTGTGCTATTGGTCGAAAGGGACATGAGCAGGTTGTGTTTGCCACTGATACTCCAGTTACAAATAAAAATACTTGTCTTAATCCAACAGCAGTTGTATTGTAACTTGAGTGTGTATCTCTTTCAGCCACACAGACAGTGCTTCCAGTCTTTATCACTAATGTGTATCCACTTTCCTATCGCCAAATCGTATGTGTTCTCATCATTACCTTTACAGCATATTAAGACAGATACAGTTTACTTCACAAATTTCTGCTGGTGTCCTTGGCAGCTTGCGAATTGAAGCAAGTCTAGGAGAGTAGTATTAGCAAACAGGAGATGCTGAAGGAACATGTTACTTGTCATCAGCAGAGCACAGAGCTTGTGGTTTATTGACAAATGTAACATAGCCAAACTCTCCATGACATTGCAGTTTTGTATTAACACACATGCTCTAAAATTTGTAGTTCGCAGTATGTCTGGTATCTCACTGTTCATCCAGAACCCACCAGCAGAAATCAATGAAACCAACAGTACCATGGCATGACCTCAACCTCATCATGTTGTTGGCTTAATATGAGAACCTGTTACTATGCAAATCGAAGTTTGTAATTAAAACGAAAGAAACAATTATTGAACATTTGTTTCTGTTTTCCAGCATTGGTTTTAGAACAAAATTGGTCAAATTTTGATGCTATATGCAAATTCTATGATTGTTTTGTTTAGTCATGAATTTGGACTGGTTGACAGCTCACAATATAATTTATTGTTTTGTCAAATTACTTGAAATAGAAATTAAAAGAAATTTTATGAAAAAATATATACAATTGTTATATCTCAAATATGAGAATTTTATATATTACTGTATTTCAAATTTTTACTTTAATATACCGTACCCGACTATTATATAAAGAAGGATGATATGATAGATCAGTGTATTATGTAGCTACTTGTTTTCATAAGTCTGGCTCTTCAGAGACCGATTGATCTTAACAGGGTGAATCCGTAATGCCTTGTACAATGTCAGCTATATGCAACTTCTTCAGGCAGATAGAAGAGATGCCAAACATCAAGATCAAAAAGGGACGGAAGACTTGCACTGTATAAATGTGAAGTTTTGTTTAAAACAAGAATGTTCAATTCGATATTGATGTAGTTTAGCTTCAGACCCAAACATGTTCATCTGTCAATTGAATCTTCCCTTATTTCAGTACACTAAGAATCATTTCATTTCCAAAAAAAAGTTTTTTGGAGCTAATAAACAGCAAAATTTGAGAGATTTGAAGGAAGAGAAATACTAGTTACTTGTCACAGTGAACATTATTTACAGATGCTCTTCTCCGGGTATGAAACTATATTTATGTTACATAGAAATGAGAGTAAAGTTTCTGTTAAAGCTTAATCTGTTAAAGTGGTCATACTTGAAGCATAAGAATCAGAAATGAGACTGCCCAATGTTGATTGCTTAATAGTTTTTGGGGGTTTTCCAGGGAAAACAAAGAACAATTTTTAATTAGAAGCTTTTGATAAAACAGGCAGGGAACCCAACAGAACATCTACTATTTTGCTTTGTTATTCTTTGTTTTGTATGACAAAGACCCAAAATCTATTGAGTCTTGTATTATGGGCTGCAAAAGCTTCAATCAGCTTCCTTAAGGGGACACTACTGTATACCCAAAAAATTATTTCTTTGCTCCCAGTGATCCAAACTGCACCAAATTTTATTTCAGTACGACCAACATTTTTCATAAAATAAAAAGTACAAAATTCATCCTTTCAATTGATCAGTTGTTGTTTGAGTCTTCAGTCTTTTGACTGGTTTGATGCAGCTGTCCATGCCTCCCTGTCCTGAGCTAATCGTTTCATCTCTACATAACTACCACACCCTACATCTGAGGCAATCTGTTTAACATATTCTAACCTTGGTCTACCCCTACAGTTCTTGTCCTCGACCCTTCCTTCCATAACTAAGCTTGCTATTCCTGGGTGTCTTAGTATGTGTCCTACCAACCTATCTCTTCTCTTCATTAGCAGTCGCCAGAAACATCTCTCCTCTCCCACTCGTCTTAATACCTCTTCGTTTGTAACCCTATCTACCCATCTGATCTTCGTCATTCTCCTGTAACACCACATTTCAAATGCTTCAATTCTCCTCTTTTCTGCTGCACCAATAGTCCAAGTTTCACTTCCAAAGAGCGCTACGCTCCAGACAAAGGCTTTCAAAAATGACTTCCTAATACCTAAATCTATATTCGATGTCAGCAGATTCCTTTTTTGTAGAAAAGCTTTCTTTGCCTGAGCCAACCTACTTTTTATATCCTCTTTGCTTCGTCCATCACTGGTTATTCTACTTCCTAAGTAACAGAAGTTTTCTACTTCCTTCAGCTTTTCACCTGTCAATTTGATCTCCATAGAGGTTTCTGATTTATTTCGGCTGCATTCCAGTATTTTTGTTTTACATTTATTAATTTTCATCATGAATTCTTTCTGTAAGACGGAGTCCATACCATTCAAAAACTCATTCAAATCCTCAGGCTTGTCGGCCAAGATGACGATGTCATCAGCAAATCTCAGAGTTGAAATTATTTCTCCTTGAATCTTCACTCCCACTTTAAATTTTTCTCTAATTTCCTTCATTGCTTGTTCAATGTAAAGATTGAAAAGTATGGGTGATAAGTTGCAGCCTTGCCTTATACCTTTCTGAATACCAGCTTCTCTCTCATGTCCTTCAACTCGAATGACTGCTGTCTGGTTTCTGTATAGATTGTATATCACCCTCCTATCTCTGTACTTTATTCCAATCGATTTCAAAATGTCAAACAATTTAGTCCAATCAACGTTATCAAAAGCCTTTTCTAAGTCTACAAAAGCCATGAACGTTCTCTTATCTTTCCTTATTCTACCTTCCAAAATCAGCCTAAGACTTAGTACAGCTTCCCTTGTTCCTACATTTCTCCTGAAACCAAACTGGTCTTCACCCAACTCCGTTTCTATCTGGCTTTCAATCCTCTTGTAAATTATTCTAGACAGGATCTTTGAAGCATGAGTAATCAAGCTGATTGTACGGTAATCTTCACATCTGACAGCTCCCACTTTCTTTGGTATAGGGATGATTACATTCTTCTTGAAATCAGGGGGTACCTCACCTGTCTCATAAATCCTACACACCAAGTGAAATAACCTGATCAGACCTTCATCTCCTATGCAGCGTAGCAACTCAATCGGTATATCATCTATGCCTGGTGCTTTGTTCCTGCTTAAGTCTTCCAAAGCTCTATCAAATTCTGATCTCAATATTAAATCTCCTTTAGCATCCTCATCAATTCCCTCCTCCCTTTCCATTACATGATTCTCAATCTCCTTTCCCTTATACAAACTCTCTATGTAAGCTTTCCATCTCTCAACCTTTTCTTCCCTATCTGTTAGAGGCTTTCCATTTGTGTCCTTAATATTACAGCACTTAGTCTTCTTTTCCCCAAAAGTATTCTTAATCCTTCGATAAGCTGTGTCTACTTTACCTAATTTCAGACAATTTTCTATACCTGCACATTTCTCTTTCAACCATTCTTCTTTCGCTTCCTTGCACTTCTTGTTAACCTCATTTCTCAGACGTCTGTATTCTGCTTTCCCCTTCTCATCTCTTACATTCTTGTGTTTCCGCCTTTCATCCATCAATTCTAGTATATCCTGAGTGATCCACGGTTTTCTACCTATTCTTTCTTTCCTACCAATGTTTTCTTCTGCGGATTTTGTTATTTCATTCTTCAAAAGTGCCCATTCGTCTGCAATTGAAGTTTGTTTAGGGTTTTTCATTAGTCCTTCCTTTATACTCTTCTTGAATCTTTCGTTTACATCCTTCTCTTTCAGTCTGTCTATTGCAAAAATTACTAAAAGATAGTCTTTTTCTTGAAAGAAATTGATACCAACTCTCTCTCTCTCTATTCGTTTACTCGATTCCGACTCTCCATGACCCCATGTACTAGACTACGCCAATTTCTCCTGTCCTGCACTGCCTCTCGAAGATTTTCCAAGCTGGAATTTAGTGCTTCTGTGATGCCATCCATCCATCCATCTCATTCTTTGCCTCCCTTTTCTTCTTGTGCCTTCTATCTTCCCCAGCATTAAGGTCTTCTCTAATGAATTATGTCTTCTCATGATGTGTCCAAAGTAGCCCAGTTTTTGTTTCAGGATTAAGCCCTCCAAGGAACTATTTACTACTAAAAATGCTTGCCACGGTGGGTGAGGGGTTATCATGACTGACTACCAACCCCAAGCTTGCAGGTTTGCTCCTGGCCATGGTAAGTGATTTTTGAAAGGCGACAAAAATCACGACATGCATCTCATACGTAGTTGGCATGTTAAAGAACCCATTTGAATTCAGTAGGCCATGTTCATAATGGCAAAATTAATCTCGGAATGTTCTGCCAACGCTAAAGTTCCTCCTTTCTCTACTAGAAAGCGCTATAGTGTCAAGGAGCTTAGATATTTGACCTCCTTGACTTTCATAGCGCTCGAAGGAACAACTAAATTCGACATGCAAGCTGCCCTCTGGTTGTCAAATAACAAAGCTTGCACCCGGCAACCGAGGCCATACAATATTTTTTTAAAAATTAACTACGGTACTAAATATTACTGAACTTTACCATTTTTAGCCTATTTTCAATTTTGAAAAAATAGGCTTATGAGATCACCTTTTGTCCGTGTGTGTGTGTGTGATTCGTGTGTGTGTCCCCCCCTAATAAAATCTAAACGGGAGGAGCGATTTCAATGAAACTCGGAAAGTTCATAGCACTATTCCCGGCGACCTCGACCGTGCCCTTCAAATTTTGTTACGACTCACCAATCCAACATGGCGGCTGTGCGAAATATTTCACCAGCATTCAATAACTCCGAAACTATTACCGATATTACCCTGACATTTTCTATGGTGATAGAGGGAACTACTATAAGTTCACTTATGTGACTTTTGAAAACCTGGTAACTACAAAACCAACATGGCGGCCAAGCTAATTTGCGACTTTTAAATAGACGTTTCTCGCGATTTGACCAACCAAACGCAATGAAACTTGGTACAGTATATGTTTATATACATTGTAATGCACCGACATCTAACTTCGTTCAATTGTTTACATAATCACAAGATGGCGGATGTGCGAAATATTTCACTGGCATTCTATATCTCTGAAACTATTAGCGGTATCTCCCTAAAATTTTGTACGGAGATAAAGGGCACTACTGGAAGTCCATCTATAAGATTTTCAAAAACCGGTTAACTACAAAACGAACATGGCGGACAAGCGAATTTGTACATTTTAAATAGACCTTTCTCGCGATTTAATGTTCCAAGCGCACTGAGACCTGGTACAGGAAATATTTATACACATTGTAATCCACTGGTATCTAATTTAGTTCAATTGTTTATATAACCTCAAGATGGCGGCAGTGCGAATTTTAAAATTAAGTTTTTATTTCTTGTGATGTAGTCATGCGATCGAAGTGAAAGTTTGAATAATGAACCTACGCAATAATTTTCCTTTAATGGTACATGACTCTATGGCCTATACATTTAACAATCCAACATGGCGACCATCCGAAATATTTAGACGATACTGAATATCTACGAATCTATTTTAGCAATCAAACTGCTTTTTTTAATGTTCATAGGGGCTATGAACTTAAGTTCACCTATAGGACTTTAAATAACCTGGTGATCACAAATCCAACATGGCGGTGACGCGAATTATAAATATTCACATGGACGTTTCTCGCAATTTAACCATCCGCGTGCAGTGAAACTTGGTACAGTAAATCTTTATCCGAATGTTAATCCACTGGCATCTAATTTATTTCAATTGTTTCCATAACCTCAAGATGGCAGCTGTGAAAATTTTTTAAATCTCCTTGATTTTTCTTGTGTCCTAATTATGCGATTGAAGTTTGAATACTACACGTTCACAATAATCTGCATGTAACAGTACATAACTCTAGGACCTACATATATAAAATCCAACATGGCGACCATCCGAAATATTTAGTCGGTTCTCAATATCTACGAATCTATTACAGCAATCAAACTGAAATTGTGTATGTTGATAGTGGCAATTAATACAGGGTGGGGCAGAAACAATGACCCATTTTAAACATGTTATTTAACCATGAAGAAATACAACTACATATTATTACTGTACACTGTTCAAAAGAACACATCCTACCATTAATTACACATGTCACTTTTTGTAAATTATGTCCTTCAGGTGTCCACCATTGTTGGCGATGCAATCTTCTGCACGAACACGCAAATTCTCCATAACCTTACGAAGAGTGTCACCTGTTATGGCCTCGATTTCGGCTTGAATGTTGTTTTTCAATTCTTCAATAGTTGTTGGCCTGGATTTTAGGAATCCCCACAGAAAAAAATCACAAGTCGATAAATCGGGCGAACGGGCTGGCCAGTTGACATTGCCAAAGCGGGATACAAGATGATCTGGAAACATTCTGCGTAAGTCAGTCATGGATGTTCTGGCCGTGTGAGCGGTTGCACCATCTTGTTGGAACCATAACGACCGCAAATTGATATTCTTACGGCGCATTTCCTGCATTACAAACTGTTGCAACATAACAACATATCGATCTGATGTTACTGTGACAGCGTCACCTGCATCATTTTCGAAAAAATACGGACCAATAATACCCTGCAGACACACACCACACCACACAGTAACTTTTGCGCTATGAAGTGGTCTTTCGTGCATCTGATGAGGATTGGTAGGCGCCCAGTACCTACAGTTTTGTTTGTTTACATGGCCCGATAAGTGAAAATGGGCCTCGTCAGACATCATGAAATTATTGAGAAAGTCAGGTTGAGTGTTTATCATCTCCAGAAGCTGTGTACAGAATGTTTGACGTGTCTGGAGATCTCTGGGCAATAATTGCTGCACCACTTGGAGTTTGTAGGGATGGAACTTCATATCCAGATGCAACATCCGTCGCACACTTCTGGCCGAGATGTTAAGAACTTGCGAATGCCGACGAACTGATCGCGTTGGACTTTGTTCGACAGCAGCTCGCACGCGTGCAATGTTATCCGCGATGCGAACTGTACGTGGCCTACCAGACGGTTTCTTGTTTGTTGCAGATGCTGTTGCTCTGAACTGCTGGACCCATCTCGTAATCGACTTCCGAGACGGAACTTGATCATTCCGACCAATGTCAAAATGTTGCCGGAACAAACGCTGTGTTCGTACGACACTGTCACCACATTTGAAAAACGTTTATATTGCAAACGCACGGTGTTCGTTTGACCAACGCTCCATACTGACTGGCAATGCTTTGAACTACACTACACACTGGTACCAATATCAACTCTCTAGGAAGCCGTGTGCAATAATGGCGGTCAATTTAAAATGGGTCATTGTTTCTGCCCCACCCTATATAAGTAGGATATATGAAAATAGGCTGTATAGTTCTTCACGGAACTACTTGTTTTACACTACTGTATGTACTCATTACACAGACTCTTAATTCTGTGCATGGGTTTGGAAAAATATGAAATAGTTTCTGAAATAAAATTTATTTTCACAAAATTACTTTTTTTTTCCGAAATTTAAAATTAAAAATTATTTAAAAATAAACAACAAATATTTGAACTAATATGGATGCACAAATTTATGGGGGATAGAAATCTTCCCATGCTACACATATATTTATTTATTTATCGTATGGCTTTTAGTGCCGGGAGTGTCCGAGGACATGTTCGGCTCGCCAGAGTCTGTAACTGCTTCCAGCGGACACTCAGAGGGTGAGCTACAAGTTCCATTAGTTTTCAAGTAGTTTCAACTTTCACTACCAGATGTCAATGATACCTAGTGGTGAACGTTGGAACTTTGATAGAGCCTTCCAACGAAATCTAACCTAGAAATTTGGCTCCACACAAGTTTAGTCTATGGAAGGATCTTTTACATGCCATAAATCTATGACATGGGACCGCCGGCTTTACTTCCCCTCCGAAGGAAGGCATACTGAAGGATTTTTAACGCTCTTAAAGAACCAACAACTTCGGCAGGGTTTGAATACGCTATCTTGGGCACAGCAGTTCAGCATGCTACCAACTACGCCGCCGAAGCCGCTTGACAAATATATTATTGAGATTGGTTAATATTTGCTATTAGATGGTATTAAGTCCAAAAAATTTTAGTTATTGTTGTTTTAAGGGGGCAGAACTGCGAGGTCATCTGCCCCTCAAAAAAAAAGAAAAAAATTGTGAGGTAAAACAACATTCAACTCCAAACATCACTCAAACACAAACTCAACTCAGGCTCACAACTAATTTAATGTAGGTAAGAGGCAAGCTTGCTACCCTTACAACACTGCGAGACCAACAAATAAAAACAATAATAATATAACCACCGTCTGTTTCCTCATGAGTTTGGAGGTTAGGTGTTCCTAATTTCTTGGAAATAGTGGATAGACACTGTTCATCTGCTTTGTCTTGATTATATACACTTTCCTCTGTAAGACGTCCAGAATTCTTCCATCTTTTTGAAGCCAATAATTTAGCTTTTTGTCGTTTGCAAATTTTTAACCATATTTATTTATTTTGTTTACAGTTTAAATTCCTAAATCTCCCCCTCGGTGCCTTTGCATGTAAATAGAACAACAACAAAACAATAGCCAACTACGAAACATACATTTACCAAAATGTGGAGAAAGATTTCCTTCTCCTGGCTGAATATAAAGTAAGACGAAGCATTCTGAGAGCTGACTGTTGGCCACGCCCCCTGCAGACAAAATCATGAAGTGTAATTTGACACATTTCTAATAAAAATTGGATCAAATTCTTTTGTGGCATGAAAGTACTATAACTGAGGTTGAAAAATTTTAAATAAAAAACCACGAAAAAAGCCGATTTTTTGGGTGTAGTGTCGCCTTCATTGCACAAACTGTGCCTATAACCAACAACAC
The DNA here is from genome assembly GCA_946902985.2 of Meconema thalassinum. NCBI lineage: Eukaryota > Metazoa > Arthropoda > Insecta > Orthoptera > Tettigoniidae > Meconema > Meconema thalassinum. Next base: position 1,218,074,243 of record OX336388.2, read on the forward strand.
AGGGTGTTTCAAAAATGTGCTACTTTTCAGGATGTGTCCAGTGGAAAAATATCTGTTAAAATCTGAAGTAGCAAATCAGTAATGCAGCATCATTGACTAAATTGAAATAGCTTATATGACCATTCGGGAAGACGACATGTGCTTAGTTTTCATGAGTCTTGTAGGGGTGTTAACCAGAATACGAATGCCTTTTACAGTACCCTAAAAAATGTCAAGTTCAACAAAATTAGCACTTAAACTTTGAATTTTAGTCGCTGAGCTGGAGACTTGATTTTGCTGCAATGTGTATGTAAGCTCTTGACTTGGTAGCAGTATCACATACCATGGCGACTCATTCTTGAAAAGGCTTTATATGCATGCATTTTCTGGTTTCTGTCACTCCTGCAGCAATATTCTTTTCCCTTGTCTTCAAATGGAGTTTCCTGGCCCCACACACTCAGGCAGTAACACCGGTTCATTTCTTGCCATAACCTTCACAGCTGTCTGAGGATGTTAAATTGTCTAATGACACATCCCAACATTGTGCACAGAACCTGTTACATGAATCTGGGAGGAACTAATTGTAATGCTTTGGTACTTTGAGACTCAGGAAGTTCCCATTCTTGTAAATCTGTGAAAAAGTGCCTGCTGAGGTTGTGATTTGGGATTTAGATGCATATGTTCAGACACTATGTAATCTAGAAAGAAGGTACCACAATTTTGAAACAGCCTGTATGTTTATTTCATCATTGTATGTCATTTAATATAGGTTGTGGTTATACTATTTCATATATGGTAATCAAGAACATTTTAAAACTTTTATTGTAACTACTTGACCTTTACTGAATTTGATTTTAATAATAGTTCCTCATGATTTTAGCCATGCTGTTATAGTCCGTATTGACAAATGAATATTGTTGGAGGGGTGTCATATTTGCTCCGACCCGGCCCAAGCTGGAAAACGGAAATTGATGATGATGAAACCTATAAGTTAATACAGTATAAGTTTGCCATGGTGGGTGAGTGGTTATCGTGTCGGACTACCTACCCCAAGCTAGCAGGTTCGCTGCTGGCTGTGGTAAGTGAGTTTTGAAAGACGACATAAATCTCGGCACGCTTGTCATTCATTGTTGGCATGTTAAAGAACCCATTTGAATTCAGTAGGCCGTGTTCATAATGCCAAAATTAATCTTGGATTTTCCGCCAACACAAAGTTCCTCCTTTCTCTACCAGAAAGCGCTCAAGTGTCAAGGAGCTTAGATATCTAACCTCCTTGACTTTCATAGCACTCCAAGAAACAACAAAAATTCGACATGCACGCTACCCTCTGGGCGTCAAATAAAGCTTGAACCCGGCACCCGAGGCCATACGATATTATTTATTATTTATCGTTTGGCAATATAATCAATACAAGATTTCAGAGTACAAAGAAAATCACTTTAAAATCTACCGTACATTATTTTTACTATTTACACTATTTACAGTCTCAGGTCTAATGAGTCTATCCATTGGACCACGTCAGGTGTCGCCAACAGGAAGTCGATCCAGTCCCCTCCATATGCCCTCAGAGGACAGTCAGTTGTAATGTGTTGGATGGTTTGCTTAGGAGCACCACAATCACACTGAGGAGACGAAATTTTTCCCCATTTGGACAAAGTTCCATTGCATACTCCGTGGTTTGTCCGAATCCTATTGAGAGTTGCCCAAGCCCTCCTAGGCAGATCGGAACCTGGGGTGGATGTTCTTGTAGGGTCCAGGAAGGAGCTCGACTCAGGACAAGCTTTTAGTGTCCATTCACTAATCCACTGCATGCTGGAATCAAAATGGTTTCTTACAAGCCTCTGGGCATGACAAATGGGTGGCTTCCTGGATTTGAGCCTGTTCATTTGAAGAGAGGGGATGTCTTCATGAATAGGTAGTGTAGGGTGATCCATAATCTTGTAGTACTCCCGTAGCAAGGCAACTTCTCTACGAAGGTGGGGTGGAAGAATATTGCTGAGGGCTGGAAGCCAATATGCTGGTGTAGTTCTTATACAACCAGTGATTAGTCTCATGGTGTTGTTCAACTGGGTGTCAACGAGTTTGACATGTGGGCTATTGAGCCAAACTGGGGCGCAGTATTCAGCCACAGAGAAGGCTAGACCTAAGGCAGAGCATCTTGTAGTAGTGGCAGAAGCTCCCCAAGATGTTCCACATAGCTTTAGCAATATATTGTTGTGGCTTCTAATTTTAGCTGCTGTGCTCTGGAGATGTTGCTTGTAAGAGAGTGTTCGGTCCAGTATTACTCCTAAGTACTTTGGGAACTTGTTATATTTCAAAATCTTCCCCTCAAATTTTACATTGAGTTGGGTATTTGCCAATATGTTGCTCAGGTGGAAACAAGATACTTCAGTTTTTGTAGCACTGGGTTGGAGCCTCCATTTGTGGAAATATCTTCCAAGTTTAGCCAAATTATCTTCAAGTACATTTTCCAAATCTTCCATATTTTGGTGTCTAGTGGCCAATCCTATGTCATCAGCATAACAAAACTTTTTTGAGTTTGTTTTTGGTAGATCCGATAAGTACAGATTGAAGAGGAGAGGAGCCAGTACTGAACCCTGTGGGAGGCCATTAGTTAGCTTCTTTCGTTTGCTGATTTTTGATCCCAAGACAACCTGGAAATGTCTGTTGTTAATCATATTGTCAATAAGCTGGGCCATAGATTTACAGGGAATCACTTTTATGAATTTATACAGTAGACCTTCTCTCCAAACTGTATCATACGCAGCAGTTAAATCTAAGAAGGCAACGGCTGTTTTCTGGTGAAGTTGGAAACCAGCTTCTATGTGAGATGTAAGAGCGAGAACTTGATCACAGCAACTTCGGTTTTTCTGGAATCCAGCTTGCTCAATGGGGATGTGTTGGGTGATACTGGGGCTGATTCTGTTCAAAATCAGTCTTTCAAGAAGCTTATAGGTGCAGCTAAGTAGGGCTATAGGTCGATAGCTCTGAGGCAAATCTTTTGGTTTCCCAGGTTTTAAGATGGCAATTATTTTGGATTTCTTGAACTGCTTTGGGAGTATTCCTGTTCGGAGAATATCAGAGAAGAAACGAGCCAGCCATTTTTTAGCATTGTTTCCCATATGTATGAGGAACTCTGGATGGATACCATCAAAGCCTGGTGCTTTTCTAGCTTTCATGTCCTTCAAGCCAATGTTGATTTCTTCATGAGTGAAGGGTTCAGAGTATGCAGAATGAGTTGGTGAAGAGGCTTTGAGTTGTTTTAATTTTCTTTTCACCAGTCTTGTGTGATTTACATCCTGAGTGATTCTGGAAGTTGAGACAATGTGTTTAGCAATCTCATCTGGTGTAATGTTAGATTTCTCTTTTATTATTTGTGTGCTACCCCCAAGTTTCCGCAGTAAGCTCCAAGCTTTTCTACTGGAGTGACGAAAATCCATCTCTTCAACAGTCTTGGACCATTTTTCCCTGCGTGCCGCATCAAAGCTTCGTAACAGTTCCTCCGCTACTTCACGGTCTCCATTTCTTAGATATTCATTGTAGAGTGTATCACTCTGCTGATTCCATCCTGGAACATACTCTTTTCTGAAACCTCTTGGAACTTATTTCTTTGCCACAGAAGTCACGAGGCCAACAAACCTTTGGTAGCAACTGCTTTTTGCCGGAATAAACCTGATGCATTTATCTAAGTCAGTTGAGAACTTCTCCCAATCTGCCTTCAGGAAGTTCCAGCGAGGATGAGGAAATGATGTAATTAAGTGGATAGAGAGCCCTACTTCTATTAGTACTGGTCTATGTTGGCTTCGTGGAAAGTCAGCTAGTACTCTTCTTGTTGTAGGTAGGAATTGACCCTTGTTGTCACTAGAGACAAAACATAGGTCTGGGTTATGCTCAGTCTTCCAAGCAGCAGATCTGAATGTCCCTCGATCTTTTGCATCAAAGATAAGATGTAGGTTGAGTTCATCAGCCCAGTCAGAAAGAGCAACACTGCAGTCATTATTCTTGGCGTATTTCCAATTTTCATGGTGACTGTTGAAATCACCAGCATAAATTGCAGGATGGTTCGCAGGTGAGAGAACAGTAGCAGGCCAAGGAATTGTAGGTGGCTTGTAGATATTTACAACTGTAATATCTTGCAGTTTTACTACAACAGAATGAATGTTGTTGTCAGAACAAGCAGAAATAAGATGTATATCTTCCAGATTGTTACGACCATATGTTACTACTCCATATGCGCTGTGATAAGTTGCACCAACCATTGTGTACCCACAGATCTTGCCTCTTTTTCTGAGTTCATCCTCATTGCTAGTGTGGGTTTCCTGAATAAGAGCCAGATGTACATTAATCTCACGGAGAATCCGAGATCATTTGGATCGACTGATACCTTCAATTTTTAATTGGCATATTTTAACACCTTGTCCAAGATTTCGTGTCAAGGAGTTCTGAGAAGAACTGTTTGGTACAGTAAACTGTGATGTATGCATATTCAATTTTGTCAGGAGATCTATAAGATAGTCTGACAGCCTGTTGTTGTTGCTTACTTAGCACCACCCGGGGATCACGTGTAGGGCACTTTAAGGGTAGAACCTACGGACGTGAAGCAACGTTGACCCCCACGATATTATTATTATTACTTAATATAAGAAACAGGATGTGAACACAGATATGAAATATTGTACAAATTCCTTCCCTGACCCGTCTTGAAAAGCAAATACATGGCCATTGGCTGCATTAATAAATTTAAAGAATATATATATTCACTATTGTGGTGACTACAGTTTCACACCAAGTCATATTCACTGACTGATTTTGAAGTTTCTTAACACTTTTACAACTTGGGCTTATGCTATGCAGTACTTCTCAGCCATGCTGCTTGCACAGTCTGTCTTATATTCCTTCAGTGTTTTAGACACACCCTGTATACATGCTTGTGCCTGTGTGTACGCACGTGTTTGTCATATTTCTGAACTTTTATTTATATAAGTTCATAATTACCTTTATTTTATTTTATTTCCATTGTGCCTACATAATAGAAAATTCTTTCTGATATCAGTCTTCATTGAATTATACTGAGAAGACCTTGCAAAGATTGATACATATGTTTATAACTTAGATAATTGGATGACTTTTATATAAAAGGAACCAATTGCCAATCAACTTCTTCTTCTATGTGCCTAGCCCAGTCTACCGGTTGTTGGCAATCACTTCAATTAGTGATGCTCTATTTTCTGCTAGGTGGTAGCACTGGTAGATAGCACAAGGCACATAGAACAAGAAGAATTGAATGGTACTTGGTTCCTTTTGTATAAGAAACATCCAATTGCAGTGTATGTGAATCATTTTAATTTCTGATTTAAAATACTACTGTCCAGAGTTCTGATACTTATTTATGAAAGGAGTCAAGTGATGTAGTTATTTTAATATACCGGTAAATATCTTTATTATTCTTGTAGAAGGTCTAATGACATGAACTCTGTGGCACAGGAGCTCCTTTGTGGCTGAGGTCTGCTAAATGACAGTTCTTTGAGTCGCGTGGCCACAAGCCATTTCCAATGGACCAAATTTTCTATAATTTTCTGGGCCTAAGTGCCTGTTTGTAAGATACAAAATTTTACATTGGTATTTATTACTACTCCCCATGACCCAGCAATTATAGATTTACCACTTCCTATGATGGACAAGTTCATTTTATCATGTCATATTTACTAAACCCATTCTCTCCAGTTGCTAAAAGTCAATTGATTTTCAATGTACTGTAAACCAACTAATTTGACTTACAGAAATCACAGACCACCCACCCACCTTTACAGTTATGCGGGCTGGACACGACACAGTTCTGGCAGGGGCTATTGTCTTGTTTATGTATCTAAACACACTTTGCAAACAAATAAAATTATATTTCCATTGACTTTTCAAAAAATGCAAGATTTTTCCTGTACTATTGAGACAATTTGGAATTTTCTGGCCCGAACCGCTCCTTATAACTGGTTTAAGAGCTTGAGTTTTATGAAACATACACCTTAGCATTTTATATAACGGTTGTCCACAATTAAAGTTATGGTATTCAGCGTGCTACAGCATGGGCTGTAATGATCGTAGGAGTCTGAAATTTTGTAGACATGCTAACTAAGCAATGCGCTCGCGAAGTATGCCACAAAAATTATTAGTTCCAAGTTTTGCCACTAGGTAAAAATATGGTGCTGTAAGCAATGGTAGGGGTCACAGAAAAAAGGCAGGAAAGATCAAACATATGATAACGGTGGTTCTGGGAGGTTTATTAGCATTTATGGTTACAAAAACTGTTCAATATGGCTTCCCAACTCAGCAACATGCTGCATCCGTAACACGACATGGTCGCCTCAACGTGTTGCACAAGGAGGTCCCTATAACGTACAGATGTCACTGTACACCTAACAGGCCCTCGTGGGGTCATCTCCTCAAAGAAAAACGGGCCGAGAATGAAGGAGCTAAAGGCTAGCATACGACGACATGTCACTCTGATTTCACCCGATTTGCAGTTTGCGGACCGCAGATACACATCAAGCGGCCAAGCACTGAACTGTGGCAGTTAAATATTAATGCTCAGGGGTACGGATCGTTTAGTTATGCAACAATAAGCTAAGTATTACTGTGTGATATTTCTTTGTTAATAACCAAGAACCAGTAACACATTAGGTTTTCAATACGTATTACTATTTCATAAGATAAGAATTTCACAAAAACATACATTTGTAACACTATATCAATAGTGAAAAGTGTTTACTAGTCATTGTTCATTCAGATTTGTAAACCAACACATTTTAGTTACAGGGAAAACTTTACCTATCACACATTACACTTTTCAGTGTAAAATCAAGGTTTTCATCAAAACCATCATTAGGGCCCGGATGTTGATGAAATGTCATCTTTTTACTGAGTAGTCTAAAACAATGCTGAAGTACATAGAAACTCTGGAGGGGCCATCCCGTCTCCAAATATGTCATTTTTATTTTGTATCTTTTTGCATTTTTTTGTTATTTTTCCATTTTAAGAGCATTTTTTAAGTTTGGTAGATTTTTTTGGTCATATTTTAGAGAAATCAGCCTTTTAAGGTCATTTTTTTTTTCCAATTTAGTAATGTCACAGCTTTATAATGAGGGAGTTACGTCTCTCAGAGTTACGAAGCTAGTAGCTATTAACACAAACCTTTTGTTAAGTGCTAGAAATCTATTCTGATTGACTTTTCAGTTTGAGTTTCAGATGTCAATTTTGAAATTTTGGTGAGTTTATTATTATAAGAATAGCGGACCTGTGCGAGAAATATCGCATGTTCATAAACCACACTTTCCCCAATAGGTTTATAATGAGACACTTAAGGAGAAAGGTTATGTTTTTATTTCAACCAAATGATTACAGTACACTATTTACATTTCAGGATAAAGGAAAGACCTCAGAATGTCAATATGACATGAAACAGCTGCCCGTGAACAGCAATTATGGTGTTTGCAACGGTGTTTGCAAATCGCACACTTCATACATTTTTTTAAAGTCATTTTTTAAAGAAATTATAGATATTTATGAAATTATAGTGCAATAAGTCAATGCTAATGTCTGTTCTCTTTCATTTGAATGCTCATTTGTCACGATTGGTCGCTTGTGAGCGCCGCAGGAGGGATGCATACTACTGAAATAATATATATATGATCAGTTTCTCCATTTTATAGTGCATTTTTCGATTTTTTTGAAATGTTGGTGAGTTTAGTCTCTTATTATAAGATCATTTTCTCCATTTTATAGTGCATTTTTCGATTTTTAGGTCATTTATTACAGTCAATTTTTGAAAATTTTAAGTGCGTTTTTTAAACTTTTTTGCAGCATCATCATCCGGGCCCTAATCATCATTATGTTCCACCTTTGGAATACAGGTTTTTAGTCACTCAGAATGAGATGCATGATTGATACTCTTCAAATCTTTCAGTTCTGATATAGGCTTCTCATTAGGCCCTAGGAGTTCAAGCCAATTTCTTGACCCTTGCTGTTATTTAAATATTTCTTTTCATAATAAGATAATATGGTTTACTCCTTTCGATTTCAACTTCCTTGGTTTACAGCCAACTAACTGTCTTACCCCCAATGTCCTTCTTCCTGTTCATTATCTTCTTTTCCAAACAAGCACATCCAACGAAGTCTTCATCTTCGGTATAAAGGCCACCACACACAGAAAGCTAGGCTAAGCTAAGCTAAGCTACGCGGTGTTATGAAAAATATCGCTCTCAATGCATTTAAGTAGGGTGACACACACAGGCCGCTATGCTAAGCTATACTATGCGAAGCGAAGCTAAGCTAGGCAGATCGCTAAGCAGGCGATTTTCTTGGCTGTAGCTGGCCTGGCGCATGCGCTTTTCATTCCGCAACAGTTGATCTGGCGGGCTGTCCCAGACATTTGAGTTGTGTGCGTAGCCGTGTCGTGTGAGTATAGTGTAGTGATTCAGGTAGTACCGTACTTCGTTTTATTTATACAATGGGTGACAGGCCAAAAGAACAACTTTGTTCATTTCCCAGCCCTACAAAACTGTGATAATCAAAATTCTCAAAAGTACGCAGAAATTATATCAGAATTAAGAACCGAATTCCGCGTTAGATTTCAAGACTTCATGGAGAATGTTATAAGTTTCAATATGTTTTCTTGCCCTTTCTCCACTAATGTATTTAGTGTATCCACTGCAGAAGAGGAATATTCAGCTTTAAGGAATAATAATCTTCTTGTATTTTCTTCACATAATACCCATACTGGTCCGTCCAGCCTCCAACAACAAAATGTAATTATAACTAACGAATAAGACGGAGGCAATTAATTAATTAATTAATTGTTTAGTTTTAATTTGTAGTAGAGACGTAGTCAGAGGAGGGGGGCAGGTCCGGATTCTCTCCGAAATTAAACCAAGAGGCAAACTTATCGTGTGACAATTGTGATATTATCTATTATTCTTATTTTCTTATTAGTAGTGCCAGTATTATTACCATTTTAAATTCAGTTTGTCAAATACGGTAACCCTTATAGTATTCAATATAGTTGATAACGCAATGAATCTAATAATATCATTTTTAAATGAAGACATAGGCTATTCAAATACGGTAATATAGAAGTATCTACTCTATTGCTATTTTATATACGGATAGGCAAATTTGAATAGTTTTAGAAAAAAACACGTATCTTATACATAGCTATAGTGGGCCACAATTTTAATTAATAAAATAGCAACACCTGGACCCCCGCCTAAACAGAATCCTGGCTACGTTCCTATTTTTTAAGTTACATATACAGTATTACACAAAAATTAATTTAGAAAGCCGTATTAAAATAATATTATTAATCTAATTTAATCCTGTATGATCTCTTCCAAGAAAGATACTATACAATTTCATTAGTAGGAAAGCATGTAATAAGAAATATGCTGCCTAGCTTAGTTTAGCTTAGCTTTTTGTTCGTGTCATAGCACACCATAGCTTGGCATTGCTTAGCATAGCATAGCATAGCGTAGCTTAGCTTAGCTTTCTGTGTGTGGTGACCTTTAGTCCAGTTATATTAGACATTAACCCAGACATTTGAAATAACAAGCTAAAAATTGGTGGAAATGTCGAGAATGATGTAATCAAAATACCAAAAGTTCCAAAAACTTCAGGTTGGGGAAAATCCGCCATCTTGGATTTTTCCAGTTTTCCATATAGCGACCGAACGGACAGTCCGATTGCGTTCGTTTTTGCGTCAAATTAATTAACTTTTGATACTTTATCGTCTAGACTACTAAAATGATTGAATATGGATCAATTTTTTTAATTAACAACAATTTAGTTTCCATAAGTAAAAAAAGTTCAAAAACATGCGTTTTGATCTAAAATGATTGCCATTAGTTAACTTAAATCCTATTTTATCAAGAAATTTACTACGAGTACAAACCATTAAAGATGGTGAAGGCAGGCACAATATACATTATTTACAAAAACAACACAAATTCGCGACAAGCAATACAATTTTTAGGTGAAACGAAGTGGTGTTCACTTGTTTGCTGAAGCATTTGACGGAATGCATGACCTGAAAGAGATTATAAACTGCATAAGCATTGCTTTGATTTACAAAAGTAAAAATAAAAAAGGGAAAGGGCTTCATTTTATCTTTGTTGGTGTACTGTATTTTACCGTTTCTATGGCAACATGTCAGCTAAAAGTGTGAGGTCGTCATCAATGCCCGAGTCCGCCAAGTCCATGCGACTTGCGCATCCATGTCCAGCGCAGTAGCCGCACATACTTGTGCAACTGAGACCACTTCTTTTGCATTGGCATTTCCTTTCGCAGCCAGATTTGCAGTTGCAGGATATAATTTGAATTACACGCTCCCGTGCTGGTTCACCCTCAGTCGGGATGGGTTTCAGCTGACCTTTAAGCACCATCCATCCCCATTCTTTCTCCGGCAGGCGTACCCATCCATACTTGAACCTAGAGTTCATAAAAGAAGCTAGAAGAAATTTCCGATCTCTGTCCTTACCTGGTGGTAAACCCGGTACGAAAGTAGTTTAGCCGCTGCGGATGTAGGTGGAAGTGCAGCCAAGTCAAATGTTGTTTTGACGGACTGCTTAGCAACTGTCCTCAGATAGATCCGATGCCTGGCATTGTTTAGGTTGTCTTGAATATCACAACCGTACAATGCAAGAAGGAAATATTCTCCTGCTGCCGCGATTTCCTCGTGTGTAGCATTCGGTTGGTTGAAGACCGACACCTTTTCCCTTAAAGAAGAATCTTCTTGGAGCTTCTTGAAGGTTCCTTTTTTACCTTTTCTGAACGGAGCAGAAGTGGTATCGTATCCACTTGCTGCGTGGAAAAATAGAAGGTAGTCACGGAGATCTCCAAGAGTGGCGATCAGCTCCTCACTGCTGAAGATCTGAGGTTCTGCCATTTTTCTTCCTGGTATTAACATTCGGACATTGCATACAGGGTTGGACGTAGAAGCCATTAAGATGAGAAGGTCGGTGTCCTCACCTACGATAACTGATGCCACTCTGTTGTTTGCAGCTTGCACACCCGTCTTCACTATGAGTGTATCTTCGTCATCGGGGGCTTGAACGACCTTGATACCAGTTCCTGTGAGGTGTTTTGTTAAAAGAGTGATGAAGTGCACTTTGTTTTTGACGTTTGTCAAAAACGCTCCTTGCGGTTGTTGAAGGTGTAGCATCGTCAATACATCATCTGCCGCTAATCCCTTGACGTCTCTTTTGAAATGTTCTTCATCCTTAGTGCTTGGAGAGCTGTATCCATCGAAGACCACAGTGACATCCCGACCGAAGTGATTATTCACGTACTTGACGTACTGGAGGCAGATTTGGCTGAAATTTGCTGGATGCGACCACACAACTCGATGCAGCAGGAACCCACCGTCAATTGTGAGCACTGCTTTGTCTGGTAAGGTATTCTTGGACGGCGCCATCTCTTCAAGAAGCTCTAGAATAAGTGGCAGAAACTACCAAAGATCCTGTTACCCGGTCAGAGACCCAATCTTTGTTGCTTCATACAAGTTCGTATAAATTTGTTTTAAGCCTCGTTATCTGGAACGATATTTTATTTTCTGTGAACTCAACAAGTAAAACTCTCCAATCTGAGAAGACTACGTTAGATACAGCTTTAACCAAACTTCAGGGCCTAAAGTAATTTTTTCAAAATTATCGCAACACTGGCTTTAACAGTGCAATGTCCACCGCTAGAAAAATAATGGAAAATTTGGGCTATGTAAAGAAATTTTCTATTCGCCGTCAAGGCAATTGCAAAAGGTTCTTTGATGAAATAAATCAGCAAAATTATCAACAGGTGGAAAAAACCAAAGAAGAACTTCAAAAAGGAGCTGAAAATAAATTTCGGGTAAATTACTTTTTGTCTGTCGTAGGTACTGCACTCTAGGCGGCTTCGGTGGCGTAGTCGGTAGCATGCTGAGCTCCTATGCCCAAGATAGCGGGTTAAAACCCGGCCAAAGCCGTCGTTTTTTTTTTTTTTTTAAGAGCGTTAAAAAACCCTCAGTATGCCTTACTTCAGAGGGGAAGTAAAGCCGGCGGTCCCATGTCATAGATTTATGGCATGCTAAAAACCTTCCACTAATTACACCTGTGTGAAGTCAAATTGTATTGACGTCAGAAAAGTTGGATGGCGCAGCCACGCGGTAGAATGTTGAAGCTGTAACATTGTGACTGGTGAGGTTTATTTAGATGGTGAAGCATTGACGTCGTGATGGAAACAGAAAGAAATTTGTCAAATTCGAGGAGGTACTGCTCTGTATACGGTTGCAAATCGTATAAAACGGGTATGAAATATCTTCAATACTTTCCTGTACAAAAAGTTCAGAGAGAAAGATGGGCTTCGGCGCTGTCAATTGGAAAACGTGTTACATGTTACATGACAATGTGCAGTCTGCATTTTTGTGAAGACTACTTCTTTCCACCTATACTGTTGATTATTGATAGTTATTGTCTCTAATTTGTATTCACGTGGATTTAGCTACATCAAAAATACTGATAAACTTGTAGCCTATTACTTCTGTGCCGAACATAGAATGTAATCTGCTCTTCGTAAACTTATTTTAGGGTTCTTCCGATTGACAATAGCCGAATGGTTAGAAAACTTAAGAAAAATGCTGTTCCTAGCCTTAATTTGCCAGAGAATTTATATTCTTGCCTTTGAACAGCAAGTATGTAGGTCATTGAAGTATGATTTGGCTTAAATTGTGTTTTTGGCTATGATCTCCCTACTGTTGAATTTAGTTGATTAAAGTGTAAAATCTTAGTTCTAAGTACCGGTTTGGTGACCCATCATCCCAGGCAGGCCGGTAACACCTATACTACTCAGGCAGATAGGTCACTTAGCCGTAATTTTGACGTTATAGTGATGTTAAGTATACATATGCGGTAATGTTGCAGGAGACCGGATCGGCCCAGGCTATTCTAACTTTAATTAGTTCCCATTTTTGGGTTTTTCAGTTTTGAGTGCGAATAGTTGGTTTGAAAGTTATACAACAGTAAGGAGAGTATGTTTTGTATAGGTTTTAATTGGTATTATGGTTTATGTCGAGCTGAGGAGTGCGACAGGCTTCGGCAGCCGGCACATTTCATATCCTCGCCGCTAGATGGGGGCTTCATTCATTCTATTCCTGACCCGGTCGGAGACTGGAAGCAGGCTGTGGATTTTCATTTTTCACTTGTCTTATACACTGTAAAGATATTGATAACATTAGCCAACTAAGGCTACACTGCGTTCTGCTGCATGGCTGAAAGCAACAGGAAACTGCAGCCGTAATGCTATTCCCGAGGATATGCACCTCTCTTTGCGTAATTACATGTGATGATGGCCTCCTCTCTTGTAAAATTCCAATCCAGAGGTAAACTAGTCCCCTGTTGGGATCCCTGGGCGGGGTCTACTCGAGAAGGGGTTAACATCACAGAAGTGACAAAGAGGAAATCTGACATTCTACTGATCGGAGCGTGGAGTGTTAGAAATCTGCTAGGCAGTGGAAGGTTAGAAAACTTAGAAAAGGAAATGGATAGGTTGAGGTTGGATTTGGTTGGGATTAGTGAAATGCATTGGCAGGAAGAAGAGGACTTATGGTTAGGAGAGTATAGGGTCATTAGCACTAAAGCAAACAACGGCTATGCGGGGGTAGGTCTCATATAAAGTAGGAAACTTGAACAGCGGGTGGAATATTATGAGCAATATAGTGAACGGATTATTGTAGCTAAAATCAATACAAAACCTACGTGCACCACAGTGGTACAAGTCTATATGCCTACCAGTCAAGCTGATGATGATGTTGAAAAGGTCTAAGAAAAAATAGATGAAATTCTGAGATATGTCAAGGGTGATGAAAATGTTATAGTAATGGGAGATTGGAATGCTGTGGTAGGAAAAGGAAGAGAAGGGAAGATAGTAGGAGATTTCATATCAGGTGAAAGGAATGATCGAAGAAACAGGCTGATGACATTCTGCACTGAGCATGAGTTGGTCATAGCTAACACCTTATTCAATAACCACAATAGACCAATATACACGTGGATGAGACCAGGAGATAGGGCGTTACCAAATCGATTTCATTATGGTCAAGCAGAGATTTCGAAACCAACACCTTATTCAATAACCACAATAGAACAATGTACACATGGATTTTTTTTTATTTTTTTTTAGCGTATGGCTTTTAGTGCCGGGAGTGTCCGAGGACATGTTCGGCTCGCCAGTTTTGTAGCTGCTTCGAGACGGACACCCAATGGGTGAGCTACAAGTACCGTTGGGGAGGGAAGGAGGGAAGTTGGAATGTAAGGACGAGGAGTTGGAAGGTAGCGGCTGTGGCCTATAGTTAGGGACCAACCCCGGCATTTGCCTGGAAGGAAGATGGGAAACCACAGAAGACCATCTTCAAGGTTGCCGGCGGGGGGATTCGAACCTCCTCGCCTCCCGGATGTGAGCGACTGCCATCAGTCATGCCGTAACCACCACGGCTAACTCACCCGGTGTACATGAGACCAGGAGATAGGGCGTTACCAAATCGACTACATTATGGTCAAGCAGAGATTTTGAAACCAGATTTTGGATTGTAAAACATATCCCAGTGCTGACATAAACTCTGACCATAATCTGGTTGTTATGAAATGCAGATTAAAGTTGAAGAAAGCGAAGAAAATTCGAATGCCAAAAAGGTGGGCAATAGACAGACTGAAAGAGAAGGATGTAAATGAAAGATTCAAGAAGAGTATAAAGGAAGGACTAATGAAAAACCCTAAACAAACTTCAATTGCAGATGAATGGGTGCTTTTGAAGAATAAAATAACAAAATCCACAGAAGAAAACATTGGTAGGAAAGAAAGAATAGGTAGGAAACCGTGAATCACTCCAGATATACTAGAATTAATGAATGAAAGGCGGAAACACAAGAATATAAGAGATGAAAAGGGGAAAGCAGAATACCAACGCCTGAAAAATGAGGTTAACAAGAAGTGCAAGGAAGCTAAAGACAAATGTGCAGGTATAGAAAATTGTCTAAAATTAGGAAAAGTAGACACAGCTTATTGAAGGATTAAGAATACTTTTGGGGAAAAGAAGACTAATTTAGTGCTGTAATATTAAGGACACAGATGGAAAGCCTTCAACAGATAGGGAAGAAAAGAGAGATGGAATGCTTACATAGAATGTTTGTATAAGGGGAAGGAGATTGAGAATCATGTAATAGAAAGGGAAGAGGAAATTGATGAGGATGTGAAAGGAGATTTAATATTGAGATCAGAATTTGACAGAGCATTGGAAGACTTAAGCTTGAACAAAGCACCAGGCATAGATGATATACCGATTGAGTTACTACGCTGCATAGGTGATGATGGTCTGATCAGGTTATTTCACTTGGTGTGTAGGATTTATGAGACAGGTGAGGTATCCTCTGATTTCAAGAAGAATGTTATCATCCCGAAGAAAGTAGGAGGTAACAGATGTGAAGATTACCGTACAATCAGCTTGATTACTCATGCTTCAAAGATCCTGTCTAGAATAATTTACTAGAGGATGGAAAGCCAGATAAGAACGGAGTTGGGTGAAGACCAGTTTGCCTGCAGGAGAAATGTAGGAACAAGGGAAGCTGTACTAAGTCGTAGGCTGATTTTGGATGCTAAAATAAGGAAGGATGAGAAAATGCTCATGGCATTTGTAGACTTAGAAAAAGCTTCTCATAATGTTGATTGGGCTAAATCGTTTGACATTTTGAAAACGATTGGAATAAGGTACAGGGATAGGAGGGTGATCTACAATCCATACAGAAACCAGTCAGCAGTCATTCGAGGTGAAGGACATGAGAGAGAAGCTGGTATTCAGAAAGGTGTAAGGCAAGGCTGCAATTTATCACCCATACTTTTCAATCTTTACATTGAACAAGCAATGAAGGAAATTGGAGAAAATTTTAAAGTGGGAGTGAAGATTCAAGGAGAAATAATTTCTACTTTGAGATTTGCTAATGACAACGTATTCTTGGCCGACACGCCAGAGGATTTGAATGAGATTTTGAATGGTATGGACTCCGTCTTGAGGAAAGAATTCATGATGAAAATTAATAAATGCAAAACAAAAATATTGGAATGCAGCCAAAATAAATCAGAAACCTCTATGGACATCAAATTGGCAGGTGAAAAGCTAAAGGAAGTAGGAGACTTCTGTTTCTTAGGAAGCAAAATAAACGGTGATGGACAAAGCAAATAGGATATAAAAAGTAAGTTGGCTCAGGCAAGGAAAGCATTTTTACAAAAATTGAATCTGTTGTCATGGAATATAGATTTAGGTATTAGTAAGCCATTTTTGAAAGTCTTTGTCTGGAGCGTGGCACTCTATGGAGGTGAAACTTTGACTATTGGTGCAGCAGAATAGAGGAGAATTGAAGCGTTTGAAATGTGGTTTTACAGGAGAATGATCAAGATCAGATGGGTATAGGGTTACAAACAAAGAGGTATTAAGACGAGTGGGAGAGGAGAGATGTTTCTGGCGACTGCTAATGAAGAGAAGAGATAGGTTGGTAGGACACATACTAAGACACCCAGGAATAGCAAGCTTAGTTATGGAAGGATGGGTCGAGGACGAGAACTGTAGGGGTAGACCAATGTTAGAATATGTTAAGCAGATTGCCTCAGATGTATGGTGTGGTAGCTATATAGAGATGAAACGATTAGCTCTGGACAGGGAGGCATGGAGGGCTGCATCAAACCAGTCAAAAGACTGAAGACTCAAACAACAATAACCTAGGTATACCCTTGTAGAGGACTGAACTAACAAAAAAGGCAAATATTTTTATGTTCCTGTTTGAAAGTGTACAGTATATCAACATTGGCTTCTCTATTCTATAGTGGTTAGTGATTTAACATGACATGTTTACAATTGAAATAATCACTCGGGTGAATTATAATTCGTTAAACCCCTGTAAAAGAGAAATCGTCTGTTCTGCGAATAACATGTTGATGGCCACCGCGAGCGCTAGTGCCACTCCACCTACCAAGAGGGTGCAATTATGTAACGCATCGAGCTTTGCGACTGTGTATTTTAGACTGTGGTAATGCAACACCGTCCTCCCAGGGTTGCAAATCTAACTTTTCCCCCCGCGAAATATAATTTATTTCAAACTGAGGCTAACGCCAAATAATTTTGAATACCACCTAGCGGGATAATATTAGCTTTTATCTTTTCTTGGTGGGAGGGAAGTTATAAATAAATTAATCTAGTTTCAATTAAAAATAACGTGTTTCAATAAGGATTTAAATTCTATGGGTACATCAATACTAATTTTGGGATCGTTGTTAACTTCTTGAGCATGAGATAGCCGTCAGCCGAGTTGCTTCATATTACTGTACACAAATATATGCCCAGCAATTCCCCAAATTACGGTTATGTCCCAATTTCGAATGAGTGAAATTTGTCGTATGTGTACTAAACCTTTGTCTGTCTGCATGTAGCATTTGTAAAGTAAGAAGGACCTAGGTAGGTGACAAAAATCTTCGAAAATGACATTTTAGGCGTTCGGGGCTAATTGCAATATAAAGCACAGGATTCTGTTGAATAAACTAAATTAACGTAAAAATGAGTATTGTATAACTCATAAATTGACATGATACATCATGCGAGGACATGTCCACTTTTGTTGAGACTTCTCTAATTTTTTTCTATTAGCAAACTATGAGAGCAAAATTAGTGAGCATACCCTGCTCTTGTTGAGAGATACGTTGTCTTCATGTTGGTAGCCCAGATAGATTCGAGTTCATTTTGGGAGCTTATTTTGTTCCTGTCAGGGGACAGGAATGTTGGAGCAATTCGGAAGGGTCCAATAGCCACCATAGGGAAGATGCAGTAAGAATAAGGAAATAGGTTAGGGAGAGGAATCAGAAGAGTTGGTTCAAACGGGGAAAGACCCAAAGCAAAAATAAATTATTAACAACAGGGTGTAAAAAACAATGAAAGAATGAAAAAAAATGCTATTTTAGTAGTGATATCAATTTTAAAGGACTTTGAACTTTCCAAAGCAGAATAGTGTGAGGGAAGGGGTGGACCGTGGCCCATTTACAAGCATTGCCAGTAGTTATAAATATAATCAAGCATAAAGCTTTTAGGAAGAAATGGTTGTTGTGCTCGAAAGGTAAAACTAAATCTCTCACAAGAAAAGTACTAATAAGAGATTTAGCTATATTAGACACCGTCTTGATTATGAAACAAGAAGTTCCGTGAAGAACTATACAGCCTACTTTTCATGCCAATGATTATTCTACAGTAGGCTATATGAACCTATCTAGAATAATGACGAAATTAAGTTGGTAATATCGAAATATCTAATTAGTTCAAAATATACCTGGTATAATGTAGCCTAATAGAGCACTACAGTTGGCAGCCCTGGTGACTGAATACCGTATATTCTTAGTTCCACCTCTTAAGGTACAGAATACAAAATTTGGTTGAAGTCCAATGGACGTTACATGCAGTTAGACACTGGATCTATCAGCACGCGTAAAAGCATGTTGCCAACAATACCATGCGTGTGCTGGTAAGAAATAATCTGAATTATTATGATATCTTGTTGTGCCAATTTTGGATGAAATCCATTTGTTAGTATAGAAGTTACATGTATTTTAAAATTGGACATATCAGTCAGAATCATGTTGGCAGCACCGCCTTGTATTAATTACTCCAAATTAATCTAGAATGTCAGGTGCTATACGTGTGCAAAGTATAGAGCTGTTGGCTTGCATACTTTCTGATATATTGATATTAGGGTAAAAAGAATATAGACAGCATTTATTAACAGTTGGCAGCCCTGATTGCTCTTAACAATACTTATAGTCATATCTGTTATGGTACACATTGCACATACGAAATTTGGTTGAAATCCAACTGATAGTATAGAAGTTACATGTATTTAAAAATTGGTACTCTCAGCAGGCTTATAATCATGTTGGTAGAACTGACGTATATAAGTTACTCCAAATTAATCTAAAATGTCAGAATATACGTGTGCATAGTTTAAAGCTGTTGGCTTGCATACTTTCTGATATATTGGTATTTGGATTTAAAAAAGTAGAGAGAGCAATTATTAACAGTTGGCAGCCCTGGTGGCTCTTAAGAATACGCTCAGTCATATCTGTTTATGTACAGATATTACATACAAAATTTGGTTGAAATCCAGTTGATAGTGTAGAAGTTATATGCATTTAAACATTGGACCTATCAGAAGGCTTAACATTATTTTGGCTACACTGTCATGGTTGGCCTCCTGGAAATTAAACTGAAATAGTATTATCTACATGTGTGCCAATTTTGGAATAGCTCCCATGCATACCTTGCAAGATATCCAACATGGAGCTCAAATTTATAGTGCGTTTTTTCAGCAGTTGGTAGCACTGACATCATTTTCAAATATGGACGTGAGCTATTCCGGTGCACATCTTTACTCATACTAAATTTGGTTTTGATTGCTGCAGCCATTTAGGAGTTGATAGGGGGGGGGGGGGGCAGACAGACAGACACATTTTCCCGGATCGATCTCATAAGACTACTTTTTCCTCATTTTTGCAAAATGTGAAAAGTAGGCTAAAAACTATAATCAAGATGCATAGATTGAGAAATACCTAAGGTAGGAAGTTAGCTGAGTGAACTATACTTGCGACACTCATCCTAAGAGATGTGTGAAAAATCATGAACTAAACAGAAGAAGTAGTTAAGCAAACTTTGGTAAGAGCGCAACAAACGAAAGAAATAATTGCCAAAGTTCTCAAGTTGCTACCACAAGTGAAGATCAAGTGAAAGAATAGTGAGAATAGTGATTAGATTCGACAATAATCGAGAATACACTTAAAAGCATTAAATAATTGAAAGATAATGTAAAATACAAAATGGGGGTGGCCGTGGCTAAAAATTTGAAGCTATGTCACTGACACAATTTTAGAGCAATTTAATTGCTGAATAAATTACAATACACAATTGTAGCAGTTGCTGCTAAATAGTGGGTCTCAGACCAAGATGATACTTTAATATACTATTTATAGAAAAATTGCAATGTTTAGATTAGATGAGTAAGAATATCACAAGTCAACGTGCCCCACTAGACGCAATGAAGATTGACTAGAGTTAAGATAGAGAAATCTAGGTTGCTCCTAGCAACTTGGGAACAGCAGTAGGCTAATCACTGAGAACAATTTGAAATACAATTTGAATGAGACAAGGATGAAACAGGGCCTGTACAGCTAGAGAATGTAGGCCTAATGAGCTTGCAAGCTTCTAAACTTACAATAGGTTTAAAGCGTTTTAGCTTTGAGAAAGCTCCAACTATCCATAAGTTGGACCTAGGGACGTGGTTGACAAATACCACTGAATCTACCATTCCTTCTGACAACGATATTGTTGTCGGATTTTTCCGATGGAGCAGGAATGTCTGATAGACTCGATGAGATAGCTTCGGCTACTCTATCAGAAGAAAATATTTATGCTGGTGTTTCTGGTGAACCTAGAATAATTGTTTCTGTGATGAAAGTGCCAATGGTTTTTCTGACTATGATGTATAATTTGTTTCTGTTTGTGGTTTTTGTTAGTGTGTGTTTCATGTATTTTATTTGTCTGTTTTGTGTGTTGATCGAGAAAGAATCTGTATCTTTGAGTTACATATTATTTTTCGAGGGGGCATTTCTGTAACCTAACATTTGTAGGTTACAGAGACTCCTTCTAGTTTCTTTCTGTTTGTTATTATTTTTATTGTTTTTATCTGGTTTGCCAACCGTGGCAACAATTGGTGGACCACCACCGAGTGTCTTATGCGTTCTTGGCCATAGAGATTCTCGGTGGTGGTCTGACTGTTGCTGGTAGATGGCTTTCCAATATAACTAGGTGGCTTTGACTTATTGGCAAAGGTTCCTTGATCTTAGGGCAAGGTTGCCATGGAATGTTGTTGAAAATTGCCATGCGGGATGGAAGCTAGTTGTTTTATGCAGAATGGGATGTTTATTGATAGTGTTGAGGTGATGAGATAATGGAGTTGGTCTGATAAAGTTTGTTGGAATGAAGGGAAAAGATCAATGTTGTGATGTGAACATGCATTTAGCTAGAGGAAAATAAAGTCAGGGATGATATATGAATTGTAGGAGTGTGAAGTGTTTTGATTTAATTTGTCCATGCAGACAGACCAGTATTAAGGGCTGTGTTACCCACAAAAGGTGGAATAATAATAAAGAAAGCCGCAGAAGAATATTAAGCTGTGTGAGAGTTGCAGGTAATGAAGATTGCTTATATGTAGACAGACAAGGTATTAAAAGCATTGTATTTCTGATTTCGTTATGTGCACAACATCATCTTGACCCCAGAGATTATTATGAGAATGAAGATAAGCTTATAAATTTGGAAGAAGTAGAAGAAATTTGATTTAGAATTGTTTCAAAATTATCAATTAATATGATAAAATTGGTCCGGTCAACTCAAACATAAAATGCCAGAGTTTCACCCCAGTGTGCTGTTGGGCTCGTCAGTTGGTACAGACACACCTCACCAATACACGTGGCTAGCACATACTGAGAAGGCCATCGCACGACACAAAATACAAGTGGTACTGACGTCACGAGCGATGCCAATGTGCTACGGAAGTAAAGCTCCCTTTCATAAAACAAAAACCTCACCTTGGCAATCCAAATAGGTTATGAATATTCCCGAATGGGAATATGATGTTATTTCTGTTTGAGCAGATAAATTATTAATTAATATGTTTTTTTGAGTCGTTTCGGCCATCAATGTACCACGATGTTCTTCACTCATATGATCACTGTAATGCTTGTTTTCTTGTCTGCCAGTAGATCTTCATTCTTGACGAATGTTCAGCTCTCCTTTCTTCCGTCCACTTGCAGTGAGGGCGAGGCATTACAGATGTTAAAGGGTGTAGATTACTGGTTGATTTAACTGCCTTTCTGAACAGGTTCCTATCCCAAACCAGAGCTTGATGGATTCGAGCTTCTGTTAGGTCCTTTTTAACTTGCATCGACCATTTACAATAGGAATTTTTTTAGAGATTGATGAGTGTATTCGATATGAAAGTCGATGATGCTCCATCCGTTCCAAATGTCCAAAGAAAGACATTCTCCTTTTTCTCATCACACTCACCAAATCTTCTATATGTTCAAGTAATTCATTGTTATGTCTTCTTCTGTAAGTACCATTATCATTAACAGGTCATAATATTTTCCTTAGAATTTTCCGATCCTTAAGTTCTAATTTTCTCAATGGGCCTTTGTTTGCCATCTGTAAGCATTCTGCGGCATACAGTGCTGATGGCCTAATTACTGTGTTATAATGACAAAGTTTGACATTCCGGGACAAGCTTTTACTTTTGTAAATGTTTTTGCAGGTTTGAAAGGCACCTTCCAATTTGTTACATCTGCTCTCAATGGCAGCTATTTCTGAATTATTAGGGGTAATCCATTCCCCTAGGTATTTAAATTTTTGGACTTTTTTGATTTTTAATATGATCAAATTGGTTGGGTCAACTCAAACATAAAATGCCAGCGATTCGCCCCAGTGTGCCGTTGGGCTCGTCGGTTGGTACAGACACACCTCACCCATACACGTGGCTAGCACATACTGAGAAGGCCTTCGCACGACACAAAATACAAGTAGTACTGACATCATGAGCGATGCCAATGTGCTACGGAAGTCAAGCTCCCTTTCATAAAACAAAATCCTCACCTTGGCAATCCAAATAGGTTATGAATATTCCCGAATGGGAATATGATGTTATTTCCGTATGAGCAGATAAATTATCAATTAATATGATAAAATTGGTCCGGTCAACTGAAACATAAAATGCCAGCGTTTCGCCCCTGTGTGCCATCGGGCTCGTCAGTTGGTACAGACACATCTCACCAATACACGTGGCTAGCACATACTGAGAACTGACGATCCCAACGGCACACCAGGGCGAAACTGCATTTTATATTTGAGTTGACCGGACCAATTTTATCATATTAATTGATAATTTATCTGCTCAAACGGAAGTAACATCATATTTCTATTCGGGAATATTCATAACCTATTTGGATTGAGGCATCTTGGTCATCAGCCCCATGTAGTCTGATAACCTGTATTGCTGTGAAGACTGTAGAAGTGTGTGTAAATGTATCCGGGACAAGGATGAGGTAGGCGCTCTGGACTTGAAGTAAGGCACTATCCCGGCAATTTCCTGTAGGGAGTGGGGAAAAACCCGGGGAAAACCACACTCAGGGTAACCACTGTCTGCGCCGGGATTTGACCTACGATATTCAGACTTACTGCAGCTGCCCTCACAACCGTCGTACACGTTTAACGAGCACGGCTACGCCACGGGACCAAATGATTGTAGAATTTCGCTTGAGTAACTATAAACACCCCTGTCCCATTGGTTGATCCTGGCTACGCTACTGCCTGTTGGCTAGCTTTCAAGTAAAAAAGAAAATGCTCCTTAAGAAAAGAAACAAACTGGAACACACTGCATGAGAACTTTGCTGACCTTCAACAAAATGCCCTGACTTTTCTCTATTTATACCCTACCTTCGATTTTTGCAAAAAAAAATGAAAGTAGACTTATATGATATCTACATAGGGCAAAAGTGTGTGTGTCTGTCTGAATTTAACCAAATTTGGTACAGAGGTAGCACTAGCAAGGACACCTAAGTGTCATGTTTTGTACTGCTGGTATATTACTCAAACCAAAATGGTAGCTGTCCAAATGTTCAATGCTTAAATCAAATTCTGACTAAACTAACCATCCGATCTCTTCCAAACTTAGGGATAATATACCTTAATGTAGGGAGTGTTGCACAAACTACAAGGTCATTGGCTAAATGATTTCATGATAGTGGCTATGTGAATCATACAAGCATGTTAGCTATTCCGTAACTTGTGATCCAACAAGGCCCAGTATCATCAGTTCTGCTTATCGAACAGAGGGTGGTTTAAACTGTCCTCAAGGATGTGACCCATTGGGTATTATAATTTTATATGAGAATATTATACTGTAGCAGTGACTTAAGAGCACTCCGGCTGAGCGGCCGTGCTGTGATATGCACCAAGCACTTAAAGGTCATGTGTCAAATTAGCGGCTATTGTTTGTTACTTGGTCCATATTTCAGTAGCTTGAAATGGTTTTATGGAATGTACTTAAAGAAATAACATAAATTTAGTATGAAAGGTTTGTAATAAAGACATAATATGCTGAAGAAGTAGTTTATTCCATGACATTATAAGCTAGGCTGTTGATAACATT
Source organism: Meconema thalassinum (assembly GCA_946902985.2). Taxonomy (NCBI): domain Eukaryota; kingdom Metazoa; phylum Arthropoda; class Insecta; order Orthoptera; family Tettigoniidae; genus Meconema; species Meconema thalassinum. The sequence goes on from OX336388.2 coordinate 1,218,098,517, forward strand.
CTTCTAGCAATGGTTAGATTTAGCTAAGGGGTTAGCTTGACAGACTCTCACATGTAGGTCTGGGGTTCGAATCCAAGTAGGGCTGATTTTTTAATATTTATGGTTTTATAATTACTCAGACGTTCTAGTATTAAGCATATACAGTGTGTATTTTGCAATGAAAATGAGCTCCACATATTTCAACACGCTATCACAGCAATTTCCATTTGTTGTCCTTAATCTATAGTAGAGTCTACTATACCCAACATATATTCTGACATGTAAACAAAATAGTATTCTTTATTTTACTAGTAGGTAATGCATTTTTTGGCCAAGAGACGGGTGTAGGATTCCTTAGCCAATGAACTAGCATCTTGGTTGTGGAAGCTTGCAATAAAACGTGCTGTGTAGGCTAATTCGTGTTTATTTCCCATTAGAAAATATGCACTACTGTATACTATTATACAGGTAATTATAAAATGTGCAGGTATTGAAAATTATGTAAAATTAGGAAAAATATATACAGCTTATCGAAGGATTAAGAGTACTTTTGGGGAAAGGAAGACTAAGTGCTATAGTAATAAGGACTCGGAAGGAAAACCGTTACAAATAGGAAAGAAAAGGTTTAGAGATGGAAAGCTTACATAGAGTGTTTGTATAAGGGAAAGGAGATTGAGAATCATGTAATGGAAAGGAAAGAGGAAATTGATGAGAAAGGAGATTTAATATTGAGATCAGAATTTGACAGAGCATTGGAAGACTTAAGCAGGAACAAAGCACCAGGCATTGATGATATACCAATTGAGTTACTACGCTGCATAGATGATGAAGGTCTTATCAGGTTATTTCACTTGGTGTGTAGGATTTATGAGACAGGTGAGGTACCCTCCGATTTCAAAAAGAATGTTATCATCCCTATACCGAAGTAAACAGGAGCTGACAGATGTGAAGATTACCGTACAATCAGCTTGATCACTCATGCTTCAAAGATCCTGACTAGAATAATTTACAAGAAGATGGAAAGACAGATAGAAAGTGAGTTGGGTGAAGACCAGTTTGGTTTCAGGAGAAACGTAGGAACAAGGGAAGCTGTACTAAGTCTTAGGCTGATTTTGGAAGCTAGAATAAGGATGGATAAGAGAACGTTCATGGCATTTGTAGACTTAGAAAAGGTTTCTGATAACATTGATTGGAGTATGTTGTTTGACATTTTGAAAACTATTGGAATAAGGTACAGGGATAGGAGGGTGCTCTACAATCTATACAGAAACCAGACAGCAGTTATTCGAGCTGAAGGACATGAGAGAGAAGCTGGTATTCAGAAAGGTGTAAGGCAAGGCTGCAACTTATCAGCCATACTTTTCAATCTATACATTGAACAAGCAATGAAGGAAATTGGAGAAAAATTCAAAGTAGGAGTAAAGATTCAAGGAGAAATAATTTCTACTCTGAGATTTGCTGATGACATCGTCATCTTAGCTGACACACCAGAAGATTTGAATGAGTGTTTGGATGGTATGGATCTGTCTTGAGGAAAGAATTCATGATGAAAATTAATAAATGTAAAACGAAAATATTGGAAAGCAGTCGAAAGAAATCAGAAACCCCTATGGATGTCGAATTGGCAGCTGAAAATCTAAAGGAAGTAGAAGACTTCTGTTTCTTAGGAAGCAAAATACCAGTGATGGACTAAGCAAAGAGGATATAAAAAGTAGGTTAGCCCAGGCAAGGAAAGCATTTCTACAGAAAGGGAATATGTTGACTTCGAATATAGATTTAGGTATTAGGAAGTCATTTTTGAAGGCCTTTGTCTGGAGCGTGGCACTCTATGGAAGTGAAACTTTCGATTGTTGGATCAGCATAAAAGAGGAGAATTGAAGCATTTGAAATGTGGTATTACAGGAGAATGATCAAGATCAGATGGGTATATAGGCTTACGAATGAAGAGGTATTTAGACGAGTGGGAGAGGAGAGATGTTTCTGGCGACTGCTAATGAAGAGAAGAGATAGGTTGGTAGGACACATACTAATGCACCCAGGAATAGCAAACTTAGTTATAGAAAAAAGGGTCGAGGATAGGAACTGTAGGGGTTGACTAAGGTTAGAATAATATTATGTTAAACAGATTGCCTTAAATGTAGGGTGTGATAGCTATGTACAGATGAAACGATTGGCTCAGGACAGGGAAGCATGGAGAACTGCATCAAACCAGTCGAAAGACTAAAGACTCATAACAACACATTATTATAAAATTACAAATATAATAAAACACAAATTAAGAAAGCCTTTTACCAATTTGTACCCCGGCTTCACGGGTGAGAGCAGACCACTAGGCCAAACTACTACATTGAGTTAAGAAGTCGATAATAGATTTGGAAATGATTGGAAATAAGGAAAATCTTTAACATAATATAAATATAACTTATAATGCAGATGACCTCACTGTTCTGTCTATTAAAACAACAATAAATTAACGTATAATACACCATGTTGTATTTCAACAAGCTACTCCCACCAACAATCAATTATGCTCCTTGATAAGGACAGAGAGTTATAACTATGGTTGGTTGGTTCCTGAGTTTAGGGGCTGCGACAACGCGGTCATGTAGCCCCGTGTAGTTTGGGTGTGTGTAGAATTTGTCTGATAACCAGTATTAAGTGTGATGGCTGTATTAGTGTGTGTTATCTGTGATTCAGGTAAGGACTGCAGACAAACAATTTTCAAGTAGTTCCTACTTTTGCTACCAAATGCTACCTTCCACGACACCTTGCTGTGGACTTGGCTACTAGATGCCATTGCAGCCAGTACCTGGCAGCAAACGTTGGAACTAATATAGCGTTATCAATCTAACCTACAGATTTTGGCTTCACACAAGTGTAGTTAGTGGAAGGTTCTTTTGCCATAAATCTATGACATGGGACCGCCAGCTTTACTTCCCTTCCAAGGGAAGGCATACTGAGTTATAACTAGGCCTGGATTTTTACGTGGCATAAACCTTCACTTTAGGTTTCTTGTATTCCTAAAATAGGTTATTTTGGGGTTTTCTTCCAGGATCAATACAGGCAGCAATAATTTTCTGTTTTTCTTAGTTCTGTGAAATTTATTTATGAACTTGTTTCACAAAAATTTACATTGTCATATTCATATAAACATACAGAGAATACACTTTACTGTTTCCTTTGTAAGTTATTTTTTGGCATTGCAGTAGTTAACAACGTACATACTCAAATTGTCAGACATAAACGATTTCCTGTTGTCACGTAACACATTCTTATACGAGGAAAAACTTATTTCAACGGAACATGACGTCATTGGAGTGTAGTAGATAGATGCTAATGCAGTAGGTTGTAGGGGTAATTTTCCTGAATGCTTTTCTCCCTGTAATACTGAATTGGTGACTTTCATATCTTCAAAACCAGGATTTCGTTGATGAATCATCCGCAGCTTCGATGAACATGCCACTCCCAATGGTCCAGGTATGTCTTCTAGAAGCATTGCCAATGATGTCCAGAGAATCTTTGAGTGGCAAGGTTGCACTTTCAAACCAGAGAATAGCTTCTGGTATAAAACAAAAAAGTGTCATAATATATGCTAGGGAAGCGACGAGGGTCGGGGACTCGAGCGATTTCTTGGCCTTGGCGATGCAGTTAGCTTCTGTTTCATCCAAGTCATTGACGACATTTTTAATGCCTTCTAGCTGCTCAGCATAGTAAATTGCAGCAGACAGCCAAGTTCCCGAGCGGGTAAGTATTGGCTCAGGTGGAAAAGGTGTTGCCGGTTGTTTCTCTTTGAACAACTGTATACTTGTTGGGACTTTTAAGAAAACTTTCTTGACTGAAGAAACCACGCTGTTTACGTCACTGAAGTTGCTTCTCATCTCCTCCGCAAGGTGGTGTAGGCCATGGGCTAAGCACATGTGTATCTTGCTCGGGTAGAAGGACTGTAGAACCTCCTCTGCCTTCAACATGTTGGTAGCACTGTCCATCACTAACAAAAGAAACTTACTATCTTGTTTCTCTGCTGGCCACAATATGCGTAAAGTATCCCTCACTGCGCAGGCTATCGTCCTGTTGATTGTTCTATTTCTTTACAAAGAATTAGATGAGGGTTACCTGGTTCATTTTTATCCAGCTTACCTACTACCACATTCACAATGAAGCAACCGCAACTGTCAGAGGTTTCATCGACAGAACACCTAATTTACTGATCGCCTATATCTTCTCTTATTTCATCTAATGTCTTCTTGTGAACAGGAGCCAAATAATTCTTCCTTAAAGTGGATTCATTAGTAATACTGCAGCCACTGATGTCTCCCAAGAATGTTTTCAAGGTCGGGTTAGTTAGCACATTCCATGGGACGTTTGCAGACACCAACACCTGACAGGCGAAATTTCAAGTTATCTTCGGCCTGTCAACTGGGGAAGAAATAAACGTTTGCTTACTGTTGCTGCTGGACTTATTTCTCCTCGTTGCGCTAGCAATGTGAGCACCTGAAGATTTATGCTGCTCAAGATGGGATTTCTGCTCACATTATCCTGAAATGAAGAATTCAAATCCTAAGTACACCTCAGTAAGTGACCTAGGATATTGCAATGAAGGTTTTAGGTCAGTTATGGGAAACTTACTTAATTGGAGCATGCCTGACAGAAGACTACTCGACCATCCATAGTGAAGTTTCCATCTGTAGCAATCCATTTTTTCAATAACTGCGATTTAGGCATTGTTTCCCTATACAACAATTACGGTTAGAAATCACTGCAGGAACCATTCACCACACACTGTGCCGGCTGTACACTCTATGGACGACTGGAGGCGAAACCTTTTACATTCCTCCTGACCGATGAGGTGCGTCAAGGAGCCACCAGATGCCACATGTCTAGTGAGAAGCATGGGGCGTACTGCATGTAACAGTAACTATCTCCATCCTACTGCTTGTAATCGCGGCGGGAATAATTTTACTATGCATTTCAATGGGGATATAACATTTTGTATATGAAGAAGGCAAAACCGCTATTTAGGTTATTTTAGGTGTCAACCCTTCATTTAGGTTTTTTAGATGAAATGAAATTCATATATTCTGCTCCAGGAAGTGTGAGACAAACTTATATGTTGAAATTTGTGAATTACCTAGCCAGGAAGAAAAATAGGTAAAAACTTGAGAATCTGGGCCCCAGTTATAACTATACCCATACATTGAGGAGAAAGTAGGCCTTATGTTCTTTACTGAATATCTTATTCATTTTTCAGAAAGTGGCCTCTCTTCTTATTGCATTAAAAAATGCCACAGCAGCTATAAAGGACTTTAAAATATCATAATCATCGTCTATTATTATTATCGAACAGAATAAACTGCTCTCTTTTTGCAAGGACTATTTTGACAATCTTCTGAACTGCCCTGATCCAGAATCACCAGTTATGAAACCTAAATGATCTGATTCTAGAGCCTGCGTATGAGGGGTAGTAAATAGCATTAAACATCTGAAAAATAATAAAGCTCCTGGCAATGGCAACATCCTAGCTGAACTAAATAAATCTGGAGGAGAAGTATTACACAAACACACTACTGTTTGTAGAAAGTGAAACACAAAGAACAAGAGATGTGACCACATTGCACTTTATACCACAGATTATGGACATGACAATACATTACTGATTAGAAGGACAGTCCGGTACATGCACGATGACGGTCGATCTTCAGTACGGCGTCGCGCTACCACCTGCTGCACTCAGAGCCGCTAGACGTCGTGGCATGGAATCGTACAGCGCTTGAATTCGCTGCTGGGGAAAACCGTCCCAACAGTTTATAGGCGCGTCCACAAAGCATCAACAGTGGCGGCAGGTGGACCAGAACGAACAAGTTGCCGACCGACCATATCCCAGACATGTTCGATGGGTGACATGTCAGGCGAATGGGCAGGCCAGTGAAGCAGAGGTATCCGTCGTTCTGCTAAGAAAGCTTGCACATTCTCGCCACATTTGGGCAGGCGTTGTCATGCTGAAATATGGCCTGTGGAACGGCCTGCAGGAGGGGCAGTGCCGCGGGCTGTAAAATTTCCCTGATGTAGCGATCACTGTTCAGATTGCCTGCAAAACGTACGAGGCGTGATCGCCTGTTATAGGATATTGCGCCCCAAACCATTACACCTGGTGTTTGTCCGCTATGCCGCTCAACCATACAGTCTGCCTGATTGCGTTCTCCATGGCGGCGTTGAACGCATATGCGGCCATCACTGTAGGACAGGTTGAAGCGGGACTCGTCCGAAAACACTACATTTCGCCACTCGGCCTGCCAGTGTCGGCGTGCACGTGCCCATTGTAGTCGGAGACGTCGGTGGTTCCCAGTGGATGGAAGCCGACACAGTGGCATGCGTGCTACCAGTCAGCCCTCAAAAGACGGCGCTGCACAGTCGACGCAAACATGTCCAACACCGTTGCAGTGCTCCAACGTCGAGCCAACACCGAGGACGATGCTGTTCTGTCTGATACGACCCTGTGGAGAAGATGGCTGTTGTCTCGCGCTGTGGTCACATTGCGTCGCCCTGTACCCTGTCGTCACTGTGTACCGCCCTCCTCTCTCCACTGGATCCACATACGCCTTACTGTTGACGCAACATGGCCTGTAAGAGCCGCAATGTCCAGGAACAACAGACCCGCCTCCCGGAGCCCAAGCATTCTTCCCCGTTCAACCGCACTCACATGCTGATAGTCCACCCTGTGATGTCGTGGAGGCATCGTTGCACTTGCTTACACATTTCCACTTGGTATGACGGCCCCACGCCAACAGAGCTGTGCGGAACACTGACCTGTCCGGTCCCACGACAGAGGGCACTAGTGGGCCAATGTGCCCGCCATCTCTCTGCGATTTCAATCATTTAGTATGGTACCGCTGGCCTACACGACCCCAGTTCAGGGAGTGTCTCCGACCATTTCTTTTGGGTGTTTCACTTTCTACAAACAGTACTGTATATATATATCAACTTATCCTGAGAATTTGGCAGAACAAAACGATGCCTGGAGAGTGGATAGAATATCTCATAGTGCCCCTGCATAAAAAGGGAGACAAGGAAGATATTCAAAATTACAGTGGAATATCTCTTGTTTTAATACATCCTATAAAATTTTATCCTTTGTTATATTAAATCGCTTGAAACCATATGCAGAGAACATCATTGGTGATTGTCAAACTGGCTTTCGCAGTAATAGGTCCTCTACTGACAACATTTGCAATCGAAATGAAAGTGTAATCAATGTATTCGCTATTTGTTTATTGATTTCCTCATAGCATATTATTCAATTCATAGAGAGAGCCTGTGGAATGTCATGACAGAGTTTGGTTTCCCTCTTAAATGTATTAACCTGTGTAGATTGTCTATGGATGACAAAATAAGTAGAATTCTGCCGAATGGGAAAAGATCTGACCCTTTCACAAACGGAACCGGTTTAAGACTGGGGCAATGCTTTGTCCTCTCTTCTCTTCAACATTGCTCTCGAAAAAGTTATCAGATCACTAAAATTAGTTCCGGCATGCATCTCGGACAGTATCATAAAGTGCTTGCATACACAGATAATTTTGTACTCGTAGGAAGAAATAAGATTGAGATAGGAACTTGTTTGTTGAACTTGAGGAGATAGCTTTAAAATTAAGCCTTAGAATTAACCCTTTCACTTTCAAGCTCTCATCTGATGGATGTGTGAAATCTGTCAGCCATATTTACCAAGCTGTGCACACACTTCTTTTAAAATGAGATTGAAGAGAGACCAATAAAGATATTAAAATAAAATATTATAAACATAAGAGTGTATTAATCACTTATTATAACTGAAAATAAGTGATGTATCTAAGCCATATGATTTCAATGTTTAAAAAAATCAATGGAAATAAAATACAAATTTTGGATTTGACATTTTTGAGGTAATTCTGGGAAATGGAATTTGCTTGTCAAGTCTACTATTCTTTTAACAGAAACTCTATATTATTTGATAGCGTGGTAAATGTCAAGATTCCAAAATTATCAACAAAAGACTGGAAAATAAAAAATACATGCATGTTTGCCACCAACCAGGACGTAAACATGACACGAAACTCTGTGAGCACATGTTTCAGACTCTAGGAAATAATATAAATACAGATTGTCAGAGGTTCCCACGGAATATAAACATGAGTTAAAATTGCCTTCTTCGTATTTCCTTAAAATTGCTGCTATCAAATATCAAAATTATAAAATAATAAAGGCCAGCAACAATGCGTAAGAGAGGGATTAAATTGTATGGCCACCTCACGCGAATGAGCAACAATAGGTTAACCAAAAGGATATTCACTTACATTAGCAATTTGAAGTCCACCACAAAATGGGTGGAGGAAACACGAACAGATCTCAAAGAAGTTCGCATCACTCAAGAAGATATTCTCAACAAATCATTGTTTCGAAGGAAGGTTGATAAATTGAACGGGTTTCAGGAAAAACCTAGCCCAAAAACCAATGTCATCTGGTCTGAAGAAAGAAGGAGGAGACTCAGCGAACGCATGGAGATATTCTGGGAGGAAAAGAAGAGATTGGCAATTCGGCCGATTGTTCACCGCGGTCCACAGTAGGCCAAAATCGACAGAAGAAGAAGAGGAATATTGATGTGTTTGGGAATCGGTAACCTCTTCTTATTGGCAAGCATAGTTTTGAGCGGGTTGAACATTTCAAATTCTTAGGAGTTATGATTGATGAACTGAATCATAGAGAAGTGGAAACTAAAGTTAGAATACAGAATGCTAACAAAGTGTTCTACTCACTGCAGTTTTTATTGGGATCCAAATTTTTGACAAGAAATACAAAACTTAAAATATACAATACCATCATTAGGCCAGTTCTAACATATAGTGCAGAATCATGGAGTTTAACAAAACAGGAAGAACACCAGTTGCAGGTTTTTGAAAATAAAGTGTACCGTATAGGAAAATTTTTGATGTGTAACATTTTCCACTCAGTTGCTGCATATTTTTGTGGGAGTGATTTTGAAAAATGGGACGGAAGTGTGTAAGACGCACTTCCAGCTGGCAGTGGTACCATGTGGAATGTAGGATAACATACGGATTACTTCAAGCTTTGGAGGCGCCATTACAGATATTTCTACAATAAATTATCTTCAAGTTGCCATTCTTTGGTGTAAAAATATTCATTATATCATATTTGCTGAAAACAATTATGATTTATTAAGAGTCTGTTTTTCAATCTCAGGATAAAAGTGATGGGCATAAACTCGCCGAGTAACTTTGCTCAACACTTTCATACTGAATGGTAAACGCTCAAGCGAACTCGGGTGTCAACTGATTGAAACACAAACCACATGTTAAAAGTCTTCGTATCAGCATTTAAAACAACGTTAAAAGCGCTCTTACTAAGAGCATCAGTGGTGTACCACAAGGATCAGTTTTAGGTCCTCTACTTTTCATAATTTACGTGAATGATATCAATAATTGTTTGCTACAGGGCCACTTAACACTATTTGCTGATGATATCAGTTTAATATATAGCGCAAAATCCAAACAAGAACTTGCAACAAAAATAAATGATGATTTAAAAGTCCTGGACAACTGGTGTAAATTAAATGGATTGCTGCCTAGTACAAAAAAGACAAACTATATATATTTCACTAAACCTAGCAACAGCAAAGAAACCATGATTCCTGTAACACTACATAATACAGTAATTGAAAGGGTCTCATCAATAAAATATCTCGGCCTGAATTTTGATGAACATCTGAGCTGGCAAGAACAGATATACCGTACAAAGTTAAGCAAAAAATTCTTCCTGCAATAGGAGCAATATACAAATTACAACATGTTCTTCCATCTCATATATTAAAAACACTGTATTACAGTCTAGTACATAACCATATAACATATATGTGCAGTATTTGGGGAAGATGCACTACCACATTATTAAATCAAGTAAGTACACTCCAGAAAAGGTCAATTAAAGCAGTTTATTCCCTTCCCTTACTTACCCATACAGCAGATTTAGTTCGAATCTCAGGAATCCCCCTTCTAGAAACCTGTATAAAAGTATCTGCTTCTCTGTTCATACATAAAAGTGGAGAACTTTCGTATAAAGGCACAATAAAGTTTCCTCTACAAGGACAAAACTATGAGTATAACAACAGAAATTCCAAGAACCTTGCAATTCCCAGGGTCTACACCTCTAAATATGGCACCAAAAGCATATTTAACCAGGCTATAAAGGATTATAATACTCTCCCAGCACATATGAAGTCAATAAATCCTGTCTTAAAATTCAAAAAAGCCTGCAAACAATTCTTCACAACTGCACTCTGATACTTCCTAATTTATAAAATTAGTAAAACCTTGGAAGGGTTTCACGTCACAAGAACCACAAAGAAGGGAAGAGCCTGGACGGATGAGCAGAAGAAACAGCATAGCGCCCATATGAAGGAGTACTGGAGGAAGAGGAAACTTCAGGCAAAGAAAAAATAAAATTGTAGCGTGATCCGAAGTGGTCAATTCGCAAATAAAAATAAAAAAACCTTGAATAGTAACTTACTGTCATTGTAAAATACTCTGTAACTTTGTTTTTGTATGTTAAATAATATTTAATATTCCTTGTATATAACAATGTATAGTCCTACTATAGGGCCTTGCCCTCAAGGACATCCTCTGTATGAAAATAATAATAATAATAGAAATTATGTTATGCTTTAATATGATACATTGTAACTAGTTGGCAAAGCGGGTATTATGTTTCTGCACAATGGCTATTCAGATATTAACCCACATCGCAGTAATGCAGTGATCAATGTAATATATATCGATGTTTTTATACGGGAACTGAGCTAGCCTTTCATAGACCACTATAGGAATTCCCTTTACTGTCAAGTAGACATATTCATAACTAATTTAAAACTCAATTCCACACAGGAACATTATCGAAAAAAAAAGCAAAATATGAATGGAGCATAAAAAAATACTTCCATATTCTTACTGGCACGTGAAAATGAGTACCTGTCTTGTACTCTAAATGTCTGTGTTTGTAATGGCTGCATGGATAGCATCTTGGTCTGCAAATGATGAGGTCTCAGGTTCGAACCCCAGTCCCGGCAATTAATTTTGCTACCGGATTATCGACTTAAATGATATCTATCATAACATTATGCGTCATTTTAACAGAATCTACATGAAATTACGATTTATCTAATAGTTTGCACCAAGCAGGAGTTGAGAAATTTGATTGTATTGAACATTATTTCTAGTAGTCTATAGATAGGCCAAACACTATGGTTTCATTCCTCCTCTTAATTTACAATATAATATGTGATGTTTGTTCAAACAAGTGTGACAGTAGCATATTTCCAATTCAATCTATTCATTCATCATAGTACCAGTATGAAAACGGAGCATAAATTAACATTTTAAGAATGTCCAAGCTGTGTAGTATACGAAAAGGATAACATGTCAGATGACTTCACATACATTTCATCTCAATTTCATAGTAGCATAACATGTCAGATGTTACACATCATATGCGACTACTGTAAGGCTCGTATCTTTTTCGGACCATTTTTTGACTCCTTATTGTTGGAAAAAAAGATCAAATAATGACATACACTCACTATCACAGCAAGCACCAATACTCAACATCATTAACTCCAGAAGACTAAATGGGCTGGTCATTTACTAAGGATGGGAGATGATAGGATGGTCTTACAAATCTTCAAAGAAGAACCAAGAGGGAAAGGCCAGTCCGAAGATTACGAAGTTCCTGGAAAAATGAAATCTTTGTAGACATCTGAATGTGGACAACTGGCAAGAACTCGCCCAGAACGGAGTTCAGTGGAGGTATTTTGTGAGATCGGCGCGAGATCTTTATGTCCCATAAAAGCCTTCTGAGTGAGAGAGTGTGTTATTATTATATTATTATCATTATTATTATTAGTCTATTATTATTATTATTATTATAGAAGTTATATGTGGCACAAAGAATTTGATTATGGAAGTTCTGGGTTATTTTCCAGGAAAGGAATTTTTGTTTTAGGTTATCATTTAGAAGTAAAGGATTTCAATTGGGTGTACAGTATATAAAAATCATTGGTTTGCAGATAAGTTTCTTTGTCTAGAAATAATCTTGCAGATAACTTCAAACAACAATTAGATATTCCTAAAGCAGCCATCCATAAACACATGGCCTTCTTCATCTTACTTGTACATATCGTGTTAGTATTTCAGATTTTGATTACTGCTTTCCCCATATTAAAGATGTGTGAACTGTGTTATTGGATTATTATGTCTCCTTCACATGTGATGGTTGTGGGTATTTTCTCTCTCTCTCTCACTCAATCTTCTGTATAAGTCATTTCCATACCTTGAAGGGCCCTCTTCTTCAACTCTCCCTCTGTTTCAATGAGTAGTTATAAGAGTTGGACAGGTTTGTAATATTTCTCTACAACTCTCATGTTAAACAGCTATCAAGAAAAACTATGTCATTTGCAATCCTCTTCTTCTTCATTTCCATGGTAGGAATCTCTTGAGTGTACTGTGGAGTTTGATACAATTAATAACAATACCATTACTGCTCTGCATTAATAACAATAGTCTCACCATAACTGTTCTGAATAACTGCCAACTATTTCATTTATATATACATATAGATATTAGTTTTAGAGTTTTATTGTGCTTCTTTATCAAAAACTGTTGATTATTTTTACAGTTTAATGCTAGCTTGTTCTAAATATATGGAAATGCTATTTTTAATCGTTTTATTTCCCTAACTGAATGAAAGTTAGCAGCAAGATATCTCTAATGTGCTGCTCTGCTTGTTTGCCTTCCAGTGGCCATTGATCTGATAGTTCACCACATCTGGGACATTTTGCACGGCAAGGTGAACCACAAGGTCCAGCGCCGTGCTAGCTCGTGCTCGGAAACACTTAGTCGGTAGATAGTTTGAGAGCGAGAATATGTTGACCCCAGCAAGGTTGCACTACTCTTTTTAATGTACATAATTTTGCTAATACATTTTACATTTAATATTGGATCCACTTAATATCCCACCGGAAAGCAGTTCACCAAATGAAGTATACAGATATTATAGTAGTGGAACCTTGCTGATTTTACACAGTATCATGTCTCTTCTAGTTTCAAATAAGAAACAGCTCTTATATACACCAATAATGTAGCTCAGTTGAAACATCTCTGTTTGAAAATGATTTGTGAATGGCATTGTACGGTTAACATGAGAGTATAGATTTTAGTACCTAGCAAGACTCTCAAGTATGTGAACTTGAATTTTCATAGAAGGTAATAGGATAATAGCTGTTAACAATCTGGCTAACTATGTAATGCATGGATGAAATATTGGCTTTCACAGTCAAGTAATTAAATTACCAAAAGCTGCTGATGAGCCCAACTTGGTACACTTGAGCCCCACAACAGTCACACCATAAGCCTAGGAGATTTGCTGAGTTTATGTAATGCATGTTTTAGAATTATGGATTTGAGCACAGTTCTTGTCAAAGACTGTGCTAATATTAAAAAATCAGATGTCTTTTCATCTGACATTGAGATCTAAATAAAAGAACAAGAGAAAATCTATTTTGTAGATTGGCCAATTATGAAATAATGAAATATGATCAATTTAGATATGGACTGATCATGAATTTTAGAATTAACACAGAGAAAAAGCAAAAGCAATGGAGTTAAATGTTCTTACACCATATGCAACGAACATCCTAAGCTTGTAAAGCAATGGAGTGAATAAAATAGTCTGAGACTTGAGGTGTATACAGTATTGCTTAGTTCATCAGACTGAATTGTACTGTTAGAATGTTGGTGTGTGTTGCTGGTGATTAGTCAGCAACTAATGATATATTTTGAATCTTTCTTGACTACTTCATGACCATTTTCAATGTAAGAAAACCTCACAAACCATCAAAATAAAATATGTTGATGTGGAGGGGAGGGGGGAAAGTGATCCATTAATTACTGGGTTTGATAGGCTTGACTTCAAGGGCTTAAGCCCCTTCAGAGAAGAATCGGGGAAAATCAATCTCCTTAGAAGACAGATAGTTTGGGGAGAAAAGATGTAGGACCGAGCAACACTTTGGACTTTGAGAACCCTATAGCTTTGCGGACAGAAGTAAATAATAAAAGTAAAAGGCCAATAGAGATTAGGTAGGAAAAATGTGAGGAGCCTTGCTCAAGTAAGTGTAAGCATACCAGGCTCAGCTCTGGACCCTGTGGTTACCATTCATTTTCTTGACAGTTCGATGTAACCTAATTTAAGGCAACCTGGGTTGTCAATTCTGTTCATTATAATCTATCTTGTTTATGAGTACAGGGATTTTTTTTAAACTTAGTAGTATTGTATATATTTTTGTGCCCTTGAAAGGTGACTGGCTGTAAAGTGAACAGTAACATTTCCAGTTTTTACCAGATGGTGTTTCAGACCTTTTAAACTTAAGCTGGTATCGTAGGCTTCTCTGTCCCAGAACATGCAAATGACAAAACATCATGAGCTTATTCCCCCCTGCAAATGGTGTGAGATGTGATTTTGTCTGACTCACTGTACACAGCAAGAATGGTGTTGCTTGTTTCTTGGAATGGTATCAGTATGTTCTCCACCCATAAAATAAAATATTCAGAAAGTTAAACTATTTCACAGTCTGCACCCTGTATTCATCAAAATATTAATTTTCAAAATGACATGTGAGCAGTAGTGGAAGTTGTTTTTAGCTGCAGTGTGTCGAGGTATATAAGTGGTTTGGTTTCTCAAAGATTTAAAGCGTTAGAGAAAATCATCACTCCCTGAACATAAAATAGTCATCATCATAGTTTCTCCACTCCAGAGGCCGGGTGTGGGAATGAACAAGTCATCTCAATAGATTTTTATTTTGCCAACATTTTTCTGTGATGATCTTCCATTGTGAGCCAGGTCTTTTTGTACCTGCATCGTTCACCCATTTCTTGGTCTACCTCTAGGTCGTTTGCCAACTACTTCTCATTCAAAGTATGCTATGGGTGTTCTTTTTGATGGCATTTACAGTAGGTGGCCAAACCATATCATCCAGGATTGTCCTAACAGTTCAAGCATTCTACACTGTTGTCTGAGCTGATTGTGGACAGTATCATTTCAATTTTTTTGCAGCCTTGTTTTCTAGATGCATGATCTGGGGAATTTCATTTCCATTGCTTGTATCTGACTGTTGTCCCTGCTAGTTAAGGTTGCAGCTTCTAATCCATAGGTCAGAGCAGGAAGTTGGAAGGTTTTATACAAAGTCAGTTTTGCAGTCTTTTGTCCTCAAACATTGGGCTCCCAGATCTATAGAAGTTTGCAGCTGATTTAATCCTGCTATTAATTTCTAGTGAATCTGTTATCAACTCACATGACACTCCCAAGGTATTTGAAATGTTGGGCAGTTTCAAATTCATTTTGTCCCAATGTTAGCTTCATTGTCTCAGTCCATCTGCTCATCACCAAGCACACTGTTTTTATTGCATATTGTACGTCCAAATTTGCCAAATCTTCTTTTCGGCAGTTTAGTTGATTCTGCACTACCTCCTCTTTCTCACTTGTATCATTATATCATCTTCAAGTACCATAGTATTGCAATGTTATATTTTTTCTTGAGAGACTTGATGGTTGTAAAGAGCAGAGGCATAAGCAGCTTCCACACTGTACTGCACTTTTAGTTTGAAACCAGTCTGATGCACTTGCTTAGAATCAGATGCAGCTCCCAGTTTTGTAGTAGAGTTCCTTAGCTCAAACCACTAACTCTTCTGGAACACCTTTCTTGAGCAACACTTCCCAAATGTGATGGGGAGGAATGGAATTGTTGGCCTTTTCTGTATCAAGGAACATGGTTATGATAGGCTTTCCCCCCCCCCAGTATTTCTCAAAAAGCTTCCTGGTTGTAAAAGAGCAAGTCCACAGTGGATCGATGAGACCTAAATTCTTGTTGTTCTTCCACTAGGAGTGGTTCAATGATTGCCCTCATCTTTTCTTGTAGTATAGATTCATAGATTTTAAGACCTTGGGAGAGAGGAGCATTTCTTTTTATCACCTTTCTTGAACAAAGAAATTAAAACCCCTTTTCTCCAATCATCTTGTATACAATTCTCTCTCCATATTGTTTTAATTACTTGGTACAACCATTGCACACAAACTGGGCCTAATGGCATGATCATGTCCACATAGAGGTCATCGATACCACCTGACCTTTTGCTCTTTATCCTCTTTATGGCTCTTTCTACTTCTGCGCAGGAAACATCCATCACCTTATTCCTCACGAGTATACTATCACTTCTTTCAAAAGGGGGGGGGGGGGGGCGTGGTGGCTCAGCGGTCCGGGTTCAATTCCCGGTCAATGCATGTGAGATTTTTGAAGTGAAATGCCATGTCCTGTGGTTCGGATTCCACGTAAAAAGGAGGTCCCGTGGCTCATGATCTACAGATTAACGGTTACGTTAAACTACAAGCTTCCTTCCTTTTATCACTTCTTTCAGACACCTGACAACTCTAATGGATTTCTTCCTTGTTGAGAAGTTTGTCAAAATATAACTGGAACTCTCCTTCTATCTTGTCAGCATTATACACTACCTCACCTTCACTGCACTCTATGGATTTTATTCCCTCTCATGTTTGTTTTTATTTTTACTTTTTAATAATGCTATAAAGTAGTTTCTTGCTGCTATTTGCCATCTTTTGCCTGAAACTCTTCTTTGCTGCCAGCATTGTCCTCTTAACCTCCAACCTCTTTTGTCTGTATAATGTTAGTTTTTCCTCAATTGCCTAATTGCCTCCTGATTTTCGTACTTCGTGCAAGATTGATTTGGCCTGACTTCTTTCTTTGATTTTCTTGATATTTTTACTCCACCATGAGGTTTCCCGAGGTTTCCTTACCATTCTTTGTTGGCCACAAATGTTGTCAGCTATAGTTACAACAGCTGTTTGAGTCTTTCCCACTTCCTCTCCTGATTTTACTTCATCCATTGGCAATTTCTTTGTTACTTTCTCTATATCTCTTGTCTCGTTCAGAGAGTTTCCACAATTTCATCTTTGGTGTTCGTCCAGTGATTATTTTCCTTGGTCTCTTTTGTTCTTATATCAACAACAAGCAGTAAATGATCGTATCTATATCCTCACTGGGAATGAATGACCTTTACATCTTGTACAAGCTCCCAAACCTGTTGAATAATATATAGCCAATCATTGTCCCAGTTTTTTCATCCCAGCTGTAAATACCTCTTCTCAAACCAACTGTTGCTTATCACCTAGTAATTTTTTACACAAAAATCTAGGAGGTACTCACCAAAACTATGTGGGCATCCAGTTCTCTTTCTTCCAACTCGAGCATTAAAGTTCCCCGTGAAATTCCTACAGTCTATCAGTGTTTCTAACTTATCAAGGAATTCTAGTTTTTCCTCCTTTGTGCAACCCACTTGAACTGCATTATTTGTTCTGTTGAATACCTGTCATTTTAATAAGACAATAGCACTATTACTATTATATAGTGAAAGTCTTCAGGATAGGTATCAAATTTAGAAAGTACTATAAGAGAAAAATCATTCAAGGTAAGGTTGATCCTAATTACATAAAAATATCTGCCAATAATTAGAAAACAGGAAAGTTATTCCACAGTGTACTGCAGCAGAAAATGTCAATTATTTAAATACTGTAGGCACTAATATTTGGGAAAGTATGGAAAAGAACTCCAGTAGTGCCACCTCTGTTAATTACCTTCTAAATAACCTTTAACTCGCTACCAATACCTCTCAGGTTATAATTGCTCTGAAAAATCTTACCTCATCCAAAAGTGAAGATGTGGAATTAAAATAAACCTTACAATTGAAATCAGAAGAAGGCAGCATAGTAGTTGACTAAACTTTCATTGCATGATAAATACAGGAGACTAATGTGAGAGAAACTCCATCTTCGACTCAATTATAACACTATATGTAAAGAAATTTACCTTCAGTCTGCGAAACATGGACCCTGGGCATAACAGGCAGTGTGAAAATTGAGGATTGCATTTGGAGGAATGAAAGGTAAAGGCTTTGTTTGATGAAGGAAGGAAGATTGTAGTTTTACGTGACCGTGAATCTTGTGATTATGAGCCACGGGACCTCCTTTTTACGTGGAATCCGAACCACAGGACATGGTATTTCACTTCGAAAATCTCACATGCATTGACCGGGAATCGAACCCGGACCGCCTTGGTGAGAGGCATACAGCTAGACCGCTGAGCCACCACGCCCCTTTGTTTGATGAAAAGTGATAGGAAGAGGACATGGTGGTTAAAAGTAAAAGACATCATAAAGAGAAAGAATACTAAGAAGTAAGAAAATTTCAACTAGATCCTAAAGGAGTTAACTAGACTTCGGAAGACCCAGGAGGAATCAACCAGATCAATGCAACTAACAGCACGGTAATATGCAAGGCCAATAGAAGTGAGTTAAAGGAGGGTACCACAATACTAGATTGTTTGGAAACAACTAATGAACATTTATATTAGCACCCAATAAGGATCTCACAAGTCTGGTGAAAAACCTACATCTTGCTTCTTTTTTTTTTTTTGTTTAATACTTAGGACACCTTCCTTAAAACAGCAGTAGAAAATTAGTGGTGGTTGCTTTGTCTTGAAAATTGAAACCTAACTTCTCAGTTGGCATCAGAAATTACAATTGCCAGTAGATGCAAAAAATGTAATTTGTGCATGCATTCAACGTGATAGAAAGGTCAATAAGATAGCTAGGGCTTTTCTAAGTTTTTTGTGGCTTTGTTCAGCATTGTTATACTTGGGACAGTACATAGAGAGTCAGAATTTTCCTAGAATTGCTTACATTCCTTCTGAGTAATCCTCTTGGGACTGCTATACACTTGTTATTCAGTTAACATTTGTTAAGTATCTGCGAGTTTCCATAGAAGGACACAAATTCAAGCGCTTTCAACAGATTTTCAGCAAGTTCTTGGTGATTCAAAAATTGTCATCTATACAGAACTTAGTGTTTTGCTGCTTTTTTTAAGCAGGAAAATATGAAGTTACTCACGTCCGCAGCATACCTTAAGCTGTACGTGTCCCCTGGGTGGTGCTAAACGAGTAACAATTTTGGCAAAAACTTTCCAGAATAGAGAAACATGAGCAAACAAATGCAAACAAATAAAACTGCTCTTTTCGGAGAAAAACAACATGAAGTAAGAATACTGCAATGGAATGCAGGTGGTCTATCAACAAAGAAACTTTTGGAAGTAAAGAAAATCATGATAGACAGAGATAGAGACATCCTTCTAATCAATGAAGCCAACACTACACCTGAAAACATACAATATTTAAAGATCCAAGATGGACATACCATCTACACTCTCTTCAAAACAAGACAAATAGCAAGCGGAATATTTGCAGCAGTCAAGAACAACATCATGTCAAAATTCAGAATTTTAAAAGAAATGGACCCAACAGATACATCAGAAATTATCGAATTATCCATATGGATCAACAACAAGAAAATAACAATATTCTGTGTTTACAGTCCTCCAAACAATAAAAATCTGAATCTTCACCTTTTAGAAATCAAAACAGCTACTATTTTTATAGGAGACTTCAATGCAGCTTCTCCAGTCTGGGGCTACAACTACACAAATTCAGCTGGTAAAACAATAAAAGACCTTATAGAGAGTAGCTCTCTTGAGCTATTATATAGTAACAAAGACCCAGCAACATTCATTCACCACTCTGGTTCCACAACAAACCCAGATCTCATATTAGTCTCAACAGATCTTACAAACCAGTCATCGATCAGTACTCGAAGATCCAGGCAGTGGACATAGAATGTCCCTTCTTACTTTTACATCATACAGTGAATCTGCTCAAAGTGCAGACCAGAAGATTCGGTGGAACTTTAAAAAGGCAGACTGGGAAAATTCCAGAAACAAACTTGAAACTAAAATGTCGGAAATTGATCTTGATGCACCTCCTAACATCATCCTGAATAAATTTACTACAGCCATACAAGACATAGCCAAACTGTGCATACCCAGAGGTGCCCAAACAAAATATAAACCTTTCTGGTCAGATGAATTGAACAATCTTAAGTCCACCAGAGACAAAGCAAGAAGAACAGCTGAACTTACTCAGGATCAAAATGATGTACGGAAATGGCAACAGCAAAATTAAAACAAGCAATAACAATATCAAAAAGAGAATCTTGTAACACATTTTTAACAACAGTTGACTATAGGACAGACAGCAATAAAGCTCACAAACTTATCAATTCTCTAAACAACACGTAGTCACTCCTTTGAATCCTATTATGATAAATGATAAGGAAATTACAGACTGTCATAAAATAGCAAACCACTTCTGTAAACATTTCACTTCAATTAGACTATCAAAACAGAAAAAGAAAGAAGACAATGCAGATGATATCTTTAACAATAAATTTTCAATGGAAGAGTTAATGTTAGCAATAAAGAACACACAAGTCAGAAAACAACCAGGACCAGATGAGATATTCCCAGAATTCATAAAAAATCTAGGTCCATCTGCTCTAAACATCCTGCTACACATATTCAACAAATTTTGGACATCAAATGATAACCTACCTAAAGACTGGACTAAAGCAACCATCATTCCAATCTTAAAACCAGGCAAGCCAAAAAAACCTAGTCCCCTCTTAGCGACCTATAGCACTTAGCTCCATTCTGGTAAAAATTCTAGAAAGGATGATTACAAATAGACTCAATTGGTACTTGGAAACAAGATCTCTTCTATCAGAAGAGGGTTCAGACAAAACAGGTCCTCCTCGCACCAAATAATGAGATTTACACAAGCTGTTAAAGGGAAAGTGTTCTTGCAGTTTTCATTGATTTTAAAGGAGCCTATGATACTGTATGGCGAAACATGCTGCTAAAGAAACTTATCAACTTCAAAGTAAATGGATGTATGTTAAACTGGTTTCAAGATTCCTTTCACAAAGAATGATCAATGTTCGTTACAACAAAACTTCAGGTTGCAAGCAAAACTAGGCCTCCCACAAGCACAACTTTATTCAATGTGTACATCAACGATCTTCCAAAAACAATAAAGAAAGTAGGTAATGTGAATATCAGCATGTTTGCAGACGATGTTATCATTTGGACCACAGCACGTAACAGCCCAAATCAGCAAATGCTTCTTGAACACAGAATGAACTAGGCACTTATAAAACTCAAAAACTGGACTGAAAACAATTATATGGAAATTAATATTTCCAAAACAGTATACCAGTTTTTCTCCCTGAGACACCACAATCCAACTTTTAGTCTCAAATTTAGTAATCAAGACCTTCCAAAAAGTGAAAGTACAAAGTACCTAGGTATCATCATGGACAAGAAGCTGAACTGGACCAAACACATAAAACATGTGGAGGATAAGGTAAGCAAACGGATGAAATTACTGAAGAGACTAGCAGGAGCTACTTGGGGGAGCACTCAAGACACACTCAACAAAACCTACAATACTTACATCAAACCTATCATAAAATATGGCAGTGAAGTACTCTCTACAGCACCCCAGTCAAACATTGATCGCCTCGAGTGGTGTCTGAATAATGCCCTACGAATCATAACAGGCGCAATAAAAACCACACCTATAACCGCCTTGCAATTATATACCCACAACTTACCAATAGAAGAAGAGATGAAACATCAAACAGCCAATGCATATCTCAGTACAGTATGCAAAGACTACCTCAAATGACACGGATCAAAAAAACAGTTTCTAGCCCCAATCTTAAAACACAAAAAGATCCCTTAAGTTTTGCCAAAGAATATATCAATAAGAGCAATCTGCAAATAAAACTTGAACCACTCTGTATGCCAGTCAACCCCATTGAATATATACAAGTGACTACAGATCTTACTTTGTTAGAAGAGGTCTGCAAGAAAGACTCTTCACCACAAGATCTAAAACAACTGGCCCTCTGTACAATAGAAGAAAGATATCCATCTAATCAATGGCTAAAAATATTTACAGATGGCTCACAAGACAAAGAAAATAGAACTGGAGCAGGAATACATTCATCTCTCTTCTCACTCTACTTCCCAGTAGGCCAAAACAAAACAAACTTTGATGCTGAGATAAGAGCAATTTCACATGCACTCCATCAGTTATTAGGCAGAAACATTGATTATCAAAGATGCGTTATCATTACAGATTCAAAAGCAGCCATCCAAGCCATCTCGTCAAATTATAAGCCCCAAAATAAAGAACTGAAAGAAATTTTTTGTATGATAAAAACCCTTCAAAGACTCCACAAACAGATCTCATTTCAGTGGATCCCTTCTCATGTTGGAATAGCTGGAAATGAAGAGGCAGACAGATTAGCAAAAAAAAAAGGTACCACACTACAACAACCTGTCAGTCAGACTGATTTTATGTCAGCAAAAAGGATCTTAAAAAATACTATCAAAAACAGGTATGAAGAAATGGCAAAGAAAACAGCAGAAACCAAATTATGGAAAGACATTGATGCTAAATGGGATCAACATAAATTAATACCAAGAAGAGAAGCTGTAGCCTTCTTCAGAATTAACACTGGCCACGACTGCCTTGCAGCTCATCTGAAATGAATCAACATCCTGAGATCTGAAGAATGCACACATTGTCACAAACCTGGAAGTAAAATGGATAAGGGGCACCTGCTACATTGCAACAAACTTGATGTGACTGCTAGAACTTCTGGAAATCTCACACAACTCTATTGGAACGCAAGAAAGCTGATGTATTGGAATCCGGGCTAGCCATAGGAAACAACAACATATTCAGCAGTACCTCAAACGATCATCACATTGTGATTGGCAGAGTGCTTTCCTGATGAGTTGGTGTATCGTCATACGACAGGATTCAGCAGTTTCATGCCCATTTATTTCCAAAAACATCTTCCCTACTGCATCACTGAAGGGATATGATATTGACATATATTCTTTTATTTACACTTTATCCTTCTGAGGTGAATTCATAGTGGACAAGGGCCTTGTCATGAGAGAAACCTTTAACACAACCTTTCCTTTTATCGAGAAATAATTTTTGTTCCCAAGGGAAGTATTGGGGTTTCTACTCACATGGTTCTCATTTGAGCTTTAAATCATGGAGGAGAAACTCTATTTTTTATCCCCTGTAATTATTGTCTAACAATCATACAGATTGTCATTAAAACATCCTCAGCAGATGTATATGTTCAGGAATTTCTTTTTGGAACCAGGTGTTGTCCATAGAATGCATGCTCAGATATTTGTTAAGAAATCTATGAATACTTTCAACTGATATTCCTTCTTCCTTTCTTTATTAGTCAATTTGCTCAGCATTACATAGACACTCTAGTACAATGATTCCGTTATTTGAAAATAATTGGCATGTCACTGACACTTGTTCAGTCATGTCTTAAGTGAACATGTATTTTGCCACCTTCCAATGTGCTTCCTCGAGCATTTGTAAAGTCTCTGGAGGAGATTCCTGTGCCAACATAATATTTCACCCTTTTACATAGTTGTATAGCCAATGTTTTTAGATGTTAACCAAAATGAGCAAGACATAAACAACAGTTCACTCTGACTTAAAATATGAAATGAGATGATGGAATTTTATCTGAAGTGATGTTATGATCCAACCAACCCCTGAAACAAATCTGCAATGTTTCATTCCAAAAGTTTTATTCAAGTTTTATCCCTGGAGCTACTTATCTTCAGCTCAATGCCAAAATCATAAATGTACACATTTCCTATTTGCACCTGAACTGAGGAATGGTTACAGTTGAAATATTATATTCCCGAAGGCATTCAAAATACCAAAAGAGCCAATATATTGTACACAAACAATTTGGTGGATGGAGGATGGTGGCACTCATTGAGGGGAAGGGATGTAAAGCTTACTCATATGAAGATTAAACTTGGAAATACAAGAACCCTTTATTATACTCTCATGTATATCTCAAACGTACAGCCTCAACCATCGTTTACAATAGCCATTGATGATTGGTGACCAGGGAAGAGATTGGGAAAGTGACACATGAAATGTCTTGTTTTGTCAACCTTCTCATACAGTAGTTATAATTCTTTAAAAGAAGGGCTAGCTTACTAATAAAACTTTTAAGATAAGCTATACCAATCCTACTGACAATTGAGGTGTCTCAACCAGGAGAGCTGGATTTGACTCAAAATATCATGATTAAAAAGTACTGAAAATGATGGTTTATTTACCCTTGTTGAATGTAGATAGACTGCTAGAGTGATGAGCACACAAGAAGGCGGGTGCACACTAGCTACGCAGGGGACAAGCAGAAGTATGGCATAGTCAGCAGCCAACATTTGCAGATTGTGCTGTGCTGCCAAATGTCAGGAGATAACAGCTGAGTAAATGACAAGCCTAGCACAGGCAGAGAGAGAGAGGCAGTACAATGAATGACTTCGTCTCACTGTGCGCAGTGTGCTCTCTCTCTCACCCGCCTTCTTATGCACTCTCCACTCATTTGTCTCATACTGTGCTTTATGTTCTACCATACTACGTGCTACCTGTGTCAAGTTTACTATGCACAGTGAACCAGTTCCAACCCCCCCCCCAAAATGAAAAACAACATATACAGGTAGATCATGGAGAAATCGTAGCCAGTTATAAATCTCGAAAGATGTTGATCTATGCATGAGTGCACATACTACGAGAAATTAAGATATTATGACTTAATAAGCCATTGTCCAGTAGATATATAAATATAGGGGCTGAAAAATCCAGTTGTGACTGTATGCTACATTCCAAAAGAAACTTTTGTGGTGTTATCACCCTGTATTATTCAAGTCCTGCCCTCATATATAGCCTATTTCATATAATTCACACTCATACCTAGATCAAACACATTTTATCTTTCACGATTTATAACGGGCTGCAATTCCTCACTGATCTGCTTTTACAACTTGCCAAAAAAGAGAGGGGGAGAGGAAATTCTACAGACCTCAATTCCTAGTGCTGCCTTATCGCACACAGCCAACTTGACACAAGTAGCTTGCAACATGGTTGATCATAAGCCAGAGCACAATGCACTAGCTGTCTAGCTCTGTATGCCTCAAGTGCATGTAATCCATCTTTTAAACCTTAATCATTTCCAAATTATGCAAAGGTGAATTGGATGACTATCACCATAGTTTTCAGTGTTATTAATTCATTATATTTTCAAAAATTCAGCCTAATTCAAATCTCCCGGTTGAGACACCTCTCTTGTTAAAACATGAGGTGGTCTTAGTGGACACACAATTTGGAAAAAGTTTCCTCTGAACTACTTAAATGCTGAATGTACATTTGCACTCATTATAAGCTGAAAAGCATTAAAAACCAAAGTTATGTATAATCCTACTTGCAGATCAGTGTTGCCTGCACAAACTATTAGAGAACAACCATGTTGACTTGATTCCAGTATTATCAATAGTGATATGTTTATTTCTGTATTGAAGGGGTATTTTCAGTCACTAAATCCCTATTTAAACAACAGAAAATGTTTAATCTCATCACTTAAAGATACTTAATACTTACTTAGATACTTAATATCTAACAACAAAACTGCTTAATTGGCAACACTACTGCAAGTTGTATTATGATCTGTCAATTTAACTTATAAAATGTTCAATTGTCAAAGAATGAAGCATATTAAGCATGCATAAAACAAAACCATTTATTATATTGGTATTGATTAGTTATTTGTGTAATTGGATGAACTACTTAAATGTAGAGACTTTGTGATGGTGTGTTATGCATGGGCCTTCCTGTTGTATCTGCTAACTTCAATATGATTAACTTTCCAATTGTACATTCTATGTTAGAGATGTGCATTTATTAGGGTTTTTATGGCATAAATGATCTCTTTTGAGTATAAAACATTCCATTGCCAAGGAACTGATTTGACATTCCTTGTGACAAGTTGTCATATACAACATTTCACATCATTATATATAATTATGACTTGAAATAATTCTCTTTCATATGCTGACATATTTTTTTATTGTAGTAATACCATTGTTAAACTGATCTTTGCCTTTTTCTTCTCCCCAGCCAATGGATGTTTTATATCAGCAAGGCTAATTACAGTTTAAAAATTGTGTCTTGAGATACAATTCAAGCCCATGTATATGATGCCATTAATTTTCTCCTGGAGCTATCGATTAGTATTATAGGCCTACATGTTATAGGCTATGCTTATTTATTTTTTCCTTTCTATTATAATTGCATAGGTGGAAAATTTACATAATTGTTGTCAACATCAACAGAAAAACTGTTGAGTTAAAATCAATGTTCTAAGTGCACAATATAATTTTATAACTTATATTTTGTAATGCAGTACCACTAGTGTACAGTTGCATGCTTATTAAATGAGTTGTTTGTTAGGTAGTCAGCCAGAAGGCTGGTTGGATCCTCAAAAAGTACCGCCATTAGGTTATGTGTGTAGATACCCACAAAACCCCAAGGCAGCACTATAGTGAGGCATACTAGGCAAGATGAGGAGTGAGGTAGTTGGCCATTGCTTTCCTCACTGAGTCAGAACAGCAGTACTAACCCTATGAGTACCACTTTTCACAGCATCCATAGGCACTGACTGTGCCCTGAATGCCATTACTAAGCACCACCCATACCTCAGTAGCTTCCATATAATCATAGCCATGAGTGAGACTGAGACAGCGGTGAAAAGCCACATTTTACTCTAGCTTGTGCCAACAGACAAATGCAAATGTACTGCATTCATCAACAGATGGCAAACAGGCCTATTTAAATTAAATGAGTGGCTGAGTTGAAAACAGAAGTTAAAGCCCTGTACAGATCTGACATAAATTCTTAGCATGCAATATGTAAGGAAGACTTTTTATTTTTTTATGTTATTTTTTTCTGCACAGAACTCCTTGAGAGCAGCAGCTACTCATTTTATAAGCTCACAACTGATCAATATTGTTTTACTTACCTTATACTCTATCATTATAATTATCTCTTAGAACATGTCTTCCTTTACCCACTGTAATGGCTCATCTCCTTACAAGAAATGATTTGTAGTTTTCTTATGCCAGATTTAAACAATTGTTGATTAAAGAAACCTAAATTTTGCACTGATGTAAAATATTAAATGGCGCTCTGCTCCAGCAATAACATTTTCATGCAATATTTTAGATGCTATTTTTGTGTTTTTAGAGTGGATTTGGAACTTGCCTGGTTGTTAAGAACATAAAATAAAGTAATTTGTTGGGACAGGTACTGGTTCTCTAAAATACATTACAAAGAAGTATTACGTAAGATCTAAGATATTAATTTGCTTTTTTGAGTTTTCTTATATTAAAAAGTTTCTATTTCAAACACTGGAGGACATTCCAAGAAAAGTTTAAAAAAGTCAAACATGTTTCTAATATGACATTGTTTATAAGTAAATATGAAGTCATCTAAATTTAGTGTCTTACGCCAGCTTTCCATCAAAATGGGATTTTTATTCTTGCAAATGAGATTTCATACTAGATTACAGAGAACAGAGCAAATGTTATCAAGTTTCACTAATATCAGGAACTACACACAGTATTTCAGAATGATAGTAAATGTATTGCTTTCAGATGATGATGATGATGATGATAAACTACTGCCTCTTTAAAAATGCCAAGGTACCAGAGTTTTGTCCTGAAGGAGGTCTTTAATGTGCAAGTAACTGCTTCGTATTTAAGCATCCTCAAATGCCGACTGACTGTCCCAGGACTAGATCCTGCAACCTTGGGCATGGCAGGCAAGAAAGTTACCACTGCATCACACAGCCAGTTAGTTATTGTTTTTTTTAAGGGGTGGAACAGCGAGGTCATCTGCCCCTAATCTCACAGCCAGTCAAGGGTCTTATAGAGCACAAGATTATTAAAAATAATTAAAAATAGCCTCAACCCCTACAAGAATGAATATATTAGGATAGAAGTTGGGTTATGATAGACAATGTAAATCATGCTTTCCCTCAGAAACCTAATAGTATTAGAAATGGAAGTATACAAGATTTGGCCAAGCATGATCTTATAGGGAAAATTAAAATGAGGAATCCTAGAACTCGCACATGCTCACTGAAGGAGACGGGTTTGAGTCTCTGGAGACAAAACAAATATTCATCAGGATTACAATAACAATCTGAACCTGTTTTAGCCTCCTCAGAGATCACAATTCTCAGGATTGAAGGAATGATACAAGAGCATGTCATTTGACCTTGTTCAGGCACAAGGCTTATATATCGTATTGTGTGTAGATTTCCGTTATTGTTTAATTTTGCAACCATGCGCCATAATACCTCCTTTTTACATGGAATCCAAACTACAGGATGTGACATTTCACACCCAAAGTATCTCATGCATTATCCAGGAATCAAGCAGGGTCCGCTTTGGTGAGAGGCAAGCAGCTTGCCCACTGTGCCATCACGTCCCTCCTATTGTGACTGGTGGTATGAATGCACATAGTAAAATTCATTCCTTAGGAAAGGGGTAGGTTTGCAGTTTCTACAAAAGCATATTGGCTGCATCAGTTGTAGCCTATATATTTTGTGTACTTTTCTAATCTCGTTAGAGAATCTTCCTCCCTCCCTAAACTGTGTTGCTAACTTTGGACAACCCAGAGCACATTCAGCTCTTGTCCTCTTATTTGGCCATAACATGACATAATGAAGTTTTTTTGTTTTATTGTGAAGGCTGGAACAGGGTTTGCTCAGCCTCGTGAGAACTTGAGTAGCTACTTGATAAAAGAAGTAGCACCCATGGCCTATAGCCAAGGCAATGCAGTTGAGGGTGTCCACGGTCCTTTTAACCCAATTGTAGGGTTAGTTTTAGTTAATTTCTTCACTTAAAAGCAATCCACATTAAGTATAACGAAAGAAGCTGATCTGTTACATTAGTTATAGCATAGGTTAACATTTGGAAAAATGGAGCAGATGACCCCATAAAACAACAGTAACTTACTAACAATTGACAAAGACTAGGTGCACTGTTCAATCTGCCAGGTTGTTCATTCCTTGAACAAGAATAATCAGTCCTATGGCATTTGCTTGGATGGTTTGAGATGTTATGAGAACTCAGCATGCATATCCACCAGGTTTTTTCTAAGTACCTTTTGTAGGAGCAGTAACCCATTCACCAAACAATTATATTTTCAGGAGAGGAGAGGAAATAGGGTTGAAATAAGTGTGGCTGAATTATTGTAAAATAGAGAACACCAACAAATTAACACCTATAAGACCAGTATAAAAAAACTAACTTTAAGTCGATACTTGTAAACTCATCACTTTTGCTCCCTTTGGGACACAAATATTGCTGCATTCTTCTAAAGGTGTCCAGGATTATCATTACATGGGCTCTTGACAAATTTAGCATCACAGTTTTTAAATCTGTTAACATTTTACAAGAAGGGATTTATGATGCATTTTCACTATCATGAGTTTTAAGCTTTATGTAGATGGTCTTGTTTACAAAAATGTATTTTTTACATCACAATAACCATTCCGTCTCATTGTTTCCATCCAATTTTATACAGATGTATCATATTTATATTTCGTCAGCCTTGTAATTTTTAGATAAAAGTAAAATTCTGTAAAATTGATATATCCATGGATTTTAAAAAAGCAGGTTTACATTTCTCTGTTAAATGTGATTAAGTGCAGGTTGTGGTTTTATAAAGCTTGGGAGGTTAATTTTTACTAGTGATATTCTGGCATAAGACTCTCTTTTGAAATAACTACAAACCATGAATGTAATGGAGAACAAGCAGAAAAATTGAATTTTAAAATACAACAGAAAATCAATGAAATAATGGTATATCAGTCAGTGTGCTTTTCTATAAAAACAAATTAGAATACATACTGTATTTAAAAAACAGATGTTTACTTATAAATTTTCTAGGTTTACAATGTTGAAGTGTGTCAGGTTTTTTGGGAAATTTTCTGTTTTGTACTGATGTCCTGTTCAGAGCTTTCTGACCAGTCATACCATGTGAATAATAATAATAATAATCTTAACTTTTGTACATGCATAAAATATTTTTGAGACTTTTCTTTTTTAATTCATACATTTGTTTATTTGAATCTCATAACTCTAAAGGGGTATACATACAGTGCATAATGGACCAAGCATTATCCATCTTATAAAACTGTTTCGACATTTTTATCATAATAGTAGGTATAATTGTATTATAATAACTCTATCTCGATAAAAAGAATGCTTCCATCAATTCTGTAGCATAGTGACATAGTCAATTTTCCATTGCTGTTATAAATGCTGTATTTGTTTATCATTGTGATTGCTGTGTTATGACAATGTATTATTTATAAAACACCGTTCAATTTGTTAGTAAAGTCTGCCCAAACCCAATCTTATAATCCATTGAATTTTCATCAAACTTTTGAAGTGTGTTTGAACCTTAATATGATATTCCAAAATGTTTTGTTATTTCACAAGGAAGTTAAAATACAATTAACTAGAGGTACATGTTCATAAGTAGCATAAATAGTGTATACAGTCGAATGCTGCCATGATGAGAGATTAAAGGAAGTTTGAGACCCTTAGCTGTTTCTCTACTTTACTTTACTCCACCGACTGATTGTCATGTTAGCTTTGGGGTCTTTGTGTCATTGAAGTTCAAAGAGGTTGGAATTCTATTGCTATGCAGCTGATTATCACATTGGTTTCAGGCTAGGTGATTGATATTAATGTCATAGAAATCTATGCACTTCATGGTTTTTGAATAGCCCTCCATGCAACACCTGATATCCATTCTGTATGCATAACGAGCACCGAGTATACCTCTAGTAGTAATTGTATTTCAACCTCTTTGTGTGTTCACAACCGTTTTTTATTTCATGGGTATGCCATTCCTTATAATCCTTGACTTTTCAAGGAATTGCTTAGACTGTTGCTTTCACAGCTGTGAACTTTCAATGAAACTTCATGGGAAAAAGTGTTCTTAATGATATGGCATTTTTGGTCATCTGAACCTGGTATAAGTAGGTCTATATTGGTGAAATTATTACCCTGAATAAACATATAAATATGAAATAAGCAATTCATGTGCTAGCCTTTCAGGGTGACTTTGGGAGACCAAAGGGAGGCTTATTATCGGCAAGAATATCCCCTTTCAATTTAGTTTAAAAGATGGACAGTGTATTAATAATGTATTATTGAATGCTGTCATAATGAGAGATTAAAGGAAGTTTGAGACCCTTAGCTGTTTCTTTACCGATACCAACTACTTTACTCCACCAACGACTGATTGTCGTGTTAGCTTTGGAGTCTATGCTCTTACCGGTGTTGTGCATCTATTTTCAACCTGAATTGAAAGACTATGATGTTAGAAGCTAGCTGGTGATAGGTCTCTCCAAACTAGAAATACGGACTATCTCATTCTTGCTGGTGATCTGAACTGTTGGATAGACGTTGCAGACCAAAAAGTAGAAATGGTAATAGGAATTTTCAAATACTTCACAAGAAAAGTGAGAAGACATAAATAGATCCAAATGGAAGCAGCACCACTTACCTTATTTGTACCAAAAGAAGTGAGGTCATCAGTACTAAGAAATTTGGCAATAAAGAAGCACCTACCAGGACACTTTGATCCACCTATCAAAACCGACCACCAGCCACCACCTTTTCTGAAATTGGACATGGATAAACTGGAGGTCTATTATGCAACAGTGCCAATGATTCTGAACACATTACACCATGGTGACGTGAATGGATCCCTTCAATACAGAGAAGATATAATCAAACAAACATCTGTCCCACGAAACATCAAAGAAAGGCTCAACCATGATTCAACAGAAATGAGGTCATCAGTACTAAGAAATTTGGCATAAAAGATGCACCTACCAGGACACTTCGATCCACCTATCGAAACCGACCACCGGACACCACCTTTACTGAAATTGGACATGGATAAACTGGAAGTTTATTACATAACAGTGCCAATGATTCTGAACACATTACACCATGGTGACGTGAATAGATTCCTTCAATACAGAGAAGATATAATCAAGCAAACATCTGTCCCACGAAACATCAAAGAAAGGCTCAATCATGATTCAACCACATCTTGGGGTTAGTAGACCGACACGTTGACGACTCACCCACCGTGGCAAGCAAGTTAGAAATGAATACGTTGGATGAAGTTGTTCATATGTGCCAACTCAGATGGTGGAGTCCTGTATTGAAAATGGGGGAGGAGAGATTGCATAAGATGTTTATGAATTCTGCTGTAGAGAGTAAGAGAAACAGAAGTAGACCTAGGAGGTCATTGTTAGATTTGGTGTTAACGATTTCAAGGTGAGAGTTATAGAGCAGAGGAGGCTGCAGTGCTTACTGCTAATAGGGGATCATGGAGGCAACTCGTTCTCAAACAGAGGCTTGTAAACTAGACTGGAACTGAAGGAAAAACAGACCCTAATGAAAATGACTGAATGAATGAAAATTAATTATTATAATTATCTATATTCATTGGACCACTTTAGTCAATTCTATACAAAGGATTTTTGGTTTTTCTATCAGCCCGGTACTTCTTCCTATGTCTGGTCGCAGTCTTCTTTCTTCGTCTGATATTACCCTTCCTATTGTTCACTTGTTTTGCTTGTTGATCTTGGTTTGTTGTGTGCTTTATTTATATTGGAGTTTCTTAATTTTGTATTTTAAATACTTAATAATTATTGGTAATCCTCTCATATCTTCCTTAATTTCCATAATCCATCTAATAATACTCTCACTGTTCCATAATTGTTCTATTATTCTCCTACTGATTCTACTTTACAGTATCCTGATTAAATGTCCAAATAATAATAATTATTATTATCATTTTTATGATCTCTTTTCAGTAAGTGGGCATAGATGTAGAGTTGCCATGCAGGTACACCTTTGATTGTCCAAATGAGAATAATTGTTAGGTGCCTCTAATTTCTAAGTTCTATACTGCTAACATTTAGTGGTAGATGTTATCTTCAGTAATGGGCCAATGATACATTTTTTTATTATTTTTTAATTAGATAGACGTTATCCTGTCCCCAAAAATCCTGTCTAGTAAGTGGAACAGCACACTTTCCACTTGGCAGCTTTGTTGATAGATGCCTTTTTATTGTTCAGTTGTCTCATTACCTTGTGAAACCAAAATGCAAGAAGCTCAAAATAGACAATGAGTTGGGTGTTATACAATTTTAACTCTTGTGTATCTGCAATATGTAATTTCTTGTGAGATTTTTTCCAGTAATTTATTTTCTTGACCACTGTGGCTATAATTTGTTGTTACAATATATCCTAAGTGGATGTTCACCATCAAAAGTCTTGGCTCTGAACTAAAATTGATCAAAGAAATGAGTTGCTGCCACAACAATGCATGTGTTGAAAGTAATGTTCTTGGAGGACCAAGACTGTAATGGACTTAACACAGCAAATCTGGAGTTAGGAGACTGTAAATTCCAGTCCTGACAGTAGCCATCCTGAGTATGCTTTATCCACATTCTCTCCAGCCAGAGTGGTACTTTGTTTCAAGTCCCAGATCACCTACCCCAACCCTAGACCTAAATAATTAGTTAAATACACTCATCACAATAAAACACACAAATACACAAGGCCGATGTCCCCAGCCCCTAATTGAAGAAACATTAAGTCATTCAAATAACTGACATTAGAATGAGAGACAATCTAACAGCCAGTCGCAGAACTGCTCCAATACCAGTTTAGTTGGTCCTTAAAGAAAGGTAACTTTCCATCCACCTTTTATATTTAGTCGGGAAGTTTCTGTAATGTATCATTTATTATAATATACATTGTTACACACTTCTATTTCAATTGGAAAATTGAAGTAGGCACAAAACAGAAGATAATCTAATGTATAAAAGTAACATATTTGAACAGTTGTAGATTTCAGGGTGACTTTAATTTTAATGGTTCGTGGGTATTATGTGAAGGAGTGCTTATTAGGCACTATTATTATTAATAAACCACTTTTTCTTAATTGGTAGCAATGAATTTTCCTTATTAAGAATGCGTTATTAATATATTTCACTTTGTATGTTGAATAGATATAAGAAGATTTATTGAGCATTATTAAAATGCTAATTTTATATTTTTAGGGATGTGGTAATATGGCTTGGTCTTTGGAATTTCATGGTGTCTCGAGTATGTTGTAAACATTTATAACACTTTCTGTTCTTGCAAAGTAAGAACAGGAAACTATAAGCAAAGCTTTAACTTATTTTATTCTTATTATGTTGTTTTTGATACATATTTCATTTTATCTCAGATCATTATTATTATTATCATTACTACTGCACTTACCTGTTATACATTATACAGTATATATTAAATATTTCAATAAATTGAAAATTAGACAGTTTGTAAAACATGTTTCCTTGGTTCTTGAATGAATTGTATGATAACTTTATCTTCCTGGATTTTCTCTTCCCCTTCCTTCTCAACATTCAGGGACCTAAGACATTCTAATCCAGAGTTTCACTATCAAATTCTGTGCAATGAATACCATGAAGACCTATTAATCATTTCCTCCTCTGTCTTCTTTAAGGTCCCACATGAATTCGTGGGTGTTGCCAGGCTTATCTGAAAGACTGTTTGATCTGCATCTAATCCTCCCCAGGATGTAATCTCCGGCAGAGAGAGTGAAGTTCAGCCCTATTTAATTCCTACAGCAATAGTAATGATAAACCAAAGTTAAACAATTGTTGCATTATGCCCAGAGTGATCAGTGTGTGTTCATCAAGCCTGCTGACCCCCAAGCTTCTATCAATTAACTCATTGCTGCTTGGTGTACTGGATGGCCCTCTTCAATCTTGTTTCCTGGTCTGATACTAAATTATGGAGAATTCATCACAGACTTTCAAGTTTTGTATGTCTTGACAAGTTTTGAATAAGGTGAAAAGTAGAATTATAATAATTTTTAAAATAAGAAGAGGCTTCAGTGAAGAATACATTTGGCAATGGAAAAGATTTTACTCCAATGCTCAACTCCCAACAGATTCTTGAGAATAATAAATCTGTGGTTCATGAAGCTACGAATAAAAATCCTGGTAAGACCCATGTGAAGTGAATGAAGGAAAGCTCAGAATTACTGCTCCTACATCGAAACTCTGGTTTCAAGCAGTTTTGTTCACTATGCTTTTGAATTTGAAGTTTCTGTAAGTTGTACTGATACTAGCCACATACAAACTCAGGAAGAAAGACCTGTAACATAGGGCTGCAATTTAATATACAGGTAGTTTGTAAAGAACTAAAACACTGCTTCTATTTCTTAATATCCAACTTGTATTTCATGATATTGCATTTATGTCTGGATATTTCAACAAGGACAGTCAAATTTGATAACATACAGTTGCGCGAGCAAAAATGAGTGCTCTCCTGTTACCTGCACAGGTTTTCTTTCTTTCTTGTTTAGTTCTTAAACCCAGAACTTAAACTCAAAGAATGAGTAGTGTAACCTGACAATGCAGTAGACTTATAATTCCTGACACCACTGTTAAGATTCTCAAGTTAAGCCACCATTGGGACTTGACCAAAACAGTTGCCAAGAATGCACTCATTCTTTGTTTGAGTGTTTGTATAATTAGCATTTGATAGCACTGATATCACCGACATACTTTCTATTGATTAATTACCGTACTTATCACAAAGTTTGATTAGATTTCGTCCAACAGATGATACAGTGTCAAATTTGAATCTTGCACCATTAACAGTGGCACTGACATACCGGTACTGTATTCGAAAACAAAAAGTGTTCATTGTTACAAGACCCCCATATGGATAGCACTATCCATGCACATTACCTTGTGCATTAGCTTGCCACGGTGGGTGAGTGGTTAACGTGTCGGACTACCACCCTCAAGCTTGCAGGTTCGCTCATGGCCGTGGTAAGTAATTTTTGAAAGGCGACAAAAATCACAACATGCATGTCAGACGTTGTTGGCATGTTAAAGAACCCATTTGAATTCAGTAGGCCGTGTTCATAATGGCAAAATTAATCTTGGGATTTTCCACCAACACAAAGTTCCTTCATTCTCTATTAGAAAGCTCTATAGTGTCAAGGAGCTTAGATATCTAACCTCTTTGACTTTCATAGCGTTCCAAGAAATGACGAAATTTGACATACAAGCTGCCTTCTGGGTGTCGAATAACAAAGCTTGCACCCAGCACCTGAGGCCATATGAAAAGAAAAAGAAAGGAAAAACAACCTTGAGCATTCATAACACAGGCTGTGGGGAGAGTTCCACCAACCCGAGGTTGTGTACCTCGTATACTGTTCCAAAATTGCCTCACATATAGACCATAATATTGCAGATTAATTTTGAGCAACCCATATATGACAGTGCTGCCAACATAATTCTACACTTGCTGATAGGTTTAATGTTTAACTCCATGTAACTTCCTCATTAATAAATGTATTTTAACCAAATTTTGTATGTGCAATGTTTGACTTACAAGATATAACAAAGCATATTATCATATAGTCACCAGAGCTACCAACTGTATATTAATGATTTCAAGACTTTTTAACCCTAGACTCAATATCTCAGATTATATTGGCACACTGTTAGTCAAGGATGGTTTAGATATCTTTAGAATAAATTGTCAATGATAGTGTTACCAACATAATTCTAAGGATGTTTATAGGTTCAATGTTTAACTGCATATAACTGTCATATTAATTAATGGATCTCCACCAAGTTTTGCCTGTGCATTTTATGCCATAAGACAGAGAACTGTGTAAATCATCATCACTAGGGCTGCCAACCATCTAATAGGATCTCAAGACTTTTGAACCCAATGCTCAATATCTCAGAATCTATGCATGGAAATAATTTCAAACTTGGCATACTGTTATGCCAGTGACAATGTTGGTATTACCAAATAATCCAAAGCATACTGATCTGTTCAATGTAATTGCCATGCCAATTTATGCACCAATTTTTTATGCATTAAGAGATATAACTATGCCTTTTTACAAAGTCATCAGGGCTACCAACTGCTTACTAGCATTCTGTGAGCATTTGAACCCTAAACTCAATATCATAGAATCTATTCATATAAACAATTTTAAACTGCTCTGCTCTGGAAAACAGGGAATACTCAGGGAATTTTTAATTTCTGGAAAACTCGGGGAATTATCAGGGAATTTTAGTTTTACGAGGTCCAACCTTGAATGATTGGAAATTAAGAATTTAAATTTTGATGGGGGGAATGGTATTTGGGTGATGATTGTTGTAGATGTATGTTCGTACTGACGTTAAATCAGTAAGCTCTCATTTCTTTCGAGATCCCACAAATTACATATGTATTTGTATATGAATGTTTAACTGTATGATTTTTGAGAGCATTACTATTGATGAGCTACTTTCAATACTCATAAGTACAATAGTTTTTCTGGATGAAAAGTTTAGAAATTGGCAAAATTTATGCTGCAACAGATATATATTATTCAAATTCTTGGTAATGGTATAGTTTTTTTTTTTTCTTGTTTAGTTCTGTAGCCCAGAGCCAAAATTCTAAGGAATGAGTCAACTAATCTCATAATTTGTACTTACTAGGTCCAGAGTGATGAAAGTGAGTGAATAACAGATCACATTATCAGTTTAAAGTGGATTATGAAACATCATAGAGTTAGAAACAAAAATTTAGTCATCACTTTTGTTAATTTTAAAAAGACATATGATATTATCCATCGTGAGTCATTATTGAATATCCTGAAAGAGTTTGGTTTGCATCAAAAACTTTAGCCTTATTGGAATCACCCTTAAGAATACCGGTACCAAATTTAAAGTTAGATTCAGAAATGAATTCTCTGAACCATTTGAAATTGAAACTGGACTTTCACAGGGAGATGGACTCTCACCATTATTGTTTAATCATGCGAGAATGGACTAATGGAATATATCAACCACACATCAAGATTGGCAAAGATATAAAACTAAATTGCTTACCATTTGCAGATGATCTTGCACTACTTGCAAGAGAAGAAGTTAAATTTCAACTAGAAGAACTTGAAAGCATAGTAAAAAAAAAGGTGGATTACAATTTCTTATGAGAAATCAGAAATAACGCCAACCTTCAACTTTAAAGCACCAGCTATTCTATTAAACAATAACAAACAATTAAAATTGTAAATAAATTTAAATACGATATCTTGGTGAAATTCTCACTTGGAACTCCAATGAAAAATCGTCAATAGAAAGTAGAACATCTAATTTGAAAAATGCACAACGATTTACTATGCTAAATGCTAAATTTCTACTTTACTGTTTCGTCGTTAAGCCTGAAGCGACTTACGCTTGTGAAACACTATTTAAATTTAACACCAAATCAACGACAGATCAACTGCAGAAGGTTGACAAAAGGATAATCAGAACAATCATTAATAAAAATCACCAGGTGGATGGACAATGGAGATTGTTGCCTAATGCAGTTGTCTACTAGGAAAGTGATTCAATAATTGACACGATGAGAAAAAAGAAAATTGCCTTTTTCTATCATTTATTGAGATTACATGACAACAAACTACTAAAACAACTATTTAACTACTTTTGGAAAAGTAAAACAAATTTATGAAATTTATGGCCAGCTTACAGTAGTTGCATAGTCTGTATACTGTAGTTTTTGCCTACTGTGTGCAAAGTTACAAGATCGGTTCCAACAGTCGAGTTGAATTTGAGGGTCCTTGACTACAAGATACCCATGTCAGTAGATATACCAGTATGTTAAAATTCTGGCACTCCTAGTGTGTAAAACACCACCAGTTAGTTGAAAACAACAAATTTAGCAAATAAGCTTGAGTTTTATCGTGATATCACTTCCCTTTAGTTGGTACTACAAGCTTGTTAATGCTTCATTAGCAGAATGTCTATGTGTGTCATCTGTTGCAGTAAAAGACAATATAAGGTTAATTTAGGAGGCCTAACTGTGTTTTATAAATACTCAGTAGACTTCTCTTGGTCAGAAAAAAAAAAAAGAGAGAATTTAAAACAAATGAAGAAAGCACCATGTAGATGGTACGTGGAGAAGATCACAACATGACTTGTAATCTTTAACTATAAAATTGGAATCTGTCATTCTGTTGGTTTATTTATAACTTGATAACAGACTTCCCTGAAACTGTGAACCCAGGGCACAATTTAGGTTATATTTTGGATCCATATGATAGAGGGGTCATGGGGATGAATATTCATTTTTATCTCATTTGCTGTATGGTATGCAATATCAAAGGTATCTTTGAGTTGAAATTAGCAAAAATATTTATTTTTAGATATCTTCTATTTTATGGGGGAGGGGGGTAAAGAGGGGATTGAGTTCAGGAAATTATTTCCCATAGTTATAATAATTGGAGGATCTATAATTGAGGGGGCCAGGGGGATGATAATTCATTTACATCTAATATACCCATGCAATATGTCCTTGGTTGGTTCCTCAGTTTAGGGGCTGCTACAACGCGGTACTTTGGGTGTGTGTAGAATCTGTCTGATAACCGGTGTTAATTGTGATGGCTGTATTTGTGTGTGTGTGTGTAGTTGTAATTCAGACGAGGATTGGGAAGGATGCGGTAGTGGCCTTAATTTAGGAACCATCCCAGCATTCACCTGGACTAGAAGTGGGAAACCTCGGAAAACCAGGTCCAAAATGGCTGAGGTGGGAATCTAACCTGCCTCTTCTCAGTTTTGTCTCAGATCACAATTAAATTTCTTGGCAGAGGTGCCTAGAGTGCTAGCCACTAAGCAATGAGGTGGACTGTTTTACAGAGGAGGACCAATGTGTGTTACATGGTGGCCCCTACTCCTGGAAAACCTGGAAATCCTGGAAAACTCCTGGATTTTTAATAGGTCTGGAAAACTCCTGGAAATTGACGAAAAATTTGAAAACTCCTGGAAAATAGCCACTGATAATTAATTATAAAAATCTTTCCATCCACTGCTAAAATTCCCAGTCCGCTCTTAGTCCTGGACATCATGATATCGCCGATGGGATAGCAAGGGCCATCTAGCGGTCGCACTGCAAACCCTGTTTATTTTTAACCGGAAATTTACGCGCCGTGTTTTATCTTAAATATTACTCCCGCTGCGGTTTTGGGTGAGCACTCTATCGTTAACGAAAGAAATTTCCTCAGGCTACCTGTTTCTGTGTGGGAGAGCACGCGATAGTATTTTTGTAAAACATATTGAGTATAGACTTAAGTCTGGAAAAATGAGAATTACTCCTGGAAAATTCCTGGAAAACTCCTGGAAAATCATTGACCGATTTGGGTGGCCACCATGGTGTTATTTCCTGTAGCTTTAACAATCACTTCCTTAATGATGGACTTATCCCAGGAGCAAAATTTTTGCATATTTACAAGGTTTAATAATTTGCAAAGGGGAGTAGGGGGCTGAATATTCATTTTCATTAAATATACTATACCTTGGATAGGTAATTTCAAAGGTTTTTTGAGTTGAAATTTGGAAAACTATATATTTTTTTTATGTTCCTACTACTTTATAGGGGCAGGCGTTGAGGTGGGCCAATGTGTGTATTTAGTTCAGGAAATAATTTCCCAATTTTTCCTGATACTTTATGGATTGCTTTATATTCACCCAGAGGGCAATATAGGCTATAATCCAGATCTTGCACAGTAACCAATAAAGAATTTTTATAATGTACAAGTATATTCATTGTGGCATAATATTTAACCAAGGAAAAGTTTTTGAGTTAACCTGTGTAAATGAGGGAAATATAAAGTGGGGAATTGAGCATACAGGGGGTTCTACTGTTAATTTTCACCTAATTCACTCGTATGGTAGACCACCTCATGGTGTAATGGCTAGCATTCTTGGCTGTCACTCTGGAGTTCCAAGTTTGATTCTCAGCTCTGCCAAGAAATTTAATTTTGGTTTGAGAGCTGTAACGGGGTCCACTCAGTCTCGTGAGGCAAAACTTAGAAGAGGTAGGTTCTATTCCCACCTCAGCCATCCTAGAAGTGGTTTTCCATAGTTTCCCACTTATACTCCATGGATGGTTCCTTCCCAATCCTGACATGAATTACAAATACACACAATTGTATAGTCATCACAATAACACAGGCTATAAGACATCCTACATACACCCAAATACATGAGGTTAAATGACCATAATGTCCAAGACCCTCAAATAAAACAACAATAACTCGTGTGATAAGTCATATCATAGGTCCTTATAAGTTGAATTTATTAAACATAATCATTAAGTTTCTCTTTTTCCAAAGGGATTGAGGGTGAGGAGTGATATGCATTTTTTTTTTAGATAGATAGATATTTTATTCAATTAATTCCAAAGAGCCATAGGCTCGTACAGAGGAATTGTACAGTAATATGTGTGTTTACACACCAAGGAAGAAAATTCTGAAGGTAACACAAATTGATGAATAAGGACATAGGCCTATTATAAGGTTGATACCATATCTAAGATTGTTTAGACCAAGGTCCCTTAAAATGATAAGCACTTAGGATTTTTAATCTTATACATAACTTATTTGATGTATTAAGATGCATCGAATTTCTCCCACAATACTTCCATAGTTTTCCTCTTAAATACCGACAAAGTTGGTGCACTTTTTACTTCATCAGGAAGTTTATTATATGACTGTGATGCAGAGAACTTGAAACTATTTCTACCATATTTAGAAGAGTGAATGATATATAAGGCTACGTCCTTCGCATGCCTAGTTCCATAAGAATGATTGTCTGAGTTCAAGATGTAGGGAGAGCTATAGAGTATTGTGTTGTGTTTAATCTTGTATATTAGCATAGCTGCTCGGAGTTCTGCACTTATGCTGAGGGGTAGAATTTTACTTTTGATGTACAGATCTTTTACTGGAGTGCAGTAAGGAAGGTTAAATATGTTTCTAATAGCCCTATTCTGAATAGTCATTAAATCATTCAGTGTGGATTTCCTGCAGTGAGCCCAAATAACATTTAACTATTGGAGCTTGCTATGTACAAGTGAATAGTAGATTTGTTTTACAAGGTTTAGGGGAATAAGATACCGAAGTTTCCTTAGGATCCCTACTACAGGTGAGAGTTTCTTAGCAATTCGTTCAACGTGTTCAATCCAGGTCAGGTGTTTGTCGATGATTAGACCTAAATACTTTGCCTGATTAACCTCTTTTATTTCAATATTATTTATATATATTTTGTCATGTGTGATTTCTTTCATGCTTTGTTTTGAAATTACCATGTAATTGGTCTTCTGTAGGTTCATTGTTAATT
The DNA here is from genome assembly GCA_946902985.2 of Meconema thalassinum. NCBI lineage: Eukaryota > Metazoa > Arthropoda > Insecta > Orthoptera > Tettigoniidae > Meconema > Meconema thalassinum. The sequence goes on from OX336388.2 coordinate 1,218,140,756, forward strand.
TATTGGCCTGGAACCATTGTGAGAGAGTATTTATATCTTGTTGCACATTTTGTATGATTTCAATTATGTCTTTCCCAGTGTAGAAGATATTTGTATCATCTGCATACAATTTGATATGCCCTCTCAAATTACATTCCACAATATCATTTATATACATTAAGAATAATGTAGGTCCAAGTATAGATCCTTGTGGAACGCCATGAGTTATATATTTTCCTGAACTTATGCATTTATTCAAAGCTACATGCTGCTTTCTTCCAATAAGGTAGCTTTGGAACCATTTTAGAGCTATACCTCGGACACCAGCATTTTCTAATTTTGACAACAGTATTTTATGATCTACTGTATCAAAGGCTTTTGTGAGATCAATAAATAACCCAACTGCCATATTATTTTTGTCAATAGTTTCTTGTAGCATTGTTATTAGGTCAATAGTTGCTGCCTCAGTACTAGATTTTTCCCTGAATCCATATTGCATATTATGAAAGAATGTATTCTTGTTCAGAAATGAAAGCAATCTTGTTTATACCACTTCTTCCAGAATTTTTGAAACTACCGATATAATAGAAACAGGTCTATAATTATTTGGATTTCTTTTGTCACCACCCTTAAATATAGGAACTACTTTGGCCACTTTTAAGTCATCTGGTATCATGCCAGTAACTAAGGACTCATTAATCATTTCAACCAAGATTTTAATAAATGATTGCATATTGTTTTTAATGAAGTTTGTCTTGATCCTATCTAAGCCACAGCTCTTTTTATTCTTTAAATTTGTGATGATGGACTTGACCTCTGCTTCATCTGTTGGATATAAGTAGAGGGAATTTGACTGCTTGTGGTCCTTACTGAGGATTTCCTTCTGTTCAGGAATAGCTTTTGCTAGACTTCCAGCAATGTTTGTGAAGAACAAGTTAAATGATTCGCATAGCTCTTGATTGTCTGTGATAATTTTGTTGTCTATTTCAAGTGAAGTGCATGTCTCAACTGTTGGTTTTTTGTTGTGTATGATTTCGTTGATAGTCTCCCAAGTTTTATTGGAATTGTTTCCATATGTTCTGAATTTTTCTGAGTAGTAATTTGACTTTAGTCTTCTTTTTAAGTTTGTTACACTATTCCTGCATCTACAGTATTCTTGGTTCATATCATTATTATTTTTGTGAAGGGGATTTTTGAGCTTTGCATGCAGAGTGTCTCGTTGTTTTATAAGTGTAAGGAGTTCAGCTGTGACCCATGGTAAGTAAGTAGTCTGTCTTTTATTGTTAGTTTTGTTTGTTATTTTTCTTTGACTATGCCTGTTCCTTAGATTCAATTGTTTGATGAAAGAGTTATATAGAGAGTTAACAGTACTGTTTGCATCATTATGGGAATCAGCGTTTATAGATATATTAGTTTCAGGAGTGTGTTGCCTATCCCAAGAGTCCTCGTGTGTTGTTGATTTTGTCGAGTTATGTGACTGAGTGTACGTGCTATAATTGGTCTTGGAAATATCAAGAATTAATATACTGTGATCACTAATATCATTGCTGACATTTGATATTTTATAACTTAATTCTGAATTGTTTAGTGACACTTGATCTATTAAGGTAGCTGCAGTGTCACAAAGTCGTGTAGCATATTTAGTGTTGCACTGTTTAAACCCATAGCATGCTATTAGATTTAGATATTTCCTTCTTAATTGATCATTAGCTAGGATATCAATGTTGGTATCTCCGAGGAAGATGCATAATTTATTGTTTATCTGGCTAAGAAAACTTTCAAATGAATTTAAGAAGGGTATGGCATTTCAAATGAATTTAAGAAGGGTATGGCATTGCTTCTATTGGGGTTATATGCTGCAATAATATCAATGCTTTTATATGTTGGCCTAATACTTTTAACATCATCTCTGAATACCTCAATCCACATCAAACTATGATTCATTTCACACTTTCTTTTAACATTCACTTTCCATTTGTGTGATACATAAATACCCAGACCCCCACCAACTTTGTCATCTCTATGAGCAAACACACTTGTGAAATTGTTGAAGTTATAAAAATCTGCCTCATTACTTTTCACCCAGGTTTCTGTAACTACCAATACATCTATCTGGCCTATCATTTGCAAGAGAATTTCAATGTCATCAAGCTTATTCCGAATACTTCTGCTATTAATGTACAAACACCTAACCTCTCCACCTAATTCTAATGAGTTTATGCATGCACTTATATTAATAAGTACATATCTTGCCAGGGCAGTATATAACAAAGTGATATTATGTTATAACCAGGGAACGGATTTATATGTAAATACATATCTCTTTGTGAAGCTAAAATTAATTATATTTTGTATTGTCTTTACAAATCATGGTGTGTGGAGTTAAAAAATTGAGTATTTATTTTCCATATTTTGGAGTTTAGCACATAATGTTCCATATTCTTAGTCATTATGGTCAATACAGTCCATATTTCGGCAAAAAGTATTAAATTCTATTAAATTAGCAGTCCTGTCAATAATGAAGAAACATTTAATATTTTATCTGGGGTGCAACTCATCATCACGCCTGTCCACGCCCGAGTTGATTAGGTAAGGTGATAAACGGCGTGGTGACAGAGAGATGAGTTAACCAGGAAGAGGTGAGATCAGCTGAGCATCAGAATCACACATAACATGGACTATGTCTGTCCCATAATTTTGTTGCTCAGGAAATCCCATTCATCGACAATAAGCCAGTAGTTTCCGGATTATTTCGTAATTCGGGCATTCCCCTTGATGGTGCAATACCTCCATCTACTGTAGTTCCTACCAGTGATTCACAGTTTGAATTAGCAGTGAGACGGATCGTAGTGTTCTTGTACGTACCACTATGTCTACCAGTGCAGTGTTTTCAGTTGCCTATTGACTTTCATTGAAGACATTAACATTGTTACAAGATGCCTAAAGTAGCACAGTCAACCAGTTTAAAATTAAAAAGTTACATAACTGAATTTAAAGAAGATGGTTTATCAACTGACAGTAAGGTATTATTGATGTGTAACATCTTTCCACTCCGTTGGTGGATATTTGTGGGAGTGATTTTGAAAAATGGGACGGAAGTGGATCGGACGATCCAGCTGGCAGTGGTGGATCGAACGGAAGTGTGTAAGATGCACTGCCAGCTGGATCTCGTTGCTGAACACTTTCATTCTGATGGTAAACGCTCATGCGACTCTGGTGTCAAGTGATTGAAACAAAGCACATGGCACATGTTCGAAGTCTTCGTATCAGTATTTAAATGATAAAATGCTTTAATATCAAACATTGTAAGTAGTCGGCATTGCCGGTATTATGTTTCTGCACAATGGCTATTCAAATATTAACCCACATAAGGGTAATGCAGTCATCAATATAATATAATCGTTGTGGTTTTACGAGAGCTGAGCAAGCCTTCATGAACTATTGCTGAATACATTCTCTTTACTCACTAGAGGGCCTATTCTTAAGGCATTTTAAACTCAATTTCACGCAGGAACATTATCGAAACAAGCAAAATATAAATGAAACTTAATTCCGTGATGCAGTATTATTGGTACGTGAAAATGTCACCATCTTGTACCTAACATTCGTGTGGTCGAAATAGCCGTGGGATTAGCGTCATTGAGTGTGAATCTAGAGATCTCGGGTTCGAATCCCGGAAGGGTTAGATATTTTTGCTACCAGATTATCGTTTTAAACGATATTTATCATATCAATATGACTCATTTTAAAAGAAACCATATGAAATTACGTTTACGTGTTGGTCTGTGAATCAAGAGGTCCGGGAACTGGACAAGCCTTTTATGATCTACTGCTGTGCACTTTGCATTTACTCGCAAGTTGGCCTATTTATAGGGAATTTAAGGTTATGAGCGGTGTCGCGTCTATTAATCTAGTTGATCCATATCGTATTCTTTATTTAGGCTAGTACTGGTGGAAGCTACAAAGCCTCTAATAAAATGAGTACCATATTATAAACTACAATATCTGTAAAACACTCCCTTTTATAATAGATTAATATTTGTGCCAAAAATATTATAAAATACTGGTGTATCAACAATTTGCCGTCCTTGAAATGGTTTTCCGTGGTTTCCCATTTTCAACTCCAGGCAAATGCTGGAACGGTACCTTCTGACAAGCCATGGCCGCCTCCTACCACATCCTTACCCAGTTTCATTCACCATCATTCATTTCATCTCTCATTAACTCCTCTCGTGAGGTTGGCATCAGGAAGGGCATCCGGCCGTAAAAACCTCCATCGCATCTCATCCCCGACCCCGTAGGAAAACGGGAATAATAAGGGGTAGACATACAATACTGGCGTATCAACAATTTCATGTGAAGTTTCTTCTATGTCAGATGTTACACATCATATGCGACTACTGTAAGGCTCGTAAAGTTTTTTTTTTTTGTAATTTGTGTCAATGTTCAGTGGCATCTACTCAAAGGTTCCTGGTGCAACAACACATTTCAACCAGTAAACATCAGACTAACAAACTACGAAATTCCAAGCTGAGGCAGTTGTTTCTGACACAACCATCAACTTCGAGTGTAACGTCCGAGTTCAACACCGATCTCTGCCGACATCCCTCTCTTCAAACTGAATAATCAGTACTTCAGGGAATTCCTCAAGAAATATACTAACCGAACTATCCCAGATGAGTCATCGTTCAGAAAAACCTATGTTTCAGCCATATACGATGAAACTGTTCAGAAGATAAGACAAGAAATTAAAGAAGGTCCGATTTGGGTTCCCATTTACGAGATGACAAGACAAATAAGGTAGGCTAATTGGCAACGTAATCATTGGTTTCTTAAGTGAAGATTATTGTAAATGGATTCTTTTACACTGTGATGTTCTAGAAAAGTGCAATAACAAAACTTTAGCAAAACTGTTCAATGAAACTATGGGTATCCTCTGGCCACAGGACGTTCAGTATGATAAAGTGTTACTTTTTATTAGCGATGCCGCTCCTTATATGATAAAAGGCGGAGAAGCATTGTGTGTTGTATATCCAAAAATGACTCATTTAACTTGTGTAGCACATGCCTTTCATCGTGTGGCAGAAGTGGTAAGAGGCAGTTACCCCAAAGTAGATATATTGATTTCCTCAGTGAAAAAAGTTTTTCTCAAAGTCCAAAAATGATTTCATCTTTTGAAAGAAATGTACCCAGAAATTCCATTGCCACCTAAGCCAGTTCTAACTAGGTGGGTTACGTGGCTGCAAGCGGTTGAATACTATGCTGAATATATAGACACCATTAAGAACGTTCTGTTTGCTATGGACTCTGAAGATGCAGCCTCAATTGAAGCTGCGACACAAGTGTGAGGAATGACTTGATTTACATTCAGCATAATTTTTCATGCATCACAAAAAAACACTCAAAAGTTTCCAAAACTCGCATTGTAACGTATTTTTCGTGGGGTTTTATGCAACTGGCATAAGTCAGTAGGAAGCCATTCTATATTTATTTACGCGGCAAATTGTTCAGCCAAGATAATTTTTCATGTTAATTTATTATTATTATTATTAATTTATTATAATTATTATTAAGGTATTTTCGGAGCATTTTATAAAAATTATTAGCATTCAGATAGGTTTTCTATGTCTTAGAAAACGCTATCAAGCAAATTATTACGAACGACGATATCATAGAAAATTATCTGATTACGGAATTTTACGGAGTTTTTGTCAGTTAGGGTATTTGAGAGAGATGACTCACTGGGATTTCAAGTACACGCTGAATCTTGTCGAGGAGCATGACGCAATCTTGGGTCGCAAGGTCTAGAAAAGGCGAATTGTGGAAACGGAAATCGACTTCTCCCTCCCGCGGAGTGTAATGAGGAAGGAGTGGGGATCTAGCGCGTAGGGTGCAGCCAATCAGTGGCGACGACGTAAGCTAGATGTCGGTACCATGGTGGGGGAGCCAACAGGTGCATATATCGTTCGACGCGCCGTGAAACAAGAACAATCTGTGTAGTTCTTGCCGAGTGTGGATATACGCGGGAATCGCTCCGATGTTCCGTGGAAGAGGACTATCTGTGAAATACTTGAGGTGTACGGTCGCAAGTGCGTGTCGCTCCGATGTTCAGTGGAGTTAGCGACGAACTTTTGTAAAACTTGGTTGTACGAGTGTTTGGGTCCGAGGTACGGACCATAGAATTATCTAATCTACCAGAATATCATCAAATTCCGACGGAGATGACGACGTCCAGGAGACTGTGGGAAGCTCACAACATCTTCAAGAACGAGGGAAATGCTTTGGCAATTTCCAGTGGTAAGCGCCAATGACGCAGAAATACGCAATCTCTCATTTTCTTTGTTCTACATTTCATATTTCAGTAACTTCATAGCTTGGAAATAAGAGTAAAATCAATTTATCAGACTCCGTTTTCACGTAATTTTCTATCGGTAATATTCAAATCACAACGCTCCAATTTAAATTTTATACTTATTATTATTAATTTTGCTATTCTTGTTTTATATAATAAATTCATTTCTTTTACAATGCAATCTTTGCTTTCAGTAGGTAGCATTAGATATAGACCAATTCCTTCTCCTGATACAATTGTTTGTTGGGTTAATGATCAAATCATACCACGATCTGAGTGAATAGAGTGTTGAAGGTGTTCTGCCAGAGCTAGACGTTGTTAAATACAAATTTAGATTTCAACATTGCGTTGAGGTCTTGGCGCCCATTAAAACAACATAGCTTAGGCAAAGGTAAACAGTTACATTTCTCACCCAACAGTTAGGAGCTAGCAAAACGTCTCATTTGTACGCTCAACGTGGAGCAAAGTAGATAACGTTTCACTTGTCGCCGACAACTTGGGGCTGAAAACCTAATAACATTTGTGGAAGGAGAAGGGTATATATTTCTGTGCCTGTATTTTGGGGGTTATTTGTCTGTATCAGTGTATATCATTATGGGGGATGAGAAAGAAAGACAGATGAGGTTACGTAGTGGTCATCAACGGGAGAGTGATGATACGAGCAGTATGTCGAGTGATGGTAGTACCGGGATAGCGGAGGTAAATCCCGATACTGAAACAGGGAGTGTAGGCGGCCAACCAGAATTAAAAACTTTACTTCTCGAGTTTATGTATCAGAACAAAGTTAGTAGTGATGCCTTAAATGCAAAGTTAGAACAGAATAACGCTAAATTAGAACAAAACAGTAGGGAAAATAAAGAAAGTACAGAAGCTTTAAATGCAAAGTTAGAACAGAATAACGCTAAACTAGAACAAAACAGTAGGGAAAATAAAGAAAGTACAGAAGCTTTAAATGCAAAGTTAGAACAGAATAACGCTAAACTAGAACAAAACAGTAGGGAAAATAAAGAAAGTACAGAAGCTTTAAATGCAAAGTTAGATCAGAATAACGCTAAACTAGAACAAAACAGTAGGGAAAATAAAGAAAGTACAGAAGCTTTAAATGCAAAATTAGAACAGAATAACGCTAAACTAGAACAAAACAGTAGGGAAAATAAAGAGAGTAATAGGGAATTGAGCGATAGTTTAAACGCCAGATTAGAACAAAACAGTAGGGAAATGAGTGACAAATTCGAACTGATTAGAGGTGAGATCCGGGGGGTGATGGAAGAAAAGGCTAAAGAGATTATTGCAGATGTAGACAGAAAATTAGGAAAAGTACAGGAGGAGTTGGAAATTAGAATCAGTACACAGGCTGAAAATTTAAAAGAACTAGTGCAACTGGAAACACAGCAGGTCAAAAAGCAATTGGGGGGAGAAATTGACAAAATTCAGGTAGCTACTAAAGAGGTTAAGGAACAGCTGGGGGGTAGAATTGAGAAAGTCCACTCACAAGTAGTTGCAGAAGTAAATGATTTAAGAGAGAGTAATAGGGAAAGCATTAGCAAGATTGAGGAGAAACAAGCAAAGCTATATGATAAAGTAGAAGAATCAGAAGGAAACATTAAATTAACAGTAAACAGTATTGAGAGGAAGGCTGAGGAGAAAATCGCAGAATTAGAATTAAAATTAAAAGCTAGGATCAGGCAAGAAAATAGTCAGAATAGGCCAGTTTTGGTGAATAGCACACACAGGGAGGTAGAACTGGGTAAGTTCAGCAATCGACAGGGGTGCCCAATGGAGTTCATGAACACTATAGAAAATAAATTCGGGGAGAGGTTGGAAAATGGTAGTATTGAGTGGTGCCAGGTAGTTGAAATTTTAGAACAAGTGTTTGTGGGGGAAACGAGGAATTGGTTTGCTGTCTACAGAGACAAGTTTACTGATATGAATGATTTTAAAATAAAATTCTGTGAAAAGTTCTGGAATGAGGTTATTCAGTCGCAGCATCGTGAGGGAGTAGTGTGTGGTAAATATAACCCTAAAGGAAGCTCCACCATGACCGAATACTTTTTAGGGCAGGTATTAGTGTGTAAATATCTGGATGGCTTGAAGGAGGAAAGTGATGTGGTAAGGTTGCTACTTAGGCACTTTCCCTATAGGATCAAGGAGGCTGCTTGTATCCAGAATGTAAAGACTATATCACAAGTAGAAAGTTTGTTAAGCACATTTGATGCACTAGGGAGAGGGGGTTATGAGGACAATTTCAATAGGAACCAGGGTAATAATAATAATAGACCTAATGAAGCCAGGCATCAGGAAGTTCAAGGGAACGGTGGCGAAGGGGCCAATGCTCAAAATAGAAATAATAATAATCAGCTAAATCAGAACAGAGGAAATGGCTATGGTAATCAGTATCAAGGGAGGAACAATGATTACAGGGGAAATCAAGGGAGAAACAATGATTTCAGGGGAAATCAAGGGAGAAATTATAATGACAATAATTACAACCAGAATAGGGGTCAAGGAAGAGGACAGCCTAGTGGTAGTAATATACAGCCAAACAATGACAACACAACTCAGAACAACCAGACCAGTGCAGTAGTAACTAGTACTACGGCCAGCTGTAGCGGTTCTTTAAACGCGAACCAGGCTGCGAAGTAAGGTCAGAATCTCAGTCTGTAGCATGCCCTGTCCATACAATTATACAGGAACCCTATGACCTAAATGTAAGAAATGAATTATTACATGAACTAAATGATGAAGGTATTATTCAGGAAGTGGTTAGTAAGAGCCCCATAGTTAAATTTAACGTGTCCGAGGCGTACACAGATGTTTTAATTGATAGTGGTTGTATGAAGAGTTGCATAAGTAGTGCATTTTATGATAAAATGAAAGGAACTGGAGTAAATTTTGAGGAGATGCCAATTAAAAGCACTTTTGTTATCACAGCTGTTGGGAAGAGGTCTAAAGTAATTTCTAAGCAAGTTTTAGTAGACATTAAAATTAATAATCATGTAGAGAAGCAGATTTGCCTTGTAATTCCAAATTTAGTATTCAGTGTTATCTTGGGTTCAGAGTGGCTAAGTAGAGTGTCTGGTAACTTATGTTATGATGTAGGGAGTTTGAAATTTAAATGGGGAGATTCTGAAGTAGAAGTAGCGTTCAATGACCATATTCAGAGGAGTAGTATTGTAGGTGTGATTTGTACTTTAAATGAGATATCGCCAGCCGTAGAGCGGGGTTCTCCATGTTTTGTGGGCAGTGTGATTACGAACGGAAGTCTAGAGGACTCGTTACGTGAGGCTGCATTTCAGGGAAATATAGAGGATGAACAGTGTGTTCGGCTCTATGATGTGTTATTGTGTAATAGGAGAGTTTTTGACGATCGCATTGGTATGGCCAATTGCTATACACATTCATTGAACGTTATTGATAGGTCAGTATTCACAGGACATAGATATCCTGTACCTTTCGCTTATCAGAGTGCAGTTGAGGCACAAATTAATCAGATGCTTGAAGATGGGATTATTGAGCACTCGAACAGTCCATATGTTAATTCTTTGATCACGGTACCCAAGACCGACGGCACTGTTCGTATTTGTTTAGACGCTCGTTTGGTTAACAGTAGAATTAGTTCAGATCAGCTGAAATCTATGTCAATAGAGGAATTAATGCAAACATTTGAGGGGAAGAAGTATTTCACTTGTGTAGATTTGAGTTCCAGTTTTTGGCAAGTGCCACTTATGTACGAAGATAGACCATTTACAGCTTTTAGTCATAAATATAACCTTTATCAATTTTGTAGAACACCTTATGGGTTAAAGAGTAGTTCAGCAGCTTTAATTAGGGCTTTAAACATCGCATTAGGGGATGACACAGGAGAGTTTGTAACCATTTACATAGATGATATGGTAATTAGTTCACGCAGTTTTGAGGAGCATCTATGTCATTTAAATATAGTTTTTCAGAAGTTAGATCAGGCAGGGTTCACTTTGAAGCTGTCTAAGTCGTCATTCTGTCAGTCAGAAGTGACATTTTTAGGTCATAGAGTGTCGAGTAGAGGTGTAACACCAGAGGAAAGTAGGGTTAATAAGATACTTAACGCAGAGGTGCCACAGAATGTTAAACAGTTAAAAACTTACCTGGGAATTTGCAACTTTTTCAGGAGGTTCGTTCTTAAATACTCAGGGTTGGTAGAACCATTCAGGGAATTGCTTAAAAGTGGGACTCGGTGGAGATGGGAGTCTAAGCATGATCAGGCTTTTAGAGCGCTGAAGGAAGGTTTTGAGAAAGCTGTAGTGCTGAAATATCCGTTAAAAGATAAGGAATATGTGGTTATGACAGATGCTTCACATATAGGCATTGCTGGAGTATTATGTCAGAAAGATGATGAGGGTAATCTGTGCATTGTATCTTTAGCCTCGCGAGGACTGACAGCAGCGGAGAAAAGATACACGATTACTGAGTTAGAGCTTTTAGGTATTGTTTTCAGTTTAGGGAAATTTAGAATGTATTTAGTAGGGGGGAAATTTGAGATCCACACAGATCACCATGCATTACTGTATATGAGGACTTGTAAACTCAGTTCTAACAGAGTTAGTAGGTGGATTCTTGCTCTGCAGGAATACGAATTCACAGTAAAATATATTAAAGGTAAAGATAACATTCTTGCAGACATGCTATCGAGGGACACTAATTTATGTAGGGATTATCCTGTGGTTAAAGCAGAGGATGGTATTTTAATATGTGCATGTGTGGACAGTAGCAACAGGGCATCGTTACAGACACTGAGAAATATGCTAGGTATAGCAACGTGATGACGTTCATTTAAAGGGAGCCACTTGCAAGGTTGGAAGCAGGTGACGCAGAAACATTTATAGTTTCCAAACGTATTGGAAAAACAGCATATGTGCTGGAGAATAGTAAGGGAAACAGATTATACGGGACGTATAATATACATAGTCTACGAAAATATGTGTCATAAAGTGAGTGTGTTTAGCTGGCGAGCCAGCCTATCAAATGAGTAAGTGTGGTATTTGGTGCGTGGGAGGATCTGGTCTTAAGGCAGGCGTATCAGAAGTCACACAGGGGGGTAGTATGTAAGTAAATGAGAGTTTTTAAGGTACAGGGAAATATGACGGGATTGTCGGATGCTGTTGAGCACTAAATTGTCTCGATGCACCAAGGCCATTTTGGCAGCGCTGATGGGTTCCCATTTATCTCCAAGAGATGGGGGAGCGCTTGAATAGGGCTTGTTAGCTTAAGGCGTCCACGAGATAAAAGATGGGCCATCAGAATGCGAGACAGTCCTTCATGAAACTCATACATATCAGCACACGTGATTTCTGTTTACGGCCTCGCCATGTAAGATTTGTAAGTGTGTAATTTAAGATAATTTGTACAATGGTATTATGTGTGTGAGGAGAAATGGTCTGTGTTGAGAACTAGTATTAAGTAGAATATGGTTAACGGGAACTTAACAAGACAGGGCGATTACGGCACAGAAATGTTTGGTGTTATATGTAATGCGCATTTACTGTTTTTTTTTTTTCAGAAGTCAATATTCATTTAATCAACTTTAAAGAGAGATTAAGTATTATGGTCACGAGGCGCTGCCACAATAGTGTGATCGTGTGCTCAGTGATAAGTGAGATTAAATTTCACCATAAGGAGGGGACCTCCAGTGAAATTAGGGAGTTCTATGGTGATATAAATATATCAGAACACCTTCAATGCGTGTGATATGACATCATAAATACATAGTGCTCACACATTAATTATGTCTATTTCTCCAACATAGAGAAATTTGAGAGGCGGAAATATCCATGGAACACTAATTTATATGTAAAACATTGGACTGGTTGCAAAGTGCAATCCATAGTGACAACAAACTTTGACGCAAAGTGCGTGAAGAAAAATTATGAGTGTATATATCTGTAATTTAGGGTGATTTCATTTATGTAATATGTATTTTGGATGGGGTTTATTAACGTGTCTGGGATAATCGGATAATGGACCGTCGTCACGGTAAATCATCCGATGATCCGAGGCGAATATGTAACGTATTTTTCGTGGGGTTTTATGCAACTGGCATAAGTCAGTAGGAAGCCATTCTATATTTATTTACGCGGCAAATTGTTCAGCCAAGATAATTTTTCATGTTAATTTATTATTATTATTATTAATTTATTATAATTATTATTAAGGTATTTTCGGAGCATTTTATAAAAATTATTAGCATTCAGATAGGTTTTCTATGTCTTAGAAAACGCTATCAAGCAAATTATTACGAACGACGATATCATAGAAAATTATCTGATTACGGAATTTTACGGAGTTTTTGTCAGTTAGGGTATTTGAGAGAGATGACTCACTGGGATTTCAAGTACACGCTGAATCTTGTCGAGGAGCATGACGCAATCTTGGGTCGCAAGGTCTAGAAAAGGCGAATTGTGGAAACGGAAATCGACTTCTCCCTCCCGCGGAGTGTAATGAGGAAGGAGTGGGGATCTAGCGCGTAGGGTGCAGCCAATCAGTGGCGACGACGTAAGCTAGATGTCGGTACCATGGTGGGGGAGCCAACAGGTGCATATATCGTTCGACGCGCCGTGAAACAAGAACAATCTGTGTAGTTCTTGCCGAGTGTGGATATACGCGGGAATCGCTCCGATGTTCCGTGGAAGAGGACTATCTGTGAAATACTTGAGGTGTACGGTCGCAAGTGCGTGTCGCTCCGATGTTCAGTGGAGTTAGCGACGAACTTTTGTAAAACTTGGTTGTACGAGTGTTTGGGTCCGAGGTACGGACCATAGAATTATCTAATCTACCAGAATATCATCAAATTCCGACGGAGATGACGACGTCCAGGAGACTGTGGGAAGCTCACAACATCTTCAAGAACGAGGGAAATGCTTTGGCAATTTCCAGTGGTAAGCGCCAATGACGCAGAAATACGCAATCTCTCATTTTCTTTGTTCTACATTTCATATTTCAGTAACTTCATAGCTTGGAAATAAGAGTAAAATCAATTTATCAGACTCCGTTTTCACGTAATTTTCTATCGGTAATATTCAAATCACAACGCTCCAATTTAAATTTTATACTTATTATTATTAATTTTGCTATTCTTGTTTTATATAATAAATTCATTTCTTTTACAATGCAATCTTTGCTTTCAGTAGGTAGCATTAGATATAGACCAATTCCTTCTCCTGATACAATTGTTTGTTGGGTTAATGATCAAATCATACCACGATCTGAGTGAATAGAGTGTTGAAGGTGTTCTGCCAGAGCTAGACGTTGTTAAATACAAATTTAGATTTCAACATTGCGTTGAGGTCTTGGCGCCCATTAAAACAACATAGCTTAGGCAAAGGTAAACAGTTACATTTCTCACCCAACAGTTAGGAGCTAGCAAAACGTCTCATTTGTACGCTCAACGTGGAGCAAAGTAGATAACGTTTCAGCATCTCTCACTTTCTGAAAGTTTCGAAATTGTGAATAGAGCTGTGAAACAGATAAATCATGTACAGTTAAAGTTGCAGATGTAGAAAAAATGAAGATGGACACTGTACTTTCAGAGAACCCTGGATATCAAAGAATGGGAAAGGTTGCTGCAATTATGTGTGGAGATTTAAGTGTCAACTTAACGTTGGATTTAACCCCAGCAGATGTTGTAAAGTTTAAATATGCCCCCATTACCTTTTCTGATGTTGAACAAAGTTTCAGTCAATATAAATCGGTACTTAGAGACAATAGGAGAAGATTCACTTTCCAGCACTTAAAAGAACATTTTGTGATCCATTGTTTTGGTAACAGAGATTAAAATATTGCGTGTTCTTCAAAGATCATATTAAAATGAGAAGTACAGCAATATGATTCATGTAGATCTACTTTCTATAGCTTCTTTGAATTTTGATATCGAATAGAATTGATAGTTTTTGTAATTTTAAGTCCATATATAATTCCATATTTCAATAAAAAAAACTAAATATATATGTACATATTTCATGAATTATTAGTACATATAAATCCATTCCCTGGTTATAACTAACCAAGGGAAGAATCTATTTTCTGTTCAGATATGCGGACGTATGTAATGAGGGGGCAGGGGTGAACATGGGAAGTGGGGGACCACACCCAGAATTGCTGGACAAAAGTACTGAGTTTCAGGATTCCTGTCAGTCACTAGTATGTACACACTGGTACTTCACATACCATGTATGATTGATGCCTCTAAGTTTCAAGCAAAAACCATTTACAGTATAGTATAAAAATTTGGGTAGCAAATGAACATATCATGGGGTCTGATTATACTAGTGTTGTCCTATGAGCCATAATTTACTATAATAAAATACACTGAAGTTTGTAACTGTTCAAAGTTTCAAAAATAAAAATTATATTGTTGTTTTGAGAATGGTAATGTGTATATTTTATGTCAATTAACACCAAGTTCAAAATATTTTCTTTGTACCATAGCTATTAATGGAATGCTTTTCAGTCGGTCAACATTAGGTTGGGGTGGAATAACAAATATTTTATCACCTTTACCTAAAAAAATATTATATGAGTTATTTTTATACTTAATTAATACATAAGTGTTATACATATCCACCAAACATAATCTAAGCCTAAGTGAACAGAATCTGATGATGATCGCTTTGACTTTCAAAACACCATCCAATTAAATATTTCTTACAGGTTAGAGTGATAAAATATTTGTTATTCCCCAGCCAATCTAATTGGGCACAATCCTGTTTACCGACTGAAAAGCATTATGTAAATAGAGTACTTAGGCAACACTGAAAAATGGCTCCTAATACTTCAATTGTACCATAACCCTTAAAATACAATGGATAATATAAGTTAAGTCACATAATACCATATGCTTTCCTGATTTTAGTTGCCATTGACCTGATTGTCCAGCACATCAGAGATTTCCTCAATAATCGAGGGAAGGCTGTTGAAGTTCCTCCTCCTTCGCCCATCCAGAGCCCTCGTCGAACTGCCAATGTCGATGGTCATTTCACAAGGCCACATTAGGTAAAAATTACTTAGGCACAAATCTTCATACTCGACATGGACAGTTGTATGGTTTTAATAGGTTTCTTTTATACTTCACTAAGGAAGCAGTTTTAGTGAAAGTGTTTGCCAATTGTTTTATAATGTTTCGTTTATGTCATTTTCAAGTGACTTTTTAGTTTGTGATCGTTTTGAAGCAATATTATATCACTTTTAAGAATAAATATAATACTTAGAACATTGGCTGCTTTTGTTTGCAAGTCTTAGATTACTGAAAAGTTTGGTAGGCAGCTTAATCAGTAGCATGCTTTTCTTCATCAGATGTTTAAAATTCATACTTGCTTTATTTGTATGTAAAAAATACTTTTCACATGTACTGATTTCTTGAAATCATAACAGATGAATTTTCATTTAGCATGTAATGCCAGTTTTACACTTGTTTACGTGAATTTGTGGAACAGTTAAAGAAAGGCATTATATTTGATATTACAGATAGGTTTAATTTGTGATCATTATGTTGCTTCCTTGGCCATTAAATTAAAATAACAGTTGACCTGTTGTGCCATATCTGTTTTCTCATTTTTTTCTCTTTTTTTATAGGTTTTTATATGTTTATTATTATTAACTGCAATTTAGCTCACAATTCTTCACAGAGTTCAGTTTTTAGAGTGTAATTAGTTTGTGAGATGATACTTAAAAGTTCCCAGAATTGTCAAAAAAAATTAACACACTATTTACAGCTATTCTATTTTGGTTTCTTTTGAAGTAGGCCTACCCTTTTGAAGTATCAGTTTTAGTTGTTTCTATGGTTATGCCAGACAGTCATTCTCCCCTATACATTAAAAAGTAAGGTGCTATGACACAACTTATGTTGAGAACTTCTTATAAAATATTTGACATGAATTAAAGGAAACACCCATATATTACTGATCATCCTCTATAATACACCAAAGATCCTAAGTAATGGCTTTATATCCATTTTGGTAGATGAATACCTAAATGTGGAGTATATTCCACATCTCACTTTTTTGAAATTCAAATCAGTTTCCTGATTGTTAGTCATTGAAGTACCGGTAATCCTTTTGGACTGAAAGTCAACTGATTTTAAAAAAAGAAAAAGTTCTTGTAAATTGACCATTGTAATGTTAATACAGTTGAACTTTGTTATAACAACATCCATTTCAGTGACAACTCGGCTATAACGTCACATTTTCTACGGTACGGATGTATTACTCATAAGGAACATTTATGCGTGTACTTACCTCACATAAAGCGTCATTCTCAGCCTCAGTTTGCAATAAGATCTTCCAAGAACCATGTAGACATAAAAGTGAGTAAATAAAATGTTAATTTTCAACTTCACTAGACTGAAAATATCAATCACGGTTTATAACGACACTCGTTTAACAAAACAAAATTAGGGTCCCTTGGATGTTGTTATAACTAAATTCAACTGTGTTGCCAATTTCACATGAAAGCAATAAAGTATGAAAGAATAGGCAAATGCTTACTCACAAATCTATGAATTCTGGGAACTTCTAGGTACCAACTCCTACATTTAGAACTGAGTTATATCTTCAATTATAAAAGCAATAAGTTTATATTTTGTATGCTGTTGCTTCTAATATAAGAACATACAGTAGCTTATAACTTACTCTGTTATTAGACTATTTGATCTTATGGCCTTGAGCTTGTTGCAGTAGTCTTCATGTGATGCAAAAAGTATATGCTTGGGCATTTGAAGATGTTTTAACTGAATTAATCTCAGATTTACAGTAAAAATATTTTATGAATTTTGTGAATAAATGTCCAGAATGTCATTGAAATTCTGTCCTGTCATAAATACTGCCAGAAAATATTAATGTAGTTTCAAAGAAGCTTGTAGTTTAACGTGACCGTTAGTCTCGCAATCATGAGCCACGGGACCTCCTTTTTACGTGGAATCCAGGTGAAGTGTAGTTAGTGTACTTAACCTGTTGAATGTTCGCACCACTCACAACAACCCTTCAAACCTATAGTTAAAATGTTTTTTAAAGGGTCTGAAAAATCTCATTTGTGGAACATTGAGGTGCCATGAGGAACATTTTCATTAAAATATTGTTAAATGAAAAGTAAGAGTTGAAGAACTAGGAACTGATTGGTTTAGTCGTAATGTCCCCTTCCCCCTCAGATTTAGTTTTATTTTTTTGTCAAATTAAGAGCTTTATATTTATTTTAGGAACCAAACCCTTTGGGATTTATTAATATTAATCATCTTCTCATGCTGAAAATGGAATGGCATCACAGGGAATTAGTCAGTGATTGTTGTTTTAGCCTTTTCAGTTACGACCTCCCTGCCAATTTGCAAAGAAAATCACAGAACAATATTTCTTGACCTGACATGTGCTGTGAAACATATCTAGTCAAATTGTAGTAATAGAGGCCATTTTTCACTGTTGCCTAATTCTAATAAAGAAAGCTTTTCAGTCGGTCAACACGAATTGTGCCCAATTACATTAGACGGGAAACAAGTATTTACATACCTACAAGGTAACACACTTTTTTATGTACAAATACCTACTTAATTGGATGACATGTTTCGAACGTCACAAGTTCATCCTCAGATCCTCTTCACTGAGGCTTAACTAGTATGTAATGTTTGGGGTACACTATTTATATTACATAAGTTACGTATATGTAAATAATTGTTACCGCCCAGTCAATACTGTTTATTAGTTGAACAAGTTATTTACTTGTCATCCTTGGAACATGTTTCGACATCTATAACATTTATTGGTGTCTTCATCAGCCAAATAGCATCGGGCAGCACTAAAACATTTGTTAACATTAAGAAAATGAAGATGGTATTGTGATGATGAAAAACATACATAGAAGGAACATACCATGCAGTTAAAAAGTACAGATAAAACATATAAAAAACCACATGAAGAAACAATTTGTTATGGAACGAAGTCAAATAAGGCCTCCAACGGGGCTAATTTAGTTTGTGATCAGTCCAATATTAGATTCTTGAAGATGTTCTGTTCTGTTGCACAAATCACTTATTTTAGTTGTTAAAACACATTCTTTAGTCGTAATTAAAAAGTCGATCTGGATGAACACTTCTGTTGTAGACTTTTAACTGGAGCGGAAACGAAACTTGGAAATTTGTCTATACTTCGACAGGTTAGAGGTAGGCATCATATCAATGGCAAGTTATCACCAGAAAAGGTCCCAATTTAAGACTGAAAAAAAGAAAGCAAAACTAAGTTTATACAATTTTCAAAAGAAAATTATGTATTGCCCGTTGAGCCATTATATATTTAAACACAAATAGTGCTAAATGTTCCGGCATAGCTCAACAAAATGACAGCGTTTCGCCCCGGTGTGCTATTGGGCTCTTCAGTTGGTTAAAGCACACCTCACCAAGACACTGTCAAGTACACACTGGGAAGGCCATTGCAAGACGTATTTGATACATGTGTACCCGCGTCACGAGCAAAGCCAGTGCACTATGGGAGTCGAAACTCCACTCCAAAGCAATTATAACCTTACCTTGGCATTGAATATACAATTTTCAAAAGAAATTATGTATTGCCCGTTGAGCCATTATATATTTAAACACAAATAGTGCTAAATGTTCCGGCATAACTCAACAAAATGACAGCGTTTCGCCCCGGTGTGCTATTGGGCTCTTCAGTTGGTTAAAGCACACCTCACCAAGACACTGTCAAGTACACACTGGGAAGGCCATTGCAAGACCAATAGCACACCGGGGCGAAACGCTGTCATTTTGTTGAGTTATGCCGGAACATTTAGCACTATTTGTGTTTAAATAAAACTAAGTTTAGAAACGGGGGAACCGAGAAATAAAGACATATTAAAGAACCCAAAATACTGACATGTGTGTGTAGGAAACTTACTTGTGTTCAAAGCGGCAAGGTGTCAACAGATCTGTGCTATTGAGACGTGGAGACGTCCTTGCGTGAGACGGCAAGCCGGCTTGCCGCTTTGAACACAAGTTTCCTACACACACATGTCAGTATTTTGGGTTCTTTAATATTTCTCTGTTCCCCCGTTTCTAAACTTAGTTTTCCTTTCTTTTTTTCAGTCTTAAATTGGGACCTTTTCTGGTGATATCTTGCCATTGTGATGATGCCTACCTCTATCCTGTCGAAGTATAGACAAATTTCCAAGTTTTGTTCCCGCTCCAGTTAAAAGTCTGCAACAAAAGTGTTCATCCAGATCGACTTTTTAATTACAACTAAAGAATGTGTTTTAACAACTAAAATAAGTGATTTGTGCAACAGAACAGAACATCTTCAAGAATCTAATATTGGACTGATCACAAACTGAGTTAGCCCCGTTTGAGGCCTTATTTGACTCGGTTCCATAACCAATTGGTTCTTCATGTGTTTTTTTATATATTTTATCTGTACTTTTTAACTGCATGATATGTTCCATTTATGTATGTTTTTCATCATCACAATACCATCTTCATTTTCTTAATGTTAACAAATGTTTTAGTGCTGCCCGATGTTATTTGGCTGATGAAGACACTAATAAATATTATAGGTGTTGAAACATGTACCAAGGATGACAAGTAAATAACTTGTTCAACTAATAAACAGTATTGACTGGGCGGGTAACAATTATTTACATATACGTAATCACAATTGTCAATACGGAACCATGTATGACTCTCAGAGTTCAATATATTACATAAGTTTGTAAAAACTTGTGTAACGTGCCAACTATTTACAGACAGTATAATACGCTTGTATGGTCGTTGCATTATTATTATTATTATTAATGTGGATTAAGTATGTTTCCTATTGTCTATTGAATTGGTATTATGGATAATCTCAGTATTGAAATTGTCTGCCTATTTCGTTATTATTGTTCTAAATCAACCTTTCCTATTTAAACTATTGGTCTAATTGTGTTGCAATTTCTCGTGTGGCGAACACACAGTTAAGAATACACAAATGCACTGAAAGTAATGGAGTGATGTCAACTTATCTGGTGTTTAGAGCTGATCCTTGTGGTCCGGTTCCGCTGCATACCACCAGCGGACTCCAGGGTTGTTGTAAGTGGTGTGAACATTCAACAGGTTAAGTACACTAACTACACTTCACCTGTATTCCCATATGTGCATACAAATTATTTGATGTTCAAGGATCAAGAACATTTATCATTAGTGCCTGGAAGAAACGACTTTACCAAACTTCTCATCATTAGAAAAGAGTTGTTCTTTTCCTTTAATCCAAAGGATTAAAGCTAGTATTTCTAAGTATGGATCAGGAGTGAAAATATTCCATAGAATTGGCATCTTTAGTCTTGAAAATGAAAGTCCACAGCCTGCTTCCAGTCGACCGACCGGGTCAGGGAGTGGAATGAATGCCCCCCATCTAGCGGCAAGGAGATGAAATTCATCCATTTTCTTGCCACAGAACAAACGAAAAAATGTGGTGATCCCAGAGCCTAAAGGTATCTCCAATGCCCTTAAATTTGGCCCTGATATTAGCTGAAAGTATTATGGCAGGATATGAAAGAACATTGCTCAGTTTTAACTCAATTGATAGATTTTATTGTATGAGGATAAGAGGGATTGTATATTTATTAAAGAATATAGGGGATGTATTTTACAGTATATGTTATAGCTTAATTGATTTTATGTTTGTTCTTTTTTTTTCATATACATATTATTTATGAATTGTTATTGTTATTGCTGGGATTGTCCTGATATTAGATAGTGGTTATTATACATACCCTGACTTTTGTTTTTCATGGCAACAACCATGAATTGTTTTCACCAAAAAGGTATTGTAAAAACGAGGAGATCAGAATACAGGGCGATATTGAAATCAAGAGACTGATCAATAGGTAATTACGAAGAGAATCTATAGACTTGCTGCTGCTACCTTGATAGTGCAATTGTGACAGAATATGCTTAATTTCTGTAATGAATTTACACTTTTAATTGATCATGTCTAGCAGTTTTATCATTCGATAATGTTATATTCCTGTGCAGATGCTCATTCCAATAAAAAGTATATACAGACCGTTCTATTTCCCATGTATAATTTTCTTTACATTTATGATCCTTATTGCTAGAAAGAGGAACTGTATTACACAAAGTTATTACAGAAATGCAATAAGAGTCCCAGAAACTTGACAGCTGCTGGAGGTTTGTTTGGGTTTTAAATGTAACTGTTGTAACTGTTGGGAAGGGTTTCAACATATACGTAAGTCTCGTAAATTCCTGAAGAAAATTGCCCTGATATGTTGGAAACGACGTGGGAAAAGTATGTGTCGTGTGGACAAAGCTTCGTCGGATCTCCGGACTCCCGACATCTTTGACGATACCCGGAGTCTCCATCATTGGAGACATCATCACGGACCATCTCACCATTGCCAACCGTATTGGATCGCACTACTCTGATGTATCCTGCTAAGGGAGTTATGATCCTACATGCACTTGCACTGTGCAGGGATACGGCTCCTGGACCGGATAACATACATAATCAAATGTTAAAACATCTGTGTGAATCCAGTATAACACAACTGTTGGTCCTCTTCAATCATATATGGATTGAAGGGGAGTTTCCATTTCAATGGCGAGAGGGGATCGTGATAGCAATTCCCAAGCCTGGAAAGGATCCCAAGCTTGTCAGCAGCTATATTCCCAATTGTCTGACAAATGGCCTATGTAAGCTGCTAGAGAAGATGATAAACCGTCGACTGGTGTGGTTCTTGAAAGAGAGAAGTCTCCTGTCTGAGTACCAGTGTGGATTTCGCTCTAATAGGTCCACCACCGACCATTTGGTGCGACTTGAGAGCGCCATACAGGAGGCTTTTCTCCGAAAACAGCATCTCACTCACTCACTCTCCTGCCACTACAGTCCATGAAGGACCCTGGCCTCTCCTACAGCAGTTGGCCATTCTTTCTTGGTTGCAGCGCATCTCCTCCATCTCCGTATCCCAAGCGTCCGCATATCCTCTCTGACGTCGTCAATCCACCTCTTCCTCGGCCTGGCTTCTTTCTGCCCTCTGGTTAATGGTCGAGTGCCTTCCTAGGATTTCTATCTCCCTCCATTCCTATAACATGCCCCAGGTAACACATCCGTCTCTTCTTTGCCTCGGCAACCAGGCCAATTTCCCCATAGAGCTGATCAACTTCTTGGTTGGTACGAATACTATACACCACTCGCCATCCTCACAAACCGCCCTGAAGATCTTTCTCAGCACCTTACTTTCCCACACCCAGAGCAAATTCTTGTCACGCTCTATGAGCGTCCACATTTCACACCCATACAGTACCACTGGCCGAATTATGACGCGGTATACGGTAAGCTTGAGCCTTCTGGAGAGGGTTGAAGATTTGAGTAGTTCACTAAAGGCATAGAAGCATCTGTTTCCTGCAGCAATTCGTGCTTTTATCTCTATACTGACCTCGTTGTTCTCAGTTACCAGTGACCCTAGGTACTTAAATTCTCCGACCCTCTCATGCCTTCCCTCCTCACATTCCAAGTGACTCACCTCACGGAACCTTTCCTTTTCTATCGTGCTGACCATGTTCTTGGTCTTTTCATTGTTAACTCGTAGCCCTAAATGCCGGGAGTCCTCTCTTATGTGTTGCATTGCCTCCACCAATGTTCTCGAGTTTCTACCAAGTAAGACCACATCATCTGCGAAGACCATGTATTGGAGGGATCTGGTGTAGATGGTTCCTCGTGGCTTCAGTGGTATCCTTCGAAATAATAATAATAATAATGTTATTGGTTTTACGTCCCTTTTAACTACACTGGCTTTTAGAGACGCCGGGGTGCCGGAATTTTGCCCCGAAGGGGATCTTTAACGTGCCAGTAAATCTACGGACACGGCTCCCTCGCATTTGCGCACCCTCAAATGCCAGCAGACTGCGCCAGGATACGAACCTGCAACCTTGGACCCAGCAAGCGAGAACGTTACCCCTGAGCCACGCAGCCAGCCAAGGTATCCTTCGAATGACATGCTCCAGGCATAGATTGAAGAGGGTCGTAGAAAGTGCATCTCCTTGTCTCAGTCCTTTACATACCTCAAACTCTCTTGTTAGCTGTCCCTGGATCTTGACCTTGGCCCTGGTACTGCCTAGTGTCATGCATACCAACTTAATGATCTTCTTTGGTACTCTCATCTCTTTCAATATCACTTGTAGTTTAGACCTATTGGCACTATCATACGCCTCTTTGTAGTCAATATAGAGATGGTGTATGCTGACATAGCGTTCATAACATTTCTCCAAAATTATTTGCAATGACAAGATGTGGTCTAAGGTCGATCTATTGCGCCGAAACCCACACTGATATTCACCTAGTACCCTCTCCGCGTATGTCTCAATCCTCCTTGCCAGCAACTTCGAGAAGATCTTGTATCCAACATTCAAAAGAGAAATCCCTCGGAAGTTACTTGAAATCGTCATGTCATTCTTTTTGTGGATGAGGCGGATTACCGCTGTCTTCCAATCATCTTCGTATTCCCATACTGAATGAATGAGAGTGCACATGCTGTTGTTCACCTCCTCCCCACCATACTTGAAGAGCTCTGCTGGGATGCCATCCTCTCCTAGTGCGCGGTTGTTGCGTATGAGTGAGATTGCCTCATTTACCTCTTCTCGAGTCACATCTGGAACCGTTTCCTCTTCGCCAATGCTGTCCACCTGGTCATCTATTACCTGGTCTCGTAGTTCCCTGGTTCCTCCCTCGTCAGCATTTAGAAGGTTATCGAAATGTTCTGCCCATCTTTCCATTATCCCGTTCACATCTCCAATCAAGTTACCAGCTTTATCCTTGCAAAACAATGTTCTTGGCTGGAACCCTTTTTTTATTTCCCTCGTTCTTTGGAACATAGCCCTCACTTCTTTCTTGGTTTGAATTTCCTCGATCTGCTCTAGCTTTTCTTCTTCCCACTGCCTCTTCTTCCTTCTCAATATCCTCTTCGCCTCCCTCCAGGCTTGTTGGAAGTTCTTAGTACTCGCTCATCTCTGAAGTGTTTTTCTCCCTCGCTGCATTGCGCCTGAGGCCAACTGCTTGACACTCAACATCATACCACTCTGTTCTCTTTGCAGGTTGTCTGAAGCCCATTGTTTCCACTGATGAGTTCTTCAGTGCTTCTTGTATCACCTTCCTCCTTTGGGCCACTGTCGCACCTTGGATTTCCTGCTTCCACTCCTTAAGTTTCTCCCACTACTTCCCTGTAACTTTCTTTCACATCACATTCCTGTTCAGGACCTGTGTATCAAGCTTCTTTGCCATCTTCCCCTGAACCTTTCACACTTTTGAGATCCTTTGTCTGTACTTCATTAACACTAAGTAGTGGTCCGAGTCTACATCTGCTCCTCTCCTAGTCTTAACACCCATGACGTCTGAGGCATGTCTGCGATCGATAAGGACATGGTCGATTTGGTCCTCAGTTGCTCCATCTGGTGTTTTCCATGTAGCCTTACGGATGTTTTTCCGAGGGAAGTACGTACTACTGACTGTCATCTCATGGCCAGTTGCAAAATCTACTAGTCTAAGACCGTTGTCATTGCTTTCAGTGTGAGCACTTTCGTGCCCCATCACTGGTCTCAACGCTTCTTCTCTCCCTACCTTAGCATTCATGTCTCCAAGGACAATCTTGACATCATGTCGTGGAGCAGCCCCTTATTCCGCATCGAGTGAGGCATAATATGCATCCTTCATGTCTTCATCGAAGTCCTCTGTTGGTGCATGACAGCAGAATACTGTCACATTGAACAGGGAAAATTACAGACGCAGGGAACACAGTCTCTCATTCACTGGCTTGAATCCCAGGACTGCTTGCTTCATGTTGCTGTCCACCATGAATCCTGTTCCCAGCTGATTTCTACTGCCACCGTTGTAGAATACAGTCTTACAGTGTAGTCCTTCGAATCCATTATGTCTGTTCCTTTCCAACGCATTTCCTGCAGTGCGGTGACCAATACCTTATAACTCTTCATGACCTCTACTAGATTCCTAAATGCTCCTTCCCGGTGCAGGCTCAACACATTCCACGTTCCAAATATTACATCTCGTTTTCCTTTTTCACGCTTGGTTGTCATCAAGTTATCTGTCCGGCTATCTCTGTAGTGTTGTCTCGTAACTTTTGCTTTTTTTAGCCCTACGCACAACCCCTAACCTGGAGGACCAGAGAACCTTCTGTTAGGGTTACCATGACTTACTTAAGTCCTGTTGTTGGCATCGCTGGAACATAGGGCTTCGACGAAGCATTGCCATCGGACTCGGTTTCGTGCCTTTGCCTTCACTTCTCCCCGCTTCTGCAGCTTCCCTCTCTACTGTCCTCCTCCAAGTTTCCCTTGGTCTTCCTCTTCTGCGATGTCCCTGAGGATTCCAACTCAGGGCTTGCCTCTCTATTGCCGTCTGGTTTTTGCGCAGTGTATGTCAGACCCACTTACACTTGCCTTTAACTGTAAATCAACGGGCTTCTCGTTTGTAAGATTCCATAGTTCTTCATTGGATATTATATTTGGCCAAAACACTCTCAAGATGCTTCGTAAGCATCAGTTTATAAAGGTCTGGATTTTCTTTATGATTGACTTTGTTACTTTCCAAGTCTCACATCCGTATAGCAACACTGATTTTACATTGCTATTGAATATTCGGAGTTTAGTTCGTGTGGAAATCTCATTGATTTTCCAGATAGGATGCAACTGGATAACGGCTGCATTTGCTTTCTTGATCCTACTGCTCACATCCCCCTCTGCTCCTCCTGATTTAGTAACGATGCTACCAAGATACGTAAATTCTTTAACATCCTCTACGTTTCTTCGGTTTATTTGAAACTTCCTATCGCTTGTTACGTTTAGTCTTAGTGATTTGGTCTTCCCTGAATTTACAGTTAACCCTAGCCTTCTTGCCTGCTCCTGTAGATCTTCCAGTTTGGCATTCATGTGCCGAAAGCTTTGTGAGAGGAGGCACACATCATCAGCAAAATCAATATCTTCTAGTTGATCTGTTAAATTCCTACTTACTGCTCTTCTATTACCTACATTTGTTTTCCTCATCACTTCATCTATCACAATTAGGAAGATTGATGGCGAGAGAACACACCCCTGTTTTACACCTCTTCTTACATACATTCATGGATGGTGTCAATTTCCCTTGTTGCATTACTTTGCATGAGTATCTGTTATACCTTTCTTGCATAACTCTGATGACCTTTCCGGAATACCATAATTTGCAATTATTTTCCACATGCTTCTTCTATCCACTGAATCGAAAGCCTTTTCAAAGTCTATTAACACTAGACATAGACTGGCCATAAATTCCATGCTCAGTTCAAGGATAATGTGCAGTGTATTAATCTGATCAACACACGATCGGTTACTGCGAAACCCAGCATGTTCGCTTCTTAGGTGGATTTCAAGGTAGTCCTTCATCCTGTTTAGGATGATTTGTGACAACACTTTGCTAGGACTGTCATGGTGGCTCAGACGCTAGCGCGAGGTTTACCATACCTTAGCCAAAATGATCCCGATTTAAGGCGCCGGATCTTCGCCCTCACCCATCCCCATGAGGGGTGGAATTTGCTGGTTTCGTAGGTAAGCAAGCCTACTAACTTGAGTATTTCCCAAAATTTGCCAGAGATACTTATTCGGCATCAGTATCTACGTTTGGGACTCCTCAACCAGCCATTCACCTTCCCCCATTTCTCCGGGCTTGGGACCAGCACAGAGTTGAGCTGGATTGCTCCCCCTGAGGCTGAGTTCGAAAACAGCATCTAGTCATAGTTTTCTTTGACCTCGAGAAAGCCTACGACACCACATGGCACTACGGGATCCTTTCCACCCTTCTCGAGTGGGGACTCCGTGGTAATTTACCAATCTTTATTGCGAACTTTATGTCCATCCGAATCTTCCGTGTAAGAGTCGGTAGGACAGTATCTCATTATTACACTCAAGAAAATGGAGTTCCTCAGGGTTATGTGCTGAGAGTCACCTTGTTCGCGGTTGCCATAAACGGCATTGTTGCCACCACCGGACCCACAGTAGTTCCATCACTGTATGTAGACGATTTAGCTCTGCATTACAGCTCTGGAAGTAAGGCAATCGTGGAACGGCAATTGCAGCTAGCTATTAACCGGATTAACAGGTGGGCTCACGACCGAGGTTTTCGCTTTTCAGCAGCGAAAACCTCCGTCGTCCATTTTTGTTGGCTCCGGAGGCTACATTGCACCCTGAACTACATCTCAGGGATGCTGCGTTGCCGTTGGTTGACGCTTATCGCTTCCTGGGGCTCCATTTTGACAGCAAATTAACGTGGCAGCACATATACAGCTACTATAAACAGCGTGTCTCGGGAAACTGAACATGCTCAAGTTTTTTAGTGGCACTATGTGCGGGGCTGATTGTGCGGTGCTTCTATGGTTCTACCAAGTCCTCGTCCTGTCCCAGCTAGACGATGGTTCTGCGGCATACGGTTCAGCAAGGTCGGCAACCTTGAAAATGCTGGACAGTGTCCACCATAGTGGCGTTAGGCTGGCTACCGGTGCCTTCCGGACCAGCCCGAATCCCAGCCTACTCGCCGAATCGGGTGTTTCACCTCTAATGCTTTTACCATATGCTGCCAATGTGCGTCAAATGCCAAAACATCCAAGCTATCGAGCTCTCTGCAGTACCCAATACCACCAGAGGTACGCCAACCAGTCTCGTGCCACTTGGCCGGTTGGTATTAGACTCGATAGCTCGTGTACTGAAATAGGAGTGGCTGTAGGTCCCTGTATGATCCGGACACCTGGCAAGGTGCTTCTGAGTCAAGTCCCGAGTCCGGAAATTCGGTTAGATCTATACCGAGGTCATAAGGTGAACATGGATGCCTCCGTTTATCGCAGGCAGTTCCACAGCATACTGTAGTTCACCAATTTCCGGATGCTGGTATTCTATACACGGATGGTTCGAAGGTGACAACAAGGTGGGTTGTGCTTACGTTATTGATGGTGCAAATACCAAAATCTCTTTGCGTGAGGCCTGTAGTGTGTTTACTGCAGAGCTCGTGGCCATCTATGAAGCTCTGCAGTTTGCACTAGTTTTAGGATGCACAAATCCACTTTCTCGTGTGTACCGACTCTTTGAGTTCGTTGCAGTCAATTGCTACATGTTTCCCGCATCGCCCCCTAGTGCAGCGAATCCACGACCTACTAGCCGGGTTGTGCCGCGCTGACACTCGAATCACCTTTCTGTGGCTTCCAAGCCACATGGGAATTGCGGGAAATGAGTTAGCAGATCAAGCTGCAAAAGAGGCGGTATCACTACCACCTCGACCAATGGAGGTACCCACTCCATTACGACGCCATTGTCGCCATTCGCTTGCCAACTGATGGCACTGTTCGACATTTCTTTGCAGGTGGACTGCCCCTATTCGCTTTCAGTTTAACCCCCAAGAAGAAGCTACTCCACAAAAAAACGCGTGATCAGCTGAAACCCTTGGGAGTCAAATTCATCTGGATTCGAAATGGAAACATCTTCGTGAAAATCAGTGAGAATCATCGTACTTCCAAAATTGAAGATGAGAAGGACATTAGTGCAATTGTCGTTCAGTGCTCCTCATCCTAATCATTCTGTCGAATAATCAGCTGTAGCTTTTTGTTTTTTCCATTCCATTTATGGAAATAGGTTATAACACCATATCCGACTATAACCTTGATAATGAAGCTAATAAGGATCAGTTCAGGATCTTATATTTGAATGCCTGCAGCTTAAGAAGTGAAGGAAAATTTGATTATTTTAAGCTAATTATCAGTCAATTGTGTTTCCCTGATGTTATAGGAGTTACAGAAAGCTGGTTTTCAAATGAAGAGGTAAAGTACTACCTGCTAAACAATTATGACCTACTACATATATCCAGGAATGAGATTAGGGGAGGTGGTATTTGCCTCTACACTCATAAAAATTATAGTGCCAAACTAATACATACCATTAACAGTACCACACACAGTGTTCTTGTCTCAAGTCTTAAAGTAAAAAATATGCACGTAAACTTTGTCTTAGCTTATAATCCACATACCACCAATGCACCAAACTTCCTCCCTGATCTGGAGCTTGCCCTTACTAAATGTAACTCTAACAAAGTCATCTTGTTTGGTGACTTTAACTTCAATATACTCAACAAAACAGATCATTATACTGTACAGTACCTGGATATGACACTCAGCAAAGGTTATACATGTATAAATCCCAACCTACCAACTAGGCCTAGCAGTAAGTCTCTTCTTGATCATTTATTTCTGAACTTCAATGCTAACACCAAGGTGGCAAATATAGTTAATGATTTTAGTGACCACAACATCTTAATTTTACATCTGGAATTACCTAGCATTAAAAAAAGAACGGATAATATTGCTACCACTTATAAAAGAATATCATATGATAACGTATATCACTTAATGTTATTAAATCCATTTCAGTTTTTAGCGGATGATACTGTAGAGATGTACTCTGAATTAGCTGATTATGTTAAAAATGCCTGTGCATTGTCATGTACAGAAACTATCATACAACCAAAAAAAAGTAATTTCCCACCTTGGGCTACAGAGGAATTCATTAACTTAACTCACAGAAAAAGTGTCCTATATGCAAAGACACTAAAACCTTGGTGTCATCCACTCACCACAGAAGAGTATAAAAAATGTAATAATAAAGTAACAACACTTCGAAGAGAACTTAAACGAGATTACTTTAGCAATAAGTTAAAAAATAATTATAATAATCCAAGAAAATCGTGGCATATCATAAATGAAGCACTAAATAACAAAACAAAACCAGAGTCTATATCATGTAATAAATTAACAATTGATGGCAAAGATATGATCGAATCAGAGTCGATAGCTAATGAATTTAACAAATTCTTTACAAATATAGGATCCAACCTAAGGCCAGTAGACCCACACAGTCCTAAAACATCTATGATAAACAATGCAGGTAGACTGTATAATTTTACTCCCACATCAAAGGAAGAAGTAATACAAATAATTGATTCTCTAAAATCCAAAAATAACCCAAATGATGATATAAACAGCATGGTACTAAAAAAGTGCAAACAGATACTAGCCAAATCTATCTCAGATTTGATCAATAAGTCTTTGGAAACTGGCATCTTACCAGATCCTTTGAAAATTGGTAAAATAGTTCCTGTTCATAAGAAGGGATCTAAAGATGATCCAAACAACTATAGACCTATAACTATATTGCCTGATCTGTCAAAAATCTTTGAAAAAATTATAAAAAGCAGGCTGGTGAAATTTTTCTTTCAATGCAACTACTTCTTTAAACACCAGTATGGGTTCCAAGACTCTCTAAGTGTACTTGATGCTTTGTTTGATATTGTCACAAATTTAGAGAAATCGCTAGACGAAGGCAATATATCAGCAGGTCTATTTGTGGATCTACAGAAGGCATTTGACACTGTCGATCATAATTTATTATTGTATAAGCTGCATGATGCAGGCGTCCGAGGAGTAGCGCATAGTTGGATCAAAAATTACCTAAGTAACAGATATCAGTATGTACAAATAAACAACGTTAAAAGCGCTCTTACTAAGAGCGTCAGTGGTGTACCACAAGGATCAGTTTTAGGCCCTCTACTTTTCATAATTTATGTGAATGATATCAATAATTGTTTGCTACAGGGCCACTTAACACTATTTGCTGATGATATCAGTTTAATATATAGCGCAAAATCCAAACAAGAACTTGCAACAAAAATAAATGATGATTTAAAAGTCCTGGACAACTGGTGTAAATTAAATGGATTGCTGCCTAGTACAAAAAAGACAAACTATATATATTTCACTAAACCTAGCAACAGCAAAGAAACCATGATTCCTGTAACACTACATAATACAGTAATTGAAAGGGTCTCATCAATAAAATATCTCGGCCTGAATTTTGATGAACATCTGAGCTGGCAAGAACAGATATACAAAGTTAAGCAAAAAATTCTTCCCGCAATAGGAGCAATATACAAATTACAACATGTTCTTCCATCTCATATATTAAAAACACTGTATTACAGTCTAGTACATAACCATATAACATATATGTGCAGTATTTGGGGAAGATGCACTACCACATTATTAAATCAAGTAAGTACTCTCCAGAAAAGGGCAATTAAAGCAGTTTATTCCCTTCCCTTACTTACCCATACAGCAGATCTAGTTCGAATCTCAGGAATCCCCCTTCTAGAAACCTGTATAAAAGTATCTGCTTCTCTGTTCATACATAAAAGTGGAAAACTCTCGTATAAAGGCACAATAAAGTTTCCTCGACAAGGACAAAACAATGAGTATAACACCAGAAATTCCAAGAACCTTGCAATTCCCAGGGTCTACACCTCTAAATACGGCACCAAAAGCATATTTAACCAGGCTATAAAGGATTATAATACTCTCCCAGCACATATAAAGTCAATAAATCCTGTCTTAAAATTCAAAAAAGCCTGCAAACAATTCTTCACAACTACACTCTGATACTACCTAATTTATAAAATTAATAAAACCTTGAATAGTAACTTACTGTCATTATAAAATACTCTGTAACTTTGTTTTTGTATGTTAAATAATATTTAATATTCCTTATTATATAACACTGTATAGTCCTACTATAGGGCCTTGCCCTCAAGGACATCCTCTGTATGAAAATAAATAAAAAAAATAAATAAAATATGTTGGAAACGAGTTCAAAGAAAGTAGACAAGAGACAGACAATAATTGTGAGTTTGTGGACCTCATTGAGTAACATTCTGAGCTGCAAAGAAGTTACTTATGATTCTGTTGGAAAATGTACGGAAACACTTTGAAGTTGCACCATCGATACAGAAGAAAATGCATGAAAGCTGTTTATGCAAGTATTGACGTCCGAAACGGGGGAGGAGCTTACGGTCAGCTGATTCCAATATGGCGGCAAGATAGTGACGAGAAGTAAGCAAGACAGAGATTGGGTGTGCGTTTGTTATGGCTTCTAATTTATGATGGCAAAATACTACATATTTTCTTTCATTGATAGAAATATTTTTATAATCAATTTAAATGCAGTGCTTAATTACTACCAGTTAAAAATATTCCCCACATGTAGATAGTTAATTTACTGTCTGCTGTTACATACAGGGTGAACGCAAAATGCCGCACTTGAAAGTCGGCATGCGATTCCTCATCCAATTGCAAGACAAAAGTTTATATAGCAAAATCGGATCGGGTGCTGTTTAAAACCACAAGTATGAAAGCGAGGACCTGGCAACACTGTCACATACTGAAACGCATCGGAATGTACAGAGAAATGTGTATCATCCCGCAACACCGTACTATTCGTCGCAGCTCACTGAGTAAACTGTTGGGTTATCAAACCCACATGCACCATCGAGCTATGGTTCAAATCTACGATTTTTTTTTTAGTGTTACGTCAGTTCCCGTCGTCGTTTAACTGCGTTTGTAAGCATGACATCACATCATTTTGTCACATGACATTGTGAGTCACCTGTTGCGTAGTGGTCAGCGTGATTAGCTACCACCCCGGAGGTCCGCGGTTCGATTCCTGGCTCTGCCACGAAATTTGAAAAGTGGTCTGAGGACTGGTACGGGGTCTACTCAGCCTCGGGTGGTCCAAATGAGTAGAGGGGCTTGATTCCCACCTCAGCCATCCTCGAAGTGGTTTTCCGTGGTATCCCACTTCGTCTTTGGGCAAATGCCGGGATGGTACCTACCCTAAGGCCATGGCCGCCTCCTTCCCCTTTCCTTGCCTAACCCTCCCACAGTTCCCATCCCTTCATCAGGCCCCCGTTCACTTTGCAGGTGAGGCCGCCTGGGCAAAGTGCTAGTCACACTCCCCAGTTGTATCCCAGACTCCGAGTCCCAAGCTCCAGGACACTGCCCTCAGTGGCGGCAATGGTGGGATCCTCGCTTAGTCCGTAAAACGATAACGGAAAAAAGAACGCACAGTGTGACCCATTAAACGTCATGCAGGAGTCGCATGCATTGCACAACCATACAGCTAGACCGCTGGTGGCTCAGCGGTCTAGCTGTATGCCTCTCACCAAGGCGGTCCGGGTTCGATTCTCGGTCAATGCATGTGAGATTTTCGAAGTGAAATGCCATGTCCTGTGGTTCGGATTCCACGTAAAAAGGAGGTCCCGTGGCTCATAATCACAAGATTCACGGTCACGTAAAACTACAATCTTCCTTCCTTCCTTCCAACCATAACTGGTCCTGTCAAGTTCATGTAGGATGGCTTCATGATGGAGTTCACAGATGGTGAATAATGTCGATGTGCTTTTAGTGTTGGGTGCTGCTCGTGAGTATGCGGCACGGTACCCTCAAAGGCGCCATCCCGATAAGAATGATTTTCGTCGCCTTGAGCAACACCTGTGGGAAACCGGTAATCTTCACCCACAAGTAGTGGACACAGGTCGTCCAAGGACTAGACGTAGCCTACTCCACAAATGGAGGACGCAATTCTTGAAACCGTTCACCAATGACCTCGGCGAAGTACCCGTGATATTGCAAGGCAGTTCCAGGTATCTCCAACACTGGTTATTGACGTGTTGCACGACGAAGAACTGAATCCATATCTTTACACGTTAACTCAACACCAGCGGCCAGAAGACCACATTCAATGAGTACAGTTCTGTGAATTGCATTTGCAATAAGTTAAAGATAACGAATATTTTATCAAGAATGTGCTATGGAGTGACGAATGTAGCTTCACTCGGGAAGGTATTTTCAACCATCACAACAGTCATTATTGGTCTGACCACAACCCACATGTCACCCGTGAACATGGCTTTCAGGCACGCTTTGGCATAAGCCTGTGGGTTAGAATCGTGGGAGGAGTGCTTTTAGGCCCTTACCTATTGCCAGACAAGTTAATTACCCCCCTCTATCGTACGTTCCACTTGGTGTTTGGCGACAGCTATGGTTTCAGCATGATGTTGCACCGCCACACTTTGGAATGACTGTGCGTAACTGTTTAAATGAAGCGTGTTCGGGGAAATGGATTGGTCGTGGAGGTCCAATGTTCTGCCCGCCACGTTCCACGGACCTTAATCCACTAGATTTTTATTTGTGGGGACACTTAAAGGAACAAGTTTATAGTACTCCACCCATGGATGTACAAGACCTATTAGCTTGCGGGCATGCTGCATCGGTAATAGTGGATGCAGGTGTGTTGCATAGGGCCCGGCAAAGTATGCTCCAACGAGTGGCGAAGTGTTTGCAAATGCAAGGAGGTCGCTTTGAACATCTGCTGTGAAGTGAAGGCGTTGCTCGTAAGTGTACGTACCGGCTCTGTGAAGATAAGACTGGACGTCAAATGTACACTATGGAATTATGGTGCGTAGCATAATGGGCAATCTATGTAGGCTACCTACAGTATTGTGCTTCATTGTACCGCATTGGATAGAGACGATGTTACTGTATCCACTAATTATGTTCTATTGGCTTTATTTGTGCCATGGACGAAACAAGGGGTCGTTTACCTCTGTAAGAAGTTCATGATACGTTTGAATGATTAAATACAGGTAACTGTAACGGTAAGACATAGTGTATTGCATAGTGGAGGTGTACATTGGATGCAATTTGATACATTACCTGAAAAAAGAAATGGTGCGAACGCGACTCGAACATCGGCGCGTTCGCACAACCGTCTCACTGAGCTAATGAGACAGCTCCAGCAGAGTGCCGAGTACCTGCGACCAGTTTTTGGCCACGCTGCATGCAGTTATAGCGTTGCCAGAGCCTCGTTTCTTAACACGCATTTCTGTTAAACCTATTGGCAGGACTAGGTTTTGCAAGATAAACTTTTGTCGTGAATTTCGACGAGGAACCGCAAGCCGACCTCCAAGTGCGGCATTTTACGTTCACCCTGTATATGAAGCCTGTACTTGGGAGCCTAGCGGTATCGATGTTTTTATTAATTTCACAATATATATATCTCACATAACACAAAGGATGACTCCCTGATAATAAATTGAATCCAGCAACCCTGAATTTGCATGAATGTTTTGGGTTCAAAGAAGCGTTACTTGGGATGCTCAAATCATACTTCAATATTGCTAATATTGACCTACATACTTGCTGTTCAAAGGCAGGAATATAAATTTATTAATCTCTTGCCACAGGCAAGTTAAAATGGAGGCATCCTCTTTATCAATATATTTAATTAAATATTTAAAATACAGATATTTAACAAAGCTGGCGTCCCCATTTGAACTTGTCATAAGCAAACGGAAGAGATAAAAAACTACGCTTTAAGCCAAATCAAATTCACTCTTCAGCTCGAAATAAACCATAATACCAAATAAAACCTATAAGAAGCACACTCTCCTTACTGTTGTACAACTTTCAAACGAACTATTCGCACTCAAATCTGAAAAACCCTGAAATGGGAACTAATTAAAATTAGAATAGCCTAGGCCGATTAGGTCTCCTGCTACATTACCGCATATGTATACTTAACATCACTATAACTTCCAAATTACGGCTAAGTGACCTATCTGCCTGAGTAGTATAGGTGTTACCGGCCTGGCTGCCTGGGATGATGGGTCACCAAACCGGTGCTTAAAACTAAGATTTTACACATTAATCAACTAAATTCAACAGTAAGGAGATCATAGCCAAAAACAAAATTTAAGCCAAATCATACTTCAATATTGCAAATATTGACCTACATACTTGCTGTTCCAGGGCAAGAAAATAAATTATCTGGCAAATTAAGGCTAGGAACAGCATTTATCTTAAGTTTTCTAACCATTCGGCTATTGTCAATCGGAAGAACCCATAAAAAAAAGTTTACGAAGAGCTGATTACATTCTATGTAGGCCTACGGCACAGAAGTATTAGGCTACAAGTTTATCAGTATTTTTGATGTAGCTAAGTCCCTGTGAATACAAATTAGAGACAATAACTATCAATAATCAACAGTACCGGTGCTTATGCTGTGGTAAGAAGTCGTCTTCACAAGAATGCAGACTGCACACTGTCATGTAACGTGTAACACGTTTTCCAATTGACTGCGCCGAAGCCCATCTTTCTCTCTGAACTTTTTGTACAGGAAAGTAGTGAAGAGATTTCGTACCCGCTTTATACGATTTGCAACCGTATACAGAGCAGTACCTCCTCGAATTTGACAAATTCCTATCTGTTTCCATCACGACGTCAATGCTTCACCATGCTCACCAGTCACTATGTTACAGCTTCAACATTCTACCGCGTGGCTGCGCCATCCAACTTTTCTGACGTCAATAATGATCGTGTGGCCTCCGGAGAGGCCGAGTGCAGGTTTTTCTAGTTGACGCCTGTGGGCGACCTACGCGTCGTAATGAGGATGAAGTGATGATGAAGACGGCACGTACACCCAGTCCCCGAGCCACGGGAATTAACCTCAGGAGATGAAAATCCCTGATGGCTCGGCCGGGAATTGAACCCGGGGCACTTTGGACCTAAGACTAGCGCGCTAACCACTTAGCCATGGAGCCGGACGTTTATGCAGGTTAGGGCATATGTTGCTTGCACAGCAACATACGAGGGGCATACTATATTGTTTTACACTTTATTTTTTTCTACCCAAATGAACTACATTACACATCAGTTGTTACATCCACCTTCTCAACACAATCTCCTTGTAACTTAATGCACTTTTGCCATCAATGTGTCAGTCTCTCCAGACCTTCCTGAAACCATTCTTTTGAAGTGCTGTGTACCCATGCCTTGACAGCTGTGTCCAGTTCTGCAAAACAGCAACCACGCAGGTGATAATCACTTGGTCCCAAGTCGGGAGGGTATGGAAGCAGCGTGAATCTCATTTGATCAATGGCAGCGGTGGTTTCTCGGCTAGTGTGGGAGCGGGCTTTGTCATGTTATGGCACGACGTGAGCGCTTAAGGGTTGCCACATATGCTGCACTGTTAATCGTGGCCCCCAATTCCAGCCAGTCAATGAGGATGATGCCCTTTGTGTTCCAGAACACTGTCGCCATTCACTTGCCAACTGATGGCACTGTTCGATATTTCTTTGGAGGTGGACTGCCCCTATGCTTCCATTGCATCGATTGTTGTTTAGTTTGTGGGTCATGGTATTGGAACCATGTTTCATCACCAGTCACAAGCCTAGCCATGAAGTCGGCTATGACGAGTGCATTCGTTGGCTTCTGTGGGAGTGCTCCTACCAAACAGTGGAACATGACACTAATTACACGTCACCACCTTCAAAAGTGAAATGTGAACCATACCTAGACGTACAATAAATAATGTGTAAAACAATATAGTATGCCTCTCGTACAATGGCTAAGTCAGCCATTACAATGGAAGTTGCAGAAAAGAGGTTGAAGGGACAACCAAGGAAGCGATGGGCCGATACAGTACACAACGACCTGAAGACTGTAAACCTTCATCCAGGTGGCTAAGACTGAAGAAACAGAAGTTAGTGCATCCACACAGCAGACTCTGCCATCACACGGGGACCAACGCAAAGAAATAGAAGAAGCTTTGTTGGAATAACTTATTATTATTTGATGACAAGTAATAGTGTCACATTTCTGGTGGTCAGAACTGAACAGTATGCTACTTGGGTAGTGCCGTCCCGAGAACAGTTGCCCTCATCCCTTCCTGGCCCCTTCTGCCGTTCTCCCCTCACCTACGCAAGCTACTTAACAAATTTCTCCCTGTACTCTTGATTACCCACAGTCGTCAAAGCATTGTGATACCTACTCTCGCAGATCGATACATCACGATGCCTACTCTCGCCAATGACTCTCAGCCGTCGAAGCCTCTTGCTGATTACTGTACTCACAATCGCCAAAACATCACAGTTCCTACTGTTGCTATTAACCTGCAGTCATCAAAACAGAGTTATTCCTACTGTCGCTATTTAATCGTTGACGCCAAAACATCGCAATATCTATTCTTGCAATCACCTGAACATCACGGTACCAACTCTCGCCGATTTGGCCTCCTCGTGGTTGCTAAAAGCATAAGCCCGGTACCAGTGTTTCATTTTATCAGTTTTTCCATTAGTTCTTGTTACTTTTAAATCATTCAACCCAATGGCTAAATATATAATTCCTCATTTGTTTGGGTTGAGTTTTAGTTACTTCATCAACTGCCTTAAATGACAAAAAAGAAAAGTTTTAAATCAGTAATATGTATTGAGTGGATAATTTTGAGCAGGCAGAATTGCCTGCAACAAGTATAATAATGAGGTTGTTATGCAGTGAAGAGCCCACGAGCTTGCTGAGTTGTTTGGTGGATTTAAATTGTATTTAAATTTACATGGCAGTTACTTAAACTTGATATTTATGCTACCTACAAGGGTTTTCACTCAGGAATAAAAACACTGAAGTTCCACCTTTCTGATTGTAATTTAACAAAACTTCAGAAAAATAACATCATTTTAATCACCTCTGTAGGCTTATTACGGTTGTTTGAAGTTTACACCTCTTGTAAAACTCTACCAGCTTGCAGGGATAGCGCCATCTGATATTCATAGTGAGGTAGCTGCCAATGCAAAGAGAACTAAATAGGTTCATATGGTTATGCACCAACAACCCTAAGGTTGATGTCCAGGAGAAACTTCCTCAAGTCTTGCAAACTACAGCAGCTACAGCAAGAAAAGGAATGTCGAATTTCTTGACTCGTGAATAACTGTCTCTGGTCTCAGCCTTTGGAAAGCCTCCAACCTGGTCATGAACAGAACTGGATTGTGTGGAGGGCACTTAATAGTCTTCGTTCTGGAGTTAGATCCAAGCGTAATCTGCAGAAATAGCACTTCTCTGTTGACACCACCAACTGTGACTGCGGAATACTCCAGACCATGGAGCATCTACAGGATTGTTTGTGTTGACCTTCAACTTGTACAGAAGAAGATCTCCTCCTTGCAACATCAAACACTGTTGAGGTTGCACGTTACTGGTCGACCATGGTGTGAATTGTTTTATAGACATTGTGTGTAAATATATATGGTATGTAATTTTGTTAGTACTGTAAAACCTCATTAACCCGGACGTCCGGATAACCCAGACAAGTTTTGAAAGAAAAAGAAATTGTTTAGCGTAGTAAAGGAAAACTTGTTTAACAGACGATAAATTGCTATTCTCAGTAGATACATTACTCTAATTCTCTTGCCAGCAAGCGAGTTCATTGCACTCACCCCACCTGTTGTTGCTACGCAGCAGACTGGTGACAACCCTCTCCTTCCCCTACCTGCGCCTCGCACTTGACATTGACCAAACCACAACGATCCTCAGTTGCACTGCAAGTTCGCGAGTGTTCCTAGCGTCACGGTCGAGGTACAGTATCATTGTGCTGTTTTGTTTGCTCGTTGTCCGCAATGGTGACGACATTTTTAAAAATATCAATGGCTGTTTCGATGTTGATGAAGAAGACATTTGAAAATTGGTTGCAAATCGACAATGACGGAGGTTATAAACCGATTACAGAGGAAGATTTTTGCATCATGCAGAGTTACTGAAAATTAAGAGGATTCAGATAGTGTTGATAAACCAGCTGTGGTTATGACCCACTCAGAAGCAGTAGCAAACATAAAGAAATTGATGGTTTATTTCGAGAGTCAAGCTGAAACATTGCCGAATGTTAAAGCGGATGCAAGATCGCGCTGCTCGTAAGCGATACACTAAATTGAGACAGCAGAAGCTCACTGCCTTTTTTACTACCGACTAGTTTGTAGCTATATTGTGTACAGTGCAAATACATTGGATATTACAGTACATACAGTGTAGGTGTTTTTAGGTGAAATTGTGCCGATAATAATTTCTAAACTCCATTAAAAATATTTTGGTTATGTATATGGTTTTTTTAAATCGTTTTTCCGTCATTCTCTGGATAGAGTAATAAATAGGTTAAAATTAAGTACAATTTTTTCGGGCTTGTAAGCCGTGGTCCAGACCGGATATCTCCCGATGTTTCAGCGGAAACTGCATCCGGCATTTTCAAGGGTTCCGCTCCTTTCCTTGGTCAGCAGTGAAAAGGAAAGGAGCGGAACCCTTGAAAATGCTGGATGCAGTTTCCGGTGAAACGTCGGGAGATATTCTATCTGGACCACGGCCTACAAGCCCG
Organism: Meconema thalassinum; assembly: GCA_946902985.2. NCBI lineage: Eukaryota > Metazoa > Arthropoda > Insecta > Orthoptera > Tettigoniidae > Meconema > Meconema thalassinum. Next base: position 1,218,181,186 of record OX336388.2, read on the forward strand.
AAAAACTTCTACTTAATTATGAACGCCGGCCGTGGAAGCCTAACCTGAAATAGGTTAAAAGTTCCGCCTGATCAATACTTTTCATTAAATATGATCACTGAACCAGAATGAACCTTTTAAGTTCTAAAATTCTCTGGATAACCCAGATTTTCGTTAACCCAGATCGGACCTGGTCCCAGTTGATCCGGGTAAACGAGGTTCTACTGTATAACCATGTCATTTGTTTGCTTCTGACATGGATACAGTCGAGTCTTGATTAACCGAGGTAATGTGAACCGAAGCCACCTCGGATAACCAAATCCTCGGTTAACACAGATACTCGGAAAGAGATTAAGGAAAATTATTAAAAAAAGCAAAGCATATGAATGCAGTGGTACTATTATTGGATTGGCTCAAAACATACAATAAAACTAATTATTTACATAAAAAAGTATACTAAGTACACTACAGTGAATAATGTACTGTACACCCACCTCTAAAATTAGAAATGTTTGATAAAGTCCTTTACAGTCTTCTGCTTGATTGCGCTGCCACGTTTCTTGGCTGCCACACTGCGCAGACGACATAACATAATGATGTCAGCTGGTGTTGTGTCTTCTTAGTTCGCTCCTTACAAGCAAAACTAATGTATTTACACATCCAATTCATGCTCGGTTGACACGGAACCTCAGTCAATCAAGACTCGACTGTATTTACCTCCGTTAACAGTTATTTGGTGTATTTTACTTATTACAGTGCAAGTTGTGTTGCAAGTGTAGTAAAATATGGTTATAGTTTTATAGTTTTGTATTGTAACAGTTCCTTGCATGTAAGGACAATAGTAATTATACTGAACCAATTACCAACACACACAAATCAGACTTTTTAATGCCCATGTGAAAATATGCATGTGAAACATGAAAAGTTTTCAATCCTACTAGCCACCAACTTCAAGTATTCATTAATTGTTTTCTGCGCCAAATTCTGGGTATACGAAGGCCAGATATCCCAAACGAAGAGCTGTGGCAAAGGGCTAACCAACAACCTATTTAATTAAGCCTAAGGGATTTTCATGCTCCAAGCACTCTAAGCCCATAACATTATTAAATTGCTTGATCTTTTGAATGATCTGCATACCATCAAGACAATGTACTATGCATATACGCATATACTGTACATGAAACAGGACTAGTCCCAAGCTATCAGTTTAGGAGATATTCCACTTTAATCCAAAAGGTGGCAATCTTTGAATCTATCTACTGCACTAGACTGGCTGCGTGGCTCAGCGGTAACGTTCTCGCCTGATGTTCCCAAGGTTGCAGGATCAAATCCTGGCGCAGTCAGCTGGCATTTGAAGGTGTGCAAATGTGAGAGAGCTGTGTCAGATTTACTAGCACGTTAAAGATCCCCTTCAGGGCAAAATTCCGGCACCTCTAAAAGTCGCAGTAATTAAAAGAGACGAAAAACCAATAACATTATTATTATCATCTATCGACTGTATTTTGTATGCTTCCATTCTTCTGACAATAAGAAAACCCCAGACTGAGTAACACTGTCACAGGCAAATAGCAACAATCAACATATGGTAATGTAAAATTAAGGTATGTAAGTCGATTTTTCTATTTGATAAACAATATTCAATATCAAATGCAACAGTTTGTTACTTAAATAAAGGTGCAACCCATACAGTTCACAAATAGTATTAATATCGGACAACAGTCCTGTTCATATGCATACACACACACCTGTAATAATGCTTATTTACACTAATTTGGTTTTACACTGTTAAAATTTGAATGTGAACTGCCTGTATATATTTTAGATACTTTTGGAAGTGAGCAGTCTTCTCAATTAGTGAAGCAATATACAGTAGGCCTACCTACTAATATAAGTTCAATTCTTGAAATAACTTTCCCTGTTGACTTGTATACCATAAGGTCAACTAGATGAAATCCTATTTTGCCATAATAACATGAAAACTTATGTGTGTATAATGAGGAGTATAATTTTATAAAAATATATTTTCTTTACCCTGTTGACGGGACCGAATTATGTAAAAGTGAATGGTATGAACAAAGAAGGGTGTGTAAATTTGCCTATAATTACATCTGAGGCTCAATATCTTCCCTTTTCTATTTCTCCAGGTATCACTGATTTATGCAGTATCTTCCATACAGATTAAGTTAGGGATGAAGAGGAAAGAAACGTTTCCTTTAGCAGAGTTTTGATGTTAATGCAGAGTATTGTCTTATTTTCTTAAAACAAAACTGGAAAACTATTAGGCCTTTATATCCTCTTGTGAAGTTTGTGATTTGAGCAGATAAAAGATTCTGATTGAATTTAAAAAAAAATACGATGATGGGTATGGTCTCAAACAAGGCGTGCTTTTCATTGCACAGAATATATGGTTTTAGATCTCAATTAGAAGGATGTAAAGATATTTTACACTTATTGTTCATTGTACAGTTTAGACAGTATGTTATACATGAAAAGAAATGCTTTCAGTGAATTTAGTTTAGTATTTAAGGAAGATCTAATATACACTGACTTAGCAAATGTCATGGGATAGTCATCTAATAGCGTGAGGGGCCTCCTCTGGCCCTGCAGACTGCAGTGAGACGCCGTGGATGTGAGTCGACAAGCCCCTGGTAGTCCTCTGGACACAGCAAACACCAAATCGTTTGCAGAGCGGCCGTCAATGCTGGTCTGTTTATGGGTGCAGGATCCATGACATCCCACATATGCTCGATAGGGGCTCCGGGGTGCCCATGTCAGTCGTTGGACACCATTGTTCCAGTGTCCATCCCTGGTGATGGGGACAAATGCCCGTGTGCGGCCCCGGCTCCCATACCCCATAGAACCCATGTTCCTACGGATTGTCCTCTGGGAGACGTGTCTAGCACGGTCTGTGTTGAATTGAGCCGTGATTTGTTGCACTGTTGCTCTTCTGTCACTATTGACAATCCGTCTCAGATGTCACCGGTCATGGTAATCGAGGGTGGCTGGACGGCCGGGCATTCGTCTGTTGTAGATGGTGACACCCGCATTCAACCATTCACGATACATCCTGGACACGGTTGACCGTGTGAAGCCAAATTCCCACACCACTGCCAAAATCGCACTTCCCATCCATCGGGCACCAACCACCAAACCCCATTCTAACGGTGTCAGCTCACGACGACATTGCATGTTACACCTGACACGTGCACAACCACTTCTCACAAGGTCTCCTATACAACTGCCGCTGGCACAGGGAGCGTGTGGCGTGCAGACAATACACTTGCGCATCAGTGCTCCACACACCCATGACATTTGCTCAGTCAGTGTACTGTACATACACTGGTACATTACTAGTTGGTGCAAATACAAAATAGGGGCCGATAACCTAGATGTTAGGCCCCTTAAAACAACAATTATCATCATCAGCAGCAAATACAAATATATATAAGTTATAGTTGGTAACAGCATGAGAGATAATGAAATGTGTGTTGTAGAGAATTTAAATCTGTCTCATTGAGGATATATCTCCCATCCTCACGGGTAGCACAGAAGATATTATGTTACATAATGTTCTACTTGTTTAGTGGCAAAACTTTTTTTTAAATGTTAAGAGGTGTGTACACAAAGCAGCTATCCTAGTTGCATGTATAAATAAGGAATCTGATTTCCTGGTAACTATTTAAGATGGAGTGTTGCTAAGTTTTTATCTAATAGTTAAGATTGCAATAGCATTAATATTGGACAGAAAAAGACTATATCAAACAGACCAAATGGGAAGATAAACTAGAAGAAATAATGCATTAGTTTCTTTAACAATAAGGAAGAAAAAACGAATGTAGTTAATGATAAAAGAAGTTACTGGGTATCTTGTCTTTTTAGCCTATTTTCATTAATGAATACAATACAATCCGATGAGATCACAGTTTGTCTGTGTGTGCCCCCTCCTAATAACTTCTAAACGGCTGGAGCGATTTCAATGAAACTCGAAAGTCATAATACTATTTCGGCCAACCCCGACCTTGTCCTTCAAATTCTATTACGTCTCACCAATCCAACATGGCGGCTGTGTGAAATATTTCACCGGCATTCTATATTTCCAACACTATTGCTCATATCACCCTGAAATTTTGTACGGTGATAAAGGGCACTACTATACGTTCACCTATGTGACTTTCAAAAACCTCTTAACTACAAAACAAACATGGCGGCCAAGCGAAGTTGAAACATTTAAAGAGACTTTTCTCGCGATTTAACCATCCGAACGCAGTGAAACTTGGTAAAGCAAATGACTATACAAATTGCAATGCACTGACATCTAATTTAGTTCAATTGTTTGCATAACCTCAAGATGGCGGCTGTGCAAAATTTTAAAATTAAGTTTTTATTTCTTGTGTTCTAATCATTCGATCGAAATCAACGTTTGAATAATGAACGTACACAATAATCCTTATCTAATAGTACATAACTCTATGGCCTACATAATTATATTAAAATCCAACATGGCGACCATCCGAAATATTTAGACGGTTCTCAATATCTATTAATATATGACAGCAATCAAACTGAAATTGTGTATGTGTATAGAGGCTATAAACATAAGTTCATCTATGGGGTGTTCAATAACCCGGTAAGCACAAATCCAACATGGTGGCGACACGATATTTGAATATTCAAATGGACGTTTCTGACGATTTAACCATCCGAGAGAAATGAAACTTGGTACGGTATATGCTTATATAAATTTTAATCCACTGGCATCTAATTCATTTAAATTATTTTCATAACCACAAGATGGTGGCTGAGCAAAATTTTAAAATCTCGTTTTCATTTCTTGTCTCCTAATCATGCGATTGAAGTTTGAATAGAACAACTACACAATAATCTTCATGTAATAGTACATAACTCTACGGCCTATATATAAAATCCAACATGGTGAACATCCGAAATATTTAACAGTTCTCAATATCTACGAATCTATTACAGCAATCAAACTGAAAATTTGTATGTTGGTAGAGGCAATTAATATATGAAAATAGGTTATGTAGTTCTTCACGGAACTACTTGTTTCCTCATGAGGATAGAAAGGACCACAGAAGGCATGTACAAAAATTTGGAAATAACTACTTTCAGAACGTATAAATGTTATTTCAAAGGTAGAGGCATTGATAACAATGTACTGTACTTAACCACTGAATACCCAATACATGAAGCAGTATTTTTTATGTTGTCTACGGCATACGGTGATTATAGACTTGCCTACTGTCTATCTCTTTAGACATAATGGACTTTGGCGATAAAAGGTATTGACTGGGTGCAAAATGTCTGATTTTCCACATACGGACAGTATGTTCCATTTAAATGGCTAGTACTTTCTGTAATGTACCATACATGGCCTAATAGCTGAAAGCGTCCATTTGTCATCAATAATGTTGTGAAAATTAATTTCTGGAAAACATGTTTATCTTCAAAAGAGGTAAGATATCTCTTTCATTAGGTCAGTGATCAGAGCAGTGACGTACAATGCCATCCATGTAAATGTCTTGTACTTCCAGGTCAATACACAACCTAATAACTGAAGGCTACTATTTGTAAAAAACAGGATTGGTTGTAAAATATTACCAACACTTTGATTCAAAGTTCATAGACATGCATATATGATACACCACAACCTGAAGATAATTGTCTCGTGACAATGAAACTAGCACCATGACGAATGAAAGAGAGAGATCCTTCTATTCGTCATGCTAGCACAGTTACCAAATAGGTAAGATAACATGACATTGTGAACCAAATATGCTGATGTACATGTTAATTAAAATTGTGGAATATCTTCGGAAACAACTTTTGATTGTATTGTATCTTGTTTGTGGTTCGCAACCCCCGTTTACTTTAGTGGGTGTCATTGTGGTGGCTGTACTCCGTAGTTGTGAGCGTATTTGTAATTCAGGCTAGGATTTGAAAGGAGACGGCCTAGTTCATAAGTTAGGAATTTGCCTGCAGTAGAAATGGAAAACCACTCTAGGACGGCTGAGGTGGGAATTGAATCCATCTTTTATCAGTTCTGCCTTGCAAGGCTGAGTGTATGCTGCAATTAATATCTGATGGCGCAAAACCTCAGCTGCGCACACAACGAATCTCGTATGTGAGCGAGTCCATGTGCTTCAGCGTGATTGACAGGGGAGGAACGTTTACTTCACTTCTTGGTACAGAAGTGTTTGCATCAGCTCTTGGTATCTGTAATTATATTGCGAGTTAAGAGCTCAGGTGACAAAATGTCAATCTCTGAACTTGGTGTGGCGACAGCTGTTGACAAAAGGTTTAGTTTCGCTCCCAGTAGCACACCAATAGTGACCCCCTCCAAGCCCTCAAGTTCACACAGGTCTGCGCCTTCAGGTATTAATTACCCTCTATCCCATTCCATCCCTCAGACCAGATTAAATTTCTTGGCAGAGCAGGGAATTAAATCCAGGACCTCTGGATTTGGAGTTTCAATATGTACCCATAGACCACAGAACGCAGCTTTTATTGTACAGTATATGACAATGTAGCTTGCGGAGTGGACCAATTAAGATTAAGACTAGCATTTAATGAAACTATTATAGTTTAACAATTAAAATGCTCAATTTCATGTTATTAAGAAGCTTGGACTAATATAAGTTGGCTCTTTGTGCACCAAAGTGGTTGAATGTATAATATAAATCTAAGTTAAGCCCCCTGATAAATATCCCACCTAAGTATTCAACCCATTCCCATTGACGGGAAGTTTCCTTGATAATGATAAAAATTCAGCATATTCATATACTTCAGTATTCTTTTAACAAATAAGGCTGAGCTATGCTTGAAGTGTGCAACCTTACATGTTGGTGTGATTTGCTCTTTTGAGGGATGAGAAAAGATGGCAACAATAGTGTATCTTTTTGAATTAATCAACTTTTCCCCTTTCCTTTGGCTCAAAATTGTTATTGTTCATGTTGACTGAACAAGTTAAGATTATAAAAGTCTTTCAGACCTTTCAAACGGCAAATCATTAAATTATATAACAGCTCCTTAGCTCCCTCCAAATCTTCAACTAAACTGTACCTGTAGCATCAAAAATTATCTAACCATTCCCAAATGTTCATGATTATCAGAGCAGCCGCTTGTACTGAAACACTCTCACCTCCTCGCTAGAGTTGATTTAACTTTTACTACCCCCATTAATACAAACCTACAGAATTAACTGCCTTTAAATACAGGCCACAAGTGATTTTAACATATATTTCCCGACTTTGAATGGGCACCAAGGTTGACCTTATGGGTCTTCCTGAATAAAATAGAATAAAATACATAACTGTTGCCCCGACTATGAAACGGCTTATCCCAGGCGTAGGGCATTTGGCATGCGTTTGCTGATGCTACCAGGTTCATCCAAGACAGGAATATAAACACACATGAACTTTTAACAGATAATCTATTGGCTGTACTATACACATATATACATAATATACAACACAAAATACCCTTCATACACTCGTGATTTATACAGTACCTTGCCACTGAATTTAGGCTCTGAGAGCAGCAAACACTTACGGCCATATCAGACCCAGGCATAACAGCCACCTACGTATATACACACTGTACCGTCCGTACACAAAATATCTACACACGTTAGACTGGTTCACTCCACTTTCTCTCTTCTCGAACTGCTCGTTCACGTCTCCATTCTCGCATGACTTTTCGATGAAATGTTTACAACTGATTACCCTTTTAGGCATGGTAAGTTATTACCGACAGCCCATGGTATGGATGAACCCATGAAATGCACGTAGCCTCCAATAGCCCGTAAGAGCTCAGTGGATTGCTAAAGATTAGTCACTGCTCGTTCGTATTACGATACCATGATCAAGTAATAACGACACTAATTTGCAAGTAGACAACGGACTTTCGCTGTAAAAGCAAGAAGACGATCTCTAACTGTTCGTTACGGAAACCATGTCACGTAAAACGACCCTGGGCGCTAGTAGATCAGTGTTCTGCCAATAAAGCAATAAGACCACCTCGGAACACCAGACACGCCATTATAAGCCCTGGCGTAGGGATACATAACCCCAAGTTTCTGCCGGAACTAAATCGTGCGTGGCCCGCTCCTAGCGGAACATCCGTGTCAACACATGAACATCAGACAGTCAAAATCCACACTGACGTCACACAGTAGTTTTCCACTTGAAGTTCATGGGAGTTCATGCTATAAATAGCCTAGGTATTCCCTCACAAGCCGAATTACTGCCTGTCTTTTCCGGGTATGTAACACATCCAGCACTCGAAAATACCAATTCATTGTACCTTTATAGTACAGCCACGAATCTAACATTTAACATTACTAGGTCAAAATAAAGCCATTAACCCCAAACCAAAATGAAATAATGCTTCTACTTAATACAGTCATATATATCCTATTTTCCCAAAACGTAATAAATCGCAAAACCCCGTATTTTATAATATCAAATATCCAAAAACCGATAATTAATAAACAGTGATCCTAGTTGGTCCGGACCATCCAAAGATGAATCCGTCCACAAAAACACACACAGTCACAATAAAAATCACCTCTGCAACCCCACGTTAACCCAATATAATAAGATACGAATAAAATACCCCAAACTAACTGCACAAGGCAGAAAACCCGAGGGTGAGCTACTGTAACTGAATAAATTCCGTTACAGACGCCCCCACAAGGATCAATCTCTAAACTACAAGGCTATAGATTTATCCTTGTCCCTCACACAAATACACTAGTACTCCTGTCTTGTCATCGTGAGCAAGATCTCTAGGTGACATATAGCTTGAGGTAAGCAACGTTATATGTACCTAGGACCTTGTCATCGTTGGTAATCAAGCTGTAGGCACATGCACCTACCCTGCGGTCTCTAGCAAATGGACCAGAATGAAAAACCTCAAGAATGCAACTCTGCTCTACCGACAGCAGATACTCAGCTCGCAACAACACCAGATCACCTATCTTAATTTTTACCCCCTCCCTTCCCTGCTGTTTCAAAAGTATTTTACCTACAACTACAATAATCCTCAATTTATTTAATCTCTTAGGGTACAGCTTTCCCTGTTGAAAATCCCAAAATCCTGCGAGACACACAAAAAGAAATCCTTCCTGCAAACTACTAACTGCCACGCCCTCCAAACATAACCTAATGGTACCATCCCGCATGGTCACCACCACCAGAAGACTAAGAGACTGACTGTTACTAATCTCAAATATAACCTCATACAGCATCTGACCAATCACCTCAACAACACCCTCCATGTAAGAGTGAGCTATATGGTACCTAGGACCGCTCAAGCTAGACCTATCTGCGATATCAAAACTCTGCCCGTAGCCGTGAGTACATCCAGGTTTCTCCGAGAACACCACTCTGTGTTCCCTCAGAACGTCAAACACCTCTGACTTCTGACCCTCGTCCAACATGGTATCTTTAACAACTGCCTCCACACAGTGATCAACATCACACAACTTACTATCATCTCTCATGACCCAGAAACAACAGTGATCAACATCACTCGACACACGATCATCTCTCATGACCCAGAAACAACAGTGATCCACATCACTCAACACATGATCATCTCGCATGACCCAGAAACAACAGTGATCCACACCACTCAACACATGATCATCTCTCATGACCAAAATACAACTTGATACCATGCCGACACCTAATACTTTCTCCTCAGAAACCTCTTTAATCACCTGAATGCATCCAACGACACTAACAAAATCTCTACCACCAACTTGATAACCTAACCCAATCCTGTTGCTCACTCCACCCAAACTTCACTTGCGCCTTACTGTTATCTAATTTACAGCTCTGGTCTCCTAACCTATCAGATCCTACATTGATATTATACTCTACATTATGTTTTTCTTCCAGAGCGTGAGCAGGAATACTATGCAAGGACTCTCCCCCTGCTCCATATAGTGAGTCCTGGCGAAGTTTAAACTCCCTGGCCTATTGCTTCTCTCAACCTGCCTTTCCATGGCACGCCCCCTATTTGCCTGCTCTACCTCACGTGGTCTGTTCCCCGGTTGAATGTTTTTCCCGTACCCCTGACACTCATTGTTATTTCTTCCTTTCCCATGATCTTCATACCACATGTACCTATCTCCTCTACCTGGATCCCAGTTCTTCTCTCTCCCCTGATTATAATTTCCTTCCCTTTGATTACGCCCATTTCTCTGACGTTGCCTACCTGTTTTTCTCAAGGTACCTAACCTCCCAAGTGACCTCTCTATACCTGTAATAGCGACTATCTCCTGCACGCACACTGCAGTCCTAATGTCATCAGAGAAATTACATACTAACTTCGTAACAAGATTTTCACTCCCTCCTAGTCCCAAATGTTGACCACGTAGACTTCCACCTACAGTATCTTTCTCCATACTAGTCACCTTCTCGCTAACCTGGCTAATATTCTCATCTACCTTCTGCATACCATTCCCTAGCAAACTAATCTCGACTCGCTCATCCATCTCCGCTACCTCACCCCTCTCCTCACTAACTTCAGCACTCTCAAGCATCTCCACTCTCCCAGCACTCTCCCCACTAACTTCAGCACTCTCATCCTTCTCCACTCTCCCAGCACTCGCATCTCTAAACACAACGTTCTCTTCCACGATGCCTACAATTTCCTCTTTCTGCTCTCCCAACCTATCTACCCTGGGAAATTTCTGGCTAGTCAAAAGTGCCTGGCTAGAAATCTCCCCTGGCAACATCATTTGTTGAGCATCCAACTTATCTACTTCAGAGTCTACGCTCTCTTCCTGAACAGCAATCTGATTACCTAGCTTAGTTTCCAGATTAGTGTCTTCTACACTGACTTCACTAACCTGGCTGTCTAGGCTAATCACATCAAGCTTTTCCGACAAATGCTCTGTGACCTCGTCAAGCTTCTCTGACAAATGCTCCTCCACACTATTCAGCTGACTAGTTATTCCCCCCCCCCCCCATCCTATTCACCCTCTCCTCCATACCATTCATCCGACTGATTATCCTCTCCTCCATCCCTACAGACTTGTCGCTAAGATACACGAGCCTCCTCAACATGTCCATCATACTTAATTCATTTTCCCCCTGCCCTGGCAAATCTCCCCTGACTCTACTGTTTTCCCCTATCCCTATAGCAAATTGCCAATCAGCCCCTGCCTGATTCTGCCGCTCACCAGCACCGTCCCCCAACAAAGCAGAATTGCATCCTGGCTCTAACGTAGCCATCCCTAATTGAAATATGTAAAATTACGAAAATATGCCTACAGTTTAATTCCTGTGTTCTGGTACACATCAGCATGTCTAAGGCCTCACGTTGGGCTGTCACTGAAACACTCTCACCTCCTCGCTAGAGTTGATTTAACTTTTACTACCCCCATTAATACAAACCTACAGAATTAACTGCCTTTAAATACGGGCCACAAGTGATTTTAACATATATTTCCCGACTTTGAATGGGCACCAAGGTTGACCTTATGGGTCTTCCTGAATAAAATAGAATAAAATACATAACTGTTGCCCCGACTATGAAACGGCTTATCCCAGGCGTAGGGCATTTGGCATGCGTTTGCTGATGCTACCGGGTTCATCCAAGACAGGAATATAAACACACATGAACTTTAAACAGATAATCTATTGGCTGTACTACACACATATATACATAATATACAACACAAAATACCCTTCATACACTCGTGATTTATACAGTACCTTGCCACTGAATTTAGGCTCTGAGAGCAGCAAACACTTACGGCCATATCAGACCCAGGCATAACAGCCACCTACGTATATACACACTGTACCGTCCGTACACAAAATATCTACACACGTTAGACTGGTTCACTCCACTTTCTTTCTTCTCGAACTGCTCGTTCACGTCTCCATTCTCGCATGACTTTTCGATGAAATGTTTACGACTGATTACCCTTTTAGGCATGGTAAGTTATTACCGACAGCCCATGGTATGGATGGACCCATGAAATGCACGTAGCCTCCAATAGCCCGTAAGAGCTCAGTGGATTGCTAAAGATTAGTCACTGCTCGTTCGTATTACGATACCATGATCAAGTAATAACGACACTAATTTGCAAGTAGACAACGGACTTTCGCTGTAAAAGCAAGAAGACGATCTCTAACTGTTCGTTACGGAAATCATGGCACATAAAACGACCCTGGGCGCTAGTAGATCAGTGTTCTGCCAATAAAGCAATAAGACCACCTCGGAACACCAGACACGCCATTATATGCCCTGGCGTAGGGATACATAACCCCAAGTTTCTGCCGGAACTAAATCGTGCGTGGCCCGCTCCTAGCGGAACATCCGTGTCAACACATGAACATCAGACAGTCGAAATCCACACTGACGTCACACAGTAGTTTTCCACTTTAAGTTCATGGGAGTTCATGCTATAAATAGCCTAGGTATTCCCTCACAAGCCGAATTACTGCCTGTCTTTTCCGGGTATGTAACACATCCAGCACTCGAAAATACCAATTCAGTGTACCTTTATAGTACAGCCACGAATCTAACATTTAACATTACTAGGTCAAAATAAAGCCATTAACCCCAAACCAAAATGAAATAATGCTTCTATTTAATACAGTCATATATATCCTATTTTCCCAAAACGTAATAAATCGCAAAACCCCATATTTTATAATATCAATATCCAAAAACCGATAATTAATAAACAGTAATCCTAGTTGGTCCGGACCATCCAAAGATGAATCCGTCCACAAAAACACACACAGTCACAATAAAAATCACCTCTGCAACCCCACGTTAACCCAATATAATAAGATACGAATAAAATACCCCAAACTAACTGCACAAGGCAGAAAACCCGAGGGTGAGCTACTGTAACTGAATAAATTCCGTTACAGTACGTTAGTCCCCGTCAAACAATTTGGACGCCAAGCCCTCCTCTCTGGCCCCTGGCGGAACATCTGAGCATAAGTATTATTGAGATACTTATATAGATTTCCATTTAATCAAGCTTGATGCATGTCAGTGTTGTACAGGCTAGATGCGACGCAGTTTTGGCAGGGGTTATCATCTTTATTCCACATTAAAGTTCCCCCAGCCTCAATTTTTAAAGCAATTTTTGATTTTTCATGAAATAGGCCTATATAGATAGTTCAAAATAATTTTGTATAAACCTCTCCTCATAATTCCCTCTGGTTTAGGCTTTCATGTTTTGCAAAACGTGCACCTTAGCATTGTATGTACATTTTATTTTAATGCACCACTCATCCCATAGATTACAATGTGTGTTTGAGTCTTCAGTCTTTTGACTAGTTTGATGCAGCCCTCCATGCTTCCCTGTTCTGAGCTAATCGTTTCATCTCGACATAGCTACCACACCCTACATCCGAGGCAATCTGTTTTACATATTCTAATCTTGGTATACCCCTACAGTTCTTAACCTCGACCCTTCTTTCCATAAAACTAATTTTGCTATTCCTCTGTGTATTAGTACATGTCCTACCAACCTATCTCTTCTCTTCATTACCAGTCGCCAGAAACATCTTTCCTCTCCCAATCGTCTCAATACCTCTTCATTTGTAATCCTATCTACCCATCTGATCTTGATCATTCTCCTGTAACACCACATTTCAAATGCTTCAATTCTCATCTTTTCTGCTGCTCCAACAGTCCACGTTTCACTTCCATAAAGTGCCACGCTCCAAACAAAGGCTTTCAAAAATGACTTCCTCATACCTAAATCAACAGATTCCATTTCCATCGAAATGCATTCCTTGCCTGTGCTAACCTACTATTTATATCCTCTTTGCTTCGTCCATCACTGGTTATTTTGCTTCCTAAGTAACAGAAGTCTCCTACTTCCTTTGGATTTTCACCTGCCAATTCGATGTCCATAGGGCTTTCTGATTTCTTTCTGCTGCAGTCCAATAGTTTTGTTTTACATTTATTAATTTTCATCATGAATTCTTTCCTCAAGACAGAATCCATACCAATTAAAAACTCATTTAAATCCTCTGGTGTGTTGGCTAAGATGTCATCAGCAAATCTCAGAGTTGAAATTATTTCTCCCTGAATCTTGACTCCTACTTTGAATTTTTCTCCAATTTCTTTCATTGATTATTCAATGTATAGATTGAAAAGTTGCAACCTTGCCTTACATCTTTCTGAATACCAGCTCTCTCTCTCATGTCCTTCGGATCGAATAACTGCTGTCTGGTTTCTATATAGATTGTAGAGCACCCTCCAATCGTTGTACTTTATTCCAATCGTTTTCAAAATGTCCAACAACTTACTCCAATCAACGTTATCAAAAGCCTTTTCTAAGTCTACGTATGCCATGAAGGTTCTCTTATCCTTCATTATTCTAGCTCCAAAATCAGCCTAAGACTTACTGCAGCTTTCCTTGTTCCTATGTTTATCCTGAAGCCAAACTGGTCTTGACCCAACTCTATTCCTATCTGTCTTTCCAGTAAATTATTCTAATCAGGATCTTTGAAGCACAAGTGATCAAGCTGATTGTACGGTAATCTCACATCTGTCAGCTCCTGTTTTCTTCGGTATAGTGATGATAACATTCTTCTTGAAGTCAGAGGGTGCCTCACCTGTCTCATATATCCTACACACCAATTGAAATAACCTGATCATACCTTCATCACCTATACAGCGTAGCAACTCAATCGGTATATCATCCACACCTGGTGCTTAGTCCCTGCTTGAGTCTTCCAATGGTCTGTCAAATTCTCGTTCAAACCCGGCCAAAGTTGTCGGATTTTTTAGAGTGTTAAATATCCCTCAGTATGCCTTCCTTCAGGGGGGAAGTAAAACTGACGGTCCCATGTCATAGATTTGTGGCATGTAAAAGAAACTTCCACTAATTACTCCTGTGTGAAGCTAAATTATAGGTTAGATTTGACTAACGCTCTTAGGTTCCAACGTTCTTCGCCAGGAGCCGACTAGGGTGGCATGTAGTAACCAAGTGCAGAACTCGTCGTTGACAGTGGCGTTTGGTAGCGAAAGTAGGAACTACTTGAAAATTGAAAGTCTGCAGTCCTTTCTTGAATTAAAAACAGATAACACCCACTAATACAGCCATCACAATTAACACCGGTTATCAGACAGATTCTACACACACCCAAAGTACATGGGGCTACATGACCGCATTGTAGCAGCCCCTAAACTGAGGAACCAACCATTCTCACTTCAACCATCCTAGATTAGGTTTTCCATGTGGTGTGATTAGTTACCACAAACCATTGGATCAACCAATTAAAGGTTTCCATTATCAGACAGAATTCTGAGTGTGCTCAGAATCGAACCAAATTTGGGCGTTAAGGAATATGAGGGAGATATTAGCATATGCAAAATAAGAAAAAGAGAGAGTAGGTTGCTTAAACATCTGAATATATTTAATCCTTGAAAAAACAAATGAACCATATATAAATTTAGAAAATCATTTTTTAACATGTTCTTGACAGTGCTCTGGGTGTGGAACCCAGAACAATACAAACATATTTTACATTGAGTAGGCTTTGCTCCATTAATATAACAAATGGCAAAGAAGAAAATGTAGCTAACTTCCATACATATGGAACACTTTGAGTTCTTAACCCAAGATTGGTTTTAACATGAGAAAGGAAAAAGGTGAAACACCGTCCTATAAAGAAAACCTTTGTGAAAGTTACACAGATCATTTGGTATGAAAGAAAAGAATAGAAACATAGCCTATAGAAGGAGCTATGACGGTAGGTACCCAATCCTGCCGCACTTTATGACAGAGAGAAAGGAAAAACTGTGAAAGCAGTTACAAAGAAAAGGCATAGCCTATAGAAGGAGCTATGACGGTCAGGGACTCAATCCTGCCGCACCTTATGAAAGAAGTTGCATGCTTTAAACGAAAGCAAGCAAATAGATGTTCCTAAAAGGAAAATGGCAAAAGCGAGGCGTTAAGTAATCTTGCCTCGGACAGCATGAAGAAGATTAAAGTAACTATGATCCAAAAAAGGTTGCAAAACATGTAGATTTAGAAATGCTGTAAAGGCTCTACCCCGCTTTACCCCTTAATAAACATGAAATTAGCATACCGGAAATTAAATTTAGAATACACAGAAACAGCCCTAATTTAAGTGACTCTCTAGTCCAGTGGAATTCACCACGAAAGGCTAGGGAGAGAATGTTCCTATTTTCGTAAAATTAAGGAACGCCCTGATTTAATTTGATTAAAGAGAATAGGCGGGACATACGTAAGTCGACACAAGCTTGTTGAGAGGAAAGGCCTGGGCCTACCCAGTAAGGCGAATAAAATTAACCCTGCCCAAAGATGGAAAAGGAAGTAAGGAATAATCCTCCTAGTGAGTTCATGCAATAAATAACGATACCAAAGTAAATAAGCTAACATGTATTGAAAATTTAAGGTAATACAATTACAATAGAAACACTTCCACCACTTAATTGACTAACAGACAAATATGATCTAACCAAACACAAAATGGATGACCTAACCTGACATGTAAGACTAAAATACAAACAATTCCCCGAAACAAAGCACGATATAAACCAGGCACTTGCCCACTTGGCAAGATTACGCATAAATGCTTATTACGGTTTGACAAGAATTTCACAAGAATAATTTCCCTGAAGACAAAATTAAAGAATAACAACATGAAGGTAGGCCCGATGCCACTTCAAAAAACAATGTTGCATAAAGCAACTTAAGAGCCATTTAATACGACTAGGACGGTCCGAATGCCTGCTTTGACTTACCGTCTTCAGCAGCAATTCTGACCAAAATTAAAACCATTTCCCACCCTTTCAACAAGATGAAGTTAAACAATTAAAATCCCTCCCTGAATCTACTACAAGGCAAACGTATCTACATATCCAAAACCTTAGCAAATATACTTATTAACTAACAATCATAAATCTAGAAATAACCGTTCAGAACGCCATTCGACACATGGCATGTAATTTTCACAATATTGAAAGTCAGTCTGGAATGAGTTAATTAAAGTGTCAGTAAATAAGGTTCGTCAGTTACCCCCAAAACAAATGTACTTTGATACTTCCTGGATGCAAACCCGCCCCGGAGGACAAGTCCCCCAGGGGAGTTGATTTTCTACACGTCAAGCCTCCACCAGTCTCAGTTTTGAAGTCTTCAAGTCACACTCTTGGTAACGCGCTTGGCGAGAGGGAAGCAACCCCCTCTTCTGCCCTCAGATACAGGTAGTGCCAACATAACATGGGGATAAAAATGTTCTAAACAAAGTCAGAGTCCCTATTTGCAGTTGGTACAGAAAACATCGCCACAACCCAAAACGTAGGTGTTTTCTGAGAATACAGGTTTCCAGAAATGTTAGTGCGGAATGTTCCCAGGGTAGGAACGTCAATCCTTTCTCAGAGGGACTAAAGCGGCTTAAAGATTTCTTGGAACAATTTGCAGAGCAAGTGTCTTTTGCTAAATATGAGTGGCAGGTGTTCGAAGTGAAA
This sequence comes from Meconema thalassinum, assembly GCA_946902985.2. Taxonomy (NCBI): domain Eukaryota; kingdom Metazoa; phylum Arthropoda; class Insecta; order Orthoptera; family Tettigoniidae; genus Meconema; species Meconema thalassinum. The sequence goes on from OX336388.2 coordinate 1,218,198,670, forward strand.
TATGTTGCTTGTCTTTCTGGCGATATCTTGATTTTTCACACACCGGGGTTGGAACCAAAGTGAACCTCATGTAACGATTCTTAAAAATTGGTACAAATGCCATGATACTTGTAAAGTACAAATTACACTGGACATAATACGAAGCTTGTAGAAATACACAGTTTACTTAGCTTTTTACTTTTGAAGGTTAGCAACCTTAGAAGAATTCCAAACAGCTGGCGTCATTAGATATATGTCACACGTGGTACACTTGAGTACGCAGGAAGGTTGAAGCACTTGTAGAATGTTGTAGCATTCACAAAGAGAATAGCTTTCTAGAAAAGCCATCGAAGACGAAAACATAGGTAATAAACCTATTCACGTTGTAGAAGGTGCATAACGAAACAGTTTCTCGTTGCACGAATGATGTGAAGTTCACACATGAAGAATGTTCATTTTTCAAACATGTCATTTGAAACACAAAGATTGCGATCAAGTTTAGATCACGAAGTTAAGATGTCTTAAAGACTTGCGAAGTGTAGTTACGACTTCTTGATGATACATTACAATTAGATGAATTCTAAGTTCGGTGGTCAAGAATGGTGAGCAGCTCCAAGTCTGCAAGGTAAATCACTTATAGGTTAAGACATGTCTTGGCGAATGACGTCTTGTCATTAAAGAAAGTTTAACTCCTGGACAGCATGTCGCAGGTGCAGCAAAGTTTGCCAATGGTGACCGAAGCAGGCGTTCGTGGATAACATCACCGACTAGTTGTCTTGATGAAATTCCAAGTAATCACAAAGATCCAGGCTGGCGAGCCGTTTAAATAGGCGACCAGAATATGTTCCAGAACCTTCCATGGCACGCAATTGGAGAAGACGTGCTGTGATTGGCTAAAGCTTGGAGGCCGACCAATGGGAGCGTAGCTATGGTAGCCAGTTCCTGTTCAGCTTTCTTGTCGTGCAGACTGAATGTAATGTTTTACTAAAACACTTGGAGAAATGTCTTAAAAGCGAGCATGGCTTATGAAATAATACGTAAGTAATTTACAACATACTTAATTTGAAATAGAAGAATTATTACAAAATCAAAGATTACGAACACATGGTGACCGAATAGAGGTTATGAGAAAAAAATAATTCTGCCTGACTGACATAAATTACGTAAACTTGAAAAAATTAATAAATTTATTCGCAAACACGAACACCATGGTTTCCTACTTCTATTCAAGGCAAATGCCGGGATGGTATCTAACTTAAAGCCTCAGTCACCTCCTTTCCAGTCCTAGCCCCAAGTACAAATATATGATCTAGTAAAGACAGCACATTAACAAAGGTAATCAAACAAATTACACACACAAATATACAGAGCTTTTAATGCAAGCAATAAAATATAGTTTGTCATTTCATACTAGAAAACATGTACTTATTATTACAGTATTTAAAATCCAAGTTATTGCAATGGACCTTGCCACTAGAAAATAACATTATTTCTATTCAAGTGTACACAGTCAAGTGCTTGCATTTATACCTCACTTAGCAACTAAATGTATGGCAAATCAAAGAGTACCTGATATGAATATTCTATACTACAGGGAGTTTGCCAGAAAATACAATCCGCCGCGGATAAAAGCAATTAAAAACTGCTTGCAGCAAGCAAGGAGCCAGCTTTGCATTAAGTTGAGCTGCCAACCGCGAATTGTGGAGGACTGTTACAGAACCATTTTGGCCATTCAGGCTGCCACAGGCCTTTCATAATGAGATGCCGTCAGCAAGAGAGCAAGTTATATTTCCCGGTGAATACACTGTACTAGCAAACACAAAAATAACCTGCAATATTAAAAAAAAAAAACTATATCCAGTTTTATAATTGTGTATTCAGTGCAAGTTTAATAGCCTAGTATCTGCATTTACATCAGGCTTTATGCAGCAGACTCCAAATATCTCACAAAATTGTGCTCCTTTAACTTGTCAAGTGTGTATGTGTGAAAATGATTTGGGAATATTTGGTGTCATTTTGGTCCGTATTGACAAATTACTATTTGATTTATTGAACAATCTCCGTCAATCAATACATTGATTATGTGCTACAACGCACTAGTTGTGGGACATGTTTCGAACCCTGGAACGGTCCTTCATCAGCCACGAAATTGACGCCATTAAAACATTATACATAAAACACTGAACAAGGTAAAAAGAACATCATGCACATACAGTCACTCATAAAAACACAATACAATCTTGAACAAATTAAACATAATACACATTAAAAACTTGTGATTGTTTCGTCCTCATACAAGTAATGGCACCTTTTGATCATAAGAACAACTGCCCTTCTTATACCGCGCCGAGCAAAGGACTCTTGAAATGGACAGGATTTCATGATAATAGTCTGATCAACTGAAGACAGGAAGAGAATGAACTATACAAAAATATTTTAAAGTTTTTAATGCGTATTATGTTTAATTTGTTCAAGACTGTATTGTGTTTTTATGAGTGACTGTATGTGCATGATGTTCTTTTTACCTTGTTCAGTGTTTTATGTATAATGTTTTAACGGCGTCAATTTCGTGGCTGATGAAGGACCGTTCCAGGATTCGAAACATGTCCCACAACTAGTGCGTTGTAGCACATAATCAATGTATTGATTGAAGGAGAATGTTCAATAAATCAAATGAAAATGATTTATCAGCCTTCTCAACATTTATTGAACCTGTTTAACTCTACTGTCTACAAGTGGGATATGTATAATTATACTGATACATGCTGTATAAATATAATTAGACTTGAACCCATTTTATGGTGAATTCAGGGCAGTTAATGTCAGGAAAATGCAAATACAAAACACTATACCCGCTTTAATTTTTATTTTATTTGTTGATGTGTGAAAGAAAATGTAGGCAGTTACTCTGTATAATGCATTTCTAAGTGTCATTCAGCAATAAACTAAGCAGTTAATAAGACAAATGTTAAAAGATGTATTTTCATTTTTGTGCAATATCATTTCATTTTCTTATATTTATCTTATTTGTGTTGCGTTTGAGCTGTGAAAGCTTGTTCAACTATTGTGTTAAGAATGTACTAGGGCAGGGGTTCCCATTAGGAATTATTCTCGGACCCCCTAAAGCGATCGTCATGTTAGCATGGACCCCTTGCTCCAAAATATTTTAAGTCAAGACTTAAAATATTTAAATTCCTAATGGGAACCCCTGCCTTGGAGTACTGTGTTGTATTATTTTTACGTTAATATGTATTTATTTAATCCTATTACATCATATAAAATTTCTAGGTCGTAAAGGTAGATAGTGCTACAGACATAAACATAGCAATGCAGTGCTTGAGAAAAAAGAAGGAACAAGTCCTATTTATTTTCATTTTGTTAACAGCAATAATGTATAAAAGGCGCCGGCGTTCAATGAGACGAACGTAACCTATTCTTTCCCACAATTCTTTCTCGAATGTCTGGTTGCAATTTTGAAATGTTCACTCTGAAATCAGGCCCCATATCTAGACTATTTCCATATTTGCTTTTCATTACGCACATTGTGGAAAAAGCTTGTTCGCACAAGTTGTTACGAACGGAATAATAATTTTATTGCCTCATCAGTGATTCCCATGTATCCTTTCGAGCTGTCACCTGTCTGCAAGCTTTTTTTTTTTTTCATTTTCATTTCACCACTTTAGGTCAATTCAACGAGTTGGTCTTGTTCCTCCTCTGATAGTAACTGAATATTTTCAATTTGGAGATTGGAGCTGAATGGGTCTCGAATCCAGCGGTTATCGCCATCGGGCTCGATAAAATAATCCCGAAAAGTTGTTGCAAGACTACGAAGATGTTCGGTTATATTTTCTTTTACCTCGCAAGGCAAACCTTCATTAGATGACTGCAGAAACGTTTCTTGTGGGAAATGGGCATGTGAGCCATTTTGGACCCTTGCTACTCAAATACCGTATTTCCTCGCATACTCGTCGCACTTTTTTTTGCCAAAAATTCGTGGAAAAAAGCAGAGTGCGACGATTATGTCAAGAATATTTAAGTTCAAAGAATATACTGTATCAATATTTGCTGCACGGGCCAGTCATTCGCGTAGCGTTAGTCTGGCGTGAGTCATAGACTGCAGTCAGAGACAGGCTTCTTTCTTCTAACAAGGTCACGACAGGTTAACGCTCGCGGAATGTGCTGACGAAGCTGGCCAGTCCCGTCGTGGTTCATAGCCCGCAGGCATAAAGAATAGATTACTTCCTCCTGACAAGATCACGCCAGATTAGGCCTATAAACTCGCGGAATGTGCGCTGGCCGTTCGCGTCGCGGTTCATAGCCGGCAGGCATAAAGACGATACGGTATTACTTTCTCCTGACAGGATCACGCCAGATTAGGCCTATAAGCTCGCGGAATGTGCGCTGGCCATTCGCGTCACAGTTCATAGTCCGCAGGCCACGCCAGATTAGGCCTATAAGCTCGCGGAATGTGCGCTGGCCGTTCGCGTCGCGGTTCATAGCCGGCAGGCATAAAGACGATACGGTATTACTTTCTCCTGACAGGATCACGCCAGATTAGGCCTATAAGCTCGCGGAATGTGCGCTGGCCATTCGCGTCACAGTTCATAGTCCGCAGGCCACGCCAGATTAGGCCTATAAGCTCGCGGAATGTGCGCTGGCCGTTCGCGTCGCGGTTCATAGCCGGCAGGCATAAAGACGATACGGTATTACTTTCTCCTGACAGGATCACGCCGGATTAGGCCTATAAGCTCGCGGAATGTGCGCTGGCCGTTCGCGTCACAGTTCATAGCCCGCAGGCATAAAGACGAGAGTACTTTCTGCTGACAAGATCACGCCAGATTAGGCCTATAAGCTCGTGGAATGTGCGCTGACCATTCGCGTCGCGGTTCATAGCCCGCAGGCATAAATACGATATTACTTTCTCCTGACAAGATCACGCCAGATTAGGCCTATAAACTCGCGGAATGTGCGCTGGCCGTTCGCGTCACAGTTCATAGCCCGCAGGCATAACGACGAGAGTACTTTCTCCTGACATGATCACGCCAGATTAGGCCTATAAGCTCGCGGAATGTGCGTTGACCATTCGCGTCGCGGTTCATAGCCGGCAGGCATAAAGATGAGGTTACTTTCTCATGACAAGACCACGCAAGATTAGGCCTATACGCTCGCGGAATGTGCGCTGGCCGTTCGCGTCACAGTTCATAGCCCGCAGGCATAACGACGAGAGTACTTTCTCCTGACATGATCACGCCAGATTAGGCCTATAAGCTCGCGGAATGTGCGCTGACCATTCGCGTCGCGGTTCATAGCCGGCAGGCATAAAGATGAGGTTACTTTCTCATGACAAGACCACGCAAGATTAGGCCTATACGCTCGCGGAATGTGGGCTGGCCGCTCGCGTCACAGTTCATAGCCGGCAGGCACAAAGACGAGATTACTTTTTGCTGACAAGATCACGCCAGATTAGGTCTATAAGTTCGCGGAATGTGCGCTGGCCGTTTGCGTCATAATTCATAACCCGCAGGCATAAAGACGAAATTACTTTCTGCCGACATATCACGCCAGATTAGGCCTATAAGCTCGCAGAATGTGCCCTGGCAGTTCGCGTCGCGGTTCTTAGCCGGCAGGCATAAAGACAAGATTACTTTCTCCTGACAAGATCACGCCAGATTATACGCTCGCGGAATGTGCTAAGTGACGAAGCTTGCCGCTCGCGTCACAGTTCATTGCCCGCAAGCATAAGGACGAGATATTTTTCGTCTGACAAAGTCGCGGCAGCATGTGCAACTGATTGGCGCACAAATACGAACATGCTATGCGACGATTATGCGATGAAATTTTATAAACCTATTTTAGTGTTTGAAAAGTGGGGTGCGACGATTACGCGGTGGCGACGATTATGCGAGGAAATACGGTATTACACTTTACCCAATCGCACTGATCTTGTCTTCAGCGCTGAAATATCAACGTTGTCACCTTGCAAACTCAAATTCAAAACATTCAAGTGATCAAACCCGTCAGCTAAGTAAGCAGTTCTGCAAAGTCAAGAAAAGTCTTTGAGAAAATCCACATGTATCATCCCAAGAAGAAAGATTCGTACCTCATCTTTCAGCTCGAAAAAACCTTGTTAAGATCCTGCCCCTTGAAAGCCATTGCACTTCAGTATGAATGAGAAGCTGCTCCTGCTCGCTACCCATGTCTGTGCAGAGTAATGCAAATAACCTGCATTTTTAGGAGCTGGTTTTGACATTGTTTATTATTTTCACCACGTCATTAATGGTGCTCTGCTGCAGTTCAGGCAGTCTTTTGGCTACTAATGCTTCCCGGTGAATACAGCAATGTGTCCACTTCATATCTGGAGTGACTTTCTTCACATCAGCATGAAGGCATCCGGACATAGCATTCACGCTGTATGTAGAGAGACCCACATACTTCTTCCAGGCGATATCAAATGTATTACAATAATCGTTCAGAGCTGCAAAATTATCGTCTGCTGTTGTATGTACTAGCTCACAGGTAAAGAGAAAATCTTCATATATTTCTTCAAGTCATTAAAAAAACGTACAAAAACCAACATTATCGCCTTTTTGATATGTCAGTACTCTAATCCAACTGCAGAGCAAACATGTCACACATGTGGAGCCTTGCCAACAACGTCTATTCAATTTTTCTTGACATATCTGTAATTCGCTTTTGCACAGTATTGATAGACTGCGGGACGGTACTACAAGTGGGCATTCTCTTTGACAAAATAATTGCTGAAGGTAGAATGAGCTCTTCAGCAATGCGACAAGCTGAGATACTTCGTAGGATGCAAAAGTTGCATTATCATTCACATTTGCACCAGAACGTTTGGTAATTACTTACTGGCATGATTTCAGTTCGAAGAATTCAATGGATTTATCCTTGTGCTCCGAGTGTTTGGTATCTATATGTTTCTGGAGGTTTGCAGGTTTCATACTCTCATTGGCAAGGGTTTCAAAGCCTATCACGCATTGAGGCTTAGGATAATCTTCAGGTCCACAATACGTAAAAACAATTTCCAAATATTTGATGAGGTATTTCCTACTTTTCGCAGTAGGCTTACTCTTTGAATGGCTAGGCTCAAAAGAGGCAGCAGGTGGCTCAGGTACTTGAAAACGTTCTATCCTTGGGCGTAAACCGCAATGCAGGATATTCAGGTTCGAGTTTCGAAGGTGTCCAATTTTCAATTCTTAATCTACAGGTGATTTGTGCAGGACAAAGTGGAGGCAGACAGGTTTCTCTCCGGGTACTCCGATTTGCCCTGTCACAAATTTCCTTCTAGCAACTCTCTCCACTTCTACGTATGAATCGGTCATTTCTAAAAGGCCCCATGTGCATGGAGACTAGTTTTGAGAAAAATACAAAAATATGTTTTACATTTAAGCTATTGATCTGAGTCCAACAATCTTTTGTACATTACTTGTCACTGCCATAATAGCTGTTTTGACACAAAATTTGTTTGGTTTGGTTCGTTAGAAAGGACAGAATAAGCTTCCAAATTCTGCAAAATAAGGGCCTTTTAGAAATGACTAATAATAATAATATCGTAGGCCTCGGGTGCTGGGTGCAAGCTTTGTAATTTGACACCCTGAGGGTAGCTTGCATGTCGAATTTCGTTGTTCCTTGAATCACTATGAAAGTCAAGGAGGTTAGATATCTAAGCTCCTTGAACACTATAGCGCTTTCTAGTAGAGATGTGAGAAACTTTGTGTTGGCGGAAACTCCCGAGATTAAATTTGCCAGTATGAACACGGTCTACTGAATTCAAATGGGATGTTTGACATGCCAACATCGTATGACATGCATGTCGTATTTTTGCCGCCTTTCAAAAATCACTTACCACGGCCATGAGCGAACCTGCAATTTTGGGGTTAGTAGACCAACACGCTATCCACTCACCCACCGTGGCAAGAGTCAACATTTATATGTACTAAATGTTTATAATTCTTGTGGTTATTTGTTTTTTTAATGATCACATGTGTTAAACATGCTAAAAACTTTATTTTGTAATGTTATCATTCTCTAATGTACACATATTTTTTACATTTATTTATTTATTTCATAACTTGGAGTAGCATCATGTGTTCCTCCTGTGTATGGCTCTAGGTGTCCTCTCTTGGGCATTTCAATAAATCGTCATAATACTCTACCTATTCGTGTGAGATGTACGGCATAACTTTCTTGATGTCTTCTATCTTGTTCGGGTTAATGGGAGCACGTCCGTCCTACACAGGGCACTAAATTCACCAATAATGTTGTATACTCACAAAAGTTCACACGTATAGCCAACATGAAGCCCCATCTTCTTATAATTCCGAAAACATTTTGCTCATCCCTTGGCGTAATGGTGGGTCATATCAAAAATAATTTCGGACAGAAGATTTTAGAGGACTATTGACCATTTTAAACGGTTTAGATATTATATCTTTTAAGGGAGGTTTGATTGCTTTTCTCTCAAAACTCCATTTTTCTCACCCCTTTGGTTGGTGCTTTCAAAAATCTTTTCTGAGACGTTCTTGGTCCTTATTCGAAGAATGGAACCATTGCATCTGTTTCTAGCTTGCTCTGGTTCCTTGCTAAACTGCCCCTTCTACTGCAGAAACGGCCCTTTAGAAATGAATGTAAATAAAATTAGAAGATCCCTTTCACCCTCAATTCCTAACCCTTGACCCTCCTAATCCCTCACTACCCCAATCACTCCCCGCATCCTTTCCGAGATTTAACCCTTGCAGCCATCACTGCCAATTGTTGTTGTTTTTGTTAATATTATTTGAAATTGTTAAAATATTAGTGTAAAATAATTATTAAATAAATTTTTTAAAAAAGCACTGCCATCCTATGACTACAATAAAAGGTAGAAAGAGGCCTTTTCAGAATGGAATGGTGTGTTTACCTCTGAAGAACCCCAATCCATGTTTAACTCATTTTCACCAAAAATGTCATAAAGAGCCTTTTAGAAATGACCGATTCGTATATTTATTACCATAGATTCCTCGTCGTCACTATATGTAGCAGTGGGCCTACTTCGTTTTTAATATCCACTCTTCAACCAACGATCCATATAAAATGGACTTTTAACAATTAAAACAATCAAAAGTTTCAACTTTCCAAACCCATGTAAATATGTACACACACAAAATGGCTGTGGAGCAGAACTCGGAGATAAAGGAGCAGAACGCTCTCTAGCGGGAATCTTGAAAAGATCAAATTACGCTGCGCAACATTTGAGTGCGGCACTTAAGCTGTTGGTGGCGACGCATAATTATTATTTTTAAGGAACTCTTTGTACTTTCTTCGTTTTCATTTTTATTATTCCGTTATTTCTTGACGACTCTTGGTGGACCCTCCTGGCCAACTATCACGGATCCCCGGGGGTCCGCGGACCAACTAATGGGAACCTCTGTACTAGGGCATTCGATAAATAATGGCAACACTGCTATATATTATTTGGTTAATTTTTACATTACGAACTTTATTTAAGGTCCCAAGCCATGTCAACAATACATTGCCAAATCCTAGGAAGAATACGCACCCCATCTGCAGCACCATTTCTGGATTTCTCTCTCACTGATCGATGTCAACTCTTGATTGAAATAGAATGTCTCATAGAGGTTCTTTGATCTTGGAGAATAAGTTGTAATCATAAGGGGTTCATGTCAGGTGGATGTTCGAGTACTTCACGGTTCAACCTTGTAAACAAACTTCCCACTGTTGCGGCTACACGGCAACGAGCATTGCCATGTAACAATGGGACTCTTTGCTGACTTACGAAGAAACCTTGGTTTGCAGATGACACTCAAACTTATAATAGCCGATGACGCGGTGGCTGCTGATCGCGTTATCCGCTTTATAAGTGCGTGGGTTAGGGCCAGCAATCTAAATTTTCCAGGGAACATTGAATCAACGACTTGTTCGTTTTTGAATGATAATTTTTTGTTTATCCGTAATTTTTGTTTATTTTTATAATTTATTTTTAATTTTTTGTTTTATTAATTTTAGATCTTTTCAAATTTAGGTGTCCACCTCTAAATTTTAAATTAAATTCCAAATTTGTATTCTTTAATCTGTGTTAAGAGGGGCAGATGACCTCATAGTTCCGCCCCTTAAAACAACAAATATAATAATAGGACTCCCAATGGCCCAAGGTTGTTTATGACGCCATGCTGGGCGCAAATTATGTTCCAAGTAACGCAAATACTAGGCCTAGTTACTTTTATACCATGAGGTATGTATCAAGTAAATGGAGACAGCAAGAATACATTTGGAGCTATATGAACATGAAGGTGAGACCTTGGTACATAACTATAACACACAATAATTATTTTATAACACACTTCATTTTCCGTGACTACTCACGACTTCACAGTGTACAGAAATATCAGCAAGTTAAATGTACAAATTCCTAGGTACTGAACAATTTATGTATAACAGGGGGAAGACAATTCCTTCCTGCCGTCAGCCTCCTTCACCTACCCAGTGCAGCGTCCAGTTCATCATTGCGCAAGAAATCTAGTGGAGCCGCACCGCTACCCACACTACCCGATTCAATAAAATTCCCATGCTAATGCTGACGATTCAATTCACCCCCTTTTTGTCTTTTTTTCCATATTTTAAGTAGAAATCTAGAAAACTGCAACATTTTTGTTTTTAAAATATTGGAAAAATACAACCAATTATTATAAATACTGTTACAGTCTAGAATGATATAATTAGCAGTTTTCAGATCGCAAATCCAAGCTTCCGTTCAAGAGAAAACTGAAAAGTAAACTTTTCTCACCTTGGTGCTGCTACATGGTGTCAGAATTACGAACTAAAAGCGGGACATTTATCCTTAAAACCAGCTGTAGGATATAATTTTTCTAATAAAATAAAAATACAATTGGGGCGATATACTCTGTTATGGATGAGAGTCAAATAAATCAATCACAACTTGTTCTTTTAAATGTGAGAACAGAACGCACTTGATATTGTAATACCGTAATTAATGTTAATAATGTGATAAGTCTTAAGCCTCCGTGGCTTAGGTGGCAGCACGCCGGCCTCTCACCGCTGGGTCCGTGGTTCAAATCCCGGTCACTCCATGTGAGATCTGTGCTGGACAAAACGGAGGCAGACAGGTTTTTCTCCGGGTACTCCGGTTTTCCCTGTCAAAATTTCATTCCACAACACTCTCCACTATCATTTCATTTCACCTGTCATCCATTTAATCATTGCCCCAGAGGAGTGTGTCAGGCCTCGGCAGCCGGCACAATCCATATCTTCGCCGCTTGATGGGGGCTTCATTCATTCCATTCCTGACCCGGTCGGAGACTGGAAGCAGGCTGTGGATTTTCAATGTGATAAGTCTTAAAAATTTCATTTAATTATACAACGTGGGTCAGACAGGGTACATTACATGAATTAAAAATTTTAAATTATCTCACATTTGTACCTATTTTTTAAAATATAATTTGAGTGATATTTGCAAATATTTACGGAACATGCAACTCAATGCATATGGTGGATGGCTATTTATTACTAATAGCATTTTATTAACTTGATATTAAATTAAGTCTCATAATAAGATATTAAAGGGGTCAATAACCTACATGTTAGGCCCCATAAAACAACAATTATTATCGTCATAAAGTATGAATTTGGGGCAGATTACCCTAATATTTTGCTCCTTAGATGAAGAAATGCGAACACCAGAATCCAAATTGCCATTTTACATAATCTTCAAATGACACAATAGTAGAACGGGCTCACTATCCATGTTATTGAATAATTTCCTCAACTTTTTATGTAGACACGTGAATTAGCATCCTCGATGTTTTAAAGTGGAAAGTGGATTTTGTTGGTTCGCAATTTCTTCTTTTTCTTTTTTATGTGAATGACTCGTAATTATATGTTAAGAATAGCAGCAGGTGTCTTCGAATAAGTGAAAAAACATTATAAGCCTATTTACGTTCAGATATTGACTTCTAAATAAATAAGGGCGTAGTCAGAATGTGGTCGTTATGTTGCTTTATAGTGTAAGGCGGTACTTTCAGTCCCTTTAATAGCTTACCCTCAAAGAAAGTCCACGCCACGTGACTAGAGTTGTTTTAGGTCCATACAGAATATAATGGTTGTTATCTTATTAATGTGAGTAAGTTTTGCTCTCTATACCTAGTCTTACCATACCGTCACAAAGTTTCCAATAAATTTACACTAAATGGTTTGAGATATTTTAATATCCTAATGATATTAGTTAAATAGATATGTAACAAATCAAAATCATATGTAATTATTCAAAATGGCCACCTTGGGCACGAATACAGTCCTTTAGTCTTTGTGGCCACTCATCAATTGAATTACGCTCCACTTCCATCGGAAAATCTGCTGCTGCCTTCAAAAGAGAACACTTTAAACTTTCAATATTAGGGTGTCTCTTCTTGCAAGCCATCTCCTGAAACTTCGACCACAATTTGTAGTCCAGGGGGTTTAGGTCCGAACTTGCAGAAGGCCGATCCAAGGTCGAAATAAAGTCCGGAACATTGGCCCCAAGCCACCCCTGACATGTGCGAGCCTTATGTGCTGGGGCCGAATCCTGATGGAAGTTCTAGCGTTCTCCACGGAAGAGGGTGTTGTTGAGTTTCTTGACCAGTGGCTCCAACACTGTCTCCTGATACACTTTGGCCAACATTTTGACCCCTTCAGGGTTGTTACAAGACCAAGATTTGCATTTTCCCTGACTTAAGATCCCATTTTCCCTGACCACCAATACTTTATTCTGATCACCGTATGAACATATTTTAAAAATAAAACCCGTCAAATTGATCAAACGATAGCTACTGATTTACATCTTCGAATCGCACGACATATGGTGATTAATTTTTTTATTTTTCTTTAAATACACGTCCATGCAAACTTTTTTTCCATCTACTGTATTACACGAGATATTTTATAAGTTATCTCACACAGAAAAAGAGTTTCTTTTCAGAGATTGTAAAGAAAAGGCTTAAAGAAAGAATTTTAACAAAAAGCTAATTTTAAGAATTAGCCCAGTTTTAGATGCCGTGGGCTCTTCAGAAGGCATGGAAAAAACTGGCTTCATCTGACCTTTTAATAAATTAATCGGTTATGCTAGAAAAATAATAACACGGCAAATAAATTTTTTAAAATGGATTCAAGGAACATAATTTTTAACTTCTTTCTTTGTCAGTACACTCAGTTCACAATGAAACTACTTACATTCAAAAAGTTATTGCAATTGTTATAACTAATGACTTAAAAACTATGGCCTAATAGTCAAATAATACAATGGGTAAGAAACGTACATGGCACGGATTCTTTCAAAATTATTGCTAAGATAAGAAAGAAATTAAAAATAGGTAATCAAAAAAATGGCACAAAGAAACCACTTAATTGGACTAAAAAACTATCGGACTTATTTACATCGATTGACTGCTAAAGCCCTTTTCATTGTCTAGGAAGCAAACAAATATTGCACGGACCCACAGACAACACAGAAAGACATTTAACACTTTGTAATCTTTTACGTCTTACGACTGCGCCATGACTGACATCAATGGATTACAAAATCCATACGTGATCTAGGTGACACTAAGTCTGGTATGGCACGGATTCGTTGATACCTTATCCTTTACTGATCAAAATTGAAGAACAAAAAGAATGGTTTGAAACTTAAAAGCTTTAACGGACGCCTGACGTACACTAGAAAGACCATACATCGTGACACATGTTTTGTGCCCGTAAGATCTTATTGCTATAATTACTAACACTTAAAATACATAAACAATACTGAGAAAAATATAGACATCGAAAACACAAAATTTAGTGACTGATACTGGTAAAGAAATCGATGGACTAAAACAGGAAATCCACTCATTTGTCTCGGAGTATACACCTTTTTGCTACAATCTTAGCGAAAGTAAGTACGATCACATTTTGAAAAGCTAACACACTGGCTTTAAAACTTCCATTGCATACATCTATTTGAATAATTCTCTACAAGTACCCGCTGTTTAACACTTTTAAACGTTCTTCAATATCATTTAGTTCGGCTTCTTTTTCTAACATCAATTTGACTCTTTTGGTTTTCAACTCTTTTACCTCGTCTACAATTGCTCTCTTCTGTTTTTCTTTGGCCTCATTTTCTTTTCTTTTCGGCTGCCCTCGCCTTAACGAGCATTTATGTGGTGACAGCCACTTTACCTAACTCTCCCTCGGATTGAACACCATCGTACACTTGTCGTAGGTCTATGAGAGAACGTTCGAGCTGATTTTCGACTATCATCTCTGTATTAGTAGATCAAGCATAGGTGCTATGCCGAAGATACACGAAGCGAAACTTCGGCGAACCGAACACGGACGAGATTAAAGGGGACGCGAGAGGGATGGTGCATGTGGAGTAGAGGCTTTGGCCCCGACGAAACGCGACCGACTTGGGCAAGGAGAAGTGGAGGAAAGAGTGTAGTGGGGACAAACAACGAGACGAAGGGCTACCGCAATATGTTCCTTTCTTGCTCTCTCCTCTATTTTACAATTTGATCATTTTGCAGCCCTAACCCGACAAAGCGAAGGAGCTTTGCGCTAAAGGCAAATAGACAGATTCACACTTTTATTTTTAAAAATTAAAAAGTTCCCTGACCTTGCAGAAAATTTCCCTGACATTTCCCTGACTTCCATGACCGGAATTTTTAGCCTACTTTCGATTTTTGCAAAAAATGAAAGTAGACTTATGAGATCACTACAGGGCGAAAAAAAAGTGTGTCTGTCTGTGTGTATGTGTGTGAGTCTGTGTGTGTGTGTGTGTGTGAGTGTGTGGACTCTGAATGTCTGTCCCCCCCTATCAATTCGAACACGGTGAGTGCAAATTGAACGAAATTTGGTACAAAGGTAGCACTAGCAAAGGACACCTCAGTGTCATGTTTTATATCACCGCCATCTTGACGGAAACGTAATGGCGGCCACACAAATGTTCAAAGCTTAAATCAAATTACGACTAACCTAATCATCCGATCTCTACCAAATTTTGCAACAACATACCTTTATGGGGGAAGCATCCTTTGACCAAACTAATAGGTCATCAGCCTAATAGTTTGCGGATGGCGGCCATCTTTGTGTGAAAATCGATTGCCCCTATTAATTCGAACACGGTGAAACCGAAGCCTCCGTGGCTTAGGCGGCAGCACGCTGGCCTCTCACCGCTGGGTCCGTGGTTCAAATCCCGGTCACTCCATGTGAGATCTGTGCTGGACAAAACGGAGGCAGACAGGTTTTTCTCCGGGTACTCCGGTTTTCCCTGTCACAATTTCATTCCAGCAACACTCTCCACTATCATTTCATTTCATCTGTCATTCATTTAATCATTGTCCCAGAGGAGTGCGTCAGGCCTCGGCAGCCGGCACAGTTCATATCCTCGCCGCTAGATGGGGGCTTCATTCATTCCATTCCTGACCCGGTCGGAGACTGGAAGCAGGCTGTGGATTTTCATTTTCACGGTGAAACCGAATGGAACGAAATTTGGTACAGAGGTAGTACTAGCAAAGGGCACCCCAGTGGCATGTTTTATATCGCCGCCATCTTGACGGAAACATAATGGCGGCCACACAAATGTTCAAAGCTTAAATCAAATTACGACTAACCTAATCATCCGATCTCTACCAAATTTTGCAACAACATACCTTTATGGAGGGAGCAACCTTTGACAAATCTAATAGGTCATTAGCCTAATGGTTTGCGGATGGCGGCCATCTTTGTGTCAAAATCGATTACCCCTATTAATTCAAACACGGTGAAACCGAATGGAATGAAATTTGGTGCAGAAGTAGCACTAGCAAAGGGCACCCCAGTGTCATGTTATATATTGCCGCCATCTTGACGGAAACGTAATGGCGGCCACCCATATGTTCAAAGCTTAAATCAAATTACGACTAACCTAATCATCCGATCTCTACCAAATTTTGCAACAACATACCTTTATGGAGGAAGCATCCTTCGACAAATCTAATAGGTCATTAGCCTAATAGTTTGCGGATGGCGGCCATCTTTGTGTCAAAATCGATTACCCCTATTAATTCGAACATGGTGAAACCGAATGGAATGAAATTTGGTACAGAGGTAGCACTAGCAAAGGGCACCTCAGTTTCATGTTTTATATCGCCGCCATCTTGACGGAAACGTAATGGCGGCCACACAAATATTCAAAGCTTAAATCAAATTACGATTAACCTAATCATCCGATCTCTACCAAATTTTGCATCAACATACCATTATGGAGGGAGCATCCTTTGACGAAACTAATAGGTCATTAGCCTAATATTTTGCGGATGGCGGCCATCTTTGTGTGAAAATCGATTCCCCCTATTAATTCGAACACGGTGAAACCGAATGGAACGAAATTTGGTACAGAGGTAGCACTAGAAAAGGCCACCTCAGTGTCATGTTTTATATCACCGCCATCTTGACGGAAACGTAATCGCGGCCACCCAAATGTTAAAGGCTAAAATTTAATTACGACCAACCTAATAATCTAATCTCTACCAAATTTTGCAACAACAAATCTTTATGTGGGAAGCATATTCTGACCAAACTGCTAGATCATCAGCCCAATAGTTTGCAGATGGTGGCCAAGTATGTGTGCAAATCGATTCCCCCTATCAATTCAAACACGGTGAAACCGAATTGAACGAAATTTGGTACAGAGGTAGCACTAGCAAAAGGCACCTCAGTGTCATGTTTTATATCGCCGCCATCTTGACGGAAACGGAATGACGGCCACCCAAATGTTAAAAGCTTAAATCAAATTTCGACCATCCTAATAATTTGATCTCTACCGGATTTTGCAACAACATGCCTTTTTGTGGAAAGAATCTTATGACTGACTACAAGGTCATCAGCCCAATAGTTTGCAAATAGCGGCCATGTATGTGTGCAAATCCATTCCCCAGATCAATTCAAACACGGTGAAACCGAATTGAATGAATTTTTTTACAGAGGTAGCACTAGCAAAGGGCACCTCATATTCATGTTTAATATCCCTATAGCAAGTTGTATTTCAACAAGCTACTACAACCAACATTCAATTATACTCCTTGAAAAGGACAAAGAGTTATAACAATACCCATGCATTTAGGAGAAAGTAGGCTATATGTTCTTTACTGAACATCTTGTTTTCCCTGACTTCCCTGACCTGTAACAGTCCTGCCCTTTCACACAGGAATGGAGGTCCATGGTACCTTTGTTGCTCATGCCCCACCACACCATAAGAAATGAACGATGATGGCCCCTCTGGATCCTTGGAGCCTTTTCAGCAGCTTGTGCAGAGCATGTGGATATACTCTGTTATTTTGGGCATTAAAATTCTCCTCAACACTGAAAATTTTTTCATCAATAAAAAGGATTTTTCGGTGACCATTTGCTGCGTAAGGCGACAGTATGAGTTTTGATTTAAGAGCCTCTGTTCCTTCAGCGCATTTGTGAGCTGGTGTCCTTTCCGTCATTTGTAAGCACAAAGTCCCAGGTCACTGCTCAATGTGCGAGACAAGGACATTTTGGAAATATTCAGCTCATAAGACATCACAGACTGTCTCCACACCGGATTTCTTCGCACACAAGCCGCCACTGCTTTCACCAATTCTGGAGTCTGGATATTGCATGGTCTACCTACTCTGTCTTGGTCTTTCACAGTTACTGTCTCAAGGAAGCGCCGGATAGTGTGGTACACAAACCTTTTGCTCATTTTGAGTTTCTGGAGAATTTTCAAAATCTCACCTGGGGATTTGCCTACCTTGTGCAACGTGACCACGAATACACGATTTTCGTGATCGCCCCATTCCATCTTAAATAAAAGTCCTTTCGGCACGCCGGAAGGCGGAGGTAGATTTCACCGGATAAACTTGGGGATAGGCGAAAATAGGCAGAATATGCAGGTTTTCGTAGAAGGATCACACCTCATTTATTGCGAGAAAGTATTTTATAATTGGAGCTTAAT
Source organism: Meconema thalassinum (assembly GCA_946902985.2). Taxonomy (NCBI): domain Eukaryota; kingdom Metazoa; phylum Arthropoda; class Insecta; order Orthoptera; family Tettigoniidae; genus Meconema; species Meconema thalassinum. The sequence continues at coordinate 1,218,216,653 of OX336388.2, forward strand.
TAACTTTGTTTTTCGTCATTTAATGCATATTTTAAACATTTTATTGTCTTATGGGGACGGTAACCTTCTTGTCATTTGGGGCCCATTTTTATACTTGTGGTCACACTCTCCTTATGCAAGGTTTCGACACTGATGTGTAACTATGTAACGGTCTGTTGCTTCTTCACGCAAAATTATATCTCCCACAGAGATTTTGGTTGGTTCCTCGGTTTAGGGCTGCAACAACGCGGTCATGTAACCCCGTGTACTTTGGGTGAGTGTAGAATCTGTCTGATAAACGGTGTGAATTGTGATGGCTGTATTAGTCTGTAATTCAGGAAAGGACTGCAGACGGTCAATTTCAAGCAGTAGTTCCTAATGTTGCTACCAGATACTACCGTCAACGACACCTAGCTGTGAACTTGGCTACTAGATGCCACCGCAACCAGCAACTCGCAACTAACGTTGGAACTTCCCCTCCGAAGGAAAGCATACTGAGGAATTTTCAGCGCTCTTAGAAAATCCGACGACTTCGGACGGCTTTGAATCCGCGACCTTGGGCATAGAAGTTCAGCATGCAACCAGTTACGTCACCGAAGCCGCTTCACACTTAGTCAGATGGAAATCTGAATCTGATCTCGTGCAAGTGCGTTGTCATGGCAACGTCTGATGGCTCATCCCTCATCAATTTAGTAGTGTTGCCATGGCAACCTCTGATAGCTCTTGGCATTTTCTTATAATTCCGAAATCATTTTTCTCATCCCTTGGCGTAATGGTGGGTCATATCAAAAATTCTTTCAGCCAAAAGTTTTAGGTAATTATTAGGGGAATATTGTCCATTTTGTACGGTTTTGATATTGTGCCTATTAAGAGAGATATGATTAATGTTTCCCGAAAAACCCACTTTTTCCCACCCGTTTGGTCAATGGTTGGTGCTATAAAAATCCTCTTCAAACATAAATTTTTGGGCTCTATCCGACACATAGTATGAACTTTGAACGGATTCGATATTTCACATATTAAGAGAGTTATAGCAATATTTCACTTTTTCGAAAACCCCCCCATTTTCACCCCCTTCCACCGATTTAGCCCAGTAACGAACTCGACCGAGATTTTATAGGTATACATATTCGGTAAAAAAATCAAAGTGATTGGTGCAAAATTACGGCAGTTATCGTGTCCACAAGAAACTGATATACATATATATATATATATATATATATATACATAAATTATATATAAACTTTTGAACTGACGGTGGTTTTGGGGTCTGGGGGATGTGAAACGCGAAGATATGTCGAAATTTTCCGGAAGTCGAAACATGGTACCCATTGCAATAGTTAGCTTTCTAATGACATCTGCCTAAAACGAACACACAGAACTTTCCAGTACTGCAGCTGCACTCGGAATGATTCATAGCTGGTGCTACAACACAGGAATGTGGAGGTCCTTACAAGGGGGTAAGTACAGCCACCCTCAAAAGTTGACAGTATTTATGGTAAGACTAGGTACAGTTACTTGGGAAAATATTGTGTGTATTAGAGATACAACTGAGCAGAATGAGAGCTTTCAAAAGCCAATCGAGTACAGCAAAGAAGAAACCATGGGGGTTGCTTCTGTAGCGATGGCACTGTTTAGCAATTTTCTTTCTAATTAAAATGTGTTTAGTGGCAATTAATTTCATTTACTAAACCGGATTTATCATTGTACTTAGTCAGTTACTCGGAAATTTCTTCAAGAAGCAAGTCCTCTCTCCCCACAATAGTAGAGCTAGCGCTTCCTATTACCCGTGTGCCCGCACAACCGTGTTTTTAAGATCCATGTGCTAAGAATCCGGGTTCTACTATTTGCCCGTGTACCCATGTAATTACGACCGGGTACACGGGTCGCACAGAATATAGTGAAAGAGTGCCGTATCCGGTAACCTTGCTCTAACATCTGTTCACGGCGATATCGTGCCGTTTATACATGAATTTAGAAATAGTGTTTGCGTGTGCAATGTGTCCGCGCGCGTTTATTCGAAGCAGTGTGAAATTGTTTAATTATTTGGTTGATTATAAAGGTTAGTTCCGAGGATGAAAGAGGAATAGATACAAAACTATATGTAACGGAATAATAATTTATTATTTGCACTGTCATTTGACCAGAATGTAACTAAACAAAAAAATGAAAATATCAGGCATAGGAAACGAATACAAAATGGAACAGTATAATAAGACCAACAATTTCTAGAATTATGACTCTTTGACCAATTTCTTCTTTTTTTCTTCAGTGTTTGTCCCGCCTGGTGGCAGGGTCCGCTACATGGATTCGATGTCTCCATTTAGTTCTGTCCTGGGCCATGTCAGGGGGGAGATTGACGCTCTTCAGATCTTTGTGAAGGGTATCGGCCCATCACTGTTTTGGTCTATTACCGGCGACTTCCAACATGTAACCTGTCTTTGCTACTTTAAGAAAACTTTGTTTTGGAACAAGAATACTAAGAGGTTTACATTTTCTGGCAGAAGACAATTCCGTTTGGCTGTGACAATGTTTCCAGCAGAGAAGAAGCCCCTTTCGGAGCTTATGGATGTTTCTGGAATACACAAGTATTTTTTCGCTAGAGCAGCAACCGCAGGATATTTGTGTTCCCTTGCTTTCCACCACTCGAACGGGTTCATGTCAAAACGTATCTGTGCCTCCGTAAGAATATCTTCAAATTGAGATTCAGGGCTGTTCCTTCTCTCACATGGCATTTGATACAAGAACTTCAGGGCACTACTGGTGGAGGGTTGATCGGGATTAACTACGACTTCAGCACGTGCATTGCTCTGAAGCTTATGAAGCACTGTCGCGAATACGCCGTTGAGCCTCTGCTATCTCATCTACCAAATCCTTATACCTCGGGTCGAGGAAAGATGCAATCTGTCTAGCTGTGACAGTACTATCATTTATCCATAGGAGGCCGAACCCATCGTTCAATTCACAGACCAAGGTAGATTGCACGTCCTCTAGGAAGCTGTCGTCCGACAACTCCTGGGTGCTGGGGTGGTTTTTAATTATCGTCTGTATTAGTGGCCGGACCATCGATATGGGAAAATTGTCACCGCACAAGAGAGTGATTACCACTTCTACAGGTTTAAGGAGCTTGGTTAAAACCTCCATGTAATGCCACTCCTGTTCAGTTACTTGCAGCTTCTGTGCTGTGGCCTTTGGCGTGCATGTCCGGTCACCTAGGACATTGCTGACAGGGTTCCTGTTTTTCAGAAGGCGCTCGATCATGGGAAAAGTTGAATTCCAGCGGGTGTTGCAGCTCTGAATCAGGGGTGGTTCGGGCATTGATAGTTGTGCTTGCATTTTTGTCAGCACACTGGAGGCAACGTTAGATTGCTGAAAATGGCCAACTATCTTGCTTGCTTTCAGACACACATTAGCAGCCTTTTCATGTTTGCAACAAGCTGTACAGAATCTGCAGCACAAGTCACTTTATCCTTCTCCAGCACACAAAGAGAGCGCACAGCGTTGACGACGTATGTGTTGTCAGTGTCGATGGCGGTGATCTTGTCCTGCACATCCCATTTTCTGCAACCAATTGCAATTCCGATGCCAGATTTTCTGCAGTGTGGCAGTCTTCCATTTCATGCGTGGTAAGCGTCATCGCCTTTGGAACCCACTGGGAGTCGATGGACTGAGCCGTTACCGTCAGGAAAGACGTTTGTGAGCGAGATGTCCAACAGTCAGATGTAAGGGCAACGCTGATAGTTCACCCCGCACATTCTCTCTGACACCATGGTCTAGTAGGGCCAGTCTCCGCTTAAGGGCATACTCTGAAATACTCAAGTAATTGGGCTCTACAACTGCCATGAACTGCCTAAACCCATCACTAGCACAAAATGACAAAGGCAGTTGGTTCACAGCAACCATCCTCGCAAGAGCCTGGTGTATTTCCTCTGAGCGTATGGTATTGCACGGACGGTGTGCGTTACCTTCCACGCGTCGCCTGCGTCGTCTCTTGGCTCGGGATGACCATACCTGCTCCTGCTCCTCATCATCAACATGGTCACCATCTTCAGTGTCTTTCTTTGTGGTCTCCGCTTCATACCTGTAATAATGCCATACCATTTTTAATTTCGGTGCGAAATGAAAGCCTTTACAACGCGGAAGGTCCTGTGCATTATAAGCGGAAATCGTGGAAAGTTGCATTGGAGATAAACAAGATCACCGCCTTTCCATTTCGCCGGTACGCGCCATCACCGCGAATATTGCACTTGACAACGATTGAAATGCACGCTTGTCCGGCCATTTCTGTGCGGAGAGCAAGATGACTCGACTGATTCGCTAATATCTGTAAAATTGTCTACGTACACAGCACACGCCTCCATGCACAACCCCACACCGCCGCCAACAAAGTTGTCGGCTGGCGCCACCACACACCCGCCCTGAAGCTCCCGTAGGCCGCCACCGTTGCGTTCCCGATAAGCCCATCTGTCTAATTGTTGGGACCTTTTCTAATTTACGGCAAGTGATTTTCCTCATTTTAACAATCCACCATTTAAATATTATACGTCATCGGAAGAGTTGTATGACTTATGCGAAGAACTGTCGCTATTTATTTTTATTCCTTGTTAACGTGTGCGCTAAAGACCGGTGCGCGGTGGAGCGAGCGGCGGCGTGCTACCATGGTGGCGTATGGTAAGTGGATAAGCGAGTGGCATGAACCGAAAATAATACAGATCGTAGCGAATCAGTCAAGTAGTCTGCACTAGACTTAATTGTCTGGGAAAATGGTAATTTTCAACATATGTCCAGTTCTATTCGGGGAAGGCAGCGCCATGGCGCCGGCACGACACCACTTCGCCTTCGGCGCTGACGACATGGCCTACTGACCTAAGGCGGTGGGAGTGTCGCGGAAGTGCTTGTGTCTAGTCTTGAAAGTGTGTTGTTCACAGAAGTTGGTCGTATGTAAACAAAACCAACGTAAACAGTACTATTTATTGCTAAATCAGAAAGACATTTCTGTAGGTCGTGGTAACCACGTTACGCTTACGTATATGGCGCTACACAATTTGCATACATAATTACTTACCCGCGTTTGCTTGGCGACGTTTATTGATTTTCCATCTTCCAGTGCATCATTTTCAAGTGGCGTCCAATGGCTCCCGTGAACCCACCAGCACAGGAATACTCATTGTTTTCAGTAGGAGAACATAGAGAGCAATAGGCCTTTTCTCCTTTCCTTTCCGCGTACTTCCACACCCAACTGCTTGTTTTCCCCATTTCTCCTCTATTACGCAGCGCGTGCTAGCTGTGGTTTGACTACTATGATCGTATTGAACTGAACGTGTGTTCATCAATCAAGTTAGAATTCTGCCCACTAGGGGCGCCCTAACGAATAAGGAATGCGCGGTGCCGAAAAATTTGAATCACTCTGTGCCGTGTTCATAGTATTACGAAGACATCCTTTTACAAAATATGTACTGTTGTAGCTTCACTTATTCTTCGTAACAGCAAAAACTTTATATTTTTATGATTGTTGTGTTCGTTTTCCTGATTCTACATTTGTTTTCAATTAAACGGGACATTAGTGCAACAAAATGACAAAAACATTCTTCCAAAGTTGATAAAACGTTTCAAGCACCACACGGGCACACGATAAGACATATATACCCGTGAAACCTGTGTACGTGGACCTTCATACACGGGTACACGGACGGTACTACTCGTGTACACGTGTATTTACTGCTACTAGCCGGACGTTTGTTTTAGAAGATTGCCGTTGACCTTAAAGTTTGCGGGTGAGCCTGTATGCCTTCACAGTCGCTCTCTCGCTTCACAGTTGTCACCACCGGTCTGATGTAATGAAATTCCAGACTTGAGCATGTGACGACACCACCGTGTAGAAAGGTACAGTCCACGTTGAAGTATTGTGTGACGTGGAAGTACACGTTACATAGTTATGAACAGAACACAATTATATTTGCCAATGACTGTACTTCAGCAGTAGAGTGCGATATTTTTGTCCATCATCCAACCGCATGGGGCAGGTGACAACAACACAGGTACTGTTGTAACTCGCATCCAGGCTTCCATTAAGATTTTCCACTCGTCTAAATCAAACGTCCGACTTGTACACGGATTCTTCGAGCGTACCTACCCGTGTACACAGGTCCCGGGTTATATGGGTACACGTCAATCCGTGTCTCTTCGGTAGCCCTAATTAGAGCTAGGTCAGTCGAAAATCAAGTGATAATCTCCTTTCAAATCACTGTTAGAGGTCTAGTGGTCTCACACCCCTTTAACTACTACTCTGGATGATTCTAGGTTAAAAGGTTCACATCATAAAATTACGGCTGGGCTCTACATACACAAAGACAGAGTGATCTCGTGAACTCCCCTCCTCATTATCACAATGTAAAAAGTAAGTAACTAGGTTTAGGTTGAGTATAGAACAGTATGGAAGGAGAGATTTGGATAGACCAAGATAATGTTGACTTGATATGTTTTAATACCTAATGGTAAGAGAGAACAAACATCTGAAATATTACAAAACATATATTTATTTTGTTACATTAAATAAATTAACTGCCAAATGCAATGGCTGCTGTCTTGTTGTTATCACATTTCATAATCCTATTGGTTACTTCCCTCATCTGCCAAGTCGATTTCCTCCACATCGCCTTGTTTTCTTTTGCTGTCCTTTCCAGCAGCAGTATTTTCTTCTTCTATGAACTTCAGTATGGTATTTTGCTGAAAAGAACAGAACTTTAGAAGCAGAACTAAGCAAAACATGAAGCTATAATATTCTACATGGCAAAAAAAAAAAGGATGAGTGTTTTATCTGCATATTTGCAGAGCAGCTTTACACAAGCCATCTATTTGAAAATACAATCGGAGTCATCTTACTTAAATCACTAAGAAGCAAAGTATTTATTCCTTGAAGAAAATTGTTGGGCGACATTGTGAATATCTGCTTATCCCCAACAGATGAATTGTTGCTTGAGGAATAGAAATATGCATCATCTATGATTTGTGGAAGGTAAGATATAGGTTTTAAACCTGTAAGATAGGAATCTAGTAGCAGGCCACTATACAAAGTTTCATATGACCTCCCTAGATAATCTTTGACAGGCTGGCTGCACAGCACAGCGGTAATGTTCTTGCCTGCTGTGGCCAAGCTTGTAGGATCAAATCCCGGTGCAGACAGCATTGGAGGGTGCTTCAATGCGAGGGAGCCATGTCAGTAGATTTACATATGATTAAGGTCCCTTCGGAACAAAATTCTGTCACCCCAACATCTCCAAAAGTCACAATAGTTAAAAAGGACGTAAAACCAATAACATTATTAATTAGTCTTTGACTAACAGTAGAATCCTGCCCAAGTGTAAATCAACACGTTCATCATAATAGTCCCAAAGTTGGGTTCCCTTGTAAACTTTATAATGACCATAGTTACAATTGAAACTGCCCCACTGATGGGTAACATTGTAACTATTTATCTTCCAATAGGAAGACAATAAAAATAAACATTCTAAGATAACAGTGACTTTATCATCTTCGATTATAGGCTTGAGCACACATAAATACCCTTTAATCTATACCTGCAAGTAATGGATGCCGGAGTCAGATCATTTTTTATTTTTTTAAAATCAGTTGAGAGCTCTTGCTACCCAAGGCATGGACATTGGACCTGGTCACACCGGAGTCTTACCTTAGATCATCCTGAAAACTGATACCGGGCAGGAATTACCACTTCTACAAAATACACTCTGGCAAAAACTTTGTGAGAACAGAGGTAAAACCTTTCCCACACTGCTGGGAAGACAATAAAAATAAACATCTTTTCTTTTGTTTTCACTGCAAAAATCCAATTTTGTTTAATTTTCCCCACACAAATTACTTTTTTTCCCTTCGTTTTTACTGTCAAGATGAAGATTATCACAACAAAATTACAGCCATAAATCACTCACAAGTGTAATAAATCGTGAATATATATCTTGCTGCATCTCCTCATTACATTTCTTGTTTATCGCTAATAAGAAAACACCCGGTCCTGCTTATAATTCAAAGCCTCTTGAAGATCAACGATGTATTTTCTCTTCATTTAGACTGCATATTTTATTTACTACATATGACTCTATATATTATGATTGGTAGTAAATTATGTTATCTATAGTTACCTTCTGTTACGTTGTTGCAGCTTGATTTTACGACAATTACAAAAGTGAATATTTATGCTGGCACGCTGATCACGGCCGAAAAGGTTTCTTCAAAGAATAAATAAGTTGTCCCGACTATAGCCAATCTTCCCCACAATATACCATTGTACATGGCTCTCCTAAGTACTGCACATATTTCTAGGAGGCCTCCTCCTAGATAGTCGAATAAATTGCTGGAAGGACATGGTATATCCCTTTTCATAACTTTACAGGAGACTTTAAGGAAAGGCAGACACCGGCTGGGCTGCATACCACGTTATTCCACTCTAGGCTAGTAATCGTTCTTAAATGTGAGAGGAGGTAGGTATTAACACAGATCTCCACATTATGGCACAAAATATTAATTTATAGACTGGAATCATACATCACTCACACCCTGAAACTGTTATCCAAGAACACCCCCCATAAAACAGAAATATATGGAAGAAGAGACACACTTGAGCACTCAAGTAGAAGGCTCAACAGGAAAGTCACAATGCTCTTCATCCTCCGTGAACTGAATCATATCCATTAGATTTGCTTTCTTTTCTTAGCTGCTTGAAATCAGTGCCTGGTACAAGACTGATATTTGACCAAGTGTAACGTGTTTTTCGCGGGGTTTTTATGCCACTGGCATAAGTCAGTAGGTAGCCATTCTATATTTATTTACGCGGCAAATTGTTCAGCCAAGAGAAGTTTTCATGTTAATTTATTATTATTATTAATTTATTATAAATATTATTAAGGTATTTTCGGAGCATTTTATAAAAATTATAAGCATACAGATAGGTTTTCTATGTCTTAGAAAACGCTATCAAGCAAATTATTACGAACGACAATATCATAGAAAATTATGTGATTACGGAATTTTACGGAGTTTCATCAGTTAGGATATTATGAGAGACATGACTCACTGGAAATTCAGATACGGGCTGATTCTTGTCAAGAAGTATTACGCAAGCGGGGTTGCAGCGTCAAGAAAAGGCGTATAGTTGGAACGGAAATCGACTTCATCATCCGCGCGCCGTGTGTAATGAGCCAGAGAAGGGGAAGTAGCACGTGGGGAGGAGCCAATCAGTGGAGACCACGTAAGCTGGAAGTCGGTACCGAGGTGGGGAGCCGACGGGTGCATATATCGTTCGGCGCGCCGTGGAACGAGAACAATCTGTGTAGAACTTGCCGAGTATGGTTGCACGCAGGAGTCGCTCCGATGTTCCGTGGAACGAGGACAATCTGTGAAAGACTTGACTAGTTCGGTTGCAGGTGTGTGTCGCTCCAATGTTCCGTGGAGTGGAGAACTATCTGTTTAAAACTTAACCAGTGTGGTTGTACGAGGGTATGGCTCCGAGGTTAGGACCATAAAGTCACCAAATCTACAAGTATATCATCAAATATCGACGGAGATGACGACGTCCAGGAGACTGTGGGAAGCACACAGCATCATCCAGTACGAGGGAAATGCTTTGGCAATTTCCAGTGGTAAGCACGAATGACGCAGAAATACGCAATCTCTCATTTCTCTTTGTTTTATATTTCATATTTCAGTAACTTCATATCTTGGGAATAAGAGTAAAATCAATAATTTATCAGACTCCGTTTTCACGTAATTTTCTATCGGTAATATTAAAATCGCAACGCTCCAATTTGAATTTTAAACTTATTATTATTATTATTAATTTTGCTATACTTGTTTTATATAATAAATTCATTTCTTTTACAATGCAATCTTTGCTTTCAGTAGTTAGCATTAGATATAGACCAATCCCTTCTCCTGATACAATTGTTTGTTGGGTTAATGATCAAATCATACCACGATCTGAGTGAATAGATTCTTGAAGGTGTTCTACCAGAGCTAGACGTTGTTAAATACAAATTTAGATTTCAGCATTGCGTTGAGGTCTTGGCGCCCATTAAAACAACATAGCTTAGGCAAAGGTAAACAATTACATTTATCACCCAACAGTTAGGGGCAGCCAAACCGTTACACTTGTTGCTACCAACATGGGGCATTAAAAGACGCTACACAAGGTCACGCAGCTCAAAGTACGTGGAAATACCTGATAGCTTTATCATGGTCACAGTACATTGTGGGATGCTCTAGCATAGAGTAAAACTGGATCATCCCTAGACATTTTGAGCCATAGAAACTCACGTGTTTTTTTTTTCTTTTTTCATCATCATCATCTTGCACAGTTTCCAGCCACTGGCCGGGTCTGTTTGGAACACAAGCCTCTCCAACGTCTTCTGTCTTCCCACCATCTCTCAGCCACCACCTTTGTCCAGTCTTCTCCTCTCTTCTTCACGCTTTCTTCCACCCCCTTCAGCCACCTGTCTCTCGGTCTCCCTCTCAGTCTCTTTCCTTCCCACTTCATCCCGTGTATCCTCCTGGGTATCCTCTTCTCCTCCATTCGTTTTACATGTCCATACCATCTAAGTCTAGATTTCTCTATACCATCCTGTAATGGTTCCTCATTCATTAATTCTCTGGTCCTTCATTTCTTATTCTGTCCATCTTTGTAGCTCCAATGCTGCTTCTCAAGAACCTCATCTCACTGGCCTGTATTTTGCTCTTCTCCCTTCTTTTCATAACCCAGGTCTCCGAGGCATACGTCAGGATAGGGACATAGTACGTCCGATATATGATCTTTTTGCTGTTCTGAGGGACATCCTTGCTCCATAACATGCTTCTCACACTCCTCCGGAATGCTTCTGTCTGTCTTCCCCGCTCATTTATTTCTCTATCGTTTCTTCCATTATCTTGTATCAGGCTTCCCAGATACTTAAAACTCTCCACTTTCTTCAGCTGTTCCCCACCAATTGTTATTCCCGTTGTGGTTCTTTCCTTCTTCCTTGTTGTGATCACCATCTCACTCTTATTTATGCTAAATTTCATCCCATATCCTTGTATTATTCCTTCCCACACATCCAAATGTTCCTGTACCTCCTCCTCCTCGTTTCCCCAAATCATCAAATCATCTGCAAACACCATTGCTTTCATCTTTCCTTCCCCAATTACTTGTGCCACTCGGGTCATTATGTCATCCATCACCACAATGAAAAGTAACGCTGACAGTGCACTTCCTTGTTTCAGGCCGTTTCTCTGTTCCAACCAGTTCGATCTCTCTCCTCCCACTTTCATACAGCTCACGCTTCCCTTGTACATCTCCTTTATCCTCCTTATAGTCCATTTTTCTACTCCTCTATCCTCCAGGGACTTCCATACTTTGTTTCTGCATACACTGTCATATGCTTTCTCAATATCCAGGACGGCCATCAGTAGATCTGTTCCATACTCATAGTGCTGTTCTTGTAACTGCCTTACAGCAAAAATCAAATCCACTGTGGACCTTCCTGTTCTGAAGCCATGTTGTTCTTCCCTCATCCCTCCTTCTATCCTTGTCCTAATTCTCCTTTCCAAAACTTTCTCAAACATCTTTGCACAATGACTCATCAGTTACATTCCCCGATAGTTTCTGCATTCTGATCTACTACCTTCCTTGAAGATCGGGACAATTATTCCCTTTTTCCAGTCCTCTGGGGTCTTCCTTTCCTTCCATGCTGTCCTCATCACTCGGTACAACCATTGTATTCCCACCTCTCCTGCTGCTCTCACCATCTCCACACTCAACTCATCCACACCCGGTGCCTTCCCCCCTTTCATCTTCCACTTCTTTCCATGTTAAGTCCTTTTCTGTTTGCAGTTCATCTTCCTCTTCCCCGATTTCTTCCTCCTCGCCATGGTTTCCATTTGGGTTCAGGAGTTCTTAATATTCTTTCCACATTTTCTTCAGTTCTTCTCTATTTTCTATCTTTTGTCCCCTTTTGTTCACCATTCTAACATAATCCGTAGGATCCTTCCGCCTCTTAATTTTTACCTTCCCATACAGGACCTTTTTTGTACCTTCACTATCCTCCTTCATCATCTTGTCCACTCTTCCATCCACTTTCTTCTCTCCTCAGCCACTACTCTCTTCGCCTCCTTCTTTCTTTCCTGGTACTCTTCCCTTGTCTCTACCGTCCTATTTTGATACCACCTCCTAAAGGCTCTATTCTTTTCCCTTACTATATCTTTTGTCTTCTCATTCCACCATGGTGTTTCCTTCCACCTCTTTCTACTACTTGTCCTCCCACATACTGCTTCTGCTGCACCTACTAGTGTCTTCTTAAATCTAGCCCATTCCTCTTCCACCCCTCTTTCTTCATCTGTTGGAATTCCTTCCTTTACCATTTTGAGGTACTCGACCCTTCTATCTCCTTCTTTCAGTTTCCATATCCTTATATGTCTTTCCTGGTTCTCAGTCCCTTTCTTCTCCTTAGTCCCTCTCAGGTTCATTACCAACAATCGATGGTCGCTATCTAGGTTCTCCGATGGTATAACCTTGATGTCCGTGATGTTCTTATTTAATTCTTTCTCATACAGTATATAGTCGACCACCGACTTCCTGGTCAAGTCATCACTGTACCATGTGATTGTGTGGCTCTCTCTTTCCTTGAACCAGGAGTTCCCAACTAGCAGGCTGTTCCTTTGGCAGAAGTCCAACAGTCTCTTTCCTTCCTCATTTCTTCCGCCCCAACCCTCTGGTCCTAGAACACTTTCATACCATTGTCTTTCTCTTCCCACATGGGCATTCAGATCCCCCATAACAATCATATTTCTTCCTCCAGCTGCTTCTGCAATTCCTCTTCAGACTCCTCCTTCTCTTCAGAGGCGCAGCCTACTTGTGGAGCATACACTTGCACTATTTCTACGGTCTCTCCCCTCAGTGCTACTTTCACTTTCATCATCCTATCACTTATTCTCTTCACTTATTCTTTTAAACCATCTCGTACTACTACTCCCACTCCATTCCTCTTTCCCTCTTCATTCCCACTCCAGTACAGTCTATAGCCTTTTCTCAGTTCTCTCCTTCCTTCCCCTTTCCACTTTGTTTCTGCCAATCCCAATAAATCCAACTTCCTTCTTTCCATCATATCCACTATCTCCTCCACCTTCCCCGTCAGCGTTCTTATGTTTAAAGTTCCAAATCTTAGTCCGTGTCTACAGCCATGTCGTCGTCTATTATATCCATCATGTCCGAGGCTCGTTCCATTCTTGAAAGCATTTGGTTTCATCCACTACTGGCTTGCTGGGCCTATCGTAGCTTCACCAGAGCCCCGTTAGCCGTCACTTTTCAGGGTTCCTGTAGAACCTTCACAGCTACCGTAACGGTCCCGGGGCACACGAAGTCCCCACTGTACTTCGCCCCTACAGGCAATCCCCTACTTTGTGCCATTGCCGGTCTCCCACGACGTGGTGCATGATATGACTAACAAGGTTATGTCACGATGCACAACATCATACCTCACTGTTCCGCACAAGTTCGCATTTTGGAGAAAATGGAACAAACCACTTTCTTCCAGCCATCCATTCAGTTAATGAAAAGAAATGCAATAACTAACTTACCAAGGATGGATTTCGTCGAACCAGCAGTTTAACATCGTCTGCATTGATACTAGATCGTTTGGCATGTCTGAAAAGAATAAAACAAGAACTTTCATAATGAGCTTTAATTATCTCACAATTACTATAAATAGGGCCATTTGCGAAGGGTCTGACTGATAATGGTACCAGTATAAAAACAAGTTTAGTGGACAATTCACCTGTAACCAATGCGTGTGTTGTACCAATTTTAGCTGCCCATCGCGGTAATTATACATATTTAATTGTTTATGCTTCTAGATAGTTAAAGGTATAGGAATGAGTTGTTGTTTCATTTGAGGAGCTTGGATTACATGCTCATTTAGCCACATGTACTTGTGTATATATAAAATATGTCTGTTGACCTGTGTTATTGTGGTGTCTTAAGTAGTAAGAGTATTTGTAATTCAGGCGAGAATTAGGAAGAAGGTGGCCACGACCTTAATTTATGAGCCATCCTGGTATGTGCCAGGAATAGAAGTGGAAAATCATCTCCAGGATGGTTGATGTGGGAATCAAACCCACCTGTTCTCAATTTTGCCTCAAGAGGCTGAGTGTATCCCATTCCAGCCCTCAGACCACAATTAATTTTTTTGGTAGAGCCAGGAACCGAACCTGGGCTTCATGGGCTGAGAGCCAACAATGCTACCACCTGCGTTATAACATAAGTCCCAACCGAACCCTCGGGTTTTGTCTTCGCGGATTTAAAATCTATCATACGTATTTTATTATATTGGGTTAAATTTAGGTTTTGTGTTGAGGTATTATTTTGCTAGAGTATATATTGTTACGGCTGTGAGTGTCATCACTCGCCGCATGAGTCACAACTGCCCCAGGGCTGGGCTGTGTCCTGCCTCCTGTATTGCGCGTGCCTTATGCAACAGGGCTACTAAGACAAAGGGATAGTCCAGAATATTCGTGACTGGACCAGCGATGGAAACCTCGAGAAGCCGTGAACCCTGGATGGATCTAGAAGCATTTATTGAGTCACCGGCCTGCTATATAAGTGAGACCTGTCTAGCAGTTGTTGTTGTTGTGTTTTACGAGCTAATGCGAGCGATTATCTTGTGCGACAGAAGTGTGGTGACGAAGTGCTGTGCGAGTTACGAAATCCAGTGACATTGTTTCTCCAGCTTGTGGACAGCGAAATAGCCTGCAGCAAGTGATCGTAAGTAATTGTGGTCGGAGAACATAAAGGAGAGGAGCAGGTAGTTTCTGTCAAGGCCACCGTACTCATTAGGACGGATTAACTTCTGTGATCTGTTGACAAGTGGAAGGGCCAAGAGCGCTCAAGGAAGAGACTTGAGGAAACTGGAATAAGGCTCCTAATTGCTTGTATTTGCTGACTAGTGTAATTTTCTGGCCACAATAAAGTTAATTATTTCTTTAAGCAGTAATTGGTGTTGTGCTTTGTACCCCCACCGTAATCCAGTTAACAAAAGTGCCACTAGGGGGTGGCACGTAACAACTGGTGTCAGAAGCCGGATTACGAACTCAAGCACAACACCTGACGGTCCTGGTTTCAAAACCCGAGCATGTCAATTTTTTATAATTTTCCTGTGAGCGCATGCCCTTTACAAGACAAGCAGCTAAAATGGAAGAGCAATTCGCAGCATTGCTAGAGAAGTTAAATGGCATGGAAACCAAGATGGAAGTCGGCCAGAAGAAATTAGCCAAGGACCTGAAGGATGACCTGAAGAAGATGGAAGACGGCCAGAAGAAGTTATCCGAGGACCTAACTGCCAAACTAGAAGCCGGCCAGAAGAAGATGGAAGACGGCCAGAATTAGTTAGCAGAGGACCTAACCGCCAAATTTCTGGATGGCCAGAAAAATCTGGAAGAGTGTCTGCTTACGAAATTAGAGGAGAGCCAAAGGAAATTAGAACAGGGCCTACGTGAGGAAGTCGCAGCAGTGGAAAAGAAGTTCGACGCCTTACAAGTGGAAGTTGCCGAGCTGCGCCAACGCCCGCTGATGGGGGTGGAGGAGAAATTCAACGCCTTACAAGTGGAAGTTGCCGAACTGCGCCAACGCCCGCTGATGGGGGTGGAGGAGAAATTCAACGCCTTGCAAGTGGAAGTTGCCGAGCTGTGCCAACGACCGCTGATGGGGTGGAGGAGAAATTCAACGCCTTACAAGTGGAAGTTGCCGAGCTGTGCCAACGCCCGCTGATGGGGGTGGAGGAGAAATTCAACGCCTTACAAAAGGAAGTTGCCGAGCTGCGCCAACGCCCACTGACGGGGGTGGAAGAGAAATTCAACGCTCTACGAGAGGAAGTTGCCGAGCTGCGCCAACGCCCGCCCACCGTTACACCGGGAATATCAGGAACGGGACATAGCAGAGTGACGCCCCCAACCTTCGACGGAAAGGTCCCGTGGAGCACCTACTTACGTCAGTTCGAGGCGGCATGTTCCATAAATAACTGGAACAACACAGAAAAGGCTACAGCTCTCATTGTAGCGCTGAGAGGTGACGCCCTTAACGTCCTTCAGGCCATCCCGACTGGATCCCAGGACTACGCTTCACTGATCGCCCATATGGAGTCCCGATATGGAGATAGCCATCTTCAGCAGGCCTACCAGATGCAGCTCCGGACCCGGGTACAGAAGAACGCGGAAACCCTGCAGGAGTTCGAGATGGACATCGCACGCCTCGTAAGGCTCGCCTATCCAACAGCGCCGGCCGACTTCCTGGAACAGATTGCGACGCAGACCTTCACCGACGGGCTTCGGGACTCGGACACTCAACAGGCGCTGCGACTCGCGCGCAATAAGACCCTGGCAGATGCGCTGAGCCACGCACTTGAGTTCGAGACGGCAAAACAGGCATCCAGAATGCACGCGCGGGTGCGTCAAGTGGACGTCGACGAACCAGTAAAAACCAACGAGACCAAGCCCCTGGCCGACGAATTAATGGAGGCGCTAAGCCGTTTCTTCGATAGTCGCGGCACCACCAGCAACGACTCAGCCGGAAGGCAACCGGAGAGGCGGCCCGGTAGAGGACTACCGACCTGCTGGACCTGCGGTAAGAAAGGCCACCTGAGCAAGGACTGCGGTGATCGCCGCCGCCGAGGGTATCCGACGGGAAATCAGTCGTCTGAAAACCGCGCGACCCAGGGAAACGAGTATTAGCCAACCTTGGGGTGCAAAGGTTGGCTTGTGACAGTCGTCAAGCCCCGGCAGTCCAGGTTCGTGTGACGAAGTTACGGAGGGACAATAGCAGCCTGATGGTCGACGGAGTCGTCAACGGAGAGAGCTGGCCCATGCTAATCGACACGGGAGCATCGAGGACCATCGTCAGTCCCACCGTGATCCCGAAGTGGAGAGTGCAACCCACACAAAGGAACCTCCAGCTAATAACCGCGACCGGAGAGACCGCACCGGTACATGGCGAAGCATCACTGGAGTTCGTCATTGGTCGACGGGCGATAAAGCATCCAGTGCTTGTGGCTGACGTATCAAATGAAGTGATCATCGGACTGGACTTCCTGGACCAGAACAACATCATCTTGGATCTGAGTACCAACACTCTGCACTTCGGAGGTGAGGAACTTGCTTTGCAACCTGCGCACGAGTCCATCACCGCACGACGAGTAAGGCTGAGAGAAGACGTCATCGTTCCCGCCAGGACGGAGGTCAGCGCTGCCGTAATTGTCGACGGAACTGCTGAGGGAGTGGCGGCTGTCATCGAGCCAAAATATGAGGACATCCAGACAAAAGGATTGCTAGTTGCCAAGACTCTCATCAACACGACGTCTCGGCCGTACGTCCGCCTGTCCAACCTGAACGACTACGACATTACGGTTCACCGGGACACCAACCTAGGAGTCTGCGAGCCCGTTACCTGGATTGCCCGCATCACAGATACGACGGACGGACACCTGCAGACGGACAACCGAAGAAGACGCGCCCTGCCAGAAGAACTACAGAAGCTGTACCAAGGATCCCAGGACCATTTAGACGAAGAGCAATCACGCCAACTTCAGGACCTGCTACGCGAATTCCAGGATGTCTTCTCCGTGGGGAGCAAAGACTTCGGCAGGACAAGCTTGGTCCAGCACAGAATCGACGTTGGGGACAGCGCACCGATTAGGGCCCCATTCCGACGTGTTCCGCTCGCCAAGCAAGCCGAAGTCGACCGGATGGTAGAAGAGATGAAGGAGCAAGGGGTGATCGAGCCATCACATAGTCCTTGGAGTTCTCCGGTCGTGCTAGTGAAGAAGAAGGACGGTTCCACCAGGTTCTGCGTGGACTACAGGCGGGTGAACGACGTCACGAAGAAGGACAGCTACCCACTACCCCGGATCGACGACACGCTGGACACCATATCAGGATCAAGATGGTTCTCCACCTTGGATTTGAAGAGTGGCTACTGGCAGGTGGAGGTCCACCCTAAGAACCGCGAGAAAACGGCGTTCTCTGTGGGCAGCGGGCTCTGGCAGTTCACCGTCATGCCATTCGGTCTGTGCAACGCCCCTGCAACCTTCCAAAGGCTAATGGAGTCCATTCCGAGGGGACTACACTGGAAGACCTGCCTGGTATACCTAGACGACGTCATCGTTCTGGGGAGGAGCTTCGAGGAGCACTACAGCAACCTGAAGGAGATATTGTTGAAGCTACGGGCTGCCCAGCTGAAGTTGAGCCCCATGAAGTGTCAGCTCTTCCAGAAGCGGGTTCAGTACCTTGGGCATATCGTCTCCGAAGAAGGGGTGCGCACCGACCCAGAGAAGACCGCAGCTGTGAGGGAGTGGCCAGTTCCGAAGGACAAGTCCCAACTACGAAGCTTCCTGGGACTCAGCACTTATTATCGTCGCTTCGTGAGAGGATTCGCCGACATCGCCAAACCTTTACATCGACTGACTGAGAAGGACCAACTCTTCACGTGGACAGCAGAATGCCACAGTGCCTTCGAACAACTCAAGCAGGCTCTGTGCACCGCACCTATTCTGGCCTACCCCAGACCTGGAACAAGGTTCATCGTCGATACCGATGCCAGCGACTTTGGCATAGGGGGAATCCTGTCGCAAGTAGTAGACGGCGAGGAGAGAGTAGTGGCCTACTTCAGCAAGGCCCTGTCAAAGCCAGAAAGGAACTACTGCGTCACCAGGAAGGAGCTGCTCGCCATCGTGAAGACCATTGAACACTTCCACAAGTACCTGTACGGGCAAGAATTTCTCATCAGGACCGACCATGCATCCCTGCGGTGGCTCCTGAACTTCAAGCAGCCCGAGGGTCAACTCGCGCGGTGGTTAGAGAGGCTTCAACAGTACAACTTTGAGATTCAGCACAGGAAAGGCCAACTGCATTCTAACGCTGACGCCCTGTCACGAAGACCGTGCCCCGAAGACTGCACCTTCTGTGCCCGAAGGGAGGAGAACACCGGGATACAGTGCCGACGGACTACTGTGGAACTTCAGGGGAACTGGAGCCGCGAATCTTTAACGCGGGCACAAGCAGAAGATGATGACCTGGGACTGATAGCCGAATGGAAGAGGGCCTGTGTCCCCAGACCCGGGTGGAACATTGTGAGTGGCTGCAGCCCAAAGTTTAAGTCCTACTGGGCACAGTGGGACTCGCTGATTGTAAGGGATGGCCTCATCTGCCGCGCCTGGGAGCGCACCGACGGGAAGACATCTCGGGAACAAGTCGTCGTTCCAAAGGCTATGACGGAGGAAGTCCTGAAGGAAGTTCATGGAGGATCATCTGGTGGACACCTAGGGATAAAGAAGACCCTGGAGAAGCTGAGAGAGCGGTTCTACTGGATCGGATGCCGAACAGACGTGGAGAACCATTGCGCGAGGTGCCACGATTGCGCAGCCAGCAAGGGCCCAGGACGAAGACGACGGGGTCCACTGAAGACCTAAAATGGGGGCGGCCCCATGGAGAGAGTGGCCATCGATGTTGCTGGGCCATTCCCGTTAAGCGAGGCAGGGAACCGCTACATATTAGTCGTCAGCGACTACTTTACCAAATGGCCGGAGGCGTATGCGCTCCCTAACCAAGAAGCCGCGACGATTGCAGAGACCCTGGTGAAGGAATTCGTCAGCCGGTACGGAGTACCCCTGGAGCTGCACTCCGACCAAGGGAGGAACTTCGAGTCGCAGGTGTTCCAGAACCTATGCCAGCTGCTCGGAATCCGGAAGACAAGGACAACGCCGCTACACCCTCAGTCCGACGGGATGGTAGAGCGATTCAATCGCACCATCGAGAACCATCTCCGAATAGTCGTCAGCGAGCACCAGAGGGATTGGGACAAACATCTTCCACTATTTCTCCTGGCCTACCGCGCCGCCGTGCATGAAGCCACCGGGTGCACACCAGCCCGGGCCATGTTTGGGAGGGAGCTCCGTCTACCTGTCGATCTTGCCTTCGGCCGACCTGGGAATGATCCGATCCCGGTAAGCCAGTATTGTCAAGAACTGGTCGACCAACTGGAGGACGTACACGCGTTCACGAGGAGGAAACTACGGATCGAGACCGACCGAATGAAGGCCCGATACGACCAGCAGACGGACGCCGGCGGATTCCACGAGGACGACCTGGTCTGGCTCTTCAACCCATTACGGAAGAAAGGCCTGTCACCCAAACTGCAGAAGTCCTGGGAGGGCCCATACCGAGTCGTGAAACGGATCAACGATGTCTTCTACAGGACCCAGCGGAGCCCGAGGGCGAAGATGAAGATCGTGCATCGAGATAGCCTGGCAGCCTACGGAGGGACACAGACGGACCAATGATTGATCGGGACGATCAGCCTTTTTAGGAAGGGGGTGGTGTTACGGCTGTGAGTGTCATCACTCGCCGCATGAGTCACAACTGCCCCAGGGCTGGGCTGTGTCCTGCCTCCTGTATTGCGCGCGCCTTATGCAACAGGGCTACTAAGACAAAGGGATAGTCCAGAATATTCGTGACTGGACCAGCGATGGAAACCTCGAGAAGCCGTGAACCCTGGATGGATCTAGAAGCATTTATTGAGTCACCGGCTTGCTTTATAAGTACGACCTGTCTAGCAGTTGTTGTTGTTGTGTTTTACGAGCTAGTGCGAGCGATTATCTTGTGCGACAGAAGTGTGGTGACGAAGTGCTGTACGAGTTACGAAATCCAGTGATAGATAGATAGATAGATAGATTTATTTACCATCAACAGGATAGGCACCCAATTACAGATGATATAATAAAACATAATAAACATTAAATTTACTTAAAAGCAACTATTTAACTAACCTAGAAACAAACATTGATTCAAGCTTATAAACTAAGTTCTCTATACCGTACACTTAAATTAAAATAACAATTATTACACACTATATATACAACAAACACCTACGATCTTGAGTTCAACAATGATCTACGAATTTCCGTAGGCTTCGAATAAAATATATCTATAGCGCTATCAAGATGGTTTAGAGAGCGCAACGCCATCAATAACCAGGAATTGGCATGGGCTACAGTTCTACACTTCTGGATCCGGAAAGTGAGTCTTTGCCTTGTATTGCGGCCTGGAACATGAAGCGGAATCAAACACAAAAGGGGCGCACAGTCGATTCTATTGGTCAGACACTTATATAGAAACATGGCGTTGGCACAAATGCGGCGAGACCTCAAAGACCGCATACCCATGGTTCCACAGAAGGTCTCATAATCCAATGTAGAGAGTCGAATGCCCATATACCTACAGCTGATCCACTTCATGAATCTCACCTGCACTCTCTCTAACCGCTGAATAGCATATTGCTGAGAAGGCAGCCATACCTCACAACAGTATTCAACAGTCGACCTTACATATGCTAAAAATAAAATTTTGAGAGAACCTATATTGGCGAATTCACTACAATTTCTCTTCAGAAAACCTAGTAATCTGAACCCCTTACTTGTCACCTTATCTACATGTTTTAGAAACGACAGCCCGTCATCGTTGGTAATTGTTATACCTAGGTCGTTTACTTCATTCACACGCACTAATACAGAGTTACTTATACTATAATTCCTCATGACAGGCGCCAACTTCCTAGAAAATGTTATCACATTGCATTTTGATATATTAAGGTCAAGTAACCACTTAGTACACCATTCTGTTAGTAGATGTAGGTCTAATTGAAGCAAGTCACAGTCTGACTCGTGGTCTATTACTCGAAACAGTTTCAAATCATCAGCGTATAGAAGGCAGTTACTATTCTTGAAGACCCCAGTTAAATCATTAATAAAGATTACAAATAAAAGTGGCCCCAAGATGGAACCCTGAGGAACACCAGAAGTTGGAAAGTATGGATTTGAAGTTTGACCATCGGATTTAACAAAGCAAATTCTTTCAGTGAGATAGCTTCTAATCCACTCTAAAACGCTGCCGCCTATTCCATACGCCGACAATTTGATTAATAATGCCTCATGTTGTACGGAATCAAAGGCTTTGGAAAAATCTGTGTATATGGCATCTACTTGTTGACTCCTGTCCAAGGCATTTGATATGAAGTTGACGTACACTGCCAGGTTCGAAACAGTCGAGCGCTTCTGCACGAATCCATGCTGAGCAACATTAATGTACTGGCCGACTGACCTGTATATTCTATTGTACACAATCTTCTCCGCCACCTTTGATAGGAGGGATAGCAGGACGACTGTCCTATAGTTGTCAAATACCCTTTTGTCACCCTTTTTGAATACTGGAATTACGTATCCCTTCTTCCACTCACACGGAAAGCATCCAGATTTAAAAGATATATTTAAAATTGCACTGAGAGGTATCGCCAACTGAGGAGCACATTCTCTAAGTACAAGACCTGGTATCTCATCAGCCCCAAACGATTTTGCAGTATCCAATGATGACAGAATCTCACACACTTCAAAGGGCGTAGTCCGGATCGACATCAATCCCTGATTACACACGATTGGGACAGACGAGTGACACGGCCTCGCAGGAGAGTGATACTTCTTGAAGCCCTCTGCAAATTTATTAAGAATAGTTTTCTTGTCCTGGATTTCGATTCCATTCTGAAACATAGTGGATGGTAAACGTGAAGATTTTCTTTTATTGTTTACAAAATTCCAAAAATGCTTTGGATTGGTGGTTAATTTTGATTCAACTGAGATCACATAGTCTTTGTATTTTCTGTTCTGGAGTCTCTTATATTCCCCCCGTATCACCGAAAATTGAACATAGTCACACCAAAAGCCCGATTTCTTGAACCTTTCTCTGACTCTCTCTTTTTCTTTCAACTTGTTGATTACCTCTGTATCGCACCAAACTGGATACTTCCGAGTATTGATTGTGCGAGTGGGCACTGAATCCTTGATAACTGCTTTGAGGAGGTCGTAAAACAGACTTAAAGCCTCATCAACAGAGGGAGAATTATCCATCAAATACCATGGACACATCGATAGAAGGTCTCTCATGAGGGGAAAATCAGCTTTAGTCCAAGTATATATTACCCTTCTTAGTGATTTTGGACGGATAATTCGCGGCAAGGATAGTGAGAATTCCACAGCATCGTGGTCTGACTTAACTACCTTCTCAGCCTGAATACATTGCGTATGTGCGGAGAGTTGTTCAGGGACTAGCACCAAATCCAGGAAATTGTTATTGCGTGTAGGGAAATGACACATTTGCTGTAGATTAAACTCACTGATAATCTCTAGAAACGATAGGACTTCCTCACATCTTTGCTTTATAAAAGGTTCAGGGGTCCAGGCTAATTCACTGATGTTAAAGTCCCCACACACTACGACTATGTCTTGGGGGTTTAAAACAGCTGTGACATTGCCCAGCGTCTGACGCAAATCACTCAGCCTAACCTTCACCTCGTCCGGTGATAGATAGCAGCACACGATGAATACCGCCCGTCCAGGTTTAGGCCTGACCTTGACCACAAGGCACTCCCAACACCCTGCCAACTCCGGCCTTGATACCGGATCCAGGATGTTTTTCACGGCCACAAGTACGCCTCCACCCTTAGTTTTGGTGTCATGAACGAGTTGTCTGTCTTGTCGAAATATACTGTAATCACTGGACAGTATCTCGTTCTCGTCCACTGCATCATTCAACCATGATTCTACGATACAAATACAATCATTTTCAGCATCACTAAAAGCTAGGTTGAATTCCGATAATGAAGTACACATACTCGCTACATTTTGATAGAAGAAAGTCATATCATTACACTGACCAGGTCCCGGGTTCAATTGCACATCGCCTGACAGTGCCAATAGGAGCATGGCTATAACATTGCCGGACATTTTCAAATACGTGGACCTTTGACAACCACTTGGTTGCTTCAACGCCAGGTACTGTGTTCCATTCAAGCAAAGCACATGGCATGATATTTTAAAACGATCTTGAAATAAACCTTCAGAAAACGGTAGCAATGATATTCAGAAAGGGCGGAAGAACTGCCAAAGATGACATTCTTTACCTCAGAGATGAACCTTTGCTTCAAACCAGTCATTACAAATATCTAGGAATTACTTTGCAAATACAAGGGAAATTATTTACACGTCACATCAAAGATAAAATGATCTGTGCTGTCAGATCAATGAACGACATTAGTCATCTCAGGGATATGTCCCTGCAATCGGCACTGAGACTCTTTAAAGCAAAAGTTACACCAATTGCAACGTATGGATTGGATATAATATGGGTTAATTTAAGCAAAAATAACCTGAAAGACTTAGAGAAAGTGAAAACCTTATTCTTAAAAAGACTGCTTTGTTTGTCAAAATTCACCCCATCGAGACTGGCGTATGAACTAGCGGGGGAACCTTTCTTTATAGAAGAACTCCGACTGGTTCACCAACTACCATCCACAAGACAATACAACGATTTGCTACAAGAACTACTTGCAAAAAAGAAGGATATCCCAATTGATTTCTACTCCACTACGGCCATGACGTCAACAGAATGGAAGGGCACTGCCTATGATTTGAGACACACAGTGACCCGATTCGCGGTGCACGGTTTTCACCACAAGATTTGTGAGACTGAGGTGTTCCATGTGCCCAGACCAAAGTGCATTTGTAAATTGTGTCAAAAGTCATGCGATACTTACCACGCTCTCGTGTGTAGTAAAAGGTTGTCATCGCTTACAGAATTTTGTAAATAATTATTGTAATGCACATTGTGCGCACTTATCCTTAATAATAATAAAAGCCACGAATACGCAAAAGAGACGGAGCGCAGCCGACACCATTCTGTTCGCTGGGTAAAAAACAGTGGGTGAAGTGAAGATGAGGGAATTAGATATTTCTTCCCTAGTTCAAGAGTCTTGGGACTACGATTATCTTAAATTAAGGTTCTGATTTAGGACTTAAATTGGCTTCTATAACAAGTGCTACTCATTATTATGAATGTGCTGTTGGATTCATCAAAAATGTTTCTCCCCAATAAACGCAGCTCTCCTGAACACAACCAGGCTGACTTAAAATGCCTTCTTACTAATGACACAGGTACATGCCCTCAGTCCCAAGAGAGTAAACTATCATTTTCGACTGTGGACAGCACAGAAGCGAATGTCAATACCTTTGCACATGTCGCGCATGAGAGCTTTCCAACTCCCGAGTGACTATTTCTTCACTATCTGCTTCCAGCGCGCAGCCATAAACTTCGATGTTGAACTGAGCGTGCTGCAATTTATGCTTTACTCTTCCTACTAACCACAAAGTTATATCAATTCACTTTTCGGACTTTATACGCTCACCTACAATTTCTTATATTCACAAACACTCCAGTATTTGCTTTCACCTCCGCTGAAACTTCTCTTCAGATGCTTACCGTAAATACGCCCATATAAAAATCAATTCACCAATTTGTACATCCCGACCAGCATCTTGTACTTTTAGGCTACTCGAGAACCATTGGCATGATATTCAGGCTGTGTCCCAATAGTACAATTTCAGGCGTAGTGAACTAGATAGGCTGTGTTTCTATCTCCCAAAATTTTAATAATGGCACCCCGTCGTGTTCGTTAAGCCGCCATTTTGGACACGATGACGGCCTAGGGTGGGGGCTTAACGAAGCCCTGAGAATCAAAACGATCTAAAATTTTTCCGAGCATGGTCTCCAATCAAAACGTCCCTGATTGGCTGAGCACTTATTGGGTCCTTCCCGCCACACAGCAGCAATCAAATCCGCCATTAACCTCAATTTAACATAACCTAAGTTACTTAAATTACAAATATTAATAATGTTGGTGAAGGGTGGGTGACTTGTGGATTAGATAAGCCATTTTTAGTGTTGCCTTCTATAGATTTGTGTTTTTTTTTGGCAATCTCGTTATCTTGTAGACATTAAGATAAATAGTTATATTTTGGGGGCCTATCACTCAGTAGCAACTATTACGAATAGCTGTACTATAGGCCTAGTAAGATTTTTCTGCACCTTCGCGAAATAGTGGCGGTGGTTTGAGATTATTTTTGACTACCATTATGGGGTTTTAATAGTTTTTCATAGAGCATTTTTGTTGTCTTGTAGGCATGATTGATTTGACATGTTAGGTCTGCATGTAGCCTACAGTTTTTTTTTCTGTTTTATGGAATAATGCTCATTCTCATTACCATTAAGTGCAACCGTGTTGACCGACTGAAAGACATTGAATATTTCGTTTACTAAGGCAGCACTGAAATATGGGTTCCAACACGATATGGACTTGGAACTTATATTCGCTTAACAAAATAACTATACATCAACAAGTCATCCTTGTAATCTCTGCAAATAATAAAAATATTTCCCATCCAATATAGGCCTATTCATGTTGAACGGTAGAAAGTTATCAACCTTTATTAAGGCAACACTGAAAAATGTTCATTTTGATCTAGCCTACTTACTCGGAGTCATCTGCATCAATGTCCCTAGAGGTTCAGTTTTTTAAATTCTCCCTTTCCTATGGTCAAATAACACATGGATGTTCCCTATTTTTCTTAAGGGGATTCAATGATCTTATGCTGAACTAATTAAGAATAGGGCATGTACCCCAACCCCTTAAAATATGAAGTTATCAGGATAAAAATAATGTCCATAACCATCAGAAACTTGAGAACACAGATCAGGAGAATGTTGATCGACCATGGATGCAAGACCAGAAAGTCTTAAAGAGGAGTGTTTCATTTAGAGGCTTGGAACATCATGATCAAGACCCCTGTACTTGGGTGTGTGCTCAATTTGTTTGAAAACCCGTTGACAGATCATAAGTTAATCTGTGGCTGGAATCCACTCCGTCCTATGCTAAGCTGCGAGTACTGGGCACCATTAGTGTTCTGTGACTACTGTATCAATTTCTGAAAATTGTGTCATAGGCCTATGCATAGACAAGTCGCTGAGAATGTTCTCTGAATGGTGAATACCAGTAGGCTAGCCTACTTAGCTGCCTCCTTCACTAGCATTTCCAGGCACCTGGTTAGTTGGTAAAATGAAATAGAAAAATCACTTGAATGATTCAAGTTGTCCTTGATTGCCCTCGAGGGACAGTGTACCCCATTCCAGATCTTAGTTCAGAATTAGTTTCCTTGACGGAGTTGGAGAAACAGTCACAATACCTATGGTACTACTAGACCTAGTACGGTACATGTAGATGGAAGCATTGTGAGACCAACCACTAGGTAGCTTATGTCCCATTAGTTGGGAGTGTTAGGGAATGGGAGATTGGTTCAACATTTCAGCCTATGTTGTTGTATATTTCATTAATATATGAGATATAAAAGTGTATCATAGGAATATTAAAGCAAACCATAATATATTACCAGTTGGTCAATTGGATACAACAATTCAATGAAACATTCTGTTAATAATTAGGAAGTGTCATAGGCAACCAGAGAAGCGACACAAGAAAAAACACCTGAGTCTTCCAGGCAGTTGTCATCAACTGTATTTCACATAGAGAAGAATGACTAAAATGGTTCCTCATGAAAAAAACAACTGGTCAATGGCTTGAAAGACAGTAGTAAGGACTTACATGCTGTCAGTAAAAGTGGAGTTAAGAAAGATGTCTGGAATATTTAAATCAGTAGTTGATAGCCATGATTTTTAAAATTACCCTAGTTAATTGCACCTTAACATGATTTGTAGCCTACCGGTATGTGCAAGATTTTAAATGGTAGGTTTTCCTGTGAACCAAAAAACAGCTCTTAACATGGATTATGTTCAGGTTAGGCCTACAAGTTATTGGGAGGGAGGTTTATTTTACATACCTGTTGCACATAAAATGTGCTTCTGATTAGAGCTCTGTGGGAATGTTTAAATGGTTTGATGATACAGGATTTATCAAGCCTCTTTCTATGCATCTTTTAAAAACATTTTAACAATTCATAAATTACTGTCATCATTGCTAATGCTGTAATCTGTCATGTTTATTTATGCAGCATGAGGAATTAGGAGATATAGTAGGATAAAATGCAACTGTGTCATGGAAACCTAAGATGTATTTTTATTTCTCAACTTTATTTTCTTTAGACTCCAATACAGCCCACCACCAGGGGGAAAAAAAAAGTGTTGGTGATGTTTAATGAGAGCAAATCTTGAAATACTGTGATTTAAGTGGTTGGTATCAAAAGCTGTATAGGAAAAATGAAAATGTGAAATCACGCCCAAGTTTATGAAGCCTTGCCAGACTCGGCTGAAATTATCTTCGATGCAAATCAAGTCTCAATAGTTAAAACTTTAGGACGACCTTTGAAATGGAGAACTATAATAGGCCTACATTTAGGATCGACATAGCCTGCAGTAGGTCTTGTGCTACTGTATGCACCTGGGCATGTTTAAAAAAAACTCAGCCTGCAGGTTAATAAGGTAGTATATTACTATAAATCTATCTCAAGCAAATCCAAGAAGTTACCAGACTGAGAAACTACATATCAATATTTAAACAAAAATAGGGTGGCAGTGCAAACTGCACTTTTAATCCTTGCTTCATTAGTTAAACCATAATATTTGTACATAAATACAGTAAGGACTTCACATTACAAACGGCCACTTAAATTATATGCCTTATTAGGCATAACCTACAAATTACATGTCATGAAATTGGTAAATATAAGCAGACAGCAACATCAATATGCAATGGTCTATAATGTAGTTTTATAGTTCACAAAAGGTTATTGTACTGAATGTATTTCGAACTGATGAATAAAACTGGTGGAAACGACAGCCAATTGATTTACATCCGAAGTAGTAGAAACTTTCAGTTGATTGGCAAGAGTGTTGAATTGTACTTTTATTTTCACAAATTTTGATGAACAGTGTCACGCTTCAATTTAAATATAAACGTACATGCAATTCCTCATCAATAAGTGATTTGCACTTCATACTGTCATGAACTGGAATAGATTTCTAGCAATTTAATTGATGTAGAAATCTATTCCTCTCGCCACCATGTTGGTGATAATTGTAAACAAACCCGCGGGCAGCCAATGGCTGGTAATAATTATTATTAAGGATAAGTGCGCACAATGTGCATTACAATAATTATTTACAAAATTCTGTAAGCGATGACAACCTTTTACTACACACGAGAGCGTGGTAAGTATCGCATGACTTTTGACACAATTTACAAATGCACTTTGGTCTGGGCACATGGAACACCTCAGTCTCACAAATCTTGTGGTGAAAACCGTGCACCGCGAATCGGGTCACTGTGTGTCTCAAATCATAGGCAGTGCCCTTCCATTCTGTTGACGTCATGGCCGTAGTGGAGTAGAAATCAATTGGGATATCCTTCTTTTTTGCAAGTAGTTCTTGTAGCAAATCGTTGTATTGTCTTGTGGATGGTAGTTGGTGAACCAGTCGGAGTTCTTCTATAAAGAAAGGTTCCCCCGCTAGTTCATACGCCAGTCTCGATGGGGTGAATTTTGACAAACAAAGCAGTCTTTTTAAGAATAAGGTTTTCACTTTCTCTAAGTCTTTCAGGTTATTTTTGCTTAAATTAACCCATATTATATCCAATCCATACGTTGCAATTGGTGTAACTTTTGCTTTAAAGAGTCTCAGTGCCGATTGCAGGGACATATCCCTGAGATGACTAATGTCGTTCATTGATCTGACAGCACAGATCATTTTATCTTTGATGTGACGTGTAAATAATTTCCCTTGTATTTGCAAAGTAATTCCTAGATATTTGTAATGACTGGTTTGAAGCAAAGGTTCATCTCTGAGGTAAAGAATGTCATCTTTGGCAGTTCTTCCGCCCTTTCTGAATATCATTGCTACCGTTTTCTGAAGGTTTATTTCAAGATCGTTGATTTGGGCCCATATTGCAAGTTGATTCAAGCTGTCTTGTAGCTCTTCTCTTGACGACGAGGTCAGAACCATATCATCGGCATATACGATGATTTTGACTTTCTGGGAACGTAAGAGACATACCACATCAGCAGTCGCGACATTAAATAGAAGAGGGCTTAGAGGGTCACCCTGAAGTACTCCCATTGTTTGATCGATTGGATTAGATATAGTTATTCCGTTATCTATTTCTACCTGGTTGTTATGTAGAATATCCTTAATCAATCTGGTGATGTAGTGGTGCTCCAGACCAATCATTTCGGTGAGTTTCTTTACTAGTATGCTTCTATTAATGCGGTCGAAGGCCTTAGAGAAGTCTATGAAGACTGCATATACTTTCTGTTTTGGAAGCCTTAAAGTGTCCTGTATTATGTCGAGCAAGTAATTGACAGCTTGCAGTGACGATCTCTGCTTGCGGAAGCCAAACTGCTCTTCCGGAATTTTATCGTCTATCAGTTGTGTCAGTCTTGTTGTGAGTAATTTCATCATAAGTTTGAAGAGAGTATCTTCCAATGCAATGCCTCTATATGCATTAGGATCACTGGAGTCACCTTTCCCTTTATACAGCATTTTTATTCTGGATCGTCTCCATGAGTCTGGGATCCTTCCCTGACGTAAGCATTCGTTCATAAGATCGGTCCACGTTCCTATGAGCATCGGTGCGGCTTCTTTAAGATGTTCATTATAAATCGAGTCTGGCCCACAGGCCTTTCTATCTTTACTGCTTTTTATTGCAAGTGAAAGTTCCTCTACTGTGATGGGATCGAAAGCACTTGTGTGAGGGTCAGTATCTGGTCTGGTGTCTTTTTCTTGCAAAACGTGACCAAGGTGTTGTTCCCATGTTTCAATTGGTATGTCCTTAGGAAATTTCGGTTGTATAGGTTTCAGTGCTCTGAAGGGATCCTGTTCAATTTCTTCAATTAGTATTTTCTCCTTCTTTTCTAAAAATACTTTCTTAGCCTTTTTGATGATGATCTTATAGTGTTTCCGTAGATCTGCATATGTCTTCAGTGTTGTTTCCGTTTCCTGCTTTCTCACAGCGTGAAGAGCATTGATTGTTCGTTTCCTTATTTGAAAGCATTCTTCATTAAACCATGGCTTGGCTTTCCTTGGTCTTTCTTTAACTGAAAGCACAGAATTCCGCATGGAATTCTCTAAATTCCATAGTGCTTCATCAATGTTTCCTGCAATTATGTTATCATGTATGTCTGAGACCCTAATTGTTTGCAATTTGGTGAGATCCAATTTCCTCGATACTTTGCTTTTGCTTCTTAGCGAAGGAGTTATCTGTATTCCCTGGTAGAGAACTGTGGCAATGGGTAGGTGTTTTCTTACGGTGACATTGTCAATTGCACGCTGTTGGAGAACGGTGAAACCCTTATTAATGAATACGAGGTCAATTGTACTTGACCCATTTTGACATATGTATGTTTTTGTTTCTTTATTGTTAGTCAGTGTTAGGCCTTCTTGTTCCATGTAATGCAGAAGTGTGGACGTCTTTCGAGAAGGTACATCAATGCGACAGTTGAAGTCACCAGCTACTATTAGCGCATCATTCCTCGCTACATGACTTAACGCTACAGTTAGATCGTCTATTAAATCTTCTTCTCGAAAATCTGGTTGAAAGTACGCACAAATTATGTATAAAATTGGTGTCTTCACGATTAGTATGTTGTTAGTCCGGTGCTTCACTGTAAAAGGAGATAGGCTGGGTTTCAGCAGACAAGAGATACCTCCTTTAGGCCTTCCAATGTTACTTTTGATGGCGGTATTATGGATGCAGTAAAAATCTTTTGCTCCCCAGTCTTCTGTAAGAAAAGTCTCTGTTAACAGTACTATGTCATAATCATCAAAAATATTATTTGGAGCTAGTTGTAACGCGTTCTTTATACCTTCAATGTTCCATAGAATAATCCTTAATTTATGTTGCCTTTCTGCTATATTATTACTAGAAGTTCTAATTTCTTGTTCTGGGCACTCATTTTTTCGCACTTCATTATGCGAGACGTGCTCCCTCGAAAAAGGGGCGACGAAAGGAAAAACGTTTAACCAGTATGCGTTCTGGCCAGATTTCTGGCGTCATTGCTCTTTCCTTGTCCTCAAATGGGATGCCTATTTTGAATGCTTTACTTTTTCCTCTTGTTTCTATTTGCTCACATTCTATTTCCCCCTGTATGCCTATGTTTTTGAGGTGTGAAATAAGTGTCTTTGCTTCAGTTGTTGGATGAACTCTGCCTATGAAAAGCCATGCTTTACGTTCCGCTGGTCTTAGGTTACAAGTTATATCAAAAGGTTTAGTCCCCTGAATTCCTAGGTGTCTTGGTGAGGGAGTTCTCTCCACTTCTGCCATAGTATATTCTTCATTATCCTTCCTTAGTGTGGAGTGACGTTCATTTTTACTACCTGGATCCCTCTCATCCTGAGTCTGGAGTTTGTCAGAGTTTCCGTGGCTGTTGTTGGGATTTTGAAGACTTTGCTGTGCTGTCGGTGGGTAATAATTGCCAGCCAATAACAAGCCAGGATGATGCGGATCATAATTCGCGTTTCACTCTCATTGCGTTTTAACTTGAGGTGAGGAATCAGCTGTTCGTTAACGCCACGGGGTGCCATTATTAAAATTTTGGGAGATAGAAACACACTCATAGTCGACTACTTTGCCGGATGTGACGTCAGAAGTCGTGATCCAATACTGCTTAGCACATAGCAATCAAGTCTGTAGCATCTAGTGAACGAAAGTGCATGCTAGATTGTCGACTACGTGAAGGAAGTTATAGCAAGATCGAGTCGGTCTTGGTTATAGCAATTGTAGCTTATCTAAATTGTAGGTTGTCTTTGACTTAAGCCAAACACAAACCATAATTAGGGCTCGGCTAAAAAGTGATCTTTTTGGCGCATCCGTGATCGTATAATTCAGGCATTGTTTATTTAAAACAGCTGATGAAAGCCCAAAGAACTTACAAGGAGTAGCAGATCACCGCCGTCTTGAGTGTTGGTTTGGTACCTGCATGTAAGTCCAGTGCGTTTCAGGACACAAGGAGGCTGTGATCAAGCAGACATGTCCCAAATCTCCGTAGTGCATAGCACATAGTAGGGATGGGTTGCGAACGGAGTCGCGAAGAGTCGAGACTGCTGCCGCTGGAACCGATACTCTCGACTCCAGTGTCGACTCCACTCATGCACTAACGTCATCTAACAACTGTTTTTGGAACTGCTTGAACATGTATGCTGGCAGCAAGTTGTTCGCTATCGCTGCGGCATGTTTAAAATACAGCTGAATAAATCTTGCTGCTAGCTTGCCAGTGATACTTTTTTGGTATTGAAATGTATGGCAAGCTATTATAACCTGCAAAACGATTCAATAGAATGATTATATGCATAGTCGTTCTTTGTTATGATCTACTGTAGGATTCTACAGTATGAGGATATGCTGTATAGGCCTAGTTGATGCATAGTAATGGGATATTTATTTTGCCGGCAAGATCGTTATATGGAATGTCGAATACCAATTACGAAGTTCTTGGCACTGTGTGTGTTATTCTTACTTTGATTATAGGGTGTTTCATTTCCGTGTCTCCAATAACAAAATGTGAGTGTTGAATTAATGTAAGATTTGGAATATGTTATGGTTTGTTAATTGCTTTGTTTAAGATGTGCGCACAGGCCTCTCACATTGTGACGGTCTTGTTATCCGTCCACGTTTGTCCCTTGATACCTTGTTTTACGATGAATACAATAGGATTATTAGCCAGCAAACATGGATGATTGTTTCGGGTTATCATCGGTAATGTTGTAGGCGTAATTGTTATTGTGTTTATTATGATGATGATTATTAATAACAATAATAGTAATACAACCTGCCAAAAGTGCAATATCACAACAATTTGGTACAATGATTGTAAATAATAATAATAATAATAATAATAATAATAATGAGAGATTCTGATAAAAAAAAGCGACTGTGTGCCCCCCGCAATACTCATCAGATGAGCTTGGAGTCGCGAGGCTTCATGCGAAGCGGCCCCGCAATACTCAACAGGGGAGCTTGGAGTCGCGAGACTTCATGCGAAGCGGCCCCGCAATACTCATCAGGTGTGCCTGGAGTCGCGAGTCTTCATGCGAAGTGACCCCGCAATACTCATCAGGGGAGCTTGAAGTCGCGAGGCTTCATGCGAAACGGCCCCGCAATACTCAACAGGGGAGCATGGAGTCGCGAGTCTTCATGCGAAGTGACCCCGCAATACTCAACAGGTGAGCTTGGAGTCGCGAGTCTTCATGCGAAGTGACCCCGCAATACTCATCAGGGGAGCTTGGAGTCGCGAGGCTTCATGCGAAGCGACCCCGCAATACTCATCAGGGGAGCTTGGAGTCGCGAGGCTTCATGCGAAGCGACCCCGCAATACTCATCAGGTGAGCTTGGAGTCGCGAGTCTTCATGCGAAGCGACCGCGAAATACTCATCACGGGAGCTTGGAGTCGCGAGTCTTCATGCGAAGCGGCCCCGCAATACTCAACAGGTGAGCTTGGAGTCGCGAGGCTTCATGCGTAGCGACCCCGCAATATTCATCAGGGGAGCTTGGAGTCGTGAGTCTTCATGCGAAGCGACCCCGCAATACTCATCAGGTGTGCTTGGAGTCGCGAGGCTTCATGCGAAGCGGCCCCGCAATACTCATCAGGGGAGCTTGTAGTCGCGAGTCTTCATGCGAAGCGGCCCCGCAATACTCATCAGGTGAGCTTGGAGTCGCGAGCCTTCATGCGAAGCGGCCCCACAATACTCATCAGAGGAGCTTGGAGTCGCGAGGCTTCATGCGAAGCGGCCCCGCAATACTCATCAGGTGTGCTTGGAGTCGCGAGTCTTCATGCGAAGCGACCCCGCAATACTCATCAGGTGAGCTTGGAGTCACGAGGCTTCATGCGAAGCGACCCCGCAATATTCATCAGGGGAGCTTGGAGTCGTGAGTCTTCATGCGAAGCGACCCCGCAATACTCATCAGGGGAGCTTGGAGTCGCGAGGCTTCATGCGTAGCGACCCCGCAATACTCATCAGGTGTGCTTGGAGTCGCGAGGCTTCATGCGAAGTGACCCCGCAATACTCATCAGGGGAGCTTGGAGTCGCGAGTCTTCATGCGAAGTGACTCCGCAATACTCAACAGGTGAGCTTGGAGTCGCGAGTCTTCATGCGAAGCGACCCCGCAATACTCATCAGGTGTGCTTGGAGTCGCGAGGCTTCATGCGATGCGACCCCGC
Source organism: Meconema thalassinum (assembly GCA_946902985.2). Taxonomy (NCBI): domain Eukaryota; kingdom Metazoa; phylum Arthropoda; class Insecta; order Orthoptera; family Tettigoniidae; genus Meconema; species Meconema thalassinum. Next base: position 1,218,251,755 of record OX336388.2, read on the forward strand.
AATACTCATCAGGGGAGCTTGGAGTCGCGAGTCTTCATGCGATGTGACCCCGCAATACTCAACAGGTGAGCTTGGAGTCGCGAGTCTTCATGCGAAGCGACCCCGCAATACTCATCAGGTGTGCTTGGAGTCGCGAGTCTTCATGCGAAGCGGCCCCGCAATACTCATCAGGGGAGCTTGGAGTCGCGAGTCTTCATGCGAAGCGGCCCCGCAATACTCATCAGGTGAGCTTGGAGTAGCGAGTCTTCATGCGAAGCGGCCCCACAATACTCATCAGGGGAGGTTGGAGTCGCGAGGCTTCATGCGAAGCGGCCCCGCAATACTCATCAGGTGTGCTTGGAGTCGCGAGTCTTCATGCGAAGCGACCCCGCAATACTCATCAGGTGAGCTTGGAGTCACGAGGCTTCATGCGAAGCTACCCCGCAATATTCATCAGGGGAGCTTGGAGTCGTGAGTCTTCATGCGAAGCGACCCCGCAATACTCATCAGGGGAGCTTGGAGTCACGAGTCTTCTCCAGCCCCCCTGCTATACTTAATGGCCAGGGAATTCCTGTCTCGAAATACTACTACAATACAGAGACAAGGGTACATTCACGAAACAGAGGGGCAAATTAATGGAATTGCCAAGGGTCGAAAATGTCGGCAGCATTTATCTAAGGAGTGTGACATGCCACCAAATACAGGTAATAATAATAACTACTTACGAATAAATTCACCTTAATATGTATTTATTTATAAAAACGGCAAATATATGTAAATAAATAGAAAATATTTAGTAAAATTAAATATATATAAACACATATCTATCCGGGCCTTACTCATCAGGTTAGCTTGGAATCGCGAGGCTTCATGCGAAGGGACCGTGTGGCCCCGCAATACTCATCACGGGAGCTTGGAGTCGCGAGGCTTCATGCGAAGCGGCCCCGCAATACGCATCAGATTAACGTGGAGTCGCGAGGCTTCATGCGAACCGAGACCGGTGTTTGGAGTCGATCGAGTCGACACTCTCGATTCCGGGCTTCAGTCGCGCCCATCCCTAGCACATAGTAGCTAGCAGCTAGTCAATAGCAGACAACTTGAGTATTGGGACACAGCCTCAGTAATTATATGGGCATCTAGCAGTCTAAGTTATATATTGAATAGTCCTGTGTAACTTATTGCACCCGTATAGACATGTTTAAGTCGTTCCACTTGAATATTCACCAGAAATAACACGATTTATATGGAGCACAAATTGACCCGACTGCCATGTGTGAATCCAGCAGAGGTGACATTGTTTCTCCAGCTTGTGGACAGCGAAATAGCCTGCAGCAAGTGATCGTAAGTAATTGTGGTCGGAGAACATAAAGGAGAGGAGCAGGTAGTTTCTGGCTGTTTGCCAAATAGCCAAAGTGTACACTCTTGCACACTCTCACTCGGAAGTGACGTCAGCGAGTGGTATTCCAAATACGATCGAGTGCAAGTGTACGAGCCACTACGAGCCGAGTGCGAGTGTACATAGCGACAATTTTGAAGGTGCAGACCAAGGCTAGTAAACTACAGAGGTTGCCTCAATATGGAGCTCTTTGGCGAGGGGATCGCGGAGGGAAGGGAAAGGACGTGACGTCACACGTTTCCTCGTAGCGCGCGAGGCGCGAGATATGCAAGGAAAGTCAACTTTCCCACACATTATATTGTATGGATTGCAGTGTTTTAAGCCCTTTTGTTTATAATCATGCCAGGCCAAAGATGTGCTGTGGCAGTTTGTCACAGTTATTATAAAGTTGGAAATGACGTGTCGTTTTTCACGATGCCTAAAGACGCATGCCTTCGCAATCAGTGGATTGCTGCATGTAAGCGAAAAGATCATTGCAACCCTCAAACAAGTACAGTAGGATATGTTCCCTCCACTTTAAGAGTGAAGACTTCGAATTACACTACAGGGCCGAATTGCTTAATATAAAGCCAAGATTTCCAAGGAATCTAAAACCAAACGGTAAGTGAGCCTAGCTGGCCTACTCTTTAAGTTTTGATGACCTACTAGGGTGATTTTAAAGCTGTTAATATTTTTGACATATTTCATACATGGTATCAGGGGCGTATATACAATTTTTCGAGGGGGGGGGAGGGGGGGGTGACTATCCTGTAAAATTGTGAGTACTTAATGAATTTTCTATTATAGCCTATGGAGTATGAATGGAAAATATCTAAATGGAAAATTTCGTGAGTAATCCTCTTTGCATTGGTAAAAATCTTTGCAAATATTCCAGAAAGCAGTCATCATTTCAATAAAATCCCTTCGACTTCTGTACCAAGATATGGCCCGTAGGCATAATACAAAGTACATTCTCACATAGGATAAATCAAGATGTACTGGAAAACCTCTTTTCACAATTGCGAACCCGTGGTGACTTACACGATCATCATTCTCCCCTTGACTGCATTTACAGACTGAGGATGATTATTTTAGGAAAAAAATCCAGGAGTTGTTCAAAAGCAAACAAACACTGCTGATCCATATTCAGATGAATATGTAGTTGCTAAAGCACTAAACAAAGCTGGCATAGTGTCGGAATCAAAAAACGTGCTTCCAGAACCAACCTTAGGGAGCAATGTGCAACCAGAGTCCTTCATTGCCAATATCATGGAACAAAGTGAGGAAGATGGCAAGGCTTATGTTGCTTGTTATGTAGCCCACAAGTTCCAAGATAAATTTCCACAACTTGGGAACTTAACCTATGGAATGCCAACTCAACACGATTAAGCATTACCAATCTGGATTAAACACTTGTCATACGGTGGTATGACCGATCCCTCAGAAACATGGCTAAACCAGTTCCGGCACATTTCAGCAAAATTCGTCACATTTCACGGAAAATACGGATTTCAACGAGGCAAGAACGTTCTAAGAACGACAAATTTTGTATCGAGAGAAGTTCCTGACGTACCGTCTGGTGGGGGTGAGGCAGCTGTGATAACAATTTTCTTCATCAGATTGATACATTCCAATTCTATCTTGCATAAGAAGTGGTTATTGGAAGTCACTAACACCCACGATACTACTACCGAGTCTAGGCGAATTTCCAAGAAATTCAAGAAGATCACAACATAAGTAAGTAGGCTACGTTCAGTTATTTTATCACCCATTTACCAATAATTTCATGAGAATAAACTGTTCTTTGCGTCCTCAACAGCTGATGTTGACAGTTTCGTTACGTTCCCCACATGGCGCGTTTGGTATCTTGTGATGTCATCCGCCTTGTGAGCGCTGATTGGTGAGTGAAAATTGAGGCAACCTCTGTAGTTTATAAGCCTTGGGTGCAGACTCTGATCGTTTTACGTGTAGACAATCTTTCCTTTCTGTCTATGCGGTTTTTCCCTGGCCCTACAATCTTACCGTTGTATATGTGTACATATTTATATGTGCACATATATGACACCATATACCAATGTTAATACCTATTCATTATGCCTGGTAGATCGCGACCGCGATGGGACAGGCGCAAAGCCTCAAAGGGCAATCCTTCCTTTCCAATCCCCTATGCTTTCTCTTCTACTATCGTAGACTAACTGCATGTCGGAGGCACCAGTAGTAAGGTCGGGTGCCACGCGGGGGGAGCGGGAAACCTTTCGGGGCCCCCCCGAAAAAAAAAAAAGAAAAAAAAAATCTGTTCGTTCACTCGGTGCAGGCTCTGTGATGTCGCCATTTTGACAGAACATCTGTATTCTCACTTGACATGATCAATTGTGAATTTCAGACGATACAAGGAGGGATACTTATATTTAATTGTAAGTAATTATCTTTTACAATAGCGGTGATTGTTTTTTAACATAGGCCTACTTGCAATGTGATATTTGTATGTTAGTAGTGTTCCATAACCTGCGAGGTTAACCAAACTTTCCATGGCCTTTCAAACATTTACTCATAATGTTTTCCTTTTTATTTTCTAGTGTCGATGACGGAGTATTACGTGGAAAGAAAAACTGAAACTTCTTTTTCAAAACGGATTTTGTTTCTCATGGGTGTGATGTGATTTGGCAAATTTGAACAGTCATATAAAATTGCAAGATAGGTAAGAATATGTGATTTCTGAATAATAAATATACTGGGTTAGGCGATAAGTTTGTTTTTATAGCACGGACCAATTAATTACTGTATTTATGCTAGCTGCAATTAACGTCTGGCAATTGGATGCAACATGTGGAGGTTTATCCAGATTGCCACTACTGCAGATAGTTAAGTTATTGTAGTTTTAGGGGGCGGAACTACGAGGTCATCTGCCCCTACTCCTGCAGATAAGTTCGATATTCCTCCCCACAAAATAACAGTTGGTTACTCCTGCGAGTGAGTTGAGTCTTGTTATAAGTGTCTATATCTAGTTGAATGAGGAATTCCATGTAGGCCTAGGCCTACCGGTACTTCAATCTCTACAAACTGCCTCCACATTCTACTTGTGATGGAGAAACATATTTGTCACCTCCATCTGTTTTCCTTGCTGTAAGATCTGTTCAGTAGCTTAATATTATGATAGCGCTGAATGAAGATAGAACGAGCGATAACATTCACTATAATACATGAATTAGCCAAAATAACTTATGAAGCGATGAAAAATAAATCAGGGAACGATGTTTTAATAGATGTTTCCTCCTCGGCCGTCTATGACTCACCCAACCATCCCAAATAGGATCACGACTTATATAACCAAAATTACAGCTGTGGCCGCCATTAGTCCAAATCAATCATCAGTTGCGGTCATGAGTATTAGAGTCCCTTCGATAGCCCCACTGATCCGCTGGTCTGTCATCAAAACAATACTGCCAACCTCGCCCTTACGGTACTATGTAACACAAAGAAAAGCCCAGTTCAGTCTCTAGTGCGCATCATTCGTGCCCAGCACCCAGTTCACCGCTCTAATTAGGTTAGTGTGTGCAATATTTCGCTTCTATAATGATTATTTTTTTTCCACGGTTGAAATGAGTGTTTTTATCTGCTCTGTAATTACTATGCAGTAGGCCTATATCGCTCCGCTGTAATAAATATGTGTATTTTTTTCGCACAACTGTGGTTTTGACAATGGTTACAACCTAACGCGCCCAGTTCAATGGGTTTGTGTCAACCGTGCCCCGCTAGCTAGGCGCGGTCAAGGCCACACCTACACCTGACCTTCTAACCATCGTTTTGTCCAATCCAATGGTTAGGCTACAGCCTAACGCTCACAGACCAATGGTTTTGTGTCGACCGTGCCCTGCTAGCGGCGTGCGGCCAAGGCTACACCTGACCTTCTAACCTTTGTTTTGTCCAATCCAATGGTTTTTGACAATGGTTACAGCCTAACGCGCACAGACCAATGGTTTTGTGTCAATCATGCCCCGCTAGCTGCGCGTGGCCAAGGCCACATCTACACTTGGCCTTCGTTTTGTCCAATCCATTGGTTTATGACAATGGTGACAGCCTAACGCGCACAGACCAATGGTTTTGTGTCAGCCGTGCCCAGCTAGCTGCGCACGGCCAGGCCACACCTGTACGTAACCATTCTAACCTTCGTTTTGTCCAATCCAATGGTTCTTGAAAATGGTTACGGCCTAACGCGGCCAGATCAATGAGTTTTGACAATGCTTTCAGCCTAACGCCTCCCGATGTTGTTTTTTTAATTTTTTTATCAACAGTGATTTTGTAATCACATGTGGGCAACAATGTGCCCATCTCGGTGCATGCCGCTAGAGTGAGTCTTGATGACAGTTGAACGAGATACAAGCACTGTCCAAACATGGCAGCCGTCTTTAAAATAGCAATAAATAACATCACATATTTACGAACTTTAGCACATATATGAGGTTCAGTAGTGACCAGGGTTGCTAATTTAAATACGTAATATCACTCTGATGATGAAACGAGGGCACAAGGTATGAAAAAGTCACATTCACATTACGAGGATGAACATGTCACCAGAGCATAAAGTGCCGGAAGCAGAGTTGCTTATCAAAGTTATCTCATTCACTTCAAGAATAACAGCATTAAGCAGTCTTCCAAATCACACTAAGTTTGAACATCAAAAATATGTCCTGGCGGTGTTTTAAACCTCTCTGGCCTGAAGTCATCATATCGAGCTACAGTCCAGTGGCTGCCTTCAGTAACTCTTTCCTCGTGTCGGGAACAAGAATTTGGAATAATTGCCCTCGTGACGTTAGAAATTGTACATACGGTGACTACGCCCCTGCAGTTTGGATTTGGTCACCACAATTATTGTAGTTGTGATAAGAATAGAATAGAATTCCCTCTGTTCCAAATTTATTGTTTATATTCGTAATTTTTGCCCATAGCTGCCAACAACCCAATTTTTGAACTCTGTGATTGAACATGCGCATGCTTGTAAGGTGCAGTGTAATTGTCCATGGCAAATATTGTGCGCTTATTTGCAATGTAGATGTAAAACTCTTACATGCAAACCACAACTATTTTGCAATTGCGATCGCAACTTGTGCTAACTCCCTTGTTAGAAGAGGTGGGTTCGATTCCCTCCTCATACATCCTGGAAGTGGTTTTCTGTGGTTTCCCAATTCGACTCCATGCAAATACTGGGATGGTTCCTAACTTAAACCATGGCCACCTCCTTCCCAATCCTCACCTGAATTACAAATACACACACTACTACAGCCTTCAGACTTTTCTTGTACATAGGCCTACACACAAAAGTACACGGGGCTAAATGACCACAATGTCCAAGCTCCTCCAATGAAGCAACAATATGGTATGACTACTCTGTATGCCAGTGTTCCAAACTTTTGTTGAAGTGCATGTATAACAATTTTTCCTTATGTTATGACTGCATAATTTTGAAATGTTTTTAAGGACCTAATTTGGCTAATCTCTGTCTTTACTTTGGCAGGTGAGGAATTTGTCAAGGAAGCTTATAATAAGCCCCATTATATTGACAACATTTACATTCTCTCCCCTCCATCCAGCAACCCTGTCGATGTCATCTGCATCCAGGACAGGATTTATACCAAGACTGAAGAAATGGGAGACCTCCCTTGTGGAATTGCTGCAATATACATATGAAGAAAACAAAAATGTATAATATGAAGTCAATAAAATAGAGAAATGAAATGTAATTTCAAAATCATATCTGTACAGTTTACATTAATTTAAATATGTTCCAACCTTTTATTCCTGAAAGTATTTATAAACAGTAAAAATTGCAACATTGGAACAACATGTGGTACATCACAATTTTGCATAATAGGCCTGTTTTCATTCAACAGGATGTGCTGCCTGATTTAGGCGCATGGCGCAGAGGTAATGTTTTCGCCTGCTGTTCCTAAGGTTGCAGGATTGAATCCTGGCTCAGTCAGTTGGTGCATAAATGAGAGGGAGTCATATCACAGATTTTTTTGCATGTTAAAGATACCCTTTTGGGTGGAAATTCTGGCACCCTGGCATCTCTAAAAACTGCAGTAGTTAAAGGAACGTAAAACCAATAACATTATTATTATTTGATTAAGGATGTTCCAAGAATGTAGCATGACTGTCCCACTATACTAATGTAGAACTCGTTTTTTTTTTACAAAACGTTAAGAAAAGTTTTCAGTGCTGAGGAGTGGAAGTATTATATTGTTAGAAGCTACCTAATGATTGATGTAAGTTACTCTATGCCTTTTGAAAAAATACTTTTTCTGAACCTGTTTGGATTACAATGTTCTTCTAGGACAATGGCAATAACAGAAAGGCATTCCTGTGTGTATGCGAGTCAGTGTCTCAATGCATCTCTCATATGCATGTCACATGCACTGATTTGTCAACTAGTCAGAATGCAGTTAATCTGAAATGAGCAAAAAAAGCAATATACCATGCTAGAATTTGAATGCATGCTGCTCGATTTGAAATAGACTAAAACCTGCTTTTTCTAGGATGAATTGAAAGCTAGCATGGCACTTGGACAACACACCAGAGTGACTTAGCTGCCTTTGTTTGTGTATGTTTGTCATAACTAATAATTAAGTTATTCACTAGCTGTGAAAATACTCCCTATATAAAGCAGGCTTAGCGTGGGCACAGTGTTCACTGGTTCAGGAAACTCCTAGAAAAATAGCAGAAAGAAGGCAAAAATACAATTAAAGTACTAATTTTAAAATTTTATTTATGACTAGTTAGTCTTTCCATTTCTTGCCATTACTTGTGTGCACAATGGAATCCATGGCTTCCGTAGTATAGTACCACACTTAACGCAGTCAACACGTTGCAGGAGTTATACCACACGTCCTATTCACCTTCTTTTGACGAGCTGGGAAACATTTACCGCAGGTAAGAATACAGACTCGAGCCTAGCCTACTATATGCAAGAGGCCTGTGTCTGTTTATATACTGACATTTTGAAGAACCCTACCAGGGGATAATTCTAGCACCCTGGGATCTCAAACCGTTGCAATTATAGAAAACGTTAAACCAATACTATCAAATTTCACAATTTTGAGCCACAGCATCTCTTTTTTTATGTCGACCATGCATTAATCGGGAATTGAACCTGGTTCTCCAAGATTATGTACCAGGATCGTTATTGTGTCCTTACCAATACCTTCTGATAGGCATTACAGTACACCTCTACTACACAAGGAAATGGGAGTGGGATGAGATTCAGAATTCATGGAATGCTCCCCAATGAAAGAGATTGAAAGCTTAACTCCCAGTTTATTCAGTAGGTAGCCTAGGCCTAAGTAAGTAATAAATTTTACGCCACTAACAAGTGATTGAGCACTATCTCATTGGACTAAATGGAAGTAAAATGCTAAAGAAATAAATGTAGGATTTATTCTTAAGCAATACGCTGCAGTAGCAGGTAGGCCTATCAGGGAAGAAATGCTGCAGATTATATTATCCTTCATCAGACATGGACGCCTTTACATCCCACGGCTACTCATTAGCTTACTTTTCTCACATACTTAAGTTGCCAGAGCCAAATACACGATGCACCCCTTCTTATTCGCGATAATCAGATCGCAACGAATGTAAACATGAGACGGTCAGCTGTTCGTGCCGCCAGCGATCATACTTCGCGCGCCGCGCCCAGGGAGAGCGAGTGCAGATACGTTCCAAATTACCGAGTGTTTACACTTCGAGTGTGGACAGAGTGATCGAGTGCAAGTGTACATGAGAGTGTGGAGTGCGAGTGTAGAGTGTTCATCATTTGGCAAACAGCCTCTGTCAAGGCCACCGTACTCATTAGGACGGATTAACTTCTGTGATCTGTTGACAAGTGGAAGGGCCAAGAGCGCTCAAGGAAGAGACTTGAGGAAACTGGAATAAGGCTCCTAATTGCTTGTATTTGCTGACTAGTGTAATTTTCTGGCCACAATAAAGTTAATTATTTCTTTAAGCAGTAATTGGTGTTGTGCTTTGTACCCCCACCGTAATCCAGATAACAAAAGTGCCACTAGGGGGTGGCACGTAACAATATGTATTGCGATTTCTTTCCTGAATGATTCATTATCAATTAATATGATAATTTATCTGATCAAACGGAAATAACATCATATTCCCATTCGGGAATGTTCATAACCTATATGAATGATTCATGCCAGTAGATTCAATGTCTCATTAATTATCAGTTTTAGATATTTTATTATTGCAGTTGAGGGGATATTTCAAGTATTATTAAGTTTTGTGGATAATTGTACTGTTATTATCACCTGATGAGTTACTATTTTATTTTGGAAGGGGTAGTTTTAGGGAATATTCCCAGTTATCATTGGAAATTTGCTTACCCGGAAAAGACTGGAGGTAATTCAGCAAGAATATTTAAGTCAGGAATTTTACAAGTAATTTCGGGAAGCATGGAAACTTACTCGGAACTTCTCGGCCTGGCTTGTCTATCGTCGTACATTTACAATTGTCAACTTTCAATGTACCATACTACAACATCGTTGTAGGCAGGATCGCTTGTGCAACAAATAGTTCCTGCCACTTTACACATTACTCCACGGAACTACAGAGCTATATTTATATATCAGCTCTGTCGCACGCTCACTCGGTTGTGGCCCGTGCATCAGCCGACCACGGATGACATAATTCCCTGTGTTATCTCTATGCGTACTCGTCTCATCAACTGCAGCTGTCACCACGCGGCAATTACATCAGCTGAGTTGTGCCGATACTCGGGCAACAGCCGAGTGGACGCGCCCGGTGCTGGTATATAAATATAACCCTGTATATTCATACCCTGCTCAGCAGTGGAACGTTGTTCTTTAAGTGCATTCAGAGTCGTATCGAAGCCATGGTGCTTCACAATATGCTTGGATCATTTGACACTTTTGAGCCGAGGCTACTGGTGACTACGTTATTAGTGTGTGCGTCCATTACACACGCCTGATGTCGAGGCACACGGGAAAGGACTTATTCTTGATTTGCTGATATCTTTTGAGTCACATGGCTACTGGCATTCAGACTGATAAACTGTGTGACGAGTTTCAGACTCTATTATTTGTGTTAGTCGTCAGAATTCTACGCTGTAGGGACTGTCTGTTTTCTTGCAGCTGATAGTGTCATACAAAGTGTAAGACATGCAAAGTTATTATGAAAATGTGGTTAAGCCTCGTACAAGTGAAAAAGCGTGTGTTATTTCCAAATTTGGAAAGTGTTAAAGTCAGTGTATAAAGATATTGTAGAAACCATCATTTTATGGGTTCACACTTCGGGCATCCTGAAAATGGTTTCCATGGTTTCCCATTTGCCGGGGCGGTTCCTTTCAATAGGCCCACGGCCGATTTCCTTCCAAAATCCTTTCCCTGGCCCTTCCTGAAAATAAAATACATGGCCAAGCATTCACCATTTATTTAACAATATGAAGGAACACAGGCATAAGCGTAAATACATTTCTTCTTGACATATCTAGTTAAAAATTACAAAATACATCAATGAGAAAAGAGAGAAGAAAAAAAGAGTACACAATTAAAGAACAAAAAATATACTATAAAGGAAAAATATACACTGTAGAATAGAAAAAAAATGTACAAAATACAAAAAAGAATATACAAAAATAAAAGAGAAAACAGAAGAATAGCCACTCAAACTTTTAAAAGGGAAAGAAAATTGTTCTTTCTGAAGGAACTACAACAAATAGAGGATGAATTTAAAAACAACAGTGTGAGAAATTTCTACCAGTTATTTCGAAAACAGTTGAATAAATTTGAAGCCCCCACATTATTACTTGTAAAACCAAAGACAAAACAAATATCACATTCTAATCAAGAGAATTGTAATATAATGGCAGAGTATTTTGAAGACCTACACAATTGTCATAAGCCGGAAGACAAGTTTATCACCAACACTACTAACATTCAAAATGAAAATTCTCTAGCACCAGATTTGGACGAAATTAAAGAAATTATACACATCTTGAAAAACAATAAAGCCGCTGGTGAAGATGGGATTAGGGCAGAGTTGCTGAAAGCCCTAAATGATGATATAATCATACAATTTAAAGATATAATTGATAAGATCTGGGAAAATGAAAGAGTTCCTGAGGAATGGAAAGTCGCCATAATACATCCTATCAACAAGAAGGCGTCTAAATCTGACCCGAATAATTATAGAGGCATATCGCTTGTGTCAGTAGCTTATAAAATTCTTTCCAAAGCTTTACTCAATCGTGCAGAACCCCAATTAGACGTAAAAATAGGAGAGCATCAAAATGGCTTTCGTAAACATAGATCTTGTGTTGAACAGATATGGAATCTTCAAACTATTTTGCAAATGAGACAATTAAGAAATAAAGACACGACAGTTACTTTAATAGATTTTGCAAAAGCCTATGATTCCATTGACAGAGAATCTCTCATTAACATTCTAAAAGAATTTGGTTTGGATCCTAAAACAACTAACATTATTCAGGATACGCTAACAAATACCACGTCCAAAGTCCGATTTCGTGGGGAGTTCTTCAAGGCTTTTGAAATAAACATAGGAGTCAGACAAGGTGATGGATTGTCACCATTACTTTTAACTGTGCTTTGGAGAAGGTGATCTGAGAGTGGAGGAAAACAGACACCAAAGGGGTTAAATTATGATATCAACGAGATAACATCTATATAGATTGTTTGGCTTTTGCTGGCGACATTGCCCTAATTACTGATACACCGGAAAATGCCAAAATACAAATTGATAATTTAATACAACAAGCAAATAAAATAGGTCTACAAATTTCCTTCACAAGACAGAATTTATATCCAATGTCAAAAACAGTCCTGATAAATTATGTATTCAACAAAACGAAATCAAAAGAGTGAATTCTTTCAAATATCTCGGTGAATGGATTACAATAAATAATAACGAGAAAAACAGCCTAACAGTTAGAACAAAGAAAATGAATATAGCTTTCCAGCTCACCAGGAACATTTATAAGAAAAAAAGCATTACCTAATTCTATTAAAATTAAACATTATAATACTGTTGTGAAACCAGAGGCCTTATATGGATCTGAAACGCTCAAATTAATGAATAAAGGCAAAATTAACAAAATCATGGTCATGGAAGGGAAAATAATTAGAAGTATACTTGGCCCTAGAAAAGTAGGAGCAGATTACAACAGACCTAGACCAAATGTTGAAATTTATGAGCATGTAGAAAACATGCTACATACCATGCGAAGAAGAAGATTATCCTTCTTTGGACATTTACGAAGAATGAACGTTGATAGATTGACAAAGAAAATTTTCAATAAAATTATGAAACTTAAGATACAGCCAGCTTGGTTTCAACAGACCTTGAATGACCTTAAAGAGGCCAATATACAAATTGAAGACATACCTAATAGACAACTCTTTCGGAACAAAATTAAAACAGTCACCTTCAAGGAGGAACTAGAGAGAAGCAGGAAACAGCCACACAACATCGAGGAGCTCTGGCAACAACAATCTGAAAGAATGAAGCAATTTTGGGTGACCAAGAAGAAATCATATAGCAAAACTTGATGTATTGATTTAACGTGCTCTATTAAGGGCTATTCAATTAAATAAATAAAAGAGAAAAGAGTACCCAGTATTCAAGGAACAGCTGCTTTTACTTGTTTATCGAGTGCCAGCGAATGAATCTACTTGAACATCGATTGAATTATAAAGTGATAATATTTTAACTAATGGAGAATGAGAATGGTGAACACTTCTAGATCTTGGGATGTGAACGAGTGCTTGCTGTCAAGATCTTACTTGTGGTACATGAAAAGTGATGAACCTAAGTAACTCTTGGCAGTCAATTTTTCCAGTTACAATTTTTCTCAGTAGTTGCAATGAAATTATTGACCTACTTTTCAAAGACGTGAAGTTGAACAAATTTCGTAAAAACCGAGTTCGAAGTATCAAATGGACAAAATACATTGAATGCCTTATAATACAAGTATCTTAGAAATTTATTTTCCACTATCTCAATGTGACGAATTTGATCTATATAAAAGCGATCCCAGATTACTGATGAATATTCTAACTTGCTTGGAACTAAACTCACATACAACTTAACAATTATTCCAGGTTGAGTAAATAATTTTGAGTTTCAAATGTCAAAACCAAGCATCTTGTCGGCTGAACTAATTATATTTGTAATATGGTAATCGAAAGTTCATTTGCTGTCGAAAATAATTCCTAAATCATTTACCGACTGTACTATTTCGAGTGCTGTTTCTCCAATACAACATTTAGGATTTATATATTCCTTCTACCTTGTAAATACCATGACTTTACAATTTTTTACATTAAGGATTAAAGTATTACTGTCACACCATGATATAATTATTATTAACATCCTGTTGCAGGTTATTCTCGTCTCTCAAGTTGTATATGGTCTCATATAGCTTTACATCGTCAGCAAACAATTAACAGTCAAAGTAACAAAGAATATTAGGCAAATCATTCACCAAAATTAGAAATAAGAGAGGCCCAAGATTAGACACTTGTGGGACACCAGAAGAACTAACAGAATTATCTGAAATTTCACTTCTGAAACAAATTGCTGTCTATATTTTAAATAGGAACATAACAATTAATTGAAGTAATGGTTTAGAAACTCCAAACTGGTACAGCTTTGTTACAAGAATGTTATGGTCAAGTTTATCGAAGGCCTTTTCTAAATCAATGTATATCACGTCAGGTCTTCTATTGTTATCTAATGCGTTGTAAACCTTTTGAATAAAACCCCGAAAATTTGTAATAACAGATCTGCCGGGCGTAAAGCCATGCTGACATTGTGAGAGCTCAACCTTAACCCTTCCAGTTATTGAAATATGTTCTACTATTCTTTGAGTGATCACTTTTGCCGTTGCAATTTTAAAGACATGCTTATATTTTTTTACTTTTAAACTGTTTAGAAAGACATCTAAAAAGAGGAAAAATAGTACAAAATAAGAACCAATTCAGGGAAACCATGGAATTTACATTGTGAAAAGCAGGCATACCTTGAAATACTACACTTGTATCTGAATTGTCAATGCCCTCATCTCCATCAGTTTCACCGTCACTTGATAAACCCTCGATCTCTTCAACACTGTCTTTAAATATTCACTGTCGGATTCACCCAAATACCTTCAAATCGTAGCCACATATTTATCATACAAGCCGTCACCCCTCTCTCAATTTCACTGTTTCATCGAACATCAGCTGATACTGCCAAACTCAAGTATTTATCTTACCAATCCTGACTCAGGAACACCAAATATTTCCACAGTGTTAGACGTTGAGTATTGTTCAAGATCATCACACCACAAGGCAAGATTATTTGCCACGTTCGTCAGATGCCTATTTTCTGATACCAAATTGCCTATGATAGTTTGTTGCCTATCAATAAATTCCTGTTTTTATCATTTTAAAAGTCGGCAGTGGTGGCTACGCTCACTCAAGCACAGCATTAGGTCATGGGGTCAAGCTTTCTGCTGACTCGGTAGACGCGTGGGTTCGAGCCCCACCGTTGGCCATCCTTGAAATGGTTTTCCGTGGTATCCCATTTTCTACTCCAGACAAATGCTGGGACAGTACCTTCTGACAGGCCATGGCCGCTTCTTTCCACATCCTTGCCCAGTTTCATTCACCATCATTCATTTCATCTCTCATTAATTTCTCTTCATGAGGTTGGCGTCAGGAAGGGCATCCAGCCTTAAAACCCATCCGCCACAAAGACTTCCATCACATCTCATCCCCAACCCCGTTGGAAAACAGAAATAATAAGGGGTAGACATACAAATGATCTAGTCGACTTCGTCGTTACGTTACGGCAACGTCACGAAATTAACTGAGGTGTGTGACGTCATGGTACTGCTTGGTGCATGTGTACTGAGTTCACTGGTGAGCTCTGGCGTTACGAGACAGCAACGACACGGCGAGCGTGACGTCATCCAGCCAGCTCCCTCCTTTCACCGCGCGCTCGCTTGAAGCCTCCAGCCTTTCTAGCATTTTTCAGCATTTGTAGCATTTAAAATGATATAAAGTCCAGTCTTTCAGACTGACTGTCTCTTTTTAGCCTACTTTCGATTTTTGCTAAAAATGAAAATAGACTTATGAGCTCAATACAGGGTGAAAAATTGTGTGTCTGTCTGTGTGTGTTTGTGTGTGTGTGAGTGTACTCTGAATGTCTGTCCCCCCCCCTATCAATTCGAACACGGTGAACCCGAATTGAACGAAATTTGGTACAAAGGTAGCATTAGCAAAGGACACCTCAGTGTCATGTTTTATATCGCCGCCATCTTGACGGAAACGTGATGGCGGCCACCCAAATGTTCAAAGCTTAAATCAAATTACGACTAACCTAATCATCCGATCTCTACCAAATTTTGCAACAACATACCATTATGGAGGAAGCATTCTTTGACCAAATGAATAGGTCATTAGCCTAATAGTTTGCGGATGGCAGCCATCTTTGTGTCAAAATTGATTCCCCCTATTAATTCGTACATGGTGAAACCGAATGGAACAAAATTTGGTACAGAGGTAGCACTAGCAAAGTGCACCTCAGTGTCATGTTTTATATCGCTGCCATCTTGACGGAAACGTAATGGCGGCCACACAAATGTTCAAAGCTTAAATCAAATTACGATTAACCTAATCATCCGATCTCTACCACATTTTGCAACAACATATCTTTACGGGGGGAGCATCCTTTGACCAAACTAGTAGGTCATCAGCCTAAGAGTTTGCGGATGGTGGCCATCTTTGTGTGAAAATCGATTCCCCCTATTAATTCGAACACGGTGAAGCCGAATGGAACAAAATTTGGTACATAGGTAGCACTAGCAAAGGGCACCTCATTGTCATGTTTTCAATCACCACCATCGTGACGGAAACGTAATGGCGGCCACACAAATGTTCAAAGCTTAAATCAAATTACGACTAACATAATCATCCGATCTCTACCAAATTTTTCAACAACATACCTTTATGGAGGGAGCATCCTTTGACCAAACTAATTGGTCATTAGCCTAATAGTTTGCGGATGGCGGCCATCTTTGTGTCAAAATCGATTACCCTTATTAATTCGAACACAGTGAAACCGAATGGAACGACATTTGGTCCAGTGGTAGCACTAGCAAAGGGCACCTAAGTGTCATGTTTCATATCGTCGCCATCTTGACGGAAACGTAATGGCGGCCACATAAATGTTCAAAGCTTAAATCAAATTACGACTAACATAATCATCCGATCTCTACCAAATTTTGCAACAACATACCTTTATGGAGGGAGCATCCTTTGACCAAAATAATTGGTCATTAGCCTAATAGTTTGCGGATGGTGGCCATCTTTGTGTGAAAATCGATTCCCCCTATTAATTTGAACACGGTAAAACCTAATGGAATGAAAATTGGTACAGAGGTAGCACTAGCAAAGGGCACCTCAGTGTCAGTTTTATATCGCCGCCATCTTGACGGAAACGTAATCGCAGCCACCCAAATGTTAAAAGCTTAAATCTAATTACGACCAACCTAATAATCTAGTCTCTACCAAATTTTGCAACAACATACCTTTATGTGGGAAGCATATTCTGACCAAACTGCAAGATCATCAGCCCAATAGTTTACAGATGGTGGCCAAGTATGTGTGCAAATCGATTTTCCCTATCAATTCAAACACGGTGAAACCGAATTGAACGGAATTTGGTACAGAGGTAGCACTAGCAAAGGGCACCTCAGTTCCATGTTTTATATCACCGCCATCTTGACGGAAAAGGGATGACGGCCACCCAAATGTTAAAAGCTTAAATCAAATTACGACCATCCTAATCATTTGATCTCTACCAGATTTTGTAACAACATGCCTTTTTGTGGAAAGCATCTTATGACTGACTACAAGGTCATCAGCCCAATAGTTTGCAAATAGCGGCCATGTATGTGTGCAAATCCATTCCCCACATCAATTCAAACACGGTGAAACCGAATTGAATGAAATTTTTTACAGAGTTAGCACTAGCCAAGGGCACCTCATATTCATGTTTAATATCCCTATAGCACGTTGTACCGTATTTCAACAAGCTACTACAACCAACATTCAATTATACTCCTTGAAAAGGACAAAGAGTTATAACAATACCCATGCATTTAGGACAAAGTAGGCTATATGTTCTTTACTGAACATCTTGTTTACTAATAAGATTACTACTTTCATCACTCAGGATATACTAGAATTGATTGATGAAAGGTGGAAACACAAGAATGTAAGAGATGAAAAGGGGAAAGCAGAATACAGATGTTTGAGAAATGAGGTTAACAAGAAGTGCAAGGGTGCAGGTATAGAAAACTGGCTGAAATTAGGAACAGTAGACACAGCTTACCGGAGGATTAAGAATACTTTTGGGGAAAAGAAGTGCTGTAATATTAAGGACACAAATGGAAAGCCTTTAACAGATAGGGAAGAAAAGGTTGAGAGATGGAAAGCTTACATAGAGTGTTTGTATAAGGGAAAGGAGATTGAGAATCATGTAATGGAAAGAAAGGAGGAAATTGATGAGGATGCAAAGGGAGATTTAATATTGAGATCAGAATTTGACCGAGCATTGGAAGACTTAAGCAGGAACAAAGCACCAGGCATAGATGATATACCGATTGAGTTGCTACGCTGCATAGGAGATGAAGGTCTGATCAGGTTATATCACTTGGTGTGTAGGATTTATGAGACAGGTGAGGTATCCTCTGATTTCAAGAAGAATGTTATCATCCCTATACCGAAGAAATAATAATAATGTTATTGGTTTTACGTCCCTTTTAACTACACTGGCTTTTAGAGACGCCGGGGTGCCGGAATTTTGCCCCGAAGGGGATCTTTAACGTGCCAGTAAATGTACGGACACGGCTCCCTCGCATTTGCGCACCCTCAAATGCCAGTGGACTGCGCCAGGTTTCGAACCTGCAACCTTGGGCTCAGCAAGCGAGAACGTTACCCCTGAGCCACGCAGCCAGACTATACCGAAGAAAGTGGGAGCTGACAGATGTGAAGATTACCGTACAATCAGCTTGATTACTCAAGCTTCAAAGATCCTGTCTAGAATAATTTACAAGAAGATGGAAAGCCAGTTGGGTGAAGACCATTTTGGTTTCAGGAGAAATGTAGGAACAAGGGAAGCTGTACTAAGTCTTAGGCTGATTTTGGAAGGTAGAATAAGGAAAGATAAGAGAACGTTCATGGCATTTGTAGACTTAGAAAAGGCTTTTGATAACATTGATTGGACTGAATTGTTTGACATTTTGAAAACGATTGGATAGGAGGGTGATCTACAATCTATGCAGAAACCAAACAGCAGTCATTCGAGCTAAAGGACATGAGAGTGAAGCTGGTATTCAGAAAGGTGTAAGGCAAGGCTGCAACTTATCACCCATACTTTTCAATCTTTACATTGAACAAGCAATGAAGGAAATTGGAGAAAAATTTAAAGTGGGAGACAAGATTCAAGGAGAAATAATTTCAACTCTGAGATTTGATGATGAAATAGTCATTTTGGCCGACACGCCTCAGGATTTCCTTCTTGAGGAAAGAATTCATGATGAAAATTAATAAAAGTAAAACAAAAATATTGGAATGCAGCCGAAATAAATCAGAAACATCTATGGACATCAAATTGGCAGGTGAAAAACTAAATTAGGAGACTTCTGTTGCCAGTGATGGACGAAGCAAAGAGGATATAAAAAGTAGGTTAGCTCAGGCAAGGAAAGCATTTCTACAGAAAAGGAATCTGTTGACATCGAATATAGATTTAGGTATTAGGAAGTCATTTTTGAAGGCCTTTGTCTGGAGCATGGCACTCTATGGAAGTGAAACTTGTACTTTTGGTGCAGCAGAAAAGAGGAGAATTGAAGCGTTTGAAATGTGGTGTTACAGGAGAATGATCAAGATCAGATGGGTAGATAGGGTTACAAACGAAGAGGTATTAAGACTAGTGGGAGAGGAGAGATGTTTCTGGCGACTGCTAATGGAGAGAAGAGAGTGGTTGGTAGGACACATACTAAGAAACCCAGGAATAGCAAGCTTTGTTATGGAAGGAAGGGTCGAGGACAAGAACTGTAGGGGTAGACAAAGGTTAGAATATGTTAAACAGATTGCCTCGGATGTAGTAGCTATGTAGAGATGAAACGATTAGCTCAAGACAGGGAGGCATGGAGGGCTGCATCAAACCAGTCAAAAGACTGAAGACTCAAACAACAACTAATAAGTTTATTACTTTCATCCAGTCTCTAGTGACAGATATTAATAGAACGCCTCAGTTGTCTGTCAAGGTCAGTAGTAGATTTGTTTACATTGTCCAACTTCTCCTGCATAGATAATAGTAGTTCATAAATTTCACTAACAGATGGCGCCGCTGTCGCTGGTTTCCACTGTGTAAACTCTCACGCCTCTTGCTAGAGCACTGTTTACACCTCCATATTTGATTTTGAGATAGCATATAGTCTACATCCGCTTCTTTGAGATTCACACATTCACTGCACTGAATTTTGACTGTTATGTCTTTCCTAGGGACTGTCTTTGAACATTCCAAGCAGGTACTCAACGCTCCACTCTTTGGATATATCGACTTGAAAGGCAAAGATGTGACAAGTGAGGATACCCCCACACTTCAAATGAATTAGGTTGGTAATACTGGTGTTCTAATGTTTACATGCACATTTTGACCATAAAACTGCACAATTCAGCAATTAAATGGATATCTAGCGGTCTAATTTATATATTGAATAGTCCTGTGTAACTTACTGCACCCGTAGAGACATGTTTAAGTCGTTCCACTTCAATATTCACCAGATATAACACTATTTATACGGAGCACAAACTGACCCGACTGCATTACGCCATGACTCTCTCATCATAAACCATCTCCAGTTGCCCGGGTGCGGCGTACGAGTCCCTTCCATCTTGTCCTGTCCTCATACCACTTCTCTTCCATCACCTTGCTCTAGTCTAGACCTTTCTTCATCACACATTCTTTTTGACTAAATCTATCCATTTTCCCCTTGGTCTTCCCACAGACCTTCTTTCCACCTCACTTTCAAACACCTTCCTTACAGTGCTGTTTGCAGGCATCCATTTTATGTGGCCAAATCACTTGAGTCTTCATTTCTGGTCTTCTTGAGAAGGATTTCTTCCATTCCTACTTCCTCTCATTACCACATTTCTAACTCTGTCCTTCCTGGTCTTCTGTGCCAAGCACTAATAAACAAAATAGATATATATCATGCTCATATGCAGCAGAAACTTGGACAATGACTAAGAGGGATGAGAGCAGAGCACAGGCAGCTGAGATGAGATTCCTGAGAAGTATGGTCCAGAAAACGAGGAGAGACAGAGTGAGAAATGAAGATATACGGAAAGAACTGGGAGTACAGAAACTAACTGACAAACTGGAGCAAAACAGATTGAGATGGTTTGGACAGGTCAAACGGATGAATGAAGAAAGGCTACCAAGACGAGCACTGGAACGACGGATGACAGGGAAGAGAGGACGAGGAAGACCAAGAATGCATTGGATGGAGTCGGTGAAGTATAGCATCAGAAAACGGAACCTGGATTGGAACACCGTGTCGGAAGAGGAATGGTGGAATGACAGAACAATGTGGAGAGGAACCATATTTGCCCCTACCCAGTGTCAGCTGGAAAAGGGGAAATGAAGATGATGATGAGATATATATCATGCTGTTTCATGTATGAGTATATACGGTATGTACATAATCTTGAGCAGCCAGATAAATTTGGTATTGATATATGCACATTATCATTTGGGTAGGAAAAGCTTAATCCGACAAAAAATGACAAACTCCTAGGTCCCACCCAATTAATACATTTTATATTCTTAGAAAACAATTACATCATTCCAGATACATGTTTCAGGGGTCAGTCGTGTCCCCCCTCTTCAGCCTTGTTTAAAACAACTATACACTTAAATAACATTGTTAAGAATATTGATTAAGAGAAACATAGAAGAAATCAACATTAAATATAAAAACTTTTATTATAATAATTAGGGTTCGGATTTTTAGGTGCTAAAATTGGGAAAATATTTATTTTATATGTATTAAAAATACCTGAAATATGTGAAAAAAAAGTAAAAATATTTAATTAATTTATTTTATTAATGTGAATATCAACAATATGCAGTACTCACGAATGCAATTTATTCTAGGATTGCCTCACTGCTAAAGCATTACAATACACAACGAGATACATCTTCAGGTTGTCCATCACAAATTATCGACGATTATCGCGAGACACTTATTCTGAAGGCGCGAAACTGCGGCAATATGTTTCTTGCCCTTGAGGTGTTGTGTAACTTGAGATTGCTGTTCAGCCTTGATTTCTTTCCCATATGGTTGGCACAACAGACCCCCCCCCCATCAGAAGTAAAATTATCTTTCAATTCTTTACTCTTCACAGTGCCAGAAATGTACTGCATGTGAGTGACACTGGTTCCAGGTTTCTGGGGAGGGGTAGGTATAGCATGTGGTGCAATATGGCTATGGACAAGGAAATCCCCGGCTTCCACAGTGTGTGGGGCGGGCCGACAAGTTAAGAATAACACAGTTGCAAGCTGATATACGCTGTGCATGAAGGTTAGATAGCTCACAGGTTCTTCCCCGTTGAACTAACACAGAACAAAAATGCAATAAACTGAATGATCTAGCATACTGATTTTTTAAAATGTAAATATTATGTCTTTTTATGTGCTAATAAGTGAAAAGCAGGAATTTATGTATTTATAGAAAAAAAATCTTAAAATATGTAACATAAAAAAATATGTATTTACCTAAAAATCTGAGCCCTAATATAATACTTTTACTAGTTGATACCCGTCAAAATGTGACGGTCATTGGGAAAATATTTACTGAAGGATTATCTTATACAGTATGCATTTTTTTGAACGATTACTTTTTGATACTGTTGCAACTTTAAGGGCGTCGAAAGATCGACTTTGCAACATATAACTGGCCATGACTGAAACCTTGATGAGGCAAATAGAGACCTACACATTCCTGAGTTTCCCCTTGAGCTTTATTGATTGTTTATGCCAAGCAAATTGGAAAATTGAAGTGTTTTATCAGAAGATGTTAAGTCAAGTCGAAGGATTATACTGTAGCTCTTTGCCCATTAAGTGATTTGCCTCCACATATACTTACTCTAAAAGTTTGAACCATGGAGCCAAAACAATATTTCCCCCCTTTTTAATTGTCATAAACAAAGATCTCAGTAAGACGCGGCGGGATCTGCCATTTCTCTGGTGGAATAGAGCCATTGTGCGCAAGCGCGGGAGCGACAAATATTCAATTTTTCTTTAATAATTTAAAAATATGCCCTAACATATATTTGCTTTCAAAGACACTCTGCAAATCTACATGCCAAGAGTTCTCGTTAGAATGCATTACGAAGTCAATCAGTTAAGACGTTATCTCAATCTCGTGGTAACAAAAAACAGCTTAGTGATTTAAATATATAGAATAGATACCGTAGATGGCAACGTAAATCACGGAGAATTTGTTACTTTACGGCAATGAAAAAGTAAAATAGGTTTCGACAATGTAATACCAATTGTAAGAAAGAAGAAAACGGAAATAAAAGAAACATATCCGAGGTGGGATTCGAACCCTCTCGACGATGCAGAAACAAATTCGCAGACTGTAACACTAGCCCCGCACCCACCCAGACAATATGACTCCTGTGCAATATTAAGCTACCTAAACAGCATACACACTCAACTGCCAGTGTAAGTTCTTCAATACTTCCCTTATTTTATAATTCTATTTCAATGCATATCGTGGAAACATAAACAATATTTCCCCCCTGTTTAATCGTCATAAACGAAGATCTCAGTAAGATGTGATTTCTCTGGTGGAATAGAGCCATTGTGAGCAAGCAGCAAATATTACATTTTTCTTTAATAATTTAAAAATATACCCTAACATAATATGTTAAATATATTATATTTTCCTTTTAAAGACACTCTGCAAATTTTCATGCCAAGAGCTCTCGATAGAATGCATTACGAAGTCAGTTGGTCAAGACGTTATCTCAATCTCGCGGTAACAAAAATCAGTTTAATGTTTTATTAAATATATAGATTGCAGCCAAATAGCCATCAGAAATAAAGTATAAACACGTACACTAAAATTGCGCTCTGGCACGTTGAGTTGCATAGTCTTTGATTGATGTTTTTCTTTTCCTACAGAGCTCTAAGTGGTAGCGATCACATGCTTGTCCACATAGTTGGCATGCACATGTCACTGTAGGTTCATGGAAATATTTGTTAATGGAAATAAGGTGATGAAAACCATGGACCGCCAGATGTGTAAACACATTCCTCAACTCAAAGTTGGTTGTTGTCCACAACCGGTCGATCATGGCTCCAGTTCCATAAAATTCTTGAGGGATGCCTTATCTTTTTTTCTTCAATAATGTTAGTAGATTTTCCGATACTCTGGTGTTTGGTAGAGGTAGATAGTTTCTAAAGTCTTCAATAGGAAATGATTCTCGTGCCAAGATGTAGACGAATTGTGACCTGGTAGTTTTTGACACTCCGATTTTTTTAATTTTTTTTTTTTAATGAATAATGCCTTCACTCTTTCTATTGAGGAAAGGTTCTTTCCTGTTAGGTGTTGCCAAATGACTTCAATGCCATATATTAAAATAGGCATGATTTTATTTCTGAAAAGAGCCATTGCTGTCTCTAAGCTGAGGGTTCTCAAGTATCTAATTTCATGCATTGCCCGTACCGCTTGCGTTGATTTCTCTATCACATGATATGTAAAACATGTAGCACTTGTTTGGAGCGTGATACCCTGATGTTTGAATTCCTTTACAATGTTTATTTTCCTCCTCTTGATGAAAATTTCTGTCGCTGCTGGAACCTTCCCTCCTTTTCTAAACACCATCATCACCGTTTTTGAAACGTTCATTTCAAACTTGTGATCGGAGCACCATTGTTCCATTTCTGTTAATGTGTTTTGGAGTTTGACGTCTTTAGAGCCAATTACTACGTCCTCTCTTTGAACTATTCTCATGATTTATTCTGTTGCCAGAATGAAAAGTAAAGGGCTAATTGGATCACCCTGAAGTATTCCGTTTGTTTGCAATAATTGTTCTGACAATGAAATATTGTCGGAAATTATTAGTTTGTTCCATAAGAGTATTGATTTTATAGTTTGCGTCCATACATTATATCTACCTTGGGTTTCTTCTAGTTTCTGTATCACAAGTTCTCGGATTATGAGATCAAATACTTTGGTAAAGTCTATGAAGACTGTGTAAAACTTTTCGTTTCCTTCTAGGCCATCCCATATATTAGTTAGTAGTAGTTCTGTTGCAGTCATAGTATGTTGATCTTCCCTTCCTGATCCCGAATTGAGTGTCTGGGATGTTCATCTATCTTTTATTCTTTCTGTAATTGTTTTTGTGAGTAATTTGAAAGGAATATTTTCAAGAGCAATGCCTCTGTATATGTGTTAGTGTCCTTTGGGTCTCATTTTCCTTTCATTCATGTTCTCAATCCATAGATTGGTCAGCAGCAATCATCCTCATCCATTCTTCCCTGTCGCCAGTCAGTCTCTTCATGTCTCTGTATGAATGGACATGAACATCCGTTATGATCTGTTTGATGATGATGATGATGATAATGGTTGTTTTAAGGGGCCTAACAGCAAGGTTATCGGCCCCTGATGAGATGAAATGGCGTGAAATGAAAGGATGAAGATAAAAACAGCTCACTACTATGGATGAAACGAAAATGGTTTATATAAAACAGACAGTGAGCCCCAACAAATATGCCTTATTTGAATAAAAAGAATAAAAGGTGGATGGTAAAACACAATAAAACAAATAAAGCATAGTGAACAATAAAATAGATGAACGCAACTAAAAACATAAAACAGACTTAACCTGAATTAAAAGTCTTAACTTACATTAAAACTTAAAAAAGTAACCACTCTCCCTCATGAACCGGATGACGAGGTCTGCTGACTGCCCATCATCACGGGAAGGGAGAGGGTATTAGGCAGTTTAAGAGTCCTTCGCAGATCGGCCAAATCCACACACTCCAAGAGAATGTGTGCAACGGTTAGGCGGGCGTCGCAAGTACACACAGGGGGGTCTTCTCTCTTTAGCAAGTGGGAGTGCATAGCAATCCCATGGCCGATCCGGAGTCGACAGAGTAACACAGCTTCCTTCCGGAGAGATCGGAAGGAGGATTTCCACACCTTCGTTGTCTCCTTGATGCCTCTCAGTTTGTTAGGTGGAGGCGACAGGATCGAGTGTCGCAACTGAGAGCGCACATCACTAGCAGGCACCTTATACGGTAGCGAGGGCAGTGCGACTGGCTCTCTCGCCGCCTGATCAGCAAGCTCGTTTCCCGCAATAGCCCAAAGGTCACTCCGGTTCCAGCATTACACGTACTGACGAGCAGGTCGTGAACACGCTGGACCAGCGGGTGCTTCGGGAAACACACATCAATCGCTTGCAGCGCACTCAGAGAGTCAGTACACACAAGAAAGTGCTGGTGATCGTCCAATAACGTGTACCGCAGAGCCTCTATGATGGCATAGAGCTCCGCTGTGTACACGCTACAGGCCTCGGGAAGTGGAATGAGAAACCGACGACCCTCAACCACAAATGCACAGCCTACTTTCTCGTTTGCCCTCGAACCGTCCGTGAATAGAAGCCCTGATCCTGGATACTGGCTCACCACGGACTGGAACAGCCTCCGATGGACAGAGAAGTCTGTGTCCGACTTGGGGCCGGTGTGCAGATCCAGGATGATATCAGGGCGAGAGACCATCCACGGAGGGGCCTTGCTAGGTACTCGGACGATACAGGAAATGGAAGGAAATCGGAACTGCCGGTATGAGTCATCCAAGCGAATCCTCGCCGGCCGAGTGGCTCGGGCGAGCGCATCATACAGCCGGCGATTCGGATTGTTAAACAAACATGGATAACTTGGATGAAGTGGCATCTGTCGAATAGTTGCAGCATAGGTCAGCAGTACCTGTTGGCGCCTCAGATGTAAAGGAGGAACGCCAGCCTCGGCGAGCAAGCTGACGACTGGGGTCGTCCGAAAGGCTCCCGTCGCCAGCCTCACACCTCTGTGGTGGACGCTGTTCAGTTTAACAAGCACTGACTTACGGTCCGAACCATATGCTACACTGCCATAATCTAATCTACATAAAATAAGTGCCTTATAGAAACGTAGGAGCACCGCACGGTCCGCCCCCCACGATGTGCCGCTAAAGACTGCTACACACTATCAGACCAGACCAGACGACGTGGACGGGCAAGTTGCTAGGTCGGGGGACGGCTTTGCATACACACCATCATACCAGATCTCCAGAGTATCAAGGCCAACTACAATACTCAGACCATAATGCAGGTATCGAAAGTTTGAAAATGGCGTATGCAGAAGCCCGACATATTGTTTGTTTACATTCGATGCTGGGATAGAATATTAGCTTTGATTAGCTTCGTTTGATGAAAGTTGGGATAAACTATCGTTCATCTGTAAATTGTAGTGTCTTCAGTATATCTGTAAAGACCAGTTCGCGTTAATGTACTGCAATCGTATGTAAATATGTGATAATACGCCTATTATGGAGTAGTTCGTTTGTGTGAGATTGTTCAGTCGACCGATGGCATTGTGTCATTTACTGGAGATGTTGAAGTACCGGTACCTAAGACTAAAGCATTAATAGAAGTGTCTTAAGAATATACACCACAATCATTTGCTAGTCAGTGACAATATAATAATAGCTTAGTACACTTCAGTAGTGTCGAAATTACAGTAAGTACGGTACGTAAAGGGAAAACGCAAAGAGCATCTACGGCTAGACCAAACCGTTGACGTTATTTTGAAAGCTCAGCAACATGTGCATCCTTACTAGTCTGCAGATGATCTACACTGCATTTTATACTAATAGTGAACTTCTGTTTTATTGGTTAAGGAAGATGTTTCCCCTGTGCCAAACAGTGAACTCATTGTGTTCCGTCATTATTCATAATTTTGTGATTCTTACAGCTTGCAAGTTATTTTTAATTATGCTGTGTGTAATAAAGTGTTATGGGTACCTTGCCAATTATGTACTTATATTGCGAGATGGTGTGCCGGGATAATTCTGTAAGAGGGAGATGGTGCTTGCCTATCTACTTTACGTACAATTATTCCAAATGGTAAAAGCGAATGTTTAATAGGTTAAATGGTAACGTATTATTGTGTCCCTTGTGTGAAGTAATCTAAATACAGTAATTATCTTCTGATATCCACACGACGACGTCTTTGCGTGTTTTAATTAACAATTCGGTGTGATGTTTTACCCGAGATTTTAGACAATTCCATGAGAGGTCTTAATTGAGTTGTATCTATATGGCGTTGGTTTGATTATTTCAGGCAACTATTCTCATTTTGATTGTGTACACAAATACTCTTCATGTGCTGGGTACTTTCTTCTCTCCTACTTCGGAATCTGTGATTTCTTGCTAATAATATTTACCTATAATTACTGAACTTAAATACAAATCCTGATGACTCGCCAAAAAGCTTCTTATTCAACCATAAAAAGAGTGAGACTATTGTAGCTGCCCCTTGGGTGAAGACGAAGAAACCTACAAAAGTTTGGTGCTTTTCAGTCGGTCAACACGAATGTACCCAAAAAGAGCTGGGTTATGCCCTAATCCTGAAATAAATTACTTGAGATAATAAATACATGTAATTTTTGTGTACATTTGTGTTGAACGACTGAAAAGCACCAAACTTTTGTTTACTTAGGCAACACTGAAAAGTGGCTTCAATCCCCACAACGAAGAAACCTATAATTCAAGGTCAGCACTATATAGATAAATTACCGGTAATTCAGTTAAGTCTAAATTATTGATGCATATTTCTTCGGAACCTAGTCTCGTCTTGTGATATCTTGTATGCTCTTATGCGAGTTAAAATAATAATTTACTCCAACTATGACAAGCCCGATGACATGATCTTAGCTATTGGAAGAGCAACTATCGCCGCCATGTTTTTTCTACATTAAGGTCTGAGGATTGCAGTTGGTCATTGTTGTATTACGGCCGAGGGGACCCGACGCGCTGATCACACGTCACCCCAATATCTGCAGGCCAAATGGCTGGGCAGCGGTCGCTTGGTCGGCCTTAGCCCGTCATGGGCTGTATAGTGCCAGGGGGGGGGTTGACATGACATTGTTGTATTGAGTCGTCCGCCCAGTAATAAGTAACAAGGTTAGGTTATGTTATTGTTATTTTGTTAAGTATTTAATAAATACGGTATTGTGATGGCTCCGCATCTTTCAAAGCAACAGAAAATAGGACTTTCATTGTGTGTTGCATTGATCAGTGATGAGGATACACTTCTAACATTTGCATGATAGTATCCGCCTCATGATCGCCTACTACTTCATTATCATCGGCAATCGCGTTGTTTCTATGCTGGGAATATTGAGACATGTCGACAGAATCTTGTAATAAGACGTAGTGCCTCTCTGTTCAACAATAGAATACATTCTGTGGCTGAATAAGAAGCTTTTTGGCGAGTCATCACGATTTGTATTTAAATTCAGTAATTATAGATTAATATTATTAGCAAAAAATCAAACAGATTCTGAAGTAGAAGAGAAGAAAGTATCCGGTTACTGAAGTGCTGTCCCACCACATGCAGAGTATTTGTGTACACAGTAGAATACGTACTGAAACTGCTGCAGATCGCGACGGAGTCCGCCAGTCGGCCAGACAGCGCTACACACAACGCAGACCAGACCAGACAGGCGAGGGGCAGTCTGGTGGTCTGAAGGTTTTCCAGCCAGACTGTCAGACGGTCTGTGCAGACCGAATTGGTCGGCAGACAGGCCTACACACTATCGAACTGCCCGCCCATCAGCTACTTTTTCCGACCGTCTGCTGGTCTGGTCTGGTCTGATAGTGTGTAGGGAGTTTAAGAAACCGCAACATGTTGAGTTTCTTAGCACAGGCAGTTTTCAAACTCCGCACGTGTGGCTCCCACGTTAACTTATGATCGAAAAGGAGCCCAAGGAACCAGTACGTAGCAACAACAGGCAAAGCTACATTGCCCAGATAAAGCTCAGGATCAGGATGGAGAGTGCGCTTTCGGCAGAAATGGACAACCGAGGTCTTAGCGGTTGAGAACCGAAAGCCATGCTCTAGTGTCTAGCGTTCCACTCTCCGAATAGCTAGTTGTAGCTGTCGTTCAGCGACCGCCATATTTTGCGTGCTATAATGTGGAGCGAAATCGTCTACATATAGTGACGGTACCATTGCTGGACCAGCAGCAGCGACTATACCGTTTATGGCAATCGAAAATAATGTTACGCTAAGCACCGATCCCTGGGGGATTCCGTTTTCCTGTACATGATGTTGCGAATATGTACCCCCTATTCGGACACGGAATAGGCGAAGGGACAGAAAATTCGCGATAAAGACCGGCAAGTTACCTCGGAATTTCCATTGATGTAGGGTAGAGAGGATGCCGTAACGCCAAGTGGTGTCATAGGCCTTCTCAAGGTCAAAGAAAACAGCAATAGGTGCCGTCTCCAGAGAAAAGCGTCCTCTATGGCGGTCTCGAGGCGTAGCAGATGGTCGTTGGTACACCGAGACGCCCTGAAACCACACTGGTATTCAGACGGGAGTCCTCGTTTCTCCAGGACCCACACCAGTCGCCGATTGACCATCCTCTCAAAGAGCTTGCACAGACCGTTTGTGAGACAAATAGGTCTGTAACTCCCTGTCAAATTGGGATCCTTATTGGGCTTCAGGAAGCCTCCGTGGCTTAGGCGGCAGCACGCCGGCCTCTCACCGCTGGGTCCGTGGTTCAAATCCCGGTCACTCCAAGTGAGATCCGTGCTGGACAAAACGGAGGCAGACAGGTTTTTCTCCGGGTACTCCGGTTTTCCCTGTCAAATTTCATTCCAGCAACACTCTCCACTATCGTTTCATTTCATCTGTCATTCATTTAATCATTGCTCCAGAGGAGTGCGTCAGGCCTCGGCAGCCGGCACAGTCCATATCCTCGCCGCTAGATGGGGGCTCTATTCATTCCATTCCTGACCCGGTCGGAGACTGGAAGCAGACTGTGGATTTTCATTTTTCATTGGGCTTCAGGATAGGTATAATTATACCTTCCTGCCATTGCGCTGGAAACACACCTTCCAACCAGATACGATTAAACACCCTGAGCAAAGAACGAATGCTCCCATCGTTAAGGTGTTTAAGCATCTGGTTGTGTCCTTGCAGAGCGCCAGTGCTCTGCTCCGTAAAGGGCGCGTTGTACTCCTCCGAAGCATGGGAAGCAAAACTGAGCTGGGAATGTTCTGCCTCGCGCCTCAGAGCCACGAAATCTGGATCATAGTTATTGGAACCAGATATAGCCGCAAAATACGATGCGAGATGGTTTGCAACGCGGTAAGGATCTGTAACCAATTCATTATCAATGGAAATTCCCGGTACAGTAGAAGAGGTCTGAATTCCCGAAATGTGTCGTGTAGTTTAGTCCACACTTGAGAGGAGGGGGTATGTGCCGTAATAGACGACACATACCGTTCCCATGATTGTTTCTTACTCTGGAGATAAGAATCCGTGCCTTGGCACGAAATTTCTTAAACGCCACCAAATTGGCCATGGTTGGACGCTGACGGTAGTGCTTATGAGCTCGACTACGGTCTCTTATTGCCGCTGCAATATCCTCTGTCCACCAGGGGACGAGTTTGCGACGAGGAGTCCCAGAAAAGGATGGAATAGATTCCTCGGCGGCAGCAAGAAGCACATCATCGTCATCGATGCTCCGGCATCCCAGATCATCAAATACAGAGCGTTCTGTAAATGATGGCCAAGAGTGAGAACGATCGGGAAATGATCACTGTCACAGAGGTCATCGTGTACGTACCAACCAAAATGGGGAACTAACGAACTGCTACACACACTCAAGTCAGTGTGTGAGTACACGCCGTGCGTTAAGCTAAAATGAGTGGCTTCCCCCCGTATTTAACAATGATAAATCCAGTCCTTGAATTAAGCCCTCCACATCCCTGCCTCTGGGGCACGAAGATGGTGATCCCCATTGTGGGTGATGTGCATTGACATCACCCACGAGTAGGATAGGGGCGGGAAGCTGATCTACAAGATCAAAGACAGCGTTAATATCATCAAGGAGCTGGTTCGGTGGAAGGTACAAGTTACAAACAGTCGTCATAACAGGCAATGACACGCAAACTGCAATAGCTTCCAAAGGAGTAGTTAACGGAAACTCTTCACTATAGCAGTCAGAGCGAACTAAAGTGCAGATGCCCCCGGAGGCCCGGGCGGCGTCTGTTTGCTCTTTTGAGTATAGTCGGAAACCCCTCAGGACCGTTTGATGGTCAGGCCTGAGATTTGTTTCCTGTAAACAGACTATACTCGCTGCGTATTGGGCTATGAGCTGACGGAGCTCAGTCAAATGCCTGTCATAACTGTTGCAATTCCACTGTAACAGTGCCATAGTGTGAACTTTGAAACTAAGGAAAAGAAGCAGCAAGCTACAACTTAACCATTATCAGTCGACCACAAGCTCCATGTTCTCGTGTGAGGACGTGGAGCGAGCCGACCCAGCGGACGATTTCCGGGACGCATGTTGGCGGCGGAGGGACCTCCGTAGGGAGCGCGCAGACCTGGGGACCGGAACGTCCCCAGGCGCAGAAGTATCCGCAGCTGGTGGGGCGGATGGCTTCCCCTTGTTCGGAGGGGATCGCGCGGTACATGATCCCGTCTTCCCCGCCTCTCTCCTAAGTTTAGACGGGCCAAGAGAGGTACTCCTGGCCCTGGTCGACGATGCCGCCTCCGCCGGCTTAGGAACTGCTTTCGCCGACCATTTGGGTGGGGGGGATGTCTTGGACTTCCCCCCCTGCTGTGCGAGCGGAGGACCCTTCGCGCGCACAGTCTGTTTGGTGGTCGGAGGTGGGACAGGATCCACCTTCGAGCTGATATTCAAGTTCTCTGGTGCTGATCTCGGGATCGTGGGAGTCAAGACTGAGGGTTTCACAGCTGGTACAAAAGATGAGGTTGATGGAACCAGGCCAGGTATAATTTTACGATAATCAATTGTGGGAGTGGTAGCAATCGTAGTGTGGTACCTCTTGCGAGCCTCCTGGTAGGAGAGACCTTCCAGGGTTTTGATCTCCTGGATTTTCTTCTCACTCAGGAACACAGGACAGTCCCTGTCCCAGGGAGAATGAAATCCAGAGCAGTTGGTGCACTGATAGGGCTTTGTGCACTGCTCGTCATCATGAGGTACCTTACCACATGTTCCACAGATTGCCAAGTTCGAGCAACGAGATACCATGTGCCCGAACTTCTGGCACTTATAACATCGCATAGGAGGCGGAATGTACGGCCTGACATCACAACAATAGCTTGTGACCTTAACCTTCTCCGGGAGTACTGAGCACTCGAAGGTAATTATGAAAGCACCCGTGTCAACGTCCTGACCGTTGATCTTGCGTGTAATGCGCCGGACATCGGTCACGTGACGGTGCTTCATATCCTCCTTGGATTCCTCGTCAGTATTCAGAATCAGGTCTCTATGGAAGATAACTCCCCGGACCTGATTGAGAGACTTATGTTTTTCCACTTTGACGGGAATTTTGCCAAAGTGGTCACACGTCAAAAGTTTGTCTACCTGCTCAGCCGTTCTGGTCTTGAGCAACAAGCTACCGTTTCTCATCTTTTGTACTTTCTCAAGCTCACTATAGACACCTTCTATGTGGCGAGAAAACAAAATCGATTTGACCAGCTTGAAATCGTCCCCATCGGTTCTGGTCGCGACCAGAAACTTGGGGGTATTAGCACCCATATTCGAACGTACAGACTGTTCCCAAGGAGTAGAACCCTTAGGGAATCAAAATTTTAAGACTTGGGTGGGGGACCACCCTGTTGGGGGAAGTTGCGCTCTTTTCCCATGGCCATTTCTTCCTCCCTGAATGCCACCGACTCCATTCACGGGCTGTCTCTGTAGGCGCTACCCAGCCAAGGCAAGGCCCGCCTAGCTTGGAAGGCATTGCCCGGGGGTCCGATGTTTGACATGCCATACAGGCATGTACCCCTTGGCATATACTAGAGAGTTTTCCAGCACAGGCATGCAGCTGTGCGGGGACCTGCGTTGTCAGGCGGATACTACTGCAGGGTACATGGCGCACCCACCTGTCGGTGTGGCCAGACAGAACAGGCTTTCGAGCGTAGTCGCACACTTAGGTGGCCCTTCCCCTGACAGCACGCACATATTAATTTTGAGTGCCAGACCTCAAAAACATGAACGGAAAAGGCAATACATCAAACAGATCATTATCCCCTGCGTGTCGTACGAGGCGACTAAAAGGGGCAACCTTGGCTATTCTTTTAGGTCTCCGGCTTGTCTTGCGAATTGGACCTCCCGTGGGTGGGAGGGATGGAATACACTCACAGGTATACCCTGCCAGTCGTAGAAGGCGACTAAAAGGGTTTCTTGGCCCAGGTCCCCTTTACGGGTTTGACAGCCAGCTCTAAACGCCCCACTTTGTGCGATATAACTCTCATGTTCCCTTTTAGTCGCCTCGTACGACACGCAGGGGATAATGATCTGTTTGATGTATTGCAGTCTCGGTCGCCCTTTTCCTCTCTTGCCCCGAATTATGCCATCTAACACAGTTACCATAAAGTTATTTTGGCGATAGTCATGTCGTATCAGTTGGTCTCGTCGTTTCTGTATTGTTTTGAGAAATGCTATCTTTTCATTAATGGTTTTGAGCACTTCGTCATTCGTCACTCTTGCGGCCCATGAAATTTTCCTATCCGCCGCCAACACCACATTTCAAAAGCTTTAAGTCTTCTTTTATCAGCACATCCCATTGTCCAGTCTTCTGAGCCATACAAGGTTAAACTATATACATAACAGTTTATAAATTTAAGCCTGGTCTCAATAGATATATTCTTTGAAGTCAGAAGGGATTTTTACTGTTAAATGCAATTTTGGCTTGAGCAATTCTAGCTTGAATATCAGTTGAACTTTTTCCAGTGGAAGTAATTTTATTCCCTAGATAGGTGAAAGTGTTAACTTGCTTAAGTGGAGCACCAGCTATAGCTGCATTAAGTTGTTCACTGGCTCATACCATTATTTCAGTCTTTTTAATATTGATTTTCAGATTATATTTTTCATGTAGAATCCTTTTCATTTCCGTGAGTGCACGTTGCAGTTTCTCTTCACTGGTTTCCAGGACTGCTATGTCGTCTGCAAACCTTATTGCCTTGACTGCAACTCCGTTGATCTTAATTCCTCTCATAACTGTCCCGCAATGCCTTTCTCAATATATAAGTTGAAAAGTTGCATCCCTGTCCAACTCCTTTATGAATACTAGCTTCCTTCACTACTCCGCTTATGCTCCTTTGGTTTTTATTAAGTTCATAGATCATCCGTCTATCTCTGTAATCCAAGCATTAATCATAATTTCCATGAGAATATTCCAATTCGCGTTATCGAATGCTTTTCAAAGTCCACAAAGGCAATGTAAAGTGGTTTTCTTATATCCATCATTTTATCAATAATTTCTCAGTTCTGCCTAAACCAAATTGATCTTAATTCAGATTTTAGTCAATTTTTTCGATGCATGCAACAGGATGCTAAGGGTATGATGTACCTCACATTCCAGTGTTCCGTGTTTCTTTGGTATTGGTATCATGAGACTTTGTAAAGTCGTCTGGGACTTCTCCATTTCTATATATTTCACTGATCAACCCAAACAGATACTTGTGGGTCTCAGAATTCAATGCTTGTAACATTTCTGCTGTTATTTATCCTGGAGCTTTATATGATTTCAGGTCATTCACAGCATGAAAATATTCTGATTCAAGAATGGATGGTCCTTTGTACAGTACTTTTATTATCGAATGTCTCTACCTCTCGGTTATGGAGGCCATCTCTATGCATTTGTTAAACAGATTTGTCCATGTCGGCAATAGGAGGTACTCACTATGTTTTCTGGTCTAGCAGCTTTCTTTTTCTTTGTGCTGTCAGTGATGTTTTGAACCTCGTTTGTGGTCAGTGGGGTCCAATCTTTTATTGAATGTAGGCCTTTTTTTTTGTGTGTGTGTGTGTGTGGGGGGGGGTTTCCTGTGTGCCCTTTATTTCATCTTTGTTTAGTATACTACTAAAGTGTGACATCCATGCTTCCATATTTATATAGTGTGTCTGAGTTTGCATTCTGGGATGAAGAGCAATATACGGGTCCTTCCTAGCTTCTTCTACTATTCTTTTGCCTTCTTCTTCCCAATATGTGCCCTTCTTCTCCCCCTTCTCTTCATGTTGTAAATCTGAAGACGAATAGGACTCTCTATGTTTAGCTGATGAAGAATTTCCAACATCTCTTTCCTTAGCAGATAGCAGTTCTGGTCAAACTATGGTTGTGCCTTTCGTTTTCTTCTAGATATTGTGGCTTGTGTTGGTAGTTCCTCAAGCAGTTGTACCGCTCCCTCCAATTTTGAGTTCTCTATTAAGGTTTTTATTTGCTCTATCCCTTCAATTCGTTCTTCTACTTTTTTTATGTCAATTATTCTCGAAAATAAGGACTGTGTTTGTTTCTTTTTGGTTCATGCCATTCTCCTTTAACTGTTATTTCCACACTTTTGCCATTATGGCATATATATGTTGGTACTGCCCCCGTACATTGAATTATTTAGGGACAAAATGAGAGTATTTTCTGTCCCCATGATACAATTTAACTAGCAAATATAATTTCTGGAAGTGTGGCACGAGAGTGTAGTGTTACAAGCTCGAGACTGTGGGAGAGCCCGATCACGTGATATATTGCACAATGGACGCTTCTAGAAGGCTATATTTAGCATAGCAACAGCGAGTTTGGAAATTAATATTATAAATATTGTTATAAATTATGCTATTGGATCCCAGCCCAGAGCCAATGAGAACAGGTCTTATTGAAGACGGGATCAACTTTAATTACACAATATGATGAAATTATGCATTTAGGCCCTTAGAAGAAGATTTTCTTATTTGGTAATGAAGAGAATATTAAGAGAAATTATGTCTGATACTTTAAAAACCACAGATCGGTTAATCTACACAGTAATGAGCATTAGTAATCTACGCGCTAAAATTATGGTGGGAGATTGATATGGCCACCAAAAATTCGACTTGGAGAGGGAGATCCAAGGATCGAGGTTCTTATTCCAGCAGACTTTGAAGAGTGAGGAAGTGTTTTTACTGGGTTAACGGAGATCCCAAAGCTTAGTCCGAGTGCGACGACTGTCGACTTGTGGAGACGCGAGGATAGCTAAGTGGAGCGTTAGAGATCACCGCACTTCCATTCTACGTGAAGTTGCGAGGAACATTGTATTCATTATATCTCATATATAATTGAGATTTGAAGTTAAATAAGTGAATATATATTAAGAACAGGTCGCATACATTATATTGTGAAAAGTCGAGCGCTTAAATATTCACCGTTTCGACAATATAAGCCTGTCGAGTTAGATTTCCAAATGTGTTGGAAACAAAGCTGGATATCATTATAAATTGCAACGTGAAGTTGACGAACGCAGTTCAAGTGAACAGTGGCGGAGGACTTTTAGTATTGGCGCAACACATAAACATTAACAGAATGACTATTATTATTCTTCAAACATTATCATTCAGCATGATTAACATTGTTGATATGATTAACTAGATAGTCATGGGCCAGAGACATATTCGATAACAGGAGTTAAGATACAACGATGGAGCTTCGTTCGACGACGTATTCTTGAATACAGACGTAGTGTACGGTCCATCTTCGTCAGTCTACGAACACTAATATAACATCAATTAGCAATGGAAATATTTCATTCACCATTTAAAAGAATATTTCCATAATTACATTCCAATGATGAAGCTGATACATATTTACGAAGGAGAATGAAGTCTTTACAGAAGAGATTTGTCAAGATGCTAGGGTAGCCCAGCAACACAGAAGAATTTGCCAGAAGGATGTCGTTCGAGCCCAGGCGAATGTTGGTGAATTCCAGAGAAAGACGTTTTCTTATCTCTGAGGTCGCAGATCCGAGGTTCGAATGCAGATCCATCTCAGTGTCTTGTACTGAGGAAACATCTAAGGTATGGTGGGAATACTTACATAGATCTTCAAGATTTCGTCCAAATAAGGTATTAGTGTATCTCAATTGTTATATAGAGCTTGATTAGTAACATTCTGAGCAGCGATCTTATTCCATATTTTCAGCGATCTTATTCCATATTTTCGGCGATCTTATTCCATATTTCTATATTTTCACACTTCATGTATTTCAGTGCTTTTTTGTATTTTACACTTCAGATGTGTGTTGAGTTTTTTATACTTCAAGATTATTTAGAAGATGATTGCATTTCATATATTTTTCAATTTTATTCTACGGATCAGTTGTGGAACTGACATTAAAAATTTTGTTTGAGGAATCATATTGCCTCATAGGAGACTAGTCGTTTCGACTCCCGAATTTTAATAATTTTATTTAAACCAAGTATTCTGACATTGTGTCATAGCTTCAAATTAAATTCTTATTAAATTTAATTTGAGCACTTTAATGTAACGACATATAACTTCAAGAACAGAAGAAACATCGAATGATATTGTTATATCATTATTGTACATAAACTGTCGACGATCTAAGAAATACTAGTCGTTTGATAAGACCGAAGTCTTGATCCCTATGAACATTCTTTGTGTAGAGTAGAAAAACATTACGACATTGACAAACCTTTCTTATTATCTGTAAAGCTAAGAGCTTTGTTCATTTAATATGTTAGAGGAAATACCTTTTGATAGAAGATTATTCAAATCTTTGGCTAGGAATTCAAAGCTAGTTTATCCCGGTCAGGATTGAATTCTATCTGACACTATAAATAACATGTGTGTTATTTTATGCTATTTGTGTAACATCACGTCATTTGTGGACATGATATTACAACGATAAACAATTTATAGCTTGACAAGTGAGATGAAACAGGAGTATTATTTTTATTACATGTATTTGCGACAGACGAGTTAACAGTTAATTATCTTGTTGTGGAGTAAACTTTAGGGGGTTAATCACGACTGTCTAATATCGTTCATTACAATTGGAAGTTTCGTTTGAAGAACCTACAGATGTATAATTGTAGTCCAGTAGTCATGTGCAATGATACTGAGGGTCATGCCAGTATTTAAGAGAAGTTCCTACATAAGATATGTTAATAACAATTAATCCCTTTTGGATATTGTTTAACGTAGTAGATGATAATTGTTTATGCCATATATACTGTTATATGAGGTTTTGTAGAGCTATGGAGTGCTCAGGCGAGGGAATTCCGCATTTTAAGGAAGTCAAAGTATTGTTGTTCTTTGATAAAAGGCATGTATCATGATAAGAGCCGTTGTATACAAGTAGTTCAGTTCTTGTGAATTAACAATTTAGCTGTGTTAACAGGAGGGTTTCAGCGGAAATACAACTTGAGAAAGATTGTTTACTCACGTCTATAATACAATTATTAAATTTTATTAAACCCGAAGTTATGTAATTACGTACAGTTTACCTTAATTAGTCGACTGTATTATACCGATAATGTAATGAAACCTATATAGGACGATGTGTATGCAGTATATTAAAACTACAGAGCGTTAGAGAAGGATGGTTATGTGAAAAACCAGTGTATATATTTAGTTAAGAATTATATTGTAACCGAGAAGTTAGAATCTCGAAAGTGTCACGTTAGCAACACTAGATAATGGATATTATTATAAACATATTATATGTATAAATTTTTGGGGAAATGATTTAATTAGTTAAACAATTTAATAGGATTTATTAATCAATTGTTTTGGAACAGAGTGTGTTTATGAGCGGATGTTTTGGGAATAAATGATTGTTCATTGTTAAGTGGAACCGAATTGGTCTAGGACAATTGCGGAGTGCGAATGAAAGAGTGTATAAAATTTTTTAGAATGATTGTTTAAGAAACAAAGTAGTTATGTGAACTTTTGTAAGATATAAATGTTAATTTTTACGTGTTTTTATAAATGCACACACAAGCAGCCTCTGTAGGCTAGCGAGAATGATTCACCGTTAGCATTGGAGAGCGATGACATAATATTAACAGGTGTAGACTCACAGACTTGTATTTATTGTATAAACCAGTTTCGAGTTCGGCTTGGTGCCGATATTTCATTGATGAAACCAAGTTTCTGCATGTGCGTTCTACAACGCAGGTTTGTGAATGAAATCAGGTGTCTGGAATGCCATTAAGAGGCTTCACTAAACGTTTTTATTCATACGCAGTGTAGGCCTAAAACAAGCCAAGATTTATACTCATAATTTTTAATACATCATTGTAGTAAGATGTAGAATTGAAAGGAGATGTGAATGATTGCGTGTTTTTAATTTTAATGTCTATTGTTAAATTCGTTTATTGTTATTTGTTTATAGTAGATTAGTTTACCTTTTGTTAATAAATTTGTTCAGATTGTTTTCCATTGTTGTTGGAGCGATTCATTTTAAATATAAGGTGAAGAAT
Source organism: Meconema thalassinum (assembly GCA_946902985.2). Classification (NCBI taxonomy): domain Eukaryota; kingdom Metazoa; phylum Arthropoda; class Insecta; order Orthoptera; family Tettigoniidae; genus Meconema; species Meconema thalassinum. Next base: position 1,218,291,767 of record OX336388.2, read on the forward strand.
ATTGTGGACGTAGTGTAGGCGAAGCTGAAGTCCCAGTCCCCGAGGTAAGTAAAGGTGAGTGCCCCGTGTAGTTGGTTGTTGATCCACAATATTCTGGTAATTGCTGTCTGTAAATCCCTAAAGACCATGTTGGAAGCGATTTCTAATGTAGTATTTGCCGGAGCAGTTAGAAATAGGCAATCCAGCGGGGGCAATGGATATTCCAACAGGATCCTTTCCGGATTATCGGGTACAGTACTGTACCCGTAAAAATCAAGGAGGTGCTCACTGGCCATCCGAAACAAAATTGGGTTTTTGAAAAGTGAACATCCCGACTTAAGATTGTGTCACAGTTCCGCCAGAGAGTTCTCCAAGATTATACACAGCAAGCTGGAAACATGTTATGGATATAACTGACTATCTTTTATACGCAAGTGTACAAACCTACCTGCATTTCTCTCGGGGCTATGTCGGATGGAAAAAGAAACATCCTATCTAATTTATGGTGTTCCATAACATGTCTCATCATAGAAATAAATGAACATCGAACACACGCGTAGAAAAATATAAATGTATTAATAAAGACTGTATTAAGGTCAAGAAGGAGGATTGTGATGTTGGGAATTGGTTTTGTAAAGTATGTGATACGCCGAACTGTTGGAGGGTGCAAATCAAAGCAAGGGATCAAATAATACAGGAACTTAGAACAAAGCTTCGTGAATCAGAGGAAACGGTGAAGGATGTGACTGAACGCCTATCTACAGGGATCACTGTGGAAGAGGGCGTGCAGGAGCAAACTGAGGATGACGTTATCATAATGGGTGATTCTATGATACGATGGAGTGCGAATATCTCGAGGAAATCAGGTGCGAAAGTGCAGTGTTATCCGGGGATTAAAATTGACCAGCTTGCCCAACAAGTGGAAGAAGCAAATGTAGAGGACTGTGACAAAGTTAAAGTGTTGTTGCTCCATGTTGGGATGAACGATTTGAAGAAGAGGGCTACAGCTGATTACATCATGGGGGAGCTCTACGAACTAGGCAGAAAAGCTAAAAGCAAGTTTAAAAATGCAAAAATTATAATGAGTGGCATTGTTCGGCGGGGAGATGTTCCGTTAAGGCGAGTTAAGACTGTAAATGACCGCATGGACCGGGTTTGTGCACAACTGGGATTAGTGTACGTAGATGCTGACTGCTGGATTGGTGGCCGTGACTTCGCCCAAGACGGGCTGCATTTAAATCGACGGGGCGCTTTCAACCTAGGGAGCCTACATGACAGGGTCATCGGTTCATGCCGGCCATTGTGAGGAGGAGCAGGTCCAGAGGTTGCCAGCTGACGGGAACAGAAGGAGCTACTTCGGGATATTTGCTGCGGAGGTAAGACTCTAAGATTACTGCAGGTTAATTGTCAGAGTTTAGGAAATAAATTAATTGAATTTTGGAATCTTGTAGAGACGTATTCTCCGGACATTGTCATTGCTACTGAATCTTGGTTATATGAGGATATAAATAGTAATGAAATAATTCAAGGGACCTACGAAATGTACAGAAGGGATCGGGGGAAGCGAGGTGGTGGGCTATTTATTTGTGTGCGCAAAAATATAGCTAGTTTCTTAAAGTGGGCTGATACGGATCATGAAATGTTATGTGTACAAATTTCGGATAAAGGGAATAAATTCCCTCTTTAGGTGATACGGGCGTATAGAGCACCGAAAGATAACTTTTCGCTTCTAGACACACTGTATGATCAAACTTGTACGGGTAATGCTATGAAAAAGAGCATAATAATTGCCGGAGATTTAAACCTCCCCAAAGTAGACTGGTCTGGTGAGTCAACTAGCTGTGGTCAAGCTCAGAGCACTGCAAACAAATTCTTAAGGGAGGGGGGATTTTTCCAAGTTGTTGACTTCCCAACTAGAGGCAATAATACCTTAGATGTCTATCTCGCAAGGCCTGTAGAGCTGTATATTAACTGTCTGAAAGTACCAGGAATTAGTGACCATTCTGGGGTTGAATTAAATATTAGATACGGTGACATTACAAAATTAGACTCTGATGTAGCAAATAAGATCATATTCCAGTATCGCAGGGCGGATCAGGGCAAATTTCAGGGGTATTTGAATGAGCTATTTGTAGGATGGGCATTGGAAGGAAATCACATTAATATCCTGTGGACTAACTTTTTGAAAATTTTAAATAGCGCTATTGATAAATTTGTTCCATTTAAATTACTGAAACAAAACCCAGATCCTGAGTATTACACACGGGAAATCAGGAGTCTTAAACGGAAAGTTAGGAAATTATACAATAAAAGACATGATAGTGACAAGTATATGTTGAAATTTAAGTCCTTATCAAGAGAGCTCGTCTTAAAAAAGAGGGCTGCTCATGACAATTATATGCAAGCTTTAATTGGTTCGGGAATCGATGGGTGGAAAAAAAATTACAGTTATGTTAGGAGAAGAAAGGGAAATTCAAATAATTTGTCGATGATAATGTCCGGTGACGGTAAATTAATTACTGAGAAGCAGGCCATTGCTAATGAATTAAATGTCTTTTGTGGTAGTGTGTTCAATAAATCCAATAGCTGTGTGTTGGACCTTAACGGTGAATCAGGGGCTCCACTTCTCCAAATAAACCAGTCAGCAATTGTAAAGCGAATACAAAAATTACATTACAATATATCGAAGGGTCCTGATAATATTGTTAGTGAAATACTTAAACTAGGAGATAGGGCCGTGGCACAATACTTAGAGGTGATGTTTAATGTGTCCATAAACAATGCGCAAATCCCGGATGACTGGAAAAGAGCTATGGTAGTCCCAGTATTTAAGGGAGGGAGCAGACTTGAATTGGGCAACTACAGGCCGGTTAGTCTTACATCCATCATTTCTAAACAGTTGGAGCATCTCATTTGCGACTACTTGAGGGAACAGTGGGAAACATTATCATGGTTTAATGATAGGCAACATGGATTTTGGAAAGGTTACTCATGTGAGAGTCAGATGCTATCACTTTTTCAAGATATTAGCGAATCGTTAGACGATGGAGTTTCAGTCGACGCCGTAGTTATAGATTTTGCGAAGGCAGTCGTGCCGCATGACATGCTACTCCATAAATTAGCTTCGAGGAAGATTGATAGAAGAGTAATTTTATGGATCCAAGAATGTTTGCCGGGTCGTTCCGAGAAAGTGAAAGTTGAAGGCAGATTCTCGGATGAAATTACCGTAACGTCGGGTATCCCTCAGGGCAGAGTAATCGGAACTTTGTTATTTTTGATATAGTTGTGTTTAAGAAAAGACAGACTATTTGTGTAAATACTCCAGTTTGTTAGTGAATTGTTATGTACAATTATTTATTTGTTATGTGTATCTAATTTGCCACCGGGGGACACACCCCCAATTGCAAATAAACGAATGAAAAAAAAAACAATACTAAAACTACATAACACCCTAAATCTAAATCTACATACACGCTACTGACACACACACACAAAACTTCCCTACATTTATACAGGTTATCTACGAGATGCCTCTGCCGCCTCCTAGTGTTCAAATTCCAATCGAAACAATTTATACTACTGCACCTTGAAAGCGTGCATTCCAATTAAATACCAAACATATTTCAGGTCGCGTGCCTGCAAATGGCTGGACTGTTATGACAGCGCCTTCTATACTGGCCTCTGTATCACAGGTGTTAGATTGCCATTCATTTGTTTACCGCGCGCTCCTCGCACAGTAGCGGGATCGCTTGCCCTCAGCTGTCATAGCTGACACTGGCACACACACAATGCTCGCAATGTAACGTTTATTAATGCCCCATGTTGGTAGCGACAAATGTAATGGTATTCGTTAAGCTCCACGTTGAGCGAACAAATGTAATGTGTTTTACCTGGGCGGACTATTCGCCAGAAAATACTACTGCTAAGTTTGATCTACGTTGGGCGCCAAGCTGGATACACTGTGTTCCAAGCTAAATTTATATATTTAATATCGACCCCTAGCGTGAGTAGAACATATGAGAGACTCTTAATGACTAGGCCGTGGATGATTGAATCATCAACCCAGACAACATTTGATTGTGGAGAAGGATGAGGTATTATAACTATTGCTACCTACTGGAATTAAAGAATCTACTTGGTAATAATTGAATTTAATACACATAGAAAATATGATGGCAACATGAATAAAATTAACACTGTTAACGGAGCACACTACTTTAAACATTGCCACGAACAAAATTACTTAATACGCCGGTCGGGAGAATAACGTGAATTTAACTTATTTCCAAATTAATGCTTTAAGAATTTATATAGCCCTATTGAAAAACAGAGAGTGTGTGTCGTAGATTACTTGTGCTTACCAACGGAAACATTGTCTCCACGTGGTTGAAGTCTCCCAGCGACGGACGCTCTGCATTGGTGTTGACGGTGTCAGATTCTTCCTCGTTGATCAAAAATAATCGTTACAGCTTGTGGTGGAGTCTATTCCATGAACCACAACACGTCGTCTGGCTAAACACTCCAAGACGCGTGGAACTCATGATCTGATGTGATCAGCGGAGTCAGCGTGAATAAAATTGTCCCACTTGGGACTAACGAACAAAGTACCTCCTTACTGCTCCAAGCGTAATGTCTTAATGAATGTCCTCACTCACACGGCGCGTCCACTATATCTTCAATCTTCTCCCACCAGGGTCTAGGTTAATATCGCGGCCTTGCTGCTTCGACCAATCCGCGTGCGTCACGTATGTCGCCATGCCCCTGCTACGTTGCTTCTTCTTCCTTGATTGGCTGGTCACCTCAGGTGGCTATTCCCGCCATGAGGCTGCCTCACCGTATTTATATTTCCGTATCCGGGCAAGACGTAGATCATACACGTTTTCTTGCTTTGAAATGTTCCCTCGGATTTCGTAATTTTATTGTACTCCAATATATTCTTGTATTGAAATACCCAGTGAGTCACACACCACTCTCTCTTACCCCTAATGAATAAAATCCCGACTTTACGTATGAAATGATTTGCCGTGCAACATTATATTGGAATCATCCAATAGAGATACGGATTTCTACTAGTAGAAATCCTATCTGTAATCTTCCAAATTTAAAAGCTCCAAAAAATGACGTTATAAATATTAATAATAATATGAAATATGAAATTGAATAAATTGAAATAATTTAACTTGGCCGGATTATTGCCGCGTTTAACAAATATGATATAGTCCAACTAACTTGTGTTAGTGGCATAAAACCCCCTAGAAAAACATGTTACATTCGCCTCGAATAATCATGTGCTTTACCATGCATATGGTACAGCACTTGATGATTCCAGACACGTTAGAAAAAACCCTCCAAACTACAACTTATACAAGTGAAATGACCCTTTACACATATTGAACCCATGTACCATTGGCTCAAAAGGAGTCGAATCCATGTATTTGGGGAAGGAATGAAAGAAACATACAGTTTCTAATGTAACATAGAGAAATTTCAAGCCAGGATTTTAGCCTAACGTTGTGCAAGCGGCGAGGACCAGGTGTTCAGGAGATGAGATCATGCCTCTTGACATTCAGAAGGAGCCAGTCATGGATATTAATAGAACGAGTGGAAAGTTTTTACTGTGAGACAGAGAAGCGTGACTCGGAAATCCCGCTTAGCTTGCAGGAAAACGGCAACACCGCCGATGTGCCAGAAGAAGAATAATTAAATTTAACCCATTTGCAGGAATGAAAATAAGTAAATAAATACTGTACTGTGAATCATTTCGGATTAGAGATTTTTGTGTAAAGAAAAACCTTGTAATAATTGCACAGAAAAAAACTGCAAACGCAATATACGTCATCGGGGATTCACTGATACCAGAGGAGTGGGGAATATTAAAAATGAACAGCAACACCCACGCAGCTGAAGACTACAAATTAATTAATATCTCAGAATTGCACGATCGATTCTTATGCGCAATGAGATTATTTGACGTTTGGAAGACGAGCTTTCTGGAGATATAATTTTTATAATTGTACGACAATTAGTTCAAAAGTTGATCACGAAAAGGACTAGAGTTTTATCTTTTTGTGACTAAAGTGTATAAAACTCCTGGCAGAGCCAGACCAGACATGCAGTTACTAGTCCGTCCAGGGGACGTGACGCTGGAGCATCATAACCACGCAGTATTCAAGAGCCCAGGGGGGCGTCACTACGCATCATGCAGTATTCCGAGAGCCCAGGAGGGCGTTACTCTGCATCAGTACAAGCAGTATTCCGACAATCCGTGAGGGGGCGTCACTCTGCTTCATCAGACATCGAATTCAGATAGTCCGTGTGGGGCGTCACGCTGAAACACACCGAAGACAGTATACCAGCTTCCCTTGAGGGGAAAAACGCTGTATCACATCGCATAGAAAATATCCGACAGCCACGGGCGTCGCGATATCAATAATTTACGTGCCTCCGTAAGGAGTTGTAAAGAAGTAAAATTACAGTATCGCCGTGTTGAAAAATTTAGGAAAATCCTAGTTACAGGATTTAGGTCCGACAGTATAAAAGTTTACAGTGAAAAGTTCATAAAATACAGTCAGAGCAGGCTGCGAACTTAGGACTTAGGGCGATAGGTCTCTAAGTAAACGACCAAAAATATCATAACGTACGGAAGTACCGTAACAGAGAGATAAACAGTTTATCTAATTTAAAGAACCCGAGCAGGGACAGAGAAAATAAGGTTCGTTAGTATTCTCGAAGATTATAAGTGCGAGAACCGAATAAGCAAAGGAGAAGACAGGAAACTATAGACATCGTTTCAAGAAAGCAGACGAACTATTCAAAAGCACTAAGACGCAAGAAGTATTTGTCGCTAAAAATCTATAGGTCACTGATAAATTATCGAGGGGACCGTGAACAGAACAGACTTTCGCTAAGATCAATAAAAAGGATCTAAAAGGGGAGCCGTTCGTGTCAGAGAAATAGCAGATCGTCAAGAACGGGATTCGAAGGAGTGCTATTGCAGGAAGGAAGTAGATGTTTCGAGACTTTCACATCCAGAGAGGATAGGAAGCCGACATTACTAAATTTCACCCTTGGAGACGGGAGATCAAGAGGTCACGTGTGATAGGCTTAAATAGCGGTCTAGTGATCAAAAATTGTGAAGTGTAAATATATCAAGATTTTGTGTTAAAAATAATATATTTTCAGTGTTTTTATTGTGTGTTCTAAACGGATACACCAGTGTATTTCAAATGTTATTAGTGTTAAATGTATACGTGTTAAATATGTGTCAAGATATGTCTGTACATGCAATGAATTTGTACACGATGGAGTAAGATAAAAAAGTGGGCCAAATGACACATCGCACGAGGAGAAGGGTCAAGAAACGACCTTAAACATGTGAGTAAAGATTTTCATTATGTTTTGGTGTCGGGGAAATGATTGTGTACAAATCCACCGGAGTTTTTGAGTAAAAGGGATGTTTCTAAATAACTAAATAAAGAATAAGAACGCGGTCTGAACAAAAATAGAATTTTGAGAAATTATAAATAATTATGTGAAGAATAAATCATGTAGAGGAAATGTATGAATAAAATGTCAGTGTATTTGACGAATGTTATAAAAGCAAGCGTATTAATAATAATATAAAGGAAATATAAATAGAGATTAAACTGAATAATATGAAAGTAAGAGCGTTGGAGCCTTAATAAAAGTACAAGACATGATATTAATGCATGTTATTAAAATAGAGCAATTATTGTCAAAGGAAAAGATTAATATAAAAATTGAGATATGTATCAATTGTCAATATAGAATTTATCAGTTCTTTGGAAGAAGCTAGGCTTAAAAATAATGTATAGCGCAATGGAGCGCAATTAAAATAAAATGTCACGCTAGGAATGCGTAAAAGTTAAAAGTACTTGGTAAATTACTTATGAAGGGTAGTTGATTGCAGTGATTTGAGATATGTTGTTGAGTCCTCAAATAGTGACATAGATCACGAGGCCATGTGTGTGTTATATTGAAAAGGGAGCTAATGTATGGTATTATTGAGCGTAGGTCATGTAGGCTACGGCTGACCCTAAATCGCATTTTGTATAAGTCCTCCAATGTGGAAATGGTTCCCGAGGCATGTTAAGAGATTCGAACCTAGAATCCTCTTGTTGTTGAAGCCCCTAATTATTCGTCGTAAAATGTGTATTACTCTTCCCAATCAATGAGGACCCTTTATAATTAATAAATGCCAAGGTTACGAAAGTGGTTTATGAGCCCAATAATAAGGTTGAAAGTAAAACGAGAAGTAGAATGCCAGGTCTCCCCAAAGAACTGAAAATGAAAGGAAGATTTGTTTAAAAGCATTGAGGAGAGCTCCACCCGCAGACTAAACGGGAAGTTTCCCGCACAGTTATAAATCACGCTCAAGTATTACGGTCAGACCCTAGGAGCAGGAGGGGTGGGTGAAGGCCGCCTTGTAAGAAATAAATAATACACCGTGAGTGTTTAAAAGTTGTTAATGACCCGGGAAGTAAACCGAGGTCCTTGTAGATGAAATTATCGCTTGCAAGTTCAGATCGTAGTTTTCTTATGTGATAATGGTCTTGTGAGACTAATAAAATAAATAACAATCCCTATTGTAATGTTGTATGGAAGTAGGATTCCACGAGTTAAATGAAGATAACTGGGTTCCGGGAGTAATCATAGTTTTTGACTTTGTCAAGTAATCTTTATAACTCTGGAGTACACAAGCGTTTTCCCGATCACTGTGATGAATTTGTAAGAACTTGAGAGGGATGGTAAATGCTGAAAACATGTGAAGTGCCCAAATATTTAAGTAAAGAATTAACATGTACTTTAAATGTAATTATATATTTGTCTTGATGATAAAAAAAATATAAAAATAGTATCTGAGGTGTACAAGAAGAATGACACCATTAATAGTGGGAAAATATCGAGCAAAAGGAGCTCGTAGTTATATGGAACTTTAAGATAGATACTTTATGGAAGTAAAAATAATTAGGAATTGTTGGTTTTAAAGGAAACCATGTGTTTTAATACAATATTTGTTTAATTCTTATTTTATTCCTTGTTCACGTGGAACAAGTAGAAGATTATTGGTCAGTAATTTATTGGTTTTATTGTTTGTAGCGCCATAATTTTGGTTAATTAAATGTTTTAAAATAGGAGTTGATTTTGTTGTTATTTTTGCAAGTGTATCCTCTATTTAATCCAAAATGTGTAAGTCACAGAGTGGGAGAACGTACTACAACCCCGAAAATCCCGAATTGAGCAATGCTGGCATACTGTGATTTGCATATTTCTTGCTGAAAGGGCACAATATAAACCCTCAATCATGCGCTTTGCGCTAATGTTCGTCTTGTTATGACGTGTTCTTGTTTTGTCCACTTCAAAATGTTTGTCATTCTCACGAATGTTCATTCTACAGCTCTCTCTCTCTCTCATCATTCTATGTGAGAAAAAATACATACATAAATGTGTTCCCTCTATATCCACAATTCACTACACACGCATTTATGGTGTTCAGTAGAAAACCACCGCGGAACTCTTGTAGAAATATTAGGTGCTCCACACCTACCGGATACCAATATCATGGTACACGATCTCACACGATCACACACTCGCGGTAGAGCAAAGTGATCTACTTCCCACCTTCTCGGTAAAATTTTTAATTAAAAGGGAAGACATGACTGAAAAAAAAACAGTAAGTACCCACTACTTATAACACTTAAATATTCCTGTGCCGTATGTGCCCTATCTTACTAAGTACATGTACACAAGAACCCACCTTACTCTAGATCACAATTTCTCATATTCCTCGCTCAGCCTGTAGTTCACAACCCAGACCAGTCCACCTATCGAACCTGACCTAGTTGCCACAACTTTTTATCTGTTACTTATATACAACATCTCATGAGGTCTAGTACCTTGTACACAAACTACCTTAATTATATCCAACCCTGATCTAACATAGCTAGGTCGTAAGCAGAAATCACGTGTGCTGATATGTATGAGCTTCATGGAGGACTGTCTCGCCTTCTGATGGCCCATCTTTTATCTCGTGGACGCCTTAAGCTAACAAGCCCTATACAAGCGCTCCCCCATCTCTTGGAGATAAATGGGAACCCATCAGCGCTGCCAAAAATGGCCTTGGTGCATCGAAACAATTTAGTGCTCAACAGCATCCACCACTCCCTTCATCTTTCCCTGTAACTGAAAAACTCTCATTTACTTACATACTACCCCCCCCTGTGTGATTTCTGATACGCCTGCCTTGAAGACCAGATCTTCCACTCACAACATACCACACTTACTCATTTGATAGGCTGGCTCGCCAGCTAAACACACTTATTTTATGACACATCCTTAATGTCATCACGTTGCTCCACTAACATATTTCTCAGTGTCTGTAACGATGCCCTGTTGCTACTGTCCACACATGCTAATCCTACTTTCATCCGGTGTTACACCTCTACTTGACACTTTATGACCTAAAAATGTCACTTCTGTCTGACAGAATGACGACTTGGACAGTTTCAGAGTGAACCCTGCCTGATCTAACTTTTGAAATACACTTGTCTAAATGACGTAGATGCTCCTCAAAACTGCGTGAACTGATTGCCATATCATCGATGTAAATAGTTACTAACTCTCCCATGTCATGTCCTATTGCGATGTTTAAAGCCCTAATTAAAGCTTCTGAGCTACTTTTTTAACCCATAAGGTACCCTGCAAAACTGATAAAGATTATATTTAAAACTAAAAGCTGTAAATGGCCGATCTTCATACATAAGTGGCACTTGCCAGAAACTGGAACTTAAATCTACACATGTGAAATACTTTTTACTCTCAAATGTCTGCATCAACTCTTCAATGGACATGGACTTCAGCTGATCTGAACTGATTCTACTGTTAACTAAAGGAAGGAAGATTGTAGTTTTACGTGACCGTGAATCTTGTGATTATGAGCCACGGGACCTCCTTTTTACGTGGAATCCGAACCACAGGACATGGCATTTCACATCGAAAAACTCACATGCATTGACCGGGAATCGAACCCGGACCGCCTTGGTGAGAGGCATACAGCTAGACCGCTGAGCCACCACGCCCCTCTACTGTTAACTAAACGAGCGTCTAAACAAATACGAACTGTGCCGTCGGCCTTCGGTACTGTAATTAAAGGATTAACATATTGACTGTTTGAGTACTCTATAATGCCATCTTCAAGCATCTGGTTAATTTGTGCCTCTACTGCACCCTGATAAGCGAAAGGTATAGGATATCTATGTCCTGTGAATACTGATCTATCAATAACGTTCAATGAATGTGTATAGCAATTGGCCATGCCAATGCGATCCTCAAAAACTCTCCTATTATACAATAACACATCATAGAGCAGAACACACTGGTCTCCCTCTATATGCCCCTGAAATGCAGCATCAAGTAACGAGTCCTCCAGACTACCGTTCGTAATCAAACTGCCCACAAAAATTTGAGTATCCCGCTCTTCGGCTGGTGATATCTCACTTAAAGAACAAATCACTCCTACAACACTACTCCCCTGAACATTGTCGTTGAACGCTACCTCTACTTCAGAATTATTCCATTTAAATTTCAAACTACCTACTTCATAACACTTACGTTACCAGACACTCTACTTAGCCAACCTGAACCCAAAATAACACTGAAAACTAAGTTTGGAATTACAAGACAAATCTGCTTTTCGATATGATTATTAATTTTAATGTCCACTAAAACTTGCTTAGAAATTACTTTAGACCTCTTCCCTACAGCTGTGATAACAAAAGTGCTTTTATTTGGTATCTCCTCAAAATTTACACCAGTTCCTTTCATTTTATCGTAATATGTACTACTTATGCAGCTCTTCATGCAACCACTATCAATTAAAACATCGGTGTGCGCCTCGGACACGTTAAGTCTAATAATGGGGCTTTTACTAGCCACCTCCTGGATAATACGTTCATCATTTAATTCATGCAACAATTCATTTCTTACATTTAGGTCATAGTGTTCCTGTATAATTGTATGGACAGGGCATGCTACAGACTGAGATTCTGACCTTACTTCGCAGCCTGGTTCGCGTTTAAGGAACCGCTACAGCTGGCTGTAGTACTACTAACTACGGCACTGGTCAGGTTGTTCTGGGCTGTGTTGCGATTTTCTCCTCAGCCTTCCTCTCAACACTGTTTACTGTTAATTTAATGTTTCCTTCTGATTCTTCCACTTTATCATATAGCTTTGCTTGTTTCTCCTCAATCTTGCTAATACTCTCTTTATTACTCTCTCTTAAATCATTTACTTCTGCTACTATTTGTGAGTGGACTTTCTCAATTCTACCCCCCAGCTGTTCCTTAACCTCTCTAGTTGATACCTGAATCTTGTCAATTCCCCCCCCCCCCCATTTCTTTTTAACCTGCAGTGTTTCCAATTTAACTAATTCCTTTAAATTTTCAGCCTGTGTGCTGATTCTACTTTCCAACTCCTCCTGTACTTTTCCTAATTTCCTGTCTACATCTGCAATGATCTCTTTAACCTTCTCTTCCATTACTCCTCTGATTTCTCCTCTAATCTGCTCCATTTTCACACTAATTTCCTTGTTGTTCTTATCTAATTTTGCATTATTCTGTTCTAATTTTGTATTTAAAGCTTCTGTACTTTCTTTATTTTCCCTACTGTTTTGTTCTAATTTTGCATTTAAGGCATCTGTACTTTCTTTATTTTCCCTACTGTTTTGTTCTAATTTTGCATTATTCTGTTCTAATTTTGCATTTAAGGCATCACTACTAACTTTGTTCTGATACATAAACTCGAGAAGTGAAGTTTTTAATCCTGGTTGGCCGCCTACACTCCCTGTTTCAGTATCGGGATTTACCTCCGCTACCCCTGTACTACCATCACTCGACATACTGCTCGTATCATCACTCTCCAGTTGATGACCACTACGTAACCTCATCTGTCTTTCTTTCTCATCCCCAATAATGATATACACTGATAAAGACAACTAACCCCCAAAATACCGGCACAGAAATATGTCTCCTTCTCCTTCCTCAAATGTTCCTGGGTTTTCGGCCCCACGTTGGGCGCCGATTATAACGTTTATTAATGCCCCATGTTGGTAGCGACAAATGTAATGGTATTCGTTAGGCTCCACGTTGAGCGAACAAATGTAATGTGTTTTACCTGGGCGGACTATTCGCCAGAAAATACTACTGCTATGTTTGATCTATGTTGGGCGCCAAGCTGGATACATTGTGTTCCAAGCTAAATTTATATACTTAATATCGACCCCTAGCGTGAGTAGAACATATGAGAGACTCTTAATGACTAGGCCGTGGATGATTGAATCATCAACCCAGACAACATTTGATTGTGGAGAAGGATGAGGTATTATAACTATTGCTACCTACTGGAATTAAAGAATCTACTTGGCAATAATTGAATTTAATACACTTAGAAAATATGATGGCAACATGAATAAAATTAACACTGTTAATGGAGCACACTACTTTAAACATTGCCACGAACAAAATTACTTAACACGCCGGTCGGGAGAATAACGTGAATTTAACTTATTTCCAAATTAATGCTTTAAGAATTTATATAGCCCTATTGAAACACAGAGAGTGTGTGTTGTAGATTACTTGTGCTTACCAACGGAAACATTGTCTCCACGTGGTTGAAGTCTCCCAGCGTCGGACGCTCTGCATTGGTGTTGACGGTGTCAGATTCTTCCTCGTTGATCAAAAATAATCGTTACAGCTTGTGGTGGAGTCTATTCCATGAACCACAACACGTCGTCTGGCTAAACACTCCAAGACGCGTGGAACTCATGATCTGATTTGTTCAGCGGAGTCAGCGTGAATAAAATGGTCCCACTTGGGACTAACGAACAAAGTACCTCCTTACTGCTCCAAGCGTAATGTCTTAATGAATGTCCTCACTCACACGGCGCGTCCACTATATCTTCAATCTTCTCCCACCAGGGTCTAGGTTAATACCGCGGCCTTGCTGCTTCGACCAATCCGCGTGCGTCACGTATGTCGCCATGCCCCTGCTACGTTGCTTCTTCTTCCTTGATTGGCTGGTCACCTCAGGTGGCTATTCCCGCCATGAGGCTGCCTCACCGTATTTATATTTCCGTATCCGGGCAAGACGTAGATCATACACGTTTTCTTGCTTTGAAGTGTTCCCTCGGATTTCGTAATTTTATTGTACTCCAATCTATTCTTGTATTGAAATACCCAGTGAGTCACACACCACTCTCTCTTACCCCTAATGAATAAAATCCCGACTTTACGTATGAAATGATTTGCCGTGCAACATTATATTGGAATCATCCAATAGAGATACGGATTTCTACTAGTAGAAATCCTATCTGTAATCTTCCAAATTTAAAAGCTCCAAAAAATGACGTTATAAATATTAATAATAATATGAAATATGAAATTGAATAAATTGAAATAATTTAACTTGGCCGGATTATTGCCGCGTTTAACAAATATGATATAGTCCAACTAACTTGTGTTAGTGGCATAAAACCCCCTAGAAAAACATGTTACATTCGCCTCGAATAATCATGTGCTTTACCATGCATATGGTACAGCACTTGATGATTCCAGACACGTTAGAAAAAACCCTCCAAACTACAACTTATACAAGTGAAATGACCCTTTACACATATAAACACATATAAACCCTCAATCATGCGCTTTGCGCTAATGTTCGTCTTGTTATGACGTGTTCTTATTTTGTCCACTTCAAAATGTTTGTCATTCTCACGAATGTTCATTCTACAGCTCTCTCTCTCACCATTCTATGTGGGAAAAAATACATACATAAATGTGTTCCCTCTATATCCACAATTCACTACACACGGATTTATGGTGTTCAGTAGAAAACCACTGCGGAACTCTGGTAGAAATATTAGGTGCTCCACACCTACCGGATACCAATATCATGGTACACGATCTCACACTCGCGGTAGAGCAAAGTGATCTACTTCCCACCTTCTCTGTAAAATTTTTAATTAAAAGGGAAGACATGACTGAAAAAAAAAACAGTAAGTACCCACTACTTATAACACTTAATTATTCCCGTGCCGTATGTGCCCTATCTTACTAAGTACATGTACACAAGAACCCACCTTACTCTAGATCACAATTTCTCATATTCCTCGCTCAGCCTGTAGTTCACAACCCAGACCAGTCCACCTATCGAACCTGACCTAGTTGCCACAACTTTTTATCTGTTACTTATATACAACATCTCATGAGGTCTAGTACCTTGTACACAAACTACCTTAATTATATCCAACCCTGATCTAACATAGCTAGGTCGTAAGCAGAAATCACGTGTGCTGATATGTATGAGGTTCATGGAGGACTGACGCCTTCTGATGGCCCATCTTTTATCTCGTGGACGCCTTAAGCTAACAAGCCCTATACAAGCGCTCCCCCATCTCTTGGAGATAAATGGGAACCCATCAGCGCTGCCAAAAATGGCCTTGGTGCATCGAAACAATTTAGTGCTCAACAGCATCCACCACTCCCTTCATCTTTCCCTGTACCTGAAAAACTCTCATTTACTTACATACTACACCCCTGTGTGATTTCTGATACGCCTGCCTTGAAGACCAGATCTTCCACTCACCACATACCAAACTTACTCATTTGATAGGCTGGCTCGCCAGCTAAACACACTTATTTTATGACACATCCTTAATGTCATCACGTTGCTCCACTAACATATTTCTCAGTGTCTGTAACGATGCCCTGTTGCTACTGTCCACACATGCTAATCCTACTTTCATCCGGTGTTACACCTCTACTTGACACTTTATGACCTAAAAATGTCACTTCTGTCTGACAGAATGACGACTTGGACAGTTTCAGAGTGAACCCTGCCTGATCTAACTTTTGAAATACACTGTCTAAATGACGTAGATGCTCCTCAAAACTGCGTGAACTGATTGCCATATCATCGATGTAAATAGTTACTAACTCTCCCGTGTCATCTCCTAATGCGATGTTTAAAGCCCTAATTAAAGCTGCTGAGCTACTTTTTAACCCATAAGGTACCCTGAAAAACTGATTAAGGTTATATTTATGACTAAAAGCTGCAAATGGCCGATCTTCATACATAAGTGGCACTTGCCAGAAACTGGAACTTAAATCTACACATGTGAAATACTTTTTACTCTCAAATGTCTGCATCAACTCTTCAATGGACATGGACTTCAGCTGATCTGAACTGATTCTACTGTTAACTAAACGAGCGTCTAAACAAATACGAACTGTGCCGTCGGCCTTCGGTACTGTAATTAAAGGATTAACATATTGACTGTTTGAGTACTCTATAATGCCATCTTCAAGCATCTGGTTAATTTGTGCCTCTACTGCACCCTGATAAGCGAAAGGTATAGGATATCTATGTCTTGTGAATACTGATCTATCAATAACGTTCAATGAATGTGTATAGCAATTGGCCATGCCAATGCGATCCTCAAAAACTCTCCTATTATACAATAACACATCATAGAGCAGAACACACTGGTCTCCCTCTATATGCCCCTGAAATGCAGCATCACGTAACGAGTCCTCCAGACTACCGTTCGTAATCAAACTGCCCGCAAAAATTTGAGTATCCCGCTCTTCGGCTGGTGATATCTCACTTAAAGAACAAATCACTCCTACAACACTACTCCCCTGAACATTGTCGTTGAACGCTACCTCTACTTCAGAATTATTCCATTTAAATTTCAAACTACCTACTTCATAACATAAGTTACCAGACACTCTACTTAGCCAATCTGAACCCAAAATAACACTGAAAACTAAGTTTGGAATTACAAGACAAATCTGCTTTTCGACATGATTATTAATTTTAATGTCCACTAAAACTTGCTTAGAAATTACTTTAGACCTCTTCCCTACAGCTGTGATAACAAAAGTGCTTTTAATTGGTATCTCCTCAAAATTTACACCAGTTCCTTTCATTTTATCGTAATATGTACTACTTATGCAGCTCTTCATGCAACCACTATCAATTAAAACATCGGTGTGCGCCTCGGACACGTTAAGTCTAATAATGGGGCTTTTACTAGCCACCTCCTGGATAATACGTTCATCATTTAATTCATGCAACAATTCATTTCTTACATTTAGGTCATAGTGTTCCTGTATAATTGTATGGACAGGGCATGCTACAGACTGAGATTCTGACCTTACTTCGCAGCCTGGTTCGCGTTTAAGGAACCGCTACAGCTGGCTGTAGTACTACTAACGACACTGGTCTGGTTGTTCTGGGCTGTGTTGCGATTTTCTCCTCAGCCTTCCTCTCAATACTGTTTACTGTTAATTTAATGTTTCCTTCTGATTCTTCTACTTTATCATATAGCTTTGCTTGTTTCTCCTCAATCTTGCTAATACTCTCTTTATTACTCTCTCTTAAATCATTTACTTCTGCTACTATTTGTGAGTGGACTTTCTCAATTCTACCCCCCAGCTGTTCCTTAACCTCTCTAGTTGATACCTGAATCTTGTCAATTCCCCCCCCCCCCCATTTCTTTTAAACCGGCAGTGTTTCTAATTTAACTAATTCCTTTAAATGTTCAGCCTGTGTGCTGATCCTACTTTCCAACTCCTCCTGTACTTTTCCTAATTTCCTGTCTACATCTGCAATGATCTCTTTAACCTTCTCTTCCATTACTCCTCTGATTTCTCCTCTAATCTGCTCCATTTTCACACTAATTTCCTTGTTCTTATCTAATTTTGCATTATTCTGTTCTAATTTTGTATTTAAAGCTTCTGTACTTTCTTTATTTTCCCTACTGTTTTGTTCTAATTTTGCATTTAAGGCATCTGTACTTTCTTTATTTTCCCTACTGTTTTGTTCTAATTTTGCATTTAAGGCATCACTACTAACTTTGTTCTGATACATGAACTCGAGAAGTGAAGTTTTTAATCCTGGTTGGCCGCCTACACTCCCTGTTTCAGTATCGGGATTTACCTCCGCTACCCCTGTACTACCATCACTCGACATACTGCTCGTATCATCACTCTCCAGTTGATGACCACTACGTAACCTCATCTGTCTTTCTTTCTCATCCCCCATAATGATATACACTGATAAAGACAACTAACCCCCAAAATACCGGCACAGAAATATGTCTCCTTCTCCTTCCTCAAATGTTCCTGGGTTTTCGGCCCCCACGTTGGGCGCCGATTATAACGTTTATTAACGCCCCATGTTGGTAGCGACAAATGTAATGGTATTCGTTAGGCTCCACGTTGAGCGAACAAATGTAATGTGTTTTACCTGGGCGGACTATTCGCCAGAAAATACTACTGCTAAGTTTGATCTATGTTGGGCGCCAAGCTGGATACACTGTGTTCCAAGCTAAATTTATATACTTAATATCGACCCCTAGCGTGAGTAGAACAACTGAGAGACTCTTAATGACTAGGCCGTGGATGATTGAATCATCAACCCAGACAACATTTGATTGTGGAGAAGGATGAGGTATTATAACTATTGCTACCTACTGGAATTAAAGAATCTACTTGGTAATAATTGAATTTAATACACTTAGAAAATATGATGGCAACATGAATAAAATTAACACTGTTAACGGAGCACACTACTTTAAACATTGCCACGAACAAAATTACTTAACACGCCGGTCGGGAGAATAACGTGAATTTAACTTATTTCCAAATTAATGCTTTAAGAATTTATATAGCCCTATTGAAAAACAGAGAGTGTGTATTGTAGATTACTTGTGCATACCAACGGAAGCATTGTCTCCACGTGGTTGAAGTCTCCCAGCGTCGGACGCTCTGCATTGGTGTTGACGGTGTCAGATTCTTCCTCGTTGATCAAAAATAATCGTTACAGCTTGTGGTGGAGTCTATTCCATGAATCACCACACGTCGTCTGGCTAAACACTCCAAGACGCGTGGAACTCATGATCTGATGTGATCAGCGGAGTCAGCGTGAATAAAATTGTCCCACTTGGGACTAACGAACAAAGTACCTCCTTACTGCTCCAAGCGTAATGTCTTAATGAATGTCCTCACTCACACGGCGCGTCCACTATATCTTCAATCTTCTCCCATCAGGGTCTAGGTTAATACCGCGGCCTTGCTGCTTCGACCAATCCGCGTGCGTCACGTATGTCGCCATGCCCCTGCTACGTTGCTTCTTCTTCCTTGATTGGCTGGTCACCTCAGGTGGCTATTCCCGCCATGAGGCTGCCTGCCCGTATTTATATTTCCGTATCCGGGCAAGACGTAGATCATACACGTTTTCTTGCTTTGAAGTGTTCCCTCGGATTTCGTATTTTTATTGTACTCCAATCTATTCTTGTATTGAAATACCCAGTGAGTCACACACCACTCTCTCTTACCCCTAATGAATAAAATCCCGACTTTACGTATGAAATGATTTGCCGTGCAACATTATATTGGAATCATCCAATATAGATACGGATTTCTACTAGTAGAAATCCTATCTGTAATCTTCCAAATTTAAAAGCTCCAAAAAATGACGTTTTAAATATTAATAATAATAATATGAAATTGAATAAACTGAAATAATTTAACTTGGCCGGATTATTGCCGCGTTTAACAAATATGATCTAGTCCAACTAACTTGTGTTAGTGGCATAAAACCCCCTAGAAAAACATGTTACAGCAAATGAACGGTAAATGCAACTCTGGCGTTTCACAAAATAACGTCTTACAAAAGCTGTAATAATTTGACTAATCCCATTCTAAACTCATTCATACTTTAAACAATCATTCTTACAGTCGCGATCGATGTTCATGACCACCGACGCTATCATTCAGTCTATATTAACAATTAAAAACAAACACACATTCCAAAAATATTCGCTTCCTTCAACTACAACCTATACTAAAAACATTTAACTATCATGACTAATATTAAATATCAGAAACCCTTTATATAAGCAAAATAAAATATTTACACAATATATACAGACGTCTATCGCTCCCAAGATTAATGCTCAAGCGATATGACCGCGTTAGCTTCATTCGTACCGCTTCTCCTTATAGTGTAATTACTATATCCTTCTTTGAAATGCTTGACCACAATATTATTGTCATATCATGTTTAAAAGTCAATATCAGTAACTCAATGTCCGATCAGTTAAGATAAGTAAATCGTTGCTTCTAATTCAGTTTAATAAAAATTTAATAATTAATTTAGAGAACAGGGACATTATATCTTTTCTTAATGGAGTTCCGCCAACTAAAAGACATCTAGGCCGCAGATCTAATTACATGCAAAGTCTTCACTGACTTTCTTCAAAATACAACAACGCTACCTTTATACTCAGTACATTATGACACTAAATACGGAAATCTCCTTCGTATAACAAACAGCTTATTTATGGCAAAAATCTCCATAACTCCACTATAAAATTCACAAGTCATTAACACTCTTGTTTCAACAATGGTTTTACTGTACTGGTATAGCGCTCTATTAGCTTTAGATCTTTTTGTTGCCTCAACAATACAACACATCAATGAACAGCGATATCTGTTGTACAATTACTTTAGTTGTCTTCAAATAATGGTATTAATAGATCTATCATGGTTTACTAAACAAAATTACTCAGACATAAGACACCATGTCTCCAAATATTGAATAAAAATATACATGTTTCTC
This sequence comes from Meconema thalassinum, assembly GCA_946902985.2. Lineage (NCBI taxonomy): Eukaryota > Metazoa > Arthropoda > Insecta > Orthoptera > Tettigoniidae > Meconema > Meconema thalassinum. The sequence goes on from OX336388.2 coordinate 1,218,312,449, forward strand.
TTACTGGTCGTTCTTATTAATGCACGGTTGTAAAACTACGTTAACACATAACGTAGCGTTACACATGTGCCTAGATAACATCCTGTGTTATCTTATCGATCAATAAGGATCGATCATGACTGGAAAAAGTCTTAACCCGGCACCGGGCGCGTTGTTACTAGGGACAGAAGTGGGCGCGTGGTGAGGCTTTCCCTCACCCAGGAGATAAGTGAAGAAAGTCCTCTTATTTAATCAGTTTAATATTTAATTGGTGAATTTTCTTGTTACTTTACAACTTTACAATATTTTTGTTACCTACACAGGGGTTTTACCATGTCTATTTACATGATTACACAACAAGAAAGAATAATTAAGTAATATTCAATATTTAATAACGTGGAAAAGCCGTAACATCACAATTAACAACAATCAAACACATAAGCAAAATGGTAAACTGCTGTTTATTCAAACTGAGCAAAATCTTATAGGAATGCTCTAGTTATCACTCACTGTCTTCACGTCCTCGGCACCTGAAACAGAGAACTGCTGGCGCGTGCTCCTTGCACACTGGTACAAGACAGTCTGCACAACATGTATTGGCGTAACGATTTTTCCTCCTGGGACAGAAGCTGCATTTATTTCTATCACCATCCCCTTGAGGTACTTCGGATGGCACAGGCACTACAGAGTTACCCAGGATCCTCCTTATCTGTGATCGCAAAAGTGTACGCAAGCATCCTATTGTTGCTCCTAGTGAGATGAGGCTTGCAGAGTTCCAATGCTAACTTCTTCTGATGGAGTCTCCTTGCACCAAAAATTTCACAGTTAAATCTACATATGATGTAGCTGTTTAGAGCACCAATATCCTGGGGTGTGTAGAAAGTTCGTAATGGCCACCTGTTGGTTTTCCTGGCAACCGTGTAGAGACTCTTCAACCCATCCAAGCAGTCCACGCCACCCTTCGTCATATTATAAAATGTAATGGTCTCGGGTTTAGTCTGCTCGTTTATTGCTTCATCAATGTATTCTCCTTCATGCATTCTGAAAAGTGACAATACATTCTTTCTTCTGTTCGACACATATGAACAAAGCAACCTGTCTTTTCCATGAGCAAACATGCTTGAAAATAGTGGTCTTCCCTTTGTACTTAGGAACTCAACAGGAATCTGTGGTTTGTTACTCCTTAAAGTTCCAAGGAGTGTTAATCCGTGATTGTTTAGAAGATCCAGCGATAGAGGAACTGAGGTGAAGAAATTGTCTGATGTCACATTCCTGCCAGATCTAGTAATGGGTTCGATGAGACATTTCACAACTGCATGCACACTGTTGTCCTGTACGTAGAGTCCTTGTGGCTGTTGTCTCCCCGGATAATTCTCCTATTTTATAGTGTAGTAGACATGCGCATCCGCTAAGGAATATATTTTTATGCAGTACTTAGCCGGCTTATTTGGTATGTAACATTGAATAGAACATCTTCCCCTGAATGATTCCAGCATTTCATCAACAGTTACCTCATGTTCATGAGGTGTCCAGTAGGCCGCACATATCACAACAAAATCTTCAAATAATGTCCGTATTGGAGCTAAATTGTCAAGTTCTTTTCTTTGCTGTCTGGTGCTGATGTCATCAAAACGCAGCATGTGTAGAAGCATACAAAATCGTTTCTGTGACATGGCCAAACTAAACAATTCTGTACCGGTTCCATCATTAGCCCAGGGAAAAATAAATGCCATGCTTCCATTGCCGAACTTACATTTCGTTCTTGTCCTCTGACCCCTGGTAGATGTCAAACGAGATTCTTATGCCTAGTTTTATGTGTTGTGTTTCTGTAGTGTACATCCCATGTGGTAACACCATCTTTCCCTCTGTATGTAGGTCTATTTCCTACAAAATGGTCAGAATTTGCAACATCAGGTTCTGCTTCTATTCCTGAGGCCTCACTTTCGCTATTTTCTTCAATTCGTTCACCATTATCTATTTCATTATCACTGTCACTGTCCATAAAATCACCAGAATCTTCATCTGCTTCTTCCCTCCTGTTCATCTCCTTTTCCACCTAATCCATCCATTGTAACACTTTTTGTGCAGTCTCGTCACTCATAGTTCAATATACTTACATACAGTCAATGTAGTTGTAGTACTCAGCAATGCCAGAAATAGTAACGTAACAGGGCGAAAGGTGAGGGAAGATCTCACTGAACTGCACAGCTTACAACAATGCACTGCAAAGCAAAATAATGATCCCTTATCAACAAGCAGCAGTTACAGACTGACGCTAAAAATTGTGAACTTGGAATACCTTGAAGGTTAGACACGTGCGCATAACCATTGCACAATATGACATGACTAAAGCAAGGAGTGAGGGATTACGTCACCACGCACCCGGTGCCGGGTTAACTATACTTTCCTAAGATAGAATAATTTATCTTACAAAAGATAAGTCTCTATTCAATTATGTTTAATGAAGAGCAAAGTCTTCCTCCAATTTAATATAAGTTTCTCGTTGACTGAATATAGCAACACTCTTCAAAAAGAATGTTCATGTCTATTCACTTTCACATAGTATTCACGACGAATGTAGCTCGCTTAGATAGTCGGATTATTTCAAATAATCGTGATATTTCTTCTCCTAAATATATATTTCTTCTTACAAAAAGAACACCCAAGTTCATTTAAATAAAATGAATTTAATGAATGTTCTAGACTAAAAGTCTGAAGTCTTGAATAAAAAATCGAAATCGTAGAATAATGACTTCTTTAAACATATTCCCAAAGGAAATTGAAGCGGGGATCTCTCTATATGTTGGCCGGTAGCACCGCTGCCTATGGTCTCGAAGGATCTCGCACTGTAGCTTGTCTACGGGAATGAATTTCATCCAGACGATACGTCTTATCGCTACCAAGTCTATCGAGAGAAGAACGCTCTTGACTGCCGTCTCCCCTACAGCCATAGTTAATGCAGCGCAATTAATGGCGCTCACTTGTAATAATCCTTATTACGGTGAAAATCTTCCGATTTGCGTCATTCAAAGTAGTAGTAATATTTTCTTTTAATATTCTTTAAGTTTTCAATGGAGCAAAATCGTTACATAGGGCTTAAATGGCATAGTTAATCACATTAACTAGGTAAAAATCCATGTCTGCTACATAAAGCCTCCTCTCATTGGCTGTAAGCATATATCCAATGATATATTTTATAACAATAAATTGGTAATATTACCACAAGTCCAACCCCTCATCCACGTGGTGGGAGACGGGCAACGGCATGACGTAGGGGATTGCCTCAGGGGTGAAGTACAGAGGGGGCTTTGTGTGCCCCGGGACCGCTGCGGTAGCTGTGAAGGCTCTATGTGAACCCTGAAAAGTGACGGCTGACGGGGCTCTGGTGAAGCTACGATAGGCCTAGCAAGCCAGTAGTGGATATCATATTTGCTTTCAAAACAGGAACAGGCCTCGGAAAGGACGGATGCAATCGACGACGACCCGGATATGCTAATGGACTACAAGTTGGGACATTAAACATACAGACACTGACAGGAAAGGTGGAGGAGATTGTAGATGTGATGGAGAGAAGAAAACTGGATATACTGGGCTTGGCAGAAACAAGATGGAAAGGAGAAGGTCGCAGAGAACTGAGGAATGGGTACCGGTTGTACTGGAGTGGGAACAGTGAAGGAAGGAGCAGCGGAGTAGGAGTAGTTGTGAGAGATGGAATGAAAGAAGAGGTAAAGGGAATAAGTGACAGGATCATGAAGATCAGAGTAACTGTAAAGGGAAGAAGCCTGGAGTTAGCCCAGGTATATGCCCCTCAAGTTGGATGTACAGCTCAAGAGAAGGAAGACTTTGAGGAGGAGGTACAACAGCAGTTGAATGGTCAGAGCATCATTGTCATGGGAGATTTGAATGCACATGTAGGAACTGAAAGGCAAGGATATGAAAATGTATTGGGAGCAGAAGGATGGGGTAGCAGGAATGAAGAAGGGAGAAAGTTGCTGGATTTTTGCAAGAGAAACGGTTTAGTGGTAGGCAACTCCTGGTTCCGGAAGAAAGAAAGCCACAAGGTAACGTGGTACAGCAGTGATTTAACAAAGAAATCTTTGGTAGATTACATGCTGTACGACTGGGAAATGAAGAGAAGTGTCAGAGATATAAAGGTAATACCATCAGAGGCCTTAGATAGTGACCACAGAATACTTGTAATGAACCTGGGAGTTGTTAAGGATAGCAAGAGGACAGAGTACCAGGAAAGGAGAATCAAAGTATGGAAACTCAAGGAAAAGGAAGTCAAGGAAGAATTCCAGAAGATAATAAGGGAAAGGATGCCAACAGACAATCCTAAAACAGGGGAAGAGGAATGGAAGCAATTCAAAAACACAATGGTGGAAGCTGCAGTGGCAGTATGTGGAAGAACAAGCAACAGAAAGCGGTGTAAAGAGACACCATGGTGGAATGAGAGAGTAAAAGAAGCTGTGGGAAGGAAGAACAAGGCTTTCAGAGTGTGGTTCCAGGAAAGAACTGATCTGGCAAGGGAAGATTATAAGATAAAGAAGAAAGAAGCAAACAAGATTGTCGCAGAGGAGAGGAAGAAGTGGATGGTAAAGTGGACAGAGATGATGGATGAAGACAGCAGAGGAAATAAGAAAGTACTTTATGGGATGGTCAAAAGTAAGAGAAGAGGTCTGCGAGAGGATGTGGTAATGATGGACAAAAACGGAAATGAGGTACACAACAAAGAGACACTCAAGACAGTGTGGAAAGAGTACTTTGAGGATTTGCTGAATCCAAATGGTCATAGGGAGGAAGACAATGTATTGGAAGATGGAGAAGACAACACAGGGATGGAAAAGGACCTGACTTGGAGAGAATTGGAGATGGCTATAGACAAGATGAAAGGAGGAAGGGCACCGGTTGTGGATGAAGTGAGTGTTGAAATTGTGAAGGCAGCAGGGGAGGTTGGGAAACAGTGGCTGTACCGTGTGATGAGGGTGATTTGGAAGGAGAAAAAGACCCCAGAAGATTGGAAGAAAGGATTAATTGTCCCGATATTTAAGAAAGGAAGCAGAAAGGAGTGCAGAAATTACAGGGGAGTCACACTCATACCTCACTGTGCCAAGATATATGAAAATATATTAGAAAGTAGAGTACGAGCCAAAGTGGAGAGAAAATTGAGAGAGGAGCAGTATGGATTCAGACCTGGAAGATCAACAGTGGATCTCACATTTTCAGTGAGACAGCTCCAGGAACACCCCTACGAATTTGGAGAGGATCTGTTGATGGCCTTCCTGGACATCGAAAAGGCCTATGACTGTGTGTAGGGAGAAGGTTTGGAAAGCAATGGAAAACATGGGAGTGGAAAAAGGGACTGTAGGCAGAGTGAAGGAGATATATTGTGGAAGTGTGAGTTGTGTGAAAGTTGGAGGGGAAAGAACAGACTGGTTCAGACAAATGAGTGGCCTGAAACAGGGTAGTGCGCTGTCACCCCTTCTCTTTATTGTGGTTATGGACGAGGTAATGACACGGATAGCAGTAAAGATATGAGAAGATAAGATGAAAGCAATGGTGTTTGCAGATGATCTCATGGTCTGGGGAAACAAGGAGGAGGAAATTCAGGAGCAACTGAAGGCTTGGGAAGAAACAGTGGGAGAGTACGGATGGAAGTTCAACATCAGTAAATGTGAGATCCTGTTAACGACCAGGAAAAAGGACAGACCAATGAGTGGGATAACACTTGGAGGTGGACAGCTGAAGAAGGTGGAAAGTCTCAAGTACTTGGGAAGTATAGTGGAGGAAAATGGGAGAAATGACAAAGAGATTACGGAACGTGGCAGACAGGCAGAAGCATTTCTGAGAAGCATTAGGAGCTTAGTGTGGAATAAAGATGTCCCACAAAACAGCAAGGAAGTGTTATACAGAAACTACTATATCCCGATACTGACCTATGCTTCAGAAACGTGGACAATGAAGAAAAGAGACATAAGCAGAATACAGGCAAGTGAAATGAAGTTCCTGCGAAGTAGGATCGGAATAACAAGAAGAGACAGGGTGAGGAATGAAAAGGTCAGGGAAATGGTGAAAGAGGAGCCCTTGCAAGGTAGGATTGAGACATCAAGACTGAGGTGGTATGGACACTTAAAGAGAATGGATGAGAAGAAGATTCCCAAGAGGATACATGAGATGCAGATGCAGAAGAAACGACCAAGGGGAAGACCAAGAGATAGATGGCTGAAAGGAGTGGAGGAATGTGTCAAGAAGAGAGGCGAGGACTGGACCAGAGTGACAGCGGAGAGGTGGTGGGAAGAAAGGACTAAGTGGCGAGGCATATGTTCCAAACAGACCCAGCCTGGGGCTGGAAACAAGATGATGATGATGATGACGCGCAATTTCCTTGTTGCTAGGCACTTTTCAATGACCGAGAATATTCTGGACGTCTCTGATCACGTGATGGGTTTCTTCCATTGCCTGCGTTCACTAACAAAACTCGCCTTGAGCCAAATTCCAAGATTCATATTCTAATGTTAAATTTTATCATGGGCTTGGATAATAACATCATTTTCATCCTAAATTATCCAAATTTCGGGTGCAGTACATTTCTGTTATTCAAAAGGTGGAATCCTACTTCTTGCAGATTTTCCAATACTAGTTCTGTTTTGAAACTTGGTATGAATGATATTTATTCAATTAATTCCAAAGAGCCATAGGCTCGTACAGAGGAATTGTACAGTAATATGTGTGTTTACACACCAGGAAGAAAATTCTGAAGGTAACACAAATTGATGAATAAGGGCATAGGCCTATTAGTAAAGTTGATACTATATCTAAGATTGTTTAGACCAAGGTCTCTTAAAATGATAAGCACAGGATTTTTGAGCTTATTTGATGTATTACGATGCATCGAATTTTTCCCACAATACTTTCGTAGTTTTCCTCTTAAATACTGACAAAGTTGGTGCACTTTTTACTTCATCGGGAAGTTTATTATATAACTGTGATGCAGAGAACTTGAAACTATTTCTACCGTATTTAGAAGAGTGAATGATATATAAGGCTACGTCCTTCGCATGCCTAGTTCCATAAGAATGATTGTCCGAGTTCAAGATGTAGGGAGAGCTATAGAGTATTGTGTTGTGTTTAATTTTGTATATTAGCATAGCTGCTCGGAGATCTGCACTTATGCTGAGGGGTAGAATTTTACTTCTGTTCTGTCTACAATTTAGTCTCCTGCAACTATTGCAGGGTTATCTTGTACATTGTGTAATTGGCCTAATTCATCTATTACCTCCAAGGCCGTTACATTTGGCTGGAAGTAGGCTGATATAATAGTGATATACTTTGTCTCTATTAGTAGCGTGTGACCTTGCAGTGTTGTCGAGATTATTGGGGTCAACGATGGCTTTAGGAGGACTGGAATTCCTCCCATAGGTCTTCCAGTTTCTCCTTGTTCTGCTTATAAATGGATGTAATAATAATCTGTAAGTTGCCAATGGTCTATGAGAAATGATTCTGTTAATATTAATACGTCGTATCCTTCTATGCAGTCGGTAGATATCATTTTGAATGCACTTCTTGAACCTTCAATGTTCCATAACATTATCCTTATATTGTATCTTTCCTTATTTTCTCTGCACATTGTCTCTTCCGGTAGGCCTTATTTGTGTTTTATTCGGGAAATGTCCCTGCGTTCCTCCGAAAGAACTGGAAGCATCTGACTGTTATTTCCGCTGGCCAAAATTCTGGCTCATTTATTTTCTCTAGGTAAGGTAACTGTACCGGTTTTCGTCACTGATCAAGTAGTCGTCACTCTCGTATATAAGTACAAAAAATAAGCATGTCAATGGGTCTTTCTCAACGCACGAAGTCTTACGAGATGCAGCATACCTTCCTTGCCGATAAGGAGCAACTTTGCAAAATCATGCGTGCGATGTAATAGGTGATTCCCAGCGTCAAACATCTCCTGTGAGCTGAGCTGTCTTGACGCGCCATTTGCTTCTCGCATGTGCTAAGCACGCAAGTTAATTATGTGCATGCGTGTTATGTTCCGACATTTTAAAATGTTACAAGTGCGTGATATAGTTGGTAATTGTTTCTGTAACATATGTGATTTGTTATTTCGTGCTCGTGTGCCTAGTTTTGTTAGAAATGCCGGTGAAGAACACTGGATTTAAAAAAACGCACTTTACCAATGCTCGTCATTTGTGACGAAAACTGGCACATTGTCAATTCTCCTTGTAAGACCTAACTAACGGCGGCAATATAATTATAATGTAGCTCTAAAGCACCCTGTATTAATTAAATTATAACTTGATCATGGTGTCCAGTAGTCGTCATAGCTGACAAACTTTAGAGCACATTCCTGACGAACACTAGTGCACGATAATGTTAATGTTTGTGTTAACGTTTCACAAGCAATAAACATTTACAGGGTATTGTTATTATTATGTAGGTTTCTCTTTTTGACGGCCGCACCTCAGTAGGCCTAGCGTTTTTTGGCTAAGCGTGCTACAGAGGATTTTTTAATTTTTTTTATTGAGATGAAAAATATTATATTATTCTAAGACTAAATCTTTGCATTCAGGCAATATGTTAGTTAGTTATTGTTGTTTTAAGGGGCAGAACTACGAGGTCATCTGCCCCAGACAATATGTCGAAACGCTCAGTTCTGAATTGAGTAGGCCAGATGCAAAGGCCGCTAAGTGCACTTTTTGTAGATTTTGAGTTGAGCATACCATCATGCTCTTCTTTTAACTGGCTACACGATGGAATGAGTTTCAGGGTGCATATCCCGCTCAAACCCGTTGCAAATGGCCTACAGAAATCGCATTCGTTTGCATAAACCACTAAATGAATGTTGGCTACGGTTGCAAAGCCAGTTTATTGTTCCACGTGTCCAAAGACCGCTAAGTTCCATAAGTATGGCGTCTGCCTTGCCACATACGGCTTCAAAACACGCTAACTGGTACAAGAACTGCCAATGTTCCTCCCACAGAATTTCTTTACAATAAATAATTATTTAGGATAGTTTCGTGTTCCAGATTTGAGTTTGCTGCACTGAGGAAGCGTACGCAACAATGACATGCTGCCTTGTCGAAATACAACGATTAAAAGGACATTTGATCGACAGGCCGTTACTTGCTTGTGGGCATTTCAAGCCAGAAAAATGAGTGATCTTGTTGATTTAAGTGAAGCAGTTATTGCATTTGTGGACTCTAATACTATTGTGGATGTTCCAAATACAGAGGGAAGAACAGAAACGGCAGAAGTAGTGGGAGAAATAGTGCATGTTGAAGTAGTTTAACCCGTTGATATTGGAGTTGAGAACAACTTATTACGTCTGGTTACAACATCAACATGCCAAAGGATCAAACCAAATAGCGTTGACACTTCTTCACAAACGGGCCAGCATAAATGTTTAAGGTGAAAAATATTTCGGTTATTCTCTGATGGCTGTGGGGTTCAGAACAAAAACAAGACTATGATCAGCATGCTATCTCACTGGTTACTGCTAGAAGCTCCTGCATGTCTAGAGGAAATACAGCTATGGTTCCCGATTGTGGGCCGCTCATTTATCTCACCTGACAAAGTTTTTGGAAATATTGAACGGCAACTTCGCAAAGTGACTGTCTTTGAAAATCCTTCCGGATACATCCAGCACATTGAGAAATTTGCGACAGTAGTTCGCCTGGAACAAGATGAATGTCCTGTTAGGGATTAGAAAGCGTATATGGATGGCATGGTAAAAATCCGGGTAGTAAGCATTTCCAATTCCAAAAAGCGAAGGAAATCGTGTTCAGAATTGGCAAACAAAACAAAAAAAACATGTCTGGTCTGAGGGGAGCCGTTCTACAATTTTGAGGTTGGTGAGGGAAAGAGCATCATGAAAAGTGGAACGAATATTGACAAACATCCGGGTCCCTCTCCAATTCAAGTAGGTGTTGCACTCAAAGAAACTTACCTACAAGACGTCTGACAGCTTTTAGAGCTGTATTTTGGTGATAACTGGCCAGTGAATAGCAACCTAAAATTCTTCAGTGAGGTCTTCCAGGAGCAAGAAGCCATTCGCAACAATCGTCCGACGTCAAGAGGAAGAAGACGAAGAACCAGGAGATTTTGAGCTGATGGACGGTGTCGAGGATAACCTGACCTAACTTAACTGCCATTTTTTCTTGTTTTGTGCACTTTCTTAAATTGTAAATTTTTATGCTGTCTAAATGATGTTGCACGGTGTTTAAGATGTATTTTTTTTAATAATTTTCTTTTTATCGCACCCGACGTGGTCTATTTTTCCAAAATATATTTTTCCTAATAAACCAAATTGAAACTAAAATAGTTCTTTATTAAAAATCTCATCCAAATGGCATTCGTAAAAAAATAAAATAGCGGGTTTTGCAACCTAAGTTTCATTAACGACTCTCGTCACGGGTGCAAAGGTCGTTAACTGCACAATACGTGTGCGAAAACCGGTAAGTCAATTTTTTAATTTAAGTTTTAGGGCAGAAGATCCAACCGTAGATTTCACAGATTTTAACTGAATAATAAATGTTTTTATGTTGATTTTCAGGGGTAAGAAATATGGTATTAGCTTAAATAGTTTGGTCGTAGCAGTTTTTCGTAATTTACTCCGTTTCGTTTATAATGCACTTAGCGGCCTTTGCAAACGGACTACTCAATTATGATATTGAGCAAATGGAAGCTGCTATTAAGGCCGTTGTGGAGGATGGCATGATTATTAAAAAGGCCGCGGAGAGGAATGGTGTTCCGAGAAACACCCTCTCGGACAAAATTAAAGGAAAATCTCCTAGAGAGAAGAAAATGGGGCTAAGTTCCATATTAACAAAGGAAGATGAGGCTATGCTAGTTCAATGGGTAATCTCACTACGAAAAGCAGGGTCCCGGTAACAAAGGATGATTTGCAAAATAGCGTCCAGTGCCTCACACAAGAATTGAAGAGGGACTTTCCTTTCAAAGATGGCGGCCAGGAAGGAAATGGCGTGACTCTTTCCTAAAAGAAATCCAGGTCTATCTTTTACGAACCCCTCAAAATTTGACAGTAAGCTGTGCTGCAATTACAGAACATCAAAATAAAACCTGGGTTTCAGAAGTCTACAGCTATTTAGTGGAAAACGACTTCCAGTCTATTTTGTCAGACCCTCGGCGACTATTCAACGCTGACGAGACGGTTTTCTTTCTCAATCCGAAAGGTAACAAAGTGCTGGCGAACAGGGGTGACAAGACAATATATCAGCAAGTGAATTCGGATGAGAAAGAATGCTTGACGGTACTTGTAACAGGCAATGCCCACGGCGATATTTCTCCTTCCCTTGTAGTGTTCAAGTATGAACGTCTGCCGCAAGACATCATTGCCTCAATGCCAGCACACTGGGGCATTGGCAAATCGCCAAACGGGTGGATGACGGGGGAAGTGTTTCACGAATTTCTCAGTAACATATTTCATCCTGGGTTGGTTGAGAAGGAGATTCCTCTCCCTGGCATTCTATTCATAGACGGGCACTTCTCACACTTCACCATACATACTAGTAAATTTTGTGAGGATCATGGAATTGTTTTGGTCGCTTTACTACCTAATGTCACACACGTGGCGAATTCAGAGGGTTGCTAATAGCGAAGATAATGCACTGAAGAAGAAGGATTTTTCGAAACTTTTGGCAACAATTGGTGTTAGGCCTAGGCGAATGGTCATTTTCCGGGCTGTTATGCCGTGGTCTCACTTGATTAGAGCAGAATTATGATATTTTCCTGCTCGTATGTCTTCTACCCACAATTCCCGCTTCCCGTTGCCGTTTTTTTTTTTCATTTTTTATTAAAAAACATAATTACTGGTACTGTTTTATTCGTAAATGTTAGCCTCCAAGGCGATAAATCGGTGTATTATGCAATTGACAGAAATGCATTATAAACAGCAGGCAAGGAATTAACAATGTGACGGCAATTGGTGCAAACGGGTGACGAATATAGGAAAAATCCAAATACATCGTGACGAACACTGGCGCAAAAACACACTTCTTTAAAAAATACGTAATTTTTCCTAAAACGAATATCTTCGATATTTGGACTTTCCTAGTGTTTGAGTAGAGTTTGAGGTTAGGTACAGTGCTTTTGTTGATTAAATTTACGAAAATGTGTAAGGTGTATATAATTTCTTGACTAAATCTCTCTTAACATGACGACCATTGGTGCATTTATCTTACTTATAAGGAACTCCTACTTTGAAACATTTTGTGTTATATTTCATTGAAATTTCTTCACAAATTATGTTCCTTACAATTTCCTTCCTGGGAAGGAATTTCCTGATTCTGTTGTAGATTCCTGTCTCAGTCGTCCTACGAAGAAAAATAAACTAAAAATAGGGAGAAAATAATATAAAAAATAATTTGATAATTTTTTCTGCTGCTTGTAAGTAGGTGGCACCTTTTGTACTACAGAGCAGCTGCTTTTCTCTCTGACGTGCTCTGGTCGTTAAGAGTTTCCGCGATAGGTGTCGTTATCGTTATTTGTTGGGTGTTGCATGTTTTCTGTGCACTTCCGGTAGGTAGAGCCCCCTTTATCACAGGGCATCTGTCTTTTCCCTCTGATGTGGTATATCTTTCGTTTCTTTTAACCACTATTTGATGTGATGTTTGTATTTTTCACATCTGTTTGTAATGCAGTAATATAGGTTTTTATATCACTCACCGCAATTAGAATAACCTCCTTTACTTCCTTTTTCATGCATCCTCATGTTTCCGTGATTTTAATCTTCGGTTGACTTTTCAAGAAATGCGAGTTTTTTCCTGTACTATTGAGACGATTTGGAAGATTTTGGCACAAACCACACCTTCTAACTCCATCTGGTTTAGGAGCTTGAGTGTGTAATTGTTGCCAAAAGTTTCGAAAAATCCTTCTTCTTCAGTGCATTATCTTATTATATTATAATAGCAGTAGTGCCCAGCTTCGCCCGGTGGATTTATTTGTTTTATGGATGATAATGAATACTGCTACAGAACTAGCACATGATACTTAAACTAACAGAAAAAAAAATATTTTAAAAATATAACTTTTTATGGTTTGGTGGTACTGGGGGTGATAAGTAGTACAGTATAATGGACGTAACATTCAGGTCATTTCCCCGTAATGATAATAATGAATAGGGAAACGGCTATTTACTAACTACAGTACTGACACATGTAATTTACAAACAAATTGAAAAATATGATTAGAAAGAGGAGTAAGTGAAATAAAGGACACTGCCTAGGGCCTAATCTCATTGGCTGTTAGAAAAGAAGACACCAATAGTTAGTGATGTAAAATACCCAGGTATTTATAAACCGGGGTAAATACCCAGGGTATATACCTGGGTAAATACCCAATTTGGGTAAATACCCGGGTATTTTGGATTTTTCATTAAACATCCTGTGTCGTGGTAAGTTGAACCTTAAACTATGCAAACTATTCTACATTAACTTTTTAGAAATGTAACAACATTAGATAGTTAATAAAATTAAATTTAATTAGAATTGGGACTTAAAAACAGAATTAGAATTGGGAATTAGATCAGGAGATAAAATTTAATAGTTATAACCTTAAACACTGAATTGAACTAGGCTTTTTTTGCAAACATTGAAATAAAAGTTGGGGGAAATTTATTCAGAGCATTGGCCAAGTTCTACAAAAGGTGTAATGTACATTTTTTCAGAACAGTTTGTAAAATCATCTCTACTTAGTATAAAACAAAGTCCCCGATTCTTGGATGTCACGGGTAATCTCGAGAACCTCTGGATATATTTTGATGCGGGTTTCACAATTCTGTAAAGGATATCTCGAGGATGATTTCTGTAGAAAATAATTTATTTATGATCAAAGGAAGCAGAGCAGTAACGATTTCAGTGAAAAAATAAACAACAAAAAACATGGCGTCCGAGCGCTTTTTAAGTTTTTTTTGGGCAAACCGTTCAACATATCTAAATACTATGAGTGTAAGAATTGTTCAGCATGAAAAGTTCTACATAAAATCCAGGAGGGCATATCTCTATCTTCAATACATCGCCCACGATAAGAATTTTTAAGTTTTCATTTCTTCCAACCATGTCCATTCTAATATTGAGGCGACAGTTTACGAGCTAGCTAAGGGTAGGTCCACTGATCTCTATACATGGATCGCTGATGGCAGCTCTCCGCTGCACGAGAAAGTACGCCAGGTTGAGCGCGCGGTCCGCCATGTTGGTGTGCCCATTCTTGAGCCATCCTTATGGGGAAGCAATGATAATCTAGTCAATTTTAAATCGTAATTGATGGTGCTTTGGAACAAATAAAAATATAGAGATATGTTCACTCATAGCATAAGGGCATTGGGATCACTGACACGTCATTCCGAGGTCAGTAAATCTCCGGAATAGCAATAAAAATGAATGTATAATAACGGCTGACAAATATCAACTTAGGTGCTGAGTACACGCAATTAGCGATCAGTAACAGAGTAACGAGTGAAAAACAATTTCTGGAAACTTTCTTGTAAATTGAATAAATATATATGCCACGAAATTATGCATTCTTCAAATGATGTACCTATAAACGTAGCTCACTATACACTCGACATATCGTAATCGGTTCTTGGTAATGAATTTCTGTTTCCATGAAATAACGCGCAGTTTAATTTATAAAATGAAAATATCATTTAAGCAAATTGTACGTATTTATGAAACCAGCAAATATTCAGACCTTGTCAATATATCACATAACCAGCAGCTTAATTGCCACAGTAAAAATTACGCAAAAATAAATATACCGGTAGCCTATATAATTATCAGGGTGCGAAATCGGAAAGACATGGTGGAGGGGGGGGGGGGGGGGGGGAGAAGGATTACAGGGCTTAATTACTAATCCCAGCACTCTACATCAAATACTACAGCTTTTAATCATGCTAGCAGCACAATAAACTTAATAATAAAGGGAAGTAGATCTAGGCCAAACTGCACTTTAAGCCAAACCAATTTCACTCCACAGCTCCACATAAAAGTTAACAGAGAACAGCTGTTTTCGAAGGTTCCCAATTCTCCCGGTTGATACTCTTAATCCATGATCTTAGAAGTTCGGGTCTCGAGAAAGGAAACCTACAAAAATGAATTGCCATTTTCCTCCCAGAATATGCGAAATATAAATAAATATAATAAAACTCAAAACACTACCCTCGAAATATTAATTTTTATTATAGTATAAAACTCACCGATGAAACGATTTCTCTTTCTGCTGTTCGGTTCTGTTTGTACATCTATATGCTGAACACTGCGGCATGTTGAAACCTCATTCAGAATTCACATGAACACATAGTACACATTGAAATTGAATCTTGTAATTTACAAGTATACTACTATACATCGAACCTAAATTCGCAAAATACACTACTACTTCTTTTGCATTAACACAACACAGAACACTCGTGGAACTACAATCAAGAGGCCTGGCCACTGGGCATGGCGTCACCGAATAAGACAAGAGCGCTCTACGGACCACGTGGTCTACGAGCAATATTGCACCATGCGCTCGCTGCCATCTTGCTATACCTCCTGTCATCGTCTATTCGGCTTACTGCTGCCTTAGCTACCAGCCATCCATGTATAGAGATCAGTGGGTAGGTCTTATCACCCCTGTTACAGCCTAACTAGCGGGCGAACCTATTACCCCAGATACAGCCAGCAGATGATCTCATAGTCTGGGGAAACAAGGAGGAGGAAATTCAGGAGCAACTGAAGGCTTGGGAAGAAACAGTGGCAGAGTACGGATGGAAGTTCAACATCAGTAAATGTGAGATCCTGTTAACGACCAGGAAAAAGGACAGACCAATGAGTGGGATAACACTTGGAGGTGGACAGCTGAAGAAGGTGGAAAGACTCAAGTATTTGGGAAGTATAGTGGAGGAAAATGGGAGAAATGACAAAGAGATTACGGAACGTGGCAGACAGGCAGAAGCATTTCTGAGAAGCATTAGGAGCTTAGTGTGGAATAAAGATGTCCCACAAAAAAGCAAGGAAGTGTTATACAGAAACTACTATATCCCGATACTGACCTATGCTTCAGAAACGTGGACAATGAAGAAAAGAGACATAAGCAGAATACAGGCAGGTGAAATGAAGTTCCTGCGAAGTAGGATCGGAGTAACAAGAAGAGACAGGTTGAGGAATGAAAAGGTCAGGGAAATGGTGAAAGAGGAGCCCTTGCAAGGTAGGATTGAGACATCAAGACTGAGGTCGTATGGACACTTAAAGAGAATGGATGAGAAGAAGATTCCCATGAGGATACATGAGATGCAGATGCAGAAGAAACGACAAAGGGGAAGACCAAGAGATAGATGGCTGAAAGGAGTGGAGGAATGTGTCAAGAAGAGAGGCGAGGACTGGACCAGAGTGACAGCGGAGAGGTGGTGGGAAGAAAGAACTAAGTGGCGAGGCTTATGTTCCAAACAGACCCAGCCTGGGGCTGGAAACTGTACAAGATGATGATGACAGCCAGCAGCAAACCGTCGAGTCGTGTTGAGTTAAGACTTCAGAGAAGGCTGGTTGAATTTGGAGGTTCCCTGGAAGTTCAACTCGGTTTTTCTTCATTTCGCCTGTGAACTTTCCGTTCCGCAAAATACACAGTCAATTTAAGATTGGACGGAAGGGGGATTTGTGATTCATGCACCTCGCCATTCTTAAATTACGTCTGACAAGAATTCGTTATAATTAATAGTCCAGTCAGTGATGTTAAGCCATCATGCCGAGATGTAAAACGGATATAGGTCATAGTTCATTGACATCGCAAAATAAAAAGTGCTTATCACGTAACAATGAAACAGAGCAACAAATAATTTCTAGATTGCCACAAGAGAAAGAAAGACTTCGTTCTCGGCACCTTCAAACCGTTGCTCAAGAAGAACACCGTCTGAACCACGATCATAAACAAGCTTATAACACTAAGAAGGAAGGTAAGATATTTTTTCTCGATGCCCCTGTAGGCACAGGCAAAACATTCTTGATTTAAGTGTTGCTCGCCAAAGTGAGGTCTGGTGGTAATATTGCTCTTGCCGTCGCATCATCTGGAATTGCAGCCACTCTTTTGGAAGGAGGAAGAACAGCACATGCAACATTTAAACTTCCTTTGAAAGTCAGCAGTAATGATGGAAATGTATGTAATATTTCAAAACAAAGTAACACAGCTAGTTTAATCCAAAATTGTTCTTTAGTTGTATGGGATGAGGCTACAATGACGCACAAAACTTCCATTGAAGCTGCAGACAGGACCTTGCGTGATCTAAGGAATCGGAACACACCTATGGGTGGCTGAACAGTTTTGTTCGCCGGAGATTTTCGTCAAATCTTACCAAGTTGTTACCAGAGGAACGAGAGCCGACGAAGTGAAGGAAGGAAGCTTGTAGTTTAACGTGACCGTTAATCATCCGACGAAGTGAACGCTTCATTAAAAATATCTTACATCTGGCCAGATAAAACAAATTGGCACTCAAAACTAACATGAGAGTAGGCTACTCTTATCTTCAGAAGATAGTAGTTTGTTTGCTAATTTGTTACTTAGAGTCTGAAATGGAGATTTACCGGTCATTGACGGGAAAATTACCCTCAGTGACTATTTCTGTGCTTTAGTAAGCAGTATTCAAGAATTGATTGATAGCGTTTATCCTCAAATCCATGGCCTATCTAACAAGTCTCATTCATGGTTTAAACAAAGAGCAATATTATCGCCGACAAATGAACAAATTGTGAAAACTAATGACTTGGTGTTCTCCAAATTCACTGCCCAGGCTCTAGTATATTACTCAGTAGGCTAGACGCAGTAGTCGATAGTGAAGAAGCTGTGCATTACCCTACAGAATTCCTCAATTCTTTATTTCCTTCTGGCTTGCCACCACACAAGCTTATTTTAAAAGTAGGAGTGCCTATTATATTGCTAGGTAATTTACAACCACCAAAGTTATGCAATGGGACACGATCGGTAGTGAAAACTTTGAAAAACTGTTTCATTGAATCAGCTATCTTAACTAGCTGTGGTACAGGAGAAACGGTCTTAGTACACAGAATCCCTATGATTCCTTCAGATTTGCCTTATCGTTTCAAACGAGTACAATTTCCAGTAAGAGTTTGCTTTGGCATGACTATAAACAAAGCACAGGATCAGACACTTAGCGTGACTGGAGTTGATCTTAATGGAGAATGTTTTTCTCATGGACAGCTTTACATGGCTCTATCGCTTGTTACATCAAACCGAAATCTTTTCATGTTCACTGCTGGAGGGAAAACGACTAATGTCGTATACAAGGATATCTTATGAGACCTCCGTTAGAAGTAGCCTATCACCTTGCATTCATAACTGTTCCCGGGCGAAGCCGGGGTGGGTTGCTAGTTCATATATAAAATAAATAATCAAATAAACAAAAAGGCTAGTAAATAGAAAATCAAACAAAGAATAGAAAATGAGAAGGAAGTACAGTATCAGTTTGAATTCTGGGTAGGATGAGCTAGGCAGTTTTGCCAACCCATATGCTTGCTGGCATACAGTACATCTTCACCCATTATAGAGCCCACATACTACAAAAACTTCCTGACATGCATTTGTGTTATTTAGAGTATGATTTAAAAAATTAATATTTCTTTAATATTTAAAATTGAATGAAAAATAACTTAAAAACACTTTTACTAAGCATTTTTTTTAAATGTCCTTTCTATTGATTATATTCCAGTATCGTAATAAAACTCAACCTTCTCAATATCTTGGTATTTATTAAAAATTTAAAACACAAAACAACCAAAAGGTTTTATTCAATATTTTACTTTAGTTTAAGGAAAAACAAAACCAATTAAAGACAAGGTTACAGTGTCAAAACATAACATATAAATACCCAAAAATACCTGGACATCCAATTTCCTTTTTTTTTTTTTTTAGTTTTGAAGGATCAATATTGTTCCTGATTTCAATTTAAGGCATCAAATACCTGTGTTTCAGTCCTTGTTTGTCCAACACTTCATCAACACATCAAAAAGTGTTGTACAAAGCTCAAAAGCTGAAAATACCCTCATTTTGGGTATTTAAAAGACCACTGGGTAAATACCCGGGTAAATACCTAATTTATATTTACCTTCCCACTGGGTATTTACCCGGCCCACATCACTACCAATAGTGTCGTCTTTTGTCGCATAACGCCGTAGGAAAATAATCAGAGCACTTTGGAAAACTTCGGCTGTCCCGAGCAATGGTGTCATTTATCACCACTTAGCGCTCAAGGATAAGGATCGGAATAAATTAAAGTAAATTTGAAAGCACCAATGCTTATTGCAGCTGATAACCTCAATGTACAGCACCAACACCATTGCACTTATACAGAGGCATAATATTTTCACGAAAACTGTTTTAAGAGGCCTAAGAAATCTTTTTGCACTAATTACTCCCTGTGACTGCAATTTATAAGCTGCGCAGGATGTAACTATTTTTGCAATTCTGCACCAGAACACTGGTAGGGGTGATGTGACAGCCCGCATTCCAGCCAACAACAGATTTATTAAAATATTCTTACAGTTACACTACTAAGAACATGAGAGGTTCTTGGGCCTTAAAAAGTGGTTTTCAAGTTCCTTTTGTCTGTTATTCTAAATGTAGGGTATTCTAAATGTAGGGAATGGAGAAGGTTGTCCAAAATATCAAGTGGACAGTGTTACCAGCAGGGTTTCAAAGGGTGAGTACGTAAATTTCGGTGCAATTAGGTGAAACGGTGTAGATTTGTGCTAAAGGGCCTAAATGCCGGGAATGGAGTGGTCTGTCCGAAATTTAAAGTAGATAGTGTTACCCGCAGCGTTCCAAAGGGTAAGTATACTAAATTTGGTTCAGATTGGTGAAACAGTGTAAATTTGTATAAATAACAGACAAACATTGAGTTTTATATATATAGATAGAAGACAGCTGCTCATACATGGTTTGTATAGGGTCATAGTATTAACAAATTGACCCATGACAATCAAGATAAAATAGTTGCGAGGGGCGTGGTGGCTCAACGGTCTAGCTGTATGCCTCTCACCAAGGCGGTCCGGGCTCGATTCCCGGTCAATGCATGTGAGATTTTCGAAGTGAAATGCCATGTCCTGTGGTTCGGATTCTACGTAAAATGGAGGTCCCGTGGCTCATGATCTCAAGATTAACTGTCACGTTAAACTACAAGCTTCCTTCCTTCCTTTAAAAGATTTGCTTAAGTTTTGTGTATTCATGTGAATAATTTGACAAACCAAAGTTGGCTAAAAACTCAGCAATTTCTCTAGGTTTATGCCATGTCTTGTGTGGGGTTTCGCCTAGGAACACCAAGCTGGCTAATCAGCGGGCTCTTGGTGTCTGTGCCTGGACAAGACACGGCATAAACCTAGAAAATTTGTTGAGTTTTTTTTCCTTTGCTGTGAAAGGCACTATACCATCTTTCTCAAAGTTGACTCGTTTCTCATCAAGTTAAGTTTCTCGTTAAGTAATATGCAGTTACCAAGAAATCACTCATTCTTTGTTTGACGGACTGTACACAGAAAAAAGATACATACTTAGCAAAGAGTTCCAAATCTTCAGCCATTTGTTTGACTTTCTTCCAAATCACCTCTCCTGCAAGCTCCAGAGCAAGTTTGTCAACCTCCATACTTATGTGCTTTCCTGCTGCAGATGCTAATTTCTTCACATCTTTATAAACCGTTATTTTCAATTTCTGTAAAAGGAACAAAAATTAAAACAAAAGGGGAGGCCTACACTAAAACAATTTTATCCCACTCAAACCTTGTAGTTTTAGACAACTTATGTTCCACAAGAATGAATATTGTATTTAACCCTACAAG
Organism: Meconema thalassinum; assembly: GCA_946902985.2. Taxonomy (NCBI): domain Eukaryota; kingdom Metazoa; phylum Arthropoda; class Insecta; order Orthoptera; family Tettigoniidae; genus Meconema; species Meconema thalassinum. The sequence goes on from OX336388.2 coordinate 1,218,333,265, forward strand.
TACCAAGGTTTGGTTGTTACACAGAGGCCAATTCTAAAAAATATGTCATAGTTGCGGATTATACTGAAATAAAATATGAAACACCATTTCATGAATAATTTTAAGGAAAACTTCAGTATAAAATATTAAATCGAAATTAAATTCACCCAAATATTAATTACAAACACAAACATCTTTCTAGTCAGTGTCATTTCCAGGCTCACGTTGTAAACAGATTACAGTTTTCTTGCTATTTTTGCCACAAACATGTTTCAATCACTTCACGCATATACAACCTTGGACTTCCCTAATTTATTGTGTGACGTGAACATCCATAGTACCTAGGTCTTTATAAGTAGACAAATTGGTCCTCACTTGGACCAAGGGAGGGCCTCACAGGCCCATAGCGGTTTTGATTACCTTTCTAAGGTAAGAAAAATGATTTAAAATAATTCAATTTATTATGATACGTAGTTACCACGAACCTACTACGGTGACGTAGCAGGCGGAGAGGTGATACTCCGACGTGGCGCGTCCCAGGTGGCGGATAGGGGGGTCCTCACCGGCTTGCCGGCGGACTTGAGCAAAATAAAATAGCTCTTGCGGACCAAACACACAACAACCTCTACGGTTAACAACCGCAGTTGTAACTCGGAGCTTGCTCCATACAAGGTTGACTACCTTTGAAAGTCAAACATGGAAGGAAATCTTTTAAGGAATAATCCACCTAGACTGCATTCGGATATGGTAGGCAGTCACCTGAAAGATACCCTAGATGAGTCGGAGCATCTAAAAATACCCCCGACAGATAGAAAACCCAAATTTAGACTGAATATAGGACAGATAAACTATATAGCAACACACAATATAAATTCCATCATACAGCCAGTAAAAGTCAAAATTTTGACAGACGAAATGGATCGCAAAGGGATTCTAATAACCGGGCTTCAAAAAATGAGAAACACCGATCAGGAACCAATAGAATCACAAGGGTATAGAATTTACAAAGGAATACCAGGAAAAAGAGTAATGAAGCAATGTCCACAATTCGGAACAGGATTTGTAGTCAATCTCAAAATAATTGAATCCATCATAGAATTTAAAGCATTATCCCCTAGGCTCTCGACACTAACTCTAAAAGCTGCAAATAGAACATATACCATTCTAAATGCCCACGCCCCAACTAATGATAAAAATAATAAGAAAGAACACAAAGATGACGTGGAGGGATTTTGGGAGCTTTTAGATCAGACAGCAACAAACATAAATAAAAGTCACACCAAAATTTTAATTGGAGACTTTAATGCCCAGTTAGGAAAGGAAAAAAGATATAGAGACATAATAGGAAAATGGCCAGCACAGAGAAGAACAAACAGGAATGGCATAAGACTGGTGGAATTTTGCAGGAACCATGATATGATCTCCAAATCAACTTACTTCAAGAGAAGACCAAATAAACTCAAAACTTGGAACCATCCAGATTGGAAAAAAGGTGAATGGCAACTAGATCATGTTTGTATGGATAAGAACTATCACAGGGAGATCTACAATGTGAAAGTTCTGAGAGGAACAGATACTGGATCGGATCATTACATGATCAAGATTAAAATTAAATTTACCCCGTTGACAAAGAAAAAAAAACTCACCTAAAAAAGAAGAGAACATACGACCCTCATAAACTAATAAATAACAAGGGATACAAAGAACGAACTAGATTTATTAAAATAACAGATGATCTAGAGGAAATAGTTCCCGAATTGAAACAAATAGCTGAACAAGTAGCCCCAATAAATCCAAGGAAGAAACACCAATGGTGGAACGATGAGTGTGATAATACAGTGGAAGATAGACATCAAGTCTGGTTACGGTATCAGAGTCAAAAAACAGATGAATCACACTTGGATCTCATAAAACAAAGGAAGATAACTCAAAAAATAATACGAAGGGTTAAACGTCTATACCAAAAGGATATACTTCTGATGATCTAAACACATAGCGCGAAAACAAACTCAAGAGATTACTACAAATTTTTTAGCAAACAACTACAAAGATATGAACCTCCAACATTAATGTTAAAAGACAAAAATGGTGAGTTAGCTCATAGTAATAAAAGTAATACAGAAATGTTAGCGGAAACATTTAACAAGTTGCTAAATTGCGAAGATCCACCAGAACTGCTTCAAATAAATACAGACACCACTATTAAAACACCATCAGAAAACATAAATCCACCCACAATCCAAGAAGTCTACAAAGCTCTGAGAGAGCTCAAAAACTACAAAGCGAGTGGAGAAGATCAAACATTTGCAGAATTGTGGAAATATGCAGCAGAACCAGTAAAGATTTCATTACACCAATGCATAGTGAACATTTGGATCAAAGAAGAACTGCCAGACCATTGGACTACAGCTATAATACATCCATTACACAAGAAAGGAGAAAAATCAAATCCTGACAACTATCGAGGAATTTCCCTTTTGGATATCACATATAAAATCATGTCACGAATTCTATATAATCGTTGTAAAGATCAATTAGAACTGAAAATAGGAGAATATCAAGGTGGATTTTGGCCATGGCGAAGCTGCCCTGAACAGATAATCACCTTAAAATTAGTAATGGACTACTACAAACGTAGAGAAAAACAGCAAGTCATAACCTTCGTAGACTTCAAAAAAGCTTATGATTGTATACATAGATCTTCATTGCTGAAAATACTAAGGAATTTCGGACTTCATCCCAAATTAATAAAAATTATAAAACTAACTCTAACAAACACCAAATCTAAAGTAAAATTCAGAGGAGAAATATCTGAACCGTTTACGATTCAAACAGGATTAAGACAAGGAGATGGTTTATCGCCTCTACTTTTCAATTGTGCTTTGGAATATGTAACGAGGGAATGGTACAGGGAAAATCCTAGGAGCAGAAGAATTGGAATCAAGAAAGATCAAATAGACTTAAATTGCTTGGGATTCGCAGATGACTTAGCGTTACTGGCTAATAATATTCAAGAAGCCAGAAATCAAATAATAAGCCTACAAAATAGAGCACAAAAAATTGGACTTCAGATATCATTTGAAAAGACAGAGATAGTGGTAGCAAATCCACTTGTAATCAATCACATAACAGTAAATAACAAGAAAGTTAAAATAGTGAAGCAATTTAAATACTTAGAAGAAATTATAACTTAAAACTAGGATGAGAAACCTGCATGGCAAGAAAGAACTAATAAAATGATAAAAGCCCAAAAATTAACATGGTCTACATATAAAAGAAAATGTCTATCAATCGCAACAAAATTAAAACATTACAAGACGGTGGTTCAACCAGAGGTGACATATGGAAGTGAAACTCTTTTTAAAGTTACTCAGAAAAACAGAATCGACAAAATTTTAAAAGTAGAAAGAAGAATAGCTAGAACATGCATAAATAAAAAAATATCAGAAAGATGGACAGTAGCGGATAGTACCAAATGAAGTGGTACACAGAGAACTGGAGCCCATCACTGATACTATTCGGAAGAAACGGATTTCTTTTTTTTGGTCACATCATGAGGACACCTGAAACCAGGTTATCTAGAAAAATTGTAGTGAAACTTTGGAATATGAAACAACAAGTAGGATGGATTAAAGAAATTAGAGAAGATATGAAAGAATTAGAAATAACCTTGGATGACTTGCAAAACAAAACAAAGAAATTAGAAAAACTGAGAGATATGAAAATAAGATTTCAGGCTAAAATAGACAATCGTAATACAGTACAAAGGGTATTTACAGACGAGGAACGCCTGAGAAGATCAGAGCAAATGAAAAGCTACTGGGCGGCTCGGAAAGGAAACTTACTGAAGAAGAGGACCAAGAAATGATTGACTGAAGTGGTCCAATGAGGCCATAATAGCAGAAGAAGAAGACGAAGAAGATACGTAGTTAACTTATGGCTCAAATAATAATATAATTTATTCTCAACAATATAAAACAATATATCCCGTTACAAAAAGCAATTTATTCTGACTGTTGGCCTCCGAGGCCCCCCTGGTCTTTGTAGGGTTAATAGTCAATGTAAATCCACAGCCTGCTTCCAGTCTCCGACCGGGTCAGGAATGGAATGAATGAAGTCCCCATCTAGCGGCGAGGATATGGACTGTGCCGGCTGCCGAGGCCTGACGCACTCCTCTGGGGCAATGATTAAATGAATGACAGATGAAATGAAATGGTAGTGGAGAGTGTTGCTGGAATGAAATTTTGACAGGGAAAACCGGAGTACCCGGAGAAAAACCTGTCTGCCTCCGTTTTGTCCAGCTCAGATCTCACATGGAGTGACCGGGATTTGAACCACGGACCCAGCGGTGAGAGGCCGGCGTGCTGCCGCCTAAGCCACGGAGGCTTGGGTTAATAGTCAATACCTACTTAAATATTACGGAGTTAAGAACAATATAGTATGTGATCAAATGAACATCAAAGGAGAATATAAAGCTTTACACGTGGGAATTAGCTTTGAGTACCTAAAGACTGTCAGCTGCTCAGAACTTTGGTCTCCAGATGTCAAAGTGGGGAGATATCTTTTTTGCTCCTCAAGAGACACTGGAGCTTTGCTCAGAGCAAGAAATGAGCATTCAATGTAATATCATGGTAGACAGAAGACGAAAATGAAGGATCCTTTTGTTGAACATTGAAGGGATTAAGAACGAGTTACAATTAGCTCTAAACAATATTGTTAATGATTATCACATAGTACTAACAGAGACTTTCCTTAAAGAAGACTGGGAAACAGATGGATTTTACTGCATACACAATACAGCCAATAAAAATACGATAGGCAGGCCTCAAGGAGGTATCTCTTGCCTTTTGAAACCCAGCAACGAAGTAAAGCAACGAACAAACAACTTACTCGTGGTGAAGACACCCCTTTTATGTATAATCTGTGTCTACTTTCAACCAGACTTTCCAAAAGAAGATTTATCTAGCTGTAGTGATAACTAAAGTAGCGAGCAATGATGCGCTAATAATAGCAGGTGAATTCAACTGTCGCATAGATGTACCTTCACATAAGACTTCAACACTTCTGCATTACATGGAACAAGAAGGCTTGTTACTGACTAACAGGAAAGAAACACAAACATAAATATGTCATAATGGCCCAAGGACAACAGACTTCGTATTCATCAATAAGGGTTTCACCTTTATTCAACAGCAAGTAATTGACAACATCACCATTAGAAAACACTTACCCATTGCAACAATTGTATTCTCGGAAAAAAAAAGATGACTCGAGGAAACTTGATCTCACCAAATTACAAGCAATCAAGGTCACAGACATACATGAAACCATAATTGCAGGAAACATTGATGATGCATTATGGAAATTAGAGAATTCCATACGAAAATCAGTACAACCAGTTTAAGTAAGACCCAGGAAAACCAAGCCATGGTTTAATGAGTGCTTTCAAATTAGGCAACACACATTCCTTGCTCTTCATGCAGTAAGAGCACAGGAAAAAGAAATATCTCTGAAAACATTATGCAGATCTACGGAGGCAGTATAACATCACCATCAAAAAAGCTAAGGAAGATTATCAAGAAAAGGAGAAAATTCTCATAGAAGAAATAGAACAGGATCCTTTTAGAGCACTGAAACCCAAGCAACCAACATTCCCAAAGGATATTCCAATTGAAAGATGGGAATATCACCTTGGTCTAGTTTACAAGAAAAGGACATCAGACCAGGTACAGACCCACACACAGGTGCTTTTGATCCCATCACAGTGAAGGAACTCTCACTTGCAATAAAAACCAGTTAAGATAGGAAGGCGTGTGGACCAGACTTGATAACGAATATCTAAAAGATGCAGCACCGATACTCATAGAAACATGGACCGATCTTCTGAATGAATGTTTACGACAGGGAAGAATTTCAGACTCTTGGAGAAGATCAAGAATAAAAATGCTCTATAACAGGAAAGGTGACTCCAGTGATCCCAATGCATACTGTATAGAGGCATTGCTTTGGAAGATATGTTATACAAACTTAAGATGAAGATACTTGCAACTAGACTAACGCAACTGGTAGACGAGAAAATCCCGGAGGAACGATTCGGCTTCCGCAAGCAGAGATCGACATTGCATGCTGTCAATTATTTACTACTCATAATCGAGGACACATTAAGACTTCCTAAACAGAAAGTGTATGCAGTCTTTGTAGACTTCTCTAAAGCTTTCGATAGGATCAATAGAAGCATGTTGGTGAAGAAGCTCTCAGAAATTATTGGTCTGGAACACCACTACATGATAAGGTTGATTAAAGTTATTCTGCATAACAATCAGGTAGAAATTGAAAACAGCTTGACCAGATCCCAACCTATTGAAAAAAAAACAATTGGAGTTCTTCAGGGTAACCCTCTAAGCCCTCTTTTATTCAATGTTGCTACTGCAGATGGAGTAAATGTATTACAACCCTAGAAAGTACAAATCATCGTATATGCTGATGATATCGTTTTGACTTTAACATCAAGAGAAGATCTCCAGGAAGGCTTGAATCAACTAGCAATATGGGCTCAAAATAAAGATCTTGAAATAAATCTCAATAAAACAGTCACAATGATCTTCAGGAAGGGCGGAAAAACATCCAAAGATGACATTCTTTATCTCAGAGATGAACCCTTACTTCAAACCTATCATTACAAATACCTAGGATTGACTCTCCAAATACAAGGGAAAATATTTACACTTCATGTCAAAGTTAAAGTGATCTGTGCTGTCAGATCAATGAATGACATTAGTCATCATCGTGACATGTTTCTGCTTTCAGTTATAAGACTTTTCAGAGCAAAAATTACACCTATTGCATCGTATGGATTGGATTTAATATGGCATAACTTAAGCAAAAGTAACCAGAAAGATTTAGAGAAAGTGACAGCCTTATTCTTAAAAAAACTGCTTTGCTTGTCAAAATAGCCCCTTTCGAGGCTGACATACGAACTAGCGGGGGAACCTTTCTTTATAGAAGAACTCCGAATGGATCACCGACTACCATCCACAAGACAATACAATACAACGGTGTCCTACATGAACTGCACGCCAAGAAGAAGGAGATCTCAATTTATTTCTATTCCACAAAGGCCATGATGTCATCAGAATGGAAGGGCACTGCCTATGAACTAAGACACGCGGTGACCCGCTTCGCAGTGCACGGGTTCCACCATAAGATTTGCGAAACTAAGGTGTTCCACGAGCCTATGCCTGAGTGAATTTGTAAATTGTGTAAAAAAGACATGTGTCCTAAGAGGTTGTCGTCAATAACAGAATATTGTAAATAATTTTAATGTAATGGACATTGTGTGCACTTATTCTTAACAATAATAATAATAATCAATAACATTTCATTCTATTGCGAGTCAAAATAATCAAAACAAGTTCCATGCTATATTCATTATTCATCATCATCATCTTGTACAGTTTCCAGCCCCAGGCTGGGTCTGTTTGGAACATAAGCCTCGCCACTTAGTTCTTTCTTCCCACCACCTCTCCGCTGTCACTCTGGTCCAGTCCTCGCCTCTCTTCTTGACACATTCCTCCACTCCTTTCAGCCATCTATCTCTTGGTCTTCCCCTTAGTCGTTTCTTCTGCATCTGCATCTCATGTATCCTCTTGGGAATCTTCTTCTCATCCATTCTCTTTAAGTGTCCATACCACCTCAGTCTTGATGTCTCAATCCTACCTTGCAAGGGCTCCTCTTTCACCATTTCCCTGACCTTTTCATTCCTCACCCTGTCTCTTCTTGTTACTCCGATCCTACTTCGCAGGAACTTCATTTCCCCTGCCTGTATTCTGCTTATGTCTCTTTTCTTCATTGTCCACGTTTCCGAAGCATAGGTCAGTATCGGGATATAGTAGCTTCTGTATAACACTTCCTTGCTTTTTTGTGGGACATCTTTATTCCACACTAAGCTCCTAATGCTTCTCAGAAATGCTTCTGCCTGTCTGCCACGTTCCGTAATCTCTTTGTCATTTCTCCCATTTTCCTCCACTATACTTCCCAAGTACTTGAGACTTTCCACCTTCTTCAGCTGTCCACCTCCAAGTGTTATCCCACTCATTGGTCTGTCCTTTTTCCTGGTCGTTAACAGGATCTCACATTTACTGATGTTGAACTTCCATCCGTACTCTCCCACTGTTTCTTCCCAAGCCTTCAGTTGCTCCTGAATTTCCTCCTCCTTGTTTCCCCAGACCATGAGATCATCTGCAAACACCATTGCTTTCATCTTATCTTCTCCTATCTTTCCTGCTATAATATTCATTATTAATTGTCTAGAATACCAGAACCGGAACCAAACCAGAAAGTGATAGATTATTGAACTTATATCATTCACATACCTTTCTGAGAGTCATTACGAATTGAAAATACTGTCAAATATCACTTCTGCACATTGAAAATACTGTCAAATATCACTAATAATGCTTTGAAGGTTATATGTAGCTTGTTCAATGATGGCAGAACGACGGCAGATGTTTGTGGCCGACGCATTGACGTCATATTGCATTGCCAACATGTCTAATACAAAATACACCACACGACACATGTAACTTTGTAATTATGTGAAAAAAGAAATAATTGGCCTGGATAAAGATTATTGTTGCGTGACTACCCCCACTGTGAATGACAAAAACCAGGGGTGTTTATATTAGCTGGAGGTCGAAGGGGTAATATGTGGCCCTCTGGGTTCACTTCCTGCTGGTGGAAGTGTACTAATAAAACACAGGAAATGCCATTTATTCCTACAAAGTCCGATACATGCATGTCCACACCATGGCCTCTGGACAACAGGTACACTTTGTGTGCGCGGCTTAGTCGTATAAGGGCGAAAAAGCGAGTTCCCGATGCTTAAAAATGGGGACCCACCAGCTAAGGGAGACAACCCTGAAAGAAAGCATCTGCCCTCCAGGATTGCTGGGGGGTTGGCGTTGGGCCGACAACCCAATCCGTAAAAATCTCTCATTACGAAATTTGAAGAAGAAATAGCCGGACTGACCTCTTTACGACGACCCCGCAAACATTTAAAGGACTTGGGAATTGGCTCATGGAATGTCTCTTTACCAAGCTAGAAATCTAAAACAGTTGTAGGCCCCTTAAAACAATAATCATCATCATCATCATCATCATCTAAAAAAGTTGTGCGAACAGCTCTACGAGTATCGATTAGATATTACTGCTATTCAGGAAGTGAGATGGATTGGTGAAGGGGTGATAGAGAAAAAGAACCATATGGTATTCTACAGCTGCCAGAAGAAGGAACGTATGTTTGGTACTGGTTTTATTGTTAATAAGCAGGTGAAACATCTTATCATGGATTTTCAGGCAAAATCGCATAGACTGTGCAGACTCAGAATTAGAGGGACGTTTTTCAATTATAGCCTCATCTGTGTTCACGCCCCAATGGGAGAGAAGAGTGATGAAGATAAAGATTCATTTTATGATGAATTAGGTGAAATCTATAATGAATGACCAAGAGCAGATTGTAAAATAATTTTGGGGGACATAAATGAGAAGATAGGAAAGGAAGACGAATATAGACCTTGGATTGGAAAACACAGTCTGTATGATAGCCTACTTCTAATGATAATGGAATTATACGTCTGACGTTCATTCTTGGCCGGTGGCCGTGAAATCCGCGCATCCACTGTGCTAACCGTTCAACGTCCTTCCTTCTTTCCTTCGTTCCTTCTGATTGTGCATGCGTGCATGCTGTTGCTACTGCGCATGCTCACAATAAGAAGGCTTCCTAGCTGGTCGGAGACCTCTACGCAACAAGCAAGCACCGGCCAAAAATAAACGTCAGACCTGTAGACTTGTACATTTTGCCTCTTCAAGAAATATGGTAGTGGGAAGTACAACTTTTAAACACAAGGAGATACATAAGCTGACATGGAAATCCCCAGATGGAAGTATTTTTAACCAAATTGACCACCTCCTAATAGATGCAAGACACTTGTCAAACGTGTGAATATTAGAAGTTATAGGGGGGCCAATATTTTGACTGACCACTACCTTGTGGTAGCAACCATTAGAAGTCTAATATCTAATGCGAGAAAGGGGCATCGATCCAATGCAGGAGAGTTTAACTGTGGGCGTCTGAAGGAGCCCGAAACCACCTTGAGATATGTCAAACTGCTTAATAAGACTCTGACAGATTTGTCTAATAGTGAGAGTATTGATGAAATCTGGAAGAATCTTAAAGACACACTATTAAAATCTGCAAATGAAGTTTTAGGAGAAGGGAAGAGAAAGATAGGTATAACTATTGTTTTGAAAAATGAAGCATACAAGAGAATGCAACAGAGGAATCACACCCGAAAAGCGGCAGAAGAGTACAGAACCTCCAGAAGACAAGAAAAGAGATTACACCTGTGTCCATGTTTCCTGCACTGTTAACGTTACATTCAGTTCGTCCTTGATTGCTTTTTGTCGAGGGTTCGGAAGCAGGCACCACAGAACAGTAAAGTTCACAATACTTGCTAGAGGCATTTTCGCTTTGGAAAAGAAGGGGTAGCGGTTCACTTTAGACCATCCTTTGTATAAATATTTTTAAAAACTGAAATTACCTGATTTAATAGTCGGGAGGATATCAGGAGAGGATTGAGTACGGTATTAGATGTTCACTGCTCCGCTGTCATAGACCCACCATCCCGCCCAAATAGCAACACGACTTATGTAGTTAAAATCGAAGTTCTCACCCCCATCTTTCTCACTGAGTCAGTATTGCCAACCCCACGCGTTTGGTACTATTTCGCACGTCATGTATGAAATCACTAAGTGAACTCAATTACAGTGTTTATTTATGTATTTATAATGTTTTACATACAAAAACAGACCTAACCTGGGGCTTATGCCCCAGACACCCTTGCTTGTGGTACTAGCATTAATTTTCGACCAGGCAGTACCTAACCTAGTAGTGGACATAAATTGTATGTTATTAATGTTTTACATACAAAAACAGACCTAACCTGGGGCTTACGTCCCAGACCCCCTTGCTTGTAGTACTAGCAGTAATTTTCCACAAGACAGTGCCTAACTTAGTAGCGAAGGCGTGTGGTGAATTTCTTTATTCAAGTTAGTAACGTAGTCACATGATCGACTTTCGGGTGTCACATGACTGTCAAAGATGGCGTCCGTAAGTGAAGAAAAGTTGCATTCTTTCCGTGAAATAATTATTGCGGCGCAGCAGTGGCTATTGAGTATGAAGAGATTGTGAAACAACTCCCCCCGAAATAAATGATATATTTTCAATAAGCTAAGGTGTTAAAAGTGATGAAAAGGGAGGATGGTCTAAAGTGAACAATAAATAAAGAGGGTTCCTTTTGAGGTGGTTGCCTTATAATTACACTTTTGGTTAACAGGTGCAGGACGGGTCTTATTGCAGTTCACAATTATGTTACCGGTCGATTTTAAGTACTTCACTTGCAATTCGCGGTGACATTTCGCGCACAGTAGTGTTTTCGCTATTAAATTGTTCTTGTAATAGTTGACTGAAATTCGAGATTGTCAAGTGGCAACTTACACAATCCATGTTGAAGTTGAAACTTGGCGCACTTTCGCATTAACTTGACGGCGCTCTTTGTTTTACGATAACGGATGCGATATAGCACCGAATGCGTTTGGTTGGCAATACTGTACATGTTGCTAGAAATGGCGGAGTCAGCTGGAATTTCATCTATATAAGTATTGATCCTATTTGGGATGGTTGGGCGGGTAACAGACAGCGTAGGAGTAAACATCTATTACTATATCACCAGAATGTTTTCCCTGCCATTACTACAGGTATTTTGGCTAATTTCAGTAGTTGAAGATTTTTTTAAACTTCGGTTCTGGTGTTCTGTGCTCTTGTTTTTGAAATTAACCAATTCACAAGAACGAAAATATCCACACCTGTTCGTCTGTGATTTCATCCATCGTTGTCACATACGTAGACTGGTAAACCGGAATGTACCATCGAAACCACTATACGGCTCTTATTCTAAACAAACTGGGCATAAACTTATCAATACTTCAAGCCTGTTATAATTTATATGATTCTTTTCTTTATCTTCCCGCCAATCCCGATATCCAGCCTTGTCAACAAAGTAAAATTTGAATTTTTCTTCTGATGTCAATATTGTCTGGGATATGCGCAAGAACTACACGTAGCCACATGGAGCATTAATTGGCAACTCAAACTAACACTTGGGGCGCTGCGGTCGGTCTGGATACGTAGGGTAAAAATACTTAATAACACGCGTTTGATATGGAACACTTCTTATTTTTCGGTTATAATCAGTAAATGTGGTCCCTAAAATAATGACAGTGTTATTTTCAATTGTATATATGTATAAATGTGCGATAGACGTGATCTAATTTGTGTGATCCACTGGATTTTACGTGTCAATTGCATATTATCAAGCATCGGTTGTCTGCTGGTATTTGTTTTTGTGCAGTTCGAGTCATGGCGCTGTTACGTTTAAAAGCTATATTTGAGTTTGCTCACTGTACCATAGACTCTAGAAATTATTTGCTGCTTGTTAGGGCGAAGGGATGAGTTTAACTTGTATTAAAACTCGAGGTAGACAGGAATTGCTTCATTTGGATGGTAGGTATTAACCTTGCGATGTCAAATTAGGCCTATGTGCCTCGTAGTGGAATGGCTCGGATATCGCAGAGCGAGGTGATGGCGGTTGGTAGGGTTATTGGAAATGAACTAGGGAGTAGGGAAGGATACCTGACTGATGAAGTTGGCTGTCCTCGGCTGGTGTAGGCTTGGCTGTCTTGGTACGGCTTGGCTCGGCGAGACTGTGCTTGGCTGTCAAGGTGCGGCTTGGCTCGGCGCAGGGGGATGACAGATCATAGGGAGCGCGTGGGGTTCGATAAAGCTCCGCTATAGATATTCTGCCAACCAATGAAGAATTAATTTCAGTACTATGTTTCCGTAGTTGGCACTCACCCAACGCTCACAGCAAACAGACTGACGGAAGCGGGAATGGTCTGTTTTGATTGATTTTCCTCGTGGTGGTGTTGGTTGTTGTTATTTGTTGGGTATTTTGATTGCTTATTTGAATTGAATTGAGAGTCAATCATGCCACTGCAAGGGAGGAAAAATTGCCAAGCACCGGGATGTAAGAATTATAATGATAGTAAGAACAATACGGCAATTTTCATCTTCCTGGAGTTGACCCTGTGTAAAACTAGTGGACAATATGGACTATTCTCGAATAAAAATATATAGAGAGAATAAATGTGTCCATTTCATCTCTTGTTTGTTTTCCTACCCATTCTCCTTTGCATTGCAATAAAATTTGTGGTTTACTGCTATGGGGAGGGGTGGGTGGCAGCCGGCATGCTAGACAAAAGTGAGGTTATGTCAATATAGAGTGTGCATTTGGACAGTTTTCTTTATATTCACCGAATATGCCAACAATTCTGTAGAGTAGGAGAGCAATGTTTAATTAAGGTGAATTAAGCTCTAGAACGGCATAATTCTATCCTTCGTGACAAATCTATTGCCAACATTGATATATATCAAAGAGTACTATTTTCCTATCGGGGCATACATTTCTACGCCTAGCGAAAGGCGCAGTTATGTTTGTGTTATTTTCATCAATAATCAATAACTCATCGCAGAACATATTGTTCAATTACGTGTAATAAATGCTACATTCATATGGCTTTTTACTTTTTATGTTGCCAGACTTGGTATAGCGGTACATAGCCTTAGGCGGTGCTCTCACCCGGAAATTCTATAACCAAAAGTGACGAATCTCTTATAGTTTATATGATCCTTGGCTCGGCGTAAGTGAACAACCCGTCCTGTCGTCAGTGAGTGTAGTGGTGAGTGGTCCAACCCGTTCTTGTTGCCCGTATTTATTTGGTATCGTCACCTTTTGGCTATTGCTATTTGCATCTTTTGGAAAGTGATGAAAACGTATATCCGCAGCCCTCTTATACATCGACTTACAGCCGTAAACTGAGCAATATACTTTGCTTTTACTCATTTTGCACTCTTATCAACGAGTAAAACTTATAAGTTATGTATAAACACGAAGAATTTACCACGATCTGCTTACCAATACAATAAACCATATACAAACAGTCACCAAGTGACAAATGTACCCTACTTGGTAAGTTTCTCATTTTTACCGCTATATGTCATATCAGATAGCTGGAGTTGCCAATAACGAGAGACGACACTCAATGCTAATTTTCTGGACGCTTATATTGGCTAGAATTTCAGGTCCACGTGGCAATGTTTGGGCTACAATGGCTACCAATCTCGCATATAAAGTAACTACGATTGACTGTGATCATTACGAACGCACATTACTACGTTCGGAACTGATTTTCAGTGTCTGACATTGAATCAAAAGCAGTCGTTATTGCACCTCAGGAGGCCATATCGTTCCAAAAAATGAAATACTAATAATGAGTTTTGGTGTGACATGTTGGTATGATTTCCAAATCTACGAAAACGTTTTTCCATTTATTTGCCTATTTGAAAGGCTACCGGTGCTTTTAATACAGTATAAATGTTCTTAATAATGACTAAAAGCTGTTAAAAATGATAGAATCAAGTGTAATTAGAGTTTGCTTCATTGTGCCATCATAACCTCAAAACATTCGTAACCCCTCCTCGCCCCCAACAATGCTGCAAAAGGGCGTTTACGGCCAGTTACTATATTCACCACTAATGTAGCTACAATGAAATGCTATGTTCATATATTTCATTCACAAATAAATTCTACCCCCACCCTCCTCTACCGCATGAGATCAATATAACCTCAATATTCTATACAGTAATGTGGATTCAGGATGAGGAGTAGGTTTCGAGAAATGATAATTACTTTGTGAAAGACAGATTTCATTTATTTGAATGCCGCTTTCTGCATGTTTACATTTTGTCTTTTACATTTGATTGTGCAGCTGAAAACAACCTTCAGAGATGTGAATACCAATGGTTAAGCTTGTTGAGAACACAGAAACACATGAGATCTTGAACGTGGTCAGTAGGCTACTTGGATGGTTGATGGCACACTATTTTAAGCCACCCGACCGCAAACTCCAGCCTCGGAAACCCTCTTTGGAAAACTGGACCAGCCCCGGGTGGAAGATAAACTGCAAATGTCCGAAGCACAAGTCGAAGCAAAAATTTAATTTCAATGTAGGCCTACACAATAAATGCAATGCATGTAGTAGTATTATTGCAAATCAACACCACATATATGCAAATGGTCGGTAATCCTCCTTTCAATATAGCAGAGGCAGAGTGGGGGAATGTTTGTTTGCAGTAGGACTGTGAACAGGAGCAGCACACGTGAGTTGCTCTTCTGCCCAGTCCTAGTGTAGGCTGGGCGCCTAATACTTGTTTCATTTATTACCCCTTTAGTGGGGAGGTTAAGACGAAAATCAATGGGGTACCGTTCATTTTTTGATAGAAGCATGAGACTTGGCCTACTTATAGTTTGGACCCTAAACTTTCGATCTGAGGTGGTAGCCACTTCCGGAAGTCACTACCTGTTTTGTAAGGTTGCCTAGCCACCCGGAGTGAACTACGAAATCTACGCTTAAGTCGATTACAAATGCCGTTTCTCATTTTTTTAACTCGCCAATGTATTTCTTATGGGCCCTCGCCTCTGTTAGGGACCGAGAAACAGACGACGCGGCTGATGAAGCGAGAAGCAGAAATGCGCGTGACGTCACACGCTCCTAGTCTCTATGCACTTGACGCGGGTAAGCGACGCAACGCTACCGCCATGTATTGTTGTGGTCAGTAACAGAAGCTTGGTGCTGGTAGTGTGTTGTTTTGCTGTGTTTGGGGAATTGATTTCTTGCAGATAATTGTGCGTCATTCATCCTGTGCATGCGAATATATTGATAAGTACATACACGGTAAATATTTTCCTTGCTTTTAAAGCTGTTGTCCCTCTTTTATTTCGACTATTCGTTACATCCCTGTGTTATAGGTTATGTATACTTACAGTAAAAAATTGTTTTTTAGGTACTTCTAACAACGGTAAGGTTTACATTTATTTACATTTTAAGTGTTTCGTGTTGTTTGTTTAGGATGTGGTGGCTTGGTGATTGGTCCATGTACCTTCAAAATCCTGACCAAGGCCCTGACGATGTCCCATATCCGCCCATTGATTGTAGATGGCGCAAAACTTCTTACTGATACGAAACTGATGGCAAAATCATCAGAAGTGTCAGATTTAGTTGCATTGGAGGCGAAATACCACGTTCGATGCTATGCAAATTTTAGGAACAGAGTTCGAGACAAAGAAGGCAATAGTACAACGCAGCAACAAATCAACAGCTTGGCATTTGCAGGCTTGGTGTCATTTATAATAGAATCTAGGACAGGTCAAAATGCATCACCAGTCTTCAAACTGTCCGAGCTTGCCAAGATATACGGAGAAGGAATGAGCGAGTTAGGCCTAAATTGCAGTGTCAACAAAACAAGATTTAAAGAGAAATTGCTTGAAGAATGTCCGTACCTTCAAGCATGTGACAAACCTGGTACTTCAACAATGATTGCTTTCCGGTCAGACGTGAACCACGCGGTGCGAGAACTTTGTGACCGGGATTACGACGGCGATGCGCAAGCATTCTCCAAAGCAGCATCAGCTGTAAGAGCAGACATTTTCCGTGCCCGTGAATATACTGGTAAGGGGTACGAATTAATTCCTTCTAAGCCTGTCCCCCTTTCTTTAGTGACCCTGGTAAAAATGATCATAAACGGCCCAAGCTTACACAAGAAAGAAGAGCATAAGTAGTCAAAAGAAGTAGCTGAATCTATTGCACAACTTCCGGCATACAACACGGTAAAGAATTTGTCCAGGAACGCCTTATCAGCGGGCGGAAAAAACTGTTAGATGCCGTGAAGCAAAATTAATACCCTCTTTTTACGTCAGCTTCAAAAGCATCGCCGACCAAGAAAAAAGAAAAAATCGCTGACCATAAAAACGACTGCAGTCTTTTCAGTAAATTATACATAGCTACAAGTGAGCACCGATTGGGAGACCTAGACAGTTTTTTCGCACATGAAATTCAACCAACACCACCGTCTCTCTCCACAAACGGTGCACTAAGACCGGGCAAAAAATCAGACCTTTTGAAATGTTTGATGGCTGCAAGTCCAGATGCCTTCCACACCAGTGACGTACCCGCCGTACAAGCAAAGATTATCGATGGACCTGCCCTAGTCCATATGCTACATCTCGGACAGTCAAGAACGTCAAGGCATTTTTATGCCATTCCTCAGGAAAGTAGTTAGTACTGTTCATCGCGTTGATGTCATTTGGGACAAGTATATACAGAATAGTCTGAAAAACCACACAAGGGCAGAACGGGGCGAAGGAATACGCACGCGAGTCACAGCTGGAACACGCATTCCGAAAGGATGGCCCAACTTTCTGCGCAACTCCGAACACAAATGCGAGTTGTTCCAATTCCTAAATACGCAAATACAAAAGATCACAGACGAGGGCAAAGAAATGTACAGTTCACAGGATTCGTCTGTGTTAGTATTATGTATCTAGTTTATGTCCTCTATGGAACTTGGTCGGAGTGTATAAATGCTTTTACACTGTGACGATGTTAGTTGTAATTTGTTCACTGTGTAAGATGTAGATTTAGATGTGTGTGCATATTAAAGTGCTATAATATCCTATTCAACACATAACTGCTATAATGTGCTTTATTCAAAATATAATAGTTGGCGACGAGGAATTCGGACTTGATTCTCCGGTACAGATATAGCCTACATCAATGAAGTACGGTATTAACGTCGTCTGTTTCAACGGCCACGTGAGTAAAATCAAGAATCAGGCAAATCGACATGAAATGTACACAGAGTACGTGTAAACGATTCTAAGCAACTCATCGTATGTTCAGCTGCGTGTGCCTGCATGCCACATATTCAAAATAATATTTATCGCAGTTCGAACTTTGAGGTTATGCAATGTGTTTTTTTTTCTCAAGCCCAGGACAATATTCGGTCATCGATCACTACCCAGTGTGTTTTAAATCGGCTATCTTGAAACATTTTATTATATTTGAACTGTGATTTTTAAAATTATTTCAAAGTTCCGTCAAGATGGACGCAAATCAGTTTCAACAATTACTGAACATTTTCACTGATTCTCAAGAGAAGTTACTTGAAAGGTATCGAGCTCACCAGTCCGTCACAACCCCACAAGCCAATAACATCACACCGTTTGAAAATTTTGATTCTGAAAAGGAAAAATTTGTGTCGTATTTAGAACGATTTGAAAATTACGCAAACTTCAACAATGCCACCGATCCAACTAAGAAAGCTCAACTCTTGTGTACATCAATAGGGGCAATTCATTATAACAATCTCTCTGCATTTTTAGGCCCTGATAAACCAATCAAGTCTCTCGGTTATAATGACCTAGTAAAACATTTCAAGCAAATGCTGTCACCTCAAGTCTCAACCGTGGTTTCCCAACAATATTTTTGAACGTCAATCAAAAAGAAAGTCAAAATATTGCAGGATTTGTTGCCACCCTTAGAAGCCACTTACTAGACTGTGACTTTTATATTCAGTGTACATGTGACGCCAGAATTTCAATCGCGGATGTTTTTCTTCGTGCACAATTTATACGTGGCTTGCGAGATAATTGGATCAGAGAGAAACTTCTCCAGTCTAATGACACGAAATTTGATGATCTCCTGAAGAAGGCTATAGCCTTGGAAGAATCACGGTATGAGAGTAATCAGCTGTCAAAACAGCTTACTGCACCATCAGACACTGTAGAGGACACAAACAAAGTAACAAAAGCCACAGGTTCATATAATGACCGAAGTATGAATCAATATAGCAGTGATACTCAGTCACGTTTTGTTCAACAGCCTAGCCCAGGCTCTCACTCACGTTCACAGTCCAGGGGCCGCCGTAGTTCTGTCAATTATAGAGCACTAGGTATTGATGGATTATGCCTGAATTGTGGAAATTCAAACCACAGGTCAAGAGATTGTCGCACAAACAGAAACTCTCTTAAATGTAGGTCATGTAGGAAAGTGGGACATGTTGCAAAAGTTTGTATCACTACACTTCTTCAACAGTCAAATACACAGAACATTGCAACTGAGAACTTAGATGACAACTTGCATGACCACCCTGAAACCAATTTCGGGATAGGACAACTGGAATGCATCGAAGATCTCTTTGAAGTAGGACAAGAATCAGATAAATATTTTATCACTGTTAAACTCAACAATAAATCACAAAGATTTGAAGTCGACACGGGAGCAAAATATTCACTTATCCCAGAGAACGAATGTTCAACCTTGGGTCTTAGTTTGCCATTGCAGCCAACAAATGTCTTTTTTCGATCCTATTCTGATCATGTTATCAAACCCAGAGGAAAAATTGTTGTCACAGTATCATACAAAGGAACAGAAATTGTTGCAGATCTTTTTGTAGTTCCGCAAGGTCATGCCGCATTGCTTGGTCGTGTTTGGATCAGGGGCCTCGGCCTTGATCTGAAGGAAATTGACAAAGACACAAATCAATCACTTCACACTGAATCTGTCAACTCAGTGCAGTCAATTCGGGATATTTTACATCAGTATAGAACAATCTTTGAAGAAAAAATTGGATGCGTTCCCAATATTGAAGTAAAACTGCAACTCAGAGAGGGGGTGAAACCTGTCTTCAATCGTGAACGTGATGTCCCTTTTGCTCTTCGGGAACGCGTTGAAAAGGAACTCGCTTCATTGGAATCAGAAGGAGTTATTTCTCCTACAGCTTTAAGTGATTGGGGATCTCCTCTTGTTGTTATCCCAAAACTGGATGGGGGAGTTAGGTTATGTGTTGGCTACAAATGTGGAGTAAATTCAAGGTTGATTTCTGCAAACCATCCCATAAGACCAGTTAATGATGTTCTACATAGTCTTAGGAACTCAAAATTTTTCTGCAAGGTAGACTTATACAAGGCATATCTACATCTGAAGGTTGATGAAGAAGGTAGTATGATTCAAACTATATCCACTCACAGAGGAACCTTCAGGATGCACCGACTGAGTTTTGGCATCAAAACTGCCCCCTCAGAATTTAATAGGATATTATCACAGATCCTCCATGGTCTTCCAAAAGCTGAAGCTTATTTTGACGACATCATAATACATGGTACAACGAAGGAGGAGTGCACCAAGAACTTAATAGCCTGTCTAGAACGGCTTTCAAAAAATAATCTGCATTTGAACAAAAGCAAATGCTCATTTTTTAAGGAAAGCATAGACTACCTAGGGCATATTGTATCATATAATGAGATCCGCAAGTCACCAGAGAAAGTTCAAGCTGTGTCACAAATGCCATGCCCTAAAAACAATGAAGAAGTGAGACGCTTCCTTGGTATGGTGACTTATTATGCAAAGTTCATTCCTAATTTTTCAACGAAGTCCCACCCATTACGGCAGTTATTGCGGAAAGGTGAACGGTTTTTCTGGTCTGCAGCCTGTGAAGCAGCTTTCTTGAATCTCAAGTCCGAGTTGTGTAGTGAACGTGTCCTTACCCCATTCAACCCATCACTGCCTATCATCTTGTCAACCGATGCCAGTCCTACTGGTGTTGGAGCAGTATTAGGTCATGAGATGGATGGCCAAGAAAGACCCATCGCCTATGCATCTCGTGCCCTAACACCAGCAGAATGTAATTACAGTCAGCTTGACCGGGAAGCGTTGGCAATAATTTTCGCCACAACACACTTCTACAACTATATTATTGCAAGAAATTTCATTCTCGTGACAGACAATGAACCTCTGTCTCGTATTTTTCATCAGAACAAGGGCCTGCCTCAAATGACATCCGCAAGGCTCCTAAGATATGCATCGTTTCTCTCTGGGTTTGACTACACGGTAAGAGTGAAAAAGGAAAAGATAACGAAAATGTTGATTGCCTATCCCGAGCCCCTGTTGCATCTACCTCGCCAAGCATTGAAACATCAATAAATGCAGACGTTTCACAACTCTGTGCTGAAACGATTCTTCAAGTGTCAAGTGAATCCATTACGTACGAAACTATCCGTGATGAGACTATGTTAGACCCAGAACTTAAAGCCACTCTGCAACGTCTTCAAACTCAATCCTTGGATGAACCATATACAGTTGAAAATGGTATTCTATTCCGTCAAGACCGAATTGTTATCCCAAAGAAACTACAAAGAAAATTTTTGGAAGAGTTACATTCAACACACCTCGGCATTGTGGAAACAAAACAGTTAGCGAGACGATATGTCTACTGGCCGCAATTAGACAAAGACATTGAGAAGCTTATCAAATCTTGTGAAAAGTGCGTGCAGACTCGTTCAAATCCACCAAAAGCTCCAATACACCCCTGGGATGAACCAGAAGAAAATTGGGAACGCATACACATTGACTATGCGGGGCCATTTGATAACCACCATTTCTTGATGTGTGTTGACGCGAAATCCAAGTGGGCTGAAGTCCGAATGGTGAAAGACGCTCCATCCACTGCAACTACTATCAGTCTGCTTGACAATATCTTTACCGTACATGGGTACCCGAATGTCCTTGTGTCAGATAATGCCACTATCTTCACGAGTGATGTATTCAGATCCTATTGCAAGGAGAGAGGGATTTTTCAGAAATATATTGCACCAGGACACCCAGCAACCAATGGGCTAGCCGAGAGAAATATCCAAACTTTGAAGAGACGACTTCGTGCTGCTGTAAATGACCCGGCACCATTATCGACCAAGTTACAGAACATCTTGTTTCAATACAGAGCAACGCCATTGGCATGTGGACAGTCTCCAGCTGAACTATATTTGAAACGTCGGCTACGTATCCGGTTGGATGCTCTACTTCCAAACCAAAAGTGCTTGACTACATCCAGTTTCTCACCCCCTGTTCGCTCTTTCAAAGTGGGAGGGAGAGTGCAAGTCCGGATTCACCAGAAAAACCGTGATATTTAGCAGTTTGGTGTTATACAAACTAAATTCGGCCAGCGCCACTATGATGTGAAATTGGATTCGGGACGAATTTTAAAGCGGCATGTTGACCAGTGATTATCGACTCTCGTGCCAAAGAAAGATAAGCATGTCACTTTTGCTCCAACAAATCCTCCAGTGCGTGGTGTTCCAAATATACCAACACCAACCCAGTCAAGACTAGAAAATGATGATATTCCTCCTGCAACCCACACTTCAGATGATACAAGGCAGACCGTCCTGCAACCAGATGAACGCCCTGATCGAAACAGCCTTCCACCACCTGCTGATAATTATTTAAGAAGATCAGCCAGAGACAGGCGACCTCCTCAGTATCTGCAAGACTATGTGCCCAAATGAATATGAATAGTTCCTTTTATTTGTTTTTATATAAGTGGGGGAGACTATTATGTATCTAGTTTATGTCCTCTATGGAACTTGGTCGGAGTGTATAAATGCTTTTACACTGTGACGATGTTAGTTGTAATTTGTTCACTGTGTAAGATGTAGATTTAGATGTGTGTGCATATTAAATTGCTATAATATCCTATTCAACACATAACAGCTAAAATGTGCTTTATTCAAAATATAATAGTTAGCATCGCCTCATCGAGAAGATATGGCTATGTTGTCTCCATGCAATCATGAAGAGGCAGACACAAGGGTCATGATTCACATCGCGGATTGTGTTAGTCAGGGTTACCGGAAAATTCTTGTGCGAACTATGGACACCGATGCCCTTGTATTGGCCGTGAGAATTGTACCTACATTGACGGATATTGAAGAACTCTGGGTTCACATTGGCACGGGAACGAACAACCAGGTTGTAGCTGCACATAAAATTGCCCAAGATTTAGGTAGGGACCAATATCGGTGACAAAACATATGTTATCATGGAAAGGCAACGGTGACTAAAGAGGCTTTACTTGTTGCAGGTCGTAATAAGGCTTTAAGTTTACCCCTATTTCACGCATTTTCTGGATATGATACCGTTTCCTCGTTTTCCAACAAAGGTAAGAGGAGTGCCTTTGAAGCATGGACGGCTTATCCTGACGCCACCAAAGGATTTTTGGCAGCTCAGGAGCACGATTTGGACAAAGCTTTACCTTATATGGAAAAGTATGACAGGTAGGAAAAATTGATTCATAATCGTTACCGATGCGTTTTTGTTGAACTTCGTCGTTAACACTTGTATTTTATTGCATTGTAGGTCGAGTTTATTTGTCAACGTAAATGCCTGCCGAAAGGAACTTTTTACCAAGAAAAACTGATCTCTAGAGAGTATTCCTCCAACGCAGAATGCACTGGAGCAACACATACAGCGTGCCATGTACCACGGGGTTTATGTGTGGGGACAATCTCTGAGCCCCATCCAGGAACTACCCTCACCGTCAGATTGGGGCTGGGAAGAAAGTCCATCAGGATGGACACCGCGGTGGACGACTATCCCCATTGCAACTAAGGCGTGTTTAGAACTAATCCGTTGCGGGTGCAAAAGTTGTGCAACAAGGCCTCAGCAATGTGTATGCAGGAGGAGAGACTTGAAGTGCACGGAACTGTGCCCTTGTGACGCAAAGTGCTAAGTAATATTTTCTGCATATTTTCTACTTCCATCTTTATTTTCTGGAGATGGCTGTCCACTTAATAGCTAAGAGATTATTTTAATACATTTTTCCCCTCTTTTAGGAAGTTTGTTGAACCTCCAAGATTAGTTTTGGTGAGCCTGATGCATAGGGTCACACGCATTACAAAACATGGACATCTGACTTCTTATTCTTTGTTTTCTCATGCCTTGTTATTCTTTCTTTTTTGCTTTTTCGTAAGTTATCCAAATGATTTGTCGTTTTTATTAAATAAATGACACCTTGAGGATTGTGGTGGCCTGTTTTTGCAGCTTTAGGAAAGATGCGCCTAGTAGGTAGGCAAGCTCGCCACAAATTTAAATCCTTCCACTCCAAATCGTGTTAACAACGTTTTCCAGGTGTCTCTGAGTGCAAAAAGTATTCATCGCGAAGCAAAATAGGCATTTGTAATCGACTTAAGCGTTGAATTCGTAGTTCACTCCGGGTAGGTAGGCAACCATGCAAAACAGGCACTCGGTGCGACTTCCGGAAGTGGCTACCATCTCTGATCAAAAGTTTAGGGTCCAAACTCTAAGTGTGCTAAGTCTCATGCTTCTATCAAATAAATGAACGGTGGTTTTACCTAACCTCCCCACTATCTTCATGATGCTAGAGAAGGTCTCAAATGACGAATGTGATAAAGCTGAAACAGATTTGTGAACAGAAAAGTTTGTCCAGGGTTCTCTTATAGTTCAGAAGTTTGCAACACTGTAGCACGACCACTTTTAACACAAGTTGTTTTGTTGTTGCTTTTATCATTTGAGGGGCTTGGATATGGTGGTCATTGAGACCCATGTACTTAGGTGTGTGTATTTTTTTACGATAACCTGTTGTAATATGGTGACTGTAGGCTATTAGTGTCTTTGTACTTTAGGTGAGGATTGGGAGGGAGGCAGCCGTGGCCATAAATAAGGAACCATCTCGGCATTTGCCTGCAGTAGACGTGGTAAACCACTTCCAAGATGGACTAGGTGGACATCGAATCCACCTCGCCTCAGGATTGCCACATGAGGCTTAGCATACCCCGTTTCAGCCCTCAGACCAGAATTACTTTTATGGGCAGGGCCAGGAAACGAACCCAGACCTCTGGGGAAAGAACCGAGAATGCTAGCCACTACACGAGGTGGTCAAACAAGAATTGTGTCCAGGCATGTATCTAGGCCTAATGGGTAAGACTAGGGAGTTGTGTGTCTACAACGTATAGGGGAGCTGAAAACATGGTAGCCTTTCTTCCTGGAACTACAAATTGTCATTCAGTCATTGAGAACAGTTTCCAGCTAGACTGTAAAGAACCCATTACAGATTTGGGTGCTATTCAGCACCTAGAACAAATAATAGGTACTGAACTCCATTGTCATGCACAGGAATACAATGCTAACTTTCTTACATATTTTGGGTGGTCAAGCTAAGAGAACTTTAACCCTCGGTGTAAGAAAAATGTCCCTACGATGCCAGAACAACCCTTGTTCTCTCAGCTATAAAATGCATGTTAGCAGGCTCCACCATCAAATAGGGAGGTACAATTTGGCATGCTGCATACATAAAATGATGATTACTAACACAGTAAGACTAAAACCTACAATGAAGCAGCACCCAAAAGGAGCTACGGGCTAACGTACACTACTGAATGAAGCCCTACTGTACCCCTAGGCTTTTACATACAATAATGTAGTAGGCCTACACCTTGCAGGCTTTAGGCTAAGTATAATAGAGGACCTGAGGGAAGATAACAAAGTAGTCAATAAAGCCTACTATTATTTTGATGGAGGGTATCTGTATTAATATCTTCTAGCAAGTACACAAACAATATTAACAAATATTTCTAGAGCCAACAAACATTCTTTGTCGACTTCATTTCGACTTTTTCGCCCATGCCTAGTATTGTATCAATCCTTGCCTTATTCCCTGGCACATAGGACACCAGAAGTCACAGCCATGCAGAGTGTTTGTGAAAATAGGACCAGGGTCCAAACCTGGGTGCTTCGATCACAAGTCAATTTGTATCTTTAATACTGTACTTGTAGTAATTGATTGAGACAGCTGCTAGCATTAAAGTATTAGCATAGATAGGAAAATTATGGACATGGGTAGGCCCTACCGCATATCAAACTACTTAAGTAGCCTACCGTTAACTAAACTAAAGCTGATCCTGCACATTTACAAAGACTTGACAGAAGTCTTCAGCAAGATGAAAACAATTGTTTGGTACATTTGACAGAAATAAATTACATATTGTCCAATATGTACAAGACTATCGTACCTATATTCGTTTTTTTACGCGAAAAACAAACAAATAAAAGTAAATCCATAAATTATGATTACAGTATAATTATACCGACTGAAACTATGAGCAATTAAAACCTACCCTTCATATAAATTATGTTGTGCCACGTTTAGAGCGAACGTAGCTGTCGCCATTTTTAATAATACCGCTAGTCACTTGTTATTCAATTTAATATTGGATCCAACATAATACAGATTAAGTCACTAAAAATGGAGTATACTGCAACAGTTGTCGGCATGCGGGCCCAAACAGTAAACAAAACGCACGTGGAGGTCTTTGTTTTGGTTCGAATCAGCCCATAACACTGCCTCGCGCCTGCGTAGCCAGGGGTGGATTTAAAGGTTTTTACTAATATCTTTGAATGCTATTTAAACATTTTTTGGTTACTTGTATTAAAAGCCTGGAAACAAATTATGCAATTTCTTAGATATTCACTAAACATGGAACTCGAAGCTCTTGAAATATTAATATTTACAGACCTCTAAAAGTGTAACTACCTTTTATAATGAGATGTAGATCCATTTGCATATTAATTTACGTTTATGCTCTTGAAGAACATCTAAGAACTGCTGGTCCAAGAAGCCTCTTTACCAGTAAAACAATTATTTCTCAAATGTCACTTATTCTGAGATACGTTTGGAATGAAGCAGGCAACGTCAGGTTAGAGAAGATTTTGTGGGATTTCTCGACATTATAAAAGCTGTTTTCGACCTTGAAAGAGATTCATCAGGCTCAGAGGTAAAAGATCGGAATTATTAAAACCATTCGAGCAATGAACCCAAACCGACGGTGACAGGTTTGATACTCGGTGAGGTAAGTGATTAGAGAGTTAAGGGCTCATGGTTTGAACCTTAATAACTGTGTTAGCATAGGAACCGATGGAGTTTCCGTGAATATTTCCGAAACGGTTGGAGCAGTACAAGAGATTCAGAAAGTTGTTGTTGATGCAGAAAGGTGTGCTTGCTACAACCACCAACTAAACTTGGCTATATCCAAAACAACGAAGGTCCTGTATACATTCGGTATTTTGACAGAAATTATATCATTCTTTAATGCTTCTTCAAAACGAAAATAACATGGTTCAAAAAATATTCTTCATGGCCAACTGATTGACCTTCGTGAGACACGATGGGTGGAACGGCACGATGCTATTTTGAAATTGTCAGCCAACATTGAAAAAGTCAGTGCTGCACTCGAAATTGTCTCCAGTTGGTCAGACGTTCAAGGGGATGCGTCATCACCTAAGGCACAATGTTTGTTGTCCAGCATAACCGATGAGGAATTTATTGTATCATTGTCCTGTCTTAACGCAGTTCTAGCCATAACTCATTACTTGAGCGTACGTTTTCAAACAGAAAACCTAGATGTCAAGTCAGCATTTGATGCAGTTGGGTAGATTATTAGCTTGGGAATAATCTAACCCCCAAGGGAAGATGATGAAGAAAAAGAAGTGGGTTTCGGACTGGAGAAAAGGGATGGAGAAATAGGACGAGAGTCCAACAGAAGTTATAATTTTAACTTTAAGTATACTCAAAGGCAGCTGCCACTGCAAATCCGCTTTCCGATACCTAAAGTGGGTAGGGACCTGGGCGAAGCTAACAGGAAACGCAGATGGAACTTGGGCTATTCGCAAGAAAGCTGCTATAGCGTATTCCCTCTCAAGCATAAATATATCTACTATGGGGAAGGGTGGTGGTCTGGCAAGACAAAGAGTAACAGATTTTTTGTGTATCTGTTCAAAGGAGTTTGTTTCTAAACAAGTATTTTGAAGAATACAAATAATTTGAATCAGCCGTGATATTTTAGTTCTTGAAATTGTAGAATTTCTAAAGAGCGACCGAATGCTTCCAAGAAGGATAGGGATAAAGCAATTATACCCTTGGGAATAATTTTGGTAAGAGTACCAATAGTTGCATTTAGAAGTGACTAAGCTTTTACCCAGCAAGGCGCCGACTAAAAGTTTAGACAATGAGAAACACTTAAGTTTTGAAAAACCAACCATAAGTGGTAGAGAGAATCTCCACAAGCAGGAAGCTGGCGTAGCGAACTATGCTTGCCTTACTGGCCAGTTAGAATTAGCTATCAAAGCTAAGAGAGACTTTAATAAGTTAATAACTAAGAGTTCTTGCTCAAATGCAACAAGTAGTGAAAACCTTATCAATGAATTTATTTTTATTAAAGAGGGCATAAACCTAGGAAGAGTCAGGGAAGACAGGATCTTGCCTAACCGTTATTTCAGAGAAATGATAGAGCAAAATAAAAAATTCAAATGTAATTAACAATGCAAAAAGGTGTAATGAATTTAAGACATATATAACTTGAGTTTACAAACAATTGGGGTCGCAGACCTCCGAAATCATTTAAATCTTGCGCCAAGCAATTGATAATTTTTTGGTTTCAAACCTTTTATATGAGATAAAATCTTCGTAAGATTTTGAAATAGCTGAGATTAATAAATAGAAAATTTTAAGATAATTGAAGTAATTAAGGTTAAACAATAAATCAAGTACAAGATGTGTACTTTAAGGATTTATAGATAGGTATCTTAGAAATATGAACAAATAACAACTTCGAAAGTAACAACAAAAAACAGGAAGAAATGAAATAGAAGTTTCTATAACTTCTTGTATTAGTACAGAACTACTTTTAGAGATTATACAAATAGGGCAGGTCACTTATTTTGAAACCTGAAGAGAAAAATTGAAAGGAAGTTTCTAGAACTCCTTTGTTTAAGTAGGGATCACGAGAAAAATGGGGCAAATTTCCCTTTCGTGAAATCTAGAGATAACTCACTTTTGAGTAGAAAGAATTGGATTCCCTCATTAGAAGGGAGAAACAATATACTTTAAGGCGTGTACTAGACACGAAGTTTTACAGACATTAATTCGTTGTACGTGGAACAAGTCAGGGAGGGCACTTATTGAGAGTGACACCTCATTGAAAAAAGACCTAAAGTAACAATTTTATTATTTTAGTTTGTTAGTAAAGGGTTTGGGAAAGATCAAATGGGATTGTGGAAGAGTGTTCATGGCCGTATTTATTGTACTCGGACGAGCGCGACGTGGATGAAAAAGTTGAACAGGCACTGTTATCACTATAGTCTGTTGATATAGTTGAAAGTTCACTGTACCAGCACAAAAAGTTTATAGGAAGAAAAGTTATTGCAATTATGTAAAAGTTGAGTTTTGGCTTGAGATAATTATGAGTTGTAGTTTCTATGGGCGGCAGTTAAATACGGCAGAAAATTTACCACGTAGGAAGGCAGTTTATGTGGATTAGAAGTTTATCCCACATAAGTTTCTCAGCGAAGAAAGTATTCCTATATCAAGTGGAAAATACATGACAGTATAACTGGTAGATAGAGTGTAGGTTCTGGAAGGTTCCAGAGCAATGATGACTTGTTTAAATTGGGTAGAGAATCCCTTCGCGGAAAACTAGATTATATAGACAGTGGGTATTTTAGAAATATCCCTCGATGTGAGATAGCATCTCAGAAAATCTTTCATTTTGAAAGTTAGACTTGATAGTTCGAGTTTGATCAAGAAGATCTCTTGAAAGTAGTTATTTTATCACATATAGCAATTTTCACTGTCTATAAAATCCAAATAAAAGCATTGAGCCTTTTAAAAGCGATGAGAATGTGGTTAAAACATGAAGTCGGTACTTATCTTTGCTTCATGAAGGAGGCGATGTTGCTGTTGACGGTTGATTCTAAAACTCGAACATGGCGTCGAATTTAAAAGTTTGCCTCTAGAGTAGAGGAGGAGAGCTTTAGTTAAGCTCCAACTGACTTGTTTGACTTCAGACGCACAAGTGAGGCCAGCTCAACGGAGAGCGGAGAGACCAGGGAAGGGAAAAAGGTGGGGGTAGGAGACAAAAGGAATACATATAAGAATAGCCAACTTTGAAATAATAATTTCTCTTGATGAAATGGTCTTCAAAGAGTTGATAGCAGGCGTCACTAGCGCAGCCTGGTGGGTGAAAAAGTAGACGAAGTTCTCTTGATCACGGAGATGATAGCTGGCGATAGCGAGGAGATATGGTGGCTAGATTGGTAAAGAAGTCCTCTTGTGCAGGGAAAAATTGAGGAACTTCAGAGATTCGTTGCTATATGACGCTAGGTGGGTCATGGAAGATATATATCTAGAACAGACTTACAGGTAGTGTAAGAAACATATACCAACAAAGAGAAATCAGGAGATCACTGTTGGTGTTTGCGAAAAAAGGAAGGGATGAACTAAAGCAAAGAGAAGCAAAAGCTTACTCTGTCTTACCGTGTATTCCAAAGAATACACCAGCAGTATTCAGCGTGATATCCATATTTGCCAGGAAAAGGAATAATATAGAAGAAGACTTCAGCAGCGAGTATGAAAAGTGTAATATAATTGCAACTGTGTTGGCTGTATAGATAAGGCTTCCGAGAATCGTAGAGACAAAGAAACCGCAAAACAAATTCCACCAGCTTATTGTAAGATGAAATTAAATAAGTGAACAGTCTGTATTTATGTTAAATATAAATATAATGATTTTGATTAAATGATGTATGTCAAGAAAATTTGTGTTTTTGTTGTTGTTGTTGTAAATCTTCAGATTTCAAAACATCAAAGTTATAAACTTTCAAATAATTTGATTCATCTTGCTGTTGCACATTAAAACATACTTAAGGTCCTGAGGAAAACATTAGTTTCACACAATTTCTTGCACACTTAAATACTGTATAATATCAAAATGTAAAGTTTACAATAGCCCAATATTTCGAACATTGTGTTTGAAAAAATACTACAAATTTTAAAACCTCTCTAAAAATAGTTTTAAACCATTCGTATTAGAGATATGACAGTAAATAACAGGACTTTCAAAGCTGAGATAATTTAGAATACAATAAATATTTCACTTAAAATGGCTAATATCACGCAAATATTTCCAAATTCACAAAACAGTTTCATACAATTTTTGATTGTTTCTGTTGTGTGCAAACATTCTCTCTGGTAGCTCATAAGGGAATTCCACATTTACTTAATTACGACGTTTATTATCTTAAAACTAACTGGAACATAAGAGGACAACATACAATAATATAAGACAAGGAGCTCATGAAGTCAAAGATATGGCATTACACGGAATGCGCAAGATACCCGATCGTGCTACGGGCGCTGCCGTACGTGGGCACTGGGTGAACTACCGTTAATATAGGGAGCATCACCGTACATGCTGCCCACCTAATTTGTCAAACAAATTACAAAATTGGTAGCAATTCATTGACACACTTCTCCAACGCAAGTCTCTAGCAACTAACAACAGAAACTGTACACATACAAATATAAGAAACAAAAAGGAACACAGTACAGAGGTAGTCCTTTAAATGAGCTCGTCAGGGAAAAGACTGATCCTTGTCACTGGCATTTTATATGACCCTTTGCTTGTCCGCACAGTTACTACACGCACAAAACCATCAATACCAGGATGAAGCTCTTCAATTATTCCGGTTGGCCAAATGAGGGGGGGGGGGGGAGTATTGTCTTCTTTCAGAAGTACCAGCCTTCCTGCTTTGAGGTTGGGTTGATTCTGAAGCCACTTGGAACGCTGCTGGAGCTGGCCCAAGTAATCAGTTGACCAGCGTTTCCAGATGAGTCGTCGGCACCGCTGGACCAATTGCCATCTTGACAGCCGTGCTGATGGCGCTAAGTGACAATCAGGTTCAGGGAAAGAGACCATAGGCTCGCCAGTCAAGAAATGACCAGGGGTGAGGAAAGCGTATTCATCAGGACTGTTGGGTATTGCGACGATTGGTCTCGAATTTAAACATGCTTCAATTTGTGTGAGCAGTGTGTTCATTTCTTCAAAGGTTAGCACAGTGTTACCGGCAACCTTCTTCAGGTGGGTCTTCACTGATTTTATACCTGCTTCCCACAGTCCGCCAAAGTGAGGGGAGTGAGGAGGTATGTGATGCAAACGAATTCCTTCTTCATCTGTGAAGTTCAATACGTTCGTTTGATGATCTTCTGTCCGGATGAAGCGTGACAATTCATCTAATTTCCTTCTTGCTCCGGTAAAGCACGTGCCATTTTCACTGTACATGTGACTGAAACGGCCACGTCTTGAAATGAATCTTCTTAAGGCGGCAATAAACGCCTCCGTGGATAGATCACTGACGGCCTCAATGTGTACTGCCTTGGTCGCAATGCACACAAACAATGCTATGTAGCATTTCTTCTGAGTTTTAATTCGTGGATTTCCATATTTCACATGCAGCGGACCTCCATAGTCCACACCACAATGAGAGAATGGCTTGCTAGGGGTCACTCTAGGCTTAGGCAAGTGTCCCATGAGTTGACTGGTGTCATTGGTCTTCGCTCGGAAGCATGTTACACAACTGAGGATCACCTGCCTGATAGCAGATCGGCCATTGGTTATCCACCACCGTTGCCGCAACGAAGCTAAGATAAGTTGGCTTCCTGCGTGCAGAAGTCGTATGTGTTCATTCCAAATAAGCGATTTCGTGACATGATGCGTAGGTGGCAGTATCAAAGGATGTTTTTGTTCAAATGATGCTTCAGCATTCTCTAGCCTGCCGCCCACCCTCAATAGATTGTCATTATCTAGGAAAGGGTGCAGAGTGAGAAGTTTGCTCTGAAGTGATACTGCGTTCTTTTTATGTAAATTATGAATCTCCTGACTGTACGAACAATGCTGAACGATGCGAATGATTGCTGTCAGACTATCGCGAAGTTCGGCAGTAGTCAAAGGTCCATGCCGTCTTGCTGCTGCATCCTGCTTTAGATTGTGAAAAAAAAACTGAGAATGTAAGCAACTACTCTTAGTTTAGTCCAGCTGGAAAAACGGATGAAAATGTTATCTGCATTGTGATTACTCGCCACGAAACACATTCTTACTCCTCGTTGTTCAGGAATTTCGGTTGGTCGAACAGTGGTAAGTTCAGGCCAGGTTGAAGGATCCGTAATCAGCCAAACGGGCCCCGCCCACCATGCTCGATTGCTTCGAAGTCGATGTGGCTCAGTTCCCCTGGAGATAATATCTGCTGGATTGTCCTGTGATGAGACATGGTTCCAATCTTGCTGAGACGTTAGTTTGTGAATTTCCGACACCCTGTTGGCCACATATGTTTTCCAAACTGAAGAATTGCCTGCAATCCAGGCTAGAACAACAGTGGAGTCTGCCCAATAATATCGTCGACATGAATGTAACTTAAGGGCCTCAATCGCCCTTTCCATTAGTCTTGGAAGCGATACTTTCTTCAAAGGGGCTACTCTAGTTTTGAACAAAGTAAATGAACGGAGATTGTTCCAATGGAGTTGATGCAACGTAGATAAACGCATGCACCGTAGGCTCTTTCTGACGCATCCGCAAACCCGTGAAGTTCAACATTGGCATTCATGCCGTCTGCTGTTACCCTCCATGGCACATGAATTTCATTTAGTTTAGGGAGCTGCTGATGTATCTGTTTCCATTGTGTCTCAAGTTCTGAGGGCAATTTGCCATCCCAATCCAGGTGTTGTTGCCAAAGAACTTGTATAAACAAATTGCATTGAACAATTACAGGCCCTATGAGTCCCAATGGATCATAAATGGACGCTACATTGGCCAACACTGATCTCTTTGTCCAAGTCACATTATTGCAGTTGAGGGCCCCCACTGAGAATTGAAATGAGTCACGACTCGAATGCCACAACAAACCAAGAGTTTTTAAGTTGCCATCTTCAAAAGGAAGACTGCATGACACCTGGCTCTCGCGAAGTGTTGATGGGATGGCTTCCAAAATATCAGGATTGTTGGATCGCCATTTACGGATGGGAAATCCTCCGGTTTTCAGGAGCGATGTGAGGTCTTTGTATAATTGGATGGCTTCTTCAATGGTACCTGACTCTGTCAAAAGATCATCAACGTAGAAGTCTCTTTTGGTAACTTTGGCTGCTGTAGGGTACATGTCTTGACCATCGAGTGCCACCTGCAGTAAACAACGGGTAGCTAGATAAGGAGCCGCTGAAGTACCATAGGTTACTGTAGTCAATCGGTGCATATCCAGTTGTTGATTCTGAGAACTGCGCCATAAGATTTTCTGGAAGTCTCGATCTGCTTCATGAATCTGGATCTGTCGGTACATCTTCTCGATATCTGCTGTTAGCGCATACTTGTATGTACGGAAGCGAAGAACGATCGAGAACAGAGCCTGCTGAACAGTTGGCCCAACCAACATCACGTCATTCAGGGAGATCGACGAAGTAATTTTAGCCGACGCATTGTAGACAACTCTGACCTTGGTAGTGCTGCTCGTAGCCTTGATTACCGCGTGATGAGGCATGTAATAAGCAGGTTTCTGCTGGTCACTAGGATCGACAAGTTCCATGTGTCCTAGTTGTAAATAATCGTTCATGAATTTGATATACTCGTTCTTCAGGTCAGGTTGTCGATGCAATTTCCTCTCTATAAAGCCAAAGCTCCTCCTGGCATTGTCAAAGGAGTCACCAAGTTCTCCTACTCCTTGCCGAAGTGGCAGTCTCACTATGAACCTGCCTGACTCATCGCGCGTGAAGGATTTCTGAAAATGTTCCTCGCATTGACTTTCTTCCTTGGAATGGCTACGAGTCGTAAGCTCCTTCTGTTCCCAAAAGCGTTCCACCTGTGTGTGCAAGGTTTCAGCCGTGGGCAACAATGATGTTGTTCCATTCTTACGTTGTTGAACTGAGTGAGAGGGGATACATCCAGATAGCACCCAACCAAGTTGTGTATTTTGAAGAGTAGGGTAACCATCCCTAGATTGTTGTTCAGGTCTTAAGAGTTCAAAGAATATAGTAGCACCTAACAGTAGATCTATCTCTTTGGCTGGTAGAAATTCGGGTCAGCTAATGGAATGTTGACGGGCAGTTGCCAGTCCTCGTAATCAATTCTAGATGAAGTCAGTGGACTAGTAATCTGACGCAGGACAGAACATACTATATGCCGACTATAAGTACTAACTCTCGACTCTATCTGAAGTTGACAGAAGTAAGAGGATTGAGTCGCTTGCGTGTTGCTAATACCATTTATAGGTATCGAATGACGATTCAGTTTGATACCCAAACGGTCTACTAAGTCTCGAGACACGAAGTTCATCTGTGATGCACTGTCTAATAGTGCTTGACATTGATGCATTCGACCTTTTCTATCCCTAATGTTAACATTTGCAGTTGATAACAATACTTCATTGTGAGGACATGCGCTTCTGACAGAACAATATGCTTGCTGCTGGGATGCATTTAGTACCGGGGTAGCAGTACTGTTCATATTCTGGTGTATATGTAACAATGTGTGGTGACGTTTATTACATGTTCTGAAGTTGCCTGAGTTGCAATTATTGGCTACATGGTCACTTCTCAAGCAATTGAAACAAAGATTATGTTCCCTCACAACACCTACCCGGCTATTTACGTCCATGTACTAAAATTTGGGGCATTTATGCAGACTGTGAGATGTCTTACATAGCACACAATAAGGTGACGTGGTGACGAAAGTTCGGTGTGGTCCCCTGGAACTTGTACCATGCTTGACCTCATCTTGGGTTACAGCAGCTGAATTGTTGGACGTGACTATTTCTAAAGTTTGGCAATTGTTTTCCAAGAATTGAATTAAGTCCTTCAAGTTGGCGTGCGTTTCATTTGACGTACCGTTCTCCCAATGCTTTCTGAGATTGAGACTGATTCTCTCCAAAACTAAGTGCGACAGCATGAGGTCATGTAAAGGCGTTTCGATTTTTAAAGCTTCTATGGCATTTAAGTTGCTGCTAAGTTGATTTATTAGCAAACGCAGCTCCTTAGGAGAATCGTGCTTTGCATTAGGGAGTGACAACAATTCCTTGATGTGGAGATATGATATAAGTCTGGGATTGTGATACCGACTGCGAATCAATTCCCAGGCGACCTTGAAGTTATCATGAGAAATTGGTAAATATTCAATGAGGTGGTGAGGTTCTCCCGACAAGCATGATAGAAGATAATAGTATCTTTGAATGTCTGTGATTGTTTCATTATTGATGATCAGTGCTACAAAGGTGTCATAGAAATGCATGAAATCTTGTAGAGCGCTATTGAACTTGGGTAGTGAAATAGTTGGAAGTTTTAGTGCACAACTATTGCTCATGTTATCACTATTACAGGCGGAGGTGGGTGTGTATGTTCGGGGCACAATAGCGTTTCCATTTTTGACTTAATGTCCAAGCATAAATCATCAAAGGCTGCTCTATCTAGATCATGTGATTCGTTTTCAGCATCATCGATTTCCAATTGTATCTGAATGTCATTATACTCATCCATTAAACTCGCCAATGATTGCTTCCTAACCTTTATATCGTTAAAATTCCCACCTGCAAATTCATTCACGAATGTACTTAAGCGAGTCACGCGAGATTTGATGACTGCTCTTTTCTTTGTCAATACACGTTTTGATTGGTATCCATGATGACCCAGTAAGAAAAGGACAAAGGAAATGTTGAACCAGAATGTACTTACTGATGTAGTTCTGTGCTCTCTAACTCAACCAAGTTAGCTATTTTCATAGATGGTTACGTAGTTCACCTATATCCGGCAAATAGAAAAGGACAAAGGAAATGTTGAACCAGAATGTACTTACTGATGTAGTTCTGTGCTCTCTAACTCAACCAAGTTAGCTATTTTCATAGATGGTTACGTAGTTCACCTATATCCGGCAATCGGAAGGACCAAAAAATGTTGTGTGCAAACATTCTCTCTGGTAGCTCATAAGGGAATTCCACATTTACTTAATTACGACGTTTATTATCTTAAAACTAACTGGAACATAAGAGGACAATATACAATAATATAAGACAAGGAGCTCATGAAGACAAAGATATGGCATTACACGGAATGCGTAAGATTCTCGATCGTGCTACGGGCACTGCCGTACTTGGGCACTGGGTGAACTACCGTTAATATAGGAAGCAGCACCGTACAGTTTCTTTATTTTAATTTGTTAACATTTATTTTTACCCAAAAATATCACAAAGAGAATCACTAATTTGGGCCTAAATTTTGCAAAATTTTCTGGGGAATTTCCTCGCACCACCTATTGGCTTGGGGGTATTCGAGACCTCCGGTGTGTCCGCTCCTCCCATAATCTTGCCTTAAATCCGCCACTGCACGTAGCAACTATTTGCCGAAAAATATTGCGAATGTAGTAAAGTTGGGAATTGATAGGTTATGTATTTCAATCTAAAGGTACGGTAGTACATAAGGAGGGTAGTATGTATTAGGCATGCAACTTATGAAATGAGAGATACATAGGTACAAATCTTCAAGCCGAAGTGAAAATCTGAATTCCATTAATGGCAACACTGGCAACACCAGCTATCTCGTGTGTCATCTGCCGGTGAAAATCTGACTAAATAGGATACATTCAGGACATTTATAGAAGGTCCTGATACATTACGAGCGGCTAGGTACAGAGCTGATCCACTGTGTGATTGGCTAGAGGCTGCTGGGTTCTTATTGGTTGTTGGTGGAACATATCTATGTTCCTTGGATTTTAAGATGCTCCTTGTTTTTTGTCCGAAGCGGTGCAGCGCTCGACAGCGCTTTATGCTGCCAGCAACCAGAAAGAAAGGTGGTTTGGATTATTGGATCAAAATGGCGTCGCGTTCGCTTGCTTTCAAGCAGTGGCGTGCCGTGTAAAATCCGAGAAAGACAGATTTTGATTTTGTGGCTGTTGTTATATGTGACATGTGATTTTACATTGATCGATAAAGTGATTGCCTTTACCCAGAACATTACATCTAGGAGATTTGTGTGTGAAAATGTTTGGATGAGGTTATGGTATTTCAAGGGTAGAGTTTTACTCGACATTTTTAACTTTTTCGGTTGGATGTAATATGTAACACGCGGAAGATTTACAGAAGTAGTGCTATTGCATATTAAAATACATAGGCTAGTTCATAATATCATTGGGTATTTAGAAATGGGCTACCTGTACATCTAGCGGCCTACTGAATGCTTTAAATATCGTAATTATCATGTAAAATTCCGCAGTAGAAAACTTCAAAAACGTACGTTGGTTTCTGAAGAAAATCATTGATTCTTCTTATTGGTCTAACACACTCTCCTTTAGACTAATATTAAAACACGTGGTATATAACAATATCATGGTGTATACAATAATATAAAATGTTTTCAGCGTTACAATTAGCCTACTGGTAAATTTGCTCAAAATGTGCTGTAGGCTAGGTAGAGTATTACGTCGCGGGTGGCGGTTGAGGGAAATGCATTACTCAAAACGTTTGAGCAATATATCATGTTAGCTAGGCGTAGAACGCATAGTTTGGATTATATAGTGCAAAGCTATTCGGTACCAATGGTTTTGACTAGACCAATATTTTCGTCCAGACCGATGGAGGATTGCGTTAGCTAATAGATAACACCCCTGTTTTTTTCACGCACAGTGGGGGAAGTCACGCATCAATAATCTTTATCCAGGCCAATGGTTTTGCCTTTTATTTCATTTTTCATGTTGGCAACGTGTCACCCCTATTGATAGTTACCAAAAGGCTTGTTCTCCTGTTCTGTATAATTAATAATAATACTACGTTTAAAAAGCCTCCAACGCATACCGTAAGCTATATTGAAATCCAGAGAGTTTGCCTACAAATGAGTTCATGCATGAGTAAAACTGCCATAACTTTTCTGATTAATGCAGTTGTCAGTAGAGTTATTAATTCTTTTAGGAGGGTTATGGGTACTACGTAGACGTAATGTTCTGCTATATAATTGAGTACCGTAATCAAGTTTCCTACTCATATTCTGCTCCTTGAGAATGAGGTTCATTGTAACCTAAAACTTTCCCCTTGTCAAGACACTGAATCAAACTCTGTAGAGGGTTTGTTTCAGTTTTATTAAGTGTTTTGAAATGGGGCAAATACCAATCAATGTGGTCCTTGTTCATAGTGTTGGATATTATGAGTTTTGAAACTGAACAGCTCATGGTAAATAAATGGAATCACATGTCACATTTACTACAGTTCGGCAACAATCTTCTAATTGTGTGTATGTACATATTAATACATGACTTACAATGATTAAACAGGATGCCCCAAGTTAGTTAGTTATTGTTGTTTTTAGGGGCGTAACTACGAATTAAAGAATACAAATTTGGAATTGAATTTAAAATTCTGAGGTGGACACCTAAATTTAAAAAGACCAAAAATTAACAAAACAAAACAAAAATTATAAAAATAAAAAATACGGAAAAACAAAGCATTATCATTCAAAAACGAACAAGTCGTTGAGTCAATGTTCACTGGAGAATTTGGAGTGTTGGCCCTAACCCACTCTCACTTATAAAGCGGATAACGCGATCAGCAGCCACCGCGTCATCGGCAGATATAAGTTTGAGTGTCATCTGCAAACTAAGGTTTCTTCGTAAGTCAGCAAGATCCACACACACGATGAAAATGTGGGCCACGGTGAAAACGGCTCCACAGGTACAAAATGGGGGGGGTCTTCCCTTCTCATCAGATACGAGTGGGTGGATCTTGTATGACCTATCCTTAGCCTACACAAAATGATGGACTCTCTCCGTGACCGGAAAGAGCTCCGTCATACGCGAGTAGTTCCCTTGATCACTCTCAGTTTACTGGGCAGTGGGTCAGCTGGGCACTGACTCTCCCAAAAAGCCAGAACTTGCAGGCGTAACTGAGAGCGAATATCTCTAGTGCGTTCCCCCATTAGTTGAGGTGGTAGTGATACCGACTCTTTTGCAGCTTGATCCGCTAACTCATTTCCCGCAATTCCCATGTGACTTGGAAGCCACAGAAAGGTGATTCGAGTGTCAGCGTGGCACAGCCTGGCTAATAGGTCGTGGATTCGCTGCACTAGGGGGTATTGCTGGAAACATGTAGCAATTTACTAGAACGAACTCAAAGAGTCGGTACACACGAGAAAGTGGATTCGTGCATCCTGTAGTGCAAACTGCAGAGCTTCATAGATGGCAACGAGCTCCGCGGTATACACACTACAGGCCTTAGGCAAAGAGAACTTGGTATTTGCACCATTAATAACGTAAGCACAACCCACTTTCTCGTCCACCTTCCAACCATCCGTGTAGAGAATGCCAGCGTCCGGAAATTGGTGAACAATGCTGTGGAACTGCATCCGGTAAACGGAGGCATCTGTGTTCACCTTAGGAACTCGGTGAAGATCTAACCTAATTTCCGGACGTGGGACTTGCCACGGAGGCACCTCGCTAGGTGTTCGGATAATACAGGGACCTACAGCCACTCCTATTTCAGTACACGAGCTATCAAGTCTAATACCAACTGGCAGAGTGGCACGAGGTTGGTTGGCGTACCCCTGGTGGTTTTGGGTACCGAAGAGAGCTTGATAGGTCGGGTGTTGCGGCGTTTCACGCACATTAGCAGCATATGCTAAAAGCATATGTTGGCGTCTATAATTTAAAGGTAGAACACCCGATTCGGCGAGTAGGCTGGGTATCGGGCTGGTCCGGAAGGAACCGGTAGGCAGCCTAACGCCACTATGGTGGATACTGTCCAGCATTTTCAAGGTTACCGGCCTTGCTGAACCGTATGACGCAGAACCACAGTCTAGCCGGGACAGGACGAGGGCTTGGTAGAACCGTAGCGGCACCGCACGGTCAGCCCCCCCCCCCCCCCCACGTAGTGCCACTAAGAAAATTGAGCATGTTCAGTTTCCTGAAACATGTCATTTTCAATTGCCGTATATGGTGCTGCCACGTTGATTTGCTGTCAAAATGGAGCCCCAGGAAGCGATGTGTCAACCAACGGCAACGCAGCATCCCTGAGATGTAGTTCAGGGTGTAAATGTAGCCTCCGGAGCCGACAACAATGGACGACGGAGGTTTTCGTTGCTAAAAAACGAAAACCATGGTCGTGAGCCCACCTGTCGACCCGGTTGATAGCTAGCTGCAATTGCCGTTCCGCGACTGCCATATTTCCAGAGCTGTAATGCAGAGCTAAATCGTCTTCATACAGCGATGGAACTACCGCGGACCCAGCGGCGGCAACAGTGCCATTTATAGCAATCGCGAACAAGGTGACACTCAGGACAGAACCCCGAGGAACTCCATTTTCTTGAGTATAGTGTTGCGATAATGTTCTACCGACCCTTACACGGAAGAGTCGGACGGACATGAAATTCGCAATGAAAGTCGGTAGATTACCACGGAGTCCCCACTTGTGAAGGGTGGAATGGATCCCGTAATGCCATGTGGTGTCGTAGGCTTTCTCGAGGTCAAAGAAAAAAGTGACTAGGTGGTGCTTTCGGAAAAATACCTCCTGTATGGCGCTCTCAAGTCGCTCCAAATGGTCAGTGGTTGACCTATGAGAGCGAAATCCACACTGGTACTCAAACAGGAGACCTTTCTCCTCTAAGAACCACACCAGTCGACGGTTCACCATATTTTCTAGCAGCTTACATAGGCCATTTGTCAGACAAATGGGCCTATAGCTGCTTACAAGCTTGGGATCCTTTCCAGCCTTGGGAATCGGTATCACGATCCCCTCTCGCCATTGAGATGGAAACTCCCCTTCAATCCATATACGATTGAAGAGGATCAACAGTTGTTTTATACTGGATTCGCACCGATGTTTTAACATTTGATTATGTATGTTATCCGGTCCAGGAGCCGTATCCCTGCACAGTGCAAGCGCACTGCGCAGTTCCCATTCAGAGAATGGTACATTATAGGACTCCGAAGCAGCAGTGGCAAAGGACAAGGTGTGAGTCTCTGCCTCCCACTTCAGAGTCAGAAATGTAGGATCGTAACTCCCAGAGCAGGATACATCAGATAAGTGCGAGCCAATACTGTTGGCAATGGCGAGATGGTCCGTGATGATGTCTCCATTGATGGATACTCCGAATATCGACAATGATGTTGGGAGTCCGGAGATCCGACGGAGCTTAGTCCACACTTGAGATGAAGGAGTATGCGCCGTCATAGACGACACATACTTTTCCCACGTTGTTTTCTTACTCTCCCGAATCAGATATCGGTCTCTAGCACGCATCCTTTTGAGGGTGATAGGTTTGCCATAGTGTTTCGTCTCCGATAGCATTTGAAAGCACGTCGACGATCTTTAATGGCTGCTGCAATCTCGGTTGTCCACCAAGGGACAAGCTTCCGGCGTGAGTTGCCGGATGAGGAAGGTATTGTTTCCTCAGCAGCAGCCAAAATACCATTCGTTATGTGAATGGTATGATCGTCGACACTCTCAAAGGTATCTTCGGCAAACACCGCACGTGCCGTGAATGTTGGCCAATCAGCCCGACGGACAAAGGTCGTCGTGTACACCCCACTGTAGCAGAGGAATCAGCGCTCGACTGCACAAGGTAATATCGATACTTGAATAAGTACCGTGTGCAATAGAGAAGTGCGTAGGTTCCCCTGTGTTCAACAAGCACAGGTCCAGCCGCCTGATCAGCCTCTCAAAATCACTCCCTTTATTGCTAGTGGTAGCGGAGCCCCAGATGGTGTTGTGGGCATTAACATCTCCCAGAAGGAGAAAAGGAGGGGGAGCTGAGATACTAAATCCACCAGCTGGCCGTAATCCGGTTGATAATCAGGCGGGATGTACACGTTGCATACTGTTGCCATTACTGGCAACGAAGTACTAACTGCAACTGCTTCTAGCTGAGTACGCAATGGCACCTCTTCACTAAAGAGGCTAGAGTGGACGAGAGTGCAGACGCCACCGGCGGCCACAGCTCCGTCCACCCGGTCTTTAGAGAAGAGTTTGAAGTGACGCATTGTTGTCTCATGTCCAGGACGAAACCTGGATTCCTGAAGACAGACAATGGTTGCCGAAAACGAAGATATTAATTGGCGTAACCCCGCGAGATGAACAGAATAGCTATTACAGTTCCATTGTAATAGTGCCATGGTGTGGACTTAAGTTGAAGTGGGTCTTCTACTTATGCTTGACCGTTTGCCACCCTTCCCCATCTCTAGTTGGAGATGATGGGGTAGGAGAGCACACCTAAAACTCCACATCTCCTTCCGAAAACGAAGAAAATGGAGCGGGCTCTCTCTTGGGTTGCGCGCGGTCGTCGTTGGACCTCACGAGTCTCGCTCTTGGGGAAGAGCGAGAGCGGTGTCGAAGGACCTTCTCCCTGTCCGAAGACTGGGTGCTTGTCCCCGACACGTCCCAAGCATTCTTATTTCTAGACCGACGCAGACGTCTATTCGGGTAAGAAGGTGGTCCCTTCCCCACAGACGTCAGGTCCTTACAAAACAAG
The DNA here is from genome assembly GCA_946902985.2 of Meconema thalassinum. Lineage (NCBI taxonomy): Eukaryota > Metazoa > Arthropoda > Insecta > Orthoptera > Tettigoniidae > Meconema > Meconema thalassinum. The sequence goes on from OX336388.2 coordinate 1,218,376,418, forward strand.
GCAGCTCCTGTTGGCACCGTTCCACTGGTGGTGTTGGGAGCGGGATGGCCAGCAGATTCGTGAGCAGCCCTGTCTTTAGGAGAGGAAGAGAAACGGCGCTGAACCGTTCCTCTCTCCTCCGCCGATCTTTTTTTTTTTTTAGGGGATTTCCTCCATACGGACGGGTTTAGCTTCAGCTAGCTTCGCTCCCGTGATGGTTGTGGGAGTGGAAGGGCCAGTAGAGACAGTAGCCACCCCGTCAGCGGGAGGGCGGGAGAGACGGCGACGAACCTTCTCTCCCTTCTCCCCTTCATCTTTTTTCATATCGGGTGGGCTGGAAGAAGGACCAGCCCTGGTCGGCAAAATCGTCATTCTCCCTTTAGCTGGGGAAGACTTGTTCGCCGACCGTTTCAGAGAAGAAGCGGACTTCTTCTCCGATTTCAATGGTTTCGTTGGTATAACCGGTGCCTTCTTTTGCGGGGCCGAAGAAGGTTGTTGTACCTCCTTCGGGCTGACATTTTTCGCTGGTACAGCGAGGGGTGATTTTAACGCTGCTGAAAATGCGGGCGTCGAGGGTACTACACTCGGTAAAGATGCGGCTGGGGTGAATGAGGGCGTCGTTGCGGCTGCAAACGATACCCGAAATTCGGGGGCATTCATATCACGGTACCTCTTGCGAGCGTCGTGATATGAAAGCCTATCAAGAGTTCTTATTTCTTGAATTTTTGTTTCCTTACAGAACTCGGGGCACTGCTTCGATCGTGGAGAGTGTCTTCCTTGGCAGTTAGGACAAATCGGAGTAGGCGTACACCTCTCATCGTCATGTGTCCCCTTGCCATAGTCTCTACACAGGCCTTGGCAGTGCACCTGGCGGAAACATGCCCAAATTTCTGGCATTGATAGCAGCGCATAGGTGGAGGGATGTACGGTCGAACATCGCAGTGGTACGATGTGACCTTCACCTGCTTAGGTACAACATCACCCTCAAAATGGAGAATAAAAGCGCCGGTATCGACGCTGTTCTCTCCAATCTTTCGGGTGATGCGCCTATTCTTGGTGACGCCTCTCTTCCCCAGATCCCGCAACAATTCCGCATCGCTATTTAAAATGAGGTCACGATGGAAAATAACTCCACGGACCTCATTTAGCGTTTCGTATTTTGAGACCTTATCGGGAATTTCGCCGAATTGCGTGCATTCCAGCAACGCTTCGGTTTGCTTCCGGTCAACGGTATGCAGCAACAGCTGCCTGTTCCGGAGCTTGGAAATCCCGCTTAGGTCTCCAAGTTTCCCCTCGATTTCCTCAGAAAAAATATAGTTTTTACTAGTTTAAAATCACCCCCGTCTGTCCTTGTAGCTACCAGGTAGCGAGGAGTCTTGTCAAAGGGGAATCTTCGATTAAAGGCTTCATCCCAAGGCGTATACACCTTGGGATTAGCTCGACACTCTAGGGACGGCTTTTTGAGAGTGCCACCCTGTACAGGTGTCCGTGAGCGCTTAGATGGGATCCCGGACGAAATCCTCCCCGAATACTGCCCACTCCGAACGGAGGCCATCACTGTGGGCGCCACCCAGCCATGGCAATACCTACCTGGCACAGCAGGTATTGCCCGGGGTCCCAGTGTCTCGAACAGGCACTTCCCCCTCGGCATGCACGGTGATTTATGCATTTCCAGTATTCGGCCATGCAGGGACCTTCGTTGTAAGGCGGATACTACCGAAAGGGTACATGGCGCACCCACTTGACTGGATGGGGCATACCGTCTAGGCTTTCTGGCCAGATGGCCAAGTTGGTGGCCCTTCCCCTAACAGCATGCATGTTTATTTCTATAGGTCAAACCAGAACTGGGACCAGAAATCCAAAATCGACCTTTATAAGTCGCCTTTTACGACAGGCAGGGCTTACCGTAGATGAATTCTGCCCTCCCGATCCACAGGGGGTCTGAACAAATCAAAAACTGGCTAGTTATTCGGCCATGTCAGCCCTATTAGTCGCCTCCTACGACAGGCAGGGCATACCGTGGGTGTATTCTATCCCGCACCCACACGGGGGAAAAAGGATGCCCCAATAAAGATGAATTATGTCCCTAACATTGTCCTGACATCCTTCTGTCACCTCTGAAAATGCATAACCCGCAGATGATGTGCTCATTTCTTGGTTAGAAAATAACGACAAAGGACTTGTGGAATGATGGCTTTCACGGTCAAGGAATTAACCTCCAGCAATTCTTCTAGGTTTATGCAGTGTTCGGTGTGGGGTTTCCTCCAGATGTACAAAACTCTGTCAGCAGGCTCATTAATTCTGAATATAGGTGGACCGCGGCTTATAGCCTACACTTGCAGCTGACATGAATGTGACTTTTACATACCTTGTGTCCTTGTTTCATCTTCTGGGCGATATTATGTATTGAAATTGGGAACCCTGGTCACTACTGAACCTCATATATGTGCTAAAGTATGTGAATAAGTGTTTTTTATTTATTGCTCTTTTAAAAGCGGCTGCCATGTTTCGACAGCGCTTACATCTCGCACAACTGTCAACAAGGCGCACTCGAGCGGCACGCACAGAGAAGCACTCATTGTTGCCAACATGTGAGATACAAAATCACTGTTGATCAAAAATGCATTCATCGGGACGCGTTAGGCTGTAACCATTGTAAAAAAATAATTGATCTGGGCGCGTCAGGCTGTAACCATTGGATTGGACAAAACGAATGTTAGAATGGTCGGGTGTAGGTGCGGCCTTGGCCGCACACAGCTAGCGGGGCACGGTAGACACAAAACCATTGATCTTGGCGCGTACCCTGTAACCATTCTCAAAACCATAGTTGTGCGAAAAAGAATATACATAGTTATTACAGCAGACTGAAATACAGCAACTTGGCTTTGGAAGAAAAGTGCTCTTAGTGGCTGTATTCTTGAAATTACAAAACATTTTGGGACGTCCGGGTAGTCTCTTGTTGTTGGTTACAGCTAGGTTATGTCTTATCCACCTAACTTCCACATGACAATGGCATTTCATGCTCGGTAGTGTTTTTGGTATTAAATTGTGTTGTTACAATAGCTGCAGGAACTTCTTGGGTTGATCATGGAACCGCCGATTGAAGTTAGAGATCGTTATGAGGCAACTTCCACAATCCATGGTTAATAAACTATTCAATTCGGTGCACTATGTAATGAACTGAGTGCTGCGCACTAGATACTGAACTGGGCGCCTGTTTGCTTTACATAGTACCGTAAGAGCGAGGTTGGCAGTACTGTCATGGCACTGTTTTGATGATGATTGATTTGAACAATGGCGCTCACAGCTGTAATTTTCGCTATATAAGTCGTCATCTTATTTGGGATAACTAGGCAGGTCACAGACGGCGGAGGAGAAAACATCGCTCTCTTATTTATTTATTTATCACCGTTTCATAAGGTATTTTGGCTAATACATGTGTTATAGAGAATGTTATCGCGCGTTCTATGTTCATTCAGCGCTACTGCAGGCTCTTGGTATAAATGATCAGCCGTATGCACGTGAGATACCTCTAACGGATGGTATATTGTGGCTTTCACGCCCCGTGAACTATAACTCAGCAATGTTTATAGGTTTATGCCGTGTCTTGTGTGGGGTTTCGCCCAATAACACCAAGCGGGCTCTTGATGTTCTGCACCAGGGCCCCCACAGGAGTAGCGAATGTGCGCCCGACACCCAGACACAGTATAAACCTTGAGGAATTGCTGCAGATTAAAGAATGTGCGGTGTAGTTCATGGAATTATAAGATTTGGTCTAATAAAGAAATCTGATTGACCTTTATGGGAATGAAGCTGGACGACTTAGAAACAGTGATAGAGATGAAATGTTGGCTTTGTCACAGACCTATAAACTGGAACTCCTGAGCAGAAGAGAAATTTCTGCTGAAACGTACCTTAACGTTCAAAATCAATCAATGTTTATCAGGATTCTTCACAATGCTCAGTTTATTATACAGTACTCGCATTATATCTCTGCTGGTGAGGACTGTTGTACTCTGAAAATTCGAGGTATCAAGTCCCTAACTCATATCCATAAGACATTACCCTGTCATCATGGGGCTTGGGGAGTTCTGACGGCCGACTTAGCATAATGCACTCGACAAACGCATCACTCACTATTGTAGGTGTGCCAATTTGAGAGATGTCTTAGGTGGGGCTAGTACAGTCGATATACCTATCCGGCGCAGTTCTACCATGGTCACTTTATGCAATCACTCAGTTTATCACTATGTTTATCTAGTCCCTGCTAGCAAAATCACAACACAATTCAAATTCTGCACAAGAATAATTAAAAGTAGCAAGGTTCTATCTAAGAACCAAATAAATGGTAAATACAAATTTAAAACACATACATTTTAATTTGAGACTGTTTGACTTTCAGCGTCCAGTCTGGTCTGCACAAGTCGCCTCCCATGTTGCCCTATTAGAGTAATTAGCATTGCGGCTTCCTTTCACTTTGAAATCGGTCAAATCTGAAGCTCACCATCGTCTCCTAGATCTACCTCTACTTTTCTTATCCTCTACAGCCGAACTCATTAACCTCTTATCTCTCCTCCCCAATTTTCTCAATTGGCTCATAAGAACAGCTTAATCTAGAATGTTCATTTTTAGGGGCGTGGTGGCACAGAGGTCAAGCTGTTGGCCTCTCACCACGGCGGACCGGGTTCGATTCCCAGTCAATGCATGTGAGATTTTAAAAGTGAAATGCCATGTCCTGTGGTTCGGATTCCACGTAAAAAGGAGGTCCCGTGGCTCATGATTGCGAGATTAACGGTCATGTAAAACTACAAACTTCCTTTCCTTTTAGTGTTCATTTCTAATTTAGCCTTTACCTCTTCATTACGAGTGCCTTCCTTCCATTGCCCCCATCTATTTGTCTCAGCAATCATTCGTGCTACCCTCATATCAGTTACCTCTAGCTTATGTATCAGATATCCTGAATCTACCCATCTCTCACTTCCATACAGCAAGGTTGGTCTAAATACTGAACGATGTAGCGAGAGTTTTTTCGCTGCACTAACTTCTTGCAGAATACTGTAGATCGCAACTGAGAACTCACTGCTTTGGCTTTTCCACACCACGACTCCACATACTACCATCCTGAGCGAATACATAGCTCCAGTACTTATAATGTTTCACCTGCTCTAGTTTAGTTCCTCCTAACTGGCGTTCTACTTTCTTGTGTTTCTTCCCTACCGACATAACCTTTGTTTTTGAAATGCTGATCTTCATACCATACTCCGTACATTTTTGTTCAAGTTCTAATATGTTGGCTTGCAAGCTATCGACGGATTTCACCATTTCAACCAGGTCATCAGCATAGGCCAGACTGCTTAACTGGTTTCCACTTGATTGAATTCCACTCAGCCAGTGGAATGTCCTTCAGCAAATGGTCCATATATAAAATAAACAATAGTGGTGAGAGGTTACAGCCTTGCCTCACTCCTGTAACAACCTTGAACTAAGAACTCATCCCACCATCAACTCTCACAGCAGTCTGGTTATCAACATAAATACTTTTGATTGTCAGTGGCAGCCCTCCCTGGATACCATAATCCCTCAAGTTATTCAGCATCTTCCTCTCTCTTGGTACTCTATCGTATCTTTACAAAAGGAAAACACAAAAGATGTCTATTCCTCTCATAGCATCTCTCAATAACTTGGGGCGTACTAAAAATTAGATCTTGACATTCTCGTTGTGGTCTGAAGCTCCACTGGTTTCCATCCATATTACTCTCGGCCAATGATCGAACTCGCCTTTCCACAATGTCTGAGTACACTTTGCCTAGGACACTTCTCAAAGAAATGCCTCTATATCGCAATCTTTTCTGTTACCTTGCTTATAAATTGGTGCGATTACTGCTTCTGTCCAGTTAGAGGGTACATTTCCTGAAACCCATGCTAATTCGATTATCCAATGCAACCAGTTCAGCCCTTTTTCCCACTCTACTTTACCATTTCTGGCCAAAATTGATCCACCCAAGCCGCTTTGTGACATTGTAATTTATTTACCACCCTCACTACTTCCTCAACTGTAATCCTGTTCCTCATTCTCCTCGTGCATAATCTCAAAATCTGCTACATTGCCAGATAAGTCTCCATTAATATTTAGCAAGTTTTGGAAGTATTATTGCCAGCTTCCCAGTAGTGGGGTGAGATAGCTTAAAATTATGCCAAAATATTTCACATCTGGCAACCAACGCACCCCTCTGGATTCAGATAGTACATGGATAGACAAGTCTAAAATGTCCGGGACACAAATTTTTCTGGCCCTCTAGAGATGTTGGTGACGTAATCAATATGGCCACCAAAATTTTGAGACATGCTTCTACATTCCCCGTTATAACTCAGTTTTCCTTTTCGATATTTACATATGTAGTTAGTGATTATGAATCAGGAGAAAACACGCTTTCCAACGGTATATTTGATTTCAATGTTTAGGTTGACAATATAAAAAATGTTTGAAATTTATAATTTTTATTTTATTTTGATTTTTTCAACGCATTTTGCTAAATAAGTTGCAATCCGTTACATGTAGCTGAAAACGTGTCCTATACCGGTACTTTTTTGTTCATCAAGGAATCAGCTACATGTTACTTGTCTATCCATGCACTATCTGAATTTAAAAGGGCGCATTGGTTGCCAGATGTGAAACTTTTTGCAGCTATCTCACCCCACTACAGTGCATCCTTGGTATCTGCAATGAGTTTCCCTGAATTATCCAGAACACTAATTTCTCCTTTTCCTTCATTTAACACTCCAGAAAGGTTTTCCTGCCGCTGGACCTAATTTTCTAATTTACATCCAAATTCCTTCCTTGATTTCCTTTTGAACTCGACTATTGATGATATGTATCGCAGGCAATGGCCATAAACTGGGCATTTTGATTGCCCACCCGAGGGCTCCTAACAAGTTCAATTTCAAGTATTTGTAACTTTGGCTACCAGATGCTACTGTCACTAACACTGGTTGGTTCTTAACGTTAGGGGCTGCGACAACGCGGTCATGTAGCCCCGTGTACTTTGGGTGTGTGTAGAATCTGTCTCATAACCGGTGTTAATTATGATGAATGTATTAGTGTGTGTTATATGTTTTCAATTCAAGTAAGGACTGCAGACATTGATTTTTTTTCAAGTAGTTCCTACGTTTGCCACCAAACGCCACCGTCAACGACTACTAGCAGCGAACGTTGGAACTTGATAGACCGTTTCCTAACCAGCCAAATATAATCTAAAAAATTTGCTACACACCACCAATTGCAGTGATGGGTTATTTTATATGCCATAAATGGTATGGGCCCGCCGGCTTTACATCCCCTCCGAAGGAAGGCATATTGTAGGATTTTAACGCCCTTAAAAATCCGATAACTATGGGCCGGGTTTGAACCCGCCATCCTGGGCATAGCAGTCCAGCATGCTACCAACTACGCCACCAAAGCCGCAAGATCAATAAATGTAAAACAGAAATAATGGAATGCAGCCATAAGAAATCAGAAATAAAGGCAGATTAAAAGCTAAAGGAAGTAGGGAGCAAAATAAGCTGTGATGGACTAAGCAAAGAGTGTATAGAAAGTAGGTTGGCACAGGAAAGGGAATCATTTCTGCAGAAAAGAAATGTGTTGACATCAAATATAGATTTAGATATTAGAAATACATTTTTAAAGCCTTTGTCTGAAGTGTGGCACTGTGTGGAAGTAAACATTGGACTGTTGATGCAGTAGAAAAGAGGAGAACAGAAGCATTTCAAATGCGGTGTTGCAGGAAAAAATGGGTAGATGGAGTAAGAAGACGAGCTGGAGAGCGCTAATGAAGATAAGAGATAGGTTGATAGGGCACATACAGTACAGTACTAAGAAAACCAGGATTAACAAATTTGTTAATGGAAGGAAGGGTAGCGGACAAGAATTTTATAGGTAGACCAAGGTTACAATACGAGTCATATTATTGCATCACATGTGGTATGGTAGCTATGTGGAGATGAAACGATTAGCTGCATCAAACCAGTCTAAGTACTGAAGACTCAAACAGCAACATGGCAATTCTCACAGTATTAGCCTTTCAAGATGGGAGTGCTGCTGCGCCAGCATTTGTTAGTCATAACAGCAGGAGCCTTGTGGGATGGGGAGAGTGAAACAGCGATGATGGAGTACAGTCCCCACATTAGACAAGAAGCATTGCATGTGCTGCTTGTGTTACTCAGAACTTATAATGTGATTTGTGAACAGAAAAAAAAAATAATTTACAAAGAATGGTTGGTTTGTAATTATTTTGCAACAGCACGGCTAAGTGTAACAGGAGCTCATGTCACCACGGAGAGTAAAACGATGTTTGAGGTTGCTGGAGCAGAGTCATATCCTACTCGCATGACTGTACCTGTCAACCAAGCAGGTGGCTTCATGATTCGAACAGCGAGTGAACATAAGGTGAAATGAGAAAAGAGTCTATATTATGCAGTACAAGTTATATGTGCTATTCTCCAGGAGTAATCACATCCATAATATTGGTCCATATTGAATTATACAGGGTTAGCACATATGATTTAAGTGATTTCAAGCACATTCATTATTGAAAGAAGTTTTTTGAGTCTGCTTGCTACAAATTCTCAATGTGCCCTCCTTGCGCCACACGGCAAATATCGATACGGTAGTCCAACTCCGACTACACACACTGAAGCATGCCCTGGTCAATTTTAGCTACAGTCGCATGGAACCAATTCCTCAGTTCAACAATGCAAAACTGGTCGCGTTGATTGTCATCTTGTGACAGATGCAGATCGGTGTCTTATACACTGGCCTTCCCGGTCGCCTGATGATCCCGTGTGATTTCTTCTTATGGGGGTTTATCAAAGATGAAGTTTATGTACCACCCATGCCAGTTAATCATGTTGAACTGAGGAAACAGATCCATGCGGATGTATCAAAATTGACCAGGACATGCTCCAGAGTGTGTAGTCGGAGTTGGACTACCGTATAGATATATTCCGTGTGACGCGAGGTGGGCACATCGAGAATTTGTAGCAAGCAGACTCAAGAAACTTGATGAGTTTCTCTTTTAATTGGTATATGTGTCAATGCTGTAAGCTATATACTTTCAATAATACATGTGCATGAAATCGCTTAAATCATTTGTGCTAACCCTGTACGTGCTATGGAAAAAAATATATTGAATACAAGTTACATAGACCAATAACCTTTTAGCACCACTGGGGTGTGATCAGAATTAAGGAATAGGGAAAGCAGGTAGACAAAACTAATGAAATGTACATCACATATATTTCGTAATGACAGATTTATTGTTTTCAATCAAACATTACGTATGGTAAGAAACAAACTGTACAACAGTGCAACGGTTGTCAAGTCATAGTACCGGTACTGTAGGAAAATGCTACTGCATAGAAAAGGAGCCTACTATGTCATACTCTTTGCTCTACCTCTGGTCCACTATGGCTTCTTCAAAAATCTTGAATCATTGATAGCAGGGTGCCATATAGTGGGCAGTCTAGGGGTTTTCCTCTAAACCAATTATTTTATGTTAAAAATAAAAAAGGCATATGTGGTTGATAACATTCTTCTTAGAAACAGAAGGCACCTCACCTGTCTCATAAATCCTACATAGTAAGTGAAATAACCTGATCAGACCTTCATCCCCCAATGCAACGCTACAACTCGATTGGTAAATAACTTTATGCCTGGTGCTTCTTCCTGCTATGTCTTCTCTATCAAATTTTGATCTCAATATTAAATCTCCTTTCTCACCCTCATCAATTTCCCCTTCCCTCTCCACAACATGATTCTATATGTCCTTACCCCTATACGAACGCTCTATGTAAGCTTTCCATCTCTCAACCTTTTCTTCTGTATCTGTTAGAGCAGGCTTTCTCAACCTATTGTTCTCGTCATATGAGTCAGCAAGCGCTCGCGAGCACAAGCTCTCCTGAGATCCATTCTACAATTCAAATTCTGTTGGATGAACCAGAATAATAGTGTTTTTACAGTCATCTTGTAAAATATAAATAACATAAATAATTGGATATGCCTATTTTATTAGTAATATGAAAGATGCTGATTCCACACATAAATGTATCTTACCTGCATGAGTCCGTTGCAGCATGCCTGGTGAGCGGTGAATCTGTAGCTATTTCAGAACTTCTGAGGGAGGTAGAGACAGGAAAGAGAGGTGCATGCTTGTTGCATCATTGTTATTATTATATTCGATTTAAAAGTGCTCGGGTACTTGGTATGACATGAGGGTGGTGCTAACAGTCTCAAGAAGGTTGAGAAGGCCTGTGTATGAGATTTTTCATCTGAGTCCTTAATATTACAGCACTTAGTCTTCCTTTCACCAAAAGTACTCTTAATTCTTCGAAAAGCTGCACCTACTTTCCCGATTTTCAAACAATTTTCTATACTTGCACATTTCACATTCAACCACTCTTCTTTCACTTCCCTGCAACTCTTGTTTACTTCATTTTTCAGACATCTGTATTCTGCTTTCCCTCTTGCATTCTTGTGCTTCCATATTTCATCCATTCATTCTGGTACTGTATAACCTGAGTGATCCAAGGTTCTCTACATATTCTTTCCTTTCTATCAATGCTTTCTTTGGTGGATTTCATTCTTCAAAAGTGTCCATTCCTCTACATTAAAAGTTTGTTCAGGGTTCTTCATATTAGTCCTTCTTGTATAATCCTCTCGAGTCTTTTCTTCACGTCCTCTTTTTGTTTGTCTACTGCCACCTTTATGGTTTTTTACTTTTCATGAAGACGATTTGGAAATGTCTTGTATCTCCTAGTCTCCCCTCATCCATGTGTATATTCTCCAGTTGTGTTTGTTGAATAATATGTTAGCTATAACTAACTTATTTTGTCATTATAACACAGTAATTAGGCCGTCAGCACTGTATGCCGCAGAACGCTTACAGATGACAAACAAAGGTCCATTGAGAAAATTAGAACTTAAGGATCGGAAAATTCTAAGGAAAATATTAGGACCTGTTAATGATAATGGTACTTACAGAAGAAGACATAACAATGAATTATTTGAACATATAGAAGATTTGGAGAGTGTGATGAGAAAAGGAGAATGTCTTTCTTTGGACATTTGGAACGGATGGAGCATCATCGACTTTCATATCGAATCCACTCATCAATATCTAAAAAAATCCTATTGTTAATGGTCGATGCAAGTTTGGGATAGGAACCTGTTCAGAAAGGCGGTTGAATCAACCAATAATCTACACCCTTTAACATCTGTGATGCCTCGCCCTCACTGCAAGTGGACGGAAGAAAGGAGAGCAGAACATTCGTCAAGAATGAAGATCTACTGGCAGACAAGAAAACAAGCATTACAGTGATCATATGAGTGAAGAACATCGTGGTCCATTGATGGCCGAAATGTCTAAAAAAAACTAACTTATGCTCACTGCAGAATTCTATCTGCCTGCCCCCTCTATCCAGTGGCGGCTGGTTCAGAAAATCAGTTGTGAGCTGTAACCCATCCCTCCTCCAAAGAATACAAATATTTAGAAACATAATTTATGGAAACACTCGCTCAGTAACACTTAAGAGGCTCTTCACTGAGTTTTCCATACTGAACAAACTATAGTTCATCGATTTACAAAATGTGGCTATGGGATATGTAAGTTGGGAGTATTAAAAGACCTTCTGGCGGGAACAGCTGATGGCTTCTCTTTTTCCACCATTTGCTTTGAGCGATTCCCTCTAAAATGGTACCGCAGAGTCTAGAAGGAGCCACCTGCTACGTTCTCATTTCGTGTGACCAGTGCTGCCGCTGTGTGCTCGAACGAAGAATTGCTGTGATGTCTTGGCCAGTGGTCTTGGCTGTTGTCCCAACAGCACAACGGAAATGTTGGGCACGCATGCGCAAAAGGCAGAGTTCATGTTTGCTGGCAATAAAGGTAGAAATGCTCGCTGAGCTGCGATCTACACAGCCAATGCCGGACTTGGAATGGAGCACACGACTAGATACCTCGTTGTGAGGGGAGTTGATGTATTTTCAATTATTTTACTGACATCTTTTTAATGCACTGTATGTGATTTTAGATAATACTACTTAAGTACCGGTAATTAATTTTCAAATAAAACAATGTGCTGCAGCACTTCAGCACATAGGTGCAGCCGCCCCTGCCTCAATCATTCCTTTCACCCAATCCGAATTCTCCTTCTATCTTTCCTTCTCATCTTTTTTTCTATTTTACCACAGCATTCCAATCTCCCATTATTATTACATTTTCATCAACCTTGACATACCTCAGAATCCCATCTGAATTTTCATAAAACTTTTCAACTTTTTCATCATCTGCTTCACTGGTAGGCATATAGACTTGCACTACTGTAGGGCAAGTAGATGCATCGATTTTAGCTACAATACGCAATTCACTGTATTGCTCATAATATTCCACCCACTGACCAAGTTTCCTAGTCAGTATGAGACTTACCCCTGCATAACCATTGTTTGATTTAGAGCTAATGATCCTATAGTCTCCTGACCATAAGTCCTATTCTTCCTGCCAGCGCACTTCCCTATTCCAACCTCAATCTGTCTATATCCCTTTGAAACCTTCATTGTCCATCAGACTAAGAACTTTCCACGTTCCAATCCATGGAATGTTAGATTACCTCTTTGTCACCTTTGTGTTTTTAACCCCCTGTCAAGTAGTCCCCACCCGGTGATCTAGTTTACCTCCGGGTTGGATTTTTTTATTGTTAATTTTTGGGAATCGAAGAGTGGAAAATATTCTATTGGGGCAGGTGGACATAGGCAAAATTATTAAGGAGCTTTTTGACTGTGGATAATATTTTTCCACCACAAGCATGGTATAGTATTATCTCCACATCCCACATCGAAGGCTGTTTAACATATCAAACCTTGACCGATCTCTACAGTTCTTGTCCTCCAGCCTTTCATTTCTTGATGGATTTTCCATGGCAGCAATCAGTTCGTACTGAAGTTCACGTTCTCCCATGGCTGCAAAAATCCTACATTGCTGTTCTTTCAATTGTGGGCTAGGTCATTTCAACCACATATACTTGAGTGTGTATTATATATATCTACCTGTACACATTGTGTTTAATAAATATTATTATTATATACGGTATATCTTCTTCTATTATATAAAACTGAATGTTGGTTTGTCTGTTATTTATACAAATCTACACTATTCCACCAATCTACACTAAATTTTACATACTTGCCCTCTGGAACCGTACACGTACGGTATCGTTACGTACTTGAAATTTCAGACAGCACTCTCAATTTCCTAGATTTAGGCCTTTTGGAACAAATATACACTGTTTCATCGAACTAAACCAAAATTTACGTTCTTACCTTTTGTAACTCTGCGGGTAGCACTGTCTACTTGAAATTTGGACATCTCTCTCCAATTCCTAGATTTAGGCTCTCTGGAACAAGTCCACATCGTTACAATGACCTAAACAAAATTTTATGGACCGGTAGGCTACTTACCTTTTGGACCCCTGCAGGCAACACTGTCTACTCAAAATTTGGACAGCCCTCTCCATTCCCTAGATATCTAATTTGTCATAGAAGGACCAATCTAGGGTCATTTTGAGCCTCATATTCAAGAAACAAAACTCGGGATGTACACTTTTGTCCAGTTTGGTGAAACGGTGTTAATTTGTATAAATAAGGGACAAAGGGATCTGAAAGCCACTTTTTAAGGCCCTAGAACCAATCGTGTCGGAAGTACTTTTGTTTTGTTTTGTACTACTGCAGGGGTCCTGAAAATCTGGCAATTGGGGTGTAACTGTATGAATATTTAACCCTGGAACGGTACCCTTATTCTCCAGAAACAGTAATGGTATCCTGGGACACTGAGTACCCCAGGACAGAAACACACCTTTGATGCATTAAAATTATGTATTACTAATAACTGCAATTACAAATGAGTGAAACTATGAAGGCTGTAAAATGAAAATAACTGTGTGAATATAATAAAAACAAAAATGTTAGCAATATTTCAATGTTCTTGTAGATATTCTTTCTTTGGTAATCATAATCATAATCACCATTTTCACTTCTCACATTCACTCCAAAACACCAATCTATGATGTTTACGCACAAAACTCTTGCATTCTGAGCACACCACAGTGGTCTTGGTGTCCTTGGATCGTGGCCAGATGGAGCACTCAATGCCCTGAGACACTGCTAAGAAGTATACACATTGACTGAAAGACAGTCTAACTCAAGTAAAAGTCACAGGAGGTGGCCGCTTTTCAGGCGTACCAACATAACGTAATCGGGGAACGAAAATTCTCTGAGGCACTAAGTGCCGCACTGTACTGTGCCAGGGTTAAATAAGTCTATTGTTGGCTGTCAAAGCGAGCTGCGTCACGCCACACCTACTAGTGTTCTGGTGCGGAATTGGGGAAATAGTTACAGCTTGCGCTGCTTACAAATTGCAGTCACATGGAGTAATTCGTGAAAAAAAGATTCCTTAAGGACCAATCTAGGGTCATTTTGAGCCTCAGAAATCAAAAAACAAAACTCAGGATTTACACTTTGGTCCAGTTTGGTGAAATGGTGTTAATTTGCATAAATAACAGACAAAGGGATCCGAAAGCCACTTTTTATTTTATTTAGCGTATGGTTTATACAGACATTATCAGTAAAATGTATACTGTATATACATATTTACAGAAGGGAAACAAAGTAATTTGTGCTTCACAACTGAATATCTAGATTTTCAATCCAGCGTACAGCATCTGGAGTTACCAACAGGAAGTCCGCTTCATCGCCGTGCTAAGCTCGAATCTTGCATTCTCTGACAATGTGATGATTAGTCTGGTGTGGAACTCCGCAGTCACAGTCTGGATTAGGTAGCTTTTTCCACTTGTGAAGTGCGTCTCTGCACCGACCATGTCCTGTTCTGATTCTGTTCAGGGCAGTCCAGGTCTTGCGTGATAGGTGGAATCCACTTGGAAATCTGGGACCTGAGAAGAAGGTATGCAGGCGCATATCTGTTGCTGCTTCCCACCGACCTTTCCATTCATCAAGAGATTTAAAATCCTTAGCATCCATGGGGGCTTCATTCATTCCATTCCTGACCATGTCGGAGACTGGAAGCAGGCTGTGGATTTTCATTTTCAGCATCCATGTCAGCAGCATCACGCAGAGTTGGATGGCGTGATTTTAGTCTTTTAAGATTCAAAAGTGGCAGGTCATTATGCACGGGTAAACTAGGATTCCTGGAGATCTTGTGAAATTCCTTCATAAGGGCATTAGACCGGCGTAGATCAGGTGGCATTATACCGGTTAGCAGTGGACGCCAATGCACTGAAGTAAATGAGATTGCGCCAGATATGGTGTGTATAACTGAAGGCCACAGCTATTAACTAAATATTAGGCCTCTCTATGAGTGTGATAGTGTTGGGGCAGAACATTGAGGTTATAGCAGCTTCGGAGGCATAGTTGGTAGCATGCTGAACCAGTGGCGGATCCAGAGGTTCACCTCGGAGGGGGCACTCTAGGATTTCAGAGTAGCTAGAGAAAATATGTAATAAAATTACTCAATATGTATTTAATCTACACACACTACTCATAACATTCAACAACCAGATTTTATAATTCTACAAGATTTTCATTATACAGTATTAAAATGGTTTATTTGTTTCAGTTTCAATAACACAACTCATTGTCATTATGTAAAAAAAAACTTTTTAATTCTACAGAATATGTAGGCCTACATTTCCACATTTTAATGCACATTACACAGTCTAATATATATTAAAACATTTGCAATCATAGTGACTATCTGAAGACAATATACAAGCCTACCGTACTACACAAATGTTACCAAATACTGTATGTACATAGTACCAGTCACTGAGTCACTAGTGACATAAATATAAATACATGAAACAATTGTATTGAATACCGATTGGGATTCTATTTGGGAACTATCCTAGACAAAATACATGCCTATTACAAAATAAGATCCAGGGCGAACCTTCGTTTACCCCCTTTAGAGAAACGTTCTAGAACTGTTTAAACATCAACATTATATCACGGTGAAGAAATAACAGACACAAGCCATTCAGCCTTTCCTCTGTCATTCGCGTTCGTAGCCATGATTTAACAAGTTGCAGGCTACTGAAAGATCTCTCTGCACTTGCACACTGTCGATGTAGCGATTATATTAACAGTGTCACCATTACACACTATGTATATGATTTGATAATAAACATTGACCACATTCATGAATGCAGGCAACACAGCAAAGATATTACTTGCAGTGCAGTTTACAGAAACAATAATTTTTATCGGCAATATCAATGTAGCAGACAACTGGTTTTTCGGGGGGGGGGGGCACTTGCCCCTGGTGCCCTCCTTTGGATCCGCCACTGTGCTGAACTGCTGTTCCCAAGATAGCGGGTTCAAACCCGGCCGAAGTCATCGGATTTTTAAGAGCGTTAAAATCCTTCAGTTTGCCTTCCTATGGAGGGAAGTAAAGCTGGCGGTCCCATGTCATAGATTTATGGCATGTAAACGATCCTTCCAAAGACTAAACTTGTGTGGAGCTAAATTTCTAGGTTAGATTCATTGTAACGCTCTATCAAAGTTCCAACGTTCACCACCAGGTATCATTGACATCTGGTAGCTAAAGTTGGAACTACTTGAAATGGAACGGAACTTGTAGTTCACCCTAGGGGTGTCCGTTTGAAGCAGCTACAGCCTCTGGCGAGCCGAACATGTCCTCGGATACTCCCGGCACTAAAAGCCATACGATAGATAGATAGATTGAAGTTTCAGCTGCAATTGAATCGGTCATTTGGAAAAGGGCACACGTTCACTGTTTTGCCAATTGCATATTTTCTCATATTCATACAGTTGAAATGTAGACGCGTTGAAGAATGCGAAAAAGACACTTCATAGACCTCAATCTACGTAAGGAAGATAGGATTTACACCCCCGATCAGTACAGTAGCCTGTCGTCAATCACCAATACATTTTCTGTGGAATGTGTGATTACTTCAGATATGAAGACATGAGATGGTGGCCTACACATTATAAAAATGAGTGTTATCAACTACTTCATTAGGAAGAAACATATTTGAAAGGACAAAATAACGTTCCACATTTCTGGGTTTAATGAATTTCAGTATATTGTGCAGCACCCGGAGTTCTAACAGTGTCTACGACTCTAAGTGGATCTCTAACCTCCCAGAATTGTCAGAAACATTTCCTTTGTCTAAGCCGAATGGACTTCGTCCCCCTTTATCAACACTACACGACTTTCAAGCCTATATTGGAAATTGTCCATTAATATTAAGGTTAACGAAATCAGAAAATTGCTACCGTATATTGGTGATGAACATATTAGTGTCTACAATGGCATCGTGAACAGCAGGCCAACTACTGACCTGGAAGCACTCCAAGAAGAGGCATTCTAATCCTCTTGCAGAGAAGCTATGTTTGAAACTTCTTGTTTTTATTTTCAATTTACATACCATCATTGACTATAATGCTACATATTGATTGAATACATACTATAATGATAGCAAACAAGAGTTTAGTGCTTTTCAGTCGGTCAACACGAATGTACCCAAAAGAGATGGGTTATGCCCTAATCCTGAAATAAATTACATGAGATTAATAAAAATTAATAAAAATAAAAATGTTTTATTAATCTCATGTAATTTATTTCAGGATTAGGGCATAACCCATCTCTTTTGGGTACATTCGTGTTGACCGACTGAAAAGCACTAAACTCTTGTTTACTAAGGCAACACTGAAAATATGGCTTCAAACACCACAATGATAGCAAAATCAAAATTAAACTGACAGTGATGAAATTGGTGAGTATAATTCCTAAGAAAATTGAATTCACTTGGAAAAGGGCGCATCTCCTAAAAACAAAATTCGAATTTTTGCCCATTAGTGATGGAATTTGAAATCCGTATTATAGGAATAGAAGGCCCTTTACTTGTTATTTGTATTACCAAAATTTAGCATTGATCGTTTAACTCATTTATAGTTTATTTAGTATTTTTGTCTCTCCTATAAAATTTACTTTTGTGGACATGTGCCCTTTTCCAAATGACTGATTCAATTAGTGTTGATGTTTCCAAAGTTTCTTTAACGTACTCTGATTCCTTTATCTTATAGTTTTGTTTCTATTCGTTGGTAAATTACATGTGCCAGTAGTTATTAATAGTTTCATTTTCATTAGGTGCCAATGACCTGGATGTTGTGTCAGTCGTACCACCACATAAGGTCTTCCTCAACAGTGATTTAAAAATAAATTATTTCTATTAGTTTGTAAGTTTGATGTGTCTGTTCAATAATAGTTTTAATTATCAGGATTAAAATAAATATATTTAGGCTACAGTATATATAATTCATCACTTTGAGTGATCACGGAGCTTAGGAGACTTCATGATCATTCCACCGGGCGAAGCTGGGTACTACCGCTAGTAGGCCTATATATAGAATAGAATGTGTGTGTTAACCTATATTATTGTGTGTCTTTAGTAGTGTGTATATTTGTAATTGGGAAGGAAGTTGAGTGGGCATAGCTATAAGCTAGGAACCATCCCAGCATTTTCCTGGTGTAGAAATTCTCATGACTGGCTTCTGAGACAGTTTTCTCATTTAGTGATTGGGCATCGTGTCATCACTTGGGTGTACCGGCATCTAGAATTTGTCTAATAATGTGATGTCTTTAGTAGTGTATACATTTGTAATTGATGCTAGAATTTGGAAGGAAGCAGCCATGGCCTTAAATTTAGAACTATCCCTGCATTTGCCTGGAGTAGAAGTGGAAAAACACTGAAAATCACTTATAGTATGACAGGTAGTATTTGAATCCACCTCTTCTCACCTTTGCCTCATATGGTGGAGTACGGTGGAGTAAATCCTATTCCAATTTTCGGACTAGAATTAATTTTCTTGGCAGAGCCGGCAACCGAATCTGGGCTTTCAGGGGTAACAGCCAAGTATACTAGTCACTACACCACATGGTGGTCTGAAACTGTTACATTTATGGTCTACCGCATGTTTATCGATGTGTAATCTCTTAGGAGTATTCGACATCATATTGGTCCGTATTGAATGATATTTCTATTTGACTAAATTACACATTTCCGTCTATACAAAATGTATACGGTAGTTAAAATTAACTTATTTCAATTTCGGGACACTTTTCGAGCTCCATAATTAGCTCTTCATCAGCCAGGTGCCTTCATAATTTAATAAAAAACACTCACGAAAAACACAAAGTTCATTAACATCTAATAATATTCATTAAAATTGACATATAATAAAACTTAGCACACCTATAGTAAAAATTAACATCGTATTATACAGGAGACATCTAATGTTTATTAATAAAATGTTGTAGTTGTTTCCTTCAGACTTCCCCGTCCCACAAACGTATAACGGCGAAGCTGTGTCATGCCCAATTTGTTGACTACCATTTGACCAACCCCAAGTCAACGACTTGTGGAATCTTCGACTTGGGTAGCCAAAGTTAAAAATACTTGAAATTGAACTTGTTAGGAGCCCTCGGGTGGGCAATCAAAAATGCCCAGTTTATGGCCATTGCCTGCGATACATATCATCAATAGTAGAGTTCAAAAGGAAATCAAGGAAGGAATTTGGATATGAATTAGAAAATTAGGTCAAGCGGCAGGAAAACCTTTCTGGAGAGTTAAATGAAGGAAAAGGAGAAATTAGTGTTCTGGATAATTCAGGGAAACTCATTGCAGATACCAAGGATGCACTGTAGTGGGGTGAGATAGCTGAAAAAAGTTTCACATCTGGCAACCAATGCACCCTTTTGGATTCAGATAGTGCATGGATAGACAAGTTACATGTAGCTGATTCCTTGATGACCAAAAAAGTACCGGTATAGAACACGTTTTCAGCTACATGTAACGGATTGCAACTTATTTAGCAAAATGCGTTGAAAAAATCAAAATAAAATAAAACTTATAAAATTTCATTTTTTTTATATTGTCAACCTAAACTATGAAATCAAATACACCGTTGGAAAGCGTGTTTTCTCCTGATTCATAATCACTAACTACATATGTAAATATCGAAAAGGAAAACTGAGTTATAACGGGGAATGTAGAAGCATGTCTCAAAATTTGGCGGCCATATTGATTACGTCACCAACATCGCTAGAGGGCCAGAAAAATTTGTGTCCCGGACATTTTAGACTTGTCTATCTATGTACTATCTGAATCCAGCGGGGTGCGTTGGTTGCCAGATGTGAAATATTTTGGCATAATTTTAAGCTATCTCACCCCACTACTGGGAAGCTGGCAAGAATACTTCCAAAACTTGCTAAATATTAATGGAGACTTATCTGGCAATGTAGCAGATTTTGAGATTATGCACGAGGAGAATGAGGAACAGGATTACAGTTGAGGAAGTAGTGAGGGTGGTAAATAAATTACAATGTCACAAAGCGGCTTGGGTGGATCAATTTTGGCCAGAAATGGTAAAGTAGAGTGGGAAAAAGGGCTGAACTGGTTGCATAGGATAATCGAATTAGCATTGGTTTCAGGAAATGTACCCTCTAACTGGACAGAAGCAGTAATCGCTCCAATTTAAAAGCAAGGCAACAGAAAAGATTGCGATATAGAGGCATTTCTTTGAGAAGTGTCCTAGGCACAGTTTACTCAGACATTGTAGAAAGGCGAGTTCGATCATTGGCCGAGAGTAATATGGATGGAAACCAGTGGAGCTTCAGACCACAACGAGAATGTCAATATCTAATTTTAGTATGCGCCAAGTTATGATGATGATGATGATGATGATAATTGTTGTTTTAAGGGACCTAACATCTAGGTTATCGGCCCCTGATGGTTTGGGTGATCGTGAAGATGAAAATGAAATTCAAACTTAAAACTAAAACTAACTACTAACCTACATACTAGAAGAAGAAATGGAAAACTAAAGGATAATAAGGCAAATAAAGGACAGGAGGAAAAGAAATGCCCTCAACCCTCGAAGAATGCGGATTGAGGTACTTGGAAGGAAGGAGAGCCATGAAAGGCAGATAGGAAAATGAAAGAGGAGAGGGTCTACCCCAAAGGTAAGGGACAAAAGGGGAAACGGACCCAGCTCAGGAATCCCTCGGTGTCGCCAATTCCCGAACTCACCAGCCGTGAGCTCCTGAGGGTGTAGCATTATCTAGGGTGCACCAAAAGTGGTGGGGCTACATACACCCGGCCTCCTTGAGGGCCTTGAGCAGAAGGCTGGAGATAACATGAAAAGAAAAAGAATGCTGCCCCCTCGCAGAAGGAGGGAATCAGAAAAGATGAGACAAGGGCCAATTAAGGCGGGAAAGGAAGAGACTCCCTAGGCCTCGGATACCCTAATACCATCGGGGTCGGAAGAGAACAAGAGTTGACCAAGTGAGGTCGACAGGAAAGAAGACAAAGAGGAGCCCAGCACAAGTAAGTGGAAGCAATGCCGGACTCAGCTGGGGCCCAGTGGTCGCCAACCCACGTCCCACTAGATGTGAGCCGCTGGGGGAGCGCCAAATTAATTTGGTTGCGTTCATGGTAGCAAACAGTTGATCAACTTTTGAAGAAAGTACGCTGTGAACGCGGTGTGTTGGAGCGCTCCCTAAACATGTTCCATGGAGCGGACGCCATTTAATGGAGCGTAGAAAATCTTCGCTCCATCCACGGAACATGTTTAAATCCAACATGGCGTAGTATGAAGTTGATTTAAAAACAAATGTAAACATTGTGGAAATTGCTCAAAATAGTTCCTAAACTGATGAATACTGAAATAATAATGAAGAACACAACATCACGGTCCCTCTATAGCCTATAAAATGACCTGCATTGTGTAAAATTCGTGATATATCTTTATTCCGATTTACGGACCGCAGTTGCGACAAATTTAACCTATGTGTGAAACAACATTACCTGATATATCGGATGTTACATCCTTTCTTTTGTTCCAAGTTTTAAAAATTATATGCATTCAGTTGTGTGGTTTCCTTTTTAGTGGCAATGTGCATTTTTTAAAGTTAAAACATCGATGTTTCAGCGGTTTTTCATCTCTTGACTGGGGTAATTTGGTCAGAAAATACGATTTTAACCTATGCTTTGGGCTAAATACTGTAGCCTACCTCGACGAATATATTATTGTGTAGGCAGTATAGAGAGAATCAAACTTCTAGGCTACCGGTACCGGTACTGTATAAAAATACCTTTCATTTGGAGCAAGCATATGCTACCGGTACTGTATAAGAAATACCTGCATTGTACTGGGTCTACCCCAAATTCTGATAGGCTAAGACCTATTGTCAAGAGTCTTGACTCAAAAATAAATTATTTCAATAGACTACCGGTACCGTAGGCTACCGGTACTTGTTGGGTTAAGGATTTGTATGCAATTGGATATAAGAATTACCGTAGGTCTGTCTGTACCTGCATTATTAGCTGATTCTTCCAATAGAAAACTGAGTGTTTGGCTGATCAGAATGTAATGACTGGGAAATACTAGTAGCCTATCAGTATTTTTCTTTTCATGGTATTATCAGACTTATCTTAACAGTTCTCTTGCTTCTTGGATGCTGTTTAGGTCTAGATTAGCCTACACATCCACATTCCTTTCAAGAATGCTGAAAAACCTAAGTTGTATGGTATTTTAAATTCCCACAGCTCATTATCAGACCACGAGACCTCCCCCCCCCCCCTCCGGCTTTCAGCTTGGACTAAATGAAGTTAATTTGGTATAAATTAAGATTTTCACTACCGGCGTTGAAATAGGAATCTCTGTTTCGCGGGCTTATAGGCCGTGTTCTAAGGACATTTTGTCGTCCTGACGTTTCGCTGAAGACTGCGTTCAGCATGTTCACAGGGTACATTAAGCGAGGTAAAACAAGTAAACAGAAGATATATAGTCAACAACCCACACATAGAGGCTACCATAGCAACGGCGTACTGGTGTATTCTTTGGAATACACGGTAAGACAGAATTAGCCTTCGCTGCTCTTTGCTTAACTTATTTCTTCCCTTTTTTCTCCAACACCAACAGTGATTTCTTACCTTTTCTTTTATTTGCGCACCTTGTGCACTCTGTTTAAAAGTTTGTTGTAGATATAACTTCCATGATCAACCTAGCGGCATCTAGCAGCTAACTGCTGAAGTTCCTCAACATCTCTATGCTCAAGACCTCAAGAGGACTTCCTTCCCAATCCAGCCACAAGATGTCACCACTATCTTCAGCTAACATCTCCATGCTCAAGAGGACTTCTACAACATGCCCTTCCACCAGGCTTCGCTATTGACGCCTACTATCAACTCCTTGAAGATTACTTTTAGTTTTATTTCTTAAGTTGGTATTTCATATGTATGTTCCTTTGTTTTTCCCCCACCCCCTTCCCTCCTTGGTACCTATGTGCTTCGTTGAGTGGTCCTCACTTGTGTGTCAAACGTTTACACGTAGAGTCGAAGCTTTACCCGAGCTTGTCTCCTCTCCTCGAGAGACATTATTCAAATCAGACGCCATGTTTGGATTTTGAAGCCAATCGTCACCAGGAACATCGCCTACTCTTCAGAAATGAGCTAAGTAAACCTTTAATGGTTTTCACCATGTTTTAATTGGTTTTAACAGCTAAATGTTTTTAATCTGATTTTATAGACAGTGTGAAATTGCTATATATGATGCAATATCTGCCTTCATAAGATCTTCTTGATTTATTTGTGGCTACTTCAGCTAGCTTTCTAAAATGAAAAAAGTACTTCTTGTACTCATTATCTGGGAATGAGTTCTCACACCGTGGGAGTCTTATTAAACCCACTGTCTATAAAAACTTAGCTTTCACCTCCGCGGGATATTCTGCCCAATTCTACTGTTCTCACAACTCTAGATTTTTTTACATCAAGTTATCCTTTTGAAAGTAATGCCGTCAAGTACTTTCCACCTAAATATGGAAACGCTTGTTCCTCACTGAGGAATTTATGCTGAAAATACCTCTAATCAGCATAATTTGTCTTCCTTCGTTGGAAATTGTCCGCTGCATTCAACTACAATCTATAAACGTCACAACGCAATAAACTTTCTCAAACTAAAATTCAACTAGTGATCTCCACAATTGCAATAACTTTTCGTCTTATAAACTTTCCGTGTTGCAATAGTGAACTTTTGAACGGACTACAGTGCATAACAGTGCCCGTTCAACAACCATCCGTGTCACGTTCGAACGAAAGCAATAAATACGGCCATAAACTTTCTCCTAAAGTTCCTATTTCCTTTTCCTAAACACCTTACTAACTTTATCTAATTAAGCTTTAAATTTAAGTCAACTGATGTACCTAGCTGTTTAAACTACAACTTATGTCAATTTCTAAGAGGCCTCGCTTGCTATCAAGTGCCCTCCCAACTTAGTTTCATATTTAACGAATTCACTTCTGCTTATCTGTGGCAAGTCCACATTATAATTCTTTCCCTCTTCAATTGGGGAATTCTAATTTCTACTCATAAGTGAGTTTTCTAACTCTCCTTTTCCAGGTTTCACGAAAGGGTACTGGCCCCATTTTCTCGTGATCCATGTTTAAAAGTTATAGAAACTTCTTCTTATTTTCTCTCTCTTTGTTATAATTTCGGATTGTTATTTGTTCATACTTTTAGAACTTCCATATAGGAATTCTCAAAGTACATATATCGTACCTGATTTATTGTTAAAGTTTTAATTGCGCTAATTGTTGTTAAACTCTAAATTTGTTAATCTCAGCACTATTTTAAAATCTTATGCAGATTTGGTGCTTACAAGAGGTTTCAAACCAAATTTTGTTAATTGCCTATTGCAAACTTCAACAATTTTAGAGGTCTGAGACCTCAAAGGTTTAAAAATCAAATTATACCTTTTATATTTGTTAAATTTATCATATTTCTACGCATTGTTAAATAAATCAAACTACATCCTTTTGCTTCATCATTTTCTATAAAATAACGATTAGGCCGGATCCTACTTCCCCTGACTCTACCCAAAATCTCATGCTCGCGTTAAGAAAATCAAGCATCAAATTAAAAAAGGTTCCAATATTTGTTGCATTTGAACAAAAACTCTCCACAAAAACTTTTTCAAAGTCGCTCTTAGCTTTTTTAGCTAATTCTAACTAGCCAGTAAGGCAAGTATAGCTAGCTCCACCAGCTTCCTGCTTGTTGAGATTTTCTCTATAACTTATGGTTGGTTTACCAAATTTAAGTTTTTCTTCTTGTCTAAACTTTTAGTCGGCGCTTTGCTGGGTAAAAGCTTAGCCTTTCTTGAATGCAACCATTGGTGTTCTTACCAAAATTTAAAACCAAAAATTTTCAAAGCAAACAAATTGTTCCCAAAAGCACTATAATTGCTTCATCGCTACACTTCCTGGAAACATTCGATCGCTCCTTGGAAATTTTACAATTCCAAGAACTAAAAACATCACGGCGAATTCAAATTATTTGCGCCTTTCAAAACCTTTGATTAAACCTGACTCATTTGAAAGGATATACTGTAAATTTGTCATTCTTTGTCTTGCAGACTACCACCCTTCCCCATAGTAGTCAAATATAGGCTTGGAAGGGAAAGTACTTTCGTTGCTTGCTTACAAATAATAGCCCAAGCTCCTGCCGCATCTCCCGTTAGCTGCGTCCAGGTTCCTACCCACTTTAGGTGCTTCACGGGCTTTGCGGTGACACTTGTCACTGAATACTTGCTCAAATTCATTTTGTTTGGTGTTGGACTCTCGTCCTATTTACCCACACTTGTTCTTCAGTCCGAAACCCACTTCCCTTTCCTTTTCTCTTCATCTTCCCTGGGGGTGGTGTATTCTTTGGAATACACGGTAAGACAGAGGTAGCCTTCGCTGCTCTTTGCTTAACTTATTTCTTCCCTTTTTTCTCAAACACCAACAGTGATTTCTTACCTTTTCTTTTATTTGCGCACCTTGTGCGCTCTGTTTAAAAGTTTGTTGTAGATATAACTTCCATGATCAACCTAGCGGCATCTAGCAGCTAACTGCTGAAGTTCCTCAACATCTCTATGCTCAAGAGGACTTCCTTCCCAATCCAGCCACAAGATGTCACCACTATCTTCAGCTAACATCTCCATGCTCAAGAGGACTTCTACAACATGCCCTTCCACCAGGCTTCGCTATTGACGCCTACTATCAACTCCTTGAAGATTACTTTTAGTTTTATTTCTAAAGTTGGTATTTCATATGTATGTTCCTTTGTTTTTCCCCCACCCCTTCCCTCATTGGTACCTCTGTGCTTCGTTGTGCGGTCCCCACTTGTGTGTTAGTCCTCAAATCTCACAGTCGGAGCCTTACTAAGGCTCGTCTCCTGTTCATGTGAGACATGTTTTAAATATCTACGCCATGATGTGGATTTAAGCTAACGGTCGCCAGGATCGCCTACTCTTCAGATATGAGCTAAGTACTAATGACCTCGTAGTTCCGCCCCTTAAAACAACAATAACTAACTACTAACTAATCTTAAAAGTTTTTACATGGTTTTAATGGTTTTTAAATAAGATTTTGTAGACAGTGTGCGGTATTGCTATGAACAACATAATAACCGCCTTCGAGGGACTTTTCTAGTCATGCTCCATCCATCTAAGCTGACTTTCCAACTTGGAAAATTAGTGCTTCCTGCACAAATTAATTGGGAATGATTTCTCTCACCGTGGGAGATGTATTATACTTACGCTCTATAAAAACTTAGCTCTTTTCCTCCGCGGGATGTTCTGCCCAATTCTACTGTTATCACAACTCTAGAACTTTCTACATCAATTTATCTTTCTACAAGTAAAACAGTCAAGTACTTTCCACCTAAATATGGGAATGCTTGTTCCTCACTGAGGAATTTATGTTGAAAATACTTCTAATCAGCATATAATTTGTCTTCCTTCGAATGGAAATTATCCGCTGACTACAATCTATAAACGTCAAAACGCAATAAACTTTCCCAATCTAAAATTTAACTAGTGATCTCCACAACTGCAATAACTTTTCGTCTCATAAACTTTCCATGTTGCAATAGTGTACTATTATGTATCTAGTTTATGTCCTCTATGGAACTTGGGCGGAGTGTATATACGCTTTTACTCTTTGACGATGTTAGTTGTAATTGCTCAATGTGTTAAGATGTAGATTGAGATGTGTGTGCATATTAAAGTGATATAATGTGCTTTATTCAAAACATAATAGCTATAATGTGCTTTATTACGAACATAATAGTTGGCGACGAGGAATTGGGACTTGATTCACCGGTACAGATATAGCCTAAATCAATGAAGTATGGTATTTACATCAGGTCTGTTTGAACGGCCACGTGAGTAAAATCAAGAATGAGGCAAATCGACATGAAATTTACACAGAGTACTTGTTAACGATCCTAAGCAAGTCATCGTATATTCAGCTGCGTGTGCCTGCATGCCACATATTCAAAATACCGTAATATTTATCGCAGTTCGAACTTTGAGGTTATGCAAAGTTTTTTTTTAAATCTCAAGCCCAGAACAATATTCGGTCATCGATCACTACCCAGTGTGTTTTAAATCGGTTATCTTGAAACATTTTATTATATTTGAACTGTGATTTTTAAAATTATTTCCACGTTCCGTCAAGTTGGGCGCAAATCAGTTTCAATAATTACTGAACATTTTTACCGATTCTCAAGAGAAGTTACTTGAAAGGTATCAAGCTCACCAGTCCGTCACAACCCCACAAGCCACTAATGTCACACCGTTTGAAATTTTTGATACTGAAAAGGAAAAATGTGTGTCGTATTTAGAACGTTTTGAGAATTACGCAAACTTCAACAATGCCACTGAATCAACAAAGAAAGCTCAACTCTTGTGTACATCAATAGGGACAATTCATTATAATAATCTCTCAGCATTTTTAGGCCCCGATAAACCAATCAAGTCTCTCGGTTATAATGACCTAGTAAAACATTTCAAGCAAATACTGTCACCTCAAGTCTCAACCGTGGTTTCCCAACACTATTGTTTGAACGTCAATCAAAAAGAAAGTCAAAATATTGCAGGATTTGTTGCCACTCTCAGAAGCCACTTACTCGACTGTGACTTTTATATTCAGTTTACGTGTGACACCAGAATTTCAATCGCGGATGTTTTTCTTCGTGCACAATTTATACGTGGCTTGCGAGATAATTGGATCAGAGAGAAACTTCTTCAGTCTAATGACACGAAATTTGATGATCTCCTGAAGAGGGCTATAGCCTTGGAAGAATCACGGTATGAGAGTAATCAGCTGTCAAAACAGTTCACGGCACCGTCAGACACTGTAGAGGACACAAACAAAGTAACAAAAGCCACAGGTTCATATAATGACCGAAGTATGAATCAATATGGCAGTGATACTCAGTCACGTTTTGTTCAACAGCCTAGCCCAGGCTCTCACTCACGTTCACAGTCCAGGAGCCGCCGTAGTTCTGTCAATTATAGAGCACTAGGTATTGATGGATTATGCCTGAATTGTGGAAATTCAAACCACAGGTCAAGAGATTGTCGCACAAACAGAAACTCTCTCTCTTAAATGTAGGTCATGTAGGAAAGTGGGACATGTTGCAAAAGTTTGTATCACTACACTTCTTCAACAGTCAAATACACACAACATTGCAACCGAGAACATAAATGAAAACTTGCATGACCACCCCGAAACCAATTTCGGGATAGGACAACTGGAATGCATCGAAGATCTCTTTGACGTAGGGCAAGAATCGGATAAATATTTAATCACTGTTAAACTCAACAATAAATCACAAAGATTTGAAGTCGACACGGGAGCAAAATATTCACTCATCCCAGAGAACGAATGTTCAACCTTGGGTCTTGGTTTGCCATTGCAGCCAACAAATGTCTGTTTTCGATCCTATTCTGATCATGTTATCAAACCCAGAGGAAAAATTGTTGTCACAGTATCATACAAAGGAACAGAAATTGTTGCAGATCTATTTGTAGTTCCGCAAGGCTATGCCGCATTGCTTGGTCGTGTTTGGATCAGGGGCCTCGGCCTTGATCTGAAGGAAATTGACAATGACACAAATCAATCACTTCACACTGAATCTTTCAACTCAGTGCAGTCAATTCAGGATATTTTACATCAGTATAGTACAATCTTTGAATAAAAAATTGGATGCGTTCCCAATATTGAAGTAAAACTGCAACTCAGAGAGGGGGTGAAACCTGTCTTCAATCGTGAACGTGATGTCCCTTTTGCTCTTCGGGAACGCGTTGAAAAGGAACTCGCTTCATTGGAATCAGAAGGAGTTATTTCTCCCACAGCTTTAAGTGATTGGGGATCGCCTCTTGTTGTTATCCCAAAACCGGATGGGGGAGTTAGGTTATGTGTCGACTACAAATGTGGAGTGAATTCAAGGTTGATTTCTGCAAACCATCCCATAAGACCAGTTAATGATGTTCTACATAGTCTTAGAAACTCAAAATTTTTCTGCAAGTTAGACTTATACAAGGCATATCTACATCTGAAGGTTGATGAAGAAGGTAGTATGATTCAAACTATATCCACTCACAAAGGAACCTTCAGGATTCACCGACTGAGTTTTGGCATCAAAACTGCCCCCTCAGAATTTAATAGGATATTATCACAGATCCCTCATGGTCTTCCAAAAGCTGAAGCTTATTTTGACGACATCATAATACATGGTACTGCGAAGGAGGAGTGCACCAAGAACTTAATAGCCTGTCTAGAACGGCTTTCAAAAAATAATCTGCATTTGAACAAAATCAAATGCTCGTTTTTGAAGGAAAGCATAGACTACCTTGGGCATATTGTATCGGGGCGTGGTGGCTCAGCGGTCTAGCTGTATGCCTCTCACCAAGGCGGTCCGGGTTCGATTCCCGGTCAATGCATGTGAGATTTTCGAAGTGAAATGCCATGTCCTGTGGTTCGGATTCCACGTAAAAAGGAGGTCCCGTGGCTCATGATCTCTAGATTAACGGTCACGTTAAACTGCAAGCTTCCTTTTTTGCATATTGTATCGTATAATAAGATCCGCAAGTCACCAGAGAAAGTTCAAGCTGTGTCACAAATGCCACTTCCTAAAAACATTGAAGAAGTGAGACGCTTCCTTGGAATGGTGACTTATTATGCAAAGTTTATTCCTAATTTTTCAACGAAGTCCCACCCATTACGGCAGTTATTGCGGAAAGGTGAACGGTTTCTCTGGTCTGCAGCCTGTAAAGCAGCGTTCTTGAATCTCAAGTCCGAGTTATGTAGTGAATCCATCACTGCCTATCATCTTGTCAACTGATGCCAGTCCTACTGGTGTTGGAGCAGTATTAAGTCATGAGATGGATGGCCAAGAAAGACCCATCGCCTATGCATCTCGTGCCCTAACACCTGCAGAATGTAATTACAGTCAGCTTGACCGGGAAGCGCTCGCAATAATATTCGCCACAACACACTTCTACAACTATATTTTTGCAATAAATTTCATTCTTGTGACGGTCAATGAATCTCTGTCTCGTATTTTTCATCAGAACAAGGGCCTGCCACAAATGACATCCGCAAGGCTCCTAAGATATGCATCGATTCTCTCCGGGTGAAAAAGGGAAAGATAACGAAAATGTTGATTGCCTATCCCGAGCCCCTGCTGCATCTACCTCGCCAAACATTGAAACACCAATAAATGCAAAAGTTTCACAACTCTATGCTGAAACGATTCTTCAAGTGTCAAGTGAAGCCATTACGTACGAAACTATCCGTGAAGAGACTATGTTAGACCCAGAACTTAGGGCCACCCTGCAACGTCTTCAAACGCAATCCTTGGATGAGCCATATACAGTTGAAAATGGTATTCTATTCCGTCAAGACCGAATCGTTATCCCAAAGAAACTACAAAGAAAATTTTTGGATGAGTTACATTCAACACACCTCAGCATTGTGAAAACAAAACAGTTAGCAAGACGATATGTCTACTGGCCGCAATTAGACAAAGACATTGAGAAGCTCATCAAATCTTGTGAAGGGTGCGCGCAGACTCGTTCAAATCCACCAAAAGCGCCAATACACCCTTGGGATGAACCAGAAGAAAATTGGGAACGCATACACTTTGACTATGCGGGACCGTTTGATAACCACCATTTCTTGATGTGTGTTGACGCGAAATTCAAGTGGGTCGAAGTCCGAATAGTGAAAGACGCTCCATCCACTGCAACTACTATCAGTCTGCTTGACAATATCTTTACCGTACATGGGTACCCGAATGTCCTTGTGTCAGATAATGCCACTATCTTCACGAGTGATGTATTCAGATCCTATTGCAAGGAGAGAGGGATTTTTCAGAAATATATTGCACCAGGACACCCAGCAACCAATGGGATAGCCGATAGAAACATCCAAACTTTGAAGAGACGACTTCGTGCTGCTGTAAATGACCCGGCACCATTATCGACTAAGTTACAGAACATCTTGTTTCAATACAGAGCAACGCCATTGGCATGTGGACAGTCTCCAGTTGAACTATATTTGAAACGTCGGCTACGAATCCGGTTGGATGCTCTACTTCCAAACCAAAAGAGCTTGACTACATCCAGTTTCTCACCCCCTGTTGGCTCTTTCAAAGTGGGGGAGAGAGTGCAAGTCCGGATTCACCAGAAAAACCGTGATATTTGGCAGTTTGGTGTTATACAAACTAAACTCGGCCAGCGCCACTATGATGTGAAATTGGATTCGGGACGAATTTTAAAGCGGCATGTTGACCAGTTATTATCGACTCTCGTGCCAAAGAAAGATAAGCATGTCACTTTTGCTCCAACAAATCCTCCAGTGTTTGGTGTTCCAAATATACCAACAACAACCCAGCCAAGACAAGAGAATGATGATATACCTCCTGCAACCCACACTTCAGATGATACAAGGCAGACCATCCTGCAACCAGATGAACGCCCTGATCGAAACAGCCTTCCACCACCTGCTGATAATTATTTAAGAAGATCAGTCAGAGACAGGCGACCTCCTCAGTATCTGCAAGACTATGTGCCAAAATGAATATGAATAGTTCCTTTTATTTGTTTTTTTTATATAAGTGGGGGAGACTATTATGTATCTAGTTTATGTCCTCTATGGAACTTGGGCGGAGTGTATATACGCTTTTACTCTTTGACGATGTTAGTTGTAATTGCTCAATGTGTTAAGATGTAGATTGAGATGTGTGTGCATATTAAAGTGATATAATGTGCTTTATTCAAAACATAATAGCTATAATGTGCTTTATTACGAGCATAATATGAACTTTTCAACAGACTACAGTGTATAAGAGTACCAGTTCAACCACCATTCGTGTCGCGTTCAAGCGAAAGCAATAAATATGGCCAAGACTTTCTCCTAATCCTCCTATTTCCTCCTCTCAAACTCCTTACTAACATATGATAATAATTGTAAAATTGAGGTTCTTTTCAATGAGATGACACTCTATAGAAGTGCCCTCCCATCTTTGTACTGTTTTCCATCGTAATTTCTGTATTATTATTATTAATCGTATGGCAATTACACATCACTTTTTGGAACACAAAGAAAATATAACCATAATTTACAAATTTACAGACATATTGTTTACATAGTTTAACACATTTGCTGTAGAAAACAAAAAGTCAAAGTGGTTTCCAGGATATAAGTTCTGAGGGCACTCTTCAACTATATGCTTGATGGTCTGACACTGGAAGCCACGCGTGCACTCTGGAGAGGTGATCTTTCCCCATTTGTATAGTAGATCACCAAATCTCCCATGGTTGGTGCGTATCCTGTTCAGTGTACACCATGTCCTACGGGGCAGATCAAGTTCCCATGGATTGTTGTTACTATGGAGAAAACTATGTAGCTCTGGTGGAGTGTTTGTGTACCAATTTTCTGCCCAGGCTTCATGAAGATTGAAGTTATGGTCTGCCAGGTTGTTGGCTGTTCTGATTGCAGGATGTCTGGAGCGGAGTCTATTGATTTGGATTGCAGGTATGTCCTCATGGATTGGCAGCTGTTGGTTGTTGCAGATTTTGTTAAATTCTCTCAGGAGGATATTCTTTCTTCTCAGCGTAGGAGGTGGAATACGGCTCAGGACAGGTAGCCAGAAAACTGGTGTGGACTAGATTGTACCAGTAATTATCCGCATAGTTTGGTTTAGTTGAACATCTACTAGCTTCGTGTGACTACTCTTTAGCCAAACAGGGCTGCAATATTCTGCTGCTGAGTATACAAGACCTAGGGCAGTTGATCGGAGGGTAGACGCAGTGGAACCCCATGTTGTACCACACAGTTTTTGTAGGATGTTATTTCTTGACCTCAATTTGGCTGCAGTGTTTGTTAGATGTTGTTTAAATGACAGTGTTCTGTCAAGTGTCACTCCAAGGTACTTTGGGTATTTGTTATGAATCACACGTTTTCCATCAAAATATATGTTTAGTTCATGGTTGGCTAGGATGTTGCTCAGATGAAAGCACGTGGATTCAATTTTATTAGGGTTCGGTTGAAGTCCCCATTCACGGAAGTATTGAATCATTGCCCATAAGTCCTTCGTTAATATTTCTTCAGTGGCCTCGATTTGTTTGTGTTGAGTTGCTAACACCCAATCATCAGCATAGCCGAACTTCCTGGACTGGGTGTCTGGCATATCTGCTATATAGAGACTGAATAATAGCGGAGCTAGGACTGAGCCTTGGGGTAGTCCGTTGTTAAGAGTCTTCTGGTCACTAACGGCATTCCCTATGGTTACCTGGAAAGGTCTATCAGTCAGCATGTTGTTCAGGAGTCTTGCTGTTCTTCTGCAGGGTATGACACGGAGAAACTTATTAACAATGCCCTGTCTCCACACAGTATCATAGGCGGAGGATAAATCAATAAATACAGCAGAGGTCTTTTGCTGTTTCTGGAATCCTGCCTCTATATAAGATGTAAATGAAAGAACTTGATCCACACAGCTTCGGTTTGGACGAAATCCAGCCTCTTCAACAGGAATCTTTTCATGTAATTCATTATGTATTCTGTTATACAGCAGCCTCTCAAGTAGTTTGTACATCATGTTCAGAAGAGAAATAGGACGATAACTTTGGGCTTCGTTATTGGGTTTACCTGGTTTCAAGATACCAATGATCTTCGTCTGTTTCATTAGTCGAGGAATGGACCCTGTTTGTAAAATATTGGTGAAAAACTGGGCTAGCCATCTTTTAGCATACTCACCACAGTGCAGAAGGAATTCTGGGTGTATGCCATCAAGACCTGGGGCTTTACCTGATTTAATGTCTTTTAGAGCTGACGATATCTCTTCAGGGCTGAAAGGTATAGAATAAGAGATATTATCTGGGCATTCTGATAACATGGTTCGCAGTTCTCGTTTTACTTGAATGGCATGAGGCCGGGAGATAGATGGCTTAGATATTGAGACAATGTGAGCAGCAACTTTGTTTGGTTTTATTAAGTTGTTATTTCGTGTTGTTCGATTTCCACCTCCTGTATAATTTCCACCTTATGTATAATCTGTGTCTAGTACACACCTTAAATCATATTGTTTTTCCTCTTTTATTAGGGAATTCAATTATTTCTACTCAGAAGTGAGTTTTCTAACTTTCCTTTTTCCAGGTTTCATGAAAGGGTAACTGGCCCAATTTTTCTCGTGATCCCTGCTTCAATACAAGAAATTATAGAAACTTCTCCTTAATTCTCTCTTTTCTTGTTATAATTTCAAATTTAATATTTGTTCTTACTTTAAGATTTCCACATAGGAATTCTCAAAGTGCATATATTGTACCTGATTCTCTGTCATAGCTTTAATTATTTATAATCCTCGTTATAAACTTTAAAGTTTGTCTATTTTAGCACAACTTTTAAAATCTTATTCAGATTTGTGCTCGAAGCAAGTTTTAAACTTGCATCCCCTTTAACATCGTTAAAAAATTTACAATTTGTTAGCATTAAGTCTCAGACTTTTGTATGTTAAAATTGTTCATTGTTATTAATTGGAATCTTAATCAGCTTTATATGGTTTGTTACGTCAACTCTAAGTATTGTTAAATAAATTAAATTCCATTTTTTTCGTTTTATAAATTCCTAGAGAACTCTTCCTTGGCTTATGCTCTCTTTAAGAAAATAACTTAAAAAAGTAATTAAAGTTTCGCTACTTGTTGCATTTAACTTGATACTTCAAAAATCTTGTTTAAAGCTCTTTTTAATTTTCATAACTAATTCTAATAAGCCATCGAGGCGAGCATAGCTAGCTCAGCAAGCTTCCTGCTCGTCGAGATTTTCTCTATAACTCATGGTTTGTTTTCCAAATTCATAGTTTTCCTCTGGTTTGAACTTTTAATCGGCACTCCGCTGGTTACAAGCTCAACTTATCCTACGTGCAACAATTGGCATTCTTCCAACTCAGCAAGAAGAAATAAAATCCTAACTAAAAGCATTCATATTGCTTCATCGCTTCCCTTTCTGGGAGTATTTGTTTGGCCTACCGGAGATTCAACAGTACCCAAAATTAAAGTTATCACGGCCAATTCAAATTATTTGCGCCTTTCAAAACCTTCGATTAAACCTGACTCCTTTTTTTCTTTGTCTTGCCAGACTACCACCCTTCCCCATAGTAGTCAAATATATGCTTGGAAGGGAAAGCACTATCGTTGCTTGCAAATAGTACAAGCTACAGCCGCATTTCCCGTTAGCTGCGTCCAGGTCCATACCCACTTTAGATGCTTCACGGGCTTTGCGGTGACACTCGTCACTGAATACTTGCTCAAATTCATTTTGTTTGGTGTTGGACTCTCGTCCTATTTACCCACACTTGTTCCTCGGTCCGAAACCCACTTCCCTTTTCTTTTCTCTTAATCTTCCCTTGGGGGTAGTGTTTAACTCTGGCCAAAACCTACCCGGGGAGTAGTGTTTAACCCTGGCCAAATCCTGCCCAAACTTTGGAGCCGAAACCGGGGAGAGTCCATTTGTCAATATTTTGCAAATCATTAATATTACTTTGAAATTTTCAGCTATATCTTCACCAGGCAAAGATTGTGAGGGGGAAGAGATCGCTCCTCTCTCCTTTGGTGTGTCCCTTTCTTTCAACTTGTTTGCTGCTGCCAGTCTGACAGCATTTCCAAGGTTCCACAGTTTCGTAAGTCATACACTAATTTACCTATTTCGCCATGTCTCCTACAGAAAAAGACAAGGATGGTAGGGATGAAAAACTTACTTCCAAACGAGCTTCTTATAAAGGGCAAATCACCAGATTCAGAAAATACATCAAAGAGCTAGATCCTTCACAAGCTCAACTAGATTTGTTAAAACATCGCGTAAAGGATTTTGAACGTTCTTATGAAAATTATTGCAATATCCAAACTGAAATCGAAACTTGTATGCTCAATCAAACTGATGATCGAGTAGAAGTAGAAAACCAATATTACGAAGACATAGGTTCTGCCTTTAAAATAATACGCCAACTCGAAGAAGAACAGAAAAGGACGGTTCTGTTCTTGGCTCCCTTCACGAACAACAAACCTATTTTCGTGAGGGTACTCACAAGCCCACACCAATTCTACCTAAGATTAATTTGCCCCACTTCTCTGGAGACGAATCTATTTGGGATTCTTTCTATGAACTTTTTTGTTCCCTTGTTCATGACAATGAAGACATTCAAATCATTTACAAGGTTCATTATTTGCGATCTATTCTCCGCGGTCAAGCCCTGCAGTTGGTTGAAGCACTCCCATTAAGTGCTGAAAACTACCCCCATTGCCTTTATCCTGTTGAAAGAAAGATACGGTAATTTACAGTTACGTATTCAACGCCACATGAAGGCTCTATTCAATTTACCTGCGTCACACAATGACGTTACTAGTTTGCGTACTCTTATTGATACGACACAACTTCAGGTAGAAGCTTTGTCCCAATTAGATCAACCCACTGACCACTGGGACACTTTCCTAACACATTTAGTGGTTTCTAAAGTCGATGTTGCTACCCTCAAAGCTTGGGAAATTGAACTTTCCAAAGACGACGATTACTCTCACGAGCATTTAGTCACCTTCATAAATGCTAGATGCCAACTCTTAACTGCTTTAGCTAAACAAAGTGAACCCTCATCCTCTAGTTCTAAATTTTGGATAATTGTCCCTTAAATCTAAAAGCGAACGCTCAGCGTCTAGTAACCAAAACCCCTGGTCCAGCTCGTCTAAACTCAAGTCAAACGCCACTGTTTACCTAACTAGGTCTAGTGAACGCCGTATTGCTAGTTCTCTCGCTTTAAACACTCAATGTGAACCCCGTAAGAGTAAACTCTTACCATTAAAGTGCATACTTTGCAAAGATTTCCACGCCTTATAGCTATGTAAATCCTTTAAAGAACTGTCAGTCGACGACAGAAGAAAATTAGTTTCCCAGAATAAACATTGCTTCAACTGACTTTCACCCAAGTATTCAGCTTCTAATTGTAAGTCTTCTAGACTTTGTTTTCATTGTGAAAAACCTCATCACACTCTACTGCATCGTCATGACCAATCACAGTCATCAACAGCATCCACATCCCAGAAAAGTGATGATACCAGCAATTCTAGTGCTTCATCTTACATTCAAAATGCCAAGTCCTTACGTGGTGCCCAAGTACTATTGTCCACTGTCCAAATCGAAGTCCAGGATCATTTTGGCAACTGGGTCCGTGCACGCGGTCTTCTTGATTCGGCGGCAACCCATGATTTCGTTTCTAATTCATTAATCAAAAAGCTAGGCCTACCTGTAAACCCTACTTCTATTAATGTATCAGGTATCAAGAGCTTAAAATCACAAGCTTTACAGTTTTCTAAACTAACCATAAGAGACACTTGTCACAGAAATAATTTTCTAAAACGTAATTGCCTCATCCTCAACAGTATCGGAGAGGATACTCCTAGTCACTCCGTCGATATCTCAGGTCTGAATATTCCTTCTCATTTAAGATTAGCTGATCCTCTGTTCAATATACAGGGCCCCATTGACATACTCTTTAGTGCCAATGTTTTTTTGGAATTGTCTTCATAAGCAAATTCGTAAGCTATCTTCAAACGTGGTCGCCAGAGACACTAATTTTGGTTGGATTGTTACTGGTCAACTTCCTCATTTTTCCCCCCAACCCGTATCGCAATGTTATTTCGCTAGTACCGATTTGGAACAGTTCTTGAGGCTTGAAAGCGTTGATTCTCCTAACGTAACCTCTTCAGAAAACGAATTCTGTGAGCAACTTTTCATGAACACCACC
This sequence comes from Meconema thalassinum, assembly GCA_946902985.2. Classification (NCBI taxonomy): domain Eukaryota; kingdom Metazoa; phylum Arthropoda; class Insecta; order Orthoptera; family Tettigoniidae; genus Meconema; species Meconema thalassinum. The sequence continues at coordinate 1,218,414,660 of OX336388.2, forward strand.
ACTCGTTCTCCTGAAGGCCGGTTCATTGTTCAGATGCCAAGATTACTCAATCCCCACAAACTTATCAATTCTCAACCTAAAGCTCGAAAAGCTCTCTTTGCTATCGAGAGCAAATTCAAGAAAGAACCCCTCGTTAAACAACAGTACACTGATTTCATGGACGAATACGAAAGCTTAGATCACATGGAAGTTGTCAGCAAATCTGATGACAAATTGCACCCCCCCCCCCAATTGAAACGGTTTTCTTAAATCATCATCCCGTGTGGAAAACTCCTCTTGTAAAGGATAAAATCCGAGTCGTTTTTAATGGGTCATCACCTGACGTTAATGGCAACAGTCGTAACGATACTCTTTACTCTGGTCCCGCTATTCAGTCAGATTTATCTGCTATACTCTTAAATTTTCGATGATTTCCCATAGCTGTTATAGCGGACATCAAACAGATGCACCGTCAGGTTTTAATTCAGCCCGAACAACAAGATCTCCAAAGAATCTTGTGGCGCGACGAAATCAGCAAGCCCATTAAAATATTTCGCTTAAAGACGGTCACTTATGGCTTAAAACCATCCGCTTACCTTGCTATCCGATCCCTACATATGTTAGCCTCTCAAGATGGTCATTTATTTGATTCTAAAGCTTCTGAAGCCCTAACTACATCTTTTTATGTAGACGATTATCTCCTGTCCTTCCTGACACTTGAGGAAGCTTCTTTCGTGTCACTAGAACTTCAGGCTTTGTTAAAGAATGTAGGATTCCCACTTCATAAGTGGAATTCCAACTCCCATGGGTTTCTTGCCCAGTTTCCCATAGAAGATGTAGACCCCTCTTCGGTCAAAATCTGCGGAGATTCTGAATCCATAAAAACTCATAGAGTTCACTGGTGCACTCGCACTGATACTCCCATCTACGAAGTCTCGCTTTCCAAAGAGCTCCCCAAACAAAAAGGCAAATTCTCTCTGAAATTGCAAATTTTTTGATCCGCTTCAATTCCTTGCTCCAGTTATTGTTATAGCCAAACTTTTCATGCAAGAGCTATGGTCGCTCAAATGTGAATGGGACGAAACTGATCTCCCTTTCTTTTCTTAATAGATGGCTTTCCTTTCGATGTAGTTCACTTGATCTTTCTCTTATTGAAATTCCGAGAAATTTAATTAATGCTCCTCCTAATACACCTTTCTTTCTTCATGTGTTTGCCGACAGCTCCGAGAAAGCCTACGGTTGCTGTGCATATTTGGTTTATCGCAATTCACTAAATGAATCCTCATTTTCTAACCTTATTTGTGCTAAATCTAAAGTTGCTCCTCTTAAAACTATTACCTTGCCTAGGCTTGAACTGTGTGCTGCACTCATGGCCGCTGAACTTGCGAAAACACTGCAGAAAGTCTTAAAAGGCGAATTTTCGCAAGCTTATTTGTGGAGCGATTCCATGATTACTCTTTCTTGGATCGCGAAGAACCCCACCCACTGGCACACCTTTGTTGCAAACAGAGTTTCTAGAATTCGAACTCTTTCCTCTGGATGTCAATGGAAACATGTGCCCAGCGCTGATAACCCCGCTGACATCATCTCAAGTGGTTGTTTACCCTCTCAATTGGCAGCATCTCAGTTGTACTGGTATGGGCCCCCGTGGTTAATTGAAGATTCTTCTTGTTGTTCTTCAAAACCTCCAGTCACAAACTCCAACTTGCCTGACGCTAATGTATCTAAATCTACTGCTTCGTGTCTTGTTTCCAACGCTTCGTTTCCCTTGTTGGCACGATATTCTTCTTTTCATAAACTGATTCGAATTTTTGCCTATCTACTCAGATGGAAATATCTTGTTGTTGATCAACCTGCTCTTCCTAAACCGCATCTAATCAATCACGAAAAAATCTCGCTATTATTAAAGTTTTGCAGCTAACATAGCAAGAGGCCTTTTCTTCTGAATTGTCTTTCCTCTTAGCTAACAAAGATCTTCCTAAATCTAGTCGTCTTCGCGCTTTAGCCCCTTTCCTTTATGACAACGGGTTACTCAGGGTAGGTGGTAGGCTTTCGAATTCTTCACTTTCTGAAGACAAAAAGCATCCTGTTATTTTGCCTTCTAAGCATCACGTAACTTTCTTAATCATACGTGCCTTCCATTATCGCAACCTGCACGTTGGCACACGCACACTGCTTTGCTTTTTAAGGGAAAAGTACTGGATAATAAATGGAGTTCATGAAGTTTCTTGTGTAATTCACAAATGCATTCCTTGCTTCAAAGCGAAACCTAAAGTTAATACTCAATTAATGAGCGATCTACCCTCTTTCCGCTCTTCTCCTATACGTCCTTTTGCTTTAACTGGTGTGGATTATATGGGTCCATTTCAATATCAATGCAATTCCCCTGAAGCTAAACGCAAATTGTTCGGAAAACTCTATGTTTCTCTTTTCATTTGCATGGTTACTGGCGCGATTCATCTGGAACTAGTAACAAATGCCTATACTTCTTACTTTTTGTCAGCCGTATCTCGCTTCACTGCTAGGCGTGGCGTTCCCTCTGAGATGTTCTCCGATAACGCCTCCACTTTTCAAGGCGCAGCTTCCTTGTGGAAGAACGTTCTTACATCTTCTCCTGCCATGGAACAGATTACTAATTTTTCCTACTCAAAGGGTTTCAAATGGCGGTTTATACCTCCCTACGCCCCTCATCACGGTAGTAGGTGGGAATCCTGTGTCAAGCTGACCAAACGTCATCTAAAAAAGATGTTAGGTAATCGCATCCTAACTTATGAGTAATTTAACTCTCTGTCTATTTTGATTGAAGGTGTTGTTAATACTCGTCCTTTGACACCGCTTTCTACTGACCCTGATGATCCGCTTCCATTGACACCTGGTCACTTTCTCTTTCCTTCCCTCCTCCCCTTCCCAACTCTTATAGAGATTCTAACTTGCCTATTGTTCGGCGTAAACTTGAAGCTCTTCGCATTTCTTTCTGGAAGAGGTGGAAACTGGAATACTTAACTTCCTTGCAATGGAGACAGAAGTGGCTTCTTTCAAACCCTGACATTAAAGTGGGGGACTTGGTCCTTGTTAAAGAAGCTTCCCCTCCCTTGGTCTGGATCTCCGGTAGAGTGACCGAGTGTTATCCGGGAAGGGATGGGATAGTCAGGGTGGCTAGGATCTTGACCACAATTGGGCATATTACAAGGCTCCTGTCTTTAATTGCCCCCCTACCTTTAAATCTTTAACATTGTGTTTCTTGTTCTCTGTTGGTGTTTCCCCTCCCAGCTTGGTGTATTCTTTGGAATAGACGGTAAGACAGAATTAGCCTTCGCTGCTCTTTGTTTTACTTATTTCTTCCATTTTTCTCAAACACCAACAGTGATTTCTTACCTTTTCTTTTATTTGCGCACCTTGTTCACTCTGTTTAAAAGTTTGTTGTAGATATAACTTCCATGATCAACCTAGCGGCATCTAGCAACTAACTGCTGAAGTTCCTCAACATCTCTATGCTCAAGAGGACTTCCTTACCAATCCAGCCACAAGATGTCGCCGCTATCTTCAGATAACATCTCCATGCTCAAGAGGACTTCTACAACATGCCCTTCCACCAGGCTTCGCTATTGACGCCTACTATCAACTCCTTGAAGATTACTTTTAGTTTTATCTAAAGTTGGTATTTCATTTGTATTTTCCTTTGTTTTCCCCCACCCCCTTCCCTCTTTGGTACCTCTGTGCTTCGTTGTGCGGTCCCCACTTGTGTGTTAGTCTTCAAAGCTCACAGTCGGAGCCTTACTAAGGTTCGTCTCCTGTCCATGTGAGACATGTTTTAAATATCTACGCCATGATGTGGATTTAAGCTAAGGGTCGCCTGGATCGCCTACTCTTCAGAAATGAGCTAAGTACTAATCTTAAAAGATTTTACATGGTTTTAATGGTTTTTAAATAAGATTTTATAGACAGTGTGCGGTATTGCTACAGGCGAAATGATCGATGTTTATTTAAACCAAATCTACTTGTTAATTGTCACTTTAACTCAGAGAGTCATATCGTGACATACAGACAATAAACACATAGATAACATAAATTTACAATATGGCATTAGATAATTAAACCAAATGTTCATTCGGCATTTCATAGCTTCCTAGTTATTTCAAGACTTAATAATGCTTTGCAGTAGTTATCTTCATTCACAATATCACTGGGCAACTTTTCTGATGGAGACTGCACAAAGTTCTTTCTTAATCATAAATGTGTACATAATGTTCTTCATTTTTTGACAGTTCTCCATGGGAGACACATCACAGAAAGAATTACTTTTATTTCTCTATCGAGCCCTTACTGACTGAAAGAGTCTGATAAGTTTTGTAGTAAGGAAAAAAATCATCAAACTCACAGGAAACATCTACAGACAGCAATATGTGGCTGTACTGTAGTAATCGTATACTTAGTTAATACAGATAGGCTCTCCTAGGCTTTAACAAGATTTATAGCTTAGGAAGCCATCTCCTGTACTTGAATGCTTAATTTACATGAATCTTTGTTCTGAATCTCATCCGACGCTTTCTTATTCCACATTGCCCTGATGGTATTAAAATATTTTGCTAATTGACCTGCTTTCTCCCATTCCCTTTTTAGTAATTTAATTAAAATGTGATACTCATTTTCATGTTCTATTCTGTTTAGATCTGCTTTGTCTACAAACTTTGCTCTTATCATTTTAACTTCCTTGCATTCCCTGATCAGGTGCGCTGCACCCATAACTTTCCCACAAAACAGGCAAATGTTCTCTTTTCCTAGTTCTCTCAACGCTTTGTTCTTATACACCCCCATTAACCACCAAATTATCCCTCTCATTTCTCTTTTCATTAGACATTGAGGCTTTATGCTCATAAAGTTCCTTATTTCGCAGAACTCCGTTAAGGTTCTCCTACTGGTGCACTCTTCTCTTAGCTCCTGCAACTCTACGTCATTAACCCTTCTACACACTTTTTTACACACCCTACCTTCCTCTCTTTGTAAGTCCCTTTCCCATAGATAACCTATTCCTAATCTTTCCAGTACACTTCTTACCCCGTCCACCCAGTAGCCCTCTTGCTGATGCTTCATTTGGTGCAGGTAGGCTACCTTAAGCATTTCCCCCCCCCCTCACCCTGATTTTAAACGAATCCAAGACTTCATGACCTTTTTTATGATATGTTGTCTAATGCTTACATCCTCACACAACATTCTCGCTCCACAATTCGCCGTGCAACTAGGTAGCCCCAAAATTATCTTGGCAAACCTACTTACAATACTGTCCAGGGTTTTCGTTCCTTCCTCTAAACCCCATACTTCCACTCCATAAAGTGCTCTTGAAACGATGAGTGCGTTAAACACATTCTAATACACATTGTAGTCAAGATTCGGTAACTTACGCTCTAACACTTTAACATTCGCCAATGCCGCTAGCCCTTTCGATTTTGCCCTTTTAATTTGTTCGGTCCATTTACCATTACTCGCCATTATCGTCCCTAGATACTCAAGTTTTTTCACCGTCTCTAACTGTGACCCATACATAATCCACTTTTCATTCTTAGCCAGTTTAACTCCCTTTTTGCAGACCATAACTTTGGTCATACTCGGGTTAATTTTTAAGTTCCAGTCCTCACAGTATTTCACAATCTCGTCAATACTATATTGCATATTATAGGGTGTTAGAGCAAGCAGAAGAATGTCATCAGCAAAAACTAGTCCCGGGATATCATAATTGTTCAGTGTGCGGTATTGCTATCAACAACATAATAACCGCCTTCGAGGGACTTTTCTAGCCATGCTCCATCCATCTAAGCTGACTTTCCAACTTGGAAAATTAGTGCTTCCTGCACAAATTAATTGGGAATGATTTCTCACACCGTAGGAGATTTATTAAACTTACTGTCTATAAAAACTTAGCTCTTTTCCTCCGCGGGATGTTCTGCCCAATTCTACTGTTATCACAACTCTAGAACTTTCTACATCAATTTATCTTTCTACAAGTAAAACCGTCAAGTACTTTCCACCTATACAGTATATGGGAATGCTTGTTCCTCACTGAGGAATTTATGTTGAAAATACTTCTAATCAGCATATAATCTGTCTTCCTTCGTTGGAAATTATCCGCTGCATTCAACTACAATCTATAAACGTCTAAACGCAATAAACTTTCCCAATCTAAAATTCAACTAGTGATCTCCACAACTGCAATAACTTTTCGTCTCATAAACTTTCCGTGTTGCAATAGTGAACTTTTCAACAGACTACAGTGCATAACAGTACCAGTTCAACCACCATTCGTGTCGCGTTCAAACGAAAGCAATAAATATGGCCAAGACTTTCTCCTATTCCTCCTATTTCCTCCTCTCAAACTCCTCACTAACATATTATAATAATTGTAAAATTTAGGTTCTTTTCAATGAGGTGACACTCTATAGAAGTGCCCTCTCATCTTTGTACTGTTTTCCATCGTAATTTCTGTATAATCTGTGTCTAGTATACACCTTAAATCATATTGTTTTTCCTCTTTTATTAGGGAATTCAATTATTTCTACTCACATGTGAGTTTTCTAACTTTCCTTTTTCCAGGTTTCATGAAAGGGTAACTGGCCCTATTTTTCTCGTGATCCCTGCTTCAGTACAAGAAGTTATGGAAACTTCTTCTTAATTCTCTCTTTTCTTGTTATAATTTCAAATTTAATATTTGTTCATACTTTAAGATTTCCACATAGGAATTCTCAAAGTGCATATATTGTACCTGATTCTCTGTCATAGCTTTAATTATTTATAATCCTCGTTATAAACTTTAAAGTTTGTCTATTTTAGCACAACTTTTAAAATCTTATTCAGATTTGTGCTCGAAGCAAGTTTTAAACTTGCATCCCCTTTAACATCGTTAAAAAATTTACAATTTGTTAGCATTAAGTGTCAGACCATTGTATGTTAAAATTGTTCATTGTTATTAATTGGAATCTTAATCAGCTTTATATGGTTTGTTACGTCAACTCTAAGTATTGTTAAATAAATTAAATTCCTTTTTTTAGTTTTATAAATTCCTAGAGAATAACGGTCAGGCAGGTCCTTGTCTTCCCTAACACTTCCTTGGCTTATGCTCTCTTTAAGAAAATTACTTAAAAAAGTAATTAAAGTTTCGCTACTTGTTGCATTTAACTTGAAACTTCAAAAATCTTGTTTAAAGCTCTTTTTAGTTTTCATAACTAATTCTAATAAGCCATCGAGGCGAGCATTGCTAGCTCAGCAAGCTTCCTGCTCGTGGAGATTTTCTCTATAACTCATGGTTTGTTTTCCAAATTCATAGTTTTCCTCTGGTTTGAACTTTTAATCGAAACTCCGCTGGTTACAAGCTCAACTTACCCTACGTGCAACAATTGGCATTCTTCCAACTCATCAAGAAGAATTAAAATCCTTACTAAAAGAATTCATATTGCTTCATCGCTTCCCTTTCTGGGAGTATTTGGTTGGTCTAACGGAGATCAAATAGTACCCAAAATTAAAGTTATCACGGCCAATTCAAATTATTTGCGCCTTTCAAAACCTTCGATTAAACCTGACTCCTTTTTTTCTTTGTCTTGCCAGACTACCACCCTTCTCCATAGTAGTCAAATAAAGGCTTGGAAGGGAAAGCACTATCGTTGCTTGCTTGCAAATAGCCCAAGCTCCAGCCGCATCTCCCGTTAGCTGCGTCCAGGTCCATACCCACTTTAAGTGCTTCACGGGCTTTGCGGTGACATTCGTCACTGAATACTTGCTCAAATTCATTTTGTTTGGTGTTGGACTCTCATCCTATTTACCCACACATGTTCCTCAGTCCGAAACCCACTTCCCTTTCCTTTTCTATTCATCTTCCCTTGGGGGTAGTGTTTAACCCTGGCCAAAACCTACCCACTAACATCGCTCGGCGTTGACCGTGTTTTATAAGACATATTTAGGTTTTACTCGCTAACCGTTGGAGATACACGAAAAGTGATCAGGACCTTTCGGATAGAAAGTTAAATTCTAAAGCTCGCAGTGCCATCAAAAGTTTTCTATTTCTTAGCGTTCTCTTTTTATTTGAAATGGAAATATGAAAATAGTGGCCATTTTTAAATAGTGCAAAATATCGAAATTCAAAGTAGCCTATATGTAAGCCTGGCAAATCAGCTACATCAATGCAAAATTTCATTTAAATAGGACCAGTGGTTCTGGCGTTATTGAGTAACACACAGACAGACAGACACACACCATCTCATTTTTATATATTAGTATGATGATTAATAGTCAGCTGTTCTGTGTGTTTCGTATATATTTTTACTCTCAGGCAGTGTTGCCATATACATGTATTTTGAAGGAGATCTCCGTATTTTTAACTACCGGTACATCTACTTTTCTACATTTTAAAAGTTAAAGAAACATCCTTATTTTAGGAAATGTTTCTTCAAAATGTGATTTTTCTTCTCTTCTCACTCTCAATTTTCACCTTGTCATTTTAAAACACATATACACGGAATGTAGTTGAAAGGAAACTGAGTTTAATATATGTAAGCTTATTAGTTGAGTTGTAAGTCCGAGTAATAATACATGGCTAAGCGTCTGAGTTAACAGTTGGACTACTTGTTGGAATATGGCTAATAACAATCGCAAACATTTATTATGTAGGCCTATGACAACATGGTTTCATACATCGTAGATATTTTTCCACGGTCAATCACATGTTTGTCCACCGCAACATAAATGTGGTGTGTGATATCTACGGAGGCAGCTTCGGTGGCGTAGTTGGTAGCATGCTGAGCGTCTATGCCGAAGGTCACGGGTTCAAACCCGGCCGAAGTCGTCGGACTTTTTAAGAGTGTTAGAAGTCCCTCAGTATGCCTTCCTTCGGAGTTCTATTGTTATATCGTGGGAGATACAAGATAAATAACATACACTTGTTAATATAAAACAACTGTTTATTTAACACTAGTTGATACACAACGATACACAGGTGGACTAACTTGAGGGGAACTGGCGCGAGTAGGGGGTAGTGATTGTTCTAGATCACCCCGTCAGCAGTTTTTGAATTTCGCGCGCAAGATGGCGGCCAGGATGGTGGCCAATATTGCAGCCAAGATGGTGGCTAACCAAAATGGCGGCTAACCAAAATGGCGGCCTTGGCTTAACTATCCAAGCCTAATCTAACCTCACCTACGGTCGAAAAGTTCCAAAATGTTAACCCATAGCCTACTTTCCTGGTGACTTAGCAACGAGGTGTGGTCAAAAAATCCAAAAGGTTGACTCATAGCCTACTTTCCTGGTGACGTCACATACTAACCCGCCATACATTCAGGAGCAAAGCTGATATCTCCCGAACGCATGGTCGGATTTTGACGAATGAGGTGTCGTTGAAATCGGGCTGACACCCCCTTTCCAAAATTCCATAATGTTAACCTATAGCCTACTTTCCTGGTGACGTAACATATTAACCCGCCATACATTCAGGAGCAAAGCCGATATCACCCGAACGCATGGTCGGATGTTGAAGAATGAGGTGTCGTTGAAATCGGGCTGACACCCCCTTTCCAAAATTCCAAAATACTTTCCTGGCGACGTCACATACTAACCCGTCATACATTCAGGAGCAAAGCCGATATCTCCCGAACGCATGGTCGGATTTTGACGAATGAGATGTCGTTGAACCCGGACTGACACCCACTTTCCAATGGACAAACTTTGCTTGCCAATGCATTCATCGCTATTTGATAAATCATGGATTTTATTGTAATGATTGAAAAACAATTAAAAGAATGATTGGCGAGCCACAGGGCATGCTATTGACCAAGTTAATAACCATGCTTGCATTAGTCGATATTTGTTTGAACCATAAATCACAGAGGCTTATGCCATGGTTTGTAGCAGGCAATCGAACTCGAGATACTTTAAGCCAAAGCCTAGCGCGCTAACCAGTTAGCTATGGAATGTAAAACAGTGTCGGCTGCTGAAACCTGTCGCACTTTCCTGGGGGAATGATTAAATGAATAACCGAAGAAATGAAATAATAGAGGAAAGTGTTGCTCGACTGAGTGAAAACAATTGCGAGAATGACAGCCGAGTTACAGTAAAAGTATAAGCCAACACAAAAGCCTATATATAAGTCAACAGAAAAGCCAATACATAAACCAATACAAAAGCCAACACAAAAGCCAATAGATAAGTCAATACATAAGCCAACACATGGGGTTTGGTTAGGTTATGATATGTTACATTAGGTTAGGTGAAATAAGTGTGACGTTATACTCAGTCTTAAAGAAAGTCTACACGCATACGCCAACACAAAAGCCAATATATAAGTCAACACAAAAGTCAATACATAAGCCAATGCAAAAGCCAACACAAAAGCCAATACATAAGCCAACACATGGGGTTAGGTTAGGTTATGATATGTTACATTAGGTTAGGTGAACTAAGTGTAACGTTATAGCCAGTCTTTAAGCAAGTCTAAACGAATAAGCCGACACAAAAGCCAATATATAAGCCAACACAAAAGCCAATACATAAGCCAATACAAAAGCCAACACAAAAGCCAATACAAAAAGCTAATACCTAAGCCAATACAAAAGCGAACACATGGGGTTAGGTTAGCTTATGATATGTTCCATTAGGGTAGGTGAACTAAGTGTGACGTTATAGCCAGTCTTAAAGCAAGTCTAAACGTATAAGCCAACACAAAAGCCAATGTATAAGCCAACACAAAAGCCAATACATAAGCCAATACAAAAGCCAACACAAAAGCCAATACAAAAAGCAAATACATAAGCCAATACAAAAGCCAACACATAGGGTTAGGTTAGGTTATGATATGTTCCATTAGGTTAGTTGAACTAAGTGTGACGTTATAGCCAGTCTAAACGTATAAGCCAACACAAAAGCCAATATATAAACCAACACAAAAGCCAATACATAAGCCAAAAAGCCAACACAAAAGCCAATACGTAAGCCAATACAAAAGCCAACACAAAAGCGAATACAAAACGCCAATACATAAGCCTATACAAAAGCCACAACTTGGGGTTAGGTTAGGTTATGATATGTTACATTAGGTTAGGTGAACTAAGTGTAACGTTATAGCCAGTCTTAAAGCAAGTCTAAACGTATAAGCCAACACAAAAGCCAATATATAAGCCAACACAAAAGCCAATACATAAGCCAATACAAAAGCCAACACAAAAGGCAACACAAAAGCCAATACAAAAAGCTAATACATAAGCCAATACAAAAGCGAATACATGGGGTTAGGTTAGGTTATGATATGTTCCATTAGGTTGGTGAACTAAATGTGACGCTATAGCCAGTCCTAAAGCAAGTCTAAACGTATAAGCCAACACAAAAACCAATATATAAGTCAGCACAAAAGCCAATACATAAGCCAATACAAAAGCCATCACAAAAGCCAATACATAAGCCAATACAAAAACCAAAACAAAAGCCAATACATAAGCCAATACAAAAGCCAACACAAAAGCCAATACAAAAAGCCAATACATAAGCCTATACAAAAGCCAACACATGGGTTTAGGTTAGGTTATGATATGTTCCATTAGGTTAGGTGAACTAAGTGTGACGCTATAGCCAGTCTTAAAGCAAGTCTAAACGTATAAGCCAACACAAAATCCAATATATAATCCAGCACAAAAGTCAATACATAAGCCAATACAAAAGCCAATACATAAGCCAATACAAAAGCCAAAACAAAAGCCAATACATAAGCCAATACAAAAGCCAACACAAAAGCCAATACAAAAAGCCAATACATAAGTCTATACAAAAGCCAACACATGGGGTTAGGTAAGGTTATGACATGTTACATTAGGTTAGGTGAACTAAGTGTAACGTTATAGCCAGTCTTAAAGCAAGTCTAAACGAACACAAACGCCAATACATAAGCTAATACAAAAGCCAACAGAAAAGCCAATACAAAAAGCTAATAGATAAGCCAATTCAAAAGCCAACACATGTGGTTAGGTTGGGTTAGGTTATGATATGTTCCATTAGGTTAGGTGAACTAAGTGTGACGTTATAGCCAGTCTTAAAGCAAGTCTAAACGTATAAGCCAGCACAAAGGCAATATATAAGCCAACACAAAAGCCAATAAATAAGCCAATACAAAAGCCAACACAAAATCCAATACAAAAAGCTAATACATAAGCCAATACAAAAGCCAACACATGGGTTTAGGTTAGGTTATGATATGTTCCATTAGGTTAGTTGAACTAAGTGTGACATTATAGCCAGTCTAAACGTATAAGCCAACACAAAAGCCAATATATAAGCCAACACAAAAGCCAATACATAAGCCAAAAAGCCAACACAAAAGCCAATACGTAAGCCAATACAAAAGCCAACTCAAAAGCGAATACAAAACGCCAATACATAAGCCTATACAAAAGCCAACACATGGGGTTAGTTTAGGTTATGATATGTTACATTAGGTTAGGTGAACTAAGTGTAACGTTATAGCAGTCTTAAAGCAAGTCTAAACGTATAAGCCAACACAAAATCCAATACATAAGCTAATACAAAAGCCAACAAAAAAGCCCATACAAAAAGCTAATACATAAGCCAATACAAAAGCCAACACATGGGGTTAGGTTAGGTTATGATATGTACCATTAGGCTAGGTGAACTAAGTGTGACGTTATAGCCAGTCTTAAACCAAGTCTAAACGTATAAGCCAACACAAAAGCCAATATATAAGCCAGCACAAAAGCCAATACATAAGCCAATACAAAAGCCAACACAAAAGCCAATACAAAAAGCTAATACATAAGCCAATACAAAAGCCAACACATGGTGTTAGGTTAGGTTATGATATGTTACATTAGGTTAGGTGAACTAAGTGTAACGTTATAGCCAGTCTTTAAGCAAGTCTAAACGTATAAGCCGACACAAAAGCCAATATATAAGCCAACACAAAAGCCAATACGTAAGCCAATACAAAAGCCAACTCAAAAGCGAATACAAAACGCCAATACATAAGCCTATACAAAAGCCAACACATGGGGTTAGTTTAGGTTATGATATGTTACATTAGGTTAGGTGAACTAAGTGTAACGTTATAGCAGTCTTAAAGCAAGTCTAAACGTATAAGCCAACACAAAATCCAATACATAAGCTAATACAAAAGCCAACAAAAAAGCCCATACAAAAAGCTAATACATAAGCCAATACAAAAGCCAACACATGGGGTTAGGTTAGGTTATGATATGTACCATTAGGCTAGGTGAACTAAGTGTGACGTTATAGCCAGTCTTAAACCAAGTCTAAACGTATAAGCCAACACAAAAGCCAATATATAAGCCAGCACAAAAGCCAATACATAAGCCAATACAAAAGCCAACACAAAAGCCAATACAAAAAGCTAATACATAAGCCAATACAAAAGCCAACACATGGTGTTAGGTTAGGTTATGATATGTTACATTAGGTTAGGTGAACTAAGTGTAACGTTATAGCCAGTCTTTAAGCAAGTCTAAACGTATAAGCCGACACAAAAGCCAATATATAAGCCAACACAAAAGCCAATACATAAGCCAATACAAAAGCCAACATATGGGGTTAGGTTAGGTTAGGTTAGGTTATTATATTGTTACGTGCCACCCCCTAGTGGCACTTTTGTTAACTGGATTACGGAGGGTAGAAAACACGTCACCAATTACTGCTTTAAAGAGAAGTTAGCTTTATTGCTTGCAGGAAGAGGTACACAACGCATCAGCAAATACAAGTAATTGGAACCTTACTCCAGTTTCCTCAAGTCTCTTCCTTGAGCGCTCTTGGCCCTTTCACTTGTCAACAAACCACAGAAGTTAAACCGTCTTAATGAGTACGGTGGCCTTGACAGAAACTACCTGCTCCTCTCCCTTATGTACACCAATTACAGTTACTTACGATCACTTGCTGCACGCTGTTCACAAGCTGGGAAACAATGTCACTGGATTTCGTAACTCGCACGGCACTTCGTCACCACACTTCTGTCGCTCAGGAAAACACGCACTAGCTCAGAAACACACACCCACAGAAAACTCGGTCCCCTCACTGTTGAAGCCGCTTATATAGCAGGCTGGTGACTCAATGAATTCTAGAATCGTCCAGGGCACACGGCTTTTCTACATTTCCTTCACTGGTTGGGTCACGAATATTCTAGACCATCCCTTTCACTTTGCAGCCCGTTGTGTAACGCGCACGTAATACACCGAGGCAGAGCACACACAGCCCGGGGGAGCTGTGACTCATGCGGCGAGCGACAAAACAAACTCACAGCCGTAACAATATGTTACATTAGGTTAGGTGTACTAAGTGTGACGTTATAGCCAGTCTTAAAAGCAAGTCTAAACGTATAAGCCAACACAAAAACCAATATATAAGCCAGCACAAAAGCCAATACATAAGCCAATACAAAATCCAACACAAGAGCCAATACAAAAGCCAATACAAAAGCCAACACATGGGGTTAGGTTAGGTTAGGTTATTATATGTTACATTAGGTTAGGTGTACTAAGTGTGACGTTATAGCCAGTCTTAAAGCATGTCTAAACGTATAAGCCAACAAAAAAGCCAATATATATAAGCCATCACAAAATCTAATACATAAGCGAATACAAAAGCCAACACAAAAGCCAATACAAAAGCCAATACATAAGCCAATGCAGTGCTAACCAATGTCTATGATATACTAGCTATGGAATTATTCATAAAGTCATTGAATATAAACCCTTGAAAAAAATACCTACTTTGATACTCCTTCTGTGGTCCTAGCACTCAGCTCGATGATTGTTTGAGTGGTGGGAGAGACATGCAGGTGGGAAATAATGCTATAGCTTATCATAACAGTGATGCATTATTAAGACGTTTTGTTAATTATTCGTGGAATGAATGGTAAATGACTTTTATCTACCCATAAACTTTAGGATTACAAAAAAACAATCAAAATGTGTATCATCACTGCTATGATTTCAAAAATAGAAAACAAGCATTTATGTTTTTTTGTTTATTCAAAACGTACCATACATCGATGATAGTTTTTACCTTCTTAAATCAAATGTACAGGTTGACTACTTGTATTGATATCTTGAAAAACATCATCAGGCACGTTATCAAAACGTGAAGGAAGAAATATTTCAAACTCTTCACAAATGCAAAGAGCGCGGATTCCAAATTTAGTGTTTATTTTTTTATTCTATGAATGAGAAAAGGTGTATGAATAGGCATGTCGCTCATCTTCTTGAATTCAAGACCACAGGCTTGACCGATAGCATTCAAACCTTCCATGGTAGTCTATAAACAAAAAACATAACTATGACACTCCAGTTTCAACATTGTTACAACAACAACAATTACCCATGGTTTTAAGTCATTTGGCAAACCCCACCCCCATTGGTTTACAGTAGTGAACATGGACATTGTATAAAGTGTAAATCAAATCATAAATGGTCAAGTTGTTTTAACACTGATTCGCAAAATAGTATTGTCAGCGACATCTAGTAGTGAACATTGATAGAGCGTTTAATCAAATCACGAATGGTTTAGTTTTTTCAACACGGATTCGCAAAAGAGTATTGTCAATGCTATCTAATAGTGAACATGAATACTGGATAGAGCGTATAATCAAATCACAAATGGTCAAGTCTTTTAACATGGATTCACAAAATAGTATTGTCAATGGTATTTAGTAGTGAACATGAACATTGGATAAAGCATTAATCAAATTACAAACGATCAAGTTGTTTTATCACTGATTTTCAAACTCGTATTGTCAGTGGCATCTAGTAATGAACATGAACATTGGATAAAACATTAATAAAATTACAAACAATCAAGTTTTTAACACGGATTTTCAAACTTGTATTGTCAGTGGCATCTAGTAATGAAAATGAACACTTGAGAGAGTGTCAATCAAATCACAAATGGTCAAGTCATTTTAACATGGATTTGCAAACTTGTATTGTCAATGACATCTAGTAGTCAACATGAACACTGGATATAGCGTTAATCGAATCACAAATGGTCAAGTCGTTTTAACATGAATTTGCAAACTTGTATTGTCAAATGGTATCTAGTAGTGAACATGGACATTGGATAAAGCATTAATCTAATTACAAACGATCAAGTTGTTTTAACGCGGATTTTAAAACTTGTATTGTCAGTGGCATCTAGAAATGAACATGAACACTGGATAGAGTGTTAATCAAACACAAATGGTCAAGTCATTTTAACATGGATTTGCAAACTTGTATTGTCAATGGCATCTAGTTGTCAACATGAACACTGGATAGAGCATTAATCAAATCACAAAATGGTCGTCGTTTTATCACAGATTCGCAAAATAGTATTGTCAATGATATCTAGTTATGAACATTGGCTTTTCAAACTCATATTGTCAGTGGCATCTAGTTATGAACATGAACACTGGATAGAGTATTCATCAAATCACAAAATGGTCAAGTCATTTAACACGGATTTGCAAACTTGTATTGTCAATGGCATCTAGTAGTCAACATGGACACTGGATAGAGCGTTAATCAAATCACAAATGGTCAACTCGTTTTAACATGATATCGCAAAATAGTATTGTCAATGGTATTTAGTAGTGAACATGGACATTGAATAAAGCGTTAATCAAATTACAAATGGTCAGGTTGTTTCAACACGGATTCCCAAAATAGTATTGCCAATGGCATCTGGTCATGAACATGGACACTAGATAGAGTGTTAATCAAATCACAAATGATCAAGTTGTTTTATATGGATTTGCAAACTCATATTGTCAGTGGCATCTAGTAATGAACATGAACACTGGATAGAGTATTCATCTGATCACAAAGTGGTCAAGTCATTTAAACACGTATTTGCAAACTTGTATTGTCAATGGCATCTAGTAGTCAACATGAACACTGGATAGAGCGTTAATCAAATCACAAAGGGTCAAGTTGTTTTAACATGAATTCGTAAAATAGTATTGTCAATTGTATTTAGTAGTAAACATGGACATTGAATAAAGCGTTAATCAAATCACAAATGGTCAAGTCGTTTTAACATGGATTCGCAAAATAGTATTGTCAATGGTATTTAGCCGTAAACATGGACATTGAATAAAGCGTTAATCAAATTACAAATGGTCAAGTCATTTAAAATGGATTTGCAAAATAGTATTGCCAGTGACATCTAGTAATAATAATAATAATAATAATAATAATAATAATAATAATAATAATATCATATCGTATGGCCTCGGGTGCCGGGTGCAAGCTTGGTAATTTGACACCCAGAGGGCATCTAGTTATGAACATGGACACTAGATAGAGTGTTAATCAAATCTCAATTGGTCGGGTTAATTTAACACAGATTTTCAAACTCGTATTGTCAGTGGCATCTAGTAATGAACATGAACACTGGATAGAGTATTCATCAAATCACAAAATGGTCAAGTCATTTAACACGGATTTGCAAACTTGTATTGTCAATGGCATCTAGTTGTCAACATGAACACTGGATAGAGCGTTAATCAAATCACAAATGGTCAAGTCGTTTTAACATGAATTCGCAAAATAGTATTGTCAATGGTATTTAGTAGTAAACATGGGCATTGAACAAAGCGTTAATCAAATCACAAATGGTCAAGTCGTTTTAACATGGATCGTAAAATAGTATTGTCAATTGTATTTAGTCGTGAATATGGACATTGAATAAAGCGTTAATCAAATTACAAATGGTCAAGTTGATTCAACACGGTTTCACAAAATATTATTGCCTGTGGCATCTAGTTGGGAACATGGACACTAGATAGAGTGTTAATCAAATCAAAAATGGTCAAGTTGTTTTAACACGAATTTGCAAACTCGTATTGTCAGTGGCATCTAGTTATGAACATGAACACTGTATAGAGTATTCATCAAATCACAAAATGATCAAGTCATTTAACACGGATTTGCAAACTTGTATTGTCAGTGGCATCTAGTAGTCAACATGAACACTGGATAGAGCGTTAATCAAATCACAAATGGTCAAGTAGTTTTAACATGAATTCGCAAAATAGTATTGTCAATGGTATTTAGTAGTGAACATAGACATTGAATAAAGCGTTAATCAAATCACAAATGGTCAAGTCGTTTTAACATGGATCGTAAAATAGTATTGTCAATGGTATTTAGTAGTGAACATTGACAATGGATAAAGCATTAATCAAATTACAAAATATCAAGTTGTTTTAACACGGATTTTCAAACTCGTATTGTCAGTAGCATCTAGTAATGAATATGAACACTGGATAGAGTGTTAATCAAATCACAAATGATCAAGTCGTTTTAACACGGATTTGCAAACTTGTATTGTCAATGGCATCTAGTAGTCAACATGAACACTGGATAGAGTATTCATCAAATCTCACCTACACGTTTAGTTATTAAAAGATGTACTCACCTTTAATAATAACTGTTGTTGCCAACTGGATTAGGTATAACCAATTATCTGTGAATAAATATACCAATCAATCAATCCACTCATCCATTTCAATCCATGACTTACACATTGATTTATATTTAAACAGTTTAAAAGAGTTTAATCTATTAAATACATACCCCACAAATAGTTTTCTTTTTTCTCCAAGTAACGCTACTGCTTTCTTAAGTTGCTTATAATAAATGATAAGACTGCAGCATTAAACGTCAGTAATGGGACTAATGAGTGTCGATGATAGGTATGACCTTGCATTTATAGTGTTCAACATTGCTAGCTTGTAAACAACATTTTACATCACATGACACGTCAAACGGAAATGACATGCACAATAAGATTTCCATTTTCACTTATCAGCAATATCTGCTTCTTTCAAAGATGATTGCTTGTATTAAGATACCACATCCTGTTTCAAGATCTCAGCTATTAGTTAACTGTTGCTAAGTGATGAAATAAAAAAACGGTATTACCTAGTTCATCCTTTACAAAATCTGGGAGCTCACATCTAGTGAGATATAGGATTGGCAATCACAAGGTCCTAGCTGAGACGGGCATTGCTTTCACATACTTGTATCAAACTCCTATCAGTTTTCTTTCCTGTCGACTTGAGTTGGAAAGAGTGAAAGGATTCGGCGAGGAAGTGTAAAGGAGGCGGCTGTGGCCTTACAGTAGGTATCATCTCAGCATTTTAGTCAAAAAAAAGAGGAAAAATCACTGAAAATCACTTCAAGAATTGTTAAAGTAAAAAATCAAATCCTCCTCTACTCATTTGAGTCATCCAGAGACTAAGTAGACCCTGTTTCATACCTCATATCACTTTTCAAATTTCATGACAGAGCTGGGAATCAAACCGAGGATCTCTGGGGGTGACAGCTAATCATGGTATGCTCCAAAGGCGACTCGGATCCATTCCCCAATCCTTTAGTCGAGCAGCACTTTTCCACAATCATTTTTATTTCATTTGGTATTCATTTAATCATTCCCCCAGGAAAGTGCGACAGGCTTTAGCTGTTGACACTGTTTCAAATACTCATCGCTAAATAAGGGGTTCATTCATTCCATTCCCTAACCCGCTCGGTTGATTGAAAGCAGGCCGTGAATTTTCATTTTTTCAATCTTGTCTTTACCAAGCTAGAGTTAAACCATTACATACAGCTCTGCCATCCATGGTTCATGAAATAGCGATGAATGCATTTTGTACGCATGAACATCGTGGTTGACCTTCGGTATCATTCATTCATAGCTTACGGGTTAGCGCGCTAGGCTTTGGCTTAAAGTATCTATGGTTTAATGGTCTGCTGCAAAACCATCGCATAAGCCTCTGTGATTTTCCATAGGTTTTTTTTCATAGACACTTGTTATCCCCACGCTTTAACAATTCATATCCATGTTCCACGTTTCCAATTTCCTATTCATACTTGTTCAATGCCATGAACTGTGGTCGATATCATTTTATCCTCCAGGATTGGTTTTTCCAATGAACAAAACAAGAGAGCCCACCTCTGCCGCCACTGGGGACAGTGTCCTAGAGCTTCAGACTCTGAGTCTGTGATACAACTGGGGTGTGTAACTAGCACGATGCCCAGGCGGCCTCACATGCAAAGCAAACAGGAGCTTCATAGAGGGATGGAAAGAGTGAGAGGGTGTGACAAGGAAGTGGGAAGGAGACTGCCGTGGCTTCATGGTAGGTATCATCACAGCATTTTGCCCAAAGACAAAGTGAGAAATCACAGAAAACCACTTCAAGAATGGCTAAAGTGGGAATCGAATCCTCTCTACTCATTTAGGCCTGGGCTGAAGCTGAGTAGACCCCGTTCCAGTCCTCAAACCACTTTTTAAATTTCTCGACAGAGCCGGGAATCAAATCCAGCAACTCTGGGAGCGCCAGCTAATCATGCTAACCGCTACGCTACAAAAGCGACTCAGGAGTGAATTCCCTTCTCTTAAAATGGGTTTTCGTGATATTTCAATTTCAACTCCAGGCAAATGCCAAGACAATTCCTTTTCAATAGATCCACAGTCGATTTCCTTTTAATATTCAATAATTCATACAGTGGTACACGCAGTTTACTTGCATATTATCTGACAGGCAGCGTGTTTAGAGAATGTATAATTTAACACAGGCATTATGCAAGTGTTGCAGTCTCCATTATCTCAAGGTTACACTCCATGCATGCGAGCAAGCAGTCGTGTTTCAAGTTTCTCGTCAGGAGCTCACATCTAGTGGAACGTGTGTTAGCAACCACAGGGCCCCAGCTGTGTTCGGCATTGCTTTCACTTACTTATGCCGGGCTCCTCTCCGTCTTCTTTCCTGTCAACCTCACTTGGTTAACAATTCTTCTCTTCCAATCTCTAGCTACTCCGGTTTTCCCTGTCACTATTTCATTCTAGCAACACTCTCCACAATCATTTTATTTCATCTGTCATTCATTTAATCATTATCCTAGGGGAGTGTGACAGGCTTTAACAGCCGGCACTGTTTCATATCCTCACTGTTTAATGGAGACTTTTCACATTCCAATCTCTAACCGATCAATCAAGCAATCCTTTGCACGATCATTTCATTTCATCTGTCATTCATTTAATCATTGTCTCAGGAAAGTGCAACAGGCTTTAGCAGCCAGCAGTGTTTCACATTCCAGTGCTAAATGGGAGGTTCATTCATTCCATTCCCTAATCGCTCAATCGAGCAACACTTTCCACTATCATTTCATTGGTTATTCATTTAATCATTCCCCCAGGAAAGTGCGACAGGTTTTAGCAGCCGACACTGTTTTACATCCCATAGCTAACTGGTTAGCGCACTAGGCTTTGGCTTAAAGTATCTCGAGTTCGATTGCCTGCTGTAAACCATGGCATAAGCCTCTGCAATTCATGGTTCATTTAAATATCGACTAATGCATTTGCAAGCATGGCTATTATCTTGGTCAATGCCAAGCAGTTGTGTTTCAAGTTTCTTTCCATGGGGCTCACATCCATTGGAACGTGGGTTAGTGATCACATGACCCCAGCAGTGTTCGGCATTGCATCCACTTATTTAAGCCAGGCTCCTCTCCGTCTTCTCTCCTGTTGACCTCACTTGGTTAACTCTTGTTCTCTTCAAATCTCTAGCTACTTCGGTTTTCCCTGTCACTATTTCATTCTAGCAACACTCTCCACACTCATTTTATTTCATCTGTCATTCATTTAATCATTATCCTAGGGGAGTGTGACAGGCTTTAGCAGTAGGCACTGTTTCATATCCTCACTGTTTAATGGAGACTTTACTTATTCCATTCCCTGACCCGATCAATCAAGCAATACTTTACACGATCATTCCATTTCATCTGTCATTCATTTAATCATTGTCTTAGGAATGTGTGACAGGCTTTAGCAGCCAGCAGTGTTTCACATTCCATTGCTAAATGAGGGTTCATTCATTCCATTCCCTGTTCGCTCAATCGAGTAACACTTTCCACTATCATTTCATTTCATCGGTTATTCATTTAATCATTCACCCAGAAAAGTGCGACAGGTTTTAGCAGCCGACACTGTTTTACATCCCATAGCTAACTGGTTAGCGCACTAGGCTTTGGCTTAAAGTATCTCGAGTTCGATTGCCTTCTACAAACCATGGCATAAGTCTCTGTGATGTATGGTTCATTCAAATATCGACTAATGCAAGCATGGTTATTAACTTGGTCAATACCATGTCCTGTGGCTCGCCAATCATTCTTGTAATTGTTTTTCAATCATTACAATAAAATCCATGATTGATCAAATAGCGATGAATGCATTGGCAAGCAATGTTTGTCCATTGGAAAGGGGTTATCAGCCCGGGTTCAACGACACCTCATTCGTCAAAATCCGACCATGCGTTCGGGAGATATCGGCTTTGCTCCTGAATGTATGGCGGGTTAGTATGTGACGTCACGATGAAAGTAGGCTATGGGTTAAAATTTCGGAATTTTGGAAAGGGGGTGTCAGCTCGATTTCAACGACACCTCATTCGTCAACATCCGACCATGCGTTCGGGTGATATCGGCTTTGTCCAGAATGTATGGCGCGTTAGTATGTTACGTCACCAGGAGAGTAGGCTATAGGTTAACATTTTGGAATTTTGGAAAGGGGGTGTTGGGTAGGTTTTTGCTAGGAATTAACCCTACCCCCAAGGGAAGATGAAGAGAAAAGGAAAGGGAAGTAGGTTTCGGAATGAAGAACAAGTGTGGGTAAATAGGACGAGAGTCCAACACTAAGCAAACAAAATGAATTTGAATGAGTTAGTGACGAGTGTCACTGCAAATCCCGTGAAACACCTAAAGTGGGTATGGACCTGGCCGTAGCTAACGGGAAATGCGGCTGGAGCTTGAGCTATTTGCAAGCAAGTGGCGTTTGTGCTTTCCCTTCCCAGCTTAAAATTGGGTAATATGGGGAAGGGTGGTAGTCTGGCAAGACAAAGAATGACAGATTTATTGTATATCCTTTCAGAGGAGTCAGGTTTAATCGAAGGTTTTGAAAGGCGCAAATAATTTAAAATTCGCCGTGATGTTTTTAGTTCTTGGAATTGTAGAATTTCCAAGGAGCGACCGAATGCTTCCAGGAAGGGTAGCGATGAAGCAGTTATAGTGCTTTTGGGAACAATTTGATTGTTTTTGAAAATGTTTGGTTTAAAATTTTGGTAAGAACACCAATGGTTGCATTTAAGAAAGGCTAAGCTTCTACCCAGCAAAGTGCCGACTAAAAGTTTAGACAAGAAGAAAAACTTAAATTTGGAAAACCAACCATAAGTTATAGAGAAAATCTCAACAAGCAGGAAGCTGGCGGAGCTAGCTATACTTGCCTTACTGGCTAGTTAGAATTAGCTATAAAAGCTAAGTGCGACTTTGAATAAGTTTTTGTGGAGATCTTTTGTTCAAATGCAACAAATAGTGGAACCTTTTTTAAGTTGATGCTTGATTTTCTTAAAGCGAGCATGAGCTTTTGGGTAGAGTTAGGGAAAGTAGGATCCTGCCTAATCGTTATTTTATAGAAAATGATGAAGCAAAATGATATAGTTTGATTTATTTAACAATGCGTAGAAATATGATAAATTTAACAAATATAAAATGTACAATTTGATTGTTAAACGTTTGAGGTCTCAGACCTCTAAAATTGTTGGAGTTTGCACTAGGCAATTAACAAAATTTGGTTTGAAACCTCTTGTAAGCACCAAATCTGCATAAGATTTTAAAATAGTGCTGAGATTAGCAAATTTAAAGTTTAACGATAAATCAGGTACGATATATGTACTTTGAGAATTCCTATGTGGAAATCTTAAAGTGTGAACAAATAACAATTCGAAAGAGAGAGAAAATAAGAAGTTTCTATAACTTCTTGTATTTAAACAGGGATCACGAGGAAAATGGGGCCAGTTACCCATTCGTGAAACCTGTAAAAAGGAAAATTAGAAAACTCACTTGTGAGTAGAAATAATTGAATTCCCTGATAAAAGAGGGAAAGAATTATAAAGTGGACTTGCCACAGATAAACAGA
The DNA here is from genome assembly GCA_946902985.2 of Meconema thalassinum. NCBI lineage: Eukaryota > Metazoa > Arthropoda > Insecta > Orthoptera > Tettigoniidae > Meconema > Meconema thalassinum. The sequence continues at coordinate 1,218,438,627 of OX336388.2, forward strand.
AGTTAATTCATTAAATGCGAAGCAATGTTGGGAGGGCACTTGATAACAAATGATGCCTCTTAGAAATTGACATAAGTTGCAGCTTAAACAGCTAGGCACATCAGTTGACTTAAATATAAAGCTTAATTAGATAAAGTTAGTAAGGTGTTTAGGAAAAGGAAATAGGAAATTTAGGAGAAAGTTTATGGCCGTCTTTATTGCTTTCGTTCGAACGCGACACGGATGGTTGTTGAATGGGCACTGTTATGCACTGTAGTCTGTTGGAAAATTCACTATTGCAACATGGAAAGTTTATAAGACGAAAAGTTATTGCAATTGTGGAGATCACTAGTTGAATTTTAGTTTGAGAACGTTTATTGCGTTGTGACGTTTATATATGGTAGTTGAATGCAGCGGACAATTTCCAACGAAGGAAGACGAATTATATGCTGATTAGAAGTATTTTCAACATAAATTCCTCAGTGAGGAACAAGCGTTTCCGTATTTAGGTGGAAAGTACTTGACGGTTTTACTTGTAGAAAGATAAATTAATGTTGAAAGTTCTAGAGTTGTGATAACAGTAGAATTGGGCAGAACATCCCGCGGAGGAAAAGAGCTAAGTTTTTATAGACAGCAAGTTTAATATATCCCCCACGGTGAGAGAAATCATTCCCAATTAATTTGTGCAGGAAGCACTAATTTTCCAAGTTGGAAAGTCAGCATAGATGGATAGAGCATGACTAGAAAAGTCCCTCGAAGGCGGTTATTATGTTGTTAGTAGCAATACCGCACACTGTCTATAAAATCTTATTTAAAAACCATTAAAACCATGTAAAATCTTTTAAGATTAGTACTTAGCTCATTTCTGAAGAGTAGGCGATCCAGGCGACCCTTAGCTTAAATCCACATCATGGCGTAGATATTTAAAACATGTCTCACATGGACAGGAGACGAACCTTAGTAAGGCTCCGACTGTGAGCTTTGAAGACTAACACACAAGTGGGGACCGCACAACGAAGCACAGAGGTACCAAAGAGGGAAGGGGGTGGGGGAAAACAAAGGAAAATACAAATGAAATACCAACTTTAGATAAAACTAAAAGTAATCTTCAAGGAGTTGATAGTAGGCGTCAATAGCGAAGCCTGGTGGAAGGGCATGTTGTAGAAGTCCTCTTGAGCATGGAGATGTTAGCTGAAGATAGCGGCGACATCTTGTGGCTGGATTGGAAAGGAAGTCCTTTGAGCATAGAGATGTTGAGGAACTTCAGCAGTTAGCTGCTAGATGCCGCTAGGTTGATCATGGAAGTTATATCTACAACAAACTTTCAAACAGAGTGAACAAGGTGCGCACATAAAAGAAAAGGTAAGAAATCACTGTTGTTATTTGAGAAAAAAGGGAAGAAATAAGTTAAGCAAAGAGCAGCGAAGGCTAACTCTGTCTTAGCGTGTATTCCAAAGAATACACCAGGTGTCATCCCGATTTCAACGACACCTCATTCGTCGAAATCCGACCATGCGTTCGGGAGATATCAGCTTTGCCCCTGAATGTATGGCGGGTTAGTATGTGACATCACCAGGAAAGTAGGCTATGAGTCAACGTTTTGGAATTTTTGATCACACTTCGTTGCGAAGTCACCAGGAAAGTAGGCTATGGGTTAACATTTTGGAACTTTTCGATCGCACCTTGTAGGTGAGGATAGGTTAGGCTAGGTTAGTTAAGCCATGGCCGCCATTTTGGTTAGACGCCATTTTGGTTAGAAGCCATTTTGGTTAGCCGCCATCTTGGCCTTCTTCTTGAGCGCGAAATTCAAAAATTTCTGACGGGGTGATCTAGAACCATCACTACCCCCCTACTGGCGCGGAACTGAAGAATATGCGCGGGACTAACGCGGAACTGTCGTCTACAGTCTGCGGGTGCATATATACATAGTAGCTGGAAAGTTCCATATTCGAATGTTCCAGATTGGAATGTTCTGGGCATAGTGACTAGAATGTTCATGTTATCTCAAGTAGCCTAAATACACAACACTGACTAGAATGTTCATGTTAACTCGAGTAAATACACAACATTTCCTCCCTCTTTTAAATGGACGATTTAGGAAACTTAATCAGGAGAGAATCTCAATGGTCTTCGCCGGTGAGTACTCCTGCGTGGAATAAAAGTAGTCTGGGAAATAGGTGGTGCCCTGTTTACAGGTGTAGCTGGTGTGGCTGGTGGTGTTTGGACTGTTGCTGGTGTCTCGGTGAAACGAACTCGCCTCAGGCTCGGTTGCTCGGTGGCTTGGTCGGTTGTGCGGTGGCTTCGTCGGTTGCACGGTGGCTTGGTCGATTGCACGATGACTTGGTCGGTTGTGCGGTGACCTGGTTGGTTGCGTGGTGGCTTGGTCGGTTGCACGGTGACTTGGTCTGCACGGTGACTTGGTCGGTTGTGCGGTGACCTCAACGTGGCCTGGTCAAGTTGAGTCTCGTGTGGAGATGAGGGTACCTTTGCCCCGTTGCTGTCATCGTTCGACTGGCGTAACCGGTTGGACGTTCTTGCCCGTTGCTGAGCCGATGTGACAGTACAGCGCCCAGGCCGGTCTTGCTGGCGTCCGTGGCCAACAGGAGTGGTAACCCTAGATCATACTGCATGAGTACCTTGGGCGAGGTTAGGGCGTTTTTGATGTCTTTGTATGCCCTGTCGCCTTCTGGTGTCCAGATGAGAGGGTCCTTGAGCAGCATGTCTCTGAGTGATCTGTCTCTGGTGGACAAATCGGGGATGACCGAACTGTAGTAGGTTGCTTTACCAAAGAACTGTTGGAGTTCTTCTGGTGTAGTCGGTTTCGGTGCATCACGTACAGCTCGGATGTGTGCATCAGACTTGTGGATGCCTGACGCATCGATTTTGTGGCCAAGGGCTTCCAGGGATGTTTGACCGAAAACGCATTTGGCTCGGTTGAGCTTGAGGTTGTGTTGCCGAAACCGTTCCAGAGTGGTGCTGAGGGCCTGCATCAGATTTTCAAAGCTATCAGCAAAACCTACACTGTCATCGAAAAAACTTATGACGTTTGGGAGACCATGCAGGACTGTGTCCATTCGCTGCTGCCAGTTAGCGGGGATGTTAGCTGCTCCATATACTGCTCGCGTTGGGCGGATCAGTCCGTGAGTTGGCGTGTTAAGCGTGAGAGCATGGCTGAACTCATCGTCGACCTCGAGATGAGTGTACGCGTCGGTGATATCCAGGTGGCAGAAGAGAGTGGCGCCGCGCATTCGGTTGAACAGATGTTCCACCTTGGGAATCGGATGTTCATCGATGATGATCCTCGGGTTGAGAGTAGGCTTGTAGGTGCCTGTGATCCTCAGTTTGCCGTTCTTCTTGGCGACGACGTGCGTTGTCGATGCCCACTCATAGTAGTCCACTCTTTTGTAGAAACCAGATGCAATTTTCTTGTCAATTTCCTTGGCGTAGGCATTGTGGAGGGCAACTGGTACGTCTCAAGCTCGGGCGAAAACAGGTGTGGCTCCAGCCTTCAGGTGCATCTTCGCTGGGGGACCTGAGGCCTTGCCGGGGGTGTCGCTTAACACATCCTGGTAGCGAGATAGAATGTTGTCGAGCTGCTTCTGTTGTTCCAAGGTCAGAGCCTGCTTGTCTGAGAGCTTGTGGATTGGGTCGGGTTTTGCGAAGAGGTGACCAAAGTCGATCTCCCGTACAAACTCTGAAATCCACTCTCGGCCAAAGAGCGATTCGACTTCATCGTCAACCACGTAGAGATTCAGGTTCCTGGTTGTGGTTCCGATGGTGGTGCACACTGACGTTTTGCCAATGCATTTAATCGGATGGCTAGGGTAACTGACGAAGTTACGATAGTTTCTCTGCAACATAAAACCTGGTTTGATCACACTTAGCTTTGATTTTCTCATGGTTGAGCAGGGGGCGCTGGTGTCGAGTTCCATTTTGACGGTGGTTCCCTCTATGCTGACATCAACCAGTGGCCTAGGTGCTGCGATGACCGATCCGATGACCTCGATTTTGCTGAGGTACTCCACGACATCGAGGTTCTCTGCTGGAAGCTCTTCTTCGGTCACGTGGTTTGTTGTTCGATGTTTCCTAGATTTCGATCGGCAAACTTTACCGATGCGACCTTTCTTGCCACACTTCAGGCACTCGGCGTTGAGGAACCTGCACTGACTGCGAGGGTGAGCTTCACCGCACCCTCCACATGTTGATTGGTTATCCTGGGATGTACTTGGGTTTGCCTGATGTGGCCCTTGGTGCTGTCTGGTTAGGTTGTAAGACCCTTGACTTCGATGAGCTGTCTTGCTGCGTGGCGACTGCTGGTTGCTGTTCTTCCTGGACAGAGGCTTCTCGTATCTAATCCGATTGGTTGATTCAGACTTAGCGGAAGCTGTTTTGACCACTTCTGTCTCGGGACAGTCGGATGAGGAGCCAGAAAGCGGCGCAAAGATGCGCGCGCACCCGGCAGCGAGGAACATTTGAATAGCGCCGACTTGAAATGCACCTCGCTGTCTCATCGTGTGATTGCTACCTACAGGAATTATCCCACCTGCGTACTTGTCTTTCATCTGCGTTTAATCGGCGATCAATCGACACTTAGTGTTTCAAACAGTGTTTTTGTCATTGTTATAATTATACTGTTCGTTACTGTGTTATTTACAATTTACAATTTATAATTCAAGTAACCAAGATGTTTTCCTGTGCTCTTTGCCAGAAATCGTTTACAGCGGCGAAAAAAATATCGAGACATCTGAAGACTCATTACGAGACCGAAACAAAAACAAAAAGTAATACTTGTGGTTACACGACATCGCGAGCTGACAATTTGAGACGACACAATTTAAAAGCGCATTCGGAGGTGCGTACGTCGTCTGTGATTTCTTGCGTATTGTGCAATGAGTATTTTTGTAATTCCCGTCCAGAAATGCTCAAACATTACAAGTTGGATCACGATGCTATTTTAGATGGAAAAGAGTGTTTTTCATTTGAAAATCAGGCGAAGTTTGAGGAATGGAAATCGAGTGGAAAACGAACTTCATCATTTGTTGCATGCGAAGGAGAACCTCCAAGAAAACGGCTAAAAATCGAGCCACAAAGGAAATTTGTGAGCACGAGAAAACCTCGGCAAAAAACAGCATCTTCCATAGTGACTCCTACAACGCAAGAAAAAGAGGAGATACCAATAAATTTACTGTCTCAGAATAAAATCTCGTTTTCTTCCTCCCAAGACCCAAACGTATAAAAACTGATTTACGGGAGCAGATTTATGGCTCGTTCATATTCCACAGGGTGCGCGCGCATCTTTGCACCGCTTTCTGGCTCCTCATCCGACTGTCCCGAGACAGAAGTGTTTTGACCTCGTTGGTGGTAATGCGAGTAGCTTCGAGTGCGTGCGCGATTTCATATGCTGCGGTGAAGTTCTCTGGTTGTTTTGCAATAATCTCGTCGCACATTTCTCGTGATTCCAACCCTGCGAGCATTTGTTCAATTAAAATCTGATCAAGAAATGTACCATACTCACAAAACGTTGCAGCCTGCCGCAGTCTTAAAGTGAAGCTAGCGATGGTTTCTCCTTGCTTCTGCATTACACTGCGAAATTTGATGCTCTCAGCAAACTTGTTGCGTGTGGCGTCGAAATGGCCTTTCAGCTTAGATTGAATCTCATTGTATGACAGAGTTTCCGGATCATTAGGACTCACCAGGATCTTCAGGGCATCATTGAGTTCAGATCCCATGTAAACTCGTGCAAAGTTTGCATGCTGATCCGCGGGTACCTTGCTGAGGTTGAGCGCCCAGGTAAAGCGGGTGAAATAGTCGGCTACAGTCGTCCCGTCGGTAGCACGATACGGTTGCATTGTGAACTTTGGCGGTCGAGGTTCTGATGACGTTGTTGACCCTATTGTCTGTCGGATAGCGTCGGGTTGATTGCCGAGAATTGTTGGAGTTGCTCAGAGGTTAAGTCCGGCATGGTGAAGATGAGTGGAGAACAGTATATCTAACACGCACTTGCGATGAACTCAGTTCGGCGCACACACTTGCGTTGAGGTTAGAATGTTCACTCATTTTAGTATTTCCAACACGCACTGCGATGAACGTCGTTCGGTAAAACACTTGCGTTTAGGTTAGAAAGTCACTCGGTTTCACAACGTTATTTATGTTCGACGATGTCGAAATGTAAACATTATGTGTTGGAAAACTGTATCATAATGAGGCTCATTATAACACTATTTTTCATTATGAAACAGTTTCTCCCACCAATCAGAACCTAAGAAACAGTTGTGTGGCCAATTAGATAAGGATACCTTCGCGCATGCGCTCAAAATCCAACATATTTCTGTGTTGTCAAGCAAAGTGTATGGTCTCTGCTTTCGGAGTGCCTTGACCACGCATGCGCTATGTTCAGTCACCAAAGCCAGTGCGCCTTGTTCACTAATAACTGAATTAACTGAATCCCACATATATTTATGAATATTTATGTTAAAACATATAATAAAGTTATGATTATCGTCGAACATAAACAGTCGTATGCAACTCGCCTATAATGGTAATTAAGACACTCGTATGGAAATTATAAAACTCGCATACGCTCGTTTTATAAAGATACTCGTGACTTAATTATAGCCATTATAGGCTCGTTGCATAATGTACTATTATCTTAGCTCACTTCTGACACCACTCTTATATCGTGGGAGATAAATAACATACACTTGTTAATATAAGACAACGGTTTATTTAACACTAGTTGATACACAACGATACACAGGTGGATTAACTTGAGCGGAACTGGCGCGGAACTGAAGAATATGCGCGGGACTAACGCGGAACTGTCGTCTACAGTCTGCGGGTGCATATATACATAGTAGATGGAAAGTTCCAGATTCGAATGTTCCAGATTGGAATGTTCTGGGCATAGAGACTAGAATGTCCATGTTATCTCAAGTAGCCTAAATACACAACACTGACTAGAATGTTCATGTTTACTCGAGTAAATACACATATTTCAATGACTTATTAAATAAGGAAACATGGTCAGAAATTTATAAACTAGAAAATGTAAATGATAAATTTAATGCATTTAACAGTACCCTAAAACACTATTTTGAAACAGCATTCCCCTTTAGACAAAGAACTGTTCAAAATAACAAAACTAAAAATTGGATAACAACAGGGATTATAAATTCATGTCAAAGAGAGAAATTTCTACACAAATTATGTAAACAATACCACACAACACCTGAATTCACTTTATACTACAAAAAATACACTAGCATATTAAATAAGGTAATAAGACTAGCAAAGAAAATGCATAATGATAATTTTATTTCCCAATCATCTAACAAAAACAGGGCTATGTGGTCCGTGATAAAGAAACAAACTGGAAAATCTGCTAAAATACAATGGAACATTACACTGACCAGAAATAATAAAGTGATAAATAATCCACAGGAAATAGCAAACACTTTCAATGACTATTTTCTGGAAATTCCACAAAAATTATTAAATAAATCACAGGTAAATACACTAAATTATAATAATAAAATAAATATATGTAGTGATTCTTTATTTATAAATCATGTCACAAGTGAAGAGGTAAGAATAGTTATAAAAGAGCTAAAAATACATTTTGTGCTGGCATTGATGGCATCCCTGATGCAATTTTAAAGAAATGTGCCGAAAATATAATAAATCCACTTACGCACTTAATAAACGGTTCAATTCTCTCAGGAACTTACCCGGATATTTTGAAGTTATCAAAAGTAATTCCAGTGCACACAAACGGTTCAAAAGATGAATTAGATAACTACGGTATCATCCTATTACCTTACCAACTGGTATCGCAAAAATTTTGGAAAAAATCATATATAGGAGACTGATAAGTTTCATAGAAAAAAATAAAATATTATCAAACTCACAACATGGATTCAGAAGGGAAAAATCTACACAGATCGCAATTTACGAATGTAGTAATTGTATACTGAAATTAATTGACAATAAGGAACATGTAACTGGCCTATTCTTGGATTTATCGAAAGCATTTGATGTTGTTGACCATAAAATCCTCCTCACCAAATTAAATCAATATGGTATTAGAGGTCTAGCTAATAAATGGATCGAGTCTTACTTAACAAGGCGTAAACAAACAGTAAGCTTGAGACACAAGGATGATGGAACCAAATTACTTAATGAAACATTGTCCAATGAGGGAATTATTGAATTTGGAGTACCCCAGGGATCGGTTTTGGGCCCACTACTCTTTCTTCTATATATCAATGATATAACACAGAACGTTCATTCACATAAGGAAAATTTGTTTGCAGACGATACAACACTCGTAATAAAAGGTGAAACTAAACAGGTCATACAGCAGTCAGCTGACTCCGTTACAGGAGAGTTAACCAAATGGTCACAAGATAATCGCCTCATAATAAACTATAAAAAACAGTATGTCTAAATTTCCACACTATACAGAATAGGAATCCTGCGAAACCCAATATAAAATTAAATGGTCATCAAATAGAAAATAAATCAGAAACAAAGTTTTTAGGACTATGGATACAACAAGACTTGAAATGGAATAAACATATACAATATCTGAATACTAAACTGAACTCGATTTGCTTTGCGTTACGTATTTTGAAAACCTGCACTAGCATGCACACATTAAGAAATACTTATTTTGCTTATTTCCATTCATACTTAAGATATGGGATCATATTTTGGGGTATGTCGCCAGATGTACTAAGCACGTTTAGGATACAAAAGAGGGCGATTAGAATTATGGCAAATGTAAACTCTAGAGAATCATGTAGACCTCTGTTTAAAGATTTAAACATTCTCCCACTGCCCTGCATATATATCTTTGAATGTATTATGTTTTTTTTAAGAATTTAAAGAATAAAGATGTTTTTCTTAAAACAAACAATGATGTTCATAGGCATAACACAAGACAAAATCAAAACATTCACACACACACAAGCATATATCAAAACGGAACTTTTCACACTGGAGTTAAATTATACAATAAACTACCCCAGTATATAAAACTGGCCCCAAAAATAAAAACCTTTGATAGAATGTTGAAAGCTTATCTGCAGTGCCATTGTTTTTACTCAGTAGTTGAATATCTTAGCGTATAGGAGCGATGAAATCTATAATTATATTTTACTTTTTTAATTTAATTGTAATACCTAGCTGCATGTTGTTGTATTTATAGAATTAAGTTTTCATATTATGATAATAGAGTGAGGTGTAAATAGTTGTGCAATAAGATTGTATCTATTAAGATTTGCTATTATAATAAGTTAAATAGTTATAATATTAGTAATATTTACCTGTTAGTTCTTTTATTTTATAGATGTAAATTCTGACGTGTCCTATATCAAAAATGTATTGTATACATGTATTTGATCAAATGGAATTAATAAAACTATCTATCTATCTATCTATCTATCTATCAACATCTATAAACACGTAAGACCACATGCTCAGTTTTATTCATAAATATCGTTTATTTTGAGATGACAGCATCTAAATGCAGCCCATACTATTTCAACACCCGTGAAATTCCTCCCGGTAAATCAGACCTACTGAAAGTTGTAGAAGGGAGTATCTCCCGTATTAAGTTGCATGTGTAACTAATACCTACCAATGAAGCTTGCCACGGTGGGTGAGTGGATAGCGTGTCGTTCTACTAACCCCAAGATTGCAGGTTCGCCCCTGGCCGTGGTGAGTGATTTTTGAAAGGCGGCAAAAATACGATACGCATGTCGTACGATGCTGGCATGTCAAAGAACCCATTTGAATTCAGTAGGCCGAGTTCATAATGGCAAAATTAATCTCGGGAGTTTCCGCCAACACAAAGTTCCTCATTTCTCTACTAGAAAGCGCTATAGTGTTCAAGGAACTTAGATTTTTATTATCTAACCTTCTTGACTTTGGCTAGCTATTGCTGTTTTAAGGGGAAAAACTACGAGGTCATCTGCCCCTCCTTGACTTTCATAGTTTTTACGAGACGAGTAAATCATTTTTATTCACATGTACATATACAGATGTTGTATCAAAAATACATGGTGAATCCCACATAAGATAAACTTGTGCGTGGGCTTCTTGAACACAATTTCTTAATTTATTTGCAACATGGTATTTGACTGATAATAATAAGAAAAGTTTATAGTAAAAGCATTCATTATAAGGATACTGAAAATAAAAGAAGATGATACATTACATGTTTCTGGCTGAGTTGGTTTAAATATGTTGGTGAAAATTTATAAGTTCATTTACTCTATCAAAGTTACTAAGGAACCATAGAAAAAGCCTTTTCTTCAATATATTCAGGGTATTATTTGTCACATTTACTGGCAATATATTGTATATCCTAGTGCTAAGACAACTTAAATTCCTTTGGCCAAGTAGTGTGTTTCGACGAGGGATATTTATTCCAGTTCTGTCTTGAAGTCTAGTGCACATTTCAAGTTTTTGTCCATAAGAGAAGAGCTTCATATTTTTATGTATAAATATGATTGATGACTGAACAAATAACTGTCGTATGTTAAGCAACATGCTTTGTTGATACAGTTCACATGTTGGAAACGTTGGTGGCCTTTTGTACATAACTTTTAGAATGAAATTCTGGCAGGTATTTACCTGAGCCAAATGTGAATCAAGTATTCCACCCCAACCATTTATTCCATATTGTAGTTGTGACTGGACTAAGGCAAAATATACAGTTATCAAGACTTTTGCTGAAAGGATATTTCTGATTCTGTAAAATATATAAATTAACTTTTGAAGTTTATTGGCCAACTTTGATGCATGCATATTCCATTTTAAATGACTATCTATAATAACCCCTAAATATGTAGCATTCATTGACTTCTGTAGGGTATAGCAGTTGCATCTTTTGCCATTGTTACAAATTGGTGTGTGGATCTTCAGTGTTAAATTGTCTGTGGGTTGTAATGTTTTGTTGTGTGAGAAGCATAGTTATTGTGTTTTGGTTTCATTTAAGGCAAGGAGGTGGTTTCTTAGCCATTTTTGGACTGTAGCTAGGGTTTCTTGAGTTCTAGTAAAAGTGTCCTCCCAAGTTGTTCCTGTGACTGTGACGACAGTGTCATCAGCATATGAGGTAATCATCGCATTACAGTTCAGCTTACACAAATCGTTATTATATAACAGAAAAAGAATAGGACCTAAAACTGTTCCTTGGGGAATTCCAATGTAGAGTGCCTTTGATTCGTACCTTTTGTATTCTGTTAAAAAGAAAGCTTTTTATTAGTTCTTGAGGAGTACCACGAATACCTTCCTTTTCAAGTTTTCTAATGAGTATATTGTGGTCTACGGTGTCAAAAGCCTTTCTTAAATCCAGGAACACAGAAATTGTTCTTTTAGAACTATCAATGGCTTTATACAAATAATCAGTAAGGGAGAATATTGCATCTTGAGTACTAGTGTTTGGTCTAAAACCAAACTGATTTGGTGACAATATGTTGAACTTATTCAGATAGTTAAGTAATCTGGTTTTGATGCATTTCTCTAGTAGCTTAGAGAGGTGGGTTGTGAGGGAAATTGGTCTATAATTATTTAACTCTCTTTTATCATCTGATTTATGGACTGGGATTATGAAGGCAATTTTGAATGAGTCTGAAAATTGTCCTTTTGTTAGTGATAAATTATAAATATGGTGCAGTGGTTGTAGAATTTCTGAACTAATTATCTTAATTGTTTTACTAGAGATATTATCATAGCCATTTGCTGAGTTATCTTCTAGAGCAGGGGTCTCCAAACTTTCCAGCCTTAGGGCCATACTGATTACTCCAGTAAGTTCCGAGGGCCAAAACCATATTATCATTGTTGCCGGTGGTAAAAAGTGAAATAGTCCACTGATGAAAAAAAAGTCCGAAAAAGTACGCAACGTTGAAAAAAGGCTGCAAATCGGACTAAAGTCCGCAAAACGGCAACACTGCATATTATTAATTTTCCTGTCATTATCTGTAATTTCTAGATTAGTCGTAGAGTACGAGCCATGAGGAGTAACGTGACACGACATCTGATGGACACAAGCGGAAATAGGTAGTACCTTCTATCGCTAATAGATGGCGCTAATAGCACGTACAGAGTAATCTCGTTGGTTCGAGAGAGTTCTGGTGTCTTCCACTCACTTCTAGATGGCAGTAATTGGAATATATAAGAAGGCTAGTTGCGCAACCACAAGTCAGTTCCTATGACACTGTTGTGAAATAAAATAGTGCGTACCTCCTTAAAACGTGTTTGTGCGTGTTTAAGTTTAAGACATCTTTGTAACAGTATTTTGATTTGAATTGTTGCTTTTGTGTGTGATTTAGTAGTATGGAAAAGAAGCGAAAAATTGATAGTGAATGCAGAAAATTCAAAGATGAGTGGAACATTCAGTATTTCGTAATTGAGTCCAGTAACAAGGCGCTATGTTTGATTTGCAATGAAAGCATAGCCGTTCTCAAGGAATATAACATTAAACGTCATTATGAAACAAAACATTTTCAAAATTACTCAAAATATACAGGAAGTTTGCGGACAGAAAAATTCGAAGCTATGAAGCGCGGATTGAAATCGCAGCAATCTTCATTTACAAAACTCAAAACCGAACAAGAGGCTGCAACTCGTGCCAGCTTTCGTGTGGCTCTTGAAATTGCAAAACGTGGAAAACCATTCACCGATGGAGAAATGATCAAAGAATGCATAATTGCAGCAGCCGAAGAAATGTGCCCTGAAAAGGTAAATTTATTAAAAACTGTCAGTATGTCAGCAAACACTGTGGCTCGAAGGGTAGAAAACATAGCTGAAAATATATCCTCTCAACTGTTCGACAAAAATGGAGATGTTGAGTGGTTTTCTTTGGCCTTGGATGAGTCAACGGATGTGTCAGATACTGCTCAGGTGTTGATTTATATTCGAGGAGTAGATAAAAGCTATGAAGTGCATGAAGAACTTCTTGATATGTATAGTATTCATGGCACAACTACTGGTACAGATATTTTTAAAGGAGTTGAAATGGCCATTAATCAAAAGAACCTTCGATGGAAAAACTTGAAATGTATTACAACTGATGGAGGCAAAAACATGAGTGGGAAAGATAAAGGAGTGGTCGCTCTTGTGTCAAAGGCTGTAGAAAATGACGGTGGTTCAAAACCATTAGTCTTACATTGTATCATTCATCAACAGTCTTTGTGCGGAAAATGTTTGGATATGTCTGAAGTTCTGAAACCAGTCATATCAACTGTTAATTTTATGAGATCTTTTGGGCTGAATCACCGACAATTCCGAATATTTATTGAAGAGATTGGAGAAAATGACTTACCTTATCATACTGCCGTACGTTGGCTTAGTTGTGGGAAAGTCCTTCAGCGCTTTTTTGAACTTCGAGCAGTGATCGAAATTTTTTTTGAATGAAAAGCATCGCCCTCTTACTGAATTACAAAACAACGCATGGCTGTGAAAGTTAGCATTCTATGTTGATTTGACAAAACATGTGAACGAACTGAATTTGAGATTGCAAGGAGAAAACCAGCATCTTCCTGATTTATACACTAATATCAAATCATTCCGGAAGAAATTGATACTGTTTCAATCACAACTACGAAGTAAATGTTTTTCACATTTTAAAACATGTGAAATATTCAGCCACACCACTGAGACTGAGTTTCCTATCGATTTTGCAACCGAAACTTTGAGTGCTTTGAAAATAAATTTTGATACTCGTTTCTCGGACTTCGATGCCTTTGCGAATCAAATTAAGATTTTTCAGTATCCTTTTGATACTGACATTGAAACCCTAGCCCCGGAACTTCAAATGGAAATGATTGAACTACAGTGCAGTGATATAATTAAGAACAAATATCAAAACTCATCTTTGTTGGAATTTTATAAGAATCTTCCAATGACACAATTTGATAATTTGCATAAATTTGCTCGTGGGCTGTTTTCTGTTTTTTGGTACTACTTATTTTTGTGAGAAGACCTTCTCCAAAATGAAGTACACAAAAAATGTTTACAGATCTAAATTAACTGATCAGCATCTTAAATCTCTTTTCATAATTGGTACAAGTAAAATTAGTCCACAACTACAAACTATTGTCAGTATGTCTGCATGTTATACATGCCTTTACTCATTACCATTCATTGTTTCTTTATCCAACTTATCACAAAAACAATAACAACAAGCCTACAACAATGTTATGAGTAGTTAGCCCATGACCATATCAATGTAGATGTCATATTAATAATTATTCAACCTAAAATTAGAATACTTCAGTAAACTACATTTAATTTGCTATAAAAAATATGTTCTCTAAAAGGAGTTTTCAAGTATGCTAGCTCTCCGCGGGCCGGACAAAATCTGTCCGCGGGCCGGATGTGGCCCCCGGGCCGTAGTTTGGAGACCACTGTTCTAGAGCAGCTATGTGTTTTGTTATTTCTGATTTTGTTATGGGTATAAAAAAGATAGACTGAGGTTGAGATTTTGCAGTGCTATCACGTGCATTTGTGTTGTCAGGTTCCTTTCTTGTATTACTTATTTTTTCAGAAAGTTCTAAACCTATGTTACTAAAATAGTCGACAAATTTGTTTTCAATGGCAGATGGTTGGGATGTTTCTTGTGAGTCTCTGATAAATATGCTGTCAACAGCTGAAGATTTATTTCCCTTCCTACATGTTAAATCATTAATATTTTTACAAAGGACTTTAGAATTATTGGAGTTTGACATAATTTGTTTGGAATAGTACCTTTCTTTTGCTATTTTAACAAGCCTGTTTATCCAGTTTCTGTACAATTTATGTTTCTTAACAGTTTCTGGGACCTCAACAATGTTTGTAGACCTCTCCCTTTGTTTAACAATTTTCTGATGTAATTTATCTCTTATTCTAATAGAAGTTAAAATTCCGGTTGTGATCCAGGGAGTATTTTTTTTAAATGTTGATCTTACGTTATTTATGATACTAGAGTGTTCAGAAATGTATTGAGTCAGTAACTTAATGAAACTATCAGCTGCTTTGTTAGCATCATGTTCAGTTATGATAGATTCCCAAGTTTCCTTAGTTAAGGATTTTTTTAGAGTTTCATAATTTATTCTTACGTTGTTCAAAGTATTTTCTCCTGTTTGTGGAGTGTATTTTTGAGATTTATTTTGTATGAGAAATGTAGGACTGTGATCTGTGATACTGGTATGCAGAACAAAAGGGTCAAAGTTGCTGTTTCTGTGGGACTTAACATGTATGTGATCGATACATGTTCTGGATTTTGGGGTTATTCTAGTTGGTGAGTTTATGTACGAAATGAATCCATTTGCATGTAATACATTTAAATACTCATTTTTAATATTTTGGGCATATTGCCTTGTAGGATTTAAAATATCAATATTTATATCTCCTATTAATATACTGTGTGTAGCTGTAGGCAAGCGCTGGAGAGTATTTCCTAGTTCTTCTACGAATTTCTTTGGGCTTGTGGAGGGTGATCTGTATATAGCAAGTACCAAGTAACTTTCTTTATTATATCTGAAGTTGAGTAGGCTAGCATTTGCAGCTTTCAGTGGTTTTACAGTAGATATTGTAATATTTTGTATGAGGTTTTCATGCACATATATCTTTATGCTGTCATGGGTAGAATTTTGAGTTGGTATGAAGTATTCATTATATCCTAAAATAGCAAATGGTATATCCTCAATGAGCTGAGTTTCAGACAGTATAATGACATCTGGTTTATGATCAAGTTGATCGAGCATAACTAGTATACTTTCAAAATTTGTTATCATGCCACATATATTTAGGTGCATGATTTTAATTCCTGCAGTAAAGCTAATTAATTTGTTCAAGTCTTGAGTACTGTTTACAATCTTTGAAGTAATATCTTGAAAATTAAGGTCTACTTCGTTATCTGATTTCATACCGTAGTTGTTTTATTTGAGGGTTCTTCCATAATTACTTTACACTCACTTAGAAACAAAATTTCATGAAATATTGATTGATCGCTTGGCTCACGCAAACCTACCTTCAGTTTCCTTGATTCCCATGAACTGTTGGTAGGTCGGCTGCAGTCTTGATTTGTAGAATCGGGCTGTTTTCATTTTTCCTCATGAAGATCTTCCCGTTCCTGGTCCATGCGAACTTATAATTCATTGCCCGTTTAGAATTCCTGGCAAGCCAATATAAGTTTTGGTTGACTTTGGTTAAATGTTCATTTACCTACACTGTCGAGTCTCCCTTTTTCTTGACATCTGTGCAAAGAAGTTTCCCATGTTTCCGTTTTTTGCTCATGATCATGTCTTTAGTTTGGCGGGAATAAAATTTTGCTACTATGAGGGGCGTTTTCTTCTTGCCATCCTTATCCGTAAAGGCTGGAAGTCGGTGGCAATATTCAATGTCCTTATCAGTTTCGATTTCAACACCAACTGCACCTGCCACTTGAGCCACAATATTATACACATTCTCCTGTTCGGAGACTGGTATCCCGGCGATTTCAAGGTTGTAATTCTTGGAGTATTGCTCCAACTCATTAACTTGCCTTTTAAGATGCCCATTTTGTTCTTTAAGCAAGCCATTCTCCACTTTAGTGTTGTTTACCTCTAGAGTGAGTTGGTCAATGCAAGATTTTAGTGCGGAATTTTGCTCCAAGAGTTCATCAAATTTTTTTGATTGATACTCCAGAGAGCTACAAACATCCTTTAGCACTTGTTGCATATTGTTAACCGCTTCACATAAGCTTGCGGTGTCTGGTTTGACCTAGTCGTCTGAAAACTAGATGTAGCTGTTTTGACTGAATTAGGGTTATGTTTGCATTGTTTACAATGCCACAGAATTTCGCCCGGATTTGCAAGCATTGCTTTAAAAACGGCGTTCGTCACACGAGCACAGTTAAGATGAAACATTTCACCACACTTTCCGTCACATTGTACGAAATTTTCATTCTCCTTCAGCGAAACTTTACAGGAGGTACATATAACATTACTATTCTTGGGCGCCATGTTGCTTCAAGTAATTCAAGGAACAACGAAATTCGACATGCAAGCTACCCTTTGTGTGTCAAATTACAAAGCTTGCACCGGGCACCCGAGGCCATACAATATTATTATTATTATACCTACTAATGAATTTAACCAACAAATTCTTCACTAATATTTCATTTAACTATTTCAGATACCTGGGAAGTGTTGTGTGTCTGACTGTAAGTCAAATTATGTCAGCACTATTAAAATAACTGGTTATATCACTACGGTTTGATCACTACAGAGGGGTGGACTTTCAGTGCCTAGTAATTTAGTTTTGGTATATATCTTCATGTGGCCTCTATATTCCAGTACATTATGAACTGTACTAAGTTTGTGAGTGCCTCTAGGTAGGTTTCATTAGAAAGCTACCCATTTTTAAATTAAGTGACCAGTGGAGCATTATTGCTAGACTGTCAGCCAGGCCTAGTAGTCGTTGACGGTGGCGTTTGGCGGCAAAAGTAGGAACTATTTGAAAATTCAAAGTTGCAGTCCCTACTTGAATTAAAAAACAGATACACACACTAATACAGTCATCACAATTAACACCGGTTATCAGACAGATTCTACACACACCCAAAGTACACGGGGCTAGATAGATAGATAGATTTTTATTAATTCCATTTGATCAAATACATGCATTCAATACATTTTTGATATAGGACACGTCAGAATTTACATGCATAAAATAAAAGAACTAACAGGTATATATTACTAAGATTAAAACTATTTATAACTTATTATAATAGCAAATCTTAATAGATACAATCTTATTGCACAACTATTTACACCTCACTCTATTATCATAATATGAAAACTTAATTCTATAAATACAACAACATACAGCTAGGTATTAAAATTAAATTAAAAAAGTAAAATATAGTTATAGATTCCATCACTCCTATACGCTAAAATATACATGACCGCGTTGTCGCAGCCCCTAAACTAAGGAACCAACCAACCAACTAAGCTTGGAGGCCTATTGTGACTACGATGAGTGCATGTGTGGACAAAAAGTGAAGACATTTTTATCAAAGGCAGTCTCTAAGTTCGTAAGAATAGTCTTAAATATTTATTTCTGAGCGCATCGATGACGGCAGTGAGCTTAGCAGCAATAAAAGGAAACTTCAGACATTCGGACATTGAGGTACATTACAGCCTTTTATTATTAACTTATCGGGATGATAATATGTAGCCTATCCTTTATTTGTGATATTTGTGTGTAGATTTAGTGGACGTTATGTTCTGTTGTATTTTCGGAAACATTATTTGGCATCAAAATATATGTGTTTACGCAGTGTTAGCAATTGCCATGTGCTTGCGCTAGGCCTCCCAGATGGCGGATGGTCGGTGTTGCCAAACCTTATGATACGACTTGAGAATTGTAGACTGCGATGGCTATATTGATTTGAAAGGTTGCCTTTGATGGTTGTTACCGCAGTTTAGGGGCTGCAACAACGCGTTCATGTAGCCCCGTGTACTTTGGGTGTGTATAGAATCTTTCTGATATATAACCGGTGTTAATTGTGATGGCTGTATTAGTGTGTGTTATCTTTTTTTATTATTCCAGGAAGGACTGCAGATATTCGATTTTCAAGTAAGTTAGTTCCAACGTTTGCTACCAAACGCCACCGTCAACGACCAACTAGTTCTGAACTTGGTTACTAGATGCAACCGTAGTCGGCTCCTGGCGACGAATGTTGGAACCTAAGAGCGTTAGTCAAATCTAACCTATAATTTAGCTTCACACAAGTATAATTAGTGGAAGGTTCTTTATCATGCCATAAATCCATGACATGGGACCGCCGGAAGGCATAATGGGGGAATTTTAACGCTCTTAGAAATCCGACGACTTCGGCCGGGTTTGAACCCGCGACCTTGGACATAGAAGCTCAGCATGCTACCAACTACGCAACTGATGCCTTCGTGATGGTTGGTTGGTTCCTTACTTTAGGGGCTGCGACAACACGGTCGTGTAGCCCCGTATACTATGGGTGTGTGTAGAATTTGTCTGATAACCAATGTTAAGTGTGATGGCTGTATTAGTGTGTGTTATCTATGATTCGGGTAGAAGGACTGCAGACGATTAATTTTTTCATAGCTCCTACTTTTGCTACCAAATGCTACCGTCCACGACACCTAGCTGCGGTCGTGGCTACTAAATGCCACCGTAGTCTACACCTGGCGGCGAACGTTGGTACTACTAATATAGCGATATAAACTAACCTTCAAATTTTAGCTTCCACAAGTGTAGTTAGTGGAAGGTTCTTTTTCGTGCCGTAAATCTATGACATGGGACCGCCGGCTTTACTTTCCCTCCGAAGAAAGGCATACTGAGAGATTTTGGCTGCCTGTGATTGGCTAGTTAAAGTGGATTCACTTTAGACAGCTCTAGCGTAGCACTGACACGTCAAGTCGTAAGTAACGATGGCTTCCTCTTTATAGACGGCGATGGCTAAACAGATCATTTTGAGAGATTATAATACCTGTATCATATTGTGAAAATTGAGGATGCAGCTGTGTGAATAAATTACATTTTTTAGATATTTTGGTGTGAATTCTAATTTAAATTTTGAAAATTCATGGGTGTAAGAAAAAGGTGTTTTAAATTGCAATTTGAAAATATAATCCCCTTTTTTAAGTGACCATCTCTAAAGCCCTGCGCAGATAGACCCGCGGATATCCGCAAAATTTCTCGCCATGCGGATATACACCCCGATTCTGTAATTTCACTCCGTAACAACCCACCAACATGGATACGACGGAATCGTAACCATAGGCATAACAACAAATGGCTAGCGAGGCTCAAAGTGGTATTCTGTAAGGCACCTTGTTATGACGCTTGTTACGAGTTCAGGATCAGGATTTCATAGCCATCTTCATAGTACGAAAGCCTTCCACTAGATGACGGGTAAATCGATTGGCGCGGTATTTCAACGTATTTCATACCATTCGATATCGCAATTAGTTTGTATAATTTATTTAAACTATTTCCTATGTTCCATATTGCCTTAACCCATACTTTCGCCTATTATGGTGTTTTATTTATCGTATGCATTGACCATTCATACGGATTACTTCAACCTGATAAGATACACCTAACCCCATTTGCGAAAACATTTACGCTGTCTGTTCACGCGAATATCTATTTGAGTTAGGGTTTTCTTTAGCTATTGCCTTAATTAATACCTTATTTTATTTCGGAGTACCGGTACCGTATCTTATTTATAGTACTCAACGGATACTGTATTCCAGCGGATCATGTCAACCTTATACATCCAACTCCCTTCCGAAGAGAAATTACATTGCCTGTCCACATAAATATTCATTTTAGTTTAGTAGGAATCAAATAGTGTGTTGTCTGGTTTATCACAACATGAACTGTATCAGAAACCTAAGTTAAGATAAATGTTTTATGTGGCCAGTAAGCTATTGGGCAACTTACCTGTAGGCCTAGGCCTAATTGATTACTGAGAGCAGTTTAACACATGAACGACAGTATCGTTAAGAATAGGTGTATAAATTTAGAATAATGCTCAAAAATCTCCAAGAATGAGGTATTAACTCTTTGGGCATTAACACAATATAAGTTAATGGGGGGCGATGGTCCAATCTAGTATGCCAGTTTTTCTTCACGGTAGGCCTAGTGTAGTGTTAATATTAAATCATCGGTTCTAGTCAGAACACCACATTGCTCCTCTGGCTGCAGCCAAGAAAGTCAAAGAGTGATTTAATGATCCATCGTAATACCAGCCTTCAATAATAAACCAGAGCAAGTGCCCTGCAGGTAAAACTGAGGTGGCAAGAGGTCCATGGAAATTGTAGGAAGCTAAGGTCAGGATAATTTAGACTGCAGTTTAGTATTGTTCTCCTTAAAGGTACTTCTAACATTAAGAACTTTGATCAGAGAGGAGTACAGGCCGGACGTTTGTTTTAGACGATTGTCCTTGATCTTGAAGCCTGCGGGTGAGCCTGCACACAGTCACTCTCTCACCCTATCGCTTCTCACTTGTCACCACCGATCTGATGTAATGAAATTCCTGACTTGAGCACATGGCGACACCCCCTTGGAGACAGTACAGTCCACTTCGAAGTATTGTGTGAAGCGGAAGTACACTTTACGAAGTTACAAATAAAACGTCATTATATTTGCCAATGACTGTACTGCAGCAGTAGTGTCAGACAACTTTGTCAATCATCGGACCGCTTGGGGCAGCTGATAACAAC
Organism: Meconema thalassinum; assembly: GCA_946902985.2. Taxonomy (NCBI): domain Eukaryota; kingdom Metazoa; phylum Arthropoda; class Insecta; order Orthoptera; family Tettigoniidae; genus Meconema; species Meconema thalassinum. Next base: position 1,218,459,842 of record OX336388.2, read on the forward strand.
ACAGGTACTGTAGTAACTCGCCTCCAGGCTTCCATTAAGATTTTTCACTCGTCTAAAACAAACGTCCGGCCTGTAGGATATGGGTGCATTATGTGGATCTGTTGCATCAGTAATGATGAAGAGCAGCTCATGCCACAGGAACTAACCATAGAATCCTTTACACCCGTCAATTTATAAGTCTAGGACTGTTGCGTACGATAGGTCTACATGTTAAGTTACAAGTTTGCAAATTAGTAGAAAGAAAGTATCAGTAGGCCATTGATGTGCTTCTAACTCCTTATCATCCTAGAATAAAACTAAATTCTACATTTTAGCAATATTTACCACTTAATGGAATTTATTCCAGTTTTCTTCAGATGAAGTTATTTATTAGCCTTCTTTTAAATTCAATATATTCTACCTAGCCTAATCCCTTCTCCTCTATATGGCCCTAGGGCATAGCAATCACAATGACTCAATGCTCCTCCCGAGATTCTACACAGAAGGGAGGAGGCACTCAACTACGAATATGACCTTTGTTCCTCACACTCAGTATTATTACATGAAGGAAGGGGGAGAGAGAAAACAGAGGTTTGTATCAGCACCATGCAGATTAAAAAATCTCTGGGGAGTAGGGGGGCAGGGGTTGATCCATCCCTCCCTAGCATGTCCCCACAGGCAACACCTTGTCCCTAAATACTACTACTACTGGGAATGAGATGTAATAGTTTGCATGGCTGTGCGGATAGTTTTTCCTCAAATGGTGCCTGCTTTTTATGCCTTATCTAATTACAAATATTATTGTAATGCCAGTAGATTCGGATAAACAAACTTGGGAATATAGAAAAAAAAAGTCATGCGGATACGGATAACAGTTGTGCGGTTGTGGGACATATGCGGATAACAGTCGTGCGGATGCGGGGTTGATGCGGATAACTGTTTGTTTATCCGCGCAGGGCTCTAACCCTTTTCTTTTGTCTAATAACAAATGTTGGCAAGGCTGCAGTCAGGTGTAGCTACAATATTGCCAACATGGTGGCTGGGTGTTATTGCAAAGTTATAGGAGGTGGGCGATGAATCAAAGGTTTTAGCAGAAGTTATCGCATTTTCATCGCCGATTCTCCCTTTAAGAGTAAAGAAGAAATATTTAATAGTGTTTGAATTCACCTACGACATACAAAAGACGCATTCGACTTTTTCTAGACTGACTGAGAGGAAAGTGAAAACCTCGTTTCAACAGGAGGAGAGCTGTTTATAATACGTCAATGGCGGAAAAGCGAGAACATCACAATGCGCTGGAGAGGAAACGTCGTGATCACATAAAAGATAGTTTTAGCAGTCTTCGCGAATCAGTGCCAGCACTAAAGGGAGAGAAGGTGGCGAGCCGGGCCTTAATTTTGAAGAAGGCAGCAGATTACATTCAGTTTATGAGAAGGAAAAATTCTGTGCATCAGCAGGACATAGACGACTTGAAAAGGCAGAATAGCTTGCTTGAATCTCAGATTCGTACACTGGAGAAGGCTAAAGCCACAGGTAACTTTGCAGCGGAGTCGAGTGAAGTTTCACTTGTTACATCTAAATCGGACTCTGTATCCAGCTTTCCCCAAGAATCCGAATCTGATACATCTGACTCTGAGGCATCTCGAACTACTAGACGTCCGAAGAAACTGAAAGTTTCGGGAGTGTAAAGCTACTCTTTAAATGTTATTTCTGATATTTTCCTTTCGATAAGTCTTCAGAGCATCGACTAGACTCCAAATTCATCTACTTTAGGTAGTGGATAATTCATTCTGCATGGAATGACTTCAATAACCATCTGGTGGATTAGTACTGTACGATGTTACTTACCGAAGTTGTGAATAGATGATAGCTGTAAGCAGTGTTATGTCAGTGTACCTGAAAATTAAGAGTCTGCATGTAAGATAGCATATCTATATTTATCTCTGTGTACACAAAGGATGGGAATATAACAAGGGGCTGATGACCAAGATATCCCTAAAATGAATTAACAACATCAAAGGAATATACTAGTGTTTGTGACCAGGATCTTCCTCATTCCTGCCAGTGAATCTGCCATCGATAGTTGTAATGAAGTAGTCTCTAGTAACAGGAACTATTGATTGTTACTAAGTCCTTAATTGGGCCATCTGTTATTGACTGGATTATCACCTATTTATCATAGAATCTTTCTCTTCCTCCTAACCAAAATTTACTGTAAGTTATTTGATTTATAATCTCCAGTGATGCTGAAGGTTTGATTTTTTTTCTTACAAATTATTAATATCATTTACACATGAATGGAATGTGGGTGTACCTTCTGATCCCTTCACATATAAAAAGTCAAAAGTAAATATGGTTTAAAATCAGAAATGAAAGTTAACAATATGTGTCTACAGGCAAGCTAAGCTTGACCCAGCTACTCCATGGCTGATTTATCTTTATATAGGCCTAGAGTCAAATATTTCACTACCTAATGGCATAGCCTACCCTGAATCTTGCAAGACTGGGCCAAGCATTGCTCAGTTTGTTTTAACTCCTGTCATTGTTGACATGTGCTCCAAAACAGCTCCTTTGTTAGGTACATTTTTATAGGTACAGGGTCATTATCTATTTGCGCCCTGATAAACACGGCAAGCTAAGCCGGCTGTGACAGGCGCAGATCACGGGCGTGCATACCCGGTTAAGCCGGTGGTTGGAGCGCAGTTTGACATTTTTACCAAACATGTTCAATAATGTGTACTTAGAGTGCTCATAGTCGATGCTGAAAATGTCCTCCCTCTCTTGTAACACACACCTGACTTATTCTGATGAAAGAATGTCTGTCAACTCTTTTATTATTTACGGAGCCTGTTTCTTTGAATCGTTTAGCGAGCCTCCTAATTGTACTGGCATTAGGCAAAAGTCTTCCTGGAAACTTTATTCGAAATTTTCGTCTCTTTTCAAAACAAGATTTTCTGAAAACGTGCAACACTAACGTCTAAGCTTTGCAGATACATGTCCATATGAATGACAAAACACGTGTGAACTAACAATATGAGTCAGCGGAGCGCACCAACGACCGGCTGAAATGCATACACGCGCCCGCGATCTGCGCCAGTCAAGCCGGCTTAGCTTGTCGTGTTTATCGGGGGCACATAGATAATGACCCTGTACATCTCTTAAAGGAATCGGAAGTAAATTGAGGGAGTACTGGAAAATACGACAATGTCTGAAGTATAAGATCGATAATGATGTCACAACATACGGTCGCGCACGGAGCTTTAGACAGGTTGTCGAAACGTTTGCCTATTGCAACAGAGCGCGTTGAAAGAAACTGATGAGAGTATCGTGGTGTTGTAGGGTTAGGGGTAGAGGGAAAGTACTAGAGGGAAAAATATTGGTTCCAAACAGAGTATGCACAGCACAAATAAACAATAGGCCCGGTCTAAAAGACTGTGGCGCGACCAATTGAGGGTTAACTATGCGAACATGGATTGGTCAAGAGGCAAAGTGGTGATGACTGACGTGGAATTTCTGGCCAAACGTCAATTCTATTCAGTCAGCTCACCGAGTATAAGGTGGGTATCATAAAATATGGTTCTGATGTGGAACAATCTTCTTCCATCACCAACCAATGATCTGCCATTAAATGGAATTAACCCATTGTAGACCAGTTATAATATCACTGATCAGTAATTAGTGACTTGCCAGAACCTGTTGCAGGACAATGGGAAAATTTTAATATAGGCCTACACTGTTCAAGTATATACCACAGGTTTAGGGGCAGATGACCTCGTAGTTCCGTCCTTTAAAACAACAATAACTAACTATATTCCACGAGAAACATGTCTAAGGGAAATTTTTAGTGTAGTCGATGACGTTACGACACTGTTTATTTGATAGTGTGGCTTACAATTGCCGCCATATTGGTCTGGTCAGCTGTATGAGATTTCAAACTGTATCGTTACATGCTGATGTAGTCACATGTGTTCAGGTGCGAAGTGTGGTGGCAAGTTGCGAACGTTCATAAATTACTTTACGTTTTTCAATATAATTGATTAGTTGCTCCATACTCTTCTAATGTCATTGTTTGCTACTGGTACTTGATTATACAACGGTCTGAGCGAAACCATTGGTCATTAGTGGGTTAGACGACTGGGTGGACGAAACCATTGGCCGCTACTAGGTTAGAAGACTGTTTGGATGAAAATGGTAGCCGTGCACGAAGTATCAATCCCTCATAACTTTTCTAAAGTACAATAGTTAACCAAAATACCTATAGAAAAAAACAATCTGGAGACTGTCGTAACGGATGTTTACTCCTCCGCTGTGTATAATCCACCCACCATCCCAAATAAGATCAAGACATAATACATGAAATTCCAGCTGTGTCCGCCATTTTCACCATTAATTATGCACTAGTACAGTATTGCCAACCCCGCACTTACGGTGCTACTTTGTTTATGTGCAGTACGGTTCCGTGAAACAAAAAGGCTCTGAGTTTACTTGATAGTGTGCTGAGCTCTAACCAGTTCGCAATGAATTGTGCAAGCTGTCTCATTACTATTTCTTGTTTTTTTTTTTTCCACAACCCATGTGTGTTTTGCTGTTTTTTCCCCCCACTGTAATACTGTTCTTTCAATAATAATTTTCATCCAGATAAATACAGTACTGTTCTACGTACAAAACAAACCGTTGCTTGTATTGCAGTAATTTTCGTTGAGACAGTCGTCTAATCAAGTAGCGACCAATGATTTCGTCCAGACGGTCGTCGAACAAAGCAGCGACCAATGGTTTAGTCCAGACATCCATTTAAGTTCATCAATATTTTTCGTCCAGACAGTCGCCAAACCTCGCTACAGGGGATTGCAGTAAAGTGAAGTTGGCACCATTGTCTCATACAAGCATTATACATACAAATAAAAATAATACACGAAAGCCCTCTCGCATAATTACAATGTTACTTGTGTCGTCTGGTGTATTTTGTATCGGACATGTTGGCAACGACTGATATCAATGTGTGCGCCCCTCATTGTTAGCGCTCACCGCGGCAGTTTCACACAATAAATACGCTGACGAACATGGCTCCGCTTGTTAAATAGTAAATAAAGACATTTACGTGATTTAGCTCATATATCCGGTGCAGAAGTGATCAAGGTTAGTAGTTACCAATTGATAATGTCCCCCCCCCCCCCCCCAAAAGATGAAGTAAGGTATGAAAATGATATATTGTCGAAACGAATGCGAAAAGGAAAACAGTGATACGTCGTGCACAATTAATACGAAAATTATATGATACAAACAAATGGGTCTGGGTTAAGTTCGTATTTGTATGTAAAGCCTTATTAATACATCGATTTTATCGTGTGTGAATCGTTGAGTCATCCATAATTTCATGGATCACACAATTTTGTATTTTGGGGAATTTAGTAGTGTAATGTATCGTGGTCTATGGTACTACTGGTCTACACATCCACATAAACAAAGCCTAACTCCTTATGTGACTTGTATTGGCACAATATAAATAAAATCACAAAATATTGTTGACATTACTGAGAGTCACACTCTTGCCATGTCCATAATACATGGAAATTGAATAACCTATGTAAGGTAAATGCACCAATGGTCGTCATGTTAAGACAGATTTAGTCAAGAAATTATATACACCTTACACATTTCAGTAAGTTTTATCAACAAAAGCACTGTACCTAACCTCAATCTCTACTCAAACACTAGGAAAATCCACATAGCGAAGATATTCGTATTAGGAAAAATTACGTATTAAAAAAAAAGTGTGTTTTTGCGCCAGTGTTCGGCACGATGTATTTGGATTTTTCCTATATTCGTCATCCGTTTGCACCAATTGCCGTCACATTGTTAATTTTCCTTTTCTGCTGTTTATAATGCATTTCTGTCAATTGTTGCGTAAGACACCGATTTATCGACTTGGAGGCTAACATTTACGAATAAAACAGTACCAGTAATTATGTTTTTTATAAATTAAAAGAATGAAATAAAAAAAGGCATCGGGAAGCGGGAAGACTTACGAGCATGAAAATATCGTAATTCTGCTCTAAACGAGTGAGACCACGGCATAACAGCCCGGAAAATGACCATTAGCCGAGGCCTAACACCAATTGTTGACAAAAGTTTCGAAAAATCCTTCTTCTTCAGTGCAGTATCTTCGCTATTAGCAACCCTCTGATTTCGCCACTCATGTACATTTTTCTTCCAGGCAGTCTTTAGTGGCTTAAAAACCCCTACATCCATGGGTTGAAGTACGTGTGTGGCATTAGGTAGTAAAGCGACCAAAACAATTCCATGATTCTCACAAAATTTACTAGTATGTATGGTCAAGTGTGAGAAGTGCCTGTCTATGAATAGAATGCCAGGGAGAGGAATCTCCTTCTCAACCAACCCAGGATGAAATATGTTACTGAGAAATTTGTAAAACACTTCGCCCGTCATCCACCCGTTTGGCGATTTGCCAATGGCCCAGTGTGCTGGCATTACGGCAATGATGTCTTGCGGCAGCGGAAGGAGAAATATCGCCGTGGGCATTGCCTGTTACAAGTACCGTCAAGCATTCTTTCTCATCCGAATTCACTTGCTGATATATTGTCTTGTTACCCCTGTTCGCCAGCACTTTGTTACCTTTCGGATTGAGAAAGAAAACCGTCTCGTCAGCGTTGAACAGTCGCCGAGGGTCTGACAAAATAGACTGGAAGTTGTTTTCCACTAAATAGCTGTAGACTTCTGAAAGCCAGGTTTTATTTTGGTGTTCTGTAATTGCAGCACGGCTTACTGTCAAATTTTGAGGGGTTCGTAAAAGATAGACCTGGATTTCTTTTTAGGAAAGATTCACGCCATTTCCTTCCTGGCCGCCATCTTTGAAAGGAAAGTCCCTCTTCAATTCTTGTGTGAGGCAATTTTGCAAATCGTCCTTTGTTATCGGGACCCCGCTTTTCGTAGTGAAGGGGGCGTGGTGGCTCAGCGGTCTAGCTGTATGCCTCTCACCTAGGCGGTCCGGGTTCGATTCCCGGTCAATGCATGTGAGATTTTCGAAGTGAAATGCCATGTCCTGTGGTTCGGATTCCACGTAAAAAGGAGGTCACGTGGCTCATGATCTCAAGATTAACGGTCACGTTAAACTACAAGCTTCCTTCCTTTTTTTTTTCGTAGTGAGATTCCCCATTGAACTAGCATTGCCTCATCTTCCTTTGTTAAAATGGAACTTGGCCCCATTTTCCTCTCTCTAGGAGATTTTTCTTTAATTTTGTCCGAGAGGGTGATTCTCGGAACACCAGTCCTCTCCGCGGCCTTTTTAATACTCATGCCGTCCTCCACAATGGCCTTAATAGCAGCTTCCATTTGCTCAATATCATAATTCAGAACTGTGCGTTTCGACATATTGCCTGGGACGACCTCGTAGTTCCGCCCCTTAAAACAACAACTAACATATTGCCTGAAAGCAAAGATTTAGTCTTCGAATAATATAATATTTTTCATCTCAATAAAAAATTTAAAAATCCTCTGTAGCACGCCTAGCCAAATAATCCTAGGCCTACTGAGGTGCGGCCGTCAAGAAGAGAGACCTACGTAATAATAACAATACACTTTAAATGGTTATTGGTTGTGAAACGTTAACACAAACATTAACATTATCATGCACTAGCGTTCGTCACGAATGTACTCTAAAGTTCGTCAGCTATGACGACCACTGGACACGATGATCAAATGATAATTTAATTAATACAGGGTGCTTTAGAGCTACATTATAAGTATATTGCCGCTGTTAGTTAGGTCTTACAAGTAAAAATGACAATGTGCCAGTTTTCGTCACAAATGACGAGCATTAGTAAAGTGCGTTTTTTAAAATCCAGTGTTCGTCACCGGCATTTCTAACAAAACTAGGCACGTGAGCAAGAAATAACAAATCACATATGTTACAGAAACAATTACCAACTATATCACGCACTTGTAACGTTTTAAAATGTCGGAACATAACACTCATGCACATAATTAACTCGCGTGCGTGCTTAACACATGCGAGAAGAAAATGGCGCGTCAAGACAGCTCAGCTCACAGGAGATGTTTGACGCTGGGAATCACCTATTACATCGCACACGTGATTTCGCAAAGTTGCTCCATGTCGGCAAGGAAAGTATGATGCATCTCGTAAGACTTCGTGTGTTGAGAAAGACCCGTTGACATGCTTATTTTTTGTACTTATCTACGAGAGTGACGACGACTGGATCAGTGACGAAAACCGGTACAGTTACCTTACATTGTACGATCTTTTATTAATTAATAATACATCATTGATGATGTCACATAATTTCACCCCTGTAGTCGACAAGGTTATTCTGCTGGTATCGTATTCTCCAGTGTATTCTAGATTGAAACTTGGCGTAATGCAATATGTAGTTAGATTAGTTATTGTTGTTTTTAGGGGCGGAATTACGAGGCCATCTGCCACCAGGCACTTGCAGGTATAATATAAAATTTTAGGTTAGTTGAGTGTATGCATCTCGGTTAATTTACCATTTAATCTAAAACTGAGTGCATCACATTATAGTCATGTGGTTTTTCTTGTGTTTCTGAAGATATTTTCTATCAGGTTTTTGTTTATGTGTTGGTGGAGTCAGCCCAAATAAACACCGACCATATCCTACAACTTGCAATAGCCTACCCAGTTTAACTTTAATGCAAAACATATTTTTCTTTGACATTGAGAAAATTATTTTGTTTATTCAAAGTTAAATTTACAATGCCAAAAATTCTACACATTGTCTAAATTTCCAGTTTCATTGGATAGAGCAAAAATCCATTAAAGCATTCTTCGTAACTGTCTATCTTCCTTATGCTACAAAATTAATATGTTGCTGAGTTTTTCTCCCTTTTCATTTTTACTTATAGGCTATTTCATTTCAGACATTTATGTGTGGCCATTCTCGTGAAGAATATTAATATTTAAAATTTAGAAAGACACCATATTTTATTTATACAGTAGCAGTGTGTGGCCGTTACAAAAATAGTTGTTTGCTTTCTTCACTTCTCCACATTTTATTGTGGGAACTGTTAATTTGCTAAACACCATCCTAGGACTGTATATTTGTGGGTAACGCTGAATGAGAACTCATCGTACAATCAAATTTTCTATACTAAAATTAACCAAAATGCTTTTTCCAATGATGAAAAATAAATCAGGAAATGATGTAGTAATGGATGCTTACTCCTCCGCTGTTCATAACTCCCCCCCCCCCCCCCCATCACCTTTTTTAGTTGAAAATGAAAATCCACAGCCTTGATCACGACTTATAAAGTAAAATTCCAGCTGTATCGCTATTAGAAGCGTGAATTATCGTCAAATACAGTATTGCCAACCCCACTAATATGGTACCGCTGTGTATGTAGGTGGTACTGGAAGAGTAAAATTTGTTAAATCCAGACCAATAATTATTAGGGAGCGTGGCCCTGCGGACAGTGTTAGCCATATTTACACTCCTGTTTTTGTCACGCACAGTAGGTTACTCGCGCATCAATAATCCAGACCCAACTTGTGTGGTGTATTTTGTATCCCACATGTTGACAGTAGTGATGTCAATGTGTGCGCCTTGATAACAGTTGAAGAGACTTCATGCGCCTGTCGAACATGGCTGCCGTCATTGAATGAGCAAGAAATAAAAAGACATATTTCCGTAATTTGGCACATATTTTGGGGCAGTTGACCTCGCAGTTCCGCCCCTTAAAACCTCAATAACTGACTAACTTGGCACATATTTCCAGTGCAGTAATGGATCATGGTTAGTAATTTGAATTGGTAATGTCCCCTAGTAGATGAAACAAGGTTTGAAAATCATATACAGTATTATCGAAATGCAAATGCCACGATCACCTCTCATTCAGAATTAATCATTTGTGATTGGTACAGTCTTGTATTGGTTCTTATGAAATGGTTCCACATCTTCAATTTATTAATTACCATACTTCAATTCTTGTACATGTTTCAACCCCTTGTGGGGTCTTCAGCAATGTTTATTAACATGGAACGAATTTTATGCACTAAAAAACTTGAAAATATTTTATGTTTTGTATACTAAAAAAGTTAAAAATATGTAGGCCTATAAGATTTCAATTTTTTTTTCTTTCAATATTGCAAATTTGTAAACACTTACATATAAATATTACTCACCAATCATGTCGAGACAGTGGCAGATTAAAGAGCTCGCTAGTGCAATGAAGTATGAAACTTTTTCCAAGTTTTCCATCACAGACCGATGTCGGTTGTCTCGGAACAATGAACAATATCGGGAAAACGACCGTTCAACATCTCTAGAAGACAGTCTTGCATATTTCATCAAAGGAATGTCGCTGGCATTCAAACTTTCAATTTCACCAATGTCTTCTTGCCCTTCCAAAGCTTTGGCAATTTTACACATAGTATAAAATCCATCAGTTTCTTCACACACACACTTTCAAATTTCTGTGTAATAGCTTTCACTTTAGGACCTCTTGAGTGAATTAATTTTTTCCACAATTATGTCAGTTAAGTTATGCAAACAACTCAAATTTGCAGATATAATTCATTTTTTAAAGCACTGTCTTTATACGAGTCCTGAAGAAAATTGATTGATAAAGCATCATCCTTATTTAGTTAGTCTATCACCGATTTAAAATTTTCAAAATTGTTTGCATAATACACTTCTGCTTCTAACCACGTCCCAAAATGAGTAACAATGGAAGTGTAAGATCTAGATTTTTTGCTCGGAACTGTTGGCACTTTCAGAAAAACTTTTATTCCCGTTTGAAATCAGGTGTCAACTTTAGGATACAATATACTTCTCTGCTCACATACTCTGTATACCAGGCCTTCAGCCGCCTTATTACGAGGGCAATTCAGAAACTAACCTCCGATTGGTCACAGTGCGGGTAGTGGGGGGAGTAGCGCGCCATCTGTGCATTCACGCGCTCAGCAGGTCAGTCGGCAGCAAGCCGTAGTCGAGTGAACATCGTACCTGCGCTAGTTTAGTTTTTGTGGCAGTTTGAAATGTGTGCTGCAATAGAAAATCCCGCCAAATGTGAAGTGCGTGCTGTTATACGGTTTTTTACAGCCAAAGATGTGGGCACATTCAGATTCGCCTACCAAACCAAAAAAAGCCCGGCAAGATTTTTCTGCCAGAAAACTGATGGCAACGGTGTTTTGGGATGCCAAATGGGTGTTGTTGGTTGAATTCATGGAACGTGGGACGACCATTAATCAAGACGTGTACTGTGAAACACTAAAAACATTACGACGGGCTATACAGAACAAACGCCGTGGTATGCTGACTTCCGGTATCGTTTTTTTGCACGATAACGCCCGTCCGCACTCTGCTCGCAGAACAACAGCCCTTCTTGAGTCCTTCAAGTGGGACGTTTTCAACCATCCACCTTACAGCCCAGATCTGGCGCCAAGCGATTATCACTTCTTCATGCATATGAAGAAATGGCTCGGGTCCCAGCGGTTTGATGACGACGAAGAGCTCAAAGATGCGGTCACAGGCTGGCTCAAGGCACAAGCGGGTGATTTTTATGCAGAAGGAATTTCAAAGCTTGTGAAGAGATACGATAAGTGCCTCAATCGTTATGGAGACTATGTCGAAAAATAGTGCAAAGATGTAGTTGTAAGATGTATATATTAAAATATTTTTACTTAACTTGGTGTATTTTTTTCAATCAACCGGAGGTTAGTTTCTGAATTGCCCTCGTATATGGAGCAGCATCCATAATTAAGAGTAAAACATTATTAAATTTCACCCCATGTGGCCATAACTACTGCCGAGAGTCATTGAATAGGCAAGACATTCTTACATGGTTCGATGCTGATGTTTCTAGTACACCTGCCACGTTTCCCACTTTCCTACCGCTAGAGTCTCGTGATTTGTCCATGCTTACCCCTATTTTTAGCCTAATTTCATCACATGAAAAATATTTCACTGGCATTCTATACCTCCAAAACTATTTCTGGTATCGCCCTGAAATATTGTATAGTAATAGAGAATGCTAAGGTAAGTACAGCTATGTGATGCTTACATGCATATTAAGTACAAAATCAACATGGCGGCCAAGCAAAGTTAAAATATTTAAATGGCTTTGTCTTGAGATTTAATCAACCAAGCACCGTGAAACTTGGTACGTTACATGTTTATAAAAAATTTAATCTAATGGCATCTAATTCAATTTTTATCTTAAAATCAAGATGGTGGCTGTGTGAAATTTTGAAATTAAGTCCTTATTTTTTGTGTCCTTATCATGCGATCGAAGTGAACGTTCGAATAATGAAACTACGCAATAATCTTCATCTAATGGCTTATACAGAGAGTTTAGTTTGTATGTAACGGCGACCCTCGCTTGCCCGCTCACCCGCGTTGCGCGCCTGTCTCCCGCCAGGCACTTTGCCGTTATGCGGCGCTTGCGCGGCACTGAGTCGTTGAGAATAGGAATTTGTACTTCAATGTGATTCTTGACCAATTTTTTGACGAACTGACTTACGGAGAACGATTGTCAAATTACTTTCAACAAGATTCTGCCACTGCTCACACTGCCGAAACATCCATGACAGAATTGCATCGCATTTTCGGTACTAGGATTATAAGTCTTAACGTGTGGCCCCCGCGAAGCCCAGACTTATCACCATGTGACTTTTATTTGTGGGGGACGCTTAAAAATAGAGTGTATGCGAGAAACCCTCACACTACAAATGAGCTTAAAGACTATATTACAGCTGAGATGCAGTCAATCGGTGCTGAGGAACTTCAGAGAGTAAATGCCAGTTTCATAAAAAGGTGCCAGCGATATGTAGCAGTAAATGGCGAACATTTTCAGCACCAGCTGTGAACTAGGTAAGTACAAATTCCTATACTCAATGACTCAGTGCTGCGCAGGCGCCGCATAACGGCAAAGTGCGTGGCGGGAGACAGGCTCGTGCTACGGGCGAGCGGGCAAGCGAGGGTCTCCGTTACATACAAACTAAACTCTCTGTATATAGAACAATCCAACATGACGATCATACAAAATATTTCGATTGTTCTCAATATCTGTGAATCTATTACAGCAATCAAACTGAAATTATGTATGTTGATAGAGGTTATTAACTTAAGTTCACCTATGGGCCTTTCAATAAGCTGATGAACACAAGTCGAACATTGCAGCGATGCAAAATTTAAATATTTATATGGATTTTTCTCGCAACTTAATTATCCGAGAGCAGTGACAGCATGGCTGTCTTCATACACGGCTCAATGTATTGGGATCTTTCACTAGGAATAATCAACTCCATTATGGTCCGTAGTGACTTTGGTAATTTAATTGAAAACTAGTTGAAACCCGTCAAAACATGACGGTCAATGGGAAAATGTTTACTGAAGAATTTTTCTTATACAACCTCTGACCTAAAAGTTCGGTGAATGGGTCTATATTACGAACGGATTGTTGGCTTACCTGAAACAGCAGTTGCTGACCTTCAAAGTAATCTCCATGGATGGTTTTGCACTTCTGAGAATGTCTGTACAAGTCCTGGAAACTCTTTAGGCTTAGCCTGCAGTTGGGTCGTCACATTATGTTGGATGTCCGAAAACCTCTGGCCCTTCAGGGCTTTTCGGTAACCCTGGACCCCGCCACTCCATACTTTGACGCTTGACTTCGTGGTCATACCTCAGACACCAGGTCTTGTCGCCCATGACGATGGTTTTCAGATCCATTCCATTCCACAGAACATTCACCCTTCTCACTGCCACCCACTGAACAGGTGTGCATAGTAGGTTGCATAAATTCATCCTTCTCACTGCCACCCGCCGAGCAGGTGTGCATGGTAGGTTGCATAAATTCATCCTTCGAAACATGCACAGTGTCAAACGGGTCTTACACATTGCGTTGTGTGTCGCCAATGTTGCCAGGCCAACCGTTCTGACTTTATTCACCGAACGCAACGTTACGAGGCTCTTGAACACCATCCCAAAGGACACCTTCTTGCAAAGTTTCCAGGACATGTATCGCCGATTTCAGCATTGGATAGTTATGGGAGGGGACTATTTCGAAGGACAGTAGGGCTACTGTCGTGCATTGTTAATCTATGTTCATAGTATAGGACTATTCACCGAACTTTATTGTCACAGGTTGTACTGTATACATTCTTTGTACGATTATTGTTTGACTCCATTGAAACTTTAAGGGCGTGAAAAGATTGCACTCTTGACATTGCAAAATACTGCTGGCCATGACTGAAAACTTGATGAGGCAAATTGAGACCTATACGTTCTAGAGTTTCCCCTTGAGCTTTATTGATTATGATAAAGTATGCCAAGTGAATTGGAAAATGTTGCCTTTTAAAAGAAAATGATAGTGTTTTATAGGTTGGTGTTAAATCAAGTCGAGGGATTAGACCTTCTGCCTAATTTTCACTGCACTTATTTTTTCCAAATCCAAGCAATATGGTTGCATTTAGGAGCCCTTTGGAAACGTTCAGATTTTGGAATATAACAGAGAAATGCGATGATGTGCAATTCCATACATTTTAAAACTGTATGGACTGTATGCTTGTGGCACAGTAACATTGTCACCAAATGAAACGAAGGACATAGCATTGTTGTACTGCCGATTATTCTCTCTCAAAATTCCTTGAGATGATATCTCCAGTGAAAAATTGTTGCAGCCTGTCAAATATTTTATATTTAGTCAGATCAATTTTACCATTACAAAAGCAAAGATCAAAGTAACCAAGCTTAGATTTCTCGCTACAGAAATACAGTGCAGAACAATGTTTAAATTTTTTCGTCAAGGACCCTACACTGTACGGCATAATATCTGGAATTGTTTCTGAAATGGCATATTTATATTGGATTTTAAAAGTGGCTTAGTATTTTTCTCAGATTTTCCACTTTTTTGCAGCTAATGTTCTTTTTCGTCACATGGGTTTATTTATAGTAGTATTTGTACCCAAATTAATGTCATTTTCAATAACAGTATAGTGGCCTGCATCAACGCAGCCACCAAATATTAAATGGCAAATAATACTTCCATTGCCAAAATCAACCGCGTGGTTAGACTCATTCACAATTCAACACTTGGATTTTCCGCCAAATCAATACTTTTACTTATGTAAAATTTTTTATAGGTACATGTTTCGGGGATCTTACTGTCCCCTTCTTCAGCCCTCCTTTGTTGTTACAAACATCGTGTCACATTCAACATCCCATAATAAAACAACAGAATACACAACATAAATTACACAACCACAACATATTAAAATTACTAGCTTAAAACTACACTTAAAACTCAATAAACAATCAAGGATAAAACTTGTGATGCACTTCGTATTTTTCAGTCCATCAGTTCAATTTTGAATTTGTGTCCTGGGACACATTAAAATATACTTAAGCACAGCATATGTTTTGTACACTTCGTTTTCGAAGCATAAAATTCAAAGCGATTAATCTATGGAGGAACTTGCTGATTTGACTGCATCTAAGATTAGCCTATTGTCATTTTTACATATGTTGTTTCAGGTAGAACATCAGGTATTATTGTGTCCTATTCTATGATACTTAACAACATGTTATAGTAGAATGACTGTTGTTATGAATGACAGTCCAATAGAATTGATGCGGTTAATTCAAGGCTTCTTATTATGGCAATCTGACGGTCGGATGCTTCAATTAATAATTTCATTAATATTGTACTGGTCCTGAAATGAATGAATTACGTTTTAGAAATAAAATCCCAAAAAACTAAAGACTTAATAAGAACATATCAATCGAATGCCTCGTCTTATTCATGAAAAACTAAATAGTTCCAAACTATCTGAAGAACAAAAACATCGGATAATGCCTTTCATAATTATGGAATAACTTTCTACGGAAATTAAAACATTACAAAGACTTACCGGACGTAAGTGGCCTAGTCATTATCACAGCCCTCATAGAGGTCCACTTCAACTGAGCTTACGTCCGGTAAGTCTTTGTAATGTTTTAATTTCCGTAGAAAGTTATTCCATAATTATGAAAGGCATTATCCGATGTTTTTGTTCTTCAGATAGTTTGGAACTATTTAGTTTTTCATGAATAAGACGAGGCATTCGATTGATATGTTCTTATTAAGTCTTTAGTTTTTTGGGATTTTATTTCTAAAACGTAAATCATTCATTTCAGGACCAGTACAATATTAATGAAATTATTAATTGAAGCATCCGACCGTCAGATTGCCATAATAAGAAGCCTTGAATTAACCGCATCAATTCTATTGGACTGTCATTCATAACAACAGTCATTCTACTATAACATGTTGTTAAGTATCATAGAATAGGACACAATAATACCTGATGTTCTACCTGAAACAATATATGTAAAAATGACAATAGGCTAATCTTAGATGCAGTCAAATCAGCAAGTTCCTCCATAGATTAATCTCTTTGAATTTTATGCTTCGAAAACGAAGTGGACAAAACATATGCTGTGCTTAAGTATATTTTAATGTGTCCCAGGACACAAATTCAAAATTGAACTGATGGACTGAAAAATACGAAGTGCATCACAAGTTTTATCCTTGATTGTTTATTGAATTTTAAGTGTAGTTTTAAGCTAGTAATTTTAATATGTTGTGGTTGTGTAATTTATGTTGTGTATTCTGTTGTTTTATTATGGGATGTTGAATGTGACACGATGTTTGTAACAACAAAGGAGGGCTGAAGAAGGGGACAGTAAGATCCCCGAAACATGTACCTATAAAAAATTTTACATAAGTAAAAGTATTGATTTGGCGGAAAATCCAAGTGTTAAATTGTGAATACGGTCAATACGGAACCTGAAATGAATGCTGTACCTAATGGTTAGACTCATTGTTATGTAATCTAAACAAATAATCAATCAACTTTTAAAGGCAATACCTCATCTCCACAACCATTGTTCTCTGACTTCAGCACCTCGTTTCATCTCAAAGTAGTAACCATAATGAAGAGTTAGTGCGATGTCTTGCGGGAAACATTTTCTCGGTCGACCTCGGCCTTTCTTCCCTGTGAATTTTCCTTCCAGGAGATTAGTTAGGAAAGCGTTATGTCGCAAGATGTGACGAATTTAGCTTTTCTTTTATGAATCGTTGGTCTCAGTTCTCTTTTCCCTTGAATTTCTTGCAGGATGCTGGTGTTAGTCCTCTTTTCAATCCATTTAACCCGTAATATTCTCTGCCAGACCCACATCTCAAACGCTTCAAGTCGCTTCCAATCCTGTCCTCTGATCGTCCAAGATTCACACCCAGACAGAAGCACACTCCACACAAAGGACACTACAAATTTCTTTTTAATTGCAATATCCAAATTTGCATTAATCAAAAGATTTTTCTTGTTATTGAATGCCTGTTTTGTGAGTGCTATCCACCTTCTAATCTCTTTACTACACCTGTTGTCATTGGTGATTAGAATTCCCAAATAAGAGAAACTGGTGACTTGTTCCACTAACTTGTCAGTAAGGTTAATGTTTGTGTGAATACTCTCAGGATGTTTACTCACAACTAATACCTTAACATTAATGTTCAAGCGTAACTTTGACAATGCTGATGACAATACATTTAACATTCTGGACAGCATCTTCTCCGAGTCCGCTACAATTGCTATGTCATCTGCAAATCTAATACATTGAATATGATGCCCATTTATGTTTACTCCTTTCATATTTGTCTTAAACTTCTTTATGGCTTCCTCAATGAATACGTTAAAAAGATACGGTGAGAGAGAGAGCAGCCCTGTCTCACACCCTTTCTGATTTTTGCTGTCCGAATACATCCTCCAATATCGACAATCGTGATCTGTCTTCCATAGAGTTTCAGTATCATCCTGTCTTTCCAGTCCAACCCTGTAGTTTTAAAAATGTTGAATAGTATGTCCCAACTAACGTTATTGAAAGCCTTTTCGATATCTACAAATGCCACGTTTGTGGTTTCTATTCATCTCCAACCTCCTTTCCAAAATTGTTCTAAGAGCCAAGATTGCTTCTCTTGTTCCTTTTCCTATTCGATCAATCTGTGAGTTCAACTTATTATTTGTCCTGTTCTTTATTATTGATAGTGTTTTAGAAGTATGAGGGAGGAGAGTTATGGTTCTGTAATCAGGGCATTCTATACTATTCCCTTTCTTTGGTATCATAACTGTTCTACTCTTGATGAAGTCTTCTGGAATTTCACCCTCATCGTAATTTGCATATTATGTTATATAAAAGTTGTTTCATATCCTCTCCCAGATTCTTTAGCAATTCTCCAGGTATATTATCTGGACCAATAGCTTTATTGTCATTTAATCTTTGAAGTGCTGATTCAAACTACCTCCACATAATTGCAGGACCTTTATCATCTTCCTCTACTAATTGTTCCGGTTCAATATACTGTAGTTCATTCAGCACATTACCTCCATCATACAATTATTCCACTTAATAATTTGCAAACTGTTCCGTCTTTTCAATACTAGTGCATAACCACTATTAAATACCAGACCAAAGGATAAGTGCAAATATTGTCTATTTCATTCATTCAACAACATACAACTGACAAGATCTTCAGCAGTTTCTTTTTAAAAGTTTTATCTTAACAAGTATTGGCATAGGAAGGAGCCTAGCGAACTAAATGACTACTGTCAACCATTAGAGTTGACATGCATAATTATAATATGGGACAATTTCCTCCATATGCTTGAACTATGGATCAATTTGATTTTAAATTTCATGACTACTCAGTGTTTTATAATGTATTTTAAATGTGTGTTTGGTTACTTACAAGTGTTTTAATATGTATCTATGGCTGAAGAAGGACACATAAGTGTCCGAAACATGTATCGTTGTTAATTCCTGAAATACAACTAGTATTGAAAAGATGGAACAGTTTGCAAATTATTAAGTGGATTCAATTCAATACGGACCAATATGAATAATAACAATACAATTATTCTACCGTGCACTGATTTCATCATTATTTATTAAAATTTTCCCATACCTATCTCTCACTAGAGAGCTTTATGTTTTAGATATTTGGTTTAAAATTTTTATGTTCCAATATACTATATCTGTTCTTCATTTCATAATATCATTCCAGATATTTTCCAATACCTCAACCATCCACGCTTCTTTCGCTCTCCTACACAGAGTTGTAGTTTGATTTTTGATCTGCCTATATTGTTCCTGGCTTTCTGGCGTGTTCCCTTTCCTGAAATGGTTCCTTTTTACTATCAAATTCAAAATTTTCTCTGTAATCCATACTTTTCTTGGTTCCAGTCTTTTTGTTCCCAGTGTTTCATGAGTAAGGGCCTTATTTGTTGGTGAAATGAAACTGTTGATTTCTGTGTTAAAACTGACGCTATTTCGGTGGGTATTTCGCGAAATGAATTGACATAATGATCGATGTTTCTTCTGAAATCTTCCTTATTGTATGGGGTAAATCTAACAAATTATGTGATATGGGGTTTTTTCAACTTCTTTGCAATGTGTAGGGTTTTTCAACTTCTTTGCGATGTGTAGAATATCACTGAATGTTTTGTCGCTTAGAATTATGTTCACATTTCCTTCTTTCTTCCCCTTTTTATGCGTTTCTGAATCCCTGCAGTGTTGATCGCACAAGTCTTTTCGTTCCTACTGAATACAAACATTGCAGTATTTACTCATTAGAATCTATCTTGCAGCATCGAATACATAGAACCCCTCACTGTTGTATTCCTCGGCCCTCAAGAAAACTGTTGTGACTTTAGTTTTTGGCATTATTATACTTAAATGCTGGATGTTTGTCTTTAAAGTTTTATCAGTCGCGAACTCGCACTGCTGTATCTATGATCACAACGCCATTTGATGTAATCTATTGCAGATATCGCGGAATACACATACCCATACTTCCGGCTTTGTATAGAGAATATGTAGCACTATCAATCAAATGAGAAGGAAACCAAGATGGCCAATTCGTCAGAAGCATTTAAAAGTTTATTGGAGAGTTTTTTTGATAATATTTAGCAGTTTTCGTACCAAGTGGAGTATATTTCGTGATTACATACATATCCCACGTCATTCCATCTATTAGATGGGTCGGCGAATGAGGCCCCTCCACCAATTTCTGTCTCTGTACTTCTCTTCCTCTTCAATGCTGTCCAAGTCCTAGCCCAATTGTTGGATGTCATTTCTCACCATGTCTGCATATCTCCTTCTTGGCCGTCCTCTTGGTCTTCGGTCATCAAGCTGCAGTTCATACATTTGTTTTGGAATTCTGGTAACATCCATCCTTCGCATATGGCCAAACCACACGAGCCTTTTCAAGGTTATTTTATCCTGTAGTTTGTCGACCTGAACCAATTCTCTGATATGCTCATTGCGAATTCTGTATTTTCTTGTCTTACCAGCCAGGGCTCTGGCAAATCTCATCTCTGCTGCCTGAATCCTTCTCTCATCTTTCTTCCTCATGGTCCAAGTTTCACAGCCATAGGTCAAAATTGGCACATAATAAGTCTGATAGATCGCTCGTTTACATTGCAGAGGCACTTTCTGGTTTCATATGAGGTCTTGAACAGCTCTATAAAATGTACCTCCAGCCAAAATCCTGTGGGTGATTTCCTCATCAATGGTATCTGTTGCTGATATCACACTTCCCAGATATTTAAATTTTTGAGAAAATCTAAGCTGTCTGCCATCAATTTCAATGGAACCTTCCAGTTAGCCGTTTCTCTACATAACTAGCACCTCACTTTTTTCTACACTAAACATAAGACCATATTCCTTTGCTATTTCTGTCCATGGTTTGATCTGTTCTTGCAGTTCTTCTTTGGAATCACCCCACACACATATGTCATCCGCAAAGAGCATAACTTTCATTTTTCCGTTTGGGATACATTTTGTTGGATGTCATTCATCACAGCAATGAAGAGGAGACAGAACTCCCCCTTGCCTTAGACCTGTAGTTATTCTAAAGGGTTCTGTCAGTCCTGATGGTGTTTTAACACGACTATTGATTCCCTCGTAAATGTTCTCAATTCTCTTGACTCTATCATTACTCAAACCACTCTTCTTCAACAATGTCCAGACTTTATCCCTGTTCACAGCATCGAATGCCTTTTTGATATCCAGGAAGGCTATCCAGAGATCGTTATTGTGTTCATAATATTTCTCCATCAATTGACAGAGTCCAAATATTAGATCAACTGTTGATCTGCCTTTCCTGAATCCATATTGTTCCTCTGGTAACCTTGGTTCTTATCAGTGGTCTAATCTTTCCTTCTATAATCCTTTCATACAATTTTCCCATTTGAGATGTTAATGTGATGCCCCTGTAATTAGAACATCTCTTCCTGTCACCCTTCTTAAACAATGGAACGATAATGCCCTCTTTCCAGTCGGCTGGAATCTGTCCTTCTTTCCAAATCTTACGAAAAAGCCTGTATATCCACTACTTGCCAAGAATAATTCCCATCGACTTGATCATTTCACCACTCACCTCATCAATTCCTGGGGACTTTCCTGTTTTGATATACTTCCAGGCATATTCTATATCGTTCCATGTCAGATCCATATTGTCTCCCATCCAACTGTCATTCACCACATCATCTACTGGGATCATTGTTGTATCAGTCGCATTCAATAATTTGTCAAAATAATTCTTCCATTCCTCTTTAATTTCGTTATCACTAGTCATTTAATTGCCATTATCATTTGTCAGGAATTTAGTAATGTTCTTTTTCCTTACGTCTATTCTTAATCATTCCAAACAGCATTTTCTTGTTGCCATCTACATCTTCCTTTAGCTTGTCACTCCATCCATTCAGCCAGTCTCCCCTCCCTTTCCTACAATCTGTTTAGCTAATTTATAAAGCTCCTTGTCCTCATCACATCTACTGCTGAAGTATTTTCTATAAGCATTGTTCTTTTTCAAGACTGCCTCTCTTGTCCTATTATTCCACCATGGTGTTCCTTTCCATTTTCTTTGCCATTTGTCCTTCCACATAACTCCTCTGTTGTTTCGACCAAGCACTCTTTAAAATTTTTCCATTCTTCCTCAACTGTTCCTGTGTCGGTTTTGGGTAGGCTTTGGCATATTTTTTCTTGATATTCTTCTACTGTTTTTTGATCTTTTAATTTCCACACCTTTAATTTTTTCTCCTGAAGAGTTCTTATTTTTTTTCAACTTATTAAACTTGAAGCGGCTAACCAGAAGTCTATGATCACTATCTAAGGATACACTAGGTATTACTTTAACATACAACAATCTTCCTTGAAGATACTTATCTACCATAATGTAGTCTATAATTGACTCTTGTCGTCCATCCCATCCATATCTGGTAATTTTGTGACTTTTCTGCGTTTTATACCATGTGTTACCAACAACTATATTATTTCTTAAACAAAAGTCTAGGAGTCTGCTTCCCTCAGTGTTCCTCAATCCCCATCCATGAGGTCCCATAATACTCTCATAATCTTGCCTCTCATTCCCTATCTGAGCATTCATATCACCAATAATGATGGTCCCTTCACCTTTGACCTGTCCTTCCAAGGCTTCTTCAAAGGAGTCTTTCTCTATATCATCACTACCTACTTGTGGAGAGTAACACTGAATGATGTTAATGTTCTGAGTTTGGTCTAAGTTTGTATTGACTTGTATGATCCTGTCTGATTTGAACTTTGTCTGTTAATCGCTGCTTCATTGCATGGTTCAGTATTATACCCATGCCATTCTTAGCTGATACTCCACTAGACCAATACAGATGGTAACCTTCTCTTAGTTCTTTTGAACCCTGACCCTTCCATTTGGTTTCACATAGTCCTAGCACGTTAATATGTCTGGATTTCGTCAAATCCACGCACTCTTCTATTTTACCTGTCAAAGTAATGATGTTCAGAGTTGCTACCTTGACTGTAGTCACTGTCCTGTATTTATTAGCTCTCTTACTGGATTTTGATAAAGCATCGAGCGTTAAGCTGTCATTGGCATCATTACCAGAACTGGTGTCATTTTTTGGTTGTTTAGATTTCATTCCGAGGCCTCTTTTAGTTTTGAAAGCAATGAATAATCCGCTACCGGCTTGCTAGGCCTGTTGTAACTTCACCAGAGTCCCGTTAGCCATCATTTTTCAGGGTTCCTGTAGGGCCTTCACAGCTACCGTAGCGGTCCAGGGCACACAAAGTCCCCACTGTATTTCGCCCCTACAGGCAATCCCCTACTTTATGCCGTTGCCCATCTCACGACGTGTACGAGGGGTTGGACTTGTGCAATAAATCAGATTTTGTGATATTTCACAAGTTCATTTTGCTAAAATGCTGTACTTTAAGTACCTAGAAAGTCATATATAGGCAAGAATGAAGATATGAAAAAAGTTTGCGCGTATTGGTATTACCAAAAAATACGGCCCCTATTCATGAGCTACTCTTAGTAAGCATTCCATGTAGAATTCTCATTTCGGTTGGCTAACTCTTTTGTTTTGTGTACATAATCATCCTTGTTTTTATGATCTCGTAATTTGGTTAAGTCAATAGGTTTTGGTTTCCAATGATCAATTCTTTTCAGGTGGATAATGCATTTGGCCATGACTAGACAATGGTCACTGCCAATCTCTGCCCCAGGATAGCTATGACTTGACTTTACTTGATTGCAATATCTTCTCTTGACTAGGATACAGTCATTTTGATAACCGGCAGTGTCACCTGGGACTTTCCAGGTGTATCTTCTGCGCAGTGGAACATCAAACAGGATCACAATCAAATGATACTGATCACAGAAGTCCAATAACCTCTCCCCTTGCTTCTTCCTGACACCTAGCCAAACTCCCAGATTCCTTCATGGGTTGGGTGAATTCCAACAATAGCATTGAAATCTCCCATGATTATTACATGATCTGTTTCCTTTGTCAGATTCCATATTTCGTCAATGGTCTCATACATTTCTTCTATTTCTTCATACGAGCTGTTTGATGTTGGAAAATACACTTGAACAATTACCAGATTCCTGGGTTTTGTCTTGATTGTTATTACTTGAATCCTCTCATTTACGTGATAGGTGTTCTTCACATTTCTTGCCCAGTTATCTCTAATGAGCAGTCCTACTCCATTACTTCCTTCACTTGCACCACCACTATAGATCATTCTGAAGTCATCAATGTTGAAATCACCATTCCCTGGCCCCCTTATCTCGCACAGCCCCAATTTGTCCAGTCCTCTTTCCTTCATAATCATTTTAGCTTCTTCTAGTTTTCCTGCTTCTATTTTGCCTCATAATCAGTAAACGATACATCTTTTGAACACATCATGATTCCTTGGGAATAAGTAGTGCAGTGGTTTCAATAAACAATAATATTCACTTATACAATGAAGTTCAAAGACTTCCATTCTCAAGTTGGTTGCTGATGAGAATGCAATGAGACTGATCGCCAATAATAAAATCCTTATAATTATCCCTGCCACCTACATTTTTTTTTCAATTTGCTTGTAAACTCAGCTCAGGATGACGTTCTTCATTTTGAAATAAACTGTGCGATACTGCTCTAAATAAGCAATTTTCATCACCTGTTGTAGGTACGATCCTTTGCATTTCCATGACAGTAAATTATGCAAGAGAGCATAGAATCACTTTGCCAACAACTGGAATGAGTATAGACTCATTTCGCCAACCACCGTAATGGAGGGAGTTTTAGAATTATATGTTAAGTGCTTGTCAAAAATTGTATTAACACAGGGAAGCCCAACTAGAACGGCTACATTCTGAGCTGTCGCTCCGGGTTCGATCCCTGCTCTGCCAAGAAATTTTATTCTGGTCTGAGGGCTGGAATGGGGCGCACTCGAGGCAAAACTAGAGCAAGGTTCGATTCCCATTTCAACAATCTTGGATGTAGGTTTCCGTGGTTTCCCACTTCCACTCCAGGCAAATACCGAGATAGATCCTAACTTAAAGCCTCGGTTGTCAACACCCCATTTTAATTACAAATGCACACATCAATACAGCCATCACAATAACACAGGTTATCAGAGAAAATTTTTACACTCTCACACCAAAGTAGATGGGGCTGAGTGACCACTATGTCTTGAGTCCATCAAATGAATTGTTCGCTAATTGTCTCTCATGGGCCGGCTCCGTGGTGTTGGGGTAGCGTGCCTGCCTGTCACCCAGAGGCCCCGGGTTCGATTCCCGGCTCCGTCAGGGATTTTAGAAACTGACGTGAGGGCTGGAACGGGGTGCACTCAGCCTCGTGAGGACAATTGAGTTGCTGTCTGACAGTGAGGCAGCACCCCGATCACGAAAACCAAGATTAACGGCCGAGGGGACCCGATGCGCTGATCACGAGTCACCCCAATATCTGCAAGCCAAATGGCTGGGCAGCGGTCGCTTGGTAGGTCTAGGCCCTTCACGGCCTGTAGTGCCAGGGGTTAGGCTATATATTGTCTCTCATGGCAAAAGCGATTGTGGCTATTTTTATTTAATAATTTAAAAGTATATGGCAACGTAAATCGTGGAGAATTCCTTACTTTACGGGAATAAGTTAATGAAAGTAAAATATGTTTAGACAATGTAATACCAATTGCAAGAAAGAATAATTGGGAAATTAAAAAAAACATGTCGGAGGTGGATTTTGAACTCCTTCGACGATGCAAAATTCATTTCGTAGTCCGCAATGATAAGTTATGTTATGGAGTTCGAGTGCAATATTAAGTTACGTAAACAACAAACGCACTTAACTGCCAGTTGAAGTTCATCAATATTTCCCTTCTTTTATGATTCTATTCCAGTACGTATCGTGAGAACATCATAAACAATATTTCCCCCCTTTTTAATTCTCATAAACAAAGATCACACTACGATGCGTGGATCTTTTATCCGCCTTCTCTCTCGTGAAGGAGCGCCATTGTGAGCACGTGCAATTGCCACAAATATTACATTTTTCTTTAATCATTTAAAAATATACAGTAACATATATTTTCCTTTGAAAGATAATCTGCAAATCTACAAGCGAAGAGCTTTCGTCAGAATGGTATATGAAGTTAAGCCGTTTTCTCAATCTCGCAGTAACAAAAATCACCTTAGTGTTCTAAATACATAGATAGCAACGTAAATCGTGGAGAATTCATTACTTTACGGGAATAACAAAAGTAAATTATGTTTTGACAATGTAATACCAATTGCAAGAAAGAAGAATACGGAAATTAAAAAAACACGGTATCCGAGGTGGGATTCGAACACCTTCGATGATTCATGATAAAATCCGTGGTGTGGAACGTTAGCCACTGAGCCACCCAGATGGAACTGTACTAAATATCGGGGTTGTGGTTGTTTTACACGAGAAGGAAATCTTTATTTTATAAACATAATATTTTCATAGTAGCTCCTTCTCTTCTCTCAACAAACTACTCTTTCTTCTTTAACTTCCAACTACCAAGGAAGATAATATCGGACCTCACACCACACTATTTCAACAAGTCTCCCAATAATATATTTAAAAAAAAACAATAGACAATCATAAAAAGAATATCTATCTAGATATGGAATTTCATAGAGCAAGGCCCCCCCCACCAAGGCTTATAAACTACAGAGGTTGCCTCAATTTTCACTCACCAATCAGCGCTCACAAGGCGGATGACGTCACAAGATACCAAACGCTCCATGTGGGGAACGTAACGAAACTGTCAACATCAGCTGTTGAGTACGCAAAGAACAGTTTATTCTCATGAAATTATTGGTAAATGGGTGATAAAATAACTGAATGTAGCCTACTTACATTTTATGTTGTGATCTTCTTGAATTTCTTGGAAATTCGCCTAGACTCGGTAGCAGTATCGTGGGTTTTAGTGACTTCCAATAACCACTTCTTATGCAAGATAGAATTGGAATGTTTCAATCTGATGAAGAAAATTGTTATCACAGCTGCCTCAACCCCACCAGACGGTACATCAGAAACTTCTCTCGACACAAAATCTGTCGTTCTTCTTAGAACGTTCTTGCCTCGTTGAAATCCGTATTTTCCGTGAATTGTGACGAATTTTGCTGAAATGTGCCGGAACTGGTTTAGCCAAGTGTCTGAGGGAACGGTCATACCACCGTATGACAAGTGTTTAATTCAGGTTGGTAATGCATAATCGTGTTAAGTTTGCATTCCATAGGTTAAGTTCCCAAGTTGTGGAAATTTACCTTGGAACTTGTGGGCTACATAACCTGCAACATAAGCCTTGCCATCTTCCTCACTTTGTTCCATGATATTGGCAATGAAGGACGCAGGTTGAACATTGCTCCCTAAGGTTGGTTCTGGAAGCACGTTACTTGATTCAGACACTATGCCAGCTTTGTTTAGTGCTTTAGCAACTACATATTCATCTGAATCTGGATCAGCAGTGTTGGTTTGCTTTTGAACAACTCCTGGATTTTTTTCCTAAAATAATCATCCTCAGTCTGTAAATGCAGTCAAGGGGAGCCACCACGGGTTCGCAATTGTGAAAAGAGGTTTTCCAGTACATCTTGATTTAGCCTATGTGTGAGAATGTACTTTGTATCATGCCTACGGGCCATATCTTGGAACAGACGTCGAAGGGATTTTATTGAAAGGATGACTGCTTTCTGTAATATTTGCAAATATTTTTTACCAATACAAAGAGAATTACTCATGAAATTTTCCATCTTGTCCAAAAACAAAATACCATGCCTGGGTGTATATAAGGGGGGGACTGAGGGGGCTCCAGATCCTCCCCGAAAAAGCCAACTTGGGTACAACATACAATGTATTTCACAGTAGTCTACTTTTAAGAAATAATTATCAATTTGTAAAAGGAAATGAGTGTTTACCTTTCTGCTTTATAAATTGACAAGTAGCCCATTTAGATATTTTCCATTCATACTCCATAGACTATAATAGAAAATTCATTAAGTACTCACAATTTTCCACGATGGTCAGCCCCTCCCACCCCCCTCTAAAATTTGTATACACGTCCCTGATACCATGTACGAAATGTGTCAAAAATATTAACAGCTTTAAAATCATCCTAGCAGGTCATCAAAACTTAAGAGTAGACCAGCTAGGCTCACTTACCATTTGGTTTTAGATTCCTTGGAAATCTTGGCTTTATATTAAGCAATTCGGCCCTGTAGTCTAATTCGAAGTCTTCACTCGTAAAGTGCAGGGAACATATCCTACTTGTTTGAGGGTTGCAATGATATTTTCGCTTACATGCAGCAATCCACTGATTGCTAAGGCATGCGTCTTTAGGCATCGTGAAAAACGACAAGTCATTTCCAACTTTATAATAACTGTGACAAACTGCCACAGCTCATCTTTGGCCTGGCATGATTATAAACAAAAGGGCTTAAAACGCGTGTTTAAACCACTGCAATCCATACAATATAAGTTGACTTTCCTTGCATATCTCGCACCTCGCGCGCTACGAGGAAACGTGTGACGTCACGTCCTTTCCCTTCCCTCCGCGATCCCCTCGCCTGAGAGCTCCATATTGAGGCAACCTCTGTAGTTTACTAGCCTTGCCCCCCCACTACCTCACTGCTGGACCATTACAAAGAATCCTTTAGCTCAGGCGAGATTCCCTTCAATGGCCCACCAGCAAGAGGTGGCCATGCTACAAACCTTAACCTATGAAAATGAATAGTGACATTCGCCCTCACGTGAGGATCACATACATACTTTACAAAACATATCACAAAAATATCACACACAAAGTAAAACACATTATACAGTAAATCATGATAGTCTTCATGAGGGCCATTGGCACTATCATTGCCAGGGACAAATGCTCTAAGTTCACCAGAATCACCAACATAAATATTTTCGTCAAATGGAGTAGTCAAAACTATCTCTTCAGGTCTATTAAACACTGACAACAATATCATAATCAGAAGGAACGGCAGAATCGTCATAAAACCCGTCCGAGCCGTCATCACACTCATCCTCCCGTCCATCGTCGTCCGAAGAATAATCATCATCAACAGAATCCAAAATCATGGGGCTATCCCACAAGGATGGCTGGTAGCTAAGGCAGCAGTAAGCCGAATAGACGATGACAGGAGGTATAGCAAGATGGCAGCGAGCGCATGGTGCAATATTGCTCGTAGACCACGTGGTCCGTAGAGCGCTCTTGTCTTATTCGGTGACGCCATGCCCAGTGGCCAGGCCTCTTGATTGTAGTTCCACGAGTGTTCTGTGTTGTGTTAATGCAAAAGAAGTAGTAGTGTATTTTGCGAATTTAGGTTCGATGTATAGTAGTATACTTGTAAATTACAAGATTCAATTTCAATGTGTACTATGTGTTCATGTGAATTCTGAATGAGGTTTCAACATGCCGCAGTGTTCAGCATATAGATGTACAAACAGAACCGAACAGCAGAAAGAGAAATCGTTTCATCGGTGAGTTTTATACTATAATAAAAATTAATATTTCGAGGGTAGTGTTTTGAGTTTTATTATATGTATTTATATTTCGCATATTCTGGGAGGAAAATGGCAATTCATTTTTGTAGGTTTCCTTTCTCGAGACCCGAACTTCTAAGATCATGGATTAGGAGTATCAAGCGGGAGAATTGGGAACCTTCGAAAACAGATGTTCTCTGTTAACTTTTATGTAGAGCTGTGGAGTGAAATTGGTTTGGCTTAAAGTGCAATTTGGCCTAGATCTACTTCCCTTTATTATTAAGTTTATTGTGCTGCTAGCGTGATTAAAAGCTGTAGTATTTGATGTAGAGTGCTGGGATTAGTAATTAAGCCCTGTAATCCTCCCCCCCCCCCTCCACCATGTCTTTCCGATTTCGCACCCTGATAATTATATAGGCTACCGGTATATTTATTTTTGCGTAATTTTTACTGTGGCAATTAAGCTGCTGGTTATGTGATATATTGACAAGGTCTGAATATTTGCTGGTTTCATAAATACGTACAATTTGCTTAAATGATATTTTCATTTTATAAATTAAACTGCGCGTTATTTCATGGAAACAGAAATTCATTACCAAGAACCGATTACGATATGTCGAGTGTATAGTGAGCTACGTTTATAGGTACATCATTTGAAGAATGCATAATTTCGTGGCATATATATTTATTCAATTTACAAGAAAGTTTCCAGAAATTGTTTTTCACTCGTTACTCTGTTACTGATCGCTAACTTAATTGCGTGTACTCAGCACCTAAGTTGATATTTGTCAGCCGTTATTATACATTCATTTTTATTGCTATTCCGGAGATTTACTGACCTCGGAATGACGTGTCAGTGATCCCAATGCCCTTATGCTATGAGTGAACATATCTCTATATTTTTATTTGTTCCAAAGCACCAATAATTACGATTTAAAATTGACTAGATTATCATTGCTTCCCCATAAGGATGGCTCGAGAATGGGCACACCAACATGGCGGACCGCGCGCTCAACCTGGCGTACTTTCTCGTGCAGCGGAGAGCTGCCATCAGCGATCCATGTATAGAGATCAGTGGGCTATCCATATTGAGAACCCCATCTTCATCCTCGGCAGCACCATCCTCTTCCTCATTCTTCAACCTTTCTACACGGCGTTTCCGTCTTTCAACCTATACAGCGTTACGCTTTATATGATCCAGAGAACAAAGTTCGTTATCATACAGCATAGAAGATTTAAATTCAAATTCACACACGTAACAGATAGGCATCAAGAATTTCATCATTTTCCGGTTATATTCCAAAGCCACATCATGGAAGAAGTATTATTCTTCCATGGCCACATGTTTTGACTTCAGTAGCATGGAAGAATAATATTCTTCTTCCACGTCAGTAGTCTTAAAAAATAAACTTAAGTCCAGCCGCTGAGTCTCCGGCAGGGTGTCCATCCCCTTATCTCCACAGCTTATGAATTGCTTGGAAAATCCGTTTCATGTACATGAGTTTCTAGTGAACAAATATATTTCACTTGCGAAAAATTATATTTCTTTTACAGTAAGAGACAGAATATGTAATTTTTAATAAATCAAGTAAAGTTATGTTAAAAAATGTCATTTTGATCAACTGTGTAAAATAAAAACACAGAATATTAATTTTAAAGTAAAAATATCTAGCCTGTTAGGACTGTAATTTGTAATGTAATTTCGTTAGGTTGGCAAAGCATGTTCGAGTGTTTTTTGTTCTAACAGCGTGTGCGGCAGTTGCCAAGATCCGTTGTTGATGCCTGTTCTGTAATAAAGATATGTGTAATTACTTATGATTTGAAGGCCCTAATTCCAACATCTGGTGACCGTGACAGGATTTTTGTTAAATATGGAAAGGGCACGTTAAGTAAGAAGTGTTACAAGAACGGCATTTACACGAGTGCACAACGAAATAAAAGTAGAGTTGGATTCTGCCGAACCTCCACGCGTGTTTGAAGCAGAAGCGAAGTTTCCGTTATTAAAAATTAAGTACGATGAACTTCAGAAACTTGATGAACAGATATTCACGCTGATGTTAGAAACAAATGCAACAGAAGATCAGCTAGACGCAGAAAACATGACGAGAGAAGATTATACTAGCAAGTATTTTAAGATGCAGTTTATGTTGAATAAGAGAGTGAAAGAATGTGAAAATGTTAGTGTTACAAGCAGTCAGACAGGAAGTAACCTTCAAAAAAGGAAATTTAAGCTTCCCCAGATTGAACTTAAGAAATTTAGCGGCAATATTAAGGAGTGGTTACCGTGGTGGGGACAGTTTTCAAAGATTGATCAAGATGAAAGCATTGAGTTAGGAGATAAGTTTCAGTATTTGATCCAGTCAACTGTGCTGTGTTCCCGCGCTAGATTTAGTGGAGAGCTACCCCCCAACAGCGGTAAATTACCCTAAAGCCACAAAAGCCTTAAAATCACGATTTGGAAAAGAGGATATGTTGATAGAGGTATACATTCGAGAACTTCTCTCACTAGTGTTGAAGAACACTGTGCCAGGGTCTTCACGCTTACTATCAGCTTTATATGACAAACTAGAGTCCCATTTGAAGTCTTTAGAGTCTTTGGGTATAACTACTGAAAAATGCGAGGCTATGTTATTTCCATTAGTCGAGTCATGTATTCCTGAAGACTTGCTCAGGATCTGGCAACGACAGTCAACTGCTGGAGGAAGTCCAAAGGACCGTCTAAAGGGATTGATGAATTTCATCAAACTGGAAGTAGAGGGAGAAGAAAGAATCTGCATAGCCATGTCTGGAATCAAATTCGAAAAGGATAAAGAGAGGGAAAATTTAGGTTTTCAAGCAGATGAAATACTGACAGCAGCAGACTTACTTGTCACTAAAGAAAAGAAAGTGAGTCTAACCTATAACTGTACATTTTGTAATGGTAAGCATGCCAGCAGTGAGTGTTTTAGTGCTCAGGGACTAAGTCTTGACGAAAAGAGGAAAACGTTGTCAAATAAAAAATGTTGCTTTGTGTGTTTGAAGCCAGGGCATTGTGCAAAGATTGTAGAATATCACTTAAATGTGTAATTTGTCACAGGAAACATTATCCCATCATGTGTCCAGAATTTCCTTCCAATAAGGATATCAAAGAGGATGAGAAATTATCAGACAAAAGTGAGCAGCAGGAACCAAAGCCTATTGAAGCATTGCATGCAAGATCATTAGATTCTCCTGAAGTGTACTTGCAGACAGTTATAGTTACGTTAGTAGGAAAACATGTTGAAAGAAAAGTCAGAGCTATTATAGATACAGGGGCACAGAGGTCCTACGTTTTGAAAGAGGCTGCGGTTGAAATGGGTTATGAACCTATTAAAGAAGAGAAGGTTATTCACTCATTGTTTGGGGGTAGTAAAACGGAAGTTAGCCAACATAATACATACAGAATTTGTTTGGGCAGTATAGATGACAATTACCGGTGTACTATTGAAGTGTTGGATCAAAACATTATATGTGGAGATATTGGTCGAATCCAGAGAGGACCTTGGGTGCAAGAGCTAGAAGATGCAAACATTGAACTGATAGATAGATAGATAGATTTTTATTAATTCCATTTGATCAAATACATGCATTCAATACATTTTTGATATAGGACACGTCAGAATTTACATCTATAAAATAAAAGAACTAACAGGTAAATATTACTAATATTATAACTATTTAACTTATTATAATAGCAAATCTTAATAGATACAATCTTATTGCACAACTATTTACACCTCACTCTATTATCATAATATGAAAACTTAATTCTATAAATACAACAACATGCAGCTAGGTATTACAATTAAATTAAAAAAGTAAAATATAATTATAGATTTCATCGCTCCTATACGCTAAGATATTCAACTACTGAGTAAAAACAATGGCACTGCAGATAAGCTTTCAACATTCTATCAAAGGTTTTTATTTTTGGGGCCAGTTTTATATACTGGGGTAGTTTATTGTATAATTTAACTCCAGTGTGAAAAGTTCCGTTTTGATATATGCTTGTGTGTGTGTGTGAAATATGAATGTTTTGATTTTGTCTTGTGTTATGCCTATGAACATCATTGTTTGTTTTAAGAAAAACATCTTTATTCTTTAAATTCTTTTAAAAAAACATAATACATTCAAAGATATATATGCAGGGCAGTGGGAGAATGTTTAAATCTTTAAACAGAGGTCTACATGATTCTCTAGAGTTTACATTTGCCATAATTCTAATCGCCTCTTTTGTATCCTAAACGTGCTTAGTACATCTGGCGACATACCCCAAAATATGATCCCATATCTTAAGTATGAATGGAAATAAGCAAAATAAGTATTTCTTAATGTGTGCATGCTAGTGCAGGTTTTCAAAATACGTAACGCAAAGCAAATCGAGTTCAGTTTAGTATTCAGATATTGTATATGTTTATTCCATTTCAAGTCTTGTTGTATCCATAGTCCTAAAAACTTTGTTTCTGATTTATTTTCTATTTGATGACAATTTAATGTTATATTGGGTTTCGCAGGATTCCTATTCTGTATAGTGTGGAAATTTAGACATACTGTTTTTTATAGTTTATTATGAGGCGATTATCTTGTGACCATTTGGTTAACTCTCCTGTAACGGAGTCAGCTGACTGCTGTATGACCTGTTTAGTTTCACCTTTTATTACGAGTGTTGTATCGTCCGCAAACAAAATTTCCTTATGTGAATGAACGTTCTGTGTTATATCATTGATATATAGAAGAAAGAGTAGTGGGCCCAAAACCGATCCCTGGGGTACTCCAAATTCAATAATTCCCTCGTTGGACAATGTTTCATTAAGTAATTTGGTTCCATCATCCTTGTGTCTCAAGCTTACTATTTGTTTACGCCTTGTTAAGTAAGACTCGATCCATTTATTAGCTAGACCTCTAATACCATATTGATTTAGTTTGGTAAGGAGGATTTTATGGTCAACGACATCAAATGCTTTCGATAAATCCAAGAATAGGCCAGTTACATGTTCCTTATTGTCAATTAATTTCAGTATACAATTACTACATTCGTAAATTGCGGTCTGTGTAGATTTTTCCCTTCTGAATCCATGTTGTGAGTTTGATAATATTTTATTTTTTTCTATGAAACTTATCAGTCTCTTATACATATTTTTTCCCACAATTTTTGCAATACCAGTTGGAAAGGTAATAGGACGATAGTTATCTAATTCATCTTTTGAACCGTTTTTGTGCACTGGAATTACTTTTGATAACTTCAAAATATCCGGGTAAGTTCCTGAGAGAATTGAACTGTTTATTAAGTGCGTAAGTGGATTTAATATATTTTCTGCACATTTCTTTAAAATTGCATCAGGGATGCCATCAATGACAGCACAGAATTTATTTTTTAGCTCTTTTATAACTATTCTTACCTCTTCACTTGTGACATGATTATAAATAAAGAATCACTGCATATATTTATTTTATTATTATAATTTAGTGTATTTACCTGTGATTTATTTAATACTTTTTGTGGAATTTCCAGAAAATAGTCATTAAAAGTGTTTGCTATTTCCTCTGGATTATTAATCACTTTATTATTTCTGGTCAGTGTAATGTTCCTTTGTATTTTAGCAGATTTTCCAGTTTCTTTCTTTATCACGGACCACATAGCCCTGTTTTTATTAGATGATTGGGAAATAAAATTATGATTATGCATTTTCTTTGCTAGTCTTATTACCTTATTTAATATGCTAGTGTATTTTTTGTAGCATAAATTGAATTCAGGTGTTGTGTGGTATTGTTTATATAATTTGTGTAGGAATTTCTTTCTTTGACATGAATTTATAATCCCTGTTGTTATCCAATTGCTAGTTTTGTTATTTTGAACAGTTCTTCGTTTAAAGGGGAATGCTATTCCAAAATAGTGTTTTCGGGTACTGTTAAATGCATTAAATTTATCATTTACATTTTCTAGTTTATACATTTCTGACCATGTTTCCTTATTTAATAAGTCATTGAAATATGTAACATTTGATTCAGTGAATGACCTGCACTTTGATTTTACTCCATTATCATTATTATTGATTGTTTCGGATACTTCAAAACTCAGTATTTGTCCATGGTGGTCACTAAAACCCGGACAATAGACTTCTATTGAATGGTGATATTTATCTGTATTTATAAAAATTTGATCAGGAGTGGTTTTACTAAATTTTGTTATTCTTGTTGGGGTATTTACTGTGGGTTTCAGTCCATAGGAAATTAGTAACTGTGTTAATAATTCACAATTTCTATCAAATTTTAAGAAATCCACATTTACATCCCCACAAATTATTATATCGAAATTTACTCTGCTCATGTTATTGAGTAACAATTCTAATTTATCTATAAATAAAGGAAACTTTCCTGGCGGAGAACGGCATA
Source organism: Meconema thalassinum (assembly GCA_946902985.2). Lineage (NCBI taxonomy): Eukaryota > Metazoa > Arthropoda > Insecta > Orthoptera > Tettigoniidae > Meconema > Meconema thalassinum. Next base: position 1,218,495,591 of record OX336388.2, read on the forward strand.
CGCATACAATTATTAACTTAAACTGCTGTATTTTTACGGCAGAGAATTCAAAATCCTGTTCCATAATTAGATAATCATAAGCTGTTATCTGTTCATGATCTAAATTATTTCTTAAGAAGATGCAAGTACCACCGTGGCTAATATTAGATCTAGAGTATTTACTAGCTTGTATAAACCCTGAGAATTGAATTAATTCGAGTTGTTCCTCTTTCAGCCAATGTTCTGAAATACATAGTGCTGAGATGTCTTTAAGTTCATTTTTAAGCATTAGATTTATGTAATCAATTTTATTATAAAAAGACTGGACATTCTGGTGGTAAATTTTAAATTTGTTACTTTTGCAAGCTTGTGTTGGTGATTTATTTACATTATTATTATCATAATTGTTATTATTATTGTTGCTAGACAAATCCGAAATACCATTGTTACACTCCGTTAAATTTAAATGTAGGAGATGAGATAGTACCAATAGAAGTATTAATTGATGCTGACGTAGCAGGTAAACTCTTCACTGGAGCAAGCAAGAAATTGGACAGTGGGTTAGTAGCCATGCAAACTAAACTTGGATGGACTAATGGGCAAAGTGAATGGGGCTCAGACGAGAGGCAATGGTGGTATGGTCGTGTCATCAATGTTTGTTAGGAACATTCCAGTGTCAGATTTATGGGACCTGGAACTCATTGGTATCAGAGATCCGGTGTTGCAGAAACCCAAGGAGGAGTTGCATCAAGCTGCTCTACAGCATTTCAAGGAGACTGTGTCAATTAACAGCGAAGGAAGTTTTGAGGTACACATGCCTTGGAAGGAGGGTCATCCAACTTTACCAGATAATTATGATATACATTTGAAGAGGCTGGATTTGAGTTATAAGAAACTGAAAAGGGATGGCTTGGTAGAAGACTACCTACAAGTGATGAATGAATGGCCTGTATTTGATGCTTCTACAAAATTGGCAGGAAAACCTTCACTCAATGAGTGCCTGGAATCAGAGATTAACCTGAGTGAATGTATACCTAAGATCCTATTGCAGGTCCGAGCTAAGGCGAGAATATCTCCAATGAAGAAGATGACGATTCCCCGGCTGGAGTTATTAGCAGCTACTATCGGAGAACGATTACACAACTCAGTGGTGGAAGGTCTTGGAATCGAAATCCGTGAAGCATTTCTGTGGAGTGACTTAACAACAGTCCTTTCTTGGATTCTCCGAGAAGATCAATGGTTGACATTCGTTGGAAACCGAGTGACAGAAATTACGAATTTGACATCAGCTGATCAGTGTAGACATGTTCCTGGTGAAATTAATCCGGCTGCCTTACCTTCTCGGGGGTGTGGTGCAAAACAGCGTTGGGAGTCCCAATGGTGGGAGGGTCCTGATTGGTTGAAAGAACCACCAGAATCATGGCCGGAAATTCCAAATGAAACTGATAAGATCGAGTGCTTCAGTACGACCCAAAGTATACAATGGAAATTTAATCTACCAAGTGCTGCCTGGTGGGGTGGATGGTGGGAGAGACTAATAAGAATCTTGAAAGAGACTCTTCGAAAATTTATCGGCCGAGCAAAGTCAGAATATGAAGAGATGTCCACCATCCTTTGTGATTGCGAGTCTTTAATGAATTCTCGCCCGTTGACTTACCTGTCCTGTGAGTCTGAAGACCTAATTACATTAACACCATCCAAGTTCTTGCAAGAAATCAAGGAAGCTGTAGGAAAGGACGGTATTGTTAAATGTCACTTGTTGGTAAAGGAGGGTGTTCAAAAGAAGACTGAGGCAGTGGAAGAACTGAAACAGACCATAGATTTACCTAAGGTGGCAGCTAGGGGTCGAGAAATAAAGACTCCACGAAGGCTAGATTTGTGAGATTATAATTATTGATCTGTGTGAAAGGGGTTAAGTTCACTCATCAGGATTTGTTAACTTAAGGTGGGAGTATGTTAGGATTGTAATTTGTAATGTAATTTCGTTAGGTTGGCAAAGCATGTTCGAGTGTTTTTTGTTCTAACAGTGTGTGCGGCAGTTGCCAAGATCCGTTGTTGATGCCTGTTCTGTAATAAAGATATGTGTAATTACTTATGATTTGAAGGCCCTAATTCCAACATCGCCTAAAACAAATGTCATTATGATCAAATATGTAAAATATGTAACAATAAAATGTAATTAGATGATAGCTAACGTTCTAATTCATGGACATTTATCATTTTTAGTTATGTATAAGCAAAGGGAAGGAATGTGTATTTATATAAAAATCCTAACCCTAATGATCGGTCTAGGTTGTGAAGTTTCGGGTAGGTTCGGTTTGCCCCGCTAAGCTGGTCTGTCTCGGTGCGTGTCAAAAGATCGTGAAGGGGGATGGATTATCGGTTGCGGTCGTGAGTATTCCGGTCACTTCGTTAGCCCCGCTGGGCTGTCTCTAAGCGCTAGTTGCCAATAAGTGGCCATGGCTGGCAACCTGAAAACACAAATAAAAATACAAACTGCATAAGGCGAAAACCTGACGGTGAGCTATTGTAGCCAAAATAATTTCGGTTACAAAGCTGAAGAAGAAAAGGAGCAGGTGAAGGAAAGGAAAAGGTAGAAGAGAAAGGAGAAACGAAAAATGGAGGTGAAACGGAGGAAGCTCGAGGCTCTCTCTCAGTAAGAACAAAGTTTTGTCATTACTGCAAGTTTAACTTAAGGCCCCTTTCACACCGAAGATGCTGGGTGCAGGATGCATGCATCTTGCATCTTGATGGAAGCGCTTTCACACCCAAGATGCATGTGCCACTTGCACCTTCTTTTAATATCCATTATCTCTGTTGAGTTTTGTACGTGAGTTTGAGAAATGAATAATCAATTATCCGTGTCGGATAACATAATTGAAGGGTGGATGGAAGTTTCGTACTTGGAACACAACGTCTAATTGAAGTCCGAAGTTAATGAAACTCAAAAGAAATGGCGCGAGTCAAGCACACGTGCAACTGTGTGAATCGCATAGGCTACAGTGTTGCCGAGAGTCGGGCGAGTCAGATTTCCAAGGGAGGGGCGAGTATGCAAGACAGCACAACAAAGATGCACGCTGAAATCTCCAGCCGGCTGGTTCTCAAGATGCAAGTGCGTCTTGCATCCAGGATGCTAGACGCACTTGCATCTTCGGTGTGAAACCTCTCGTTCAATTACATAGTCTGGTGTTTAAGATGCATGCATCTTGCATCCAGGATGCATGCATCTTGCGTCTTGCATCTTCGGTGTGAAAGGGGCCTTCAGTTGTCCAGTGAGTGCCTGATACCTAAAAGAATTAACGCACAGAACAACAAATCAAGCGATTATTCACAGAACAAATAGCCCGTCGATAAACGAAATAAAAATGGCTGCCCAAGGATCATGCCCCGCTTGGTCTGTCTTATTATAGTACGTGGAAGAGGTTGGCTGATCTGTTATATTCGTGAGCATTCGGGTCACTTCGTTAGCCCCGCTGGGCTGTCTCTAAACGCTAGTTTATTACTAGACCACCACAGAGAATCTTGTGTGTTGTGTAAAGGATAAGGAGCATATAATATCAGAGTAGGGACCTTGACCTTCGAGCATACAATAGGATAGCTATGCTTCTACCGGCCGACCGTGGGGCCAAAAATAAGATCAGCTGATGTTGGGCAAAACAAAGATGTCTCCCATAAGAATAGCATTATGAAGTGACTTAAAATCCCGATTCAAGCGTATTGCTTGTGATTAAGAGACTATATCTGTTGAAGGTGGCGATAACTACAATTCCCTCTGAATAATGCTGTTCTTTTTTGTATGAAAAGTGTGAAGTATAATCGTTATATGCGATATTTTGGTGTGTTGACATATCAGTGTTGGAATGCATAGGTGACGTGTGTAGGGCCTACATGGTTAGAAAATTATAAAATGGTGAATAAAATACGTTTACGTATAATTTTTATCCGTAATAATTGTCTGACGCGGTTATATTTGTAATATTTTTACATATCTAAAATAATAAACTCTACAAAGCATACCCGTACTAGCTTACCTTTTTTAGTAACATGTAGGCCCTATGCTTCTATTATGCTGGTTTTCCTTTATAAATCAAGAAAGTTTGCCGATAATCATCCGATCGTATCCATTAACCTGATTATAACTATCACCAATTAAAATTCATATTTATGGTCCATAGCTTAAGCAATTCAGGGTATGAAGGGAAGCTGAAATAAGCGAATACATTTAATTATGCGTACAAAGTGATATCCAGCACTGCATCTTAAAAGAAAACCAATGATATCCCCACTCCAAATATTCATCACCTCCAGCAATAAATCTTACAAATATCCTAATGTTATCCCCTTCCCCTCCATATTTAGTAAATTCATTTTTGATGGCTAGGGACTTCCGGGTCATCAGCCCTGTGTACTTGAGTAGGCCTATGTGTTGAACTTGTCTGACACCGTAACTTAAATTTCTGTGATGACTGCAGTAGTGTGTATAGCTGCATTGGTGGTTGTTAATTCATTTAAGGGGCTTGTGACATCTTGGTCATCAGCACCGTGTAGTTGGGTGTGGGTTAAACTTGTCTGATAACCTGTACCGGTATTGATGTGATGATTGTAGTAGTGTGTAACTTTATTAGGGACAGGGTTGAGGTAGGTGCCTCGGGACTTGAACTAAGGTGCTATCCCGGCATTTGCCTGGAGGGAGTGTGGAAAATCCTGGGGGATATACCACACTCTGGATAGCCGCAGTCTGCGCCGGGATTCGACCTGCGATATCCGAGCGTGCTGCATGATTTAACGAGCACGGCGACGCCGCTGGGTGCCAGCTGTATTAGGGAAATGTATGTAATCAAGTCCGTGTATTTTAGGTGATATATTTTAATTCTTACCCGTGAAAAGATAGTCTGTTCCCATTTTCAAACCTCTGACTGCAATTGTAATCAGCGCAAGATATAACCATTTTCGCTATATAACTTCACATTCAGCCTCTTACATAAAGGAAAACGCATATTTTACATATTTGTAATATATTATACTGCAAAAATAAGCTTGTATATCGATAATTATCTTTCCGCTCACGCTGACAACTTGGGCATATACGCCATTTTATACCAACATCAGCTGATCTTATTCTGGCCCCATGTTCCACCGGTCAAGGCCTCTCTATCCTATTGTATGCTCGAAGGTAGGGACTCTCTGGTATTTCGGAGATCCGTTTTAAATTCAGGGATTGCGTCATTGTTTGGGCTCCAACTCAAACGCACATGGTGCGCAAAGCTACTAATAAGCGTTACATGGTGCGCACTACGTGGCGAATTCCAACGCCACTGAGATGCAATAACTGGCCGTAAATTGTGCAAGAAATATAAGTGACTGAAGGATCTAGGTTGCTTTCGCCAAGTACGTTAGCCAACTTACGAAATGAGAGGATATCGAATCGAGTTTGATTAATCTGGATACACATAGTTATTGTTGCTTTAAAGCAACTACGTTTTCTTTTTGAACGCCAATATATTACTTAGATTGAATATTAAGAGGCAACGGACAACGTAAACTTGAATATCGTACGTACGCTGTGGTCGATGTCGTTGGTACGATGAGAAGAAATAAAAGGACTGTCGATGTTTTATTTCCTACTTTTTTCAGTTGCTTAGCCCTTTTAAGACGTTTAAGTACAAGCGAATAGTCTTTTAGAAGTTTCAACGATAAAAATAAATAAATCATGAAGTTTCATGCAAGTTCGCAATATTAAGGTGCCATACCCCTATTGCGACCCAGTACGCCACTATGGCTGATTTCTTGTCTGCTATACCTCATTCTCTAAATAAATTGTATATGCCCTGTTAGTTTTAATGTAAATCTTTATTTATCAAGTGAGAAATACAATACAAAATACAAATCATCTTTTGAGACGCTTGTCACATGTCACGCGAACACGCACAGACTTTGCACTGACTCGTCTTTTGTTCTCTTCTTTATTGTACATGTCTATTTCACCAGGTGGCGCTACTGTGCTATTTTGTCTTTCAAATATTAACACTTCCTCCAAAGAAAAATCAAATACAAATAAAAAAATAACAAGATGAACTATTGAACACTTTTCAGCCTCTAAGATGTCATCTTCTGCACGCCAATCCTCTCACGCAGCATCTCGAATCTGACCCTCTCCAGAGGTTTAGTTAGAAGATCAGCTAATTGATTGGTCCCGTCGATGTGCTCCAGCTCAAGGTCTCCGTCCAAAAATCTTTCCCTCACATAGAAATGACGTACCTCAATATGCTTGGATTTTCGATGGTGTTCCGGATTTTTAGCCAATTTAACTGCACCAGCATTGTCGATGTAAAGCGTAGGAGGTTTGTCAGCAGTTCCCAGTAATTCAGAAAACAGTCTTTTCAGCCAAATCAACTCCTTTGCTCCTTCACTTGCAGACACAATTTCAGCTTCAGTTGTCGATGTTGACACACTTCTGTAACTGACTTCTCCATGATTGTAGGTCGAAATGACACCCGTCGTTGAACGACTCGTCCTCTTGTCACCGGCGTAGTCAGCATCACTGTAGACCTCCAAAACGTCCTCTTTCCTATAGACGATTCCATGGTTCACTGTGCTCTTTAAATATCGAAATATCCGTTTCACTTGACTCCAGTCTTGAACTGTAGGATTCTCCATGGCTCGAGCAGCTTTGTTGACCGCGAATGCGATATCTGGACGTGTAGCTGTAGTCAGGTACATCAAGGATCCCACGGCCTCACGATAAGGAACCCTGGCCGAAACCTTTTCTCCGTCTTCGCTTTCTTAGCGTCCAACTGGGGTAGACACTCCATTTGACTCGGCCATCCCAAATTTTTCTAGGATTTTCCTCTTATAATCCTCTTGACTGATTGAAATTCATCCATCATGGTTTTGTTGTATCTTCATGCCCAGGAAATTGTTGAGAGATCCTCTGGTCGTGTGAAATTCCTGCTGAAGTTTTTCCATGAACTGCTCGATATCTTCTTCGTTGCCAATTACCAGACCATCATCCACAAAGATTACAACAGCCAACCACTTTCCATTTTTGTTGCTGTAAAAGAGACAAGGATCAGCTTTGCTGTTTTTGAGTCCAGCTTTCTCCATGAATTTCTTGAAACGCTTGTTCCAGCAGCGTGGAGCCTGTTTTAAACCATATAAGCTTCTTTTTAGATGACACATTCGGCCAGTACCGTCCTGATGACCTTCTGGCTGTTCCATGAACACATCTTCTTCAAGCTCGCCGTTAGAGAAGGCCGTCTTGACATCAAATTGACCAAGTTTCATCTCCTTTTCAACAGCTACTGCCATCAGAGCTCGAATGGTATCATACCGTGCAACAGGGCTGAATGTTTCTTCATAATCGATTCCTTGCTGATGCACATAGCCTTTGGCAACCAATCGTGCCTTGAAGCGAACTTCTCCTCTGTCCGTTGTCTTCTGTCGAAGAACCCACCGATTTTTCAGGACCCGTGCACCATTTCGATGCTCAACCAATTTCCATGTATCATTTTCCTTTAAGGACTCCACTTCTTCATTAATTGCTTTCAGCCACTGATTTTTATCACTAGACTGCAGCGTTTCAGAGTATGAGTCAGGATTCTTTTCAACGATAGATGGTCCAGCCATGTACATGTAATTTCCACTGATCATCCACGATGGCTTCTTACTTTCACGTTTGCTTTTCCTTCTTTCTTCAGTCTCCCCTTCTTCCTCATCTTCGCTTCCTCCGGAACTGGATGCCGAAGCAAAATCTTCAATTTCGCTTAAGTTCTCATCTGACTCTGACCTCCTCTGTAGGCCTACATCAGACGATGAATTAGACTGATTCCTCTCCACACGTTCTTCAAGCGTGACTTCAACCTTTCCGGCGTTGGCGCGCAGATTGCAGACAACTTCAGGTTTGAATTTCACATCATGGCTTAGAACAACCTTTCCCTGAGTTGGAATCCAGACCCTAAATCCATCCCTGTCGTTCACGTACCCAACCAAATGTCCAAAAACAGCTTTGTCGTCGAACTTTGAGCGAAAATTCTTGTCGATATGCACGTAGCATTCTGTTCCGAAGATCTTCAGATGACTGAGTCTTCCCACTGGTCGTCCATACCACAATTCATAGGGAGATTTGTTTTCAATGGATGACTTCCCAGTGCGATTCAGGAGGTACACCGCAGTGTTGCAGGCTTCAGCCGAAAGTTGTTTCGTTAACTTGCTGGGATTCAGCATAGATTTTGCGCACTCCACAATCGTCCGAATTTCACGTTCCGCAACTCCATTTTGTTGTGGTGAGTACGGCGTAGTAATGCTGTGTTCTATGCCTCTGCTTGCGAGTAGTTCAGAAACCTTCTTGTTATCAAATTCTTTTCCTCCATCACACCTGAACAGCTTCACGATGCGTCCATTTGTTTTGGCTTCATTCAGGAACTGTTCCAGAACGGTGTACACTTCACTTTTGTGCTTTAAAAAGAAAACTCGTTGAAACTTGCTGAAATCATCCTTGAAACATACGTAGTAGCGTGCCTTTCCAAGAGATTCAGTAGACATTGGTCCATTCACATCGGCGTGCATTTGTTCACCGGTGGCTGTTGGTCGATTCATTCGTGTCTTGAATGACAGTCGATGCATTTTTTCCCAGTGCACATCCATCGCAGAAATCCTCTTTACACATGTCTACATTGATGTTCATCTGCTTCAGTACATTCTTGACATGCGCTTTGTGTTGATGACCAAATCGTTCATGGTAGATCTTCAGTTTGTCCGACGATGTAGCTAAATTCACTTGAATGGGTTGTGCCGGTTTCACGACGCGCATGTCAAGTACATACAGACACGTCCAGCCATCATCGCCTTTCCAGTAACCTTGTCTTCAATTCTAACAGTTAGGTCGTCAAGTCTTGCACAAAAACCTTTCCTTGCAGCAGCTTTCACAGAAAACAGATGAGCCATTGCATCGGGAACATACAAAACTTCAGTCATCTCAGCACTCAACCAAGCGTTGTTCAGCCGCACTTGAATGTTTACAGTTCCTTTGCCGTGAGCTAGCATGCTCACACCTCGTTTTCCTAGCAAAATCTTCTCTGGAGCAGCAAACTTGACGTATGTGGTAAAATACTGTTTGTTCGAGGTGGTGTGATTTGTGGCGCCACTGTCGCAGTACCACTCCTCGGCTTGAACAAAGTCGCCGTCTAACGCACTCATAGCATGTGTCAGAAACGAAGCATTGTTCTCCTTATTTTTGTTTCTAGTGTCACCCTCTTTCTTCTTCACTGGACATTCACTTGCCCAATGGCCCAATTCCTTACATTTGAAACATGGAAACTTCTGCTTTACTCGTTGAACATTTTTCTTCGACTTGTCATCAGCGCTGCCTTTGCCACTGCCATACTGGGAATCCTTCTTGGGAGCACTACGTACCACAAACGCAGTCGATTCCACGTTTCCTTGGTCACGCAGTTCAACCATGCACAATTTTTCAATCAACAAGTTCACAGTTTGATTTTCCGTCGGAATCGTGTCCCACACATCCTTGAAATTATCATATTATTTTCCCAGCGTGGATAAAATTTGACCGTTCAAAGTCCTTTCAGATAACGTGTTTTCGTTGTGCTTTTGGAGTTCGTCGTTCAGATCCTGATAAAGCTTCTGTAACTTCGCGTCATGGGTGCTGATGTCCTCTTTGTCGTCACGTGTCACTTGGAAGAATGACTCGATCAACATGTTCAGTCGCTGCGTACTGCTTCGTTCGAACCGTGCGCTCAATTTTGTCCAAATTTCACTGGCATTGGTGCACGTCAACACGAGTTCTGCAACAGATTTTCCTAGCGCACCTGCTAGCAAACTGGCCGCTTTCGCGTCTTCTTTCAACCACTGCTTATATGCCGCTTTTTGTTGCGCAGTTGCATCTGCCGGCAACACAGGACACTTTTTCGAACCAGCGACAATATTTTCCAGTTCATACGACCGCAAAACCATCAACACATGCCATTTCCACTTTGCCCAGTCTTCAGGTCCTTCAAGTTTATCCACTTGAACTTTGTAGTCACTGCCGGTTGCCATTTTGAGGTTATCGTTACTCACAAAAAAAAAATACAGCACGTGTTCCACAGGCGCTCAGCTTCGGATCCACTCACGAGATAATACCATTTACACGGGGCCTGGGCCCATAACCTGTTAGTTTTAATGTAAATCTTTATTTATCAAGTGAGAAATACAATACAAAATTCAAATCATCTTTTGAGACGTTTGTCACATGTCACGCGAACACGCACAGACTTTGCACTGACTCGTATTTTGTTCTCTTCTTTATTGTACATGTCTATTTCACCAGGTGGCGCTACTGTGCTATTTTTCTTTCAAATATTAACATGCCCAATAATGTCATTTCATTACAATTAACTTGACCTCAATGATTAAATGATTTTCAACTGTATCTACAGAAAAAATATAGGCAGGGTTGAGGATTGTCTTCAAGGAAATGAGTAAGCTGATTTTCCAGACAGTTTCAATTGATTTATTAATCTATGTTCAATCATGGTACACATTGTACATTCTTTCACACGTGAGTTATAACTTCTGATGTGTGAACGTCAATGGCTTAGTCGACTGGAGACAGGATTGAAGAAGACCATGCCGGGCTGCACTCAAGATGATCGGCTACGCTGCAGGACGGTGGAAAACAACTGATCACCCACAGCCAAGTACGGTACACTCCAACGCAGGAAAACCTCTTGGCTAGCTCCGATCAATCCTCAGGCTGAAGAAGCTGTAAACTCAAAGAGGATTATTTTTGGTGAACATGAATTTTCAGCCTGTAAAGCAACACAATTCCAGTTAACGCAGCATTTCTTTCAAGAAATAAGAGGGAGGGGACATTTGGAAGATGTGGTTGAACGTAATGGTGCAATACATACCAATTACATTTAATACCCCCCACCTCAGTTTAATGGCAATTAAACCCTCCTGTTTCGGGCATGTTAAAAGGACCCCTGCAGGGCAAATGTACGAAGCCACATCATATTACTGTTAAATACACAGAAAAAAATCTGCATAACAGGTTTATTGTGCCCACTGTATTAAAAGAGAGAGGGGAAAGAGTGTGTCCTACAGGCAAGTGGTCAATATTCTTGAAAATACTCTATGGCCTTTAAGTATAAATTTACATTGGTCTTTAACCTCACCCATTATCTCATAACATGTGTGTTTTGAAATGTGCACATTAAATGCTAAAATCTATCGTTTTAAAGTTAGGCAATGATGACATTGTTGCTTTGTTGAAGAAGGACTGGTGAAGTTCAAAACATGTGCACGTATATCTACCCCCTGTCATCTTTTTTGTCGTGTGGCCTCCTGAGAGGCCGAGTACAGGTCTTTCTAGTCAACGCTCGTGGGCGACCTGCGTATCGGAATGAGAGATGATTTAATGAAACTAGGCAAGGATGTGGGAGGAAGCGGCCGTGTCCTGTCAGAAGGTACCGTCCCAGCATTTGCCTAGAGTTGAAAATGGGAAACCACGGAAAACCATTTCAAGGAAGGTGACGGTGGGGTTCGAACCCACGTCCACCGAGTCAGCAGAGAGCTTGGGCCCATGGCTGAACGCTGCGCTTTAGCTGCTGGCATACCTACACCTAATTATTATTCTTTCAGAGGTATCGAAGAGGAGATACAATGAATTGCTATAAAAATTGAAACAAGATTTCAGTGAACCGCCATCCAATACAATACCACCATTGAAATATTGCATTAATTTAAGTCGATGCGGTTCCACCTAGCCAATGTGTACAGCCGGATGTCGTAACAGATGGCAACATCACAAGGAGCTGATAAAAGGATGAAATAAATGAATATGACCAAGCAGTTGAAATGAAGCGAGGTACCGTCCAGGCCATTGGGGCTTGTTGAAAATGGTAAACCTGACAAAAAAAAAAAACATCCAAAACCAGTCACCAGAAAGATAGGCCCCATGGCCTAGCACTGCACTTACATGATTGCAGCTACCAAATATGTAAAAACTTTACATTAAACTATATACACTACACACACATGTACTGACACAGTGCAATGTAAAGAAAAATGTATCTCCTTTAGAAATTACTACAACATGAACATACTGTTACACCAGATTATACATATTTCCAGGATACTTCCACAGCATGTGTGCCAACCGTCCAACTCTGCTTGTGGGTGTATTCCATCCCTCCCACCATTGAGGGGGGCAATTCATAAGACAAGTAGGAAGCCTCAAAGAACAGCCAAGGTTGCTCCTTTTCGTTGCCTCGTACGATAGCCAGAGGATACCATAGGTGTAGTCTAAACCCCCACCCACAGGGGGCTGCAGTGTTGAAGCCACCCAAAGAAATTATACTGTCTTGTTGATTAATTTCGGGGCTTTGCGACATTGTGGTCATGTGGCCCCGTGTACTTAGGTGTGTGTGGAATTTGTCTGATAACCGGTGTTATTGTGAAGGCTGTATTTGTGTGTGTAGTTGTAACTCAGATGATGATTAGCAAGGAGGCGGTCGTGGTCTTAATTAAGCATTCGCCGGGAATAGAAGTGGGAAAACCACAGAAAGCCACTTCCAGGATGGCTGAGGTGTGATTGGAACTTGCTTCTTCTCAGTTTTTGCGCAACCCTAGGCCAGAATTAAACTTCTTGGCAGAGCTGGGAATCGAACCCGGGCCTCCGCAGTGATAGCCAAGAGTACTAGCCACTACACAATGAGGCACAAAAGAAGTTATGTATATGGCCAGTCACTGTGCATAGTTGATGTGCGACAAGTGGCAGTACAGTATACCTGATCAGGCAATTGGTATCCGGGTTACAATAGCAATGGCATCCACATTCACAGTTGTTCCAATTAAGACTTTTCTACCTCTGAAGGGACAAAGCTCCAGAGGCATTTCATAATAATAGCAAGTCTATGAATTCATCGCTACACGTCCAGATATTACAACCCACCAAACAGCAAGGCATTTGGGAGGCGGAAGTTGAATACACGATTATCCGGGCCCTGCTTATAACTTATCACATTCCAAACAGTCACAAGCCTAATTTTTTGGCTCTATGTTAACCGTGGAAACTTGCAATTACATGTATAATTCTTTCAAGGTGTCACCATAGACATAATGATCATGATTTGTCAAACCGGAAACAAAACTTCCTCATGGAGAACATCTGGGTGAAGCTTACGCTATCTACTGATAGGGGCAGATTACCTCGTAGTTCTGCCTCTTAAAACCTCAATAACTACCTGACTGATAATAGCCTAACTACAGGGATGATCAGACACAAATCTACATCACAGATAAATGTGACTAAAATGGACAATACTGTACCTGGTTTATACAAAGGATTTGTATAAAACTACTATCCATACGGTCATCCTAGGGAAATCTACGCAGGTGCCTATGCTGGTTAGATGTCGCCATCACAATTCAGAGCAGTACACGACCTTCTTGCCAGCATGGTAATTCTGCAATCAAGTGACAGACTATTCAACATGAACAACAAGTGAAACAAAAGTTTGAGAAATGATGAGAATGTAGGCTACAAGTAGAGAATAAAGAGGATGTGCATCCTTCCCCTAAATATAATGCACACCATGAATCCCAATAGAAACACTCTACTGGTACTGTATGTGTTTCTCATTCATACGCGGGCAGATTTTCTAAACTTCTAGCCGATTGCTGGATTACGAGCAACACACATCACATCCATCATTACTTCTGAATTATTGAAGAGCTTAAGATCAGTTAACCTATACAGGATCTCATTATGTCTCTATTATTATAAACTTAGCACGACCTAAAAGAGAACTTAATTCACACACAATCAACCAACAATAAACTGCCATTTTATCGACTGAAGCTACCATTACTTTCTGTAAATCATCAAATGTCGAGACGTAATAATTACCTTGATTTGCGAACTCCATAACACATGTATCCAACGCCGTCCATGATCATGTTGCCATGGCAATATATAATTTTCCCAAGGACCAACAAAATAAACGGAAAGCCCCTAAAATCTAGTGACAAACAACATTGGAAACAAAAGTTACCGAGTTCGGGCCCAAACAAAAGAATAATTATTTAACGGACGGAGAAAGTGCTTGGAGTTTCTTAGGCCTGGTAAAGGCAAAGCTTACAACATAGCCATACCATTGAACTTGATGTAATACTGGAATGCCGACTGTATGGGAGCAAAGTGCGGTTTTTGGTGCGCCTAGTTATGCCTGGTAGTGCACGTCAAGAAGGAGAGTTTGACGTATACGAACGCAAGGATGATGTACGTACGTACAACGAGATACAATTAAAAGAGGTACTTTTGAACATTTAGGCGAACGGTAAACTAAACGGAACTTAAGCCGAAATACATATTTCAAAATATCATAGTAATTTGATACGTAAAATGGCTAGGAATATTCGCCAACATAAAATATTATTTTGCAGCCTGATTGTTCATCATTTTTATCCTTATTTTTATCCGCATACACAATAACTATAGGCCTACTGGCAAAAATTACAAGCCGTACGTACATTAAAATAAAATAAAAATAAGGTTAGACAGGGAATGACTAAGAATAAAGAAAAAAAATATGGTAATTGGTACCGTATTCAACATTTTTATTAACATGAGGTAGCATTCATATGCGTGTGAATATGCATAAGCCAACAACTAAACAATTACATAGATGCTTAGTGAACAAAAATACATACTTTATTTATACAAAACAACCACATGTTCAATATTCTTCAAAGCAATAGGGCGAGGTGGCGCAGCGGTCAAGCTATTCGCCTCTCACCAAGGTGGACCGGGTTCGATTACCGGTCATTACATGTGAGATTTTCGAAGTGAAATGCCATGCCCTGTGGTTCGGATTCCACGTGATATGGAGGTCCCTTTGCTCATGATCACAAGGTTAACGGTCACGTAAAACTACAAGCTTCTTTTTCTTCAAAGCAGGTGGAAACTTAGACCTCACATAAGTCATACACCAAACGAACAGGGTCCTTAAGCCCAATTATTTTTATCGTCTCCACGACTGACATCATAAAAGTATGCTGGAAAATGTGAAATTGTATGCCTATGCTGATGAAAAAAGTAACAGTAAATATTAGGCCTAGGTCTAGATACCGAACTTCAACTTATACGTGTCGTTCAATAACTCTCGGTCTTTTCTTGGGTGGCTGAAGCAGATGCTGTGGGAAATTGAAAATTGCAGGTACTGCATCATCTTTAAGCAGAGGTTTGTTTCCATTTGATTGAAACAAGTAGCATGATTTAGAAAATTGCTCGCAGCTATAACCCTTTTCTTTAATACATCTGGACGTTTCCATGGAAATCTGTGACTAATAACTTATAACCTATAATAGGGCCTACGTGTATTTGTCATATGCTATTTAGGCCTATTATGTCAAAATTTGATGTAAGACGTAGGCTATCCATTAACGCAGAATGGGCTACTTCATTACAAACCTCAATTCGAAAATAAAGTAGACCGTAAACCTACCGTATTATTGGAAAATACCATACATATAACGTTGCACAGAGGTACGCACGATCAAATAAATAAAACGAATCACGACATATCAGCTGACTTGCAACCTAGAGTTGAATGGTATGACAGTTTTTGGTGCGACTAGTTACGCCTGGTAGTACACGTCAAGGAGGTGAAGACCAGGAAGCAAGTTTTCAGCGATGGTTACCATGGGAGGAGTTGTTCCAGTAGTACCAGTATCTATAGTTCAATGAGCCATACCAATGTCCGATTTGCGTTCTATAATTCGTTCGACGATACAGGATGACTGGCAAGTCACGTGGACTAACTATGCCAGAATTAAGGCCAAACACTATTTTGGGATACAACCGACTATTTTAAGCAAACTATGGTTTCAGGGAGGGAAATAAACACGACGACATATCATTACAATCATTCGTCTGCGTTTTAACCATGCATTAACACCGGTGTATTTATTCCGCATAAAACGACGTGATGATCCTCTGTGTTCGTGTTTACAAATGGAGGGTTCCTTAAATCATATTTGTAATATATGTACTGTTTGTGTATACTCCTTGTATATGATATTATTCATATGTATAAGTTGGTACTTGTGAATAAATGCTATGGGCCCGTGACGCAATCCCCCCTTCCCCTTCCCCTGGCTGATGAGGTGTCAGCCGACCTTTCGAGAAGCCACTTGACTATGTGTCTTGGCCAGGGGGATGACAGTTCATAGGGAGCGCGTGGGTCGGGGTAAGGCCCTGTACTGTTTGTTCTGCCAACCAATGAAGAATTAATTTTAGCACTAAGGTTCCGTAGTTGGCACTCATGAACGTTCACATCAAACCGAATGGCGGAAGCGGGAATAGTCTGTTTTGATTGATTTTCCTCGTGGTGTTGTTGGTTGTTTTGATTTGTTCAGTATTTTCATTGTTTATTTGAATTTAATTGAGAGTCAATCATGCCACTGCAAGGGAAGAAAAATTGCCAAGCACCGGGATGTAAGAATTATAATGATAGTTACTAGTAAGAACAATACGGCAATTTTCATCTTCCTGGTGTTGACCATGTGAAAAACTAGTGGGCAATATGGACTACTCGCGAATAAAAATATATAGAGAATAAATGTGTGCATTTCATCTCTTGTTTGTTTCCTTACCCATTCTCCTTTGCATTGCAATAAAATTTGTGGTTTAGGGCTACGGGGAGGGGTGGGTGGTTGCGGGCATGCTAGGCAAAAAGTGAGGTTATGGCAATGTAGTGTTGGACGATTTTCTTTATATTCATCGAATATCCCAACTATTCTGTAGAGTACGAGAGCATTTTTTTAATTAGCCTAGAGGTGAATTAAGCTCTAGAACGGCATAACTGTGTCTTTCGTGACAAATCCATTGCCAACATTGATATATATATCAACATGTATTCTTTTCCTATCTGGACGTATATTTCAGCACCTAGCGAAAGGCGCAGTTATGTTTGAGTTATATTCATCAATAATCAATAACTCGTCGCAGAACATACTGTTCATTTACGTGTAATAAAGGCTACATTCATATGGCTTTTTACTTTTTATGTTGCCAGACTTGGCAGTACAATACATAGCCTCAGGCGGTGTTCTCTCTCGGAAATTCTATAACCAAAAGTGACGAATCTCTTATACTTACATGATCCTTGGTCTTGGCTGTGACTTGTCTCCCCCCCCCCCCACTGCCTCGCCTAGTCTAGCGTGCGGGCTGTAGTGTACATAATATGGTCTACTTATTTATTCCCCTCGTGGAAAAGAAGTCTTGAACATCACAGTGGCGACGAGGAAATTGGGTGTTGATTTGGTTTTGTGCGTGTGTCGTACTAGGTTGACATGTGGCTTGCTAGCACTGTCTACCACGTGTATTTGTGTCCGCCATTACGCTGTTAATGTCGTTTTTGGAGGAAGAGGAAGTGTTTGATATTAGTGCCATTTTCAAATTTGGTGAAATTCCGATTATGTCTGGAATTATAGGCAATATCGGTGAATTTGACGCAGCTGAAGAACAGTGGGAGTCCTATATCGAAAGATTTGAACTATTTTTGCACTGTAATACAATTAGTGAGGAACTCAAGGTCAGTACTCTTTTGGCCGTTGTGGGCGTGAAAACTTTCAAGTTATTACGTGATCTGTGTACACCGGACAGTCCGTCATCTAAAACGTATGAGGTTTTAGTTAAACTTATTAAGGAACATTTATATCCAACACCCTCTGTTATTGCCGAAAGGTATAAGTTTAGCCTTCGGAATCAGTTGGAGCATGAGTCTATTGCGCAGTATGTAGCGAGTTCGAAGCATTTATCGACTCACTGCGAATTTGGTACCAATCACAATGATTATCTCCGTGATCGTTTAGTCAGTGGGATACGGAGCGAATCTACGAAGCAGAGACTGTTGGGTGAACCAAGACCAACTACAATCCTCAGACCTTAATGTAGAAAAAACATGGCGGCGATGGTTGCCCTACCAATAGCTAAGATCATGTCATCGGGCTTGTCACAGTTCGTGTAAATTATTATTTGTACTCACCTAAGAGTATAAAAGATATCACAAGACGAGACTAGGTTCCGAAGAAATATGCATCAACAATTTAGACTTACCTGAATTAATTTATCTATATAGTGCTTTGGGGCTACATGACCGTGTTGTCGCAGCCCCTAAACTTAAGAACCAACCTATATAGTGCTGGCCTCGAATTATAGGTTTCTTCGTCTTCATCCAAGGAGCAGCTACAATAGTCTCACTGTTTCTGTGGTTGAATAAGAAGCTTTTTGGCGAGTTATCACGATTTGTATTTAAGTTCAGTAATTATAGATTAATATTATTAGCAAAAAATCAAACTGATTCTGAAGTAGGAGAGAAGAAAGTACCCGGTTACTGAAGTGCTGTACCAGGACATGCAGAGTATTTGTGTACAAAATCGGAATGAGAATAGTTGCCTGAAATAATCGAACCAACGCCATAGAGATACAATTCAATTAAGACCTCTCCTGGAATTGTCTAAAATCTCGGGTAAAACATGACACAGAATTAGTTGATTGAAATATGCAAAGAAGTCGTCGTGTGGATATCAGAACATAATTATGGAGAATACTACACACAAGGGACATGATAATATGTTACCATCTAACCTATTAAACATTCGCTGTTACCGCTAGGAATAATTGTACGCTGGAAATAGTTGATTTAGGAAAGTACTATAGGTTGGAAAGCACCATCTCTCTCTTACGGAAATATCGCGGCACACCATCTCGCAATATAAGTACATAATTGGCAAGGTACTCACAACACTTTATTACACACATAATAATAAAAGATAACTTGCAAACTGTAAGAATCACAAAAGTATGAATACAATGAGTTCACTGTTTGGCACAGGGGGAACATCTTCATTAACCAATAAAACAGAAGTTCACTGTATTATTTGGCGTGTATACAAGGCAGTGTAGAACATCCGCCAGACTAGTAAGGGTTCATGGAGGCACATATTGCTGAACGTTCAAGATAACGTCAACGGTTTGGTCTAGCCGTAGATGCTCATTGCGTTTTCTCTTTACGTACTTAAGTTCGACACTATCTTCTGAACTGTACTAAGCTATTATTATATTGTCACTAACTAGCAAATCATTGCGGTGTATATTCTTGAAACACTTCTATTAATGCTTTAGTCTTCGGTACTTCAACATCTGAAGTAAGTGACACAATGCCATCGGCCGATTGAACAATCATCACAGAAACGAACTAGTCCATAATAAGCGTATTATCACATATTTACATACGATTGCAGTACATTAACGCGAACTGGATTTTACAGACATACACAAGACACTAAAAATTACAGATGAGCGATACTTTATCCCAACCTTCATCAAACGAAGCTAATCAAAGCTAATATTGTATCCCAGCAACGAATGTAAACAAACAAAATGCCGGGGCTTCAGCATACGCCATTTTCACACTTTCGAGACCTGCATTAAGGTCTGAGTATTGTAGTTGGTCTTGGGTGAACATTCCTTAACATTCGAGAGGACGGTCTCGATTATTTCGTCCATAGAAGCAGCTGAGAAGATGCAGCGTCACTCATGCCTGGAGGTGGAGACAAGCTACACCGCATGACGTCATCAGCTCCCTGTTCCTGGCGGTCCGGTACGTCATCTGTGAGAGGGAAGAAGACAAGGGGCGTGGCTGTTCCATCCTCCAGCGGCGGATCTCTCCAGCGCTGCCAACCTACACCAGGACAACGGAGCAGTCCCCAGCAGAAGTGTTCAGTGCAATGTTATTGCTGTGGCGTGTTTGGCCACAAGAGTAGTGAGTGCCGTTTGCGCGGATGCGTGTGTTATGTTTGTGGAAAAAGAAACCACATTAGCAACATGTGTAAGGCGAGGATGCGTGGTAAGTTCAATCAATCTCCTAGAAATAAAAAACAGAAGTGTGCATAATTTTGTAGGCCAAGTTGACATTGAATCTGAAAACATATTAACTGATGTTCCTAACCTATTTACTATGCATGAAAGCCACCCTATTAACCGTTTAAGTACTATTGAACCATTTAAAACTAGTGTACTGGTTGAAAACAGACCTGTAACCTTTGAAATTGATACTGGTGCCTCAGTCAGTGTGGTTAATGAAAAGTTTTATTGGCAAAATTTTAAGAATGTCAAGTTACAGCCTACAAGTCTACGCTTAAGTTCATACATTAATGCTCCTATTGAGCTGGTTGGAGTAATGACTGTAAATGTTAATTACAGAGGCATTGCTAAACATCTGGAATTGTATGTAATTAAAAATGGAGCTAATCCCTTAATAGGTCGAGACTGGATCATGGCATTAAATGTTCAGATTTCACCTGCAACGGATGAGCAGTTATTTGCCAGTGAAGTTGTTGGCAATGAATCTAGTATGCCTAGTGATAACGTTAAACCAGAATTGATACTTAAAGAGGTAGTTAAAAATACCCTGAGGTGTTTACTGACAAACTAGGTCAGTGTACGGTTGAACTGGTTAAGCTAGTTATGAAAGAGAATAGTGTACCTAAGTACTTTAGGCCTAGACCATTACCCTATACTTTGAAAGCTAAGGTTGAAAAGGAACTTGAACGGTTAGTTGAAGCCGATGTATTGTATCCAGTTGAAAGTTCAGAGTATGGGTCGCCTATAGTACCTGTTCTAAAGAAAGATGGTAGTATTCTCATTTGTGGTGACTTTAAGGTTACTATTAACCCGCAGTTAGTTGTAGATCGTTACCCTATACCCAGAGTTGAGGATCTCTTTGCTGAACTACAGAAAGGGGAATCATTTAGTAAAATTGATTTGACCCAAGCTTACATGCAGTTAAGACTGGATGAGACCTCACAAAAATTGTGTACTATCAGCACGCATAAGGGTTGTTTTGATTTTAAGCGTATGCCTTATGGTATTTCTAGTGCTGTGGGTATCTTTCAGAGGGTTATCGAGCAGGCTTTACAAGGTTTACCTGGTGTGAAGGTTTTTCTTGATGACATCATTGTCAGTGGACCAGATACTAAAACTCACTTAAGCGGGTTTGAAGGAGTGTTTGACAGACTAAAACAATATGGTTTTACAGTTAGGCAGAATAAGTGTCAGCTTTTTGTACCTAAGTTAGAATTTTTGGGTTTCACTATAGACAAGAATGGTCTTCACACTTCGGAAGCTAAGGTAAAAGCCATTGTAGATGCGCCTGTTCCTAAGAATGTGACTGAAACTAAATCTTTTTGGGATTAGTAAATTATTATGGCAGGTTTGTGCTTAACCTGTCTACGGTGTTAACACCTTTGTATAACCTGTTAAAAAAAAGATTCTGACTTTGTATTTGATCACACATGCATGCAAGCATTTAAGGATATTAAGAAGCGTTTGTCTTCAGCCCCAATACTAGCACATTACGACCCAGATGCTCCCATAGTGTTAACTGTTGATGCGTCTAGTTATGGGTTAGGCTGTGTTCTAAGCATAATTACTAAAGAAGGTATAGAAAGACCAGTGAGCTATGCCTCACGAACACTTAACTCAGCAGAATCTCATTATTCTCAAATTGATAAGGAAGCAACAGCGATTGTTTATGGTGTGAGGAAGTTTCACCAATATCTGTATGGCAGACACTTTACCTTGAAATGTGATCACAAGCCATTATTGAGTATTTTTGACCCCAAAAAGGGGTTGCCTGTGTTTGCAACAAGCAGATTGCAGAGATATACATTATTTTTGTCTGGTTATGATTTTGATATCAAGTATGTAAATTCCCATGATAATGTAGCTGATGCACTATCTAGATTGCCTTTGCAAGTTCCTGATGTGGAAACTACTTCCGATCTGTCACCCCTAGGTACATATTTAAATTTTATTCATGAGAGTTCAGTACCTATTTCTTGTGAACAAGTCCGAGTGGAAACTCAGAACGATCCACTTTTGAAACGAGTTTATGGCTACGTAATGTATGGATGGCCAACTTATTTGTCTCCTTCTGACCATGATTTATCACCGTTTTTTCAAAGGAGGAAGGAAATAGCTGTTGAACAAGGTATTTTAATGTGGAGTTACAAGGTAATAATTCCTTGAAGTTTACGTAACTGTGTTTTGAGAGATCTCCATGCTAGTCATTTAGGCATGGTTAAAATGAAATCTGTAGCGAGAGCTTATTTTTGGTGGCCTAATATTGATTAGGAAATAGAAAACCTTGCCAACAGCTGTTCTTACTGCCTATTGGAGAGATGTAATCCACCCGAAAGTGAACTACATCATTGGCATTATCCTGATAAACCGTGGGAAAGACTACATCTTGATTATTTGGGGCCATTTAAAGGAAAATGTACCTAATAATTGTAGATGCTCATTCTTAGTGGTTAGAAGTATTTGAGACTAGTTCCACTTCTGCACACTTAGCTATTGTTAATGTACGCCATCTTTTTGCCCGTTTTGGTTTACCTGTGTCAGTCCATAGTGATAATGGACCTCCATTTAATTCGGCAGAGTTTAACGAATTTTTGGTTAAGAATGGTATTAAACATACTTTTTCACCTCCCTACCACCCTCAGAGCAATGGTCAGGCTGAAAACTCAGTCAAGTAGGCTAAAATTAAACTGAAATGTGCTTTTAGAGATAATGTTAGAGATGTTTCAGTAGCTTTGGATAGAATATTGTTCGATTATCGCAATTCCGTACATACCACTACTAATGAGGCCCCAGCCAAACTAATGTTCAATAGATCACTAAGAACCAGATTTGATATTTTACGACCAAGCGTCAGGAGGGTAGTGGAGGCTAAGCAGGATACGCAGAAAGCTTATGCCAAGGGTAGTAAATCACGTGTCTTAATCAATCCGTACTAATTAGAGATTATAGATCAGAAGGTAAATGGATTGAGGGTACTTGATTAAACAACTAAGTACTACCATGTATCTAGTCAGAATAGGATCTGGTATTATTTGGAAGAGGCATATTGATCAACTTATTGCTATTGATGCTCAGGTGAGCGAGCCGGCTAAGGAGTGCTCAGGTCAATCAGCTGAAAGTTTATCATCTCAGTCAGCTGAGCAGGTTGATGTACGTTCAGAATTGACAGCTTCACCATCAGCTGTTTGTACTAGACAGTCTATTGCTAGACAGCCAACTCCTACATCGAGTCTGGTTAGCCAACCTATTATTAGTTCTCCTGCAGGGCGTTCTCAGAGATGTTACCCTGTACGCGAGAGGAAACCTTTTGAACGTCTGGATTTGTGATTTGATTTGTGATTATTTATTTGTAAAAAAAAATGTTCTTGGTTGTAAGTTGATTATTTATTGATTGATTCTTCTTTTGTTTATGTTTGTTATTTAAGAGGGAGGAGTGTAATATATGTACTGTTTGTGTATACTCCTTGTATATGATATTATTCATATGTATAAGTTGGTACTTGTGAATAAATGCTATGGGCCCGTGACGCAATTTCCCCTTCCCCTTCCCCTGGCTGATGAGGTGTCAGCCGACCTTTCGAGAAGCCACTTGACTGAGATAGAAACACACTCGTGTCTTGGCTGTGACTTGTCTTCCCCCCCCACTGTCTCGCCTAGTCTAGCGTGCGGGCTGTAGTGTACATAATATGGTCTACTTATTTATTTCCCTCGTGGAAAAGACGTCTCGGACATCACAATATTCTCTTTCAATATCCACAATATGACTATCAACGTGCCTTAATGTTGCGAGCTTTATATGATTTAGTTTATGCACTTCCTTTAAATGTTGCCACATTAGTACATTCGCCTACAATTCCACTGGTTAGTAACATCGTAACATTTTTCGACAATATTGATTTAAAGATTTGAATGGGTAATCCTTTCCCATGATCCAAATTTGTGACCCGGTCATGTGTGTCTATGTGTAGTGAGTCACCAAGGTGGGTCACTTCGGTGTGAAGAGTTAAATACCATTTGTGTCCTCGTCTCTATTCCTAAGTTTTCCCCATATGTATCTCTCTGCGTTGCGTCATACTCTTGTTTGCGATTACCCGCCACTCACGGGTCTTACTCCTTCAATCGGTAGTCGACGGTTACGCAATGATACATTACACTGCACAGTAGCAATTGGGTAAAAAGTTTACTGTGCCCACTACCGTACCAAGAGAAGAAGTGTGCTGTGCCATAGAGATTCTTGGTGGTGGTCTGGCTGCTGCTGGTAGGTGGCTTTGCTAATGGCAAGGTTTGCTTTGGCCTGACTAGGTTTCTAACTTGACGTTACAGACAGCTAGGAACAGGGCTGCGAGTAGCGTAGAAAGCCGAAGTTATACGATTGACTTCGCGTCACCACATGGTAGCTTTACGATTGCTTACGAAGTGAGAAGCTTATATCCTCTGTTTCAAAATATATCATGTGATAGGGCCAGAGCTTATCTATATTTACGACACTTTATAAATACGATCAGTACGAAATACAGGAAATCGCCATTCTGTATTGCTTGTCATATAGGTACGGAAACAGTGAGAATATTTGAACAGACTGAGCATACTCGTGGTCCAAGGGGTTGTCAAGGAATAAAGGAGAGTGTAGAACGTCACCAAAGTTTCATTCCAATATGACGTCAGGAAAAACCAAAGATAATAACACGATTTGCCAAGAGTGCAATAAATCATTTACTGATGTTGACAGCGCTGTTGGATGTGTTGGCAACTGCAGACAATGGTATCATAAAGACTGCGCTGGTCTATCAGCAACAGAATTCAATGCATTGAAGCTGAAGAGAAGTAGTCTCTTTTGGATGTGTAGTAAATGCAGACATCTATTAGTTAATTTTGGAATTGCTACATCCGCAGGCCAAGACGATAAATTGAAGAACTTCATAGATGGAAACAAACAAACTTGCACAGAAATTAAAGATGATGTGAAATATATAAAAGACTCTATGGAAGGCATGACGTCCCAACTACTAAGAAAAATGACTCTTTTGGAGGCCCAAGTTCAACCACGAGTTCAACAAACGGATATACAACTAGTCCGAAATGAACAACCTAAAAAAGCACTAATAAGACCTTCTGCTAATAATGCATTCGATACTCAGAATGCCAAGAGTAGATCAAACACATTTTATAACAAAGATAATGATCTGATGACCCAAACAAATCCGAAATACATGGAATCATTTCCTGAAATCAACGACTGGAGGTAGGTAAAATCCACCGCAAAAATGCATAGGCCTTTAAAAAGCATGACTAAAGAGCATTCACAGTTGAGACTGCAAAATAGATTTAGCTTGCTAGAGGATGAGAGGGAGGAAGTATTATCTGCAACACAGGATATGAGCGAACCTCATAATCATGTTCCAAAACATCAGCAAACAGATATGTACCAAACCTCACCTATGCCGAAGAAATCGAAGTTAATTATCCTAAGTGACAGCCACGGCAAGGGTCTTGCTCCGAAGCTTAATATAAACACTGACAGCAACAAATGTCAAGTTCTGGGCATCACACGACCTGGTGCAAAGTTAGATAGTGTTTTGGAAGGAAGCATAAACGTTACATATAATTTATCCCGTGAGGACTGTCTTGTTATATGGGGTGGAGCCAACAACGTGTACGAGAATGAGGCAAATGACGTAGTTCAAACTCTACGAAATGTACTGCCAACCCTATTAGGAACAAACGTTGCTGTGATTGGCCTTCCACACAGGTATGACTTAATACCAACGTCATGTGTAAACACTGAAATTAGGAAGACTAACAAAAAACTTAAAATATTGACGAAATACCACCCTAACTGTACATTTCTTGATATTAAATTGCCTAGGAATTGTTACACTAGGCATGGGCTCCATTTAAACTCTAGGGGGAAATCTGAGTTAAGTAGCATATTAGCTGATTGGATGCACTCTATCTTACATTCCAAGGGAACAGCCATCCCTCTCCAGTTTAAACCAAGTTTGGACAGTAATGAGAAGGCAGAAAAATGTATTAACCTGGAAAGTGATCTCACCTACCAACGTGAATCAGGAAGTCAAGTAATGATCTCTGATGCAATCAAGGACATTGACATATCAACAAATGCACAACCAGGTTGTAGCTCGGTTCGCATGTCCTGCAGAAAGAAAAAGACAGCCACCCGAAATGAAGATTTTTTATGGTTTTGCCCACTCACCAAATAAACAAGACAACACAAAGGAATAGTTCTTCATCTAAAGATATTAATATCAGTGGTTATTATCAGAATGTAAATGGACTAAGGTCAAAATTAACTGTTCTTTCTCAATCAATTAATATGGCGAATTACGATTTCATAATCCTTACTGAATCTAACCTTTGTGAAACCATAGGTAACGGTGAGTTAGCTCTAGATCAATATGATGTTTATCGTTGTGATCGTTCCATAGATGCTAGTGAATTAGAATCAGGAGGTGGTGTCTTAATTGCAATCAGGAAAACTCACAAATCTAAACTAATATCCCTAAAAATTAAATCTGTTGAACAAGTCTTTGTTGAAGTCCAAATTCATGACCAAACATTCATTCTAGGCTCTGTATATCTATCACCAAGCTTAGAATTGCAAAAGTACATAGAGCATACCATTACAGTTGAAGACATATTGGAATCTCAAAATGAAAATTGCCATTTTCTGTTAATGGGCGATTACAATCTCCCGAATATAACATGGTTTCAATCAAATGAAGACTGTATGGGGTTCCTCCCATGTGGAATTAATACTGACAAATCAGAACAAATTATTGACTCCTTTTGCTATCTAAACTTATATCAGTTTAATAACATTCCAAATATTCTTAACCGTAATCTAGATTTAATATTCTCCAATTTTTCCTTAACTGTTAACCCTAGCATAGATGTTCTAATTCCTGAGGATAAGTACCACCCTCCTCTAGATATTGATTTTAAGTTGGCGGTTGATCATCAACCTCTTTCAAGTAATTATAGTTATCACAATTTTGATAAAGGTAATTATATCGGTCTCAATAATTACTTAGCTACAATAGACTGGAGCTCTGCATTGAAGGAACAAGATATAAATTCTGCTGTAAGCATTTTTTACTCTATTCTGTATGAAGGCATTGATAGATTTATTCCTCTTGCTTATTATAAGGACCCATGTTTCCCACAGTGGTTTAACAGTGAACTAAGAGCCATTGTCTTACAGAAGAAAGCGACCCATGCCTTATACAAAAAGTCGGGCAGCACTCATGATTATTATGCTTTCTCGGAGCTTAGAGCCAAATGTAAACACTTGTCTAAACTATGTTATACTGA
This sequence comes from Meconema thalassinum, assembly GCA_946902985.2. Taxonomy (NCBI): domain Eukaryota; kingdom Metazoa; phylum Arthropoda; class Insecta; order Orthoptera; family Tettigoniidae; genus Meconema; species Meconema thalassinum. The sequence goes on from OX336388.2 coordinate 1,218,522,832, forward strand.
ATATTTAAACAAAATTAGATCTAATCTATACAGCGACCCAAAAAGCTTTTGGGCTTTTATCAAGACAAAAAAGAATGATAAAGGTATTCCTGGTACAGTTTATCTTGACAATGTGAATGAAAGTGATGGACCAGGTATTGTCAATCTTTTTGCTAAACATTTCTCCTCAGTCTATAAGGCACCAATCGTTAACACCCAAAAATTTGAAACTCCTTACTCTATTAACGTCTCCACCTGCCAGGTTGAAAAGAGTGATATTTATAACAAATTAGAGAAACTCTCAAATAACAAATCATTTGGTCCTGATGGTCTCCCACCAATTCTATTAAAATCTTGTCGATTCATTATAACAGAACCATTATTCATCTTATTTAACCTCTCTCTTGGAACTGGTAAATTTCCTGATAGATGGAAGAGTAGCTATGTAACTCCTGTCTTGAAATGTGGTGACAAATCCAATGTTAAAAATTATAGAGCTGTTTGTAAATTGTCCTTTATACCCAAATTATTTGAATCTATAATTACTGACAAAATTACACCCCAATTTTCCTCCTACATAATTGAACAACAGCATGGCTTTATGCCAGGTCGTTCAACATGTACAAATCTCCTAGTTTATTTGGAGTACTTACTGAAAGCAGTAGAAGAGCACAATCAAGTGGACTGCATCTACACTGATCTAGCCAAAGCCTTCGACTCTCTCGACCATAAAATTCTTCTTTCAAAATTACAATCTTATGGTATACAAAGCCCTCTATTATCATGGCTGTCCTCATATTTAGAAGGCAGAACTCAGATTGTCAAAATACTTAATTTCTTATCTCAACCAATAGTTGTCTCTTCTGGTGTTCCGCAAGGTGCCCATCTTTCTCCTTTGTTATTTCTAATCTTTATTAATGATATCAATACAGTTTTCAAACATGCCAAAATCCTCCTGTTAGCCGATGATACAAAGTTCTTTATGAAAGTTCAATCTCTACAGGACTGTATACTTCTTCAGGAAGAACTTTGGCGTCTAGAGGAGTATTGTTCTTTAAATGGGTTACTGCTCAATGAAACTAAATGTAAACTAGTCAGATTCTCAAAGAAGAAACAGAATATTGAATTCTCTTATCACTTTCTATCGTCTACTCCACTTCATGCTGTTAGAAGTATTTGTGACCTGGGAGTAAAATTCTCAGACACGCTTAATTTTAATGAGCATATGGTAAATATTAAAAAAAAGGCCTTGCAGAGATTAGGTTGCATAACTCGTTATTCCAAGGAATTTTGTGACTCTAATATATATTTCCTACTGTACTTGACCCTTGTCAGACCCTTAATTGAATATTGTACACCGATTTGGAGCCCTTTCAATAAAACACAAATTGAGAGTTTAGAGAAAGTACAACACAAATTCCTACGAATTTATGCATATCGTTTCCTACACCCAATAACGAATCATAACTACACTGAAGTAATGATGCAATTGAAGCTGCCAACTCTTAAATCCCGTCGTGAAAATTTTTATATTCTTAATATGTACAAAATTTTAAACTCTCACATAAACTGCCCAGAATTACTAAATGAAATCAATATATATGTGCCACCCCGTTCGATGCGCAAGCATCATGTCTTTGAAACAAACTGGCACCCAACTAATTATGGTCTAAATAGTCCCATTGACAGAATGATGCGAATCTCTAATGGGGTCAACATAGACCTGTTCAATACCGATGAAAGACCCCTGAGAAAATATCTGTTTTCCTATTCATTAGACAATCTGTATGAATATAGTTGATTGTAATAGTAGGGTACCTTACTTTGTATTACTCTTAATGTCTTTTATGTTGTATAAAAGAAAATGGTCGAAGCCGTCAATAAATATGTATGTATATGTATGTATGTATGTATGTATGTAAACATATCGTATTCTCAGAATACATTACATTGAAGTACATCCATTTTCTGTTCCTAGCACGTCGGCCTGTTGGTCTAGGGGTACGATCCCTGCTTCGTGTGCGAGAGGTGACGGGTTCATATCCAGGAGATGCCCAGCATTTTTACTTTTGTTTTACTGTATTAGTGTGTGTTATCTGTTTTTAATTCAAGTAAGGACATAATGTCTGCATCTAATACAGCCATCACAATTGACACCAGTTATCAGACAGATTCTACACCCACCCAAAGTACACGGGGCTACATGACCGCGTTGTCACAGCCCCTAAACTGAGGAACGAACCAACTAGCCTACGTCCGAGGGAAAAGCCAACCTGGAGGGTAAACTGACGAAAAGAGAAAAAAAGAAGCGTTTGACCTCAAACTATGTATTTATAATACCGGTATATGTACAAGTCTCGCACGAAAAAAAGAACGTTCCTAAGGTTCTTTTATACAATTTTTGAATCTTTTCAAGAGTTAAAACAAAAGTAAAAATGCTCGACATCTCCGGGATATGAACCCGGCACCTCACGCACACAAAGCAGGGATCGTACCCCTAGACCAACAGGCCGACGTGCAAGGAACAGAAAATGGAGGTACTTCAATGTAATGTATTCTGAGAATATGATATGTTTAATATTACACTACAGTATTTTACATTTAGTAAAGTATCGTAAATATAGATCAGCTCTGGCCCTATCACAAGATTTATTTTGAAACAGAGAGGATATAAGCTTCTCACTTAGTAAGCAATCGTAAAGCTACCATGTGGTGACGCGAAGTCAATCGTATAACTTCGGCTTTCTACGCTACTCGCAGCCCTGTGCCTAACTGTCTGTAACGTCAAGTGGTTTCTATGGTGATGATATTGATAGTTAGGATGCCATTCGGAATGGAAGCTGCCTTTTAAAAAATGTGATGTTGGAATTGTTATGCTCTCTGGTCGTTTTTCTTAATGATTGAAGATTAAAAAGTTGTGGTGGATACTCTGCAAGAGATGCAGGTAATGGAAACTTGCTTATATGTCTGACAAACAGGGTTTGATAGTTATGATTGCCAGAGAATGACCAGAAAAGAAGAATTCAAGAGATGCAGGTAGTGGAAACCTGCTTATATGTTGACAAACATATATTGTTAGTTTTGATTGCCAGAGATTAACCTGAAAAGAAGAATTATTATTAATAAATAGTGCATTTTGTGAAGTCGGTGTACTGTTCTTTGTGGGTTCATATTAGCGAGTATATCGCCCCACTACCCTGAGGTGGCAAGCTTGGAGGATTTTATATTTATTACAATGACGCACGAACGTTTGGTTAGATAAAGGACGTAACAATAAGAAAGAAGATAAGTTTATCGATTTAAATAGCAATATATGGACAGAAAAGTTACAATGAACGCCCAACTGTGGGGCATGTTGGTGTTGGTTGACTTCAACCCACATAAGAAGAAAAGTTTAAACAACAGCAATATTTATTAATTACAATGGCGCCCAACGTGAAAGCTCGAAGAATTTAATGAATCACACAAAGACAGGAGTAAGGATGGGGAAAAAAGAATAAATAAGGAAGTTTCAATGATGGCCATGTTGGAGACGCTTCTGCTCCGATATGAGAGGAGGAATACGATGGAGGAGAGGATGACAAGCTTGATGAATGGCATGGGGGTTCGGATTGGGTAGATTATAGGCTGAGGAATAACCCACCCACCAAGGGAAGATGATTAAGAAAAGGAAGTGGGTTTCGGACTGGAGAAAAAGGATAGAAAAATAGGATGAGAGTTCCACAAAAATTATAAATTTAACTTTAAATACACTTAGAGGCAGTTGCCACTGAAATTTAACTTTTTGATACCTAAAATAGGAACGAGCTTGGTCGAGGCTAACGGGAACCGCAGCTAGGACTTGGGCGGTTTGCAAGAGAGAGGCTTTAGTATATTTCCTCCCAAGCATGTATAAAGTACTATGTGGAAGGGTGATGGTCTGGCAAGACTGAGAGCAAACGATTTATTGTATGTCTTCTCAAAGAAATTAGTTTTTGCGAAATGATTCGAAGAATGCCAATAATTCAAGTCAAGTTTAGTATTTCCAATTTTCGAAGTTATAGAATTCCTGAAAAGAGCGACCCAGTGCTTCCAGGAAGGATAGTGACGAAAAATTATAACTTGGAAAGTAATTTTGGTAAGTGAACCAATAGTTGCATTTGGAAATGGCTAAGCCTTTACTCAGCGAGAGGCCGGCTAAAAGCTTAGACAAAGAAGAAACACTTATCTTTTTAGAAAATTGACCATAAGTTTTCGGAGAGGATCTCCACAAGCAGGTAGCTGGCGTAGCGAGCTTTAGTTGCCTTACTGGCCAATTAGAATTAGCTATTAAAGCTAAGAGAAGCTTTGAAAAGGTTGCCACTAAGAGTTCTTGCGCAAATGCAACAAGTGGTAAAATCCCTATCAATAGATTTAATGGCATCTAGTAGGGAGAGCCAAGGAGGACAGGATCTTGTTTAACCGTTGTATTAGAAAAATGAAAAAGCGAAAAGGAACGCTTAATTTATTTAACAATTCAGGAGAAATTAATATTTTTGACAATTAAATATTTTGCAATCTTGTTAACAATTTGGGGTCGCAGACCTCCAACAACATTCAGAAATTGCTCCAGGCAAATAACAATTCTTAAGGTTTTAAACCTAGTACTAAAACCTTGATAAGATTTTAAAAGGGCAATGAAATGATTAAAGTTTAAACATTAAATTGAGTACAAGGAGTGTACTATAAGAAATTTCTGAAAGAACATTCTAGAGAGAATAACAAATTCGAAAATAACAACAAGGAAAACATAAAGCATAAAATAGAAGTTACTACAACTTCTTATATTTAAACAGAATTACTTTATGAGAATTATACAAAAGAGGGCAGGTCACTTACTGTGAAACCTGAAGAGGTAATCAAAAAGAAGGTTCTAGACTTCCTATGTTTAATTAGAAATCACGAGCCAAATGGGGCAGTTTACATTTCGTGAGACCTAAAAATAACTCACTCAAGAGTTGAAAGAATTGTTTTCCCTAATTTGAAGGGAGAAACAATGTAAGTTTGAAACGTGTGCTGGACACGTAATTATACAGAAATTAATTAATTACACATGAGAAAAAATGGGAGGGCACATCTATAGATTGACACCTCGTTGAAACAGACCTAAAGTTAAAAATTTATTACGGATTGTTAGTAAGAGGTTTAGGAAAGAGAGATGGGGATTGAGGAAAAATGTTCATGGCCTTGTTTGAATATAAACGGACGATCGCGACGCGGTAGAAAAGTTGAGCAAGCACTGGTTTTCACTATAGTTCGTTGAAATATATGAGAAGTTCACTGTATAAACACGAGAGTTTATGACAAAAAAAGTTATTGCAATGATGAAAATATCTGGTTTCACTAGGTAGGCGAGAGTCTATTTCTTGAGAAAGTTGTAAATTACAATTAAATGTGCCATAGAAAATTCCAGCAGTGGACGAAAATTCACTATTGTAGTAATTTAGAAGTGAGATTCTTCAATTTTAAATAGCATTCTCACAAGTAAGTGAGAAATACATGACGGCAGGACTTGCAGATAAAGTACAAGATCTGGAAGGTTCCAGAACGATCTTAGCAGAAAAATGGGGCTAATGAAAATCCAACGGAGGAACTAGCTTGGTGAATTATAGACAGCGGGTATTTAGATAATATCCCACGTGGTGAGAATATTTCTCATTTAGTTAGCGTAGGAAAAGCTACTTTCTATTGAGTTTGGCTTAGACAGACAAAAGCTCAACATAGCAAATCCCTCGAAGAATGATTTTGCCCCAAATAATTAATCTCACGCTGTCTATAAAATATCGTTAAAAGCATGTAATCTTTAAAATCATGAAGATGAGGTTAAAACTTGAAGCTGTACTTATCTTGGTTAAATGTTGATAGGGAAGATCCCCTTGACGGATGCCTAGAGTTCCAACATGGCGTGGAGTGAAGAAAGTGTCTCTTGGTTTGAGGAGACTGGCTTGAGTTGAGCCCTGACTGATCGAATCAACTGCCGACTTAGTAGTGAGAGCTGCTCAACGGAGCACGGAGGGACCGAGGAAGGGGAAAAGAGTGGGGGGTAGGAGACAAAAGGAGAACATATAAGTATTGCCAATATTGTAACAAAAAAATGATCTCTGGCTGAGCTGGTCTTCAAAGAGTTGATAACAGTTGATACTAGCACAGCATGGTGAGTAAAGAGGTAGACGTAGTCCTCTTGCTCATGGAGATAATAGCTGGCGATGGTAACAGGATCTGGTAGCCAAATGGATATGGAATTCCTCTTGCGCGAGGAAGAATTGAAGAGCTTCAGAGATTCGTTGTTATATGACGCTAGGTGGGTCACAGAATATATATCTGGAACAGACTCATACAAAATATAAGCGACCTGAACCCCTAAGAGAGAACAGAAGATCACTGTTGGTGTCTGACAAAGAGGAAGGAAAGAACATGCAAAAACATTGAAAATTATAATCTCAGGTACCGTGTATTCCAAGAATGCACCATACTGGGAGGGGCAGACACCAACAGCGAACAAGAAAAACAAGTACAGTAATAAGCAATTGCGGAGAAGTAGTCTTGTGATCTGACCATTAGTGGTCAAGACTCTGAATACCCTGACTCTCCTATCTCTTCCAGGGTAACACTCGGTCACTCTTCCAAAAGGCCAGACTAGGGGGGGGGGGGTGAAACATCCCTAACTAAGACCAAGTCTCCCACTTGAATGTCGGGACTGGAAAGAAACCACTTCTGCCTCCCTTGCAAGGAAGTTAAATATTCCAAGTTCCACCTCTTCCAAAAGGAATTGCGGAGGGCTTCAAGTTTACGCCAAACAATAGGTAAATCAAAATCCCTGAAAGAATTAGGAAGGGGAGGAGGGGCAGAGAGAGAAGTGCGTGTAAGGAAGCGACCAGGTGTAAGTGGAAGGAGGTCATCAGGGTCATTGGAAAGCGGAGTTAAGGGGCGAGAGTTAACAACACCTTCAATCACAAAATAACTAGAAGCTGAGGGAAATAAAGCACTAGTAAAGATTGCGATACAACGCAAAAGGAGAATTAACAAGTTTAAACAAAGCGTATAGAGACAAGTACATCTATTCAGGATAAGAATATACCAAGTAAACAAAGAAACTATGCGAGTAGAAAGCAAGAACGCCATAGGTAACAAACGAGTAGCCATAAACAATGACCTCAAGTTATAATGAGTATCAAAGGGGTTACTCAGAAAAATACTTAAGTCAGCGAGAAACGTGACATGACAAGTATGAATACAAAAACCCATCGAACGTGACGACGAGAAAAAACCAGTTTGTTCATCAATGAACATTACGATCGCAAAATATGTAAGCAAAGTGAAATACATGAGCGCGTGAGAAATACGCAACGAAGTTTTGAAACAAGGATCGAAGCAGTTATAGAATACGAGCATGAGTAAGTGGAATACAAAAGCAAGTGCGGCCTTGACCCACATAGTACAACGAGATAAGACATATAAATAGCTGAAAGAGTCCTTAACTGGAACAAGTTTATTTTGGGAAGTAGGTGAACGGCTTCTGTACTTGCAGGAGCGGCTCACTAGACAATGCTTGGCAATCAGCCAAAGTTGAGATAAGAGAAACTTGCTTTGAACTGTGTCAAGCGTACAGGAAATAAACAGTGACTTGACCTTCCTCAGGCTTGTATACAAACAAGTCTGACAAACAAGCAGTTCAAAGTACACAAACAACATTTGTTGAATCAGCTGTAACTTAAAGCAGATATTCAGGTTGACCGGCATGCAGTCAATCGTAACTTGGACGTGAAAAAGCAATTTAAAGCTATATGAAATAAAGTAAGAAATCAATTTCGCATAATTTTGAGGATCACGAAATCGGACAATTTTCAACAAAAAGAAGCTTAATTCTTCCGAGCAAAGAAGACAAGCTGGGACATTGAGAAGAAGGTTATGCATAAGAATAGTTATTCTAGATGTTAGGGAATTCAGATTTTCAAGCGGTTTCAAATTGTGAGGAAGGAGGGAGGAGCCGACCGTGGCCATCCTTCTAAATAAGGAAAGAAGTGAAACATGGCTTACAGCGAAATGATGGTGACTGATAGCCATGGTTTTACACAAGGGGAAGATAGTTTTCGAGAAAGAGTTTAAGCAATTACCTGCTATAAAAAATGACATGAGAAGGTAAACGAAATAACACAAAGCAAGGCGAACTTGAATGGCCATCTTGTGCGGGAAGAAGGAAAAACCATTTAAACAACTTACAGAGGTAGCGTAGTTGTTCACGATGAGACATCGTTTCGGCAAGTGTTTTTCAAAATTATTGAGATCTGAAACATGAGCGTTCTCTTTTTCAGAAATGAGATTTATGTCAGCTGTGACGAAATGACATTGCGCTTTGGTTTGAAGACTGGGTTGTTGGATTTCACCAGTAATAACCCAACCAAAATTGGTGTCTCTAGCGACCACGGTTGAAGATAACTTGCGTGTTTGTTTGCGAATGCAATTCCAAAAAACATTGGCACTGAAAAGTACATCAATGGGACCTTGAGCATTAAACTGAGAATCAGCTAACCTTAAGTGCGAGGGAATGTTTAAACCGGAAGTATTAATAGAGTGACTTGGAGTGTCCTTGCCAATACTGGTAAGAATGAGACAGTTTAAATTAAGATTGGTGTTTCTTTGGCAAACGTCTCTGATTTTCAATTTTGAAGACTGCAAAACTTGAGTTTTCAAATTGTCAATGCCGGTCACATTGATAGAAGTAGGCGATGACGAAAGACCTAGTTTTTTAATCAACGATTGCGAAACAAAGTTATGAGTTGAAGCGGAATCGAGAAGACCACGGGTTCTAAACCAATTTCCAAATTTATCTATGATTTCGAATTGTACAGTGGTCAAAAGGGTTTGCGCACTATGAAAAGTTTCGGCGTTAGAAATGCAGGAAGAAGCATTAGTTTGTTCGGAGCTGCTCTGCATGGAGCTTGAAGAGGCGGGTGCTGATGACCTCGATTTATCGTGAACGTGCAATAAAGAATGATGCGGTTTTTTACAATGGAAACAGAGATTTGATGACGTACAGTTCGAAGAAGAATGCTTAGGTGACAAGCAATTGAAACAATGTTTGCTATTTAAGACAAACTTCCTTCGATCTTCGACAGACAATTCTTTAAAGGATTTGCACAAATACAATGTGTGAAGCTTTTTACAGAGCGTGCATTTTAACGATTTGTTAAGCGGCCTGATATCTTCTCTTGCATGATTGAAAGAAGAACGGGTTTGCTTGTTCTCGACAGATGGGGGCTGATGTCCCTTTGAAGAAGCAAGTTTTTTTTTCAAAAATTTGACACTGAGGATTCGTTTCGACCTTTTCGCACTGAAATGCGAGTGCTGTTAAGACTTGGCATCGGCTGTTAAGAAACGAGATTAAGTGTAGGAAGGAAAATTCTTCCTTGCGAGCGAGTTCGATCTCCCAGGCCTTTAAAGTTGAAAAATCGAATCTTGATGTAGCCAGATGAATGAGTATGGTGTCCCATGTTTGGACAGGCTGCTTGAGTTGGTATAATGCTCTGACATTCAACTGTATAGAGTCCAACAGGTTTCTTAAAGAGGTGACGTCATTAGGTTTGACGGCTGGTAGGTTGAAGAGACAACGTATGTGGCGAGCTACACTCAAGCGTAAATTGCCATATTTCTCTTTAAGGAGATTAAGGGCGATGTGGTAGTTGTCTGCGCTTAAAGGCAGTGACTCCACTAAGGCTAAGGCCTCACATTCCAAAGAAGTAAGGAGGAAGTAAAATTTATGTATGTCTGGGATCTCGATATTTTCATGAATTAGGGAGCAGTAAAGTTCGTAAAAAGAATACCATTCACCTTCCTTGCCTGAGAAGTGCGGTAGGCTTATCTTGGGAAGTAACGGTTTCGGTTTGTTCTTGTGAACGGAAGCGGGTGCGAACTGGGCCGGATTGATGACCTTAGTGTCCGGTTCTGAGATATTGCGAATCAATTGGTGGGCCTTGGCAATCCCTTCAAAGTACAAGGGTTCGACCTCGTCCCGATCCGATTGAAGTTCTGGGCAAGCGGATTCAATCTCGGTTTGAATTTGATCATAATAATCATAAGACCGTTCGTACAACTTAAGGCGATGTGTTAAGATGTCTAAATCACACTCGGCGGGATTTAACTTGTTGATAAAATTTCTGAATCTAGTGAGTTGCCCTTTATAGGAAGAACGTCTAGCAATGGGAGTTTCATCTTTCTCAGTAGGAGCCATGACAAAGAGAATAAATTGAAATACAACTCACGAAACTGTAGAACCTTGGAGATGCTGTCAAGTTTGCAGCAGCAAATGGGTATAAAGAACAGGACACCCCAAAGGAGACAGGAGCGGCCTCTTTCCCGTTCACAGGCTTTGCATGATGTAGTTATAACTGAAAAATCCAAAGCAGATATTAATAATTTGCAAAGTATTGTCAAATGACACTTGACAAACAATAGAAATAAAAAATGGACTCTCCCGGGTTTCTGGTACCAATTTTTTGGGTAGATTATAGGCTGAGGAATAACCCACCCACCAAGGGAAGATGATTAAGAAAAGGAAGTGGGTTTCGGACTGGAGAAAAAGGATAGAAAAATAGGATGAGAGTTCCACAAAAATTATAAATTTAACTTTAAATACACTTAGAGGCAGTTGCCACTGAAATTTAACTTTTTGATACCTAAAATAGGAACGAGCTTGGTCGAGGCTAACGGGAACCGCAGCTAGGACTTGGGCGGTTTGCAAGAGAGAGGCTTTAGTATATTTCCTCCCAAGCATGTATAAAAGTACTATGTGGAAGGGTGATGGTCTGGCAAGACTGAGAGCAAACGATTTATTGTATGTCTTCTCAAAGAAATTAGTTTTTGCGAAATGATTCGAAGAATGCCAATAATTCAAGTCAAGTTTAGTATTTCCAATTTTCGAAGTTATAGAATTCCTGAAAAGAGCGACCCAGTGCTTCCAGGAAGGATAGTGACGAAAAATTATAACTTAGAAAGTAATTTTGGTAAGTGAACCAATAGTTGCATTTGGAAATGGCTAAGCCTTTACTCAGCGAGAGGCCGGCTAAAAGCTTAGACAAAGAAGAAACACTTATCTTTTTAGAAAATTGACCATAAGTTTTCGGAGAGGATCTCCACAAGCAGGTAGCTGGCGTAGCGAGCTTTACTTGCCTTACTGGCCAATTAGAATTAGCTATTAAAGCTAAGAGAAGCTTTGAAAAGGTTGCCACTAAGAGTTCTTGCGCAAATGCAACAAGTGGTAAAATCCCTATCAATAGATTTAATGGCATCTAGTAGGGAGAGCCAAGGAGGACAGGATCTTGTTTAACCGTTGTATTAGAAAAATGAAAAAGCGAAAAGGAACGCTTAATTTATTTAACAATTCAGGAGAAATTAATATTTTTGACAATTAAATATTTTGCAATCTTGTTAACAATTTGGGGTCGCAGACCTCCAACAACATTCAGAAATTGCTCCAGGCAAATAACAATTCTTAAGGTTTTAAACCTAGTACTAAAACCTTGATAAGATTTTAAAAGGGCAATGAAATGATTAAAGTTTAAACATTAAATTGAGTACAAGGAGTGTACTATAAGAAATTTCTGAAAGAACATTCTAGAGAGAATAACAAATTCGAAAATAACAACAAGGAAAACATAAAGCATAAAATAGAAGTTACTACAACTTCTTATATTTAAACAAAATTACTTTATGAGAATTATACAAAAGAGGGCAGGTCACTTACTGTGAAACCTGAAGAGGTAATCAAAAAGAAGGTTCTAGACTTCCTATGTTTAATTAGAAATCACGAGCCAAATGGGGCAGTTTACATTTCGTGAGACCTAAAAATAACTCACTCAAGAGTTGAAAGAATTGTTTTCCCTAATTTGAAGGGAGAAACAATGTAAGTTTGAAACGTGTGCTGGACACGTAATTATACAGAGATTAATTAATTACACATGAGAAAAAATGGGAGGGCACATCTATAGATTGACACCTCGTTGAAACAGACCTAAAGTTAAAAATTTATTACGGATTGTTAGTAAGAGGTTTAGGAAAGAGAGATGGGGATTGAGGAAAAATGTTCATGGCCTTGTTTGAATATAAACGTTCGATCGCGACGCGGTAGAAAAGTTGAGCAAGCACTGGTTTTCACTATAGTTCGTTGAAATATATGAGAAGTTCACTGTATAAACACGAGAGTTTATGACAAAAAAAGTTATTGCAATGATGAAAATATCTGGTTTCACTAGGTAGGCGAGAGTCTATTTCTTGAGAAAGTTGTAAATTACAATTAAATGTGCCATAGAAAATTCCAGCGGTGGACGAAAATTCACTATTGTAGTAATTTAGAAGTGAGATTCTTCAATTTTAAATAGCATTCTCACAAGTAAGTGAGAAATACATGACGGCAGGACTTGCAGATAAAGTACAAGATCTGGAAGGTTCCAGAACGATCTTAGCAGAAAAATGGGGCTAATGAAAATCCAACGGAGGAACTAGCTTGGTGAATTATAGACAGCGGGTATTTAGATAATATCCCACGTGGTGAGAAGATTTCTCATTTAGTTAGCGTAGGAAAAGCTACTTTCTATTGAGTTTGGCTTAGACAGACAAAAGCTCAACATAGCAAATCCCTCGAAGAATGATTTTGCCCCAAATAATTAATCTCACGCTGTCTATAAAATATCGTTAAAAGCATGTAATCTTTAAAATCATGAAGATGAGGTTAAAACTTGAAGCTGTACTTATCTTGGTTAAATGTTGATAGGGAAGATCCCCTTGACGGATGCCTAGAGTTCCAACATGGCGTGGAGTGAAGAAAGTGTCTCTTGGTTTGAGGAGACTGGCTTGAGTTGAGCCCTGACTGATCGAATCAACTGCCGACTTAGTAGTGAGAGCTGCTCAACGGAGCACGGAGGGACCGAGGAAGGGGAAACGAGTGGGGGGTAGGAGACAAAAGGAGAACATATAAGTATTGCCAATATTGTAACAAAAAAATGATCTCTTGCTGAGCTGGTCTTCAAAGAGTTGATAACAGTTGATACTAGCGCAGCATGGTGAGTAAAGAGGTAGACGTAGTCCTCTTGCTCATGGAGATAATAGCTGGCGATGGTAACAGGATCTGGTAGCCAAATGGATATGGAATTCCTCTTGCGCGAGGAAGAGTTGAAGAGCTTCAGAGATTCGTTGTTATATGACGCTAGGTGGGTCACAGAATATATATCTGGAACAGACTCATACAAAATATAAGCGACCTGAACCCCTAAGAGAGAACAGAAGATCACTGTTGGTGTCTGACAAAGAGGAAGGAAAGAACATGCAAAAACATTGAAAATTATAATCTCAGGTACCGTGTATTCCAAGAATGCACCACGGATGTGCAGCCGGATGGATGGTACGGAGGTGAGAATGTCTGAGAAGCTTGGCAAGGTCAAAGAGCAAGTGGCTAGCATATGCATCGTAGGAGAGAGAGGTGAGTGTGGCTGTGGAGGAGGAGAAAGAGAAGAGGGAGCAGGAGAAGGTGAAAGAGAAGAAGGAGGAGAAGAAAGGGAAGTTGCAGTAGCACAGAGTGGAGAACATATGCATTGTAGAGGAGAAAGTTGAGATAGTAGAATCTGTGAGTGTGTCTGTGAAGAGGGAGAAATGTGAAGTACGTGATGCTAGGGGGCGTAAAGAAGAAAATGAAGAAGTGGAAAAGATAAGGCGAGGTTGTAGAGGTATATATCGGAGAGACCATAGCAGGCGAAGAAGAGAGAGCAGTTGCGGAGGTAGACACAGAGGTCGCCGCCGACGTAACAGAAGAGGACGTCAAATGGAGGAGGAGAATAAAACTGAAGACAAGGAGGAAGACGAGGTAGAAGATAACGTGAAGAAGCGTTGGAGGAGAAGAATAGGCAGGAAAACAAGTTGGAGGAAGAAAAGGATGAGATGTAAGGCAAAGAGAAGGAATAAGAAGAGGAAGAGATGTCAGGTAGATCGAGATAAGAGAGTGAAGGATCAGAAGAAGATAAAAAGGGAAAGAGAAAAGATGAGAAGAAAGGAATTGCTGAGCAAGACAGTGAAGCAGATGAGGAAGTCCGAAAGCACAAGAGATAGAAAATGGGAGGAAAATCCGATGGAAGTGAAACACAGGACAAAGACCAAAGGAAGAAATAACTGAAAGGAAAATATGATGATACTGATTCAGAGACGACAGACCAAAAGAAGAAGAAAAAGAAAGGAAAATATGATGATACTGAATCAGAGGAGACAGGCCAAAAGAAAGGAAAATATGATGATACTGAATCGGAGGAGACAGACCAAAGAAGGAAAAGAAAGGAAAATATGATACTGAATCAGAGGACACAGACCAAAGGAAGAAAAAGAAAGGAAAATATGAAGATACTGAATCAGAGGAGACATACCAAAAGAAGAAGAAGAAAGGAAAATATGATGATACTGCTGAGGACACAGACCAAAAGAAGAAGAAGAAGAAAGGGAAAGGACTTAATGATGAAGATGATGATGATGTTGAAGACGAAGATGATTATGATAACTGCACAAACAGGTCTGATGACGATTCTGCCGTTCCTTCTGACTATGATATTGTTATCGGATTTTCCGATGGAGCAGGAGTGTCCGATAGACTCGATGAGATAGTTTCGGCTACTCTATCAGAAGAAATTATTTATGCTGGTGATTCTGGTGAACTTAGAATAATTGTTTCTGGCGATGATAGTGCCAATGGTCTTTCTGAAGATGATATCGCCATTGAAATGAAAGATGACGATGCCACTATTGGCGAAGATGATCCTGTTATCTTTTCTAGAGAATATGATCAATATTCGTTTCACTTTGTTTTTTGTTTTAGTTAGTGTTTGCATCATGTATTTTAATTTGTGTATTTTGTGTGATGATTTAGAAAAAATCTGTAACCTTGAGTAACATATTACACACATCAAAAAAAGTTTTGCATCACCTCGGTTCCAAGAGTTCCGGAACCGTTAAATACAAAGGGAATAGAGATCAACACAAACAACATTTCAGCTCGTTTTATTGCTCATGAGACCCACACATTGCATGTTGTACCATCATACAGCTAGACTTTCAGCATTTGTGGTCCAGATTGCAGTACACACCACTACCTCTAATACCCAGTAGCACGTCCTCTTGCATTGATGCATGCCTGTATTCGCCGTGGCATACTATCCACAAGTTCATCAAGACACTGTTGGTCCAAATTGTCCCACTCCTCAACGACAATTCGGCGTAAATCTCTCAGAGTGGTTGGTGGGTCAAGACGTCCATAAACAGCCCTTTTCAACATATCCCAGGCATGTTCGATAGGGTTCATGTCTGGCGAACATGCTGGCCACTGTAGTCGAGCGATGTCGTTATCTTGAAGGAACGCATTCACAAGATGTGCACGATGAGGTCGAGAATTGTCGTCCATGAAGACAAATGCCTCTCCAATATTCTGCCGATATGGTTGCACTATGGGTCGGAGGATGTCATTCAGGTATCGTAAAGCCGTTTCGGAGCCTTCCATGACCACCAGTGGCGTACGTCGGCCCCACATAATGCCACCCCAAAACATCAGGGAACCACCACCTTGCTGCACTCGCTGGACAGTGTGTCTAAGACGTTCAGCCTGACCAGGGTGCCTCCAAACACGTCTCCGACGATTGTCTGGTTGAAGGCATATGCAACACTCATCGGTGAAGAGAACGTGATGCCAATTCCGTGGGGTCCATTCAGCATGTTGTTGGGCCCATCTGTACCGCGCTGCATGGTGTCGGGGTTGCAAAGCTGGACCTCGCCATGGACGTCGGGAGTGAAGTTGCTCATCATGCAGCCTATTGCGCACAGTTTGAGTTGAAACACGACGTCCTGTGGCTGAACGAAACGCATTATTCAACAAGGTGGCATTGCTGTCAGGGTTCCTCCGAGCGGCAATCCGTAAGTAGCGGTCATCCACTACAGTAGTAGCCCTTGGGCGGCCTGAGCGAGGCCTGTCATCGACAGTTCCTGTATCTCTGTACCTCCTCCATGTCCGAACAACATCGCTTTGGTTCACTCTGAGACGCCTGGAAACTTCCCTTGTTGAGAGCCCTTCTTGACACAAAGTAACAATGCGGACGCGATCGAACTGCGGTATTGACCTTCTAGGCATGGTAGAACTACAGACAACATGAGCAGCGTACCTTCGTCCTGGTGGAATGACTGGAACTGATCGGCTGTCGTACCCCCTCCGTCTAATAGGCCCTGCTCATGCATGGTTGTTTACATCTTTGAGCAGTTTTAGTGACATCTATGAACAGTCAAAGGGACTGTATCTTGGATACAATATACACAGTCAACGTCTATATGCCGGAGATCTGGGAACCGAGGTGATGCAAAACTTTTTTTGATGTGTGTATTTCTCGAGGGGGCGTATTGTAACCGAAATTATTTCGGCTACAATAGCTCATCGTCAGGTTTGCGCCTTGTGCAGTTTGTATTTTTATTTTTGTTTTCAGGTTGCCAGCCATGGCCACTTATTGGTAGACTACCACAGAGAATCTTGTGTGTTGTGCCATAGAGATTCTTGGTGGTGGTCTGACTGTTGCTGGTAGGTGGCTTTGCTAATGGCAAGGTTTGCTTTGACTTGACTAGGTTTCTATGGTGATGATATTGATAGTTAAGATGCCATGCAGAATGGAAGCTGGCTTTTAAAGTAATGTGAGTTTGGAATTGTTATGCTCTCTGGTCGGAATATCGTTTTTTTATTTTTTTATGATTGAAGATTAAAAAGTTGTGGTGGACACTCTGCAAGAGATACCGTTAATGGAAACCTCCTTATATGTCTGACAAACAGATATTGATAGTTATGATTGCCGGAGAATGACCAGAAAAGAAGAATTCGTAATTAGAAAAGAATACAAGTTGTGGTGGACAATGCACAAGAGATGCAGGTACCGGTAGTGGAAACCTGCTTATATGTTTGGCAAACAGGTATTGATAGTTTATGATAGCCGGAGAATGACCAGAAAATAAGAATTAGTAAGTAGAAAAGAATACAAGTTGTGGTGGACAATGTACAAGAGATGCAGGTAGTGGAAACTTGCTTATATATTGACAAAGAGGTATTGTTAGTTTTGATTGCCAGAGATTAACCTGAAAAGAAGAATTATTATTAATATATACCGTAGTGTATTTTGTGAAGTCGGTGTACTGTTCTTTGTGGATTCGTTTTAGCGAGTATATCGCCCCACTACTTGAGGTGACAAGCTTGGAGGATTTTTTATTTATTACAATGACGCACCAACGTGTGGATAGATAAAGGACGTACCAATAAGAAAGAAGATAAGTTGATCGATTTAAATATCAATATATGAACAGAAAAGTTACAGCTTCTTCCATTTCCCCTCCTTTACCTTCCTCCTTACTCTTCCTTTTCTTCTTTGCCTTCCTTTCCAGCTTCTCTCTCCTTTCCTTCCTCATTTTCCTTTTCTGCCCTATCTTTCTGAACACTTCTTTTCTTCTTATCTTTTCTTTCCTTTTTCCCTTTTATTTTCTTTTTCTGATCCTTCACTCTCTTATCTTCATCTGTCTGACGCCCCCCAGCCCTCTGATGATTATCCTATTTCTGTTCCTTTCGTTCTCGTAATTTAATGTCTCTATGACCTTCTCATCTTTAACATCCTACTTCACTCTTCTCTTAGTATTGTGACCGTTTGACGGATGTCCCACGTCCACATAAGCGCACATCTAAATAACAGCAGAGCATAAGACTCAAAAACATCTCGGGGTAAATATGAGCAAACAACCAACGTTGTAATTTAAAACAAAAAGGCTTGGCTGTTATCCAGATGCACACTACAACAAGGATAGAAAGCAGTTAAGTTTCAAGAAATCATGAATGACCCCAGTTTTCTGTAAGATAAAATGTATCAGGTAAATTTATTCATTCAACCATACTAAACTAATACAGACTTTCCTTCCACAGGGAGATAGCTAAACACCCTCCTGAAATAAAATACATCCTATCGCTCCCCCTGGGACCCTTCTCTCATTATGCCCTATTCAATTAACGGCAGTTATTAAACTTCTAAAATCAAAAAGTTAAATAAATAAATTTATCAAGTATTCTTCCAATCTTAGTGAATTTATGGTTTATCACTGTAGCATGTGTTATCATAAACACCATTAACACATTCATGATGTGCATACAATTAATAGTCCAGTGAGACGTCAATAGAAAATTATTTAGAAGTCACAACAACATTATATTTCCAAAATTTCATCAAAATTATTTTTATGCTCATTATCAAATCCTGTAACATGTCAGGAATAAAAATTCCGAAATATCCATTCTTGTTATTTAACAAGCCATCAAAACTATTAAGCTTAAGAACAATCTTATCTTCCATTATCTGATTATAAATCAGCTATTTCAAAATCGTAAATTTCCACACATGGAATTTATTAATCAATCCAACAAACAACCTTGTTGATTCAATATAATTTCTCATAGAGAAATAAATTTATTTTCTTGTTAAACCTGGGTGAAACTCGCTATTATTATATAATTATCGAATTTTATATAAATTGTAGATCAATTATAACGACTAACAAATTCATCTGAAATCGAGGTCAGCATTCCCTGAATGCCCATATCACTAAGCATTAAATAGGCTTCACATCATTTATCTTATCATAATACGGAAAGCTTCAAAAATATTAACCGTTCTGCAAGATCAAAATCAATTATTAGAATATTTGCAAAGGTTAGAGCAAAAAGAAAGTAGAATATGGAATTCTACTGATGACATTATTGGTCGAAGGCGTGGGGTTGCTACACTGACTAAACCCTTCTTTTTGAGTAACGTAACACGAGGATTCATCCTCCAAAATCATTAACATATTTCACATACACCACCATATAATCATAATTACTATTTCCATATTTCTAAATTCCATTGAGCCTCATTGCTATAACTAATGGATTAGAATAAATACTGTGGGATAAGTACACGCATGCCTTCCCAATTTAACTCAACAACCATGCCAGATAAATCATTTAGTTGTTATTAAGAAATGTTTTCCTCACATATTCATATTGCCTTCGAATTGTCATCTTACAAACGTTCCCCTATTTGACACAACTGCTCTACACCGCAACTTTCCTTTCCGAAAATATTGTTATTATCTCCTTAGAGAAATCCAAATTGCATTATTTATCAAGACTGGTGTATTTTTGGAAATACACGGAAAGAAAGAATTAGCTTTTGCTGTTCTTCATTACTTTATATCAGTCCATTTATTTACATTTCTTTCCAGCACACACCAACATCGAACTGTTACCTCCTGTTTGCCCCGTGCATTTGTTCATTTTTCTGTCAGTTTTTTACAGAAACGCATATACCGTCGAACCAGCCTGACAGCGTCCCATCGCTGCCTTCCGAAATTCCATTGCTTCAAGCCATGAAGACTTCTACATTAATCCGCAGGGCGTCGTGTTCTTCAATAACAAACTACTCCGTGAAGACACCGCTCCAAGAAGAATTTTGTTTTTGTAAAGTTTTTTCATGTTTATGTATAACCTCTTTGTTTTCTCCCCTTACTCGCCCACTTCCCCCTCTTCTCGCCTCCTCCTACTGCTCTCTTCTCCGCGCGCACAGCCCGCTCGCTCGGTCACTTCACTTCTACACTTCGTCTCGACTTGTCTCCGTGCTGTGAGCAACCGCTCACCCTCTCAAGTGCACTTAACTTCTTGTTGGACATGCCGCCTAGGCCAGTGTACTTTCTCTGCGTCTAGCAGCCTTCACTTGTACGTCGGAAGTCAATCCAGTCAGTTAGAGCTTAACTAAAGATCGCCTTCTCAACTCTAGAGTCAAACTTTTAAACTCGACGCTATGTTCAAGTTTTAGAACCAACCGTCAACAGCAACATCGCCTTCTTCATGAAGCAAAGATAAGTACCGACTTCATGTTTTAACCTCATTCTCATCGCTTTTAAAAGGCTCAATGCTTTTATTTGGATTTTATAGACAGTGAAAGTTGCTATGTGAAAATAACTGCTTTCTAGAGATCTTCTTGATCAAACTTAAACTATCAAGTCTAACTTTCAATATGAAAGATTTTCTGAGATGCTATCTCACATCGAGGGATATTTCTAAAATACCCACTGTCTATATAATCTAGTTTTCTGCCGAGGGATTCTCTACCATATTTAAACAACTCATCATTGCTCTGGAACCTTCCAGAACCTACAATCTATCTACCAGTTATACTGTCATGTATTTTCCACTCACTTATGGGAATACTTTTTCAAACTAAGGAATCTTCCTTATGAACTGCTAATCAATATATAATTTTTCTTCCTCCGTTGGGATTTTTCTGGTGCATTCAACTATAACCTACAAGTTTCTCAAGCAATAGACTCTCGCAAATCTAGTGTAACTAGTTATTTTCCACCATTGCAATAACTTTCTTTGCCATCAATTTTTTGTGCTACTACAGTGAACTATATCAACTGACTATAGTGAAAATAGTGCCTGTTCAACTTTTCATCCGCGTCGCGCTCGTCCGAGTACAATAAATACGGCCATGAACACTTTTCCACAATCCCATATTTGATCTTTCCCAAACCCTTTACTAACAAACCAAAATAATAAAATTGTTACTTTAGGTCTTTTTTCAATGAGGTGTCACTCTACATAAGTGCCCTCCCTTATTTGCTCCACGTATAACGAATTAATGTCTGTAAAACTTCGTGTCTAGTACACTCCTTAAATTATATTGTTTCTCCCTTCTAATGAGGGAATCCAATTCTTTCAACTCAAAAGTGAGTCATGTCTAGGTTTCACGAAAGGGAAACTTGCCCCATTTTTCTCGTGATCCCTACTTAAACATAGGAGTTCTAGAAACTTCCTTTCGATTGTTCTCTTCAGGTTTCACAATAAGTGACCTGCCCTATTTGTATAATCTCCTATGTATAATCATTAAGCGTATTTCTGTATCAATACAAGAAGTTATAGAAACTTCTATTTCATTTCTTCCTGTTTTGTTTGTTGTTACTTTCGAAGTTGTTATTATTTCTAAGATACTTATCTAGAAATCCTTAAAGTACACACCTTGTTCTTGATTTATTGTTTAACTTTAATTACGTCAATTATCTTTAAATTTCCTATTTATTCATCGTAGCCATTTCAAAATCTTACGAAGATTTTAAAGCATATAAAAGGTTTAAAATCAAAAGAATTATCAATTGCCTGGCGCAAGCTTTAGATGTTTTCGGAGGTCTGCGGCCCCATGTTTATAAAAATCAAAATTATATATTTGTTACATAAACTACTTCCTTTTATATTTTTAAATAAATTAAAGATTTGTTCTCTTGATTTATCATTTCTCTAACATAACAGCTAGGCAAGATCCTATCTTCCTTGACTCTTCCTATTTAATAAAAATAAATCTATTGATAGGGTTTTCACTTTTTGTTGCATTTGAACAAGAACTCTTAATTATAACTTATGTCAAACTCTCTTCCTATTTCTCCATCTTTTTTCTCCAGTCCGAAACCCACTTCTTTTTCTTCATCATCTTCCCTTGGGGGTTAGGTTATTCCCAAGCTAATAATCTACCCAAAGACCTCATTACCTCTGTCTAAAATCTGATCCAAAATTCGATTATCTGAACTCCACAGAATGGTTCACTATCACCCATACATTTATTATTATTATTAAATATTTCAACAAGTCAAATATAATTAACTTCCAAGTTTACGATCCAATCAGATCTTCAAAATCATTATAATCATCCATCATGATTTAATCAAGTCTCATCAAAAGTATTACCATTATCAATTATTATTATTATTGTTACGGCTGTGAGTTTGTGTCATCACTCGCCGCATGAGTCACAACTGCCCCAGGGCTGGGCTGTGGCCTGCCTCCTGTATTGCGTGTGCCTGATGCAACAGGGCTACTAGGACAAAGGGGTAGTCCAGAATATTCGTGACTGGACCAGCGATGGAAACCTTGAGAAGCCGTGAACCCTGGATGGATCTAGAAGCATTTATTGAGTCACCGGCCTGCTATATAAGTGCGACCTGTCTAGCAGTTGTTTATGTTGTGTTTTACGAGCTAGTGCGAGCGTTTATCGTGAGCGACAGAAGTGTGGTGACTTGCGTAACCCCTAGTGGAGCGGAGAAGAGAGAAACATACAGGGGACTGCCTGTGTTTTGAGTGAGTGTGCTTTCACTGAGTGTCGGAGATATGGTGGTTACGAAATCCAGTGACATTGTTTCTCCCAGCTTGTGAACAGCGTACAGCAAGTGCTCGTAAGTAACTGTATTTGTTGTACCTGAGGAAGAGGGGCAGGTAGCTTCTGTCAAGGCCACCGGACTCATTAGGACGGATTAACTTCTGTGGTCTGTTGCAAGTGAAAGGGGCCAAGAGCGCTCAAGGAAGAGACTTGAGGAAACTGGAGTAAAGTTCCAATTGCTTGTGTTCGCTGATGAGTAGAGTAATTTTCTGGCCACAATAAAGTTAATTATTTCTTTAAGCAGTAATTGGTGTTGTGCTTCCTACCCTCCGTAATCCAGTTAACAAAAGTGCCACTAGGGGGGTGGCACGTAACATTATTATTAGAGAAATCCTAAATCGCATGAAAAATCGAACTCATTACATGACGATTGAGTATCTATGCTCCTCTAATATTACTAAGATCAAATCACATAGATCAATAATTAACGTAATTATCATCGCAAGTAACTATCCAACAACGATAGCCTTCAATCAAATATGCGACAAAAGAAAAATTATGTAAGGACTGTACACCAAGAAAATTATTGAAATGACTAGCTAACTATAGAAGCATGGATGCCTTGCAAGTATGACATCATCCAAACGATAAACCGTACCGTGGATATGCTAGTCTTCCTAGCACAAAAAAAGCCTAGAAATCCATAAGAAGGATCCAGCCATTATGCTCTTGCATAATTCAAAAATAAATGCTGGTATCAAACAATGACTCTTAAATGGTTGAATGGAATAGTCTACAGTCTGCAAATCACGTGTACTAACTACTAAGTATTAAAGATGATGTTCACTTCCCTTGACATTGGTCTGCAAAGATGAATCCCACGGCTTGCACGCCACGGCCTCGCCATGCCGTCCGCTCGAACACGTGCATGCTGTAAGCACACATGTCTCCTCGGCTCCTTGTCACGATCCAAAGTTCCAGACATCTTCTTCCATCGCACCACCAATACGATTTAAAACTCCATAATGACGTTTCGGTTCATGGCAGTATTATTGAAAAGTTCATCACGACGATTCACTACCATGATTTCCTGTGCGTAATCCATTAACTCTATGGCTTGTGCCATGAAAAATCACGTAATCTAAACTGTTGTAGTTGACTATTGTCACCCGATAATTTACCGTTCCGAAATCAGTCAGCGTTACAAGTATGACTGTACACGACAACTTTGCTCGCATTCTACTGATATTATCGCAGTACACTGACGAACCTTGCTTGCCATATTTTCCATTTAGAGCTAAATTAAATCCTCTGGTTGAAGATCTGATCCGTGTAGTAATCAGATCAAGTGAGTAGGCTAGCTAATTTTGAGATTGGATATAAGTCCAGCGCAGTCTTGAACACACAAAGACTGGCCCCACCTACAAGAATGCTATCAGTTGACAACACTGAAACAGTGTTTCCTTGTAGGATCTTTCTTGGCATGAGATCTGGTACTCGTAATTCAGTTTAGAATGAGCGTTCGAATTCATGCTCGACCACACATGAAGACGAATTCGGTACTCTACTGCTCTCTTCAACAGGTGTGCCCAACGCGGTCTCCTCTCTCGCTATCCCATGCGCATCACAGCTCGCGCATCTGACGTAACGTCTCGTTCTACAGGGCTACACACAAACTTCTCCTGGCGCTCTCTTCAAAACATCCTCAGAATATAACAGAGAAAAACAACTCTCATATCCTCGCTATGAGCTCCCTCAAAATGGGCACAGTATCAACTTTATCAAAAATATCAATACTTTTAAGCTCATTGTCATCATCAGCCTCTGCATCATTAAATTCATTATAATATTGGGCTGTATATCTCATACTAGCTCTAACATAACGAACTCCAACTGCTCTTCTGTACCTAGCTCTATCATTTCTTCTAGAATGGTAAGTATCCCCAGTCCCATTTTCATCATTATCACGCCTTCGATATCCACCTCCTTCATTCTCATTAAAACGCCCTCTTCTGTTACGTTGGCGGCGACCTCTGTGTTTACCTCCGCAACTGCTCTCTCTTCTTCGCCTGCTACGATCTCTCCGATATATACCTCTACAACATCGCCGTATCTTTTCCACTTCTTCATTTAGTTTTCTGTTATTTCCCTTTATTTCAGCTACTCTAGTATCACATACTTCACATATCTCCTCCACTTTCTCTATCCTGCTGCCCATTGCCATCTTATCTTCTTGAATCTCTTTGAACAGTTCGTCTATTCTTGTGTAGTTGGCCCTGTTACTTTCTTCTATTTCGGGGTTAAGGTCAGCCACCTTATTCTCAACCAGCTCTCTCACAGGCATTATACCAGATTCAACCTTCTCACTCATCTTCATCATCTGCTCCATGAGCATTTTGACCAAAATAGACTCCATATCCTTCTTCTACTATCACAACAGATTGAACCTCACTTTCCTAATCTGGCTTGCACTATACTCACGTATGTTACTCATTTTTCATCTTAGTCACCATATGCCTTCATTTCCTTGTTCCTGCGCCACGTTGGGTTGCCATAATGTAACTGTACTAACTATCGGGGTGGTGGTGGTTGTTAAACGCAAAAAGGAAATCTTTTTTATAAACATATATTTTCATAATAAACTCCTTTTTCTCTAAACAAACAGATACTCTTTCTTATTTTACTTCTAACTACCAAGGAAGATACTATCTTACCTCACACTATTTCAATAACTCTCCTAATAATAAAAATAATAAACAATAGACAATCATAAAAAGAATATCTATCTATAGTTTGATTTACAAAAGATGCTCGGTGAAAGCTGTCATACGCTTGATGGGTGAGGTGAGGAGTGGAGACGAGAGGGGTAGCGGTCTCCATGGCAACAGTGAGCAATGTATGCCGACACAGCAATAAGCACATGGTTTGACTCAGTGTGTCTTCACTCGTCACGGTCATTAGACTGCCAGTATTTGTGCCTTCCTGCAAGCCTCTTGGAATGTTATGAGTCATGATCTGCCTCAGTGGCAACGCAGCATTTCCCCACGTGCTAACTTTGACAGCTGTCAGCGAGCTTTATTGGTAATTCAGACTATAGATATGGAACTTCATAGAGCAAGGCCCCCTACTACCTCACAGCTGGACCATTACCAAGAATCCTTTAGCTCAGGCACTAAAATTCCCTGCAATAGCCCACCAGCAGGAGGTGGCCATGCTACAAACCTTAATCTATGAAAATGAATAGTGACACAGACAATGGAAGGAAAGTGCAATATTAAGCTACCTAAACAGCATACACACTCAACTGCAAGTTTAAGTTATTCAATATTTCCAAAATGGTATAATTCTATTCCAGTTTATATCGTGGAAACATCGTAAACAATATTCCCCTCCTTTATAATTATCGCAAATAATTATCACATTTATAACGTGGTGGACTTCTAACCGTCATGTCTGTCATGAGCCAAGGCGACTGTGCACACACGCAATTGCAACAAATATTACATTTTCCTTTAATCATTTAAAAATATACAATAACATATATTTTCCTTTTAAAGACACTCTGCAAACCTACAGGCAAAGAGCTTTCGTCAGAATGGTTTACGAAGTCAATTCGTTAAGCCGTTTTCTCAATCTTGCGTTAACAAACATCACCTTAGTGTTTTAAATATATAGATACTTGAGTAGTCTGCCTTTTCAATAAAATATATATTCACAAAATCTAAAGGTACAGGTTTCGGGAGTGCATCCCTCCCTCCCTCCTCACCCTTGTATACACTTTCTCGTTAACATAAAAACATTGGTATTTTCCAAGATGATACACATAAAATATCATCTTGAAAAATACCAATGTTTTTATATGTTAACAACAAAGTGTATGCAAGGCTGAGGAAAGGAGGGACGCACTTCTGAAACATGTACCTTTAGATTTAGTATATGCATATTGTATTAAAAAGGTGGACTACTCAAGTATTTTCAATTAAATTGGCATCTATTTTAATTATATTTCTATAAGAACTTCAAATTGGCGACTGTGTTAAATTTTTTAAATCACGTTATTTTTCTCATGTCCTAAACAAGCAATAGAAATGGTTGGGATAATGAATCCACGATTATAATATTCATCTGCTGGCATATAATTCTGTAGCATATGAAGACTGGACATCAATAATGGGCTAAGTGCCAAAACAACGAAAATTGTTTAGACCCAAAAAATCGAGCTAGGTATCATTCATTGCCAACAACCTATAAAGCGGGCTAACTGCCATGACAATAATTGTAGTTCATACAAGGCCCAAGAGATGGCATGAGAGGTATGTGCGAGGCCGCTGGTGAAGCTATGTCCACCGAGCTTTTACTGTTGATTCTGAACGTCGTGACTTCACTGTGAATTATAACCTAATTATTTTGAATAAAGTCTGTTGTGACTGTGCCTTCAGTTTGTTGTGAGTTTTAATTTGTGATAGTACATTTTAAGAATGATGGAAATAAACATTGACAAAAAAAAAGGAAAATCAATTCGGGATGAAAGAAAATGCTGTAGAAGTGAAGGGAAACCTTATGTGAACGGTAAAAACGAGTTGGTGGAAGGAAAAACTGAACCTAATGAAGTGGTATGTACAAAGTATTTACTTCTAATATTTACTTGACGAATACTGTCAAGTATGATGAGATAAGTCATAAATATTTGGTCTCCGGCCATTCATTTTTATCATGCGACAGAGATTTTACACAGATCGAAAAACGTAAAAGGGTTGAAAAGTGTCAAGTTCCTAAGGACCTGGTCAAACTTATGGTAAATGCAACACCGAACAATCCCTTTACGGTTACTATGTTTCAACTTGATGACTTTTTTGATTTAAAATTGGAGCCGATTCAGTTGGATTAGAGTTCGAAAAGCCGCGCATGGAGTCGTCAAGACAAGAACAATGCTTAATGGATTTGAAGCTTGGAGCACTTGCAAGGTTCTAAAGAAAAGGGTCACCACTAATACAATTAACTTAGGACTTGGTTTTACTACAACCTTGTCAAATCAACTTTTCAGCGGAGAAGAAAGATCTGCAACAGATGCTGATGCATTTGAAGGAAGAGACCAAGCATTCTTTGAAGAATTAATCAATTAAAATTGCTTTGTATTAGAAAAACTATACTAGGACTTTCTAACAAGAAGTACAAGAGTAAAAAAAGTAATTAAATACATGGCAATGTAGTAGGACACTTTTTAATATTGTAGAATAAGTGAAATAAACAGTTAATATTAATAAAAGCTTGAGATTTTTCATTGGCACGTACCGTACCTTGTATTTGCTGATAAATATGTGGCACTTAACACGTTCTACATTTTGCTGAATAAAATCGTATTTTTTCATTCAAAAGAGAAAGGAAATTAGGAAAAAACAAGTAGTTCCGTGAAGAACTATACAGCCTATTTTCATATATCCTACTTATGTTAATTGCCACTTTCAACATACAAAATGTCAGTTTGATTGCTGAAATAGATTCGTAGATATTGAGAACCGACTAAATATTTCGGATGGTCGCCATGTTGGATTTTATATATGTATGTCCTAGAGTTATACACGGTTACATGAAGATTATTGTGTACGTATAGCATTCAAACTTCAATCGGATGATTAGGACACAAGAAGCAAAAACGAGATTTTAAAATTTCGCACAGCTGCCATCTTGTGGTTATGGAAACAATTGAAATAAATTAGATACCAGTGGATTAACATTCGTATAAGGATTTACTGTACCAAGTTTCACTGCACTCGTCGGATGGTTAAATTGCGAGAAACGTCCATGTGAATATTTATACTTCGCGTCGCCGCCATGTTGGATTTGTGATCACCAGGTTATTTAATGTCCTATAGGTGAACTTAAGTTCATAGGCCCTATGAACATAAAAAATTCATTTTCATTGCTATAATAGATTCGAAGATATTCAGAGCCGTCTAAATATTTCGGATGGTTGCCATGTTGGATTGTTAAATGTATAGGCCATAGAGTCATGTACCATTAAAGGAAAATTATTGCGTAGGTTCATTATTCAAACTTTCACTTTGATCGCATGATTACGACACAAGAAATAAAAACTTAATTTTAAAATTCGCACAGCCGCCATCTTGAAGTTATGTAAACAATTGAACTAAATTAGATACCAGTGCATTAAAATTTGTATAAACATTTCCTGTACCAGATTTCATTGCGTTTGGATCATTAAATCGCGAGAAAGGTCTATTTAAAATTTTCAACTTCGCTTGGCCGCCATGATCGTTTTGTAGTTAACCGGTTTTTGAAAGTCTTATAGATGAACTTCCAGTAATGTCCTTTATATCCGTACAAAATTTCAGGGCGATGCCGCAATTAGTTTCAGAGATATAGAATGCCGGTGAAATATTTCGCACATCCGCCATCTTGTGTTTATGTAAACAATTGAACGAAGTTAGATGTCTGTGCATTACAATGTGTATAAACATATACTGTACCAAGTTTTATTGTGTTTGGTTGGTTAAATCGCGAAAAACGTCTATTTAAAAGTCGCAAATTCGCGGGGCCGCCATGTTGGTTTTGTAGTTACCAGTTTTTCAAAAGTCACATAGGTGAACTTCTAGTAGTTCCCTTTACTACCGTAAAAAAATCCACGGTGATGTCGGGAATAATTTCGGAGATATTGAATTCTGGTGAAATATTTCGCACAGCCGCCATGTTGGATCGGTCAGACGTAACAAAATTTTAAGGGCACGGTTTGGGTCGTCCGGAATAGTGCTATGAACTTACCGAGTTTCATTGAAATCGCTCCAGCCGTTTAGAACACACACGGACAAAAGGTGATCTCATAAGCCTATTTTTTCAAAATTGAAAATAGGCTAAAAATGCAATAGGAATATGCATCTTACCCTAGATAATAAATTTAAAAAAAATTGGTTCAGGTTTTTTATCAACACTTTTGACAAAAAAAATTGAATAACTCAAATTCAACTTTTTGGCTCAGCCCATTATTGATGTCCAGTCTTCATATATAAAACAATCAAACATAAGTGTCCATATGATACATTTTACTGGTTCTCGATATCTTAGAAAGAAAATAAAGGGATTCTGCCTTTTCAATACTTATATTGAACCTACTCACAGGTACATGTTTCGAAGGTTAACTCCTTCTTCCTCAGCCTGTACATAAATATCAAAGATAAATTACCTTTATAAGAACATACGTTACATGAAATAAAGATTTGTCAATACGGACCTCAATTACTGACATTATGTCTCGATATCTTTGTAACTATTTAAGCAATCTAACTGAAATTTTGTATGGTATTAGAGGACTGTTAAATATGCGACTCCCTAATCCTGAAAAAAAAAAAAAAAGCATCATGCCGGCGAAGTGATTTTCAAATATTGCAAACTAATCTTTTGGCGATCTAATCACTCAAGGGCAATAAAATTCGGCACAGTGAATCTTTATTCAGTGCTTAGTATAGATACTTCTAATGATCAATCGTTTTCAAAAATTCAAGATGCATCAGTTCCAAATTTTAAATAATTTTTCTTCTCATAACTTATTCAGGCGATTGAAAAGATGATTCCTATGCTGGGATGAAAATAATCCTTACAAATGGCACTAACTTTTGTAGCTTACTTTTCGTAAATCATAAAAGCCGTGCATTTGACTTATCTAAAAATTAATTTCCGAGATTTGTTACAGAATGATGCCATCTCGAGGGAGAAGTCTTAATCACCAATATTGAAAGATATATATTCCAGCACATAACTACATTTGTAATGGTGTTGGTGAAGACATAGGTTGTGAACCAAAAGATATTTAGTATATCGAATGGAAAATCCTTGTAATAGGCAGGAGAATTTTAATAGAAAAGACCAGTGGGATTTATGAAAATGGGCTATTTAGTTCTTTATGGAACTACTTGTTTTATTTTCACATTCTGATCTGATCTTTCCTAGCATTTCTTTGTAACATGAAGGGACATAATATTTTCTTAATGTTGATTCATTAGGTGTTTCAAAATATGTGTTGTTTGTAAGAAAATTTTTAAGCTTAGGACCTGTTAATTAAAATAAAGGAATATCACAAGAACAAAAAGTTTTGCATAAATCTGCTTAATATTCAGAATTTTTGAAACTGGGCTGTGCGAAAAGGAAGCTACTTCACCCAAAAGAACTTGTCTTGAGGCAGTACGTGAAGTGGCTATTTTACTGTATGTTTATTTCCTGCTATATGCTGCAAGAATTGCGATTGCTGCTCCGCACTTAAAGGTTTCCCACATTTTTGCCAGAATAGAGTTTGCCATTGCTTGTAAAGATTCAGCAACATATTGCTGCAAACAAGAACATATACTGGGTCATCGAAAAATAATGCCAACATTTCAAAAAATTATAGCACCGAAACCCATTATGTTAAACGTGTAATTCTTTCTCTAAACGCCAGCTGGTCAAAGTAAGTTTTGTTTTGGAGGGGACGTGACCTTGCTATGCGCACACTAGATGCGCAGTAGCCAAGGTCGACCGGGGGCGCGCGCGCCAATGAAGTCGCGACCTCACCCCTTTGGATATTTTTTTCTGGGGGTACATTAAAAACATTGTGTATGAAGAAAAAATTCGGGATTTGGAGCACCTGCGGGAGCGAATTTCTGCCGCCATCTTGACAGTTACTCCTGAAATGATTGCATGTACCAATCCAGCCATTGGGAAAGTGTGCGTTAATGCTGATGTTGGTGGTCGGCCTGGCCTTTTTTTCTCTCTCTCTCTCTCTACAGTCCATGTTTCCTTAAACTGATTAAACCATCGAATTACAGCTTTGTAATCAGGTGCAGTTTGTCGGGCGGTGCAGTCATTGGTGCACGCGCCCCCGGCCAACCTTGGCTACTGCGCATCTAGTGTGCGCATAGGAAGGTCACGTCCCCTCCAAAACAAAACTTACTTTAACCAGCTGGCGTTCAGTGAAATAATTACACGTTTAACATGAAGGGTTTCGGTGCTATAATTTTTTGAAATGTTGGCATTATTCTTCGATGACCCTGTACTTGACTTTCCTTTCGGCATGATATCGCCAATCACAATCACTTTACACTTCACTTAATATACTGGTACTACATAAACGGTGTGTTTCAAACTTGCTTGGGGCAGTGACTGGCTAAACTGAAGAATACTGCGTCGAGTCGTGCGCATCACATTGCATCAGTCCTCTTGAAGGATTCCCCTTTAATATGTATGGTCAGGGTTAGTCACTCACTACGCAGCATGTTATGAAATTCATTCACATTGCGTTTTCATTAATACTAAAAATGTATGAAATATGAGGTGCTTTTTTATTTAAAACTTAGAACAAAGGGAAAATAACTATTTATGTGTTTGTTCAAAATAGTTGAAATATTTATTTTTATGTGAAATATATCTTTATTGACGGCTTACAGCATTTTTTGACATAGTCTACGCCCTCATTGGAGCACTTTACTCAATCTATCTACAAATAAATTAGTCTAATAACGGTATTTAGAGATAGCAT
Organism: Meconema thalassinum; assembly: GCA_946902985.2. NCBI lineage: Eukaryota > Metazoa > Arthropoda > Insecta > Orthoptera > Tettigoniidae > Meconema > Meconema thalassinum. Next base: position 1,218,554,575 of record OX336388.2, read on the forward strand.
TTCAGCTTCTTCTTCTTCTTCCTCTTCTTCTTCTGCACCCAAAATTTCTTCATCCTGTCAGACCTGGCTACCCTTTGTTCATCTGTTATGCTATAGTTTTTCCTTTCAAATGTTGTTAATGTGAACCGTAAGTATTTATTCCTTAGAATACTTTTCTCTTCTCTACCTTTAATTTGGAGCATCGTTAAATTTAATTCTTCTAAATCATGCTGGATCTCTTTGAACCAATTCCAGAAGTAACTAAATAGCTGTTGTATTAGTCTGGTTTCTGGTAGTCGTGAGATATGGCAGAGAAAAGAGATTCTCCTTTTCCGCATTGTATCTATTATTGATTCACTCACCACTTCACTCGGCAGTAATCTCCATTGGCCATTTACTTGGTGTTTTTTGTTAATGATTCTTCTGTCTCCTTTCTTCACTTTGTCAGTTGTTGATTGGATGTCCAACTTGAAGAGTGTTTCACTAGCATAAGTTGCCTCGGGTTTAACAACGGAATTGTAATGTCGAAATTTGGCATTCATTGAGAGAGATTTCTTTTTATAGGTTGGTCGGGTGATTCGTTGTGCTTGTTTCAGTTTGGATGTTCTGCTGTCTATCGATGGTTTCTCGTTTGTGTTCCAGGTTATAATTTCCCCAAGATATTTGAACTTATTCACAATCTTAATTTTTTACCATTGTATTGTTGAATTGCTGGTGTTTCAATTCTGAAGGCGGCATCATTTCAGTCTTTTCAAACGAGATTTGTAGATCAACTTCTGCTGCAATTTTTTCGAGTTCTTCGATTTGAAATTTAGCCTCTTCCACATTACTTGCTAGTAGTGCAAGATCGTCTGTGAATGCTAGGATAAAAGACAAAAAGGGTTATTGAGAATATAAACAAATATTTACAATGTAGTACTGGATATCAAAGCCTAGTTTACTGTATGTACAATCTTACGAGTAGAAACATATTGGTATGTTCATCAACTGTTTTTACCTGATGCCTGCCCATCATACAGTATCTACATAATTAACAGTCAACTTGATCAATCAAGAAATATAGAAAGAACTGTCTAGCTTACATTTATATACAGGGTCTTACACTCAAAGTGGGGCCGGCAGAGCGGCGCGTAGAGGGTCGGACGAGCACATGGCAGCTCGCTGAGCTTGGGGTCAAGAGAGCACCAGTACGAATCGCATGTAAATAACGAGTACACAAAATAACACATAATCAAAGTAAAATAATTACTTACCTTGTCACAGAAGATGTTGAAAATGTACTCCACCTGCATCTACACATTTCTGGCATCGTCTAAGGAAATTTTAATTTTCCGAGATAGCCTCAATTTCTCTTGTGATATTCTGTTGAAGTTCGTCTAGAGTGTGAGGGTTTGTTGCATAAACCTTATTTTTCAGTTTTCCCCATAAAGAAAAATCGCAAACTGTAAGATCCGGGGATCTTGCGGGCCACAATGCTTTACTAATTACCTGTTGTCGAAAATTTCCTCAATTAAATTTAACGACTCGTTAGCCGTATGCGCAGTTGCAGAGTCCTGCTGGAAATATCCAGATTGGCATTCAGTGTCCGTCAATTGTTCAAAAAATGGTACGAGAATGTAATTCCTATATCTATGCCCAGTGATTGTGGTTTCAAAAAATATAGGCGCTATTATACTGTCTGCAGTTACTGCTGCCCACACTCCCATTTTCACATCTCGTAGGAGTGTTTGATGTATGAAATTAACAGGTTTTTCTGAAGACCAGTACCTGTTATTCTGACTTGAAACATGTCCACTTAAATGGAACCATGCTTTATCAGAGAATATTATTAATTTTGGAACAAGTGTCCCATCATCAACTCCCCTTTAAACCCAGTTACAAAAAATTACCCTACTCTCACTGTCACGTGGAAGCAACTCTTGAACAACAGTAATCCTGTATGGTTTCAATTTTAACATTTTTGTAGCTCGCCATGCAGAGGTAATCGAAATTTGTGTTTGCTGCAAAAGTTTTTTGAGCGATTTTGTAGGAGTACGTTGTAATTTTTCCCCTACCTCGCCTAATTTTTCCTCAGTAAGCACACGCATTTTTACTCTTCGTTTTCCAACCAGAATCGAACCTGTACTTCTAAATTTGTTCACGTCTTCTTACAGTTTCTCTACGTGGAATGGTCGCACCTGGGAATTTTTATATATACCACCTTCTAACTTCTCTACAGGAATTTGTCAATACATTATGTGTCGTACATGAAAATCTTTTGTGCTAATGTGTATGCAGGTTGAGGCATTATTGAACCAATAGGCTTTAACACTTAGAAATAACACGTTATAAAATTTTGAAACACAATAACAATTAAACAATAACCACCAACACGTACATACGTTATAAACTTTTAGCACTTATAACCTAAAATAAGCGATAAACGAAATAACCAGGTCAACTTTACTTGGCAAACACTGCGTTGCAACTGTTCCAGCACCGCAAAGTCCCTCGCTGCTCCGAAGTATTAATTTCATCAATTCTTATCTTATGACATTTGCTGTCGCAGCAGTACACTGCGATATGATCTTCTGACCTTAAGCTCCACGTTCTACCTGGAGCGCTGGGCCGGCTCCATTTTGAGTGAAATACCCTGTATTACAACTATACTTCTTTAGCTTTTCAATAAGAAGGGAGTGACAAGTTTAATAACCAATAAATTACTATTGAACTATATTTTGAATGTGTTCTGAAATAACTTCACCACCTGTAAGAGGGTCACTGTGAATAGGTGACAAAATTCGACAGTCGAATGATTACAATCAAACATAACAACAAAATCTTTCAACTTTAAATTTCCATGTGCTTTTTAACGGTTCTTTAATGTTTAATGTGTTCTGTTTTCAATTTTAATACATTCTTAATTTGTCAAAATAATTCGAGTCGTTGGTATCCAAAATAATTTATGCTCTTAATCGTTATTGATAAACGTTGCTGAAGAAGACCCTAAAGGGGTAGGACCATCTTGAATTGAAGTACGGTAATTAATAAATATTAGTATTGACAACTTGGAACCATTTCATACAGACCAGTACAATATTGTAGTAGACGCTACTACTCTGGAAAACATGAAAAAAGGGAATACACAGGGAATTTTTAAATCATGCAGACCTCAGGGAATTATCAGGGAATTTTTAAATCCTGTAAACCTCAGGGAATTTTAGTTTTACAAGATCCAACATTGAATAATTGGAAATTAAGAATTTAAATTTTGATGGGGGAAAAGTGATGATTGTTGTAGATGTATGTTCGTACTGACGTTAAATCAGTAAGATCTCATTTCTTGCAAGATAGAGCACACAAATTACATGTGTAGACTGTGTATTTGTATATAAACGTGTAACTGTATGATTTTTGAGAGCATTACTATTGACGAGCTACTTTCAATACTCGCCAAGTACAATAGTTTTCCTGGATGAAAAATTTAGAAATTGGTTAAATTTAGGAAAATATGTTTTCTTTTTTCTTTTTTGTATTTCCAACTTCGTCATGCTACACTTTATTGTTCAAGCACTTTTTAAAATTGTCTTTAAGTACAAACTCTGTTTTATATATTTATCATGGCCGCTATTGTTACTCAGGAAATTTTCGGATTTATCATGGAAAAATCAGGGAATTGTCAGGGAAATCTATTAGTTGGCTTTGGTAGACATCCTGTGTAAGTCAATATGGATTCCATAAAAATACATATGGTTAATTTCATGTCAGTGTACTATTGGTACTGCCCCCGTAAATTGAATTATATAGAGACCACGGTGGCTATTTTGGAAATTATGAAGAAAGTTATGGCTGTCATAGTTATGACATGGGTAGTCATGACGTAAGCACGGATGACGCAGACGTTATACCAGCAGGCTGCTTGAGCTGAGATTCTCAATGACGTCAGCATTTGTTCGAGAAAGATTCGAGATTTACGACGCAGTCGCAGGAAATGTGGAATTATGCTGAGGAAGAAATTATGCTATTGGAGGGGAGGCTCGAACCAATGAACGATAGTCTGAAGGAAGACGGAGATTGCTGAAACTATGGTATTTTTAATACTTCTTGGAATGCAGAATTGGGGAAATCCATTTGCAGTAGAGGCATTGATATGGAATTTTGGTGAAATTTATTTTCAGTTTTTGAATTTTGAAAATCCGTCATGTATTGACGAAGTTGGAACTTCTAGCGATGACGCAGTAACACGCTATGGAAGGGATGGATACGCCCCTTATGAAGTTTATAAAAGGCCTTGCGCAGAAGAGAGCAGTCTCATATCTCAACTCAGATCTCAAATCGTCAGATCTCAAATCGTCAGAACCTAAGCTCAGATCTTCAGTATCAGTTCTTATATAGTCATTTCGGTGAGACGTCGAGTGAAATTAGTAGAAAGAGTCGTCATTATAACGCGTGGTGAAGCCACCGCAGTGAACTATCGAGCAGACAAGCAGTGCAAGCTTACAGTGAGTAAAACTAGGTGAAGTTAAAACGCACATTATAACGCGTCTACAAGATTAGCTATGAACAGTTAGCGGTCGCCTATAGGCTAATTCTATTGTGCAGTGCTACATTAAGGAGTGTAGAAAAGTTGAACAATTTCGCGGAGTTATTTTGGAAGATATTGGCAATTTTAGACGACTGACAAAAGTGATTTTCTCGCCACCTGAGAAGCACTTTATATCGTCAGATTCTACGCCACGGCTGACACTGCTAGTGCAATAGGGAGACTTCAGATTGCTTTTGTGACACAACGCTACAGTATTATGGAGCAGTTTAATATGGCAGTTTGTTCTACTATTACCATAACCGAAGAGAAGATGGAAGGCTAAAGGACTTTAATGCGATTGGGACATATATTAACGGAGTAAGATAGCAGCATGGAACTTCGCTAATCGCCATTCCACACAAGCGAACATGTGGTGAATAACCATCTACACCCATGTTTCGTGGTTCAACGCTGAATACTATTAAACAGCAATGGAAACGATTTCATACTCCTTGAATATGAATATTTCTTCGGAAATTACTACAAAAACTTCATGGCGATTTTCTACTGGAACTTCAGGGATTTTTCAAGAGAGGTCAGGGTAGTCCCGACTCACAAAGAAGAATTTTGCCGGAAGGATGTCTTTCGTCTACACGGAGCAGTGCAATTTCCGGAGAAGGAAGCAGTTCGATTCTCCGAGGGTGCTGTTTCCTGTTTGGAGGATGGAGCTCATCTTCAAGTTGGTGAAATGGATCCATCAGCAGTCTTCTTTGGCGAATTTTCCTCTGGAACGTCAATCGGCAGATAAGGTAGTCGTGAACGTTTATTGTTTTATTTGAGTTTTTTAGCGATATCTGAGCAACCATTTTCCCATATTTTCTGTCCTCATGTATTTTGCCCTATATTCTTGTTTGAGATTCCTATTCTCAGTACAGCTTGATGTGTTATGCCTTTTTCGACGATTTATTAAGACATTGTTATGTCATGGGCATAGTTAAATGATTTTGGATCAGTTGAGACTGATATTTAGATTTTTCAGTAATTTGCTTATTTTTGTAGTCACGATTTGACTGTAAGTTAATGATTTTTATGGCAGATTTAAATTCAGACAGCGTGTCACTTTATTAAAGTAATTCTACCCCAGTTTAATTACTTTGACCAATTTTCTGTCATCATCAAGAAGGAAGAACATTTAAATGATTTTAGAGCGTTAAAATCCATTACGTTGTCGACGATCTTGGAAATACTAGTCGTTATTTGAATTGATTGCAACACAGACATTTATCGTCAGTTATGAACGACCATTGCATCATAGACAATTTTGTGAAAGATGAACTTTAATTATGAATTATTGAATGCATTAAAGTCATGAACTTTTGTTAGGAGTTTTTTCTCAATTAGAGATTTATATAATAGTGTTTGCATTCCCCAGTCTAATTGGATTCTATTCAACTATTTTGCAGTTTAGTCGCACTTTGTTTGATGATAGTATTTTTATACTACAATTCTTTGAAGATGATAATCTTAAATTTTGATAGACCAGACAGGCGTATATAAGCGTATTCACTATTAAATTTATTTGTGATTGGCAAATTTTTACTTCATTTCGATTCATGAATGAAATCCACGAAGGTTTAAGATAACAGTTTTGAAACAATTAATGATTATAAGAATTTTTGAAGTGGAACTATGAATGTATAATCGCTAGTGCAGCGGACGTGTTGAAAGTCGCTGATGTATAATGCCCTTGAATTAATGAAGGAGGTTCCCACAGTAATTAATGATGTTGAAGAATTTGTTAGTGGAGGTTTTTGTAAGTTCTGTGGAAGATTTTGATGCCATATATATTAATATATGATGAATTTTGGGCCTATTTTTAATGCAGTTTTGTGCATTATTTTGTAAGCGAAGTATTTTCCGATGGAGTGTATTGTCTTAGTCCTTTGAAAATTAATCAAGTGAATTTACTGTTATAATTAACAAGAGTATTGAAAGAATTTGAGATAAGATTTTGAATGAAGATTACCGTCACAAATAATTATAATAATTATTAAACCTTTATTAAACCAGATTGTGACTTTAAAGATGTATAACTAACCTTCATTGGTCGATTATATTGACGCGATTATGAAATTACCAACCGGATGAATATGTGGTTAAATGTATTTCTTAAATTAATAATTTGAATAATTTAAATGTTAATATTGTAAATAATAATGTAAATATCTTTGACAATAATGTGGAACGAAAGTAATGTTAGAGGCGTGTTTAAATTTTTTCCTAATTGTCTTTGACAAATATTATAAACAATTTCTAATTGTTATAAATTATTTTTGAGCTTTTGTTATAAACATTTAGAGTTTGTCTTCTACTCTAAACAACGATAATTAAACATTTGGATGATAATTTAACAAGTTTAGGGATTGTCAGAATAATCCAGTGGTGTGTGAGTAAAGCATTTGAAAGATTTGCGTAACTATATTTGTGTTGTCTTGCGAACATTTAAAGCTTTTGAGAGGGAGCTGGATTCTTACGCAACATAGCAGGACAAGTGAGCCCATTTGACAGGTGTGCGACATGTTGAGGGTAGACCGCAGCTGGCCAGACAACTGGTTATCAGCGGGCAAGGTCGTCTACATTGTGGCCTTGTGCCTATATATATATATAAGTGTGATGTTTATTAAAAGAAAACAAATGCTCTGTATATGTGTCTCGTCCTGACTTCCTTTTCCAGTCCAAGTGTGCTATGAATGTTACGTTATTTTGAGCTCGTGGGAGCTAACATGTTGTATGATAACTTTGCAAGTCCTTCAGGAGGACATAGTCAGATTGACATGGGCTACTGATAGCCACATTTATTGTGTTGAGTTGTTAAAATCATACCCTTTATTTGAAATAAAAGCTTTTGTACAGTTCAAAGTTCTTGTCTTCGTTCTGGTTCATTTTTAAATGTCATGGTGGAGGTTATTGTGGGAGCATACTTTAGAGATCCTGTTGTCAACCCAATCCCCGAGATAATTTTTAAGAGGTAAGTAGAGGTAAGTATGAACCCCCGTCTATTTTGGTGTGTTCCACAATAATTTCTTGTTAACTTCTGTGCTCAAACCTCGGTAGTATCTGTCAGTGCCATTTTCATTGGTGTAGCTGAGCCGGTGCGGTTGATTATTGGCAATCCGATTGAGGGGGCGGATATCTGACAGCCTACTATCCGGGTAAACGGGGACAGAAGGATTGGCGCAGTCAACGTATGGGGCTTGTTCAACATAAGTGGATCACCAGGTTGAACGCCAGTAGGATTGGCAAACCTAAAACGTGTGGCTCGATTAGACTCAAATAAAGAGGTTGATTCTTTGTTAGATGTCTTGGCCAATTGTAGTATTTAAGAGTGTGATTATATAGGAATTAAATGTTGTATTGTATTAGGAAAATTACACTCAGAAAAGATCAGATCTTATACAACTTGAGAAAGGTTAAATAGGCTGGAAACTTAGGAAAATCGCCTATGATCTGGAATCTTATTTTATTTGACCGGCTTATGACATGTTTCAGTCATATTAAAGATAAAATTAAATTATTTGGATTATAAATGTAAATTATTTGTGTTAGGATATTTTAAAATGAGCCAGGGAAATTTGAACATGTGCTTGAGTTTGTTTCAACATGAAGGGTCTTCGAAGGTTAATTATAAGGTAGTTATAAGTTAGATTTAAGACAGAAAAGTGATCAAATTTATATATGGTGAAAAGTGTTGCTCAGATGTTGTTATTTTGCTCTATTGATGTATGTCCCTACAGCAGTATATTTTTGAACTAATATTGTAATGGCAGACGAAAGTATGAGGATGATGTTAGAAGAGATGAAAGCAAGTATGAAGCAGATGATGGAGGAAAATGCTAGTAATATGTCTGCTAGCATGAATAGTAGTATAAAGGAGATGGAAGCTAGGAATACTAGTCGAATGGAGGAGAATGCTAGTAATTTGTCTGCTAATATGAAAGTTCTCCAGACCAGTTCTGCTAACTTAGAGGATAATATGTCGCGTTTACAGATTAATACCCAAGGAATCGAGAATACTGTAACTGACATCCGCACAGACGTGTCCAATGTCCATAAAGATGTTGCTGATGTTAAAATTGATGTTTCTAAGGTACAGAAAGATCTTACAATGTTGAATCTAGATGTGGCTAATGTCCGAGGTGATATTTCTTGTGCTAGGGCTGAAGTAGTTGTTGTTAAAAATGATGTTGCGACTGTCCAAGACAAGGTTGAGGAAGTCCAAAGAGAAATCCAAAATGTTAGAACTGATGTGTCCAATGTTCAGGTTGATATTAATAACATTCATTCGGATGTAAATGAGATGCAAAGTGATATAAATAAGATTCAAGTAGAAGTCAACACAGTTTTCGTAGATATTGCTAAAGTCCAAACTGATGTAAATAAAGTCAGGGAAGAGATAGAAAATTCGAAAACACTTTGTACGCGTAATATGAGTGCATTAACGACTAGGTTAGTTGATGAGTCAGTTAGAACGACAGCGTCTTTAGCAGGTTTAAAGTATGATGTAGAGGTCATGAGAACCCAGGTATTAGACCATAATAGATTACTGAAAGAAGATATCGAAGTAGACATAGCAGAAATGTTAACGGCAAATGTAGCAGTATGGAAAGACGAGTGGAATAGGTCAAGTGGGGAACATGTAACCCAAATTCAGGAACGTATTGAAAGAAAACTTGCCAGTACTCAAATAGATATTAACAATGAAGTAGTACAGATTAGGAAAGATTTAAGCGTCAGGATGGATTCGCTATCCGAAAGACAAGTTGAAGATAGAACACAAATAGGTCAGGATGTGCCAGCATTAAAATCTGCATTAGAGGAACAGATTCATAAAGTTGTCTCTGATGTGAATGAAACGACGAGCAAACTGCAGAATTTGAAGCTAGGAGAAGCTAGTTTGATGGAGACCTACAAAGAAGAGTTAATCAAGAAAGTCTTAACGGAAATCACTGACAAGGATACAGAAGGCTTGGCTTGCGAAACCAATAGGAATTATGCCAGAAGATATAACCTAGCTCCAGAAGAGAGAGACGTGACTCCTGAAGAACGTATATCCAGATTCAGGGAGGAAGATGACGAGAGGAATATGGAACCTGAGTGGAACTATCGAGATAGTGGGAAAAACTACCCGGATTCATATCCGAGGAACGTGACGGTCATCAGGAATTTTGAAGACAAACCGCAAAAATTCAGCAACACTGATAGTTTGACGCCTATAGAATATATAAGGAACCTCAAAGATTATTTCATCGAAGCTCACATTCCCAGAGAGAGAGAGATGAAGATAGTGGAGAGATTTTTGATTGGAGGACCCCTCGAATGGTTTCGAGCTTTTAGATACACATTCAGTAACTTTGACGAGTTTGCAGAGGCATTAATCAAACGATTTTGGTCCATAGAAGCGCAGAATTCGTTAAGAGCGGAGGTGTATTCAAGAAAATACTCAGGTACTCTTCCAACACGGTACGCTGATTTCTTTACGAGTCAATTGTCCCGCTTGAGATTTTTGCAACCCCCATTGTCAACGGAGCAATTAATTGATGCGATTTCTCGTATGCTGCCTGTGGAGGTGAGGAGGCTAATCATTTCGTCAAACATCAGGGATTTGACCAGCATGGATGAATTACTGAGGAGGTTAGACTACACAAGTCCAATGCCTAACGTGGTACAGAAAGGTCAAAGGCATGACTTCAAAGAAATAAATACTGTATATATGGACCAAGTCCAATAAACTGACAAGCCAGATGAAGAGAAAACTGACAATGTAGGTCCCCACAGGAATAATCAGTTTCGAAATAACAGATCGCAAGGTTACCGTCCGTATCAACAGAGAAGAGGCTGGAACTATAATCGAGGAAATTACAACAATGGAAGAGGCAGATACTACAACAATAATGGTTATAACAGAAATTATAATAGAAATAACAAGAACCAAAATAGAAATCAAGATCCTCAAGGTCAGGTTATGACACCCGATCAGTATCAGGAAAGAGAGAGGGAAAGCCAGCAATACCTGCAAGAATTACGGGAAAAAGAAGCCGAAAACCAAAAGAAAAGGCAGGATGTTGTAATCGATCCTGGGCCTTCTACGAGCCAGCAGAATTTTGAGGTCGGTAACACACACAAAAAAACGCTGATTTCTCAACGACAGTGAGAACTTGTAAATACATTGCCACACCACACCTGATTACAATTAATGAGATATATGAAGTTACTGATGAAGATTTGCTAGAAGAGAGGGGTATCGTTAAAGAGGAAAGACCATGTGCCTTACCTATTATTTCTGTACTGATAGATGGCCAACAGTACAAAGCCCTGATGGATACTGGTGCAATTATCTCCATCATTTCAGAGGAATGTTATCAAAGTCTGCTAAGAGGAGAGAACATGACAGTTCTACCTGTTTCTACCGTCAAAGTGAGAGGGATATTCCAAGATAAGGCAGTGAAGTGCAAGATTCAAGTGTTATTGAACTTTGAGATCAATGGAAGGAATTATGAACAGATCTTTATTGTGGTGAGCAAGATCAATTTTGATATGGTGCTTGGAATCGATTTTATATCGAAGGTTGGAGCTATTATTGACATGAAGAACAGAAGTATTAGCTTTAATGATGGGTACATGATCACAGAAGAGATCGAAAAACAGGACGTGAAAAACAGTCTGGAAATAGACCTTAGGGAAGAAATTTTGAATACCATAATTAATGAAGTAGAAAATTCAGCAGAAATACCCAGTAGAAAAACTGAAGGATTTGAAGAAATTCAGGGGGAATTTGAGGATCTGATAAAGGAATTCCAAGATATTTTTGATGAAAAGCCTGGATTGATTAAGGATTATAAATACAAGATAAGGCTGACAGATGAAACCCCTTACCAGAAGAGAATATACCCCATACCTGAGAAATACTATCAAGAAGTACGAGGGTTAATCAGAAAAATGGAGGTAGACGGGATTATTAAAAAACAGGCGTCGTCTTATATAAACCCCATCACAGTAGTGAAGAAAAGTAATGGTCAGATACGTCTTTGTCTCGATGCCAGGACCATCAACTTGAAGATTCTTCCAGAAAATGACCGACCACCCAAGATTAGAGATCTGCTTCGAAAATTCAAAGGGAGAGCATGTTTCAGCGTTCTTGACTTGACGTCTTCATTTTATCAAGTTCAACTAGAAGAAGATAGTATGCAGTACACTGGATTCTTATTTGACCAGACGTCATGGGTCTTTGTCAGAATGCCTTTTGGAATGGTTAACAGTGGACCAGCACTTATTCGAGCACTTGATAGTAAGCTCACTGACGAAGTGAAAGAAAATGTAATCTGCTTCATTGACGATTTAATCGTATCTTCACCCAGCGCCGCAGAACACTTAGTGCACTTGAGAAAGTTGTTCGAGAATTTAAGGGAGGCCAATATCAAGGTCAATTTTGGAAAATGTCAATTCTTGAAGAAGGAGATAAATTACTTGGGGCATACTATTGATAAAGATGGATATCATCCAAACATGCAAAAAGTAGAGGCGATCACGAGATTTCCAAAGCCAACTAAGGTGAAACAAGTCAGAGAATTTGTAGGCGCATGCCAATTTATTAGCAGCCACTGTCCAAGATACTCTGAAATTATGGCTCCTCTGTATGACTTACTCAAGAAGAATAACAGATGGAAATGGAGTACCGCTGCAGACGAGGCTTTTGAGAAAGCAAAAGAGATGCTCAGAAATAACGTGAAACTGGAGTACCCAGACTTTGAGAAGGTGTTCTATATTGAGTCTGATGCATCAAGAATAGGCATTAGTGCAGTCTTATACCAGAAAGACGAGGCAGGCAACAAGCACTACATTGCATTTACTAGTCGGAAGTTGAAGAAACACGAGGAAAACTACTTCACGACAGAACTTGAAGCGTTAGCTTTTGTGACAGCTTTGCAAGCGTGGAAGAAAATCCTGCTGGGACATAAGGTCATCATTATTACTGACCATAAAGCACTACAGTTTATGCTGCAAACTGACATGTCGAGTGATAGACTGACACGTTGGGCTTTGTTCACCCAACAGTTTAACGCCACTATCGTCCACCAGCCTGGGAAAGATAACTTACTGGCTGATGCTTTATCACGTAACCCTATTAAAAATGTGCAGATACACCATGTACAATTGGAGCAAGAAGATCAAGAAACCGTTAGGAGATTAGCCCGAATCGGTGTGTCACAGAAGAGACACGCTCCAATAAGGAAAATGTACAGGTTCCTCAAGGGTTACATGGACAATACAGATGTTGACTATGCAGCTACACGGAGAAATTCACGACACTTTGTCTTGAGTGGAGACATCGTATGCAAGTATGCTGACTCTGCGCATACAAAACTCCGAATAGTCGTGCCACCTAAACTTGTTGTCAATTTAGTGTGGGTAGCTCATCACGCAACTGGACATGCCGGTTTAGATAAAACTCTTAATACTCTTAAAGAGAGATTTATTTGGACTAACATGCGTTCCAGCATTGCCAAGGTCATTCGATCATGTGACAAATGTCAAAGAGCAAAGTATGCTTCTGCTTTATTAAAAGGAAAACCGAAGGCTATGATTACTTCTAAACCAAACGAACTCATGGCGACGGATATATTTGGCCCCTGTCCGAAGGGATATCAGGGTAACCAGTACCTGTTGGTTACCGTGGATGTTTTCTCAAAATTTGTTACAATGAGTCCCATGCAGAAAGCTAACACGAGGAACGTTGTAAGCAGACTGGAAAATGCTGTATTTCCTAAAGCTGGTAAACCAGAATATCTACTGTCAGATCATGGAACGCAGTTTACATCCCTGGAATTTGCAGCGGATATGGAAAGGCTTGGCATTAAGCACTTATTTTCAAGCGTGCGTTACCCAGAATCGAATTCCTCAGAAAGATATATGGCTGAATTTTCGAAATTCTGTCGAATTTTCTGTCCAAATGATCATTCTGGTTGGGTGAGATTTGTGCCCCTTATTGAGGAATGTCTGAACTCTACAGTGCAGGAGAGCACAGGAGAAGTGCCAATGCGACTTCATCTAGGAAGAAACCCAGAAAGGCCGTGGGATAATCTTTTCAACCACGTTCCTAGAGATCCCGACCTAGGAAGGCAGCAGAGGATTGACAAGGCGAAGGAACAACTCCAGAAAGCAGCAGAGAAACGATTGAAAAGAGTAGCTGGAAAACGTTTTGGTGCACCCTTACAAGTTGGAAATCTTGTATTACTACGCAGACCTGTCAAGGCTGATATGAGCAAGAAAATCTATCCCAAGTTTGGAATTGTGTTTATGGGTCCGTTTAGAATTACGAACGCTTATGGAAACAACTGTTATGAACTCTACGATGATGAGAATAATGTCGTTTACGGCAAGTTCAATGCTGGAAATTTGAAAAGATACTATCCTAGAGTAAGCCAGTAATAATTCAATTTCGTGTTCAAGAGAGTTGAGGTACTTGTAACACTGAGTTTAAAAACAATTTGCAACTGTTTTTAAAACGTGGTGAGGGGAGAATGCCCCCGTAAATTGAATTATATAGAGACCACGGTGGCTATTTTGGAAATTATGAAGAAAGTTATGGCTGTCATAGTTATGACATGGGTAGTCATGACGTAAGCACGGATGACGCAGACGTTATACCAGCAGGCTGCTTGAGCTGAGATTCTCAATGACGTCAGCATTTGTTCGAGAAAGATTCGAGATTTACGACGCAGTCGCAGGAAATGTGGAATTATGCTGAGGAAGAAATTATGCTATTGGAGGGGAGGCTCGAACCAATGAACGATAGTCTGAAGGAAGACGGAGATTGCTGAAACTATGGTATTTTTAATACTTATTGGAATGCAGAATTGGGGAAATCCATTTGCAGTAGAGGCATTGATCTGGAATTTTGGTGAAATTTATTTTCAGTTTTTGAATTTTGAAAATCCGTCATGTATTGACGAAGTTGGAACTTCTAGCGATGACGCAGTAACACGCTATGGAAGGGATGGATACGCCCCTTATGAAGTTTATAAAAGGCCTTGCGCAGAAGAGAGCAGTCTCATATCTCAACTCAGATCTCAAATCGTCAGATCTCAAATCGTCAGAACCTAAGCTCAGATCTTCAGTATCAGTTCTTATATAGTCATTTCGGTGAGACGTCGAGTGAAATTAGTAGAAAGAGTCGTCATTATAACGCGTGGTGAAGCCACCGCAGTGAACTATCGAGCAGACAAGCAGTGCAAGCTTACAGTGAGTAAAACTAGGTGAAGTTAAAACGCACATTATAACGCGTCTACAAGATTAGCTATGAACAGTTAGCGGTCGCCTATAAGCTAATTCTATTGTGCAGTGCTACATTAAGGAGTGTAGAAAAGTTGAACAATTTCGCGGAGTTATTTTGGAAGATATTGGCAATTTTAGACGACTGACAAAAGTGATTTTCTCGCCACCTGAGAAGCACTTTATATCGTCAGATTCTACGCCACGGCTGACACTGCTAGTGCAATAGGGAGACTTCAGATTGCTTTTGTGACACAACGCTACAGTATTATGGAGCAGTTTAATATGGCAGTTTGTTCTACTATTACCATAACCGAAGAGAAGATGGAAGGCTAAAGGACTTTAATGCGATTGGGACATATATTAACGGAGTAAGATAGCAGCATGGAACTTCGCTAATCGCCATTCCACACAAGCGAACATGTGGTGAATAACCATCTACACCCATGTTTCGTGGTTCAACGCTGAATACTATCAAACAGCAATGGAAACGATTTCATACTCCTTGAATATGAATATTTCTTCGGAAATTACTACAAAAACTTCATGGCGATTTTCTACTGGAACTTCAGGGATTTTTCAAGAGAGGTCAGGGTAGTCCCGACTCACAAAGAAGAATTTTGCCGGAAGGATGTCTTTCGTCTACACGGAGCAGTGCAATTTCCGGAGAAGGAAGCAGTTCGATTCTCCGAGGGTGCTGTTTCCTGTTTGGAGGATGGAGCTCATCTTCAAGTTGGTGAAAAGGATCCATCAGCAGTCTTCTTTGGCGAATTTTCCTCTGGAACGTCAATCGGCAGATAAGGTAGTCGTGAACGTTTATTGTTTTATTTGAGTTTTTTAGCGATATCTGAGCAACCATTTTCCCATATTTTCTGTCCTCATGTATTTTGCCCTATATTCTTGTTTGAGATTCCTATTCTCAGTACAGCTTGATGTGTTATGCCTTTTTCGACGATTTATTAAGACATTGTTATGTCATGGGCATAGTTAAATGATTTTGGATCAGTTGAGACTGATATTTAGATTTTTCAGTAATTTGCTTATTTTTGTAGTCACGATTTGACTGTAAGTTAATGATTTTTATGGCAGATTTAAATTCAGACAGCGTGTCACTTTATTAAAGTAATTCTACCCCAGTTTAATTACTTTGACCAATTTTCTGTCATCATCAAGAAGGAAGAACATTTAAATGATTTTAGAGCGTTAAAATCCATTACGTTGTCGACGATCTTGGAAATACTAGTCGTTATTTGAATTGATTGCAACACAGACATTTATCGTCAGTTATGAACGACCATTGCATCATAGACAATTTTTTGAAAGATGAACTTTAATTATGAATTATTGAATGCATTAAAGTCATGAACTTTTGTTAGGAGTTTTTTCTCAATTAGAGATTTATATAATAGTGTTTGCATTCCCCAGTCTAATTGGATTCTATTCAACTATTTTGCAGTTTAGTCGCACTTTGTTTGATGATAGTATTTTTATACTACAATTCTTTGAAGATGATAATCTTAAATTTTGATAGACCAGACAGGCGTATATAAGCGTATTCACTATTAAATTTATTTGTGATTGGCAAATTTTTACTTCATTTCGATTCATGAATGAAATCCACGAAGGTTTAAGATAACAGTTTTGAAACAATTAATGATTATAAGAATTTTTGAAGTGGAACTATGAATGTATAATCGCTAGTGCAGCGGACGTGTTGAAAGTCGCTGATGTATAATGCCCTTGAATTAATGAAGGAGGTTCCCACAGTAATTAATGATGTTGAAGAATTTGTTAGTGGAGGTTTTTGTAAGTTCTGTGGAAGATTTTGATGCCATATATATTAATATATGATGAATTTTGGGCCTATTTTTAATGCAGTTTTGTGCATTATTTTGTAAGCGAAGTATTTTCCGATGGAGTGTATTGTCTTAGTCCTTTGAAAATTAATCAAGTGAATTTACTGTTATAATTAACAAGAGTATTGAAAGAATTTGAGATAAGATTTTGAATGAAGATTACCGTCACAAATAATTATAATAATTATTAAACCTTTATTAAACCAGATTGTGACTTTAAAGATGTATAACTAACCTTCATTGGTCGATTATATTGACACGATTATGAAATTACCAACCGGATGAATATGTGGTTAAATGTATTTCTTAAATTAATAATTTGAATAATTTAAATGTTAATATTGTAAATAATAATGTAAATATCTTTGACAATAATGTGGAACGAAAGTAATGTTAGAGGCGTGTTAAAATTTTTTCCTAATTGTCTTTGACAAATATTATAAACAATTTCTAATTGTTATAAATTATTTTCGAGCTTTTGTTATAAACATTTAGAGTTTGTCTTCTACTCTAAACAACGATAATTAAACATTTGGATGATAATTTAACAAGTTTAGGGATTGTCAGAATAATCCAGTGGTGTGTGAGTAAAGCATTTGAAAGATTTGCGTAACTATATTTGTGTTGTCTTGCAAACATTTAAAGCTTTTGAGAGGGAGCTGGATTCTTACGCAACATAGCAGGACAAGTGAGCCCATTTGACAGGTGTGCGACATGTTGAGGGTAGACCGCAGCTGGCCAGACAACTGGTTATCAGCGGGCAAGGTCGTCTACATTGTGGCCTTGTGCCTATATATATAAGTGTGATGTTTATTAAAAGAAAACAAATGCTCTGTATATGTGTCTCGTCCTGACTTCCTTTTCCAGTCCAAGTGTGCTATGAATGTTACGTTATTTTGAGCTCGTGGGAGCTAACATGTTGTATGATAACTTTGCAAGTCCTTCAGGAGGACATAGTCAGATTGACATGGGCTACTGATAGCCACATTTATTGTGTTGAGTTGTTAAAATCATACCCTTTATTTGAAATAAAAGCTTTTGTACAGTTCAAAGTTCTTGTCTTCGTTCTGGTTCATTTTTAAATGTCATGGTGGAGGTTATTGTGGGAGCATACTTTAGAGATCCTGTTGTCAACCCAATCCCCGAGATAATTTTTAAGAGGTAAGTAGAGGTAAGTATGAACCCCCGTCTATTTTGGTGTGTTCCACAATAATTTCTTGTTAACTTCTGTGCTCAAACCTCGGTAGTATCTGTCAGTGCCATTTTCATTGGTGTAGCTGAGCCGGTGCGGTTGATTATTGGCAATCCGATTGAGGGGGCGGATATCTGACAGCCTACTATCCGGGTAAACGGGGACAGTACTGTCTGGTAGAAAATGAATAATTTTATAAGAAGAGTAGGCCTAAATAACAATAATGAAATTAATTTTCATTGAATATGATGTTAAGTGGAAAAGCTACAGTATCATATTCTGAGAAAAATGGAACTAAATATAACAAATTGTTCCTAACTCCGTTATTACGTTGAAAATGTAGTCTTACGTGGTATAGAAGGTGAAATATTACTTTTCCTATAATATTTGCTAGAGATGTTTTCTGGGCTGTAGTTATTTTCAGAATTTAAGGTTATCCATAAATGAGTGAAATGACATAATAAATATTAGTATTGACAAGGTGGAACCATTTATTAAGAACCAGTTTATTTTTATTTTTTTAATAAGAACAAGTAAAATATTGTAAGTCAAAATAAACATGGAACTAATTATAAAAATTGTTTGAAACTCCGTTATTACATGAAAAATGTAGTCCTACATGGTATAGAAGGTGATATATAACGTTGCTAGTTGTAGGTCTTCTTAACAGTGATACCTTATCATCAGTGATACATCATCATCATCATCATCATCTTCCTAACATTAATCCCGCTTTATTGCAGGGTCTGCTTTTCTGCACGTTTTCTTCCATACTGATCGATCTTGAGTGTCTCTAGTTGTGGCATTCACTAGTTGCATGTACTCCCGCATAGTATCCAGCCAGCGATTTCTCGGTCGCTCTCGTGGTCGTCGGCCTTCTGGACTGATGTCAAGTGCAGTTCTCGCAACTGAAGAGTGATTGCTACGCAGGACATGGCCATACCAAAGTAGACGGCTCTCCCGCATTTTTTTTCAGGGATTGGAGCCACACCAAATGTAGCTCAAACATTGTCATCCCTGATGCGATCCAGTCTAGTAAGTCCTTGTGTCCAGCGAATCATCTTCATCTCCATGACATGTAGTTGTTGTTCATGTCTCTTCGTTACTGGCCAGCAATCAGTACCATACAGTGCTACTAGTCCAGTGGTTCCGAACCCATAGAAGTCTGCGGACCACTCAGCCTGAAAATGAATCATGTACGGACCACCCATGCCCCCTCCCCCCAATACACCTTATCAGTTGTAACTCTTCCTCACTAACTCTTATTTTAAAGATATTTCAATTCAAAACCTGATAGTCATCGCCGCTAATACATTCGGATGATTCTCGTTCAACGCACATCGTTTTCGAAATCGTGGTCCACGGACCACCTGTTAAGAACCACTGTACTAGTGGACGATGGTTCTGTAAATTTTCGACTTCAGATATACCGAAGTGGCACATTCCAGTGACAAAGGACTCCAGAGACTTGGCACCATTTCAGCCATGCAGTGTTGACTCTGTTTCAGGCATCGGGGAGTGTTTGACGATCTGAACAGATTAGTGTATCCAAGTATTTGAATACAGATGATTTTCGGAGTTCAGTGCCATCAATGTGAATAGATCCTTCACTTGGTGCTCCACACTCCATATACTCTGCCTTCCCAATGTTAAGTCATAGGTGTCTAGTGCAGTTTTCCATCATTGAACATGTTGTTCCAATTCTTGGCGAGACTTGCAGGCTACAATGATATCAGCTTAGGCTTTCACGGCCGGCGTTCTAAATTAAGTACAAGTTTTTCGGGCTTGTAGGCCGTGGTCCAGACAGGATATCTCCCGACGTTTCACTGTAAACTGCGTCCGGCATTATCAAGGGTTCCGCTCCTTTCCTTGGTCAGCAGTGGAATGAGGAAGAGGCTTGAAATAATGGGTAACAGTTTGTAGTGGGGTACCGTATTGTTGTTTGAATATGACTGTTGGTTGGGTGGATCATGGCGATGAACTAACGGCTGGAAGGTAGTTTTGAATCTTCAAATTTGCATGGGGAGCCGAGCGTTCTCTTCGCATTCCGGCTGGATCGTCTGGTCTCGCGTACATGTTGCGGGGTGCGGTGCGTGCTCCGGCTTCGTCGACCGAGCTTATGAGGGTCAGGTGTTCCCTGGGCGACTGCCGGGCTGTAGCGGGAAGGTTCTTCAGGTTGACGTGTGCGTGATATCTTGGCCTTGGTGTTCCTAAGGGCTGGGATCCATGTATTACGCACACGTTCAATTTCTTCCTTTCGATTGGAATTGTCGGGGTGTTTGAATATTTCTATGGCTTCCCGTTGCAGCCTGGCGTGGAAGTGTGTGGTCGTGGAGAGTATCTCCGTGTCCCCGTACTGTACATCGCGACCGGGCAAGAGAGAATGCTCAGCGACTGACGATTTCTCAGTTTGACCCAGGCGGCTGTGTCTGTCATGTTCCTTGAGTCTGGTGGTCACGCTCCTCTTCGTCGTTCCTATATACACCTGCCCACAAGAACACGGGTTTCTGTAGACACCTGCAGTGGAGTGTGGTCCAGTTGCCTTCCCATTTTTCATTTTCTTCATAGCAGTCTCCACTTCGGCAACCGTGATGGCTGGTACTGGACCAAATACAGGATCAGCAGCTGGTAGTGGGGGATGCGCAAATTCTTCGTTGCTAATATTTTCGAAGTGCTGTTTCCATCAATTAAGGATCTCATTAGGTTTCCGTAGAGGGTGTTGATTTTCATTCTTAATGATCATAACATGTCCAACATCTTGAGTGTAACGATGGTGATTCTTCGCTATTCTGTAGATATTATTTGCTCCTCCTGCTGTGTTGAGGTCTTGGTAATGTTCTTGTAATGGCCTGCTTTAGCCTTTGACACTACCTGTTTTGCCATCGACTTCAATCTTCTATATTGCTGACGATCAAGATCCAGTCCCGATTGGAGCCACGTCTTATACGCTCACTTCTTCATTTTGATGGCATCTTGGACATGAGAATTCCACCACCATATATCTTTATAATAAAACTGCTTCCAGGTTTTGATGTACTCATAATGTTAGTAGCACAAGTCTTAATATGTGTGGAGGCCTTTGTCCAGATTTCATCAACTTGTTGACCTTGTTCTGGCGTAGCTAATGAACCTATATATGTTTTCAGCTGGATGTGATGTTGTTTTAATTTCCACCATTTAATTCGTTCCGATGTAGATTTAAGACTTTTCTTGCAGAGATCAAGGTGAATCCTAAAATTGAGGAGAAGCAGATGATGTTGGGGTGCAATATTGTCTGATGGTATGACTTTTACATCAGTGACAAACTTCAGATTACTCCTTCGTACCAACCAATGATCAATCTGCGTATTTCTTCCACTACTACTATAGGTAATGAGGTGCGATGGTCGCTTTCTGTAAAAGGTGTTAGTCACACCTAAGTCTAAGGCCTCAGCAAATTCGAGGATTCTGTTTCCATCCTCATTTCGCTATACAAAGCCTTATCCACCATGTACTCTGTCAAAACCATTTCTATTCCCTCCAATGTAGCCATTTAAGTCACCACCAATGAACAGGAGTTCTTCAACAAACTGTAGGCAAGTTTCGAGGTTGTTGCAAAACTCATCCTTCTCGTCATCCGTGCACCCAGTTTGTGGAGCCTAGCATGAAACCACATGTAAGGCTTTCGTACCAGTGTCGATCTTAATAGACATCAATCGGTCAGAAAGACGGTTTACTTCAGTGACATGATCTCTGAACTTTGTACTCACAACTATAGCTACGCCATTCCTGCCTGATATCTTTCCGTGGTATAAAAACTTGTATCCTTCACCAATATCCTTGGATTTTGAGCCAGACCATTTGGTTTCCTGGATGCAGGCAATATCTACTTGTCGGTTCTTCAAGGCATCAACAAGTTCTCGCCTTCGACTCGTAAGAGTACCAATGTTAATGGTTGCCATTCCGATTTGTTGGACTCGCTTCTTTAGCCCACCCCGTCCTTGAGTGGGGAGCCCTTGCACATTTCTCACACCATTCAGGCGATGATGATGCGCATCGCCTACAGCGGGTAATGCCCTGGCAGTTTGATCTATAATATTTATTCTGGCCAGCGCATTGAGATACAACAGGAATTGTTACCGACCGGCTTGTTGTTGAGCCTGCCATCCAACCCTCCTCCTTTCTCATCCCGGACTTGGGACGATGTCTGAAGTTCCAACACGATTACATATCTAGCAAATCGACAGTTATCTTGATGGAGGCATAGCAGAGACCGTACTCGCTTCCTCCTAATACTGGGTGTAACTGTCACATCACTCGAACCTCGCCGCAGACCCAGGTGTAGAATCCAAGGAGACGGATGGTGTAACCAATGCCATAGAGTTAGTTATGTCCTCAAGGTCCTTTATAGTTACTGCTCAAAAATTTGGTAAAGGTGGGTACAAGTGTTAGAAATCGTGTATATATCAAACATACAAACATTGTGCTCTACATAATAACACGTTGTTAGGAAAGTATTCGACCTGATTTATTTTTGCGAAAACCTGATGGACTTGAATACAGCCAACCTTGAAACTTCGTGCGCAACATGATTTTTTTCCCGCCTGTTGATAGCGTCTGCTGCCAAGCATCATTTGAGTGAGGTAGTGTGTAGTGCTCTCGTCGGTTTTTCATTGCAAGGAAAATGACCGATCAACTGGAGCAGCGCTACTGCTCCATATTTGTGACGTTATTCACGCCACTTAGCTGTCGTAAAAATATACCTAACCTAAGATATTCTTTCCTGCCAAATTTACCCGTCCCTGTATTTCCAGTTGGAGCGAACGCTTCATAAATTCCTTCACATACCTAAGAATCTGAAGAACATTGTGGCCTATGCAGACAGTCGCAAATTCGAGCTGTGAAGACCTTGTAAAAGAAATCTTCATGTATACAACATCGCACTCGCAGTCTTACACGCGAGGTACTACTCTTGACCTGATGTGCACTGGTTCTGGAATTAATGTGTTCCCTAACCTCAAAAATAAACATTGGATCTACGCATTTAAAAATACGTCAATATCAGCTGTATCGATTGTTCCAACCCCAACCATCGCGAGATGTATCGACCGCCGTAGATGACAAGTGACGTACGCATGGCGAACGACCAGGGTGGCCAACTCTCTCGGAAGTGAACACGGAAGTGTCTTATGGACTACGTTCAAGAAAGCCAGGGAATTCTAGTGTGCGTGTGTGCTACTACTGCTCTTTAGAAATTATCGTGCCATTTTGATATATGTTGAATGTTTGTGTGCGAACTCCCTCTCGTATTTGCCTGACCGTCAAGAAGAACACTTGGCTTGGGGGTTTCGGATCCCCCAAGGTTGAAAAACATAGGTATCGGCCTCCTCGTGGGGCGTTATTTTATTTTGGTGTTTTAGTTTTGGTTTAATATGTAGTAGCACAGGTAAGTTCCAGGAAGTGTGATATTGTATTTGTTATTTTCTGCCCATTTTTGGGGCCTTGTTTTTTCTTTTTGTGCAATTGCGTCGTGGAATTTCATACCTCGTGGGTATGGCGCAAATAGGTGGAGTTTCGGCCAAGTATGGATTGATGTCTCCCACTGTTTAATATCTAAATTGTTTAGCAATTTTTCTTCTTCGGAAGTAGTTTTCATGGTGGGAGATCTCTCTTGTTTTGGGCGAGGATTTTCCTTGTTGTGCAACCGTGTGCGTCTTTAGTTTGGGTTCCAAAATTATTCATTTATTTCCCTGTGATCACGCTTCTTGGAATTTTCCTAACTGCAGCCATGTAGAGTTTTCGATTATTTTAGTTTTAAGGGGGCCCTGTTCCTGGTATTGCATCACCTTACGTCCACGTGCTAGTTGTAGGTTATGTGACGCTTTGCTTTAGTTGTTCTCCTTTACGCCCCTGTGCGTTTCATTTTTGAATTTCCAATTTTGGCTTGTTTTTCTATTTAACCTATGGGATTGGTTCAAATCCCAAATTTTGGGAGCGGCGCACTATGGTGCAATCAGGCCTTGATTTACCGTTAGCTTCCGCCATTTTTAAGAGTAGAGTCGAGTTCGCGTCGGGTCCTTGGCGGTCGTGTGATACCTTCCGCTCCGCTTTTCTGGAGCTTGTAATTAGTAATGTAGCTTTTCATTTGAATTCTCTTTTATTTACTTTTCCGTTGATTCCCTGGTATGTTCGTGCGTGTTAGTTGATCCTAATTTTCTTTTACGTGTGTAACTTGTAATTTGTCCTCTGATTTGTGTGCACGTATTCCCAGTTCGATTCTCCTGTCATTTCATATTTGCTAGGGATAGCTTCCCCTTGTGTTTTAATTAATTGTAAGATGTTACCCTATGTGTACCTGTTCTTTATTAATTCTGTTGAGGTCCTAAAAGCATGTTAAGTGGTGTGTCGTGCCACGTGACGTCAACGACGTTTATCATCCTCTCAAGTACCAATTTCTCATGAAACTCGAGTTTGTAACCAAATATTGTTCCTATTTTATATATTTTGATACTTTATAATACAGACCCCTTTTATATTTTGATTACGACTTCATTTCGCCTTTAACGTCCCATCCCCACCCTCAAGACAGCTGCGGTGGAATGCATCCTCACCAGGTAAGTCTTCCACTTTTGAAGCTTGTGGATAAAACGACGTATTTTCTTCTCTTGTCCATCTGAGGGTGTCACCCGAATACGTCGTCAACACCGGCCGCCGAGGTAAAACCATCAAGTCCCGTAAAGGATGTCTTAGGGCCGCCGTTGGTAAGTTTCCTTCAGGTTGGCAGGCCCTCTAGGGAGTCTGTCGAGCTGAGCGAGATAGTGTAGTTCGTAGGAATGGTAGGGGGTAACATTTGGTAGCAGAGGCATCGTGGTTCACG
This sequence comes from Meconema thalassinum, assembly GCA_946902985.2. NCBI lineage: Eukaryota > Metazoa > Arthropoda > Insecta > Orthoptera > Tettigoniidae > Meconema > Meconema thalassinum. The sequence goes on from OX336388.2 coordinate 1,218,579,291, forward strand.
GTTTCCCACTTTGCTGCTGTCTAGAGGAGAGGGTTGGCTGTAAAATCCCCTGTTAATATTTTAAATCAGTTTCAATTTTGAATGTAAAGATGTCCTGTTAATCTGTTTCATGCAAAAATGTCTGCTGCGAGAAGTGTGCAGTTTGCGGCTCGTCTGACACGAGATGAGGCGAATTACGAGTTGACCATACGTGGCCTGCAGTCTTCGGGCGATCTAGGCCAAGACAAGAAAATGCTGGAGGGAGCTTCAGAGATTCCAGTGTGCCCTCCGGAACTCACAGATGAAGAGCTTGATCGGGGTAAGTCCCTGATTGAACTTAAAGTGTCCCATCTAATTAATATGTGTAACTACTTGCAAATTCATTGCTCTAGTAAGGGCGAATTAGCCCAAGTGCGCGCCTCTGTCCAGCATCTCTTTGGGAGGGTATCCGACATGATTTCAGTCGCTGGTGACCGCAGCGTTACAGTTTTGGGAGAATTGATTGCCCTTCAGACTTCTCTTTGCGAATGTACCGTGAAGGTACTAGATTGTGAAATGTACTTTGAAGCCATGTCAGGGGAAGGCCCCCATTCAGTTTCTGTACCGTTCAACGATAGCGCATGTAACGTAACTGCTGAATCTAGTCCTGCGTCTATGCATGTAAGCATCCCGAACGACTTGGCTCGAGGGCAACAGAGTGATGGTGCTATGGCCATGTTGAGTTTATCGGGCGAGTATCCTTCTGCTTCACGTCACTGTGAATGCTCTGACGTTAATTGTCCCCTGTGTAATCCCTTCCAAAATTTAACATTGCAAGATCTGCCTGCAGCGCAATCCGGTAATCTGTCTGTAACCCACCGTGATAATGCCCACGATGTCCTTCATGTGACAGACATGTCTTTGGCCATCCCTGTGTGTGGCGGATCCATGTCCGGCGTATCCCTGCCTAGTGCGCATCTAGGAGGAAATATAGGGACGTCTGCCGCGGCATTGGTCCCCATGTGCCATCCATCCGCACCGGTCTTGCCCACTGCGCCTATCATGTCCACCGGTTTCGAGCAGTATGTGGCCTCTCAGTGTCAACCTTTCAGTGCTAGTAACGTAGCCTCATTGTCTAACTTGCCTATTTCTTCAACATTTAATGTCAATGCGACCCTGAGTGGGCAACGCATGTCGAGTACCAATTCCGCACCCTATTACTCGCATTGTATGTCTCGAGTGCCTGTCACCGTTTCGGCTTCCTGCGCTTCACGTTTTGTTAATTCTGCGGCAAACCCTGTTGGTCACGAAACCCTCGCCATGCCTCGTTCTGAAAGGAACTTGGCCGTTCAACAGAATTTTAATTTGCCTGCTTCTCGCCCCCTTGGCCACGTAGCTATTTCAGAACCTGTGTCCGGGGCCAGATGCCCATCTTGTGAATGTGCGCATTCTTGTCATTCTTTGGCTGCCGCGCCAAACAACTTGATCGCTTTGGCCGACAACCGAATTGTCGCTATTCCCCGACCTGCGCCTGCCATTTCTGAGCGTTCAGTTCACCCAATTGGTGGTTTTGGCAACATAAATCATCCATTAAGCACATCGCTCGCAAAACTGAAGGAGTTTAACACTGATAGTGTGGATGGAGTCATCCAATTTTTGAGAGAGTTAGTTAGGATTAACGAGTATGCAGCAGTGTTCGCCTTATCTGAAGGCCAGGTGTTTCAGTTATTGTTTCCCCACACGTCAGGTACCATGCGCGACAAGGTGGTCGAGGCCATGTCATCCGCTGTTTCTATCCAAAGTTTTCTTTGCGACGTTTTGGTCTCTTATATTGCTGCCCGTCTCATGGGTTCGCTCACTCAAAGATACTTCTACCGTGTTCAGCGCTTCGATGAGAGACTGAACGCTTATATTCAGGATATCAGGAACTAAGCGAAGGTCTTCGCCCTCGACTTCTCCGAAGGTTATATTGTGTCTTCCATTGTCGACGGAATATCGCCCGAATTCCGGTCTTATCTGAGTATGGAGACCCGTCCAACCACTTATAGGGAGTTAGGTGCTCTTGCCATATCTGCCGAGTCTGTTCGTCACGGTGACTTAAAGCGTGTCGTTAGTGTTCCTCCACCTGCGCCCCGCTTCGTGCGCCCCGCTCGTCCTGCCGGGGCCGGCAATGGTCGCTGCTATAATTGTAACGGCGTGGGCCACGTCGCTAGGTATTGCGGCCAGCCTAAACGTACCTCTAATTGACTGCCATTTGCCAGGAGTGGGGATGAGCCCTCAGAAGGCTGTACCGAAGGTCAACCTGTGGATGAGGTCCCGCATCCTGGCCCAAGTAATTCTGTGTCCGTTGAGTGTAACCTTCCGTTACCTGTCAATGTCGTTTGCGAAGGCGGTGAGCCTGCTGTGCCCAATTTAATTTTTCCCATGAGTAATGTCTGTGAAAGTAACGAACGTGATGAAAGGAGTTGTTCCGGGCCTGCAAATGATTTTCGTGATGGCGAAGAACCTGGTTGCGTTTCATTTGGTGTAGACCAAGACCCCGTAGGAAATGTTCTGTGTATTGATTCTTGTAACAGGGTCTCTTCAGTTTCTCATTCTTCTCCGATCATAGGTGTTTTGATAAATAACGAGCCAGTCTGTGGCATTCTTGACTCCGGAAGTGTCGTGTCGCTATTGAGCGAAAAGTGGTACAATTCCATGAAGACAGTCTGTAATTTTCCTAAATTGAATCCGTTGCAAACCCGCCTGGTGTCGGCAAATTGCTCGCCTTTAGATGTCCTTGGTAGTATTTCGGTTAAATTCAGGATCCAAGGTTTCACTTGGAAATTTCCGGTGTGGGTAATTAGAAATCTCTCTTGCCCCCTTCTCATCGGGACCAATTTCATGTCGTCCGTTGGCCTGATCCTTGACCTCCAAGCGAGGACTTTCAAATTCAGATTTCGACCTAAGCTTAAATTTAATTTCATTGAACCTTATCCCCAGCCGTTGGGTAGTTCAGTCAATCAGACTTCTGATCCCGTCACCATTGATAAACTTGATTTGAGTAACTTAAGCGATTCCCAGTATGATATGATACGGAACTTGTGCCGGGAGTATCCAGAGGTGTTCACTGATGAGTTGGGCGTGACCAAACTGCTTGAGTATAAGATCGAAGTCACCGACAATATCCCTGTCAGACATCCTCCCTATCGCTTGGCTCCGCCCAGGATGAAGGCTCTTAAGGAAATTATCGACCGAATGCTTGCTGATGGTGTCATTAGCCCTTCTACTTCTGCGTATTCATCCCCGATGTTTCTTGTACCCAAGCCTAATGGTGGTTTTCGACCAGTCGTTGACTATAGGCGACTGAATCAAAAGGTTGTACTTCAATCTATTCCCTTGCCTGACCTCCATTCTTGTTTTTCGTGGTTCCACAAGGCTAAATTCTTCACACTCCTCGATTGAAACCAGGCCTATTACCAAATTCCCTTGGCCGAGGAATTTAAACCCATGACTGCTTTTGCCACCGATTGGAATTTGTATCAATTCAATCGTGTACCGTTCGGTTTGTCAACAGGTGGAGCTGTGTTGAGCCGCCTGCTTGATAATGTCTTCTCAGGTATCAAATTTGAATTTCTTTACCATTATTAGGACGATGTTGTGATCTACAGCGAGACGTTCGACGAACATGTGAAGCACATTCAGGAAGTCTTGGAAAGACTGAAGCGTGCTGGTCTTACTGTAAAACTATCTAAGGTTTCATTCGCGAAAACAGAAATCTCCTTCCTTGGTCATATTGTGTCAGCTGCCGGTGTGTCCATAGATCAGTCCAGGACTCAGGGTATCCGTGATTTCAAACCTCCCACTAATGTCAAGGGCGTAGCCCGCTTCGTCGGGATGGTGAACTTCTTCCGGAAATTCATCCCCAATTTTGCACAGCGTGCAGCTCCGTTGAACTCTCTCCGTCGCAAAGACCAGAAATTTAGTTGGGGTCCTTCTCAGAAGACTGCTTTCGAAGACCTCAAACTTGCTTTATGTAACGCTCCCGTTCTTGCCATCCCTGATTTTTCTAAACCGTTCATTGTGCAGACCGATGCTTCGTGCTCGGGAGTTGCTGGGGTCCTGCTCCAAGAAGGAGAATTGGGTAGGCAGCCCATTTCTTATGCATCTCGTTCCCTCTCTCCTGTTGAGGCTAAGTACTCTGTGTACGAGCTGGAGGGTCTCGCCGTTTTGTTCGCTCTTGAGCGCTTTAGAAATTATATTGAACACATTTCATTTGAGCTGGAGACTGACAATCAGGCTCTCAACTGGGTTCTGGCAAAACCCCGTAACACTGGTCGTATTGCTCGTTGGGCGACCAGAATCTCTTCCTTCAGTTTCACTGTTCGCCACATCCGTGGAACCGACAATGTAATCGCAGACTCGCTGAGTCGAATGTTTGAGGAAGTCCCTAGGGATCAGTCTGGATCTGTCGAGGTAGAATCTCCCGTGTCTTCAGTTTCAGTTAATGCAGTGAAGCCTGTCCTTACCAACTCACCTTTGTTGTTCCGTGATTTAGCAGAGTATCAGAAAGAAGACCCTGTATTGGGACCATTAATAACCCGGATGTCAGGTGGAGAACTTGTAAGGCCGTATGAATTGAAAAGAGGTATTCTGTTGCGTTGCTCGCCACGACAAGAGAAGTAAAATTGTGTTGCCTGCCGTACTTGTTCCTGAAATTTTCAAATACATTCATGAGTCTCCTGTTGGGGGGCACCTCGGTGTGTTAAAAACTCGCCAAAAGATCAGAACAAACTTTATCTGGAAGTCAATGGATGGTGACATTCGTAACATGGTCAGATGCTGTAGGCATTGTAGTATCAGTAAACCCGCCGTCAATACTCGTGTTGGATTATTGTCTTCTGAGCCTGCCTCCCGCCCCATGGAGAGGATTTTTATCGACTTCGTCGGGCCGTTCCCTCGGTCGAAGTTGGGAAACCGGTTTGCACTGGTTTGTGTTGATGGGTTCACCCGTTTCAGCTGGATTTTCCCAACTAGATTGTTGACGACCCACACAGTCATTAGATGTCTGAATTCTATCTTTACTTCATTTGGTCCATGGCAGTTCCTGGTATCGGACAATGCCAAAACCTTTACGTCTCACCTGTTCCGTAAGTTTTGTTTCGACTACGGTATCTCCCATGTGACCACGAGTCCATATTACCCCAACCCGTCGTTGGCCGAGCGTGCCAATCGGAACCTGCGTTCCGCGTTGATCGCATACCACCATGATGATCACGCCAAGTGGGATTCATCGGTCCATTGGCTAGCTTTTGCGTTCAACACTGCTGTCCACGAGACACATAACACTACTCCATTTTCTCTGATGTTTGCTTATGTACCTAATTCTCCGTTGACGAACTTGTGGTCGATTCATGACCTGTTGCCTGATCAGCCGTCTGCCGACAAGGTGAAGCAGGTATGGAAGGAGGCCCGCAAGTCCATTAAGGTTTCTCACCTAAGCTTCTAGGAAACAAAGTGTCAGGAAAATTGCGGCCGCGATTTCACGGGCCATTTAAGATTTTATCCTTTGTCAGTCCTGTTTCAGTGCTGGTGAGCGACCCTGAAAGGAAGAGGATCTTCAGGACTCACCTCTCACAGTGCAAGCCCACACACGAGGCGCCCAAGCGAGTCTCGGGTTAGTCGGCAACTAAACTGGTGGTATCTTCGTTTTATTTCATGCCCCTTTTCTTTCATAACTGGTAATGTGATCTTTTGTAAAGTTCCCCCCCCCCCCAAATCAGCAGAGAACGTGCGTCTCTGGAGGCGTTGCTTACCCAAAATGTTGTGAGAAGCGTGTTGCACCTTGTTGTATGAACAAACAGATCGTTTATCGGTCTTTATGACGTGTGACAGGCTTTTCCCAAGATTGGTAAGACTTAGTTAATAGTAGTACTCTTGTGTTGGTTATTTGAAGCTAAGGTGACCTCGATGTGGAGGTGGTATGTGATTATGCCTGCTTTGTCGAGGCAATATTTGTGTAAGGGGTGGGATTCGGGATGCCGTTGGATATGGTAACTTCCCGTTTGGAAACGTAAGGTGATTTATTTGGTAACGGGGGGCCCCTTTTTAAAGAAAAAAATTGTATGTTTCGTTTTTTCAAAATCAAATCTGTGATGTTCTGCGACTGATACCTGGTAAAAATTTGGAATAACCCATAAAATGAACTATAACTGCGCTTCTGGCAACTAGTTATTGCACCATGAACTGTCTGTCACTCTGGTATGTCCTGCTACTCGTGTGCTTAGCATTTCAGTGCTTGGCCCGTTGGAAGTGGAGCTCCCTGTGGATTTGTCGGACTGTGCTGTTTCTCCGCGGGATCCAGTGCAGCTCGGGGCGTCCAAGATACCCTGGTGGCCATATGGATGGTGGCGTAACTGGGAAACTGCTGGCGGGGACCCGGGCTCGTCATCGCCCGTTCTACATCTGTAACTGGGTCGTCAGGACATTTCTACCTAGACCCTTCCAGCTAACATGAGGAGCGGAACTATCACCATGACAGTGCCATCTACTCAGCTTGTCGCTGTGTGAATCTGAACCTTGAAAATTCTTCCTGCCATTCAATGATGTCTATGCCCAAAAATTCCTTCAAACATGTTGGGACAATATGTAAATCTGCAGCCGTACATAAGAGGTGATCCACTCCAGATCTGTCACATCAACATACGCAAATGCTGTCCACCCCGCAGTTTGCTTTCGGGGGAGGAGGATGTGACGTTATTCACGCCACTTAGCTGTCGTAAAAATATACCTAACCTAAGATATTCTTTCCTGCCAAATTTACCCGTCCCTGTATTTCCAGTTGGAGCGAACGCTTCATAAATTCCTTCACTTACCTAAGAATCTGAAGAACATTGTGGCCTATGCAGACAGTCGCAAATTCGAGCTGTGAAGACCTTGTAAAAGAAATCTTCATGTATACAACATCGCACTCGCAGTCTTACACGCGAGGTACTACTCTTGACCTGATGTGCACTGGTTCTGGAATTAATGTGTTCCCTAACCTCAAAAATAAACATTGGATCTACGCATTTAAAAATACGTCAATATCAGCTGTATCGATTGTTCCAACCCCAACCATCGCGAGATGTATCGACCGCCGTAGATGACAAGTGACGTACGCATGGCGAACGACCAGGGTGGCCAACTCTCTCGGAAGTGAACACGGAAGTGTCTTATGGACTACGTTCAAGAAAGCCAGGGAATTCTAGTGTGCGTGTGTGCTACTACTGCTCTTTAGAAATTATCGTGCCATTTTGATATATGTTGAATGTTTGTGTGCGAACTCCCTCTCTTATTTACCTGACCGTCAAGAAGAACACTTGGCTTGGGGGTTTCAGATCCCCCAAGGTTGAAAAACATAGGTATCGGCCTCCTCGTGGGGCGTTATTTTATTTTGGTGTTTTAGTTTTGGTTTAATATGTAGTAGCACAGGTAAGTTCCAGGAAGTGTGATATTGTATTTGTTATTTTCTGCCCATTTTTGGGGCCTTGTTTTTTCTTTCTGTGCAATTGCGTCGTGGAATTTCATACCTCGTGGGTATGGCGCAAATAGGTGGAGCTTCGGCCAAGTATGGATTGATGTCTCCCACTGTTTAATATCTAAATTGTTTAGCAATTTTTCTTCTTCGGAAGTAGTTTTCATGGTGGGAGATCTCTCTTGTTTTGGGCGAGGATTTTCCTTGTTGTGCAACCGTGTGCGTCTTTAGTTTGGGTTCCAAAATTATTCATTTATTTCCCTGTGATCACGCTTCTTGGAATTTTCCTAACTGCAGCCATGTAGAGTTTTCTATTATTTTAGTTTTAAGGGGGCCCTGTTCCTGGTATTGCATCACCTTACGTCCACGTGCTAGTTGTAGGTTATGTGACGCTTTGCTTTAGTTGTTCTCCTTTACGCCCCTGTGCGTTTCATTTTTGAATTTCCAATTTTGGCTTGTTTTTCTGTTTAACCTATGAGATTGGTTCAAATCCCAAATTTTGGGAGCGGCGCACTATGGTGCAATCAGGCCTTGATTTACCGTTAGCTTCCGCCATTTTTAAGAGTAGAGTCGAGTTCGCGTCGGGTCCTTGGCGGTCGTGTGATACCTTCCGCTCCGCTTTTCTGGAGCCTGTAATTAGTAATGTAGCTTTTCATTTGAATTCTCTTTTATTTACTTTTCCGTTGATTCCCTGGTATGTTCGTGCGTGTTAGTTGATCCTAATTTTCTTTTACGTGTGTAACTTGTAATTTGTCCTCTGATTTGTGTGCGCGTATTCCCAGTTCGATTCTCCTGTCATTTCATATTTGCTAGGGATAGCTTCCCCTTGTGTTTTAATTAATTGTAAGATGTTACCCTATGTGTACCTGTTCTTTATTAATTCTGTTGAGGTCCTAAAAGCATGTTAAGTGGTGTGTCGTGCCACGTGACGTCAACGACGTTTATCATCCTCTCAAGTAGCAATTTCTCATGAAACTCGAGCTTGTAACCAAATATTGTTCCTATTTTATATATTTTGATACTTTATAATACAGACCCCTTTTATATTTTGATTACGACTTCATTTCGTCTTTAACGTCCCATCCCCACCCTCAAGACAGCTGCGGTGGAATGAATCCTCACCAGGAAAGTCTTCCACTTTTCAAGCTTGTGGATAAAACGACGTATTTTCTTCTCTTGTCCATCTGAGGGTGTCACCCGAATACGTCGTCAACACCGGCCGCCGAGGGAAAACCATCAAGTCCCGTAAAGGATGTCTTAGGGCCGCCGTTGGTATGTTTCCTTCAGGTTGGCAGGCCCTCTAGGGAGTCTGTCGAGCTGAGAGAGATAGTGTAGTTCGTAGGAATGGTAGGGGGTAACAATATTCTGCCAGAAACTGGACGACAGCCATGTGGAAACCATTCGGAAGATTCGGTGATGATGCTATGGGCATCTTACAGATTAAGGAATGGTACAACTGGTTTAAAGATGGCCGCACATCGGTGGAGCGCCTGTCACCTTGCGGTCGGCCAACAACACGCCGAAATGACCAGGTCATTGCCAAAGTTAATCTACTTTGTGCCAATTTTGACGTATGGTTCAGAAACATGGGTGATGAAGGAAAGGGACAAGAGTAAAATACGAGCAGTGGAAATGAAGTTCCAGAGGAGTAGGGTAGGAGAAACAAGAATGGACAGAGTAAGGGATGAGAAAGTCAGAGAGATGGTAAGTGAGGAACCATTGCAAAATAGGTCTTGTAGATGATTCCTTTACATTTTTGTGGTACATCTTTATTCCATATCATCCCCCTAACACTCTTGAAAAATCCATCTGCGCACCTTCCCTTTTCATGTATTTCCATCCTATTGCTTCCCTTTTCTTCAATTATGCTTCCCAAGTACTTGTAGCATTCTACTTTCTGCAACTGCTATCCTCCAAGTGTTATGCCCATATCCAGTCTGTTCTTCCTCCTCATTGTGATGACCACTTCACTCTTTTGTGCTAAGAACTTCATCCCATATGATAACACTACCTTCTCCTACTCATCCAATTGCTCTTGTACTTCTTCCTCATCCTCTCCCCGTACCAGAAGGTCATCAGCAAACAACATTGCATTCATTTTCCTTTCCCCAAAATATTTATTCTTCCATAAACCATCATACAAGATTGAGACCACAAACATAGTCAACATAGCCAACAAAGAAATAGGGTTAAATCGGCAACATAATTAGGTATAACATTAGATCAGGGGCGGTTCGACCTTGTACATCTAAGGGGGGTGAGAATTTGAAAAATGCCGACAGACTGTTTAACATTGCCGACTAAGCGCTTAAAAACTGAGCAACGGGTTGGAGGGGGGGGGAGGGGGCAGGTGGCAGTGGCGGCAAACGATACACAAGTCTTAATTAACGGCTTTCATTTACATTTATTTTATTAGTTCCAGAATTTTGAATCGCAGGAAAATTTTATAAATGAACAAAATAAGTGTTTAAATATTACAGGAATAAAAACAAATTTGGTTATTCTTTCTAAATCCCTACTCTACGATGTTTTAACAAGGACCACTTCTCCACTATCTCCATAATTTCAATGTAGTCGACCTCAACTTTTTGAAAACAACATCATGAGGGAGTCTAAGTGGTTGTCACCCATCGATGTCCGCAAATGATTGAAAATGAGTTTTAACTTGCTAGAGGACCGTTCGGAAGATGCTGAAGACACTGCGGATGTTAAAATCAGTCGAACTACTTGATAACCACACGGGATAATCCCCTTTCATTTAACGACAACTTTTGCGATTTCTTTAAAAGATGAGCACTGTTTACTGGCATCAAGCAGGATTTCAAGCTCAGCCAGCACAAGCTCGTCTAATTGAGCCTGCTGTCGTTTCAGCGTGCGCGTCATACTTCTTTGCAAGTCGCCGGGTCCTGTGGTGCTTTAAGAAGTCTTCCTCCGCATTTACTTGCAAACTTTTCGCAAATGACGATGCACTCTTTATTAAAGCGATCATCTTGCTGTCGTCGTTGATATCTTCAAAAGACTTCAAAGCGCTCTGAATCAGCTACATCGCTTCTACTACATTCAGCTCTTCCGCTTCTAAAAGCTCGGTTACGTTCTTAATTTCAAACATGATGTTTTTGGTAAAGTACATGCCGCAGATAAAATCAAAGTCTAGCAGCTTTTTGTGCAAGCCTGACGCAAAAGTTCGGGTTTTACTGTCAAATTCAGAATAGAATGAGGTTTTCATTGTTTCCAATGCTGTGACTATCGCTTCATAAGACGTAGAAACAGCTCTCACCGATTCGGCGCGTGCAGTCCACCTTGTTTTTGATAAATTCTAAAGTTGAAGTGATTTTTCAATTTTATCCATCTCTTTCTGCAAGCTTAAATGTCGTTTCGTGCTACCCGAAAGAAAAAAAACGTACAATGCTTCAAGAGTGTCAAAAAACTCTCGGATAAGCACGCTAGCGTTACAAGCTGTCTCTACGAAAATGTTTAACCTGTGAGCTGGCATGGAACGTACGGAATATCTATTTTGCACTTCACTGATAGCTTTTTTGAGTGCCGTTGTAGGCCTATATGCCAGACTTGTTACTAGCAAAGTCGTAGGATTGAAACGCTAATTTATCGAGTGGAAGTAAAAGTTCTTCTGAATTTGAAATTAAAAATATTTTTACGGCCAACTCCTCTCCAGTCTTTTTTGTTTGTTAAAACAGCGTCTATTTTTAAAAGACGCCCCACAGGAACGAGCTCTTCATCTTTTTCGACGACGTATCGGATATTCAACCTAGGCGGTCATTATGTGACATATCGGGAGTAGTATCTGCCATAACGGAGAACATACCAGCGTTCTTGATATATTCTGCAATTATTTCACGAGTTTTCTCTCCAAGTAGATGGATGAATTCATTTTGAGAGTCCTTGCTCATATACTTAACGTTATGCTTCCGCGTATTCACTTCTTCCAACCACCTATTCATGACCGGACTATGCCGTGAAATTAACTTCACAACTTGCGTGAAGTTTCCATTATCTTGAGTGATTCCATCCTCGTGACCTTGGAAAGCCAAACCTTGTCGACAAAGCGTTCTTGCTGTGTCAATAAGTAGATGGATTACATTTTTTTGGAACTCATTTTCTTGTTCCTCCTCAATTCTGATCGTCCGTAAAAGTTTATCTAGGAGAACGTCTTCGTGGCCTTTTCCATTGACAAAGTGGCACAAATCTGCCATCGCTGCTTGATAAGCTTCTGAAGAGAAGTGTTCTTGTAATTTACCCTTTTTCTTCTTTCCGCTACTTTTCCATTTGTGCAACTGACGTACTCCAGCGTGCGATCATTCTTCACTTTTTTCTTGTTAACACCATTAAACATAAACATGGCTGAAAATATGCAAGGATTTAGTGTATTATTACTTACGTTTGATGGGTACGCGATGCTCCGTGAAAATGTACCGTGTCGGCGAAAACTCACGTCCCACTGCCACTGTAGTTGCACCTAGTTATCACTGTAAAAGTTGCTGGTTCAGGAACGACTACTTTTTCTCATTCTCGATGACAAATGCACTGACCTTAGTGAGCACCCCACCCCTTGGAGAACCTTGGAACCATTAACCTGTCAATTTTGTCACAATAGCGCGTATATCTGAGGACGCGCCGAGACAAGCGGTAGCAGGTCATAAGTTATGATTCATAACATTCCTCCGACAACATCTCAATGAGTTAGCTTGACCTGAAGCTATCAATGAGCTCACCGACACCTTTTGTCTAGCCACATGGGTCAGATGCTGGGCTCGCTTCGCTGTGAAGCTGAGTCGTTCTGCATAATGAAGCAGGATGTTACACCCACCCAGGACCGTGCCAATGAGTTCATCCCTTGTCCTTGGTCCCATATTGCTCATCTGTCATTCTTTCTTCAGTTTCCATACAAAGAAACGAAATGGCAAGTGGCATCCGGTGCACCGTGGACTGGAAGTGAAACTTTTAAAATGGTTATTTTGCCGACTCTTCCCCTTGCCGCACTGGGCTATTGCCTGGCTGTACGAAATTATTGCAGCGTCCGTTTGTGCCGACTGTCGGTAAAAATGCCGACTGTCTGTATAATAAATATTTTTAAGAAAATCAGACCAAATCATATATGGCCATGCCTCGTTTTGCTTTTTTTAAATGCTGTTTTGGGAAATGTTACGACTTCTTCAGGATTTGCCTGCCGACTAATGTCGTATTTGCCGACTGAGAAAATACCTGAGGGGGTGAGACCCCCCCCCCAACCCCCCCCACACTCGAACCGCCCCTGCATTAAATAGTACACTAACCTGGGAAAATCACGTAGAAAATGTAAAACATAAAATCAGCCTTATAATTGGTATTATTTTCAGATTAAGATATAGCTGTCTTACTAGCCAACAATTGAAAAATATATACTTTGCTCTGATACATGAATTTCATATAGGGGTATTGTAATAAGGAGCTGATAAAAGAACTTGAGATACTCCAGAAGCGTGCTATAAAATCTATCTTTGGATTTCCTTGTCTCACACCCTCAAACGAATTATACTCAAGAACTAAAATTATGCCACTGCAAAAACAAATAGCTATGTCAGCAACAGTATTTGTATACAAATTAGAAAACAAATTGATACACACACACACACATCCATTTTACCCATGCAAATGACATTCATCATTATGCAACAAGAGGAGTAAATCGAATATTCACCAGCCATTCCCAATCCATTAAATTTGGTACTAAAGGAATTATGTCCTCTATAATAAAGGAATACAACTCGCTACCATTAGGCATAAGGGAAAGTTTCTCTATAAAAACATTTAAGAGGAAAACAAAAGACTTCCTATTAAGGAATGAATAGCCCATATCCAATAGCCTTAAGCAATGCAATGTATCATACCGAATCATCTCTGTCAAGTTAGTCACTAGCAATCTAATATAAGTTACTATTAAACTAAACAATATAATGTTACAAAAATTGTATATATGCCATGCTGTAATTATGTTACTTGATTGTCCCTAACACGAGCTCAGGCTCATTGGGACCTATGTAAATAAATTAATAAATAAAAAATATTTACCACTTTTCGTATGATTTCATCCATCACCACTATAAATAACAGGGGCGAGAGGGCACTTCCTTGTTTCAGACCACTCTTTAGTTGAAACCATTCCGTTCTCTCCCTTCCCACCTTTACACAGCTTTTGCTTCCCTCGTACATTGCTTTCATTCTTGCCACTGTCTCCTTGTTTCCTGCTTTTGCTCTCATTGCTTCCCATACCTTGTTTCTATTAATACTATCGTATGCTTTCTCAATATCCATTAACTGAGCTGATGAAATATGTAAGCTCTCCTGTCTGACACAATTCTACCCTCTATTCTGAATTATATACAGTATAGAGTCGATAATCCAGATTCAATTCCGGTGAAAATAGAAGTTGAAGTGAATACATACACACATATCTGTCCAATAAAAGCTTTGATGCGACAAGCTGGGCGGGATCGTCTTTCCGCTACAAATCAAAGACTTGGCCGCAAGAAAGCGAACCACTACTGCAGTTCAAAAATCAATAACATATTTTTTAAGAGCTCCGACAATGTATAAACTGTACAGTATTCTGTAAATATGTACAGTGTGTCCGTAAAGCCATGGCGCAGTTATGAACGCTTGTTGTGACTAACAGAAACGAAAGGTTGAAACTTGCGTTATAATGGACAGTATAGCAAAGAGTTTCTGTAATGCAACGGCACATGCGCAGGTGATGACGCAACACCACAAACCACGTAGCAGCAGCGGATCAGGCCACGTCAGTCCAGATGTGGATGGTGCAGAGGAAAGTTCAGTGTGTTGCTAAATTCGAATCCGTGACCAAAATTCAACGTGAATATCATCGCGTTTACAACGAAGAGTCACCACATAGGAATAACATTAATCGGTGGGATAAGCAATTCACGGATATCGGCAGTTTGTTAGACAATCCCCGTTCTGGTAGGCCATCGGTAAGTGACGAGTCTTTTAGACTCTGAGAGTCGTACATTTTCCCCCATATTGATTAATTATGATTATAAAGCAAATAGCAATCAATTCCGCCCTGTCAATACTATTTATTGATGTGTAACTTCTTTCCGCTTGGTTGCTGGATAGTTTTGTGGGAGTGATTTTGAAAATTGGGGTCGGAAGTGGATTGGAATGATCGAGCTGGCAGTGGTGGATCAAACGGAAGTATGCACTGCCCGCTCGATCGATCAAACGGAAGTGTACTAGCTGGCAGTGGTGGACAACGTAAGTATGCACTGCCCGCTCGATCGATCAAACGGAAGTGTACTAGCTGGCAGTGGTGGACAACGAAAGTATGCACTGCCCGATCGAATGGAAGTGTGCCCTAGCTGGCAGTGGTGGATGGAACGGAAGTATAAGACGCACTGCCAACTCGATCGATCGATCCAGCTGGCACTGGTAAGAGAAACAATCAGCGCGCGGTGTCGAAAATTGATACCATGACTCACTCTCGGCCATGTGGAATGTATATGACATACTGAACGGAAAACGCTCATGCGAACTCTGGTGTCAAGTGATTTAAACAAATGACATGGTACATGTTCAAAGTCTTCGTATCAGTATTATTAAATGGCAA
The DNA here is from genome assembly GCA_946902985.2 of Meconema thalassinum. Classification (NCBI taxonomy): domain Eukaryota; kingdom Metazoa; phylum Arthropoda; class Insecta; order Orthoptera; family Tettigoniidae; genus Meconema; species Meconema thalassinum. The sequence continues at coordinate 1,218,594,365 of OX336388.2, forward strand.
AATGCCTTAATATCAAACACTGTAGGTAGTCGGCATTGCATTGGCATAAGGCATTTTAAACTCAATGTCACCCGGGAACATTATCGAAACAAGCAAAATATAAATGAAACTTAATTCCGTAATGCAGTATTATTGGAACGTGGAAATAAGTCACCATCTTGTGCACAATATTTGCGTAGTTGAAATAGCCGTGGGGTTATTGCTTATGACTAGAGACGAGAATTATAGGCACTAAAAACAGTTAAAATAGGCAGGCATATAGGCTCTTAAAATAGGCAAAATAGACATGTAAATAGGCACTAACGTGTAAAATAGGCAACAAAATAGGCATGAAAAAATGTCTTGTAATTTAATAACATATTTAATTACTATAAAAATAATTAACAATAAGCAACTTAGAATTTAATAACATATGATTGTATCTTATATATAAAAGTGAGTCTGTATGTATGTAAGTATGTATGTATGTATGTGGGTGGGTGGGTGGATTTGTTCCGTATATACCGTTCCACCAATCTCAACCAAATGTTGCATACACATAGTTTAGGACCCAGAAGGAACGGCTGGCTACATGGATTTTCGATAGCCTTTCTCATTCTTCTGATTTCGGCCTTTTTGCACTCAAGCAAAGGTTAATAAAAACAGAAAATAAACTGATGAAGTAATAGCAAGGCCGGCCATCTCCATAGCAACAGTAGCTCGAGACGGGACCACCAAGTTTACATCTATCTTGGTAAGAGGCCATGCTATACCCACTGCCAGCTAGATCGCATCCCTCCAAGCTGCTTTAAACTGCCTGTCCATTCAACACAAGATAGGTTACAGCACCAACACTGATCGCCGCTGCATTTTCACTCCCAGCTGGATCGCATCCCTCCTGGCTACTTTAAACTGCCTGTCCATTCGATACGAGATAGGTTACAGCACCAACGCACTGTGATCGCCGCGGCATTTTCACTGCCAGCTGGATCGCATCCCTCCAAGCTCCTTTAAACTGCCTGTCCATTCAACACAAGATAGGTTACAGCACCAACCCACTGTGATCGCCGCGGCATTTTAACTGCCAGCTGGATCGCATCCCTCTTGGCTGCTTTTAACTGCCTGCCCATTCAACACTCAGACGCGTACAGGATATACTGTATATTAATTCACAGTTAGGTTGCAGCGCCATCCTAACGCGGCTTTTGAAGGAGACGATACCTGAAACGAAGGGTTTTTAACTTTGGAGGCTTAATATCGAGGTTGAAAAAAACGCGAAAACATGGCACTAAGTTAGTTCTTTTGTTATTCAATCAGCATAAAGTTTATGATATTAATTCACACACATACTAACGGGTAAATTTTCAATATAAAGAAAAGCGAAATACAAAACGAAGGGTTGTTAAGTTTGGAGGCTTAATATCGAGATCCCAGGCGCTATTTCTGGTGACTTCCGAGAATTCCCATTCTTGTTTGTGAGGTAAACATATATTGAGAAATGAGAATATAATTCTGTCGAGCACACCAGCTGCAATATAATGCACTTTAAAATACAGACAAAAGGCATCAAATAGGCAATTATACTCCAAATAGGCACACACCCTTGAAATAGGCATTTATAGGCACAATAAAACCAATGAAATCTAGCCTAAAAGACCCTAAAACGGATTTATATCTTGAAAGCCTACGCTTCTAAACACAGGAATAAAATAGGCAAATAGGCAAATTCCCATCTCTACTTATGACTGTGAATCTAGAGATCTTGGGTTCGAATCCTGGGCGGGGTAGATATTTTTGCTACCAGATTATCATTTTAAACTATATTTATCATATCAATATGACTCATTTTAACAGAATCCATATGAAATTACGCGTTGGTCTGTGAATCAAGAGGACCTGTTTATAAGGAATTTAAGGTTATGAGTGGTGTCGCGTCTATTAATCTAGTTGATCCATATCGTATTCTTTATTTAGGCTAGTGCTGGTGGAAGCTACAAATCATCTAATAAAATGAGTTCCGTATTATAAACTACAGAAGCCTCCGTGGCTTAGGCGGCAGCACACCGGCCTCTCACCGCTGGGTCCGTGGTTCAAATCCCGGTCACTCCATGTGAGATCTGTGCTGGACAGAACGGAGGCAGACAGGTTTTTCTCCGGGTACTCCGGTTTTCCCTGTCAAAATTTCATTCCAGCAACACTCTCCACTATCATTTCATTTCATCTGTCATTCATTTAATCATTGCCCCAGAGGAGTGCGTCAGGCCTCGGCAGCCGGCACAGTTCATATCCTCGCCGCTAGATGGGGGCTTCATTCATTCCATTCCTGACCCGGTCGGAGACTGGAAGCAGGCTGTGGATTTTCATTTTCATTATAAACTACAATATCTGTAAAACACTCCCTTTTACAATCTACTATATAAAGCTCAAATACCACTCACTCACTCACTGACTCATACATTCATCACGAAATCTCAGAAACCACCGAACGGATTGGAATGAAATTTGTTATCCAGCTTCCTCAAGGGCCGCAAACGCCCGCTAAAAAAGGATTTTTGGATATTCAGGTTCTAAAGGGGTGTTAAGGGGGTAGACCTGCATTTCATTGAATAGCAATATCTCCCGATTGCTTTCATTGGGGGATGTGATACTCGGCATATAAACTCATCATTAAAAATAAGAAGACACGTGTCTGAGGGTTTTTCGATGTGGTGTATATTATGAGGTGAAAGGGGTGAAAAGTGGGGGTTGAAGGATTCCTAACGGAGCGTGTATCTCTTAAACGACATAGGCGAGGAGTTTGGAACTCAGCCGAAAAAAATCAGCATAAAAAATAACTAAACAGGTGTTTGACGTTTTTTCATAAATCCAATTTAAGGGGCCCATGCGAAGGGGTGAAATTATGGGGGAGGGGGGAAACGTAATATGTCTGAGTGTAAAATTATACATGGCCTATGTTGTAGACAATAACACATTACATCTTTTTTGTCTCTTGCTATTTCATCATACGACTAATACTTAGGGAGTTATTAATGATTTTGTATTTTTTGGCCGGAATTTTCTAAGTCCCGGGAATGACATAAAAATTGATTCGAATTAAATTTCAAAAAATAGTTTTTTTTAAATACTTTTATTATATTTTTCACGTCTTTTAGGGTCCGAAACCAACATGATATTTTGATGTTTTTTTTCGTCCCATGCATTTTTGGTTTCAGGTGATAGAATTATTTTCCACTTGGATCGATGCTTATCTACTATATAAAGCTCAAATACCACTCACTCACTCACTGACTCATACATTCATCACGAAATCTCAGAAACCACCGAACGGATTGGAATGAAATTTGGTATCCAGCTTCCTCAAGGGCCGCAAACGCCCGCTAAGAAAGGATTTTTGGATATTCAGGTTCTAAAGGGGTGTTAAGGGGGTAGACCTGCATTTCATTGAATAGCAATATCTCCCGATTGCTTTCATTGGGGGATGTGATACTCGGCATATAAACTCATCATTAAAAATAAGAAGACACGTGTCTGAGGGTTTTTCGATGTGGTGTATATTATGAGGTAAAAGGGGTGAAAAGTGGGGGTTGAAGGATTCCTAACGGAGCGTGTATCTCTTAAACGACATAGGCCAGGAGTTTGGAACTCAGCCGAAAAAAATCAGCATAAAAAATAACTAAACATGTGTTTGACCGTTTTTTCATAAATCCAATTTAAGGGGCCCATGGGGAGGGGTGAAATTATGGGGAGGGAAACGTAATATGTCTGAGTGTAAAATTATTCATGGCCTATGTTGTAGACAATGACACATTACATCTTTTTTGTCTCTTGCTATTTCATCATACGACGAATACTTACGGAGTTATTAATGATTTTGTATTTTTTGGCCGGAATTTTCTAAGTCCCGGGAATGACATAAAAATTGATTCGAATTAAATTTCAAAAAATAGTTTTTTTTAAATACTTTTATTATATTTTTCACGTCTTTTAGGGTCCGAAACCAACATGATATTTTGATGGGTTTTTTTCGTCCCATGCATTTTTGGTTTCAGGTGAGAGAATTTTGTTCCACTAGGACCCATGCTTATCTATCTATTTAACTAATGTTATAACGGGATTCCAAATGTTATTGCGGGCGAAGCCGCGGGTAACAGCTAGTAGATTAATAATTGTGCCAATAATACTATAAAATACCGGTGTATCAACACTTTCACGTGAGGTTTCTTCTATGTCAGATGTTACACATCATATGCGACTACTGTAAGGCTCATTGTTTTAAATGAGTGAGCTATCACTCGTCATTATATAAGGTACATGTTTCGAGGCCTTGTCGATTATTGGCGTCTTCATCAGCCTTGAGCAAATGGGCAGCACTTAATACATTACACATGAAAATATTAATTGTAGCAATAGAAACTTAAATGAGCACACACAGAGATCAAAATCATGCACAAGAAAACAGTAAAAATAATAATTTTTAACATTTTGTTTAAAAAAACACGTTTAAAAAACCACCAGTGGGCTTAACCAGTCTTTCTTAAAACAGTTCATTGCACACTCTTGATGTTGATTGAATATCACGCTTCTTGTTGTATTTCACTACAAATTTATTTCTCCAAGCAACAAGTATTTAATTATTAATCTGTTTAAATGTGATGCAAGCTGTAATGTTGCTAAGGCGTAATGTACAACCCTTAATCAATGTCTATTTTATGTTTTGACTGGGTTAACCATTAAAGAATGTATATTAATTTAAGAAACCACAGTTTAAATGGCAACTTCTTACACAGGAGAAGATGCGATTCTTTAGACAGTTTTGTTTGAAGACAGATTAATTACAGATAACATGTGGCCAACTCGTTCTTAAGATGGACTGCGTCGAGTAAATGGCTAGGGTACTTCATCTGAGAAGGTGTTAGCAATGCTTGTTGGTTTAGGACAGTATTTCCAACACCGGCTTCGGTGGCGTAGTCGGTAGCATGCTGAACTGCTATGCCCAAGATAGCGGGTTCAAACCCGGCCGAAGTCGTCGGATTTTTTTAAGAGCGTTAAAAATCCTTCAGTATGCCTTCCTTCGGAGGGGAAGTAAAGCCGGCGGTCCCATGTCATAGATTTATGGCATGTAAAAGATCCTTTCACAGACTAAACTTGTGTAAAGCAAAATTTGTTAGGTTAGATTTCGTCATAACGCTCTATCAAAGTTCCAACGTTCACCACTAGGTATCATTGATATCTGGTGGCGAAAGTTGGAACTACTTGAAATTGAACGGAACTTGTAGCTCACCCTTTAGGGTATCCGCTGGAAGCAGCTACAGACTCTGGCGAGCCGAACATGTCCTCGGACACTCCCGGCACTAAAAGCCATACGATAAATAAATAAATAAATAAATAAATACTTCCAACATCTTCTGTACGTAAGTACCGTACATTTAACAATACGCTTTCATTCCTGGATTCAGTTCGGACCTCGACCATCCTAGAAATGGTTTATCATAGTTTCCACTTTGTACTCCAAGCAGATTCCAGGATGGTATCCAACCTACGGCCACAGATCTATCCTTTCCAATCCTAGTCACAATTGCACACTAAAACAGACACTACCTCATCAAAGGTCATCAAACAGATTCCCAGTATGCCCAAGTCCACAAGATGAAATATACAATATCACAAGCCACAACAAGTTTTTTTATTTTTATTAGATTGTCGGAAAGAGGTGAATGTTGTAACAAATGGTGTAAATGACCACTGTTGGAGATGCCAGTGTGTCTGGCTAAGCAGATTAACCCTGTCCTGTTCGTGTGTTTATCTTTCCTGCCTATCATTGTGTTTGTCTTTTATCCAAGATTCTATCCTCCATTTCTTATGCATTGATTTCGTGCTGGTATTAGCGAGGATTAGACATTGAATTCGTATGTATAATTAGTTTGCTTCTACTAATGATATTGAAACCAAAACTAAATTTGTAAACATGGAAACCGAGCACCTCCTACAAGATTTGAAGGCCCTCATGAAGTGCAGTTTCTGAGAAATCGTGAATCATGGCTTTGCCCCGAGTATTCTATTTCATACTTTATCAGCCATTTCCATTTGCAATAAATCATTATGCATCTCAGTCTTGGACATATGATGGCCCTCCAGTGGCTAAAATGGTGGTGGTGCTGCCATTTTGTTGAGAAGTAGGTTCGAACTTGCAGACTGTTGGCAAAGAATTAGCTCAGCGTAGTAAGGATTTGGTTCGAGTCTGTAGGAAAGAAAATTGTATTCCTACTATGACTTGCACATTTCAATATGTAACGTGCTTTGTTTTATTCAGGGATCCAAATTGGACATTGGCCAGAGAGAACCTCGGGCAGGACCCAGAGAACATTGGCCATATAACTCACAAATGTTCCAGACAAGGATTATATTGATCTTTTGTGAGGTGAATTTATATGGATAAGAAATCAACACCCATTTGAATATTCTATCAAAAGGGATTTACTTGTTGAGATCAGTTATGCCTTGTTAATTCTTAACGAGCAGGTACTGTAACTGTGTAAGGGCCGGGTTCACCACCACAGTGTTAACAGGCCGTTAGTAAAGGCCTCGTTAATTTTAACATCAGAATTAAGCTCGTTGGCGTTTCACCAGCACATTCGCCGATTGACATAGCAAACGAATCGTTATGTTTAAGGGCTGTACAAAACTCATTGAAAGATGATGATTGTGGCAGTATTTGTAAATTCTTTGATGTGATCAAGCAGGCTCTTAACTGCAAAAAAACTTCAGTTACATTCTCCCTGGTTAAAAACAAACATGGGTGAAGAGGAATAGTGCAAGATGAGCCGGGGACTGTGAACGTTTCTTTAAATGAAAGAAACGTACTTATCCACTTGGTGTATAAGTATCGTGAAATCGTTGAAAATAACAGGACTGATGCTGGGACGTCTAGGTAGTCTTTTATTAAATTAGCCATGTGCTATACCGTAATGCATCATACGATATATCACGTAAAAATAAATAAGAGGACTGATGCTGTGACGTCTAGGTAGTCTTTTATTAAATTAACTATATATGCTATACTGTAATGCATCACACGATATTACACGTAAATAAATGGTACCGTACATATCTTAATTTTCAGATGGGAATTCCAGGTTAGGTTCTATCATCTGTAGAACATTCAACACAGAAGGTTTTGACAACCGAAATCTCGTGATAAATTCTTGTGTCGTTGCATTCATTGAAGTAATTACTTCGTTATTTATAAGATAGTGGTCGACGAAAATCTAGCATGTCTTCAAAACATCGTCATTGTTCAGAGTAAAGTTTAGTGCTCACTCAATATTGGATTTGAATGCTATGTAAATGGACCGTCAAGTCGTTAATTCTATGTAGACAGTGCAATTAGTTTTAATGGCTCGTTAGGGAAGTTTGGTGAACCACAACATTCTGGTAATCGTCCGTTAACGGCCTTAATTGGTTTGTTCACATTTTGACGAACTATGGTGAACCCGGTCCTAAATTGAACGTATGTAGTTCCATCTACTTCAAGACAAAGGTTTTTATTTTGTAAAATAAGGTTACTGGCCCAATATCCGTCCCCGCACGCAATTTCGTCCCCGCATGTTTCGAGCCCATTGAGTGCTGCAGTCTGGTGGGAGACAGTGGAACATGTGACAAAGTAGTGAGCTTCTCACGCTGAGGTGCATCCCCTGTGATTGTGTTCCGAGTATTCTGAGTTGAAAGTTATTGGTTTGCCACGCTTGTAGTACATCCCTACTTGTCGGAGCTGTTAAACTATTCAAGGTACGTTTGACTCACATTTGTTTGTACTTACGTGCAACTTAATAGATAGATAGATAGTTTTATTAATTCCATTTGATCAAATACATGTATACAATACATTTTTGATATAGGACACGTCAGAATTTACATCTATAAAATAAAAGTACTAATAGGTATATACAGTAATACTAATACTATAACTATTTATAACTTATTATAATAATAGATCTTAAGAGATACAATCTTGTTGGACAACTATTAACACCTTATTCTATTATCATAATATGAAAACATAATTCTATAAATACAACAACATACAGCTAGGTATTACAATTAAAATAGAAAAGTAAAAAATAATTATAGATTTCATCGTTTCTATACACTAAGATATTCAACTACAGAGTAAAAACAATGGCACTGCAGATAAGCTTTCAACATTCTATCAAAGGTTTTTATTTTTGGGGCAAGTTTAATATACTGGGGTAGTTTATTGCATAATTTAACTCCTGTGTGAAAAGTTCCTTTTTGATATATGCTTGTGTATGTGTGTGAAATATGAATGTTTTGATTTTGTCTTGTGTTATGCCTATGAACATCATTGTTTGTTTTAAGAAAAACATCCTTATTTATTAAATTCTTAAAAAAAACATAATACTTTCAAAGATATAGATGCAGGGCAGTGGGAGAATGTTTAAATCTTTAAACAGAGGTCTACATGATTCTCTAGTGTTTACATTTGCCAAAATTCTAATCGCCCTCTTTTGTATCCTAAACGTGCTTAGTACATCTGGCGACATACCCCAAAATATGACCCCATATCTTAAGTATGAATGGAAATAAGCAAAATAAGTATTTCTTAATGTGAGCATGCTAGTGCAGGTTTTCAAAATACGTAACGCAAAGCACACCGAGTTCAGTTTAGTATTCAGATATTGTATATGTTTAGTCCATTTCAAGTCATGTTGTATCCATAGTCCTAAAAACTTTGTTTCTAATTTATTTTCTATTTGATGACCATTTAATGTTATATTGGGCTTCGCAGGATTCCTATTCTGTATAGTGTGGAAATTTAGACATACTGTTTTTTTTATAGTTGATTATGAGGCGATTATCTTGTGACCATTTGGTTAACTCTCCTGTAACGGAGTCAGCAGACTGCTGTATGACCTGTTTAGTTTCACCTTTTATTACTAGTGTTGTATCGTCCGCAAACAAAATTTCCTTATGTGAATGATCGTTCTGTGTAATTATTTATTTATCGTATGGCTTTTAATGCCGGGAGTGTCCGAGGACATGTTCGGCTCGCCTGAGTCTGTAGCTGCTTCCAGCGGACACCCTAAAGGGCGAGCTACAAGTTCCGTTCAATTTCAAGTAGTTCCAACTTTCGCCACCAGATATCAATGATACCTAGTGGTGAACGTTGGAACTTTGATAGAGCGTTCTGACGAAATCTAACCTAACAAATTTTGCTTTACACAAGTTTAGTCTGTGAATGGATCTTTTACATGCCATAAATCTATGACATGGGACCGCCGGCTTTACTTCCCCTCCGAAGGAAGGCATACTGAAGGATTTTTAACGCTCTTAAAAAATCCGACGACTTCGGCCGGGTTTGAACCCGCTATCTTGGGCATAGCAGGTCAGCATGCTACCGACTACGCCACCGAAGCCGATGTTCTGTGTAATATAATTGACATATAGAAGGAAGAGTAGTGGGCCCAAAACCGATCCCTGGGGTACTCCAAATTTAATAATTCCCTCACTGGACAATGTTTCATTAAGTAATTTGGTTCCATCATCCTTGTGTCTCAAGTTTACTATTTGTTTACGCCTTGTTAAGTAAGACTCTATCCATTTATTAGCTAGACCTCTAATATCATATTGATTTAGTTTTGTAAGGAGGATTTTATGGTGAACAACATCAAATGCTTTCGATAAATCCAAGAATAGGCCAGTTACATGTTCCTTATTGTCAATTAATTTCAGTATACTATTAATACATTCATAAATTGCTGTCTGTGTAGATTTCTCCGTTCTGAATCCATGTTGTGAGTTTGATAATATTTATTTTTTTCTATAAAACTTATCAGTCTCCTATACATGATTTTTTCCACAATTTTTGCGATACCAGTTGGTAAGGTAATAGGACGATACCGTAGTTATCTAATTCATCTTTTGAACCGTTTTTGTGCACTGGAATTACTTTTGATAACTTCAAAATATCCGGGTAAGTTCCTGAGAGAATTGAACCGTTTATTAAGTGTGTAAGTGGATTTATTATATTTTCTGCACATTTCTTTAAAATTGCATCTGGGATGCCATCAATGACAGCACAAAATTTATGTTTAGCTCTTTTATAACTATTCTTACCTCTTCACTTGAGACATTATTTATAAATAAAGAATCACTACATATATTTATTTTATTATTAGAATTTAGTGTATTTACCTGTGATTTATTTAATAATTTTTGTGGAATTTCCAGAAAATAGTCATTGAAAGTGTTTGCTATTTCCTGTGGATTATTTATCACTTTATTATTTCTGGTCAGTGTAATGTTCCTTTGTATTTTAGCAGATTTTCCAGTTTCTTTCTTTATCACGGACCACATAGCCCTGTTTTTATTAGATGATTGGGAAATAAAATTATCATTATGCATTTTCTTTGCTAGTCTTATTACCTTATTTAATATGCTAGTGTATTTTTTGTAGTATAAATTGAATTCAGGTGTTGTGTGGTATTGTTTATATAATTTGTGTAGAAATTTCTTTCTTTGACATGAATTTATAATCCCTGTTGTTATCCAAATGTTAGTTTTGTTAGTTTGAACATTTCTTTGTCTAAAGGGGAATGCTGTTTCAAAATAGTGTTTTAGGGTACTGTTAAATGCATTAAATTTATCATTTACATTTTCTAGTTTATAAATTTCTGACCATGTTTCCTTATTTAATAAGTCATTGAAATATGTAACATTTGTTTCAGTGAATGACCTGCACTTTGATTTTACTCCATTATCATTATTATTGATTGTTTCGGGTACTTCAAAGCTCAATATTTGTCATGGTGGTCACTAAAACCCGGACAATAGACTTCTATTGAATGGTGATATTTATCTGTATTTAAAAAAATGATCAGGAGTGGTTTTACTAAATTTTGTTATTCTTGTTGGGGTATTTACTGTAGGTTTCAGTCCATAGGAAATTAGTGACTGAATTCACAATTTCTATCAAATTTTAAGAAATCCACATTTACATCCCCACAAATTACAGTATTATATCGAAATTTACTTTGCTCATGTTATTGAGTAACAATTCTAATTTATCCATAAATAAAGGAAACTTTCCTGACGGAGATCGGTATACGCATACAATTATTAACTTAAACTGGTGTATTTTTACGGCAGAGAATTCAAAATCCCGTTCCATAATTAGATAATCATAAGCTGTTAACTGTTCATGATCTAAATTATTTCTTAGGTAGATACAAGTACCACCATGGCTGATATTAGTTCTAGAGTATTTACTAGCTTGTATAAATCCTGGGAATTGAAATAATTCGAGTTGTTCCTCTTTCAGCCAATGTTCTGAAATACATAGTGCTGAGATGTCTTTAAGTTCATTTTTAAGCATTAGATTTATGTAATACATTTTATTATAGAGAGACTGAACATTCTGGTGGTAAAGTTTAAATTTGTTACTTTTGCAAGCTTGTGTTGGTGATTTATTTACATTATTATTATTATTATTATTATTATTATTATTATTATCATCATAATTGTTATTATTATTGTTGCTAGACAAATCCGAAATACCCTTGTTCCACTCAGTTAAATTTGACATCGAAAGATCTGAATGCCAAAGCTCACGTTTAGCTTCTTTTACAAGTTTCCCTGCGTCCACTCTAAAGATATTACTGTTGAACTATTCTTACCATTTGAATTTACAATTTTGCAGATTTCATCACTAAGATACTCTTTTCCTAACCTATTTAAGTGTAGGCCATGTCGAGTGTGGAACTTCCTGTCTAATTTACTTACATCTATAATTTGGACATTTGGAAAACTTTAATATGTATAGCAGCAATATATATGGGTTGTAGCGATCGCTGTACAAAGGGAGCACTGAATGACGTAGCCATCTAGGTTGGCATCATTGGTCCGATATTCGTCCCCCAACAACGTTCTTATATTCGTCCCGGGGACGAAATTCGGAACGCTGTTTTCCAATCTGGTATCTTGAGATTAAACGTTGGATGAACAATTATCACATATTTTTCAGATGTCACAGAGGAGAAAATGGGTGAAAGAAGAAATGGTGGAGGCCATTAATGCTGTGAGGAAGAAGAAAATGGGCTATAAAGCAGCTTCTCGACTTTTTAACGTACCAAGGGCAACGCTCAAAAACTATGTCAAATCAGAGTTATCACCTGAAGAGTGCGTTGCACAGACATATGGACGTAAGCCAACTCTGTCACCAGCAATTGAAAAATTGCTTGTCCAATACTGCTTAGAGATGGAAAGAAGTTATTATTGCTTGACACTCTCTGATTTGCGTTGGATGGCGTAAGAACTGGCTATGAAAAATAATCTATCTCACCCCTTTAATACTGCCTCAGGGAAGGCTGGTCTTAAATGGAAGCGTTTGTTTTTAAGCGACACCCAGAGCTTAGTTTGAGAAAACCACAAAATTTCTCAATGGCTAGGATTCAAGGGTTTACAAAAGAAAGTGTTGCTAAGTTCTTTTCTATTCTAAAACATGAACTGGAGAAGGTTAACTTTGATAGTACTAGAGTCTATAATGTGGACGAGACTGGCGTGTCGGTTGTTCAGCACAATGCAACCAAGATTGTGACTGGTAAAGGAAAGAATAGGGTTCATAAACTTTCGTCTGCAGAGCGAGGAGCCACAATAACTGTTGTTACTTGTATGTCTGCAGCTGGCCAGTACATACCTCCTTTGATGATTTTCCCTCAAAAGAGGTGGGAACCGGAGCTACTTGATGGTGTTCCTCCTGGTTCTATTGGTGGCGTGAGTGATTCTGGGTGGATTACAGGCCCCCTGTTTTGTAGATGGCTAGAACACTTCATCTCCATAGTAAGACCATCAAAGGAAAGACCTGTGGTGCCTATTCTCTCATACGCGGAATATCGAGGTGATTGATAGAGCTCGTGAAACTGGCATATCAGTTGTATGTCTACCTCCACACTCCACAGACAGAATGCAGCCCTTGGATGTACCCTTCATGTTCCCATTGAAGACTTTCTATGCCAATGCCATTGAAGGCTGGTTGGCGAATCACCCTGGTCGAATTGTGAGAAAACGACAGGTATCTTCATTGCTTTCAGAGGCATATTTGAAAGCAGAGGCTATGGAAACAGCTGTCAACGGCTTCATGAAGACCGGCATAGTCCCTTTCAACCCCAATATTTCTCCTGATGAGGATTTTCTTTCCTACTGGCAGATGACTAACGATCAAGATGACATCGAAAACGAATCTACCACTGTTGTAAGTCCTAAGGACATTCGGGAAGTTCCAGTTATTGAGCCTACATTTTCAAACAGGCGAGGTTCAGCATCGTTGGTCACTGGGTCACTCCCCACAATATCAAAGTAATGGAAGCGTCACAGAAAAGAACACAGGCGAATGAGGCAAAGGTACAAAAAATGCTTCAGTTTGATAATCCATCGTTCCCTCCCAAACGTAAGAAAGCTGCCTCTTCAAGATGTCCCTCACCTGATTCTAAAGCTGGACCTTCAACTTCTGTTAAGTTCACATCCTCGTCCGAGCAATGTCATGGCAGGAAACGCCTATCAGCTAAAAAAGGAAGAGAATGCCTTTCCTGCAAGACCTTTCTAGTGATGGTTCGAGTCTTGAAGATTCAGACGAAATTCCTTACGTCTCAACAGACAATGAAGATAGTGAAAATGATGACGCCTTATGCACTATGTGTGGAAAACCCTACTCATTTGATAAGATGGGAGAAAAGTGGATTAAGTGCACAAAATGTTTCCAATGGTGTCATGAAACGTGTTCGTCAGAACGTGACAAGTGTATCTTCATATGTGACATTTGTTTGGAAGGATAAACTTTCTTGTTTTTTATTGCCTACAAAGTTAGGCATTATAACTTGCCATTGAAAATAATAACTATCAATTTTTTTCTGAAGAAGATACATAGGGACGAATTTTGGAACGGCCTTCATTAAACGTGGGAAGGTGCAACTTTGTATTCTTTTTTGAATAAATTATTTTGTGTGCTATATTTCCTGAAGTTAAATATATTCATTTTAAAACAACTGTTCAGTCGTCCTACCTGAATGATTCAAGACATTTTTCTCCAAACATTTTTATAATATATGCAAAAAAATTAAAGGGGGACGGATATTGGGCACCTTACCTTATATATACACTTCTTCTTTGCATTTTCCCATTCAAGTGGGGTTTGCCTTCTTGCAATGATTCCTCCACTTCAATCGATCCATAGCGTCCCGAGAGCGGAGTTTAGTAAGCCGCATGTCATCTCTCACCCTATCCAGCCAGCGTGCCTGAGGTCGCCCTCGAGGTCAACGTCCCTCCACGTTCAGTTGAAGGGCAGTCTTTGCAACTTGAATGTGTTCTTGTATAGTGTCGTGCTGGTTTTGTTTGTTATTATTATTATTATTTACATGATGGTTGAAAGGGATATGAAATATATTTTCTTATGTTTAATTTATATATCATGAAAGGATATTATAATTGTGATAGTCTGTGACCACATACAGCAATAAAGACAAACTTAACAAGTTAGAACCTTTGCAAGTGTGACAGTCTGTGACCACATACAGCAATAAAGAAAGCCCTCGCTAAATAGATATACGGTATTGCTAATGTGTCACAGATTTCTACACCAGAAATAAAGACAAACTTAACAAGTTAGAACCTTTGCAAGAATATTAAATTAAAGATTTAGAAAAATGAATCTTGTAATGTGGAATTGAACCACAGACCTAGAAGTTTTTGACCCGTAGCCTTGAACTCGATCCTACCAACTCGTGTCAGATACACACACTTATCTGATGATTTACAGGTGGCTTCTTAAAATTAAAATGCTAATACCTCACCAAATAATGTCTATTAGACAGAATTTAAAAATGGGCATCATAGTTATGGTCATAGCTAACGCCTTATTCAATAAACACAATAGAAGAATATACACATGGATGAGACCAGGAGATACAGGGTGTTACAAAATCGACCTCATTATGGTCAAGCAGAGATTTCAAAACCAGATTTTGGATTGCAAAACCTATCCCGGAACTGACATAAACTCTGACCACAATCTGGTTATTATGAAATGCATATTAAAGTTGAAGAAACTGAGGAAAAGTCAAAAGCCAAAGAGGTGGGCAATAAACAGACTGAAAGAGAAGGATGCAAATGAAAGATTCAAGAAGAGTATAAAGGAAGAACTAATGAAAAACCCTAAACAAACTTCAATTGCAGATGAATGGGCACTTTTGAAGAATGAAATAACAAAATCCTCAGAAGAAAACATTGGTAGGAAAGAAAGAATAGGTAGAAAACCGTAGATCACTCAGAATATACTAGAATTAATGGATGAAAGGCGGAAATACAAGAATGTAAGAGATGAAAAGGGGAAATCAGAATAAAGACGTCTGAGAAATGAGATTAACAAGAAGTGCAAGGAAGCGAAAGAAGAATGATTGAAAGAGAAATGTGCAGGTATAAAAAATTGTCCTAAATTAGGAAAAGTAGACACAGCTTATCGAATAATTAAGAATATTTTTAGGGAAAAAAAGACTAAGTGTTACAAAATTAAGGACACAGATGGAAAGTCTTTAACAGGGAAGAAAAGGTTGAGAGAAGGAAAGCTTACGTAGAGTGTTTGTATAAGGGAAAGGAGATTGAGAATCATGTAATAGAAAGGGAAGAAGAAATTGATGAGGATGCAAAAGGAGATTTAATATTGAGATCAGAATTTGACAGAGCATCGGAAGACTTAAGCAGGAACAAAGCAGCAGGCATAGATGATATACCGATTGAGTTACTATGCTGCATAGGTGATGATGGTCTGATCAGGTTATTTCACTTGGTGTGTAGGATTTATGAGAGGTGAGGTACCCTCTGACTTCTAGAAGAATGTTATCATCCCTATACCAAAGAAAGTAGGAGCTGACAGATGTGAAGATTACCGTACAATCATGCTTCAAAGATCCTGTATAGAATAATTTACAAGAGGATGGAAAGCCAGATAGAAACGGAGTTGGGTGAAGACCAGTTTGGTTTCAGGTGAAATATAGGAACGAGGGAAGCTGTACTAAGTCTTAGGCTGATTTTGGATGTTAGAATAAAGAAAGATAAAAGAACGTTCTTGTCATTTGTAGATTTAGAAAACGCTTTTGATAATGTTGATTGGGCTAAATTGTTTGACATTTTGAAAACGATTGGAATAAAGTACAGGGATAGGAAGGGTGATCTACAATCTATACAGAAATCAGACAGCAGTCATTCGAGCTTATGGACATGAGAGAGAAGCGGGTATTCAGAAAGGTGTAAGGCAAGGCTGCAACTTATCACCCATACTTTTCATTCTTTACATTAAACAAGCAATGAAGGAAACTGAAGAAAAATTTGAAGTGGGAGTAAAGATTCAAGGAGAAATAATTTCAACTCGGAGATTTGCTGATAATATAGTCAGGGGGTCTACTGTAAGGATGAAGTAAAAGTTAGTTACTTTTTAGCTACCTTTAGATACCTTTTAGTTAATTTTAGTTACCTTTGAATTCAAGATACCTCTGTGGTCGGCAAGCAAAGGGGCTCCTCATGCGGTGAAGAAAAACAACAATGAACTGTGTTTAAAGCGGTAAATAAAATTCACTTAGGGTCAAACAAAAGTTTGGTGCTTTTCAGTCGGTCAACACGAATGTACCCAAATAGAGCTGGGTTATGCCCTGATCCTGAAATAAATTATATAAGATTAATAAATACACTAGGATGACCAGTTTCGATCGTCAAGCGATCATCATCAGATCCATTACACTTAGGCTATAACATCTCATGAGTTTAAGCCCAGCTCTATTTGGGTACATTCGTGTTGACCGACTGAAAAGCACCAAACTTTTGTTTACTTAGGCAACACTGAAAAATGGCTTCAAACCTCACAATGTTCACTTAGGGTGTTATACAAATTTTAAAAATAATAAATAAATAGTAGATATTTATTATCAAAGGAGTTGTTTCAGCTAATATGTCGTCTTGTGCACAAGGCGTTTTTATAATTGCCAAGAGGTTGCTCTGCTCTTGACCGTTTGGCGAGATATCCTTTGTCCCCGCGGTAGATCACGAAGAAATTCATGGGACGTTACGTGACTGTAACCGAATTCTGTCTTCGCAGTCGAGTACGGAGAAATATCGAGATGTTACACGATTGGCGCTGGTCTCACCTGTTTGTCGAGATTCCCAGAGTTTTCACGATGGAACACTGATAAATATCGCGATTTAGATAATCGGTGCCACTTTTAGTCGTTCGACGAGATTTCCATTGTCCTTGAGGTCGGGCACGAGAAAATATAGCATTATTACGCAATCGGCGCCACTTGGTGTCCATTTGACAAGAATCTAGTTGTCCTCGTCATTGAATGCGGAGAAATATCGCGTTGTATCGCAATCACTGTCGCTCTCGGCCGTTTTACGAGATTCACATTGTCCTCGCGATATTATGCAATCCGCACCGCACCCGGCCGTTAAACGATTGTCCATCTGTCCTGACAGAATGGTGGGCATGGGCAAGGTTAAAATTCACGAGTAGTTATGGACATGTTGTATGGCCAGCGCCGTGATTCCCACTGTCCCTATGCTGTGGTTGGGAGTCCATCAGTTCAGGGCGGATCGCGAGGAGAAATTAAGTATCGTGATGCTACGTAGGCTGTCATTTCTAAGTGGGTTGATGCACTTCTCGCTCCCCGTACGCTTTTAAGTATACGGTCATGGGAAAAGTAACGAGTAGGTTTCGGAATATTTCGTGATTGGTGCCCAATCACCTTTGACGGGATTCCCGCAGTCCTCGTGGTCACGATATGGGACGGGTTTTATGATTTTACGCAACTGACGTCGATATCCGTCCATTTGACGAGATTCCCGCAGGCAAGGCGTGTGGTCAGCCGGCCGTCTTGAGGATGAATGTTCGAAGTAGGTATCAAATATTAAGCATTATTCTGAGAGGATTGCACGGATACAAGTGGACACGTTTTCTTTCGAATGCGAATCACGAATTATACAAGTTATACACGTTTTCGAAATAACCGGTTAGATTTTAATACATCCGATGAAACAAACGTTCGAAGGAAAAATCGACATATAACGGGATTTTGAATTAACCATACTGGATGTCGCAAATTTACGAGACAGATTTTTAAAATAAGTTGTAGCCTACGTATTTCAAAGCTTTTTCACAATTCTTTTTCGAAACGGTAACATTTCGCAAGATTGCGACATTAAATTATTTCACGTTATTTCTCGACTTCAATTTGACATAGTCTCAACATTTAGAGGTCAATAACAGAAATGCGAGGTTTCTGATTAGTTTCAGACGTTTTCGCGAATAAACGTCTCGCGAAAAGTCAAGTTTCCTAATAACACAGAAAATTATTTCACACAAAACTAAAAAGTCTTCTTCATGCCGAAAATATACGCTGAACGATGTATTCCTCTCAGGGTATCCTCAGTATGCATTTCCTCGAGGTCGGGCACGGGGAAATATAGATTATGCAATCGGCGCCGCTTGCGTGAAACTCGCTCCATCGCAATCTCTGAGCCTAGAGGCGCGAGATTAAATGATTCAATCCGCCTTCAGAAAATTTTCGTTGCCCGTCTGTAAAATTCGTTACTTTTTCGTTACTTTCGTTACCCGTTTGTAAAATTCGTTACTATTTCGTTACTTTTGTTACCGGTAGACACCTGTATAGTCATCTTCGCCGACACGCCAAAGGATTTTAATGCGTTTTTGAATGGTATGGACTCCGTCTTGAGGAAAGAATTCATGAAGAAAATTAGTAAATGTAAAAAAAATATTGGAATGCAGCCGAAATAAATCAGAAACCCCTATGGACATCAAATTGGCAGGTGAAAAGCTAAAGGAAGTAGGAGACTTCTGTTACTTAGGAAGCAAAATAACCAGTGATGAAGCGGCTTCGATCGCGTAGTTGGTAGCAAGCTGAGCTCCTATGCCCAAGGTCGCGGGTTCAAACCCGGCCGAAGGCATCGGATTTTTTAAGAGCGTTAAATATCCGTCAGTACGCCTTCCTTCGAAGGGGAAGTAAAGCCGCCGGTCCCATGTCATAGACTTATGGCATGTAAAAGAACCTTCCACTAATTGCACTTGTGTGAAGCTAAATAATAGGTCAGATCTGATTAACGCTCTTAGGTTCCAACATTTGTCGCCATGAGCCGACTGATTTGGTTTCTAGTAACAATGTTCAGAACTAGTTGTCGTTGACGGTGGTGTTTGGTAGCAAAAGTAGAAACTACTTGAAAATTGAAAGTCAGTAGTGTATTTGTAACAGTTCTATATCCACCGCCACCGCTCCTCCACACAAGATGGCGGCGGTGTGATATCTCGCGAACCCATGCTCGGATTTTAACAAATGAGGTGTCGTTGAACTCGGGCTGACACCCGCTTTCCAATGGGCAACATATTTCCACCCCAAAATAAAACCTACCCCTATTAGGGGGTGAAATTGTAATTTTTTAGAAAATCTCGCTTTCCAAGTGGGACATGTGGGAGTTTGAAAGCAAATATGAAATTAAACGTTGTTCCACACTGGAGACATGTGTACGGTAGAAAGCCAATATGAATTAAAATGCTTGTTTTTTGTTTTTACGCATGCCCACTCATGGCTTTTGTAAGAGGGCGGGCTTTTTAAACATGGTGGCTGTAGTGTAACCTAACCTAACCCAACCCACGAGGAGTGATCAAAAAGGTTTTCAAGCGACGCTTGTCGATTGGCAAACCAATAATCAAAGAGAGATATGTCAGACCTTGAGACGATAACCCCTTTTGATTGATCCCTGTTGATTTGCCCCTTTGGACTGCTCCCTGTTGACTAGCCCCCTCCTTTGGATGGGTCCTTTCTGAAGGGAGTCATTGTTGACGGGTCCCTGAGGACGGGTCCTTGTTGACGAGTCCCTGTGGACGGGTCCCTTTTTACGGGTCCCTGTGGACGGGTCCCTGTTGACAGGTCCCTGTGGACGGGTCCCTGTTGACGGGTCATTGTTGATAGGTCCTTGTGGACGAGTCCTTGTTGACGAGTCCCTGTGAACGGGTCCTTGTTGACGGGTACCTTTTGACGGGTCCCTTTGGACTGATCCCTATGGACTGGCCCATGACTTTTTCCAAATTATGTCAAAGGACCTAACTACATTTGTGTGTAAAGCAGTGTGTTGAACTGACGTTGTTCGCCAGCCCTCACTACTGCAATGTGATAACGATATGAAAGGAACGTGACGAAATACATGTGAACACGTGTGAGATGACTTTATTACCGTCCTCCTTGTGAAAACCACATGTAAGCTAACAAGTCACATCCTGTTTTGGTTCGTATAAGTGTAAAACTTGGTAGATAGAGGACATGTCAAGGGGTAAGTGCAAAACTTGGCGGATGAATGTGTTCTAGTGCTTGGGTTAATGAACACACTCTAGTACACGGGGCACATGCAATTTGAGGACAGGTCAAGGGATCTAACTTGGTGGATGGATGTGTCATTTGTAGTTGAAAGAGAATAATGCAGGTCAACTGAGGAGATTGTACGTGCAGTAAGCCGACTTGTTATTTCATGTGTCATATTGCTGACATGGCAGAGAGCGCACAGTTCTGTTGCTATGACTAACGCTGCAGTAATTTAAAACCGCAGGTGTTCATCAAGACAATGGGTGATGATCATGCAAAGTCAGCAGTAATCTGATACCGCACAGGTGTTCCTAATGTTCATCAAGACAATAGGTGATGATCATGCAAAGTCAGCAGTAATCTGATACCGCACAGGTGTTTCTAGTGCAGTTTGGACTGGCAGGTGTACAGGAAAGGAATTGCAATGATCTGCAAAACTGCTGACACAAGCAATCTCAGCCTATATAAGGTAGGTGTCATATATTTCCCTACGGTCTGTCTTTATTACTTGCTACGAGTGAACAGTGCTTTATTACTGCTCAACAGTTGCAAAAAATACTTTTTGGTGGAAAATCATTAAATTATTTCGCAAGGTAAGTACTTATTATTAATGGATTGTAGTCTTTTATTACTAATTGATGTTGAAGTTATTGATTGGAATGTATTTATTGATTGATTGATTTGTTTACAGATAATTGGCGTACCTGTAGGTTAGCAGATTCCTGTACCTAGTTCAGCAGTTGATAAATTATTAAAGGTAAGTGCCCCCTCTAATAACTTTTAAACAGCTAGAGCGATATTTTCCAAAGTTCACCGCTAGATGTCAGTGATAATGGTATATTTGATAGTCAAAGTTGGAACTACTTGACTATGATGTGTTAAGCTAAATTTGTAGGTAGGATTTGATTAACACTCTATTAAGTTCTAACATTCGCTGCTAGGTGTTAGTGACAATAATATTTGTTAACCAATGTTGGAACTACTCAACAATTATGTGAAGCCGAATTTGTACGTTAGATATGATTAACGCTTTATCAAGTTCCAATGTTCACTACTAGGTGTCAGTGACATAGGGAATATTTAAAGACTTGACCTCAGCTCACCCAACATAACCTAATTTAACCTTGTCACGTGACATGTTGTACAAGTTTAGACCAGCTTTAAGACTGACAGTGACGTCACACATAGCTCACCTAACCTAATGTAACATATCATAAACTAACCTAACCCCATCTAACCTAACTTCATCTAACCTAACTCCATCCAACCTAAATCTTAACAGCTTTAAACACATAAGAGAGGGTATATTTAAAGACTTAACCTCAACTCACCTAACATAAACTAACTTTACCTAACTTAACCTTGTCATGTAACATGTTCTACACGTTTAGATTTGCTTTAAGGCTGGCTATGATGTCACTCTTAGCTCACCTAACTGGCGGCCACTAGTTTTTATTATTTGAAAACAAGAGATCAAGTGAAATGGGTGTTTAACGCTCTATTAAGTCTGAACGTTCACTACTAGGAGTTAATGACAATGGTATATTTGATAGCCAAAGTTGGAACTACTTGTCAATTGTGTGTAAAGCTAAATTTGTAGGTTAGATTTGATTAACGCTCTATTAAGTTCAAATGTTCACTGCTAGGTATCAGTGACAATGGTATTTGTTAGCCAAAGTTGGAACTACTTGACCATGGTGTGAAGCTAAATTTGTAGGTTAGATTTGATTATCGCTTTATTAAGTTACATTGTTCACTGCTAGGTGTCAGTGACAGTGATATATGTTGGTACCGTTAGTCAAAAAGTTGGATCAACTTGAAATTAGACTTGGTATGAGTTCACAAACGATTAAATTAAATATCCTGCTACAACCATTGACTATAATTTATATATATAATTAAACTATTTATATTTTACTTTGTTTTATCTTTTATTAACATTGATAATTTCTTAATTTCATAGGTAACTTGGAAAGTAATCATCATGTTCAAGTGTGGTGACTGTAAGAAACAGTTCTCAAGACCTGACAGCCTCCAACGTCATGCAGGTAGTAAACATAATCACAAAATGTTTGTATGCAGTCATTGTGCTATAACATTTAACAGACAGGATAGTCTTACACGACATGTAAATTTAAAGCATGTCAGTACAGCACCTTTCTCATGTTTAGTTTGTGAACTTGGTTTTTCTGCTGTAAAGCGATATCAATCCCACATGATTGACGTGCATGGCGAACAACGGGAATTAAAAACCGTAAAACCATCAACTAGCACAGAACCTTTAAACGAATGTAATGTTCAAAAGCGTAAACGTTCTAAAAATTGTAAAAATAGTTGTGCAACAAAAAGAAAGAAAAATGGTGAACCTCCAATAACACATTGTAATGTATGCAATATTGATATACCTTCTTCGTTGATTCAGGGACATTTGCGCAGTATTCATCATAAAAATAACGCTTGCCATGAACGAAATTCTGCCAATATTCAACAAATTGGTAGTGCGTTTAAAAGTCGAATTGCTAGTTACAGACTTCATAGTGAAGAAAAAACTCAAAGTATTGAATCATTTTTAAGAAATGTTCAACCTAGTGTGTATGGCTTGGTAGAAAATGTTTTAGTAGAGCACAAATCATTCAAAATGAATTTTGAACTCTTTGGACTATATGTAAAAACTGGGAGTGAAGGTGAAATTACGGATATCAAATCTTTTAATACAAAAAAACATAATTGTTAGTGAATCAACTAATGTATGTCTACCCCTTATTATTCCCGTTTTCCAACAGGGTCGGGGATGAGATGCGATGGAAGTCTTTGTGGCGATGATTTTTACGGCCGGATGCCCTTCCTGACGCCAACCTCACGAGAGGAGTTAATGAGAGATGAAATGAATGATGGTGAATGAAACTGGGCAAGGATGTGGGAGGAAGCGGCCGTGGCCTGTCAGAAGGTACCGTCCCAGCATTTTCCTGGTGTTGAAAATGGGAAACCACGGAAAACCATTTCAAGGACGGTCGACGGTGGGGCTCGAACCCACGCGTCTACCGAGTCAGCAGAGAGCTTGGCCCCATGACCTAATGCTGAGCTATAGCCAGCGCAGCCACTACTGTCGGTAGTGAATCAACTAATATCAGTGATATATACCAAAATATTTCAAGTGCTATCATTGTAAAGAGTGAAGAGTTCCAGGAAAGGGAGTCAGGCTGGGCGTTGGTTGAAGTACTTTATTTAGAAACCAACATGAATAAATATAACCCCCTTCGAGCATCATCATATATTGATTTACCTGTATGGATCAAACGGAAGAAAGCATGTGTAAACATTTTGAATAGTGATCAATCATGTTTTGCGTGTGCTGTAACCTCAGCTCTCTATCCAGCAGTAGAGAATATGGATAGATCATTATCCTATCCTCACTATTCCTCAGTGGTAGATATAGAAGAAATGGAATTTCCATTTGAAATAAAAGACATTAAACGTTTCGAAGGGCTGAACAATTAAGTATTAATGTGTGTGGAATTGAAAAGAAGAGTATAGTAGGTCCTCTATATTATACTCAACAAAAGGATGCTCGTGTAAATTTACTGTACATAACCGAAGGTGAAAATGCTCACTATTGTTGGATAAAACATTTCAGTAGACTTGTTAGTAGTCAGCTATCAAAATGTGATGGTAAAAAGTGGTTGTGTGATGGCCGTTTGTTATATTTTAGAAAAGAGGATCAACTAACTCAACATCAAAAATGGGGATGTAATCATGTTTGTACGATATTACCGATTCCTAAAAATAACCTTCTGAAATTTAAGGACTTTGAGAAGCAGCTTCGAGTACCATTTGTTATATATGCAGACTTTGAGTCTTTGCTAAAACCGTTTAATACATGTTCATCGACTCCAACCAAACCTTTTACCACTCTCGTTCGTGAACCTTTTAGCTTTGCATATTATATTAAATGTAGCTAGGATGACTCTTTAAATAAGTTTGAACTCTATAGAGGGCCGGATGCACCTAAAGTTTTTATGGAAAGACTTGAAAAAGATGCCATCCGTATATCCTCTATTTTAAATAATATCATTCCAATGGAGCCACTAACATCAACACAGCAAATGAGTTTTGAATCTAAAACTAATTGTTTTATATGTGGTGAATATTTATATACAGATCGGGTACACGATCATGACCATTTAACAGGAAAATATCGTGGTGCTGCTCACCAAGGATGTAATTTAAAGTATAGAGTAAATTAATTCCAGTCATTCTACATAACGATAGCAAATATGATAACCACTTTATCGTTAAAGAATTTGGAGCTTCAGATGTGAAAATTGATGTGATTGCAAATAATAAGGAACAAAACATATCGTTCACAAAATACATCAAAACTGACACACACACAAAAAAAAAAAGATAAATCTGCGATTTTTAGATTCATTCCGCTTTATGCCAAGTAGTCTTGATAAGCTTGCTAGTAATTTAAAATCAGATCAGTTTCATGAAATTCAACGTGTCTTTCCTAAAAAAGATGATTTTAATTTGATTCGTCAAAAGGGTATATTCCCTTATGAATATATTAACTGTGTGGAACGTCTTGAGGAGTGTTCTTTACCGCCAACAGATGCAGTTTACAGTTCCTTAAACACAAGTCATATTAGTGATCAGGAATATTTACATGCACAACGTGTATGGACACAGTTTAACATTCATACTTTAGGTGCATTTTCAGACATATATTTGAAGACAGTCTATTGCTTTTTATTTCGGCTACTAAATCTGGTTTTCCATATAGTTCTCTGATCTCTCTATTGTTTCTGATTCGCCAAAATCCACTATCATTCACTGGCCCATATATCTTCCTACGTATCTTCCTAATAACTCCTCATCCCCTTGCGTCATAGTCCATGCCTCTGAACCATAGGTCTCCACCGGTCTCAGTACTGTGCGATAGATAATTTCAGATTCCTACTTAGGCTTCTCGTATGGAATACCTTGCCTAACGCATAGTAACTCCTGTTACCAGCTGCAATCCTGGTATATATTACTTCTCTTATGTTGTTATTTTCTGTTACTATTGACCCAAGATATTTGAATTCCTTGCATTGTTCATATTCATTGCCATTTAAATGCACTTTTGTCGTGTCACTGTATTTTCTCCTGGATGCCAGCATGTACTTGGTCATTGACTGGTTTATATTTAGCCCCATCTCAGCGCCATACTTTTCTAACTTTCCAGTTTTCTTTCAAGATCCCCCTTCC
The DNA here is from genome assembly GCA_946902985.2 of Meconema thalassinum. Lineage (NCBI taxonomy): Eukaryota > Metazoa > Arthropoda > Insecta > Orthoptera > Tettigoniidae > Meconema > Meconema thalassinum. The sequence goes on from OX336388.2 coordinate 1,218,620,020, forward strand.
TCCTAGCCAATATGTCAATATCATCTGCATATGCGAGATCTTGCGTCACTCGGTTCAATAATGTTCCTCCTGGGTTGCAATCTTGTGTCATTCGTATGACTTTCTCCAAGGCAATATTGAATAGGAGCGTAGAGATTTCATCACCCTGACGTAATCCCTGATTAACCTCAAAGGTCTTTGATAATATACCTTCCACCTTCACTTTACACCTGGTTTTGGTTAATGTCATTTGTATCAGTCTTATAAGTTTAGCAGGTACTCATGCCTCTTGCATTGCCTTCCATAACTGATCTCTCCTGATGTTGTCATATGCTTGTTTAAAATCTATGAACAGCTGATGTACATCAATATTACACTCATAGCATTTCTCCAGAATCCGCCTAATAGTAAAGATCTGGTCAGTAGTGGACCTGTTATTTCTGAAACCACACTGGTAATCCCCTAAATATGCTTCCACGTAGGTTCTCAGCCTTCCTGCAATGATCTTTGCTAATACCTTATAGACAATACTGAGCAGTGCTATTCCTCTTCGGTCTAGCTGTATGCCTCTCACCAAGGCGGTCCGGGTTCGATTCCCGGTCAATGCATGTGAGATTTTCGAAGTGAAATGCCATGTCCTGTGGTTCGGATTCCACGTAAAAAGGAGGTCCCGTGGCTCATGATCTCGAGATTAACGGTCACGTTAAACTACAAGCTTGCTTTGCTTGCTTTTGCTATTCCTCTTTAATTTCCACAATCTGCTTTGTCATGTTTCTTGTGAATGGGACAGAGTATTGCCGTATTCCATTCCTCTGGCATGTCTTCTTTGTTCCACAATAAGTTCATGTAAATTCCTTGCTAGTTTATCGCCGCCATGCTTGAGCATCTTAGCTGTGATGTTATCTTCCCCTGGAGCTTTGTTGTTTCTGAGTGTTTTAACAGAATTTTTAACTTCCTCCAGTGTGGGTTCAGCGATTGACTCCAGGTTCGCCTCTTCTCCATCTTGTTCTTGTCCTGCCTCTTCTACATCTCCATCCTCAGCAATATTTTCGCTTTCCCCATCTGAATTCAGTAGTTCACTGAAGTACTCCACCCATCTATCTAGGATCTGATTTCTACTACCAATGAGATTTCCTTTCTTATCTTTACAAAAGCTTTCCTTAGGTTGAAATCCTTTCTTGATGACTTTAACCCTAATGTAGAATGATCTTGTGTCTTACACAGTATTCCTCTCTTCTAAGTCTTTGATCCACTGCTTTTCATAATTCCTCTTTTTTCCTCTGCATTCTTTGTTTGCTTCCTTTCTCTTCTGTTGATATACCTCTACATTTCTTCTTGTTCTTCTCTCTAACATTCTTTTTCTTGCCTCGTTTCTTTCTTCAATCTTCTTCATGCATTCATCATCGAACCATCCCTGTCTCTTTGTTTGCTTCCTTTTACCCAATACATTTTCAGCTGCCTCATGTATTATTCCTTTCACAACTGACCACCTTTCTTCAATACTTTTCTCTGTCCAATCATCAACCGTATTGAGTCTATGGGTCATAACTTTTTGATATAACTCTTTTGTGCTTTCCTCATTTCTTAACTTCACATCATCAAATCGAGGTGTAATAGCTTTCTTGGTCTCTCTGTAGCTAGCTATCCTTTGTCTATATTTAATTCTTACTAAGTAGTGGTCACTGTCTCCATCAGCTCCTCGACAGCTATCCACTTCCAGAATATCCGAAGCCTGCCGTCTGTCTATGAGGACATGGTCGATCTGGTTTTTGGTGACCCCATCGGGTGAGCACCAGGTAACGTTCTTTATATCTTTCCTTTTCATCCAGGTACTTTTAATGATCATGTTATTGCTCATTGCAAAATCGATTTTCCTGATACCATTATCATTCGAGACCTCATGTAGGCTCTCTCTTCCCGCTGTTCTCCTGATAGCACTTTCTCTTCTCACTTGAGCATTGAAGTCCCCCATAATCACCTTCACATCATGCTTTGCCACCTGTGTTAATTCCTGTTCCAACTGTTCATAAAAGGTATCCTTTTCTACCTGCTCTGCCTCTTCTGTTGGTGCATATGTACATATAAGGGATATGTTCAAGAAGCTAGCTCTCATTCGCAGTACACACAATCTTTCATTAACAGGTTTAAAATTCAATATAGCAGCCTTATGAACTCTATCAATAATGAATCCCGTGCCTCCATATCCTCTATCTTCACAGCTATAAAACAGGGTGTGGTTCCCAGTTGTCAATATTCCACTTCCTTTCCACTTAAGCTCTTGGATCGCAGCTACCTTATATTTCTTCAGTTCCTGTTTCAAGTTCTGTAATGCTCCAGGCTTCCCCAGTGTTCTCACATTCCAAGTAGCTAGATACATGTACCGTTTCCATTGTCAAGGTCGTTTTAGGTAGATTTCATTAGAAAGCTAACTATTGCAATGGGTACCATGTTTCGACTTCCGGAAAATTTCGACATATCTTCCCGTTTCACATCCCCCAGACCCCAAAACCACCGTCAGTTCAAAAGTTTATAAATAATTTATGTATATATGTATCTATCTATCTATCTATCTATCTATATATATATATCAGTTTCTTGTGGACACGATAACTGCCGCAATTTTGCACCAATCACTTTGAATTTTTTACATAATATGTATCCCTATAAAATCTCGGTCGAGTTCGTTAATGGGCAAAATCGGTCGAAGGGGTGAAAATGGGGAGCTTTTTCGAAAAAGTGAAATTTCGCAATAACTCTTTTAATACGTGAAATATCGAATCCATTCAAAGTTCATAATATGTGTCGGATAAGTGCCAAAAATTTATGTCAAATAAGTTTTTTGATAGCACCAACCATTGACCAAAGGGGTGGAAGAAAGTGGGTTTTTCGGGAAACATTAATCATATCTCTCTTAATAGGCACAATATCAAAACCGTACAAAATGGAAAATATTCCCCTAATAATTACCTAAAACTTTTGTCTGAAAGAATTTTTGATATGACCCACCATTACGCCAAGGGATGAGAAAAATGATTTCGGAATTTAAAAAAATGCCAAGTGCCATCAGAGGTTACCATAACAACGCTTTTAAATTGATAAGGGATGATCTATCAGAGGTTGCCAAGACAACGCCATTGACGAGATCACATTCATTTTTAGCCTACTTTTCACACTTTTCAAAAATGAGGAAAAAGTAGACTTATAAGATACAAGCTGACCCGGCAGACGTTGTCCTGCCAATCAAAGAAAATGTTGTAACTTAGTTTCTTGAAGTGCTTTTGGATACACATTTTTTTTTTCAATTTCTGTTAACTGCCTCTAAACTATCGTGAATTGAATTAACTAATTTAGAAACATTCGTTGGAGCGTGCACAACAACTCTCCAAAGTTTCATCGCAAACGGATGGATGGCATTTAACGCATACGGGATTTGGTTTAAATGATTCGTGCGCTGTCACTCATTTGTTGAATATACTCGTGCTCTACCAACTGTGAAATGGATTTACTAAGTTAGAAAGCTTCATGTAAGTGTACACAACAACTCATCAAAGTTTCATCGCAATCGATGAATAGTATATGAACGCATACAGGATTTTGTTGGAACGCTTCGCGCGTCGTCACTCATTTGTTACATCTACTCGTGCGCTACCAATATTGTAAAATGGATTTACCAAGTTGAACATCTTCCCTGGCGTGTACACAACAACTCATCAAAGTTTCATCGGAATCGGATGAATGACATATGAACGCATAAGTGATTTTCTTTAAACGATTCGCGTGCCGTCACTTATTTGTTGAATGTACTCATGCGCTACCTATTGTAAAATAGATTTACTAAGCATGAAATCTTCTCTGGCGTGTACTCAATGATTCACCAAGGTTTGATCGCAATCGGATGAATGATATATGACCGCATACGGGACATTTTGGAAACGATTCGCGCGCTGTCCTTAATTGTTGAATCAACTCGTGCGCTACTGGATTTACTAAGACAGAAACATTCCCTGGAGTGTACACAACAATTCACCAAAGTTTCATTGCAATCGGATAAATGGTATATGCACGCATACGGTACTTTGTTGAAATGATTCGCGTGCCGTCACACATTTGTTGAATCTACTCGTGCGCTACCTATTGTAAAATGATTTATTAAGCCACAAACCTTCCGTAGGGTGTACACATAATCTCACCCAAGTTTCATCGTAATCGGACGAATGGTATTTGAACGCATACGGGACCTTATTGAAACGCTTCGCGCGTCGTCGCTCATTTGTTGAATCTACTCGTGCGAAACCTCCTGTGAAATGGATTTACTAAGTTAGAAACCCTCACGTAGGTGTACACAACATCTCACCCAAGTTTCATTGCAATCGGATGAATGGTATATGAACGCATACGGGACTTAAATCAAAAGTTCGCGCGTCGTTGCCCATTTGTTGAATCTACTCGTGAGCTACCTATTGTAAAATGGATTTACTAAGTTATAAACTCTCACGTAAGTGTACACAACATCTCACCCAAGTTTCATCGCTATCGGACGAATGGTATTTGAACGCATACGGGACTTTGTTGAAACGCTTCGCACGTCGCCGCTCATTTGTTGAATCTACTCGTGCGCAACTTCCTGTGAAATGGATTACTAAGTTAGAAGCCTTCACTTAAGTGTACACAACAACTCATCAAAGTTTCATCTCAATCTATGAATGGAATATAAACTTATATGGGACTTGGTTGAAACGCTTCGCGCGTCGTCACTCATTTGTTGAATCTAGTCGTGCGCTACCTAATGTGAAATTGATTTACTAAGCCAGAATCCTTCCCTGGAGTGTACACAACATCTCACCCAAGTTTCATCGCTATCGGACGAATGGTATTTGAAAGCACACGGGATCTGTTTGAAACGCTTCGCGCGTCATCGCTCATTTGTTGAATCTATTCGTGCGCTTTCGATTGTAAAATGGATTTACTAAGCCAAACACCTTCCCTGGAGCTCACTCAACATATCACCCAAGTTTCATGGCAATCGGATGAATGGTATATGAACGCATACGGGACTTTGAAACGCTCTAACGTGCGGAGACAAACAGTAGAATTCGACATCACTGCCACCTTTGGTATAAAACACAACTTTTCGCCACGGGCGGAGTGTATATAGTGGCGGTAGTTGCACAGGTTGCGACCAGGTGGCTCTAACGTGCGGAGACAAACCGTCCAAAGACATCAGCTTTCACCAAGGCCAAGGTTAGTGGTTTCCATGACAACTGTTTTTGACTGTATATTGTGGTTCTAAAATTGTGTGTAAATTGCGGTTCTAAAATTGTGTTAATTCCACCTACCGGGTCAGATTGTGAATCTAAACCATACATGGACCCACCCTAATATACATACCAAATTCCATCAAAATCGGTTCAGTCGTTTAGGAGGAGTTCAGTCACATACACACGTGTCGAAGAATTATATATATAAAGAATATATCCGGGAAAATGTGTCTGTCCTTCTGACTGTCTGTCTGTCTGTCTGTCTGTCCTTCTGTCTGTCTGGCTGTGTGTGTGTGTGTGTGTGTGTGTGTCCCCCGCCCTCTATCAACTCCTAAACGGCTGCAGCAATCGAAACAAAATTTAGTATGAGTAAAGATGTATACCGGAATATCTCAGGCCCATATTTGAAAAAGATGCCAGTGCTACCAACTGCTAAATAAACGCACTAGAAATTTGAGCTCCATGTTGGATATCTTGGAAGGTATACATGGGAGCTATTCTAAAATTGGCACACATGTAGATAATACTATTTCAGATTAATTTCCAGGTGGCCATACATGACAGCGTTGCCAAAATAATTTTAAGCCTTCTGATAAGTCCAATTTTTAAATGCATATAACTTCTACACTATCAATTGGATTGCAACCAAATTTTGTATGTAATATGTGTACATAAACATATATGACTGAGTGTATTCTTAAGAGCCACCAGGGCTGCCAACTGTTAATAATTGCTCTCTATTTTGTATCCAAATATATCAGAAAGTATGCAAGCCGACAGCTTTAAACTATGCACACGTAAATTATCCGACATTTTACATTAATTTGGAGTAACTTATATACGTCAGTTCTACCAACATGATTCTAAGCCTGCTGATAGGACCAATTTTTAAATACACGTAACTTCTATACCAACAAATGGATTTCATCCAAAATTTGCACAAAAATATATAATATTTCAGATTATTTCTGACCAGCACTCGCATGACATTATTGCCAACATGCTTTTACGTGTACTAATAGATCCAATGTCTAAATCCATGTAACGTCCTTTGGACTTCAACCACATTTTGTATTCTGTACCTTAGGAGATGGAAGTAAGAATATATTCAGTCACCAGAGCTGCCAACTGTATTGCTCTATTAGGCTACATTATGCCTAGTATACCTTATTTCGAACTAATTAAGACATTTCGATATTACCCACTTAATTTCGTCATTATTCTAGATAGGTTCATATACTGTAGATTAATCTATGGCATGAATCTTAATTTTAAGAAAAGTAGGCTCTTTAGTTCGTCAAGGAACTTCTTGTTCCATCTGACTATGAGGGAAGCGGCTAACTGGTAGCATGCTGAACTTCTATGCCCAAGGTGCTGGTTCAAAGCCGGCCAAAGTCGCTGGATTTTCTAAGAGCGCTAAAAATCCGTCAGCATGCTTTCCTTCGGAGGGGAAGTTACAACATTCGTGGCAAGTTGCTGGTTGCGGTGGCATCTAGCAGCCAAGTTCACAGCTAGGTGTCGTTGACGTTAGTATTTGGTACAAAATTAGGTACTACTACTTAAAATTGACCGTCTGCAGACCTTACCTGAATTACAGACTAATACAGTCATCACAAATAACACCGTTTATCAGACAGATTCTACACACACCCAATGTACACGGGGTTACATGACCACCTTGTCGCAGCCCCTAAACTGAGGAACCAACCAACATCTCTGCGGGAGATAAAATTTTGCGTGAAGAAGTAACAGACTGTTAGATAGTTACACATTAGTTCCAAACCTTGCATAAGGACAGTGTGATCACAAGTATAAAAATTCATCCCAAATGACAAGGTTACCATCCCCATAAGACAGTAAAATGTTAAAAGTATGCATAGAAAGACGAAAAAATGTTAACTAACCTCCAATTGTAAAATACTTTCTCGCAATAAATGAGGTCTGATCCTCCTACGAAAACCTGCATATTTTGCCTATTATAGCCTATCCCCTAGTTTGCCTGGTGAAATCTACCTCCGCCTTCCGGAGTGCCGAGAGGAATTTTTTGAATTGAATCCGTCCGGCTTTGTTTGTCCTTTGGTTCAGTAATAATTGCTTTTTTACGGGGTAGGGTTGTTAATCCCATTCCCAACCCCCAACCTGGAGGGCCAGGGTACTGCTCTTAGTCTGGTTCATCACTTTAGACCTGTCCAGCTTGGGTGGCCCTACCAGGAGCTTAAGCTTCCGCTGGCATAGCTCTGAAGATCATTTGAGCTCGCAAGCCCCCAAAATACCTGGCAACCCAGCTTGCCTTCTTCAAGGTGGCAGTATCGGCGGGGGGGGGGGGCTCATTTATCAGTGAATAATATTAATACATGTATTTTTTACAAGACCAGTGTTATACAGGGTGATTCAAAATACTTTTACAAACTTTGGGGATGGTTCCTTACGCCAAAACAAGAAAAAAAAGTTCATATAAACATATGTCCCAAAATCAGTTGTTTTCCCATTATTCATTTATTAATGAAAATTTATGTTACGATCAACAACTTTCCAGGTCAACCAAACAACTGCATTTAACTATGCACTCATTCATAGAAGGCTTTGACTGTATCCTACGTAGATGGTGATGTGTTGTGATGGAGACTTGTTTACGTTTTTTCATTTAAGTCATTTGTGTACATGTAGGAAGTTAACTGAAAGTGTACCTAGTAATTTGTCTTTTAACGTTTCAATTGAGTACATCTTACAGTGATAGTGTTCTTGTCATCCATGGCAGGGTATTCAGAGCCGAGATACATGATTTTTATATACGGGCGTGAATGGTAATGGACGCTATACGGCTGTATCAGAGGTTGTTTCCAGAAATTAGTCTCATTGTTCGAGATTCACTGGCCGGCATCTACCATGACAGATGGATAGGTAGAGGAGGACCAGTTCCATGGCCTGCATGTTCCCCCGACCTCAATCCCTCTGATTTTTATCCCTGGTGGCACCTTAAATAATTGGTATATGCAGCAGACAACCCAGATGAAGAAACTGTTCATCGACGTGTCATGGAAGCTAGCAAAACCATTCGACACTGTCACGGAGTATTTGAAGGTTTGCGATAGTCCATGATTCGGCGAGTGCATGCTTGTCTAGACGCAAGCGGGCATTTCGAGTATTTGATATGAGTACATGTGTTAGCACTCCCAAACAGGCTGTCAATTAATGTGTCACTTTAAAATGTTCTTTCATTAATAAATCGAAAACGAAGAATTTTTGGACATGTGCATAAATGAACTTTCTTTCTTGTTTTGGTGTAAGGAACCCTTCCCCAAAGTTTGTAAAAGTATTTTTGAATCACCCTGTATATATCATATTGGGCAAAAAGTGATGTTTGACTGAAAAGCATAAATTGACAGACATAATAAAATGGGAAGTCATGGAAAACTATTTCAAATGTAAAGTTTGGAAGCAATTTTTCCAGTGTCGCCTGTACAAATTAGCAGTCGGTCAACACATATTTGCCCAATATGACTGGGTAGGGGAAAATTTACAAAAATATATCCTAAATTGCCCATTTAACAGTTTTTTTTTCAGAAGAGCTTTTTGGGCAAATTTTTGTTGACCGACTAAAGAGTTACAACTGATGGGTGGGATGCACGAGACATGTGGGTTGCCTACTTTTACTCCTGCAAATTGACGCCATCTATGCGCCGTACTCAGAAACAGCCTGTCCGCCATCTTGTTGTAAAGGTCAATTGGTAAACAATAGGGAGGTACTTGCATTTTGTGTGATAAAACGTAGAAAGTAGCCATTTTCATCGTTGCATTCGGGATGGTATGCCTGTAATGGTATTCCTTACTTTAATCTCGCTCCACTCGTTGGGCGTTATTTGTAATGGTTATTTGAACTTGATAATGTTAATATGAAAAGCGCTCCTCTGTTGGGGCGTTATTAGCAATGGTTAATAATTAAATAGTCACCCACTTTTGGATGATCAAAATTAAACATTTAATTGTGTATTACTTTAATAATGTCTTTGTATTGTTGTCAGCATCATTAAAAAAGTAAATAATGTGTAGTATCTGTAGCCAGCGCCAGATCATTCATATCATGATCAAAATAATATATTAAACCTCGGTTAAACAGAGGTAGAGCAACGAAATTCCTTTCTCCAGTCGTAGTGAAACTTTAAGTAATCTAACCTTATGCTATTTAGCTTAGGAGTGTGTGGTGGCCTTATAGTAATTTCTAGCTACTGAAGGAAACCAGTCAAACATTTGAATATGAAAATGAATTTAATATATAAAAACAACAAGTACAAATAAAAAATACTAAAGATAATAATAATAATAATAAATTTAAATAGAGAATCTACTGATTTTACATTTATTATGGAACTTGATTGGAAATTGGAGTGTACTGAGTTAATTGAATAAAATATCTTGAATTTAATAAGCATGATAGCTTCCTGATTTGACTGGAGTAAAACTGTTTATATCGCTCACCGCATTGAAGATCAATGTTGATGGGTTGTTGCGTAGAGTGTTCATGATGACCCTGATCTTCCTCAACGTAATGAATTGACAAATTATATGTGGATGGCGGAATAAATTCCATAAATCATCCCTGTGACAATGGCCTCAAACACAACCATTACACAGTTTGATGAGACTGATTGTCTTATCACATTCACATACTTAAATAGTCAACTGTATAATTTAGCACTGCGTTGCAGATGAATGTTAATTTCTATCACATTTCGCTGCACGTTCCACCTCTCTGCTCCTCCAATTCCATTCAGCACCATTCCCTCTTCTCCCAGCAATTCAATAATAATAATCAGCTGGGCACCCGTCATATATATATATGGTTCCCAGGTACTCCACGTGTCCATCCCCACTTCTGCAGTCGCTAGGCAATTTTGCACGCCTTTCAAATATCAATAATGACAAGTCTCCATTGTAACATTTCTCGGGAGGTCCAGCCTACCTGTCGTATTTATGATGTTCCAAAGGACTGCACGTCTTCCCTACTCTCCTCGTTCACAAGTCCAGTATTGTTAAAGGCGAGTCTCCATAGAATCCCTTCCTAGTAAGATATTTTAGTTTACTGGTAGAATTCTTGAAGTGAAAGACATTAGTGTCTATTCATGTCCCTTTCCAAGAAGCAGTTGATGGGATAACTTTCAGCGAAACACTCCTCTTCTTCTCTTGTTCATAGATTCCTTAGAATAATTACTCAGTCACACCCCTAAGTTATTTCAAATATAAAGAGTAAAGCTCCAAGTCCTTTCAATTCCCACAATATTCTACATTATCGCATAATAATAGATATAAACATATTAGTTAACATAGATAATTAATTAAAGGTAAGATGTAAAATTAAAAATTATTGATAATAATAATAATAATAATAATAATAATAATAAAATGTATAAGATTACTTATTTCTGGTCACAAATTGGGACCCATCACATTCGCCCCAGAGGATTAAGGTATATGTCAACAATCATATCACCATAATTCTCTTCAACACATGTACAAATATCAAATGTTATACCCTTCAAAGAAATTACAAACATCAACAAATTATACCCTTCAAGTTTTACATTATTTTTTTTAAATGTCATCATAGTCTTTCAACTGTTCATAATGTCTCTTTCTTCCTTCTTTACATAATTAACGCGACCTGTAAATAATATACATCAAAATGCCCTTCACTTTTATATTCTTGTTCTGGATAAAAGTCATCGTTGCACTTATGTATATTTGGGTGACTTAACCTTTGCTTTTTATATCTTGAGGACCTAGAATTCAGTTTTCAGCCTGGTGTCGAACTGAACACACTATGGCCAGTTTGTGGGACTGCCAACTGATCAATTCACTTAATCACTTCACAACACTTGGTATGTGATGCGAATACCCAGCTCTACTCAAGTCTCTCAGGATATATAAGTATCTAGTGACACAGGGATATTATAGAAAATTATGAAACTTTAGTAGCTTATATTACCTAAGGCAACGTCGCTCAGTGCAAATGCAGTGCGCTAATTTACCCCACATATATAGTATATAATTATATATATCACACTCAAATACACAAGCCTATAGTCGACAAAATACTCTTTATATTTCCTCTGTGCTCTCCAAGACACAATATCATAGGTTGGTGCATCCCCTCGCCATTACCCTCTCGTTCAGACCACAATCATTCACTTAATATTAAGCGACTTTCCTTACTTACCATCAGCTACACTTCTTATTACTCATGATACTTATTTCCTTAAGAATCTCACATTATAAGTACCGTATAATCTTTTTCCTGCATCTTCTGATTACTCACCTTTTTAACCTTAGTTACTCACCTTTTTAACCGTTGTTACTCCCCTTATTTCTCACAATTGCACTCCATTCTACTCAAGATTACACATCTTAATCACCTGTAGATACTCACCTTATTTCTCAAAATTATACTCCATTCTACTCACGATTACACATCTTAATCACCTGTACTTACTCACCTTATTTCTCAAAAGTATCTTTCACTCGCGGAATCCATATTTACTCACCTTATTTCTCAAAATTACCTTTCTTTCGCGGAATCCGTATTTACTCACCTTATTTCTCAAAATTACACTTCTTTCTACTCAAGATTACCTTTGTTTCGCGGAATCCGTATTTACTCACCTTATTTCTCAAAATTACACTTCTTTCTACTCAGGATTACGTTTCTTTCGCGGAATCCGTATGACCAATAAAAATTAATTTCTCCACTACAAAAAATGACTTACATTTAAATCCTAGCTACTGAAATATTAACTGTTCACAAAATCTGCCTAATTAAATTACGGCATCAAAATATAGCTTTACTTTCCTTTCTGACTTGGGAACTATCCTTAACGAATGTATATAATCTGGGTTAATCTAGGGTTCTATAATTTTATCCTGCAACATGCTTTCAATCTGCCTACTCACAGCTTCCTGAATTTTTAAGGCATGGGGTAGCGATGGTCTACAAAAATACTGCGATCATGTACATTTAATGAATGTTCGTAGCAATTAGCTAATCCAATTAGGTTCTCAATAAATACTAATTCTCTTACCACACCTTCATCCATTGATCCACTTGATCAGTCTCTAACTCACTCTGTAATGCAGCCTCACGCAAGGTATCCTCTAGATAATCCTTCGTTATCATACTGCCTAAAATGTAAAAAACAAGGTTACCTCTCAAGAGATACCCCAACAATCTCACCAATAACCTCACTACAAATATAGACTCCTTAAGTCGTTAATACCTCCTCAATCATACATACTGTATATTCTTAGAACCACCATTTAACTCTCTTGAATTATTAAATGAAATGATCACATCTTCATCTATCCATCTGAATTTAACATTACCCTCCTTATGACATAGCTGGACAGAATGTTGCGACATCCACTCAGAACGCATAATTAATGAATATACTAGATTTGGAATCAATAAACATACCTGTGTTTCAATCTTACCTCCTTTTACAATTTCTACAACCACTTGTTTAGAAATTATGGGGGATTTCTTTCCCACCGCAGTTAACACAAAAGTAGTTCTAATAGGAATTTCCTCAATTTTAATACCATGTTCCTTCCTATTATTGTAAAATGCTGCACTGATGCAGAAAACCTGACAGCCACTATCAAAAAGTGTATCAATACACGCCCCTAACACATGTAATTTATCGACTGAGTAAAAAATTAATAACGGTAGGTTCTTTAGATACCTCCATAAATTCACTTAATAAATCATCACGGATGTTTAGGTTTATACGGTTCGCTCAAAATAGTAATACCGAATTACATAACTACTCTATCTGGCATTTTTAAGTTCTTATCACCTTCTTCTTCGCTTCTATATTTATTTATAGTTATACTTTCTTCCTTCCTCATAACAATTGTTTCTTCCTCCGTATTATATTTATTAATAGTAACACTGTATTTCGCCTCTCCGCCTATCACTTCCCCTATTCTAGCTTCTATGGCACCGCCACAGCACCTCATAATCTTTCTCTCTCTCTTTCATCCCAGTTTCCCTTTCCTCTATCAACTTAATCCTTTTCTCTTTCATTTTACTTCTAAAAGTTCTTCCTGCATCCCTTCCCTCAATTTCTCCACTATCTCTCTCCACCATTTCCTCTAACATCGTGCTTTGCTTGTGCTTTTTTCTATTCTTCATATTCCTTATCTCAGTATTCTGATTTTCCTGTTCAATAATTATGTCTTTTTCTATTAATTCATTTCTTAATATCTTCTGTCTCTCATCTTTCTTACTACGTTCTATAATCTCTTCTACAGGTACCCTGCTTTCAGCTATCATTTCCGCTACCTCCACTGACTGCTCTCCCTCATCTAAGCTACATTCACCTATGTCTGTCCTACTTTCACCTACACTCGTCTCTAAATACTGCACATCTACTTCACAATCCTCTATCGTATCTATCAACTCTACTATGCTTTCCCCTACTATCTTCGCTAACTGCTCTTCCTCATCTAAGCTAATTTCACCTATGTCTGTCCGACTTTCACCTACACTCGTCTCTAAATACTGTACATCTACTTCACAATCCTCTATCGTCTCTAACAACTCTACTATGCTTTCGCCTACTATCTTCGCTAACTGCTTTTCCTCATCCAAGCCAATTTCGCATCTTCTCTCCCTCATCCGCTTGTAAAGTTCTCTAACTGAGTACTCCATCCACTCCTGATTTTCCTTTCTTTCTTTCTTTCTCTCTTATCTTTCTCATCTCCCTCAAGATATCATCTAATGATATTTCAGGGACCTCTAAAGACTTCTGTTTCTCATCCGCCATCTCGAAGTACCCCGTATAAAATTTACCGTTCCAAAATTCACTTCACTTTCCCCCAAAATCAATCACCGACAATGCACTAATTCACTTCACTTTCCCCAATATCACTGACAATTTGCACCGAATTTTCACTCACTCCTTCCGTAAATATCGTTAGGTTTTCGAGCCGCTCAGTTGGGGGCCATTTGTAATGGTATTCCTTACTTTAATCTCGCTCCACTAGTTGGGCATTATTTGTAATGGTTATTTGAACTTGATAATGTTAATATGAAAAGCGCTCCTCTGTTGGGGCGTTATTAGCAATGGTTAATAATTAAATAGTCGCCCACTTTTGGGTGATCAAAATTAAACATTTAATTGTGTATTACTTCAATAATGTCTTTGTATTGTTGTCAGCATCATTAAAAAATTAAATAATGTGTAGTATCTGTAGCCAGCGCCAGATCATTCATATCATGATCAAAATAATATATTAAACCTCGGTTAAACAGAGGTAGAGCAACGAAATTCCTTTCTCCAGTCGTAGTGAAACTTTACGTAATCTAACCTTACGCTATTTAGTTTAGGAGTATGTGGTGGCCTAATAGTAATTTCTAGCTACTAAAGGAAACCAGTCGAACATTTGAATATGAAAATGAATTTAATATATAAAAACAACAAGTGCAAAAAAGAATAAAATACTAAATATAATAATAATAATAATAATAATAATAATAAATTAAATTAGCGAATCTACTGATTTTACATTTATTATGGGACTTGATTGGAAATTGGAGTATACCGATTTAATTGAATAAAATATCTTGAATTTAATAAGCATGATAGCTTCCTGATTTGACTGGAGTAAAACTGTTTATATCGCTCACCGCATTGAAGATCAATGTTGATGGGTTGTTGCGTAGAGAGTTCATGATGACACTGATTTTCCTCAACGTAATGAATTGACGAGGTGCCTAGAATCAAAACCCTCCAAATCCATTCCTTCACTTTTTTGGCAAAGTGGCAAAAACTGTCACAAACGAACCAATACCCAAAAAGAAATACTCTTTTCACTAAAAAATGAATTAATTATTTTTAAAAACAGTGACGAAGTACGAAGCTGATCCCCGAAATAGTTAAAAATGTATGTACAAAAATATAAAGCAATAATTGGTAAGCTTTATTAAGAAATTAATATTATGAATGTAAGTTATCTAAATATAGGTTATGAAATTTAAAAAATCATATAATTGTTGTGTTTTGTTGTTTTAAGGGGAGGTTTTTGTGTTTCATTAGAATAAACAGAAAAAGAACAAAACTAATATTACCCATTCAAAATTTGATTGCCGCTGAGCGTGGCTGTGCCAGCGTTTATGTTTATTGTAGCATGAGCTCTGCGGGGCGAAGCGGAGGACACAGCGATGATAGAGTGCAATCTGCACATAGGTCACGCTGCATTGCGTCAGATAAGCGTCACAGGAGCTCATGTCACCATGGACAGTTAAATGTTGACTGGGGGTACTGGAGCTGAGTCATATCCTACTCACGCAACTGTACCTGTCAATGAAGCAGGCTGACGTGTAACACAAATACATAAACAGTAGTTCCCATCTCCACCACCGGCAATCGATTCGTGAAAGGGTAATAATGCACTACATCCCATTAAGGGCCTTATCCCCAGCCATTTGGCCTGCAGATATTGGGGTGACGCATGACCAGCGCATCGGGTCCCCTCGGCCGTTAATCTTGGTTTTCGTGATCGGGGCGCTGCCTCACTGTCAGTTACTAAATTCTCCTCACGAGGCTGAGTGCACCCCGTTCAAGCCCTCATGTCAGTTTCCAAAATCCCTCACGGAGCAGGGAATCGAACCCAGGGCCTCCGGGTGAGAGGCAGGCGCCCTACCCCAACACCACGGGGCCGGCAATACTGTAGCCTACAGTACTGAACAATAATAATAAGGAAAAGCGTCAAATTAAATTCATATTCAATAACTATGGTCCAGGCCCTTAGAGGCAAACCTGTTGTCATTCAACTATTAAATCACATTCTTTACTGGAAGTTATAGCCACACAATTTCTGTTTCTACCTCATCCTCAATAGTAGTTTCTCAATCATCATCATTCTCTTCGTGTTCGCCACGACTTTCCAGATTGCAATAAAACTGCAGCTCTTCATTTTCCCTCCATCTTTCTCAAACATGCTTCGAAAGCAGTCTCGAACCTTCTTTCACTTCTTGTGCCTGAAGGACAATCCCTCTGTTTATGTCTCCTGGCTTTACGTGAGTCTTATCAAAATCAGGTTTCGTTACACGTTTATGTTCGAAAATGTCAGTTCTGTGGAAAACATCACCCAGACCAAAATATTCTTCTTCTTGTTCTTTGTCAAAATTATCCAAAACAAATTATTATTATCAGAAAGTATAACAACATAAACCATTCTAATCACGTCAGGCAGAGGTACATTCACTGACTAATGCACGTAGGTAAAGAGTAAACACTTCGCAAAGTATCATGGAAGGTAAGATGGCGGAACTGGGTACTCCTATTGGCTGATGTGGATGTGGCGGGTTTTGTGACCAAAACTGGCGAAACTGTCGTTGGATTTGGCGGATATTGCAACTAAGCCTCAACTTTGACTTCGTTTTACAGTAGGATGTAGCGGGTTTTGTGACAGAATAATAGTTTTAATGAATTCAGCGCAGCAAAAGCTATATGATACAATGCTTATCTCAATTTTCATAAAATATGGATTTGGCGGGTTTTGATTCTAGGCGCCTCAAATTATATGTGGATGACGGAATAAATTCCATAAATCATCACTGTGACAATGGCCTCAAACACAACCATTACACAGTTTGATGAGACTGATTGTCTTATCACATTCACATACTTAAATAGTCAACTGTATAATTTAGCACTGCATTGCAGATGAATGTTAATTTCTATCACATTTCGCTGCACGTTCCACCCTTCTGCTCGTTCAATTCCATTCAGCACCATTCCCTCTTCTCCCAGCAATTCAATATTAATAATCAGCTGGGCACCCGTCTTATATATATATATATATATATATATATATATATATATATATATATATATATATATGGTTCCCAGGTACAGCACGTGTCCATCCCCACTTCTGCAGTCGCTAGGCAATTTTGCATGCCTTTCAAATATCAATAATGCCAAGTCTCCATTGTAACATTTCTCGGGAGGTCCAGCCTACCTGTCGTATTTATGATGTTCCAAAGGACTGCACGTCTCCCCTACTCTCCACGTTCACAAGTCCAGTATTGTTAACGGCGAGTCTCCATAGAATCCCTTCCTAGTAAGATATTTTGTTTACTGGTAGAATTCTTGAAGCGAAAGACATTAGTGTCTATTCATGTCCCTTTCCAAGAAGCAGTTAATGGGATAACCTTCAGCGAAATACTCCTCTTCCTCTCTTGTTCATAGATTCCTTAGAAAAATTACTCAGTCACACCCCTAAGTTATTTCAAATATAAAGAGTAAAGCTCCAAGTCCTTTCAATTCCCACAAAATTCTACATTATCGCATATTAAGATATAAACATATTAGTTAACATAGATAACTAATAAAAGGTAAGATGTAAAATTTAAAAATATTGATAATAATAATAATAAAATATATAAGATTACATATTTATGGTCACAAATTGGGACCCATCACATGCCGTGCAATTGTTGCTCGTCACATGGGGACCAACAAGGATAGAGCTGATCACAAGGAGGGTATACGTTTCTTCAGCATACAGTCAGTGATAAAGAACCAATGCGAACTCACGAAGAAACTAAGCGAGAGACGCCGAGTACTGTGGCTTTCTCGCATAAATCGGTAAGACCTGAGAGATCGTGGTCATCAGCCCCATGTATTTGGGTGTATGTTGAATTTGTCTGATAAAATGTGTCACTGTGGTAACATCAGAAGTTTCCTGTATGCTGATGACCTTACTCTAGCCACTCAGAGCGCAGATTTTGAATCAGTGGAGAACACCCTCACGAATGTCCTTAAAGATCTTTCCAGATTCTACAACACAAACCAGCTTAAGCCAAACCCCTCAAAGACACAAGTGGGTGCTTTTCATTTGAGAAATAGGGAAGCTACTCGCAAGTTAAAGATCGTTGGTCAGGGGTCGAACTGGAACACTGTGAGACTTCAAAATATCTAGGAGTGACACTCGACAGATCTCTTACTTTCAAGAAGCACTGCATGAACTCCAAGTCGAAAGTTTCTTCCAGGACCAATCTCCTACGCAAACTGGCTGGATCACAGTGGGGTAGTCAACCTGAAACAATCCGAACTTCAGCAATGGCACTATGCTATTCTGCAGCAGAGTATGCTTCTCCTGTTTGGTATAATTCAACACATGCCAAACAGGTGGATGTAGCTCTCAACGATACCTGCAGGATTATAACAGGTTGCTTGAAATCAACTCCAGTCGAATGGCTTTATCTCCTCGCAGGAATAGCACCACCCCCTGTTCGAAGAGAAATAGCTGCGAACAAGGAACGAAAGACAGTGGAGCATGAAAGAACTCATCCTCTAAATGGACACGAACCGCAACCGCAACGACTGAAGTCGAGGAAGAATTTCCTTGGAATATCAAAGGAACTTAGAACCACTGCTGAAAAAGCTAGGTTGCAAATGTGGAGGGCTACGACCAACCTTCCCCCTGGTTGGGAAAATGTTTCTGAAACTCTACCTCCTGGCTATGACGAGGAATTGACGACTTGAAAGTCCCTGAATAGACTGCGCTCTAGAGTAGGCAGATCAAAGGTTAATATGGAAAGATTGGGTTACATTGACCAGGATGACATTCAATATGATTGTGGAGAAGACCACACTGTTCAGCATATGACTGAGTGTCGACTGTGCCCAGTATCCTGCATGGAAGAAGATCTTCGTCGGGGAACTCAGAGTGCACTGGAAGTGGCCAAGTTTTGGGCAAAGATAATATAATAACTGTGTTATATGTTTATAATGTATGTTTCTGATACGATAATAATAATACTGTGGTAACTTCAGTAATGTGCAGTTAGATTCCCTCCTCAGCATTCCTGGAAGCAGGACGAGTGTTCGGTTGTGATTCGATGATTACACTTTCAGGTCCCTCTGACCGCAAGTTTGGACAACAATCAATACAGGATGTGCCCACCACGAGCTGCAATACATTGATGAATTCGGCGAGGCATGGAGTCAATAAGGCCCTGGATCGCTTCCTGAGGAATTGTGGCCCATGCTTGCTGCACTGCACGGGTCAGTTGTTCCAGAGTTGTGGGTGGCTGAGGACGTTTGGCCAGTTGTCGACCCATCATGTCCCACACATGCTCAATAGCATTGAGGTCCGGGAATCTGGCGGGCCATTCTAAGGTTGTGATGTCGTGGAGAGCTTCTCTGGAGATGCGTGCAGTGTGGACCCGGGCATTGTCCTGCTGAAACATCCCATTAGCAATGTTCGCCATCATAGGGACGACCACTGGATTGAGTACCCTATCAACGTACTGTCGAGCAGTCATAGTGCCCTCAACAAACACTAATTGTGATTTCACATTAAAGCCAATAGCTCCCCAGACCATAATGCTTGGTGTTGGTCCTGTGTGCCTCTCGACAATAAGGTCTGGGCGGCCCCTCTCCCCGGTACGTCGGCGCACACAATTCCGGCGATCACCGCGGGCAAGACAGAAGCGCGATTCATCACTAAAGACAACCCTATGCCATTCGTCGACCCACGTCGATCGTTCTCGAAACCAGGCCAGCCGTACACGTCGCTGTTGTGGGGTCAATGGAACACCTTCTGCAGGCACACGGGATCGTAAGCCAGCTGCACGCAGGCGATTACCAACTGTTTGTTGTGTAACGTGGGGCGCCACAGCTGCTCGAATTTGCGCTGCTGTTGCATGGGGTTTCATCCGGGCGATCCGAATGATGCGGCGATCCTCTCTCACAGTTGTCTGTCGCGCTGGGCCTGTGGCAGGTCTACGAGTGTGGGTACCTTCATTTGACCACTGCTGCCATACACGTTGTACCGTAGATGCCTGTCGGCCAACACGTGCAGCGACAGTCGTTAGCGATAATCCAGCCTCACACAGCCCAATTATTAGAGCCCTCTCAAACGGCGACAGTTGTTGATAGCGAGCTCTTCTCTGTCGTCGAGGCATGTTTGACGGGGAACACTTCACTGCACAGACTGCAAGTCTTCTTCTTCTTGGTACGGTAGTGGGCACAGTAAACTCTTTACCCAATTGCTACTGTGCAGTGGTATGTATCATTGGGAAACCGTCGACTAACGATTGAAAGCGTAAGACCAGTAAGTAGCGGGTAATCGCAAACAAGAGTATGACGCAACGCAGTGAGATACATATGAGGAAAAACATAGGAATAGAGACGAGGACACAAATGGTATTTAACTCTTCACACCGAAGTGACCCACCTTGGTGACTCACTACTCATAGACACACATGACCAGGTCACAAATATGGATCATGGGAAAGGATGACCCATTCAAATCTTTAAATTAATATTGTCGAAAAATGCTACTATGTTACTAACCAGTGGAATTGTAGGCGTATGTACCAATGTGGCAACATTTAAAGGAAGTGCATAACCTAAATCATATAAAGCTCGCAACATTAAGGCACGTTGATAGTCATATTGTGGACATTGAAAGAGAATATGATTTAAGGAACCGTCCATTTGTAAACACGAACACAGAGGATCATCACGTCGTTTTATGCGGAATAAATACACCGGCGTTAATGCATGGTTAAAACGTAGGCGAATGATTGTAATGATATGTCGTCGTGTGTATTTCCCTCCCTGAAACCATGGTTTGCTTAAAATAGTCGGTTGTATCCTAAAATAGTGTTTGCCCTTAATTCTTGCATAGTTATTCCACGTGACTTGCCAGTCATCCTGTATCGTCGAACGAATTATAGAACGCAAATCGGACATTGGTATGGCTATGTTTTAAGCTTTGCCTTTGCCATTAGCAGCATCTTTGGCGAGGTTATCCGCTATTTCGTTACCCTCGATATGAGAATGGCCGGGTACCCACGTGATACTGACTTCAAAACCCTCCTTATGTAAAGTGTACAATTGTTGCACTAACTGACATAAAAACCAATTATCGGCCTCTAGAACATTTTGAAGTGCTTGCACGACACTCATTGAATCGGTACAAATTAAAGATTGACGAATGGCATGTTTTTTGATATAAAAACACGTCTGACGGATGGCAAAAATTTCGGCTGTAAATATCGTGACGTCTGGGGGTAAAGTATACTGAAATGAGATTTGTAAATCTGGAGCAAAGAAGGCTGCTCCCACACGAGAAGGGTTAACCATTTTAGAACCATCTGTAAAAAAAATGATGCAGGAGATTAAAGGATTCGTTATCTCCCGAAAAATACGAGGAATGATTACGGGATGATGTTGAAAGGACTGATATACTTGGGGTAAGGAGTTCTGAAGAATATGAGGTTGAAAATACGTTGCACCATACGGAATAGTATATATCGGTAACCGACGACTTTTAATATATTATGGCGGTAAGGTTGAAGCATGGAATATGCGGTTAGTAAGGCTGGACGAGAATCTGTGGGCAATAATCGACGCGTATAATATTCCTCCAATAGTTGTAATTTAGGGACGATAGGTGATGTTGTTATCATTTTTCGTAGTAGGTACATACATGAAAGATATCTACGTCGATGATGAAGTGCCATTTCTCAGGTTTCAACTAAAAGGGCTCCTGTGAGGGTTGATTTAAGCGCACCTATAATTATACGTAAGGCAGAAAACTGTATTCTATCTAACCGGAGGAGCCTAATGTTGGACATTGAATAAAAAAAAAAGGAATTGTAATCCAGCACAGAACGGATGATGTTACGATAAACCGTTAATAATGATTCTGGGTCCGCCCCCCAATTGCGTCGAGTGAGTGACTTTAGAACATTAATTTTGCTGGCGAGAAGACTCTGAAGGTATTGTGTATGTCTCTCCCATTGCATTTTCCTGTCAATGTGAATCCCTAAGTATTTTACACTCGTCACCACCGGAATTTGACCTTGACGGTATAAAATAGGAGAACTGTCGTAAATATCATCGCAGCGTTTTTTCCGACAGATGTTTCAAATCCGTATTGATGTAACCAGTCATGAGCATGAGATAAGGCGTGGTATATATCCCTACGACATGCGGAAAACTCTTCTCTAGTGCAATATATTAGAATGTCATCCGCATATTGAAGAATGCGAGCGTGCGGTAATATGACTGTTTCTAAAGTACGAGTGTAAATTAAGTATAAAACCCCGCTTAGAACGCCTCCCTGCGCAACACCATAAGAGGTATGTCGAAAATCAAAGACACCGGCTGGGGAGTTTAAAGTTATGTGCCGATGACATAACACATTATGTATTAAGCACCTGAAGGGAAGGGGAAATTGTAAATCCCTCATAAGTTGAATAAGAAGATATGGATCAACAGAATCATATGCATTTTTGAGGTCAAGGAACACAGCTACTGTGTGCATTTTCTTTCCTTTTGCTAGGAGTAGGTCGGTGAGAAATACATTTAAGGGGTCAGATGTACCAAGATTTTTTCTAAATGCAAATTGGGTTTTCGGAAACTGGTTATAATATTCTAGGCACCATTGAAGCCTTCGGAGAAGAATATGTTGAAAAACTTTTCGGAAACAAGATCCAAGTTGGATACCACGGTAACTACTCGGTAATCGAGCACCTTTCATAGGTTTGAGAATCGGTACAGTTTGAAAAACATTCCAATCCTCCGGGAAGGTTCCATTGCATAAGATGGAATTATATAGTTGAAGAATGATACCCTGAGCGTTTACGGGAAATCGAGCGATCATTTTATAAGTCACTCCATCAATCCCTGGGCTGGATGATTTTTTGTGACGAAATGTGTGACGTAATTCGCTACTTGTAATAGGCTGCATTAAACTGGAAAAACGGTCCAGTGAACCAGAGGTACAAGATGTAGGCAAGCGAATAACTATATCCGGTGTCCAAGTATGATACAGGTCATGGTATCCCTGCGCCGAAAGTTGAAAGGAGGAAGAAATAGTGCGATTATTAGAGAAATGTTTAATCGCCGTCCAAATGCTGTTTAGGGACGTAGTACTGCTTAATTGGGTAATGTATAATTTCCACGCTTCACGTCGTTTATGATTAAATACACGTTGGATTTGCGCAGTGAGACTTTTGTATCTCAAATAAGATGTTGCAGAGCCATAATGTCGAAAAGCTTTTAAACACGCCTTGCGCCGTCTTACCAGCTGTCCGCATTCTTGATCCCACCATGAGGGTAAGGTACCACGATTATTCGGAGGACCTGTCGTTGTAATTAAAGGGTGATATATATATATTAAAATAGGCTCGGATATTCTCTAATAAAAAAGTATAACTGTTACTAGGCACCTTTGTATGCTGAGAAAGCCTGTCCTCTAAAAATCGAGAAAACAACTCATAATCAAAAAGTCGTAAGTTTCTCTTAACCTTAGATACGTTTGGTGGGATATGGCGGGTACGCGAGACATCATAGTCTATTATAATTGGATAATGATCGCTTTGATGCGTATCCTTCACGGTCTGCCATGTCAACTTATGAGATAAGTCGAAAGTAGTGACGCTTAAATCCACCGCACTTTGGGGACTATTTGGTGGGGTAATGCGCGTGGGTGATCCATCATTTAAGAGATGTAGGTGTAATTCCTGTATAGCTGCAGCGATGTGACGTCCTTTCGGATTAATTCGGCCACTGCCCCACAAGGCGTGGTGTGCATTAAAATCCCCCACTGAAAGATGTTTAGAAAATTGTTGTATGAACCGGAAATATGCATGCCATTGCCGACGGGAACCTTGTAGACCCGGGGGACAATAAATGTGACTTACATGGAGATCTTGCACACGGAATGTGTGATGATAAGTGTGAGGAATATAGAATTGATTAGAGAGGGGAGTGTATCGTAAGTTATTTTTGAAGTGCGTCATGATGCCACGATATACTGGACCATCCAGACGTTCAACCTGATAGTTGGGAATCAAAAAGTTATACGAGGAACGAAGCCATGTTTCTTGTAGGAATATGATATCCGGATCATACTCCTGGATTAACTGCAGTAATTCATGCTTTTTATTTAGAATACTTCGGCAATTCCACTGGAGGAGGAACATATAGCACGCATCAAAATTAGTCCACTAGGGTATTATATTGTGTGAAGGAGGATTGGGAAGTAATGGTACTATTTTTCCAATATTTTTTCACATAAAAGCTCCATTGAGCGTTGTGCCCTAATAATTCTTGTAATTTCTGGAAATCTTCCATGATGTCATGTGACGGATCTCGCGAAGTGCTGGGTATTTGAGAAGACCGTTTCTTCGAAACTTCCTCACCCATGGTGGCGGGGTGCAAAGCCACCCCTACATCACTGCCAGACGGTTGCTTTAAGATATCTAAATAGGCCCGTCGGTCGTAACCTATGGGATTCACCACTTTCGGCTTTGGGGACACTAGTTCTGTATACTTTCGTTTTCTCGGAGGATCCTCCTGACGCGTAACATTAGACTGTTCTAAGGTCGGAAATTGCTGCGGGAGGGTAAGAGGATTGAACGGTACACTGTAATTAGCCTTAATGACTTCATGGTACGTTTTATTATCGGTACACATTTGGCGTTTTATGGACTTCTGTTTTTCCAATTCAGGGCAGCGTGTGGTGCCTGCCGGATGGTTGTCACCACAATTAGCACATTTAAAAAGAGTCTCCTTACATGTTTCCGTCGAATGGCCTTGCGCACAGTTACCGCAAACTGGGGAGCGAGCCCGACAGTGTAGTTTTACATGCCCGAATCTTTGACAGTTCAGACATCTAATACCCCAGTACAATAAGAGTTTAAGCCGGAAATTTAGAATAACAAGTCCGGATATGAAAAAATAGTTGTAAGTACCTTTAAAGAAGATAATCCTAAAAGTCCCACGGCCTCCTTGATGGGATACCTGAAATATCCTGAAAAAACCTGGAATTTTCCTGAAAAGCTTATAAATCACGAACCAGTGGTCAGAATCTGGTTGTTTTTGGCTTATTAATATTTATTTGTATGAAGAATAATATTTTATGTACACAGGGAAAAAAAATTGGTACACTGTAAAAAAAGTTTTCTTTGTGGTTTTTTTTAGATCAAAAATCCGAATTTTGACAAAATATGACCAGCTTACATGCCAAAATGCAGTCACATACACGCAGCTAAATATCAGCGGTGATAAAATTATTTCTTCACTGTAAAAAAGCATAAAAAGTCCGAAAACACGGTGTTCGTTGCCTGGACTATGGCTATAATGGCCATAAATCGCGAACCCAGGAGTTACTGAATTTATCTTGTTTTTGTTTTTCTTTTCCTAAAGATGCTTAACCATGTGTTAGACCTATGATTTTTTCTGTTTTCTTCACACATAAGTACGGCACTCTATCCCAACTCATCCATCTCCCCCCCCCCCCTCAACCCTGACGCCTTTGTTCCCAACCCTCAAGTCCAATCATGTATGCTTCTTACGACAATTTTATGTTAAATTTAAAAAAAAAATGATTTCTTTTGTAGGATTCATGAAGCAAAAAATACACTGAGTTGTTTTAAATATATAGCTAATATAATCGAGTTAACGTTATTTAGAAATACAAAGCTTTGGTTCATTTTCATTGGCTCCAAGATGTAGTAGGCCTTCTACCGTAGTGAGGTAGACGCTTAAAGAATTATATAATGTGGAAAGAATAACGTATGTATATACGTACATATTGTACGTCTTATAAAAATTAGAGGAATGAACAAAACATATCTGTACTGGTAAGACTAGGAACGAACAAGTATAAGGAATACATAATTATCGGAGACGTCGACGCGTCCGTGGCGGGGCCTCCTCAGGATCGTCGATAAGCTCTGCAATTCAAAACGAGAGGTGTCAGCAATTTTTAAGACTAAAATCTACAATAAGCCTATTGAAGTTGCAAATGTTTACCTTCTGGAAAGTCCTCTGTATCTTCTTCGTCTTCCTCATCGGAGTCTTTACACCGATTACTGCAGCCGTGTCCAGCACAATATGCACACATATTTGTGCAGTCAATGCGGTTCTTCCTGCAGCTGCAGTTTAATGTTTCGCATCCGGCCGCACAGTTGAGACGGTGCCAGAGGCCTTGTGTTTGTAACAGCGACCAGGTTGTCGTTTTCAAGAAATAGAGCACAGTTGTTGGTGAACTTACCTGATGGTCATAGGCGTAATTACGGGGTGGCAAGGGGTGGCAGTTGCCACCCCAGAATTCCCAAACACCACTTTTTGCCTACAAACAAGTAAAAAATTAGTTTATGAACTTGGTACAATCTTGATTTTGTTTTTAACTGTATCTCTCAGAAACAATTTAATTACCCAAACAATAATAGCTTTCATTTTCAAAATGATGGCGTAAAAAGTAATAAAACCATTTGCGTGAATAATGGGACTAAGCGATTAAGCGATATAAATGTCACTAGGTGGCAACCCTGTATTATGTAATGCAAAGCAGATATCAGCTGTTGTCTGTCGTTTGCCTTTTAGAAAGAGATCTACTCGTACTATTCTACCTGTAACGTGTTGCCTTCATTTTCTTGAAATTTCTAAGTTTCTTTCAGTGAACTATCTGCATCATAGGATTGGATTTCATGTACTGAGACATGGTAAGTTAAATTAATTTCAGTTCGTCTGCCTATTTTATAGGTTAAGTTATAAGCCAGTTTCTCCCACAGCGCACAGAATAGTATAGTGAAGCCAGTGTCCGCAATATTGATGAGTTCTAGACTCTAGAGAAAGCAAAATCACGCGTCTGAGAACGGTCTTGAGTAAAATAAAAGACGGCCATTCTCTTACACTGCGGTTTAACACGTTGACTGCGAAATTTGGCCTCATTATGTTCCCAATATGCGAACAGAGAAATACACTAACCGCGAAAATAATGCGCCACGAAAGTGCCGAGCGCGGGAAACTGAGACCACGCGAAATTTAAACTCGCCACAGAGTCAGCTGTCAGAGAAAAATAACCTCAAACGCATAGCATAGAACAAGTCTAGTGTTGTCCAATGTGCTGTAACAAAAAAATAAACAAAAGCTTTTTGCGTTTTTAAGTAACTTTGATATGGTTAGATTTATTTAAATGTTTATTTTTAATCCAAACAAATTTCATTTTTTTTTCTAAGACGTTGCTACTGAAAGAAAAATATTGTGTGCCTGGTTATTTTTGCAGTTTTCCACGTTATATCCGTTCCTCCATGTTCACATTATTTGCCTTATCATATTACAGTTATTATTTTTTGATCTTGTTCTAACGAGGGAAAAATTGCCTCAAAACATACAGTATATTTTCACCGTTCCTCGTGTTGTGTGTCATTTTAAGCCAGCCTTATTTTGTTGTTTATAAACTGAGTCTAATTTTCGCCTCAAATTACACTAAACCCTTTTCTTGAGGTTGATACTATGGTAAAGAAAACTTGCAACTTGTAAAAAAAAAAAAAAAAACTTGTAGGCCCTATACAACATTTTATTTACCATGAGACGGACATCTTGTAAATTTTTGAATTGTTGGTGTTTGAAAACAAGTTTAATCCCTTTCTTTTCAGGCTCCGAAGAACAAAAAGGGACAAAGTTCGTTGTTGTCTTACTTTTGCTCAGGCCCACCAAGCAGGAAGAAACAGCGTCTAGAAGATGAACCAACAGAAAAAGATTCTTTGGAACATAAGTCAGAGCCACCTCAGCCTACAGAAGAAGTGTTAGGCTCCTCATCCACTCAGTCATCTACACTTACGAAGGGCAGTTCTTCGAGTGAGGAGAATTTACTAAGTTCCAGCTGTTCCTCTACTGCAATTGACCAATTATTGTCAATTGGACTGATCAACAAGCGTGATCCTGCCCATGGTCCAGATATGGCCATATTGCATGTTAAGGAAGGATCATTTCAACCACAAGATTTCGTTTTCCCTAAAAAGGATGGAAGAAAGTATAGGTCTGAATGGTACAAAATGTTTTCTTGGCTGGAATATAGTCCTCTAACCGATAAAGCATTCTGTTTTGTCTGTCGTGTGTTTTACAAGACGGAATAAAATGCTGAAGACGCTTTCACAATCAGTGGGTTTTCGAAGTGGAAGAAAGCTGTAAAAGTGTTTGAAAAATATGATTGTAGTAATTTGCATAAGACTAGTATGACTAAGTTTACCTCTCTACAAGAAGTAGATAGAAGTGGTACTGTTATTGAAAAAGTTAATGAAAAGTACTCCAAAGAAGTTGAAGAAAACCGATTGTATTTATGAGCTTTGTGTGAATCGTTAATATTTTGTGGCAGGCAATCCATTGCTCTCAGAGGACATGATGAATCTGCAGAATCAAAGAACAGAGGAAACTTTTTGGAGCTGATGGAGCTTCGTTCTAAAGATAGTAATTTGATCAAGAAGTTCTACACTGAGCATCGAAAGAATTTTCAGTACACTTCAGCAACTTTCCAGAATGAGTTACTGTTCATTATTGGAGAACAAATCAAGCTGCACATTGCCAAAGAAGTTAAAGAGTCCAAAGTGTTTGCCATTATAGCTGATGAGACTCAAGACATAAGAAAGCACGAGCAAGTAGCTGTCGTTTTAAGGCATGTCAACGATAAATTACAAGTTTATGCGTAGTTTGTAGGGTTTTATCGAGCCAAAAAAAAAAACTGATGGTGAAACTCTGGCAAATGAACTAAAGAATGTTTTGATTTCACTGGATTTGAACATTAAAAATCTGCGTGCTCAGTGCTACGATGGGGCCTCAAACATGAGGGGTCCATATAAAGGAGTGGCAGCTAGAATTATGGAAGAAGCCCCAACAGCAATGTATATTCACTGCAATGCACATATATTAAATTTGTGCATTGTAAGCAGTTGTACAAGCGTAACATCAATAAGAAACACTTTTTTTGTGCTTCAAAGTCTTTACAACTTTATTGAGAAATCAAATAAACGACTTGCTGTTTTTGAACAAATTCAAAACAGTTCCAAAAGCTTTAGTGGTGAAACTGTAACATTAAAGTCTTTAAGTGATACCAGATGGGCTTACCGTGTTGAAGCAGTGCGGTCTTTGTTAGACAATTTCGAAACAACTTTGAACACTTTACAACAAATTGCACACATAGACCCTGATAGTGGTGGACAGGCCAATGCGTTGTTAAAGAGCATGGAGGATTTCAGCTTTGTGTTTGACTTTTGTTACTGAGGAGAGTTCTTACGCAATGTGATGTACTGTCAAAAACATTACAAGCAAGCGATGTGACCTACGGATTTGTGAAATCTGTCAAAATCAGCACAATTAAAGTCTTGCAATCCTTCAGAACAGATGAATTTTTAATAAGTTATTTAACCATTGCACAGAAATCTCTGAGCATTGCGGATTCCAAGCAGCACACATGCCAAGAAGAGGGAGAATTCCATCAAACATTGGTGGTGGGGATAAAACTCCTTTTGAAACAGTGGAACAATAATACAAGGTTTCAACCCTTTGGCCAGTTATTGACATCCTGGTGCAAGAGATAGAAGCCAAGCTTCAAGAAAACAATCTAGATGTACTGAACCACTTAAACAAAGTTCTTGGTGCAACTGACGTGGAACTTTCCAGTATACAGTATTTGTGCAAGTACTACAGTATGGAAAGTGAACTGCTCCTCTCTGAACTAAGATGTTTTTACAACATGGATGAGTTCAAAAAGAAAAAGAGTATTCTAGAAAGAGCTGACCTTGTGGTTAAAAAATCTTTGAAAAGTGTGTTCCCTCTTCTTTTTGAACTGTTCCGCTTATATTTTACAATTCCCACAAACTCAGCATCCAGTGAAAGGTCTTTTTCATGTCTAAGGAGGTTAAAAACCTACACCAGAAACACTGTTGGCCAAGAAAGGTTGTCGTCATTGGCCCTTCTGGCAATTGAAAGGAGTGTTGAAATAGATATTCCCCAAGTAATTGATGTTTTTAACGCAAAACAAAAGAGAAGGCTTCATTCTGTGTAAAATAGTTTTTGTACAACTTATGGTGTTACCAAGTAAAACTTCAATAAAGCATTGTTATTTTAGTATGATGTTTTCTTAATTTATACTTAACTAGGGTAAGCATTAAAATTAATAATTATCAACAGACCAAACTTTAAAAAACTATGTATGGATGGTATTTTTTTCAAACGATTTTGTTGTTGATGTTATTGAAAATAACACATTTTGGTATAACTAGGCCCATAAATAATAACACAGATCATTGGTAAAAATGATTTACATTTATGCTGGTATGCTATGTAAAGCAGTTTAAAAAGTGCTTGTAAACTACAGTTTTAACGCAAAATTTTAAAAAAAATCCGGGGGAGGGCCCCCGTACCCCTCTTTTGCCTGGGGGTATTCCAATACCCCCCAGACCCCCCGGCAAAACTTGCCACCCCAGTTAAAAAGCTGAAATTACGCCCATGCTGATGGTAAACCCGAAATGAGTGTTGTTGAGCAGCCAAGGATGTTGGGGGGGGGGGGGGGGGGGAGGAGGGGGGGGGGGGAGGTTGGCCAATTCAAATTTCTTGTTCGGTGGAGTTTTGGCTACTAATCTGGTGTACTCGTGGAATCTCTTTTGATCCAACGATCCCTTGCTGTTTCCAGGATATACGGACAGTAAGAACTTTTCGCCAGCTCTTGTGACCGCATCAGGAGATGCATCGCGGTCGTTAAAGACTTCCAATTCACGCTGTAGTTTTTCATCCTTGAGTAACTTTCTGAATGGGTTTATCTTGCCTATTTTAAAGATGGCTGATGTTGTATCACAACCCATAGCTGCATGTATGAAAATAATGTTGCTTTTCATGTTGCCCACCTCCTCCTGGCACTGCTGACTGCTGATAGTCTTCCCCTATACCAGGAAATGGATATCCAAACTTGCAGGCGTGAGTGCGATGAGTAAAACTGCGAGGTCAGTAGCTTGGCCAATCACGCAGGCTTTTCCTCCATCTCTCATTCTCTTCTTCCATGGTGGCTTAACGCTCGGAGCATCAGTCCAGAATTTGTTTCATATAGAAGGTGTCAAATAAGTATTACGACGGTCTTGTGAGGTGCTATTGGATCACTGAAGTGAAGGTGATCTGTGAAAGTGTTAGTGAAGTGAGCGTGAGTGTAGTACGATATTTATAGTCATATTGGAATTTGTAAATCGTCACTTTGAGGTTAGTCATGGCGGGAAACAAAGACAAAAGAAACGCAACTCGCTCTTCAAATGTCAGTGTACAAGGAAAGATTACAGCCAAGCGCGCAGCTAGCTCGTCAGCTGTTTCCGGTGAGGTCTCATCCCCTCAACAGGGAATTAGCAGCCAGCGCTCTCCCTTAGCGACCAACGGTACTACACACAGCCCCTCTGACAAAGCAGCTAATGAGATCTTATCACATGATTACATCGGACACTTGGTGCAAGGTATCGTAAAGAACTTATTTCAAAACAATGACTTCCTTCAGCCCCTTGTGACAGTTCTCGCTCAAAAGGTATGCGAGGAACTAAGGGAATCACTGGCTTTCAGCAGTGAGCTGATTGCAGAATTAAAACATGAACTCAAAGCTCGCGAAAATGAAATTCTTGAACTGAAGTCCTCACTTCACAACAAAATTGAGGAAACAGAACAATATTTAAGGAGGAACAATCTAAGAATCTTTGGTGTGCCTGAAGAGAGAAGTGAAAGTACAGGCCAATTAGTGCTCAATGTTGCTGAAAAGCTTAACGTCCCGTTGACCGTGGATGACATTGACCGTTCGCATAGGGTTGGAGCCCCGGGGGGTGGAAAGCCTAGAGCTATCCTGTGTAAGTTTGTTTCGTATGGGAAACGGTCGGCGATTTTTCGCGCAAAGAGAGCGTTGCGTGGAACCAAGGTGACAATTCGAGAGGATCTCACCTCCACCAGACACCATCTACTGAAGCAAGCGGTCTCCATCTTCACGGAGAAGCAAGTGTGGACGTCAGATGGTACGTTAATTGTACTGCGAGGTGACATCAAACACCGTGTGAGAAACGCAGCCGAGCTTAAAAAGCTCACCCCCTGCTAAGTTCCAGGTACAATGAAGATAATTAGCGTACTCATATTACTCACTCTTTTTCCTCCTTTTAGTTTTTAAAATTTTATTTTTAATTTACTTCACATATTTAAATAATTATGCAACATTTCTTTTTAGGACCATCTTTTAATATTTAATATTTCTGGAAACTCTGTGTCTGTAGTTAGTAGGCATACAGCTGAATTCCACTCCCCTCCTTCCAGACATACTTTCCGCTATCAGCCTGAAAAACACCAACTGCCTAAAAATTGCTCATATCAATGCTCAATCATTGGTTGACTCCTCTCACTATTCTGAATTTTGCCACGTCTTTGGTGGTTCGTCTTTTGACATAATTGCAGTAAGTGAGTCCTTTTGCAAGCCCTCAATTCCAGATGCTGCTGTCTCTCTCACTGGCTATAAAGTCATTAGAAATGACAGATTAACCGTCGGTGGAGGTGGTGTTGCAGTTTACCTTAGGGATAACATAAAGTATAGCGTGCTAAGTCAGTCTCCTGGTGAATATAATAAGAGGCCTGAATACATTATACTTGACATCTCTCTTACCGAAACTAAAATTCTCTTTGCTTGTGTGTACCGTCCACCGAAAGCTGGCTACCTAGATATTTTTCTGAATGACATGTACAGGTTCATTCTTGATTATAAATATGTTTTTATTGTTGGGGACGTTAATGCTCGGTTTGGTAGTGGAGCTTTTGAAACTGAACAGGTATGTGATGTGCTCTGTTCCTGTAATGCTGAATGTTTACCATTCGATACTACATTTCACACAGCTACTTGTGACAGCTCTCTCGATATTATCTCTTCAAACTGTAATGACCTCGTTGTTGACTACGGACAAGAACCAGCTGCTGGATTCTCAGCCCATGATCTTCTGTACGCAGTGTTTTCTCTATCTACACCGAAACTTCGACCAAAATCAATCTTTGTACGTGACTTCAGTAAATTTAATTTAAATGATTTTAAAACGGATGCAGAATTACTCCCTTGGCAGAATTTCTACCAATCCACTGACATAGATGAGAAAGTGACTCTATTTAATGATTGTGTAAATGAACTATATGATATGCATGCACCGCAAAGGAAAGTGGATGAAAAACATAACTCTGCTCCGTGGATCAGTAAAGAAATCAAAACGCTTTTAAAGAAACGTGATAAAGCACGTAGAACATTTATTAAATCTAAACTTACCATTGACTATGAAGAGTACAGAATTCTGCATAATAAGACAAAACAAACAATCAGGAACACAAAAGTGAAATATATGTACAACCTCTTCAGTGACTGTAAAACCACCTCCGCCAGATGGCGTGCTGCAAAATCATTGGGAGTTGGTGCCAGTTCAGTCACTGATGTTGAGATGCCTGTCTCTGCATCACAATTAAATGAACATTACTTAAATGTTGCCTCAATTGGTGATGTATTAAGAGTATCAGACACCGTCACGAAATACACATCCATCCCTCCCCCTGCCCATGAAATTTTTTTCTTTATGTATGTTTACCCACACCAGATTGTGAAAGCCATCAAATCAATTCGTACAAAAGCAAGAGGCCCTGATAGCATCCCAATTTCTCTTATTTCTAGCTGTCTTGAAGTATTTCTACCCCCAATTATCCATCCATTTAATTTCTCTCTACAAAGTGGAGTATACCCGTCTCTTTGGAAGTGTGCTAACATATGTCCAGTGCCAAAAAATTAAAAACCCACTAGCTGTAGTGACTTTAGACCAATAAATATCCTTTGTGCCCTTAGTAAAGCGCTTGAGAAAATAGTTCATGAACAAGTATGTGAATACCTAACTAAATTTAATATCTTCAATCCTTACCAATCTGGGTTTAAAAAGAGTCATAGTACCACCACTGCATTGTTAAAGGTCAGCGATGATATACGCTCAGCTATGGACAAGCGTCAGCTTATAATCCTATGTCTTTTCGATTTCAGTAAGGCTTTTGACTGTTTGAACCACAATATACTCCTTGCAAAGCTGAAATCTTTTGGCTTCTCTCAGAGTGCTCTTTCCTGGTTCAAATCCTACCTTTCTATGCGTACACAGAGAGTGGTCCTCGCGGATGGCTCCTCCTCAGACTGGAAATCGGTAGAAAGTGGAGTACCTCAGGGGTCTGTCTTAGGTCCACTATGCTTCTCGCAATATATAAACGATGTTTCTAATGAATTCCGAAATAGATCTGTTCATATATACGCTGATGACCTCCAAGCCTATTTTCACCTCACGCCTAACACTGCATGTGATCGTATAAATCTGTTTAATGAAGACATTGACAGGCTTTGTGAATGGGCCCAAAATCATAATCTTAACTTGAACATATCTAAAACACAACTTATATCCATTGGATATACAAAACTTCTGAATTCAGTAGATTTTAATTCACTACCACCCATCAAGATACTAGATGAATGAAAATCCACATCCTGCTTCCAGTCTCCGACCGGGTCAGGAATGGAATGAATGAAGCCCCTATCTAGCGGCGAGGATATGAACTGTGCCGGCTGCCGAGGCCTGACGCACTCCTCTGGGGCAATGATTAAATGAATGATAGATGAAATGAAATGATAGTGGAGAGTGTTGCTGGAATGAAATTTTGACAGGGAAAACCGGAGTACCCGGAGAAAAACCTGTCTGCCTCCGTTCTGTCCAGCACAGATCTCACATGGAGTGACCGGGATTTGAACCACGGACTCAGCGGTGAGAGGCCGGCGTGCTGCCGCCTAAGCCACGGAGGCTCCATCAAGATACTAGATAATAATATTAAATATAGAAACACTGTCAATAATCTCGGAGTGATATTTGATAGAACACTGTCGTGGGCAGAGAATACGTCTAATGTGGTAAGGAAGGTTGAATCAACTATGCATCTCCTGAAAATAACTGTTTCTTACACCCCACCTAACATACGTAAGCTCTTCGTCCAAACTCTCATCTTTCCAATCATTGATTATGGCTCTGCTGTATACAATGATTTACCAGAAACACAGAACATCAAATTACAAAGAGTCCAGAATGCATGTGTTCGGTACATTCTGGATGTAAGGCGAGATGAACATATCACACCTTACTACGTGCAGCTGAAATGGCTGAAACTCCACGAGCGCAGGCAGTTATCTGTTGCCATTCTGACACATAAAATATTACATACCAAGACCCCGTTATATCTCTACAATGCCTTTACACCAATGCATTCTGTTCATAATCGAGAAAATAGATACACAAAATTAACACTCCAGATTCCTATACACCGAACCATGAAGTTCAATAAATCTTTTGTTTGCACCGCCTCACGCCTCTTCAACACCTTCGATTTATATAAGTTCGTCGACATTGCAAGCACTGCAGCTTTCAAAAGACATCTTTCATCCCGCTTCTTGGAGCAGTATACCTCTCACATTTGATTACTGTATTATGTTAAAATACCTTTTTAAAGTTCAATTATAACACAAGGACAATAGCTGACAACCTGTCTACTTCAATAGCTCTTCTTGTACAGTATATGGTGTTTGTTTTTCGGGCTGATAGTCTGTATGCACTCTCACTCTTTTGTATATAATTTTTCCATTATCATTAGTAATATTATTATTATTGTATTGTTACTATATTTTTGTTACTATAATTGTTAGACTATGATTATTTATATTGTGAATGTAGGTGAAATGTTTTATTTTTTATAAGCCCTAAACTTATTTTATGTAGGGCGCTACTGTAAAGGAGCTCTTAAGCTCTAAGTGTAGCAGTGAAAATAAATCAAATCAAATCAAATCATCTCTAGCTGCGTCAATAGCTGTTAGAACTATTGACCTATCAGCGTCTGCCGCTGCCTGGACTGCACTAGCTTCTTTAAGGTATCTCGAGAGGAGGCGAATGAGACGCATTTTATTTCTTCCGTTGGTGAGGAAGACGTCTTGAGCGGCTACGACCTGAACATGCTCGTCCGCGATGAGATCGACATCTGACCCTAATAAAAATAGAAAGTTCCTTTAATTATTATTTCTTTCATATATTTTCGAGGCAAAACTTTTTAGAGGAATATACAGTTACCTACCATTCGTTGCTCGTCTAGCATGAGCTGCGTCCGTTGTTGAAGATGTTTCGTATCCATCGAAGACAATGGTCGTCGGCTCGTTGAACTGTTTCTTCAGATAAGCCACGTACTTGTTGCATATCTGGCCGTAGGTTTCGGAGCGAAACCATGGAACTTGGCGCAAGAAGAACCCTCCATCCAAGATGTACTTGGAACGATTATTCTCTGCTCTATTGCCGTCTATGATGGGTAGCGCTGTCATTAGTGAAGACTTGTTGCCTTGTCTTAAGGAAAAGTCGTCGAATAGGGCAGCTGGTGGCTCGCGCAGCTCGTAGGTGAGATAGTCGGCGAGTTCTTCGTCGTCTCGCTTGATCACCAGCATGCGGTGGTATATATATTTGCTCTGGATTCACATCTACAAATTTGTCCCGTACGACCAATCCACGTGCACCACCGGCGAGTGATACGACACAATCTTTCCTCCTTAAGTGAAGATCGCTGAAGGGAACCCCTATCATGGCCTTCATTGCAGCTGCGCCAACAGCCCGCGCGTCGTCACAGTTGACATTTTTACTGGCGACTCGTCCGCTGGACAATGATAATAGGAGTGGTGTGCTCTTGTTGAAGGGATTGTGAAGCTTCAGTCAATCCAGCATTTTCTGGGCATCTGCCTGATCTCCCTTCTGGTGGGACTCGCGCAAATCAACGTGTTCGTCGGAGGATTGTTTCTAGTGTAGTAGATTATGTTATTGGGTGTGTGGGAAGTAAAAGGAGGGGTGGGGGTAGGGGACAATTGTAAAAGGACGTAAAGAAGATGCAATATACCACAAAAGTAGCGTACGTTTCAGCATATAAGACGACAATTAAAATAAACACGAGAAAGAGCGATAAATTGAGCATTTTCGGACTTCGATTTATGCCTTTTGTAGCCATATTCCAGGCAACGAACACCATGTTTTCGGACTTTTTAGGCTTTTATACAGTAAAGAATTAATTTTATCATCGCTGATAATTTTTTGCGTGTATGTGACTGCATTTTAGCATGGAAACAGGTCATACTTTTGTCAAAATTCGGATTTTTAAAAATCTAAATAAGCGCAAAAAAATTCAAGTTTTTTTACAGTGTACCAATTTTGTTTTTCCTGGGTACCTAAAATATAATTCTTCATATAAATAAATATTAATAAGCCAAAAACAACCAGATTCTGACCACTTGTTCATGATTTATAAGCGTTCCAGGAAAATTCCAGGTTTCTCCAGGTTTTTCCAGGATATTTCTGGTATCCCATCAAGGAGGACTTGGGACTTTTAGGATTATCTTATTTAAAGGTACTTACAACTATTTTTTCATATCCGGACTTGTTATTCCAAATTTCCGGGTTTGGCCTTTTTTTCGTCTAATTGCACTGGGATATAAAGGGGGAAAATATGAATAATGTTACCTCTAGTAGCACGTTAAAAATAGATACATACTCCGGTAGCCGCTGTGTTTTAAAGAAAATTTTCACTGTTCCTGTAGGAAGGGATTCCAACTGGTCATTGATCATCTTTTTCCGAAAAAATCGTTGGACTCGAACGATTGGAACTGGCGAATCAATATATTTTAAGATTTCCTCATGTGTTAATGATGTGTCTACGCCCCTAATTAGCCCAACACGTTGGACGTTAACGGACGGGATATAGGCGACCAAGTGTTTTGCTGGTAATAAGGGATTTTGTAAGAAGGAATTTGCATTATCGCCTTGTGAAATTGTACCTGAACACGATTGCGTCCTTTGCGTTGAATATTCTTTATACCCGCGTTCTTATTTTCGAAAAATAGCTTGCCTAATGCCATCGGATGTAAATTGCCAATATGTTGATCTCCCTCTCCTTGCACAAACACCGTGTACGGCCCTGTGTGATGGTCATAATACCGATTGTCATTTGACAATGGCTGTCGTTTAGCAAAAACTGGAGATGTTTCATCAATGGTAGTTGTTGGAGTTGATACTAGCTCAGCCTCCGACACTACAAGCATGCTTTCAACGGATGCTACACCCTCGTATTCCACGTGTTCTATTTCGTCCGGTGGTCGCCCCATCTGACTACCATCACTTTCTGAAGACATGTTGAAAAATTATCCCCTATAAAGAATGGGTTACTAACCTGATAGAGCACTAACGAGACACTAACACACTAAACAAATAACAGGCCACAAACACTACGTCCACTCAACACACAAAAGCACGTTCCCTACACCCGATACCACTCACTGCACAGATGCACACCGTCACGGTCGACTCTAGACAGGTCGGAAGGCTGAGACTTGGCAACATGTTCATCAGTCATACCCTTGTCAGGCGGGAACACGAGGGAACGTTCAGTCTGGCAGGTGTTCTTGCTTATCGCATAGGGATATTTCCATGTATATTTTGTTTCTTACGCTTTTTACGTTTATACGCTTTGTAGTAGCGTTTATACTACCCTTCCAGATGAGTTTTTTTACTGTAATCCGTAATCGAAAACACACTGACGAGTGTGCTTTGTATCTGGCAAATATGGTATTTTTAAATGCCTACGGTACATGGAATTAACACATATCGTACTTCATGTTTTAAACTTTGATTTTCCTGGAATGTTTCGGCACCGTAACAATGCCAGATACATGTTGTATCCCCAACTGTAATGCAAATTAACCAAGTAAGGGAGGCTACACACCAGTGATTAGGTTCCCAAGTGACGAAATTCTGCGCCAGGCCTGGATTAGGGAACCTTCGAAATGGTTCGTAGATGGCATAAATTAGTCAATTAAGTGAAGAAATACTTTCAGTTATTGCCACTGTATTGCTAAACAATTATTCACAGGCAAGGAATGATGCTGTTGATGTCAGCAAACTTGGTTATGGGAAGAGAAAGTTGCAGCACTTTAGGAAGGAAACAGAAACAATCTGATACAGTTATGGAATACCAGCAGCAACAGATTATTTCTATAATGGTAGTAAATTATCTACATATTGAACCCGCTGAGCTATGGTTCATGTGATATTTTTTTATGACAGAACATTTATGATGGGATGTTGTACCTTTGAACACACCCAGGAAGCCACGTGGAGCTGAGAGCTCACGCGATACTCTTTGAAGTAGCGTTGAATCGCACTTTTGACTTTGGTGAAAACTGCTAATTATTTATCTGAGATCTTATTAATTAATTTTATTCTTTCTCAAGACTCAGAATACTCCATTTCGTCATGCTGCATTATTAAAACATTTTTGAGAATGTTATTTTAGCTTAAGGTAAGGTAATACCCATGCAGATACGCAAATAGGAACGTAAGTAGTCGCTCAACGACTTCGGTTTGACGACCTACTTCCTTGAGACACCTAGTGACTTGCACTACGTCTGGAGAATCCACCCAGTATAGGCGTGTACTCGTTTTTGTCCTGTAAGACATAGAAGAATATCCGCTTGTTAGCGTTGCATTGGTTATCAGGTGCCATCGTGCACTGGCATATTGTAAAACACTGTCATTTATGCACAGTGAGCCACAGAAACATATTGAAGGTAATTATTGGCAAATATTAGTGAATCATATAATTTTACCGGAACACCACATTTTAGTACCCACGTGTTTGTGGAGGGCCAAATGCCTTGAGGAAAATATACAGGTAAATGTGTTGCAATTACTTCAAATAAGTGTGATTACGATAGTGTAACATATTTGGATTGCCAGAGTGAAGTTTTTATTTCCAAAACGACGTACATTTTACCGATGCTGCATGATAGAAAAGTAGCGTCATCAGCACGTGCAGAATCATAGAGCAGTGCTAGCTCGTGTATCTATTCACATCCACGAAATTAAGGCTGTGTTGTCAATTACTACCAAAGCCTACAGCATTCACGACGAACATTATATTTTTGGAAAGTGAAAGAATGCATTTCATAATTTATTTCACCGTCAACGTGACCAGACTATTCCACACCATGCTTGAATCAGTCATCATGGGCTAATACCATCCTGGTATGAGGGTGATATTTCTACGAGAACTAGCATGATGATGGAGCTTGCAGAACCGAGGACGAGAAGGAA
Source organism: Meconema thalassinum (assembly GCA_946902985.2). Classification (NCBI taxonomy): domain Eukaryota; kingdom Metazoa; phylum Arthropoda; class Insecta; order Orthoptera; family Tettigoniidae; genus Meconema; species Meconema thalassinum. The sequence goes on from OX336388.2 coordinate 1,218,660,301, forward strand.
GGAATCCAAGATGCCATTTCCAGGCATATTCACGGAGTTGTCGACAGGGACGAATCGAACCCTGGTCTTTGGAGAAGTCCAGATGGGAATCCTGATGAGGATAATACCGTTCCAGAGATCCAGAGAGGAATTTGTACAACCCTGGTTATTGAATAAAGGGCTGAGTGATAGCTTCTCCATGTCGTGAGTTTTTGAACATCCCTTCTCGTGTTTTAGTTCTGGTGGTATATTAGATTTAATGTAGTTTGTGAATCAACCACACTCTGTGTCAGCCATTTTCTAGGTAGGGATTGTATCTAGTTTAATTTAATGTCATTTATTTCAGTATAGTGAGACACCCTTGGGTCCGACATTTTGGTTAACCCTGGTGCAGCTTGATGAACGTCGTAGAACGTCAAAGCCTATCTTTTGCTAAATGTGACCGTAGTCATTCGAGGCTATTTTGTCCAACCCTGTTTGGGGTGATTTTTCAAGTCTTTGCTGACTTTAGTTATGACAATCAGATGTCATGGTTAATTCTTTAACTGCATTCTTTGCAGCCAGTTTTGATACACCCCTGACTTTCGTTAGAACAGTTGTATCAGTTAGGCAATCGACTGTAATTGCCAGTTTTGTAAATGCATTATATTTTCATTTTGAATAAGCTCAGAAGCTATTCTTGGTCAAGTTTGAACCTAACAATTAGAAGGAATGTTTCGTTGCCTAGCATCGAACTCAGTTCCCAACGTATCATTAAGCAGATCCTTGTATGGAATCTGCGCCACAATTATCATTTTGCTTGTGTCATGTAAGACACGGTTTCATTTGATGTTGTACTAGCAACTACTGAATTGTATTTTGAGAGCAAAGAGCTCCAGTAATTGTAAGATTACTATCATTTAGACGTCTTTGGTAGAAAGACGGAATTATATTATTCTATTCAGATTTATTGCGTGTTTTTATACACGGATTCTTTAGAGGTTCATAACCTATGGTAAAGTTTTTTTAATGAACAGGCCAGATGTATAGTTTTATTTTGATTAAATCGCCGGCCTTGAATAATGTGTGTTTTGTGTCGACCGAACGCAGGAATGTGGTAGCCTGCTGGTGACATAAACTGGTTTTGTAATCCAGTGCCCTTGAGAGCACGCTTCATTTGTTTGTGAGACAGAGGACTTTGACAAGAGACAGAATGCAATTGTATTCGCTCTTTCTTTCATTGCAACTTAGCTTATGTAACCCAGTTTTCAACCCTGTCTCAGATCACATGTTTTATAGATTGCTTTTTGTTAGTTGAGCGCACTTCTTGCGTGTACCGTCTTGACATGTACAATTAGGTCAGGTTTTCTATAGTGAGTTGCAGGCGACCCTGTTTAATGCAGGAATTTATTGTATGAAGGTACTTGTGATTACCTTGTCCGAGATTGTTCCCGTTGACTAGATGTTATTGGAAGGTAACTGTTGTGGACAGGCCTATCCCAGAGTTATTGAATGCGAGCTTTGCGCCGCTGGTAACCCGTGTTATTGTGTGTCCGAGTTGTTATTGCTCGTTGATTTTATTCCGACTGTTGAGTCGAGGCTTTTTGGTGGAGAATGATCTCAGTGTAGACACTCCGTGCCCGAGCTATTGTCAGTATTATTCGCCATAAACCAACGATAAACTTAAACCGACAACTTAATAATAAAACGCATAATTTTGGTAAAACAAAAGCTAACTAATGAATTCTTTCTATCTATCTTTGTCTCTGTTGCATTTTGGAACTGTTGACATAGCCGTGCAGTTGAAGGTAATTTCCTTGTGTGGAAATGACTAGGACAGTTGACACTTTTGTAGCGACCTGAAGCATGCGCGAACCTAGAGTTCGTAGCTTGTGGAGCTCAGGCCATGCGATGTCAGACGTGGTCTCAACTACGCATTCGTCACCGTAATTACACACATTAGATGACTATGGCTTACAAAGAGTAAACCAAGGTGTAGGCAAGAATGTAATAAAGATTTGTGTCTATTTCATTACTTATTTATGATGTACAAGTGTGTAAATCCTACATGTTACCTTATTGTGTGCTGATAGCACGTAGTTATTAAGAGTAATTAAATGTTTTTCATGGCTGTACACTTAGATTTGTTGTAATTGTTTTCTGTTACGGACGTCATCGCCGTAAATTTTGTTATTAACTGTTAGGACTTAGCTAGATGATTACCGTTAAATGTAAATGTGGAACTGGTATCATCCTAACTTAGATTTGTTTTGCTACCCTGTTAAATGTGAATTCTGATATTAGCTTAATCTTGTAACTTGAACTAGGGACTTGCGTCGTACCATTTTCCTAGTGTTGCTGTTGTTGCTTTATTATTGTGAGTTAGATCTTTCGCGAGGGTTTTCAGTAACTTCTCAGGTAGGGACCTGCTCTTTATTTTCTTTTGTTTATTAGTTTGCGGACTAGCCGATTATAACCCTCCGAACTAGGCTAGGGGCTTGTGAATTTTAATAAATTTTCACGGTGTTTTACTTAAGTCTGAATGTTTAATTTCTCAGTCTAGTTTTAATGTGAACCTTTCCTTAGGCAGTCTATGACCATCGTCACCATGTACCACGATCCCCGTGGACTACAGTGTCTCGTGCCGCTTAGCCTATTAGGAAGTTCACCTGATCCTCATGGCAATTACATTCGACTTATGGGATGTTAGGAAAGTCATCGTGGTTGTTGACTCGACTAACGGTCTCATAAAGAAAATGGCGCCCAACTCATGTGCCGACGTTAACGTGGTGACCGTCAGTACCATGTTACTTTGGAGGATCTTAATGTTGATTGATGGTAAATTGACAGGACTGGGACGAACTTAGATAGTCGTACTGCAGATCAATTGACCGCATGGCATTCATGTTTGATAGAAGTCCATGGGGTGAGGCTTTAGTGTTGGATAAATGATGGATAGGGTTTTCTTTGTTGATGCCTCATCCTGAGTAAATGTAATACTTTGCTTTGCTCGTCGTTGTCTTTGTCAATGTAGAAGCACATAGTTTGCATACTCCAGCTGTACTCGTGATATTTATATAAATGAAACAAGCTTTATACCACCAAGTAACTAATCATAGCTGTAAGTTCTAGTAGAGATTGATCCCTCACTTTCTCATATATATTTCTTGTCAAATGGATGAGGAAACGATTCGTCGCCTGTTTGGAGAGATGATGGCAGGTGTGAATGCCAATCTCCAACAGATTACTGCTGACTTAGGTCAAAATACTCAGGCTGTCAACAATGTAAGACAGGAATTGGAAGTAAACACACAATCTATAAACAATGTTAGTGGTCATGTAGACCAAGTAAGACAGGACGTTCACAATGTTAGGTTAGATTTAGAGGTAAACACCCAATCTATAAACAATGTCAGTGGGCATGTAGACCAAATAAGATTAGATTTAGAGATAAATACTCAATCTGTTAATAATGTCAGGACTGATTTAACCAAAGTCAAGGCTGATATGGACGCATTTAGGTTCGAAGCCAGAAATGATCTCACGGCAGGTTTAGCGGCAGTTAGGGTTGATGTCATACGACACCATCAAGAGGCTAACCAGCGTGTAGATTGCCTAACAGACCAAATGAATAGAGCTAGGGAGGATGTGCAAAACCGACTGGAGGAGCACACGGCTCAAATTCAAACCACCATAAATAGAGTCCAGATAGACATGAAAGCTGACCTGGAACACACTCGGGAAGAATTCGGGACTCGATTGACGCACGTCGAGGGATTCATGGACACTGTAAAAAAGGACATGACAACCATGAATATCGGATTAGTTCTCATGAGAGGAGCTGCAAATGCTGTGAACATCAATGTTAGGACGATCGTTGACGGCATGTTAGAGGTCAGAGACGAACTAAACGTTAACAGGAGAAACATTTCTGAACTAACGGAAACCGTAGCAAGCCTACGCGAAACAGTGAATGTTCATCATGAGGAACATAACATTGACCTCATGTTATTAAGAGGGGACCTCAACGAACATAAGACCATAGTAGAGGCTAAGGTAGCCGAGGTCAAAGACAACATGTCAAGAGTCGAGGGAGAGATCGATTCTTTGCAGAAGCGATTTGAGGAGGTCACAGTAAACGAAAGGTTAGACCTTAGCCATAACCTTAGAACGGCCATACGCGAGGTAGGCGCGAACCTCAAGGGAAAGGTCGATAGAATCGAATTACAATTGAATGACTTAGGCAACAAAGTCGCGGTCAGAACTATTCAAGGACTTGAAGGCATAGAAAGACGTCTTGACAGACTCGAAACGACTCCTAGGGAGAGACACTTACACTCACAAGTGGGAGAATCTCAGGAAACACCCGTTTCTCAATCTGAAGGAATGATGCCAACTCATTTTCAGCCCAGCGCACCTACAGAACCACAACCTTTACAATTCACTGGATCAGCGCCGAGCCAGGTTTTGAACTTAAACGCCCATCCTTTTCGACCAGCACCAAGTCAACCTAATAATGAGATAAATACACCTACGCATGACTATATGCAGAACACATTTAGACCCGCGCATACGCAGGGAAATGTGACGATAATACGTTCAAGAGAGGAGCAACCAGCTCGCTTCTCCTGAACTGGAAGTGGTGTTACTCCAGTGGAATTTCTAGCCAATGTCGAAAGCTATCTGAGAGATACGATGGTAACTCCAGAGAGGGAACTCAGAGTCATAGAACGTTTGCTTGAGGGGCAAGCCAGTACCTGGTTTAGAGCATTTAGATACTCGTTTACAGGCTACCAGGACTTTAAGGAAGCATTACTAAGGACGTATTGGTCGAGTGACATTCAGCAGAGCATCCGAGCTGAAATGTATACACGTAGATACAGCTCGAATACGCCTACTCGTTATGCGAACTACTTCGCTATACAGCTTGCGAAGCTTCGTTGTCTTCAGCCTCCGTTGTCTGAACAAGATTTAGTTAACACCATTGTTTGGCAGTACCCTGCGGACGTACATCGTGTGTTGATCGCTGCAGGGGCGTCCACGTTTCAACAATGTGACCAGATTCTGCGACGTTTGGATGCGAACACGGAACAGTTCCCGACACACCGTCAGCAGAAGGCTGACAGGCGCGAGGAAAGACACATAAACTTGACCACTGTCGATAAAGTAAGCCAGACTCCGCAACAAACGCAAACACAAGAGAGTTCTGAGCATCGTGATAATAACTACAACTATCGTAGGAGGGAATGGAACAACGCTCCATATGCTCGAGATCGACAAGATGACCGTCGTAGTCATTGGAATCGGCGATTCGACCGAGGGACGAATGATAACCAACGTCACGAAAATTACCACCGCGGGAATAACGGAACAAACCAACAGCACGGAAGTATCCGAAGGGACTATCGATACGCTAGAGGATATAACCGAGATCGAGACCCTAGATACCAGCCAGACAGAGATTGGGAAGGAAGAGCACGGGAGAGCCGTGAATACCTCCAACAACTAAGAGAGCTGCAAATCCAAGAAGAGGGAGAACGGAGCCCAACTTCGAGGGAAAACAGGAATTCGGCGCAGGAGACGGAGCACAACCAGCCCAGTACTTCTCGCCAGGATAATAAAAAAATCGCCGAAAAATTAACAGATTCTTGTCAGGTTGAGCACCGAGTAACTGCTACCATATTACTCTGGGAGCCAATCCAAGAAGACTTGTTGGACGAACGACGAACGACGAACCACAATTATGAGTTGACCCGTCTGCCCAAGATAGTAGCCACTTTGAACGAAGTCAACGTAGTCATTCTCATTGATACTGGGGCAATGATTAGTGTTATTTCCGCCGATTGCCATGCCAGATTAAAGGCCAACTCTGAGGTGACAGAGCTGCCTGTTTCAGCTGTAAGAGTCAGAGGTGTCATACCTGACCGGGTTGTGACGTGCAAAATCCAGATTCTTTGTACTCTGAAGATTTCAAATTACGTGTATTTGCACGAATTTCTTGTAATGAAGGGCTTGCATCATGACGCCATACTAGGCGCAGACTTCATTAGAAAATATGATGGTATCATCGACATGGGCCGTAACACGGTAGAGTTCAAGCCGAACGAACCCATTCAGATGAACCTAGTTGAAGAAGAACCGGAATTCCTATCCGAAGTCGACGTAGTCGAAAACTTGAATGGCAAGGAAATTGACGAGACACTCGATGCCGACGAAGAGGCAGAATCATTATCAGCACCCACACGAGAGAATCTTGACATAATATTGAACGAATACAGGGACATATTCGACTCCACACCTGGTGAGATATTAGACTACGAATACGACCTTGTGCTACTGGATGATTCCCCATTCCAGAAGAAAATTTACCCGATTGCTGAGAAACATCGTGAAGAAGCTGCTAAGAAGATCCATGAGATGGAAGCAGCAGGCACAATCAAGAAATCACCGACTCCTTTCTTGAATCCCATAACGCCTGTGGTTAAGGTAGATGGAAGCTTGAGACTTTGTCTTGATGCCAGAGCCTTGAATGAATGCCTAGCTCCTGAGCACGACAGACCGCCCAAGATTAGGGACATTCTCAGGAAGTTCAAAGGAAAAAGGATATTTTCATCATTGGACTTGGTTCAGTCTTATTACCATATCAGATTATCTGAGCATACTCAGAAATATACTGGATTCCTGTTTGATCAGACTACTTATGTCTTTCGAAAACTACCGTTTCGATTGAAAAATGCCGGAGCCACATTAATCAGAGCACTTGATGCCAAGCTGACTCCTGAAGTGAAGCAGAGAGTAATATGTTATGTGGATGACATAATCATAGCTTCAGAAACAGAAGAAGAGCATTTAAAGACATTGCGCCTTGTTTTTGAGAATCTTCGACAGGCGAATTTTAAGGTCAAATTTGACAAGTGTCGATTCTTTCAGAAAGAAGTGAAATTCGTAGGACACAAAATCAATGGAGAAGGATACAGACCAAATCCGGCAAAGATTAGAACTGTTGCTGCATTTCTAACGCCAACCCGTGTGAAACACGTGAGACAATTCTTAGGAATTCTCCAATTCTTTGCTGCTCATTGTGAGAAGTATTCCGAGACTGTCGCACCTCTGCAAGGATTACTGAAAAAGAACTGCAGGTGGAACTGGAATGTGGTATAGGAGCCATTTTACTGCAGGAAGATGATGAGAAGAAACGTCATTACATCGCTTTCTTAAGCCGACGTTTAAGAGCACATGAATCTCACTACTTCACGACCGAGATAGAAGCACTTGCAATAGTTTACGCACTTGAATACTGGCAGAAACTTCTGTTAGGCCAGAGGATTATTGTGAGGACCGATCACCATGCACTGACCTTCATCTTAAGAACAAGACTGGCAAGCGACAGGATCACACGTTGGACGCTGTTTCTCCAACAGTTCGATTTGGAAATAGTTTATCGACCAGGCAGAGAGAATGTGTTGGCCGACATCCTCAGCCGGAATCCTGAAGCTACTGTTAATGCCATAGACATCGAGGGAGAATGCGAGGAACACCTTCGCCGACTTCGTCATCTACCTGAAGGACAGCGACGTGAGGAGGAACTCAGGCACATTATCCGTTTCCTGGAACGAAGAATGGATCCACAAGATGCTCATTATGCGAGAATTGCTGCTGTTGCAGATAATTACTTGATTTATCATCGTGTATTATACAAGTTTGTGGACGAGGACCACACTCAACTGCGTGCAGTTATTCCTAGGAGATACCAAGAATCTGTTATTCTTATGGTTCATCTATCCATTGGTCATGGTGGAACAGACAAAACCATTGCAACCATCAAGGAATCTTTTACATGGAAAGGGTTAGGAGCCACCGTTAGACAGTGTTTACGTGATTGCGATGCATGCCAGCGGAACAAGTACACGTCACACTTGTTGAAGGAACAACCTAGACCAATACTCCCAACTCAACCTAGAGAGTTATACGCACAGGACCTGTATGGCCCAATACCTAAGGCTCGTCGTGGGAACCGATACATCGTTGTAACTATTGATGTGTTCACGAAATATACGATGCTTCATCCGATTCAAAAAGCCACTGCACATCAGATTATTCAGAGGATTAGACGTCAAGTGATACCGGAGGCAGGAAAGCCACAATTCCTGTTGACTGATCACGGATCACAGTACACCTCAGCAGAATTTGCCAATGCTATAAATGAGCTTGAAATAGGTCATGTCTTATCATCTATTCGTCATCCGGAGAGCAACCCAGCAGAATGCGTGATGTCTATTATCGCAAAATTCTGTCGATTATATTGTCAAGAAGAACACTGGCGATGGACTGAAGTCCTAGTCATTATGGCAAAGTGTATTAATTCAACAGTCCATGAGAGAACTGGTCAAATACCTATGGTCTTGCATTTGAACCAGATGCCGCTGAGAATATGGGATCGTGTGATTGTAAATCCACCTTGTTTACAACCATCACATGCCAGCAGACTTTTAGCTGCAAGGGAAACTATGGACAGACAAGCTACCAAGCGCTTGAGAAGAACTAGACGCCAGAGATTTAGAGAACCACTAGTTGAGGGAGACCTTATCCGCATAAGGAGACCCGGAATTTCAAGTCCAATAGACCGCATATATGGGAAATTTCTATCCTTATATTATGGCCCTAGTCGTATCCGACAGCCTTTGAATAATGGAAGTTATGTAGTAGAAGACATCAGGACAGGAGAGCGCATTGGAACCTTTAATGCAGCCAATCTGAAAAAATATCACTCTTGAATGAATTTCAAGTCAAATAAAAATGTCGTCCCAACATTTTATTGGAAACGACGGAGAGGCAGATGAACCCGCTGAGCTATGGTTCATGTGATATTTTTTATGACAGAACATTTATGATGGGATGTTGTACCTTTGAACACACCCAGGAAGCCACGTGGAGCTGAGAGCTCACGCGATACTCTTTGAAGTAGCGTTGAATCGCACTTTTGACTTTGGTGAAAACTGCTAATTATTTATCTGAGATCTTATTAATTAATTTTATTCTTTCTCAAGACTCAGAATACTCCATTTCGTCATGCTGCATTATTAAAACATTTTTGAGAATGTTATTTTAGCTTAAGGTAAGGTAATACCCTTGCAGATACGCAAATAGGAACATAAGTAGTCGCTCAACGACTTCGGTCCGACGACCTACTTCCTTGAGACACCCAGTGACTTGCACTACGTCTGGAGAATCCGCCCAGTATAGGCGTGTAATCGTTTTTGTCCTGTAAGACATAGAAGAATATCCGCTTGTTAGCGTTGCATTGGTTATCAGGTGCCATCGTGCACTGGCATATTGTAAAATACTGGTATTTATGCACAGTGAGCCACAGAAACATATTGAAGATAATTATTGGCAAGTATTAGTGAATCATATAATTTTACCGGTACACCACATTTTAGTACCCACGTGTTTGTGGAGGGCCAAATGCCTTGTGGAAAATATACAGGTAAATGTGTTGCAATTACTTCAAATAAGTGTGATTACGATAGTGTAACATATTTGGATTGCCAGAGTGAAGTTTTTATTTCCAAAACGACGTACATTTTACCGATGCTGCATGATAGAAAAGTAGCGTCATCAGCACGTGCAGAATCATAGAGCAGTGCTAGCTCGTGTATCTATTCACATCCACGAAATTAAGGCTGTGTTGTCAATTACTACCAAAGCCTACAGCATTCACGACGAACATTATATTTTTGGAAAGTGAAAGAATGCATTTCATAATTTATTTCACCGTCAACGTGACCAGACTATTCCACACCATGCTTGAATCAGTCATCATGGGCTAATACCATCCTGGTATGAGGGTGATATTTCTACGAGAACTAGCATGATGATGGAGCTTGCAGAACCGAGGACGAGAAGGAAGGAATCCAAGATGCCATTTCCAGGCATATTCACGGAGTTGTCGACAGGGACGAATCGAACCCTGGTCTTTGGAGAAGTCCAGATGGGAATCCTGATGAGGATAATACCGTTCCAGAGATCCAGAGAGGAATTTGTACAACCCTGGTTATTGAATAAAGGGCTGAGTGATAGCTTCTCCATGTCGTGAGTTTTTGAACATCCCTTCTCGTGTTCTAGTTCTGGTGGTATATTAGATTTAATGTAGTTTGTGAATCAACCACACTCTGTGTCAGCCATTTTCTAGGTAGGGATTGTATCTAGTTTAATTTAATGTCATTTATTTCAGTATAGTGAGACACCCTTGGGTCCGACATTTTGGTTAACCCTGGTGCAGCTTGATGAACGTCGTAGAACGTCAAAGCCTATCTTTTGCTAAATGTGACCGTAGTCATTCGAGGCTATTTTGTCCAACCCTGTTTGGGGTGATTTTTCAAGTCTTTGCTGACTTTAGTTATGACAATCAGATGTCATGGTTAATTCTTTAACTGCATTCTTTGCAGCCAGTTTTGATACACCCCTGACTTTCGTTAGAACAGTCGTATCAGTTAGGCAATCAACTGTAATTGCCAGTTTTGTAAATGCATTATATTTTCATTTTGAATAAGCTCAGAAGCTATTCTTGGTCAAGTTTGAACCTAACAATTAGAAGGAATGTTTCGTTGCCTAGCATCGAACTCAGTTCCCAACGTATCATTAAGCAGATCCTTGTATGGAATCTGCGCCACAATTATCATTTTGCTTGTGTCATGTAAGACACGGTTTCATTTGATGTTGTACTGGCAACTACTGAATTGTATTTTGAGAGCAAAGAGCTCCAGTAATTGTAAGATTACTATCATTTAGACGTCTTTGGTAGAAAGACGGAATTATATTATTTTATTCAGATTTATTGCGTGTTTTTATACACGGATTCTTTAGAGGTTCATAACCTATGGTAAAGTTTTTTTAATGAACAGGCCAGATGTATAGTTTTATTTTGATTAAATCGCCGGCCTTGAATAATGTGTGTTTTGTGTCGACCGAACGCAGGAATGTGGTAGCCTGCTGGTGACATAAACTGGTTGTGTAATCCAGTGCCCTTGAGAGCACGCTTCATTTGTTTGTGAGACTGAGGACTTTGACAAGAGACAGAATGCAATTGTATTCGCTCTTTCTTTCATTGCAACTTAGCTTATGTAACCCAGTTTTCAACCCTGTCTCAGATCACATGTTTTATAGATTGCTTTTTGTTAGTTGAGCGCACTTCTTGCGTGTACCGTCTTGACGTGTACAATTAGGTCAGGTTTTCTATAGTGAGTTGCAGGCGACCCTGTTTAATGCAGGAATTTATTGTATGAAGGTACTTGTGATTACCTTGTCCGGGATTGTTCCCGTTGACTAGATGTTATTGGAAGGTAACTGTTGTGGACAGGCCTATCCCAGAGTTATTGAATTCGAGCTTTGCGCCGCTGGTAACCCGTGTTATTGTGTGTCCGAGTTGTTATTGCTCGTTGATCTTATTCCGACTGTTGAGTCGAGGCTTTTTGGTGGAGAATGATCTCAGTGTAGACACTCCGTGCCCGAGTTATTGTCAGTATTATTCGCCATAAACCAACGATAAACCTAAACCGACACTTAATAATAAAACGCATATTTTTGGTAAAACAAAAGCTAACTAATGAATTCTTTCTATCTAACTTTGTTCTGTTGCATTTTGGAACTGTTGACATAGCCGTGCAGTTGAAGGTAATTTCCTTGTGTGGAAATGACTAGGACAGTTGACACTTTTGAAGCGACCTGAAGCATGCGCGAACCTAGAGTTCGCAACTTGTGGAGCTCAGGCCATGTGATGTCAGACGTGGTCTCAACTACGCATTCGTCACCGTAATTACACACATTAGATGACTATGGCTTACAAAGAGTAAACCAAGGTGTAGGCAAGAATGTAATAAAGATTTGTGTCTATTTCATTACTTATTTATGATGTACAAGTGTGTAAATCCTACATGTTACCTTATTGTGTGCTGATAGCACGTAGTTATTAAGAGTAATTAAATGTTTTTCATGGCTGTACACTTAGATTTGTTGTAATTGTTTTCTGTTACGGACGTCATCGCCGTAAATTTTGTTATTAACTGTTAGGACTTAGCTAGATGATTACCGTTAAATGTAAATGTGGAAATGGTATCATCCTAACTTAGATTTGTTTTGCTACCCTGTTAAATGTAAATTCTGATATTAGCTTAATCTTGTAACTTGAACTAGGGACTTGCGTCGTACCATTTTCCTAGTGTTGCTGTTGTTGCTTTATTATTGTGAGTTAGATCTTTCGCGAGGGTTTTCAGTAACTTCTTAGGTAGGGACCTGCTCTTTATTTTCTTTTGTTTATTAGTTTGCGGACTAGCCGATTATAACCCTCCGAACTAGGCTAGGGGCTTGTGAATTTTAATAAATTTTCACGGTGTTTTACTTAAGTCTGGATGTTTAATTTCTCAGTCTAGTTTTAAGGTGAACCTTTCCTTAGGCAGTCTATGACCATCGTCACCATGTACCACGATCCCCGTGGACTACAGTGTCTCATGCCGCTTAGCCTATTAGGAAGTTCACCTGATCCTCACGGCAATTTTATTCGACTTATGGGATGTTAGGAAAGTCATCGTGGTTGTTGACTCGACTAACGGTCTCAATATATGTGCGGCGGAATCGAGGGTTTATTATAGGCCTACAGTGTGAAGATGTTATGGGAGATAGCCTACATTTTCGCATCACATAACCCTCAATTGCATCTACTTACTCCATATTATTATTATAACACTGCCAATTGTTTTATTACCATACTTCAGAGTAGTAAAATACGAAAAGAAACCAAAATAATTTTCTTTATTTTGCTAAACACTTTTATGTTGGTAAATTATTTCCGTGTCACTCAATATCTGCTTGCTTGGCTCTTATAACAAGTTTTCACGATCATAGGCACGTTATTCATTTATTTCCGATTGTAACACTGGCCATGTGTAAATAAAAATCAACAGATGTTTTGCTAAACATGTACATTATGTTTGTCCAATATTAATTCCGTAGCTTTGTCGCCTCCCTTGCTAGCAAACAGCTGTTTCAGTTCAGGCCCTCGTGACGAAGTATGACTGACAATTGCCGTAGCTACAGTGTTGTCAGATTGAACCTTCCGACCTTTCTAGAGTCGACCGTGACACCGTATGATGTTAATACGTCTTTATGACTGCAAGTCAACTACGCTACACCAGAGTCCGTATACTGGAGTTGATTCCTCCGCGACCAATCACGTGGGGAGACCTGTAGCAACAATCCAATGGGTCTGAAACTTTGATCGTTTACATACCTACATGGCATCGTTCCCTATCTTGAAAATCAACACAAACGACCAATGCCTTCATGGTTTTGCAATTTCCATTTTCTTCAGTGTATATTTTACTTTTGCAAGCTCAATGAAACCTGCATGCCAAGTGCAGATATTGATCATATTTAATATACCTACATACCTGCGAGTTGTCACAGTTCCCCGATTTTTTCCTATGTCCTCCAATTCTGTATTCTGGGTTTACAAGGTCAATCTAAGCTGGTGATTTACCGGTAAATGCTCATACCTGGTCGTATGGCAACCTGCACTGATAGAAAATGAATAATGATTATTTGAGATGATTTGTTGAAGACAATGGTAGTAGATCTAGTACATCGTAAACGTTTACTGAAATAGTAATAAAGAACGTTATTCGTAAATTATATTTAAATCGATTGTGTCAAATTCTGACAACAGGAAATATAATCTTGCATTTAGACCTTCTATTCACCGAATATCAAAGCATCTGTTCCTGTCAAATTTCACAATGTGGAATTTTAATTAGTCCTAAATGCCCAAAAGGCCTACGAGTATGTGTAATATATCTATAAATATTAATTTCATCATTTGTACTTTAGAGGTTACTTGACGCCACGTAGTAATTTTCCGATTACGCCCGCTTTATTGTAAAAAGCTCATTGTTTAATTTTCATAGATGTCATTTTTAAAGCAGCTATCTATTATTATTATCATTATGAATATTATTTGTGTTATACATTCTGGATTGATTCCATATTACTATAATATATTTATTAGTAGGGTACATTACACTATTTATCGTGTTTAGTCGTAAATTTAAGTTAGAACGAACAGAGGGATTGATTGAGAAACATTTCGTCTGGGCTGGCGACAGTCTCTCAGCGGGTGGTCAGTCGAGTTTGGAGCTGGATTCCCAGATTTAAGAACCGAGTTTCATAATGAAACTGCACTCAGATAGAAAGGAACTAGGGCGGTTGGCTCTGACGTCACGGATTTCTCAGTACATCACGACATTGGGTGACCAATTTAAATTTGCTTACGAAGCTACACCACGTGGATGACTCGACAAATGAAGAGGCCTGAGTTGAACCTAGTGGATACAGAATAAGGGGAATCGTCATCGCTACACCTAATTGATTGGTGGAGGAAGAAATTGAGATGAGGGAAACTTGATTCACATATAAACTTCTGCGGAGCGATTCTCGGTCACAACTTGAGTACAAATTTTGGTGACATCTTCGTCACAACATACTTGCAGACTACTTCGCTACTTATCACGCTGGTAGATTTTGCAACATCTCAATTTTCAGTTTCGACAAGACTTAAAGCCATCTTACTGACGTGAATATGATTGTGTCTCTGATCATATTCACAAACGTGAACTGTGGAGTTAAACCATTCACTAAAGTCAGTCGGCAAATTAGTTCCATGCCCATGCCCCAGTCAAGATAGCAATCTACGCAACATTGAAACGAGAACCAAGCAGCATTCCACAAGGTAATCTGATGGCAGACCAAGCGACGATCTGGAAGAATATGGCAGTATTTCTTTATTCGTATCAGGAGCACCAATCACAAATATATGTCACAAATGGTAAACAGTGAGAATCAAATAAAAATAAAAATGATAATTAATAAAGACACAAAGTACTCCGCAAACTATTCTAAATCTAATATTAAGTGAGGACATCAACATACAAGTCAGTTTAACAACACAAAAACCTCTGACTGCCAGGCAGCCAGCAGCGAAATTAAATGTTCTTTGTCCAGTAACGGGCGACGTCAATAGCATTCGGGTTGGCAAGTGTTAAATCTTCCATTGTGCATGTTGCTGGACATAGTGGACACTGGTAAAGATGTTGGATTGTCTGTAGTTCCCCACAATAACATAGGAGAGAGTCACTCGAAAAAAACCATTTCTGCAGGTTCATCTTGTTTCCTCCAACTCCAGTCCGTAGTCTGTTGAGCGCCTTCCATGTTGCCCAGCCTTCCATATGGCACGGAGGAAGGCTTTCTTTTGGGGTCATCCAGCCGGAGAGATGACCAGTTCTTTCCTTCCACATTCTTGCCCTAGCAGTGTCAGCATTGACTTTAAGGCTGTCTGTTGTCCGAAGGAAGCTTTTCCTAGATTTAAAGAGAGTTCTGGCGGGGGAATATCCAAATAGTGGGTCTGTGATGTGGATGCCTTAAATATTTCCTTATTCGCTGCTACCTCCCTGCGTATCTCTCCAGGAGCAATACCAGCTAAGCAGTGGACTTTCTCAACTGGAGTAGGCTTCAAGCAACCAGTTATGATTCTGCAGCTTTCGTTGAGTGCAGTGTCAACTTGCTTAGTGTGTGCTGATTTATACCACACTGGACTGGCATATTCGCCCGCAGAGTAGCACAGAGCTAAAGCTGATGTTCTAAGGATTTGTGGCTGGGTTCCCCAATTAGTACCCGTCAACTAGCGAAGAATGTTGTTTCTTGCGGATACCTTTTGCCTGATGTTTTGGCAGTGCTTCTTGTAGGTCAGTGTACGATCCAAGATGATTCCTAGATATCTTGGAGCGAAACAATGATTTAGTAGCTTTCCCTTCCAATACACTTTGAGTTTTCGGTATGCCTGAATGTGTCGCATGTGAAATGCACATATTTGAGTCTTTTCGGCATTGGGTTTCAGTTGGTTTTGGTCGTAATATGTTCCAAGCACTTCCAATGCATGTGTCAGAGAGATTTCTACTTCATCAAAACTGTTAGATTGGGTGATAAGTGCAAGGTCATCGGCGTAAATAAAGCTTTTAGTGCCTTTTGGTAGTGGTTGGTCATTTCTATAGATGTTAAATCGTATAGGAGCCAGCACACTACCTTGAGGCAAGCCATTCCTTTGATTCCAGTGAGTTCACATACCAACTCCAATCAAGTCTCTGTATTTTATTTAATGGCAAAGTAGATTCAAGTTATTTTTACGTAAATCATTTAAATTCATTTTCCATTTTTTATCTTTCGTCAACTTAAAATTACAGTCAAGCATTATTATTAACATTATTAATGTTCGACATAACTTCTATTTCGCTGCTTTTTATCTTTAGATTAATACATTTTGATTTGATTTAATGGTAGGAGTTTCATTTTGTGTAGATTGTTCTAGTCATAAGACATTCCTTTTCCCTAAAACGAAAAACAATTGGTTGATGGCTAAGCTATGGTATGAGTCGAGAAAGAGCGGTCTCGAGTGCTCTAGTGTTATTTCACTTAATCATTTTGGTACATCTAGATTATCTGATGTCCTGGCACCCAAAAGAGCATATTATAATTCTTATTCACGAGCAGATAAGAGGTACTGTAAGTAATGTATTTCTAGTGTCTGTAAAGCGGGACTTGTTGTGGTTCTTCCACATCCCTCCAGGAAAACGTTACATTGTTACCCTGCATGAAAAGTTACAACGGTTAGGTTTAAAAAAATGGCTTGGCTATTATGATTCTAATAAGGGTAGAACAGTGGATCATTTATAAATGTGAAAACCTTTCAGTAGATTTCCAAAGCTTCCAGGTTGCATGTTCCTACTTTATAGCATTCGAGAAAACTCTCGTGAAAATGAAGAAAAAAAACCTTCTTCCAATTAATTCATAAGGGACTGCTAGGTACAAACACTGTCGTTTCATTTGAGGGCATTGAACATTGTGGTCATTTAGCTCTGTGTACTTGGGTGTGTGTATATATTGTGCCCGTTTGGACCGAGATCAAAAGACCACATTTCGCAAATTACCGAAATCTGTTCAGCACGAGAAAATCTATCTCAGGGTCTATCTGGGCGAATACTAGGTCTAAAACTCGCATCCCTGATATCGGTAATTCGCAAGTAAGGTAGGGAGAGAAATTATTTGAAAATAACACACTTCTTAAAAATCTCAATTTATTTTTAATGAAAATTTGAAAATTACTGGCAAAAACCCTCAAAAACACAAACACATATAAAAAATCAACATCTCCTATAAATAAATAAACACCTCTAAACTTCGTTGAATTGATACCCAGAAAATTGATAGTCCATTCTGGTATCAACAAAAAAATCTGATATTTACACTCAGGTGACCACGATTCGATTAAGAGTTCCAGTGATCCCTTCTATTTGCATTTGCAGATTCACTTTCACGAAGATTTGTTTAAGATTGTTCAAGTAAATGTTGAATGTTATTTTGATAATTTTCACTTTGATTAGTGCATGATGATTTCAAAAAAAAAAAAATGGAAAAAAATATTTCACTGAATTCATTGAAGTTTTGCATCAACATAATATCAATATTCGGCTGAGATAACATCGAATGTTAATATTGTTGTGTCTTGAGAAATTTTTGTTTCAAAGAGCAACAAAAAAATGTTTATAAATTTTCCATTTTTATAATATGAAAAATATTTTTTTTCTTTTCTCTCATTTCCATTTCTCTCACAAAAACAAAAAAATTAACTTTACTCATCTCAAAATTTGTTATATAAATTAGCATGAATTGTTATTAACAATATAAATTATTGTGATCTACTATCGGTTGATTAAATCGTTTCCAACAAATACTTTTCTCATACTCAGATAATTTTCTAATATCTCAAAATAAAAATAAATTTTAATCACAGAATTTATTATTATTATTTGCAAAAAAAATCTATAAATTTATTTATAACAGGTCTTCTCTCACACTCCGATTATGAATATTTAATGCTCATTTCAAATGTTATTATTATTATTCCAAGCACAAAACATGAATATTTTCAGTTATTTATTCCATGATTCCATTAGAAACTATTTATTTTCTTAATATTTTTCTCGGTCAGGTTCATCAAATCTAAACTCATATGATATTCATTTATCTAGGCATAATATTGGAAATCTAGATTGATCCAGGTAAAAATAAATTATTCAGATCTACAGATTCTGGAATTTGACTAGAATATGGGGCGGGCCGCTTGCCTTACCCTTCTTTTACAACTGAGAGCACACATGCTCTTATTAACCACTTCAAATAACAAACTCACATCTACATGTGCTCATAACTACAGGAACCAATGTACTCTTGGATGACCCCTTGGCCTCCACATAAACTCAAGTGTCGACAATCCTAATCGCACACTAAAATCACCATATTTGACTTCAAATATTTTTTTACAATACTTTTTTTTAATGCTTTAGTAATATTCTGTCTTACCAATTTACTGTGTGTTCTCCAATTTAATTTTTCCAATGAAAAGATGTAGTTATTCCTGGTCAACTTTTCCTTGCCTCCATTTTACATAATCTCACCCTAGTTAATACATTTTAATACCTGCCGCCTTATTTTCCTTAATTAAATATTTTAGTGCTTTTGGAAAATCTCCTAAACTCAAATCCTTGCTATTCCACTTCATTCACAAACTAATTTAAACCTGTTAATAAATACCAACTTCTATTCCAAAATTGACAAGTTATTATATTAAATTCATTACTGTTCCATTTATTTAAATCCTTCCATGAAATTATTATTATACCTGGCAAAATATTATTTAGGCATTGTTGCTTTCTACATCATCCGAATTATTATTATTGCCCTATTTTATCCATAAATAATTATTTAAATCCTCATCACAAATTATTTATAACACTCTCACTTCCTGATTATTAATTCAGTAATTTTAATCACTATTAACAAATTAAATTAAATTTACGAATTGGTTCTATCACCTTCCATAATAAATTATTTACAATTTAATGGTGTATTCCTTCTTTGATTATTATTAATTTATTTCTTCCACAGTGATTTATTATTATTAAATAATGAAAGAAATTATTTAAATAATCCAAGTTGTGTCGAGCCTCTAAAAGAGCTATAGAAATAATAATTACTATTCATTGAAAAATAAATCCAGATATTCCATGTCCAAAAAAAAAAACATGAATATGACTGTTGTCCTGACAGTGTAGCAAAATAGTATAATAATTTGTCATCCTGGACAAATATAAATGACGTTCTCATAATGATGATGGCGTTGATTTCTTATTGTGAAAGTATAAAAAGGAATTCTCAAATACTACATTAGGCTAGTGAATAATACATGTAGAGTTGGCTTACTTCATGCTTGATGTGATGGTAATCCGAGTCCTTCGGCGTTCACTATTGCCACAGCGTCCTCCAATGGTCATCTGCGATTCCATGAAAGCCTCGTTCCCTTCCATATCACACCTATCCTCGTATAGTTTAACAGCGCATGTCGATGATTATCACAACGCGTTCACAAACACTCCCGTTGTACTTAGTAAAATTCGACATGTTGAAATGTTGTAAAGACTTGTAGCCTACTGTTCGTTTACTCTCCTCAAGTTCGACATAATAACAACTTCCACATTCGAATATTGCGGTTTCATTCGCCCTAATATTCCAGGAACACCTGTTAGCAGCGTGAAATGAACGATAAATGCAATGTCCATCTGGTATTAGTAGAATGCCTATTATTCGGTTTCACCACAAGAAACATAATGTTTTTGTAGGCTGAACTTATGTGAATGGTATTTCGAAAAATCACCATCACTAACCAGTAGAATAACTTGACAAGAATGTCGTCTAATATTCTAAGACATGCGAAATATACAAGTGTTCATTCACTGAACAGAGACTAAGTCCGTGAACAGCTCGTCCAGCGACTAATTTCCTTGGACGATCAAAATGACAGCGTAATAACTCGTTCACGGTATAGCGGTGATGTTCACAAGAGCAGTTGCTCGGTTCAAGTACATGTCCTCCTTGATTTCCTTGCTCCTTTTATACTCACAGCGGTGAAACCAAATAGCTTATAAAGATAATAGCGGAAACTCGGCCGTAAAAGCATGCGCTCGTTTGGGGACAGCGATCACAGTGCCATCTCTTGGTGCGAGTTGACAGCATTACTCTTCTTGCCACCCACAGCTAGCATTTTTGAGTGCGCACCGACCGAAATTGCATTGTAAAGTTAACATATGTCTCGGCTTGATACTTAGGCAGCAAATAATTTAAAGATTAGTGTTAAAAGAAACAAAAGATACTTGGTTCTGTACAATATTTATATAGAATTCTAAAAAAATACTGTACTGCTTCTGCATATGGTTTGCTTTGCCATAGGCAGTAGAACTGAAGGCACTGCACCAGGCCAAATACTGAAAATGACAAGGAAATATTAGCATATTGGTTTTAATCCATCCTTTTTGACATACTGGTATTTAAAAACGAGTTGAACACGCTTAATTACATTAAAAAACAGTTACTTTCTTATATATTTCCTAATAAAGTCAGTAAAATTAAAATTTGTGTTTCTGAACTTGGTAGATTACACCAACCTCCTTAGCTTTAATAGTGCAATACGTACACTTTGGAGGCAGATGACCTCACTGTTCCGCCCCTTATAACAACAATAAATAACTACGTACACTTTCAATCGGAAATATTGAAGCATGTTGTTAAATGTTAGGCCTACTGTACCGTAGAGTCACCACGTTTTATAATAGTACATTATGCAACGAGCCTATAATGGCTATAATTAAGACACGAGTGTCTTTATAAAACGAGCTTTAGCGAGTTTTATAATTTCCATACGAGTGTCTTAATTACCATTATAGGCGAGTTGCATACGACTGTTTATGTTCGACGATAATTATAACTTTATTACATGTTTTAACATAAATATTCATAAATATCTGTTCAGTAACTAGAATTTTGGGCTCGGGTGGTGCGCTAGGTAGCACATCTCCCTGTTCCAAGCTCTCTGGCCGGCCGACGCATGCGCTCTAAGTGCTTCAATGCCAGATGTGCAGATCGTGAACCAGTATTCAGCAAAACTGTCACCGTAGTCGTTTGAAATCAACGCGCCGAGTAGAAATTGGATTTAGGTATATTAAGGTACAGTGCTATTTCTTGTCTCATATTCACCAGTTTATTTACGCGAACATTTGGACGGTGCACTTTCGGTAATTTATATAGACATGTTGGATTTTGAGAGCATGCGCGAAGGTATCCTTATCTAATTGGTCAAAAAATTTGTTTCTTGAGCTGTGATTGGTGGGAGAAACTGTTTCATAATGAATAATAGTGTTATAATGACCATCATTATGATACAGTTTTCAGATACATAATAGTCAGGGTCGAACATAAAGGCTGTTATTTAAATATTAACATTAGGCCTACTATCAACAACCTACAAAAATCTTACCCTTGACTTAACAAGTTTTTGTTCCTGAAATCTTTCTCCACAAAGTGGTCTGAGCATACAACATGAGTTCTGTTTAAATATTCTGGGCCATTACTTTTCAATACGTCATCTAAGTCAGCTCTTCGGCTTCGAATAACCCACAGCGTGCATCTATAAATACATAAAGACCAGGCTAAAATATGCTAAATTATATTGTAAAAGCATTCTGTATTAAAAGAAAACCGAACTATCAGTGTAATGGTAGGCTACTTGTTTACAATAATTTCTTGGGAACCTGAAGAAAGATTTTGGGTCACATTGTTGTTTATACTTATTACAGGCATATATGGCACAAATACTCCCCGTACCAACCATTACAATTGGATAATTAGATCATCCACAGGTCAATAATTTCTTATAATTGTTTGGTTGGATCTCACGGTTGTAAATCAGCTGGTCTTACGTTGCCAACTCGGACCGCTAGGCGGTGCTGGGTAGCGCTGTCTCCTGTTTTGGTGAGGAGTTTCCGCTATTATCTTTATAAGCTATTTGGTGAAACTTCTAGAACCTTCCATTCCGTATCTCAGCTCCTGCTGAACGTATTTCCTTGCTTGATAGCTCCACCATCATATATATTATTTCAGTAGTATGCATCCCTCCTGCGGCGCTCACAAGAGACCGATCGTGAAAAATGAGCATTCAAATGAAAGAGAATATACATTACCAGTGATTCATTGCACTCTTATTTCATAAATATCTATAATCTCTTTAAAAATTACTTTAAAAAAACTGTACGAAGTGTGCGATTTGCAGTTACTGTTGCTTCAGGAAGATACGCTCCATAATTGGTGTCCACTTCACATTTTGGCCGGTGTGACGTCTTTTTTATTTAATTTTAACATTCTGAGGTCTTTCCTTTATCATTTTGCATCGATTTCAGAAACAGTAAATCAAAGGAATGTGTACGTTTTCAGAATCAGTAGGCTAAATCAATGGATTGGGTACTCAAATCGTATAACCGGCGAGTGTTACTGCTAAGCTTTCAATCAATGGACTCAGCACAAACATGATTTAAGCCCATCCGTCTAAACAATGGATTTATTATATTCCAGGTTTGTTAATATGCCGCGATACAGGATTTTCTTCTGCATTCTAATTCCATAAATATAGATTTTTTAAGAATTGTGCTTTTTGCAAATACTGTTGCTCTAACATGCTGCAATTCTGAGTTGTCGTCTAAAACCTTAAAACATTGAACGTTAATTCTCTTAACAGTTTTTCTTCCATCTGATTTTCAGAATCGGTACCGGTAAATCAATGGATTGGGTACAGGTTTTTCTTCTGCATTCTAATTCCATAAATATAGATTTTTGTAAGTAGTGTGCTTTTGCAAATACTGTTGCAGTATCATGTTAGAGTTGTCGTCTGCAACCTTAAAACTATCATCTTCATATAGGCCTCATAAATTAGCAGTGAAGAATTGCATTCCAATTTCATCAATATCAATTTTTGTAAGAAGTGTGCGATTTGCAAATAGGCCTACTGATGCTCTAATATGCTACAATTATGAGTTGTCGTCTAAACCCTTAAAACTATTAAACGTTAATTACTTTACTCGGGGTTTCTTCTGCATTCTATTTTCATAAATATCGATCATTTCGCATGGTTTTCAGAAACGGTAAATCAATGGATTGAGTACTCAAAATCGTATAACCGGCGTGTGTTACGGCGTCTAAAACCTTAGAAATATTAAACATTAATTCTCTTACAGGTTTTTCTTCTATCATTTCCCATGGTTTTCAGAATTATTAAATCAATGGATTGGGTACTCAAATCATATAATTTCATAAATATCGAATAACTGATGAACCAATTTTCAGTGATTGCCTTCTTAAGTTACGGAACGTACAACTTGCAATTCTGACTGAAATATATCGAATAACCGGCGAGTGTTATGGCTAAGCTCTCAATCAATGGACTCAACACAGAAATGGAATTAACAGTGACGAATTGCATTTTAATTTCATAAATATCAAAGAAAGAAACCAGCCACAGCACGCTCCACTCGGGAAAGCAAAAGCACCCATGTAGGTAACGTGCAAAGGAGTTTGGCGTTGAGCGCTACATACAGAACAAGCAAAGCACCCCTGTAGGTAACGTGCAAAGGAGTTTAGTGCTGATCGTTGCACTTAGGAACAAGGAAGCCTCACTGTAAGCGGGGCTTGAAGTTTTCTAACGAGGGCTGTCCTGATAAGGGAGAATGAGGCTTCTCAGCCAACAAGATTAAGCAGGAAATCTTGACCAAGATGCTTTCATAAATATCGAATAACTGGTGAGTGTTATGATAGAATTTTCAGTAATTGCCTTCAGAAGTTAGAGAACGTACAGCTTGGAATTCAAACTGAAATGAAAATGGTGTTCTATAATCATTTGGTTGAAATAATAACATAACCTTTCTCCTTAAGTCACTCATTATAAACCTATTGGGGAAAGTAGGTCTAACGAACATGCGAGATTTCTCGCACGGGTCCGCTAGTTTTCTTCAAATTTAATAGCCAGAAAACTGTGCTACTTTTCAAAGTTCAAATCCATCATCTAGAGGAAATTCTAGAAAACTTAATTCTGTTACGTAGGCTGGTGTGCACGTTACAAGCCCCTAAGTCTCATACCTCCCTCTACACTTGAAGTCTCCAAGCGCGCTATTCAAAAATCAGCTGCTCCATTTCCAATAAAAACTAATATGTCTGCGTCTTAATAATGACGTCACTATGTCACGGACGTGTAAACGATCCGGGTACAATATACTGTATATATAATTTGTTTGATAACCTATATTATCGCGCTCCCTGTGGTAGTATGTGTATTCAGGTGAGGATTGGAAAGGAGGCGACTATGGCCTTAAGTTAGGAACCATCCCAGCATTTGCCTGGAGTAGACGTGAGGTTACCACAGAAAACCACTTTCAGGATGGGCGAGGTGGGAATCTAACCTCCTCAGCTATGCCTTACGAGGCTGAGTGTACCCCATTCCAGCACTCAACCCAGAATTAAATTTCTTAGCAGAGCCAGGAATCGAACCCGGACCTTTAGGGTGCCAGCCAAAAATGATAGTCGGTATAGATACTGTCATGTGATCAAAAACAATTACAATGTTGGAATTAACAGGAGAGGTTAAATAGCAGAATAGTTGTCAGCTGAAGGGTTAGATGAGGGATTTGTAATGAAACAATTAAACTTAGAATTATATTTTTGTATTTCAGACCTTACAATGGCATCTTAAACAAACAGTCATCTGCTGGTTTCAGTGTTACCAGCTTCCTCTACTACAACAGATCAGATCATGCTTAAATCTGAGACATTAAAGACTGTAATTCACACATACATCTTAGCATATACATTTAAAAAAGTACAAGTACAGAGTTATAAAATACTTAATCACTGATAATAAAGTTCTAAGTTCATTCCATCATGGATTTCATCTGAGAATCAATTAAGGAAATTTATATGAATTAGAAGGAAGGAACACATGCAATAACTGCTTGTCTGCAAAAAGGGCATGTCTTACAGATTCTAAATTTATTTGATTGCATGGAGAGAGAAAAAATCCACACATTTTACATCTGATCACAGATAGTACAGAAACAAGAATGGAATATATGTGTTAGTACATCCCTTTTTATGCCTGTGGGTTGGGAACGGGAATATTGCCCTGGAGGGATCTACTGATACAAGGTGTTCATATGGTCCAATAACTGAATAATGCACGAACTTGGTAGAGTGTACGTACCCGATATAGGAATGAGAATGTTCCCACAAATAAATTATGGCATAGTTTCATGTTCAATAGGAATTACAGAACTTTTACAATCCAATTTTTATGTCGGGCTGAGATTGAGTAACGACCGACAAAAGTTCAGGTTGTGGGTTTAATCTGACTTAGTCTGATGCACTGAAAGGTGTTTAAATGCAAATACCTTGAATTCTGGTGGGCTTTTATAATTTCCAGGGCACAAAGCACTGACAATTATTTTGTAGATACTGACTGACAACATGAATACACATAACAAGGTCCTCATTTGAACAAAACAAAAATAGTTATTAATGGTTATTAATTATTACTAATGTACACTAGTGTCCAAAAGTTAAGCATAAGTTACAAAGAAGCAGGGCAACAGGAAATCGACTGCAAATCGCACGACATGCACCTACCAACCTTACGTATTGCCTATTCGCTCTGTATAGGAAAGGAGTATTCCCTGCTTTGACTAGCGGAGTAACCGCAAGGTAAACACAGCCAGTGCCTGCGCACCATATTCCCTCAGTCGTGTTTGCCGTATTATAGTGTGCAGAGTGTAGCCTCGTGATGAACGTGACAACATAATGGCATAACGACGCTATTTAGACACCATTTTGCAGGGTAGAATACTCGGCCGTCTGGAAGCAGTCTAGATACAGACCGAAGTCGCCGTATCCTTGAATGAGCCACAAAGTGTCATTTCCAGGCTATGGAGACGATTTCGAGACACAGGAGATGTTATCCGTAGGCCAGTACCAGGTTGACCCAGAGTAATCACTCCACAGCAGGACCGATATCTGACCTTAATCGCCCGAAGAAATCGGAGTGCACCTGCAAGGCATTTGTCAGCGGAGCTTGCTGCCGTCTCAGGGGTTGCCGTTTCCCGGCCCACTGTGTACCGGAGGCTCAGAACGGCAGGGCTGTTTGCCAGACGTCCAGCAGTGTGCGTCCCGTTCACTCCAGCACAGAGAGCCGCCAACGTCGAAACTGGACCTTGAATGAATGGAGGCATGTGCTCTTCACAGATGAATCCCACTTCAGTTTGCAGAACGATTCCCATCGCACATTAATCTGGAGAGAAACGGGTAGCCGATACAACCACAGGAACATCGTGGAACGGGACCAGTATGATGGTGGTGGCGCCATGGTGTGGGTCGGCATCATGTTGAATGGCCGTACAGACCTGTACATCTTCATGGGTGGTCCAAGGAACACCGTGAACGCTCGGAGATACAGAGATGAGGTACTGAGACCACATTGTAACAGAACTTCAGAGTAGGTTACAGAGCGTGCGTTAAGTTTCTTTCTGTTTGTTTTTATTTATTATTTTTTATCTGGTTGCCAGCCATGACCACTTATTGGTAGGCCACCACAGAGGATCTTACGTGCCCTGTGCCTTGAGATTCTTTGGGGTGGTGGTCGGCCAGTGGCTGGACCAGGTGGCTTTGGCGAATGGCAATATGTGCTTTGACCTGGGTAAGGTTTCCATGGAGAGATTGTTGTACTGAAAAATGCCATGCAGAATGGGAGCTAGTTGGAATTTTGTTCCATTCATTGAAATATGAGTGTTGTGGATATAGTATGGAAGCTGGCCTATATGTTGACAAACAAGGTATTGCTAGTTAATGATTGCTAGGGATCCACCCCTTGGAGAAGGATTATTAATATAATTTTATTAATGCAGCCAATGGCCATGTACTTTTCTTCAGGACGGGTCAGGGTAGGGACTATGAAAGGAAATCGGCCGTGGACCTATTGAAAGGAACCGCCCCGGCATTTGCCTGGTGGTGAAAATGGGAAACCACGAAAACCATTTTCAGGACGGCCGAGGTGGGATTCGAACCCACGCTCTCCCGATGCCAGCGAGGCATGAGGTAGCGCGTTAGCTCTCTCGGCCACCGCGACCGGTGGAGAAGGATTATTATTAATAAATAGTGTGTCTATTGTGAAGTTGGTGTACTGTCTTTGTAGATTCATTTCAAGCTAGTATTATAGCCCCACTATCCTGAGGTGGCTACATCGCAGTATCATATATATTACAATGGCGCCCAACGTGGGGAGAGAATTCATGAATCTCACAAAGACAGGAGTTATCTGTAGGCATATTTGTCAAAATTTAGATATTTAAATTAGGGATGGCTATGCTAAAGCCACAATGCAATTCTGCTTTATTAGCGGACGGTGTTGGTGAAGAACGACGAAAATGCTTATGGAATGGACTGTAATTAAGGAGGTTTTTGAGAAGAAAGAGTTAGGTGTCCAGTCTTTATCCTGTGTGTAATTTGGTCATGAGACAGGGTTGTTACAAGACCAAGATTTGCATTTTCCCTGTCTTTTCCCTGACTTAAGATCCCATTTTCCCTGACTTTTCCGTGACCACCAATACTTTATTTTTCCATTTTTATTTAAATACACGTCCATGTTACTTTTCCCCAGCTACTGTATTACACGAGATATGTAAGCTATCTCATACAGAAAAAGAGTTTCTTTTCAGATATTGTAAAGAAAAGGCTTAAAGGAAGAATTTTAACAAAAAGCTAATTTTAAGAATTAGCCCAGTTTTAGATGCCGTGAGCACTTCAGAAGGCAGGGAAAAAACTGGCTTCATCTGACTTTTTTTTAAATAAATTAATCGGTTATGCTAAAAAATAACATGACAGATACATTTTTTAAACGGGATTCAAGGAACATAATTTTTAACTTCTTTCTTTGTCAGTACACTCAGTTCACAATGAAACTTCTTACATTCAAAAAGTTATTGCAATTGTTATTACTAATGATTTAAAAACTACGGCCTAATAGTCAAATAATACGATGGGTAAGTAACGTACATGGCACGGATTCTTTCAAAATTATAGCTAAGGTAAGAAAGAAATTAAAAATTGGTAATCAAAAAAATGGCACAACGAAACCATTTAATTGGACTCAAAAGCTATCGGACTTATTTACATCGGTTGACTGCAAAAGCCCTTTTCATTGTCTAGGAAGCAAACCAGTATTGTACGGACCCACAAATACCACAGAAAGACATTTAATACTTTGTAATCTTTTACGTCTTACGACTGCGCCATGACTGACATCAATGTATTACAAAATCCATACGTGATCTAGGTGACACTAAGTCTGGTATGGCACAGATTCGTCGATACCATATCCTATACTGATCAAAATTGAAGAAAAAAAAAGAATGGTTTCAAACTTAAAAACTTTAACGGATGCCTGATGTGCCCGTAAGATCTTATTGCTATAATTACTAACGCTTAAAATACATAAACAATACTGAGAAAAAGTATAGATATCGAAAACACAAAATTTAGTGACTGGGTAAAGAAATCGATGGACTAAAACAGGAAATCCACGCATTTGGCTCGGAGTATACACCTTTTTGCTACATTCTTACCGAAAGTAATTACGATCACATTTTGAAAAGCTAACACACTAGCTTTAAAACTTTCGTTGCATACATCTATTTGAATAACTCTCTACAAGTACCCGCTGTTTAGCACTTTTAAACGTTCTTCAATATCATTTAGTTCGGCTTATTTTTCTAACATCAATTTGACTCTTTTGGTTTTCAACTCCTTTACCTCGGTTACAATTGCTCTCTTCTGTTTTTCTTTGGCTTCGTTTTCTTTTCTTTTCGGCGGCCCTCTCCTTAGGCGCATTTTCATATTCTGAACGAGCATGCCTCGCCTTAACGAGCATTTCTTTGGTGACAGTCACTTTACCTAACTCTCTCTACACTTGTCGTAGACCTATGAGAGAACGTTCGAGCTGATTTTCGACTATCATCTCTGTATTAGTAGATCAAGCATAGGTGCTATGCCGAAGGTACACGAAGCGAAACTGCGGCGAACCGAACACGGACGAGATGAAAGGGGATGCGAGGGGGATGGTGCATGTGGAGTAGAGGCTTTGGCCCCAAACAAGCGCGATTCCCGACGAAACGCGACCGACTTGGGCAAGGGAAAGTGGAGGAAAGAGTGTAGTGGTGACAAACGACAAGACGAAGTATCGAGAGCAGCAGGGCTACCGCAATGTGTTCCTTTCTTGCTCTCTCTCCTCTAATTTACAATTTTAGCATTTTGCAGCCCTAACCCGACAAACCGAAGGAGCTTCGCGCTACAGGCAAATAAGACAGATTCACGCTTTTATTTTTAAAAATTAAAAAGTTCCCTGACCTTGCAGAAAATTTCCCTGACCGGATGTTTTTCCCTTGACTTTTCCCTGACTTCCCTGACCTGTAACAGTCCTGTGAGAGATGATCGTGAATTGAGTGATGTTGAACACTGTGCAGAGGAGTTTGAGGCAGTTGTTAAACATACCATCTTGGACGAGGGTCAGAAGTCACAGTTGCTTGACGTTCTGAGGGAACACAGGGAGGTATTCTCGGACAAACCTGGATGTACTCACGTGTATGAGCAGAGTTTCGACATCACAGATAGGTCTAGTTTTAGCGGTCCTAGGTACCCGATAGGTCACCCTCACATGCAGGCAGTTGGTGAGGCGATCAATCACATGCTTAATGATGGCATCATTGAGAATAGCAACAGCCAATATGTTAATCCTTTGGTGGTGGTAACCAAGAAGGATGGTTCCATCAGGCTGTGCTTGGATGCGCGACAGGCCAATAAGAGGATTGCACCAGACCATCAGCGTCCTGAATTTACTGAAGATCTAGTGCAAAAATTCAGGGGTAGGAAGTTTCTGTCAACTATTGATCCGAGTTCTTAGTTTTGACAGATACCACTATGCTTTTTTGTTATAGAAATAGCTTTTATCAGTTTCGGAGGGTGGCTTTCGGAATGAGGACTTCGAATCAGGGGTTAATTAAGGGGCTTAACATTGCACTCGGACCTGAAGCAAGGGAATGCATTGCAGCCTACATTGACGATCTTTCACACATTCAGGGAACACATGCAACATCTTAGTACAGTTTTTGGGAAGCTCATTCATGCAGGTTTTACACTGAAACTTAAGAAATCCACTTTCTGCACGCAACAGATTACATTTCTAGGTCATACAATTTTACCACAGGGAGTTAGACCAGAACAATCGAGATTAGACACCATTGGAAACACAAAGACACCACGTAATGTTAAGCAGCTTAGGTCTTTTCTCGGGGTTTGTGGGTATTTTAGGAGATTTGTATTGAGATATTCATATCTAACTGGGGCTTTCAGGGATTTGTTACAGAAAGGGGCTAAATAGGTTTGGGGAAAGGAAATGGATGAGGCTTTCATTAAATTAAAGGAAGGGTTTAAGAAGGCGGTTACTCTGAGTTATCCGAGTCTTGATAGGGAATACATTGTTATGACTGACGCCAGTGATGTGGGGATTGCTGGAGCGTTATGTCAGCATGATGATGATGAGTCACCTGGGTATTGTGTCACTTGCTAGTAGAGGTCTGAATCCCGCGGAAAGGAGATACACTACTAGTGAGAAAGAACTGCTAGCTATTGTATATGCACTGGGGAAGTTCTGGACGTATATACTTGGCTACCGGTTCAAAATCTATACTGACCATAATGCGCTGACATTCATTTTATCTTGTAGGATCACCTCAAATAGGATTTTTAGAAGGATATTGGCAATTCAGGAGTATTCTTTTGACATATTTCATGTAAAAGGCTCAGAGAATTTACTTGCTGATTTTGTCAGTCGCCATCCAGAAATCGCATGTGATGGGGTGGGGGTAGATAGTGTAGGGGATATTCTGGTGTGTGCTGCCAAAACAAGTGATAGGTCAGAGGAGGGTGCACGTGTGAGGAAGATACGTGAGGAACAGAGAAGGGGCAAGCAGCTTGGAAGTGTTGTTGTACAACTGGAGGCTGGTGATGGTGGTGATATTGTGGTCATGGGCACCAAGCAGTTCAAGTGGGTGAACCGCATGGCGGCCATGAAGTGTCATGGGGATGTGTGGTGTGTGTTCCTCGTGTGTTGGTGAAAGACATTACGTGGTACACTCACAAGGAGCTTGGGCACTTAGGTGTGGAAAAGGTTTTGGCCGCTCTGAAGAGACATTTCTACTGGAAAGACATGCAGCGCATGGTGAGAAAGATTCTGGCTACGTGTGAGCTTTGCCAAAAATGTAAACACCCCACACGCTACATGGAGGCACCTAGGCAGACTGTGTTGGCACAGGAGCCAGGGGATCTGATCTGTTTCCTCTGGTGAGCTCTAGGTTCGGGTTCCAGTATGTGTTTGTGGTGGTGGATGCATTTTCGAAGTATGTCAGGCTTTACCCTCTGAGGAAAGCTACCGCCAGAGCTTGTGTGAACTGCATTGTACTTAAGTACATACCGGAGTTTGGAAGGCCACTCCGGATACTCTCTGACCACGGGACCCAATTCACAGCAAAAATATGGAGTACCAAGCTTAGTGAAGTTGGCACCCAGTGTGTATATTCCTCTATTAGGTATCCGCAAGGGAATATGTCGGAGAGAATTATGCGGGAAATGGGTCGCATGTTCAGGACCTATGTGAGTGACAGTCATAATTCATGGTTTTCAGTGCGTGGTGACATTGAGTGATGGATCAACGTCACCAAACACGATAGCATAGTACTCACTCCCATAGAAGTCCAGCTGGGAAGGAAGCCTACCAGTGAACTAGCCAGGATTTTGGGTTTATCGACAGGGGAAGCTGTACCCAGAGATATAACAATTAAATTAGTTAGGGAAAATCTTATAGCTGCAGGTAAGAAACATAGGAAACCGCAGGGAAGGGAGGGGGATAAATTAAAGGTAGGTGATCTGGTGTTGTTGCGTGTGTCGCATTTGTCGTCAGCAGAGCAGAAGTGTATGCAGAAGTTTTTCCAAATCTATTCCGGTCCTTATTTAGCAGACCATAGGATAGGTGCTTGTGCCTACAGGTTAAAAACCAACGATTACAAGGTCCTAGGTACATATAATATTGCTAATCTCAAGTTATATGTTACCTAGAGATCTTGATCATGCCAGAACACAGAGTTGAGATCACATGCATTGTAGAGAACGTTGAAATGGTGGAATCTGAGAGTGTGTCTGAGAAGGAGGGATCAGAAGATGGAAAATGGAGATGAGAATGAAGATGATGAGGTTGATGATGAGGAAAAGGATGAAATTCCACCTGTAGTACGAAGGTTTCCTGTTACAAAGAAACATCGCCGTCTTAACAGCTTGGATATCAGTAGCAAAGATGATGCAGACTCCGATGAAGACTTGAAAGGATCCAGCTCGGAGGAGGAAGAAGAATATGAAGATGGAGAGGGCGAAGACTCCGATGATTCTGTTCTTATTGGTAGGCAAAGGTGGCTCCAGGCGCTGCAAATCATCTGGACCTGTACGGCGATCTGGTAGAGCAAGAACTACACGCTTCGATAAAGAATTCATTAATGATGATAGTGAAGATAGTCAGACCCGTAAAAAGTCTCATCAATTATGGCAAGAGAGCGAGAGTGAAGAAATGATACCACCTGGGGTGCTCGTAAGAAGAGGATGAAATGGAAGCTGTCAAGGGAGCTGGAAACCAAGGTAGAGGCAAAGACATTGCAACCATTGTGAATGCTGAGATGGAAGAAGAACAGGAAGCAAAAAGTAGGGATGTTGCAAAACCCGTGGTTGTAGATGGTGTTGTGGCTCCTGAATATAGCAAGGATGATAGTGAAAAGGAAAAAGAAAAGGAAAAGAAGGGAAAGGAGAGGAAGGCGAGACTGAAGGCAAGTGGCTGACACCAGTCGAGATGTTTCAAGCTCCAGGACACTGCCCGTAGAGGCGGTAATGATGGGATCCCTCGCTGAGTCCGTGGGAAAACCCAACCTGGAGGGTAAAATCGACTAAAAAAATAATAATTATAACGAATAGTATCCATCCATGGTTTTGAACAGTATTTCGGGAAAATAGCCATTTAATTGAGACAAGAAAATAACTTTCCCTATCGTCTTCGTAGATAACGAGAACAAAACCAAGTTGAAATCTTGCTGTACGAGGTATGGAGGGTATAATGCAATAGTTAAAAAGAATTTTTAAAATCTGCCGATGGATAGTCTTGAACCCGGGATCATCGAAAGAGCGAGCGGACTCAATAACACTTGCACACATTTCCAACACACTCTGGAGGTTTTTATTGCGATTGTTATTAAAGGGTATGGTAAAATAATCAATTATTACAGATAGATCTTAAATATTGATTGGAATGCATTCATTCAGTACCTGGCATGTTTTCTAATTTACTTAAAGCAAGTTTCGCGACCGCTTTACGTTAATAAGGCGACAGAATGCGGATATTATACATGAATATGATGTGCCCTTTGCTAGTGCTACCTCTGTAAAAAATTTCATTCAATTCGGTTTCACCGTGTTTGAATTGATGTGGGGAATCTATTTGCACACATACATGGCCGCTATCTGCAAACTATTGGGCTGATGACCTTGTAGTTCAGTCAAAAGATGCTTCCCACAAAAAGGTATGTTGTTGAAAAATTTGGTAGAGATCAAATGATTAGGTTGGTCGTAATTTGATTTAAGCTTTTAACATTTGGGTGGCCGCCATTCAGTTTCCGTCAAGATGGTGGCGATATAAAACATGACACTGAGGTGGCCTTTGATAGTGCTACCTCTGTACCAAACTTCATTCCATTCGGTTTCACCGTGTTTGAAAAGATAGGGGGAATCGATTTGCACACGTACATGGCCGCTATCCGCACATTATTGGCCTGATGACCTTGTAGTGTGGTCAAAAGATTCTCTATACATCAAGGTATGTTGTTGCAAAATTTGGTAGAGATCAGATTATTAGGTTGGTCGTAATTTGATTCAAGCTTTTAACATTAGGATGGCCGCCATTAAGTTTTCGTCAATATGGCGGCGATATAAAACATGACACTGGAGTGCCCTTTGCTAGTGCTACCTCTGTACCAAATTTCGTTCAATTCAGTTTCACCGTGTTTGAATTGATAGGGGGAATCGATTTGCACATATACAGGGCCGTCATCTGCAAACTATTGGGCTGATGACCTTGTAGTTCAGTTCAACGACGCTCGCCATACAAGTATATGTTGTTGAAAAATTTGGTAGAGATAGGATCATTAAGTTAGTCGTAATTTGATTTAAGCTTTGAACATTTGGGTGGCCACCATTACGTTTCCGTCAAGATGGTGGCGATATAAAACACGACACTGAGGTGTTCTACGCTAGTGCTACCTCTGTACCAAATTTCGTTCAATTCGGCAAATTGATAGAGGGGGCAGACATTCAGAGTACACACACTCACACACACAGACACACACAATTTTTGGCCCTGTGTAGATCTCATAAGTCTACTTTCATTTTTTACAAAACTCGAAAGTATGCTAATAATACCATGGGAATTTCTAAGGAATACGTATACTTCGATGCAAGCACTGGCGATCAGAATATCCTTCGATATGTTGTTTTGTTTCATTTGAGGGGCTAGAACATCGCGGTCACATAGCCCCGTTTACTTGGGTGTGTGTGTAGAATTTGTCTGATAACCTGCATTATTGCGGGCTTGTAATGATGTGTGTATTTGCAATTAAGGATTGGGAAGGAGGCGGCCGTGGCCTTAAGATAGAATCCGTCATGGAATTTGGCCGGAGTAGAAGTGGGAAACCACGGAAAACCATTTCCAGGGTGGCTGAGGTGGGAATCAAACCCATTTCTTCTCATATTTGCTTCATGAAGCTACGTGTACCCAATTTCAGCCCTCAGACAAGTATTACATTTCTTGGCAGAGCTGGGAATCGAACCCGGACCTCCAGAGCAACACTTCGATATGTTATGTTAATATTCATGCCAGTTTTTTAATTTTCTGCCATTACAGGTCACGTGGCATATCGTACCAATTCGATTGTATTTTCTTTATAAATCATCAAAATTCAACGTACTCTTCACAAAAATACGTCGTAAGGCAATAAATGTGGCAATGTAGTTACATCCCGACTAAAATGAAATGTGGGCTTTCGTTTAAAAAAGTATGCCTACTACTGGATTCGAAGCAGCATTCTACCTGCTCACGCCCACCATGTACGGTCAGGCTTTAACCCTCTCAGCCATCAAAACATGGTAGATAACGCACGCTAAACGTGTTGTAGTTACTGTAGCCGTCCCACCTCAAATGTTTAAGTCCATCTCAAAGTCTTCAATCACGGTTTATGGTTTTGATTTAACCTTTTACTATTACAGATCACGTGGCGTAAGCTATTAACTCGATCGTATTACGTGTATGTGTGTTATTTCAAGGAGCAGTAAGTCATATGTTAGTAGAATGGGCCATAGTATTTGGCGGGGAAAAGTTTAAGGTCGGTTTTTCTTTCCTAGACCTTATGACCCAATTACATTGCTGTCACACAGTCAGAGCACAGAGCAATATTGACCATCGGGAGAAATGCGATGTTAGTTGGGTTTCATAAAACTAAATAATAAGGGGCGGGTGGACCACACTGTATATACACGTTTTAATCCCATGTAAGTTTTTTCAGGTTATTTTTTCGCTCGTCCCAGTAATTGTGAATATATTGGCAACATATTATGTCGACCAGACTGAAAAGTTGCATTATCAAACTGAACTATCACGTGCTCGTGGGATGGGCGTGCGGTTGGTAATGGTCACTTTACTGTGTTCATCCGCCTGAGAAAATAACGGGTTAATTATATTAAATAATAATAATTATAATTGATAATATTGCGCAAAGTCATCTGAAAGTAATATTTCCATTTGAACGTGTGTTCACTGTTCAGATAAATATATAGTGGTCATCTTAAATGTTGAGTAAATATGTAGCCTGAGATGTCTCCAAGTCGGACATCTTTGTTTTTATAGAGTCTGAAGCAGATACAGAATTTCTTGTTCAAGATATTTATTTTATTTCTCTCTTTTTAAAGGTAAGAGAAAAGGCATCAGAACTATTGATTTCCTCAAGAACATTGGCCTGGTGAATAATTTTCATATGGCATGATTTGTGCAAAAAGTAGGCCTAACATATGAGTTGTTGTGTAGGGCCTTCCGGTAGGCCTAAAAGTTAATTTACATGGCGAAATGTTTTGTACGTTTTATTTTAATATCAATCCAACAGGTCAAGTAATGATCGTATCGTCTTAAGGACATCTTACACCATACCTTAGTAAGCATTTTCCTCGAGCTGTGAAATGATGGGCCTAAAATAATTCCACTCTCACATTTAAGTTATCAGCTGCTGTTTCATAGCCAAGGTCTTGCTCATAGTGCGTCCAATGATGAAACTTTCTGTCAGCGAGCCGTCAGTGGGTTTTAGGTGTGCTGTTATAACGATTATTTGATAAATGTCACAAAGAATTACAAGTTTCCTTAAAAAAAAAAAGGGCAATGAATTGATATTGCGAGATGAATGTAGGTTTAGGCAACTCATAACAGCTGTTGACACCTTGCCGGAATATAGCGGCCATTGCTGGCTTCCATGTGGGTGATAGCTCATTGGCTGGAATGCACGTGGTAGAGGCGGATTGATATGTTCTGTAAGAGTATCGTTCCCGCAAGAACTGTCAAAAAAGTGCAAACTTACAGTAGATGAACTATACTACTGTACTGCATAAAAATCAAGGAAAACAATTACTGTAAATTATAAAAGAAATCGTAGAAAAACTAGACGAACGAAAACATAATAAAGCTCTGTGCGGAAACACAAAAACAAACAAAAGTCATGATTTTTTTCTCCTGTCAGGGTGGCCGAAGAATCCGGAGTGCCGGGTTACCGAGTTGCGAGACTCTACTGTACTGAAATTAGCCAAAATATTTTTGTTATGAATGGGGAAAAATTCTGGAGATGTAGTAATACAGGGTTATTATGTGTGTGCATGCCAGTAAACACGGCAACCTAAGCCGGCTGTGACTAGCGCAGATCGCGGCCGCGCGCACCCGGTCCAGCCGGTGCAATAACCCGCTGACTCATATCGTTAGTTCACACGTGTTTTGTCATTCATATGGGCGTGTATTTGCAAAGCTCAGACGTTAGTGTTGCACTTTGGAGAGTATTGT
Source organism: Meconema thalassinum (assembly GCA_946902985.2). Taxonomy (NCBI): domain Eukaryota; kingdom Metazoa; phylum Arthropoda; class Insecta; order Orthoptera; family Tettigoniidae; genus Meconema; species Meconema thalassinum. The sequence continues at coordinate 1,218,697,514 of OX336388.2, forward strand.
GATTACTGTGATTGTTGGTCATGCCTAGACACCAATTTACATTGCGCGAACGTGTGTATATCCATAATTCGTATATGAAAAGCAGAAAATCTTGTTCTGAAACAAGACGAAAATTTTGAATCAGGTTTCCAGGAAGACCTGTGTCTAATGCCAGTACAATTAGGAGGCTCGCTAAACGATTCAAGGGAAGAGGCTCCGTAATTAATAAAAGAGTTGACAGACATTCTTTCATCAGAAGATGTCATCAGGTGTGTGATACAAGAGAGGGAGGACATTTTCAGCATCGCCTTTGAGCACTGTAAGTACACATTCTTGAACATGTTTGGTAAAAGTGTGAAAGGGTGCGCCAAACCACCAGCTGAACCGGGTATGCGCGGCCGCGATCTGCGCTAGTCACAGCCGGCTTAGCTTGCCGTGTTTACTGGCGTGCACACACATAATAACCCTGTGGATGATCACTCTTCAGCAGTCTATAACCCACCCGCCGTCCCCTTACACGACTTACATAAATAAAAATTCCAGCTGAGTCCTCCATTATAAGCCTGATTTATGGACAAGTACAGTACTGCCAACTCCATGCATACGGTACTACTGTATATCCTGTATCGTAAAACAAAAAAGCGCCAAGTTAATGTGATAGTGCACCAAGTTTCGGTGTAAGTTTGACATGGGTTGTAGGAGTTGCAAGATAACTACTTCTAATTTCAATCCCCTGGATTTTGTCAGCACAGTGAGGATGTTCACGCAACAATAATTTTCATCCGGGCCAATGGTTTGGGCAATCTATGCCTTTTCACATAATTACAATATTATGAGTGTTATGTGATGTATTTTGTATCCGACATGTTGCCAACAGTGATATGACGTCAATGTCTGAGTACAGTTGAACAGATCACATGCGCCTCGGAAACATGGCTGCCGGGGTTGGACAAGAAGAAGAAAAAAAGATTACGTAATATAACGAACATTCATGGTGTACCAGTGATAAATGAGAGTAATATCAATTGATAATGACTCCCAGCAAAGTATGAAAATTATATATTATCAATAATAAGCCAGGTAGAAGTGTAAAAGCCTCGATTTTGTCTCCTCCAGAATTAATGATTTTTGTACTCCGATTGAACATACAACATTGCATCAAGATACAAAGGAAATTTAAATATTGATCTAGTCATCTCAAATCTATTTGCCAACGTTTCAATAAAGCTGGTTTTCTTATTCAGGGCAACACTTAGTATCCAAGTCCGAAACCACTTGGTTAAGTCTCAAAACTCACGAGCTAAAATAGTACGGTAACAAATAGTCTCAAAACTCACGACAATAAACTAGTAGCTGAACGAACATTATAATAATAGTCTCAAAACTCACGATTCCGGAGAGCACACTGCCCTTCAACCCATGTTTGTCCACCCAGTTTTAGAATGGGATTTTGTTTGTATTATACAGACGTCACATTGATGCAGGTTATCAGACAAATTCTATGCCCACCCAAGTACACGACCACGATGTCGCAAAGCCCCTAAAAGAATCAACAACAACATCTTGATGAGACAGGTGCCAATTACAAAAGGGCAAGCAGTTCTGGCTGGCTCTAACAATGGACCTTTTTCGCAATGAACTGGCTTGGCCATGGCTACCTATAACCTTATAGGTGGCTATGGCTTGGTTCGTGAGTTTTGAGACTGGCCCAGGTACAGAAACCGGTTAGAACATACTTTTACTAACCCTCATCTTGAAATTCGTGAATTTTGAGACTCTTGAGTTTTGAGACGACACGAACCACTTCACCCTCAGCAGTGTGAAATGGGCACTTCTAAAGGGTCCTAATTGGGGCATAAGTTAGTAGGTGCATTTTGTATATCATACATTGCTTGTTTCTGTTAGTGTGACACTGTTAGGAGGTAGAAAAAGAATTCAAGAAGTATATAAAAAATAAAACAATTGAAAATAGCAAATGACTTGTTAAATATCAGTCAAGAAAAGGCAATACATGCTAATATAATTATGCAAAAGGATACAATCCTGAAGTTTGATATGGTCTTTGAATATTGTGTACCACTTCTTCAGAACAATTTTATCCCATCGAGTACCAGTCTGCGCCGCAATAAGTTTCTTCAAATCACCAATAGTATCATCAGGGTTACACTTCACACGCACTTTCTTTCCTAATCGATCGTTACACGTTACCTCCAACATTTCTGCACTGGAAAGTTGATCCTAAAATCAAGAATTGGTCTTATATCACACTTGGCAGTCACAGGAGAAGAAAGTGCCTAGTATAAGGATTCTTGATTTTCATTCAAATAGCCTATAAAGTGTGAGAGGCAGAGAATCTTGATATTCAGTTCCCTTAAGCAACCATCACCACCACAATATAAGGATATATTAAGTTAATTGGTAGTGGTGCATGACTTATCACTCCCTCATAACATTTTTAAAGTATAAAAATTAACCAAAATACCTGTAGTTGACATGGAAAGAAGTGGAGGAAGCATTAAAGAAGATGAAAGGGGAAAGGCACCGGGAATAGACGAAGTGAGTGTGGAGATGATGAGAGCAGCAGGGGTGATAGGAACACAGTGGCTCTTTCGAGTAATGAAAGTGATATGGAGGGAGAAGAAAATACCAGAGGACTGGAAAAGAGGGATAATAATACCCATATTTAAAAAGGGAAGTAGGAAGGAATGCAAGAACTACAGGGGAATTACACTCATGTGCCACTGCGCCAAAATATTTGAGAAGGTACTGGAGAGAAGAATTCGGACAGAAGTTGAAGATGGGCTGAGGGAAGAACAGTAGGGATTCAGGCCAGGAAGGTCAACAGTTGACCTCATCTTTGCAGTAAGACAGCTACAAGAACACCATTATGAATATGGGAAAGATCTGGTGATGACCTTCTTGGATATTGAGAAAGCATATGATAGTATTAATAGAAACAAGGTATGGGAAGCAATGAGAGCAAAAGCAGTGAACAAGGAGACAGTGGCAAGAGTGAAAGCAATGTACGAGGGAAGCAAAAGCTGTGTAAAGGTGGGAAGAGAGAGAACGGAATGGTTTCAACTGGAGAGTGGTCTGAAACAGGGAAGTGCCCTCTCACCCCTGTTATTTATAGTGCTGATGGATGAAATCATACGAAAAGTGGTAAATAGCATTGGGGAAAGGAAAATGAAGGCAATGTTGTTTGCTGATGACCTTCTGGTATGGGGAGAGGATGAGGAAGAAGTACAAGAGCAATTAGATGAGTGGGAGAAGGTAGTGTTATCATATGGGATGAAGTTCTCAGCACAAAAGAGTGAAGTGGTCATCACAACGAGGAAGAAGAACAGACTGGATATGGGCATAACACTTGGAGGACAGCAGTTGCAGAAAGTAGAATGCTTCAAGTACTTGGGAAGCATAATTGAAGAAAAGGGAGGCAATAGGATGGAAATAAATGAGCGAGGAAGGTGCGCAGATGGATTTTTCAAGAGTGTTAGGGGGTTGATATGGAATAAAGATGTACCACAAAAATGTAAAGGAATCATCTACAAGACCTACTTTGTGCCAATTTTGACATATGGTTCAGAAACATGGGTGATGAAGGAAAGGGACAAGAATAAAATACGAGCAGTGGAGATGAAGTTCCAGAGGAGTAGGGTACGAGTGACAAGAATGGACAGAGTAAGGAATGAGAGAGTCAGGGAGATGGTAAGAGAGGAACCATTGCAAAATAGAGCGATCTAGGCTACAATGGTATGGACATGTGAGGAGGATGCAAGAGGAGAGGATACCGAAGAAGATGTTTGGAATGGAAATGACGGGAAGGAGGCCAAGGGGAAGACCAAGGGACAGATGGACAAAAGGAGTTAAGAAGAGTGTGGAGGAAAGAGGAGTGTGCTGGGACACAGTAAATGACGAGAGATGGTGGATGGACAGGAAACGATGGAGAGGCGTATGTTCCAAGCAGACCCGACCAGCGGTTGGAAACTACTCAAGATGATGATGATGATGACCTGTAGTAATGGTCAGGAAAGAAACTGGAGATGAAATAGTAGTAGATGTTTACTCCTTCGCTGCCTATAACTCACCCACCATCCCAAATAGGATCACGACTTATATAGAGAAAATTCCAGCTGTGTCCGCCATTTTCGTCATTAATTATGCACTAGTACAGTATTGCCAATCCCGCACTTACAGTACTATTTTGTATATGTGCGGTACCGTGAAACAAAATAGCGCTGAGTTTGAACCAGTTCGCAATGGTTTGTGCAAGCTGTCTCATAACTATAAGTAATTTCAATGGGTGTCGACTGAAAGGAGTGTTTCCTGTTTTGTTTTCTCCACATTGAATGTGTGTTTTTTGTGGTTTTCTTTTTCCCACTGTAATAATTAGCCATCTTTCAATAATAATTTTCATCCAAACCAATACTGTTCTACATACAAAACAAACCTAACCTAACCAGGGACTTATGCTCCAGACCCCCTTGTTTGTAGTGCAATCAGTAATTTTCGTCCAGACAGTCATCTAACCAAGTAGCGACCAAATAAATTATGCACGACATATCACAGTTTTCCCATTCACTTCCATTTCGACACTATATCATTTTCATACCATATTTCATCTTTTGGGGGGACATTATCAATTGTAACTACTAACCTTCAATACTTCTGCACCCGATATACATGCTAAATCAGATAAATATGTGTTTTATTTAACAACCAGAGCCATTTTCATCAGTTGTTATTTAGTATGTAAAACTGCCGCAGCAAGCGCTCACAATGAGGCGCACACATTGAAGTCAGTAGTTGCCAACATGTCCAATACAAAATATACCAGACGACACACATAACGTTGTAATTATGTGAAAAAAGAAGTAAATGGACATTTGTGTATTATTTGTATTTGTAAATAATGCTTGTATGAGCCAATAGTGCCAACTTTACTTATTAAAGATGCAAAGTAGTGCATTGTCCCTTTTCGTAACTTTTGACCAGGTAGATTATTGAAAATATATCATTTATGATTTACATACCTTCCTGAGAGTCCTTAAGAGTTCATTTGATTTTGAATTCCCACTGCCTGCACCGAAAATAATTGATTTTTATGTAAATAAAGCATTTTTGGCCGCGTTTATTTCACGTGGTCGGCCATTTTGCATTGATGTCGGATACCACGTCATACCCCATGTGACATGTTGTCAACATGCCGATACAAAATTAACCAGACGACACGTGAATAATGAAATAAAGGGCAAAACCATTGGCCTGGATAGAGATTATTGATGCGCGACTACCCCCACTGTGCGTGACAAAAACCAGGGGTGATATCAATTAGCTAGGTCCGCGCTACCAAACCACCATTGGTCTGCCAGATGCGATCTAGTACCGAATGCGTGGGGTTGGCATTATTGACTCCTTCACAAAGATGGATGTTAGAGCTGCAATTTCAACTATATAAGTCGTGCTCCTATTTCGGCGGATTGGCGGGTCTATGGTAGCGGAGAAGTGAACATCTAATACTAAATCTTCTCCAGATATTCTCCCGACTAGTAATTCCGGTAATTTCAGTACTTAATTTTTTTATAGGCACATTGCACTACTCTGCACCGCCACCCTTTACTTTACCGCAATCCCCTGTAGCAAGGTATGGCAACTGTCTGAACGAAAAATGCTGATGAACTAAAATGGGTATCTGGACAAAACCATTGGTCGCTACTTGGTTAGACGACTGTCTGGACGAAAAGTACTGATTGCAATACAAGCAAGGGGGTCTGGGGTGTAAGCCCCAGGTTAGGTTTAGTTTTGTATGTAGAACAGTATTGCATCATTGGTCGCTACTTGGTTAGATTACTGTCTGGACAAATATTACTGATTGCACTACAAGCAAGGAGGTCTGGGACGTAAGCCCCAGGTTAGGCTTGTTTTGTATGTATAACAGTATTGGTTAGGATGAAAATTATTTAAAGAACTCGAATTATTACATTGGAAAAAAAAAAAAACCACATTCATTGTGGTGTCTCTGTAACAGCTTCAGCAACTCTTTGCGGTCATTGTAAAAATGCCGATTGAAATTACTTATAGTATTCAGACAAGTTGCACAATCCTTTGCGATCTGGTTTAAACTGTCAAGTGAACTCGGCACTGTTTTGTTTCACGGTACAGTGTATATACGAAGTAGTGTCGTAAGTGTGGGGTTGGCAACAGGGCCGGATTTACCCAAAGTTACGCTATAGGCACCTCTCCATTGAGCGCCCCTCCTCACTTGAGCCCCCCCCCCCATTTTTATGATAAGGCGCCACTCGCATGAGGTAAGGTTCGGAAAAAAGGAATAAACAGATATATGGCCGACAGCATAAGTTTATGCTTGAAATTTTACGCAGGGATACGTACTCAATTCAATAAAAATAATAACAGCTTGGAGTAAAACTACATGACACAGTTTAACTTTTGTGCAACCAAAACACTTTATGAATACCCTTTCCAAAAATAATGCCTAGCCTTAATTCATACAACAAAAATGAAGAGTAGCTTCAAAAATAAAGACATAATTTACTGCTGTAACTGAATGAACTGCGGTAGCACGAAATATAATTTAAAAAATAGTAGAACACACACTAATTTTAAAACGCATGAAGAGCAGTGGTACAAACGACATTTTAAATTGAACAAAGCGCCTCTAAAATACAAATAAGGCCAAGTGCTTATTTTCCTGCAATATCTTTTAGAGAAATTAAAGTGCAGATTAAAAACATGAATGAAGACATAACGGGGCCTGCCTCAAGCACAACGAGAACTACTTCAAAAGTTTCCTTCTTGCCTTCTTTTCGGCAAATTCATTAATTATGGCACCGCAGTTAAAGTTTACCGTCATATCTTTTTCAATCGCTAGGAGTGCAATAGAGTTTAACCTTTCTTCTTTAGTGACTGACCGCAAATAGTTCTTGTCGCGATTCAGTACCGGTACCGAAATTAATCTTTCTCCAGAACAATTGGTCACTGGAATGGTGAGAAGTATCCGTAAAGCAATGTTTACGTTCGGGTACATTTCGTGTAAATCTTTTCAATGAAGGAAAGTGCTGAGCTCAGAGGCTGACTTGCCTTTAAAATCCGCAATTTTTAAATGTTCCTTTAAATGCAAGCACTCGTCACCCAGTGCACTTTCTAAGTCATCCACATACTTTTCTGAGAGATCGTCAGTGAATTATTTTATCATTGGTCTAACAGGTTTTCTAGAAAATAAAATGTCTTATGGAGGACTTTGTAAGCCTCACTTCGCCTCTTAAGCTCAGCAATTAGTACGCCCAGAATTACATAAAATACATTGACGTGAAAATTTTCTGAGCCCTCTGACGGTACATATTCTCTTGGCTTTGTCTCATCATTCCTAGTCTTTCGTTCCGGTCTTTTCTTTAGATCGTAGGAATATTGAGCATTACCGCTTAATTCTTTGGCTTCTTTCTCATAGACATAGAAATTATCTCTTAAACTTTGCACAAATTCCGCTAACGAAGCGTAACATTCTACCACAGTTCTCAAATTTGTGCTAACTTTTTGGAGCTTCTGTCTGACAGTATTAAATCTTTTTAGAATGGTACTCCAAAAAACAACTAGGAAAGCAGTTTATAATTGTAGGATAATGCTTAAGATGCCTTTGGCTTCACTTCGAGTGTTTGCCTTTTGATTTCTGTCTTCGTGAATACTCTCAAGAGCTGCCACGACGCCACACCAGCCTTCCCTCAGAGCTTGACAAGCGTCATATCGTGCCGATCACCGAGTCACTGACGGGCTTTTTAGTACGCGCGCAATAAAGTTCTTTAAAATTTTCCATCGGTAGGTCGAAGCAGTAAAAAAGTTGTACAGTTCTTGAGCTGTTAAAAAATACCTTACAGATTCTGAACAAGATTCAGCGGCATGAGTTCCAACCAAATTTATTGAATGGAGTGAGCATAGTGTATAGAGAGCTAAGGGATTCAAGGCCGCTATTCGAGCTAGCAACCCGGAATATTCGCCGGACATATTACTTGCGTTATCGTAAGATTGGCCTCGAATATCCTCCACTTTCAAATCCAGATATTCCAACTTAGCTTTTACTGCATCAAAAAGCTGCTCTGACTTGTGCTCGATGCTCTCCCTAAAACCTAGAAACATTTCTTTTGGTTCACCATTGGCCGTAACATTTTGTTTGTCCGCTGAGCCAAATTTAAATTTTTGTCGCTTTCTCCCCTTAAGGTGTCATTTGAATTAAATGTAGGCCTAGAATTGTAATTCTCTTTTTCATCAATTTTGGCTTGTTGGAGCTGAAAAGGAAAATCCCGTATTAATTACAGCACTTCAAACATAGTAAATTTAAAAAGAACAACTTTTAATATACTCTGCTGGCACGGTACGGTTTCGAGGCCAGTCTGAGTTTTTACGTATGTCACTTTGTGCAACAGTGTATCAAGGAATCGCCTATTGGGAAAGGCCTACTTTGCGTAAAGTAATTCGTGTACGGTAGCTTACCTCAAGTTGCTGAACTCCATCGCAGTCAATGTCGTGAACCGCAGAGCAAGAATTGTTATTATTATCCGAATTTGTCGTTGGAGGTGTAGGATTCACACGCCCACTAAACATCTCATTTATTTTCCGACATTTTGATAGTGTCACCTTGGATTTCTTATCCTCTTCAGCTTTGCGGACACGGTTTTGGTAACCAGACAACTTTTTGCTGCCCGTAGTTTAAAACATTTACTTGCAGATCACATCACAACCAAACAACACAACGCAATCTCGAACTCGCACAAAGCACAGGCAACGGGGGTGGGGCGCGGGGCACTTGGATGTTACTACAATGCAAGCAAACCCAGCTACCGCAACAACAGCGCGCGCAGCACAGCTCTGCTCGCCTGCCCCCCCCCCCTCTCACACTTGTCGGGACGAAAGGTCGTCGAGCGGCATAACGAAGAGCGAAGTGGAAGGGCATGCGACAAAGACACGATATTATTTCTAAATGTCTCTGTTCATTTCTCAATATTTATTTTAGCATAAACTACTGCTATAATCCTAACTTAGCACATTTAAAGCCGTAGCAAAGAGGGCGCCTCCAGTAAAGATCATTGCCGGTTGCCTAACCGAAGGGGCGCTTTGCGGCGCCCCTTAGACTGCGGCGCCCCTAGGCACGTGCCTATTTTGCCTTACGGTAAATCCGGCCCTGGTTGGCAATACTGTATTAGTGCATGAATAAGTTAATATCGAAAATGGTGGACACAGCTGGAATGTCATGTGTAAAAGTCATGATCCTATTTGGGATAGCGGGTGGGTTATAGACCGCTTCAAAACCACGTGGATGCATCCTCGTTCCAAACATTGGCACATTCTTGATTATATCATTACCCGGCAATGTGATAAGAAGGACACTCTTATTACCAGAACAGCAAGGAATATAGACGATTGTTGGACAGATCATAAACTCCTTATATGTAAGCTCAGGATATCCATCAGACCTAAACCACCTAGGAACATCAAAAATTTGTCAAGAAAGAAGTTTAATACATCCAAACTTCAGGATGAATCCATGTACAAACATTTTGGAAACAGGATCGTCACCCAGTTATCAGAAAACCCAGTAACAAATGATATTCAGCAAGAATGGGCCACATTACAGAAGATTATCACACAGTCAGCTGAGGAAACCATTGGTTTTATAGTGCGGAAAAGACAAGACTGGTTTGATGACAACAATGAGGAAATTCTGTCTCTCATCAATGCCAAAAGGTATGCCTATCTTGCCCATCTTCAAGACCCAACTTCCAACACAAAGAGAGATAAACTACTGGAACTCAAGGGTAAATGCCAGACGCAGATAAGGCAGATTAAAAATACTTGGTGGCAACAGAAGGCTCAGGAACTACAGAGACTATCGGATGCTCGAGACTTGAGGAACTTCTATGCCGTACTCAAGGAAATATATGGACCATCTCGCTCATCATCAGGTACACTGAAAAGTGCTGATAATTCTACTACCTTTACTGATGGTCAAGAAATCTTGGAACGCTGGAAGGAGCACTTCTCCAATCTCCTAAATCGTCCATCAGAAGCTGCTGAAGACTTCCTCTGTGATGTGCCGCAACAACCTGAACAACTGTGGTTGGCAGTACCTCCTACTTATCATGAATTCAGTGCAGCTCTCACCCAATTGAAACCCAGAAAAGCACCTGGCCCAGATAACATCCCTCTGGAACTAATTCAAGCTGGAGGTCATTCCCTCAAAACAAGAATTTTCATCCTTATCCTCAGAATATGGGAATCAAGAAATGTACCTGGAGACCTAAAGAATGCCACTATCGTCACTATCTTTAAAAAGGGTGATCGCAGTGTTTGTGGCAACTACCATGGTATATCACTGCTATCAATTGTGGGGAAGATTCTTGCAAGAATTCTACTTAACCGCCTCAAGGTTATCTCTGAGAAGATCCTCCCAGAGTCACAATGCGGATTTAGAACTTCCAGAAGCACAATTGACTTGATTTTCTGTGTGAGACAGCTACAAGAAAAATGTAGAGAACAACAGAATCCACTCTTCTTAGTCTTTTATGACTTGGAAAAGGCATTTGATTCGATTCCAAGACCAGCCATGTGGGCAGTGCTGAAGCGGTTTGGTTGCCCTCAGCGTTTTGTAGATCTAATCAAGGCTCTCCATGATGGCATGACAGGTCAGGTTTGCCATCAGAATAAGATGTCCGATGAATTTCCCATTACCCATGGACTGAAACAAGGATGTGTACTGGCTCCAACGCTTTTTGCGCTGTACTTGGCTGCAATGCTTTATGATTCACCCACAAACATCCCAGGTGTGGAGGTCAAGTATCCTTTTGATGGAGGGCTTTTCAACCTAACTTGTCTCCGCTCCTTGAGGAAAACTCAGGTTACTAAGGTTACTAACATGTTGTATGCAGATGATGCTGCGTCACCAACTCTCACACCAGAAGAGCTGCAAGAGTCAGTTAATTGTTACAAAAGTGCATGTGATCGCTTTGGTCTTACCATAAATGTCAATAAGACTAAAGTCTTGGCACAACCTTCACCAGGCACACCTCTTCCTCAGTTCAATATCTCCATCTCAAATTTGCCATTAGAACAGGTTGACCACTTCTCGTACCTGGGCAGTACCATTTCTGTGAGCTGTACCTGTGAGCAGGATGTGGATAAGAGAATTGGCACAGCCCACGCAGCGTATGGACGATTAGCGCACCGGGTCTTCATGAATCAAGATCTGTCTATGAGTACAAAGCTTATGGTGTACAAAGCAGTAGTCATTTCTACATTGTTGTATGGTTGTGAAACGTGGACCCTTTACCGACGTGATCTTAGGAATCTTGAGCGTTTCCACCTACAAAAACTTTGATCAATCCTGAGGATTAAATGGGAAGACCGCATTACCAATATTGCTGTTCTGGAAAAGGCTCAAATCAACAGCATAGAATCATCCATAATAGGTCACCAATTTAGATGGATTGGTCATGTCCATCGGATGGATGATGTGAGATTACCGCGTCAAATGCTATATGGTGAGTTATGCTATGGCACCAGACCTCATGGTGGTCCTAAGAGGCGCTACAAGGACCAATTTAAGCAGACCCTGAAATTGACAGGTCTTGATTCACAAACCTGGGACATGCTGGCTGAAGACCGCTCAACTTGGCGCCGTACCATCTCGGATACTGTAAAGACATTTGAAAGGGATCGACGCACACATGAAGAGGCCAAGCGTCAAGCTAGGAAACTTCGAGCAGCCCAACCACGTCCTCCTCCAGCAATACTATGTGACTTGTGAGGTCGCTTGTTCCATGCCAGGATTGGACTCTTTAGTCACCGTAAACACATCCACAAACTGGACTGAAGGAAGAAGAATTATACTCGGATTCGAGTTAAAGCCGATGATGATGATAGACAGAGGAGGAGTAAACATCTATTACTACATTATCTCCAGATATTTTCCTGACATTTACTACAGATATTTTGGTTAATTTTTGTACTTCGTCAATGTGTACGCCTCGTGAGCGCTCATTGCGGCAGTTGCACATACTAAATACGCTGACGAACATGGCTCCGGTTGTTAAATAAACAATAAATAAAAACATACTTACATGATTTAGCACATGCAGTCGGTGCAGCAGTGATCATGGTTGGTAGTTACCAATTGATAATGTCCCCCCAAAAGATGAAATAAGGTATGAAAATGATATATTGTCGAAATGAAAGCGAAAAGAGTGATAAGTCGTGCACAAATAATCAAAAGTGATCTCGAAATGATGTAGGCCTAGTTTACTACTCCGCTGTCTATAACCTGCCCACCTTCCCTTTTTAGAACACAGCCTATTTAGTAAAATTCCAGCTGTGTCAGCCATTATCCACGTAAATTATTCACAAGTACAGTATTACCAATCCCACGCATGATGTGCTAAATGCATAGGCGGTTGCTTACTAAGTAGTAGGGCCCACCAATGTGCAAGAATTTAGCACATATTTCCAGCGCACTAATTATAATTATGAAAACAATAGGTATGAAAATCATGTTTCTATCTGTATTAACTAAGTTATGACTGACAGGTCCTCGTCTCTTTCAGCATTAACGTCAATTCTTCAAAACATAATAAAGAAGGATGGTATCTTTTTGGAAGCTTTCATAGGGAGGTGAAAGGCTGCTTGAGCTCTCGCAGTAAAGAAATGTGGGTGCGCTTCATAAGAAGGGAGGAAGCGCTTAGTTCACTACTCCTGTGGAGTCTGAGCACGGACACCTAGAGCCTGCTGATGAGCCAGCTTGGTGTTCCTAGGCGAAACCCCACACAAGACATGGCATAAACCTAGAAAAATTGCTGAGTTATAATAAAGAAAGCTTTTCAGGCGGTCAACACAAATTCTTGTGCCCAATTACATAGGCCGGGAAAGCATATTTATATGCCCGAACATGAAAAACACTACATACGATACTTATCACAAAATAACACGTTTATTTTTACAAAAATGGGGGTACTCAAAATAGACGACACGCCTCGAACATCAAGCGTTCATCCTCAGATCCTGATCACTTATAACTCTGTATTTCAAAAGAATGAACGTGCTGTGTATAATTTGTGCATTATAACCATACACTATAGGCCACCAATTTAAATAGGAACAGTTGATTTAGAACATACCGTCATTAATTGGACATTATTTCTGAATCTGGTCACAATCAGTGAATACTTCCAACCAGCATATAATGCGGAAAATATAATAGACAAAATAAACAAAACGCTAAACCACATAACTTACCAAAAAATGAGACAATAATATTAGCAGGTGATCTGAATTGTAGACTGGATAAACCAAATCTGAAAACCACGCAGGTTATTGACTACATCCTAGGAGAAGGCTTCACTTTACTCAGTGACCCTACGATAAAGACGTACTATGGTCCAAACGGCTCGAGTACAATAGATATACTGTTCAGTAACATGAAAACATCACAATTAGGAAGCATATACATATTTGCCACTCCCTTATCATCGAAAGGGATCTACTGCCTGGTAAGACATGCGCCATGAGAAATCACCTTTCACCAAGGATAGACGTAGAGATACTGGAAATTGCGATAGAGGAAAACGCATGTGCAACAAACCATAGACACGACGGCAATATTGACGAAGCTCTATAGGCAATAGAAGAGACAATTCACCAACTAATCATACCAATGCAGTGGAAACAAAGGAGATCCAAACCACGGTTCGATGCAGTATGGTATAAATCACAACAGATAACTCTAGTGGCCCAACACAAGGCCAAGAAATCACACTCTTTAGAAAACCTAAAAGAGTATGCCATGAAAAATAAAGAATACAAGGAAGTGCTGAAGAACGCTAGGAAAGCGTACCTAGTGTTAGAAGAAGCCAAACTAATAGATGCGGCTGAATGTCATCCATTCAAGGTACTACAATCTATGCAACCAAAATATTCAAGAGGGAAGCCAATGGAGACATGGAAAAACCACCTCCAAGGTATATTACAGTCTAAAGAAGCCAGACCCACCCTCGTTAAAGAACTGAACAGAAACATATAGGACATCAAACCGATCACTACAAGCGAGATCGAAGAGTCAAAGAAAGGAAAAGCCTGCACGCAAGACCAAATATTTAATGAACATTTACAAATGACGTCGACATTATTAAAAGAAGCATGAGCCAGCCTCATGAACCAATGGCTCATACACTCAAGTATACAAGACATGTGGAGAAACTCCACAATAAAAGTCTTATATAAAGGAAAAGGGGATATAGGAGACCCAAATTGGTACAGAGGCATTGCATTGGAATGTGCACCATTTCAAATATTCACAAAGACCATCACCAACAGACTAACAGATCTGATAGACGAAAGACTCCCGGAGGAAGAACTTGGTTTCCGGAAAGGACGATCAACAATGCACGCAGTGACAGGTCACCAAGATGAAATACATGAAGCCCTCAGACATCAGCGAGGAAAGCTTTATACTGTTTTCATAGACTATAGTAAAAGTAAAGCATTCGGCCTTGTGAATAGAGAAAATATTATCAACAAACTGAAGGCACTTCTAGGAAACTAGCATAACCTCACAAGAATGGTCAACAACATACTAGCATACAACTACGTCCAAATAGACAACCAATTAGAAAGATCTGAACCATTAGTCCAGAGTAACGGGATCCTACAGGGCGACCCGATGAGTCCTCTTCTATTTAATATCGCCGTTATGGATGTGGTACAAGGAGTGGCTACGGAAGACTTAAAGATATGCGCCTACGCAGATGACATGGCACTAATGTCAAGATCAAGAGACAAATTACAAGAAGCTTGTAACCAACTAACATCATGGGCAAATGAAAATGATCTTCACATAAATGAGGACAAGACAGTATTAATGGTCCTCAGGAAGGGTGAACGACTCGCAAATAAAGACAATGTCATAATTAACGGTAAGACTTTGCAACAGGTGAATAATTTCACGTATCTTGGAGTAACCTTTCAACACATGGCACAGCATTTAGAAGACACACAAAACAAAAAACCACTGAGGCGATCATTGCAATGAACGACATTAGACAATTACGTAGACTTCCATTAGATACTGCCTTGAAACTCTCCAAAGTAAAAATCACTCCAGGCGTCACATACGGGCTACCAGCAACTTGGACAGACCTGATAAAGAGAGACCTTCTGGAGATCAAAAAATAAAGGCAACATATTTAAAAAGGCCCTAAGATTCTCGAAGTACTCACGTCTTGTTTACGAACTTACAAGAGAACAATTCTACATCGAAGACCTACATATTCAGCATACATATTCACCTACATATTCATACACATCAAGGTGTGCGGGAAAAGACAAGTATCCCTCACAGAGTATTGTAGCCTACCAGAGCGTAATTTGCTAGGTCGAGCAAGGAAATTGAATAACCTATGTATATTGTACGATCTTTTATTAAATAAAAATGATAATTCAATAGAACACAGGTTAACCACAGATGCATATGAGGCAATCAAGGAACTTTGTATGAAGAAAGAAGAAATATGGGATGAAATCTATTCGATGGACGCAATGGTCACAACAGAATGGAAACAGGCAGACTACGACCTTCGACACATGATGACAAGGTTCGCTACACACAGATTTCACTTCAAATGCTGCAGCAATAAGAAGCACCACGACCCATGAGAACAGTGTGTTTGTGAACTATGCAACATGCATTGTGATTGTTACCACATCAAGGTGTGCGGGAAAAGACAAGTATCCCTCACAGAGTACTGTAGCCTACCAGAGAGTAATTTGCTAGGTCGAGCAAGGAAATTGAATAACCTATGTATATTGTACGATCTTTTATTAAATCATCATCATCATCATCTTGTACAGTTTCCAGCCCCAGGCTGGGTCTGTTTGAAACATAAGCCTCGCCACTTATTTCTTTCTTCCCACCATCTCTCCGCTGTCACTCTGGTCCAGTCCTCGCCTCTCTTCTTGACACATTCCTCCACTCCTTTCAGCTATCGATCTCTTGGTCTTCCCCTTGGTCGTTTCTTCTGCATCTGCATCTCATGTATCCTCTTGGGAATCTTCTTCTCATCCATTCTCTTTAAGTGTCCATACCACCTCAGTCTTGATGTCTCAATCCTACCTTGCAAGGGCTCCTCTTTCACCATTTCCCTGACCTTTTCATTCCTCACCCTGTCTCTTCTTGTTACTCCGATCCTACTTCGCAGGAACTTCATTTCACCTGCCTGTATTCTGCTTATGTCTCTTCTCTTCATTGTCCACGTTTCTGAAGCATAGGTCAGTATCGGGATATAGTAGCTTCTGTATAACACTTCCTTGCTTTTTTGTGGGAATCTTTATTCCACACTAAGCTCCTAATGCTTCTCAGAAATGCTTCTGCCTGTCTGCCACGTTCCGTAATCACTTTGTCATTTCTCCCATTTTCCTCCACTATACTTCCCAAGTACTTGAGACTTTCCACCTTCTTCAGCTGTCCACCTCCAAGTGTTATCCCACTCATTGGTCTGTCCTTTTTCCTGGTCGTTAACAGGATCTCACATTTACTGATGTTGATCTTCCATCCGTACTCTCCCACTGTTTCTTCCCAAGCCTTCAGTTGCTCCTGGATTTCCTCCTCCTTGTTTCCCCAGACCATGAGATCATCTGCAAACACCATTGCCTTCATCTTATCTTCTCCTATCTTTCCTGCTATCCGTGTCATTACCTCGTCCATAACCACAATAAAGAGAAGGGGTGACAGCGCACTACCCTGTTTCAGGCCACTCATTTGTCTGAACCAGTCTGTTATTTCCCCTCCAACTTTCACACAACTCACACTTCCACAATACATCTCCTTCACTCTGCCTACAGTCTCTTTTTCCACTCCCATGTTTTCCATTGCTTTCCAAACCTTCTCCCTACACACACTATCATAGGCCTTTTCGATGTCCAGGAAGGCCATCAACAGATCCTCTCCAAATTCGTAGTGGTGTTCCTGGAGCTGTCTCACTGAAAATATGTGATCCACTGTTGATCTCCCAGGTCTGAATCCATACTGTTCCTCTCTCAATTTTCTCTCCACTTTGGCTCGTATTCTACTTTCTAATATCTTTTCATATATCTTGGCACAGTGAGGTATGAGTGTGACTCCCCTGTAATTTCTACACTCCTTTCTGCTTCCTTTCTTAAATATTGGGACAATTAATCCTTTCTTCCAATCTTTTGGGGTCTTTTTCTCCTTCCATATCACCCTCATCACACGGTACAGCTACTGTTTCCCAACCTCCCCTGCTGCCTTCCCCATTTCAACACTCACTTCATCCACACCTGGTGCTCTTCCTCCTTTCATCTTGTCTATAGCCATTTCCAGTTCTCTCCAAGTCAGGTCCTTCTCCATTCCTGTGTTGTCTTCTCCATCTTCCAATACATTGTCTTCCTCCCTATGACCATTTGGATTCAGCAAATCCTCAAAGTACTCTTTCCACACTGTCTTGAGTGTCTCTTTGTTGTGTGATAATTCAATAGAACACAGCTTAACATATTTAAAATAGGCTACATTAACGCAACAACCATAGTAGTGAACAATAACATCTGTTACAAAGATAGACGCATTAAACATGATTTTATGAACTTATGTAATCTGAACGTTGTATATATAATTGTGCATAAGTGTAATTCATAAACATAGTAATTAATTAAGCCTAAGTGAGCAGGATCTGAGGATGAACGCTTGACGTTTGAGGCGTTTCATCCATTTTGAGAACCCCCATTTATTTCTATTTTTTTGACATAAAAGAGTGTTATTTTGTGATAAGTTTCTTTTGTAGTGTTTTTCAGGTGAAAGCATAGGCTATAAATACTTGTTTTCCTACCTAATGTAACTGGGCACAAGAATTTGTATTGACTGCAAAGCTTTCTTTATTACAACTAGGCAACACTGATAAATGGCTTCTATCAGTACAATTCTTCAAAACAGGAACTTCCGATTTCATAAGTGAAACAGAAAATTTTGGTAGGCTATCTGTATACCTGCTGCTCTTATAACACCCATAGTGCTGGCTGCGTGGCTCAGGGGTAACGTTCTCGCTTGCTGAGCCCAAGGTTGCAGGTTCGTATCCTGGCGCAGTCAGCTGGCATTTGAGGGTGCGCAAATGCGAGGGAGCCGTGTCCGTAGATTTACTGGCACGTTAAAGATCCCCTTCGGGGCAAAATTCTGGCACCCCGGCGTCTCTAAAAGCCAGTGTAGTTAAAAGGGACGTAAAACCAATAACATTAACACCCATTGAATAGAATTTTGAAGCAATAAAAATTAAAACACTTATTCTGAAATAAGACCTGTTGCCATCCCTTGAATTAAGTAATTTTGAATTTGTATGTTGGCACAGGGTAGAGAAAACAGTAGGATTTCTCATTCACTGATTATATGGAATGTACTAAGGTATGCGTGGTAACCAGACATTTGCATACTGTTAAGGCTTGTGAGAGTTTCTACACATAAGTTCAGTAGCCAACTAATGTATTGCTCGGTGAGGAATGCAATGGCAAACTGCATCACTCCACACCTTGCCTGGTATGCCTCATTACAGCGCTTCCTCGAGGCAGCATTTTTGAGGATCCGATAAACCCCCAAGCTGACTACATAGCAGATAAGCCATTCTGAAATAATCCAGTTTAATGAAACACACAATGGCAAACCATCTCATGATCACAATAACGATGCATCAGATTTTCTGGCTTTTCTCTACCCATATAACCTAAGGCCTAAAAATCCTACCACCCTCCGGGCTGATAACGTAACAGATGATGCTTAACTTAATTAAGCTGGTTAGTGTTGCAAAATTAAAGATTGTTTGCGACAGGGAAAAATTACCTTCCAGTGTTATTTCACGATTGTATCTTGACGCGCAAGATAAATATACTTCTCTGCGTAAAATCAACACCACAAACTGTCAAGATCAATGTTATTTCCAACTTAACCTGCAAAAAGATACTGTCTAATACTTAGCACTTGCTAGATTAATCACGTATCAAAGAATGTTGACAAAATGATTATAGTAATATAGATTTCATATAGATTGATAACACTATCACACAAAATTACTCCAAAATCATGTTATTTCCCCATTATCTGCTGCACGCAAAGAGTGTTTCCATCACTGCCGGCTGGATCGCACCCAAGGATCATGTAAACCAAGGAGCATATAATAACAGAGAAGGGACTCTCTGGTAGATCCGCGGTTCGTTAAATTCTGTGCGATTGCGTCATTGTTTGGGCTCCAACTCAAAAGCACATGGTCGCCACGTGGCGAATTCCATCGCCACTGAGATGCAATAACTGGCCGGATATTATGCAAGAAATATAAGTGACCGAAAGATCTAGGTTGCTTTCGCCGAGTATGTTAGCCAACTTACGAAATGAGAGAAAATCGAATCGAGATTGATTAATCTGGATATACATCGTTATTGTTGCTATCAAGCAACTCCGTTTTGTTTTTGAACGACAATATATTACGTAGATTGGATATTAAGAGGCAACGGACACCCGAAAATTAAATTTTGTACATGCATTCTGTTCTATAACGTTGGTATGAATTTTAGAAAAAAAATGGACTGTCGTTTATTTATATCATACTTTTTAGTTGTTTAGCCCTTTTATTACGTGTAAAGTGCAAGCGATTGGCCTTTTTGAAGTTCTAACGTTAAAAAGAAATACATTATGAAGTTTCATGCAAGTTTGCAATATTATGGTACCATAACCTCAAAAAGACCGTACCCATATTCCGACCCAGTACGCCACTATGACTGATGTCAGATATACCTCCTTCCCTAAATAAATTGAATATGCCCAAGAAATGTCATTTCATTGCAATTTACTTGCCCTCAACGGTTAAATGATTTTCAACTGCATCTACAGAAAAACTATAGGCAGGGTAGAGGATTGTCGAGGAAATGAGAAAGCTGATTTTCCAGGCAGTTTCAATTGTTTTATTAATGTATGTTCAATCATGGTACACATTGTACATTCTTTCACACGTGAGTCATAACTTCTGATGTGTGAACGTCAATGGCTTAGTCGACTGGAGACAGGATTGAAGAAGACCATGCCGGGCTGCACTCAGATGATCGGCTACGCTGCAGGAAGGTGGAGAACAACTGATCACCCACAGCCAAGTACACTCCAACGCAGTAAAACCTCTTGGCTAGCTCCGATCAATCCTCAGGCTGAAGAAGCTGTAAACTCAAAGAGGATTATTTTTGGTGAACATGAATTTTCAGCCTGTAAAGCAACGCAATTCCAGTTAACGCCCCGGCCTAGGGGCGCACCATGCTGAGGGTCGCAAAATTAATCTGCAATTTTTTTTGTCAGAAAATTTCCATAAAATGTTATAGACTACAATACACGGATTCTATATAATTTGATTACTTAAATTAAACTTTCCAAATTTTGACACTTTTCCAATTTATATTGTGGCCATCATTTCCCAACGAATGTGTTGTAACAACAGATTGTTCGACTTCAGCTTTAGAACAGGAATCTTTAATGATTTATTAGGGGAAAATTTAAGTCTTGAATATTAATATCAGTTTAATTTGAATAATTAATTAGCCTATGCATAGTTGTAAGTTGTATGATGTAGGCCTAGTGTATATGTATATCCATATCTGTTAGTGTATAATGAGCCTTAAAAGGTTTAAACTTATTTTAATATCTCGTTGGGCCATTTATTTATAGTTGATATATACAAATTAAGAAACAGTTGATTCTCTCATCATTGTAATTTATTTAATTGATTTTACTTCCCGATACATTAGAATAAAATAAAAATTACCTTCACAAAGACCTTTCTGAGGTCCAAATTCTTGGTGAACATGAATTTTCAGCCTGTAAAGCTGAACCCACGGGCCTAGGAGCGCATAAAATCTAAATCCGGCCCTGGACATTTGGAACATGTGGTTGAACGTAATGGTGCAACACATTACCAATTACCAATTAAACCTCAGTTTAATGGCAATTAAAACCTCATGTTTCGGGCATGATAAAAGGACCCCTGCAGGCCAAATGTACGGAGCCACATCATATTACTGTGAAATACACAGAAAAAAATCTGCATCAGAGGAATATTGTATATTTAATAGTGTATTAAAAGAGAGAAGGGAAAGAGTGTGTCCTACAGACAAGTTGTCAATATTCTTGAAAATATTCTATGCCCTTTAAATATAAATTTACAATTGGTCTTTAACCTCACCCATTATCTCGCAACATGTGTGTTTTGAAATGTGCACATTAAATGCTAAAATCTATCGTTTTAAAGTTAGGCAAAGATGACATTGTTGCTTTGTTGAAGAAGGACTGGAGAAGTTCAAAACAAGTGCATGTATACCTACCCCGTCATATTTTGGTCGTGTGGCCTCCTAATAGGCCGAGTACAGGTCTTTCTAGTTAACGCCCGTGGGCAACTTGCGCACCGGAATGAGAGATGAATTAATGAAACTGGGCAAGGATATGGCAGGAAACAGCCGTGGCCTGTCAGAAGGTACCGTCCCAGCATTTGCCTTGAGTTGAACATGGGAAACCATGGAAAACCATTTCAGGGATGGCCGACGGTGGGGTTCGAACCCATGTCCACCGAGTCAGCAGAGAGCTTGAGCGTGGGCCCAAGGCCGAACGCTGCGCTTTAGCTGCCGGCATACCTACACCTAATTTTTTTTTTCAGAGGGATCGGAGATGAGATACAATGTATTGCTATAAAAATTGAAACAAGATTTCAATGAACCGCCATCCAATACAATACCACCATTGAAATATTGCATTAATTTAAGTCGATGCGGTTCCACCTAGCCAATGTGTACAGCCGGATGTCGTAACCAATGGCAACATCACAAGGAGCTGATAAAAGGATATGACCAAGCAGTTGGAATGAAGCGAGGTACCGGCCAGGCCATTGGGGGATGTTGAAAACGGTAAACATGACCAAAAAAATTCCAAAACCAGTCACCAGAAAGATTGGCCCCATGGCCTAGCACTGCACGTACATGAATGCAGCTACCAAATATGTAAAAACTTTACATTAAACTATATACAGTACACACACATGTACTGACAAAGTGCAATGTAAAGAAAAATGTATCTCCTTTGGAAATTACTACAACTTAAACATACTGTTACACCAGATTATATGTATTTCCAGAATACTTTCACAGCAAAGGAGCAGATGACCTCATAGTTCTGCCCCTTAAAACAACAATAACTAACTATTTTTCACAGCACGTGTGCCAACCGTCCAACTCTGCCTGTGGGTGTATTCCATCCCTCCCACCCTTGGGAGGGGGGCACAATTCATAAGACAAGTAGGAAGCCTCAAAGAATAGCCAAGGTTGCTCCTCTTAGTCTCCTTATACGATAGGCAGAGGATACCATGGGTGTAGTCTGAACCCCCACCCACTGGGGGCTGCAGTGTTGAAGCCACACAAAGAAATTATATTGTGTTGTTGATTCATTTCGGGGCTTTGCGACATTGTGGTCACGTGGCCCCGTGTACTTAGGTGTGTGTGGAATTTGTCTGGTAACTGGTGTTATTGTGAAGGCTGTATTAGTGTGTGTAGTTTTAACTCAGATGAGGATTAGGAAGGAGGCAGCTGTGGTCTTAATTAAGCATTCGCCTGGAATAGAAGTGGGGAAACCACAGAAAGCCACTTCCAGGATGACTGAGGTGGGATTGGAACTAGCCTCTTCTCAGTTTTTGCCCAACCCTCAGACCAGAATTAAACTTCTTGGCAGAGCTGGGAATCAAACCCGGGCCTCCGCAGTGACAGCCACTACACAATGAGGCACAAAAGAAGTTATGTATATGGTCAGTCACTGTGCATAGTTGATGTGCGACAAGTGGCAGTATACCTGATCTGGCAATTGGTACCCAGGTTACAATAGCAATGGCATCCACATTCACAGTTGTTCCAATTAAGGCATTTCGTAATATTAGCAAGTCTATGAATTCATCGCTACAAGTCTAGATATTACAATCCACCAAACAGCAAGGCATTTGGGAGGAGGGAGTTAAGTACACCATTATCCGGGCCCTGCTTATAACTTATCATACTCCAAACAGTCACAAGCCTAATTTTTTGGCTCTATGTTAACCGTGGAAACTTGCAATTACATGTATAATTCTTCCAAGGTGTCAACATAGACATAATGATCATGATTTGTCAAACTGGAAACAAAACTTCCTCATGGAAAACATCTGGGTGAAGCTTACGCTATCTACTGATAGGTGCAGATGACCTCGTAGTTCTGCCCCTTAAAACCTCAATAACTAATTACCTAACTGACTAATAGCCTAACTACAGGAATGAACAGACACAAATCTACATCACAGATAGAGGTGACTAAAATGGAAAATACTGTACCTGGTTTATACAAAAGATTTGTATAAAACTACTACCATACGATAATCCAAGGGAAATCTACACAGGTGCCTATGCTGGTTAGATATCGCCATCACAATTCAGAGCAGTACACGACCTTGCCTACACGGTAATTCTGCAATAAAGTGACAGACTATTCATCAAGAACAACAAGTGAAACAAAGGTTTGAGAAATGATGAGAATGTAGGCTACATGTAGAGAATAAAGAGGATGTTCATCCTTCTCCTAAATACAATGTACAGCATTAATCCCAATAGAAAAAGTCTACTGGTATGTGTTAACACATTTTCAATATAATATAATAATTTCTCATTCATACGCGGGCAGATTTTCTAAACTTCTAGCCGATGACTGGATTACGGGCAACACACACCACATCTATCATTACTTCTCAAATATTGAAGACCTTAAGATCAGTTAACCTATACAGGATCTCATTAAGTCTCTATTATTATAAACTTAGCACGACCAAATACAGAACTTAATTCACACTCAATCAACCAACAATATACTGCCATTTTATTGACTGAAACTACCATTACCTTTCTGTAAATCACCAAATGTCGAGACGTAATAATTACTTTGATTTGCGAACTCCACATCACATGTATCCATCACCTTATACTTACATGATCCTTGTCCATCACCGTCCATGATTACGTTGCCATGGCAATATATAATAATTTTCCCAATGACCAACAAAATAAACGGAAAGCCCCTAAAATCTAGTGACAACCAACTTTAGAAACATAAGTTACCGAGTTCGGGCTCAAACAAAAGAATAATTATTTAACGGACGGAGAAAGTAGTATGGACTTTCTTAGGCCTGATGTAAACTATCGCACCCCTCCTGGTTGCTTTAAACTGCCTGCCCATTCAACGATAATAAATAACAGTGAACAATCCGTCCTGTCGTCAGTGAGTGCATTGGTGAGTGGTCCATCCAACCCGCTCCTGTTGCCCGTATTTATTTGGTATCGTCACCTTTCGGCTATTGCTATTTGCATCTTTTGGAAAGTGATGAAAACTTATATCCGCAGCCCTATACATCGACTTACAGCCGTAAACTGAGCAATATACTTTGATTTTACTCATTTTGCACTCTATCAACGAGTAAAACTTATTACTTATGTATAAAAACACGAAAAAATTACCACGATCTGCTTACCAATACAAGAAACCATATATAAACAAGTAGTTCCGTGAAGAACTATACAGCCTATTTTCATATATCCTACTCATATTAATTGCCTCTATCAACATACAAAATTGCAGTTTGATTGCTGTGTTAGATTCGTAGATACTGAGAACCGACTAAATATTGCAGATGGTAGCCAGGTTGGATTTTTATTTATGTACTATTATATGAAGAATATTGTGTACGTGTGGTTTTCAGACTTCAATCGCATTATTAGGACACAAGAAGTGAAAACGAGATTTTAAAATTTCGCACAGCTGCCATCTTGTGGTTATGAAAACAATTGAAATAAATTAGATACCAGTGGATTAGCATTTGTATAAGCATTAACGTGCAAAAATTCACAGCACTCAGATGGTTAAATCGCGAGAAACGTCCATTTAAATATTTATTGTTCGCATCACCGCCATGTAGGATTTGTGCTCACCAGGTTACTGAAAGTCATGTAGGTGAACTTATGTTCATAGCTTCTATGAACATAAAAGTTTGATTTCTGGAAAAGATTCTTAGATATTGAGAACCGTCAAAATATTTCGGATGCTCGCCATTTTGGATTGTTATATGTATAGGCCATAGAGTTATGCACCATTATAGGAAAATTATTGCGTAGCTTCATTATTCAAACTTTCACTTCGATCGCATGATTACGACACAAGAATAAAACTTAATTTTAAAATTTCGCGCAGCCGCCATCTTCAGTTTATGTAAACAATTGAACTAAATTAGATGCCAGTGAATGACAATATGTATAATCATTTACTGTACCACATTTCAATGCGCTCATATGATTAAATCACGAGAAAAATGTATTAGAATGGTTCAACTTCGCTTGGCCGCCATGTTCGTTTCGTAGTTAACAGGTTTTTGAAGGTTACATGGATAAACACATAGTAGTGCTCTTTATCACCGTACAAAATTTCAGGTTGATATCATAAATAGTTTCGGAGATATTGAATGCCTGTGAAATATTTCGCACAGCCGGCATTTTGAGGTTATGTAAACAATTGAACGAAGTTAGATGTCGGCGCATTACAATGTATATAAATATATACTGTGCCAAGTTTCATTGCGTTTGGTTGGTTAAATCGCGAGAAACGTCCATTTAAAAGTCGCAACTTCGCTTGGCCGCCATGTTGGTTTTGTAGTTACCAGGTTTTCAAAGGTCACATAAGTGAATTTCTACTAGTTCCCTTTATCACCATACAAAATTCCAGGGTGATATCGGTAATAGTTTCGGAGATATTGAATTCTGATGAAATATTTCGCACAGCCGCCATGTTGGATTGGTGAGACGTAACAAAATTCGAAGGGCACGGTCGGGGTCGCCCGGAATTGAGCTATGAACTTACCGAGTTTCATTGATATCTCTCCAGCCGTTTAGATTTTATTAGGGGGGGACACACACACGCACATACACACGGACAAAAGGTGATCTCATAAGCCTATTTTTTTCAAAATTGAAAATAGGCTAAAAATACAAACAGTCACCACGTGACAAATGTACCCTACTTGATAAGTTTCTCATTTTTACCGCTAGATGTCATATCAGATAGCTGGAGTTGCCAATAAAGAGGTATTGTTTGGAATATCACTTCTATATTTTTTTTAACCTGACATAGGTCTAGGCCTAGTCCAGTACCAATTCCACGGATGTTTTCCTCGTCAATATCCGCTTAAAATTTCGTATTTTATCCTGTATAGGCTCGAAGATTATGATGCCACATTTAATGCGGAAAATCGGCAGGATGAGGAGGATATTTACGTCATCTCCTTTGCTTTAAAGCAACCAGGAGTGTTGCGATCCAGCCGGCAGTGGTCTGTACTTTCATTAACATCCTTGTATACTGCTGCACTTGGTACTTTCATGACGATTGTTTTTAAGGGGCGAAATGTCTAGCTCATTTTCCCGTAATTATGTAGACGATAATAAAAAATATAACTACTTCTAACTGACTTAAATCTAACTTACATACTTGGCGAGATGAAAAGAAAAGAATCATCATCATCATGTTTTTCAGTCAAGCGACTGGTCTGCCCCTACAATGAGTCTTTTTCACGTTGTTCGGTAAATAAGGACAATAAAAGAAATGCCTCCGGCCCCCGAAAAATGGGATGATGATTGATTTGGGGGCTTTGCGACATCGTGGTCATGTAGCCCCATGTACTTGGGAGTGAGGTGAATTTGTCTGATAACCCGTCTTATTGAGATGGCTGTATTATACATTTTTACAGATTTTTTGGACAGATTGTTTATTTTCTTACTTATTTATTTACTTACAAATTTATTTATTTTCTTATTTTTTTACTTATTTATTTGCTTATTTATTTATTTTTTATTTATTTACGTATTTAATTACTTATTTGTTTATTTACTTACATGTTTATTTATTTAATTATGTATTTTCTTATTTATTTGCTTATTTATTTCCTTACTTATTTGTTTATTTACTTACACATTTATGTATTTAATTATTTATTTTCTTATTTAGTTGTTTACTTATTTATTTATTCACGTATATATTTATTTACTCATTTACTTACATGTATTTATTTAATTATTTATTTACTTATTTTTAGTCGCCTCCGTAGCGTAGCGGTCAGCATGGTTAGCTGCCGCCCCGGAGGTCCTGGGTTCGATTTCCGGCTCTGCCACGAAATTTGAAAAGTGGTATGAGGACTGGAACGGGGTCTACTCAGCCTCGGGTGGTCCAAATGAGTAGAGGGGGTTCAATTTCCACCTCAGCCATCCTCGAAGTGGTTTTCCGTGGTTTCCCGCTTCGTCTTCGGGCAAATGCCGGGATGGTCCCTACTGCAAGGCCACGGCCGCCTCCTTCCCTCTTCCTTGCCTATCCATCCTAACCTTCCAATCCCTTCCCTCATGAGGCCCCTGTTCGCTTTGCAGGTGAGGCCGCCTGGGCGACGTGCTGATCACATCTCCCCAGTTGTATCTATACCGACCAGATGTTCCAAGCTCCAGGACACTGCCCGTAGAGGCGGTAGTGGTGAGTTCCCTCGCTCAGTCCGTGGAAACCACCAACCTAGAGGGTAAATCGACTAAATGAAAAAAAAACTTATTTTTTATTTACTTAATTATTTATCTATTTAATTATTTATTAACTTATTTATTTTCTTATCTATTGATTTACCTATTTATTTACTTATTTAGTTGCATATTTATTTACTTATGTATTTATTTATTTGTTTATTTACTTACATATTTATTTACTTATTTACTTACACATTTATTTAATTATTTATTTCCTTATTTATTTTTTACTTATTTATTTAATTATTTATTTGTATAATTACATACTTATTTGCTTATTTATTCACTTATTTATTTACATTTTTATTTACTTACACATTTATTTATTTATTTAATTAATTATTTATTTGTTTATTTATTTGTTTACTTATTTATTTAATTATTTATTATCTTATTTTTTTTACTTATTTATTTAATTATTTATATTCTTATTTATTTGTTTAATTATTTATTTACTTATTTATTTGCTTATTTGTTCACTTATTTATATATTTATTTTCTTACACATTTATTTATTTTATTATTTATTTGTTTACTTATTTAATTATTTATTATCTTATTTATTTTTTTACTTATTTATTTTCTTATTTATTTGTTTACTTATTTATTGCTTATTTATTCACTTATTTATTTACTTACATATTTCTTAAATTATATATTTACTTACTTATATATTTACCTACTTACATATTTATTGTCTCACGTATTTACTCAATCATTCATTCATGTACCGGTATGTATTTATTTATTTATTTGTTCATTTGCTTCCCCTGCGTCACCTTCTCTGGAAATTGCACGTAACCACATCCCACGCAGTGAATTGTCCGATGGTATCTCATGAAATGAGATTCCCCGGTATTCTAACTTGCCCTGTTCTGATTTACAAAAGGGCACGCAGCAGTACAGCATTATAAAGTCATTCAGAATACATTCCAAACACAACTGCTCCATTAACATCAATTCGCGAACTCAATCGAATGTAGGTGGCAGGTCGGTCGCGACAAAATGGTGGACGCAATGGTGATAGACATGATTGATGTATTGAATATTGTTGGGGATTCTAGGCGGCCTCTCGTTGAAGGACAGGCAATTTTAGATGCCAAACACATAATTATGTTTGGGAGAGTAGCCGAAAGACAAGATTTAGTGAGACTTGAAGCTTTATGCTTACAAACCAGTAATTTGAAGGGAGTTCCTCACCAGATTAAAATTGAGATTCGATCACCAGTTGCCGAGAAAAAGTTAACTTGTTCGTGTACCTGTAAGGCTGGAAGTTCAGGAAAGTGTAAGCATGTAGTCGGTACATTGCTTTACATATTTCGGTAAGTAGATACATTTAAATTTAGAAGATATAATACTGTTGAGGCCGATAAATCGAAGAGTGAACAAGTTGACTGTATTTGTTTTTTCTTCTTTTCGTAATAGGCACACAATTGAAAACTTGGAAGACCTGAGCTCCACAGATTTGAAGCAGCAATGGGGCAAGTTAAAGAAAGACAACTACATGTACGACAAAGCGATTCCTATAAATAAATTCTGCCACATGGGAAAATCAACTGTCAAATCGACCCTCCAAAGTCGCCTAGTCGGTAGTGCAGGCGAGAATAATATACTGGATATTCTACTTTCTGGGGCACAGGGATCCGAGCTGGATCTTACTTTGCCCTTAAGGGAGACTACTGCTACTACTACTACTATTCAAGTCTCGAGTGGTGATAATTTGCTACAATTATCCCTATGCCATAAACTTTTAGGCAACAACAATTTGTTGCCACAATTTAGTGCTATGGTTGATTTTGATGCAGAACTTCAAGATGACATTGCTCAATTTTTTAATGAGAAGGTAGCTCTCACATATGAAGACAGTGTAAAATTATGTTTGACAACTCTTACCCAATCTGGAGAAATTTGGAAGAATGCAAGAAAAGTAAGATTAACTGGTATTACTTGTTACAGTGTTTTTACTTACAGCAAAAATAAAAGCCCTGACTGGAATTTAAAAGTGAGTAGGCTGTTCAAAACTGATTTCAAGGGACACATGGCAACTGTGCATGGGAAAAAATTTGAACTAGTAGCCTTAAAAGCTTATGAAATTGCTTTTAAAAATAAAGTGGAACCGGTGGGCATTATTGTTCCTCCAGTGCCCCATGGTTAGGTGTAAGTCTGGATGGTGTGGTTAGTTCACTCTGTTGTGTAGAGGTTAAGTGCCCTCTAGCAGGTAAAACGCAGACTGCAATTGATGTAGTGCAGGGCCTAAAATATTTAAATGGGTCGATTGAGGAAAATACTTTCTCCTTAAAGACAAATCATCAATATTATGGTCAGGTGCAGCTGCAAGCATTGCTTTGTTTAAGATTTTTGAAAACCATGAGGAAAGGAGTAGGAGAGTAGAAGTACACACGTGGTGGCCCGCTGCGGTCGGTCTGGATAAGTAGGGTAAAAATACTCAATAACACGCGTTTGATATGGAACACTTTTTATTTTTCGGTTATAATCGGTAAATGTGGACCCTAAAATAATGACAGTGTTATTTTTAATTGTATATATGTATAACTGTGCGATACACGTGATCTAATTTGTGTGTTCCACTAGATTTTATGTGTCAATTGCATATTATCAAGCATCGGTTGTCTGCTGGTATTTGTTTTTGAGCAGTTCGAGTCATGGCGCTGTTACGTTTAAAAGCTATATTTGAGTTTGCTCACTGTACCATAGATTCTGGAAATTATTTGCTGCTTGGTAGGGCAAAGGGATGAGTTTAACTTGTATTAAAACTCTGGGGAGACAGGAATTGCTTGATTTGTTGGATGGTTAGCAGGTAGGTTTGGTGTTGAATATCGGACTGGTAGCAGGTTCTTTCAGAGTAGATATTTACCCTGCGAAGTCAAATTAGGCCTATATGACTCGTAGTGGAATGGCTCGGATATCGCAGAGCGAGGTGATGGTGGTTGGTAGGGAAATGAACTAGGGAGCGGGGAAGGATACCTGACTGATGAAGCTTGGCTGTCGTGGTACGGCTTGGTTCGGCGAGACTGTACTTGGCTGTCTAGGTGCGGCTTGGCTCGGCGTAACAGTGAACAACCCGTCCTGTTGTCAGTGTGTGTAGTGGTGAGTGGTCCAACCCGCTCCTGGTGACCGTATTTATTTGGTATCGTCCCCTTTCGGCTATTGCTATTTGCATCATTTGGAAAGTGATGAAAACTTATATCCGCAGCCCTCTTATACATCCACTTACAGCCGTGAACTGAGCAATATACTTTGCTTTTACCCATTTTGCACTCTATCAACGAGTGAAACTTATTACTTATGTATAGAGACATGAAGAATTTACCACGATACAAGGAACCATAATACAAACAGTCACCACATGACAAATGTACCCTACTTGGTAAGTTTCTCATTATTATCAGATAGCTGGAGTTGCCAATAACAATTGATGTTTTTTTTCTTGTAAATAGCATTTTACTAGCTTTTCTTATAGGATAGTTGATGTAAAAAGTAACTTAGAGTAATTATTGCTACATTGTATCCATAAATAGGCTAATTTATAAAATAATAAAAAAAGTGATATTGTTTCAAATGCTTTATTTATCATAGAAGTACAATGTGAATGTAATAATATCATCATGTAGGTCATACCACAGAGCATCCCCATCCCCCAACAGTTTAGCTTAAGATGAGTCATCATGCAGCGTGGTTTCACTTCGCAGCACGTTTGATACATTGAAAAATGGCTGCAGTCATAACAAGATAAACTCTTGTTTTCATCTGAATTTTCTTGAAGGCGTTGTTGTGTACGACTGAATATCAATTAGGAACTCGTGTAGTATACGTTGCCCGGCGCCATTAAAATCCGAAAAATTTACTATAGAAATGGCCAATGTTACTAATATACAGGAGTTGAATATTTTATCGATAGAGTGTTACTGTTTTTTTTTTTCAGAGTGCCAACATTGTTTCCAGACCAATGGTTTTCGCCTAGGCCAATAAAGGTTAGGTAGCGCGGCCCTGCGCGTTAGGCTAATATAAACACCCCTGGTTTTTGTTACGCACAGTGGGGATAGTCATGCATCAATACTCTTTATCCAGGCCAATGGTTTTACCTAGCAGCACAATCAGTAAGTTGGCAGCAAACATGACGACTTGCTTTTTGATAAGTTTATTACTTGAAAGTTAATGTTGACAATTTCCTTATTTTGGAAGTGTTTATGCAGTGTTTGTCAATGGCAAATGGCTTTAATAATGTGGCAGAGTAATTATAAACCATTTTCAGAGCGCTACTAAGTAAAATAACGCACTTTCGAAACGGGCAACGGATGCTACACGAGAGCCATCCAGGAAGATAAGTAGGATGAAGCCTAGAAAGGCGTAGCATTGCTTTGAAGTTCATAATCATACGAGTATTCAATTGATGATTAAATTTCTTTGGTTATGGACTATGGAGGAAACCCCATTCTCCATAAGAAGACTCAGATTTGTGAAAATAATTTACATATTGTACGTAGTTATGAACGAAATACCACATTTTTTTTTCTTATGTCTACAAACATTACTATAATTTTGTTGGTGTACATAGCCTACCCCAGCATGGTAACATATCTGTACTTGGCAGAGTGACAGAAAATTCTATTAGGTTTCTCATGAAAAATAATAGGCTACGGGTACCAGCCTATTTTCTTTCACTCGGGTGCATTCTAACTAGGTACGCAAATTGTGTACTGTATATGAACTAGTAGGCTAATGTATGTTAGAGAGAACTTGTTGATTATAATCTACTGTATACTTGGGGGCGTGGTGGCGCAGCGATCAAGCTGTTGGCCTCTCGCCAAGGTGGACCAGGTTCGATTCCTGGTCAATGCATGCAAGATATTTTTAAGTGCAATGCCGTGTCCTGTGGTTCGGATTCAATGTAAAAAGAAGGTCCCGTGGCTCGTGATTGCGAGATTAATGGTCACGTAAAACTACAAGCTTCCTTCCTTTACTATACATTGTTTTACTAGTGATTTGGTTCTTCTGGTCTAATTTCTGCAATTGGCACCGTCTAGGCCCAGGGAGGGACAAGGGGGGGGGGGGCAAATGCATAGGGGTCCGTAAGCAATGAGGGCCCATTAGTCGTGCACGTTAGTTTCAGTTTATTGTAGCTACTTTTGTATTATGTAAGATGTTAAAAGTTTAAAATAAACTTTTAATTAATCTATCAATACGGATATCTACAAGCATTTGTACTATCAATGGCAAATGTATTTAAAGTCTAATAACAATGACCGCTGCGCCACCACGCCCCAGTCTAATAACACTTTGCATCAATAGGACGGGGGGTGGTGGTGGGGACCAACGTTTTAAGGAGTGTAATATTAAGGTCACCTACATAAAACATTTTTGGACGTACATGGACCTGATCTGCAACAAGGATACATGCATTTGCTTAATTTTCTGAGTGATGCAGCAGGTAAGCTATAGTGAAATATAATAATCCTAAAAATCAAATCAAGCCTATTGGAACCATGCATGTGGCAGTAACAGGGACCAGAATGGAATCAGGAGAGTAAAAATACATTACATTTGTTGACGTAATGTCACAAACCAGCAAACTCATGTTAACGTGTGCATGCACAGTCTACTCCGATATCATTAGCGACATGCTCTGGCTACTGATGTAGCCTATGAGACTACATGATTATAGGCCTACATTTCCACTAGCAGCATATCAGTAGGTTAATTAAGAATTATTTCTAAGAAGTCGAGAGCTTGTTCATCCTATTTTTAGATCCAATTTAACCTGTCACATAAACGTTATGGTGAATATTATAGATATGGTAACCTTAAAATCAGGAATTGTTATCCATATGCTGCTACATTCATGAAACGATCATGCAACTTTAGTGGCTAAAGCAGGGGCATTAATTCATAGAAGGTAACTCGAATGGCCTAGGCCTAAACTAAAAATTAGTTAGTTATTGAGGTTTTAAGGGGCGGAAAACCTTAAATTACAAGCAACGTGAAATTAACACAGTTGTTCATTGAGCGACACCACTATGCATTCATCATCAGTTTAGTCTCCCAGTGGATCCATTGTTATATTAAGTTGTATTAAATTTATTTTGAAATAATGAACGAAACACGTTTAAACAACTGTCATTTCGCGCCATCTCTCCGTTTCTATTCACAGCTAGTTTATATGTAGCGCTTTACTTCGCTGCTGATACAGAGCTCAAATTCTGCTTTAGAAAAAACACACCCACAACTGGGTACTTGGAACCAGTAGCAAAAGCCTCCTTAGTCATACATAGCTCAATCGGACAATTTTCCATCCTGTTTCCTACGGGAACAGATATTTCCAATATGGATTAGCAAGGTAAGCTAACATTATTTTTGAAAGGAAGTTATGACTTCCATAGTACATTGGCGCTGCTCGTGGCAACATTCGTGCCTTGCAGCGGCCTTCACAGTATGTACTAGCCACGCGTCTTGGTGAGGTGTACCATAACCAACTGAAGAGCCCATTGGTACACTGGGGCGAAACGCTGGCAACTGTTTTGAGCTAGCCGGACCATTGTATCAAATTTATTTGTGAATTTGTTATGTACATAGCTCAATCGGACAATTTTCCATCCTGTTTCCTACGGGAACAGATATTTCCAATATGGATTAGCAAGGTAAGCTAACATTATTTTTGAAAGGAAGCTATGACTTCCATAGTACATTGGCGCTGCTCGTGGCAACATTTGTGCCTTGCAGCGGCCTTCACAGTATATACTAGCCACGCGTCTTGGTGAGGTGTACCATAACCAACTGAAGAGCCCAATGGTACACTGGGGCGAAACGCTGGCAACTGTTTTGAGCTAGCCGGACCATTGTATCAAATTTATTTGTGAATTTGTTATGTACATAGCTCAATCGGACAATTTTCCATCCTGTTTCCTACGGGAACAGATATTTCCAATATGGATTAGCAAGGTAAGCTAACATTATTTTTGAAAGGAAGTTATGACTTCCATAGTACATTGGCGCTGCTCGTGGCAACATTTGTGCCTTGCAGCGGCCTTCACAGTATGTACTAGCCACGCGTCTTGGTGAGGTGTACCATAACCAACTGAAGAGCCCATTGGTACACTGGGGCGAAACGCTGGCAACTGTTTTGAGCTAGCCGGACCATTGTATCAAATTTATTTGTGAATTTGTTATGTACATAGCTCAATCGGACAATTTTCCATCCTGTTTCCTACGGGAACAGATATTTCCAATATGGATTAGCAAGGTAAGCTAACATTATTTTTGAAAGGAAGTTATGACTTCCATAGTACATTGGCGCTGCTCGTGGCAACATTTGTGCCTTGCAGCGGCCTTCACAGTATGTACTAGCCACGCGTCTTGGTGAGGTGTACCATAACCAACTGAAGAGCCCATTGGTACACTGGGGCGAAACGCTGGCAACTGTTTTGAGCTAGCCGGACCATTGTATCAAATTTATTTGTGAATTTGTTATGTACATAGCTCAATCGGACAATTTTCCATCCTGTTTCCTACGGGAACAGATATTTCCAATATGGATTACCAAGGTAAGCTAACATTATTTTTGAAAGGAAGTTATGACTTCCATAGTACATTGGCGCTGCTCGTGGCAACATTTGTGCCTTGCAGAGGCCTTCACAGTATGTACTAGCCACGCGTCTTGGTGAGGTGTACCATAACCAACTGAAGAGCCCATTGGTACACTGGGGCGAAACGCTGGCAACTGTTTTGAGCTAGCCGGACCATTGTATCAAATTTATTTGTGAATTTGTTATGTACATAGCTCAATCGGACAATTTTCCATCCTGTTTCCTACGGGAACAGATATTTCCAATATGGATTAGCAAGGTAAGCTAACATTATTTTTGAAAGGAAGTTATGACTTCCATAGTACATTGGCGCTGCTCGTGGCAACATTTGTGCCTTGCAGCGGCCTTCACAGTGTGTACTAGCCACGCGTCTTGGTGAGGTGTACCATAACCAACTGAAGAGCCCATTGGTACACTGGGGCGAAACGCTGGCAACTGTTTTGAGCTAGCCGGACCATTGTATCAAATTTATTTGTGAATTTGTTATGTACATTGCTCAATCGGACAATTTTCCATCCTGTTTCCTACGGGAGCAGATATTTCCAATATGGATTAGCAAAGTAAGCTAACATTATTTTTGAAAGGAAGTTATGACTTCCATAGTACATTGGCGCTGCTCGTGGCAACATTTGTGCCTTGCAGCGGCCTTCACAGTATGTACTAGCCTCGCGTTTTGGTGAGGTGTACCATAACCAACTGAAGAGCCCATTGGTACACTGGGGCGAAACGCTGGCAACTGTTTTGAGCTAGCCGGACCATTGTATCAAATTTATTTGTGAATTTGTTATGTACATAGCTCAATCGGACAATTTTCCATCCTGTTTCCTACGGGAACAGATATTTCCAATATGGATTAGCAAGGTAAGCTAACATTATTTTTGAAAGGAAGTTATGACTTCCATAGTACATTGGCGCAGCTCGTGGCAACATTTGTGCCTTGCAGCGGCCTTCACAGTATGTACCAGCCACGCGTCTTGGTTAGGGGTACCATAACCAACTGAAGAGCCCATTGGCACACTGGGGCGAAACGCTGGCAACTGTTTTGAGCTAGCCGGACCATTGTATCAAATTTATTTGTGAATTTGTTATGTACATAGCTCAATCGGAAAATTTTCCATCCTGTTTCCTACGGGAACAGATATTTCCAATATGGATTAGCAAGGTAAGCTAACATTATTTTTGAAAGGAAGTTATGACTTCCATAGTACATTGGCGCTGCTCGTGGCAACATTTGTGCCTTGCAGCGGCCTTCACAGTATGTACTAGCCACGCGTCTTGGTGAGGTGTACCATAACCAACTGAAGAGCCCATTGGTACACTGGGGCGAAACGCTGGCAACTGTTTTGAGCTAGCCGGACCATTGTATCAAATTTATTTGTGAATTTGTTATGTACATAGCTCAATCGGACAATTTTCCATCCTGTTTCCTACGGGAACAGATATTTCCAATATGGATTAGCAAGGTAAGCTAACATTATTTTTGAAAGGAAGTTATGACTTCCATAGTACATTGGCGCTGCTCATGGCAACATTTGTGCCTTGCAGCGGCCTTCACAGTATGTACTAGCCACGCGCCTTGGTGAGGTGTACCATAGCCAACTGAAGAGCCCATTGGTACACTGGGGCGAAACGCTGGCAACTGTTTTGAGCTAGCCGGATCATTGTATCAAATTTATTTGTGAATTTGTTTTGTACATAGCTCAATCGGACAATTTTCCATCCTGTTTCCTACGGGAACAGATATTTCCAATATGGATTAGCAAGGTAAGCTAACATTATTTTTGAAAAGGATTTATGACTTCCATAGTACATTGGCGCTGCTCGTGGCAACATTTGTGCCTTGCAGCGGCCTTCACAGTATGTACTAGCCACGCGTCTTGGTGAGGTATACCATAACCAACTGAAGAGCCCATTGGTACACTGGGGCGAAACGCTGGCAACTGTTTTGAGCTAGCCGGACCATTGTATCAAATTTATTTGTGAATTTGTTATGTACATAGCTCAATCGGACAATTTTCCATCCTGTTTCCTACGGGAGCAGATATTTCCAATATGGATTAGCAAGGTAAGCTAACATTATTTTTGAAAGGAAGTTATGACTTCCTTAGTACATTGGCGCTGCTCGTGGCAACATTTGTGCCTTGCAGCGGCCTTCACAGTATGTACTAGCCACGCGTCTTGGTTAGGGGTACCATAACCAACTGAAGAGCCCATTGGTACACTGGGGCGAAACGCTGGCAACTGTTTCGAGCTAGCCGGACCATTGTATCAAATTTATTTGTGAATTTGTTATGTACATAGCTCAATCGGACAATTTTCCATCCTGTTTCCTACGGGAACAGATATTTCCAATATGGATTAGCAAGGTAAGCTAACATTATTTTTGAAAGGAAGTTATGACTTCCATAGTACATTGGCGCTGCTCATGGCAACATTTGTGCCTTGCAGCGGCCTTCACAGTATGTACTAGCCACGCGTCTTGGTGAGGTGTACCATAACCAACTGAAGAGCCCATTGGTACACTGGGGCGAAACGCTGGCAACTGTTTTGAGCTAGCCGGACCATTGTATCAAATTTATTTGTGAATTTGTTATGTACATAGCTCAATCGGACAATTTTCCATCCTGTTTCCTACGGGAACAGATATTTCCAATATGGATTAGCAAGGTAAGCTAACATTATTTTTGAAAGGAAGTTATGACTTCCATAGTACATTGGCGCTGCTCGTGGCAACATTTGTGCCTTGCAGCGGCCTTCACAGTGTGTACTAGCCACGCGTCTTGGAGAGGTGTACCATAACCAACTGAAGAGCCCATTGGTACACTGGGGCGAAACGCTGGCAACTGTTTTGAGCTAGCCGGACCATTGTATCAAATTTATTTGTGAATTTGTTATGTACATTGCTCAATTGGACAATTTTCCATCCTGTTTCCTACGGGAGCAGATATTTCCAATATGGATTAGCAAAGTAAGCTAACATTATTTTTGAAAGGAAGTTATGACTTCCATAGTACATTGGCGCTGCTCGTGGCAACATTTGTGCCTTGCAGCGGCCTTCACAGTATGTACTAGCCTCGCGTCTTGGTGAGGTGTACCATAACCAACTGAAGAGCCCATTGGTACACTGGGGCGAAACGCTGGCAACTGTTTTGAGCTAGCCGGACCATTGTATCAAATTTATTTGTGAATTTGTTATGTACATAGCTCAATCGGACAATTTTCCATCCTGTTTCCTACGGGAACAGATATTTCCAATATGGATTAACAAGGTAAGCTAACATTATTTTTGAAAGGAAGTTATGACTTCCATAGTACATTGGCGCTGCTCGTGGCAACATTTGTGCCTTGCAGCGGCCTTCACAGTATGTACTAGCCACGCGTCTTGGTGAGGTGTACCATAGCCAACTGAAGAGCCCATTGGTACACTGGGGCGAAACGCTGGCAACTGTTTTGAGCTAGCCGGACCATTGTATCAAATTTATTTGTGAATTTGTTATGTACATAGCTCAATCGGACAATTTTCCATCCTGTTTCCTACGGGAACAGATATTTCCAATATGGATTAGCAAGGTAAGCTAACATTATTTTTGAAAAGGATTTATGACTTCCATAGTACATTGGCGCTGCTCGTGGCAACATTTGTGCCTTTCAGCGGCCTTCACAGTATGTACTAGCCACGCGTCTTGGTGAGGTATACCATAACCAACTGAAGAGCCCATTGGTACACTGGGGCGAAACGCTGGCAACTGTTTTGAGCTAGCCGGACCATTGTATCAAATTTATTTGTGAATTTGTTATGTACATAGCTCAATCGGACAATTTTCCATCCTGTTTCCTACGGGAACAGATATTTCCAATATGGATTAGCAAGGTAAGCTAACATTATTTTTGAAAGGAAGTTATGACTTCCTTAGTACATTGGCGCAGCTCGTGGCAACATTTGTGCCTTGCAGCGGCCTTCACAGTATGTACTAGCCACGCGTCTTGGTTAGGGGTACCATAACCAACTGAAGAGCCCATTGGTACACTGGGGCGAAACGCTGGCAACTGTTTTGAGCTAGCCGGACCATTGTATCAAATTTATTTGTGAATTTGTTATGTACATAGCTCAATCGGACAATTTTCCATCCTGTTTCCTACGGGAACAGATATTTCCAATATGAATTAGCAAGGTAAGCTAACATTATTTTTGAAAGGAAGTTATGACTTCCATAGTACATTGGCGCTGCTCGTGGCAACATTTGTGCCTTGCAGCGGCCTTCACAGTATGTACTAGCCACGCGTCTTGGTGAGGTGTACCATAACCAACTGAAGAGCCCATTGGTACACTGGGGCGAAACGCTGGCAACTGTTTTGAGCTAGCCGGACCATTGTATCAAATTTATTTGTGAATTTGTTATGTACATAGCTCAATCGGACAATTTTCCATCCTGTTTCCTACGGGAACAGATATTTCCAATATGGATTAGCAAGGTAAGCTAACATTATTTTTGAAAGGAAGTTATGACTTCCATAGTACATTGGCGCTGCTCATGGAACATTTGTGCCTTGCAGCGGCCTTCACAGTATGTACTAGCCACGCGTCTTGGTGAGGTGTACCATAGCCAACTGAAGAGCCCATTGGTACACTGGGGCGAAACGCTGGCAACTGTTTTGAGCTAGCCGGACCATTGTATCAAATTTATTTGTGAATTTGTTATGTACATAGCTCAATCGGACAATTTTCCATCCTGTTTCCTACGGGAACAGATATTTCCAATATGGATTAGCAAGGTAAGCTAACATTATTTTTGAAAGGAAGTTATGACTTCCATAGTACATTGGCGCTGCTCGTGGCAACATTTGTGCCTTGCAGCGGCCTTCACAGTATGTACTAGCCACGCGTCTTGGTGAGGTGTACCATAACCAACTGAAGAGCCCATTGGTACACTGGGGCGAAACGCTGGCAACTGTTTTGAGCTAGCCGGACCATTGTATCAAATTTATTTGTGAATTTGTTATGTACATAGCTCAATCGGACAATTTTCCATCCTGTTTCCTACGGGAACAGATATTTCCAATATGGATTAGCAAGGTAAGCTAACATTATTTTTGAAAGGAAGTTATGACTTCCATAGTACATTGGCGCTGCTCGTGGCAACATTTGTGCCTTGCAGCGGCCTTCACAGTATGTACTAGCCACGCGTCTTGGTGAGGTGTACCATAACCAACTGAAGAGCCCATTGGTACACTGGGGCTAAACGCTGGCAACTGTTTTGAGCTAGCCGGACCATTGTATCAAATTTATTTGTGAATTTGTTATGTACATAGCTCAATCGGACAATTTTCCATCCTGTTTCCTACGGGAACAGATATTTCCAATATGGATTAGCAAGGTAAGCTAACATTATTTTTGAAAGGAAGTTATGACTTCCATAGTACATTGGCGCTGCTCATGGCAACATTTGTGCCTTGCAGCGGCCTTCACAGTATATACTAGCCACGCGTCTTGGTGAGGTGTACCATAACCAACTGAAGAGCCCATTGGTACACTGGGGCGAAACGCTGGCAACTGTTTTGAGCTAGCCGGACCATTGTATCAAATTTATTTGTGAATTTGTTATGTACATAGCTCAATCGGACAATTTTCCATCCTGTTTCCTACGGGAACAGATATTTACAATATGGATTAGCAAGGTAAGCTAACATTATTTTTGAAAGGAAGTTATGACTTCCATAGTACATTGGCGCTGCTCGTGGCAACATTTGTGCCTTGCAGCGGCCTTCACAGTATGTACTAGCCACGCGTCTTGGTGAGGTGTACCATAGCCAACTGAAGAGCCCATTGGTACACTGGGGCGAAACGCTGGCAACTGTTTTGAGCTAGCCGGACCATTGTATCAAATTTATTTGTGAATTTGTTATGTACATAGCTCAATCGGACAATTTTCCATCCTGTTTCCTACGGGAACAGATATTTCCAATATGGATTAGCAAGGTAAGCTAACATTATCTTTGAAAAGGATTTATGACTTCCATAGTACATTGGCGCTGCTCGTGGCAACATTTGTGCCTTGCAGCGGCCTTCACAGTATGTACTAGCCACGCGTCTTGGTGAGGTGTACCATAACCAACTGAAGAGCCCATTGGTACACTGGGGCGAAACGCTGGCAACTGTTTTGAGCTAGCCGGACCATTGTATCAAATTTATTTGTGAATTTGTTATGTACATAGCTCAATCGGACAATTTTCCATCCTGTTTCCTACGGGAACAGATATTTCCAATATGGATTAGCAAGGTAAGCTAACATTATTTTTGAAAGGAAGTTATGACTTCCATAGTACATTGGCGCTGCTCGTGGCAACATTCGTGCCTTGCAGCGGCCTTCACAGTATGTACTAGCCACGCGTCTTGGTGAGGTGTACCATAACCAACTGAAGAGCCCATTGGTACACTGGGGCGAAACGCTGGCAACTGTTTTGAGCTAGCCGGACCATTGTATCAAATTTATTTGTGAATTTGTTATGTACATAGCTCAATCGGACAATTTTCCATCCTGTTTCCTACGGGAACAGATATTTCCAATATGGATTAGCAAGGTAAGCTAACATTATTTTTGAAAGGAAGTTATGACTTCCATAGTACATTGGCGCTGCTCGTGGCAACATTTGTGCCTTGCAGCGGCCTTCACAGTATATACTAGCCA
Organism: Meconema thalassinum; assembly: GCA_946902985.2. Taxonomy (NCBI): domain Eukaryota; kingdom Metazoa; phylum Arthropoda; class Insecta; order Orthoptera; family Tettigoniidae; genus Meconema; species Meconema thalassinum. The sequence goes on from OX336388.2 coordinate 1,218,739,473, forward strand.
CGCGTCTTGGTGAGGTGTACCATAACCAACTGAAGAGCCCAATGGTACACTGGGGCGAAACGCTGGCAACTGTTTTGAGCTAGCCGGACCATTGTATCAAATTTATTTGTGAATTTGTTATGTACATAGCTCAATCGGACATTTTTCCATCCTGTTTCCTACGGGAACAGATATTTCCAATATGGATTAGCAAGGTAAGCTAACATTATTTTTGAAAGGAAGTTATGACTTCCATAGTACATTGGCGCTGCTCGTGGCAACATTTGTGCCTTGCAGCGGCCTTCACAGTATGTACTAGCCACGCGTCTTGGTGAGGTGTACCATAACCAACTGAAGAGCCCATTGGTACACTGGGGCGAAACGCTGGCAACTGTTTTGAGCTAGCCGGACCATTGTATCAAATTTATTTGTGAATTTGTTATGTACATAGCTCAATCGGACAATTTTCCATCCTGTTTCCTACGGGAACAGATATTTCCAATATGGATTAGCAAGGTAAGCTAACATTATTTTTGAAAGGAAGTTATGACTTCCATAGTACATTGGCGCTGCTCGTGGCAACATTTGTGCCTTGCAGCGGCCTTCACAGTATGTACTAGCCACGCGTCTTGGTGAGGTGTACCATAACCAACTGAAGAGCCCATTGGTACACTGGGGCGAAACGCTGGCAACTGTTTTGAGCTAGCCGGACCATTGTATCAAATTTATTTGTGAATTTGTTATGTACATAGCTCAATCGGACAATTTTCCATCCTGTTTCCTACGGGAACAGATATTTCCAATATGGATTAGCAAGGTAAGCTAACATTATTTTTGAAAGGAAGTTATGACTTCCATAGTACATTGGCGCTGCTCGTGGCAACATTTGTGCCTTGCAGCGGCCTTCACAGTATGTACTAGCCACGCGTCTTGGTGAGGTGTACCATAACCAACTGAAGAGCCCATTGGTACACTGGGGCGAAACGCTGGCAACTGTTTTGAGCTAGCCGGACCATTGTATCAAATTTATTTGTGAATTTGTTATGTACATAGCTCAATCGGACAATTTTCCATCCTGTTTCCTACGGGAACAGATATTTCCAATATGGATTAGCAAGGTAAGCTAACATTATTTTTGAAAGGAAGTTATGACTTCCATAGTACATTGGCGCTGCTCGTGGCAACATTTGTGCCTTGCAGCGGCCTTCACAGTGTGTACTAGCCACGCGTCTTGGTGAGGTGTACCATAACCAACTGAAGAGCCCATTGGTACACTGGGGCGAAACGCTGGCAACTGTTTTGAGCTAGCCGGACCATTGTATCAAATTTATTTGTGAATTTTTTATGTACATTGCTCAATCGGACAATTTTCCATCCTGTTTCCTACGGGAGCAGATATTTCCAATATGGTTTAGCAAAGTAAGCTAACATTATTTTTGAAAGGAAGTTATGACTTCCATAGTACATTGGCGCTGCTCGTGGCAACATTTGTGCCTTGCAGCGGCCTTCACAGTATGTACTAGCCTCGCGTCTTGGTGAGGTGTACCATAACCAACTGAAGAGCCCATTGGTACACTGGGGCGAAACGCTGGCAACTGTTTTGAGCTAGCCGGACCATTGTATCAAATTTATTTGTGAATTTGTTATGTACATAGCTCAATCGGACAATTTTCCATCCTGTTTCCTACGGGAACAGATATTTCCAATATGGATTAGCAAGGTAAGCTAACATTATTTTTGAAAGGAAGTTATGACTTCCATAGTACATTGGCGCTGCTCGTGGCAACATTTGTGCCTTGCAGCGGCCTTCACAGTATGTACTAGCCACGCGTCTTGGTGAGGTGTACCATAGCCAACTGAAGAGCCCATTGGTCACTGGGACGAAACGCTGGCAACTGTTTTGAGCTAGCCGGACCATTGTATCAAATTTATTTGTGAATTTGTTATGTATATAGCTCAATCGGACAATTTTCCATCCTGTTTCCTAAGGGAACAGATATTTCCAATATGGATTAGCAAGGTAAGCTAACATTATTTTTGAAAAGGATTTATGACTTCCATAGTACATTGGCGCTGCTCGTGGCAACATTTGTGCCTTTCAGCGGCCTTCACAGTATGTACTAGCCACGCGTCTTGGTGAGGTATACCATAACCAACTGAAGAGCCCATTGGTACACTGGGGCGAAACGCTGGCAACTGTTTTGAGCTAGCCGGACCATTGTATCAAATTTATTTGTGAATTTGTTATGTACATAGCTCAATCGGACAATTTTCCATTCTGTTTCCTACGGGAACAGATATTTCCAATGTGGATTAGCAAGGTAAGCTAATATTATTTGTGAAAGGAAGTTATGACTTCCATAGTACATTGGCGCTGCTCGTGGCAACATTTGTGCCTTGCAGCGGCCTTCACAGTATGTACTAGCCACGCGTCTTGGTGAGGTGTACCATAACCAACTGAAGAGCCCATTGGTACACTGGGGCGAAACGCTGGCAACTGTTTTGAGCTAGCCGGACCATTGTATCAAATTTATTTGTGAATTTGTTATGTACATAGCTCAATCGGACAATTTTCCATCCTGTTTCCTACGGGAACAGATATTTCCAATATGGATTAGCAAGGTAAGCTAACATTATTTTTGAAAGGAAGTTATGACTTCCATAGTACATTGGCGCTGCTCATGGCAACATTTGTGCCTTGCAGCGGCCTTCACAGTATGTACTAGCCACGCGTCTTGGTGAGGTGTACCATAGCCAACTGAAGAGCCCATTGGTACACTGGGGCGAAACGCTGGCAACTGTTTTGAGCTAGCCGGACCATTGTATCAAATTTATTTGTGAATTTGTTATGTACATAGCTCAATCGGACAATTTTCCATCCTGTTTCCTACGGGAGCAGATATTTCCAATATGGATTAGCAAGGTAAGCTAACATTATTTTTGAAAGGAAGTTATGACTTCCTTAGTACATTGGCGCTGCTCGTGGCAACATTCGTGCCTTGCAGCGGCCTTCACAGTATGTACTAGCCACGCGTCTTGGTGAGGTGTACCATAACCAACTGAAGAGCCCATTGGTACACTGGGGCGAAACGCTGGCAACTGTTTTGAGCTAGCCGGACCATTGTATCAAATTTATTTGTGAATTTGTTATGTACATAGCTCAATCGGACAATTTTCCATCCTGTTTCCTACGGGAACAGATATTTCCAATATGGATTAGCAAGGTAAGCTAACATTATTTTTGAAAGGAAGTTATGACTTCCATAGTACATTGGCGCTGCTCGTGGCAACATTTGTGCCTTGCAGCGGCCTTCACAGTATATACTAGCCACGCGTCTTGGTGAGGTGTACCATAACCAACTGAAGAGCCCAATGGTACACTGGGGCGAAACGCTGGCAACTGTTTTGAGCTAGCCGGACCATTGTATCAAATTTATTTGTGAATTTGTTATGTACATAGCTCAATCGGACAATTTTCCATCCTGTTTCCTACGGGAACAGATATTTCCAATATGGATTAGCAAGGTAAGCTAACATTATTTTTGAAAGGAAGTTATGACTTCCATAGTACATTGGCGCTGCTCGTGGCAACATTTGTGCCTTGCAGCGGCCTTCACAGTATGTACTAGCCACGCGTCTTGGTGAGGTGTACCATAACCAACTGAAGAGCCCATTGGTACACTGGGGCGAAACGCTGGCAACTGTTTTGAGCTAGCCGGACCATTGTATCAAATTTATTTGTGAATTTGTTATGTACATAGCTCAATCGGACAATTTTCCATCCTGTTTCCTACGGGAACAGATATTTCCAATATGGATTAGCAAGGTAAGCTAACATTATTTTTGAAAGGAAGTTATGACTTCCATAGTACATTGGCGCTGCTCGTGGCAACATTTGTGCCTTGCAGCGGCCTTCACAGTATGTACTAGCCACGCGTCTTGGTGAGGTGTACCATAACCAACTGTAGAGCCCATTGGTACACTGGGGCGAAACGCTGGCAACTGTTTTGAGCTAGCCGGACCATTGTATCAAATTTATTTGTGAATTTGTTATGTACATAGCTCAATCGGACAATTTTCCATCCTGTTTCCTACGGGAACAGATATTTCCAATATGGATTAGCAAGGTAAGCTAACATTATTTTTGAAAGGAAGTTATGACTTCCATAGTACATTGGCGCTGCTCGTGGCAACATTTGTGCCTTGCAGCGGCCTTCACAGTATGTACTAGCCACGCGTCTTGGTGAGGTGTACCATAACCAACTGAAGAGCCCATTGGTACACTGGGGCGAAACGCTGGCAACTGTTTTGAGCTAGCCGGACCATTGTATCAAATTTATTTGTGAATTTGTTATGTACATAGCTCAATCGGACAATTTTCCATCCTGTTTCCTACGGGAACAGATATTTCCAATATGGATTAGCAAGGTAAGCTAACATTATTTTTGAAAGGAAGTTATGACTTCCATAGTACATTGGCGCTGCTCGTGGCAACATTTGTGCCTTGCAGCGGCCTTCACAGTGTGTACTAGCCACGCGTCTTGGTGAGGTGTACCATAACCAACTGAAGAGCCCATTGGTACACTGGGGCGAAACGCTGGCAACTGTTTTGAGCTAGCCGGACCATTGTATCAAATTTATTTGTGAATTTTTTATGTACATTGCTCAATCGGACAATTTTCCATCCTGTTTCCTACGGGAGCAGATATTTCCAATATGGTTTAGCAAAGTAAGCTAACATTATTTTTGAAAGGAAGTTATGACTTCCATAGTACATTGGCGCTGCTCGTGGCAACATTTGTGCCTTGCAGCGGCCTTCACAGTATGTACTAGCCTCGCGTCTTGGTGAGGTGTACCATAACCAACTGAAGAGCCCATTGGTACACTGGGGCGAAACGCTGGCAACTGTTTTGAGCTAGCCGGACCATTGTATCAAATTTATTTGTGAATTTGTTATGTACATAGCTCAATCGGACAATTTTCCATCCTGTTTCCTACGGGAACAGATATTTCCAATATGGATTAGCAAGGTAAGCTAACATTATTTTTGAAAGGAAGTTATGACTTCCATAGTACATTGGCGCTGCTCGTGGCAACATTTGTGCCTTGCAGCGGCCTTCACAGTATGTACTAGCCACGCGTCTTGGTGAGGTGTACCATAGCCAACTGAAGAGCCCATTGGTCACTGGGACGAAACGCTGGCAACTGTTTTGAGCTAGCCGGACCATTGTATCAAATTTATTTGTGAATTTGTTATGTACATAGCTCAATCGGACAATTTTCCATCCTGTTTCCTAAGGGAACAGATATTTCCAATATGGATTAGCAAGGTAAGCTAACATTATTTTTGAAAAGGATTTATGACTTCCATAGTACATTGGCGCTGCTCGTGGCAACATTTGTGCCTTTCAGCGGCCTTCACAGTATGTACTAGCCACGCGTCTTGGTGAGGTATACCATAACCAACTGAAGAGCCCATTGGTACACTGGGGCGAAACGCTGGCAACTGTTTTGAGCTAGCCGGACCATTGTATCAAATTTATTTGTGAATTTGTTATGTACATAGCTCAATCGGACAATTTTCCATTCTGTTTCCTACGGGAACAGATATTTCCAATGTGGATTAGCAAGGTAAGCTAATATTATTTTTGAAAGGAAGTTATGACTTCCATAGTACATTGGCGCTGCTCGTGGCAACATTTGTGCCTTGCAGCGGCCTTCACAGTATGTACTAGCCACGCGTCTTGGTGAGGTGTACCATAACCAACTGAAGAGCCCATTGGTACACTGGGGCGAAACGCTGGCAACTGTTTTGAGCTAGCCGGACCATTGTATCAAATTTATTTGTGAATTTGTTATGTACATAGCTCAATCGGACAATTTTCCATCCTGTTTCCTACGGGAACAGATATTTCCAATATGGATTAGCAAGGTAAGCTAACATTATTTTTGAAAGGAAGTTATGACTTCCATAGTACATTGGCGCTGCTCATGGCAACATTTGTGCCTTGCAGCGGCCTTCACAGTATGTACTAGCCACGCGTCTTGGTGAGGTGTACCATAGCCAACTGAAGAGCCCATTGGTACACTGGGGCGAAACGCTGGCAACTGTTTTGAGCTAGCCGGACCATTGTATCAAATTTATTTGTGAATTTGTTATGTACATAGCTCAATCGGACAATTTTCCATCCTGTTTCCTACGGGAGCAGATATTTCCAATATGGATTAGCAAGGTAAGCTAACATTATTTTTGAAAGGAAGTTATGACTTCCTTAGTACATTGGCGCTGCTCGTGGCAACATTTGTGCCTTGCAGCGGCCTTCACAGTATGTACTAGCCACGCGTCTTGGTTAGGGGTACCATAACCAACTGAAGAGCCCATTGGTACACTGGGGCGAAACGCTGGCAACTGTTTTGAGCTAGCCGGACCATTGTATCAAATTTATTTGTGAATTTGTTATGTACATAGCTCAATCGGACAATTTTCCATCCTGTTTCCTACGGGAACAGATATTTCCAATATGGATTAGCAAGGTAAGCTAACATTATTTTTGAAAGGAAGTTATGACTTCCATAGTACATTGGCGCTGCTCATGGCAACATTTGTGCCTTGCAGCGGCCTTCACAGTATGTACTAGCCACGCGTCTTGGTGAGGTGTACCATAACCAACTGAAGAGCCCATTGGTACACTGGGGCGAAACGCTGGCAACTGTTTTGAGCTAGCCGGACCATTGTATCAAATTTATTTGTGAATTTGTTATGTACATAGCTCAATCGGACAATTTTCCATCCTGTTTCCTACGGGAACAGATATTTCCAATATGGATTAGCAAGGTAAGCTAACATTATTTTTGAAAGGAAGTTATGACTTCCATAGTACATTGGCGCTGCTCGTGGCAACATTTGTGCCTTGCAGCGGCCTTCACAGTGTGTACTAGCCACGCGTCTTGGAGAGGTGTACCATAACCAACTGAAGAGCCCATTGGTACACTGGGGCGAAACGCTGGCAACTGTTTTGAGCTAGCCGGACCATTGTATCAAATTTATTTGTGAATTTGTTATGTACATAGCTCAATCGGACAATTTTCCATCCTGTTTCCTACGGGAACAGATATTTCCAATATGGATTAACAAGGTAAGCTAACATTATTTTTGAAAGGAAGTTATGACTTCCATAGTACATTGGCGCTGCTCGTGGCAACATTTGTGCCTTGCAGCGGCCTTCACAGTATGTACTAGCCACGCGTCTTGGTGAGGTGTACCATAGCCAACTGAAGAGCCCATTGGTACACTGGGGCGAAACGCTGGCAACTGTTTTGAGCTAGCCGGACCATTGTATCAAATTTATTTGTGAATTTGTTATGTACATAGCTCAATCGGACAATTTTCCATCCTGTTTCCTAAGGGAACAGATATTTCCAATATGGATTAGCAAGGTAAGCTAACATTATTTTTGAAAAGGATTTATGACTTCCATAGTACATTGGCGCTGCTCGTGGCAACATTTGTGCCTTTCAGCGGCCTTCACAGTATGTACTAGCTACGCGTCTTGGTGAGGTATACCATAACCAACTGAAGAGCCCATTGGTACACTGGGGCGAAACGCTGGCAACTGTTTTGAGCTAGCCGGACCATTGTATCAAATTTATTTGTGAATTTGTTATGTACATAGCTCAATCGGACAATTTTCCATCCTGTTTCCTACGGGAACAGATATTTCCAATATGGATTAGCAAGGTAAGCTAACATTATTTTTGAAAGGAAGTTATGACTTCCTTAGTACATTGGCGCAGCTCGTGGCAACATTTGTGCCTTGCAGCGGCCTTCACAGTATGTACTAGCCACGCGTCTTGGTGAGGTGTACCATAACCAACTGAAGAGCCCATTGGTACACTGGGGCGAAACGCTGGCAACTGTTTTGAGCTAGCCGGACCATTGTATCAAATTTATTTGTGAATTTGTTATGTACATAGCTCAATCGGACAATTTTCCATCCTGTTTCCTACGGGAACAGATATTTCCAATATGGATTAGCAAGGTAAGCTAACATTATTTTTGAAAGGAAGTTATGACTTCCATAGTACATTGGCGCTGCTCATGGCAACATTTGTGCCTTGCAGCGGCCTTCACAGTATGTACTAGCGACGCGTCTTGGTGAGGTGTACCATAGCCAACTGAAGAGCCCATTGGTACACTGGGGCGAAACGCTGGCAACTGTTTTGAGCTAGCCGGACCATTGTATCAAATTTATTTGTGAATTTGTTATGTACATAGCTCAATCGGACAATTTTCCATCCTGTTTCCTACGGGAACAGATATTTCCAATATGGATTAGCAAGGTAAGCTAACATTATTTTTGAAAAGGATTTATGACTTCCATAGTACATTGGCGCTGCTCGTGGCAACATTTGTGCCTTGCAGCGGCCTTCACAGTATGTACTAGCCACGCGTCTTGGTGAGGTATACCATAACCAACTGAAGAGCCCATTGGTACACTGGGGCGAAACGCTGGCAACTGTTTTGAGCTAGCCGGACCATTGTATCAAATTTATTTGTGAATTTGTTATGTACATAGCTCAATCGGACAATTTTCCATCCTGTTTCCTACGGGAGCAGATATTTCCAATATGGATTAGCAAGGTAAGCTAACATTATTTTTGAAAGGAAGTTATGACTTCCTTAGTACATTGGCGCTGCTCGTGGCAACATTTGTGCCTTGCAGCGGCCTTCACAGTATGTACTAGCCACGCGTCTTGGTTAGGGGTACCATAACCAACTGAAGAGCCCATTGGTACACTGGGGCGAAACGCTGGCAACTGTTTTGAGCTAGCCGGACCATTGTATCAAATTTATTTGTGAATTTGTTATGTACATAGCTCAATCGGACAATTTTCCATCCTGTTTCCTACGGGAACAGATATTTCCAATATGGATTAGCAAGGTAAGCTAACATTATTTTTGAAAGGAAGTTATGATTTCCATAGTACATTGGCGCTGCTCGTGGCAACATTTGTGCCTTGCAGCGGCCTTCACAGTGTGTACTAGCCACGCGTCTTGGAGAGGTGTACCATAACCAACTGAAGAGCCCATTGGTACACTGGGGCGAAACGCTGGCAACTGTTTTGAGCTAGCCGGACCATTGTATCAAATTTATTTGTGAATTTGTTATGTACATAGCTCAATCGGACAATTTTCCATCCTGTTTCCTACGGGAACAGATATTTCCAATATGGATTAACAAGGTAAGCTAACATTATTTTTGAAAGGAAGTTATGACTTCCATAGTACATTGGCGCTGCTCGTGGCAACATTTGTGCCTTGCAGCGGCCTTCACAGTATGTACTAGCCACGCGTCTTGGTGAGGTGTACCATAGCCAACTGAAGAGCCCATTGGTACACTGGGGCGAAACGCTGGCAACTGTTTTGAGCTAGCCGGACCATTGTATCAAATTTATTTGTGAATTTGTTATGTACATAGCTCAATCGGACAATTTTCCATCCTGTTTCCTAAGGGAACAGATATTTCCAATATGGATTAGCAAGGTAAGCTAACATTATTTTTGAAAAGGATTTATGACTTCCATAGTACATTGGCGCTGCTCGTGGCAACATTTGTGCCTTTCAGCGGCCTTCACAGTATGTACTAGCTACGCGTCTTGGTGAGGTATACCATAACCAACTGAAGAGCCCATTGGTACACTGGGGCGAAACGCTGGCAACTGTTTTGAGCTAGCCGGACCATTGTATCAAATTTATTTGTGAATTTGTTATGTACATAGCTCAATCGGACAATTTTCCATCCTGTTTCCTACGGGAACAGATATTTCCAATATGGATTAGCAAGGTAAGCTAACATTATTTTTGAAAGGAAGTTATGACTTCCTTAGTACATTGGCGCAGCTCGTGGCAACATTTGTGCCTTGCAGCGGCCTTCACAGTATGTACTAGCCACGCGTCTTGGTGAGGTGTACCATAACCAACTGAAGAGCCCATTGGTACACTGGGGCGAAACGCTGGCAACTGTTTTGAGCTAGCCGGACCATTGTATCAAATTTATTTGTGAATTTGTTATGTACATAGCTCAATCGGACAATTTTCCATCCTGTTTCCTACGGGAACAGATATTTCCAATATGGATTAGCAAGGTAAGCTAACATTATTTTTGAAAGGAAGTTATGACTTCCATAGTACATTGGCGCTGCTCATGGCAACATTTGTGCCTTGCAGCGGCCTTCACAGTATGTACTAGCGACGCGTCTTGGTGAGGTGTACCATAGCCAACTGAAGAGCCCATTGGTACACTGGGGCGAAACGCTGGCAACTGTTTTGAGCTAGCCGGACCATTGTATCAAATTTATTTGTGAATTTGTTATGTACATAGCTCAATCGGACAATTTTCCATCCTGTTTCCTACGGGAACAGATATTTCCAATATGGATTAGCAAGGTAAGCTAACATTATTTTTGAAAAGGATTTATGACTTCCATAGTACATTGGCGCTGCTCGTGGCAACATTTGTGCCTTGCAGCGGCCTTCACAGTATGTACTAGCCACGCGTCTTGGTGAGGTATACCATAACCAACTGAAGAGCCCATTGGTACACTGGGGCGAAACGCTGGCAACTGTTTTGAGCTAGCCGGACCATTGTATCAAATTTATTTGTGAATTTGTTATGTACATAGCTCAATCGGACAATTTTCCATCCTGTTTCCTACGGGAGCAGATATTTCCAATATGGATTAGCAAGGTAAGCTAACATTATTTTTGAAAGGAAGTTATGACTTCCTTAGTACATTGGCGCTGCTCGTGGCAACATTTGTGCCTTGCAGCGGCCTTCACAGTATGTACTAGCCACGCGTCTTGGTTAGGGGTACCATAACCAACTGAAGAGCCCATTGGTACACTGGGGCGAAACGCTGGCAACTGTTTTGAGCTAGCCGGACCATTGTATCAAATTTATTTGTGAATTTGTTATGTACATAGGTCAATCGGACAATTTTCCATCCTGTTTCCTACGGGAACAGATATTTCCAATATGGATTAGCAAGGTAAGCTAACATTATTTTTGAAAGGAAGTTATGACTTCCATAGTACATTGGCGCTGCTCGTGGCAACATTTGTGCCTTGCAGCGGCCTTCACAGTGTGTACTAGCCACGCGTCTTGGTGAGGTGTACCATAACCAACTGAAGAGCCCATTGGTACACTGGGGCGAAACGCTGGCAACTGTTTTGAGCTAGCCGGACCATTGTATCAAATTTATTTGTGAATTTGTTATGTACATAGCTCAATCGGACAATTTTCCATCCTGTTTCCTACGGGAACAGATATTTCCAATATGGATTAGCAAGGTAAGCTAACATTATTTTTGAAAGGAAGTTATGACTTCCATAGTACATTGGCGCTGCTCATGGCAACATTTGTGCCTTGCAGCGGCCTTCACAGTATGTACTAGCCACGCGTCTTGGTGAGGTGTACCATAACCAACTGAAGAGCCCATTGGTACACTGGGGCGAAACGCTGGCAACTGTTTTGAGCTAGCCGGACCATTGTATCAAATTTATTTGTGAATTTGTTATGTACATAGCTCAATCGGACACTTTTCCATCCTGTTTCCTACGGGAACAGATATTTCCAATATGGATTAGCAAGGTAAGCTAACATTATTTTTGAAAGGAAGTTATGACTTCCATAGTACATTGGCGCTGCTCGTGGCAACATTTGTGCCTTGCAGCGGCCTTCACAGTATGTACTAGCCACGCGTCTTGGTGAGGTGTACCATAGCCAACTGAAGAGCCCATTGGTACACTGGGGCGAAACGCTGGCAACTGTTTTGAGCTAGCCGGACCATTGTATCAAATTTATTTGTGAATTTGTTATGTACATAGCTCAATCGGACAATTTTCCATCCTGTTTCCTACGGGAACAGATATTTCCAATATGGATTAGCAAGGTAAGCTAACATTATTTTTGAAAAGGATTTATGACTTCCATAGTACATTGGCGCTGCTCGTGGCAACATTTGTGCCTTGCAGCGGCCTTCACAGTATGTACTAGCCACGCGTCTTGGTGAGGTATACCATAACCAACTGAAGAGCCCATTGGTACACTGGGGCGAAACGCTGGCAACTGTTTTGAGCTAGCCGGACCATTGTATCAAATTTATTTGTGAATTTGTTATGTACATAGCTCAATCGGACAATTTTCCAACCTGTTTCCTACGGGAGCAGATATTTCCAATATGGATTAGCAAGGTAAGCTAACATTATTTTTGAAAGGAAGTTATGACTTCTTTAGTACATTGGCGCTGCTCGTGGCAACATTTGTGCCTTGCAGCGGCCTTCACAGTATGTACTAGCCACGCGTCTTGGTTAGGGGTACCATAACCAACTGAAGAGCCCATTGGTACACTGGGGCGAAACGCTGGCAACTGTTTTGAGCTAGCCGGACCATTGTATCAAATTTATTTGTGAATTTGTTATGTACATAGCTCAATCGGACAATTTTCCATCCTGTTTCCTACGGGAAAAGATATTTCCAATATGGATTAGCAAGGTAAGCGAACATTATTTTTGGAAGGAAGTTATGACTTCCATAGTACATTGGCGCTGCTCGTGGCAACATTTGTGCCTTGCAGCGGCCTTCACAGTATATACTAGCCACGCGTCTTGGTGAGGTGTACCATAACCATCTGAAGAGTCCATTGGTACACTGGGGCGAAACGCTGGCAACTGTTTTGAGCTAGCCGGACCATTGTATCAAATTTATTTGTGAATTTGTTATGTACATAGCTCAATCGGACAATTTTCCATCCTGTTTCCTACGGGAACAGATATTTCCAATATGGATTAGCAAGGTAAGCTAACATTATTTTTGAAGGAAGTTATGACTTCCATAGTACATTGGCGCTGCTCATGGCAACATTTGTGCCTTGCAGCGGCCTTCACAGTATGTACTAGCCACGCGTCTTGGTGAGGTGTACCATAGCCAACTGAAGAGCCCATTGGTACACTGGGGCGAAACGCTGGCAACTGTTTTGAGCTAGCCGGACCATTGTATCAAATTTATTTGTGAATTTGTTATGTACATAGCTCAATCGGACAATTTTCCATCCTGTTTCCTACGGGAACAGATATTTCCAATATGGATTAGCAAGGTAAGCTAACATTATTTTTGAAAAGGATCTATGACTTCCATAGTACATTGGCGCTGCTCGTGGCAACATTTGTGCCTTGCAGCGGCCTTCACAGTATGTACTAGCCACGCGTCTTGGCGAGGTATACCATAACCAACTGAAGAGCCCATTGGTACACTGGGGCGAAACGCTGGCAACTGTTTTGAGCTAGCCGGACCATTGTATCAAATTTATTTGTGAATTTGTTATATACATAGCTCAATCGGACAATTTTCCATCCTGTTTCCTACGGGAGCAGATATTTCCAATATGGATTAGCAAGGTAAGCTAACATTATTTTTGAAAGGAAGTTATGACTTCCTTAGTACATTGGCGCTGCTCGTGGCAACATTTGTGCCTTGCAGCGGCCTTCACAGTATGTACTAGCCACGCGTCTTGGTTAGGGGTACCATAACCAACTGAAGAGCCCATTGGTACACTGGGGCGAAACGCTGGCAACTGTTTTGAGCTAGCCGGACCATTGTATCAAATTTATTTGTGAATTTGTTATGTACATAGCTCAATCGGACAATTTTCCATCCTGTTTCCTACGGGAACAGATATTTCCAATATGGATTAACAAGGTAAGCTAACATTATTTTTGAAAGGAAGTTATGACTTCCATAGTACATTGGCGCTGCTCGTGGCAACATTTGTGCCTTGCAGCGGCCTTCACAGTATGTACTAGCCACGCGTCTTGGTGAGGTGTACCATAGCCAACTGAAGAGCCCATTGGTACACTGGGGCGAAACGCTGGCAACTGTTTTGAGCTAGCCGGACCATTGTATCAAATTTATTTGTGAATTTGTTATGTACATAGCTCAATCGGACAATTTTCCATCCTGTTTCCTAAGGGAACAGATATTTCCAATATGGATTAGCAAGGTAAGCTAACATTATTTTTGAAAAGGATTTATGACTTCCATAGTACATTGGCGCTGCTCGTGGCAACATTTGTGCCTTTCAGCGGCCTTCACAGTATGTACTAGCCACGCGTCTTGGTGAGGTATACCATAACCAACTGAAGAGCCCATTGGTACACTGGGGCGAAACGCTGGCAACTGTTTTGAGCTAGCCGGACCATTGTATCATATTTATTTGTGAATTTGTTATGTACATAGCTCAATCGGACAATTTTCCATCCTGTTTCCTACGGGAACAGATATTTCCAATATGGATTAGCAAGGTAAGCTAACATTATTTTTGAAAGGAAGTTATGGCTTCCTTAGTACATTGGCGCAGCTCGTGGCAACATTTGTGCCTTGCAGCGGCCTTCACAGTATGTACTAGCCACGCGTCTTGGTTAGGGGTACCATAACCAACTGAAGAGCCCATTGGTACACTGGGGCGAAACGCTGGCAACTGTTTTGAGCTAGCCGGACCATTGTATCAAATTTATTTGTGAATTTGTTATGTACATAGCTCAATCGGACAATTTTCCATCCTGTTTCCTACGGGAACAGATATTTCCAATATGGATTAGCAAGGTAAGCTAACATTATTTTTGAAAGGAAGTTATGACTTCCATAGTACATTGGCGCTGCTCGTGGCAACATTTGTGCCTTGCAGCGGCCTTCACAGTATGTACTAGCCACGCGTCTTGGTGAGGTGTACCATAACCAACTGAAGAGCCCATTGGTACACTGGGGCGAAACGCTGGCAACTGTTTTGAGCTAGCCGGACCATTGTATCAAATTTATTTGTGAATTTGTTATGTACATAGCTCAATCGGACAATTTTCCATCCTGTTTCCTACGGGAACAGATATTTCCAATATGGATTAGCAAGGTAAGCTAACATTATTTTTGAAAGGAAGTTATGACTTCCATAGTACATTGGCGCTGCTCATGGCAACATTTGTGCCTTGCAGCGGCCTTCACAGTATGTAATAGCCACGCGTCTTGGTGAGGTGTACCATAGCCAACTGAAGAGCCCATTGGTACACTGGGGCGAAACGCTGGCAACTGTTTTGAGCTAGCCGGAACATTGTATCAAATTTATTTGTGAATTTGTTATGTGCATAGCTCAATCGGACAATTTTCCATCCTGTTTCCTACGGGAACAGATATTTCCAATATGGATTAGCAAGGTAAGCTAACATTATTTTTGAAAAGGATTTATGACTTCCATAGTACATTGGCACTGCTCGTGGCAACATTTGTGCCTTGCAGCGGCCTTCACAGTATGTACTAGCCACGCGTCTTGGTGAGGTATACCATAACCAACTGAAGAGCCCATTGGTACACTGGGGCGAAACGCTGGCAACTGTTTTGAGCTAGCCGGACCATTGTATCAAATTTATTTGTGAATTTGTTATGTACATAGCCCAATCGGACAATTTTCCATCCTGTTTCCTACGGGAGCAGATATTTCCAATATGGATTAGCAAGGTAAGCTAACATTATTTTTGAAAGGAAGTTATGACTTCCTTAGTACATTGGCGCTGCTCGTGGCAACATTTGTGCCTTGGAGCGGCCTTCACAGTATGTACTATCCACGCGTCTTGGTTAGGGGTACCATAACCAACTGAAGAGCCCATTGGTACACTGGGGCGAAACGCTGGCAACTGTTTTGAGCTAGCCGGACCATTGTATCAAATTTATTTGTGAATTTGTTATGTACATAGCTCAATCGGACAATTTTCCATCCTGTTTCCTACGGGAACAGATATTTCCAATATGGATTAGCAAGGTAAGCTAACATTATTTTTGAAAGGAAGTTATGACTTCCATAGTACATTGGCGCTGCTCATGGCAACATTTGTGCCTTGCAGCGGCCTTCACAGTATGTACTAGCCACGCGTCTTGGTGAGGTGTACCATAACCAACTGAAGAGCCCATTGGTACACTGGGGCGAAACGCTGGCAACTGTTTTGAGCTAGCCGGACCATTGTATCAAATTTATTTGTGAATTTGTTATGTACATAGCTCAATCGGACAATTTTCCATCCTGTTTCCTACGGGAACAGATATTTCCAATATGGATTAACAAGGTAAGCTAACATTATTTTTGAAAGGAAGTTATGACTTCCATAGTACATTGGCGCTGCTCGTGGCAACATTTGTGCCTTGCAGCGGCCTTCACAGTATGTACTAGCCACGCGTCTTGGTGAGGTGTACCATAGCCAAATGAAGAGCCCATTGGTACACTGGGGCGAAACGCTGGCAACTGTTTTGAGCTAGCCGGACCATTGTATCAAATTTATTTGTGAATTTGTTATGTACATAGCTCAATCGGACAATTTTCCATCCTGTTTCCTAAGGGAACAGATATTTCCAATATGGATTAGCAAGGTAAGCTAACATTATTTTTGAAAAAGATTTATGACTTCCATAGTACATTGGCGCTGCTCGTGGCAACATTTGTGCCTTTCAGCGGCCTTCACAGTATGTACTAGCCACGCGTCTTGGTGAGGTATACCATAACCAACTGAAGAGCCCATTGGTACACTGGGGCGAAACGCTGGCAACTGTTTTGAGCTAGCCGGACCATTGTATCAAATTTATTTGTGAATTTGTTATGTACATAGCTCAATCGGACAATTTTCCATCCTGTTTCCTACGGGAACAGATATTTCCAATATGGATTAGCAAGGTAAGCTAACATTATTTTTGAAAAGGATCTATGACTTCCATAGTACATTGGCGCTGCTCGTGGCAACATTTGTGCCTTGCAGCGGCCTTCACAGTATGTACTAGCCACGCGTCTTGGTGAGGTATACCATAACCAACTGAAGAGCCCATTGGTACACTGGGGCGAAACGCTGGCAACTGTTTTGAGCTAGCCGGACCATTGTATCAAATTTATTTGTGAATTTGTTATATACATAGCTCAATCGGACAATTTTCCATCCTGTTTCCTACGGGAACAGATATTTCCAATATGGATTAGCAAGGTAAGCTAACATTATTTTTGAAGGAAGTTATGACTTCCATAGTACATTGGCGCTGCTCATGGCAACATTTGTGCCTTGCAGCGGCCTTCACAGTATGTACTAGCCACGCGTCTTGGTGAGGGGTACCATAGCCAACTGAAGAGCCCATTGGTACACTGGGGCGAAACGCTGGCAACTGTTTTGAGCTAGCCGGACCATTGTATCAAATTTATTTGTGAATTTGTTATGTACATAGCTCAATCGGACAATTTTCCATCCTGTTTCCTACGGGAACAGATATTTCCAATATGGATTAGCAAGGTAAGCTAACATTATTTTTGAAAAGGATCTATGACTTCCATAGTACATTGGCGCTGCTCGTGGCAACATTTGTGCCTTGCAGCGGCCTTCACAGTATGTACTAGCCACGCGTCTTGGTGAGGTATACCATAACCAACTGAAGAGCCCATTGGTACACTGGGGCGAAACGCTGGCAACTGTTTTGAGCTAGCCGGACCATTGTATCAAATTTATTTGTGAATTTGTTATATACATAGCTCAATCGGACAATTTTCCATCCTGTTTCCTACGGGAGCAGATATTTCCAATATGGATTAGCAAGGTAAGCTAACATTATTTTTGAAAGGAAGTTATGACTTCCTTAGTACATTGGCGCTGCTCGTGGCAACATTTGTGCCTTGCAGCGGCCTTCACAGTATGTACTAGCCACGCGTCTTGGTTAGGGGTACCATAACCAACTGAAGAGCCCATTGGTACACTGGGGCGAAACGCTGGCAACTGTTTTGAGCTAGCCGGACCATTGTATCAAATTTATTTGTGAATTTGTTATGTACATAGCTCAATCGGACAATTTTCCATCCTGTTTCCTACGGGAACAGATATTTCCAATATGGATTAACAAGGTAAGCTAACATTATTTTTGAAAGGAAGTTATGACTTCCATAGTACATTGGCGCTGCTCGTGGCAACATTTGTGCCTTGCAGCGGCCTTCACAGTATGTACTAGCCACGCGTCTTGGTGAGGTGTACCATAGCCAACTGAAGAGCCCATTGGTACACTGGGGCGAAACGCTGGCAACTGTTTTGAGCTAGCCGGACCATTGTATCAAATTTATTTGTGAATTTGTTATGTACATAGCTCAATCGGACAATTTTCCATCCTGTTTCCTAAGGGAACAGATATTTCCAATATGGATTAGCAAGGTAAGCTAACATTATTTTTGAAAAGGATTTATGACTTCCATAGTACATTGGCGCTGCTCGTGGCAACATTTGTGCCTTTCAGCGGCCTTCACAGTATGTACTAGCCACGCGTCTTGGTGAGGTATACCATAACCAACTGAAGAGCCCATTGGTACACTGGGGCGAAACGCTGGCAACTGTTTTGAGCTAGCCGGACCATTGTATCAAATTTATTTGTGAATTTGTTATGTACATAGCTCAATCGGACAATTTTCCATCCTGTTTCCTACGGGAACAGATATTTCCAATATGGATTAGCAAGGTAAGCTAACATTATTTTTGAAAGGAAGTTATGACTTCCTTAGTACATTGGCGCAGCTCGTGGCAACATTTGTGCCTTGCAGCGGCCTTCACAGTATGTACTAGCCACGCGTCTTGGTTAGGGGTACCATAACCAACTGAAGAGCCCATTGGTACACTGGGGCGAAACGCTGGCAACTGTTTTGAGCTAGCCGGACCATTGTATCAAATTTATTTGTGAATTTGTTATGTACATAGCTCAATCGGACAATTTTCCATCCTGTTTCCTACGGGAACAGATATTTCCAATATGGATTAGCAAGGTAAGCTAACATTATTTTTGAAAGGAAGTTATGACTTCCATAGTACATTGGCGCTGCTCGTGGCAACATTTGTGCCTTGCAGCGGCCTTCACAGTATGTACTAGCCACGCGTCTTGGTGAGGTGTACCATAACAAACTGAAGAGCCCATTGGTACACTGGGGCGAAACGCTGGCAACTGTTTTGAGCTAGCCGGACCATTATATCAAATTTATTTGTGAATTTGTTATGTACATAGCTCAATCGGACAATTTTCCATCCTGTTTCCTACGGGAACAGATATTTCCAATATGGATTAGCAAGGTAAGCTAACATTATTTTTGAAAGGAAGTTATGACTTCCATAGTACATTGGCGCTGCTCATGGCAACATTTGTGCCTTGCAGCGGCCTTCACAGTATGTACTAGCCACGCGTCTTGGTGAGGTGTACCATAGCCAACTGAAGAGCCCATTGGTACACTGGGGCGAAACGCTGGCAACTGTTTTGAGCTAGCCGGACCATTGTATCAAATTTATTTGTGAATTTGTTATGTACATAGCTCAATCGGACAATTTTCCATCCTGTTTCCTACGGGAACAGATATTTCCAATATGGATTAGCAAGGTAAGCTAACATTATTTTTGAAAAGGATTTATGACTTCCATAGTACATTGGCACTGCTCGTGGCAACATTTGTGCCTTGCAGCGGCCTTCACAGTATGTACTAGCCACGCGTCTTGGTGAGGTATACCATAACCAACTGAAGAGCCCATTGGTACACTGGGGCGAAACGCTGGCAACTGTTTTGAGCTAGCCGGACCATTGTATCAAATTTATTTGTGAATTTGTTATGTACATAGCCCAATCGGACAATTTTCCATCCTGTTTCCTACGGGAGCAGATATTTCCAATATGGATTAGCAAGGTAAGCTAACATTATTTTTGAAAGGAAGTTATGACTTCCTTAGTACATTGGCGCTGCTCGTGGCAACATTTGTGCCTTGCAGCGGCCTTCACAGTATGTACTATCCACGCGTCTTGGTTAGGGGTACCATAACCAACTGAAGAGCCCATTGGTACACTGGGACGAAACGCTGGCAACTGTTTTGAGCTAGCCGGACCATTGTATCAAATTTATTTGTGAATTTGTTATGTACATAGCTCAATCGGACAATTTTCCATCCTGTTTCCTACGGGAACAGATATTTCCAATATGGATTAGCAAGGTAAGCTAACATTATTTTTGAAAGGAAGTTATGACTTCCATAGTACATTGGCGCTGCTCGTGGCAACATTTGTGCCTTGCAGCGGCCTTCACAGTATGTACTAGCCACGCGTCTTGGTGAAGTGTACCATAACCAACTGAAGAGCCCATTGGTACACTGGGGCGAAACGCTGGCAACTGTTTTGAACTAGCCGGACCATTGTATCAAATTTATTTGTGAATTTGTTATGTACATAGCTCAATCGGACAATTTTCCATCCTGTTTCCTACGGGAACAGATATTTCCAATATGGATTAGCAAGGTAAGCTAACATTATTTTTGAAAGGAAGTTATGACTTCCATAGTACATTGGCGCTGCTCATGGCAACATTTGTGCCTTGCAGCGGCCTTCACAGTATGTACTAGCCACGCGTCTTGGTGAGGTGTACCATAACCAACTGAAGAGCCCATTGGTACACTGGGGCGAAACGCTGGCAACTGTTTTGAGCTAGCCGGACCATTGTATCAAATTTATTTGTGAATTTGTTATGTACATAGCTCAATCGGACAATTTTCCATCCTGTTTCCTACGGGAACAGATATTTCCAATATGGATTAACAAGGTAAGCTAACATTATTTTTGAAAGGAAGTTATGACTTCCATAGTACATTGGCGCTGCTCGTGGCAACATTTGTGCCTTGCAGCGGCCTTCACAGTATGTACTAGCCACGCGTCTTGGTGAGGTGTACCATAGCCAAATGAAGAGCCCATTGGTACACTGGGGCGAAACGCTGGCAACTGTTTTGAGCTAGCCGGACCATTGTATCAAATTTATTTGTGAATTTGTTATGTACATAGCTCAATCGGACAATTTTCCATCCTGTTTCCTAAGGGAACAGATATTTCCAATATGGATTAGCAAGGTAAGCTAACATTATTTTTGAAAAGGATTTATGACTTCCATAGTACATTGGCGCTGCTCGTGGCAACATTTGTGCCTTTCAGCGGCCTTCACAGTATGTACTAGCCACGCGTCTTGGTGAGGTATACCATAACCAACTGAAGAGCCCATTGGTACACTGGGGCGAAACGCTGGCAACTGTTTTGAGCTAGCCGGACCATTGTATCAAATTTATTTGTGAATTTGTTATGTACATAGCTCAATCGGACAATTTTCCATCCTGTTTCCTACGGGAACAGATATTTCCAATATGGATTAGCAAGGTAAGCTAACATTATTTTTGAAAGGAAGTTATGACTTCCTTACTACATTGGCGCAGCTCGTGGCAACATTTGTGCCTTGCAGCGGCCTTCACAGTATGTACTAGCCACGCGTCTTGGTTAGGGGTACCATAACCAACTGAAGAGCCCATTGGTACACTGGGGCGAAACGCTGGCAACTGTTTTGAGCTAGCCGGACCATTGTATCAAATTTATTTGTGAATTTGTTATGTACATAGCTCAATCGGACAATTTTGCATCCTGTTTCCTACGGGAACAGATATTTCCAATATGGATTAGCAAGGTAAGCTAACATTATTTTTGAAAGGAAGTTATGACTTCCATAGTACATTGGCGCTGCTCGTGGCAACATTTGTGCCTTGCAGCGGCCTTCACAGTATGTACTAGCCACGCGTCTTGGTGAGGTGTACCATAACCAACTGAAGAGCCCATTGGTACACTGGGGCGAAACGCTGGCAACTGTTTTGAGCTAGCCGGACCATTGTATCAAATTTATTTGTGAATTTGTTATGTACATAGCTCAATCGGACAATTTTCCATCCTGTTTCCTACGGGAACAGATATTTCCAATATGGATTAGCAAGGTAAGCTAACATTATTTTTGAAAGGAAGTTATGACTTCCATAGTACATTGGCGCTGCTCATGGCAACATTTGTGCCTTGCAGCGGCCTTCACAGTATGTACTAGCCACGCGTCTTGGTGAGGTGTACCATAGCCAACTGAAGAGCCCATTGGTACACTGGGGCGAAACGCTGGCAACTGTTTTGAGCTAGCCGGACCATTGTATCAAATTTATTTGTGAATTTGTTATGTACATAGCTCAATCGGACAATTTTCCATCCTGTTTCCTACGGGAACAGATATTTCCAATATGGATTAGCAAGGTAAGCTAACATTATTTTTGAAAGGAAGTTATGACTTCCATAGTACATTGGCGCTGCTCGTGGCAACATTTGTGCCTTGCAGCGGCCTTCACAGTATGTACTAGCCACGCGTCTTGGTGAGGTGTACCATAACCAACTGAAGAGCCCATTGGTACACTGGGGCGAAACGCTGGCAACTGTTTTGAGCTAGCCGGACCATTGTATCAAATTTATTTGTGAATTTGTTATGTACATAGCTCAATCGGACAATTTTCCATCCTGTTTCCTACGGGAAAAGATATTTCCAATATGGATTAGCAAGGTAAGCTAACATTATTTTTGAAAGGAAGTTATGACTTCCATAGTACATTGGCGCTGCTCGTGGCAACATTTGTGCCTTGCAGCGGCCTTCACAGTATGTACTAGCCACGCGTCTTGGTGAGGTGTACCATAACCAACTGAAGAGCCCATTGGTACACTGGGGCGAAACGCTGGCAACTGTTTTGAGCTAGCCGGACCATTGTATCAAATTTATTTGTGAATTTGTTATGTACATAGCTCAATCGGACAATTTTCCATCCTGTTTCCTACGGGAACAGATATTTCCAATATGGATTAGCAAGGTAAGCTAACATTATTTTTGAAAGGAAGTTATGACTTCCATAGTACATTGGCGCTGCTCGTGGCAACATTTGTGCCTTGCAGCGGCCTTCACAGTATGTACTAGCCACGCGTCTTGGTGAGGTGTACCATAACCAACTGAAGAGCCCATTGGTACACTGGGGCGAAACGCTGGCAACTGTTTTGAGCTAGCCGGACCATTGTATCAAATTTATTTGTGAATTTGTTATGTACATAGCTCAATCGGACAATTTTCCATCCTGTTTCCTACGGGAACAGATATTTCCAATATGGATTAGCAAGGTAAGCTAACATTATTTTTGAAAGGAAGTTATGACTTCCATAGTACATTGGCGCTGCTCGTGGCAACATTTGTGCCTTGCAGCGGCCTTCACAGTGTGTACTAGCCACGCGTCTTGGTGAGGTGTACCATAACCAACTGAAGAGCCCATTGGTACACTGGGGCGAAACGCTGGCAACTGTTTTGAGCTAGCCGGACCATTGTATCAAATTTATTTGTGAATTTTTTATGTACATTGCTCAATTGGACAATTTTCCATCCTGTTTCCTACGGGAGCAGATATTTCCAATATGGTTTAGCAAAGTAAGCTAACATTATTTTTGAAAGGAAGTTATGACTTCCATAGTACATTGGCGCTGCTCGTGGCAACATTTGTGCCTTGCAGCGGCCTTCACAGTATGTACTAGCCTCGCGTCTTGGTGAGGTGTACCATAACCAACTGAAGAGCCCATTGGTACACTGGGGCGAAACGCTGGCAACTGTTTTGAGCTAGCCGGACCATTGTATCAAATTTATTTGTGAATTTGTTATGTACATAGCTCAATCGGACAATTTTCCATCCTGTTTCCTACGGGAACAGATATTTCCAATATGGATTAGCAAGGTAAGCTAACATTATTTTTGAAAGGAAGTTATGACTTCCATAGTACATTGGCGCTGCTCGTGGCAACATTTGTGCCTTGCAGCGGCCTTCACAGTATGTACTAGCCACGCGTCTTGGTGAGGTGTACCATAGCCAACTGAAGAGCCCATTGGTCACTGGGACGAAACGCTGGCAACTGTTTTGAGCTAGCCGGACCATTGTATCAAATTTATTTGTGAATTTGTTATGTACATAGCTCAATCGGACAATTTTCCATCCTGTTTCCTACGGGAACAGATATTTCCAATATGGATTAGCAAGGTAAGCTAACATTATTTTTGAAAGGAAGTTATGACTTCCATAGTACATTGGCGCTGCTCATGGCAACATTTGTGCCTTGCAGCGGCCTTCACAGTATGTACTAGCCACGCGTCTTGGTGAGGTGTACCATAGCCAACTGAAGAGCCCATTGGTACACTGGGGCGAAACGCTGGCAACTGTTTTGAGCTAGCCGGACCATTGTATCAAATTTATTTGTGAATTTGTTATGTACATAGCTCAATCGGACAATTTTCCATCCTGTTTCCTACGGGAACAGATATTTCCAATATGGATTAGCAAGGTAAGCTAACATTATTTTTGAAAGGAAGTTATGACTTCCATAGTACATTGGCGCTGCTCGTGGCAACATTTGTGCCTTGCAGCGGCCTTCACAGTATGTACTAGCCACGCGTCTTGGTGAGGTGTACCATAACCAACTGAAGAGCCCATTGGTACACTGGGGCGAAACGCTGGCAACTGTTTTGAGCTAGCCGGACCATTGTATCAAATTTATTTGTGAATTTGTTATGTACATAGCTCAATCGGACAATTTTCCATCCTGTTTCCTACGGGAAAAGATATTTCCAATATGGATTAGCAAGGTAAGCTAACATTATTTTTGAAAGGAAGTTATGACTTCCATAGTACATTGGCGCTGCTCGTGGCAACATTTGTGCCTTGCAGCGGCCTTCACAGTATGTACTAGCCACGCGTCTTGGTGAGGTGTACCATAACCAACTGAAGAGCCCATTGGTACACTGGGGCGAAACGCTGGCAACTGTTTTGAGCTAGCCGGACCATTGTATCAAATTTATTTGTGAATTTGTTATGTACATAGCTCAATCGGACAATTTTCCATCCTGTTTCCTACGGGAACAGATATTTCCAATATGGATTAGCAAGGTAAGCTAACATTATTTTTGAAAAGGATTTATGACTTTCATAGTACATTGGCGCTGCTCGTGGCAACATTTGTGCCTTGCAGCGGCCTTCACAGTATGTACTAGCCACGCGTCTTGGTGAGGTATACCATAACCAACTGAAGAGCCCATTGGTACACTGGGGCGAAACGCTGGCAACTGTTTTAAGCTAGCCGGACCATTGTATCAAATTTATTTGTGAATTTGTTATGTACTTAGCTCAATCGGACAATTTTCCATCCTGTTTCCTACGGGAGCAGATATTTCCAATATGGATTAGCAAGGTAAGCTAACATTATTTTTGAAAGGAAGTTATGACTTCCTTAGTACATTGGCGCTGCTCGTGGCAACATTTGTGCCTTGCAGCGGCCTTCACAGTATGTACTAGCCACGCGTCTTGGTTAGGGGTACCATAACCAACTGAAGAGCCCATTGGTACACTGGGGCGAAACGCTGGCAACTGTTTTGAGCTAGCCGGACCATTGTATCAAATTTATTTGTGAATTTGTTATGTACATAGCTCAATCGGACAATTTTCCATCCTGTTTCCTACGGGAACAGATATTTCCAATATGGATTAGCAAGGTAAGCTAACATTATTTTTGAAAGGAAGTTATGACTTCCATAGTACATTGGCGCTGCTCATGGCAACATTTGTGCCTTGCAGCGGCCTTCACAGTATGTACTAGCCACGCGTCTTGGTGAGGTGTACCATAACCAACTGAAGAGCCCATTGGTACACTGGGGCGAAACGCTGGCAACTGTTTTGAGCTAGCCGGACCATTGTATCAAATTTATTTGTGAATTTGTTATGTACATAGCTCAATCGGACAATTTTCCATCCTGTTTCCTACGGGAACAGATATTTCCAATATGGATTAGCAAGGTAAGCTAACATTATTTTTGAAAGGAAGTTATGACTTCCATAGTACATTGGCGCTGCTCGTGGCAACATTTGTGCCTTGCAGCGGCCTTCACAGTGTGTACTAGCCACGCGTCTTGGAGAGGTGTACCATAACCAACTGAAGAGCCCATTGGTACACTGGGGCGAAACGCTGGCAACTGTTTTGAGCTAGCCGGACCATTGTATCAAATTTATTTGTGAATTTGTTATGTACATAGCTCAATCGGACAATTTTCCATCCTGTTTCCTACGGGAACAGATATTTCCAATTTGGATTAACAAGGTAAGCTAACATTATTTTTGAAAGGAAGTTATGACTTCCATAGTACATTGGCGCTGCTCGTGGCAACATTTGTGCCTTGCAGCGGCCTTCACAGTATGTACTAGCCACGCGTCTTGGTGAGGTGTACCATAGCCAACTGAAGAGCCCATTGGTACACTGGGGCGAAACGCTGGCAACTGTTTTGAGCTAGCCGGACCATTGTATCAAATTTATTTGTGAATTTGTTATGTACATAGCTCAATCGGACAATTTTCCATCCTGTTTCCTAAGGGAACAGATATTTCCAATATGGATTAGCAAGGTAAGCTAACATTATTTTTGAAAAGGATTTATGACTTCCATAGTACATTGGCGCTGCTCGTGGCAACATTTGTGCCTTTCAGCGGCCTTCACAGTATGTACTAGCTACGCGTCTTGGTGAGGTATACCATAACCAACTGAAGAGCCCATTGGTACACTGGGGCGAAACGCTGGCAACTGTTTTGAGCTAGCCGGACCATTGTATCAAATTTATTTGTGAATTTGTTATGTACATAGCTCAATCGGACAATTTTCCATCCTGTTTCCTACGGGAACAGATATTTCCAATATGGATTAGCAAGGTAAGCTAACATTATTTTTGAAAGGAAGTTATGACTTCCTTAGTACATTGGCGCAGCTCGTGGCAACATTTGTGCCTTGCAGCGGCCTTCACAGTATGTACTAGCCACGCGTCTTGGTGAGGTGTACCATAACCAACTGAAGAGCCCATTGGTACACTGGGGCGAAACGCTGGCAACTGTTTTGAGCTAGCCGGACCATTGTATCAAATTTATTTGTGAATTTGTTATGTACATAGCTCAATCGGACAATTTTCCATCCTGTTTCCTACGGGAACAGATATTTCCAATA
Organism: Meconema thalassinum; assembly: GCA_946902985.2. NCBI lineage: Eukaryota > Metazoa > Arthropoda > Insecta > Orthoptera > Tettigoniidae > Meconema > Meconema thalassinum. The sequence goes on from OX336388.2 coordinate 1,218,766,439, forward strand.
TGGATTAGCAAGGTAAGCTAACATTATTTTTGAAAGGAAGTTATGACTTCCATAGTACATTGGCGCTGCTCATGGCAACATTTGTGCCTTGCAGCGGCCTTCACAGTATGTACTAGCGACGCGTCTTGGTGAGGTGTACCATAGCCAACTGAAGAGCCCATTGGTACACTGGGGCGAAACGCTGGCAACTGTTTTGAGCTAGCCGGACCATTGTATCAAATTTATTTGTGAATTTGTTATGTACATAGCTCAATCGGACAATTTTCCATCCTGTTTCCTACGGGAACAGATATTTCCAATATGGATTAGCAAGGTAAGCTAACATTATTTTTGAAAAGGATTTATGACTTCCATAGTACATTGGCGCTGCTCGTGGCAACATTTGTGCCTTGCAGCGGCCTTCACAGTATGTACTAGCCACGCGTCTTGGTGAGGTATACCATAACCAACTGAAGAGCCCATTGGTACACTGGGGCGAAACGCTGGCAACTGTTTTGAGCTAGCCGGACCATTGTATCAAATTTATTTGTGAATTTGTTATGTACATAGCTCAATCGGACAATTTTCCATCCTGTTTCCTACGGGAGCAGATATTTCCAATATGGATTAGCAAGGTAAGCTAACATTATTTTTGAAAGGAAGTTATGACTTCCTTAGTACATTGGCGCTGCTCGTGGCAACATTTGTGCCTTGCAGCGGCCTTCACAGTATGTACTAGCCACGCGTCTTGGTTAGGGGTACCATAACCAACTGAAGAGCCCATTGGTACACTGGGGCGAAACGCTGGCAACTGTTTTGAGCTAGCCGGACCATTGTATCAAATTTATTTGTGAATTTGTTATGTACATAGCTCAATCGGACAATTTTCCATCCTGTTTCCTACGGGAACAGATATTTCCAATATGGATTAGCAAGGTAAGCTAACATTATTTTTGAAAGGAAGTTATGACTTCCATAGTACATTGGCGCTGCTCGTGGCAACATTTGTGCCTTGCAGCGGCCTTCACAGTGTGTACTAGCCACGCGTCTTGGAGAGGTGTACCATAACCAACTGAAGAGCCCATTGGTACACTGGGGCGAAACGCTGGCAACTGTTTTGAGCTAGCCGGACCATTGTATCAAATTTATTTGTGAATTTGTTATGTACATAGCTCAATCGGACAATTTTCCATCCTGTTTCCTACGGGAACAGATATTTCCAATATGGATTAACAAGGTAAGCTAACATTATTTTTGAAAGGAAGTTATGACTTCCATAGTACATTGGCGCTGCTCGTGGCAACATTTGTGCCTTGCAGCGGCCTTCACAGTATGTACTAGCCACGCGTCTTGGTGAGGTGTACCATAGCCAACTGAAGAGCCCATTGGTACACTGGGGCGAAACGCTGGCAACTGTTTTGAGCTAGCCGGACCATTGTATCAAATTTATTTGTGAATTTGTTATGTACATAGCTCAATCGGACAATTTTCCATCCTGTTTCCTAAGGGAACAGATATTTCCAATATGGATTAGCAAGGTAAGCTAACATTATTTTTGAAAAGGATTTATGACTTCCATAGTACATTGGCGCTGCTCGTGGCAACATTTGTGCCTTTCAGCGGCCTTCACAGTATGTACTAGCTACGCGTCTTGGTGAGGTATACCATAACCAACTGAAGAGCCCATTGGTACACTGGGGCGAAACGCTGGCAACTGTTTTGAGCTAGCCGGACCATTGTATCAAATTTATTTGTGAATTTGTTATGTACATAGCTCAATCGGACAATTTTCCATCCTGTTTCCTACGGGAACAGATATTTCCAATATGGATTAGCAAGGTAAGCTAACATTATTTTTGAAAGGAAGTTATGACTTCCTTAGTACATTGGCGCAGCTCGTGGCAACATTTGTGCCTTGCAGCGGCCTTCACAGTATGTACTAGCCACGCGTCTTGGTGAGGTGTACCATAACCAACTGAAGAGCCCATTGGTACACTGGGGCGAAACGCTGGCAACTGTTTTGAGCTAGCCGGACCATTGTATCAAATTTATTTGTGAATTTGTTATGTACATAGCTCAATCGGACAATTTTCCATCCTGTTTCCTACGGGAACAGATATTTCCAATATGGATTAGCAAGGTAAGCTAACATTATTTTTGAAAGGAAGTTATGACTTCCATAGTACATTGGCGCTGCTCATGGCAACATTTGTGCCTTGCAGCGGCCTTCACAGTATGTACTAGCGACGCGTCTTGGTGAGGTGTACCATAGCCAACTGAAGAGCCCATTGGTACACTGGGGCGAAACGCTGGCAACTGTTTTGAGCTAGCCGGACCATTGTATCAAATTTATTTGTGAATTTGTTATGTACATAGCTCAATCGGACAATTTTCCATCCTGTTTCCTACGGGAACAGATATTTCCAATATGGATTAGCAAGGTAAGCTAACATTATTTTTGAAAAGGATTTATGACTTCCATAGTACATTGGCGCTGCTCGTGGCAACATTTGTGCCTTGCAGCGGCCTTCACAGTATGTACTAGCCACGCGTCTTGGTGAGGTATACCATAACCAACTGAAGAGCCCATTGGTACACTGGGGCGAAACGCTGGCAACTGTTTTGAGCTAGCCGGACCATTGTATCAAATTTATTTGTGAATTTGTTATGTACATAGCTCAATCGGACAATTTTCCATCCTGTTTCCTACGGGAGCAGATATTTCCAATATGGATTAGCAAGGTAAGCTAACATTATTTTTGAAAGGAAGTTATGACTTCCTTAGTACATTGGCGCTGCTCGTGGCAACATTTGTGCCTTGCAGCGGCCTTCACAGTATGTACTAGCCACGCGTCTTGGTTAGGGGTACCATAACCAACTGAAGAGCCCATTGGTACACAGGGGCGAAACGCTGGCAACTGTTTTGAGCTAGCCGGACCATTGTATCAAATTTATTTGTGAATTTGTTATGTACATAGGTCAGTCGGACAATTTTCCATCCTGTTTCCTACGGGAACAGATATTTCCAATATGGATTAGAAAGGTAAGCTAACATTATTTTTGAAAGGAAGTTATGACTTCCATAGTACATTGGCGCTGCTCGTGGCAACATTTGTGCCTTGCAGCGGCCTTCACAGTATGTACTAGCCACGCGTCTTGGTGAGGTGTACCATAACCAACTGAAGAGCCCATTGGTACACTGGGGCGAAACGCTGGCAACTGTTTTGAGCTAGCCGGACCATTGTATCAAATTTATTTGTGAATTTGTTATGTACATAGCTCAATCGGACAATTTTCCATCCTGTTTCCTACGGGAACAGATATTTCCAATATGGATTAGCAAGGTAAGCTAACATTATTTTTGAAAGGAAGTTATGACTTCCATAGTACATTGGCGCTGCTCATGGCAACATTTGTGCCTTGCAGCGGCCTTCACAGTATGTACTAGCCACGCGTCTTGGTGAGGTGTACCATAACCAACTGAAGAGCCCATTGGTACACTGGGGCGGAACGCTGGCAACTGTTTTGAGCTAGCCGGACCATTGTATCAAATTTATTTGTGAATTTGTTATGTACATAGCTCAATCGGACACTTTTCCATCCTGTTTCCTACGGGAACAGATATTTCCAATATGGATTAGCAAGGTAAGCTAACATTATTTTTGAAAGGAAGTTATGACTTCCATAGTACATTGGCGCTGCTCGTGGCAACATTTGTGCCTTGCAGCGGCCTTCACAGTATGTACTAGCCACGCGTCTTGGTGAGGTGTACCATAGCCAACTGAAGAGCCCATTGGTACACTGGGGCGAAACGCTGGCAACTGTTTTGAGCTAGCCGGACCATTGTATCAAATTTATTTGTGAATTTGTTATGTACATAGCTCAATCGGACAATTTTCCATCCTGTTTCCTACGGGAACAGATATTTCCAATATGGATTAGCAAGGTAAGCTAACATTATTTTTGAAAAGGATTTATGACTTCCATAGTACATTGGCGCTGCTCGTGGCAACATTTGTGCCTTGCAGCGGCCTTCACAGTATGTACTAGCCACGCGTCTTGGTGAGGTATACCATAACCAACTGAAGAGCCCATTGGTACACTGGGGCGAAACGCTGGCAACTGTTTTGAGCTAGCCGGACCATTGTATCAAATTTATTTGTGAATTTGTTATGTACATAGCTCAATCGGACAATTTTCCAACCTGTTTCCTACGGGAGCAGATATTTCCAATATGGATTAGCAAGGTAAGCTAACATTATTTTTGAAAGGAAGTTATGACTTCTTTAGTACATTGGCGCTGCTCGTGGCAACATTTGTGCCTTGCAGCGGCCTTCACAGTATGTACTAGCCACGCGTCTTGGTTAGGGGTACCATAACCAACTGAAGAGCCCATTGGTACACTGGGGCGACACGCTGGCAACTGTTTTGAGCTAGCCGGACCATTGTATCAAATTTATTTGTGAATTTGTTATGTACATAGCTCAATCGGACAATTTTCCATCCTGTTTCCTACGGGAAAAGATATTTCCAATATGGATTAGCAAGGTAAGCGAACATTATTTTTGGAAGGAAGTTATGACTTCCATAGTACATTGGCGCTGCTCGTGGCAACATTTGTGCCTTGCAGCGGCCTTCACAGTATATACTAGCCACGCGTCTTGGTGAGGTGTACCATAACCATCTGAAGAGTCCATTGGTACACTGGGGCGAAACGCTGGCAACTGTTTTGAGCTAGCCGGACCATTGTATCAAATTTATTTGTGAATTTGTTATGTACATAGCTCAATCGGACAATTTTCCATCCTGTTTCCTACGGGAACAGATATTTCCAATATGGATTAGCAAGGTAAGCTAACATTATTTTTGAAGGAAGTTATGACTTCCATAGTACATTGGCGCTGCTCATGGCAACATTTGTGCCTTTCAGCGGCCTTCACAGTATGTACTAGCCACGCGTCTTGGTGAGGTGTACCATAGCCAACTGAAGAGCCCATTGGTACACTGGGGCGAAACGCTGGCAACTGTTTTGAGCTAGCCGGACCATTGTATCAAATTTATTTGTGAATTTGTTATGTACATAGCTCAATCGGACAATTTTCCATCCTGTTTCCTACGGGAACAGATATTTCCAATATGGATTAGCAAGGTAAGCTAACATTATTTTTGAAAAGGATCTATGACTTCCATAGTACATTGGCGCTGCTCGTGGCAACATTTGTGCCTTGCAGCGGCCTTCACAGTATGTACTAGCCACGCGTCTTGGTGAGGTATACCATAACCAACTGAAGAGCCCATTGGTACACTGGGGCGAAACGCTGGTAACTGTTTTGAGCTAGCCGGACCATTGTATCAAATTTATTTGTGAATTTGTTATATACATAGCTCAATCGGACAATTTTCCATCCTGTTTCCTACGGGAGCAGATATTTCCAATATGGATTAGCAAGGTAAGCTAACATTATTTTTGAAAGGAAGTTATGACTTCCTTAGTACATTGGCGCTGCTCGTGGCAACATTTGTGCTTTGCAGCGGCCTTCACAGTATGTACTAGCCACGCGTCTTGGTTAGGGGTACCATAACCAACTGAAGAGCCCATTGGTACACTGGGGCGAAACGCTGGCAACTGTTTTGAGCTAGCCGGACCATTGTATCAAATTTATTTGTGAATTTGTTATGTACATAGCTCAATCGGACAATTTTCCATCCTGTTTCCTACGGGAACAGATATTTCCAATATGGATTAACAAGGTAAGCTAACATTATTTTTGAAAGGAAGTTATGACTTCCATAGTACATTGGCGCTGCTCGTGGCAACATTTGTGCCTTGCAGCGGCCTTCACAGTATGTACTAGCCACGCGTCTTGGTGAGGTGTACCATAGCCAACTGAAGAGCCCATTGGTACACTGGGGCGAAACGCTGGCAACTGTTTTGAGCTAGCCGGACCATTGTATCAAATTTATTTGTGAATTTGTTATGTACATAGCTCAATCGGACAATTTTCCATCCTGTTTCCTAAGGGAACAGATATTTCCAATATGGATTAGCAAGGTAAGCTAACATTATTTTTGAAAAGGATTTATGACTTCCATAGTACATTGGCGCTGCTCGTGGCAACATTTGTGGCTTTCAGCGGCCTTCACAGTATGTACTAGCCACGCGTCTTGGTGAGGTATACCATAACCAACTGAAGAGCCCATTGGTACACTGGGGCGAAACGCTGGCAACTGTTTTGAGCTAGCCGGACCATTGTATCAAATTTATTTGTGAATTTGTTATGTACATAGCTCAATCGGACAATTTTCCATCCTGTTTCCTACGGGAACAGATATTTCCAATATGGATTAGCAAGGTAAGCTAACATTATTTTTGAAAGGAAGTTATGGCTTCCTTAGTACATTGGCGCAGCTCGTGGCAACATTTGTGCCTTGCAGCGGCCTTCACAGTATGTACTAGCCACGCGTCTTGGTTAGGGGTACCATAACCAACTGAAGAGCCCATTGGTACACTGGGGCGAAACGCTGGCAACTGTTTTGAGCTAGCCGGACCATTGTATCAAATTTATTTGTGAATTTGTTATGTACATAGCTCAATCGGACAATTTTCCATCCTGTTTCCTACGGGAACAGATATTTCCAATATGGATTAGCAAGGTAAGCTAACATTATTTTTGAAAGGAAGTTATGACTTCCATAGTACATTGGCGCTGCTCGTGGCAACATTTGTGCCTTGCAGCGGCCTTCACAGTATGTACTAGCCACGCGTCTTGGTGAGGTGTACCATAACCAACTGAAGAGCCCATTGGTACACTGGGGCGAAACGCTGGCAACTGTTTTGAGCTAGCCGGACCATTGTATCAAATTAATTTGTGAATTTGTTATGTACATAGCTCAATCGGACAATTTTCCATCCTGTTTCCTACGGGAACAGATATTTCCAATATGGATTAGCAAGGTAAGCTAACATTATTTTTGAAAGGAAGTTATGACTTCCATAGTACATTGGCGCTGCTCATGGCAACATTTGTGCCTTGCAGCGGCCTTCACAGTATGTACTAGCCACGCGTCTTGGTGAGGTGTACCATAGCCAACTGAAGAGCCCATTGGTACACTGGGGCGAAACGCTGGCAACTGTTTTGAGCTAGCCGGAACATTGTATCAAATTTATTTGTGAATTTGTTATGTGCATAGCTCAATCGGACAATTTTCCATCCTGTTTCCTACGGGAACAGATATTTCCAATATGGATTAGCAAGGTAAGCTAACATTATTTTTGAAAGGAAGTTATGACTTCCATAGTACATTGGCGCTGCTCGTGGCAACATTTGTGCCTTGCAGCGGCCTTCACAGTGTGTACTAGCCACGCGTCTTGGAGAGGTGTACCATAACCAACTGAAGAGCCCATTGGTACACTGGGGCGAAACGCTGGCAACTGTTTTGAGCTAGCCGGACCATTGTATCAAATTTATTTGTGAATTTGTTATGTACATAGCTCAATCGGACAATTTTCCATCCTGTTTCCTACGGGAACAGATATTTCCAATATGGATTAACAAGGTAAGCTAACATTATTTTTGAAAGGAAGTTATGACTTCCATAGTACATTGGCGCTGCTCGTGGCAACATTTGTGCCTTGCAGCGGCCTTCACAGTATGTACTAGCCACGCGTCTTGGTGAGGTGTACCATAGCCAACTGAAGAGCCCATTGGTACACTGGGGCGAAACGCTGGCAACTGTTTTGAGCTAGCCGGACCATTGTATCAAATTTATTTGTGAATTTGTTATGTACATAGCTCAATCGGACAATTTTCCATCCTGTTTCCTAAGGGAACAGATATTTCCAATATGGATTAGCAAGGTAAGCTAACATTATTTTTGAAAAGGATTTATGACTTCCATAGTACATTGGCGCTGCTCGTGGCAACATTTGTGCCTTTCAGCGGCCTTCACAGTATGTACTAGCTACGCGTCTTGGTGAGGTATACCATAACCAACTGAAGAGCCCATTGGTACACTGGGGCGAAACGCTGGCAACTGTTTTGAGCTAGCCGGACCATTGTATCAAATTTATTTGTGAATTTGTTATGTACATAGCTCAATCGGACAATTTTCCATCCTGTTTCCTACGGGAACAGATATTTCCAATATGGATTAGCAAGGTAAGCTAACATTATTTTTGAAAGGAAGTTATGACTTCCTTAGTACATTGGCGCAGCTCGTGGCAACATTTGTGCCTTGCAGCGGCCTTCACAGTATGTACTAGCCACGCGTCTTGGTGAGGTGTACCATAACCAACTGAAGAGCCCATTGGTACACTGGGGCGAAACGCTGGCAACTGTTTTGAGCTAGCCGGACCATTGTATCAAATTTATTTGTGAATTTGTTATGTACATAGCTCAATCGGACAATTTTCCATCCTGTTTCCTACGGGAACAGATATTTCCAATATGGATTAGCAAGGTAAGCTAACATTATTTTTGAAAGGAAGTTATGACTTCCATAGTACATTGGCGCTGCTCATGGCAACATTTGTGCCTTGCAGCGGCCTTCACAGTATGTACTAGCGACGCGTCTTGGTGAGGTGTACCATAGCCAACTGAAGAGCCCATTGGTACACTGGGGCGAAACGCTGGCAACTGTTTTGAGCTAGCCGGACCATTGTATCAAATTTATTTGTGAATTTGTTATGTACATAGCTCAATCGGACAATTTTCCATCCTGTTTCCTACGGGAACAGATATTTCCAATATGGATTAGCAAGGTAAGCTAACATTATTTTTGAAAAGGATTTATGACTTCCATAGTACATTGGCGCTGCTCGTGGCAACATTTGTGCCTTGCAGCGGCCTTCACAGTATGTACTAGCCACGCGTCTTGGTGAGGTATACCATAACCAACTGAAGAGCCCATTGGTACACTGGGGCGAAACGCTGGCAACTGTTTTGAGCTAGCCGGACCATTGTATCAAATTTATTTGTGAATTTGTTATGTACATAGCTCAATCGGACAATTTTCCATCCTGTTTCCTACGGGAGCAGATATTTCCAATATGGATTAGCAAGGTAAGCTAACATTATTTTTGAAAGGAAGTTATGACTTCCTTAGTACATTGGCGCTGCTCGTGGCAACATTTGTGCCTTGCAGCGGCCTTCACAGTATGTACTAGCCACGCGTCTTGGTTAGGGGTACCATAACCAACTGAAGAGCCCATTGGTACACAGGGGCGAAACGCTGGCAACTGTTTTGAGCTAGCCGGACCATTGTATCAAATTTATTTGTGAATTTGTTATGTACATAGGTCAGTCGGACAATTTTCCATCCTGTTTCCTACGGGAACAGATATTTCCAATATGGATTAGAAAGGTAAGCTAACATTATTTTTGAAAGGAAGTTATGACTTCCATAGTACATTGGCGCTGCTCGTGGCAACATTTGTGCCTTGCAGCGGCCTTCACAGTATGTACTAGCCACGCGTCTTGGTGAGGTGTACCATAACCAACTGAAGAGCCCATTGGTACACTGGGGCGAAACGCTGGCAACTGTTTTGAGCTAGCCGGACCATTGTATCAAATTTATTTGTGAATTTGTTATGTACATAGCTCAATCGGACAATTTTCCATCCTGTTTCCTACGGGAACAGATATTTCCAATATGGATTAGCAAGGTAAGCTAACATTATTTTTGAAAGGAAGTTATGACTTCCATAGTACATTGGCGCTGCTCATGGCAACATTTGTGCCTTGCAGCGGCCTTCACAGTATGTACTAGCCACGCGTCTTGGTGAGGTGTACCATAACCAACTGAAGAGCCCATTGGTACACTGGGGCGGAACGCTGGCAACTGTTTTGAGCTAGCCGGACCATTGTATCAAATTTATTTGTGAATTTGTTATGTACATAGCTCAATCGGACACTTTTCCATCCTGTTTCCTACGGGAACAGATATTTCCAATATGGATTAGCAAGGTAAGCTAACATTATTTTTGAAAGGAAGTTATGACTTCCATAGTACATTGGCGCTGCTCGTGGCAACATTTGTGCCTTGCAGCGGCCTTCACAGTATGTACTAGCCACGCGTCTTGGTGAGGTGTACCATAGCCAACTGAAGAGCCCATTGGTACACTGGGGCGAAACGCTGGCAACTGTTTTGAGCTAGCCGGACCATTGTATCAAATTTATTTGTGAATTTGTTATGTACATAGCTCAATCGGACAATTTTCCATCCTGTTTCCTACGGGAACAGATATTTCCAATATGGATTAGCAAGGTAAGCTAACATTATTTTTGAAAAGGATTTATGACTTCCATAGTACATTGGCGCTGCTCGTGGCAACATTTGTGCCTTGCAGCGGCCTTCACAGTATGTACTAGCCACGCGTCTTGGTGAGGTATACCATAACCAACTGAAGAGCCCATTGGTACACTGGGGCGAAACGCTGGCAACTGTTTTGAGCTAGCCGGACCATTGTATCAAATTTATTTGTGAATTTGTTATGTACATAGCTCAATCGGACAATTTTCCAACCTGTTTCCTACGGGAGCAGATATTTCCAATATGGATTAGCAAGGTAAGCTAACATTATTTTTGAAAGGAAGTTATGACTTCTTTAGTACATTGGCGCTGCTCGTGGCAACATTTGTGCCTTGCAGCGGCCTTCACAGTATGTACTAGCCACGCGTCTTGGTTAGGGGTACCATAACCAACTGAAGAGCCCATTGGTACACTGGGGCGACACGCTGGCAACTGTTTTGAGCTAGCCGGACCATTGTATCAAATTTATTTGTGAATTTGTTATGTACATAGCTCAATCGGACAATTTTCCATCCTGTTTCCTACGGGAAAAGATATTTCCAATATGGATTAGCAAGGTAAGCGAACATTATTTTTGGAAGGAAGTTATGACTTCCATAGTACATTGGCGCTGCTCGTGGCAACATTTGTGCCTTGCAGCGGCCTTCACAGTATATACTAGCCACGCGTCTTGGTGAGGTGTACCATAACCATCTGAAGAGTCCATTGGTACACTGGGGCGAAACGCTGGCAACTGTTTTGAGCTAGCCGGACCATTGTATCAAATTTATTTGTGAATTTGTTATGTACATAGCTCAATCGGACAATTTTCCATCCTGTTTCCTACGGGAACAGATATTTCCAATATGGATTAGCAAGGTAAGCTAACATTATTTTTGAAGGAAGTTATGACTTCCATAGTACATTGGCGCTGCTCATGGCAACATTTGTGCCTTTCAGCGGCCTTCACAGTATGTACTAGCCACGCGTCTTGGTGAGGTGTACCATAGCCAACTGAAGAGCCCATTGGTACACTGGGGCGAAACGCTGGCAACTGTTTTGAGCTAGCCGGACCATTGTATCAAATTTATTTGTGAATTTGTTATGTACATAGCTCAATCGGACAATTTTCCATCCTGTTTCCTACGGGAACAGATATTTCCAATATGGATTAGCAAGGTAAGCTAACATTATTTTTGAAAAGGATCTATGACTTCCATAGTACATTGGCGCTGCTCGTGGCAACATTTGTGCCTTGCAGCGGCCTTCACAGTATGTACTAGCCACGCGTCTTGGTGAGGTATACCATAACCAACTGAAGAGCCCATTGGTACACTGGGGCGAAACGCTGGTAACTGTTTTGAGCTAGCCGGACCATTGTATCAAATTTATTTGTGAATTTGTTATATACATAGCTCAATCGGACAATTTTCCATCCTGTTTCCTACGGGAGCAGATATTTCCAATATGGATTAGCAAGGTAAGCTAACATTATTTTTGAAAGGAAGTTATGACTTCCTTAGTACATTGGCGCTGCTCGTGGCAACATTTGTGCTTTGCAGCGGCCTTCACAGTATGTACTAGCCACGCGTCTTGGTTAGGGGTACCATAACCAACTGAAGAGCCCATTGGTACACTGGGGCGAAACGCTGGCAACTGTTTTGAGCTAGCCGGACCATTGTATCAAATTTATTTGTGAATTTGTTATGTACATAGCTCAATCGGACAATTTTCCATCCTGTTTCCTACGGGAACAGATATTTCCAATATGGATTAACAAGGTAAGCTAACATTATTTTTGAAAGGAAGTTATGACTTCCATAGTACATTGGCGCTGCTCGTGGCAACATTTGTGCCTTGCAGCGGCCTTCACAGTATGTACTAGCCACGCGTCTTGGTGAGGTGTACCATAGCCAACTGAAGAGCCCATTGGTACACTGGGGCGAAACGCTGGCAACTGTTTTGAGCTAGCCGGACCATTGTATCAAATTTATTTGTGAATTTGTTATGTACATAGCTCAATCGGACAATTTTCCATCCTGTTTCCTAAGGGAACAGATATTTCCAATATGGATTAGCAAGGTAAGCTAACATTATTTTTGAAAAGGATTTATGACTTCCATAGTACATTGGCGCTGCTCGTGGCAACATTTGTGGCTTTCAGCGGCCTTCACAGTATGTACTAGCCACGCGTCTTGGTGAGGTATACCATAACCAACTGAAGAGCCCATTGGTACACTGGGGCGAAACGCTGGCAACTGTTTTGAGCTAGCCGGACCATTGTATCAAATTTATTTGTGAATTTGTTATGTACATAGCTCAATCGGACAATTTTCCATCCTGTTTCCTACGGGAACAGATATTTCCAATATGGATTAGCAAGGTAAGCTAACATTATTTTTGAAAGGAAGTTATGGCTTCCTTAGTACATTGGCGCAGCTCGTGGCAACATTTGTGCCTTGCAGCGGCCTTCACAGTATGTACTAGCCACGCGTCTTGGTTAGGGGTACCATAACCAACTGAAGAGCCCATTGGTACACTGGGGCGAAACGCTGGCAACTGTTTTGAGCTAGCCGGACCATTGTATCAAATTTATTTGTGAATTTGTTATGTACATAGCTCAATCGGACAATTTTCCATCCTGTTTCCTACGGGAACAGATATTTCCAATATGGATTAGCAAGGTAAGCTAACATTATTTTTGAAAGGAAGTTATGACTTCCATAGTACATTGGCGCTGCTCGTGGCAACATTTGTGCCTTGCAGCGGCCTTCACAGTATGTACTAGCCACGCGTCTTGGTGAGGTGTACCATAACCAACTGAAGAGCCCATTGGTACACTGGGGCGAAACGCTGGCAACTGTTTTGAGCTAGCCGGACCATTGTATCAAATTAATTTGTGAATTTGTTATGTACATAGCTCAATCGGACAATTTTCCATCCTGTTTCCTACGGGAACAGATATTTCCAATATGGATTAGCAAGGTAAGCTAACATTATTTTTGAAAGGAAGTTATGACTTCCATAGTACATTGGCGCTGCTCATGGCAACATTTGTGCCTTGCAGCGGCCTTCACAGTATGTACTAGCCACGCGTCTTGGTGAGGTGTACCATAGCCAACTGAAGAGCCCATTGGTACACTGGGGCGAAACGCTGGCAACTGTTTTGAGCTAGCCGGAACATTGTATCAAATTTATTTGTGAATTTGTTATGTGCATAGCTCAATCGGACAATTTTCCATCCTGTTTCCTACGGGAACAGATATTTCCAATATGGATTAGTAAGGTAAGCTAACATTATTTTTGAAAAGGATTTATGACTTCCATAGTACATTGGCACTGCTCGTGGCAACATTTGTGCCTTGCAGCGGCCTTCACAGTATGTACTAGCCACGCGTCTTGGTGAGGTATACCATAACCAACTGAAGAGCCCATTGGTACACTGGGGCGAAACGCTGGCAACTGTTTTGAGCTAGCCGGACCATTGTATCAAATTTATTTGTGAATTTGTTATGTACATAGCCCAATCGGACAATTTTCCATCCTGTTTCCTACGGGAGCAGATATTTCCAATATGGATTAGCAAGGTAAGCTAACATTATTTTTGAAAGGAAGTTATGACTTCCTTAGTACATTGGCGCTGCTCGTGGCAACATTTGTGCCTTGCAGCGGCCTTCACAGTATGTACTATCCACGCGTCTTGGTTAGGGGTACCATAACCAACTGAAGAGCCCATTGGTACACTGGGGCGAAACGCTGGCAACTGTTTTGAGCTAGCCGGACCATTGTATCAAATTTATTTGTGAATTTGTTATGTACATAGCTCAATCGGACAATTTTCCATCCTGTTTCCTACGGGAACAGATATTTCCAATATGGATTAGCAAGGTAAGCTAACATTATTTTTGAAAGGAAGTTATGACTTCCATAGTACATTGGCGCTGCTCATGGCAACATTTGTGCCTTGCAGCGGCCTTCACAGTATGTACTAGCCACGCGTCTTGGTGAGGTGTACCATAACCAACTGAAGAGCCCATTGGTACACTGGGGCGAAACGCTGGCAACTGTTTTGAGCTAGCCGGACCATTGTATCAAATTTATTTGTGAATTTGTTATGTACATAGCTCAATCGGACAATTTTCCATCCTGTTTCCTACGGGAACAGATATTTCCAATATGGATTAACAAGGTAAGCTAACATTATTTTTGAAAGGAAGTTATGACTTCCATAGTACATTGGCGCTGCTCGTGGCAACACTTGTGCCTTGCAGCGGCCTTCACAGTATGTACTAGCCACGCGTCTTGGTGAGGTGTACCATAGCCAAATGAAGAGCCCATTGGTACACTGGGGCGAAACGCTGGCAACTGTTTTGAGCTAGCCGGACCATTGTATCAAATTTATTTGTGAATTTGTTATGTACATAGCTCAATCGGACAATTTTCCATCCTGTTTCCTAAGGGAACAGATATTTCCAATATGGATTAGCAAGGTAAGCTAACATTATTTTTGAAAAAGATTTATGACTTCCATAGTACATTGGCGCTGCTCGTGGCAACATTTGTGCCTTTCAGCGGCCTTCACAGTATGTACTAGCCACGCGTCTTGGTGAGGTATACCATAACCAACTGAAGAGCCCATTGGTACACTGGGGCGAAACGCTGGCAACTGTTTTGAGCTAGCCGGACCATTGTATCAAATTTATTTGTGAATTTGTTATGTACATAGCTCAATCGGACAATTTTCCATCCTGTTTCCTACGGGAACAGATATTTCCAATATGGATTAGCAAGGTAAGCTAACATTATTTTTGAAAAGGATCTATGACTTCCATAGTACATTGGCGCTGCTCGTGGCAACATTTGTGCCTTGCAGCGGCCTTCACAGTATGTACTAGCCACGCGTCTTGGTGAGGTATACCATAACCAACTGAAGAGCCCATTGGTACACTGGGGAGAAACGCTGGCAACTGTTTTGAGCTAGCCGGACCATTGTATCAAATTTATTTGTGAATTTGTTATATACATAGCTCAATCGGACAATTTTCCATCCTGTTTCCTACGGGAACAGATATTTCCAATATGGATTAGCAAGGTAAGCTAACATTATTTTTGAAGGAAGTTATGACTTCCATAGTACATTGGCGCTGCTCATGGCAACATTTGTGCCTTGCAGCGGCCTTCACAGTATGTACTAGCCACGCGTCTTGGTGAGGTGTACCATAGCCAACTGAAGAGCCCATTGGTACACTGGGGCGAAACGCTGGCAACTGTTTTGAGCTAGCCGGACCATTGTATCAAATTTATTTGTGAATTTGTTATGTACATAGCTCAATCGGACAATTTTCCATCCTGTTTCCTACGGGAACAGATATTTCCAATATGGATTAGCAAGGTAAGCTAACATTATTTTTGAAAAGGATCTATGACTTCCATAGTACATTGGCGCTGCTCGTGGCAACATTTGTGCCTTGCAGCGGCCTTCACAGTATGTACTAGCCACGCGTCTTGGTGAGGTATACCATAACCAACTGAAGAGCCCATTGGTACACTGGGGCGAAACGCTGGCAACTGTTTTGAGCTAGCCGGACCATTGTATCAAATTTATTTGTGAATTTGTTATATACATAGCTCAATCGGACAATTTTCCATCCTGTTTCCTACGGGAGCAGATATTTCCAATATGGATTAGCAAGGTAAGCTAACATTATTTTTGAAAGGAAGTTATGACTTCCTTAGTACATTGGCGCTGCTCGTGGCAACATTTGTGCCTTGCAGCGGCCTTCACAGTATGTACTAGCCACGCGTCTTGGTTAGGGGTACCATAACCAACTGAAGAGCCCATTGGTACACTGGGGCGAAACGCTGGCAACTGTTTTGAGCTAGCCGGACCATTGTATCAAATTTATTTGTGAATTTGTTATGTACATAGCTCAATCGGACAATTTTCCATCCTGTTTCCTACGGGAACAGATATTTCCAATATGGATTAACAAGGTAAGCTAACATTATTTTTGAAAGGAAGTTATGACTTCCATAGTACATTGTCGCTGCTCGTGGCAACATTTGTGCCTTGCAGCGGCCTTCACAGTATGTACTAGCCACGCGTCTTGGTGAGGTGTACCATAGCCAACTGAAGAGCCCATTGGTACACTGGGGCGAAACGCTGGCAACTGTTTTGAGCTAGCCGGACCATTGTATCAAATTTATTTGTGAATTTGTTATGTACATAGCTCAATCGGACAATTTTCCATCCTGTTTCCTAAGGGAACAGATATTTCCAATATGGATTAGCAAGGTAAGCTAACATTATTTTTGAAAAGGATTTATGACTTCCATAGTACATTGGCACTGCTCGTGGCAACATTTGTGCCTTGCAGCGGCCTTCACAGTATGTACTAGCCACGCGTCTTGGTGAGGTATACCATAACCAACTGAAGAGCCCATTGGTACACTGGGGCGAAACGCTGGCAACTGTTTTGAGCTAGCCGGACCATTGTATCAAATTTATTTGTGAATTTGTTATGTACATAGCCCAATCGGACAATTTTCCATCCTGTTTCCTACGGGAACAGATATTTCCAATATGGATTAGCAAGGTAAGCTAACATTATTTTTGAAGGAAGTTATGACTTCCATAGTACATTGGAGCTGCTCATGGCAACATTTGTGCCTTGCAGCGGCCTTCACAGTATGTACTAGCCACGCGTCTTGGTGAGGTGTACCATAGCCAACTGAAGAGCCCATTGGTACACTGGGGCGAAACGCTGGCAACTGTTTTGAGCTAGCCGGACCATTGTATCAAATTTATTTGTGAATTTGTTATGTACATAGCTCAATCGGACAATTTTCCATCCTGTTTCCTACGGGAACAGATATTTCCAATATGGATTAGCAAGGTAAGCTAACATTATTTTTGAAAAGGATCTATGACTTCCATAGTACATTGGCGCTGCTCGTGGCAACATTTGTGCCTTGCAGCGGCCTTCACAGTATGTACTAGCCACGCGTCTTGGTGAGGTATACCATAACCAACTGAAGAGCCCATTGGTACACTGGGGCGAAACGCTGGCAACTGTTTTGAGCTAGCCGGACCATTGTATCAAATTTATTTGTGAATTTGTTATATACATAGCTCAATCGGACAATTTTCCATCCTGTTTCCTACGGGAGCAGATATTTCCAATATGGATTAGCAAGGTAAGCTAACATTATTTTTGAAAGGAAGTTATGACTTCCTTAGTACATTGGCGCTGCTCGTGGCAACATTTGTGCCTTGCAGCGGCCTTCACAGTATGTACTAGCCACGCGTCTTGGTTAGGGGTACCATAACCAACTGAAGAGCCCATTGGTACACTGGGGCGAAACGCTGGCAACTGTTTTGAGCTAGCCGGACCATTGTATCAAATTTATTTGTGAATTTGTTATGTACATAGCTCAATCGGACAATTTTCCATCCTGTTTCCTACGGGAACAGATATTTCCAATATGGATTAACAAGGTAAGCTAACATTATTTTTGAAAGGAAGTTATGACTTCCATAGTACATTGGCGCTGCTCGTGGCAACATTTGTGCCTTGCAGCGGCCTTCACAGTATGTACTAGCCACGCGTCTTGGTGAGGTGTACCATAGCCAACTGAAGAGCCCATTGGTACACTGGGGCGAAACGCTGGCAACTGTTTTGAGCTAGCCGGACCATTGTATCAAATTTATTTGTGAATTTGTTATGTACATAGCTCAATCGGACAATTTTCCATCCTGTTTCCTAAGGGAACAGATATTTCCAATATGGATTAGCAAGGTAAGCTAACATTATTTTTGAAAAGGATTTATGACTTCCATAGTACATTGGCGCTGCTCGTGGCAACATTTGTGCCTTTCAGCGGCCTTCACAGTATGTACTAGCCACGCGTCTTGGTGAGGTATACCATAACCAACTGAAGAGCCCATTGGTACACTGAGGCGAAACGCTGGCAACTGTTTTGAGCTAGCCGGACCATTGTATCAAATTTATTTGTGAATTTGTTATGTACATAGCTCAATCGGACAATTTTCCATCCTGTTTCCTACGGGAACAGATATTTCCAATATGGATTAGCAAGGTAAGCTAACATTATTTTTGAAAGGAAGTTATGACTTCCATAGTACATTGGCGCAGCTCGTGGCAACATTTGTGCCTTGCAGCGGCCTTCACAGTATGTACTAGCCACGCGTCTTGGTTAGGGGTACCATAACCAACTGAAGAGCCCATTGGTACACTGGGGCGAAACGCTGGCAACTGTTTTGAGCTAGCCGGACCATTGTATCAAATTTATTTGTGAATTTGTTATGTACATAGCTCAATCGGACAAATTTCCATCCTGTTTCCTACGGGAACAGATATTTCCAATATGGATTAACAAGGTAAGCTAACATTATTTTTGAAAGGAAGTTATGACTTCCATAGTACATTGGCGCTGCTCGTGGCAACATTTGTGCCTTGCAGCGGCCTTCACAGTATGTACTAGCCACGCGTCTTGGTGAGGTGTACCATAACCAACTGAAGAGCCCATTGGTACACTGGGGCGAAACGCTGGCAACTGTTTTGAGCTAGCCGGACCATTATATCAAATTTATTTGTGAATTTGTTATGTACATAGCTCAATCGGACAATTTTCCATCCTGTTTCCTACGGGAACAGATATTTCCAATATGGATTAGCAAGGTAAGCTAACATTATTTTTGAAAGGAAGTTATGACTTCCATAGTACATTGGCGCTGCTCATGGCAACATTTGTGCCTTGCAGCGGCCTTCACAGTATGTACTAGCCACGCGTCTTGGTGAGGTGTACCATAGCCAACTGAAGAGCCCATTGGTACACTGGGGCGAAACGCTGGCAACTGTTTTGAGCTAGCCGGACCATTGTATCAAATTTATTTGTGAATTTGTTATGTACATAGCTCAATCGGACAATTTTCCATCCTGTTTCCTACGGGAACAGATATTTCCAATATGGATTAGCAAGGTAAGCTAACATTATTTTTGAAAAGGATTTATGACTTCCATAGTACATTGGCACTGCTCGTGGCAACATTTGTGCCTTGCAGCGGCCTTCACAGTATGTACTAGCCACGCGTCTTGGTGAGGTATACCATAACCAACTGAAGAGCCCATTGGTACACTGGGGCGAAACGCTGGCAACTGTTTTGAGCTAGCCGGACCATTGTATCAAATTTATTTGTGAATTTGTTATGTACATAGCCCAATCGGACAATTTTCCATCCTGTTTCCTACGGGAGCAGATATTTCCAATATGGATTAGCAAGGTAAGCTAACATTATTTTTGAAAGGAAGTTATGACTTCCTTAGTACATTGGCGCTGCTCGTGGCAACATTTGTGCCTTGCAGCGGCCTTCACAGTATGTACTATCCACGCGTCTTGGTTAGGGGTACCATAACCAACTGAAGAGCCCATTGGTACACTGGGGCGAAACGCTGGCAACTGTTTTGAGCTAGCCGGACCATTGTATCAAATTTATTTGTGAATTTGTTATGTACATAGCTCAATCGGACAATTTTCCATCCTGTTTCCTACGGGAACAGATATTTCCAATATGGATTAGCAAGGTAAGCTAACATTATTTTTGAAAGGAAGTTATGACTTCCATAGTACATTGGCGCTGCTCGTGGCAACATTTGTGCCTTGCAGCGGCCTTCACAGTATGTACTAGCCACGCGTCTTGGTGAAGTGTACCATAACCAACTGAAGAGCCCATTGGTACACTGGGGCGAAACGCTGGCAACTGTTTTGAACTAGCCGGACCATTGTATCAAATTTATTTGTGAATTTGTTATGTACATAGCTCAATCGGACAATTTTCCATCCTGTTTCCTACGGGAACAGATATTTCCAATATGGATTAGCAAGGTAAGCTAACATTATTTTTGAAAGGAAGTTATGAATTCCATAGTACATTGGCGCTGCTCATGGCAACATTTGTGCCTTGCAGCGGCCTTCACAGTATGTACTAGCCACGCGTCTTGGTGAGGTGTACCATAACCAACTGAAGAGCCCATTGGTACACTGGGGCGAAACGCTGGCAACTGTTTTGAGCTAGCCGGACCATTGTATCAAATTTATTTGTGAATTTGTTATGTACGTAGCTCAATCGGACAATTTTCCATCCTGTTTCCTACGGGAACAGATATTTCCAATATGGATTAACAAGGTAAGCTAACATTATTTTTGAAAGGAAGTTATGACTTCCATAGTACATTGGCGCTGCTCGTGGCAACATTTGTGCCTTGCAGCGGCCTTCACAGTATGTACTAGCCACGCGTCTTGGTGAGGTGTACCATAGCCAAATGAAGAGCCCATTGGTACACTGGGGCGAAACGCTGGCAACTGTTTTGAGCTAGCCGGACCATTGTATCAAATTTATTTGTGAATTTGTTATGTACATAGCTCAATCGGACAATTTTCCATCCTGTTTCCTAAGGGAACAGATATTTCCAATATGGATTAGCAAGGTAAGCTAACATTATTTTTGAAAAGGATTTATGACTTCCATAGTACATTGGCGCTGCTCGTGGCAACATTTGTGCCTTTCAGCGGCCTTCACAGTATGTACTAGCCACGCGTCTTGGTGAGGTATACCATAACCAACTGAAGAGCCCATTGGTACACTGGGGCGAAACGCTGGCAACTGTTTTGAGCTAGCCGGACCATTGTATCAAATTTATTTGTGAATTTGTTATGTACATAGCTCAATCGGACAATTTTCCATCCTGTTTCCTACGGGAACAGATATTTCCAATATGGATTAGCAAGGTAAGCTAACATTATTTTTGAAAGGAAGTTATGACTTCCTTAGTACATTGGCGCAGCTCGTGGCAACATTTGTGCCTTGCAGCGGCCTTCACAGTATGTACTAGCCACGCGTCTTGGTTAGGGGTACCATAACCAACTGAAGAGCCCATTGGTACACTGGGGCGAAACGCTGGCAACTGTTTTGAGCTAGCCGGACCATTGTATCAAATTTATTTGTGAATTTGTTATGTACATAGCTCAATCGGACAATTTTGCATCCTGTTTCCTACGGGAACAGATATTTCCAATATGGATTAGCAAGGTAAGCTAACATTATTTTTGAAAGGAAGTTATGACTTCCATAGTACATTGGCGCTGCTCGTGGCAACATTTGTGCCTTGCAGCGGCCTTCACAGTATGTACTAGCCACGCGTCTTGGTGAGGTGTACCATAACCAACTGAAGAGCCCATTGGTACACTGGGGCGAAACGCTGGCAACTGTTTTGAGCTAGCCGGACCATTGTATCAAATTTATTTGTGAATTTGTTATGTACATAGCTCAATCGGACAATTTTCCATCCTGTTTCCTACGGGAACAGATATTTCCAATATGGATTAGCAAGGTAAGCTAACATTATTTTTGAAAGGAAGTTATGACTTCCATAGTACATTGGCGCTGCTCATGGCAACATGTGTGCCTTGCAGCGGCCTTCACAGTATGTACTAGCCACGCGTCTTGGTGAGGTGTACCATAGCCAACTGAAGAGCCCATTGGTACACTGGGGCGAAACGCTGGCAACTGTTTTGAGCTAGCCGGACCATTGTATCAAATTTATTTGTGAATTTGTTATGTACATAGCTCAATCGGACAATTTTCCATCCTGTTTCCTACGGGAACAGATATTTCCAATATGGATTAGCAAGGTAAGCTAACATTATTTTTGAAAGGAAGTTATGACTTCCATAGTACATTGGCGCTGCTCGTGGCAACATTTGTGCCTTGCAGCGGCCTTCACAGTATGTACTAGCCACGCGTCTTGGTGAGGTGTACCATAACCAACTGAAGAGCCCATTGGTACACTGGGGCGAAACGCTGGCAACTGTTTTGAGCTAGCCGGACCATTGTATCAAATTTATTTGTGAATTTGTTATGTACATAGCTCAATCGGACAATTTTCCATCCTGTTTCCTACGGGAAAAGATATTTCCAATATGGATTAGCAAGGTAAGCTAACATTATTTTTGAAAGGAAGTTATGACTTCCATAGTACATTGGCGCTGCTCGTGGCAACATTTGTGCCTTGCAGCGGCCTTCACAGTATGTACTAGCCACGCGTCTTGGTGAGGTGTACCATAACCAACTGAAGAGCCCATTGGTACACTGGGGCGAAACGCTGGCAACTGTTTTGAGCTAGCCGGACCATTGTATCAAATTTATTTGTGAATTTGTTATGTACATAGCTCAATCGGACAATTTTCCATCCTGTTTCCTACGGGAACAGATATTTCCAATATGGATTAGCAAGGTAAGCTAACATTATTTTTGAAAGGAAGTTATGACTTCCATTGTACATTGGCGCTGCTCGTGGCAACATTTGTGCCTTGCAGCGGCCTTCACAGTATGTACTAGCCACGCGTCTTGGTGAGGTGTACCATAACCAACTGAAGAGCCCATTGGTACACTGGGGCGAAACGCTGGCAACTGTTTTGAGCTATCCGGACCATTGTATCAAATTTATTTGTGAATTTGTTATGTACATAGCTCAATCGGACAATTTTCCATCCTGTTTCCTACGGGAACAGATATTTCCAATATGGATTAGCAAGGTAAGCTAACATTATTTTTGAAAAGGATCTATGACTTCCATAGTACATTGGCGCTGCTCGTGGCAACATTTGTGCCTTGCAGCGGCATTCACAGTATGTACTAGCCACGCGTCTTGGTGAGGTATACCATAACCAACTGAAGAGCCCATTGGTACACTGGGGCGAAACGCTGGCAACTGTTTTGAGCTAGCCGGACCATTGTATCAAATTTATTTGTGAATTTGTTATATACATAGCTCAATCGGACAATTTTCCATCCTGTTTCCTACGGGAGCAGATATTTCCAATATGGATTAGCAAGGTAAGCTAACATTATTTTTGAAAGGAAGTTATGACTTCCTTAGTACATTGGCGCTGCTCGTGGCAACATTTTTGCCTTGCAGCGGCCTTCACAGTATGTACTAGCCACGCGTCTTGGTTAGGGGTACCATAACCAACTGAAGAGCCCATTGGTACACTGGGGCGAAACGCTGGCAACTGTTTTGAGCTAGCCGGACCATTGTATCAAATTTATTTGTGAATTTGTTATGTACATAGCTCAATCGGACAATTTTCCATCCTGTTTCCTACGGGAACAGATATTTCCAATATGGATTAACAAGGTAAGCTAACATTATTTTTGAAAGGAAGTTATGACTTCCATAGTACATTGGCGCTGCTCGTGGCAACATTTGTGCCTTGCAGCGGCCTTCACAGTATGTACTAGCCACGCGTCTTGGTGAGGTGTACCATAGCCAACTGAAGAGCCCATTGGTACACTGGGGCGAAACGCTGGCAACTGTTTTGAGCTAGCCGGACCATTGTATCAAATTTATTTGTGAATTTGTTATGTACATAGCTCAATCGGACAATTTTCCATCCTGTTTCCTAAGGGAACAGATATTTCCAATATGGATTAGCAAGGTAAGCTAACATTATTTTTGAAAAGGATTTATGACTTCCATAGTACATTGGCGCTGCTCGTGGCAACATTTGTGCCTTTCAGCGGCCTTCACAGTATGTACTAGCCACGCGTCTTGGTGAGGTATACCATAACCAACTGAAGAGCCCATTGGTACACTGGGGCGAAACGCTGGCAACTGTTTTGAGCTAGCCGGACCATTGTATCAAATTTATTTGTGAATTTGTTATGTACATAGCTCAATCGGACAATTTTCCATCCTGTTTCCTACGGGAAAAGATATTTCCAATATGGATTAGCAAGGTAAGCTAACATTATTTTTGAAAGGAAGTTATGACTTCCTTAGTACATTGGCGCAGCTCGTGGCAACATTTGTGCCTTGCAGCGGCCTTCACAGTATGTACTAGCCACGCGTCTTGGTTAGGGGTACCATAACCAACTGAAGAGCCCATTGGTACACTGGGGCGAAACGCTGGCAACTGTTTTGAGCTAGCCGGACCATTGTATCAAATTTATTTGTGAATTTGTTATGTACATAGCTCAATCGGACAATTTTCCATCCTGTTTCCTACGGGAACAGATATTTCCAATATGGATTAGCAAGGTAAGCTAACATTATTTTTGAAAGGAAGTTATGACTTCCATAGTACATTGGCGCTGCTCGTGGCAACATTTGTGCCTTGCAGCGGCCTTCACAGTATGTACTAGCCACGCGTCTTGGTGAGGTGTACCATAACCAACTGAAGAGCCCATTGGTACACTGGGGCGAAACGCTGGCAACTGTTTTGAGCTAGCCGGACCATTGTATCAAATTTATTTGTGAATTTGTTATGTACATAGCTCAATCGGACAATTTTCCATCCTGTTTCCTACGGGAACAGATATTTCCAATATGGATTAGCAAGGTAAGCTAACATTATTTTTGAAAAGGATTTATGACTTCCATAGTACATTGGCACTGCTCGTGGCAACATTTGTGCCTTGCAGCGGCCTTCACAGTATGTACTAGCCACGCGTCTTGGTGAGGTATACCATAACCAACTGAAGAGCCCATTGGTACACTGGGGCGAAACGCTGGCAACTGTTTTGAGCTAGCCGGACCATTGTATCAAATTTATTTGTGAATTTGTTATGTACATAGCTCAATCGGACAATTTTCCATCCTGTTTCCTACGGGAGCAGATATTTCCAATATGGATTAGCAAGGTAAGCTAACATTATTTTTGAAAGGAAGTTATGACTTCCTTAGTATATTAGCGCTGCTCGTGGCAACATTTGTGCCTTGCAGCGGCCTTCACAGTATGTACTAGCCACGCGTCTTGGTTAGGGGTACCATAACCAACTGAAGAGCCCATTGGTACACTGGGGCGAAACGCTGGCAACTGTTTTGAGCTAGCCGGACCATTGTATCAAATTTATTTGTGAATTTGTTATGTACATAGCTCAATCGGACAATTTTCCATCCTGTTTCCTACGGGAACAGATATTTCCAATATGGATTAGCAAGGTAAGCTAACATTATTTTTGAAAGGAAGTTATGACTTCCATAGTACATTGGCGCTGCTCGTGGCAACATTTGTGCCTTGCAGCGGCCTTCACAGTATGTACTAGCCACGCGTCTTGGTGAAGTGTACCATAACCAACTGAAGAGCCCATTGGTACACTGGGGCGAAACGCTGGCAATTGTTTTGAACTAGCCGGACCATTGTATCAAATTTATTTGTGAATTTGTTATGTACATAGCTCAATCGGACAATTTTCCATCCTGTTTCCTACGGGAACAGATATTTCCAATATGGATTAGCAAGGTAAGCTAACATTATTTTTGAAAGGAAGTTATGACTTCCATAGTACATTGGCGCTGCTCATGGCAACATTTGTGCCTTGCAGCGGCCTTCACAGTATGTACTAGCCACGCGTCTTGGTGAGGTGTACCATAACCAACTGAAGAGCCCATTGGTACACTGGGGCGAAACGCTGGCAACTGTTTTGTGCTAGCCGGACCATTGTATCAAATTTATTTGTGAATTTGTTATGTACATAGCTCAATCGGACAATTTTCCATCCTGTTTCCTACGGGAACAGATATTTCCAATATGGATTAACAAGGTAAGCTAACATTATTTTTGAAAGGAAGTTATGACTTCCATAGTACATTGGCGCTGCTCGTGGCAACATTTGTGCCTTGCAGCGGCCTTCACAGTATGTACTAGCCACGCGTCTTGGTGAGGTGTACCATAGCCAAATGAAGAGCCCATTGGTACACTGGGGCGAAACCCTGGCAACTGTTTTGAGCTAGCCGGACCATTGTATCAAATTTATTTGTGAATTTGTTATGTACATAGCTCAATCGGACAATTTTCCATCCTGTTTCCTACGGGAACAGATATTTCCAATATGGATTAGCAAGGTAAGCTAACATTATTTTTGAAAGGAAGTTATGACTTCCTTAGTACATTGGCGCTGCTCGTGGCAACATTTTTGCCTTGCAGCGGCCTTCACAGTATGTACTAGCCACGCGTCTTGGTTAGGGGTACCATAACCAACTGAAGAGCCCATTGGTACACTGGGGCGAAACGCTGGCAACTGTTTTGAGCTAGCCAGACCATTGTATCAAATTTATTTGTGAATTTGTTATGTACATAGCTCAATCGGACAATTTTCCATCCTGTTTCCTACGGGAACAGATATTTCCAATATGGATTAACAAGGTAAGCTAACATTATTTTTGAAAGGAAGTTATGACTTCCATAGTACATTGGCGCTGCACGTGGCAACATTTGTGCCTTGCAGCGGCCTTCACAGTATGTACTAGCCACGCGTCTTGGTGAGGTGTACCATAGCCAACTGAAGAGCCCATTGGTACACTGGGGCGAAACGCTGGCAACTGTTTTGAGCTAGCCGGACCATTGTATCAAATTTATTTGTGAATTTGTTATGTACATAGCTCAATCGGACAATTTTCCATCCTGTTTCCTAAGGGAACAGATATTTCCAATATGGATTAGCAAGGTAAGCTAACATTATTTTTGAAAAGGATTTATGACTTCCATAGTACATTGGCGCTGCTCGTGGCAACATTTGTGCCTTTCAGCGGCCTTCACAGTATGTACTAGCCACGCGTCTTGGTGAGGTATACCATAACCAACTGAAAAGCCCATTGGTACACTGGGGCGAAACGCTGGCAACTGTTTTGAGCTAGCCGGACCATTGTATCAAATTTATTTGTGAATTTGTTATGTACATAGCTCAATCGGACAATTTTCCATCCTGTTTCCTACGGGAACAGATATTTCCAATATGGATTAGCAAGGTAAGCTAACATTATTTTTGAAAGGAAGTTATGACTTCCTTAGTACATTGCCGCAGCTCGTGGCAACATTTGTGCCTTGCAGCGGCCTTCACAGTATGTACTAGCCACGCGTCTTGGTTAGGGGTACCATAACCAACTGAAGAGCCCATTGGTACACTGGGGCGAAACGCTGGCAACTGTTTTGAGCTAGCCGGACCATTGTATCAAATTTATTTGTGAATTTGTTATGTACATAGCTCAATCGGACAATTTTCCATCCTGTTTCCTACGGGAACAGATATTTCCAATATGGATTAGCAAGGTAAGCTAACATTATTTTTGAAAAGGATTTATGACTTCCATAGTACATTGGCACTGCTCGTGGCAACATTTGTGCCTTGCAGCGGCCTTCACAGTATGTACTAGCCACGCGTCTTGGTGAGGTATACCATAACCAACTGAAGAGCCCATTGGTACACTGGGGCGAACGCTGGCAACTGTTTTGAGCTAGCCGGACCATTGAATCAAATTTATTTGTGAATTTGTTATGTACATAGCTCAATCGGACAATTTTCCATCCTGTTTCCTACGGGAGCAGATATTTCCAATATGGATTAGCAAGGTAAGCTAACATTATTTTTGAAAGGAAGTTATGACTTCCTTAGTACATTGGCGCTGCTCGTGGCAACATTTGTGCCTTGCAGCGGCCTTCACAGTATGTACTAGCCACGCGTCTTGGTTAGGGGTACCATAACCAACTGAAGAGCCCATTGGTACACTGGGGCGAAACGCTGGCAACTGTTTTGAGCTAGCCGGACCATTGTATCAAATTTATTTGTGAATTTGTTATGTACATAGCTCAATCGGACAATTTTCCATCCTGTTTCCTACGGGAACAGATATTTCCAATATGGATTAGCAAGGTAAGCTAACATTATTTTTGAAAGGAAGTTATGACTTCCATAGTACATTGGCGCTGCTCGTGGCAACATTTGTGCCTTGCAGCGGCCTTCACAGTATGTACTAGCCACGCGTCTTGGTGAAGTGTACCATAACCAACTGAAGAGCCCATTGGTACACTGGGGCGAAACGCTGGCAACTGTTTTGAACTAGCCGGACCATTGTATCAAATTTATTTGTGAATTTGTTATGTACATAGCTCAAACGGACAATTTTCCATCCTGTTTCCTACGGGAACAGATATTTCCAAAATGGATTAGCAAGGTAAGCTAACATTATTTTTGAAAGGAAGTTATGACTTCCATAGTACATTGGCGCTGCTCATGGCAACATTTGTGCCTTGCAGCGGCCTTCACAGTATGTACTAGCCACGCGTCTTGGTGAGGTGTACCATAACCAACTGAAGAGCCCATTGGTACACTGGGGCGAAACGCTGGCAACTGTTTTGAGCTAGCCGGACCATTGTATCAAATTTATTTGTGAATTTGTTATGTACATAGCTCAATCGGACAATTTTCCATCCTGTTTCCTACGGGAACAGATATTTCCAATATGGATTAACAAGGTAAGCTAACATTATTTTTGAAAGGAAGTTATGACTTCCATAGTACATTGGCGCTGCTCGTGGCAACATTTGTGCCTTGCAGCGGCCTTCACAGTATGTACTAGCCACGCGTCTTGGTGAGGTGTACCATAGCCAAATGAAGAGCCCATTGGTACACTGGGGCGAAACGCTGGCAACTGTTTTGAGCTAGCCGGACCATTGTATCAAATTTATTTGTGAATTTGTTATGTACATAGCTCAATCGGACAATTTTCCATCCTGTTTCCTAAGGGAACAGATATTTCCAATATGGATTAGCAAGGTAAGCTAACATTATTTTTGAAAAGGATTTATGACTTCCATAGTACATTGGCGCTGCTCATGGCAACATTTGTGCCTTGCAGCGGCCTTCACAGTATGTACTAGCCACGCGTCTTGGTGAGGTGTACCATAGCCAACTGAAGAGCCCATTGGTACACTGGGGCGAAACGCTGGCAACTGTTTTGAGCTAGCCGGACCATTGTATCAAATTTATTTGTGAATTTGTTATGTACATAGCTCAATCGGACAATTTTCCATCCAGTTTCCTACGGGAACAGATATTTCCAATATGGATTAGCAAGGTAAGCTAACATTATTTTTGAAAGGAAGTTATGACTTCCATAGTACATTGGCGCTGCTCGTGGCAACATTTGTGCCTTGCAGCGGCCTTCACAGTATGTACTAGCCACGCGTCTTGGTGAGGTGTACCATAACCAACTGAAGAGCCCATTGGTACACTGGGGCGAAACGCTGGCAACTGTTTTGAGCTAGCCGGACCATTGTATCAAATTTATTTGTGAATTTGTTATGTACATAGCTCAATCGGACAATTTTCCATCCTGTTTCCTACGGGAACAGATATTTCCAATATGGATTAGCAAGGTAAGCTAACATTATTTTTGAAAGGAAGTTATGACTTCCATAGTACATTGGCGCTGCTCGTGGCAACATTTGTGCCTTGCAGCGGCCTTCACAGTATGTACTAGCCACGCGTCTTGGTGAGGTGTACCATAACCAACTGAAGAGCCCATTGGTACACTGGGGCGAAACGCTGGCAACTGTTTTGAGCTAGCCGGACCATTGTATCAAATTTATTTGTGAATTTGTTATGTACATAGCTCAATCGGACAATTTTCCATCCTGTTTCCTACGGGAACAGATATTTCCAATATGGATTAGCAAGGTAAGCTAACATTATTTTTGAAAGGAAGTTATGACTTCCATAGTACATTGGCGCTGCTCATGGCAACATTTGTGCCTTGCAGCGGCCTTCGCAGTATGTACTAGCCACGCGTCTTGGTGAGGTGTACCATAACCAACTGAAGAGCCCATTGGTACACTGGGGCGAAACGCTGGCAACTGTTTTGAGCTAGCCGGACCATTGTATCAAATTTATTTGTGAATTTGTTATGTACATAGCTCAATCGGACAATTTTCCATCCTGTTTCCTACGGGAACAGATATTTCCAATATGGATTAGCAAGGTAAGCTAACATTATTTTTGAAAGGAAGTTATGACTTCCATAGTACATTGGCGCTGCTCGTGGCAACATTTGTGCCTTGCAGCGGCCTTCACAGTATGTACTAGCCACGCGTCTTGGTGAGGTGTACCATAGCCAACTGAAGAGCCCATTGGTACACTGGGGCGAAACGCTGGCAACTGTTTTCAGCTAGCCGGACCATTGTATCAAATTTATTTGTGAATTTGTTATGTACATAGCTCAATCGGACAATTTTCCATCCTGTTTCCTACGGGAACAGATATTTCCAATATGGATTAGCAAGGTAAGCTAACATTATTTTTGAAAAGGATTTATGACTTCCATAGTACATTGGCGCTGCTCGTGGCAACATTTGTGCCTTGCAGCGGCCTTCACAGTATGTACTAGCCACGCGTCTTGGTGAGGTGCACCATAACCAACTGAAGAGCCCATTGGTACACTGGGGCGAAACGCTGGCAACTGTTTTGAGCTAGCCGGACCATTGTATCAAATTTATTTGTGAATTTGTTATGTACATAGCTCAATCGGACAATTTTCCATCCTGTTTCCTACGGGAACAGATATTTCCAATATGGATTAGCAAGGTAAGCTAACATTATTTTTGAAAGGAAGTTATGACTTCCATAGTACATTGGCGCTGCTCGTGGCAACATTCGTGCCTTGCAGCGGCCTTCACAGTATGTACTAGCCACGCGTCTTGGTGAGGTGTACCATAACCAACTGAAGAGCCCATTGGTACACTGGGGCGAAACGCTGGCAACTGTTTTGAGCTAGCCGGACCATTGTATCAAATTTATTTGTGAATTTGTTATGTACATAGCTCAATCGGACAATTTTCCATCCTGTTTCCTACGGGAACAGATATTTCCAATATGGATTAGCAAAGTAAGCTAACATTATTTTTGAAAGGAAGTTATGACTTCCATAGTACATTGGCGCTGCTCGTGGCAACATTTGTGCCTTGCAGCGGCCTTCACAGTATATACTAGCCACGCGTCTTGGTGAGGTGTACCATAACCAACTGAAGAGCCCAATGGTACACTGGGGCGAAACGCTGGCAACTGTTTTGAGCTAGCCGGACCATTGTATCAAATTTATTTGTGAATTTGTTATGTACATAGCTCAATCGGACAATTTTCCATCCTGTTTCCTACGGGAACAGATATTTCCAATATGGATTAGCAAGGTAAGCTAACATTATTTTTGAAAGGAAGTTATGACTTCCATAGTACATTGGCGCTGCTCGTGGCAACATTTGTGCCTTGCAGCGGCCTTCACAGTATGTACTAGCCACGCGTCTTGGTGAGGTGTACCATAACCAACTGAAGAGCCCATTGGTACACTGGGGCGAAACGCTGGCAACTGTTTTGAGCTAGCCGGACCATTGTATCAAATTTATTTGTGAATTTGTTATGTACATAGCTCAATCGGACAATTTTCCATCCTGTTTCCTACGGGAACAGATATTTCCAATATGGATTAGCAAGGTAAGCTAACATTATTTTTGAAAGGAAATTATGACTTCCATAGTACATTGGCGCTGCTCGTGGCAACATTTGTGCCTTGCAGCGGCCTTCACAGTATGTACTAGCCACGCGTCTTGGTGAGGTGTACCATAACCAACTGAAGAGCCCATTGGTACACTGGGGCGAAACGCTGGCAACTGTTTTGAGCTAGCCGGACCATTGTATCAAATTTATTTGTGAATTTGTTATGTACATAGCTCAATCGGACAATTTTCCATCCTGTTTCCTACGGGAACAGATATTTCCAATATGGATTAGCAAGGTAAGCTAACATTATTTTTGAAAGGAAGTTATGACATCCATAGTACATTGGCGCTGCTCGTGGCAACATTTGTGACTTGCAGCGGCCTTCACAGTATGTACTAGCCACGCGTCTTGGTGAGGTGTACCATAACCAACTGAAGAGCCCATTGGTACACTGGGGCGAAACGCTGGCAACTGTTTTGAGCTAGCCGGACCATTGTATCAAATTTATTTGTGAATTTGTTATGTACATAGCTCAATCGGACAATTTTCCATCCTGTTTCCTACGGGAACAGATATTTCCAATATGGATTAGCAAGGTAAGCTAACATTATTTTTGAAAGGAAGTTATGACTTCGATAGTACATTGGCGCTGCTCGTGGCAACATTTGTGCCTTGCAGCGGCCTTCACAGTGTGTACTAGCCACGCGTCTTGGTGAGGTGTACCATAACCAACTGAAGAGCCCATTGGTACACTGGGGCGAAACGCTGGCAACTGTTTTGAGCTAGCCGGACCATTGTATCAAATTTATTTGTGAATTTGTTATGTACATTGCTCAATCGGACAATTTTCCATCCTGTTTCCTACGGGAGCAGATATTTCCAATATGGATTAGCAAAGTAAGCTAACATTATTTTTGAAAGGAAGTTATGACTTCCATAGTACATTGGCGCTGCTCGTGGCAACATTTGTGCCTTGCAGCGGCCTTCACATTATGTACTAGCCACGCGTCTTGGTGAGGTGTACCATAACCAACTGAAGAGCCCATTGGTACACTGGGGCGAAACGCTGGCAACTGTTTTGAGCTAGCCGGACCATTGTATCAAATTTATTTGTGAATTTGTTATGTACATAGCTCAATCGGACAATTTTCCATCCTGTTTCCTACGGGAGCAGATATTTCCAATATGGATTAGCAAGGTAAGCTAACATTATTTTTGAAAGGAAGTTATGACTTCCTTAGTACATTGGCGCTGCTCGTGGCAACATTTGTGCCTTTCAGCGGCCTTCACAGTATGTACTAGCCACGCGTCTTGGTTAGGGGTACCATAACCAACTGAAGAGCCCATTGGTACACTGGGGCGAAACGCTGGCAACTGTTTTGAGCTAGCCGGACCATTGTATCAAATTTATTTGTGAATTTGTTATGTACATAGCTCAATCGGACAATTTTCCATCCTGTTTCCTACGGGAACAGATATTTCCAATATGGATTAGCAAGGTAAGCAAACATTATTTTTGAAAGGAAGTTATGACTTCCATAGTACATTGGCGCTGCTCGTGGCAACATTTGTGCCTTGCAGCGGCCTTCACAGTATGTACTAGCCACGCGTCTTGGTGAAGTGTACCATAACCAACTGAAGAGCCCATTGGTACACTGGGGCGAAACGCTGGCAACTGTTTTGAACTAGCCGGACCATTGTATCAAATTTATTTGTGAATTTGTTATGTACATAGCTCAATCGGACAATTTTCCATCCTGTTTCCTACGGGAACAGATATTTCCAATATGGATTAGCAAGGTAAGCTAACATTATTTTTGAAAGGAAGTTATGACTTTCATAGTACATTGGCGCTGCTCATGGCAACATTTGTGCCTTGCAGCGGCCTTCACAGTATGTACTAGCCACGCGTCTTGGTGAGGTGTACCATAACCAACTGAAGAGCCCATTGGTACCCTGGGGCGAAACGCTGGCAACTGTTTTGAGCTAGCCGGACCATTGTATCAAATTTATTTGTGAATTTGTTATGTACATAGCTCAATCGGACAATTTTCCATCCTGTTTCCTACGCGAACAGATATTTCCAATATGGATTAACAAGGTAAGCTAACATTATTTTTGAAAGGAAGTTATGACTTCCATAGTACATTGGCGCTGCTCGTGGCAACATTTGTGCCTTGCAGCGGCCTTCACAGTATGTACTAGCCACGCGTCTTGGTGAGGTGTACCATAGCCAAATGAAGAGCCCATTGGTACACTGGGGCGAAACGCTGGCAGCTGTTTTGAGCTAGCCGGACCATTGTATCAAATTTATTTGTGAATTTGTTATGTACATAGCTCAATCGGACAATTTTCCATCCTGTTTCCTAAGGGAACAGATATTTCCAATATGGATTAGCAAGGTAAGCTAACATTATTTTTGAAAAGGATTTATGACTTCCATAGTACATTGGCGCTGCTCATGGCAACATTTGTGCCTTGCAGCGGCCTTCACAGTATGTACTAGCCACGCGTCTTGGTGAGGTGTACCATAGCCAACTG
Source organism: Meconema thalassinum (assembly GCA_946902985.2). NCBI lineage: Eukaryota > Metazoa > Arthropoda > Insecta > Orthoptera > Tettigoniidae > Meconema > Meconema thalassinum. Next base: position 1,218,800,598 of record OX336388.2, read on the forward strand.
AAGAGCCCATTGGTACACTGGGGCGAAACGCTGGCAACTGTTTTGAGCTAGCCGGACCATTGTATCAAATTTATTTGTGAATTTGTTATGTACATAGCTCAATCGGACAATTTTCCATCCTGTTTCCTACGGGAACAGATATTTCCAATATGGATTAGCAAGGTAAGCTAACATTATTTTTGAAAGGAAGTTATGACTTCCATAGTACATTGGCGCTGCTCGTGGCAACATTTGTGCCTTGCAGCGGCCTTCACAGTATGTACTAGCCACGCGTCTTGGTGAGGTGTACCATAACCAACTGAAGAGCCCATTGGTACACTGGGGCGAAACGCTGGCAACTGTTTTGAGCTAGCCGGACCATTGTATCAAATTTATTTGTGAATTTGTTATGTACATAGCTCAATCGGACAATTTTCCATCCTGTTTCCTACGGGAACAGATATTTCCAATATGGATTAGCAAGGTAAGCTAACATTATTTTTGAAAGGAAGTTATGACTTCCATAGTACATTGGCGCTGCTCGTGGCAACATTTGTGCCTTGCAGCGGCCTTCACAGTATGTACTAGCCACGCGTCTTGGTGAGGTGTACCATAACCAACTGAAGAGCCCATTGGTACACTGGGGCGAAACGCTGGCAACTGTTTTGAGCTAGCCGGACCATTGTATCAAATTTATCTGTGAATTTGTTATGTACATAGCTCAATCGGACAATTTTCCATCCTGTTTCCTACGGGAACAGATATTTCCAATATGGATTAGCAAGGTAAGCTAACATTATTTTTGAAAGGAAGTTATGACTTCCATTGTACATTGGCGCTGCTCGTGGCAACATTTGTGCCTTGCAGCGGCCTTCACAGTATGTACTAGCCACGCGTCTTGGTGAGGTGTACCATAACCAACTGAAGAGCCCATTGGTACACTGGGGCGAAACGCTGGCAACTGTTTTGAGCTAGCCGGACCATTGTATCAAATTTATTTGTGAATTTGTTATGTACATAGCTCAATCGGACAATTTTCCATCCTGTTTCCTACGGGAACAGATATTTCCAATATGGATTAGCAAGGTAAGCTAACATTATTTTTGAAAGGAAGTTATGACTTCCATAGTACATTGGCGCTGCTCATGGCAACATTTGTGCCTTGCAGCGGCCTTCGCAGTATGTACTAGCCACGCGTCTTGGTGAGGTGTACCATAACCAACTGAAGAGCCCATTGGTACACTGGGGCGAAACGCTGGCAACTGTTTTGAGCTAGCCGGACCATTGTATCAAATTTATTTGTGAATTTGTTATGTACATAGCTCAATCGGACAATTTTCCATCCTGTTTCCTACGGGAACAGATATTTCCAATATGGATTAGCAAGGTAAGCTAACATTATTTTTGAAAGGAAGTTATGACTTCCATAGTACATTGGCGCTGCTCGTGGCAACATTTGTGCCTTGCAGCGGCCTTCACAGTATGTACTAGCCACGCGTCTTGGTGAGGTGTACCATAGCCAACTGAAGAGCCCATTGGTACACTGGGGCGAAACGCTGGCAACTGTTTTGAGCTAGCCGGACCATTGTATCAAATTTATTTGTGAATTTGTTATGTACATAGCTCAATCGGACAATTTTCCATCCTGTTTCCTACGGGAACAGATATTTCCAATATGGATTAGCAAGGTAAGCTAACATTATTTTTGAAAAGGATTTATGACTTCCATAGTACATTGGCGCTGCTCGTGGCAACATTTGTGCCTTGCAGCGGCCTTCACAGTATGTACTAGCCACGCGTCTTGGTGAGGTGCACCATAACCAACTGAAGAGCCCATTGGTACACTGGGGCGAAACGCTGGCAACTGTTTTGAGCTAGCCGGACCATTGTATCAAATTTATTTGTGAATTTGTTATGTACATAGCTCAATCGGACAATTTTCCATCCTGTTTCCTACGGGAACAGATATTTCCAATATGGATTAGCAAGGTAAGCTAACATTATTTTTGAAAGGAAGTTATGACTTCCATAGTACATTGGCGCTGCTCGTGGCAACATTCGTGCCTTGCAGCGGCCTTCACAGTATGTACTAGCCACGCGTCTTGGTGAGGTGTACCATAACCAACTGAAGAGCCCATTGGTACACTGGGGCGAAACGCTGGCAACTGTTTTGAGCTAGCCGGACCATTGTATCAAATTTATTTGTGAATTTGTTATGTACATAGCTCAATCGGACAATTTTCCATCCTGTTTCCTACGGGAACAGATATTTCCAATATGGATTAGCAAGGTAAGCTAACATTATTTTTGAAAGGAAGTTATGACTTCCATAGTACATTGGCGCTGCTCGTGGCAACATTTGTGCCTTGCAGCGGCCTTCACAGTATATACTAGCCACGCGTCTTGGTGAGGTGTACCATAACCAACTGAAGAGCCCAATGGTACACTGGGGCGAAACGCTGGCAACTGTTTTGAGCTAGCCGGACCATTGTATCAAATTTATTTGTGAATTTGTTATGTACATAGCTCAATCGGACAATTTTCCATCCTGTTTCCTACGGGAACAGATATTTCCAATATGGATTAGCAAGGTAAGCTAACATTATTTTTGAAAGGAAGTTATGACCTCCATAGTACATTGGCGCTGCTCGTGGCAACATTTGTGCCTTGCAGCGGCCTTCACAGTATGTACTAGCCACGCGTCTTGGTGAGGTGTACCATAACCAACTGAAGAGCCCATTGGTACACTGGGGCGAAACGCTGGCAACTGTTTTGAGCTAGCCGGACCATTGTATCAAATTTATTTGTGAATTTGTTATGTACATAGCTCAATCGGACAATTTTCCATCCTGTTTCCTACGGGAACAGATATTTCCAATATGGATTAGCAAGGTAAGCTAACATTATTTTTGAAAGGAAATTATGACTTCCATAGTACATTGGCGCTGCTCGTGGCAACATTTGTGCCTTGCAGCGGCCTTCACAGTATGTACTAGCCACGCGTCTTGGTGAGGTGTACCATAACCAACTGAAGAGCCCATTGGTACACTGGGGCGAAACGCTGGCAACTGTTTTGAGCTAGCCGGACCATTGTATCAAATTTATTTGTGAATTTGTTATGTACATAGCTCAATCGGACAATTTTCCATCCTGTTTCCTACGGGAACAGATATTTCCAATATGGATTAGCAAGGTAAGCTAACATTATTTTTGAAAGGAAGTTATGACATCCATAGTACATTGGCGCTGCTCGTGGCAACATTTGTGCCTTGCAGCGGCCTTCACAGTATGTACTAGCCACGCGTCTTGGTGAGGTGTACCATAACCAACTGAAGTGCCCATTGGTACACTGGGGCGAAACGCTGGCAACTGTTTTGAGCTAGCCGGACCATTGTATCAAATTTATTTGTGAATTTGTTATGTACATAGCTCAATCGGACAATTTTCCATCCTGTTTCCTACGGGAACAGATATTTCCAATATGGATTAGCAAGGTAAGCTAACATTATTTTTGAAAGGAAGTTATGACTTCCATAGTTCATTGGCGCTGCTCGTGGCAACATTTGTGCCTTGCAGCGGCCTTCACAGTGTGTACTAGCCACGCGTCTTGGTGAGGTGTACCATAACCAACTGAAGAGCCCATTGGTACACTGGGGCGAAACGCTGGCAACTGTTTTGAGCTAGCCGGACCATTGTATCAAATTTATTTGTGAATTTGTTATGTACATTGCTCAATCGGACAATTTTCCATCCTGTTTCCTACGGGAGCAGATATTTCCAATATGGATTAGCAAAGTAAGCTAACATTATTTTTGAAAGGAAGTTATGACTTCCATAGTACATTGGCGCTGCTCGTGGCAACATTTGTGCCTTGCAGCGGCCTTCACAGTATGTACTAGCCTCGCGTCTTGGTGAGGTGTACCATAACCAACTGAAGAGCCCATTGGTACACTGGGGCGAAACGCTGGCAACTGTTTTGAGCTAGCCGGACCATTGTATCAAATTTATTTGTGAATTTGTTATGTACATAGCTCAATCGGACAATTTTCCATCCTGTTTCCTACGGGAACAGATATTTCCAATATGGATTAGCAAGGTAAGCTAACATTATTTTTGAAAGGAAGTTATGACTTCCATAGTACATTGGCGCTGCTCGTGGCAACATTTGTGCCTTGCAGCGGCCTTCACAGTATGTACTAGCCACGCGTCTTGGTGAGGTGTACCATAGCCAACTGAAGAGCCCATTGGTCACTGGGGCGAAACGCTGGCACATTTTTGAGCTAGCCGGACCATTGTATCAAATTTATTTGAGAATTTGTTATGTACATAGCTCAATCGGACAATTTTCCATCCTGTTTCCTAAGGGAACAGATATTTCCAATATGGATTAGCAAGGTAAGCTAACATTATTTTTGAAAAGGATTTATGACTTCCATAGTACATTGGCGCTGCTCGTGGCAACATTTGTGCCTTTCAGCGGCCTTCACAGTATGTACTAGCCTCGCGTCTTGGTGAGGTATACCATAACCAACTGAAGAGCCCATTGGTACACTGGGGCGAAACGCTGGCAACTGTTTTGAGCTAGCCGGACCATTGTATCAAATTTATTTGTGAATTTGTTATGTACATAGCTCAATCGGACAATTTTCCATCCTGTTTCCTACGGGAACAGATATTTCCAATATGGATTAGCAAGGTAAGCTAACATTATTTTTGAAAGGAAGTTATGACTTCCATAGTACATTGGCGCTGCTCGTGGCAACATTTGTGCCTTGCAGCGGCCTTCACAGTATGTACTAGCCACGCGTCTTGGTGAGGTGTACCATAACCAACTGAAGAGCCCATTGGTACACTGGGGCGAAACGCTGGCAACTGTTTTGAGCTAGCCGGACCATTGTATCAAATTTATTTGTGAATTTGTTATGTACATAGCTCAATCGGACAATTTTCCATCCTGTTTCCTACGGGAACAGATATTTCCAATATGGATTAGCAAGGTAAGCTAACATTATTTTTGAAAGGAAGTTATGACTTCCATAGTACATTGGCGCTGCTCGTGGCAACATTCGTGCCTTGCAGCGGCCTTCACAGTATGTACTAGCCACGCGTCTTGGTGAGGTGTACCATAACCAACTGAAGAGCCCATTGGTACACTGGGGCGAAACGCTGGCAACTGTTTTGAGCTAGCCGGACCATTGTATCAAATTTATTTGTGAATTTGTTATGTACATAGCTCAATCGGACAATTTTCCATCCTGTTTCCTACGGGAACAGATATTTCCAATATGGATTAGCAAGGTAAGCTAACATTATTTTTGAAAGGAAGTTATGACTTCCATAGTACATTGGCGCTGCTCGTGGCAACATTTGTGCCTTGCAGCGGCCTTCACAGTATATACTAGCCACGCGTCTTGGTGAGGTGTACCATAACCAACTGAAGAGCCCAATGGTACACTGGGGCGAAACGCTGGCAACTGTTTTGAGCTAGCCGGACCATTGTATCAAATTTATTTGTGAATTTGTTATGTACATAGCTCAATCGGACAATTTTCCATCCTGTTTCCTACGGGAACAGATATTTCCAATATGGATTAGCAAGGTAAGCTAACATTATTTTTGAAAGGAAGTTATGACTTCCATAGTACATTGGCGCTGCTCGTGGCAACATTTGTGCCTTGCAGCGGCCTTCACAGTGTGTACTAGCCACGCGTCTTGGTGAGGTGTACCATAACCAACTGAAGAGCCCATTGGTACACTGGGGCGAAACGCTGGCAACTGTTTTGAGCTAGCCGGACCATTGTATCAAATTTATTTGTGAATTTGTTATGTACATTGCTCAATCGGACAATTTTCCATCCTGTTTCCTACGGGAGCAGATATTTCCAATATGGATTAGCAAAGTAAGCTAACATTATTTTTTAAAGGAAGTTATGACTTCCATAGTACATTGGCGCTGCTCGTGGCAACATTTGTGACTTGCAGCGGCCTTCACAGTATGTACTAGCCTCGCGTCTTGGTGAGGTGTACCATAACCAACTGAAGAGCCCATTGGTACACTGGGGCGAAACGCTGGCAACTGTTTTGAGCTAGCCGGACCATTGTATCAAATTTATTTGTGAATTTGTTATGTACATAGCTCAATCGGAATATTTTCCATCCTGTTTCCTACGGGAACAGATATTTCCAATATGGATTAGCAAGGTAAGCTAACATTATTTTTGAAAGGAAGTTATGACTTCCATAGTACATTGGCGCTGCTCGTGGCAACATTTGTGCCTTGCAGCGGCCTTCACAGTATGTACTAGCCACGCGTCTTGGTGAGGTGTACCATAGCCAACTGAAGAGCCCATTGGTCACTGGGGCGAAACGCTGGCAACTGTTTTGAGCTAGCCGGACCATTGTATCAAATTTATTTGTGAATTTGTTATGTACATAGCTCAATCGGACAATTTTCCATCCTGTTTCCTAAGGGAACAGATATTTCCAATATGGATTAGCAAGGTAAGCTAACATTATTTTTGAAAAGGATTTATGACTTCCATAGTACATTGGCGCTGCTCGTGGCAACATTTGTGCCTTTCAGCGGCCTTCACAGTATGTACTAGCCACGCGTCTTGGTGAGGTATACCATAACCAACTGAAGAGCCCATTGGTACACTGGGGCGAAACGCTGGCAACTGTTTTGAGCTAGCCGGACCATTGTATCAAATTTATTTGTGAATTTGTTATGTACATAGCTCAATCGGACAATTTTCCATCCTGTTTCCTACGGGAACAGATATTTCCAATATGGATTAGCAAGGTAAGCTAACATTATTTTTGAAAGGAAGTTATGACTTCCATAGTACATTGGCGCTGCTCGTGGCAACATTTGTGCCTTGCAGCGGCCTTCACAGTATGTACTAGCCACGCGTCTTGGTGAGGTGTACCATAACCAACTGAAGAGCCCATTGGTACACTGGGGCGAAACGCTGGCAACTGTTTTGAGCTAGCCGGACCATTGTATCAAATTTATTTGTGAATTTGTTATGTACATAGCTCAATCGGACAATTTTCCATCCTGTTTCCTACGGGAACAGATATTTCCAATATGGATTAGCAAGGTAAGCTAACATTATTTTTGAAAGGAAGTTATGACTTCCATAGTACATTGGCGCTGCTCATGGCAACATTTGTGCCTTGCAGCGGCCTTCACAGTATGTACTAGCCACGCGTCTTGGTGAGGTGTACCATAGCCAACTGAAGAGCCCATTGGTACACTGGGGCGAAACGCTGGCAACTGTTTTGAGCTAGCCGGACCATTGTATCAAATTTATTTGTGAATTTGTTATGTACATAGCTCAATCGGACAATTTTCCATCCTGTTTCCTACGGGAACAGATATTTCCAATATGGATTAGCAAGGTAAGCTAACATTATTTTTGAAAGGAAGTTATGACTTCCATAGTACATTGGCGCTGCTCGTGGCAACATTTGTGCCTTGCAGCGGCCTTCACAGTGTGTACTAGCCACGCGTCTTGGAGAGGTGTACCATAACCAACTGAAGAGCCCATTGGTACACTGGGGCGAAACGCTGGCAACTGTTTTGAGCTAGCCGGACCCTTGTATCAAATTTATTTGTGAATTTGTTATGTACATTGCTCAATCGGACAATTTTCCATCCTGTTTCCTAAGGGAACAGATATTTCCAATATGGATTAGCAAGGAAAGCTAACATTATTTTTGAAACGGATTTATGACTTCCATAGTACATTGGCGCTGCTCGTGGCAACATTTGTGCCTTTCAGCGGCCTTCACAGTATGTACTAGCCACGCGTCTTGGTGAGGTATACCATAACCAACTGAAGAGCCCATTGGTACACTGGGGCGAAACGCTGGCAACTGTTTTGAGCTAGCCGGACCATTGTATCAAATTTATTTGTGAATTTGTTATGTACATAGCTCAATCGGACAATTTTCCATCCTGTTTCCTACGGGAACAGATATTTCCAATATGGATTAGCAAGGTAAGCTAACATTATTTTTGAAAGGAAGTTATGACTTCCTTAGTACATTGGCGCAGCTCGTGGCAACATTTGTGCCTTGCAGCGGCCTTCACAGTATGTACTAGCCACGCGTCTTGGTGAGGTGTACCATAACCAACTGAAGAGCCCATTGGTACACTGGGGCGAAACGCTGGCAACTGTTTTGAGCTAGCCGGACCATTGTATCAAATTTATTTGTGAATTTGTTATGTACATAGCTCAATCGGACAATTTTCCATCCTGTTTCCTACGGGAACAGATATTTCCAATATGGATTAGCAAGGTAAGCTAACATTATTTTTGAAAGGAAGTTATGACTTCCATAGTACATTGGCGCTGCTCGTGGCAACATTTGTGCCTAGCAGCGGCCTTCACAGTATGTACTAGCCACGCGTCTTGGTGAGGTGTACCATAACCAACTGAAGAGCCCATTGGTACACTGGGGCGAAACGCTGGCAACTGTTTTGAGCTAGCCGGACCATTGTATCAAATTTATTTGTGAATTTGTTATGTACATAGCTCAATCGGACAATTTTCCATCCTGTTTCCTACGGGAACAGATATTTCCAATATGGATTAGCAAGGTAAGCTAACATTATTTTTGAAAAGGATTTATGACTTCCATAGTACATTGGCGCTGCTCGTGGCAACATTTGTGCCTTGCAGCGGCCTTCACAGTATGTACTAGCCACGCGTCTTGGTGAGGTATACCATAACCAACTGAAGAGCCCATTGGTACACTGGGGCGAAACGCTGGCAACTGTTTTGAGCTAGCCGGACCATTGTATCAAATTTATTTGTGAATTTGTTATGTACATAGCTCAATCGGACAATTTTCCATCCTGTTTCCTACGGGAGCAGATATTTCCAATATGGATTAGCAAGGTAAGCTAACATTATTTTTGAAAGGAAGTTATGACTTCCTTAGTACATTGGCGCTGCTCGTGGCAACATTTGTGCCTTGCAGCGGCCTTCACAGTATGTACTAGCCACGTGTCTTGGTTAGGGGTACCATAACCAACTGAAGAGCCCATTGGTACACTGGGGCGAAACGCTGGCAACTGTTTTGAGCTAGCCGGACCATTGTATCAAATTTATTTGTGAATTTGTTATGTACATAGCTCAATCGGACAATTTTCCATCCTGTTTCCTACGGGAACAGATATTTCCAATATGGATTAGCAAGGTAAGCTAACATTATTTTTGAAAGGAAGTTATGACTTCCATAGTACATTGGCGCTGCTCATGGCAACATTTGTGCCTTGCAGCGGCCTTCACAGTATGTACTAGCCACGCGTCTTGGTGAGGTGTACCATAACCAACTGAAGAGCCCATTGGTACACTGGGGCGAAACGCTGGCAACTGTTTTGAGCTAGCCGGACCATTGTATCAAATTTATTTGTGAATTTGTTATGTACATAGCTCAATCGGACAATTTTCCATCCTGTTTCCTACGGGAACAGATATTTCCAATATGGATTAGCAAGGTAAGCTAACATTATTTTTGAAAGGAAGTTATGACTTCCATAGTACATTGGCGCTGCTCGTGGCAACATTTGTGCCTTGCAGCGGCCTTCACAGTGTGTACTAGCCACGCGTCTTGGAGAGGTGTACCATAACCAACTGAAGAGCCCATTGGTACACTGGGGCGAAACGCTGGCAACTGTTTTGAGCTAGCCGGACCATTGTATCAAATTTATTTGTGAATTTGTTATGTACATTGCTCAATCGGACAATTTTCCATCCTGTTTCCTACGGGAGCAGATATTTCCAATATGGATTAGCAATGTAAGCTAACATTATTTTTGAAAGGAAGTTATGACTTCCATAGTACATTGGCGCTGCTCGTGGCAACATTTGTGCCTTGCAGCGGCCTTCACAGTATGTACTAGCCTCGCGTCTTGGTGAGGTGTACCATAACCAACTGAAGAGCCCATTGGTACACTGGGGCGAAACGCTGGCAACTGTTTTGAGCTAGCCGGACCATTGTATCAAATTTATTTGTGAATTTGTTATGTACATAGCTCAATCGGACAATTTTCCATCCTGTTTCCTACGGGAACAGATATTTCCAATATGGATTAGCAAGGTAAGCTAACATTATTTTTGAAAGGAAGTTATGACTTCCATAGTACATTGGCGCTGCTCGTGGCAACATTTGTGCCTTGCAGCGGCCTTCACAGTATGTACTAGCCACGCGTCTTGGTGAGGTGTACCATAGCCAACTGAAGAGCCCATTGGTACACTGGGGCGAAACGCTGGCAACTGTTTTGAGCTAGCCGGACCATTGTATCAAATTTATTTGTGAATTTGTTATGTACATAGCTCAATCGGACAATTTTCCATCCTGTTTCCTAAGGGAACAGATATTTCCAATATGGATTAGCAAGGAAAGCTAACATTATTTTTGAAACGGATTTATGACTTCCATAGTACATTGGCGCTGCTCGTGGCAACATTTGTGCCTTTCAGCGGCCTTCACAGTATGTACTAGCCACGCGTCTTGGTGAGGTATACCATAACCAACTGAAGAGCCCATTGGTACACTGGGGCGAAACGCTGGCAACTGTTTTGAGCTAGCCGGACCATTGTATCAAATTTATTTGTGAATTTGTTATGTACATAGCTCAATCGGACAATTTTCCATCCTGTTTCCTACGGGAACAGATATTTCCAATATGGATTAGCAAGGTAAGCTAACATTATTTTTGAAAGGAAGTTATGACTTCCTTAGTACATTGGCGCAGCTCGTGGCAACATTTGTGCCTTGCAGCGGCCTTCACAGTATGTACTAGCCACGCGTCTTGGTGAGGTGTACCATAACCAACTGAAGAGCCCATTGGTACACTGGGGCGAAACGCTGGCAACTGTTTTGAGCTAGCCGGACCATTGTATCAAATTTATTTGTGAATTTGTTATGTACATAGCTCAATCGGACAATTTTCCATCCTGTTTCCTACGGGAACAGATATTTCCAATATGGATTAGCAAGGTAAGCTAACATTATTTTTGAAAGGAAGTTATGACTTCCATAGTACATTGGCGCTGCTCATGGCAACATTTGTGCCTTGCAGCGGCCTTCACAGTATGTACTAGCCACGCGTCTTGGTGAGGTGTACCAAAGCCAACTGAAGAGCCCATTGGTACACTGGGGCGAAACGCTGGCAACTGTTTTGAGCTAGCCGGACCATTGTATCAAATTTATTTGTGAATTTGTTATGTACATAGCTCAATCGGACAATTTTCCATCCTGTTTCCTACGGGAACAGATATTTCCAATATGGATTAGCAAGGTAAGCTAACATTATTTTTGAAAAGGATTTATGACTTCCATAGTACATTGGCGCTGCTCGTGGCAACATTTGTGCCTTGCAGCGGCCTTCACAGTATGTACTAGCCACGCGTCTTGGTGAGGTATACCATAACCAACTGAAGAGCCCATTGGTACACTGGGGCGAAACGCTGGCAACTGTTTTGAGCTAGCCGGACCATTGTATCAAATTTATTTGTGAATTTGTTATGTACATAGCTCAATCGGACAATTTTCCATCCTGTTTCCTACGGGAGCAGATATTTCCAATATGGATTAGCAAGGTAAGCTAACATTATTTTTGAAAGGAAGTTATGACTTCCTTAGTACATTGGCGCTGCTCGTGGCAACATTTGTGCCTTGCAGCGGCCTTCACAGTATGTACTAGCCACGCGTCTTGGTTAGGGGTACCATAACCAACTGAAGAGCCCATTGGTACACTGGGGCGAAACGCTGGCAACTGTTTTGAGCTAGCCGGACCATTGTATCAAATTTATTTGTGAATTTGTTATGTAAATAGGTCAATCGGACAATTTTCCATCCTGTTTCCTACGGGAACAGATATTTCCAATATGGATTAGCAAGGTAAGCTAACATTATTTTTGAAAGGAAGTTATGACTTCCATAGTACATTGGCGCTGCTCGTGGCAACATTTGTGCCTTGCAGCGGCCTTCACAGTATGTACTAGCCACGCGTCTTGGTGAGGTGTACCATAACCAACTGAAGAGCCCATTGGTACACTGGGGCGAAACGCTGGCAACTGTTTTGAGCTAGCCGGACCATTGTATCAAATTTATTTGTGAATTTGTTATGTACATAGCTCAATCGGACAATTTTCCATCCTGTTTCCTACGGGAACAGATATTTCCAATATGGATTAGCAAGGTAAGCTAACATTATTTTTGAAAGGAAGTTATGACTTCCATAGTACATTGGCGCTGCTCATGGCAACATTTGTGCCTTGCAGCGGCCTTCACAGTATGTACTAGCCACGCGTCTTGGTGAGGTGTACCATAGCCAACTGAAGAGCCCATTGGTACACTGGGGCGAAACGCTGGCAACTGTTTTGAGCTAGCCGGACCATTGTATCAAATTTATTTATGAATTTGTTATGTACATAGCTCAATCGGACAATTTTCCATCCTGTTTCCTACGGGAACAGATATTTCCAATATGGATTAGCAAGGTAAGCTAACATTATTTTTGAAAAGGATTTATGACTTCCATAGTACATTGGCGCTGCTCGTGGCAACATTTGTGCCTTGCAGCGGCCTTCACAGTATGTACTAGCCACGCGTCTTGGTGAGGTATACCATAACCAACTGAAGAGCCCATTGGTACACTGGGGCGAAACGCTGGCAACTGTTTTGAGCTAGCCGGACCATTGTATCAAATTTATTTGTGAATTTGTTATGTACATAGCTCAATCGGGCAATTTTCCAACCTGTTTCCTACGGGAGCAGATATTTCCAATATGGATTAGCAAGGTAAGCTAACATTATTTTTGAAAGGAAGTTATGACTTCCATAGTACATTGGCGCTGCTCGTGGCAACATTTGTGCCTTGCAGCGGCCTTCACAGTATGTACTAGCCACGCGTCTTGGTGAGGTGTACCATAACCAACTGAAGAGCCCATTGGTACACTGGGGCGAAACGCTGGCAACTGTTTTGAGCTAGCCGGACCATTGTATCAAATTTATTTGTGAATTTGTTATGTACATAGCTCAATCGGACAATTTTCCATCCTGTTTCCTACGGGAAAAGATATTTCCAATATGGATTAGCAAGGTAAGCGAACATTATTTTTGAAAGGAAGTTATGACTTCCATAGTACATTGGCGCTGCTCGTGGCAACATTTGTGCCTTGCAGCGGCCTTCACAGTATGTACTAGCCACGCGTCTTGGTGAGGTGTACCATAACCATCTGAAGAGTCCATTGGTACACTGGGGCGAAACGCTGGTAACTGTTTTGAGCTAGCCGGACCATTGTATCAAATTTATTTGTGAATTTGTTATGTACATAGCTCAATCGGACAATTTTCCATCCTGTTTTCTACGGGAACAGATATTTCCAATATGGATTAGCAAGGTAAGCTAACATTATTTTTGAAAGGAAGTTATGACTTCCATAGTACATTGGCGCTGCTCATGGCAACATTTGTGCCTTGAAGCGGCCTTCACAGTATGTACTAGCCACGCGTCTTGGTGAGGTGTACCATAGCCAACTGAAGAGCCCATTGGTACACTGGGGCGAAACGCTGGCAACTGTTTTGAGCTAGCCGGACCATTGTATCAAATTTATTTGTGAATTTGTTATGTACATAGCTCAATCGGACAATTTTCCATCCTGTTTCCTACGGGAACAGATATTTCCAATATGGATTAGCAAGGTAAGCTAACATTATTTTTGAAAGGAAGTTATGACTTCCATAGTACATTGGCGCTGCTCGTGGCAACATTTGTGCCTTGCAGCGGCCTTCACAGTATGTACTAGCCACGCGTCTTGGTGAGGTGTACCATAGCCAACTGAAGAGCCCATTGGTACACTGGGGCGAAACGCTGGAAACTGTTTTGAGCTAGCCGGACCATTGTATCAAATTTATTTGTGAATTTGTTATGTACATAGCTCAATCGGACAATTTTCCATCCTGTTTCCTAAGGGAACAGATATTTCCAATATGGATTAGCAAGGTAAGCTAACATTATTTTTGAAAAGGATTTATGACTTCCATAGTACATTGGCGCTGCTCGTGGCAACATTTGTGCCTTTCAGCGGCCTTCACAGTATGTACTAGCCACGCGTCTTGGTGAGGTATACCATAACCAACTGAAGAGCCCATTGGTACACTGGGGCGAAACGCTGGCAACTGTTTTGAGCTAGCCGGACCATTGTATCAAATTTATTTGTGAATTTGTTATGTACATAGCTCAATCGGACAATTTTCCATCCTGTTTCCTACGGGAACAGATATTTCCAATATGGATTAGCAAGGTAAGCTAACATTATTTTTGAAAGGAAGTTATGACTTCCTTAGTACATTGGCGCAGCTCGTGGCAACATTTGTGCCTTGCAGCGGCCTTCACAGTATGTACTAGCCACGCGTCTTGGTTAGGGGTACCATAACCAACTGAAGAGCCCATTGGTACACTGGGGCGAAACGCTGGCAACTGTTTTGAGCTAGCCGGACCATTGTATCAAATTTATTTGTGAATTTGTTATGTACATAGCTCAATCGGACAATTTTCCATCCTGTTTCCTACGGGAACAGATATTTCCAATATGGATTAGCAAGGTAAGCTAACATTATTTTTGAAAGGAAGTTATGACTTCCATAGTACATTGGCGCTGCTCGTGGCAACATTTGTGCCTTGCAGCGGCCTTCACAGTATGTACTAGCCACGCGTCTTGGTGAGGTGTACCATAACCAACTGAAGAGCCCATTGGTACACTGGGGCGAAACGCTGGCAACTGTTTTGAGCTAGCCGGACCATTGTATCAAATTTATTTGTGAATTTGTTATGTACATAGCTCAATCGGACAATTTTCCATCCTGTTTCCTACGGGAACAGATATTTCCAATATGGATTAGCAAGGTAAGCTAACATTATTTTTGAAAGGAAGTTATGACTTCCATAGTACATTGGCGCTGCTCGTGGCAACATTTGTGCCTTGCAGCGGCCTTCACAGTATGTACTAGCCACGCGTCTTGGTGAGGTGTACCATAACCAACTGAAGAGCCCATTGGTACACTGGGGCGAAACGCTGGCAACTGTTTTGAGCTAGCCGGACCATTGTATCAAATTTATTTGTGAATTTGTTATGTACATAGCTCAATCGGACAATTTTCCATCCTGTTTCCTACGGGAACAGATATTTCCAATATGGATTAGCAAGGTAAGCTAACATTATTTTTGAAAAGGATTTATGACTTCCATAGTACATTGGCGCTGCTCGTGGCAACATTTGTGCCTTGCAGCGGCCTTCACAGTATGTACTAGCCACGCGTCTTGGTGAGGTATACCATAACCAACTGAAGAGCCCATTGGTACACTGGGGCGAAACGCTGGCAACTGTTTTGAGCTAGCCGGACCATTGTATCAAATTTATTTGTGAATTTGTTATGTACATAGCTCAATCGGACAATTTTCCATCCTGTTTCCTACGGGAGCAGATATTTCCAATATGGATTAGCAAGGTAAGCTAACATTATTTTTGAAAGGAAGTTATGACTTCCTTAGTACATTGGCGCTGCTCGTGGCAACATTTGTGCCTTGCAGCGGCCTTCACAGTATGTACTAGCCACGCGTCTTGGTTAGGGGTACCATAACCAACTGAAGAGCCCATTGGTACACTGGGGCGAAACGCTGGCAACTGTTTTGAGCTAGCCGGACCATTGTATCAAATTTATTTGTGAATTTGTTATGTACATAGGTCAATCGGACAATTTTCCATCCTGTTTCCTACGGGAACAGATATTTCCAATATGGATTAGCAAGGTAAGCTAACATTATTTTTGAAAGGAAGTTATGACTTCCATAGTACATTGGCGCTGCTCGTGGCAACATTTGTGCCTTGCAGCGGCCTTCACAGTATGTACTAGCCACGCGTCTTGGTGAGGTGTACCATAACCAACTGAAGAGCCCATTGGTACACTGGGGCGAAACGCTGGCAACTGTTTTGAGCTAGCCGGACCATTGTATCAAATTTATTTGTGAATTTGTTATGTACATAGCTCAATCGGACAATTTTCCATCCTGTTTCCTACGGGAACAGATATTTCCAATATGGATTAGCAAGGTAAGCTAACATTATTTTTGAAAGGAAGTTATGACTTCCATAGTACATTGGCGCTGCTCATGGCAACATTTGTGCCTTGCAGCGGCCTTCACAGTATGTACTAGCCACGCGTCTTGGTGAGGTGTACCATAACCAACTGAAGAGCCCATTGGTACACTGGGGCGAAACGCTGGCAACTGTTTTGAGCTAGCCGGACCATTGTATCAAATTTATTTGTGAATTTGTTATGTACATAGCTCAATCGGACAATTTTCCATCCTGTTTCCTACGGGAACAGATATTTCCAATATGGATTAGCAAGGTAAGCTAACATTATTTTTGAAAGGAAGTTATGACTTCCATAGTACATTGGCGCTGCTCGTGGCAACATTTGTGCCTTGCAGCGGCCTTCACAGTATGTACTAGCCACGCGTCTTGGTGAGGTGTACCATAGCCAACTGAAGAGCCCATTGGTACACTGGGGCGAAACGCTGGCAACTGTTTTGAGCTAGCCGGACCATTGTATCAAATTTATTTGTGAATTTGTTATGTACATAGCTCAATCGGACAATTTTCCATCCTGTTTCCTACGGGAACAGATATTTCCAATATGGATTAGCAAGGTAAGCTAACATTATTTTTGAAAAGGATTTATGACTTCCATAGTACATTGGCGCTGCTCGTGGCAACATTTGTGCCTTGCAGCGGCCTTCACAGTATGTACTAGCCACGCGTCTTGGTGAGGTATACCATAACCAACTGAAGAGCCCATTGGTACACTGGGGCGAAACGCTGGCAACTGTTTTGAGCTAGCCGGACAATTGTATCAAATTTATTTGTGAATTTGTTATGTACATAGCTCAATCGGACAATTTTCCATCCTGTTTCCTACGGGAACAGATATTTCCAATATGGATTAGCAAGGTAAGCTAACATTATTTTTGAAAGGAAGTTATGACTTCCTTAGTACATTGGCGCAGCTCGTGGCAACATTTGTGCCTTGCAGCGGCCTTCACAGTATGTACTAGCCACGCGTCTTGGTGAGGTGTACCATAACCAACTGAAGAGCCCATTGGTACACTGGGGCGAAACGCTGGCAACTGTTTTGAGCTAGCCGGACCATTGTATCAAATTTATTTGTGAATTTGTTATGTACATAGCTCAATCGGACAATTTTCCATCCTGTTTCCTACGGGAACAGATATTTCCAATATGGATTAGCAAGGTAAGCTAACATTATTTTTGAAAAGGATTTATGACTTCCATAGTACATTGGCGCTGCTCGTGGCAACATTTGTGCCTTGCAGCGGCCTTCACAGTATGTACTAGCCACGCGTCTTGGTGAGGTATACCATAACCAACTGAAGAGCCCATTGGTACACTGGGGCGAAACGCTGGCAACTGTTTTGAGCTAGCCGGACCATTGTATCAAATTTATTTGTGAATTTGTTATGTACATAGCTCAATCGGACAATTTTCCATCCTGTTTCCTACGGGAGCAGATATTTCCAATATGGATTAGCAAGGTAAGCTAACATTATTTTTGAAAGGAAGTTATGACTTCCTTAGTACATTGGCGCTGCTCGTGGCAACATTTGTGCCTTGCAGCGGCCTTCACAGTATGTACTAGCCACGCGTCTTGGTTAGGGGTACCATAACCAACTGAAGAGCCCATTGGTACACTGGGGCGAAACGCTGGCAACTGTTTTGAGCTAGCCGGACCATTGTATCAAATTTATTTGTGAATTTGTTATGTAAATAGGTCAATCGGACAATTTTCCATCCTGTTTCCTACGGGAACAGATATTTCCAATATGGATTAGCAAGGTAAGCTAACATTATTTTTGAAAGGAAGTTATGACTTCCATAGTACATTGGCGCTGCTCGTGGCAACATTTGTGCCTTGCAGCGGCCTTCACAGTATGTACTAGCCACGCGTCTTGGTGAGGTGTACCATAACCAACTGAAGAGCCCATTGGTACACTGGGGCGAAACGCTGGCAACTGTTTTGAGCTAGCCGGACCATTGTATCAAATTTATTTGTGAATTTGTTATGTACATAGCTCAATCGGACAATTTTCCATCCTGTTTCCTACGGGAACAGATATTTCCAATATGGATTAGCAAGGTAAGCTAACATTATTTTTGAAAGGAAGTTATGACTTCCATAGTACATTGGCGCTGCTCATGGCAACATTTGTGCCTTGCAGCGGCCTTCACAGTATGTACTAGCCACGCGTCTTGGTGAGGTGTACCATAGCCAACTGAAGAGCCCATTGGTACACTGGGGCGAAACGCTGGCAACTGTTTTGAGCTAGCCGGACCATTGTATCAAATTTATTTGTGAATTTGTTATGTACATAGCTCAATCGGACAATTTTCCATCCTGTTTCCTACGGGAACAGATATTTCCAATATGGATTAGCAAGGTAAGCTAACATTATTTTTGAAAAGGATTTATGACTTCCATAGTACATTGGCGCTGCTCGTGGCAACATTTGTGCCTTGCAGCGGCCTTCACAGTATGTACTAGCCACGCGTCTTGGTGAGGTATACCATAACCAACTGAAGAGCCCATTGGTACACTGGGGCGAAACGCTGGCAACTGTTTTGAGCTAGCCGGACCATTGTATCAAATTTATTTGTGAATTTGTTATGTACATAGCTCAATCGGGCAATTTTCCAACCTGTTTCCTACGGGAGCAGATATTTCCAATATGGATTAGCAAGGTAAGCTAACATTATTTTTGAAAGGAAGTTATGACTTCCATAGTACATTGGCGCTGCTCGTGGCAACATTTGTGCCTTGCAGCGGCCTTCACAGTATGTACTAGCCACGCGTCTTGGTGAGGTGTACCATAACCAACTGAAGAGCCCATTGGTACACTGGGGCGAAACGCTGGCAACTGTTTTGAGCTAGCCGGACCATTGTATCAAATTTATTTGTGAATTTGTTATGTACATAGCTCAATCGGACAATTTTCCATCCTGTTTCCTACGGGAAAAGATATTTCCAATATGGATTAGCAAGGTAAGCGAACATTATTTTTGAAAGGAAGTTATGACTTCCATAGTACATTGGCGCTGCTCGTGGCAACATTTGTGCCTTGCAGCGGCCTTCACAGTATGTACTAGCCACGCGTCTTGGTGAGGTGTACCATAACCATCTGAAGAGTCCATTGGTACACTGGGGCGAAACGCTGGCAACTGTTTTGAGCTAGCCGGACCATTGTATCAAATTTATTTGTGAATTTGTTATGTACATAGCTCAATCGGACAATTTTCCATCCTGTTTTCTACGGGAACAGATATTTCCAATATGGATTAGCAAGGTAAGCTAACATTATTTTTGAAAGGAAGTTATGACTTCCATAGTACATTGGCGCTGCTCATGGCAACATTTGTGCCTTGAAGCGGCCTTCACAGTATGTACTAGCCACGCGTCTTGGTGAGGTGTACCATAGCCAACTGAAGAGCCCATTGGTACACTGGGGCGAAACGCTGGCAACTGTTTTGAGCTAGCCGGACCATTGTATCAAATTTATTTGTGAATTTGTTATGTACATAGCTCAATCGGACAATTTTCCATCCTGTTTCCTACGGGAACAGATATTTCCAATATGGATTAGCAAGGTAAGCTAACATTATTTTTGAAAGGAAGTTATGACTTCCATAGTACATTGGCGCTGCTCGTGGCAACATTTGTGCCTTGCAGCGGCCTTCACAGTATGTACTAGCCACGCGTCTTGGTGAGGTGTACCATAGCCAACTGAAGAGCCCATTGGTACACTGGGGCGAAACGCTGGCAACTGTTTTGAGCTAGCCGGACCATTGTATCAAATTTATTTGTGAATTTGTTATGTACATAGCTCAATCGGACAATTTTCCAGCCTGTTTCCTAAGGGAACAGATATTTCCAATATGGATTAGCAAGGTAAGCTAACATTATTTTTGAAAAGGATTTATGACTTCCATAGTACATTGGCGCTGCTCGTGGCAACATTTGTGCCTTTCAGCGGCCTTCACAGTATGTACTAGCCACGCGTCTTGGTGAGGTATACCATAACCAACTGAAGAGCCCATTGGTACACTGGGGCGAAACGCTGGCAACTGTTTTGAGCTAGCCGGACCATTGTATCAAATTTATTTGTGAATTTGTTATGTACATAGCTCAATCGGACAATTTTCCATCCTGTTTCCTACGGGAACAGATATTTCCAATATGGATTAGCAAGGTAAGCTAACATTATTTTTGAAAGGAAGTTATGACTTCCTTAGTACATTGGCGCAGCTCGTGGCAACATTTGTGCCTTGCAGCGGCCTTCACAGTATGTACTAGCCACGCGTCTTGGTTAGGGGTACCATAACCAACTGAAGAGCCCATTGGTACACTGGGGCGAAACGCTGGCAACTGTTTTGAGCTAGCCGGACCATTGTATCAAATTTATTTGTGAATTTGTTATGTACATAGCTCAATCGGACAATTTTCCATCCTGTTTCCTACGGGAACAGATATTTCCAATATGGATTAGCAAGGTAAGCTAACATTATTTTTGAAAGGAAGTTATGACTTCCATAGTACATTGGCGCTGCTCGTGGCAACATTTGTGCCTTGCAGCGGCCTTCACAGTATGTACTAGCCACGCGTCTTGGTGAGGTGTACCATAACCAACTGAAGAGCCCATTGGTACACTGGGGCGAAACGCTGGCAACTGTTTTGAGCTAGCCGGACCATTGTATCAAATTTATTTGTGAATTTGTTATGTACATAGCTCAATCGGACAATTTTCCATCCTGTTTCCTACGGGAACAGATATTTCCAATATGGATTAGCAAGGTAAGCTAACATTATTTTTGAAAGGAAGTTATGACTTCCATAGTACATTGGCGCTGCTCATGGCAACATTTGTGCCTTGCAGCGGCCTTCACAGTATGTACTAGCCACGCGTCTTGGTGAGGTGTACCACAGCCAACTGAAGAGCCCATTGGTATACTGGGGCGAAACGCTGGCAACTGTTTTGAGCTAGCCGGACCATTGTATCAAATTTATTTGTGAATTTGTTATGTACATAGCTCAATCGGACAATTTTCCATCCTGTTTCCTACGGGAACAGATATTTCCAATATGGATTAGCAAGGTAAGCTAACATTATTTTTGAAAAGGATTTATGACTTCCATAGTACATTGGCGCTGCTCGTGGCAACATTTGTGCCTTGCAGCGGCCTTCACAGTATGTACTAGCCACGCGTCTTGGTGAGGTATACCATAACCAACTGAAGAGCCCATTGGTACACTGGGGCGAAACGCTGGCAACTGTTTTGAGCTAGCCGGACCATTGTATCAAATTTATTTGTGAATTTGTTATGTACATAGCTCAATCGGACAATTTTCCATCCTGTTTCCTACGGGAGCAGATATTTCCAATATGGATTAGCAAGGTAAGCTAACATTATTTTTGAAAGGAAGTTATGACTTCCTTAGTACATTGGCGCTGCTCGTGGCAACATTTGTGCCTTGCAGCGGCCTTCACAGTATGTACTAGCCACGCGTCTTGGTTAGGGGTACCATAACCAACTGAAGAGCCCATTGGTACACTGGGGCGAAACGCTGGCAACTGTTTTGAGCTAGCCGGACCATTGTATCAAATTTATTTGTGAATTTGTTATGTACATAGGTCAATCGGACAATTTTCCATCCTGTTTCCTACGGGAACAGATATTTCCAATATGGATTAGCAAGGTAAGCTAACATTATTTTTGAAAGGAAGTTATGACTTCCATAGTACATTGGCGCTGCTCGTGGCAACATTTGTGCCTTGCAGCGGCCTTCACAGTATGTACTAGCCACGCGTCTTGGTGAGGTGTACCATAACCAACTGAAGAGCCCATTGGTACACTGGGGCGAAACGCTGGCAACTGTTTTGAGCTAGCCGGACCATTGTATCAAATTTATTTGTGAATTTGTTATGTACATAGCTCAATCGGACAATTTTCCATCCTGTTTCCTACGGGAACAGATATTTCCAATATGGATTAGCAAGGTAAGCTAACATTATTTTTGAAAGGAAGTTATGACTTCCATAGTACATTGGCGCTGCTCATGGCAACATTTGTGCCTTGCAGCGGCCTTCACAGTATGTACTAGCCACGCGTCTTGGTGAGGTGTACCATAACCAACTGAAGAGCCCATTGGTACACTGGGGCGAAACGCTGGCAACTGTTTTGAGCTAGCCGGACCATTGTATCAAATTTATTTGTGAATTTGTTATGTACATAGCTCAATCGGACAATTTTCCATCCTGTTTCCTACGTGAACAGATATTTCCAATATGGATTAGCAAGGTAAGCTAACATTATTTTTGAAAGGAAGTTATGACTTCCATAGTACATTGGCGCTGCTCGTGGCAACATTTGTGCCTTGCAGCGGCCTTCACAGTATGTACTAGCCACGCGTCTTGGTGAGGTGTACCATAGCCAACTGAAGAGCCCATTGGTACACTGGGGCGAAACGCTGGCAACTGTTTTGAGCTAGCCGGACCATTGTATCAAATTTATTTGTGAATTTGTTATGTACATAGCTCAATCGGACAATTTTCCATCCTGTTTCCTACGGGAACAGATATTTCCAATATGGATTAGCAAGGTAAGCTAACATTATTTTTGAAAAGGATTTATGACTTCCATAGTACATTGGCGCTGCTCGTGGCAACATTTGTGCCTTGCAGCGGCCTTCACAGTATGTACTAGCCACGCGTCTTGGTGAGGTATACCATAACCAACTGAAGAGCCCATTGGTACACTGGGGCGAAACGCTGGCAACTGTTTTGAGCTAGCCGGACAATTGTATCAAATTTATTTGTGAATTTGTTATGTACATAGCTCAATCGGACAATATTCCAACCTGTTTCCTACGGGAGCAGATATTTCCAATATGGATTAGCAAGGTAAGCTAACATTATTTTTGAAAGGAAGTTATGACTTCCATAGTACATTGGCGCTGCTCGTGGCAACATTTGTGCCTTGCAGCGGCCTTCACAGTATGTACTAGCCACGCGTCTTGGTGAGGTGTACCATAACCAACTGAAGAGCCCATTGGTACACTGGGGCGAAACGCTGGCAACTGTTTTGAGCTAGCCGGACCATTGTATCAAATTTATTTGTGAATTTGTTATGTACATAGCTCAATCGGACAATTTTCCATCCTGTTTCCTACGGGAAAAGATATTTCCAATATGGATTAGCAAGGTAAGCGAACATTATTTTTGAAAGGAAGTTATGACTTCCATAGTACATTGGCGCTGCTCGTGGCAACATTTGTGCCTTGCAGCGGCCTTCACAGTATGTACTAGCCACGCGTCTTGGTGAGGTGTACCATAACCATCTGAAGAGTCCATTGGTACACTGGGGCGAAACGCTGGCAACTGTTTTGAGCTAGCCGGACCATTGTATCAAATTTATTTGTGAATTTGTTATGTACATAGCTCAATCGGACAATTTTCCATCCTGTTTTCTACGGGAACAGATATTTCCAATATGGATTAGCAAGGTAAGCTAACATTATTTTTGAAAGGAAGTTATGACTTCCATAGTACATTGGCGCTGCTCATGGCAACATTTGTGCCTTGCAGCGGCCTTCACAGTATGTACTAGCCACGCGTCTTGGTGAGGTGTACCATAGCCAACTGAAGAGCCCATTGGTACACTGGGGCGAAACGCTGGCAACTGTTTTGAGCTAGCCGGACCATTGTATCAAATTTATTTGTGAATTTGTTATGTACATAGCTCAATCGGACAATTTTCCATCCTGTTTCCTACGGGAACAGATATTTCCAATATGGATTAGCAAGGTAAGCTAACATTATTTTTGAAAGGAAGTTATGACTTCCATAGTACATTGGCGCTGCTCGTGGCAACATTTGTGCCTTGCAGCGGCCTTCACAGTATGTACTAGCCACGCGTCTTGGTGAGGTGTACCATAGCCAACTGAAGAGCCCATTGGTACACTGGGGCGAAACGCTGGCAACTGTTTTGAGCTAGCCGGACCATTGTATCAAATTTATTTGTGAATTTGTTATGTACATAGCTCAATCGGACAATTTTCCATCCTGTTTCCTAAGGGAACAGATATTTCCAATATGGATTAGCAAGGTAAGCTAACATTATTTTTGAAAAGGATTTATGACTTCCATAGTACATTGGCGCTGCTCGTGGCAACATTTGTGCCTTTCAGCGGCCTTCACAGTATGTACTAGCCACGCGTCTTGGTGAGGTATACCATAACCAACTGAAGAGCCCATTGGTACACTGGGGCGAAACGCTGGCAACTGTTTTGAGCTAGCCGGACCATTGTATCAAATTTATTTGTGAATTTGTTATGTACATAGCTCAATCGGACAATTTTCCATCCTGTTTCCTACGGGAACAGATATTTCCAATATGGATTAGCAAGGTAAGCTAACATTATTTTTGAAAGGAAGTTATGACTTCCTTAGTACATTGGCGCAGCTCGTGGCAACATTTGTGCCTTGCAGCGGCCTTCACAGTGTGTACTAGCCACGCGTCTTGGTTAGGGGTACCATAACCAACTGAAGAGCCCATTGGTACACTGGGGCGAAACGCTGGCAACTGTTTTGAGCTAGCCGGACCATTGTATCAAATTTATTTGTGAATTTGTTATGTACATAGCTCAATCGGACAATTTTCCATCCTGTTTCCTACGGGAACAGATATTTCCAATATGGATTAGCAAGGTAAGCTAACATTATTTTTGAAAGGAAGTTATGACTTCCATAGTACATTGGCGCTGCTCGTGGCAACATTTGTGCCTTGCAGCGGCCTTCACAGTATGTACTAGCCACGCGTCTTGGTGAGGTGTACCATAACCAACTGAAGAACCCATTGGTACACTGGGGCGAAACGCTGGCAACTGTTTTGAGCTAGCCGGACCATTGTATCAAATTTATTTGTGAATTTGTTATGTACATAGCTCAATCGGACAATTTTCCATCCTGTTTCCTACGGGAACAGATATTTCCAATATGGATTAGCAAGGTAAGCTAACATTATTTTTGAAAGGAAGTTATGACTTCCATAGTACATTGGCGCTGCTCATGGCAACATTTGTGCCTTGCAGCGGCCTTCACAGTATGTACTAGCCACGCGTCTTGGTGAGGTGTACCATAGCCAACTGAAGAGCCCATTGGTACACTGGGGCGAAACGCTGGCAACTGTTTTGAGCTAGCCGGACCATTGTATCAAATTTATTTGTGAATTTGTTATGTACATAGCTCAATCGGACAATTTTCCATCCTGTTTCCTACGGGAACAGATATTTCCAATATGGATTAGCAAGGTAAGCTAACATTATTTTTGAAAAGGATTTATGACTTCCATAGTACATTGGCACTGCTCGTGGCAACATTTGTGCCTTGCAGCGGCCTTCACAGTATGTACTAGCCACGCGTCTTGGTGAGGTATACCATAACCAACTGAAGAGCCCATTGGTACACTGGGGCGAAACGCTGGCAACTGTTTTGAGCTAGCCGGACCATTGTATCAAATTTATTTGTGAATTTGTTATGTACATAGCTCAATCGGACAATTTTCCATCCTGTTTCCTACGGGAGCAGATATTTCCAATATGGATTAGCAAGGTAAGCTAACATTATTTTTGAAAGGAAGTTATGACTTCCTTAGTACATTGGCGCTGCTCGTGGCAACATTTGTGCCTTGCAGCGGCCTTCACAGTATGTACTAGCCACGCGTCTTGGTTAGGGGTACCATAACCAACTGAAGAGCCCATTGGTACACTGGGGCGAAACGCTGGCAACTGTTTTGAGCTAGCCGGACCATTGTATCAAATTTATTTGTGAATTTGTTATGTACATAGCTCAATCGGACAATTTTCCATCCTGTTTCCTACGGGAACAGATATTTCCAATATGGATTAGCAAGGTAAGCTAACATTATTTTTGAAAGGAAGTTATGACTTCCATAGTACATTGGCGCTGCTCGTGGCAACATTTGTGCCTTGCAGCGGCCTTCACAGTATGTACTAGCCACGCGTCTTGGTGAGGTGTACCATAACCAACTGAAGAGCCCATTGGTACACTGGGGCGAAACGCTGGCAACTGTTTTGAGCTAGCCGGACCATTGTATCAAATTTATTTGTGAATTTGTTATGTACATAGCTCAATCGGACAATTTTCCATCCTGTTTCCTACGGGAACAGATATTTCCAATATGGATTAGCAAGGTAAGCTAACATTATTTTTGAAAGGAAGTTATGACTTCCATAGTACATTGGCGCTGCTCATGGCAACATTTGTGCCTTGCAGCGGCCTTCACAGTATGTACTAGCCACGCGTCTTGGTGAGGTGTACCATAACCAACTGAAGAGCCCATTGGTACACTGGGGCGAAACGCTGGCAACTTTTTTGAGCTAGCCGGACCATTGTATCAAATTTATTTGTGAATTTGTTATGTACATAGCTCAATCGGACAATTTTCCATCCTGTTTCCTACGGGAACAGATATTTCCAATATGGATTAGCAAGGTAAGCTAACATTATTTTTGAAAGGAAGTTATGACTTCCATAGTACATTGGCGCTGCTCGTGGCAACATTTGTGCCTTGCAGCGGCCTTCACAGTATGTACTAGCCACGCGTCTTGGTGAGGTGTACCATAGCCAACTGAAGAGCCCATTGGTACACTGGGGCGAAACGCTGGCAACTGTTTTGAGCTAGCCGGACCATTGTATCAAATTTATTTGTGAATTTGTTATGTACATAGCTCAATCGGACAATTTTCCATCCTGTTTGCTACGGGAACAGATATTTCCAATATGGAGTAGCAAGGTAAGCTAACATTATTTTTGAAAAGGATTTATGACTTCCATAGTACATTGGCGCTGCTCGTGGCAACATTTGTGCCTTGCAGCGGCCTTCACAGTATGTACTAGCCACGCGTCTTGGTGAGGTATACCATAACCAACTGAAGAGCCCATTGGTACACTGGGGCGAAACGCTGGCAACTGTTTTGAGCTAGCCGGACCATTGTATCAAATTTATTTGTGAATTTGTTATGTACATAGCTCAATCGGACAATTTTCCAACCTGTTTCCTACGGGAGCAGATATTTCCAATATGGATTAGCAAGGTAAGCTAACATTATTTTTGAAAGGAAGTTATGACTTCTTTAGTACATTGGCGCTGCTCGTGGCAACATTTGTGCCTTGCTGCGGCCTTCACAGTATGTACTAGCCACGGGTCTTGGTTAGGGGTACCATAACCAACTGAAGAGCCCATTGGTACACTGGGGCGAAACGCTGGCAACTGTTTTGAGCTAGCCGGACCATTGTATCAAATTTATTTGTGAATTTGTTATGTACATAGCTCAATCGGACAATTTTCCATCCTGTTTCCTACGGGAAAAGATATTTCCAATATGGATTAGCAAGGTAAGCTAACATTATTTTTGAAAGGAAGTTATGACTTCCATAGTACATTGGCGCTGCTCGTGGCAACATTTGTGCCTTGCAGCGGCCTTCACAGTATGTACTAGCCACGCGTCTTGGTGAGGTGTACCATAACCAACTGAAGAGTCCATTGGTACACTGGGGCGAAACGCTGGCAACTGTTTTGAGCTAGCCGGACCATTGTATCAAATTTATTTGTGAATTTGTTATGTACATAGCTCAATCGGACAATTTTCCATCCTGATTTCTACGGAAACAGATATTTCCAATATGGATTAGCAAGGTAAGCTAACATTATTTTTGAAAGGAAGTTATGACTTCCATAGTACATTGGCGCTGCTCATGGCAACATTTGTGCCTTGCAGCGGCCTTCACAGTATGTACTAGCCACGCGTCTTGGTGAGGTGTACCATAGCCAACTGAAGAGCCCATTGGTACACTGGGGCGAAACGCTGGCAACTGTTTTGAGCTAGCCGGACCATTGTATCAAATTTATTTGTGAATTTGTTATGTACATAGCTCAATCGGACAATTTTCCATCCTGTTTCTTACGGGAAGAGATATTTCCAATATGGATTAGCAAGGTAATCTAACATTATTTTTGAAAAGGATCTATGACTTCCATAGTACATTGGCGCTGCTCGTGGCAACATTTGTGCCTTGCAGCGGCCTTCACAGTATGTACTAGCCACGCGTCTTGGTGAGGTATACCATAACCAACTGAAGAGCCCATTGGTACACTGGGGCGAAACGCTGGCAACTGTTTTGAGCTAGCCGGACCATTGTATCAAATTTATTTGTGAATTTGTTATATACATAGCTCAATCGGACAATTTTCCATCCTGTTTCCTACGGGAGCAGATATTTCCAATATGGATTAGCAAGGTAAGCTAACATTATTTTTGAAAGGAAGTTATGACTTTCTTAGTACATTGGCGCTGCTCGTGGCAACATTTGTGCCTTGCAGCGGCCTTCACAGTATGTACTAGCCACGCGTCTTGGTTAGGGGTACCATAACCAACTGAAGAGCCCATTGGTACACTGGGGCGAAACGCTGGCAACTGTTTTGAGCTAGCCGGACCATTGTATCAAATTTATTTGTGAATTTGTTATGTACATAGCTCAATCGGACAATTTTCCATCCTGTTTCCTACGGGAACAGATATTTCCAATATGGATTAGCAAGGTAAGCTAACATTATTTTTGAAAGGAAGTTATGACTTCCATAGTACATTGGCGCTGCTCGTGGCAACATTTGTGCCTTGCAGCGGCCTTCACAGTATGTACTAGCCACGCGTCTTGGTTAGGGGTACCATAACCAACTGAAGAGCCCATTGGTACACTGGGGCGAAACGCTGGCAACTGTTTTGAGCTGGCCGGACCATTGTATCAAATTTATTTGTGAATTTGTTATGTACATAGCTCAATCGGACAATTTTCCATCCTGTTTCCTACGGGAACAGATATTTCCAATATTGATTAGCAAGGTAAGCTAACATTATTTTTGAAAGGAAGTTATGACTTCCATAGTACATTGGCGCTGCTCGTGGCAACATTTGTGCCTTGCAGCGGCCTTCACAGTATGTACTAGCCACGCGTCTTGGTGAGGTGTACCATAGCCAACTGAAGAGCCCATTGGTACACTGGGGCGAAACGCTGGCAACTGTTTTGAGCTAGCCGGACCATTGTATCAAATTTATTTGTGAATTTGTTATGTACATAGCTCAATCGGACAATTTTCCATCCTGTTTCCTACGGGAACAGATATTTCCAATATGGATTAGCAAGGTAAGCTAACATTATTTTTGAAAAGGATTTATGACTTCCATAGTACATTGGCGCTGCCCGTGGCAACATTTGTGCCTTGCAGCGGCCTTCACAGTATGTACTAGCCACGCGTCTTGGTGAGGTATACCATAACCAACTGAAGAGCCCATTGGTACACTGGGGCGAAACGCTGGCAACTGTTTTGAGCTAGCCGGACCATTGTATCAAATTTATTTGTGAATTTGTTATGTACATAGCTCAATCGGACAATTTTCCAACCTGTTTCCTACGGGAGCAGATATTTCCAATATGGATTAGCAAGGTAAGCTAACATTATTTTTGAAAGGAAGTTATGACTTCTTTAGTACATTGGCGCTGCTCGTGGCAACATTTGTGCCTTGCAGCGGCCTTCACAGTATGTACTAGCCACGCGTCTTGGTTAGGGGTACCATAACCAACTGAAGAGCCCATTGGTACACTGGGGCGAAACGCTGGCAACTGTTTTGAGCTAGCCGGACCATTGTATCAAATTTATTTGTGAATTTGTTATGTACATAGCTCAATCGGACAATTTTCCATCCTGTTTCCTACGGGAAAAGATATTTCCAATATGGATTAGCAAGGTAAGCGAACATTATTTTTGAAAGGAAGTTATGACTTCCATAGTACATTGGCGCTGCTCGTGGCAACATTTGTGCCTTGCAGCGGCCTTCACAGTATGTACTAGCCACGCGTCTTGGTGAGGTGTACCATAACCATCTGAAGAGTCCATTGGTACACTGGGGCGAAACGCTGGCAACTGTTTTGAGCTAGCCGGACCATTGTATCAAATTTATTTGTGAATATGTTATGTACATAGCTCAATCGGACAATTTTCCATCCTGTTTTCTACGGGAACAGATATTTCCAATATGGATTAGCAAGGTAAGCTAACATTATTTTTGAAAGGAAGTTATGACTTCCATAGTACATTGGCGCTGCTCATGGCAACATTTGTGCCTTGCAGCGGCCTTCACAGTATGTACTAGCCACGCGTCTTGGTGAGGTTTACCATAGCCAACTGAAGAGCCCATTGGTACACTGGGGCGAAACGCTGGCAACTGTTTTGAGCTAGCCGGACCATTGTATCAAATTTATTTGTGAATTTGTTATGTACATAGCTCAATCGGACAATTTTCCATCCTGTTTCCTACGGGAACAGATATTTCCAATATGGATTAGCAAGGTAAGCTAACATTATTTTTGAAAAGGATCTATGACTTCCATAGTACATTGGCGCTGCTCGTGGCAACATTTGTGCCTTGCAGCGGCCTTCACAGTATGTACTAGCCACGCGTCTTGGTGAGGTATACCATAACCAACTGAAGAGCCCATTGGTACACTGGGGCGAAACGCTGGCAACTGTTTTGAGCTAGCCGGACCATTGTATCAAATTTATTTGTGAATTTGTTATATACATAGCTCAATCGGACAATTTTCCATCCTGTTTCCTACGGGAGCAGATATTTCCAATATGGATTAGCAAGGTAAGCTAACATTATTTTTGAAAGGAAGTTATGACTTCCTTAGTACATTGGCGCTGCTCGTGGCAACATTTGTGCCTTGCAGCGGCCTTCACAGTATGTACTAGCCACGCGTCTTGGTTAGGGGTACCATAACCAACTGAAGAGCCCATTGGTACACTGGGGCGAAACGCTGGCAACTGTTTTGAGCTAGCCGGACCATTGTATCAAATTTATTTGTGAATTTGTTATGTACATAGCTCAATCGGACAATTTTCCATCCTGTTTCCTACGAGAACAGATATTTCCAATATGGATTAGCAAGGTAAGCTAACATTATTTTTGAAAGGAAGTTATGACTTCCATAGTACATTGGCGCTGCTCGTGGCAACATTTGTGCCTTGCAGCGGCCTTCACAGTATGTACTAGCCACGCGTCTTGGTGAGGTGTACCATAACCAACTGAAGAGCCCATTGGTACACTGGGGCGAAACGCTGGCAACTGTTTTGAGCTAGCCGGACCATTGTATCAAATTTATTTGTGAATTTGTTATGTACATAGCTCAATCGGACAATTTTCCATCCTGTTTCCTACGGGAACAGATATTTCCAATATGGATTAACAAGGTAAGCTAACATTATTTTTGAAAGGAAGTTACGACTTCCATAGTACAATGGCGCTGCTCGTGGCAACATTTGTGCCTTGCAGCGGCCTTCACAGTATGTACTAGCCACGCGTCTTGGTGAGGTGTACCATAGCCAACTGAAGAGCCCATTGGTACACTGGGGCGAAACGCTGGCAACTGTTTTGAGCTAGCCGGACCATTGTATCAAATTTATTTGTGAATTTGTTATGTACATAGCTCAATCGGACAATTTTCCATCCTGTTTCCTAAGGGAACAGATATTTCCAATATGGATTAGCAAGGTAAGCTAACATTATTTTTGAAAAAGATATATGACTTCCATAGTACATTGGCGCTGCTCGTGGCAACATTTGTGCCTTTCAGCGGCCTTCACAGTATGTACTAGCCACGCGTCTTGGTGAGGTATACCATAACCAACTGAAGAGCCCATTGGTACACTGGGGCGAAACGCTGGCAACTGTTTTGGGCTAGCCGGACCATTGTATCAAATTTATTTGTGAATTTGTTATGTACATAGCTCAATCGGACAATTTTCCATCCTGTTTCCTACGGGAACAGATATTTTCAATATGGATTAGCAAGGTAAGCTAACATTATTTTTGAAAGGAAGTTATGACTTCCTTAGTACATTGGCGCAGCTCGTGGCAACATTTGTGCCTTGCAGCGGCCTTCACAGTATGTACTAGCCACGCGTCTTGGTTAGGGGTACCATAACCAACTGAAGAGCCCATTGGTACACTGGGGCGAAACGCTGGCAACTGTTTTGAGCTAGCCGGACCATTGTATCAAATTTATTTGTGAATTTGTTATGTACATAGCTCAATCGGACAATTTTCCATCCTGTTTCCTACGGGAACAGATATTTCCAATATGGATTAGCAAGGTAAGCTAACATTATTTTTGAAAGGAAGTTATGACTTCCATAGTACATTGGCGCTGCTCGTGGCAACATTTGTGCCTTGCAGCGGCCTTCACAGTATGTACTAGCCACGCGTCTTGGTGAGGTGTACCATAACCAACTGAAGAGCCCATTGGTACACTGGGGCGAAACGCTGGCAACTGTTTTGAGCTAGCCGGACCATTGTATCAAATTTATTTGTGAATTTGTTATGTACATAGCTCAATCGGACAATTTTCCATCCTGTTTCCTACGGGAACAGATATTTCCAATATGGATTAGCAAGGTAAGCTAACATTATTTTTGAAAGGAAGTTATGACTTCCATAGTACATTGGCGCTGCTCATGGCAACATTTGTGCCTTGCAGCGGCCTTCACAGTATGTACTAGCCACGCGTCTTGGTGAGGTGTACCATAGCCAACTGAAGAGCCCATTGGTACACTGGGGCGAAACGCTGGCAACTGTTTTGAGCTAGCCGGACCATTGTATCAAATTTATTTGTGAATTTGTAATGTACATAGCTCAATCGGACAATTTTCCATCCTGTTTCCTACGGGAACAGATATTTCCAATATGGATTAGCAAGGTAAGCTAACATTATTTTTGAAAAGGATTTATGACTTCCATAGTACATTGGCACTGCTCGTGGCAACATTTGTGCCTTGCAGCGGCCTTCACAGTATGTACTAGCCACGCGTCTTGGTGAGGTATACCATAACCAACTGAAGAGCCCATTGGTACACTGGGGCGAAACGCTGGCAACTGTTTTGAGCTAGCCGGACCATTGTATCAAATTTATTTGTGAATTTGTTATGTACATAGCTCAATCGGACAATTTTCCATCCTGTTTCCTACGGGAACAGATATTTCCAATATGGATTAGCAAGGTAAGCTAACATTATTTTTGAAAGGAAGTTATGACTTCCATAGTACATTGGCGCTGCTCGTGGCAACATTTGTGCCTTGCAGCGGCCTTCACAGTATGTACTAGCCACGCGTCTTGGTGAGGTGTACCATAGCCAACTGAAGAGCCCATTGGTACACTGGGGCGAAACGCTGGCAACTGTTTTGAGCTAGCCGGACCATTGTATCAAATTTATTTGTGAATTTGTTATGTACATAGCTCAATCGGACAATTTTCCATCCTGTTTGCTACGGGAACAGATATTTCCAATATGGATTAGCAAGGTAAGCTAACATTATTTTTGAAAAGGATTTATGACTTCCATAGTACATTGGCGCTGCTCGTGGCAACATTTGTGCCTTGCAGCGGCCTTCACAGTATGTACTAGCCACGCGTCTTGGTGAGGTATACCATAACCAACTGAAGAGCCCATTGGTACACTGGGGCGAAACGCTGGCAACTGTTTTGAGCTAGCCGGACCATTGTATCAAATTTATTTGTGAATTTGTTATGTACATAGCTCAATCGGACAATTTTCCAACCTGTTTCCTACGGGAGCAGATATTTCCAATATGGATTAGCAAGGTAAGCTAACATTATTTTTGAAAGGAAGTTATGACTTCTTTAGTACATTGGTGCTGCTCGTGGCAACATTTGTGCCTTGCAGCGGCCTTCACAGTATGTACTAGCCACGGGTCTTGGTTAGGGGTACCATAACCAACTGAAGAGCCCATTGGTACACTGGGGCGAAACGCTGGCAACTGTTTTGAGCTAGCCGGACCATTGTATCAAATTTATTTGTGAATTTGTTATGTACATAGATCAATCGGACAATTTTCCATCCTGTTTCCTACGGGAGCAGATATTTCCAATATGGATTAGCAAGGTAAGCTAACATTATTTTTGAAAGGAAGTTATGACTTCCATAGTACATTGGCGCTGCTCGAGGCAACATTTGTGCCTTGCAGCGGCCTTCACAGTATGTACTAGCCACGCGTCTTGGTGAGGTGTACCATAGCCAACTGAAGAGCCCATTGGTACACTGGGGCGAAAAGCTGGCAACTGTTTTGAGCTAGCCGGACCATTGTATCAAATTTATTTGTGAATTTGTTATGTACATAGCTCAATCGGACAATTTTCCATCCTGTTTCTTACGGGAAGAGATATTTCCAATATGGATTAGCAAGGTAAGCTAACATTATTTTTGAAAAGGATCTATGACTTCCATAGTACATTGACGCTGCTCGTGGCAACATTTGTGCCTTGCAGCGGCCTTCACAGTATGTACTAGCCACGCGTCTTGGCGAGGTATACCATAACCAACTGAAGAGCCCATTGGTACACTGGGGCGAAACGCTGGCAACTGTTTTGAGCTAGCCGGACCATTGTATCAAATTTATTTGTGAATTTGTTATATACATAGCTCAATCGGACAATTTTCCATCCTGTTTCCTACGGGAGCAGATATTTCCAATATGGATTAGCAAGGTAAGCTAACATTATTTTTGATAGGAAGTTATGACTTCCTTAGTACATTGGCGCTGCTCGTGGCAACATTTGTGCCTTGCAGCGGCCTTCACAGTATGTACTAGCCACGCGTCTTGGTTAGGGGTACCATAACCAACTGAAGAGCCCATTGGTACACTGGGGCGAAACGCTGGCAACTGTTTTGAGCTAGCCGGACCATTGTATCAAATTTATTTGTGAATTTGTTATGTACATAGCTCAATCGGACAATTTTCCATCCTGTTTCCTTCGGGAACAGATATTTCCAATATGGATTAGCAAGGTAAGCTAACATTATTTTTGAAAGGAAGTTATGACTTCCATAGTACATTGGCGCTGCTCGTGGCAACATTTGTGCCTTGCAGCGGCCTTCACAGTATGTACTAGCCACGCGTCTTGGTGAGGTGTACCATAACCAACTGAAGAGCCCATTGGTACACTGGGGCGAAACGCTGGCAACTGTTTTGAGCTAGCCGGACCATTGTATCAAATTTATTTGTGAATTTGTTATGTACATAGCTC
Organism: Meconema thalassinum; assembly: GCA_946902985.2. NCBI lineage: Eukaryota > Metazoa > Arthropoda > Insecta > Orthoptera > Tettigoniidae > Meconema > Meconema thalassinum. Next base: position 1,218,835,912 of record OX336388.2, read on the forward strand.
AATCGGACAATTTTCCATCCTGTTTCCTACGGGAACAGATATTTCCAATATGGATTAGCAAGGTAAGCTAACATTATTTTTGAAAGGAAGTTATGACTTCCATAGTACATTGGCGCTGCTCATGGCAACATTTGTGCCATGCAGCGGCCTTCACAGCATGTACTAGCCACGCGTCTTGGTGAGGTGTACCATAACCAACTGAAGAGCCCATTGGTACACTGGGGCGAAACGCTGGCTACTGTTTTGAGCTAGCCGGACCATTGTATCAAATTTATTTGTGAATTTGTTATGTACATAGCTCAATCGGACAATTTTCCATCCTGTTTCCTACGGGAACAGATATTTCCAATATGGATTAGCAAGGTAAGCTAACATTATTTTTGAAAGGAAGTTATGACTTCCATAGTACATTGGCGCTGCTCATGGCAACATTTGTGCCTTGCAGCGGCCTTCACAGTATGTACTAGCCTCGCGTCTTGGTGAGGTGTACCATAGCCAACTGAAGAACCCATTGGTACACTGGGGCGAAACGCTGGCAACTGTTTTGAGCTAGCCGGACCATTGTATCAAATTTATTTGTGAATTTGTTATGTACATAGCTCAATCGGACAATTTTCCATCCTGTTTCCTACGGCAACAGATATTTCCAATATGGATTAGCAAGGTAAGCTAACATTATTTTTGAAAAGGATTTATGACTTCCATAGTACATTGGCGCTGCTCGTGGCAACATTTGTGCCTTGCAGCGGCCTTCACAGTATGTACTAGCCACGCGTCTTGGTGAGGTATACCATAACCAACTGAAGAGCCCATTGGTACACTGGGGCGAAACGCTGGCAACTGTTTTGAGCTAGCCGGACCATTGTATCAAATTTATTTGTGAATTTGTTATGTACATAGCTCAATCGGACAATTTTTCATCCTGTTTCCTACGGGAGCAGATATTTCCAATATGGATTAGCAAGGTAAGCTAACATTATTTTTGAAAGGAAGTTATGACTTCCTTGGTACATTGACGCTGCTCGTGGCAACATTTGTGCCTTGCAGCGGCCTTCACAGTATGTACTAGCCACGCGTCTTGGTTAGGGGTACCATAACCAACTGAAGAGCCCATTGGTACACTGGGGCGAAACGCTGGCAACTGTTTTGAGCTAGCCGGACCATTGTATCAAATTTATTTGTGAATTTGTTATGTACATAGCTCAATCGGACAATTTTCCATCCTGTTTCCTACGGGAACAGATATTTACAATATGGATTAGCAAGGTAAGCTAACATTATTTTTGAAAGGAAATTATGACTTCCATAGTACATTGGCGCTGCTCGTGACAACATTTGTGCCTTGCAGCGGCCTTCACAGTATGTACTAGCCACGCGTCTTGGTGAGGTGTACCATAACCAACTGAAGAGCCCATTGGTACACTGTGGCGAAACGCTGGCAACTGTTTTGAGCTGGCCGGACCATTGTATCAAATTTATTTGTGAATTTGTTATGTACATAGCTCAATCGGACAATTTTCCATCCTGTTTCCTACGGGAACAGATATTTCCAATATGGATTAGGAAGGTAAGCTAACATTATTTTTGAAAGGAAGTTATGACTTCCATAGTACATTGGCGCTGCTCATGGCAACATATGTGCCTTGCAGCGCCCTTCACAGTATGTACTAGCCACGCGTCTTGGTGAGGTGTACCATAACCAACTGAAGAGCCCATTGGTACACTGGGGCGAAACGCTGGCAACTGTTTTGAGCTAGCCGGACCATTGTATCAAATTTATTTGTGAATTTGTTATGTACATAGCTCAATCGGACAATTTTCCATCCTGTTTCCTACGGGAACAGATATTTCCAATATGGATTAGCAAGGTAAGCTAACATTATTTTTGAAAAGGATTTATGACTTCCATAGTACATTGGCGCTGCTCGTGGCAACATTTGTGCCTTGCAGCGGCCTTCACAGTATGTACTAGCCACGCGTCTTGGTGAGGTATACCATAACCAACTGAAGAGCCCATTGGTACACTGGGGCGAAACGCTGGCAACTGTTTTGAGCTAGCCGGACCATTGTATCAAATTTATTTGTGAATTTGTTATGTACATAGCTCAATCGGACAATTTTCCAACCTGTTTCCTACGGGAGCAGATATTTCCAATATGGATTAGCAAGGTAAGCTAACATTATTTTTGAAAGGAAGTTATGACTTCTTTAGTACATTGGCGCTGCTCGTGGCAACATTTGTGCCTTGCAGCGGCCTTCACAGTATGTACTAGCCACGGGTCTTGGTTAGGGGTACCATAACCAACTGAAGAGCCCATTGGTACACTGGGGCGAAACGCTGGCAACTGTTTTGAGCTAGCCGGACCATTGTATCAAATTTATTTGTGAATTTGTTATGTACATAGCTCAATCGGACAATTTTCCATCCTGTTTCCTACGGGAAAAGATATTTCCAATATGGATTAGCAAGGTAAGCTAACATTATTTTTGAAAGGAATTTATGACATCCATAGTACATTGGCGCTGCTCGTGGCAACATTTGTGCCTTGCAGCGGCCTTCACAGTATGTACTAGCCACGCGACTTGGTGAGGTGTACCATAACCAACTGAAGAGTCCATTGGTACACTGGGGCGAAACGATGGCAACTGTTTTGAGCTAGCCGGACCATTGTATCAAATTTATTTGTGAATTTATTATGTACATAGCTCAATCGGACAATTTTCCATCCTGTTTCCTACGGGAACAGATATTTCCAATATGGATTAGCAAGGTAAGCTAACATTATTTTTGAAAGGAAGTTATGACTTCCATAGTACATTGGCGCTGCTCCTCAGGAAGCTACACGACAAAAAAAAAAAAAAAAAAAAAAAAAAAATGGCAACATTTGTGCCTTGCAGCGGCCTTCACAGCATGTACTAGCCACGCGTCTTGGTGAGGTGTACCATAACCTACTGAAGAGCCCATTGGTACACTGGGGCGAAACGCTGGCAACTGTTTTGAGCTAGCTGGACCATTGTATCAAATTTATTTGTGAATTTGTTATGTACATAGCTCAATCGGACAATTTTCCATCCTGTTTCCTACGGGAACAGATATTTCCAATATGGATTAGCAAGGTAAGCTAACATTATTATTGAAAGGAAGTTATGACTTCCATAGTACATTGGCGCTGCTCGTGGCAACATTTGTGCCTTGCAGCGACCTTCACAGTATGTACTATCCACGCGTCTTGGTTAGGGGTACCATAACCAACTGAAGAGCCCATTGGTACACTGGAGCGAAACGCTGGCAACAGTTTTGAGCTAGCCGGACCATTGTATCAAATTTATTTGTGAATTTGTTATGTGCATAGCTCAATCGGACAATTTTCCATCCTGTTTCCTACGGGAACAGATATTTCCAATATGGATTAGCAAGGTAAGCTAACATTATTTTTTAAAGGAAGTTATGACTTCCATAGCACATTGGCGTTGCTCGTGGCAACATTTGTGCCTTGCAGCGGCCTTCACAGTATGTACTAGCCACGCGTCTTGGTGAGGTGTACCATAACCAACTGAAGAGCCCATTGGTACACTGGGGCGAAACGCTGGCAACTGATTTGAGCTAGCCGGACCATTGTATCAAATTTATTTGTGAATTTGTTATGTACATAGCTCAATCGGACAATTTTCCATCCTGTTTCCTACGGGAACAGATATTTCCAATATGGATTAGCAAGGTAAGCTAACATTATTTTTGAAAGGAAGTTATAACTTCCATAGTACATTGGCGCCGCTCGTGGCAATATTTGTGCCTTGCAGCGGCCTTCACAGTATGTACTAGCCACGCGTCTTGGTTAGGTGTACCATAACCAACTGAAGAGCCCATTGGTACACTGGGGCGAAACGCTGGCAACTGTTTTGAGCTAGCCGGACCATTGTATCAAATTTATTTGTGAATTTGTTATGTACATAGCTCAATCGGACAATTTTCCATCCTGTTTCCTACGGGAACAGATATTTCCAATATGGATTAGCAAGGTAAGCTAACATTATTTTTGAAAAGGATTTATGACTTCCATAGTACATTGGCGCTGCTCGTGGCAACATTTGTGCCTTGCAGCGGCCTTCACAGTATGTACTAGCCACGCGTCTTGGTGAGGTATACCATAACCAACTGAAGAGCCCATTGGTACACTGGGGCGAAACGCTGGCAACTGTTTTGGGCTAGCCGGACCATTGTATCAAATTTATTTGTGAATTTGTTATGTACATAGCTCAATCGGACAATTTTCCATCCTGTTTCCTACGGGAGCAGATATTTCCTATATGGATTAGCAAGGTAAGCTAACATTATTTTTGAAAGGAAGTTATGACATCCTTAGTACATTGGCGCTGCTCGTGGCAACATTTGTGCCTTGCAGCGGCCTTCACAGTATGTACTAGCCACGCGTCTTGGTTAGGGGTACCATAACCAACTGGAGAGCCCATTGGTACACTGGGGCGAAACGCTGGCAACTGTTTTGAGCTAGCCGGACCATTGTATCAAATTTATTTAAGAATTTGTTATGTACATAGCTCAATCGGACAATTTTCCATCCTGTTTCCTACGGGAACAGATATTTCCAATATGGATTAGCAAGGTAAGCTAACATTATTTTTGAAAGGAAGTTATGACTTCCATAGTACATTGGCGCTGCTCGTGGCAACATTTGTGCCTTGCAGCGGCCTTCACAGTATGTACTAGCCACGCGTCTTGGTGAGGTGTACCATAACCAACTGAAGAGCCCATTGGTACACTGGGGCGAAACGCTGGCAACTGTTTTGAGCTAGCCGGACCATTGTATCAAATTTATTTGTGAATTTGTTATGTACATAGCTCAATCGGACAATTTTCCATCCTGTTTCCTACGGGAAAAGATATTTCCAATATGGATTAGCAAGGTAAGCGAACATTATTTTTGAAAGGAAGTTATGACTTCCATAGTACATTGGCGCTGCTCGTGGCAACATTTGTGCCTTGCAGCGGCCTTCACAGTATGTACTAGCCACGCGTCTTGGTGAGGTGTACCATAACCATCTGAAGAGTCCATTGGTACACTGGGGCGAAACGCTGGCAACTGTTTTGAGCTAGCCGGACCATTGTATCAAATTTATTTGTGAATTTGTTATGTACATAGCTCAATCGGACAATTTTCCATCCTGTTTTCTACGGGAACAGATATTTCCAATATGGATTAGCAAGGTAAGCTAACATTATTTTTGAAAGGAAGTTATGACTTCCATAGTACATTGGCGCTGCTCGTGGCAACATTTGTGCCTCGCAGCGGCCTTCACAGTATGTACTAGCCACGCGTCTTGGTGAGGTGTACCATAGCCAACTGAAGAGCCCATTGGTACACTGGGGCGAAACGCTGGCAACTGTTTTGAGCTAGCCAGACCATTGTATCAAATTTATTTGTGAATTTGTTATGTACATAGCTCAATCGGACAATTTTCCATCCTGTTTCCTAAGGGAACAGATATTTCCAATATGGATTAGCAAGGTAAGCTAACATTATTTTTGAAAAGGATTTATGACTTCCATAGTACATTGGCGCTGCTCGTGGCAACATTTGTGCCTTTCAGCGGCCTTCACAGTATGTACTAGCCACGCGTCTTGGTGAGGTATACCATAACCAACTGAAGAGCCCATTGGTACACTGGGGCGAAACGCTGGCAACTGTTTTGAGCTAGCCGGACCATTGTATCAAATTTATTTGTGAATTTGTTATGTACATAGCTCAATCGGACAATTTTCCATCCTGTTTCCTACGGGAACAGATATTTCCAATATGGATTAGCAAGGTAAGCTAACATTATTTTTGAAAAGGATTTATGACTTCCATAGTACATTGGCGCTGCTCGTGGCAACATTTGTGCCTTGCAGCGGCCTTCACAGTATGTACTAGCCACGCGTCTTGGTGAGGTATACCATAACCAACTGAAGAGCCCATTGGTACACTGGGGCGAAACGCTGGCAACTGTTTTGAGCTAGCCGGACCATTGTATCAAATTTATTTGTGAATTTGTTATGTACATAGCTCAATCGGACAATTTTCCAACCTGTTTCCTACGGGAGCAGATATTTCCAATATGGATTAGCAAGGTAAGCTAACATTATTTTTGAAAGGAAGTTATGACTTCTTTAGTACATTGGTGCTGCTCGTGGCAACATTTGTGCCTTGCAGCGGCCTTCACAGTATGTACTAGCCACGGGTCTTGGTTAGGGGTACCATAACCAACTGAAGAGCCCATTGGTACACTGGGGCGAAACGCTGGCAACTGTTTTGAGCTAGCCGGACCATTGTATCAAATTTATTTGTGAATTTGTTATGTACATAGATCAATCGGACAATTTTCCATCCTGTTTCCTACGGGAGCAGATATTTCCAATATGGATTAGCAAGGTAAGCTAACATTATTTTTGAAAGGAAGTTATGACTTCCATAGTACATTGGCGCTGCTCGAGGCAACATTTGTGCCTTGCAGCGGCCTTCACAGTATGTACTAGCCACGCGTCTTGGTGAGGTGTACCATAGCCAACTGAAGAGCCCATTGGTACACTGGGGCGAAAAGCTGGCAACTGTTTTGAGCTAGCCGGACCATTGTATCAAATTTATTTGTGAATTTGTTATGTACATAGCTCAATCGGACAATTTTCCATCCTGTTTCTTACGGGAAGAGATATTTCCAATATGGATTAGCAAGGTAAGCTAACATTATTTTTGAAAAGGATCTATGACTTCCATAGTACATTGACGCTGCTCGTGGCAACATTTGTGCCTTGCAGCGGCCTTCACAGTATGTACTAGCCACGCGTCTTGGCGAGGTATACCATAACCAACTGAAGAGCCCATTGGTACACTGGGGCGAAACGCTGGCAACTGTTTTGAGCTAGCCGGACCATTGTATCAAATTTATTTGTGAATTTGTTATATACATAGCTCAATCGGACAATTTTCCATCCTGTTTCCTACGGGAGCAGATATTTCCAATATGGATTAGCAAGGTAAGCTAACATTATTTTTGATAGGAAGTTATGACTTCCTTAGTACATTGGCGCTGCTCGTGGCAACATTTGTGCCTTGCAGCGGCCTTCACAGTATGTACTAGCCACGCGTCTTGGTTAGGGGTACCATAACCAACTGAAGAGCCCATTGGTACACTGGGGCGAAACGCTGGCAACTGTTTTGAGCTAGCCGGACCATTGTATCAAATTTATTTGTGAATTTGTTATGTACATAGCTCAATCGGACAATTTTCCATCCTGTTTCCTTCGGGAACAGATATTTCCAATATGGATTAGCAAGGTAAGCTAACATTATTTTTGAAAGGAAGTTATGACTTCCATAGTACATTGGCGCTGCTCGTGGCAACATTTGTGCCTTGCAGCGGCCTTCACAGTATGTACTAGCCACGCGTCTTGGTGAGGTGTACCATAACCAACTGAAGAGCCCATTGGTACACTGGGGCGAAACGCTGGCAACTGTTTTGAGCTAGCCGGACCATTGTATCAAATTTATTTGTGAATTTGTTATGTACATAGCTCAATCGGACAATTTTCCATCCTGTTTCCTACGGGAACAGATATTTCCAATATGGATTAGCAAGGTAAGCTAACATTATTTTTGAAAGGAAGTTATGACTTCCATAGTACATTGGCGCTGCTCATGGCAACATTTGTGCCATGCAGCGGCCTTCACAGCATGTACTAGCCACGCGTCTTGGTGAGGTGTACCATAACCAACTGAAGAGCCCATTGGTACACTGGGGCGAAACGCTGGCTACTGTTTTGAGCTAGCCGGACCATTGTATCAAATTTATTTGTGAATTTGTTATGTACATAGCTCAATCGGACAATTTTCCATCCTGTTTCCTACGGGAACAGATATTTCCAATATGGATTAGCAAGGTAAGCTAACATTATTTTTGAAAGGAAGTTATGACTTCCATAGTACATTGGCGCTGCTCATGGCAACATTTGTGCCTTGCAGCGGCCTTCACAGTATGTACTAGCCTCGCGTCTTGGTGAGGTGTACCATAGCCAACTGAAGAACCCATTGGTACACTGGGGCGAAACGCTGGCAACTGTTTTGAGCTAGCCGGACCATTGTATCAAATTTATTTGTGAATTTGTTATGTACATAGCTCAATCGGACAATTTTCCATCCTGTTTCCTACGGCAACAGATATTTCCAATATGGATTAGCAAGGTAAGCTAACATTATTTTTGAAAAGGATTTATGACTTCCATAGTACATTGGCGCTGCTCGTGGCAACATTTGTGCCTTGCAGCGGCCTTCACAGTATGTACTAGCCACGCGTCTTGGTGAGGTATACCATAACCAACTGAAGAGCCCATTGGTACACTGGGGCGAAACGCTGGCAACTGTTTTGAGCTAGCCGGACCATTGTATCAAATTTATTTGTGAATTTGTTATGTACATAGCTCAATCGGACAATTTTTCATCCTGTTTCCTACGGGAGCAGATATTTCCAATATGGATTAGCAAGGTAAGCTAACATTATTTTTGAAAGGAAGTTATGACTTCCTTGGTACATTGGCGCTGCTCGTGGCAACATTTGTGCCTTGCAGCGGCCTTCACAGTATGTACTAGCCACGCGTCTTGGTTAGGGGTACCATAACCAACTGAAGAGCCCATTGGTACACTGGGGCGAAACGCTGGCAACTGTTTTGAGCTAGCCGGACCATTGTATCAAATTTATTTGTGAATTTGTTATGTACATAGCTCAATCGGACAATTTTCCATCCTGTTTCCTACGGGAACAGATATTTACAATATGGATTAGCAAGGTAAGCTAACATTATTTTTGAAAGGAAATTATGACTTCCATAGTACATTGGCGCTGCTCGTGACAACATTTGTGCCTTGCAGCGGCCTTCACAGTATGTACTAGCCACGCGTCTTGGTGAGGTGTACCATAACCAACTGAAGAGCCCATTGGTACACTGTGGCGAAACGCTGGCAACTGTTTTGAGCTGGCCGGACCATTGTATCAAATTTATTTGTGAATTTGTTATGTACATAGCTCAATCGGACAATTTTCCATCCTGTTTCCTACGGGAACAGATATTTCCAATATGGATTAGGAAGGTAAGCTAACATTATTTTTGAAAGGAAGTTATGACTTCCATAGTACATTGGCGCTGCTCATGGCAACATATGTGCCTTGCAGCGCCCTTCACAGTATGTACTAGCCACGCGTCTTGGTGAGGTGTACCATAACCAACTGAAGAGCCCATTGGTACACTGGGGCGAAACGCTGGCAACTGTTTTGAGCTAGCCGGACCATTGTATCAAATTTATTTGTGAATTTGTTATGTACATAGCTCAATCGGACAATTTTCCATCCTGTTTCCTACGGGAACAGATATTTCCAATATGGATTAGCAAGGTAAGCTAACATTATTTTTGAAAAGGATTTATGACTTCCATAGTACATTGGCGCTGCTCGTGGCAACATTTGTGCCTTGCAGCGGCCTTCACAGTATGTACTAGCCACGCGTCTTGGTGAGGTATACCATAACCAACTGAAGAGCCCATTGGTACACTGGGGCGAAACGCTGGCAACTGTTTTGAGCTAGCCGGACCATTGTATCAAATTTATTTGTGAATTTGTTATGTACATAGCTCAATCGGACAATTTTCCAACCTGTTTCCTACGGGAGCAGATATTTCCAATATGGATTAGCAAGGTAAGCTAACATTATTTTTGAAAGGAAGTTATGACTTCTTTAGTACATTGGCGCTGCTCGTGGCAACATTTGTGCCTTGCAGCGGCCTTCACAGTATGTACTAGCCACGGGTCTTGGTTAGGGGTACCATAACCAACTGAAGAGCCCATTGGTACACTGGGGCGAAACGCTGGCAACTGTTTTGAGCTAGCCGGACCATTGTATCAAATTTATTTGTGAATTTGTTATGTACATAGCTCAATCGGACAATTTTCCATCCTGTTTCCTACGGGAAAAGATATTTCCAATATGGATTAGCAAGGTAAGCTAACATTATTTTTGAAAGGAATTTATGACATCCATAGTACATTGGCGCTGCTCGTGGCAACATTTGTGCCTTGCAGCGGCCTTCACAGTATGTACTAGCCACGCGACTTGGTGAGGTGTACCATAACCAACTGAAGAGTCCATTGGTACACTGGGGCGAAACGATGGCAACTGTTTTGAGCTAGCCGGACCATTGTATCAAATTTATTTGTGAATTTATTATGTACATAGCTCAATCGGACAATTTTCCATCCTGTTTCCTACGGGAACAGATATTTCCAATATGGATTAGCAAGGTAAGCTAACATTATTTTTGAAAGGAAGTTATGACTTCCATAGTACATTGGCGCTGCTCATGGCAACATTTGTGCCTTGCAGCGGCCTTCACAGCATGTACTAGCCACGCGTCTTGGTGAGGTGTACCATAACCTACTGAAGAGCCCATTGGTACACTGGGGCGAAACGCTGGCAACTGTTTTGAGCTAGCTGGACCATTGTATCAAATTTATTTGTGAATTTGTTATGTACATAGCTCAATCGGACAATTTTCCATCCTGTTTCCTACGGGAACAGATATTTCCAATATGGATTAGCAAGGTAAGCTAACATTATTATTGAAAGGAAGTTATGACTTCCATAGTACATTGGCGCTGCTCGTGGCAAGATTTGTGCCTTGCAGCGACCTTCACAGTATGTACTATCCACGCGTCTTGGTTAGGGGTACCATAACCAACTGAAGAGCCCATTGGTACACTGGAGCGAAACGCTGGCAACAGTTTTGAGCTAGCCGGACCATTGTATCAAATTTATTTGTGAATTTGTTATGTGCATAGCTCAATCGGACAATTTTCCATCCTGTTTCCTACGGGAACAGATATTTCCAATATGGATTAGCAAGGTAAGCTAACATTATTTTTTAAAGGAAGTTATGACTTCCATAGCACATTGGCGTTGCTCGTGGCAACATTTGTGCCTTGCAGCGGCCTTCACAGTATGTACTAGCCACGCGTCTTGGTGAGGTGTACCATAACCAACTGAAGAGCCCATTGGTACACTGGGGCGAAACGCTGGCAACTGATTTGAGCTAGCCGGACCATTGTATCAAATTTATTTGTGAATTTGTTATGTACATAGCTCAATCGGACAATTTTCCATCCTGTTTCCTACGGGAACAGATATTTCCAATATGGATTAGCAAGGTAAGCTAACATTATTTTTGAAAGGAAGTTATAACTTCCATAGTACATTGGCGCCGCTCGTGGCAATATTTGTGCCTTGCAGCGGCCTTCACAGTATGTACTAGCCACGCGTCTTGGTTAGGTGTACCATAACCAACTGAAGAGCCCATTGGTACACTGGGGCGAAACGCTGGCAACTGTTTTGAGCTAGCCGGACCATTGTATCAAATTTATTTGTGAATTTGTTATGTACATAGCTCAATCGGACAATTTTCCATCCTGTTTCCTACGGGAACAGATATTTCCAATATGGATTAGCAAGGTAAGCTAACATTATTTTTGAAAAGGATTTATGACTTCCATAGTACATTGGCGCTGCTCGTGGCAACATTTGTGCCTTGCAGCGGCCTTCACAGTATGTACTAGCCACGCGTCTTGGTGAGGTATACCATAACCAACTGAAGAGCCCATTGGTACACTGGGGCGAAACGCTGGCAACTGTTTTGGGCTAGCCGGACCATTGTATCAAATTTATTTGTGAATTTGTTATGTACATAGCTCAATCGGACAATTTTCCATCCTGTTTCCTACGGGAGCAGATATTTCCTATATGGATTAGCAAGGTAAGCTAACATTATTTTTGAAAGGAAGTTATGACTTCCTTAGTACATTGGCGCTGCTCGTGGCAACATTTGTGCCTTGCAGCGGCCTTCACAGTATGTACTAGCCACGCGTCTTGGTTAGGGGTACCATAACCAACTGGAGAGCCCATTGGTACACTGGGGCGAAACGCTGGCAACTGTTTTGAGCTAGCCGGACCATTGTATCAAATTTATTTAAGAATTTGTTATGTACATAGCTCAATCGGACAATTTTCCATCCTGTTTCCTACGGGAACAGATATTTCCAATATGGATTAGCAAGGTAAGCTAACATTATTTTTGAAAGGAAGTTATGACTTCCATAGTACATTGGCGCTGCTCGTGGCAACATTTGTGCCTTGCAGCGGCCTTCACAGTATGTACTAGCCACGCGTCTTGGTGAGGTGTACCATAACCAACTGAAGAGCCCATTGGTACACTGGGGCGAAACGCTGGCAACTGTTTTGAGCTAGCCGGACCATTGTATCAAATTTATTTGTGAATTTGTTATGTACATAGCTCAATCGGACAATTTTCCATCCTGTTTCCTACGGGAAAAGATATTTCCAATATGGATTAGCAAGGTAAGCGAACATTATTTTTGAAAGGAAGTTATGACTTCCATAGTACATTGGCGCTGCTCGTGGCAACATTTGTGCCTTGCAGCGGCCTTCACAGTATGTACTAGCCACGCGTCTTGGTGAGGTGTACCATAACCATCTGAAGAGTCCATTGGTACACTGGGGCGAAACGCTGGCAACTGTTTTGAGCTAGCCGGACCATTGTATCAAATTTATTTGTGAATTTGTTATGTACATAGCTCAATCGGACAATTTTCCATCCTGTTTTCTACGGGAACAGATATTTCCAATATGGATTAGCAAGGTAAGCTAACATTATTTTTGAAAGGAAGTTATGACTTCCATAGTACATTGGCGCTGCTCATGGCAACATTTGTGCCTTGCAGCGGCCTTCACAGTATGTACTAGCCACGCGTCTTGGTGAGGTTTACCATAGCCAACTGAAGAGCCCATTGGTACACTGGGGCGAAACGCTGGCAACTGTTTTGAGCTAGCCGGACCATTGTATCAAATTTATTTGTGAATTTGTTATGTACATAGCTCAATCGGACAATTTTCCATCCTGTTTCCTACGGGAACAGATATTTCCAATATGGATTAACAAGGTAAGCTAACATTATTTTTGAAAGGAAGTTACGACTTCCATAGTACATTGGCGCTGCTCGTGGCAACATTTGTGCCTCGCAGCGGCCTTCACAGTATGTACTAGCCACGCGTCTTGGTGAGGTGTACCATAGCCAACTGAAGAGCCCATTGGTACACTGGGGCGAAACGCTGGCAACTGTTTTGAGCTAGCCAGACCATTGTATCAAATTTATTTGTGAATTTGTTATGTACATAGCTCAATCGGACAATTTTCCATCCTGTTTCCTAAGGGAACAGATATTTCCAATATGGATTAGCAAGGTAAGCTAACATTATTTTTGAAAAGGATTTATGACTTCCATAGTACATTGGCGCTGCTCGTGGCAACATTTGTGCCTTTCAGCGGCCTTCACAGTATGTACTAGCCACGCGTCTTGGTGAGGTATACCATAACCAACTGAAGAGCCCATTGGTACACTGGGGCGAAACGCTGGCAACTGTTTTGAGCTAGCCGGACCATTGTATCAAATTTATTTGTGAATTTGTTATGTACATAGCTCAATCGGACAATTTTCCATCCTGTTTCCTACGGGAACAGATATTTCCAATATGGATTAGCAAGGTAAGCTAACATTATTTTTGAAAAGGATTTATGACTTCCATAGTACATTGGCGCTGCTCGTGGCAACATTTGTGCCTTGCAGCGGCCTTCACAGTATGTACTAGCCACGCGTCTTGGTGAGGTATACCATAACCAACTGAAGAGCCCATTGGTACACTGGGGCGAAACGCTGGCAACTGTTTTGAGCTAGCCGGACCATTGTATCAAATTTATTTGTGAATTTGTTATGTACATAGCTCAATCGGACAATTTTCCATCCTGTTTCCTACGGGAACAGATATTTCCAATATGGATTAGCAAGGTAAGCTAACATTATTTTTGAAAGGAAGTTATGACTTCCATAGTACATTGGCGCTGCTCGTGGCAACATTTGTGCCTTGCAGCGGCCTTCACAGTATGTACTAGCCACGCGTCTTGGTGAGGTGTACCATAACCAACTGAAGAGCCCATTGGTACACTGGGGCGAAACGCTGGCAACTGTTTTGAGCTAGCCGGACCATTGTATCAAATTTATTTGTGAATTTGTTATGTACATAGCTCAATCGGACAATTTTCCATCCTGTTTCCTACGGGAACAGATATTTCCAATATGGATTAGCAAGGTAAGCTAACATTATTTTTGAAAGGAAGTTATGACTTCCATAGTACATTGGCGCTGCTCATGGCAACATTTGTGCCTTGCAGCGGCCTTCACAGTATGTACTAGCCACGCGTCTTGGTGAGGTGTACCATAGCCAACTGAAGAGCCCATTGGTACACTGGGGCGAAACGCTGGCAACTGTTTTGAGCTAGCCGGACCATTGTATCAAATTTATTTGTGAATTTGTAATGTACATAGCTCAATCGGACAATTTTCCATCCTGTTTCCTACGGGAACAGATATTTCCAATATGGATTAGCAAGGTAAGCTAACATTATTTTTGAAAAGGATTTATGACTTCCATAGTACATTGGCACTGCTCGTGGCAACATTTGTGCCTTGCAGCGGCCTTCACAGTATGTACTAGCCACGCGTCTTGGTGAGGTATACCATAACCAACTGAAGAGCCCATTGGTACACTGGGGCGAAACGCTGGCAACTGTTTTGAGCTAGCCGGACCATTGTATCAAATTTATTTGTGAATTTGTTATGTACATAGCTCAATCGGACAATTTTCCATCCTGTTTCCTACGGGAGCAGATATTTCCAATATGGATTAGCAAGGTAAGCTAACATTATTTTTGAAAGGAAGTTATGACTTCCTTAGTACATTGGCGCTGCTCGTGGCAACATTTGTGCCTTGCAGCGGCCTTCACAGTATGTACTAGCCACGCGTCTTGGTTAGGGGTACCATAACCAACTGAAGAGCCCATTGGTACACTGGGGCGAAACGCTGGCAACTGTTTTGAGCTAGCCGGACCATTGTATCAAATTTATTTGTGAATTTGTTATGTACATAGCTCAATCGGACAATTTTCCATCCTGTTTCCTACGGGAACAGATATTTCCAATATGGATTAGCAAGGTAAGCTAACATTATTTTTGAAAGGAAGTTATGACTTCCATAGTACATTGGCGCTGCTCGTGGCAACATTTGTGCCTTGCAGCGGCCTTCACAGTATTTACTAGCCACGCGTCTTGGTGAGGTGTACCATAACCAACTGAAGAGCCCATTGGTACACTGGGGCGAAACGCTGGCAACTGTTTTGAGCTAGCCGGACCATTGTATCAAATTTATTTGTGAATTTGTTATGTACATAGCTCAATCGGACAATTTTCCATCCTGTTTCCTACGGGAACAGATATTTCCAATATGGATTAGCAAGGAAAGCTAACATTATTTTTGAAAGGAAGTTATGACTTCCATAGTACATTGGCGCTGCTCATGGCAACATTTGTGCCTTGCAGCGGCCTTCACAGTATGTACTAGCCACGCGTCTTGGTGAGGTGTACCATAACCAACTGAAGAGCCCATTGGTACACTGGGGCGAAACGCTGGCAACTTTTTTGAGCTAGCCGGACCATTGTATCAAATTTATTTGTGAATTTGTTATGTACATAGCTCAATCGGACAATTTTCCATCCTGTTTCCTACGGGAACAGATATTTCCAATATGGATTAGCAAGGTAAGCTAACATTATTTTTGAAAGGAAGTTATGACTTCCATAGTACATTGGCGCTGCTCGTGGCAACATTTGTGCCTTGCAGCGGCCTTCACAGTATGTACTAGCCACGCGTCTTGGTGAGGTGTACCATAGCCAACTGAAGAGCCCATTGGTACACTGGGGCGAAACGCTGGCAACTGTTTTGAGCTAGCCGGACCATTGTATCAAATTTATTTGTGAATTTGTTATGTACATAGCTCAATCGGACAATTTTCCATCCTGTTTGCTACGGGAACAGATATTTCCAATGTGGATTAGCAAGGTAAGCTAACATTATTTTTGAAAAGGATTTATGACTTCCATAGTACATTGGCGCTGCTCGTGGCAACATTTGTGCCTTGCAGCGGCCTTCACAGTATGTACTAGCCACGCGTCTTGGTGAGGTATACCATAACCAACTGAAGAGCCCATTGGTACACTGGGGCGAAACGCTGGCAACTGTTTTGAGCTAGCCGGACCATTGTATCAAATTTATTTGTGAATTTGTTATGTACATAGCTCAATCGGACAATTTTCCAACCTGTTTCCTACGGGAGCAGATATTTCCAATATGGATTAGCAAGGTAAGCTAACATTATTTTTGAAAGGAAGTTATGACTTCTTTAGTACATTGGCGCTGCTCGTGGCAACATTTGTGCCTTGCAGCGGCCTTCACAGTATGTACTAGCCACGGGTCTTGGTTAGGGGTACCATAACCAACTGAAGAGCCCATTGGTACACTGGGGCGAAACGCTGGCAACTGTTTTGAGCTAGCCGGACCATTGTATCAAATTTATTTGTGAATTTGTTATGTACATAGCTCAATCGGACAATTTTCCATCCTGTTTCCTACGGGAAAAGATATTTCCAATATGGATTAGCAAGGTAAGCTAACATTATTTTTGAAAGGAAGTTATGACTTCCATAGTACATTGGCGCTGCTCGTGGCAACATTTGTGCCTTGCAGCGGCCTTCACAGTATGTACTAGCCACGCGTCTTGGTGAGGTGTACCATAACCAACTGAAGAGTCCATTGGTACACTGGGGCGAAACGCTGGCAACTGTTTTGAGCTAGCCGGACCATTGTATCAAATTTATTTGTGAATTTGTTATGTACATAGCTCAATCGGACAATTTTCCATCCTGTTTTCTACGGGAACAGATATTTCCAATATGGATTAGCAAGGTAAGCTAACATTATTTTTGAAAGGAAGTTATGACTTCCATAGTACATTGGCGCTGCTCATGGCAACATTTGTGCCTTGCAGCGGCCTTCACAGTATGTACTAGCCACGCGTCTTGGTGAGGTGTACCATAGCCAACTGAAGAGCCCATTGGTACACTGGGGCGAAACGCTGGCAACTGTTTTGAGCTAGCCGGACCATTGTATCAAATTTATTTGTGAATTTGTTATGTACATAGCTCAATCGGACAATTTTCCATCCTGTTTGCTACGGGAACAGATATTTCCAATATGGATTAGCAAGGTAAGCTAACATTATTTTTGAAAAGGATCTATGACTTCCATAGTACATTGACGCTGCTCGTGGCAACATTTGTGCCTTGCAGCGGCCTTCACAGTATGTACTAGCCACGCGTCTTGGTGAGGTATACCATAACCAACTGAAGAGCCCATTGGTACACTGGGGCGAAACGCTGGCAACTGTTTTGAGCTAGCCGGACCATTGTATCAAATTTGTTTGTGAATTTGTTATATACATAGCTCAATCGGACAATTTTCCATCCTGTTTCCTACGGGAACAGATATTTCCAATATGGATTAGCAAGGTAAGCTAACATTATTTTTGAAAGGAAGTTATGACTTCCTTAGTACATTGGCGCTGCTCGTGGCAACATTTGTGCCTTGCAGCGACCTTCACAGTATGTACTAGCCACGCGTCTTGGTTAGGGGTACCATAACCAACTGAAGAGCCCATTGGTACACTGGGGCGAAACGCTGGCAACTGTTTTGAGCTAGCCGGACCATTGTATCAAATTTATTTGTGAATTTGTTATGTACATAGCTCAATCGGACAATTTTCCATCCTGTTTCCTACGGGAACAGATATTTCCAATATGGATTAGCAAGGTAAGCTAACATTATTTTTGAAAGGAAGTTATGACTTCCATAGTACATTGGCGCTGCTCGTGGCAACATTTGTGCCTTGCAGCGGCCTTCACAGTATGTACTAGCCACGCGTCTTGGTGAGGTGTACCATAACCAACTGAAGAGCCCATTGGTACACTGGGGCGAAACGCTGGCAACTGTTTTGAGCTAGCCGGACCATTGTATCAAATTTATTTGTGAATTTGTTATGTACATAGCTCAATCGGACAATTTTCCATCCTGTTTCCTACGGGAACAGATATTTCCAATATGGATTAGCAAGGTAAGCTAACATTATTTTTGAAAGGAAGTTATGACTTCCATAGTACATTGGCGCTGCTCATGGCAACATTTGTGCCTTGCAGCGGCCTTCACAGCATGTACTAGCCACGCGTCTTGGTGAGGTGTACCATAACCAACTGAAGAGCCCATTGGTACACTGGGGCGAAACGCTGGCTACTGTTTTGAGCTAGCCGGACCATTGTATCAAATTTATTTGTGAATTTGTTATGTACATAGCTCAATCGGACAATTTTCCATCCTGTTTCCTACGGGAACAGATATTTCCAATATGGATTAGCAAGGTAAGCTAACATTATTTTTGAAAGGAAGTTATGACTTCCATAGTACATTGGCGCTGCTCATGGCAACATTTGTGCCTTGCAGCGGCCTTCACAGTATGTACTAGCCACGCGTCTTGGTGAGGTGTACCATAGCCAACTGAAGAACCCATTGGTACACTGGGGCGAAACGCTGGCAACTGTTTTGAGCTAGCCGGACCATTGTATCAAATTTATTTGTGAATTTGTTATGTACATAGCTCAATCGGACAATTTTCCATCCTGTTTCCTACGGGAACAGATATTTCCAATATGGATTAGCAAGGTAAGCTAACATTATTTTTGAAAAGGATTTATGACTTTCATAGTACATTGGCGCTGCTCGTGGCAACATTTGTGCCTTGCAGCGGCCTTCACAGTATGTACTAGCCACGCGTCTTGGTGAGGTATACCATAACCAACTGAAGAGCCCATTGGTACACTGGGGCGAAACGCTGGCAACTGTTTTGAGCTAGCCGGACCATTGTATCAAATTTATTTGTGAATTTGTTATGTACATAGCTCAATCGGACAATTTTTCATCCTGTTTCCTACGGGAGCAGATATTTCCAATATGGATTAGCAAGGTAAGCTAACATTATTTTTGAAAGGAAGTTATGACTTCCTTAGTACATTGGCGCTGCTCGTGGCAACATTTGTGCCTTGCAGCGGCCTTCACAGTATGTACTAGCCACGCGTCTTGGTTAGGGGTACCATAACCAACTGAAGAGCCCATTGGTACACTGGGGCGAAACGCTGGCAAATATTTTGAGCTAGCCGGACCATTGTATCAAATTTATTTGTGAATTTGTTATGTACATAGCTCAATCGGACAATTTTCCATCCTGTTTCCTACGGGAACAGATATTTCCAATATGGATTAGCAAGGTAAGCTAACATTATTTTTGAAAGGAAATTATGACTTCCATAGTACATTGGCGCTGCTCGTGACAACATTTGTGCCTTGCAGCGGCCTTCACAGTATGTACTAGCCACGCGTCTTGGTGAGGTGTACCATAACCAACTGAAGAGCCCATTGGTACACTGTGGCGAAACGCTGGCAACTGTTTTGAGCTGGCCGGACCATTGTATCAAATTTATTTGTGAATTTGTTATGTACATAGCTCAATCGGACAATTTTCCATCCTGTTTCCTACGGGAACAGATATTTCCAATATGGATTAGGAAGGTAAGCTAACATTATTTTTGAAAGGAAGTTATGACTTCCATAGTACATTGGCGCTGCTCATGGCAACATTTGTGCCTTGCAGCGCCCTTCACAGTATGTACTAGCCACGCGTCTTGGTGAGGTGTACCATAACCAACTGAAGAGCCCATTGGTACACTGGGGCGAAACGCTGGCAACTGTTTTGAGCTAGCCGGACCATTGTATCAAATTTATTTGTGAATTTGTTATGTACATAGCTCAATCGGACAATTTTCCATCCTGTTTCCTACGGGAACAGATATTTCCAATATGGATTAGCAAGGTAAGCTAACATTATTTTTGAAAGGAAGTTATGACTTCCATAGTACATTGGCGCTGCTCGTGGCAACATTTGTGCCTTGCAGCGGCCTTCACAGTATGTACTAGCCACGCGTCTTGGTGAGGTGTACCATAGCCAACTGAAGAGCCCATTGGTACACTGGGGCGAAACGCTGGCAACTGTTTTGAGCTAGCCGGACCATTGTATCAAATTTATTTGTGAATTTGTTATGTACATAGCTCAATCGGACAATTTTCCATCCTGTTTCCTACGGGAACAGATATTTCCAATATGGATTAGCAAGGTAAGCTAACATTATTTTTGAAAAGGATTTATGACTTCCATAGTACATTGGCCCTGCTCGTGGCAACATTTGTGCCTTGCAGCGGCCTTCACAGTATGTACTAGCCACGCGTCTTGGTGAGGTATACCATAACCAACTGAAGAGCCCATTGGTACACTGGGGCGAAACGCTGGCAACTGTTTTGAGCTAGCCGGACCATTGTATCAAATTTATTTGTGAATTTGTTATGTACATAGCTCAATCGGGCAATTTTCCAACCTGTTTCCTACGGGAGCAGATATTTCCAATATGGATTAGCAAGGTAAGCTAACATTATTTTTGAAAGGAAGTTATGACTTCCATAGTACATTGGCGCTGCTCGTGGCAACATTTGTGCCTTGCAGCGGCCTTCACAGTATGTACTAGCCACGCGTCTTGGTGAGGTGTACCATAACCAACTGAAGAGCCCATTGGTACACTGGGGCGAAACGCTGGCAACTGTTTTGAGCTAGCCGGACCATTGTATCAAATTTATTTGTGAATTTGTTATGTACATAGCTCAATCGGACAATTTTCCATCCTGTTTCCTACGGGAAAAGATATTTCCAATATGGATTAGCAAGGTAAGCGAACATTATTTTTGAAAGGAAGTTATGACTTCCATAGTACATTGGCGCTGCTCGTGGCAACATTTGTGCCTTGCAGCGGCCTTCACAGTATGTACTAGCCACGCGTCTTGGTGAGGTGTACCATAACCATCTGAAGAGTCCATTGGTACACTGGGGCGAAACGCTGGCAACTGTTTTGAGCTAGCCGGACCATTGTATCAAATTTATTTGTGAATTTGTTATGTACATAGCTCAATCGGACAATTTTCCATCCTGTTTTCTACGGGAACAGATATTTCCAATATGGATTAGCAAGGTAAGCTAACATTATTTTTGAAAGGAAGTTATGACTTCCATAGTACATTGGCGCTGCTCATGGCAACATTTGTGCCTTGAAGCGGCCTTCACAGTATGTACTAGCCACGCGTCTTGGTGAGGTGTACCATAGCCAACTGAAGAGCCCATTGGTACACTGGGGCGAAACGCTGGCAACTGTTTTGAGCTAGCCGGACCATTGTATCAAATTTATTTGTGAATTTGTTATGTACATAGCTCAATCGGACAATTTTCCATCCTGTTTCCTACGGGAACAGATATTTCCAATATGGATTAGCAAGGTAAGCTAACATTATTTTTGAAAGGAAGTTATGACTTCCATAGTACATTGGCGCTGCTCGTGGCAACATTTGTGCCTTGCAGCGGCCTTCACAGTATGTACTAGCCACGCGTCTTGGTGAGGTGTACCATAGCCAACTGAAGAGCCCATTGGTACACTGGGGCGAAACGCTGGAAACTGTTTTGAGCTAGCCGGACCATTGTATCAAATTTATTTGTGAATTTGTTATGTACATAGCTCAATCGGACAATTTTCCATCCTGTTTCCTAAGGGAACAGATATTTCCAATATGGATTAGCAAGGTAAGCTAACATTATTTTTGAAAAGGATTTATGACTTCCATAGTACATTGGCGCTGCTCGTGGCAACATTTGTGCCTTTCAGCGGCCTTCACAGTATGTACTAGCTACGCGTCTTGGTGAGGTATACCATAACCAACTGAAGAGCCCATTGGTACACTGGGGCGAAACGCTGGCAACTGTTTTGAGCTAGCCGGACCATTGTATCAAATTTATTTGTGAATTTGTTATGTACATAGCTCAATCGGACAATTTTCCATCCTGTTTCCTACGGGAACAGATATTTCCAATATGGATTAGCAAGGTAAGCTAACATTATTTTTGAAAGGAAGTTATGACTTCCTTAGTACATTGGCGCAGCTCGTGGCAACATTTGTGCCTTGCAGCGGCCTTCACAGTATGTACTAGCCACGCGTCTTGGTTAGGGGTACCATAACCAACTGAAGAGCCCATTGGTACACTGGGGCGAAACGCTGGCAACTGTTTTGAGCTAGCCGGACCATTGTATCAAATTTATTTGTGAATTTGTTATGTACATAGCTCAATCGGACAATTTTCCATCCTGTTTCCTACGGGAACAGATATTTCCAATATGGATTAGCAAGGTAAGCTAACATTATTTTTGAAAGGAAGTTATGACTTCCATAGTACATTGGCGCTGCTCGTGGCAACATTTGTGCCTTGCAGCGGCCTTCACAGTATGTACTAGCCACGCGTCTTGGTGAGGTGTACCATAACCAACTGAAGAGCCCATTGGTACACTGGGGCGAAACGCTGGCAACTGTTTTGAGCTAGCCGGACCATTGTATCAAATTTATTTGTGAATTTGTTATGTACATAGCTCAATCGGACAATTTTCCATCCTGTTTCCTACGGGAACAGATATTTCCAATATGGATTAGCAAGGTAAGCTAACATTATTTTTGAAAGGAAGTTATGACTTCCATAGTACATTGGCGCTGCTCGTGGCAACATTTGTGCCTTGCAGCGGCCTTCACAGTATGTACTAGCCACGCGTCTTGGTGAGGTGTACCATAACCAACTGAAGAGCCCATTGGTACACTGGGGCGAAACGCTGGCAACTGTTTTGAGCTAGCCGGACCATTGTATCAAATTTATTTGTGAATTTGTTATGTACATAGCTCAATCGGACAATTTTCCATCCTGTTTCCTACGGGAACAGATATTTCCAATATGGATTAGCAAGGTAAGCTAACATTATTTTTGAAAAGGATTTATGACTTCCATAGTACATTGGCGCTGCTCGTGGCAACATTTGTGCCTTGCAGCGGCCTTCACAGTATGTACTAGCCACGCGTCTTGGTGAGGTATACCATAACCAACTGAAGAGCCCATTGGTACACTGGGGCGAAACGCTGGCAACTGTTTTGAGCTAGCCGGACCATTGTATCAAATTTATTTGTGAATTTGTTATGTACATAGCTCAATCGGACAATTTTCCATCCTGTTTCCTACGGGAGCAGATATTTCCAATATGGATTAGCAAGGTAAGCTAACATTATTTTTGAAAGGAAGTTATGACTTCCTTAGTACATTGGCGCTGCTCGTGGCAACATTTGTGCCTTGCAGCGGCCTTCACAGTATGTACTAGCCACGCGTCTTGGTTAGGGGTACCATAACCAACTGAAGAGCCCATTGGTACACTGGGGCGAAACGCTGGCAACTGTTTTGAGCTAGCCGGACCATTGTATCAAATTTATTTGTGAATTTGTTATGTACATAGGTCAATCGGACAATTTTCCATCCTGTTTCCTACGGGAACAGATATTTCCAATATGGATTAGCAAGGTAAGCTAACATTATTTTTGAAAGGAAGTTATGACTTCCATAGTACATTGGCGCTGCTCGTGGCAACATTTGTGCCTTGCAGCGGCCTTCACAGTATGTACTAGCCACGCGTCTTGGTGAGGTGTACCATAACCAACTGAAGAGCCCATTGGTACACTGGGGCGAAACGCTGGCAACTGTTTTGAGCTAGCCGGACCATTGTATCAAATTTATTTGTGAATTTGTTATGTACATAGCTCAATCGGACAATTTTCCATCCTGTTTCCTACGGGAACAGATATTTCCAATATGGATTAGCAAGGTAAGCTAACATTATTTTTGAAAGGAAGTTATGACTTCCATAGTACATTGGCGCTGCTCATGGCAACATTTGTGCCTTGCAGCGGCCTTCACAGTATGTACTAGCCACGCGTCTTGGTGAGGTGTACCATAACCAACTGAAGAGCCCATTGGTACACTGGGGCGAAACGCTGGCAACTGTTTTGAGCTAGCCGGACCATTGTATCAAATTTATTTGTGAATTTGTTATGTACATAGCTCAATCGGACAATTTTCCATCCTGTTTCCTACGGGAACAGATATTTCCAATATGGATTAGCAAGGTAAGCTAACATTATTTTTGAAAGGAAGTTATGACTTCCATAGTACATTGGCGCTGCTCGTGGCAACATTTGTGCCTTGCAGCGGCCTTCACAGTATGTACTAGCCACGCGTCTTGGTGAGGTGTACCATAGCCAACTGAAGAGCCCATTGGTACACTGGGGCGAAACGCTGGCAACTGTTTTGAGCTAGCCGGACCATTGTATCAAATTTATTTGTGAATTTGTTATGTACATAGCTCAATCGGACAATTTTCCATCCTGTTTCCTACGGGAACAGATATTTCCAATATGGATTAGCAAGGTAAGCTAACATTATTTTTGAAAAGGATTTATGACTTCCATAGTACATTGGCGCTGCTCGTGGCAACATTTGTGCCTTGCAGCGGCCTTCACAGTATGTACTAGCCACGCGTCTTGGTGAGGTATACCATAACCAACTGAAGAGCCCATTGGTACACTGGGGCGAAACGCTGGCAACTGTTTTGAGCTAGCCGGACAATTGTATCAAATTTATTTGTGAATTTGTTATGTACATAGCTCAATCGGACAATTTTCCATCCTGTTTCCTACGGGAACAGATATTTCCAATATGGATTAGCAAGGTAAGCTAACATTATTTTTGAAAGGAAGTTATGACTTCCTTAGTACATTGGCGCAGCTCGTGGCAACATTTGTGCCTTGCAGCGGCCTTCACAGTATGTACTAGCCACGCGTCTTGGTGAGGTGTACCATAACCAACTGAAGAGCCCATTGGTACACTGGGGCGAAACGCTGGCAACTGTTTTGAGCTAGCCGGACCATTGTATCAAATTTATTTGTGAATTTGTTATGTACATAGCTCAATCGGACAATTTTCCATCCTGTTTCCTACGGGAACAGATATTTCCAATATGGATTAGCAAGGTAAGCTAACATTATTTTTGAAAAGGATTTATGACTTCCATAGTACATTGGCGCTGCTCGTGGCAACATTTGTGCCTTGCAGCGGCCTTCACAGTATGTACTAGCCACGCGTCTTGGTGAGGTATACCATAACCAACTGAAGAGCCCATTGGTACACTGGGGCGAAACGCTGGCAACTGTTTTGAGCTAGCCGGACCATTGTATCAAATTTATTTGTGAATTTGTTATGTACATAGCTCAATCGGACAATTTTCCATCCTGTTTCCTACGGGAGCAGATATTTCCAATATGGATTAGCAAGGTAAGCTAACATTATTTTTGAAAGGAAGTTATGACTTCCTTAGTACATTGGCGCTGCTCGTGGCAACATTTGTGCCTTGCAGCGGCCTTCACAGTATGTACTAGCCACGCGTCTTGGTTAGGGGTACCATAACCAACTGAAGAGCCCATTGGTACACTGGGGCGAAACGCTGGCAACTGTTTTGAGCTAGCCGGACCATTGTATCAAATTTATTTGTGAATTTGTTATGTAAATAGGTCAATCGGACAATTTTCCATCCTGTTTCCTACGGGAACAGATATTTCCAATATGGATTAGCAAGGTAAGCTAACATTATTTTTGAAAGGAAGTTATGACTTCCATAGTACATTGGCGCTGCTCGTGGCAACATTTGTGCCTTGCAGCGGCCTTCACAGTATGTACTAGCCACGCGTCTTGGTGAGGTGTACCATAACCAACTGAAGAGCCCATTGGTACACTGGGGCGAAACGCTGGCAACTGTTTTGAGCTAGCCGGACCATTGTATCAAATTTATTTGTGAATTTGTTATGTACATAGCTCAATCGGACAATTTTCCATCCTGTTTCCTACGGGAACAGATATTTCCAATATGGATTAGCAAGGTAAGCTAACATTATTTTTGAAAGGAAGTTATGACTTCCATAGTACATTGGCGCTGCTCATGGCAACATTTGTGCCTTGCAGCGGCCTTCACAGTATGTACTAGCCACGCGTCTTGGTGAGGTGTACCATAGCCAACTGAAGAGCCCATTGGTACACTGGGGCGAAACGCTGGCAACTGTTTTGAGCTAGCCGGACCATTGTATCAAATTTATTTGTGAATTTGTTATGTACATAGCTCAATCGGACAATTTTCCATCCTGTTTCCTACGGGAACAGATATTTCCAATATGGATTAGCAAGGTAAGCTAACATTATTTTTGAAAAGGATTTATGACTTCCATAGTACATTGGCGCTGCTCGTGGCAACATTTGTGCCTTGCAGCGGCCTTCACAGTATGTACTAGCCACGCGTCTTGGTGAGGTATACCATAACCAACTGAAGAGCCCATTGGTACACTGGGGCGAAACGCTGGCAACTGTTTTGAGCTAGCCGGACCATTGTATCAAATTTATTTGTGAATTTGTTATGTACATAGCTCAATCGGGCAATTTTCCAACCTGTTTCCTACGGGAGCAGATATTTCCAATATGGATTAGCAAGGTAAGCTAACATTATTTTTGAAAGGAAGTTATGACTTCCATAGTACATTGGCGCTGCTCGTGGCAACATTTGTGCCTTGCAGCGGCCTTCACAGTATGTACTAGCCACGCGTCTTGGTGAGGTGTACCATAACCAACTGAAGAGCCCATTGGTACACTGGGGCGAAACGCTGGCAACTGTTTTGAGCTAGCCGGACCATTGTATCAAATTTATTTGTGAATTTGTTATGTACATAGCTCAATCGGACAATTTTCCATCCTGTTTCCTACGGGAAAAGATATTTCCAATATGGATTAGCAAGGTAAGCGAACATTATTTTTGAAAGGAAGTTATGACTTCCATAGTACATTGGCGCTGCTCGTGGCAACATTTGTGCCTTGCAGCGGCCTTCACAGTATGTACTAGCCACGCGTCTTGGTGAGGTGTACCATAACCATCTGAAGAGTCCATTGGTACACTGGGGCGAAACGCTGGCAACTGTTTTGAGCTAGCCGGACCATTGTATCAAATTTATTTGTGAATTTGTTATGTACATAGCTCAATCGGACAATTTTCCATCCTGTTTTCTACGGGAACAGATATTTCCAATATGGATTAGCAAGGTAAGCTAACATTATTTTTGAAAGGAAGTTATGACTTCCATAGTACATTGGCGCTGCTCATGGCAACATTTGTGCCTTGAAGCGGCCTTCACAGTATGTACTAGCCACGCGTCTTGGTGAGGTGTACCATAGCCAACTGAAGAGCCCATTGGTACACTGGGGCGAAACGCTGGCAACTGTTTTGAGCTAGCCGGACCATTGTATCAAATTTATTTGTGAATTTGTTATGTACATAGCTCAATCGGACAATTTTCCATCCTGTTTCCTACGGGAACAGATATTTCCAATATGGATTAGCAAGGTAAGCTAACATTATTTTTGAAAGGAAGTTATGACTTCCATAGTACATTGGCGCTGCTCGTGGCAACATTTGTGCCTTGCAGCGGCCTTCACAGTATGTACTAGCCACGCGTCTTGGTGAGGTGTACCATAGCCAACTGAAGAGCCCATTGGTACACTGGGGCGAAACGCTGGCAACTGTTTTGAGCTAGCCGGACCATTGTATCAAATTTATTTGTGAATTTGTTATGTACATAGCTCAATCGGACAATTTTCCAGCCTGTTTCCTAAGGGAACAGATATTTCCAATATGGATTAGCAAGGTAAGCTAACATTATTTTTGAAAAGGATTTATGACTTCCATAGTACATTGGCGCTGCTCGTGGCAACATTTGTGCCTTTCAGCGGCCTTCACAGTATGTACTAGCCACGCGTCTTGGTGAGGTATACCATAACCAACTGAAGAGCCCATTGGTACACTGGGGCGAAACGCTGGCAACTGTTTTGAGCTAGCCGGACCATTGTATCAAATTTATTTGTGAATTTGTTATGTACATAGCTCAATCGGACAATTTTCCATCCTGTTTCCTACGGGAACAGATATTTCCAATATGGATTAGCAAGGTAAGCTAACATTATTTTTGAAAGGAAGTTATGACTTCCTTAGTACATTGGCGCAGCTCGTGGCAACATTTGTGCCTTGCAGCGGCCTTCACAGTATGTACTAGCCACGCGTCTTGGTTAGGGGTACCATAACCAACTGAAGAGCCCATTGGTACACTGGGGCGAAACGCTGGCAACTGTTTTGAGCTAGCCGGACCATTGTATCAAATTTATTTGTGAATTTGTTATGTACATAGCTCAATCGGACAATTTTCCATCCTGTTTCCTACGGGAACAGATATTTCCAATATGGATTAGCAAGGTAAGCTAACATTATTTTTGAAAGGAAGTTATGACTTCCATAGTACATTGGCGCTGCTCGTGGCAACATTTGTGCCTTGCAGCGGCCTTCACAGTATGTACTAGCCACGCGTCTTGGTGAGGTGTACCATAACCAACTGAAGAGCCCATTGGTACACTGGGGCGAAACGCTGGCAACTGTTTTGAGCTAGCCGGACCATTGTATCAAATTTATTTGTGAATTTGTTATGTACATAGCTCAATCGGACAATTTTCCATCCTGTTTCCTACGGGAACAGATATTTCCAATATGGATTAGCAAGGTAAGCTAACATTATTTTTGAAAGGAAGTTATGACTTCCATAGTACATTGGCGCTGCTCATGGCAACATTTGTGCCTTGCAGCGGCCTTCACAGTATGTACTAGCCACGCGTCTTGGTGAGGTGTACCACAGCCAACTGAAGAGCCCATTGGTATACTGGGGCGAAACGCTGGCAACTGTTTTGAGCTAGCCGGACCATTGTATCAAATTTATTTGTGAATTTGTTATGTACATAGCTCAATCGGACAATTTTCCATCCTGTTTCCTACGGGAACAGATATTTCCAATATGGATTAGCAAGGTAAGCTAACATTATTTTTGAAAAGGATTTATGACTTCCATAGTACATTGGCGCTGCTCGTGGCAACATTTGTGCCTTGCAGCGGCCTTCACAGTATGTACTAGCCACGCGTCTTGGTGAGGTATACCATAACCAACTGAAGAGCCCATTGGTACACTGGGGCGAAACGCTGGCAACTGTTTTGAGCTAGCCGGACCATTGTATCAAATTTATTTGTGAATTTGTTATGTACATAGCTCAATCGGACAATTTTCCATCCTGTTTCCTACGGGAGCAGATATTTCCAATATGGATTAGCAAGGTAAGCTAACATTATTTTTGAAAGGAAGTTATGACTTCCTTAGTACATTGGCGCTGCTCGTGGCAACATTTGTGCCTTGCAGCGGCCTTCACAGTATGTACTAGCCACGCGTCTTGGTTAGGGGTACCATAACCAACTGAAGAGCCCATTGGTACACTGGGGCGAAACGCTGGCAACTGTTTTGAGCTAGCCGGACCATTGTATCAAATTTATTTGTGAATTTGTTATGTACATAGGTCAATCGGACAATTTTCCATCCTGTTTCCTACGGGAACAGATATTTCCAATATGGATTAGCAAGGTAAGCTAACATTATTTTTGAAAGGAAGTTATGACTTCCATAGTACATTGGCGCTGCTCGTGGCAACATTTGTGCCTTGCAGCGGCCTTCACAGTATGTACTAGCCACGCGTCTTGGTGAGGTGTACCATAACCAACTGAAGAGCCCATTGGTACACTGGGGCGAAACGCTGGCAACTGTTTTGAGCTAGCCGGACCATTGTATCAAATTTATTTGTGAATTTGTTATGTACATAGCTCAATCGGACAATTTTCCATCCTGTTTCCTACGGGAACAGATATTTCCAATATGGATTAGCAAGGTAAGCTAACATTATTTTTGAAAGGAAGTTATGACTTCCATAGTACATTGGCGCTGCTCATGGCAACATTTGTGCCTTGCAGCGGCCTTCACAGTATGTACTAGCCACGCGTCTTGGTGAGGTGTACCATAACCAACTGAAGAGCCCATTGGTACACTGGGGCGAAACGCTGGCAACTGTTTTGAGCTAGCCGGACCATTGTATCAAATTTATTTGTGAATTTGTTATGTACATAGCTCAATCGGACAATTTTCCATCCTGTTTCCTACGTGAACAGATATTTCCAATATGGATTAGCAAGGTAAGCTAACATTATTTTTGAAAGGAAGTTATGACTTCCATAGTACATTGGCGCTGCTCGTGGCAACATTTGTGCCTTGCAGCGGCCTTCACAGTATGTACTAGCCACGCGTCTTGGTGAGGTGTACCATAGCCAACTGAAGAGCCCATTGGTACACTGGGGCGAAACGCTGGCAACTGTTTTGAGCTAGCCGGACCATTGTATCAAATTTATTTGTGAATTTGTTATGTACATAGCTCAATCGGACAATTTTCCATCCTGTTTCCTACGGGAACAGATATTTCCAATATGGATTAGCAAGGTAAGCTAACATTATTTTTGAAAAGGATTTATGACTTCCATAGTACATTGGCGCTGCTCGTGGCAACATTTGTGCCTTGCAGCGGCCTTCACAGTATGTACTAGCCACGCGTCTTGGTGAGGTATACCATAACCAACTGAAGAGCCCATTGGTACACTGGGGCGAAACGCTGGCAACTGTTTTGAGCTAGCCGGACAATTGTATCAAATTTATTTGTGAATTTGTTATGTACATAGCTCAATCGGACAATATTCCAACCTGTTTCCTACGGGAGCAGATATTTCCAATATGGATTAGCAAGGTAAGCTAACATTATTTTTGAAAGGAAGTTATGACTTCCATAGTACATTGGCGCTGCTCGTGGCAACATTTGTGCCTTGCAGCGGCCTTCACAGTATGTACTAGCCACGCGTCTTGGTGAGGTGTACCATAACCAACTGAAGAGCCCATTGGTACACTGGGGCGAAACGCTGGCAACTGTTTTGAGCTAGCCGGACCATTGTATCAAATTTATTTGTGAATTTGTTATGTACATAGCTCAATCGGACAATTTTCCATCCTGTTTCCTACGGGAAAAGATATTTCCAATATGGATTAGCAAGGTAAGCGAACATTATTTTTGAAAGGAAGTTATGACTTCCATAGTACATTGGCGCTGCTCGTGGCAACATTTGTGCCTTGCAGCGGCCTTCACAGTATGTACTAGCCACGCGTCTTGGTGAGGTGTACCATAACCATCTGAAGAGTCCATTGGTACACTGGGGCGAAACGCTGGCAACTGTTTTGAGCTAGCCGGACCATTGTATCAAATTTATTTGTGAATTTGTTATGTACATAGCTCAATCGGACAATTTTCCATCCTGTTTTCTACGGGAACAGATATTTCCAATATGGATTAGCAAGGTAAGCTAACATTATTTTTGAAAGGAAGTTATGACTTCCATAGTACATTGGCGCTGCTCATGGCAACATTTGTGCCTTGCAGCGGCCTTCACAGTATGTACTAGCCACGCGTCTTGGTGAGGTGTACCATAACCAACTGAAGAGCCCATTGGTACACTGGGGCGAAACGCTGGCAACTGTTTTGAGCTAGCCGGACCATTGTATCAAATTTATTTGTGAATTTGTTATGTACATAGCTCAATCGGACAATTTTCCATCCTGTTTCCTACGGGAACAGATATTTCCAATATGGATTAGCAAGGTAAGCTAACATTATTTTTGAAAGGAAGTTATGACTTCCATAGTACATTGGCGCTGCTCGTGGCAACATTTGTGCCTTGCAGCGGCCTTCACAGTATGTACTAGCCACGCGTCTTGGTGAGGTGTACCATAGCCAACTGAAGAGCCCATTGGTACACTGGGGCGAAACGCTGGCAACTGTTTTGAGCTAGCCGGACCATTGTATCAAATTTATTTGTGAATTTGTTATGTACATAGCTCAATCGGACAATTTTCCATCCTGTTTCCTAAGGGAACAGATATTTCCAATATGGATTAGCAAGGTAAGCTAACATTATTTTTGAAAAGGATTTATGACTTCCATAGTACATTGGCGCTGCTCGTGGCAACATTTGTGCCTTTCAGCGGCCTTCACAGTATGTACTAGCCACGCGTCTTGGTGAGGTATACCATAACCAACTGAAGAGCCCATTGGTACACTGGGGCGAAACGCTGGCAACTGTTTTGAGCTAGCCGGACCATTGTATCAAATTTATTTGTGAATTTGTTATGTACATAGCTCAATCGGACAATTTTCCATCCTGTTTCCTACGGGAACAGATATTTCCAATATGGATTAGCAAGGTAAGC
The DNA here is from genome assembly GCA_946902985.2 of Meconema thalassinum. Lineage (NCBI taxonomy): Eukaryota > Metazoa > Arthropoda > Insecta > Orthoptera > Tettigoniidae > Meconema > Meconema thalassinum. The sequence goes on from OX336388.2 coordinate 1,218,868,232, forward strand.
TAACATTATTTTTGAAAGGAAGTTATGACTTCCTTAGTACATTGGCGCAGCTCGTGGCAACATTTGTGCCTTGCAGCGGCCTTCACAGTGTGTACTAGCCACGCGTCTTGGTTAGGGGTACCATAACCAACTGAAGAGCCCATTGGTACACTGGGGCGAAACGCTGGCAACTGTTTTGAGCTAGCCGGACCATTGTATCAAATTTATTTGTGAATTTGTTATGTACATAGCTCAATCGGACAATTTTCCATCCTGTTTCCTACGGGAACAGATATTTCCAATATGGATTAGCAAGGTAAGCTAACATTATTTTTGAAAGGAAGTTATGACTTCCATAGTACATTGGCGCTGCTCGTGGCAACATTTGTGCCTTGCAGCGGCCTTCACAGTATGTACTAGCCACGCGTCTTGGTGAGGTGTACCATAACCAACTGAAGAACCCATTGGTACACTGGGGCGAAACGCTGGCAACTGTTTTGAGCTAGCCGGACCATTGTATCAAATTTATTTGTGAATTTGTTATGTACATAGCTCAATCGGACAATTTTCCATCCTGTTTCCTACGGGAACAGATATTTCCAATATGGATTAGCAAGGTAAGCTAACATTATTTTTGAAAGGAAGTTATGACTTCCATAGTACATTGGCGCTGCTCATGGCAACATTTGTGCCTTGCAGCGGCCTTCACAGTATGTACTAGCCACGCGTCTTGGTGAGGTGTACCATAGCCAACTGAAGAGCCCATTGGTACACTGGGGCGAAACGCTGGCAACTGTTTTGAGCTAGCCGGACCATTGTATCAAATTTATTTGTGAATTTGTTATGTACATAGCTCAATCGGACAATTTTCCATCCTGTTTCCTACGGGAACAGATATTTCCAATATGGATTAGCAAGGTAAGCTAACATTATTTTTGAAAAGGATTTATGACTTCCATAGTACATTGGCACTGCTCGTGGCAACATTTGTGCCTTGCAGCGGCCTTCACAGTATGTACTAGCCACGCGTCTTGGTGAGGTATACCATAACCAACTGAAGAGCCCATTGGTACACTGGGGCGAAACGCTGGCAACTGTTTTGAGCTAGCCGGACCATTGTATCAAATTTATTTGTGAATTTGTTATGTACATAGCTCAATCGGACAATTTTCCATCCTGTTTCCTACGGGAGCAGATATTTCCAATATGGATTAGCAAGGTAAGCTAACATTATTTTTGAAAGGAAGTTATGACTTCCTTAGTACATTGGCGCTGCTCGTGGCAACATTTGTGCCTTGCAGCGGCCTTCACAGTATGTACTAGCCACGCGTCTTGGTTAGGGGTACCATAACCAACTGAAGAGCCCATTGGTACACTGGGGCGAAACGCTGGCAACTGTTTTGAGCTAGCCGGACCATTGTATCAAATTTATTTGTGAATTTGTTATGTACATAGCTCAATCGGACAATTTTCCATCCTGTTTCCTACGGGAACAGATATTTCCAATATGGATTAGCAAGGTAAGCTAACATTATTTTTGAAAGGAAGTTATGACTTCCATAGTACATTGGCGCTGCTCGTGGCAACATTTGTGCCTTGCAGCGGCCTTCACAGTATGTACTAGCCACGCGTCTTGGTGAGGTGTACCATAACCAACTGAAGAGCCCATTGGTACACTGGGGCGAAACGCTGGCAACTGTTTTGAGCTAGCCGGACCATTGTATCAAATTTATTTGTGAATTTGTTATGTACATAGCTCAATCGGACAATTTTCCATCCTGTTTCCTACGGGAACAGATATTTCCAATATGGATTAGCAAGGTAAGCTAACATTATTTTTGAAAGGAAGTTATGACTTCCATAGTACATTGGCGCTGCTCATGGCAACATTTGTGCCTTGCAGCGGCCTTCACAGTATGTACTAGCCACGCGTCTTGGTGAGGTGTACCATAACCAACTGAAGAGCCCATTGGTACACTGGGGCGAAACGCTGGCAACTTTTTTGAGCTAGCCGGACCATTGTATCAAATTTATTTGTGAATTTGTTATGTACATAGCTCAATCGGACAATTTTCCATCCTGTTTCCTACGGGAACAGATATTTCCAATATGGATTAGCAAGGTAAGCTAACATTATTTTTGAAAGGAAGTTATGACTTCCATAGTACATTGGCGCTGCTCGTGGCAACATTTGTGCCTTGCAGCGGCCTTCACAGTATGTACTAGCCACGCGTCTTGGTGAGGTGTACCATAGCCAACTGAAGAGCCCATTGGTACACTGGGGCGAAACGCTGGCAACTGTTTTGAGCTAGCCGGACCATTGTATCAAATTTATTTGTGAATTTGTTATGTACATAGCTCAATCGGACAATTTTCCATCCTGTTTGCTACGGGAACAGATATTTCCAATATGGAGTAGCAAGGTAAGCTAACATTATTTTTGAAAAGGATTTATGACTTCCATAGTACATTGGCGCTGCTCGTGGCAACATTTGTGCCTTGCAGCGGCCTTCACAGTATGTACTAGCCACGCGTCTTGGTGAGGTATACCATAACCAACTGAAGAGCCCATTGGTACACTGGGGCGAAACGCTGGCAACTGTTTTGAGCTAGCCGGACCATTGTATCAAATTTATTTGTGAATTTGTTATGTACATAGCTCAATCGGACAATTTTCCAACCTGTTTCCTACGGGAGCAGATATTTCCAATATGGATTAGCAAGGTAAGCTAACATTATTTTTGAAAGGAAGTTATGACTTCTTTAGTACATTGGCGCTGCTCGTGGCAACATTTGTGCCTTGCTGCGGCCTTCACAGTATGTACTAGCCACGGGTCTTGGTTAGGGGTACCATAACCAACTGAAGAGCCCATTGGTACACTGGGGCGAAACGCTGGCAACTGTTTTGAGCTAGCCGGACCATTGTATCAAATTTATTTGTGAATTTGTTATGTACATAGCTCAATCGGACAATTTTCCATCCTGTTTCCTACGGGAAAAGATATTTCCAATATGGATTAGCAAGGTAAGCTAACATTATTTTTGAAAGGAAGTTATGACTTCCATAGTACATTGGCGCTGCTCGTGGCAACATTTGTGCCTTGCAGCGGCCTTCACAGTATGTACTAGCCACGCGTCTTGGTGAGGTGTACCATAACCAACTGAAGAGTCCATTGGTACACTGGGGCGAAACGCTGGCAACTGTTTTGAGCTAGCCGGACCATTGTATCAAATTTATTTGTGAATTTGTTATGTACATAGCTCAATCGGACAATTTTCCATCCTGATTTCTACGGAAACAGATATTTCCAATATGGATTAGCAAGGTAAGCTAACATTATTTTTGAAAGGAAGTTATGACTTCCATAGTACATTGGCGCTGCTCATGGCAACATTTGTGCCTTGCAGCGGCCTTCACAGTATGTACTAGCCACGCGTCTTGGTGAGGTGTACCATAGCCAACTGAAGAGCCCATTGGTACACTGGGGCGAAACGCTGGCAACTGTTTTGAGCTAGCCGGACCATTGTATCAAATTTATTTGTGAATTTGTTATGTACATAGCTCAATCGGACAATTTTCCATCCTGTTTCTTACGGGAAGAGATATTTCCAATATGGATTAGCAAGGTAATCTAACATTATTTTTGAAAAGGATCTATGACTTCCATAGTACATTGGCGCTGCTCGTGGCAACATTTGTGCCTTGCAGCGGCCTTCACAGTATGTACTAGCCACGCGTCTTGGTGAGGTATACCATAACCAACTGAAGAGCCCATTGGTACACTGGGGCGAAACGCTGGCAACTGTTTTGAGCTAGCCGGACCATTGTATCAAATTTATTTGTGAATTTGTTATATACATAGCTCAATCGGACAATTTTCCATCCTGTTTCCTACGGGAGCAGATATTTCCAATATGGATTAGCAAGGTAAGCTAACATTATTTTTGAAAGGAAGTTATGACTTTCTTAGTACATTGGCGCTGCTCGTGGCAACATTTGTGCCTTGCAGCGGCCTTCACAGTATGTACTAGCCACGCGTCTTGGTTAGGGGTACCATAACCAACTGAAGAGCCCATTGGTACACTGGGGCGAAACGCTGGCAACTGTTTTGAGCTAGCCGGACCATTGTATCAAATTTATTTGTGAATTTGTTATGTACATAGCTCAATCGGACAATTTTCCATCCTGTTTCCTACGGGAACAGATATTTCCAATATGGATTAGCAAGGTAAGCTAACATTATTTTTGAAAGGAAGTTATGACTTCCATAGTACATTGGCGCTGCTCGTGGCAACATTTGTGCCTTGCAGCGGCCTTCACAGTATGTACTAGCCACGCGTCTTGGTTAGGGGTACCATAACCAACTGAAGAGCCCATTGGTACACTGGGGCGAAACGCTGGCAACTGTTTTGAGCTGGCCGGACCATTGTATCAAATTTATTTGTGAATTTGTTATGTACATAGCTCAATCGGACAATTTTCCATCCTGTTTCCTACGGGAACAGATATTTCCAATATTGATTAGCAAGGTAAGCTAACATTATTTTTGAAAGGAAGTTATGACTTCCATAGTACATTGGCGCTGCTCGTGGCAACATTTGTGCCTTGCAGCGGCCTTCACAGTATGTACTAGCCACGCGTCTTGGTGAGGTGTACCATAGCCAACTGAAGAGCCCATTGGTACACTGGGGCGAAACGCTGGCAACTGTTTTGAGCTAGCCGGACCATTGTATCAAATTTATTTGTGAATTTGTTATGTACATAGCTCAATCGGACAATTTTCCATCCTGTTTCCTACGGGAACAGATATTTCCAATATGGATTAGCAAGGTAAGCTAACATTATTTTTGAAAAGGATTTATGACTTCCATAGTACATTGGCGCTGCCCGTGGCAACATTTGTGCCTTGCAGCGGCCTTCACAGTATGTACTAGCCACGCGTCTTGGTGAGGTATACCATAACCAACTGAAGAGCCCATTGGTACACTGGGGCGAAACGCTGGCAACTGTTTTGAGCTAGCCGGACCATTGTATCAAATTTATTTGTGAATTTGTTATGTACATAGCTCAATCGGACAATTTTCCAACCTGTTTCCTACGGGAGCAGATATTTCCAATATGGATTAGCAAGGTAAGCTAACATTATTTTTGAAAGGAAGTTATGACTTCTTTAGTACATTGGCGCTGCTCGTGGCAACATTTGTGCCTTGCAGCGGCCTTCACAGTATGTACTAGCCACGCGTCTTGGTTAGGGGTACCATAACCAACTGAAGAGCCCATTGGTACACTGGGGCGAAACGCTGGCAACTGTTTTGAGCTAGCCGGACCATTGTATCAAATTTATTTGTGAATTTGTTATGTACATAGCTCAATCGGACAATTTTCCATCCTGTTTCCTACGGGAAAAGATATTTCCAATATGGATTAGCAAGGTAAGCGAACATCATTTTTGAAAGGAAGTTATGACTTCCATAGTACATTGGCGCTGCTCGTGGCAACATTTGTGCCTTGCAGCGGCCTTCACAGTATGTACTAGCCACGCGTCTTGGTGAGGTGTACCATAACCATCTGAAGAGTCCATTGGTACACTGGGGCGAAACGCTGGCAACTGTTTTGAGCTAGCCGGACCATTGTATCAAATTTATTTGTGAATATGTTATGTACATAGCTCAATCGGACAATTTTCCATCCTGTTTTCTACGGGAACAGATATTTCCAATATGGATTAGCAAGGTAAGCTAACATTATTTTTGAAAGGAAGTTATGACTTCCATAGTACATTGGCGCTGCTCATGGCAACATTTGTGCCTTGCAGCGGCCTTCACAGTATGTACTAGCCACGCGTCTTGGTGAGGTTTACCATAGCCAACTGAAGAGCCCATTGGTACACTGGGGCGAAACGCTGGCAACTGTTTTGAGCTAGCCGGACCATTGTATCAAATTTATTTGTGAATTTGTTATGTACATAGCTCAATCGGACAATTTTCCATCCTGTTTCCTACGGGAACAGATATTTCCAATATGGATTAGCAAGGTAAGCTAACATTATTTTTGAAAAGGATCTATGACTTCCATAGTACATTGGCGCTGCTCGTGGCAACATTTGTGCCTTGCAGCGGCCTTCACAGTATGTACTAGCCACGCGTCTTGGTGAGGTATACCATAACCAACTGAAGAGCCCATTGGTACACTGGGGCGAAACGCTGGCAACTGTTTTGAGCTAGCCGGACCATTGTATCAAATTTATTTGTGAATTTGTTATATACATAGCTCAATCGGACAATTTTCCATCCTGTTTCCTACGGGAGCAGATATTTCCAATATGGATTAGCAAGGTAAGCTAACATTATTTTTGAAAGGAAGTTATGACTTCCTTAGTACATTGGCGCTGCTCGTGGCAACATTTGTGCCTTGCAGCGGCCTTCACAGTATGTACTAGCCACGCGTCTTGGTTAGGGGTACCATAACCAACTGAAGAGCCCATTGGTACACTGGGGCGAAACGCTGGCAACTGTTTTGAGCTAGCCGGACCATTGTATCAAATTTATTTGTGAATTTGTTATGTACATAGCTCAATCGGACAATTTTCCATCCTGTTTCCTACGAGAACAGATATTTCCAATATGGATTAGCAAGGTAAGCTAACATTATTTTTGAAAGGAAGTTATGACTTCCATAGTACATTGGCGCTGCTCGTGGCAACATTTGTGCCTTGCAGCGGCCTTCACAGTATGTACTAGCCACGCGTCTTGGTGAGGTGTACCATAACCAACTGAAGAGCCCATTGGTACACTGGGGCGAAACGCTGGCAACTGTTTTGAGCTAGCCGGACCATTGTATCAAATTTATTTGTGAATTTGTTATGTACATAGCTCAATCGGACAATTTTCCATCCTGTTTCCTACGGGAACAGATATTTCCAATATGGATTAACAAGGTAAGCTAACATTATTTTTGAAAGGAAGTTACGACTTCCATAGTACAATGGCGCTGCTCGTGGCAACATTTGTGCCTTGCAGCGGCCTTCACAGTATGTACTAGCCACGCGTCTTGGTGAGGTGTACCATAGCCAACTGAAGAGCCCATTGGTACACTGGGGCGAAACGCTGGCAACTGTTTTGAGCTAGCCGGACCATTGTATCAAATTTATTTGTGAATTTGTTATGTACATAGCTCAATCGGACAATTTTCCATCCTGTTTCCTAAGGGAACAGATATTTCCAATATGGATTAGCAAGGTAAGCTAACATTATTTTTGAAAAAGATATATGACTTCCATAGTACATTGGCGCTGCTCGTGGCAACATTTGTGCCTTTCAGCGGCCTTCACAGTATGTACTAGCCACGCGTCTTGGTGAGGTATACCATAACCAACTGAAGAGCCCATTGGTACACTGGGGCGAAACGCTGGCAACTGTTTTGGGCTAGCCGGACCATTGTATCAAATTTATTTGTGAATTTGTTATGTACATAGCTCAATCGGACAATTTTCCATCCTGTTTCCTACGGGAACAGATATTTTCAATATGGATTAGCAAGGTAAGCTAACATTATTTTTGAAAGGAAGTTATGACTTCCTTAGTACATTGGCGCAGCTCGTGGCAACATTTGTGCCTTGCAGCGGCCTTCACAGTATGTACTAGCCACGCGTCTTGGTTAGGGGTACCATAACCAACTGAAGAGCCCATTGGTACACTGGGGCGAAACGCTGGCAACTGTTTTGAGCTAGCCGGACCATTGTATCAAATTTATTTGTGAATTTGTTATGTACATAGCTCAATCGGACAATTTTCCATCCTGTTTCCTACGGGAACAGATATTTCCAATATGGATTAGCAAGGTAAGCTAACATTATTTTTGAAAGGAAGTTATGACTTCCATAGTACATTGGCGCTGCTCGTGGCAACATTTGTGCCTTGCAGCGGCCTTCACAGTATGTACTAGCCACGCGTCTTGGTGAGGTGTACCATAACCAACTGAAGAGCCCATTGGTACACTGGGGCGAAACGCTGGCAACTGTTTTGAGCTAGCCGGACCATTGTATCAAATTTATTTGTGAATTTGTTATGTACATAGCTCAATCGGACAATTTTCCATCCTGTTTCCTACGGGAACAGATATTTCCAATATGGATTAGCAAGGTAAGCTAACATTATTTTTGAAAGGAAGTTATGACTTCCATAGTACATTGGCGCTGCTCATGGCAACATTTGTGCCTTGCAGCGGCCTTCACAGTATGTACTAGCCACGCGTCTTGGTGAGGTGTACCATAGCCAACTGAAGAGCCCATTGGTACACTGGGGCGAAACGCTGGCAACTGTTTTGAGCTAGCCGGACCATTGTATCAAATTTATTTGTGAATTTGTAATGTACATAGCTCAATCGGACAATTTTCCATCCTGTTTCCTACGGGAACAGATATTTCCAATATGGATTAGCAAGGTAAGCTAACATTATTTTTGAAAAGGATTTATGACTTCCATAGTACATTGGCACTGCTCGTGGCAACATTTGTGCCTTGCAGCGGCCTTCACAGTATGTACTAGCCACGCGTCTTGGTGAGGTATACCATAACCAACTGAAGAGCCCATTGGTACACTGGGGCGAAACGCTGGCAACTGTTTTGAGCTAGCCGGACCATTGTATCAAATTTATTTGTGAATTTGTTATGTACATAGCTCAATCGGACAATTTTCCATCCTGTTTCCTACGGGAACAGATATTTCCAATATGGATTAGCAAGGTAAGCTAACATTATTTTTGAAAGGAAGTTATGACTTCCATAGTACATTGGCGCTGCTCGTGGCAACATTTGTGCCTTGCAGCGGCCTTCACAGTATGTACTAGCCACGCGTCTTGGTGAGGTGTACCATAGCCAACTGAAGAGCCCATTGGTACACTGGGGCGAAACGCTGGCAACTGTTTTGAGCTAGCCGGACCATTGTATCAAATTTATTTGTGAATTTGTTATGTACATAGCTCAATCGGACAATTTTCCATCCTGTTTGCTACGGGAACAGATATTTCCAATATGGATTAGCAAGGTAAGCTAACATTATTTTTGAAAAGGATTTATGACTTCCATAGTACATTGGCGCTGCTCGTGGCAACATTTGTGCCTTGCAGCGGCCTTCACAGTATGTACTAGCCACGCGTCTTGGTGAGGTATACCATAACCAACTGAAGAGCCCATTGGTACACTGGGGCGAAACGCTGGCAACTGTTTTGAGCTAGCCGGACCATTGTATCAAATTTATTTGTGAATTTGTTATGTACATAGCTCAATCGGACAATTTTCCAACCTGTTTCCTACGGGAGCAGATATTTCCAATATGGATTAGCAAGGTAAGCTAACATTATTTTTGAAAGGAAGTTATGACTTCTTTAGTACATTGGTGCTGCTCGTGGCAACATTTGTGCCTTGCAGCGGCCTTCACAGTATGTACTAGCCACGGGTCTTGGTTAGGGGTACCATAACCAACTGAAGAGCCCATTGGTACACTGGGGCGAAACGCTGGCAACTGTTTTGAGCTAGCCGGACCATTGTATCAAATTTATTTGTGAATTTGTTATGTACATAGATCAATCGGACAATTTTCCATCCTGTTTCCTACGGGAGCAGATATTTCCAATATGGATTAGCAAGGTAAGCTAACATTATTTTTGAAAGGAAGTTATGACTTCCATAGTACATTGGCGCTGCTCGAGGCAACATTTGTGCCTTGCAGCGGCCTTCACAGTATGTACTAGCCACGCGTCTTGGTGAGGTGTACCATAGCCAACTGAAGAGCCCATTGGTACACTGGGGCGAAAAGCTGGCAACTGTTTTGAGCTAGCCGGACCATTGTATCAAATTTATTTGTGAATTTGTTATGTACATAGCTCAATCGGACAATTTTCCATCCTGTTTCTTACGGGAAGAGATATTTCCAATATGGATTAGCAAGGTAAGCTAACATTATTTTTGAAAAGGATCTATGACTTCCATAGTACATTGACGCTGCTCGTGGCAACATTTGTGCCTTGCAGCGGCCTTCACAGTATGTACTAGCCACGCGTCTTGGCGAGGTATACCATAACCAACTGAAGAGCCCATTGGTACACTGGGGCGAAACGCTGGCAACTGTTTTGAGCTAGCCGGACCATTGTATCAAATTTATTTGTGAATTTGTTATATACATAGCTCAATCGGACAATTTTCCATCCTGTTTCCTACGGGAGCAGATATTTCCAATATGGATTAGCAAGGTAAGCTAACATTATTTTTGATAGGAAGTTATGACTTCCTTAGTACATTGGCGCTGCTCGTGGCAACATTTGTGCCTTGCAGCGGCCTTCACAGTATGTACTAGCCACGCGTCTTGGTTAGGGGTACCATAACCAACTGAAGAGCCCATTGGTACACTGGGGCGAAACGCTGGCAACTGTTTTGAGCTAGCCGGACCATTGTATCAAATTTATTTGTGAATTTGTTATGTACATAGCTCAATCGGACAATTTTCCATCCTGTTTCCTTCGGGAACAGATATTTCCAATATGGATTAGCAAGGTAAGCTAACATTATTTTTGAAAGGAAGTTATGACTTCCATAGTACATTGGCGCTGCTCGTGGCAACATTTGTGCCTTGCAGCGGCCTTCACAGTATGTACTAGCCACGCGTCTTGGTGAGGTGTACCATAACCAACTGAAGAGCCCATTGGTACACTGGGGCGAAACGCTGGCAACTGTTTTGAGCTAGCCGGACCATTGTATCAAATTTATTTGTGAATTTGTTATGTACATAGCTCAATCGGACAATTTTCCATCCTGTTTCCTACGGGAACAGATATTTCCAATATGGATTAGCAAGGTAAGCTAACATTATTTTTGAAAGGAAGTTATGACTTCCATAGTACATTGGCGCTGCTCATGGCAACATTTGTGCCATGCAGCGGCCTTCACAGCATGTACTAGCCACGCGTCTTGGTGAGGTGTACCATAACCAACTGAAGAGCCCATTGGTACACTGGGGCGAAACGCTGGCTACTGTTTTGAGCTAGCCGGACCATTGTATCAAATTTATTTGTGAATTTGTTATGTACATAGCTCAATCGGACAATTTTCCATCCTGTTTCCTACGGGAACAGATATTTCCAATATGGATTAGCAAGGTAAGCTAACATTATTTTTGAAAGGAAGTTATGACTTCCATAGTACATTGGCGCTGCTCATGGCAACATTTGTGCCTTGCAGCGGCCTTCACAGTATGTACTAGCCTCGCGTCTTGGTGAGGTGTACCATAGCCAACTGAAGAACCCATTGGTACACTGGGGCGAAACGCTGGCAACTGTTTTGAGCTAGCCGGACCATTGTATCAAATTTATTTGTGAATTTGTTATGTACATAGCTCAATCGGACAATTTTCCATCCTGTTTCCTACGGCAACAGATATTTCCAATATGGATTAGCAAGGTAAGCTAACATTATTTTTGAAAAGGATTTATGACTTCCATAGTACATTGGCGCTGCTCGTGGCAACATTTGTGCCTTGCAGCGGCCTTCACAGTATGTACTAGCCACGCGTCTTGGTGAGGTATACCATAACCAACTGAAGAGCCCATTGGTACACTGGGGCGAAACGCTGGCAACTGTTTTGAGCTAGCCGGACCATTGTATCAAATTTATTTGTGAATTTGTTATGTACATAGCTCAATCGGACAATTTTTCATCCTGTTTCCTACGGGAGCAGATATTTCCAATATGGATTAGCAAGGTAAGCTAACATTATTTTTGAAAGGAAGTTATGACTTCCTTGGTACATTGGCGCTGCTCGTGGCAACATTTGTGCCTTGCAGCGGCCTTCACAGTATGTACTAGCCACGCGTCTTGGTTAGGGGTACCATAACCAACTGAAGAGCCCATTGGTACACTGGGGCGAAACGCTGGCAACTGTTTTGAGCTAGCCGGACCATTGTATCAAATTTATTTGTGAATTTGTTATGTACATAGCTCAATCGGACAATTTTCCATCCTGTTTCCTACGGGAACAGATATTTACAATATGGATTAGCAAGGTAAGCTAACATTATTTTTGAAAGGAAATTATGACTTCCATAGTACATTGGCGCTGCTCGTGACAACATTTGTGCCTTGCAGCGGCCTTCACAGTATGTACTAGCCACGCGTCTTGGTGAGGTGTACCATAACCAACTGAAGAGCCCATTGGTACACTGTGGCGAAACGCTGGCAACTGTTTTGAGCTGGCCGGACCATTGTATCAAATTTATTTGTGAATTTGTTATGTACATAGCTCAATCGGACAATTTTCCATCCTGTTTCCTACGGGAACAGATATTTCCAATATGGATTAGGAAGGTAAGCTAACATTATTTTTGAAAGGAAGTTATGACTTCCATAGTACATTGGCGCTGCTCATGGCAACATATGTGCCTTGCAGCGCCCTTCACAGTATGTACTAGCCACGCGTCTTGGTGAGGTGTACCATAACCAACTGAAGAGCCCATTGGTACACTGGGGCGAAACGCTGGCAACTGTTTTGAGCTAGCCGGACCATTGTATCAAATTTATTTGTGAATTTGTTATGTACATAGCTCAATCGGACAATTTTCCATCCTGTTTCCTACGGGAACAGATATTTCCAATATGGATTAGCAAGGTAAGCTAACATTATTTTTGAAAAGGATTTATGACTTCCATAGTACATTGGCGCTGCTCGTGGCAACATTTGTGCCTTGCAGCGGCCTTCACAGTATGTACTAGCCACGCGTCTTGGTGAGGTATACCATAACCAACTGAAGAGCCCATTGGTACACTGGGGCGAAACGCTGGCAACTGTTTTGAGCTAGCCGGACCATTGTATCAAATTTATTTGTGAATTTGTTATGTACATAGCTCAATCGGACAATTTTCCAACCTGTTTCCTACGGGAGCAGATATTTCCAATATGGATTAGCAAGGTAAGCTAACATTATTTTTGAAAGGAAGTTATGACTTCTTTAGTACATTGGCGCTGCTCGTGGCAACATTTGTGCCTTGCAGCGGCCTTCACAGTATGTACTAGCCACGGGTCTTGGTTAGGGGTACCATAACCAACTGAAGAGCCCATTGGTACACTGGGGCGAAACGCTGGCAACTGTTTTGAGCTAGCCGGACCATTGTATCAAATTTATTTGTGAATTTGTTATGTACATAGCTCAATCGGACAATTTTCCATCCTGTTTCCTACGGGAAAAGATATTTCCAATATGGATTAGCAAGGTAAGCTAACATTATTTTTGAAAGGAATTTATGACATCCATAGTACATTGGCGCTGCTCGTGGCAACATTTGTGCCTTGCAGCGGCCTTCACAGTATGTACTAGCCACGCGACTTGGTGAGGTGTACCATAACCAACTGAAGAGTCCATTGGTACACTGGGGCGAAACGATGGCAACTGTTTTGAGCTAGCCGGACCATTGTATCAAATTTATTTGTGAATTTATTATGTACATAGCTCAATCGGACAATTTTCCATCCTGTTTCCTACGGGAACAGATATTTCCAATATGGATTAGCAAGGTAAGCTAACATTATTTTTGAAAGGAAGTTATGACTTCCATAGTACATTGGCGCTGCTCATGGCAACATTTGTGCCTTGCAGCGGCCTTCACAGCATGTACTAGCCACGCGTCTTGGTGAGGTGTACCATAACCTACTGAAGAGCCCATTGGTACACTGGGGCGAAACGCTGGCAACTGTTTTGAGCTAGCTGGACCATTGTATCAAATTTATTTGTGAATTTGTTATGTACATAGCTCAATCGGACAATTTTCCATCCTGTTTCCTACGGGAACAGATATTTCCAATATGGATTAGCAAGGTAAGCTAACATTATTATTGAAAGGAAGTTATGACTTCCATAGTACATTGGCGCTGCTCGTGGCAACATTTGTGCCTTGCAGCGACCTTCACAGTATGTACTATCCACGCGTCTTGGTTAGGGGTACCATAACCAACTGAAGAGCCCATTGGTACACTGGAGCGAAACGCTGGCAACAGTTTTGAGCTAGCCGGACCATTGTATCAAATTTATTTGTGAATTTGTTATGTGCATAGCTCAATCGGACAATTTTCCATCCTGTTTCCTACGGGAACAGATATTTCCAATATGGATTAGCAAGGTAAGCTAACATTATTTTTTAAAGGAAGTTATGACTTCCATAGCACATTGGCGTTGCTCGTGGCAACATTTGTGCCTTGCAGCGGCCTTCACAGTATGTACTAGCCACGCGTCTTGGTGAGGTGTACCATAACCAACTGAAGAGCCCATTGGTACACTGGGGCGAAACGCTGGCAACTGATTTGAGCTAGCCGGACCATTGTATCAAATTTATTTGTGAATTTGTTATGTACATAGCTCAATCGGACAATTTTCCATCCTGTTTCCTACGGGAACAGATATTTCCAATATGGATTAGCAAGGTAAGCTAACATTATTTTTGAAAGGAAGTTATAACTTCCATAGTACATTGGCGCCGCTCGTGGCAATATTTGTGCCTTGCAGCGGCCTTCACAGTATGTACTAGCCACGCGTCTTGGTTAGGTGTACCATAACCAACTGAAGAGCCCATTGGTACACTGGGGCGAAACGCTGGCAACTGTTTTGAGCTAGCCGGACCATTGTATCAAATTTATTTGTGAATTTGTTATGTACATAGCTCAATCGGACAATTTTCCATCCTGTTTCCTACGGGAACAGATATTTCCAATATGGATTAGCAAGGTAAGCTAACATTATTTTTGAAAAGGATTTATGACTTCCATAGTACATTGGCGCTGCTCGTGGCAACATTTGTGCCTTGCAGCGGCCTTCACAGTATGTACTAGCCACGCGTCTTGGTGAGGTATACCATAACCAACTGAAGAGCCCATTGGTACACTGGGGCGAAACGCTGGCAACTGTTTTGGGCTAGCCGGACCATTGTATCAAATTTATTTGTGAATTTGTTATGTACATAGCTCAATCGGACAATTTTCCATCCTGTTTCCTACGGGAGCAGATATTTCCTATATGGATTAGCAAGGTAAGCTAACATTATTTTTGAAAGGAAGTTATGACTTCCTTAGTACATTGGCGCTGCTCGTGGCAACATTTGTGCCTTGCAGCGGCCTTCACAGTATGTACTAGCCACGCGTCTTGGTTAGGGGTACCATAACCAACTGGAGAGCCCATTGGTACACTGGGGCGAAACGCTGGCAACTGTTTTGAGCTAGCCGGACCATTGTATCAAATTTATTTAAGAATTTGTTATGTACATAGCTCAATCGGACAATTTTCCATCCTGTTTCCTACGGGAACAGATATTTCCAATATGGATTAGCAAGGTAAGCTAACATTATTTTTGAAAGGAAGTTATGACTTCCATAGTACATTGGCGCTGCTCGTGGCAACATTTGTGCCTTGCAGCGGCCTTCACAGTATGTACTAGCCACGCGTCTTGGTGAGGTGTACCATAACCAACTGAAGAGCCCATTGGTACACTGGGGCGAAACGCTGGCAACTGTTTTGAGCTAGCCGGACCATTGTATCAAATTTATTTGTGAATTTGTTATGTACATAGCTCAATCGGACAATTTTCCATCCTGTTTCCTACGGGAAAAGATATTTCCAATATGGATTAGCAAGGTAAGCGAACATTATTTTTGAAAGGAAGTTATGACTTCCATAGTACATTGGCGCTGCTCGTGGCAACATTTGTGCCTTGCAGCGGCCTTCACAGTATGTACTAGCCACGCGTCTTGGTGAGGTGTACCATAACCATCTGAAGAGTCCATTGGTACACTGGGGCGAAACGCTGGCAACTGTTTTGAGCTAGCCGGACCATTGTATCAAATTTATTTGTGAATTTGTTATGTACATAGCTCAATCGGACAATTTTCCATCCTGTTTTCTACGGGAACAGATATTTCCAATATGGATTAGCAAGGTAAGCTAACATTATTTTTGAAAGGAAGTTATGACTTCCATAGTACATTGGCGCTGCTCATGGCAACATTTGTGCCTTGCAGCGGCCTTCACAGTATGTACTAGCCACGCGTCTTGGTGAGGTTTACCATAGCCAACTGAAGAGCCCATTGGTACACTGGGGCGAAACGCTGGCAACTGTTTTGAGCTAGCCGGACCATTGTATCAAATTTATTTGTGAATTTGTTATGTACATAGCTCAATCGGACAATTTTCCATCCTGTTTCCTACGGGAACAGATATTTCCAATATGGATTAACAAGGTAAGCTAACATTATTTTTGAAAGGAAGTTACGACTTCCATAGTACATTGGCGCTGCTCGTGGCAACATTTGTGCCTCGCAGCGGCCTTCACAGTATGTACTAGCCACGCGTCTTGGTGAGGTGTACCATAGCCAACTGAAGAGCCCATTGGTACACTGGGGCGAAACGCTGGCAACTGTTTTGAGCTAGCCAGACCATTGTATCAAATTTATTTGTGAATTTGTTATGTACATAGCTCAATCGGACAATTTTCCATCCTGTTTCCTAAGGGAACAGATATTTCCAATATGGATTAGCAAGGTAAGCTAACATTATTTTTGAAAAGGATTTATGACTTCCATAGTACATTGGCGCTGCTCGTGGCAACATTTGTGCCTTTCAGCGGCCTTCACAGTATGTACTAGCCACGCGTCTTGGTGAGGTATACCATAACCAACTGAAGAGCCCATTGGTACACTGGGGCGAAACGCTGGCAACTGTTTTGAGCTAGCCGGACCATTGTATCAAATTTATTTGTGAATTTGTTATGTACATAGCTCAATCGGACAATTTTCCATCCTGTTTCCTACGGGAACAGATATTTCCAATATGGATTAGCAAGGTAAGCTAACATTATTTTTGAAAAGGATTTATGACTTCCATAGTACATTGGCGCTGCTCGTGGCAACATTTGTGCCTTGCAGCGGCCTTCACAGTATGTACTAGCCACGCGTCTTGGTGAGGTATACCATAACCAACTGAAGAGCCCATTGGTACACTGGGGCGAAACGCTGGCAACTGTTTTGAGCTAGCCGGACCATTGTATCAAATTTATTTGTGAATTTGTTATGTACATAGCTCAATCGGACAATTTTCCAACCTGTTTCCTACGGGAGCAGATATTTCCAATATGGATTAGCAAGGTAAGCTAACATTATTTTTGAAAGGAAGTTATGACTTCTTTAGTACATTGGTGCTGCTCGTGGCAACATTTGTGCCTTGCAGCGGCCTTCACAGTATGTACTAGCCACGGGTCTTGGTTAGGGGTACCATAACCAACTGAAGAGCCCATTGGTACACTGGGGCGAAACGCTGGCAACTGTTTTGAGCTAGCCGGACCATTGTATCAAATTTATTTGTGAATTTGTTATGTACATAGATCAATCGGACAATTTTCCATCCTGTTTCCTACGGGAGCAGATATTTCCAATATGGATTAGCAAGGTAAGCTAACATTATTTTTGAAAGGAAGTTATGACTTCCATAGTACATTGGCGCTGCTCGAGGCAACATTTGTGCCTTGCAGCGGCCTTCACAGTATGTACTAGCCACGCGTCTTGGTGAGGTGTACCATAGCCAACTGAAGAGCCCATTGGTACACTGGGGCGAAAAGCTGGCAACTGTTTTGAGCTAGCCGGACCATTGTATCAAATTTATTTGTGAATTTGTTATGTACATAGCTCAATCGGACAATTTTCCATCCTGTTTCTTACGGGAAGAGATATTTCCAATATGGATTAGCAAGGTAAGCTAACATTATTTTTGAAAAGGATCTATGACTTCCATAGTACATTGACGCTGCTCGTGGCAACATTTGTGCCTTGCAGCGGCCTTCACAGTATGTACTAGCCACGCGTCTTGGCGAGGTATACCATAACCAACTGAAGAGCCCATTGGTACACTGGGGCGAAACGCTGGCAACTGTTTTGAGCTAGCCGGACCATTGTATCAAATTTATTTGTGAATTTGTTATATACATAGCTCAATCGGACAATTTTCCATCCTGTTTCCTACGGGAGCAGATATTTCCAATATGGATTAGCAAGGTAAGCTAACATTATTTTTGATAGGAAGTTATGACTTCCTTAGTACATTGGCGCTGCTCGTGGCAACATTTGTGCCTTGCAGCGGCCTTCACAGTATGTACTAGCCACGCGTCTTGGTTAGGGGTACCATAACCAACTGAAGAGCCCATTGGTACACTGGGGCGAAACGCTGGCAACTGTTTTGAGCTAGCCGGACCATTGTATCAAATTTATTTGTGAATTTGTTATGTACATAGCTCAATCGGACAATTTTCCATCCTGTTTCCTTCGGGAACAGATATTTCCAATATGGATTAGCAAGGTAAGCTAACATTATTTTTGAAAGGAAGTTATGACTTCCATAGTACATTGGCGCTGCTCGTGGCAACATTTGTGCCTTGCAGCGGCCTTCACAGTATGTACTAGCCACGCGTCTTGGTGAGGTGTACCATAACCAACTGAAGAGCCCATTGGTACACTGGGGCGAAACGCTGGCAACTGTTTTGAGCTAGCCGGACCATTGTATCAAATTTATTTGTGAATTTGTTATGTACATAGCTCAATCGGACAATTTTCCATCCTGTTTCCTACGGGAACAGATATTTCCAATATGGATTAGCAAGGTAAGCTAACATTATTTTTGAAAGGAAGTTATGACTTCCATAGTACATTGGCGCTGCTCATGGCAACATTTGTGCCATGCAGCGGCCTTCACAGCATGTACTAGCCACGCGTCTTGGTGAGGTGTACCATAACCAACTGAAGAGCCCATTGGTACACTGGGGCGAAACGCTGGCTACTGTTTTGAGCTAGCCGGACCATTGTATCAAATTTATTTGTGAATTTGTTATGTACATAGCTCAATCGGACAATTTTCCATCCTGTTTCCTACGGGAACAGATATTTCCAATATGGATTAGCAAGGTAAGCTAACATTATTTTTGAAAGGAAGTTATGACTTCCATAGTACATTGGCGCTGCTCATGGCAACATTTGTGCCTTGCAGCGGCCTTCACAGTATGTACTAGCCTCGCGTCTTGGTGAGGTGTACCATAGCCAACTGAAGAACCCATTGGTACACTGGGGCGAAACGCTGGCAACTGTTTTGAGCTAGCCGGACCATTGTATCAAATTTATTTGTGAATTTGTTATGTACATAGCTCAATCGGACAATTTTCCATCCTGTTTCCTACGGCAACAGATATTTCCAATATGGATTAGCAAGGTAAGCTAACATTATTTTTGAAAAGGATTTATGACTTCCATAGTACATTGGCGCTGCTCGTGGCAACATTTGTGCCTTGCAGCGGCCTTCACAGTATGTACTAGCCACGCGTCTTGGTGAGGTATACCATAACCAACTGAAGAGCCCATTGGTACACTGGGGCGAAACGCTGGCAACTGTTTTGAGCTAGCCGGACCATTGTATCAAATTTATTTGTGAATTTGTTATGTACATAGCTCAATCGGACAATTTTTCATCCTGTTTCCTACGGGAGCAGATATTTCCAATATGGATTAGCAAGGTAAGCTAACATTATTTTTGAAAGGAAGTTATGACTTCCTTGGTACATTGGCGCTGCTCGTGGCAACATTTGTGCCTTGCAGCGGCCTTCACAGTATGTACTAGCCACGCGTCTTGGTTAGGGGTACCATAACCAACTGAAGAGCCCATTGGTACACTGGGGCGAAACGCTGGCAACTGTTTTGAGCTAGCCGGACCATTGTATCAAATTTATTTGTGAATTTGTTATGTACATAGCTCAATCGGACAATTTTCCATCCTGTTTCCTACGGGAACAGATATTTACAATATGGATTAGCAAGGTAAGCTAACATTATTTTTGAAAGGAAATTATGACTTCCATAGTACATTGGCGCTGCTCGTGACAACATTTGTGCCTTGCAGCGGCCTTCACAGTATGTACTAGCCACGCGTCTTGGTGAGGTGTACCATAACCAACTGAAGAGCCCATTGGTTTACTGTGGCGAAACGCTGGCAACTGTTTTGAGCTGGCCGGACCATTGTATCAAATTTATTTGTGAATTTGTTATGTACATAGCTCAATCGGACAATTTTCCATCCTGTTTCCTACGGGAACAGATATTTCCAATATGGATTAGGAAGGTAAGCTAACATTATTTTTGAAAGGAAGTTATGACTTCCATAGTACATTGGCGCTGCTCATGGCAACATATGTGCCTTGCAGCGCCCTTCACAGTATGTACTAGCCACGCGTCTTGGTGAGGTGTACCATAACCAACTGAAGAGCCCATTGGTACACTGGGGCGAAACGCTGGCAACTGTTTTGAGCTAGCCGGACCATTGTATCAAATTTATTTGTGAATTTGTTATGTACATAGCTCAATCGGACAATTTTCCATCCTGTTTCCTACGGGAACAGATATTTCCAATATGGATTAGCAAGGTAAGCTAACATTATTTTTGAAAAGGATTTATGACTTCCATAGTACATTGGCGCTGCTCGTGGCAACATTTGTGCCTTGCAGCGGCCTTCACAGTATGTACTAGCCACGCGTCTTGGTGAGGTATACCATAACCAACTGAAGAGCCCATTGGTACACTGGGGCGAAACGCTGGCAACTGTTTTGAGCTAGCCGGACCATTGTATCAAATTTATTTGTGAATTTGTTATGTACATAGCTCAATCGGACAATTTTCCAACCTGTTTCCTACGGGAGCAGATATTTCCAATATGGATTAGCAAGGTAAGCTAACATTATTTTTGAAAGGAAGTTATGACTTCTTTAGTACATTGGCGCTGCTCGTGGCAACATTTGTGCCTTGCAGCGGCCTTCACAGTATGTACTAGCCACGGGTCTTGGTTAGGGGTACCATAACCAACTGAAGAGCCCATTGGTACACTGGGGCGAAACGCTGGCAACTGTTTTGAGCTAGCCGGACCATTGTATCAAATTTATTTGTGAATTTGTTATGTACATAGCTCAATCGGACAATTTTCCATCCTGTTTCCTACGGGAAAAGATATTTCCAATATGGATTAGCAAGGTAAGCTAACATTATTTTTGAAAGGAATTTATGACATCCATAGTACATTGGCGCTGCTCGTGGCAACATTTGTGCCTTGCAGCGGCCTTCACAGTATGTACTAGCCACGCGACTTGGTGAGGTGTACCATAACCAACTGAAGAGTCCATTGGTACACTGGGGCGAAACGATGGCAACTGTTTTGAGCTAGCCGGACCATTGTATCAAATTTATTTGTGAATTTATTATGTACATAGCTCAATCGGACAATTTTCCATCCTGTTTCCTACGGGAACAGATATTTCCAATATGGATTAGCAAGGTAAGCTAACATTATTTTTGAAAGGAAGTTATGACTTCCATAGTACATTGGCGCTGCTCATGGCAACATTTGTGCCTTGCAGCGGCCTTCACAGCATGTACTAGCCACGCGTCTTGGTGAGGTGTACCATAACCTACTGAAGAGCCCATTGGTACACTGGGGCGAAACGCTGGCAACTGTTTTGAGCTAGCTGGACCATTGTATCAAATTTATTTGTGAATTTGTTATGTACATAGCTCAATCGGACAATTTTCCATCCTGTTTCCTACGGGAACAGATATTTCCAATATGGATTAGCAAGGTAAGCTAACATTATTATTGAAAGGAAGTTATGACTTCCATAGTACATTGGCGCTGCTCGTGGCAACATTTGTGCCTTGCAGCGACCTTCACAGTATGTACTATCCACGCGTCTTGGTTAGGGGTACCATAACCAACTGAAGAGCCCATTGGTACACTGGAGCGAAACGCTGGCAACAGTTTTGAGCTAGCCGGACCATTGTATCAAATTTATTTGTGAATTTGTTATGTGCATAGCTCAATCGGACAATTTTCCATCCTGTTTCCTACGGGAACAGATATTTCCAATATGGATTAGCAAGGTAAGCTAACATTATTTTTTAAAGGAAGTTATGACTTCCATAGCACATTGGCGTTGCTCGTGGCAACATTTGTGCCTTGCAGCGGCCTTCACAGTATGTACTAGCCACGCGTCTTGGTGAGGTGTACCATAACCAACTGAAGAGCCCATTGGTACACTGGGGCGAAACGCTGGCAACTGATTTGAGCTAGCCGGACCATTGTATCAAATTTATTTGTGAATTTGTTATGTACATAGCTCAATCGGACAATTTTCCATCCTGTTTCCTACGGGAACAGATATTTCCAATATGGATTAGCAAGGTAAGCTAACATTATTTTTGAAAGGAAGTTATAACTTCCATAGTACATTGGCGCCGCTCGTGGCAATATTTGTGCCTTGCAGCGGCCTTCACAGTATGTACTAGCCACGCGTCTTGGTTAGGTGTACCATAACCAACTGAAGAGCCCATTGGTACACTGGGGCGAAACGCTGGCAACTGTTTTGAGCTAGCCGGACCATTGTATCAAATTTATTTGTGAATTTGTTATGTACATAGCTCAATCGGACAATTTTCCATCCTGTTTCCTACGGGAACAGATATTTCCAATATGGATTAGCAAGGTAAGCTAACATTATTTTTGAAAAGGATTTATGACTTCCATAGTACATTGGCGCTGCTCGTGGCAACATTTGTGCCTTGCAGCGGCCTTCACAGTATGTACTAGCCACGCGTCTTGGTGAGGTATACCATAACCAACTGAAGAGCCCATTGGTACACTGGGGCGAAACGCTGGCAACTGTTTTGGGCTAGCCGGACCATTGTATCAAATTTATTTGTGAATTTGTTATGTACATAGCTCAATCGGACAATTTTCCATCCTGTTTCCTACGGGAGCAGATATTTCCTATATGGATTAGCAAGGTAAGCTAACATTATTTTTGAAAGGAAGTTATGACTTCCTTAGTACATTGGCGCTGCTCGTGGCAACATTTGTGCCTTGCAGCGGCCTTCACAGTATGTACTAGCCACGCGTCTTGGTTAGGGGTACCATAACCAACTGGAGAGCCCATTGGTACACTGGGGCGAAACGCTGGCAACTGTTTTGAGCTAGCCGGACCATTGTATCAAATTTATTTAAGAATTTGTTATGTACATAGCTCAATCGGACAATTTTCCATCCTGTTTCCTACGGGAACAGATATTTCCAATATGGATTAGCAAGGTAAGCTAACATTATTTTTGAAAGGAAGTTATGACTTCCATAGTACATTGGCGCTGCTCGTGGCAACATTTGTGCCTTGCAGCGGCCTTCACAGTATGTACTAGCCACGCGTCTTGGTGAGGTGTACCATAACCAACTGAAGAGCCCATTGGTACACTGGGGCGAAACGCTGGCAACTGTTTTGAGCTAGCCGGACCATTGTATCAAATTTATTTGTGAATTTGTTATGTACATAGCTCAATCGGACAATTTTCCATCCTGTTTCCTACGGGAAAAGATATTTCCAATATGGATTAGCAAGGTAAGCGAACATTATTTTTGAAAGGAAGTTATGACTTCCATAGTACATTGGCGCTGCTCGTGGCAACATTTGTGCCTTGCAGCGGCCTTCACAGTATGTACTAGCCACGCGTCTTGGTGAGGTGTACCATAACCATCTGAAGAGTCCATTGGTACACTGGGGCGAAACGCTGGCAACTGTTTTGAGCTAGCCGGACCATTGTATCAAATTTATTTGTGAATTTGTTATGTACATAGCTCAATCGGACAATTTTCCATCCTGTTTTCTACGGGAACAGATATTTCCAATATGGATTAGCAAGGTAAGCTAACATTATTTTTGAAAGGAAGTTATGACTTCCATAGTACATTGGCGCTGCTCATGGCAACATTTGTGCCTTGCAGCGGCCTTCACAGTATGTACTAGCCACGCGTCTTGGTGAGGTTTACCATAGCCAACTGAAGAGCCCATTGGTACACTGGGGCGAAACGCTGGCAACTGTTTTGAGCTAGCCGGACCATTGTATCAAATTTATTTGTGAATTTGTTATGTACATAGCTCAATCGGACAATTTTCCATCCTGTTTCCTACGGGAACAGATATTTCCAATATGGATTAACAAGGTAAGCTAACATTATTTTTGAAAGGAAGTTACGACTTCCATAGTACATTGGCGCTGCTCGTGGCAACATTTGTGCCTCGCAGCGGCCTTCACAGTATGTACTAGCCACGCGTCTTGGTGAGGTGTACCATAGCCAACTGAAGAGCCCATTGGTACACTGGGGCGAAACGCTGGCAACTGTTTTGAGCTAGCCAGACCATTGTATCAAATTTATTTGTGAATTTGTTATGTACATAGCTCAATCGGACAATTTTCCATCCTGTTTCCTAAGGGAACAGATATTTCCAATATGGATTAGCAAGGTAAGCTAACATTATTTTTGAAAAGGATTTATGACTTCCATAGTACATTGGCGCTGCTCGTGGCAACATTTGTGCCTTTCAGCGGCCTTCACAGTATGTACTAGCCACGCGTCTTGGTGAGGTATACCATAACCAACTGAAGAGCCCATTGGTACACTGGGGCGAAACGCTGGCAACTGTTTTGAGCTAGCCGGACCATTGTATCAAATTTATTTGTGAATTTGTTATGTACATAGCTCAATCGGACAATTTTCCATCCTGTTTCCTACGGGAACAGATATTTCCAATATGGATTAGCAAGGTAAGCTAACATTATTTTTGAAAAGGATTTATGACTTCCATAGTACATTGGCGCTGCTCGTGGCAACATTTGTGCCTTGCAGCGGCCTTCACAGTATGTACTAGCCACGCGTCTTGGTGAGGTATACCATAACCAACTGAAGAGCCCATTGGTACACTGGGGCGAAACGCTGGCAACTGTTTTGAGCTAGCCGGACCATTGTATCAAATTTATTTGTGAATTTGTTATGTACATAGCTCAATCGGACAATTTTCCATCCTGTTTCCTACGGGAACAGATATTTCCAATATGGATTAGCAAGGTAAGCTAACATTATTTTTGAAAGGAAGTTATGACTTCCATAGTACATTGGCGCTGCTCGTGGCAACATTTGTGCCTTGCAGCGGCCTTCACAGTATGTACTAGCCACGCGTCTTGGTGAGGTGTACCATAACCAACTGAAGAGCCCATTGGTACACTGGGGCGAAACGCTGGCAACTGTTTTGAGCTAGCCGGACCATTGTATCAAATTTATTTGTGAATTTGTTATGTACATAGCTCAATCGGACAATTTTCCATCCTGTTTCCTACGGGAACAGATATTTCCAATATGGATTAGCAAGGTAAGCTAACATTATTTTTGAAAGGAAGTTATGACTTCCATAGTACATTGGCGCTGCTCATGGCAACATTTGTGCCTTGCAGCGGCCTTCACAGTATGTACTAGCCACGCGTCTTGGTGAGGTGTACCATAGCCAACTGAAGAGCCCATTGGTACACTGGGGCGAAACGCTGGCAACTGTTTTGAGCTAGCCGGACCATTGTATCAAATTTATTTGTGAATTTGTAATGTACATAGCTCAATCGGACAATTTTCCATCCTGTTTCCTACGGGAACAGATATTTCCAATATGGATTAGCAAGGTAAGCTAACATTATTTTTGAAAAGGATTTATGACTTCCATAGTACATTGGCACTGCTCGTGGCAACATTTGTGCCTTGCAGCGGCCTTCACAGTATGTACTAGCCACGCGTCTTGGTGAGGTATACCATAACCAACTGAAGAGCCCATTGGTACACTGGGGCGAAACGCTGGCAACTGTTTTGAGCTAGCCGGACCATTGTATCAAATTTATTTGTGAATTTGTTATGTACATAGCTCAATCGGACAATTTTCCATCCTGTTTCCTACGGGAGCAGATATTTCCAATATGGATTAGCAAGGTAAGCTAACATTATTTTTGAAAGGAAGTTATGACTTCCTTAGTACATTGGCGCTGCTCGTGGCAACATTTGTGCCTTGCAGCGGCCTTCACAGTATGTACTAGCCACGCGTCTTGGTTAGGGGTACCATAACCAACTGAAGAGCCCATTGGTACACTGGGGCGAAACGCTGGCAACTGTTTTGAGCTAGCCGGACCATTGTATCAAATTTATTTGTGAATTTGTTATGTACATAGCTCAATCGGACAATTTTCCATCCTGTTTCCTACGGGAACAGATATTTCCAATATGGATTAGCAAGGTAAGCTAACATTATTTTTGAAAGGAAGTTATGACTTCCATAGTACATTGGCGCTGCTCGTGGCAACATTTGTGCCTTGCAGCGGCCTTCACAGTATTTACTAGCCACGCGTCTTGGTGAGGTGTACCATAACCAACTGAAGAGCCCATTGGTACACTGGGGCGAAACGCTGGCAACTGTTTTGAGCTAGCCGGACCATTGTATCAAATTTATTTGTGAATTTGTTATGTACATAGCTCAATCGGACAATTTTCCATCCTGTTTCCTACGGGAACAGATATTTCCAATATGGATTAGCAAGGAAAGCTAACATTATTTTTGAAAGGAAGTTATGACTTCCATAGTACATTGGCGCTGCTCATGGCAACATTTGTGCCTTGCAGCGGCCTTCACAGTATGTACTAGCCACGCGTCTTGGTGAGGTGTACCATAACCAACTGAAGAGCCCATTGGTACACTGGGGCGAAACGCTGGCAACTTTTTTGAGCTAGCCGGACCATTGTATCAAATTTATTTGTGAATTTGTTATGTACATAGCTCAATCGGACAATTTTCCATCCTGTTTCCTACGGGAACAGATATTTCCAATATGGATTAGCAAGGTAAGCTAACATTATTTTTGAAAGGAAGTTATGACTTCCATAGTACATTGGCGCTGCTCGTGGCAACATTTGTGCCTTGCAGCGGCCTTCACAGTATGTACTAGCCACGCGTCTTGGTGAGGTGTACCATAGCCAACTGAAGAGCCCATTGGTACACTGGGGCGAAACGCTGGCAACTGTTTTGAGCTAGCCGGACCATTGTATCAAATTTATTTGTGAATTTGTTATGTACATAGCTCAATCGGACAATTTTCCATCCTGTTTGCTACGGGAACAGATATTTCCAATGTGGATTAGCAAGGTAAGCTAACATTATTTTTGAAAAGGATTTATGACTTCCATAGTACATTGGCGCTGCTCGTGGCAACATTTGTGCCTTGCAGCGGCCTTCACAGTATGTACTAGCCACGCGTCTTGGTGAGGTATACCATAACCAACTGAAGAGCCCATTGGTACACTGGGGCGAAACGCTGGCAACTGTTTTGAGCTAGCCGGACCATTGTATCAAATTTATTTGTGAATTTGTTATGTACATAGCTCAATCGGACAATTTTCCAACCTGTTTCCTACGGGAGCAGATATTTCCAATATGGATTAGCAAGGTAAGCTAACATTATTTTTGAAAGGAAGTTATGACTTCTTTAGTACATTGGCGCTGCTCGTGGCAACATTTGTGCCTTGCAGCGGCCTTCACAGTATGTACTAGCCACGGGTCTTGGTTAGGGGTACCATAACCAACTGAAGAGCCCATTGGTACACTGGGGCGAAACGCTGGCAACTGTTTTGAGCTAGCCGGACCATTGTATCAAATTTATTTGTGAATTTGTTATGTACATAGCTCAATCGGACAATTTTCCATCCTGTTTCCTACGGGAAAAGATATTTCCAATATGGATTAGCAAGGTAAGCTAACATTATTTTTGAAAGGAAGTTATGACTTCCATAGTACATTGGCGCTGCTCGTGGCAACATTTGTGCCTTGCAGCGGCCTTCACAGTATGTACTAGCCACGCGTCTTGGTGAGGTGTACCATAACCAACTGAAGAGTCCATTGGTACACTGGGGCGAAACGCTGGCAACTGTTTTGAGCTAGCCGGACCATTGTATCAAATTTATTTGTGAATTTGTTATGTACATAGCTCAATCGGACAATTTTCCATCCTGTTTTCTACGGGAACAGATATTTCCAATATGGATTAGCAAGGTAAGCTAACATTATTTTTGAAAGGAAGTTATGACTTCCATAGTACATTGGCGCTGCTCATGGCAACATTTGTGCCTTGCAGCGGCCTTCACAGTATGTACTAGCCACGCGTCTTGGTGAGGTGTACCATAGCCAACTGAAGAGCCCATTGGTACACTGGGGCGAAACGCTGGCAACTGTTTTGAGCTAGCCGGACCATTGTATCAAATTTATTTGTGAATTTGTTATGTACATAGCTCAATCGGACAATTTTCCATCCTGTTTGCTACGGGAACAGATATTTCCAATATGGATTAGCAAGGTAAGCTAACATTATTTTTGAAAAGGATCTATGACTTCCATAGTACATTGACGCTGCTCGTGGCAACATTTGTGCCTTGCAGCGGCCTTCACAGTATGTACTAGCCACGCGTCTTGGTGAGGTATACCATAACCAACTGAAGAGCCCATTGGTACACTGGGGCGAAACGCTGGCAACTGTTTTGAGCTAGCCGGACCATTGTATCAAATTTGTTTGTGAATTTGTTATATACATAGCTCAATCGGACAATTTTCCATCCTGTTTCCTACGGGAACAGATATTTCCAATATGGATTAGCAAGGTAAGCTAACATTATTTTTGAAAGGAAGTTATGACTTCCTTAGTACATTGGCGCTGCTCGTGGCAACATTTGTGCCTTGCAGCGACCTTCACAGTATGTACTAGCCACGCGTCTTGGTTAGGGGTACCATAACCAACTGAAGAGCCCATTGGTACACTGGGGCGAAACGCTGGCAACTGTTTTGAGCTAGCCGGACCATTGTATCAAATTTATTTGTGAATTTGTTATGTACATAGCTCAATCGGACAATTTTCCATCCTGTTTCCTACGGGAACAGATATTTCCAATATGGATTAGCAAGGTAAGCTAACATTATTTTTGAAAGGAAGTTATGACTTCCATAGTACATTGGCGCTGCTCGTGGCAACATTTGTGCCTTGCAGCGGCCTTCACAGTATGTACTAGCCACGCGTCTTGGTGAGGTGTACCATAACCAACTGAAGAGCCCATTGGTACACTGGGGCGAAACGCTGGCAACTGTTTTGAGCTAGCCGGACCATTGTATCAAATTTATTTGTGAATTTGTTATGTACATAGCTCAATCGGACAATTTTCCATCCTGTTTCCTACGGGAACAGATATTTCCAATATGGATTAGCAAGGTAAGCTAACATTATTTTTGAAAGGAAGTTATGACTTCCATAGTACATTGGCGCTGCTCATGGCAACATTTGTGCCTTGCAGCGGCCTTCACAGCATGTACTAGCCACGCGTCTTGGTGAGGTGTACCATAACCAACTGAAGAGCCCATTGGTACACTGGGGCGAAACGCTGGCTACTGTTTTGAGCTAGCCGGACCATTGTATCAAATTTATTTGTGAATTTGTTATGTACATAGCTCAATCGGACAATTTTCCATCCTGTTTCCTACGGGAACAGATATTTCCAATATGGATTAGCAAGGTAAGCTAACATTATTTTTGAAAGGAAGTTATGACTTCCATAGTACATTGGCGCTGCTCATGGCAACATTTGTGCCTTGCAGCGGCCTTCACAGTATGTACTAGCCACGCGTCTTGGTGAGGTGTACCATAGCCAACTGAAGAACCCATTGGTACACTGGGGCGAAACGCTGGCAACTGTTTTGAGCTAGCCGGACCATTGTATCAAATTTATTTGTGAATTTGTTATGTACATAGCTCAATCGGACAATTTTCCATCCTGTTTCCTACGGGAACAGATATTTCCAATATGGATTAGCAAGGTAAGCTAACATTATTTTTGAAAAGGATTTATGACTTTCATAGTACATTGGCGCTGCTCGTGGCAACATTTGTGCCTTGCAGCGGCCTTCACAGTATGTACTAGCCACGCGTCTTGGTGAGGTATACCATAACCAACTGAAGAGCCCATTGGTACACTGGGGCGAAACGCTGGCAACTGTTTTGAGCTAGCCGGACCATTGTATCAAATTTATTTGTGAATTTGTTATGTACATAGCTCAATCGGACAATTTTTCATCCTGTTTCCTACGGGAGCAGATATTTCCAATATGGATTAGCAAGGTAAGCTAACATTATTTTTGAAAGGAAGTTATGACTTCCTTAGTACATTGGCGCTGCTCGTGGCAACATTTGTGCCTTGCAGCGGCCTTCACAGTATGTACTAGCCACGCGTCTTGGTTAGGGGTACCATAACCAACTGAAGAGCCCATTGGTACACTGGGGCGAAACGCTGGCAAATATTTTGAGCTAGCCGGACCATTGTATCAAATTTATTTGTGAATTTGTTATGTACATAGCTCAATCGGACAATTTTCCATCCTGTTTCCTACGGGAACAGATATTTCCAATATGGATTAGCAAGGTAAGCTAACATTATTTTTGAAAGGAAATTATGACTTCCATAGTACATTGGCGCTGCTCGTGACAACATTTGTGCCTTGCAGCGGCCTTCACAGTATGTACTAGCCACGCGTCTTGGTGAGGTGTACCATAACCAACTGAAGAGCCCATTGGTACACTGTGGCGAAACGCTGGCAACTGTTTTGAGCTGGCCGGACCATTGTATCAAATTTATTTGTGAATTTGTTATGTACATAGCTCAATCGGACAATTTTCCATCCTGTTTCCTACGGGAACAGATATTTCCAATATGGATTAGGAAGGTAAGCTAACATTATTTTTGAAAGGAAGTTATGACTTCCATAGTACATTGGCGCTGCTCATGGCAACATTTGTGCCTTGCAGCGCCCTTCACAGTATGTACTAGCCACGCGTCTTGGTGAGGTGTACCATAACCAACTGAAGAGCCCATTGGTACACTGGGGCGAAACGCTGGCAACTGTTTTGAGCTAGCCGGACCATTGTATCAAATTTATTTGTGAATTTGTTATGTACATAGCTCAATCGGACAATTTTCCATCCTGTTTCCTACGGGAACAGATATTTCCAATATGGATTAGCAAGGTAAGCTAACATTATTTTTGAAAGGAAGTTATGACTTCCATAGTACATTGGCGCTGCTCGTGGCAACATTTGTGCCTTGCAGCGGCCTTCACAGTATGTACTAGCCACGCGTCTTGGTGAGGTGTACCATAGCCAACTGAAGAGCCCATTGGTACACTGGGGCGAAACGCTGGCAACTGTTTTGAGCTAGCCGGACCATTGTATCAAATTTATTTGTGAATTTGTTATGTACATAGCTCAATCGGACAATTTTCCATCCTGTTTCCTACGGGAACAGATATTTCCAATATGGATTAGCAAGGTAAGCTAACATTATTTTTGAAAAGGATTTATGACTTCCATAGTACATTGGCCCTGCTCGTGGCAACATTTGTGCCTTGCAGCGGCCTTCACAGTATGTACTAGCCACGCGTCTTGGTGAGGTATACCATAACCAACTGAAGAGCCCATTGGTACACTGGGGCGAAACGCTGGCAACTGTTTTGAGCTAGCCGGACCATTGTATCAAATTTATTTGTGAATTTGTTATGTACATAGCTCAATCGGACAATTTTCCAACCTGTTTCCTACGGGAGCAGATATTTCCAATATGGATTAGCAAGGTAAGCTAACATTATTTTTGAAAGGAAGTTATGACTTCTTTAGTACATTGGCGCTGCTCGTGGCAACATTTGTGCCTTGCAGCGGCCTTCACAGTATGTACTAGCCACGGGTCTTGGTTAGGGGTACCATAACCAACTGAAGAGCCCATTGGTACACTGGGGCGAAACGCTGGCAACTGTTTTGAGCTAGCCGGACCATTGTATCAAATTTATTTGTGAATTTGTTATGTACATAGCTCAATCGGACAATTTTCCATCCTGTTTCCTACGGGAAAAGATATTTCCAATATGGATTAGCAAGGTAAGCTAACATTATTTTTGAAAGGAAGTTATGACATCCATAGTACATTGGCGCTGCTCGTGGCAACATTTGTGCCTTGCAGCGGCCTTCACAGTATGTACTAGCCACGCGACTTGGTGAGGTGTACCATAACCAACTGAAGAGTCCATTGGTACACTGGGGCGAAACGCTGGCAACTGTTTTGAGCTAGCCGGACCATTGTATCAAATTTATTTGTGAATTTGTTATGTACATAGCTCAATCGGACAATTTTCCATCCTGTTTCCTACGGGAACAGATATTTCCAATATGGATTAGCAAGGTAAGCTAACATTATTTTTGAAAGGAAGTTATGACTTCCATAGTACATTGGCGCTGCTCATGGCAACATTTGTGCCTTGCAGCGGCCTTCACAGCATGTACTAGCCACGCGTCTTGGTGAGGTGTACCATAACCTACTGAAGAGCCCATTGGTACACTGGGGCGAAACGCTGGCAACTGTTTTGAGCTAGCTGGACCATTGTATCAAATTTATTTGTGAATTTGTTATGTACATAGCTCAATCGGACAATTTTCCATCCTGTTTCCTACGGGAACAGATATTTCCAATATGGATTAGCAAGGTAAGCTAACATTATTATTGAAAGGAAGTTATGACTTCCATAGTACATTGGCGCTGCTCGTGGCAACATTTGTGCCTTGCAGCGACCTTCACAGTATGTACTATCCACGCGTCTTGGTTAGGGGTACGATAACCAACTGAAGAGCCCATTGGTACACTGGAGCGAAACGCTGGCAACTGTTTTGAGCTAGCCGGACCATTGTATCAAATTTATTTGTGAATTTGTTATGTGCATAGCTCAATCGGACAATTTTCCATCCTGTTTCCTACGGGAACAGATATTTCCAATATGGATTAGCAAGGTAAGCTAACATTATTTTTTAAAGGAAGTTATGACTTCCATAGCACATTGGCGTTGCTCGTGGCAACATTTGTGCCTTGCAGCGGCCTTCACAGTATGTACTAGCCACGCGTCTTGGTGAGGTGTACCATAACCAACTGAAGAGCCCATTGGTACACTGGGGCGAAACGCTGGCAAATGATTTGAGCTAGCCGGACCATTGTATCAAATTTATTTGTGAATTTGTTATGTACATAGCTCAATCGGACAATTTTCCATCCTGTTTCCTACGGGAACAGATATTTCCAATATGGATTAGCAAGGTAAGCTAACATTATTTTTGAAAGGAAGTTATAACTTCCATAGTACATTGGCGCCGCTCGTGGCAATATTTGTGCCTTGCAGCGGCCTTCACAGTATGTACTAGCCACGCGTCTTGGTGAGGTGTACCATAACCAACTGAAGAGCCCATTGGTACACTGGGGCGAAACGCTGGCAACTGTTTTGAGCTAGCCGGACCATTGTATCAAATTTATTTGTGAATTTGTTATGTACATAGCTCAATCGGACAATTTTCCATCCTGTTTCCTACGGGAACAGATATTTCCAATATGGATTAGCAAGGTAAGCTAACATTATTTTTGAAAAGGATTTATGACTTCCATAGTACATTGGCGCTGCTCGTGGCAACATTTGTGCCTTGCAGCGGCCTTCACAGTATGTACTAGCCACGCGTCTTGGTGAGGTATACCATAACCAACTGAAGAGCCCATTGGTACACTGGGGCGAAACGCTGGCAACTGTTTTGGGCTAGCCGGACCATTGTATCAAATTTATTTGTGAATTTGTTATGTACATAGCTCAATCGGACAATTTTCCATCCTGTTTCCTACGGGAGCAGATATTTCCTATATGGATTAGCAAGGTAAGCTAACATTATTTTTGAAAGGAAGTTATGACTTCCTTAGTACATTGGCGCTGCTCGTGGCAACATTTGTGCCTTGCAGCGGCCTTCACAGTATGTACTAGCCACGCGTCTTGGTTAGGGGTACCATAACCAACTGGAGAGCCCATTGGTACACTGGGGCGAAACGCTGGCAACTGTTTTGAGCTAGCCGGACCATTGTATCAAATTTATTTAAGAATTTGTTATGTACATAGCTCAATCGGACAATTTTCCATCCTGTTTCCTACGGGAACAGATATTTCCAATATGGATTAGCAAGGTAAGCTAACATTATTTTTGAAAGGAAGTTATGACTTCCATAGTACATTGGCGCTGCTCGTGGCAACATTTGTGCCTTGCAGCGGCCTTCACAGTATGTACTAGCCACGCGTCTTGGTGAGGTGTACCATAACCAACTGAAGAGCCCATTGGTACACTGGGGCGAAACGCTGGCAACTGTTTTGAGCTAGCCGGACCATTGTATCAAATTTATTTGTGAATTTGTTATGTACATAGCTCAATCGGACAATTTTCCATCCTGTTTCCTACGGGAACAGATATTTCCAATATGGATTAGCAAGGTAAGCTAACATTATTTTTGAAAGGAAGTTATGACTTCCATAGTACATTGGCGCTGCTCGTGGCAACATTTGTGCCTTGCAGCGGCCTTCACAGTATGTACTAGCCACGCGTCTTGGTGAGGTGTACCATAACCAACTGAAGAGCCCATTGGTACACTGGAGCGAAACGCTGGCAACTGTTTTGAGCTAGCCGGACCATTGTATCAAATTTATTTGTGAATTTGTTATGTGCATAGCTCAATCGGACAATTTTCCATCCTGTTTCCTACGGGAACAGATATTTCCAATATGGATTAGCAAGGTAAGCTAACATTATTTTTGAAAGGAAGTTATGACTTCCATAGTACATTGGCGTTGCTCGTGGCAACATTTGTGCCTTGCAGCGGCCTTCACAGTATGTACTAGCCACGCGTCTTGGTGAGGTGTACCATAACCAACTGAAGAGCCCATTGGTACACTGGGGCGAAACGCTGGCAACTGTTTTGAGCTAGCCGGACCATTGTATCAAATTTATTTGTGAATTTGTTATGTACATAGCTCAATCGGACAATTTTCCATCCTGTTTCCTACGGGAACAGATATTTCCAATATGGATTAGCAAGGTAAGCTAACATTATTTTTGAAAGGAAGTTATGACTTCCATAGTACATTGGCGCTGCTCGTGGCAACATTTGTGCCTTGCAGCGGCCTTCACAGTATGTACTAGCCACGCGTCTTGGTGAGGTGTACCATAACCAACTGAAGAGCCCATTGGTACACTGGGGCGAAACGCTGGCAACTGTTTTGAGCTAGCCGGACGATTGTATCAAATTTATTTGTGAATTTGTTATGTACATAGCTCAATCGGACAATTTTCCATCCTGTTTCCTACGGGAACAGATATTTCCAATATGGATTAGCAAGGTAAGCTAACATTATTTTTGAAAGGAGGTTATGACTTCCATAGTACATTGGCGCTGCTCGTGGCAACATTTGTGCCTTGCAGCGGCCTTCACAGTATGTACTAGCCACGCGTCTTGGTGAGGTGTACCATAACCAACAGAAGAGCCCATTGGTACACTGGGGCGAAACGCTGGCAACTGTTTTGAGCTAGCCGGACCATTGTATCAAATTTATTAGTGAATTTGTTATGTACATAGCTCAATCGGACAATTTTCCATCCTGTTTCCTACGGGAACAGATATTTCCAACATGGATTAGCAAGGTAAGCTAACATTATTCTTGAAAGGAAGTTATGACTTCCATAGTACATTGGCGCTGCTCGTGGCAACATTTGTGTCTTGCAGCGGCCTTCACAGTATGTACTAGCCACGCGTCTTGGAGAGGTGTACCATAACCAACTGAAGAGCCCATTGGTACACTGGGGCGAAACGCTGGCAACTGTTTTGAGCTAGCCGGACCATTGTATCAAATTTATTTGTGAATTTGTTATGTACATAGCTCAATCGGACAATTTTCCATACTGTTTCCTACGGGAACAGATATTTCCAATATGGATTAGCAAGGTAAGCTAACATTATTTTTGAAAGGAAGTTATGACTTCCATAGTACATTGGCGCTGCTCGTGGCAACATTCGTGCCTTGCAGCGGCCTTCACAGTATGTACTAGCCTCGCGTCTTGGTGAGGTGTACCATAACCAACTGACGAGCCCATTGGTACACTGGGGCGAAACGCTGGCAACTGTTTTGAGCTAGCCGGACCATTGTATCAAATTTATTTGTGAATTTGTTATGTACATAGCTCAATCGGACAATTTTCCATCCTGTTTCCTACGGGAACAGATATTTCCAATATGGATTAGCAAGGTAAGCTAACATTATTTTTGAAAGGAAGTTATGACTTCCATAGTACATTGGCGCTGCTCGTGGCAACATTTGTGCCTTGCAGCGGCCTTCACAGTATGTACTAGCCACGCGTCTTGGTGAGGTGTACCATAACCAACTGAAGAGCCCATTGGTACACTGGGGCGAAACGCTGGCAACTGTTTTGAGCTAGCCGGACCATTGTATCAAATTTATTTGTGAATTTGTTATGTACATAGCTCAATCGGACAATTTTCCATCCTGTTTCCTACGGGAACAGATATTTCCAATAAGTCATACTTATCAACACTAGGAATAGGAGCTGAAAGGTTCACTACTCCTGCAATAAGAGTCATTACAGAATCCATGTATGGAACCATATATAAATTGACTCTCCCTTTTAATACTTTAAATATTTTCATCCTCTGAATTGTTATTTCTACATGCACTCTAGCTGCAGCTATGTCAGCAGTCCTGAGTGCATCCTCTGTTGACAATTGCTGATTCTTACCAAGAAAGGGTGGCCTGATCAATTGTATATTCCTTTAAATGCACTCACTGTCTATCAAAAATCCTTTATCTACCAATACGGCATCCTGATAAGGTAATAACATGCCTAATAAATTGGATTGCAAAAATATTTCTTTGTTTGTAACCCTTCCACCATACGCTTGACTTACAAATGTTACTAAACCTGATGGTGCAACACCAACAAGTACTTTCAATGTGTAATCGCCTTTGTAATGAGAGTAGGACATCACACGACACTTTAAACACTTATTTTTCTCCACGGGAATTTCTGTACAAACAAAATAACTCTAGTATTCTGAAAATGTTGAAAACATATAGGCATCCTCTTCTTAATCAGATCTTTCTCCAGCCATGGAACAGCTGTTTTAGTGCCTCATGTAATAACTCTACTGTTACATGGAAATACTTCTTACATGTATTAGCTGTGACCCCAAATAGAACAGCTAAACACCTAAAAGAAAGATTAATTTTCAATTTCACGAACACTAAAATGATACGCTGTCTTAATGACAAGGTTAGTGGTTTGGCACTCTGTCTTTCTAATTTTCCTGTAGCAACACATATATTATCTAATAATGTAACCGATGGGATACCAGTAAATGCATTAATTTCTCTATTTGTTTTCATCTTGTCCTCTAAAGTTATTTTTCTACAATCATCAATTACACTTGGCGTTACTTGTATCCCTTTATCTTCTACACATTTCCTTAGAGTGGGATCTTCCACCAGAGCTGCAAACATCTCCTCTGCCACAGTCTCTGTGTCTTCAGTTACCACTTCACTGTCTTCAGTTGGAGATGGTGGTGCCACAGCGTCATGTCTATGTTGCACACGTGCATCCCTGGCCTCTGCCTGTAGTTTCAGGGGAGAAGATATCTTCTTATCCAATGATCTCAGTGGCAATTTCTGAGAGGGGATGGCGCCCTTCTTCAGGTATCTTTTATATGCTCTCACATCTGAAAGTAAAATATATTTATAATTCTACTGTAATATTATAACAATCTTATGCTTATTAATAATCCTACCCCACTGGAAGTAGCTTGTGTAGTCCACTTTAAGAAGAATAGGTATAAATAATGTAGCCAAATCCAGTGTATGAAGGTTATCTTTCCACAACTGGGACGTAATTAATATGTATGAAAGAAATAAACAGGTCATCTACAGTACACGTACAAAGGAATGTTTACTAACCTGGATAAAAATAATCCTCCTTTGTGAAATGCAAACCGCATACAATCATATATTTAGAAATCGGCTTTGCGATGCGAAGTACTCGACTCCATTCCTTCTTTAAACCTTTCTCTTTAGGAAAGTAATGCATTGGTATGCCTTTTGTTGCCTTTGAAGAGCACTGTGGAGCTGAACAATATCTATTACTCATTTTTCAGCCTCAGTTATTATGCAAAAGCTGAAAAAATGAGAGAAGATCACACACGTCAACAAAAATCGCAGGTTAAACAGCTGTTGGTTAATATTTCTATCACCATTCCTCTAGTTCCAGCTAAGCGGCAGCACCGTCGCCAAGACCTTCATCTGCCAGGAAACCTGTACCAGCCAGCTACAATCTTTCCACAAGTGCAAAAAATTTAAAGCCTCCCCAATTAAGGCAAATGCACTAGTTTTAAAGACAGTCCAGGTCAAGTCATCTGTTCAAGATATAAGAAGTCATGATCCCCGGCCACACCAGTTCCTAACAGGGGCGTATTCTTAGGGCTACCGGCGGTAGCCCAAGAAAATTACATTAAAAATAAATAACACTTTATTACAGGTTCAACAGAGCATTCAAACAATCGTGACTTTCATGCACATTCTTCTTTATCGAAAGAAATAATGGTTAGAGGGTAGTCAGCGCGGCAACGCAGCAGAAACCGACCAAGAAAGGGGCAGCCTTACGCCGCTCTCCTCTCCGCACCCAACCTTGTTGCGTGCAGGCCCAGCGCTCTTAGCGAGTGAGTTGCCGCTACGGCCAGCGGTTTCTTGCCATACTGGACAGCGCCTAACAAGAATAAAAACAGCTTGCAGCGGCGATGGTATATAACGGAGCACACTAGCGTGCCTATGCTTAGTCCACCAACTGGACCGCGCTTAACAAGAGCACACACAACACCAGCTAAAGCTGCTACTACTGCACGCCACGGCCGGGAGGGCATGTGGTGTGCGATGGTCTGAGTAACACGGAGCGAAATATGTACTAACACATTTATACCACGCAAAATAACATCAAACTACCAAATATTTAAATAATTGCATACACAATATCAAATAAAAATTATTCGCTTAACAACTTGAAACCACGCAAGAAACCGCCAATTTTTACCCCGATTCAAGTTAAAGGAGCGCTTAGTCGCACCGCAAACCTGGTCCACACGCCGCTGGCTCGCGCAGCCTGAGGCTAATCTAATTCAGTACCAGCGGTTTCTTTGAAGTTAAAAGCGTTTAAAGGAACTAATAGCCTACAATAAATATACATTATCGCACGCATATATGTGAATATGTTTTAGAAGTTGTAATATTTTCGATGTGTGATTTATTTAAGTGTGTGTATGCTGAAGAATCTTTATGTAGTGTTTTATTTTAACTGTGCCAGTTGTGATTTTGTAAGAAAGTTATGGAACAAACACTTGCGGGGGCTTTAAATGCCAATGACTGTATAATTGAGAGTTTGTTAGAAGTTAATCAGCCGTCGCCCATAAAGTGAGAAAGTTCGTATTATACATATGACAAGGCCTACACCTGAACTGCAATTGTGTGCCAATGTATACACGTCATTTCACATCATCTACATATCGTGAGGTGAGAACTAGAGGGTTCTATCTACACTTTTTGAGGATTTTGATTTTTTCGTTGTAAATGATACTGGGAGATATGTACTATCGTTATCCATGACGGCAACATCCGTATCATTTACCATTTCCAGACAATAAGCAGGTACATTTGGTTCTATCTGCAAAAGTTTGCAAGGCTGGGAACCAGATGGTTCTATCTGCAGAATGTTGGTAGACAGTACACACTGGATCAGCTGTTTGGAGTTGCTCACTTATATCCCATCTCATCTGTTTGGCAATAACTCTTAAGAAGTTCAGGAAGAGAAAGCATAACCCTCAACAATGTAAAAAGAATATTCAAAAGAGACTGCGACAAAGTGGTGGCTGCGAAGGAAGCAAAACATACAGACTGTACGTGCAAATTTAAGTGTTATCATAATATTTTTAAAGATGACCGGAATTCCATAATGATTTCATTATATTCACTGCAAGATATGAGAAAAACATTATATTTTACAAAACTCCGAATGTAAATCTTCTCCGAGAACCATGAAAGTTGACCGTAAGAAACGTAAGCCGTTCTCTTACTTTTTAAAATGAATGGCACCCAGGTAAGAGTATGCAATAGACCTTTTTGGTCAGTCAAAAAGTAATATACAATGTGCATTCTAACAAAGATAAAACATCCGGGACTCCAAAATCCAATGAGAGAGGAAAGAAAACAAGAGAGGATTTCAAAAAAATTGTAAAGATTTTGTTAAAAAGCACATTGCATCATGCCCAAGGGCAGAGTCGCATTACTGCAGGGCTGTGACACAAAAGGAATACTTAAGTCCTGATTTAAGAGTAACTAGAATGTATGATGTGTATAAAGAAGTTTGCATACAGAATTGCTATAAAGCGGTAACACTGTCAAAGTGCTTGTCAATATTTAACACTGAATATAATCTGGACTTTTTAGCACCAACATCCGAGTTAGTTTAGTTAGTTATTGTTGTTTTATGGAGCGGAACTACGAGGTCATCTGCCCCTACCAAAATCCAATCGGTGTGACTTTTGTGAGGAGTTTACCATGGCGAAAAGGGAAAATAGACACTGAGAGATTGTCAACGATGTTTCATAACCATTTAGAAGAGAAATCATTCATGCGACAGGTAAGAGAACATGACAGAGGAAGTGATTCTATGGTGATATGTTTTGATCTACAAAGTGATAGCATTACCTCGTGCAAATGCTAGTAGCTTCTTTTATAAAAGAAAGCTGATCGCTTGCAATCGTACTGCTCATGTATCGAGGAAGTGACAGTCAGTCTGAAAGACTAGACTTTGTATAATTTTAAATGCTACAAATGCTGAAAAATGCTAGAAAGGCTGAAGGGTCATCTCTTCGCTCGAAGCCAAGGACTCTTGACATGTTACAAAATTATCTGCATAATACTTATCTTGCTTTATAATACTTTACCTTGTTTCAAATTACTATCGAACGGCAAGTGCAAACCAAGGGCAACGCAAGGTCAAGCGCTCGGAGGGAGATGGCTGGATGACGTGCCCCTTCCATCCAGTCTATAAACACTTATAGTGGGCGATGTATTGAAGATAGAGATATGCCCTCACGGACTTTTTCTAGAACATTTCATGCTGACCAATTCTTACGCTCATAGTATATTGATATTTTTAACGGTTTGCCAAGCGTAAGCTTAAGAAGCACACGGACGCCAAGTTTGTTTTCGACATTTTCACTGAAATCGTCACTGCTTGGCTTCTTTTGATCATACATAAATTATTTTCTACAGAATCTTTTCTCGAGATATCCTTTACAGAATGGCAAAACCGCATCAAAATCCATCCAGTGGTTCTCGAGATTACCCGTGACATCCACGAATCGGGGATTTTTGCCTTATACTAACGAAGTAGAGATTGTCGGGGAACACATGCACCAAGCGGTACTATGACGTCACACACCTCAGTGCATCTAGGTACATTTCGTCCCGTCACCGTAACGTAACGCCAGACCCCAGTATAACGATGAAGTCGACAAGATCATTT
Organism: Meconema thalassinum; assembly: GCA_946902985.2. NCBI lineage: Eukaryota > Metazoa > Arthropoda > Insecta > Orthoptera > Tettigoniidae > Meconema > Meconema thalassinum. Next base: position 1,218,909,684 of record OX336388.2, read on the forward strand.
AAAATGATAATAAACATGGCCATTGTACTATTTGGCATGAAGCACTGTGCAGCAGATCTGGAAATTGCATTGCAAGTGCTGTAATTAAAGTATTAAAAAATGTTTCAACCGGAAGTTAGGCAATATATTCTTTGGAGTGATAGCTGTGTTCCTCAGAATAGGAACTCACTGATTTATTTTGCTTTGGCTAGGTTTCATCAAGAAAATATCCACATAAGGGAAATCCTCATGTAATTTTCAACACCGGGGCATCCTTGCATTCAGGAGGTTGACAACATCAATTCAAACATAGAGAAGTCTTTGTGGTTATCAGAGGTATGGTCTCCAGTTTTACTAATAAGAACTCTTCTCTCTTGCAACAGGAGGTCACCATACCATGTACTTAAATGAGGGCATCCGATTTCCGTGACTACCGGATTCAAACGAAACTGTTTCAGTATAGTAAATTGCCGTATCTGCAGGTATCGCAGCTGAAATTTTGTGCAGACTAGTTCAGTGTGTACTTTAAAACAAGTCACGATACTCAGGAGTGGAATAAAGTCAAGATACCGAAGAGTAGAACCAACAGGACTGATAACAATCAGCAACAGAACATAGTACCAATCCGACTTCCAGAAAAAAGATTTTCTATACCATGAAGGAAAATTTCCAAGGAGAAGACTACAGATATCCATTCCATGATGAAATGGATGCCCTCTGTCGATGTAAAGTTCTACAAAGCAATTTTGAAATGAAGAACCTTATGACTCCAACATCTTATGCAAATTTTAGAGCCAAAAAGTTCTACCTGCATGCAAACTTTGGAATATGACATTAAGATACCTTTGTTTTCTATGTAATTGTAATATTTGGTGTTAATTCATTACTGTAGAACCTTGTATCATCATTTTGAAATACTTCGCAAAGATCTAGCTTCAATACTACATACTTTATGCAATTCTAAACATCAAACACTTCTCCTGAAAAATTAACATAAAGTCAGATAGAACCCTCTGGTTCTCACCTCACGATATGCTAGGTGGGATAGGTTATCTGGCAGCTCTAAAATGTCTAAATTGTATTGCTGGCCGTGTTTGTTATTTAGTCGTGAAAGGAAGGGTTTTCAAATATGAACTCTTATCGCGCGGCAGTTCAAAAGCAGGTTTTGTGTAATATTAAGCTCAGTGGTAGCCCAGATATTCAGACCAGTATACGCCACTGGTTCCTAACTACTTCTTCTTACAATGAGTATTTCAGAAATGTATCCATAAACTTCACTGCAAATTACCCATCCCCAAATCCCATGCCAATCTTACAGTTGTATCCTTCTGCACATCTTAAAGCTATTTATAATGATCATGATTATTTTGGATCCGGTGAGGAGAAATTCTTAACTTCTAGAAAGTTGAATGATGTTTCTCTAGGGGATTGTACTGATGTGGAACTTAAAACTAAGGGACAGAGTGCAAATCCACTTTGGTTCACAGAACGCTCCATCAGAATACCTAGTTCAATGTACAAACGTGTTTGTCACCTTACCGAGAGGACTGACACAAAACAATTCTTAGCACAACTAACATCAAGTCATGAATTGTCTACACCTGCTATTCTTCATGGAAGAAAGTATGAAGCTGTGGCAGTAAAAGCTTTTGAGGAACTTTATTCTATGAAGGCACCTGAGTGTGGATTATTCATAAGCACAGAATATCCATACTTGTGTGCCTCACCTGACCGAGTTCTGGATGAGAATGAACTTCTTGAAATCAAGTGCCCATACTCTTGCAGAGATCAAATGGTTTCCTGTGAAACTGTAGAATACTTGTATCTTTGTGAAGTATCAGGAAACCTAGTTTTGAAAACTGATCACTCGTACTACTATCAGATACAAGGTCAGTTGTACTGTGCTGAAAGGAGTGTTTGCAGGCTTGTAATATACACCTTCAGGGACATGAAAGTTATCCTTGTTCATAGGAATGAAGAATTTATTAAACATATGATTTCTTCACTGAACCTCTTTCACAATAACCATCACAAATCGTATATCATAAATAAGTTCCTATACTTAGGCAATGAATAAGAGATGAGTAAACATTGTGAAACACAAGGATTTTTTGTAATCTTACTAGGCTACTGCAGCAGCATATGCCTTAAGGGAAATCACTATTTAATATATTTAATTTATTTTGTTACATCTTTTCTGTTCATAAACTTAATTCCTAAAATAATAAGCACCTGTGTTTATATCCTAAAAGGCTGTAAGCCTATAACTGATCAAGTATAATGAAAAATGCTGCACATCACTAGAAGTTCTGTTTTTATAGCCATTGTATTTTAAAACTGCAGTAACTTATTATGATTTGTAATGAAACTGACTTCACTGCTACTAATCAAGCATCCTTCCCTACAATATTTCTTCTAAAATTGCAAAGCATATAACAAATAAATATGATTTCTGATGACAGGCTGGTATGTGAGGGACTCATTGGAGATTGCAGTATTTTATATTTTTTACCCAAGCCTATCAGTCTCTCAGTATGTACCCTTTTACTGGCTATTTTCCTGTCTCTTCTTAAAGTTCCACTTGGAAGCCTGTTCATTTTCTTTAAAAATCTTGGGATGTTAACAGTGACACCATGAGGAACAAGCATATCTTGTATATCAAATCCCTTATCAGCCGCAATGGAATCACCAAAGTGAAATTTTTCCAGAATGTCACTTTTCTCCATCATCTGTCTATCACTAGTTGCACCTCCATAGCGTTGTGAAATATATGAAATCAACCCCCCTGGTGTTGAACCAATCAAACCCTTTACTGTATTTCTATTTTTGTAGGAGGAGAATGTTGCTTGTTGAGCTGTTGGAAGAGATGGTTTTTTGATGGGACACTCAGTTGAGTCAATGATCAAGCGTGTGGTTGGATACTTAATTTTAAAATCAGTTGGCACATGAAACTTCACCAGCTGTTTTGAAGGCCATATATCTATCTCTTGCCACTGGAGATACATGAATGTTATCCAAGTGTTAAAAATGTTTGAGACTAGGGAGACAGAAGTAGAAAACATGAAACTCACCTCTTTGTAGGGTAAATTCCTTCTTAGAATAATCATAGTCAAAAAGAATAAATCTAGAACTTCTAAATGGGTATAGTTAAGATGATATGATGCAGATCCTAGGGAATAAAAAACATACATAAATTTCACATAACTTTCCAAACCAGTGTAATAGTGCAGCATGCTGTCATTTCTTTGAAAATTATGTATACTAGATGGGACAAATTTTCTTTTAGTTTGGGTGAAGTGAGATACTCCAGAAATTGCATTTTTTAACTGTAGGCCTATTTCATCAGTCTGTGTTGCAGTACTTGTAGATGGTGGCCTTGCTGTATTTTGGTCAGGGGGATGATCAGTAGTAGAAACCTCTAATTCTTCACAAATTGGAAAGAGACAAATGTTATCAATAACCTCCAAATTATTCAGGCTACTCGCAGGAGGCACACATACACTGCTATCTTGGCCTCTTTGGATTAACATTTGCTGTCTCCTTTCATGTCTTTCTTTTCGTTTCTTTCCTGTTTCATTGCCATCCTTTGCTTTTGTCCATGCAAATACTGTAGGCACAGCTGTCTTTTGCAAGGTCTTCTTAAGAGGTATATTGCCTCCTGAAAATGAACACATTGTGGCATGTTATGGAATAGCAGATATTATTTTAGGATTAAGATTTAATGTACCGTAACTTAAATAGGCTAGCAGTAGCTATGACTTCCGCATATCTTTCTGATATATAGGCCTAGGGCAATAGCTATAGGCCTACTGCACATGCCTGTCGTAAGTGCAGGATTAAAGGTTAGAATTAAATAGGAAATGCTGGAGGCGCTAATCAGACATTTATGGGACAATTAGTTTCTAAATACGTTACTGATGATTGAATTGCACGTCCTACAGCGCCAAGTAGAGGTTATATAATCCTTGGGTGCGAAATCGTCGAAACAAACAGCACTGCAGTCAGTTGGATTCCATTTAATACGCCGAATTTGTTTTGTCCATTGTTTTCTCAAACTGGGATCCTTTGGAAACCTATGCCCACCTCTACTTTTACACAGTGGTACACAGCAGCACATACTAGGCATTATTCACGCATGTAAATGTCAGAATCTATGAACTTAGCTTAGCATTCGCCATTAGCCATATTACGTACTGGACCCATGCTAGTCATGCTGCACTCTGGTGACAACTTTTGACAGGTACACGCCCATTCACTGCGTGGGATGTGGTTACGTGCAATTTCCAGAGAAGGTGACGAAGAGGAAGCAAATAAATAGAAAAATAAAATACATAAATGAATGAATGATTAAGTGAGTAAATGCGTGAGTCAATAAATATGTAAGTAAATAAGTAAGTAAATAAATATGTAAGTAAATAAATAAGTAAGTAAATAAATATGTAACATTGTGGGGTTTGAAGCCATTTTTCAGTGTTGCCTAAGTAAACAAAAGTTTGGTGCTTTTCAGTCGGTCAACACGAATGTACCCAAAATAGTTGGGTTATGCCCTAATCCTGAAATAAATTACATTAAATTTATTAATCTCATGTAATTTATTTCAGGATTAGGGCATAACTCAGCTCTTTTTGGGTACATTCGTGTTGACCGACTGAAAAGCACCAAACGTTTGTTATAAATATGTAAGTAAATAAATAACTAAAAGAATAAATAAGTAAATAAATAATTAAATAAATATGTAAGTAAATAAAAAGTGAATAAATAAGCAAATAAATAAGTAAACAAACAAATAAGAAAATAAGTAATTAAATAAATAAATGTGTAAGTAAATAAGTAAGTAAATATGTAAGTAAATAAACAATAAGTAAAAAATAAATAAATAAATAAATAAGCAAATAAATAAGAAAAAATAAGTAAATAAAAGAATAAGTAAGTAAATAAATAAACAATCTATCCAAAAATCTGTAAAAATATATAATACAGCCATCACAATAAGAAGGGTTATCAGACAAATTCAACTCACACCCAAGTACATGGGGCTACATGACCACGATGTCGCAAAGCCCCTAAATAAATCAACATCCCATTTTTCGGGGGCCGGAGGCATTTCTTTTCCCTGTCTTTTATTGTCCTTATTCTTTTCTTTTCATCTCGCCAAGTATATAAGTTAGATTTAACTCAGCTAGAAGTAGTTGTATTTTTATTATCATCCACATAATTACGGGAAAATGAGATAGACATTTCGCCCCTTAAAACAATTGCCTCCACCACATGTATTTTTGATTTCCTTTATATTGAAAATTTGCCCGTAAGTATGTGTCCGAATACTTTTAGATGATTGAATAACAAAAGAACTAACTTAGTGTAATGTTTTCACGTCCGTCAATCCCGATATTAAGCCTCCAAACATAACAATCCTTCGTTCCAGGTATCTTCCTCTTTAAAAAGCCGCGGCAATCCCAGGGCATTTGTGCTGCACCTAGCGGTAAGCCTGAGAGTGTCGAATGGGCAGGCAGCGGCAGGCAGTTTAAACCAACCAAGGCTAGTAACCTTTTAGCCTTGTAAAGCAACCAGGAGGGGTGCGATCCAGCCGGCAGTGGTTTCCATGGAACATCCTGGGCTGTGTTTCTATCTCCCAAAATTTTAATAATGGCACCCCGTCGTGTTCGTTAAGCCGCCATTTTGGTCGCCGGCACGGCCTAGGGTGGGGGCTTAACGAACACGTGTGAATCAAAACTATCAAAAATTTTTCCGAGCATGGTCGCCAATCAAAACGTCCCTGATTGGCTGAGCACTTATTGGGTCCTTCCCGCCACACAGCCGCAATCAATTCCGCCATTAACCTCAATTTAACATAACCTAAGTTACTTAAATATTAATGTTGGTGAAGGGTGGGTGACTTGTGGATTACATAAGCCATTTTTAGTGTTGTCTTCTATAGATTTGTGGGTGGCAGTGTGTTTTTTTTTGGCAATCTCGTTATCTTGTAGTCATTAAGATAAATAGTTCTATTTCGGGGGCCTATCACTCATTTAGCGGTTTATCACAACCGTAGCCTACTATTACGAATAGCTGTACGAATAGATTTTTCTGCACCTTCGCGAAATAGTGGCGTTGGATTGAGATTATTTTTGACTGCCATTATGGGGTTTTAATAGTTTTTCATAGAGCATTTTTGTTGTCTTGTAGGTATAATTGATTTGACATGTTAGGCCTGCATGTACAGTTTTTTTCTGGTTTTGGGAATAATGGCAATTACCATTAAGTGCAACCGTGTTGACCAACTGAAAGACATTAAATATTTCGTTTACTAAAGCAACACTGAAATATGGGTTCCAACACAATATGGACTTGGAACTTATGTTTGCTTAACAAAATAATGATGCATCAACAAGTCATCCTTGTAATCTCTGCAAATAATAAAAATATTTCCCATCCAATATAGGCCTATTCATGTTGAACGGTAGAAAGTTAGATAGATAGATAGATAGATAGATTTTTATTAATTCCATTTGATCAAATACATGCATTCAATACATTTTGATATAGGACACGTCAGAATTTACATGCATAAAATAAATGAACTAACAGGTATATATTACTAAGATTATAACTATTTATAACTTATTATAATAGCAAATCTTAATAGATACAATCTTATTGCACAACTATTTACACCTCACTCTATTATCATAATATGAAAACTTAATTCTATAAATACAACAACATACAGCTAGGTATTAAAATTACATTTAAAAAAGTAAAATATAGTTATAGATTCCATCACTCCTATACGCTAAAATATTCAACTACTGAGTAAAAACAATGGCACTGCAGATAAGCTTTCAACATTCTATCAAAGGTTTTTATTTTTGGGGCCAGTTTTATATACTGGGGTAGTTTATTGTATAATTTAACTCCAGTGTGAAAAGTTCCTTTTTGATATATGCTTGTGTGTGTGTGTGTGAAATATGAATGTTTTGATTTTGTCTTGTGTTATGCCTATGAACATCATTGTTTGTTTTAAGAAAAACATCTATTCATTAAATTATTTAAAAAAAACATAATACTTTCAAAGATATATATGCAGGGCAGTGGGAGAATGTTTAAATCTTTAAACAGAGGTCTACATGATTCTCTAGAGTTTACATTTGCCATAATTCTAATCACCCTCTTTTGTATCCTAAACGTGCTTAGTACATCTGGCGACATACCCCAAAATATGATCCCATATCTTAAGTATGAATGGAAATAAGCAAAATAAGTATTTCTTAATGTGTGCATGCAAGTGCAGGTTTTCAAAATACGTAACGCAAAGCACATCGAGTTCAGTTTAGTATTCAGATATTGTATATGTTTATTCCATTTCAAGTCTTGTTGTATCCATAGTCCTAAAAACTTTGTTTCTGATTTATTTTCTATTTGATGACCATTTAATGTTATATTGGGCATCGCAGGATTCCTATTCTGTATAGTGTGGACATTAAGACATACTGTTTTTATAGTTTATTATGAGGCGATTATCTTGTGACCATTTGGTTAACTCTCCTGTAACGGAGTCAGCAGACTGTTTAGTTTCACCTTTTATTACGAGTGTTGTATCGTCCGCAAACAAAATTTCCTTATGTGAATGAACGTTCTGTGATATATCATTGATATATAGAAGAAAGAGTAGTGGGCCCAAACCCGATCCCTGGGGTACTCCAAATTCAATAATTCCCTCATTGGACAATGTTTCATTAAGTAATTTGGTTCCATCATCCTTGTGTCTCAAGCTTACTATTTGTTTACGCCTTGTTAAGTAAGACTCGATCCATTTATTAGCTAGACCTCTAATACCATATTGATTTAGTTTGGTAAGGAGGATTTTAAGGTCAACAACATCAAATGCTTTCGATAAATCCAAGAATAGGCCAGTTACATGTTCCTTATTGTCAATTAATTTCAGTATACAATTACTACATTCGTAAATTGCGGTCTGTGTAGATTTTTCCCTTCTGAATCCATGTTGTGAGTTTTATAATATTTTATTTTTTTCTATGAAACTTATCAGTCTCTTATACATATTTATTTCCACAATTTTTTCAATACCAGTTGGTAAGGTAATAGGACGATAGTTATATAATTCATCTTTTGAACCGTTTTTGTGCACTGGAATTACTTTTGATAACTTCAAAATATCCGGGTAAGTTCCTGAGAGAATTGAACTGTTTATTAAGTGCGTAAGTGGATTTATTATATTTTCTGCACATTTCTTTAAAATTGCATCAGGGATGCCATCAATGCCAGCACAGAATTTATTTTTTAGCTCTTTTATAACTATTCTTACCTCTTCACTTGTGACATGCTTTATAAATAAAGAATCACTGCATATATTTATTTTATTATTATAATTTAATGTATTTACCTGTGATTTATTTAATACTTTTTGTGGAATTTCCAGAAAATAGTCATTAAAAGTGTTTGCTATTTCCTCTGGATTATTAATCACTTTATTATTTCTGGTCAGTGTAATGTTCCTTTGTAACTTAGCAGATTTTCCAGTTTCTTTCTTTATCACGGACCACATAGCCCTGTTTTTATTAGATGATTGGGAAATAAAATTATCATTATGCATTTTCTTTGCTAGTCTTATTACCTTATGTAATATGCTAGTGTATTTTTTGTAGTATAAATTGAATTCAGGTGTTGTGTGGTATTGTTTATATAATTTGTGTAGAAATTTCTTTCTTTGACATGAATTTATAATCCCTGTTGTTATCCAATTGCTAGTTTTGTTATTTTGAACAGTTCTTCGTTTAAAGGGGAATGCTATTTCAAAATAGTGTTTTAGGGTACTGTTAAATGCATTAAATTTATCATTTACATTTTCTAGTTCATAAATTTCTGACCATGTTTCCTTATTTAATAAGTCATTGAAATATGTAACATTTGATTCAGTGAATGACCTGCACTTTGATTTTACTCCATTATCATTATTATTGATTACTTCGGATACTTCAAAACTCAGTATTTGTCCATGGTGGTCACTAAAACTCCACCTTTATTAAGGCAACACTGAAAAATGTTCATTTTGATCTAGCCTACTTACTCGGAGTCATCTGCATCAATGTCCCTAGATGTTCAGTTTTTTTTAATTCTCCCTTTCCTATGGGCAAATAACACATGGATGTTCCCTATTTTTCTTAAGGGGATTCAATGATCTTATGCTGAACTATTTAAGAATAGGTCATGTACCCCAACCCCTTAAATATGAAGTTGTCAGGATAAAAACATGTCCATAACCAACAGAAACTTGAGAACACTGATATCAGGAGAATGTTGATCGACCATGGATGTAAGACCAGAAAGTCTTAAAGAGGAGTGTTTCATTTAGAGGCTTGGAACATCATGGTCAAGACCCCTGTACTTGGGTGTGTGCTCAATCTGTTTGAAATCTCGTTGACAGATCACGAGTTAATCTGTGGCTGGAATCCACTCCGTCCTATGCTAAGCTGTGAGTACTGGGCACCATTAGTGTTCTGTGACTACTGTATCAATTTCTTTAAATTGTGTCATAGGCCTATGCATAGACAAGTCGCTGAGAATGTTCTCTGAATGGTGAATACCAGTAGGCTAGCCTACTTCGCTGCCTCCTTCACTAGCATTTCCAGGCACCTGGTTAGTTGGTAAAGTGAAATAGAAAAATCACTTGAATGATTCAAGTTGTCCTTGATTGTCCTAGTGGGACAGTGTACCCCATTTCAGATCTTAGTTCAGAATTAGTTTCCTTGACGGAGTTGGAGAAACAGTCACAATACCTATGGTACTACTAGACCTAGTACGGTACATGTAGCTGGAAGCAATGTGAGACCAACCGCTAGGTAGCTTATGTCCCATTAGTTGGGAGTGTTAGGGAATGGGAGATTGGTTCAACATGTCAGCCTATGTTATTGTATATTTCATTAATGTGTGGGATCTAAAAGTGTATCATGGGAATATTAAAGCAAGCCATAATACAGTATATCACCAGTTGGTCAATTGGATACAACAATTCAATGAAACATTCTGTTAATAATTAGGAAGTGTCGTAGGCAACCAGAGAAGCGACACAAGAAAAAACACCAGAGTCTTCCAGGCAGTTGTCATCAACTGTATTTCACATAGAGAAGAATGACTAAAATAGTTCCTCATGAAAAAAATAACTGGTCAATGGCTTGAAAGACAGTAGTAAGGACTTGCATGCTGTCAGTAAAAGTGGAGTTAAGAAAGATGTCTGGAATATTTAAATCAGTAGCTGATAGCCAGGATTTTTAAAATTACCATAGGTAATTGCACCATAATATGATTAGTAGCCTATGTGCAAAATTTTAAATGGTAGGTTTTTTTGTGAACCAAGAAACAGCTCTTAACATGGATTATGTTCACGTTAGGCCTACAAGTTATTGGGAGGGAGGTTTATTCTGCATACCTGTTGCACATAAAATGAGCTTCTGATTAGAGCTCTGTGGGAATGTTTAAATGGATTGATGATACAGGGTTTATCAAGCCACTTTCTATGCATCTTTTAAAAACATTTTAGCATATCGTAAGTTACTGTCATCATTGCTAATGCTGTAATCTGTCATGTTTATTTATGCAGCATGAGGAATTAGGAAACATTGGTAGGATTGGTATATTGAGTGGAGATATAGTAGGATAAAACGCAACTGTGTCATAGAAACCTAAGATGTATTTTTATTTCTCAACTTTATTTTCTGTAGACTCCAACACAGCCTACCACCAGGGGGAAAGAAAAAAAATTGTTGGTGATGTTTAATGAGAGCAAATCTTGAAACACTGTGATTTAAGTGGTTGGTATCAAAAGCTGTATAGGAAAAATGAAAATGTGAAGTCGCGCCCAAGTTTACGAAGCCTTGCCAGACTCAGCAGAAATTATCTTTAATGCAAATAAAGCCTCAATAGTTCAAGCTTTAGGACGACCTTTGACATGAGCACTATAATAGGCCCACATTTAGGATCGACATAGCCTGCAGTAGGTCGTATGCTACTGTATTCACCTGGGCATGTTTTAAATAAAACTCAGCCTGCAGGTTAATAAGGTAGTATATTACTATATATCTATCTCAAGCAAATCCAAGAAGTTACCAGACTGAGAAATTACATAGGCCTACACTTCTAATCCTTGCTTCATTAGTTAAACCATAATATTTGTACATAAATACAGCAAGGACCTTAAATTATATGCCTTAGGCATAACCTACAAATTACATGTCATATATTCAGACAGCAACATCAATACGCAATGGTCAATAATGTAGTTTAATAGTGCACAAAATGTTATTGTACTGAATGTACTTCGAAATGATGAATAAAACTGGTGGAAACGACAGCCAATTGATTTAAATCCAAAGTAGTAGAAACTGTCAGTTGATCAGCCAGAGTGTTGATTCGTACTTTTATTTTCACAAATTTTGAAGGACAGTGTCACGCTGCAATGTAAATATAAACGTACATACAATTCCTCATCAATAAGTGATTTGCACTTCATACTGTCATGAACTGGAATAGATTTCTAGAAATGTAATTGATGTAGAAATCTATTCCTCTCGCCGCCATGTTGGTGATAATTGTAAACAAGCCAGCGGGCAGCCAATGGCTGGTGATAATTGCCAGCCAATAACAAGCCAGGATGACGCGGATCATAATTCGCGTTTCACTCTCATTGCGTTTTAACTTGAGGCGAAGAATCAGCTGTTCGTTAACGCCACGGGGTGCCATTATTAAAATTTTGGGAGATAGAAACACACCCCTGATCGATCCTTCTTCTTTTTTCTTTGAAGGGGGGGGGGGGGGAATTGGGCATAGCGTAAAATATTTACCCAATAACGAGGTTAAGAACGTAAGGTTTTAAGAACCATTTACCCCTCACTATTAAACAGCAGAAGATCACAAAGCGTGTGCATCTCTCAGATGCATCGCGCCCGACGGAGGGTTAATGGGACTATTTAATGTACCGTTGCCATTCTCAACGGGTGCACTCGAGACTTTCGGAAGACATACAACACAGTGGAGATTAAACGCATGCATGTTCAAATTATAATAAAGCATTTGAATAGTCGAACATCGTGTGTGATTATGTTAAATGACTTTCTAATGTGTCTTATGTAAAAGTGAATATTTAATCGTGTGCAGTCGTCTTCTTTTCATAGTGTAGATATAACCAGTAAGGTAAGATGTCAGCGAATAATAAAGCAAACTTCAAAAGTAGCAACGATCAAGAAATCGACCAGTGTGATATATGTAGCAGAGCGGTATCAGATAATGATAAAGCTATAGAATGTGATAAATGTAATAAATGGCAACACTTTGAATGCAGTGGCCTTACGAAAGGAGAATTCGACTGCGTTAATAGAAAAAATATTAGACTCTTATGGCTGCGCACTGAATGTAACACTAGGATCTTGACAAAATCAAGGCCCGACTCCGACAACTCGGATAAAATGACTAGTAGGATAGAGAAATTGCTTGTTGCAAAGGAAACTAAAATACAAGATAGAATTACAATGGAAATAAACAATTTACAAAAGGTACTAGAGCCACGCATCCAACCCGCAAACATAATCAAACCTAAGGCCCCAACACCTCCGACAACTAGGCTCCAAAAAACAACACAATATACGGATAATCAACCAGTGGTTCAGAAAAAACAAAGGGAGGAGGTAGTGTGTCAGGAAACAAATGGAAGTGAGATCATAGCAAAAGAACGAACAGAAACAAGAAATTGTGAGGAAATTGTTAGGGATGTAGTTGCTGACGATGATAGAAAAGCACAAGACATCGTTCAAAACGATGAAATCGATCAAATTACATGGACAGAAGTAGTGAGATCAACCAGAAAACGCAGGACGGAGGTTAGAGGAACCAAGGAAGACCAGACGTGCATCCTTAAGGCTGCGGAAAAATACGGATGGCTATATGTAGGAAGAGTACATCCCTCAATGCATAAGGATATATTGATAGGACATCTTAAGCGTAATGCAATAAGGGAAATAAAGGAATGTCATCAGCTGGAATCCAGGGGTTATAACAAAGCCTTCAGAATTGGAGTTCCATTAAACAATCTTCAACTGGTATATAACCCTGATTTCTGGCCAAAAGATGTAATAGACAATTCAATTTTCGAGGCCCAAGGTACAGTGGGGCCATCCTGGATAGCAACCACAGGAAATCCTACAATGGCGACATGCATCAATAAGGATGAAACTGTAGGAGTATATTGTTATCTGTGTCCCTTTCTATTTGCATTCCAAGAACCTGAGCAGCAGGTCCAAGATCTTTCATCATGAAATTTTGTTTTAAGACATCTTTTAGTTTACTAACTTCCTGTGGATTATTGTGGAACACAAAGAAATCTTCAACGTACAGAGCAACAAGAATTACAGTATTGCCGATACTCTTTCTGTAAACACATGCCTCATTATGTCTGTTTGTGTAGCCTGAATCAGACAGAACTGTATGAGCCTTTCTGTGAAACATATGTGCAGCCTGCTTTAGTCCATAAATGGCCTTTTTGAGCAAACAAACCTGGTCTTCCTTTCACTTCACCTGGAAGCCCTCTGGCTGACACACAAATATTTCCTCCTGTAACTCTCCATTGGGAAAAGCAGTCACAATGTCTAGATGGTCAATCTGTAAATTTAATTCAACCGTTAAAGCAAACAACATTCTGAGTGTGCCATGCTGCACAACTGGTGAGAATGTCTCAACAAAGTCAATGCCAAATTGCTGTGTAAAGCCCTTTGCAACCAACCTTAATTTATATTTTACAACATCACCATTTGTATTACGCTTAGCTTTAAACACCCACTTATTCTGTACAATGTTTTTACCTTCTGGCTTAGGAACTAAAACCCACGCCTTATTAACCATCATGGAATCCATTTCGCACTTCATGGCTTTATGCCATTCCTTAGAGTAAGGTGATGACAAGGCTTCACTTACTGTACATGGTTCACTTTGATCAGAACAATGAGTGTAATGCAGAATGTAATGAGGATATTGTCTTGGTCTTCTTTCTCGCTGGGGGGTAGCGACGCGCTTCCTCATTGTGCTGTGATGGATTATCTTGATGATCAGGCTCAACTTTCACTTCTTCATTATGCTGTGGAGCTGCATCTGGAACATCCCTATCACATGCAGTCAATAGTGGTTTACTGACTTCAGTGGTTAGGGGTATTAGTGTATTCCCTGGTACCACTGAAGGATCTGTTAGAGCAGAGAAAGACATCTCATCAAAAATCACATCTCTCGCTGTGATTAATTCATGGGTTACTGGATGCAGGAACCGGTACTCCTTTTTCTCATCCGAGTACCCAACAAATACCATTCTCTCAGTCTCGGGATCAAGTTTTCTTCTCAGCTGATCTGGAATATGAACATAGGCATTACAACCAAATACTTTTAAGTGTGTCAGGTCTACTTTCTCTCCAGTCCACATTTGTTCTGGTGTTGAATTTGGTGTTTTCCGTGCAGGAGACCTGTTGACAAGATATGCAGCTGTATTGACAGCTTCTGCCCACATGCGTTTGTCACAAGCTGCACCTTGCATCATAGCGAGTGCTCTTTCATTCAGAGTCCTGTTCATGCGTTCTGCAGTTCCATTTTGCTCTGGTGTGCACCTTACTGTTAGCTGATGCTTGATGCCATGCTGTTTGAAAAACTCATCCATAGCTTTATTACAATACTCCCCACCATTGTCAGAGCGTATGACCTTGATTTTCCTTTCACACTCAATTTCAACAGAATTAGCAAATTCTTCAAAGATTTCTCTTACCTCACTTTTCTTTTAAAAAAAGGGACAAAAACCTTCCTCGTATGGTCATCGATGGAGGTGAGAAAATATCTGGCTCCTCCCCAGGATTTCTCAGGCATCGGTCCACACAGATCACTGTGTAACAGGTCCAGTCGGTTCTTGGCACGATGCTTGGTGGTCTTGAAGGGCTGTCGAGCTTGTTTCCCTTCTATACATGGAACTCAGAGCTGCTTTTCACCCGAAAAATCAATACCGGTAGCCAAACCATTTTTTAACAAGTCCATCCCCACGTGATTGAGATGGCCTAATTTTTTGTGCCACAATTCTCTAGAATTAGAACTTTTTGAACAAACAAATTTAGCATCACTTAAACAAGACACTGCTGATGCATTTGCACTTACAGAACCTGAGTTATTTAAGACATAAAGTCCATTTGACTCTTCAATCAATAATTGCACATCACCTGTAACTTGACAGTCACTGTCTTGAAACACTTTACAACCTTCTTCATCAAAAACAATTACATGACCCTTTTTAACAATACTGTTCACAGAGAGCAAGTTTGCTGTAAGGTTAGGTACATACAGAACATCGCTCACCTTTGTAAAAACATTTGCTTGTACTGGAACATCACCTATGCCGCCACTATAGTTTACAATCGTTTGCTACGGTGACTTCATATCCAACCTCCCTTTTATCATCAAATTTTGACATCCAATCCACTCTACCAGTCATGTGTTTGGAGGTTGCGGAGTCCATGTACCAGCTTTCTGCTGAGTGGGTATCGGCTCCAAGTGCTGTGGACAGAGCCCTACTCTTCTTCTTTTCTTCTTTCTTCTCTAGTGGCTTGGCATTTGCTTGATGTGCTGCTGTCTTGTTTTGGTGTTTGCAATCTTGTTTCCAGTGGCCAGTTTTGCGGCAGTTCCAACAGAATGGTTTCTTGAGTTTAGTATTCTTGAATCCACTCCTGTTAATGTAGAGTGCTGTTTCTTTGCTGGAGCTGCGTTTGTTTTCCTGTAGCAGTTTACATTTCACAAAGTCACTAGTCAACTCTGCGCCTGAATTTTCCAATGCCATAATCACAGGTTCATAGTCATCAGGTAGTCCCTGCAAGAGCAAGTCACCTAGAAATTCATCAAGTGTTTTTTTAACTGCTGCTAGCCGCTGGGAGAGCCCCAAAACTGTGGTGACATATTCTTCCATAGTCTTGAATTTTTCAAGCTTCGTGGAACACAGTTGGCGAAGAATTCTTGTGTGCCTGTTGGCGCCTTTATCTTCATATGCCATCTCGAGCGAATTCCATGCTGATTTCGCCGTTTTTGCTTCCATGACGTACGGAAAAACACTCTTTTCCACCATAAGGTTAATCTTGCACAAAGCACGTTCGTCGCGCCGTACCTTAACCTCTGCGCCCGATTTAACATCTTCTGCATAACCAGATATGCACTTCCAAAGTTCATCGTGCATAAGATAATTCTTCATCTGGAAACGCCAGTCAATGTAGTTTTCTCTCCCCTTCAGTTTCTCGAAGTTATAAAGAGAACCGGTGCTGGATTCCGCCATGATGCACACACTTATTGCATGCGATCACAGTTTTGTTAATTCAAATAGAATCACACTGGTCAGAAAACTATACTCTCGTCAATGATCCTGCTGGAGCCCATAACCTGTAGGAGTATATGACAGGAGAAAGACGTCTACTCGTATGTGCAGTATACATGTTTAATACGAACTGAACGACAAGGTTACATACAGGCGTATATATACAAAAACAGACAAAAGAATCAACGCGAACATTCTCGTAACTAGAACCGCCACCAATGGCGTTGCGCTTCCTGGCGCTGAATTTAAATCATAGATCACCTATTGGGTTACATATTTCTAACAGAAACGACGTCAATACTGCTATGGAATATTGAAGGCCTAAAAATGCTAAATCAATGTTGCCGATCAACATACTAACACAAGACATTATAATATTAACGGAAACTTTTCTAACAGAAAATATTCACACTGACGGTTATTTCAGCATACATACCGTAGCTCAACAACACCTCCAAGGAAGACCCAGTGGGGAAATCACATGCATGTTCAAAGCAAAACTGCCCCCCATTGATGTTATCTATAGATCGGACACTGTGTTAGTCATAAAACTTAAATATGTCACAATCATTGGAGCTTATTTTCCACCAGATGTTCAACCAGAAGACATTATAAAAACATTAAGTGAAGCCATAACAAAAATTTCGAATAACGAAGCAGTGATCTTAGCAGGCGATATAAATTGTAGAATAGATAAGCCAAACAGGAAGAGCAATTTAGTCATCTCTTACTTACAAGGAGATGGATTTAATTTAATTAATTCCAACACAAACCCAACGTATTTCTGCCACAAAGGCAGAAGTACAATAGATCTGTTATTCTCAAACATTCTAATTGAAGTCCACTCGTGGAAAGTAGCGGACAGATGCTTAGTAAGGAAACACCTCCCAGTAACAGCTACGTTTACAACACTAATCAAATACAAGCCTCCCAAACAGAAACAACCAGGAAATTTCTCTAGGAAAATTGAATTAGAGAAGCTTCCAACGTTAGAAGAATAACAGACCCTCATACCGAAGATATGTCAGAATCCGTTAGATGAACCTACTAAAGAAATAGAAGAAAAACTCAAACAAGCTCTTATACCATCCAGGAAAAACACCAGGAGAGCTCAAAGGTTGTTTGATCAAGAGTGCTACATGTTAAGGAAGTCGGTCCTCGAGTTCCTACATAAAGCAAGAGAGACAAATAACACAATGGACCTAAACTTATTTGCAGTAGAAAGGAGAAAGTACAAACAGCTTTTGAAAGAGAAGAAAAAGGCATTCATTGATAGAGAAGCAATGATAATCGCTGAAGCAGCCCATAAAAACCCATTCATTTCACAAACCGCAAAAAGACCTCATTTCCCAAATAATATTCCAATGGAAATTTGGACAGAACACTTCTCACTCACACTAAACAGAGATAACCGGTCGGTGGCAATGGAAATGAAAGAAAACACGAATAAACACGTTGTGTTTCAGGATTTTACGGAAGAGGAAGTTAGAGAAACCATAACACAAATGGCAAACCAAAAGGCAGCAGGTTCAAATGGTATCCCAAACGAACATATGAAATTGTCTATAAATGCGTTTATTGGAATATGGGTGTCATTATTCAACACCTGTATGGAGAAAGGAAACATTCCCTACGAGTGGAGAGACTCTAGCATTAAAGTTCAGGTTACTGAAAAACAGACTGTAGGAAGAAATCAATGATAAGATTCCGGATGAACAATTTGGCTTCCGGAAAGGAAGATCAACACTACACGCAGTCGCAAACTTGCTGGGTAACATAGATGAAACACTACGGCAACCTAAACAGAAATTCTATGCAGTCTTTATTGACTACGAAGTACGTCCAGAAAGTAAGTTCCGTTTGGTAATAACATTCAATTGTGTACAGATACAGAAAAATTATTTATTGCACAACATTCTACAACCCTTAAACTACTTTTCCACATAACTGCTGAAATGTTGCAGGCATTTGTCGTAGCGCGGCACGAGTCTTTGTATACCTTCTTCATAGACGTGTGCCGCCTGTGTCTTCAACTAGTTGTACGTTCCGCTGCAGCGCAGTTCCGCATATGCGCGGTAGACGCTCTGTATCAAGGAGAAGAAACGTGCGCCATTTGGAGAGCGCTGTCAGCCACGTACGCGTTGTTATGCATGTTTACTCGTACAATGTCGGTGTTGATTGAAAATCCCGCCGCTTGTGAAATCAGATCTGTGATTCGTTTTCTGAATGCTAGGAAAGTGAAACCAATTGAAATTTATCGGGCAAATTTGCGAAGTGGATGGACAAAATGCGATAAGTGATTCAATGGTGAGGAGATGGGTCCGACAGTTCAATGAAAGACATAGTGAAGTGCCCGATGAAGAACGAATTGGACGTCCATCTTTGGTTACAGAAGAACTGGTTCACGCGATTGATGACAAGATCCGGGAAAACCGCAGGTTTACAATTAGTGTTCTCGCTATGGAATTTCCCCAAATCTCACGATCACTAATTCATGAAATTGTTACCGAAAAACTGAACTTTCGTAAACTTTGCCGACGTTGGGTACCAAAGATTCTTACGGAGCAACACAAAACAAAACGGATGGGTGGTGCATTTCAGTTTTTGACCCGTTACAATGAAGGCAGCGAAGACTTTCTGACACAGATAGTCACAGGAGATGAAACTTGGGTTTCTTACGACACCCCTGAAAGTAAGCGGCAATCAATGGAATGGAGGCACACTTCATCCTTAGCAAAGGTTAAGCCGAAACAAATCTTGACACCTCGGAAAATGATGTGCACAGTGTTTTGGGACTGGAAAGGCGTGGTCAAACAATCAACGCAGATGATTACTGCGAGACACTTAGAAAATTGCGTCGCGCAATACAGAATAAGCGCCGAGGGTTGCTGTCGAAAGGTGTTGTTTTTCTTCACGACAACGCATGACCACACACTGCAAATGTGACGAAAAACCTCCTACAGGGATTTGGCTGGGACGTGTTTGACCACCCTCCGTACAGCCCTGACCTCGCTCCTAGCGACTTTCATTTGTTCACACATCTCTAGTCTTTCCTTGGCGGTCATCACTTCAACAATGACGACGAGTTGAAAGAAGATGTTTCCAACTGGTTGAAGACACAGGCGGCAAACTTCTATGAAGTCGGTATCCAAAAACTTGTGCCACGCTATGACAAATGCCTGCAAAAGTTCGGCAGTTATGTGGAAAAGTAGTTTAGGAGGTGTAGAATGTTGTGCAATAAATATTTTTTCAGTATCTGTACACAGTTTAATGTTATCACCAAACGGAACTTACTTTCTGGACGTGCCTCGTATAATAAAGCTTTCGACTTAATAAATAGGGAAATACTAATTCGTAAACTGGAACTGATGATCGGAAGAAACAACAAAATGGTGACTATTGCAAATAATATTCCGACATCAAACAGAATTATGATAGATGATGGGTCAACCAGATCAGATTACATCACACAAACCAATGGAGTCTTGCATGGAGATCCATATAGCCCACTACTCTTTAATGTAATCACTTCAGATATTGTTAAAATAATACCTCGGAACTCCCCAGGTTTTTTTCGTGTGGTCTCCTCAGAGGCCGAGTGCAGGTCTTTCTATTCGACGACCGTGGGCGACCTGCGCGTCGGGATGAGAGTTGGATTGAATGAAACAGGGCAAGGATGTGGAAGGAAGTGGCCGTGGCCTATCAGAAGGTACCGTCCCAGCATTTGCCTGGTGTTGAAAATGGGAAACCACGGAAAACCATTTTAATGACGGCCGACGGTGGGGCTCGAACCCACGCGTCTACCGAGTCAGCAGAGAGCTTGGCCCCATGACCTACCGCTGCGCTTTAGCCAGAGTAGCCACTGCTGTCGGTAACTCCCCAGTAGTACTATACATGTATGCTGATGACATGGTTCTAGGAGCTAGTAATAAAGAAGAATTACAATCAACAGTAAATAAATTGGAGAAATGGGCAACAGAAAATGATTTTACTATTAACAATAACAAGACTGTACAGATGGTTTTTAGAAAGGGGGGAAGACTATCCAAATCAGATAACATACTTATTGGAAAAGACAAATTGGAAATTGTCAACTACTTCAAATATTTAGGAATAAGTCTACAATCCACCAGAACGTCATTTAGATTACATATAAAGGAAGGAGCAATAGCAGCTATTCGTAGTATTCAAGATATCACCAAACCAAAACTACTGGATATTAAAACAGCTATGTTCTTATTTCACGCAATAATTGCACCGATCGCAACATATGGACTACATTTAATATGGACACATCTTAAAGGCAGAGACCTTGAAGTATTAGATCGGTTAAAAGCAAGTTTTTCGGAAAGGACACTTGCTATTTCAAAATTCACTCCCACACGATTAGTATATGAACTTACAAAGGAAACCTTCATTGAGGAACTTAAAATGAAATTGCAATTACCAACAACACCAGCCTCAGAAAAACACCTAATTGATATGAAGGAGAAACGGGAAAATATATGGGAAGAATTCTACAGCACTGACGCAATGGTAAATAGGGAATGGACTCAAACCAACTACACTCTCAGACACACGGTGACTCGTTTCGCTTTACATGGGTTTCATCATTTAATATGCAAAGTAAAGTCTTTTCATTCACCGGACAAACACTGCTTTTGTGAACGAAATGCGGAAGATATCATCTATAGGACTGTTCGAAAAGATCAAGCTCTATCACGAGTTCTAGTGAAGGAAATTAAAATGTATTCATATACAGTATTTATTGGTCATTGGCTGTAATAAATCTATTAATTAATTAATTAATTAATTAATTAATGTACCGTAACTCATTACCAATTATTTTTAATTTTGTATGAATAATAGCAGCAATAAATTAATTATATTAAAGATTTACCTGCTTTAAAATCCTGAGATGTGAACTGGTTGTAAGAGAAATGTCTCTGTAAATTTATCCTATTTATTCGCGAACTCAAGCGACGGTGCTGCCGCTTAGCTGCAACTAGAGGAATGGTGATAGAAATATTAACAAACAGCTGTTTAACCTGCGATTTTTGTTGACGTGTGTGATCTTTTCTCATTTTTTCAGCTTTTGCATAATAACTGAGGCTGAAAAATGAGTAATAGATATTGTTCAGTTCCACAGTGCTCTTCAAAGGCAACAAGAGGCATATCAATGCATTACTTTCCTAAAGAGAAAGGTTTAAAGAACGAATGGAGTCGAGTACTTCGCATCGCAAAGCCAATTTCTAAATATATGATTGTATGTGGTTTGCATTTCACAAAGGAGGATTATTTTTATCCAGGTTAGTAAACATTCCTTTGTACGTGTACTGTAGATGACCTGTTTATTTCTTTCATACATATTAATTACGTCCCAGTTGTGGAAAGATAACCTTCATACACTGGATTTGGCTACATTATTTATACCTATTTCTTAAAGTGGACTACACAAGCTACTTCCAGTGGGGTAGGATTATTAATAAGCATAAGATTGTTATAATATTGCAGTAGAATTATAAATATATTTTACTTTCAGATGTGAGAGCATGTAAAAGATACCTGAAGAAGGGCGCCATCCCCTCTCAGAAATTGCCACTGAGATCATTGGATAAGAAGATATCTTCTCCCCTGAAACTACAGGCAGAGGCCAGGGATGCACGTGTGCAACATAGACATGAAGCTGTGGCACCACCATCTCCAACTGAAGACAGTGAAGTGGTAACTGAAGACACAGAGACTGTGGCAGAGGAGATGTTTGCAGCTCTGGTGGAAGATCCCACTCTAAGGAAATGTGTAGAAGATAAAGGGATACAAGTAACGCCAAGTGTAATTGATGATTGTAGAAAAATAACTTTAGAGGACATGATGAAAACAAATAGAGAAATTAATGCATTTACTGGTATCCCATCGGTTACATTATTAGATAATATATGTGTTGCTACAGGAAAATTAGAAAGACAGAGTGCCAAACCACTAACCTTGTCATTAAGACAACGTATCATTTTAGTGTTCGTGAAATTGAAAATTAATCTTTCTTTTAGGTGTTTAGCTGTTCTATTTGGGGTCACAGCTAATACATGTAAGAACTATTTCCATGTAACAGTAGAGTTATTACATGAGGCACTAAAAACAGCTGTTCCATGGCTGGAGAAAGATCTGATTAAGAAGAGGATGCCTATATGTTTTTAACATTTTCAGAATACTAGAGTTATTTTGGATTGTACAGAAATTCCCGTGGAGAAAAATAAGTGTTTAAAGTGTCGTGTGATGTCCTACTCTCATTACAAAGGCGATTACACATTGAAAGTACTTGTTGGTGTTGCACCATCAGGTTTAGTAACTTTTGTAAGTCAAGTGTATGGTGGAAGGGTTACAGACAAAGAAATATTTTTGCAATCCAATTTATTAGGCATGTTATTACCTTATCAGGATGCTGTAATGGTCGATAAAGGATTTTTGATAGAGAGTGAGTGCATTTAAAGGAATATACAATTGATCAGGCCACCCTTTCTTGGTAAGAATCAGCAATTGTCAACAGAGGATGCACTCAGAACTGCTGACATAGCTGCAGCTAGAGTGCATGTAGAAAGAACAATTCAGAGGATGAAAATATTTAAAGTATTAAAAGGGAGAGTCAATTTATATATGGTTCCATACATGGATTCTGTAATGACTATTATTGCTGGAGTAGTGAACCTTTCAGCTCCTATTCTTAGTGTTGATAAGTATGACTAAGGAGGCTTTTGCTACTGGTAGGCCTACCTAGTACCCAGTTTGTGGGTGTGTTTTTTCTAAAGCAGAATTTGAGCGCTGTATCAGCAGCGAAGTAAAGCGCTACATATAAACTAGCTGTGAATAGAAACGGAGAGATGGCACGAAATGACAGTTGTTTAAACGTGTTTCGTTCATTATTTCAAAATAAATTTAATACAACTTAATATAACAATGGATCCACTGGGAGACTAAACTGATGATGAATGCATAGTGGTCTCGCTCAATGAACAACTTTGTTAATTTCACGTTGCTTGTAATTTAAGGTTTTCCGCCCCTTAAAACCTGAATAACTAACTAATTTTTAGGTTAAGCCTAGGCCATTCGAGTTACCTTCTATGAATTAATGCCTCTGCTTAAGCCACTAAAGTTGCATGATCGTTTCATGAATGTAGCAGCATATGGATAACAATTCCTGAACTTCAGGTTACCATATCTATAATATTCACCATAACGTTTATGTCACAGGTTAAATTGGATCTAAAAATAGGATGAACAAGCTCTCGACTTCTTACAAATAATTCTTAATTAACCTACTGATATGCTGCTAGTGGAAATGTAGGCCTATAATCATGTAGTCTCATAGGCTACATCAGTAGCCAGAGCATGTCGCTAATGATATCGGAGTAGACGGTGCATGCACACGTTAACATGAGTTTGCTGGTTTGTGACATTACGTCAACAAATGTAATGTATTTTTACTCTCCTGATTCCATTCTGGTCCCTGTTACTGCCACATGCATGGTTCCAATAGGTTTGATTTGATTTTTAGGATTATTATATTTCACTATAGCTTACCTGCTGCATCACTCAGAAAATTAAGCAAATGCATGTATCCTTGTTGCAGATCAGGTCCATGTACGTCCAAAAAAGTTTTATGTAGGTGACCTTAATATTACACTCCTTAAAACGTTGGTCCCCACCACCACCCCCCGTCCTAATGATGCAAAGTGTTATTAGACTGGGGCGTGGTGGCGCAGCGGTCATTGTTATTAGACTTTAAATACATTTGCCATTGATAGTACAAATGCTTGTAGATATCCGTATTGATAGATTAATTAAAAGTTTATTTTAAACTTTTAACATCTTACATAATACAAACGTAGCTACAATAAACTGAAACTAACGTGCACCACTAATGGGCCCTCATTGCTTACGGACCCCTATGCATTTGTCCCCCCCCCCCCCCCCTTGTCCCTCCCTGGGCCTAGACGGTGCCAATTGCAGAAATTAGACCAGAAGAACCAAATCACTAGTAAAACAATGTATAGTAAAGGAAGGAAGCTTGTAGTTTTACGTGACCATTAATCTCGCAATCACGAGCCACAGGACCTTCTTTTTACATTGAATCCGAACCACAGGACACGGCATTGCACTTAAAAATATCTTGCATGCATTGACCAGGAATCGAACCTGGTCCACCTTGGCGAGAGGCCAACAGCTTGATCGCTGCGCCACCACGCCCCCAAGTATACAGTAGATTATAATCAACAAGTTCTCTCTAATATACATTAGCCTACTAGTTCATATACAGTACACAATTTGCGTACCTAGTTAGAATGCACCCGAGTGAAAGAAAATAGGCTGGTACCCGTAGCCTATTATTTTTCATGAGAAACCTAATAGAATTTTCTGTCACTCTGCCAAGTACAGATATGTTACCATGCTGGGGTAGGCTATGTACACCAACAAAATTATAGTAATGTTTGTAGACATAAGAAAAGAATGTGGTATTTCGTTCATAACTACGTACAATATGTAAATTATTTTCACAAATCTGAGTCTTCTTATGGAGAATGGGGTTTCCTCCATAGTCCATAACCAAAGAAATTTAATCATCAATTGAATACTCGTATGATTATGAACTTCAAAGCAATGCTACGCCTTTCTAGGCTTCATCCTACTTATCTTCCTGGATGGCTCTCGTGTAGCATCCGTTGCCCGTTTCGAAAGTGCGTTATTTTACTTATTAGCGCTCTGAAAATGGTTTATAATTACTCTGCCACATTATTAAAGCCATTTGCCATTGACAAACACTGCATAAACACTTCCAAAATAAGGAAATTGTCAACATTAACTTTCAAGTAATAAACTTATCAAAATGCAAGTCGTCATGTTTGCTGCCAACTTACTGATTGTGCTTCTAGGTAAAACCATTGGCCTGGATAAAGAGTATTGATGCATGACTATCCCCACTGTGCGTAACAAAAACCAGGGGTGTTTATATTAGCCTAACGCGCAGGGCCGCTCTACATAACCTTTATTGGCCTAGGCGAAAACCATTGGTCTGGAAACAATGTTGGCACTCTGAAAAAAATATAGTAACACTCTATCGATAAAATATTCAACTCCTGTATATTAGTAACATTGACCATTTCTATAGTTAATTTTTTAATGGCGCAACGTATACTACACGAGTTCCTAATTGATATTCAGTCGTACACAACAACGCCTTCAAGAAAATCTTGTTATGACTGCAGCCATTTTTCAATGTATCAAACGTGCTGCGAAGTGAAACCACGCTGCATGATGACTCATCTTAAGCTAAACTGTTGGGGGATGGGGATGCTCTGTGGTATGACCTACATGATGATATTATTACATTCACATTGTACTTCTATGATGAATAAAGCATTTGAAACAATATCACTTTTTTATTATTTTATAAATTAGCCTATTTATGGATACAATGTAGCAATAATTACTCTAAGTTACTTTTTACATCAACTATCCTATAAGAAAAGCTAGTAAAATGCTATTTACAAGAAAAAAACATCAATTGTTATTGGCAACTCCAGCTATCTGATAATAATGAGAAACTTACCAAGTAGGGTACATTTGTCATGTGGTGACTGTTTGTATTATGGTTCCTTGTATCGTGGTAAATTCTTCATGTCTCTATACATAAGTAATAAGTTTCACTCGTTGATAGAGTGCAAAATGGGTAAAAGCAAAGTATATTGCTCAGTTCACGGCTGTAAGTGGATGTATAAGAGGGCTGCGGATATAAGTTTTCATCACTTTCCAAATGATGCAAATAGCAATAGCCGAAAGGGGACGATACCAAATAAATACGGTCACCAGGAGCGGGTTGGACCACTCACCACTACACACACTGACGACAGGACGGGTTGTTCACTGTTACGCCGAGCCAAACCGCACCTAGACAGCCAAGTACAGTCTCGCCGAACCAAGCCGTACCACGACAGCCAAGCTTCATCAGTCAGGTATCCTTCCCCGCTCCCTAGTTCATTTCCCTACCAACCACCATCACCTCGCTCTGCGATATCCGAGCCATTCCACTACGAGTCATATAGGCCTAATTTGACTTCGCAGGGTAAATATCTACTCTGAAAGAACCTGCTACCAGTCCGATATTCAACACCAAACCTACCTGCTAACCATCCAACAAATCAAGCAATTCCTGTCTCCCCAGAGTTTTAATACAAGTTAAACTCATCCCTTTGCCCTACCAAGCAGCAAATAATTTCTAGAATCTATGGTACAGTGAGCAAACTCAAATATAGCTTTTAAACGTAACAGCGCCATGACTCGAACTGCTCAAAAACAAATACCAGCAGACAACCGATGCTTGATAATATGCAATTGACACATAAAATCTAGTGGAACACACAAATTAGATCACGTGTATCGCACAGTTATACATATATACAATTAAAAATAACACTGTCATTATTTTAGGGTCCACATTTACCGATTATAACCGAAAAATAAAAAGTGTTCCATATCAAACGCGTGTTATTGAGTATTTTTACCCTACTTATCCAGACCGACCGCAGCGGGCCACCACGTGTGTACTTCT
Organism: Meconema thalassinum; assembly: GCA_946902985.2. Classification (NCBI taxonomy): domain Eukaryota; kingdom Metazoa; phylum Arthropoda; class Insecta; order Orthoptera; family Tettigoniidae; genus Meconema; species Meconema thalassinum. The sequence continues at coordinate 1,218,936,656 of OX336388.2, forward strand.
ACTCTCCCACTCCTTTCCTCATGGTTTTCAAAAATCTTAAACAAAGCAATGCTTGCAGCTGCACCTGACCATAATATTGATGATTTGTCTTTAAGGAGAAAGTATTTTCCTCAATCGACCCATTTAAATATTTTAGGCCCTGCACTACATCAATTGCAGTCTGCGTTTTACCTGCTAGAGGGCACTTAACCTCTACACAACAGAGTGAACTAACCACACCATCCAGACTTACACCTAACCATGGAGCACTTGGAGGAACAACAATGCCCACCGGTTCCACTTTATTTTTAAAAGCAATTTCGTAAGCTTTTAAGGCTACTAGTTCAAATTTTTTCCCATGCACAGTTGCCATGTGTCCCTTGAAATCAGTTTTGAACAGCCTACTCACTTTTAAATTCCAGTCAGGGCTTTTATTTTTGCTGTAAGTAAAAACACTGTAACAAGTAGTACCAGTTAATCTTACTTTTCTTGCATTCTTCCAAATTTCTCCAGATTGGGTAAGAGTTGTCAAACATAATTTTACACTGTCTTCATATGTGAGAGCTACCTTCTCATTAAAAAATTGAGCAATGTCATCTTGAAGTTCTGCATCAAAATCAACCATAGCACTAAATTGTGGCAACAAGTTGTTGTTGCCTAAAAGTTTATGGCATAGGGATAATTGTAGCAAATTATCACCACTCGAGACTAGAATAGTAGTAGTAGTAGCAGTAGTCTCCCTTAAGGGCAAAGTAAGATCCAGCTCGGATCCCTGTGCCCCAGAAAGTAGAATATCCAGTATATTATTCTCGCCTGCACTACCGACTAGGCGACTTTGGAGGGTCGATTTGACAGTTGATTTTCCCATGTGGCAGAATTTATTTATAGGAATCGCTTTGTCGTACATGTAGTTGTCTTTCTTTAACTTGCCCCATTGCTGCTTCAAATCTGTGGAGCTCAGGTCTTCCAAGTTTTCAATTGTGTGCCTATTACGAAAAGAAGAAAAAACAAATACAGTCAACTTGTTCACTCTTCGATTTATCGGCTTCAACAGTATTATATCTTCTAAATTTAAATGCATCTACTTACCGAAATATGTAAAGCAATGTACCGACTACATGCTTACACTTTCCTGAACTTCCAGCCTTACAGGTACACGAACAAATTTAACTTTTTCTCGGCAACTGGTGATCGAATCTCAATTTTAATCTGGTGAGGAACTCCCTTCAAATTACTGGTTTGTAAGCATAAAACTTCAAGTCTCACTAAATCTTCTCTTTCGGCTACTCTCCCAAACATAATTATGTGTTTGGCATCTAAAATTGCCTGTCCTTCAACGAGAGGCCGCCTAGAATCCCCAACAATATTCAATACATCAATCATGTCTATCACCATTGCGTCTACCATTTTGTCGCGACCGACCTGCCACCTACATGCGATTGAGTTCGCGAATTAGTAAGATACTTACCTTATTTTCATCGCTAAATGACATTTAGCTAGAAGTTTTGCCAACACCAAAAATAGGTTATGCATAAATGGCTACTGTGGCTGTTTGCCAAATGATGAACACTCTACACTCGCACTCCACACTCTCATGTACACTTGCACTCGATCACTCTGTCCACACTCGAAGTGTAAACACTCGGTAATTTGGAACGTATCTGCACTCGCTCTCCCTGGGCGCGGCGCGCGAAGTATGATCGCTGGCGGCACGAACAGCTGACCGTCTCATGTTTACATTCGTTGCGATCTGATTATCGCGAATAAGAAGGGGTGCATCGTGTATTTGGCTCTGGCAACTTAAGTATGTGAGAAAAGTAAGCTAATGAGTAGCCGTGGGATGTAAAGGCGTCCATGTCTGATGAAGGATAATATAATTTGCAGCATTTCTTCCCTGATAGGCCTACCTGCTACTGCAGTGTATTGCTTAAGAATAAATCCTACATTTATTTCTTTAGCATTTTACTTCCATTTAGTCCAATGAGATAGTGCTCAATCACTTGTTAGTGGCGTAAAATTTATTACTTACTTAGGCCTAGGCTACCTACTGAATAAACTGGGAGTTAAGCTTTCAATCTCTTTCATTGGGGAGCATTCCATGAATTCTGAATCTCATCCCACTCCCATTTCCTTGTGTAGTAGAGGTGTACTGTAATGCCTATCAGAAGGTATTGGTAAGGACACAATAACGATCCTGGTACATAATCTTGGAGAACCAGGTTCAATTCCCGATTAATGCATGGTCGACATAAAAAAAGAGATGCTGTGGCTCAAAATTGTGAAATTTGATAGTATTGGTTTAACGTTTTCTATAATTGCAACGGTTTGAGATCCCAGGGTGCTAGAATTATCCCCTGGTAGGGTTCTTCAAAATGTCAGTATATAAACAGACACAGGCCTCTTGCATATAGTAGGCTAGACATGGGGCCTTATAGGCTGCACCACATACCTGAACAATCATAACTTTTCAGGCCACGTTAAAACTACTAGCTTGAGAATAATTAGCAACCACCCTGTTATGGTACAGCTTCCAAAACCAAGAGTCTGTATTCTTACCTGCGGTAAATGTTTCCCAGCTCGTCAAAAGAAGGTGAATAGGACGTGTGGTATAACTCCTGCATCGTGTTGACTGCGTTAAGTGTGGTACTATACTACGGAAGCCATTGATTCCATTGTGCACACAAGTAATGGCAAGAAATGGAAAGACTAACTAGTCATAAATAAAATTTTAAAATTAGTACTTTAATTGTATTTTTGCCTTCTTTCTGCTATTTTTCTAGGAGTTTCCTGAACCAGTGAACACTGTGCCCACGTTAAGCCTGCTTTATATAGGGAGTATTTTCACAGCTAGTGAATAACTTAATTATTAGTTATGACAAACATACACAAACAAAGGCAGCTAAGTCACTCTGGTGTGTTGTCCAAGTGCCATGCTAGCTTTCAATTCATCCTAGAAAAAGCAGGTTTTAGTCTATTTCAAATCGAGCAGCATGCATTCAAATTCTAGCATGGTATATTGCTTTTTTGCTCATTTCAGATTAACTGCATTCTGACTAGTTGACAAATCAGTGCATGTGACATGCATATGAGAGATGCATTGAGACACTGACTCGCATACACACAGGAATGCCTTTCTGTTATTGCCATTGTCCTAGAAGAACATTGTAATCCAAACAGGTTCAGAAAAAGTATTTTTTCAAAAGGCATAGAGTAACTTACATCAATCATTAGGTAGCTTCTAACAATATAATACTTCCACTCCTCAGCACTGAAAACTATTCTTAACGTTTTGTAAAAAAAAAACGAGTTCTACAGTAGTATAGTGGGACAGTCATGCTACATTCTTGGAACATCCTTAATCAAATAATAATAATGTTATTGGTTTTACGTTCCTTTAACTACTGCAGTTTTTAGAGATGCCAGGGTGCCAGAATTTCCACCCAAAAGGGTATCTTTAACATGCAAAAAAATCTGTGATATGACTCCCTCTCATTTATGCACCAACTGACTGAGCCAGGATTCAATCCTGCAACCTTAGGAACAGCAGGCGAAAACATTACCTCTGCGCCATGCGCCTAAATCAGGCAGCACATCCTGTTGAATGAAAACAGGCCTATTATGCAAAATTGTGATGTACCACATGTTGTTCCAATGTTGCAATTTTTACTGTTTATAAATACTTTCAGGAATAAAAGGTTGGAACATATTTAAATTAATGTAAACTGTACAGATATGATTTTGAAATTACATTTCATTTCTCTATTTTATTGACTTCATATTATACATTTTTGTTTTCTTCATATGTATATTGCAGCAATTCCACAAGGGAGGTCTCCCATTTCTTCAGTCTTGGTATAAATCCTGTCCTGGATGCAGATGACATCGACAGGGTTGCTGGATGGAGGGGAGAGAATGTAAATGTTGTCAATATAATGGGGCTTATTATAAGCTTCCTTGACAAATTCCTCACCTGCCAAAGTAAAGACAGAGATTAGCCAAATTAGGTCCTTAAAAACATTTCAAAATTATGCAGTCATAACATAAGGAAAAATTGTTATACATGCACTTCAACAAAAGTTTGGAACACTGGCATACAGAGTAGTCATACCATATTGTTGCTTCATTGGAGGAGCTTGGACATTGTGGTCATTTAGCCTCGTGTACTTTTGTGTGTAGGCCTATGTACAAGAAAAGTCTGGAGGCTGTAGTAGTGTGTGTATTTGTAATTCAGGTGAGGATTGGGAAGGAGGTGGCCATGGTTTAAGTTAGGAACCATCCCAGCATTTGCATGGAGTCGAATTGGGAAACCACAGAAAACCACTTCCAGGATGTATGAGGAGGGAATCGAACCCACCTCTTCTAACAAGGGAGTTAGCACAAGTTGCGATCGCAATTGCAAAATAGTTGTGGTTTGCATGTAAGAGTTTTACATCTACATTGCAAATAAGCGCACAATATTTGCCATGGACAATTACACTGCACCTTACAAGCATGCGCATGTTCAATCACCGAGTTCAAAAAATGGGTTGTTGGCAGCTATGGGCAAAAATTACGAATATAAACAATAAATTTGGAACAGAGGGAATTCTATTCTATTCTTATCACAACTACAATAATTGTGGTGACCAAATCCAAACTGCAGGGGCGTAGTCACCGTATGTACAATTTCTAACGTCACGAGGGCAATTATTCCAAATTCTTGTTCCCGACACGAGGAAAGAGTTACTGAAGGCAGCCACTGGACTGTAGCTCGATATGATGACTTCAGGCCAGAGAGGTTTAAAACACCGCCAGGACATATTTTTGATGTTCAAACTCAGTGTGATTTGGAAGACTGCTTAATGCTGTTATTCTTGAAGTGAATGAGATAACTTTGATAAGCAACTCTGCTTCCGGCACTTTATGCTCTGGTGACATGTTCATCCTCGTAATGTGAATGTGACTTTTTCATACCTTGTGCCCTCGTTTCATCATCAGAGTGATATTACGTATTTAAATTAGCAACCCTGGTCACTACTGAACCTCATATATGTGCTAAAGTTCGTAAATATGTGATGTTATTTATTGCTATTTTAAAGACGGCTGCCATGTTTGGACAGTGCTTGCATCTCGTTCAACTGTCATCAAGACTCACTCTAGCGGCATGCACCGAGACGGGCACATTGTTGCCCACATGTGATTACAAAATCACTGTTGATAAAAAAAAAAAAAAAAAAACAACATCGGGAGGCGTTAGGCTGAAAGCATTGTCAAAACTCATTGATCTGGCCGCGTTAGGCCGTAACCATTTTCAAGAACCATTGGATTGGACAAAACGAAGGTTAGAATGGTTACGTACAGGTGTGGCCTGGCCGTGCGCAGCTAGCTGGGCACGGCTGACACAAAACCATTGGTCTGTGCGCGTTAGGCTGTCACCATTGTCATAAACCAATGGATTGGACAAAACGAAGGCCAAGTGTAGATGTGGCCTTGGCCACGCGCAGCTAGCGGGGCATGATTGACACAAAACCATTGGTCTGTGCGCGTTAGGCTGTAACCATTGTCAAAAACCATTGGATTGGACAAAACAAAGGTTAGAAGGTCAGGTGTAGCCTTGGCCGCACGCCGCTAGCAGGGCACGGTCGACACAAAACCATTGGTCTGTGAGCGTTAGGCTGTAGCCTAACCATTGGATTGGACAAAACGATGGTTAGAAGGTCAGGTGTAGGTGTGGCCTTGACCGCGCCTAGCTAGCGGGGCACGGTTGACACAAACCCATTGAACTGGGCGCGTTAGGTTGTAACCATTGTCAAAACCACAGTTGTGCGAAAAAAATACACATATTTATTACAGCGGAGCGATATAGGCCTACTGCATAGTAATTACAGAGCAGATAAAAACACTCATTTCAACCGTGGAAAAAAAATAATCATTATAGAAGCGAAATATTGCACACACTAACCTAATTAGAGCGGTGAACTGGGTGCTGGGCACGAATGATGCGCACTAGAGACTGAACTGGGCTTTTCTTTGTGTTACATAGTACCGTAAGGGCGAGGTTGGCAGTATTGTTTTGATGACAGACCAGCGGATCAGTGGGGCTATCGAAGGGACTCGAATACTCATGACCGCAACTGATGATTGATTTGGACTAATGGCGGCCACAGCTGTAATTTTGGTTATATAAGTCGTGATCCTATTTGGGATGGTTGGGTGAGTCACAGACGGCCGAGGAGGAAACATCTATTAAAACATCGTTCCCTGATTTATTTTTCATCGCTTCATAAGTTATTTTGGCTAATTCATGTATTATAGAGAATGTTATCGCTCGTTCTATCTTCATTCAGCGCTATCATAATATTAAGCTACTGAAAAGATCTTACAGGAAGGAAAACAGATGGAGGTGACAAATATGTTTCTCCATCACAAGTAGAATGTGGAGGCAGTTTGTAGAGATTGAAGTACCGGTAGGCCTAGGCCTACATGGAATTCCTCATTCAACTAGATATAGACACTTATAACAAGACTCAACTCACTCGCAGGAGTAACCAACTGTTATTTTGTGGGGAGGAATATCGAACTTATCTGCAGGAGTAGGGGCAGATGACCTCGTAGTTCCGCCCCCTAAAACTACAATAACTTAACTATCTGCAGTAGTGGCAATCTGGATAAACCTCCACATGTTGCATCCAATTGCCAGACTTTAATTGCAGCTAGCATAAATACAGTAATTAATTGGTCCGTGCTATAAAAACAAACTTATCGCCTAACCCAGTTTATTTATTATTCAGAAATCACATATTCTTACCTATCTTGCAATTTTATATGACTGTTCAAATTTGCCAAATCACATCACACCCATGAGAAACAAAATCCGTTTTGAAAAAGAAGTTTCAGTTTTTCTTTCCACGTAATACTCCGTCATCGACACTAGAAAATAAAAAGGAAAACATTATGAGTAAATGTTTGAAAGGCCATGGAAAGTTTGGTTAACCTCGCAGGTTATGGAACACTACTAACATACAAATATCACATTGCAAGTATGTTAAAAAACAATCACCGCTATTGTAAAAGATAATTACTTACAATTAAATATAAGTATCCCTCCTTGTATCGTCTGAAATTCACAATTGATCATGTCAAATGAGAATACAGATGTTCTGTCAAAATGGCGACATCACAGAGCCTGCACCGAGTGAACGAACCGAGTCTGCACCTTCAAAATTGTCGCTATGTACACTCGCACTCGGCTCGTACACTTGCACTCGATCGTATTTGGAATACCACTCGCAGACGTCACTTCCGAGAGAGAGTGTGCAAGAGTGTACACTTTGGCTATTTGGCAAACAGCCTGTAGCGTGACACACGGAAAGAGGACGAACGAAAAAAGTGTATCATCTATGACTCAAGTTCCGTAGAGTCTATGGGCATTGTATTACCAACCAATAATTCAATTCAGCAAATTCACCATACTCGTTATACTGATGTAATTTCGTCAAAAAATATGAAAGAACTGCTTATGTGCAATTAAAATTGTCCAAGGTTTAGAAATAGTATTGTACCCTTTACAGTTCATATGTTTGTCCGAATGAAATCAGGTGGTTTTAGGGTAAGTTGGCTAACGTTTCCAAAGTACTAAGTAAATCAATTATGTTTTGATGGTTCAATTGGATTCTTATTTTGCCTCAAAAATGATTATCAGTAATCCCAATATTAAGTTATTGTATATATTTATTAAAAATTAATGTATGTAATTCATATGATGTATCTTTTTTTAAAGACAAATAGACACAATCTAATTAAGTTGTCTACCGGAAGGTCTTCAATTGTTATCCTCCACATCATTCCCTGTGTGAGACTAGCTGTTGTCAACATGGTCCATCAGAAGGAGTGGATATCTAAAGCCGAAGATATTGCAGATCAGGTACATGATAGTATGAGTTGATTGTTCAATTTTGATTGCCCATTTTACTATAATTATCGCTTGTCAATTTTTCATTCATATTAGAACAAATAGTATGAAATTTGGACTGTCACGTCATTTGCCCTATTTCAAATAAATATGTTTTACTGATTAACGCATTACCGTGGCCTGTTTTGACAGAGTGATATTATCATAAATTCTCTTTTCAGATATTACGCCATGGTAAACATGTCTTGCCGACAATTGCGAGATTGTGTCTCATATCAACTTTCCTGGAAGATGGAATTCGAATGTGGGTCCAGTGGTCGGAGCAACAAGATTATATGGACATGTCGTGGGGATGTGGCAAATTTTTGGCTACTATGTTTGTGCTGATTAATCTAGTAGGACAATTGGGTGGTTGCATTATGGTGTTAGCCAGAATCCGTGTCCCTATAGCCTGTGGTGTTCTGTTCTTTATTGTCATTCTGCAAGTGAGTAGTGTCATGTTCTGCTTTATTTTTATTATTATTACCATTTCTTTCTGTAATTCATTCATCTTTTCGAGTATCATATTTTTTAATTTTCTGTATAGACGAACACTTATCACTCCTTCAAACAACAACCACTTTCCTTTAAACCATGATTAATTCAGCTGGAAAGAAATGGTCACAAATGAGGAAGTCTTTAGAAGAGTGGGAGAGAGAAGATGCTTCCTTAAATATTTAAAAAGAAGAAGGAATCACTTCGTGGGCCACCTAATGCGACACGACACAATGGACTGCTTAAGCTAATAATCGAGGGAACAGTAGATGGCAAGAATTATAGAGGAAGACCCAGACTTGAGTACATGAGTCAAATACTGCAAGATGTGGGCTGTGGCTCATACTGTGAACTGAAGAGGAAGACTGAGAGACTGGAAGAATGGCAAGCTGCTGCCAACCAGCCTCACGGCTGTTAACCACAGAGAGAGGGAATTAAGAAATTGCTTCTCTGAATAGTGCACAATTTGCATTTTTTTGCACATGTGCCATGGTAGATAGTCTTGGAGTTAGAATAATTTATTGCAGCAATTAGCCATACAAAATTAATAATAATAGGCTATATGCACTAAAACCCCCATTAATTTTCACTACAGAATGTAGTCAAAGATTCTATTCTTTGTTCGCAGTACATTGTATTGTATCGTAGACACTGACCACACCGCTCACATATGCATTCTGGACCTGGTAGATGAAAACTTTTTACTGTAAATAGTTTGTGGTGAAAACCATGCACAGCAAACCATGTTACAACATGTCTCAACACAAATACTCCCCTTTTCCAGTCATAAGAAGTCATTGCTTCCGTCATGTAAAAGTCCCACCATGTCACTCTTTTTTAAGTGGAGTCTTTCCATGAGCTGCTAATACCCTTGTGTAGAAGGTAGCAGTAGATGAAGATGGAGTTCTTCCACGTAAAATAACTCGCGAGTCAAGACATACATACTAACCTCGGAGGGGTATATTTTGAGACGCACAGTTCCTTCTTTAAAAAGAGTGCTTTTAATCTTTCTAACTGCTCGAGATGTCTCATGTGTAGATATGACCACATATTCACCAATCCATATGTTAATATGGTTGAAACCTTGAGATGAAAGTTTCAGCGCTGTTTTGATTGAAAGTTTTGGCTATTGTCTTATAACATTTATGGCCGCAAGTGCTGCATTGAGCCCATCTCTGACGTGGTTAGTAAAAACAGTCCCGGTGGGCTGAAACGTGATGCCTAGGTACTTGAAATTTGTACCATTCTCCAGGGGTTTTCCGTTACAGCGAAAAACTGCTGCTCTCCTGAATGTCATTGATTCAGTCTTGTGTTCATTTAGATGATCATTTTCTTCTGCCCAATTCACTGCCCAGTCAAATGCATATTGTAACTCCACATTGGATCTTGATCTAGTCTTGGAGTTATGCTTAGAAATAGTGCAAAAGCCTATAGGCTAGGCATATTTGTGTGTTAAATAAGTCTGTACCTGAGAATCAAAAGAACAGCATTCTACTATCTGAACAAACTTGTTTAAGGATGATTTTCTCCTAACCTACTGAATAGTGAGATTTTCAGGCCTAGCCTTAAATCTGTTGAAATGTGATATTTATTTTAAGGAGCTTACTACATTATCACAATGTTTAAAAACTGTTTACAGTACATATATGCTCTGGTTTTAAGTGACCTAAGAAATATCTCTAACACTGGAGGAGACCAAATCTGGGGTGAGGAAAGAATCTTAAAACTACCCAAATTAGCCAAAATACCTTCGGTAAAGATGGAAAAAGAAAACAAATATCTGGAGATGATGTAGTAGCCTAATCAATGTTCACTCCTCCACTGTCGATTACCTGTATCCCTCATGTTGGCAACAGTGTTATGACGTCAATAGGTGCGCCTGGAAAACATGGTCGTGGTCGTTGAATGAGCAAGAAATAAAAACTTATATTTATGTAGCCTAATTTAGCAAATATTTCCGGTGCAGCAGTGGTAATTGACAGTAATTTCAATTGCTAATGACTCCCAGAAAGGTATGAAAATAATTCATTATCAATAATTGCCAGGTAGATTTGGTCTCCTCCATAATTAATAAAATATCCAGGTTTTAAGATTATCAGAGAAAACTTTTCATAACTGCAACTTTAGCTTGGTTGAGATAGTCAAATAACTGTGCTGCGCTGTTAATGTACCATCTATCTCGCGCTGCTCAGTTATTTGGCTACATCTCAAGCTTGGACATTTGCAAAAAATTTTTTTGGTGACACTTCTGATACCAAATGATATAAGATCCTTTTTAGAGAACGTGGGTCTAATTTAATGTTTGATTTTCTTTTTCCAGACCTTCGCATACAGTATTCTGTGGGATCTGCTGTTCCTATTTCGAAATTTGGCCCTTATTGGTGCATTACTGCTTGTTGTTGCAGAAAGTCGTGTAGAAGGACGAAGTCTCTTTGCTGGAGTACCATCCCTAGGTATGCAAATGTTGTAAATCTGTTGGTACTGGTCACAGCTATGGAGTATTTTAAATCGATCTCCTCTTCTAAATTTGTTATTGTGGTTTGAAATGCTTACAGGCACTCAAAATTGATTAGACTGGGAACAACTTATGTATACGGATGCTGCCACCATGAAAATCTGAAAGATTTACAATAGAATTGTATAATAATAATAATAATAAGGGGGCGGATTTCTATGACCTAAAAATGTATGAAATATGTGTGCATTTATGACCTAAAAAACATAAAAATATGACCTATAAAATTCAAAATATGACTTAATGAATAGCATCTACGTTACATAGAAACACTTTTATTACGATTGCTACAGGCTGCAATTAATTAAGAGTTAAAAAGTTTTAATTCTTCGAAATCTTCAACCTAAATTCAACTAAAATGATGAATATTTCATGAACTCGTTAGGATTACTCTGCATACTCCTAGGCAAGGACGGACTCTGTGGAAGACATAAAAACTACAATTACTTTCACTGTTCAATATTCAATCAGTTTTAATTTATACACAAAACATATGTTATTTGAATGAAACTTTCATACCTGATCTAGTCTCCATTATTCTGATTGTTGCAATTTATGACCACATGCATCTTAAGATTGTTGAATGAGACTCCCCTCCTGTTGTCGCTAAGTATCGTCTTGTAGCGAGAAAAACTTCTTTCGACATCACACGATGTAACGGGAGCGTACTTGAATAGAGAAAATTCCTGGAAATCTGCAGATGAAGGGTTTCCACAAAGAATGTCACTTATTCCACGCAGGTACACAAGACCTCTATTTTTTTCCAGTACATTTTCTAATTTTCTACGCACCCTAGATGCTATTGTTCCTTTCGCATGCTGTAATTCCTGTTCAATGCACTTTAGAACATCCAGTGCATCGCTTAGTTCTGCACTTGAAACTTCCAGTTGCGTGATTGCTCCAGATAAAGAATTATAATTGGACTTGATGCAAGCCAGGTCCGTTTTTAATGTAGTGCTTGAAAATAAATCTCGAGTGATTTTTATGGAGGACGATTTTGCAGGATCAAAAGACTTCACGATCTTCTCCACGACATATAAGTTGAATAGTACACTGCGGCATCAAGCCAAGTCCCCCATCGCGTTATAACTGGCTGGGGAGGTAGGTGTTGTGAAGGTGCTTCTCCTTGAAATTTCTGAACGTGAAGTGGAGCTTTGACAAACACTTTCTTACAGTTCGATATTAATTTATCAACTTCAGGGTAGCTACTAACTTCTTCAGCTGCCCTGTGCAAGACATGTCACATGTATCATTTTCGGGTATAGCATTTTAAGTCCCTTGGCTGCCTTCACCATATACGGAGCTGCGTCAGTTACAAATAAAAAAAAATGTGCTCTCCCTTGGCCCTGTTTGGCCATAACAGATTCATTGAATTGTCGAAGAGAACTGCAATGGTGGAATGGTTTGTCTTCTCTAGCACTTCACATGTCGGGAGGAACGTATCTCCAGGCTGGTCTTCCTTCAGCGTGCCAAGGATCACATTTGCTACATATCTTCCAGCCACATCTGTGGTCTCGTCTATTGAAACCCATATCTTACTGTCTCCCACGCCACGCCTTATTATATCGAACATTAATTCAAAAATTGTTCATACTAAAGACTTTTTCTCCTGCATTCTTTCTCGCATGTTTTAACACAGATTTTTTTAAAATTTAGTCGTCCAAGGTTATGATTTTGTAATATAGTACAATTAAATCCCCGTTTAACATTTTCCCCAGAACCTGTAATTTTGAGCCTTAAATTGAAATTTTATGAATTTTGTACTGCCTGTTTTTTTGTTTTGTTTTTGTTTTTTAACAACGTTACGCTCAACTAAGGAGTGTGATTGAATCTATCTAACAGATGATAATGCGATTAGATTAGTACCTATATACCGGTACTACTGTATTGACATAATTTTACACAAGTTTAACCTCTAATGGTATATTGGCTTTCACGGCCGGTGAATTAAAACTCAGCAATTCTTCTAGGTTTGTGCTGTGTCTTGTGTGGGGTTTCGCCTAGGACACCAAGCTAGGCTCATCGGCGGGCTCTTGGTGTCCCTGCCCGGACCCCCACAGGAGTGACGAACTGCGCGCCACCTCCCTTTATATAAGGTGCAACTGCACCACTTGACTACGAGAACTAAAAGCTCAAGTAGCCTTAACCTCCCTATGAAGGCTTCCAAAAAGATGGTCCGGGCAGGGACACCAAGAGCCCGCCGATGAGCCTAGCTTGGTGTCCTAGGCGAAACCCCACACAAGACACGGCACAAACCTAGAAGAATGGCTGAGTTTTAACCTCTAATGTTTAATACTTAGTAAATCATATAATTTTGAAAATTATAGGTTCAATAAAATTTTCAAAAGGATTGCTAGAAAAGTCAAATAGAGATTTCTGTCACTAAGGGTTATAAGTTCCTATTTATATATTATTTTGTCAGATGGGAGTGGGACTCCATTACTCCCATAGGTCCGAGGCTTGCTCGTGACATTTTTAGCAGTTTAGAGAGTACAAGTGAAGCAGGTTGCTAGCTTTACTTACACCGGGCCCTATGAGTTTTATCTCGGGGAACAAACAAGTGAGTTGGGTAGTCCTAGCCACCCGAGCACAAGGAGGGCCACGACTCAGAGTATGTCCAGAATGCCCACTCCTATTCCATGTAACTAATATCCCGAGTGTCGGGACACTTACTAGGACGCTCAGCCGGTTCACGAACTAGGGAGCAATGCAAGAAGGTGCTAGTAATGAAGACATAAAGGCTATGTTAGAAATGAACAATCTAGATGAAGCTAAAGTTAGCTTTGAAGCCATTTTTCACTGTTGCCTTATTGACAATTTAATATTGTAACTTTCAGTCGTTCGACACAAAATAATTCCAATTGCTGGAATATGTGAAAAATAACCTAAAATAAATTGCATGTGATTTAGATATATATTGTTACCGACTATTGAAGAAGAAGAAGAAGAAGAAACTAAGGGATGACATGTTTTGCTCACTAAGCAAGCATCATCAGGACCAAATCTACAAGACAAGTAGCTCTACAAAACAATACCAAACCCACAGTGACACCCTCAGTCAGTCTCTACCTTCCAATGAGAAATATATATATTATACAAGAAAACCCATCAGAAAACAACTGTAGTAATTATTACTGATAAATATTAAAGCATTAAGCACTCGAAATAAGAACTATTTATTTTAATGTTTTAAAACTTAGAAATGACTATCCCATCAACAAAGACGATCTTCCTCCCCCAAACAAATCTATGAAGGTGTAGCTACTATTGCTGTGATACACTGAAGCAATAAGCCCGAAAACTACTGTAGAATTATGAACTGAAATGAAAATCCACAGCCTGCTTCCAGTCTCCGACCGGGTCAGGAATGGAATGAATGAAGCCCCCATCTAGCGGCGAGGATATGAACTGTGCCGGCTGCTGAGGCCTGACGCACTCCTCTGGGGCAATGATTAAATGAATGACAGATGAAATGAAATGATAGTGGAGAGTGTTGCTGAAATGAAATTTTGACAGGGAAAACCGGAGTACCCGGAGAAAAACCTGTCTGCCTCCGTTTTGTCCAGCACAGATCTCACATGGAGTGACCGGGATTTGAACCACGGAACCAGCGGTGAGAGGCCGGCGTGCTGCCGCCTAAGCCACGGAGGCTGGTAGAATTATGAACTAATATGCGGAAATGAATTCCATGTACTCTGTTGTGATGATGGTAAAAGTCGGTTACTGCTACAACCTACAAATATTGTTTGTTGTGGTGTTTGAAGCCATTGTGGTGTTTGAAGCCATATTTTCAGTGTTGCCTTAGTAAACAAGAGTTTAGTGCTTTTCAGTCGGTCAACACGAATGTACCCAAAAGAGATGGGTTATGCCCTAATCCTGAAATAAATTACATGAGATTAATAAAACACTAGGATGACCAGTTTCGATCGTCAAGCGATCATCATCAGATCCATTACACTTAGGCTACAAAATCTATGTTTGAAATACAGGTGAAAATATTTACAATATGTACAATTATTTAGTTGCAGTATTGGTACTGCAACTGTCAGTGTATGCTAAATGCAGTATATATGTTAGGTGAAATGCTAAATGGTGATAGCTATCCGGAGATTGTACTTTAGAGTGATTATATGGTTGTAAACTATGGTTAAACTATAAAATTTTTGGCTAACTACTTATCTGATTGTCTTCCGTATTACAGCTACTCGCAGTTTTCGTGCTCACTGGAACTCGCTGTGCGGTCGACTGCGGTGGTTATCTTAACGACTGGTTTTTCCCCTGCCACCTCCCCCCTGTCCCTACGTGCTGTGGGGAGTGATAGCGATGTGTTTATGTGAGGTGTTGCCAACCTAGATAAGATGTATGTTATTGAATGAGGTGGGTCCACAACTATTAAAGACTGTGGATTGGCCCTCGCCACGCGTGGAGCATAACCCATTCGAACTAAGCGTTGACGGTCTTATGAGGACGTCCCGGCACCTTTAATACTGCCGCTAATATGGGCCTTGGTTTATTGCAGAAGCAAAGTACATCGTACACCTGATCCAGATAACATTTACCTATTAAAAACCCCCTAATTTCCCCCCTTTTTTATCTAGCTTGGCTGTGTCGCTAAATTGTGTTTTGTTTCCGACAGGGTGTGTTTTTTAGTAGCGTGAAGAGGGGTGAGCTCTCCATGAACGTGTGTTCATTTAGATTGTTGGGATTGTTTCGTTTGGCTAGGTGTATCTCGATTGCTTCCTTTATGTCAAGAGCTCTGCCTTTCGATTCGTGATGGATTATTTTAAGGTCCGACTCTATGTTGGTAAAGCTGTGCCCTGCGTCACACATATGTTCGCAAACGGCTGAATGTGTCTTATCGCATTCCTATGTTCATTATAACGTGTGTCTACTCGCCTTCCACTCTGCCCGATGTAATTAGCTTGACAATCAGTGTCTTGGCACGTTATAGAATATACCCCTGACCTTGAATACGGGTCACGTTTATTTAGATTACTATTTAGGAGGTGCCTAGCGGTTGTGTTTTTCGTCGTGAAAGCTATCTTTATGCCTTGTTTTTTGAATAGGTTAGTGATTTTATATGTATTCGCATTCACATAGTTGAAACGCGCAAATTTTTTCTCATTACTGTCCGGTTTGGGAATCGTTTTATCTTTATTTTTATGTTTGGCTATAATTTGATTTATTTTGCTTGGCGAGAAGTTGTTTTCCTTTGCTATTTGCATAATAGTTCTTATTTCCTTATTATAGTTGTCTTTTGACATGGGTATGTTTAAAGCTCTGTGCACCATTGAATTGAAACCCGCTAGTTTGTGCGTACTGGGGTGATTAGACTGATTGTCGATTGCATGCGAGGTTTGTGTTGCTTTCCGGAATATGGAATATGAAAGGTCGTTGTCTTTACGTACAATAGTTATATCGAGATAATTTATTTTCCGGCCTATTTCGGATTCCTTAGTGAATTTGATAGAGTGGTGAAGGCTATTAATGGATTGGAGAATTGTTTCTTCGCTTGTTAGTGCAGTATCGTAGATGCAAATTACATCATCTACGTATCTTTTCCATATTACTATTCCCTTTGTTGAAGTCTTTTCTAAGAACGAATTTTCTAGTGCATTGATGAAGATGTCAGCGATTAACCCACTTAGTGGCGATCCCATTGCTGGGCCTTCTCTCTGTGTGTATATTTTATTGTCGAATTGAAACACGTTTTGGGTGAGAACGACCCTCAGTAATCTTACAATCTCTTCAATTTCTTTTACCGAATTGTTGGATTTTAAGTTGTTTTCGATAGTGTCGATTGCTTCAATAATCGGAATATTGGTGTACATGTTAGTTACGTCGAAGGATACTAGCCTGAAGCTAGGTTTCATTTGTAGGGTGTTCAATGCTGTTACTAGTTCTGTTGTGTTCTTTACAGAGTTGTTTTTGTCGTTGGAAAGACGGCATTTTAAGATTTTTAGTAACTCTTTGCTGATTTTGTAATTAGGGGCATTCCTAAAATTGACTATTGGTCTCATTGGGCATTCCTTTTTGTTTGTCTAGTATTAATGTGTTGAAAGATTTGAAGGCTATTCAAAAGAAACTGATATTTTGTATAATGATCTACAGAAGATAATCAACATAACTAATAGACAATATCATCATCATCATCATCATTTCCCCTTATCCAGCTCCTGCCGGGTCGGGGTATTTATGGCACTTCTCCACTTTCCTCTTTCCTTCCACAATTCTTCTTCCACGATCTTGTCCCAGTCCAGATTCCTTTTTCTCACGCTGTTCTTCACTGAATCGATCCACCTTGTTCTAGGTCTTCCTCTTGCTCTCTTACCCTTACACTTCGCCTCCAGCATCTGTCTTGGTATTCTATTTTCCTCCATCCTCTTTACATGTCCAAACCACCTTAGTTTATTCTTCTCAATTCTCTCATTTAGTTTTCCCATCCCAACTTCCTTCCTAACATCTTCATTCCTCACTCTGTCTTTCCTTGTCTTTCCTATCATACTTCGTAGGAATTTCATTTCACTGGCTTGGATTCTACTCTCTTGCCTGCTCGTCAGGGTCCAAGTCTCAGCTGCATAAGTTAATATGGGTGCATAGTACATTTTATACATTACCTCCTTGCTTTTCCTTGGTGCTTCCTTATCCCAAACAAGTTTTCTTACACTTTGATAGAATGCATTGCTCTGCTGTACCCTCCTGCCAATCTCCATGTCCAACCTACCAGTTTGCATCAATTCACTTCCTAAGTATTTGAACGTGTCCACAATTTCCAAACTCTGACTTCCAATTTTCACAGTGCCCTTTCCTTGTCTTTCCCCTCTTGTCATCACCATGGTCTTGCTTTTCTCTATACTGATTTTCAGGCCATACTTCTGAATATTTTCGTTTAGTGCATCTAGTTGTTTTTGCACTTCTTCGGTGTTCCTTCCCCAGACCACAATATCATCTGCAAATAATAGTAACTTCATTTCTTTATGTCCATATGCTTCCTTTGTTTCCTTTACAATTTCATCCATTACCATTATGAATAAAAGAGGTGACAGCACACTCCCCTGTCTTAGTCCAGTCTTGTTCCTAAACCAGTCTGTCTTTCCAACTGGGGTCAGTACCCTGCTAACACAGTTGTTGTACATTGCTTGCACCATTTCCAACATTTCTCTTCTCAGTCTCTTCTTAACTATGGTTTCCCATACCTTCTCTCTGGGGACACTATCATATGCCTTTTCCAGATCTATGAAAGTCATGATCAAATCCTCTCCATATTCCCACTTCTTTTCCATCACCTGCCTCAAGCTAAAGATTGGGTCCACTGTGGATCTTCCACTCCTGAAGCCATACTGTTCCTCTTGCAACTCTCCTTCCACCTTTCTTCTCATTCTTCTTTCTAATATCCTTTCCAGTATTTTTACTATCTGTGATATGAGGGTGATCCCTCTATAGTTATCACACACTTTCTTGTCTCCTTTCTTAAACACTGGTATTATTAGCCCTTTCTCCCAGTCTTCTGGTACACATTTCCGTTTCCACACACACTTTAGCAGTCGATACAGCCATTGCATACCAACAGGTCCAGCAGCCTTTATCATTTCTACACTGATTTCATCCACCCCTGTTGCTTTTCCCATCTTCATTTTCTGTACTGCTAATTCCACCTCCAGCATTGTTATATCATCTTCTGTTATAGAGTCGTCAGGCTGTGTCACTTCGATCTCACCAGTACAATTGCTCACATTCAATAGCTTATCGAAATACTCCTTCCATCGTCCCTTTATCTCTTCTGGGTGTGTTAACAACTCTCCATCTTCCTTTTTCACCAGCTTTGTAGTAACTCTTTCTTTCCTCTTACTTCTTAGAAGCCCATACAGCATCCTTTTACTGCCACTTACATCTGTTTCCATTCTTTGTGTAAATTCTTCCCAACTTTTCTTCTTTTCTTCTCCTACCACTTTCTTACACCTCCGTTTGCTGTCGTGATACTTCCTTTTGCTTTCTTCTGTTTGATCTCGGTTCCATTCTTTCCATGCAGACTTCTTTTCTTTCACTGCTTTCCTCACTTCCTCATTCCACCACGGTGTCTCCTTCTCTTTCACTCTTGTTGACGTCCTACCACAAGCACTCTCTGCTGCACCAGCAAATGTCTTTTTAAAGTGGGACCATTCCTTTTCTACATTTTCCACTTCAGTAACTGGGATTTGTTGCTTCAATCTCTCCTGAAAATCTTCCTGTACAGCTTTGTCTTTCAATTTCCATACTTTTATTTTACTTTCTCTGATCTCCTTTAGGTTTTCCAATTTTCCCCATCTAAATTTTGCCACCACAGCTGTATGGTCCCCATCAAATGCTTCTCCTGGTAAAGCTGTCACATCCATCAGCTTTCTGCGATTTGTCCTTTCCACCAGGAAGTAGTCAATTACTGATTTTGTTCTTCTATCACCCCACCCATATCTCGTAATTTTCCTGCTGTTTTTCTTCCGAAACCATGAATTACCCACTATCAGTCCATTCCTTTCACAAAAGTTAACAAGTTCCTCTCCTTCCCGGTTCTTTTTCCCATATCCATATGGTCCAACGACTTCTTCCTTTCCTTGTCTCTCAATTCCGACTTGTGCATTCATGTCTCCCATGATCACCACTTCTACATCTGAGATTACTCTTTCTACGTCCTCCAGGAATACTGCAATATCTTCTTCTCTGTTTCCAGTCTGTGGTGCATACACTTGTATGAAGTCCATCACGTCATTCTTCATCTTCATTCTAATTTTCATTATTCTGTCACTCACACACTCTACCACTTCAACATACTCCTCCAGTTGTTTCGAGGTTATCAGTCCCACGCCATTTTTTGCCTCTTGGCCACCACTCCAGTATAATGTATATCCTTTCCTCAATTTCTTCCTTCCTTTACCTTTCCATTTCACTTCACTCAGCCCCATCATTCCAACCTTCTCGCTCTCCATGAAGTCTACCACCTCCTCCACCTTGCCTGTCAGGGTCATGACATTCATGATTCCCACTTTCATTTCGGTTACTGGTCGCCCATTTTTCACAGTTCCCCCAGTACCAAAGGAACTGCGCGTCGCCTGCAGGGTATGCCCTAACCTTTTCCGAATCATTGGAAGTGCCATTTCCATTTTAGGCTATTATTACGATGGGGTCGCCACTCCCAAAGGCAACTAATAGACAAGATATGATACTGTTAATGGGAGACTTCAATGGCAGAGTTGGTAATGAGAAAATTCAGAACATGGAGATGTAACCCGCAATAATAATGGAAGAAAATTAATAGATTTCACTATCTTCAATCGGTTTCGGATTATGAACACACTGTTTCCACTCAAGGACAGTCATAAATATACATGGTCCACAAGAAATCAGAAATCGATTATTGATTATATAATTTGTAATGGAAAATTGGCGGATTTAGTTTTGAATACAAGAGTTCATCGAGGACCTGTATTAGAAACGGACAACTATTTATTAGTTGCCCCTATTCGTTTAAAACCACGGTGGTTCAAGAAAAAGAAACAAAGAACACAGGAAAACGAAACTTTATATAAGGTTAACCTTTTTAATGATCCCAGTATAAAATGGCTATATCAAAACAGGCTTGATAATAACATTCAGATGATTCCACTTTCTGACGATGTTGAAGACGAGTGGTCCAATTTGAGTTCAGCTCTAAAACAGTCAGCATTTGAAAGTTTGGGAGAAAAGAGGAGATGGTAAAAGAAAACGGGTATAAGAATTTGGTACGAAGAAATTGCAAAAGTAATATCCAAAAAAAAAAAAAAAGGAATACATATAAAAAGTTTCTGTCAACTGGTCAATTAGAAGATAAAATCTAATACCATCATAAGAGAGCAATAGCAAAAAGAGAAGTCTGTAAGAAACACAGGAAAAGTTGGGAAAACTTTGTCTCGAACCTGGAGACTGACATAACAAGACCACAACCACAAACCTATACAATTCTGAAAAAACTAAATAGGGAAGTAAAAGAAGTTGTAAAAATTAATGCAATATCTCACAAAGAATGGCTTGAGTAGTTTCAAAACCTTTGGATAAGTCCAAATATTGAACAACTTGTTTTACAAGCATCTAACAAGTCTTTCGGAAAATATTACACTTGAAGAATTAGAACAGGTCTGGAGGAAACTTCGAAATGGGAAAACACCTGGAGAAGATTCAATAAATGCAGAAATGTTGAAATGTTCAGGCGATGCCTTCAAGGAAAGGTTTCTCAGATTATTGAATTTAATCTTGATGGGTATCAGGCCTCCAGTAGACTGGCAAAAGGCAATAGTTATTCCTCTTCATAAGAAGGGAAATATGAACGATTTGGAAAATTATAGAGGAATAACTATACTTAACTCTGGATACAACATTTTTGCTAACAATGTTAAAGAAAAATTACTGAAACATTATTCTGAGGTAATAGGGAATGAACAACATGGGTTTAGAAAAGGTCGCACATGTGCAGATGCCTACTTCACCGTAAAAATTTTGATCGAAAAACTCAAGAGTTCAATTTAGAAACTCACATAACATTTGTTGATTTTTAGAAATCTTTTGATTTTGTTGACAGAAACAGACGTATTGATATATTGGCCAGGGATTGTGTCCCCCAACAGTTAATTGATAACATATACAACATGCATAGTGGTACTCTTATAGCAGTAAGGTTAAGTAATCATAAGACCGAGTGGAAGCCAATCAGCAGAGGGGTAAGACAAGCCTGTGGACTCTCTCCATTGCTATTCATATTCTACATGAATGCTATAATAAAGGAATGGAGGTGTGAAAGACATGGTTCAATACCAATCAGCAGGCATCTAAAGAATTTAGATGCTATACTATTTGCTGATGATGTTGCATTGGTAGCAGCACCCGAAGATGATCTGCAGTGGTCAGTATTCAACCTCCAGAAAGTGGCATCAAAATTCTGAATGTGCATTTCTACGGAAAAGACTAAAGTAATGGCCTTTATGGGTAAGGACCCTATCCCCAGTAATATTTGTCTGGATGATAAAATTTTAGAAAGAGTTAATGAATTCAAGTATTTAGGATATCATTTATCTTTTCAAGAAGGAGACATAACTGCAAAAATAACAAATTATACCAGAACAACAGGAATTATCAATCACGTCATGAAGCCATCTCTTGTCCAAAGGCATACACGCTTGCGTTTGTATAACACATTAGCCAGACCAACCCTGTGCTATGGCAGCGAGGCATGGACAATAAGATCTCAGGACATCTCCAGACTCGCAGCACGCGAAATGCCATTCATGAGCCGAACAGCAGGCTATACTAAATGGGATCATAAGAGAAATGAGGATGTGCTGAAGGAACTAAAAGTGAAACCAATAACTACCTACATTTGTGACTACCAAGAGAACTGGAAACATCATGTCCAAAGGATGGCATCTGGAAGATTACCAAAGGAGATCCTTTGCTACCAGCCACGGGGAAATGGATCAATACGACGTCCGATGAAGAGATGGAGGAAAGTGCAAGACCGTAATGGGACATTTGGCCCAATACTTGGAAGGAAGATGATGATGATGATGATGATGAAGATCTGATGTTCATACTTATCTGCTGATGTTTATCACTTACTTCACTTAATTCCTGCCCCTCCTTCCGGAGCATAGGGCCTTGGCGAAATTTCTCCACGCAGTACGGTTCCTGGCCATTCTCTTCACTTGACTCCAGTTCTTGTCCACCTCTGCAATTTCATTTTCGATCGTCCTCTTCCAGGTCTTCTTAGGTCGACCTCGTTTCCTGGCACCTTGAGGATTCCAGTCTAGCGCCGCCCTCTCAATAGCTCCGTCCGGCTTCCTTAGGCCCAGTTGTACGAACTCTGGTTATCCATCGGAATAGCTATACCTGGGCTAGAGTCTTCCTTGGTATATTTCCAAGGGTGGGTTGTACGACAAGATTTTGTTCCGGGGCTCGCTATTCCATGTTTGTCTTGAGAGACTAGCTAAGTTGGTAACAAACGGAGCCAACTTTGTGGACATATTGACATGAAATTTGAACTTCTTTGGTAACAGATGAATATCGAATTGACCACTGCGATACTCCATGAGAGGCCGTGAGAAATTGAGAATAACAAACCACGGCCGTGGACAAACATACTGTAATAAATCCATGCATTGGTTACAAATAATAGTATAAATCGTAAAAACGCCTGGCACTATACAGCCCACGACGGGCTAAGGCCGACCAGCCATTTGGCCTGCAGATATTGGGGTGACGCGTGATCAGCGTGTCGGGTCCCCTCGGCCGTTAATCTTGGTTTTCGTGATCGGGGCGCTGCCTCACCGTCAGACAGCTACTCAATTGTCCTCACGAGGCTGAGTGCACCCCGTTCCAACCTTCACGTCAGTTTTAAAATCCCTGAGGGAGCCGGGAATCGAACCCGGGGCCTCCGGGTGAGAGGGAGGCGCGCTACCCCAACACCACGGGGCCGGCAGTATGAATCGTAGGCTATACATAAATATAATGCAAACTAACATACCATATCCAAGAATTAAGTACCGGTAGGTGCAGGATAGGCTACTACATGTTTTTATCATACATTTTGCCTGTCAGTCATATGTTCCAGTCCATCTATAATTTGATCTAATAACCTCAAAACTGTGTATTTTTCCTGTCTGAACCGTATAAAGAATTAATTTTCATCACAGTTCAGAAAATGAGTCTGCCTCTGTCTGATCTTCTTTGCTTTCTCCTTTGCAGAAATATTATTTATATTAATGGATCCCCCGCATCAGCATGAATGCTCTCTTAAATAATTATGAGTACGGTATCCTAGGCTCTTAGCTGACGTAAAGTTATTATTAATACCCTGTTGAACCAAGGATCACCCCAAATGATTACCGGTACATATAATACGATAATACAGAATCACCAAGCATAACATAAAAACAAAAAAATAATAAGCAAAAAATGTTGGATCTGGTGAGATTCGATCCGCAAAAAATGTAAATTTATACTCGCGAGAATAGCATGCTAGCCACTGAACCACCGATACCTAACGTAATATCCTGAAGACTGCGCATATGATGCTTACGTACGTAATGTCAGTGACCTGCTTTCGTTATTTTCTGTGATAATGGTGTTACGGCTGTGAGTTTGTGTCATCACTCGCCGCATGAGTCACAACTGCCCCAGGGCTGGGCTGTGCCCTGCCTCCTGTATTGCGCGCGCCTTATGCAACAGGGCTACTAGGACAAAGGGATAGTCCAGAATATTCGTGGCTGGACCAGCGATGGAAACCTCGAGAAGCCGTGAACCCTGGATGGATCTAGAAGCATTTATTGAGTCACCGGACTGCTATATAAGCGGCTGCAACAGTGAGGGGACTGAGTTTTTCTGTGGGTGTGTGTTCTTGAGCGAGTGCGACAGAAGTGTGGTGACGAAGTGCCGTGCGAGTTACGAAATCCAGTGACATTGTTTCCCCAGCTTGTGGACAGCGAAATAGCCTGCAGCAAGTGATCGTAAGTAATTGTGGTCGGTGAACATAAGGGAGAGGAGCAGGTAGTTTCTGTCAAGGCCACCGTACTCATTAGGACGGATTAACTTCTGTGGTCTGTTGACAAGTGAAAGGGGCTAAGAGCGCTCAAGGAAGAGACTTGAGGAAACTGGAGTAAGGTCCTAATTGCTTGTATTCGCTGATGAGTAGTGTAATTTTCTGGCCACAATAAAGTTAATTATTTCTTTAAGCAGTAATTGGTGTTGTGCTTTGTACCCAACCGTAATCCAGTTAACAAAAGTGCCACTAGGGGGGTGGCACGTAACAACTGGTGTCAGAAGTGGGATTACGAACTCAAGCACCAGCACAACACCTTATGGTCCTGGTTTCAAAACCCGAGCAGGTCATTTTTTTTAAATTTTCCTGTGAGTGCATGCCCCTTACAAGGCAAACATCTAAAATGGAAGAGCAATTTGCAGCATTGCTAGAAAAGTTAAGTGGCATGGAAACCAAGATGGAAGACGGCCAGAAGAATTTAACCAAGGATCTAACTGCCAAATTAGAAGACGGCCAGAAGAAGATGGAAGACGGTCAAAATAAGTTAGCGGAGGACCTGAAGAAGATGGAGGACGGCCAGAAGAAGATGGAGGATTGCCAGAAGAAGTTAGCAGGGGACCTGAAGGACAGCCAGAATAAGTTAGCAGAGGACCTAACCGCCAAATTTCTGGATGGCCAGAAAAATCTGGAAGAGTGCCTGCTGACGAAATTAGAGGAGAGCCAAAGGAAATTAGAACAGGGCCTACGTGAGGAAGTCGCAGCAGTGGAAAAGAAGTTCGACGCCTTACAAGTGGAAGTTGCCGAGCTGCGCCAACGCCCGCCCACCGTTACACCGGGAATATCAGGAACGGGACATAGCAGAGTGACGCCCCCAACCTTCGACGGAGAGGTCCCGTGGAGCACCTACTTACGTCAGTTCGAGGCGGCCTGTTCCATAAATAACTGGAACAACACAGAAAAGGCTACAGCTCTCATTGTAGCGCTGAGAGGTGACGCCCTTAACGTCCTTCAGGCCATCCCGACTGGATCCCAGGACTACGCTTCCCTGATCGCCCATATGGAGTCCCGATATGGAGATAGCCATCTTCAGCAGGCCTATCAGATGCAGCTCCGGACCCGGGTACAGAAGAACGCGGAAACCCTGCAGGAGTTCGAGATGGACATCGCACGCCTCGTAAGGCTCGCCTACCCAACAGCGCTGGCCGACTTTCTGGAGCAGATAGCGACACAGACTTTCACCGACGGGACTCGGACTCAACAGGCGCTGCGACTCGCGCGCAATAAGACCCTGGCAGATGCGCTGAGCCACGCACTTTAGTTCGAGACGGCAAAACAGGCATCTAGAATGCACGCGCGGGTGCGTCAAATGGACGTCGACGAACCAGTAAAAACCAGCGAGACCGAGCCCCTGGCCAACGAATTGATGGAGGCGCTAAGCCGTTTCTTCGACAGTCGCGCCACTACCAGCAACAACACAGCCGGAAGACAACCGGAGAGGCGGCCTGGAAGAGGACTACCGACCTGCTGGGCCTGCGGTAAGAAAGGCCACCTGAGCAAGGACTGCGGTGATCGCCACCGCCGAGGGTATCCGATGGGAAATCAGTCGTCTGAAAACCGCGCCGCCCAGGGAAACGAGTATTAGCCAGCCTTGGGGGGGGCAAAGGTTTGCTTGTGACAGTCGTCAAGCCCCGGCAGTCCAAGTGCGTGTGACGAAGTTACAGAGGGACAATAGCAGCCTGATGGTCGACGGAGTCGTCAACGGAGTGAGCTGGCCCCTGCTGATCGACACGGGAGCGTCGAGGACCATCGTCAATCCCACCGTGATCCCGAAGTGGAGAGTGCAACCCACACAAAGGAACCTCCAGCTAATAACCGCGACCGGAGAGACCGCACCGGTACATGGCGAAGCATCACTGGAGTTCGTCATTGGTCGACGGGCGATAAAGCATCCAGTGCTTGTGGCTGACGTATCAAATGAAGTGATCATCGGACTGGACTTCCTGGACCAGAACATCATCATCTTGGATCTGAGTACCAACACTCTGCACTTCGGAGGTGAGGACCTTGCTTTGCAACCTGCGCACGAGTCCATCACCGCACGACGAGTAAGGCTGAGAGAAGACGTCACCGTTCCCGCCAGGACGGAGGTCAGCGCTGCCGTAATTGTCGACGGAACTGCTGAGGGAGTGGCGGCTGTCATCGAGCCAAAATATGAGGACATCCAGACAAAAGGATTGCTAGTTGCCAAGACCCTCATCAACACGATGCCTCGGCCGTACGTCCGCCTGTCCAACCTGAACGACTACGATATTACGGTTCACCGGGACACCAACCTAGGAGTCTGCGAGCCCGTTACCTGGATTGCCCGCATCACAGAAACGACGGACGGACACCTGCAGACGGACAACCGAAGAAGATGCGCCCTGCCAGAAGAACTACAGAAGCTGTACCAAGTATCCCAGGACCATTTAGACGAAGAGCAATCACGCCAACTTCAGGACCTGCTACGCGAATTCCAGGATGTCTTCTCCGTGGCGAGTAAAGACTTCGGCAGGATAAGCTTGGTCCAGCACAGAATCGACGTTGGGGACAGCGCACCGATTAGGGCCCAATTCCGACGTGTCCCGCTCGCCGAGCAAGCCGAAGTCGACCGGATGGTAGAAGAGATGAAGGAACAAGGGGTGATCGAGCCATCACATAGTCCTTGGAGTTCTCCGGTCGTGCTTGTGAAGAAGAAGGACGGTTCCACCAGGTTCTGCGTGGACTACAGGCGGGTGAACGACGTCACGAAGAAGGACAGCTACCCTCTACCCCGGATCGACGACACGCTGGACACCATATCAGGGTCAAGATGGTTCTCCACCTTGGATTTGAAGAGTGGCTACTGGCAGGTGGAGGTCCACCCTAAGGACCGCGAGAAAACGGCGTTCTCTGTGGGCAGCGGGCTCTGGCAGTTCACCGTCGTGCCATTCGGTCTGTGCAACGCCCCTGCGACCTTCGAAAGGCTAATGGAGTCCATTCTGAGGGGACTACACTGGAAGACCTGCCTGGTATACCTAGACGACGTCATCGTTCTGGGGAGGAGCTTCGAGGAGCACTACAGCAACCTGAAGGAGATCTTGTTGAAGCTACGGGCTGCCCAGCTGAAGTTGAGCCCCAAGAAGTGTCAGCTCTTCCAGAAGCGGGTCCAGTACCTTGGGCATATCGTCTCCGAGGAAGGGGTGCGTACCGACCCAGAGAAGACCGCAGTTGTGAGGGAGTGGCCAGTTCCGAAGGACAAGTCCCAACTACGAAGCTTCCTGGGACTCTGCACTTATTAACGTCGCTTCGTGAGAGGATTCGCCGACATCGCCAAACCTTTACATCGACTGACTGAGAAGGACCAACTCTTCACGTGGTCAGCAGAATGCCACAGTGCCTTCGAACAACTCAAGCAGGCTCTGTGCTCCGCACCTATTCTGGCCTACCCCAGACCTGGAACAAGGTTCATCGTCGATACCGATGCCAGCGACTTTGGCATAGGGGGAATCCTGTCGCAAGTAGTGGACGGCGAGGAGAGAGTAGTGGCCTACTTCAGCAAGGCCTTGTCAAAGCCAGAAAGGAACTACTGCGTCACCAGGAAGGAGCTGCTCGCTATCGTGAAGACCATTGAACACTTCCAGAAGTACCTGTACGGGCAATAATTTCTCATCAGGACCGACCATGCATCCCTGCGGTGGCTCCTGAACTTCAAGCAGCCCGAGGGTCAACTCGCGCGGTGGTTAGAGAGGCTTCAACAGTACAACTTTGAGATTCAGCACAGGAAAGGCCAGCTGCATTCTAACGCCGACGCCCTGTCACGAAGACCGTGCCCCGAAGACTGCACCTTCTGTGCCCGAAGGGAGGAGAACACCGGGATACAGTGCCGAAGGACTACCGTGGAACTTCAAGGGAGCTGGAGCCCCGAATCTTTCACGCGGGCACAAGCAGAAGATGATGACCTGGGACTGATAGCCGAATGGAAGGGGGCCTGTGTCCCCAGACCCGGGTGGAACATTGTGAGTGACTGCAGCCCAAAGTTTAAGTCCTACTGGGCGCAGTGGGACTCGCTGATTGTAAGGGATGGCCTCATCTGCCGCGCCTGGGAGAGCACCGACGGGAAGACATATCGGGAACAAGTCGTCGTTCCAAAGGCTATGACGGAGGAAGTCCTGAAGGAAGTTCATGGAGGATCATCTGGTGGACACCTAGGGATAAAGAAGACCCTGGAGAAGCTGAGAGAGCGGTTCTACTGGATCGGATGCCGAACAGACGTGGAGAACCACTGCGCGAGGTGCCACGATTGCGCAGCCAGCAAGGGCCCAGGACGAAGACGACGGGGTCCACTGAAGACCTACAACGTGGGCGGCCCCATGGAGAGAGTGGCCATCGATGTTGCTGGGCCTTTCCCGTTAAGCAAGGCAGGGAACCGCTACATATTAGTCATCAGCGACTACTTTACCAAATGGCCGGAGGCGTATGCGCTCCCTAACCAAGAAGCCGCGACGATCGCAGAGACCCTGGTGAAGGAATTCGTCAGCCGGTACGGAGTACCCCTGGAGCTGCACCCCGACCAAGGGAGGAACTTCGAGTCGCAGGTGTTCCAGAACCCATGCCAGCTGGTGGGAATCCGGAAGACAAGGACAACGCCGCTACACCCTCAGTCCGACGGGATGGTAGAGCGATTCAATCGCACCATCGAGAACCATCTCCGAATAGTTGTCAGCGGGCACCAGAGGGATTGGGACAAGCATCTTCCACTATTTCTCCTGGCCTGCCGTGCATGAAGCCACCGGGTGCACACCAGCCCGGGCCATGTTTGGGAGGGAGCTCCGTCTACCCGTCGATCTTGCCTTCGGCTGACCTGGGAATGATCTGATCCCGGTAAGCCAGTATTGTCAAGAACTGGTCGACCAACTGGAGGACGTGCACGCGTTCGCGAGGAGGAAACTGTGGATCGAGACCGACCGAATGAAGACCCGATACGACCAGCAGACGGATGCCGGAGGATTCCACGAGGACGACCTGGTCTGGCTCTTCAACCCATTACGGAAGTAAGGACTGTCACCCAAACTGCAGAAGTCCTGGGAGGGCCCGTACCGAGTCGTGAAACGGATCAACGATGTCGTCTACAGGATCCAGCGGAGCCCGAGGGCGAATATGAAGATCGTGCATCGAGATCGCCTGGCAGCCTACGGAGGGACACAGGCGGACCAATGATTGATCGGGACGATCAGCCTTTTTAGGAAGGGGGTGGTGTTACGGCTGTGAGTTTGTGTCATCACTCGCCGCATGAGTCACAACTGCCCCAGGGCTGGGCTGTGCCCTGCCTCCTGTATTGCGCGCGCCTTATGCAACAGGGCTACTAGGACAAAGGGATAGTCCAGAATATTCGTGGCTGGACCAGCGATGGAAACCTCGAGAAGCCGTGAGCCCTGGATGGATCTAGAAGCATTTATTGAGTCACCGGACTGCTATATAAGCGACTTCAACAGTGAGGGGACGGAGTTTTTCTGTGGGTGTGTGTTCTTGAGCGAGTGCGACAGAAGTGTGGTGACGAAGTGCCGTGCAAGTTACGAAATCCAGTGACATTGTTTCCCCAGCTTGTGGACAGCGAAATAGCCTGCAGCAAGTGATCGTAAGTAATTGTGGTCGGTGAACATAAGGGAGAGGAGCAGGTAGTTTCTGTCAAGGCCACCGTACTCATTAGGACGGATTAACTTCTGTGGTCTGTTGACAAGTGAAAGGGGCTAAGAGCGCTCAAGGAAGAGACTTGAGGAAACTGGAGTAAGGTTCTAATTGCTTGTATTCGCTGATGAGTAGTGTAATTTTCTGGCCACAATAAAGTTAATTATTTCTTTAAGCAGTAATTGGTGTTGTGCTTTGTACCCAACCGTAATCCAGTTAACAAAAGTGCCACTAGGGGGGTGGCACGTAACAATATGTATGTAATTACTGTGCTGCTATTAAAATTATACATTTTCATGTACATATATGAATAGTTCACTCGAATTAAGAGTTTGCGATGATTTAACTTCGTTTTTTTTCTTCTTCTAATAAGTGAGCCTCTGCATCACTTTCTACATTAATTCCTGGCATCTCCAGCATGATGTTCTCGACTGACGCGGAGTTATTAATTACCCTGTTGAACCTAGGATCACCCCCAAGTGATTACTGGTAGGCTACATATGAAAGATAATGCAGAAACACCAAGCATAACATAGAAACAAAAACTAATAAGCAAAAAAAGTTGAAACTGGTGGGGTTCGATCCACAAAATTTACGTTGTTACGTCGTGAGTCCGGCGCGCTAACCATTGGACCACTGCGACATGGAGTTCAGTGCAGAAGACAATGCATATGATGCTTATATTTGTAATGTCGCTGGCTTGCTTTGGTATTTTGTCTGTAAAAATGTGTATGTAATTATTGTGCTGCTATTAAAATTATAAGTTCTCATGTACATGTATGAATAGCTTACTGAAATTAAGAGTTTGCGATGATTTAACTTCGGATGTTGTAGCGGTCTCTCCCGTCTGCCATATATATACTCGGTATAAGCAGATAGCACGCCATTCCATGCCCGGTTAGCTATGCCGTCGTTTATACCCGGATTTTCTCTTATACCAATGTCGTACAACTCAATTCTGCGCTAACTACGGAGATAACTTTAGCCGAGGTATAACCCGAGTTCGTACAATTGGCCCTTAGTGTGTGACCAATCCAGCGCCATTTCCTCTCCTTGATCTGGATGCTAATCGGTTGTTGATTGGTGATGGTCCAAAGATCATTTGAGATTATGTCCGGCCACCTCACATTCATGATGCGACGCAGACATCTGTTAATGAACACCTGTAGGTGGTTGTTGATCGGTTTTGTGACTGTCCATGTTTCACAGCCATAGAGAAGAATCGACTTTACGTTGCTATTGAAAAGGCGGAGCTTGGTCTTCCTGGAAATGTTTCTATTTCTCCAGATGGGCTAGAGCTGGACAAAGGCACCATTTGCCTTCCTGATATGGCTTCGAACATCTTCCTCTGCTCCCCCATCATTTGTAACTATACTTCCAAGGTAGAGGAAGGACCCAACTCGCTCAATTTCCTTTCCGTTGACTGTCAAGCTAGTCGTGACGTCAGAATTTATCCTCATCTCTGTGGTCTTGTTAGTGTTGATCATCAGTCCTGCACGTTCTGCTTCTCTCTGCAACCTCCCCAACTTATCTTCTATGTCTCGGTACCGTTGTGCCATAAGACAAATGTCTGCGAAATCCAGATCTTCAAGCCTGTCATTTGTACCCCATTGAATACCTCTCTTCCGTCCTCCCATTACCTTCTTCATCACACTATCCAGGACCAACAGGAACAGAGTGGGGGAAAGGACACACCCGTCTCACTCCGGAACTGACCTTTATCTTTTCTGTTAATTTGCCTTCGTGAAGAACCTGGCACTCATACCCTTCGTACATTTCTTCCATGATTCTGATGTTCTTTGTTGGAATTTTATATTCCTCGAGGGTCTTCCACATGATTCTTTGATTTACGGAGTCGAAAGCTTTCTCGAAGTCAACAAATTTGAGGTAAAGGGTAATCCACCACTCCACACTCTGCTCCAGGATGATTCGGAGGGTGTTGATGAGATCCACACAGCAGCGATGTTGTCGAAATCCAGCCTGTTCTTCCGAAGCCTTTTCTCTACACAGTCTTTTATACGATTCAGGATGACTCTCGCCAGCACTTTGCTTGGAATGGACAGCAAGGTGATCCCCTCCAGTTGTTACAATTTGTGGTGTCCCCTTTCTTCGGTAACTTGACTATCAACCCTTTCTTCCAGTCGGTTGGTATTTTCTCCTCCTTCCAGATCTTCTCCAACAGCGGGTGCAGCAGATTGATCGTAATATCCAGGTCTGCTTTCAATACTTCCGCTGGGATATTATCCATACCTGGTGCCTTCCCGCACTTCATCTGCTTCAACGCTGTCCGTATTTCGCCCTGAGTTGGGGAGTCAAGGCTGATGCTTGGGTCACTTTCTGCTTCCTCTTCATCTTCTCCTCGCTGCTTACTTTCTGGTCCTCTATCTCTATTAAGAACCTCCGCAAAGTGTTCTCTCCATCTACTGTCGACTAAAGTATTATGTGCACTCGAGTTTGAAGGTTGTTTGTGAAGTAACCAATAGACCTACATAAAATCCAATAACATCATCATTTTCGTCGTTCTATTTTACGTTAGGTCATGTAGGTTTGGAATTTTTAATATATATTTTAATATATTTTATCGCAGTTGGAACACAAAAAGTGCACGCTTTTAAGAGTGTTCCAACCATGCGTCACATTTAAGAATTATTATCTCAAAAACCCGTCATCAGATCGAATCTAAATTTCTCCCAATTGTCATTCATCTCACCAAGACCATGTTTACCCATTATCTGCTCCTACCCCTCATTGTTTGATCCCACCTTCGCATTGAAGTCTCCCGTAACAATGAGAATGTCCTTCTTACTTGTTTGTCTTGTGACATCTCGCAGCATTTGGTAGAATTCTTCCTTCTCTGGCTCAGATTGTTCTGTAGGCGCATAGCATTGGATGATGGTCACATTCCTGATCTTTGTCTTGAACCTAGCAAACATGAGCCTACTAAAATTGGCTTCCACTCCATAAGGCTTCTCTTTGCATTTCTGTTGAGCAGCAACCCCACTCCATCCCTGTGTTCTTCATCATCGCCCCCAGAATAGAGAAATATAATTCCATCTGTTGTCTGTATTTCACCAAATCCTGGCCACCTCACCTCACTCAATCCTAGGATATCCAGCCTATAGTTCTTCATCTCCCGTTTCACTTGTTTCAGTCTGGTTTTCTCCATCAAGGTCCTCACATTCCAGAAACCGATTTTCGTAGTCCGCTTCATGCCAAAAGTCATCAGGTTACCCGTCCGGTTTTGTAATTTCGCTTCAGTTTCAGTAATCAGTTTATTTAAGAGGAGCGAGTGATTAACCCACTGCCTCCGAGTGCCTGAGGCACCAGGCTGATTTTTTGTCAGGGTTTCTTCCCTTAGCCTTTGAAGAACCAACTCCAAACTACAAGGCAGCAGTTGTTTCACCAGAGCCCCGTTAGCCGTAATTTCTTCAGGGTTCCTGTAGGGCCTTCACAGCTACCGTAGCGGTCTTGAGGCACACAAAGTCCCCACTGTACTTCACCCCTACAGGTAATCCCCTACTTCATTACGTTGCCCATCCTACACGACGAGGACGAGGGGTTGGATTTGTGGGAGACGCTGATGTTCATACTTATCTGAAATGGTGTAATGTCTACAGGACCCTCAGACAACCACTTTTGGTGTAAGTAAAAATAATAATCTGAGTTCTTTAAATTTGGCTTCCAACACGATAATGTTCACGACTAGACAGGCAAATTGTGAAGCCAAAAGATTCAAATCACTCAGGTTTACAATTGGGTCCAGTCGTGTTGGCCAATTACTAAGGCAACAATGAAAAATGACTGCCAACACGATAACATTTTTTTTAAGTTAATGTAAAATCGACAAACATTAAACTGAAGCCTATTTACATTGTTTTTATGACAGAGTAGTTGGATCCAATGAAAATTAACGTTAATTGTGGGTAAACATATCGAGAAACGTTAAATCATATTGATTTCACTGTACGATGTTTTTTTGGAAAAAATTGCTTACTTTTCCTCCCCTTGATTTAACCCCTCAAGCCGGTTCGCCGTACGCTGTACGTCCGCTGGACTCTACTCGTTCAGCCGGTTGGACGTACCACGAACGGCTGGTGGAGGCGGAAGTTAGAATGCCTATTACACATGAACCACTGCTGCTTTGCGGGATCTTTTTTCAGGTTATGAACTGAGAAGTTATGTACTTTCATGCCATCTCTGTTTCATAATTAGAACTAATACGAAGTTGGTCGATATCCGTTGCTTTTGACGAATCATATCGATCAGGGAAATAACGTGAAACGCGCTCTATTGAGTTTCAAGTTAGTTGCTTTAGAAGGTATCACAGTCTCTCCTGCCATCTCGAGAATGTTTTGTGAACTATGTCTAACTTGATAATTTTTGCCACTTATGAAGGGGAAGCACCGAAAGCAAATAATACGTAGATAATTTTTGGTTCGTAGGCTAGTGGCTACTCAGTCGCAGATAAATAATTGCCGGGCTGTCTCATTATCTTACGGGTGCAGAGATTATTCGTTTGATGGAAGACAGAGTAGTGGATGTGATGTACAGGGAGGTGATATTTTCGGTAGTGATACAGACTATGCACACACAGCATGATGTTATTGGTGAAGTGGCCGACAGCGCTGATGAAGAAGAAATAGCTTCAGCCGTAATAACAACGACCGCTGTTCAGTGTTTGTGGCGAGAGGTTCTCGGGTATGCCGCGAACAGGAAAGCATTTCACGACTGTTTTAGATTCTTTTTATATGGTTTTCGACGACAAAATGATTGAACTAATTGTTTGAGAAACAAATATGTATGCGGCAGCATGTATAGTTGGCGCGCCCTTGAAACCAAGGTCGCGCGCCAGGAAGTGGGAGTCAGTGACAGGAGTCAACATTTATGTGTTCTTGGGACTTGTAATGTTGATGGGGATAATGCAGAAACCTACCATAAAGAGCTAATTCACCAGGGTTGAATTTTTAGAGACCCCTATATTCCCTCAAACAATGCAAAGGGACAGGTTTGTACTAATATTGCGATATTTACATTTTGTTGACAATTATACACGGGATACATATATGGGGCCTAAAAAGCTTTTCAAAACTCAGCGTTTCCTGGAAATTTTACCCGAATATTATGTAGATTGAGCATTATGATGTAAATATCTTGCTTTCATTGTAAACATACCTGAAACAAATACCAAAAGTGGAACTTATCAAATTATTATATTTTTGTAAATATTGCGTGTGATAATGGACAACCCTGAAAAGCAGTCGTCACATATAATACTGAGAAACATTGGACATGATCTCGGTAAGTATTCTTAAAATTTGCATTATGTTATATTTCGTAGATTTAACATTATTAATTTTTTACCTTGTTGGTATCTAAACCTCTGCTGAGCTTCAATTTAAATACCGCCAGAGAAGTGAACACCTCCGGATAAAATAGCCGGCCTGAGGGGTTAATACTAATCACATTCTTTCAAAAATATTGTGTTAAAGTATATAAATTATGAGTTTATGTCATCATCATCATCATCATCATCTTGCACAGTTTCCAGCCACTGGCCGGGTCTGTTTGGAACACAAGCCTCTCCAACGTCTTCCATCTTCCCACCATCTTTCAGCCTCCACCCTTGTCCAGTCTTCTCCTCTCTTCTTCACGCGAGGGCGTGGTGGCTCAGCGGTCAAGCTGTATGCCTCTCACCAAGGCGGACCGGGTTCGATTCCCGATCAATGCATGTGAGATTTTCGAAGTGAAATGCCATGTCCTGTGGTTCGGATTCCACGTAAAAAAGAGGTCCCGTGGCTTATGATCGCGAGATTAACGGTCATGATAAACTACAAGCTTTTGCTTCTTCTTCACGCTTTCTTCCACCCCCTTCAGCCACCTGTCTCTCGGTCTCTTTCCTTCCCACTTCGTCTCGTGTACCCTCCTGGGTATCCTCTTTTCCTCCATTCGTTTTACATGTCCATATCATATAAGTCTAGATTTCTCTATACCATCCAGTAATGGTTCCTCCTTCATTAATTCTCTGGTCCTCTCATTTCTTATTCTGTCCATCTTTGTAGCTCCATTACTGCTTCTCAAGAACCTCATCTCACTGGCCTGTATTTTGCTCTTCTCCCTTCCTTTCATAACCCAGGTCTCCGAGGCATACGTCAGGATAGGGACAGTACGTCCGATATATGATCTTTTTGCTCTTCTGAGGGACATCCTTGCTCCATAACATGCTTCTGCCTGTCTCCCCCGCTCATTTATTTCTCTATCGTTTCTTCCATTATCTTGTATCAGGCTTGCCAGATACTTGAAACTCTCCACTTTCTTCAGCTGTTCCCCACCAATTGTTATTCCCGTTGTGGTTCTTTCCTTCTTCCTTGTTGTGATCACCATCTCACTCTTATTTATGCTAAATTTCATTCCATATCCTTGTATTATTCCTTCCCACACATCCAACTGTTCCTGTACCACCTCCTCCTCGTTTCCCCAAATCATCTGCAATCACCATTGCTTTCATCTTTCCTTCCCCAATTACTTGTGCCACTCGGGACATTATGTCATCCATCACCACAATGAAAAGTAACGGTGACAGTGCACTTCTTTGTTTCAGGCCGTTTCTCTGTTCCAACCAGTCCGATCTCTCTCCTCCCACTTTCACACAGCTCACACTTCCCTTGTACATCTCCTTTATCCTCTTTATAGTCCATTTCTCTACTCCTCTATCCTCCAGGGACTTCCATACTTTGTTTCTGCATATACTGTCATATGCTTTCTCAATGTCCAGGAAGGCCATCAGTAGATCTGTTCCATACTCATAGTGCTGTTCTTGTAACTGCCTTACAGCAAAAATCAAATCCACTGTGGACCTTCCTGCTCTGAAGCCATGTTGCTCTTCCCTCATCCCTCCTTCTATCCTTGTCCTAATCCTCCTTTCCAAAACTAACTCAAAGATCTTTGCACAATGACTCATCAGTGTTATTCCTCGGTAGTTTCTGCATTCTGTTCTACTACCTTTCTTGAAGATCGGGCCAATTATTCCTTTTTTCCAGTCCTCTGGGGTCTTCCTGTCCTTCCATGCTGTCCTCATCACTCGGTACAACCATTGTATCCCCACCTCTCCTGCTGCTCTCACCATTCCCACACTCAACTCATCCACACCCGGTGCCTTCCCTCCTTTCATCTTCCTCACTGCATCTTCCACTTCTTTCCATGTTAAGTCCTTTTCTGTTTGCAGTTCATCTTCCTCTTCCCCGATTTCTTCCTCCTTGACGTGGTTTCCATTTGGGTTCAGAAGTTCTTCAAAATATTCTCTCCACATTTTCTTAAGTTCTTCCCTACTTTCTATCTCTTGTCCCCTTTTGGTCACCATTCTAACATAATCCGTAGGATCCTTCCGCCTCTTATTTTTTACCATCCCATACAGGACCTTTTTTGTACCTTCACTATCCTCCTTCATCATCTTTGTCCACTCTTCCATCCACTTTCTTCTCTCCTCAGCCACTACTCTCTTCGCCTCCTTCTTTCTTTCCTGGTACTCTTCCCTTGTCTCTACCGTCCTATTTTGATACCTCCTCCTAAAGGCTCTATTCTTTTCCCTTACTATATCTTTTGTCTTCTCATTCCACCATGGTGTTTCCTTCCACCTCTTCTTACTACTTGTCCTCCCACATACTGCTTCTGCTGCACCTACTAGTGTCTTCTTAAATCTAGCCCATTCCTCTTCCACCCATCTTTCTTCATCTTTTGGAATTCCTTCCTTTACCATTTTGAGGTACTCGACCCTTCCATCCCCTTCTTTCAGTTTCCATATCCTTATACATCTTTCCTGGTTCTCAGTCCCTTTCTTCTCCTTACTCCCTCTCAGGTTCATTACCAGCAATCGATGGTCACTATCCAGGTTCTCTGATGGTATAACCTTGATGTCCGTGATGTTCTTATTTAGTTCTTTCTCATACAGTATATAGTCGACCACCGACTTTCTGGTCAAGTCATCACTGTACCATGTGTTTGTGTGGCTCTCTTTTCTTGAACCAGGAGTTCCCAACTAGCAGGCTGTTTCTCTGGCAGAAGTCCAACAGTCTCTTTCCTTCCTCATTTCTTCCGCCCCAACCCTCTGGTCCTAGAACACTCTCATAACCTTGTCTTTCTATTCCTACATGGGCATTCAGATCCCCCATAATAATCATATTTCTTCCTACCAGCTGCTTCTGCAATTCCTCTTCAAACTCCTCCTCCTCTTCAGAGGAGCAGCCTACTTGTGGAGCATACACTTGCACTACTTCTACGGTCTCTCCCCTCAGTGCTACTTTCACTTTCATCATCCTATCACTTATTCTCCTCACTTCTTCTTTTAAACCATCTGGTACTACTACTCCTACTCCATTCCTCTTTCCCTCTTTATTCCCACTCCAGTACAGTCTATAGCCTTTTCTCAGTTCTCTCCTTCCTTCCCCTTTCCACTTTGTTTCTGCCAATCCCAATAAATCCAACTTCCTTCTTTCCATCATATCCACTATCTCCTCCTCCTTCCCCGTCAGCGTTCTTATGTTTAAAGTTCCAAATCTTAGTCCGTGTGTACAGCTGTGTCGTCTATTATATCCATCATGTCCGAGGCCCGTTCCATTCTTGAAAGCATTTGGTTTCATCCACTACTGGCTTGCTGGGCCTATCGTAGCTTCACCAGAGCCCCGTTAGTCACTTTTTAGGGTTCCTGTAGGACCTTCACAGCTACCGTAACGGTCCCGGGGCTCACGAAGTCCCCACTGTACTTCGTCCCTACAGGCGATCCCCTACTTTGTGCCGTTGCCCGTCTCCCACGACGTGGACGAGGGGTTGGACTTATGGACCTAAGAGCGAGTTTATGTAATGACTGAAAGTTTAGTTTTGTACACAAAAAAGTAAATTTTGGAAACAAGTCTTCAAAGTTATTCAATGCTTCCTGGTTTGTATGACGGATCATCTGGGTTGTCTTGCTTCTAATCCTCTAAGACTTCTTCTTGCAGCTCTCCTGTGCTGTCTTGACACTTACTGTACTTTCAGCCTTGTCTTTTTCATTCAGAATAGATTTTATTTATACTTATCATGTAATACCTGGGCCAATAACCTTGATGTTAGGCCCCATAAAACAGCAATAAAGTATCATAAGTGTGATCCCCAGGTGGGATTCACAATTCACTTTTCACTGTATTATATGGGGCCAGAACATCATAATCTCCAAAATGCATGGTGTTGACTGCTACAATAACTAACTCTCTTGGTAATTCAAAAAACTTGACACACGTACTCAATTAAGTTGCTCAGTGTAAAGCACTCAGAAAATAATTTCCGAGGGGATAGTTGAACTGGATATAGGTAAAAAATGCTTTATGTAGCAACTGGCTAAACGGCTTTTCATTAGGGGTGAAATATCCCTTATGCCCCCTCCTGGTTACGGTAAACCTTTAAAATTGCCAATACTCGAACTACTACTAGGTCTGTTGTCAGCCATTACTATGCACAGAAGTCAAACTTTGCCATCTCATTGAACAAATGAATAGTGTAATTCACATCACCATACAGATTAAAAATGCAAAGCAAATGCCTCTATGGAGCAGGTAAGTCTACTTTCAAATAACATCGCCTCAAACAGCCGGAATGTGAGGTTGGTTCTTAAGTTTAGGGGCTGTGACAACGCAGTCATGTAGCCCCGTGTACTTTGGGTGTGTGTAGAATCTGTCTGATAACCGGTGTTAATTGTGATGACTGTATTAGTGTGTGTTATCTGTTTTTTAATTTAAGTACTGCAACTTAGAATTTTTCAAATAGTTCCTACTTTTGCCGCCAAGCGCCACCGTCAACTACTACTAGGCCAAGTTCAGAACTTAGCTACTAGACGCCACCACAGTCGGCTCTTGGCAACAAACGTCGAAACCTAAGAGTGTTGTTTTCATTCTTAACCTATCCAATTTAGCTTCACACAGGTGCAATTAATGGAAGGTTCTTTAACATGCCATAAATCTATGACATGGGACCGCCGGCTTTACTTCCCCTCCGAAGGAAGGCATACTGAGGGATTTTTAACGCTCTTAAAAAATCCGATGGCTTCGGCCGGTTTTGAACCCGTTATCTTGGGCATAGAAGCTCAGCATGCTACCGACTACACCACCGAAGCCGCCGCCGGAATGTGAAACTAAAAAGGTGTGCACGTAGTGACGAACCGTTTCGTCAATAGCACTCGGAAGGTTAATTTGAACAACTAAAAGTAATTTATGAAGATTCGTAATTCATCACCACACCTCGCGTTAGAACACATTGTGACTGCACCGGATGTAACAACTCACTGTTAGAAACCTAATACAGCTGAGCAATATGGCGGCAATTCAAGCTACAATAACAAACTAAGGTGCGTGAACATCTGCACTTTATCGGTGACATCATTGAATATATTAAAATATTCCCCTAGAAATGTACATATCACGGTATGTACTTGAACCATTGAAGGGAGATCTAGTAGTTGAAAATTTTATTGCTAGGGGGTGTTATTGCATATTTGCAGTAAGGCCATCATAATAGGGATGTAGCCGGAGAAAGTTCGCGCCAGATAGTGCTCGTGTAGTACTGGGTAAGCGCAAGGCGATCATCTTATGTTTCTCCCAGGCAGCTGCGAGGAATGTATAGAGTGTGACCGAGATTTCTAAGCTGAAGTAAATTAGGCTATATCTTCTCTAATTTTACTCCAAGACTATATTAATTAATTCTGTAGGTACGGTATATACCCTAATATTTTATGGACGATTTTCAGCGTTTAAGCGTTAAACATTTGCAAAATGAGCTACGGACTGGAGGCACTAAAACTAGTGGGAGGAAGGAAGGATTAATAGCCTACAGTGGTAATAACAAAATTCTAACACGCTTTATTATTCAGCATGCTTTCTCCTAAATATTACAATTACTTGAATATCGAAGGCCTTTATTGATAAATATATCTCCATAAGATTTAAATCATAAATAGAGATTTAAATATTCACTTGTTCCCCTTGCTTATAGACTTCGATTCATGTCTTTTCTTAGGTTGATAGCTTACGTGAAACTGTCGTGTTTTAAGGTAAACATAATCAAAGAAAGTTGATACCGGTAATGTATAACTCGAAAATTCATTGCAACGTTTTGTTCTTATGTCATTTTGTCAATTTCTCAATAAGAATCGTTCCCATACCCCGTTGGTAATGACTTAGGAGTACAATGTTTAAAACGTTTTGAGAATCCCTGCTTTAGGGCCACGAACTGTTTCCATTCATCTGACTATGTCTCAAGAATGTAGAAGTCAGTCGCTACCATATTCTCCGTCGGGCAGATGGAAGTTGACGATTAATTCTGATTTTAAGAAACCATAGTACGTTTGTGACTTAATGTTGCGACATTTATTCTTGAAGTATTTGTCAGAGTTTTGATGTCTTTGAAAATGGGTGTCACAAATGTTACCTTCACTTCTTCGTGTATATTGACGATTTCTTCCCGTACTTCAAGATTTCTTCCCTTACTTCAATGGAGATGGTTGGTTCTTAAGTTTAGGGGCTGCGACAACGCGGTCCAGTAGACCCATGTACTTTGGGTGTGTGTAGAATCTGTCTGATAACCAGTGTTAATTGTGATGACTGTATTAGTTTGTGTATCTGTTTTAATTCAAGTAAGGACTGCAGACGATCAATTTTCAAGTAGTTCCTACTTTTGCCACCAAACGCCACCATCAACGACTACTAGTTCAGAACTTAGCTACCAGACATCACCGCAGTCGGCTCTTGGCAACGAACGTAGGAACCTAAGAGCGTTGTTTACATTCTTAACCTATACAATTTAGCTTCACACAGCTGTAATTAGTGGAAGGTTCTTTTTCAATGGAGATGATTTCTGCAGTTTTCAATATTGTAGGCTTATTGTGGTAATCGGGCAATTTTCTTGTGTATGGCCTCTTCTTTTTTTTTTTTTTTTTTTTTGTGTTCGTGGTCCACGGAAAAAGCGATGGAACAGCGCCCGGCTTTAATCTTGCTCTTTCACCTTCAAATACAAACTCATAAATTCAGTGGTGGTTATCAAAATGTCTAATCAGTTTATAGGTACAAAATAGGAATTATTTCCCTACATCACACTTACCCAACTCGGTTTTCGTGAAGTCATCGGGTTGAAAATGATGGGAACACACTTTAATATTTTCGGACATATTTTTCTCACCGAAATTTTTCCTTCTAATAGCATGTAACCATTTGTTCTTCATTTCTTTATTTTGTGGAAATTGGTGAATTGAAAACTGGCTTCCCTGATTTTTGCAAAGAGGAACACTGCAATAGCTTGGCATAGTCACGAAAATAACAATTTAAACAACTTAAATTCGTGAATATTAGCGACGTAAGAACACAGAAGACAACTGAAGAGTGCCTTGCGCTTACCCAGTACAACAGCAGTGCACTCTATTGATGCTAGTTCTATACAGCTAATACGAACTAGGCAGAGTGCAATTAAGATAAACAGACCAAAGGATTTTGTACTTATGATTTTTATTTTGACATTGTGTTCACATTTACATGCTGTTAGGTAGATTTCTCTCAGTAGTCCAACCCCTCGTCCACGTCTTGGGAGACTGGCAACATCATAAAGTAGGGGAATGCCTGTAGAAGTGAAGTACAGTGGGGACTTCATGTGCCCCGTGACCGCTACGGTTGCTGTGAAGGCTCTACAGGAACCCTGAAAAATTATGGCTAACGGGGAAATGGTGAAGCCATGTTAGGCGTAGCTGGCCAATGGTGGATAGTATCGTGCTTTCAAAACTAAAACAAGCCTCGGATGTAAAAACGGATTAAATATTGGACAGGACAACTCTCCTTGTAACTCACGATTGTATGACGGCACACAGCCCGAAGATCTTCAGGGATACAGGACGAGACATACATCGACTAAGAAGAAACGGCTAAAAATTGGAACTCTTAATATTCTTACCCTTAACAATAAATGTGAAGAACTTATGGACCTTATGGAAAGGCAAAAAATAAAGATATTAGGATTGAGTGAGACCAAGTGGAAAGGTCCTGGGAAGAGACCCTTGAGAAATGGTTATTTGCTTTACTGGAGTGGGAACATGACAGAAGCTAAAAATGGAGTGGAATTCCTTCTCCACAAATACATAGATATACAGGCAGATATCAGTTATATAAATGACAGGATCATCAAAATGAGGTTACGTGTAGACCAAGTGTACCACACCTTCTTCCAAGTGTATGCACCAAAAATGGGATGTAATACAGAGGAGAAAGAACTGTTCCTTACAGATCTAGAGGACCAAATATCTGAGGACAATACCACTGCCATTGGTGACTTAAATGCCCAAGTTGGCAATGAGAGGCAGGGCTATGAAGATAAAATTGGACCCCAGGGCTATGGGAGAAGAAACGTTGAGGGAGAACATCTGTTAGACTTCTGTGTAGGGAACAAGTTGAGCATAAAACACATAGTGTCAAGAGAGAGCAAGCCATAAAATAACACCCTAGAGTTGGGATGGGAAGCTCAAAACAATGATAGACTACATAATAACTGACAGACTAGCTGGTCAGTTCATTTCAGATGTTCAAGTCATTCCTAGTGAATGCCTAGGTAGTGACCATTGACTACTAGTTGCAGACCTCAAGAATATACAAGTACAAGAGATCAAACACAAGAAAATGCCCAAGATCAGGACTTGCCTTCTAAATGATGATGAAAGGAAAATGGAGTACCAAAGGAGGATAACAACAAAACTATCAAAAAATGAAAAAGGAGGGGTGGAGGAAGAATGGATGTTTTTCAAAGAAACTCTCGTTTCAGAAGCTGAAGAAATTTGTGGAAAAACAAGTGCTATACAGAGAGAAAAGGAAACACCTTGGTGGAACAACAGAGTGAAGAAAGTAGTCAAAGAAATATGCTGGAAAGGAAATTAGACTGTGAAAAACAGAAAACAGCAGTCGCAATGAAGCAGAAATTGAACGTCTTGCACAGAATTACAGGGACAAGAAGCTTGCAGTCTAACGACTGGTCCAGGAGGAAAAGGAGAGAGTGTTGGGACGTTTCACTAACAAGATAATGGAATACAGTCAGGGAAATAAGTTATTGTACAAAGTTATAAGGAACAGAAGGAGTGAGCCTGGAAACATTACTGCATTGGAGACAGATGATGGAAATTTGTTGAGGATAGATGAAGAAATTAGAAATGAATTGAAGAACTATTTTAATGCATTACTAAATGGACATGTAAACAACAATAACAGTGACAATGATTGCAGAGAAGATGCAGGATGTGAAAATCCACACCCACTGACATGGCTAGAATTTGAGTCAGAACTGAGAACATGAGGAGGGGAAAGTCATCAGGGTTTGATGAACTTAGCTCTGACATGTTGAAAGCAGCTGGAACACCGGGATTAAATTGGCTGTATCGAATACTGTCGATCATCTGGAAAGAGAACAGAATCCCGGGGGACTGGAGGAAAGGTGTGATCATCCCCATTTTCAAAAAGGGGAATAGGAGAA
The DNA here is from genome assembly GCA_946902985.2 of Meconema thalassinum. Lineage (NCBI taxonomy): Eukaryota > Metazoa > Arthropoda > Insecta > Orthoptera > Tettigoniidae > Meconema > Meconema thalassinum. The sequence goes on from OX336388.2 coordinate 1,218,981,338, forward strand.
AATGTGGAAATTACAGAGGCATCACCCTTCTATCACATTCACTGAAGATCCTTGAAAAAATAACACAGAAGAGAATAAGAAAGATAGTAGAGCCACTTCTAGAAGAACATCATGGATTCAGGAAGCATCGAAGTACAACAGACCTCATCTTTGCTGTGAGAATGTTAGCAGAGAAGTATTGGGAGCGTGGAAAAAGCCTGGTTGATTCCTTAGTTTAGGGGCTGCGACAACGCGGTCATGTAGTCCCGTGTACTTTGGGTGTGTGTAGAATCTGTCTGATAACCGGTGTTAATTGTGATGACTGTATTAGTGTATGTATCTGTTTTTTTAATTCAAGTAATGACTACAACTTTGAATTTTTCAAATAGTTCCTACTTTTGCCGCCACCGTCAACGACTACTAGGCCAAGTTCAGAACTTAGCTACTAGACGCCACCGCAGTCGGCTCTTGGCATCGAACGTAGCAACCTAAGAGCGCTCTTAACCTATCCAATTTAGTTTCACACAGGTGTAATTAGTGGAAAGTTCTTTAATATGCCATAAATCTATGACATCGGACTGCCGGCTTTACTTCCCCTCCAAAGGAAGGCATACTGAGGGATTTTTAAGGCTCTTAAAAAATCCGACGGCTTTGGGTTTGAACCCGCTATCTTGGGCATAGAAGCTCAGCATGCTACCAACTACGCCACCGAAGCCGCTGTGTGGAGATCCAATGTGGAGTTACAATATGTGATTGACCTAGTAGGGAAGATGCTATATAAAAAGTGCTATAGTTGTTTTTTTTTTTTTTTTTTTGTGGTCTCCGGAGAGGCCTATTGCAGGTCTTTCTAGTTGACGCCCGTGGGCGACCTGCGCGTCGTAATGAGGATGAAGTGATGATGGAGAGTCACATACACCCAGTCCCCGAGCCACGGGAATTAACCCCAGGAGATTAAAATCCCTGATGGCTCGGCCGGGAATCGAACCCGGGGCACTTTGGGCCAAAGCCTAGCGCGCTAACCATTTAGCCACAGAGCCGGACGCTATAGTTGTGTCCAGATAGGAAACGGAAGATCAGAGTGGTTTGAAACACAAAGAGGAGTCCAACAAGGAAGTGCCATATCACCACTTTTATTCATCATATTAATGGATCGGATCCTTAAACGGAAGCTGAAGTACAAAAGAAGCTAAATTCCTGGAACAACAAGTTTAAGGAGTTCCAGCTAAACATCAGCAAAACCAAGACTGTAGAAATGACTAACAGACAGTACCAATTCTATCTTTTTTGGAAGGAACTAAATTAGACTCTTGTCTTCAACTTCAAATATCTCGGAAGCACCATGTCAAAGGATAACACTGTTCAGCAAGAAGTACTCAACAGGACACTGAAAGCGTCACATTTTTACAGTCGAGTGAGAAACCTACTATGGGACAGCAACATACCCCTGAAAGCAAAATTAACCATGTTCAATACTTACTTTATACCAGTTCTGGTGTATGGACTGGAGACATGTAATTTACTGGATAAAGACCTTATCAAAATCCAAGCAACAGAAATGAAATTCATTAGAACCATGAAACAAAAGACCTTTAAAGACAAGCTCAGAAACAAAACAAATAGGAAAGAAGCTGCGATACAGGAAACTGTTGCAAATGTTATAGGGAAGCATAGACTCCAGTGGTATGGACATGTGATACGAATGAATAACACGAGAACAGCAAGGGACTACTTCAATAGAGAACTGAAGGGAAAGAGACCGAGGGGAAGACCCAGAAAACGATGGATTGAGACTGTGAGATCAGAAGTGGAGAAAAAAGGGCTGAAATGGGAAGAAGTTGTAGAACAAAAGTTGTACAATGACAGAAAACAGTGGCGAGCACCGCACCCGGGAAACTGGAGACTGAAAAGGATGATGAGGTAAATTTCATTAGAAAGCTGGGGGCGTGGTGGCGCAGCGGTCAAGCTGTATGCCTCTCACCAAGGTGGACCGGGTTCGATTCCCAGTCACTGCATGTGAGATTTTCGAAATGAAATGCCATGTCCTGCGGTTTGGATTCCACGTAAAAAGGAGCTCCCGTGGATCATGATCGCGAGATTAATGGTCACGTTAAACTACAAGCTTCCTTCCTTTTTTTTTTTCATTAGAAAGCTAACTATTGCAATGGGTACCATGTTCCCACCATCAGTTCAAAAGTTTATATATAATTTATGTATATAATATGTATGTATATACAGGGTTTTTCATATAAAGTAAGAATGCCAAGCAGCGGTTTTGTTATCCGCTGCTGCGGTGGCCTTGGCCGAGCTTGTGGCGCACCGTGGCCCCCTGCATTAAGCGTGTGTACAATCCTATATGAAATATTATCTTATACATACATACCTACCTACCAACTCTCCCGATTTAGGCGGGATACTCCCGATTTTACACCATTTTTCCCGCCCTCCCGCTTAACGTATTAATCCTCCCGATTTTTCAAATCCAGTGCGTAATTTTGGACTAAAAGTGCGAGATTACTAACCCCATTCGTCCATCGAACAGATCGCTTTTTTGTGTAGTGTGTTTCGATACCGCAGTTTCGCTTCATATCGTTAATTTATAGATAATTCTCCTTAACTACTCGTCCCGCTTAGTCGATTTTGAATACAGTATACAGTATCTTCATTTGATATAGTCGATGGTTAATTCAGCGTGTGTTCCTAGAGGTTTTCATAATAGCCTGTGGGTGAGAGGTAGTTGTAGGTTGCGGAATATTGTTTCTGTTTAACACGTGAAATTATGTGTGTATAACTTACATGTTGTTGGTATTAATATGCCGGTAGGCTATTGTGCTTTTTTGATCTGAGTGATTTTGTCGGTTCCTCGGTAATATGCGAAGAAATATGATTGGACATCGATCGTCTTCAAAATCTCCCGATTTTTCAGTTTGAGATGTTGGAAGGTATGCTTATAAAAGATGCTGGAAGTGCCGTCCTTCCTGGGATATACAGGTATTGTATCTGGTTACCACATTCTGGCTGACGCGAGTGAGTTCTGCCACTGTAAAGTTTCTGATCTTTTATTTTATGTATTTTATTGAGCACTGAGCCAGTAGTGTCAAACTTATTTTCAATTACACGAATCTGTGCTAGTAAAGTTGGCACTCCATCAGGAAATCGCTGAACAAATGCATCACGTACTCACCGAGACGACTCATACTTAAAATAAGTTTTACATACCAAAATACTATGTTGAAATGATAAATGTCTCACCATGTTAGCATCTGAGATTCAGACTGACGACTGAACACCTGCACCCTTATTGCAAGGTCAAGTATGCGCGCGCTTTCAATTCTACAGCAGGGGGCCGTGGCGCTCCACAAGCTCAGCCAAGGCCACTGCAGCAACAGATAACAAATCCGCCGCTCGCCGTTCTTACTTTATGTGAAAGACCCTGTGTATATATATACATATATCAGTTTCTTGTGGACACAATATCTGCCGTAATTTTGCACCAATCACTTTGAATTTTTTACATAATATGTATCCCTATAAAATCTCGGTCGAGTTCGTTAATGGGCAAAATCGGTCGAAGGGGGTGAAAATGGGGGGCGTTTTTCGAGAAAGTGAAATATCGCTATAGCTGTAACTCTCTTGAAAATGAAAATCGAATCCATTCTAAGTTCATATTATGTATCGGATAAGTGCCAAAAATTTATGTTTAAAAAGTTTTTTGATAGCACCAACCATTGACCAAAGGGGTGGAAAAAAGTGGGTTTTTCGGGAAACATTAATCATATCTCTCTTAATAGGCACAATAGCAAAACTGTACAAAATGGACAATATTCCCCTAATAAGTACCTAAAACGTTTGTCTGAAATAATTTTTGATATGACCCACCATTACGCCAAGGGATGAGAAATTATTTTGGAATTATAAGAAAATGCCAAGTGCCATCAGAGGTTACCATGACAACGCTTCTAAATTGATGAGGGATGAGCTATCAGAGGTTGCCATGACAACACCATTGCGCGAGATCACATTCAGTTTTCCATCTGACTCTGTGGGAAGCGGCTTCGGTGACGTAACTGGTAGCATGCTGAACTTCTATGCCCAAGGTCGCGTGTTCATAGCCAGCCGAAGTCTACGGATTTTCTAAGAGCGCTAAAAATACCTCAGTATGCTTTCCTTTGGAGGAGAAGTTCCAACGTTCGTTGCAAGTTGCTGGTTGCGGTGGCATCTAGTTGCCAAGTACACAGCTAGGTGTTGTTGATGGTAGTATTTGGTACCTAAATTAGGAACTATGCTAATATTTGAAATTGACCGTCTGCAGTCCTTACCTGAATTACAGACTAATACAGCCATCACAATTAATACAGTTTATCAGACAGATTCTACACACATACACAATACACGGGGTTACATAACCGCGTTGTCGCTGCCCCTAAATTGAGGAACCAACCAACATCTCTGCGGGGGATAAAATTTGTCGTGAAGAAGTAACAGACTATTAGATAGTTACACATCAGTTCTAAACCTTGCATAAGGACAGTGAGACCACAAGTATAAAAATGGTCCCCAAATGACAAGAAGGTTACCGTCCCCATAAGACAATAAAACGTTAAAAATATGCATAGAAAGACTAAAAAAAAGAAGTTAATTAAGCTTCAATTGTAAAATACTTTCTCGCAATAAATGAGGTCTGATCCTTCTTCGTAAACCTGCATATTTTGACTATTATAGCCTATCCCCTTGTTTGCCCGGTAAAATCTACCTCCCGTCTTCCGACATGCCAAGAGGAATTTTTTATTATTTGTCGAGGTGAAGTTTTTAATTTAATACATTTAATATTTTTAGGAATGGTGATAATTGTAGCTTCCTTGTCACAGAAATGCCCCATTTTCCAGCAACCAAAGTCTTAGTTGAAGGGATGTGAAAAATAAACTTCTGTCTTGGAGTACAAAATGTGACAGTGACATCTTAGTCGTAGTGGTACCCTCAACTTGCTCATGCCTGAGAATATTGTGGGGCTCTTTTTGAGAGGATCTTTATTAAAGCAAATGATCATCTTTATTAAATGCACCTAATTTTTGACACTGGTCTTTGTTTGCCGGGGCGTATAACTACTTGATCCCACAATCCTGTTTCAATAGAGTTTTTAAAATATCAGTACATGACTGTAGCCTACTAAGGAACAAGGAAAGTGGACCACAACGGGGAAATAAACACAAACATGCAGCAGGTTGAAAAGAGGCACTGCATATATATACAGACCAATGTGGTGGTGGAGATTCTCTTTATGTGGCAAAATATCTAGGTCATCTGCCTCGTAACAGAACAGCGTAATTATGGCAATATGATAAAATCCAACCCCACAAATCAGCAGCAGCATGTTAGCCTGAAAATAAATTAGATTAGAAAACTGTGTTCAAATTCTTGCAGTCTGTTCAAGTTATAGAATGAAAATCAAATAGTGAACGCTTTATGCATGATTTAAGGCAGTGATGCCCATGCTGTGCAAAATTTCATGCAGACGCTGTGTGCAGCACGTGAGAAAGGAAGGGAGCGATCTGGCCGGCATTGTGTGAACAGCCAAGCCCTGCTTGCTGTTCTCTGCCGACCGAGTTGCTACTCTGCAGCTGCATGTTGACAAGCAGAATGGAGTTTAACTAACTCATCTGAAGTGCATATATTTGTTCATGTGTGATCATCGTGTGTAAAAGTCGCCAAAGAAACGGAGGTCTGGTAACCTTTTGCTACACCCTTTTAAAAATGAATGGGAGTTAATTTCTTTTTTGAAGCTAAAGGAGATAATTCTATGTGTTGAGCGCCGGTCAATACACATATGCCATAGAACATCAGAAAACAATCTGTAAAACAGAAGACAGGCAAATTGAATTGGGGGCAACAAAAATAACCAAATGTATAGTCTGGGACAGCTTAAATGAGTTACTAGATCAAGACAGGGTAGGCAACATTAACAGCCGTCCCCTATGCCTACGTAAATGTTGGTTTATGGTTGCATTTCTTGAAGGTAAGTTGTTTTCAGGTGCGAGCACATTGTCGCCAACCCTGCTTAAAATCCCGCCATCTCCAAAGACCATAATACCAGTAAAATTCCGTACCACACAGTTGCCGACATGTTTCTGGCAATAACTCCCAGATTGCATTTTTCACAAAGTCAGCCAACATTATAATTATGACTGTAGCTAATGACTTATTATTTAAATAATTTCACAGTTTTCTTTGGAAATTCAAGTCTAATGAAGTTGTAACAAGTTGTACAAGGTAAGTACTAGTAATATACATCGATTAAAACAGTTTATACAGTTATTATAGACTCTTGATATGTGTGTGTCAAATCCACTTGTCTGAGATGTTTCGAAGCTTTTATTTAATTAATTTTTGGATAAATTCTTATTTAGATTTCATCATGATGCCTAAAAAATACAAGAACAAGATTGGAGATGGATTGGAGTAACTCTACAAAGATCACTACAATTTAAGTAAGTAGGCCTAGCCTAGACCTACACAATTTAAAGTACAGAGTTATTTAATCGTTGTTTTATTTATTTTTATATTCAGTCAGAGCACAAATAATGTAATAAAAAACCTTAATGGTCTTTGGAAATTTTGAAATAGTCTTCCGACTGCATTTTCCGTATAGGCCTAATTCAAACATAACCTAAAATATAGCCTATGTAAGTTCTCTCGGGAATGTATTCTTAGGTTCAATTCGCCTTCTAATATAGTAATGTATATTATTCTCGACTTCCAAATGCCGTCAGCCATAATATTATAATACATTGCACATGTAACTCTTAAACTTGGAAGTAGGCCTAGTCTATGATTCGCACTCGGTTGGTGGTAGTGAATGTATTGGTGATTATTTATGAAGCTTATAACTTATGTACTTGGCTACTGACCTATAGCCTACTTAGTAGTAGGCAGATAAAATATTTATATTAGGCCTATTTTTATTTGTTTCAGTTATGGTTGCGACAGAGTAGTGTGATGCCCTTCAACGAACTTCAAGGGTTGTGCAACATGAATCAATCATCATTCTGAAGAGCCATATACTCACATGTGCATGTTATATGCACTGCGCTAGTCACATATGCAAATTTTCAGAGAATACCAACAATATCTCATAGCTCTCTTTTAGTTCTCGACATAAGTTACTGCGCCACTGAATGTCTGGGTGAAAATTACTGATGTACTAATGTTGGGTGAGACAAAGTCATTGTTCGCTACTTGGTTAGATGACACAGTTTGGGCGAAGCCACTGGTTGCAATAAGTTATAAATATTGGTCGCAGCTATAGCCTACTTGTATTATTAATTCTGAATGAAAGTAGAAAGTGGCTTATACACCTGCATTGGACATGATTGTGACTGTATGCTGTGATGGCTGCGCTAGAATTAGTAGCACACAGGTAACGATATCTGTAGGCTATCATCATCATCATCGGCTTTAACTCGAATCCGAGTATAAATCTTCTTCCTTCAGTCCAGTTTGTGGATGTGTTTACGGTGACTAAAGAGTCCAATCCTGGCATGGAACAAGCGACCACACAAGTCGCATAGTATTGCTGGAGGAGGACGTGGTTGGGCTGCTCGAAGTTTCCTAGCTTGACGCTTGGCCTCTTCATGTATGCGTCGATCCCTTTCAAACGTCTTTACAGTATCCGAGATGGTACGGCGCCATGTTGAGCGGTCTTCAGCCAGCATGTCCCAGGTTTGTGAATCAAGACCTGTCAATTTCAGGGTCTGCTTAAATTGGTCCTTGTAGCGCCTCTTAGGACCACCATGAGGTCTGGTGCCATAGCATAACTCACCATATAGCATTTGACGAGGTAATCTCACATCATCCATCCGATGGACATGACCAATCCATCTAAATTGGTGACCTATTATGGTTGATTCTATGCTGTTGATATGAGCCTTTTCCAGAACAGCAATATTGGTAATGCGGTCTTCCCATTTAATCCTCAGGATTGATCGAAGTTTTTGTAGGTGGAAACGCTCAAGCTTCCTAAGATCACGTCGGTAAAGGGTCCACGTTTCACAGCCATACAACAATGTAGAAATGACTACTGCTTTGTACACCATAAGCTTTGTACTCATGGATAGATCTTTATTCATGAAGACCCGGTGCGCTAATCGTCCATATGCTGCATGGGCTGCGCCAATTCTCTTATCCACATCCTGCTCACAGGTACAGCTCACAGAAATGGTACTGCCCAGGTACGAGAAGTGGTCAACCTGTTCTAATGGCAAATTTGAAATGGAGATATTGAACTGAGGAAGAGGCGTGCCTGGTGAAGGTTGTGCCAAGACTTTAGTCTTATTGACATTTATGGTAAGACCAAAGCGATCACATGCACTTTTGTAACAGTTAACTGACTCTTGCAGCTCTTCTGGTGTGAGAGTTGGTGACGCAGCATCATCTGCATACAACATGTTAGTAACCTTAGTAACCTGAGTTCTCCTCAAGGAGCGGAGACGAGGTAGGTTGAAAAGCCCTCCATCAAAACGATACTTGATCTCCACACCTGGGATGTTTGTGGGTGAATCATAAAGCATTGCAGCCAAGTACAGCGCAAAAAGCGTTGGAGCCAGTACACATCCTTGTTTCAGTCCATGGGTAATGGGAAATTCATCGGACATCTTATTCTGATGGCAAACCTGACCTGTCATGCCATCATGGAGAGCTTTGATTAGATCTACAAAACGCTGAGGGCAACCAAACCGCTTCAGCACTGCCCACATGGCTGGTCTTGGAACCGAATCAAATGCCTTTTCCAAGTCATAAAAGACTAAGAAGAGTGGATTCTGTTGTTCTCTACATTTTTCTTGTAGCTGTCTCACACAGAAAATCAAGTCAATTGTGCTTCTGGAAGTTCTAAATCCGCATTGTGACTCTGGGAGGATCCTCTCAGAGATAACCTTGAGGCGATTAAGTAGAATTCTTGCAAGAATCTTCCCCACAATTGATAGCAGTGATATACCACGGTAGTTGCCACAAACACTGCGATCACCCTTTTTAAAGATAGTGACGATAGTGGCATTCTTTAGGTCTCCAGGTACCTTTCTTGATTCCCATATTCTGAGGATAAGGGTGAAAATCCTTGTTTTGAGGGAATGACCTCCGGCTTGAATTAGTTCCAGAGGGATGTTATCTGGGCCAGGTGCTTTTCTGGGTTTCAATTGGGTGAGAGCTGCACTGAATTCATGATAAGTAGGAGGTACTGCCAACCACAGTTGTTCAGGTTGTTGCGGCACATCACAGAGGAAGTCTTCAGCAGCTTCTGATGGACGATTTAGGAGATTGGAGAAGTGCTCCTTCCAGCGTTCCAAGATTTCTTGACTATCAGTAAAGGTACTAGAATTATCAGCGCTTTTCAGTGTACCTGATGATGAGCGAGATGGTCCATATATTTCCTTGAGTACGGCATAGAAGTTCCTCAAGTCTCGAGCATCCGATAGTCTCTGCAGTTCCTGAGCCTTCTGTTGCCACCAAGTATTTTTAATCTGCCTTATCTGCGTCTGGCATTTACCCTTGAGTTCCAGTAGTTTATCTCTCTTTGTGTTGGAAGTTGGGTCTTGAAGATGGGCAAGATAGGCATTCCTTTTGGCATTGATGAGACAGAATTTCCTCATTGTTGTCATCAAACCAGTCTTGTCTTTTCCGCACTATAAAACCAATGGTTTCCTCAGCTGACTGTGTGATAATCTTCTGTAATGTGGCCCATTCTTGCTGAATATAATTTGTTACTGGGTTTTCTGATAACTGGGTGACGATCCTGTTTCCAAAATGTTTGTACATGGATTCATCCTGAAGTTTGGATGTATTAAACTTCTTTCTTGGCAAATTTTTGATGTTCCTAGGTGGTTTAGGTCTGATGGATATCCTGAGCTTACATATAAGGAGTTTATGATCTGTCCAACAATCGTCTATATTCCTTGCTGTTCTGGTAATAAGAGTGTCCTTCTTATCACATTGCCGGGTAATGATATAATCAAGAATGTGCCAATGTTTGGAACGAGGATGCATCCACGTGGTTTTGAAGCGGTCAGGTAGCCGGAACTGCGTGTTGGTAATGAAAAGTTCGTGTTCTGCACAAAGACCAAGAAGCAACAGTCCATTGGGATTACATTTTCCAAGTCCCTGTTTGCCCATCACATTATTCCATAGCCTGTGATCTTTCCCAACTCTGGCATTGAAGTCACCGAGGAGCAAGAGTTTATCTGCAGATGGTACCTTGGAGATGATGTCACTTAGCTGATTATAGAACTGAGCCTTTACTTCATCATCAGAATCTAAGGTAGGAGCATAGGCAGAGATGAGTGTCATAAAGGAACCTCCTGAGAGTGGTATGCGGAGAGTCATGAGCCTTTCGCTGATTGCAATGGGCGTAAGTTGGTGATAATTTACCAGTTTGGTCTTCACAGCGCTGTAGGCTATACATTATACGGTAATAGAAAACAAAAAAATTAATAGATCTCGTAGGCCTATACTACACAGCTTGGACATTGGATGTGAATAATGAAATAAAAGGCAAAACCATTGGTCTGGATAAAGATTATTGATGCTTGACTACCCCCACTGTGCATGACAAAAACCGGGGGTGTTATATATTAGCTAACTCGGCCCGCGTTACCTCAATTTTTCATATTAAAGCATTGTTGTTTCTTATGACTAGACCAGATTCCAATCCATCAGCTTTCTTGCATTCCAATAGAGTTGTGTGAGGTTTCCTGAAGTTCTAGCAGTCTCATCAAGTTTGTTGCAATGTGGCAGGTGCCCCTTATCCATTTTACTTCCAGGTTCGTGACAAAGTGTGCATTTTTCAGATCTCAGGATGTCCCAAATAGGATCACGACTTATATAGATGGAATTCCAGCTGACTCTGCCATTTTCGCTGTTAATTATGCACAAGTACAGTATTGCCAATCCCACACTTACGGGACTACTTTGTATAAGTGCGGTACCATGAAACAAAATAGTGCCAAGTTTGAACCAGTTCGCAATGGATTGTGCAAGCTGTTTTTGTCTAAACCAATAATTGTTAATTCATTAGGCCATACAAACACCCCTGGATTTTGTCACGCATCAATAATCTTCATCCAAACCCATGGTTTGTGCCTAGACCAATAACTTTTAGGCAGTGAGGCGCTGGTTTTTTCCCGATTAGTTCGAAACATGAAATTCTTGCGATCAGCGTTCATTACAGTGGTAAATACTGTTCTACATACAAAACAAACCTAACCTGGGGCTTATGCCCAGACCTCCTTGCTTGTAGTGCAATCGGTAATTTTCGTCCAGACAGTCGTCTAAACAAGTAGCGACCAATGGTTTCGTCCAGTCAGTCGTCTAACCAAGAAGAGCTCGTTTATTTCTTTTTCTCACATAATTACAACATTACATGTGTCGTCTAATGTAGGCCTATTTAGTATCGGATATGTTGGTAACTAATGACGTCAATGTGATCGCTCACTGCGGCAGTTTCACATACCAAATATGCTGTCGAACATGGCTGCGGTTGTTAAATATACAATAAATAAAAACACAGATCTACATGACCATGATGTCACAAAGCCTCAAAATCAACCAACTGCTGCTTTCTACCATTCCAAGACGAAATCTTCGAGTTGCCATTAGCCTAATGCCCCTAAAATCCACGACTAGTTCGAATGGTTTTAGGCCTAAGCATTGGATCAACCATCTTCTTGCATCTCAATAGGGATTTGCCAACAGGCTTTCAACAGCTTGTCTCAATTCTGCCTTCATATATGTAGGCCTATTGGCAACTCCAGCTATCTGATATGACATCTAGCAGTAAAAATTAGAAACTTACCAAGTAGGATACATTTGTCACGTGGTGACTGTTTGTATATGGTTTCTTGTATTCGTAAGCAGATCGAGGTAATTTCTTCGTGTCTTTATACATAAGTAATAAGTTTTACTCATTGATGGAGTGTAAAATAAGTAAAAGCAACATATATTGCTCAGTTTACGGCTGTAAGTCGATGCATAAAAGAGGGCTGCGGATATAAGTTTTCATCACTTTCCAAAAGATGTAAATAGCAATAGCCAAATAAATACGGGCAGCAGGAGCGGGTTGGACCACTACACTCACTGACGACAGGACGGGTTGTTCACTGTTTACGCCGAGCCAAGCCGTACCAAGACAGCTAGGCCTACACCAGCCGACTACAGCCAAGCTTCATCAGTCAAGTATCCTTCCCCCTCCCTAGTTCATTTCCAATTACCCTACCAATCACCATCACCTCGCTCTGCGATATCCGAGCCATTCCACTACGAGTCATATAGGCCTAATTTGACTTCGCAGGGTAAATATCTACTCTGCGAGAACCTGCTACCAGTCCGATATTCTACACCAAACCCACCAGCTAACCATCTAAATCAAGCAATTCCTGTGTCCCCCGAGCTTTAATACAAGTTAAACTCATCCCTTCGCCCTACCAAGCAGCAAATAATTTCTACAGTCTATGGTACAGTGAGCAAACTCAAATATAGCTTTTAAAGTAACAGCGCCATGACTGGAACTGCTCAAAAACAGATACCAGCAGACAACCGATGCTTGATAATATTCAATTGACACATAAAATCCAGTGGAATACACAAATTAGATCACGTGTATCGCACAGTTATACATATATACAATCAAAAATAACACTGTCATTATTTTAGGGACCACATTTACTGATTATAACTGAAAAATAAAGTGTTCCATATCAAACGCGTGTTATTGAGTATTTTTACCCTACTTATCCAGACCGACTGCAGCGCCCCAAGTGTTAGTTTGAGTTGCCAATACATGCAAGAAATGAGTATAGTACTTATCAAAAATAAAGAAATAATAAGCTAATATATACCCTACTATTATATTTCTCTCCTACTCCTAAATCCTTCTCTGAACACTCATCTTAAAACAGAATGGTCTGCATTTTTGGACTAATTTTAAAAATATAGCCTATAAGAAGAAATGAACATGCTCATCTTTAGCTCCCTGGCAAAAATAATTGAGTAAGTATTAATGTTTCTGTTCTTATGCATTTTATATGATGCTTTAAAAATCAATCTAGAAGAGATAATTTAAGTTAACTTCACTACCATAATACTGCTTACGAGTTACGGTCGAGGACTGATGACCAAGATGTCCCTAACTTGAGCAAGGACTGCTTCACAACTTCATGTAAAACGTATTTTCGTAAAAGAGCCTTTACTTAGTTTGGATCATTTGCGATACGTGTTACATGGATGTGTGTGCTGACTTTTTGGTGTTAAATGATGTAAGTTGGCAACACCAAATGTGGCGGCCATGTTGGTTTTCTAGTAACTTATTTAAGGTGTCCTGGACTATAGCATTTGATACTCATGTTTAGCAATAATCTGTAACAGCGTTACGTTTATGATTTTGCTGATAGAATAGACTGTTAAATAATATCTCTGTATTTTGTGATTACGAAAAGTATACTATAATTGCCTCACTTTCCTCTTTAACGTGCGGCTCGTCTTTGAAACCTAGCTGGGCGTTTTTTTTTTTTTTTTTACATTCCATGTCGGCAGGGTACCAAGGCATTCACAACTTAAGACAGTGTTGTCAACTGTCCATCACCGTAGCAGCAACATACTCTGTCTCCACGGCAAGCAGTAGTGAGACTGGACAGAACAGCGTGCAACAGCGCAGCACTGGAGGCTGTAAAGTGAGCTGGTGGACAGGGCTGGCGTCAACACCTGGTCTGCACTCCACGTGGACAGATGGAGGAAGCATCCTATTGGTCAAGAACCGTCAGCTATTGGTCAGCAACAAACAATGACTATTGTCGGCACGTTCTATTGCTTAACGTTTGAGTCGCCGTTCGTTAACCAGGAAAGTGAGGCAACTATAACAGATTTATATTATGTAAGTGCATGGTCAATGTTTCCAAATGAACTTGCAGATTATATACTCTGATGAATAACAGTTCAGTTTTCAAAGAAACTGAAATAGCCCGGGTTTCTCAACTATTTTGCCAGAGTTTTGCCCCAGCGTACCATTGAGGTCACCAGTTGGTAGGGCAGCCCTTAAAGAAGCTAACAGTTCAAGATCTCAGAAAATTCCAGACGCGGATGTGCTGCATTTTCGCACCAACTGCCGAAAATTGTACATTTGTATGGCTGAAAAAATCAAAGAGAGGTCACCTCTTGCTTACAAGGGTGTCGAGCGATACGGGAAATACGGGATATGCGTGAAATAATCAGGAATTTTAGTGACCCGGGAAAAATGCGGGAAATTCGCATTTAATACGGGAAATCTTGAAAAGTCTCATAAAGCCCGACTTTTTAGCCTCCGAACGCTTAGTAGAGTCCTCCCACTTGGCCTTCTATTTCGCCTGCAGACCATGCTGCCACCCACAATTTGCGCCACCGCTAGAGCGCTAAGAGGGATGAGAACCCAGCCAAAGTCGAATGCACTTTTTGCCTGGCCGGCCGTACCCTCTCTCCGCGGGGCTGCGAGCGCCGCGCTCATTGCTGACGATGACAGACAGGAATCAGCCCGCATTGTTATTCACAAAGGAGACCATTTGATTTTTCGACCTGGTTTCTCGAAAAGAGCAGCCCTTAAAGAAGCTAACAGTTCAAGATCTCAGAAAATTCCAGACGCAGATGTGCTGCATTTTCGCACCAACTGCCGAAAATTGTACATTCGTATGGCTGAAAAAATCAAAGAGAGGTCACCTCTTGCTTACAAGATGACCCGTGCCATTTCCTGTTTAGACCCTATAGTGGTCGCTGAGACTCCTAAGTTGGCAGATGATATGATTGTCATTGCCCTGGAAATTCTTTGTAATCAGAAGAATTTGCTTTCTGGCGCAATGGCTGACCGCATCAAGAGCAGCTACTCCGCACTTCTGAGACTGCCCTCCGTCACTGCGCATTTGAAGCATTTCGACGGAAAAGAGCCACGGCTCGACGTGCTGTGGTCTGAATTAGTGACTTCAGCACCTTCCTCAGTTCCTGCCAAAAACGATCTCACAAGCTTGGTTAAAATGATACTGATTTTGTATCACAGCAATGCAGCTCTAGAGAGAAGTTTCTCCCTGAACAAGGAGTGCGTGATTGTCAATCAGAAATAAGCAAGTCCGATTGGCATGCATACTGTTCTGGACGCTGTGATGGCAGCTGGTGGAGTAGAAAAGATAACTGTGAGCAAGAGCATGGTCCATGCTGCACGAAACTCCTACGCCGTGTTAAAGGAAATGTCTGTTCCTGAAGGAAACAGGATTTTAAATATCCGATTGAGCTATGTATATCACAAATTCACAAAAAAAAATTGAAAATGGTCCAGCTAGCTCAAAAACAGTTGCCAGCGTTTCGCCCCAGTGTACCAATGGGCTCTTCAGTTGGTTAATGGTACACCTCACCAAGACGCGTGCCCAGTACGTACCGACAAGGCTGCTGCAAGGCGCAAATGTCACCACGAGCAGCCCCAATGTTAAAGGAAGCAAAACAGGTGCGAAGCCAGGAGGAAAAAAAAAAGCGACAGCTAAGGTGGCAGTCGAAAGAAAAGCCACGAAAGATCTCCAGGAATTGGCAAAAATAAAAAGATATTGAACGACGCCCGTGCTGAAGTTGCGAAAATTGAACAGCAGATGAGTTCCCTAGAGAAGCTTTAAATTAATAAATCCTCGATTATTGTTAGTTGTATCTTATTTTGTGTGACTAAAGTTCCTAACCACAATCTAGTATTGGCAAAGTGACTTATTTTATTTTGTGTATGACTAGCCTACAGTTCCTAGTCAGAAATTAGTACTGTCAAAAGAATTTAATTTTGTGTTGTGTATAACTGAAGTTCAGACTCCCACGGAAAATCCCGTACAGCGAGCTCAGCATGGGCAAGAGACCTCTTGGAGCACCTCGGAAGCGTTTCAAAGATCAGCTTAAACAAACCTTGAGGAGTGTAGCCATTGTTCCTGATAATTGGCATACACTTGTGGAAGACCGCGCACGTTGGCGTGCAGCCACCTTGGCTGCGGTTTCACATTTTGAAGAAGAACGCCAAAGGCAGGAAATGGAAACTCGTTAGAGGAGAAAGCTGCGCCAGATATTGGCACGTCCTCCACCTTCCATCATCTGCATTGTGTGCGGCCGTATGTTCTATGCCAGAATTGGTCTGTTGAGTGACCAGCGACATCACCATCGAGTGAATACAAATTAGTAATGCAGGAAAGAAACATACACTCGGATACGAGTATTGGCCGACGACTATAACTGAAGTTCCTAGTAACAATCTTGTGTTTGTCATAGTGACTTATTGAATTTCGTTTTGCATAATTTTATTTTCTGTCGCCTACTTTGATAAAATAAATCTAAATTAAAAGGTATTCGTGGAGATTTTTACTGTTTTTAGCCTTTCGATGGTCTTTGGGGAAATCATACGGCTCTTCTTTCGCAGGGGAGATGCACATACCAAATTGTTTTAAAGTCCGTGTAAACACTCACTGCGCATGCGTCACCACGTGCATAATTTTCAAAAACTACAAACGATATCTCACAGCTCTCGACATTCTACTATCAAACACCCGTCACCAACTTGTGGGTACAAAATACACCACACAAGTGACAGAATTCTTGTCATGTGGGCAGGCTTTGTTTCAGTCGCTTGTTAACCACTGTCTGTGTCGTGGTTCCATTCATTGTTTCGTTTACTTTTACTTCGCCGAAGTTCAACCCGAGGTCTGGACACATGCTGTACAGTGTGTACAGAAAAAAAAACCTGAAGGCGTTATGGATATCCCGGTGGATGAAATGATTATTACCCTTGGCAATTCATCGAGCTCTGACGAAGACAATGATGGTGGTGATGATGACAGGGGCAGTGAAGGGATAGAGGGTGTCGAACCCTTGCCTAGTGACAGGATATCTTAATTTATTTCTTTTTTGACTCGTAGAGTCACCAATTTTTCCGTATTGACTTACTATAATAATCAAAAGTTTGCCTAGTTCCACCTCGTCAATACAGTATATTCAAAATTTCGTGATACAATCACATGTCACTCTCTACATCGGTACATGTTTCGATGCCTATAAGTATTGGCATCATCATCATCCTTATTAGTGTATTGGCAGCACTTAGAAATCACTTTGTAAAAACATCGAGTGTAATAAAATGTTGACATAAACACACATTAAAATCACATATACACTGAAACACTTTAAAAGTTTTCTTAAAAGGTTTTAAAATTATGGTAGGCACACGTTGCAAAGCCCTTGAATGTTTAATTGTCTATCTTGTGGTTTTCAGAGTTCAGTTCATGATGTTTCCGAAATTGGTCAAGGGTTTCCATTCCCAAGTAATTTGCGGCCAGAGTCAAACAGAGCTGTGCTATGCTAGATGGAGACTGTGCTACACTGAGTTGGCATGCTGCCGCGGAAGTGGCCAGCGGGACTGTACGAAGTAGGGGAAGTGAGGGGTGAACTTAAGGAGTGAGCTAACTATGACTTATTGTGTGGCGAGAACGAATGAGAGGGGTGTGGGAGGGGAAGATGATATTAATGATAGAACGCTGACCACTTTAGTCGCAGAGTCAGAAACAGCCATACGCAGACTACCTTTCGACAAACAAAAAGAAGTTAGGTATGCAACTAACAAAGAATTGCAAAAAATTATCAAGGCCAATAAAAAGAGAAATAAGGATTCAAATCATAACAAACTCAAAAATTAAAAAAGAAAATAAATAATAATGACGTAATTGTTACTAAAGCGGATAAGGGTAACACGGTCGTGCTGATGGATAAGGAATTATATGTCAACAATACATGTAATTTCCTTAAAAGCTCTAGTTTTGAAGAGGTCAAAAAAGATCCTACCCAATCCATACAGAGAAAACTGAAAAATATATTGAAAAACTCTATGTTAATCATCAATGAGAAACAGACAAGCAATTTAACTATTATGAATCCAGGACTACCAACCTTGAGAGCCCTCCCCAAAATTCATAAGGAAGGAGTTCCAATAAGGCCAGTCATTAACTTCAGAATTAGCCCCCTTTATAGAACCGCCAAATTTTGTCAGAAATTTCTTGAAAAACATATCTTCAAAGCAAATAAATCCCTGAAAAACACGCTCATGTTCTGTGAAGAAACTATGAAACTGTCTTTATCGAGCAATCACTTTATGCATAGCGTAGATGTGAAAGATATGTTCACAAACATTCCAATCAAACCATCCCTCAAGGTCATCATACAAAATTTAGCCAGCAACAGCATATTATCAGAAGTAGAAATCAATGAGTTAATGCTATTGGAATTCACACTGACGAATAATTTTTTCACATTTAACAATAAAGTGTTTAAACAAAAAGAGGGACTCTCAATGGGATCTCAGGTATCTGGGCAAGTGGCCAATATATATCGACCATCTTGAACACGAAGAAGTAGTAGGCAAAATTGAAGGCATAAAATATTGGGGTAGATACGTGGATGATGTATTTGTTATAATAGACGATAATGTGTTGAGCATAGAAGAACTTTTACTAAAATTAAATAGTTTGGATAAAAACATACAGTTCACCTCAGAATCAGCGGTCAACGGTAAAATCAATTTCCTTGACACTACGGTTCACTTAGACAACAACAGGTTAGCTTATAAAGTGTTCAGAAAACCAACCCAAACCCACACGACTATCAGAAAAGATTCAATCCATCCGGGCAACCAAAAGAAAGCCGCTTTTTACAGTTTGGTCAACAGAGCTTTTTCACTTCGCTTAGACAAAACAGAATTAAAGAAAGAAATAAAAACTATTAAACAGATTGCCAAGGTTAACGGTTTCTCATCACTGTTTGTCAACGATATCATTAGCAGGATCAAAAACAAACCGATCACCCACCTAACACCTGAGCAAAAAGAACAGCCTAAGTATGCGGCTTTTACCTACTTCAAGGCCAAAACATATATTGTATCAAACTTTTTTAAAAAGTGTGTACTAAAAGTAGCCTACAAAACATCCAACACCAACGCTAATATTTTCTTTAATACTAAAAAATTAAACCATACAAATAAATTCAACAAGTCAGGTATATATATGCTAAAATGTTCAAAATGTGATGCTAATTATTGTGGACAAACGGGGAGATCGTTTACAACAAGTAAGTACAACAAATTTTCCGCCATGGCAAATCACATAAAAGATTCCAGGCATGCTTTCACAGACATCAACAATGACATGGAAATCCTACATAACGCAATTAAGGGCACTAAAATGAACATTTTGGAAGAAATTGAAATAGATTCAATCCAAAGAACAGCTCCCCTAACTAATCTAAATGAGATAAATTTTGAAAACAATAACTTACTTTATGAAGCATTAAGTAATTATAGAACGAAATACCAACCACCCTAGAAATTGTCCTTAACAGTTGATTTGTTTTCCATTGTACCATATCCTTCCCCCACACCCCTCTCATTCGTTCTCCCTGCACAGTAGGTCATAGCTCACTGCTTAAGTTCACCCCTCACTTCCCTTACTTCGCACAGTCCCGCTGGCCACTTCCGCGGCAGCATGCCTACTCAGTGTAGCACAGCCTCCATCTAGCACAGCATGGCTCTGTTTGACTCTGGCCACAAATTACTTGGGAATGGAAACCCTTGACCAATTTCGGAAACATCATGAGCTGAACTCTGAAAACCTCAAGATAGACAATTAAACCTTCAAGGGCTTTGCAACGTGTGCCTACCATAATTTTAAAACCTTTTAAGAAAACTTTTAAAGTGTTTCATTGTATATGTGATTTTAATGTGTGTTTATGTCAACATTTTATTACACTCGATGTTTTTACAAAGTGATTTCTAAGTGCTGCCAATACACTAATAAGGCTGATGATGATGCCAATACTTATAGGCATCGAAACATGTACCGATGTAGAGTGTGACATGTGATTGTATCACGAAATTTTGAATATATTGTATTGACGAGGTGGAACTAGATAAACTTTTGATTATAATTTATTTATTGGTGTCAGTTCGCTTGCGGCAGTCGATAATAGAGCACACGCTATTGTTTCCCGTGTTAGTGTTCAAATTACCGTCTGTCATTCAATAGCCTACAACTCGACAATGTAAAACTATGGCAATAATATCGCCACAGAGCGGCTTGTTTGAGTGCTCAGTGCTAAATATTTTTTTACCTTAACTTTACTTGTGTATTATCACGGAAGCTAATATTAACCGTAGATAGTCGCAATTCAGTGAGTGTGAATGGTGTTATCTGTCAACTACTCTAACTGTAAGCAGTGAACGACCTCCACCCAGACTCTTGTTTCATGTTAAAGGATAATCATTGCATGGTGTGTGTTTTTATATTCATTAGCTGTAGTGTGTTGGCCCTCTTTGTCGTATTTATTGAATTGAACACCGATGATAAAGGTATCATAGCTTCGGTGTGTAATTTATTTATCCATCTAAGTACCGTATTTCTCTGTTTGAATGTCCTCGGCATTGACTCAGGATTGACTTTTAAAATATATTACGTATTGTACAGAAATAATGTCTGTAGTGTAGCACTGTGTATTAATCGAATCAGTTGATTTACAACACTAAAAACTTGGCAGCACAGCTCAGCTGTTCCAAGCTCCCGACATATCATTCACGTTCTTTCCTTCGAAATAGAGGGTGTACGTGAGAACCATGCTCAGAATTCTTGCCGTGTGGCTGTTAGGCGTAGGGCCTTGTTATGTGGCGACCGTGGGTTGCGTAGAGGAAAAGCGGGGCCTGTCGGGGGAAAAATAGAGATACAAGAGTTTAGAAGTCAATAAAAACTTTACCCTGTAGTCTTACATAAAAACGAGCTACACCAAACCTTTCCTTATTTTTTATTCTGCGTTTAGCTATGTAAACATTTGTATTGTAATTCAACGTTTAAATTATATGCCAATCAGTACTTACACAAATATATCTATTATTTAATGCTAAATTAAGATTGCAATCAATTAAGAATAAAATAGATTAATTTAAGTCTAATGTATTTTGATGTGAAAATGTTTATGAGATCAATTGTAATTAAAGGAATGAAACAAAATAATAAAAATGGATATCCTTACAATGTAATTAATTGTAAATAGATAAAATATAATATATTGGGCTTTACAATAAACTTTGAAAATATAGTTTCATTAATTCCCTGACCCGGTCGGTCGACTGGAAGCAGGCTGTGGATTTTCAGTTTTCAGTTTAAAAAATAAGAAATTTTGCAATAGTAAGTGTAAATAAATTATAGAAAATTACATAATTTAGAAAAACAAGTGCCGAATATCAACAAATATTAACTTAGTGCTTGAAATGAACTAAATCTTCTTCCGAAATATGGAGTGTGAATTTTGTATCAGGCGCCAACCAGTTTGTGCGTCGTTTGAATTGTCAACCGTGTTGTGTAGATGGAAAACATCAGTAGGATGACTAATTCACATAGGATCGCGAGTAAATGCCAATATGTAAATTTATACGTATATATTATAGATAAGTGGCAGCTCTGAATTCAGCTAATTGTTTATATAACAAAATGGTACCTTTGCAAACAAATTTTGCCTCCAATAACTTCTCGTACGTAGCAAACAATATTGGTTCATGTATGAATCTTCTTTAATACAACTTATGCAAATTCTTTTTATAACATATATTGTATGTTTATAACCTATCGTTTGGCAAGTGTGTGTATAGATCAATGAGGTTCAAAATATTCAAAGATAATGCTTGACGACTTAGGAGTATACAAGACTTCTATCTTAAAAAGATGTTCCCTACAATAAAAAGAATCTCCATTAGAAACTTATTGACGCCATGACTGATTTTCCAGGAATGTCAAGAAGAACACTTTTCAAAAATCGTCAACAAGTCGGTAACACCCGAGCTATGGAACAATATAGACACACCAATATAATATAGAAACATTACTGGGAAAAGGATGGGCTAACTGATGACGGCCCCATTGTTGAACCACTTGTTAAGAGATTTAAGTCAGTTCATCCTATTTATCGGACAGTGACTTTTCAGACGGTTGATAAACCAGCACTCTTATAATCTGGTTGGTTGATTCCTTAGTTTAGGGGCTGCGACAATGAAGTCGTGTAGTCCCTTGTACTTTGGGTGTGTGTAGAATCTGTTTGATAACCGGTGTTAATTGTGATGGCTGTATTAGTGTGTGTTATCTGTCTTAATTCAAGTAAGGACTGCAGACAGTAATTTCAAGTAGTTCCTACTTTTGCTACCAAATGCTACCGTCCACGACTCCTAGCTTGCGGACTTTCCTACTAGATCGCATTGCAGTCAGCACCTGGTGGCGAACGTTGGAACTAATAGAGCGTTATCAATTCTAACCTACAAATTTTGGCTTCACACAAGTGTAGTTAGTGGAAGCTTCTTTTTCATACCATAAATCTATAACGTGGGACCGCCGGCTTTACTTCCCCTCCGAAGGAAGGCATACTGACAAGGGAACTGTCCATACGGTCATATCGAAACCGACAATGATATTTCGTAGAGATGATGCGGAAACCATAAATTAGTGATGTACAAAATATTAGTTGCCATTTCGAACTGGAAGGTCCTGAAATCGGCACGGAGATTTCTAATACGATTGCACACGCTAGCATATAGTTCGACGTGGACAGCCCTGGTGATCAGCTGAAGCGTGCATGTAACCTTGAGCGTTCTGTGCTAGGCAGTTAACAGATATTCCTTTGAGCGAGCAGTCATGAATGCAGTTAATGTTCTAGAGTATGCATTACGTTATTTCCGTGAAAAGGTTTCTGTTCTTCCCGTGAAATAACTTCGGAAGAAAGGGAGATGGGTCGACATGTGATCGAACTAATTGAAAATCACCCCATGGGTGCCAGCATTATCTCCGAGCCGTGTCTGGGGTGAAATAGTGGCAGTAAAAGTGATAATGGAAGCAGTGACACCTCATCTGCTTTACCTGAAAAAAAAGGCAGCCCACCATTGCCAGGTACAAGAGGAGTTACGGATCTGAGTTTGAGCTCCGAGTCTGATTCCCGTCGATCCAGTGAAGAGAGACCGCAGTCACCTGACAAATCTTCTAGTTCAAGCTATGCTTCCAGTCCACAGAAGAAAGTGAAACAAACTGTAGATCTTGCGTACAAGAGGTAAGCTGTAAATTTGTGGTTAAATAAGGGGGGGGGTAAGAAGCGACTTTCATTCACCGCTGTTCACAAAACTTGTCGTAAGGTGACGTCACTACGTCAACTGTACATGTGGAAGAACCAATTAGAATCTGAATCAGTAAGTTCCATTGAACACAGGAGGTTGATGCATACAAAATTATTTTCTCGCTTTGCAGTTAAGCAAGAACTGAAGCGGAATGTATGTGATGAAGCCCTGCGACTGTGAGCATGGAAATTTCACAAGAGATTTCAAAGGGTCGAACTAATTTCAGCGCATGTACTAGTTGGTTGAGTCGTTTTAAAAGTACCGAATACAAAGTAGAAAAATCACGAAATTTGTATCTCGTGCGTATCTGCAAAAAGAAGACGAAAAAGATCAAGTCGCAAAGAAATTTGTAGAAGCAGCTACAGAGCTATTTTTAGACTACACCCCTTCTTCAATATACAATACAAATCAGAGTGGTTTCGTGCACAAAATGAAAGCGAAAAGGACTCTATCGTTTGTTGGTGAGAAACATACAGAAACAGTTGCTCAATCAGTTCATGCACTCACCCATTCGTACACAATTATGCCTACAATTAGTATGGCCGTACACTTTTCCCGAAATTATTCATTGTACTACAGGAGGCAACTGCAACTTTCAGTCCGAGAGTTTCCAAAGAAATGTTTCATGCCAGAAATATAATTGTAACAGCCACAAAATCAGGAAAAATGGGGAAAAAGGAATTAAAATATTGGTTTAAAGAATCCTTTTCCCATTTGCGGAAGAGAAGTGTTTGCTACTCTTAGATTCCTGGACTACTTATAGTGATAAAAGCTGTCTTGAAGACATTCGTCCAGGCAACTCTCCAGATTCCTTCCGGCACTACAGGGAAAATACAGCCTTGGGTAAGATTTTCTTCCGGCAATGGAATGCTTTGTATCCCCGTTTCAGAGACATTGTGTCGGCTTGTGAAGACGTTCAGTTTGATGTATATCAGAGAAACAGCGTACTGAAATTGCAATCCTTCATTCCTTTTCAATTTTCTTCCCTACGGTTCAAGGACATGGTTAAATATTCGTGGTTCGCAACCCATTACACAACGGAGAGACCTCCCGAGTTCGAAGGCCTGCGAAATATTGCCTTCAAATAAGTAAGGAAAACTGTGAAGAACAATGTGGCCTCAAAGTGCATATTCGTTGTGCATGGTGCTAAAAATATTTCTGTTTTTATCATGGGATTGGTTGGTTGGTTCTGAAGTTTAGGGGCTGCGACAACGCGGTCATGTAGCCCCGTGTACTTTGGGTGTGTGTGTAGAATCTGTCTGATAACCGGTGTTAATTGTGATGACTTTATTAGTGTGTGTTATCTGTTTTTTAATTTAAGTACTGCAACTTAGAATTTTTCAAATAGTTCCTACTTTTGCCGCCAAGCGCCACCGTCAACGACTACTAGGCCAAGTTCAGAACTTAGCTAGTAGACGCCACCACAGTCTGCTCTTAACCATGGGATTAATGAACCTCATTTATGTTTCACATTCGTTCCCTAACAATGAAGTGTCCTTGGCATGTGTAGCCTGCCAGTTCGTTCTCTCTCTCTCCAGCACAACTGCAACTCCTCTCTGCTGTGCGCCACACAAGCCAGCAAGATGCAAGGGTTGTCCTGTAGTTGCGTTGTCACACGGATTTTGTATCAAGATTTTGATACCTTCCAGTTCGAAATGGCAGCTAATTTTTTGTACATCACCAATTTATGGCTTCCTCATCATCTCTACGAAATGTCATTGTTTCGATATGACCGTATGGACAGTTTCCTTGTGAGGGACATTTAACGCTCTTAAAAAAATCTGACGACTTCGGCTGGGTTTAAACCCGCGACCTTGGGCATAGAAAGTCTTATGATCTCTTTGATTGTAGATTACTTCAAACATTTCATCTTGACCGTATTGTCTTATAATAACAGCTTTTCAGCTGGCACACATTTTTTAAACCTGCCAATTGTGGTCCAAAGCTCCCATAAAAAAAAGACGAAGGATGGGAAATGTTTCACTTCTTACGAAAAGAAAAGAATATGCGTTTCTATAATACAAATTACTAAACAAAAAAAATTCATAGACCTTACGGAATGGTACGCGCGCATTATGTTTCATTGGGCAACGTCGCACGACTTTCCTCGGCCGAGAGCATTGTTCCCGTCGCTAGCTACGATACTTTCTTCCCACATAACCACCCGATTAAATATCAATCCATTTAAAATCACCAATCATGTGTAAATAAAACATAGTTTTCCGTTTTGCCTTGCATTGCTATGAGCCTTATACTGCTACGACCACCCAGGCACAAGAAAAAGTTGCTTTACAAAATTAACAACTATTTTCAGAACCGTCAAATCACATTAAACTCTGTATACACGCTAGCAATGAGTTCCTTCAAGACGTATCAAAGTTTCATTATGATTTGATTAATACTTTTAATGTAAAGATCTTTCTAATATAATATATTCAAATAACCTCCGTCAATCAATACAAATAATTACGCGTTATAAACGCACTACTGGTGGGACATGTTTCGAACTATATTACGGTTCTTCTCAGCCACTTCAATACAATGATTAGTTACATTACACACATAAAACACTGTACAAGATAAAAAACATCAATCACAAAACTGTCACTCATGCAAAACACATTAAAATCTGATCGATTCAAACACTCTCATCATATAAAATGTCATTAAAACAATTTAACCATATCATCTTCTTCATTTCAGACTTGCTGTCTTGTCATTTTCGACATTGTTCGTTGACTAGGTTGAGTAGGGCAAAGTGTTCATTCGTATCTGCTTGTATTTGAACGGATCAGGAGAATATTCCCAAAGAGCGGTCTAAAATGATCCAAGCATTAATTAAATTCTGAAAATTTGAGGAAATGGGTGAACATTTTAACTCTGAGAGAATATCTAACTATTCTATGTGTCAAAAAATAAAAATAATAAAAAAATAAAATTTGACACTTAGAATAGTTAGATATTCTCTCAGAGTTAAGATGTTCACCCATTTCCTCAAATTTTCAGAATTTAATTAATGCTTGGATCTTTCCATTCATTTTAGACCGCTCTTTGGGAATATTCTCCTGATCCGTTCAAATACAAGCAGATACGCATGGGCACCATGAACAATTTGCCCTACTCAACCTCGTCAACGAAGAATGTCGAAAATGACAACAAGACTGCAAGTCAGAAATGAACAAGAAGATATTGACTAAATTGTTTTAATGACATTTTATATGATGAGAGTGTTTGAATCGATCAGATTTTAATGTGTTTTGCATGAGTGACTGAGTTTTGTGATTGATGTTTTTTATCTTGTCCAGTGTTTTTTGTGTGTAATGTATCTAATCATTGTATTGAAGTGGCTGAGGAAGAACCGTAATATGGTTCGAAACATGTCCCACCAGTAGTGCGTTTATAACGCGTAATTTTTTGTATTGATTGACGGAGGTTATTTGAATATATTATATTAAAACGTGTCAATACGGACCAAAAAATGGCAATGAATATTCCCAAGATCTTTCTAAGTGGGCGCTCCGTTAGACTTCGTAAAAAAGACGGCACTTTCTTTGTTCAAACAGCTATAAAATTTTAACCAGTTAAAACGCAGAATAAAATAAGGAAAAGTTTGGTGTAGCTTGTTTTTATGTAAGACTCCGGGTGACGTTTTTATGGAAGTCCAAACTCAAGTATCTTTACTTTTCCCCGACAGGTAAGCCTAAGTCTCGCCATTACCCTTGGGCCGCGGAAGTATCTCCAAACATACACTAGCAAAACTTGTTTCGCGCTTTAAGATTCATTTTGCAGCCATTCAGTATGTGAACTCCAGTCTTAGAGAGTTCTAAAATATACGGGAATCTGGTGGATTTTCATACGGGAATTTGAAAGCAGGTCATCGCTCGACACCCTGGTACAACTCGCCAAGTTGCCGGTGTGTTAAAACGATGGTTTCATAACTAGGATATCTGTATCACCAAATGTGAGGGAATATTCAAAGAAGCTGTAGAAAGTTAATCTTTATAGTGGTTTGTTATTTAAACTAAGTTTAATGTACCCTTCGTGCAATGTTCATTTGTACAGTAAATATAAGAGATAGGCATTTTATATATATAATGTAAACAAAAATTGGCAAATAAAAGGATGACTCTGACTGTTGCTAATATTTTAGTGTAAGAAACTGTTGAAATAGTAAATATTTCAACATATTGAATTTCCAGGTTTTATACGGTAAATACTATGCTCATTTGTCAGTTTATGAATGTGATCTAACCCTTGTTATTTTATTTTTCCAGGAGATAACAAACCCAAAAATTATTTACAACTAACAGGGAGAATACTTTTGGCATTTATGTTCATTACACTCCTGAGATTTGAAATTTCCTTACAGGTAATTATGAAAACTCTACTTAGCATGAATAGTGCATTATGCATTGTGGAAGATATGCTTCATTGAAGACTGTTTCAGATCCTGCAAGACATCCTGGGATCTATTCTTATGATACTGGTGACTATTGGCTATAAGACAAAGCTGAGTGCCCTCATATTGGTGCTGTTACTAAGTGCCCTTAACATGTACCACAATGCTTGGTGGAATATTCCCTCATATAAGCCACTTCGGGATTTCCTCAAGTATGACTTCTTCCAGGTAAGGAATTTTTTCAAAGTTGGTGTTTCATATACTTAACATTGATACAGGTCTAAGCTGTGTATTTTTTCTGTTTTGTCTTTTTTTTTTTCTTCTAGTCATCACAGTTAAAGCTTTGTTATTAGGGGAAGGATTGTGCCTTATATTCAGGGGTGGCTCACTTGTTTTGCAGTATGATCGTAAAGACTGTACATCAGTGGTGTAAACAGAAAAGCATGCTGGAAGATTTGGGTAATACAGCATACTTCAGTGAACTGCTTGTGTGAGTGCAGGACTGTTACAGGTCAGGGAAGTCAGGGAAAAATATTCCGGTCATGGAAGTCGGGGAAATGTCAGGGAAATTTTCTGCAAGGTCAGGGAACTTTTTAATTTTTTAAAATAATACATGCTGGAGCGTGAATCTGTCCATTTGCCTTTAGCGTGAAGCTCCTTCGCTTTGTCGGGTTAGGGCTGCAAAATGCTAAAATTGTAAAATAGAGGAGAGAGAGCAAGAAAGGAACATATTGCGGTAACCCTGCTGCTCTCGATACTTCGTCTTGTCGTTTGTCCCCACTACACTCTTTCCTCCACTTTCCCCTCCCCAAGTCGGTCGCGTTTCGTCGGGAATCGCGCTTGTTCGGGGCCAAAGCCTCTACTCCACATGCACCATCCCCCTCGCGTCCCCTTTCATCTCGTCTGTGTTCGGTTCGCCGAAGTTTCGCTTAGTGTACCTTCGGCATAGCACCTATGCTTGATCTACTAATACAGAGATGATAGTCGAAAATCAGCTCGAACGTTCTCTCATAGGCCTAAGACAAGTGTACGATGGTGTTCAATCCGAGGGAGAGTTAGGTAAAGTGACTGTCACCAAAGAAATGCTCGTTAAGGCGAGGCATACTCGTTCAAAATATGAAAATGCGCCTAAGGAGAGGGCAGCCGAAAAGAAAAGAAAACAAGGCCAAAGAAAAACAGAAGAGAGCAATTGTAGATGAGGTAAAAGAGTTGAAAACCGAAAGAGTCAAATTGATGTTAGAAAAAGAAGCCAAACTAAATGATATTGAAGAACGTTTAAAAGTGCTAAACAGCGGGTATTTGTAGAGAGTTATTCAAATAGATGTATGCAACGAAAGTTTTAAAGCTAGTGTGTTAGCTTTTCAAAATGTGATCATACTTACTTTTGCTAAGAATGTAGCAAAAAGGTGTATACTCCGAGCCAAATGCGTTGATTTCCTGTTTTAGTCCATTGATTTCTTTACCAGTACCAGTCACTAAATTTTGTGTTTTCGATGTCTATATTTTTTCTCAGTATTGTTTATGTATTTGAAATGTTAGAAATTATAGCAATAAGATCTTATGGGCACAAAACATGTGTCACGACATATGGTCTTTCTAGTGTACGTCAGGCGTCCGTTAAAGCTTTTAAGTTTCAAACCATTCTTGTGACATACCAGACTTAGTGTCACCTAGATCGCGTATGGATTTTGTAGTCCATTGATGTCAGTCACGGTGCAGTCTTAAGACGTAAAAGATTACAGAGTGTTAAATGTCTTTCTGTGTTGTCTGTGGGCCCGTGTAATACTTGTTTGCTTCCTAGACAATGAAAAGGGCTTTTGCAGTCAATCGATGTAAATAAGTCCGATAGCTTTTGAGTCCAAATAAATGGTTTTGTAATAATTATAAAACTTATCACCTCAGGGTAGTGAGGCGATACTGGCCAAAAATGAATCCGCAAAGAACAGGCTACCGTTAACTTCACTAATTCACACACTATTTATTTTTATCCAATACTAGACACACATAAAACAAGAATGATTCTTCTTCAGGTTAATCTCTGGCAATCAAAACTAATAATACCTGTTTGTCAAAAAATATATAACAGGTTTCCATTGCCTGCATCTCTTGCAGAGTATCCACAACAATCTTCATGAGGAAGAGGACCCTCACAATACTTAATATTTCTCTACTCCTTTCTTTTCTTCTTGCGTTTTCTTAAACGTCTCGTTCTGTCCTTCTTGCCAGATATTAGTTCTATTTCTCCAGATTGTCAACATTTAACATATTTTTTTTAAAGCCAGCTTCCATACTATCAAATCAACACTATCATACATCTCCATGGTAACCTAGCCATGTCAATGAACCTTTGCCATTAGCCATAGCCACCTGGTCCAGCCACTGGCCGACCACCGCCAGGAATCTCTATGGCACTGGACACATAAGATTCTCTGTGGTGGCCTACCAATAAGTGGCCATGGCTGGCAACCAGATAAAAATAAAAAATAATTACTACCAACCAAACACCAAAAAAAAACTAGATGCACATTCTGTAACCTAAAAGTTTGCTTACAGAAATGCCCCCTTGAGAAAGAATTTCTAACCAAAGTTTAGAGATTCATTCTCAACCATAGAAACAAATACATAAATTAAAATACATGAAGCAAACACTAAGAGAAAAATTCAAACCGAAGCAAATTATACATCATAGTCAGAAAAACCATTGGCACTATCATCGCAGAAACATTGTTCTAAGTTCACCAGAATCACCAGCATAAATATTTTCTTCTGATAGAGTAGCTGAAGCTATCTCGTCAAGTCTATCAGACATTCCTGCTCCATCGGAAAAATCCAACAACAATATCGTAGTCAGAAGGAACGGCAGAATCATCATCTGACCTGTCTGTGCCGTTATCATAATCATCTTCGTCTTCATCATCACCATTAAGTCCTTTCCCCTTTCGTTTCTTCTTCTTCTTTTGGTCTTGACATCTCCCTCCACATTGTCTCCTTCTGCAGGTGCTTCTCCTGCTTCAGTCTTGGCTGCCTCCTTCTTCTTGTGTTCCAGTTTCTTCTGCTTCTCCCTTTCCTTCTTATCTCTCTTCTTCTGCGCCGCAGATTTCATAGTATTTCCTTCCCCTTCCTCACCGTCACTATCGTCCGCCTCCCGCACTTCCTCTACCATTTCTACGGTATCCCAGGTGTCCTTAACATCCTCCTCTTCCTCATCCTTCTTGTGTTCTGTGCTGCCCTCTGACGGCAGGGGAACCTGGACCACAATCTCCACCTCCACCTTCTGTTCTTGGTCGGCAGTGGCTTGCTGCTGCTTGGTCTTGTTAGGCCGTATCCTGGTGCCAGGTCGAGGAGGCTTGCGGTCGTCCGCTGCAGGCAGCTCCGTGCCTTGGGCCATGCGAGCCAGCAGCAGGGCCTGAGCACGCGCACGGTCTGCTTTCTGCTTGGGCGTCAGCGTTCATTCTCTCCTTCCTCTCATTTCCCTTCTTTTTCTTCACCTTCCCTTCCTGCTTCTCTTTCCTTATCTTCCTCATCTGTCTTACTGTGTTGCTCAGTAATTCCTTTCTTCTCATCTTTTCTTTTCTCTTTCCCTTTATCCCTTTTATCTTCTTCTACTTTATCTTCTTCTGATCCTTCAATATCTTATCTCCATCTGCCTGACATCTCATCTTCTTCCTACTCCTTCTCTTTGCCTTCCTTCTGGTCCATTTGTTCTTCCACCTTCTTCTCCTGCCTATCCTTCTCGTCCTCCTCCAACGCTTCTTCACGTTATCTTCTATCTCATCTTCCTCCTTGTCTTCAGTTTTATTCTCCTTCTCCATTTGACGTCCTCTTCTGTTACGTCGGCGGCGACCTCTGTGTTTACCTCCGCAACTGCTCTCTCTTCTTCGCCTGCTATGGTCTCTCCGATATATACCTCTACAACCTCGCCTTATCTTTTCCACTTCTTCATTTACTTCTTTACGCCCCCTAGCATCACGTACATGACAGATCTCCTCCTCTTTCCTCTCCTTTACAGACACACTCTCAGATTTGACTATCCCAACTTTCTCTTCTACAATACATATGATCTCCACTCTCTGTTCTTCCAACTTCCCTTTTTCTTCCTCCTGGTCCTTCTTCTCCTTCTTCTCCACAACCACACTCACAGGTTCTTAACATCTCAACTTTCTCTTCTACGATTCATATGCTAGCCACCTGCTCTTTGACCTTGTCAAGAGGGGCAGATGACCTCGTAGTTCCGCCCCTTAAAACAACAATAACTAACTAACCTTGTCAAGCTTCTCAGACATTCTCACCTCCATACCATCCATCCGGCTGCACATCCGAACTTCCATACTATTAATCTGGCTCGCCATGCTATTCATCCACTCCTCCATACGATCCATCCGACTGTTCATCTGGCTTGTAATCCTCTCCTCCATCCCTTCATACTTTTCATATCGGAGCAGAAGCGTCTCCAACATGGCCATCATTGAAACTTCCTAATTTTTTCTATTTTCCCCCATCCCTACTCCTGTCTTGGTGTGATTCATTGAATTCTTGCTTTCACGTTGGGTGCCATTGTAACTAATTATAAAACTTATCACCTCAGGGTAATGAGGCGATATACTCGCCAAAAATGAATCCGCAAAGAACAGGATACCGTTGACTCCACTAATTCACACACTATTTGTTTTTATCCAATACTAGACACACATATAACAAGAATGATTCTTCTTCTGGTTAATCTCTGGCAATCAAAACTAATAATACCTGTTTGTCAAAAAAAAATATAACAGGTTTCCTTTGCCTGCATCTCTTGCAGAGTATCCACAACAATCTTCATGAGGAAGAGGACCCTCACAATCTATATATATAAAAATCAATGTTACGTGATAGTTTGTCTGTATGTCTGTGGGTATGTCTCCTATGCGTTCATATACCATTCGTCCGATTGCGATGAAACTTGGGTGAGATGTTGAGTACACTCCAAGGAAGGTTTCTGACTTAGTAAATCCATTTTACAATAGGTAGCGCGCGCGTAGATTCAACAAATGAGCGACGATGCGCGAAGCATTTCAACAAAGTCCCGTATGTGTTCATATACCATTCGTCCGATAGCGATGAAACTTGGGTGAGATGTTGTGTACACTTACGTGAAGGTTTCAAAATTAGTGAATACATTTCACAGTAGATAGGGCACAAGTAGATTCAACAAATGAGCGACGACACGCAATGCGTTTCAACAAAGTCCCGTATGCATTCATATACCATTCGTCCAATAGCTATGAAACTTGCGTAAAATGTTGTGTACACTGCAGGGAAATTTTCTGGCTTAGTACATCCACTTTACAATAGGCAGCGCACGAGTAGAATCAACAAATGAGCAACGGCGCGCGAAGCGTTTCAACAAAGTCCCATATAATTTCATATACCATTCATCCGATAGCGATGAAACTTGGGTGAGATGTTGTGTACACTCCAGGGAAGGTTTCTGGCTTAGTACATACATTTTACAATAGGTATCGCACCAGTAGATTCAACAAATGAGCGATGACACGCGAAGCGTTTCAACCAAGTCCCGTATAAAGTCATATACCAGTCGTCTGATAGTGATAAATGTTTGGTGAATTGTTGTGTACACTCCAGGAAAGGTTTCTGGCTAAGTAAATCCATTTTACAATACGAAGCGCACGTTTATATTCAACAAATGAGTGACTACGCGCGATGCGTTTCGACAACGTCCCGTATACGTTCACATACCATTCATCCGATTGCGATGAAACTTCGGTGAGATGTTGTGTACACTCCAGGGAAGGTTTCTGGCTGAGTACATCCATATTACAATATGTAGCGCAAGAGTAGAATCAACAAATGAGCGACGACACGCGAAGCGTTTCAACCAAGTCCCGTATGCATTCATGTACCATTCGTCCGTAGCTATGAAACTTGGGTGAGATGTTGTGTACACGTCATGGAAAATTTCTGGCTTAGTAAATCCACTATACAATATGCAGCACACAAGTTGATTCAACAAATGATGGACGACGCGCGAAGCGTTTCAACAAAGTCCCGTATAAGGTCATATACCATTCTGCCGTTAGCGGTGAAACTTGGGTGAAATATGGTGGACACTCCAAGGAAGGTTTCTGGCTTAGTAAATACATTTCACAGTAGGTAGCACACGAGTAGATTCGACAAATGAACAACGACATGCGGAGCGTTTCAATACAGTCCCCTATGTCTTCATATCCCATTAGTCCCGATAGCGATGAAACTTGGGTGAGATGTTGTGGACACTTACGTGACGGTTTCTAACTTAGTAAATACATTTTACAGTAGGTAGCGCACGAGTAGATTCAACAAATGAGTGACGGAGCGCGAATCGTTTAAACAAAATCAGGTATGCGTTCATATACTATTCATCCGATTGCGATGAAACATTGATTAGTTATTGTGTACCCGCCAGGGAAGGGGACTTAGTAAATCCATTTCACAATAAGTAGCGCAAGAGTAGATGCAACAAATGGGTGACGACGCGCGAAGCGTTTCAACAAAATCCCCTATTGCGTTCATATAACATTCTTCGATTGCGATGAAACCTTGATGACTTATTGTGTACACGCCAGGGAAGGGCTTCGACTTAGTAATACATTTCTCAATAGGTTGCGCACGAGTAGATTCAACAAATGAGTGACAGCGCACGAATCGTTTAAACAAAACCCCGTATACGTGCATATACAATTCATCCGATTGCGATGAATCATTGATGAGTTATTGTGTACACGCCAGGGAAGGGTTTCGACTTAGTAAATCCATTTCACAACAGGTAGCGTACGAGTAGATTCAACAAATGAGTGACAGCGATGAAACTTTTGAAAGTTGTTGTGCACGCTTCCACGAATGGTTCTAAATTAGAAAATCCATTTTACGATAGCTTAGAGGCAGTTAACATGTTGTGTATCCAAAAGCACTTCAAGAAACAGAATTTCAACGCCAACACTTTCTTTGATTGGCATTGCAACGCATGCCGGGTACAGCTTGTACTTAATATTTCTCTACTGGTACTCCTTTCTTTTCTTCTTGCGTTTTCATAAACTTCTCTTCCTGTCCTTCTTCTTGCCAGATATTAGTTCTATTTCTCCAGATTGTCAACATATAACTTTTTTTTTTTTTTTTAAGCCAGCTTCCATACTATCAAATCAACACTATCATACATCTCCATGGAAACCTAGCCATGTCAAAGAACCTTTGCCATTAGCCAAAGCCACCTGGTCCAGCCACTGGCCGACCACCACCTGGAATCTCTATGGCACTGGACACATAAGATTCTCTGTGATGGCCTACCAATAAGTGGCCATGGCTGGCAACCAGATAAAAATACAGTATAAAAATAATTACTACCAACCAAACAACACAAAAAAAAACTAGATACACGTTCTGTAACCTAGAAAGTTCGGTTACAGTTTCGCTGTGCCATTTTTTTTGATTACCTATTTTTATTTTCTTTCTTACCTTACCAATAATTTTGAAAGAATCCGTGCCATGTACGTTACTTACCCATTGTATTATTTGACTATTAGGCCATAGTTTTTAAGTCATTAGTTATAACAATTGCAATAACTTTTTGAATGTAAGAAGTTTCATTGTAAACTGAGTGTACTGACAAAGAAAGAAATTAAAAATTATGTTCCTTGAATCCATTTTTTTAAATTAATTTTGTCATGTTATTATTTTTTAGCATAACCGATTAATTTATTAAAAAAGTCAGATGAAACCAGTTTTTTTCATGCCTTCTGAAGTGCTCACGGCATCTTAAACTGGATAATTCTTAAAATTAGCTTTTTGTTAAAATTCTTTCTTTAAGCCTTTCCTTTACAATCTCTGAAAAGAAACTCTTTTTCTGTATGAGATAGCTTACATATCTCGTGTAATACAGTAGCTGGAAAAAAATGTTAGCATGGATGTGTATTTAAAGAAAAATAAAAAAATTAATCACCGTATGTCGTGCGATTCGAAGATGTAAATCAGTAACTATCGTTTGATCAATTCGACGGGTTTTATTTTTAAAATATGTTCATACGATGATCAGAATAAAGTAATGGTGGTCAGGGAAAATGGGATCTTAAGTCAGGGAAAAGTCATGGAAAATGCAAATCTTGGTCTTGTAACAACCCTGGAGTGGGAAAACATTTCCCACCCCAAGTAGTTTAGCCTTGGCGCATGGAGCTCACCTAATAGCAGACCATCCTAATGATAATGGCGCAGGGGAAAAGGAGGAATAAGCTGAATTAAAAATGTAAACTCTTGTTATGCAGCACGGTGGTGTTATTCAAAATGATCCTATAAATGCTTGATTGGCAATCAGTCTGGCGATGGGGGTAGATCAGGGTATTGTGACAACTGGCGCTTGCATTCCCAAGAACCCTTCTGTGTGGGATTGAACATTATCCTGCTAAAAGTTCTGTCATGAATGGCAACACAAGTGGCCATGGAAGGTCCTGCTCTCGTTGGTGTATTGTAAATGTACTTTGAATCAGGACTAGGTGTGTGCTTTAGCTTCCCAGAATGGACTGTGTATCTACTATACAGTATATTTGTCAAATACCACTCACTCACTCACTCATTCATTCATCATGAAATCTCAGAAACCACCGAACGGATTGGAATGAAATTCGGTATGCAGCTTCCTCAAGGGCTGTAGGTGCTCGCTAAGAAAGGTTTTCAAAAAATTCTCTCGGGATCATGGTAAAACCGCGATTAAAATGAAGCAATGTGGGCTGCAGCACGTCGCCCCTACCAGTCTTTGCAGGCAGTGAGCTTTCTGTCATAACGTGCACGTCATTGTTATCTGCGCTCCCGACCTTTATCCACTCTCTCTGTTCAAACAGTACTTCTATGTAATTTCTGTTTGTACTTTATACTTTCACCATCATTTTATAATCATCATATTGCATTATATATTAGCCTTTAGTTGCAGTAACTGTAGAGTTCCTTTGTTTGTTGGATTATGTTTGGCATTTTTCATCATTTCTTGGTAATACATAGTTAGGGAGCAGAGTACAGGCTGCTGAAATGAGATTCCTGAGAAGTATGGTCCAGAAAACGAGGAGAGACAGAGTGAGAAATGAAGATATACGGAAAGAACTGGGAGTACAGAAACTAAAGGACAAACTGGAGCAAAACAGTTTGTGATGGTTTGGACATGTCAAACGGATGAATGAAGTAAGGCTACCAAGACGAGCACTGGAACGACGGATGACAGGGAAGAGAGGACGAGGAAGACCAAGAATGCGTTGGATGGACTCGGTGGACAATAGCATTCGAAAACTGAACCTGGATTGGAACACCGTGCCTGAAGAGGAATGGTGGAACGACAGAACAAAGTGGCGTGGAATCATATTTGCCCCCACCCAGTGTCAGCTGGAAAAGGGGAAATTAAGAAGAAGAAGAAGAAGAAGACAGTTATAATGAAAAGTAGACTTTGGTAAAAGAAAATTACCTCTACCAACGTTAATTTTGTTAAGTTAGGCTAGGTCTATTCCATTTATCAGTTTTTTTTAAGTAGATTTGTTTTCTTACGTTAGGAGAATATCCCTTAACCTCACAACAGCACTCAAGCACCTTTGAAGAAGACCGTGTCTGCCGCTAACTTTTACAGCTTCAGAATATTTGAGCTTGAGGGTGATAATTCTTATCTTTAGTTATTTCGCAATCTTCTGAATAAGTTTCAGGTTAATATGTATGAAAAGATTGAGACAGAAAGACTACTTTGGATTCGCATCCATCAGA
This sequence comes from Meconema thalassinum, assembly GCA_946902985.2. Lineage (NCBI taxonomy): Eukaryota > Metazoa > Arthropoda > Insecta > Orthoptera > Tettigoniidae > Meconema > Meconema thalassinum. The sequence continues at coordinate 1,219,018,687 of OX336388.2, forward strand.
AAAAGTTGAGAAGTGAGGAATATGTGCACCTGAAGGACGCAATGATTAAAGCTGCCACCCGTTTGTCAGATATTGGTAAAATGGTCGTCTTGCCGTCTACTTTCACTGGAGGCGCGAGCTATATGCATGAACGCATGCGCCATTTTGGACGTCCTGATTTTTTATAACATTCACCTGCAATCCAAAATGGTCCGAAGTAGTCGAGCACCTGAAACAAGGTCAACAACCTCAAGATAGGCATGATTTGGTAGCGTGGGTATTCCATTTGAAAGTCAGGCACATGATAAGACTTCTTAATAAGGGTAGTATCTTTGGTCCTTCAAGGTGTCATGTATTCCATTGAATGGCAAAAGCGAGGATTACCTCACGTTCAAATACTTCTGTGGCTGGAAGAAAAGCTAAGGCCTGAAGACATCGACAAGGTGATCAGTGCTGAGATTCCTGACCCAAATCTTGACCCTGCTCTCCATGAGATTGTCAAGGCAACCATGATCCACAGTCCATGTGGGGTTCTCAGCAGGAGTTCGTCTTGCAAGGTGGAAGGAGTATGCAACAAGAAGGACCCCAGACCACTCACCAAGGAAACCCAAACCGGGGAAGATGGGTATCCCAAATATCGCAGGCTGCCCACTTCGGAGGATGGGGTTTCTATTATTAAAAAGGGAGTGGAAATTGACAATACAGTAGTTGGGTGGTACCCTATAACCCCGTCCTGTCTCGCACCTTCTCAGCTCATATCAATGTTGAGTACTGCAACTCTGTTAAGTCAATAAAATACATTTGCAAGTATGTTAACAAAGGTTCCGACCAAGTTACTTTTAGCATCAGAGAGTTTGACGAAGTTGCGAGATATGAATCAGGACGTTACATCAGCAGCTCAGAGGCGGCTTGGCGCATATTCTGCTTCCTCATACATGAACGCTATCCTTCGGTCATGCAACTTGCCGTCCACCTCGAGAACGGCCAGCGGGTTTACTTTAATGAAGACTACGTTCATGACCAGTTTAACAGCCCTCCAAACACAACTCTTCTTGCTTTCTTCGAACTATGTCGATCCGATGAATTTGCTTCAGCACTTTTATATTGTGAAGTTCCATCCTATTTCGTTTGGAAAGGTAAGAAGTTCTGTAGAAGGAAACAAGGAAAGCCAGTCCCAGGCCATCCTGGTGTGAAAAAAGATCAGGCCCTTGGCAGAGTTTACACCGTTCACCCTGGTAATGCCGAGTGCTACTACCTCTGCCTCCTTTACATAAAATCCCTGGCCCTCAGTCTTTTACTGACCTCAAAACCATGGCAGGAGTGGTTCAACCAACATTTCAAGCGGCATGCAAAGCACTTGGCTTGCTCGAGGATGATGCACACTGGGACCGCACACTAGAGGAAGCGTCCTCCACCGACTCTCCCCACAAGATACGCAAGCTGTTTGCCATCTTACTGGTGTGTGACAAGTGAGTGATTCCATCATGCTCTGGAAAAAACACAAAGACAGCCTCGCGGAAGATGTGGTGAGAGAGGTTCAGAGGCAGTGTGCTGATGTCAACCTGGTCATGGGTGTTATCTACAACAGGTGTATAGTGCTTCTTTAGGATTTAGTACTGAAAATGTCTGGTCAACAACTGGAACGCTTTGGACTTCCATCGCCTTCTCGAGAACAAGACCTGTCGCTGTTCACCGAGAATATTTCAGTGAACTATCTTACGACACAATTAAGTTGTCCAAAGTGGTTGCTGATAATGTTCCAAAATTGAACAACGAGCAGAGATTGGCCTATGACGAAATAGTTCGAAGTGTTGTTCCGGAATGTGGTCAGCTCTTTTTTCTGGATGCACCAGGCGGAACTGGCAAAACCTTCCTGATTAATCTCCTGCTCAGTACATTTAGAAGTCGACAGAACATAGCCATCGCAGTCGCCTCCTCTGGTATTGCAGCAACCCTACTGGATGGTGGAAGAACAGCACATCCTGCCTTCTTCAAGCTCCCTCAACCTCAGTCACGCTGCATCTGCCCTTTGCAACATCTCTGCAGTTTCCTTTGAAAGTCTGCTACGCCACAACAATTAACAAGGCTCAGGGGCAGAGTTTAAAAGTAGCTGGCGTGGATCTAAGAAGTGACTGTTTCGCACATGGTCAACTGTACGTGGCATGCTCCAGAGTCAGTTCTTCTGGTGGCTTAGTCATTCTGCAGCCTGAGAGAAAGACCAGAAATGTAGCTTACCGAGAAGTGACATTATGGAGTGCTTAGGCGTTAAAAACACTCTCGATAGACATGGCAGTAGGCTAGGGGACCTGCCTTAAATCAAAGCTCCCCATCGTATATTGTACCCGATTTCCAATTTCAACGCTCCATGTTGCCGTCATTATCTTCCACTACAGGAAAAATGTATATAAATAATGTTAAAACGGGATTCCAAATGTTATTGCGGGCGAAGCCGCGGGTAACAGCTAGTTGCTGAAATTTTTGGGTTTGAAATATTTAGTTTTATAGTTTCATATAGTTTGCATATGTTAATTGATCCTGGTCACATATAAAGGTAGCAGGAATTCTTACAATTTGAACTTTCTTGTTCTCTGAATGTTCATATTCACTGAAGGAAAGATGTGAAGTGAAGTTGTAAGAAGTGAGAGCTTGATCATCAAGTTATCAGAATATCAGTCATAAAATGGCAGTATAGTTCAGAGCATTCAGTAGTTTCAAAATGTGATGAATAACTAATTAGATGAGCTTTCATAAGCTTTGGGGCTATTAGGTCAAGTGAAACTAAAAAAAATAAACGACCTTTCAAGACAACTGCTTGTCCATTTATCAAGGTTTGTCAAGAAAGAAGGACATATGAGGCGCCTAGAATCAAAACCCGCCAAATCCATATTTTATGAAAATTGAGATAAGCATTGTTTCTTGTAGCTTATGCTGCGCTGAATTCATTAAAACTATTATTCTGTCACAAAACCCGCTACATCCTACTGTTAAACGAAGTCAAAGTTGAGGCTTAGTTGCAATATCCGCCAAGTCCAAAGACAGTTTCCCCATTTTTGGTTACAAAACCCACCACATCCACATCAGCCAATAGGAGCACCCAGTTCCGCCATCTTACCTTCCATGATGCTTTGCGAAGTGTTTACTCTTTACCTACCAGCATTAGTCAGAGAACGTACCCCAGCCTGACGTGATCTGAATGGTTTATGTTGTTATACTTTCCATAATAATAATTTGTTTTGGATAATTTTGACAAAGAACAAGAGAACAATAACATTTTGGTTCGGGGTGAAGTTTTCCACAGTACTGATATTTGCGAACATAAACGTGTCACGAAACCTCACGTACAGCCAAAAGACATAAACAGGGAGAGTGTCCTTCAGGAACAATAAGTGAAAGATGTTTCTTGACTGCTTTCGAAGCATTTTGGAGAATGATGGAGGAAAAATGAAGAACTGCAGTTTTATTGCAATCTTCAAATTTCAAATTTATTAGGGCTCTTTGGTATCAAAACCTGTCAAATCCAAATCTTAGTAACAAACACGAAGGGAATGATGAAGATTGTGAAACTACTATTGAGGATGAGGCAGAAACAGACATTGTGTAGCTAGAACTTGCTGTAAAGAATGTGATTTAATAAGCGGCTTCGGTGGCGTAGTTGGTAGCATGCTGAGTTTCTATGCCCAAGATAGCGGGTTCAAACCCGGCCGAAGCCGTCGGATTTTTTAAGAGCGTTAAAAATCCCTCAGTATGCCTTCCTTCGGAGGGGAAGTAAAGCCGGTGCTCCCATGTCATAGATTTATGGCATGTTAAAAAACCTTCCACTAATTACACCTGTGTGATGCTAAATTGTATAGGAATGTAAACAATGCTCTTAGGTTTCTACGTTCGTTGCCAAGAGCCGACTGCGGTGTCGTCTAGTGGCTAAGTTCTGAACTAGGCCTAGTAGTCGTTGACGGTGGCCTTTGGCGGCTAAATTAGGAACTATTTGAAAAATTCAAAGTTGCAATCCTTACTTGAATTAAAAAACAGATACATACACTAATACAGCCATCACAATTAACACCGGTTATCAGACAGATTCTACACACATCCTAAGTACACGGGGCTACATGACCACGTTGTCACAGCCCCTAAACTGAGGAATCAACCAACCGTGATTTAATAGTTGAATGACGATAGTTTTGTCTCTCAGAACCTGGACCATATGAATTGAACATGAATTTAATTTGACGTTTTCCTTATTATTAATATTCAGTACTGTACAGTAGACTATTATTACCCTTTCATGAATTGATTGCCGGCGGTGGAGATAGGAAATATTCTTTATGTACTTGTGTCACACGTCAGACTGCTTCGTCAACAGGTACTGTTACGCGAGTAGGATATGACTCAGCTCAAGTACCCTCAGTCATCGTTTAACTGCCATGGTGACATGAGCTCCTGTGACGCTTATCTAACGTTATGCAGCTTGACCTATGTGCAGACTGCACTCTGTCATCGCTGTGTCCTCCGCTTCGCCCCACGGGGCTCATGCTACAATAAACATAAACGCTGGCACAACCACGCTCAGTGGCAATCGAATATTGAATGGGTAATATTAGTTTTATTCTGTTTCTGTTTATTCTTACTAGCCTATAATGTTTGTGCTAATAAAGCACAAAAATGATACGATTTTTTATTTTATAACCTAATTTTAGTTAACTTTCATTCAAAATATTAATTTCTTAGTAAAGCTTACGTAGTTTCTACAATCTCATCACAACTTCAGATTTATTAGGGTTTTTTGGTATCAAAACCTGCCAAATCCAAATCTTAGTAACAAACACCGACAAATCCGAATTATTGCTTTATATTTTTCTAAATAAATTGTTAACTATCCCGGGGATCAGCTTCGTACTTCGTCACTGTTCTTAAAAATAATTAATTCATTTTTTAGTGAAAAAAGTATTTCTTTCTAGGTATTGGTATGTTTGTGGCAGTTTTTGCCACTTTGCCATAAAAGTGAAAGAATGGATTTCGAGGGTTTTGATACTAGGCACCTCATATATACATGGTATAAGATAGGAAGCCATGTCGAAACAAATAGTTACTCCATGATCTCCTGAGACCAAGAAGATGTTGGTAATGAAACTATAGTGGGCAGCCATGATTTACTCAAGGGATAACCATCACCTATATTAAAGTTGTGTGGTTGTTTACTTATTTCAGTCGCCTCCCGAATCATACGAGTTGTGAAATGGTCATTCTGTATGGCATGTTCAGCAACCGCAGACTTCTGATTGGCAAAGACATAAATGCCTAGATGTTCATTGACCCTTGTTGTGATTCTCCTACATGTCTGTCCAATATATACGTAACCACAGGAACATGGAATCTTATATACTCCAGCTCAGTTAAGACCAATTGAATCCTTGACTGATCGCAAGGATTTGTCTATGGTGACATTAGGCTTAAATATGGTTTTGATATTGTGTCTTGTTAGAATATTGCTAAACCTGTCCGTGACAGATTGCATGTATGGCAGATAGGCCAATTTCACAGGAGGAGGATTCTGCGATAATCTGTCTTTCGGTTTAGGATGTATCACTTCATTAATTGTCTCATCGAGTAGCCATTCTGACACCATTGATAGAAAAACAGCCTCTCTTCTTAAAGCTAACTCTATCTCGAGTGCCGTTTCTCGTAGTCTCAAACATCAGGCTTCTACAGTACCCCGTTTATATGGACTTCCTAAGTTGGGATTCCTCTTTGGTCCATTGTTAACGGTATAGATTCTCGTACTTATAATCTGGCCAAATATCTTAGTAATCTTCTCAAATCGTACATAGGTAGCATGGACACCATCAGGAATTAATCGCTTTTTAATGGGATTCTGTCCAGTCTGCATGTATCACCTGATAATATTCCGGTCAGTTTTGATATTGCAGCTATTCACTAAGGTTCCCATCAAGCATACCATAAACTTGTTAGGAGGATTTTCCCTAGAGTTAATCTGTTTCATCTTGTCCTCACTACCACATATTTCAGTTTTCATAGCAAGATCGTTGAACAATTGGATGGTGTTCCCATGGGATCACCATTATTTCCTGTCATCGCTAAATTTTATCTGCAAAACTTTGAGGAACCTTGCCTTCAATCTTGCAACCTCAAGCCTTCCATCTGGCTGAGGTAAATAGATGACACCATTGATAGAAAAACAGCCTCTCTTCTTAAAGCTAGCTCTATCTCGAGTGCCGTTTCTCGTAGTTAGTTAGTTAGTTATTGTTGTTTTAAGGGGCAGAACTACGAGGTCATCTGCCCCTGTGTACATGACACTTTTGTTGTATGGCCCCATGGTGATCACGCGTTATCCATGTTTCAGGATCATTTCAACAAGCAGCATCTGAATATTAGGTTTACTATGGAAACGGAACGTGAAGGTTGCCTGCCTTTTCTGGATCTTGTGGTTTCCAAAACGGCAGCCTGGGACACACCGTCTACCGTAAACCCACTGATACAAATAGTTATCTTCATGGTCCTCTCACCACCATCCTTGTCAGAAACAGGCTACCTTTAACACTCTTGTTAACAGAGCAAGGGCGGTGTGTGAAAAGGATAAGTTAGACGATGAACTTGTGCTCCTGACCGATACTTTTCAGAAGAATGGCTATTCGATGAGACGGATTAATGAAGTGTTGCATCCTAAACCGAAAGACAGATTATCGCAGAATCCTCCTCCTGCGAAATTGGCCTATCTACAATACATGCAATCTGTCACGGACAGGATTAGCAATATTCTAACAAGACACTATCAAAACCATAATTAAGCCTAATGTCACCATAGACAAATCCTTGTGATCAGTCAAAGATTCAGTTGTTCTTACCTGTGCTGGAGTATATAAGATCCCATGTTCCTGTGGTTATGTATATATTGGACAGGCATGCAGGAGAATCACAACAAGGGTCAATGAACATTGTAGGCATTTACGTCTTTGCCAACCAGAGTATTCCTTGAGTAAATCATGGCTGCCCTCTATAGTTTCATTACCATCTTCTTGGTCTCAGGAGGTCATGGAATAACTATTTGTTTCGACATGGCTTCCTATCTTATCCCATTTATCTATGGTGTAACTTATCAGTCCCACTGGGCGACCTATTGTTACGTATCACCCTCTCACTAACTATATATCGGGGTGCGTGGGGGTTAAACACCTGTACAATATAGACAGCAGCAATAAACATTCACACCCTACTATACCGGTGACCGCATAAAATAAAAACACTTGATTTCTGGTAAAATGGACATGTATTCTGATACCAGACAAAATATATATACACTGGGTAGGATCCTCGTCCATACAGACTACCCTAACACTCCCTATCATATATACACAGGCACACTTATGACATACATTGATGAACCCTTGGAAGAATATGATGACTGATACTTTCAGATGTTAAGACTAACTCTACTGATTCTGGGGTTAATGCTCCCAGAGAATCGGTCCTAATTACTTTTGTCGCAGTTTCTAATTGCTTCACACATATGATTTCCTCTTAAAAAATTTAAATACTGTAGATTACTGATTTTCAGAATCCAACGATTTATACTGCTTCGTGGACCTGACTGAATGATAGTGCTCTGAATCTGTTTGGTGGATTATCGCAACTAATTCGCCCCTGGATTGCACAATACTTAGCATATTTTACTAGTATCCGTCGATTAACAAATTTCTCATTATGACCCTCGAATTACAATACACAGACTTAAGTTCTCAATACGTCATGCTTTTCGAGACAGGAAGACTTGGTGACTTATCTGAAATAGGCGACTTATTCCGGAGAGAATAATTCAACCTGCAACTCCGTAGTTGAACTCTGAACACAATATCGTGAGCGTCTGAATTACTGTCCTTCCTCCTTCAACACAGAGATACCAAATCGAATTAACCACTCCCTCACGGAGTCTACTGAAGAACAACTACTCCCTACACGGAGTCACAAAACGGAATAATCTTCACTTGGCCGACAAGCATAAAGTAACCCTCTCATCCACTCCTCAATCCCTTGGTCCACACATCTTAAATCACGGGTACAGCCAATCCAGAACAATATCTCCAAATAAGGACATGTATTTCCCTCCTAATTACATAGATGCCAAACCTACTTCTGCTGACTCGCAGCATGAGTCACCGTTGCACGCGGCCCGCGCGGATAAAACCGTCGCTCACAATACCTACTTCCTGTTCTGTGTCATTAGCTAGGCACTCCAATAAATATTTATACAATGTGATCGAGGGACCAGAGAAACTGGGAAATGCCTTTTGGTCCCCATTTCAATGATGGTGAAATCCTGAAATTCACCTCCCCGTGCTAGAGAGGGCGCGGCTAACGAATGAAGGAACCGAATATCTCCCGGTATAAGGAGATCCCCTATACCTTGCTCCTACACTCTTTCTTTCAAATGTCTTTTTGTTCACTTATAAAACTAACTTACACCGACATTACTCAAGTGTTCCTAACTGCTAACTCACACGGAACTTCCTCACGTGTCCTTCACATTCGCTATTTATCATAATTGACAATTTTGGCATATAGCCTCGTCCATGGCCGGCTCTACGGAAGGCCGCGGCGTTCGACCTTGCAACGCTGCACTTCTCTGAACTGGGATGGCCATAGCAGCCGGTCAGCTGTTGATGCGTTTGCTTCGCCACGAAAACAAATTGAAATAACGAAATAATATTTGTTCTTTTCAACATTAAAGTAAAAGGATTGTCAAGAGTGAGTAGGGCTTACTTGGAGTAACAAAACCAATTTGCTTTCAATATTTATTTGACATTTACAAAATATACAACAGGTTGGCCTCTAACAAAGAATAGCAAGTTTTCTGTTTGCTTTCAATATTTATTTGACATTTACAAAATATACAACAGGTTGGCCTCTAACAAAGAATAGCAAGTTTTCTGTTTGCTTTCAATATTTATTTGACATTTACAAAATATACAACAGGTTGGCCTCTAACAAAGAATAGCAAGTTTTCTGTGATTACTATGGCAAGTTACCCGTTCATTCCTCAACTTCCTGTAATTATTTAACAAAATGTTACTCATTGTTAAGACAATACTTGTGACTATTGTCATAACATTACATCCACAGGTACAAGTTTTCTCGGCAGTTTCTGACAATTCAATATCTGATAAAATACCGAGTAGACTAAGATTTTGAATTACTTGGCGTTGATTGTTACATTTACATTTTAAAAATTGTTCCTCAAACTTATCAGAAATTAGTGCCTGTGTAATTCCAACAACATGTTTACACACTGATAAAATAAAATCTGCAGGAACTGAAAGTCCGCCCCTATTTATTTCATTGAAGTAGCTGTCATTTATCTTTTCTTTATTTCTAAGCAAAGCCAAACATTCTTCACATTTTATTCTTGAACATTGCTTGAACGATATGTAACCACAGGCATATATAAAACCCGACTCATCGAATTGTATGTTTTCAGTGTACTTGTCTTCTAAAATACTGTAAAAGGTATCGTCAACAATAGCTGACGAAAGGCTGCTTGTTGTACTTTCTCCTGAATTTGTATCGGAAGAGGACATTATCATTTCTTTCGAAAAAGTAACTGCTCCATACCTGGCTGAATGAAGGCCAAGTACGCTTTTCAACCTTATTTTCAATTCGGCCTCCATTACCTGAGTAACTGTTATATTATAGTTGCCGCCTGTTAGTTGGCGGTACTGCCCAAACCTGGATTCTAATTGGTCACTCTGAAATTTGCCAGTTAACACATAAGAGGGGTTCACATTCTGTAGAGCATAAATAATAATCTCACATAATACATAGGTTGTTACATACAAAGCGTTGTAAGTTTCATTGGTTAAACAACTCTTTTTTGAGGAATCATTTTCATCGTTCTTTTTCCACGTGGACAACCATTGGAGGAATGCCTTTAGGAAAGCCAACCTTTTGTCTTCGGGATTTTTGAAAGGCATTTGAAGACTATTACGCTTAACAACATGGGTGAGAGGCCGCTTAATATTAACAATGGACCACCACATTAGGATTACTCTGACAAAAAAAAGCAGTACCTTTATAACAATACTTGTTTAGAGCAGAAACTGTAGATTCGTGAAACACGTTTGTAACCAAAGAAACCCTTTGGCGTTCAAGTGAATTTGGATAAACACTTTTAAATGTTAACTTTGGTGCAGACTTAATCAGTAAATCGGATTCCTTTTTGTAGATTGCTCTTATGTCACTAAATGATGCTTGAGTTACCTCTTTAAAATCAGGGTTACAGTCATCTGAACTTAAAACATTTGAAAATGAGTCTAAATCTTCCCATACAGGAATAATAAATGACTTATCAATGCCACATAAATTCAGCCAATTATTTCGTATATTTTTTAATACATGGACACTGTCATATAAAACAAAGGTTTTTAGGGGGTTTCCATCAATATGGAACCAGTAATTACTATCAGAATGTTTGGTTAGTTCTTTGAACATAGCACGATTCACACCATTATTATCAGCTATGATAGACAGACTATTTAGGCCACAATCCTGTATTTGCCTGATAACACCTTTTGCAATAACAGCTAGTTGCAAACCCGTTAATTGTTTCACTGGAACTAATTTAACAACCTCTTTCAAATTTCCAAAAGCAGAACTAACGAGAAAGGCCAGAACTGTCTTAGCTAAATCGACAGATTCATTTGTAGCAACACCAAATAATTGCCCATTTTTAAAATCTAAAGTTTGTTTGACATGTATTTCATCAATCTGTAAATTTACAACCCTTTCTAAATTTGATAAATCTTTCACAATGTGACTCAGAAAGTTACTGTTCTCTTCATCAGCTTTCGGGGATATGGCGAAGGAAGTTGTTAATTTTTGTAAAACTCGGGGATGAGGTAGGGATAAAATATGGTTAAATCTAATTGCGTTATAACACTTTGTAGACTGCATATAAATGAGGAATGCATTTAGAGTTGTAGTGACGTTATATCTAGGTTTCTTTAAAAAAGTAAGTGTAAACTGATCTTGCAGAAACATTAACTTTTTTAACAGAATCTCTGAAGTTTCGTCTCCCTGGTTTTCAAGGTCAGTTTTTAGGTTATCTATTAAACTATTAATCTGGACGACTAGTGAACTTACAGAACTTACAGGTAAGAAAAAGTCGTGGCAAAATTCTATTGCTTGGAACAACTGACTCCACTTACTTAATAATGAATTTCGAAATATTACAGAGCCAGAATGAAGAACAACAGCGTTAGGAATTACGCCTCCATTGATATGAATTTCGACCGTAAAATCATTGTTTATCCTTATACTTGACCTTATTTTAGGTATATTTGACACATCTAATTTATACAAAATACAATAATTTTCACTAGTACTTACAGACCAGTCTGTTTTATGCTCCACCAATTTATTTTGTATATCACAAACAAAGGACTCGAAAGTCGTAATTTTGTTGGCTTCCTCAGCAAGGGTCTTCTCACATTCCTCTGCAGACCTTTTCCGTTCTATTTCTTCTTCTCTTCTTTCTTCTGGAGATTTCCTTTTCTTGGAGGAGCACTTACTCAAATACGATGGTAAGTTTGGGAATACGTTTGGAACCGCACGAGGTAACAATACAGGCTTCTTCCGTGTAAATTCCTTATTATTCCCATCACCATCCTTGTATTTTTCAACATAACTTACGTCTTCAGGAAGAAAGTGTTTAATACATACGAAGGAATATTTCGTAGGTACCCAATTGGCTCGAGGAATAGCACGTTCCCATATGGCTTTCAATTGTGGATTTTTAGGAAACCCAAACACTGTCACAAATCCTTCAGTTTTTATCGATGAACGATAATTAGACTTGCAATTCGGCACAACACAAGTCTTTGGCATTGTTGCTAGCCACTATACAGTAATAATCAATGGTATAATTTCATTTACATAGAGTATTTTGAAGAAAACACGAGCGCGTGACACATTTTCCATGTAACTCAGTGGGCTAGATAGAGCAGACTGGCCATTCACGGCGAGGTTGCCAATTTTCGCTCGCCGCGGCCTTCCGTAGAGCCGGCCATGCCTCGTCGCACTCGCATAATGCATTCGAAATTATGCTCGGCTTTCTGTCACTTGCTAATTGTAGCCTCTTCGTCATTTCTTGAAGTGTGCCAGTGCAATATACCACATTGTAGACTACGTCTTTCTCGGAGGATCTGCCATAACCTTACAAACTAATATAATTCTTAAGGTTAGACACATTATAAGACCCTACAATGGTTCCTTGATGGTCTGTTAGGCTGTACGCACACTCGCCAGTATGCTTGGTCACTCTAAAAGGTCCCCTGAACAACTGTAAAAACTTGGACATTTCTTTGTCAACAGAGGAAGAAGGATATGGCACTCGGAGTAATCCCTGATGACCTCCTAAAAAATCAAACTAAAGATCCGAGCCGCGCTCTTGTCTTTCTCCCACCCTGTGATCATCACCCACATTAAAAATACATCGAGCCATCATACTCACCTATACTTACCAGAGGACTTAGATACTTACCTTCACGTCCCTTGAAATACTTACCAGTACCTTTATTTAGCTCTATGACCCCTAACTCTAACATATGGTTACTTTCATCTTCCACGGCGGCCGCATACCTGAAAGAAATGGCATCTCTGGACGCAGAAAATGGCGAACTATCAACCAGCTCGAATTGATGATTGTATATGTGGGTTAACCCAGGCTTGTCACTAAATACTTCCTTATTCCTCAATAACACTCGAAATAACTCCTCCTTACTCACACCACACAAGTTACTTTTGTCCACGGCTTCCCAAAGTGGATCACCTCGATGTTCCTCTACCGAAATATGGCCTCCAGCTGTACTTCTTCATAAGACTCCCCTTCTGATCTCCCCTCCAAACCCTTAGTAATACACGCACCATTCATCTCCTCAACTAGTTCACACCTCATCCTAATCTCCTGACTCATAATGCCTCTCTCTCTAGACATAAAACTCGGTTATCAATATTCATAACAACCTTATGCTTGTTTAATCTGTCATTACCAAGTACAACTTCGTAAATCAAATCTAACTTCATAGGCAATAATATCTCATCTGTTAACTCACTTTCTTTCTACTATAATTCCTGATTTCCACCTTCTGTTCATCCGGTGTACTAGAAACTCCCTGCTTATTTTCTCCTAACATCACCTTCACCTGCTGCCTCTTCTCATCTAAGCTACTTTTACCTAACGTCACTATCACCTGCTGCCTCATCTCATCTAAGCTACTTTCACCTAACTGTCACTTTCACCTGCTGCTCTCCTCATCTCCTCGACTATCACCTAACATCCCCTTCACCTGCTGTTTACTCTCATCTAAGCTACTATCACCTAACGTCTCCCCTAACTGCTGCTTCTCCACTTGGCTATCATCTAACGTCTCCTCTAACTGCTGTTTCTCCACTCCTTCCACTCTATCTCCTGATTCATACACTCCTTCAGACTTCCTATTTCCTTACTTATAGACTCCTTCATAGACTCTCTATGCTGTTCTATACACTCCTTCATAGACTACCCCCATTCTCCTATCTCTTTACCTAAAGACTCTGTCTGTTTCTTAATAGACTCATTCATAGACTGAAGCATTAGGAGCATTATAGTGGTGCTATCCCCCCCCCATTACCTTTGTTAATGAGTAGACTTCATCCCTTTGGTGAAAGGAAGGAGTCGATTGCGTGTCGACTGTTTTTTGTTGCGACCCGCACTCGCGGGAGTGTGTAGTCATTTTTTTAAATTGCTAAACTTACGACAGAAAGTAAGGACACAAAATAAAGGTTTTAGCAATCGGTAAACGCAACAGCATTTTGTTCAAGTAAAAAATACATACAATAACATTGGCGCCCAACGGCACGGCCTTCGAAAACCGGAGATAGTCAGAAATAACATCGGCAACGAGTAGTGTAAGAAGAATAGGGTTAAGTGTGGAAAATTAGTTTATCAAGCTAAAAATTGGTGGAGAGGTTCCTTGTATATTTTGGATCAAAATACTAAAAGTCCCAAAAAATCCCTCGTGGGGAACATGCCACCATCTTGGAAAAGTGGCCCCCATCATGGATTTCCTATCCAGCATCGCATTGAACATCATAACTCAGTACCTAAGGGTGATGGGGACATGCGGTTTGGTCAGGATAACTTACCAGAATACAGGCTATCATTTTGACACTACTTAACCTAGATAACAATCGAAATAGTCAGTGGCGTTTTCTCCAATACCACGGGGTAAGCACCGCTTACCTAGCTTATTCTCATAAAAATGAAGTTTATATTATGACTCTCTAAAGCGCGACGAACAGCAAAATCGCCGCTTTGAATGAAGTTCCTCGTTCTTTACCCCAGTTCTTCACGATCACCCACCACTAATTTGTAGAGAAAGAGCGCGGCCGGTTGCTATGACAACTGCTTGTTTACATCTAGGAGCCTTCCGGCCCGGAACACCACTATGGCCGATGGAGTGGTACACTAAGAACATCAGGTCGTCCTTGATTGGCTAAGACAGGGGGTGTGGCTATGGAACGCCACAGGGCTGTCGTCAAAACAAGTCAAAGCTGGTTGCAGGGTCTGCTTCGATTTGGACAGCTTACCGAGCTTGCCCTCGTGAGCATGGAACACCAGCACTGCGCGCTTCCCTAGTCCCCACCCTCCATCGCGCGGAGAAAGTTTCTGACCATCAGACCCCACCTTCTGCAATTCTGCTTCGTCCGGTATACTCACAACTGTATGTTTTTGAGTGCAATTAGCCAAATTTAGTATACGGTACCGTAACTAGATATTATTGTGTTTTAGTGTATAGTTGAACAAATTACCGTACGTCGTAAATTATCATGTTTAGCGAGTAGTAGCCTACGTTAATATCCTTTTAGTTTGTACTTTTTGGTACATGGATATTTCAAAATTGAGACTGCACAACAGGGATGGCAAATACATATTCACTTCACTTCTAATATTTCTATTTCTCGTCGGAGAAATCGCTTGCTTCTAAGAAATGATCTCTATAATTTAGTGAATGCTTTCCTTTGAAATGCATATATTTCAAATTATTATATTTGAATCATGTTTTACGTAATATTTTTTTTCTTCCTCAATGGCAACTTCTTTTCTAATGCAATAAGAAACAACTATTTTTTAAATAATGTGATATGTCTTTAAAATATTATTCAAATTATACGGATGTACATTTAAAATGATCTATCCTTTACACCTACTCATTGAAAATAGGCCTAATTTGAATGATATTCAGAGCAACTTTTCGGGTTGTTGGGCTACTCTGAAGATACCTACGCTGGCCGTGAAAGCCTACGTCAGTATAATTTGAGGAATATCTGCAAAGAAATATTAACCGAACATGCAATACAATGTCATAGGGTTATCCATTACCGGTACTAGTAGCATGTTTATTATTTTAATGTTCACTTAGGTCCCATAATAGAAAATAATAATGTTATTGTTTTTACGTCCCTGTTAACTACTGCACCGCCCTATTGAAATAAACATATTCTTGGCGTGCCTCCTAGCTGCATCACTGGAACCAACTAGAAAAGAAAGGAGTACGCAGTGGAAATAGATGTTAATTTCTGACCTGTGCTGGGCCCGTACTTGCAGGCCAGATGTGCCGAGCGACTCCAGACTCCGTGAAGGTGGTCCCACGACGAGTGGTAGGAATACCCTCCTGGTGCTAGAAAGCTAGAATAAGTTAGGCCTAGGTTTGAAGAGAGAGAGAGAGCAGCCCGATCGCCAAACACTACTAAATAAGACACATGGGTAAAGAAATGGAAATTTAATGAATTGAAACCGAACACACAAAGAAACGCGGCCAGAAAAACACACACAAAAAAGAATACCCTTCACCTAGGGGTCAAATAAAGTCACTTTCAAACGGGGAAGATAAATATAAATAACAATAAATAACTTACGATAGTAAATAACGTTAACAAATTAAATTCATACCTGTGCTCACTTCGGTGAAAACGATGTAAAAAGGGAGGAAGTAAAAGATCAAGAGGCAATCGAGCCGGTCGCTGGTCAACAACAATCACTTCTCTGCCTAGAGATGGATGGTTGTCATGACGACCACAAATAACAAGCATAGCAAAGATAAAACAAGAGGCTGTGTGCGTGTCGCAGAGGCTGTGGCGAGCAATGGGGATGCGATCGAGCTGGCAGTCCCCAGAGAAAAGAAAAGCAAAACCAAAGATACTATAAGAAGAAACAAATGACGTCAGGTGTCCGTGAAATATATCAAGATACATACACGCAGTCAAACACACAAAATGCCAGCCGACGATGCAGAAATAAAACTCAAAGCAACTCATGCTTGTAGGTAGTCTAGCAAAACATGCTAAACCTATATGGTCCCCAACTTACGTTCCGAGTTCGAGCTGAATACGGTAAGGCCTACTTAAAGTTACCGCCGTGATTCAGTTGCCCGAAGCATGGAATGAAGGGAAAACATAAGGGCTAAAATATATGGTGTCATGCCTCGTGTTGGGAGAATGGTCGAAACGCCAACGTCCACAAACAACGGGAGACCCATTCGAAGATATGCCCAAATCAAAACAACTTCAATGCACCTGGCAGCAAGAAAAACATACACTCACAAAATCACTCCCAGATATATTTCACGGCACAAATAAAAGGTTAAACGAAGATTCAAACAAAATAAAACAGGAGACCGCCATTTCGATTGGTTCCACAGCAAATCCAAGCACACGACGAAGATCAAAAACAAAGGTTAAATTTAGGAAATGAGCATAGTGGACACAAGGTTAGATGTATTACTTACATGAGTAAATGGAAGGCTTCGGCATAATGACAATGTTAAATAAAAAGGAAAACATTACATTTTAAATAATAAGGCGGAGAGCCTCAAGGCACGTCCGGACAGAAAGTATCTCACATGGCGTCTGAGTCTACCGGGACGGCCGCCAAAGAAAATAAAGAAATGAGAGATGTTAAACATGGCTCACTACTGAGGCTTTTAGAGACACTGGGGTGCCGGAATTTTGCCCCGAAGGGAATCTTTAACGTGCCAGTAAATCTACTTACACGCCTCCTTCGCATTTACGTACCCTCAAATGGCAACTGACTGCGCCGAGATTCCATCCCGCTATCTTGAGCTCAGCCGGCGAGAACGGTGCCGCTGAGCCACGCAGCCAGTCATAATAGAACATTTAGCTCCTTAGACCAAGAAATGCGAACAACAAAAGCACAAACTGCCACACTGTTCAATCTTCAAATGACACACGATCAGAAAAGCTCGCCAACCCTGCTGAATAATTTACTCCGCCCTTAATACAGCTACATGGATTGGCATGCCTGAAATTGGAAAGGGAATAATGACCTTTGCTGTATTACAATTTCTTCATTTTTTAAAATGTGAAGGTCTCATAATTATGTGTGTACGGTTGAGTAGTTGTTGCTACTTCAGAGATCAACCTCTACATTGACAAGGGCGTCCCTAGAACCAAGTGCTAAAGTTGCTCTATGGTGTAAGCAAATACTTTCAGTCTTCTTCACAGCTTACCCTCGAAAAAATTCCACGCCACGCCACTGGAAATAGTTATTATAAATCACTTAAACAAACTCTCATAGGGTAGCGTTAAAAGCCAACTTGATGTTCAGTGTCGATTTTTCACCTTTTACAGTCATGGGATTGAAAAAAAGTACCGAAATAAATGTTGTTAAGCACATCAAAACGCACAAAAGTATGTAATCAGCACTTTCGTAAACCAAAAATTACGGGTGTTAGAAGTTGTCAAACATTCGCATGCAACTCGAGGAGCGGCGCGCCGAGTGGGGGGGGGGGGAGGGCTTCACAAAGCCGGTGCAACTGGTGATGTAAACATATTCTGTAGGCGCAACTATGCCCCTTTTTTAATGATAAATAAAAATTTGACACTTTTATATGGAAGGATAGCATCTTATAACCCAATGAAAAATCCACAGCCTGCTTCCAGTCTCCGACCGGGTCAGGAATGGAATGAATGAAGCCCCTATCTAGCGGCGAGGATATGAACTGTGCCGGCTGCCGAGGCCTGACGCACTCCTCTGGGGCAATGATTAAATGAATGACAGATGAAATGAAATGATAGTGGAGAGTGTTGCTGAAATGAAATTTTGACAGGGAAAACCGGAGTACCCGGAGAAAAACCTGTCTGCCTCCGTTTTGTCCAGTACAGATCTCACATGGAGTGACCGGGATTTGAACCACGGACCCAGCGGTGAGAGGCCGGCGTGCTGCCGCCTAAGCCACGGAGGCTTCCCATCTTATAACCCAATAAATAATGAAAAGCAATAATTAATTTGTTAATACAGTAACTTTGCGTTTTAAAACTGTCTTTCTTAGCTATGTATATTATATGTATATAGAAAAGGAAAGATAAACGTTCCTATTAGAAAGTAAATTAAGCAGCTATTTGCTTATTTGCTATCTTATACCACACCATTAACACACTAACGTCTAAACACATTACAATTTCTTTTGTACAAACACGACCAACACGGAAAAGAGGAGATTCTGCTGCCACGGGATGCTGTAGTGCGGTGTGCTTGTAAAGGAATAAGGCCAACTATTAATTATATCGTACGCGTTTAATATTGGTCATGTGTTGGTAAAAAAAAAAAAAGTGGCACTTGCCTTAATCTTGACGCTTTTTCTTTGGTAAGGTTGAACTTTCAGAAGAGTCGACTCTGCGGCGAAGAGGTGGCGAGGATCTGCATGGCAATTCTTCGGGGTTGTCCTCCTGTTCCTCACTCGCCATATCGTCAGAGTATCTGGCTCTGGCTTGTTAGAACAACCATCACCAGTGAAATTGCTGCATCTTGCTGAACAGGAGACATTGTCTTCGGCAACCGGAAGATCTGCTGCCGCATCCTGTCTTGCACTCACAGCTGATGAGGTTTAGGAGGAAGTCTGGTGCGGGAGGAGATTCTGTTCTTCTTCCGTCCCCACTCTGTAGGTGGAAGAGAGATTCCGCGCCATTCCTGCACTTGGAGGTAAACTCTTAGGCTATGCTGTCGAGATGCTGCTGATGTTGGTGGAAGACTTGAGAGGTCGAAGTCTGCATGGAGACGTTGTTTGGCAATGGTCTTAAGGTACTGACTATACCTTGCCTTGATTAGGCTATCTGTAGTTGTACCTCCGTATAACGCTACGAAGAATTCTTCCCCTGCCTTCACGATCTCTTCCACTGCAGCGTCAGCGCTGTTAAAACAGCAACTCTTTGGCGAAGACTTGGGTTATTGTTTAAAGTCTTGAACGCGTGTACTTTCCCCTTCCTATAGGGAGCTGAAGGTGTGTCGCAACCGGACATGGCATGGAGGAAGAAAAGATTGTCGGTCATGTCCCCAAGAGCCTTCTGCAATTCCGTAGAGCCAAAGAGTTTCTTCGGATGGGCTTTTGATGGTGGCACCAGCATATAGATGTTTCTATCACGTTCTGCAAGGCTCGAAAGAAGTACCAACAAATCGGAATCATCTCCAACAATTGCCACATGACCTCCCTTCTCTGCTTCCTTGATCGCTGTTGTCACGATGAGACGATCAGCATCAGACTTGGCATGAATAGCTGGAATCCCCTTTTCTTCGAAACAATGACCTAAAAGTGCGACAAATCTTGATTTCTTTGAAGTGTTGGCTAGGAACTGATGCTGCGACGAGACCATTTGCACTTCCAAATCCACCAAAACTTCAGAAGATGATGTCTTGGCACTTCGTCTCATGTGCTCCACGTCTTTCGTGATACTTTCAGAATAACCGTCGAACACTACAATAGCTTTCCCTTGATAGTTTGAGTTGATTTAGGAAATGTAGTTCTTACAAACATCATCGAAGGTTCCCGATTTCGGCCATACCACCCACTGCAGGAGATCTCCACCATCAAACACGTAGGTAACGTCTTCAGGAAGACAGGTCATTGATGCACACAACTTCTCTATCGCTGTCCGTAAAGTTCATTTTGTACCTTTTCTGTTCGTGAAGCATCGAACAGTGTTGGCGGCAATAAAGCCAACTCGTATTCAAAGCAAGATTCAAGGTCCTCTTCATTGCGAGCGACACACGCAATCCGATGAAACAGCTGGTTCGGATTTACAGGTACGGTCTTACCTCGGACAACAATGACATTGCTCATTGCTGCAAGAGTGACAACTTTGTCCTTTCGTTGGAGTTTAACTTTGGCGAACGATTTCCCTTCCAGTTTCTTCAAAGTCACGGTTCCTATCTCCCAAGCTGAGTCGCAGGTCACCGTTTCGTCACCTTTAACACCGGTTGATACGGACAACAAAATATCTTGAGATTTGTTGAAAGGAGAATGTATACATAGCCATTCCGTGAAATTTTCGCGATGCTTGAAGTCTCGCCTTTGGCAAGCTTGCCCAAGTTCCACGTGTTGTTGGGACGTGCTCGTGTTCACACCAGCAAACGATTCCAAAGCTTCCACCATCTTCATTGAAGCTGGCATTGCATGTATCCAGCGTGCAAGCATAGCATCAGATATACCATGCCCTCAAGTCAACCCTCCTGTTGTCTTAAAATTCTTCATCAGGACTTGTTCGATGGTCATATCAGACCAAATTCCACTCCAGAATTTTGATGAACTACGCACGGTAGAGAATCCTCTTTCCACTAACTTCTCGAAATCTCTAGTTGCCATGGTCATCTCCAGGTTCGCCATTTGCTGGAGATAGACGTGGGCAGACTTCGCATAGTTCATATGCCCACCAGCGTGCAGGAAATGCAGCATCTTCTGAACACAATGCAAATGCAGTTATTGTTTTGTTTTAATTATTATTATTATTATTTATTAGGTTATAAGATGTTATCCTTCTATATAAGTGTCAACATTTTACTTATCATTAAAAAAGGGGCATAGTTGCGCCTACAGAATATGTTTACATCACCAGTTGCACCGGCTTTGTGAATCCCCTCCTCGGCGCCGCTACTAGAGTTGTATGCGCATGTTTGACAACTTCTCACACCCGTAAGTTTTGGTTTACAAAAGTGCCAATTACATATTTTTGTGCATTGTGATGTGCTTAACAACATTTATTTCGGTACTTTTTTCAATCCCATTACTGTAAAAAGTGAAAAATCGACATTGAACATCAAGATGGCTTTTAACACTACCCTATGAGAGTTTAAGTGATTTATAATAACTATTTCGATTGTTATCTAGGTCAAGTAGTGTCAAAATGATACCCTGCATTCCGGTAAGTTATCCTGACCAAACCGCATGTCCCTATCACCCTTAGGTACCGAGTTATGACTTTCAATGTCATGCTGGATACGAAATCCATGATGGCGGCATGTTCCCCATGATGGATTTTTTGGAACTTTTAGTATTTTGATCCAGGCTGTTCAAGGAACCTCTCCACCAATTTTTAGCTTGGTAAACTAATTTTCCTCGCTTTGCCCAAATTCTGTCTAATATTCCTGCACTAGAGCCGATATTACGGCAATCGGCAAGACAGCAATACGCTTCACGGAGACGAACGCCATATACGGCAATTGAAAATGACGTGTCTCAGGAAACTGAACATGCTCAAGTTTCTTAGTGGCACTACGTGGGGGGCCGACCGTGTGGTGCTGTTACGGTTCTACCATGCCCTCGTCCTGTCCCGGCTAGACTATGGTTCTGCGGCATACGGTTCAGCAAGGCCGGCAACCTTGAAAATGCTGGACAGTATCCACCATAGTGGCGTTAGGCTGGCTACCGGTGCCTTCCGGACCAGCCTGATACCCAGCCTATTCGCCGAATCGGGTGTTCCACCTTTAAATTATAGACGCCAGCTTATGCTTTTAGCATATGCTGCCAGCTTATGCTTTTAGCATATGCTGCCAATGTGCGTCAAATGCCGCATCACCCGACCTATCAAGCTCTCTTCGGTACCCAAAATCACCTGGGGTACGCCAACCGGCCTCGTGCCACTCGGCCTGTTGGTATTAGACTTGATAGCTCGTGTGCTGAAATAGGAGTGGCTGTAGGTCCCTGTATGATCCGGACATCTAGCGAGGTGCCTCCGTGGCAAGTCCTGCGTCCGGAAATTCGGTTAGATCTTCACCGAGGTCCTAAGGTGAACACCGGAGGCAGTTCCACAGCATTGTTCACGAATTTCCGGATGCTGGCATTCTCTACACGGATGGTTCGAAGGTGGACAAGAAAGTGAGTTGTGCTTATGTTATTGATGGTGCAAATACCAAGATCTCTTTGCCTGAGGCCTGTAGTGTGTTTACTGCGGAGCTCGTTGCCATCTATGAAGCTCTGCAGTTTGCACTACAGGATGCACGAATCCGCTTTCTCGTGTGTGCCGACTCTTTGAGTTCATTGCAGTCAATTGCTACATGTTTCCCGCAACACCCCCTATTGCAGCGAATCCACGACCTACTAGCCTGGCTGTGCCAAGCTGATACTCGAATCACCTTTCTGTGGCTTCCAAGCCACATGGGAATTGCAGGAAATGAGTTGGCTGATCAAGCTGCAAAAGAGGCGATATCACTACCACCTCGACCAATGGAGGTACCCGCTAGAGATATTCGCTCTCAGTTACGCCTTCAAGTTCTGGCTTTTTGGGAGAGTCAGTGGCTAGCTGACCCACTGCCCAGTAAACTGAGAGCGATCAAGGGAACTACTCGCGTGTGGCGGAGCTCCTTCCGGGCCCGGGGAGAGTCCGTCATTTTGTGTAGGCTAAGGATAGGTCATACAAGATCCACCCACTCGTACCTAATGAGAAGGGAAGACCCCGTACTTTGTACCTGTGGAGCCGTTTCCACCGTGGCCCACATTTTCACAGAGTGTGTGGATCTTGCAGACTTACGAAGAAACCTTGGTTTGCAGATGACACTCAAACTTATATTAGCCGATGACGCGGTGGCTGCTGATCGCGTTATCCGCTTTATAAGTGAGAGTGGGTTAGGGCCAGAAATCTAAATTTTCCAGTGAACATTGACTCAACGACTTGTTCGTTTTTGAATGATAATGTTTTGTTTTTCCGTAAATTTTGTTTATTTTTATAATTTTTATTTAATTTTTTGTTTTTGTTTTATTAATTTTTGGTCTTTTTAAATTTAGATGTCCACTTCAAAATTTTAAATTCAATTCAAAATTTGTATTGTTTAATCTGTGTTAAGAGGGGCAGATGACCTCGTAGTTCTGCCCCTTAAAACAACAATAACTAACTAATAGGGTGCCCAGAATAACAGAAATATAAGTAGAATGTTACTATAACTTGACCATTCCCAAAAGCAGAGGTAGATATATTTAAAAGGAGAGAAAAAAATAATAATAATAATATGAGCTTTCAAAAGCTAACTACCTAAAGACTACATTTTCATTAACCAATCAAAACAGAATAGAATTAAATAATAAAATTAATACTTTTACCTCAATACATTCCTGGGGCACAACAAAATTATTTTAAAACACCAATAGATAAAAAGAATTATACTAATTCACTTATGAACATGGCTGCCATCTTCCAACCTGACCACCTTGACACATACAGTATATCCAATTTTCTTCGTATCTACTTAGAAGATTCCAAAATCGCATAGCTCAGATGGATGCCAAATCTAGGCTCTTCAGTTTCTTGTTGATAACATTCTACAAATCCAAGTCATGTCTGTCTTGTTCCAATATAATCACAAGGGTCACTTTTATTTTAAACATGGCAGCAAAACAGAAGACAGTTCATTTTACGCATGGCCCTCAATAACTAGCTAGGTCAATCTCAATTAATGCCTCCAAAACGACAATGCATATATTAATAATTTGGCGCACTATCCTCAATAAACTTGTTTTGGCGGTTTATAAGATAATATTTCATTTGTCTTATAAGTAATCATCCTGTAGAAACTCTTCCTTTTTAAACTTTTAGAAGATATCCAAAGAATAGGATGCATACGGACTGCACTCAGACGGCAATGTCTTTAAACATATTCATGAAGTTACTGAAGACTGGTGCCCTCTGTGACCCAGCGGACAAACCACTAGAACAAGAGCGCGCACCTTAAATAAAGTATTAGCTTCCACTCAGTAATTGAAGTAGGAATTTTGTGTATTGAGACAGACTGTGTACGTTGCAGATGGAAGAAAAATTCACTTCTTCAGTGCCTACGCTTCACAAACCGGCCTGAGCGCAGAAACTAAAGATGCCTTCTGGGCTCTGATTGATGAGAAGACTTCTGCTGAAGTGCCACCTGAAGACTACCTCATCGTTGCTGGCGATGTGAATGGTAATGTTGGACAAAGGAAAGAAGGCCACGCAGCCCATGGTGGACATGGATATGGAGAGAAAAATGATGATGACCAACGAATCCTTGACTTCGCAGAAACCCACGATTTGGTAATTACAAACACTTGGTTCAAGAAACGTGATACCCACCTAATCACATTCCACAGTGCCTCAAATGCAACCCAGATTGACTATGTCCTTGTCAGACAGCGGAATCTTCAAGATGTGTTAGATACGAAAGTTATTCCATATGAAACTGTTGCCACACAACATCGACCAGTCATCTGTAAACTGCGGATAAATCCTCCAAGAACCGGATACTTAGTCAGAAATGGACCAAAAAGAATCAAATGGTGGCGATTCAAGGAGAACGAGGCCAATGTTCTTGCAAAAATCACAGTACCTCCAGTCACCACAGTTGAAGAGAGCTGGACTCGATTGAAAGATGCTACTCATGAAGCTGCTTGTTCAGTGCTCGGATCAATGAAACCAGGTCGAAAAAGGATAGATAAATCTGCGTGGCTTTGGAATGATGCCGTTCAAGAGGCAGTACGCATGAAGAAACAACTATACCATGAGTTCCTCGAAGATAAAACACCATCTCGTTGGAATGCCTATAAAGCTGCCCGTAGTGAGGCGAAGAAGGTAGTTGCTGCAACAAAAGCAGATCGGTACGCTGACCTCTACGCAAAACTTGACACTCATGAAGGCGAACGTGACATTTACCGTCTGGTCAAATCAAGGCACCGCAAAACGGAAGACATCCAACGCTTTTATGGCATCAATAACTAAACAGGTGAACTGCTGGTCGACTGGGAGAAGGCGAGAGAACGCTGGCGGGACCTACTTCGAGAAAATGTCGACCGAGGAATTTCCCCATCCACAAATTCCACCCACCTCTACTGTTGAAGGACCAATAAAGGAATTCGAGATCGCTGAAGTTGCGGCTGTTCTGAAAGAGATGTTACTGCGGAAAGCCACCGGGCCTGATGATATTCCAGCCGAGTTTTGGCGCTCTTAACAATGGGATGCAGCAAGATGGTTAACGCAGATCTTCAACCATATCATCAAAGAAGGTCGGATGCCAACAGACTGGCAGCGGAGCATCACTGTCCCAATCTTCAAGGAGAAAGGAAGCCCTGCTGAGTGTTCAAACTATCGCCCAATCAGACTTCTGAGCCACGCGATGAAGATCTTCGAACGCATTCTCTACAAAAGGATTCGCAAGATAGCAAAACTCACAAAGAACCAAGCTGGGTTTGTGAAAAACTGCGGTACAATGGATGCAATCTATGCAGCACGGTTGCTGGTCGAGAAGCATCGTGAAAAGAATAAGCCACTGCATCTCGCTTTTCTAGACCTGGAGAAAGCCTTCGATCGGGTGCCTCATGATGTAATCTGGTTGGCGCTCAGAGAGCACGGAATTCCAGAATATCTTGTTAACTGGGTGCAGCTTCTCTACAAAGAACCGACGAGTTATGTTCAAGCTGCTGCAGGAGCAACCAATGATTTCAACATCATGGTAGGGGTCCACCAGGGCTCTGCCTTGTTGCATCTGCTGTTCATTCTTGAAATGGATACTGTCACATCAGACCTGCACAAGCCAATCCCATGGACGCTTCTGTATGCTGATGATGTCATATTAGCTGCAAACAGCAAACTTGAACTCCAGCACCAAACACAAATGTGGAGTGACCGAATAGCTGAATATGGCCTGCGACTCAATAAAAGGAAGACGGAGTATATGACTTTAGATCCCCAAGAAGTTGGGACCATCAGCGTTGACGGAGAAGATCTCCCTCGTGTAACAAAATTCAAATATCTTGGATCTACTGTCTCTGACTATGGAAGAATCATTGACGAGGTGAACGCAAGGACGCAGGCGTCTTGGTTGAAATGGCGTGCGACGACAAGGGTCACCTGTGACCGCCGGATGAAAGACCACCTTAAATCCAAGATCTACCACACTGTTATCCGTCCAGTCGCACTGTATGGTACCCAGTGTTGGCCCACTACAAAAGAGGTGGAACGTCGGCTAAGCATCATGGAGACAAGGATGCTTAGGTGGACAGGCGGCGTCACTAGAATGGATCTTGTTACCAATTTTGATATACGGAAACGTTTCGGAGTGGCGCCGATCCATCAGAAAATGCGGGAAGGCCGTTTAAGTTGGTTTGGCCACGTGCTGCATGCAGAAGAAGTCACAATAGCTAAGTCAGCATATACCCTGGAAGTCACGGGAATGAGGCCCAAGGGACGACCAAGGCAGAAGTGGGTTGATACGATCCATAATGACCTGAAGACTACACATCTACACCCAGATATGGCTTAAGACCGAAACTAATGGAGACAACAAATCCTCACAGCAGACTCTGCCACCAGGCGGGACAAATGCTAGGAAGAAGAAGTAATGACATTATTAAGTTTGTTGAAATATGTGTGAAATTATTATAAATAGCAATGGCTTACTCCTAAAATGCTCTTTATGTTTGAAAATCAGGCATAATATAGCAGTCACCTGAAATAAAATCAATAATCAATTCATGGTAATGGCTGTCATTGTGTAGAATAGGTGTAGTTTGGACTCCCTAGCATTAAAGGTGGTGTGTTGTCGGACGATGTCATGGTAATTAAAGTTGCCTTTCATCTTCCAAGATCGACGTCCTATTAATTCATGGAACCCCATCATCTACGAGTGGATTGTATGACGTATTTGAGTCTTCTAATCCTGGCATCCATCTATGTTCATAAGTTTTCCCTGATTTCGTTTAAGCCTTCATCATGTTGAATGAGTATATGTTCTCGAATGTTCCCATGTTGATCCAAGATTATGTGAAATTAGCTTGTCGAAAAATCTTGATCCCCAAAAAATCATCTGAGTGTCCGCCACTGCTGGCACAATGTTCCACATATTACTAGTCTTCGTGTCTTGCATTACTTTTACTGTAGTGTTCATAGAATTTTATTCCGCTCAGAAGTATGTTCAGTTGAAACGTACAATCTTGTTTACTAAGTAGCTTACAACTGCGCATGATATTTCCATGTGGAGCTGTGCTGTGCAGTTAGCCTTGAGAGTTGCTGTCACCGAGAAAAATGTTCCCATTTAATGCGGTCCGCAATCTGTTTAACAAGTCCATTGTGGTGTGGTGAGATTTCAATATCCACTTTCAAATATTGTGAAGTCTATCTACATCAGCCTCTCCTATACATTCACACACTCGCACTGAATTGACATCACCTGTAGGTCGAGTACTAGGATTTTACCGTTCTGCCATCTGGTGTCGAACTTATAATCACTACGTTCAACTCAATTTCACTCGCGGACTTAACTATCACGTCCGTTCCGTATTTGAAATCAGAACATCGGCCAGTCAGGTATGATACTGACTGCAGACAATATGCGAATGAATTCAACTTTCACGTCCGTGATTGTAATCTATATATCGGCCAGTCAGGTTTGATCCTGTACTGTAGACACTCGGAGGCCCCGGGTTCGATCCCCGGCTCCGTCAGGGATTTTAAAACTGACGTGAGGGTTGGAACAGGGTGCACTCAGCCTCTTGAGGACAATTGAGTAGCTGTCTTGACAGTGAGACAGCGCCCCGATCACAAATACCAAGATTAACGGCCGTGGGGACCCGACGCGCTGATCACGCGTCACCCCAATATCTGCAGGTCAAATGGCTGGGCAGCGGTCGCTTGGTCGGCCTTAGCCCGTCATGGGCTGTATAGTGCCGGGTTGACTTTTTTTTTACTGTAGACACTATGCGAATAAATTCAAGTCAGACACGACTCCGTATCACAAATTGTCTACTCGTCACATGGGTGGAAAAGGGTAGGGGTAATCATCCCCCTATTGTCGTCAAAATGAGAAGCTTCACATTAGATTGATAAGAAATACTCGGCTTTCTGCTACAATTATTAACAGTTTGTCAATTGATATCTTCTGTTATCTTTGTTTGACAATAATAAGTAACGAAGATTCATTAAAAGATGTTCTAATTAATTATGATCAGTAAGATATCATAAAAATGGAGTTTCATGCCGGACATACAAAATAAATTAAATTACTGGGTTCGGAGACTCGCTCTTAGGCTCTCAACGTATATCGGCCAGCGATCCTTCGTTTCCTTCTAGATCATGGCTGGGATAGGTGAGTCACATGATTGGATTTCGGTCACAATACGCAGAACATACCAATGCGAAAATACACAATAAATTCTCGGCAGTAGCTAACGACATGGACGAAGAAAAGCACAACTTCAATTCTATAGATTAAGATATGACAATTCTACACAAACAAAGTAAGGCCAAACTGATGAACATATTAGAGAATATGGAAATACATGTCACCCAAAAAATAGAACCAATAATAAAGCTAAACTACCTAATATACCCAGACAATGTATTGTTTAATACGGTGGCGAAGATGAGAGACATTTCCAGAATGAAACGCGCTGACACGTCATACCTCCCCTCAATCACACCGCTCCCACTGTGCCACAAGCTAAAAGCGGGTAAGCTGAATTTTCAGCCAGTCGCCCACACGCAGGCTCACAGGTCGGACCATCTCCTCGCTCAAGTAAGTAGGAAGAACGTACGCATGATTCATTCGCACGTTCTTGTCCACAAACTTACCCAGGTTTATTCTTGCAGAACAGCAACTAGGAGCACCGAAATCAAAGGGGGGAAAATGGAACAGCGCAACTAATATCGTCATAACGTTTTATTATGTTTCTAAAAAACTTTTAAAAATTCTATTCATCCATCATTCAGTGTCATTTTCATCTCCATATATTGTATGCTTTTTAATAGGTTTTCTTTTTCTTTATACGGCATTTTAATGACAATCACCCAAATGGTGAAATTAACAAAGTAAGTAGTGATGTAAAGTGGAAGACATTTTGTGCTAATAGGTTATGAACATTCCCGAATGGGAATATGATGTTATTTCCGTTTGATCAGATAAATTATCAATTAATATGATAAAATTGGTCCGGCTAGATCAAACATAAAAATTGTTAATATTCAACAAGGGAAAATGTTTATAAAAGATATTTATATCAAAGCCAGCCAACCAGGCATATATAGAAGCCTACAAATTCAGAAAAATCAAAGTCAAAGTAAACAGCATTGGTAAAGACATGAAAAATGAAAATCCACAGCCTGCTGCCAGTCTCCGACCGGGTCAGGAATGGAATGAATGAAGCCCCCATCTAGCGGCGAGGATATGAACTGTGCCGGCTGCCGAGGCCTGACGCACTCCTCCGGGGCAATGATTAAATGAATGACAGATGAAATGATAATGGAGAGTGTTGTTGGAATGATATTTTGACAGGGAAAACCGGAGTACCCGGAGAAAAACCTGTCTGCCTCCGTTTTGTCCAGCACAGATCTCACATGGAGTGACCGGGATTTGAACCACGGACCCAGCGGTGAGAGGCTGGCGTGCTGCCGCCTAAGCCACGAAGGCTTCTGCATTGGTAAAGACATAAAATTTCTAAAAAATTTTATAAATAAAAAAACTCATTCCTAACCACATCAGAAAATATCAAAAGAAAGTTTGTTGCACTTCACATGAAAAGAAAACTCAAAAAATCATCAACGAAACCATCCTCTGAAGGGAGATAAACTTCTTGTACAAAAAGAAAAAAATTATAAATAGACAACTGTACAAACACCATTTAAAAGCAGCCAACAGATTAACTAAAATGGGGTGGGACCATTTCCAAAAAGAAAAAAATAGTGTAAAATGGTATTTTTAATGGATAAGAAGCGAAAAACGTTACGACAAGAAAACTGATATTTTAGAAGCCAGACATCATCAAATGGACAATAATACCACTATACAACATTCTACACCTACAGATCATAAATTTCAAGATCCGATCATTAACTTAACTAAAGTGGAACTCACAGCTGAAGAATGTTCAATATTAGGAAACGGACCGAAACATAATTGGAATGAAGAAATAAACGAACGTACCATCACTAACACAATAGCAGAAGTCGAATTAGCTATTTCATCGCTACCCCCTGAGGAAAAAAATATGCCATCAGATTTGAAACAAATCAGAATACTGAAAGATTACTAAAAAAAAAAAAAACAGTAAAAACGAATAAAAATTGAAGAACAAAATTAAAGATAACAATAACATTGTCACCAAATCTGACAAAAGGAATTCCATAGTCTTAATCAATAAAATCCATTGTATAGAAAAAAACAGAAAAGTTTTTCGACTGTCCGAAATTCAAAAAAATGTCCAAAGACCCAACATTAAATACTCAAAAGAAACCGAATCAACTTATAAAACATCAATATATTATTTGATGGAAATAATCCACCAATTAGGAGACTATGGATCCAAGTTTGCCGACTGCTCAAGCACTCCCGAAAATACACAAGGTGGGCATTCCATCTGACCCATAATAAATCTCAAAAAAGGCTCTACATGTGTATTAGCTAAATACATTCAAAAATTTTCTGAAAAAGCACATAAAACTTGAAGCAAATTCCAATTACATAAATTCAATAGACTTCGGCAATAAAACAAAAAATGTAATCATAGAAGACAATCACACTAAGCATTCCTTCGACATCCAGGTCATGTATTCAAATATCCCAACAATGAAAGCCCTAGTCGTAATTCAAAATAATTTTCAGAAGTATGGCAACTTGAGTAAAATTGAAATAGAAGAATTCATGTCATTGATAACATTTTTATTAGAAAACACAACTTTCACGTTCAACAATAAAATCTACCAACAAAGAGATGGGATCCCCAGCATCTGGTATTATTGCAGACATCTAAGTGGACCATGTTGAAAACATCAGCATAATCGACTAAATACAAGGAATAACGTAATGGGGCAGATACGTAGACGACGTTTCTGCCATCATAGACCAAAATACCAAAAAAGTAGTCCAACTACTAGACAATTTGAACCAAATAGACACAATCAAATCAGAAAAAGAACCATCTCTCAATTACTTGGACCTCAAAATTTCAAGAGCCAACAAAAAACTAGAATATGAAATCTATAGAAAACCTACACAGATGTAACCATAAAACATAACTCAAATCATCCAGACAGCCAAAAAGGAGCAACATTACCTTACTAAACAGAGCCATCAAAATACCACTAACTAGAGAAAAAATTAACAAAGAATTAATATTCATAGCAACAATAGCCAAAAACAATGGATATAAACAAGAATATGTCGACAAAATTATAAATGAAATTCAAAATAAATTTAATTCAACATTAACTAAAGAAAATAAAAAAGATGATAACAAATATGCAACGTTCATCTATATAAATTCCAAAGTGCATTCAATAACCAATGTTTACAAAAAACATGACATAAAAGCAGCTTACAGAACCAAGAACAACAATAGTAACATCTTCTTCAATCACAATTCAATCAACAATAGCATGGGAGTTTACCAAATAAATTGCAAGGACTGCGGTGACGGGAGATACGCAGAACATACTTATGCGATAAAAAACACAATAAATTCTCGGCCCTAGCTAACCACATGGACGAAGAAAAGCACAACTTCAATTCTGTAGAATAAGATACGAAAATTCAATACAAACAAAGTAAGGGCAAACTGATGAACATATTAGAGAATATGGAAATACATCTCGCCCAAAAAATAGAACCAATAAAAAAGCTTAACGACCTAACATACAATGACAATGTATTGTTTAATACGGTGGCGAAGATGAGAGACAAACCAGAATGAAACGCGCTGACACGTCATACCTCCCTCGATCACGCCGCTCCCACTGCGCCACACAAGCTAAAAGCGGGCAAGCTGAATTCTCAGCTAGTCGCCCACACGCAGGCACATAGGTCGGACCATCTACTCGCTCAAGTAAGTAGGAAGAACGCACGCATGATTCATTCACATGTTCTTGTCCACAAACTTACTCAGGTTTATTCTTACAGAAAAACAACTAGGAGCACCAAAATCAAACAGGGAAAAATGGAACAGCACGCCTAAAATCGTCATAACGTTTTATTATGTTTTTAAAAATCTTTTAAAACTTCTATTCATCCATCGTTCGGTGTAATTTTCATCTCCGTAAATTGTATGCATTTTAATAGGTTTTATTTGTATTCTAATGACGATCATCAAAATGGTGAAAATAACAGACTAAGATTTTTCTGAACCGGGCTGAAGAAGAAGCCATTTTAAAGGTCCGAAACATGTACCCGAAGAGGACATAAATCATCAAACAAAGTAAGTAGTGTTGCATAGTGGAAAACTTTTTGGGCAATTGCTAAAAACCTAGGCAGGCAATTTTTGAATTTAATGGAGCACAGTTCTCATAGTACATTTGCACTGCTCGTGGTTCAAAGCAGCCTTGCAGTGGCCTTCTCGGGATGTATTAGCCACCGTCTTGGTGAGGTGTACCATATCAACTGAAGAGCTCAATAGTACACTAGGGCAAAATGCTGGCAAACAAGTTTGTACTAGCTTGATCAAATTTTTGAAGAATTTTTTCTTTGTAGCTTAATGTTCTTGTTTTTTGAAGGTTTAAAACGTTCACGACAATCAATTGGCCCGCTGAATGTGACCAGTCAGTGATTAGTTTTCTGAATGCACTAAACTTGAAACTGGTAGACATCAACTGTGAGAGGTCTATGGAGACGACGCAGTGAGCAAAGGGATGGTGAGAAAATGGGTCAGGATGTTCAAAGTCGATTATGAGTGTGTTCACGATAAAGAAAGGAGCAGTTTGTTGTGTCCGAGGATTTGATGCGTGTGGTTGACTCAAAAATTCGTGGAAAGAGACGTTTTCAATAGAACTTTCACACATGCCAAGAACAGTCCTCTGTGAAATTGAAATTGTAAGACTTTTGCTGAACTATAGGAAATTGTGTGCAAGTCATGTACCAAAGAACCTCACAGAGGAACACAAAATCAACAGACCTACCGGTGTGCTAACATTTTTGACATGATGTGCAGAGGGGTGTGACATGTTAACTAGCAATATTGTCACTGGTGATAAAACGTGGGTGTCCCATATCACTCCCAAGTCGAAACAGTAGTTGATGGAATGGGGGCATACATATAGCCTGTCAAGAAGAAATTCAAGTAGGCCATTTCAATCCGCAAGATCATGTGTACGGTGTTCTGGGACAGAAAGGGTGTGTTGCTGGTTGCCTTAGGGACAGACAATAATCAGTGAAGCATATTGAGGGATATTACTCTGACTGAGTCATGTTGGTCAAAACAAATGACGTGGAATACTTATTAAAGGCAATGTGCTGCTTCAGGACAATGCTCAACCATATACAGGCCAGTAAACACAAAATGTGATCATTCAGCTGGGAACAATTTCCTCATCCACTCTACAGCTTGGACTTGAGACCCAGTGACTTTCATCTCTTTCTAGTCAGTTCGACAGGATTGTATCAAAGCAGCTGTGGAAGGATGTAATTCATCACAGGCGGGAACATTTTAAGATGACGGAATAAAAAATTGGTGCCATGCATATAAAACTTGCCAAGCAAAAGTGTTCCTTTTTTTTGTTAAAACTTTCTGGTACTTATTTTTCGCAAAGGCTACATAACTTACTCGTCATATCATATTATTTCAGTAGTATAGATTCCTCCTGCGGCGCTCACAAGGGACCGATGTGACAAATGAGCATTCAAATAAAAAAGAATAGACCTTAGCAGTAACAAATTGCACTCAAATTTCATAAATATCTATAATTTCTTTAAAACATGACTAAAATAAAATGTACGAAGTGTGGGATTTGCAGATACTGTTGCTGTAGGAAAATACGCTCCATAATTGTTGTCCACTTCACATTTTGGCCGCTGTGACGCCTGTTTCATGTCATTTTAACATTCTGAGGTCTTTCCTTTATCATTTTGCATGGATTTCTGAAACATAAATCAAAGGAATGAGTACTCAAATCGTATGATTTCATAATTATTGAATAACCGGTGAGTGTTATGATGATTCAGTTTTCAGTGATGACCTTCTTAAGTTAGGGAACGTAGACTTGGATTTATAACTGAAATGTAAATAGTGTTCTACAATCATTTGGTTGAAATAAAAACATAACCTTTCTCCTTAAATCTCTCATTATAAACCTATTGGGGAATGTGTGGTTTATGAACATGCAAGATTTCTCGCACGGGTCCGCTAGTTCTATCTTATACATATTAGTGTGATATGACTGACACAAGATAATGTCATCTGATCTACTGTTTTGGTATTGCAGCATGATTTTACGACGGCTATGAGAGCAAATATCTATGTTGGCAGTTCGAAAACAGCCAACAATTTTTCTCCGATTTTCTTGCTATTTAGGTATAATACTTCAACTAAAGTAAGATGACTCTGCCCATACCTTTTAAATAAAAGACACTATAGAAATGTTTGAGCAGGATAATGAAGTGTGGAATAAAAGTAGAACAATATGGCTTCTGGACACATAGATAACAATTGAATCTCCTATTCACAGTAAGAAACTTCAGAAGGGGGAAGTACTTCTTAATGTTCTTGGATGTAGAGAAAGCCCATGAGACAGTTTGGAAAGTGCTTCAGCTCCAGGCGAATGCCGGGATAATTCCTCATTCCAGCCCATGGCTTCCTCCTTCCTAATCTAGCTCCTATTATAAGTACATACCCTAGTGCAGACACTACAGTAACACAGGTGATCAGACAGATTCTTCCTACCCTAGTAGTCTGGGCTGATGACCTCAGTGCTCCAAGTCCCTATAAGCCCCTGAGAAAGTTCAGTTATTTATATTTCTCAAGTTTATTTACATTTGTTTTAGGATGTGTAAATTCTAGCAGTTCACTAATTGATTGTTATTTTCTAGACACTCTCTGTGATTGGAGGCTTGTTGATGATCGTATACCTTGGACCTGGAGGGGTTTCCATGGATGAACATAAAAAGAAGTGGTAGAGTGGTCTGCTGCAGAAACCTAAGCACAAACATTATATCCTATCTACTTATCCGTGTGAGAAAACATTCTGATGGCACACGAGTGTAGAACCTGAAAGTTACGAGAAACTAAGTTCATTTTTATAATTTTAATGGGTCACTAGTACAATACCTTTTATCTTATTGGAGACATAGAAATTAAATTTGTAAGACTGCCATTTTGTACTGTAGGCCCTGAATGAAAACATTCAGCATGTTTCTTTCGAAGATATCGGCGTTGTTTACTTTGATTTTGATGTTATTTTAATGGAAATATTGTAATCCACTTGTTTGATGGAACTTCTTTTAATGTCTCTTTCATTTTATGATTTATATTTTAGATTAAAGTGGCAGTGGTAATGAAAAATGTTACACTGTTTCAATTTATAACGTTTTCAAATAAAATTTGGTAGATCTTGTTTAAAAATCATTGGATTGAGCTATTCATCTAGCAGTTGGTGGAAGAGGAGGAGGCGCTGAACTAGTCGTAAGCTGAATGTTATACATGCTACAGGCACAGGTGTTCTTATTTATGTTCAGACTGTTTGTGCACAAGTAGTGTTCCATTACTAGACTATTTTCTCTTATCTCAGTGAAAAATCTGGTCATGCATATAGTTTTTGTGGCATATACAGAATGACGATATGAGTTGTTGCCTGTTATAAAAAGAACTATTTTTTTATTTTTATTTTATTCTTCTTTGCCCTTACAAAGATACATTCTTGCCAGATTCAACCATTAAAATTAGCACATGAGCATTTTAATTGTTTTTATACAGTGCTCTTCCTTTGGTAGTTAGGATTTGAAGAGTTTCGGTGGTAAATTTTGGATCTGTTTTGGTGTACTTATAACTGAAAATAGGAATAGTTCACATGGTTCAGGCTATGCTGGCCGTAATGTCAGTTCAGAGATAGACTGGTTTTGATTATTCATTTTTGGGAATATATGCAGGGCTTCTTTGTACCTAAAAATATGTATTTTTAAGCTCACTAAATATATATATAGCAGATACAATAATGAGGTGGTAGTGTTCAGGGTAGCTTTGAAGAAAGAAAGAAAGAAAGAAAGAAAGATTTGAACTTCTCTCTCTCATTGAGAAAATCATACAACTATGCTTAAAATTGTAATCTGACAAGATATATTTACATATATTTATAAACATATATACTTTTATTTTTGTAATGATTTAATTTTTTAATAAAATACAGAGATATGGCTGATGAGCTGAGTGGTGATAAAATTCATATTCTGTCAGTGGACTGGAAATCTGTTCGACCAACTGCAAGATGAACTACAAACTTCCAACGGGAGAAAATTGCTTGATCAATATGAATGTGTTTTCAACTTATTGTGTGTTTTTATTCCTACAAGATCAAGGTGATGTAACTGTAAATCACCTTCTATATTGCTCAGGGTAAGTTACTGTTGGATGCAGCCTGTGCAGTGTGATTACTTAAAATCTGAACCAAATGGAGGAGCATTCCAAACTCCCTTCTTTCCCAGCAAATACATTCCCTTGTCCTTTTGCTGCAAGTCATTCTAGACAAGATAGTCTCTTATTCCCATCTAAATTGTAATGCTAAATTGTTAAGATTTAATTATTCCAAATTTAGTAATCCTTCAGTATTGTTTTTATGTAGAAGAAATTAATGCTAATTGTTTTATGAATGTGTGACTTATTAGACAGACTTTATTGTGAGATTATTCTGAATGCTTATTTTTTTCTCCCTTTGAGTTTGAGTTTCACTATTGCTTGTGACCTTTATAGTCAACTCAAATTCATAATACATTTCTGCTGTGAATTAGAATATCTTCCAAGAAGAGATTTCTGTCTGTATATAATGTCCGAAAAGGCTGTGTGATACGTTTTATGTATGAGTTTGAAGGTTGTATTTTAATGAGCTCTTGATATGAAAGCAAAAAGAAATATAAATATACAGTACTTAGATAACAGTCAAAGCCAGTTATATGTATATGCCATATTAAAAATTAGCTCCTATGTCAATAGGAACCCATGTCAATAATCTACTGAATGAATTTGAATCTTCACTTTATTCCAGAATGGTCCTTAGTGTCTTAATCAATATGCACTTTACTTTACCTAGCCTAGACAATTTATTTTGCAAAGTTTTGAATGTATAATTCAACTATAGTTAAATATTTCTTAATTCAACCTAACCCAGGATGTGTCTGTGAACTATGCGGCCTTTTATATAGAAGTGCACAAAAATCCAAAATAGCAAAGTATTAATCTAAAGTATTTGCACAATTTGGGTACATTTCATTAAATAATAATTTATTAATTTTATTTCCAATCGGTACTCAAAATGGTCACCATTTGCTTAAAACAAGCTCAGAGTCTTATCTGGATATGCATCGATCATGCACACGTTGTTTGAAAAGGAGTGTTATCCAATACAGACCACAACTTACAGTCTAGAAATTGAGGTCAGGTCTGCTGTAAAGCCAGTCTTTGGGACTTGTCCTAAGATACCATGCTTGCTGTGCCTCTTGCAGCAGTTTAGAACCCTGCTGGAGACCCCAGTTCTGTTTGTGAAATATTATGTTGTTCAAATCCTTCATCATACGATCTCGCAATGTTTGTTCATGCACTTCGACCATTACCTTTAGCCACAAGAGTATGGATTTTGTCACCCCTTCGTACCCTACGCCCTTTCAAACCTCAATTGATCTGGATGGTTGGCTCTCTGGATCTTTGTGACCCTTTTCTAAGCTGCTTCAGAATTCAAAGCATAAACTATTATAATTTTGTTTGTTTAAATTTGGTCTTCTGCAATTGATGAGTGACTAGATAAGACTAGGAACTTGTTTTAAAGCAAAGTTTGATCATATTGAAGATTGATTGATGTTATGTATAGAAAATAATATTAAATCCATAATTTTGTTTTTCTTTTAGAACTTTGTCATAGAACTTTTGGTTGGACTACGTACATTGGTTCATATTAACTTCATTTTATTCTGCTTTTTAAATTTGTGGAAATGAGACATGACTTTGTATGAAAGTAAATCATTTTATTTGTTACTCTGATTGCTATTTTAAGGCAGGATGAAGCATCCAAAACTTCATAAACAGAAGAGATGATTTTCTGTGAATGGAATTTACATTGCTAAACATGTCAATGAAGAATGAGGTTGGAGGTATTGTAAATACAGTTGTGTGCTTGCAGCATTCTAGTGGTACTGCCCAACAGTCTTTTGAGATGCATCATGTGCCAAGTAGTTTGAGGTGGATGGATGTTTGTTAAATTAATTACTTTTTAACTTGTCTGACTGTGTGAGTGTTCACTCATGTACAAATATTCATAAGTGCTGGATTGCAATATGAATTTCTTCCATTTTTCTCTTAGCTAATTTTGTGCTGAAATTAAGAATTTTCATTTTCATCATGATGTCATTGGTATAATTTTTCAGCTCTCTATTCAGCAAGTGTGTCAACACAAGTCTCTTGTGTTTTTTGTTTGTTTTGTTTTCAATATTATATACGAGAGCTCTTTATTTCCAAAAAGTACTTGCAGTACTGTTTGTTTAGGGGGTTGTTAGACATTTTACCATGTGGTAACAGTGGTGAAATGAAAGTAAATTGTGATACATCAGGAATTACATTTACAATACAGTACTAATAGTAATCAATGTTCTTCTCTTGAGACAGTTTGACATCAACTGGATTTTCTATCTGAACTCTTAGTGTATGTTAAGGAGCAGATTGAGTTGAAAATAGATTTTTAACTGAACATCGGAAATGTGAGGGAATTAACTTTGAAAGCAAACTATTATGTGTTGTCCCATTTTATACAATAATTGCATAGTAATTCAGGTATTTCTCAGAAGCAGCAGATGTCACTAGGTGTAGGTTGAAGTCTGCCGTCAATGCTTCTTACAACCTTCATGCATATATACACGTTCTACTCCTGTTACTCTATTACAAACGCACACATTACCATTGACACCCTCAATAACAAAGGTTATCATATAAATTCTACACACAGCCAAGTACACAAGGTTGACAAACACGATGTTCAAGAAAGAAATTTGTAGCTGTTGACACAGTTGTTTATCATTTATCATAGCTCCTTGATATCAACCCATCAATTTGAGCTCATTGCAAGTGAGAGGCGTACATTTAAAAACTACTTCCCAGAATCAGAGTGGAAGAAAGTCTTATTTAAAATAGTGCAAATGTAATTTGTGTTAATGTTGCCTTTTGATAATGAATGTGATTGTTGCCACAACAGTGATGTCGAAGATAAGGTTAGGGAAAGTATGGACTGTATTACATTACATGATAATTTTGATACTTGAATCTTGATATGTTGAACACTGCAAGACAATTTTCAGTCAGTCAACACATATTAATACCCAATTATATTAGGTGGAAAATATAAAACTCTGCATGAAAAAAATAATTACATGTGATTAATTTTTATGTACCGATTACAAGGCGGGTTGTGTTACAAGGATGTTTTGTTCATGTGAACAATCTTCAGATCAGTGTTAACCAAGTCGATTATACTGTATATACGTATCTAGCAATATAATCACATACAGTACATACAATCAACTGGAGCTACCAAGCACTACGGAACCCCACAATGCTACCCATAAATAGTTGCAACCCTCCACCACTAATCTGTGAATGTGTGATTACTGCGATATACTATGATATACTTTAGCAATACGCCCTCGAAATAGAGCTATTGACGTAAGTAGTATTTGTCAACAAACACTGTGTTAACTTACCTGGTTGTGTTCTGATTCTGAAAGCTGCACTGCTGGAAAGTTAGCCATCGAAAATAAGAGCTCCCTGTGCTACTGTTTACTCTGTACTCTCTTGGTAGATACCATATACTCTGTGAGCTGCCACAATGGGATTGACAGTTCTCGCCTCACCATGTGGTCGGAGAACAAGGTTGTCAAACAGTTAGAATAACAAGCGATCACGCCGTACAAGCCAGTGACAAAGCTAACCAGGCACTGACGCACATGGGCTGTGATATTGCAACGCAGAGTATTATGACATCAATGATGCGAACATGGATTGGTCAATAGGCAGAGATGTGATGACTGACGTGGAATTTCCGGCCAAATATCAATA
Source organism: Meconema thalassinum (assembly GCA_946902985.2). Classification (NCBI taxonomy): domain Eukaryota; kingdom Metazoa; phylum Arthropoda; class Insecta; order Orthoptera; family Tettigoniidae; genus Meconema; species Meconema thalassinum. Next base: position 1,219,059,018 of record OX336388.2, read on the forward strand.
CCATTCTGGCAGCTCACAGAGTATAAGTTAATCTCAAATTGAAGAAAAATTGCTTGAATATCAGACCCTGATTTGAGTTTGACCATGAAAAGATTCAAACAGAGGTTTACTCAACATAGGTTACTGACACAACATTGAAATAATAATACTCTGAGAAGGACTGCGTAGTAAGACAACCTAATACCAAGTAATCTAGAGCTTGAAGTATGCAAGGCATAAGTTATATTACCAACAGTACTAAAACTCTATAAAAGAGGGACGTGGCGAGGAGAGACCCAAGGACGAAAAATACCAGTACCCATAGGAGACCAAGGGGAAACTAGGCACTCAAATTCTCGATGAAGATGGAGCAATGTAGGAGAAAGGAAATAAAGGGGCAAAGATATAAGTTATATCTATGGACCCTCATTTTCGGCAAATACACGTGCAAAATAGCAGTGAAAAAAGACCACCCATGACCAGTGTTTAAAGCGGTAAATAAACTACACTTGCGGTGTTATTTCGCATACAAGTTCTGATCATATTTAGTTATTTGGTTATATGGACAATTTTAAAAGGATAAATAATAAAGAACCTTGTATACATAATTAATTAAATAATGAAAGTAAGAAATTAAGAAGGAAATTATAAATAGTAATCGGTACCGCATTGTCTTCGCAGTGAAGTACAGAGAAGTGTCGAGTTACACGATCGGCACTGCCCAAGGCCGTTTGACGAGATTAATTATTCTTGGAGTTGGGCATGGGAGGTTTCGCATCGACGCCGCTTGACAAGAATTTCAATGTCCCTCTTTGTCGGACGTGGAGAAATATTGCAATGTCTTGCATCGGCGGCGGTCTCGGCCGGTGAACGACCATTCACCCTGTCCTTGCAGAGCAGCAGTCGTAAGTTCGAGGCTGGGCAGGGTTTGAACTCACAAACGAATCAAGATCGACACTGCTCGTAATTGGGGTGACGTGATTCCTGCTATCCTTATGCTGTGGTCATGAGTTCGCGATGGATCACGAGGAGAATTGACTATCGCGATGCTACGCTGTCAATGTTGTTTTTGAATGGATCGGTGCACTTTCTTTACACTTTTAAATTTACGACCAAAAATGGGGAAAAGTCTCGAATAGTTTTTATGTTCGGCGTCCACTCCCATGTGACGAGATTTCTGCAGTTGTGGTCACAAGTTCGCGATCGGCACAGATAAACAATAATTTTACGCAACCGAGCCAATCTCGGGCCGTTTGACGAGATTCCCGCAGACAAGTCGTGCGGTTGGCTGGCCGTCTTGACTGTCATTTTGATGGATGAACGTTCGAAATAGGTATCGTATATTGAATTATTCTGAGAGAATTGTATGAATCCTTCCGAAATACGAATTATACATATATTTATTTTTCAGATCTGGTAATCGTAGAACGAGTGAAAGCAAGCTTCCTCAAACACACACATAGGGTATCGAAATTCACACAAACAAGATTGATGTATGAACTGGCCAAGGAATCCTTCTATATAGGGGATATAAATTCAACAAGGACTTCCATTTACGATTGCCTCAGAGAAACATATAAAGGAGAAACATGAAAAGAGGGCAAGTATATGGGAAGATTTCTACAGCACTGAAGCCATGACGAACAGAACTTCGACAATGGCAAACTACGATCTTAGGCATATGGTGACACGTTATGCGGTCAATGGTTTTCATCATAAAACATGTGTGACAAATTCATTCCATACACCAAACGAAAAGTGTAAATGTGAACTTTGCAACAAGTCCTGTCAAAGATACCATCTATTAAGTTGTGCGAAAAAAGTGAAATCTCTCATAGAATACAGCAAAGAGAACTAACTACCAGTATCTAGTTATGAACAAATGTGCGCATTCCAGTGTATATAATATATTTTTGAGATAATCAGTTAATTTTGTATATACTGTGTATCCGATGCAACCGAAGTTTGAAGAAAATTTAGACATAACGGGATTTCGAATTGATCATTCCGTATGTGGAACGTTATTTCGCGACTGTGTGTCTTATGACTGGTTTGATGCAGCTTTCCTTGCCTCCCTGTCCCGATCTAATCGTTTCATCTCTACATGACTACCAACGCCTTACATCCGAAAAAATCTGTTTAAACATATTCTAACCTTGGTCTACCCCTACAGTTCTTGCCCTCGACCCTTCCTTCCAATTGCTATTCGTGACTTTAATTTGAGATCTTCAAAATTTGTGGCCTATGACTGAAATGACAGATTTGTGTTGTTTCGGAAGATTTCGCTAAAAGTTATATCCCTAGTTATTTCCAAACCCTTGAAAAAAGTTTTTTAAAGGGAGGAGTCCAAAATGTGAAAATAACTATATACCGTACAAATATTCTAAAAATTAAGGTCATGACAGGAGAGTGAAGAAAGGAAACAGTGATATAATATACCCAAATCTTAAATGATAGAGGGATGTGGTTGGGGCAGTCCAACATCAAGGTGCGTAGAGCCCAAATTATGAAAGGTATAGGTTATATTACCAGCGGTACTAATCGATTAAAGAGGGACATGGGAAGGAGATTGGACCAAGAATGAAAAATAGCCACGAGTCTCTCCTTCTCCTGGATACATGGGACAATCTTTCCTCGTCCCTTTACAAAGAAAGAAAGAAAGAAAGAAAGAAAAAAAAAAAAAACATCGCTTGCCAGTTGCCATTCTGTTGGTAACAGATTGTGTGTATCATTGTGGAAAGAATAATATTGTGTTAAGCTCTATTGCTGTTTTCAGTTAAATTAGTAGTAAACTGTAGTTTATTAATATTTATACTATGTTGGGAAATATAAATGGTCATTAATTTCACGAAGATAACTGGACTGATGATTTTATATCAACAAAATTAATTGGCAAGCATTTGCACATTGATAAAGTGAAATTACAACTTATCAAATACTCCGTATAATTTTGACTCATTCATCCCCCTCCAAAAGCAAACCTAGTTACACCACTGTTTCCCATGCATTAAATTACTTTATAAACACACAACTGCTAAGGCATTTTGTGTAACTATTAAAATATACTGTACTTCACTTTAAAGTAATGTATAAACTGTAAATGTGTAATATGTAGTTTCATTCCTCTTACTGTGCACTGGTTAATTATTTACAAGCTACATAGCTCAGACAGAGGTAACCTCTAGTGATGTCACAGATTCTCTGACTTCAAATGCTGGTCACTTATTACAAATAACCAACAAAAATACATGTACCATAAAATCAGGTCCTCTATCATTTAAAGGAAATTCCTTTTTTACCCAAACCGCTCCAGCAGTAGTGGGGCTGTGATAGCTAGGTGATTTGCTTGCATCTCACCAAGGTGACCCTGGTACAGCCAGACGTTTTAAACGAGTGAAAAATCATAATGGAAGCCTGGAGGAGAGATACTAATGTACCTGTGTTGTTGTCAGCTGCCCTATGCAGTCAGATTATGGAGAAAACTACACGCTATTGCTGAAGTACAGTCACTGGTAAATCAGGCTGTCTACCGGTAACGAAAGTAACGAAAAAGTTATGAATTTTACAAATGGGTAACGAATGTAACGAAAAAGTAACGAATTTTACATAAGGGTAACGAAAATTTTCCGAAGGCGGATTGAATCATTTAAACTCGCGCCTCTAGGCTCAGAGATTGGGATGGAGCGAGTTTCACGCAAGCGGCGCTGATTGCATATGCTATATTTCCCCGCGCCCGACCTCGAGGAAATGCATACTGAGGATACATCGTTCAGCGTATATTTTCGGCATCAAGATGACTTTTTGGTTTTGTGTGAAATATTTATCTGTATTATTAGGAAACCTGACTTTTTGCGAGACGTTTATTCGCGAAAACTTCTGAAATTAATCAGAAACCTCGCATTTCTCGCATTTATTTGGAGACTATGTCAGATTGAAGTCCAGAAATAACGCGAAATAATTTAATGTCGCAATCTTGCGAAATGTTACTGTTTCGAAAAAGGATTTTGAAAAAGCTTCGAAATACGTAGGCTATAACTTATTTTAAAAATCTGTCTCGTAAATTTGCGACATCCAGTATGGTTAATTCGAAATTCCGTTATATGTCGATTTTTCCTTCGACCTTTGGTTCCATCGGATATATTATAATCTAACCGGTTATTTCGAAAACTTGTATAACGTGTATAATTCGTGATTCGCATTCGAAAGAAAACTTGTCCTCTAGTCGTATTATTCGTGCAATCCTCTGAGAATAATTCTTAATATTTGATACAGACTCAAGACGGCCGGCTGACCGCACGACTTGCCTGCGGGAATCTCATCAAATGGACCGAGATCGACGTCAGTAGCGTAAAATAATAAAACCCGTGCCTATCGTGAACTTTTGACCACAAGGACTGCGGGAATCCCGTCAAAGATGATTGGGCACCAATCACGAAACATTCCGAAACCTACTCGCCACTTTTCCCATGACCGTATACTTAAAAGCGTACGGGGAGCGAGAAGTGCATCAACCCACTTAGAAATGACAGCCTACGTAGCGTCGCGATACTAATTTCTCCTCGTGATCCACCCTGAACTCATGAGCTCCCAACCACAGCATAGGGACAGCGGGAATCACGGCGCCGGCCATACAACTTGTCCATAACTACTCGTGAATTTTAACCATGCCCAACCCTGAGCTTGCATCCACCATTCAGTCAGGACGAATAGACAATCGTTCAACGGCCGGGTGCGGCGCGGTATGCATAATATCGCGAGGACAACGTGAATCTCGTAAAACGGCCGAGAGCGGCAGCGATTGCGATACATCGCGATATTTCTCCGCATTCAATGACGAGGAAAACTGGATTCATGCCAAACGGACAGCAAGTGGCGCCGATTGCCTAACAATGCTATATTTTCTCGTGCCCGACCTCAAGGACAATGGAAAGCTCGTCGAACGACTAAAATTGACACTGATTATCTAAATCGCGATATTTATCAGTGTTCTATCGCGAAAACTACGGGAATCTCGACAAACGGGTGAGAACAGCGCCGATCGTGTAACTTCTCGAAATTTCTCCGTACTTGACTGCGAAGACAGAATTCCGTTGCAATCACGTAACGTCCCATAAATTTCTTAGTGATCTACCGCGGGGACAAAGGAAATCTCGCCAAACGGTCAAGAGCAGAGCAACCTCTTGGCAATTATAAAAACGCCTTGTGCACAAGACGACATATTAGCTGAAACAACTCATTTGATAATAAATATCTAGTATTTATTTATTATTTTTAAAATTTTTATAACTCCCTAAGTGAATTGTATTTACCGCTTTAAACACAGTACATAGCTGTTTTTCTTCACCGCGTGATGAGCCTCTTTGCTTGCAGACCGCAGACGTATCTTGAATTCAAAGGTAACTAAAATTAACTAAAAGGTAGCTAAAAAGTAACTAATTTTTACTTCATACAGTAGACACCAAGCCTCCGTGGCTTAGGGGGCAGCACGCCGGCCTCTCACCGCTGGGTCCGTGGTTCAAATCCCGGTCACTCCATGTGAGATCTGTGCTGGACAAAACGGAGGCAGACAGGTTTTTCTCCGGGTACTCCGGTTTTCCCTGTCAAAATTTCATTCCAGCAACACTCTCCACTATCATTTCATTTCATCTGTCATTCATTTAATCATTGCCCCAGAGGAGTGCGTCAGGCCTCGGCAGCCGGCACAGTTCATATCCTCGCCGCTAGATGGGGGCTTCATTCATTTCATTCCTGACCCGGTTGGAGACTGGAAGCAGGCTGTGGATTTTCATTTCTTACAGTAGACACCCTGTAAATATAATGGTGTTCTGTTCGCAACTATGTAACATGTACTTTCGCGTCACACAATACTTCGACGTGGACTGTACTGTTCTGCACGGCGGTATCGTCACGTGCTCAAGTCTGGAATTCCATTACATCCGACCGGTGGTGACAACTGTGAAGCGAGAGGACGAGAGAGTGGCTGTATACAGGCTCACCTGCAAGCGCAATCGTCTGAAACAAACGTCCGGCTTGTACAAATGTCATTCAATGCATCTGAGATTTTTGGACTGTCCATGTGGTTCAGGTTTCACATAAAATGGTTGGTTCCAAGGCTTATGATTGGTAAATTTTAAGTTCCATAGAATGACTAGCATGCTTGTTATAAATGGTAGTCATTTTGTGCTACTTTATTTTGAGGGAATTGTATAAAACATTTTATATTTTTACCCTATAATAGAAAAAGTCATGGAATTTGTTACAAACTGTTATTATAGAATATTGCCCCTTTAAACAATATTCACCACCAACATCAAACTCATGTTATTCAATGAAATAAATGGAAACGTATAGGCAAATCAAATCTTTTTTACCAAGTGACATTTTTCATGCCATTTCAAGCCATCTAAAATTAAATGATATATTGCAGCCTGTTCACTCTGAGTGTTCCCATTTCTGATCTTAAAGAATATGAATAAGAAACTAGACTGAAATTGAAAACTGGTCGAGACTTCTGACAGGAAAGGAACAGGTCACCCTACTGTAAGTTAACTCCATCACAGGATAGCCTCTTTGGAGGTGCAGATCATTTTTCTCTTTTATCTATGAAGTTTTATCTTGGGAGAGGGGTTGTGACACTTCTCCAAAGGGGCAGATGACCTCGTAGTTCCTCCCCTTTAAGCAACAATAACTAACACTTCTCCAATTTCACCAGTACTGAGCTTCAACTCTGAATATGAGTGTCTTGAAGGCTTCATGATATTATGTGGAATGAGTACAGTAATAGGTCTTGAAGCCACTTAATGTTCTCTATGTAGGAGAATTTCTTGACTGTGTTTGAACATTTCTTGGAAATGTTGGTAGGAAAGCAATACCATCCACCATGCTTAACTCTGGATTGCAGGATGATTTTACTCAGCTTCTCGCGTCTTCTGCCTGGTCTTCCTGAAACGGTTTGACTGCCCCTAACTGTTGGGTGATAAATGTAACTGTAGACCTTTGCCTAAGCTATGTTGTTTTAATGGGCGCCAAGACCTCAACGCAATGTTGAAATCTAAATTTGTATTTAACAACGTCTAGCTCTGGCAGAACACCTTCAAGAATCTATTCACTCAGATCGTGGTATGATTTGATCATTAACCCAACAAACAATTGTATCAGGAGAAGGAGTTGGTCTATATCTAATGCTACCTACTGAAAGCAAAGATTGCATGGTTAAAAGAAATGAATTTATTGTATAAAACACGTATTGCAAAATTAATAATAATAATAAGTTTAAAATTGAAATTGGAGCTTTGCGATTTGAATATTACCGCTAGAAAATTACGTGAAAACGGATTCGGATAAATTACTGATTTTACTCTTATTCCCAAGCTTTGAAGTTACTGAAATACTGAATTTAAAACAAAGAGAAACGAGAGATTGCGTACTTCTGCGTCATTCGCGCTTACCACTGGAAATTGCCGAAGCATTTCCCTCGTACTGGATGTTGAAGTGAGCTTCCCACAGCCTCCTGGATGTCGTCATCTTCTTCGTTAGTTGATGATGTATATTTGTAGTTATGATGATTCTCTGGTCCGAACATCGGAGCAAAACACTCGTACAACCACACTGGTTAAGTTTTACAAATATAGTCCTCGCCTCCACTGAACATCGGAGCGACTCACACGTGCAACTATCCTGGTCAAGTCTTCACAGATTGTCCTCTATTCCACGGCGCGCCAAACTATATATCCACTCGTCGGCTTCCCACTCCAGTGCCGACTTCCAGCTTACGTGGTCTCCACTGATTGGCTGCTCCCCATGCGCTACTTCCCCACCTCTGGCTCATTACACTCGGCGGGAGGGTGAAGTCGATTGCCGTTCCATACTATCCGCCTTTTCTTGACGCTGCGACCCAGGCTTGCGTAATGCTTCTTGACAAGAATCAGCCTGTATCTGAATTCCCAGTGAGTCATGTCTCTCATAATACCCTAACTGACGAAACTCCGTAAAATTCCGTAATCATATAATTTTCTATGATAATGTCGTTCGTAATAATTTGCTTGATAGTGTTTTCTAAGACATAGAAAACCTATCTGTATGCTTATAATTTTACAAAATGCTCCAAAAATACCTTAATAATAATAAGTTAATAATAATAAATTAACATGAAAAATTCTCTTGGCTGAACAATTTGCCGCGTAAATAAATATAGAATGGCTTACTACTGATTTATGCCAGTGGCGTAAAATGCCCTCGAAAAACACGTTACATTCCTAGTGGAGGAGGGTTAGTTGGTCTGACCCCCCCCAGCCCTATCTTCCATTCTCAAGACATGACCTATCCATTGCAGTCATCTTTCACGGATCTCTTGTGTCACACTCTATATTGCATATATTTACTGAATCTCGGCATTCATGCTTTTGCTCCATTAATTTAAACAGCACCAAAAATTCAGTGAAGCATCCTGTTTACAAAGGCGATTAGGGGCCATGTTTCACTAACATTGAGGAGGACATGTTTTACAGGTCTTGCACAGCCTAATCTTGGTGGTTTTAGATGAGAGCTTGGTTTTTAAATGGTAAAGTATGATATATTGGCTGCTTGAATCGTGTTCTTGACGTCTTCCTTCATGATTTCGTAATGATTCATTGCCAAGATATCACGAGTTCTGCCATTCACCTGCAAACAGTTCCCTACATCTTGTTTATTTTGTCTATCAGATACCAACTTCTTTGTCAATAAGCATCGTCAGTCTCATGATGTCTTCCCCCCTATCGGACAAAATATTCAGATCGTCAGCATAACCAAGTACCGGTATGTTGTGTCGGCTATTCAACTGGGCCTGCAATTGACATCCCATGTCTTACAACTTTCTCCTGGACAAAGTTAACCAAGACGAGAATTTATTACCTTGCCTAATGCTGTCTGAAATTCAAAGGGCTGTGACATTTGGGTACCCACCTTGACTCTACTTGTGAGGCCCATTGACACCTTGATTCATTTCTTGAAACCAAGTCCATAATATCAGATTTTTTCCCCCCAAATGTCTTAGTACTACCTGAAGTTGTAATAAAAATATTGTGGACGTAAACCTTGTGCTCCTAACACTTGTCTAGAATTTGGCAAATAAAGATGATCTGGTCATTGATAGATATACAGAATCGGAAACTTGGCCAGTAGTCTCGTAATATTTCTTTCATGTAAGGTGTGAGGATGGGGAATGCTCAAGAGGACTTTGTAGGTGTTAAAAAGCAGAAATATCGCAATAGTTCTTGCAATTTAGTTGTTAATTTTTCTTGAAGTTGGGGATGTTCCTCATGTCTCCACGTGGAAAGAGTAAGTTATTAAACCCCCCCCGATTGGAAGTGTCATCTATTCCTGCCACCTAGTGATTTTTAAGCTTTTGTACTGCCTTCCTGTTCTTCCTGCACGAGACCATCGGTGTGGGGCTGTACTTCATTCCAGTCTCTAAGAAACAACTTATCCTGTACACAACTTCAATGGAGAAAAGTACTCTTAATTCAGCCACCTAGATTCAATAGGTTCTTTTCATCTTTAAGGCCTTTCCTTTCACCATATGTTTTTCCTGTATTGGTGCTGCAGTTGTTTGCATACCAATAGCACATACTTTGTCATGAATATGTCAATTATTACTCACATTAGTCTATTCTGTTTCACTTCCAGACTTTCTCAAATATAAGTGAGAAAAATGACTAGTGAAACTTGCTTAAATGTTGCTTTATTGACCACCTGCTACATTAGTTTTTTTTAATTTCCTTCCTTACTCTTAACACCACTCTCCTTTAAGCACTCTGAACTATTAAAAAATTAGCACTGGTCCACAATACAGACTTGGGTTCATATCCTGGGTGTGGTTTAATTTTCAAATAGTGCTCGACAGATATGAAGGCTTAAAGCAGAGCCATTATTTAAAGTAAGTCATTTCTGTTAATCTGAAGGTTGTTTCCAACACAGGCTACTAGGGAGGCCTCATTTTCAATTTTTTCTCTACAGAAATATCTGCTTTATAGGAGCTTATGAAACATTCTTTGATTGTGCTGTACACAGATCTATATTTCAAAAAGTTTCCGCCACAATAGCACAATTCTTCATTTGTCTTGTACCACCTTTGAGACATACAGGTCTTGGTTATTCCCCCTAATGCATGTATGGTATAGTATGGTAAGGCGTGTCTGAATGGCAAAGTGGGCTTGAGTCCCATCCTGTTGTAATTACACATGATCCACAATTTCCTTCCCGTGAATCTGAGATGTTGACCATATTTGCAACACGTGCAAATAATGTCCTTGCATGTACCTTTTGAAATATGGCCCAAATAGGCATCGTGAAGTTATCCTGACCCATATCATGACATGGGGCAGATTCCTTTCCAACTCTTCACACATTGAGGCTTTCCACATGTGCATATTAATCAGAAAATAACACCCTTGTGCGTGACATTGTAAATTGTGCTACTATATGTCATTGCCAGATATTTCATTCATCTGCAATTTTTTTTTTAATGTGGTCAGACATTGTTGCTTTACTTCCCCTCGGAAGGAAGGCTTACTGAAGAATTTTTAACACTCTTAAAAAATCCGATGACTTTGGCCGGGTTCAAACCCGCTATCTTGGGCACAGCGGTTCAGCATGCTACCAACTACGCCCCCGAAGCAATCGTGAGGTGACGATTCCAGTATCATAACTAAGGTTGGTTGGTTCCTCAGTTTAGGGGCTGCGACAATGCGGTCATGTAGTCCCGTGTACTTTGGATGTGTGTAGAATCTGTCTGATGACCGGTGTTAATTGTGATGGTTATATTAGTGTGTGTGTCCTTCTTTTTTAATTCAAGTAAGGACTGCAGACATTCGATTTTTCAAGTAGTTCCAACTTTTGCTACCAAACGCCACCGTCAACAACCAACTAGTTCTGAACTTTTATACTAGATGCCACCGCAGTCGGCTCCTGACGAAGAATGTTGGAACCTAAGAGCGTTAGTCAAATATAACCGATAATTTAGCTTCACAAAAGTGTAATTAGTGGAAGGTTCTTTATCATGCCATAAATCTATGACATGGGACTACCTGCTCTACTTCCCCTCCGAAGGAAGCCATACTGAGGAATTTTTGACGCTCTTAAAAAATCCGGTGACTTCGGCCGGGTTTGAACCCGTGATCTTGGGCATAGAAGCTCAGCAATCTACCAACTACGCCACTAAAGCTGCCTGTTATAACTAACAGTGCACTCTTGTGATTAGCTGTATGGGGACTTCTGAGACACCCTTTTTCTCTTCCCCGTTAGCTGAAACCTCACTGCTTTGAGAGTCTCCTCTGTACAGTAAACAAATGCTAGTAGGATTTCTCTCTATAGTATGCCATGTACTGTACGGTAAACCAAGTATTGTTCTATTGCTTCAGTGGAATATAACGTAGTCTTTCCCATGGGCAAACAATTTCCAGAAACTCGATCTCTGAAGACAATTTCACACCCGTCTAGTTCAGGCAATTATAATTTTTAAGAGATATTTAGCCAGTATGATGATTGACGGAGGTCTGACCCAACAATATGTCGACTAATTAGCAGTGTTGTGACTTTTCATTCTGATGGATATGGAGGTACATTTTATTGCTCTATTCTCATTTTTTAGTGTATCGGATATGCATTATTATTACTTTCATACCTGCCATTTCCAAATGAGCAACTCAGTTTCAGGGTGCAATTCTATACGATGAGAGATAAATAAGAAAATGGATGAATGAAACACAAAATTACAATGGAGAAAGCGCAGTACTTTGAAAATCTAATGTATTTGTGTGACTAACATACATTTGGATAATGTATAAATTAGAGATGGATGGATACCCTATGTGAGAATATATGCATTGTAGGTCTTCACTGTATAGATGTAACAAATCGTAATAAATTATGAGCGAGGTACAGAGTGGTGGACCCCAAAACATAATGGGAACAACGCCAAGATGATGATGGTGAGGTTGGACTATAGCTTCAAAATTGAGGCTCTAGATAAGTTTGTATCCCCTTCCTGGCGTCACATGTGAGCTTGATCTCAATCATACAAATAATCATAAGTTATTTCACACTTTTTTTCCCCTCATTTGTCACTGCTGCTGGATGCACAGTAGGCCAGCACTTAGACCATTGTAGTGAAGCTTGACTTGATGTGATGAGGTACTGGATCTTTTCACGAAAGCAGCAAAGCAACTTCAGACTCTTTATTACTTAGTTTTACTAACTAATTTGTTTATAATTTATTTATTATTATTATTATCGATGTCTTTATTGTGGCGAAGTCAAGGTTCTTGGCCCTCTCTTACACTTAAGTACACATAATACAACTTATTATAAGTAAATATTCATACATATAATTCTTAACCTACCGAAGTTCATTCATGCGATGTCAACTAAGCTATAAAAATGACGTATGGTAATAACAGTTCATGAAGGTATAACGAAGTTATATTATATTCATTCACACACAAATTGTTATAGTTGGCCTACAAATTCAAGAGGAAATCTTTACTTGCACGTTCGAAAGTTAGAGATGTACAATTTCTTAAGGCGGCGTTGGTAGCATGTGGGTTCAAATCCAGCCAAAGTCATCGGATTTTTTAAGAGCTTTCAAAATCCCTCTGTATGCCTTCCTTCGGAGGGGAAGTAAAGCCGGCGGTCCCATGTCATAGACTTATGGCATGAAAAAGAACCTTTCACTAACTACACTTGTGTGTAGCCAAAATTTGTAGGTTAGATTATTTGATAACGCTATATTAGTTTCAATGTGTGCTGACTGCGATGGTATCTAGTAGCCATGTCCGCAGCTAGGTGTCGTGGACAGTAGCTTTTGGTAGAAAAAGTAGGAACTAATTGAAAAATTGATAGTCTGCAGTACTTTCCTGAATCACAGACAACAACACACACTGTTACAGCCATCATCGGTTATCAGACAAATTCTACACACACCCAAAGTACATGGGGCTACATGACCGCATTGTCACAGCCCCTTAAACTAAGGAACCAACCAACAATTTCGTAAGTCACGAGGACAATTATTTCAAATTCTAGTTCTCAACACGTGGAAAGAGTTACTGAAGGCAGATGAGTGATGTAGAGGAATTGCAATATCCAGATGGCGTATGACGATCATGAAAGAAAGAAAGAAAACAAAAATTACAAGAGAGAAAGCGAAGTGTACTTCATTGAGAAGTCGATAGACATGTGTACAAATGTGCAGATTTCTTTGTTCTACTTTTAACCATGACACACGTGTGAGGAAATTTTCAAGGAGAAAGTAAACCTAATGCAGAAATTACAGCTCTCTGAAGTTTCTTGTTTTGTTCTGTTCTCCGGTAGCATCTACAAATACATCACAGTTGTTAAATATAGGGAGTATCAAAGTTTGGGTGAGTCTTATGTTCAAGTTACTGGGTAGAACGAACTGGTGAATCTTAAGTGGATGAAGTGAGGAGTGAACTTCCTGCATGCATTGGTAACGTGTTCATTCCAATTGAACATTTAATTTAGTGTGACTCCGAAACTTTTTACCAATTTAGAGAACGGGATAGCAACTCCATTAAGGGAAGTGCTCTACTGTGTAAATGGTAAAACAATTTAGTCTGTCCTGTTATGTTAGCTTGTGTTTTAGTTGGGTTGATGGCAAGAGGATTTTCAGTGGCATAGCGGCTGATTCGCTTGAAATTTAAATTCATATTTTCAATTGCCAAATCCATGTTGTTTACTTTTGTGTAGCAATATGTCTGAATATAGATGGTAGTCACAGTTTTCCAGTTTCGATGAGAAGTTCAGTTATAAAATGAATATAAGGGGACCGAAAATTGAACCCTGTGGTACTCAATTTATTTTGAACTTTCACTCGGTTCTGTTTTCATTTAAAGGTACGGTACACATAATCTTTGGTTATGAAGATAAGAAGGCGAATAATTTGAGAGCAATGTGGCTAAGTTGGAAGGATTGCAATTTAGCCATAAGTATGTCTGTATTAATGGTGTCTAAAGTAACGGCGGTACTTTTTGAGGATCCAACCAGCCTTCGGGCTGTCTACCTAACAGAATGCCCTGCTAAAGTCTAGAAGAAGAGTATAGTCACGTTATGCTCATCCATTACATGTCTTTTGTTATCAGTGATTTTATTGAGTGCAGTATGCACTATGTCCTTTCTTAAATCCAGATTTCAATGGATCAAGTAGTGAATATTGCATCAACTGGAACAGTTGTTCATGCATACATTTTTCTAGAATTTTGGTAAGTGAGGAAAGTATGCAGACAGGTCGGTCGATAGTCGGATGGTGAATTTGCAAGTGAATTTTTTGGGACTGAAATAACTAAAGCATCTTTCAATATTGTTGTAGCCATGTTGAATGTGTGGTACGTATTGCCAGTGAGGCAGAAAATTTATATATATATATATATATATATATATATATATAAGGGTATAGTTCGAAAGCCAGCCCTATCAGTGCATTAGTTTTAAACCTAATGACAGTAAAAGTTTATATATTTATACATTTTTCTCTATTGAAGGAATATATCTTGTGGGGGCTTATTGTCTGCTCTTAATTCTTTTTACATTATTTATAAAACTGTAGATTCAAAATGTTGCATCACAGAATTGTAACATCCTGAAAGAAATGGACATTGTTGGTGAGATTCGGCACTCCATCCTGATCGATAGGCGCAACTAGCGCCCTCAACTAACTTTTAAACAGTTCGTTTTATGATCTGTTCACGGCACAACGCATTTAAACAGTTCATGTATTTTGTGTTAAATAAATCAGTTGAGTTACATTTAAACGAGCGTTACATTTCATTGCCGCTTTAAAACCTCTAATAGGTTATGGACCCAGAACGATTGGCTCAGATTTAAATTAACTGAAAACTGGAAACATCAAGCGGAGACACAAAGAGAAGAACGCGTCGAATCGGCAGACATCTTGCTCTCTCGAGAAACTTCTGGACATCGACAAAGCGAGAAGGAACAAACGCCGTCTTCTCGAATATTATGTGCTTGATCGTGAGTAAACAGTGAAAAAGCCAATCGCGAGTGTTTGGACAATAACACGCGACGCGAATTTTGGCTTATTGCGAGTGTTTTGGACTATAACACGTGACGCAAGAAAACGTGCTGCACGACACAAAATTCCGTGGGCCTATTTGCGAGTGTTCCGGACAATAGCACGCGACGCAAAGTCTATGGCCGGTTGTGAGTGTTTCAAACAATAACACGCGGCACAGCAAATTTATTGTGAACAATCGTGAGTGTTCCGGACATTAACACGCGGCACGATTGAAGTGAGACAATGAATTCAAACGGTGTAGTGCGCATCGAGGCCTAGGGCGCGATAATTACGACACCTGGAAAATGCAAATGCGCGCCATTCTGATAAAGAATGACGCGTGGGGTTATGTCAACCGCCAGATCGTCAAACCCGAGCCGGGTGAGGACAATGCACCCCAAGTGACCGAGTGGACAACTAGGGATGAAAAGGCCATGTCAGACCTAATCCTATCCATCGGACCAAGCCAGCTCAAGTTGGTGAAGAACTGCAGATCATCAAGCGAGATATGGCAGAAACTTGAGGATACGTTTCAGTCGAAGGGGCCGGCTCGCAAGGCCACGTTGTTGAAGAGTCTAACCTTGCAAAAGATGACTGAAGGTGGCAATATCCGTGAGCACCTCAACAACTACTTTGACTGTGTCGACAAGTTGGCTGACATGGACGTAGTTATTAACCCAGACCAACTTACCATCATGATGCTGTACAGTTTGCCGGCAAGTTTTGAAAATTTCAGAATTGCCATCGAGAGCCGGGACAATCTACCGAAGCCTGAGAATCTACGTACGAAGATAATCGAAGAACACGATGCCAGAGTTGCCTCGTCAACACCGATGGAAAATCAAGGCGCCATGTACGTGAAGAAGAAAGGTCCTTCAAGGAAACCACAGTCGAAGCCTCAAAACAAAAACCACGGCTACTCCGGTGGTAAGAGTGACAAGGAGAAATCGTTTCCGTTCAAATGCTCGAAGTGCGGAATCAAGGGACATAAGGCTGTGGACTGCAATGTTAAGGTCAACAAAAATCAGCCGTCGGACGTGTCACTCTTATCAGTTGAGGAAACTGATACGTGCCAGATCGCGACGAGCAGCGTCGAAAACCTGTGGTGTCTCGACAGTGGGTGCACGTCTCATCTGTGCGGTGATGCGACTGTGTTTACAGAGATGGACAAGGGCGAGACTGGCAAGCTGAAGTTAGCGAGCAGTGCAACCGCAGAGATAAAGGCCTGAGGAACTGCAAAAATTGCAACAAGTGTAGACGGTAAAACTTGCAACGTTACTCTCAATGAGATTTTGCACGCTCCTGAGATCCGCACTAATCTCTTATCAGTCTCGAAGATGACAGACCGTGGTTTCTCGGTTGTTTTTGGCAAAGGGAAGGCGGAAGTTTTTGACCAGAATGGACTGACGAGGTTAGTTGCACAGCGCAAGGACAATCTGTACTATGTACAGGGCACCCCACTGGAAAAATGTCGAAACGTAGTGTCAGAAGACAAGCGCGACGAGAATGTGGCGCAGCTGTGACATCGAAGGATGGGTCACGTCAACTTTCGTGATCTAGATACGGCAGTGAAGAGCGGATCCATTCGAGGTGTGCAACTAAAAGGGAGATGTGGAGATCTAACGTGTGACATTTGCACGAAATGCAAAATGACTCTAATACCTTTCCCGAAAGAGTCAAATCGTGTGACCGGTAAGCTCGATATTATTCACACAGACGTTTGTGGCCCTGTGGGTGTTGTGTCGAACGGTGGATCCAAGTACATGATCACATTTACGGACGACTATTCGAGATGGACAGAGGTACGGTTTATGAAGACGAAGTGCGAGGCGTTGCAAATGTTCCGAGAGTACAAGGCTTTCGTCGAGAAGCAGCACGGTCTGAAAATAAAGTGCGTACAGTCCGACAATGGACGTGAATATGTCAACAGAGAATTTGACGAGTTCTTGAAATCTGAGGGGATCGTGCGCCGTCTCGCAACACCATATACGCCTGAACAAAATGGTGTGGCCGAGAGGAAAAATCGGACCCATGAAGAGGCAGCACGATGTTTACTCCTGCAATCTGGCCTACCGATGACATTCTGGGCGGAGGCGATCAACACCGCAAAATATCTGAGGAACCGATGTCCAACCAAAAAGCTAAACGGGAAGACTCCATTTGAGCGCTGGTTCGACAGAACTCCGACTGCACACTATTTCAAGGACTTTGGGAGCAAGGTGTTCTGCCTGGACAAGACCCCAAACAAGGGGAAGTGTAGCCCTCGCTCAAAAGAGGGAATTTTTGTTGGATATTCGGAGCAGTCGAAGGCTTACCATATCTGGATTCCTGAAACGAAAAAGATCGAGATCACGAGAGAAGTTGTTTTTCGTGAGGAGATGACCGTGCCTAAGAAATCAGTCGATGATCTGTTCCCGCGTGACTCTCCGGACAAAGTACGCATTGAACCAGAGGATCCGATCCATTAACTGGAATTCGAGCTGGTGTCGAGAGACGAAGTTCTGGCAGAAAACCAACTTGATGTTGCTGAATGGGAATTCCCCGATGGCTTCATAGGCTTTCCTGCCGACGATTACTTTGTTGAACCGGAGATCCAATCCGATGAGCAACAAGTGGCATCATCTAGGAGAAGAGGCGGACGGCCTCGTTTGATTAGAACTGGAAAATCTGGGCGACCCCGCAAGGACTACGGTGATCGACCAGGGGAAGCGGCTAACGTCGCTGAAATCCCAATGACCCAGGCTATCTCCGGAGAGGACTCACCTGCGTGGATCGAAGCAATGTCAGAAGAAGCAGTTTCACTGATTCGGAACAATACGTGGAAGCTGGTCGACCGTCCCAAGGGGCAACGTGTGATAGGAAGCAGATTCGTTCTCCGGAATAAGTTTAACCCTGACGGCACTATCAGCAAGCGGAAGGCGCGCGTGGTAGCGAGGGGTTTCACGCAGAGACCAGGAGTAGAGTTTCACGACACGTTCGCTCCAGTCGCAAGGCTGAGCACAATAAGGACTGCGGTGGCGTTAGCTGTACAAGATAATCTAAAGATCCGACAGCTAGACGTCAAGACGGCGTACTTGAATGGAGAAGTCGAGGAGCAAATCTTCATGGAGGCCCCGGACCACTTCGAGGACGTTCTTGCCCATACCGTTCAAGATGAGTCGGTTGACGAGACTGTGCGAAAGACCGCAGATGAGATGCTGGAGAAGTTGACCAATCGTGACATGGTGTGCTCACTAAACAAAGCGTTGTACGGACTGCGACAGGCAGGACGCGCTTGGTCTCACCGTCTCGAGGAAAAGATGAAAAATCTCAAGGCGACTCGCTCGGATGCAGATCCATCCATGTACCACATCGGACCGGTCGAAGATAGGATTTATATAATCATCTATGTCGACGACATGATGATCATGGCTCGAGACGACAAGAAGATCGACGTGGTGAGAGACTATCTGAATACCAAGTTCGAGATCAAGGACTGGGGGGACGTGCCGTATTGTCTGGGGCTGGAGTTCGAGAGGAGCCCCAACCAAATGAAACTCAGCCAGAAAGGATACATAGACGAGGTCCTGGAGAGATTCGGAATGGCAGAGTGCAGGCCTGTCAGCACTCCCATTGATCCAAGTACGAAGCTGCAGAAGGAAGACTTGAACCCTGACGTACAAGCGGAGAGCGTCCCCTACCGACAGTTGATAGGAGCTCTAATGTACCTGTCAGTGGGAACGAGGCCAGACATATCCCATGCAGTCAGTTCTCTCTCTCAGTTCAACGACTGTCATGGACAGCAGCACTGGAAGGCTGCAAAACGTGTCTTGCGATACCTCGCTAACAAACGTGATCTCGGCCTCATGTACTCCAAATCCAGCGGTCCAGGCGTGATGTACGTGGACGCTGACTGGGGAAACTGCCTGGTTGATCGAAAATTGTACACCGGATACGCGTTCACACTAGGCGGTGCTGCAGTGAGTTGGGAGTCCAGGAAGCAGCCTACTGTGGCCCTGTCGTCGACGGAGGCCGAATACATGGCCTTGACAGAAGCAACCAAGGAAGCTCTACACATGCGGAAACTCCTGAAAGACTTCGGAAAACCGATAGATGTTGTCCCAGTGAAGAACGACAATGTAGGTGCGCAGAAGCTGACGTCGAATCCTATGTTTCATTCACGGACGAAGCACATCGACGTCAGGCACCATTTCGTCCGAGATGCCGTGGCCAAAAAGGTGGTTTCGGTGGAGTACACTCCAACGGATGAGATGCCTGCCGACATATTGACAAAAGGATTGTCAAGGCCCAAGCACGAGAAATGTGCTCAAAGCCTTGGCTTGAGACCACATGCACCAGGATGACTCCGGCTGTTGGTCGAGGGGAAGTGTTGGTGAGATTCGGCACCCGCCGGTATCGACCTCCATCCTGATCGATAGGCGCAACTAGCGCCCTCAACTAACTTTTAAACAGTTCGTTTTATGATCTGTTCACGGCACAACGCATTTAAACAGTTCATGTATTTTGTGTTAAATAAATCAGTTGAGTTACATTTAAACGAGCGTTACATTTCATTGCCGCTTTAAAACCTCTAATAGACATTCCCAAACTCTGCAGTTCCACTCAAATGTCGTCTCTCTCAGTACATTGTAAATGAACTCAATGTATAGGGGTTTTGGAAAGTTTATTTCATAATATAACCACATGATATAGTACTGTAAATGTGAATATAATTGAGAGCTCATGCAGAAAATTGCGCAGTGTTTTTACTATGTGATTACTGTGGACAGAAAACACACATGTAGGCTTGTGATTATATTTGTTTGGGTTATAACTGACACCCATTCCAAAACACTGCCATTCTTAACAATGGTTTTTGAATGTTGATTATTTGGAGTTTATGGAAATATTTTGTGATACCGGTAATACTTGCAGGTTTGTTTATCAACTCTTCTATCATTTTATTACATATTTTTGCTATTGATTTTTTTTAATATTCTTTTGTGATTCTGTGTAGTGGACAGAAAAAGGAAACTAGGTCAAATTTTAATTTCTTCTGTAGGAATATGAACATTTGTTATTTACAAGAAGCAAATGTTCTTGAATTATGTATTCCTTACATTTTAACTATTTAAGCTTCATGTCGCTAAGGATATTGAACTTCATATCATTTGCTTGTAAAGTAGGTAGGGCTTATTCAAGAACTTGTGGTGTGTGGGTGCACTGGATGTTTCTCTCCTGCAGTAGGAGTTGCAGAGGATGGGCATCCTTGAGCATGATTAAGTGGTGCATCTGCAGTCATTGACACAGAGCGATTCTCTTCTCTTGGCAGCTTGTAACTAACTGGTCTAACACCCTCGATTGCAATACCAACAAGTCTTGACTAGTTTGTACATGGGCCACAAGCTCTTGAACAGGATCTACTTTACTTTACTGGCTTTACTTCCTTTTCCTTGCCTACTACAAAATTATACACTTCCCTCAGTCCAAGATTTAATTTATTATCATGATTGTTATTAATAATAAATTGACCATAAATCATACAGAAATATGCAAGGTCTAATGAAAACACATAAGTTAAATAATGTATCACAGGCACGTCTTACATACATATTTTATATGTAAATATGAGATGTAGATGTAAAATGTGCCTCAGAGTATGAGCATCATGTAGTGCATTTTGCTGTCTCTTAAGACAAAGAGGATGAAAGCTTTCTAATCTGTATGTGTAAAAAGAGAAGATTTTTGGCATCACATCGGAAGTTCCTCAGTAAAGAGTGTATGTGTGAATACTGAATATCTGTCCACAAGTGTATATACTGTGAAAATGTTTCCAAAAGTGGTTCTTTGATGTTATACACTAATTGGTTTTGCAAGAAGGTGAAGGTTGGTCCTTGACATAACTGAATAAAAGCCTTTAAGTGACTTCTCATTTAACTTCCTTCTTTAAACCTATGGAGAAAAATATCCACCTCTAGCATTTTTTGATTAGCCATACCCATATCCTTTCCCTTATACTTCTTCCTGAGAAAAAAATGTGTCACACCCTTCTCTGAGCAACTGGCTAACCTCTGTAGAGCAATAATATGAACTCAATGATACCTTGGTTATACATAACCCAAGAGAAACACAGAAGGTAGCTTTAATGTAAAATTTAAACTTTTTTAAATTAATACAATGTTTAACTATATGTGTGGAACAGAGTAGCCTATGGACTATTCTTGCAACTGAATGTTTACCCTCAACTTGAGACTTGAAATAGACTACCCTCCCTCTGATCAAATCCTTCTCCTGCCATCCTGAGGATGTATTAAGATACCTAAATTTTGTTGAGTCAATGGTCTTAGTTTTAGTAATGTTACCTTCTTTTGGCATACTACTTTACCATTTGCTAAGTAAGCCAGTGACACCCACTTATTATTATTATTCTCCATAACGGTGGTTCCCGACCTGTTTGAGCTTGCTGCACCCTGTCCCAGGAGCTCAGAGCTGATTGTGTAGCCCTCGACCACCGGCGGCTCTTATTATTTTGGGGATCTTACCCAGTAGGGGCCCACCTGTTTAACACACTGCCACTGGTGGCTCTTATTATTATTGTGCATAAACAACTGCTCCAGTATTTGACGCAATATTCACTACTTGATCCGTAGCAATCTGGATTTAAGAAATGACACAGTGAATCTACAGCCAGTAATAATAGCTTTTCAAATATGTTTACTCTTGTGCACATAAAATGTATTTATTATATGGTAGAGACAACATTTAAGCATATTTGAAAAGCTAATACATTAATAAAGAACAATGCAAAAGACTGTTTGAAATACACAATGCTTTCTTGGAAATTGCGAGCACTTTACATGCACATATTTTCATACTTCCTCCTTGCATTGCTTGCACATTTTTACTGTGCACTCTAGGCATATGGGTTTACCGCACCATGATCTGAGGTCAAATATATGTCGTCTTCTCCGGATACTTCACTTCCTGAATTGTCATCTACCCACTCTTGTCAAGTTTTATCAAAATGTATGTTTCCTCTCCTTACTCAGATTCCTAACCTTAGCAACTCCAAGCAGAAATGCTAGGGTTGGTAAATGAAATGAAATATTATTGTATTATATGTTTTGCCAAAGCATAGTGCATTCTTGTCAGCATTAAAAAAAGATAGTAGGGCCCCGCATAGTGACAATGCCAGTTAAAGAAAGCAGACAGCTGTGCCAACTTTCATTTTGTTTCAATGCTAGTGAGAAAAACAAAGAACATTTTAAAAGTAATAAAGAAAAGAAAATAATAAGCATTAAAATCACAAAATTTGTGTCTTGCAGTTATTGAAGTCAATCACTTGCAGTTTTTGATCATTGTTGATAGAAGATATTGCAACTTTATTGCGGGGCCCTACTATCTTTTTTTAATGCTGACAAGAATGCACATTTTCTGATATAATTTCACTGAGTTTTGTCTGAGAAATAATCTACTCTAGTATATATTTGAGATCAGAAAAGCTAATTTTTAAAGTGAAAGTGTTTCTATAATGACACCAATAGGATCTTCACTAGCAATTAAAAGCATGGATTGCGATGGACGAGGAGTTAACGACTGAGGGCAAAATTGTAGTACACCCTAGTAAGTGGGAGAAAAAAGAAATGTTGTTCAATGAACTACAACAACATACATGAAATGCAATACACAAAAATAACAAACGACCATCATTGTTTCTGAATTTATTACAAACTTATTCTGCAAGGTATATTTGCCAAAATAATAATTAGAGGTTATACAGTAGAGTGTAGTCGGAAATAAATAAAAACACTTCCAAGGGTTTCATTGTGAAATGGATCAATCAAATTTCGCACTTAGAATAAAATTCTTGCGAGACTGGCAAGCATGGAGGATTTTAGGGCCTCACACTTGTATTACCCAAACTGAGCATACAGCGTCGTATAGCTTGCTGACACAAATGGTAGTCCCTGAAGGGTGGAGCCAGGGTTTCATCTAGTAGAGTTAGGATCTCCAAAAACTTTATCAAGGCTCGACTGATGTCTTTGTGATCCATCATGTACTTTGCTGTCTTGAACATGCCATCAGTGTCCTGAAATGCAGAAGAAAAATCCAGCATTATATTTTATTTTCTCATGTTTTAAACTATTTGGTTGGTTTTTTATGTATATATTTTTTTTTTTTTACGGGCACTTTTAGGTGAAAACGGACTCCAGATTTTAAATGTTTTTCTTCCTCAGATTTATACCATACCTATGGCTAAAAGGGATTTTGGGGTAGCGTGGTCCCCCTTAAAATTTTCCAGACCCCGCTTCAGTAAAAAGTATTCATTGTTATTTATACCTATTTGATTTTATTTCAGCATTGGTACAGCTGATTATTAGCAGATGTGAATCCTAGTACAATAACTGTTCTGTCATCATTTTTCATGGATAAGTGAAGCCCTGTGCAACTGCCCTCTCCCTAGCTCCAGAATTAGAAGCTGGGTCCACGTATACTACGTATAATTATAATAATAGTATGGTCTCGGCTACTTGTGTGTAGCACTTTTGAGTTGAAGCCATTTAGGTGCTCTAGTCTCCAATTATGACATTCTGTTTTATACTGTCATCTGGTGGCAAAACCTCAACTCTATTGGGAGACCTGTGGCTGAGATTGAATTAATTTTGTCTTTGTAATCACCAAATGTGAAGTAAGTTGGCATCATACCATGCGTGAATTTTTACTACCCTTCAAACATTCGACTGCCTTGGTCAAGAATCAAGCCTGTCATTTTGGAATCGTGAAGCAGACACCGTAAAACAGATCAACGGAGCATCATTGTTGAATTTACCCAGTGTATTGGCCATAGTTCGATCAGAGCCCAAAGGTGATCCGTAAGTTACTGTTGCATATTTATGGTGTTTGAAGCCATTTTTCAATGTTGCATTAATAAACAAAAGTTGATGCTTTTCAGTCGGTCAACATGATTGTACCCAGAAAAAATTTACATGAGATTAATCATCAACTTTTGTTGCATTATTGTGCTTGACACAGTGACACCATCAAAACACAACAAGAAGTTATATACTACCGGTACTGTACTTCCTTGGTGAAAATTTTGATTAATATTTCATCATTCCTTTACAATCTCAAATTTTGTTTACAGTAAGCAGTACAATCAAAAACTAATGGTCATGGTAGCTTGGAAAGGCAGCAACGAAATAATCACATTTGCCTTATAGCGTAAAACATAGTTACGGTAGTGCTTGAAAATAGTCATCATCATCTTGCACAGTTTCCAGCCACTGGCCGGGTCTGTTTGGAACACAAGCCTCTCCAACGTCTTCTGTCTTCCCACCATCTCTCAGCCTCCACCCTTGTCCAGTCTTCTCCTCTCTTCTTCACGCTTTCTTCCACCCCCTTCAGCCACCTGTCTCTCGGTCTTCCCCTCGGTCTCTTTCCTTCCCACTTCGTCTCATGTACTCTCCTGGGTATCCTCTTCTCCTCCATTCGTTTTACATGTCCATACCATCTAAGTCTAGATTTCTCTATACCATCCTGTAATGGTTCTTCCTTCATTAATTCTCTGGTCCTCTCATTTCTTATTCTGTCCATCTTTGTAGCTCCAATACTGCTTCTCAAGAACCTCATCTCACTGGCCTGTATTTTGCTCTTCTCCCTTCCTTTCATAACCCAGGTCTCCGAGGCATACGTCAGGATAGGGACATAGTACGTCCGATATATGATCTTTTTGCTGTTCTGAGGGACATCCTTGCTCCATAACATGCTTCTCACATGTTATAGTACTGGATTCAAATAATAATGCAGCATGTAACTAATCTGTTTTCAACCATATAATTCAGTAAAACAATTTACCTTCAAGTTGTTGGCCTATACTTTAAGAGAAGCATTATAATATGTTGATACTTGACTTAGTTTTTGCTCTGTTTTTTTTTAAGATAGTTCTAAAATTACTTTTGAAAATATCCATTATATTTGTGACATTTTAGGAAATTTTTAGAGCATCAATAGTGTCACTTGTCTTTAAGTCTACGTAGAGATATGATGGGGAAAGAATTAAGGTGATAGAATCCATAAAAAAATCATTATAGAATCAATGAACCAAAGAAAGTTTTGAAATTAGTGTTAATTCATTTAGTTTCTTCCATTGGCTTGGTCAACATAATAGACCGTAATGTATTCAGATATACCTAGTTCTCATCCCTTTCCCCTCACATTTGAGATTGAAATAACCTTCATTAACAAAGAAAATACATTCTGACAATACAAGTACTGCTATGAGGTGGTCAAAAGCTTTTGTCATCGGGCTAAGTAACAAACTGCAAGCACCTCACACAGAAATGGCAACAGTCAACAACATTGCCACCCTCCATTGGGGGTGCCTTGACCTCGCCTCTCCAGTAACGACCTGGCGTGCAGCCACTCCCATGTTCAAGAGGATTTTAGGAGGATACTGCTTCAGCTCCATGGACGACATTGAAATACGTGGACTTTTGCCAAGAGGGGTTCTTCAAGCTTGTAAAGCAGTAGGACAAGTGCATCAATGTTGCTGGGGAGGGGACTATGTAAAAAAAGAACCAACTAATGCCCCTTTCTGCCCGCATCATTTTAATAATAGTATAATTGCGCACGAAAGTGCATTTGGAATAAATACATCATAGGCTAATATCACAAACACTGTCAGAAGTTAAATAAATAGACCAGCGGTGCATGGTTTCCACCGGCCTCCACCACAAACCGCGCTCGAGACCCGGATCCCAGCAACCCACCGACCAGTGCGTGCCCCACATTACATGGTCCTTGGTCTGTGATCGATATCATAATAATAAAGGAACTGCGGAAAAATGTGCATTACATTTTCGAGTACTCCAATAAGGACAGTGTTCTCTTAGAGCATTTACTAAAATGATATCGACCACACTGTTTAGCACACAATATGCACACACACTGCTCAGAAGGTTCATGAAAGCCACGCCACGCGCACAGCAAGTCTATTCAGAGCACTCCTCATTTCATTGTTCGGTTCAGTCCAATTTCTCTGAGACATGGCATCAGTCCCATAGAATTCTATGTCGATTTCCGCTCGCTTTCTTTGTCTCATCCTTAGGAATTCCTGTTCCTGTCCAGTAGAAGGCAACTGCAATCGAGATCTTAAGTCTTCAACAAGAAAAGTTTCCCTGGCAAGTTCATAAACAAGTCGGGAATGCGTGAATTTTGATACTCCCAGGGCAGCCTTTAAGTATCGCACTTTGACTTATTCAATTGATCTGAGATCGCTCAAGCTTAATTTATCCCAGAGTATGTCCAACCCATATGTGAGGACTGGAACAATCTTGGCATCAAAGAGTGCTAAGGCGGATTTCAGTGAAAGTCGAGATATGTTTCTAATATCGAAAATAGCTTTAGTGGCCAATGCCACCCGCTGTTTTATGTGTCCTGTGGCTTATGATCGCGAGATTAACGGTCACGTTAAACTACAAGCTTTTTGTTTTATGTGAATCCTGAAGGATTGCATGGTAGTTTGCAGAGTCAAGCCTAGGTAGGTGAAGCTATTTACAATTTGAAGGGGAGTTTGTTTCAAAATTATACTGTCGTCCTTGGACCCTCGTCCGCCTTTCCTGAAGATCATATATTTCGTTTTCTCGACGTTAACCTGCAAATCGTTGGTAGACGCCCATACCTCCAGAGAGGAAACAGCCGATTGTAGCTTACTGATGTCACGGGAGCCCAGAACCATATCATCCGCATAAATGTACAGTTTTATTTCCGGTGAGTCTTCTTTAATCGCTCGAACAACATCGTGGGTTGCGACGTTAAAAAGAAAGGGACTCAGGGGGTCTCCTTGAAGCACGCCATTTGTTTGCAATATCTCTTTCGATACTGTTACATTGTCAGAAATTTGAACGTAGTTACTCCTTAATATATTATGGATCAGGATTGTGAGTGGTTTGTTGTCCTTCACCAACTCGTCTAGTTTCGAGGAAATTATGACCCGGTTTAAGTTGTCGAAAGCCTTTGTAAAATCAATGAAAACTGCGTGAAATTTGCCTCGTGGTGATTTAAGGGCGTTTTCAACATCATTAATTGTCTCTCCTGCAGATGGCAGACAAGATAAACCTGGGCCGATAACCTAGACGTTAGGCCCCTCGAAACAACGAATATCATCATCATTAGATAAACCTATTTTCAGACTATCCTGCATAGATCTACATTAGCCTATTTCTCTCCCATGCAGAATAGTCATAAGTTTGTACGGAACAATTTACCTGCAATGCCTTTAGTCCTTTGAATATGTTGATATATTCTTTACATTCAGTACACTGTATCATAAACTCCATGGTGTCCATTGGAACTTTAATAACATTTTTGCACTTATCACTGTTAATACACTTAAAACGAAGAACATTCACATCTATTTCATTGAATAGTGGCCAGTTTTGAGTGCAAGGAATGCATTTACAATCAAACCAGTATTGGTTTTTTAAAGTGGCCTGTCTCTCAGAACAAACTGTCTGTGTGAAGATGGGGCCATAGTTCTCGGCAACCATCTCACCCATTGCAATGTTCTTGACTGCACGCACAATCACTGTTGTGCCCAAGAAATACCTGCAAGAATGAAAATTATTTGACAATAAAATTATGAAAATACATTGCGCAGGTTACAAGCATAGTAGTGTAGTTTGTGTGCTCATAACATTTAAATTAATAATAATACTGTATATACAGTAGATCAGAAACAATTATTATAAGAAAATTAATAAACATGACCCATAGTTCATTTTGGATAGCATGTGGAGTGATTTAATACCAAACTTCTAATAAATTATGCAGGGGTATAGTAAAGCCATTATTACTTCCGACTTGACGTTACAGTGTTACCCTAGAGTTATCTAGTGGTCAGAAGGAAAATCACTTTAACTAGACAATCACAAGCAGCCATTCAAATCGATATATAACGATAAATTGAGTTTCGTTCGCGGCGAACGAAACACTAGCCTAGCACTGAAACATCCGAGTCGGTAGTAATGATGGCTTTACTATAGATGACCTTACTTGATGAAAGTGAGACCTGTAAGGTAATGAACTCAGTTAGGTTGGTTGGTTGGTTCCTTAGTTTAGGGGCTGCGACAACGCGGTAATGTAGCCCCGTGTACTTTGGGTGTGTGTAGAATCTGTCTGATAACCGGTGTTAATTGTGATGACTGTATTAGTGTGTGTTATCTGTTTTCAATTCAAGTGAGGACTGCAGACATTTAATTTCAAGTAGTTCCTACTTTTGCCGCCAAACGTCATTGAAGACGTATAAGTAATCAGTAGTCGATTCAAACACAGCTCCGTTGGTAATATGAATATGGTATTACCATCACTTACCAATTGATTCACAACGGAACTGTGTTTGAATCGACTATACATCTTCAATGACGGTTGCAGACCATGAAGAAGCATTCAGCATATTTCTTTTTGTTTGACGTCGATAACACTACATTGGATTGACCCTGTTTAAGTGTTTCTTCGTGTATTGTGCCTTTATAACTTCAAATACCCTAATCTTTCTATATCTATATAGTGCACCATATTAGGTTTAATGAATATTGGCATGTCAGTGCTACGCTATTCTAATAATATTCTCTTTTAATGATTAATATTGGTTGATGAAGGGGACAAAAATGTATATTAGTCATCAAAACATGTACCATACCATTTCCTAATGACCACATAGTGATCACTTTTAATAAAGTATTGATTCAGGCGGAAACCTAGCCCATTAAAAGTTATCTGATATTTTAATATTTATATAATATTGATCAATGAATATTGTCAATACGGACCAAATAATGGATTTGAGTAATCCCAGAAATATTTATATACAGTAATACAAAATATTACCTCTCAGTTTCAAAGCAATTTTACGATACTGATGGAGGCGGTGTGTTTTGATATGCTCTTCTGGGATAATTTCCAAATATTCCTATGCTTACTTTGAATGAAAGCCCACAACTCATTTTGGGTGATCGATTTATACTCGTATTTTAGTTTCAAAACATAATAAATGTTGTCCATAATTCATAATGAAGTGTAAACTACTTATTGGCACATTCAGAAAAGAAATAAAAATATGAGAACTTAATGAAATCGTCAAACAATATAGTAGGAATCTATCTTTCGCACATGCTAAATTCATCACTTTTAGTCTTGCCGAAATAAGAAACTCCATGCAAGCCCGAACTTCTTTGCTAAGTTCTGCAAAGATTTTCATTTGGATAATAGCTTTATTCAAGGCATTGGTGTTACAGCATTACAAGGTTCAATTATGATCCTCAAGAACCATCTTCACAGACTGTAAATATATTTGGACACCACTCAATTCTATGCTCCTCTACCTATAGCTATATACACGGTATATATATTAAAGAAACGTGCACAAGTTGTGCATTAAGCATGCAAATACATTTACACTACATTCACTTATACTTAACTTTGTTTTAGTCTTATGATTCTAAGCAAGTCTCGATTATTGACTTGGATAGTTTTTTGCATATTGTAATATGGTACCAATCGCATAGGCATTCACAAAGATCACATACACATGTTTTGTGTTGCTAGTAATGGTTCTTCACTTTGCACACTCTGTGGTGGTATCCGTGCGTTGCAAAAGATTAGGTTTTGAACCCCTGACGGCCGAATGAAAGACTAAAGCTGTAACGGTATATAAAACTTCTTTTTTAAGCACGCTTGTCTCGCAGCAATTCCTAAATGGGGAAAGCTAATTGTATTTTCAAGCAATAAATATATAACTGTTAATTGAGGCTTGAAATTAAAACCACAATTGGGGACTCAAATCTTCTGCTTTTTGGGCAGGAATACTCTACCACGGCTTCATCAGGACTCGGTCTCATTTCTAAGTCTTAGTCCTACTTAATGTTTAACAGCACTAGGACGTCAAAGCATATCCCAAAAGGGATTAATTCGCATCAGGTTTCTGGATAGAACATCTCTTCAAATCCTGAACAGTATGCTTCATCTATGCTTATCTTTGGATTAAACGGCTTAGAAATGTTAAGTAATAACAGCCACTACTTCAGCTAAAACCAAAAAAATCTGCATTGATTTAATAATATTAGACAATACTTCATCTTTATTTTCTGCTAAATTAATCGGAGTTAAAATATTTCGGTTTTAGGAAAGCAAAATCTATGTGCTTGCCTAAAACCAATATAGCCTATTGATTCCTAGTGACCTCCGTGGCCATCAATGGTGGTTCGTATATGAAAAATCAGCTGTAGAGCCAAACTCTAACTTTAGCGGTACATGATGTTAGCGTTTGTGAATACTGACATATTCTTTTTTGTATTTTAATCTAAAATATCTGTTAAAAACCTAAGACAAGTAACCAAATATAAATTACCATACTAAAAAGTCAATCTCACCTTTTTATAACTAGTCTAGCCATAAATACCATTACAACTTTAAAATTGTAAAAGTAAACCATGGTTAAGGATATTTTAATTTTTGTTTAATGTGTTACATGTTCCTTACTTCATCTCTCCTGCAGATCATCTGTGATCATTGTCAATACATGTATTGACAACATTAAGCACCAATTATTTTTCAAAATGATCACCATTTGCACTCACACAGGCTCCAAGTCGTTGAGGCAACTCGACTATTGCAGCACCCATGATGCCCACTGAAAATCCGCCACTGCTGCTAACCAGGAATGTTTTAAACTCGCAAATGTGGGGTGCCGTTGGTGTCGTTGGACACTGACCACAGTTTGTAATCCAGGGAATTCAGGTCCAGGCTGCTAGATGACCAATCTGCAGGAGAGATGAGTAAGGAACATGGTGCTCAAACCAACCTTGTGGGCTGCAGCAGAATCTTGCTGGTAAGTCCACTGATGATTCTGGAGCAATGTGTTCCTTAAATCTTTGACAAGCTCCAGTACTGTCTTCTCAAACTCTCTGGCACTGGTTTTAACCCCATTTTCGCAAAAATGCATTTGAGTGGCACCAGAGTAACTCACCCCTTATCAAACCATTACTGAGGAGGGATGATGGCCTCTCTGAACTTTTGGAGCCTTCCAGAGAGTTTGATGCATGTTAACTACCATGCTGGTGGTTGAAAGACGGCTCAGTTGCGAATATTTTCTTATCGGTGAAAAGAGTCTTCCAATGTCCATTATGGGCATAACGTTTCAAGAGGAATCTGTATTTTAGCACTTTCTGCTTCTTCAGACATGTGTCGAGGTAATGTTCGGTACTTCGGTGAGAAGACCCTTGTCCAAGATCCTCACTAAGTGTAAAATGTTTAATTTTCTGTGCAGTTTTTGCATTTTCCTTGGTGCATTGACCGGTAAGATCACCAAATCCCTTTTGAGGCATTTGGGTTTCATTTGCTGGATTAATTCCTTCTGACCCCTCAAAGTGTCTTTATAGCAGCCACCTTATCTTATTCTGGTCCCAAAGGTCCTGGGTTTGATTCCTGGTTCCATCCTGGTCTGAGGGTTGGAATGGGATTCATTGACCCTTGTGAGGTAAAACTGAGAAGAGTTAAGTTTAATTCCTACCTCAGCCATCCTAGAAGTGATGTTCTGTAGTTTTCCCACTTCTATTACAGACAAATGCTGGGATGGTTCCTAACATAAAAGCATGGCCACCCCCTTTGCAATCCTAGCCTTAACTAGAAAAAAACTTACCACTACAGATGCACAATAGTACAAATTGATAAATTCCACACACACCCAAGTACAAGGCTGAAGTCTGTGATACCAAAGCCCTTAAATGAAACATCAATTTATGGTCTTTAACAGCAATGGATCTTATATATTTGTTTATACTAATAGAAAGAGCCTAAAGTTACTTAAATTCTAATGAAAGGGTCAGAAATTACATAAATAATTTTAGACATGACAAACTGAGTGTTCCAATAAAAAGAGAAAGGATTTGCGATAATGTTTTCTGTCAACTTCTTTGGACACATAACTAAAACTGATTTTACCTTGCAACTCCAGGGTCACAGGAGTGATTGAAGAGTGCTAATGTAGGATAGACTGCTCCTCCCAGGAATACGGAAGTAGCTGTATCAAGATTACCATCCTTCTCTACCAGCAGTTCAGAAACTTCATGGGCATTGAACTGGAGCAGCTGTAAATGGTGCAGTAGTAATCCTCCTATGAAGTTCTGGGTGTCTGTTGACGTCAGCCCATGCAAAGGCAACATTATGGATCAAGCAAAGAGCTATATTCAATGTATAGCCACCAAAATATGAATAAACAAAATCGATTGAAACTTTTTAAAGATATTTTTAAACCTTTGTTCAAAATTATGACAGTCATTGACTATTTTAAACATTGATAGAAAATAAATCACATACCAGTATCCTTTCCAAAATTTTATTCTGAACATTTTTTTATATTTCACAAATAGTTGAGCTTGTTTACAAGTCTTTTGTCTGGACAATTATGTAATTGAAATTATTTCCAAATATATGTGCACAGGAGGGGATAGTCTTGACCAACAATACCATCAGCTGATGGTTTTAGTCCAGCTAATCAAGATATGAACAGCTATAAATGTAAATTTTAACCATTTTCAAAGTAATGAATCAGTAAAAAAAAACACTATATTTTTAACAAAATATGGAAAACTTAGCTTGTTAATCATTAACTGTAAGTTTGGTTACTAATAAAATAATGTACTGAATAATAAATTATAAACATGCAGCATTGAATATTGATTGCTGTTTTAGGGGGAAGAATATCAGTGTTATCAGCTCCAAGAATGAATATTTTTACAGACCAATATTTGAAGTGCTTTCACCAAAGTAGCCAGCTACCAGAAGACATTGCAGCAAGAATACAGCCATATCTGTGCGATGGAGTAAATCATCTGCTGTTCTGTAATTCTCATGACACACCAGATTGTAGAGTGACACGTAATCTGAACCACGGTAGACTTTAGGGGTCTGGAATAAAACGGAACATTAGGAAAAGACTTATATTGCCAACATCTTGTACGTACAAAACAACATTAGATTTATGTGTTGAAATTCATTAGATTTAGATTAGATTCAGTAGATTTACTGGCACGTTTAATATCCCCTTCTGGGCAAAATTCCGGCACCCCGGTGTCTCTAAAAGCTGCAGTAGTTAAAAGGGACGTAAAACCAAGAACATTATTATTCATTGATACAAGGTTGAACAAACAAATTTTGTGACTGATTTTGTTGTGTGGTTTTTCCTTTTCTTGTTTAGTTTTCATATTTTTTTATTTATTTAATTTTTTACTTTCTTTTTACCATTTAGGAAAAGGCGAATCTTAGTTGTCAGCCTTGTGTACTTGTAGGATCATTTTTTTTATTGTGGTTATTGCAATGCGTGTAATTATAATGATTAAGATCTAGTATGCTCTCTGAGACTTAATACAATATACAGGGGTAGTTTCCTGTGTTTGGCTGGAAATAAAGTGGTAAAAAAACCATCAGATGACTGCCCTCATTGGTTTAAACTCATATGTCAAAATGTGTAGCTTTCTTTTGTGGCTGTGGAGCAAGGGATAATCCACTCAGCTACACAGGTGAGTCTTAAAGTACTTAGAATATCAGGTGATGCAACAATAAATAATGATTATGATCAGGGCCGCCGAGAGGGAGGGGCAAGGGGGGTAAATGCATAAGGGCCCGTTAGTTGTGCACGTTAGTTTCAGTTTATTGCAGCTACTTTTGTATTACGTAAAAAAAACTTACAACCTGTCCAAGGCTTTGCAGAGTAAGGATGTCGATTTGTCTACAGCTCTGCAGAAAATATCTCATGTTACCAGTTTTTAACTGTCAAGAGAAATGAGGCAGAAAAACACTTCAGATGCATACTGACAGTGCGAAAGTATTAGCAGAAACCATTCATTTGGTAAAAGAAGTTCCTTAATTCTGAAAATGACAAAAACAAAAGTTTTAATGTACCTTATAATACCCCCAGAAGAGTATTAAATTCTATATATGACTGAGTTAGGAGTTATAACTGTTTAGGAATAGTCTACTACAGTTTAGTGTTGAATCTGCTAACAAACTAATACAGAGTTTTAAAACGCTCCTATTTTCATTAAGTACTGGTAATTAAAGTAGTCTCCCATAAGTCCAACCCCTCCTCCACGTGGTGGGAGATGGGCAACGGCATGAAGTAGGGGATTGACTGTAGGGGTGAAGTACAGTGGGGACTTCGTGTGCCCCGGGACCGCTATGGTAGCTGTGAAGGCCCTATAGGAACCCTGAAAAGTGACGGCTGACGGGGCTCTGGTGAAGCTACGATAGGCCTAGCAAGCCAGTAGTGGATATTATATTTGCTTTCAAAATAGGAACAGGCCTCGGAAGGGACAGATGCCAACGACAACAACCAGGATATGTTATTGGACTACGAGTTGGCACTTTAAACATTCAAACCCTGACAGGAAAGGTGGAGGAGATTGTAGATGTGATGGAGAGAAGAAAGCTGGATGTACTGGGCTTGGCAGAAACAAGAAGGAAAGGAGAAGGTCGCAGAGAACTGAGGAAAGGGTACCGGTTGTACTGGAGTGGGAACAGTGAAGGAAGGAGCAGCGGAGTAGGAGTAGTTGTGAGAGATGGAATGAAGGAAGAGGTAAAGGGAATAAGTGACAGGATCATGAAGATCAGAATAACTGTAAAGGGAAGAAGCCTGGAGATAGCCCAGGTATATGCCCCTCAAGTTGGATGTACAACTCAAGAGAAGGAAGACTTTGAGGAGGAGCTACAACAGCAGTTGAATGGTCAGAGCATCATTGTCATGGGAGATGTGAATGCACATGTAGGAAGTGAAAGGCAAGGATATGAAAATTTAATGGGTGCAGAAGGCTGGGGCAGCAGGAATGAAGAAGGGAGAAAGTTGCTGGACTTTTGCAAGAGGAACGGTTTAGTTGTAGGCAACTCCTGGTTCTGGAAGAAAGAAAGCCACAAGGTAACGTGGTACAGCAGTGATTTAACAAAGAAATCTTTGGTAGATTACATGCTGTACGACTGTGAAATGAAGAGAAGTGTCAGATATAAAGGTAATACCATCAGAGGCCTTAGATAGCGACCACAGAATACTAGTAATGAACCTGGGAGTTGTTAAGGATAGCAAGAGGACAGAGTACCAGGAAAGGAGAATCAAAGTATGGAAACTGAAGGAAAAGGAAGTCAAGGAAGAATTCCAGAAGATAATAAGGGAAAGGATACCAACAGACAATCCTAAAACAGGGGAAGAGGAATGGAAGCAATTCAAAAATACAATGGTGGAAGCTGCAGTGGCAGTATGTGGAAGAACAAGCAACAGAAAGCGGTGTAAAGAGACACCATGGTGGAATGAGAGAGTAAAAGAAGCTGTGGGAAAGAAGAACAAGGCTTTCAGAATGTGGTTCCAGGAAAGAACTGATCTAGCAATGGAAGCTTATAAGATAAAGAAGAAAGAAGCAAACAAGATTGTCGCAGAGGAGAGGAAGAAGTGGATGGTAAAGTGGACAGAGATGATGGAGGAAGACAGCAGAGGAAATAAGAAAGTACTTTATGGGATGGTCAAAAGTAAAAGAAGAGGTCTGCAAGAGGATGTGGTAATGGTGGACAAAAACGGAAATGAGGTACACAACAAAGAGACACTCAAGACAGTGTGGAAAGAGTACTGGTCATAGGGAGGAAGACAACGTATTGGAAGATGGAGAAGACAACACAGGAATGGAAAAGGACCTGACTTGGAGAGTACTGGAAATGGCTATATACAAGATGAAAGGAGGAAGGGCACCAGGTGTGGACGAAGTGAGTGTTGAAATGGTGAAGGCAGTAGGGGAGGTTGGGAAACAGTGGCTGTACCGTGTGATGAGGGTGGTATCGAAGGAGAAAAAGACCCCAGAAGATTGGAAGAAAGGATTAATTGTCCCAATATTTAAGAAAGGAATGCAGAAATTACAGGGGAGTCACACTCATACCACACTGTGCCAAGATATATGAAAAGATATTAGAAAGTAGAATACGAGCCAAAGTGGAGAGAGAATTGAGAGAGGAGCAGTATGGATTCAGACCTGGGAGATCAACAGTGGATCTCATATTTTCAGTGAGACAGCTCCAGGAAAACCACTACGAATTTGGAGAGGATCTGTTGATGGCCTTCCTGGACATCGAAAAGGCCTATGATAGTGTGTGTAGGGAGAAGGTTTGGAAAGCAATGGAAAACATGGGAGTGGAAAAAGGGACTGTAGACAGAGTGAAGGAGATGTATTGTGGAAGTGTGAGTTCTGTGAAAGTTGGAGGGGAAAGAACAGACTGGTTCAGACAAATGAGTGGCTTGAAACAGGGTAGTGCACTGGCACCCCTTCTCTTTATTGTGGTTATGGACGAGGTAATGACGCGGGTAGCAGGAAAGATAGGAGAAGATAAGATGAAAGCAATGGTGTTTGCAGATGATCTCATGGTCTGGGGAAACAAGGAGGAGGAAATTCAGGAGCAACTGAAGGCTTGGGAAGAAACAGTGGGAGAGTACGGATGGAAGTTCAACATCAGTAAATGTGAGATCCTGTTAACGACCAGGAAAAGGGACAGACCAATGAGTGGGATAACACTTGGATGTGGACAGCTGAAGAAGGTGGAAAGTCTCAAGTACTTGGGAAGTATAGTGGAGGAAAATGGGAGAAATAACAAAGAGATTATGGAACGTGGCAGACAGACAGAAGCATTAGGAGCTTAGTGTGGAATAAAGATGTCCCACAAAAAAGCAAGGAAGTGTTATACAGAAGCTACTATATCCCGATACTGACCTATGCATCAGAAAAGTGGATAATGAAGAAAAGAGACATAAGCAGAATACAGGCAAGTGAAACGAAGTTCCTACGAAGTAGGATCAGAGTAACAAGAAGAGACAGGGTGAGGAATGAAAAGGTCAGGGAAATAGTGAAAGAGGAGCCCTTACAGGGTAGGATTGAGACATCAAGACTGAGGTGGTATGGACACTTAAAGAGAATGGAAGAGAAGAAGATTCGCAAGAGGATACACGAGATGCAGAAGAAACAACCAAGGGGAAGACCAAGAGATAGATGGCTGAAAGGAGTGGAGGAATGTGTCAAGAAGAGAGGCGAGGACTGGACTAGAGTGACAGCGGAGAGGTGGTGGGAAGAAAGGACTAAGTGGCGAGGCTTATGTTCCAAACAGACCCAGCCTAGGGCTGGAAACTGTACAAAATGATGATGATAAATTAAAGTAGTCACATGAGAATAGGGAGAGGGCGAAGGCATGATTTTCAATATAATATCAGCTCGGAAATACTTGTAAGAGAAGACTCATACAAATACTTGGACATCCATGTAAGGAATGATATGAAATTGAGTACCCAAGTGGGTTGTGTCGTCTCCAAAGAATACAAATCACTTCATTCTGTAATAAGGGTATTAAGAGGCAGTAGTTCTTGGATATTTTCATATTTTGACACAAATTGAGGTGTTAAAAGATACGTTTGCAGGGGCATTTATGGGAAAATTTATCATTTTTGATCCGATATTTTTTTTTTTTAATATTTTAGACCATTTTGTTTTATCATTTTCTTACTTCTGAATGTCAATCCTGTATACCACGGGACAACCTTCTTGACAATGATTGTCCATTATTTATTGTCCCTCACTTTGGTTATTTTATTACCACACAGCAGACTTCCCTCGTGGTGGAGAAACTATCCTCATTAGGGGGTATCATTCCCCAGAAAAGTCTTTGCTTACAAAAGGAAGGAAGGAATCTCATTGTAGTCCAGAGTAATATTTTAGGTCATAAATGCATTAGACATACAATCAATCAATCAATCATTGGACAGGCCATGTCATCAGACACTGGTTAGGTTGGATGATTGAAAATATTTCTAAGATAGTCAATAATGGAGAAAAAAATGTTTTCTTTAGGTCGTTATTTGACCTTAGGTCATAAATGCATTGTTTTTAGGGCACTTTTGGGTTATTTATTGGTCAACAAAATACTAAAACATCTCTCATTGTGATGTTTAGATCGTTGGCTTTCGCAACCGGTGTCTAGTTTATCATCCAGGCGTACAGGATGGAGCCGCGTTGTGTATCGTTGATTGTTTCCCGACGTTCCGGCTGTCATTGGGTACGAGTCGCGCTAAGACAACTTTCCAAGTGTTGCTAAGTCTGAATCTGTATTCACGATTGAAATTATTGGGATGCTTCACGACTTCTATTGCCTCTCTAATTAACCTGTTTTCATCATCTCATCTTCATTTCCCCTTTTCCAGCTGACACTGGGTGGGGGCAAATATGGTTCCTCTCCACTTTGTTCTGTCGTTCCACCATTCCTCTTCTGACACGGTGTTCCAATCCAGGTTCCATTTACTAATGCTATTCTTCACTGAGTCCATCCAACGCATTCTTGGTCTTCCTCGTCCTCTCTTTCCTGTCATCCATCGTTCCAGTGCTCATCTTGGTAGCCTAACTTCATTCATCCGTTTGACATGTCCAAACCATCTCAATCTGTTTTGCTCCAGTTTGTAATCTAGTTTCTGTACTCCCAGTTCTTTCAGTATATCTTGATTTCTCACTCTGTCTTTCCTCGTTTTCTGGACCATACTTCTCTGGAATCTCATCTCAGCTGCCTGTACTCTGCTCTCATCCCTCTTAGTCATTGTCCAAGTTTCTGCTTCATATGTCATTATAAAATTTAATTGCAGCCGAATGGCCAAAATACAATATTCATGTTGGTTATTTAGTCTATAGATCTTTGCTATACTCTAAAACTGATTTTGTCCTATTTTTGCATCAGTTGATGTGATAGTGTTCACATCCTTCACCACACAAAGTACACACACACACTCACTTCCTACTTCATGGAAATGTGTCGTCGCACATAATTTGTGGTGATATCCATGAACCGCTAAACTTGTGATGACATGTCTTAATTCTTGATTTGCCTCCGTCCAGTGTCGGTCCCACATGGCGTCTCTACAATAAAATTCAAGCCAAATATCCTCCCTTTTTTGTCTTCTCTCTTCAAGTACCTTGGCACTATTTTGAGTGGATGGTAGTAAGAACCTTGCCTTTATGTCATCGATATAGAAAGTCTCTTTGGCCATTTCATATACCGGTCTCGGCTTTCCAACACAGAGAGCTCTTTTAAGAAACCTTGCCTTCACTTTTTCTATGGATCGGAGGTTTGCGAGTGTTAGGTGATCCCATATAATCTGTATCCCATAAGTTGCTACTGGGCTCACTACTGCATGAAACAGTTTCATTGCTGATTTTATTGATACATTCTGTAGATCTTTTATTGTATATATTGTAACCGTGTGAAAGAGCGTCAGTTGCTGGTTATGGAGATGTTTTTGTCGCGGCTATATTTTGAATTTGAAGCGAGCGCCTGACTGAGTTGAGTTTCACTGCCGTTGGTTGCAGGCTGGATGAGATGCGCGGACGGCGATGCGCGTATGTATGTTAACACCTGACGGTCTGCAGGGTCGAGCAGGCAGCTGTTATGACAGACACAGTCGCGTTTGTGCAGTTAATCCGTGCATAAGCGGGCGGCTTAATCAATCTCAAGTTACTAGTACCTGACCTGGAAGCCAAAATTAGCCTACAAACGAGGCATTGTTCAAATGTGCTCAGGATAGTTTTACTAGATGGGACTAGCTTTTGTAAATGCAAGGTTGTGTTGGGTATGGCCAGAGCTCACAGCATATTAAGGCATATGGGCTGGAAATAACTCCTTACTTGAGTTATGTGAATATAATACCTCATACCAGGGTAGATTTCTGGCTAGCAATTGACTTGGAATTAAGGCTAAACAGGTGTGTAAGCGTACTGCAATAACTACAGAAGGATTACAATCAAGTAACCGGGAACATTACTGTAACTATTCGGAGTATTTCGGGACGTTAAAACACCGGGTGATTGTCGTAAAATCAGTGACAGTATTAGACACGTGCTTTTTCATAGCAGAAGCTATGGTGTGAAGACAATCCGATCAGGACGTCATGGTAGCGAGACGCCGGTATGACCTTTTGAAATCTACCATGAGTCGAGCCAGTATTATGGTGCGTTAAATATGAATTGGGCGTACGATGGATGCTGACGTCTGGATACTTGGGACTTGGACCAGTAGAGCCATGAAGTCGAGCCGTACACATTTCCGTGTGCGGAGGATCGCGTGGGATTTTATGCTCCGACTAAGGGCATTCCGCAGGAACTTGGACCTTCTTCAAGAACATCTGAAATGGACGTGAGCAGGCGCGGATTCAAGGGGGGGGTCACGGGGGTCATGATCCCCCCCCCCCCCAAACGGAGACCAATTTTTTTGCAAACTCAAGAAACGAAAACACAATTACTAGACAAATAAAACAACGAATTTTAACTGAAAAACAGGTTTTTTTTTCATTTTATTCAATACTGAATATCTTTATTGGAATTATTATGTTCTGTTACAACTGTACATATTTATAACTTCTAACCTCTTGTATAAAACCTATTAGTTATACAACAAAATCAACTCGTCTATTTTGTTTAGCAAACCTTGTGATTACCAAATCGATGTTTATAGTGATGTCACGATGAATGTGCAGTAATGCACGAATAGGAAACTGGGGCTTTTTAAGCACCAAAAATTTTTGCCGACGTCCAAACTGCAAGCTTGGTTGGCAATTTAAGCTGTGACTTTCTCCCTTTGTCGGTACCAACTCGACTTGCCGAAACTGTTACCTACCTTGATCCTTTTCTCGAAGCTCGATGGAAAAGTCGCAATACACGCCGTTGCAATTTGTACGAATATTTTTGGTGCGCTAAACGCATCAAATTTCTATCCATGAAGCTTGCAAAAAAATTGGTCTGGTTTTGTACGTTTGGTTATTTTGTGATTGCGTTTTTAGTGATACCATTTTTCTTAACAATTTCGATTCTCTGACCCCCCCCCCCCCCCGAAGCCAAACTCTAGATCGATTCTCTGACCCCCCCCCCCCCAAAACCAAACTCTAGATCCGCGCCTGGACGTGAGCCCCTTATTCTATTCTTAATATCTAGTACCGGTGAATATCAGACCTTAGACTATACCATTCAATCATGTAGGAATCGTTTTACACGCCATAGATCTTTATTTTCTGCATTATATTGGGACATAAGCCTGGATATTTTTGATGTTGTCCACTCTTCGAATTTTATTTCTTTTGAGATAGCATATCCACGGTGGGCATATCGTAGAATGAGTATATTTTCGGAAGGCATCCGGCTGTTCTAATTAGACAGGAGTTTCATCCTGATTTTTGTTGTACAGTTCCGTGCATATATTTATGGCACATTGTTATTTTAGCGATCGTTTTGAGATAGTTTATTGGTAATTTGTTTACTTAAATGTAGTTCTTGATCATTTTGATGCAGTTCGTCTTGGATGAGTTCTGATTGTCATTTATCGTAAAATGATTCGATTTTTCTGGTGGTTAAGGATTTTCTTTAAAATGATAATGCGGAATGATCATGTATGAGAATTTACATGGGGAATTAAGGAGGCATATTCATAACAATTTAATGGATCTTATGAAAAAATAGAACATGGTAATTATCCATGAGAATTTCATATTATTAATAATAATAATAAATGAATGAGTTTGGATAATTTAGGTGATGTTCCTTTAAAACAAATATGAGAAATTAACATGAATTAATGCACATTGGATTGATAAAGCAATCGTAACGTAGTTTTGTTATTAGAGCAAGGTGTATCAATTAGGAGGATTTTTGTTATGGTGACAAGCGGATAATTGAACAGGTTAATTAGAGACAGTTACTTATAACATTCATATGATAAATCTGATAGGGTGATGAGTTGAATTGGGAATGCGCGTAGGCATTTTTCCCATTAATAATTATGATAATCCATTAAATACAGTAAATATGACTGGATGGAAGTTTTTTTTATTCAATTCAATTAATTCCAAAGAGCCATAGGCTCGTACAGAGGAATTGTACAGTAATATGTGTGTTTACACACCAGGAAGAAAATTCTGAAGGTAACACAAATTGATGAATAAGGGCATAGGCCTATTAGTAAAGTTGATACTATATCTAAGATTGTTTAGACCAAGGTCTCTTAAAATGATAAGCACAGGATTTTTAAGCTTATTTGATGTATTACGATGCATCGAATTTTTCCCACAATACTTTCGTAGTTTTCCTCTTAAATACTGACAAAGTTGGTGCACTTTTTACTTCATCGGGAAGTTTATTATATGACTGTGATGCAGAGAACTTGAAACTATTTCTACCGTATTTAGAAGAGTGAATGATATATAAGGCTACGTCCTTCGCATGCCTAGTTCCATAAGAATGATTGTCCGAGTTCAAGATGTAGGGAGAGCTATAGAGTATTGTGTTGTGTTTAATTTTGTATATTAGCATAGCTGCTCGGAGATCTGCACTTATGCTGAGGGGTAGAATTTTACTTCTGATGTACAGATCTTTTACTGGAGTGCAGTAAGGAAGGTTAAATATGTTTCTAATAGCCCTATTCTGAATAGTCATTAAATCATTCAGTGTGGATTTCCTGCAGTTAATATGTGAAAATAATATGTAAAAGAATTATAGTTGTTGAATATAATGAAATGTTGGAATTTGGAGGATGTTGCCTCATATTACTCAAAAGAAGGGCGGTGCCGCTGTTGCAGCCCCACGCCTCTATCTAGATCTTGTCACCAATGGAATTCTAGATTCTACTTTAATTTGCTCTAACCATAATTACATATTTTCTGGTTGAATGATATAAACCTGCAGATAGATTAAAATGCCTAATAATTTTGCCATATTGTGATATCAAGGAATAAACCAAATTGATAAAGTGCCTAAGAAATGGGGCATTTAAAACGCGGCCTCATGTTCCGATGAAAGTCTTGAAATAGCTACGAATCATCCATAAGTGTTTGAAATTGGTTGGAATAATAAGGTTGAGTTGCAATTAATATCGCTGAATAATTAATCCCATAATTTATTTTATTATCGAGGATAAATCACAGATCCATAATTTATAATTTCTAATATGAATATTCCTTGCGTGGGAATAATGAAATATAAATGGTATTACGTTTCTAATGGGTCCATCTTTGTTCGACTTGGTCTGACTTGCATCAAGTTGTATAATTAACAATTCTAGTATGTTTTGGAATTTCTTCTCATTTCATGGAAGAGAATATCCCATAGGATTATCCATGATTTTTGGAAATATGGAAATGTGTAGAACTTCCGAAATAAAATTTTATTCAAGTGTGATAGGACGATCAGTGATCTACACAACTTGAATACTGTAAATATTGTTTATAATATAATAGAATACCATGATGGACTATTAATTTCATGGGTATTCTAACACAATGAAATGTTTAAAAGTTGACGTTTTCGTTGCATTTTTTTTTTTAGAACGGTATTCTACACCTGCGATTAAATAGTATAGGATCCCAGGGGGAGCGCAGAATGGTATTTTTTCCAGGTGGTGTTTTAGTTTTCTCCCTGAGGATGCCCTTGTAGAGATTAGGATGGTTGAATGGATCAATTAAATTGATGCAAATTTTATCTTAACTGATACTGTGGTCATTCATGATTCTTGAAATATGCCTTCTATCCTTGCTGTAGTGTGCATCTGGGGAACAGCAGAGCTTTGCTTTTTCTTTATTCTACACCTTTGTAGAATGCTCACTGTTAACCCCGAGATGTTTTTGAGTCTTTGTGCTCGACTGTTGTTCGGATGTGCACTTGTGTGGTCGTAGGACGTTCGTCAAACGGTCACAATATTGCTCTAATTGCAGCTGAGACTCTTTCCTTTACGTGAAGTCTGTAGCATTGACCTGTTGTTTGTAAAGTAATCCCGAGGTATGTGAATGCCCGAACGATTGGAACATTTTCCCCTCTTATCTTTATGTGGTCGTCTTCTGCAGGCCTTCCTCCTTTTCTAAAAGTCATTTGCATGGTCTTGTCTGTGTTCATAATGTCGATTATTCAGGTCCGTATTGACGTAACTATAACTTTGAAAGAATAATAGATTTTCCGCCTTCAATACTGTCTGTGTTAATTTGAAGACTATTTTTATCCGCCCATACCGTCAGCTTGTTCACTGCTTCCTGCAAGTGTATTAGATTGGCTGAGCTCAGCACCATGTCATCTGCATATACATGTAATGATGTTGTCTCATGCTCAATAATCATAGGTATGTCGGCTGTGGCAATATTAAACAGAATTGGGCTAATCGGATCTCCTTGCATCACCCCATTTGTCTGGTATATTTCTTCGGAAATAGTGATTCCATCACTGATGTTGACTCTATTATATGATAAAATGTTTCTTAGTAATATTGTAATATTATGGTTTTCTCCTATCATTGTTGCCAATTTTTGTAAGAGAATTTCTCTGTCTAGAAGATCAAAAGCCTTAGTGTAATATATAAATATTCCATAATATTTTCCTCTTGGAAATCGCAATGTCTGTTCTATTTCACTCACAAGGTTGCTAACTGCTTGTATGGTGCCTCGTTGTTTCCCGAATCCGTATTGCTGATCAGGAAGAAGGTGATCTATTTCCTTAACTAGATGGTCCGTAATCACTCTTGTAAATATTTTGAAATCATTGTTTTCAAGTGCAATACCTCTGTAGGAGTGTGGGTTGGATGCGTCCCCTTTCCCTTTATACAATACTTTTATGACCGATTGTCTCCATGATTCAGGTATTTGGCCCGTGTTCAAACAATGATTAAAGAGATCTGTCCATACATCCAAAAGTAGGGTTGCAGTTCCTTTAATGTGCTCATTGAATATTCCGTTTGCACCTGCTGTCT
Source organism: Meconema thalassinum (assembly GCA_946902985.2). NCBI lineage: Eukaryota > Metazoa > Arthropoda > Insecta > Orthoptera > Tettigoniidae > Meconema > Meconema thalassinum. The sequence continues at coordinate 1,219,103,878 of OX336388.2, forward strand.
TCTTATTCTTAACTTTTGCAATTGCACTTTTCACCTCTTCTTGGGTTATTTGTATATGTTTTACTTGGGATTCCGTTGTTGAGACATAGTGAATGTCTGGCGATAATTTCTTTGTGTTTAGAATCTCCTCAAAATGCCTTTTCCATGTGTCCATTTGAATTTCTGTGATAGGAGTACTCTTTTTCTTCCGAAATGCGATGAATGGGTCCTTATTTGCTTTCTCAGCTGTCTTTTCTGCTTCCCTTTCTATGTGTTGTTTTCTTTTTTCCTTAATGAGTTGTTTATATGTCTTCCTTATTTTTGAATATTCTTCCAGAACTTCTAATTTATTGTTACTTCTGACCTTCTGGAGTGCGTGCAAAGTTATTTTCCTTAGTTGAAAGTATTCTTGGTCGAACCATATTTTTGCCTTCTTTCTCCGTATGTCATTATAGGAACATAATATGCTTTGTACATAACTTCTTTAGCCTTAATTGGTATATCCTTTTCCCATACTAGTCCCCGTGGGTAGAAAGCACTCCCGAGTTGTATTCTTTTGCTAATTTCCAAATCTAGTCTTCCATCTTCAGTCAGTTCACTTCCCAAGTATTTGAAGTGTTTCACCACTTCCAATTCCTTATCTCTTACTTTGATTACTCCTTTTCCTTCTTTCTTACCTTTACTCACCACCACTGTTTTACTCTTCTCCACATTTATCTTCAATCCCCATTGCTCAATTTTTTCATTTATTACGTCTAACTGTTCTTGTACCTCCATCTCATCCTCGCCCCAGATCCAGGAAATTTAGCAAACAGTTATGGCCTTATCAAATTCTATGGCGTGTCTCGTGACGTCAGCATTGTGATGGTTGTATAAGTGTGTGTATTTGTAATAGGGGCTAGGATTGGGAAGCTAATATGGTATCATCCCATCATTTGCCTGGAGCAGAAGTGGAAAACTGTGGAAAATCATTTCTAGGATGGCTAGGGTGGGAATCGAATCCACCTTTTCTCAGTTCTGCCTCACTAGGCTGAGTATACCCCATTCCAACCCTCAGACAAGATTTAAATTTGCTGGCACAGCTGGGAATTGAACCCAGACCTCTGGAGTGACAACTAAGAATGCAAGCCACTACACTATAATGTGGTCTGGCAGGAAGAGAAACTATGCTGGGATGGGTATAAACTTTACTTAAACAGGTCACCAACCAATGGGGACAATCTATCTATAAACAGGTGGTAAGGAGGCACTCTACGTAGCAACAACTGGTCTGCATCAACTACCGTAGCTCAATTGTTTTTGTCCATTCGTTCATCATTAAACACTCTCATTTTCATCAATCAGCATGAGAGCAGAGCAGAGCCTCTCAAATTTGAATGTTGACCTTGATACCAATTATCTGTGAGGGGCGTGGTGGTGCAGCGGTCAAGCTATTCGCCTCTCACCAAGGTGGACCGGGTTCGATTCCCAGTCAATGCATGTGAGATTTTCTAAGTGAAATGCCATGTCCTGTGGTTTGGATTCCACATAAAAAGGAGGTCCCATGGCCCATGATCACAAGATTAATGGTCACGTAAAACTACAAGAATCCAACAACTTATCTGTGAGTTTGAAATTGTGGGTAAAGTGAGAACCTCATCAACCAATGTGAAAGTGATGTCAACTGCTTGTCATATATGTGGATTTGAGACTGTAAGGAAAATACAGTGAAGTTCATATAAACTAGTGCAAGTATAGCACTGCATAAGTTTTATCTGAGAGCTTGGTAGCACAGGGAAGTGAAATTCTCATCAATCAGTGTGATAGTGGCACCAACTTCATGTTGTTTCTGTGTAGTTGCATATGTAGATAGGGTGAATGTTATTTTCATCAAGCAGTATGAGAGTGGGCGCCAACTACTCATCAACCCCACAAATTTATTTATTTATTTATTTATTTATTTACATAGGTCCCAATGAGCCTGAGCTCGTGTTAGGGACAATCAAGTAACATAGTTACAGCATGGCATATATATATTTTTTGTAACATTATATTGTTTAGTTTAATAGTAACTTATATTAGATTGCTAGTGACTAACTTTACAGAGATGATTCGGTATGATACATTGCATTGCTTAAGGCTATTGGATATGGGCTATTCATTGCTTAATAGGAAGTCTTTTGTTTTCCTCTTAAATGTTTTTATAGATAAACTTTCCCTTATGCCTAATGGTAGCGAGTTGTATTCCTTTATTATAGAGGACATAATTCCTTTAGTTCCAAATTTGATGGATTGGGAATGGCTGGTGAATATTCGATTTACTCCTCTTGTTGCATAATGATGAATGTCATTTGCATGGGTAAAATGGATGTGTGTGTGTATCAATTTGTTTTCTAATTTGTATACAAATACTGTTGCTGACATAGCTATTTGTTTTTGCAGTGGCATAATTTTAGTTCTTGAGTATAATTCATTTGATGGTGTGAGCCAAGGAAATCCAAAGATAGATTTTATAGCACGTTTCTGGAGTATCTCAAGTTCTTTTATCAGCCCCTTCTTACAATACCCCCATATGAAATTCATGTATATTAGATGTGAATGTATCAGAGCAAAGTGTATATGTTTCAATTGTTGGCTAGTAAGACAGCTATATCTTAATCTGAAAATAATACCTATTATAGGGCTGATTTTATGTTTTACATTTTCTACATGATTTTCCCAGGTTAGTGTACTATCTAGTGTGATACCTAAGTATGTTGCTGATTTTACCCTTTCTATTTCTTTGTTGGTTATGTTGACTATGTTTGTGGTCTCAATCTTGTATAATGGTTTATGGAAGGATAAATATTTTGTTTTAGTGATATTGATAACCATTTTGTGTGCTCTCAACCAATCCACCAGCTTATTGAGATCATAATTAATATTTAGCATAATTTCCTGTTCAGATGTTCCCAGATAGAGTATGAAAATATCATCTGCAAATAGTTTAAGCTTGCCTTTCAATTCTAATAATACTATATCATTAATATAGGCCAAGAAAAGAATTGGTCCTAAGACAGAACCTTGAGGTATTCCTGTGTCAATTCTCATTTGAGATCCTTTTACATTATCGATTGCAACATATTGTTTTCTGTTTGTGAGGTAGTTCTTGAACCAATCATGTGCCACTCCTCTGATGCCTGCAAATTCTAGTTTATTAAGGAGAATCTTATGGTTAACCAGATTGAAGGCTTTTTGAAGGTCAATTAGTACACCAGCAGCTAGTTTGTATTCATCTAATGCCTTTTCTACATCAGTTACTACTTCAAATATAGCACTATCAGCTCCTGTATTTGGAATACACCCATATTGGCAGTTTGCAAAGTAATCATTTTTCATAAAGAAATTCATAAGTCTTCGTTTAACAATGCTTTCTAGAACCTTGCTGATGGCAGATACAATATTAATGGTTCTGTAATTTGATGGGTGGGTTTTGTCTCCTTTTTATAGATCGGGACCACCCTAGAGACTTTACAGGCATCGGGGAAAATACCAGTCATCAGTGAAAGATTTATTATTTTGACAATATATGGTGTAAGGCCCTCAAGACACAATTGTAGCATGACATTAGTAGTGTTGTCCTCACTTATATTGTTTTTGTGTTTTAGGGAGTTAATAATTGATTGTATTTCATTAGCATCAGTAGGTAACATAAAGATTGTCTTAGTGCTAGTAGTATTTTTATAGCTTGTAATGTCCGAGGTAGAACCGTTTCCTTGATTTTCCCATATACTGTTAGCAATATTGACATAATATTTATTAATTTCATCACATATATTTTCCTTTTTTTCGATATTTGTGCCGTCTACTATAAGTTTGACAATTTCATTTTTCCCCTTCTTTGGCCTATTTAACATCTCATTAACAACACTCCACACTTTTTTGTGAATGAATGATATTTATTCAATTAATTCCAAAGAGCCATAGGCTCGTACAGAGGAATTGTACAGTAATATGTGTGTTTACACACCAGGAAGAAAATTCTGAAGGTAACACAAATTGATGAATAAGGGCATAGGCCTATTAGTAAAGTTGATACTATATCTAAGATTGTTTAGACCAAGGTCTCTTAAAATGATAAGCACAGGATTTTTAAGCTTATTTGATGTATTACGATGCATCGAATTTTTCCCACAATACTTTCGTAGTTTTCCTCTTAAATACTGACAAAGTTGGTGCACTTTTTACTTCATCGGGAAGTTTATTATATGACTGTGATGCAGAGAACTTGAAACTATTTCTACCGTATTTAGAAGAGTGAATGATATATAAGGCTACGTCCTTCGCATGCCTAGTTCCATAAGAATGATTGTCCGAGTTCAAGATGTAGGGAGAGCTATAGAGTATTGTGTTGTGTTTAATTTTGTATATTAGCATAGCTGCTCGGAGATCTGCACTTATGCTGAGGGGTAGAATTTTACTTCTGATGTACAGATCTTTTACTGGAGTGCAGTAAGGAAGGTTAAATATGTTTCTAATAGCCCTATTCTGAATAGTCATTAAATCATTCAGTGTGGATTTCCTGCAGTGAGCCCAAATAACATTTAAATATTGGAGCTTGCTATGTACAAGTGAATAGTAGATTTGTTTTACAAGGTTTAGGGGAATAAGATACCGAAGTTTCCTTAGGATCCCTACTATAGGTGAGAGTTTCTTAGCAATTCGTTCAACGTGTTCAATCCAGGTCAGGTGTTTGTCGATGATTAGACCTAAATACTTTGCCTGATTAACCTCTTTTATTTCAATATTATTTATATATATTTTGTCATGTGTGATTTCTTTCATGCTTTGCTTTGAAATTACCATGTAATTGGTCTTCTGTAGGTTCATTGTTAATTTATTGGCCTGGAACCATTGTGAGAGAGTATTTATATCTTGTTGCACATTTTGTATGATTTCAATTATGTCTTTCCCAGTGTAGAAGATATTTGTATCATCTGCATACAATTTGATATGCCCTCTCAAATTACATTCCACAATATCATTTATATAAATTAAGAATAATGTAGGTCCAAGTATAGATCCTTGTGGAACTCCATGAGTTATATATTTTCCTGAACTTATGCATTTATTCAAAGCTACATGCTGCTTTCTTCCAATAAGGTAGCTTTGGAACCATTTTAGTGCTATACCTCGGACACCAGCATTTTCTAATTTTGATAACAGTATTTTATGATCTACTGTATCAAAGGCTTTTGTGAGATCAATAAATAACCCAACTGCCATATTATTTTTGTCAATAGTTTCTTGTAGCATTGTTATTAGGTCAATAGTTGCTGCCTCAGTACTAGAATTTTCCCTGAATCCATATTGCATATTATGAAAGAATGTATTCTTGTTCAGAAATGAAAGCAATCTTGTTTTTACCACTTCTTCCAGAATTTTTGAAACTACCGATAAAATAGAAACAGGTCTATAATTATTTGGATTTCTTTTGTCACCACCCTTAAATATAGGAACTACTTTGGCCACTTCCCTCTGATTATTTGCATTTTGAATTTTTTGGTCAAAATAGTTTCTTTGTAGGTTTCTCTTAAGTTTTGTAACTTGGTTGCTAATAATTTTATATTCTTCTAAAATTTCTGCAGATGGTTTATTAACTTTGGTTTTTGTATATATCTTATCTTTCCTGTGTATTAGTGCTAGAAGATCTTGTGTGATCCAGGGTTTTATTGGTGGGGAACTTGGCTCCTTATTCGTATATTTCATAGTATTTTATTTATTAATAAAATCACAGAATTTATTATAGTAGGCTAGTCATTTACGTTAGTTTCATTGCATACAAATTCTTGAGTTATTAAATATTTATTAAGTTTTTTGTAGTTTATTTTATCCTTTTCTATTGGCCTATCCTCACATATTGAGTTCCTGCTTATCTTTTTGTTTCTCATTTCACAGATTAGTAAATGGTGATCGCTCAAATCATTATCAATATTATAGACATTACATATTTTGTCACAGTCGTTCACCAATACGTGATCAATTAGAGTAGAGCTAGTTTGTGTTACACGAGTTGGATATTTTGTATTACATAATACTAGACCGTATGATTTGATGATGATGATTCTTGTTTTAAGGGGCCTAACATCTAGGTTATCAGGCCCCGTATGATTTGACTAGGTTAATATAACTACTAGTATATCTGTCCCCAAATAATAGATCAATATTCATATCACCTAGTATTATAACAGGATTCGTTGAGTAAGAACTAATAATTACTTCGAGATCAGTTAGAAAGTGTGGAATGTTGCTTTTATGAGGGTTATAAGCAGTGATTATATTGTATTCTTGATGGCCTTTTCTCACAGTAATATGCAGTATGCTGTGGGTAGAATTTATTTCCTTTACAAGGGTACTGCTACATTTGTTTGAAATGCCGGTATACAAAGATACTCTTCCTCCAGTTTGCTTTCTAACTATGTGATATGCAACATATTTCTTAATATTGAAAAACATTTTTGTTTGTTCTGTTAACCAATTTTCTGAGATTGCTAGGACATCTACCCCTTTGATTCTGTCTAAAATTATTTGGATATCATCGAACTTGTTTTTTATGCTATGTGCATTTATGTGTACGCATTTTAGTGTACTGGTATCGGTTATTATCTGTTTACTGTCCTTAATTTTATAATAATCGCTAAGTGTATTACAGTCACTTTCGGTTAACTCTAGTGTATTATTATTTGCATTACCGATACCTAAAAAATTTAATTTCTGTAATTCTAGTTCCATATGGGATAATTAGTAGATATCTTACTATTACATGGATTTTAATTTGAGAGGGCAAGTTCATCCAATATTTCAGCACTTGATATAAGCTTTGAGGGACCATTTTGATTTTTCCGAATGTATATTTTGCAGTCTCTGACCCAAGTTGCAAAGATTTTTCCCTGTTGTCTCAATTCACGGCACTTGTTGGCGATGGTTTCATTTCTTGGGGTCAGGTGTTCATTGATATATCGTAGTTTTCCCGCTCTACAAGGCTAATGTTATATTTCTTAGCCAGATGGCAGCATAATCGTCCCTCTATGTTATATTGTCAGTTGGAATTTGTAATATCAACATGGCGGACGTACGTTTGAGTTTTGAAGAACGTAAGCAGGTTATTAAGTGGTACTGGAAGTTTGAGAATGTAAATGAAGTTCAAAGACAGTGGAGAAGGGAGTATGATACAGAACCACCTTCAAGATTAACAATTACACGCATACGAGACTAATTCGAAGTTCATGGAATAGTGTGTGATGTGCATAAAGGTCATTCAGGTCGACCTCGAACAGCTACAAGTGATGAGTCATCAACGGCAGTCTTGGAACTGTTTCAACGCTCTCCTAACAAATCTTCAAGGCAAGGGGCACGTGAAAGTGATGTAAGTGCTAGCAGCGTGCTACGCATTCTGAAGAGAGGCAAGTATCGTGTTTGCATTCCAAGGCTGGTGCAACAGCTAAGTGACGACGATCCAGATCGAAGGTTGCAATTTTGTGAATGGGTTCAGGAGATGGTGATACGTGAACCGGGATTTATGGGTAGCATCATTTGGTCAGATGAAGCCCAATTCAAACTTAATGGAACTGTCAATAGGCACAATTGTGTTTACTGGGGTGAAGAAAATCCTCACATTACAATTGAAAAAGCTGTAAATTTGCCTGGTGTAAATGTGTGGTGCGGTTTGTCTTCAAGGGGACTCATTGGACCTTTTCGATTTGAAGGCACTGTAACTGGTATAACTTACCTAACAATGCTTGCTGATTCCATATTCCCTGCCATTCGTGCATTATACGGTAATGATAATTTTTATTTTCAACAAGATGGTGCCCCGCCGCACTATCACAGGGACGTACGAGCTTACCTGGATCAAAATTTGCCGGGCCAGTGGATAGGACGCAGGGGGCCAATCGAGTTTCCAGCACGCTCTCCAGACCTTACACCACTGGATTTCTTCTTATGGGGCACAGTAAAAGATGAGGTGTATACACGTAAACCACGTAACCTAGACATTCTTTGGAATGAGATTCAAGCCGTGTGTAGAGAAATCTCATTGGACGTTTTGATACGATGTACAGAATCAGTGGTGACTCGTACTCAGAATTGTATTGATGCTGCAGGTCGCCAATTTGAACAGTATTAACATTTGTTATTTATGTTTCATTTACATTGGACTTTCAGCTTTCTAATTTCCTGAAATTTAACTTTGTAGAACGGTAAATAAATTTTCTATGGAAGTTCAAAGTGTATATACATTTTTTTGAAGCACCCTGTATATTACCACCATCACTGTAACCAATTTCACTCGTCTTCAGGGTCTTCTTTTGTCTTCTGCTGCAGGTTCGAAACCTGGCGCAGTCAGCTGGCATTTGAGGGTGCGCAAATGCGAGGGAGCCGTGTCAGTACATTTACGTTAAAGATCCCCTTCGGGGCAAAATTCCGGCACCCCGGCGTCTCTAAAAGCCAGTGTAGTTAAAAGGGACGTAAAACCAATAACATTATTATTATTATGTCTTCTGCAACTGAGAATCTCTTCCTTCTTCCACCTATTATTTAATTTCACAATTATCGGTTGAGGCCCAGGCTTTGTTGACGGGAGGCGGTGAGCTGCGTCTATGTTTGCCCTGGTGATTTCAACTCCTAACGCCTTGCCCATGTCCGAGATTTTGTGAAATACATTCTCCTCTCTTTCAGTGGGTATTCCATATACTTACTATCAAGTTGTTCTTGCGCTGGTACTGTTTTAGTTCCTCCAATTCGTTGATAGCTCTAGATGCTGCCATTTCTGCGTCCTTGACGGTTTTTCTCTCTTTCTTCAGAGTTTCAATTTCCCGGTGGAGTTCATCATGCTTTTCTGATAAGAAAGTTGCTAGTTTTTTACCTCGTGGTTTTCTTCTATCATCGCCGAAAGAGATTCTTCAAGTTTCTGGGAAAATGATGCCATAACCTCTTTGAGGTTAGGTTGTGGGAGGCAGTCTTCACGATTGCATGACCATTTGAAACTATCATCTTTCCAGAATTGTTGGTACGTGTCTTTGCTCATTTTCATGCATGTTACATGGAACCAGCGTCCACACTCACCATCACATCCTACAGCTTGCTGATTGTTCTTGATCTTTTTGCCGCACAGTTGACCGTCATGATATTAAATGTTATATGTCTTCTCTTTAACAAGTTGTGTATTGTATTTCTCTTACGTATTTTATCTACACTGTTCGCACAATATTTAACAATTTAGTCACTCGCGTAACCCTCGGTAAACCTGCGTAATTTCTTAATTTTGCTTACGTTTAGAATATAAACCTTTCACATATCCGCCATATTTGTATATATCTTAGTATCACAAGAAAAATAAACATGTCTTCGAAGTACTTCGATATCACCGTATATCATGAGTATCGAGGTACTCAAGTACATTATTGATGTCTCATTCCTAAGAGTTCATTATGAATTTGAAAGAAAGAAGAAATTAAAATCAATACTTGGGAAGTTACCATCCCTGAGCTCGTAGAAATGGGATTAATAGGGCTAGATATACAGTGGTGTGAACCCCACCGGAGACATTTATTTACTTGAATTTGTCCCATCCATCAACTGTTTCTTGTTACCGCTAGTGAGGCTTCTTTACTCCTGTACATATTTTAAATGTGATCACGTTCTTAACTTTGTAAATGCCCTACACTCTACTCGCAGTGAGACTTCTCCAGCGTTGGGTCAGTTTTGCTGTTTAAGTGTGCAATCGGTAACTTTTTTCCCATCGCTTTGGGCTGCTTGAAATGTGCATGTCTGTGTCACTATTTGTCAGTTTCATTAAAGATAATTCAGTACATGAGGAGTTTCTGAAATTTATTCCTAACAATGATGCAGATAAAGCCATCAAGATAGGCTGATTTTGAGAGTCAATAGTAGTTTAATGGCAGTAAGATCATGGAGAGCAAAACATTATTTTTCGCTCACATAATATCAATATTATAAGCAGTCACGTATGGACATCATTTCAGTTTTAATATTTAATATGGCTTCGGTGGTGTAGTAGGTAGCATGCTGAACTGCCATGCCCAAGATCGCGGGTTCAAACCCGGCCGAAGTCTTTGGATTTTTAGGAGCTTTAAAATCCTTCAGTATGCCTTCCTTCAGAGAGGAAGTAAAGCCGGTGGGCCCATGTCATAGATTTATCGCGGGTTCAAACCCGGCCGAAGTCTTTGGATTTTTAGGAGCTTTAAAATCCTTCAGTATGCCTTCCTTCAGAGAGGAAGTAAAGCCGGTGGGCCCATGTCATAGATTTATGGCATGTAAAAGAACCTACCACTACAATTGGTAGCATGTAGCCACACTTGTAAGTTATATTTGGCTGGTTGGATACGCTCTATCAAGTTCCAATGTTCGCTACTAGGTGTCAGTAACATCTGGTACCCAAAGTTGGAACTACTTGAAATTGAACTGCTGGGAGACCACGGTCTTTCAATTAAAATACCCTGTTATGGCCATTGGCTGCAATTCATAGGCTATATACCGTAATAATATTTAGTTACTGTTTTCCATATTTTAAAATTGATTATTTTCATATTTTATTCTGCAGGAAAATATAATTAAAATAGTTTTCATGCAAAGAGAATGTTTATTTAATTACCGTATTGCTTTTTATGATAGCCCAGGAAAATTAGATCAAGAAAAAATCAAGAAAAATCGTCCAAAGCTGGAATGTGTTTTAATACCCTTTGGGGGTCCCAAATAAGAGTCCTGTGAGTTTGCGACGGATTCTGACTTCCGCTTCATTTTTGGGAGCCAAAAAACCGCGAAATACTCGCACGTTTTTCAGTTTTTTACTTATAACTTCTAAACGACGCATTCTACAGAAATGTTTCCTCGTAAAGTTTTTAAAGAACATTAAATTCTGCGTTGAATGATGTTGAGTTTGTCTAAATCAGCCCAGTCGTTTAGCCGCAATCGATTTCTGAATTTGGGCCATTTTTACCAAATTGCTTAAAAATTTGATTCTTTGTTTAGTTTTTCGCTTAAAACTCCTAAACAACGCATCCTATAGAAAATTGTATTCGAAGCGTTTTAAGAGCATTAAATTCTGTGTCGAATGGTTTTTAGTTTGTCAAAATCGGCCCAGCTGTTTAGCCGCAATCGATTTTTTGAGTTGGACCATTTATACCATCTCTCAAGTCTCGTGTAATTTTCTTTTCCAATCGTGCAGTTTTCGAAGTTGCAAAAGAGCAAATCCGGGTTGGTCCGGTTCCCCCCCCCCCCTTGGCCTTGACAACCCAAAATGATGTTATGTGGTTTCAAAATATAAGAAGACATTATTATGAATAATGTTTCATTGAAAGTAACAAAAGATGTATACATAAGATACATTTACATAAGATGTTTACGTAAACGATAACGATATACATTATGTACAGAAAGATGTATTAGTTGTGTACATGAAACATCATAATGTGAAAGATGTACAAGGTACTCATGTTGACGATTTCTTTCGCCGTTTAGGAGATAACGGTGGCTCTTCGCCGATCACGTCATCTAGCTCCTCATCCTCGGAATATTGAGAATGAGGATTCATTTCTTGCTCTTCGATGATATCAATCTCCTCGTCACACTGGGTGGGATCCAGTATATCATCCTTGTCTTCAGAGATGGAATTCAGGCATGTGTGCCCTTGGCAGGTCATGCAGATGGTGGTACATTTTACCCCAGCTTTCCTACAGGAAGAAGTTGCTTTGCACCCTTTTTTACATGTGCACGATGTGGAGTTGAGAAGTTCTTGTGGAGCCGGTGGATCAGTCCATCCCCATCTCTCTGGATCTAGTACATTACTCCTCCATACCTGCACCTGTAAATAAGATCTGAAGGAGTGTTGGCGAACAGCCGCTTCTGTAGGAGGCAAGGACGCCAGGTTGAAATTCTGTTTTGAAAGCGACCTCTGGAAGAGGCCAAACCTCACTTGATTGAGGACTTACTGCTGCCACCCGTGTACAAGTTTTTTATGATGTGAACACCTGCATTTGCAATTTGGTCAGGGGTTGATATCGGGTCAAGAAAAATAGAGGCCTGATGAAAGAGGCTTTGGTCTGCCATGAATTTCTTGATACATTTTATTTTCCCCTGGCGGAAAAATGAGGATGTGGTGTCGCACCCCGTGAAGGCATGGAGAAACAGGGTATGCTTCCTCATGTCTTCAGGCAGCTGGCAATTGCTCGGACTGTAAACGACAGTTTCCTGGTTCTGTTTCCCGGGTTTGATGAGGAACACGTTGGAGATGGGCTCTTCAAAGACAGCAACATGAAAAGTGAGCATGACCAATAGATCGGTGTCCTCTCCCACTATGAAAACATTGCCTCCTTCCATATACCTCTCCATGGCTGTGCTCACAATCAGAGAATCTGCATCTTTAACGGCTTGTTTCACGTGAATGTCCTCGTCCATCAGTTTGCTTGTCAGCATCGATATGAGACGTTTCTTGTTGTGATCATTAAACAAAAACGATCTTTGGACTTTGTGGCCTTGGTATTTTCCTGGAATATAACCGACGAAGATGACATAACCCGGGCTCTTCGCGCTCTTTCAGCTGACTTTATACTCTTCTCGGCCACATCCTCTAGGTACCCATCGAAAACTATGGTGATACTGTCAGACTTATCGTTGGATTTCACGTAATTTACGTACATCTGAATGATATTGGAAAACTGTTCTCCGCTGTTCCACACAACTCTGTGCAGGAGGAAACCACCATCCACTACGTAGTCTGCATTCACAGTCAGATCTACTTTGACTGGAGTGAATAGCTTGTACAGTTCTGATTTTCTACTCTTCCGCATCATACCATCATCATCAAACATAAAGAGTGGGTACGGGGCCAATTCGAATTCAAAGTAGGGGAAATGTGCCTAAAATGACATACAATGTTTTTTTTGCTCGTTCTCTTAAACTTTTATTAAGAATTTGGTTTTCACACATGTTTTAGAAACATTGACAGAATATCATCTCAAAAACGGTCAACAATCATTAAATATAATACTATACTATTCACAAGAAAATAAATTTAAAAATGTACCAACGTGTCATTTTATCCCTACTGTTTGGGTAAAATTACATACGTTTCACCATGTACATACAAAAAGTGAAGACACTAAACAAAATCCTCAACAAGGTCTTATTATGCCTTTACAATTGTTTGTATGGCTTACAAAGATCACACACAAAATGTTTAACCCTTGCAGGAACACCAGCACACTCACTGTGAGCCCACATCTTGCATCTAGCACACTTAGTCCATGATTCTCCTGGCCTAGAATGTGAGAAAATATCATTGCAGTAAATGCAAACACAGTCGTCATCATCTTCATCTGCACAGGGGTCTGAGTTATAGGCTTCTGCACTGCTGAACTCGATTCTTTTCCGAGTTCTTCTAGTTGATCGGCGTTCCTCAGCTAATTTCTTCTGGTGTTCTTATCTTCTAGAAGTTTTATATTGGGACTGCTGTTTAGGAGGCCTGAAGAACCCGGGGTAGTTTTACGTTTCTTTGGGAAACATAACCCTGCTATAGGAACTGAGGAAAGTTCATGAACTGATATTTTGAGTCTATTGTCTGATTTGGGAGTCCGAAGGCAGGTCGTGGGAGCAGATTTCTCTTCAGGTGTTGAAGAAGCATGCAAATCATGAGAACATCCCGGAATACTTTCCTCTTGACATTCATTATTCAATAAGCCTACAGTGGGGGATGGAATTTGGCCAGTCTCTACAAATGTAGGTCTATCAGTTGTCTGAGCCGGGGCAAACAAATGTTCTTCAATAACGTCAGGATTTAATGGCCATAGTCCTGACTTAGCAAATCCGCTCTTAGCATTAGCCACACTTGCTGCTTTCCCATATGCATTGGCAAAGAACTCACTGATTTGATATTGAGTGACTATTCGACCAGGGTGGGTTTTCAGCCACTTTGAAACTTCTTCATTATAATAGGTCTTCTTGGGACCAAATAATGACACGTCTAATGGCTGAAGTCGGTGAGTGCAGTGGGGTGGTAGGCAAAGTAGAAACACTCCATTTCCTTTTGCATATTTCAGCACCTCAACATGTTTGTGGCTCGAGTGACCATCAACAATGAGCAACACTTTATCTTCTTTGTTTGCCTTAACAAAATTAATAAAATGCTGTAGCCACTTGAGGAAAACTTCTCCAGTCATCCATCCACTTTCATGCGCAATGCCTAGAGTTCCCATAGGTGCTCCATCGATCAATTCCTGTTTCCAGTTTTTCCTGGGGAAGATTAAAGCGGGAGGGACAAAGTTTCCTGCTGGGTTCATACACGCAACCATTGTAACATGCATCCCCCTCTCAGCGCTTGTAAGTGCCCCCACTTGCTTTTTCCCAGTCGTTGCAAAAATCTTCTGAGGATTATGTACAGTTGAGAGAGCAGACTCATCAACATTATAGATTCTTTCAGGCGATATTCCTTCTTTATTTACGATATCTTCACAAACCTTGTAAAATTTATCGACTTGAGGTTTATTGAACCCCATCGCACGAGCTGCAGAAGTAGCTTTTGGCTTCCTTAGAGATAAGTCTGGATTGCGACTCCGAAAACCTTTCAACCAGTCCTAGCCAGCCATTTTCTTCTCCTTATTAAATCTTTGGGGTATACCATTTTTTACTGCAACCTGGTATGCTAGTTTCCTTACTTCTATGCATGTCATGCCAAACAGACGAGATTCTAGCAGCTTTAAGTGACTGACTATTTCCTGCTCTAATTCTTTTTCAAATATCGACTGAAACCTGCCTAATCCTTTGCCTACACCCATAATTTGTTTGTTTCGATTTCTGGCACGCCTTCTTAAAGTCGCCTGCGGTACACCAAATTGTTTGGCAGCTCTAAACCAGCCCATTTCCTCATTGTTCACAGCATCGATGGCCCTTTGCATGGCTTGTTCATCCCATGACTGGCGTGTAGTCTTTCTGATATACGTCCCTACCATCTGCAAAAGAAACAGTACATATAATGAGAATTGGATGCCTGCTTATGTTGAAAATACATTCTAAGAATGCTACTTAAATATTTGTAAACATGGAAGAAGAAAGGCACTTAATCTTCTTAGGCCAATATATGAGGGTAAAATGACATAGTATGTCATTTTATCCTTACTAATGGTATGTCGTTTTACCCTAGAGCGCACCTTGTAACAAAGTGAGAGGTTATGCAAAGAATAACAAAGCGATGAGACTAACGTCAATACCAATAGAAGCGTTGAACAACCTAAAATACTAATTGTATATACTTATAACAAAAGGAACTTACCGCTATCAGCAAAGTCGCATCTAAAATGGAACACACAAAAATTCTAGGAACCTTCTTTTCACTTTTTGTTCACTGACTTTCAACACGTCTGATATTCAAGCCCGCCATTTGCAGAATACAGTTTAGCCAACTTCTGCATATGATAGTGCATTCAAAATAAACGACACTAGCGCCATTTACGAGAAAAAGCCACTATGTCGTTTTACCTGAGTATGTCATTTTAGGCACTTTCCCCTACGATTCAATCTGAAGCTGGGATTTCATGTGAAATGGAATGCGGCCGAAAATCATGTCCGGACTGATGGGCACTGATTCTCCGTTGATCTTTGCTGTAGCCTTCACGGCTCGTAGAGATACCACTCGGGTTTTCTGCTAAGTTTAAGTTCTTTGAAGTTTTTCCCTTCAATGGTTTTCATACTGGCTGTGCCCTTTTCTATAGTTGTTTCACCTGCCGAACACTGATTGCACTGGTATAGATTGAAGAAGGGAGAGGTTGTCAAGGCCAAGTGGGGGAACCGGGCCAACCCGGATTTGCTCCTTTGCCACTTCCAAAACTCCACGATTGGAAAAGAAAATTACATGAGACATGAGAGATGGTATAAATGGCCCAACTCAAAAAAATCGATTGCGGCTAAACAGTTGGGCCGATTTTAACAAACTCAAAACCATTCGACGCAGAATTTAATTTTCTAAAAAAGGCTTCGAATACAACTTTCTATAGGATGCGTTGTTTAGGAGTTTAAAGCGAAAAACTAAACAAAGAATCAACTTTTTAACCAATTTGGTAAAATTGGCCCAAATTCAGAAATTGATTGCTAAACGACTGGGCTGATTTAGACGGAATGAAATCCATTCAACGCAGACTTTAATGCTATTTAAACCCGTTACGAGGAAACGTTTCTGTAGAATGCATCGTTTAGAAGTTATAAGCAAAAAACTGAAAAAGTGTGAAAATTTCGCAGGTTTTTGACTCCAAAAAATTAAGCAGAAGCCAGAATCCGTCGCAAACTCACAGGACTCTTATTTGGGACCCCCAAACGGTATTCAAACACATTCCAGCTTTGGACGATTTTTCGGGAAGCATATGTCTAATTTGCCTGGGCTATGAATAATGTTCGAAATATCACTTTAATAATGCAGGCCTACACAATTACCGTACTGTACGAATGAAACCTCCCCAGAAAGAAATCCTGCATACGCCACTGGTTATATATACACATAGGCTTACATACATACATACATACATACATACATACATACATACATACATACATACATACATACGCTTGAGAAGTTACCTGGTTTAATGTCTCTTTCACCTCAAGGAAGTACTGCGCATCTTTCTGAGAAATGATGCGGAGAGCCATGAGGCAGGTCACAGATGCTCCTGATGCCCATAAGGAGGCTAGAATACCACACTCCACTTTGTGGTGAGATGTCATAGCTTCCTGTTGACAGGACATGCTACAAAATGCCACCGCACTGCATGTTGGGCATGGAATAGGTGCAATAAACCTGTAACAGTCAAGTGTCTCTTATGTATCTAGACTTGGGGAAATTAGGTTGAAAATTACTTTTTATTATGGTAATCAGACATTTTAATTATTTTCCCTGCATGTGGATGTGTTTGCTTTGTTGACAGGGCTAAACTTAAGGGAGGATGCTGTACCTGGGGACATATGTACCTAGGGACACTGTGGATATTAAATATAAATTTGGAGAGAAATTAAGGGAAATTGGGTTGGTCAAACTGACTTTAATAACGTCTGAATAGTTGAAGAGTTTTGGCGGGTAATGGTTGACGCATTGGGCGGTCAGTGTATGAACATTATTTTTAGCGTTTTAAGGTTGGAGATTTTACCACAGGCATTTTTTTATGCAGCTCGATGAATTTCACTTACATATGTTATTGGTGTGTTCAAATTGGTAGTTTATTTTGCATTTATGACGATTTTTCTGGATGTCCAACTCTAACCTATAACAAGTGCTGTCACAAAGAATAAATGACGTGGGGGTGATGTACCAGGGGACGGTGTACCTGGGGACATGTCCCTAGGTACATCATTGTAAACAGTATTTTCTGTCTTTTCAGACTGACTAAAATGCCTCGAAGTAAGCTAGGTGTAAAGCGCCCAGGCCCTGACAGGGAAGCTGTCTAGAATGCTGTTCGGGATGTTGTCGAAGAAAAGCTATCTATACATGCTGCAGCAACAAAACACAATGTTGCCAAATCAGCTTTAGCACGTCTTATTATTAATTTCAAGAGTTCTGGTCAGAGTGACTTTATTTATAAGCCTAAGTATGATACCAAGAAGGTATTTACGTATGAGGACGAATGTGAGCTAGTTGATTATTTAAAGCAAAGTGCTCGCTTGCACTATGGTCTAACAACAACAGGTATGAGACAATTAGCATACAAGTATGCCAAGCACAACAACAAAAAATATCCGTCTGAGTGGGATGAGAAAGGTGAAGCCGGAGAAGGCTGGCTTCGTTGTTTCAGAGAGAGGCATTCACAGGAAATTTCACTACGCAAGCCTGAACCCACAAGTTTAGCAAGATCTATATAATTTTCCAGGGAAAATGTAAATAAGTTTTTCTCTGTTTATACAGAGGTGTTGGGAAGACATAATTTTCCACCATCCAAAATTTTTAACGTTGATGAGACAGGACTTTCTACCGTCCACACACCACCACGAATTCTTGCTCCGAAGGGGGAAAAGCAACTTGGAGGGATGACTTCTGGGGAAAGAGGTCCTAACGTTACAATGATAGCATGTGTAAGTGCAATGGGCAACACAGTTCCACCATTGTTTGTATTTCCCCGCATAAATTTTGTGGAGTCAACAATGCTAAAGGGAGCACCACCAGGTTCCATTGGAGCTGCTCACCAATCAGGGTGGTCAAATAAGCAGATATTCCTTAAGTACATGAACCATTTCATTGATCATGTTAAGCCTTCAGTCAATGACCGAGTGATTCTTCTGCTTAACAATAATGAAAGCCACTTGGCAATTCCAGTCATTTCACGAGCAAAAGAGGCTGGTGTTCTTCTTGTAACTTTTCATCCTCACACTACACACAAGATGCAACCTTTAGACCGCACTGTTTTTGGGCCATTTAAAACATATTTTAACAAAGCTGCTTCTGAACGAATGATTTCTCCTGCAACTTCTGGGAAGCCAATAAAGATTTATGATGTAGCAGAGATAGCAGCTAAAGCCTACTCTCAGGCATTCACACCAGCAAATATTGTCAAAGGCTTTGAAGTGTGTGGATTGTGTCCATTAAATATGGATGTGTTTGGAGAACATGAATTTGTAACCTCCAGTGCCAGTGAATCTTCGCAATCAAGCACAGATCATAAAGAAATGCGTCAGAGCAAGTCATCTGCCGAACCTACACATTCTATTCCGTCAACATCGTCTGGTTCAATTTCTTCGACCTCTGGCACATGTGGAACACCCGCCACCTGCAATACGGATGATGCATCTGTCTACAAAGTATCACCTACTGTAATTCGACCTCTTCCGACAGGATTAGGCACTACTACCAGCAAACGAGGAGGTCACCGCAAAGGGAGAGATCGAGTGCTCACTGACACTCCAGAGAAAGCCGAAATAGAAAGCAGGAAAAAAGCTAAACCTACACAAAAAGCCGTGAAACAACCAAAGAGAAGACTGAAGAAGAAACTATTTACAACCAAGGATAGTGAATCTGAGTTGGAGGATATTTCAGTGGACTCAAACAGTGAAGATTCTTCAGGGCTGTACGATGAAGTTCTTGCTGTGGAAATGGAACAAGATTTAGAAAATCAGGATATCTGTGTGGGGGATTTTGTTGGTTCATCGTCCAGAAATTTTATGAAATATAAGTTCCCTGTATCTCTTAATGGTTATACCTTAGGCTAGGTTGTGCATTCAAATTTTAAGGCAAATCACTGCACTTAATGTGCTTATGCTTTACAATAACAAGCCAAACACTTACAGTAACAACTTACAGTATTTGGTTTCCCCAGAAAATACAAAATTATATTGTTAAAAAATATATTTTAAAATATTGTCCCTAGGTACAGCACCTTCCCCTATAGTTTAGTTACGGTACAAAAAAAAAAACTACTCATGTTGGAACAATTAGTTCCATATGAACCTATACGGTGTATCCTATTTTATTATATTCTACTGGTCCTTTCCATCTCCAAACTCTCTCATCAACAAAGAAAGGAGGAAAAGAAAACAGGGATGAAATTAAATCATCCAAATGACTGGTATCAGTTGGTATGGTCATGCAGATGAAAGAACCCCCGCAACGTGTTTGTCATGGAAAGGAAGCATTTTCTGTAATTTTCTTCCCTTTGTAAAACAACAGGTCCATCCCAGATGAATAAGGTGGACACTAGGGAAAATACATTTTTATGGCAGAAAATCCATTGACTGAAATAGTTTAAGGGAACAGAAAATAATTTTTTTAACTTAGAATCGTTAAATATGAGCATTTCTTTCAGAGAACTCTCCATTAGAAGGTGTGTGAGAAACTCCTTGCCTGCCTGTGATCAATGAGGATCCTTCTTCCTCTAATAGAAAGTGTATTTCATGACTTTTGTTGGAGTCTACCAGTTGATAATGTTTGTGCAAGTGGCCCAGATCTTGAAGAATATGATAATGATGCTTAAAATACCGGTAATATTTGTATTGCTCTATTTTCCTATTGTAACTTGAATTTCCAAAAGTGCTCAAGAATTTCACACTTTGTATTTTTTATTACTTTTCTTTACTTGACTAATTTTGGGCTAAATATGTTTTTTAAACTTCGTAATAAACTAATAGTCCCCCTTGAAGAACAATTTAAGTTTGTTAAATATATCATTTATAATTTGGTAGAACCGGATAAGTCCATTTTAGCCGTACCAAATGAAGTGAGTGATTCTTTTATCATTACCCGGTGAAAAACAAAATCAAGATAAGCATTTTCTCAAAAAAATACAGTATATCTCTGTAAACTTCTCTTTGCTTACTCAGTTTTTTCCAAAATTATATAGATATATGGTTTTCACCTTATACAGTATATTGTATATTGATCAGTCACAGTGAACTTCCCTTTGGCTTTGACTGTTATGGTGCAACTGAAGAGCAAACCTGCCCATTATGTAGGGGATTTGGGTTTGAGTCTTATGCTCTTAAGCTTCAAGCTTATGCTTCAAACACTTGTACATAACTGTAGATATTTTTATGTCTTTCTTGTTTAATCTTCCTCTCTATTTTACTTATTTCTAGCCTGATAAATTAAGAATTACATTGTTTAAGCTGCTGATCTTCCAGACTGATAGTAGATTTTAGATAACAAAGGGTAACTTAAGAAATCTTACCTCGTAAAGCACTGGAAGCAATGTGTCACAGCATATTCTGCCAGTAGCACTGAGCAATGAGGTTTTTCTGCCACTAATGTGTCTCCAACTTTGATGTCCTGCCTTGCTTCAGCATACCGCCCCATTTCTGAACTCTCCAGAATTCTAATGGCTTTGCTCGCTGACTCATACTGGGGATGATGTCCCCCTGCCAAAGGCGGTAAGGTGATAAAGTCATCATCACCCATGGGAGCTGGAAACAAACAGTACTAGTATGTTGAGGATGGTGTGTAAACACCATTCCAAGATGAGCAAAGAGGGAATAACATATTTAAAGAGGAATGCTAATTTTCCAACAATATGAGGCCTATGTGGCCCCTTAAAAACAACAGTATGAAAAATTGTACCTACTTTTGAAATGAAATTTCATCCTCATCATTATTATTTAAAAAAATATTACAGGAAACCCAACTACTCGGAAAAAAAAATGTTGCAGAACTTAACAAGAAAATGCTTAAAATCAGTAAAACAAAAGTAATGATGATAGCAAGAATCCACATCCATTGCATGTGAGGATATATGGTGAGCCAGTTCAACAAGTAATACAATTCAGATACGGTAGGCCTACTTTGGCTAGATCATAACAGAAAACCTACATTGTAATGAAATTAGACCCTGGATGGATAGCTATAGCAAAGTAAATATTTCATGATAAACAG
This sequence comes from Meconema thalassinum, assembly GCA_946902985.2. NCBI lineage: Eukaryota > Metazoa > Arthropoda > Insecta > Orthoptera > Tettigoniidae > Meconema > Meconema thalassinum. The sequence goes on from OX336388.2 coordinate 1,219,125,221, forward strand.
CTGTTCTTTTCATGTCAGGGTACAATATATGCCTCCACTTATGTACTGTAAATCAATAATGAAATTATATATTTTGTCAGTAGAGTTTTACAGTATGACCAGAAGTGAGATGATGGTGATGATGGTTATTTATTTATTTATTATTATTATTATTATTATTATTATTATTATTATTATTAAAAAGTGACTAATGCTTACCAAACATAAGAAATGAAATCATGTGTATGATTTCAATACTAAAAGCATTTCTTAATACACCTTCTGAGCTGCTGTAGGCATGATAAATTATGTAACTTATATGCAATACTTATTCATGTACGGTACCGGTATAATATGATATTAATCTTACCATTTGCTAACTTTTTATTTTTTCCGAGCATAGCCAGCATAATCTGAATATCTGTTTGCCACTTCTGTTTCTTTTCCTTTGGCAGTTTGGCAGAGTCCAATGCTTTCAATGTTTCACGAAATGCGACTTGTGCATCCTGTAGTTGCTTTCTTGCCAGCAGACAACGAGCCTTCCTTTAAGGAACAAAATCGCATCCGTTAGGAATGTAATACGGTAAAACCTGTCTTCAATGGAAGTTCAAGGATCGAGAAATATTTCCGTTTTAGACAGGATTCCAGTTAATAAAGGTGATCATAAAAATATTTATGAGATGAGTGTAAATACAATACTGTGGTATGGTACATACCTCTTGTTGATAATCCAGTTACATGGGTTACACCAATTAGGCTAAACTCTAAACACTAGCACAAACAGCATAACACTAAATATTTACTCAATATATTCGTTCTTAAAAACAAAATGCACATCACAGTTATTGTGTTCATTACGTAGATGTGACATTAAGAATCGGGCACATAAATATTACCTATCTTTGTACACTTGCTGTACTAAAGTTGCTACAGTATTTTAACACAATTTGCTACATTCGGTAATCATATACTTTTTCCAATAATCCAAGATTGTGCGCTAAACACAATTTACCTTGGAGACATGGATTTCAATTAATTACGGGCAAGGCAAACAATATGTTATCAAACAACTCTGCATCACTTTTTCGAGTGAAAAATATATTTTATTTATTTTTTACCGCTCAAAGTGTCCAAAAGTTAAGCATAATCACTAAACGAGGCAATACCGCCTGATAGGAATGTCAGACGTATTGCTGAACAAACGGAAGCTGAATCACACACCATATGTCACACAACTTGTCCAAAAAAAAAACAGTGTCAGAAAGGTAGCTAAGGTACACCTTTGACAACAACTAACAAAACTTGGCAATGTCTTCCTCAACAAAATATGCTGTTAATAGGGTGTATGGTTATCCCTAACGACCACACACGCTTTGCAGCGACGTGACATGTTCTCTATCAGATGGTCCAAGAGCTCTTGTAGCAGTCGATCCCATTTCTCCTAAAGGGCAATGCGAAGATCTTGGAGGGTCCTTGGTGGAGGCTGACAGGATGCAATTCACCTCCCCAATGCATCCCAGGCATGTTCTATAGGATTCAAATCCGTAGACCTCGTTGGCCAGTTCATGCAATGAATGTCTTCCCCAGCCAAAAATTCCTCTCGGCACGCTGGAAGGCGGAGGAAGATTTCACCGGGCAAACTAGGGGACAGGCTATAATAGGCAAAATATGCAGGTTTTCGTAGAAGGATCAGACCTCATTTATTGCGAGAAAGTATTTTACAATTGGAGCTTAACTTTTTTTTCGTCTATCTATGCATATTTTATCATTTCAAATGATCTTGTCGACTTCATCGTTATGCTTTGGTCTACCGTTATGCATTACCGTTACGGCGTGTATGACGTCATCATGTTGTTCAGTGCATATGCACCGAGCCTGAGTTTACTCCTGGAGTCTGGCATTATGCGATACGGAGACGGCGAGTGCGTGACGTCATGCAGCAGAGTGCACCTCCCGCTCTCCGTTCCCCGCGCGGGAAGCCTAAGTTAAAGGGTAATGGAGTCTGTCGAGTCTGAGTTTACTCCTGGGGTCTGGCGTTATGCGATACGGAGACGGCGAGTGCGTGACGTCATGCAGCAGAGTGCACCTCCCGCTCTCTGTTCCCCGCGCGGGAAGCCTAAGTTAATGGGTAATGGAGTCTGTTGAAAGAGTCGCTTCGCTCGAAGCCCTCCAGAGCCTTTCTAACATGTGTAGCATTTGTAGCATGCGTCATTTGAAATGATATAAAGTCTAGTCTCTCTGACTGACTGTATCTTTTTTTAACAATCTATTGTCTTATGGGGACGGTAACCTTCGTATCATTTTGGGTCCATTTCTATACTTGTGGTCACACTGTCCTTATGCAAGGTTTGGAACTGATGTGTAACTATCTAACAGTCTGTTACTTCTTCACACAAAAATTTATCTCCCGCAGAGATGTTGGTTGGTTCCTCAGTTTAGGGGCTGCGACAACGCGGTCATGTAACCCCGTGTACTTTGTGTGTGTGTGTAGAATCTGTTTGATAAACTGTGTTAATTGTGATGGCTGTATTAGTCTGTAATTCAGGTAAGGACTGCAGACGGTCAATTTCAAGTATTAGGGCCTATCGTAGTTCCTAATTTTGGTACCAAATACTACCGTCAACAAGACCAAGCTGTGAACTTGGCAACTAGATGCCATCGCAACCAGCAATTTGCAACGAACGTTGGAACTTCTCCTCCGAAGGAAAGCATACTGAGGGATTTTTAGCGCTCTTAGAAAATCCAACGACTTCGGCATAGAAGTTCAGCATGTTACCAGTTACGTCACCGAAGCCGCTTCTCACAGAGTCAGATGGAAAACTGAATGTGATCTCGAGCACTGGCGTTGTCATGGCAACCTTTAATAGCTCATCCCTCATCAATTTAGAAGCGTTGTCATGGTAACCTCTGATGGTCCTTGGCATTTTCTTATAATTCCGAAATCATTTTTCTCATCCCTTGGCGTAATGGTGGGTCATATCAAATATTCTTTCAGACAAAAGTTTTAGGTAATTATTAGGGGAATAATGTCCATTTTGTACGGTTTTGATATTGTGCCTATTAAGAGAGATATGATTAGTGTTTCCCGAAAAAAAAAAACACTTTTTTCCACCTCTTTGGTCAATGGTTGGTGCTATCAAAAAACTTTTTAAACATAAATTTTTGGCACATTTCTGACATATAGTATGAACGTTGGTTGGTTGGTTCCTCAGTTTAGGGGCTGCGACAACGCGGTCATGTAGCCCCGTGTACTTTGGGTGAGTGTAGAATCTGTCTGATAACCGGTGTTAATTGTGATGGCTGTATTAGTGTGTGTATCTGTTTTTTAATTTAAGTACAAACCGACAGTAGTGGCTACGCTGGCTAAAGCGCTGCGTTAGGCCATGGGGCCACGCTCTCTGCTGACTCGGTAGACGTGTGGGTTCGAGCCCCACCGTCGGCTGTCCTTGAAATGGTTTTCCGTGGTTTCCCATTTTCAACACCAGGCAAATGCTGGGACAGTACCTTCTGACAGGCCACGGCCGCTTCCTTCCACATCCTTGCCCAGTTTCATTCATCTTCATCCATTCCATCTCTTATCGCGACGCGCAGGTCGCCCACGGGCGTCGAATAGAAAGACCTGCACTCGGCCTCTCAGGAGGCCACACGACAAAAAAAAAATCAAGTACAGACTGCAACTTAGAATTTTTAAATAGTTCCTACTTTTGCCGCCAAACGCCACCGTCAATGACTACTAGGCCTAGTTCAGAACTTAGCTACTAGACGCCATCGCAGTCGGCTCTTGGCAACGAACGTAGAAACCTAAGAGCGTTGTTTACATTCTTAACCTATCCAATTTAGCTTCACACAGGTGTAATTAGTTGAAGGTTCTTTAAAACATGACATAAATCTATGACATGGGACCTCCGGTTTTACTTCCCCTCCGAAGGAAGGTATACTGAGGGATTTTTAACGCTCAGTATGAACGTTGAATGGATTCGATATTTCACATATTAAGGGAGTTACTGCGATATTTCACTTTTTCGAAAATAAAAGCCCCCCATTTTCACCCCCTTCGACCGATTTTGCCCATTAATGAACATGACCGAGATTTTAAAGGGATACATATTATGTAAAAAAATCATAGTGATTGGAGCAAAATTACGGCATTTATCGTGTCCACAAGAAACTGATTACACATATATATACACGAAGGTGGATCAAAAAGTTAGTTGCACTAACGCGCTGCAGCAGCGCGCTGTGTGTCGCAAACGTAGGCACAGCGGAGAAAGGGACAGACACTGCCCACACATCTGTTAGGCAGGTCGCTGTGGTGTCTCGTCTTGTATGGTGTGAATAGCGGCCAAAAGCAATGGCACGTCGACTGGACGTTCACTCCAAATACACTGAAGAAAATGGAAGTTGCAACACCATGAAGGCATTGGTCGTTTGTGTTGATTTTCAATATATGGAACGATGCCATGTAGGTATGTAAACGATCAAAGTTTCAGACCCATTGGATTGTTGCTACAGGTCTCCCCACGTGATTGGTCGCGGAGGAATCAACTCTAGTATACGGACTCGGGTGTAGCGTAGTTGACTCTGGAACTCTGGACTCTGGAACAACTGTCGCCGTTTGATTGGGCTCGGATAATTGGGCTGTGTGAGGCTGGATTATCGCTAAGGACTGTCGCTGCACGTGTTGGCCGACAGGCATCTACGGTCAAATGAAGGCAACCACACTCGTAGACCTGGCACAGGCCCAGCGCGACAGACAACTGTGAGAGAGGATCGCCGCATCATTCGGATGGCCCGGATGGAACCCCATGCAAGAGCAGCGCAAATTCGAGCAGCTGTGGCACCCCATGTTACACAACAAACAGTTGATAATCGCCTGCGTGCAGCTGGCTTACGATCCCGTGTCCCTGCAGAAGGTGTTCCATTGACCCCACAACAGCGACGTGTAAGGCTGGCCTGGTGTCGAGAACGATCGACGTGGGTCGACGAATGGCATAGGTTCGTCTTTAGTGATGAATCGCGCTTCTGTTTTGCCCGCAGTGATCGCTGGAATCGTGTGCGCCGACGTACCGGGGAGAGGGGCCGTCCAGACCTTATTGTCGAGAGGCACACAGGGCCAACACCAAGCATTATGGTCTGGGGAGCTATTAGCTTTAATGTGAAATCACAATTAGTGCTTGTTGAGGGCACTGACTGCTCGACAGTACGTTGATAGGGTACTCAATCCAGTGGTTGTCCCTATGATGGCGAACATTGCTAATGGGATGTTTCAGCAGGACAATGCCCGGGTTCACACTGCACGCATCTCCAGAGAAGTTCTCCACGACATCACAACCTTAGAATGGCCCGCCAGATCCCCGGACCTCAGTCCTGTTGATCATGTGTGGGACATGTTGGGTTGAAAACTGGCCAACCGTCCTCAGCCACCCACAACTCTGGAACAACTGACCCGTGCAGTGCAGCAAGCATGGGCCACAATTCTTCAGGAAGCGATCCAGGGCCTTATTGACACCATGCCTCGCCGAATTCATCAATGCATTGCAGCTCGTGGTGGGCACATCCTGTATTGATTGTTGTCCAAACTTGCGGTCAGAGGGACCTGAAAGTGTAATCATCGAATCACAACCGAACACTCGTCCTGCATGTTCAATTGCAGCAATGTAGCACCACTCCTTCTGGGTGTTGCAATTTCCATTTTCTTCAGTGTATGAGGTGCGTGTGACAATCCAATTCCTATGGGCCAAAAGGAAGAATTGCACGGATATTCATCGTGAAATTAGTGCTGTGTTTGGGGAGCGGGCCATTTCCCGGCAAGGGATCGTAAAGTGGTGTCAGCAATTCGAAGCCAAACGCACGGATATCACGGACGAATATCGCGAGGGCAGGCCCGCAACGTCCAGGACCCGTGCAAATGTCAACAGTGTGAATGCAACCATTAGACAGAACGGTGGTCGACATTCCCAGACCGATGGGAAGATGAAGGCCGCTGTCTCCGTGTGGTTGCAGAACGCTGGAGGAACTTTATATGCATCCGGAATCGACAAGTTGGTTGTGCGTTCGCAGAAATGTTTGGAGTCTCTTGGAAACTATGTGGAAAAGTGACGTTACATTGTATGTCGTTATAGGCGTGTTGCTGTTGTATAGGTGTAATAAATGGCCATAACTGGGAAATGCAACTTATTTTTTGATCTGCCCTCGTATATGTAGCCTATATATACATAAATGATATATACACTTTTGAACTGACGGTGGTTTTGGGGTCTGGGGGATGTGAAACGCGAAGATATGTCGACATTTTCCGGAAGTTGAAACATGGTACTCATTGCAATAGTTAGCTTTCTAATGAAATCTACCTAAAATGCATCCACCAGAGCAGCGAGTTGCGGTCGGGTATTATCGTCCATTAAGAGGAAGTCTGGACCAACCACACCTATGAAGAGTCGAACATGTGATCTCAGTTCCTCATCCCTGTATCTCTGAACGTTCACAGTGTTCCTCGGACTACCCATGAAGATGTGCAGGTCCGTACGGCCATTCAACATGGTGCCGCCCCACAACATGACGCCGCCTCCTCCATACTGGTCCTGTTGCACGATGTTCCAGTGGTTGAATCGGCTACCCGGTTCTCTACAGAATAGGAATCCTGCGACGCCCAATATAATATTAAATGGTCATCAAATAGAAAATAAATCAGAAACCAAGTTTTTAGGACTATGGATACAACATGACTTGAAATGGAATAAACATATACAATATCTGAATACTAAACTGAACTCGATGTGCTTTGCGTTACGTATTTTGAAAACTTGCACTAGCATGCACACATTAAGAAATACCTATTTTGCTTATTTCCATTCATATTTAAGATATGGGGTCATATTTTGGGGTATGTCACCAGATGTACTAAGTACGGTACCGTACGTTTAGGATACAAAAGAGGGCAATTAGAATTATGGCAAATGTAAACACTAGAGAATTATGTAGACCTCTGTTTAAAGATTTAAACATTCTCCCACTGCCCTGCATTCATATCTTTGAAAGTATTGAAAATCTACAGCCTGCTTCCAGTCTCCGACCGGGTCAGGAATGGAATGAATGAAGCCCCCATCTAGCGGCGAGGATATGAACTGTGCCGGCTGCCGAGGCCTGACGCACTCCTCTGGGACAATGATCAAATGAATGACAGATGAAATGAAATGATAGTGGAGAGTGTTGCTGGAATGAAATATTGACAGGGAAAACCGGAGTACCCGGAGAAAAACCTGTCTGCCTCCGATTTGTCCAGCACAGATCTCACAAGGAGTGACCGGGATTTGAACCATGGACCCAGCGGTGAGAGGCCGGCGTGCTGCCGCCTAAGCCACGGAGGCTGTACGGTATCTCTTAAGATCTGTTATTATAATAAGTTATAAGTAGTTATAGTATTAGTAGATTAATGTGCGACGGGAGTCGTTCTGCAAACTGAAGCGGGATTCATCTGTGAAGAGCACATGCCTCCATTCATTTATGGTCCAGTTTCGACGCTGACAGCTCCACAGTAAACGGGCCCGTCTCTGTGCTGGAGTGAGCGAGACTCACACCGCTGGACGTCTGGCAAACAGCCTTGCTGTTCTGTGCCTCCGGTACACAGTTTGCCGGAAAACGGCAACCCCTGCGACGGCTGCAAGCTCCGCCATCTATTGTCTTGCAGGTGCACTCCGATTTCGTCGGGCGGCTAAGGCCAGATATCGCTTCTGCTGTGGTTACTCTTGGTCAACCTGGTACTGGCCTACAACGAACATCTCTTGTGTCTCGAAATCGTCTCCAAAGCCTGGAAATGACTGCTTTGTGGCACATTCAGGGATACGGCGACTTCGGTCTGTGTCTGGCCTGCTTCCAGGCGAGCGAGTATTCTATCCTGCAAAACGGGGTCCAAATGGCGACGTTGTGCCATTATGTTGTCACGTTTACCACGAGGCTACACTCCACACACTATAATAGGGAAAACACGACTGAGGGAATATGGGGCCAGTTACGCTGCCAGTCAAAGCAGGTAATAGGCCTACTCCTTTCCTATACAGAGCGAACACGGTCGTAAGGTTGGTAGGTGCATATATCGTACGATTTGGGTAAAAACTGATATTTTGGTGGCTAATTCGACTAATTCGATGCCGCTCTTTCGATAGGTGATGTCAAAAATCCGATTTGGGCAAAAAAGTGCCAAAACCGTGCCACAAAAGATTGATTTGCGCGTTAGGCGCAAACTACACGCACTTTTTTTTTTACGTAGCCTATGGGAAGGTACTTGTTCCTTCTTGGACTTCTTTTGATACTCGTAAATTACACAAATCAAACATTAAGTTATACTGTGACACACTTTAACGTTTGAAAGAAGACTCAAGACTGCGAACTCATACATCTCAAACGACAAACGACAGGTCTGTGCATGATAACAGGAGTCTACTGTAATCACCGACGGGTAGTGAATGTCGGCGAGCAAGATGCCATTTCTACAACTTCAAATTACTGTGGAGACCTTTTTTTTCTCTTCAATTTATCGAGTATTTTTCAAGGGACAGGGAAGAAACTTCAAATTATCGAGAGATTCAAATTAACAAGTGTCCAATTATCGAGAGTCGACTGTATATAAATAACTACCGTCATGTAATATTTCTTTCATGTATTAGGTTGATGAAATAATTGTCTCCCTGCCCAAGCTAATTAACCACACTCGTGTTGACCGACTAAGAAGCAATTCAGTTAATAGATTACCGGTACTCGGCAACACTGAAAAATCACTAACACGCCAATTACAGTATAGTGATTTTAATGAAAATTATTACCTAGTTTTGGATGGCTTTACTCGTGATATTTATTTTGGTTAAATAGAAAATAATGCATTGGCACGCGCTTGTCAGGTATAAACATTGAATTTGCAAATAATTCTGCATGCATTCCTCCAGTTTCACTGTTGTAAATTTTATATACTAGCATTAACTTATTTATATTGTTATTAATTCACGCTCTGCTTATGATAATAAATATAGCCTGGATTTACTGGAATATATAATTGAAATATTATTAATACAGTAGGCCTATATTAAACCGTATTTATTGCAGCCTGCTTGCCACGGTGGGTAAGTGGTTAACGAGTCGGTCTACTAACCCCAAGGTTGCAGGTTCGCTCCTGGCCGTGGTAAGTGATTTTTGAAAGGCGGCAATAATTTACGACACGCATGTCATACGATATTGGCATGTCAAAGAACCCATTTGAATTCAGTAGGCCGTGTTCATAATGGCAAAATTAATCTCGGGAGTTTCCGCCAACACAAAGTTCCTCATTTCTCTACTAGAAAGCACTATAGTGTTCAAGGAGCTTAGATATCTAACCTCCTTGACTTTCATAGTGCTTCAAGGAACAACGAAATTCGACATGCAAGCTACCCTCTGGATGTCAAATAGCAAAGCTTGCACCCGGCATCCGAGGCCATACGATATTATTATTATTATTATTATTATTATTATTATTGCAGCCAATGGTCATATCAGGACATATTAATTGAACGCCCGTAGGCTCCTCAACAAGTTCAAATTCAAGTAGTTCCAACTTCGGCTACCAGACGCCACAGTCAATGGCACCCAGTGACGAACGTTGGAACTTGATAAGAATGTTTCTAACGAAATAACCTACACATGTGTGCTACACACTACCAATTGTAGTGGAAATGAATGTACGATGGTGCAACTACAGCCTTTGGATGAGACAAAAATATGTCCGGACTGTCGCAACAGCTGGCGTAAATTTTGTCGCGGGACTGTCGGTCTCCTGTGTTATTGGATTCAAGTGCGCCCACTGAGGACAAAAAAGTCACTCACCACTCATATCCAAGGCCTTCTAAACCACAGGCCCGCCGGCTTTACTTCCCCTCCGAATGAAGGCATACGGAAGGATTTTAACGCTCTTAACAATCCGACGACTTCGGCCGGACTTAAACCCGCGAACTTGGGCATAGCAGTTCAGCATGCTACAATTATTATTATTATTATTATTATTATTATTATTATTATTATTGCTGTTTTCTTATGTTCTTGTAATTTATTTCGTGATGAACAATTTGTGCAAATTTACAAGGATTATAAATTAATTTTACATATTTTGGTTATAGAGGGGGGCCCGGGAGCTCCAGCCCCAGGGCCCGTCGCCGCTCTCCACGGCCCTGATGCCAACCACATAATTATGTGCGGGAAAGTACTAGAAACAATCGATTTTATGAGACTTGACGCTTAAGCTTCCAAACTAGCAACTTAATTTGAAAGGAGTACCGGTAGGCCTACCTCACCATATTCGACATGAAATTTGGTCACAAGTTGCCGAGAGAAAAATATTTTTTCAGGAATGTGTAGTAAGCATGTAGGCGGCACATTGCTTTACGTTTTTCAGTAAGTAGATGCATTTAAATTTAGAAGATATAGCCTAATAGGTACCGGTACTGTTGAAGTCAATAAATCGAAGACTGTAACCTACAAGTTGACTATAAAGATTTTTATTTTAATAGGCACAGATCTGAAGCAGCAACGGGAAAAGTTAAAGAAAGACAACCACGTGTACGATAAAGCGACCCCTAGTAAATTCTGCCACATGGGAAGAACAGCTGTCAAATTGACCCTGCACTGCAGTCACCTAGTTGGCAGTGCATGGGAGGATGTAGGGTACCGGTACTGGAAATTGTAAGAAATTCATAAATATTTATTAATAAATAACCCTCCTTTGTAAAATGCAAATCCCATACGTACGATCATATACTTCGAAATCGCCTTTGCGACGCGAAATAAACGAGTCTATTTCTTCTGTAAAACTTTCTTTTTGGGGAAGAAATGCATTGATATGCCAAAATTGTTGCCTTTGAAGAGCACTGCGGAACTATAATAATAATAATAATAATAATAATAATATACTAACTAGTTGAAACCCGTCAAAACATGACGGACAATGAACAAAATATATACTGAAGAAGTTTCCTGTATAAGTCACATTCTTTGTACGATTACTTTTTCGCACTATTGTAGCTTTAAGGGCGGTGCAGCAGTGACAATTCAAATTGAAATCAACTTGTAATGACTCCCAGAAAGGTATGTGAATCATAAATAGTATATTTTCAATTATCTGCCTTGTGAAAGTTATGGAAAGGGAGGAGTACCTACTCTCAACAATTAATGAATCTTCCCCTCCTTTATCATACTGTTACGGCTGTGAGTTTGTGTCATCGCTCGCCGCTTGAGTCACAACTGCCCCAGGGGCTGGGCTGTGGCATGCCTCCTGTATTGCGTGTGCCTTATGCAACAGGGCTACTAAGACAAAGGGATAGTCCAGAAGATTCGTGACTGGACCAGCGATGGAAACCTCGAGAAGCCGTGGACCCTGGATGGATCTAGAACCATTTATTGAGTCACCGGCATGCTATATAAGAGTGACCCGTGAAGCAGTTGGCGTGGTTGTGTTTTACGAGCTAGTGTGAGCGTTTATTCTGAGCGACAGAAGTGTGGTGACTTGCGAAACCCCTAGTGTAGCGGCGAAGTGAGGAACATACAGGGGACTGCCGTGTTCTGAGTAAGTGTGCTTTCACTGAGTGTCAGATATTGTGGTGTCGAAATCCAGTGACATTGTTTCTCCCAGCTGGTGATCAGCGCGCAGCAAGTGCTCGTAAGTACTGTAGTAGGCGCACATTAGAAAGAAGTTGCATGTAGTTCTGTCAAGGCCACTAGGCTCATTAGCGGCAGGATTAACTTCTGTGGTTTGTTGACAAGTGAAAGGAGCAAGAGCTCTCCACAAGCAAGAGACTTTGTAAACTGGAGTAAGGTTCCTAATTGCTTGTATTTGCTGATTAGTGTAATTTTCTGGCCGCAATAAAGTTAATTACTTCTTTAAGCAGTAATTGGTGTTGTGCTTCCTACCCACCGTAATCCAGTTAACAAAAGTGCCACTAGGGGGGTGGCACGTAACAACTGGTGTCAGAAGCCGGATTACGAACTCAAGCACAACACCTGACGGTCCTGGTTTCAAAACTCGAGCAGGTCATTTCCTCTAATTTTCCTGTGAGTGCATGCCCTTTACAAGGCAAACAACTAAAATGGAGGCGCAATTGGCAGCATTGCTAGAAAAGTTAAATGGCATAGAAGACGGCCAGAAGAATTTAACCAAGGACCTAACTGCCAAAATGGAAGACGGCCAGAAGAATTTAACCAAGGACCTAACTGCCAGAATGGAAGACGGCCAGAAGAAGATGGAGGATGGCCAGAAGAAGATGGAGGATGGCCAGAAGAAGTTAGCAGAGGACCTGAAGGACAGCCAAAATAAGTTAGCAGAGGACCTAACTTCCAAATTAGAAGAAGGCCAAAATAAGTTAGCGGAGGACCTGAAGCAGATGGAAGACAGCCAGAATAAGTTAGCAGAGGACCTAACCGCCAAATTTCTGGATGGCCAGAAAAATCTGGAAGAGTGTCTGCTGACGAAATTAGAGGAGAGCCAAAGGAAATTAGAACAGGGCCTACGTGAGGAAGTCGCGGCAGTGGAGGAGAAGTTCAACACCTTGCAAGTGGAAGTTGCCGAGCTGCGCCAACGCCCGCTGATGGGGGTGGAGGAGAAATTCAACGCCTTGCAAGTGGAAGTTGCCGAGCTGTGCCAACGACCGCTGATGGGGGTGGAAGAGAGATTCAACGCTCTACAAAAGGAATTTGCTGAGCTGCGCCGACTCCCGCCGACAGGGATGGAAGATAGATTCAAAGCCCTACAAGAGGAAGTTGCCGAGCTGCGCCAACGCCCGCCCACCGTTACACCGGGAATATCAGGAACGGGACATAGCAGAGTGACGCCCCCAACCTTCGACGGAAAGGTCCCGTGGAGCACCTACTTACGTCAGTTCGAGGCGGCCTGTTCCATAAATAACTGGAACAACACAGAAAAGGCTACAGCTCTCATTGTAGCGCTGAGAGGTGACGCCCTTAACGTCCTTCAGGCCATCCCGACTGGATCCCAGGACTACGCTTCACTGATCGCCCATATGGAGTCCCGATATGGAGATAGCCATCTTCAGCAGGCCTACCAGATGCAGCTCCGGACCCGGGTACAGAAGAACGCGGAAACCCTGCAGGAGTTCGAGATGGACATCGCACGCCTCGTAAGGCTTGCCTACCCAACAGCGCCGGCCGACTTTCTGGAGCAGATAGCGACGCAGACCTTCACCGACGGGCTACGGGACTCGGACACTCAACAGGCGCTGCGACTCGCGCGCAATAAGACCCTGGCAGATGCGCTGAGCCACGCACTTGAATTCGAGACGGCAAAACAGGCATCCAGAATGCACGCGCGGGTGCGTCAAGTGGACGTCGACGAACCAGTAAAAACCAACGAGACCAAGCCCCTGGCCGACGAATTGATGGAGGCGCTAAGCCGTTTCTTCAAGAATCGCAGTACCACCAACAAAAACGTAGCCGAAGGACATCCGGAGAGGCGGCCCGGAAGAGGACTACCGACCTGCTGGACCTGCCGTAAGAGAGGCCACCTGAGCAAGGACTGCGGTGATCGCCGCCGCCAAGGGTTTCCGTCGGGACAGTCAGTCGTAGGGAAACCGCGCGGCCCAGGAAAGCAAGTATCAGCCAGCCTAGGGGGGCAAAGGTTGGCTTGTGACAGTCGTCAAGCCCCGGCAGTCCAAGTTCGTGTGACGCAGTTACGGAGGGATAATAGCAGCCTGATGGTCGACGGAGTCGTCAACGGAGAGAGCTGGCCCATGCTAATCGACACGGGAGCATCGAGGACCATCGTCAGTCCCACCGTGATCCCGAAGTGGAGAGTTCAACCCACACAAAGGAACCTCCAGCTAATAACCGCGACCGGAGAGACCGCACCGGTACATGGCGAAGCATCACTGGAGTTCGTCATTGGTCGACGGGCGATAAAGCATCCAGTGCTTGTGGCTGACGTATCAAATGAAGTGATCATCGGACTGGACTTCCTGGACCAGAACAACATCATCTTGGATCTGAGTACCAACACTCTGCATTTCGGAGGTGAGGAACTTGCTTTGCAACCTGCGCACGAGTCCATCACCGCACGACGAGTAAGGTTGAGAGAAGACGTCATCGTTCCCGCCAGGACGGAGGTCAGCGCTGCCGTAATTGTCGACGGAACTGCTGAGGGAGTGGCGGCTGTCATCGAGCCAAAATATGAGGACATCCAGACAAAAGGATTGCTAGTTGCCAAGACTCTCATCAACACGACGCCTCGGCCATACGTCCGCCTGTCCAACCTGAACGACTACGATATTACGGTTCACCGGGACACCAACCTAGGAGTCTGCGAGCCCGTTACCTGGATTGCCCGCATCACAGAAACGACGGATGGACACCTGCAGACGGACAACCGAAGAAGACGCGCCCTGCCAGGCGAACTACAGAAGCTGTACCAAGGATCCCAGGACCATTTAGACGAAGAGCAATCACGCCAACTTCAGGACCTGCTACGCGAATTCCAGGATGTCTTCTCCGTGGGGAGCAAAGACTTCGGCAGGACAAGCTTGGTCCAGCACAGAATCGACGTTGGGGACAGCGCACCGATTAGGGCCCCATTCCGACGTGTCCCGCTCGCCAAGCAAGCCGAAGTCGACCGGATGGTAGAAGAGATGAAGGAGCAAGGGGTGATCGAGCCATCACATAGTCCTTGGAGTTCTCCGGTCGTGCTTGTGAAGAAGAAGGACGGTTCCACCAGGTTCTGCGTGGACTACAGGCGGGTGAACGACGTCACGAAGAAGGACAGCTACCCTCTACCCCGGATCGACGACACGCTGGACACCATATCAGGGTCAAGATGGTTCTCCACCTTGGATTTGAAGAGTGGCTACTGGCAGGTGGAGGTCCACCCTAAGGACCGCGAGAAAACGGCGTTCTCTGTGGGCAGCGGGCTCTGGCAGTTCACCGTCATGCCATTCGGTCTCTGCAACGCCCCTGCGACCTTCGAAAGGCTAATGGAGTCCATTCTGAGGGGACTACACTGGAAGACCTGCCTGGTATACCTAGACGACGTCATCGTTCTGGGAAGGAGCTTCGAGGAGCACTACAACAATCTGAAGGAGATCTTGTTGAAGCTACGGGCTGCCCAGCTGAAGTTGAGCCCCAAGAAGTGTCAGCTCTTCCAGAAGCGGGTCCAGTACCTTGGGCATATCGTCTCCGAGGAAGGGGTGCGCACCGACCCAGAGAAGACCGCAGCTGTGAGGGAGTGGCCAGTTCCGAAGGACAAGTCCCAACTACGAAGCTTCCTGGGACTCTGCACTTATTACCGTCGCTTCGTGAGAGGATTCGCCGACATCGCCAAACCTTTACATCGACTGACTGAGAAGGACCAACTCTTCACGTGGACAGCAGAATGCCACAGTGCCTTCGAACAACTCAATCAGGCTCTGTGCACCGCGCCTATTCTGGCCTACCCCAGACCTGGAACAAGGTTCATCGTCGATACCGATGCCAGCGACTTTGGCATAGGGGGGATCCTGTCGCAGGTAGTGGACGGCGAGGAGAGAGTAGTGGCCTACTTCAGCAAGGCCTTGTCAAAGCCAGAAAGGAACTACTGCGTCACCAGGAAGGAGCTGCTCGCCATCGTGAAGACCATTGAACACTTCCACAAGTACCTGTACGGGCAAGAATTTCTCATCAGGACCGACCATGCATCCCTGCGGTGGCTCCTGAACTTCAAGCAGCCCGAGGGTCAACTCGCGCGGTGGTTAGAGAGGCTTCAACAGTACAACTTTGAGATTCAGCACAGGAAAGGCCAACTGCATTCTAACGCCGACGCCCTGTCACGAAGACCGTGCCCCGAAGACTGCACCTTCTGTGCCCGAAGGGAGGAGAACACCGGGATACTGTGCCGACGGACTACTGTGGAACTTCAAGGGAACTGGAGCCGCGAATCTTTCACGCGGGCACAAGCAGAGGATGATGACCTGGGACTGATAGCCGAATGGAAGAGGGCCTGTGTCCCCAGACCCGGGTGGAACATTGTGAGTGACTGCAGCCCAAAGTTTAAGTCCTACTGGGCACAGTGGGACTCGCTGATTGTAAGGGATGGCCTCATCTGCCGTACCTGGGAGAGCACCAACGGGAAGACATCTCGGGAACAAGTCGTCGTTCCAAAGGCTATGACGGAGGAAGTCCTGAAGGAAGTTCATGGAGGATCATCTGGTGGACACCTAGGGATAAAGAAGACCCTGGAGAAGCTGAGAGAGCGGTTCTACTGGATCGGGTGCCGAAAAGACGTGGAGAACCACTGCGCGAGGTGCCACGATTGCGCAGCCAGCAAGGGCCCAGGACGAAGACGACGGGGTCCACTGAAGACCTACAACGTGGGCGGCCCCATGGAGAGAGTGGCCATCGATGTTGCTGGGCCATTCCCGTTAAGTGAGGCAGGGAACCGCTACATATTAGTCGTCAGCGACTACTTTACCAAATGGCCGGAGGCGTATGCGCTCCCTAACCAAGAAGCCGCGACGATTGCAGAGACCCTGGTGAAAGAATTCGTCAGCCGGTACGGAGTACCCCTGGAGCTGCACTCCGACCAAGGGAGGAACTTCGAGTCGCAGGTGTTCCAGAACCTATGCCAGCTGCTGGGAATCTGGAAGACAAGGACGACGCCGCTACACCCTCAGTCCGACGGGATGGTAGAGCGATTCAATCGCACCATCGAGAACCATCTCCGAATAGTCGTCAGCGAGCACCAGAGGGATTGGGACAAACATCTTCCACTATTTCTCCTGGCCTACCGCGCCGCCGTGCATGAAGCCACCGGGTGCACACCAGCCCGGGCCATGTTTGGGAGGGAGCTCCGTCTACCTGTCGATCTTGCCTTCGGCCGACCTGGGAATGATCCGATCCCGGTAAGCCAGTATTGTCAAGAAATGGTCGACCAACTGGAGGACGTGCACGCGTTCGCGAGGAGGAAACTGCGGATCGAGACCGACCGAATGAAGACCCGATACGACCAGCAGACGGATGCCGGCGGATTCCACGAGGACGACCTGGTCTGGCTCTTCAACCCATTACGGAAGAAAGGCCTGTCACCCAAACTTCAGAAGTCCTGGGAGGGCCCGTACCGAGTCGTGAAACGGATCAACGATGTCGTCTACAGGATCCAGCGGAACCCGAGGGCGAAGATGAAGATCGTGCATCGAGATCGCCTGGCAGCCTACGGAGGGACACAGACGGACCAATGATTGATCGGGACGATCAGCCTTTTTAGGAAGGGGGTGGTGTTACGGCTGTGAGTTTGTGTCATCGCTCGCCGCTTGAGTCACAACTGCCCCAGGGGCTGGGCTGTGGCATGCCTCCTGTATTGCGTGTGCCTTATGCAACAGGGCTACTAAGACAAAGGGATAGTCCAGAAGATTCGTGACTGGACCAGCGATGGAAACCTCGAGAAGCCGTGGACCCTGGATGGATCTAGAACCATTTATTGAGTCACCGGCCTGCTATATAAGAGTGACCCGTGAAGCAGTTGGCGTGGTTGTGTTTTACGAGCTAGTGTGAGCGTTTATTCTGAGCGACAGAAGTGTGGTGACTTGCGAAACCCCTAGTGTAGCGGCGAAGTGAGGAACATACAGGGGACTGCCGTGTTCTGAGTAAGTGTGCTTTCACTGAGTGTCAGATATTGTGGTGTCGAAATCCAGTGACATTGTTTCTCCCAGCTGGTGATCAGCGCGCAGCAAGTGCTCGTAAGTACTGTAGTAGGCGCACATTAGAAAGAAGTTGCATGTAGTTCTGTCAAGGCCACTAGGCTCATTAGCGGCAGGATTAACTTCTGTGGTTTGTTGCAAGTGAAAGGGGCAAGAGCTCTCCACAAGCAAGAGACTTTGTAAACTGGAGTAAGGTTCCTAATTGCTTGTATTTGCTGATTAGTGTAATTTTCTGGCCGCAATAAAGTTAATTACTTCTTTAAGCAGTAATTGGTGTTGTGCTTCCTACCCACCGTAATCCAGTTAACAAAAGTGCCACTAGGGGGGTGGCACGTAACAATACCAATATATAAAAATGAGATGGTGTGTGTCTGTCTGTCTGTCTGTCTGTTACTCAATAACGCAAGAACCACTGGTCCGATTTGAATGAAATTTTGCATGGATGTAGCTGATTTACCAGGTTTACATATAGGATACTTTTGATTTCGAAATTTTGCACTATTAAAAATGGCGACCATTTTAGTGACGTCACTAGACCCTTTGGTTTCAAAATTTCATATTTCCATATCAAATAAAAAGAGAACGGTAGGAAATAGCAAACTTTTGATGGGACATACGAGCTTTGAAATTTAATTTCCTATCCGAAAGGTCCTTATCACTTTTCGTGTATCTCAAACAGTTAGCGAGTAAAACCGACATTTGTCACGTCACTACACCCTTTGGTTTCAAAATTTCATATTTCCTTTTCAAATAAAAAGAGAACGCTAAGAAATAGCAAACTTTTGATGGTATACATGAGCTTTAACATTTAATTTTCTATCCGAAAGGTCCTTATCACTTTTCGTATATCTCCAACGGTTAGCGAGTAAAACCAAAATCTGTGCAATAAAACACGGTCAACATCGAGCGGTGCAGTATATCTCTCTATATATAAAAATGAAAATTTGTGTGTTTTTCTCTGAATTTCTACGGAAATTTGAGTTGTTTACACGTTTCAGACTGTTTTATGATGGATGCGCGCGAAAATATTTTTTTTTGTCTGTCTGTTTGTTCGTTTTTTTTGTTTGTCTGTGGACAAATTTGTTCCCTTATAACTCGAGAACGGCTGGGTGTATCAACGTAAAATTTGGTACAGATATCCATCAGAGGCACGACACTAATCATTGATGTAACTCTTCTCCGTATCTCTCATAAAAGGGGGCCTACCCCCTTAAAATACATGCTGAAATAGGCGTAGAAGGACGAGACAAAACTCATTTTCAGCCCCTCAGTGTGAGAGACAAAACTCGGATCCCCGAAAACCACATTTCAGGACCGAAGACCAACCGTTTTTGAGATATTCCCAGAAAACTAATTTAATAAACTAATGAACGAATGCAAGCCAGTAACCATGCCAACGGATTCTCAGAGGTCCATCTATTGCTGTAAGACGCAATGCAATTCCATTAATTACATTAGTGTGAAAGTTTGTAAACGGCTAGAAAGTTATCACGGAACCAAATTAAGCCATACAATTCATCAATAAGTATAATGCGCTTAAGGTGATCAAGGGGTACTCTAGATTTTTTTCACGCGATTTACACCTGCGGGTGTGGTACGGCAGGTCTATTATATTCCTATCCCCATATTATTCATTCATTCATTCATTTCGTATAGGCCATCTATAGACCGCGTCATTCCAACCGTCTCCTACTGGCTTTGATGTTTGCCCTGTACGCCCGCATTCGTTCTCGGTGGACTTCCTTCCGTTCCTGGGTCCAAATCTTTCCCGTTTTCAGCTTCGGTTTTTCTTGGAAACCTTTACAAGCTTGAAGTTTTCCTTTGAGTGGGACGCACTCCTGAATGTCTGTTGGTGTAATCCCCACTTCTTTCAGATCTTTATCCAGTTCAATGAACCAGGCCCATTTTGTTTTCCTCTCCTGAGAGTAAGTTATGTTGCGGTTGGTCAGTCTCGCTGGGCTCATTCGTTTCACATGCCCAACAAATGGTAACCTTCTCTTCCGGATGACGTTGCTTATCTTCTCCACATGAGTATATAGGTCATGGTTATGCCGTCTTCTGTATTCCCCATTGTCTTTGATGGAACCCAATATCTTTCTCAAAATGTTTCTTTCTTTGGCCTCCAGTTTCTCGACCAAGCCTTTTTTGTTCATCGTGAGGCATTCAGAAGCATGCAAGACCTCCGGACGGATGACACTGCAGTAATGTTTTAGTTTTGCGTTGATGGATATTGACCTTTTCTTATAGATGTCCTTAGTTAAATGGTAGGCCATTTCCATTTTGCTCAAGCGCGATGTGAATGCTTCTTTCTCTGATAATATCCCTTCCCTGACCCGACCTGAAAAGAAAAGTACATGGCCATTGGCTGAATAAAAAGAAAAAAATAGGTGTTATAATTTCTTCCTATATTATATTATTATTAGTATTATATTATGGCGTACAATGACGAGACAAAGCCCCTCGGTGCCAGCAACAAAACTCGGGGGCCCTAAAGGGTCCTCGAAAACTACTTTATAAGGCTCTAAATCCAACAGTTTCTGAAATATTCCCAGAAAACTAATTTAATTTAATTTAACAAACTAATGAAGGAATGCAAATCGGTAACCATGAGAACATTATCTCAAGGGGGTGGCATACAACTTTCCATCTATTTCTGTAAGAAGCAATGACGCTCCATTTATTACATTTCTGTGAAAGTTTGCAAATGGCTATAAGGTTATCACGGAACTAATGTAGACCGTATAATTCATCAATGCAATTAAGTGGGTGAAGGGGTAACCTAGAATTATTTCATGCATTTTTCACGTTCGACATATAGTACAGTAGGTCTATTATATCTCCAAACAGCAACATTATTTTCAAAAATTCCTGAATTGAACTAGCATTTTTTGCGGCTTTTAGGAATTTGGGGAATTTGAGTCTAGAGAACCTGAATTTTCATGCACCACAAGCCTTTATTATTTATGAAAGGGGTCTTCCTGTGTATGGGCACCTAGCACAACGTAGAGGGTCAGTTTTTATGTGACGTGTATTGCGTTTCGTCTACAAGACTTTCAATTGTATTTCACGTCAGGAAGTACACGTTAGGTGAATTTAGTCTGAGAGCACATTTTAACTTTTTTTTTTTTTTTTGTCGACATACGGGTTCATCATAAGGATGATTTTATTTGATACTGTGTGGTAGATTTTGTATATCTGGGTAATATGTCGTAGACAATAGAATTGTCTGTCTGTCTTTCTGTGTATCTTTATGTACGCCTATACCTCGTGTTCGGATGCTTGGTGCATCTTAAAATTAGGTATGGTAACCATGAGAGTCAATACACCAATCATTTATAAAACTCTTCACCGTACTTTTCATACAGTAGAAGGGTGGATACAGAGAAAAACTTCTCAATATATGCTAAAATATGCGAAATATAAAAATTATCCTACAAGGACGACCAAAGCATATGTTGCGCTTCTCAATGTGAGACAGAAAATTCGGGAATCTATAAAGGGTCTCCGAAAACTACATTTTAAAGGCCTTAAATTAACAGTGTGTGTGATATTCCCAGTAAACTAACTTCGTTCTGATAAACTTGATGGAATGACAAACCGCTAACCATTGCACAGTAGCTCAATTGATAATGTCTGGTGTTAACTACGAACACCGTTCGAAGAACGGGTACTTCTGCTAGTAATTCTTATAAATTACTATTACATTAAATCGCGGTGGACATCCGGCATGTCTGTCATTAACCAAGCTGATTCTACGCATGCGCTAGGGCCAATAATTGTGCATTTTTGTTTATAAATTTAGAAATAAATGGTAACATATATGTTTATCTTAAAGACAAATATACAGGTGAAGAGCTATCGTTAGAGTGCATTACGAAGTCAATCGGTTCAGCCGTTCTGTCAATCTCGCGGTTACAAAAATCAGCTTACTGTTTTAAATATATAGATAATAATAATAATAATAATAATAATAATAATAATAATAATAATACATAATAATAATAATAGACTAATAATAAAAATAATAATCGTGTGGCCTCCTGAGAGGCCGAGTGCAGGTCTTTCTAGTTGACACTCGTGGGCGAACGGCGGAACTGAACAATGTATATTAGATTAGATTAAATTAGATTAGATTTTTATTTATCCATTTCATCAATTACATGTATACAATACATTTTTGATATAGGGCACGTCAGAAATTACATCTATAAAATAAAAGAACTTACAGGTATCTTATAAATTACTAATACTATAACTACTTATAACTTATTATAATAACAGATCTTAAGAGATACCGTACAATCTTATTGGATAACTACTCGTATTTACACCTTACTCTATTATCACAATATGGAAACTTAATTCTATAAATACAACAACTTACAGCCAGGTATTACAATTAAAATAGAAAAGTAAAACATTATTATAGATTTCATCGCTCCTATACGCTAAGATATTCAACTACAGAGTAAAAACAATGGCACTGCAGATAAGCTTTCAACATTCTTTCAAAGGTTTTTATTTTTGGGGCAAATTTTATATACTGGGGTAGTTTATTGTATAATTGAACTCCCGTGTGAAAAGTTCCTTCTTGATATATGCTTGTGTGTGTGCAATATGAATGTTTTGATTTTGTCTTGTGTTGTGCCTGTGAACATCATTGTTTGTTTTAGAAAACATAATACTTTCAAAGATATGAATGCAGGGCAGTGGGAGAATGTTTAAATCTTTAAACAGAGGTCTACATAATTCTCTAGTGTTTACATTTGCCATAATTCTAATTGCCCTCTTTTGTATCCTAAACGTACGGTACCGTACTTAGTACATCTGGTGACATACCCCAAAATATGACCCCATATCTTAAGTATGAATGGAAATAAGCAAAATAGGTATTTCTTAATGTGTGCATGCTAGTGCAAGTTTTCAAAATACGTAACGCAAAGCACATCGAGTTCAGTTTAGTATTCAGATATTGTATATGTTTATTCCATTTCAAGTCATGTTGTATCCATAGTCCTAAAAACTTTGTTTCTGATTTATTTTCTATTTGATGACCATTTAATGTTATATTGGGCGTCGCAGGATTCCTATTCTGTATAGTGTGGAAATTTAGAGATAACTTACTGTTTTTTTATAGTTTATTATGATCGATTATCTTGTGACCATTTGGTTAACTCTTCTGTAACGGAGTCAGCAGACTGCTGTAAGACCTGTTTAGTTTCACCTTTTATTACGAGTGTTGTATCGTCCGCAAACAAAATGTCCTTATGAGAATCAACGTTCTGTGTTATATCATTGATATATAGAAGAAAGAGTAGTGGGCCCAAAACCGATCCCTGGGGTAGACCAAATTTAATACCCTCATTGGACATTGTTTCATTAAGTAATCTGGTTCCATCATCCTTGTGTCTCAAGCTTACTATTTTTTACGCATTGTTAAGTAAGACTCTATCCATTTATTAACTATACCTCTAATACCATATTGATTTAGTTCTGTAAGGAGGATTTTATGGTCAACAACATCAAATGCTTTCGATAAATCCAAGAAGAGGCCATCACTTAGCCTCAATTATTATGAAAATAACTGAAAAACGAGAGAAGAGCACACGTATCAACTCAAATCACATGTTAAAATCTGTTTGTTTATGTTTCTATCGCCCTTACGTTAGTTCCAGATAAAGGCAGCACCGTCGCTTGAGAGCGCGAATAGCAACCTTCTCTTGCTATCAAAATCCGTCTGGATGTTCAGCACCTTTTCCGTTGATACTCTATCATATGTCCTCTATAGAGCAAAAAAAAAACACTCTCAACTGTCTATTCCTCTCGTAGCACTTCTCAATAACTTGGCGCATACCGTACTGATCCTGACATCCCTGTTGTGGTCTGCAGTCACAAGGTATTCAACCATCTTATTTTCGACCAATGTTAGAACTAGAACTCTCTTTTCCACAAAACTTGAGAGCACTTTGCCTGGGATACTTATTAAAGAAATGCCTCTTTAATTGTTGCAATCTTTTATGTTACCTTGCTTATAAAATGGGGCTTTTACTGTATAGTTAGAAATCCTACGCCTATTCTATTAGCTTATGCAACAATGTAATCCTTGCATTCCCAGTACCGGTACCGACACGGTATACATTAATATTTCTGGCCGAGTTTCACCTGCCCGTACTATTTTGTGGCACGGTAGTTTATTTACCAACCTCTCTACTTCCCCAGCTATGATTCTGTTCCTGTCCTCATTTTCCCCCTGCGAAATCTCAAATTCTGCCACATTCACATTGCCAGAAAAGTTTCCATTTACCTTCAGCAAGTTTTTAAGTATTCTTGCCATCTTCCCAATGCTTGGTATCTGGAATCAGTTTACCCGATTTATCCAAAATACTGCTCATTCATCTTTTCCCTCAATTTCCAAGATCCTTTATAACACTCCATAAAGGCCCCTTGTTCTTTAATGTCGCCACATACGATGTTGTGCAGATGATTAGACAAGAGACGGAAGATGTCAAAATCTACATATATGCGGACGACATGGTCATTGGATCGAACTCCACCGATAACCTACAAAGAGCCACAAACTAACTCGAGAAGTGGTCGCAGGAAAACAAAATGGTAATTAACACCGAAAAATCCGTACAGATGACATTCCACAACGGAGGTCGAGAAGCTGTGGAGGACAGGATATATCTAGAACTGAAATATCTAATGAGAGTCAACAGCTTCAAATACCTGGGAGTGACTCTGCAAACCACTGCCCAGATCATTCAGAATACACGTGAAGTCCCGAGCAGCATCTGCCACAAAAGCAATTTCTGACATCAAAGAAATATCCCGATTATCATTTCAAACTGTTATGGCCTTGTTCAACGCAAAAATAGTTCCAATCGCAATCTACGGAATAGATAGCATATGGGAAAATATGAGTAGAAGATCTAATAACTTTTTAAGCAGTCAAATCACGATTCTTGAAAACCACCTACGTGTTTCGAAACACACAAAGTCGACGCTAGTATACGAGCTCGCCAGAGAACCCGTCTTTATTGAATACCTACGTGTGAGGCTCCCATTCACCGTCAGCTCGAATAAACTACTCCTTGAAAGAGAAAAGAAGGTAGATTTGGCTGGACTTTTATACAACAGAAGCCATGATAAATAGATCCTGGGCCGACACGAATTAGGAGCCCCGACACGTTGTGACCTCAATGGCTTTGCATGGATACCTCCACAAAGCAGGTATGCAAGATGAAGTGTTTTCACGACTCCAGGAATAACTGTGTTTGTGAATTATGCGATCAGCCATGTGACCGTTACCACGTGACCACCTGTAAAAAACGAGTGTGATACCAACCAAAACGTATGAAACGCACGGTATAACTTATACACAACTTGTGCGCATTTCATTCTAAAAAATAAAAGGCTTTCCTGCTGCCTGATTAAGTTACATGATCCGTGGCCTGATCTTGGCTCTGCGGCAAGATGGCGTCACAGTGAAAGTGTAGTGAAATAGCAGCTAGTGTAAATATTTGATAAAAGTGGTAAAATATTATAACAGAGGTTTAAAATCTATAAAGTTACTTTCCTTAGGTCAAGTGAAATATGGAATATTGATAGTATTTAGAAATTCTTATTGATAATTTAATAAACTTAAACTAAGTTGTGGGAACGTGTATCCAAAGATTCGGTGACTTCTTCAATCACTGTTTGAACCAAGTAGAGCAGTGGTGCTTTTACGAGTTTTCACCCGATTGGAAGATATACGTATTTCACATTCTTCTTTATTGGTAGGTAATTAGATTAATTAATTTAGGTAGTACTAATTAAAATAAATTTTGTGTAATTTGGTGTAAACATCAAGGCTAACTTAGATCTCTACTATGTCGACAGTAAACAGTGTTAGTGTCTCGTCAGGTAGTGTAACCGTTACGGATTTATGCTCGTCGTGCAAAATAAAATTAAAAAATGCAAATAAAATCATCACAAGATCTCAGGTAAAATTGAGTGAGGAGAAAAGTGAAACCGATTGTCGGTACTGTCATGCGAATGTCATAACCTGAGAAACGAACTGTCCTCGAAAGATGAAATTATAAAGCTGCTAAAGGAAGATATTACTAAGTTAATGGAAAAGTTGAATAAATTAAAAGGAAACAGAGAGGAAAGCAAGGAAACTTGGTCGACAGTGGTTGCTGGTAAGGTAAGATTGAATATGCCTAGGACTATAAATGGAGTACCGGTACATGTAACTGAAATTCCCGTCTCAAATTCATTCGGAGCGCTCGTCGAAGAAAATGATGACTTTCTTCAAGAAGAAAAGAAGAAAGGGATAAAGAGAAAATCCAGGAAGATGCGGATATTTGCGGATAGTCAGGGCGAGATGTAGGAGCAAGCGTATTGGAGAGAAGCGGAGAAAAGGAGGTCACTTCGACAGTAAAGCTAGGAGCACCAATTGCAGCGGTCACGAACGGGATGGTAGGAGAGTGTGCGTCCCTTACTTCAAAGGACTATGCAGTATTCATCGCTGGAGCAAACAACGTCTATAGAAACGGGAGTAGATAGGTAATCAAAGATTTAAGCTTAAAGGGTACATTGCCATCCATGCATCACACAAATGTCATCATTGTTAACATTCTGCAGAGATACGACTTAATTCCCAAATCATGTGTAAATGTAGAAATAGAGGCTACAAATGGAAAAATTCATTAAATTGTAAGAGTTTTCCAAATGTCCAAATTATAGATGTAAGTAAATTAGACAGGAAGTTCCACACTCGGCATGGTCTACACTTAAATAGGTTAGGAAAAGAGTATCTTAGTGATGAAATCTGCAAAATTGTAAATTCAAATGGTAAGAATAGTTCAACAGTAATATCTTTAGAGTGGAAGCAGGGAAACTGGTAAAAGAAGTCAAACGTGAGGTTTGGCATTCAGATCTTTTGATGTCAAATTTAACTGAGTCCAACAATGGTATTTCGGATTTGTCTAGCAACAATAATAATAACAATTATTATAGTAATAATGTAAATAAATCACCAACACAAGCTTGCAAAAGTAACAAATTTAAAATTTACCACCAGAATGCTCTGTCTCTCTATAATAAAATTGATTACATAAATCTAATGCTTAACAAGTAATTCCGTGAAGAACTATACAGCCTATTTTCATATATCCTGCTCATGTTAATTGCCTCTATCAACATACAAAATTTCAGTTTAATTGCTGTAGCAGATTCGTAGAAATTGAGAACCGTCTAAATATTTCAGATGGTCGCCAGGTTGGATTTTTATTTTTGTACTATTACATTAAGATTATTGTGTACGTGTGGTATTCAAACTTCAATCGCATGATTAGAACACAAGAAGTAAAAACGAGATTTTAAAATTACGCACAGCAGCCATCTTGTGATTATGCAAACAATTGAAATAAATTAGATGCCAGTGGATCAACATTTGTATAAGCATTCAACGTGCAACGTTTCACGGCACTCGGAGAGTTAATTCGCGAGAAACGTCCATTTAAATATTTATACGTCGCGTCGCCACCATGTTGGATTTGTGCTCCCCAGGTTACTGAAAGTCCTATAGGTGAACATATGTTCATAGTCTCAATGAACATTAAACAAATCAGTTTGGTTGCTGTAAAAGATTCATAGATATTGAGAACCGTCTAAATATTTCGGAAGCTCGCCATTTAGGATTGTTATATGTATAGGCCATAGAGTTATGTACCATTCAAGGACAATTATTGCCTAGGTTCATTATTCAAACTTTCACTTCGATCGCATGATTACGACACAAGAAAGAAAAACTTAATTTTAAAATTTCACACAGCCGCCATCTTGAGGTTATGCAAACAATTTAATTAAATTAGATGGCAGTGCATTACAATCTGCAAAATCATTTACTGTACCATATTTCACTGCGCTCAGAGAGTTAAATCACGAGAAAAGTCTATTAAAATATTTCAAATTCGCTTGGTCGCCATGTTCGTTTTGTACTTTACAGGTTTATAAAATATACATAGGTAAACTTGTATGAGTACCCTTTATCACCGTACAATATTGCAGGGTGATATCTGTAATAGTTTCGGAGATATAGAATGTCAGTGAAATACTTCGTACAACCGCCATTTTGAAGTTATGTAAACAATTGAACTAAATTATACTCCAGTGCATTACAATGTGTATAAACATTTGCTGTACCAAGTTTCATTACATTTGGATAGTTAAATCGCGAGAAAAGTCTATTTAAAAGTCTCAACTTCGCTTGACCGCCATGTTGGTTTTGTAGTCACCAGGTTTTTGAAAGTCTCATAGGGGAACTTTCAGTAGTGCCCTTTATCACCTTACACAATTTCAGGGCGATATCGGTAATAGTTTCGGAGATATTGAATTCTAGTGAGATATTTCGCACAGCAGCCATGTTGGATTGGTGAGACGTAACAAAATTTGAAGGGCACGGTCGAGGTCGCCGGGAATAGTGATATGAACTTACCGAGTTTTATTGAAATCGCTCAAGCCGTTTAGATTTTATTAGGGGGGACACACACACACCTCACACACACACACACACACACACACACACACACACACACACACACACACACGGACAAAAGGTGATCTCATAAGCCTATTTTTTCAAAATTGAAAATAGGCTAAAAATGAACTTAAAGACATCTCAGCACTATGTATTTCAAAACATTGGCTGAAAGAGGAACAACTCGAATTAATTCAATTCCCAGGGTTTATACAAGCGAGTAAATACTCTAGATCTAATATTAGCCATGGTGGTACCTGTATATTCTTAAGAAATAATTTAGATCATGAACAGTTAACAGCTTGAAATGAAAATCCACAGCCTGCTTCCAGTCTCCGACCGGGTCAGGAATGGAATGAATGAAGCCCCCATCTAGCGGCGAGGATATGAACTGTGCCGGCTGCCGAGGCCTGACGCACTCCTCTGGGGCAATGATTAAATGAATGACAGATGAAATGAGATGATAGTGGAGAGTGTTGCTGGAATGAAATTTTGACAGGGAAAACCGGAGTACCCGGAGAAAAACCTGTCTGCCTCCGTTTTGTCCAGCACAGATCTCACATGGAGTGACCGGGATTTGAACCACAGACCCAGCGGTGAGAGGCCGGCGTGCTGCCGCCTAAGCCACGGAGGCTTCAGAACAGTTAACAGCTTATGATTATCTAATTATGGAACAGGATTTTGAATTCTCTGCTGTAAAAATACAGCAGTTTAAGTTAATAATTGTATGCGTATACCGTTCTCCGTCAGGAAAGTTTCCTTTATTTATAGATAAATTAGAATTGTTACTCAATAACATGAGCAAAGTAAATTTCGATATAATAATTTGTGGGGATGTAAATGTGGATTTCTTAAAATTTGATAGAAATTGTGAATTATTCACACAGTTACTAATTTCCTATGGACTGAAACCTACAGTAAATACCCCAACAAGAATAACACAATTTAATAAAACCACTCCTGATCATTTTTTTAAATACAGATAAATATCACCATTCAATAGAAGTCTATTGTCCGGGTTTTAGTGACCACCATGGACAAATACTGAGTTTTGAAGTACCCGAAACAATCAATAATAATGATAATGGAGTAAAATCAAAGTGCAGGTCATTCACAGAAACAAATGTTACATATTTCAATGACTTATTAAATAAGGAAACATGGTCAGAAATGTATAAACTAGAAAATGTAAATTATAAATTTAATGCATTTAACAGTACCCTAAAGCACTATTTAGAAACAGCGTTCCCCTTTCGACAAAGAACTGTTCAAAATAACAAAACTAGTAATCGGATAACAACAGGGATTATAAATTCATGTCAATGAAATACATTTCTACACAAATTATATAAACAATACCACACAACACCTGAATTCAATTTATACTACAAAATATACACTAGCATATTAAATAAGGTAATAAGGCTTGCAAAGACAATGCATAATGATAATTTTATTTCCCAATCATCTAATAAAAACAGGGCTATGTGGTCCGTGATAAAGAAAGAAACTGGAAAATCTGCTAAAATACAAAGGAACATTACACTGACCAGAAATAATAAACTGATTAATAACCCAGAGGAAATAGCAAACACTTTTAATGACTATTTTCTGGAAATTCCACATAAATTATTAAATAAATCACAGGTAAATACACTAAATTCTAATAATAAAATAAATATATGTAATGATTCTTTATTTATAAATCATGTCACAAGTGAAAAGGTAAGAATAATTATAAAAGAGCTAAAAAAAATAATTCTGTGCTGGCATTGATGGCATCCCTGATTCAATTTTAAAGAAATGTGCAGAAAATATAATAAATCCACTTACACTCTTAATAATCAGTTCAATTCTCTAAGGAACTTACCCGGATATTTTGAAGTTATCAAAAGTAATTTCAGTGAACAAAAACGGTTCAAAAGATGAATTAGACAACTATCGTCCTATTACCTTTCCAACTGGTATTGCAAAAATTGTGGAAAAAATCATGTATAAGAGACTGATAAGTTTTATAGAAAAAAATAAAATATTATCAAACTCACAACATGGATTCACAACGGAAAAATCTACACAGACAGCAATTTATGCATAAATTAATATTATACTGAAATTAATTGACAATAAGGAACATGTAACTAGCCTATTCTTGGATTTATCGAAAGCATTTGATGTTGTTGACCATCAATCCTCCTTACAAAACTAAATCAATATGGTATTAGAGGTCTAGCTAATAAATGGATAGAGTCTTACTTAACAAGGCGAAAAACAAATAGTAAGCTTGAGACACAAGGATGATGGAACCAAATTACTTAATGAAACATTGTCCAATGAGGGAATTATTAAATTTGGAGTACCCCAGGGATCGGTTTCGGGCCCACTACTCTTTCTTCTATATATCAATGATATAACACAGAACGTTCATTCACATAAGGAAATTTGTTTGCGGACGATACAACACTCGTAATACGAGGTGAAACAAAACAGGTCATACAGTAGTCTGCTGACTCCGTTACAGGAGAGTTAACCAAATGGTCACAAGATAATCGCCTCATAATAAACTTAAAAAAACAACAGTATGTCTAAATTTCCACACTATACAGAATAGGAATCCTGCGAAGCCCAATATAACATTAAATGGTCATCAAATAGAACATAAATCAGAAACAAAGTTTTTAGGACTATGGATACAACATGACTTGAAATGGAATAAACATATACAATATCTGAATACTAAACTGAACTCGGAGTGCTTTGCGTTACGTATTTTGAAAACCTGCACTAGCATGCACACATTAAGGAATACTTATTTTGCTTATTTCCATTCATATTTTGGGGTATGTCGCCAGATGTACTAAGCACGTTTAGGATACAAAAGAGGGCGATTAGAATTATGGCAAATGTAAACACTAGAGAATCATGTAGACCTCTGTTTAAAGATTTAAACTTTCTCCCACTGCCCTGCATATATATATTTGAAAGTATTAGTTTTTTTTAAATAATTTAATGAATAAGGATGTTTTTCTTAAAACAAACAATGATGTTCATAGGCATAACACAAGACAAAATCAAAACATTCATATTTCACACACACACACAAGCATATATCAAAAAGGAGCTTTTCACACAGGAGTTACATTTTACAATAAACTACCCCAGTATATAAAACTTGTCCCAAAAATAAAAACCTTTCATAGAATGTTGAAAGCTTATCTGCAGTGCCATTGTTTTTACTCTGTAGTTGAATATCTTAGTGTATAGGAGCGATGAAATCTATAATTATATTTTACTTTTCTATTTTAATTGTAATACCTAGCTGTAAGTTGTTGTATTTATAGAATGAAGTTTTCATATTATGATAATAGAGTAAGGTGTAAATACACACATCAAAAAAAGTTTTGCATCACCTCGGTTCCAAGAGTTCCGGAACCGTTAAATACAAAGGGAATAGAGATCAACACAAACAACATTTCAGCTCGTTTTATTGCTCATGAGACCCACACATTGCATGTTGTACCATCATACAGCTAGACTTTCAGCATTTGTGGTCCAGATTGCAGTACACACCACTACCTCTAATACCCAGTAGCACGTCCTCTTGCATTGATGCATGCCTGTATTCGCCGTGGCATACTATCCACAAGTTCATCAAGACACTGTTGGTCCAAATTGTCCCACTCCTCAACGACAATTCGGCGTAAATCTCTCAGAGTGGTTGGTGGGTCAAGACGTCCATAAACAGCCCTTTTCAACATATCCCAGGCATGTTCGATAGGGTTCATGTCTGGCGAACATGCTGGCCACTGTAGTCGAGCGATGTCGTTATCTTGAAGGAACGCATTCACAAGATGTGCACGATGAGGTCGAGAATTGTCGTCCATGAAGACAAATGCCTCTCCAATATTCTGCCGATATGGTTGCACTATGGGTCGGAGGATGTCATTCAGGTATCGTAAAGCCGTTTCGGAGCCTTCCATGACCACCAGTGGCGTACGTCGGCCCCACATAATGCCACCCCAAAACATCAGGGAACCACCACCTTGCTGCACTCGCTGGACAGTGTGTCTAAGACGTTCAGCCTGACCAGGGTGCCTCCAAACACGTCTCCGACGATTGTCTGGTTGAAGGCATATGCGACACTCATCGGTGAAGAGAACGTGATGCCAATTCCGTGGGGTCCATTCAGCATGTTGTTGGGCCCATCTGTACCGCGCTGCATGGTGTCGGGGTTGCAAAGCTGGACCTCGCCATGGACGTCGGGAGTGAAGTTGCGCATCATGCAGCCTATTGCGCACAGTTTGAGTTGAAACACGACGTCCTGTGGCTGAACGAAACGCATTATTCAACATGGTGGCATTGCTGTCAGGGTTCCTCCGAGCGGCAATCCGTAAGTAGCGGTCATCCACTACAGTAGTAGCCCTTGGGCGGCCTGAGCGAGGCCTGTCATCGACAGTTCCTGTATCTCTGTACCTCCTCCATGTCCGAACAACATCGCTTTGGTTCACTCTGAGACGCCTGGAAACTTCCCTTGTTGAGAGCCCTTCTTGACACAAAGTAACAATGCGGACGCGATCGAACTGCGGTATTGACCTTCTAGGCATGGTAGAACTACAGACAACATGAGCAGCGTACCTTCGTCCTGGTGGAATGACTGGAACTGATCGGCTGTCGTACCCCCTCCGTCTAATAGGCCCTGCTCATGCATGGTTGTTTACATCTTTGAGCAGTTTTAGTGACATCTATGAACAGTCAAAGGGACTGTATCTTGGATACAATATACACAGTCAACGTCTATATGCCGGAGATCTGGGAACCGAGGTGATGCAAAACTTTTTTTGATGTGTGTAGTTGTCCTATAAGATTGTATCTCTTAAGATCTGTTATTATAATAAGTTATGAATAGTTATAGTATTACCGTAGTATTATATACCTATTAGTACATTTATTTTATAGATGTAAATTCTGACGTGTCCTATATCAAAAATGTATTGTATACATGTATTTGATCAAATGGAATTAATAAAAATCTATAACAATTCTAATGTATCTAAAAATTCCTCCCATGATTTCCTCTTGAACTATTCTGTTATTTGTTTGCCTTCTTCACTAATATTTCATTAAATTATTTCAGGTGCCTAGGAAGTGTCGTTTACTTAGATGTAAGGCAAATTATGACAACACTATGAAAATAGCTGGTTATGTTACGGTACTAGACTACGTTTTGATCATAGCGTGGAGGACTTTCAGTGCCTAGTAATTTAGTTTTGGGTACTGTATATAATCTTCATGTGTATCCAGTACATTATAAACTGTTCTTAGTTGGCAAGTATTTCTTTTAAATTACGGTAAGTGATCAGTGGAACATTATTGTTAGGCTGTCAACATTAAGCTTGGAGGCCAATTGTGACTATGATAAGTGCATCTGTGGACAAAAAGTGAAGGATTTAATATCAAATGCAGTCTCTAAGTTCGTCAGATTAGTTTTAAATAATTTTTCTGAGCGCGTCAATGATCGCGGTAAGCATAGCAGCAAGGAAATACAACCTCGGGCATTGGGACATTGAGATACAGTGTCAAAGAACTAAACTGCAAGGTCATTAAACCCAAACATTTTTAACACACAATTACAGAAACCAGATTAAAAGATTTCAATAAATGCATGTGATTCTACTTATTTTTACATTTTAAATTTTAGATTTTAGTTTTTAGATTTCTTTAATTTTTAGATTTTACATTTTACATTTTTTATGATTTCAAATTTTAGATTTTACATTTTAGAAATTGGAACTTTTCATTTTATATTTTGCAATCTAGATTTTGTGAAAAAGACCAAACTACAAGGTATCTTTAAATTTTGTTTTTTAACTTATATTTTTTATTTATTTAATATCTAATTTATTATTTTTAGCACAGGGCTAATTCACAAAATGGTCATGGCACGCAACCACTTACACATATGGCATGCTAACCTAACTTCACCTAACCTCATTTCACCTAACCTAACCTCAGCTAACTTAACAAACCTCACATAACCTAACCTAACCTCAGCTAACTTAACAAACCTCACCTAACCTAACCTAATCTAACCTGTAAAGCTAGCGCAGGGGCTTATGCACACACCCAAAGTATATAAGGGAACACGCAACTATATCCTAGTCTTATAGAGAGTAAGGTAAAGCTAACACCTGCACTGTGGCTACTGTGCAAGATATTTGCTACGCACAACACGCTTAGGATTACAAATTCAGTTACTGTAAGTTTTGAAAAGCAAAAGCATGTGTTCACTTGTTTCTCTCCCTAGGCTTAACACCAGCATTAGGGCATAACTCTATAGGCAAAGTGAACACACACAAACACCTACAGAGGAATTATTCTCACGCCAAAGGTCTTTTCGATTATAAGTACAAAGCCAGCATATAGATAATAAATGGGTTATACTATACTTTTGGCTACCTAGTTTAACTAAGGACAATTTCTCAAAACAACTGGAGGTTAACAGTTTGGATTAGGAGTGGGGGAGGTGGGTAGTAATTAAAAAAGCACAAGCAGTGCCCATACAATATTTTTTAAAAATTAATTTAAATACTGTACATTTACAATATTTACACATAATACACTTTTTTGTTATAAATTGTACATTTTTTCCATTTTTTTTAGTATTGTACCCGTCTTTATCTGCGGAAAATATATGGTCATCTTCCAGTTAGCTCAGTTTTCGGGGTGTACCATTCATTCCCACCGTATGACTCATATATTTGGAATGTGGGTAGTGAGGTAGTACAAGCTATGCAAAAATAACAATGTTTACTGTAACAAATGCTTTGAAAATCTAAAAGCACCCAAACAAATATATATGCCATAAACAATGGCTAAAAATTACAATAAACAACAGTAAACAATTAACCTTTTACTTGCTACAAACATCTTGCTTCATGATTTGGATCATTATTCGATCCATCCTACAATATTTCATTTTACTTTATTGAGTTCTAAAAACATTAACCCTTCCAACACTGGGTATTATTATATCATATTTCACTTAGTCTCCACCTGGCCGGGCTTCGATCTAGGGATATTTACTCTACATAAACGATGGCCTGCATTTGGCTCTGAACTCATGTCAATAAACCTTTCACTTTATTTCATTTATATATATCTCTTTGTTTCTCCGCATATTGCAAACATAACTTCTCCATCAGTAATCAATATTTACACTTCAAATATTAATACCAGTTTTGATATTGTGACCATTATGCATCGTACATGAATAGGATGATATGGAACCCGCATTCCACGAAATCCTATTCTCACCCGTTTAGTCTTTAAGGTAAGGAACCGATTCTATACACTCTAACAATGGTGCAAATATTATTTATTATTATTATTATTATTGGCGGGAGTGCCACTCCACGTACAATAATAAAATTTAGTAGGCAAATTTCTTCTGCTTCTCAACATTACATGTTTTAAGATTCAATTATCTAAATTTTATTTTTAATTAACTTTTTAGTTCAGTGATTTAATTGCTACTAGGACAAGCGCTCCCTGCGACCCTCACTCAATAGAACTCATTCATTCAATTCAAGTGGTCTGCGACACGACCTACGGTAAAGCAACTAGCCTCCCCGTCTTGTCTGCCCGACCTTGCTTACAACCAACGCACACACGGACCATATGTTTCTAACTCTGACATTTTACACGGCAGTATCTTTATCATTGAGTATCCAAGTTCATTCTCGTTTCCTATTCATATTTATAATAATTAGTTGACTTCTTTCAGTCCAACAAATACACATTCGTTTACACGTGCCTTTCGCTCGGAGAAAAGTTCTATGCTGTCGGCATTATATAATATTAGCGTATAAACCCGCCCTGGTTCCAACAATTGCTGACGTGGGAATTTAACCAATGACATCTCGATCCAGGAACGCCATGTCCCGTTCGGTTGTAATGCATTAAGAACTCGGGTTAGGAATCATTTCACCGTAACCCGGCCATCTGCATACCCAATAGCATCCACCCAGTCTTACAATACAACTTTCATTCACGTGCACTCGCTACGTGAGAATAATAGTACACATTCAGTAGTGATAATCCTTGCGTTCACTCTGATACAATAAATTTTATTTGGCGTATGAAACCCGCCCCGGTTTCCATACGACGATTCCTCGACAGTCTAAGTATTTATTCCGACCTGCACGTAAAAGACATTTAATTCATACAACCCTATGCTTGAGTTTACATTTAAGGTCTGCCTATTTCCGGCGACAATCTATTTTAACTTGGATCTTCAATTATTTATTTGCTTCAATACGGTATCCTTGTCAGAATAGCGTATCTACTCATATTATTATTCTTTGCCTTTCTTTACATTTACTTTATAAGGTCCTATTGCCTTTACATTTATTTTATAAGGTCCTATTGCCTTTACATTTATTTTATAAGGTCCTACTGCTTTTACATATATTTCATAAGGTCCTATTGCCTTTATATTCATTTTATAAGGTCCTATTGCCTTTACATTTATTTATAAGGTCCTAACCAACCTTGGTTTTCCTACAAGAAATGTTTCTGTGGTTTCCCTAACTCACAATTTATTCTAGCATATCAGCTTACTTAGACTATAATTATTTATATTCAATCTTCAACGTTTATTTTATTCTAAAAATCAATGATCTTTAACTTCTTTATACATTCATTTTCAATTATTTCATCACTCGGGTTCTTTCCTTATTTAAATCTTGACTACGTCACATACATTTCGGGTTTTATTATTTCTTTCTAGGCACCTAAATCATTAACATGACCCTCATAAATCTGGTCACTCTTTATAAGACACATTTTCTAACACTGATATTTATAACACAAAAAATTCACAGATAATATTTAACAGCAATGGTGTTTCCAATCATGATGCGTAATGGTACAATGTATAACAAATCATTGGTACTCACCGACATCTGGCGGTTCAGAACCCCTTTCATGAAGAATTTCAGCCATCACTGCCGTATTTAGCATATTATACAAGCACTGTGGTGTGATATATTAATTTTCTTCACTTCGGACGAATTCATATATTTTCTTAACATCTTAACAATAATTATACCCTTAATATTTCCCATGACACTGGGACACTAAAACACAATGATACATTTATTCTTCATGCTGAACTGCTATGCCCAAGATAGCGGGTTCAAACCTGGCCGAAGTCGTCGGATTTTTTAAGAGCGTTAAAAATCCTTCAGTATGCCTTCCTTCGGAGGGGAAGTAAAGCCGGCGGTCCCATGTCATAGATTTATGGCATGTAAAAGATCCTTTCACAGATTAAACTTGTGTAAAGCAAAATTTGTTAGGTTAGATTTCGTCAGAACGCTCTATCAAAGTTCCAACGTTCGCCACTAGGTATCATTGATATCTGGTGGCGAAAGTTGGAACTACTTGAAATTGAACGGAACTTGTAGCTCACCCTTTAGGGTATCCGCTGGAAGCAGCTACAGACTCAGGTGAGCCGAACATGTCCTCGGACACTCCCGGCACTAAAAGCCATACGATAAATAAATCTTCACAATTTACCAAATAATACTTCACACGTGTATCTTAACACTCAAGATCTAGTCCTATACGATTTTTATATTACATACAGTTGATTACACTACACGTGTAAATGTCTTTGTCGTATCTCAGGACGTGAACGGTGACCTCCCGACATGTTCCTAGATGACGATCTACTCTTCTTACACGTGCTGGCTTAATTCGCCTAGTCCCTGTGGTCTGCAACTGGTACTTATTTGGACCGCTCCGGTCTCAACTCAATGTTTTGTCTCTCGATCTACAGTTTAAACACACTGGTTTCTGAATATAACTGCTTCTAAGTTTCGCCGACGTCTGGTTGCGAACTTATCTACTTCCGAACTAGTTTTGCCCTCACCGAGGTTTGAATAGTTTTTTTTCAATGTTCTGTCCTCTAGCGCTTTGATATGCCTATCGCACTGTAACTGAGCGTTCTTTATCTAGGACTTCACTTAGGTCCTCTACTCGGAACTTTTATCGGCGTAACTTCCTAATTCGTACTTTGCATATAATTATACTATATCGCGTATTTTTACTTCCTTTCGATGCCTGATTCGGAATCTCCATGGCTCTCCATCAGACACCATGCGATTATAATTTGTCTTGACTTTAACTATGACTTGTTTCGAACCAACGCATTGCGGCCTCACCAGACCTAATATCTAACTTGCGTAGCATAACGTCCCTCTGGACTGGTGGCTGAATCTTGTAAAGTCCCCTCAGGGATTACGACTTGACTTGGTCTCGAACCAACGTACTGTAGTGAATCAGCGTGGCGTCACGTCCCTATGGACTAACAATTGAATCAGCGTAACGTCCCCTCAGTGATTACGATTAGACTGACTTCTACATCGTTCCTCCATGCTTATATGTAAAACCACTCTGAAAATAGTCCTTCAATCCATTTTGAAAACTAACTTCTGTTTCCCTAGTTTTCTCGAACTGTAAAAAATACCATTTCGTAAAGCAGGTTCTCAACGTCTGAAAACACTTCTTCAATTCCGAATTTGATCGTACATTATCTCCAAATTAATTCTTTTAGCTCCGTAAATTTGTGTGGATAGACTTCTTAACTTGATATTCACCACGGATAAATGCGCCAATGACTCCATTACGTCATGTCTAGTCAGCGTTTCTTTATCCTTGTACTGTTAATCATTTTTATATCTTCAAAAATTCACATTCTAATTTACATTTATTTGGTTGCTTTTCGCTTCAAACTCAAATGGTTATTTATCGAGTTATTCGCAATACTCCTATTATATATTCTGTTGATCAAGCAATCTCTCGGGGATCTCCCTATCCATACGGCTTGATACCTTGTGGTGCAACTTCTCACTTCAGCAGAGTTTCGTGGTCTCGCTGTCAGTGACTCATGGTACTTACTGTCTTCATAAATTTCATTAATTAAATTTAGACGTGCCTTTCTAGCTGGCTGTTATTTTAATGACTGATAACATCCGTGCAGCTGCAAGATTACTCATAGCTCTCTGGCTAGTTCCTACTAAGATCCACTTTTACTTCTCAAGCTTATAATATAAAATTTTAGAATATGTGAAATCTTCATCTTTGGGGTCCTTGGTTCCCACTTTGTGCAGTCTTATAGACGGGCACAGTAGGAATACCATTTTTATTGTTGCTTGATTGGTGCTGTTTTTTATTTTTGTAGTGCTTTGTTTTATTTCTTAAATTGTTAAGGTTTATGTATTTGCTACAAGCACCTTGTTTTATTTTAGGATTTTGATATCCATAACTTATCCATTTAAATATGGTCAACGGTTGAGTAATGACCAGAGGCATGTGTAGCTATACCATTACAATCAATTACTCTTTTATCATCATCAGGACACAAAGCAATTTTGTTTAGTTTTATACTAGTTTTATATGTTATGTTGTTTAGAAGCGATAATGTTCATTGGTATTCTTTCTACCTCGTTTTTCATGATACAATCCTTATAATCTTGAAAACTTATACAATTTTTGACAACGCCTCTGCTAATATCTTTAATCATTTTTATTAAAATTTTCCCAACGTTTTCTTGTTTGATGTAGAGTAACATGTGTGATTAGTAGGATAATCAGATGTGTCCAGGTGTTCTAGGAAATTCAACTTGTCTTGATTATCATCTTGAGTGTTAACCAAATAAATAAACAAACGAGTCGGTATCCATGTACATCAGTTTAAGATTTCCATCCCATAATAGGGTAGCAGGACATCATAGTGGTGGAAATACATAAGAGTTTTTGAAATATCCAGTATACACATTCCAAGTTATATAGGCTTATTGCATACAATGCTACGTTTAGCCATGTGCAAAGCAGCTAGGTTAGGACCATAAATTGTTCTGTCGATAAATGTTGGTTTAGCTATTAGCATTTCAGCCTTTTTGCTGTCAGTCACAAGACGTATATCAATTCTTTTACGAATATTTTCCATTGTTTTTCCAAAAATTGCATTGTTTAATAATTTGTACAGATTTTTCTCAAAATCATTTTTAGCTTGTTTTCGAAGGTTGTTATTAAAACCAACGTATGCCTTTAGCCAATGTCTTTGTTGAAACTTTAACACACGATGAATTTTTTATCAATTTAAGTCCATGATTTAGAGCCTGTTTAAGTGCCATGTAATGAACAACGTATCGCCTTCGATTTCCAAGATGAGGAATTAGTTTTTTGAGAGGCGAATCCATAGGTTGTATACTGTACACTCTGGTAGGAGAGGTAAATCGTTGTGTAGATCATGAAGGTCAGATGGATAATCGACATCAATGTCTAGAATGTATCCCACGGGGTCATCTTCCTTTAGCGTTTCTAGATCAACAGTATCTGGAGAAACCCACTGAAATCCACCGTAAGGAAGGGAGTGGCACATAGCCCACCCGTATTGGTTGTCGGCCTCATCATACGTAATAAACTGCTATGGTTTCTCGGAATCATATGTTTCCATGAATTAATTGTTTGATTCCGCATACCGATGAGACACCTGACATATTCCGCCACGTATTCCAGACTCTATTAAACGAATCATATCGTAATCCTGGAGCAATTCCAATTCAGTTCCAGTGTAAAGTAACATTGCTTCAAAACATAAACCAGGCGAAGTAAAGAAGTGTGCAGCATCCACTCGATGTGTTTCTAGTGTTTTGTTTCCAACTCCCCTAGAGTTTTAAATTTGAACTGATTCCATACATTTTAGGCATGTTCATAGTCTTCTTTACTAACATCTTCTTGATTTAATTTGTTAAAGAAGGCTTCTTATGGAGGTAAACACGTTTCACTTAATTTTCCCATGAATCAATGTAATCATAAGGAAATACCCCTTTACGAGTCATGAGCGTTGCATTTTCTTTTCCAAAGTACTAGTCGGTTTCAGGGTATGATGTTAAGTTTGTAACTAAGTTTTCCAAACTACTCGGCATCAACGTAAACGTATCCGCAAATCGAAGCTTAACATTTCCTACATATTTGGTGAAGGAGATGTACTTTTCTTTGTAGTTAGGGATAACGTTCACTCTCTCATTGGTACATCCCAACTGCGTTACAGTAAAATTTGCATCATATCCACTCATATTATGTAGAAATACAGGAACGGGGTTTCGTGTTTTACACCTCAAATTACAGTTATTATGAGCACTTCCACGGTATTCACCTGTAATATGGCAATGGTCTCGAACTTTCCAATCTTGTTGGGTGAATGGTTTATGACACAAATAACAGGGAGGGAGGGAGACAATGTTGGCGGTTCTGTACCGCAAAATATAAGACAGCGTGGACTACATAACATATTTCACATGTTTTTA
Organism: Meconema thalassinum; assembly: GCA_946902985.2. Classification (NCBI taxonomy): domain Eukaryota; kingdom Metazoa; phylum Arthropoda; class Insecta; order Orthoptera; family Tettigoniidae; genus Meconema; species Meconema thalassinum. The sequence continues at coordinate 1,219,166,788 of OX336388.2, forward strand.
AATGAATTCTGACGAAGTCCCAAGTCCCTATCTCGCTCTCTACGGCAAGTAATATGCTTACACAGAGTTAAACGGTATTGTGCACACACAAGACAATAAAACAACTAACCTGTACTAACACACAGAGCAATTGGACTACAGAACAGAGCCTTGGCAACTATGAGCTAAATTTAAAGACCGGCTTACCGGGAAAACCGCTGATTGGTACAGATGACAACATTCTTCATGGTAGTAAGCGACTTCGACACATTGGCAGAATTCCATTGCGATCGAAGAATTTAGGTTTTAGGCCTGTTTGCCATCCCTTGATGAATGCAGTACATTTGCATTTGTATGTTGGCACTGGGGGCGAGCCTCAGCTACCAGGCGGGTCACAGGTGGCGGATAGTGAATGTCCCTCAGATATGGAGGTTAGCTGCGAATACGGAGAAATCCTAATAAGCAGTCCCGGACCGAGGCGGCAGGATAATGGAGCGTGGGAGGGTATTCTATGGCAGGAATACACTCAACAAATACCATACGAGCTCAATGCTGATCCTGTGACATGGCGAGTAAGCACCACCAATAAGTAAGTGCTACCCCTGCTGCCTTGCAGGTAGGGTCGCACCCCAAAGGCTAAGGGAAGGCAAACCCTAACAGAAAACCATGGGTAGAGGGAGCTCTGTAAAGCGAAGTGAAGCCAGTCTCTCTATGGGAGTAAACTCTACACAAATCCTGGCCCTCCAGGTTGGGGGTTGGGCGTCGGGCCGACAACCCACCCTGTTAAAAAACGACTGTTACGAAACACTCAAAACAATCCTCGGAGATGGATTCATATGTTGACGGACATGGCAAAGGACAAGGACTACGATACAAACATTTACGGATGGGGACGTGGAATATCAGAACGCTGAATGCACCAGGAGCAGTGAAGGCATTGGATGAGGAGTTGAGCAATTATAATATGGATGTGGTTGCCTTACAGGAGATCAGATGGAAAGAGGAAGGCATACAGAAGGGAGAGAACTATACTATATTTCACTGTGGGACTGGAGGAACAAAAGGGCAACTTGGAACAGGAATAGCAGTCAACAATAAAATAGTGCACGCTGTGGTTAAATATGAAGCAATCAGCGAAAGGCTATGCTACTTGAGAATGAAGGGAAGGTTTCAGAGCATGTCCATCCTCGCAGTACATGCCCCTACAGAAGAAAAGGACGAGGAAAAGGACTGCTTTTATGAAATGGTTGAACAAGTATACGACGGGATGCCGCAATACGACATGAAAATGGTGATAGGGGACACAAACGCTAAAGTTGGTGTTGAAACTGCAAATGGAGGTGTGAGCACACCCTTCACAAAGAGTCTAATGATAATGGATTAAGGCTGGTAACATTTGCAACTGCAAAGGACATGAAGATCGCCAGCACAATGTTCCCACACAAGAAGATTCACCTAGGAACGTGGAACGCTCCAGGAGGGCGATATACCAACCAGATTGACCACGATTTGGTGGATTCAAGACATGCAAGTGGAATCGAGGATGTCAGAGCAGTACGAGGAGCAGAAGTGGGAAGTGATCACAATCTGGTATTAATTAAAGTGAAACAAAGAATATCACGAGAGAAGATGACGAAAGCAGGCACACTAAAAGGCAAAATAGACGTAAGCCTACTGGAAGATGAGGAAATACGAAGTGAGTACCGGCTAAAGCTACAAAATCGTTTTCAAGTTCTGGAGGAGCGAGAAGAAGGAGAAAGGAAAGAGGAAGGGGAAGATAACAGCTGGGAAATATTCAAATCCATTGTGACTGAGACTGCAAAGGAACACCTAAAGAGGAAAGAAAATAAAGGGCAGGACAAGATATGGTTCAGTGAGGAGTGCACAGAGGCGATTAAAAAGAGAAAGAAGTACAAACAGAGGATGATAGATAACGACACCCCACAATCCAGAGAAGAATACGTGGAGGCAGCGAGGGAAACAAGGAAAGTAATACGTAAAGAAAAGAGGCAGTTCATCAACAAGCAACTGGAAAAAGCTGAAGAGGACAGAAACAAGAACAATGTAAGGGAATTATATAGGTATGCAAGGTATTTCAAGACGGGGTACAGACCAAGAATCGTAGCAATGGAAAACAATGAAGGTGATTTGGTGGCTGGTCAAGAAGAGGGCTTGAAGTTATGGAAGGACTATTTTGAAGAATTGTTGAATGTCCCTGAGGGAAAAGAAGTGACTGAGGAAACAAAGGCATATGAAGGACCCCAACCAAATGTGGAGGAGCCTACAATGAAGGAAATGGATGAAGCTCTAAAGCAAATGAAGAACAGCAAAGCTCCAGGAACCGACGGCATGGCAATAGAACTGCTAAAACAAGGTGGAGAAGCATGCAGAAAAGCACTGTATCGATTGATACTGCAAGTATGGAGAAATGAAAAGATGCCCAATGAATGGCAACAAGCAGTAATAAGCCCAATATATAAGAAAGGAAAAAGAACCAAGCGTGAGAATTACAGGGGCATATCATTATTATGTAGCGCATACAAGATTCTTGCGCGCATTCTCTTACATAGGCTACTACCATACATAGAGGAAAATCTTGAAGAACACCAGGCCGGTTTCCGGAAAGGCATCTCAACAACAGACCAATTATTCATACTCAGACAGATAATTGAAAAGACGTGGGAATTTGATAAGAAGGTATACTGCCTATTTATTGACTTCAAAAAGGCCTATGATAGTGTCAACAGAGAAAGCATCTGGAGGATAATGGAAGAATCGGGAATACCTTCGAAACTGATCGGGCTGACAAGAATGTGCATTGAGAAAACGGAATGTAAAGTGAGAGTTGAAGGCAGGGAATCTGAATGTTTTACTGTGGAGACGGGTGTCAAACAGGGAGATTGCATATCGCCCAGCCTGTTTAACTTGGTTTTGGAAAAAGCACTAAAAAGAGCATCTTCGATTGGAAGAGGTACGATTGTAGGTGGTGAAGTGAAACTCTTAGCGTTTGCCGATGACATTGTAGTTTTAGCGGAGGAGGAAGAGGAACTAAAAATAACAGCTAAAGTTCTAATAGAAGAAGCACAAAGAGTGGGTTTGAGGATCAATCAAGATAAGACAGAGTATATGATTGTAACCAGAAACAATGAAGAGGAAACAGAAGGAGTACTGGCAATAGAAGATATGGAATTTAGGAAGACTAGGTCTTTCAAATACCTAGGGAGTACAGTCAATGCCAACAACAACATCGATGAGGAAGTAATGAACCGGCTAAAATCTGCAGAGAGGTGTCTCTTTTCAATGAATAAACTATTTACCAGCAGGCTATTAACGAAAACAACGAAACTCCGCATTTACAAGACAATCGTGCGACCAGTATTAATGTATGGGGCGGAAACATGGACACTGAGCAAGAAAATGGAGAGAAAAATTATAACTTTTGAAAACAAGGTATTAAGAAAAGTTTTTGGGCCAGTATCTGAAAATGGAATCTTTAGAAGAAGAAAAAATATTGAAATACACACGCTGTTTAATGAACCCGATGTGACAGCTGTAATAAAGAGCAGAAGAATTGAATGGCTGGGACATGTCCTGAGAAGAGAAGGGAAAATGGTAAAGACAGTGATAGAAGGGAAGCCACAAGGTACGAGACCCCTGGGTAGACCAAAACTGAGGTGGATGGATGGAGTCAAGAAAGACCTGGAGACACTGGGAGCCAACGAGAACATGGCTAGCAACAGAGACCAATGGAAGAGGCTAAAGAGTGAGGCAATGAACCGACTTCGGTTCGTGTGGCCAACGAAGTAAGTAACTAAGTATGTTGGCACAGGCTAGAGTAAAAGGTGGCTTTTCACCGATGTCTCAGTCTCACTCATGGCTGTGATTATATGGAAGCTACTGAGGTATGGGTGGTGCTTAGTAATGACATTCAGGGCACAGTCAGTGCCTGTGGATGTTGTGAAAGGTTCTACTCATAGGGTTAGTACTACTGTTCTGACTCGGCGAGGAAAGCAATGGCAAACTACCTCACTCCTCTTTTTGCCTAGTATGCCTCAATATAAGTCTGCCTTGGGTTTTGTGGGTATCTACTCACATAACCTAACGGCGGTACTGTTTGAGGATCCAACCAGCCTTCGAGCTGACTACCTAACAAACCGCAATACGTCGGAATAACAAAATGATGTATGAAATTGCCAATGGGGTGTGGGACTTCCACGTTACATAGTGAAGACGCTAGAGAAGAATTACTATGATGGCAAGTTTCAAGTTTCTATTAACAGCTTCTCACTGCCGGAAGTTGGCTATATTGTTCTCTTTATCACTCTTCTCCCACCATCGCCAAACGTCGGAGCCGGACACTCAGCGGCTGGACTGTATGTAGCTCTCGCCAATTTGACTGCAAGGGAAGAATAAGAATGTGTAGGGATGCGAACAAAGCATTCAAGGACGAGCTACCCACAAAACGAGTATATATGCCGCAGAGTGACTGGGAGGGAGGAAATTCCACTTAATTTGCTACTTCTAAAACTCGGATATTCTTTGTTCTTCAGAGTTAATGTCGTCTCCTGACTGTAGTAACTTATTGACAGTTAAGATCTTTGGTGAGAAAATGTCACTGTTTCATTAATTGCTGTGGTTAAACATAAATTAGTTGAAGCCCAAAATACCAGTAGGCCTACAAAGAATTTTGCGTTAGCTGTGAAAGCCTAACAAGTTGTATTAAATATATAATAATTTAGCCTACTATTATTGCCTTATCTTCTGTTGTTCTTGCTACTAGATCAGTTTTATATAATACCGACATTTATATGAGTACCGGTACCTCCTTCATGTAATATATATTTTTAATGAGAAAAACCTCGTATGTAGCAATAATACTGGAAAATTAAAGCAACTACTACATCGTTGATGAGTTGAAACATGTCGTGTATGGTCATAGTTTACTTTCACGCAAGTTGGTCCTCAAAGTGTGCAATTAAACGTGCGCTGAGTGGTCTTGTTCGCGCATCTACTCTCAGGCTTTTGCTCCTTACAACATAGCAAATTCCTTATTTCACCTCCATCCTCACGGCTCCACAGAGGTTGGTGCCAACAGTTGGCAATTGCCAGTGCTTTTGAACTTGGCACGACAATCACTTGGAGAGATTTGAAAAAATGTTTATTATACCAAATTGTAATATTCAAATTTTAAAAAATGAATTCGGAAATCACTCCCCCCCCCCTGATAAAGCCCCACGCACCCCTGAGGGGCACGCCCCCGCAGGTTGGGAACCCCTGCTTTAGAGGAAACAGTTTGTTGTCTTCTTCCAGTCCAAATACATTGATGGATATGTTGTTGGCTTTCTCAAATTTGGTGATGTCAGCTAGCGATGTAGGAAACGGTATTACTGAAAAATCATACTTGTTTTCCAGGTCCTTGTATTTACAAAAGCGTTCAGCTTTCGTTTTAACCAGTTTTGCTAAAATGACATACATAACACACCTCTCGTCCTTAAAGTTTTGAGGATTAATGCAGGCTTTTCTTGCTTTTACAGCTGCTGGTATTGGAATATATGTGCTTCCACGCAAGGGATTATACTTATTTATTTTCAATCGTACTCCTTCAACCGCTAACAAAGCCCAATTACTGCCTTTTAGCTCAGATTCTTCCATTTCCGTAGTTAACTTTTTAAATTGTGTTTCCAAGAGACTACATACATCTGTTTCCAAAAATATAGCCTGATTACGTGTTTTTAAAGCACGATCTGTAATTTCATTGGTACACGTATGAATAAATCTGCATTCAGCCACAAGATTAACATTTATCGACTTGTGGTTTGCTAGTTCTTTCTGCATAGCTTGCATTATTTGATGTTTGGACTCTTTAAGGTATGCATTTAAATCCTTTCACGTATTACAACGTATACAATAGGATTTAAGACGACCTTCAAAAGACGTTTCATATTCAGTAAGTCCATTATTATCAGAAACCATTGAGAGTAGGCTTTTAGCTGATGACACAGCATTACAACATTCTTCATGGTGACGTCCGTTGTAAACATTGTTGAATTTGCTGCCACAGGTTTTACACTGATGAAATTCATCACACGATACTTCATGACGCTTCCTATGATAGTCTCGAAGAAAGTCTTTCCACACTCTTTGCACATATAGCTTGGAATAGTTTCTTCCATTATGGATGTTGTTTTTTCCCAACAGCTGCTTATTGCGTATGACAAGGCTGGTGAGTGAGACGGTCTTTCACGATGTGATCACCGTGAGAGGTAGTAGTCAACTGACAATATTCTTGCTAAGGGTCCTGTAATATACCCTAGACAAGGCTAACAGCTGCTTACTGCGTATGCCAAGGCTGTACAATGGTGGGTGAGACGGTCTTTCACGATGTGATCACCGTGAGAGGTAGTAGTCAACTGACAATATTCTTGCTAAGGGTCCTCTAATACACCCTAGTCAAGGCTAACAGCTGCTTACTGCGTATGACAAGGCTGTAGACTGGTGGTTAGACGGTCTTTCACGTTGTGATCACCTTGAGAGATAGTAGTCAACTGACAATATTCTTGCTAAGGGTTCTCGAATATACCCTAGTCAAGACCAACAGCTGCTTACTGCGTATGACAAGGCTGTAGACTGGTGGGTGAGACGGTCTTTCACGATGTGATCACCGTGAGAGGTAGTAGTTAACTGACACTAATCTTGCCAAGGGTCCTCTAATAAACACTAGACAATGCTAACGGCTGCTTTTTGCGTATCACAAGGCTGTACGATGGTGGGTGAGACAGTCTTTCACGATGTGATCACCGTGAGTGGTAGTAGTCAACTAACAATATTCTTGCTAAGGGTCCCCTATATACCTTAGACAAGGCTATACACACAGCAGGTTTGCTTTATCGTTTAATACTAATATATCTTGTTTGGATGATGTAACAAAAAGTTAAATGGTGCAATTGTATGCGAATGTTGCATCACCTGTCCTAAAATATAATAATATGCAAGTGTTTAACATTCTACGATTGGATTAGCAAACAGGTAGTAACTTGTAAAATTGTATAATAATTACAAGCCCAAACCGATCTCAACCGAAATCAACTGAATCAAACCAAACCAAAATCGAACCAAAACCAAACCCACCGAATTGCACCCACTTTTGCTACCACTTTGCTACCACTTTTACTACTTTTACCACTTTTCTACCACTTTTACCACTTTTTACCACTTTGCTATCACTTTTTTTACTGCTTTTTACCTCTTTTGCTCTCATATTTGCACCCACGTGTAACTGTGTCCACTTGCAACTGCACCCACTTTGCTCTCACGTTTACATTTACTTTTAATTACACCAACTAATCGCGCCCAATATAAATCGCGTCTAGTATAAATCACGCCCAATATAAATCGCGTCTAGTATCAATCGCGCCTAGTTAAATCGCGCCCAATATAAATCGCGCCTAGTATCAATCGTGCCTAGTATAAATCGCGACCACTTTTGTCTACCTGCTTTTACACCTCACTTTTGCCCTTATATTTGCAACCAGTTGTTGGGTTATTTGGTCTTGGAAAGTATCTCAGCCCTTTTAATGGCAGCATAATGCTTACCACCATGTTTGTAAGCAACAATATCACACTAAAATTCCAAATATCCAAAGTACTCTAAAGTTAATGATTGACTCTCAACTCTTATATTTACCTCTCTCACGCTCTCAGTCAAAAATATTGTATTTTTAAAATTTTTCCAAAAAAGTTGAATTGGGGAAAATAGGCTATATGTTTAGACTAAAAATCATATAAAGTCATATGTTAACTCTTACACACTCAGTGAAAAATAATACGGTATTATATTTTTAATTTTTTCCCAAAAAAGTTCAATTAGGAAAGTAGGCTACATGTTTAAAATAAAAATCGTAAAAAGTCATATGTTAACTCTTACATTCACCTCTATCACACTCTCAGTCAAAAATACTGTATTTTTTTAAATTTTACAAAAAATATTTGGAAAGTAGGCGATATGTTTATACTAAAAATCATATAAAGTCATATGTTAACTCCTACACCTACCTCTATCCCACTCTCACTCGAAAAAATATTGTATTTTACAATTTTTTCCAAAAAATATTTTGAAAGTAGGCGATATTTTTTAAACTAAACATCCTAATTTATTTATCGTATGACTTTTGCATGCAGAAACAAGATTGAAAGATGACAGAAAGTACTATATACAATATATACATAAATACACATGACAAGAAACAGCAACATATCTATATTTTTAAGTCCAAACTATCCAGCCACAGTATCACAGAAGGTGTGGCCTGAATAAAGTCCAGTGGATCACCTTCATAGGCCCGCAGTCTGCACTCGAATGCAATGTGTTGTATAGACTGGGAAGGAGCACCGCAGTCACACTGGGACGGAACTTTGCCCCATCTGAACAAGGACTCTGCGCAGATTCCGGTATTTGTGCGGATCCTATTTAGAGCAGTCAATGCCCTCATTGGGAGGTGAAATCTTGGAACTGGACTGTTTTTGGAAAGTAGAGGCCAAAGCAGGTGGTCAGTATTGAGAGTCCACTCTCCTTTCCATTCGTTGAATGGATTAAACTGGTTCTCAGTTAGTTCCTGTGCAAAAACAATTGGCGGATGTCTGGACTTCAGCCTGCCTCTCTGAAGACCTGGGATGTCATCGTGAATGGGAAGGTCCAAATTAGCCATGATCTTGTCATATTCTCTGAGAAGAGCGACTTTTCTCCGCAGGTGAGGTGGCATAATGTGGCTGAGGACAGGAAGCCAATAAGAGGGAGTGGGTCTGATGACTCCGCTGATCTTCCGCATGGTATTGTTGAGCTGGGTATCAATCAGTTTCACATGAGGACTATTTATCCATACTGGAGCACAATATTCAGCCACAGAGAAGACAAGACTTATAGCAGAACTCCTTAGGGTTTCTGCAGAGGCTCCCCACGATGTGCCACAAAGTTTGTACAACGGCTCAAACGAAAGGTCTCTATGCTCTTTATGGTTAGAACAAAACTTTATATTAAAAAACAAGATGTTCAGTAAAGAACATATAGCCTACTTTCTCCTAAATGTATGAGTATAGTTATAACTCGTTGTTATTATCAAAGAGTATAATAGAACTATTCTTTGTTGAAGGCCATAGAAACGATTTACCTCTACCAAACGCCACAATCTAGATAAAAACTGCTACCATCATTGAAGAAAGAAAGATAAGAAGTATCTCAAGAATGTTATGGATCTGGAGACATAATCGACCGGACTGGCTGCGTGGCTCGGCGGTAACGTTCTCACTTGCTGGGCCCTAGGTTGCAGGTTCGTATCCTGGCGCAGTCAGCTGGCATTTGAGGGTGCACAAATGCGAGGGAGCCGTGTCAGTACATTTACTGGCACGTTAAAGATCCCCTTCGGGCCAAAATTCCGGCACCCCGGTGTCTCTAAAAGCAGCAGTAGTTAAAAGGGATGTAAAACCAATAACATTATTATTATTATTATTATTATTATTATTATTGTTTTTATGTGCTAAACGGTTCCAGGCTAGTGTTCAGAAGTATAGGGGGAGTTTTAGTCGGTAGTCTGCTACTCAGCAGCAGGAGCCCGACACTCTGTGCGTAAATGCATTTCTTCCCCTAAAAAAAAATAAAAATATTATTATTATTATTATTATTATTATTATTATTATTACATATACGACCTGCCGTGGGCAACATCCAAATTTGAGTTGAGGCATGTCTTTACACGTCTGGTTGTGCAGGGCTTTCACAACCCTAATTGAAAAAAAAGGAAGGAAGATTGTAGTTTTACGTGGCCGTGAATCTTGTGATTATGAGCCACGGGACCTCCTTTTTACGTGGAATCCGAACCACAGGACATGGCATTTCACTTCAAAAATCTCACATGCATTGACCGGGAATCGAAAACCCTAATTGAATTAACAAATCTTTCCATGACCCTACAGAGACGTGTGTGTACAAACTATGTGGAAATTTTCGATTGCTATTTGCCTGAAATAAAAGTAGTAATTAATACCTGAACTAACACCAACGGCTTGAACTCAGTTACTATGTGAAATCGTTTTGTTCTTTACTTCAAATAACATTTTCAAGTAACGCAAAATGGCTGTTACAAACCCTTTAAAATAAAAAGTAAAAATGTATCGTAGTAACATCTTGTCATTCTTCAAATTCGATGCGCATAGAATGCCAATGGTATATTAATCAATGGAGCCCCACGTAGACTAGTCGTGACTTCTAGTGGTGAAATATCGAACAATATAATCCTAACAGAGCGAGTGCATTCTAGCGGCCAGAAGAAGAAACTTTTCAATAAAATCTGGAAGATAATAATTATGTCGGCGTGCAGTTACCTTTTTGGCAGCTAGATGTCTCGAGTAAATCTGCTGGCGAATTATGTTTTAATTAAATATATATTTTACACCATAATATGCACAATATAACGCTTAATTTTAAAACATCTGAGTCATTACAAAACAATAAACATATAACATTTCAAGCAAAATATCTAGCTCTGATCGGATTTGAACCATAGGCATTTGAGCGATAGGCTAACGCTCTACCACTGAGCTAATTGTGTCAACGAATATCGTTCTATATAAAATGACTTACATAGAACTTGTTAGCAAATAATGATTTATACTAAACGATTTCATCACTGGAGTATATTATTTATATATAAAGCATTTCATACAAAGTTTATTTATTTTGTATCAGTACGCTATATTGCATTCAATACTCAAATTAGTGAAATATAAGTCAGGCACAAGATATCCGCTGCCATCTTGTCTTATTACTGAATCAGCTCAGCTTTTTAAAATCACGTCTGCACTATAGTATTACAAAATAAACTTTTAATTTCGAACGTGCCTCTTCCTTTAGAACAGTTAAAACGATTCTCGGCTCGATAATCGGAACTGGTGGGTCCCATGATATGGATTATAAAGTTTGCATAATTCGCACGGCCGCCATCCTGAAATGGTATGGCGGACGACCTTGTAGTTTGGTCACAAGACGCATCCTATACGAAGGTATGTTGTTACCAAATTTGGTAGAGATCGGATGATTTGTTTAGTCGTTATTTGATTTTACGTTTTGAACGTTTGAGTGGCCGCCATTCAGTTTTAGTAAAGATGGCGGCGATATAAAACATGACACTGAGGTGTCCTTTGCTAGTGCTACCTTTGTACCAAATTTTGTTCAATTCGCATTCACCGTGTTCGAATTGATAGGGGGGGGGGGGACAGACATTCAGAGTACACACACAGACACACACACACACACAGACTCACACACACACATACACACACACAGACTCACACACACACATACACACACACAGACAGACACACTTTTTTCGCCCTGTGTTGATCTCATAAGTCTACTTTCATTTTTTGCAAAAATCGAAAGTAGGCTAAAAATATGAAAATTTGTGTTTTTGAAAGTAGGCGATATTTTGGAATTTAAGAACTTAACAAAAAAGTTTGTTTGACGTATATGAAAGGTATTTAGCCCCTTTACTCCCCAAATAAGTTTCAGGTCTCTAGAACAAAATACAAGATGTTCAGTAAAGAACATATAGCCTACTTTCTCCTAAATGCATGGGTATTGTTATAACTCTTTGTCCTTTTCAAGGAGTATAATTGAGTGTTGGTTGTAGTAGCTTGTTGAAATACAACGTGATATACGGATACTAAACATGAGTAAGAGGTGCCCTTTGCTAGGGCTACCTCTGTATAAAATTACATTCAAATCGGTTTCACCGTGTTTGAATTGATATGGGGAATCGATTTGCACACATACATGGCCGCTATCTGCAAAATATTGGGCTGATGACCTTGTAGTTCAGTCAAACGACGCTTCCCACAAAAAGGTACGTTATTGCAAAATTTGGTAGAGATCAAATGATTAGGTTGGTCGTAATTTATTTTAAGCTTTTAAAATTTGGGTGGCCACCATTCCGTTTCTGTCAAGATGGCGGCGATATAAAATATGACACCGAGGTGCCCTTTGCTAGTGCTACCTCTGTACCAAACTTCGTTCAATTCGGTTTTACCGTGTGTGAATTGATAGGAGGAATGGATTTGCACACATGCATGGCCGCCATATGCAAACTATTAGACTGATGACATTTTAGCTTGGTCAAAGAACGCATCTCACATAAAGGTATGTTGTTGCAAAATTTAGTAGAGCTCAGATGATTAGGTTGGTCGTAATTTGATTCAAGCATTTAACATTTGGGTGGCCGCCATTACGTTTTCGTCAAGATGGCGGCGATATAAAGCATGACACTGGTGTGCCCTGTGCCAAATTTCGTTCAATTAGGATTCACCGTGTTTGAATTGATAGGGGGAATCGACTTGCACACATGCATGGCCGCCATCTGCCAACTATTGGGCTGACCACCATGTAGTTTAGCCAAAAGACGGTCGCCATATGAATATATGTTGTTGCAAAATTTGGTAGAGATCGGATGATTAGGTTAGTCGTAATCTGATTTAAGCTTTGAACATTTGGGTGGCCGCCATTACGTTTCCGCCAAGATGGCGGCGATAAAAACATGACATTGAGGTGCTCTTTGCTAGTGCTACCTCTCTACCGAATTTCGTTCAATTCAGTTTCACCGTGTTTGAATTGATATGGGAAATCGATTTGCACACATATATGGCCGCCATGTGTAAACTATTCGGCTAATGATCTTGTAGTTTAGTCAGAATATGCTTCCCACAGAACGGTATGTTGTTACAACATTTGGTAGAGATCAGATTATTGGGTTGGTCGTAATTTGATTTAAACTTTTAACATTTGGGTGGCCGCCATTACGTTTCCGTCAAGATGGCAGCAGGGACAGATCTAGGGGAGGGCGAGGAGGGCGACCGCCCAGGGCCCCGCGGTCCTGGGGGCCCCGCGGTCCAGGGGCCCCGCGCCATGATTTTTTTTAAATTTAATTTATTAATTAATTACACTTTTCAAAGAACCTTCCACTAATTACACCTGTGTAAAGCTAAATTATATATAGGTTAAACATTCGACAAACACAATTAGGTTCCGACGTTCATCGCCAGGAGCCGATTGCGGTGGCATCTGGTAGTCAAGTTCTGAACTAGTAGTCGTTGACAGTGGCATTTGGCGGCAAAAGTAGGAACTACTTGAAAAACAAACCAATGTCTGCAATCCTCACTTGAATTGAAAACAGACAACACACTAATACAGTCAACCCAATTAACACCGGTTATCAGACAGATTCTACACACACCCAAAGTACACGGGGCTACATGACCGCGTTGTCGCAGCCCCTAAACTGAGGAACCAATCAACCAATACTTTTCAAACTTTTCGAACTAATTTATAATTTAATATTGTCATTTAGACTTTCACGGCCCGTGTAATTATTCATAATGTTGAATTTTGGGCTTATGCCGTGTTTTATTATATTGCAATTCGACGCGTTTCGAAAGAAACCATGTCTTTCATCGTCAGGAATAATCTGGAATACGACAATGTTGCTAAGAGAAAGCAACGAAGAACATATAGAAGGTGCCCAAAGATGGACGCCATTATAGCCCCATGTTAGGGACAACGGAAAGCAGCAGTGAATTACTTTCTCAGGGTTCTGATAATTTCTACGGTTCTGAAACCAACAAATAATAATAGGACGTCAGTTGAGAAAAGAGATGTAAGAGGAACTGCTTACCTTCCGTACATACATAACACAACGGATCGTATTGCTAAAATCCTACGTCGATACAACATACGGACTGTATTTGGAACTTCTGTTAAGATTAGGCAACTCCTGCGACCAACTAAGGACAGTTTGCCTAAATTGCAACAACCGGGTATCTACAGAGTTCCCTGTACTTGTGGCAAGGTTTACATCGGGCAGACTTCGAGAACAATATGCACTCGCATTAAGGAACATAATAGATGTATCAGGCTCATTCAACCTGATAAATCAGCTGTTGCCGATCATGCTTTAACACCTGGCCATGATGTCATGTTCCAAGGGGTGGATGTTCTTGCCCGTATAAAGCAATATCGTCCCAGAATCATCAGGGAGGCGGTTGAAATACGTAAACACCCAGATAATTTCAACCGCGACACCGGCTACAATCTCAGTGAATCCTGGCTACCTATTATCAGAACCCTGAGAAAGTAATTCACTGCTGCTTTCCGTTGTCCCTAACATGGGGCTATAATGGCGTCCATCTTTGGGCACCTTCTATATGTTCTTCGTTGCTTTCTCTTAGCAACATTGTCGTATTCCAGATTATTCCTGACGATGAAAGACATGGTTTCTTTCGAAACGCGTCGAATTGCAATATAATAAAACACGGCATAAGCCCAAAATTCAACATTATGAATAATTTATAATTTATTTATTTTTCTTTCAGTGCAGCTATGACCTCCCTCGACCGTTTAGCAAGTTTAGATTTCGGTGAAATAATAGAAGACTTCAGCCGAGAAAAAAGTGGCAAAGTAATATTTTAATATTTCATAGTTTACATAATCTTCTTGAAGGGGAGTTAAAGGTTTCTTTCATATTATTAAAAATGTACTGTGGTGTATTCAAAATATTGTAACTATTCTTTATTTTATTATTATTACCAAACTATTTTCCAATTGATTTGATATTTTTTTATTTCCTATTTTTGTGGGCCCCACCTTATCATATCGCCCAGGGCGCCGCAAGGCCTGGATCCGCCACTGGATGGCAGCAATATAAAACATGACAGTGAGGTGCCCTTTGCTAGTGCTACCTCTGTACCAAATGTTGTTCAATTCGGTTCCACCGTGTTTGAATAGATAGGGGGAATCGATTTGCACACATACATGGCCGCCATCCGCAAAGTATTGGGCTGATGACCTTGTAGTTTGGTCATAAGATTCTTCATACATAAAGGTAAAATATTGCAAAATTTCGTAGATATCAGATGATTAGGTTGGTCGTAATTTGATTTAAGCTTTTAACATTTGGTTGGCCGCCATTAGTTTTCGTCAAGATGGCGGCAATATAAAACAAGACACTGAGGTGCTCTTTGCTAGTGCTACTTCTGTACTAAATTTTGTACAATTCGGTTTCACCGTGTTTGAAATGATATGGGGAATCGATTTGCACACATACATGGCCGCCATCTGAAAACTATTGGGCTGATGATCGTGTAGTTCAGTCAAAAGATGCTTCCCACAAAAAGGTATGTTGTTGGAAAATTTGGTAGAGATCAAATGGTCGTAAATTGATTTAATCTTTTAACATTTGGTTGGCCGCCATTACGTTTCCGTCAAGATGGCGACGATATAAAACAAGACACTGAGTTGCCTTTCTCGAGTG
This sequence comes from Meconema thalassinum, assembly GCA_946902985.2. Lineage (NCBI taxonomy): Eukaryota > Metazoa > Arthropoda > Insecta > Orthoptera > Tettigoniidae > Meconema > Meconema thalassinum. The sequence continues at coordinate 1,219,182,117 of OX336388.2, forward strand.
CCACCTCTGTACCAAATTTCGTTCAATTCGGTTTCACCGTGTTTGAATTGATAGGGGAAATCGATTTGCACACATACATGGCCGCCATGTGCAAACTATTGGGCTGATGATCGTGTAGTTCAGTCAAAAGATGCTTCCCACAAAAAGGTATGTTGTTGGAAAATTTGGTAGAGATCAAATGGTCGTAAATTGATTTAATCTTTTAACATTTGGTTGGCCGCCATTACGTTTCTGTCAAGATGGCGACGATATAAGAGTTGCCTTTCTCGAGTGCCACCTCTGTACCAAATTTCGTTCAATTCGGTTTCACCGTGTTTGAATTGATAGGGGGAATCGATTTGCACACATACATGGCCGCCATCTGCAAACTATTGGGTTGATGACCTTGTAGTTTAGTCAAAAGACGCTCGCCATATAAATATATGTTTTTGAAATATTTAGTAGAGATCGGATAATTAGGTTAGTCGTAATTTGATTTAAGCTTTTAACATTTGGGTGGCCGCCATTACGTTTCCGTCAAGATGACGGCGATATAAAACATGACACTGAGGTGCCCTTTGCTAGTTCTACCTCTGTACCAAATTTCGTTCAATTCGGTTTCACCGTGTTCGAATTGATAGGGGGGGGGGAACACAGACATTCAGAGTACACACACACACACACACACACACACACACACACAGAGACACACACAGACAAAAACACCAGTTTTGGCCCTGTGTAGATCTCATAAGTCTACTTTCATTTTTTGCAAAACGTTGAAAGTAGGCTAATAACAGTAGGGGGATGGTGGGGATCCTAACTGTGTTGCGGGTGGCCTATTCAGTTGCCCCTGCGTTTAGATCCCCACCATCCCCCTAAAGTTTTTTTTTTTTGCAATACACTTACAATAAGAACTGTTGTGGACATTTCCTTAGCAGAGAGCGAAGTGGAAGTTTCTCTCCTCTCAATCACGCTGCAGAACATGGACTCGCCGCATACGAATGTCGTTGCGTACTGTACCCGATTTCAGCAGTGTCGTGAATGCCAAAACCCAAGATAACAACGGATCGAAACAAACGGCAGTACCCCGGCTAGAAAATACTTACCGAGCCATCTGACATCACGCTCGCTGCAAATCGTGGACACATATCAGGCGATATATATCAGACACAATGGTAAATCCTCCACAGGATCAGCGACAACAACACACCAGAGCACAAGACTCTCATACACACGGGCGTAACGGGGAAAAGGAAATGGATAAAATGGTTCAAGCCGCTATAATTACCATAGATCTTCCTAACCTCCCACTATCTATAAATCATAACGCAAGTGTTCTATAAAAATGGTATAAGCATACGCAAATGCGTGCCCAAAATGTATTCAAAAGTCAACAACCCATAGATGGTTATAAGCAAATTGAATATCTACACAACTAAATGTCATCATCGCTTAACGTCCTTTGAGACTCGGACATCACGCCTTCTGATTCACAAAATTGACGACATAAAATTAACAACCTATAAATTGGCAACATCTCGCTATGTCTTCGCTTTCAGGATCGAAATTTAAAAAAAAAAATGAAAATAGAACCCCCTTAATGAATTTAAATAGTGAAGGCCTCTCACTATTTACAATAGCAAAATTTTACTCTATACATAGATCTTGAATCCTAATCTTCAATCACTTGCTGAAATACTTTTAAACTAAAATACTACTAGTTAATAAACATCAAATATTTACATAGATATCTCATTCCGGAACATTATCTACCTCAATGTTCCTCCCTATGTGTTTAAATAGACATAGGATTTATTATCACTAACTGAATGGTATCAACAATCAACATCGTGGTTATCGGTCGTAAAATAGTGTAACATTCCAATCATTTAAGATAAGATTGCCATCCAGTGAACTCCTGTTCTAATCGACTATTCAAAAATAACAATAATAATAATAAACTTAATTAATACCAACGCCATGTATACTATACTTTTGGAGCACCCTGTCTCTATATCACAGCCGATCTGAACGAAAATACGACAGCCTATAACATCAACTTCATTCACGTCATAAGTTCCTAAATTACGTTCCAATAAAAATGTATACTGTCTTCCAACACAGTTAAATTATCCTTCAACTATCAACAAAATATACCACAACACATTAATTCAGCGTTCCTAAGAACGAACTCTTCAGCACAGAAGCCTTTACAAACATGACTACAATCTAACAACTCTTAACACGCTCCTTTAGTAAGAGTGTAGCATCATTACAACAACAAAACAATGACAGTGGAAAGGTTCCCAGGATATAACTTCCTTTACAGGGTACACCTTCGAAATACCAAAATAACATTTGATATTATCGCCCACCTCTTCAATCTTAATACGAAAATCCTTCATTCTCAAATATATACTTAATTTAACATCATATCTCTCCCTCAAGTTATTAGTAATTCAATGGCATTGATAATAATTTTAAATATGCTTTACAAGCAATAACTTTAACCTGGTCGTAGGACTCCTTCCTACTGTGTGTCAACTTAACACGAAACATTCCTGACTACTCTCTGTTTCAAATCACATTGATTGTGTGTCAACTCAAAAACATTTGTCGCTTACGCGTGGACTACTTCCATTAAATATTGAAAAAAACTGGTTATACGAGGCACGTCCAGAAAGTAAGTTCCGTTTGGTAATAAAATTAAATTGTGTACAGATACAGAAAAGTTATTTATTGCACAACATTCTACACCTCTTAAACTACTTTTCCACATAACTGCCGAACTTTTGCAGGCATTTGTCATAGCGTGGCACAAGTTTTTGGATACCTTCTTCATAGAAGTTTGCCGCCTGTGTCTTCAACCAGTTGGAAACATCTTCTTTCAGCTCGTCGTCATTGTTGAAGTGTTGACAGCCAAGGAAAGACTTGAGATGTGTGAACAGATGAAAGTCGCTAGGAGCGAGGTCAGGGCTGTACGGAGGGTGGTCAAACACGTCCCAGCCAAATCCCTGTAGGAGTTTTTTTTTGTCACATTTGCAGTGTGTGGTCGTGCGTTGTCGTGAAGAAAAACAACACCTTTTGACAGCAACCCTCGGCGCTTATTCTGTATTGCACGGCGCAATTTCCTAAGTGTCTCGCAGTAAGCATCTGCGTTGATTGTTTGACCACGCGGTAAGAAATCAATAAGTAAGATGCCTTTCCAGTCCCAGAATACTGTGCACATCATTTTCCGAGGTGTCAATATTTGTTTCGGCTTAACCTTTGCTGGGGATGAAGTGTGCCTCCATTCCATTGATTGCCGCTTACTTTCAGGGGTGTCGTAAGAAACCCAAGTTTCATCTCCCGTGACTATCTGTGTCAGAAATTCTTCGCCGCCTTCATTGTAACGGGTCAAAAACTGAAGTGCACTACCCATCCGTTTTGTTTTGTGTTGCTCCGTAAGAATCTTTGGTTCCCAACGTCGGCAAAGTTTACGAAAGTTCAGTTTTTCGGTAACAATTTCATGAATTAGTGATCGTGAGATTTGGGGAAATTCCATAGCGAGAGCACTAATTGTAAACCTGTGGTTTTCCCGGATCTTGTCATCAATCCCGTGAACCAGTTCTTCTGTAACCAAAGATGGACGCCCACTTCGTTCTTCATCGTGCATTTCACTACGTCCTTCATTGAACTGTCGGACCCATCTTCTCACCATTGAATCACTCATCGCATTTTGTCCATACACTTCGCAAATTTGCCGATAAATTTCAATTGGTTTCACTTTCCTAGCATTCAGAAAACGAATCACAGATCTGATTTCACAAGCGGCGGGATTTTCAATCAACACCGACATTGTACGAGTAAGCATGCACAACAACGCGTACGTGGCTGACAGCGCTCTCCAAATGGCGCACGTTTCTTCTCCTTGATACAGAGCGTCTACCGCGCATATGCGGAACTGCGCTGCAGTGGAACGTAAAACTAGTTGAAGACACAGGCGGCACACGTCTATGATGAAGGTATACAAAAACTCGTGCCACGCTACGACAAATGCCTGCAACATTTCGGCAGTTATGTGGAAAAGTAGTTTAAGGGTTGTAGAATTTTGTGCAATAAATAATTTTTCTGTATCTGTACACAATTTAATGTTATTACCAAACGGAACGTACTTTCTGGACGTACTTTGTATATATACATTGTATCACGCTATGACAATAGTCGTGTACGTTTCTCGTATTATCCTTACATTTCATAATTCACAATTGTTATTCGAAAGAATCCTTCGTCTGAACCTTCAGTATTGCAACCAACTTTCAATCGACGCTAAATTCACTAAGAGTCAAAACTGAAAATTTAATTTACACTTCCAATACAAGAATCAAAATATTAATCTGGAAAATATCAAATCAGGATTGAAATCCCAAATTAATTAAAATCCAAAAATATTTAATCCAGGATTTTCTGAAAATCCGAAAGAAAAAAATACATTTCAAAAATGAAATCGATTTTCAAAATGAAAATCCCAAAATTCTAAATCCAAAATTCACTGAAATGTGAAAATTCCAAAATCGAGAGTAATATCTGAAATGGTAAAAGCGTAGAATTGTGAAAAATCACAATATGAAAAATCATCGAAGATCAAAAATAGCTAAATCCAAAAATGACAATATAAAAAATGCGAAATCAAAAATCCAAAAACTGAAAATTTTTCGCACTGAATATTCTCTAAACTGAGAAGTGAAAGCTGCGCAGAAATTGAAATACGTAGAGATTAAATGCGTGGAAAACTGTTAATCTGGAATCTCACTCAAATTCAGAAATAGTTAAATTCAAAAACCAAAAGTCGAAATCCAAATTCATCAAAATGTTCAAATGCCACCGGCAATCATCGAACAGGGAACTCCGCTAATCCTCCCTACGGTATTAACTGTTTCTAACCAGTATACAAAATGCGAAAAGTCACTTCCTCAGATGGAGTAAATCACTGGCTAACAGAACAATAACATTCTACAGATCTAATATTCGACCGAAATACAATGATCACAATAAGCATGCCTCTAGAATACCAATCTACGAACTGGGGTTATATATATATTGAAGAGCTTGTCTTACTTTCAAATGGACTGGCGATGGAAAACGTGTAATCACATATACACCCAGGATCGGGTTGCTGGTTTCAAGTCCATCCGGCCGATATCCCGCTAGCCTCGCCTCTAGCCTCGGGCCACTTTATCTTGCTCGCGTCGAGAACGCACGTCCCCGGTCAGCGGCTCCATAGTTCGTGTTGGACCCCTTATAGCCTCGGCGTTTGGCTCGCTTCCTGACAGACTCCTCGTTCGATCCCCGGTCTCCATTCCAATCTTGCTCTTCTTCTCGTCCCTCTGGAAAGTCTCGTAGTCTCTCTCCATTCTTATATTGGTTACAGTTCATGATTTTCTCCATTAGATTGTGCATTTTAATGTAGCTGTGTGAACTTTTTTTTTCTTTTCTGCATATCATTCAAAGTTACTCCACTAGTAGGAATTCTTACTTTCATGATGTAGACCACATTTCCCTCAACACATTTAGCAAGCATGACTCCCTCTGACGAATCAAATGTTCCTTCCAACCAAATGTCCACGATGTTCGTCGCCATCTTATTGCGCAACATTTCAAAATCGAAAATATCGAATAACGTGTCCCTTTCAAAATGTTTCCTTCCAACACGTATTTACAGTTTCTTTCACGAATTATATTCACACTTTCATCTTCTACACGAACACGCTACGCGATGCATACTGACAATTCGTTGTCTGACCATGACACTGGTCTCTATCACAAAATATTCCATAACACACTCAAATTTACACGAAGACTTACGTGCTTCGCACCAGGTATTAGCACGATTATACTACAATGTTTCACACGTCCATATTTCTCTTTCCTCAACTAAAGCACTTGTGCATTCACTCCCACACTACGTTTCCGGAGCTCTTAGCTCACATCCGTTCGGTTCAAGATCCCGAGTTGCATTACTCGATAAAATGGCGTCTCGTCATCCTGTCTGCTTCTCGGACAACGCGCTTCCTTCCTCAATGGCGCATACCCATGGCTCGGACATGAATATAATTAATTCTGTCTTCGAGTGTTAATTATCTTCGGAAAAAACTTCCTGATAATTTCTAAAGTAATCCTTTCGATTTCTTTCCAGTTTTCAATTTCTTATAAATGCACTAATTAGCATAATCGCCAAAATAATATCCCATTTCTAAATTCGCCCATTGGTTCCTCCAATCACGTGATCTTCCCTCAGCAATCAGCATTCTCTTTCCTCTCGTATTGCCTGTAGTCTATCTCCTAGGATGATCCAATCTAATCCGTCCTTTCTATAAGGTGATTACTTCCAGCTAACAAGCTTCTCATTGGACAATACCTTATGACTACAATTCTGTGTTACAAACCCGGTCCAATGTTCGTTTTCCAATCTCAATCAAATGATCCCTTTCCTATGGTTAAATTTCAAACATGATTCTGGCATCTCTTATTACGAATTCGGGTGCAGTACGCATGTGCCATTAGGTAATAAATTCGGCATAGTTCTAGCTGCCTGAACACAAGGAGGTGTCATGACTCAAAACATGAGCACGATGCTTAGACTACTCCTATTCCATAGTAACTGGTATCCGAAAGTCAGGATCACGTATTAGGTCACTCAACTGCAATGCTGGATTACCCATTATGCCCGACTAGGCCCTGGCCTAGGGCCCCCAATTATCTGCCCCCCCCCAAGCAATTTCTAATTTAGTTCAATTTTATTCCGATGATTTAGAAAATTTTTATCCAGAACTGAGACAGTTTCCGCATTATATTAAATTACAATGTCCTTTAAAAACTGAGTTCACTCATTCTGAACTTTACGAAGTTCTTATTCGAGACAAGCTTGAGTCTGTTTTTCCGAACATTGAAATTGCTTTTTGCATTTTCCTGACCCTCATGATAACGAATTGTTCTGCGGAGCACACGTTTTCAAAATTGAAACGGATCAAAAGTGCGCAAAGAAGTATCATGTCACAAGAACGATTAGACATGTTAAGTTTAATGTATATCGAGTCAGATGTTCTGCGGGAAATTGATTTTGATGACATTGTAGAAGATTTCATTGACCGAAAAAACAGAAAAAAAATTGATTACATTTTACAGAAGTAAAAATAGTATGATTTGTTAAATTGTTCATCAAATCATCTGAAATGTTTTCAAATAACGATGATCGTTTCAATTGAAAGTTATGTATATATGTATATGTCATAACATTTGTTTCTTATCTTACTGTGAGGAACCCATTCCCGAAATTTTGCCGTCGAGTTTTGAAACACCCTGTATATGATTTAATAAAAAGTGTATTATTCATCTTGAGAAAAAGAACTCTTGTATATACTTTATTAAATGAACAGGTGCTAAAAATAAAAATTATTTGAAAAAAAATAAAGGGGCCCCAAAAATCTGAGGGACTTGGACCTCATTTTACCTTAATCCGGCACTGCTCAACTGTTGCCCATGATTCATGAACTGAGGCATGATTACAGTTAGGTCAACCCATTCTCTTTTAGAGATAAGAAAGGTTCGAGAGAAATTTTGTTGTAGAGTACCGGTAATAGGTTTTGCACTAAACCCCAAACACACTAGGGTTGGCCCTGGAACCTGAAATGAAACCCTACAAAAAATAACATTTAGAAATTATATTACACTTACATATGATAAAATGAAACTCTTACCTGTCAAGGATCTTGAAGCGTAACTCTTGTGGATAATTGAGGGAGAGAGCAAATGAAACATCGCAAAGTGCCAACAGATGATACTCCAAATGATAAAGTGATGCCGAACGGTTAGCGACTGCTACTGCTAAATCTTGACTTAATTCTGAAACAAGATAATGTGCTGTATTTGAACCTTTGTCCCCAGACAGCACATGAAACCACATGCCTAAGACCCTTACAGTTGTCTACCCCATTAGAACAGGCACCCAAAGGTGCTCCTACCGGAAAGGAGGGATAATTATATGTGGATGCATTCAATTCCATATACAGTTAAAAAAAAAAAAACATTTTCTTAATTCTCATACAGTGCCGTAGAGAGCGAGATAGGGACTTGGGACTTGGATTCCCGGGCTCCTCTAATTTTGCTTCTCTCTTGCAACTTAAAGGGACTTCTTTAGGACCCTAAAGATAGAAATTAGTTGTGCTGAATGCTGTACATTAAGAACTAGACGATTCTATTATATAAGTCACTGGTCAGGAATATTGATATACCGGTAGTTGACCCCTTACTCCCTTGCACGTTCAGTTTCCATACTGGATGCTGTTAACTGGATCAGAAAGGCGATGAAGGAGATCAAACCTCAAACAGTCGTAAAGTGTTTTGCAAAAGCGGAATTTGCAGAAAATGATGACGTCAGCAACACCAGTAGTGGTCTACGGAGGGGTCTTCCCCACGAGGGATGATCAAAAAGTACCCAGGCGACGCTTGTCGATATCTCGCTAACCAATGATCGGATTTGGACATATGAGGTATCCTATTACTCAGGGTGACGCCCCCTTTTCTATGGCCCATGAATCGAAAATACCCGAAACTAAAAGGTGATTTCTTTTGTCCGTTTAATATTTTCTTTGAATTGGCCCCAAAAGGGCATAACCGATATTGATTGATGGATGGATTGGTGGCAAGGCAGCGATAACTAGGTGGAAGGAATGGCGGCAGAAATAGTTATAATGGGTAGGGATAACGTTGACAACCGATAAGTATTGAATGTTTGTTTATGGCATGGGTTCTTTACTATGCACGGCCATGGATGTAGGGATATGAGTGCAGAGAATTACTAATACTGGTAGTGGAGGATGGTACACGCACGGCTATGGATGTAGGGATATGACTGCAGACAGCCAGCAATAAGTTACTGGTAGTGAAGGATGGTAGTGGAGGTGATTACACTATACGATAAGACGAATTTTTTAGGTCTTGAGTGGCCTTGTGATAAGAATTTGATGACCAGACACGCGTTAGCTGCGAGCTAACACTTAGGTGACTATGCTTGCTTTGACCAGTGGCTAGGGTTCTAGAGAGCGGCCTGCGATTTTGGTTTATATACAACAGATGTTTATATAGAAACCGAACGCTATTAGATACCCGAATGGTTTAATTTAAAATTATACACAGATTTCCACAATAAAAGTTTAGAATAGTTTCACTTACCTGGACAACCTTTTTCTTCGCTGATATTCGTTGGGCAACACTTATTTTTTCACAAAACCGGCGGTATTAGGGAAGCCGATACTTAGAATGCCAATTTTATGATAGCATTCTGTGTATTTTAACTTACTATAATATAACGGTAGACGTTAGTCAACAAGCACTGACTAATTACTTTACACATGAAAACGGTCCCTGTAAATTGGCTAATATTCTATTAAATTTCCTAAAATTATTTTTAAATGTCACTAACCCTTTTTAAACGCCAAGTTTACGAGCCTGATGACCACGATGTTGCATGGTTTTCTACACAACCAAGTATACGGGGCTAATGGCCTATACATTTTTAAGTTTTATACTATACGGTGTTAATGAGTGATTACCGATCTATCTTAACTTAATTTTACAACACACTAAAATGCAGGGTGCTGATAACCGAAATGTCCCTAAACCTTAACACACATACTTATCCACACTGTTAAATTATTAAAATTTTTCTATAGCGAACTCACAACGAACGGTTAACTTGGACTGTAAGCTGCTAGCGCTAGTGCCTTGCTCGACAGTCACTGGTGATGCGTTGGCAGAAAAATAATCCTTTCCGCTGGACTAGTGACAAGACACAGTGAACATGCTTGGATATTTTCATTACTCTGAATGTTGTATCTTATTTATTTTCTTGTCGTTTGCCTCGTTGCGTAGTGGCTACCATTACCCCCCAATAGTCTGGGTTTGATTCCCGGCTCCAAGGACTGAAACAGAGCACTTTATAGAAAGACAAGGCGCTAATTTCTGGCTCTGTTAAGAAACAATATACTGTACACTTAACTATGATAGGTAAAACTAAAAAGTGACCTTAAAATGCTTTTTGGATGATACCCTTTGACAGGCCACGGCAGCCTGTTTAACAATTTTATTTTTTTGTATAGTGACTAACACTTTAGGTTGATACACTTGATTTCCGGCTTTGAGGACTGAAACAGAGTACTTTACAGAAAGAGAAGACGCTATAGCTTTTAGTGACACTAGGTGCTTGGCTATGCTGATTGCCGCGCGGCTTTTCTTCCCAATATTTCGTGAACCTATAATGCTAGAGACTTGTGTGGGGTGTCATATTACACGAGATGAAGCCCTGTTTTTTATAAACTATTTATTTTTCCCTAAGATAAAAACTACCCTTATCCGGGGGTGAATTTTTGTTGTTGTTGTTCACAAGCACTCGCGACTGTTGCAAGATAACATGCTTTTTAAATGATTATTTATTGATTATTTAATTTTGATTTAACCAAAAGACCCATCTAACGCACTCGCTATTCGGATTTATTGATATTTTGCGAGCCAATCATTGAAGAGGGTCACGTGATGTGTTATAGAACTCGAGATGACGCCCGCCATCTTGCAACAGTCGGGTGTGCGTATACGTATACAAAATCAATATTTAACCGCTCGGGTAAGGGTAGTTTTTTTTATCTTAGGGTAGATATAAATAGTTCATAAAAAGCAGGGCTTCATCTCGAGTCATATGACACCCCATACAAGTCGCAAATTATCAGGAACTAGCTGAAGTACTTGCTGGCCTAAATCATTAATATATATAATCACACATTCCTAATGTAGTTTTGTTATTTCCATGTTACCAACTACATGTGTATACTACATACATTTTCACTCACCAAATTATTAATCAGAGGTAGGAAAGTGAAAATCCTTAGCCTGCTTTCAGTCGACCGACCGGGTCCTGGAATGGAATGAATGAAATCCCCATCTAACAGCAAGGATATGAACTGTGCTGGCTGCCGAAGCCTGTCGCACTCCCCTGGGGCAATGATTTAACGAATGCCGGATGAAATGAAATGATAGTGGAGATTGTTGCTGGAATGAAATTATGACAGGGAAAACCGGAGTACCCGGAGAAAAGCCTGTCTGTCTCCGCTTTGTAGGTGAGAAAGTACGTTTATATATTGGAAATAAACATCAGCTTCTATGTAGTAAAAGTTAAATAACCTGTCTTAAATATTGAACACCTATCGTTTAACGTCTTCATACTATATTTAAACATATAAACATTATGCTAAAAATACATCAAAAATGATACCAATTATCATATCCGCAATGAGTAATATTGCGGAAAGTACGTACCGTCATGACAAAGAGTAACAGTAACGGAACAAACTTCAATCATCCCAAGTAATAATAACAAAAACAAATTAATCACAGAAATTTTTTCTAAGTTTATGCCGTGACTTGTGCGAGATTACGCCTAGTAACTCCGAGATGGTTCATCAACGGGCTCTTGTGGTTCATTTGCCGACTACCAAAGGAGTAGCAAACTGTGCGATACCTCAATTCTTATTTAGAACACCTCAGCTACTTTACTGCGAGTGCTAAAGGCTAAAACAGTCTTTCACCTCCCTATAAAGTCTTCCAAAATGATTGTATATTGCATTTCAGGGCCAAGCAATTAAAACTCAGCAACTTTTCTAGGTTTACGCCGTGTTTTGTGCGGTTTACTTTATTGGCCGTGAAAGTCAAAATACCTACTTTATTGAAATAAATTTGCCCAGTTCTGCAGTAAGATAAATATGAACACTAAATAAACTAATGTGGCAGACGTTAGTCTCCGACACATTCGTCTGTGAATTTGGGTTTCTGATCATGGTAAAAAAAACGACAAAAAGCAGATAAATATTGGCCAACTGAAATATTCATTTAACGAAAAACAAATCGATAAAAAGGATGAAAGCATACCGTGCAAAGTAGAAAGCACTATAACATTGTGAAACAGCGTAAAGATCCAAATACTCTCATACAATAACCGGCACAATGAGTATAAAATTAGACTCAAAATCACGTCTAGTTTCGGACCCCACAAACTACCTCTATAAATAAAACAGTTCATGTAGAGACTAACATCGCTCGGCGTTGACCGTGTTTTCAAATACATATTTAGGTTTTGCTCGCTAACCATTGAAGATACACGAAAAGTGATAAGGACCTTTCGGATAGAAAATTAAATTCTAATGCTCGTAGTGCCATCAAACGTTTGCTATTTCTTAGTGTTCTCTTTTTATTAGAAATGGAAATATGAAAATAGTCGCCATTTTTAAATAGTGCAAAATATCGAAATCAAAAGTAGCCAATATATAAGCCTGGTAAATCAGCTACATCCATGCATAATTTCATTGAAATCGGACCAGTGGTTCTTGCGTGATTGAGTAACAGACAGACACACAGACAGACACACACCATCTCATTTTTAGCCTATTTTCAATTTTGAAAAAATAGGCTTATGAGATCACCTTTTGTCCGTGTGTGTGTGCGTGTGTGTGTGTGTGTGTGTGTGTGTGTGTGTGTGATTCGTGTGTGTGTGTCCCCGTAATAAAATCTAAACGGCAGGAGCTATTTCAATGAAACTCGGAAAGTTCATAGCACTATTCCCGGCGACCTCGACCGTGCCCTTCAAATTTTGTTACGACTCACCAATCCAACATGGCGGCTGTGCGAAATATTTCACCAGCATTCAATATCTCCGAAACTATTACCGATATTACCCTGACATTTTCTATGGTGATAGAGGGAACTACTATAAGTTCACTTATGCAACTTTTGAAAACCTGGTAACTACAAAACCAACATGGTGGCCAAGCGAATTTGCGACTTTTAAATAGACGTTTCTCGCGATTTGACCAACCAAACGCAATGAAACTTGGTACAGTATATGTTTATATACATTGTAATGCACCGACATCTAACTTCGTTCAATTGTTTACATAATCACAAGATGGCGGATGTGCGAAATATTTCACCGGCATTCTATATCTCTGAAACTATTAGCGGTATCCCCCTAAAATTTTGTACGGAGATAAAGGGCACTACTGGAAGTCCATCTATAAGATTTTCAAAAACTGGTTAACTATAAAACGAGCATGGCGGCCAAGCGAATTTGAACATTTTAAATAGACCTTTCTCGCGATTTAATGTTCCAAGCGCACTGAAACCTGGTACAGGAAATATTTATACACATTGTAATCCACTGGTATCTAATTTAATTCAATTGTTTATATAACCTCAAGATGGCGGCAGTGCGAATTTTAAAATTAAGTTTTTATTTCTTGTGATGTAGTCATGCGATCGAAGTGAAAGCTTGAATAATGAACCTACGCAATAATGTTCCTTTAATGGTACATGACTCTATGGCCTATACATTTAACAATCCAACATGGCGACCATCCGAAATATTTAGACGATACTGAATATCTACGAATCTATTTTAGCAATCAAACTGCATTTTTAATGTTCATAGGGGCTATGAACTTAAGTTCACCTATAGGACTTTAAATAACCTGGTGATCACAAATCCAACATGGCGGCGACGCGAAGTATAAATATTCACATGGACGTTTCTCGCAATTTAACCATCCGCGTGCAGTGAAACTTGGTACAGTAAATCTTTATCCGAATGTTAATCCACTGGCATCTAATTTATTTCAATTGTTTCCATAACCTCAAGATGGCAGCTGTGAAAATTTTTTAAATCTCCTTGTTTTTTCTTGTGTCCTAATTATGCGATTGAAGTTTGAATACTACACGTTCACAATAATCTGCATGTAACAGTACATAACTCTAGGACCTACATATATAAAATCCAACAAGGCGACCATCCGAAATATTTAGTCGGTTCTCAATATCTACGAATCTATTGCAGCAATCAAACAGAAATTGTGTATGTTGATAGTGGCAATTAACATAAGTGGGATTTATGAAAATAGGCTGTATAGTTCTTCACGGAACTACTTGTTATATATTAGTATGATAAAAGCTACAGGGCAATCAGTGTAGCCGAGCGTTTAGTGTTACTCGTTACAACCTTTGGCAAGATCTAAAAAAATGAGTACCGGTAATAAATAAAAATTATATAATCAATAAATTAAAACATTAAATAAAATTAAAAAGTCAGAAAATAAAAATTTTCAAAATATGCAGTTAGGCCCTTTGTCGAAATTTAAAGAAATATGGTCCATCGCAAAGGGGGCGTCATCCCAAGTCCTATAACACCCCAAGTGACCCTCTTTAATGATTGGCTCGCAAAATATCAATAAGTCCGAATAGAGAGTGCGTTATATGGGTCTTTTGGTTAAATCAAAAGTAAATAATCAATAAATAATCATTTAAAAAGCCTGTCATCTTGCAACAGTCGCGAGTGCTTGTGTACAAAAGAACCATTTCACTTCCGAGTAAGGATAGTTTTTATCTTAGGGTAAAATAAATAGTTTATGAAAAACAGGGCTTCATCTCGTGTAATATGACACCCCATACAAGTCTCTAGCATTATAGGTTCATGAAATATTGGGAAGAAAAGCTGCGTGGCAATCAGCATAGCCAAGCGCCTAGTGTCACTAAAAGCTATAGCGTCTTCTCTTTCTATAAAGTACTCTGTTTCAGTCCTCAAAGCCGGAAATCAAGTTAAAATCTTCAAGTGCATCAATCTAAAGTGTTATTCACTATACAAAAAAATAAAATTGTAAAACAGGCTGCCGTGGCCTGTCAAAAGGTATCGTCCCAAGAGCATTTTAAGGTCACTTTTTAATTTTACACATCATGGTTAAGTGTATATTGTTTCTTAACACAGCCGGAAATTAATCCCGGGCCTTTGCGGTAAGAGGTATACAGCATAACCACTAATTTATAGCATCTTGTCTTTCTATAAAGTGCTCTGTTTCAGTCCTTAGAGCCGGGAATCAAACCCAGACTATGTATTTAAACACATATAACTTGATATTGTCTGCTTAATAGCTGTTTAACACGTGTATTGTAGATATTATGAGATGGTATTTTAAATATGAGTACTCTAGTATTAAGGATTGTACATATCATACCTTTATCTTTTCATTTCTGTTCATGTCTATTTTGCTTGTTTATTTATTGGATTTTATCAGAGAAATTGTATATTTTGTATAAACTAAACCCTAACATACCTTATGGTAAAATAGGGTTCACTGCACTTTGGAGATTCTTCTTCTTCTTTCTCTTTACATCATTCCCACTCATATGTGGGGTCGATGTTTCTGACAGCTCTCCTCCATTTAACCCGGTCATGCACACCCTCTTCTGACAAGTGTTTTTTTTTCTGAGGTCCTCCTGTACACAATCCATCCATCTTCGTTTAGGTCTGCCTCGCATTCTCACTCCCTATATTTAAATGTCTAACATCTTCCTCCCCACGTAAGATTCCTCCCTTCTTCTCAGATGCCCGTAACATTGAAGTCACTTTTCTTCTATCTTCTTAGATATTTCCACAACCTTCAATGTTCCTCTTATTTTGACATTTTCCACTCTGTCACGCTTAGTCACTCCACTCATCCACCTGAGCATTTTCATTTCAGTGACGTCAAGCTTGTCTGTGTGCGTTTTGTGTGCAGGCCATGTTTCAGAGTCATACAGCAATGCTGGTCTTACGACAGTTTTATATATTTTCCCCTTAACCTTAGGCTTGATCCTGCGGTCACAGAGCACTCCTGACATTTTCGTCCAGTTCATCCATCCATCCATCCATCCGAATCTGTGTGACACTTCCACATCCAGATTTCCATCTCCAGTCACCACCGAACCCAGGTATTTGAACTCATCCACTCTATTTAACGTTTCCCCTTGCATTCTGATCTCACAGTCTTGATCTGTATTGAACCTCATATACTCCGTCTTCTTCCTGCTAATCCTGAGTCCTCTATCTTCCAAGGCTGCCCTCCACTGTTCAGTTTTTCCTCTATGACATCTTTGGTGGTACTACACAACACAATGTCGTCCGCAAACATCATGCACCAGGGGGCTTGGTCTCTTAATCCACTAGACATTTCGTCCAGAATTAGGTCAAACAGATATGGACTTAAAGCCGAACCTTGGTGTAAACCTACCCGAATCGGAATCCAATCTGTAAGACCTTCGTTGCTTCTAACCTGTGTTCTTGCTTCTTTGTACATTTCATGAACCAACTGCACGTACTTCTCTGGGACTCCCTTCGCTCGTAAACATCTCCAGACTTCTCCCCGGGGCACCCAGTCATATGCTTTCTCTAGGTCAATGAATGCGAAGTGTAATCCCTTCTGTCTTTCACGATGGTACTTTTCCACTACTTGTCTCAGGGTAAACACTGCGTCTGTGGTCCCTTTTCCTGGCATGAAGCCAAACTGTTCCTCACCAATGCTAGTCTCATCTCGGATCCTCTTGTGTATCACTCTTTCCCAGATGTTCATGGTAACTTAATGCCCCTGTAGTTAGCACAGTCATGAATATCCCCCTTCTCTTTATATATAGGCACTAAAATACTTTCTCTCCATTCATCAGGTATTGTTTCCTGAGAGTTTTTTTTTTTTTGCATTATGTCCAGCAGCATGTCGATCCCATCTTTCTCCAGATACTTCCTCACTTCAATTGGTATTTCATCGGGTCCTGTTGCCTATCCGTTTTTCATTTTCCTAAGTGCTAATGTTACTTCTTCTCTTCTAATATCCATTGTCAGACCCTGGTGTTGTTCTCCTTCTACTAAATATACCCTTGGGTTGTCTTCATTGAGAAGTTTCCATGGTAGTTTCTCCATCTGCACTTGATGACGGAATGGTCCGTTAATACTAGACCATCTTCATCTTCGATCTGTTTTATTTGGGTGTAGTCCTTCTTGCCTTTATCTCTCGCCTGCGCTATTCTGAAAAAGTTTCTTTCACCTTCTATAGTTTCCAACTCTTCGTACAGCCGATCCATCATTTGTGCCTTTGACTGTGCTACTACAGAAGCCCGAGAATGTTCCCCGCAGTGGCTACGTGCAGCTGCGAGTGGTTGCGTCATCAGTTTAGTTGGCAGCACAGTGTCCTTGATAGGGTGAAGGCCACAATTGTGGGCTATGGGCTGTCGAATTCTGTCAGTGTGTATTGCGATAAGCGAGCATGTGTGTCATCAGCACTTCTAGCATCAGTTATGAATGGCTGTGGTGAGTATAAAGTTTACTGTTTGTTTATTATGATACAAGCGACAGCCGTGCAGCCAACGTAACTGGTGATGTAATCTCTCGCAGCAGCTTGTAGGCACTTCGGAGAACATTCCCGGGCGCCCTGTACCTTCTTTGCTTCCTTTTTACATCTCATGGAGATTAAATAATAATAATATTGGGGGTAATGGTAGCCACTCCGCAATTAGGCAAACGACAAGAAAATAAATAAGTTACAACATTCAGAGTAATGAAAATATTCAAGCATGTTCGCTGTGTCTTGTCACTAGTCCAGCGGAAAGGATTATATTTCTGCAAACGCATCACCAGTGACTGTCGATAAGTGTGTGTTTTAAGGTTTAGGGACATTTCAGTTATCAGCACCCTGCCTTTTAGTGTGTTGTAAAATTAAGATATATCGGTAATCACTCATTAACACCGTATAGTATGAAACTTAAAAATGTATATGCCATTAGCCCCGTATACTTGGGTATGTAGAAAACTTTACAACATCGTGGTCATCAGACACGTATTCTTGGTGTTTAAAAAGGGTTAGTGACATTTTAAAATAATTTTAGGAAATTTAATTAAATATTCGCCAATTTACAGGGACCGTATTCATGTGTAAAGTAATTAGTTAGCGCTTGTTGACTAGCATCTACCGTTATATTATAGTAAGTTAAAAAGCACAGAATGGTGTCATAAAATCGGCATTCTAAGCATCGGCTTCTCTAATACCGCCGGTTTTGTGAAAAATTAAGTGTTGCCCAACGAAGAAAAACGTTTGTCCAGGTATGCGAAACAATTCTAAACTTTTGTTGTGGAAATCTGTGTATAATTTTAAATTAAACCATTCGGGTATCTAATAGCGTTCGGTTTCTATATAAACATCTGTTGTATATAGACCAAAATGGCAGGCCGTTCTTTAGAACCCTATCCACTGGTCAAAACAAGCATAGTCGCCAAAGTGTTAGTTCACAGCTAACTCGTGTCTGGTCATCAAATTCGTATCGCAAGGCCACTCAAGTCCTAAAAAAGTCGTCTCATCGTATAGTGTAATCACCTGTCCAACTACATAACCGTGCGTGTCCCATCCTCCACTACCAGTATTGCTGGCTGTCTGCAGTCATATCCCTACATCCATAGCCGTGCGTGTACCATCCTCCACTACCAGTATTAGTAACTCTCTGCACTCATATCCCTACATCCATGGCCGTGCATAGTAAAGAACTCCTGCCATAAATAAGTATTCAATACTTACCGGTTGTCAACGTTATCTCTACTCATTATAACTATATCTCCCGCCATTCCTCCCACCTAGCTATCGCTGCCTCGCCACCAATCTATCCATCAATCACTATCGGTTATGGTGGAGTATGCCCTAAAAACTCCAACTCATAGAGGGAGAACTGCATCAAGCATTAGCTTGGAATGTATAGCATTGCGGGGAAGCATTAGACTGAATTAATATTAGGGCTGAATGGATTTCACACTCAAACATATTCTGTAACGATATACGGTATACAGTGTGGTCCACCAGCCCCTTATTTTTTTGGAGGAAGGCAACCCAACTAACGCGTATATCACAGTCATTCTAAAAACATTAGCACCTGCTCCTTTACGCCCATTGTACAACTTTACCGTTGAGTACATCCTCGCGAATATAGTAGAAATCAATAGTGGCAGTGTTCTTTCAATGACCTCAAATATAATGCATGATTGAAACGATCAGAGCTCCGAATAACACCTTCTTACGTTTGAACGGAAAGTGTCTACGTATAGATTCAATACGTGCCAGCAATACACCATGGTTCTCGGTAGCTATGGTGGCCAAATCAAGAATTGCTTGAGTAGCGTCAACGAAGTCGCATTGTAGTAGGTTCGAACCTTGAACTAGTACACATTTTATTTTGCTTAATGGCATTTATTGTGGATGTATTATGGACGCATATCTATCTGTTCCAATGAGTGATTTTTTATTTGGTCCTCAAAATGTCCGTACTTATCCGATGGTACGCAGCCAGATTGTACGACGACATAATGATCTGTAGAACGAAAGCAAGGTATCCTGTATATTCAAGGTAGCAAGTGTTCGAAATTTTTACCACCTTTGTATAAAGGAAAACTCCGACTCAATCAGACGACCCACATAACAAATCTATTTGTTATGTGGGTCGTCTGATTGAGACGGGGCTCACGAATAAATACAACAGACCGAAACTATAATTTCTTTCAACGTCGTCTGTGCGAAAAGTCCTTGCTATACACTTACAGTAATAGTTTGTTAGTGAGGTTTTAATGGGCGGAACTACGAGGTCATCTGCCCCAAACATACAGTAAATACAGATAATTACAACATTATTGGTTTTACGTCCCTTTTAATTGCTCTGGCTTTTAGATACGCAGGGGTGCCGGAATTTTGCTCCGAAGGGGATCTTCAACGAGCCAGTAAATCTACTGATACGGCTCCCTCGCATTTGCGCACCCTCAAATGCCAGCTGACTGCGCCAGGATACGAACCTGCAACCTTGGGCACAGCAAATGAGAAGGTTACCGCTGAGCCTCGCAGCAAGGCAGTAATTACAGAAGGTGTCATATTATTATTCTGGGATAAATATTGAACTATTAAAATTCTAACTATCACGAATAGAGTCGCCTCCGTTGCGTAGTGGTCAGCGTGATTAGCTGCCACCCCGGACGTCCTGGGTTCGATTCCCGGCTCTACCACGAAATTTGAAAAGTGGTATGAGGACTGGGACGGGGTCTACTCAGCCTCGGGTGTTCCAGATGAGTAGAGGGGGTTCGATTCTCACCTCAGCCATCCTCAAAGTGGTTTTCCGTGGTTTCCCACTTCGCCTTCGGGCAAATGCCGGGATGTTACCTACCGTACGGCCACGGCCGCCTCCTTCCCTCTTCCTTGCCTATCCCTCCCGATCTTCCCCTCCCTTCCCATCCCTCAAGAGGACCCTGTTCGCTTTGCAGGTGAGGCCGCCTGGGTGAGGTGCTGATCCCACCTCCCCAGTTATATTCCCCAGACGAGATGTTTCAAGCTCCAGGACATTGCCCATAGAGACGGTAATGATGGGATCCCTCGCTGATTCTGTGGAAAAACCCAACATGGAGGGAAAAATTGACTAAAAAAATAATAATTATAACGAATAGTATCCATCCATGGTTTTGAACAGTATTTAGGGAAAATAACCATTTAAATTAGACAAGAAAATAACTTTCCCTATCGTCTTCGTAGATAATGTGAACAAAACCAAGTTGATATTTTGCTGAACGAGGTAGGGAGGGTATAATAAAATAGTTAAAAAGAATTTTAAAAATCTGGCGTTGGATAGTCTTGAACCCGGGATCTTCGAAAGAGCGAGCGGGCGCAATAACACTTGCACACATTTCCAACACATTGTGGAAGTTTTTGTTGCGCTTCTTATTAACGCGTATGGTAAAATATTCAATTATTACAGTTAGATCTTAAATATTGATTGGAATGCATTCATTCAGTACCTGGGATGTTTTTTAATTTACTTAAAGCAAGTTTCGCGACCGCTTTGCGTTAATAAGGCGAATTAACTGCAAATAATGCCCTCAAACGACAGCCCTTCGGTTTTATTTCATACAACTTAGCGTACAAAATGCTAGCGTGTGATACACTTCGGTCATACAAGCAGGTGTACTGACAATGAGAACAGAATCTTACAGGATTTTGTACCAGCGATCACAGCAGCTTCCTTGCCATCGAGCGTCGTGTGATACGGGCCTAAAGACATACTAAGAATTTTTGTTAAAATGTAATAACAAAGCAAGATGTTCGGTAAAGAACGTATAGCCCACTTTCTCCTAAGTCCATGGGTATTGTTATAACTCTTTGTTCTTTTCAAGGAGTATAATTGAATATTGGTTGTAGTAGCTTCTTGAAATACAACGTGCTATACGGATATTATACATGAATATGAGGTGCCCTTTGCTAGTGCTACCTCTGTAAAAAATTCATTCAATTAAGTTTCACCGTGTTTGAATTGATATGGGGAATCGATTTGCACGCATACATGGCCGCTATCTACAAACTATTGGGCGTATGACCCTGTAGTTCAGTCAAAAGATGCTTCCTACAAAAAGGTATGTTGTTGAAAAATTTGGTAGAGATCAAATGATTAGGTTGGTCGTAATTTGATTTAAGCTTTTAACATTTGGGTGACCGCCATTCCGTTTTCGTCAAGATGGCGGTGATATAAAACATGACACTGAGGTGGCCTTTGCTAGCGCTACCTCTGTACCAAACTTCATTCCATTCGGTTTCACCGTATTTGAGAAGATAGGGGGAATCAATTTTCACACATACATGGCCGCCATCCGCACTTTATGGGCCTGATGACCTTGTAGTTTGGTAAAAAGATTCTCTATACATAAAGGTATATTGTTGCAAAATTGGGTAGAGATCAGATTATTAGGTTGGTCGTAATTTGATTCAAGCTTTTAACATTAGGGTGGCCGCCATTGCGTTATCGTCAATACAGCGGCGATATAAAACCGGACACTGGAGTGCCCTTTGCTAGTGCTACCTCTGTACCAAATTTCGTTCAATTCGGTTTCACCGTGTTTGAATTGATAGGGGGAATCAATTTGCACACATACACGGCCGCCATCTGCAAATGTATGGGCTGATGTCCTTGTAGTTTAGTCAAACGACGCTCGCCATATAAGTATATGTTGTTGCAAAATTTGGTAGAGATCGGATGATTAGGTTAGTCGTAATTTGATTTAAGCTTTGAACATTTGGGCGGCCACCATTACATTTCCGTCAAGATGGTGGCGATATAAAACATGACACTGAGGTGTTCTACACTAGTGCTACTTCTGTACCAAATTTCGTTCAATTCGGTTTCACCGTGTTTGAATTGATAGGGGGAATCGATTTGCACACATACATGGCCGCCATCTGCAAACTATTGGGCTGATTACCTTGTAGTTTCGTCAAAAGACGCTCGCCATATAAATATATGTTCTTGTAAAATTTGGTCGAGATCGGATGATCTGTACCAAATTCCGTTCAATTCGGTTTCACCGTGTTCGAATTGATAGAGGGGGGGGGGGCATTCAGAGCACAGACACACAATTTTTGGCCCTGTGTAGATCCCATAAGTCTACTTTCATTTTTTTGCAAAAATCGAAAGTAGGCTAAAATTCCCATGGGAAATTCTAAGGAGTGTTGTTTTGTTTCTTTTGAGGGACTAGAACATCGCGGTCATTAGGCCCGTTTACTTGGGTGTGTGTAGAATTTGTCTGATAACCGGAGTTATTGTGGGCTTGTAATGATGTGTTTATTTGCAATTAAAGATTGGGAAGGAGGCGGCCGTGGCCTTAAGATAGAATCCGTCCCGGAATTTGGCCAGAGTAGAAGTGGGAAACCACGGAAAACCATTTCCAGGGAGGCTGAGGTGGGAAATTAACCCACCTCTTCACTTATTTGCTTCACGAGTCTAAGTGTACACAATTTCAGCCCTCAGACAAGTATTACATTTCTTGGCAGAGCAGGGAATCGAAGCCGGACCTCCGGTGCGACACTTCGATATGTTATGTTAATATTCATGCCAGTTTTTTAATTTTTCTGCCATTACAGGTCACGTGGCATAGTGTACCAATTCGATCGAATTCTCTTTATAAATCAGAAAAATTCAACATACTCATCACAAAAATACGTCGTAAGGCAATAAATGTGGCAATGTAGTTGCATCCCCACTATAATGGAATGTGGACTTTTGTTCAAAAAAGTATGCCTACTACTGGATTCAAAGCAGCATTCTAACCGCTCGCGGCCTCCACGTACGGTCAGGCTTAACCCTCTCAGCCACCAACACATGAGAGATACCGCACGCTAAACGTGCTGTAGTTACTGTAGCCGTCTCGCGTCAAACGTTTAAGTCCATGTCAAAGTCTTAAATCATGGTTTATGGTGTTGATTTAACTTTCTACTATTACAGTTCACGTGGTGTAAGCTATTAATTCGATCGTATTACGTGTAAGTGTGTTATTTCAAGGAGCAATAAGTCCTATGTTAGTAGAATGGGCCGTAGTAATTGGCGGGGAAAAGTTTACGGTCGGGTTTTCTTTGCTAGACCCATGACCCAATTACATTGCTGTCACACAATCAGAGCGCAGAGCAATATCGACCATCGAGAGAAATACTATGTTAGTTGAGTTTCATAAAACTAAATCATAAGGGCTGGTGTACCTCACTGTATATATATAATTTATTTCAACATGGTGTAACAATTTGAATAAATAACAACGATAAATAATTAAAAACCATCAGAAACACTTCAGAAAAGAGTTCTTTGAACTTATCCACTTTGGATTTAAAATTGTGATTAAAATGTCTTAAAAGATAAATAATAAAACGTTTAAACTTAGCTTTGGTATATTTGTTGAAAGTAGAGTCGTAGAGGACCCTTCCTCATAAGAAGGAATGCGGTGGAAACGAAGTGATGTGGTTATGAGTCGCAACCCGCTCAACACTTGAAGTTGAAATCACTTTACTTTGAACTTTGAGCGGATGGATCTTGTTGGTAAATAAGATATGCTGTGACTGACGGCTGTGGGTAGATTATAGGCTAGGGAATAACCCACCCACCAAGGGAAGATGATGAAGAGAAGGAAGTAGATTTTGGAATTGGAAAAGAAGGATAGAAGAAGAGGAGGAGAGTCCCACAAAAGTAATAAATTTAGTGTTAAACACACTTAAAGGTGGTTGCCACTGCAAATATGTGCTCGGATACCTAAAATAGCTACGAGCTTGGTCGAGGCTAACGGGAGCCGCAGATAAGGCTTGGGCACTTTGCCAGAGAGAACCTGTGGTGTATTTCCTCCCAAGCACGAATGAAAGTACTATAGGGAAGGGTGATGATCTGGCCAGACAAATAGTGAGAGCTTTATTAAGCATTAACGAGGGCATAAACCTAGGAGGAGCTAGGAAAGCCAGGATCCTGCCTAACTGTAGTATAAGAGAAATGATGAATCCAAAACCAAATATTTAATTTATTTAACAATGCAGGAAGTTTGAGGAAATTAACAATTGTGCAATATAAATTTAATAAACATGGTTCATTTGAACCTTTTAACAAATAGGGTCGCAGACCTCTCCACATTAAACGGTTGCTCCAGGCAATTAAAAATTTTTAAGGTTTTTTAACCGTGTATTAAAATCTTGGTAAGACTTCATAAATAGGCAAAATGGAATAATTAAAGTTTTAACATTTACAGGAGTACAAGCAGTGTACTATACGAAACCTTCGAAAGAACATTCTAACGAGAATAACAACTTCGAAGATAACAAACTGTAAAACATAAAGAAAAAGGAAGTTCCTACAACTTCTTATACTTAT
The DNA here is from genome assembly GCA_946902985.2 of Meconema thalassinum. Lineage (NCBI taxonomy): Eukaryota > Metazoa > Arthropoda > Insecta > Orthoptera > Tettigoniidae > Meconema > Meconema thalassinum. Next base: position 1,219,206,669 of record OX336388.2, read on the forward strand.
ACAGAGTTAATATATGAGAATTATACAAAGAGGGCAGGTCACTTACTGTGAAACCTGGAGAAAGTGAAAAGGAAGTTTCAATTGTATAAATAATGGTTGTTAGTAGAAGGTTAAGGAAAGATCATTGGGATATAGGAACAATGTTCATGGCCGTATTCAATATAACCGGACGATCGCGACGCGGTAGAAAAGTGGAGCAAGCACTGATTAACACTATAGTCTGTAAAGATGGATGCAAAGTTCACTATAGAAACACTAAAGTTCATGAAAAAGAAAGTTATTGCAATTATGGAGATAACTGATTGCACTATGTAGGTGAAAGTCTATTTCTTGAAAAAGTTGTAATTTACAATTAAATGCGCCATAGAATTTTCCAGAGGTTCCAGCGGAGGACGAAAATTCACTATTGTAGTAATTTAGTTTTAAACAGAATTCTCCCAAGTACGTGAGAAATACATGATGGCAGGACTCGCAGATAGAGAACAAGTTCTAGAAGGTTCCAGAACGACCTTAGCAGAAAATGGGGTTGAGAAAATCCAACGGAGGAAATAGTTTATAATTATAGGCAGCGGGTATTATATAATATCCCACGTAGCGAGAGGATTTCTCGTTTGAATCGCTTAAGAAAAGCTCCTTTTAGTCAGGTTTGGCTTACAAGAAAAAGCTCAACATTGCAAATCCCACGAAGAGTGATTATTGCCCCAAAATAAATAGTTTCACACTGCCTATGATTAAAAGCACTTGAAAGTTAAAACCATGAAGATGAGGTTAAAACTTTTTAAAAATGGTACTTATCTCGATTTCATGTTGAAGTCGGAGTTCCTTATGAAGACTATCTAGCCAACATGGCGTAGAAGAGGGTGTGCCTCTTGGTTTGAGGAGGCTAAGCTCGAGCGGAGCTTTGACTTAACGAGTCAACTGCAGACGTAGAAGTGAGTGAGGCTCAGCAGAGCACGGAGAGACCACGGAAGGGGGAGAGAGTGGGGGTAGGAAAACGTATACATATCAGCATAACCAACATTACAACAAAAAATTGATCTTCTCTTGCTGAGCTGGTCTTCAAGGAGTTGACAACAGTATCTGGTAGCCAAATGGATGTGGAATTCCTCTTGCGCGAGGAAGAGTTGAAGAGCTTCAGAGATTTGTTGTCATATGACGCTAGGTGGGTCACAGAATATATATCTGAAACATACTCACACAAAATATAAGAAATTTGCACATAGAGGAGAAAACAAATGATCACTGTTGGTGTTTGACAAAAAGGAAGGAAAGAACGTGCAAAAGCATTCAAATTTGTAATCTCAGGTACCGTGCATTCCAAGAATGCACCATACTGGGAGGGCCAGACACCAACAGGGAACAAATAAGCAATTAAACATTTAAGAGTGATACAGTAATTAAAGAAAAGTGGTCTTGTGATCTGACCATTAGTGGTCAAGACTCTGAATACCCTGACTCTCCTATCTCTTCCAGGGTAACACTTAGTCACTTTTCGAAAAGGCCAGACTAGGGGGGGGTGAAATATCTCTAACCAAGACCAAGTCCCCTACTTTAATGTCGGGACTGGAAAGAAACCACTTCTGTCTCCCCTGCAAGGAAGTTAAATATTCCAAGTTCCACCTCTTCCAAAAAGAATTACTGAGGGCTTCAAGTTTACACCAAACAATAGGTAGATTAGAATCCCTGAAAGAATTAGGAAGGGGAGGATGGGCAGAGAGAGAAGTGCGTGTAAAGAAGCGACCAGGTGTAAGTGGAAGGAGGTTATCAGGGTCATTGGAAAGCGGAGTTAAAAGGCGAGAATTATCGACACTTTCAATCACGAAATAGCTGGAAGCTGAGTGAAATAAAGCACTAGTAAAGATTGCGATACGATGAGAAAGAAGAATTGGCAAGTTTAAACAAAGCGTATATAAACAAGTACATCTATTCAGGACAAGAATATACCAAATAAACAAAGGAACTATGCGAGTAGAAAGCAAGAACGCCATAGGTAACAAACGAGTAGCCATAAACAATGACCTCAAGACATAATGAGCATCAAAGGGTTTACTCAGAAAATTACTTAAGTCATCGAAAAACGTGACATGGCAAGTATGATTACAAAAACACATCGAATGTGACGTCGAGAAAAAACAAGGTTGTTCATCAATGAACATTAAGATCGCAAAATATGCAAGCAAATTGCAATACATGAACGCGTGAGAAATACGCAACGAAGTTTTGAGACGGGGATCGAAACAGTTATAGAATACGAGCGTGAGTAAGCGGAAGACGTAAACAAGTACAGCCTTGACACACATAGTACAACGAGATAAGACATATAAATAGCTGAACGAGTCCTTAAGCGGAGCAAGTTTATTTTGAGAACTAGGTAAACGGCTTCCGTACTCGTAGTAGCAACTCGCAAGACGATCGTTGGCAGTCGGCCAGAGTTGAGATAAGAGAAACTTGTTTTGAACTGTGTCAATCATACAGGAAATAAACAACGACTGGGCATTCCTCAGACTGGTATACACACGAGTCTCAAAAGCAAGCAGTTCAAAGTGCACACACACTAATTGAGTCAGCTGTGACTTAAAGCAGAACGAGTGACACGACATGCAGTCAATCGTAACTTGGACGTGAAAAAGCAATTTAAAGCTATATGAAATAAAGTAGGAAATCAATTTCGCATAATTGAGAGGATCACGAAATCGAACAATTTTCAACAAAAAGAAGCTTAATTCTTCCGAGCAAAGAAGACAAGCTGGGACATTGAGACGAAGGTTATGCATAAGAATAGTTATTCTAGATGCAATGGAATTCAGAGTTTCAATCGGTTTCATAAGCGACTTCCAATTGCGAGGAAGGGGGGAGGAGCCGGCCGTGGCCATCCCTCTACATAACGAAAGAAGTGAAACATAGCGTACAGCAAAGTGATGGTGACTGATAGCCATGGTTTTACACAAGGGGAAGATAGTTTTCGAGGAATAGTTTAAGTAATTAACTGCTATAAAAAATGACATAAGAAGATAGACGAAATAACACAAAGCAAGGCGAACTTGAATGGTCATCTTGTGCGGGAAGAAGGAAAAGCCATTTAAACAACTTACAGAGTTAGCATAGTTGTTCACGATAAGACATCGTTTCGACAAGTGGTTTTCAAAAATATTGAGATTTGAAACATGAGCGTTCTCTTTTTCAGAAATGGGATTTATGTCAGCTGTGACGAAATGACATTGTGCTTTGGTTTGAACACTGGTATGTTTGATTTTACCAGTGATAACCCAATCAAAATCGGTGTCTCTAGCGACCACGGTTGAAGATAACTTGCGTGTTTGTTTGCGAATGCAATTCCAAAAAACATTGGCACTGAAAAGTACATCAATGGGACCTTGAGCATTAAACTGAGGATCGGCTAACCTTAAGTGCGAGGGAATGTTTAAACCAGAAGTATTAATGGAGTGACTTGGAGTGTCTTTACCAATACTGGTAAGAATGAGACAGTTTAAATTAAGATTGGTGTTTCTTTGACAAACGTCTCTGATTTTCAATTTTGAAGACTGCAAAACTTGAGCTTTCAAATTGTCAATGCCGGTCACATTGATAGAAGTAGGCGATGACGAAAGACCTAGTTTTTTAATCAACGATTGCGACACAAAGTTGTGCGTTGAAGCAGAATCGAGAATACCACGGGTTTTGAACCAATTTCCAAATTTATCTTGGATTTCAAATTGTACAGTGGTCAACAGGGTTTGCGCACTATGAAAAGTGTCGGCGTGGGAAATGCAGGAAGAAGCATTAGTTTGTTCGGAGCTGCTCTGCATGGAGCTTAAAGAGGCAGGTGCTGATGACCTCGATTTATCGTGAACGTGCAATAAAGAATGATGCGGTTTTTTGCAATGAAAACAAAGATTTAATGACGTACAGTTCGAAGAAGAATGCTTAGGTGATAAGCAATTGAAACAATGCTTGCTGTTTAAGACAAACTTTCTTCGATCTTCGACAGACAATTCTTTAAAGGATTTGCACAAATACAATGTGTGAAGCTTTTTACAGAGCGTGCATTTTAACGATTTGTTAAGCGGCCTGATATCTTCTCTTGGATTATTAAAAGAAGAACGGGTTTGTTTGTTTTCGACAAATGGGGGCTGATGTCCCTTTGAAGAAGCAAGTTTTTTTTCAAAAATTTGACACTGAGGATTCGTTTCGACTTTTTCGCACTGAAATGCGAGTGCTGTAAGGAATTGACATCGACTGTTGAGAAACGAGATAAGGTGTTCGAAGGAAAATTCTTCCTTGCGAGCGAGTTCGACCTCCCAGGCCTTCAGTGTCGAAAAATCGAATCTTGATGTAGCTAGGTGAATAAGTATGGTGTCCCATGTTTGGACAGGCTGTTTTAGCTGGTATAACGCTCTGACATTTAACTGCATAGAATCTAAGAGGTCTCTTAAAGATGTGACGTCATTAGGTTTGACGGCTGGTAAGTTGAACAAACAACGGATGTGTCGAGCGACACTCAACCGTAAATTGCCATATCTCTCTTTAAGGAGATTAAAGGCGATGTGGTAGTTGTCTGCGCTTAAAGGCAGTGACTCCACCAAGGTCAGGGCCTCCGATTCCAAAGACGTGCGGAGGTAGTAAAATTTATGTATGTCTGGGATCTCGATATTTTCATGAATTAGGGAGCAGTAAAGTTCGTAAAAAGAATACCATTCACCTTCCTTGCCTGAGAAGTGCGGTAGGCTTATCTTGGGAAGTAACGGTTTCGGTTTGTTCTTGTGAACTGAAGCGGGTGCTAACTGGGCCGGATTGATGACCCTAGTGTCCGGTTCTGAGATATTGCGGATCAATTGGTGGGCCTTTGCAATTCCTTCAAAGTACAAGGGTTCGACCTCATCCCGGTCCAATTGCAGTTCTGGACAAGCGGATTCAATCTCGGTTTGAATTTGGTCATAATAATCATAAGACCGTTCGTACAACTTAAGGCGATGAGTCAAGATATCTAAATCACACTCGGAGGGATTTAATTTGCTGATGAAATTTCGGAATCTAGTGAGTTGCCCTTTATAAGAAGAACGTCTAGCAATAAGAGTTTCATCTTTTTCGACAGGAGCCATGACAAAAATAATAAATTGAAATACAACTCACGAAACCGTAGAACTTTGGAGATGCTGTCAGGTTGGCAACAGCGAGAGAGTAGAAAGAACAGGACACCCCAAAGGAGACAGGAGCGGCCTCTTTCCCGTTCACAGGCTTTGCACGATGTAGATATAGCTGAAATATTCAACACAGATATTAGAAATATGCAAAGTATTGTCAAATGACACTGTTTTAAAAAGAGAAAAGAAAAAATGGGCTCTCCCAGGTTTCGGCACCAAATTTTGGGTAGATTATAGGCTAGGGAATAACCCACCCACCAAGGGAAGATGATGAAGAGAAGGAAGTAGATTTTGGAATTGGAAAAGAAGGATAGAAGAAGAGGAGGAGAGTCCCACAAAAGTAATAAATTTAGTGTTAAACACACTTAAAGGTGGTTGCCACTGCAAATATGTGCTCGGATACCTAAAATAGCTACGAGCTTGGTCGAGGCTAACGGGAGCCGCAGATAAGGCTTGGGCACTTTGCCAGAGAGAACCTGTGGTGTATTTCCTCCCAAGCACGAATGAAAGTACTATAGGGAAGGGTGATGATCTGGCCAGACAAATAGTGAGAGCTTTATTAAGCATTAACGAGGGCATAAACCTAGGAGGAGCTAGGAAAGCCAGGATCCTGCCTAACTGTAGTATAAGAGAAATGATGAATCCAAAACCAAATATTTAATTTATTTAACAATGCAGGAAGTTTGAGGAAATTAACAATTGTGCAATATAAATTTAATAAACATGGTTCATTTGAACCTTTTAACAAATAGGGTCGCAGACCTCTCCACATTAAACGGTTGCTCCAGGCAATTAACAATTTTTAAGGTTTTTTAACCGTGTATTAAAATCTTGGTAAGACTTCATAAATAGGCAAAATGGAATAATTAAAGTTTTAACATTTACAGGAGTACAAGCAGTGTACTATACGAAACCTTCGAAAGAACATTCTAACGAGAATAACAACTTCGAAGATAACAAACTGTAAAACATAAAGAAAAAGGAAGTTCCTACAACTTCTTATACTTATACAGAGTTAATATATGAGAATTATACAAAGAGGGCAGGTCACTTACTGTGAAACCTGGAGAAAGTGAAAAGGAAGTTTCAATTGTATAAATAATGGTTGTTAGTAGAAGGTTAAGGAAAGATCATTGGGATATAGGAACAATGTTCATGGCCGTATTCAATATAACCGGACGATCGCGACGCGGTAGAAAAGTGGAGCAAGCACTGATTAACACTATAGTCTGTAAAGATGGATGCAAAGTTCACTATAGAAACACTAAAGTTCATGAAAAAGAAAGTTATTGCAATTATGGAGATAACTGATTGCACTATGTAGGTGAAAGTCTATTTCTTGAAAAAGTTGTAATTTACAATTAAATGCGCCATAGAATTTTCCAGAGGTTCCAGCGGAGGACGAAAATTCACTATTGTAGTAATTTAGTTTTAAACAGAATTCTCCCAAGTACGTGAGAAATACATGATGGCAGGACTCGCAGATAGAGAACAAGTTCTAGAAGGTTCCAGAACGACCTTAGCAGAAAATGGGGTTGAGAAAATCCAACGGAGGAAATAGTTTATAATTATAGGCAGCGGGTATTATATAATATCCCACGTAGCGAGAGGATTTCTCGTTTGAATCGCTTAAGAAAAGCTCCTTTTAGTCAGGTTTGGCTTACAAGAAAAAGCTCAACATTGCAAATCCCACGAAGAGTGATTATTGCCCCAAAATAAATAGTTTCACACTGCCTATGATTAAAAGCACTTGAAAGTTAAAACCATGAAGATGAGGTTAAAACTTTTTAAAAATGGTACTTATCTCGATTTCATGTTGAAGTCGGAGTTCCTTATGAAGACTATCTAGCCAACATGGCGTAGAAGAGGGTGTGCCTCTTGGTTTGAGGAGGCTAAGCTCGAGCGGAGCTTTGACTTAACGAGTCAACTGCAGACGTAGAAGTGAGTGAGGCTCAGCAGAGCACGGAGAGACCACGGAAGGGGGAGAGAGTGGGGGTAGGAAAACAAAAGGTATACATATCAGCATAACCAACATTACAACAAAAAATTGATCTTCTCTTGCTGAGCTGGTCTTCAAGGAGTTGACAACAGTATCTGGTAGCCAAATGGATGTGGAATTCCTCTTGCGCGAGGAAGAGTTGAAGAGCTTCAGAGATTTGTTGTCATATGACGCTAGGTGGGTCACAGAATATATATCTGAAACATACTCACACAAAATATAAGAAATTTGCACATAGAGGAGAAAACAAATGATCACTGTTGGTGTTTGACAAAAAGGAAGGAAAGAACGTGCAAAAGCATTCAAATTTGTAATCTCAGGTACCGTGCATTCCAAGAATGCACCAGGCTGTGCTTGATAGTCCTTGTTAACATACCTTTTCTTAAAGCTTATCTGCGGTTAATTTTGCTAATCACACTTGATGGTACGATGTTTCTTGCTGTGATTTGTAGCAAAGGTTGAAGAGTAGTGGCCTCAGAATATCTGCAGAGCGGTGATTCTGACATCTTGGCAGAAGTTTAGACGCAGAGCGGCCATGAGAAGAGAAACCTGCTCTTCGAAGAATACTCAAAGTATTATAGGCCCAGCATGGCCCGTATGGTGGTGGCAGCAGACTGTGCGAAGAATGCACGCAGACGAAGAATGGACTGGAATGGACATCACCAATAAGATGAGTCGAGGTTATATAGGGCCGGGAACCCGCCGAGTCACAGGTGACAGGAACACCGCTGCTAATTGGCTGTCCAGGAAAAATGACGTCACTAACTCGAGGAACAGCGAGCACGGAACAGACAAGCCCAGTGTAGATAATGCAGTGATGTGTTGCGGTAGCCTTAAACACTTAGGTGAGTAACTTAATATCTTATAAATGGATGGTTAATAACAAGATTATGCATATTGATTAAACAATTAATACATTTCCAAAGAAATAATTATCATTCGAGGATCTCGGTAACAAGAAACAAATTTGACCGACAAATGGACCATTGTAAACATTGAAAATATCACGAAAAGTGATCAGGTTATGCCCTTTAGGGGCCAATTTAAAAATATCAGTGGTTTATAAAAACAGGGGTTCGTCGCAAGTAAAATAAGTCCTAACACCTTTTTTCTAAAATTACGGGTACCAAAAATATTAAAGGGACAAAAATCAATCACATTTTAGTTTTAGTTTCGGGTATTTTTCGATATATTCATAGACCATAGAAAAGGGGGCGTCACCCCGAATAATAGGACACCTCATATGCCCAAATCCGATTATTGATTCGCGAGATATCGACAAGTGTCGCGTGGGTACTTTTTGATCACCTGTCGTGGGAAATACCCCTCCGTAGACCACTACTCACACCTGAGGAAGTGACTGGAAATACTGCAGCGATATCTACTCTTAGCCAACAACAAAACTTAGCATAAAATATAGACGGATTCCTTCGCAGCGACGACCAGCTTGCTACTCACTACAGTTTCCTTTCTGCTGTACAGCTTGTGAAGATCCGCAGTATACAGAATAAAGATGATAATCCGTGGGACGAAGGCGAAGAAGAGGAAGAGGAGGAGGAGGAAAGAGAACGTCAGGAAAAAATACGCACTCATGAACAAGCTACAATATTAATAATATCGTATGGCCTCGGTGCCGGGTGCAAGCTTTGTAATTTGACACCCAGAGGGTAGCTTGCATGTCGAATTTCGATGTTCCTTGAATCACTATGAAAGTCAAGGAGGTTAGATATTTAAGCGCCTTGAACACTATAGGGCTTTCTAGTAGAGAAATGAGGAACTTTGTGTTAGCGGAAACTCCCGAGATTAATTTTGCCATTATGAACACGGCCTACTGAATTCAAATGGGTTCTTTAACATGCCAACATCGTATGACATGCGTGTCGTATTTTTGCCGCCTTTCAAAAATTGAGTGTGTGGGGGCATTTTGACATGTGGAAGAAGACTTTATATCATTTTAAATGCTTCAAATGCTGCGTGAACTCAAAGTCCGTTAGCAAGAAAAAAAGCAAGTGCAAACCAAGGTTAAAGGAGGTAGCTGGCTGGATGACGTCACGCTCACCGGAGCGCGCGGGGAAAGGAGGAAGCTCAAGCAGGACTATGACGTCACACAGCTCAGTGCATTCTCGGTACATTTCGTCCCGTCACCGTAACGTAACGCCAGACCCCAGTGAAGTCGACATAATCATTTAAAACGATAAAAAAAAACTCGGACCCTTGCGATTTCGTTTTGAACAATTAAGGAATTGAGCGGAGAGGGGTCACAACTTTCTTGTTTTAGTATGTTGATGGTATTGTTCGCAGTGTGCTATTATTCACCAAGGGTTCTTTAACATGCCAACATCGTTGGTAAACCAGCGGCTAAATACAAGTCCTTGGTCTTGGGCGTGCAGTTGACAATATACCGTAAGTGAATTGTCAGTTGGGAGAGTGTCCGAATATTCCAAGAATAAATTGTAACCAACATTGTTTGTGATTAATTAATTTTATTATTGCAGCCAATGGTCACTTATTTTATTTTCAAGACGGGTCAGGGAAAATATTTGGAAGAAAAGTAGCCGTGGACCTATTGAAAGAAACCATCGCGGCATTTGCCTGGTGTTGAAAATGGGAAACCACGAAAACCATTTTCAGGACAGCTGAGGTGGGATTCGAACCCACGCGCTCCCGATGCCAGCGAAGCCCGAGGTAGCGCGTTAACGCTCTCGGCAGGACACTGCACGTTCAGAGCCGGCCCCATGGTGATGGGGTAGCGCGCCTGCCTCTCACCCGAAGACACTGGGTACGATTCCCGTGTCCATCAGGGATTTTAAAAACTGATGTGGGGGCTGGAACGAGGATGAAGCGCTCGTGAAATCTCTCGCCCACTCATCGCCACACTCGAATGCTCCTACTGTATGGTTCCAAACCAATTGAGACCTCATCCAGGAACGCCACCAACAGCAAGGAGGTTGGAATCATGGGCTGGAATCATGTTTGGTCGACGTACGGCTCTAATTCCTATCCACTGTCACAACTCGGATCTGGTGTTCGGAGACAACATCCTTGATCCTGTCGTTACAGGATTGGCTGCCGCAATGGGTGAGGGCTTTACACTAGTGGACGATAATGCTCGTGCCCATCGAGCTAGGGTGGTCAATCAGTTCCTCCAGATGCATGGCATACAGAGAATGGAGTGGCCTGTCTATTCTGCGGACATCAGTTCAAGAAAACTCTGATCAGTTCAAGAAAACTAAAATTATAGCTGTTTTGAAACCTGGTAAGCCAAAAGACCCTCCCCAAACCTACAGGCCTATAGCGTTACTGAGCTGTTGCTACAAACTTCTTGAAAGACTAATTTCTAACAGGATCATTCCTACTATCTTAGAACACATTCCTGTTAACAGGCTGGCTTTAAACCTAATCGCAGTTGTTGTGATCGAGTCCTTGCTCTTACATCGCATATCGAGTCTCGTTTTCAACCCCAGCTTAAAACTTCTGTTGTGTTTCTCGATCTGTCTGCCGCTTATGATACAGTATGGAGAGAGGGGTTACTCTATAAACTGTCTCGAGTAATACCTTGCAAAACTACCAAGCAACTTATTGGTAATATGCTCAGTAACAGACTTTTCCAAGTCATTCTAGGAAGAAGAATGAGCAAACAAAGGAAGCTAAACAACGGGCTCCCACAAGGTTCAGTGCTGGCTCCCCTTCTCTTCAATCTGTATCTCTCTGATCTACCAGATACTCAGTCCAGAAAGTTTTGTTATGTTGATGATATAGCTTTGTCTATAAGGCACAAGGACATCAGTGTCGTGGAGAATGTATTCAATGATGACGTAGCTAGGCTTGAAAGATATTTCCACAAAAGGAGGCTCCAAACAAGTGCAACAAAAACTGAAGTAAAATGTTTCCATTTAAACAACAGAATGGCTGATAGTGCAGTATCGTTTCAAGGTTCTGTGCTGAGAAATAATAAACACCCTAAATATTTAGGTGTCACTCTGGACCGCACATTATCCTTGAAAAACATCTTGAAAATACAGCCACCAAAATTAGAAGCCGGAATAATATCCTGCAGAAGCTTTGTGGAACTACTTGGGGAGCTTCTGCAATAACTCTGAGGTGTTCTGCATTAGGTCTTGTCTTCTCCGCTGCCGAATAGTGTGCTCCAGTTTGTCTGAACAGCCCCCATCTAAAGATAATTGGTACCCAACTCAATAACACCATGAGACTGATCAGTGGCCTTATTAGATCTACGCCGACTTATTGGCTTCCTGTCCTCAGCAACATCATGCCTCCTGACCTACGCAGGAAAGCTGCCCTGACCCGAGAGTATAAGAAAATCATGAGTAAACCAGCTCTTCCTATTCACTGCGACATCCCTGATCTGAATAGAAACCGACTGAAATCTAGACATCCACCCATCAAATATGCTAGGGATCTCACAGGCAATAATTTTAAGCCGAATATCCAATGGAGAAATGAATGGAGCACCAACATCAACTTTGTAGCTTGGAGTGATTTAATTGGAAATAGCGCTGCATCCGGTTTTGACCTGCCAAGAAGAACGTGAACTACCCTCAATAGGATCCGAACTAACCACGGAGTCTGTGCTGAATCACTCTTCAAATGGGGTAAAATTCCTTCTCCCCAATGCGACTGCGGTGCTCCTTCACAGTCAGTTCACCACATTGTTCATGAATGCCATGGAAGAGCATATCAGGGTAATCGGTCTGACTTCCTGTGGGCAACACCTACAGCATTGCAATGGATAAGGAATTTCGACTTATATAAGCCTGCCTCGTCATGTGTCCCTGTAAATATGTATATATCAATGTATATGTGTGTGCGTATATTTATCTTGCTTGCTTTTTTGTTTGTATGCCACATAGTACAGTCATATTAGGGCAAAATTTGGCCGGATACGGAAAAATTAAATGACAACGAATTTCTTCAAAAACATGTTCTATAAGACCCCCTGAACATCCCCAGAAAAATCGCCAATAATCGGGCTTGGGGAACACCCCTAAATTTTCAGAAAATGCCCGCCATCTTGGAGTTTTCAATAAACTGCTACAATTTATGAACGAAAAGTAGAAATAAGGCGCGGTTTTCGCCCAAAGTTGTGTTTCGACTTCTAGGTGTTGTACCTACTATGAAAACTCACATTCAGGTCAGGGACCGTCTTTAATTAAAAAAAAAACACTTATCTACTTAAAAAAAAAACTTTCTACTAAACGAAAAGTGATAAAAAGGTGCTGTTTTCGTCTATATAATGAACCCGAGGAGGTTATGCTGACTGGAATCGAACGTGGTTCTCAGAGACTGTGATCTCAGATAAAGGTTCCACCAGGGAACGAACCCGAAGTCTGTGGAGGGAGTTTCATTGTAAAAACCCCTAGAGAGAAGTGTATATTAAATCACTGGTGTGATTTCAGTTGCAATGACATTATTTACTAAAATAATGAAGGGAAATTGAGCAGAATACTGCATTATTAGACTACTTGGTGTAGGCTATACGAGGCTTGGAACACTGCAAGTGCAGAGTTGACATTTTTACAAATTGGCCCAGAATTGTGGGAGGTGTTCAGTGGAGCCAGGTCCATCTCTCTGACCTCGTTATGTCGTCTGGGAGAGGGTGAGGGCCTGAATAATGACCCAGTTCTTCCCCGACGGAGAATAGCATTGAGTTTGGTGGGGAGAGATAGCCAGGAAAATCATTGATTACTCGCGATTGGAGTAACGGATTGACTTGAGAGTTGTCCACAGGTGAATATTTTGCCAAAAGGCTAATTTTAGAGCCTTTAATCTGCGAAATTGACGCATATTTAGGAAGTGCGGAAGGACCGTAGAACTATCATTGTTCGCGGCGAGTTTTGAGAAGGTTGCCTGGGATTCCCAAGAAGGTAGCGTCCCCAAGCCATGGAGAAAGGAATTAATATTAATTAATTCGACGAGCGATTCTTCTGCACGCCGGTAGTTCTGGGATCTGTGATGACAAAGGAACCCGTTGATCATGGTTTCGAGACCAGAATCACGCTGTGAGAGGAGCCGAGATGACGCGGGAAAATTTCGCCCTACTTTTCGTGGGAATCCAATATAAGGGAGTCGACCCTTGACGGAGCGCTCAGTTGAAGTCAGTCTTGCTCAGTTGGCAGTCAGTCTTACTCAGTTTTACGCAGTCATCATGCCAGGCGCACGCCAGTATTGCAGCCAGTCCTAACGCAGCTTACACAGTTGGACATAGTTTGTCACCGAGAGTTGAAAACAGTAATCGCTACACAGTTTTGTAAACAGTATGAGCAATGTGTGTTCATTTAGGAAGCAACGTGTGAAATAAGTTGCAGAACTATGGTAAATAATAATCTATGTAAAGTTATGCACAGTGTTAGCGCAATGTGTAAAATATTGACTGATCGTATATGTGTAATTACGATGGAATGCACTAAAAGAAACGTTACGGAGCAGTTGGTAATGTCATAAGTAAACCAAATAACCACGCTCAGGACGGTAGTTAGCATATTTATGCAACGCAGGGAGCTTACCGTAGGAGTATGGATAAGAACTGTTGGTGACTTCCGAGAGCAGGTAAACCAGACTTTCAATCAGGAGTTGATAGGAGCACGGGGGATGCCATCGATACCTGCAATTTTGATCTTTGCTAGGGAATTTCAACAATGAAAAGTGTATAAAGTGTCGTGTGTTATGTGTAAAGCATATGTAAAATATCTTTTAAAGTAGTGATTGAATAAGTGTTATAAAGTATCACATGTGTGGGAGCGATAGCTTCCTTAGAGAAATGCAACGTGCCGTGTTGTTAACAGAAAATATGTGTCATAAAATGTGTGTATTCAAGATAAATATGTCACGTTAAACCTGCAAATGGCAGGCAAACTGGAAGAATATGATTGGTTGGAGCCACCATAAGACGCCTATAGAGATGTAAGTACCCCACAAATTATGATTATGTAGAAATATGGGCCACTGCATGCTGTGATTTCCGTAAAGATGCCAGTAAAAATCAGTTTAGGAGGTAGATCCTCCATGTTCAATCATTATTGTGTTGATTTTTATAGAGTTGAGATGTTAATTTGCATCATTAAGTGGAGTAATCATTCCCACTATGAATTAAGAATGGCAATCAGTTATGTAAATGCAACGAACACGATTGTTCGAATTTTAAGACGTTTAGTTATGTCGGATTTTTGGTAATTTATGTGAGAATAATAATAAAGAATGATTTTGGTCATTTATGTCAGTGAGATTAATGAATAAGAAGTAATGATTTTGGTCATTTATGTCAGTGAGATTAATGGTAATAATAATAATGAATATTAAAAGTATGAATGAACACATCAGGAAACAAATAAATGTTGTAAGCGAGATAGTTACGCTAATTGCAAGACTTATCAATCTAAGCAGTAAGATGATACAGTAAGATTACATTACAGTAATTAAGGAAAGAAGTTTTATATCAGAATATTGTATTAATATTCAATAATGAGGCCAGGAATGAAAGAGCTTTTAGTGAATTGAATTTGCAGCTTATATGAGAATTGATAGATTTCTCTTAATATTAGAGGGCGGAGGTCGTACATTAGTTAAAGGGGCCAGGTGGTCTATTCCACGTATGAAATCTCCTATGTCATGGGCATAAGCGGAGATATAATTTATGCCAGAGTTTTAGTGTGGTACCCTAGCTCTGAGGAAGGATATGAAAGTGTTCCGGGTTGGAATCCTGTGGTAGAGACGAGGAAAACGAGGACACCTCGAAACTCTATGGATCCCCGAGAACTTATTGATGAGTTATTCAGCTCGTGGGAGCGAAACTCATGGCGACAGCTTGGACTGAGCGCCTATTTTATTTGAGACACCGGTCACCCGTCAGACTAATGTATTACGAACCCCGAACCTTCATGTTGAATGGACCTGTGTGAGGCCAGTAATTATTATATCCTCAGTGTAGGAGTAATTTAAAAAAGCTCATTCAATACCTGTTTGCATAATAGTCAATTAAGATCCTTTGGGATATGTGTGTCGTTCAGACAACAGTATTTGTATTGTACATCTTCTACTGCTTAGTGAAGGAAAGCATTCAAACCTTTAGGGAGGGTCGAGATAATTGGTGGAACCCCCATCCCACATTCTATTGTGTGCCGACTCCTCGAGCAGAGGGTCTGCGGACGGTCACCCGAACCGTCAAGGCAAGTTGAAAGGAACAGATTGAGACCCTGTAATGACATGTATTGAAATATTGTTAAGTTGAGTAACGTAGCCATGTGGTTTAAGAACACATGGATAATTATAGATCATCCTGATGGTTCATTATTTTAGCTATCTGACGAATGGTTAGACGATGTATTTGCACTGTCACTGACGCCAAGTTAATGAAGTTGGTTACCAGATGCCACAGGCTACGCACGCAAGGTAGTCTTATTGTACTATCCGACACAGCTATAATTTAACGTCTTTAATATGAAATCACAACAGCATGCAGTGGGACTATATAAATAGTGGAGTAGGGGTAGCTTACGTAAATATGGAGTTGCACGTAGTTTGCGGTGCAACACCAGAATAGGCTAATGCATGACGCATTTGGTGGGAAGAGAAAGATCAAAACACACACGGTACACATATTTGTCAAAACTAAAGAGGTTTAAGGAATAATTAATTTGTGAAATTAAAGAAGTCACATTGGATGACAGTAGTATGTCAATGTAAAAGTTGTTTGTGAAGTTGTATGTGCATCAGCGCACTAGAATATCTTTGTGAAGCTCACATAAGGGTAAAGCTTTGTGGTATGATATGATTTATTATGATTATTTTTGCTCATAGTAGTGGATTGTGGAAGTAAATTTTTGTTTGCTTTGTTTTATGGTTATGGGGATTGTTTTATTTGTTAAAGCCATGATTTTATTTACTGGATTAAAGTTTTAGAATAGAGTTGTGCCTTATTATTGTAGAGTTGATACCTTGTAGCCTCAAATCCAAAATATGCACTGCTCAATTGGGGAGACGGTACACGCCTGAGGCCTGAAGCTAGCTGGAGGCAGAAGCATATTTTCCATCGAGATTATACGCATGGGTACATGGAAAATGATGTCCTGTACAGTGATTTGAGCTATAGGTACAACTAAAGTCGGTCAGATCTAATGCACACAACTCTATTAAAGTAATAATTAACGAAGTAGGGAATGACCGCTCCTAATTCTAGCTAAGCTCTGATACGCACAATATAAATTTTGATAATGCAATACGTCTTGTATGCATAGATTTATTATCATGGCGAGACTCAAGTGAGGCATTCGACAGTACAACCGAGACCTTGGAAGGTTGCTGCGATGTCTTAACGTGGACCACCTCCCATGACTATTCGTCTATTCATTTATCATGGCCCAAGCAACGTGGAGCGGTATTAATTCATTATGGAACCGCCTGCGTCAGTGCAATATGAGCGATCTTGGCATTGCACATGCATGGCATACTTGACATAATTATACATCTTATAATTATCATGTCGCCCAGGTGTGTGGGGAAAGGCATGTCACTATTTATTATCATGGCGCCCAGATTGCGTGGAGCTTATGGGATTTAGGGAAAACCCATAGATTTTTTATGGTATTTCATGGGGAAAACCATAGTAATTGTTTTTTTGCCTCAAACTGTGTTTGAGTGATTTTTGAGTTCAGTAGGCTTTTGATGTAACGCAGAATCTCTCTATTGAGAAGAGGATTACCCAAGGGTATGAGCGCTACATACCAGATCCACAATTTATCATAATATTATCAGGATTTGTACGACTTCACAATATGTGTACAGTGTTTGATGTTTCTCTTTGAAACATATCCACACATTTTTCCAGGAAGCCTGCCTGCATATTTAAGTGAATTATTGTGAAAATGTCAGGCACGGAGGAAATCTTGCAGGTTATTGCAGGGTTGAAACAGCATTTTGATGTTGTTAACGAGCAGAATAGGCTGGAAGCTAAGGCTTTCCAGGACGGAATAAACGCTCGGTTAGATGATAACCAGAGTGAATTGAGCAATCGTTTAGATGCTAATCAGGTTGAAATAAACGCTCGTTTAGATGCCAATCAGGAGGCAATAAATGCAAATAAGGTTGAAATAAACAACAAGTTAGGTCAAATGCAAGAGATTATTAAGACCGAAGTAACAGAAACTGTTGTAAGCATTGTATCGGAAATGCAGGTTAAAACAGATAAACGGTTCGAGACCATAGAAGCCAAACTTGAAAGTAACTTACAAGCGTGTAAGCATGCTCAGGATGAAACCAACAGTAGGTTAGACGCGTTATCTAACGACATTAAGGATATTCAAATCCAAAATGAGGCGAATCTCGAACGCCAAGCGAAACAATTCTCAGAGTTTACGAGAACGGTAGACCAGAGATTAGAGGAGAACGACTCTAAATGGGACCAGAAATTGAAAAGCTATGCTAGAGCAATTAACGGTGATCTCAAGAAACAGGAACAGAATATATTAGGTCAATGTCACGAAATAGGTGAAATCAAGGCCGTCGTTAACGAGAGTAAAGAACTGGTAGGAAACATGAAGGGTCAGATAAGTAAAGTTCACCAAGAACTGGATCAAGTTCAGAATGACATTGTTGTAGTCAACAAAAGGCAAGAGGAGAATAGAGGTGAAATTATTAAGGTCCAGAAGGAAATGTCAAAGGTCAATGGACACATTCGAGAAGAAATCAAAGGATTGAGGGAAGAACTCGAAGTGAGAGAAGGCCAGAAAACAGAGGCAAGCGACAAGACCCTTGCTCAAATTAAGGAAGATGTAGAGGATGAAATCTCCCATATCAAACAAAGTCTGAAAGAAGACAAGAAGAAAATCTTTCAAGTAGCCGAGGAAAATCGAGATAGGCTTACAAGAATAGAGAAAGAAGTCATTACTCGTCTGGAAAGAGCAGAAATGCGCCACAGTCAAATGGAGACTAGGATAATAGCACAGGAGGAAACACTTCTGAAAGATCCTAAGTCAAGTGAAGGCAGCCTAGAAGATATGAGGAAAACAAGGTGGGCAGACTTAGAAACCCAACCTATAAGCAGGAATGCTACAGGCCCAGGGGAAAGTCCTTATATGACGCCAGGTGTACCAGTTGCGGCATCAACGCCACATGAAAACGCTATGCACACCCAGGTGATAAACGTCATAAGGGCAAGCGAAGAAAAACCAAGGAAATTCTCAGGTAGCCATTGTAACATGACACCAAAATATTGGTTGAAGGAAGTGACTGAATATCTGAATGATGCACGAATACCACAGGAGCGTAGGCTACGTGCTATAAAGAAATTAACAGAAGGGGAGTGCGCATTATGGTTTCGCAGCTTCCGCTACACTTTCGATACTGTTGAGGAGTTTCGGGAGGCATTTTTGAAGAGATACTGGGACGCAGCGACCCAACAGAATTTACGGTTGGATTTATATGCAAAGAAATACAGTACCAACAATCCAACGAAGTACGCAGAATTCTTCATATCGCAGATGTGTCGCTTTAAAGAACTAGATCAAAAACCGAGCGAACTGGAGCTATGTATTGCTATCGCCAAGCAGCTTCCATACGAGATCCAAAGACTGCTAATCTCGGCTAATGCGAAAACTGCTATGGAAATGGAGACAGTTCTTAGACAACTGGACCTCACTACAGCAAATACGATGCGTCAGAGTCGAACCGTGGAACAGGTACACGTGACCAACACGCAGACTGACCAACAGCGAGCTCCAAGGGACAACAAAGCTACGAGCACTGAAACATTAGATTCCTATGGACGGCAATGGGAACGGGAACCCAGAAGATGGCAGTCAAAGTACAAAGGGAATGCTAATAGAGGAGGAAGAGGTCGAAACTCGTGGAATAAGCCGAATACTAGGGGTAAACCGTACCAAAACAATGGAGGTAATAATGGCCAAGAAGGCAACAATAGAAATTGGAGACCCCAAGAAAGAAGAAGTAACTTCGATGACGAGGTAGAAGAACGATATCACGCTTCTTTGCGATACCTCGAGGAGAGGGGAGATGAGCCTCAGAAACAACAAGTCCGCTGGCAAGAAGTTATGCAGAACAGGACATCGCCAGACAGATATGGAGATGGAGCTAAGAGTTTGGAGCTACAGCGCAGCGAACAGGAGAGAAGAAACTCCAAGGGGACGGGCGCTGAAGAAAAAAAAAAACGCCAAAATTAGGAGAGTTCGAGACTGAGGGATGGAAGTCTGTTAACATCATCAATTGGATAGCCAAACCGGAAGAGCTAATCGAGGATACAGGAGGACCACAGGTCATGGTCAAGCGAGAATTGCCTATTATAATAGTAAGGGTGGCAGGATTAAAAGTAAGAAGTCTGCTGGACACAGGGTCAACAGTGAGCCTTATGACACAAGCCTTATATGATGAAATAGCCCGGAGAGAGAATATTTTGAAAATACCGATCTCTAGTGTCAAGATAAAAGGGGTAATTCCAGACCGAACGATGATATGTAAATATCAGGTATTCCTAGATTTACAGATAGGAGGCTCTATTTTTTCACAGAGTTTTCTGTTAGTAAACAAACTGCCTTATAACCTACTTATTGGGGCAGAATTTATAAGGGAATACAGAGTGATAATCGACCTAGCACAGGACAGGGTTATGTTCCATGTAAATGAAGAAGCTGAAGGCTTGGAGGTCGCACTCAATGAGATTGAACCAGGGTCAAGTGAACAAGTATGGCATACATACAGAGACGTGGCTGGAGAAGAAGTGTTAGTTATTGAGCAGTTAGAAGAAGAGCTGAAAACACTAGCCACAGACCTGGAGAAAGATTTGGAACCCAAACTGGAAGATTATATTTCGGAAAAGCTAGAAGAAGCGAAAATTGGGCTAAAAGAGAAGGAAAACTTAAAGCAGTTATTATTGGAACAGAAGGAAGTCTTTGATTCGAGACCTGGTCGTGTAAAGAACTTCACTTATGCTTTTCAAGTCAGTGATTGGACACCATTTAGGCAGAAACCCTACCCTATAGCTGAAAAGCATTATGCTAAAGTGAAAGAGGCAATTCAGGAGATGTTGGAGGCCGGTGTTATTGAGAAGACACCTACGCCTTATGTAAGTCCATTGGTAATTGTACCAAAGACAGACGGAACTGTCAGAGTCTGCCTGGACCTGAGACATTTAAATTTGAAGGTTATTCCAGAATTTGACCAAGTGCCACCTATTAAAGAGATCCTCAGGAAGTTCAAAGGGAAAACCGTATTCACAAATCTGGACATCACATCCAGTTTCCATCATCTTGAGTTAGAGAAGAAAACTAGTCTGTTGACAGGATTTATGTTTGATCAACATACATACACATTTTTAAGGCTACCTTTTGGGTTGAAAACAGCTGGTTCAGCACTGATAAGAGCGTTAGATCGCAATCTATCAGATGAAGTGAAAGAGAGTACCATCAGATATGTAGACGACATTCTACTCACATCAGAATCTCTGGAGGAGCACATGAGAGACCTGAGGAAGTTGCTAGATGACCTTCGAGAAGCTAACTTTAAGGTTAATATCAAGAAATCGCACTTCTGTCAGAGGGAAGTCAAATTCCTAGGGCATGTTATTGATGCAAATGGAGTGAAGCCTAACCCAGATAAATTGGAGGTGATTCGAAATTTCCCTCGACCCACGAAAGTAAAGCACGTCCGACAGTATTTGGGAGTAATTGGATTCTTTTCGAACCACTGCCCAAACTATACTACGACAGTAGCACCCCTGCAGGACCTATTGAAGAAAGGCGGCAGATGGAATTGGACGGAGCAATGTCAGGAAGCATTCGTGAGGTCAAAACAAATGCTTTTGGAATATGTGAAGCTGGGATACCCAGATTATACCCAGAAGTTCATCATACAGACGGATGCATCACTTATTGGGATCGGAGCGATGCTATTCCAGGAAAATGTTGACCAGCCTGAAAATAAAGTTTTTATTGCCTTTATAAGCAGGAGACTGAAAGCCCATGAGAAGAATTACACGATCACAGAGATAGAGTTGCTCGCAATTTTGTACGCGTTGCAATCTTGGCATAAACTCGTGTATGGCTTCCAAATAGTCCTCAGAACAGACCATAAAGCTTTAACATTTTTGTTAAAAACAGACTTGTCTAGCCAGAGACTGACAAGATGGTCCCTGTATATTCAGCAATTTAATGTGGAAATAGAATACTGTCCAGGGAAAGAGAATGTAATACCGGACATATTAAGCCGTTACCCTAGAGAAGAGGAAGCGTTAGCTGTCCAGATTGAGAATCGAGATCAGAAGACGTTGGATGACTTAAGGAATCTTACCAACCTACAACGCGAAGACCCGTGGTTGAAGATGATGATCGATTACTTTGAGGGACGCTTAGCAAGGGGGACTGCAAGATACGGAGAGGCAGAGGCATTGGCAACAGATTATATTTGGTATAATCAGATATTACACAAGTGGGATGATGTAGATCATACACGTCAAAGGATTGTGATTCCTGCATCTTTGCAGAGGAGATTGGTGTGGCTAGCACACAGAGCATTTGGTCATCCAGGGATAGATAAAATCTGTGCTCTGTTGAAGGAAGCATTTACTTGGCCTAAGTTGAGAGAAACGGTGAGAAATGCTATTAGGACATGTGATCTATGCCAGAGGGTAAAGCCAAATCCCTTTTTAATGAGGCAAAGACCTATCCCGTTGTTACCGGAGAAGCCAAGGCAGTTATTGAGCATAGACAACTTTGGACCATTGCCTAGAGCACGTAGAGGCAATAGACACATTTTTGTAGCCATGGATGTATTTTCGAAAATGGTGGTATTATGCCCCATACAGAAGACAAGTTCAAAGCAGGTCTTGAAACGGCTGAAAGAGAGAGTTATTCCGATTCTTGGGAAGCCGGATAACATTCTCTCGGACCACGGAAGTTGCTTTACAAGTGCAGAATTTCGTCGAGAACTGGAAACTCTAGGAATTAGGCAGATTTTATCTACCATTCGCCATCCTGAGGCAAGTCCAGTTGAAAGAGTAATGAGAGAGATCCAGAAATACATGAAGATCTACTGCTCTGAAGCGAATTGGCGTTGGATTGAATTTCTAGAAGTAATTGAATACTGTATAAATAATACTGTACATGAGGCGACAGGTCAGGTTCCCGTGACCCTACATCTGGATCAGAGACCGGAGAGACCGTGGAATGGTGTCATTCCATTACCAGTAGATGCACAGCCAGGTAGAGAATTGAGGATCCAACGAACCTTCGAATATCTCAAAGCACAGGCGGAGAGACGTCAGAGAAGAAATCGTGCGAAGAGGTATCATAGACCGCTTCTCGTGGGAGAGAAAGTTTTAATTAAGAAACCCGCCAGTTCAGATCCAGAGGCACGGAAGTATAAAAAGTTCATTTTTGCTTACCACGGCCCGTTCGAGGTGATAAGAGACCTACAGAACAATGCATACAGGTTAAAGCATTTAGAAACTGGAAACGAGGTCGTTATGAATGTAGCCAATTTAAAGGTTTATTATCCGCCAGAAGAATTCGACGAACAAGAAGATGTATTAATAACGCACACCCAAATCAACGTGGAGAGCGAAGTCAGCCAGGCAGTCAGAACTGAAAGTTCGAGCGGCAAGACGGAACGAGAAGCAGACAGTTTGCCCAGTGGAAGGGACGAACAACAAAAATGCCAGTGTCTGCGAGAATTCTATGAAGAAATGGTTGCAGCGGCGAGAGAGGTTGAGGCAATAAATACGACCCTCCGCCTGGAGAATGAACAGCTTAGAAAGAGCGCAGAGTGGAATGGGGAGCTGTACTATCCTACTCGCTGCCAGACGAGGTGAAGGACCCCAGATGTAAACACAGACAGTGATAGACAGTCAGCTGGTTACTTATAGAAAGCCACTTGCAATTGACTTTTATAAGTTTCGCAAGGGGAATATGAACCCGAGGAGGTTATGCTGACTGGAATCGAACGTGGTTCTCAGAGACTGTGATCTCAGATAAAGGTTCCACCAGGGAACGAACCCGAAGTCTGTGGAGGGAGTTTCATTGTAAAAACCCCTAGAGAGAAGTGTATATTAAATCACTGGTGTGATTTCAGTTGCAATGACATTATTTACTAAAATAATGAAGGGAAATTGAGCAGAATACTGCATTATTAGACTACTTGGTGTAGGCTATACGAGGCTTGGAACACTGCAAGTGCAGAGTTGACATTTTTACAAATTGGCCCAGAATTGTGGGAGGTGTTCAGTGGAGCCACGTCCATCTCTCTGACCTCGTTATGTCGTCTGGGAGAGGGTGAGGGCCTGAATAATGACCCAGTTCTTCCCCGACGGCGAATAGCATTGAGTTTGGTGGGGAGAGATAGCCAGGAAAATCATTGATTACTCGCGATTGGAGTAACGGATTGACTTGAGAGTTGTCCACAGGTGAATATTTTGCCAAAAGGCTAATTTTAGAGCCTTTAATCTGCGAAATTGACGCATATTTAGGAAGTGCGGAAGGACCGTAGAACTATCATTGTTCGCGGCGAGTTTTGAGAAGGTTGCCTGGGATTCCCAAGAAGGTAGCGTCCCCAAGCCATGGAGAAAGGAATTAATATTAATTAATTGGACGAGCGATTCTTCTGCACGCTGGTAGTTCTGGGATCTGTGATGACAAAGGAACCCGATGATCATGGTTTCGAGACCAGAATCACGCTGTGAGAGGAGCCGAGATGACGCGGGAAAATTTCGCCCTACTTTTCGTGGGAATCCAATATAAGGGAGTCGACCCTTGACGGAGCGCTCAGTTGAAGTCAGTCTTGCTCAGTTGGCAGTCAGTCTTACTCAGTTTTACGCAGTCATCATGCCAGGCGCACGCCAGTATTGCAGCCAGTCCTAACGCAGCCTACACAGTTGGACATAGTTTGTCACCGAGAGTTGAAAACAGTAATCGCTACACAGTTTTGTAAACAGTATGAACAATGTGTGTTCATTTAGGAAGCAACGTGTGAAATAAGTTGCAGAACTATGGTAAATAATAATCTATGTAAAGTTATGCACAGTGTTAGCGCAATGTGTAAAATATTGACTGATCATATATGTGTAATTACGATGGAATGCACTAAAAGAAACGTTACGGAGCAGTTGGTAATGTCATAAGTAAACCAAATAACCACGCTCAGGACGGTAGTTAGCATATTTATGCAACGCAGGGAGCTTACCGTAGGAGTATGGATAAGAACTGTTGGTGACTTCCGAGAGCAGGTAAACCAGACTTTCAATCAGGAGTTGATAGGAGCACGGGGGATGCCATCGATACCTGCAATTTTGATCTTTGCTAGGGAATTTCAACAACGAAAAGTGTATAAAGTGTCGTGTGTTATGTGTAAAGCATATGTAAAATATCTTTTAAAGTAGTGATTGAATAAGTGTTATAAAGTATCACATGTGTGGGAGCGATAGCTTCCTTAGAGAAATGCAACGTGCCGTGTTGTTAACAGAAAATATGTGTCATAAAATGTGTGTATTCAAGATAAATATGTCACGTTAAACCTGCAAATGGCAGGCAAACTGGAAGAATATGATTGGTTGGAGCCACCATAAGACGCCTATAGAGATGTAAGTACCCCACAAATTATGATTATGTAGAAATATGGGCCACTGCATGCTGTGATTTCCGTAAAGATGCCAGTAAAAATCAGTTTAGGAGGTAGATCCTCCATGTTCAATCATTATTGTGTTGATATTTATAGAGTTGAGATGTTAATTTGCATCATTAAATGGAGTAATCATTCCCACTATGAATTAAGAATGGCAATCAGTTATGTAAATGCAACGAACACGATTGTTCGAATTTTAAGACGTTTAGTTATGTCGGATTTTTGGTAATTTATGTGAGAATAATAATAAAGAATGATTTTGGTCATTTATGTCAGTGAGATTAATGAATAAGAAGTAATGATTTTGGTCATTTATGTCAGTGAGATTAATGGTAATAATAATAATGAATATTAAAAGTATGAATGAACACATCAGGAAACAAATAAATGTTGTAAGCGAGATAGTTACGCTAATTGCAAGACTTATCAATCTAAGCAGTAAGATGATACAGTAAGATTACATTACAGTAATTAAGGAAAGAAGTTTTATATCAGAATATTGTATTAATATTCAATAATGAGGCCAGGAATGAAAGAGCTTTTAGTGAATTGAATTTGCAGCTTATATGAGAAGCTTATAGAGTAATTGATAGATTTCTCTTAATATTAGAGGGCGGAGGTCGTACATTAGTTAAAGGGGCCAGGTGGTCTATTCTACGTATGAAATCTCCTATGTCATGGGCATAAGTGGAGATATAATTTATGCCAGAGTTTTAGTGTGGTACCCTAGCTCTGAGGAAGGAAATGAAAGTGTTCCGGGTTGGAATCCTGTGGTAGAGACGAGGAAAACGAGGACACCTCGAAACTCTATGGATCCCCGAGAACTTATTGATGAGTTATTCAGCTCGTGGGAGCGAAACTCATGGCGACAGCTTGGACTGAGCGCCTATTTTATTTGAGACACCGGTCACCCGTCAGACTAATGTATTACGAACCCCGAACCTTCATGTTGAATGGACCTGTGTGAGGCCAGTAATTATTATATCCTCAGTGTAGGAGTAATTTAAAAAAGCTCATTCAATACCTGTTTGCATAATAGTCAATTAAGATCCTTTGGGATATGTGTGTCGTTCAGACAACAGTATTTGTATTGTACATCTTCTACTGCTTAATGAAGGAAAGCATTCAAACCTTTAGGGAGGGTCGAGATAATTGGTGGAACCCCCATCCCACATTCTATTGTGTGCCGACTCCTCGAGCAGAGGGTCTGCGGACGGTCACCCGAACCGTCAAGGCAAGTTGAAAGGAACAGATTGAGACCCTGTAATGACATGTATTGAAATATTGTTATGTTGAGTAACGTAGCCATGTGGTTTAAGAACACATGGATAACTATAGATCATCCTGATGGTTCATTATTTTAGCTATCTGACGAATGGTTAGACGATGTATTTGCACTGTCACTGACGCCAAGTTAATGAAGTTGGTTACCAGATGCCACAGGCTACGCACGCAAGGTAGTCTTATTGTACTATTCGACACAGCTATAATTTAACGTCTTTAATATGAAATCACAACAGCATGCAGTGGGACTATATAAATAGTGGAGTAGGGGTAGCTTACGTAAATATGGAGTTGCACGTAGTTTGCGGTGCAACACCAGAATAGGCTAATGCATGACGCATTTGGTGGGAAGAGAAAGATCAAAACACACACGGTACACATATTTGTCAAAACTAAAGAGGTTTAAGGAATAATTAATTTGTGAAATTAAAGAAGTCACATTGGATGACAGTAGTATGTCAATGTAAAAGTTGTTTGTGAAGTTGTATGTGCATCAGCGCACTAGAATATCTTTGTGAAGCTCACATAAGGGTAAAGCTTTGTGGTATGATATGATTTATTATGATTATTTTTGCTCATAGTAGTGGATTGTGGAAGTAAATTTTTGTTTGCTTTGTTTTAAGGGTATGGGGATTGTTTTATTTGTTAAAGCCATGATTTTATTTACTGGATTAAAGTTTTAGAATAGAGTTGTGCCTTATTATTGTAGAGTTGATACCTTGTAGCCTCAAATCCAAAATATGCACTACTCAATTGGGGAGACGGTACACGCCTGAGACCTGAAGCTAGCTGGAGGCAGAAGCATATTTTCCATCGAGATTATACGCATGGGTACAATAATTAATTTAACTTTTAGAACTTCTGTTTATTATATTACTGCGTATGTAAGATGGGGAACGTCCTTAAATTTCAAGAAAGAAGACTGATTTCTTGGAATATATTTTTAAATTTTGTGATACACTGAGTAAACGTAAAAAAAAGGCGGTTTTTGTCCAAGTGTTTACGTTTTTCTTTTGATTTGTTAAATAATATTTTACTATTTTTTGGAAGTAGGGAACGTTATTAAATCAAAAATGCATCGTAACTTTCGACCAGCCCCTGTTTATCAAAGCGATGGACATAGTATCTCAAGCAAACGAACCGGATCTCCTGCCTTCAGTCATCGTGCGCTTAGGAGGGTTCCACCTTCTGATGAGCTATATGGGAGCCACGGTCAAAATCATGGCTGGTTGCGGGCTGGAAGACTTGTGGGAGCAGGTATACGCTAAAAATACAGTTGTCCAAATGATGGGCGGACACGCATATGCAAGAACTTTGTGTGCTCATTCCCTCTCTCTCGATCTGCTATCGGCCATTTGATTTTGGAATCATGCCAGGAACAGAAACGTCTGTCTGCCTCCGACGTCGAAACTCTTCATCTAGCTCACGAAAAGGTTTTTAAGACCGGATCTTCAGAAGAATCTTTTCTCCAGGTGGAAGAACTACTCCAGGCTGTTTCGTTGTGGATGGCTGAAATGGAAGAAAAAAGTCGAACTTCGAAACAGTGGCTGCAATATTTCCGACAGACAGCGATCATTCATGACTTTGCTTGAGCGGAAAGATCCGGAGATTGGATCCTTCACCTATCCGCTGTTCAAAGGATCCTAAATTGCCTGCATGCCGCAGGACGAATTCACTACGCCAAGGCGGCTCACATCTATCTTCAGAGCATAGCTCCACTTGAATCAACTTTGACAGGCAAGGAATTTGCGTTTTTCGTCAAGAAAAGCTTTTTCACTGTCCGCCGATCGGATAAATTTTGGTGTGGGGTATGGACCGACATGGCCATCGAGCAGGTTTTGATGAGATCAATGAAAGTCAGCGGTGGGTTGACTCAAGGTCGAGGTATCTCTGATGCAATCGTAGCCCGTTGGATTCGCACTTTGCCGGCGAGTCTACAAGTGATAGAGGCAGTGGAAGCCTTTGTAGGAATTAGAAGTGAAACCACTGAACAACACGTCTCTTTGCCGGCATCCAGGGAGTCTTGAGACTCCAAAGACTTGAAGAAATTCGTTGAGTGGCGAAAACAACATTCTCCCTTTAAGAAATACAAAGATCTCGTCTTCCTGTCAACTGGAATAATTGCAGACGAAAGCGTCAATTGTGATTTGGCCCAAGAATTGGGCGAAAAGGCGGCAAGAAGTGTTGTGGGGAAGTAATTTGACACCGTCACTCTAAAACGGAAGGATCAAGTGACAACTTTCGCTGCCATGAAGAAGACACTCGTGATCAACAAGGAACCGGTCGTTGTAAATCCCAACCAATTGTTCCACCGCATCGCCTGTGTCGTCAGAACCGAGGAGTTGGAAGACTGCTTACGGCACGAGTTGGCGCCATATCTCCAAGCTTTGTTCGACAACATTGGGCTCCGTGCTGGTGTTGAGTCGAAGATATCTCAGGTTATAGACCAAGCCTGCAATGTGAGCAGTCAGATGCCTGATAACCCCAAGTTCGTTCTAGACGGTGGCGATCATATACACCGCGTGCATTGGCCTCGCCCAGCAACCTACGACGATGTGTTCAATGCCTACAAGGACTACGTACGAAGGCATTACGGGGAAAGTGTCATTATAGTGTTCGAAGGCTACGAGTCGAGCACGAAAGACGCTGCACAGGGTCGCCGTTGCATCGGAAAGTCGTCAGCTAGGGTAGAAGTGACATCTTCCAACAGTTTGACTGCACCAAAAGAACAGTTTTTATCCAACGTTGACAACAAAAAGAATTTCGTAAACCTTCTAGGAGCAGCATTTCAGACAGCAAAAATCCCAGTCCTCCATGCACCCAGTGACACGGATGTTTTGATTGTAGAAACTGCCAAAAAAGAGGCCGAATCTGTGGATAGAGCAGTCATAGTCGGCGCCGATTCAGATCTTCTTGTTTTAATAGCAGCCTTGACGTAGCCGGACTATTCCATCTTTTTGTTAGTTCCGGGTAACTCAACCAACTCCCAAGATTTACAGTAGTAAGGAGCTGCATCAAGGTCTCGGAGAAATGACAGCTCACTTACTGTTTGTCTACGCAATGATGGGATGTGATACCACCTCCGCCTTTTATTACAAGAGTCCGTTGGTAGGCTTCAATAAACTGCACAACGACCAACAACTCCGTAAAACAGGCGCTGTTTTCCTGGACGAAACCGCAACACAAGATAAAATTGCAGCTGCAGGTAAATTAGTTCTTTTCTTACGTACTAGTTCTTATAATACCGGTATGATCTTTTAATTCTCTGACTACTAGAAGTCGGTATACTGTACATTACCTATGTTTTGTTTGATTCAGAGCAGGAATTTATCATCAAGCTCTACGGAGATAAACCAGGAGAGAGCCTTGACAAAGCACGATTTAAGAAGTACAGTACATCCAAACCGTGGGAAAGAAACCACCAAACTTCGTCATGAATCTTTCCAGCCTTCCTCCTTCTTCCACTGCGGCACGTCAACACTGTCCGCGCGTCTACCACCAGGTTCAAGCTTGGAAGGGCAACCGCCTTCCACCGCAAGATTGGGGATGGAAACTCGAATGTGGAAGGCACATTCTTATTCAGTCTACGTTTCCGCCTGCGCCTGAACGTCTCCTCCACATAAGGTGTGCATGCAAGAGAGACTGCACAAGAAACTGCGAATGCACGAGAGGAGGCCTCCCATGTACCACCATGTGCGCTGTATGTGCAGGAGATGCATGCCTGAACAAACGCACTTTCTTTGATGACGAGGAAGAAGATGACCCGGAGCAATTCGAAAATGAAACCAATGATGCCGCCGCCGCCGTCTCTGTACAAAAGAGGTCTAGCATCGCCCCCAAAGATACCTCAAAGAGAAGACGAGTTGTAAACAAATGAATGTTGTCTTAATATGTGTCAATGTCTAATAAATGTTATCTTCAATGTAAAATGTCTGCAATTTGTGTATTGTTGTTTATAGTACTAATATTTTGTAATGTCAGTTTTAGCTAAAATTATTTTTTTGTAACCTTTGAACATCGTAAATCCAAAAACTGTAAATACTCTGCTATGAGCATTAGATTTTGTTTATGCAATATAAGAGTTTGTTATGACGTGTTTTTTTTTCTAATTTAGGGACGTTCCCCCTCGTATATATCCAGTTATTTGATGTACACAAGTTGTGAAAGTTAATCTAAACGTGTAGACAGAATAGCATCCTTTTCACTTTTCGTTCAACAGTTACATCGATTTTTTTTTTCAAAAATCTAAGATATCAAGCGGCTTTTTTTTTAATTTAAAGACGGTCCCCAACTTGACTGTTAATATTAAGCACAATATCAAGAGTTAATAGTAAGTACAACATCTAAAAGTAGAAACACAACTTTTGGGGAAACCGCATTTAGTTTTTACTTTTTGTACGTAAGCTATAGCATTTTTTTTAAATCCAAACATTTAAGGATGGTCCCGACTTGATTGTAAGTTTTCATAGTAAGTACAACACCTAAAAGTCGAAACACAACTTTTGGCGAAAACCGCATCTTATTTCTACTTCTCGTTCATAAGTTATAGCAGTTTTTTGAAAAATCCAAGATGGCGGACGTTTTTTGAAAATGCATGGGTGTTCCCCAAGCCCGATTTTTTGGCGATTTTTCTGGGGATGTTCAGGGGGTCCTATAGAACATGTTTTTGAAGAGATTCGTTGTCATTTAATTTTTTCCGTCTCGAAGCCTAATTAGACCGTACTAATACGATAAATAAAATAAATCTGCGGACATGAACTGTATTGAACATACATGGAAAGAGCTCAAGAGGGCAATTTCGCACCGTTCCGATCCTCCAACAAACATTCAGTAACTGATTGAAGCTGCTGTAGACACGTTGGATTCGTTGGTGCTCAGTATGCCTCATCATCTGCAAGCATGCCTTAGAGCTCGTGGTGGCCACACACGGTATTGATATGCCCCAACATGAAAAGGACGTTTCTGTGCACAGTCCCACGTTATCACTTTTGGTATTCGTTGTGTATTTCTGTATCTTTTGCAGAGCAGATTGTGTGTTGTTGTTCTTTGTACCCTATTTGTGTATAATGTGATTACATACACATAGCAAAATAAACAAGTCACTAAATCGCAATATGCAAAACGTTTTTTGAGCAAAGAAATATAACCGACAGCGGTAGCTACACTCGCTAAAGCGCAACGCTAGTCTATGGGGCCAAGCTCTCTACAGACTCGGTAGACGTGGGTTCGAGCCCTACCGTCGGCCGTTCTTGAAATGGTTTTCCGTGATTTCAACTCTATTTTCAACTCCAGGCAAATGGGACGGTACTTTCTGACAGGCCACAGCCGCTTCCTTCCATATCCTTGCCCTGTTTCATTCATCTTCATTCATTTCATCTCTCATCAACTCCTCTCAAGAGGTTGGCGCCAGGAAGGGTATCCGACCGTTAAAAAATCCGCCACATAGACTTTCATCGCATCTCATGCCCGACCCCGTTGGAAATGGAAATAATAAGGGGTGGATATACATACTGTAGCCTACATACAGTAAGAAATATAGATCCATCCTTATAAAATTTCTGTTGTTATCGATTTGTAGTGTAAAAAAATAATTGAAATGCTGTCAAAAATGAAATAATAATTGATTACATTTTTTCCAATTAATGAATTCACTATATATCATAAATTTAACTGATTGGTTTTCCTCTTTCCAAAGGCACTAATAATAATAATAATAATAATAATAATAATAATAATAATAATAATAATAATAACACTCCGTTAACGCACCAGGTTCTTAAGATCAACTACAGTGCCATAATTTCACCAATAGTGTTTTTTTTTAATAATGTGCCTGTAAATTACTGATGCAGATATCTTGCATTTAAGCATCCCCCACCCCAATGCTGAGATTCAATTCTGCAAACGTGTACTCAGGCGAGGCGCATGTCCGCTGACTGTTCGAATCGTGCATAAATCGATGTCAATAGCAAGTTCATACAGGCAGACTGACGACATAAAACCAACAGCCTTGTAAACACATAACCATTAGTAATTGCCGGTGGAGTTTTTTATAAACAATATAGTCGTCAATTGATTGCTTGCAGGTTCAACCACATTTCCTCGTAGCAAATATTAAGTCCGAAAGGTTCCATGCTGTATTATTACTATTATTATTACAGTATTATTGTTATATGGGGTCCAGAGGCTGTTAGCATCCTAGACCCAAAGGGTCCCGGGTTTGATTCTCGGCCGAGGGGATTTTAATCTCCAGTGGTCAATTTCCTTGACTCTGGAACTGAGTGTTTCTTCTTTCCGATGAGGCCTGCTAGGGACCACGTGCCAATTTCAATTCTTCACACTTTGTTGTTTTCTCTTCCGTTCCCTCCAGTACTCCTTCATCCGTTCACTATGCTGCTTCTTTCTGTCCTCGGACCACTTCGCACCAGGTTTCTTTGGCAATCTTCCTTGGAATCCTTTCATACTTAATACCCTTTTTCTAAAGATCTCTCTGTTCACCGTTTCTTCTTCACTTATATTATTTCTTTCTAAATCTTTCTTTACTTCTTGAATCCAGCTAGTTGTTGCCCTTTTCTCGCAAAGGTACTTGAATATCCTTTTTGTTAATCTGGAATCATCCATTCTGTAAATATGTCCAAAAATTGCAATCTCCTTTTTCTTATCGTTTCTGTTATATTTTCTATGTTCCTGTATATTTCATCATTAGATCTTAATTTCCATACTTCTGCTGTTTTCACTGGGCCTAAAATTTTCCTCATGATTTTCCTTTCTAGTACTTCAAGTTTATCTAATCTATAGTTTAATACCAGACATTCACTTGCGTATAGGCATTCCGGTTTCACCACTGTAGTGTAGTGTCTTATTTTAAGATTTTTAGATAAGCACTTTTTGTTATAAAAATTCTTAGTGGTACCATATGCTCTTTCCATCTTGTGTACCCTTTCTTCTACCGAAGATTTTTCTAAACCATTTTCTTGAATTATTTCTCCCAGATATTTGAATTTCTTTACTTTTTCCACTGGGCCAATATCTGTTGCCAAATATTTTGAAGCGTTCTTGATGTTTGTAATAAATTTAGTTTTTTCTACGGAGATTCTCAAACCTGTTTTGTTGGCTATTTATTCCAAGAGATTGATTTGTGTTGTTGCACTTGTTAGGTTTTCTGACAATATAGCAAAATCGTCTGCAAATGCTAGGCAACTTATTTCAATGCCTTTATTTATTCTCCCCAAAGTTACTGGCGAAATGTTATGTTCTTTTAGCTTTAAATTCCAAATTCTTACAATTTTCTCTAAAACACAGTTGAACAGAAGGGGTGATAAACCATCACCCTGCCGTACACCTGTATTTATCTTAATAGATTTTGATATCTCACCCATAAATTTTTCTTTTGAAATCGTGTCAGTAAGGGGTTTACGTATTAGGTTTGCCAATTTAGTTTTCACTCCAAATTCACGAATTGTTTTATCTATGGTTTCTCTATCAACCGAGTCAAAGGCCTTTTTAAAATCTACAAAAGTCACAACTATGTCCTTTGAATTCAGTATCCTATGGCGAATTATGGATTTTATGTTAAATATTTGTTCTGAACAAGATCTACCTTTTCGAAATCCAGCTTGATACCCGCCCAGTTGCTTGTCTGATGTTTCTACTCTATTCAGCAACATTTTTGAAAATACCTTGTATGCAATTTGAAGAAGAGAGATGCCTCTATAGTTATCAACGTTTTGTTTGTCCCCTTTTTTATGCAATGGGTGTATTAGAGCCACTTTCCATTCCTCTAGAATCCTCTCTGTTCTCCAAATATCTTCAAAGATTAACTGCAGCTCTTCAATGATTTTTGATTGAGACCATTTCAAAAGTTCAGCTGTTATAGAGTCCTCTCCGCTAGCTTTATTATTTTTTAGATTGTTAATTGCGTCTTTAATTTCTTCAGCATTGGGTGGTATATCTTCTTCCAGATTTTCTGTTGCTTGTGAGAATTCCAACGTATGATCTGGTTCAGGGCAGTTTAAAAGTTGATCAAAGTGCTTCGCAAGTATTTCACAGTTCTCAACATTGCTTACGCCAAGCCTACCATTTTCATCTTTAAAGCATTTTTCATTATTATTATTATTTTCAATCATCATCATCATCATCTCGTTATCGATTTTAGTTCCACTACATTCCATTATTGCTCCTGACTTACTATTAATCAGTCACATTTTAGGGATGTGATGGCACAGCGATGAAATTGCCTCCCATCAAGGCAGACCAGGTTCGATTCACGGTTAATACATGTGGGAATTTTTGAGGTGAAATGTGATATCCAGTGGTGCAGATTCCACGCAAACAGGAGGTCCCATGGGTTATGATCGCGAGATTAGCGGTCACGTTAAACTACAAGCTTCCTTGCTGTCTTACATCAATTACATTTTAAATGATTGTTGCTTTGATCATGCCAATGCTTAGATCAGTGGTGATTGGATTTGCCCTTTTCCAAACAGATGCCCACTTACAGACACACATACTCCCTCGCACCCAACAACAAAAAAATCATACTTCCAGGTATAACGGTGGATTTTTCCCCCCGTAAAATACTGAAGGACGGAGACTGCATGATGGTGGTGGTATTCCGGCCCTGTAGTTAGACACACAGTTTTAGTATAACAGATCATAAAGAGTTTACACAAATTGGAAACACTGAGGGGAATAAATCTTGGAATAAATCATGTCCCTCGCCAGGGTCGTCCGTGGAAATACAGTAGTAGCCTAGTAGCCTACTGTAGTTGGCAGAGTCTTATTAGGGAGGTCCAAGGTTGGGTAAATGTGTGCACCGCTACATCTTATGACCAAAACCGTACCGTACTTTTATTGGTTACAATCAAGGTTGCAACCTTTCATATTGTTGGCAGGTTGCTGCATTGCCAACAACGTCTTTGAAATCAATTACAGGATTTCAAATTGGATAAATAAGTGACCTATTTTTAGCCTATTTTCAATTTATAGGCTTATGAGATCACCTTTTGTCCGTGTGTGTGTGTGTCCCTCAAATAACTTCTAAACGACTGAAGCAATTTCAATGAAACTCGGTGGCCGACACCGACCGTGCCCTTCAAATTTTATGTCTCACCAATCCAACATGGCGGCAGTGCGAAATATTCCATGCCGTGTTAAGACCTGGGTTGCAATGTGGTGACACAGATTTGCCTTTTGATGGTGTTTCGTACCTTTTTTTTTTTTAGGGATAATCGCATGTTTTCAAGGACTGTTAGTGTTTGTTCAAGTGATAGTGCATATTGTCTTGCGGATTGGTGCTTTCTTGTTGGAATGGTTAAATCAATTTATAATTTGTGTTCCGATATCCCAAATAGCAGCCATGTTGTTTTTGTTTGACATTGATTGCACATTTTGTAGCTCCGGGCTTCAATGATCATGAAATTCCACGGCCATCTATGACGTCTAATACCCGCACGCTTTTATATGTTTGGTATATTCACTGCCAGCTGGATCGCATCCCTCCTGGCTGCTTTTTAGACTGCCTGCCCATTCAACGCTCAGAGTCAGAGGCGTACAAGATAGGTTGAAGCACCAACCAAGACCAACTACAATCCTCAGACCTTAATGTAGAAAAAACATGGCGGCGATGGTTGCCCTACCAATAGCTAAGATCATGTCATCGGGCTTGTCACAGTTCGTGTAAATTATTATTTCTACTCAACTAAAAGCATAAAAGATATCACAAGACGAGACTAGGTTCCGAAGAAATATGCATCAATAATTTAGACTTACCTGAATGCATTTATCTATATAGTGCTGTCCTCGAATTATAGGTTTCTTCGTCTTCACCCAAGGGGCAGCTAAATTAGTCTCACTGTTTCTGTGGTTGAATAAGAAGCTCTTTGGCGAGTTATCACGATTTGTATTTTAAGTTCAGTAATTATAGATTAATAGTATTAGCAAAAATCAAACAGATTCTGAAGTCGGAGAGAAGAAAGTACCCGGTTGTTGAAGAGCTGTCCCAGCACATGCAGAATATTTGTGAACACAATCAGAATGTGAATAGTATCGAACCAACGCCATAGAGATACAATTCAATTAAGACCTCTAATTGTCTAAAATCTCGGGTAAAACATTACACTGAATTAGTTCATTGAAATATGCAAAGAAGTCGTCGTGTGGATATCAGAACATAATTATAAAGAATACTACACATAAGGGGCACGATGTTATGTTACCATCTAACCTATTAAACATTCGCTGCTACCGTTTGGAATAGTTGTACGCTGGAAATAGTTGATTTAGTTAAGTACTATAGGTAGGAAAGCACCATTTCCCTCTTACGGAATTATCGCGGCACACCATCTCGCAATATAAGTACATATTTGCAAGGTACTCACAACACTTCATTACACACATCATAATAAGAAATAAGAATCACAAAAGTATGAATAATGACGGAACACAATGATTTCACTGTTTGGCACAGGGGGAACATATTCCTTAACCAATAAATTGTCCCTAAAGACTGCAATACAATTGTTTCATGTAAAAATAGCACCAATTGCATCGTATGGATTGGAAAATATATGGATACACCTCAAGAGAAAACACCTGGCAGATCTGGAAAGAGTAAAATCCATCTATCTCAAGAGAGCTTTGTGCCTTTCAAAGTACACGCCATCCCGTTTGGTTTACCTGCTAGCTAGAGAGCCATATTTTGTTGAAGACCTGAGACTGAACCTACTGCTGCCCGTTACACCTGGATATGAGACCCTACTGACAGAATTGAAAAGGAAGAGAGAAGACATATGGGACGACTTTTACGGCACTGACGCGATGCTTTCAACTGAATGGACAAATGCATTGTACGATTTGCGTCATATAGTCACGAGATTTTCGGTGCATGGTTTTCACTTTAAAGTATGCACCAAGAAGAGATTTCATCAGCCGGACCAGCAGTGCATCTGTTTGCTATGTGGAGAGCAGTGTGATAGCTATCACGTGATGTTGTGCAAACAAAGACGGGTCACACAATGTTTTGTAGTGAAGACTAAGGCAATCTTTTTTGTCTTTTAATGTTAATTTATTAATTTGGCCATTGGCTGCAATAAAGTTCTTATTTATTTAACCAATAAAACAAAAGTTCACTGTATTATTTGGCGTGTATACAAGGCAGTGTAGAACATCTGCCAGACTGGTAAGTATTTACGGAGGCACATATTGCTGAGCGTAAAAGCTAACGTCAACGGTTTGGTCTAGACGTAGATGCTCATTGCGTTTTCCCTTTACGTGCTTAAGTTCGACACTACTGAAGTATACTAAGCAATTATTATATTGTCACTAACTAGCAAATCATTGCGGTGTATATTCTTGAGACACTTCTATTATGCTTTAGTCTTAGGTACTTCAACATCCGAAGTAAATGACACAACGCAATTGGTTGACTGGACAATCATCACACAAACGAACCAGTCCATATTAAGCGTACTATCACATATTTACATACGATTGCAGTACATTAACGCGAACTGGACTTTACAGACATACTGAATACACTAAAAATTACAGATGAGCGACAGTCTATCCCAACTTTCATCAAACGAAGCTAATCAAAGCCAAATAGTGTATCCCAGCAACGAATGTAAACAAACAATATGCCGGGGCTTCAGCATTCGCCATTTTCACACTTTCGAGACCTGCATTAAGGTCTGAGTATTGTAGTTGGTCTTGCACCAACCTTCTGTGATCACCGCGGCTTTTTCACTGCCAGCTTCATCGCGTCCCTCCTGGCTGCTTTAAACTGCCTGCCCATTCAACACTTGGAGGCGTACAAGATATATATTAATTGCAGATTTCATTTCTGATTTACAAAAGAGCACGCAGCAGTACGGCATTCTAAAATCCAAAACACAACTTCGCGGAAAACAAACAACAAACGGTTGAACATCGTAATTCAGCGAGGCTCCAAAGCCTTTCACACTCAAAGCAATGGCTTCTTACCAAGGAAGTCAGACCGTACCTAACCTTACCGACAGTTCTACCCACAATGTGCCTAAGGAATCCCAGAAAAGTTATGCTTCTGCAATACAGTTAACACCGAATAAAGAACAGGCTATTATTATTGACGCCATTAAGATCAATACAAAACAAATGTCTGCAACAGTGAGTTGAAAACGTGGCGATCACAGCGGATTGGTGCTGCTCTTAGCGTCTATATTTGGAAACGAGGTTGTACGCATAAACCAATGCTGTCATCGTTGAATGGGCAGGCAGTCTAAAGCATCCAGGAGGGATGCGATCCACCTGACAGTGGGTTGATCTTTCCAGGAGGCAACCAATGGACAATCAATGGACAAATATATAAGGTTATGTTCACAATATTCACATAAATCCATTAGTTCCAGTTATAGCCTAAGCTATTATCATTACTGGATTCGTCGCGTGCCTACTCAGCGATTAAATAGCGTCCGCTTCTATGCGTCCTCCTTGAAGTAGCTGTCGATCCCTAACTTTTATATTACTTACAATTTTTATATGTATGTTTTTTATAGTTGTTTTTATTGTAGATAGCTTATAATTTTGTATGGCCAGGATTTTCCTGCTACGGAATGGAGTAGACCGTACAGCCAGTGACTCAACGCCGAGTGTTGGGCGGCGGAAAATAACCTGACACCCTAAAGGAGTCAACGGCTGTGGGCGGATGAACTCCTTTAGGAGGTTGATGGTACCTTAGTGGAGGAAATGACACTAATATTCCATCAGGCAGCGTCTGTTCTTCAGGTTAGGTGCGGCTGCCAAAGGCGTCTGTTCCTCATGTTAGAGGC
The DNA here is from genome assembly GCA_946902985.2 of Meconema thalassinum. Taxonomy (NCBI): domain Eukaryota; kingdom Metazoa; phylum Arthropoda; class Insecta; order Orthoptera; family Tettigoniidae; genus Meconema; species Meconema thalassinum. Next base: position 1,219,245,536 of record OX336388.2, read on the forward strand.
GGCCTTTATTTTATCCTACGGTAGGTTGGCGGCAGGAAGGGCATCCGGCTGTAAAAAATTGCCATATCAAACAAAAATGCGGTGTATTTTCAGAGATAGTGAGACAAAGGCTAGGGCGTCCCCCACAAGCGACGCGTTGGGGTTCCGCCTGACCTCTTCGAAAAATTGGCAAGGGTTACCGTATCAGGAGAGAATACGGCTAAAGAAGATAGCTCAGAGGAAAACGAAACTTAAGGAGACCAAAATAATGAAGATTAAGATAGGCTCTCTAAATGTGGGTACATTGACAGGAAGGGGTAGGGAAGTTTCAGATATGATGGAAAGGAGAAGGGTACCGGTATCCATTATCTGCGTACAATAAACTAAATGGAAAGGAAGTAGAGCAAGGGAGATCGGAGGAGGCTACAAATTTACGACTGCAGGGCAAACTGCAATAAGAATGGAGTTGGAATAATTTTAGACCAGAAAATGAAGGAAGTAGTGGAAGTGATTCGAAAATCAGACATAATTATTGCAATGAAAATACACCTTGATGGGGAACCATTGCATGTGATAAGTGTGTTTGCACCACAGGTGGGATGTAGTCAAGAGGAGAAGGACTGTTTCTGGACAGAGATGGATGAAGTACTTCGGGGAATACCAAAGAACGAGAGGTTGTTTATAGGTGGTGACCTCAATGGACACGTGGGAGAAAATAACGTAGGAAATGAAAGGATACAGGGAAAATATGGAGTTGGACAGAGGAATAATGAAGGGGAAACCATTACAGGCTTTGCTGCAGCAACAGACATGGCGATAGTGAACACCTATTTCCAAAAACCATTAAATCAGCGCTTGACATATAAAAGTGGTGGTAGATATTCACAAATCGATTACATCCTATACAGAAGAGAGATGTTAAAAGAAGTGAGCGACTGCAAAGTGCTAGCTGGAGAAGTAGTCGCACCCCAACATAGACCAATAATTTTCACAGTGAGTTGGCAGATCACCAAACCTAAACGAAGAAGAACTATACCTAAAACAAAATGGTGGAAGCTTAAACAACCTGACTTGCGGAAGAAATTTGTGGATGAGGTCACGGAGCATCTCCGATCGACGGTTGTAACTGGCAACGGAAGCCAGCAAAACCGGTCTCGGCACAGTGCTGTCCCACCGGCTCAGCAACGGACTAGAACGGCCTATCGCATAATGCTAGTCGGACAATGTCATGTACGGAGCAAAGGTACCCCCAGATCGACAAGGAAGCACTCGCCATCGTTTGGGCAGTACAAAAGTTTTTCAACTATCGGTACGCTCGACACTTCACGCTAATCACGGATCACAAGCCCCTGACGCAGATCCTACATCCAGAGAAGTCGCTACCAGTCCTGTGCATTAGTCGCATGGCCAATTATGCCGACTACCTCGCACACATTAACTACACTGAGGTTTTTTAAACATCGAAGCAAAACGCCAACGCTGACTACTGCTCTAGAGCACCGTTACCATCGACCGTCAACAAGATCCAAACCTCAATCTCGCAACAGAGGGAGGAAACAGAGGATTACGACGACTTTGAATTTTTACAGTTCACCAGACGCAGCAGTTACCAGTCAAATCCGAAGCCATTGCACGAGAGACGAGGAAGGACCCTGATCTCGGTAGAATTGTCAAACTTCTGGAAGGAGGCCAAGAACTCACCCGCCACGACTTCAAGGCACCCGAGGTAAAATACACGCTCGCCGTCAACTGCTTGATGTTCGAGCACAGAGTAGTGGTTCCACCTGCACTGCGAGATGCTATTCTCAACGAGGAGATTGTTGCTCCATGCAGCTCACCTGGGGATCGTCAAAATGAAGGGAATGGCACGTTCCTTTGTGTTTTGGCCAGGCATCGACTCCGACATCGAGAAGCTCGCAAAGTCCTGCAACACATGCGCAACCCATGCGCACGCTCCACTCAAGTTCTGCGAGCATCACTGGGAGTACCCGAAGGCACCGAGGGAACGAATTCACATCGACTACGCGGGCCCAGTAGCTGACAGCATGCTTCTGATTGTTGTAGACGCCTACAGCAAGTGGCTCGAGGTCAAGACAACAACCACCACGACAGCTGCTGCAACAATCTCCCTGATGGATGACCTGTTCACAGCGCACGGCACCCCAGTCACCGTCGTTTCAGACAATGGCAGGCAGTTCATCTCATAAGAATTCAAGGCCTTCCTGCAGAACAGTGGTGTGAAGTACCACAAGCTTACAGCACCATACCATCCATCAACTAATGGCCAAGCAGAACGGTATGTCCAAACGGTGAAGGATGCCCTCTACGCGATGAAAACAACCAAAGGAACTCTACAGACAAACCTGAACGAGTTCCTTCGACAATTTAGAAGAGCGCCGCACTCTACCACCGGACAATCTCCATCTCAACTATTCCTGGGACGAGAACTTCGGACACGTCTCAACCTGGCGAGACCCGAAGACGTTCGCACTAGAGTCTGCGAGAAACAGAAAGCAGAAATGGACTCTACATTCCGCACCCTCGAAGCGGGTCAGTCAGTCTACTTCCTCTCTGACAACCCGAACCTGGACAAGTGGCTCCCCGGTACCATCGCTGCCCGCATTGGAGATCTTCACTATGATATCAACTACCGGGAGAAACGAATAAAGCGCCACATCGACCAAATTAGGCCATTTCCAGGAATACGGCCAAACACAGAGAACCAGGAACCGACCAGCGATGAACCTACCGAAATTCCACCTAGGCCACGACGTGTTCGGTTCTTCCCAGCACCAGCTACCGCAGTACCAGCCGAGAGGATGCCTCAAGTGATCCGTGGAAACCGAACACCAACACCAGCTACTCCAGTTTTACCGCGCATGTCTACACGCAAACGCCGCCCACCATTAAGATTTTCACCATAGACATAACAAGTTCAATTTAAAAGAGGGAGGAAATGTTGTGTATTCGAACCCTCAGAAATGTATGTTTTAAAGAAATTTCATCCTCAACAGTTGGTAACACATACACATCGCCAGAGACTCAGTTATCGAATACTCGAGTGGACTAGAGCCGTTATTGTGGCGCACTGATCTGTATTGTTCTGTATATATTGTTTGGCTTCCTTATAATAAATGGTCAATCTTAGAAAACACGAAACTACTGAATTGCGAACATCTGACAGCAATGGGAGAAGAAGGTGAGGCATCTATGGGAATGGTGCAAAATATTACCAAAGATGAAGTGGAGAAGGCGTTACAAAGAATGAAGAATGGTAAGGCTGTAGAACCTGAAAATATACCGGTGGAAGCTTGGAAGGCTCTGTGAAATGAAGGAGTGATTTGGCTCACAGGTCTATTCAACAGCATAGTAGACGATGAAGAAATGCCGGATGAATGGAGAAAGAGTGTGCTGATTCCAATATATAAAAGAAAAGGGGATATTCAATCTTGTAATAACTACAGAGGAATCAAACTGATGAGCCAAACCATGAAATTATGGGAGAGAGTGATCGAACAGCGACTGAGACAGGAAGTGGTGATTAGCAAGGAGCAGTTTGGTTTCGTGCATGGCAGAGGAACAACAGATGCCATAATTGCCCTGAGACAAATAGTGGAGAAGTACATCGAAGGCAACAAGAGCTTGTCGATGGTCTTCATTGATCTGGAAAAAGTATACGACAGTGTACCAAGACCGGAAGTATGGAGGAGCCTACGACAAAAACTTGTGCCAGAGAAGTATATACGCCTGATTCAAGACATGTACAAGGACAGCAGAACCATGGTCAGATGTATATCTGGAACTACAGAATCCTTTCCTGTGAACGTTGGAGTACATCAAGGTTCCGTCCTCAGTCCATTACTTTTTGTACTCGTCATGGATGTGTTGACAGAGGGAGTCAGGAAGGAAGCTCCATGGTCCAAGATGTTCGCTGATGATGTAGTCCTGCGTGCAGAGATGAAAGAACTTGCAGAGAAATGGTTGGAGGAATGGAGAGAAGCACTAGAAAGCCGAGGAATGAAGATATGCAGATGTAAGACAGAGTTCCTGAGCCTGGGGGGTGCTGAAACAGGTTTAAAATTGGCTGGAGTAGAGATCCCAACAGCAAGTTCGTTCAGATATCATGGTGCAGTTATCCAACAAGATGGTGGACTAGAGGAGGAAATAAAGAGCAGGATACGGTCGGGATGGTTCAACTGGAGGAAAACATCAAGTGTACTGTGCGGCAAGAAGGTACCAGAAAAATTAAAAGGGAAGGTACACAGGGCCGTGGTGAGACCAGCAATGATATACGGGGCAGAAACCTGGCAGATAACAAGGAGATGGGCAGAAAAACTGGACGTGTCAGAAATGCGTATGCTGAGATGGGCAAGTGGACATACAAGGTTGGACAAAGTGAAAAATGAAGTGATTAGGAGACGACTTAGCGTGGTGCAAGTTTCTGAGAAAGTCAGAGAAGCTGGCCTCAGATGGTATGGCCAAGTTAAGAGAAGAGATCAAGATTATGTGGGCAATAGGATGATGGAAATGCCTCCTCCAGGGAAACGGAGTCGAGGGCGACCAAAAAGGCAATGGATTGGACAGCATTCAAGAAAGCATGAAACAGCGGGGGCTTGTGAAGGAAATGGTCCGGGATAGAACATCGTGGAGGAGGAATATCCGCATCAGCGACCCCACATAAGTGGGATTAATCAAGCTGGAGAAGAAGAAGAAGAAGAAGAAGAAGAAGAAGTAGCCTATCTCCGAAACTATTACCGATATCAGCCTGAAAGTTTGTACGGTGATAAAGGGCACTACTAGAAGTTCACCTATGAGACTTTCAAAATCTGGTAACTACAAAATCAACTTGGCGACCAAGCGAAGTTGAGACTTTTAAATACACCTTTCTCGCGATTTAACCATCCAAACGCATTGAAACTTGTACAGCAAATGTTGTACACATTATAATGCACTGGCATCTAATTTAGTTCAATTGTTTACATAACCTCAAGATGGCGGCTGTGCGAAATATTTCACCGGCATTCTCTATCTCCGAAACAATTACTGATATCACACTGAGATTTTGTACGGTGATAAAGAGCACTACTACAAGTTTATCTATGTAACTTTTAAAAACCTGTAAAGTACAAAACGAACATGGTGGCCATGCGAAGTTGAAACATTTTAATAGACTTTTCTTGCGATTTAACTATCTGAGCGCAGTTAAATATGGTACAGAAAATGTTTATACATATTGTAATGCACTGGCATCTAATTTAGTTCAATTGTTTACATAACCTCAAGATGGCGGCAGTGCGAAATTTTAAAATTAAGTTTTCATTTCTTGTGCCGTAATCATGCGATCGAAGTGAAAGTTTGAGTAATGAACCTAAGCAATAATTTTACATTAACGGTTCATAACTCTACGGCCAATACATATAACAATCCAACATGGCGACCATACGAAATATTTAGACCGCTCTCAATATCTACGAATCTTTTACAGCAATCAAACTGAATTTTTTTGTGTTCATAGGGGCTATGAACATAAGTTCACCTATAGGTCTTTCAATAACCTGGTGAACACAAATCCAAAATGGCGGCGATGCTAAGTATAAATATTTAAATGGGCATTTCTCGCGATTTAACCGTCCGAGTGCAGTAAAACTTGGTGCGGTAAATGCTTATACAAATGTTAATCCACTGGTATCTCATTTATTTCAATTATTTCCATAACCACAAGATGGCAGCTGTGCGAAATTTTAAAATCTCGTTTTTATTTCTTGTGTCCTAATCATGCGATTGAAGTTTGCATACTATACCTACACAATAATCTTCATATAATAGTACATAACTCTAAGACCTATATAATAATATACTGTATATTATATAAAAATCCAACATGGCGACGATCCGAAATATTAGACGGTTCTCAATATCTACGAATCGATTACAGCAATCAAACTGAATTTTTGTGTGTTGATAGAGACAATTAGGTAACATAAGTAGGATATATGCAAATAGGCTTTAATTCTTAACGGAGCTACTTGTTGTACTGGTTATTCTATCAACTGGCACTTTGAGGTGAAGGGACTGTTCCTCGTTTCTGATACTTTGGGTGGAGGGCTTCTCCTCGATGCCCATTGTACCTCTTATTAGCCTTACGTATTACTCGTAATAACCTTAAGTTACACATGAAGAGCCGACTGGACTGATTTTGACCACGTACTGTACTAACGAAGTAAGCACCGATAAAACGTAATTATTCAAGTTCTATGCTGTTCCAATGTTGGCAACCATTAGTAATAGGTGATACCAACCTTACAGTTACCCTTGAAAATCTTGCAAACGACCAATCTTATTTTGCCCAAATTTGTATGAACATAGTACGCACATTTTAGGCATTTTAAAATCGGTTTGGACCGTCCTAATGATGTTAAATGTTGTAATATGTGGGAGAACCGTACAGTTACCATTACCGGTACAGAACTCGGAATCGACTGGCCCGATATTAATTAAACTTTGTAGTAACGAAACATGCACCCCCAACACACGATTTTTTAAAGTTTCAGGGCCGCTACGATGTTACCAAACGTGGTGTCATCCTTTCAGTTTCCTTTCCAATGTTTATACAAACGAAGTACCGGTACCCACCACCAAAATATAATTTATTAAGCTTTATGCAGTTCGAATGTTGCCAACCGTTTGTAATACAGTTATCTTTGAAGATCTCGCAAACGACTGTTCATATTTTGACCAAAATTTCGTTCATCACTGTACACGCCACCAACATACAAATTTTGTAGTTTTAGGTCGTTGCTGTGCTGCTTGGCTCGGCGGCAACTTTTTCGCATGCTGTGCCCAAGGTTACAGAATCGAACCCTGGCACAGTCAGTTGGCGTTTGAGGGTGCGCAAATGCGAGGGAGCCGTGCCAGTAGATTTACTGGCACGTTAGAGATCCCCTTCAGGGCAATATTTCGGCATCCCGGCGTCTCTAAACGCCGCAGTAGTTATAAGGGACTAAAAACCTATAACATTATTATTACTGTAACACGACTGTTTGAGATTGGTAGTAAAAATCTAATACTAGGCTAATATTATCAGATTCGTTAAATCTAAACCAATTTGGACCGAACGTTGTGCGGTCAAAGCATGGAGGAAAGAACGGAAGGAGATGCCTTCGCTGCGCTGCCTAGCGCAAGCTGCTGAAGCCAAACGGCACGCCCACTTTGGGGAGCAAGAAAATGGCTGTTCCTATGCTTAAAGCCGTAAACCACTCCAACTAGCCTTGGATTTTTGTGACATAAAACTGCAATGACAAGTCAAGATTTGTTCATGGATAGGCAGAATACACTCTGTACATCACGGTACTTGGCACAAATAAGCTGCGTTATCGTTTTAAAAGCCAATTTAAATATAATTATGAGAACACCTTTGCGAGGCTAGTTTTGTAGGGAAGACGCGGCAAAACGTAATAATACGCTGAAACACTGATTAAATTGAATACAGGTGTCTGAAGATGCGAGTTATACCAAAGAAGGAACATCTTGGGAACTAATGATGCCGAACTAATTACGGTACCGTATTTACACCAAATTGAGTTTTATGTTCTTATTGATGTTGAGGCATTCATCAGTTTTTAGGCCTAATTTCGAGCACAGCCACTTTCACTCATTGGTCGTACACATTTTGATATTCAAGAATACGAACCTTAAAATTAATAAACAGAACAATTAAAAAAGGACGCATATTTGCACAAATATACGGTATACGGTAGCCTATACTTTTCGGTACCGTACGGTATTTTCTTTGTGTGTGTGTGGGGGGGGTAGAAACTTGACGATTAGCCTCGAATTTATTTATTTATTTATTTATTTATTTATTTTTGTATTGAAGGGGAACTCCGATCTGCGATCTGAAAACTCCTATGTACTCTGTCTAGTAGCAGAATTGATATTAATTCATTGTTTACTTTTTAATTTCAAAAACAGAAAAGTTGCTGTTTGTTTTTCAAATATCTGATTGAAATTTGAAAGAAAACGGGTAATATGAAAGTTGAGTTTTACTCACTGATTCCAAAGCCGCTTCGAAAACCAAAATCGGTTGAATGGATTCGTCGGGATCACTTTGGGAAGTTTGGGAATAAAAGTGTTACTGTGTTTGCAACAAGGCGCGGCAGTAGAACAAGGTCATGGAGAGCGGGTTGGGGGAGGGGAGGGGAGCGGAGGTCGAGTGATTTGAGAGAGCGACAACCTTGCCAGACGGTATGGAATTCCCGAGCATCTAGTCCAATGTTGCGATTGACTGTGCTGGTTAGTTCTGAATTATTGTCAAGGTATGAATATTTCTGAGTGATCCTTTGATATTTTACCAGTTCCTAGTTACGACTTCTTGTTTTTAGTTTATCGATCTCATTAATTACTTTTTGTTTAATTTATTTTACCTGCAACAGTATTATTTTTAATGCCCGTTAGATGTTCTATTTTCGGCACTTTATTATTTGGACAGTATTTCTGGTGGAATAGATACATGTACATATAGGTAGCCTACGACTGGTGGAGAGCATTACGGCCATCACGTGGAGTATTTTTTCGTTTTTGTTGAAATATGGAGCCACCACCAAAACCGATTCAAGGGCGTTCCACTAAATCCCAAGGGAGATTGCGACTAAGTACCAAGAAAAGGAAGTCAGGCCCTAAAAAAGAGAAAAACACCTCTACACACCCGTAAGTTTTTTTCCTAGTTTATATTTTAAATTATATATTTCTTTACGCTTGCATTATAGAATCGGTGATGTACTGAACAGTTATGATTTCACTTATATTTTACCTGTACAAGTTGGATGACTAAACGTCACCCCGCAATCTGCAGGCTACATGGCTGAACACCGCAGCGGTTGCTTTGTAGGCCTGGCCCTTCATGGGCTGTCACGCTACGGGTGTAGTTTGTTTTTTACTTCTAAGTGTAGGAGTACAAAATCACGAACTATTCAGTGTCAACTTTTTTCAGAGAAGCAAGTTCGACTTCAAATGAAAACAATGCGTTGTGTGGAAAAATAAAGGCGTAGCGATTGTGAAAATGAAAAATTGGTTTCCGAAAATACTGGATTGGATTGGGATCCATAAAGACTGCAAACAATACTTTTGAACTACCAGCGGGCAAGGTGAAGACAAACAGCTAATTGCAACCAAACTTATGCGTTATTGCTTGCAGACCCTAATTGCAAAAAGTTCCCATCTAGTATCAAACACCACCAGCAATGCTGCCGAAAATTATATGTCCCTTGTTTCAAAATTCACGGGATGTAAGCAGATCAATCGAGGGAAACGAGGTTCCTTCACTCATGGAACCAAAGCTGCCGGGCTGGTCTTTCAGTTTGGGCCATCCTGGCACTATAAAACAATGAAATCAGTTTAGAAAAAAATTGCCACAATAGTGAGGGACACTACACTCTGCAGAAAGAGAAGAAGAGCAGCTTTCCGAAAAAGTTTATTTCCGTCGCGAGAAGGGAAAAGAATGTCCCAAAAACAGTCTAATGAAATGAAAAGTACTGTCTCACGTGTGTAAGGAAACCGATCAATGAAGTTGGATTTCGATGAGGTACTGTTGAGAGAGTTTAGTCATGAGAAGATCAAGCAACTAACGCTTAGTGAAGGCCATATACAAAAACTGGAAAAGGAAACAAGCGGCCAAAGGGAAAATGAAAAGTGGCACACAGATAGAAAGGACAGACTTACGGCATCCAATTTTGGATATGTGTGCAAGAAGAAACCTACTTCGAAATGGGCTCCGGTAGCCAAAAAAATCTGTACGGCGAATTTCACTCAAAAGCAATGCAGTATGACTGTGATAATGAGTGAATTGCGAAACGAAATTTAGAGGAGAAATCGGTAGAAAAGTCGAAGAATGTGGTATTTTCGTACATAAAACTTATGGGTTTTTAGGTGCCTTCCCAGACGGATTAATAGGAGATGACGCTATAGTCGAAGTCAATTGTCCTTATTCTGCACGGAATATGACTATACTGGAAGCCTGCAGAAAGCTAAAAAGATTTTGTTTGGCATAAAGTAAGCGAAAAAAAAAGCCTAGAGAATGTGAATAACAGTGCCATTCAGAAGAGAACAGATTGATAACACACATGATTTTTATTTCCAGAACCAGGGCCAGTTGGAAATAACATAGCAGGAAATATGTAATTTGGTGGTATGGACGCCTAAGGACATTCACATAGAAGCAATAAAGAGGGACGAAAAGTTCTGGAGACAAAAAATGCTTATGTAACTGACATTCTGCTACGAGAAAATCATGTTGCATGAGATCATTGATCCCAGGATGACCATATCAATGTATATAAGAGAACCTGAGGTGAAGTAAAATACAGTGTGCGTAAATCATGAAACGTTATCTTTGATATGGAAAAAATTGAAGCATTGATTACAAGAACAGGAAATAATTTGGTATAATATATTTTGTTTGTTTATAATACACAGTACTGCCTGTGCTAAAAATAGGCACATGGGGATATCTTAGGAACTTTAATTCTATATATGTACATAATAATTTTGCCCTCGGTATGCATTTTCATAATTTGTTTATTGTTATAAATGTCCTACATAAATGAACTTTTATTATTACTTCCATGAAAATTGAAGTAAGTTATAGTGATTGGCCTCACAGAGTCGTTTCAGATCTCACGAAAAAAGGGAATTAGAGTCAAAAGAACCAACATGGCCGCCATACGCAAACTATTGGACCGACGACCTTGTAGCTTGGTCAAAGGAATTTGGTAGAGATCAGATGGTTAGGTTGGGCGTAATTTGATTCAAGCTTTTAATATTTGGGTGGCCGCCATTAAGTTTTTGTCAAGATGGCGGCGATGTAAAACATAACAGTGAGGTGCTCTATGTTAGTGCTACCTCTGTACCAAATTTCGTTCAATTCGGTTTTACCGTGTTTGAATTGAGAGGGGGAATTGATTTGCACACATACATGGCCGCCATCTGCAAACTATTGGGCTGATGATCTTGTAGTTTGGTCAAAATATGCTTCCTTCATAAAGGTATATTGTTACGAAATTTGCTAGAGATCAGATTATTAGGTTGGTCGCAATTTGATTTAAGATTTTAACATTTGGGTGGCCGCCATTACGTTTTCGTCAAGATGGTGGCAACATAATACATGACACTGAGGTACCCTTTGCTTGTGCTACCTCTGTACCAAATTTTGTTCAATTCGGTTTCACCGTGTTTGAATAGATAGGGGGAATCAATTTGCACAAATACATGGCCGCCATCCGCAAAGTCTTGGGTTAATGATCTTGTAGTTTGGTCAAAATATGCGTCCTACATAAAGGTATGTTGTTGTAAAATTTGGTAGAGATCGGATGATTAGGCTAGTCTTAATTTGATTTAAGCTTTGAACATTTGGGTGGCCGCCATTACGTATCCGTCAAGATGGCGGCGATATAAAACATGACACAGAGGTACCCTTTGCTAGTTCTACCTCTGTGTCAAATTTCGTTCAATTCGGTGTCACCGTGTTCGAATTGATAGGAGGGGACAGACATTCAGAGTACACACACACAGACATTTTTTGGCCCTGTGTAGATCTCATAAGTCTACTTTCATTTTTTACAAAAATCGAAAGTAGGCTAAAAAGGGAATTAGTGTCAAAAGAACCAAAGACCCATACGAATCACCAAAATATATGTATGTATGTATGTATGTATGTATGTATGTATATAGGACTATGTGCGTGCGCATTTGGCCTCTTATAATTCGATAATAGTTGGCTCCATTGATTAGAATTTCTTCACAGTTTGTGGTCTTGTTTGTTATGTCTAGAAGACGATACCTAGAGTTGGACGTCCGCATTGGATGGAATTTAGAATATATATTCAGTGGCGGCCGACTGATTCTTAGGCCGGGAGGGCGATCACAGTATTTTTCCCCGCACCTCTTCATAAATTGATAGAGGACAAAAAGAGTAAAATCGAGTTACTTTTATATGCAATGAAAATATCGCGTTTTTATCATTTAGTATTACAACTATGATTTCATATGGTAACAACACTGAGAACCTGATGTGAAAATTACATATAAACGAAAACGCAAAACGTGAATCCCAGGCAGCTTGTGTTTTGGGTCTTTTTCTTTATCATAGCATTATCCTTGTGAGCTCAAAACTTGACAAATCCCAGTTTGCATGAATACACGAATTAAACAGCGATTTATCCAGTACATAATAACATAGAATACCGTATACAATATTATTCTTTTAATAACTCCAAACTCAAGCCTAAAGCGTTGGCTGTTAAAATGTGGACATTGGATTATCACTTGAATTCGGCATAGAACAAGAGTTTTTTCCTTTTAATATTCAAATTTGGAAATATACTTTAATATGCAAATTTGGAAATATACATGTGCCAGTAACAATCAATGCCAGTGTTCGAGCTGACAGATGAATTTTTGGAAAATGTACCTCCCGAGTCACATTATGTTTCATTTTCATTCATTACTAAACTGTTGAACTGCTTTTTACTCTGATAGATCACTTAACTTTCTAGCAGAGAGTGAATTTAACTGCAAATTAAAAACGGGAATAATAATAATAATAATAATAATAATAATAATAATAATAATAATAATAATAATAATAATAATAATAACGTGGCAGGAGTTTAAGCGTAACATTTATTACACATTGACAGAGTTTGAGAATTCTTGCCCAACTCTTTACTTTTACAGTTTTTAGTTTGAATACGGTTATGAATGCAATGACGTAAAACATACTGGTTATGTCAGGAAATAAAAGAAAATCTTGCAACAATGTTTTTCCATAGGATATATCATTGTTGGCAATACACAAACTATGAAAGATAAGAAAATTACCAGGACAGGAGAATGTTCAAGTAAATAGACCTACCTTAATTGACTCTCTTGAAGATGAAGTCCATTCGCCGCTCTTTTTGCTCAGCAAAGTGGTTTATTACAAGCTCATTGAAGTCATTTGTGACCAATAGGTTCTTCTCAATAGAGCACATAGCTAAAGCGCACAGACGGTCTTCTTTCATTGTATTCCTACTAAAAGTTTTTATTCTTTTCAAAGTTGAAAAGCACCTTTCACTCTCTGATGTTGTCATGGGAATTGTGCATATAATTCGCAAGCGTTTTACTGTCTCAGGTAACACTGTCGCAAGATTGTTTTCACAAATGCAGGAAAGAAGTGTTAAGGCACCAGATGCATTTTCAAACTCATTTCTGCTGTATAAAACTATTAATTCCTGCCTGAGTTCAAGTGGATTTAAAGTGAATAACTTAGCGACCATTTTACATTCAGAGTCAGGAAACGACACTCTAAATTTTCAAAATAAGCTGGGCTGGAATAGCTTCGCTGCTGATAAATGCTCATTAAAACCGAAACGATCGGCAATCCCAGTTAAAATTACGTCGCACACCTCTTTTGCCACGACCCATTTGCTGCTGTCAAATCGAGCACGCTTTTCACTAGTGCCCGGGTTTGAACAACACACGCTATGCTCTGCACCCCACTGATCGAGAGAATTTCTAATATTCTGAATCGAGGACTTGAAGGTAGACACGTTCTTCAGAGCCTTTACACTGTCAATTTCCCTGTGCTGAAGTTCATTGAATAAAATATCAGCATGTGGCATAATTTTACTAAAAAGTTCGAGCCAAAAGAGAAAGTCCTGATCTTTTAAAATGTTTCTCAAACCTGTTGCTTTTCTGGTTGTCGAATAGTCATTACTGTCATCGTCCACAATCTTCTCTAGACACTCAATAAGTTCATTTTTGTAAATGAAGACAGTTCGTACGCATCGTGCCCTAAAATTCCATCTAGTGGCGGCATTTTTCGGGATCCGTTTCTTGACGATTTCATCTAGTACGGCTGTCCGTTTGGAAGATTTGGAAAAAAAAGAGGAAAATCCCTCTAAATTACTAAAAAATATTTTTACCTGCTTATTTTGGATTGCACAACGCTCGATGATCAAGTTCAATTGGTGAGCATAACAATGAACAAAGTGCGCATTTTTGTACACGACCTTCATTCTTGCCTGTACACCCGTGTGTTGCCCGCTCATAACACTCGAACCATCATAACTCTGAGCTATTACTTTTTCAGGGAACGTATTCACCTTCAATTTCTCTAGTTCGGCAAATAAAGCTTGACTAATTCCATCTGCAGTATGATCTCTGGGCAGCACGAAGCTAACGAACCTTTCGTTAATTTTGCCATCCAGTTCATATCGCACAATAAAAACAAGCTGAGACAATGTAGCACAGTCAGTGGTTTCGTCAGCCTCGATCGCTAAATATTCTGTCCGAGATATTTCGTCACTGATCAACTGAAGGCACACAGAATAGATTGAATCGAGAAGCTCGTTCTGTATGGTTTTAGAAAGTCCCAGAAAAACACGACTATTTGTTTTTTCTATGTGCTCTTTCAAGGTAGAGTCTAACTCGGCCATTAAACTAACCAACCCACGAAATATTCCAGGATTGTCGGATGAATCGGTTTCATCGTGTCCTCGCAGTGCGAGCTCAAATTTTCCACAAAACTTAATGCAGTCGATCAGTTTACTGAGTATGTAACGGTTTTTAGAGACGTCCTCATTGAACTGCTTAATTTTCAGTCTATACGCACTGTCTAACTGACATCTGATGTCTACCTTACCCAGCATCGCAAACTCAATGCTATTGTTTATATGCTTTTCACTAGATTTATGTTTCTTAACTTTATCATTCAAGTGTTTTAAGTCCGTAACACCAGCTGATGTCCACACAGGATCGCCAGAATTCATAGCCAAGCATGTGAAGCAAAAGAACGCGTTTCTTATCTCACATCCGCACAGCCAGTCTGCATGATTGTACAATGTGCGATTGAATTTTCTGGTATAACCAGCTTTGCTTTTGCAAGGGTTCTGAACCTGTGAAATGACTAAATCAGGTTTCGGAGGTCCTAACCTTTTTAGTTCTAATTTACTCTCAAAAGAAAGTTTTCCGCGATTTAAAATAGCGTCCACAGAATTCATTTTGAAATGAAGAAATACTTAATCACGCTGAGTTTCAACTCTAGAGCACCGCCGTAACAAGAATTAAAAATAATTACGGTGCCGTATTATTATTATTATTATTATTATTATTACGGTATTATTTTTTGAATTTTATTTTTATTATTAAGCACCGATAGATAAATCACAGAGTATCACTTTCGCCACAAGCACTTCCAAACCACAGTCGCACCGGTAATTTTAAATAAAGACACTACGACAAAGTATAATGACTTACCAACACCGAGATTGCAACTGCTGAATATTACCACCGCTTTAAGACTTTCCAGCACGAAAGCGAAATAGCTCACTGGTGCCAACCTTCACTAACTGCAGGATGCTAACGAGAGGTCCGTGTTGCTTCATCCTTGCAATTTGAATCGAGATCCCTGGTCTCAGATGCTGCAATTTAATATAATTATATATTTTTTGTGTTCAAAGATAAAGATAATGATACTACATCATAGATTATTGTTATTTAATTTTAATTTTTATTATATTCAACCATGGAGATTTCTTTTATTCATCCATCTACTTTATTTGCTAATGGGGTAATTCCCCGGCTGGGCGCATGCAGTAGAGGGGTGTGAGAGGAAATGCTGCAGCTGTTCACTGTTGTCAAACCTGTGTCACAGCGGGTTGGGATCAGGCGACAGTGCTTGTCTAATGGAAGTTCAGCGTGCGGAAGCTGACAGATGAATGATAATAATGACACATCTGACAACCCTGAACGACCTACTTCTTATTGGCTTCTGATGCTAGTCACAAGTTTTCTTACTAACCAATAGTAGTAGATACTGTTGCATGACGTCTAGAGTAGCGAGGGGAGATGACGTATTTACCGGTGCTACAGAGCTGTTAAGGACTCCGCCTGGCTTCAAGACAACTGCCCGCACACCGCGACCACAGATTACCCCTCTGGCAGCCTGAAATCGCACCAGTCTCCATACTCCCGCACGTCTCAACCCCCCTCGCCCGAGCACAATCTTAGGGCGGAAGGCCAAGAGTCCGTAACTCCATACTGACCAGTGTGCTGTGGTGTGCTGCGCGCTGACAAAGCGTGATACCACCAACACAGTCTTCCTGATTGATAGAGCTACCTGTAATTTTCTTAGCATTATTAGAATTCAATTTTTGACTTAAAATATCAAGAGAAAATGTAAATTCCTTTTCGTTCTCTAGGAAGGACACCGTCCTGGAGTCCTTATGGGCCAGCCGCTACTGTAGATATTCCCAATAAACCTGAACACGAACATATCTTGTCCATCTTTTTTCCAAAATATCAAGTACGTGCTAACTAAAAACCAGTCTTATTAGCCTACTTTCGATATTTGCAAAAAATCAAAGTAGACTTATGAAATCTACAGAGGGCCAACCATGGGGTGTCTGTCTGTGTGTGTGTGTGTGAGTGTGTGTACTCTGAATGGCTGCCCCCCCCTATCAATTCAAAACGGTGAAACGGAATTCAACTAAATTTGGTACAGAGGTAGAACTAGCAAAGGGCACCTCAGTGTCATGTTTTATATCGCCGCCATCTTGGCGGATACGTAATGGCGGCCCAAATGTTCAAAGCTTAAATCAAATTACGACTAACCTAATCATCCGATCTTACCAAATTTTGCAAAAACATATCTTTATGTGGGAAGTATATTTTGACCTAACTGCAAAATCATCAGCCCAATACTTTGCGGATGACGGCCATGTATGTGTGCAAATCGATTCCCCCCATCAATTCAAACACGGTGAAACCGAATTTAACGACATTTGGTAGAGTGGTAGAACTAGCAAGGGGCACCTCTGTGTCATGATTTATATGGCCGCCATCTTGACGGATACGTAATAGCGGCCACCCAAATATTCAAAGCTTAAATCAAATTACGACTAACCTAATCATCCGATCTCTACCAAATTTTGCAACAACATACCTTTATGCGAGAAGCGTTGTTTGACCAAGCTACAAGGTCATCAGTCCAATAGTTTGCATATGGCGACCATGTATTGTACCCAACTAGGGTTGGTACAGGATATGAACTCCTGATCTTTAAGATGAAAAGAGGTCCAGCTATGAGCTAGCAGTGAGGACATAAGGAAGTGAATCAGGCCATGACGCAGAACATTGAGAGCTTTATCTGGAGATACGTGGTGCAAGCGATGTGTGAATCACGAGAGCAGTCACGCTGGGATGAATCAGCCAGAGCAGATTAGCAGGGAAACCACCATAGAGTGCTTAGATCGGCACTTTTCTAGCAACATTGGATTGCGAATCAACACCGCAAAGTTGTGAAATAAGCCGTTTTCGTGGAAACTACGCAAAATTACAACAATAGGCCTATGGGGATCAGAATAATCCAGGAATTTATGAATTAAGCGAGGTTAAGTATGAATAATTTAGGCCCAGGAAAAAAGCCCTTAGTCAGCAATTACGTCATTAGGCGGAGCCAAGCGAAGGAAGTGGGAAGAAGATAAAAAAACTCAATCGCCCACGCAGCTGAGGAGCCTTGTAGATTTTATTTAAATTAATTAGACGATCGATTTTCAGGAAACGAAATGGTAATGAGACGTTTGAATTATAGGGAACATAATGATATACTTTTCAAAAACGTGCGACGTCTAGTTCAGAAGTTAGCTCCAGGAAGAAGGCAAAAGTAGTTTATTTTTTCAAGTTCCCAATAAATAGCCCAGGTTTCAACCACAGAGCATGCAGTATTCCGACAGCCCGAGAGGGGGCGTCCGGCTGTATCAAACGCAGTTGCAGTCTTTGGTCAGCTGAGAGGGGTGTGACGCTGGAGCATCAAGTACAGTCTACCACAGACCTCGTAAGGAGGTGTTACATCAAATGCAGTATCCGTCAGCCAAGTGAGGCTACAGGCTGTGTCAGAAGCAGTTCGCCAGATGTAAGCGGGGAGAGGCTCCACGCTGTCTTCTAAAATGCAGAAGCGCTGCATTATACTCGTCGCAGTTCAGTAAGCCCGGGGAGGCTCAGCGCAATTCCGCACAGTATATAAGTATAAGGTACACAGTATTATCAAACTGCCGGGACGGAAGTTCGTCCTCACACTAGTAAAGGCTCATCGTACTCCTGCATGGAGAAGTCACAGCAAGTAACGCAGTTCGTTACCAACCGCAAAAAGTGGATCGTGTTAAGACGAATTAACAATCATCAGTATCCGCGGTAATAACAAAAAGTTGTATGTGCGTGGTAAATTAAATCCGCTACGGTTGTTATCAGTGATCACTAAAGCACTTGTGCTAGATCAAAATTATTATACGCTACTCGAAAACCGTGACGAAGAAAAATTTGCGCCGCGACAAATTCTAGAACAGTAATAAGCTAGAATACAGCAGTCCAGATCAGTAGAGACATTACGCTGGAGGTCATCCTTTCGAAAATACAGACAGGTCTCCGTGAAAGTTAAGTGAAAGACTACAGTAGTGAGGGACCGATATTGGAACAAAATCCAATAATTCAAGTAAATGAACACGGGTTTGAGACCCAAGAACAAATATAGTGAACTTGAGCGAAGCTACAGTGTATCAAATAGGAACGTAGCAATAAAGACATTCTCGTAGGAGAAGTAAAGGAAAACTTGTCGCAAATAAGGACACAATACGGTCACGAAGTAAGCGGGCCATAGGTTCGATAGACCGCTACGTAAACGTAGGACAAGTAAAAAATTGAAAGTCGCTAGTAAAAGGAGGATAAAAGAAGTCAAAATAGACTATCTAAAGGACAGGGCAAAGACTAGATCCAGTGAAGAATTAGGAGCCGTTGGAGTTTGCATCACGTCCAATGCAGGGTCCGGGGATCTCATCAGGGCGTTGAACACCGATAAAACGTGCCAAGAGTCACTGAGAGGTGGTGAAAATTTGTGCAGTGTAAATAAGCTACAAGATATATGTGTTTTAGTGTTAATATAATGTTTTAAAAAATAGTGATGTGTTTAAATTTAAGTGAAGGTCGATTGGACCTCAGTGAGGTGTCGCTCACAATAGAAAGTGCCATGGAAGAGTATTAATCATGTCGTTAGGTGGGTGAAATCTTTCCCAAGGATGGATCAGAAGACGGATCTCGATGGTGGGTCATGATTTTTCATTAAAATTGCAGATGTACGATGTACTGGCTCGATGGAATCGGTCGTAACTGGGGAGTTTAACGATCGAACTCATCGGGTAGTTGAATGCACTTATATAACTAAAAATGTTGAAATAATAATAATAAATAATTGCGAGAATGACCTCGCAGAATAATTATATGAAAGGGATCAGTAATGTAAAGTAAAAAAACCCAAGAAATGAAATAATAAATAATAAATGATTTGGAGGAAGGAACCGAAAATAATAGTTTAAATGGCTTGAAGTTTCGCCATAGTAAAAGCAGATAATGAAATAAATATGCATCATAATAAAATTGTTAAGATAAATAATGAAAAGGAAATATGTAAAATAGTTTGATCTTACAATTAAATGGCAAATAAGTCAGAAGTTGAGATGAAATATAATTGAAAATTCGTAGTGAAAATAATAAAAATAAATATTATCGAGTGGTTATGCACTAAAAATAAAGTGATAATGAAATTTGTAATAAGGAACACAAGTAATAAACGAAACGAAATCAATTAAAATGTCTTGACGCATTGTTGTCAAATGATCAATTTTATAAATCTTTAAAAGTAATTGGTGAATAAAAACACTCAAAGAAAATGTAATATCATCGGCTAGCGAGCCAGAATTATGAAAATTAAATGATAGGAAGGCCGAGGTCTTACCGTTATAAATGAAATATTAATTTGAGATATTAAATAAACCGCGAATAACCAAGCATGAAATCGTCGTTGCCAAAAGGGACGAATACTAAATAAATGAAGCTAAAAGCTAATAATTGTGCGTTAATCAGGATGAAAATTACTCGGGAGATGGAGAGCCACATCGAAATGTTGTGGGTGAAAGATTCCCCTTTCTGTATTGTTGTTGTATGTAAACGTCGTGTTGTATTGGGTAGGTAAAATTCCCATAAATTGTATTGCCATATTGAAGCGTTAAAATAATTACATTGTAAGCCCGATCAGGCTGTGTTAAAATAATATTGTAGACCAAAAATCGTCGAATGAAATATACATGTAAGACCATGAGAGCATTGTTATAGTTATTATAGGCCACAAATCGTCGAAATAACGCGTTGTAAATGAATACACATGTGAGACCAGGAGGCATTGTTATATCTAATTGTTGTAGGCAATAATCGTCGAATAAAATTTGCAAGTAAGTCCGTTAGCGGCGTTGTTATAAAATAGTATTGATAGAAGGCGTCATACAAATTGTTATTAAATTAGGCATCCTCTCCGGAATAAGTTATAAATATCCTGTAAAATCGAAATATAAGTAATGATAATAATAATAATAATAATAATAATAATAATAATAATCAAAAGCAGGAACAAATAGCTGTTTTAGAAGTGAAACGAAAGTCTTGGTGAAATCATATGGTGAGAGAGATAAACAAAGTGTAAGCGTGGTGGCTGGCCAGACACAATAAATCAAGTGAAGTATCACCATAGGGGCAAGGCAGCTGTGAGCGCCGACCTACCGTAATGTGTGGGTGAGACAGAAAGTTAATGGGTTCTGCGGTAAAGTGAAGGTCTGTCAAAAGACTAACAATAAAAAGGCCATTATGTAAAAGTTTTTATTAAAAGATGCAAGCTGAAATTAACTTACAAAATCACAATGCTGGGATGGAGACATTTCTCCAGAATGTAAGTTTGAAGCATTTACATGAATTTTTACGGGTTTTGTCGAACACTCCTATTGTAAGTAAAAGGATTCCTTCCTCAAAAGAATGAAATAATGGGTTGTGGAAAATACAGTTTAAAGATGAATAAAGATCCCACCAAAATAAATAAAACAGTGCATGGTACGCTGCAATGAAAGATCTTCTGATGCATGATAATGAAACTGGTAGAACAAGGGTTCGATTCCCAGACATGGCATGTTCTTGTACAGTATTTTAAATGTGTAAAATCTAAGGCTTTGGGGAGAAATACTAGTAAGGTCCAAAGGACTAAATAAACGATAGATAAATGAATATTATGTAACGTTAAAGAACCCCAGAAGGGTAAAGATTGAAATGAATATAAATGTCCAAAGCCTTGGAAAGTTGTATGACGTGAATGATAGGCGCGCTTGACGCCTTAGTAAAATATGCTACAAATAATTATAATTAGATATAAGCAAGAAAAAGTGGTTACAAAGTGATTACAAAGTGGTTGTAAAGTTCATAAAATAATGAAATGACATTATAGTGATCTTGATAAAATTTTGCAAAGTGATTTTTTAATGGCACTTGAAGAGACTATGCCAAGTGATTAATTTTTAGTTTTGAAAGGCACTTGAAGAGACTATGCCAAGTGATTGATTTCTTTTAACATATTTTGAGTGACACTTGAAGGATTATGCCAAGTGATTGATTTTTCTTACCTGTTTTTGAGTGAAAATATTTTTCTTTGATGAATTAAATTTTGTAATATTTAAAATGTTGTGTCTTTCCTTAATATCCTTGTGAACCTTGAGTATTCCATATCAGATGTTTAATCAGCGGTGGAGGAAACGCACCATACCCCGAAACCGCAAGAGCAAATGCCGAGTGCTGATTAATCATCATCCGTGTATATGGGCACAGTATGTGTGCAATTCGATTCCCCCTATCAATTCAAACACGGTACAACCGAAATGAACGAAATTTGGTACAGAGGTAACACTAGCAAGGACACCTCACAGTCATGTTATATATCGCCGCCATCTTGACGGAAACGGAATGGCGGCCACCCAAATATTAAAAGCTTAAATCAAATTACGACCAACCTAATCATTTGATCCCTACCAAATTTTTCAACAACATACCTTTCTATGGGAAGCATCTTTTGACTGAACTACAAGGTCATCAACCCAATAGTTTGCAGATAGCGGCCATCTAAGTGTGCAAATCCAAGCCCCATATCAATTCAAACGTGGTGAAGCTGAATTGAATGACATTTTTTACAGAGGTAGCACTAGCAAAGGGCACCTCATATTCATGTTTAATATCCGTATAGCACGTTGTATTTCAACAAGCTACTACAACCAACATCAATTATACTCCTTGAAAAGGAGTAATAACAATACCCATGCATTTAGGAGAAAGTAGGCTGTATGTTCTTTACTGAATATCTTGTCTTTCAATACAGTATTCAATTTCGAATCGAGTGAAACCAGTCGCTGCCCTGTGCGGTAAGAATTATGCCCTACAAAGTATTACTAATGTCGGAACAATATGTTTCTTGTTCGGGAGTTTATCCTCAAATAACTCTAAAACAGTTACCTAGATGGGAATCCAGCGCTGTCAGCATCTATCCTGAGTCTGCTATCACCGGCTTTTCCACAATCCCTCCAGGTAAATGCCGAGATAGTACCGTACGTGAAGTTTCCCTGACTCTAATACAGCTACACACATAATCAACTACACGGGAGTAGGAGGGGGAGACGGGTTCTGCCTCCCCCCACTACTACACCCAATGCGAGCCGATAACTCCCGAACGCGTGGTCGGAGATTCAAGAATGAGGTGTCGTTGGACTCGAGCTGACTGGGGCATTGCTATGGACCACTCGCTATATTTTTGAAAAAGAAAAGTTTTTTTGAAAATAGACGATAGTTAAAAAAAACAAACATGATAGAACTTTGGGCAATAGCTTAAACGAACTATATTTATGTCCTTTATATTTTATAATAAAACGTTTTAATTTTTAATATTTTTTTGAAAAAAGTTCAATTTTAAAATTTTTATATTTTGGAAACTAAAGAGTTTACAAAAATTTGTTTGATATAAATGATTGGCCCTGACCCCCTCTACCCGCAAAATAAATTTCAAGCCTCTAGGACTAAAACTGTGCAGTAGTGGGGTAAGACAGTTTCTACCCATAATCGCGCGTGTGCTTGAATACGTATGGCTATCTTGGAAAACGTTGGTGGTGGGGGAAGACTTGGGTCGAGTGAGGTGTCGTTTAGATGGTATTTTTCCGCTCTATTTGATGGTGAGGTTATTTTTTAAAATGGGTGAAATTTGGAAACGCAATTTGAGGTAAACGTGCGTTTTTAACATTTTGGTGATATTTAATGAGCTTGTAAGTCTAGAACGATGTGTTGTTTACGAACAGGGTGACGTCCTATTTGCTAAGAATGTGTGTTATACAGTATATATTTTTGTTTAATTTGAAAATTCTTGTATTTTGGATTGGCGCTATTTTGGAAACAGTGAATTTTGGAAAAAAAAAAGTTTGCTTGACATTAATGAAAGGTGGGTATGCCCTCTAGGAGGACAGCATGTATCAAGTGTGTAGGAGGGAAAAAAAACGATAGCCTACTTTCTCACGAATATTGGCGATAATTGGCGAACGGATGGTCGGATTTTAACAAATGAGGTGTCGTTGGACTCGAGCTGACGCCCTCTTTCCTATAGATCACGTATACTATATATTTTTTTAAAAAAAATGTGTATTTAAAAGTAGACTATAGTTTGAAAACCAAACTTGATAGAACGTTGTTCAATAGTTCAAACACATGGTCTATATGACCTTTATTTTTTATAATAAATCTTTTTTATATTTTGAGATTTTCTGAAAACACTGAAATATTAAATTTTTACTATTTTGGAAACTAACAAGTTTACAAATAACTTTGTTTGACATAAATGAAAGGTCTCCACCCGCTCTACCATGAAAATAAATGTCAAGTCTCTAGGACAAAAAACTGAGCATTAAAATACTTTTTAAAATAAAAGAGTGTTTGTAGACAGAGAGCCGGTAGCGCTTGACGTATGTTACAACGAGGCTATGACTGGCCATGGTGAATACAGGAAATGGCTATTTCGACGGGGCGATGTATGGCAAAACGAGGCTTTCCGATATTTTTTCCTATGACGAATGAATGAAGGCGAATATTTTGAAATGTAACAAGCATGCTTAGATTTTTTGCCCTTGAAAGGGATCTTTAACGTTTAAGCTAATGGTGATGAGCGAGATCTCTCTCTGACACAACAGACGGTTGTTGGATATGACCAAGTGATTCTTAGACGTTGGCGATCTCGGTGACCGTGCCCGGAAGAAATAAATTGCTATTTTGGTGGGATGGCGGGGGCAGCTTTTGACGGTTGGTTTTGTGACATTTCCTATGATGGATGGAGGCGAATATTTGAAAATGTGTTAAGTTTGCTAGGAATTTTTTAACCTCTGAAGGGGATCTTTAACATGCTAGTAAACGGTAATAAGCGAGACTGCTGTCTGGCACAGTAAATGGTTTTAGAATATGGAAACCTATTACATTTGCTCGACCATGTCATGTGCATGTACGCAAAGAGCCTAAACGGTAAGGTCATTGGCCTGAAATGTAATAAATTAATATTTAACTGGGTAAAGTCATGTGTTTTAGAAAGTATGTGGTTAACATGATCATGTATTGAGGATGGCCGCTTGCTAGTAATTATTATTATTATTACAGTAAAATGTTTAATAATAATAATAATAATAATAATAATAATATAAATAATAATAATAATAAGACACACACGTTTTGAATGCTACAGGACTGTGTTGCTTGCTCGCATTCAATACACGACCTGACCAGGCCTTGTCAGAGCGACTGCTGATAACACAAGAATATCTACGTGGGCAGGAAGTAAAGGGTCAGCTTACTTGGCTGGTAGAGGCTAGCAGGTCTGTCGTTTAAACAGACCTGGTTGAGGCTAGGAGGTCTGACGTTTAAACAGAGAGACCACCATTTTGATTCCTAGACACCCGTACTACCGATGTATAAGAGGCAGCCATTTTGGTTCCTTATTAAGGACATGAAACTAGTATAAGGTACACGAATCTTATTCAGATAGAGGAATGTGAAGAGGCGTGGGAACACGTGTGAGAGAGGCAACATTTCAAGGTCAAAACGCTGAGAAAATGCAACTCTCTCTGTTGTTAGGCTAACTGATAACGATTGCGTTAGTCATGTACTTGCCCTTTTAGCACACGGACGTATATAGTAGAGCTCTGAACTGAACTTTGGAAGAAAAATCCTTTTATTTTTTTGGTAAGTACCTATGAATGATTATTTTAATAATGTCATGCTAATGAACCTTAAATTTGTAGTTATTGATCAGGTAATTAATGATTTGTATTTATTTATTTATTTGTTTTCAGATAACCGGAATACCTTACATGTCAGAGATACAAGAAACCATTGCGCTCTTGGGCCCACTAGAAGGAAACAGTATCAAGCCAGTGCAAGTGAAGGTGAGATTATTTATTTAAACTAACTTGTTTCATTTTCTTGTTTGATATTATTTTATTTTATGAAATGCATGTATTAACCTGAATTTAGGTATTTATAGCGGTTTATTTTATTTATTTTTAGAAACTTGGAAAGAAAAGCCTTACCACTGTAGCAGTTGCTGAAAACCCAAGACGCAGTAGAGTGCAACCATTGTTTCCAGGCAGTGAACTATTGAAAACTCAGGTAAGTCTAACTTAAAAATGCTATTCCATTTTACCACTAATGAAAAACCATAGACAAAAAAATATTCATTACCTGTACATGACTTGTACAATGATTGCTTTCTTGATTAATGACTATGTATTGGCAACCGGTACAAGACCATATTGGTTGTTTACCGAGAATGTACAAGGCCATATTGGATTTAAAAAAGGAATTAATTTATGGGTGGTTCCTTATGGACTCAATAAATATCCACAGGTTTGAACAAGATAATCTGAACAAACTGACATGACATTCATTTTGTTTATATAGTGGTTAAAGGGGGATGTAAATGACTAAAGCTTTATAAAAAGAAAATAAGTGCATGGGTTACTGTTAGTGCCAATACACAGTTTATTTTTAATGGTGTTTTGATATATTAATATCAATTAACGTTAAAGTTTAATTACAAGTATTGATTGATTGATTGATTGAGTGATGAGTTATTTTGTTTGTTCTTAGGTGTGGTCATGCGCCATTAACGTAGTGAACAGACAGTGAACAAGCATACATTATGCTTTAAAGTACTCTGTGCTCTTGTGCAACGTTAATAACTTGCAATAAAAATAGTTTTATTATAACACATGGCGTTAGTACCAAATACAACAACTGAGCAAGTTGGTTTACCACGTGGGTTAAATTTAAAATCAGAACATGATCGTTGGTTAACATTTGAATCCTGGCCTGTAGGCTTTTTTTCAACACATAAACTTGCAAAAGCCTTTTTCTTACTTGAACCGAGAAGATGTGGTGCGCTGTGTGTTTTGTCGTATTGAACTTTCACACTGGGGAGAAGGGGATGATCCCTTTAGAGACCATTTGCGATGGTCTCCTTGTTGTCCTTACATGCTTGGAAAACAAGTGGGTAACATACCCGTGTATTAATTTTACCGAACCACAAGGCCATTGGCCGCTACTTACGTTGCTGAATCATAAATAATAATAATAATAAAAATAATAATAATAATAATGTATTACCAGCCAACAACGGTAGTGTCGATATATGTGGTCCATATGCCATAGACAGTGTTGAATTGGCATGTGCTTTTGAAAAATTGGGAGTTTGCAAGACTAAAGCACTAGCACACCAGAGTACAACTCTGTAGAAAAAGGTTTTGAATCTTATAAAAATGTTTGCCCATTAATATTAAAACACCTTGCCAAACAACTAAGTGAAGCTGGATTTTTTTATACTGGTGAAGGGGATAAAAAATATGTTTTATTGTGGATTTGCTTTAAAGGATTGGCAAATGACTGATGACCCTTTTGTGCAACACGCGCGTTGGTTACCTAACTATAAATACATGGTGTTGCTTAAAGGTCAGGAATTTGAGAACACTATTCGTAAAGAAAACGTGATTGCAGCTCAAGACATAAAAGTGTCTTTAGAGTTAGAACACGCGGGGCAAATACATGAGGCTGAAAAAAAGACTTGTCTCACGAACAGATACAAAAGTGTGGCCAACAATTATGTAAAATTTGTTATGAAGATGAACTAGGTGTTGTATTTTTGCCTTGTGGACACATGATAGCATGTGTCAAGTGTGCATTAGAACTTAACACTTGTGCTATATGCAGAAAAGTAGTATCTGCTACAGTTAGGGCATTTCTTGCATAACTAGTATAATTTATTAGCCATGCATAGTGCAAAATCCCTAATTGCACAATATTATTAATGCTGTTTTAGAGTGTAATAGATATGCTTTTCTTTTGTTTATAGACAACTACAATGAATTTTTTGAATGCTGTGGGTCAAGCATGTGGCTTAGAGACAAAGAAGCTCAGCGAATTGCCAACGCATATTCCATTCCGCATTATCAAGATTCGGAAATTGAAAACAGCATATGGTGATCGTGTACTTTGTGTATGTGAAAACTTTGAGACATTTCTGCCTACACGGTTTAATGATATGTCGGAGAGTGTTTTGGATGAAGTCAATAATGCTGTACAACATGTACACTTAATTTATGAAGGTTTTAAAAACAATAGGTTCATGGTTCGTTTTAATTCAATAAAGAAAACAAATGTCAAATAATAATGGAAGATATAAGTCATGACAATGGCTGAAAGAAAAATATGTGTATAGAATAATAATGTTTTAGTGTTTAGTATTGTCTTAAAAAATATTATCATGAAACAAAAAAAATGTTTATAAAGTTTGTAAATAAATGAAAATAATGGTACAATGTTGTTTTATTTTCTACAGAAGTCAGAATATTTAACATTGCAGAGTATACATGATTATGACAATAAAAAGCACATTTAATACAAGTCTTTGCCTTTACGATAGTGTGTTATAATTTTAAAAACAAAAATTGTTGTAGATCTTTTTTCTTCCACGGTGAACAATAGGCATGAAAACGTTATTGTCTTGCT
The DNA here is from genome assembly GCA_946902985.2 of Meconema thalassinum. Taxonomy (NCBI): domain Eukaryota; kingdom Metazoa; phylum Arthropoda; class Insecta; order Orthoptera; family Tettigoniidae; genus Meconema; species Meconema thalassinum. Next base: position 1,219,273,493 of record OX336388.2, read on the forward strand.
TCGGATCATTATCACTATCATAATCATAAGCAGCATGAACTATATCACTATTATTATAATCACCATAATTATCCTCAACATTACTAAAACCAGTTAAATATTCCTGTTCCTCTTCCTGTTCCTGTTCCTCGTCCTCTTCCTCTACAGTGTCCTCATGTACAGTCTGCGTGGATTTTGATAATGTTAAGGGTTTTTTGAACATTGAATTATTTTCAATAATAGTATTGTTTTGTAGCACTTGCTTTTTAGCATTTTTATGATTTTCTGTTGACAGCAACAATGTTTTATGTAGTATACTACATTGATGATCACTGACACTTAAAACCTCACTATTTTTACTTTTTAGCTCACTGCGACATTGTTTTGAACGTTGTTTAGAACAACGCCAAATAACAGTTCCATTTTTATTGGTTCGTTTCACAATATATGAATATCCTTTATAGAATGCATGAGGCTTACCATACCTAGTCACTGAAACTTCCATATCAACTGTCAAGCATAGACTAAGCTCTAGTAAAGACAACGTGGTAATAAGAACAATAGTTTAATGTGCGAGCATATATGGAAGCAAATGTGGGAGCAAAAAAAAAAAGTTGGGATTGAAAAGTGAAAGCAAAAGTGGGAGCAAATAAGGGAGCAAAAAAAAAGTAGGAGCAAGTATGGGAGCAAAAAGTGGGAGCAAATGTGATAGCAAAAGTGGGAGCAAATATGAGAGCAAGAAAAAAGTAGGAGCAAGTATGGGAGCAAAAAGTGGGAGCAAATGTGAAAGCAAAAGTGGGAGCAAAAAGTGAGAGAAAGAAGTGGGAGCAAAAAGTGTAAGCAAAAGTGGGTGAAAATATGAGAGCAAAAAAATATGGGGGCAAATATGGGAGCAAAAAGTGGGTAGCAAAAGTGGGAGCAAAAAGTGGGAGCAAAAAAGTGGGAGCAAAAAATGTAAACAAAAGTGGGAGCAAACAAGTGTGGGCAAATATGAGAGCAGAAAGTGGGAGCAAATGTGAAAGCAAAAGTGGGCGCACAAAATGAGAGCAAAAAGAGCGAGCAAAAGTGGGTGCACAAAGTGGGAGCAAAATGAGTGAGTAAAAAGTGGGGGCAAATGTGGTGTTTTACTAAAACAATCTCACCTAACCTAACCTAACTTTTCCTAACCTAACTTTATCCAACCTAACCTAATCTAACTTCACCTAACCTAACCCAACTTCACCTAACCTAACTTGACCTAACTTCACCTAACCTAGTTTGACCTAACTTCACCTAACCTAACTTCACCTAACCTAACCTTCCAACTCTCAGATCAAGAATTAAATTATGGGCATAGTCGAGTTGGAACCCAAAACCTCTGGGATAACATCCAAGTATACTAACCACTACACCGCGAGATGGGCAAATTATCATGCAACACAACACAAAAATAAAAGTTTTTCTGTAGTGTAACTCATTGGCTGACAACCATAGTTGAGAATTCAAACCCAAGACCTCAGGACTTTTGTTTTGAACATTATCAGAAATACTATTCCATTTACATTTTGCTGCTGCTTATAGTTATAGGAGTTGGCATTAATATGGGAGTAAAAGTGAGAGAAAAAAAGTGGGAGAAAAAGTGAGAGCAAATGTGAAAGCAAAACGTGGGAGCAAATATGAGAGCAAAATGTAGGAGCAACCATGGCTGGTTGTTGAGATTTTCAAATCAACTAATACACATGAATTACATTTTAGTAAAGAGACTTGGGTAATAATAACAGTTAAAAAAATATTCAAGTGGATTCTTTTTTTTTGAAGGTGGAATTTCCAAAGTACCGTCAACAATAATAATTACATGAACAGTGGGAAATCAAACCCAAGACCTCAGGACTTTTGTTTTCAACATTATCAGAAATATTATTCCATATACATTTTGCTGCTGCTCATAGTTATAAGAGTTGGCATTAATATGAGAGCAAAAGTGGGAGCAAAAGTGAAAAGCAAAAAGTGGGAGCAAGCATGGCTGGTTGTTGAGACTTTCATATCAACTAATACACATAATTAAATTTTAGTAAAGTGTCTTGGCTAATAATAATAATAATAATAATAGTAATAATAATAACAGTTTAAAAAATTCAAGGGGATTGATATTTTTCAAGGTGTAATTTCCCAAGTACTGTCAAGAATAATAATTACATAAACAGATTCCAAGAACTATAGAGTGCTTTTAAGGTTAATGATTGGCTAGGAGTGAGAAAGACCTAGCTAACCTAAGTTAACCTCTGCTCACTTAACCTAACCTTGTCACATGACATGTTTTACAAGTTTAGACTTGTTTTGAGACTGGCTATGATGTCACAGATGTATGGCGGTGGGAGCCTGGCAAAAAGGAAAATGTTTTTGTGTAATAAAAAGTCATGTCCAGCCTCCCACCGCCATTCATCTGTGACATCATAGCCAGTCTCAAAGCAAGTCTAAACTTGTAGAACATGTCATGTGACAAGGTTAGGTTAAGTGAGCTGAGGTTAACTTAGGTTAGCTAGCTCTATCTCACTCCTAGCCAATCATTAACCTGAAAAGCACTCTAGAGTTCTTGGATTCTGTTCATGTAATTATTATTCTTGACAGTACTTTGGAAATTACACCTTGGAATATATCAATCCCCTTGATTTTTTTAAAACTGTTATTATTACTATTATTATTATTATTATTAGCCAAGTCATTTTAATAAAATTTAATTTATGTGTATTAGTTGATATGAAAGTCTCAACAACCAGCCATGCTTGCTCCCACTTTTTGCTTTTCACTTTTGCTCCCAATTTTTCTCTCATACGAAGTACGTCCAGAAAGTAAGTTCCGTTTGGTAATAACATTAAATTGTGTACAGATACAGAAAAATTATTTATTGCACAAAATGCTACAACCCTCAAACTACTTTTCCACATAACTGCCGAAATGTTGCAGGCATTTGTCGTAGCGTGGCACGAGTTTTTGTATACCTTCTTCATAGACGTGTGCCGCCTGTGTCTTCAACTAGTTGTACGATCCGCTGCAGCGCAGTTCCGCATATGCGCGGTAGACGCTCTGTATCAAGGAGAAGAAACGTGCGCCATTTGGAGAGCGCTGTCAGTCACGTACGCGTCGTTGTGCATGTGTACTCGTACAATGTCGGTGTTGATTGAAAATCCCGCCGCTTGTGAAATCAGATCTGTGATTCGTTTTCTGAATGCTAGGAAAGTGAAACCAATTGAAATTTATCGGCGAATTTGCGAAGTGTATGGACAAAATGCGATGAGTGATTCAATGGTGAGAAGATGGGTCCGACAGTTCAATGAAGGACGTAGTGAAGTGCACGATGAAGAACGAAGTGGGCGTCCATCTTTGGTTACAGAAGAACTGATTCATGCGATTGATGACAAGATCCGGTAAAACCACAGGTTTACAATTAGTGCTCTCGCTATGGAATTTCCCCAAATCTCACGATCACTAATTCATGAAATTGTTACCGAAAAACTGAACTTTCGTAAACTTTGCCGACTTTGGGTACCAACGATTCTTACGGAGCAACACAAAACAAAACGGATGGGTAGTGCACTTCAGTTTTTGACCCGTTACAATGAAGGCGGCGAAGATTTTCTGGCAAAGATAGTCACAGGAGATGAAGCTTGGGTTTCTTACGACACCCCTGAAAGTAAGCGGCAATCAATGGAATGTAGGCACACTTCATCCCCAGCAAAGGTTAAGCCGAAACAAATCTTGACATATCGAAAAATGATGTGCACAGTGTTCTGGGACTGGAAAGGCATCTTACTCATTGATTTCTTACCGCGTGGTCAAACAATCAACGCAGATGCTTACCGCGAGACACTTAGGAAATTGCGCCGCGCAATACAGAATAAGCGCCGAGGGTTGCTATCAAAAGGTGTTGTTTTTCTTCACGACAACGCACGACCACACACTGCAAATGTGACGAAAAACCTACTACAGGGATTTGGCTGGGACTTGTTTGACCACCCTCCATACAGCCCTGACCTCGCTCCTAGCGACTTTCATCTGTTCACACATCCCAAGTCTTTCCTTGGTGGTCAACACTTCAACAATGACGACGAGCTGAAAGATGATGTTTCCACAAAAGACACAGGCGGCAAACTTCTATAAAGGAGGTATCCAAAAACTTGTGCCACGCTATGACAAATGCCTGCAAAAGTTCGGCAGTTATGTGGAAAAGTAGTTTAAGAGGTGTAGAATGTTGTGCAATAAATAATTTTTCTGTATCTGTACACAATTTAATTTTATTACCAAACGGAACTTACTTTCTGGACGTGCCTCGTATTAATGACAACTCTTATAACTATGAGCAGCAGCAAAATGTAAATGGAATAATATTTCTGATAATGTTGAAAACAAAAGTCCTGAGGTCTTGGGTTTGATTTCCCACTGTTCATGTAATTATTATTGTTACGGTAGTTTGGAAATTCCACCTTCAAAAAAAATCCACTTGAATATTTTGTTAACTGTTATTATTACCCAAGTCTCTTTACTAAAATTTAATTTATGTGTATTATTTGATTTGAAAGTCTCAACAACCAGCCATTGTTGCTCCTACTTTTTGCTCTCATATTTGCTCCCACGTTTTGCTTTCACATTTGCTCTCACTTTTGCTCCCACTTTTTTTTCTCTCACCTTTACTCCCATATCAATGCCAACTCTTATAACTATAAGCAGCAGCAACATATAAATGGAATAGTATTTCTGATAATGTTCAAAACAAAAGTTCTGAGGTCTTGGGTATGAATTCTCAACTATAGTTGTCAGCCAATGAGTTACACTACAGAAAACTTTTATTTTTGTGTTGTGTTGCATGATAATAGGCCCATCTCGCGGTGTAGTGGCTAGTATACTTGGATGTTATCCCAGAGGTTTTGGGTTCGAGCTCGACTATGCCCAGAGTTTAATTCTTGATCTGAGAGTTGGAAGGTTAGGTTATGTGAAGTTAGGTTAGGTGAAGTTAGGTCAAGTTAGGTTAGGTGAAGATAGGTCAAGTTAGGTTAGGTGAAGTTGGGTTAAGTTAGGTTAGGTTAGGTTGGATAAAGTTTGGTTAGGAAAAGTTAGGTTAGGTTAGGTTAGGTTAGATGAGATTGTTTTAGTAAAACACCACATTTGCCCCCTCTTTTTACTCACACATTTTGCTCCCACTTTGTGCACCCACTTTTGCTCGCACTTTTTGCTCTCACTTTTTGCTCCCGCTTTTGCTTTTACATTTGCTCCCACTTTTTGCTCCCATATTTGCTCCCACTTTTTTTTGCTCTCATATTTTCTCCCACTTGTGCTTACACTTTTTGCTTCCACTTTTTTCTCTCACTTTTTGCTCCCACTTTTGCTTTCACATTTGCTCCCACTTTTTGCTCCCATACTTGCTCCTACTTTTTTCTTGTTCTCATATTTGCTCCCACTTATGCTTTCACATTTGCTCCCACTTTTTGCTCCCATACTTGCTCCTACTTTTTTTTGCTCTCATATTTGCTCCCACTTTTGCTTACACTTTTTGCTCCCAACATTTTTTTTTGTCCCACATTTGCATCCATACATGCTCGCACATTAAACTATTGTTCTTATGAGCAAGTTGTCTTGACTAGAGCATAGTCTATGCTTGACAGATGATATGGAAGTATCAGTGACTAGGTATGGTAAGCCTCATGCATTCTATAATGGATATTCATATATTGTAAAACGAACCAATAAAAATGGAACTGTTATTTGGCATTGTTCTAAACAACGTTCAAAACAATGTCGCAGTGAGCTAAAAAGTAAAAATAGTGAGGTTTTAAGTGTCAGTGATCATCAATGTAGTGTACTACATGAAACATTGTTGCTGTCAACAGAAAATCATAAAAATGCTAAAAAGCAAGTGCTACAAAACAATACTACTATTGAAAATAATTCAATGTTCAAAAAACCCTTAACATTATCAAAAGCCATGCAGACTGTACTTGAGGACACTGTAGAGGGAGAGGAAGAGGAACGGGAACAGGAAGAGGAACAGGAATATTTAACTGGTTTTAGTAATGTTGAGGATAATTATGGTGATTATAATAATAGTGATATAGATCATGCTGCTTATGATTATGATAGTAATAATGATAGGGAAACAAGACAATAACGTTTTCATTCCTATTATTCACCGCGGAAGAAAAAAGATCTACAACAAACTTTGTTTTTAAAACTATAACACACTATCGTAAAGGCAAAGACTTGCATTAAGTGTGCTTTTTATTGTCATAATCATGTATACTCTGCAATGTTAAATATTCTGACTTCTGTAGAAAATAAAACAACATTGTACCATTATTTTCATTTATTTACAAACTTTATATACATTTTTTTGTTTCATGATAATTTTTTTAAGACAATACTAAACACTAAAACATTATTATTCTATACACATATTTTTCTTTCAGCCATTGTCATGACTTATATCTTCCATTATTATTTGACATTTGTTTTCTTTTTTGAATTAAAACGAACCATGCACCTATTGTATTTAAAACCTTCATAAATTAAGTGTACACGTTGTACAGCATTATTGACTTCATCAAAAACACTCTCCGACATATCATTAAACCGTGTAGGCAGAAATGTCTCAAAGTTTTCACATACACAAAGTACACGATCACCATATGCTGTTTTCAATTTCCGAATCTTGATAATGCGGAATGGAATATGCGTTGGCAATTCGCTGAGCTTCTTTGTCTCTAAGCCACATTGTAGTAGCCTATAAACAAAAGAAGAGCATATCTATTACACTCTAAAACAGCTTTAGTAATATTGTTCAATTAGGGATTTTGCACTATGCATGGCTAATAAATTATACTAGTTATGCAAGAAATGCCCTAACTGTAGCAGATTCTACTTTTCTGCATATAGCACAAGTGTTAAGTTCTAATGCACACTTGACACATGCTATCATGTGTCCACAAGGCAAAAATACAACACCTAGTTCATCTTCATAACAAATTTTACATAATTGTTGGCCACACTTTTGTATCTGTTCGTGAGACAAGTCTTTTTTTCAGCCTCATGTATTTGCCCCGCGTGTTCTAACTCTAAAGACACGTTTATGTCTTGTGCTGCAATCTCGTTTTCTTTACGAATAGTGTTCTCAAATTCATGACCTTTAAGCAACACCATGTATTTACAGTTAGGTAACCAACGCGCGTGTTGCACTAAAGGGTCATCAGTCATTTGCCAATCCTTTAAAGCAAATCCACAATAAAAACATATTGTTTTATCCCCTTCACTAGTATAAAAAAAATCCAGCTTCACTTATATGTTTGGTAAGGTGTTTGAATATTAATGTCCAACATTTTTATAAGATTCTAAACGTTTTTCAACAGAGCTGTACTCTGGTGTGCTAGTGCTTTAGTCTTGGAAACTCCCAATTTTTCAAAAGCACATGCCAATTCAACACTGTCCATGGCATATGGACCACATATATCGACACTACCGTAGTTGGCTGGTAATACATCATTATTATTATTATTATTATTATTATTATCTGTGATTCAGCAACGTAAGTAGCGGCCAATGGCCTTGTGGTTCGGTAAAATTAATACACGGGTATGTTAGCCACTTGTTTTCCAAGCATGTAGGGACAACAAGGAGACCATCGCAAATGGTCTCTAAAGGGATCATCCCCTTCTTCCCAGTGTGAAAGTTCAATACGACAAAACACACAGCGCACCACATCTTCTCGGTTCGAGTAAAAAAAACGGCTTTTGCAAGTTTATGTGTTGACAAAAAGCCTTCAGGCCAGGATTCAAATGTTAACCAACGATCATATTCTGATTTTAAATTTAACCCACGTGGTAAACCAACTTGCTCAGTTGTTGTATTTGGTACTAACGTCATGTGTTATAATAAAACGTTTTTTATTGCAAGTTATTAACGTTGCACAAGAGCACAGAGTACTTTAAAGCATAATATATGCTTGTTCATTGTCTGTTCACTACGTTAATGGCGCATGACCACACCTAAAAACAAACAAAATAACTCATCACTCAATCAATCAATCAATCAATACTTGTAATTAAACTTTAACGTTAATTGACATTAATGTATCAAAACACCATTAAAAATAAACTGGATGTTGGCACTAACAGTAACCCATGCACTTATTTTCTTTTTATAAAGCTTTAGTCATTTACATCCCCCTTTAACCAATATATAAACAAAAATGAATGTCATGTCAGTTTGTTCAGATTATCTTGTTCAACCCTGTGGATATTTGTTGAGTCCATAGGGAACCATCCCGTATTTTTTTAAATCCAATATGGCCTTGTACATTCTCGGTAAACAACCAATATGGTCTTGTACCGGTTGCCAATACATAGTCATTAATCACGAAGGCAATCATTGTACAATCATGTACAGGTAATGAATATTTTTTGTCAATGGTTTTTCATTAGTGGTAAAATGGAATAGCATTTTTAAGTTAGACTTACCTGAGTTTTCAATAGTTCACTGCCTGGAAACAATGGTTGCACTCTACTGCGTCTTGGGTTTTCAGCAACTGCTACAGTGGTAAGGCTTTTCTTTCCAAGTTTCTAAAAATAAATAAAATAAACCGCTATAAATACCTAAATTCAGGTTAATACATGCATTTCATAAAATAAAATAATATCAAACAAAAAATGAAACTAGTTAGTTTAAAATAATCTCACCTTCACTTGCACTGGCTTGTTACTGTTTCCTTCTAGTGGGCCCAAAATTGCAATGGTTTCTTGTATCTCTGACATGTAAGGTATTCCGGTTATCTGCAAACAAATAAATAAATAAAAATCATTAATTACCTGATCAATAACTACAAATTTAAGGTTCATTAACATGACATTCATAGGTACTTACCAAAACAATAAAAGGATTTTTCTTCCAAAGTTCAGTCCAGAGCTCTACTGTATACGTCCGTGTGCTAAAATGGCAAGTACCTGACGAACGCAATCGTTATCAGTTAATCCTAGCAACAGAGTTGCATTTTCTCAGCGTTTTGACCTTGAAATGTTGTCTCTCTCACACGTGTTCCCACGCCTCTTCACATTCCTCAATCTGAATAAGATTCGTGTACCTTATACTAGTTTCATGTTTTTTATAAGGAACCAAAATGGCTGCCTCTTATACATCGGTTGTACGGGTTTCTAGAAATCAAAATGGCGGTCTCTCTGTTTTAACTCCAGACCTCCTAGCCTCTACCAGGTCTGTTTAAACGACAGACCTGCTAGCCTCTATCAGCCAAGTAAGCTGACCCTTTACTACCTGCCCACGTAGACATTCTTGTGTTATCAGCAGTCGCTCTGACAAGCCTGGCCAGGTCGTGTATTGAATGCGAGTAAGCAACACAGATCTGTAGCATTCAAAACGTGTGTCTCTTATTATTATTATTATTATTATTATTATTATTAAACATAGTTTCGAAGGACTTAAAGAGATTGTTACTATGGTGTATCAAAAGAGTAAACAATATGGCCTTGACCTCAACATTAAGAAAACAAAATATATGATAATATCGCGAAAACCAGCATTGTCACAAGTCCTTTTAGTCGATGGACATCAGATTGAGCGAGTCAAGAGTTTGGTTTATTTAGGACAGAATATTAATGAGAATTGGGATCCTTCGGTTGAAATAAGATGCCGTATAGAGAAGGCTAGATCCATCTTTATGACAATGAAACAACTACTATGCTGTCGAGATCTCAGTATGACGCTTAAGAAAAGAATTGTGAAGTGTTATGTTGTCTCCACCCTTCTTTATGGTGTTGAAGCTTGGACCTTGTCCGTAGCTACAGAAAAGAAGATTCGAGCTTTTGAAATGTGGATATACCGGCGGATTCTTAAAATTTCGTGGACAGAACATGTGAGTAATGCCGAGGTTCTTCAGCGTGTGAGCAGCCAACCTGAGCTGTTAAACACAATTAAGAAGAGGAAATTGGAATACTTGGGACACATGATGAGGAATCCAAAATACCGTCTGCTCCAAGTTATACTTCAGGGTAAAATTGAAGGACGGCGTGGACCAGGAAGGAGACGAATAACTTGGATGGATAATTTAAAAACGTGGTTTGGGCTGTCTTCCACGGAACTCTTCAGGATTGCACATGATAAGAAGGTGTTAGCCATGGTGGTAGCCAACGTCCGTATCGGATAAGGTAGAAGAAGAAGAAGATTAAACATTTTACTGTAATAATAATAATAATAATAATTACTATCAAGCGGCCATCCGCAATACATGATCATGTTAACCACATACTTTCACCCTAAAACACATGACTTTACCCAGTTCATTATTTAGTTTATAACATTTCAGGCCAATGACCTTACCGTTTTGGCTCTTTGCGTACATGCACATGACTTGGTTGAGCAAATGTTATAGGTTTCCATATTCTAAAACCATTTACTGTGCAAGACAGCAGTCTCGCTTATTACCGTTTACTAGCATGTTAAAGATCCCCTTCAGGGGTAAAAACATTCCTAGCACACTTAACACATTTTCAAATATTCGCCTCCATCCATCATAGGAAATGTCACAAAACCAACCGTCAAAAGCAGCCCCCGCCATCCCACCGAGATCGCCAACGTCTAAGAATCACTTGGTCATATCTTACAACCGTCTGTTGTGTCAGAGAGCGATCTCGCTTTTCACCGTTAACTAAAACGTTAAAGATCCCCTTCAGGGGTAAAAAATCTTAGCATGCTTGTCACATTTCAAAATATTCGCCTTCATTCATTCGTCATAGGAAAAAAATATCGAAAAACGACCCGTCGTTTTGCCATACATCGCCCCGTCGAAATAGCCATTTCCTGTATTCACCATGGCCAGTCATAGACTCGTTGTAACATACATCAAGCGCTACCGGCTCTCTTTCTACAAACACTCTTTCATTAATTTTTTTTAAATGCACAGTCTTTTTTGTCCTAGAGACTTGACATTTATTTTCATGGTAGAGCGGGTGGAGGCCTTCCATTTATGTCAAACAAACTTATTTGTAAACTTGTTAGTTTCCAAATTAGTAAAAATTTAAAATTTCAATGTTTAAAAAATTCTCTAAAAATAAAAAAGTTTTATTATAAAAAAATAAAGGTCATACAGACCATTTGTTTGAACTATTGAACAACATTCTATCAAGTTTGGTTTTCAAAATATAGTCTACTTTTAAAACAAAAATTTTCAAAAAAATATAATACGGGATCTATAGGAAAGAGGGCGTCAGCTCGAGTCCAACGACTCCTCATTTGTTAAAATCCGACCATACGTTCGCCAATTATCGCCAATGCTCGTGAGAAAGTAGGCTATCATTTTTTCCCCTCCTACACACTTGAAACATGCTATCCACCTAGAGGGCATACCCACCTTTCATTAACTTCAAACAAACTTTTTTCCAAAATTCACCGTTTCCAAAATAGCGCCAATCCAAAAAACAAGAATTAAAAAAAAAAAAAGATTACACACATTCTTAGCAAAGAGGACGTCACCCTGTTCGTAAACAACACATTGTTCTAGACTTACAAGCTCATTAAATATCACCAAAATGTTAAAAACGCACGTTCACCTCAAATTGTGTTTCCAAATTTCACCCATTTTAAAAAATAACCTCACCATCAAATAGAGCGGAAAAATACCATCTAAACGACACCTCACTCGACCCTAGTCCTCCCCCACCACCAACGTTTTCCATGATAGCCATACGTATTGAAGCACACGCGCGATTATGGGTAGAATATGTCTTACCTCACTACTGCACAGTTTTAGTCCTAGAGGCTTGAAATTTATTTTGCGGGTAGATGGGGCCAGGGCCAATCATTTATGTCAAACAATTTTTTTGTATACTGTTTAGTTTCCAAAATATAAAAAATTCAAAATTGAACTTTTTTCAAAACAAATGTAAAATATTAAAACGTTTTTTATAAAAAAAATAAAGGACATAAAGATAGTTCGTTTAAGCTATTGCCCAACGTTCTATCATGTTTGGGTTTTTAACTATCGTCTATTTTCAAAAACAAAAATTTTCTAATTTTTTTTTTCAAAAATATAACGAGTGGTCCATAGCAAAGCCCCCGTCAGCTCGAGTCCAACGACACCTCATTCGTGAATCTCCGACCACGGGTTCGGGAGTTATCGGCTCGCATTGGGTGTAGTAGTGGGGGGAGGCAGAACCCATCACTCCCCACTACTCACGGGACTGATTTATTTATTTATTTATTTATTTATTTATTTATTTATTTATTTATTTATTTATCGTATGGCTTTTAGTGCCGGGAGTGTCCGAGGACATGTTCGGTTCGCCTGAGTCTGTAGCTGCTTCCAGCGGACACCCTATAGGGTGAGCTACAAGTTCCGTTCAATTTCAAGTAGTTCCAACTTTCACCACCAGATATCAATGATACCTAGTGGTGAACGTTGGAACTTTGATAGAGCGTTCTGACGAAATCTAACCTAACAAGTTTTGCTTTACGCAAGTTTAGTCTGTGAAAGGATCTTTTACATGCCATAAATCTATGACATGGGACCGCCGGCTTTACTTCCCCTTCGAAGGAAGGCATACTGAATGATTTTTAACGCTCTTAAAAAATCCGACGACTTCGGCCGGCTTTGAACCCGCTATCTCGGGCACAGCAGTTCAGCATGCTGCCGACTACGCCACCGAAGCCGCTGCGGGACTGATGATGATAATAATAATAATAATAATAATAATAACGTTATTGGTTTTGCGTCCCTTTTAACTACTGTGGATTTTAGAGACGCCGGGGTGCCGGAATTTTGCTCCGAAGGGGATCTTTAACGTGTCAGTAAATCTAATGACACGGCTCCCTCAAGTTCGCGCACCTTCAAATGCCAACTGGCTGCACCAGAATTCAATCCTGCAACCTTGGGCACAGCAAGCGAGAACGTTACCGCTGAGCCACGCAGCCAGCCAAAGGGACTGATGACCAAGATGTCCCAAGCCCCTACAATGTGTTATTATCAACAAGAATGTTTGTGGAAGTAAGAAATGAATCTGTACAAACACATTGTGTCAACGTTACATATTGTGACATTACTACAGTATAATTTATTGCACAGATATTGTTCCACGACTAGGCACTGTCTTCCTCTTGTCACAAATATTACAGTTCGGCGAGTTACTGTCAGCGTGTTCATCATTTTCCTTGCGCAAGAGACCATCCTTTTCAAAACAATTCCCAAACTAATGCTATCGATTCCATTCTCCCGATTTTAATACTGAAAAATGCATTGGGATCAGGAAATAAATCTCCGTTTACGAATTACCAGTTTTTTTAAATATTTTATGCAGAGATATAAAAAACTGTTAGTAACTTTTTTGTTCTTCTTATTTTGGAAAATGCATCGAATTAATATCAATTCAATTGCAGTCTAGTATACATAGTGGTTTTCAGATCGCAAAAACGAGCTTTCGTTCAAGAGAAAACTGAAAAAAGAAATTGTCTCACTTTGGTGCGGCTACGTGGTGTCAGAATTACAAACTAAACAAGATGTTCAGTAAAGAACATATAGCCTACTTTCTCCTAAATGTATGAGTATAGTTATAACTCGTTGTTATTATCAAAGAGTATAATAGAACTATTCTTTGTTGAAGACCTTAGAAACGATTTACCTCTACCAAACGCCACAACCTAGATAAAAACTGCTACCATCATTGAAGAAAGAAAGATAAGAAGTATCTAAAGAATGTTATGGATCTGGAGACATAATCGACCGGACTGGCTGCGTGGCTCAGCGGTAACGTTCTCGCTTGCTGGACCGTATGTTTCAGGTTCGTATCCTGGCGCAGTCAGCTGGCATTTGAGGGTGCACAAATGCGAGGGAGCCGAGTTAGTAGATTTACTGGCACGTTAAAGATCCCCTTCGGGACAAAATTCTGGCACCCCGGCGTCTCTAAAAGCAACAGTAGTTAAAAGGGACGTAAAACCAATAACATTATTATTATTATTATTATTATTATTATTATTATTATTATTATTACATAATCGGCCTGATGCGGGCAACATCCAACTTTGAGTTGAGGCATGTCTTTACACGTCTGGCTGCGTATGACTTTCACAACCCTAATTGAATTAACAAATCTTTCCATGACCCTACAGAGACGTGTGTATACCAACTATGTGGATATTTTCGATTGCTATTTGGCTGAAATAGAAGTATTAATTAATATCCTGAACTAGCACCAACGGTAGAGTTCAGATACTATGTGAAATCGTTTTGTTCTTTACTTCAATTAACATTTTCAAATAACGCACAATAGGCTGTTACAAACCCTTTAAAATAGAAAGTAAAAATGTATCGTAGTATCATCTTGTCATTCTTCAAATTCGATGCGCATGGAATGCAAATGGTATAGTAATCAATGGAGCCCCACGTAGACTAGTCGTGATATCTAGTAGTGAAATATCTAACAATATAATCCTAACAGAGCGAGTGCATTCTAGCGGCCAGAAGAAGAAACTTTTCAATAAAATCTGGTCGGCGTGCAGTTACCTTTTTGGCAGCTAGATGTCTCGAGTAAATCTGCTGGCGAATTATGTTTTAATTAAATATATATTTTACACCATAATATGCACAATATAACGCTTAATTTTAAAACATCTGAGTCATTACAAAACAATAAACATATAAAATTTCAAGCAAAAAAACTAGCTCTGATCGGGTTTGAACCATAGGCATTTGAGCGATAGGCTAACGCTCTACCACTGAGCTAATTGTGTCAACGAATATCGTTCTATATAAAATGACTTACATAGAACTTGTTAGCAAATAGTGATTTATACTAAACGATTTCATCACTGGAGTATATTATTTATATATAAAGCATTTCATACAAAGATTATTTATTTTATATCAGTACGCTATATTGCATGCAATACTCAAATTAGTGAAATATAAGTCAGGCACAAGATATCCGCTGCCATCTTGTCTTATTACTAAATCAGCTCAGCTTTTTAAAATCACGTCTGCACTATAGTATTACAAAATAAACTTTTAATTTCGAACGTGCCTCTTCCTTTAGAACAGTTAAAACGATTCTCGGCTCGATAATCGGAACTGGTGGGTCCCATGATATGGATTATAAAGTTTGCATAATTCGCACGGCCGCCATCCTGAAATGGTATGGCGGACGACCTTGTAGTTTGGTCACAAGACGCATCCTATACGAAGGTATGTTGTTACCAAATTTGGTAGAGATCGGATGATTTGTTTAGTCGTTATTTGATTTTACGTTTTGAACGTTTGAGTGGCCGCCATTCAGTTTTAGTAAAGATGGCGGCGATATAAAACATGACACTGAGGTGTCCTTTGCTAGTGCTACCTTTGTACCAAATTTCGTTCAATTCGCATTCACCGTGTTCGAATTGATAGGGGGGGACAGACATTCAGAGTACACACACTCACACACACACACACACACACACACACACACAGAGACTCACACACACACATACACACACACAGACAGACACACTTTTTTCGCCCTGTGTTGATCTCATAAGTCTACTTAAATTTTTTGCAAAAATCGAAAGTAGGCTAAAAACGGGACATTTAGCCTTAAGGTTACGCCCACTTTGGTTGCAGTGCTTGGCTTCACTCAAACGAGCTCAGGGCATCTCCTCTTATCCTTTCCTCCATGGGTCAAAGCACGGACAACAACAACACACGATAGTTTTAGACCTTTTTAGACGGGTTCAGTGCTGTCAACTTTTGATAATAGATGATACCAACTTATAAAACTCCCCAAACAATGGCCCAGTTTTTACTAAACATTGCACGATAGAGGTAGGCACGATCTTAGCAGAGTTGGAAAGTAGGCTGTGTAGATCTTGACGGAACATCTAGTTGTACTGTATATTAGATTTAATGCCAAACCAAGACCGACTACAATATCTCAGACCGTAACATCAAAACAAAGACGGTGGCAATCGTGGGGGAAAGGTTGTTGAGTTTGGCGGGCATGGCGCTATCGAAATAGGGGCAAATTCGATGACAAGCATTCGCATAATTGATTAAATTCCACCAGAAATTACAGGATTTTATGTAATAAGGCACAAATTCAATATAAAACCCTGATTTACTTCCTTACAAGCAACGCGAACCGACAGTAGCTAAAAATACAGCCACAAATGAAGCAGAGATAAGACAAATACTGGTATATAAATGGAGCTTCAAGAATGCAAATAGAAATTGTTGTTGTTGTTGCTTATATTAGGGGCTACGACATCGTGGTCTTATAACCCCATGTATTTGCGTGTGGAATTTGTGTGATAACCTGTGTTATTGTTATGGCTGAACTAGTGTGCTTGAACATTGGGGATTGGATTGTCGTATTACGGTCTGATATATTGTAGTCGGTCTTGGCCAAACAATCTTCCACCTTTATAGACATTTATTGTGAACATTAGTCATTAATACAGAATTTACTCGTATACCGTATACGTAAAATCACTACGTTCAGTGCGGAAGTCACTGGATCCCTTTATTGTTAGAGGAATATTTGTTTGAATAGCTTCAGGTATTTTCAAAAGGCTCAAAACACCCATTTAAAGAATAAAAAAGTATAATAACTTATCAGTATAATACAATTAAATTAATAATTTAAAAAAACTCCCGCTGGAATAGCAACACCCAATCTTGACACTGTTTTTCACAGTTATCTTGAAAAGCTTGACGATCAAAACTGGTCATCCAAGTGTATTTATTAATCCTATGTTTTTTTTTTCAGGATTAGGCAATAACCCATCACAATTGGGTACAATCGTGTTGACCGACTGAAAAAACTTTAAACTTCGTTTACTAAGGCAACATTGAAAATGCCTTCAAGCACCATAATAATCAATCGATATGTACGGTAATAGCATTAGTCGCTTCCACTTTCAGTTAATATGACTGCCAGTTACGGAACTGGGGGTAAGTTACTTGTCGGTCTGCAGGGAAGAGAGAATTGTTTAATTTTTCAATAACTATGCATTTTAAAATTCCGCACTGCGAAGTCAGCTGCCACTTACGGAACTAGGGGTAAGTTACTTGTCTGTCTGCAGAGAAGATAGAATGGTTTAAATCGTCAATAACTATGCATTTTGATATTCCTTTTCGGTTAAAGTAAAACTGAGAATATAGTACGCCGCTGAATATTACGGTCATAAAAAAAGTAAAAAGTAAAAATAATGTCAGTGGTGAGCATAGCAGTTTACAACCATTTAGAGTAAGGAACGCATTTTCTTCTTTTAATATCCTGTATTCATTTCCTCGGAGAAAATCTACAGTTGCCGTATATTCTTTATCAAGTGTTTTTTTTTTGCCTTAAGAGTTATAATTAAACAAGGTTTATAAATACCTGCTTCCCAAGGCGTTTTCAGTATACTTCTTGAATACAGATGCAAAGCGTTTCGATAATCACCGCTCTGAAATGCCTTATTCCCTTCTTCTTTCAACTTTCTGGCAATTTCCACATTCTTTCCGCAGGAAGAAAGTTGAAAATTTAAATCACGTGCCACTTCTAAATTATATACATATTTGAAACGTTCTTCATCACCTTTTAATGATGAGAACTCTTTCAGCTGATCGTTGCTGAAAGAACTAGCTACTTTGCAATGGTGGGCTTTAAAGAATCCCTCACTAGAAGTTGTATTTTCTAACATGATTTTCTACAATATCAGCACACGTGTCTTTAACACCATTCTACACCGTCTACAAACGACAGCTTGCTGTGAAGGAAGCACCGTAGCTAAATATAACCTGTTCTATTTTAACGAGCCCCGCAGTCTGGAAGACAGCTGATTCTCTAAGTACTCGTACGTACCGGTATCGAGAATTATAAACATAAAGATTATAAGGGCATTGACTGCAAATATATGAACCATAAGTGATTTCCTCTAGTTGTGATGATTATTGCCCACCACCTCACAGGGCAGAGGCGTATCCACAATTTTTGATTTTTCAGCGGGGGACCATAAATTTACAATTTCATCACCCGAATTGAATTTTCAAATCCCAGAATGAAATGATAATACATAACTATTTTATGTTGTTGTTGTTGTTGTTGTTGATTGATTTAGGGGTACAATAATGATGTTATAGATTTTAAGTCCCTTTTAACTACCGTGGCTTTCAGAGACGCCGGGGAATCGGAATTTTGTCTCGAATGGAGTTCTGTAACGTGCCAGTAATCTACTGACACGGTTCCACTGAATTTGTATACCCTCAAATGACAACTGACTGCGCCAGGATTCGATCCTGCAACCTTGGGAGCAGCAGGCGAGAACGATTCCGTGCGCCACGTAGCCAGTCTTTGATTTAGGGGTTTTTAATCCTGTATACTTGGGTGTGTGTTGAATATGTATGTTAACCTGTGCAGTGGCGTAACTATGGTTTGCTTCTGGAGGGAAAGCTGAATAGAAATTGCAATGGGGGAGGGGGGGGGAGGGGGGAGGGGGGGGGAGGGATGAGGGCTCGCACATAATGAGACATAATCAATGAAAGTAAATATACGATCCCGAAATTTCAAAACCTCCTATGCACATTTTTTCGTAGTTGATATCATTAGTATTTGATGCGTTGTATTTGCAGTTACCAATGTGCAAATGCCACAAAATGAACAATTTTGTTGATATTAAATTATAGAGTCCAGTTTTCTTCACGAAATCATCTGGCCCTTTCTATTCCCCGACATTGTGTAAGTATTAATAAACTACAGTTACCAACTCAAACAGCAATAAAACTAAACACAATGTTATCCATTTTTCAAAACGACACTCCCACTCGGATTCTAACAGAATGAAAACTGACCAGTGGTGTATTTTTGGAAAGGTATGAGGAAAGATAGTGCTACACACATCTCACTGCCCCTCTGGCTAACTGAACAGCTGATCATTTTGCTCATGCAATAAGTTATGGTAACGCAAAATAATTTACACGAGTGAAAATAAACACAAATTAGTAAGTATAAACTTACATAAACCAATCATCTGTCCTCAAGCCGAAGGTTGGTATAGCCGAATCAAAATTAAAATCTTCAACAATTTTCATATTTTTATTATTTGGCTTTGGCTGACACCCCCCTTAGTTACGCCACTGAATCAGTATCATTGTGATGGTTGAACAAGTTTGTGCATTTGTAATTAAGACTAGGGTTTGGGTAGGAGCCGGCCGTGGCCTTGGGGGTAGGAACATTCTCGGCATTTGCCCCGAGAACTATAGAAATGGGGAAACCACCGTAAACCACTTCTACGATAGCCGAGGTGGGAATCAAACCCGCCTCTTATCAGTTCTGCCTCACGAGGCTGAGTGTACCCCGTTCCAGCCCCCAAGCCATGTTTACATTTCGTGGCAGAGTCGGGATTCGAGCCTGGACCTCCGGGGTGACAGTCAACAACGCTAGCCACTACACCACAAGATTGTCTAATTAATACCAATACGTGAAATCAATACTGTTTGCCGTACGTCATTTTTTTTTAAATATGCTACATAATGTGGAACATAAATTATGGTGTTTGAAGCTATTATCAGTGTTGCTTTAGTAAACGAAAGTTAAAGCAAATGTTGTTAATTTGTATTTTCATAAACCTGAACAGTATATTATGCCAGAATATATGTGTTTGTAACCATATTTGGGCCTAGGACAGGAGTAGTTGCCCCGGAACTACGAGTACGTGAAATAGGTCACACGGAGAGTGAACATTTGGGGGAAACGCACTCAGGATAGCTGCTGCCAGCACCAAGATTCGACCTTCTGATCTCTGTACGCTCATATAACCATTGCAGCCGTGGAGTATGCCTATACTCTGTATTTCAAAAGCAAGAACGTGAAATAGGCCTATATGGCGGGAGCTTGTAACAGCTGAGCTGCATTGATGAATTTTTAACCAACTGATTCGAGTAATAGGCTTACCCAGGACATTCAATCCGCACGATTAGCCCACGAGTAAAATATTTTATATCCATCAGTGGCACCCGGTAATAAGGTGCTGTGTTGCACAACGAGCATTTGTTTCTTCTTTCGCTTTTTTTTTCGCTATCATTTTATCCTCCAGGATCGGTTTTTCCCAGGGACTAAGCGAGGGATCCCACCTCTACCGCCACTGAGGGCAGTGTCCTGGAGCTTGAGACTATGGATCGGGGATTCAACTGGGGTGTGTGACCAGCACGACGCCCAGGCGGCCTCACCTGCAAAGCGAACAGGGGCCTGAAGAAGAGATGGGAAAAGTGGGAGGGTTTGGCAAGGAAGTGGGAAGGAGGTGGCCGTGGCCTTACTGTACCCGTATCCACATGGTCTTACCTATTGATATCCGATGGAAAAACTGGATCGTAGAATCTGGAAGAACCCGGCTGAAATAACTCCCAAAATTCTACCAACAAGGATCAACCTGGGATAAGGACATCTCAATATAAAAGAATGCGATAAGAAAATGCCAGTGGTAAAATAACAAAATGAAAAACTAGCTCAAAGTAAATTCGAAAACTCTTAAAATTAATCTCGGTCGTTAGACTAAGCATTGGCAGAAGTTGCCCACCGGTTTTCCTAGCACATTCTGTTTCTAATATAAATCACCAAATCATTATAGAATTAAAATTAGATAACCAGTTTATTAGCTGAAAACGATGAATCGTGGATCTACATCCACTAAACAAAAATGTACATTATTTTCCACTGTAACATATCACAAAGTAAGTATGTAAATCGCCTTAAACTTGGCTGAAATATACTGCATTTAATTGCAGTATTAAGTAATGTTCAAAACGTGAACGTTCTATGCATGAGTAATTATAACACAAGTTATTTTACACAAATACCCTAAAAGATTATTATAATAAATTATTTACAAAGATATACTGAACCCTTAATATAATTATCATGATATTAGTGTTCATATTTTGCTCATCGTGGAGTTGTAAGTTGGAATTATTTAAAGGCACTGCTGGAAAATGTATGTTGAAATAAGATTCTACCTGGGGGAAGCAAGGTGCGCCTCATATCCTGCCAGAACAATGAAGGTAGGGTTGTATTGGAATGCAGCCAGAGCAGCAGAAATAACCTGAACACCGTTAGAACGGAGGTCAAGAGCCGAGTTTGGCGTGAAGAACATATGAATCACCTTGAAAATGTCTTTGTAAGCGAGGGAGAAGTTGAAAAATGCCAGTGAACTATAGAAAAAATATGCTGTCGTCTACGCCTACTGGGGCGGAGCCTTGAAATATAGCGCGAAGTTGTGAATTTCACCCACAAATGAGAAGAGGGCACGCGGACTTGTTCGCGCCCTTTTGAAAGCACGCTGTCACCTGGATTTATGGAGGGAACTCGATTAATTCTCCGATCAAAATAAGATCCGCATGCAAGAGGAGTACGGTTCGCACCAAGGCGAGTTCTTTGATACAAGTTACATGTCTGTGCGACGTCTGTTTAAAAATATAGATATTTATCTAGTACCACCCCCACTTTCGGGCTGATAATGTATAAATACGGAGTGAAGAGTTCACTCAACGTTCATTCTGACTGTTCTTTTTTTGAAGGCACACTTTGAAAGCGCAAGCTACGCACATTTCCTCTGTTAAAATCTACGTTATTTTTGAAGATGTTCCATGTCTATGGACTTAGCGAATTTTCGTGTCAACTGAGGGTAAAAGACTTAGACTTTGAACTTAATCATTGCTGATAGGAGATGTATTCTAATTCTTCTCGTGTGTATATTATTTTATGTGTTTTGCTTGTGAAGATTTATTGAGATAGCACCCTGCTATAAATTTAGGGCCAGTCGACGGTTTTGTATTGCTTAATAGGACTCGTAGATGGATATAGCAATCTAGAAGGGATAATAGTGTGAGGAATATATTTTAAACTGATAAACATTTCATTCAAGCAGCGTCAACAATAGAAAACGTGGTGTCCACATCTGAAGGAAGTCCATGCTGGAATCAACTACGATGACGATGGTTGCTTGTTGAGCATCACGGAGGGGTCATTACGGGATGCATCAGTTCTGAAGGAAGCCATTAGGATGAGTACCAAATGATCTATTTCATTATGTAGCCTAGCTTTAATTATCGGGAATCCTTGTATATAGTTTTGTATTTTTGTAGTATATTTTTTCTTGTGTGTGTTTTTGTTTTAACCGGCTACTATTTTTAAATGTGGAACTCATCGTGGTTATTCTGTTGTATATTTTATGTAAGATTTGTGCGGGAGAGTAGGTTAAATTGTACTCGCGTGTACAGTGTGCGTATTTTGGCAAATACAACACGTGAATGAACTGAATAGTTGATGACAAGTGAAGCTTTGGTTAGCTAACGTAATTATAGCATTGGGGGGAAAATATGAATTTTATTAGTGAAGGTTTCGGATTACACAGGCTGTAATGTTATGCGATATTGCATATTTTATAGGAAGAAGCCGTATGCTTCTGTAGTAATTATTTTGAAATTTTGGAGCACATTTTTATTACTGTGTTGTTGGAACACATTTCTGTGAGGTATTGTCTGCGATCTGATGCATTTTTATGATGGAGGAGTGTTGAACCATGGCAAGGTATTATTTACTGCACGGGGTGTGACATGGATCATCTTCGAAATCAGAGCGCTCATGGGAGTGGCTACTGATAATTATTCTACAGTCCTAAATTGCAGGATGCAATGTTGGGGACGAATCTGCGAGTTATGTGTTTTATTTCAGTTGGTGTATGCTGAATTTCTTCAGTTCTCAAAGCTGTGGCCTGAGCAGGCCCGACGAGAGGGGGGGGGGGTCAGGCAGGGCTGGTGCCCCGGGGCCCGACCCTCACAGGGGGCCCGGCGTCCTAGGAGGATGAGCCCGATCGGGCATTGATTTATTATTGCCTTTATGTGACTGGAATTGACCACTGGCAATCATTTAGTGAATGCAATGAACTGTCTGTGAACAATATTACAAGGATTGAGAAACTTCGTATGTCAAGTGGACAATGGTTTCCTCTACAAAGCGTTTGTGGGAAGAACAACTGTCTCAAAGTGGTCAACTTAGGCGATGGGGCTTCGCTATGTATTGTTCTCAGAATATACCTGAAGACAGAGAGAGCATTCCATTATTATACAATTTAGCTTATTCGGCTGATGCACCAATCATTCAAATGGCTTTCTCCCTTCACTTATTTCGCCAAGACCACGAGAGCCTGGGCTGCCCTGGTGTGTTAGGTCACCTAGCTCAAGAGTTCAAGTTTGGTGCGTCACATCCTCGAGCTTAGATATTTACAAGTGATAGTGTCTGAAATGAATATATTGTCTAACTAGACGTATCCTATGCCGTGCAGGCAGGTACATTTTAAAGTAGCGTTCAACCAGAAATTCACTTTATAGTTGATTCAAGGGGAAGAACAGCGAGGTCATCGTTCCTTAGTAATTCACTTTCGCACTATGTGAAAAATAATCATTGCTGGCTAAATATCTTGCGAAAGGGTGGGTTGATTCCGTTGTCAAACGTAGATAGAAGAAATGAATGCGAAATTGTTCATCTGCTCGTATACGGAATTGAGAAAACAATGCTAACATTTGATTAATCTGTATGCTTAGGTGGAATATAATTATTATTATAACTGGTTCATTCAATATGATCAACAATCCTAAGTACTTGGGCTGGTGCGCAAATCATTTCCGATTAAGGGATTTATTGAAAACCTATATTACTATTGGTACTAGAGTTGAGAAATGTGTCCAAAGACTGAAACTAAGGTAACATTCAAGTATTTTGCTGGACTGGGTGTTAAATTAACCAGGAGGAAAATGACAATTAAGCTAGGTCACTGAATCACTCAACTTTGTTTTCCAATTCATCTCATGGGACGTCAGTGGTAAGGACAGGTGACTTACCGTAGCTGTTCCGCCTTATAAAACAACAAGAATTAACGTCAGTGGTATGCATGGCGATGGAGAAATTAATATATTGCATGTAGGCAACCGCGCAGACTTTTCTAAGACCAAATATTGAACTCTGATTAATTTAGAAGAAAATTAAGATGAATTATTGTCGAATATTAATATAAATACCATTTTGTTTTGAGCTGGTGCAGTGACTGTTATTATTATTGGACATGTCTACGTCGTTTGTTCCACAGGGCAGCATCGATCTGCAAAGCACTAGTAGGTGAGCAGGGAGGGTTCTGCTTCAAATACCGTTATTTATGCAAATGAGGGGGGCGTGGCAAGGTCAATGACCTTGAGGTAGGTCATGATCAATGACCTTGAGGTAGGTCATTGACCCCCAAGGTCGCCTGGACCCCGGAAGGTAAACAAACCTTGGAGGGTCCAGGAACCGGTTTGAGGGGGTGTGGGTGGAGGGGTGGGGGAGGGGAAGGGGGAGGTAAGGGTGGGGAGGGGGGGGAGGGGGAGGGAAGGGTGGGGTGGGGGATGAGGGGAAGGATGGAAGAGGATCTGCACGAGACCCTCCTCGACCCAGTCTCTCTGTTGGACTGAGCGCCTTCTCTGTTATGGTCTCATGCTATATAGCTTTGCTTTGTACTTGATGAGATCCGAGTGTTGCCGAAGGTTTCCGAATCTTTGTCGGTGAATGAATCGTCAGATTTGAACGGTCAACTAGTGTGTGTGTGTGACGTCATAGCAGATTATGTGATGTGGGGTAGGTCATGGTTGGAAGTGTTCTTAATGGGAAAACATGAATGGAGATGGATGGTGGTGTTTGTTGAAACCTTACGTGGTAGGTTGGTTAGGTGTGAATGGGTCTGAGAGATAAACAAAATGGGGTTGAAAGCGCTCAATGGTAAACAAACATCAATGGTATCTGGAGTAGTGAATGGGATTGAGAGAGAGAGGGGGAATGAACTGGTTGTTGAATGTGCTCAATGGTAAACAAACGTCAATGAATCTGGAGTAGTATTTCCTGTAAATGGTAGGGTGGGTGAGGATACAAAACGCATAGCATGTTGGGTCGGCCAGCTCGACATGAAATAAAAACAAGAAGGCGTACACCAGATCTGATTTATTAATCCATGAATTATATGTGGCATTAAAACCTAGCCACTTAACAAAAAGTTTATTGCCACGTTTTTGTACAATTTTTTCAACAAGATAATGCTTGGGATATTGCGTCCTTTGCAGTTCCTCCATGTAGAATCCTCCTTGGATTGGCTGCTTGTTGAGGTCATCAAGTAAATAAACAACTGGATTAGAAAGTTTTACCTTTCGAATACGAAATACTTCTGTGCTCCAGTTTGGTGTGTATCCTTTGGCGAAGATTGTTTTATGTTTACTGATGCGCACATATTCACCAATACGTAATCGATGACGTCGCGGATCTGCCGTTTTGATTTTGTGATGAATGCGATCCAATTGCGCAATGTTCTTGGTTACAAGGCGTGGTTTCATTCTGATAGTTCTATGTTTAGTGTTGTTGTAACGTGTCACCAGGTCGCGTACAAGTTCAAGCCAGCGATAGGATCCTCTTGCCGTAAATTGTTCCCACATGCGCGTCTTGAGTGTGCGGTTGAAACGTTCTACAACACTTGCCTTTAGATTGCTAAAAGTGGAATAGTGATGGATGTCAAGTGATTTGAGATAAGCGGAAAAAGTCTTGTTGAAAAATTCTTTGCCTTGATCTGTTTGAAGCAAACGAGGTTGTCGTCTTGACCGCTGAATGATGGTCTTGAATGCAGCGGTGACCAGTTGTGCAGATTTATTCCGAACAGGTTCAACAAAGGCCATTTTGGAATAAACGTCGATGACGGTGAGCAGATAGTTGACTCCGTTGTTAGCTTTGGCATAGGGAATCATTTCAACCAGATCAGCTTGCCAAAGATCGTCAACGCCCCGTGTGATGACATGACGACGATGGTAGAGACGACGAGCTGGTCTATGCAACTCGCGAGCAATGGCAGCCTTAACAGGCGAGGTGTATGAACACGTTGACTCATTAGACAATAATGCCAGCATGACGAAGCTCCTCTTCTATTTCTAAAACTTCCGCCTCGTGTCCGGTATGACCGGCCTGTTCTGATGCACGCAACAGTTGCAGACGTTTAACCAACTTATTTGGATTGTTCCAATAGGCGAAATCGATGAAAGGTTTCAAAGTATTAAATGTGATACCGGACGCTGAATTTGCACGGCGAACACTTGCATAGGTGGGAAACAATTTTGATATGATGGTTTTATATTTGAAACCCTTATTAGCATTTACTGCTTCAGAATGTTTATAATTACGTCTAAAACCATTTGTAGCCATCAAGATGTTTTTATACTTTTCAAGATCTTCTTTATCATAGTCCTCGGTAGAAGGTGTACGTGAAAATAAAAGTTCTAAAAGACCTGGCGTCAATTTGTAACGAACTGTTTTAACAATCAAAACATTGTCACTTATCTTGATTGGTGAATCGCCAATTCGAAATCTATTGTTTTCATAGCGAACACCATAGGTAGTATCAGTTTTCTTAGTAAAAAGATCTTCAAGGAAGGGAGTAACCAACGCACCATAATTTTGTAGTAAAATGGATTTTAACCGCACATATTGTTCGGGCGTATTTAATATTTCTTTAAGAGTAGGCTTCTTTTCTTTGGGTCTAGTGGGTGTTTCAGCAATTATTGATGTTTTCAAAAAACTGGGGCAGCGGTGATTCTTTGGAGCTAGAAGACGGAAGCAATGGAGAAAAAACATCGTCAGGTTCTTCATCATTTTCTTCCTCCTCTTCAATTGTTTGTGTTTCTTTTGAGCGTGTAATAGGCTTTGATGTTCCTTTCAACACAGCTTCCAGAGGTGACTTCAAATGTTTTTCGACAAACAGTTCACTGTCGGCATGTGCACGTTTTAGATAGCGAAACTTTTTTCGAATGCTATTTCGTGCACGGATTATGTGCTTTTTTAATTTACTCCCTGTTGTCGCCATGACATCTGAACAAATGATGTTCAGAAAAGCAATGCAGCTACTTAAATACGAATGAAATGATCAAATCCCATGCGGTAGCGTCCATTGTTGATGTTGCTCTGCTTATCAATAACAAGACAACTGTGGCGATGAGCGTTCCAACACATGGCACACAACTGTGTAAAGGCTTGAAAGGTCATGTCTGGATTCACGTGATCATCGTAGACGTGATGCATGTTGCGCTCATCCTGTCGGAAGAGAACAATCACGTTGGCATTGTCACGAATTAACTGTTTTGGTATTCGCGAATAGGTTTGAACGAGATAAAAACAATCAATATATTTATGACGTCCCATGCTAAAGTAAGCCTGAATAATACCCTGTCGTTCTGTGGCCACATCGTCAAAAATCATAAGCGAATGGGGGCGAACATTGTCTGGAGAAATGACATCTTCGTGTGCTGCGAATGTGAAGTAGCCCATGTTGCGCAGACCTGACATGACCTGTTCCAAGAACACATACAGCGGTTGATACAGCGATTTGGCAAAGATATAGATATTTTGAAAGCGCACTCCGTTTAAGGAGGTGATGAGGGTAAGCAGAAGATTGGTTTTTCCACATCCTGACGGGCCGGCGATGAGACAGCGAATGGAGGATGGGAAGAGTGATCCATGACGTTGTTCGGACGATGTTGAGAAGAGGTTTGAAACCAAGTCTCCCACCGGAAGTGAATGTTGTTGCTTAATAATCTGCATATCAACTAAATGTGAAAGGGGAAGAGCTGGTCTCTATATACATGAGGCAAGCGGGTGTTTCAGTTCCAGTGTAACCATGGACGCCTTTGGAAGAACTCTTAAAACAAATGAACGATTTGCTTTGACAAACGATCCAAAACATGATACAGATCCGGCAACTAAACGATATGTTGATGCTAATGTATTGCCACGCACAACAGATGGCAATTACAACTTTAATGGAAAGCGATTGACCAATATAACAGAACCCGTATTACCCTCAGACGCATGTTCAAAAAAGTATGTAGATTATTTCCGCTTACGACGTATCAAAGGAGATTATGAGGCTCAGAATAAACGTATTACGGGCGTTGCAGATCCTGTGAACGATCAAGATGTGTGCACCAAAGCCTATATGTTAACCAATGCTGTGGTGTTAACAGAAGCAAAGGACTATGACGTACACCAACGTCGAATCACTCAGCTGGCTCTTCCAACAAACAACACGGACGCTGCTAGAAAGGACTATGTAGATAACAAGGTGAAACAGGTGCTCAGTATTGTGCCCACCCTAACTGCAAAGGGCTATACAGCAAATAATGCACGCCTTGTGCATGTGGCCGATCCTGAAGATGATCAAGATGTTTGTACAAAACGGTTTTTAAACTCTGAAATGGAAAAGGTGTGGGAAATTAAGGAGAACGCTCTACAGATGAAGCGAAGACGAATAGCCGAAGTTGCTGATCCTGTGCAACCTCACGACGTGACGACCAAACGATTTTTGGAACAACGGTTATCGCTTTTTATTAAATCAATACCCTCTATATTTCTGCTTCACATTGTAAACCAACAACCGGTAAAAGATCCCAATAACCTCGCCTACATACTACGTTCGGGGTATGACAATTACCGTTTAATGTATGATGGTGCCATTCGTGTAATTGAGTATGCACCAGATTTGAAACATTTAGAGGTACGATTAAACGGTAGTGTTCAACCACTTATTGATCAACCGGTGAAAGCCGGAGACAAATTATTCTTTCATTTGAAACTCTCGTCTGAAGAAAAAGAGGCGGGGAAAACGATGAACGATTTTCCTCTATATATAGAACTTGAATATACAGCCACCATTGAATAAATAATTATAGGTTCCCTTCCTGAGGAGTGTTAGTTGTGTTCAATACTTTGCGGTGTGAGGTTGTCTTGTTCTTTGGTCGCGATGGTGAAACAGAGATATGTGGTGAAGAAGAAGAAGAAGTTGTCAAGAAAGGGAGGCTTTAAAGCTATTCTTCATGCGGCACGTCAAGCTTCGCGCGGAGAAACAAATAGTGAGTTGGCTATTAAGAAAGCACTCCGAGCAGCACGATTGCATGCGAATCCCAAAAGTAAACTACGTTTTAGAAAACGTGCCCGAGTTATTCCTGTGCCGAAACGTGGTGGATTTTTACCTGCACTGTTTGCTGGACTAGCAGCCCTGGGTTCACTTCTTGGAGGAGCAAGTGCGGTAGCACGAACGGTGAAAGCTGTTGAGGAGGCGAAGCAACAGTTGAAGGAAAGTGAAAGGCATAATAAAACTATGGAGGCCATAGCACTGCGCGGTAAAGGTGTGAACATGAAGCTAGCACCCTACAAGAAAGGACTCGGCATTTACATGTCGCCAAAAAACGGTTAATCGATGCACTGCCACGACGAGCCATGACGCATGAGGAAGTTATAAGATATGCAAAATAGCTAAAGATCTCCCACTTTCGAGGTGTGTTTATGCGCAACCAACTACCGTCTCGACCACGGAGCCATGAAAGTGCAGTTGTTAATTTGGATGACAGTCATGGACCGGGAACGCATTATGTGGCCTACATAAAGCATGGGCGAACCGTGTGGTACTTTGACAGTTTTGGAAACCTTCCTCCTTCGACAGAGCTTGTTCGCTATTTTGGAAGCAGTGCAACAATACACTATAATGTGAAACGAGTGCAAAATTTTAACACGCAACAGTGCGGTCGTCTATGTTTGACTTTTCTATATAAGACCGAGCACGGCGGGTGACGTGGTCATTATGACAACAGAAAGTAGAACGTTTACAGTGCACGGACAAGGTGCGGAAGTAACTGTTGACTTTTATCCTCCTATTGAATTGGGACGACGACCCTACGTGCTGAGACTTGTTTCGTTTGAAGGCTATAATAGAATCTGCAACATAATTGAAGACGTCAATGATAAGTTCTACTACGATGACTATGTGTTAACTCTACCGTCTGGCAGCTACACCGTAGATGATATTCACGATCACATCTACACAACTCTCACCAAGGAATTTAGTCTAAAAGCATTTCTTGACGGGACACGCAAGTTTGAACTCATAGCCAACAACGTGACACATCGATGCAGTATTCTTTCTTCTTTTAGGATTGATTTTAAATCTCAACCAGATTCGATTGGGCCATTGTTAGGCTATTCACCACAAGTGTTAGTACCGAACGTGATACACAAGTCTGACCAACCGGTGAAAATAATTGAAGATCATCACGTATCTGTCACGTGTAATATTATTACAGACGTCTACACCAATCAAGATCCCTCGCATTCGCTTTATGATTTTATTGTTACTTCACCTGGTGGTTACATCATCCGCGAAAACCCGTCGGTGGTGCTCTATCATCCTGTGAGTGTGACCAACATCAGGAATATTACCTTAAGACTGGTGAATAGAAACCAACGTCTCATTCGGTTTGACCCTCATACACCTGTGACCTACAAACTGTATCTGAAGCCAGCATGAAACAAGTGTATAAAGCGGCAACGCTGTCAAGAACAGGTGTTAGTTGTGCTCAACACGTGTACAGGTTAACACGTGTCAACAAGCAGATCCTACAACAACTTGGTTACACCTTACGTCATGAATTCGATTCTAGACGTGACAAACCCTGTCGAAGTACAGGAGGGTATTGTAAGAATTGAACACCATTCCTACCAACCGTATGCTCAGGGACTAAATAATAATGATGAGATTCGCATTACTATTAACCAACAAGATATCTACACGCTTCCACATGAAAGTTACATCCAGATTGAAGGGCAACTCACCAAATTGGATGGTACCATTCCAACAACGTCAAAGTTGGCCAACAATGCTTTGGCCTTTTTGTTTTCTGAGGTTCGCTACGTGATCAACGGTATTGAAGTGGATACTACTCGAAATGTTGGCATAACAAGTGTCATGAAACTTTATCCCTCGTATGGAAGCGAAGAGAGTAAAGCTTTTTGTATGGCTGGTTGGTGTCCCAACTCAACCAACGACTGGATGATTAACGATGATGGTACATTTACTGGACATTTACCTCTAAAATTAATACTAGGCTTTGCAGAGGATCATAAGCGCATTGTTGTGAACGCAAGACAGGATCTGATTCTTGTACGAGACAGGAGTGATTATAATGCGCTAAAGGGAGCTGATACAGCGCCAATAGATACAAAAATTCTACTGCAACGAATTCTATGGAAAGTACCGCACGTTACTCTATCAGATCAGAAAAAATTGAGTCTGCTCAAGATTGTGGAGAAGGATACAGCTTTACCCATTCAATTTAGAAGCTGGGAGCTGCATGAATACCCGGTATTACCACTCTCCGATACACATACTTGGTCTATAAAAACCTCACGGTATACAGAGCGTCCCCTCTATGACCTGGTTGGATTTCAAACAGATCGCAAATATCAACAGAATAAAGATGCATCAAAATTTGACCACATCCAATTACGAAATATACGACTCTTTTTGAACGGTGTTACCTTTCCCTATGAGGGAATGGATTTAAACTTTAACAAGAACAAATATGGTAAGCTTTATGACATGTTTGTAAACTATCAGTCATCCTATTATCAGAAAGAGGCATGTCCGCTATTATCACCACAAGACTTCAAGTCCAAGGCGCCTCTGGTGGTGATGGACTGTTCGTATTTAGAGGAGTCGATGAAGGAAACAACTATTGATATTAGACTAGAATTTGAAACATCTACAGTTATTCCAGAAAAAACAACAGCCTATTGCCTTATTGTTCACGAGGCGCAAGTGTTTTATCAACCGCTGTCCAACATGGTGACCAGAGTATAAATAGCATGTCTTCCTCCATTGCCCTTCACAGTCATGGAAAGCTACGATGAAGTCACAACCCCCTCTGCGAGGCGGGTCTGCAAATGTGAAAGTGATTCACCAAGTTCAGATGAAGATTCAAGGTTTACCATTTATCGCGCCCTAGTGAGTGAAGCTATAACTGCCTATCACAAGAATCATACTGTGCTTAGAATGCCGCCGCATCTGGTTCACTATTTACCGGATGGATTCATGTCTACGTTTGGTATTCATGACAGGGGGTACAACAACAAGCCCATCACCAATCAAACAAATAATGTGGACGATGGTGTTGCCAAAGCTTCATCTTGTCATGTTGGAGAGCGGGTAGATTGCATGGACTGCAAATGCGATCGTTGCTCAACAAGTCGAGACGCTGATGCAGCATTTGAGATTTATCGCACCCTGGTGAGTTTAGCAATACGCGCCTACCATAAAGCGCAATTTCTTCGTGAAATGCCGCAGCATCTGATTGCCTATTTACCAGCTGGATTTCTGACCGCGTACGGTGCACACGACATTGATCTTAATTGGGATAAGCTACCATTACACCTCCGTATGTCGGCGGATGTTGCAGCCTGCCGTCCCTGTCGTAGACACTTTATGCATCGAGAAGATTCTCATTGTGATTGGGATGGTCCAAATCCTATGATAAAAAATTGTAAGCGATGTACTGATAACTTTATGAATAAAATTGTGTAATTGATTTTTGTGTGTACATTATTTTCTCGCTCCTATCCAATCAGTTAGTTGTTAAGAAGCAGCGGTAGTGGAAGGTGTGATATCCGTCGCCATGCCGAAAACATTGATTGTCGACGTGCAGGGTTTCAAGGTGAACGGAAACAAGTTTGTATTTAAAGAAGTTGGAATTATTGACTGCACAACCATGTGGGCACCAAGAGTAACCAGTTTTATCTTTGAACCACCGTTTCCATTGCATTTGCAGTCAGACGAGGACAGAAGACAAACAGAGTGGTTGCAACGCAATTTGGGACTAGTCTGGAAAGAAGGTGACATTCCTTACCATCATCTATCATTTGTTCTGAAAGCTCACTTGTTTGGCGCTGACCTTGTCTTTGTAAACGGAAGCGAAAAAAAGGAATGGTTGCGTCAGTTTGTTAATTCAACTTGTCAACTTGTTGACCTTCATGATCTGGGATGTCCTGCACTGTACAACCTGTCCGTGCCTGATGAACCTCTACAAAATAAAACACTTCAAAATGTTTGGAAGCTTTTTGATTGGCTAGCTCGCAAAGCATGTCAAAACTTGCATGTTGAGTGTAAAGCGCTGTAACGTCGGCTACAGTGTGAGACATACCAGCGATCAGTGCGGATGTGTAGAATTATGGCTGCAATTGAAGGTTTGGACGCCAACCCCACAGAGCGAGCTATTGTCAAGTTTTTCGCCTGCAAAAAGAAGCTAGACAGTTTCACAGACGAGGAATTGAACGCTTTGCCCAAGGCGTTCCTTTTTTATGTTGCTTCAAACGCGGTGAAAAATATTTGGCACAGTGTACCTAGTGAGTGGACCAGAGATCCTGGTCTGCGCGAACTGCAACCATGCACTGACTTTAATCATCACCAGCAAGTGTCTATCACTAAAATGCCCTCCATTAAACAGTGTGGAACGTGTCAGCTCATCAAATTGTACCACGGGCATACAAATATACCGTCCTGTAAAGACTTTGCTTCGTCATTTCATGGGTGCGATGAAGAAGAGGAAGAAGAGACAGCAGCGGCAGTATCGCCAGCACCAAAAAGTAAGACAACGCTTGAAAAAGATATGCCAGACCTTTGCTGGTCATGGTCTAGTTAACAAGGCCATTGATCTACTTCCCATTGAACTGCATATTCCTGGCTATCAATTTTGTGGACCTGGAACTAAACTAAGCCAACGTCTAGCACAAGGGAATTCTGGAATCAACATTTTGGATGCAGCGTGTAGAGATCATGACATTGCTTACAACAACAAGAATATAGAAGTACGTCGAGTTGCAGACCGCATTCTTCTAAGAAGAGCCATGCAGCGTGTGATGTCATCTACTGCTTCTATTGGTGAGAAGATTGCAGCCTTGATTGTAGCAGGAGCGATGAAGTCAAAGCTAATGATTGGTGGTGGATTAGTGAGGAAAAGGACAAAGTAATAAACATGAATCAAATATTGTTAAGTATTTATTTGAGAGTCAGTCCACCAGTTCATAGTATACACAAAATATGGTTTAGTTTTCTTCTTGTAAAAAACATACAATTTTAATAAAAAGAATTGAAAATGAAAGTGTGTTCTTTTTTACTAGGTGTGGAAATGTCCAAAAGGCAAGCTATTTACACCATCCCACAGACGTTTGTCGTCATATGTTGTCAGCGATGTTTTATTTTGATTTACTGTAAAAATATTATGGTTCTTTGAAAGAATGCGTGTTTGCTGGTATAAGCGAGAGGTGTTTGCGTAGAGTACACAACGATATTCCTCAACATTGAGGAATTGTGTGACGCTACGAAGAACACCCTTCGCTTTGCATTGATCTTTATTCTTTTGTGTTGAAAATGCGTACATTTTCGGCGCCAAAGCCACAAATTCTGTCATAACATCACCGGCGCACTCATCCTTAAATATACCTAATTTTTTTAATTCATGGGAATTATGCCAAACATATTGTTAACCTCATAGTTTGAGGTATCAAAGTAATTTGGATGTTCTCTCATCACTGAGTAAACATCTATCTTATTGGTTTGATAAATAAGACTGTCTGTATCCATATACAGTAATTTTACATCTCCAAACTTTTGTTTGGCAAACTCATAATGAAATTGATACATTACAAATTTTGAAAAGTCAAGTATTACCATTCCCAAGTAAATTGGTTTGTTATACATGATTTCTGTCTTTGACAATTCAATAGTTACTAAATCAGTTTCAATAACTCGTACGGAATGGAAATTAGGCATAGCTATATATTTTCGTGCGCCATATCGACCGTCACAGTGGTTTACCAAATGAATAGTTCTATGCTTTCGAATATTTTCCATTGATTTACCGTAGCACGCATTGTTCATTAATTTATAAAAAATTGATTCAAATGTGGTCTTGGCGTGCTGTCGATGATGAGTATTCAATTGCATGTACGGTTGTAACCATGGTTTTTGGTCAAAGCAAATAATGCGGTGAATGGATTGCAGTTTCAAACCATGTTTCAAACATTGCATTAAATTTTCAATGTGTATGACGTACCGATTTTTTGAATTTAACGTTGCCAGCAACTTTTTATTGTTGGAACGTGAACTGGGAGGTTGTAATTTTTCAACACAAAATGGTAGATCAGAATGATCATTGTGTATCTCACAGGGATATAATAAGTCAACCTCTAGAACGTAGCCATACGTGTCATTGCTCAACACATCTTTTAAATTAAAATTTGAAACTTCATCTGAAGTCAGCCATCGAAAATTTTGATATGGAAGAGGTTTTTCCATAGCATATCCGTATAAATTGTTACAATCTAGGTAGGTGAGGTATGTTGTAGGTTGGTTTGGTTTGTATGTATCCATATATGGATTATTTGCTTTGGCGTGCTTTTGCACAAGCGAAACAAGACCACCACGTATTCCACGTTCAAAAAAGAGTAACATGTCGATGTCTGTTAATAGTTCCAGTTCTATGTCAGTCACCTTCAACATACAGTCCCAACTATATCCGGCAAGGGTATAGTAATGGGCTGGATCTAGATTGTAGATTTCAAGACACAGTTTGCGAAAGTGTTCAAACACGTCTGTCAAAAGTTGTGTATCAATTTTGAGGTATAAATCAGCATACTCGCCCAAAGTTGATATATTGAACACGTTCCATACTTTTTGGGCGTGTAAATAGTCTTCTTCAGAAATATGACTTTTTGTTAAGTCATTGTAAAATTTGTCCTTTGAAGGGAGTGCAGTTTCCTGTAAACATGCCCAATTGTTTGCATAATTATAGGGAAACACCCCTTTTCGAATGCATAATTCAAATTGTTTGACATCAGTAAAGTGTTGACGTACAAAATGCAAATTGTTTGGGTGAAGCCCTTGAACAAGCGCATCCAATGATGATGCGAGGAATCTATACGAATCTAAAAATCGTATACTGATTCCATTTCGCCATTTCGAAAACGAAATAAAATTTTCATGATTTTGTGGAATTAAATTAAACTTTTGGTTTTCAAGGTTAGCAAATTCCTTAATAATTAAATGGCTGTCATATCGAGACATGTTGTGTAAGAAACAAGAAATATAGCGTGCTCTTTTATATGCCAAATTACATACACTATGAGCCGCTCCTCTAAATTTTCCAGTGTACCGATTATGGTCTCTCACTGGCGTGTCACAAGGTGCTATTGGTTTTTGACAAATGTGACAAGTGGTTGCTGTTGCAAAAACCGCCTCGTCTGCGTCCGACAATTTGAAGCGGAATTGGATTTTGCAGGATATTGTACACCCGATCTGCCAAGGCGTCCAATTCATTTAAAAACCAAGCAGCAGCATCTGCATTGCGATAAGATTTGAAGTATGAAAGTGAAGGGTCGTATGAACAAATCACGTTTAGGGCACAACTGAATGGCACATGTTGCTGTACTTGTTGAGTGTACGGACGTGTCGGATCTGGTTTACATGTGTCAATGGGTGTGGTTAAACATTCAAAATCTGCATATACTGTAAATGGAAGCGGTTCTTGACGAGACACATTTTGAAATTTCATACTGGCTTTATCCTTTTCTGGAAATGTAATTTTTACCGCTGGTTGTGTGATGCAATCAATAGTATGTGTTGCCAACTTTTGATTGCTAGTAAAATATTGCAAACAGCGATCACATATGTATACCCTATTTTTTTGGTAACTTGTGAACGAACTAGTCTAGATAGATCTTTGATATAACAATAATGGTTGCACAATTCCCCTTCAATGTACAGTAAATTAAAATGCTTTTCTTTTTTTCCCTTTGTCACATACAATGGACCAACAACTTTGTCCCCTTCAACTCCGTATACATTAATGGAGTAAAGCGGATTTTTAGATTCAAAACGAGAAATGGCGTTGAGGTCCATTGGGAATTCTATGTCTGCTAAATTTAGACTGATCATTAATTCCATAAATTTCTGGTGATATTTTCCCATTCTGTGAACATTTTCAGTTGCAGGACTTAACCCAGCTGCCAAGGCCCAAACAAAGCAAAAAACGTCATTATTATCCACATTGATGACTGCGTGATGTTTTTCCAACTGTTTAGGCAAATTAACATGAGCTGAACCACTGTTCATGGGATCAAAGGTGCATACATTAATTTTAAAATGGTTGATAGCTTCCAGCGATTTGCCACTTTCCAATTCTTGAAACTCGGCAAAGCGCGTCATGAGCTTATCGACAATGTTTTTACTATACCAACTGTGTATATTATCAGTGCGGTACAATTCACACATTTTCGTATGTAAATAAATCGGTTTTGTTATTTCAACACCTTGTTTTAAAATAACAAAATCACATAATAACTCAGCGTTAATCTTTAACGCTACATGTTCTCTTAAACAGTCTTGCATTTTATTTTGAAAAATATTGTAGCTAGCGTTTAAAAATTCATTTGGGTCTAAAAATTTAGCATCATTATTAATTTTAAAGCTACATAACTTATTATAAAAGCAACTATCCACGTCCTGCCAACTAAGTTTTGGTTCTGACATCATGACACTTACAGTAATTACATTTACTACAAAAACAGCAAATCACTGAACAGTTTGCAGAGAATGAAAACA
Source organism: Meconema thalassinum (assembly GCA_946902985.2). NCBI lineage: Eukaryota > Metazoa > Arthropoda > Insecta > Orthoptera > Tettigoniidae > Meconema > Meconema thalassinum. Next base: position 1,219,310,981 of record OX336388.2, read on the forward strand.
AACAAAGTTTATTGTCTCTGCAAATTCTGTTTTAACATTAACAAATTTTAAATTTTATTTGATTCTTCAATAAATTCTACCAAACATCTTTTATTTTCCAGTCCCAAATATTTTAGGTAGATGGTTCCTTTGTTGAGGTCATTTACAGCTTCGTCGTTGAGTTCCATGAACCTCGCAGGTAAGAAGACAGCGAAATCTTCTAGTTCACAAACTATTCTTCCCCCATATTTCGTTTTTACCCTGCGAACAGCTGTCACCAAATAGGGCTCGTTAACTGGCAGGTCCTGTAAACGTTTAGTCTCCAGGCCGGTTGCTCTGCCAATGGAATTAGCAATTGTTATTGCAGACATATTGGTTCTGAAAGTTAATTATAAAGTGTTTAGGTATACTATTAAAAAGGTTCAGGTACCCTCCACCTTTATTTATTAGCACATTAACTCAAACTTACAAAAGATCGTGAGCAAGATGGACAAAATAATGGAGGAAGAATTTAATATGAGAATAAATACAAATAAAACAAAAATATTGGTCTGCAGTAGAAATGACGAAAACCAGACATCAATAGAGTTAAGAAATGAAAAGATACAAGAAGTGAATGAGTTTAATTATCTGGGAAGTAAAATAACGAATAATGGAAGAAGCAGCAGAGAGATATTAAGTAGGATTGCCCAAGCCAAGAACGCTTTCTATAAAAAGAAGAACCTATTTACTGCAAGGAACATCAGTCTTGATGTGAGGAAACTAATGTTGAAAACCTAAAACCTATGTATGGAGCGTCGCGCTATATGGCAGCGAATCTTGGACAATAGGAGAGAGAGGAAAATACTACTGGCATTTGAAACCTGGTGCTATAGAAGGATTATGAAAATCAGTTGGAAAGAAATGACCACAAATGAGAAAGTCTTTAGGAGAGTGGGAGAGAGAAGATGCTTCCTTAAATATTTAAAAAGAAGAAGGAATCACCTCGTGGGCCACATACTGCGACACAATGGACTGATTAAGCTTATAATCGAGGGAACAGTAGACGGCAAAAATTGTAGAGGAAGACCCAGACTGGAGTACATGAGTCAAATACTGCAAGACATGGGTTGTGGCTCATACTGTGAACTGAAGAGGAAGACTGAGAGACGGGAAGAATGGCGAGCTGCTGCCAACCAGCCTCACGGCTGTTAACCACAGAGAGAGAACTCAAACACTGATCTATAGACTAATGTGTATACAAAACTTATTTGCTAAGACGAACAGTCTCCTAAAAGCGCTTAGTCCAGTAATCAGTTGGATAGAGCGAGATAAGGTAATATCTCTTTTAACTGACGTCAAGCCTGGTAATGACTGTTAGTTGCAATAATAGTTTTATATACCCATTTGATATTATTATTATCCACTTGATAAATTGTTAAGGTCAACTATGTAACCATCGACAGTTAGAGATACTAAAAGTACTGTGTTCAATATTACCTGATAGAAGATCTTTGCAGCAAAGCGAAGTGTATACTACAAACTCGTGGACTTCTCTGGCTAACAACAATTATGTCACGGCTTATATACCCTTACAATCAGAGGCAACGCCCCCGGTTTGTCCGCTTTGCCAGTAACTGGATGACCTCCATATTTAGTATAAATGAACCTGATACTTTACAAAGAATTATCATTCACTGCTATGTCTGATCAGGACAGTTTTATCGATGTTGAAGAGGAAGAATCCAACAATTGGGATTCGTCCCTGGACATTTTCATGTAAGTAATATTCATTTTTTTATTGATACCAGGCTAAAAAAAATTACATCAAAGGCTAGAACGCTAACCAATTAACCATGGGACCGGAATATATTTTTAATTAAGACAACACAAACACCCAGTCCCCAAGCCAGGGGAATTAATCACCAGAAAATACAATCCCCACAACCCTCCCAAAAATCTAACCCAGGACCCTCCAGTTCAGAGCCTAACAGCAGCCAAGAACAGTATAGTTGAGCCACACAGCTATACACATAGTTGTATCTTGTCTCGCAATAAGCAGTCAAGTTAATTATTACACTATTGTTTAAATGCAATGTCAAGCTTGGCTAGCAATATTGCTGTTAATGTTAATAGCGTTTGTCAAATTGTGGTCAAGTAGCTTTGAACACTTACATAGGTGTTAAGGTTTTATAAACTTAGCCGGGTGTAGCCTTTGTGTAATAACTTGTACTAGTCGAGAATGCAAATTGTATGCAAGTAGTACTTTCTTCAACACTTGTTCATATATATTAATTAACTATAATAACAGCAGCTCCACTCGCTAAAGCGCAGCGTTAGGTCATGGGGCTCAAGTCGCCCACGGGTGTTAACTAGAAAGACATGCACTTGGCCTCTCCAGAGGTCGCACAATCATTATTCATTACCTACCATTAGTTTCATCACTCATTAACTCGTCCTGCCAAACATTTAATTTAATTTCATAGCTAGTTTTTTTGTCGTGTGACCTCCTCAGAGGCCGAGTGCAGGTCTTTCTATTCGACGCCCGTGTGCGACCTGCGCGTCGGGATGGAATGGATGAAGATGAATGAAACTGGGCAACGATGTGGAAGGAATCGGCTGTGACCTATCAGAAGGTACCGTCCCAGCATTTGCCTGGTGTTGAAAATGGGAAACCACGGAAAACCATTTCAAGGACGGCTGACGGTGGGGCTCGAACCCACGCGTCTACCGAGTCAGCAGAGAGCTTGGACCCATGACCTAATGCTGTGCTACAACCTTGTTGGCACAAACAACTTTCTTTTTCTCCCAGTCCGACTTAAGAAACATGACTAATTTATTGTAATTTAATGCGCATTGTATTACCGGTTGGAGACCTGTTAAATTTATTGCCGTTGTCAAATATAATGGCTTTCATTATATTGCCAAGACATACTGCTTTAACAAAAATAAAAGTGAATAGCCTACATCATCAATCTTGATACCAGTCTATTGTCAAAAGGGCTTTCAATATCTTAGAGTTGCAACAGTATAATTACTCATACATTACATTAGTGTTGCGCTGTTATTTAAATTAGCAGTAGTACACCAGCTTCTCGCCGCTGGTCCGCGGTTTAATTGTTGTTGTTTGAGTCTTCAGTCTTTTGACTGGTTTGATGCAGCTTTCCATGCCTCCCTGTCCTGAGCTAATCATTTCATCTCTACATCGCTACCACACCCTACATCGGAGGCAATCTGTTTAACATATTCTAACCTTGGTCTACCCCTACAGTTTTTGTCCTCGACCCTTCCTTCCATAACTAAGCTTGCTATTCCTGGGTGTCTTAGTATGTGTCCTACCAACCTATCTCTTCTCTTCATTAGCAGTCACCAGAAACATCTCTCCTCTCCCACTCGTCTTTATACCTCTTTGTTTGTAACCCTATCTACCCATCTGATCTTCATCATTCTCCTGTAACACCACATTTCAAATGCTTCTATTCTCCTCTTTTCTGCTGCACCAATAATCCAAGTTTCACTTCCATAGAGCGCCACGCTCCAGACAAAGGCTTTCAAAAATGACTTCCTAATACCTAAATCTATATTCGATGTCAGCAGATTCCTTTTTTGTAGAAAAGCTTTCTTTGCCTGGGCCAACCTACTTTTTATATCCTCTTTGCTTCGTCCATCACTGGTTATTCTACTTCCTAAGTAACAGAAGTCTCCTACTTCCTTCAGCTTTTCACCTGCCAATTTGATCTCCACAGAGGTTTCTGATTTATTTCGGCTGCATTCCAGTATTTTTGTTTTACATTTATTTTCATCATGAATTCTTTCCGTAAGACGGGGTTCATACCATTCAAAACTCATTCAAATCCTCAGGCTTGTCGGCCAAGATGACAATGTCATCAGCAAATCTCAGAGTTGAAATTATTTCTCCTTGAATCTTTACTCCCACTTTAAATTTTTCTCTAATTTCCTTCATTGCTTGTTCAATGTAAAGATTGAAAAGTATGGGTGATAAGTTGCAGCCTTGCCTTACACCTTTCTGAATACCAGCTTCTCTCTAATGTCCTTCAACTCGAATGACTGCTGTCTGGTTTCTGTACAGATTGTATATCACCCTCCTATCCCTGTACTTTATTCCAATTGATTTCAAAATGTCAAACAATTTAGTCCAATCAACTTTATCAAAAGTATTTTCTAAGTCTACAAAAGCCATGAACGTTCTCTTATCTTTCCTAATTCTACCTTCTAAAATCAGCCTAAGACTTAGTACAGCTTCCCTTGTTCCTACATTTCTCCTGAAACCAAACTGGTCTTCACCCAACTCCGTTTCTATCTGGCTTTCAATCCTCTTGTAAATCATTCTGGACAGGATCTTTGAAGCATGAGTAATCAAGATGGTTGAATTAAGGATAACAAAATTAACAGTATTATTCTCTTCTTGCAAAACATTTTTTAAACTCAGCTTCCAAAAGCTTACATATAGCAGAACGCGGGTTTTACAACTACAGAGGTGACAGCCGAGTTCAGCATTCCTTCCACTTACTTGTGTCAAGCTCCTCTCTGTCTTCTTTCCTGTCAACCTCGCTTGGTCAACTCTTGTTCTCTTCCAACTCCAACAGTATTAGAGTATCCAAGGCCCTTGCCACATCTTTTCTGATTCCCTCCTTCTGCAAGAGGCCAGTCTTCTTTTCCCATTATTTCCTACCTTCTGCCTGTAATTTAATCATTGATGCAGAGAAGTGCAAGGAGTATGCCTCCATAACTTAGGAGGTTTTCTTCTGTGTACATTGGTTCACCCTGACACAAACATCAAGACAGTTTATATCCTCGCCGCTAGATTGGGTATTCTAATGACATTGATAGACATTTTTTCTATTTTATAGTTTTTCAAATGACCGCGTCATGGCGGAATGTTTCGTCCAAATGATGATGATGATGGAGGAGGAGGAGGAAAATGAAAGTGACGGCGACACAGAAGAGGAAGCGGAAGAAGCTGCGGAAAAAAAATAGTTTTAATGCCATGGATTAATAAATCAGATCTGGTGTACGCCTTCTTGTTTTTATTTCATGTCGAGCTGGCCGACCCAACATGCTATGCGTTTTGTATCCTCACCCACCCTACCATTTACAGGAAATACTACTCCAGATTCATTGACGTTTGTTTACCATTGAGCACATTCAACAACCAGTTCATTCCCCCCCCCTCTCTCTCTCAATCCCATTCACTACTCCAGATACCATTGATGTTTGTTTACCATTGAGCGCTTTCAACCCCATTTTGTTTATCTCGCAGACCCATTCACACCTAACCAACCTACCACGTAAGGTTTCAACAAACACCACCATCCATCTCCATTCATGTTTTCCCATTAAGAACACTTCCAACCATGACCTACCCCACATCACATAATCTGCTATGACGTCACACACACACACTAGTTGACCGTTCAAATCTGACGATTCATTCACCGACAAAGATTCGGAAACCTTCGGCAACACTCGGATCTCATCAAGTACAAAGCAAAGCTATATAGCATGAGACCATAACAGAGAAGGCGCTCAGTCCAACAGAGAGACTGGGTCGAGGAGGGTCTCGTGCAGATCCTCTTCCATCCTTCCCCTCATCCCCCACCCCACCCTTCCCTCCCCCTCCCCCCCTCCCCACCCTTACCTCCCCCTTCCCCTCCCCCACCCCTCCACCCACACCCCCTCAAACCGGTTCCTGGACCCTCCAAGGTTTGTTTACCTTCCGGGGTCCAGGCGACCTTGGGGGTCAATGACCTACCTCAAGGTCATTGATCATGACCTACCTCAAGGTCATTGACCTTGCCACGCCCCCCTCATTTGCATAAATAACGGTATTTGAAGCAGAACCCTCCCTGCTCACCTACTAGGTGTACGCCTTCTTGTTTTTATTTCATGTCGAGCTGGCCGACCCAACATGCTATGCGTTTTGTATCCTCACCCACCCTACCATTTACAGGCAATACTACTCCAGATTCATTGACGTTTGTTTACCATTGAGCACATTCAACAACCAGTTCATTCCCCCCCCCTCTCTCAATCCCATTCACTACTCCAGATACCATTGATGTTTGTTTACCATTGAGCGCTTTCAACCCCATTTTGTTTATCTCGCAGACCCATTCACACCTAACCAACCTACCACGTAAGGTTTCAACAAACACCACCATCCATCTCCATTCATGTTTTCCCATTAAGAACACTTCCAACCATGACCTACCCCACATCACATAATCTGCTATGACGTCACACACACACACTAGTTGACCGTTCAAATCTGACGATTCATTCACCGACAAAGATTCGGAAACCTTCGGCAACACTCGGATCTCATCAAGTACAAAGCAAAGCTATATAGCATGAGACCATAACAGAGAAGGCGCTCAGTCCAACAGAGAGACTGGGTCGAGGAGGGTCTCGTGCAGATCCTCTTCCATCCTTCCCCTCATCCCCCACCCCACCCTTCCCTCCCCCTCCCCCCCCTCCCCACCCTTACCTCCCCCTTCCCCTCCCCCACCCCTCCACCCACACCCCCTCAAACCGGTTCCTGGACCCTCCAAGGTTTGTTTACCTTCCGGGGTCCAGGCGACCTTGGGGGTCAATGACCTACCTCAAGGTCATTGATCATGACCTACCTCAAGGTCATTGACCTTGCCACGCCCCCCTCATTTGCATAAATAACGGTATTTGAAGCAGAACCCTCCCTGCTCACCTACTAGGTGTACGCCTTCTTGTTTTTATTTCATGTCGAGCTGGCCGACCCAACATGCTATGCGTTTTGTATCCTCACCCACCCTACCATTTACAGGAAATACTACTCCAGATTCATTGACGTTTGTTTACCATTGAGCACATTCAACAACCAGTTCATTCCCCCTCTCTCTCTCAATCCCATTCACTACTCCAGATACCATTGATGTTTGTTTACCATTGAGCGCTTTCAACCCCATTTTGTTTATCTCTCAGACCCATTCACACCTAACCAACCTACCACGTAAGGTTTCAACAAACACCACCATCCATCTCCATTCATGTTTTCCCATTAAGAACACTTCCAACCATGACCTACCCCACATCACATAATCTGCTATGACGTCACACACACACACTAGTTGACCGTTCAAATCTGACGAATCATTCACCGACAAAGATTCGGAAACCTTCGGTAACACTCGGATCTCATCAAGTACAAAGCAAAGCTATATAGCATGAGACCATAACAGAGAAGGCGCTCAGTCCAACAGAGAGACTGGGTCGAGGAGGGTCTCGTGCAGATCCTCTTCCATCCTTCCCCTCATCCCCCACCCCACCCTTCCCTCCCCCTCCCCCCCTCCCCACCCTTACCTCCCCCTTCCCCTCCCCCACCCCTCCACCCACACCCCCTCAAACCGGTTCCTGGACCCTCCAAGGTTTGTTTACCTTCCGGGGTCCAGGCGACCTTGGGGGTCAATGACCTACCTCAAGGTCATTGATCATGACCTACCTCAAGGTCATTGACCTTGCCACGCCCCCCTCATTTGCATAAATAACGGTATTTGAAGCAGAACCCTCCCTGCTCACCTACTAGCACTTATTCTTCAGGACGCGAAGAGATATTTTCCCTTGCGAATCAAGCCCTTTCATGATACGCATTAACGTCTCAGTACCGTTAAACATAAAATGAGTTGCTCCCTTTATCTATGACTCTTGGAAATGACTCCGGATCCTGACGAAGCCGCGGCAGGAATGCAGGATTCGGCTTACCGACTGCGGTGTCATTCGTAGTCTTACTCAACAGATAATAATAGGCCTATACTTGTTAATTCATTTATGGGCTTGCGACATTTAACCCGTGTACTTGGTAGCTAGTAGGTCTAGTATCACTGGCGGGCAATGAACCATTGGCGCTCGGTTGGGGATCGTTTCCATCAACTAGTACTGTAGATACAGGGTGGCGCACGAAATGTCATACATCGAAAATGGTTTATAAAAAGTGTAAATTTGGGCCCACAACCATGTCTTTTCGTGAACAGAATCCTTATTTCATGCGTGATTGGACAGACAGCAGCACATGTCGCGCATGCGTACCGGCTTCCAGTTATACAGCATGGCGGACAAAGGGAGGTTGACGCGCGAACTGAAGGTGAAAACAGTGTTGTTTTATGCGGACACAAAGAGTGTAATTCGGACTCGGAAAGGTTTCGTGTTAATTTCCGTACTCGGTGGGCTCCCTGCCGACAGACGGTATATAGACTGGCCAGCCAATTTAAAACAGAAGTCAATATACTGGAGAGAAAACGAACCCGTCTCAAGCCAGTCCGCTCACCGGATATTATTGCTGCTCTGAGAGCGGCTATGACTCGGAGCCCCTCCAAATCCAAAAGAACTGCCTGTGTCCAGCTGGGCATCTCTTGTAGGTCAATTCAGAGAATACTGCAGTCTGAGCATGACCAATTCCCATACAAAATGACAACAGGTCATAAACTAACGGCGCTTGACAAGCAACGGCGAGTACAGTTTGCTGCATGGGCTATTGCAGAAGGTGATCCCGTTCTGCACAACACATGGTTCAGTGATGAGGCACACGTTTATCTCAATGGTGCTGTGAAAAAACAGAATGTCCGGTTTAGGCGAAAGAACGGCCTGCTCTTGTGCATGAGGTTGAAAGTCATGGTGTGAAAGTGTGTGTGTGGGCTGCAATTTCCAGTCATGGAATTATTGGGCCAATCTTTATCAATGACACAGTCAACAGTGCGCGTTACATAGACATGTTGCAAAACAGTTTCCTTCCACAACTCTTTTCAACACGACTACAAATAGAGACACAGTGGTTCATGCAAGACGGAGCTAGTCCGCACACACCAAATGTTGTTCTGAACTCCCTGCATGGACATTTCTGGCCCCGTGTGATGTCCCATCGATATCCCGAACGTTTCCGGAGCTGTTCAATCTGGCCACCACATAGCCCCGATATTAATCCCTGCGACTTCTTCCTGTGGGGATATTTGAAGGAGACAATCTACCGCCAGAAACCAGAAAATGTACTGCAATTGCAAGCGACCATTGTGACTTTCTTCCGAGGGTTGAGTGAGGACATTATTGTGTCGTAGAGAGGTCACAAACATGCAGGTTCGTCTCGAAGCTGTTGTACGCCGAGAAGGCAGACATATTTAACATGTCCTGCATACTGACTAATCATGCACATTTCAGTGAATGTTTTAATGGCATTATTTATTAAATATGTTGTATATTAAATCTTCTATAAACAATTTCCAGTGTATGACATTTCGTGCGCCACCCTGTATAATATTCAGTATTTTGCTGACGCGTTAATTTTCCGAGTTGTTTCTGAGGGCTTCCACGTTATTGAATGAAGTTGACTGTAAAGCAATAGTTTTCACAAATATTAATGAAGTAAATTATACGATTCTCCAACAGCGAACCAAATAGAAAACCAAGAAATGTGCGAGTTGTGTATACTGAAGGGGAGGCTAGTGGTTGTCGCGGAATTAGAGAGATGTATTGGCAAAATTTTTGTAACTATTTGTCTTTGAGAGTAGAATCTTAGATCCTCTTAAAACCACCCAATGCTGGACGAAAAGCAGGGTATACACTGTGCTGTGCTATGGCCTCTGTGACATATCGCATGCCGTATTCTTAGTTGTCGACTGGGAAAAGTGGGAATGCGTTGCCCGTCGCGACTATTAGTGTAATTATTAGGGTTACGAGTACGGTAGGTATCCCTGGACTTGAAATAAGGTACTATCCTGGCATTTGTCTGGAGGGAGTGTGAAAAACCACACTCAGGATAACCGCTGTCAGCACCGGGATTCAAACCTCTGATATGCAGACTTGCTGTAGACCCCCATCATGGTCATTGGTTAGCTACACCGCGGCTGTATACCCCATAACGGTCATTGGTCAGCTACACCGCGGGGTCTTGCTTGAAGGTGCGAGAGCTTTTACTTCAATAACGGAGTCTTTTGTATAGCCACTACATGTCAATGGTCACCAAATTTTTCTACAAAATATCACAAAAATAATCACCCAGATGGCCTATAACTCAATAATTTGGACCTAATTTTTGCAAAATTTTCCGGAGGATGACCCCTGGATCCCACTCTAAGCTTGGTGATATTCTATCCCCCAGATTCCCTGTGTGTCCACTCCCCCATAATCTTGGCTTAAATCCGCCCCTGATAGATAGGATTCGGGAGTTTTAGGAGAACCTGGCTCTAGGTTTGCTTACTGCAAAGCAATATTAAATTATAAGAAGTCCACTGACTGCAAATTACAAAATATAGTTCTAATTCATATTTTCTTTTTTTGTGAAAACAATCACTGATCAGCTGCAATCTACTGATAGCACATAATAAATAACTTGACTTACGTATGAGTATACCTGTGGTTAATTATGAAAATATATTTTGCTTTGTTTAATGTACAACGATGTGTGATCACCGTTCAACCAAAACACTGATCAGTGTTTAGGCTTAGACTCAAGGGCGTGATTCTTCAAGGGCAGCAAGTTTTAAGAATGTCAACATAAAAACCCTATACGTAAAACGTGTTTTATAATACGTCTTGACTTTGTGTGAAAAACATGTATTAATTATGAAAAGAGATTTCGTCATATTATGTCACAGAGGTCGTAGTACTGCACAGTGTACAGTATACCTCTTCCAACTCTTTTAACATGCAGTTCAGTGAACTGAACTTCGTGTTGATTAATAATTGGGTCTTGGGGGCCCGGGAGATTCCAGCCCCAGGGCCCGTCACCGCTTTCCACGGCCCTGGGCCTGAGACAGGACCTGCCTGGTATTTCGACACATTGATAAGGGCTACTGGAGTCCGTACTGCGAGCTCAGATCACAGATAAAAATTACTGAGGCAATTAGTGCCGTGTTCGATGTGCTCATATAAGATAACGATCAGTATTGAAGGCTGTATAATCGGGAGCTACCTAGATGATTTAACTTTGGCAGTTCTTCATATCAAAAATTTAGTTCAGGAATTCGTTGGTTTGTATTTTGTTTCTTTGTTTGGCTACTGTCTCATTAATTTTGTTGTTATTTTGAAGCATATTTTATGTGCTAGTTGTAACTTTGTTGTGTTCGGGAAACAGGCGGTTTTCCCAAGTGTCAGCTGCTGATGACCACGATTGAGGGTTCACGAGATGTGTATGTAAGACCTAGATTTTTAGGCAATTTGTTTTGTGTGCATTTAGCACTTATGTAAGACTTCACACGGAAGTATTTGTAATATAATTAAGGGTAGCGTAGCTGGTTAATTATTATTTACTTGTTAGCCATTTAGTGTGGAACCCGATACCAAGGTCTGGTGAAATCGCTCATGGCTATGCAGCCTGCGACTTGGTTCTATGGAGACATATCATATGACCAGCGTACTCATCCTAGGCTAAGTTTTGTCATAAAACGTCGCACACAAAGACACAAGAATGAGTGGAGTAAGGACTAGGTCCATCTATTTTATTTTGTTTGGACAGCATTTGCAGCTGTAATTTCATTCATTATTAACTGTTTTTTTGTGATTGATTATTTTGGTGATTAAATAAGGGTATCATTTGGGTTATTTGGATGTTATGGTGTCTATTTATCGGTGTATTAAAGTTGTTTATTTGTTACATTTTTAGTCATCTTTCTTGGTAGTTATATTCTCCCTATGTTACCTTGTGTTTTATGGAAGCAAAGTACAAAATTACCCAACCTTACGACATGGACTGAACACCCCCGAATATTAGTCTCGTTTATGCTTCTACAAGGGGACAATACAATTTAATTCGTATGCCGAATTTCGCCATTATTTTCTATCATTCCATTAACAAGTATTTTAAACATTTCTTATTGTCATAATTTGTCTTATTCGACGATCAATTAAGGTAATCGAACGTATAGTCTTTCCTTTCAATATTTCAATTATCTCAAATTAATATTCCAATTATCACTCCAATATTATAAAAATTATTTCATGTTTTTCAGATCATAGGTTCACACTAAATATATGTGTTATTTTTGGCAATCAAATCTAGGTGAATTTTTTTTGCACATATGATAATTTAAATGGTGGGTTTATTTAACTACTAGCCTTCTAGTAACGATGTTCGTGACTATTTCACGTTTAATTATACTTCATTATAACATAATTCAGCGATAGCTCAATAGCTCGCACAATCCTCAAAATTCGTAACAAATATGACAATCTCTCCACATATGAGATTCCTAATATCTACCTTAAATTATTTCTGACCATCCATTGATGTCGAAATATACTTCAAATTACTTCATTGACACAACTGGTATATTGTCCGATACGTAAAGTAGCTCTCAATAGCTGTTAATAATATTCCACACTTTCTCAAAATTCATAATCTTTTCATACAAACACCTAAATATATCATGGTTCATAATTGACACAAGTGTCGAAGTGTTAATCTACTTCCATAAAAACTGTAATAATAATTACGTAAATATATGATCGAATCATTACATTTGTAAATTCCCAAAATGTCATTCTGTTTTATGACGGAATATATTTTATACAAACTTGAGCTTCATATCTCATTTATACTTCATTTCATCATAATCTCAATATTCACAAATATATCTCATACGATATTATAAATTCATTACTGTTTAAGAATTAATTCAGATTCGCATAAACAAATTTAAAAATGGGTCCTCCCCTTAAGAAAGCCGTATGAGTCTACACCATGGAAAATGCCTAGTATGAGTAGAATACAAATAATCCATTAGAATCACACGGAATCAAAACAGGAGTATTCCAAAAAAAAGAATTATGAAAGTCGAAAACTGAACTAACTGTATCTCAATAAAAATATCTATACTCAAAACGTGATTAAAAAATTGGCTATAATTGCCTAATTCAAAAACTGCAATTGTTCACTTCAAATATGATGCTAGACTTCAATGTCTATAACTAGCTTGACAAAAAATATACAGTCACCTAAAAAGAAATGCTGTATGGACTGTCGAAACTATTCTGTTTCGTTGCTCAGTATTAAACAGAATTAATGCAGAAAAATGGTCATATATTCGTGGTAGGACATCTTCTTCCTATCTCCTATACTTATATAATGATATCGTAGTCTTGGTCCTAAATTCTTCTTGAAATATGCTTCTTCTCAACAAATTATTAGGTTGGTGCATAAGTCCGTAGCGTTTTTGTTTTGCTTGTTGGTATTCCAGTGGCTATGGTTTTATTTATCGACTGTCATTGTTGCTTTGTAGTTCAATGTTTGTTCTTGAGTTTACATATTGAAGTTTTGTCATTTGCAGAAAGTGAGAGGAGTTGTGGACGCTAGAAAATGGAGTGCCAAGAGGAGAAATTGGAACATTTCCGACATATTCTTCTCTTTGAATTCAATAGAGCGACGAAAGCAGCGGAGGCGGCCAGAAACATTTGCGCCCTCTTTGGGGACAATGCTATTGGGGAGAGCTAGGCAAGAAAGTGTTTTTCTCATTTTAAGGTGGGTCATTTTGATCTTAGAGACTCCTAACGTTCAGGAAGGCCGTCGCAATTTGATGAAGATCGTTTTAACGCATTAAATCACAATGATCTACGTCAGTGTACAAGAGAACTGGCAAATGTGATGAACTGTGATCATTCCACCATTGTGCGACGTTTGCATTCGATGGGTAAGGTTCAAAAATCCGGTGTATGGGTACCGCATGCTCTAAGCCAAAATCACAAAAATCAGCGGGTGGCCATATCCACATCTCTGCTTGCTCGTTATTGATTGGCCCGTGAACAACATCTACCATTCCCGTATCGTTACTGGTGATGAGAAATGGTGTCTTTACGCTAATATAAGCCAAAACAAACAAGCAACTCCCCGTACAAAGACCTGCGCGCATCCAATAAAGATAATGTTATGCATCTGGTGGAACACCGACGGTGTGCTGTTCTACGAATTGCTTTTCCGAGGTGTAACCATCACTGCTGACATTTATTGCCAACAATTGAGATGGCTTGCAGATGCAGATGCAATCCAAGAAAGCAACCAGCAAGACTGCGTGAAGTGATGCTCCTCCATGATACCGTAATGCCCACCCGCACTCTGCTAACCTTACAAAAATTACTATACTGGAGTTGGGTTGGGAAATCATTCCGCACGCACCTTATTCGCCCGATCTTGCACCCTCAGATTTTCACCTTTTCCGCTCTCTATCGAACAACCTTCAAGGAACTTCCTTTCCGGAGGAAGATGCGCTCCAAACATGGCTTGACAAATTCTTCAACTCAAACCCCCGTGATTTCTACAGGCACGGAATCAAAAAATTACCACAACGTTGGCAGACTGTTGTAGATAATGAAGGAGAAAATGTTGCTGATGATTTACTTCTCTCTTATGTGTATCTGATTTGTTTAATGAACTTATGAACTTGTTGTGGATAAACTTATGGAAAACGTTACGGACGTATGCACCAACCCAATATAAATGCTCAGAATTATTACTAAAATTAGAAAAATAATGTTGTGAAAATAACACTACAATAAAGATTAACTACTGAAATGACTATGTAGATGCATCCTTATTAGGATCAAAACCTAAAATAGATCCTCGAACAGAAATTACAAAGACGTCAGACGTCAGATCTAATTCTCAAATCCATTTTCAAGCTACTGAATAAAAATTGGTGAAAAAATGACATTCTATAGATAAGACATGGTTCATACCTTCTACAGATAAAAAGATTTCCAGCTATCTTTAGTCGTCTTGATGAACGTATAATGTATGTTGGAACATACATCCCTTGTAGAGATCGAACCCTCGTCCATAGCGTTGAGTAGTTGAAGTATGGGTCAGGACTGCTCGTACTCGAACCCAACACCCTTCCACTCGAAACAGCTACCTGGAACACAATGTTCATCATACGGAAACTGACTAAGTTCCATTTGTAGAAAAGAGAAAGATGCCATTTCTTCTCTTTCTTGAAGATCCATATCGTATAGGTAATTATCTCAGTGTCATTATATAGACTGTCTTCAGTCTCCTTTTAAATAGCCTTCTGCTAATCAATTCCATTATTCAGCATTGATCATTTCCATATGTTCAACTCTGCTCATGTGCTGCATTCCTATTCAGTGCCTAGCAATTCATTGCTTTTCTCGTATTAAACTGGTACACTAATCTTTTCCATTGCAGTATTAATATCCATGTTGTAATGTCGAATGACCACTGGATAAATTACAAGTCTTTTCGTGATAGCAATAGTGCTACAGAACAATCTATGCTGAACACGAAGTTCAGTCGCGTCACTTTCATATTGCACTAAGTCCATACACTGGGTTAAGCGGTCGTCCCAAGTGTATCTCACGTGTCTTGCTAGAAAGCAAAGGCGTACTGTACCGTCCCGTACTGTCACAGATCGCACTAAGTAAAAGTGATACTCGAGATAGTTGCTTTGGTCGAGCCAACAAGCAAGTCTGTAAGCAAACAATCAAGTGTCTTTCTCCGAACCGTGCTACTTCCAGCTGGACTAATCCTACCCATAATACAACTCTGTCCAGTCGATATATGAACCGAAGTTGGCATAGCATAATTGCGATAAACATCTGATGTCATAATATGAGTGTTAACTATTCCGTAAATATCTTCAAATCATTCCTTCTTATGTTTCAATGTAAATCCATGTCGTCGATCCCCTTAGTAATCTCTGTAATGGTTTATAATAGTATGTATCAGTAGGGGGGCAAGAGGGTTTAAACGCACAGCCTACTTTCCTGCGAACATTGCCGATATCTCTCGAACGCCTGGTGGGATTTTACAAATGAGGTGTCGTTGGACTCGAGCTAACGTCCTTTTTCCTATGGACCCTGTATTATATATTTTTAAATTTTTTGAAAATTTTTGAGTTTGAAAGTAGGCGATTGTTTAAAAACCAAACATTCTAAAAAGTGTTCTATGGGTTAAAAGAATGGTCTCTATGTCCTTTATTTTTTATTTTTTTTTATTTTTTTACATTTTTTGAAAAAGTTGAATTTTGAAATTTTTATATTTTGGAAACTAGGAATTTTACAAAAAGTTTGTTTGACGTAAATTAATGGTCTCTACCCCCTCTACTCCTAAAATAAATTTCAAGTCTTTCGGATAAAAACTTGACAGTAGTGGGATGATACCGGTTCTCCTGCAAGTCGCGTGTGTCCTTGAATACATATGGCTATGTTGGAAAAAAGTTGGTGGTGGGGGAGGACTAGGGTCGAGTGAGGGGTCGTTAAGATGGTATTTTTTTCCGCTATATTTGATGGTGAGGTTATTTTTTACAATGGGTGGAATTTGGAAACGCAATTTGAGGTAAACGTGCGTTTTTGACATTTTGGTGTTATTTAATGAGCTTGTAAGGCTAGAACGATGTGTTGTTTAGGAACGGGGTGACGTTCTCTTGGCTATGAATGTTTTTTTTGTTTTTTTTTTTTGAAAAAGTTAGTTTCTTGGATTGGCGCTCTTTCGGAAACGGTGGTTTTTGGAAAAAAGTTTGTTTGACGCTAAGGAAAGGTGGGTATGCCCTCTAGGTGGGCAGCAAGTTTCAAGGGTGTAGGAGGAAAAAATGATAGCCTACTTTCTCGCGAACATTGGTGATAATTGGCGAACGGATGGTCGGATTTTAACAAATGAGGTGTCGTTGGACTCGAACTGACGTCCTCTTTCCTATAGACCACTCGTTATATTAAAAAGAAATTGAAAAATTTTGTTTTTGAAAGTAGGCGATAGTTTGAAAACCAAACATGATAGATAGTTGTGCCATAGTTGAAACGAATGGTCTCTATGACCTTTATTTTCTATAATAATACTATTTTATTTTTTGAGATTTTTTGAAAACACTTAAATTTTGAATGTTTACTATTTTGGAAACTAACAAGTTTACAAATAAGTTTGTTTGACATAAATAAAAGATCCCTACCCCCTCTACCATGAAAATAAATGTCAAGTCTCTAGAACAAGAACTATGCATTTTATTTTATTTTTATTTATTTTTTTAATAAAAGAGTGTTTGTAGACAGAGAGCCGGTAGTGCTTGACGTATGTTACAACGAGGCTATGACTGGCCATGGTGGATACGGGAAATGGCTATTTTGACGGGGCGATATATGGCAAAACGAGGAGTCGCTTTTTAATATTTTCCTATATGACGAACGAATGAAGGTGAATATTTTCAAAAATATCCCTCATCGTGATCTTTAAAACATGTTAGTAAACACTGACCAGTAACCTGACAAATTCATAATGGTATTAGACGAAGGCTTTTATAGTCGGCAACAACAGAACTTGCTCTGTGTATGTATGTCCGATTGGCGGCCAGAACGGAAAGAATATCTTCTTGAGACATGGCTAGTCAGCTAACAGAATGGAATGTCAGTCAAGCTGACAACACTGCTGTCATATGATAGCAAGACTGCTGTGCGTGAAATCTTTTAACGTGAGAATGTTGCTGCACATCAACAAACGCACATTCCTTGATGACTTAGGAAAGATGTTCAATGGCAAGCAAATGCAAGACGATTGAAAAATCCTAGTCACTGCAGCCTTCATCCGCCATTCCAGCCAAGAAGGGACTTATTGCCCTTACGCCTGGTCCGCCGTTGAGGACTTTCTATGCCGTTGACCACAGGTGGTTCATCCGCCTTTATGGAAAGTTCCCTGTCTCAAGGGCAAGAGAGTGCCCTAACCACTACCAGCGCATTCGCCTCCCTGGGGAGCCGGTGGCATGAGAGTGGGGGACCCCTTATCCCGGGAGTCACTCGGTCGTCAGAGCCTCGTTAGTCTAAAGCAGGGTGCACCACGTGCAGGTGAGGTTGACATTTGAGTTGAAAGCCTACCCCTTACACCTACACTGGGAGAGTCTGAAGACCACTATTCAGAATGCTTGCAAGGAAACGCTGGGATATAAGACCAGGAAACATCAAGACTGGTTTGATGAAAATGATGAAGAAATTGAAGCATTAATCTCAGAAAAGAGAAAAGAGAAAAGCCTTGCAACCTTGGAGAAAAGATATGAACTCCCGTACTAAGAAAGAAGCATTTTGTCTTGCGAAGGCAAATGTCCAAAGAGGAACTCGTGCGCTCAAAAATGCATGGTGGATTTCCAAAGCTAAAGAGCTGCAATATCTAGCAGACAATGATTCGCGACAGTTCTTCCAAGCCACAAAAGCGATTTATGGCCCCTCCACGTTTGGTAGAAATCCACTTTGGTCCAGTGACAGAAGTGCACTTCTTAAAGATCAATACTCCATCATGAATAGGTGGAAGGAACATTTTGAAGACCTCTTGAACCAGGACTCGGCTATTGATGAGCAGGTGTATGATATATTAGAAGCACCCATCAAGGAAGAACTTGGTACCCTGCCAACACTAGATGAGGTTCCCGTGTGCTGTTAATGAAGCAAAGCGACACAAAGCCACTGGATGTGATGGAATACCAGCGGAAGCTCTCAGAGAAGGAGGTGAGGAACTCATAAGCCACATACATGATCTTATCATTAAAATTTGGAAAACTGAAAAAATGCCTGCTGATTTCAAAGATAGTCTGATAGTTCCCATATTTAAGAAAGGTGATCGTGCAGACTGCAACAACTATCGTGGTATATCATTGTTATCAAGCCTTGGAAAGCTTATTGCTCGTATTTTGGCGAATCGTATTCTATCCCTGGTGGAGAAAATGCTCCCAGAGAGCCAATGTGGTTTCTGCCTTCTAGAGGAACTGCAGATATGATATTCACTGTTCGTCAGCTTCAGGAGAAATGTAGAGAGCAAAATAGACCTTTTTATATTGCCTTTATAGACCTAAGAAAGGCATTTGACTCGGTAAACCGTGAAGCCTTGTGGAAGATTTTAGCATTGTATGGTTTTCTACTGAAATTTATTACCATCTTAAGACTACTCTACACGGATATGAAGGCAAATGTCATTGGTAACGACTCTATTGGAGAACCATTTCATATAAATACCGCCGTTAAACAAGGCTGTGTGATTGCCCCTACATTGTTTTCTCTGTACGTTGCCACTGTCATGCAGTTAGTCAAAGATGATCTTCCTACAGGCATACAGATAACATACAGGATGGATGGGAAGATCTTTAATTTGAGCCGTCTAAAGGCAAGGACTCGAACATCACCTGCTGCATTGGTTGAGTTACAGTACGCTGATGATAATGCAGTCGTAGCTTAATCAGAGGGCGAACTTAGGAAAATCCTGAATGCTTTTTCTTCAGCATACAAAAAAGATTGGGCTGAAACTTAACACCAGTAAAACCCAAGTCCTCTACCAACCAGCCCCTGGACAAGAACAAAGAAACATCAATGTCACCATCGATGGAGCGAAGCTTCAAGAAGTTAACACCTTTCCTTATCTTGGCAGCACCCTGTCATCAAGTGCAAATATAGATTCCGAAATCCAACACAGGATTAACCGTGCTGGGGCATCCTTTGTAAGATTAAGGTCTAGAGTTTTTGACAACCATGATATCAATGCTGCAACGAAGATACTTGTGTACAACTCAGTTGTAGTTCCCACCTTACTTTACGGATCTGAATCCTGGACATGTTACAGACGTCATTTTAAAAAGCTGGAGCATTATCACCAGCGATGTTTGAGGAGAATTCTTCGTGTGACATGGCAAGACAAACGCACAAACACCAGCATTCTCGAAGAAGCACAGACTAACAGTGTTGAAGCCATGCTTTTATAACGTCAGATGCGATGGACAGGACACGTAATCCGCATGCCCAATAATCGTATTCCCAAGCAAGTGTTTTGCTCTGAACTAACTGAGGGCAAGCGCTGTGTGGGAGGTCCGAGGAAGCGATTCAATGACGTACTAAAGGCTAATATGCAAATGTGCCATATTGATATCAACAACTGGGAAACTTTAGCTCTTGATCGCTCATCCTGGAGATCAATTGTTCATCGTGGTGCGATACGTTTTGAAGAAAATCGCCGACGTATGATAGAAGATCGGAGGCAGCGCAGAAAGAACAGAGTGTTCATTAGAAGACAGGGAATGAATGCGGATGTCTCACCTGGACTTGATACTACCTGTTATCACTGCGGAAAACTGTGTGTCTCCCGCATTGGGCTTTTTAGTCACCTCCGGACTCATCGATGAAGAGTCATTCGGCATTGGAAGGCCAACCTACTCGAGACGAGTGTTTGCTATCATCATCATATGAAGCAGGTGGAACAATGTGGCAACCCTGTAACAGAGATTATATTTCACATCCTCTCAGCCAGGCGAGCAGAGCAGCAGCAGGTAGGGCCCCGCAGAGAGGAAAGGGGGAGAGAGGGGAAAGGGTGAACACAAAGAGATAACAGGAAATCACGTGACCACTGCAGAGCGGTGAGGGTTCGGGGCCAGCAGTGCGGGGAGGTGAGGGGTTGGGTAAGAGAGTATTGAGCATGTCACTGCACATTGCGCGTCATTCCTATGGTAAACGTTACTGTGTTAACACAGGCTGTGTCTTATTTGTATAAAATAATATCATTTGTGTGCTTAACCCCAGTTGGTTACTATATTGGATACATTATATATTTACAGGTAAGTGTGGGATTAACACTGTTTAGTTTATTTTAATGCTAATTAATGTTTAAATTATTATTGGTTTACCATTTTATTGATGGATTGCTTTTATTTTGTTTGTTTTAGATAATCTGCATACCTGTTGTGGGAGAGAAACTCTATTCCACTTGAACCTACAAAAAAGGCAAACGCAGGGTTTTTACAAAGCAAGGTAAGATTATATATATATTAATTAAAATCAAGATCAAATTTACTCCGTTAAGAAGAAAAAGACAAAATGCAGTTGGAGGGAAAAGGACATACGACCCTCATCAGTTAATCCAGAATGACCAGTACCGGCAAAGAACAGGAACTACAAGACTAACAGACAATTTAGATGAACTAATACCAATACATAAATAGAACGCAGAAGATCTAGCTCCATTAAATCCAAAGAAAAGACATGCCTGGTGGAACTCCGATTGTGATAGAATGCATGAAAAAAGACATCAAGCTTGGTTGAAATTTCAAGCCCACAGAACAGAAGAGAACGCCACTAACCTCAAGAATGTCAGAAAAGAATTCACCCAAACTATTAGAAGAATAAAGAGAAAATATCAAAAAGATTTAATAAACTCTATTGAGGAAAATAATTACAAAACCAATTCTAGAGATTATTATTACAAAGCCTTTGATAAACAATTGCAAAAATACAGCTCCCCCGCATTATTGTTGAAAAATAAAGATGGAAAAATAGCGCATAACAATAAGGAAAATGCAGAAATCATGGCGGAAGCATTTAACAAGCTCTTGAACAATGATGAACCTGAAAAGATTTTATTCATTGATACACATACCCCAATAAAAACTAAACCAGAAAACACCTTCAGCGAAAGAAGTTGAAACAGCGCTTAAGGAAATGAAGAACTACAAAGCGTGTGGTGAAGACCAGGTTTTTGCAGAGATGTGGAACTACGCCGGCAGTTCTACTCAGACGTCCCTCTATATGGTATTACAAAAGATGTGGATATCAGAAAAAATCCCAAAACAATGGACCACAACTATAATTAACCCAATTCATAAGAAAGGTGATAGAAGTAATCCAGACAACTATAGAGGTACTTCCATTCTGGATATCACTTATAAGATTTTGTCTTAGATACTATATAATCGGATTAAAGATCAACTAGATCAAGAGTTAGGTGAATACCAGGGAGGCTTCAGACCATGGAGAAGCTGCGCTGAACAAATAATAACTTTGAAGCTAATCATGGCATATTACAGAAAACGAAACAAGCCCTTTTCAATAACATTTATAGATTTCAAGAAAGCTTATGACTCCATCCACAGACCATTATTATTAAAAATTTTAAGACATTCCGGACTTCACCCAAAGCTGATCAAATTGATAGAACTTACTCTAACGAATACAATTTCTAAAATTAAGTTCAGAGGAGAACTTTCTGAACCATTTTTGGTAACAACTGGTTTGAAACAGGGTGAAGGATTATCACCTCTTCTTTTTAATTGTGCGCTGGAGTACGTTATGAGGGAATGGCACAAGAACAACTCGAAAAATATAAAAATTGGAACCCAGAAAGACAACATACATCTGAACTGTCTAGGATTTGCTGATGATCTTGCTCTTCTGGCCAATGATAGTCAGGAAACAAAACTGCAAATAAAATCTATACAGGAAATAGCTCAAAATATTGGTTTGAAAATTTCATTTGAAAAAACAGAAGTTATGCTAACTCAACCTCCGCTTGCAAATAAAATAAAATTAAGCTGGGAGACCAAGAAATAAAAATTGTAGAAAAATGTAAATACCTAGGTGAAGTAATCACATACAACCTGAACGAGAAACCAGCATGGCAAAATAGAATAGATAAACTGGTTAGAGCACAGCATGTTACCAAGAATACATATAATAAAAAATGTCTTTCGATAGCAACCAAATTGAAGCACTACAAAACAGTCACCCAGCCACAAATTACATAATGCATGTGAAACATTATTCAAGACAACAAACACAGTTGCAATAGATAGAGTACTCAAGTTAGAAAGGAGAATAGTGAGTACCTGTTTAAATAAAAGTTATCAAGTAAATGGAGTCTGGAGACTAGCTTCCAACGAAACAGTTTATAAAGAAATAGAACCAGTGACAAGCACAATGAAAAAGAAACGAATATAATTCTTAGGGCATCTAATACGGTCACCAGAAAATAGAATCAGTAGAAAAATAATAGAAAAATTATGGACGAGTAAGAGTAAGAACAATATTAGATGGATCACAGAACTTAAAGAAGACATGAGAGAGTTACATATTACAATAGAAGATTTAAAATACAGGACAGACACACTCAAGATTCTGAAAGACAAATACACTAGACTACAGACAAAAATCAACAAGCAGAGAATAGGAAGAGTCATTCCTGAAGCAGAAATAAAATGACGTTCAGAAAGGATGAAGAAATATTGGGCTGACAAAAGAAGAAAACCTCCATAAACCTGACTAATGTAGTCCTATGTTGGCTACAAATTAAAATAAATAAATAAATATATATTAAAAACTGCTTTTTTATTTTATTTATTTTTGTTTATGAAAAAATGCTATCGGGAATGGATATACTCATGGTGATTTATTTTATTTCTTTTTTTTAGAGTCTGAGCCTGACAACTGCTGTTGAGAACGTGTGTGTTTGAGACCATTGCTGGAAAGTCTACGGCTGAAAACTTGGGTGAGATTGTTTCTTTTATAAAAATCATGTCTTTTGCCACTGCTAGCGATAGCTTAACATGGAAGCCCCTTGAGTCCTGTTTAAAGTCACGTGTCTGCTCTGGCCGCGTGGTTAATGTTAGGGAGAGTTCAATCCCAAAATATTTTATTGAATTATGTTTTGAAATGTTTAAAGAACAAATTTGTGCAGCGCAAAGGTTGCATACGGCTTTAAAGGTCAATACACAACTGTTGTGCGATTTCATATATAAAAAAAAGGACGGTGAGCACAGTAAAATGCAAGAGCTTTTGATAGCCAATAATATGAAAGATTGTTATCAATGCCATGTGGTAAATGCCTTGCTATCAAAATTTGATAAACTGCAACAAGGACCGAGTGGTCTAGCATTAGACAAAATTCATAATATACAAATCAACATTTGACATTTCAACCCGTTGAATGCTGGGTCTAGACACATTTCTTACCATTAGCGATTGCCTGCCGGAGAGCGGTGGTAAATATTGAAAATAAAGACGATAAATGTTTCCTCTGGTGTGTGGCAGCGTATTTGCAGCCAGCACAACGTGACAGTTGTCGTCCAGGAATGTACAAGGCCAAGTTTGAAGGATTAAAACAAAATTTAAATTTAACTCGAGTGTCGTTCCCTATGGACTTGACCGAGATCCATAGGTTTGAACAAGACAACCAGGACTTTTCGTTCATGGTGTATGGCCTTGATGGTAATGAGATTGTGGGTCCTCTTTATGCCACAAAAGAACCGAAACGACATCACATTCATCTTTTATATCTGTCTTACAGAGAGGTGAATCACAATTGCCTTATTAAAAGCTTGGGTAGATTGCTAAGCAGTCACATGTCTAAGGACAAGCGTGTAAAACATATCTGAGACCGTTGCCCCCAATATTTTATAAACCCTACCTCTTTGGAACGTCATAGGGTAGATTGCGTTTCTCAGGAAGCGGTGAGATTGATATTGCCACAAGGGGACAAAGCTAGGTTTAAAGTTTAAGGACATTCATAAGCGTGACACTGTTCCTTATGTGGTATATGCAGATTTCGAAGCACTGACCACACCCATGGCGGGATGTGAACCAGATCCCGCCATCTGCTCAACCACACCCATTCAAAAACATGAACCGTTTGCCATAGGATTTAATGTGGTGTGTGCCTATGACCCACACAATCCGTTTACAAATCCCGTGAGGGGCCAGATTGCGCCAGATGGTTCTTGGATGAACTTGTAAAGTTGGCCGACCATGTAATGGGATTACTGGACCACCCAGTACCCATGAACCTATCTCCAGAACAGCAGCAGCAGTATGAGCATGCAACGACATGTCATATTTGCGAAAAGCCACTGATCAGTGCAGAAGACACCGTTCGTGATCACTCGCACTTTACGGGAGAGTTTCGTGGAGCGGTGCATAGTAAAAGCAATTTGAACTTTTCAGCTTCTCGTTTCATCAGTGTCTTTTTCCACAATCTGGCGAATTATGACATTCAGTTTTTGATTCGTGAATTGGGTTATGTCAACAAGGGCTCGTTTACCATTATTCCCCAAAACCATGAGCGTTTTACAGCCCTGACATGGCGATTGAGCAACTTTAGCATTCGATTTCTGGATTCCTTTAAGTTTATGGCATCCTCGCTAGACAGTCTTGTGAATGGCTTGGATGAAGAGGAATTAAAAATACCAGAATGCATTTTAATGATCCTGAGCAATTTCAATTGTGCATTCGGAAAGGTATATTCCCGTATGAATTCTGCAACAACTGGGACGTGTTAAAGCAAACAAAACTCCCACCACAAGACAAATTTTACTCAAAACTAACACGCAGTACCGTTTCCGATGAAGACCATGCACATGAATGTCAAGTTTGGCGAATGTTTGACATTAAGACGCTGAGTGAATATTCTATGCATTACCTAAAACTTGATGTATTGCTGCTCACTGATGTGTTTCAAAAATTTCGTGAGTTGTGTCAGCACATTTATGGTCTTGACCCGCCTCACTATTATACGAGTCCTGGGCTCTCGTTTGATGCCGCTTTAAAATACACTCAAGTGGAATTGGATTTACTCACTGATGTAGACATGGTTCTATTTTTTGAAAAAGGCATTCGTGGCGGCTTTGTGTCGCTAAACCAGCGCCATGCCGAAGCGAACAATGTCTACATGCCTGATTTTCACCAGACAAACCAGAATCGTACTTAATGTACTATGAAGTGAATAATTTGTAGGGCTACGCCATGAGTCAGCCTTTGCCCTATGGGAAGTTTGCTTGGCTGACAGAGAAACAAGTGTCAGAATTTGATGTGAACATGGCTAGTCGAGAAACAGGCCGTGGATATGTGCTAGAAGTGGATATTGAATATCCCTCTTCCTTGTATGATGAACATGCCGATTTTCCATTCTGCCTTGAGCAAATGGTTCCCCCTGACAGTAAAGTGAAAATTGAAAAACTTATGGCCACTCTTTACAACAAAAATCGGTATGTGCTACATATCCAAATGTTGGTGCAATGTCTAGCCCAAGGCTTTGTGTTGAAGAAAATCCATAGGGGTATTTCCTTTGCCCAAAAATCATGGCTCAAGCCATACATGCAACTCAACACAGAGCACCGACAAATGGCAACACAGCAGTTTGAAATTATTTTTTTCAAATTAATGAACAACTGCATCTATGGCAAGTCCATGGAGAATGTCCGCAAATACCGTGACATTAAATTGGTGAATGTCTGGGAAGGACGTTACCGTGCCCGGCGGTACATTGCCAAGCCAAATTTTAAATCGATCAACATTATCGATGAGGATTTTTCCACCATTGAATTGAGTAAGACCAGCGTGACCATGGATAAGCCCATTTACTTGGGCCAAGTCATTTTAGACTTTTCTAAATCGGTCATGTATCGATTCCACTATGAGTTTGCCAAATGCCATTTTGAGGACGTATCTCTTTCGTATATGGATACGGACTCATTCATTTACCACATTCGCCACTGCAACCCCTATGACGTCATGAAGCAGCATAGTGACTGGTTCGACACCTCTTCGTATAGTGCTGACAACATGTTTCAGCTGCCCATAAAAAACAAGAAGGAAATGGGTGTTTTAAAAGATGAATGCGGTGATTCCATTATGACGGAATTCGTAGGTTTGGCCTCTAAAATATATGCTTATCGCACACTAGACTGTAAGGAAGCCAAAAGAGCAAAAGGTGTAGGTAGGGCAGTAGTAAAATCGCTACGTGTAGATGACTACCTAGCGGTTTTACGCACTGGCAAAGCTATGTCCCACACACAGTGCAGGATAGAATCTAGCAACCATCATTTGTATCTTGTGGAACAGAGAAAACGTACCCTCGCCTCGATGGATAACAAACGTGTGTGGGCAGATGACCTGCTCACGAGCCTGCCCTGGGGTTATGACCGCAAGTAGGAGGAGGTGTGATTTTTCTGTTTGTTTGTTTAGGGACATGGTTTTTTTTTGTAACTCGTAGATTTGGTATTTTGTAAATATTGGTTTTTGACATTGTAAATAGTAGATTTTTTAAATAGTGTCAACCCACTTGGACCTTTTTCTCTTTAAAAAAAGTTCTATGCAACCTTATTTTTATTTAAATTTTAAATTTTACAGAGTCGGGAATTGGAAAATGGTATATAGTTTAATTCTTTTAAAGCTGTACAAAGTTGTAGTTTTTTGTAAATATTTAATGAGTAATAGTATTTTAGTAACTTTAATTATTTTTTTTGTAATGTAAATTATAAATGGTAAACTAAAAAGTCCTTTTGGGATAAGTGTGCATGTCGAGAATGTGCTTTTGGGAATAAATAAAGTGGTTGTGTTTGTTCCCAAACACAGGTGTGAATGTATGAGTAGAGAGAAAGCTGGTGTGTATGTATGACCAGAGCAAACAAGGTTGGATAGGGTGGGTGTGGAGGGGGAAATTTTCACTTATATACTCATTTTGTTTTGTCGATAGTTTTTTTTCTTTGAAATGTAGCGGTGAATAGACATTATTTTTGAAAAAACAGTCTTACCTGCAGTCGTAGACCTCGACGTTTCTCAAAACACACACACATAAACACATTGCAGCATCATCATGGTCAAGCACTCCTATCAACATCATTGACAAATCTCATCTTCCAACATACACCAAATGGAAAAATATGTAAACATCAAAATGGAAAATCCATGTTTCGATATCACCAAAATTCAAAAACGCAAAACTTGAAACGGACAATTTTAAAAACTGGAAATGGACATGTGTGAAATATAAAAATTCAAAAACTTCAAACGGACATTTTTTTAAAGTGTCATCAACAAAATGGAAAATCCATATCATCAAAAACAAAAGACTTGAAACAGACATTTTTAAACTGTAAATTGCAAATTGGCAAATGACAATGTGTGAAAATGTGAAAATGAAAAACCAGCCCATCAACATCTTGATTTTTTAAATTAAAAAGAAACATCGTGCTCTGGTAAACCTTCGTTTTTTATTTCATAAACATAGGGATTGACAAATGAAAATAGAATGCAAACACATCCCAATTCCTTAATCCTCAATTCCTTAATGTTCGTGTCCACGCATCATCAACTTTCCTTTCATAGCACTCATGACAATTAGGGCTGCCATCCTCTCTCCCACTGAGGCATCACAGGATGTGAAAATTTGTTTAGGTTTGTCAATAACAATTTATCTGCCACATGTCTTAAACCAGGATGACTATGGCGATAAGATAGGTCATGTTCTTTGCATGCTTGATCCAAAAGATTAGTGGGTACATCACCACGCTGCAAACGTTTTTCAAGATGAGTTCCAGGGCCACAAAAACGATAACCTGGAAGATGGATTTCGAAAGGTAAGTATTGAATCACTTTGTCAATGACGCCATTGCCAGTACAGGTCTGGCATATCCTTTTCCATCGATGTTGAAAAGGGTTGGTCTTCCTCAACCTCTGTGGACGATGTTTGTGTTTGTTGTTGTTGCTTTTTCTCGCCATGACACCCGTGGAGTGATTCAACAAAGTCTTTACACGGACTTTTATGACCGTGATACAGTTTCACTAGCTGACAAGTCGCGCACTGACGCATAGAGGATAGTTTTGCCTTGGCCACTTGCTTATGGTTATCGTAATCCGTACAGGGTTGCAATTCACTCAACACAGGGTCTTGAGTCCATGATTTTGGTACATGTTGCCAGATTTCGTTCACCGCGTTGGCGGCCACATAATAAATGAACGACTTGGGCAGCGCTAAGAGTTCCTCTTTGGTAAAACTGTCTAGTTTCTTTTTGCACACAAAGAACTTCCCGATGGCTTTGTCCGTAGCATTGCCTTTCTCCATGGTATCACGTGTTGTAGATTTTTACACGTCGCTTGTAGAAATCTCACTGGCGTCATTCACAGGTAAATCTTGATTTATAATTTTAATTAACAACTCCCAGCAGGCATGGGTGGTTAACCAATGAAAGAGATGCCACGCATGCGCTAGGGCTGTATGGGTAATGTTGCCACAGGAACAAGTATCCATCAGCGTTTGCAGGGAGGGGCAGCCCAAGTCCATGAGGTCGATACATTGACAGTAAGATGCCAAAAATGGTTGCAACCATTCACGTTTATCATTACCTTTCACAAATACCACTTTGGCCGAGGACAAGTGTGCTTTCATGACCACGCCCAATTATTTATGGGAAATGGTTCCTTGATTCCAGTCTAGTTGCCTATGATTTTCAATCCTCTGGGTTTGTTTACGGTCTTTTTCACACAACAAATCAAAGCATGGGGCGGTTCAAATAGCAAATGCGTAGCTTGCGATATCCAAAACGTGGTACAATAGATAATGGCCACTTGTTTAAATATAAATTTCTTGTCACCAATCTTAAACCCTTGACAATCCACAATGAGTGCACGCAACAGGTTGCCGCTTGCCTGGACCAAGTTCAACTGACGACTGACTAACCATTGGCCACTAAGATGTGGTCATGACATGGACTTACCTGCCATGCTAGTTTGAAAAAAAAATTGAGGTTAGGGTAGGACAGGGGGACATGAAAAAAATAAGAATTTAAGAATTACATCATTTTATTATCATAACATGTATTACAGGCTTTTGTCATTTTGGGATAAGGACGATACCAACTGATACAACAATATAGTCTCTTGTGTTTGTAACGTCCATAACACCGATGATGTCCCAATGTCTCTAAACTAGGCGTTTTTGATGGTGAGCTGCTCACCGAAGCACCATGGACACCATACAGTCCACACGTATCTTAACTTGTTTTTTCATCACTCAGAGGCACGAGTGAGGGATAGCTTGAATGACAGGGTATATTTCCCACCTCCATTCTGCACAGGTAGGGGCAGGCAGGTGACCAGCGCTGATGTTCCTGCATGGGTTCATCGCTCTCTTGCCATTGGTCTATGATGATGGGACAAAAGGCACATTTCACTCCATCTCTTTTAAATAGTAGAATCCAGTGGCCACTAAGGCTTGAGGGTTTATGAAAGGCACTGGCCATGTTGCAAAAATCTTGAAACGTTGTTCCTCAGAGTTTAAATTCATGGATGTGATTTCTCTTGATGCTTTAAAGCAAGACATGACTGAGCGGCTTGACGGGGGTTGACCTGTTATTTATACACTCGCCACTTGGTTGGACAGTGGATAATAGTTGACTTGTTTGTGATGAATAATCAAACAGTAGGCCGTCGTATTGGCTGGTACATTGTCATGCGTTTCAAAATCTAGTCGAATGTCAATATTGGATGGCTTGACAGAAAATCAGTGGTGCCCTTGCCTTAAACGCTTGGGGTAGCTGCATGGGGATGTTCTCTTTTTGATAATACGACCATCGAAATTTAGAAAACAAGTCGTACAGGGGGCCAAACTTATTTTTTGAAAAATCCAAACCCAGTCCTTCAAAGGGAAACACAGCTCCGTTGAGGAAAAGACGTGCATTTCTCAATTGCAGGTGATCAAATTGCGTGGCATCTTTGGTTTGTTGATACTTGCGATTTGTTTGAAACCCCACGATCATGTAGAGAGGTCTCTCTGTATAGCGAGCTGTTTTTACAGACCAACTGTGTGTGTTGGTAGTGGGCAATAGCGGGTACTCATGGAGTGCCCAGCTTCTAAATTCCATGGGTAGAGGCATATCTCTCCTTACCATCTTGAGTTGGTCCAGTTTTTTGCTATCGTCAAGGGCCACATGGGGCACTTTCCATAGCAAGCGTTGTAATTGAATTTTTGAATCTATGGGGACATTGTCGGCTCCCTTGAGTGCATTATTATCACTCCTGTCTCTCACCAGATAAAGCAATTGCCTTGCGTTGACCACAATGCGCTGGTGATCTTCGGCAAAGCCTAAAATTAGTTTAAGATGTAAATATCCAGTAAAGGTGCCATCGGTGTGTACCATCCAGTTATTGGTCGAGTCAGGGCACCAACCCGCCATGCAAAGTGTTTACCTTCTTCCTCACTGTAAGAGGGATATAGTTTCATGACACTGGAAATACCCATATTTCGAGTGCTATCCACCACGATATCGTTAGTGACATACCGCACCTCAGAAAAGAGAAAGGCCAAACCATGGTTGGCCAACTTGGATGTGGAGGGTGTAGAGCCATCGGCTCTGGTGAGCTTACCTTCAATCTGAATGACACTACAAAAGTTTGGTGCTTTTCAGTCGGTCAACACGAATGTACCCAAATAGAGCTGGGTTATGCCCTGATCCTGAAATAAATTACATAAGATTAATAAATACACTAGGATGACCAGTTTCGATCGTGATCATCATCAGATCCATTACACTTAGGCACTTTCTTGCGGCAGGGTGTAAATATCTTGGTTGTTGATAACAAATTGAATTTCATCATTGTTATTGAGTCCTGGTGTTTGAGCTTGATAAGAATGGAGATCAATTCTTAACACTCCTGGGTCTCCTCGCTGCGGTTCGCTACCTCTAGGATAGAATTCATTATGGGGATTGACGTGGTAACCTAAATGCTGTAAAATCTGCTTGTCCTGAGATGTTAACGTGTATTCACGTGGCAAACAACTAACACCATTCCTAGACGGTGTTGTTGCTTTATATACAAACTTCATAGTGGCTTTAGCACCAACTTGTAAGTCACTGGTGTGGTAGAAACTAGATCAATGAGTTGTTAATCTCTATTGATTAGTCTTAATGTTATATTACTAATACTATCGACAGCCACAGAATGAAAAGCACCACTGGAGGGTTTTCACGTATAATATAGCCATTGGGCGATGTCACAATAAAGTCATAAAGCGAATGCGATGTTTCTTGATTGGTGTACACTTGGCTAATAATATTACACGTCACCGACACATGATGGTCCTCAATGAATTTCACTTCATGGGCTGATTCATGCTTTTTGTAGGACTCCAACACGCGTGGTTTAAATCCTAGTAATGGACCAATGGAATCGGGGCGTGTTTTAAAGTCAATGTTGAAGGTAGAGAAAATACTGCAGTGATGAGTGTTGGTATTTCCTACAAGTTCAAACTTGCGCGTTCCATCGAGAAATGACTTTAAACCATATTCATTGATCAACACCATATAAATGTGTTCATAAATGTCATCGATCGTGTATCCACCAGATTTCAGGGTGAGCACAGAATCATCATAGTAAAACTTGTTTTTCACATTTTCACGTATGTTGTATATTCGATAGTACGTTTCAAGTGAAACAAGTCCCAAACCACAAGGTATTTCACTCAATTCGATAGGTGGGTAAAAGTCTAGGCTGACTTCGGGTCCACGGCCATGCAGTGTAAACGTGTTACTTTCTGTCGACATACTGTTGACGTTTTTGCATATGCTGCGTCTTATATAAAATTAAACACAAACGTCCACACTGTTGGCTGTTAAACGTTTGCTCACGTTTCACATTATAATATATCTTGATCCTGTTTCCAAAATAAGTCACTAGTCCCATGGGCGGGGGCAAATTCCCAAAACTGTCAAAGTACCATACGATGGATCACTCTTTGACATAAGCTACATAATGCATTCCTGGTCCTCGGTGATCATCCAAATTGACAACAGCACATTCCTGTTTCCAGGGTCGTGGGGATAATTGTTTTCGTATAAACACACTTCGAAAATGAGAAAGCTTTAGTTGTTTAGCATAGCTTTCCACTTGTTCATGCGTCAGGGCATGTCTTGCTATGGCTGAGGTTATTTTTTGTTTTTTAATATTTTGAAATGGTGAAATCCCAAACCTTGTTGAAAAAAGGCTGGCTTTAAATTAGCGTTTATAGCCCCCACAGCAATCGCTTCCATCGTTTCATTATGTCGCTGACTTTCTTTGAGTTGTTGCTTGCCCTGCTGCGCGGCTTTAATGGTTTTCGCCACTGCACTGGCACCACCCAAAAGTGAACCCAGAGCAGCCAGACCGGCAAATAATGCAGGTAAAAATCCCGCTCGTTTGGGGACGGGAATCACTCGCCCTTGTTTTGAACCCTGTCGCTGACGTTTTGGAATAACATGTCTCTGTGCTGCTCGAAGAGCTTTCCTTATGGACAATACATTATTTTTCCTTTCTTTTTCTTTCGCAAGGGCTTGTCCACGAACGTCGTACGCCCAGGCTTTGCCAAGGACAGGGTCTTATTTTTAGTCTTTTTAGTCTTTCTCACCACATACCTTTGTTTCACCATGATGATAATGACCAACCACCTTTCACAAGAAAGTTAAAGTCACAACTAACGTCAGATTGTTATTTCATGGCTGTATATTCCAATTCCACATAAAGTGGAAAATCGTTAATGGTTTTTCCCGCTTGCTTTTCATCCCATGTCAACATGAGATGAAAGGATAATTCGTCATCTGCATTGACCATTTCATGGTTATAGACCAACATCCTTTGACCATTTATCTTTATTTGTAAATGGTTCTCATCGGGCATCGCGTATTTGATGTGAATGGTTCCATCATAGTGTAATCGATAGTGGCTTAACCCCGA
Organism: Meconema thalassinum; assembly: GCA_946902985.2. Lineage (NCBI taxonomy): Eukaryota > Metazoa > Arthropoda > Insecta > Orthoptera > Tettigoniidae > Meconema > Meconema thalassinum. The sequence goes on from OX336388.2 coordinate 1,219,344,197, forward strand.
AGCAAGCACATAGGTCAAGTGCTGGTCATGGACTAGCGGTAAATGGTTTTTGTCATTCACAGGTTTTTCATTTGTCAGATACACTTAAAATACAGAGGGGATAAATTTATAAAGCCTTTTCATTTCATAGGTCACGTAACGCTTGGTACAGACATCGCCTTCGTCTTGCGGGTCTTCCACGTGAATAATCCGATGGTGATTAACGCTATAGACATTCACTGTAAGCTGGGGCACTTTGTCATAAAACTCATACACTTTGTTATCCACATACTTTTCGTAGTAACGTCTGTAGACACTTGAGGATGTTTTACATGGGTTAACCGCTTTCCCTTAAAGTCATAATCTCCGTGTTTTGTGCGTGACACTACTGACCTATCCACATAGTGTTTATTATTAGGATCTGCTTCTTGTTTAGGATCATGTATGGGAACAGACCTAGCTTTGGCCATCAACGCACGTCCAAAGACATCCATCGTCAACCTGTAGTACCAGTCTACTGTTTCGATGACAAGGCTCGGTGCCTTGTATATAGACAGCCTGCTAGCCTGGCTAAGCCTTAGTTGATATGCAGATAATTAAGCAGCAAGAGACATTCCCCGTGGAGTACATGGTTTCCCATCTCTGTCCCACATCACGTGAATAACGCCATGGTTCACTGTTTCCAACTTCCATTCGCTGCATCATAGTGGGACTTTCCGGCTGTGGAAAGATCAATCTTTTGCTAACGCTCATAACAGCGCCCAATGGTCTGCGTTTTTAAAATATTTATATTTTTGCAAAATCTCTCTACCAACCCCTCTACGTGTTTCTGGATCAAGTCATGTCTGGATTACAAAAATAGAATATGGGTTATTTCACATTTTCCATGCAAGAAAATGTTATTTCACCGGATGAGGTAAAGCCCGATTCACTCATGATTTTCGATGATGTATCCACTGAACGTCAAGGCATCATTAAAAGCTATTTCAGCATGGGTCGACACAGAAATATCGATTGCTTCTATCTTGGACAAACGTATTCTAAAATGTCCAAACAATTGATTCGTGACACTGCCAATGTCATTGTTTTATTTCGTCAGGACGAGAGGAACAGTCGTCACATTTATAATGAACATGTGAATCCGGATATGACCTTTCAAATGTTTACAGAATTGTGTGCCAAGTGCTGGAACACTCAACGTCATGCCTGTTTAGTGATTGACAAACAAAGTGTACTCAACCAAGGACGGTATCGCTTAGGGTTTGATCATTTCATTCCTATTTAAGGCACTGACTCATTCCCTGTCAAGTCATTTGTCAAGACACCATGGCGTTAGCAGAGAGTCAATTGAAAAATCATATTATTAGAGCAAGAAATACTATTCGCCAAAGGTTTCGTCAATTGAAACGATCACGTGCAGATCATGCTTTGTTTATTCAACAAAATTTAGCACCTCCGCTAAAAGCCATGTTGAAACCCTCTTTCAAGCCATCTGAAACGCTACCCACCGTTTCACAATCCACGCAGACGCTGCACGAGGACCCTGAGGAAGAGGAACAGGAACAGGAAGATTTGACTAGTGTTAGCGAAGTTGAGGATGACGAGGAACAAGTGTTTACGCCTCAAAAAAAAAAAAAGGCCGCACCCCTTGCAGAGTATTTGAGAAAAAAGAAATCCTTGGCCATGGTCGAAACACCTTGCCCTTCCAGATCGTCTCCGTTTTCACAAGTCTTGGCCACCCCTCAAAATAAAGCTCAACTGAAACACATTTTAATAAAATATTATGGATCAACACTAGAACCCTATTTCACCGATCTATTTATTGGAAACACAGATACCACGTATGGTGTTCGCTCTAAGGATGATAGTTTTAAAATTGGGGATTCATCCATTAAATTTGCTCGTACTAAAGCTGTCATTAAAACATCAACTATAAATTGACGCCAGGACTGTTAAAGCTGCTCTTCTCTCGAACACCCTCATTCCATGATTATACGTCAGAGGACCTTGGCAAATATAAATCCATTTTATTGGATACCCATGGCCACAAAAGACAGTATGATCCCACTCAACAAGTGAAAGCCAATATATCGCAGAAATATAAAACCATCATTGCAAAAATGTTTCCCACCAGTCAAAGTACTCGTCGTTAAGTGTCGCTTCGGGAGTGACATTTAAACCATTAAAACCCCTTGTGGATGTTACCTACTGGCACAATCCCAATAAGCTCGTCCAGCGGCTACAATTGTTGCATGCTAGACGTCAAGCCGGCCATACCGGTCACGATTGGGAAATTCAAGAAATTGAACAAGAACTTCGAAATGCCAAAATTATTGTTTAAGCCCTCACCCATTAAAATGGGTATTGCTCACGAGTTGCATCGCCCAGCTAGGCGTCACTATCCGCGACTCAAGGTGATTTCACGAGGTGTGGATGAACTTTGGCAGGCTGACTTGGTTGAAATGATACCCTATGCTGGCGTTAACGACGGTGTACGCTATATGTTGACCGTCATTGATGTGTATTCCAAAATGGCCTTTGTTGAACCTGTGCGTCGCAAGTCTGGTCCACTAGTTACCAAGGCCTTTCAACATATTATTCAACACTCCAAACGTAAACTTCAGTTGCTACAAACCGACCAGGGGAAAGAATTTTTCAGCAAGGATTTCTCCAGTTTCCTCAAATCTAAGGATATTCACCATTACACCACGTACAGCGATCTCCAAGCCAGCGTGGTCGAGCGGTTTAACCGAACATTGAAAACCCATATGTGGAAAGCGTTTACCGCTCAGGGCAGTTATCGCTGGTTGGACATGTTACCTGAGCTAGTGTCACGTTACAATGACACCAAACATAGAACCATAGGGACCAAGCCATGCCTCGTGACCAAAAATATTCAGCGATTGGATAAACTGTTAACCCCCATAAAAACAGCAGATCCTAAACGTCACCGACTGAAAATTGGGGATTTTGTTCGTGTGAGCAAATTTAAGTTGGCCTTCAATAAGGGCTACACGCCTCTGTGGGGGACTGAACTATTTCGAATTCGTCAAGTCAACTTGGACAGTCCAGTCACCTATTTACTCCAAGACCTCAACCATCAACCCGTAAAAGGTAGATTTTATCTCCATGAACTTCAAAAAACAGCATTTCCTAAACATTATCTTGTGGAAAAAGTGTTGAAACAAAAAGCAAATAAACTATATGAAAAATGGTTAGGATTTAACTCTACGTTTAATTCTTGGATCAATAAATACATGGCGTGTGCACCTGTGCACTTTTTTTTATTGTATTGAATTCTGTTGTACGAGAGCTCTGTGTACGGCGCTCCAAGCTTCGTGCATGGTCATACATGTTTATCTTTCTCTCTCCACACCCGAGTCGCACTCCTTCATTCCATGTTGACATACAACTCGTTCAGCTATTGGCTGTCATGGGTTCTCCACTCCTCCCCTCACCTCTCCCCCGGCTCCCTGGCCCCTCCCCCTTACCGCTCTGCAGTGGTCACGTGATTTCCTGTTCTCTCTTTGTGTTCACCCTTTCCCCTCTCTCCCCCTTTCCTCTCTGCGGGGCCCTGCCCGCTGCTGCTCTGCTCGCCTGGCTGAGAGGATGTGAAATATCATCTCTGTTACAGAGTTGCCACATTGATACACCTGCTATCATATGCCAGCAGTGTTGTCAGCTTGACTGACATTCCATTCTGTTAGCTGACTAGCCATGCCTCAAGAAAATATTCTTTCCGTTCTGGCCGCCAGTCAGACATACATACACAAAGCAAGTTATGTTGTTGCCGACTATAAAAGCCTTGCTTTTATTCTTCTAATACCATTACGAATTTGTCAGGTTACTGGTCAGTGTTTACTAACATGTTTTAGAGATCACGATGAGAGATTTTTTTTTAAATATTCACCTTCATTCGTTCGTCATATAGGAAAATATCGAAAAGCAACCCCTCGTTTTGCCATACATCGCCCCGTCGAAATAGCCATTTCCCGTATCCTCCATGGCCAGTCATAGCCTCGTTGTAACATACGTCAAGCGCTACCGGCTCTCTGTCTACAAACACTCTTTTATTAAAAAATAAAAATAATTTTAAAATGCATAGTTCTTGTCCTAGAGACTTAACATTTATTTTGATGGTGGGGGGGGGGGGGGTAAAATAAAAAATAAAAATATTATAAAAATTAAAGGACATAGAACACTTTTTTAGAATGTTTGGTTTTTAAACAATCGCCTACTTTCAATAAACAAAAATTTTCAAATTTTTTAACAAAAATATAATACAGGGTCCATAGGAAAGAGGACGTCAGCTTGAGTCCAACGACACCTCATATGTAAAAATCCCACCAGGCGTTCGAGAGATATCGGCAATGTTCGCAGTAAAGTAGGCTGTGCGTTTAAACCCGTCTTGCCCCCCTACTTGTATCAATGCCATGCTTCTAAGGCAGCCATCTTGTGGACTAACTGTACTCCTCCAAATCATATGTTCTGAGATGCGTTGCAGCGTTGCCTATCCATTTCTCTAACCGAGCTTCAGCTTGCTATTTAACTCTTGTCTGCAAGTTGGAACCTTGTCATAAGAATACCAAATATGTTTCTTGAACATGTCAGTGTTCCAAAACTATACAAAATACTGGCACAGTACCATCCCGGCATTTGCCCGAAGACGAAGTGGGAAACCACGGAAAACCACTTCGAGGATGGCTGAGGTGGGAATCGAACCCCCTCTACTCATTTGGGCCACCCGAGGCTGAGAAGACCCCGTTCCAGTTCTCGTACCACTTTTCAAATTTCGTGACAGAGCCAGGAATTGAACCCAGGACCTCAGGGGCGGCAGCTAATCATGCTAACCGCTACGCTACGGAGGCGACACAATTTTTTTCTTTCTATAAAACATAATAATAATAATCTTCTTCTTCTTCTCCTCAGCCGCTAGGTTGGTGGGTAACATGCATGTCTTCCAAAACGTCTTCTTTCTCTGGCCTGTAGTTTAAAATGGCAATATGTGTGCTTGCTTTTAATGCTGTCCATAAATTGAGTCCTTGGTCTTCCTCGACTCCTCTTTCCTTCTGGCTTACCTTCGAAGAGTGTGGTGCACCAGTCAGAATGACGAATCAAATGGCCAACAAAACTATTCCTTCTTTTGTTTAATGATTCAACCAAGTAGTAATCATTACTGGCCATCCACATATAATGCTTTCTGAAAAATCCTGCTGCATTTCCATTGTTTCTAATCAGAGGGCTAACCTATCTCAAGCCAAAGGACTCTAAAATCACAAACCCATTCAAATATCTCCCAATCAGTTGCTTGCCAACCTTGTGTAAGATCATTACATCCATCATATCACAAAGTACTCGTGCGCATTGCGAGGAAAACGCCATTCTCACCGAGGAACAAAAGGGTTGCAGAAGGAATTCTCAAGGATGTAAGGAAAAGCTCACTATTGATGCCGTGGCATTAGAGCAGGCCTGTCGTAGATCACGAAACCTTTGTGGCTGCTTTATTGATTACCAAAATGCTTTCGATTCCGTGCCTCAGACATGGCTTATACAGAGCCTGGAATTTACAAAGTAATCCCTATTATAGTGAAATTCCTAAAGAGCGTTGGACCAGCCTCACATCGACCCAGTTAGTGTCGCACATATGGCTGACCCACTCAGTCCTCTTTCCGGAAACAGAGGGTTTTGTTGTAGCTATCAGAGATCAAGTTGTTGCTATACGAAGCTATCGGAAATTTATCATCAAAGAGTGAGACCATTCAACACATTATATCAGGTTGTTCCCACCTTGCCAACATTGACTGCAAACTTAGGCATGACCAGGTTGCCAACATTATCCACCAGAAAATGGCCTTGAAGTACAAACATCTTCAGAGCTCCGTCCCCTATTGGAAATACGCACCATCCGCAGTACCGGTACTTGGAAATGCCACACACAAGCTCTGGAACAGATGAGTTATGAGTAGAGACGGGAATTTGCCTATTTGCCTATTTTATTCCTGTGTTTAGAATCGTAGGCTTTCGAGATATAAATCTGTTTTAGGTTCTTTTAGGCTAGATTTCGTTGGTTTTATTGTTCCTATAAATGCCTATTTCAAGGGTTTGTGCCTATTTGGAGTATAATTGCCTTTTTGATGCCTTTTGACTATATTTTAAATTGCATTCTATTGCAGCTGGTGTGCTCGACAGAATTATATTCTCATTTCTTGGAAATGCCACACACAAGCTCTGGAACAGATGAGTTATGAGTTGAGACGGGAATTTGCCTATTTGCCTATTTTATTCCTGTGTTTAGAATCGTAGGCTTTCGAGATATAAATCTGTTTTAGGTTCTTTTAGGCTAGATTTCGTTGGTTTTATTGTTCCTATAAATGCCTATTTCAAGGGTTTGTGCCTATTTGGAGTATAATTGCCTTTTTGATGCCTTTTGACTATATTTTAAATTGCATTCTATTGCAGCTGGTGTGCTCGACAGAATTATATTCTCATTTCTCAATATGCGTTTACCCCTCGAACAAGAATGGGAATTCTCGGAAGTCACCAGAAATAGCGCTTGGGAAATTTCCATCAGAAGAAACAAGGAACAATTTGACCTCGAAGCCTTCAACCCCATCAACCTCGCAAGACACATGCGAGAACCAATCAACGTCGAAGAATGTTGCACAACCCGTATCCCCTACCTCCCTCTCGATGCGTACTGTGTAAGGGTACGCTTTATCTTCACTTCAGATTCAGAACTTTGTGTGATTTATTGCGAAGAAGTGTGTCCGTGGCAATGCCGAAAGATAAATTATCGAAGTCTTACTGGCTGAAGCAGTGGATCACAGGGGATACCAATTTCACTACCGATGGAAGAGTAGTCTTCTGCCAAGCTTGCTGTAAAGAGTTAATTCGTTTGTTTCTGTGTTTTTGTGATTGAGAAGTGCGATCGCATTTCATTGTAGCATTTATAGGCCTATTAATTTATGTATTTTGGCAAGTTGTTTTGTTGCAATGCTGTGGATCACAGGGGATACCAATTTCACTACCGAACTCTGAATAATGTATATATAAAATGTAAATAGCCGAATTATTTAATTACTGAACGAGAAGTTAGAACGCTGTGCGGCTCTAGTCTGGGTAGCGTTAAGCTCCCAGGTTAGGGCCACGAAGCTGCCAATAAACCTCTAGCATCCCCTCTAGAGTCTTGCTAAATTGTGGTAAGAAAGTAAGGTTATGGGCGAATGCCACAATTTCAAATTACGCGGTTTTCTAATTTTCAACGAGGATTGCAGGCTTGTGGGTATACATGCAGGATCTATTGCAGGCAACAGAAAATAGAGAAGAGTGGAATACCCATGGTGGAGTCATGTAGGATTGTTGAAGTAGTCAGGGGAAGTTTGGAAGGAACCTCTGTGAAGATAGCCGCTGTCAGGGAAAAGTTTGATAGGGTCCTGCTGAGGAATCCAGGATGGGAAGCAGTGGTAAAGGTAGCCAGTGTGCTACGAGGTGAGGTAATTGAAGCAATTGGCCTGAAACCAGATGCAGTGGCTTCGTTAAAGTTTTGCCCAATCACTTCACTTCATGTGATGTTGGGAGATCTTTCTCTCAATGTTAAAACATTCTTCATGGCAGGAGAACAAACTTATTACCAGAAAACATTGAAAATTTGCTTGTTGTTAATTCTTATTATAGTAATTATATGTTATTAAATTATAAGAAATATTTGCATGCCTATTCTATTGCTTATTTTACACGTTAGTGCCTATTTACATGCCTATTTTGGCTATTGTTGTACCCCTAGGGTACGCTAGCCCCATCCCCTAAGGAAAATCTATAAAATCCCAAAACTACAAACTTCTGATCTAAAATCCTTATAAAATACCACCTACAAATTACATGAAGAACAATTAGCACATACAGGAAATCGGGTAGCCTCGTACCACAGGCAATGACCTGAAAGAGGTGCACGACTCGGGAGGAATGTAAGGATTCTGCCGAGCGTGCACACCAAAGCTATAAGAACCCCAGAAGTCAAGTGCCAGGATCATCAATCATTCAGTCCTCACTCAGTGCACCGACGTGTTGAACCTCTGCTGACTACAGGCCGGGTAAGTGTCTTAACGATCTACACACTAACCAATACACTACACACTCCCCTTCCCCTGTGCTTGGACTGTATTTATTTCTTATTAATTATTATTTTGAACTGCTAGCTCTATCGGTGTATCTCCAGATAGAGATACACATTAAACTCTTAAATAATAGAAGCCACTGGTCTCACTCTTTTATTTATTTAGTTAGTAAGTTCCTACCCTTATAGATTCCACTTTAGGTAGGACTTAGAAATAGCCTTATTGCGTACTTGCTTAATCGCTGCTTGTGTTCAGCTGAGCGTCCTTGCTCCGCGCTGACCACAGCGAATTCTCCACTTACTCGCGTGCTTACGGCTCACTGCAAACCGCGTGGCGTAGTCGTTGCGCTTTGGTTTATAACTTAATAGCTCTTGCAAACTACCCCTTTACCTAGAACTACCCCGTCAAACAGTACATTGGGGAGTTCTCCTGGATGATCGCACGATCGATCTCCATTCATAAAACACTCCTTACCTCTTACAGTTTTCGCCAAGCTCAACCTCCATTCTAGACTAATTTCATCCCCTAGATTTATTATTTGTACAGGCATCCCTCACAGGTACCTTACAAATTGGTGGAGGCAAGGGGTACCGCGACGTTGTTTTAAGGCAACGTCTAAGGGAGTTCAGACAACGAATTTCCGCGGCAAAGATCCCTAGACCTCGTGCTAGCCAAGCAAACGCCACCCAAAATTGGGAAATTTTTTTGAGATCAGGGTCCAGTTAAATCTATAAACCCACCCACACCCGCCATAATTGAGCTACTTTTAGTAACACCACCCCTATCAAGTAATTAATCACTTGAGACCCCACATTTGCTACGCCCACACAATAAATAACTCATAATAATAATTCGATCCCCAGTACCTTAGATAACATTATACTAATAATCTTTCATTTATTACCCCCATTTTAACATTATGGCATCCCTCATCCGCATACATACATTGCAACGTATAGACGCATTGCAAAGCTTAATTGCGTGGCACAAATCCATAGGCGACAAACAGGATTACCTGAACCGCCTGCAGAAAATACTGCATGCCCAGTATAAGAGAATACTGGGAGCCCTTTCCCATAAGACAGGACATAAATATGTCATTAGGGGCCCCATCCCAGCCATCAGGCAACAACTTAACCGAACACAGGATAGGATTCATTTACTCCACGAGGCCCTTCACAGACAACATTTCCACCTCAAAAGAGAGCACCTTAGGGCAAATACAATCAACACGCGACTGGCGGAACAGGCCAGGGTGATTACCCTGCAATACGCCGAGATATGGCAACGCTTCCGTCAGCTCCAGTCACAATTTATTACATTCGAGTTGCTAACACACTCATCTACCCCAATGGAAGCGACCAATACACAGAATATACCTAAAGCAATTCACACATCCAATCCCGTAATGCCCACTCCTATTAGGAAGGGGACGGCCGTGGCCATGCCACATCCCAAGCTTAACATGGAAAACGAGCCACAGGTAGACACAGTCACTGTACCACGTAATAGCATTTCAATCCCAAAGCTTCCATTAGGCCCTAGGACATTAGCGCCCATATCGGCTAGCAATAGTCCTAAGGTACGCCGAAAAGCCATACTAGTTCACCGCATAGTTCCAGTCACACTCCCCAAAATAGAGGGTAGGATCCATAAACCTAAGATTACCCTTCTCCAAACGCCTCGCACGGAGAATGCATCCCTTGAGTGGATACCCGGTGCGAAAGCCGCTTTGGCAATCCGAGGGAGACGAAGCTATTATTTGAGATAGCTCAGCAATAAAAAAAATCCCAAATAAAGAGCACATTATTTCTACGTAATTAAAAGTACACTTTCCTATAATATCAGTTCAAAAGACCAAGTAATAGCCTTACGAATAGTATAACTTGCTTTCCTAGCCCATTTTTCTTTACCACACAGCATTTAGGTGTAGGTAAAAGATAAGAGATGTCGAGGTACGTTCCACTCGCAGCAGTCCCACATAGGCTAGATATACATTTTCCCAGTCCCCACAGCCATAAGGAATAAGAGCATTTCACCACCATTAATAGAAAGTAAAATAGCATATTTCCCCCAAATGATTTGAACCCAGGGATAGATAAAGTATAACAAGCGCCCTACGCGCTATGACATTTAATAGCTATATTAATAACTAGCACTCACTGGCAATTTCCAATACTGCATGGTACGAGGATTAATTATAGGTTGCATGTTTAGTTGTAAGAGGTATAATAAGGCATACCAGGTTATATTACATGTGTACTATGTTATGGTAAAATAATGAATTTTGTTTACATACACTAGCCGCAAATAGAACATGGCTAGACACATATTTAATACTACTTAGGCCCTACATTTCCCATAGGTCCCCATAGCTAAAATACGCCATACAAGCCTTGGCAAGAGCGCCAAGTAGAATGTGGCACCTAGTCACCACATTCAGAGACAGGAGTCACCACCAGTCCCAAGTTAATCCCACAACATAACTCGTTTTTAATTCTAAAATTTCACACAGAAGATTCCAGCATAATATGGTTGATAATAATTATACATTTATAATATGTAATGTGCACAAAAGTTTTCATAGGCAATACATTGTAGACAGAGTATTGCACATGTTGTCTACAGCGCACAGCAAACAAGGTCAAGACTCTGTCATAGCAGGCGGAAGTAACAGGACACGGAACGCGGCATCAGCGATACACGCTCGCTCCATAGCAACAGTGATTTACGCAATGTCACGTAAAATACCACACTGACACATGGCCGTGCGAAGCAAGGGGTCATTTACCCATATGTTGGCCATATGGCAAACAATAGCAGGATTCCTTTATTATAGGGAAATGCCTAGACACTTAACATAAATATAAATTAATAATGGCGCACATTTTTACAAAACTACTCGCATTTACATTCACATACAGACATAGTCACAAAAATTAGGCGAGCGATCAAAGATCTCAGTACCTATCTTAAGGAAATGTAAAATAACGGACCCTTGTCCTATAGACATATAATAACAGAACACAGTTCGAGTACCCCAACATAGAACTTAATTGTTTATACATATATCCCGATAGAATAATAAATAATAGCGATTCCATATATTTCCTATAACACTATAGGAAATAACACTTCTATGGATTATGAACACCTATAAAAAAACACACATTCTTTTACTTGAACAATTTAGAAAGTGCACGGATTCCAACAGTTACCCCATACTAAGGAGGGATAACAGACCGATACACTACATGGCCACAGTATAGACCAACACAATAGTACATAGGGCCTAATATACTATATAACAGTACATTGATACGATTTCTCTCACAAACGCCTTTATTCCCGTGATAGCGAAAGTACATACAGTACAATAACACAGGTTAGCCGCAGTGCATACACACGATAAACACAGGTTGGCGGCATTTCTAGGATGAAACGCAATACTTCTACACTCGTGAAGGTGAACGACATTTCACACACGAATAAATGTAGACACACAATAACACAGGTTAGCGAATTCCACTGCCAAGGTAGAGTAATACTTACAACAGTATATAGCAATGATTGGTGTCATTACGCTCACTATTGCGACAGTACACAGGTGACTTATTACCACCACAGCCAATAGGAAGTGACACAATAACACAGGTTATTATACTATCACAGCGAACACCATATATAGATCCGCTGAACACACAAGTAGGCAACACGGGAAAAGAGGTTGACAAATACTTACGTGCAATACAGATTATCCAATACACTATCATCCACAAGATGTTTTTAATCATAAATATTAATTTACCTCACACAGACTCCTTGCTAAGGCAGTCTCCACACACACACTGAGTCATGCTCTGCAGACAAGGCGAATGCGTGCGTACGCAGACTACCGACACCTGAGACGGTAGTAGACCGTGACTCACGTGTTACACACAACGTTTCAGGCGCTCACACATAGTCTGTTCCACATCTTTTTACCCTCATAGGGGATCTTTTAGATATCTCTGCTTTCTAGATCAAAGTGGAATTGACCACCAAATACCGTCATATAAGACAGACATAATGAACAGTTTTCAAACAAAGCGAAGTATTCTCATTTAGCCGACGGAATAGGGAAATCATTTGAATTAAAATTATAAATAATGATCATCACATTATGTTAGCCTTCGACCGACCGGACGATTAGCTAAATGCTAAACGCTTGGGGCCATTCCTCTAAGGGTCTACGTATGAACTCATCTATCTTCCAAACGCCAAGTACAAACTGTTCGTAATTGTCTACTTAATGACGAAATGATAGTCATAATTTTAAAAATTAATTCAATATTTCCATAAAAGCCACAAGGCTCATAAAGGACCACACATCCTTGCAGAGATCCCCTCTAGTTTACATATACACAATAGATCAACCATTAACAATACGATCATCAGTTGGCCTAAGTAATTTCCATAATTTCATTTTGAGGCAACGTGATACGACATGGCACATACATATATGTATGTCCATTATTAACACAATAACGCCATGGCCCATAGATGTCCTAAAGTAGACCTCAGGCGTTCGAAAAGTCAAAAGCAGGTGTGTGCCTACCTTCCTAAGTCAAAACACTGCAGGATAGATATCAGCCATGAGCGTATAGATGTAAATATATTCGGCAATAAATACGTTAAATGGTCCATAGCTATTCTACGTTATCCTAAGGCGCAATTAAGTCCAGAGCAGGTGTTTGCCTACCCTCCTGGGATAACGATAAGGAATGAATATCGATCATAAACATAATCATGCCGAATTTTATAGATAATATTTAGTAAAGGCCCGATGATTATCTTTAATATACAACAAGTAAATATACACTTGATTTCACAAACAAGAATATACAGAATAGGAATACACTATCCTTAGACAAATACATCCGGTCAGGAGAATACAATGCGTAGTTCTCACTGCCATACAGCAAAATGCCCGATGAAGGTAGCCCATTATACTCCCCCACGAACAATAGAACATGCGGAATACAATATTAACTGTGAATACACATATTGCTACACCCCGACATATTTTTCATTTTCACGGAGTAGAAAGTGCAAACCACTGACACACTTTCCTACACAATCTTACGTAGAATTTCTACAGCCACAGGAATGCGACATATGCTTCCAAACATGTAAAACACAGTCCAGAACACTACATATATTTTCCCGGAGTAGAAAGGGCAAACCACTGACACACTTTCCTACACAATTTTACATAGAATTTCTACAGCCACAGGAATGCGACATATGCTTCCAAACATGTAAAACACACTCCAGAATACTACATATATTCTCCCGGAGTAGAAAGTGAAAACCACTGAAACACTTTTCTACACAGTATTACAGAGAATTTTTATAGCCATAGGTGCGACATATGCTTACGAACATGTAAAGTGCACTCCAGCATACCACATGTATACTATATAAGAAACACATTACTTATATACATAGCGCTTGCCACATTTCGGTACGATATAATGACAAAATAATCCCATTAGGATTTAGCCAAAGGAGAACATACATAAATTCCCAGCATACAGACGAATAGCTAATGCCCACTGCCCAAGTTATACAACACACCAGCTGTACAGTTCAAAACGCTGGTAAACAAGACATTAAATACGAAACACGTGCGTTTGACAGCTCCTTTACGGAACGATAACAAAGCCTTCATGATTCCAACCCACTCCTGTCGCTCGCCTCCAATCACAGTAAAGACATGATAAACAAAACCTACTCCAGCCGGACAGCCAATCAAAGGCTACAGGTCACGCCTCACACTGACGACAGATGATATCTCATACACACACACGTTATCTCCGAACACGCCTCCCACGAGACAGATAGCTAGCGAGCGGCCATGATGAATTCAAGTCGCATATCGCGCGCCAGATTCAAACGGCACTAGGTCACAGACATTTAATTGTCACATTACACTTCACACAATAGGGTAACCAGATGATTTTATTTTAATTCACCCCTATCATCCCTCAATCCTCTACACCGGGATAACACATTTAACGGCCAAAAGCCAATATTCTCGGGGATATTTACACAGCGCCGCGTCACACTAAATACACCACATTTTATATCCTAGCGGACTTTTTTAATACATTTTTGCCCTCAGATACACTCTTATCTAGACACGCCAGCCAATATAGAACAACATGAGTACGTATCCGTAACCAAATAGGTATATAAATCCATTTTCCCATTAGGAGGTTTTAATTTGTTTTATTTTGGAGTACGGCGATATTACTCAAAATATTATCTTTCAGAATTAGACCGGCAGAGTTGTTTCAGGTGACAGCATGTTCATATAACCACCATACATTATACCCCTTTTGAGACCCATAATTAAAACTCCACACTTAGGGATATTTATGGCCCTGTTTAACATATAGATGGCATTTATATATACCATCATTCCAGTTCATATGATAGCAATAAACACTTATGTACCCCCCTCATTTTCATAGGGTGCATAGTATATTATTTTTCTTTGCAGCGATCAACCCCATCATAGGAGGGAATTACGACACATATAGTGCGCTGCAATATAGCCTGGTTTAGGATACCTATATATAGTATAAAATCAAAATCTATAGACAATATAAATAGATAATATCTATAGGCAACAGCTCTAGATAATGTATCTAGACAGCAGACCTAGACACAATTTATAAACAGTATCTCTAGACAGTAGATCTAGACGGAGTTTATAGAATATACCTACAAGCAATAGCTCTAGACAGTATACCTAGATAATACAACTAGACAATACCTCTAGTTAAGGAATTATACTGTATAATAATAATAGATGACCAGATTTTTAGGATAGACTTTATAGCCTATCAGTCTAATAAACATAATACGAGCATAAACAGCAGTCACATATTATTATGGCGACAGGTGCCATATATTACCAATAGTATGTCCAGGCCACAAAGCACATTTCCCTCCCATAATACACATTAAACACTATACAGATAACACATCTACACTTCTTCCCCTTCCCATGCGAGGCACTATGGTTATTATGCAAATACCAGGGTGTACGCCATGCCTTATCGCTCATGGTTGGATGTTAATCGACACTCGGAACCTTAAAGCTAACAGCTAGCGTTCCAGGCTTAACCCACTAACACAAGTGCATGCAATGATACATTTTTTTCACCAATGTTTTCAACCTGCATGTTAATTAAAAGCACAAATGCTAACCCACATCCTTCAGCACGGTAACTAACAACCAACGCTGAACACCCAGGTCCTACACAATAAAATCCTCACCTACACCGGTCGAGAGTTCCTACCCATTAATGTCTCCATAAATCCCCATAGGACCAAGATTCCTTGAACCTTTCTTACCATCCCGTTACCAGTAATTAACAACTTTTTAACATACCTACAAATACCCAATAACATGGGAATACCATTCCAAATCCCTCACTTACCTACTAACATGTGAGAAGGAATTATACGCAGCTGATATTAGCTGGAAATCCGATTGACCAGGCACAATGATACTGCACCGTGCCACCACAATTGTCCCCCCCCCCCGTATAACTACAACACCATAACACAACATTAAAACGCTAGACACTTATTCTTTATGGTTTACGCACGGCGATGCGCTTAGCAGGATGTAAAAATGTTTTCCAGGTGAAAATACATGTTGAAAAGTATTTTCCAGGTGAAAATATACGTTGATGTATTAATAAATTGAACCCAGGACATGACATGACAAGACGTCGACGGTGACGATCGACGAGTGGTCATAGTGGTGACGCGTTAGGGTGGGCAAGCGCCTGTGTTGCGGGGAAGTACCTAGCCTGTCTCCCCTCAATACAGGGTCCGTTATACCGTTTTTTTGCCCTAACGTCGTCTAAACTATACCTACGGACGGAGGAATAATGGTTCGATGAGGGAATAAGTTAACCCCACATCGGACAGAATACTTCCTCCTTCCCAAGACGACCCCTAGGACTTAACGTTAGTCAGTAAATAGAGTTAGGTAAATGCTCTAGAATAGGAGCAAACGCCTGCAGCGGCAGGTATATAGGAATAAGATGAGTATTGAGAAAAGGGAATAATGAGTTAGGGGTATAAGGAGATAAGGAAAGAAGGAAATAGTAAGAGAATGTGATAATGAATTAAGGGTATAAGGAAACAAGGAAATAAGGAAACAGTAACAGAATATGATAAGGAAAGAATACAAAGTAATAAGGGAATAATCACACAATATAAGAAATGAAATAATACAAGAAATGAAATGAAATAATGAACCAATGAAATAATGAACAATTATATTCCGGGCCGAGGTATGCAGCACCGATGACCTCTTTGCTCATACCCCCGATGAACAAAGCTTACAAACAGAAAATATATAATAAAACTACGATTCTTTTTCCCTGGCCGAGGTAACAGATATTATTGTGCCCCAGGAAGAAGAATATTGATACCACACAAGAGGTAATATAAGAAGTGTCGAGACCGGACACAGCGCGGATAGGGATGCAATTTGCACATGTAGCATAGACCAAGGATGGCAATGCGCGTGGGAGGTCACTCGGTACGGAGGTAACTCCTAGCGCAGGCTAAGTAAGAATAAACCAAACCACTGTACGTATACGCTTTTTTTACGTATTTAGATGGTCCACTGGTATAAGAAGTCCTTCTAGGCTCTCTTAGTTCCGACACCACCCTGCGTATTGGACAGCCCTTGGTTCAATTACAACATCATACAAATCCGTATATTTTTACGGCATAGAGACAAAAGACTATATATCTCGTGAGTAGAATTATGCAACCCAGGCATACGATTAGTAATTAAAAATATGAGCGCTGAGTCCGATCTTGCATACGCAAGGTAGACACAAGGTACACTGAAGTTACACAACTCACAGAGTAAGGAAGAATAAAGACACATAAAGGTAAACACGATAATGAACGAAGAAATAGATAGAGCAATGATATAAGACAGAAATAGATAGGAGGCAAATACAGTAAAGTCATAGGAGACAATGCATAAGAAAGAATAAAGAAAGATAAAGGTGAATACAATGATGAATGAAGATAAGGGTAAAGCAATGATATAAAACAGAAATAAATAGGAGTAAAGTACAGTGAAGTCATAGGAGACAATGTGTAAGAGAGAATAAAGGAAGATAAAGGTGAATACAATGATGAATGAAGATAATGGTAAAGCAATGATATAAATCAGAAATAAATAGGAGTAAAGTACAGTGAAGTCATAGGAGATAAGAAGTAAGAAAGAATAAAGAAAGATAAAGGTGAATACAATAATGAATGAAGATAATGATAGAGCAATGATGTAAAACAGAAATAAATAGGAGTAAAGTACAGTGAAGTTACAAGGGAAATGAATAAGAAGGAATAAATAGAGTATGAATACATACCCGGTAAGAGATAAAGGTTGAAATAATACAAAGACTTAGGAGAAAGATGAAGGAGAATAAGCAAATGCAAAGGTAAACAAAGAGTTAATAAAACATGGCCAATAGCAATTAAGAATCTAGATATTATAATAATAAACATGTATTTCCATTTCAGCGCAGGTTGAAAACCTGAGGCGCTGATACCAGACAAAGCACACGTGGTGGTGCACAATTTGAAAGCATGTATCGAGAGTGGCTCCATTTTGGGGCGCTCATCGAAAATAACAATGATAGTGATAAAAGGTGATTTAGTGACTAAACATAATGTTTTTCTATATGCCTCCACAGACAATGCTAATGATAAAAGGTGATTTATTAACTAAACATAATGTTTTTCCATATGCCTCCACAGGATGGATTAACCCCACAAAGGACGAGGGAAAATGCCCTCTGAAATAATCATTTTTACGTGTATTATGGATCCACAAAAATTGATACAAAATTCTTATGCACTAACCATATGTTTTTTTTCTTGTGTTACACAAATGCCCCACCCCCAAAAGTGCACACTCACATGCCCCATACATAGCCCCCCCCCCAGCACATAATACCCATTTTCAGGCATATATCCGGACCACAGTGGAGATATACCTGTGGGATATCCTCCACTGAAGGTCGGATCAACGAATAAAATTAGCACCTAAAATGAGAGGTGCATTACGGCCACACAACTCGCGCCTATCTCTGTAAAGGACGAGTTGTGCAGCCAAGATGACTTCGCTCGCCCACAGGGAGCAAGTCATACAATAACATATTCTGTACACAAATAGGGTATCACCTGCAGGTAATAGGTCATAGGTAATAAGTAATGGGTACTAGATAAGAGAATTTGGTTTGTTGATACAGAAGGTTAATACATAATTAAGAAAGGTTGATTTCACTATTACAGAAGGACAACACAATTAAGGGAATTTGGTATTGTTTTTATTGCAGGATGATGTAAATGAGAGAATTGGATTTTGTTTCTGTATGGAATATTGATATAAGTAACAGGGTTTTGTTTTAGGTTTTCAGGGTTTTTATGATTATACATAATATGAAGACTTGAATTTTTGTAAATGTTGTGGATATCTAACCAAAAAATGAGAACATATGGATAACTTTGTGATACACGTTATTTTTTCCTTTCCACTCTTCTAAATTCCACATTGTAAAAATGTCGCATTTCTCCCCAAACAATAAAACACTTTTCAATTTAAACCTTTAACTACACCTTGCGGCATCTATTTTTTCTGTCTCTATACTCTATCCCTTTTACACACATACAGGGCACGCGAGAGCAGTTTTTCATCCCTATTGGAGGCAAGTAATTATATATGTATCTATAACCTCCCCCTTTAACCCTCGGATGTTTTTTCCTCTCGTGTGTTCCTGCACCCCTTAATTTACATGGTTGCAAGTGAAAAGTTTTATAATATGTATTGTTTTATTTAGCAAATTATTATGTTTGTATATCAAAAATACAATAAGGGATCCAGGTAATATCCCATCAAGTAAACACATAATATGAAAGACAGTAAGCTTCACACCCCATTGTTGGATTTTAAAAACAAATTGTAAAGAAATATTGTTCCCCTCACCACAGACAATTACACTTGATCGCTAGGCACACCCGGACACCCAATCACTGGAAGGTACACTTATTCAGCCTTCAACTTTCGACATTTAACAGTATAGCACTAAATTTATATCTACCCCCTGACTTACCCCTATCTTCCACGAGGCTACCAATCCACCCCCTACGACACCAACCATACAACGATGACCTAAATTGAAAGAAGAAAAGAAGAGAAGAACAGAAGTCAGAAGATTATCAAGAAAGAAGATGATGTCTTATTTTTTCAAAAACCACCCCCACGTCTTCGTCCAGTTATCGAGGACGATAACTAACCCTACAAAGGGGGTTGTTGTACCCCTAGGGTACGCTAGCCCCATCCCCTAAGAAAAATCTATAAAATCTCAAAACTACAAACTTCTGATCTAAAATCCTTATAAAATACCACCTACAAATTACATGAAGAACAATTAGCACATACAGGAAATCGGGTAGCCTCGTACCACAGGCAATGACCTGAAAGAGGTGCACGACTCGGGAGGAATGTAAGGATTCTGCCGAGCGTGCACACCAAAGCTATAAGAACCCCAGAGGTCAAGTGCCAGGATCATCAATCATTCAGTCCTCACTCAGTGCACCGACGTGTTGAACCTCTGCTGTCTACAGGCCGCGTAAGTGTCTTAGCGATCTACACACTAACCAATACACTACACACTCCCCTTCCCCTGTGCTTGGACTGTATTTATTTCTTATTAATTATTATTTTGAACTGCTAGCTCTATCGGTGTATCTCCAGATAGAGATACACATTAAACTCTTAAATAATAGAAGCCACTGGTCTCACTCTTTTATTTATTTAGTTAGTAAGTTCCTACCCTTATAGATTCCACTTTAGGTAGGACTTAGAAATAGCCTTATTGCGTACTTGCTTAATCGCTGCTTGTGTTCAGCTGAGCGTCCTTGCTCCGCGCTGACCACAGCGAATTCTCCACTTACTCGCGTGCTTACGGCTCACTGCAAACCGCGTGGCGCAGTCGTTGCGCTTTGGTTTATAACTTAATAGCTCTTGCAAACTACCCCTTTACCTAGAACTACCCCGTCAAACAGTACATTGGGGAGTTCTCCTGGATGATCGCACGATCGATCTCCATTCATAAAACACTCCTTACCTCTTACAGTTTTCGCCAAGCTCAACCCCCATTCTAGACTAATTTCATCCCCTAGATTTATTATTTGTACAGGCATCCCTCACAGGTACCTTACACTATTTTAAGAGCCTATATGCCTGCCTATTTTAACTGTTTTTAGTGCCTTTAATTCTCGTCTCTTGTTATGACAGATGTTGCCATCAGTAACAACCGGCTATCATTGTCATCAATAAAGAACTCCGAGAGGCATTACTGATAGACATCGCATGTCCCAACACACAAACCATTCAAACAACATCTGCTACTAAAATATCTAAGTATACAGAGCTGGTAATTGAGATAAAGCAGATGTGGAAACTTGAGTCGGTGACTACAATCAAAATAACTGTATCATGTACCAGTGTTATAGGCTACCCAAAACCCTCCACAGTACCGTAGTCTATCAGTATTGAATTTGCATCCGCAGATAGGCCTATATATTGAACTACGGAAGGCAGTTCCGTTAAACACCTGCCATATTGTCAGGAAGTTCTTGGTGAAAATACTCCGGCTCATCACTCAGCAAGGCTCGAAGATGACTCAGATGGAAATTTAGCTCATCTAAGCCTCTAAATAAAGGAGACTCATGAAGAGTGCGGGCACGAAATTAATGTAATATGAGGTTCCTGTACAGTGTAATTTACATACATTGTATTTCAGCACAGATGGTTCCTTACTAAGGCCGACCCAGGCTGTAACTTAAAATGTAACCGGGTATTTGCCGTGATAATGATGTCAAAACATAAACAATAATACCGTAATAATCTTTTAGCAAAAAAAGCTAAGCGTTTCCTCTTACATGCATAGGAATTCATCATTTTGTTCTTTAATAATTTAGGATATTTTGAAGTACTATGATCTGTCTGAGAAAGCGAAGCGCGCCACAGTACAGGAGGGCTCACCGATGCCAGGCACCGACTAGTAGATTCGCGAACTCAAGCGACGGTGCTGCCGTTATCTGGAACTAGCCTAAGGGTGATGGAAACATAAACAAACAGATACTACAACATGTGATTTGAGTTGATGGGTGCGCTCTTCTTTCGATTTTTCGTTATTTTCATCTTGCCACGGTGGGTAAGTGGTCAACGTGTCGGTCTACTAACCCCAAGCTTGCAGGTTCGCTCCTGGTCGCGGTAAGTGATTTTTTGAAAGGCGGCAAAAATTACGACACCATGTCATACGATGTTGGCATGTCAAAGAATCCATTTGAAATCAGTAGGCTGTGTTTATAATGGCAAAATTAATCTCGGGAGTTTCCACCAACACAAAGTTCCTCATTTCTCTACTAGAAAGCGCTATAGTGTTCAAGGATCTTAGATATCTAACCTCCTTGACTTTCATACTGATTCAAGGAACAACGACATTCGACATGCAAGCTACCCTTTGGGTGTCAAATAACAAAGCTTACACCCGGCACCCAAGGCCATACGATATTATTATTAATTATTTTCATAGAAATTGATGACATATAATTGTTCAGTTCCGCTGTGCTTTTCAAATTCAACAATTGAGATATCAATGCATTACTTTCACAAAAAGAAAGCTTTTCAGACGGAATGGAGTCAATTAGGCCTACGTCGCGAAGCCGACCTCGAAGTATATGATCGTATGCGGCTGACATTTTACACAAGCGAATTAATTATTAATAATTACTAATGAATTTCTTACAATATCCAGTACCCTACATTCTCGCCTGTACTACATACTAGGCGACTTGGCAAGGTCGATTTGACAGCTGTTTTTCCCATGTGTCAAACATTAGTCTACTTTCTTTAAATTGCCCCATTGCTGCTTCAAATCTGTGAAGCTCAGGTAGGCTATTCTAAGTTTTCAATCATGTGCCTATTAAAAATTTTAAAAATCTTTGTAATCAACTTGTACAGTCCTTGATTTATCGACTTAAACAGTACTAGAAGACCCGTGCTGCTCCGCAGCATTCACTTCAACAATCCTACAGCACTTCTGTCCATATGACATTTGCATGTCTTCATGCTAGTGACCTGAACAGACATTTACGGTACCGTTGCTTTTGGGTAAATGATGAAGTAGACTTATGAGATCATATGTGTGGGTGTCTGCCTGTCCTCTGTGTGTGTGTCCCACTATTTACCCTGCGTAAGCTAAAAAAAAAGGCGCTCGGACGTCAGGTTCCAGACGCAATTCTGAAAAGCCGAGGTGAACAGCTAACTCCAAACACATAAGCTATACTCTTCTCTGAAGAATTAACTCGACACGACTCGGCAGTTTGATGCTGGCTGAAGCTAGGGTGATAGGTCGCTCGCAAGCTCGTAAACTCACTCTGAAGCTAGTAATTTAAATTTCCACTGAATGGAGATTGCTGGAAGAAATGAAAACGTAAAAACACAGTGGTCGATGTGGGAGCTGTCGCGGACTTTCTTGCAGAACTTTTCATGCTGAACAATTTTCAGAGAATATCGATATTTTTAACGGTTTACCCAGTGTAAGCTTAAAAGACACATGGACGTTAGGTTTTTCCAACTCAATTCACTGAAATCGTAAATTCTCGGCTTCTTTTGGTCATAAATACATGTTTTTCTACCTAATCCTTCATCGAGAAATCCTTTACAGAATGGTGAAAACTGCATCAAAATTCATCAAGTTGCTCTCGAGATTACCCGTTACATCCAAGAATTGGGAACTTTGTTTTATACTAAGTAGATAGAGATATCCACACAATTTAAGGCTATAGCGGTACAATTTGGTGTTTTGTCTACTTATGAACAATGGTATAAATTTAAAATAAAAGATGGGTCTCTTATATTTGAATTTAGAGATGTAACTCTTGGTTAACAAATAGAGGTGTGCAAATTAATAGTATTAAATAAATAATTTTAATTAGTCATAATTACTTTTATTCAAAATCATTTTATTGACCAACTTCTTTTGTTGTCCTACTTAGTAGTGTTTCCTCTCCCGTGGAATTACACCTTTTCCCATAAGGAATTGCGTCTGGAAACTTTCAGATTATTGGATTCCGATGGATATCTGAGCTGGGTCCATTTTCAATTTCTCATTGACTTTAGAATTCAAGTCAGGTGATTTCATTGCATAGTTCATGAATCTTTGAATAGTTCAATAGCGTTCATCAGTTAAAAGACCCCAAATCCCTCCGCTCTAAATTCACACGTAAAGTAGAGTGAAGTAATAAAAACGAAATGTGTGGCTTTTTGCATTTGCAAGGCTCCTCTGTTAGTGGAAATTCTAAAAAAATCATTTTAATTTGAGTTTCTTAAATGAAAATATAATTAGGAGTCTTGGTTAAACATTTGAAGTAATTTCATCGCCCTGTAAACATACTTAGTGCATTAAACCGTAAAAAGTAAAAATGCAATTTTGGAAAACTGGCATCGAATCTAATAATTTGCACATCTCTGTAAAGACAGCTATCGCCTCCACCCCTTCAGATAGAATAGTAAGTAAAGGCGATTGATGAGAAATGAAAAGATAACACACACAGAAGGAATTAATATTTATTAAGCTGTAAATTTGATTGAGTATATCTTTGTTATAGAACTGAGGGAATGAAATAACTGGAAGTAGGATAGTAATCACCGATGTAGGATAATAGTATATATTTTTTTACCATTACCACAGGACAGTTATCGTATTAGGGATGCGGACGTCCTTGTATAATTGTTATTTAATCTGTGCCCCGTTTGGTGAGGTCTGTGCTCCTCCGCAACATTCGTTTCAAAATTCTAATAGTACTTCCTTCCATTCGACATTTGGTGTTCGCTTGCCTTTTGGTTCTATTTGAACTTTGACGTCATGAAAGGATTTTGCTCGCGATAGTGTGGCATACAGTAAAGTTGTCCGTGGCTAAACACCGGTTGAGATCAATAAATGCCTACTTGATCTAGTGTTTGACCTTGAGCTTTATTGATAGTTATAAAAAAAAAGCCAAACGTACTGGAAACTGCCTCCTTTTGAAGGAAAATGGCATAGAAATATCTGATGGCGTAAGGTCAAGGCGAGGGAGTAGGATATTGTTTCCAACATTTACGCCAGTAATAATTTCCAAGTGTAAGCAATTGTCATGCATCTTCCAAACCAACAGCTAGTACCGTTCAACAGACCTTGGGTAACATTAATATTTCTCAACAAAATCACAATTGAGCCTTCTTTTAGTCGAAGTATATGAGGTGGCAATCCACTTATGCCTATGCTGTCTAAAAATCTATTGGGAATTGTAGAAGTTCACTCTCATTTTCAGTAATCAAATTATTCACACTGATGTAAGTTCTCGATGATCCTGGGATTAGGTCTAAAACTTTGCCATTGATTTCTTTACAATGTTCATTTTTAGGTGCTAAAATCGCTATTTTTGAAAAGCGTGAAACATTTTTCAGCGTGGGACTAATTCTGAATTTTCTCCATCGACGTGAGGGTATTCACCGTTACCAATTTGTATGAAGAAGTTTGCAAAGTCACGTTGATCTGTATCCGTTCGCATATTTTTGTTGAGTTTAAAAATTTTGAATAATGGCCACAAAGGAGAGAACCTTACTGACATTTGGACTGATGCTGCTTTAGATGCGTGAGGCACAACAGGCAATACCTGCCTATAATCTCCACCTAATATGATAATTTTTCCTCCGAAAGGCACGTCGTTATTCATGATGTCCTTGAGCAACCGATTTACACACATCAACGCGTGCTTATTAGCCACAGAGGCTTCATCCCAGATGATAAGTTTTGCTGAACCAATATAAAAAGCTTCCTTGCTGTTAACTTTTATTCCTGATACAGAACTTTCATGTAAATGTAGAGATAACTTGAACTGGCTGTATACAATAGTAACATTGCTGCAATACCAGTCCATGCAACAGGAACAACATTTAACCCCAAATTTGTGCAACTGTGAAATGTTTTCCCGGTGCCCCCTGGACCGTCAATGAAATATGCATTACTCATCCTTTCATTGCTGTTTTGTACTAACCCCAAAATTTCTGTAGTTATAGCCATGTGGTTTCCATTTGCTTGGTTTATCATCCGACTTAATTGATCCTCATTAAGTTTTGGATAATTCATTGGTAAATTTGTCTGAGGGAAATTATCAATAATAGCTGGCAATTCGAGAGAAGTAATGGGAAGACCATGGAGCTTTAATGTATTAGAAATATGTATATGAGTGAACTGATATGCAATGTTAGGTTCGTGAAACTGCAGATAATCTTCTGATAATGAATTCTTGAAAATGTCCCATAACTATCTTACATTTGAAGGGGTCTGAAGGATACATATGTAAGAAAACAGTTGTCGTAACTGAGAAGGCATCTGAAATTGTGACGCTTCTGCCAAACAACGCTGCCATTCAGAATCGTCAATCAGCAAACCTCGCTCCTTATCTGTTTCTTTAAAAGTCGAATAGACAACTGCTTTGTATGTTCGTAGATACTGGAAGCTGGTAGCACCTATGACGTGAAGCCATAACAGGCGTAAATAATACCTTTCTGTTTCTGTAGGCGAAACATTATACATTCTGCTTATAGTTTTCGAAACATTTTTTTCTTTTGTGACACTGGCAGTTGCTCTTATACCAGACGTAATGTACTGGTGTTTCAGGATATATATACGAACTTCTGGCTTGCGAGTCTTGATTTAACTTGAACCACGCTTGTAATTCCGTGTTGCGCAACTGTGCTTGAAGTAAACTATCAAGAGCGTTATCATTTTTAAAATAGATATTTTGCACGTTTGGCAAGTGAACTGGTAATCGCACGATAGAATGTGACTGTTCATGCATGTGAAATGAAAATATCCTGAATGCGGTTTCTGTTGGACCAATATATCTAGCATTTAGGAAAGAAGTAATTTCATCGTAGTTCACCGTTTCGCCTTCAGGACATATTTTAACAATGCAGCAGTCATGACCTTTATACACATACTTGTGGATTTTAATACATAAGATATTTGTGGATGTATTTAACACTCCGAACACTTGAGAATATTTCAATATTAATATGAGCTTGCACGTAAAGTAAAAGAAATTGATTGTGGGGAACAATGAATCGACTATCGACTTCAATGTCAATGCCTCGAATTGTTTTTATAATAATCCGTCCATTATTTCTTCTCCTATACGAAGGATAACCATTGGCATTATCTTTGGTCTCTTCCTGAAACTGTTTAGGGAAATCTTTCTTACATACGCCATCTTTCATACAAACTGAAGCAGGATTCCAAGATCCGCGAGGACCATGTACCATATGACGCCTTACCAACTCGTATAGCGCTTCATCCTCGACATCTGGTATTTCGGCTGACACCACACTGTCAGTGTCAGAAATTTCTCGAAACTTACAATCTTCCGTTAATGTTAAGAGTAAATAGATGTGCGGGAGACCTCGTTTTTGAAATTCCACTGTATATAGATATGCTTTTACCGAAAATTTCCTTTACATTAATCAATCGTAGCAATTCCTTTACTTTGCAATGGAAAACTCTCACTTCAATATCAGGCCTATTATTAGCCGCTTCCCAGAGATGAATGCTGTTAAGTATTTCTGGCCAGCCCGCATTATAGGTGAACGTAATGAATAAATCTGGCTTTCCAAACTTCCTCACTATCGCCATCGTATCCCGATAATTTTGCAATATTTTCCTTGGGCTACCTGTAAAAGAAGATGGTAAAACTACAATACGACCGACTCTGAGATTTTCATTTTCTACTCGTACATGCAAGGCGTCTGCTAAACCGGCATATGTATCAACTCGTAACTTCGTTTGTTGATGACGTATATATTTTAACCGGTCACCTTCCATACGACAGAAGTAATCCACGAATAAATATCCATTTTGCAAACTTTAGCAGCGACAACTAACTCAACATGACCTCCATGAACACCATTCATAGACATATACATTTTGTAATCATAGCTCGTATTGATAGCAGTTTCGTACATATCGATGTTGCCAACAATAAAGGAAGAATAATTATTCCACTTGTCTGTAACATGTTTTACAATTCGCTTTCTAACCTGTGTAAATAAACTCTGATTGTTGTGCTCACAATATGCCAATGACCTGAACAGACAATTACCGTCACCTTTAATTGAGTGTCGCCTCTCATTCATCATAATATGATTCATCGTATTGATTGAGCACACATCCTTTAAGGACGAATGATGAAACGAAAAGAAGACAGTTTGTAGGTTTTTTTTGTCTTTTAATGTTAATTTATTAATTTGGCCATTGGCTGCAATAAAGTTCTTATTATAACAGAAATATCGGATACACAATACAAAATGGCGGTTCCAACATTCGACTGTAGCGGCATCTTCGTGAAATTAGTTGTCTTTCGTATACAGTATTTGTTGTCATTCAAACAGATGTTGACATGACAGTGTCATTAGCAAAATGACTGCTGATTGTGCATGAGTATTTCAGTCTCAAAGTAATCCATTCTTTGAGAAGTTTTAATAAAATTATGTGCACAGTATCCCCTTCTACTTATTGTATGGCTACATGCGACATTAGCGCCCGAGTGCAACAGGTAGAAGTTAACGATATAATGTATGGATACATGCGATATTAGCGCCCGAGTGGAGCAGGTAGAAGTTAACGATATCATGACGTAATTAGGGAACTCTCTGTTGAAGGAAGTAATATACGCAATTATTTTAATACTCGAATGATATAATTAAGTAAGGTGGGTATCAATCGACGGTGCTTGACGGGCATTACATTTTAAGACAACAAACGTCGTCGTAGCGCAAATACTTCCCGAGATATTTCAGTTTTAGTAAAGGGTGACATTTTTTGAAAACTATTTTAATATAAGATATTTTGCACGTTTGGCAAGTGAACTGGTAATCGCACGATAGAATGTGACTCTTCATGCATGTGAAATGAAAATATCCTGAATGCGGTTTCTGTTGGACCAATCTAGCATTTAGGAAAGAAGTAATTTCATCATAGTTCACTGTTTCGCCTTCAGGACATATTTTAACAATGCAGCAGTCATGACCTTTATACACATACTTGGGGAATTTAATATATAAGATATTCGTGGATGTATTTAACACTCCGAACACTTGAGCATATTTCAATATTAATATGAGCTTGCACGTAAAGTAAAAGAAATTGATTGTGGGGAACAATGAATCGACTATCGACTTCGATGTCAATGCCTCGAATTGTTTTTATAATAATCCGTCCATTATTTCTTCTCCTATACGAAGGATAACCATTGGCATTATCTTTGGTCTCTTCCTGAAACTGTTTAGGGAAATCTTTCTTACATACGCCATCTTTCATACAAACTGAAGCAGGATTCAAAGATCCGCGAGGACCGTGTACCATATGACGCCTTACCAACTCGTATAGCGCTTCATCCTCGAGATCTGGTATTTCGGCTGACACTGTAATCTGTCAATTCTTGTCACAAGATGGCTTCACCCAGAGAAGCCATTTGTAACTTTGAAGATACAAAAATTAAATAAAAATGAATATTCTGCCTCATAAATGGCCTTTCTTTAAAATTTAAACAAACTGACATAATTAGTACTGTAATTGAACAAATCCACCTTATCGAAACTCTTCTCATCTCCGGGCGTGTGCAGATATTCTGAAAGGACTGGCTCGTACATAGGCCTTACCAAAACCTCCTATAAATTAATAAAGATGAAGGAAGGTTTACATGCATCTAACTAAAAAGAAACTATCCAATTTAAATTTACTTTATATTCTGAAGCTGCATCATGCAAGAAATTGATTAATATAAGAAAAAGAGTGACACACAAGAAATGCAATTAAAACTATATAATATAATATAATAATAATAATAATAATAATAATATTTAGGCCTTTAATGATTTATTATTTGTTTTCACATTACCGGTAATGCCGTCGTCTGCCCAATATGTCCATTTCATCACCACTTTGAAGCTGGTCAGCCATGCCATTATGGTTTACCGCCATGAAGGTCTTCTTCAACTTAGCACAGTTATCTTGATGGGTATTAGCCCTACTATGATTGTGGCATTACAGCCAGAACCCAATCACGTGGTACCCTCCATACTAAAACAATTCGGAGGTACCGTACGGTCTTCAAGCTTTCCGTAGAAACACCAAGCGCTCAGCTCAAGAGAGACACCCTACACAACCTGACATCTCAAAGTCCAGCGAGACAATCCCTTCCGCAGTGCATCCAGTAGCTTGCTACCACACGTCTGAAACCCACAGCTCCTTCCAGGAAGTCTTATTGTCATACGCCTGCTTGTCCATTCCACTCCTAGCAAGGCCCCCTGGCTGCTTCCTCCTCACCCTCCCCGGGGTAAGCGAGCATACCTGCTCGAGACAATAGTGTCCATAAATGCTGCCTCCTGTACGTGTGACCAAAACATGAACCTGACTCCTGGTTCAGTGGTCCGAACAATATTAATAAACTTTCTTAGACAACATATGATTAGAGCTAGCTTCAGAATCTTGTCAAAAGTGACCTAAAATACATTGAATAATTAATAATAAAAAGCATACGTATATGATAATAGTAATAATAATAATAATGACACTGCGTCTACTGCAGACGTGTCCAATGCAATTGAACACGTTGCCAACACGATAACATGATATAAAGAAATAATAAACCCACTAGCCTACATTAAAACTGTCATGGGGGACTCATAAAATATAGGTTACAGAACGCCCCCTTGCTTTTCATTCATTTGGTCCTATACCATAGAATAAAAAGCAATCCTTTTAGGCATGACTTCCCTTCCAAAATCCTAACTCCTTCCTTCCACAAATATATACACAATCAACATAACTGTGCTAAGTTGAAGAAGACCTTCATGGCGGTAAACCATAATGGCATGGCTGACCAGCTTCAAAGTGGTGATGAAATGGACATATTGGGCAGACGACGGCATTACCGGTAATGTGAAAACAAATAATAAATCTTTAAAGGCCTAAATATTATTATTATTATTATTATTATTATATTATTATATTATATAGTTTTAATTGCATTTCTTGTGTGTCACTCTTTTTCTTATATTAATCAATTTCTTGCATGATGCAGCTTCAGAATATAAAGTAAATTTAAATTGGATAGTTTCTTTTTAGTTAGATGCATGTAAACCTTCCTTCATCTTTATTAATTTATAGGAGGTTTTGGTAAGGCCTATGTACGAGCCAGTCCTTTCAGAATATCTGCACACGCCCGGAGATGAGAAGAGTTTCGATAAGGTGGATTTGTTCAATTACAGTACTAATTATGTCAGTTTGTTTAAATTTTAAAGAAAGGCCATTTATGAGGCAGAATATTCATTTTTATTTAATTTTTGTATCTTCAAAGTTACAAATGGCTTCTCTGGGTGAAGCCACCTTGTGACAAGAATTGACAGATTACAAATGGCGCCCAACGTGGGGTGTGAATAAGGCTGGCTGGTGCATAGTATGGCAGTACGCACAGGTAATTTGTGAAATCTGATCGGGTATTTTAGGAAGGGTATATATGTTCAGTGATTTTGGAGGGTATGCTAAGTAATAAGAGTGAGCCTGATTTATTAAAGTTGAGATCTAGAAGTGTTGATCGAAGCACCCTTGGTCATTCTAGTAGAGGCAGGAGTCAGTCAAACAGGCAGACCAATAAGCGGTCAGATTCCACAAATTCGAGAGTAGTTCCTAGTAAAATGGCAGATAAGGATGTGATTTCTGGTACGTTGGAGGGACGTGAGGGGGCCGAGAAAGATGATGTTGCAACTAGCAAGGAGTTAGGAATGGGAGAGAATAGTGAGGAGAAAAATGTAGGGCTGGGGGAAAACTCACAGATGATCAAGTTAATGGAGCAGATGATGTCTAAATTCAGTAGTAAACTAAGTGATTTAAGTACTAAAATGGATATTCAGAGTAATGATTTATGTACTCAAATTAATAATCAAAGCAGTGAATTTAGTACTAAGATAGACATTCAAAGTACGGATTTAGAGAGCAAAATTAATAAGATTGTAGAGAGTATGAGTAAAGGCTATAAGGAAATTCGTCAGGAAATTGCTAGTAGAATTGAGATGGTAGATAAAAGATTCGTGCAAGTTGAGGAGAAGATAAGCTTACAGAGGCAGGGCATTATGGATACTGTTGATAAGCAGATAGGCGAGGTGAGTAATGAGGTAGCCATTGTTACGAAAGAAGTTAGTGAGAGGTTGATAGTTGTAGAGGAAGAAATGAAGGATATAACTGAGATTAGAAATAAGCAGGTGTCTTTCGAACAGGAGCTAGCGGTTTCTTCAGCCAGAGTAACGATGGTAGATAAGAGCGTAAAAAAGGAGATTAGTGAACTGAAATCCTTTAATGAGAGCGAAAATTTGAAATTAAGAAGAGAGCTGAATCAGGCCAAGTCAAATAAGGAAAATTGTAATCACTCGGTAGGACATAGTAACTTCTATCGGGAATCTGACTTACCTAAATTTAGTGGAAGGCAGTTTAACCCTATGGAGTTTGTTAAAGTTGTTCAGAAGAGGTTTTCGAAAGGGTTAGAAGATGGGACTTTAGACTGGGATATTGTTGAGGAAATCATATCATTAGCTTTTGTGGGGGAGGCTAAATCTTGGTATCAAGTTTTTAGGGGAGGTTTTCAGGGGTTAGAAGATTTTAGGCAGAAGTTTGAGGGAAAGTTCTGGAACGAACAGACTAAAGGAAGGAGTTAGGATTTTGGAAGGGAAGTCATGCCTAAAAGGATTGCTTTTTATTCTATGGTATAGGACCAAATGAATGAAAAGCAAGGGGGCGTTCTGTAACCTATATTTTATGAGTTCCCCATGACAGTTTTAATGTAGGCTAGTGGGTTTATTATTTCTTTATATCATGTTATCGTGTTGGCAACGTGTTCAATTGCATTGGACACGTCTGCAGTAGACGCAGTGTCATTATTATTATTATTACTATTATCATATACGTATGCTTTTTATTATTAATTATTCAATGTATTTTAGGTCACTTTTGACGAGATTCTGAAGCTAGCTCTAATCGTATGTTGTCTAAGAAAGTTTATTAATATTGTTCAGACCACCGAACCAGGAGTCAGGTTAATGATCTGGTCACACGTGCAGGAGGCAACACTTAATGGACACTATTGTCTCGAGCAGGTATGCTCGCTCACCCCGAGGGGGTGATGAGGAAGCGGCCGAGCAAATGCAATGAGTGGTCTGGACAAACAGGCGTATGACAATAGCAATTCTGTGAAGACTTCCTGGAAGGAGCTGTGGCTGGGAGACGTGTTGTAGCAAGCGACCTAGTGCACGGCGGAAGGGATTGTCTCGCTGGACTTTGAGATGTCAGGTTGTGTAGGGTGTCTCTCTTGAGCTGAGCGCTTGGTGTTTCTACGGAAAGCTTGAAGACCGTACGGTACCTCCGAATTGTTTTAGTATGGAGGGTACCACGTGATTGGGTTCTGGCTGTAATGCCACAATCATAGTAGGGCTAATACCCATCAAGATAACTGTGCTAAGTTGAAGAAGACCTTCATGGCGGTAAACCATAATGGCATGGCTGACCAGCTTCAAAGTGGTGATGAAATGGACATATTGGGCAGACGACGGCATTACCGGTAATGTGAAAAACAAATAATAAATCTTTAAAGGCCTAAATATTATTATTATTATATTATTATATTATATATTTTTAATTGCATTTCTTGTGTGTCACTCTTTTTATTATATTTATCAATTTCTTGCACGCAGCTTCAGAACATAGAGTAAATTTAAATTGGATAGTTTCTTTTTAGTTATATGCATGTAAACCTTCCTTCATTTTTATTAATTTATAGGAGGTTTTGGTAAGGCCTATGTACGAGCCAGTCCTTTCAGAATATCTGCACACGCCCGGAGATAAGAAGAGTTTCGATAAGGTGGATTTGTTTAATTACAGTACCAATTATGTCAGTTGCTTAAAATTTAAAGAAAGGCCATTTATGAGGCAGAATATTCATTTTTATTTAAATTTTGTATCTTCAAAGTTACAAATGGCTTCTCTGGGTGAAGCCATCTTGTGGCTAGAATTGAAAGATTACAACACCACACTGTCAATGTCAGAAATTTCTCGAAACTTACAATCTTCCGTTAATGTTAAGAGTAAATGGATGTGCGGGAGATCTCGTTTTTGAAATGCCACTGTATATAGATATGCTTTTACCGAAAATTTCCTTTACATTAATCAATCGTAGCAATTCCTTTACTTTGAAATGGAAAACTCTCACTTCAATATCAGGCCTATTATTAGCCGCTTCCCAGAGATGAATGCTGTTAAGTTTTTCTGGCCAGCCCGCATTATAGGTGAACGTAATGAATAAATCGGGCTTTCCAAACTTCCTCACTATCGCCATCGTATCCTGATAATTTTGCAATATTTTCCTAGGGCTACCTGTAAAAGAAGATGGTAAAACTACAATACGACCGACTCTGAGATTTTCATTTTCTACTCGTACATGCAAGGCGTCTGCTAAACCGGCATATGTATCAACTCGTAACTTCGTTTGTTGATGACGTATATATTTTAACCGGTCACCTTCCATACGACAGTAGTAATCCCCGAATAAATATCCATTTTGCAAACTTTAGCAGCGACAACTAACTCAACATGACCTCCATGAACACCATTCATAGACATATACATTTTGTAATCATCGCTCGTATTGATAGCAGTTTCGTACATATCGATGTTGCCAAGAATAAAGGAAGAATAATTATTCCACTTGTCTGTAACATGTTTTACAATTCACTTTCTAACCTGTGTAAATAAATTCTGATTGTTGTACTCACAATATGCCAATGACCTGAACAGACAAATTACCGTCACCTTTAATTGAGTGTCGCCTCTCATTCATCATAATATGATTCATCGTATTGATTGAGCACACAACCTATAAGGACGAATGATGAAACGAAAAGAAGACAGTTTGTAGGTTTTTTGGTCTTTTAATATTAATTTATTAATTTGGCCATTGGCTGCAATAAAGTTCTTATTATAACAGAAATATCGGATACGCAATACAAAATGGCGGTTCCAACATTCGACTGTAGCGGCATCTTCGTGAAATTAGTTGTCTTTCGTATACAGTATTTGTTGTCATTCAAACAGATGTTGACATGACAGTGTCATTAGCAAAATGACTGCTGATTGTGCATGACTATTTCAGTCTCAAAGTAATCCATTCTTTGAGAAGTTTTAATAAAATTATGTGCACAGTATCCCCTTCTACTTATTGTATGGCTACATGCGACATTAGCGCCCGAGTGCAACAGGTAGAAGTTAACGATATAATGTATGGATACATGCGACATTAGCGCCCGAGTGGAGCAGGTAGAAGTTAACGATATCATGACGTAATTAGGGAACTCTCTGTTAATTTCAAGTTAGATTTATTAATGGGGCGGCGTTGAATATCATGATACAGTATTAGTCGTTGTCGCCTAGCGACAATATGTCCGTCAAGTCATTCGATATTCCATTTTCGTGAGACCTTGACGGAAGTAATATTCGCAATTATTTTAATACTCGAATGATATAATTAAGTGAGGTGGGTATCAATCGACGGTGCTTGACGGGCATTACATTTTAAGACAACAAACGTCGTCGTAGCGCAAATACTTCCCGAGATATTTCAGTTTTAGTAAAGGGTGAAATGTTTTGAAAACTATTTTAATATATAAGATTATGCTATATCTTCCAAATTTAAATGTATCTACTTACTGAAGTACGGTATGTAAAGCAATGTACCGACTACACGCTTGTTACATATTCCTGAACAATTTTTTTTTTCTCGGCAACTGGTGACCGAATTTCATTTTGAATCTGATCATGTAGGCTACTCCTTTCAAATTACTAGTTTGAAAGCATAAAGCTTCAAGTCTCATAAAATCTTCCGTTTCTAGCACTTTCAGTACATAATTATGTGTTTGGCATTTAAAATTACCTGTCCTTCAACGAGAGCCCACCTAGAATTGCCAACAACATTAAATACGGCGGCTTCGGAGGCGTAGTTGGTAGCATGCTGAGCTTCTATGCCCAAGATAGTGGGTTCAAACCCGGCCGAAGCCATCGGATTTTTAAGAGCGTTAAAAATCCCTCAGTATGCCTTCCTTCGGGGGGGGGGGAAGTAAAGCCGGTGGTCCCATGTCATAGATTTATGGCATGTTAAAGAACCTTCCACTAATTACACCTGTATGAAGCTAAATTGGATAGGTCAGGAATGTAAACAACGCTGTTAGGTTTCTACGTTCGTTGCCAAGAGCCGACTGCGGTGGCGACTAGAAGCTAAGTTCTGAACTAGGCCTAGTAGTCGTTGACGGTGGCGTTTGGCGGCAAAAGTAGGAACCATTTGAAAAATTCAAAGTTGCAGTCCTTACTTGAATTAAAAATCAGATACACACACTAATACAGCCATCACAATTAACACTGGTTATCAGACAGATTCTACACACACCCAAAGTACACGGGGCTACATGACCGCGTTGTCGCAGCCCCTAAACTGAGGAACCAACCGCCTGCATCAACACTGTCCTCCTAGCAGTGCAGGTTACGCCACGATTGAGATTGAGTAGGCCTTGACCGAGTAAGTCCTCCAGGCCACGCCAACTCAGGTGCTTCGCGAGCACCGGCCGGCACCGGCGAAAGCACCGGTGTTCTGCTGTAGAGGAGGAACGTGTAGTAGGCGAGAGTCGTGTTGTTGCTGTACTTGTTTGGTGAATGGGGCTGGGCAAATCAGCGCGCGTCGGGTGGCGTACCGGTATGAAAACGAATAAAAATAATAATAATGCCAATTTTGTGTACAGAGAGAAATAATAGTTTTATTGCGCTCCTGATATTGTACTAATTTTTAACATTCTCTGATTATCTTTGGCATCGCTTTGAATCCTCTAATTTTTCGATATTTGGAACAATCGTTTTGGCAGTTGCAATCTGAAGTATAGCTTCCAAAGAAGCATCAGACAAACTTGACCTTGTTTTTGTTTTGTTAATATTGAAATGAAAATCCACAGCCTGCTTCCAGTCTCCGACCGGGTCAGGAATGGAATGAATGAAGCCCCCATCTAGCGGCGAGGATATGAACTGTGCCGGCTGCCGAGGCCTGACGCACTCCTCTGGGGCAATGATTAAATGAATGACAGATGAAATGAAATGATAGTGGAGAGTGTTGCTGGAATGAAATGTTGACAGGGAAAACCGGAATACCCGGAGAAAAACCTGTCTGCCTCCGTTTTGTCCAGCACGGATCTCACATGGAGTGACCGGGATTTGAACCATGGACCCAGCGGTGAGAGGCCGGCGTGCTGCCGCCTAAGCCACGGAGGCTTTTGTTAATATTAATAATTGAAAACATTTGAAGCCGTGATATTACAAAATACTTGCAAAATATTACCTCAAAAATATGAACGGGTTCAAAATAAAAAAGAGACAGTCAGTCTGAAAGACTGGACTATCATTTTAAATGCTACAAATGCTGAAAAATGCTAGAAAGGATGGAGGCTTCTCGCTTCGCTCGAAGCCACAGACTCTTGACATGTTAGATGATCAAGAAACAATCAGAACGCTAGAAAGTTACAAGTCATGAGGGAGCTGGAGCGAGCGGTGAAAGGAGAGAGCTGGCTGGATGACGTCACGCTCGCCGTGTCGTTGCCGTCTCGTAACGCCAGAGCTCACCAGTGAACTCAGTACACATGCACCAAGCGGTACTATGACGTCACACACCTCAGTGCATCCTCGGTACATTTCGTGACGTCGCCGTAACGTAACGACGAAGTCGACTAGAACATTTAAAATTATTTAAAAATTTAAAAAATGTGTTTTTGTGCTATTTTGGAAATCACTGGACTTCTTTTTAATATCACTTTTATTAACGTCTGTTTAATTGGATACAAATACATGTTTTTTTGGTAAAAACATTCACAGAGACATCAGTAAACACATGACCCTAAGAAATGTTCAGTCTGAATCCCAGGCGTGGTTAACTGAGGCAGCATTAGAGGAAAGTCGCCATATTATATGAGGAGGTTTCCTAATATGGGGAGGGAGTATTATGTCATTACTAGATGCTGTAACCTTGCGGTGAATACGTTAAATTGTTGTCCATGTGCTGTGTGGGTAACGCACGAAGTTACCGTTAGCTGCGCATCATAGCCATTTTGTTATTGAAGTTTGTTGTTCTACATCGTTGTGAAATATTTCTCAGTTTTCTGAATTCGTACGAATTGTTAAGAAAAGGTAAGTGAATTAATTTTCTAAATGTGTTTGTATGTACAGTCAGGGGTTTGGGTTCAACGTACTATTGTAGTATTTTGTCTTAGCCTATACATTTCTTGGAAGTAAAATGTTAAAGCTTGGGCACTGAGATAGCCTAATATGGGGAGTTCATTGTCTCCTAATATGGGGAACCCCATATTACGTTCTATTGAATGTAATGGAATAGTTCAGCTCTTACTAAGTGGCATATCACTTATTTTTAGATGCCGGGAAGGAAGAAATGGGTTGGTGAGCTGTTTGGTCGTGCGTATTTGAAGACAGCAACTTTTGAAAATGTAGGAGGGTCCGTAAATCTGGGCTTTATCCGTGCAATAAGAACATATTCCAGGACCATGATTTTCCGAATCTTTCAGCAGAGGTACAACATGGAGTTCTAGATCTTCTCCTCCAAACAAAAGTGGCCTCAACATCTGATTGGGGTAGGGGTGGTGGAGGGGGGGGGTGGGGGGTGGAGGGGGAGGGGGGGGAACCCTCTAGTTCGAGCTGTTGACATCCTTCCAATCCCAAATTGGCTGCTAACAGGGGAAATGGATTGCGTGATGGAGCAGCAGAGTTAATAAACAAATAATTCTCCATGTGTGTCCATGCCTTCCCTCGTGCTCCACACTCGCCCTGAAGAGGCGACAGAAGGATGTAAACAGTTGGCAGCGCATTCACATTAATTCAAAACAGAGTGCTGGACTTACGCATTGTGTTCAGAGACAGGTTGTTTTGTTTGGAAGTTCGGCAACAGGAAACTAGGACAGTTATTAACTTACAATGTTCATTTTTGTATTTTTGTACTATTAACGTTCATGATTTTATTACATTGTCAGAATTCATGCCTTAATTAGAAGGGTATATTATTCAGTGTATCTATTATAAATAAAAACCGTGAGGTTTCTCACCTCCCCATATTACGAAACCCGGTTGCCTAATATGGGGAAAGTGCACTTTTAAAGTTAACAATAATATCAGAGGGTATTACAACATAAACGTGCCCATATTTGTAATATACATAGTATATCCCCTGAGGTTTACATTGGTGATAAAATCAAAATTATTCCGTTCCTTCTTATGACTAATGTGAGCCCTATTAAAAAACCTCCCCATATTTGGCGATTTTCCTCTATCATTGTCCGAGTTTCCATAATGAATTAGACGCTTAAAGTATGGCCGATGCTGTGCTTCAATGGATAGTAGCCTATATACTTCGAAATGTATCTTGCTTTCGCTGATTTCAACTTTACTTCACTGTTGTAGTCATTCGTTAAAGCTGTCAAATTACAAACACAGTTTTCTTTAAATTGAATGTCTGTTTCACTAGTCCACTAGCTGATGTGCCAACAGTCACATCATTACTGCGATACTGAATAATCTTGTATTATGTTACTTTTCACTTTCCTTATTATGTTTCGACAGTGGCACATGGTCTTTTACTTTTACATGGCCCTTTGTAATCCATAATCATGTAGGTGGTACGGACTGTTATATTTGAAAGAAAAATAGCACAGTAGCACCACCTGGCGAAATAGACATGTACAATAAAGAAGAAAACAAAAGATGAGTCAGTGCAAAGTCTGTGCGTGTTCGCGTGACAGGTGACAAGCATCTCAAAAGGTGATTTGTATTTTGTATTTTATTTCTCACTTGATAAATAAAGATTTACATTAAAACTAACAGGTTATGGGCCCAGACCACGTGTAAATGGTATTATCTCGTGAGTGGATCCGAAGCTGAGCGCCTGTGGAACACGTGCTGTATTTTTTGTGAGTTAAGGATAACCTCAAAATGGCAACCGGCAGTGACTACAAAGTTCAAGTGGATAAACTTGAAGGACCTGAAGACTGGGCAAAGTAGAAATGGCATGTGTTGATGGTTTTGCGGTCGTATGAACTGGAAAATATTGTTGCTGGTTCGAAAAAGTGTCCTGTGTTGCCGGCAGATGCAACTGCGCAACAAAAAGCGGCATATAAGCAGTGGTTGAAAGAAGACGCGAAAGCGGCCAGTTTGCTAGCAGGTGCGCTAGGAAAATCTGTTGCCGAGCTCGTGTTGACGTGCACCAATGCCAGTGAAATTTGGACAAAATTGAGCGCACGGTTCGAACGAAGCAGTACGCAGCGACTGAACATGTTGATCGAGTCATTCTTCCGAGTGACACGTGACGACAAGGAGGACATCAGCACCCATGTCGCGAAGTTACAGAAGCTTTATCAGGATCTGAACGACGAACTCCAAAAGCACAACGAAAACACGTTATCTGAAAGGATTTTGAACGGTCGAATTTTATCCACGCTGGGAAAAGAATATGATAATTTCAAGGATGTGTGGGACACGATTCCGACGGAAAATCAAACTGTGACCTTGTTGATTGAAAAATTGTGCACGATTGAATTGCATGACCAAGGAAACGTGGAATCGACTGCGTTTGTGGTACGTAGTGCTCCCAAGAAGCATTCCCAGTATGGTAGTGGCAAAGGCAGCGCTGATGACAGGTCGAAGAAAAATGATCAACGAGTAAAGCAGAAGTTTCCATGTTTCAAATGTAAGGAATTGGGCCATTGGGCAAGTGAATGTCCAGTGAAGAAGAAAGAGGGTGACACTAGAAACAAAAATAAGGAGAACAATGCTTCGTTTCTGACACATGGTATGAGTGCGTTAGACGGCGACTTTGTTCAAGCCAACGAGTGGTACTGCGACAGTGGCGCCACAAATCACATCACCGCGAACAAACAGTATTTTACAACATACGTCAAGTTTGCTGCTCCAGAGAAGATTTTGCTAGGAAAACGAGGCGTGAGCATGCTAGCTCACGGCAAAGGAACTGTAAACATTCAAGTGCGGCTGAACAACGCTTGGTTGAGTGCTGAGATGACTGAAGTTTTGTATGTTCCCGATGCAATGGCTCATCTGTTTTCTGTGAAAGCTGCTGCAAGGAAATGTTTCTGTGCAAGACTTGACCAAACTGTTAGAATTGAAGACAAGGTTACTGGAAAGGCGATGATGGCTGGACGTGTGAGTCATGGTCTGTATGTACTTGACATGCGCGTCGTGAAACCGGCGCAACCCATTCAAGTGAATTTAGCTACATCGTCGGAAAAACTGCAGATCTACCATGAACGATTTGGTCATCAACACTAAGCGCACGTCAAGAATGTACTGAAGCAGATGAACATCAATGCAGACATGTGTAAAGAGGATTTCTGCGATGGATGTGCACTGGGAAAAATGCATCGACTGTCATTCAAGACACGAATGAATCGACCACCAGCCACCGGTGAACAAATCCACGCCGAGGTGAATGGACCAATGTCTACTGAATCTCTTGGAAAGGCACGCTACTACGTATGTTTCAAGGATGATTTCAGCAAGTTTCGACGAGTTTTATTTTTAAAGCACAAAAGTGAAGTGTACACCGTTCTGGAACTGTTCCTGAATGAAGCCAAAACAAATGGACACGTCGTGAAGCTGTTCAGGTGTGGTGGAGGAAAAGAATTTGATAACAAGAAGGTTTCTGAACTACTCGCAAGCAGAGGCATAGAACACAGCATTACTACGCCGTACACACCACAACAAAACGGAGTTGCGGAACGTGAAATTCGGACGATTGTGGAGTGCGCAAAATCTATGTTGAATCCCAGCAAGTTAACGAAACAACTTTGGGCTGAAGCCTGCAACACTGCGGTGTACCTCCTGAATCGCACTGGGAAGTCATCCATTGAAAACAAATCTCCCTATGAATTGTGGTATGGACGACCAGTGGGAAGTCTCAGTCATCTGAAGATCTTTGGAACAGAATGCTACGTGCATATCGACAAGAATTTTCGCTCAAAGTTCGACGACAAAGCTGTTTTTGGACATCTGGTTGGGTACGTGAACGACAGGGATGGATTTAGAGTCTGGATTCCAACTCAAGGAAAGGTTGTTCTAAGCCATGATGTGAAATTCAAACCTGAACTTGTCTGCAATATGCGCGCCAACGCCGCAAAGGTTGAAGTCACGCTTGAAGAACGTGTGGAGAGGAATCAGTCTAATTCATCGTCTGATGTAGGCATACAGAGGAGGTCAGAGCTAGATGAGAACTTAAGCGAAATTGAAGATTTTGCTTCGGCGTCCAGTTCCGGAGGAAGCGAATATGAGGAAGTAGAAGAGGAAGAAAGGGAGACTGAAGAAAGAAGGAAAAGCAAACGTGAAAGTAAGAAGCCATCGTGGATGATCAGTGGAAATTACATGTACATGGCTGGACCATCTATCGTTGAAAAGAATTCTGACTCATACTCTGAAGCGCTGCAGTCTAGTGATAAAAAACAGTGGATGAAAGCAATTAACGAAGAATTGGAGTCCTTAAAGGAAAATAATACCTGGAAATTGGTTGAGCGTCCAAATGGTGCATGGGTCCTGAAAAATCGGTGGGTTTTACGACAGAAGACAACGGACAGTGGAGAAGTTCGCTTCAAGGCACGATTGGTAGCCAAAGGCTATGTGCAACAGCAAGGAATCGATTATGAAGAAACATTCAGCCCTGTTGCACGGTATGATACCATTCGAGCTCTGTTGGCAGTGGCTGTTGAAAAGGAGATGAAACTTGGTCAATTTGATATCAAGACGGCCTTCTTGAACGGCGAGCTTGAATAAGATGTGTTCATGGAACAGCCAGAAGGTCATCAGGACGGTACTGGCTGAGTGTGTCATCTAAAAAGAAGCTTATATGGTTTAAAACAGGCTCCACGCTGCTGGAACAAGCGTTTCAAGAAATTCATGGAGAAAGCTGGATTCAAAAACAGCAAAGCTGATCCTTGTCTCCTTTACGGCAACAAAAATGGAAAATGGTTGGCTGTTGTAATCTTTGTGGATGATGGTCTGGCAATTGGCAACGAAGAAGACATCGAGCAGTTCATGGAAAAACTTCAGTAGGAATTTCACACGACCAGAGGATCTCTCAACAATTTCCTGGGCATGAAGATACAACAAAACCATGATGGATCAATTGCAATCAGTTAAGAGGATTATACGAGGAAGATCCTAGAAAAATTTGGGATGGCCGTGTCAAAAGGAGTGTCTAGCCCAGTTGGACGCGAAGAAAGTGAAGACGGAGAAAAGGTTTCGGCCAGGGTTCCTTATCGTGAGGCGGTGGGGTCCTTGATGTACCTGACTACAGCTACACGTCCAGATATCGCATTCGCGGTCAACAAAGCTGCTCGAGCCATGGAGAATCCTACAGTTCAAGACTGGAGTCAAGTGAAACGGATATTTCGATATTTAAAGAGCACAGTGAACCATGGAATCGTCTACAGGAAAGAGAACGTTTTGAAGGCCTACAGTGATGCTGACTGTGCCGGTGACAAGAGGACGAGACTTTCAAAGACGGGTGTCATTTCGACCTACAAGCACGGAGCTATATCGTGGAGAAGTCAGTTACAGAAGTCTGTGTCAACATCGAAAACTGAAGCTGAAATTGTGTCTGCAAGTGAAGGAGCAAAGGAGTTCATTTGGCTGAAGAGACTGTTTTCTGAATTACTGGGAACTGCTGACAAACCTCCTACGCCTTACATCGACAATGCTGGTGCAGTTAAGTAAAAATTTAGACTTTCACGACCGGCGTTGAAATAGGAATCTCTGTTTCGCGGGCTTATAGGCCGTGTTCCAAGGACATTTTGTCGTCCTGACGTTTCGCTGAATACTGCGTTCAGCATGTTCTGTTTACTTGTTTTACCTCGCTTAATGTAACCTGTGAACATGCTGAACGCAGTATTCAGCGAAACGTCAGGACGACAAAATGTCCTTGGAACACGGCCTATAAGCCCGCGAAACAGAGATTCCTGGTGCAGTTAAATTGGCTAAAAATCCGGAGTACCATCGAAAATCCAAATATATTGACGTACGTCATTCCTATGTGAGGGAAAGATTTTTGGACGGAGACCTTGAGCTGGAGCACATCGACGGGACCAATCAATTAGCTGATCTTCTAACTAAACCTCTGGAGAGGGTCAGATTCGAGATGCTGCGTGAGAGGATTGGCGTGCAGAAGATGACATCTTAGAGGCTGAAAAGTGTTCAATAGTTCATCTTGTTTTTTTGTTTTGTTTTTGTTTTTCATTTGAATTTGATTTTTCTTTGGAGGAAGTGTTAACTTAATATTCGAAAGAAAAATAGCACAGTAGCGCCACCTTGCGAAATAGACATGTACAATAAAGAAGGAAACAAAAGACGAGTCAGTGCAAAGTCT
Source organism: Meconema thalassinum (assembly GCA_946902985.2). Taxonomy (NCBI): domain Eukaryota; kingdom Metazoa; phylum Arthropoda; class Insecta; order Orthoptera; family Tettigoniidae; genus Meconema; species Meconema thalassinum. The sequence goes on from OX336388.2 coordinate 1,219,387,996, forward strand.
GTGCGTGTTCGCGTGACATGTGACAAGCATCTCAAAAGATGATTTGTATTTTATTTCTCACTTGATAAATAAAGATTTGCATTAAAACTAACACGGACGTGTGCTGTTCTGGAAATCAGCAGTGCGTTTAGAGTCAGAACAGCATTTGTTCATGCTCTTGTGATATTTTGATTATCATTACTCGAAATACATGAGCACAAAACGGATATTTTGTGCTGTTCTGATTGTCAGTGAAAGCTTACGACGAGACGATTCCAGTGATACGGTACCCATAACTCATAATTATATCGTCAAAATGTGGACTTGTGCTGCTTTGGAATTCATGACTTCATTTGTTTACAAATGCACGTTGTTCCAAACATAGCAACAAATTTCAGGGCAAGGGCATGAATCCTCGGGAATTCTTGTTCCTCAACGCCTTTATAAAATGGAAACAAATCACCATTGTAATGGCAATAGCGGTCTGTCAAAATTGAATCGCACTGTAGTTTAATCAGCTCAGCTTGGAGACTTGACGGGGCATCCCTGCGCGCACCAAAAAAGGCGTCATAAAAACTTTGAGTGCTGATTTTACTTGTTATATTTATTCGAACCTATCTTCAAATTCTTTATGCAATGTCTGTAACGCAATTGTGTACTCAGTGATGTGTTCCTAAATACTTAAATTCAAGGATTTTAGAGAGGGAAAATTATCCCAATTTCCTTCTTGAAGCTGACTTTTAAAAAGCACAAGCTGCAATTTGAAACTTTCAATACGGTCACACATGAAAAATGAAAAAACACAGCCTGCTTCCAGTCGACCGACCGGGTCAGGGAATGGAATGAATGAAGCCCTTCATCTAGCGGCGAGGATATGAACTGTGCTGGCTGCCGAAGCCTGTCGCACTCCCCTGGGACAAACGGTCACACAAGTACTAATACATTTATTTTTGCCGTGCAACGAGATATTTAAATCATTTAAATACCCTGTGATGCAGTAGCGTAGGCAGGATTTTAGTTTGAGGGGCATTAGGTCCTCATCTATTACTGCAGAAGTTCATATATTTTTCTGATTATAAGTTAAATCAATGCAAGAGTGAACTGTTAGTGTAATCTTGGAACTATTGTAGTATAAACTATCTGATTTTGGTTTAAAATTACTAAAAAAAAGCGAGGAAGCAAACTTGGTGTTTAAAGTGACTGCAGATCGTGTGATCATACGTCATAAAACCTACAGTTAAAGAAAATAAAAATAAAAAATAACCCGTGGCACTACTGCACTGAAGAGCCTAAGCCTACCAAGCGACCGCTGCTCAGCCATTGGTTTTGCAGATTATGGGGCAACGGGGTCTGCGCGTCTGATCCCTCGGCCGTTTATCTTGGTTTTCGTCACCGGGCCGCTACCTCTTTGATCAGGCCGCTACTCAATTGCCCTCACGAGGCTGAGTGCACCACTTCCAGTCCTCACGTTAGTTTCTAAAATCCCAGATGGAGCCGGGAATCGAACCCAAAGCCTCCGGGTGAGAGACAGCCGCGCTACCCCAACACCACCTCCAGTTTTAAGCAGGACCGCAACTAGAGTGTGAGGGGGGGGGGGGGGGGGGGAGGAGTGCCAGGGCGCTGGGCCTGTGGGGCGCGCCTAAAGAAGGTGAGGAATGTTGGTAAGACAGTGGGGGCAGAAATGCTAATACCGAGATGTTTAACCCGAAGCGGGTACAAAGAAGAAATAAAAGCTGCTGTCGTTGCAAAAGCAATTGAAGCAAGGCGGCATCATTGTTTTCGGCATCGGCAACATTCTAATCTGGCCATGTCTCTCGGCTGCGTGGTATGACAAAGTTGAAGGAACACGTATCTCAATTGCGATTGTTACGAAGTTCTTTAGGGTTCATTTTTAGCTTAGGCAAAACTCTTCAGTCTATTCATGACTGCCTGAATTCCGCCCTTTGTTGCTTTCTGTTTAGAAGTAGCTCACAGCTGTATCAGTATTTGCATTTGTCTCTGCCGCACAGATTTTCAATTATCAGTTATCAGAATACTGCTATTATGGCAAATTCACACGTTTCATTTCAAAATGTTATTGACATTAATACCGTAGCCTACTTTGTCTTGGTGTTTTTTAAATAGTTTATTTACCAGAAATGATTTTCGTCAATTGAATAAATCTGTACCCCCACCCCCCCAAAAAAAAACATCAGGAGTAAATAACTTAACAGGTAGAATGCACGATAAAGAATTATGTCATCAATAGTTGCAGAACAGAGAATACAACCATAAAGAAAGTATGTTGCAACACTTTTAGGTCTATTATTGTTAGTCTAATTTAAACAGCGCTGTTTTAAGGTATGCCTAAAGGTCGCTGTGGACCTCATTCTTGTTTATTATTATTATTATTATTATTATTATTATTATTATTATTATTATTCGGAGGAAACTGTAATACACTTTAAATGAAATGAAAATCCACAGCCTGCTTCCAGTCGACCCGCAGTCGACCGCCCGGGTCAGAGAATGGAATGAATGAAGCCCCCCCAATCTAGCGGCGAGGATATGATCTGTGCCGGCTGCCGAAGCCTGTCGCACTCCCCTGGAGCAATGATTAAATGAATGACAGATGAAATGAAGTGATAGTGGAGAGTGTTGCTGGAATGAAATTGTGACCGGGAAAACCAGAGCACCCGGAGAAAAACCTGTCTGCCTCCGCTTTGTCCAGTACAAATCTCACATGGAGTGACCGGGATTTGAACCACGGACCCAGCGGTGAGAGGCCGGCGTGCTGCCGCCTAAGCCACGGAGGCTCTAATACACTTTAAATAATAATAATAATAATTTAATACGTACCTTTTAAAACAAATCGAATAACTTTACATTCTATCAGTGAGCGATGCGTCTTTCTCGAGCAGAGAAAATTATTTGTAAAAGCTGTACTTTTATAATGGAATGCGGGCCTCAGTTTGCTACACATAACAATAAAAACTTGCATTAACTTACCAAAGATTTATCCAGTTTTGGCTTCTTTATGACAAAGCGGTCCATTTTTAAACACTCGCTAATGTGACAAAAAGAAAAGAGCAACTATCAAAGAACTTGCGACTCTTCCAACACTATCACTAACAGACTGTATATCGCCTCTCGCATAGACACAAAACCGCCGTAAATCCCGACAATGGCGACAATCAACCACGCAGCGTCAGTATTGTAGCCATTATTGAACACTGCTATTTCTAGGAAATGGTAATTAAGAGCTGACAACAGAGTGTAAGCAGACAAGCTATAACTGGCCCCCTGCAGAGAGGTATTTTGCTAATTGGCAATCCTAATCTCTTGGCAGACTTTTGTCTCAATCACCTGGTTGTATCCCCAGTACTGAGGCCCGTACTGTAGGCCTACTTGGAAAATCCCCTCACGTCACATTCTTAATTGCTACCCTGTTATTTCAGCTCTTTCAAGCAGTGCAGGCACGGAAAATTATGTCTGGCCGTGCTGAGAGTGTTAGTACATTCTTTGTCATTGCATTTACTGTACGGTATTTAACATTTCGTTGTAGGTTCTAAATCTGTTCGAGCCGTTGGAAAATATAAAGGCTCATGCCCACCCCGATTTCTGTTTTTTGCTCATCATCCAACTGTGCTACCACCACTATAAGGGGAGGAAAGAGGGGCGGGAGGGGGAAAATCACCGGTGCCGTTCGGTGCGGCGCCGGGGCGCGCAAGCACTAATAAGTGCTCGCGTTGGCGTGGCCTGTAACCTATCCTAATGTTTAACTCAGCTGGTCGTTGCCCGCAGATTACAACACGGGAGAATCTTACGTCTACTGCCGATACCATGTCTACCAATTTAATTTGCGCGTGATTGCGGCACTTGCGGTTCTTTCTCGCAATCGTGTGTAGTTTAAACTGTTTTGTTCTTGTGAAGTTTTTAAAATGCCCCGAGGTGAATGTGATGTTCTCTGGACTGCAGCATTCGTGACGAATGAACCAAATCAGTTTTACCGCGCACGTGTATACCCTTTTCTCTGATATCAAGCAGTATTTTACCCTACCCCTCACCCCCTACCTCCTTAGTGCAGTAGCGTAGCCAGAATCGACCAATGGGAGGGGTTATGGGTACTCGAGCCAAATTCTACAAGCATTTCGTCCCGCCGCGTAGCCGCGCTCGTCAAACGTGCCCCATGGTCGCGAGGGCAGCTGTGGAAAGTACGGATATCGTAGGTTCGAATCCCGGTGCTGACAGCGGCTATCCTTGGAGTGTTTTTCCCCGGGTTTTGCCACACTCCCTACAGGAAATTGCCGGTATAGTGCCTTGCTCAAGTCCCGGAGCGTCTACTCCATCCCTGTCCCAGATACATTTACACACACAACTACAATCATCACAGTAATACAGGTTGCCAGACAGCTTCAACAAACTCCCAACTACACGGGTCTGATGACCAAGTTGTCTCAAGACCCTCAAATGAATTAACAACAACTCTACGAGTATTTCCATTTCTCTATGAGATATTATTACAAAAAAAAAGTTTCATGTATTATGATCCCGAATTTTTCGAGTAATACAATATGCTCAAAAGACAAAAACAAATCAGTTCTTTAAAAAATTAAGTTATTTTTTTGACTAAAATGGCTCACTTCAATGGTAAATCTAGAACATTCCTGTTCCCCTGACAGGAACAAAATATACTCAAATATATCTGTGCTACCAACATGAAGACTGCGTATCTCTCAACAAGAGAAATTATTTACAGAGGTCTCAGCAAAAGTGGGCATGTCCTCTCACGATGTATGATATTGATTTATGAGTAATTCAATACCAGTACTCATTTTTATGTTTATTCAGTGTTTCCAACAAGATCCTGTGCTTTATATTGCAATTAGCCCTGAATGCCTAAAATATCATTTTCGAAGATTTTTGTCACCTACCAAGGTCCTTCTTACCTTAGAAATGCGACATGCAGCCGGAAAAAGTTTTAATTGCTTACACTACTCAAGCGACAAATTTCACTCATTCGTGACTGGGAGATAACCGTAATTCGGGTAATTGCTGGACATATATTTACGTAATATGAAGCAACTCGGCTGACGGTTATCTCATGCTCAAGATGTCAATAATGATCCCAAAATTAGTGTTGATGTACCCATAGAATTTTCTAAGTCTTTATTAAAGCGCGTTATTTTTAATAAAAACTAGATTAATTTAAATATAACTTCTCTCCCGCCAAGAAAAGAAAAAAAAAAGCTAATATTGTCCCGCTGTGTGTGATGCAAAATTATTTGGCGCTAACCTCAATTTGAAATAAGCTATAAGTTATTTCGCGGGGGAAAAGTTAGATTGGCACCCCTGGGAAGACGGATTTGTATTACAAAACAGTCTAAAATACACAGTAGCGAAGCTCGCTGCGTTACGAAATTGCATCCTCTTTGTAGGTGAAGCGTCACTAGCGCTCGCGGCGGCCAATAAGCTGGCAACTGCCTTGAGCACGTTATTCGCTGTACAGATGATTTTACTTTTGCAAGGGTTTTTTGAATTTTAACTCACCTGAGTGATTATTTCCATTGTGAACATATGTCACGTTAAAAGTCATACAGAAAGAAAACACAATGTTGATACACCGTACGCTTTTAATTCATAAAAACATAAACAGAATGCTCTGATTTTATTAGTTCAGTCTTCTATAAGTATCCGTGGGTACAGTTGTATGACGTATTTAATGAGTCTTACGTAGAATTCATAGTCCATACTAGTTATAAATTCATGTATTTGTTTTAATGATAGTCGCTGGCATCTTTACATAAAACCAAGTCCACGATTCCTGGATGTAACGGGTAATCTCTAAATCCACTGAATGGATTTTGATGCGGTTTTCACCATTCAGTAAAGTATTTCTCGAGGATGGTTTCTGCAGGAAGCTATAAAGCTATAACTAAGTCCCCGACAGCATATCTTTATCTTTAATATAATACATCACAAACTATAAAGTGATTTTACGTTTTAATTTCTTCCAACAATCTCCATTCAGTGGAAAATTTAAATTACTAGCTTTGGAGCAAGTTATCGAGCGAGCCCATCACCCCAGCTTCGGCCAGCATTAACTGTCGAGTCGTGTCGAGTTAAGACTTCAGAGAATTGTAGACTATATGTGTTTAGAGTATCGCTGTTCCCCTCGGCTTTTCTGAATTGCGTCTGAAACCTATCGTCCGTGCGCCTTTAAAGCTTACACTGAGTGACCCCTTTAAGATACCAGGCGAAGCCTGATAGTATGGATATAATATAATATAATATAATATAATATAATATAATATAATATAAATATAATATAATATAATATAATATAATATAATATAATATAATATAATATAATATAATATAATATAATATAATATAATATAATATAATATAATATCAAATTCTTAACCGTATTCCGTAAAATTGAGTAACATTATAGTTAATTAGTAAAAATACCAGCGTGATTTGTGAAACGAAAAGTATATAAAGATATTAAGGTCTTAAATGGCTCAATTGTAGGTACTTCGTATTTTTTCTGTGGGTTTGAAACCTTTCATTCCTGAATTTGACAAAATAATACAATGCCAATTTTACAAAATATCGGCAATAACAATTGTGTACCGTACCTTCACAGCAGCCATGTGGGAGACCAGGTATTTCATAAAAGAATTAACAAACATCTAAGTTTTATAGCATTTTCCTGACGACATAAATTGGCTTGCTTCCAAAGGATTCGAGAATAAGTTTATATTATTGTACAAAATCTTTATTCATTAAATCAGCTCTCTGACTTTTAAAAAGCCATTTTCTACATCAGAAAATTAAAATGTCGGCACGCGTTTGAAATGACATCTTTTACGTTTACTTAGCCTACCGTATGTTTTAATTTTCAAAATGCATAGATATTTATATTTGATATGCAGACAATGGCCATAGCAGGGCATTTCACATCAACGCCCGTAGGTTCCCCGATTTCAATGTCAAGTAGTTCCAACTTAAGCTACCAGACGCCACTGTCACTGAAACCCAATGGCGTACATTTGAACCTGATAGAGCGTGTCAAACCCAATAGCCTACAAATTTTGGATACACGCTACCAATTGTAGTTGTAAGTTCTTTTACGTGCCATAAATCTATGACATGGGCCCGACTACTTCGACTGGGTTTGAACCCGCGAACTTGGGCGTAGCAGTTCAGCATGCTACCGACTACGCCACCGAAGCCATGCATAGATATCCTACCGAGACATGCTTCTGATTTATAACCAACTGGCTCCGTGGCTCAGCGGTAACGTTCTCGCTTGCTGTTCCCAAGGTTGTAGGATCTAAAAGGTACGTCCACAGTGCACCTGCTTCCCGCTTCCCGCTCGCCGACTTAAATCTGCGGCAGACTTCCCGCTTCCTGAACCTGCCCGATAGTAGCAGGTTGTGGTTATAGTGCACCGCTAACGGGAACGTCTCGCTCCGACCTTTTATAAACAGTTGGCATCATGGAGCTATCCCGTGAGGATCTATTGTGTGTTTTATTAGCTAGCGATAATGTACAGATGAGGCATACCCTTTGCTCCCATACCTCATGAAACCGTACAAACGTGAAGGACTAAATGAAACAAAGCGAAGGTATAATGACCGCTTATCACGTGCCAGAAAGACAATGGAATGTGCATTCGGAATAAGTGGCGCATTCTTTCAAAATCAATAGAAACGTCAGTGGATCTTGCTGATAAAATCGTGAAGTGCATTTGTGTTTTACACAACATAGTAATTGACAAAGAAGGACTGGAAAGACACCTCACAGACGTCCACATTGCAGGGCACAATGTTCGTTGGGAGAGAAGAGGGAGGCCTCCTACTCAGGCAGAAAACATAAGAGCTACATTTGCACAATACTTTGACAAATATCCTTTAAGCTATGTTTGACGATGTTTAAATCTGCTAAAATAATTACCCCGGTTATTACATGACTAGTGTGTTGGGTAGTAAGTTCCTCAAAAAGATGTTTAGTGCATTAAGGTTATGTATGTATGTTTAACAAATTTAATATAAATTTTGTACATTTCTCACTTCCCGTCTTCTACACCCATTTCGACAGCTATCTCCTGCCATGCCTTGTCCACCATGTTGCGATTTGAGTGGCCCTTCAAGCATTTGTCCCATATTGCACGTTTTAAAAACACTTTAGAAATCAAAATGTCTTTATCCACTACCATCTTGCCTTTTAAATTAATATTTATTTAATAAAAACACCAGAGCAACCACTGCGTCGGAAATGCGACACCAAACTGACCGAGCGGGCGAAGCGGGAAGCGAGAAAAAGAAACAATATTTCATTCCGGTAGAAGCAGGTATAAGCGGATTCAGCCGGTCAAAGCAGGCTGGCAGGCGCACTATGGCCACACGTGCCCATTACTACCCACATTTTTTCCCCGCTAGTCTGCCGCGATAAAGCGAGGAGCGAGAAGCGGTGCACTGTGGACGTACCCTAATATTGTTTCTTTTTCTCGCTTCCCGCCTCGCCCGCTCGGTCAGTTTGGTGTCGGATTTCCGACACAGTGGTTGCTCTGGTGTTTTTCTTAAATAAATATTAATTTAAAAGGCAAGATGGAAGTGGATAAAGACATTTTGATTTCTAAAGTGTTTTTAAAACGTGTAAAATGGGACAAATGGTTGAAGGGCCACTCAAATCGCAACATGGTGGACAAGGCATGGCAGGAGATAGCTGTCGAAATGGGTGTAGAAGACGGTAAGTGAGAAATTTACAAAATTTATATTAAATTTGTTAAACATAGCCTACATACATAACCTTAAAGCACTAAACATCTTTTTGAGGAACTTACTACCGAACATACTAGTCATGTAATAACCGGTGTAATTATTTTAGCAGATTTAAACATCGTCAAACATAGCTTAAAGGATATTTGTCAAAGTATTGTGCAAATGTAGCTCTTATGTTTTCTGCCTGAGTAGGAGGCCTCCCTCTTCTCTCCCAACGAACATTGTGCCCTCCAATGTGGACGCCTGTGAGGTGTCTTTCCAGTCCTTCTTTGTCAATTACTATGTTGTGTAAAACACAAATGCACTTCACGATTTTATCAGCAAGATCCACTGACGTTTCTATTGATTTTGAAAGAATGCGCCATTTGGAGTAGGTTATTCCGAATGCACATTCCACTGTCTTTCTGGCACGTGATAAGCGGTCATTATACCTTTGCTTTGTTTCATTTAGTCCTTCACGTTTGTACGGTTTCATGAGGTATGGGAGCAAAGGGTATGCCTCATCTGCAAGAATAATAAAGGGAGCTTCCATTTGACTGTGTGGCAAAATGTCCGGTTCTGGAAACTTGAAATGCTCATTTTCAATGAAATTGAATAGATCAGATGCTAAATAAGTTCCTCCATCGCTCTGTTTCCCATAGCCTCCTACATCAACAACAATGTACTTGTAGTCAGCATCGACAAGGGCCTGAAGAACTAAGGAAAAGTACTGTTTATAATTGTAAAACATAGACCCAGACTTGACCGGACAAATTAAACGAACGTGCTTCCCGTCTAAACAACCAACGACGTGTGGAAAATTCCAGATATCATAGAATTTTGTTGCATTTCTTTTTAGCGATTCAGTTGTAGGTGTTGGCATATGTATCAAGTGTAATTCATCCCATATAGCTCCCACGGTTTCTTTGACGATTGCATCAACAGTTGACTTCCCCATCCGAAAACTGAAGGCCAGTGCTCTGAATGATAATCCCGTTGAAAGATACCTGAAATGAAAGGAGATAAAACAACTAATAATATTTGCATAATAACTGTTGAAGTATTTCATAAGAAGTTTGATAAATAAATTGTTATGACCTACAAGAAAAAGTTTAATTTATGATTAAAATGTAATTCGCTCTTGAAGACATTTCGAGTATAAATCATTCTTTCTTTTGCAGATGGGGTTCTAAGGAAAAAGTGGAAATACCTTAGAGAAAAATTTGCCGTAGAAGTGGGGAAAGTCCCTCCTCCTCGTACAGGTGAACCTGGTGATCGTCCTACATCCAAGTGGCCTTACTTCAAGTCACTAATGTTTTTATTAGGCATAGTCAAGCCTAGAACCTCTTCAAGTATTTTGAGAGTTTCAGAACATCAAAATGAGAACGTTGAACTAGTGGCTCACAATGACAATGAAACAGAGCCAACGACAGTTGTTCAGGAAACGGAAAGTCTTGTTTTGGATATCGAACATGGTTCTCAGGAAACAGAGCCGGATGATTCCACAAGGACGAATTCTCCGTCATCAGAGAAATTCTCACGAAAAAGGAAAAGAGCCGACGGAAATACTAAATACAATCAGCAAATTTTATCCCTTGAGAGAAAAAAGTCTTCCCTTTTGGAGCGTCTCATAAATGAACGCGGAAGTAATACTGACAATGATGATGCATTGTTTTTTCGAAGCCTTTTGCCTCATGTCAGCAAAATACCGCAACACCTGAAATTACGATTCAGAAATAGAGTTCAACAGCTAGTTGACGACTTTGCCTATGGATCTGATAGTCCAATAGAGTCCAACCACTTCAACCCACAGCCACGACAGTCCACTCAACAATACAGTGCCGAATATATTCCAAGCCCTGGTTCTTCTCATACATTCAGTAATTCTTCAAACTCTGGTGCATCTGCTGCACAGCCGCAATTTATCAAATGGACCATGGTGAATTTTAGTAGAGCAAATTTCTTTTTCTTCACTTGAAAGAAAATCATTTGCAAATCTTTTTGAAAGTTTTATTTCTTACTTTATATTCAATGTGATTCTTGTATTTTGTGGAAAAGTGTTACATGTTTTAACTTCAAGAATGACTTTATTTTGCCCCCAGTGTTGCTAGTAATATAAGTAAATTTGTCTCACATTCTATTCATGCATACAAATAATTTGTTCTCATAATAAAATACAATTATCCTCTATTTCTTTTTTTTAAATATAAATATGAAAACGCAAACGTCAGGAATATGATCAGAGATTACTGAAACGGATTACTGTGCAAACATTTTTCATTTATTTCAATGACTAAAAATTTGCAACTGTCTGAATAGCTTAATTTTCTTTGAAAATTCGTGAAAAAACACCCTAATATCCATCAGTTGTTGAAAAACTATCAGTTTATTAAAAAACGAATAAATGTGCCTAATAAATCTACCAGGAACTTAATAATGTACTTTATCACAATACTTACGTCTATTAAAACGAATAAGTAACGAAAAAACTTACCTTAGAGTTACCATAAGGCGTTCTTCAGGGAGAATTCTCTGTTGATGAAAGTTGCACCACTGTTTTTCTAAACAGTATTCTATTTTGTTCAAAATATACTGGAACGTCTCATTCTCCATGCGGAAATATTCGTAAAATTTTGCGGGGTAGGCCTTCAGCTGTGGAAACAACGTATGGTATTCGCCAACTTCACGGCGAGACATATTAATTTCATGAACGTGGGTAGTTCTTTCTTGTTTAAGTTTAAGATGCACATTATCGCTAGCTAATAAAACACACAATAGATCCTCACGGGATAGCTCCATGATGCCAACTGTTTATAAAAGGTCGGAGCGAGAAGTTCCCGTTAGCGGTGCACTATAACCACTACCTGCTACAATCGCGCAGGTTCAGGAAGCGGGAAGTCTGCCGCAGATTTAAGCCGGCGAGTGGGAAGCGGGAAGCTCTATGAGATATTATTACACAAAAAAAGTTTCATGTATTATGATCCCGAATTTTTCGAGTAATACAATATGCTCAAAAGACAAAAACAAATCAGTTCTTTAAAAAATTAAGTTATTTTTTTGACTAAAATGGCTCACTTCAATGGTAAATCTAGAACATTCCTGTTCCCCTGACAGGAACAAAATATACTCAAATATATCTGTGCTACCAACATGAAGACCGCGTATCTCTCAACAAGAGAAATTATTTACAGTGGTCTCAGCAAAAGTGGGCATGTCCTCTCACGATGTATGATATTGATTTATGAGTAATTCAATACCAGTACTCATTTTTATGTTTATTCAGTGTTTCCAACAAGATCCTGTGCTTTATATTGCAATTAGCCCTGAATGCCTAAAATATCATTTTCGAAGATTTTTGTCACCTACCAAGGTCCTTCTTACCTTAGAAATGCGACATGCAGCCGGAAAAAGTTTTAATTGCTTACACTACTCAAGCGACAAATTTCACTCATTCGTGACTGGGAGATAACCGTAATTCGGGTAATTGCTGGACATATATTTACGTAATATGAAGCAACTCGGCTGACGGTTATCTCATGCTCAAGATGTTAATAATGATCCCAAAATTAGTGTTGATGTACCCATAGAATTTTCTAAGTCTTTATTAAAGTGCGTTATTTTTAATAAAAACTAGATTAATTTAAATATAACTTCTCTCCCGCCAAGAAAAGAAAAAAAAAAGCTAATATTGTCCCGCTGTGTGTGATGCAAAATTATTTGGCGCTAACCTCAATTTGAAATAAGCTATAAGTTATTTCGCGGGGGAAAAGTTAGATTGGCACCCCTGGGAAGACGGATTTGTATTACAAAACAGTCTAAAATACACAGTAGCGAAGCTCGCTGCGTTACGAAATTGCATCCTCTTTGTAGGTGAAGCGTCACTAGCGCTCGCGGCGGCCAATAAGCTGGCAACTGCCTTGAGCACGTTATTCGCTGTACCGATGATTTTACTTTTGCAAGGTTTTTTTTTGAATATTAACTCACCTGAGTGATTATTTCCATTGTGAACATATGTCACGTTAAAAGTCATACAGAAAGAAAACACAATGTTGATACACCGTACGCTTTTAATTCATAAAAACATAAACAGAATGCTCTGATTTTATTAGTTCAGTCTTCTATAAGTATCCGTGGGTACAGTTGTATGACGTATTTAATGAGTCTTACGTAGAATTCATAGTCCATACTAGTTATAAATGCATGTATTTGTTTTAATGATAGTCGCTGGCATCTTTACATAAAACCAAGTCCACGATTCCTGGATGTAACGGGTAATCTCTAAATCCACTGAATGGATTTTGATGCGGTTTTCACCATTCAGTAAAGTATTTCTCGAGGATGGTTTCTGTAGGAAAACATTCATTTATGACCAAAGGAAGGCGAGCAGTAACAATTTCAGTGAATCGTGTCGAAGGAAATTCTGCCGACCTTGCGCCTTTTAAGCTTACAAAGCTATAAAACTATAAATAAGTCCCCGACAGCATATCTTTATCTTTAATATAATACATCACAAACTATAAAGTGATTTTACGTTTTAATTTCTTCCAACAATCTCCATTCAGTGGAAAATTTAAATTACTAGCTTTGGAGCAAGTTATCGAGCGAGCCCATCACCCCAGCTTCGGCCAGCATTAACTGTCGAGTCGTGTCGAGTTAAGACTTCAGAGAATTGTAGACTATATGTGTTTAGAGTATCGCTGTTCCCCTCGACTTTTCTGAATTGCGTCTGACACCTATCGTCCGTGCGCCTTTTAAGCTTACACTGAGTGACCCCTTTAAGATACCAGGCGAAGCCGGGGCGGGTTGATAGTATGGATATAATATAATATAATATAATATCAAATTCTTAACCGTATTCCGTAAAATTGAGTAACATTATAGTTAATTAGTAAAAATACCAGTGTGATTTGTGAAACGAAAAGTATATAAAGATATTAAGGTCTTAAATGGCTCAATTGTAGGTACTTCGTATTTTTTCTGTGGGTTTGAAACCTTTCATTCCTGAATTTGACAAAATAATACAATGCCAATTTTACAAAATATCGGCAATAACAATTGTGTACCGTACCTTCACAGCAGCCATGTGGGAGACCAGGTATTTCATAAGAGAATTAACAAACATCTAAGTTTTATAGCATTTTCCTGACGACATAAATTGGCTTGCTTCCAAAGGATTCGAGAATAAGTTTATATTATTGTACAAAATCTTTATTCATTAAATCAGCTCTCTGACTTTTAGAAAGCCATTTTCTACATCAGAAAATTAAAATGTCGGCACGCGTTTGAAATGACTTCTTTTACGTTTACTTAGCCTACCGTATGTTTTAATTTTCAAAATGCATAGATATTTATATTTGATTTGCAGACAATGGCCATAGCAGGGCATTTCACATCAACGCCCGTAGGTTCCCCGATTTCAATGTCAAGTAGTTCCAACTTAAGCTACCAGACGCCACTGTCACTGAAACCCAATGGCGTACATTTGAACCTGATAGAGCGTGTCAAACCCAATAGCCTACAAATTTTGGATACACGCTACCAATTGTAGTTGTAAGTTCTTTTACGTGCCATAAATCTATGACATGGGCCCGACTACTTCGACTGGGTTTGAACCCGCGAACTTGGGCGTAGCAGTTCAGCATGCTACCGACTACGCCACCGAAGCCATGCATAGATATCCTACCGAGACATGCTTCTGATTTATAACCAACTGGCTCCGTGGCTCAGCGGTAACGTTCTCGCTTGCTGTTCCCAAGGTTGTATAATATTGTTTCTTTTTCTCGCTTCCCGCCTCTCCCGCTCGGTCAGTTTGGTGTCGGATTTCCGACACAGTGGTGTTTTTCTTAAATAAATATTAATTTAAAAGGCAAGATGGAAGTGGATAAAGACATTTTGATTTCTAAAGTGTTTTTAAAACGTGTAAAATGGGACAAATGGTTGAAGGGCCACTCAAATCGCAACATGGTGGACAAGGCATGGCAGGAGATAGCTGTCGAAATGGGCGTAGAAGACGGTAAGTGAGAAATTTACAAAATTTATATTAAATTTGTTAAACATAGCCTACATACATAACCTTAAAGCACTAAACATCTTTTTGAGGAACTTACTACCGAACATACTAGTCATGTAATAACCGGTGTAATTATTTTAGCAGATTTAAACATCGTCAAACATAGCTTAAAGGATATTTGTCAAAGTATTGTGCAAATGTAGCTCTTATGTTTTCTGCCTGAGTAGGAGGCCTCCCTCTTCTCTCCCAACGAACATTGTGCCCTCCAATGTGGACGCCTGTGAGGTGTCTTTCCAGTCCTTCTTTGTCAATTACTATGTTGTGTAAAACACAAATGCACTTCACGATTTTATCAGCAAGATCCACTGACGTTTCTATTGATTTTGAAAGAATGCGCCATTTGGAGTAGGTTATTCCGAATGCACATTCCACTGTCTTTCTGGCACGTGATAAGCGGTCATTATACCTTTGCTTTGTTTCATTTAGTCCTTCACGTTTGTACGGTTTCATGAGGTATGGGAGCAAAGGGTATGCCTCATCTGCAAGAATAATAAAGGGAGCTTCCATTTGACTGTGTGGCAAAATGTCCGGTTCTGGAAACTTGAAATGCTCATTTTCAATGAAATTGAATAGATCAGATGCTAAATAAGTTCCTCCATCGCTCTGTTTCCCATAGCCTCCTACATCAACAACAATGTACTTGTAGTCAGCATCGACAAGGGCCTGAAGAACTAAGGAAAAGTACTGTTTATAATTGTAAAACATAGACCCAGACTTGACCGGACAAATTAAACGAACGTGCTTCCCGTCTAAACAACCAACGACGTGTGGAAAATTCCAGATATCATAGAATTTTGTTGCATTTCTTTTTAGCGATTCAGTTGTAGGTGTTGGCATATGTATCAAGTGTAATTCATCCCATATAGCTCCCACGGTTTCTTTGACGATTGCATCAACAGTTGACTTCCCCATCCGAAAACTGAAGGCCAGTGCTCTGAATGATAATCCCGTTGAAAGATACCTGAAATGAAAGGAGATAAAACAACTAATAATATTTGCATAATAACTGTTGAAGTATTTCATAAGAAGTTTGATAAATAAATTGTTATGACCTACAAGAAAAAATTTAATTTATGATTAAAATGTAATTCGCTCTTGAAGACATTTCGAGTATAAATCATTCTTTCTTTTGCAGATGGGGTTCTAAGGAAAAAGTGGAAATACCTTAGAGACCAATTTGCCGTAGAAGTGGGGAAAGTCCCTCCTCCTCGTACAGGTGAACCTGGTGATCGTCCTACATCCAAGTGGCCTTACTTCAAGTCACTAATGTTTTTATTAGGCATAGTCAAGCCTAGAACCTCTTCAAGTATTTTGAGAGTTTCAGAACATCAAAATGAGAACGTTGAACTAGTGGCTCACAATGCCAATGAAACAGAGCCAACGACAGTTGTTCCGGAAACGGAAAGTCTTGTTTTGGATATCGAACATGGTTCTCAGGAAACAGAGCCGGATGATTCCACAAGGACGAATTCTCCGTCATCAGAGAAATTCTCACGAAAAAGGAAAAGAGCCGACGGAAATACTAAATACAATCAGCAAATTTTATCCCTTGAGAGAAAAAAGTCTTCCCTTTTGGAGCGTCTCATAAATGAACGCGGAAGTAATACTGACAATGATGATGCATTGTTTTTTCGAAGCCTTTTGCCTCATGTCAGCAAAATACCGCAACACCTGAAATTACGATTCAGAAATAGAGTTCAACAGCTAGTTGACGACTTTGCCTATGGATCTGATAGTCCAATAGAGTCCAACCACTTCAACCCACAGCCACGACAGTCCACTCAACAATACAGTGCCGAATATATTCCAAGCCCTGGTTCTTCTCATACATTCAGTAATTCTTCAAACTCTGGTGCATCTGCTGCACAGCCGCAATTTATCAAATGGACCATGGTGAATTTTAGTAGAGCAAATTTTATTTTCTTCACTTGAAAGAAAATCATTTGCAAATCTTTTTGAAAGTTTTATTTCTTACTTTATATTCAATGTGATTCTTGTATTTTGTGGAAAAGTGTTACATGTTTTAACTTCAAGAATGACTTTATTTTGCCCCCAGTGTTGCTAGTAATATAAGTAAATTTGTCTCACATTCTATTCATGCATACAAATAATTTGTTCTCATAATAAAATACAATTATCCTCTATTTCTTTTTTTAAAATATAAATATGAAAACGCAAACGTCAGGAATATGATCAGAGATTACTGAAACGGATTACTGTGCAAACATTTTTCATTTATTTCAATGACTAAAAATTTGCAACTGTCTGAATAGCTTAATTTTCTTTGAAAATTCGTGAAAAAACACCCTAATATCCATCAGTTGTTGAAAAACTATCAGTGTATTAAAAAACGAATAAATGTGCCTAATAAATCTACCAGGAACTTAATAATGTAGGCCTACTTTATCACAATACTTACGTCTATTAAAACGAATAAGTAACGAAAAAACTTACCTTAGAGTTACCATAAGGCGTTCTTCAGGGAGAATTCTCTGTTGATGAAAGTTGCACCACTGTTTTTCTAAACAGTATTCTATTTTGTTCAAAATATACTGGAACGTCTCATTCTCCATGCGGAAATATTCGTAAAATTTTGCGGGGTAGGCCTTCAGCTGTGGAAACAACGTATGGTATTCGCCAACTTCACGGCGAGACATATTAATTTCATGAACGTGGGTAGTTCTTTCTTGTTTAAGTTTAAGATGCACATTATCGCTAGCTAATAAAACACACAATAGATCCTCACGGGATAGCTCCATGATGCCAACTGTTTATAAAAGGTCGGAGCGAGAAGTTCCCGTTAGCGGTGCACTATAACCACTACCTGCTACAATCGCGCAGGTTCAGGAAGCGGGAAGTCTGCCGCAGATTTAAGCCGGCGAGTGGGAAGCGGGAAGCTCTATGAGATATTATTACACAAAAAAAGTTTCATGTATTATGATCCCGAATTTTTCGAGTAATACAATATGCTCAAAAGACAAAAACAAATCAGTTCTTTAAAAAATTAAGTTATTTTTTTGACTAAAATGGCTCACTTCAATGGTAAATCTAGAACATTCCTGTTCCCCTGACAGGAACAAAATATACTCAAATATATCTGTGCTACCAACATGAAGACTGCGTATCTCTCAACAAGAGAAATTATTTACAGAGGTCTCAGCAAAAGTGGGCATGTCCTCTCACGATGTATGATATTGATTTATGAGTAATTCAATACCAGTACTCATTTTTATGTTTATTCAGTGTTTCCAACAAGATCCTGTGCTTTATATTGCAATTAGCCCTGAATGCCTAAAATATCATTTTCGAAGATTTTTGTCACCTACCAAGGTCCTTCTTACCTTAGAAATGCGACATGCAGCCGGAAAAAGTTTTAATTGCTTACACTACTCAAGCGACAAATTTCACTCATTCGTGACTGGGAGATAACCGTAATTCGGGTAATTGCTGGACATATATTTACGTAATATGAAGCAACTCGGCTAACGGTTATCTCATGCTCAAGATGTTGATAATGATCCCAAAATTAGTGTTGATGTAACCATAGAATTTTCTAAGTCTTTATTAAAGTGCGTTATTTTTAATAAAAACTAGATTAATTTAAATATAACTTCTCTCCCGCCAAGAAAAGAAAAAAAAAGCTAATATTTTCCCGCTGTGTGTGATGCAAAATTATTTGGCGCTAACCTCAATTTGAAATAAGCTATAAGTTATTTCGCGGGGGAAAAGTTAGATTGGCAACCCTGGGAAGACGGATTTGTATTACAAAACAGTCTAAAATACACAGTAGCGAAGCTCGCTGCGTTACGAAATTGCATCCTCTTTGTAGGTGAAGCGTCACTAGCGCTCGCGGCGGCCAATAAGCTGGCAACTGCCTTGAGCACGTTATTCGCTGTACAGATGATTTTACTTTTGCAACGTTTTTTTTGAATATTAACTCACCTGAGTGATTATTTCCATTGTGAACATATGTCACGTTAAAAGTCATACAGAAAGAAAACACAATGTTGATACACCGTACGCTTTTAATTCATAAAAACATAAACAGAATGCTCTGATTTTATTAGTTCAGTCTTCTATAAGTATCCGTGGGTACAGTTGTATGACGTATTTAATGAGTCTTACGTAGAATTCATAGTCCATACTAGTTATAAATTCATGTATTTGTTTTAATGATAGTCGCTGGCATCTTTACATAAAACCAAGTCCACGATTCCTGGATGTAACGGGTAATCTCTAAATCCACTGAATGGATTTTGATGCGGTTTTCACCATTCAGTAAAGTATTTCTCGAGGATGGTTTCTGTAGGAAAACATTCATTTATGACCAAAGGAAGCCGAGCAGTAACAATTTCAGTGAATCGTGTCGAAGGAAATTCTGCCGACCTTGCGCCTTTTAAGCTTACAAAGCTATAAAGCTATAAATAAGTCCCCGACAGCATATCTTTATCTTTAATATAATACATCACAAACTATAAAGTGATTTTACGTTTTAATTTCTTCCAACAATCTCCATTCAGTGGAAAATTTAAATTACTAGCTTTGGAGCAAGTTATCGAGCGAGCCCATCACCCCAGCTTCGGCCAGCATTAACTGTCGAGTCGTGTCGAGTTAAGACTTCAGAGAATTGTAGACTATATGTGTTTAGAGTATCGCTGTCCCCCTCGACTTTTCTGAATTGCGTCTGAAACCTATCGTCCGTGCGCCTTTTAAGCTTACACTGAGTGACCCCTTTAAGATACCAGGCGAAGCCGGGGCGGGTTGATAGTATGGATATAATATAATATAATATAATATCAAATTCTTAACCGTATTCCGTAAAATTGAGTAACATTATAGTTAATTAGTAAAAATACCAGTGTGATTTGTGAAACGAAAAGTATATAAAGATATTAATGTCTTAAATGGCTCAATTGTAGGTACTTCGTATTTTTTCTGTGGGTTTGAAACCTTTCATTCCTGAATTTGACAAAATAATACAATGCCAATTTTACAAAATATCGGCAATAACAATTGTGTACCGTACCTTCACAGCAGCCATGTGGGAGACCAGGTATTTCATAAGAGAATTAACAAACATCTAAGTTTTATAGCATTTTCCTGACGACATAAATTGGCTTGCTTCCAAAGGATTCGAGAATAAGTTTATATTATTGTACAAAATCTTTATTCATTAAATCAGCTCTCTGACTTTTAAAAAGCCATTTTCTACATCAGAAAATTAAAATGTCGGCACGCGTTTGAAATGACATCTTTTACGTTTACTTAGCCTACCGTATGTTTTAATTTTCAAAATGCATAGATATTTATATTTGATTTGCAGACAATGGCCATAGCAGGGCATTTCACATCAACGCCCGTAGGTTCCCCGATTTCAATGTCAAGTAGTTCCAACTTAAGCTACCAGACGCCACTGTCACTGAAACCCAATGGCGTACATTTGAACCTGATAGAGCGTGTCAAACCCAATAGCCTACAAATTTTGGATACACGCTACCAATTGTAGTTGTAAGTTCTTTTACGTGCCATAAATCTATGACATGGGCCCGACTACTTCGACTGGGTTTGAACCCGCGAACTTGGGCGTAGCAGTTCAGCATGCTACCGACTACGCCACCGAAGCCATGCATAGATATCCTACCGAGACATGCTTCTGATTTATAACCAACTGGCTCCGTGGCTCAGCGGTAACGTTCTCGCTTGCTGTTCCCAAGGTTGTAGGATCTAATAATCCTGGCGCAGTCAGCTGACATTTAAGGGTGCATAAATGCGAGGGAACCGTGTCTGTAGATCTACAGGCACGTTAAAGATCCTCTTCAGGGCAAAATTCCGGCACCCCGGTGTCTCTAAAAGCCACCGTAATTAAAAGAGACCTAAGCCCAATAACATTATTATTGATTTATAAACAGTTAAAGACCTAGTTCCGTTGTTCGATTGAAAAGCTTTATAATACTTTCTACTGCGTATTCCAAATGATTGGGGTCGCCGGAGCCAATCAGGCTCACTTTGGTGTTGGCCGGGGATTTAAGGATGGATGCTCTTCCTGACGCCACGTAATTTTCCAGGTGAAAATTCCACCCCACTGTCACAGGGATTGGAACTCCGGCCGTCCGGGTGATTGACGAGCAGCTAAGCCACTGCACCATCACGCTCCCCTTGAAAAGCTTTATAATACTAGCCTAAACTCCATAGATCAAATCTTACCTTTTAGGGTCCTTTGGAAACTCGGGTGTCGTCTCGCTATTTGAACAGTCTGACTTCCCAGTCGGTCAACACGAATACACCCAATTAGATTGGGCGAGGAATAACAATTAATTTCCCCGTGTAATTCATAACACAATAATTATTTATACATTCAATAAAACGCTTCTCATACAACCCCCACCCTTATGTGAGAAGTGTTTTATGAAGTGTATAAACTTCTTCTTCCTCTTCGGCTTTTCCCAATTAATTGGGGTCACCGGAGCCAACCAGGCTCATTTTGGTTTTGGCCGGGGATTTAAGGCCGGATGCCCTTCCTGACGCCACGTGATTTTCCAGGTGAAAATTCCACCCCGCTGTCACCGGGATTCGAACCCCGGTCGTCCGGGTGAAAGGCGAGTAGCTAAGCCACTGCGCCATCACGCTCCCCTATGACGTGTATAAACGATTCATGTATTTTTATTTCAGGCATGAGGAGATAAATTGTCACTGCCCACCTTATCTAATTGGGTAACGTACACTCGTGTTGACCGACAGAAAAGCGATCATATAGGTTACTTATAGCAACACTGAAATATTGCTTCTAATATTAGATCTGTTTATTTAACTGCATATCTCCCCTTGTAAAGCAAATGTTAAATTAAAGACATAACCTTTACACTAGGCTCACATACAGTAAATCTAGCAACAATAACATACACCAACATAGCGCAGTCGGCACATTCTTGCTGGCTGCATGAGAGCATTATTGTCTGGCAGGAGAAAAATACGAGCCAAGCTTCGCGATCTGTAGGTAGACTGTGGTTATACTGTACGTTGCCATGAAGAAGTGTGTAGCCACAAATGGGGACCCGGGCAGAAATGCGACAACAGTACATCACCACAGACACAAATCACAACCTGCCGATTTTCCGATGGGTAACCCCCCCCCCCCCTAACCCCCCCTTGGCTACGCCACTGCCTTAGTGAGAATAGTGCAACACCCAGAACAATTATATCCGCCAGCAGGCCTGCCTTCAAAATAGTAAGCATTGAAGATGGCATCAGAGATTCAAAGAGAGGAAAAGCCTGCGGTCAAGAACAGATATTCAATGAACATTTACAAATGACGTCTGCATTATTAAAAGAATCCTGCACTAGCCTCATGAACCAATGCCTCATACACTCAATGTAATCCCATTCAAATTGTTGTAGTTGTACAACAGAAAGTACGTGCGCGTAGCGTAGGTGGAACAATGGCTATACCCACATATTATTATCTCCTAGGACTATACCAGTGGCGGATTTAAGACAAAATTATGGGGGGCGCGGACACACCGGAGTTCTCGATAGGGGGTGCGAGGAAACTCCCCAAGAAAATTTTGCAAAATTTAGGCCCAAATTAGTGATTATTTTTGTGATATTTTTGGGTAAAAATAAATGTTAACAATTTAAAATAAAGAAACAATCAAACATTGTATGAAACTGTTTTGTGAATTTGGAAATATTTGCGTGACATTAGCCATTTTATTGTGGTGTTTGAAGCCATATTTTCAGTGTTGCCTTAATAAACAAGAGTTTAGTGCTTTTCAGTCGGTCAACACGAATGTACCCAAAAGAGATGGGTTATGCCCTAATCCTGAAATAAATTACATGAGATTAATAAAACACTAGGATGACCAGTTTCGATCGTCAAGCGATCATCATCAGATCCATTACACTTGGGCTACAAAATCTATGTTTGAAATACAGGTGAAAATATTTACAATATGTACAATTATTTAGTTGCAGTATTGGTACTGCTACTGTCAGTGTATGCTAAATGCAGTATATATGTTAGGTGAAATGCTAAATGGTGATAGCTATCCGTAGATTGTACTTTAGAGAGATTATATGGTTGTAAACTATGGTTAAACTATAAAATTTTAGGCTAACTACTTATCTGATTGTCTTCCGTATAACAGCTACTCGCAGTTTTCGTGCTCACTGGAACTCACTATGCGGTAGACTGCGGTGGTTATCTTAACGACTGGTTTTTTCCTGCTTTCTCCCCCCTGCTCCTACGTGCTGTGGGGAGTGATAGCGATGTGTTTATGTGAGGTGTTGCCAACCTAGATAAGATGTATGTTATTGAATGAGGTGGGTCTACAATTATTAAAGACCGTGGATTAGCCCTCGCCACGCGTGGAGCATAACCCATTCGAACTAAGCGTTGACGGTCTTATGAGGACGTCCCGGCACCTTTAATACTGCCGCGAATATGGGCCTTGGTTTATTGCAGAAGAAAAGTACATCGTACACCTGATCCAGATAACATTTACCTATTAATAACCCCCTAATTTCCCCCTTTTTTTATCTAGCTTGGCTGTGTCGCTAAATTGTGTTTTGTTTCCGACAGGGTGTGTTTTTTAGTAGCGTGAAGAGGGGTGAGCTCTCCATGAACGTGTGTTCATTTAGATTGTTGGGATTGTTTCGTTTGGCTAGGTGTATCTCGATTGCTTCCTTTATGTCAAGAGCTCTGCCTTTCGATTCGTGATGGATTATTTTAAGGTCTGACTCTATGTTGGTAAAGCTGTGCCCTGCGTCACACATATGTTCGCACACGGCTGAATGTGTTCCGTATCTTATCGCATTCCTATGTTCATTATAACGTGTGTCTACTCGCCTTCCACTCTGCCCGATGTAATTAGCTTGACAATCGGTGTCTTGGCACGTTATAGAATATACCCCTGACCTTGAATACGGGTCACGTTTATTTAGATTACTATTTAGGAGGTGCCTAGCGGTTGTGTTTTTCGTCGTGAAAGCAATCTTTATGCCTTGCTTTTTGAATAGGTTAGTGATTTTATATGTATTCGCATTCACATAGTTGAAACGCGCAAATTTTTTCTCATTACTGTCCGGTTTGGGAATCGTTTTATCTTTATTTTTATGTTTGGCTATAATTTGATTTATTTTGCTTGGCGAGAAGTTGTTTTCCTTTGCTATTTGTTTGACAACGACCTTTCAAACAAGAGTTTAGTGCTTTTCAGTCGGTCAACACGAATGTACCCAAAAGAGATGGGTTATGCCCTAATCCTGAAATAAATTACATGAGATTAATAAAACACTAGGATGACCAGTTTCGATCGTCAAGCGATCATCATCAGATCCATTACACTTAGGCTACAAAATCTATGTTTGAAATACAGGTGAACATATTTACAATATGTACAATTATTTAGTTGCAGTATTGGTACTGCAACTGTCAGTGTATGCTAAATGCAGTATATATGTTAGGTGAAATGCTAAATGGTGATAGCTATCCGTAGATTGTACTTTAGAGAGATTATATGGTTGTAAACTATGGTTAAACTATAAAATTTTAGGCTAACTACTTATCTGATTGTCTTCCGTACAACAGCTACTCGCAGTTTTCGTGCTCACTGGAACTCACTGTGCGGTAGACTGCGTAAAGACAACGACCTTTCATATTCCATATTCCGGAAAGCAACACAAACCTCGCATGCAATCGACAATCAGTCTAACCACCCCAGTACGCACAAACTAGCGGGTTTCAATTCAATGGTGCACAGAGCTTTAAACATACCCATGTCAAAAGACAACTATAATAAGGAAATAAGAACTATTATGCAAATAGCAAAGGAAAACAACTTCTCGCCAAGCAAAATAAATCAAATTATAGCCAAACATAAAAATAAAGATAAAACGATTCCCAAACCGGACAGTAATGAGAAAAAATTTGCGCGTTTCAACTATGTGAATGCGAATACATATAAAATCACTAACCTATTCAAAAAGCAAGGCATAAAGATTGCTTTCACGACGAAAAACACAACCGCTAGGCACCTCCTAAATAGTAATCTAAATAAACGTGACCCGTATTCAAGGTCAGGGGTATATTCTATAAAGTGCCAAGACACCGATTGTCAAGCTAATTACATCGGGCAGAGTGGAAGGCGAGTAGACACACGTTATAATGAACATAGGAATGCGATAAGATACGGAACACATTCAGCCGTGTGCGAACATATGTGTGACGCAGGGCACAGCTTTACCAACATAGAGTCGGACCTTAAAATAATCCATCACGAATCGAAAGGCAGAGCTCTTGACATAAAGGAAGCAATTGAGATACACCTAGCCAAACGAAACAATCCCAACAATCTAAATGAACACACGTTCATGGAGAGCTCACCCCTCTTCACGCTACTAAAAAACACACCCTGTCGGAAACAAAACACAATTTAGCGACACAGCCAAGCTAGATAAAAAAGGGGGAAATTAGGGGGTTATTAATAGGTAAATGTTATCTGGATCAGGTGTACGATGCACTTTTCTTCTGCAATAAACCAAGGCCCATATTCGCGGCAGTATTAAAGGTGCCGGGACGTCCTCATAAGACCGTCAACGCTTAGTTCGAATGGGTTATGCTCCACGCGTG
The DNA here is from genome assembly GCA_946902985.2 of Meconema thalassinum. Taxonomy (NCBI): domain Eukaryota; kingdom Metazoa; phylum Arthropoda; class Insecta; order Orthoptera; family Tettigoniidae; genus Meconema; species Meconema thalassinum. The sequence continues at coordinate 1,219,413,419 of OX336388.2, forward strand.
GCGAGGGCTAATCCACGGTCTTTAATAATTGTAGACCCACCTCATTCAATAACATACATCTTATCTAGGTTGGCAACACCTCACATAAACACATCGCTATCACTCCCCACAGCACGTAGGAGCAGGGGGGAGAAAGCAGGGAAAACCAGTCGTTAAGATAACCACCGCAGTCTACCGCACAGTGAGTTCCAGTGAGCACGAAAACTGCGAGTAGCTGTTGTACGGAAGACAATCAGATAAGTAGTTAGCCTAAAATTTTATAGTTTAACCATAGTTTACAACCATATAATCTCTCTAAAGTACAATCTACGGATAGCTATCACCATTTAGCATTTCACCTAACATATATACTGCATTTAGCATACACTGACAGTTGCAGTACCAATACTGCAACTAAATAATTGTACATATTGTAAATATTTTCACCTGTATTTCAAACATAGATTTTGTAGCCTAAGTGTAATGGATCTGATGATGATCGCTTGACGATCGAAACTGGTCATCCTAGTGTTTTATTAATCTCATGTAATTTATTTCAGGATTAGGGCATAACCCATCTCTTTTCGGTACATTCGTGTTGACCGACTGAAAAGCACTAAACTCTTGTTAGCCATTTTAAGTGAAATATTTATTGTATTCTAAATTATCTCAGTTTTGTAAGTCCTACTATTTACTGCCATAGCTCTAATAGAATGGTTTAGAACTATTTTTAGAGAAGTTACAAAATTTGTAGTATTCTTTTAAAAACAATGTTCGCAATATTAGGCTGTTGTAACCTTTACATTTTGGTATTATACAGTCTTTAAGTGTGAATGAAATTGTGTGAAGCTAATGTTTTCCTCGGGAGCTTAAGTATGTTTTAATGTATAACAGCAAGATGAATCAAATTATTTTAAAGTTTGCTTTGATATTTTGAAATCTGAGGATTTATAACAACAAAAACACAAATGTTCTTGACATACATCATTATTTAATCAAAATAATTATATTTATATTTAGCATAAATACTGACTGCTCACTTATTGAAGTTCATCTTACAATAAGCTTGTGGATTATTTTTTGCTCTTTTGTCCAAACCTATCAAGGATTTTATTGTGATCAATAGGAATGTCTCTATGGACGAACATTAGAGCCAATCTGTTGAGTCTGGTTTCTATAATCTTCGTTCTCAAGTATGTTTTCAGGAGACGGAGAGTCGAAAATGACCATTTGGCACATGCGATGCTTACAGGATGTGTCTGTATTACTTTGAGCATCGTCTTCACCAATGGAAATCAAACTGGGTGGCAAGCCTCGAACGCACTAGCTACAGTTGATGGGATGATGCCCCCATTGTCCATTTCCATATTCCATTTTGTTGACCAATGGAGATATTCAGCTTTTAGTTTCGTATACACTCATTAGCCGGCCCCGTTGTGTTGGGATAGCGCGCCTGCCTCGCATACGAAGGCCCCGGGTTCGATTCCCGGCTCCGTCAGGGACTTTAGAAACTGACGTGAGGGCTGGAACGATGTGCTCTCAGCCTCGTGAAGACAATTGAGTAGCCGTCTGACCGTGAGGCAGCGCCCCGGTCACGAAAACCAAGATTAACGGCCGAGGGAACCCGATGAGCTGACCACATGACATCCCAAAATCTGCAGGCCAAATGGCTGGGCAGCAGTCGCTTGGTAGGCCTAGGCCCTTGATGGGCTGTAGTGCCAGAGGTTATATTTATTATACAACACTTACTCTTATATTTGAGACAAAGTGGCATATTTCGCAGTCACCGTCTTCAGGACTTCATTTTGGTCTGGAGTATCAAGATTAGTAATACAGTTTTTAATAACATTTTGAGGTAGAAACATATTTAACTTGTAGATGTCAAGGACTTCATCAGAAAATCTTGTCTTTAGATTGTTAATTATCCAGTCCAGCAAGGGGATATAAATATTCCTCCTTAAATATTCTTCAGTAGTAGTGAACGGTGCATTTTGTCGGTTTCTTTGTCTACGATTCTCGGAAGCCTTATCTCTACAGCCAACACAGTTGCAATTAACTTATATTACACTTTTCATACTCGCTGCTGAAGTCTTCTTCTATATTATTCCTTTTCCTAGCAAATATGGATATCACGCTGAATACTGCATCATATGCTGACTTGAAATCTAGGTTTTCAGTTTGAAAAAGTACGCTCCAGTAATGAGTTATGGCTAGAACTTCGTTAAGACAGCACAAGATACAATAAATTCCTCATCGGTTATGCTGGACAACAAACATTGTGCCTTAGGTGATGACCGACTGGAGACAATTTCGAGTGTAGCACTAACTTTTTCAATGTTGGCTGACAATTTCAAAATAGCGTCGTGCCGTTCCACCCATCGTGTCTCACAAAGGCCAATCAGTTGGCCATGAAGAATATTTTTCAGAACCATATTATTTTCGTTTTGAAGAAGCACTTAAGTATGATATAATTTCTGTCAAAATACCGAATGTATTTCTTACAGACAGGACCTTCGCTGTTTTGGATATAGCGAAATTTAGTTGGTGGTTGTAGCAAGGACATCTTACTGCATTAACAACAACTTTCTGAATCTCTTGTACTGCTCCAATCGTTTTGGAAATATTCACGGAAACTCCATCGGTTCCTTTGCCAACACAGTTATTAGGGTTCAAACCATGAGCCCTTAACTCTCTAATTACTACCTTACCGAGTATCAAACCTGTCACCGTCGGTTCAGTTTCATTGCTCGAATGATTTTCATAATTCCCATCTTCTATCTCTGAGCCTGATGAATCTCTTTCAAGGTCCAAAACAGCTTTTCTATTGTCGAGAAATCCCACAAAATCTTCTCTAACCTTGATGCTGCCTGCTTCAGTGCAAACGTATCTCAGAATAGATAAATAAAAAAATGGCGCAGTAGCTTAGCTGCTTGTCTTTCACCTGGACGGCTTGGGTTCGAATCCCGGTGACAGAGGGGTGGAATTTTCACCTGAAAAATCACGTGGCGTCAGGAAGGGCATCCGGCCAATACCAGAATGATCCTGGTTGGCTCCGGCGACCCCAATTAATTGGGAAAAGCCGAAGAAAGTTTTTTTTTAAATAAATGACATTTGAAAAATATGGGACACATCCACTGTTTCATCAAACATACAGCTGAATTCCTTGGCTTTGTTTACACGAGCCACTGTAGTCTTCAAAATCTCCTCACCACAGCATTATATGAGAGAATTTTGAATTGTTTTACTGGTAAAGAGGCTTCTTGGACCAGCGTTCTTAGATGTTCTTCAAGAGCATAAACGTAAATTAATATGCAATGGATCTATTTGTCATTATAAAAGGTAGTTACACTTTTGAAGGCTGTAAATATTAATATTTCAAGAGTTTCGAGTTCCGTGTTTAGTGAATATATAAGAAATTGCATGATTTGTTTCCAGGCTTTTAATACAAGTAACCAAATAACATTCAAAAATATGAGTAAAATTTTTCCAGGGGTGTGTGTGGCGGGGGGGGGGGGGGGGGGCGTCGCCCCCTCCGCCCCTGGACTATACCCTATATTGAATGTCGCAACAGCCATTCTATGATTGTGATGAGAAACTGCAGTCAGCTCGGAGGTCGTATGTTAGACACCCGGCCATCCTGGGTGTGGTTTTTCACAGCATTTCCATACTCCTTCCAGGAAATTGCTAAGGTTGTAGACTACTTCATTTCAAATCCCGGGGCACCTATCCTAATCTTAGACCCAAGTATTTACAGTTTCACACACCACTGCAGCTATCACAACACACGCCGTCGCTCAAATAAAACCGGCCTTTAGGGGCAGATGACCTCGTTGTTCTACCCCTTAAAACAATCATCATCATCATCAACAAGTCTACACACACAAGTAGGCTACACAGGGCCGATGGCCAAATATATACTAAGCCCTTAATTGAAGCAACAACAACAACGTTTGTTAGTGTGTAACCAAAGCTTCCCTGGTGGATCGGTGTTAGTGCGCTCGCCTCATGATCCCAAGATCGCAGGTTCAGTCCCAGCCAAAGTAGTCAGATTTTTGAAGGACGAGAAAAAACCACGGCACTCCGAGTCGCACGAAGTTGGCTCGTAAAAGATCCCTCATGCCATCTTTGGTGATCATAAGACAATAATAAAATCTCGAGCTACGGGTCCCCGCCAAAGTTCCGGTTTCGCTGCTAGATAGCAGTGCAAGCGGAACGTCGAAATCCGAGAGAGGATCGCTTAGATGGCTCCAACTCAAAGGATCAACACCAGGTAGCAAACGAAGGAGGCTTGTAGTTTTACTTGACCGTTAGCCTCGCGATCATGAACCACGGGACCTCCATATTTTACGTGGAATCCGAACCACGGACGTTTTTATTTTTTATTTATTTATTTATTTAATAATTATTAGATCACAGTCGACCAGGATGAAAGACTTCTGGAAGAGAAAGAAGGAAACTAGACCTATAAAGAAGTGATATTTGCGTGGTCCTTGTTGGCCTGTCCGCGGTGTATATAATTATTAGATACAACCATGATAGGTCATTTTACACTAATATTTTAACAATTTCAAATAATATTAACAAAAACAACAACAACAACAACAACAATTACAGGTAACTTGGCAGTGGTGACTGCAAGGGATAAATCTTGGAAAGACGCAGGGAATGAGTGGGGTAGTGGGTGATTAGGAGAGTGAGGGGGTTGGAATTGAGGATGAAAGGGATCTTCTAATGTTATGTTTGATTGTTCTATAGGGAGAGAATATGTCAATATTTGGAAGGGAGTTGATAAGGGTAGGTAGACGGTGGAAGATAGAGCGCTTCTGTACTTCAAGACGTGGGCGAGGTATGTGGTGTAAATGGTTCTGACGTGTTGAACGGGAGGGAACATGGAGTAGGAAGTAGCTTAAGAACATGTTACATTTTGTGTAACCATTCATAATTTTATGTAAGAAACACAGGTCAGTAAATTGTAAGCGGCTTCTCAGGTCGAGTTCATTGAGCTGATTTAGAATGTCGGATTTGGCAAACTACCTTAGTAAAGGATTGCGAGCTTCGACTATTGATATGAAGAAATTAAAGACACTGTTCAATTTAGAAATATTGGTTATAGCCGAAGTAGACCAAATTGGAGAAGAGAAATCTAGGATAGGGAGAACATATGTGGTGAAGTATAATTTAAGTGCAGTGAGGTCTTTAATTTCTGTGAATCTGTATAGAATGCCGAGACTGCGCATTGTGCGAGATTTGATATGGTCAATGTGGGGAGAGAATGTTAGTTTATCATCGTGAACAGGGGCTGTTCGAGTGGGAGGGGGGGGGGAGGGGGGGGTCTCCCCCCTCTGTCGGCAAATACGACATCAGTCGGCAGTCGGCAAATCCTGAAGAAATCGTAAAATTTCTTAAAACAGCAATTAAAATAGCAAAACGGGGCATGGCCATTTATATTTGGTCCGATTAAAATTAAAATATATATATATATATTTTATACTGACCGTCGGCATTTTTACCAACAGTCGGCACAAACGGCCGCTGCAATAATTTCGTACAGCCAGGCAATAGCACAGTGCGGCAAGAGGAAGAGTCGGAAAAAATAACCATTTTAAAAGTTTCACTTCCAGTCCTCGGTGCACCATATGCCACTTGCCATTTCGTTTATTTGTATGGAAACTGAAGAAAGAATGACAGATGAGCAATATGGGACCAAGGACAAGGGATGAACTCATCGGCACTTTCCTGGGTGGGGGTAACATCCCGCATTCATTATGCAGAGCGACTCAGCTTCACAGCGAAGCGAGCCCAGCATCTGTGCCATGTGGCTAGACAAAAGGTATTAGTGAGCGCATTAATAACTTCAGGTCAAGCCAACTCATTGAGATGTTGTCGGAGGAATGTTATGACCTGCTACCGCTTGTCTCGGCGCGTCCTCAGATATCCGCGATATTGTGACAAAATTGACAGGTTTAGGGTTCCAAGGTTCCTCAAGTGGTGGGGTGCTCACTATGGTCAGTGCAGTGGACACCGAGAATGAGTGAAAGCAGTCGTTCCTGAACCAGCAACTTTTACAGTGATAACTAGGTGAAAATACAGTGGCAGTGGGACGTGAGTTTTCGCCAGCACGGAACATTTTCACGGAGCATCGCGTACCCATCAAACGCAAGTAAAAATAATGCACTAAAAATATACGTATTGTCATCCATGTTTATACTTAATGATGTTAACAAGAAACAAGATGTTTAGTAAAGAACATATAGCCTACTTTCTCCTAAATGCATGGGTATTGTTATAACTCTTTGTCCTTTCCATGGAGTATAATTGAATGTTGGTTGTAGTAGCTTGTTGAAATACAACGTGTTATAAGGATATTAAACATGAATATGAGGTGCCCTTTGCTAGTGCTAACTCTGTATAAAATGTCATACAATTCGGTTTCACCGTGTTTGAATTGATATCGAGAATCGATTTGCACACATACATGGGCGCTATCTGCAAACTATTGGGCAGATGACCTTGTAGGTAAGTCAAAGGATGCTTCCCACAAGAAGGTATGTTGTTGCAAAATTTGGTAGAGATCAAATTATTAGGTTGGTCGTAATTTGATTTAAGCGTTTTACATTTGGGTGTCCGCCATTCCGTTTCCGTCAAGATGGCGGCGATATAAAACATGACACTGAGGTGCCCTTTGCTAGTGCTACCTCTGTACCAAATTTCGTTCAATTCGGTTCTACCGTGTGCGAAGCCGGCTTTGGTGGCGTAGTCGGTAGCATGCTGAGCTTTTATGCCCAAGATAGCGGGTTCAAACCCGGCCGAAGCCGTCGGATTTCTAAGAGCGTTAAAATCCCTAAGTATGCCTTCCTTTGGAGGGGAAGTAAAGCCAGCGGTCCCATGTTATAGATTTATGGCATGTTTAAGAACCTTCCACTAATTGCACCTGTGTGAAGCTAAATTGGATAGGTTAAGAATGTAAACAACGCTCTTAGGTTTCTAGGTTCGTTGCCAAGAGCCGACTGCTGTGGCGTCTAGTAGCTAAGTTCTGAACTTGGCCTAGTAGTCGTTGACGGTGGCGCTTGGCGGCAAAAGTATGAACTATTTAAAAAATTCTAAGTTGCAGTACTTAAATTTAAAAAAACAGATAACACACACTAATACAGTCATCACAATTAACACTGGTTATCAGACAGATTCTACACACACCCAAAGTACACGGGGCTACATGACCACGTTGTCTTAGCCCCTAAACTTAAGACCCAACCAACCGTGTGCGAATTGATAGGGGGAATGGATTTGCACATATGCATGGCCGCCATATGCAAACTATTAGACTGATGACCTTTTAGCTTGGTCAAAGAACGCATCTCACATAAAGGTATCTTGTTGCAAAATTTAGTAGAGCTCAGATGATTAGGTTGGTCGTAATTTGATTTAAGCTTTTGACATTTGGGTGGCGGCCATTACCTTTCCGTCAAGATGACGGTGATATAAAACATGACACTGAGTTGCATTTTACGAGTGCTACCTCTGTACCAAATTTCGTTCAATTCGGTTTCACCGTGTTTGAATTGATAGAGGGAATCGATTTGCACACATACATGGCCGCTATCTGCTCTCTATTGGGCTGTTGACCTGGTATTTTGGTCAAAAGATGCTTACCACATTAAGGCATGCTGTTGCGAAATCTAGTAGAGAGATCAGATGAATAGGTTGGTCGTAATTTGATTTAAGCTTTTAACATTTGGGTAGCTGCCATTACGTTTCCGTCAAGATGGCGGCGATATAAAACATGACACTGAGGTGCCTTTTGCGAGTGCTACCTCTGTACCAAATTTCGTTCAATTCGGTTTCACCATGTTTGAATACATAGGGGGAATCGATTTGCACACATACATGGCCGCCATCCGCAAATTATTGGGCTGATGACCTTGTAGTTCAGTCAAAATATTCTTCATACACGAAGGTATAACGTTGCAAGATTTGGTAGAGATCACATGATTAGGTTGGTCGTAATATGATTTAAGCTTTTAACATTTGGGTGGCCGCCATTACGTTTTCGTCAATATGGCGGTGACATAAAACATGACACTGAGGTGCCCGTTGCTAGTGCTACCTCTGTACCAAATTTCGTTCAATTCGGTTTCACCGTGTTTGAATAGATAGGGGGAATCGATTTGCACACATACATGGCCACCATCCGCAAATAATTGGGCCGATTACCTTGTAGTTTGGTCAAAAGATTCTTCATACATCAAGGTATAATACTGCAAAAATTGGTAGAGATCAGATGATTAGGTTGGGTCGTAATTTGATTTAAGCTTATAACATTTGGGTGGCCGCCATTACGTTTTTGCCAAGATGCCGGCGATATGAAACATGGCACTGAGGTGCACTTTGCTAGTGCTACATCTGGACCACATTTTTTCTATTCGGTATCACCGTGTTTGAATTGATAGGGGGAATCGATTTGCACACATACATGGCCGCCATCTGCAAACTATGAGGCTGATGACTTGTAGTTTAGTCGTGAGACTCTCGCCATATAAATATATATTGTTGCGAAGTTTGATAGAGAACGGATGATTAGGTTAGTCGTAATTTGATTTAAGCTTTTAACATTTGGGTGGCCGCCATTACGTTTCCGTCAAGATGGCGGCGATATAAAACATGACACGGAAGTGCCCTTTGCTAGATCAAACTCTGTACCAAATTTCGTTCAATTCGGTTACACCGTCTCGAATTGATAGGGGGGGGGGGACAGACATTCAGAGTACACACACTCACAGACACACATCTCACAGACACACAGAAAGACACACAAATTTTCGCCCTGTGTTGATCTCATAAGTCTACTTTCATTATTTTCAAAAATCGAAAGTAGGCTAAAATGCCCGATAAATCCATAAAAGTTGACCTTTGTAGAGGGGGGGATTGTTCTCTTTTAAACCATCTTTTTTATTTAAATAAAACTTACACAGTGTTTTAAAACTCAGTGACAAGAAAACCGGGGCGGGGTGGAGCCATCGTCTACCGTTGAGAGATCGTCTATCGTTGAGCCATTTATCACCGTTGAACCATCGCCCATAATTGAGCCATCATCTACCGTTGAGCCATCGTCTACCATTGAGCCATCGTCTACCGTTGAGAGATCGTCAACCGTTGAGCCAACGTCCACTGTTGCGCCATTTACCACCGTTGAGCCATCATCTACCGTTGAACCATCGTCTACCGTTGAGCCTTTGACCACCGTTTAGTCATCGCTAACCGTTGAACCATCTGACGTTCGCAAGTTACGAGCAGCTGGAACTTCATCGGATGCCGGTTGTAGTGGTGACGGTGCTACACCGCGTGGTAGCGAATTTTCGTGGATTGTTTTTTTCTGGCCAAGTTAGTGAGTTTATAACGCATTTCAAAAGAGCTGAAGGTATTTTGAAAACAATAAAAGAAGACGCTATTCCGAACACAAAACTCTTTATGGTAGAAATGATAGACTGCTCATCCAGAATCCACGATGAAAGCGGTCAGTTGCTTCAACGAGCAAGAGCGGAGGGAAATAACATGCGTGCGGACGCAGTACACATTCAAGCGGGCGATTTACCTGTTAATCGCGATCCTGCAAAGCGGAAGAGAATTATCAAACGAACGACTGTACCTGACTTCACTTGGGGCCTTTCAGCCAAACCTTAGTGTATTTCCAGCAAATCCATACATACCAGAAAATAAGCAGCATCGACTTAATCCGGCCTGGTATACGGATTTCCCTTGTTGGAGTACAGCATTGAAATGGACGCGGTGTTTTGTTTTGCTGTGGCTTATTCCCAAACGGACGAGAAAGGGCGTCCGAAAGTGAAGAATGGTCGCACGCTGGAGAACGTCAGTGGCACAAATTGAAAAGTCGCGGAAAGAAGAAAGGGGGCAAATTACAAGAACACTTCACTTCAGAAGCTCATCAAGCAGCGATGGCAGATTTGTGCCACTTTGTCAATGGAAAAGGCCACGTAGACGTTCTCTTTGATAAACATTTAAGGACGATCAGAGTTGAGGAGGAACAAAAAAAGGAGTTCCACAAAAAAGTTATCCAGATACTTATTGACACAGCAGGAACCCTATATCGGCAAGGTTTGTCTTTCCGAGCTCACGAGGATGGAATCACTCAAGATAATGGAAACTTCACGCAAATTGTGAAGTTACTTTCACGGCATAGTCCGGTCATGAATAGGTGGTTGGAAGAAGTGAATACGCGGAAGCACAACATAACGCATATGAGCAAGGACTCTCAAAATGAATTCATCCATCTACTTGGAGAGAAAACTCGTGGAAATAATTGCAGAAGAGATCAAGAACGCCAGTATGTTCTCTGTTATAGCAGATACTACTCCCGATATGTCACATAAAGACCCCCTCGCGTTGAATATCCGATACGTCGTCGAAAAAGATGAAGAGCTCGTTCCTGTGGAGCGTCTTTTAAAAATAGACGCTGTTTTAACAAAAACGTCTGGATAGGAGTTGGCTGAAAAAATAATTTTAATTTTAAATTCAGAAGAACTTTTACTTCCACTCGATAAACTGGCGTTTCATTCGTACGACTTTGCTAGTAACATGTGTAGCATATACAACGGCACTCAGAAAAAGCTATGAGAAGTGCAAAATAGATATTCCGTACTTCCATGCCAAGTTCACAGGTTAAACATTTTCGTAGAGACAGTTTGTAATGCTAGCGCGCTTATCTGAGAATTTTTTGACACTCTTGAAGCATTGTACGTTTTTTCGGGTAGCACGAATCGACATTTAAGCTTGCAGAAAGAGCTGGATAAAATTGAAAATTCACTTCAACTTAAGAATTTATCAAAAACAAGGTGGACTGCGCACGCCGAATCGGTGAGAGCTGTTACTACGTCTTATGAAGAGATAGTCACAGCATTGGAAACAATGAAAACCTCATTTGATTCTAAATTTGACAGCAAAACCCGAACTTTTGCGTCAGGCTTGCACAAAAAGCTTCTAGACTTTGATTTTATCGGCGGCATGTACTTTACCAAAAACATCATGTATAAAATTAAGAACGTAACCGAGCTTTTAGAAGCCGAGGAACTGAATGTAGTAGACGCGATGCAGCTGATTCAGAGCGCTTTGAAGTCTTTTGAAGATGTCAACGACGACGGCAAGATGAGCGCTTTAATAGAGAGTGCATCGTCATTTGCGAAAGGTATGCAAGTAAATGCGGAGGAAGACTTCTTAAAGCACCACAGGACCCAGCGACTTGCAAAGAATTATGACTCGCACGCTGAAACGACAGCAGAAATTTATTTTCTTACATTCTACAGAAAGGAGTTCCGAATACTTTTGGATGTATTTACTACAAGCGTGCAAGACAATCTCGCAAAACTAATTTCTTTGCTAGAGCCATTCCACATAATTTTCAAGATACCCGCTGACAGAAAAAACTGCACCATCGAGCGCGTCCGAAAATCATCCTTCAAGATGAAGAGCTTGTGCTGGCTGAGCTTGAAATCCTGCTTGATGCCAGTAAACAGTGCTCATCTTTTAAAGAAATCGCAAAAGTTGCTGTTAAATTAAAGAGGATTATCCCGTATGGTTATCAAGTAGTTCGATGATTTTAACATTCCCAGTGTCTTATGCTTCTTCCGAACGGTCCTTCAGCAAGTTAAAGCTCAATTTCAATCATTTGCGGACATCGATGGGTGACGACCGCTTGGACTCCCTCATGATGTTGTTTTCAACGAAAGATAAGGTCGATGACATTGAAATTACGGAGATAGTGGAGAAGTGTTCGTAGAGTAGGGATTTAGAAAGTTTTTTTTTAAATTCTTGTAATATTTAAACACTTGGGTATTTTGTTCATTTATCAAATTTTCCTGCGATTCAAAATTCTGGAACTAGTAAAATACATTTTAAATGAAAGCCGTTTATTAGGTACGGGTATATTTGTCTTGTGTATCGTTTGCCTTCGCCGCGCCCCCCGCACTCCTCCCCCCCCCCCCCCATTCCCTCCCGTTGTTCAGTTTTTAAGCGTATAGTCGGCAATATTAAACAGCCAGTCGGCATTTTATAAATTCTCAAGCCCCCCCCCCCTAGATGTACAAGGTCGAACCACCCCTGATCGTGAATAATACCTAAATCTCTTACCTGAGAAACCGTATCCAATTTATTTCCACATATTTTATAGTCCGCTTGATTTCCAGATTTCAGTAGTGAGAAAGACACTTTGAAGCACATTTTGGGATTTGGAGATAACCTCCATTTGTTGAACCAAACAGTACATGTATTCACTGCTTCCTGGAGCTCAGCGTGGTCGTCAGAACTGGAAATTTCTCTGAATATCTTGAGGTCATCAACGTACATAAGGGAACACGGAGAATTTCTCACGCATGTGTTAAATCGTCCATATACAGCACGAAGAGAAGGGGTCCCAGGATACTGCCCTGAGTTACTCCTGATGAGACTGGGAGCCAGGAAGATACAGACCCTGGAAGCACTACCCGTTGTTGCCTATTGGACAGGAAGCTTTGTATTAGGGATAGGAAGGATCCATGTACGTTGTATCGTGAAGCAAGCTTGTGGAGGAGAAGGAAATGGTTCACGGAATCAAATGCTTTGGCCAGGTCAACGTAGATTACATCTAGCTGAATTTTTTGATCTATTGCAGAAATTATGTGATGGTTCAGAACAGTCAGATTTGTTAAACATGATTTTCCAGGGACGAAGCCATGTTGTTCTTCTGAGAGGTGTGGTTTGGCGAAAGTGAGGAGACGGCAATGTATTATTCCTTCGAAGACTGAAGAGAGTATATGGGCGATAGATATAGGTATGTATGAGGAAATTTCGTGCTTGCTGCCTGATTTAAAGACAGTTGTGACATCAGCTCTTTTCCATGAGTCAGGGAAAGTGACGGAAGTCATGGACCAGTTGAGTATTATGGACAAGGGGATGCTGAGAGATGCAGAGGTGTTTTTCAGGATTATAGGGCTTATGTCTGATGGTCCAGTAGATCGGTTTGTGGGCAGACTTTTTAAAATATTTTGGATTTCATCGGGGGTCGTTGAAATTTGAGACAGTGAATCAGAACAGTCGCTAGTAAGTTGAGGGGGACTGGGGATTGGTACGGGAACTTAAAAGGTTGAGTGAAAATATTCATTGAAATGTGTGGACCTCAATTCAAATGGGATTTCTTCATTATGGAGGTTTAGGTTAAATGGAATTCTAGGAGTCTTTGTACGGGATGATATAAGTGTCCAGAACTTCTTCGGGTTATTCTTGAGATTTCCTGTTATGGAAGAAATGTAGCGGTTGTAGTCTTCTGTCATATGAACTCTTGAAATTTTCCGTAGGTGAATAAATACATTGCGTGTATGAGGAATAGGAACTGATTTCCACAGCGACCATGCTCGAGTTTTATTTTGGAGAAGAAGTTTGGTGTTTTGACTTAGCCAGTGCGGATATTTGTTGGATTTGGGTAGGGAGAAAGGAACGTGTTGTTTAATGGCCGAGTACAGTAAATCCTCAAACAAGGTCACAGCGCTATTTACGTCTCTCTCAGCTGTTAGAAGGCACAAGGGCAGAGATGATAAATCCTGATTGACAGCTTGCCAGTCGACCTTTCTCCAAAGAGGGAAAGCTTTCTTCTCGGCGGGTGGGCAGTTTTTATGTCTGCTGGCTGGGACGGGGAGGGTAGCTTCTATTGAACTATGATCGGTGTTCAGGATATTTATTCCAACGGTCACGGTGGCATTACGCAGGGTTGAAAATGTGAGGTTCAGTGTTTCGGATTTATTTGTTGGGTGTAGGTTGAATTGTTTCAGATGTAGACCGTTTATAAAATTTGATTACATGAAAGTATATATTGGGGGAGAGTGTATGATACCATTGTCTATTGAGGTCCAGGAGATATGGGAGTTAAAATCACCTAGTAACACTATTTTATTTTCTTGGTTGAGGGGAAGAACACTAGAGTTGAAACATTCTTCTAAGGTGTCAATTTTGCTGGTAGGTGGGCGGTAGAATCAACCTACGAGTAAATCCTTTTTGGGATATTAATCTCAACCCATATTATCTCACAGGAAGTTTCTAAATCAGGCCTATGTTTTGCCTTCAATTTGTTATGAACTGCGATTGCAACTCCACCACCCCTTGAAGACCTATCGCGCCAAAACACATTGAATTCAGATGAAAACGGAAGTTCCCCACATGATACGAAGTCTGACAACCATGTTTCTGAGAGGCAGAGGACATCAAATTGATTAACTTCCGTTTCATTTGCTAAACAGTCGTTAGTTTGTTTTTGATGCTCTGTGCGTTTTGATAGTAGAGGTTAAGGGGTCCTGGGATTAAATGTATGTCACCTGATAACAGTAGCAGTATCAAGCAAACTGCACTCGAGGAAGCACGGCAACGCTGCACCGGTCCATGAGGTGTGGCGGGAACATGGCGGAGCACTGGGAGACCACAAGCCGCCGCGGTCGAGAAAGTAAAATGTCTCTCTGCACAGCACCACCGAACTTCTTGATCACACGACACATCACTACGGTCAGAAATATTTTCTGACACAGCTGCACACCATATAACACACTTGAACAGGCAAAACACCACTAAAATACAGTGATATGCCAGAGGTACTGAAACACGAGGTCTGTCACTTGCCACCATCTTACTAGTTCTCTCATATTTTATTTCGAAAATCCTACTTGCATTGACCTGAAATCGAACCCGGTCTGCCTTGGTGAGAGGCAAACAGCTTGACCACTGCACCAGGTAGCAGAGGCCATAAGATTATTATTATTAGTAGCAGTCTAGTAGTAGTAATAGTAGCTATACCGGTAACCCAATACTCCTGATAATTAGGGATTGTGGAGGACTGAGAAGATGGACATCTTTGGCTTATTTCATGTATTTCTTCTTTGTTTATTTCATGTATTTATTCATCATGCTTGAGGCTCTTTGATATAAGTTAGTGTAATAAAAGATGGCTGCTAAGTAAGACGTCCGTGTTTTCACGATCACTATTTATCCATTATACGAATCCCAACATTGGTGCCGAAAACTTTAGATTACGTAGAAATGTGCATTAGATTACGGGCACTTGTGTTTTACTTGTGTACAAAGTAAACTGGTGATGCTATCACTACAAACAGCAATCACGTTTTGTACAAGCAGCCACGCCACGCCGGATTACGAGGTAAGAATATACTGGAACTTCTACACGCGCCACATACTAACGTGATATTTCAGTTTTAATATTATTGCAAAAGTTACTACTACGACTAAACAGTGCACGAATTGTAATATAATTACTTTACACCACGTAACGGGATTCACGAATGATAGACGAGCAAGTGCTGCCATCTTGCGGTAGATCCTAAACTAAATACCTCGTAGCCATCACTGACACTACAAGACAATCTCACGAGTATTACGCATGCGCTGGCATCAGACAATCACCTTCACTTGTCGCAGCACGGTACTATTTATTTATTTATTTATTTATTTATTTATTTATTTATTTCGTCACCCATTCTTCAAGATGCAAGACGAGAGTGTTAAGAGTAAACTAGCGTTTTTGAAAAGAAAGCGGAAGACGGAACGAGCAACTATAACGAAATCCAGTACGATAATAAATAGTGTTACGGTCGGCGACATCTCAGAATACGAATATAATCGCATTAGACTCCAAGAAGTTTTAGATCATCTCACAGTTCTGGACGATAGTATACAGGAATGTTTGACCGACGCAGAATACGAGGCCGATGTCGAGAAATGTGAGGAATACATCGACATAGCGAAGAGAGCGATTCTAAAAGCATCACACGCCGAGAATAAATCTAAGTCACTCTCCAGTTTGACAACATCGGTCGCCGGAATGAGTATGCAACCAACGCCAGGATCTCCAATCCCAACACCCGTCACACACACAGTGAAGCTACCTGCCGTAAAATTAGACAAATTCGCAGGTGACATTGAGAATTGGGCACGTTTTTGGGAGCAATTCCAATCTTTTGTTGACAACAATCAATCTCTCGCTCACATTGACAAGCACGTATATCTCCGTGGATATCTGGAGGGTGAGCCGAAGAATCTAGTTGATGGAATACCGATAACGACTGATGCTTATGAAGAAACAAAACGCATATTAATATCTCGCTACGGAAACACTGACCGCATAATTCAGGCCCATCTTGACTATCTCGAAGCCTTACAACCAATTTCAGACGATACTCCTTCTAATCTAAATGCCATGTACATAGAATGCAATAGACGCGTACAAGCCTTACGGGCCTTAGGGGAAAATGTAGATAATTACGGGCGGATGTTATGCCCTAAAATTCTCCGAGCATTCCCTCAAGGTATTGTCCGCCGTTGGATAATTTATTCCAAACGAGAGAGCATTCCCGAGAGTCACATTACCAAGTTGATGGAGTTCCTGAACGAGGAGGTAGAGGGCGCTGTGATCACACAGAAGATCAGAAAATATATCCCTTCACTCGAATCCTTCTCAGGCACTGCCGCGACACTCCATGTGAACACAAAGTCAAAACGGACGGACATGAAAGCAAAGAAAGTTTATTCCGAATTTTGTGTGTTCTGTGAGACTCAAGGCCACTGGGCCCAGAACTGTGTGAAGATCCACAATGTAGCTGAGCGGATTGAAAAGTTAAAAACTGCCAACCGATGCTTCTTGTGCCTCAATAAAGGTCACAGTGTGAAGGCCTGCATGAAGAAGAGTAAGGTATCATGCGCAAAGTGCAAAGAGAATCATCACATTTCCATCTGCACCGGAGAACAGCCCGCATCAATATCCGTGGGGAAGATTGACGTTCACTTATCTTCAAATGGCGAATATTTGGATCACAGGGCCCACCGGACTGAGAAAACGTACACGATGCATACTGGATGCTGGCAGTCAATCAACCTTCGTAAGCCGAAGTATGGTAGATCAGCTTCAACTGAATATCGTGGGAGACAAGGATTTGACAGTTACCGGATTCGAGTCATCTCGTCACACATCTTCAGCTTGCAGACTCATTGACCTCAACATCAGTGGACTATGCACGGAGGCTGCTCTGCGTATTTCTGCATTTGAGAGTGACAACGTTTACTCGCCACATCCGACTGTTCCACTTGACGTCCAGTCCCTGTCACGCTTACGAAGATTGAGACTTGCTGATCCCAAGGATGACATCAATGAACTTCCTATAGAACTTCTAATAGGTGGAGACCATTATTGGAAGATGATTCTTGACGACAAGCCAATACGCCTCTCAGACACGTTAGTACTGCTTCCTTCTAGATTTGGATGGATTCTGAGTGGAAATAGGTCAGGAATTACTGTCCACAGCGTCAACGTGCACCACATTCATACTGCTAATGACCCATCTGTCGAGGACGATGATATGCGACGGTTTTGGGATCTACAGTCCCTAGGAATAAGGGAAGATCAGAAAATGACCCTCACAACGAAAGATGCCACTATTCTTCAAGAATTCCATGATTCGTTTCACTTACAAGACGGGCGGAGGGTAGTATCCCTACCGAAGAATGAAGATCTGGTCTTACCCTCAAACCGTAAGAACGCTCTAAATCGTTTTCACACATTGCAGAGAAAACTTGCCGTTAATGCCCAGTACAAAGAAATGTACCACGCGCAGATGATGGACTACGTAAACATGGGACATGTTGAGCTGATCGCTACAGAGGAAACCACAAATGATGTGTACTACCTGCCTCATCACGCCATCAAGAAAGAGAGAAATGGCACAGAGAAATGGAGGATCGTCTTTGACGCATCATCCCACGAGAGGGATACACCGTCCCTCAATGATGTTCTGGAAACAGGCCCTAATCTGTTACCAGAGATGCTGTCCATGTTGATCCGCTTCCGGACTTACCGCAAAGCCATAGTAGGAGATGGAACTCAAGCTTTCCTTCAATTATGCCTGGATATTGAAGACCAAGATTTAACAAGATTCTTCTGGTTCAATGTGGAGAAGGACGAACTTGGAAAATGGCAAGCAAGAGATGATACAGCTGTCTATAGATTCACTCTTCTACCATTCGGCCTTGCTAGCAGTCCCTTTCTTCTGTCTGCAACTCTCCGTGAACTAGCAACGAGATTCAAGTATCAGTTCCCGTCAGCAGCAGCATTTATGGATCAAAGCACTTTCATGGACGACTTTGTTGCGGGAGCTGAAGATGACAACAGAGTTATCACCTTATATTACGAGGTGACAGGTCTACTACGACAGATACGGATGCCGAAGGCAAAATGGGCAACAAATTCTGGACCATTGGAAGGTATATGGAGAGCCGAAGGACGTGAAACGAAAAGGGAAACCGGAGTACTTGGTGTACGATGGGACACAGAATCAGATTCACTACTCTTTGACCATACAGATATCACCGACAACCTTTCGCAGGATCCAGGAACCAAACGAAAGCTATTGAAAACGACCGCAAAGTTCTACGACCCTCTTGGATTACTTTCACCGGTGTCCATAGTTGGAAAAGTTCTCTTCCAAGACACCTGGTGTAGGGGCATAGCATGGGACGAAATACTTCCACATGACATTGCATTGCGATGTCAGCTGTGGATAACCAGCCTCAAGGATCTGGCAAGTGTGGTCATTCCAAGATGGATTGGTTTATCAAGGACAACATCGGAGACTTCACATGTCCACGTGTTCTGCGACGCTTCGGAGCGGGTCTACGGAGCTGCACTGTATGTTCGAACTTCTACCAACGTAAACACTTACATACACCTGGTCTGCACTAAGAATAGACTGTCTCCAGTCAAGAAGGTTATACTCCCACGACTAGAACTACTGGCCATCTTAGTGGGTTGCCGTCTTCTGAGGTATTTCTGCCAAGCAACAGACTTTAATGTCACCACATCTACTCTGTGGAGTGACTCCATGGTCGCTCTAGGTTGGATTAAAAGCGATGCAAACCGTTGGAAGACATTCATCTCCAACCGAGTGACGGAAATTCAAGGCATCCTGAGTCCAGCTCAGTGCCGGTACTGCCCGAGCCAAGATAATCCAGCCGACCTCTTGTCACGAGGAATATCCTCAAAAGCACTACAGTCTTCTTCACTTTGGTGGCACGGGACTGTATGGCTAGCCGATCATCCTAGCTCTTGGCTTCACAGCAGTGTGCCTAACGCCTCACTTCCAGAGACTCGCAAGACGCATCAGCAAACACTTAACGTCGTTACAACGGAACCTCTCATCATTGCTTCCAGATTCAGCAGTTATTGGAAAATACTGCACATCATGGGTTGGATTTTACGCTTCTTGAACAACATCAGGCAGTCGGAGAAAAAATCTGGGAATCTCACTGCACGTGAATTAGAGGCTTCCCGATTGTGCTGGATACGTACAGTCCAACGTGAGTGCTTTTCCGAAGAGTACGACGCTCTAACAAAAGAGAGAAACTTGTCCGGGAAGTCCAGGATTGCCCGCTACAACCCCTTCTTACAGGACGGTCTTATTCGACTGGGAGGGCGCCTCCACCATGCAGACCTGCCAACGCAGCAGAAACATCCTATAGTACTCGATGGTGCACACCACTTCACTAAGTTGTTGATCCTCCAGACTCACATACGGCTACACCACCTTGGAGTACGAATCGTTCTCTCTGTACTACGCGAAGAATTTTAGATCCTCAAGGCACGCCAGGCTGTCAAGAAGGTCATGCACACGTGCTTACCGTGTAAGATCGCCA
The DNA here is from genome assembly GCA_946902985.2 of Meconema thalassinum. Taxonomy (NCBI): domain Eukaryota; kingdom Metazoa; phylum Arthropoda; class Insecta; order Orthoptera; family Tettigoniidae; genus Meconema; species Meconema thalassinum. The sequence goes on from OX336388.2 coordinate 1,219,433,123, forward strand.
GAAGCCAACAAGGTAACGAGATCGAAGCCCCGTTGCCTCCAGAACGTGTGCGACATACTACGCCATTTGCAGTTACGGGTGTGGATTTTGCAGGGCCACTACTCGTTAAGGTGGGGAATCTCGTACAGAAATCGTGTATTGTTCTTTTCACATGTGCGACTACAAGGGCCCTTCACCTTGAGCTGGCTTTGGACATGACTACGGAGACGTTTATGATGGCTCTCAGACGATTTGCGGGACGAAGAGGACTTCCAAACACCATTTACTCGGACAACGCTAGAACGTTCCAGGCTGCACACAAAGAAATGACACAACTCAGCCAAGTCCTCACAGACCCACGAACGAGCCAGCACTTCGCCCACAACGGAGTCCAGTGGAAATTTATAGCCCCACGGGCGGCTTGGTGGGGAGGCTGGTGGGAAAGAATGGTGGGTACGACTAAAAGATGCCTTAGAAAGGTATTGGGAAAGGCTCTGATTAGCGAGGACACACTCCGAACTCTATTGGTAGAAGTAGAAGCCGCCATTAACTCCCGACCCATAATCCAAGATGGCTCGGAGACACTGACTCCAAGTCATTTCCTGACTGGCGCACGGCTGACTACCCTGCCCAACGTCTCCGAACCCACGACCCGAATAGACCTGAGGAAGGAGAGGGGCCTTAGAGAGAAAATGCAGGAGGACTTCCTCAAGAGATGGAGGAATGAGTATCTTCTTGATCTGAGAAGCTACCACGAAGTACGCCGCCCAAATGGACAGACGAAGGAGTGCCGAGTAGGAGATAAAGTACTACTACAGGATGACCTGCGTCCTAGACACATGTGGCAGAAGGCGCGAATAACTGAAAGGCGACCAGGCAGGGACAACAAGGTGCGAACCCTCATCCTTCAGATGGCCAACGGGACCAAGATTAGTCGGCCTGTACAGCTGGTCTTCCCTCTCGAGATAGACCAGGGTGGGGAGGATGTGGAGTCTGAGAAGAAGGACATCTTTGGCTTATTTCATGTATTTCTTCTTTGTTTATTTCATGTTTTATTCTTCATGTTTGAGGCTCTTTGATGTAAGTTAGTGTAATAAAAGATGGCTGCTAAGTAAGACGTCCGTGTTTTCACGATCACTATTTATCCATTATACGAATCCCAACAGGGATTACCAATACCGTATCGGATTCTCCCCGCTAAAATCACCGACATTTATGAAGTAGCGTTTCAAGCAGCTTTCCCTTACAGCACAGCTTGGTAACAGCGCACTTTCGACGAGATTACACTAGTGTCTAACCTGGCAAAATTATTAAGGATTAAGGTGGCAGTCAAATGGCAAATAAAGGAGTAACTTACGGTATTGGATTTTAAGCAAGGTGTTAGCCAAGCACAGATTGGCTGTGGAGAGTGGGCATGGACCAAGACTTGCAGACTTCATCTTTGTTCGTCCCGTGAAATCCTAGAAATATCAAGTTTGTGTAAAAAATGTATTTCTAATTTTGTTCAAAGTGAATTTTAAATGCCGTTTTCGCTTCATCAGGCCGAATAACTTACTTCCATCTCAAAACAAGTCGAACACCTTTCATAACCGTATGAAACGTTTTCTAGAAATTGTCCACCCTCTAAAGGCTTGGCAGTTATGGACAATTTGCTATTTCTCTACATGTGAAGATATAGCCTAAACATAATGGTTATTAAAAAACTCTCGTTATTTCTCTTGATAACCAGACTCTAAAGTAAAATTAAATGGCAGCAAGGTGGTGATTAGGTGGCACTTACGTGGTAGCCAAGTAGGCTATTGGCAACTCCAGCTATCTGATATGACATCTAGCGGTAAAAATGAGAAACTTACCAAGTAGGGTACATTTGTCACGTGGTGACTGTATATGATTTCTTGTATTGGTAAGCAGATCGTGGTAAATTCTTCGTGTCTTTATACATAAGTAATAAGTTTTACTCGTTGATAGAGTGCAAAATGAGTAAAAGCAAAGTATATTACTCAGTTTACGGCTGTAAGTCGATGTATAAGAGGGCTGCTTATATACGTTTTCATCACTTTCCAAATGATGCAAATAGCAATAGCCGAAAGGTGACGATACCAAATAAATACGGGCAACACGAGTGGGTTGGACCACTCACCACTACAATCACTGACGACAGGTCGGGTTGTTCACTGTTACGCCGAGCCAAGCCGCACCCAGACAGCCAAGCACAGCCTCGCCGAGCCAAGCCGTATCAAGACAGCCAAGCCTACACCAGCCGAGGACAGCCAAGCTTCATCAGTCAGGTATCCTTCCCCGCTCCCTAGTTCATTTCCAGTAACCCTGTCAACCGCCATCACCTCGCTCTGCGACATCCGAGCAATTCCACTACGTGTCATATAGGCCTAATTTGTCTTCGCAGGGTAAATATCTACTCTGCGAGTACCTGCTACCAGTCCGATATTCAACACCAAACCCACCTGCTAACCATCCAAATCAAGCAATTACTGTCTCCCCCGAGTTTTAATACGCCCTATCAAGCAGCAAATAATTTCTAGCGTCTATGGTACAGTGAGCAAACTCAAATGTAGCTTTTAAACGTAACAGCGCCACGACTCGAACTGCTCAAAAAACAAATACCAGCTGACAACCGATGCTTGATAATATGCAATTGACACATAAAATCCAGTGGAACACACACATTAGATCACGTGTATCGCACAGTTATACATATATACAATTAAAAATAACACTGTCATTATTTTGGGGACCACATTTACTGATTATAACTGAAAAATAAAAAGTGTTCCATATCAACCACGTGTTATTGCGTATTTTTACCCTACTTATCCAGACCGTCCGCAGCGCTCCAAGTGTTAGTTTGAGTTGCCTAATGGGGTATCAGGCCATAGTGAAACTACACTAGCTTTAAAACTAACTTCAGCAAAAAATTAATGGGAAGGGTAGCAGTTAAGTGTCAAATAAAATAATAAGGAGGCTGTTAAGTGGCAAATGAATGAATATATGCACCCAATTACATCAATGTGTGTGAAATCTCCCGCTAAGTCGGATCAGTGAATTTGCCGCTAGACGGCGCGAGAGAGAAACCAAACATTTTCGGGAATTAGGGACAGTGATATTCCCGCGAAACGGCGTGATAATGGCCCCGAATATCCTCAAAGAACTAGGGATGGGAACAGTGCTGGATTAAGGTAAAATGAGGCCCAAGTCCCTCAGATTTTTGGGGCCCCTTTATTTTTATCAAATATTTTTTTATATTTTTTAGCACCTGTACATTTACTAAAGTATATTCAAGAGATTTTTCTCAAGATGAATAATACACTTTTTATTAGATCATATATACATATATACATACATACATTTCAATTGAAACGATCATTGTTATTTGAAAACATTTCAGATGATTTGATGAACAATTTAACAAATCATACTATTTTTTTCTTCTGTAAAATGTAATAATTTTTTTCTGTTTTTTTTTCGGACAATGAAATCTTCTACAATGCCATCAAAATCAATTTCCCGCAGAACATCTGACTCGATATACATTAAACTTAGCATTTCTAATCGTTCTTGTGACATGATACTGCTTTGCGCACTTTTGATCCGTTTCAATTTTGAAAACGAGCGCTCCGAAGAACAATTCGTTACCATGAGGGTCAGGAAAAGGCGAAAAGCAATTTCAACGTTCGGAAAAACAGACTCAAGCTTGTCTCGAATAAGAACTTCGTAAAGTTCAGAATGAGTGAACTCAGTTTTTGAAGGACATTCTAATTTAATATAAGCCTAATATTGAAACTGTCTCAGTACAGGATGATTTTTTTCTAAACCTTCGGAATAAAATTGAACTAAATTAGAAATTGCTTTTTGACATTCATTTTCTGATAGTTCCATATCAGCTAAAAGAGAAACTTTCTCCGAAATCTCCAAATAAACTTTGCCTCGTTTGTTAATTTCGCTTCTGAGTGCATCAATAATTGGAAGAAACCCGTCAGCAATGAATGTCACGGGGAGAGGAGTGGGGGTAGGCCCCGAGCCCCGGAGCGAGGAGTTTTTTTTCTTTTTTTTTCTTTCTTCGGTGTGTAGTTTTTTTTAGGGGACCCAGATAATTTGGGGCCCTAGGCCTGGGCCTAGTCGGGCCTAATGGGTATTCCAGCACTGGATGGGAAGGTTGAAGTCTCACGGAGCGTTTTTAGCCGTCTCGGTCGACGATTTGCCTACTCGGTGCAGCGAGTTGTTTTCAGCCACCTGCTGGGTGAGACCTACTGTGCTAGTCTTTCAGAAAAAGCTTCTGCTGGTGGTGTACGGTACCGTGCAAAAATATTTCACAGCTAATTTCTTTTAGTTTCGTTGCTATCGCCCCGTAGGTCTGGTTTCGATTCTCGGCACTGTCTAGAAATTTAACGCTGGTCTGAGGGTTTGGATGGGGTACTCTCGTGAGCCTGAGGAGAGGTTGGTTCATTTCCCACATCAGCCATGCTGGAAATTCTATGCATGGGGTTGAATTAGCACTATGTAGAAGCCTCTCAAATGAAGGAACAACAATAACTTTCTTATTGTAGGCCTACCACTTTATTTCCCTCTTAGTGTCATGTAGCCTACCGGTATACCAAATGCCACCTAAATTTGTTCTTAAATTTCCACCTTGGTGCCACTTAGTTGCCACCTTAGAAGTAGTTCCTAATATGCCACCTTATTTTCCACTTATTACCACTCTCTTCATTAATTGCCATCTTATTTCCTCCTTACTGCCACCTAAACCCCTGTGTACCGCTTTGCTGCCACCTTGTCCTTAACTGCCGCCTTATTTTGCAAAACTACTGAGCCAATTGTTCTATCCCGATGTTGGGGGAGGGATGAACAGGTGTGTGTGAATGTATAATTTTGGGGGTGGTTTCCGAAAAGGGGTAGTTTCCCGTAATTGTGGGAGACTACTAGTGTTGGTGAGCGGATGTGAGCTAATGGGGTGCGTTCCAACGGGGTGCGTCTACTCGTTAGGGGATGAATGTTTAAGAAAGAGCTATTACTTAGCTTACCAATTGATTGTGAGCGAGCGAAGGCGAGCTCACATGCACAGTCGGCAACTTGGCCGCTGTCGTCTGCTACGCGAGTACAATGAGTTCCTGACACTGCAATTCCTGCCGTTCACGGTCAGGGGCAATTAGGACTAAGGTCAGGTTGGGTGTAGGGATGTAAAACTAGGTGAAATGAGTAGCAGATGTATGTGTTTACTGACCAAGTATTTATTGGTCAGTGGCGACAATGTGATGTCCTTATTTCAGTAGATAAGTGTAGAACAATGTGTACAATTACAAATGTGGGTTTGGTGATGTGTTACAAAGTTATTAGGATATCTGAACACACTCTTATGCTCACCTGGTGGTGCAGTGATGTAGTCGGAGCTGGAACCGGTGTTTCGTCACGTTGGTGCTCCAGATTCCGTTGGTAGTGTAGTTGTTTGTGTATGATGTAAGCTTTGGCTAACAGCTAGCTCGCTGCGCCCGCTTGTGTTTAAGGAAATGTATGTGGCTTATGGCATAGCTCTTTAAGGGTGGTTTTATGGGCGAAAGATGAAGGGGTATGTCAGGTCCTAGGGGGTACTGCCCCCAGGCTGTACAAGACCTCCTCGGCCTTTGTTCGCGGCCTCGCGAACGGGAAATAGAGTAGGTGTTTCGGTGTAGTGGTTCTTCTTCTTTTCCCTGTTCTTCTGCAGTGTCGTGTAGATGTCGTGTCGTCCTTCTGGTTGGTGATGTGAGTTTAGAGTGTGTTCAGGGGTTTGGGTATTGGGTATATACATATATATATAGCTTACTATTATTATCATACTCTTGATGCTATTGTTGCTAATGAAAGAAAAGAAAGTGACATAGACATGTGCATATTGATGTGCCATGCAGGAAGGAAAAAAAACATGGTTCGACGGGTGGTTGTGCCGTCCGTCGCTGTCTGGGGAAAAGTTGCTCCCTGCATGTACATTGTGTTTACAAAGTATAAATAAGTATAATGTATGAAAGATTGAAGAGGATAGAAAAACAGGTGCCCCGGGTGTAAATTTAAGGGATTATATCATAGTGGTTTATTGTTAGGGGTAAATGGAACACCTTTACAAATTTTAAGTTAGAAGGGTAGAAAGGAAAATTAGTGTATACATAAGAACATGAGGATATGTGTGATTGCAATGTGTGGCATCCTTGGTGATAAATTTTGTGTAGGGTGCCTTATATATGTGTTGCATTTACTTTTACATTGTTTGCTTATACTTATCTTAACTATACTATGTCTAGACGGCCGTATCTACATGTACCTTCGTGCACGCTACTCTTTGCATTCATCTCCCGTGGCCATACCCTGTCCGGCCGTTTCCGGTGCGGTTTAGTGGTCGAGCTGTTGGTATATCCCTATCCTGTGGATCATTCCCTGTGGGCGAATTCCTCCACACTTGACAGTGAGAGTCGCCGCCACAAATTGGTTGCGCCCTCATTGTCGTAAATTGCGTCACATCTTTGACGCCTTTTTTTTGTTTATGTTGATCTGTCAGTAAGCCTGATACCCCACAGGTATCAGCCCTGCTGTGCAGATTTCTGTGTTGCTGTAAGAGAAGGTGGTGAGTGTGTTGGATTCTGTTATGTGTATACAAATGAGTGAGTGAGTTGGTGCACAGTAATATCATGGCAGAAATAATAACATAATAACCTGCCACTGCTGTACGGCAGTGAAATCATTGTCACCAGTGTCATATGTCTGGTGTCGCCGCCTGAAAAATGGAGAGGTAAAAAAAAACATGTGATTATTGCATACTCTCTATATCGCCACCTGTGTCAGTGTGTCCACTGGCTGAAATTAGAAATACAGGTATCATTGTCTGTCATATACCCTTGTGTCGTCCGTCATGTTCTATGTCTGGCGCCTTCTTATCTCTATACCTCCTTATGCCGGCTATGCCTTATGTCTATACCTCTGTGTTTATTGTTGTGTCTCCTCAGTATATACCAATGTGTGAGTGTGTGTCTGTTCGGTGGTCCACCTTTCCTGATACCATGATCATACTTGCGCTCCAACGATGCTGCAGTGGTGGAGCTCTATTTTCCTCTAGAATAAATGACATGATTAGTAGTAAACATTTGGCCAATATCAATGTCGCGTTCGCCTTGCATATTCCCGTTTTACATAACGTATTGTCAGTCTTACCCTAGACGGTGCGAACCGCCAAATGTCGCGTTCGCGTCGCATATGCCTGTTTTTGTAATCTGTTGTCGGTCTTACCCTGGTAACGGTTTTAGTTGCCAGGTGCCGACCGCCATATGTCGCGTTCGCGTCGCATATGCCTGATTTTGTAATCTGTTGTCGGTCTTACCCTGGTAACGGTTTTAGTTGCCAGGTGCCGAATTATTGTTAATGTGTAAAGTGTACTTAATCTATTTTTGTGTTATTTTTTTTTTGCCAAAATGGTCCTTAACTAGTGCCGAAATGCGTATCGTGAGCTACTGTTTTGCAACTGTGCCAGTTAATTTTCTTAAGCCTAAGTTGCCGTCCAATGCAACTATCTTACATACTAGAATTTTGATCGGAATGGCGTGCAATGCGTAGGGTGGTATTGGGATTACGGGTGCCTAATATGGCTTAAACTGCGCCTTTGACTGTCGAAATACGCGAGCATGCGTATAGTATTCCCAGTGACCTTCGTCCAATTTGCAATGTGGTATCGGTAACCCGAGTGACTACGAATGCAGATTGTGGTTTGGGCACTAGGTTTCGTGCTCAAAACGGCTCACCCAGTGGACCCGTACGTATAGTAGTTTGGAATTACCTTTTGCCTAGAAGGAGTTACCCCTACCTAGTGACCTCCCTTGCGCATTGTCACCCATGAGTTTTGTGGGGTTCGCCCCTTAATAACTAATGTGTAGTGTGTATAGGCCTGTGTGCTTGCGTTGCTGGGTAGCAAACGCTGCGCGCGGATATCCATTTCGTTTATAATTATATGATGCTTAAGTCGCTTATTCGCCATTTATATTTATTAATCGGTTGCCCAAGCCACTCTGGGAGCTCGCCGCATTCCCCATTTACATCTCTGGGTGCTCGTTGCAATTCCCATTTAAGCTCTGGAGACTCGGTGTCGTCCATTTATGTGGGCACGGGACCGAATGATCGCATTCATTCCATACGCATTATTTATCATTTATTATTTATTTTATATAATTTATTAATCATCTTCGCCCCACTTTCCGGAATGAGGACTTGGCGTGCTCAAGGGTTGGTCCGGCTGAACTCTGAGTCACTTCCTCACTTCACACGAATGGAAGACTATCCTCTACGCCTCCGAGGATTGACCTAACTTACATCTAACTATTAGTCTAGTCCAAGTGGTCGTCAGGGTCCATTTCACGTCCCCGGCTCTGCCCTCGTGTGGCGTTCCTGCTTCCATCAATATACTGTTTGTCACCACCTAGTGTGACTTCAGATTCCTTTGAATTATTAAATAATAAGTGTAATATTGTATACTGTAGTGTTTAGTGTAATATTGAGGTATATTTTTGTGTACTGTGTATTTAGCTAAAATTCTTAGTGTTTTGGGGTTGTAGAACCTTCTAAACGCAGTGACTACCTTAGACCTTGTCTGATCTCCAGCGCTGATGCCTTGTTATGTTTCTGGAGGTATTAGTAGGTTTATGGGATGTCTGGTCCCTTATTATTAGGATTCGAAAGGGTGTTATTTGTTGAGTATGGTTTAAGCGTGGTGGGAAAGGGTTATGCATCGTTGGACTCCATGTTTATGGTGCCCAGGAGCCGGTGATGCTACTAGGATGTATTTACTGTGAGTGGATGGGGTGGGTTTTTCCCCAGGTGTCCAAAATTGAAATGCGTCATGCAGGTATTATAACGATAGACCCCTTGGTGTGTGGGTGGGATATCTCATGCAGTGAGATGGATATGAGCGCATGTCTGCTCTCATTTGAGGAGAAGGGATGTGCCAGGGTTTAATAAGTCTATGTTTTCTGCATGCGGGTTTATTTAATAAAATGTTTGTTAGTATTTCACTGTGGCCTCATCTCTCTATATGGAAATGTTCATCGGCGCTTAACATTGGTGTCCGAATCACCTCTACTATTCAGGTGTAGGCATAATGCTCCAAGGTGTAGTAGACCTTAATTTGTGAAGAGCATGAAGTCTAACAACCCCTATGTATAATTTTCAATGTAGTGTACGTGTGTTTATGTATCTGTATGTCTGTGCAGGTTAGTGTTGGGTATTAGGATGTATAGGAGGGAGAATATGGGGATGTTTTGCCCGTAAGCGGTACCATGACCATCCTGATGGCATTATCCACCTCTACTCCTGTTGTGGTGTGTCAGCCTCTCCTGGCTGTTATGTGTTTTCTTCCGCTCTTTGCCGGTGTTGGGATTTGCGCTCGCTGGGCGTCGATGTGTCGTTTGAGATGCAATATAGCACATAGTATGTACCAAAATACCAATCTGTGTGATGCCCGTGGGCATCTGTCTGTCTGTGTTCATCAATGCCTGTTGTATACTAGGCGTACTAAATAAAATGGGGTGTGTTTTATATGTATGTGACCCTATGTCACGATAATAACACTGTGTTTTGTGATTATATGCATATGTATCATAATTGCCTTCGTGGTTCGAAAAAGAGGGAGAAAAAATATTAGGGGGGGGGTTGTTCCTCCATGGAATCTGTGTGTACCCGCCCTTAATTGGTATATATGTGTGTTCGTGTGTAATTGCCTGGCTGCCCCTAAGTACTGGGCGCGTGTGAGAGGGAAGCGGCCGAGGCGTTAGTTGGCAGCGCGGTGTGTGTACGAAGCCGCCTGCCGGCTGGCTCTCTCGCCAGCGCGTGTTCTGTTATCTGAGCGGGCTTATCAATGTCGCGTGCTATCGGCACACGCCTTCTAGTGTTTCTTTATCGCAGCGGTACACATGTTCCCGTTCTATTACTGGCCGGTCTGAGATAGTGTAGTTTCCGTCATGAAATCTGTCTGGAATATATAGGCTATGTAATATTTTGGGCAGGACCTAATGTAATACCGTCCACATTTTTCTGTGTAAACATCTGTGTTGGTTGTATGAATTCCTATTATTGTTAGTGCCAGTGTCATCACGTTTGTGTATTGATGTCCTGTTCCGTTGTTGCTAAGTTTCTTTTGCAACAATGTGTGGCGTCACGTTGGAATTCGCTGTGTTCGCACCGGGCTGTTTCCTGTATTTTGTTTACCGCCTTTGCGTAACGTAATGTCTTCAGCGACATGCATGAAGAAAAACAATTGTGTAGTCACTTATTGCCCGTGTGCCAATATATGTTTGTGTTATAAAAGATCAATTTGCTAACTTGTAACATTTCCGCTAGCAAGCTTGTTTGGGAACTTTTTTTCTCTGATTCCTTCGCTTTGTGCAATTATCTAGTATTTATGTGTCCGGGGTAATCTACCTGCCCCTTGTACTGAATATCCATGATTTTCGGCCGTAGAGATGTGGTGTTACCATATTTTGTCTGAGCGTTTGTCTGTGCCCCTCATATACCCCGTGTTCATGGAATATGTCTGCCCTGGTGTATGTTTGTGTGCCAAAGTGTGTTTTTGCCCTAGGATGTCTATTTCTGGGGCATTTGTAAGTGTCCCGCACTGATTTGTCATACTGTACAGTGTTGAAATGCGGTCTTCCTACCTTTGCGTGTTGATGTCTGTTGGGTTCGTTTATAGAATCCCAGTGTTTGTAAAATGTATTTTGTATGTGCCTACTTTTGTGTCCTTGTTTGTGTGCGTGTGTGCTATCACTGTTCTGTGATCCGTGCATCTAAATTAGTTGCTCTTTAGTCGGTCAACTCCTTCTTCCCTTACTATTCGTTGGGCCGCCCGTTCTTATCTAAGATGCGGACCCTAGATTGCGTATCGCTATCGTGTGTCACTGTGTGGCCTCTGGTATCGTATTCCGCAACTATCTGCCGTTGGCTAGCTTGTGTTAGTCACGTTAACTCTACCGGAGTTTGTAGATTGTCTACTGTGTCTGTGCTGTATGATCGTATATTTGTTAGTTTATACCCTTGACGTGACCTACAATATATTCCCTGTGCCCCATTTCGGGAACTTCACTTTGTCAATTTTCATCCCGTGGCGTGTATAATGGGTGTGAGATGGGCGTATTAGTGCTCCTCAGTGTAAGTGTCCTGTATACTCTTGAACGTTCCTTGTACTTAGATTTCGGGCGTTGCTGTTGGCAAGAGTATTTTGTGGTCTCCGTAGAGGCCTGGTGTTCCCGATACGTCCCCTATTGGTAGTCCCGGGGTCGCTAATGCCCTAACTAGGTTATAATAGCGAGTACCATGGAACGCGCCTACGCACATGCAAATATGCCCTGTGTATGTCGCCTGTGCGAATTTTGGTCACCCCTGGCTTTGAACTGTGGGCGTAGTGGGGTTTTGAATCTGTATTAAATGATTCTCTGTCGACCGTAATTCTACTGTGGCTGTATTATGGCTCTAGTCGCCCAGTGCGTCACGCATTCGAGCTGACTCTGCAACAGTATTGTGTTACCTCATGCTGCTAGCACAATGCTTCCTGTCCTTCTGTTTACATTTCAAGTGTACAGCGCTCATGTTGTAAGCTTGCCACAAATGGTGTGAGATGTTAAAATATGTTTTTCGAAAAGCCCTTGGCTTCTTTACAATTACCGTGTCTTATGTTTTGGCCTTCTCACCTGATGACGCTACATGTGTCAGTGTTGTGTAGTGTAGCCTTTATGTAATCTGTAGCCGCTGTCTGCCCGTGTGGCATCTAGTGTTATGTCTCGAGGCTAGGTGTATGTGGCAGATCTGTGTTTTGGTGAGGTTCTCACGGTTCGAGTCTTACCTCTTGGCTTTCTTACCCCGTCTGTGGGTAGAGCCACTTCCTTTCCTTTTGCGGCGTTTCAGCCCTTATGTGCGGGTGTTATTGTTCTAGTGTGGTAGGCCTTCATACGGCGGGCGTGTATAGTGTCCTTAATGAGTTTATGTCCATGCTGCACGTACACTATGTAGTTTAGGTCAGATACCTTCCTGCAAACCTTGAAGGGAACTGTCCAGCGTGGTAGCAGGAACTCGGACACGTTCTTTTTGCGGGCGGAACCGGAAACCATTACCAGTTGCCCGGGCGTGTATTCGACATGTTGGCGTTGTCTATCGTACCGCTCTTTTTGTCTTTTCTGTGCCGCGAGTATGTTCTTCCTCGCGTTCATTCGCGCTATCATCAAATACTCCAACCTGTCTGCGTTGTCAGTGAGGGTATCCTGAGGGATTCATATGTTGTCTATTGGGCTTCTAGGTGTGTAGCCATGTAACACGAAGTGTGGCGAGTGTTTTGTGGCTGTGGATACTGAAGTGTTATAACTGAATATGATGGGTTGTAAGTAATTATCCCAGTCTGTCCCTGTTTCCCCCGTGAATTTGGCTAACGCTGTGCCGATAATTTTATTCATGCTTTCTGTGAGCCCATTAGTCTGTGGTAAAAAACTCGTTGTTGTGTATGCCCTTATCCTTAGTATCTCCAGAAACTGTTGGAGTACTTTCGAGGTGAAAATAGTCCCTCTGTCGGATAATAGGGTCTGGAATAGGCCATATCGCTTGACTATTTCGAATAAGAATTCTGCTATACTATTCGTTTCTGCCTTTGGTATGGCCTTTGTGATCATATACCGGGTAAGATACTCTGTAGTCACGAGTATGTATTTATTCCCTTTCTCGGATGTGGAGATGAGGCCTTTAACGTCTATCCCTACTCTGTGGAATAGTTCTCCTACCGGGATAGGGTTCAGTAAACCATGGGGCCTGCCAGGTCTTGCTTTAAATCGCTGGCAGGTGTGACATGTTTTTACGAAGTTGTCCACGTCGCCCTTCATGTTTACCCAGTAGTATTTATCTCTGATTCTATGGTATGTCTTGTGCGTACCTAAGTGTGCCCCTGCCATCGGGCTATTATGGTGTCCGCTCATGATATTCTCTTTCAATGAGTCCGGAACCGCTATAGGTGCATTATCGTGCATGGCTGTGGGCTTAAATTTCAGGACCCCGTCTTTGTCTAGGAAAAATCGCCTAGACAGCCTTGCTGTCTTGGAATCTACTTTGTCCAAGTTTTCTAGATCCATGAGTATCTGTTGTAGGTGTGGATAATTTTTCTGTTCCTGCTTCATGTCTACTAGTGTGAGGGAAAAAGTGGGCATGTCATCCCATTCGTGATCCTTACTCTCATCTGGAGGGTCGGCTACTGGCAGTCTAGACAGTCCATCTGCATCCAAGTGTGTAGCGCCCTTCTTGTGCTTGACCACGAAGTTATATTCGTAAAAACGAAATATAAACCTGTTGAGGCGCGAATTGGGGTTTTTGAATTTATCCCAAATAAGCAGGCTCGCGTGGTCAGTCATTACCGTGAACTGGATACCATAGAGGTATACCCGGAAATAGATTACTCCCCATGAAAATGCCAGCATTTCGCGCTCTGTGGCAGAGTATCTGGTTTTAACAGCCGTTAATTTTCTACTAGCGTAAGCCACTGGCCGTTTGCGCCCCTCAGTGTCTTCCTGTAGTAGGGTGGCTCCCAGTCCATATTGGCTTGCATCCACGTGTAGAAATGTGGGCCTATCGCTTCGAAAGTGTTGCAGTAATGGCGGGGTGGTCAATAGTTGTTTAAGTGTATTAAATGCATCTATGTGTTCTTGTGTGATGTGGAAGGGCGTCCTTTCGCGTGTGAGTTCTGTTAGGGGGTGGGCGATGTGTGCGAACCTATAGATGTAATTCCTGTAATAAGATGCCAGGCCCATGAAGCTACGCAATTGTTTTAAATTTGTGGGCATTTGGATACCCGTTATTGCGTCTGTCTTCGCTGGGTCGGGGATAATCCCTTCTCTGTTAACAATATGGCTCAGGATAGTAATTTGCTGCCGGGCAAATCGACACTTCGCAGGTTTAAGCCTTAATTTGGCCTCTCTAATCCTTGCGAAAGCCTCCTCCAAGTGTACGAGATGCTCGTCGAAGGTTTGGGAGAAAACTGTTATATCGTCTACGTAGACGAGCACCGACCGCCACTTTAGCCCTGAAAATGCCTTATCCACTAGTTTTTGGAAGGTCTGGCTGGCGTTACGGAGCCCCATGGGTAACACCCTATAGGCGAAAAGGCTGTTTTCTGTAACGAACGCCAGCTTGTGCCTATCCGGCTCATAAATAGGGATTGAATAGAAGCCACGGTAACAATCCATCGAGCTATACCAGTTAGCCCCACCGAGGGCATCCAAATAGGTTTTGGCCCGTGGTAGTGGATAGCTGTCATTTTCTATTAATTTATTGAGCCTGCGGTAATCAGTACAAAACCGATGGCGACCGTCTTTCTTCTTGGTCAGCAAGACCGGCGCACTGTAGTTTGAGATTGCCGGCTCAATTGTCCCCGCTTCGAGCATCTCCTTAATTTGAGTATCGATAGCGTGTCTTTCCTTCTGACTCACCCTGAAGGGGGGCTGGTGGACTCGTCAGTCACTGGTGAGTGTGACATGGTGCTCAATGAGATCTGTCACCGCGAGATCTCTTAGCGAGCTGGCAAAGATATCTCTATTGTTGTCTAGGAGCTCTGTGAGCCTCCTATCCTGTTCTGGTGTTAGGTCCTGTCTGTGAGTGCTATTGAGTACCTTATCTGTGTGTGTGCCTGTGTGTTTGCCAATTGTATTCAGTATAGAGGCCTGGTGCTTGCGGGTTTCTCGCTCCGCTCGAATCCCATTTGTGTTCTTGGTGTATACCATGGGATGTGTAGTGAGCTTCTAGTTATGCACTAAATGCATCCTGCCGCTAGCAAAATTTATGCTTGCCTCGTACTTAGCGAGGAAATCCATGCCAATTATTGCTGACGCAGAAAGATGTCCTATCACGAACATGGGGTGTATTGTTGCAAAATTGTCTAGCCTTATGTGTGTGTGTGTCACCCCTAAGTTTTCTAGCTTCTGCGCATTGGCCGCTACAAGCCGAATGTCACCCGTGACACTGTGTATCTGCCCTCCGTTAACGTGTCTGCTGTTTACGCAGCTTACCACTGCTCCCGTGTCAATAAGGACTTGCACTCTGTGCCCATTTATGCTGGCATATATTGTTAATGCCGCTAATTTGTGTCCTTCCCCTTGTAGGGATGTGTTATAGAGTGTATATGTTGTTGTTGTTGTTGTCTTAGTGTCCTTGTCCTTGTGTGCGTCATTGTTTATTCCCCGTGTTACATTTTTGCTAACGAAGCCTGGAGCTTGTTGACCAACGTACTTGGCACGCTTTGCCGCACAACTCATTTCCTGGCTAAGCTTTTCTGTCTCGCTCAGCGAAATGTGCTCAATCCGTGCACTGCATGGTCTCTTCATTTTTCCCCCTGCTAATATACCTGAATCCTTGCGAGCGGTTAGTGTGGTCTCGCTTCCCAGTTTCTGTGTGGATGTGTTGGCTCTCTCCCTATCCTGTGAGGGTGTGTCGGCAAATCTGACCCTTCGTGTGCATTTATTGCCCCGTTTCTTGTTCCAGGCGGTTGCGAGTTCGATTCCTGTCGCTGCCCTTCCTGTGATAGTTGTGCTTGTGTCTTTCGCCTGCGTAGGGTCACTTCCCGCCCCGTGTTGTGGTGTAGGGGGTATGTTTTCCCTCCTGGAGGGTGTGGGTTTGCCTTTCCCCCCCCCCGTTTCTCCATTGGTGACGTATTCATGTCTGGCGATGTTGTGGGCTTAGTGTTTGCGTTTTGTTCGCGTGTAGTTGTGAGGGGAGTGTAGTGTCCCGCCCTCGGGTTCCCTGTGAATAGTATGTGTAGGGCCCTATCGAATCCCGTAGTTGTGAACAGTGGCGATGAATGAATCTCAGTGTAAACGTGTATGTTGAGTTGGAGGACCTTACCGAGAGCGATTACTTCTACGGCTCCGGCATAAATACCATCCCTACTCATGTATCTTTCGTAATCTTTCCTTGTCTGGAATGGGTTTTCCTGCTCGTCCGCCAAAAAATCCTGGTACTCTTCCCAGTTGTCCAGGATGTGTTTGACTGTTTCCAGCCTGTACTCTCTGTGGTGGTTTTCATTATGGCGGACTAAAAAGCTGATGGCCCTGAATAGACAGTTGCCATCCCCTTTTACGGGGTGTGCCTGAAAACGGTTCGTGGGCGGATCGTCAGCCATTTTTTTATTTGGCTGCTTCTTCCCCCTACGCTTGCGAGTCTGTGTAGGTGAGGGGCCTCTCTGGTGTTGTGTTAGGGGAGGAACCTCCGCCGCTCTTCTAGCTGGCCGAACATCCCCGTCTAAAAGTTTTTTGGATATGTGGGTGTGCGTCGCCCCGTGTTATATGTCTGTACCCCTCGGTGGGGGGGCTGAGCCAACTCCCCGCTTGCGGTGAGTAGCCGGGTGTGGGAAGCAGGGCCCTCCTGTCTGATTGCTGGGGTGCATCGTCCCTGAACTCCTTCGGGTATTCGTCGGGGAGCGGATATAGTTCCGGCCCCTTTGTGTACGTGTTACGAGCATCCCGTCCTTTCTGTGGGGCTGTTTTGCCGCGTGTTCTCTTCTGTGTCCCGCTTTCCTGTCTTCGATAGGGGGGAGTGTACGTTTGTTGCTGCGGGGGCGGTTTTTCCCGGTAGTCCCCGTTTCCCCTATATTGTGGGGAAGCATAGCCCTGTCTGCTTGGCGGTGAGTTTTCCCGATGGCCCCCGTTTCCCCTATATTGTGGGGAAGCGTAGCCCTGTCAGCTTGGGGGTGAGTTTTCCCTATATTGTGGGGAAGCATAGGCCTGTCTATTTAGGGGTGGGCTGCTTCGCCGGGGAATACTGTGCTCGTACTCCGGAAGGTAGTAATCCGGTATGTATGGGGATGTTGGTCGTCGCGGGGGGTAGGTTGGCTCTACATGTGTGTATGTGACCGGTGAATATCGTGGAGAGTAATGTTGCCTCTCCTGTGCATACGGTGTTGTTGGCCGCTTTGGAGGGTAGTATGCCTTCCCTTGCTCGTAGTGTCTCCCCTCCGTATATCTCCTTTCCCTGTCCGGATAGTATATTTCCTCTGTGTCATTTTTCTCTCTCCTAAGTGGTCCCCCGCCTGCCTGGATTGCAGCTATCGTTAGCTTCTCCATCCTGTCCACTAACTCGTCCATCTTTTGGCTGGTGTCCCCCTTTTTTGGATTAAAATGCTGATTCACGGCTTTCTCCGTAGCTTTTTCCGTGATTTTCCTCCCAGCCTCTATTACCTTTATATTGTTCAACATGTGCTGTACCGTGGGATTGTTCAATATGCATAGCTTGTCCACTAGTGATGGCCTAAGGCCCTGCATTAACAACTTAACTTTCTGCTTATTAGGCATGGCGGCATTGTACTTATCGCACATCAGCAATTTTGAATTGACATATGTTTGTGCGCTCTCTGTGGGCCCCTGTGACCTCTGTCTGATCTGATCATATAGGTCCTCATCGTCTGGTATGAGCTGGAATTCACTCTTTAGCAAAAAATTGATTTCATCCCATGTGGCGTTTTCTTAATTGTCCTCGTGGAGCTCATACCATGTCATGGCTGCTTTCGTCAAATATGCCGGTAGGAACCGTTTCTTGATCTCGTCGCCCCAACCATTGATCCTAGCGGTTCTGTTGAAGGCTTTGAGGTATTCCTCCGGGTCTTGTCCCTCCCCTGCGAACTTTGCGGGGTGAATCATTGGATACTCCGTTTGCCTATTCATATCCTGTTCGTTTATTTCCCCGTGGCTATGTAAGGATTCCTGTCCGCTTATACTATCCGCTCTCGTGTCGTGTGATGAAGTGTCTGAGCCTGCGTTGTTCCGGCGGGGATTATCCTCACTGCCTGTGTATGAAACGTGTGTTATGTTGCCAGGAGCCTCGTCCCCTGATATATCGTCGCTAATCGGGGGTGTAATGTCGTACTGTGTAGACTTCACCACTCCCACCGTCCTGTCAAAATCCTGCTTTACTGTCTCTAGAATAGTATGTATGTCTAGAACTGCCTCTGTCGTGTGGGTGTCTGCTTTAATAGTGTCTGTGTCCAATAATTGTGTAATGCGCGTGAGCAGACTATCAGTCTTTTGCTCCGTAATTGGGAGTTGCTGTAATAATAAGGGATGGAGCGTGGGTAGTAAATCTGTTCCACTAGCGCTGGATGCTGTGACTGTTGTTCTAGTGAACTGGTTTGGGCCTGGGATCGTGTAAAATGTGTGGTTTGTGCTGCCGCTGCAGGGTATTTAGCGCGGATTTCTAATGCCTGTAATTCGAGTTCCTGAAGGAGGGGTGGCGCAGTGTGTTCGGTTATTAAGTCGCTATTCTTGATCTTGAGCTTTGGTAAAATTGGGGTTGTACTGGCCGACAAATGGTGCGCGAAGTCCCTTAATGTAGTTTTAAATGTTGCCATATGATTTCTACCGACCTTCCCTATGGGGTGGGTATGATGTCTAATGCCTCAAATATGTGTACCGCGTGAGGGGAATATATATATATATATATATATATATGGCGTGTTCCCTAGAGAAAATCTATTTTCACTTGGCTGCTTTTAGTACGTATCGATCTACCACGAGGGCTCGTTGTTTCAGTCCCTACCCTTAATTTGCGTGGTAGCGGCGCCTCCACCAATCTGTTCTATCCCGATGTTGGGGGAGGGATGAACAGGTGTGTGTGAATGTATAATTTTGGGGTGGTTTCCGAAAAAGGGTAGCTTCCCGTAATTAGGGGAGACTACTAGTGTAATGTGTTGGTGAGAGGATGTGAGCTAATGGGGTGCGTTCCTACGGGGTGCGTCTACTCTTTAGGGGATGAATGTTTAAGAGCTATTACTTAGCTTACCAACTCGGCCGCTGTCGTCTGCTACGCGAGTACAATGAGTTCCTGACACTGCAATTCCTGCCGTTCACGGTCAGGGGCAATTAGGACTAAGGTCAGGTTGGGTGTAGGGATGTAAAACTAGGTGAAATGAGTAGAAGATGTATGTGTTTACTGACCAAGTATTTATTGGTCAGTGGCGACAATGTGATGTCCTTATTTCAGTAGATAAGTGTAGAACAATGTGTACAATTACAAATGTGGGTTTGGTGATGTGTTACAAAGTTATTAGGATATCTGAACACACTCTTATGCTCACCTGGTGGTGCAGTGATGTAGTCGGAGCTGGAACCGGAGAGAGACAGAGCCGTCGGCCGCGAATGGATAATGGGCCTTCCTGGGTTTACCTTTTAAGGTCTCCCACCCGCTGACTTGGCGTTTCGTCACGTCGATGCTCCAGATTCCGTTGGTAGTGTAGTTGTTTGTGTATGATGTAAGCTTTGGCTAACAGCTATCTCGCTGCGCCCGCTTGTGTTTAAGGAAATGTATGTGGCTTATGGCATAGCCCTTTAAGGGTGGTTTTATGGGCGAAAGATGAAGGGGTATATCAGGTCCTAGGGATACTGCCCCCGGGCTGTACACAATACCGGTAGTCAAGAAAGTATTTCATCTGGTGGTGCAGGCCTCCACATCGAAGTAATTGCGCGTTTAATTCCCTTTTACTACAAATTATAATCGTTACAAATGGGGAGCGTGATGGGGCAGTGGGTTAGCTGCTCGTCCTTCACCTGGACGGACGGGGTTCGAATCCTAGTGACAGCAGGGTGGAATTTTCACCTGAAAAATCACGTGGCGTCAGGAAGGGCATTCGCCCAAGAAAAAATTAGCCTAGTTGGCTCCGGCGACCCCAATTAATTGGGAAAAGCCGAAGAAAGTTTTTTTTAATTATGAGCGTTAGAAATATTGTTCATTATGTTTCGTTAAAGACGTTGAAGTACCGTGGCCTATTTGGGAAAAAACAAGAGTGATCTCTGTAAGCGCTCCCTAGGCTAGTTATAAGACCCGTGGCCCATTTCATGCTCCCCTACTGCCCGTCATCAAGCGACTATCCGTTACATCTACTAGTGGCGTACCAGTACCGTACTGACGGGGAAGTAAGAAGGTTTAAACCCCCCAGAGATATTTGTTTGCAGCAATCCTTTTTTGTCCCATCTATCACCTGGTTTATACTACCACTAGTGAGACCTGTATATATTTTAGTGTGATCACGTTCTTCACTTGGTAAATGCCCTACACTTACTCGCAGCGAGACTCCTCCTTCAGCGTTGGAGCTAGCCATGAATCAATTTTGCTCTTTAAGTATACGAGATTTCAATGCTCAGCTTGGATCTGAGAGAAAATTTTCTGATATAATAGGTAAATATCCCGCTCACAATAGAACCAACAGGAATGGTGAGAGATTGGTTAAACTCTGTGAACATCTAAACTTAAAGATTATGTCCACACATTTTAAAGCAAAACCAAGTAAAAAAAAACATGGGTCTCCCCAAATGCGTTGCTGGGTGAGTTTCAACTAGATCATGTAGCTATCTCTAGAAATTGTTTCAAAGAAATTCAAAATGTCAAGGTCAGAAAATCCATTAATGTAACTTCAGATCATTACCTTTCTCAAATCAAGATGAATTTCATACCTTTTACACGCAAACAAAATAAAACTAGAATTAAAATTCCGAAAATTAATAGAGAGGTTCTTACAAATGAAAAAAGGATAAAATTTCAAGGAAAACTTAAAATACCAACCAATTGGAATGATGTTACTAATAACCTTCTTGAACCAGCTCAGGAAATTGCACCGTTGAACTTTTATAGGAAACATGCTTGGTGGAATGAACAATGTGAAAGAGTGCTTGGCACAAGTGGAACGGGAACAAGACTCCAGAAAATTTATAGGAAGTACAAAGATTAAGGAAAATGGCCCACCAGACTTTGAGAACGATTCGAAGAAAATATTTGAAGGACCAAATGGAAATGGACGACAATTTTAAGAAAAATGACACCCGATTGTTTTATAGAGCATTTAAGAATGAAATCACTGGATATTCAGCGCCGAGTTTAAATTTCAAAAGGGAAGATGGTACGCTAGCATTAAACAACAAGGAAAATTGTGATATCTTGGCTGCGTATTTTGAGAAGTTGTTAAATTGTCCAAAACCGACAGACAAGTTGAGTTTCAAATTTACAACACAAAATTTTGACTCTACGCCCCCAGATGTGAATGAAGTTAAATGTATTATCAACTCACTTAAAAATAATAAAGCCTCAGGCAAGGATGGAATAATTGCAGAAATGTGGAAGCTTGTAGATGATGAATTTTTAATAGCGACGACAAATCTATTCCAGAAAATTTGGATTGAGGAAGCAATTCCAGAAGACTGGTTAATCGCCTTAATTCATCCACTACATAAAAAAAGGCTCAAAAATTGATGTCAATAGTTATAGGGGGATCTCATTGTTGTCTGTCACATATAAAATATTTGCCAAATTACTTTTAAACAGACTTGAACCACAGATCGAACCACAGCTTGGCGAGTTCCAAGGAGGTTTCAGAAGGAATAGATCGTGTGCATAACAAATTCTTAGTTTAAAATTGATATTAAAATATTACAATAACAGGCCAAAGAATATCTTTATCTCATTCGTTGATTTTCAGAAAGCGTATGATTCAGTGGATAGGGATACTGTTTTTGACACATTGAAGGAATACCAAATTGATCAAAAAACCATAAATTTAATAAAACTTACATTAACTAATACGATTTCCAGAGTCAAATTTTTAAATGAAGTTAGCGAGCCCTTCGAGGTAAAAACTGGGCTAAGACAAGGGGACAGTCTATCACCACTGCTTTTCAATTTGGTCTTGGATAAAGTCATGAGGACGTTTTGGGAGAAGAACGATTCAAGTGCTAAAATTGGTACAAAAAATAAGAACCTCAAAGTCAAAGGTTTAGCATTTGCTGACGACGTAGCGTTGTTTGCTGAATCAGAACAAGAAGCTATTAACCAAATTGATCAGTTAAAAGAAATGGCGGAAAAAGCGGGCTTACAGATTTCGTTGGTAAAAACAGAGATGATGACAAGTGATCAGAAATACACTAAGAAAATGATAAAAACAAATTATGGGAGCATCAGGGTCACTGACCGATTTAAATATCTTGGAGAAATAATTAGTAGCAATGGGACGGATAAATTGGCAATCGAGAACAAAAAAGGGAAATTGGAAAGATTAAATTTTTGTACAAAAAATATATACAATAAAAAGAACCTGTCTATCAATGCAAAATTACGACATTTTAATACTGTTGTTAGACCAGTCATCTTGTACGGCATGGAAACTACAAATATAACCGGAATGGAGAATTTGCTCAAGATAGAAAGAAGAATTTTAAGAAGGATTTATGGTCCTAGGAAAACACAGGAAGGTTATAGACTGAGATCGAATGCAGAAAATTATATGATCAGAAAACGGCGACTTCAGTTCTACGGACATATGGTCCGCATGGATTGCTCAAGGTTAAACAAACAAATTTTTGATAAAATCTGGAACTATGAAGGACAAGGAGGCTATGTAAAACAAATGAAAGAAGAACTTCAAAAATTCAAAATTACTGAAGAAGATTGTCTAAATCGAATAGAGTACAGAAAAAAAATTTTTGGTCTCAAAATTCTTGTCGGGGAGAAGAAAAATCTCAACAGAGGAGAATGGACTGCTGAAAGAAGAGCTGCACAGTCGACCAGGATGAAAGACTTCTGGAAGAGAAAGAAGGAAACTAGACCTATAAAGAAGCGATATTTGCGTGGTCCTTGTTGGCCTGTCCGCGGTATATATATATATACGATCCGTAATTTTTCACATCCCTTCGGGCTGCTTTAAATGTGCACATCTGTGCAACTGTGTGAATGTTTCGTTAATGATAATTCGGTACATGAGGAGTTTCTGCAATTTATTCTTGTCCATGCTGCAGCAGTGGCAGCTGATGAGTAAGTGTTCTGGGTGTTGCACTATTTTCATTAAGGTGGTACATGGGCACCCGCAAGATTTTGTCTAGGGGGGGGGGGGGGAGAGGGGATTTGCTATTTGTGATGTGTAACATCTTTCCACTCGGTTGGTGGATATTTTTATGGGAGTGATTTTGAAAAGTGGGACGGAATTGGATCGGACGGAAGTGTGTAAGACGCACTGCCAGCTGGATCGATTGATCCAGCTGGCAGTGGTAAGAGGAAACAATGAGCGCGCAGTGTCGGAAATTGATACCATGACATACTCTCAGCCATGTGGAATTTATATGACATACGGATTACTTCAAGGTTTGATAGATAGATAGATAGATAGATAGATAGATAGATAGATAGATAGATAGATAGATAGATAGATAGATAGATAGTTATATTAATTCCATTTGACCAAGTACATGTATACAATACAATTTTGATATAGGACACGTCAGAATTTACATCTATAAAATAAAAGTACTAATAGGTATATACAGTATTACTAATACTATAACTATTTATAACTTATTATAATAACAGATCTTAAGAGATACAATCTTATTGGACAACTATTTACACCTTATTCTATTATCATAATATGAAAACTTAATTCTATAAATACAACATTTTACAGCTAGGTATTACAATTAAAATAGAAAAGTAAAATATAATTATAGATATCATCGTTTCTATACACTAAGATATTCAACTACAGAGTAAAAACAATGGCACTGCAGATAAGCTTTCAACATTCTATCAAAGGTTTTTATTTTTGGGGCAAGTTTTATATACTGGGGTAGTTTATTGTATAATTTAACTCCTGTGTGATAAGTTCCTTTTTGATATATGCTTGTGTGTGTGTGTGAAAAATGAATGTTTTGATTTTGTCTTGTGTTATGCCTATGAACATCATTGTTTGTTTTAAGAAAAACATCCTTATTCATTAAATTCTTTTTACAAAACATAATACTTTCAAAGATATATATACAGGGCAGAGGGAGAATATTTAAATCTTTAAACAGAGGTCTACACGATTCTCTAGTGTTTACATTTGCCATAATTCTAATCGCCCTCTTTTGTATCCTAAACGTGCTTAGTACATCTGGCGACATACCCCAAAGTATGACCCCATATCTCAAGTATGAATGGAAGTAAGCAAAATAAGTATTTCTTAATGTGTGCATGCTAGTGCAGGTTTTCAAAATACGTAACGCAAAGCACATCGAGTTCAGTTTAGTATCCAGATATTGTATATGTTCATTCCATTTCAAGTCATGTTGTATCCATAGTCCTAAAAACTTTGTTTCTGATTTATTTTCTATTTGAAGACCATTTAATGTTATATTGGGCTTCGCAGGATTCCTATTTTGTATTGTGTGGAAATTTAGACATACTGTTTTTTTATAGTTGATTATGACGCGATTATCTTGTGACCATTTGGTTAACTCTCCTGTAACGGAGTCAGCAGACTGCTGTATGACCTGTTTAGTTTCACCTTTTATTACGAGTGTTGTATCGTCCGCAAACAAAATTACAATTACAAATATTCATACAATAAATAATCTGCAAGTCGTCGTTCTTTGGTGTAAAAATATTCATTATATCTTCTCTTCTTCTTTTTCCTGGCGTTGTTCCCAATTATTTTTTGGGGTCCACCACTCTCCACCTCGCTCTCCATTTGTTGCGGTTTGCTGCATCTGTAGGACGAAGACCTACGATGCGCATATCGTCGTGTAGGGTATCCATCCAACGCCTTTTTGGTCGTCCTGGAGGTCTTTGTCCATCAGGCTCGAGAGCAAGTGACTTGCTTACAATGGACTCTGTATTTGCTCGGGCTACATGCCCGTACCAACACAACCGAGTCTCCCTCATTTTGGCTGGAATAGGGGCAATTCCAAGATTATTGCGGACGTCTTCGTTCTTAATATGATCCAGCCGTGTAATTCCCAAGGACCATCTTAGCATCCGCATCTCCATTGAGTGCGAAGCTTGTTCATGTTTCTTTGTATTAGGCCAGCATTCAGCTCCATACAAAGCAACAGGGCGGACGACTGTTTCATAGATCTTAGTTTTGAGGCGCAAAGGGATCTTGCGGTCACAGAGAACGCCTGTGACCTGATGCAGCATTCACTCTTGCACGGGCATCCAAGACTGTGTCACCATCAGGTCTCACAACAGAGCCAAGTTATCGGAGATGTGAAGCCTTTGGTAGAGGGGGCCATCTACAATGATGGTCCCATCTGTCCGGGAACCACATTCAAGGTACTCAGTCTTAGTGAGGTTGAGCCGTAGTCCAAATTCACAGAGCCTCGCATTCCAGAGGTTGACCAATTGCTCTAGATCATTACCGGTCTCGCTTGCAAGCATGACATAATCGGCGTACAGTAATGTCCATGGTGGTTGCCTCTGCAAATCGACAGTCACTGTATCCATGCATAAGATAAACAAGAGTGGAGAAAGTGCAGATCCCTGGTGAACCCCAACTCTAATATCGAACTGTTTGGTGAGGCCAGCAGCACTGCGTACAGAGCTAGTATATTCATTATGTCATGTTTGCTGAAAACAGTTATCATTTATTAAGAGTCCGTTCTTCAATCTCTGGATAAAAGTGATCGGCATACACTTCCCAAGTAACTTTGCTCACTGACATTCTGACGGTAAACACTCATGCGAACTCTGGTGTCAACTGATTGAAGCACATGTTATACGGGAACTAGGCAAGCTTTCATGAACTATTGCTGAACACAGTCTCTTAACTCACAAGAGGGCCTATTCACAAGGCATTTTAAATTCAATTTCAGGAACATCATCGAAACAAGCAAAATATAAATGAAACTTAATTCCGTAATGCAGTATTATTGGAACGTGAAAATAAGTCACGATCTTGTGCATACTATTTGCGTGGTTGAAATAGCCGTGGTGTTAGCGCCTCCGACTGTGAATCTAGAGATCTCGGGTTCAAATCCCGGACGGGATAGATATTTTTGCTACGAGATTATCATTTTAAACGATATTTATCATATCAATATGACTCATTTTAACAGAATCCATACCGGTATGAAATTACGTGTTGGTCTGTGAATCAACAGGTCCGGGAACTGAGCATGCCTTTCATGATCTACTGCTGTGCACATTGGATTTACTCGCAAGTTGGTCTATTTATAAGGAATTTAAGGTTATGAGCGGTGTCGCGTCTATTAATCTAGTTGATCCATATCGTATTATTTATTTAGGCTAGTGCTGGTGGAAGCCACAAATCATCTAATAAAAGTCATCTCGGCACGCCGGAAGGCGGAGGTAGATTTCACCGGGCAAACCAGGGGATAGGCGAAAATAGGCAGAATATGCGAGAAAGTATTTTATAATTGGAGCTTAATTAACTTTGTTTTTCGTCATTTTATGCATATTTTAAACATTTTATTGTCTTATGGGGACGGTAACCTTCTTGTCATTTGGGGTCCATGTTTATTCTTGTGGTCACACTGTCCTTATGCTAGGTTTCGACACTGGTGTGTAACTATCTAACGGTTTGTTACTTCTTCACCCAAAATTTTATATCCCGCAGAGATTTTGGTTGGTTCCTCAGTTTAGGGGATGCGACAACGCGGTCATGTAACCCCGTGTACATTGGGTGAGTGTAGAATCTGTCTGATAAACGTTGTGAATTGTGATGGCTGTATTAGTCTGTAATTCAGGTAGGGACTGCAGACGGCCAATTTCAAGCAGTAGTTCCTAATGTTGCTACCAAATACTACCGTCAACGACACCTAGCTGTGAACTTGGCTACTAGATGCCACCGCAACCAGCAACTCGCAACGAATGTTGGAACTTCCCCTCCAAAGGAAAGCATACTGAGGGATTTTTAGCGCTCTTAGAAAATCCGACGACTTCGGCAAACTTTGAACCCGCGACCTTGGGCATAGAAGTTCAGAATGCTACCAGTTACGTCACAGAAGCCGCCTCACACTTAGTCAGATGGAAAACTGAATGTGATCTCGTGCAAGTCATGGCAAAGTCTGATGACTCATCCCTCATCACTTTAGTAGTGTTGTCTTGGCAACCTCTGATGGCATTTGGCATTTTCTTATAATTCCGAAATAATTTTTCTCATCCCTTGGCGTAATGGTACTGTCCCCGTATATTCTAGAGGCGGTATGTTGGATATCCGAATCAAGGCTGGATTCGTAGACCCTGACTGCTCCGGCGCAAAATACGAGTCAAGGATCTACTTCCAACTAGACCCTCGCGAATATACGTGGCGGAAATTACGACACAACTGTGAATTACATGAAAAATGCCCTTAGCTCGCAGTAGAACACCTACCTTTATTCTCGAGGATCTCGTGGTCAGCCTCTGGACCTATAATGGGTTTCACAGTTGCATCTCCTTATATCTAAAATAAATCATGACGACACGGCTTCTAATAAAACTAAACGATTTAATAACAAAAGATGTAAACTATGGCTAAACATTCATACAATAAAATAAAAACACACTCCCATTATCTCATCTTTGCATTCACGCCACTGACAGAACTGCGTTCTATGAACGCTATAATAAAATTTGGGGTAGCTTGTGTCAATACATCAAGCTGTTCAACAATTACACACCCCTGTGTATTTACATTCCTCAGGCGCGTTCCAATGAACATCTGGGCGCTAAGAGCGCGCGACCCTCGCCACGCGTCTGATGACGTAACATTCTCCGTTACATTCCCAGTGCTAGCTGGTTTAAAAAGGTGCAAGCCGTGTGGTTCGCAACATCTCTCTCCATTTGTGCGACCTAGCCGTGGCCTTGGCTGGAAACGAGTTTTACACTAGCCCTCGCTATTCTAACCTGGCCCACAAATACACTTCTCCATTACAATAAAAGCTGTGTTAAAATTAAACAGATTCACGTCAGACAAATACGTGAACTGTACGCAAATCCTACACGCTATTAACATAAAACTTCTATACACACTTCCATTCATACTCTCGCATTGTGACGTCCCAATGGAGTTCATTTCATTCACACTGAACAAGAAACAAACCACATCCAGTCACATACTCATTCATACTCTAACCACTACGTTAAACAAACCATAAACTTCCTACACCTAACATATTGTACACTCGATTGGCAACTAATGAATGTTAACACTAAACGAATTTACAATGACGCTTATAGCATCAGCTATAGTCCTTCCAAAATATGTAGCGTCTATATACACTTGAGCCTGAGCTCTGATCTAATAGTTATGTCAAATACAGTGAACTGAGATCCTTATAATCTTCTACATCTACAGAAATAACCACCACCAGTCTCTCCTCTCTGATCTGGTGTCAAAATAGTTTAAATACATTCGACCACTCAAGGTGAAACATATGTCGTTACATATTTGGGTTTAACAATCTCGATAAGAGCATAACATAACAGAAGTCATTATCTATTTCCCGTTTCGATTTCAACCGTGACCCTTCATGTTCTCTCTAATCCAAAGTCGTGTATACAAAATAAGGAGTATTCTCTACTCACCTTTATCCCTTGCCAAACCTAGTCATGCCCACGCAATGACTGTAATACAAAATGCGGAACACCCTCGCAATAACCTCGTATGCCAACTACATACGGAAATACATACAAATAAAACCACTATCAAAGGGTTATCAACTTCACTTCTTTCAAACTGGCATTCCTTAAAAAGGGCATAATTCCTCAGCGTTGTCACAACAATCGCTGGTCCAATGAACAATAACAACAATTGTTAAACCATTAATTTATACATCTTAACGACCTTTGGACTTTACGATACCAACCTCCTCACTTATTACTCTTGAAAAGTTACTCTGATAAATATAAACTTTCGTGCATACATTTAATAAAATACTACCGTATATCTCAACTTCCTACTTCTGGTCCTCGTAAATATTTAATCACAACATTATATCTGTGTGTGTCCATCAAGAATCGATCGCGACGAGGATATCAAACGATATATACCCTAACCTCGGATGATAATAAATCTTCTAAGAAGATTCTAGCTTCATATAAATTAAATGACTGAAAGTTCATAGCTTTCTTCAATAAAACATACAATTAGTCATATTCGTATTCTCTCCATTCAGAACGAATGTCTATGAGTTCTAACGATAGTAATCGTTTCCACGTTAAATGTTTCTTTTCCACAAGATGTCATGATATTTCATAATATATCACTACCAAGATCTTTTTCTCTTGACGTTTCTTCTCGACGGATAAAATGCCCAAATTAAACTAATAAAAATTAATTTAATGGGTAACATAGACGAAAATGTCTATCACCTGAATTCAGAATGAATTCGTAAACGTCGAAAATAAATTACTGTTCCTCAAAGGAAATGACAAAAGCTTGTTCCTCGAACAAGTAAAATAATCTCAGTTCAGAAACTGGATTCCTAACAAACGAAGCTAAAAGCATCGCAAGACGATCACTACAATAAATTTCGAAGAATAAAAAGGCTATACATGGAGTAAATAAATATTGTGTCGAAATATGGATAAAGGATTGGCTCAGAAAATTTCACTACAAGCTCTAACTACAAGGTTAGTGAACACTGCTACCTGGTCTCGAAGTCTAGAAGATCAAGAAAGAGTATTATAAAATACTCGGATGTTACATCTCCCAAAGATCTGGGCTGGATCCTAGCTCGTCTCCAAGAACTCGTGACCTCAGGAAAGGAACGAATTCCCCTACTGGAAAACAGCAAGCTCCGACCGGGATCGAACTGCGGGCCTCCAATCATCATCTTCCTTGTGACCGGGATAACCCTGGATCTCTTGATATTCTTGATGTATCTTTTCTCCGTCACAGCACAGTCTCATCATAACAGTGAGTAGCGTCGAAAGTTCTGCTTTCCACTTCGAAAGGCATTCGGAAAGAAAGTCGTGGACCTCACTCGCATAACGAACATTCATGTAGATGGAATATGAACATCGTTCTATAGTCGCTGATGTTAATGTTGAGCTCATGTTTGACAAGAATGCACTAGAATAGAGTTGTACATCAAGTCTCATGATCGCTCATTAAGTAGACATTCATGAACAGTCTCCTCTAACGAAGCTCCATCGTTGACTATACTGCTTCTATCTGCCCATATTCCTTGCGCACATAATAATTTAGTCCATAATAATCTTCATAATAGTAGACTGAATAATGTTTTTCAATATGGAATACATCTCCATCCTATGTGTTGTAATACAGTTCCACACAAGCAATGCTAACATACACCCGTACTCACTTGTGGCTGGTGCATGCGCTGTAGTCGCTCGAACAAAAGTGTCCTATCGCGCGGGAAATAAACACTTTTCTCGCGCTTCACAAAACTGCTTATAATTGCTGAAATACTTCTCTCAAACTTCTGAAAGTTCGTAATATACAATATCTGATAGCAAGCTACAATCTGTAGTTGAAATAATGTATCTAAAGTGGATCAGACTGAAGTGATTGCGGCATATAAGTTCATCGTAACTTCACTTAGTTTCAAGACGCGGTAATCTCCTAACTCGACCCTCGCTTAGGCCTTGTCTCCACGAGTCACCTTCTACAAGCTCGGTGAAACACTCGGAACTCCTCTCTCTTCCAGTAACACACGTCTGACCTCTCGGACATTCAGATAAGAAAGAGCCTCGATGCTTGGCATCTCCCCTCCAAGTCTACCGATTCTGGCCGCCTTTTTGAGTTCCCTCTAAAATTCGCGCGGGCTCTAGCAAATCGCTTATTCCTTCCAATAGCGACCTGCTATTGACTTATAAAATATTTCCAATATTTTATTATCATATTCTTCTCTTTATCAATATATAAATTCACTCTCTAGGGGCTTAAATGTATTAAATATGCATAAAAATTTAGTTGCTGGAACTCCCGTCTTCTCTAAATCTTCTTCCTATTGGCTGTAAGCTCATATCCAATCGGATAATTTATAACAATATTTAAACAATTCCTGGGAATATTCGCTGTTGCTAGGTCGATTATAAGCTTCTGGAAACTTTCATTGCACAATACAATCACGTGACGGAATTTCCCTCCTGCTCGACGTCGCATCTCGACTGGTTTCTGCCAAGTTCCAGCCATCATATTCCTTGGTTAAATTTTATCATGGGCTTCGAAAAAAAAATATTATTCCCATTTTCATCCCTTATAATTCATTTTAGGGAGGCAGTAGGTCATATCAAAAAATATTTCAGACAAAAGGTTTAGGTAATTATTAGGGAAATATTGTCCATTTTGTAGGGTTTTGATATTGTGCCTATTAAGAGAGATATGATTAATGTTTCCCGAAAAACCCACTTTTTCCCACCCCTTTGGTCAATGGTTGGTGCTATCAAAAACTTTTCAAACATAAAATTTTGGGCCATATCCGACACATAGTATGAACTTTGAATGGATTCGATATTTCGAAAAAAAAAAAGCGCCCCATTTTCATCCCCGTCAACCGATTGTGCCCATTAACGAACTCGACCGAGATTTTATAGGGATACATATTATGTAAGAATTTCGAAGTGATTGGTGAAAAATTTCGGTAGTTATCGTGTCTACAAGAAAGTGATATACTGTATATATATACATATATACATAAATTATATGTAAACTTTTGATGTGACGGTGGTTTTGGGGTGTAGGGGATGTGAAACGCGGAGATATGTCGAAATTTTCCGGAAGTCGAAACATGGCACCCATTGCAATAGTTAGCTTTCTAATGAAATCTACCTAAAAATTCGGTGGCGTAGTCGGTAGCATGCTGAGCTTCTATGCCCAAGATAGCGGGTTCAAACCCGGCCGAAGCCGTCGGAAATTTTTAAGAGCGTTAAAAATCCCTCAGTATGCCTTCCTTCGGAGGGGAAGTAAAGGCGGCGGTCCCATGTAATAGATTTATGGCATGTTAAAGAACCTTCCACTAACTGCACCTGTGTGAAGCTAAGTTGGATAGGTTAAGGATGTAAAAACAATGCTCTTAGGTTTCTACGTTCGTTGCCAAGAGACTGCAGTGGCGTCTAGTAGCTAAGTTCTGAACTTGGCCTAGTAGTCGTTGACGATGGCGCTTGGCGGCAAAAGTAGGAACTATTTGACAAATTCTAAGTTGCAGTACTTAAATTAAAAAAACAGATAACACACACTAATACAGTCATCACAATTAACACCGGTTACCAGACAGATTCTACACACACCCAAAGTACACGGGGCTACATGACCACGTTGTCGCAGCCCCTAAACTTAAGAACCAACTACTGCTCGGTTCCAAGCTCGGTGAACTTTCGGGATGAAGGGCAGAGGCAGAATAGGAGCAGGCGATAATTGAGAAGCCTGTCGACAGCCCGCCGTGTTACCTGACATTCTCTTCTATTCCAATACTGCTAACGTAGGGTGTTTTCTGAAACCAGTGTGGTGTTACAAATAAGTCAGTGAGTCACCGACCAATGCATTTGGTTCGGTACTATGCACGGACCGAGAAACCTCATCACTCGTCAACACCATTTCTCTTAGTTCGCGATGCACATTCCTCTCAGGTTAACGCAGCTTAGACTCGAGCAGTAGCTAAAAATTGATTCGAATGAAATAGGCCTATCAAAAAATAGTTTTTTTAATACTTTTATCATATTTTTTACGTCTTGTAGTGTCGGAAACCAACATGATATATTGATGTTTGTTTTCGTCCCATGCATTTTTAGTTTCAGTTGATAAAATTATTTTCCACTAGGACCCATGGTTATCTATATACCTTTGTTTATTGGTTTCTTTCCAGTATGATCTGATTATAATAGTATAATTGCGCACGAAAGTGCATTCACAAAATACATAAATACATAAATATCATAAACCCTGTAATTTAGTTCACATTTCACTATACTCAGTGAGAGAAATTTGTCTTTGCTTGCATAAGGTGATATGGTATTTATCACACACTGAATGGCACAGGCTGCACACGCAAGTATCGTCTGGCTCATGAAAGTGAGTCTTTACGCAGATCAAGTGGTGGTAGCCGTGCACCGCCAACCGGGTCAGCTCGTGTCGTAGTTTTTGGTTGGATCCCATCCACGTTCGGTCTAGCATGGCATCTGTTGAGAAGAACTCCGGCCATATTTCTCGTCGTTTCTTCTCTCTCTCCTCCATTAAATTCCTGGTCGCATCGGTTGATTGAAGTTCGTAGTGTAGACGTAAGTCCTCTATAAGGAAAGACTCTCTTGCCAGCACATAGACGAGCCTTGAGAGCGTGAACCTTGATAACCCTAAGGCTGCTTTCAAGTAGCGGGCTTTCACCTTTTCTATTGCTGATAGGTCTTTTATCGTCAGTTTAAGCCAAATGAGGTCCAAACCATAGGTTAAGATTGGTATAATCTTTGCTTTGAAGAGAGCCATTGCTGTATGTATGGATAAACTTCTTATGTCTTTGATTCCATAAAAAGCTTTTATTGCTGCCGTCACTCTTTCCTTTATATGTAGCCGAAACGATGTCGTCGTAGTCTGAAGTGTGATGCCTAAGTACCGGAACGCATTTACTCTTTCCAATGGAGTGTCCTTGTAGTAAAGTATGTCTTCCTCTGCGAGTTTTCCCCCTTTTCAGAAGGTCATTTGTTGGGTTTTCTTCTCGTTTACTGTGAAGCTGTTTTCATTTGTCCATAGTGCTAACGCTTTGAGGGAAAGCTGGATGTCCTGAATGTTGGTCGATGCGAGAACCATATCGTCGGCATACATATAAAGTGAAGTAGACTTCGTTACCTGTTTTATTGTCTTAATGATGTCGATTGTAGCTACGTTGAATAAAAGCGGGCTGAGGGGGTCCCCTTGTAGTACGCCATTGGTCTGGATTAGGTCGTATGTTGTAGATACGGAGTCATCAATCGAGAACTTGTTGTAAGTTAAGATGTCCTTTTTTATATTGGTCAGCGGGTGTTCTTCTCCGGTGAGCTGTTCTAATTTTGACACTAGGAGTTTTCTGTCGATCATGTCAAAGGCTTTGGAGTAATCAACGAAAACACAATGGAGCTTTCCTCTTGGTAACCGTAAGGTATCGTCTATGTCATCCAGGAGGTTCTTTACAGCATGTAGTGTGCTTCTTCCTCTCCGGAATCCGAATTGCTCCTCTGGGATCAGATGGTCGATCTCGATGGTTAGGCGTTCAGTGATAAGTCTTGTCAGTACTTTAAACATGTTGTTTTCGAGTGCAATGCCCCTATACGAGTTGGGATCAGAGAAGTCTCCTTTTCCCTTGTACAATATTTTAATAGTCGATCTTCTCCAGCTCTCTGGTATTGTTTCCAGTTCTATGCATTTATTTAATAAGTCCGTCCATGTATCCAGTAATATATCTGATGTCTGTTTTATATGTTCGTTGAACACTCCGTCTGGACCAGCGACTTTCCCATTCTTGAGTGCTGAAATAGTTGACTCTACCTCTTCTTTAGTGAAGTAATGCCGACCTGTAATCTTTGTGCTTCCACTTGTGTTGGGGTAAGCTTGTTGATCATCATTCTTGTTAAGTATACCGTTGAAGTGGCTTGCCCAGGTATCCATGGGTATTTTCCCTGCTATGTTGAATTTTCTTGTAGTATTTATTGTAGTATGTATGTATTGTAGTATTTATAGAGGGGTTTTGTGGGGTCGGAAACAATACATGATTTTGAGTCTAATTTTATACTCTTCGTGCCGTCTGTATAATGTGAGTTAATGTCTTTGTAGGCCCTTTTAAGAAGGTATAATACATAATATTTTCCGCGGTGTGCTTTAATTCTGATGACGGCTTTTATTTTTCGTCAATTGAATATTTCCGTTTGCCAGTACATGACTGCTCTTAGCTCATCACTCATAAATTTAGAAGCGTTGTCATGATAACCTCTGATGGCACTTAACATTTTCTTCTAAATCCGAAATCATTTTTCTCATCCCTTGGCGTAATGGTGGCTCAAATCAAAAATTCTTTCAGACAAAAGTTTTAGGTAATTATTAGGGAAATATTGTCCATTTTGTAGGGTTTTGATATTGTGCCTATTAATAGAGATATGATTAATGTTTCCCGAAAAAACCCACTTTTTTCCACCCCTTTGGACAATGGTTGGTGCTATCAAAAAACTTTTCAGACATAAAATTTTGGGCCTTATCCAACACATAGTATGAACTTTGAATGGATTCGATATTTCAAATATTAACAGAGTTATAGCGATATTTCACTTTTTCAAAAAAAAAAAAAACACATTTTCACCCCCGTCGACCGATTGTGCCCATTAAGGAACTCGACCGAGATTTTATAGGGATACATATTATGTAAAAATTTCAAAGTGATTGGTGCAAAATTGCGGTAGTTATCGTGTCCACAAGAAAGTGATATATATATATATATACATAAATTATATATAAACTTTTGAACTGACGGTGGTTTTGGGGTGTAGGGGATGTGAAACGCGAAGATTGTCGAAATTTTTCGGTAGTCGAAACATGGTACCCATTGCAATAGTTAGCTTTCTAATGAAATCTACCTAAAAATGAGTTCCGTATTATAAACTACAATATCTGTAAAACACTCCCATTTACAATATATTAATATTTGTGCCAATAATACTGTAGTATAAAATACCGGTGTATCAACAATTTCACGTGAGTTTTCTTCTATGCGACTACTGTAAGGGTCGTAATTTTTTAATTTAATTACCTACATGTCACTAGGTGATGTTGAGGTGTAAACACCCCCGCAATTTTCTTTTCATTTCTTACTTGCTTCGTGACATTCATTATTTGGCTGCTCTTAAACTTTTGGGTACATGGTCTTTATGGCATGAATGGGAGGAATATCTTTTTTTTTTTTTGTTCAGAGATTTTGTCCAAAGGAGTTCGCTTTTCTTTGTGAATCATCGTCATATTATTATTCTTTTTAAAACAGACAAAAAGTAGTTGTATCACAATGTATCAACAAAAATAAAAATCAAGCAGTTCTATAAAATGGTAATGTTAGGCTAATCCAGTTCGCCGATTTTTAAAT
The DNA here is from genome assembly GCA_946902985.2 of Meconema thalassinum. NCBI lineage: Eukaryota > Metazoa > Arthropoda > Insecta > Orthoptera > Tettigoniidae > Meconema > Meconema thalassinum. Next base: position 1,219,468,930 of record OX336388.2, read on the forward strand.
AACTGAAGATATTCTCAAATAATCCCAAATTACTAAGTTAAATAAAACTGAGGAATTATGCCTACATCTAAATCAGTTAACCATCAGTAACTTCAATTTATGAAATAAACTGGTGTGATAATGAACAATCGAAATATTCTCGGGATTTCAGGGGGGGGGGGGGGCACGGCCCCTCCTGCGGACGCCCATAAGGTGATAGAGTAAACGACTTCTTGATATCGGAGAAAACTGTATTCAATTGCGCGGTAAAACGGATGGACCACATTCATAACGAATGCCGCAGTTCAGAGACATCACATTTTCATCAGATTAAATGGATTATAAATTAGTCTACATGAAAACCTTCACGAGAACAAAACAACGAAAGTTATGTACGAGGGCGAGGACTGTGAGTGTCACAAGTACGCGCAACATTGCAAGACATCCAGTTGACGAAGCATCTCGGATGTCTCCGTCCGCGCCTGCGCCTCGGCTTCCTGTTTGCAGTCGGCGGGCAACGACCAGCCATCATAACGAATAGAATTATATTCGTTATGCAGCCATGTTAACTGTTGGGATAGGGCTTACCCGGTCTAGCATCTCTGCCATACCCTTCACTATTGAGATCTGGTCGGTGCTTGGGCCTGGCTGGGGCCTGGCAACGACCAAACGGACGAGCGCTCCCAGAGAGCACGCTTCGCTATCTCTGACAGTTCACAGTAACTTACCATAAGATTTCATGAATTATTAAAGAACATAATTATTAATTCCTATACATATAAAAGGAAACATGCAACTTTTATTTCTAAAAGTATTATGACGGTATTAATTGTTTTTCATGAATTAATCTGGTCGTTGTGCAACACTGCAACCTTATTACCGGTCGCCACTGTGCTGCAGATGAAGCCATCAAGATACAGTATTTGAGAGAACATGGAGAGCAAAACATTTTTTTTTCTCTCACATACAGTAATATCAATATTATAGGCAGTCACGTATGGACTGCATCATTTCAGTTTTAATATTTACATATATTTTTAGTCGTTTTACCCTCCAGGCTGACTTTTCCCTCGGACTCAGCGAGGGATCCCACCACTAACGCCACCAGGGCAGTCTCCTGGAGCTTGAAACATCGGGGAGGTGCGACAAGCACTTCGCCCAGGTGGCCTCACCTGTCAAGTGAACAGGCGCATTATGAGGGATGGGAAGATTGGGAGGAATAGACAAGGAAGAGGGTAGGAGGCGGCCGTGGCCTGACGTTAGGTACATCCCGGTATTTACCCGGAGACGAAGTGAGAAACCACGGAAAACCATTTCGAGGATGGCTGAGGTGGGAATCGAATCCCCTCTACTCATTTGGACTACCCGAGGCTGAGTAGACCCTGTTCTAGTCCTCATACCACTTTTCAAATTTCGTGCCAGAGCCGGGAATCGAACCTCGGACGTCCGGGGTGGTAGCTAGGCACGCTGACCACTACACATACTGTTTTTTAAATAAAAAAGTATTTTTAAATTTGATTTTCTTAAAAATGTGCTGGAAAATATAATTATAATAGTTTTCACGCAAAGCGAATACTAATTTAATTATTGCTTTTCATGTAGAATATAATAATCGAAATATCATTTCGATAATGTACGGTACACAACTAAGTTACCGTACTATATGAATGAAACCCGCCCCTCAGAAACAAATCCTGCGAACGCCACTGGTTACATCATCCAGCGGTTTGGTACGGTATTAGATGAAACCACAGATTACAGGTGAAATGAGGGACCAGTCCAAGTCCAATCGAATAACTGACCCAGCCTGACATGCCTACTGTAGATATTCTTTGTACTGTAGGATCACAGCTGTCAGCAATGGTCATGCACAAGCCAGCATAGAATGAAACACGCGCATTGTCACTCACTTTGTAAGAAAGAAATACGTTCGAATGGTGACAGAAAGCAAATCCTTCTATAAATCTACCGGCCTGCTCCTTGTGTAAATACAGCCGTGGCAATGATCCTCCGCATGAATGTTTCGAGAACAAGGCCATCGGTAAGAAGATCAGCAAGGTTAATTACACACCGCATTTTAGTACGGTACCGTAACGTTAGTCGGAATGAACGACACGTTATTACCGTACGTCCTTACGAGTATAGGAATACGGCCAAAGTGTATGAAGCATTATTTCGGTTTAATGGTATGGCTTAATTATTTATATATTCGTGAGTTTGTCATTTTTGACCTTAGCAACATAAATACATATTTTAATCTTCCAGCTGTGACTCACTTGACTACCGGAAGACCGAAACTACATAGCCTAAGAAATCGATTTCCGGTTTCAAATGCTATCTTTTGGTGAAAGTCAGAAACTAAAATAACGACGAGGCATGGAAGCAAGTACCATGACATACGTGCGTGTACTAGACTTATGCATCAATGTAGATTAGGTGACGTGAATGGCCCAGTTTTGTCACACGTTAAATCTCGGTATTGTTGGGGCTATTTCGTGTTTTTTTCTGGACTGAACCTCATAGCGAGAAGACTAAAAAATTTCAAAACTGAACAACGAAATTGTCATGGTGTTGATGCAACTCCTGTGCTTCCTTATATCGAAGTCTACTAACAGCAATCACTGACCATCTGTGAGTTACCCAGTGTTAATTTTTTCCTTCCTCCGTAAAGTTGGAGTATGCTTTTAACCGTATAAAACCTTACTTATGTCTGTCACTGGAGTATATTTCATTTCCTTTTATTTCGTAAGTTCACATGGAATACGTTTTTTGTAAGAAATGTGAAGATCAATAGGCCTGATCCGCAGGATTAATGGCCAGGGGGGAAATTAGTAGGCAAATTTTTATACTAATTATATTAAAATTGTACATGACAAGCATTCAGTACCTTTGTTTCCTTGACTATGCAGTTTTATACCGTAAGATAATTTGTATTTTTTTAAATGGCGATGTAGGGTTGGTTTTACTCTGGAGGCAAATGTCTGATTTTGGAAACTTCACTTGAATAGAAGAAGGGGTGCATTGTGTGCTTTCATTTTTAATTAATAAAGTGACTGAAACACTTGCATTTTATATGTTTATGTGATCAGTATCTTCTGCGTGATCTGAGAGTTTTAATGGTTTGTGAAATTATTTCTTCAGGATTCACATTTTTGGCTCCTCTGTCAAAGGACATTTTCTTTCTTTTTTGTTTTTTGAGGGAGACTATGTTCAAGCTAAATTGTACAGAATAAATAATTTGTTTTGCAAGGTCACTGTATGTTCTGCTGCTTTATTGGATCAATTTTGTAATTCATTTACCCTATGGGATGATCCTAATGCATTGATGGGTATGGGTGTTCAGAATGTTTTTGTTATCCTGACAGCTGTCAAAAGTCGAGTTCGGAGATGACTCAGTTCCGCAGTTTTTCAGTTTTAGTTTTAATATATGTGGGACGAAACTTACATCTAACTTACTTGCTGAAATTTACAAGAAGATATGTTGGAAGTTTCGATCAACTGTTTTTTTTAGGTTATCAGTCCATACTTCTTGAGTTGACTTCCATGGATGTACTGTTTTTTTCTATGATTCCTAGCCAGTAATTATAGGGTTGACGATTATGTTTATTAGTATTATTATTATTGGGCAACTACAAGGACAACATAATCTTCCTACTACATGAGATATATAAATTTTGTGCCTCCAAAACAAGTAGGCCTACCGTAGGTTATTTTCCCCATTAACGTGCTAGGCTACAGGAAACAAGCTGTTGTTAAATTGAAATAAATGAAATGTCACATAGCTTAAATCAGTTTTAATGTTGGTGATTAAATTATTCCTTTCTCATCCAGCCCCTTCAGTTATCATATCCAAACACCAAAATTCTGTAAAATGTAGTTATAACTTATTGAGAAAAAAATTTGTAAGCACACTGTACTTGATGAAAAATTAATTCAGTTTTATGCACAACTTATGGAACTATAAACTATGACAGAATTACTGTACTTTTTGTATCTTGAAAGTTAGGGCACAAAATAATAAACTACCGACACTAAAGAAATAAAACAAACTTAACTACTAATTATGAATTGAAAGGAAATAATTTTATTACTTGGAATGACTACTGAGATAAATGTAACCTATTGAAACAAATTGTTCACAAGTTTGTAGCTCTCAGTCGACCCAAGAACATGGGATAACAGTTCACGAGTGGTGAACCTTCTGCTAAACTACTTAAATTAGTCTAAATATCTTTTGTAATAATGATTAATAATTGTGGAAATGCTGTGGTTATAGATGTTTTCTCCTCCGCTGTCCCGCCATCCTCATTTTAGATCACAACTTATATAGGCTAGTAGAATTCCAGTTGTGTCTGCCATGATACGCGCTAATTGTGGGACAAATTCAATATTGCCAACCCCGCGCATTTGGTACTACTCATCATAAATTTTTATCCAGACAAATGGTTTTTGTCTAGACCAATAATTGCTTGGTAGCCCTGTAGTCCACGTTGGCTACTATATACAGCCCTGGTTTTTGCCACGCACAGTGATAGATTAATTATGGAGTTTACCAGAACCGGAACCAAACTAGCAAATGGTAGATTATTGAACATATATCATTCACGGAATTGAAAATACTGTCGAATATCACTGCTGCACATTGAAAGTACTATCAAATATCACTAATATAGGCCTACTGTCAAATATCACTAATACTGCTTAAGTTAAATGAAGCCTTTTATTTGTTGCTTCCTTAACGACGGCAGAACGACTGCAGATGTTTGTGGCAGAGACATTGGCGTCATATTGCGTTGCCAACATGTCCGATACAAAATACACGACACACGTAACTTTGTAATTACCATATATGAAAAACGAAATAATTGGCAAAACCATTGGCGTGGATAAAGATTATTGATGCGTGACTATCCCCACTGTGTGTCACAAAAACCAGGGGTGTTGTGGGCCGCGCTGCTTAACAATTATTGGTCTAGGCGAAAACCATTGGTCTGCTTGAAAGTATTGGTCTAGGCAAAACTATTGGTTAGAATGAAAATATTGACTAAGGCAAAACCATTGGTTTGGATGAAAATTGAAGTTCTGTTTTAGGGGGTGGGAGGATATAGATGAGATATTATTGTGAAGAAGTGGTGCATTCGGGTGGGTTGAGGGTGATTGATTTTGAATAGGTGCTCTGCCAAGTAGCCCGTGAAGTGGGCTTTTTTCTTTCCAAATATTGGGATGCTATATCGGACGTACACCATTCTCGTTCGATGTTGTGGATGTGTAAGGGTGATGCTGCTATGTTGGCAGCTTGCATGGTTTGTTGATTCTCGTTGAAAAGTTGGCCGCTCCTTCGAGTACAACGACAAATTCCACTTTGTGGTTTACCCTTAAGTGCACAAATCCTTCACTTTCGAGTACATTATATGCGGCCCAACAGTCCGATATTATAATGGAACCTGGCTTGATCCATTCGTGAATGACTTAGAGGAGTGTTTCGGTGTTCCTTTGGGGTACTGGCACAATAAAAAACTTGTTTTTATTCTCCCGTCCCACGGCAGCGAAAACCCACTGACCTTCAATTGTGCGACCTCGATTGTACTTTCGTTTCCCAAATTTTGCCTCGTCAATTTCAACAATTAATCCAGGTCCTCCAATTTGTGCCCTGTTTTCAAACAACCAATGTTCGTACACCACCTGGCAGGGGGAAGACCAGTCTACAACAGTTTTGGCACTAACATCCAGTTCGTCCACGATTGCTTTTTGTTGAGGGTTCGGAAGCAGGCACCACAAAACAGTGAAGTTCACAATACTTGCTAGAGGCATTCTCGCTTGGGAAAAGAAAGTTCCTTTTAAGGCGGTTGGCTTATAATTACATGGGTCTTGTTGCAGCTCACAATTATGTTACCGGTCGATTTTAAGTACGGTACTTCACTTGCATTCGTTGTGACATTTCGCGCACAGTAGTGTTTTCGCTGTTAAATTGTGTTCTTGTAATAGTTTCTTGGTTAAAATTGGCATTGTCAGGTGGCAACTCGCACAATCCAGGTCGAAATTGAAACTGTAACTTGGCACACTTTCGCAATAATTTGACATATTTTTTACGATACCGGATGCAATATAGTACCGAATGAGTTGGGTTGGCAATACTGTACATTTTGTTAGAAATGGCCGGGTAAGTTGCAATTTCATCTATATACTGTGGGTCGTGATCCTATTTGGGATGGCTGGGTGGTTTACAAGCAGTGGAGGAGTAAACATCTATTACTATATCATCTCCAGATTTTTTCCCTACCATTACTACAGATATTTTGGCTAATTTCAGTAGTTTAAGATTTTTTTACTTCTGTCCAGGTTCCCTTCACTCTTGCCACTGATAGTACTTGCCTATCAGTCACCTTTATCCAGACCAATCGTTTTGTCAATTAATGCTTTTTCACGTAATTACAAGGTGTATTTTGGGTACAAATTGACGACGGCTACTTAATTGGAAAAAGTTCTTGATGTACTGAAATTAGCCAAAATACCTGAATTATTAGTTGGGGAAAAAATCTGGTAAATATCTAAAAAAATTTGAAGCTCCAACATTAATGTTGAAAAATCAAACAGGAAAGTTAGCACATTCTAACCAAGAAAATACAGAGATCCTTGCAGAAGCATTCGAGAAACTGTTAAATTGTGATGATCCACTGGAAACCCTGCAAGTAAACACTGATACACCTATTTTAACTTCACCTGATTTAATAAATCCTCCAAACATTAATGAAGTAGAACTTGCAATTTAAGAACAAAAAAATTACAAAACTTGTGGCGAAGACTTAGTCTTTGCTGAAATCTGGAAAAATGCTGGTAAACCTGCGATTATAAATCTTCATCAACATCTAGTTAAAATGAGGATTACTGAAGAAATTCCTGCACACTGGACCACAGGAATAATCCATCCATTATTTAAGAAAGGAGACAAAACGAACCCAGATAACTACAGAGGAATTACCCTTCTGGACTGCACATATAAAATTTTCTCTCGTATAATTTTTTTGAAGCCTCCGTGGCTTAGGCGGCAGCATGCCGGCCTCTCACCGCTGGGTCCGTGGTTCAAATCCCGGTCACTCCATGTGAGATCTGTGCTGGACAAAACGGAGGCAGACAGGTTTTTCTCCGGGTACTCCGGTTTTCCCTGTCACAATTTCATTCCAGCAACACTCTCCACTATCATTTCATTTCATCTGTCATTCATTTAATCATTGCCCCAGAGGAGTGCGTCAGGCCTCGGCAGCCGGCACGTTCATATCCTCGCCGCTAGATAGGGGCTTCATTCATTCCATTCCTGACCCGGTCGGAGACTGGAAGCAGGCTGTGGATTTTTCATTTTTTCTCGTATAATTTACAACAGGATCAAAAACATTCTGGAACCACAACTTGGAGAATATCAAGGAGGATTTCGCCCTTACAGAAGTTGTCCAGATCAAATCCTTAGCCTGAAATTAATAATGAAATATTACAAAAACAGAAATAAGCAACTCTTTATCTCTTTTATAGATTTCAAGAAAGCCTATGATAGTATTCATAGACTGACACTGCTAAAAATCCTCAGATCATACGGTCTCCATCCTAAATTGATAAAAATCATTCAATTAACATTAACAAACACAAATTCGAAAGTTAAATTTAGGGGAGAAATATCAACAGCTTTCACAGTAAAAACTGGTCTCAGACAAGGTGATGGATTATCCCCTCTGCTTTTCAATGTGGCTCTTGATTATATCATGAAGGTTTGGCAAAAGGAAAACCCTCCCAAGATCAAAATTGGAACAAAACCATCAATAAAAATAAACTGCTTAGGATTTGCAGATGACTTGGCTCTTTTAGCACTAGACAAGGAAGAGGTTTGTACTCAGATCACTAGTCTCCAAGAAATTGCTCAAGGGATAGGATTACAGATATCCTTTGAAAAAACTGAGATCATGCCTATGAAACCCTTAGATATAAATGAAGTCTATATAAATGATCATAAAATTAACCTAGTTCCTCAATTTAAGTATCTTGGAGAAATTATAACACATAACTTAAACGAAAAAGTAACTTGGATAAATAGAACAAATAAAATGAAAAAGGCACAATCTCTAACCTGGTCAACATATAATAAAAAATGCCTATCAATAGCTACTAAGATCCAACATTATAAAACTGTAACTCTCCCTGAAGCCACTTATGCTTGTGAAACAGTTCCAAATTAAAAATGAACAAAGAACTGATCAGCTCCTCAAAACGGAAAGAAGAATCATTAGAACGTGCATAAATAAAAAGTATCAGGTTGAGGGAGTCTGGAGGATTCTCCCAAATGAAACTGTCTATCGCGAGATTGATCCAATCACCAGCACAATGAAGAAGAAAAGAATTTCATATTTTTTTCACATCTTACGGCTTCCAGAAAACAGAATTGTACGCCAACTGGTGATGAGAAATCTAGGAAAGAAAACTGGAGGAAAATGGATCCAAGAAATCCAACAAGATCTCAAAGCAGTTGGACTCAAGATAACAGATGCCGAGGAGAAAAATAAAATTAACACCATTCTTAAAACTCACAAATTTTCTGCAGAAATGACACACAGAAAGCCTATGGAGATTTCAGATGAGTTGAGAAAATCCCGATCTGAAAGAATGAAAAAGTACTGGAAAGAGCGCAAGAACCAAGCAGTACTACCTTCAAAGAAGAAGTGACTGTGGAACGACTCAAGTGGTCCAATGTGACCAATCAAGATTAATAATAATAATAATAATAATATAAGTTTTTAGTCCTCCACCTTTTATAACCTACCCAGCCATCCCAAATATCATTATGACTTATATAGATGAAATTCCAGTTGACTCAACCATTTTTATCAACATGTACAATATTGCCATCCCCCATGCATTTGGTACTATTTCGCATCTGGTATAGTAAAACAAAAGAGCACCGTTGAGTTAATGTGAAGGTGCACCAATTTTCATTACAATGGTGAATACTGTTCTACATACAAAACAAACCTAACCTGGGGCTTGCGGTGCAATCAGTAATTTTCATCCTGACAGTCGTTTAACCAAGTAGCGACCAATGGTTTCGTCCAGACAGTAGTCTAACCAAGTTGCGACCAATAATTTCGTCCAGACAGTCGTCGATCCTCCAACGTTGGGCAGACTACTTTTTTGGCATCTGCAACGAAGAATTTCCACACCCACCAATTGCAAATCCTGATCCTACCTGAAGACCTGTCCCTTCAATTACATCCGAGGAAGTAATGCTTGCCATTAGCTAGATGAAGAGTGGGAAAGCAACTGGCCCAGATGACGTACCGACAGAAATATGGAAAATGCTAGGAAAGCCTGCCTCAGAATTCCTTGCCACACTCTTTAACCGGATCATTGCTGAGAACCAACTACCCCATGCATGGACAACTAGCAGTTCCAATCTGGAAGGGAAAAGGTGATGTGGGTGACTGCTCAACTTATCGCCCTATTCGACTCCTCTGTCACACGTTTAAAATATTTGAGCATGTGCATTGTTACTGTAACACCAAACCAGTGTGGGTTTGTTACGGGATGCAGTACCATCGATGCTATCCATGCCACATGCCTTTTAATGGAAAAGGCCAGAGAGAGGCAGCGAAGTGTACACTTGGCATTTCTCGATTTAGAGAAAGCTTTTGACCGTATCCCTCATGATCTTATTTGGCAAGCTCTTCGTTGTCATAGGGTCCCTGGGGAATATGTAAGCTGGGTGCAACTTCTGTATCGCAATGCCACTAGTGTAGTTTGGAGTCCAGCTGGAGTCTCCCCACCTTTTGAAATCACTGTGGGTGTTCATCAGGGCTCTGCTCTATCACCACTGTTATTCATCCTTTGCACGGATACAGCAACGGCAGACATACAGACCTCACATCCCCGGACCCTTCTCTATGTGGATGATGTGGTACTTGCCCAAGAAACCCGCCCTGAACTCCAGCACCGGGTTCAAACGTGGAACGACAGACTGGCTGAAAATGGACTACACCTCAATATCCAGAAGACAGAATACCTGGAATGTGGCCCTTAAACCACAGGTACCATCAGTATCAGCAAAGAAAATCTGCAGAAGACCATGCATTTTAAGTACTTAGGGTCCATTGTCACTTCAAATTGTGACGCCACTCCTGATACTCGGATGATGGTAAACGCAGCCTGGCTCAAGTGGAGACAAGTCACTGGCGTTCTCTGTGATAAAAAGATGCCTCTGCATTAAAACGCAAAGGTCTATAAGCTGCACAGCAGCAATCTATGGGACTGAATGTCGCCCTATGACCAAACACCATGAGCAAATTTTGCATATAATGGAAAAGAAGTTACTCCGATAGTCGATGGGGCTGGCCCGATGTGACCATGCAAGGAACACAGACGTCTGGCGAAGATTTGGTGTTGCACCAATTGTCGAGAAGGTGAGGGAGGCTCGTCTACGCTGGTACGGTCACGTCATGAGAAGACAGAACAACTCAGTTGCAAAAACAGCATTCCACATCAACCCAGGTGGAACAAGACCACGTGGAAGATCTGCAAAGCGGTGGACTAACATCATCAGGGCTGACATGCACAACACCAGAAGATGTCAACAACAGAAAGAAGTGGAGGAGATATAGCAAAATAGCAGACCCCGCAAGGGATTAATGCTAGGAAGAAGAAGAAGTCGTCTAACCAAGCAGCGACCAATGGTTTAGTCCAGATACCCATTTTAGTTCGGGTGTATCTAGTAGGTTATATACCCATTTTACTTACTTACTTACTTATTTCCTTTCGCTCCGTGCGGAGGATAGGGCATCCAAGAATGATTTCCATCGGGCTCTGTGTGTTGCCAAGTTCTTCACTTCCATCCAAGTCTTTCCCGCTTTTCTGGCCTCCTCTTCAATGGTGCGTTTCCAGGTGTTCCTTGGTCTTCCCCGTCTCCGAGCCCCTTGAGGATTCCAGTCCAGAGCTCTCCTTTCTACTGCATCATTCTGTTTCCGCAGAGTATGCCCAATCCAGCCCCATTTCCTCCATTTAATTTGGACTTCTATAGGTTGTTGGTTAGCCCTTTGCCACAGCTCTTCGTTTGGGATTATATCTGGCCATCGTATACCCAGAATTCGACGCAGACAACGATTGATGAATACTTGAAGTTGGTGGCTGATAGGATTGGTAACTTTCCATGTTTCACATGCATACAATAGGACAGCTTTCACATTGGTATTAAAAAGTCTGATTTTCGTCTTCCTGGATATGTTACGGTTTCTCCATACTGGATAGAGCTGCACAAAAGCCCCATTTGCCTTTCTTATTCTGCTCTTGACATCCTCCTCAGCCCCTCCACTTCTCGTTACCACGCTTCCCAAGTAAACAAATGTATCCACCTGTTCTACATGTACACCTCCCACAGTGAGACCAGCCTGTACTGTGGAGTTCACTCTCAGCTCCTTTGTCTTCTTTGGGTTTATCTTAAGTCCAACCTTAGCAGCTTCAAGTTCTAAGTTTGCCAGTTTTCCCTCTATGTCTCTAAAGCGCTGTGTTAGCATACAGATATCAGCAAAATCAAGATCCTCCAACCTGTCTCGAAGTCCCCACTGTATCCCTCTCTTCCTTCCTCTCCCCACCTTCCTAAGAGTATTATCAAGAACAATCAGGAACAAAGTGGGAGAAAGTATACATCCTTGTCGTACTCCAGTCTGGATGGCCAATGGCTGGGATAGCTGACCCTCATGCAGGACTTGACATTCATAACCAGAATACATCTCTCGTATAATGTTAACTATTTTACTTGGTATACTATATTCCTTTAAGGTCTCCCACATGACCTTCCTATTAATGGAATCAAAGGCCTTCTCAAAATCTATAAATGTGATGTACAGTGCTGCTTGCCATTCGTTACTCTGCTCCACAATAATCCGTAAAGTGTTAATTAAGTCCACACAACTATGGTGTTCCCTAAATCCAGCTTGTTCTTTCCTCAACTTCGACTCGATAGACTTCTTAACGCGATTCAAGATTATCCTGAGAAATACTTTGCTTGGTATGGATAGTAAGGTAATACCTCTCCAGTTGTTACAATTCGTCAAGTCACCCTTCTTTGGGATTTTAACAATCACACCTTTCTTCCATTCCGCTGGCAGCTTCTCTTCAAACCAGATCTTTTCCATCAATGGCTTCAGGATATTAGCTGTGGTGTCCATGTCTATCTTGAGGACATCTGGCGAAATGTTGTCGACACCGGGGGCTTTTCCATTCTTCAGTTGTAGCAAGGCTTCTTTGATTTCAGCACAAGTTGGACTGTGCAAAAGAATATTTGGATCAGAATTATCAGGTTCATCATTCCTCTCTTCGTGGTGTTCATTAATCCCTCGATCAACATTAAAAATTTCGGTGAAGTATTCCCTCCACCGTTCTTGTTGTTCTTCTTGAGTTGTGAGTAAATTTCCCTGTTTGTCTTTTATGGGCCGGTTCTTTCGGAAACTTTTCTTGGACAGCACTTTTGTGATGCGGTACATTTCTTTGCTGTCACCTTTTGATGCAGCATCTTCTGCCTTCTTCGCCATCTCATCGATCCAATTACTCTTATCTCTTTTCACACTCTTTTTGACTTCTTTGTCAACGACCGTGTATTCTGCTTGCACTTTTGCTTTCTGGTGTCGAGTCTTACACATATTCAACCTCTCCTTAATCATTTTCCTATGACTTATTGCCTCCCAAGTTTGTTCTGACATCCAATCCTTCTTGAGAGGATTGCTCTTTCCCAGGACTATTTCACTTGTATCAAGGATGATGTTCTTTACATTACTCCAGGAAGATTCAATATCAGTTTCTGCTTTATCAGATTGGAGTACCTGAAAACGATTTCTTAGCTCCAATTTAAATTCATCTCTGACCTTCTCCTCCTTCAACTTCCTCACATCAAATCTCTTGCTCTGTTTTTCAAACCTCTTCTTTGCCACCATGATCTTCATCTTGAACTCAGCCAGCATAAGGTGGTGATCACTGCTAGCATCAGCTCCTCTCTTATTCCGAACATCGGTGAGCGATCTTCTGAATCTCCTACTCACTGCGATGTGGTCAATTTGGTTCTCAGTGTCATGATCAGGGGAAATCCACGTGATCTTATGACACCTCTTATGAGGAAACAAAGTACCTCCAATAACAAGGTCATGGCTAGCACAGAAGTTTGTGAACTTTTCTCCATTTCCATTCCTATCCCCAAGGCCATGTACACCCATCACATGTTCTAGTCCCTCGTTGTTCTCTCCTACCTTAGCATTAAGGTCTCCCATTATTATAATCACATCTCTCTTACTGCTTTTCTTTACTGTCTCATGTAGAAGGGAGTAGAATGCTTCTTTAAGTTCTTCTTCTGATGGTTCCGTGGGTGCATAGCATTGTATAATCGTAACATTGCGAATGCGAGTCTTAAATCGTGCTGATAATATTCGCTCGGAAATGGGTTGCCAACTTATAAGGCTTTTCTTTGCATGTTCAGTAAGCAAAAGACCAACTCCATCTCTGCGTTCCGCATTCTCCTCGCTCCTCCCAGAGTATATGAGGGTAAGTCCTTCATAAGTTTTTATCTCGCCAAAATCTGGCCATCTTATCTCACTGAGCCCAAGTATATCAAGTTTATACGAGATCATTTCTCTGGTCACCTGCCTCAGCCTACTACTCTCACCCAGAGTCCTCACATTCCAGAAACCTATTCGTGTCTTCCTTTTCGTGCCGAAAGTTGTCAACATGAGATCCGTCCGGTTTTCATTCTTTTAAGTTTCTTTAATAAACAATTTCGGAGAGTGCGAGTTATTAGCCCACAGCTTCCTAGTTTTCTGGTAGGGCTGCCACCTTAAGGACTGGAAACGAGCCCCCGCAGTTTTCCAACCGTACCACTGAATTACAGCTCCGCCTGGAAATAATCTACTGATGACGCTGCTGCCCACCATCATGGTGTAGTCTGTCATTTAGTCTGGTCTCTCACCCTCGACCTTACCGGCATGGGTGACCCTGCCAGGAGCCGAAGCTCCCGCCGGCATTGCTCTCGGGATCACTGAAACACACAAGCCTCCCCACCACGTCAAGGTACCAGACCATGGGGGAGGATATACCCATTTTAGTTCTGGTGTATTTTGTATCGGACATGTTGGCAACAGTAGTATTTTTTCTTCTCACATACGAGTAATGGTTTCAATTTTATCTAAAACGAGCTGACCCGGCAGACGTTGTCCTGCCAATCAAAGAAAGTGTTGTAACTTTGTTTCTTGAAGTGCCTTTGGATACACAATATTTTTTTTTCAATTTCTGTTAACTGCCTCTAAACTATCGTGAATTGAATTAACTAATTTAGAAACATTCGTTGGAGCGTGCACAACAACTCTCCAAAGTTTCATCGCAAACGGATAAATGGCATTTAACGCATACGGGATTTGGTTTAAATGATTCATGCGCTGTCACTCATTTGTTGAATCTACTCGCGCTCTACCAACTGTGAAATGGATTTACTAAGTTAGAAAGCTTCACGTAAGTGTACACAACAACTCATCAAAGTTTCATCGCAATCGATGAATAGTATATGAACGCATACAGGATTTTGTTGGAACGCTTCGCGCGTCGTCACTAATTTGTTACATCTACTCGTGCTCTACCAATATTGTAAAATGGATTTACCAAGTTGAACACCTTCCCTGGCATGTACACAACAACTCATCAAAGTTTCATCGGAATCGGATGAATGACATATGAACGCATAAGTGATTTTCTTTAAACGATTCGCGTGCCGTCACTCATTTGTTGAATCTACTCATGCGCTACCTATTGTAAAATAGATTTACTAAGCCTGAAACCTTCTCTGGTGTGTACTCAATAATTCACCAAGGTTTGATCGCAATCGGATGAAAGATATATGACCACATACGGGACATTGTGGAAACGATTCGCGCGCCGTCGCTCGTTTCTTGAATCTACTCGTGCGCTACTTATTAAAAACTGGATTTACTAAGACAGAAACATTTCCTGGAGTGTACACAACAATTCACCAAAGTTTCATCGCAATCTGATAAATGGTATATGGCCGCATACGGTACTTGGTTGAAATGATTCGCGTGCCGTCACACATTTGTTGAATCTACTCGTGCGCTACCTATTGTAAAATGGATTTATTAAGCCTGAAACCTTCCGTAGGGTGTACACAACATCTCACCCAAGTTTCATCGTAATCGGACGAATGGTATTTGAACGCATACGGGACCTTATTGAAACGCTTCGTGCGTCGTCGCTCATTTGTTGAATCTACTCGTGCGAAACCTCCTGTGAAATGTATTTACTAAGTTAGAAACCCTCACGTAAGTATAAACAACATCTCACCCAAGTTTCATTGCAATCGGATGAATGGTATATGAACGCATACGGGACTTTGATTAAAAGTTCACGCGTCGTTGCTCATTTGTTGAATCTACTCGTGAGCTACCTATTGTAAAATGGATTTACTAAGTTAGAACCCCTCACGTAAGTGCACACAACATCTCACCCAAGTTTCATCGCTATCGGACGAATGGTATTTGAACGCATACGGGACTTTTTTGAAACGTTCGCACGTCGCCCCTCATTTGTTGAATCTACTCGTGCGCAACCTCCTGTGAAATGGATTACTAAGTTAGAAGCCTTCATTTAAGTGTACACAACAACTCATCAAAGTTTCATCTCAATTTATGAATGGAATATAAACTTATACGGTATTTTGTTGAAACGCTTCGCGCGTCGTCACTCATTTGTTGAATCTAGTCGTGCGCTACCTAATGTGAAATTGATTTACTAAGCCAGAAGCCTTCCCTGGAGTGTACACAACATCTCACCCAAGTTTCATCGCTATCGGACGAATGGTATTTGAACGCATACGGGACCTTTTTGAAACGCTTCACGCGTCGTCGCTCATTTGTTGAATCTCTTCGTGTGCTATCTATTGTAAAATGGATTTACTAAGCCAAACACCTTCCCTGGAGCTCACTCAACATATCACCCAAGTTTCATGGCAATCGGACGAATGGTATTTGAACGCATACGGGAACTTTTTGAAACGCTTCGCGCGTCGTCGCTCATTTGTTGAATCTATTCGTGCGCTATCTATTGTAAAATGGATTTACTAAGCCAAACATCTTCCCTGGAGCTCACTCAACATATCACCCTAGTTTCATGGCAATCGGATGAATGGTATATGAACGCATACGGGACTTTGAAACGCTCAAACGTGCAGAGACAAACAGTAGAATTCGACATCACTGCCACCTTTGGTATAAAACACAACTTTCCGCCACGGGCAGAGTGTATGTAATGGCGGTAGTTGCACAGGTTGCGACCAGGTGGCTCTAACGTGCAGAGACCAACCGTCCAAAGACATCAGCTTTCACGAAGGCCAAGGCTAGTGGTTTCCATGACGACTGTTTTTGACTGTATATTGTGGTTCTAAAATTGTGTGTAAATTGTGGTTCTAAAATTGTGTTCATTCCACCTACCGGGTCAGATTGTGAATCTAAACCATACATGGACCCACCCTAATAAACATACCAAATTCCATCAAAATCGGTTCAGTCGTTTAGGAGGAGTTCAGTCACATACACACGTGTCGAAGAATTATATATATAAAGATATATCAGGCAGGTTTTACCGGTATGCTATATTTCAGTCCAAAACTCCGGGAAACTTGATCATATTTATTTTCATGTAAGGGAAAGTCTCACACATGACCACTCTTGTTACATTTCGACTAGCAACCATTGCGTGTTAAGCTTATGGCATCACACATCACTAGTACGAAGTTAAAAAAATTATTACATAACAAAGTTTGCAATTATGCAATAATAATACAGTAATAATTTGTAGTTGACCCCTTTAGGCAACCTGTGCATTGTGAAATAAGTTGTTTAGGCTGTATAATTTGTCGCTTTAGGAGTAGAGTCTAGGAGATCATTAGGGCTTTCAGGATAAGACAACAGAATCGCTGTTCGACAATATGTTCGACTGTCTGACTACACTCAGAAGTAGGAAGCTTTCCCTACATACGCCTTGTGGTGTAGTGGTTAGCATGCTTGGCTACCACTCTGTAGGTCCATGTTCAATTCCCCACTCTATCAAGAAATTTAATTCTGATTTGAGTTATTGGATTAGTATAGTTGACATGAAAGTTACCCAGCTTGTGTCGATTTTGAAGACTTACCCTTGGTCAGTAGGGGCGAAGTACAGTGGGGACTTCGTGTGCCCCGGGACCGTTACGGTAGCTGTGAAGGTCCTACAGGAACCCTGAAAATTGATGGCTAATGGGGCTTTGGTGAAGCTACGATAGGCCCAGCAAGCCAGTAGTGGATGAAACCAAATGCTTTCAAGAATGGAACGTGCCTCGGACATGATGGATATAATGGACGACGACACAGCTGTAAACACGGATTAAGATTTGGAACTTTAAACATAAGAACGCTGACCGGGAAGGAGGAGGAGATAGTGGATATGATGGAAAGAAGGAATTTGGATTTATTGGGATTGGCAGAAACAAAGTGGAAACGGGAAGGAAGGAGAGAACTGAGAAAAGGCTATAGACTGTACTGGAGCGGGAATGAAGAGGGAAAGAGGAATGGAGTGGGAGTAGTAGTACGAGGTGGTTTAAAAGAAGAAGTGAAGAGAATAAGTGACAGGATGATGAAAGTGAAAGTAGCACTGAGGGGAGAGACCGTAGAAGTAGTGCAAGTGTATGCTCCACAAGTAGGTTGCGCCTCTGAAGAGGAGGAGGAGTTTGAAGAGGAATTGCAGAAGTAGCTGGTAGGAAGAAATATGATTGTTATGGGGGATCTCAATGCCCATGTAGGAAGAGAAAGACAAGGGTATGCGAGTGTCCTTGGACCAGAGGGTTGGGGCGGAAGAAATGAGGAAGGAAAGAGACTGTTGGACATCTGCCAAAGGAACAGCCTGCTAGTTGGGAACTCCTGGTTCAAGAAAAGAGAGAGCCACACAATCACATGGTACAGTGATGACTTGACCAGGAAGTCGGTGGTCGACTATATACTGTATGAGAAAGAATTAAATAAGAACCTCACGGACATCAAGGTTATACCATCGGAGAACCTGGATAGCGACCATAGATTGCTGGTAATGAACCTGAGAGGGACTAAGGAGAAGAAAGGGACTGAGAACCAGGAAAGATGTATAAGGATATGGAAACTGAAAGAAGGAGATAGAAGGGTCGAGTACCACGGCGAGGAGGAAGAAATCGGGGAAGAGGAAGATGAACTGCAAGCAGAAAAGGACTTAACATGGAAAGAAGTGGAAGATGCAGTGAGGAAGATGAAAGGAGGGAAGGCACCGGGTGTGGACGAGTTGAGTGTGGAGATGGTGAGAGCAGCAGGAGAGGTGGGGATACAATGATTGTACCGAGTGATGAGGACAGCATGGAAGGAAAGAAAGACCCCAGAGGACAGGAAAAAGGGAATAATTATCCCGATCTTCAAGAAAGGTAGTAGAACAGAATGCAGAAACTATCGGGGAATAACACTGATGAGTCATTGTGCAAAGATGTTTGAGAAAGTTTTGGAAAGGAGAATTAGGACAAGGATAGGAGGGATGAGGGAAGAACAACATGGCTTCAGAGCAGGAAGGTCCACAGTGGATTTGATTTTTGCTGTAAGGCAGTTACAAGAACAGCACTATGAGTATGGAATAGATCTACTGATGGCCTTCCTGGACATTGAGAAAGCATATGACAGTGTATGCAGAAACAAAGTATGGAAGTCCCTGGAGGATAGAGGAGTAGAAAAATGGACTATAAGGAGGATAAAGGATATGTACAAGGGAAGCGTGAGCTGTGTGAAAGTGGGAGGAGAGAGATCGGACTGGTTGGAGCAGAGAAACAGCCTGAAACAAGGAAGTGCACTGTCACCGTTACTTTTCATTGTGGTGATGGATGACATAATGACCCGAGTGGCACAAGTAATTGGGGAAGGAAAGATGAAAGCAATGGTGTTTGCAGATGATTCGATGATTTGGGGAAACAAGGAGGAGGAGGTACAGGAACAGTTGGACGTGTGGGAAGGAATAATACAAGGGTATGGGATGAAATTTAGCATAAAAAAGAGCGAGATGGTAATCACAACAAGGAAGAAGGAAAGAACCACAACAGGAATAACAATTGGTGGGGAACAGCTGAAGAAAGTGGAGAGTTTCAAGTATCTGGGAAGCCTGATACAAGATAATGGAAGAAACGATAGAGAAATAAATGAGCGGGGGAGACAGGCAGAAGCATTCCGGAGGAGTGTGAGAAGCATGTTATGGAGCAAGGATGTCCCTCAGAACAGCAAAAAGATCATATATCGGACGTACTATGTCCCTATCCTGACGTATGCCTCGGAGACCTGGGTTATGAAAGGAAGGGAGAAGAGCAAAATACAGGCCAGTGAGATGAGGTTCTTGAGAAGCAGTATTGGAGCTACAAAGAGGGGCAGAATAAGAAATGAGAGGACCAGGGAATTAATGAAGGAGGAACCATTACAGGATGGTATAGAGAAATCTAGACTTGGATGGTATGGACATGTAAAACGAATGGAGGAGAAGAGGATACACGAGACGAAGTGGGAAGGAAAGAGACCAAGAGTGAGAACAGGTGGCTGAAGGGGGTGGAAGATTGCGTGAAGAAGAGAGGAGAAGACTGGACGAGGGTGGAGGCTGAGAGATGGTGGGAAGACAGAAGACGTTGGAGAGGCTTGTGTTCCAAACAGACCCGGCCAGTGGCTGGAAACTGTGCAAAATGATGACCCTTGGTCAGTGGGCTCTACAAATTTGTACAGGGTCCGGCAGCATAACTTCCTTTTTTAAAAACTTAATAAAACCCATTGTATGAATCAGAAAACTTTTTCTTTATAATATAGGTGCATACAGAAGACGTTGGAGAGGCTTGTGTTCCAAACAGACCCTGCCAGTGGCTGGAAACTGTGCAAGATGATGACCCTTGGTCAGTGGGCTCTACAAATTTGTACAGGGTCCGGCAGCATAACTTCCTTTTTTAAAAACTTAATAAAACCCATTGTATGAATCAGAAAACTTTTTCTTTATAATGTAGGTGCATACATAAAGTTTTGTTTTACTTTTGAAGATCGAATCAGGTAGGTGACTTCCCCCATTCTCCATATACTGAGTAAACCGTTTTCTGGCGTTTGTCATGACTCTTGCCAGTATATCAGACGTTATGTTGGCAATTTCTTCCTGGATGTTGGTCTTCAAATTTTGTAGGGTCCTTGGACGGTTCACATAAACATGGGATTTCAAAAAACCCCATAGAAAAAAATCACAAGGGGACAAATCAGGAGAGTGGGCCGGCCACTCCAAATAGCCCCTAAGTGAGATGAGGTGCTCCGGGAAGTGTTCCCTCAATATAGACATCGATACTCTTGAAGTGTGTGCCGTTGCACCGTCTTGTTAGAACCAAATGTCCCCTAAGTCCAACTCATTCTGCCGTGGAAAAGAAATTCCTGTAACATGTTTACATACCGGTCCCAATTTATTTTAACTGTGACTGCATTTTCCTCAAAGAACCACGGATCAATAATTCCAGCTGATGACAGTGCACACCACACTGTGACTTCAAGTGAATTAAAATAAAATATCCCTTGTGAGTATAATCAACCACTACCCCGAAACAAATTGAAAATAAAACATTACAACACAAAGAATCAACGTGGGGATATATATTTTTTATTCCCCTAGAGGAAGTAATGAAGTTACAAATTGCACCTCAACGTGAGGATATCGATAGTAACGTTACAGTTTTTGCCCAGACCAATTATTACCAATTATTAGTCATGTATACACCCCTGGTTTTTGTCACGCACAGTGGGAGTACTCGCGCATTAATAATCTTCATCCAGACCCATCGCTTTACCAATTAATGCTTTTGCACATAATTAAAAGGTGTATTTTGTATTCCACATGTTGGTAATAGTAAAATGATGACAATGTGTGCATCTCGGTAACAGTTGAAGAGACCTCATGCGCCTGACAAAACACCGTTGAATGAGCAAGAAATAAAAACACATATCGACGGCTCAGAGCAATACTATCGTCATAACGAATAGAATATAAAGTGTGATCTCTTCTCCCTCAATAGCATGTAATGAATACGGATCGGGTTGGCACTCGCCGCTGCGCAGCGCTACAGTCGATTTGAGATTGTTGATTTCCACTAATGTTTGTGTGTTTATGTGCGATTTATTAAGTATTTAATTGGTCGGAGTGTTTTGGTGGTGTTCTGTGCAAACGTGTATTGATATACAAGTGCTTACACTATTACTTCATAGTATTAATACCTGAAATGCTATTGTAGGACGCATTGACTGAAATGGAATTTAATTTCTTGTCGTGTGTTGACGTTATCTTCGTGTGTTAATTTTATTGTTATTTAATGTAAGTAAACAGCCGTTTAGCCCTTACATTTTCATGAGTGCTTAATGTGATTAGTGAAGATGCCTTGCTCTTTTGTACCAGGATGCAGATCTAGCTATGGGGACTGTAAAGAGGTCAGACGGTTTTTCAAACCTCCTAAAGATTAGGAACGTTTTATAAAGTGCAAAGGGGCCATATCAGGGAAGGATAGGGAACATACTGAAAAGTCCTACATCTGTGTTACTCACTTTTCAGAAGATTTAAGTTAATTGTTAAATTTGACAAATTTGTGATAGAAGGGAAGGAAGTATTACTTCTCCCAAGAACCAACTGGCGATTGAAAGACTATTCTGTTCCACATATAATCCTAATTTGCCTAAGTATCTGTCCAGTATGGTGTAAATAAAAATGCTCTTGAAGCCATTAAAGACTACTTCTGTGAAGAAAGGGATGAGAATAAAAAGACAATGAGTTAAAAAACATATATGTACCGTAATGCTGAAGGAGGCGTGAACAGTTTTAGGCAATAGCCTACTCTATGAAGGGGTCATGACTATGCCTTCTATGTCTGTTTAATGTTAAGTTCTTCTGAAATGATGGTAGTTTACTGATTTTGGTGTTTGTGGAGTGAAATTAATGGTTATTATTGAATTTTATAGTAATCTACGGTAAAGTTGAAAGTTGCGTTCGTACGGCTTTTTTTTTGTCTGTGTTGCAAGTCTGTTGAGGGAATGTAAAATGTGTAACAATGTGAAGAAATCCTTTCTGATAGCGAGGTCAATTGTTCCGTTCTTTTTTAAAATTTACCGATAGCTGGCAAAACTAATTGCATTTTGAACTTGCTCTTTGTCTTCGCTTATTGTCGAAACTGAACTGTTACAAGAGACAAATTACTAAATTATTATTGGGCACAGGAAAGTAAGAGGAGATGTCAAACTTATTAGCGCCTATGAGGATATCTTGCGGTGTTTTAACATGTAAAACAGGTCGCAAGGTTTTAAGTCTCGTAAGCGCCAATGCTAACTTACATCACAGATCGGAGCCAGCGCTGCGCTGCGGCGGACCAGGCCAGTGATATCACTTCTTATTCTATTCGTTATGCTATCGTAACTAACACTTTCGGGGAATATGATGTTATGATGTCATTTTGCCGCCCAACATCATATCCATCCAATGCAATAAGAACGTATCTGCTCCTATTACTGAAACAGCATGAAAAACAAAAACGGATGACCAAACATCGTAACTACAAAATCAGCCAGTTGTCAGTGAAACAACGTAAGTGTTGTTACCATATTGTTGCACTAGTATTGCCGGTATTGTCCGAGATATGCATGACCTAACATCGTAACTGCTTTTACGATTATGTTTCAACAATCTGCCAAACATGCACATGTTTGTTGCAGCAAAGTTACGTTGGCATCACTGTACTCTTCATGCCTAAAATATGTTGGTTGTAACAGGTGCTCTATTGAGAAGTTTGTTCAGGTTGAGCTTCTGTCATATCTCATCCATGTACCGAATGATGTGTAAATTTAAAAAAGTAATTCCGTGAAGAACTAAATAGCCTATTTTCATATATGGTATGTCACTGGTTTTTCCATAAAAATTCTCCTCCCTATTACAACGATTTTCCATGTGATAGGCCTATACTAAATAGCTTTTGGTTCACAACCTACTGTATGTCTTCACCAACACCATTACAATGAGAAGTTATGTGCTAGAATATATAGGCTTGTTTCAATATCGGTGATTAGACACCTCCTGCTAGGTGGCATCTTTCCATGATGAACCAATGGTATCAATCTTTAGAAAACCCAAATACTTGGCTTCTATAAATAACAAAATGTAAGCTACAGAATTTAGTGCCCTTATATAATAATCATAGCTCATCATACGAATCATCTTTTCAATCGCTTTAATATGATACGAGAAATAAAAAAGAAATTTTTCGAACAGAAGTCCTCTTGAATTTTAAAACAATTAAACATCATTAAATGTCTCTATAGTAAGCTCTGAATAAAGATTCGCTGTGCCGAGTTTAATTGCACTTGGAAGATTAGATCACTAGAAATATTATTTTAAATACCTGAAAATCACTTGGCCGCCATGTTAGATTGTTCTATATGTAGATCTTAGAGTTATGTATCAATAGATGAAGATTATTGCTTGGGTTAGTTATTAAAACGTTCACTTTGATCACTTGATTAGGACACAGAATATTAAAAAATAATTTTTAAATTTTGCTCAGCCGCCATCTTGAGGTTTTTAAAGCATTTCGATAAAATCAGATGCTAGTAGCTTCAATCATGTATAATTGTATGCCGTACCAAGTTTCTCTGTGTTCGGATGATTAAATTGCGAGAAAATGCCATTTAAATCTTTCGCTTGGCCGCCATGTTGGTATTGTGAATAACAAGATTTCTAATGTCTCGTAGGTAAACTAATAGTAATATTATCTATCACCGTACGAAATTTCAGAGTGATATCAGTAATAGTTCCGGAGATGTAGAATGCCAGAGAAATATTTTGCGCGGCCGCCATGTTGGATTTTTATATATTATTTATGCCATAGAGTTATGTACCATTAGATGAATGCCACAGGCATTGCCGCCAACAAAGTTGTTTGAGATTATTACCCCCTCTTGTTCGCCGCTATGTTGCGCCACCGTCTCATCCAAAGCAGGTCGTGCGGCGTGGACTCCTACTTGTTCAAAACCCCTTCTTCTTTTCTTCATGGCTGGCTGCGTTGCTCAGCAGTACCGTTCTCGCTTGCTGGGCCCAAGGTTGCAGGTTCGTATCCTGGCACAGTCAGCTGGCATTTGAGGGTGCGCCAATGCGAGGGAGCCGTGTCAGTAGATTTACTGGCACGTTAAAGATCCGCTTCGGGGCAAAATTCCGGCACCCCGGCATCTCTAAAAGCCAGAGTAGTTAAAAGGGACGTAAAACCATTAACATTATTATTACTCTTTTCTTCATACTGCTGCCTGATGTTCTTGAAGTCATTGGTAATTACATATTTTCATCGTGAGAGTGGTTGAATAATACACTAAAACCTGCCTAAACCAGATCCTTTATATACCGGAAACCTGGACAAATGGAAAACAAAATTCGGAACGTAGGTATTTCCTATATAAAATGACACTGTAAACCTGAAAACTGCCTAACGCGGAAACGAAAATACATTCCGGAACTGTAGGCAAAAATAACCTGACTAAGACGGATTATCTTATTAATAATACAAAGCTATGTACAGTACTAAATTTTGAGTGCGACTGCACTTGCACCAAAGTTCTAGGAAACATTAACGACTGAAGCTATTCAAAGTCCAGCTGATATTGTTGCCGAAAACAGCAGGTGCGACGTCATGGAAGAATTGGAGGACAATGAAAGCAACGAAAGGGAGCTAAAAATACACAATTTTGGAGAAGCACTATCCGTTGTGAGTGACCTTCAGGAATTTGCAGCTTCCAAGAATATTCCAGAACTCCTAGAGTTAATGCAGGATGCAAAGGAGATCATACAAAGTTTTCTAGTAAAGAAGTCTCGACAATGCATATTGAAAGACATGTGGAAACAAAGAAACGAGCAGAGAAACTGAAATTTTTGTACGTAAGTTGAGTCCGTGGGAAAAGCCTACCTGGAGGGTAAACTGACTACGAAAAAGAAAAAAAAAGTTGAAAATACAGGGTAATACCTGTGAACCTATTTTCTTTTTTATTTACAGACCTAGATTTTAAAATATTATTTCACTGTAATTATATGCGATAATAAAGTATTTCTTTGTAGTGTATTTTGTCTTATTAACACTTAACCTTTTGTAAAATGGAAACCTGTGAAAACGGAAAAATAAATCCGGGACGATTGCGTTCCGCTTTAGGCAGGTTTTACTGTATTAGTCCTCATATCGATGTACAAGTATTAGAGTATTTAGGTTACTCCAGAGTTTTCCATGGTTGTAGTCGATGTCATCTGGTTACTGTTGATCTTTCCGTACTCTTAATGTAGTGCTCCCCTCTGCATATTTATTCAGTCATCTCCGCCTTCATCTCAAAATCACATGTCGTTGCTTTCATTGGAGAAAGAAGTTCCATTTCTGAATAAGTTTTTGGGAAACTTGGTGAATGGTGGCTTCGGTAGCGTAGTTGGTAGCCTGCTGAGCTTCTATGCCCAGGTTCAAACCCGCCCGAAGTCATCTGATTTTTTAAGAGCATTAAAAATCCTTCAGTATGCCTTCCCTCTGAGGGGAAGTAAAGCCGGCGGTCCCATGTCATAGATTTATGGCATGATAAAGAACCTTCCACTAATTACACCTGTGTGAAGCTAAATTATAGGTTATCTTTGACTAACGCTCTTGGGTTCCAACGTTCATCGCCAGGAGCCGACTGCAGTGGCAACTAGTAACAAAGTGGTGAACTAGTTGGTCGTTGACAGTGGCATTTGGTAGCAAAAGTTGGAACTATTGAAAATCTAATGCATGCAGTCCTTACTTGAATTAAAAACAGATAACACACACTAATACAGCCAACACAATTAACACCGGGTATCAGACAGATTCTACACACACCCAAAGTACACAGGGCTACATGACTGCTTTGGCGCAGCCCCTAAACTAGGAACCAACCAAACTTGGTGAATTTTCCTCGTAGCTTTGTCGTAACGTTAATGTTGTAATTCTTCAGCTTTGCAAGAATGTATGCAATTTCTTAGAATGTCTATATAAATTCGAAAACTATTGATGGTTTATTATTTGGGTTAATTTATGAAAATTCCTCGTAATAATAATTTGTATTGTTTGAAGAAATGTTTATCGGGAATACTTCTCAATAATGTTCGTAATGTTCCACCATAAAATGTTTTTCTTGATGAAGTTCAGTAATATAGTGCACTCTTATATTTCTGTTCATTCCTACTAGAATGTTTAAATCCACTCGACTTATTATTTCTTTCTTCTGGAAAGACGAAAATATCACCAGTCCGCTCTTTGTAATAATCGCTAGTGCGACTGTTCATCACGGCTTGACCGTTGGTACACTTGCAATCGCCGTCAAAATATATCACCAGAAGACCGTGCTCTGGACTCGAGCTCGACAAATACGTCTGCCCTCTGCTAACTTCAGAAGTAAAATGGCACATTCCTCTACCATAGAAATATTGGCGCTCAAACTTCGTAAAAATATTTATTTCATCCATAACATTTCCCTTAATCAAATTCCAAAATTATGATAATTATCGTATTAATTTTTCCTCTATTCTCAGTGAAATTAAATATCTTCTGGTACTTCTGTATCAATTATTATACTAAAATTACTGCCTCGTTTAAACTCTGAATTCTTTAACATTATAATCGTGTCACGTGATCCTCACACCTCTCTATCACTGGCGGGAGTTCGACTCGTGTCAGGCTGCGTGTCCTGTTTTTGTTCTCTGGCCGCGCGTGTCGACTTGTATTTTTTTTTCATTTTATTGTCAACCAGAGCTCTCCGCTCGTTCGATAAAATTCGCCTCGCACCTGTGTGACCAGTTTTTTTTAGCCTATTTTCAATTTTGAAAAAATAGGCTTATGAGATCACATTTTGTGCGCGCGTGTGTGTGTGTGTGTGTCCCTAATAAAATCTAAACGGCTGGAGAGATATCAATGAAACTCTGTAAGTTCATAGCTCTATTTCGGGCGACCCCGACCGTGCTCTTCAAATTTTGTTACGCCTCACCAATCCAACATGGCGGCTGTGCGAAATATTTCACCAGCATTCAATATCTCCGAAACTATTACAGATATCACCCTAGAATTTTGTATGGTGATAAAGGGAACTACTAGAAATTCACTTATGTGACCTTTGAAAACCTGGTAACTACAAAACCAACATGGCGGCCAAGCGAATTTGCGACTTTTAAATGGACGTTTCTCGCGATTTAACCAACCAAACGCAATGACACTTGGCACAGTATATGTTTATATACATTGTAATGCACCGACATCTAACTTCGATCAATTGTTTACATAACCTCAAAATGGCGGCTGTGCGAAATATTTCACAGGCATTCAATATCTCCGAAACTATTTATGATATCAACCTGAAATTTTGTACGGTGATAAAGAGCACATCTACAAGTTTATCTATGTAACTTTCAAAAACCTGTAAACTACGAAACGAACATGGCGGCCAAGCGAAGTTGACACATTCTAATACATTTTTCTCGTGATTTAATCATATGAGCGCATTGAAATGTGGTACAGTAAATAATTAGGCCTATATATATTTTCATTCACTGGCATCTAATTTAGTTCAATTGTTTACATAAACTGAAGATGGCGGCTGTGTGAAATTTTAAAATTAAGTTTTTATTCTTGTGTCGTATTCATGCGATCGAAGTAAAAGTTTGAATAATGAAGCTACGCAATAATTTTCCTTTAATGGTACATAACTCTATGGCCTATACATATAACAATCCAAAATGGCGAGCATCCGAAATATTTTGACGGATCTCAATATCTACGAATCTTTTACAGCAATCAAACTGAATTATTTTATATTCATAGAGGCTATGAACATAAGTTCACCTATAGGACTTTCAGTAACCTGGTGAGCATAAATCCAATATGGCGGCGACGCGAAATATAAATATTTAAATGGATGTTTCTCGCGATTTCACTATCCGAGTGCAGTGAAACTTTGCACGTTAAATGCTTATACAAATGTTAATCCACTGGTATCTAATTTATTTAAATGGTTTTCATAACCACAAGATGGCAGCCGTGCGAAATTTTAAAATCTCGTATTTATTTATTGTGTCCTAATCATGCGATTGAAGTTTGAATACCACACGTACACAATAATCTTCATGTAATAGTACATAAATAAAAATCGAAACTGGCGACCATCTGAAATATTTAGACGGTTCTCAATATCTACGAATCTGTCACAACAATCAAACTGAAATTTTGTATGTTGATAGTGGCAATTAACATGAGTAGGATATATGAAAATAGGCTGTATAGTTCTTCACGGAACTACTTGTTTTATATGAAGGAGTCACAGCATCGACCCTTTTCTTGAAGCCTCCTGCCAATTTCCAGTGACAATAAATCTCATGTTACAATGCATGGCCTTAAAATATTCATATCATCATTTCGCACAGGAAATTGAGAGCTCAATACCCTTACTCAATTTCTTGCTGTGTGGACAAGTGGTAGAACTGTGGTCTTTTATAAATGCCACATCTTTACTTCTTTGGGCTTCTCACACTTATTGCATAATAATAGTAATAATTTCTTCAGGATACATTCTTATTGGTTATATACCCTACTAGGACATTTGATAAGTAAAGGCAACACTATTGTCAATCAGCGATCCTAGTGGTGACAGTTGTAATCTTATGGTATATTGATTTTTGTATAAATTCTGTAATATTGAAAGTCTCGAAATAGCTGATATTTTTGAATACATTAACTGTTTCTCACATTCAGTAAGATGTTCAGTAGATATGAACAAAGGTGCTTCATAAAAGAGGAAAAAGTGCAACTCGGTGCTTTGGAGCAGCGGTTCCAAACCTTTTTCGACTCACGAACCCCTTCTACAGCGATCTGAGTTGGGGGAGTCACTGACATTTAAATATACAATGTACATGTACTGTTGCTAGTATTGTTAGAGCACAAAGAAGCTGGCAGACTAAATTTCCATTGTAGCGAAATGAAATACTTTCCCAAGGTTGTTACGTAGCCGTAAATCATGCATTCGTGGTAAATATTAATTTGTTGTTGATTAATTCTCGATGTTACACATATTTAACAAGGGGCATTACAGGGTTTAATTTTAAAATAATAATAATAATAATAATAATAATAATAATAATAATAATAATAATATGACAATGCTACAGAAATTAGGGAAACAGTAATAGGCCAGACCTCTAAACCGACTATTATGGAAAAGAGTTTGGCGAACCCCTTGAAATATTTTGCGAACTCCTTGGGGGTTCGCGAACCACAGGTTGGGAAACAATGCTCTAGAGCATTGCAAGTTGCTTGCGGGTGAGATGCCTTACCTTATCGAACTATTGCAAGATGGGTCAAGGAAGAGGCTAGGAGTGGTCCTTTACCAAACAGAATGGTTGGATCTTAACAATCCTTCCATCAAGGAAGAGAGAAACGTAAACACAGAGCACGTGGTGGTAGACCTGTTGCTGCAACTGACAATCTCTATGTTCAGGCTGTAAGGGCATTATTGGGAAAAGACAGGCGCTGGACATGTGTGGAGATTTCCAAGGAACTTGGTATTGCAGCATTGTCTATCCATCACATTTTAAGAAATAAAAGCTGAAGATGCAAAAAGTTTGTGCCCACTGGGTTCTGCACACCCTAACCGAAATTGGAAAGTGGCAGCGAATGGAGAATGCAAGAATGCATTTGGAGTGATATGAACATGAAGATGAGGCCTTTCTTTGTCGTGTCATCACAATGGATGAGATATGGGTACATTCGTATACACCTGAGCTGAGACGACAATCAAGCAAATGGTGACATACAGAATCACCACACCCAAAAAGATGTCTAGCATTGCAGGATCCTTTGAAACTGATGTTTATTGTGTGTTATGATTATGGAGCCATAATGTTTGTACATACTTGACCTCATGGTATAAAAGTAAATGCAGACTACTACTTGGAACATAATTTGTGCCCAGCATGTCGTCGTAAACAACCTCAGGCCATTGGGAGTCCTATTGTGTTACATGACAATGTTCGTTGCCGTGTAGCCTCAACAGTGAGGATTTTGTGTACAAGGTAGAACTGGGAAGTACATACTCGAACATCCACCAAATTCACCTGACATGAGCCCTTCTGATTACGACTTATTCTCAAAGATCAAAGAACCTCTACGCGGAGTTCAATTTCAATCAAGAGTTGACATCCAGAGGGCTCTAGATTGATCAGTGAGAGAAATATCCAGAAATGGTGCTGCAGATTGAGTGCGTCGTCCTCCAAGGATTTGGCAACGTATTGTTGACATGGCAGGAGACTATAAATGAAGTTCGTAATGTCAAAATTAACCAAATAATATTCTTTGTGATGTAATAGCATTGTTGTCATTACTTACCGAATGCCCTAGTATTTTTATGAGTATTCCATATTATTATTCCATATACTTGGAATAAAATTGAGTTTTCTGTGAAGTTTTGAACATAGGACTTCTTTAAAATGATCCTCAATTTGCGGCATATTGTTACATCTAGAAATTTAATTATTTTTTGATAAAATGTGAAATAAAGTTGTGTTTATAAATCATAATTTTTTAATATAGGGCCTACTGGTACAGTATATGATAAATGTGTACAAATGTACATTCGTTTAAAATAAGATCAATTATCTGTGTTATAATCCAATAATCATTTTGTTTTGTTAACCCGTTCACTGAATTGGTATCTAGGACAGGCTTTGTCACACAGTTGATACACACATTCCTGCGATGGTTCATGGTATTCTGATCTCCTGCACAGTTTATGATGAAAACTGTGTACTGCTAGCCTGTTTAAAACACTATGTAGATTGTTGTTTGGTCCTGTCCAATTTCTGTAGGTCATGGCATCGATTGCGTAGAATTCAGATTCAATCTCATTTCTCAATTCTTGTCTCTCCCTTCTTAGTGGAGTTTCTTGTTGTGTGGATGGGAGTGTTAACCTTGTGCGAAGGTCTTCTATAAGGAACGCTTCTCAAGTGAGCTCATATCTTAGCCTGGAGCGTGTGTACTTAGAGACCCCAGTTTACCTAGGTATTTGTAAATTTTAAGATGTTATACTTTCTTACAGGCAGTGGAGCTTAAATTTGCAATATGTACACCCTTAAGAGCTGTTTATTAAATGGGAACATCTGTTTCAGTGTTTGTAGCCGGATGATTGGCCACTGATGTCTGTCCCCTCACAGAAGAAGCAGTCTTGGACTCCAAAGGAGGATGGACAACAAGGTGCCGTGGAAGGGAGTTTCTATTATTACTCCCCACACTCTGCAGCTCCAGGCAGTGAAGTAAGCTTTCTTACTGAGGAATGCCATTTGAGAAACTGATGTCTATAAAACACATTTGGGGTGGATTTTATTTGTTGGTAAAGTGAATTCCTCAATTTTTCCACTACGTATTTGTACCCTCATTTCATTTGGGATTGGGAAATTATGTTAGGGCTTGCAAATGAGTTCACAATGCAAAATATAAAAATGGAGCAATATGTTTATTAAAGAATTATATTAGTGGTCCAATTTACAAGGGTTGATTAACAAAGAGTGAGACTACTTCATTTTACCCCAACATGTTTATTTCTCCATTTGAAGGTTAACATGATTTTTTTAAAGTAATCCCCATCTACTTGAATGCACAATTAAACTTCTTCTCAAATCAATGTCTTCGACATCCTCAATGGGTTTAACTTGAGTGAAGGGAATTTAAATAAAAAAGTCACAAGTGCGAGGTGATGTGTTGATGTAGCCAAATATTCTACAATCTGATTACCATATGAGATGGTGCATTGTAATGAAGTTACCACCTATCCTGATGAAGCTGTGGTGGTTTCGACATGTAATGAGAAACTCACAAACGAAGTGTAACAATAAATGGTCTGCTTACATAATTTAGTTGACACCAGTGCTCCTCCTTAGGAAGGTTTTATGTATAACTTATAGTGGTGTAATAGTGTAAACATTATAACAGTGCAATAATCTGTTCACTCACTTTGATGAGAAGTGAGTGCAGGATATTTAT
The DNA here is from genome assembly GCA_946902985.2 of Meconema thalassinum. Classification (NCBI taxonomy): domain Eukaryota; kingdom Metazoa; phylum Arthropoda; class Insecta; order Orthoptera; family Tettigoniidae; genus Meconema; species Meconema thalassinum. The sequence goes on from OX336388.2 coordinate 1,219,501,070, forward strand.
TTAAAAGAAGACTTTTAAGAGGGACTTTAAAAAACTTGAGGGCTGGTTTCATGAACCTTCATTAAAGGTTTAATGATACTAAAGTAATTTATTAGAAATGTTAACAAAATAGTGTTCCATCAACCATTGTTACCGTTAATGATTTGCTAATATATCATTATTTTAATATCCTATTCGTGCTCTGTCAAGGAGTTTAAATGAATGCAAGATGGATGTGGTGTTTTAATTAGGGCCTTCTTAAATAATGCTGCTTTGCATGAATTTTTATCAAGTCGCAGTGATATATAGATTACGAGCCTGTACTAGCATGTTGAAATGTATTATTGCAGTAATGGTGAGTTACATACCACAACTTGATTGGGTAGCTGGTGTTTGGAGGTCCTAAGTTCAAAACCTGGCATTCACAATGGTCATCCTGAGGAAGGATTTCCCTCACCCACTCACATAATGTTGTGATGGACCTCATTTCAAGTCCAGGATCATCTAATCACCTTACCTCTGCGCTATGCAGTCAGTCTATAGCATAGGTCATTTCTTTCAACCAAAGGTTCATATGAAAGCAACTGTGAAGTATGTCTCTGTCTGTCTGTTACACCTTATGTTAATTGACCATGGATGCGACTGGCACAGTAAATAAGAATTTATGTCCTCGGACATTCCCAGCACTAAAAGCCATACGCGAAATAAATAATAACTAAGAATTTGATGAAAGCATTTCTGACTCCTGTTACTCTTTTTTATTTTTCCAATTTTTTAAATGTCAAAAAATATTTTGTTGTTAGAAGTAATTCGATGCTGTAATTTAAGTTGCAGTCACTGAGATTGTAGTCTGAAAGGTGAGCTAGTTGCAGTTTCTCTGCAATTTATTAGATATGTTGTAGGGGTGAGAGGCAAGGTAACTAGAATACTATCAGGTAGGCCGATATCGCAGTTCCAGGTTCAGTCGCCAGGCGGCTCCCTTTACGCTGACGTCATTCTGCGGACAAGACATTGTCGCCGGAAGAAGAAAACGTTCTTTGTAATGTAGTTTTATGATCCATTTCGATGCGAAATAATGCACTTTTTAAAAATGGGTAGCCACAGTAATTGTGCCGTTTCAGAGTACAAAAACAATGGCCGTAGAAATCTTTTCCTAACGATAAGGAAGTTCGAAAGCTGTGGATTTTAAGAAGCAGACAAAAGGATAGCGTCAATGCTACACCTGCCAGTTTGTTCTGCACATTTCTTACCATTGGACTACGAATGGGACCTCAGAAATGAATTATTGGGTTTGCCTCTGAAGAAGAAATTACGCTGTCGTGCAATTCATTCGCAGAATATACATAACTGGCATCCGCCCCGATGAGAGGGAGGGGCAAGCGGGGCTGTTACCCCAGGTCCGGTTTAGCTGAAGAGCCCGAGGCGGTAAAGGAACTTAAGAGTGGACAACTTTATTTAATTTTATGTCAAAACTATTACAAAATTTTCTGATGACACGCTTCGATGTAAACTCTGGCAGTGAACAGTATACAAAACATTACAAAGAGAATACAGTATATAATTAATTTCATAAATAACCATTGTGTTTATCGTTTTCCGGGAAAATGGTTAAGTTGCCAGAGTCATCCATTTTATAACGTGTTAGAGTTTGAGTCCTTAACATTTCTAATTCAGTCTCAGAAAAAAATGACTACTTCATACTGTACATTTCTGAAAGGAGTGTGGGTTTTTCTTGTAGAGCCTTGACATGTTCAGATACAAAGAAAACTGAATTTTTAAGGCACAGTGATCATATCGTAAAGTAAAAGAACAACCAATGAGGGACAAAAATAAATGAGTGTGGCTGAATAACTAAAAACAAAGTAAATTAATAATCAGTAGGGCAAGATAAATTCCAAGGATGGTAATGATGATTGAAGTTTAATGGGGCAAAACAGGCAGGAGCTTTTTTTTTTTTTTGGGAGGAGGTTAAAATTTGCAAGCTTAATACCGTAATTTGAGTAAGCCTCCGTGGCTCAGTCGGCAGTACGCCGGCCTCTCACTGCTGGGTCCGTGGTTCAAATCCCGGTCACTCCATGTGAGATCTGTGCTGGACAAAACGGAGGCAGATAGGGTTTTCTCCGGCTACTCCGGTTTTCCCTGTCAAAAATTTCATTCCACTATCATTTCATTTCATCTGCCATTCATTTAATTATTGCCTCAAAGGAGTGCGATAGGTTTCGGCAGCCGGCACAGTTCCTATCCTCGCCGCTAGATGGTGGCTTCATTCATTCCATCCCGGTCAGTCGACTGGAAGCAGGCTGGGGATTTTCAATACCGCAATTTCAAAATTAATGTCCCAGGTTGAATAAAACAGGAAGGGCCCGGAAGACTTTGTCTTGGGGCCCGTGATCGCTCTCTACGGCCCTGGCTGGCATTGGGACATTGTGCTACTGAGTTTCAGGTATGTTAAATAGACTACTATTTTCTTAATATTGAGAAATATATCTGTCACGAATGGACCAACAGCTGTAGCTATGCTCACTAATGCACAGCACTAAGCCATGGGGCGAAGCTCTCTGCGGACTCGGTAGACATGGGTTCAAGCTCCACCGTGCCGTCCTTGAAATGCTTATCCGTGGTTTCCCCATTTTCAACTCCAGGCAAATGCTGGGACGATACCTTCTGACAGGCCACAGCCGCTTCCGTCCACATCATTGCCCAGTTTCATTCACCATCATTCATTTAATCTCTCATTAACTCCTCTCATGAGGTTGGCATCAGGAAGGGCATCGAGCCGTAAAAACAATCCGCCACAAAGACTTTCACCGCATGTCATCCCCGACCCCGTTAGAAAACGAAAATACTAATAAGGGCTAGACATACTGTACATATCTGTCACGAATGGGGAGAAGCACATTAAAGGAAATCTTATGTATTAACACTTTGATTGTCGAAGCTTGAGTTAGCTGTGACGTGAGTAGGCTGATGTAAATATGTGTATTTCAATACATATATATATCACAGACTAATATCCTTGCTCACAAGGATACACCATGCACTGTACGTCTTAGTTATGAGACGGAGGTGCAGCATGCTCATAATGCGAGCCATTGGCACTCGATTTGACGTATTGAGGCAGCAGTAAGGCAATTGCACAATCTGTATTCTTCCCTTGACATGTAAGACAAGGTGTAAGAGGGTTTGATGACTCACTTGCTAATCTGAGAATATCACGATGGAATGTCCTGGCATGGATGTCGCAACACAGTTCTATTGCATGTGTCTCAATGAAGCCATTCGCAAGATATCTATCAATCACTTAACACCGATCGTGGAGTGTTGAAATTTAATTGTGAATATTTCCAGCTAATAACATTTATAATGGAATGAACCCTTACCAGATAAATGCGATAATCTGTCTAAGAAAGTAAAACATTTGTTCAAATTTTTGATCGCTTTCTCTCCTCACAGATAAACTGGCTTCGACTCTCGCCGTCACCCCTAAGTAGTCTTCCTTTCAGTACCTGATTCTAAGCAGAACATTGTACTGCATCAAGCCACATCAAGCAACATTGTGGTTGTGTATCTCCGTGTACTTGGCTGTGCGTCTGTCACCACGGAGGCCCGAGTACCATTCCCGGCTCTGCCATGATATACAATTCTGGTCTGAGGGCTGGAACGAGGTACACTCAACCTCTTGAGACACAACTGAAAAGAGGTGGGTTCGATTCCCACCTCAGCTCAGTCATCCTGGATGTGGTTTACTGTGGTTTCCCACTTCTACTTCAGGCGAATACCGGGAAGGCTCCTAAATTAAGGCCACGGCCACCTCCTTCCCAATCCTCATATGAATTACAAATACACACACTAATACAGCCATCGCAATAACACACGCTATCAGACAAATTCCATATACACCCAAGTACACGGGACTACACAACGACAATGTTGCAAAGGCCCTATACGAATCAACAACAACATACAGCCTTAAGTGAGTATGTTCAGTGCATAGTGTCTCCTTGTCAACGCCTAAACCCTGACTATTGGGGTCATGTGGATTTGCTTTCCACTCTTTGCCGGACTTGAAGTGGTTTTCCATTTCAACTCCAGACACGGAAATTGAGACACACGATTGACCATGGCCTCCTACCCAAATCCTAACCCCAATTACAAATAAACACATTAGTACAGCCATAATAATGACACAGGTTATCAGATTTAACACATACACCCAAGTACATGGGGCTACTTGACCTCGATGTTTGAAATGTTGTTTGTTGTTGATTCATTTTTGGACTATGCTAACCCACCATAACTGGATTGGTTTAAATATTGACATTTCCAATATTCTTTTAGACATACTTTTTGACCCCACAGCATAGCCTTGTTCGTTAAGTCGTGCACCATAACTGTACGGAGATCTAAAGTTCGAATTCTGACACCGTGTGTGGTTTTCCTGACAGTTCTCCACACTCACCCCAGTAAAATGTCGGGATGGTGCATATTTCAAGTCTTGAGGCTACCTCAATCCTAAATGTGGAAAATTACAATTACACATAATATTACAAGGGATAGGATTACAGATATCCTTTGAAAAAACTGAGATCATGCCTATGAAACCCTTAGATATAAATGAAGTCTATATAAATGATCATAAAATTAATCTAGTTCCTCAATTTAAGTATCTTGGAGAAATTATAACACATAACTTAAACGAAAAAGTAACTTGGATAAATAGAACAAATAAAATGAAAAAGGCACAATCTCTAACCTGGTCAACATATAATAAAAAAATGCCTATCAATAGCTACTAAGATCCAACATTATAAAACTGTAACTCTCCCAGAAGCCACTTATGCTTGTGAAACACTGTTCCAAATTAAAAATGAACAAAGAACTGATCAGCTCCTCAAAACGGAAAGAAGAATCATTAGAACGTGCATAAATAAAAAGTATCAGGTTGAGGGAGTCTGGAGGATTCTCCCAAATGAAACTGTCTATCGTGAGATTGATCCAATCACCAGCACAATGAAGAAGAAAAGAATTTCATATTTTTTTCACATCTTACGGCTTCTAGAAAACAGAATTGTACGCCAACTGGTGATGAGAAATCTAGGAAAGAAAACTGGAGGAAAATGGATCCAAGAAATCCAACAAGATCTCAAAGCAGTTGGACTCAAGATAACAGATGCCGAGGAGAAAAATAAAATTAACACCATTCTTAAAACTCACGAATTTTCTGCAGAAATGACACATAGAAAGCCTATGGAGATTTCAGATGAGTTGAGAAAATCCCGATCTGAAAGAATGAAAAAGTACTGGAAAGAGCGCAAGAACCAAGCAGTACTACCTTCAAAGAAGAAGTGATTGTGGAACGACTCAAGTGGTCCAATGTGACCAATCAAGATTAATAATAATAATAATTACAAAAAACACTGGTTATCAGGCAAATTCAACATGTCCGAGTGCATGAGACTGATTACCAATATGTCCCAATCTCCTAAAATTAATAGTTAAGAACAGAAATGTTGGATTCTAAGATGTGTAGAATTTCATAGCCGTTAATTATCTCATATTCATTACATTTTAATTCGTCGTCAACATTTCCAACATCATTCAGAAATATTCTAACATTAGTAGATTGAAAGGTGGGTGCAATTACGTAGCTATTAACTCTTATATATTAAGAAAACGTGCCTCAAACAAAATGTGTGCAGGTGCTGCAGTGCTGTGGGACTCGCCTGTGTCCGCGAGTTGACGTCACATATTGCTAGACCAATGACTACCATTACTCGCGCAGAGCTCGTAACGGTACCCCCTGGGTGAGAAGAATGCCACAATATTGCACTTCCTTGCAAAACAGGTTTCATTAAAAATAAAAAGGCTTTTGAAATGCTATCTTGCTTCATGTTTAGTAGCTAACTGATTTATCAAAGCTAAAGGATCAGCTAATGGAAAGCCAAATACTCAACTTGTCTACAACATGTCCATGCCCTTGCATGGCTCCCAATATATTTGTCTCACTCGAGTTATCTTTTTCGTTGAATATTGTTTGACTATTGGTCCATTGTTCAGCTACTGCACATTGTCGATTCCAGTGACCATGAGCAAGTACATATCTTGGTGAATGAGTTACGCATTTGGCTCACTATTAGTAGATTCTCCAGCCTTGATGAAGCCTACTGTAGTGTGAAATGTTGGCTAGTTAGTAAACATGATATAGCATAACATCTCAAAAGCACCGAATTTAATCAATAATGGCCAAGAAAGCATCAAGATTGTGTAATTCATTAAAATCAGTACAAAAGACTTTTTTGTTACCTTCTGCCACAAATTTTATTACTGAATTACCACATTGTTAACAAACTTTATTACTGAATTACCACATTATTAAGAAGTTACTGAAGCATTGGTTGGGTAAGAATTACTTATTGGAACTGAATAATGAAAACTATGGCATTCCTCAGAGTAGAAGTGTTGTCTATTGCCAGAAGTGGTTGTTGTTGCTGATGTAGATAGTATAATGCTGGGTTAGATAGTTCAAGATGTTGCAATTTATTAAAAAGTATGAAACGGTAGAGTCCTGATTATCTGACCCAAGTCTGACTAAAAGGTGGTAGAACAAGCATTTGAGAACATCAAATTAACACTATGATTGGAAGTTGGAGCAAAGTAATGAAAATTTAATGCGAGTGCCGAACACTATTGTATAAATAAAGATTTATTATAACTAGCAGAAATACCTGTTGTTTGAACAGCCATTGTTACTACTTATCACAGGTTTACATATTCTTTATCTAGACCTAGTTATTTTATTACCTCTTTATCAATTAAACACAAAATTTAACTAGCTGTACAAAAATTAAGTGTTATTGCGATTGCTCAATAGTAGTGATTTGATTGAGTTTTTTAACATTGGAGCAGAGGAGAGAGAACCAAGTTAATCTTCAAACAACTATGATCTCCCAAACTAAATAACAGAGAATTATATTACCTTAATTCAAGAATGCTCAAGCCTCCGTGGCTTAGGCGGCAGCACGCCGGCCTCTCACGGCTGGGTCCGTGGTTCAATTCCCGGTCACTCCATGTGAGATCTGTGCTGGACAAAATGGAGGCAGACAGGTTTTTCTCCTGGTACTCCAGTTTTCCCTGTCATAATTTCATTCAGCCACATTCTCCACTATCATTGCATTTCATCTGTCATTCATAGGTACGTCCAAGCAAGTACACGTAGACATAACATTTTTTAGAATACGGCACTTCCTTTCCACAGAATATCAAGAAACAAATGTATTTAAATGAAATCTGTTGACAAATCTGTGGTAAATGAAGAAATATTGCTGTAATCTATAAGAAGTGTACCACTTCTTACATGCATGGAAGATGCACCGCCATGTTTGAAGTAGGCACGACTGCAGTCATCTGTTCATCACTTCCACCGGATTTGGATTTGAACCATCGATCCTCAAGGGCGCTACAGCCTACGGGTGACTTCTCGAAAATCCGATGAAAGAAACGTCTTAATACTAATTTAATCAACACTATACCGTATCGATCCGTGTCACACATCTCAGATTCGAATTTACAAACTTCTACCGGAATGCGATTCGAACCCTCGACCCTCAAGTGTGCTATAGGTGACTTTTCGAAAATACGATGTAAGAAACGTCTTAATACTAATTTAATCAACACAATACCGTACCGATACAGGTCACACATCGCAGATTCGAATTTACATACTTCTACCGGAATGGGATTTGAACCCTTGACCCTCAAGGGCGCTACAGGTAACTTTTCGAAAATCACAAATCTCTACCGGAATGGGATTCGAACCCTCAAACCTCAAGGGTGCTACAGGTGACTTTTCGAAAATCCGATGTAAGAAAAGTCTTAATACTAATTTAATCAACACAAAACCGTACTGGTCCAGGTCACACATTGCAGATTCGAATTTACAAACTTCCACCGGATTGGGATTTGAACGCTCGACCCTCAAGGTTGCTACAGTTGACTTTTCCGAAAATCCGATGTAAGAAAAGTCTTAATACGAATTTAATCAACACAATACCGTACCGATTGGGGTCACACATCGCAGATTCGAATTTACTAACTTCTACTGGAATGGGATTCGAAACCTTGACCATCAAGGGCGCTACAGGCAACTTTTCGAAAATCTGATTTAAGAAACGTCTTAATACTATTTTAATCAACAGAATACCATACCGATCTGGGTCACACATCGCAGATTCGAATTTACAAACTTACCGGATTAGGATTTGAACCCTCGACCCTCAAGGGCGCTACAGGTGACTTTTTCGAAAATCCGATGTCAGAAACGTCTTAATACTAATTTAATCAACACAATACCGTACCGATTGGGGTCACACATCGCAGATTCGAATTTACATACTTATACCGGAATGGGATTCGAAACCTCGACCATCAAGGGCGCTACAGGTGACTTTTCGAAAATCCGATGTAAGAAACCTCTTAATACTAATTTTATCAACTCAATACCGTACCGATCCAGGTCACACATCGCAGATTCGAATTTACAAACTTCTACCGGAATGGGATTTGAACCCTTGACCCTCAAGGGCGCTACAGGTAACTTTTCGAAAATACGATGTAAGAAACGTCTTAATACTAATTTAATCAATACAATACCGCACTGATCCGGGTCACACATAGCAAATTCGAATTTACAAACTTGTACCGGATTGGGATTCGAACCCTCGACCCTCAAGGGCGCTACAGGTGACTTTTCGAAAATCCGATGCAAGAAACGTCTTAATACGAAGTACGTTCAGAAAGTAAGTTCCGTTTGGTAATAACATTAAATTGTGTACTGATACAGAAAAATTATTTATTGCACAAAATTCTACAACCCTTAAACTACTTTTCCACATAACTGCCGAAATGTCTCAGGCAAATTGTCGTAGTGTGGCACGAGTTTTTGTATACCTTCTTCATAGACGTGTGCCGCCTGTGTCATCAACTAGTTGTACGTTCCGCTGCAGCGCAGTTCCGCATATGCGCGGTAGACGCTCTGTATCAAGGAGAAGAAACGAGTGCCATTTGGAGAGCGCTGTCAGCCACGTATGCGTTGTTGTGCATGTTCACTCGTACAATGTCGGTGTTGATTGAAAATTCCGCCACTTGTGAAATCAGATCTGTGTTTAGTTTTCTGAATGCTAGGAAAGTGAAACCAATTGAAATTTATTGGCAAATTTGCGAAGTGTATGGGCAAAATGCGATGAGTGATTAAATGGTGAGAAGATGGGTCCGACAGTTCAATGAAGGACGTAGTGAAATGCACGATGAAGAACGAAGTGGGCGTCCATCTTTGGTTACAGAAGAACTGGTTCACGCGATTGATGACAAGATCCGGGAAAACCGCAGGTTTGCAATTAGTGCTCTTGCTATGGAATTTCCCCAAATCTCACGATCACTAATTCATGAAATTGTTACCGAAAAACTGAACTTTCGTAAACTTTGCCGACGTTGGGTACCGAAGATTCTTACGGAGCAGCACAAAACAAAACGGATGGGTTGCACTTCAGTTTTTGACCCGTTGCAATGAAGGCGGCGAACAATTTCTGACACAGAAAGTCACAGGAGATGAAATTTGGGTTTCTTACGACACCCCTGAAAGTAAGCGGCAATCAATGGAATGGAGGCACACTTCATCCCCAGCAAAGGTTAAGCCGAAACAAATCTTTACACCTCCGAAAATGATGTGCACAGTGTTCTGGGACTGGAAAGGCATCTTACTCATTGATTTCTTACCGCGTGCTCAAACAATCAACACAGATGCTTACTGCGAGACACTTAGGAAATTGCGCCGCGCAATACAGAATAAGCGCCCAGGGTTGCTGTCAAAAGGTGTTGTTTTCTTCACGACAACGCACGACCACACACTGCAAATGTGACGAAAAACCTCCTACAGGGATTTGGCTGGGACGTGTTTGACCACCCTCCGTACAGCCCTGACCTCGCTCCTAGCGACTTTCATCTGTTCACAGATCTCAAGTCTTTCCTTGGCGGTCAACACTTCAACAATGACGACGAGCTGAAAGAAGATGTTTCCAACTGGTTGAAGACACAGGCGGCAAACTTCTATGCAGAAGGTATCCAAAAACTTGTGCCACTCTATGACAAATGCCTGCAAAAGTTTGGCAGTTATGTGGAAAAGTAGTTTAAGAGGTGTAGAATGTTGTGCTATAAATAATTTTTCTGTATCTGTACACAATTTAATTTTATTACCAAACGGAACTTACTTTCTGGACGTGCCTCATACTAATTTAATCGACACTATACTGTAACGGTCTGGGTCACACATAGCAAATTCGTATTTACAAACTTCTACCGGAATGGGATTCGAACTCTCGATCCTGAAGGGTGCTATAGGTGACTTTCGAAAATCCGATGTAAGAAACATCTTAATACTAATTTAATCAACACAATACCGTACCGATCCGGGTCACACATAGCAAATTCGAATTTACAAACTTCTACCATAATGGGATTCTAACGCTCGACCCTTTGATAGACCGTGGCTGAATTACTTCCAATTCCTGTCCTGAACTATCCTTGGCGGAAAAGATATTGAAGAAGAGTTGACCCCGTAAAAGAAATACTGTACAGTAAAAATACATTTATATTATTTTCGATCGGGACAAACCGAAGATCTGGATTAATGAGGGCCGGATAAACTAGAATCTTGTGTACATAATGAAAATAGTACCTCTTATGGATCTGCCAGATATAGCTGAATGACAAATAATCAAATCTCTTATAATCAGGACTCTTACTATATTGCTCTTAGGAAGACCGTGGAGTTTATTAGGGGGCTTGTGTGCTTTGGAGTAGTGCCCGACTAGCAAGGTGCTTGCCAAGTTGCTTAAGATGCTTTTTAGTGCAATTTCCTCAATTCTTAATTATGCTGTTTAATCATCCTCTCTGCCTTAGGTATAATTTTTTGTGTATGTATATGAGTGAATGGAGATGTACTTCTCCATCACTAGCTTCTGAGTTGTGGCAAGGAATTTGGGATTTGTTGAGCAATTGGCTTCTAGATGTGACCCTCTGCCTCCACACTGACGGAGGTCAAATTATATTTCCCTAACTACTGTACTTGTGGGGACCAACATGAGGTGTTAAATTCCAATTCATAGGATTGCTCCTTCCAATTGCAGGCTGTAGAGTGTGTAAAATGAGAGATATATACTCCATTGGATATTTTGAATGGAGAGGATATTTTTTCTGACAAGTTACATCTTTTTTTTTGGTGGCATCAAGGGCTGAAAAAGATTTAAAAAAGATTTTTTTGGCGATAGTGGGATATACAGGGTGTAACTAAATATGTGGGGAAGCTCCAGGGATTCGATTGAGGACCTGACGAGAAGCAAAACATGTCACATAAACATGTGGTGTATGTGCGTTCATTTCCGTGTTACAAGGATTGTTTGTGGTGTGCATAACACTGGCACGATTCTAGTTGGTCATTTGTGGAGGGCACAGCCCCTTGTACGTTTCGTGGCTATTCAAGTCTGTGTGCATTTGTTTTGCATTCAAAGCCACGTGATGTCAGGTGCTTAGCAAATACGTAAACACGTCCACATAGGTCATAAGCTAGAGTGGAGTGGAGTGATACGTTTTGTCAGTTGTTATTGAGTGCACGGACAGTACACGTCGTGATACCTTGGGGTACTCGAATCTGGAACTGGCAGACTTGTATCTTCTGTATGGACGAGCGCAGTGTAACGCTTGTATGCGGAACACTTTCCTAATAGACGTTTATCCAACACCAAGATGTTCCAAAGAATACATGTGCGACTTTGCGAAACAGGCTCGTTTATCAGATGTGTTGTTGATAATGGATGACCTAGGAGCACAAGAACGTCTGACACAGAGGTACAAGTTCTCAACCATATCGAGGAAAATAACAGGAGCAGTACTAGGGAAAGAGCAGCAATTGTAGATGTGAGTCGTATGACAGTGTGGAGGATTCTACGAGGACAGCTCCTTTATCCATATCACCTTCAAAGAGTCCAAGGTCTTAGAGCAGCTGACTTTCCACCGAGAGCAGCATTTTTGTACCTGGTTACGACAGACGTGTGTTCAGGAGTGACAGTTCCTAGCTGCTATTCTGTTTACCGATGAAGCGAAGTTTACCCGCGATGGAATGAAGTACTTTCACAATAAGCATGTCTGGGCTGATGCAAATCCCAGAGAAGTTGTGCAAACCAGACAACAACAACAGTTCAGTATTAATGTGTGAGCTGGAATAATCGGTTTCACATTAATTGGTCCTTTCATTTTACCAGGAACATTGACAGGAGCGTCGTACTGCGCCTTTTTAACTAAACATTTAACTGGTTTGTTGCAAGACGTTCCACTGGATTTAATTCAGTGCATGTGGTTCTTGCATGATGGAGCACCGTCTCATTTTGCTCTTGCTGCTAGAGCAATTTTACATCAGCGATTCCCGAACAAAGGGATAGGGCATCAGGGACAGACACCGTAGGCTACTTGTTCTCCCAATCTCAACCCATTAAACTTCTACTTATGAGGTCATTTAAAGGCCACACCTACTCATAACGTGGACATGCAGTGTTAGCAAATAGAGCAAGGATGTCAGCATATACGACAGATACCGGGAATATGGGAGCATGTGAGACAGTTAATAACACGGCGCATAGACGCCTGCATTACAGCTCATGGTAGCCATTTTGGGCACCTTCTGTAGAGAACTGTAAGTAGTAACATACACTTTTTCAACACAAATGACCAACCTGCATAGTGAAGCGGTCTGTGTTATGTACACCACAAACAGTGCTTGTAACATTGAAACGAATGCAAATACACAGTATGTTTACAGGACATGTTTTGCTTGTCAGGTCCTCTATCGAAACCATGGAGCTTTCCCTGTATAATGATGATGCACAATGATTGGTACTTTTTATGACACAGTATGAAGACAGAAGACTTGAGTTCTTTGGTCAATATGCTGTCATTGATATAATATTAATAATAATATCGTATGGCCTCGAGGGCCGGGTGCAAGCTTTGTTAATTGACACCCAGAAGGCAGCTTGCATGTCGAATTTCGGAACGCTATGAAAGTCAAGGAGGTTAGATATCTAAGCTCCTTGACACTATAGCGCTTTCTCGTAGAGAATGGAGGAACTTTGAGTTGGCGGAAAATCCCGAGATTAATTTTGCCATTGAACACGGCCTACTGAATTCAAATGGGTTCTTAACATGCCACCTACGTATGACATCCATGTCGTGATTTTTGTTGCCTTTCAAAAATCACTTAACCACGGCCAGGGGCGAGCCTGCAAGCTTGGGGTTGGTAATCCGACACGTTAACCACTCGCCCACCGTGGCAAGCTCATTGATATAAAGCACCATGCTACAATATTGTAGTAGTGCATTTACATTAGTAAAAAAATTTTAACCTCAACACAGTGGTCAGGATTTGATGATGGCCACTTGAGGGTCGAAACGCATATTCCTAAATTGTCCCATTTAATAGTTTCAACTAATAGCATATATATATATATCATTTTTTTCCGGGAGTGTTTAATGTATTTATACTTTGTACCCCGCCCATTCATTGGACAAATTCATGTTGACCGACTGTAGAGCTACAAATGACAGTTTGTATAAGCAACACTGAAAGAATGTCTTCAAATCTTTACATAAAGCACCAGTCCTTTGAAGTTATGTGAGTAGTTATCTACCACAGGAACATGACCAAATCCTGTGGAGCAAATATATGCAGGGTTGTGGACATAAAACATTTCGATCTTCGTCATCATTGTTTTCTCTTATCCAGTTCCAACTGAGTCGGGGTGTTTATGGCACCTTTCCACCTTCCTCGATCCAACCACCATTGCTCCACCGTAAATGTTTTCCAATCTAAATCCTTTCTTATCACTTTGTACCACATCTGCTGCAGACCGTTTACTGTGGCGGAACACTATGTTGACCGCTGTCAACTTATTTGAAGAAGAACGTTGCAGACATGGATAGGCCAAGCGACAAGCAAGAAAGCTTCTTCAATTACAACTCCGCCCTCCCCCGACCATTCAGTGCAATTTATGTGGGTGCATGTTTTATGCTAGGATTGCCCTGTTTAGTCATCAGAAAAAATCCACAAGCTGGTTTGAAAAGCTCTATGCAGGAAGAAGTATGTGTACTCGGAATCGAGTTACAGCCGACGACGACTTGAGTATAACCACCTTTGGCTGGGTCTAGCTCTGACCCTCCTTCATTCAATCTTGGCCTCCATCATCCTCTTCAGCATCCTTCTCACTTCCATCCACTTAACATGTCCTGATTATCTAAGGTAATGTTTGCACTCCAGTTTTGTTTCTGACATAGGCCTACTCATTTCTGAATCTGTTCCTAAGAAATTTCAACTCTCTGCCCTGGATTTCTCCTGTCTTTTTGTCAGTGTCTAGATTTCTGCTGCACATGTCAGTATGGAGCAATATAACTTGTACATCACTTCTTTACATTCCCTTAGTAAAACCAGGTACCAGGTAGCAAAAAATTCAAAATGTACTGGTAGAAGGCATACTTTTTATATTGGTGTAGACATGTGTTAGGTAATGGAAGATGTTCACTCTCTGCAGCGGTCCTGGCAGGAGAGCTACAATCAAATGGCTCGGCGGGTAACGGGGGGTCCTAGCAGCTGGGGTCAGCAGTACCAGCAGCTGCCACCACAGCCAGCCTCCACCTATGGGCAACAGCAGTACCAATACTCTATGTTCCAGTAAGTAGAAATGTGCTTGTGGAAATGGGTGGCTTATTTCTCGAGATAAATGTCCCCTATTACTAAAACTGCCACCTTTTATTACAACTTTCTGTTACTGCCCTCTGCAAACATACAGAAAATGAGTCAAATGACTCTAACTTCTAAAACTTATCAAAATAAAATAAAAAAATAAAAAAAATCCAATAGAAATGTTAACTTACAGATTTGTAAGTGACCGTGGAAGTTCAGAAATTTTGCAGTAGTTTCTTGCATTGGTGTGCGAACCACTGAGATGATACAACACAGCATTGGTTTATTTGGTGCAGAGGAGACATTGCTTACCAGTTAGTCCAGTTAACTGATAATAATCCTCTGCCTTTCTTTGTTGTTGGGGATCGCCTTATGGTTTCATTCACAGTATGCCCTGCCTTTTGTACGTGGCTAATAGGGCCAATTTGGACAACTAACTTGCTAAACTTGAAATGTTAAGACTCCCTTGGGAGGGCGAATTCATTCACGTTAGCGCCTGCCTTTCATAAAATTGGCTAAAAGTGGGCCTTTTAAAGGTACTTTTTGATTTTCCGGTCTTTTATTGTTTGACGTTAGAGAAAACATGCAGGTTGTTTGGGGAAGGGCTGCCGTCTTGGCCACCTGGCCAGAAAACTTGTATGGTAATCCCAGTCCTGTCAGGAGAATTCGCCCTCCCCAGGGAGTCTTCACATTTAAAGTTTAGCAAGTTAGTTGTCCAAGTTGGCCCTTTTAGTCACCTTCTACAAAAGGCAAGGTATACTGTGAATGTATTCTATCACCCCGTTCACAGAGGAGACGTCATAATGCGGTCCCCAACAAACAAGGCGCAAAGGATTATGTACCCTTGCAGTGGTATGTGCCTTACAACACAGGTCCCTGCATGACCAAATGCCTGATCTGGATAAGTGACTGCATATGCTGAGGGTATGTACTTGTCAGGATTATTTCTTTAGTTTTCTTTCATTTTAATGTTTTTTAATTTAGTTGTTTTATGTTTCCCCCCAGGGTTCAAGGACCCTGGGTAATGTCTACTATATCCAGGTAGGTATTGCCTTGGCTGGGTGGTGCCTACAGTTGATAGCTCCATAATCAAAGTGGAAAATTTACTGGGATTGCCTAATAATGGCTGAAAACAACAACAAAGTATGGTCCCATTGAAAAGCCTTCTCTAGAAGAAAGGCATCCCAGAGTATATACTGGAAGTTGACAATGGTGCTTTTGTTCTCCGATTTAAAGGTAATGTTGTCCTGAAACTGGTAAAGATCATATCATATATAGGTACAATGTGAGATCTTATGTTCCAATGCAATGCTATCAGTGCCACAAACATAGGCATGTTTCCGCCAGCTGCACTACTAAAGCTATGTTTAGTGAATGCCGTAAGGAGGCTTACGAAGGTACGAGTTGTATGCCTCCACCAACGTGTTTTAACTGCCTTGGAGAACACATCCACAGTCGAAGCAGTGCCCCTAGTATCTAAAGGGACCACCTCCTGTTGTAGCGGCTAGCATTCTTGACTGTCGCCCCGGAGGTCTTGGTTCGCTTCCCGGCTCTGCCAAGAAATTTAATTCTGATCCGAGGGCTGGAAGGGGGTAACTCAACCTCATGAGAAAAACCTGAGAAGAGGTGGGTTTGATTTCCATCTCAGCCATCTTGGAAATGGTTTTCCATGGTTTCCCCACTTCTCATCCAGGCAAACGCTGGAATGGTTCCTAACTTAAGGCCACGGCCACTTCCTTTCCAATCCTCACCTGAATTACTATTACACACACTAATATAACCACCAAAATAACACAGGATATCAGACAAAATTACACACATGCCCAAGTACACGGGGCTGAATGACCATGATGTCCAAGCCCCTCAAATGAAACAGCAGCAACAACAGTATCAAAAGGAAGCAAAGATCCAGATCATGACGACTGATAAGTTTTCATATAGAATGTTCTTCCTATTTATATCTGTACCTGCACCTCGCATGTGCATAAATTTCTGGTATTGTTTGTATCTGTATCTGCAGCTCTTATCATCCCTAATAGCTTTGTTCCGAGGGCTGTCTCCTCGATGGCAATATCAACATTGCTTATAATAGCTCCCCAAGTTGTCAACAGGGACCAGAAGAAGATGAATCTACCTTGGTTGAGTGGTGCTCGCAATTGATAGTCCATCATTCGGAGTGGGTGGTATTCGAGGAGTATTTCCCGGGATGGCCCAGAATAGGCTGAAAACAGTTCTCCGAACGAAAACTTTGGCAAAGAAGTCTTCCCCAACTAAAGGGGGGTGAGATGATCTCCCAGACTTGGGCTAGTCCATTGCCGAGTCTATACCAGATCTTGTAGGAAAAGAGAGAACAACATGCAGACTGTTAAGGGAAGGGTCACCTGGCCAGAAATCTTGGAGGGTATGTGCCTGTCAGGGTTTTTTTTTGTTATTTCATTTGTTGTGGTGTTTGAAGCCATATTTTCAGTGTTGCCTTAGTAAACAAGAGTTTAGTGCTTTTCAGTCGGTCAACACGAATGTACCCAAAAGAGATGGGTTATGCCCTAATCCTGAAATAAATTACATGAGATTAATAAAACACTAGGATGACCAGTTTCGATCGTCAAGCGATCATCATCAGATCCATTACACTTAGGCTACAAAATCTATGTTTGAAATACAGGTGAAAATATTTACAATATGTACAATTATTTAGTTGCAGTATTGGTACTGGCATAGCATAGCATACACTGACAGTTGCAGTACCAATACTGCAACTAAATAATTGTACATATTGTAAATATTTTCACCTGTATTTCAAACATAGATTTTGTAGCCTAAGTGTAATGGATCTGATGATGATCGCTTGGCGATCGAAACTGGTCATCCTAGTGTTTTATTAATCTCATGTAATTTATTTCAGGATTAGGGCATAACCCATCTCTTTTGGGTACATTCGTGTTGACCGACTGAAAAGCACTAAACTCTTATTTCATTTGATTGGTTTTATTTTTTAATTTCATTATTTCATATTTTCCCCAAGGTTCAGGGACCCCGGGCAATGCTTACTATTGCCAATAACTAGGGATAGGAAAAATTCGCAATTGCAAATTTTGCGAATTATTGAATGAAGTAATACACGAGTGGTAATCTGTTTTAATAACCCTAAAATTGGCAAAAAGAATGGTTTTTAAACTCAAGAAATTTCACAAATTCTGCTTGAAAACTTGAATTTTAGTTTTTTTTGTTTTTTGTTTGTTTTCTCAATGCACTCTCGATAATTCGCAGCAATTAATGCACGAACTTACGCGAATTATCGAAAACTACAAAATATCCACAATTATTTTTTTAAACTCTAGCAGAAACAAAACTACGCTATTGGTTAAAATATTGAAATGTATTTTAGGAACACTCAAAATAAAAGTTATCACACTTGATAACATTGTATTGTAAGACACATTTATTTTAGCGTATGGCATTACACATGAAACACAATAATAATAACAAAAATAATAATAATAATTAAGTACATACAAGCACAGATATCGACCTTATGTCCAGTCTATTTATCCAGTCCCAGGCTCAATGGTGTAGCACTGAAAAAGTTGTTACTGTCACCTAGGCACGCTCTTATTTTGCTATCTTCCACAATGTGCCTGGTGGTCTGGTTCGATGTACCACAATCACAGCAGGGGTCTGGCCGCTTCCCCCATTTGTGCTGGTTGTATGCACAAACTCCATGTCCTGTACGGATGCGGTTAATGGTCTTTCATATATGTCGCGGTTTGTAAGACACAATAGACACAGATCAAAATGTGCCACTGTATCCTGAACCAGTCATAACCAGGTGGTCTTGGTTTCATTTTGTAGTGTACCTGTCAGAGTACTTGAAAGATATTGTGCAATTTATGAATGAAGTAGTAGGGACTGATTACTCTGGTGGCAACAATGTTTCACATGACGAAATACCGGTAATTGAGATTCAACTACAGGCCATGTTTATCAAAGAATGTGGTACAGACATCACTGAACTCATCACTGTAGAAGGCCAGTCCTATCCAACTGTTCACCTTCTAGATGGACATCTCCAGAGAATTAAGCAAGCCCTTAAACTTACTGTTTCTGGAAATTACGGTAACAACAATAAGGTGTAGTTGGAGGGTTGTGGAAATGTGTCAAAAAGAGGGAACATACCTAGGTATATTCAGTTTTAGTAAATGCTGAGTCCCATGCTGTTAACAAAATTAATCAGCTTGAGATCCGTAGACCCTGGGAACAAGTTTTACAAATGTGTGTGTTTGATCCAGCAGAAATAGTGCCAATGAATATCAATGAGGATCTTGCTAAGAAAACTAAGAAGTTGCCGTTCTGTGGAACACTGGAAGAAAGTGTGGTGATAAGAGGATACAATGAACTGCAAACTTGAATCAAAAAGTGGATGCACGACTGGACCAAGACAGACATTGTTGAAGTTTTGCAAGACATTTAGACATTTGCATTTCCAAACTTCTCAGAATCAGTGTTGAAGATCATTTGGATACCCTATTCAAACGTTGCGATTTTTTTTTCCAGCTTACACTGGCACGTTAAGTGATATGCCTCACAGTTTGTCACAAGATATTTTGGATCTTTTCACTGAAGTATACTTTGAAGGACTGTGAAATATGTCATTGGTGTACAGTATTTTAATATTTAATGCATATTATCCATGATATATAAAACAATGGAAATGACACCAAAGCCCTGGTGTTCGCAGATGATGATATGATTTGGGGTGAAAGTGCAGAAGAGGTGCAAACAAAATCTAGAGATTTGGAACAAGTTGTTTGAGGAATATGGGCTTAAAATTAGTCAGAATAAGACTGTGGCTATGGCAAAAGGATCGGGGTGTACTAGTACAAGCATCTACCTGAACAACCATCAACTTGAAAATGTTGACCAATTCAAATATCTTGGCAGCACTTTGAGTTTGGACAATAGCAGTAAATGTGAGATAACCAACAGAACAAATAATGCAACAATCTTCTACAACCAAGTCAGAATACTACTGTGGGATAACAAAGTACCTATACTGTGTAAACATATATTATTCAAAACATACTACATACCCATACTGACTTACGCACTTGAAATATGTACCCTTTCTAAAAGAGGTAACAGTAGACTTCAGGCATCCGAAATGAAGTTTGTGCGTACCATGCTTCAGAGGACAAGAAAGGATAAAGTAAGAAATGAAATAAATCGTGCAGAAGCAGGTATTAACACCACTGTAATGGAGACCTTACAGTGGTCTCGTCTGAGGTGGTATCGACATACCCAACGGATGAAAGATGAACAAAAGGCAAAGGCATACTTCAATCTGAACATCAAAGGAAGATGATGTGTTGGAAGACCTAAAAGGAAATGGATAGACCAGATTAAGGGTGACTTGGCAGACAAAGGGCTGGATTGGGAGAGCACTCATGAAGACCAACTATTCATGGATAGAAAGAAATGGAGAGGACTCGTTCACAGCACCCGGGTGACTGGAGTGGTTTAAGATGATGATGATGATGATATAAAAAAAATCTACCAAAAACTTATCATTTTTGAAGTACCGAAAAGTGCAATTGAAACCACCGAATTTTACGCTTTAAAACAGTTTTCTTCACTTTGAAATCACCGAAAAATTCCTATCCCTACCAATAACACTTTGACTACTTTGACTTGGTGTTGTCTACAGTTGTTAGTCCTTCAGCTAGAATGGGCAAATTTGGAGAAGATGACCTGGGATGGCCACGAAATGGCAGAAACCTTCGACAAAGGGTTGCTTTCTTAAAAAGATGTCTCTTGATTAAAGATATCCCAACGAGGTGTGCACAACCAAAGACGAAAGATTCCTGAAATGTTTCCCATTGGACAAATCTCCTTGCTACCTAATAGCTACCAGATAGCTACCAGGACAGATGAGGGAGATTTTAAACTGGTGTAGTTTCTTTTTTGTGAGTAAATTGAGGGTAAATTTGGAGACCTTACCAGGATTTTTAAGCTCTAGAATGATCTGCTAATTTTTCATACCATTGACTGTATGCAAACGGAAGCATTGTTGGAATGTATGCAGGTCAGCAAAATTTCCATTAACCCTTTCCCGCACACATTTTGAGGTCATTTATCCCCAGATTTCAACCTTATCTACTTTTCCAGATTACTCCTGCTTGAAAGCTGCATTGATATTGGTGTAGTTGGCTATTCCACTGAATAGTACATCACCGCCTAGGATAATTATTATTATTATTTCCGATTATTCCCCTTCAGGAGAGCGTGAGAACTTGAGCCAATCACAGCTTCACTTCCTTTTCCTCTCTTCTTTTCTTCCCAAAACCTCTTCATTAGTTCACTGTGCTTTTTCTTCCTTTCCTCTGTCCATTTTTTCCCTGATGTATCTTTCCTTGAAACTTGTACAATTTTCGTGTTTCTGATTCTATTTCTAAATGGTTCTCTGTCCTTAATGTCGTCTTCAGAGATTTTAAGTAATTCCATGTCTTCATGTACTTCTTTAATCCAACTGGTCTTTAATTTACTTGCATTCACGATATTGAAAATCTTCTTAGTGAGTCTGTTCTCATCCATCCTATATATGTGTCCATAGAACTGCAGACGTCTCTTCCTAAATTTATCTACAATGGTGTCTGTATTTTCATAAAGTTCCTTTCTTGGTCTCCTGACCCAAATTCCATTACGGAAAACAGCGCCATGGATTTTCCTAAGAATTTTTCGTTCCTGTTTCTCAATATCATGAATTCTTGTCATTCCTCTAATGACGGTTGTTTCTGCCGCGTACAAGGCTTCAGGCAAGACAACTGTGTTATAATGGCGCAATTTTGCATTGCGAGATAATGCTCTTTTCTTCTTCTTCGTCGCGAATGGGTCTCTTAGGACCACGCGGAATCAACAATGGTTAGCCTTTCTTGCAGCCCAGTACTCCTTCATACGCAACGAATGGGTTTGCTTCCGTTGTGCAGACCAGATATGGTGGTATGGCCGTCTTTCTTCCTCCTCGAAACCCCGTGTGAGTGCAAGTGTTCTGATGACATTTCGGTCTAGGAGATTTGGCGATCCTAATTCTTGCAAGTCTTTTTCAGTCTGTTTGTACCAATTTGATCTAGTTGTTTTGTTTTTCAAGTATGTGTGAATTTTGTGAGTTAGTCTATTTGGGTCCATTCTTTCCAGGTGCCCCAAGAATTGGATTCGTCGCATACGCATTTTGTCTGTGATTTTGGAGATGGTTTTATATATTTCAGCATTTGGCTTTGGAAGATGAACACCATCTTTGATTCTCGGCCCTAAGATTTTCCTCATTATTTTACGTTCCTTCACTTCCAACTGATCTCGAAGTGTTCTATGTTGAAGAGTGAGAGTTTCTGAAGTGTAGAGAGCTTCGGGCCCGATCACTGTTGTATAATGTTGAATTTTGCATTTCCAGGAAAGACTCTTTTTGTTGTAAGTATTTTTCGTTAACTGAAAAGCAGTTTCCATTTTTTGAATTCTTGTTGTAATGGACCTCTTCTCATTACGGTAATCCATTCACCCAAATATTTAAATTCCTTCACACGAGATATATGGTCAGTGTTGGTATTACTACTAGTGGAGTGTTACAGTGTGGTGCAATAGCACCTAGTGTAGTGTTATACAGTGTTGGTATTGCTACTAGTGGAGTGTTACAGTGTGGTGCAATAGCACCTAGTGTAGTGTTATACAGTGTTGGTATTGCTACTAGTGGAGTGACACAGTGTGGTGCAATAGCCCATAGTGTAGTGTTATACAGTGTTGGTATTGCTACTAGTGGAGTGTTACAGTGTGGTGCAATAGCCCATAGTGTAGTGTTATACAGTGTTGGTATTACTACTAGTGGAGTGACACAGTGTGGTGCAATAGCCCATAGTGTAGTGTTATACAGTGTTGGTATTGCTACTAGTGGAGTGACACAGTGTGGTGCAATAGCACCTAGTGTAGTGTTATACAGTGTTGGTATTGCTACCAGGTGAGTGACACAGTGTGGTGCAATAGCACCTACTGTAGTGTTATACAGTGTTACAGTATATATATATAGTATGATCAAGTAGGGAGTGATAGAGGAGTAACACCTCTTTAAAAAACCTTGGTCCAGCTGGCCCGGCTGGTAGTACCTTGTTAGGGTCCCTTGCCAGGGTTACGGTGAAGTCCTCAACGGTACCTGCAGTGAAAGAGGTGAACTCTGGCACAGTGTGGTTGGCGGAAGGGGCAGCCTATTGCTCAGGTTTAATAGGGCAAACTATTGTCCATAGTTATGATGGGCAGGTTTTGGCCCAACGGCAAAATGAGCGGATGAGGAGCCAATCACTCTCATGGCTCCCAACGGTCATAGAGGCGGAAGAGGCCACGCCAGACGGACTGGCTGTAAAGGCGCACCTCAGTAGTACTTGAGTATGCGGCAGTTCGTTGCAGTCTCTGTGTTCGGTCCTGCATGTCTCATTCTTTGTGAGCCGCAGGATAAGGCTCAGAGATCATAGTGTGTGGGTCTCGTCCTGGCAAGCTGAGATCCACCCTAAACAAATTCACGCCAGTGGCACTTCTTCCGAACGTCACTTTTCAAAGTCCAACGGCGATGGGATATGGACGGTGGGGGCAGGTTATGGGTGTAACTGGAAGCCCCTAGTTCGGACCTGCACGTTGGCAGCAGATGTGTGATGGTCGTCTTCCGGAGACTCTGTGACTACTCAGGAATTCGGTCCTGCATCTGTGTTTGGGCAGGCCTATTTAGGATCACCGCTGCCCACCCCACATGGGGAAGGCCCTAGAAAAGGTGGGCTAAACATCGGAAGTCACAATCTTGGTCCGGCTGGGCAACCGCACTCAGCAGGTCACCCCTCATGCGGTCGAAACTCAAAAACAGTAAAGATTCACAATTTGATTATTGGATCATGGAACATCAGAACCTTGCTTGATTTTGACAATAACATTAGACCTGAGAGAAGGTCAGCTCTCGTTACCCATGAGTTATCAAGACTCAACGTTGACATTGCTGCTCTCAGTGAAACTAGGCTGTCTGCTGAAGGCAAGATTACTGAATCTGGAACAGGATATACCATCTTCTGGAAAGGAAAGGATGAGGGTGAATGTCGTATTCATGGTGTGGGCTTCGCTGTGAAGACCAAACTGGTAAATTATCACCAACTTACGCCCATTGCAATCAGCGAAAGGCTCATGACTCTCCGCATACCACTCTCAGGAGGTTCCTTTATGACACTCATCTCTGCCTATGCTCCTTCCTTAGATTCTGATGATGAAGTAAAGGCTCAGTTCTATAATCAGCTAAGTGAAATCATCTCCAAGGTACCATCTGCAGATAAACTCTTGCTCCTCGGTGACTTCAATGCCAGAGTTGGGAAAGATCACAGGCTATGGAATAATGTGATGGGCAAACAGGGACTTGGAAAATGTAATCCCAATGGACTGTTGCTTCTTGGTCTTTGTGCAGAACACGAACTTTTCATTACCAACACGCAGTTCCGGCTACCTGACCGCTTCAAAACCACGTGGATGCATCCTCGTTCCAAACATTGGCACATTCTTGATTATATCATTACCCGGCAATGTGATAAGAAGGACACTCTTATTACCAGAACAGCAAGGAATATAGACGATTGTTGGACAGATCATAAACTTCTTATATGTAAGCTCAGGATATCCATCAGACCTAAACCACCTAGGAACATCAAAAATTTGCCAAGAAAGAAGTTTAATACATCCAAACTTCAGGATGAATCCATGTACAAACATTTTGGAAACAGGATCGTCACCCAGTTATCAGAAAACCCAGTAACAAATGATATTCAGCAAGAATGGACCACATTACAGAAGATTATCACACAGTCAGCTGAGGAAACCATTGGTTTTATAGTGCGGAAAAGGCAAGACTGGTTTGATGACAACAATGAGGAAATTCTGTCTCTCATCAATGCCAAAAGGAATGCCTATCTTGCCCATCTTCAAGACCCGACTTCCAACACAAAGAGAGATAAACTACTGGAACTCAAGGGTAAATGCCAGACGCAGATAAGGCAGATTAAAAATACTTGGTGGCAACAGAAGGCTCAGGAACTGCAGAGACTATCGGATGCTCGAGACTTGAGGAACTTCTATGCCGTACTCAAGGAAATATATGGACCATCTCGCTCATCATCAGGTACACTGAAAAGCGCTGATAATTCTACTACCTTTACTGATAGTCAAGAAATCTTGGAACGCTGGAAGGAGCACTTCTCCAATCTCCTAAATCGTCCATCAGAAGCTGCTGAAGACTTCCTCTGTGATGTGCCGCAACAACCTGAACAACTGTGGTTGGCAGTACCTCCTACTTATCATGAATTCAGTGCAGCTCTCACCCAATTGAAACCCAGAAAAGCACCTGGCCCAGATAACATCCCTCTGGAACTAATTCAAGCCGGAGGTCATTCCCTCAAAACAAGAATTTTCATCCTTATCCTCAGAATTTGGGAATCAAGAAAGGTACCTGGAGACCTAAAGAATGCCACTATCGTCACTATCTTTAAAAAGGGTGATCGCAGTGTCTGTGGCAACTACCGTGGTATATCACTGCTATCAATTGTGGGGAAGATTCTTGCAAGAATTCTACTTAACCGCCTCAAGGTTATCTCTGAGAGGATCCTCCCAGAGTCACAATGCGGATTTAGAACTTCCAGAAGCACAATTGACTTGATTTTCTGTGTGAGACAGCTACAAGAAAAATGTAGAGAACAACAGAATCCACTCTTCTTAGTCTTTTATGACTTGGAAAAGGCATTTGATTCGGTTCCAAGACCAGCCATGTGGGCAGTGCTGAAGCGGTTTGGTTGCCCTCAGCGTTTTGTAGATCTAATCAAAGCTCTCCATGATGGCATGACAGGTCAGGTTTGCCATCAGAATAAGATGTCCGATGAATTTCCCATTACCCATGGACTGAAACAAGGATGTGTACTGGCTCCAACGCTTTTTGCGCTGTACTTGGCTGCAATGCTTTATGATTCACCCACAAACATCCCAGGTGTGGAGATCAAGTATCGTTTTGATGGAGGGCTTTTCAACCTAACTCGTCTCCGCTCCTTGAGGAAAACTCAGGTTACTAAGGTTACTAACATGTTGTATGCAGATGATGCTGCGTCACCAACTCTCACACCAGAAGAGCTGCAAGAGTCAGTTAACTGTTACAAAAGTGCATGTGATCGCTTTGGTCTTACCATAAATGTCAATAAGACTAAAGTCTTGGCACAACCTTCACCAGGCACACCTCTTCCTCAGTTCAATATCTCCATTTCAAATTTGCCATTAGAACAGGTTGACCACTTCTCGTACCTGGGCAGTACCATTTCTGTGAGCTGTACCTGTGAGCAGGATGTGGATAAGAGAATTGGCGCAGCTAATGTAGCATATGGACGATTAGCGCACCGGGTCTTCATGAATAAAGATCTATCCATGAGTACAAAGCTTATGGTGTACAAAGCAGTAGTCATTTCTACATTGTTGTATGGCTGTGAAACGTGGACCCTTTACCGACGTGATCTTAGGAAGCTTGAGCGTTTCCACCTACAAAAACTTCGATCAATCCTGAGGATTAAATGGGAAGACCGCATTACCAATATTGCTGTTCTGGAAAAGGCTCAAATCAACAGCATAGAATCATCCATAATAGGTCACCAATTTAGATGGATTGGTCATGTCCATCGGATGGATGATGTGAGATTACCTCGTCAAATGCTATATGGTGAGTTATGCTATGGCACCTCATGGTGGTCCTAAGAGGCGCTACAAGGACCAATTTAAGCAGACCCTGAAATTGACAGGTCTTGATTCACAAACCTGGGACATGCTGGCTGAAAACCGCTCAACTTGGCGCCGTACCATCTCGGATACTGTAAAGACGTTTGAAAGGGATCGACGCATACATGAAGAGGCCAAGCGTCAAGCTAGGAAACTTCGAGCAGCCCAACCACGTCCTCCTCCAGCAATACTATGCGACTTGTGTGGTCGCTTGTTCCATGCCAGGATTGGACTCTTTAGTCACCGTAAACACATCCACAAACTGGACTGAAGGAAGAAGATTTATACTCGGATTTGAGTTAAAGCCGATGATGATGATGGTCAGTACCAATTTCAATTTCAGATGGGGCATTCTTTATATCTATCATAAATTTTGTTTTATCAAATGAGATTTGCAATCCAATTTTCTTTGCTTGTTCTTGTAGAAGTTCAAGTTGGTATTGCGCATCAGAGATGTTTTGGGCAATTAATGCCATGTCATCAGCAAATGCCAAACAGTCTAATTCTATGCCTTTAAGTTTTGGTCCTATCCTATGTGTCGGTGCACCTGCTTTTCGCCATTCTCGTACAACCTTCTCTAGTGCACAATTAAAAAGCAACGGGGACAATCCATCTCCTTGTCGGACTCCTGTGTCAATGGGGAATTCTCTGCTCAGTTCTCCCATAAATTTAACCTTAGATTTGGTTTCCATGAGTGTTTCTTTAATAATATTTGTTGTCTTTTGATCTAATCCAAATTCTTTGAGTATTTCGAAAAGGGATTCACGGTCGATGCTATCATACGCCTTTTGGAAGTCAACAAATGTAATGACATAGTGTTTGTTCGATGTATTGCGGAAATATTTCATTGAGTTTTTTAAATTGATAATTTGTTCCACACACGACCTGCCTTTCCTGAAACCACCTTGGTATTCACCGATTACTGGATCCAATTGAATTTCTGCACGATTCAGGAGAGCTTTAGACAAAACTTTGTATGTTATGGATAGTAATGAAATTCCACGATAATTGTTGGGATCCGTCCGATTTCCTTTTTTGTGCAAGGGATGTATGAGTGCCATCTTCCAGTCAGCGGGGATTTTTTCAGTTCGCCAAACTTCTTCTAAAATTTCTTGGAGTTTTACAATGAGATTTTCTCCTGCATTTTTCCACAACTCTGCAACAATTTGGTCTTTTGTTATAATGATTCCATGTCAGCTTGTACGCCTTCTGCAATTTTACTATTCTATCTGCATTAGAAATTGTGTTCAATCCTGTGGGTTGGATGGCTTCTCCAAAATATTTGAAGTGAGTGATCTGCGAGATTTTTCCATATTGCGTTCGCAAGGTGATGTTTCCTGTTGATTTGGTATCCATATACTGTGTTTTTTCATAGGAAATATCAAGTCCCGTTTTACTGGAGATTTCATGTAGTTTCTCTAGCGCTAATATGGCTTCATCCTTGTTGTTTGTTAAGATGGCCAGATCATCTGCAAAGGCCAAGCATTTCACAGTGACTCTTTTCCCTTTCTCCTTTCCAATTTGGATACCTTTCACATGCTTTTCCCATTCTGTGATGATTTTGTCCAGTACGATGTTGAACAAGAGTGGTGATAAACCATCCCCTTGTCGAACTCCAGTATGTATTGCAAAAGAGTTAGAGATTTCTCCCATGAATTTCACCTTTGAGGTAGTTCCCAATAATGTTTCCTGGATGATGGCCCTCGTCTTCCTGTCAACTCCTAATTCTTCTAGTCTGTTAAACAAGGTTTGTCTGTCAACCGAATCGTAAGCCTTTTTGAAATCCACAAATGTGACTGTAGTGTTCCTGCATCGTCGGATGTGCAGTATGGTCTTGAGGTTCCAGATCTGCTCAATACAGGACCTTCCCTTCCTGAAACCTGCCTGATATTCTCCAATATGGTGGTCCACCTGTGGCTCGAGTCGATTCAGCAAAGCTTTAGAGAGAATTTTATAAGCGACTGGAAGAAGCGAAATTCCTCTATAATTATTCGGATCAGTTTTGCTTCCCTTCTTATGGAGTGGGTGTATCAAAGCACTCTTCCATTCTTTTGGGATTTTCTCTGTTTTCCAGACATCTGATATTATTCTGTGAATTTTTGGTGTTATGTGTTCATGATCCAATTTCCAAACTTCTGCAATAAGTCCATCTTCACCAGGGGCTCTATTGTTTTTTAATGACTTGATTATGTCCACTATTTCTTCATGTGATGGTGGAAGTGAATCAAGGTTGGGCACTGGTTTTGCAAATTGAAGTTGTTCAGAAGGTGCTTCGCAATTAAGGAGTGTACTGAAATATTTAGCTAGAATTTCACAATTATTGCTCGTATTTGTTTCCAGAGATCCATCAGGTCGTTGGAAGCATAAACTAGGGGGTTGGAAGCCTGCTATATTTTCTCTAAAGGTCTTGTAAAAATTTCTGGTGTTGTTCTTAGTGAAGTCCTGTTCTATTTCATTTAGCCTATTATTATCATAATTGCGCTTTTCTCGGCGAATAATTTTAGAAGTGTTTTTCCGAACCTGCACAAATTCTTGCCATTTTTCTGTTGTTTTATGGCTATTGAAATTATTCCATGCTTTAAACCTATATTCAATAGCATGATCGCATGTGATGTTCCACCACCTATGTTTTCTCTTTCTCGGAGGTTGACCGAATTTTATTGCTTGTTTCATTTTCTCTGCAAGTTCAGACCAGCTCGTGGTATCCATTTGACGGATTTCTTCAATGATGTTCATCTTGTTGAATTCAAGGTATTCTGGATCAGTTCGGAAAAGCTGGGTTCCCCTTATCCTTTGTCTGTTGGGTTGAAATTTTACCTTGATTTGTAGTAAATGATGATCTGAGTCAAAGAATCCTCTCCTGGTTTTCACATTAAGGACTTCTTTAGCGTTCCTTCTAGAGATAGCAACGTGGTCAATCTGGAATTCTCCAAGTGTTTCATTGGGGGATATCCATGTTGTTAATTTACGCGTAGGCTTCTGAAATTGTGTTGACATAATTTGGAGATTGAAATTTTGACAGAAGCTTATAAGGTGTTCACCATTTTTATTGGTTCTGCTATGAGCAGTGTATGGTCCTGTAATTCTCCTATATTTCTTTTCTTTTCCTAACTGACCATTAAAATCCCCCAGTAGAATCTTGACATGATGTTTGGGAATTTTGTTCGTGATTTCCTCCAGAAGTTCCCAGAAGTCTTCTATTACCTGAGGGTCTTTCCTGTTGTAGTCATTCGTTGGTGCATGCATGTTAATCAGTGTGTATACCTTGTTTCCCGATTTTATTGAGAGTGTTGAGAGTCTTTCTGATGGTGAAGTAAAATCAATTACTGAATCTGTGACGGACTTGCTAACCGCAAAACCTGTGCCAAATTGTCTTGGTCCTGTGTTGATCTGCACTGCAGGTTTTCCTTTATAGAGCCTGTAATTCTCAGAATCAAAGTGATTTTCATCTGTAAATCGTGTTTCCTGCAATGCCAAAATTTTGATGCTGAATTTATCAAGCGTGTTCGTTAGATGTTTGAGTTTCCCAGGCTTAAGCAAAGTGTTCACATTAAGTGTACCTATGAAACACTTTCGTTTAGGTCGAAGAGGTTTTGAGAAGCTCCGATCCTTCTCTACATGACATGTCTGGTCCCCCAGAATCCTATGACCAGAACAGGGATCCAATCTATTGACTGGGGCCTGGGGTAGTGGAATCTTTTCCTGTCGTTCTGCCATGGTTGCTTCAAGTTGAAGATTGTTTGTGGTGATCTCCGATGGAGATCACAAGATTTTAAGACTTAATTGTTGAGATTAAGCCGTACTTCGAACAGCCGCACCAACTAGGTGAACAGACGCTGCTCACTAGCCGCTGGATGCCAGAACAGACACTAGTGAGTTGGATATATGGACATCCATATACCTTTTACTCTTATCAACCCCGAGCACTGGGGTGCCTCCTCCGCCTCATACGCTGTACTGAAGTCCATCTTCTCCACCGTATTCGCCGTTGAGGTCTTCACTACTAACCCTGAGCTTGGGCCCTCCATATTTGTAACCCCTGGAGAGAGGGTGTCCCAGCATTATAAAGCCCCCAGGAGTTGGGCTACCTGTTGGTCCGCGGGTTCTATTGGGGGGTATTTGAACCAACCCTACAAACTGTAGGGGCCCCCTATCCGCCACCTGGGGACGCGTTCTCTAGAGGTTACAGGTTCCCCCGAGAGCTAGGATAATTATGAATATAATCTTTTTTTAATCCACTTTCCAAATTATGTACAGGTCTAACCGTGGCCTACGTTATACTCAAGGCCTGGAAATAGAGCAGGGACTTGGAGCGCCAAACTGATAGTTCCACTTTACGCCACTAGGATCGCGGTTCGGCGCCCTAGTTGTCTGCTGTTGACATGCAACTCAAATACACTAAACACACGTTTTCTTAGTATTTCTTATCTGTTTTACTCCAGTTTCCCCCAAATGATTAATATGGCTCACTCTTGACTGTATTTCACTTCATTTAAAGAATCTTCATGTCCAGTAGCTTACTTTTTAGATTCAGAAACGTTGCACTACTATTGTCATTGCGTGTGGTTTACACAATATTCTTTAAAAGTGGCCTTGATACATTTTGCATATGAAGCACGCAGAGTTAATTGTCAATATACACTTCACACATTTTGTGTATATCGGTTAAAATATTAGTGAAATGTGACAGTAAATATTTTTGAGACATGAAATTTACGGATGTTTGAGTGAGGAACTGTTTCCGATAGAGATATAAGAGAAACATTGGGATAGTTTAATCCCCCCCCCCCCATGTCTTGAAAATGTATTTATATCTTAATGATGGGTTTGAACTTGCTGAAGCTGATATTTTCTCTAAACTACCCTCTTCTGCCACTCGTACAAGATACCCCATTACTAATGCAATTGAAATGGAAGATAGAGACTCCGGCTTTTCTGAAAACAAATGCTAAAATATGGTTTATGTAAATCATAGTGTTTTTATAGCCTATATGCCCCATATTCTTACCTTGAATAGGGCTTATAAGAATCTGCAATACATGTGCCGGAACCTGGAGTGTTTCTGTAGCACTGGCCAGGTTTTGCACCTTCCGCGACCATTTAGGCTTCAGAAACTTGGTCCAGCCACCTGTTGCGACTGCATCTTCCCGTAGTTCCACATTTCCATTTCTAGAAGATGCGATAATTCCTGTGCAATGTGTTGACTCGATGGCATGCAGGCCTGATCTCACGCCCATCATGTCATTATTACCTCCCTTATTTCTCAGGTGACTGAAGAGCAGTTCTACCTAGGTATATCGACACTTGAGAGATTCCGCATAATCACATAATGGAAGCCGACACTGATTAGAAATTGCATACAGGACACGGTTGATAAAGTTGTTAGCACCAAAACTTGATAAGTTTCCTTCGTAAGTCTCATGTTTTTATCGAGGTAACTTTAAATCTGTATCCTGGTATCCTGTAGATGAATTACAGGCCGTTCAACAGTACAGAAGAATGGCAGGGCGTTCAACAGTACAGTATGCATTCTAATTTATTAGCCAACTTATATTCGATTCCAATTGCATCTTTCTCAATATCACTAATGCCAAGAATCATGTCTAAATTCTTGTCGTAAAATTATCTAAACGTTATGGCCATTTCATTGTTGATTAATGAACCAACCTTCTCATTATCGTGAGCCAGTGATTTTTCTTCAGCTGTCAACATAGGTTTTTTAAGTGACATGAGATCCACCTCTTCGTGTACCCAATGTACTTATTGTTGTTTTAATGGGAGGAACAGCGAAGTTTTTAGTGTTCGTGGATGAGGAAGTTGTGAAATATTTATGTATCTCAGTACGCAGTAAATGGACGGTGATTTATTAAATATTTTGATTGTTTCATTGTCTTTAGGATACACTTTCGATTCGTGAAAGTTCGAATTTGTTCAAGTAATAAATTAGCTCTCAAGTCCCCACGATCCGCTTCACTCATGAGCTTCGATATTTGAAACGTCAGGACAAACTCTATGATGTAAGTTTTGTTTTAATAAAATTAACCTCCAATTCAATGATTTAATTGTAGTTCTATGCACTGCATTTTTTCTTAGTGCCCTCTTTAATTTTAATTTTGTTGACTTCCCATGAGTAGGTTTTATTGTAGAAGATTGTGTTTCTATACTAACAAGTGCTTGATCATAGTTTTCCTCAATTCGTTCTCATAACAGTCTTCCATAATATTTAAATTACCTGAACATTTTCTTTTGTTGTTTATGTAGTTGCCTTTATCAACATATACTCTTTCGCGTGTATGTCTATTTATTTGTACTTGTTTATATTCGGTGTAGTCCTCAAAACCCGTCGGAAATGCGTTCAGTAAGAGCGTTCCCTTTGTAGTAGTCTACTTATACCATAACTAGAATCCTTGAAATGATTTATACAAATTGTAGAAGACTCTTTTGGTGTCCATGAAGACCCTGGATTTCCCCCCTGACGTGAAACAGAACCAATTGTCTCCGTATGTCATAGTTTAATGTGAATTTATCCATTGGCTTTAACTTACGAGATATACAACACGGCACGATACAATGCACCATTTTTGATAAACACAATCATAACATCTTGCGTTGATTTCATATTTCGTAGTTCTTTGTATTCATTGAGAAAGAGCACACGGGCCTCCACCACCTTCTATATCATGCCCAAGACAACCTGCATGTTTGTGTGAGGTGACTGATCTTTATAGTTGTCAATCAATGTTTACAATTTTAGGTTATATAAACATTCATCCCCTTGTAATAGCTGGTGATCCCTACCTTTTGAATTAATATCAATTTTTATAATCCTTTTTTTTTTTAAATATATATATATATATACCCGGACCAATAGGTATGGGTAAGGGTAGGTGAGACTCTATGAGCCGTGGAGAAGGCAACTCGCCTAGAAGAAGGTCACTTTGATAACAAACCGGGTGGCTCAGCA